>JAQQTP010000074.1:14635000-24635000 GCA_029884605.1 Ormosia emarginata | reverse complement strand
TAAGCATTAATTGAAGATGAAAGGCTCTTAGTAGCCAAATCTTGTTAAGGCTTACCTTGAATGCATTTGACGGGGGCATAAAAATCTGATGTCAATGTAGATTTACCAAAAACATTAATGGTCACCTGATCTCCATATACCCTCAAAATAAGTTCACCTCTTGGTACATCAATCAATGCTCCTGAAGTAGCTAAGAACGGTCTTCCAAAAATTAGAGGGATATTAGCATCCTCATCCATATCTAAAATCACGAAATCTATTGGAAAGAAGAATTTGTCCACCTTTACTAGCAAATATTCAACTATACCATATGGATGTTTGATTGACCAATTAGCTAATTGAAGAGACATTGTAGTTGGCTTCACTTTTTTAATCCTAAGCTTGCGAAGAATTGGCAATGGCATTAAATTGATGCTAGCTCGTAAGTCACATAAAGCCTTCTCAATGGTTAGTTTGCCAATGGTGCACAAAATAGTGAAATTACCGAGATCCTTTAACTTTGGTGGGTAGCTTCCGTTGAATTATGGCACTAAATTCTTCATTAAGCATCATAGTCTCATCCTCTTTGATCTTCCTCTTTTTAGATAGTAGGTCCTTCGTAAATTTGGCATAAGAGGGCATGTGTAACATCCTAATACAGATATTCAGATATATCCTAGATAGACAGAGATATATAAAGATAACCAGTACTAGAGACGTCACTTCTATACTATATACTAACATAAATCTATAATCACAACTGAGTAATTATAAAAAGCCTTGAGAGATTGCGGAAAAACTCAAACTCATACATATACATATACAAACTTAGCCACCTGAGGGCTTATTGTAATACATATAATATAAAACTTACAAAACAAACATAAACTTATTACATAAGTTCTATCTACTTAAAGCAATAAAAACTACTCTAGTCTTCATGCTTTATCTTCTCATCCTTAGCAGGGTTTGTACCTCTGTACCTAGGCCTTCGCCTGTATCTGAGCCTGCATCTGGATTTACATGGAATAGCAACTGGGGTGAGAATTAACATTCTCAGTAAAAGCAATTCCAATACAAGTTCTCTGTAACATTGTATATAACAAATATATAACAAATGCTATAATTCTAACTCAGGAGCTTTGTCACCTTTTCTCATAACTATTTCTATCTTAGGAGCTTTCTCCTCTTTTCTTATAACTTAGGAGTTTCCTCCTCTTTTCTCTTAACTTAGGAGTTTCCTCCTCTTTTCTCTTAACTTAGGAGTTTCCTCCTCTTTTCTCATAACTTAGGAGTTTCCTCCTCTTTTCTCTTAACTTCACACTTTCTTATAGTGTGATATCAATCGATAGCCTACACACTGTTAATACATACAACGCCCATACAATTTGTACATATCAAACAGAACGGACAATGCCCATACAACTGTCCGTGAATGCAATGATAATGATATGTAATATGAATATGCCTAAGGAATCCTAAAAGCATGTGAATGAAATGCAAATGCAAAAGTCTATTCTAAGAACAAAGAAGTTTGCTAGGAACTAGTCAGTATATCATCTAGTGGTAATTAGAGGGAAAACTCATCCTCACATTACACATATCCTGGCACACTGAGAAATTCGGGCTTCATCCTTGCTCAAAGAGCGTCTTTGGATTTCCCACTTATCTCCTTTGGCCTTGGCACTATCGAGACATCAGGGTTATGTCCTTCTCAAAAGTCCTTCGGACACCCATCTATCTTCTTTTTGCCTCCATGAATGAACATCAAAGGATATCCACCAGATCGATACTACTTAACTAATTCATAGACTTTTATTCATACTTATTTACTTAGTTCCTCTTTGATCTAAGCATATTCTACTAATAACTTTGGCTTCTTATGTTTACTCTTTGCAATGAGGAGAATTTGTAACCTCATACTATATGTAACCTTAGCACTTGGTTAGGAATACTTGTCCCCTAAGGAACTTCTCTGATTCCTTACCTTCTGGCTAAATGACCTCACGTCATATAACGTTACATTCTCAGGTAAACATCACCAGTTCATTTCTCATACTTGTACCTAAACTCCACCTCATCACTCCTATCTCTTAAGTGATCTCTAACGCAACACTATGTTGTTGAGGTGTAAGGTACTTACCTATGGCAACCACTAGTCTTAGTTGCACTAAGGTTTTTTCTCTTCACATACATACTAGCTTAACTGACTAGTGTGTGAAAAGCTTAGTGTTATGTCTAACTCTTACATAAACACCATCTTACTTTCCTATAGACTCAACTCATCCTAGTGAAAGAGTCTATCTTAGCTAATGCCTCAACTATCCTTGCTTAAGGACATAATGAGCATTTCTCTAAAACTTTGCATAATTAACTCAACTTTAACTAAAGTGAGTAATTCATGCATCTAACTTTCCTTTCTATCACACTTCTGGTAGTAGCTTATACTACACTTGTGTGCTAACATACATATTCTAGTTGTATCTAGCTTTCCCTTCTATCACACGTCTGGTAGTAGCTTATACTACACTTGTGTGCTTAAGGTTCCAGATACCTCTTTAACTATTCCAAACTCATGGAATACTTAAGAACTTAACTTCCACACTTTGGTTAGTATCTAAGGAAGTAAATTCTCTTTATCTTGCATTTCTAACTCATCTTTACTAATACATGAGTTATTGCACATTTCTGCTCTACCTTATGATTATGACATCTTCTTAGTCACATTTCATCTTATTGTGTATTTAGCAATGCACCAAGTCTCACTTAACTAGAGACTTAGTACCTAAACGTTCCTCTTTGGAACCAATACACAATCTTGTCTCCACTCAAGTAACTCTAATGCAAGAGTGGTTCTTACTTGCAACTCTTTGTTGCCTAAGGTTCTAGGTACCTTCCTAAGGTAATCCACCATTCTTGGATCTCCTAAGGTTCATACCTTTCTCATTCTCTACTAGAGTGCATACTAATACACTTATCTTCATTGCACCATCTCATCACATCTTAAGTGATATCTAATGCAACACTAAGTTGCCTAAGATGCAATGTCATTACTTAAAGCAAACCTTTCCTTTAGGATGCTTAAATGCCTATGCTTTCTCATTCTTGATGGGTAAGTATTTTCCACTTGAAAATATCCCCCTTTATGCCTTATTACACTTAGGAAACATAAACATATGGATCCATTAAAGGCAATATATCTAATAGTGAGAAAAAATCATTTTTCATGGTTCTGGGCAGCACGCCGCGGCATCCCTTTCTCAACGCCGCGGCGCCCGTAGCTGAAAACGTGATTTCTGGCTCTTGACGTCGCGGTGCCACTAAGCCATGCCGCGGCGCCCATAGCAGAACCTAGATTCTGCAGAATTCTGCAGCTACGGGTTTGCTGTTCTTTTAATCATTTTCTTGGATTTTGGCCATTTCTTACCAACTTCTAAGTGATTCTAGGTTCCTAACTAGTTCCTTAACCATTAGGAATCATCAATCACTAATTTAAACCTCTTAATTTAGATTATGGCTCAAAATCCTTCATTCTATGGCCTATGGCTTACTTTGTGAGTCAAGGGTCTAAATGAGTTGTTCTAAGTTCCTAACTTAATCTTATGCTATGAACAAGTCATAAATGGCCAAAGAAACACGTCTATGCAAGCCAAACACATCTAACATCTCTAGAACTCAATTTGGCATATTATGTTGTTTATATGCATACATAGAGAAAGAGATGAATAAAGGCTTTAAACCCCTACCTCTTGAAGACTCCAAGCGTTGAAGCTTGATCCTTGCTCTTCTTTCTCTCCTTCTCCCTTTCTTCCTTCTTCCCCTTTCTCCCTTCTCCCCTTTCTCTCTTTCTGTTTTTGGTTTCTCCTTCTCTGCCGAGAGAAGATAGAAATAGGGGGGCTGGGACGTAAAGAGAATTATGGGAAAAGATTAACTTAAGTTTCTACACTAAAACTTATATCTGCTAAGGACACCCGAATTATGCTAATTCAAGTTTCCCTGCTTCCAACAACTTTAGAATAAATCATAAGATTCATCTAAATTGTTGTTTCACCATTTTCATCATTTTCTATATCTGTTAGGGATCAATCCGGCATCAAAAGCACAACCTGCATGCCTAAAATTACCAAACTGACTCCGATTCTCTTGAAACTTTTACCACATCTTACTTGACTTATTTGTGACCTAGAAATAAACTCTCTATGTTTATTTCTCTTAACTTAGCAACTTATGCTATTATCTGAGTCATTTTAAGCCATTTTACAACTTCTGTGTTGCAACTAAGTGCCTAAATGAACTCAGTTTGTCACAAAACTTTACTGACATGCTAAACAAGTCAAATGCTACCTTCGGTAACTATTTACCAGTCTAACATGTACTTAAGGGTATTACATTTCTCCCTTCCTTTTTAAAATTTTGTCCCCAAAATTGTTCACCTCACGTAAACAATTCTGGCTAAACAAAACTCTACATGGAACTTCTGCTTCTATGCAATTCTTCTTTAGTACCAGCTTCTCCCAACCACTTCCTCTTGACGAGATCTGCTATCTCAAAGCTCTTGATCTCTATGCTTATGGATGGTAAGCTGTACTAAAACATAACTTAGCTTTGAACTCCTTCTTATAAGGCTTTCAAAACCAAGTGTGAATCTAGTATCTCTCTCAGACACTATATTCACTGAAACTCTATGAATCCTAACTATTTCCTTCAAAGTAGTTGAACTACCTTATCTAGAAAATAGCTATTTGTACTTGGCAAAAGATGGGTAGATTACCTAATCTTACCACCTTTATCTGTCGCTCAACATATTCTCTTATATCCTTTAACATACTATGCTACTATACATCTTCCTTAACTCTTGGAAAACCTTAGTAGCCTCTTGATAGATGGTACACTTTCTCTGGTGAGCTTCCTCTGGAATCCTTTTCTTGATTTTTGACCCTCTTGGAAGACAAAGTTGTCTCTAAACCTCGTCATTCCCTCTTAGTCATAACAAAATCCTTAAGGGTTCCCTTGAAAAACTGCTCACACTTGTCCCTTAGAGCTTCATTCTCCTTCTGAGCTTCAAAGAAATCTGAGCCTTTAGGCCTCTTACTATGTCCACCTTGCTCACTAAGAGACTATCTGGAATCATAGTCACCGCTAGACTCAAATTCTCGAAAACTCTCAAGAAATTCACTCTCTCTTGGACTATCATCTAGGATAACCACTACATTGGCATTACCCGAATGATATCTCAACTCAAGGTTATGAGCCTTGAAAAACTCTATCCATCTATTCTGCTTCATGTCCAGCTTCCTCTGATCAACAAGCATCTTAAGCTATCATGATCGCTGAACATCTCTAACTAGACTCCTTATGAGTTATGTCTCCAAAACTATAAGGTAATCACTACTATGGCTAATTCCAAATCATACCTAGGGTAGTCCTTCTCTTGCAGACTGAACTGCCTTGATGCGTAAGCATCTACTTACCTCTATTGCATCTAACATACCCTAGTCCCATCTTCGAAGTATAACTGTCTACCTCAAAGTTCTCTCGGGAATTTGGAATTACCAAAACTAACGTAGTAATCAACCTTCTCTTCTACTCTTGGAAAAGAAACTCACTATCTAGAGTCCACTGCTGGGTACTACCTTTCTTAACTGGCCTAAACCAGGTAGCACTAACTTAGAAAATCTACTAATAGATTCTCTGCTCTCGGATACAATGGCTACTCTACCCATTGTACCTCTGCTTAAACTCTGCTGGGGTTCTCTGCAATTTCTGTCTTAAGAAATTACATAACTCTTAAACTGTACCACTTGTAATCCAAAACTGACTTTCGGCTTTCTTGGTACTTAACCCTTTCTTTTCAAAAGTTTCCAAAACTACCTTTGACATACTCTTCATGTCCTTTCGTAATTCTAGAAAACTCTCGAAGATCTGCTTTACTTTACTATGCTTCTATGACAACCAAGTCTTAGATCGTCTCCTGAGAAAATTCAAAGATTCTCTCAACTGATCTTACCTGATTATCCTTCTCTTTAAAACAACCAAACCATACCAACAAGGTAAGCAACTAGATTCACAATGTAAATCAACATGATCTACAAAGTAAATCTATTCTCTTCTTATACACACCTTAAAAGATTTCTCTTTACATGTGTTCTCATCTCATACCAAGTTGGAAGATTTCGTCGCTTTCTTTTGTCCAAGAACCATCTCTCTTACGATGTCCTGGTTACTTACTTATGTAGCACACGGATTACCCATCAAAAATGGTCTACATCCATGTATCTTACCACATCTAGCACATCTTAGTGACTTGAAGCTTGATTTACCTTTTTCCTTAGAGTTGCTCATCTAAAAGCACTCTACTTATACTTATCATCTCTCCAAGCTTCCACTGTGCAACTCTAAAACAAATTGAGATCAAAAGGTACCCTTACTGATCTCAACATCTGATCTCTTCCTCTTTAGGAACCTTCTAACTCTTGTTCCATGGATGCTCTGAGATTATCTACTTCTACAACTCTACATTCACTGACTAGAGCAAGAAGTCCATAATCTTCTTTTGCATTGCAACTCTTCTAATGCCTTCTCCAAGTTCTACTTCAAATTTTACTCACTTCCAGTCTTTATCTGGATTGGACGTAAAATAACAAAAGAACTCTTGACATTCTTGAATTGCTTCGCATACTGGTCTTCAGTACTATCCCATTGCTCTAACTTTAGGAATTCCTGTTCCTTTGCTTTCTCTAACTCAAGGGAATAATACTTATCGAGGAAAGTAACTCTAAACACCTCTCAGGTGGTTCGAGTACTAACCATCTCTAATAACCTCTCTGCTTCATCTCATCAGCTTTCGGCTTCTCTTACTAACCCTTACGAAGCAAGGTCACCTTCTGTTCATCATCGCACGACATGATCTCAAGGATCTCTTCCATCACATGAAACCACCTTTCGGCTCTGACTGAACCAAACTTTCCTTTCAAAACAAAGGGGTAACTTTCTTGAACTCTGAGAAACACTAATTTCTCAAAAGTTCCTTCTCGTTCCCGCAACTAACTATGCGACTCCTGTTCTATCACTTTTGATAGACTTCTACTAATGGCAGTCTGCTCTCTCAACACAGCAGCCATTTCTCTAAAAGCTCTGGTTATCTCCTCCTTTACCAGACTCCTAGTCATGCAATTCCATCTGCATATCTCAAAAAGAGATAAAAGAATGCATAACTTTCTACTAAACTGCTACATATGCCTAAGCATAGTCAGTCCATACCCCGACTCAACAGGATGAACTGCTCTGATACCAAAATGTAACATCCTAATACAGATATCCAGATATATCCTAGATAGACAGAGATATATAAAGATAACCAGTACTAGAGACGTCACTTCTATACTACATACTAACATAAATCTATAATCACAACTGAGTAATTATAGAAAGCCTTGAGAGATTGCAGAAAAACTCAAACTCATACATATACATATACAAACTTAGCCACTTGAGGGCTTATTGTAATACATATAACATAAAACTTACAGAACAAACATAAACTTATTACATAAGTTCTATCTACTTAAAGCAATAAAAACTACTCTAGTCTTCATGCTTTATCTTCTCATCCTTAGCAGGGTTTGTACCTCTGTACCTAGGCCTTCGCCTGCATCTGAGCCTGCATCGGTACCTGCATCTGAGCCTGCATCGGTACCTGCATCTGAGCCTGCATCTGGATTTACATGGAATAACAACTGGGGTGAGAATTAACATTCTCAGTAAAAGCAATTCCAATACCAGTTCTCTATAACATTGTATATAACAAATATATAACAAATGCTATAATTCTAACTCAGGAGCTTTGTCCCCTTTTCTCATAATTATTTCTATCTTAGGAGCTTTCTCCTCTTTTCTTATAACTTAGGAGTTTCCTCCTCTTTTCTCTTAACTTAGGAGTTTCCTCCTCTTTTCTCATAACTTAGGAGTTTCCTCCTCTTTTCTCTTAACTGCACACTTTCTTATAGTGTGATATAAACCGATAGCCTACACACTGTTAATACATAAACATACAACGCCCATACAAATTGTACATACCAACCGTAGAATCGGACAATGCCCATACAATTTGTCCGTGAATGCAATGATAATGATATGTAATATGAATATGCCTAAGGAATCCTAAAAGCATGTGAATGAAATGCAAATGCAAAAGTCTATTCTAAGAACAAAGAAGTTTGCTAGGAACTAGTCAGTATATCATCTAGTGGTAATTAGAGGGAAAACTCATCCTCACATTACACATATCCTGGCACACTGAGAAATTCGGGCTTCATCCTTGCTCAAAGAGTGTCTTTGGATTTCCCACTTATCTCCTTTGGCCTTGGCACTATCGAGACATCATGGTTATGTCCTTCTCAAAAGTCCTTCGGACACCCATCTATCTTCTTTTTGCCTCCATGAATGAACATCAAAGGATATCCACCAGATTGAAATACTTAACTAATTCATAGACTTTTATTCATACTTATATACTTAGTTCCTCTTTGATCTAAGCATATTCTACTAATAACTTTGGCTTCTTATGTTTACTCTTTGCAATGAGGAGAATCTGTAACCTCATACTATATGTAACCTTAGCACTTAGTTAGGAATACTTGTCCCCTAAGGAACTTCTCTGATTCCTTACCTTCTAGCTAAATGACCTCACGTCATATAACGTTACATTCTCAGGTAAACATCACCAGTTCATTTCTCATACTCGTACCTAAACTCCACCTCATCACTCCTATCTCTTAAGTGATCTCTAACGCAACACTATGTTGCTGAGGTGTAAGGTACTTACCTATGGCAACCACTAGTCTTAGTTGCACTAAGGTTCTTTCTCTTCACATACATGCTAGCTTAACTGACTAGTGTGTGAAAAGCTTAGTGTTATGTCTAACTCTTACATAAACACCATCTTACTTTCCTATAGACTCAACTCATCCTAGTGAAAGAGTCTATCTTAGCTAATGCCTCAACTATCCTTGCTTAAGGACATAATGAGCATTTCTCAAAACTTTGCATAATTAACTCAACTTTAATTAAAGTTGAGTAATTCATGCATCTAACTTTCCTTTCTATCACACTTCTGGTAGTAGCTTATACTACACTTGTGTGCTAACATACATATTCTAGTTGTATCTAGCTTTCCTTCTATCACACGTCTGGTAGTAGCTTATACTACACTTGTGTGCTTAAGGTTCCATATACCTCTTTAACTATTCCAAACTCATGGAATACTTAAGAACTTAACTTCCACACTTTGGTTAGTATCTAAGGAAGTAAATTCTCTTTATCTTGCATTTCTAACTCATCTTTACTAATACATGAGTTATTGCACATTTCTGCTCTACCTTATGATTATGACATCTTCTTAGTCACATTTCATCTTATTGTGTATTTAGCAATGCACCAAGTCTCACTTAACTAGAGACTTAGTACCTAAACGTTCCCTCTTTGGAACCAATACACAATCTTGTCTCCACTCAAGTAACTCTAATGCAAGAGTGGTTCTTACTTGCAACTCTTTGTTGCCTAAGGTTCTAGGTACCTTCCTAAGGTAATCCACTATTCTTGGATCTCCTAAGGTTCATACCTTTCTCATTCTCTACTAGAGTGCATACTAATACACTTATCTTCATTGCACCATCTCATCACATCTTAAGTGATATCTAATGCAACACTAAGTTGCCTAAGATGCAATGTCATTACTTAAAGCAAACCTTTCCTTTAGGATGCTTAAATGCCTATGCTTTTCTCATTCTTGATGGGTAAGTATTTTCCACTTGAAAATATCCCCCTTTATGCCTTATTACACTTAGGAAACATAAACATATGGATCCATTAAAGGCAATATATCTAATAGTGAGAAAAAATCATTTTTCATGGTTCTGGGCAGCACGCCGTGGCATCCCTCTCTCAACGCCGCGGTGCCCGTAGCTGAAAACGTGATTTTTGGCTCTTCACGCTGCGGCGCCACTAAGCCATGCCGCGGCGCCCATAGCAGAACCCAGATTCTGCAGAATTCTGCAGCTACGGGTTTGCTGTTCTTTTAATCATTTTCTTGGATTTTGGCCATTTCTTACCAACTTCTAAGTGATTCTAGGTTCCTAACTAGTTCCTTAACCATTAGGAATCATCAATCACTAATTTAAACCTCTTAATTTGGATTATGGCTCAAAATCCTTCATTCTATGGCCTATGGCTTACTTTGTGAATCAAGGGTCTAAATGAGTTGTTCTAAGTTCCCAACTTAATCTTATGCTATGAACAAGTCATAAATGACCAAAGAAACACGTCTATGCAAGCCAAACACATCTAACATCTCTAGAACTCAATTTGGCATATTATGTTGTTTATATGCATACATAGAGAAAGAGATGAATAAAGGCTTTAAACCCCTACCTTTTGAAGACTCCAAGCGTTGAAGCTTGATCCTTGCTCTTCTTTCTCTCCTTCTCCCTTTCTTCCTTCTTCCCCTTTCTCCCTTCTCCCCTTTCTCTCTTTCTGTTTTCGGTTTCTCCTTCTCTACCGAGAGAAGATAGAAATAGGGGGGCTGGGACATAAAGGAAATTACGGGAAAAGATTAACTTAAGTTTCTACACTGAAACTTATATCTGCTAAGGACACCCGAATTATGCTAATTCAAGTTTCCCTGCTTCCAATAACTTTAGAATAAATCATAAGATTCATCTAAATTGTTGTTTCACCATTTTCATCATTTTCTATATCTGTTAGGGATCAATCCGGCATCAAAAGCACAACCTGCATGCCTAAAAATATCAAACTGACTCCGATTCTCTTGAAACTTTTACCACATCTTACTTGACTTATTTGTGACCTAGGAATAAACTCTCTATGTTTATTTCTCTTAACTTAGCAACTTATGCTATTATCTGAGTCATTTTAAGCCACTTTACAATTTTTGTGTTGCAACTAAGTGCCTAAATGAACCCAGTTTGTCACAAAACTTTACTGACATGCTAAACAAGTCAAATGCTACCTTCGATAACCATTTACCAGTCTAACATGTACTTAAGGGTATTACAGCATGTGCTCAAGTGCTTCAATAAAAATGATGTTTACCTATAATTGCTTGAAAATATTAAGAAACTTTGAGAACTGCCTTTCTTGTTTCTCCTAATTCTCTTTCTTCAGCCTCTGAGGGAATGGAAGCCTAGCGTATAGTGAAGGATCAAAAGGTTTATCCAAATCTGAATCCTTCTTCTTTCCTCTACCTCTCATATGTTTCTCTTTGGTTTCAATAGATATCTCTTCCTCTGGAGCATCTTTTTCTTAGTCATGACTTGGAGGAGGACTTCCTTAGCTTCATAATTTTTCAATTGAGGACAAATAACTTTTCCGCTCCTTAAAGGCATTGCCATATATTGCTCTTTTGAATTGACCACTATCACTTGGTAAGGTGCCTGGAGGTCTCTCAGAGAGTTGTTTTGCTATCTGACCCACTCGATTCTCTAAACTTCGAATAGCTGCTCTTTGATTCTGAAAATTTGCCCTTGTTTCCTTCATAAAAGTAGAAGTTGTTGCACAAAAGCAGAGGTTTGTATATAAAGTTTCTCAAGTGTAATCTCAAGAGGAGACTTCTTCTTTGGTTGAGGATTCAATGGTACCATTTGATTACTCCAAGAGAAATTGGGGTGATTCTTCTAACCTAATTGTAAGTATTAGAGTAAGGGTTACCTTGTAGTGTTGAAGGATTTCCCATATAAATGACCTACTTTGGACCAATAACACCTGAATTCCTGCCTCACATTGACCATTGACATGGTTGCCTCCACAGAAATCACAAGTTAAGCCTTGTTGAGTAACTGAATTTACCTGCGTACTACCAACTTCCTTGGTGAGATTGACAATCAGTTGCATCATAGTCTTATTTTGTACAAGTAAAGCATCAATAGCGCTAAGCTCCATAACTCCCTGTTTAACTGTAGATCTTCCACTAGGAAATTAGTATTCATTAGTAGCCATAATCTCAAATAATTCTTGAGCCTTTTCTGGAGTTTTTGTGTTTAGAGACCACTTGCAATTGCATCAACTATAACTTTAGTAGAATGATTCAAACTGTAACACCCACCGTAGGGTGCCACACTTATGTTACTTAATTACCAAATTACCCTCAAGTTCATAAAATGTGATGTTGTGATAAAAATACGAGTTGTAAAATTTTTTCTTTCTTCTTTGATAACGATAAAATAAACTTAGCGAAAAATATAAATATTATACATCATCACACATAATTTACATCATCATACATTACAAACGTACTGTCAGATTATTTATATACAGACCAAGTTCTCAAAGTAATTAAACATAATTTAAACTCACATATTGCCCAAGTCTTACTAAACAGCAGAACCCTCAGATGGGTCCTCCTTAGATTCCTCAGCAGGAAGGAATCCAGCACGACGTGAAGCCCTACGGAAAGGTGTCCGAGCGGACGACACAATACTAATTTCTGTTGGGACATAATATCTAATATCCCAATGTTGCCTGATGGACAACGGAAATTCAACATGTACATATATAGTTACAGAGAAGAACGGGTCTCTACGAAACTCTTTGCTCTATATGACCGTCAGGTTTCCCTAATAAATTAGTCCCCTCTCATTGGGACTAGTTCTCCACGCTCCAGCTCCACCATGGAACTGTAATCTCATGTAACCGAAGAAACTTGACGCATATCACACCCACTCAAGAGGTGTACGTCTCTCCTAGGCAAATAGCCTCATACAGTCTATCGAACCTTTCCAATGCATATTCAATGCACCAATGCCAAACATAGGCAAAAATTCATATACAATGTCCTTCCACCAGTTCATGCACTTAAAATGCACCAATGTCAATCATAGGCAAAATTCATCATTTTCTCATACAGTGTCAACCTACTGGTTCAATAGTAATCCTACTGTATATTTAATCGTGAAAATCATATTATTGTGTTTTCATAGTCGCGCTACACTTTTGTTGCATTTTTACAATTTTGTAACATTTTCTGTTACATTTTCAAATCACATATAGATTTTTCAATGTTTTCATCAATTACGTAAAAATATTCCACCATTTTTAAATCACGTAGTGATTTTTCAACACTATCTCAAACGCGTAAAAATATTTAAACGCTTTCTAAATTGCGTAGAAATATTTCAACATTTTTCAAATCGCGTGGAAATATTTAAACGTTTTTCAAATCGCGTAGCATAAAAATCACGTTTTTAAGTTACATAAATCATTTTTCAACATTTTTCAACTTCGTAAAATATTTCTTAACTTTCAAAAATTCAATTTTAACCTTTTTCCAAATAATATGACCTCTCACATTATTTTCTACATTTTCTTATTCAAGAAAATCCTTTTTGCAATATATTTCATAATTTCACCATTCCATTTAATTAAATCAGTGTTTCTAACTTTAAAATTTACTAACGCTCTCCAAAACCCAAAGGATGAGTTATACGTTAGAAAATCCCAAGTCACCAACGTATTCTTTATAATTCCAAATCAATTTTAAAAATCAATCCTCTTTAAAATAAATTGAGGTTCAAACACTTTCAACCTCTCTTTTCCATTTACATATGAAAATTCCATTTCTCAAGTGATAAAATACTCTGATTCCCTTTCCAAATTCCTTGTATTAAATCAAGTTATATTTCCACTTTGAAAATCACTTTGTTCTCACAAAACCAAGGCATTTCAAGTCTTCAAAATCATGGACATGGCCATTGAAACCATTCTTGTATTTTTCCTTCTAAATCAACTAAGTTCCATTCTTGGTTTTTACACAAACAAAACCATTAAAACTCCTCACCAAAACCATGAACTCAAGTTCTTCGAAAACAAACCATTTGTTTATTTTCCTAGTTTTTCTAAACATCCAATTTTACCACTCATGAAAATATTAATTTGTGAACACCTATTTTGAGGTGATAAAGCCGAAATTCACCATGGTATTTGAAAACCAAAAATAATTTTCTCCACTTCATAATTTCTTTGAACAAATCAATTTCCTTATTCTTAAAAAATTTCAACATAAAACCCTAATTTCTTGGCCATTGGAGCCAAAATTTCTTGCTTTATCATACATCCATCATAATATATTCAATATATCTTCATCATGCATATCATAAGCATACCATATAAGCAATAAAATCATGCAAAGCATATCAAGCATAGGCAAATAATCAAAGCATATAAACACACACAAATTATTACATGACCATGGATATGAATCCTCACATGGATTCATCATCCATCAAATACATAAACCATCTCTCACCACCATACTTGGTTGGTGAGATGGATCTCCCTCTTACCTCTTGAAGAACCACAAAAAGATCTTTGCTTTGTATTTTGAACAAGATCTCTACCAACAAAAGTCTCTTGAACATAAAACAAACACAAAGAAATTAGTATATTAAGCTCGAATAAGAGGAACCATGGATCAAACATGGTTTAGAACATGAAAAAGAAGAGAAGAAATGAAGTTTTCCATAACTTCACCTTAAGAACCCTAGAACTTGCTCTTGGAAAAACTCCTTGAAGATGAAAAATTTAGAGCTTGGTGTAAACTACAAAGGTTCTTAAATTGAAGTAAGGATTCAAGAAGTATGGTTGTATAAAAATTTTGAGTGATGGAAGGTGGTGTGGGAGTGCTTGGCCATGAGCTTAGAGAAGGAGGGAAATGGAGAGAAATTTTGATAACTTTGTTTCTTGAAAATATTCAACAAAGACCAAGGTGATCAATAATGACTAAAGGTGATCAATTATGGTCTTCAAATGTTGCTTTAGCTTCTAATGCAGCACCAAAAACTGTCCCCCCCCCTCCATGCACTCTTCAAAGAGTGACCAATCTCTTAGCCACCATTTTAGGCAATCTTAACCATTGATTAGATCAATGGTTAGGATTAATATAGGTTTTAGGTTTAGGCTTTAGATAGAAGACTTAATTTAGGCCATTGGATCTTTCCTCCTTGAAATCCTAGCCATTAGATGTGTCTCCAAAATGAAGGGTCAAGATTACTCCTTCAAACTTTACATCCAAGGGCTATAAATGGTCCTAGCCACTTTATAAGACTAAATCTCAACCGTTGATTAAATCAAGATCAAGTCTCCACCGTTGATTACATCAATGGTGGATATCCAAGCCACTGATGTTGACTACGCAGTACAATATTTATTTTTGTATCTGCTATTACCCTTTGAATAATATTTTTACTGTATTTTTATCACCCGATAATTAAATATAATGCAAAACACAATAAAAGAAATTTTTAAAATTGTTTCTGGATTTAGGTGTAGTAAGATCCCTCATCTCCGTCTCAACAGTATAGATTTTCCTGGCTACACAAAAATTTTTACCTTTCTGGACCCACGTGGGGCCCACATACCACCTCCCTGGGCCCACAGACGGCCCACGGATAATACTAAAATAAACAGAGTAAGATAAAAATTTTATAATCACACAAAAAATCACAAAAATTAGAAAATGCACAAATATTAAATCAGATTACGCAAAATAATTAAGACTTTTCAGTAATAATTAAATTACGTAAGATTTTCCTCGGCCTGAAAATTATTATTTTCTTGATACGGAGTAAATCACACAAAATGATCAAATGTACTGATAGAATATTCAAAACAATTTTACAGCACACAGAAATCACTAAACAGTAGAATTTTGTTAACTGTCAAAATTACTGTCTTATATTTAGGAAGTTTAGGGTGTTACAATACTCCCCCTCTAAAAAGAAGTTTCATCCTCGAAACTTGATAAACTTGACTTCACATCCTCAGAATAAATACGGATATTGTTCCTTTATCTTTTCTTCTAGTTCCCATGTAGCTTCACCACTTACATCATTCCAAACTATTTTAACCAATAAAATTTCCTTACCTCGAAGTTGCTTTGTTCTTCGATCCTCAATCTTGACTGAAAACGTTTCATAGGTTAAGTTCTCCTTCAGCTGTACTGTGTCTGGCTCGATAACATGGGTAGGATCAGGAATATATTTCTATAATTGTGATACGTGAAATACATTGTGAAGATTTGATAACAATAGTGGTAATGCAATTTGATAAGCTACCGGACCTACCCGACAGAGTATCTGATACGGCCCGATAAACTTTGGAGTGAGTTTCTTGGACTTAAGCACTTGTCCAACTCCAGTCATAGGTGTCACTCGCAGAAATACATGGTCACCTTCTTCAAACTCAAGCAATTTTCTCCTTTTATCAGTGTAGTTCTTTTGCCAAGTTTGAGTGTCATTCTCATCTTATTTTGTATCATCTTCATTTTCTCAGTTGCCTGTTGAACAATTTATGGTCCTAACACAACATTTTCACCATCCTGATACCAACACAACAGCGTTCTACATCGCCTCCCATACAATGCCTCATAGGGTGCCATCCCTATGCTCGAATGAAAACTGTTGTTGTATGTGAACTTTATCAATGGTAAGAACTCATTCCAACCTCCACTTTCTTCCATAACACATGCTCTCAACAAGTCCTCTAACGACTGAATTGTTCTTTCTGACTAACCATCAGTCTGTGGATGGTAAGCAGAACTCAAACGTAGCTTTGTTCCCATCGCTTCTTGCAAACTATTCCAAAATCTTGATGTAAACCTCGGATCTCGAACTGAAATAATACTGGATGGTACACCAAGAAGTCTAACAATTTCAATGATGTACACTTGGGCCAACTTCTCCATTGAGTACTTAATATTAATTAGCAAAAAGTGTGCCGACTTAGTAAGCCAATCAACAATTACCCAAATAGAATCATGACCTTTCCGAGTCCTTGGTAGTCCTATCACAAAATCCATTGCTATGTCATCCCATTTCCATTCAGGTATAGGCAAAGGTTGTAACATTCCTGAAGGTCTTTGATGTTCCACCTTAGCCTTCTGACAAACCAAACAGGATGATACATACTCATCGACATCTTTCTTCATTCCTTGCCACCAATATAATTGCTTTAAATCCTGGTACATCTTTGTGGCTCCTAGATGCATACTCAACTTACTCCTGTGAGCTTCATCCAAAATCAATTTCCTAAGATTTGGATCATTAAGCACACAAACTCTTCCTTTAAACTTTAAAATTCCATTAGCACCTTCGTTAAATTCCAACATCGCTCCTTGGCTTTTTGCTTCTTTTGCTTCTTGCAAGTACTGGTCACTGTTCTGTCCATCTCGTATTCTATCCATCAAATCATTTGAAATGGTAATCATGTTTAAACGCATTCTGCCCGGCGTCAGTTTCACAGACAAACGCATATCCCGAAATTCTTTTATCAGTTCCTTCTTCTTAATCATCATGACAGAAGCACTAAACATTTTCCTACTCAACGCATCCGCTACGACATTCGCCTTTCCAGGATGATATTGTAACTGAAAGTCATAATCTTTCAGAAATTCTAACCAACGCCTTTGTCTCATGTTCAACTCTTTCTGGTCAAACAAATACTTCAAACTTTTATGATCACTAAAAATAGTGAACATTGCTCCATAGAGAAAATGTCTCCACACTTTCAATGCAAACACCACAGCTGCCAACTCCAAGTCATGAGTCGGATAATTCCTCTCGATTTTTCAACTGTCTTGAAGCATAAGCCACTACTTTATGGTTTTGCATAAGTACACAACCCAATCCTTGATACGAAGTATCACAGTATACATCGAAAGGTTCATTTGGATCAGGTAGAATCAATACAGGTGAAGTAGTCAATCGTCTTTTTAACTCTTGAAAACTTTCTTCGCATGCATCAGTCCACACGAACGGTTGATTCTTCTGTGTAAGTTGGGTAAAAGGTCTTGCTATCTTCGAAAACCCCTCAGTGAACCGTCTATAGTAACCAGCTAATCCAACAAAACTACGGATTTCTGTTACAGTCTTCAGTCTTTCCCATTCCAAAACTGTCTCCACTTTTGAAGCATCAACTTCAATTCCTTCCTCCGATATAACATGTCCCAAAAATTGAACTTTGCTTAACCAAAATTCACATTTGGACAACTTGGCATACAACTTATTCTCTTTCAAAATTTGGAGAACCACACTGAGATGTTCAGCATGTTCCTCATGACTTCGAGAATAAATCAAAATGTCATCTATAAAGACAACAACAAACTTATCTAAGTATGAACGAAAAATTTTGTTCATAAAGTCCATGAATATGGCAGGTGCATTCATCACACCAAACGACATCATTAGATATTCATAATGCCCATAATGAGTCCGAAATGTAGTTTTGGGAATATCTTTCACTTTCACACGAATCTGGTGATACCTAGATCGTAAATCAATCTTGGAAAATATTGCGGCTCCTCGCAATTGATCCATCAGATCATCTATCCTTGGAAATGAATATTTATTCTTAATCGTAATCTTGTTCAATTGTCGGTAATCTACACATAAACGAGATGTTCCATCCTTCTTCTTTGCCAACAATACTAGAGCTCCACATGGGACACACTAGGTCTCATAAATTGCTTCTCCAATAAATCCTCCAGCTGTTTCTTAAGCTCTGCCAATTCTACCAACGACATCCGATAAGGCGCAATAGATATAGGTCCAACTCCAGGTACTAAATCAATAGCAAACTCAATTTCTCTTTCTGGCGGTAGTCCAGGTATATCTTCAGGAAATACCTCAGGAAATTCATTGACTACGAAAATATCCTTCAAGACATCTTCACATTGAACCTCCAAAGAAGACAATAATAGATACCCATGATCTCCTTCCTTTAAACAAGCTTCTACTTGAGTTGCTGTTAGGAATCTAGGATCTTTAGCCTCAGGAAATACAAATATCTTATTCGAACAATCAATTAGGATATGGTTAGAAGATAACCAATCCATTCCTAAGATTACATTAATCTTGGAAAGAGGCAAACAAATCAAATCCACATGAAAGATTCTATCCCTAACACATACAGGGCAATTCAAACATACTTTTGTAGTTATCACATGCTTATCAATAAGAGTAGCAACACTCAAATCATATAGCAATGTAGTCACAGTCAATCCCAAACGCTCCACACAATCATATGCAATAAAAGAATGTGTTGCTCCTGAATCATAGAGTACGGCTAAAGGATTACCTTCAATAGCACACTCCTCCATGATTAAGTCCTCAGATTTCGCAGCTTCTTCCCCACTCATAGTATACACTCGACCACCCGCCTGTGGCCTTGCAGTACGAACATTTCCCACAGAAAGTTCCCTCTTAATTTGATCACAATCCCTGGATAAATGTCCAGGTTTTCCACATCTAAAACAAATAAGTCCTTTATGCTGACAATCCTTGGTCAGATGGTCCTTCCCATACTTGAAACATTTATACGTAGGAGTTCTAGCTTTACTTGCCTTACTGCCACCAGAACTTCCTCCCACAAATTGCTGTCGGTTCTGATTTCCTACAGGTTTGGTATACGATTTTTGTTGAAAATGGTTTCCTCCACTACTCTTTCCTCTCTGGAATTGTACAGGTCCAAAGTTTTTATATCTGGCCGCACGCTGTTGATCAATCAATTTCTTCAACCTTACGACACTTATCCAACAATTCTGGAAACTGTTCAATTCCCAGGGTTGCTACAGCTCGCTTAATATCAAGCTTCAATCCTTCCTCAAATTTCCTACACTTCCAATCCTCATCTAGGTGCATCTGGAAATATCTCGAAAACTTATATAAGCTCTCAAACTTTGCCGCATACTCACTAACAGACATCAGTCCTTGCCTCAGACTAAGAAATTCCATCTCCTTAGCATGACGCGCACTTACTGGAAAATACTTTTCCAGAAACTTTTGCCTAAAGAGCTGCCATGTCACAACTCTTCCTTCAGCTTCTAACAATCTTCGGGCTCCTGCCACCAGTTTTCACCATCTCCGACTAACATAAAAGTTGCAAAAGTTAGCTTGCATTCATCAGTACATCCCATACCTTCAAATATTTTCTCTGACTCCTTGATCCACAAATCAGCTTTGTCTGGATCAAATTCTCCCCGAAACTTCGATGGATTGTTCTTACGAAATTCAGACAAACTGTGAGCATCCTCAGTTGCCCTTTGATTTTGCTGTGCAACGACATCAGCCATCCATTGCATCGCTGCTACAGCTGCAACTATGTTCTGGTTGTCATTACCAACATTTTCCATTCCAGTTTTAGTATTGACATGTCCTCATCCTCTTCCAGCCATTACTTTACTCTACTCAAACTAGACAACATAAAGAAAGCAAGGTTAATCTTCAAACAATATTGTTTCTTTTCAAAAAACAATAACAGAGAATCATACAACACAAACAAGACAGACCTAACCACAAACCCATAAGACTCTAACTTGGGCTCTAATACCAACTAATGCAACACCCACCGTAGGATGCCACATTTATGTTACTTAATTACCAAATTACCTCCAAGTTCATAAAATGTGATGTTGTGATAAAAATACGAGTTGTAAAATTTTTTCTTTCTTCTTTGATAACGATAAAATAAACTTAGTGGAAAATATAAATATTATACATCATCACATATAATTTACATCATCATACATTACAAACGTACTGCCAGGATTATTTATATATAGACCAAGTTCTCAAAGTAATTGAACATAATTTAAACTCACATATTGCCCAAGTCTTACTAAACAACAGAACCCTCAGATGGGTCCTCCTCAGATTCCTCAGCAGGAAGGAATCCAGCACGATGCGAAGCCCTACGGACAGGTGTCCGAGATGACGACATAATACTAATTTCCGTTGGGACATAATATCTAGTATCCCAATGCTTCCTGATGGACAACGAAAATTCATTATGTACATATATAGTTACAGAGAAGAACGGGTCTCTATGAAACTCTCTGCTCTATATGACCGTCAGGTTTCCCTCATAAATTAGTCCCCTCTCATTGGGACTAGTTCTCCACGCTCCAGCTCCAGCTCCACCATGGAACTGTAATCTCACGTAACCGAAGAAACTTGACCGGGATGCCATCCGATCAAAACTCAGCTTCCTCCACAGGAGCCTGCTCTTCCTCACCCTCTAGCTCAGTGCCTTGCTTAACGTCTTTACCCAAAAATAAATACAGTACAAAATAATATACAAAAAGGTGAGATCACCTACGCCAATACCAACATGGTAGCACAGAGATAATACATACAGCATACCATAATTACAAATCAAGCCATCAACATTATTTATCATAACAGATATAATAAATAATAATTACTATTATGCCATTAACATTATTATCATCATCATCATCTAAGTATTTCTCAACAGAACAATTGTCATAGCCAATATTCCTCAATTAATATCTCATACAGATATAAATGCTCATATTCATGCATGCGCTCATAGACTCAATTTCTAACTCCATAGAGCTAATACTCAGTTCGGAGAAATTGATCAGAAAGATCTGTCTGTACCAACATGCCTCAGACCAAGTGCCACATTTCTCATATGTGTTTGCACATCTAGCATATACACGACAGTCTTTACTAGATCTTGATTAAGAATAATGTCTCGGTCAGGATCATTAGTGTGTTGCATCGGTCAAACTTACGGGAAGAAGAGCTACCAACCACCAATGTAAGCAACCCGCACCCCGATGCCCCCAAGGTCAACAAGTGACTTACACTACGCATATCGCACCCACTCAAGAGGTGTACGTCTCTCCTAGGCAAATAGCCTCATACAGTCCATCAGACCTTTCCAATGCATATTCAATGCACCAATGCTAAACATAGGCAAAAATTCATATACAATGTCCATCCATTAGTTCATGCACTTAAAATGCACCAATACTAATCATAGGCAAAATTCATCATTTTCTCATACAGTGTCAACCTACAGGTTCAACAGTAATCCTACTGTATATTTAATCGCGAAAATCATATTATCGCGTTTTCATAGTCGCGCTCCACTTTTGTCGCATTTTTACAATTTTGTAACATTTTCTATTACGTTTTTAAATCACATATAGATTTTTCACCGTTTTCATCAATTACGTAAAAATATTCTACCATTTTTAAATCACGTAGTGATTTTTCAACACTATCTCAAACGCGTAAAAATATTTAAATGCTTTCCAAATTGCGTAGAAATATTTCAACGTTTTTCAAATCACGTGGAAATATTTAAACGTTTTTCAAATCGTGTAGCTTAAAAATCACGTTTTTTAAGTTACGTAAATCATTTTTCAACATTTTTCAACTTCGTAAAATATTTCTCAACTTTCAAAAATTCAATTTCAACCTTTTTCCAAATAATATGAGCTCTCACATTATTTTCCACATTTTCTTATTCAAGAAAATCCTTTTTACAATATATTTCATAATTTCACCATTCCATTTAATTAAATCAGTGTTTCTAACTTTAAAATTTACTAACGCTCTCCAAAACCCAAAGGATGAGTTACACGTTAGAAAATCCCAAGTCACCAACGTATTCTTTATAATTCCAAATCAATTCTAAAAATCAATCCTCTTTAAAATAAATTGAGGTTCAAACACTTTCAACCTCTCTTTTCCATTTACAATATTTATTTTTGTATTTGCTATTACCCTTCGAATAATATTTTTGTTGTATTTTTATCACCCGATAATTAAATACAGTGCAAAGCACAATAAAAGAAAATTTTTAAAATTATTTCCGGATTCAGGTTTAGTAAGATCCCCCGTCTCCGTCTCAATAGTACGAATTTTCCTGGCTACAGAAATTTTTTTACCTTTCTAGATCCACGTGGGGCCCTCATACCACCTCCCTGGACCCACAAACGGCCTACGGATAACACTAAAATAAACAGAGTAAGATAAAAATTTTATAATCACACACAAAATTACAAAAATTAGAAAATGCACAAATATCAAATCAAATTACGTAAAATAATTAAGACTTTTCAGTAATAATTAAATTACGTAAGATTTTCCCTAGCCCAAAAATTATTATTTTCCTGACACAGAGTAAATCACACAAAATGATTAAATGTACTGACAAAGTATTCAAAATAATTTTACAGCACATAGAAATCACTAAACAGTAGAATTCTGTTAACTGTCAAAATTACTGTCTTATATTTAGGAAGTTTAGGGTGTTACACAAACCATTATAAAATATTTGTACCTGTTGCCAAGTCTCAAAGGCATAGTGTGGACATTTTCTCAGCAATTGTTTAAATCTCTCCCAAGCTTCATACAAAGACACTCGCTGATTTTGGGTAAAACATGTTATCTCATTCCTCATCTTGACGAACATAGATGAGGTAAAGTATCGAGTAAGAAACTTGCTGACTAAACCTTCCCAAGTAGTGATGCTTCCTTGATGTTGGGCTTGTAGCCAGCTTTTAGCCTTATCCCTTAGAGAAAATGGGAAAAGTCTCGACTTAATTGCATCATCACTCGCCCTATTATATTTGATGGTGTCACACAACTGCAATAAAATACGTAATAAGAACATTATTTAAAATAATAAAAACATAATAAAACTTGATAACAAAATTCAATCAAAGAGATTAAAAGATGATGAAAACCTAGAATTTGAACCATAAAAATGTGAATTTTTAAAGGTTCATCACAACCCTTTGCTAGTAGCCATAGAAGATTAAAGGTCAAATGCTGGTTATCAAGCAATGGGAGAAGGGCCACACCATTGTTGATTACGGGTTCCACCTAGTACCATTGTGGGTCTAATGCTAGGGTCTCCCAGTGTAGTTCCAAACTTCAACGATTGGGAAGAAAGTGTGCTCCACAATTGGTCCAATCACAA
Organism: Ormosia emarginata; assembly: GCA_029884605.1. NCBI lineage: Eukaryota > Viridiplantae > Streptophyta > Magnoliopsida > Fabales > Fabaceae > Ormosia > Ormosia emarginata. The sequence continues at coordinate 24,611,216 of JAQQTP010000074.1, read as the reverse complement.
AGTCTGGGTTGTTCACAATCTGAGATAAACAGGCTTCACGCCCAAAGCTTTGGTGACAATTGACGTCAATCATCCCCTGAAGAAAGGAGTGAATCTGAATAGTGGAAGCATAGGTAAATTGTGGGTTGAGTTTAAATATGAAAAATAACTTGTGTTTTGCTACTATTGTGGCAAAATCGGACATGATGAAAAATCCTACTCAACATGCCTCAAAGATGAAATGGAGGCAAGGTCCATGCAAACAAATATGGACTTGATTTGAAAGTTATTCCTGTTGGTGAGGAGATAAAGGAACAAGAGCAAGAATAGTGCCATTAATCCCAAGAGCCCGATAACCACAGTCCTCATCTAAGTAGACATAAAGTGGTGGTAGATCAAGTCTCACACCATTTGTCCTCACTCTCCTTCTTTGATGAAGAAAGTGTGAGGGTTCAAGTCTTATATTAGAAAAAAGCCTGGTCAGACATGGGGCCGAACCCCAAATACTCTAACCAAATGCACAAAACTTTGAGTCGATTCTGCTAGGCAACAACACTGGCTACACTACCATCCCATTCAAAGGTGTCGTTACCCAGGAGGCGCATAACTAGTAGTACAACCTAGAATCTTAAGGACTAGCACCACAACAACCTAGTTAGCCCCCTTTCATTCAGTTCACCATGGGAACATTTATAGAAGTGCAGACAGTGAGCCAGCAATTTGATAAACTAGAATCCTCGCCCCTTGTAACTATGCCAATTAAGCAAGCTACCTCTGAGGAACGATCGTTGAAAAAGAGGAGCTTGGATGACAACAAAAAATGGGAAGGGAAGAAACAAAGTATGGATATAACTTAGGCGCATGTGACTGCTATAGCTATGCTTTTAGGTTTATTGGAAGACTTGGGCACATACCTACTTCTTATGTACTTGGACTTTGGTTCCCACTTCATTCTTAGCAATAAATTCCTTTTCTTTGGCCAAATTTTTTTTTATTAAAAAAATAAAATCAGACTTTTTTTTTTTATCCTTTTGCTAAGATATATAAAACGGTCATTGATGAAGTACAATGCATTTTTCAACATTTTCATTATAGTCACGTGCATCTTTTTAAGATAAAAAAGATATTTTTCTTCAGAATGTTTTCTTTTTCTTTTTTAGTATAATGATGGCAATGAAAATTTGAACCTAAAACTCGATGTAAACTAGTCAAACCTAGTCCAATTTTAGTGGCTTCAGCTCATTCTAAATATCACACTTCTTTCCTTTCCATTGTGTTCATCCTCAAATATCCAATTTAGAAAATGGAGACACACATTTATCAAAACAGAAATATAAACGAAAAAGTAGACTTTACCATACATCCAGTACAATGTTAAAGTGAAATGGAAATATTAAAAGGTTTAAAAAAATCGACCTTTTTAATAATGGTGTTTGACAAAAAAAAAACGGTGTAGCTTAAAAGACATCATAAAGAATGTTAATGACACCAGTATTTTAAAAATCAATTCAACTGGACTAGTTAGATTAGCTGAATTATGAACTGGTCATTTCACTAATTTTAATTAACTCAAAAAATTAGATGACTAGTTGAACTGTTAAAAAAATAAAAAAAAAATTAAGAAAATCAATGAACTAACTGATTGAATTGGTTGATTTTAAATTTAAAACTTTTAATTAATTTTTTTAAACAAAGAAAAAAAAAGTTATATAACTTTAACATTAACAATTTAATCCTCAGTTAAATTGATTAAATCGAATAAACTATATACCGTTGAATTCACCCGTTCATCGATTCAATCAATTTTAAAAACATTGACTGACATAGCTAACTTTCCTTTTTCCTTTTTTTTAGAGAACAGTGGACAACACATGAGGAAGAGTCATCAATGTCATGACACAACCTTAATTGAATTAAATATGTGTAATGTGGTGTACTTACTTATCGCTACTCTGGTCATGGACATGGTGTGACATGTCCCAATCACCCTGCAAGCATTGCCCTTCATTATTCCAAACTAATTGACATATATATATGTAGATAGATATGTGAACATAATCAAATGTAGGGAAAGAAAAAATTCCTTATTTGGCACATATACTGCACGTTAAATGGTCGGTCAGTTCAAGATGTAATGGTCCTAACTTAGCAATACATAGTTAAAGAGCTAGCCCATTAAAGAGTACCATTATTTAATGGCCATGTTCTGTAAAAAAAAAGTAAAATACAAAATTTAAAAGGAAACAAATTTGGAGGAAACATGTTCTCTCACTATTATCATGGGAACACATCACATGATGGAAAAAAAAAAAAAGAAAACCATTTAAAATACAAAATTTAAAGGAAAAAAAATGGATGTGCCATCCATGGCAACACAACATGGATGTCCTATCTTAGCAATACATAGTTAAAGAGCTAGACCATTAAAGAGTACCATTATTTAATGGCCATGTTCTGTAAAAAAAATGTAAAATACAAAATTTAAAAGGAAAAAAATTTGGGGGAAACATGCTTTCTCACCATTTTCATAGCAACACATCACATGATGGAAAAAAAAATCATGTAAAATACCAAATTTAAACGGAAAAAACATGGATGTGCCATCCATGGCAACACATCATTTTCATGTTTAAATATGTTTATTTTGTCAAAACAACTTATAGTCAAAATTTTAATAAAAGAGGGCTTTTTTTTTTAAAGTGATTTTCTCTTAAATTAATCAAAACCAAATATGTACTAATACTATAACCGTGAAGTATAGGTCTGATTGTTTTTGTGCTAAAGAAGACAAAAAAAAAAGAGTACAATTAGGGTGGCAATAAGCTAGGATTTGTCTATTTCAACTAGGATTTGCCTAAATAGGTATAGACTTGTTTAGTAAAATGTCGACTTCAACTTGGCATATTACCTATCATAAATTCTTTTTGCAACTTAGTCTAGTCTGTTTATGAAAATATAAAAGTCTAAACTGACCTGAAGACCTATTTAAAGACCTATATTAAATGAATGCCTATATATAGGCCAAGAAACTTAAACTTTTTTATTTTTTAAATAAGTATAATATTTAACAAAATTATTATATTCTATATAAAGTAAATATATTAAACTAACATATAATTAATAAAATTATCTAAGTATTATAAATTCTTGATTTTATATATATATATATATATATATATATATATATATATATATATATATATATATATATATATATATATATATATATATATACACATAGTTAAATATGTTCTTCTAAAAGTTTAAACCTAACTTATTTGCTAAATAAACTAGGTATAAGTAAGTTGAAAATAAGTTAGGCTATAGGCCCTTGATAGGCCACCTAGCTTATTCCCACTCTTAACTATAACCTAACAAAAGAGGTTCGTAACAAAGATTCCAAGCAAAACTTCTCAACTCCTAGGGCACCTCTTTTTGGCTAATAAATCAGTAGAATTACCCATCCTCAAAACATACTTTAACCCTAACTAGCCAAACTAGATTTAGCCATTTCGACATAAGGACTAATCAAGCAATAACATGCCTAAACAAAGATTAAGTTTTAAGAGTTTGTTGAAGGTAGTGATTGATGAAGCATACAACCAACATCAACAATGCTCATGCAAGCAAACAAGTAGATTTGACAAAAAGAGTAACACTTAGTTAAATAATGGAACTTCAAAATCAGTCACAAGCAATTGTCAAAGTAATGCAAGTGAAGGTCTATCAACATCGAAGCCTATGTTTGACAAGAAGCGGTTAGTAAGCTGGTATCAGGCTCATGGCAGGCCCCATCGTTAAACATAGGTAGCTATCAAGTTGAAGCTGGGAATGCACGAAAAACCTGGCTTAATGGAGAAAATGGAAGTTACAAAGAGAAAAGAGAAACCACCCATGATTTGGAGTAGTTTCCAATTTGTTCATAGTGAGAAAGCCATGTAAATAATTAAGAACATGTGAAAATATGCATGACTGCCAAATGGCAACATCTTGTGGAAATAAGTTTACCGTAATAGTTTAATATGTTAAGTTTTGATGATGACAAATACATTACAAAAGGATATTGATTATGCAACATAGATGTGCTTAATGAATTATATTGGATCATGCATGATCATATACTCCATCTTGTTATATTTCATATAAGAATCATGCAAATTCTTTGTAGCATCTTTCATAGAATATATCCAATAGTATGTTATATGAGTTATATTAAATTAATATTAGATTTAGCTCTATTTAAATGAAAATGTGCAACATGATCTTTATTACATCCTATATATAGTATATTTATTAGTAATTGATAAATGTCTTATTTGGATCATTACAAAAAAATGGTCAGATTGTGGCAGTTAAAGAGGTAGTTGGTGGCAGTTCAAAAATGCTGCTAAATTTTGTTCACGACAGTTTGTTAACCGCCACGATATACACTGCCACAAGGTTAATTTGTGGCGATTAAGACTAACCGCAGAAATAACCGCCACTAATTGATTATTTAGTGGCGGTTAGAACTGCCACGAACAGATGAAATGTTTGACGATTCCTTGTTATTACAAACTGCCACAATTTTATTTTTAAATTGTTTGAATTTTTAGTGGCAGTGTATAACTATCGCAAAAGACTCACATGAGCTGAAAATTAAATATATTAGTGGTAGTTAATAACCGCCACTATAATTTCGAACTATGGAATGTTGTAAACTAAATGCAAAGAATAATAAACTTTTATTTAATTTAGTGCTAGTTTAGAATTGTCGTTATTTGACTAAAATACTAGTAGAGACCATTTATTTTTTGTATTTAGATGGCTTTTACATTTGGTATTTAACCTTTTCAGAACCAATATTCAACAATACATAAATCATACACTCCAGATACTTCAAATTTCAAATTAAATATAATAAGAAGCAAATGACAATGTAGTAAGTTAAGTAACACAATGACTACTATTAAAGTAGCACATTAATTAGTTCCAAATTAAGTAGCATAATAAGTATTACAAGTATTGAAATATCTAAATATTCACGAGATTGTCAAATAGTTGTAGAAACTACTACCCCAAACAAACAAGTAGTTGTCCATAGGCTAAATACAAAAGGTATCATCTATTGATATGAATGTGGTTCATGGCTAGCTGATGAAGAGCATTTTGCACCCTCTGCTAGTGAACCATCACCACTGGCTTGATCAAGAAACTAAAATAGAAAATACCTAATGAACAGTAAAACTAAATTGGTTAATACTTATACTTTTAATTCAAGATTAATATATTTTTTTGTTCATTTAAAGTAATTGATCACTAAATTTGCTTATTATATGTATCTTAAATATTTCTTGAATGAATATTTGTGGGCCTATGATATTGCCAAGGTCAGCTGGAATGTGACCCACAATGCTTCATAGCACGAAAGCCATTTGGGCCATTTGAGCTTCTAAAGTATGCATCCTCTCATTGTTGATTCGTAATTCTTCCTATAAATCCTTGACTTCTTCAACCAAGGTTGCTTTGCTAGTCAAGGACAATGAGATTCGCCTCATTTGGTGAGTGGTCCATAGCTCTATATTATAGTATTAATGGCTATAAGTAAACATCTATATCATTCCCAAGCATTCACTTACCCAGTGTGATCATTGAAAGGATAAAAGAAGTTTGTTGTATACACTTCCAAGATGGGGTGTTGTATCAAATTAGGATCACTGACCAAATATTGTAATTAGTACTCAAATTTCCAAAGGGATTGAAACCATCAGTGGTTAAACCAAGGCATACATTTCATAGATCTAAAGTAAATTGAGAGTGTATTTCATCAAATCTCTTCCATGCTTTAGAATCCCTTGGATGTTGCAATACGCCATCTTTGTTATCATCTTCATCATGCCATCTCATATCAGAAGCAATCTTGGAAGACATAAACAATCTTTACAATTATGGTTTTAATGGAAAGTAGCATAGAACTTTTGCAGGCACTCATTTTCGCTTCTTACCACCAACAGATGTGTTATTCCCTCCTCCCTTACACCTTGGCTTCCATTTAGATACACCACAATGTTTGCATGATTGCTCTTCTTTATCATCAACCGGATACAACATACAATTATTAAGGCATGTATGTATCATAATGTAATTTAGGTCAAGTTTGTTAATGATCTTCTTGGCCTCGTAAAATGAATGAATCTTTGTATTCTCAAAGGCATCATGCAATACTTCTAGAATCATCGACATTGACTTGTCAATCATTCCACATAAGCATTTTATATAATACAATTTCACCAAAAATGACAATTTTGAGTACTTGGTACATCCATCGTATAATTCTTGTTCTCCACCTCTAATTAGCTCATAAAACACTTTGCATTTGTCATTTTGTCCCTGACTTGTATTTGGCATGCTTCCTACCCCTTCATCCATTACTACATTCGATGTAGGGAAATAATCATTAGCATGGTGCTTGTCGACCCCAAAAGCATCGTTTATCATGTTTCGCATTGGATCTTCACAAGGCAAAGTCTCATCCAATACATGTGTTCTATTAATATTAATATCTTCTCTTGTAGTTGACTCTCCATGACAGATCTAAGTAGTGTACCTTTTAGGAAATGGTTTATAGAGCAAATGATCATAGATCACTTCTCTACTCTTCCATTGATTGAAATGACAACTAGGACATGAGCATATTATTCTACCGTCAACTGACCGATGTGCAAATGCAAAATGTAGAAAGCTCCTAAGCCCTTCTTCATATTAAGGTGTATTTTGTGCAAAGCAATCCAAGATTTGTCCATTGCTAAAGCTAAGATAACTTGTTAACAAATAAAGGAAAAACCAGTGATTATTAGTCTTTTTCCAAGGTAACGATACTTACACAAAACATTCAATCTAGCCATAATGCATTTCATGCTATTTATACTATTTAAGAATTCACATAAGAATTCTGCAACAACTCTTGGCATGATTTTGACATGGTTATAGTTTTCTAAAAATCATAAAAATTCACAGGGTTAAATTCGAAGCCATTACTTGAGAAGCTGTGATGTGATGAAGGGTTTGAATCAAAAGGAAAAAAACTTGTGTGTGCGTTACACTTGCTGGTGTGGTTGGTTCAGTTCAGTGTTTGTGAAAACGGTAGCAGCAAGTGGAGTGAGGTTGATCAGATCGGTGTTTGTTTTGGTGTTGGGTACTTTGAACTTAGAACCAATTTCAGTTAGCTCATTTCATTTGTTTTGCTACATTTTAGTATCTATCTATTTGCATGCCTATGCCTCTTTCTCCTAACATATCATTTTGGACCACCGAGATAAGGAGATGCAACCACGAAATCATTCCAATAAAAATAATTAAGTGTTAGAATCGAATGTTTTTAAATTTTATGAAACAAAGTTAATCATCACTAATACTTACACTACACTAACTAAGTATGTTCATTTTATTTTAAAACTTTCTTTAATACTTTATTATGAATTAAGTTAATAAAAAAAATTATGATTTATATTAAAAATATATTATGCACCCAATTATTATACTTTTATATTTAATTCATACATTTTTTTCATATGCATTAATCTGTACTACAAATCTCTAGTCTACACACAGTTCATCTTATCCTTTAAAATATTTAAGTCGTCCACATGCACAAATTTATAATATATATAATCCAAGAAATAAAAGCATTGAAGATTGCTATTATATATATGTAAGCTAAAAATTACAGACAAAATTTAAACAAAGAAGACAAAGATTCAAAAGGAAATAATAGTATTTATTGCTTCACAAATTTGTATATTTTGAGTTTTTCAAAATCATTAAGGCTCTAGTTGGTTTTAAAACCAGATTTAAGGTTGTTTCCTAATTCAGCTTTTGAAATTAAAATATGACATTTCTCCATTTTATCAAACTTCTTGTGGGCATTTAAGTGAAGATCACAAAATCAGGTTAAAGAAAAGACTCAAAACACTAGTATCTCCAAGATCCACTTCCAATTGAAGAGCCCAAAATCTTGTCAAAGGTTATTCTTTTACCAAACAAACCCAATTTGGCTAAATTCTATCCAATCAGAATGTAGAAATTAAATAGAAGACAAAATCGCTCACATAAATTCATATATATATGGCATTGTTGTCCATTTTGTTTGACTACGCAAACGCACATGTCGACAATTAATAAAAATGAGTATCAAGTATCGTTCCCATGAGGATTGTATTAAAAATTATGCCAAGTATCAACCATTCACTACTTAATTTTTATCCAAGCAATCAAATTATTATGAATGATTTAATGACAAAACAAATAATATAGTATCAAAATAGAGGAAAGTCTCCAAGACAAGATAAAACTAAGTCAAAGAAACAATGGTTTGGGCATCTAAAGTCTAACTTCACTTATTGTTTCATTTGACTTCATGCAAACCTTTTATTGTACTTGATCATGAATTAGTTATGTTAGCCAACGTGTTTAAACATTTACAAGCCTCTTTTGATGACCTTGTAAACCTATGGACCCTAATCAAACACTATATTTCTATGTGAATTGACAAATTTCCATGTATTGAGAACAAACATCAAACATTTGCTATACATGACCAATAGATATATTTCTATCCTATTGGCTCATCAACTCATCAATACAATTGAATGTAATTGAACATGCATCATCTAATTCCATGGTCTAACATCCAAATCCCTATGTCTAGTTCAATAGGTTCACCAAGACATAACAAATGGTGGCCAATCAAATGTAAGCATTAAGCATTGAATTAGAAAACCATAACCAAAATTATCATAAGTGTAAGAAAGGATTACAATCAATTCGAACTACATAATAAGATCCATTAGAACCCTAGAAAAGAGAGTTAGAACATCATGGTTACAAAGGAATCAATTTCAAGAGAGAACAACAAATTCATCATGAAAACAAAGAAAAGATGACGAGAAGAACTAGGTGCCTTGATGGATGAACAGAGGTTCTTCAAGCTCCTCTAAATCTTCACCAATCCCTTGCTTCTCTCTTTAGGAAAAACCCTTCAAAACCCATAGCCTCTCTCTCTCAAACCTTCCAAATTTGTGTAGAAGATAAAAAAGCCCTGTCTAATTACATCAGGGAAGTTAAAATATGCACTCCCTCACATGTCCAGGGGAAGCCGCAACATAAAATAGTGAGGAGCTGTGTCACCTAAGTTTCAGGAAACATGAATTGCTGCATAAAAATCTTTTTGCCGTAACACATAATTGTGTATGAGTTGTGACACAAATGAGTGCGTGTGCTGCGACTTCCTATTTTCGAGAGTTATTCCAGAGTGTTGAGGGTTGCGACTCCTAATGAGGAAGTGTCGCAGCCTCCCCTATGAAGGGACAAAATCTCATATGCCTTCATCCATCTTGTTCCCTTAAGGTCCCCCTTGTTCTTTGCAAGCTCTTAGAAGTAAGCAAATACCAAATTAGTCAAACATTCATAGAAAAAGCTAGTGTGCATATTTAAATTTATAAAGATGTATGAATAAGTATTCCTTATACACTTTTTTTATCAAGAATTGAATGAAATCAAGGTATAACTCAAGGATCTAGCCTATGAATGTACACGAAAATGCTTGAGTAATAGCTATATTTCATAGAGTTATCAGCCATAACACATCAAGTTTTGTAAACGAAGTAAATATTTAGGATTTCATCAAGCATAGTACTTGCTCTCATTTGATTTTGACCCATTTAAATTCTTCTTTATCTTTTATTTTTTATTTTTTTAAACTATAAACTCCTATTTGCTGCATAATTCACATGTACATATAAACAAAGCAACATGTATCCACAAATAAAGAAATAACTGTCAACCTTCTTCCAACCATGCAAAACAAGAATGTAAGGTAAAAAGGAAAGGCATTACAATCAATGGTGACAGGAGAATTGAGAAAACAAGGTCATGCAAGCCTGTATGTACTACAAACACAAGAAATCATAGCTCAGGTAACACGAGATCACATATGTTCTTGTTCTTGTCCAAGTTTTCTGCTTGGAAGCGGGGATGTGTAGTCTGATAAGTGAAATAACCAACTATCAGGGAACAAAATATCTTCTTTTACAAATGAAAATGTCCAACTTTTATACACTTCTAACTATCATTGATGAGGAAAAAACAAATAAGGATGGTATCCCCCTCGAACGTTACTCTTGTTTAAACACAGAAGTATTTTCAATTTAATGAACATACACATACAAGATTGAAAATTGATCATTGCTATTTGCTAATTTGCCACATCTTAATAATTATATGGCATGCAGCAGAAACATATATGTAAATGATAAAATATGTTACCAAGGAGCTCACTGTAGGCTCATCTTCCACAACTCTTTTTCCACCAAAAAAGCCTCGACCAAGTGGGCTATATGGTACAATTCCAATACCAAGCTCCCTGAATCAAAAAAAGCATAAAAAAACTGAAGTCACATTAAGATAATTAGACAAACAAGTAGCCAACAACAACTAGGTCCTAGTTTTTTTGTTTTTACCTTCTTTTCAAGTAGCTCATAATTAGAGTGTTTAAATTATTTTTTAATGCAGAAATAGTCATGAAAATTGTATTCCAAATCTCCTATTAAATTGGAGAAGAATTGAAACTAATTTAATTAAGTTTCTAGATGATTTAACAAAGATACTCTAAAGAAAATTCATCAAAGACATAACAACCCTCTAGATGACTGAAAAAGGGTATTTTGTATGCATGCTATTAACACTTTAGAGATGCAATATAAATAGCCAGTTTCTACCAACAAAAAAAGTAATAAATAAATAACTAGACTAATAAGAAAAAAATAGTAATCATATAAATCATAGCTCCATGACTCTAAAAAAAATAATCATTTTCCTTCACGTATTCTACTAAGCATCTTGTAGTCACTGAACCCATGACTCTAAATGTTACCAAGTGGCCTCAAACTCAAGAGGGGGGTGAATTGAGTTATGAAATATTTTCACAAATCTTTCGCAAAACACTTGTTTATCAAATTTTCATTGAAGCCATTAATTGATTGAAAAGAATAGATTAATGAGATTGAATACTTTACTCACAAATTAAACAAGCCAAGATGAATACAAGCATATAAAATAAATGCACAAATGCAAAGAGATGAGTTTAGAAGATCAAACACTAGGATTATCCTGGTTCAGTCACTAATCCACTTGTGGCTTACGTCCAGTCCTTAAGTAATCACCTGAGATTTTCCACTATCTTCAAGCTTCAACAGGTGCTTGACAACCTTTACAAACTAGAGCACTCACCACACCTTGGGATGCCTCACATTTTGCGCTTGAGCCCCAAAACAGGGATACCTTACCCTTTACAACCTTTGAGAGATACCTCACTCTCTTTACGAATAAGGGATACCTTACCCTTTTCTCTAGAGGGATACCTCACCCTTTACAACTTTTGAGAGATACCTCACTATCTTTGCAAATAAGGGATACCTCACCTTTTTCTCTAGAGGGGTACCTCACCCTCTTCACAAAGAATCAAAGTGTATATAAGATGAAATGCTCACAAGAGTAAATTACACAAATTGAAGCCCTATAATGCTTTTCAAGAATATCTCAAATATATACAAAAACAGAGCACAAATGATTCAAAGATTGATTCACGGATTAGAGTGATTGAAAGATGTTTCTCAGTTGTTGGTTGGCCACAAATGATGCCCCAAGATGTGTATTTATAAGTTTTCAAATCAAAGGAGCCATTGAGTGGCATTTATGGCAGCATTAAATGCATCTAATATAGTCGTTGGACAATGTTAGACCACTGGTAATCGATTACACAATCTCTGTAATTGATTACATGGTTATTTGAATGTGTTCTTGGCTTTCTAGGAAGGATGTAATCAATTACCATACTTGTGTAATCGATTACATGGCCTCTGTCAGACTTGTAATCGATTACAACCTCAGCGTAATCGATTACAAGGCTTCTTCCATGCTTGTAATTGATTACATGATCAATGTAATCAATTACAAGGCCTCTGTTTTGCTTGTAATCGATTACAACACATGTGTAATTGATTACCTTGCCCTTTGAACACATTTTTCAAGCCCAATTAAGTATCCATACCATTTTTAACTCTGAGAAACTTGGATTGAACAAGATTGACAAATGAAATACAAAATCCAAGATTGAAATCAACATTTCTTTAAACAATGAACTTTGAATTTTAAGTTGATTTAAAAAGATCTTGAAAAACCATTTGAAGATAATTGAGATACCTTGAAAGCATTTTACATTGATATTCTAAGACCTATATCTAATATACCTCTTGGTTTCTTTCTTTTGATCTTGGTCTTCTCTTTTGAACTTGATCTTTATCTTGACTTTGTTATCATAAAAAAATCATTTGACATGCTTCAAGACATAAGCATTCACATTCTCTCCCTTTTTGATGATGACAAATAAATCTTGGAAAGAGGAGAAATATTTGCATTTATTTGTTTATTAGAGATTTAAGCGTAACTCTCCCCCGTAATGTATGCATGAGATAGGATATGTGCTTTTTCATGTAAAGGCGCAAAGCTCCACCATACACATGCAACATATTTCACTAATCTCTCCCCCATTAGAATTATAAAAAAAAACATAAGCATTCTACTAAAATTTCGGCAGTATCTTAGCAGGATTTCATGATTTCCCAAAATTGAATTAACAAGAAATAATCATTTTCAGCCCAGACAATTTTTGCAATAAGAGTATAAGCAATCCAGAATATATAATCAGCCAGAATATAATCAATCCAAAATTAATCAATATTATGTATCAATATATAATCAACTAGTGCAGATGAGAAACAATATATTGATGTTATAATGATTAATATAAGAAAGAGATCCAATGTCATGTACAATTATAAACTAAAACAAGGAAACATCATGATAATTGATAAGGATCCATGGTCACTAGCAGTCGGCTCGCTGTCACTATCCTCATCAGCACCCACACCATCAAAGGTTAACATCATCATCACTGGTGACTAAATCATCCTCTGAGCCAAGAAGCTCTTCTTCATTAGCAGGAACTCCAATTGGAGTACCATAAGGATCAACAAAGGATAGTGGAGCAGGAGGGGCAATAGAGGTGGTGAGTGCATTAGCTGCTCTCCGTGGTACATATCTCGGTCCCTCTAGAAAAGAGTGAATAAAGGCAAGCTCCTGATAGAAGTAATCCATCCTCGGCTCAAGATGATCCACCTTCTTCTCAATATGATCCATCCTGACTTCCACTGTAGTGGCCAAATTTTGCATTTCTTAAAGCAGGAGGTCCAAAGTACCTAGAGCTAGAGCAGACTACTAGTCTTCTTCTTCATCATCACTATTTTCTTGTTCCTTGGAATTTCATAACCAGACCTTAACAGGGAGGTCAATGCAGCTTTGTACTCAAAATTAGCTCCCCAGGCAGTTTCATTTCCATAGAAACTTGTTCCATAATATGTAAGCTTGGTCAACCTACACTAGACATCCTTGGAGATCCTAATTTATGTCTTTTTGACCTCAGAAATCAGGAAATTGTCTTCATATCTCATATTGGCATAAAATACTCTTACTAAATTTGGATAGATAGCCTTCTGAATACTAAAAAAGCCAAGTAATCCTAAGCATTCAAATAACCTGAAGGTCTTCAAAGGTTCACTTGAGCAAAATGACTGAGTGAGATACCTGGGAGAGATGAGCTTCCTCAATTGGAAGTTCTTCTGGAACAATTTTGCCTTCTTGGTGGTGGAGAAGTGACGCATGAGGTCCAAACTTGAAATGATGCGTGGAGGAGCACTGGAAGACTCACCAATGTTGCCCCCTGTTCTTAGATGTTTTGTATGTTGGGAAGATTCAGCAATTAATGAGAAATGGGTTGAGAGGGAAGAAGTGGAAGGTGTTTAGAGATGTATGGGTGAAGGGGATGATGGAAATGGGAGAATTTCTGGTGGTTTGGTTCTGGGTGAACAGAGAGAGAGAAGTGAATGGGTGAGGGGATTTGGGTTAAGAATCTGGTGGTTTTTGGTGAAGTTTGACGAATGGGTTTTATGGAGAGTGGAATTTTAAGTTTGTGGGAGTTGAAATAGAGTGATTTGGTAGAGATTCGAGAGAGAAATGAAGGATTTAGGAGGAGGAGTTTTGTGGGTGTAGAGAGAGAAAGAAAAGTTTTAGAAGAGAAATGACCATTCACGCATCTGAAATTCTTTTAAAACCCCTGTGTAATCGATTATAATGGGTGTGTAATTGGATTTGCTTGACAGAGCCTTTGTAATCAATTACAAAGGTCTTGTAATCGATTACCAGCTTACTAAAACTCAATTGTTGCATTTTAGATAGTAATGTGCCAATCTTAAACCTTTCAAATTAGTTCCAAAACATCTCAAATCAATTCCAAACATCATGCAAGCATAGAAACTGATCAGAATTTGATCCAACACTCATGTTTATGCAAAATTACCACTTTTACCAAGAATTATACTATTTTGATGGATTGGTGAATTTTTTGAGCTTCTTGGAGGTGGAGGTCTTTGGCATGATAAAGTACCTGCAAAAACAACTAAGGGGAAACCTCTGATGCTCAAGTCAGTATTGGATTCAAGAATGATTAAGAAACATGAAGTTATACAACAAACATCATTATTATGTAGCAAAAGATATGTTTATGCAGCAAATTTGCATATTATGTAGCAGAAATGATATATCTTGCAGCAAAGTGAGATTGTGCAGAGATTTAGCTTATGCATGATTGATCCAAAGAGCCAAGTTTAAAGATATTTTCATCAAATATGTTATTTCAAACAAAAAGTGAACTTATCTAGCATATTATCACATGTAGAGATTTTTCAAGATATAAAGCTAGAAAAGTACTACTTTAAAGCAAGTTAAAGCATAGAACAAGTCTCTACCTATCAAAAGGTTACAAGTCCAAGCTTCTTAGAGACAAGGAAGAGAACTTGGAGTATTTTCTGGTCTTGTGCTTAGAGCAGCCACTTTTGAGATTCCAAAGTCAATTCTTAGCCTTCAAGCACACCTACAACATACTTCAATTTTTGACCTTTGGTACCCAAATTTTCTTAGGTCATTGTGTGTTAGATTTTGGAAAAATGCCTTTGGGAAACCAAACCATTTTAGTCCCTATCTTGTTATTGATATTCTTCCTTATATTACAAGTTGATGCACTATGTCCTTTCTTGCCACAATGAAAACACTTTATGAAAGGACTTGTTGATATGCTTGAGGGAACAAAGAAATTCTTGTAAAGTTTTTGTTGGTTTTTGGGGTTATATCCTAAACCAACCTTTTGAAAAGCACATCTTTGCTTCCCAAGCAATATGTTCAAATTATCTCTCCCAAAAGTAAATTTTGAAAGAGTATTTTTCAAATCTTCAATTTCCTTTTCAAAAGAATTGCATGATAAGCAAGATAATGGAATGGATGCATTGTCATGTGAGGAACATATATGATGAAGTAGCATTAATTAATCCTAAAGTCTCATTTTCAATTTTGAGTTCATTAATCTTTTTGTTTAAAATAGAAATTTTGTTTACTAGTAAGGAGATTGTTTTGTTAGAAGATAAAACCATTTTTGTAAGCCTCATGAATTCATCATGCAATTCTTCAAAAACATCATGCAACTCATCATAGGAAGGGGAAGAATTTGATTCAAAATTTGAGGATGTTACCTCCATGTCATCTTCATCTTCATCTTCCTCTTCTCCTCTAGCCATGAAACATAGATTAGCTTTCTCATTATCTGAGCTATAGGTTGAATCCATGTCATTATCATTCAAAGCTATGTAGGCTCTTCTTTCTTTCTTTTCCTTTAAGAGCCTCATTTCATACTTTTTCACTTTCCTTTGATAGCTTGGGTACTCCATCTTCATGTGTCCCAATTCTCCACATTCATAACATTTAGGAGTGGATGAGGTTCCTTTCCCTTTGTGATAGATATTCTTTGAGGGAAAGGGAGGTCTTCTTTGAGCTTCATTCCTTTTTAAGAATCTTCCAAACTTCTTGATTAGAAGGCTAAGATTCTCCTCATTAATATCCAAGTCATCTCCATCATCTTCATCATCATCATTAATCATGGAGGAGGTGACTTTGAGAGTAATCCCCTTCTTTTTGTTGTTAAGCTCTTCATTTTTTTTGAGTCTATTCAACTCCAATATGTGTTCTTGGAGCATGCCAAAAAGTGTGGCTAAGGTCATTATTGCTAGATTTCTTGATTCTGAGATAACCGTCACTTTAGGTTGTCAATCCCTGCTCAAACATCTTAAAACCTTGTTAATAAGATCTTCATTAGAAAATGTCTTTCCTAATGAAGCTAAATGATTAACAATATGTGTAAAGCATTTTTATATTTCTTGAATGCTTTCAACTTGGTTCATCTTAAAGAGCTCATAGTCATGAGTGAGAGTATTTATCCTTGATCTTTTCACTTCACTACTACCCTCATGGGTAACTTGCAGAGTATCCCATATTTCTTGGGCGGTTTTACAATTTGAAACTCTAAAGAACTCATCATACCCTAAGGTTATGGTAATGATGTTCTTGGCACTCAAATTGTATTGAACCTTTTTTTTATCTTTATCTGTCCATTCACTTCTTGGTGTATTGGTTCTTACACCATCAACCATACCTGTGGGAACAAAAGGACCATTTTCAATAGCATCCCATACATCTAAGTCAACAACTTCAATAAAAAGTTTTATTCATTCTTTCCAATAAGCATATTCATCCCTATTAAGAAAGGGAAGTCTATAGAGAGAAGAACTTTATGAAAAATCATTTGGAGAGGCCATCACATTCTCTTGAAGCTGCTAAGCTCTTTACACAAAGTCTAGCTTTGATACCACTTGTTACCAAGTGGCCTCAAACTCGAGAGGGGCGTGAATTGAGTTTATGAAATATTTTCACAAATCTTTTGCAAAACACTTGTTTATCAAATTTTCGTTAAAGCTATTAATTGATCAAAGAGAATAGATAAATGAGATTGAATACTTCACTCACAAATTAAACAAGCCAAGATGAATAACATTCAATTAAACATATAAAATAAATGCACAAATGTAAAGAGATGAGTTTAGAAGATCAAACATAAGGTTTATCCTGGTTCAGCTACCAATCCACTTATGCCCTGCGTCCAGTCCTCAAGTAATCACCTAATATTTTTTATTATCTTTAACCTTCAATAGGTGCTTGACAACCTTTACAAACTAGAGCACTCACCACACCTTGGGATGCCTCACCCTTTGTGCTTGAGCCTCAAAATAGGGATACATCACCCTTTACAACCTTTGAGAGATACCTCACTATCTTTACAAACAAGGGATACCTCACCCTTTTCTCTAGAGGGATACCTCACCCTTTACAACCTTTGAGAGATACCTCACTCTCTTTACAAACAAGGGATGCCTCACCCATTTTTCTAGAGGGAAACCTCACCTTTTATAATCTTTGAGAGATACCTCACTATCTTTACAAACAATGGATACCTCACTCTTTTGTCTAGAGGGATACCTCACCCTCTTCACAAAGAATCAAAGTGTATATAAGATGAAACTCTCACAAGAGTAGATTACACAAATTGAAGCCCTATAATGCTCTTTAAGAATATTTTGAATATATACAAAAATAGAGCACAAATGATTAAAGATTGATTTACGGATTGGAGTGATTGAAAGATGTTTCTCAGTTGTTGGTTAGCCACAAATGATGCCCCAAGATATGTATTTCTAACTTTCCAAATCAAAGGAGCCATTGGGTGGCGTTTATGGCAGACCACTGGTAATTGATTACACAATCTCTATAATCGATTATATGTTTGTTTGAACGTGTTTTTGGCTTTCTAGACAGGATGTAATCGATTACCATACTTGTGTAATCGATTACATGGCCTCTTCCAGACTTGTAATCAATTACAACCTCAGTGTAATCGATTACAAGGCTTCTGCCATGCTTGTAATCGATTACATGATCAATGTAATCGATTACAAGGCCTCTGTTTTGCTTGTAATCGATTACAACACATGTGTAATTGATTACATTGTCCTTTGAACACATTTTTCATGCCCAATTAAGTATCTAGATCAGTTTTAACTTTGAGAAACTTGGATTTAACAAGATTGACAAGTGAAATGCAAAATCCAAGATTGAAATCAACATTTCTTTAAACAATGAGCTTTGAATTTCAAGTTGATTTAAAAAGATCTTAAAAAACCATTTGAAGATAATTGAGATACCTTGAGAGCATTTTACATTGATATTCTAAGACCTATATCTCATATACCTCTTGGTTTTTTTTTTATCTTGGTCTTCTCTTTTGAACTTGATCTTCATCTTGACTTTGTTATTATCAAAAAACTATTTGACATTCTTCAAGACACAAGCATTCACACTAAAATATAAGAAGATACCTCTTAAACTTAGAAGAACCCAATATATAGGAGTGACTCTAAAACGTTACTTTTAGAAAATGAAAAGAAAAATTAGTGAGTGAGTCAGACAATTTGCTTTGGTAAGAAATTAATTTGCACAAGTGCAATATAAATGCTATGGATCACCTCCACTCCATCAAAGAAAGAGAACGAAATCGTGAAACCAAGGTATCTGCTCTTTCTCTCCGTGTTTGAGGGCCTTAGTTAGTTAGTTGCTTTGCCTGCCACATAGAACACTGACATTTTGGCTTAAGTTAAGATTAACTTTATCTTGGTAGGAGAAGGAGAGGGAAACAGGTTCACTGGCAGAGAGGGAGGGTTCGAAAGGGAAAAAAGGAAAAGAGGGAAAGGAAAAAGAGGGAAAGGGAATTATTTGGCCTAAAACTCAGTGTTTCAATCGACTGAGTTACATTATTTTTATAAATAGCCATCGCAAAATGGCCTTAAACCACCACAAATTTATTTATTTTGTGGTATTTGACACAACCGTTGTAAAAACTGCCAGTAAAGTACTAATTGTGGTAGTTTATGGAAACTGCCACAAATAAATTGTCACTATTTAACTTTTTTTTTATAGTGGACGTGTCTATGAAAGTATTATATGCATGTTAGACTAGCTACAGTTATACATTTATGAATCATACATATGAAGATATTGAATTATGAATTTGGACTAACTATGTTTGTTTTAAGTGAACAATTCTTTGTAAGATAGTTCAAATACCAAGAGTGAGCATTGCAACAAGAAAGCAAAAGATCACAATTATGCTTAACTCAAGAAGAATGAGAATGATAAGATGTTCTAAGCATTTGCAATATTTGAAGAGAAGAAATTGTTTGGAAGTTGGATTATATTAAGAAGCCTAAGGACTAGAATTGGTATATACTCCTTTTAGGCTTTTCTCCTATGTAAAAATGGAGGTTTTACAAGAAGAGAGCTCAAATAAGTTTTTCAACCATCACAAATGTTTTTAAACATGTTAAGATGCCCAACAAACAAGTTTTTAAAAGTTAGTCTTGGTGGTAATTCAAAATTATGAAACTAGCAAGTTTAAGTTTTAAAAACTGACCTTTAATCCCTAATTTGATTATATCTCTAAAAATAATTTCATGATGGATTTGAAGCTTGTTTCATATGAAAATAGACTCAAAGAGCTTTCCAACAAATGGTCAGTAGATTAAATCAGATGAGAAATGAAGAAGTTATGACCATTTAAAGTCAGTTTTCAAAAATAGAGTGCACTAATCAATTAACTATAACATCATCCCTAACCTATTAGCCTTAATTATTTTTATAGAAGCTCAATAACACTTGTATGGGTTACCTACTAATTTTGGTGATTTTTTAAGCTAGTTTAAGTATAATGTTATAACACTAGATGTGAAAAATAATTTAATTAGCTTAAAACTTAGCATAAATTACTTAGATGATAGAAATAAATATGAAAACTTTATTTCTAGATCACAAATACTTAGAATGAGTTGTGGTAAATTTATGAGAATTAACTAAATTAGTTTAGTATTTTTAACAACATTGGAAATTTATTATAGCTTAGTGGTTGTTATTGGTGTATAACGATAATCGTTAAATGATGAGTATGAAAATTAAATGAAATCTTAGAATTTTTCCTAACACTTATGGAAAATATAAAACTCATTAATGGAAGATCAAAGTATCTCTAAGAGATACAACACTTCCATTTAGCCATGAAAGTCAAACTACCTTATCCCTCCAACAACTTTCTCCACCTTTTTTGACCTTTTTACCTCCTTATTTCTCATTTTCTCTTCATTCACATGACTGACAAAGGAGGAAAAAGAGAAAAGAAAAAAGAGAAAAGATAGAGATAGGAAAGACAAGAGATAACAAAGCAGGAAGGAAGAAAAGAAAGAAGAGGAAGAAGGAAGAAGAAAGAGAACAAGAAAAGGAATAAAACACCATTAACAAAGGAGTATAGGTAGGAGTTTTTGTATAACTTTACCATACTCTATCCTTTCTTGCTTCTTAAATTTTGCATGGATGGGTTGGTTGAGAATTCATTATGATTTTCTTTAATGAATTGGTTGTATATATATATATATGTGGTTGATGAGCTTTTAGTATGGATATATATATACACAACCATCAGAGTTTGAAATTGATGATATATAGAATACCATGGGATTGATTCTTATTGATTTGCCACATGGTTTTTAGTTTGAATATATGTGTGTTGTGATTTGATGTTATGTTGATAGAATAGATAGAAAAAAATAGGAGTTATTGAGTTAGAGCTATTTTCTGGTTTGAAATACACCACATAATTGATTATCAACAAGTGATAATCGATTATCCATGCCCAGAAACTCTGTATTTGCAAGTGATAATCGATTATAGATAAGGTGCTAATCGATTATCAACTTCTAGAATACCAAGATTTTGAATGATAATGGATTAGACCAAGGGTGCAAATTGATTATTCTCTTCCAGAATGACATGTTTGTGAGCAATAGTCGATTATCCAAGGGTGCTAATCGATTATGAACATACAAAATGTCATTGTTGGATGGTGATAATTGATTAGGGCAAAGTGCTAATCGATTATCTAGTTATAAAATAAGAACATTTGTGGTTGATAATCGATTATCAAACCATGATAATCGATTATCAAACCCATATTTTGAGTAAATGGAGTTCCATATTGTACAATATGAAGATAATTGTTTGAGTTCACTAAATGAAGTGACTTACATTATGAATGTGCATTTGGTAAATTAGTGGAATGATAATGTAGTGTACTAGATATGTCTATGTGATGGGATAGTTGAGATCGTACACTTGTTATGCTTATGAGGTGTACTAGAAAATGTTTTGCTCCTTTATAAAAGTAAAGTTGAGCTAGTGATGGATATTGAATGATGATTTGCTCCTTTAAATTGTCAAAGTTGAGCTAGAATTGGATTGATAAGAATGTGCTCAAATTAAAAGACATTAGATATGATCCTTGAATAGAGGTTATCCATACTTGTTATTCCCTTAGTATTGTAACCCTTAGTATGATGTGCACAATCTTTTGGCCAGTGAATTTCAAGAAATGAACCTCGATAAGGAAGGTGATCCTTAGTATGAGATTTCACATTTGTTTCCTTATCATAGATGTGAATTTTAGGAGATGAACCTCGATGGGGAAGGTGATCCTAAATTCTTATTATGGGACTTCTCATTAGTTTCCTCATTAGATATGGTCAGGGTTACCGGTAATGTGATGAGGTAATATTCCCTCCCTACCAAGTGATGTAAAGAGCAAGGTTCCTGAGAATATGCTTAGAAAGATAGTGAAAAATGAGCACTAGTAAGAGATTTACACATGATTGAACACTAACACATTATCATGAATATGTTAATTATATAGATTATGGAATTGTTAATGAATATTTGCATTATGAGAGAATGTGAATATTCTAGTTATAGTGAGATATGACTCATAATTGATATTTTTGAGGTATTATATGATCTATTGGTGATGTGTTAGATTTAGATATGATTATTGAATATTGTTCAATGATAATAATGGAATTTCTACCTGGGGAAGAGAAAAGAAACACTTTTGGCTTTAGCCACCTTTCTAAATGTTATTTACAATTATGACTTTATTTCCTCGAAGCAGCTAGAGTTATTATGATGATATGTTATATGTATACTTACTGAGGATTTTAGAATTCTCACCTCTTATATCTCTTATTTCCATGATAATTCTAGAGTGGAATCATTCCAAAGCTAGAATGGAGTTTTATGAGTAATATATTGATTTAGATTTGTGGGGTATTTGCTTTATGGATTTTCTCATAAACCAAAACAAGATTGGAATGCTTATGGCAAGAAATGCTTTTCTTTGAACATTAGGGCCGCGTTTGGTGCATCGTATAAGAAAGACCTGATAATATAAGAAAATACTATCAGGTTATATCAAGTGTTTAGTGTTAAGACATAATAGTATTATGTTATCGGGTCACACCATTTTATACTACTGTGACCGGATAAAATTATCCTCCCATCAGGAAAAGGATAAGACCTGATAAGCAAAACAAGGTAACAAAATTTCAATTATACCCATTTTACGTGTTCTTCTTCCCCCTCTCTCTATCTAACCCTGTGGACTTTCTTCTTTCCCTGTCTCTCTTTCTCCAACCTTCACCACCCTTTCTTTTTAACAGAAGCTCATCAGTGTCGACGACCACCTTAGCTTGAGCCTTCGTCAGTGATGACATCGATGTCTGCTACTGTAGCTAAAACCTCCATCAACAGCATTGACCACCACAGTTGATCTGGAACACCCATCAATGGCAATGATGACTACCAACACTGCTCAACAACGATGATTGTTGTAGCCCATCTAGAACATTAGTTTACGGCAATAACGACCGCTGCTCAAATCAACCCTGCTTACCTATTAAAAAAAATCAATTTTGGGGCCAATCCAAGTTTCTAAAACAAACCATAGCACTCTGAGTAGAGGACCGGATCTGGTTTGATAAATGAGTATAAGACTAGCAATGAGTTACTAATAACCAGATCTAGTTTGATAAGTATAAGACCAGCATATTTACCAGTATGTATGTTCTTGGAGGCAGTCTCCATGGATGAAGAATTGCTAGGTTTGGGGGATTTGGTTGATGGTTTCAATCTGGTTGCTGGGTTGCTCATCTACGTTTCGATCTGGTTGTTGAGGTTGAGGAATTGAAAATAATCCCATTTCTGGGCGTGAGAAATTATTGATTTGAGTTTGGTACTCTGGTTATTGTTGTATTTTTAAGAGAAAGGGTAGTATAATAATTATAAATAATTAATATACTATCAAGTTACTTATCTTATTTTGTATCAAATGATTGATAATATAAGGAGTTATTAGGTTTTTTATACTATTTGCTTTTATCCTACTATCATATATTATCAATCTTTATACTATCATGTGCACAAACATAGCTTAGAGCTATACAATTTTTGAGAAGTGATTTGAATGATGAAGCTTATGCTAAAATTAAGAGCTGCTCTAGTGCTAAAGATATATGTGATGCTCTTAATATTATATATCTTGCTAATAATGATTTTTTGCATAAATTTGTATATAGAGAGCAAGAAGGGCAAAAGCCTTTAGAGGAAGGTTGTAACATCCTAACACAATTTTTCGTAAAATTTGCGAAAAATTTCATAATGACTTGTATTAAACGTGTCACTTCTAAAAATGCAAGTAATTAAAAATCCATAATAACTTTTGTAGTTAATATAGAAAGCCTCAAATTATAAACATATCATATATACATACATCTCTGGCTAACAAGTCATATCGTATACATAAACTTTTACATAACACTAGAAAGATAGTAATATACAGACTAGAATAAAAAAAAGTACAACTACTAAACTAAGTCTTATGTTTCTTCTTTTTCTTGCCCTTTTCTTTTGGAGGGTCTTCACCTAGAATTACATGAAGTATATAGGGGTGAGAAATCATAATTTCTCAGTATTCGCATACTAAGGCTAGCAGTTAATCATTTACAACAAATAAATAACTGAGCACATTAATAATATAAACAATATAAATACCCGATAATCAATAACATCAAAAGACCGTCTATACAATCCTAAGATATTATCAAAAAATGACTAACCAAGCAATTGATTAAGCAATGACAATTGCCCATACAATTGTCAACCATGCAATGTTTTATGTGATGAGGAATAGTTATGCTCAAACAAGTACTAATATAATGTTTATGCAATGTAAATACAAGTTTTGAAATTTGAAAACATAAGCTATTTGCTTAATTTCCCATAAACATCTGTTTCTTGTATATACTAAGTAGAATAAGCCCAAAAGCCTAATCCCACTTAGTAATAGGTAAACACTTTCCCTTTACCAACATAAGAGTACTATTGTCAACCCCATACTGATAACCCAGACCAAAATAGCATACCAGCTACGAGAATCTAGATCAACACCTTGTTCTCTGGCCATATGGTTGTGCACACCATCTAATGTCACAACACATAGGAAATTAACAAATACCAAGTTTGAAAACTAATTATCCAAGCCACAATTAAATACCAGAACATAGGAACCTTAGCCTCACTTATCCAACAAAGGTAGCAAGATTCATATCTCCAGTTAAATAGTATCTAGAACATCACCTAATCACTCACAAGTGATTTAGAAGTCAATCTCATGATGACCAAAGTTCTAACATTAACCTAGGCATTTTATCATACTTTGAATGTCTAAGCATTTCCAAGCTTTCATATATGCAAGTTGATAATTCCTTCTAAGAAATATCTCTAGAAGTGTCTCATAACATCCAAAAGGACTTGCACAAATGATCCCATCAAGAAAAACTCAATTTTTCCATAAACAGGGAGCTTGTAATCGATTACGCCATTGTTGTAATCGATTACAATGAAGTCAGAAACTTGGTAATCGATTACACCCTTGTTGTAATCGATTACAACAAATTCTAGAACCCTGGTAATTGATTACACTCTCCTTGTAATTGATTAAATCCCTTCCAGAAGCCTTATAATCGATTAAATCAACCTCGTAATCGATTACATCAGGCATAAACATGGTTCTGCAAAATTTTGCAAAACGTGGTACTGTTCCATTGGGACAAATCACGAATTTTGATCATCTCAAACCAGTTTCTAGTTGATTTTAAGTTTCTAATAAGTTCACTAACATGAAGGAAACACAAAACACCAATTGGTTTCATCAAAATTGGATCCAAACACAAAATCACCCATTAAAACCCCAAAACCTTCATTTTTAGCATTTTAGGTCAAAAATGGATAGTTTTAGTTTCTAATCCATACTCTTTGCATAAACAAGTCATAAATAACATTTATAACTCATCCAAGCAAGAAAATCATATATCACACCACAAGAACTCAATTTGACATATTAAACCTCAATCAAACCTAACATAGGAAAGGAGGAAAAAAAATGAAACTAAGTTCAAGAACCCCTACCTTCAAGCTCTTTAAGCTGCAGAATATGGTGGAGATGATGAAGAAATGATCACAAGTCTTCAAGCTTCCCTTTCCCTTTAGCTTTTCTTTTCTTCTCTTCATTCTTTTCCTTCTCTCCTTGTTCTGTTTTCAACCGTGAAAGAAGAATGAGTTGTGATAGAAATATCACATAAAAGAAGTCAAGAAAGAAGGCTAAACCGTGGATAGCTTAGGGCCTTTAGTTACTATACTGGAAATTCTCGATCTGCTAAAAACACTCAACTTTAGCTAAATCTTGTTTTTCAAGTTCCAACAACTTTCAAATCAATCATAGGATTCATTAAAAATATTGTTGCGCCAAAACTATCATTTTCCATATCTATAACTAGTCATTCCGGCTTAAATTAACAACCAGCATGCCTAAAATTACCAAACTGACTCCGAAAATTCTTAAACTTAAACCACATCATAGAATACATATTTGTGACTTAGAAATTAATTATCCTCATTTATTTTCATTAGCTAAACCATTTATGCTAATATTTGAGTCATTTTAAGCTATTTCTCACCTTTCGGCTTACAACAAAATGCCTAAACTAACTCAGATTGTCACAGAATTAAACAGACATGTTAAGCAAGTATTAAGCTACCTCTGTAACCATTTACTAGTCTAACATGTTAAAGAGGATGTTACATTTCTCCCCCCTATTTAAGATTTTGCCCCCAAAATCGCTTACCTCATACAAACATCTGCGAGTAATCTTGCAACATATGAGACTCCAACTACCAAGTTGCCTCCTCGAAACCAGCACCATCCCGTAACACCTTCACCAGAAGAATTCACTTACCTCTAAGCTCTTTGACTCCTCTATCCATGATCCTTATCGGTCGCATAGCATAAGATAAATCCTCTCTTAACTGCACAGATTCATTCCTTATAACATGTGAAGGATCTGGATTGTACTTCCTAAGTTGTGACACATGGAAGACATCGTGAAGGTTAGACAAGCTAGGTGGAAGGCCAATTTGGTAAGCTACGGCTCCGATTCTTTTTAGGATTTGGTAGGGACCAATGAAACGAGGGTTCAAATTTCATGTTCTCAATGCTCTACCAATCCCTGTTGTAGGAGTGACTCTCAAGAATACATGATCTGCCTCACTCAACTCTAAAGGTCTTCTCCTCTTATCAACTTAGCTTTTCTGCCTACTATGAGCTCTCACCAATCTATCCCGGATCATTTTAATTTGATTTGTGGTTTGCTGCACTAACTCATAACCTAGAATGGTTCCTTCTCCAACCTCATACCAACACAAAGGAGACCTACCCTTCCTGCCATAAAGTGCTTCATACGGTGCCATACCTATGCTAGCATGAAAACTGTTGTTGTAGGCAAACTCCACTAAAAGTAAGAACTTATCTCAACTCCCTTTTTGCTCTAGCACACATGCTCTTAGAATATCCTCTAGGGTTTGAATAGTCCTTTCTGACTAACCGTCAGTCTGTGGATGGTATGTTGTACTCAAACTAAGCTTTGTCCCAAAAGCTTTCTGCAAGGCTCCTCAAAATCTAGATGTAAATCTAGGGTCTCTATCAGAAATAATAGAAAGGGGAATATCGTGCAACTTAACTATCTCCTGAAGGTATAACTGAGCTAATATATCCAAGGAGTAGTTAACCTTATAGGGTATAAAATGGGCAGACTTGGTTAATCTATCCACTACAACCCATATAGCTTCAAAACTTAACTGAGTCTTAGGCAAGCCCATCACAAAATCTATAGTGATGTTATCCCATTTCCACTCTGGTAAAACTAGAGATTGAAGAGGTCTAGAGGATTTCTGATGTTCTATCTTGACCTTCTGACAAGTTAGACACTTAGACACAAACTCAACTATGTCCATCTTCATTCCAGACCACCAAAATAACTTCTTCAAGTCCTGATACATTTTTGTGGTCCCCAGATGTATAGAGTATTGACTACAGTGAGCTTCTTCAAGGATCCTATCTTTGATCACAGATTCACTAGGAATGCAAAGTCTACCTCTAAACTTAATCATCTCATCATCCGTCATATCAAACTCTCCAGGATTACCTAAAAAGATCTGTTTACTAAGATCATTAAGAGTATTATCTTCCTTCTGAGCTTCTAAGATCTGAGTTCTAAAGTCACTCACTATGTCTACTCGACTCACACTGAGACTATGTGGCAACACAGTTACTGAAAGGCTCAAATCTCTAAAACTCTCTAGAAGTTCATTCACTTGGATCATCATGCAGGACACATGTAGGGATTTCCTACTCAGTGCATTAGCCACCACATTGGCTTTACCTGGATGATACTTTAACTCAAAGTCGTAGTCTTTCAAAAACTCCATCCATCTTCATTGTCTCATGTTCAGCTCCTTTTGATCAAATAAATACTTCAAACTTTTATGATCATTGAACACCTCAAATTGAACTCCATATAGGTAATGTCTCCAAGTTTTCAAAGCAAACACTACTGTAGTCAGTTCCAGATCATGAGTAGGGTAGTTCTCCTCATGAGGTCTCATCTGTCTTGATGCATAGGCGACAACTCTCCTATGTTGCATCAAAACACAACTCAAACCCATCTTTGAAGCATCACAGTACACCTCAAAGTTCTCCAAAGGATCCAGAATAACCAACACCGGTGTAGTAGTCAACTTTACCTTTAGCTCTTATAAACTATCCTCACAGTCCCGAGTCCAATCAAAAGAACTACCTTTCCTAGTTAATCTAGTCAAGGGTAGTGCCAACTGAGAAAATTCCTTAATGAATCTTCTATAGTACCCCACTAGGCCTATGAAGCTTCTGATCTCTATTACAGTGGTGGGTCTTTCCTGCAACACCCTACTGGGGATGTCACATTTCCAAACAATAATAATAACCTCTACCCAAGTTATAAATTATTACGTAATATATAATAATATAGGTTGTAAAAATATTTTTTTTAACATTATATTATAAAATAAAATAAACAGAACATAAAATAAAACAAACTATTACATACGCACCATAATTATACATATGATTTTGTTTTTAATAGGTACAAATAATTTACATATTATAAACTATTTAATAAAATAGTAAACTGACTGGTTTAAAGCAAACCATAAACTAGCCCAAGCATAACACTAAAAGTTTTGATTCTCTGAAGGATCTTCCTCGGGGAGATCATTAGAATACAGAAAACCTCGGTCAACGTTATCTCACGTCACAATTAATCCATATGATATGGATGATCTCGAGGCTCGCCTTCCTCGAACTGGTCACTCGATTGCTGCTCCTCGTTGTATTGACAATTCAACAGTTACTCCTCTTCTACTTCCTCAACGACTTTACGGAACATAAATAATAATACAGAAAATATATACAAAGAGGTGAGACAATCTACATCATTACCAAAGATAGCAGTAGAAAAACGACAATACAAACAAATATAACAGTTAATATAACAATTTATATTATCACACATGCAAAATATCATAAATCAAATTATAACTATTCATATTATCACACATGCAAAATATCATAAATCAAATTATAATTATTCACACAATGATGCAGATTAAATATGTCATGTACTCAGACTTGTTCCTACTCCATGGAGCTAAACACAAACATCAGAAGAATGATCCGGTAGACATGTCTGCACTTCAGGCTGCCTCAACCAACTGTTACACAGTCAAATACGTCGTGTAAACAACATACAGTCAAATACGTCGTGTGAATGGCACACAGTCAAATACGTCGTGTGAATAGTACACAGTCAAATACGTCGTGTACGTCCAGGAATAGTACTAGACAGTCCCCAATAGATCCTGATTAAGAATAGTATTTGTCGAGATCGCTAGTATATGTTTTCAGTTACCACGGCCCAGAGGAGCTACCAACTGTCCACATGTGGAATCTACTGCACACTAACGCCTCCAAGTTCTCCACATGAACACACTACGCCTATCACACCCGCAACACGGTGTAATTCATCTCGTCAGTCAATTGTCAATTTCAACCAAATTGACATACCACTCTATGTATGTAATGATCCATAATTACAAAAATACCCTCAGTATCACCATGAATCATAATTACATAAATATCCTCATTGTCACCATAATTACAAAAATACCCTTAGTATTAATAATTCCAAAAATAGTATGTCTCCATTTGACAGTACTATTTCTCAACATGTCCGGGTCCACCACTTTGGCCCGACAGTAAAAACTTACTGTTTCCATAAGTTGCGTAAATATTTTATCGCATTTTCACAATTACGTCACATTTTACAAACGTTTTTCAATCGCGTAAATATTTTTCAATATTTTCTCAATCGCGTAACATTTTTAAATCATTTTCTCAATCGCGTAGTTTAAAAATCATTATTTTAAATATGCGTAAACTATTTCTACTATTTTTCACTGTATAAAATATTCCTTGATGTTTCAAATTAAATTTTGAAACTTTCCAAAACTAAAAATATTATTTAGACATTATTTTCCATTTATCCTACAAAAATTACCCTAAGTAATGATTTCTGACGTTTTTCTCAAAAATTCAAATTTAATAATTTATTCTACTATTATTTTTTTATTCTTCAACTACGTAAAATATTTCTTTGCTTTTTAAATGCCATTTTGAAACGTTCTTCAATGCTTGCTCATTTTTAATCAATTTTAACAGCACTTAATTTAGAAAATCCACTAAATGATATTTTTTACATTTTCCTTTAAAACTTCCTTTATTTAATTATAACCATAAAATACACTTTGAAAATTGCTAACATACTTTAAAAATTCAAAGATAAGTATTTTTCAAGTGTTAAAATTTATTTCTTTACCATACTAGATTTCTAGTAAAAATTCATTTACTTATTTGACTCTTGAAAATCCATCGTAATTGAATTCGTTTTAGGTTAATAATCTAGTTTGAACTTAGAAAATAAATTTTGGATCAATTAAACATTAAAAATATATTTTGGCCGAAAATCACCATTTTTATACAAACCATGTTTAAAATTATTTTTCATCCATTAAATCATTGAAAAATCCTTTAACTTAAGTAGATCAATTAGGTTATCCTTTTAGAAAATGGTTGAGAACATATTGGTTCTCTTTTCATAGTAAAAACCATAAGCTCTTCATCTTGTGTTCTTTGGAAAACTTTTGCAAATCTCAACATATTTGCACATCCAACAACAATTATCATAGATCCATGAACATATACATATATTTATGAACACATACCATATATTAAAGCAATAATAAAACACATACTAAATATCAAAGCTATAAACATGCTTGTATGCATAATAAACCACAAATAGAAAAGAAAACAACATGCACACATAAACAATCACAAATAGAGAAGACAATAAACAATCAAGTGAATGAATCCTTATGGATTCTTCACCACAAATACATCCATTTTCTCACCACCACACATGGTTGATGAGATTAAATCTCCCTCTTACCTATAAGGAAGACAAGATCTCCTTGGACTCCTTAGAAAATTTGTGTAGCTTCAACAAAAATCCTAACAAGCTTAAACAAATTATAAAGTCATAAACTATGGATGAAAAAGATAAACCATGGATCAATCATGGCTTAAAACATCAAAAATCAAATTAGAAACAAGAAACAAGAATTTTCACCTTATAGGAAAGAAACTTCAAAGTGATTTTCCAAGCTCCAAATGAATGATTTAGCAAAAACTCACAACTAGAGATGTTCTTAGAATATGGTTTAAGTTTAGGAAATTGGGTTGGATGAAATTTTGATGGATGGAAGTGTATTGAAGAGGCTTGGCCGAATGGTGTGGGAAATGAAGACTTAGAAGTTTTCTTTAGGTTCTTTGGTAGGAAAAGAAATGGATGAAGGTGTGGAATAATTGAATAAATGATGAAGGAAGTGAATGATTGCCTAAATGCATAATGCATGGTCGTAGACTTCCAAGACAAATGCAGCCCCCTTTTTTTTGACAAATTTGGCTTAATAATAGCCTTATTCTATCATGCATGGCCATATAGCATCAATTATGGAGCTGTCTCCTTTGTTGACATTTTAGGCTTACTAATAGCCATTGATTATTTGAATGGTGGATGGTTCATTTGATTGAATAATTGAATGCATAATGCATGCATAAATCCAAAAATAGCTATAGGAATTCTAATAAAAAATTTGATTGATTTTTAATAGCTTATTTATATTTAAGTCCTCCTAGTTAGGTTTAATTAAAAGTTAGTTAGATTCCTTTGTATTTTAGTTAATCATTAGTTTACTTAGAATCCTTAATCTTCTACTTAATTATACTAATACATTTGTCTAACTAAAATTTGATAAAAACTAATCAGGTTTTACTCCATTTAATTATCACTTAAACCCTTTAGATTAACTTAATTAGATTTTAAATTAACTAATCTATTAAATTAAGTTTTAAATTAACTAATCTACTAATTCTAACCATTTTTATGGATTTTTAACCTTTTGGTCTAGAATTTTACAAGCCTTTTACGTTGGTAAATTTTTTCCTAAAAGTGGATCCCACAAACCCAAACATGGGTCCCACAAAACAAAATGGGTCTCACAAATCAAATGTGAGTCCCACAAAACAAATGTGGCTCCCATAAGCCAAACATGGGTCCCACAGACTTTTCTACATGATAAATATTTTTATTATACAGAAAAATCCTAAAAATTAAAAGATTGATATACGTATTATTTGGATTGGGTTTAGTAAGATCGCCCAGCTCCAAATAATCAAACAAGATTTTCCTCGGCCCGAAAATTATTATTTTCTTGACTTGGAGCAAATCACACGAAACAATCAAATACAATTACGAAATAGTCAAATTAATTTTATAACACACAGAAAATAGAAAACAGTACAATTAGGGTAAAAACGTAATTAACCAAAAATTAGGGTGTTACATTTCCCACTGTAACACTACATCAATCTTACTTGGGTCCACATAAATCCCTTCTTGAGATATCACATGTCCCAAAAATTGAACTTGTGAAAACCAGAACTTACACTTCAATAGTTTGGCAAACAACCTATTTTCCTTAAGTGTTTCTAACACTATCCTCAAATATTGTTCATAATCCTCCATTGTCTTTGAAAAGATTAAGATATCATTAATAAACACCACAACAAACTGATCCAGGTAGGGCCTAAAGATCATATTCATGTAATCCATGAACACCACCGGAGCATTAGTCAAACCAAAGGACATCACGAGGTACTCATAATGCCCATACCTAGTTCTAAAAGCAGTCTTAGGGATATCCTCTTCCCTAACTCTTATATGATGATAACCAGATCTAAGATCAATCTTTGAGAAAATCGCAGCTCCTCTCAACTGATCCATTAGATCATCTATCCTAGGAAACGGGTACTTATTCTTAATAGTCACCTTATTCAGCTATTTGTAATCTACACAGAGCCTCATGGTACCATCTTTTTTCTTCACTAGTAACACAGGTGCTCCCCACGATGAAACACTCGGCCTAATGAAATGCTTGTCCAATAAATCCTCAATTTATTTCTTGAGTTCCACTAACTTTAATGGTGCCATTCTATAGGGTGCTATAGAGATAGGTCCCATCCCAGACACTAAATCTATAGTAAACTCTATATCTCTCTCAGGTGGAAACTCCACTATATCACTTAGGAAAACCTCGGGATATTCACTCACCACTGATACATCACCCATGCTTTGCTCAACCTTAGCACCTAGTGATAATAAGAGAATATATCCTAAAGATCCCTCTTTCAAACAAAGATTGACCTGATTCTCATTGAAATACACGGACTCAGATAAAACGACTCTGGTAGGTATATCTGACAAGAAAATCAGGGATTTTTCTAAATAGTTCAACACTACATGGTTGGCGGACAACCAATCCATACCAAGAATGACATCAATATCTACTAAATGCAAACAGATAAGGTTTACATAAAAAATCCTATCTTCTACCGTTACACAACAATCAAGACACACTCTAGATGTTGTAACTGGGTTACCAATAGCCATAGATACAGATAAGTCATAAGAAAGTTCAGACACAGGAAAATCCAATACCTTCACACAATCATTAGAAACAAAGGAGTGGGATGCTCCCGAATCATACATTCCAATTAAAAGATGATTGTGAATAATGCATTTACCTTCGATAAGATCGGAAGACTGAGTCACCGTTTCACCACCTAGAGTATAAACTCTCCCTCTGGCTTGTGGTTTTTGGGTAGGCACAATTCCTTCTTTAATGGACAGTCCTTAGCAAAATGCCCAGGTTGTCCATAGACAAAGCATACCAAGCAAGGCCAGTCTCCATGCTGCATTCCACACTTAGGACACTTAGGTCCCTCAAACTACTTCTAAATCTGCTTACCCTTGTCTTGAGGGAAGCTAGATTTAGAAGTCCCTTTCTTGAACTTATCGTCACCCCGTTTCTTCTTTTGGAAGTCTTGTGACTTAAGCTCCATATAAAGCTTCTTCGAACGCCCTTCGATTATCCTACACTTGTTAATCAAAGTCTCAAAGTCTTGAATCTCAAGCAGTACTATAGCATTCTGAATGTCTTCTCTCAATCCTTCCTCAAATTTAACACACTTCCAGGATTCATCTGGGTTAAGTCTGATACAAGATAAGAACTTAGACAATTCATTGAATTTGGCCACATACTGACCAACAGACAAACTCTCTTATTCCAACCTAAGAAATTCTATCTCTTTGGCATTATGTAGGTTTTGCGGAAAGAACTTTCTCAAAAAGGATCTCTTAAAGACCTCCCATGTAATAAGAGTCCTTGCTACCACTAGAGCTCTCTTAGCATCTATCCACCAATCCTCACCCTCACCCTCCAGTATATAAGTTACAAAAAGCACCTTTTGGTCATCAAAACAAGCCATGACCGTAAAAATCTTCTCCATCTCTTTGAGCCAACCCTCAGCTCGGATTAGGTCGTACTCCCCTTTAAAGTAAGACAGATTAGATTTCCTAAACTTAGAGAGATTCTGGAAAGTTTAGTTCCTCCTAGCTACCTCCTAATTTGGTTGCCCCTCATGGTGTGGTGGTGGTGTAGGTGGTTGATGTTGAGTCGCCGACATTCTTTCAAATATCCTATTTGTAGTGGCAGTTTGCTCTCTAATAGCTTCAACATGAGTGACTATTTGGTTCCTCAAGGCATCAACCATTGCCATAAAGGCTCTAGCCATACTAGGGTCTTCGTTAGATGAGTTCCCTGTCTGACGGGTTTTCTGTTTTGGTGCCATAGTTTCCTGCACACACAGAATAATGAATATTGAGTTAATCAGTCCTCAATATCATGTACTAATGTAACAGTAGCTAATAACAATCCAATACTTCAAACAAGAGACAAAGAAATGCATAACACACAAAGGAATGCATAGTCAGTCCATACCCCGGCTCAACAAGATGAACTGCTCTGATACCATAATGTAACACCCTAACACAATTTTTTGTAAAATTTGCGAAAAATTTCATAATAAATTGTATTGAACGTGTCGCTTCTAAGAGTGCAAGTAATTAAAAATCCATAATAACTTTTGTAATTAATATAGAAAGCCTCGAATGATAAAAAAATCATGTATACGTATATATCTGGCTAATAAGCCATATCGTATACATAAACTTTTACATAACACCAGAAAGATAGTAATATACAGACTGGAATAAAAAAGAAGTACAACTACTAAACTAAGTCTTTTGTTTCTTCTTTTTCTTGCCCTTTTCTTTTAGAGGCTCTTCACCTAGAATTACATGAAGTATACAAGGGTGAGAAATCACAATTTCTTAGTATTCGCATACCAAGACCAACGATTAATCATTTACAACAAATAAATAACTGAGCACATTAATAATATAAACAATATAAATATCCGATAATCAAGAACATCAAAATATCACCCATACAATCCTAAGATATTATTAACAATGACCAACCAATCAATCGATTAAGTAATGACAACTGGTCATACAATTGTCAACCATGCAATGCTTTATGTGATGAGGTATGGTTATGCTTAAACAAGTACTAATATAATGTTTATGCAATGTAAATGCTAGTTTTGAAATTTGAAAACATAAGCTATTTGCTTAATTTCCCAGAAACATCTATTTCTTGTATATACTAAGTAGAATAAGCACAAAAGCCTAATCCCACTTAGTATTAGGTAAACACTTTCTCCTTACCAATGTAAGAGTATTATTGTCATCCCCATACTGATAACCCTGACCAAAATAGCATACCAGCTACAAGAATCTAGATTAACACCTTGTTCTCTGGCCATATGGTTGTGCACACCATCAAAGGTCACAATACATAGGAAATTAACAAATACTAAGTTTGAAAACTAATTATCCAAGCCACAATTAAAAACCAGAACATAGGAACCTTAGCCTCACTTATCCAACAAAGGTAGCAAGATTCATATCTCCAGTTAAAATAGTATCTAGAACATCACCTAATCACTAACAAGTGATTTAGAAGTCAATCTCTTGATGACCAAAATTCTAAACATTAACCTAGGCATTCTATCATACTTTAAATGTCTAAGCATTTCCAAGCTTTTTATATGTGCAAGTTGTTAATTCTTTCCAAGAAATATCTTTAGAAGTGTCTCATAACATCCAAAAGGACTTGCACAAATGATCCCATCAAGAAAAACCCTCAATTTTTTCATAAACAAGGAGCTTGTAATCAATTACGCCATTGTTGTAATCGATTACAATGAAGTCAGAAACTTGGTAATCGATTACACCATTGTTGTAATCGATTATAACAAATTCCAGAACCCCGGTAATCGATTACACTCTCCTTGTAATCGATTACACTCTCCTTGTAATCGATTACATCCCTTCCAGAAGCCTTGTAATCGATTAAATCAACCTTGTAATCAATTACATCAGGCATAAACATGGTTCTACAGAATTTTGCAGAATGTGGTACTGTTCTATTGGGACAAATCACGAATTTTGATCACCTCAAACTAGTTTCTAGGTGATTTTAAGTTCCTAACAAGTTCACTAACATGAAGGAAACACAAAACACCTATTGGTTTCATCAAAATTGAATGCAAACACAAAATTACCCATTAAAACCCCAAAACCTACATTGTTAGCATTTTAGGTCAAAAATGGATAGTTTTAGTTTCTAATTCATACTCTTTGCATAAACAAGTCATAAACAACATTTATAACTCATCCAAGCAAGAAAATCACATATCACACTACAAGAACTCAATTTGACATATTAGACCTCAATCAAACCTAACATGGATAAATGAGGAAAAAAAATAAAACTAAGTTCAAGAACCCCTACCTTCAAACTCTTTAAGTTGCAGAATATGGTGGAGATGATGAAGAAATGATCACAAGTCTACAAGCTTCCCTTTCCCTTTAGCTTTCCTTTTCTTCTCTTCCTTATTTTCTCTTTTCTCTTTTCTCTTCCTTCTCTCCTTGTTCTATTTTCAACTGTGAAAGAAGAATGAGTTATGATAGAAATATCACATAAAAGAAGTCAAGAAAGAAGGCTAAACCGTGGATAGCTTAAGGCCTTTAGTTATTATACTAGAAATTCTCGATATGCTGAAAACACTCAACTTTAGCTAAATCTAGTTTTCTAAGTTTCAACAACTTTCAAATCAATCATAGGATTCATTAAAAATATTGTTGCACTAAAGCTATCATTTTCCATATCTGTAACTAGTCATTCCGGCTTAAATTAGACAACCAGTATGCCTAGAATTACTAAACTGACTCTGAAAATTCTCAAACCTAAACCACATCACAGAATACACATTTGTGACTTAGAAATAAATTATCCTCATCTATTTCCATTAGCTAAACTATTTATGCTAATATCTGGGTCATTTTAAGCTATTTCTCACCTTTCGGCTAGCAATAACATGCCTAAATTAACTCAGATTGTCATAAAATTAAACAGGCATGTTAAGCAAGTATTAAGCTACCTCTACAATCATTTACTACTCTAACATATTGAAGAGGATGTTACAAAGGTAATATTGAAAAATGTCCTTAAGAAGATGTTCAAAGTAAGAAAATGAGTTCAATGCCTCTTGGTAATGATGATGCTCAATTTGAAGAAGAGACAAAGCAAAACAAAATTGAGAAGGAAGATATTCTTGAATCCTTGATGGACAATAATGAGGAAGATGATGATTCCCTTAAAGAGTCAAGTATGTTAGAAATTGATATTACTTCCTATATGGATAAAAAGGACTTTGAGGTAAATAATCCTAAACTAGATTATAGTCTTTCCTATGATGAGCTACAATGTGCATATGATGAATTGTATAATGGCTTGTTGAATTTAGAAAAGAAAAACTTATCTTGTTTGGAAAATATTTCCTCGATTGAAAATGAAATTTCCCAAAGATGATCTTCAAAGGACCAAGCCATCATTGAATTCAATTGTTTGCGATTTTTGTGGTAATTTATGACATATTTATCATTTGTGCAATTATATAAGAAATCCTTATATGAGAAATAACATGGTTGGGTTCCTAAAAGTCTTAAAGGCTCTAGTACTAACATTCATGGACCTAAGATGAAGTGGGTACCAAAATGTCCTTCTAGTGTTTCAATAATGCAGGAAATTTCTCAAAAAGATGGACTACTTGGTAAAAAGAAAGAGTAATCATCAAGGAGAATGCTTCCAAAAGCCAATGGTAGGCTTCTTGGTCATGAAGGCAAGGATCCATCAACTAAAACTTCTCACATGCATAATGTGGAACTTACAAAGTTCAAAACACCAAAAGAGAAGCAATGGATAAGGAAAAAAGTTTCCTTGATTACCAAGGCCAAGGTATCACATATGCTTGTGAATGGGCTTAAATCATATTTGATGATAGCTTTTGATTATAAGTCTCTCTATGTGTTTCAAATATAGTCATCATTTTTTTTTTTACATATAAGCATATGTGCATAAATGAGAAGAGTTGAATGGAGTTCAAATGAAGAAGAATGTAACACCCTTAATAACATGTTAGGCTTGTATATAGTTATAGAGGTAGCCTAATACTTGTTTGACATAGCTATGTAGTTTTGTGACAAACTAAGTTAGTTTAGACGTTTTCCCACAACACAAAAGGTTAAAAATAGCTTAAAATAAATCAGATAGTAGCATAAATTGCTAAGTTGAGAGAAATAAATCTAAAGAAGTTATTTCTAAGTCACAAATAGGTGGAAGATGATGTAGTTAAAATTTGAGAGTAATCAGAGTTAGTTTTGTATTTTTAGGTTTTTCAACTCATTTCACTTATCTCTCTCCCACAAAAATAAAAGCCAAAGATACAGCAGAAAGCAAGGAAATAAAGGAGGAGAAAGCAAAAGGGGAACAAGAGAGAAAGAAGAAAGAATCAAAGGGG
Source organism: Ormosia emarginata (assembly GCA_029884605.1). NCBI lineage: Eukaryota > Viridiplantae > Streptophyta > Magnoliopsida > Fabales > Fabaceae > Ormosia > Ormosia emarginata. The sequence goes on along the minus strand of JAQQTP010000074.1, from coordinate 24,572,398 downwards.
AAGGCCAAAGCTTAATTTTCACCATCACAAAGGACTTGAGGTAGGGGTTCTTGACCTTAACTCTCATTCTCTTCCTTCACAAACTTCATAGTTGAAGTTAAGTCACCTAGATGGAGAAAATAGGTTTAAGAGGTAAATGATGTTTTCTTAGTTGGTTATGGCTTCCGTTACTAAGTTTAGTTAGTTCATGACCTAACCTATGCTTGGATGTAGTTTATGAACCTAGGAACCTTCATTGATAACTTAAGTTGATAGTTGAAAATTGGGTAAAAAAAATGTTGTTTAGGTTCATGAAATCTATGTTTTAATGAGTTAAAGTTAGTGTTTGATAATTCTAATATGATTAGAGATCATGTTTAGGATTGTCAATCACTTAGAATCCATGATATGAGAGTTGGATTTGAGTTTAGGAATGATTTATACATAACCCGATTCTCCAGAAACAGGGCAAGCATCTGAATAGCCTATAGTCTTTGTAGCATAACTTGAGCTGTAGTCATTGAAATGACCTTCTTATTATTGCATTTGAAAGCTAAGATATAAGGCTTTATGTAATAAAAATTTTAGATTTTTAGGCCAATCCAAGTAGCACCAGTTTTGGTTTGAATATGAGTCAGATTCTACAGATATAAGGATTCTGGCACTTAGTAAACCAGATTACATAACTTCTTGCTCTGAGGTTCAAATTTAATAAGATCAGTGGCATTTTGAAGCTAACATGTAAGACTATAAGTGGAAAAAATTTTAAGTAATTTTAGTATTCATGCATTCCTAGTTTCAGTTTAAAGTAAGGTCAAATTCTAGGAAAACTAGTAGTTGCCCTGTTTCAACCACTGCATTTGGTTGCATAACTTTGGCTACACTAAGTCAAATGAAGTGAGGTTTGTTGCATTTGAAAGATATGAGATAAAGGCTATTTTCTTATAAAATTTCAGAATTTTGTAAGTTAGGATGTACATTTGGTGCATTCATGAAAATCAACCTTTCTAGGCGCCCAAAATAGTTTCCTAGGAAGTTTATTTTGGGAAAAAGGACTTCCCTACTTGCTTGGATCCCTTATATATGCCTAGTAAATTTTGTTGAGACACTAGAATAAGTATTTCAATGAGAAAATGATTACCTTGCATATATAGAAAAGTAAGAGACCTTAGTGCAACCAAGAGTAATGGATTGCCCTAGGTAGGTATCGAGTCCCTTATGTAACATCTTTAACTCTATTACTAATAACGTATTTGGACTTACTCATTAGTAACATAAATTAAGCATGTCACTTATATATAACATAATAAATTTGAAAATACATATAAGAGATATACAAAAATATGAGCCTGTGGTGGGTGAAAGAATATACATATATCGTACCAATCTTTATATAAATGTACAATTCTAAATACAACATCTATACTCATTAGTATACAATTTACATATCATACTTCTAAGTTCTCATAAATACATTCTAAATATAAATTTTTCCAAGATAAAAGTCTTTCTCTAAACATTTTCTCCGCACATCAGCTTCTAGCTCCTATCGCTTTTCCTGAAAATATTATGGAAAATAATACAACAGGGGTGAGAATTTTAAGAATTCTCATTAGTTTTAATAAAAACTATGTCATCACAATACTTGTAACTGTTTCGAGAAAAAATCATTTTAAAACTAATTTTATAACATAAGAAGGTGACAAAAGGCAAATCCAATGATTCCTCTTCTTGAAACAGAATTTTTATTTTAATTTTTAATTTATGAAAATTCTTGTAATCAAAGGATTATAAAACTTACATATTTCAATATGCAAACTCAAATGGCAACCCAATTCTACATATAAACTCTTTTTGTAACCATATAAAGTTACAAATACATTTTTATAATAAGTGCTCATTTACCCATATGCTTATTCCAACAGAACAAAGGTCACCTCACATAACCTGAGTTCTAACTTGGTAATAGTTTGCTTTCGAGTCTGTACATTCCAACCTATCTATGACACTACCAAACGTGTGCCACACAAAACTATTCCTAATATCCTATTCAGCTTGGCAATAGTATGCTTTCAGGTTGCTCAAGCCAACTTATTTATAACACTACCACACATGTGTCACACAGAACTATTCCACATATTCTATCTAACTGGGCAATAGTTTGCCTTCAGGTTGCTCACCCCAACCTATTTATGACACTACCATGCGTGCATCACACATAACTATTCCAAATATCATTATACACGTGAAGATACTCATATGTTGGGAATAGCATACTTAGGATAAATACAAATTTCCATATTCTCATACTCAAGTCAAACATAACTCAAATACCATCTCTATGAGCATTGACTATTCAAATACAATCTCAAGTTAAATTACTATCTCAATCTTGAAAAATAGGAGAGCAAACACTCTAGCTCATATAAACATCAAATCGACCAACTTTATTTCCAAACATTCCAAATGCATCATGACTAGAATTCCGGAATTCTTTCAATGCTCAACTAATATTATTCAACTAGTATTATTATATTACATGTTTTCTTTCAACTAGACATGCTGTTCAAACGGTAAATCTATTATCTAATTACCAAATAACACATTACACAAGTAATTTATATTTATATTATCTCATTACCAAGCAAGATGCTATCCGAATAATATATATATCTTCCCACTATCAATTAAAGTTATTAGAAGACGCATAGATATTGGAATAGCTTTTATCTTCTTCTCAATCTGAATTCTCGTTCTCAGATTTTGTCTATTATTCAAATAACATTATAGTTATTCAAATAACTATAACTTCCATTCAATTCCAATTTCTTGCTATTCGAATATGAAGTAACTGATTTACTTTCTATTCATCTATTATTCGAATAGTGTATGTACTATTCGAATAAGGAGCAGCTATTTCTCTTTCTCTACTACGTCTGTTACGTACTTCAACTCACCATTTCCATATTTCTAATAATAACTTTCATTCCACAAACTAAATTCATAGGACTTGACTTATTACTAGGTAATTTATTTCTTCTTCACCGTCTAGTTAAAATAATTGAAATCTCTCTCTCTCTATATATATGAACATATGCTAAATAGTAAATTATCACACCCTCAATTACCATGATTATTTACTTAAGAAAAATTATATCAACAAACATGAGAACGTATAAGTAGTAAGGAAAGAAGGAGTTTAGTAAGAATAATCTAAAAATCCCTTACCTCGATCTTTTTGTGAGTGGTGCTTCCTTCCTCTTTCTTTTCTTTCTTTCTTATTCTCTTTATGTTTTCTGCTGCATGTTCCTCTTTCTATTTTGTTTCTTCTTTCTTATCTTTTCTTCATTCTTATTCTCTCTTTCTCTCTTTTATTTTCGGCCAAATGAATGATGAGATACGTGAGAAAAAGTAAGGCGGTGGAAAGTGAAATTTTTATGAAATTTCATCAGAAAATTTTGTATCTGTTGAGAATACTTTAATCTTTTAAAACTATATTTTTCAACTTCCTTAAGTGTTAAGAAAAATTTTGGACTTCACTTAATCCTATAATTCACAATTCTATAATTTTCCATACACTGTTATTCTATAAGTAAGTTGTACTACTTTTCTTAAGTTAAATCGAACTTGTAAGGTAAGTAAATATACTTGCCTCAACTTATTTTTTATACCAAAAATATTCTCCATACTCTACTTATTATCTCCAAGTAATTTTATAATTTTCTGAGTTACCTACCTATTTTATTTAGCCTTTAAACACTTTCTCAATATTATTAAAAATACCAAACTAATTCATTTGATCTTCCAAAATTTACTGTAGCTTACACCAATTATCTTCATCTTGGAAATAAATTTTTCATATTTATTTCCTTCATTTTAGATATTTATTTCAAAATATAAGTTATTATTCACCTTCAGTGTTATAGAATTGTACTTAAACTTATCCAAAAGATTACTAGAATTTAACAGGTAACTTATTCCAAATATTATTAAACTTCTGTAACACTAATTAAGATTATTAGGTTAGGGGAGATGTTAAAATCCCCCCCTTTTTTTTAAAAAAAAAGTCCTCAAAATTTGTTTGCCTTACAATATTAGGAGTGCTTTTAACCTTGCACCTTCCACTGCATCATATTAAATCAAGTTCCCACTTGACTACCTCTGATTCATCACTTTCCCATAAAGCCTTCACTAGAGGAATTTATTTCCTTCGGAGATTTTTCACTACAATACTACCTTTACTTTACTAATATCTACAGATACTCTTTTTTCTTTTTCTTTTTTTAAAAATCACTTGTCCTAGAAATTACACCCTCTCAACTAATTCTTCAAATCATCATTAATTTTACATCATAGACTCACCATTCATTATTCTTTTGGTTGTAGAGTATTCCTTTCAAATTCTTCACCTACCCCATGGTCATATTCCCTTGTTTAAGTTCTTGGAATTCCAACTTTTTCTCTTCTTGCAACTTCTTTGAAAAATATTTGTCCAAGAAAGTTGTCTTGAACATTCCTTCATGTTATCTCAATCCTAGTACTTTTACTTAAAATTTTGGTAGTAGCCCACCAATACTCAACTTCTTCTTTAAAAAATTACTTGTCCAACATATAAACAACAAATGATACCTTTAGGTCATCCGCACATCTCATCACTACAATTATCTTACGTAACTTACTATCCTCTAATATTCTAATAATCAAAGTTGTCAGTTCTCTCACAACGTTAGCTATGTTTTTAAAGGTCTCTAACATATATGGCACACTATTGCCAGTAAGGATCCTATTATCTTAGCCACAAGTACGCCTTGTCAGTGCCATAGTCTTCTGCACACATTGCACATTATATATTGAGTTGATCAAGCTCAATATTATGTAACAGTGTGATAGTTAACTATAAACAAACAAACTCAAGGCCGTTATACAATTCTACCTATATATCTTATCACTAAGATAAGACAATGTATAACAAATGATAGCTAGTCCATACCCCAACTCAACATGATGAACTGCTATGATATCATAATGTAACATCCTTAACTCTATTACTAATAACATATCCAGACTTATGCATTAGTAACAGAAATTCAGCATGTCACTTATATAAGACATAATAAATTTTTTAAAAATACATATAAGAGATATACAAAAATATGAGCCTGTGGTGGGTGAAATAATATATATATATATATATATCGTACCAATCTTTATATAAATGTACAATTTTAAATACAACATCTATACTCATTAGTATATAATTTACATATCATACTTCTAAGTTCTCATAAATGCATTCTAAATATAATTTTTTCCAAGATAAAAGTCTTTCTCTAAACATTTTCTCTGCACATCAGCTTCTAGCTCCTATCGCTTTTCCTGAAAATATTATGGAAAATAATACAACAGGGGTGAGAATTTCAAGAATTCTCAGTAGTTTTAATAAAAATCGTGTCATCACAATACTTCTAGCTGTTTCGGGAAAAAACCATTTTAAAACTAATTTTATAATATAGGAAGGTTGCAAAAGGCAAATCCAGTCTTCCCTCTTCCCGAAATAGAATTCCCATTGTAATTTTTAATTTAAGTAAACTCTTATAATAAAAGGATTATAAAACTTACATATTTCCATATGCAAATTCAAATGGCAACCCAATTCTACATATAAACTCTTTTTGTAACCATATAAAGTAACAAATACATCTTTATAATAAGTGCTCATTTACACATATGCTTATTCCAACAAAACAAAGGTCACCTCACATAACCTGAGTTCTAGCTTGGTAATAGTCTACTTTCGGGTCTATCCATTCCAACCTATTTATGACACTACCAAACGTGTGCCACACAGAACTATTCCGAGTATCTTGTTCAGCTTGGAAATAGTATGCTTTCAGGTTGCTCAAGCCAACTTATTTAGGATGCTACCATACGTGTGTCACACAGAACTATTCCACATATTCTATCTAACTGGGCAATAGTATGCTTTCAAGTTGCTCACCTCAACCTATTTATGACACTACCATGCGTGCATCACACAAAACTATTCTAAATATCATTATACATGTGAAGATACTCATATGGTAGGAATAACATACTTAGAATAAATACAAATTTACATGTTCTCATACTCAAATCAAATATAACTAAAATACTATCTCTATGAGCAATGATTATTCAAATACAATCTCATGTTAAATTACTATATCAATCTTGAAAAATAGGAGAACTGTTCTGAAGTAGATTCAGACAGTACCTGAGAGAAGCACATATGTGGTGGTTTCCTCCTTGAGCAGCTGCAATAAAGCGTGTCGAACCAGGGGGTACCTGCAAAGTGACTCCAATGCTCAAGTCAGACAATGCAAAAGTAGGTTTTATGCAGTGAGATAGCAGATACCTGATTAAGGTGATTTAGCCTGGTATTTATAGAGCGTGACTGGAATCGTAATGTGATCAATATTGAATGCAGGTATTTAGGATTATTATCCTGATGGAGATTGCCTTCTTATTATCATATGAGGGGATCCCTATAATATTGGAACGCATATATTGGTTATCCACTGTTGGAGGCAGTTATGGGTCCTATAATCTCGTAAGATCATGATTGGCAATTATGAGAATCTACGCAGATCTAGTAACCTCATGATTATGGCTTAATGTCGTCTCCCATAGTCTTACGACTTGACCAGGGTACTGATGGTGGAATCTAGTGGTACGTGTGCCGGGTCGATCCTACTAGATGGGATCCCGGATCACGTTCCAAAATAATTACCCCCAGCTTGGCACTTAGATAGAATCGCTGAGTGTCAAGGTATAAGTTTTATTGGGATCACAAGGCATGTGGTGGACTAAGAGAACTCTAGCTTTGATGCTAGGTTTCACAATGTCTCACACTAAGGCCGAGGTCCACTGTCAAATATAAAATGCCTCTGAGGTTGGCATATGTGGTTAGAAATCACAATGGATTATTGCCTACATTGTCGTTCCTCTGTTTGATGTTTAACTCCTGTTGCCCCCGTGGGTGGCTTGCAGGGTCTTTTTCTATGCAGTAATGCCCTTTGTAACTCGTATCAATCTGAACTTCCTTTGGAAACTATTGCTTTAACTTCATTAGGAATTATGGATCCTTTAATGGAGGATGTAAGCTTCGTGTTGTTTCCCAACTGCCTACTGCTCTCGTAACTAATAGGAAAGGGAGAGCGTTGAATGCGGGTTTTATGGTGCGACTAGTTCTCCTTTCTAGGAGCCAATCAGAATGCTTCATTCCCTTTAAAAATAGGAAATATTTGCGTTTGATGTTGACATTCCCTTTGCTTCTGCGTCTCTATCTGAAAATGATCTTTTCTCAAATAATGGTTTCTCCTTATTTCTCTATGTGTACATGGAGAACTTTGCCTTTTGCGAAGATCATCTTCTTGTTCTTCCCAAAGTTTCTGAAAGTTTTTACCTTCTTTCTAAAAATTCTTCTACTGGGTATTTTTCTTTCTTAACATATTAACGACAAGTACTTTTCTCTCCCAGTGTACGAGGGAATGTTTAATCTACGCTCTGTCACTAGGGAGATCTGTGATACTAGTCGTGTTGGATGAGGCTCCTCGGAGAAATAGAGCTTACACTCCTCCTCCTTTCTGAGAACTTAGCAGGTGCTTCATCCTAAACTTTAGCAAGTCCTCTAAGAGCACTTGGATATGCAGGAGGGACTATTGAAGCTGCTCTGTGATTTGAAGCAACTTTAGGTGATCATAAAACTGGCTAGGTTCCGGTGGAATGATCTCTTCATGAAAGGTTGTACCCTGTCCACCAGAGGAGAGTGCACTACATCCTTCATTATCACTATAAATGAGGTAGTGAAGAAGAATTGGTAGCATTTCCTAAGTCTAGAAGCAGTGCACCATTTCAGTTTGCCGAAGTTCTTAATGCTTGTTCAATTATATGAATGGTCGGTGTTCTTTCCTTATACATTTCGTGTCTTAATATTTTCTTTTCATTATTTTTTCTATGTAAGATGATGTATAAAATGAGAATAGATCAATAAAAATTCTTTTATTTTGAATTTTATTGTCTCTTTTCTTCTTTTTTCCTTCTTCTACTATTTGTGCTATTAATTTTTTGTTGGGGTAAGTCCAACACTCTTCTTGTAGTAATGTCAAGTTGCCCCCAGCTTGGTACTTGGTCAATACTGACGAAGTGGCAAGTTTAAATACTTGGCTTCGGGGTCTTTGTACTTTACGGGAATTATTCGGGCTAGCCGGTGTTCGAACTAAATTTTCTTCGTCAAATTGAACATTTCGGATTTGCCTGGGGTCCGTGGAAAATTTTCGGACTCTTGTTTGCTAAGGTTGTGTGTCTTTTGGTTTGTTGTGCAATTGTCCCTTCAACTGCCGTGACAGTCGTGAGGGCTACATGGCACGCTTCCACTAGATAGTCGTGCTTAGTGCTTCGTGCGCCATCATGAGCAGTTTTTTGAAAACTGGAGAGGTTGACATGCAAATCCTCTAACCATCTTATCATTATAAATAAGGGTTGAGGGTTTATAGTCTTCTCTTTACTATTTGAGCATTTCTAAGACTTACAAATTTCTTGGAGAGATTTCGTGCATCGTAGAGACGCAAGGGGGAGAGCTTCTCCATCATTTTCGTGCCTTTCTTTGCCCACTCTTACCTTTTTTCACAAGGTTTGTCTTTTTTGACTCTTTCTGCCTTCATTTCCCTTTTTGTTTTTCTTTTACTTGTTTTTCCATTTAAGTCAGATAATAGTCGTCCCTTTTCTAGTTCCTGCATTTACTGGAAAACGTACTTCTTTTTTTGTGTCTTTAAAATATTCTTAAAATCCTTTCAATGGCATTGCTCATTTGGAGCACCTCATTTGCCGCGCAAAGCGCGGTGAAGGTGTCCTTCTGAAGCTCAGACTTTGGAAGGCATGGAGGCCAGTATATGGGCATGAACTAGTTTTTCTTGTTTGCCCCTTCTGTGTTTGGATCTTTAAGTACATTGATTCTGACAATTTGCTCACCGGCCTCTTTGGGTGTTACCAGGAGCTTGATGGCCAGAGGAAGAAGGGGTAGAGCTAGAGCACAAACTCCCGAAGTTCGGGCTTCGATCTAGGCCCCGACTCAGGCTCTGGATGTTAAAGACCCCATCTGAATTCATCGAGGTCTTGGGTTAATATACCCATGGGTTGGGGATGATGCTTACGACTGTATTTCTAACTTCCAACCTAGAGAACCACTTGATAAGCTCAAAAGTTACTTGGTGTTGACTGAGGAAATAAGAGTGAATCATGAGTATAAGGTCCTTTCGCAAGAGAATGAAAAAGTATGCTCTTCTTGGGAGGCCAGAGCACACTTTATGTAACACCCCAAAAATACGTATTTTATTTGTTTTCGTCGATTCCGAATTATTTTGAGTAATCCGACTCAATTTCTGTGAATTTCATGATTTATGTGATTTTTAGGAATTTTTGGAGTTTTTACGTTTTTGATTATTTTAATATTATTTTGGGCGGTATATATATAAGCCTTCGTTTTTTATTTCTTTCTCTCAATCCTTAATTATTTTTACTAATCTGATTTGATTTTCATGAGTTTCACAATTAATATGATTTTTATGAATTTTTTGTGATATTTCGGATATTTTGAATATTATAATATATTTTAGATATTTTAAGATATTTTGAATATTTTATTATATTTTAGATATTTTAAGATATTTTAGGATATTTTGAGATATTTTGAATATTATATTATATTTTTGATATATTTTGAATATTTTGAATATTTAATATATCTTTGATATTTTTGGCCCGTATGCGGGCCCGAGATGGGCTTAGAAAAATAAAAATTTTTATTAGCCAGAAAGCTTTGTACTGTTGATTCGAAGCCGAGGGATCTTACTAAACCCAAAATCGGAAACAATTTTTGAAGTTTTATTTTCCTACGATTTTATCTGACAAATAAATCGGGGTATGTTTTATTATCCATTGGATGATATTTTTCTTGAAAAATATCTAGTGGATGATTCTAGATGCGAGCCTAGTCACTCACTCTAGAATGTTCTAGATGATGACTCATCGTTGGTGACTCACCTAGGTGACTAGCCTAGTGACTCACATGTTCCAAACTGTTCTAGAAGACGCCTCGTCAACGCGCCTAGTCATCGAATGCTTTTCACGTGGACCAATGAGGAACTGGTCAATATTGGTGGCTGTGACTCATCATGAAGGGCCAATAGAAACTCGACACATGGCGTGACACCTCAACACCTATGACTCAGCAGATTCTAGAAGGTTCCAGAAGCGGTGACTCGACCTGTGACTCACCATAGTGAGTCACCTGTTCCAGAAGCTTCTCTGACGACTCACCATGTTGACTCAGCAACATGACTCACCATTGGTGACTCAACTGATGACTCGCCATGCTGACTCACCCGTTCTAGAAAGCTCCACGGTGACTTATCATACTGACTCATTGTAGTGAGTCACATATTCTAGAAATTTCTCTTTGATGACTCGCTTTGTGACTCATCAAGGGCAATCAGTAGAAAATGATCAACAATAGTTGCTACCCAACTAGAGCAAGGGAAAAATCTATGTATATTTTATTACCTATTGGATAATAGACACTGACTTTATAAACAATAATTATTGTTCATTGGTTAAAGAATACTAGAAAATATACAGTGTGCACCAATAGAAATTGGTCAACAAAAATAGCAACCAATAGGAATCAAGTTAGTAAATATTCAACCAATAGAAATTGGTCAAGAATAATGGCTTGACTCTTTAAGGACCAATAGGAAACAAGCTATTAAACAAATTTGGACTTCTTGAAATTTATTGATTCTACGGTGAAGGAGAAGAGCAAATTGCTCTAAATGACCAATTCACTTTGTGAAATTCACGTAGAAAAGCCTAAGTTGAACAAAATGAAGACTAGTCAATATTGATGGCTTTTCTTTGTTGTATTCTACGGCCAAGCAAATTTTTGTAAGGCAAAATATCACAATTTAATTCTTATTATCTTTCATTAATTAAACAAGTAAGACAAAGTCAATTTTGGTGGCTTCTCTTCATGTGCATTTACGGCAATGCATGCCTTTAGGAAGGCAAATTTCTACACTTCAATTCATTCATTTCTCTATGCATTTACGGCCATGCATTTGGAGGAAACAAAACCAAAAGTATTTCTCACCTTCTCTCAAAATGATTCATGGCCATGCATAACAAAAAGGAAGATTTGTTTTTATTTAATCAAAGTCTTCACTTTTCTCCAAAACTATCAAACAAGCAAAGCTCTCAAATTTTCCTTCTCCTTTTCTTCTTCAACCTCATGGCCTCCCCACCCAATCTCCTTATTCACTCTTCTATAATTCTAAACTACCTTATATCTTGCTTCCTTACTTCATCTCAAGATACTTTGTAGTTGAAACTTAAGCTTGAATCATCCATTTTCTATCTTGTTCTTCAAAGCTCAAGTTTGAAGCCTTGAAGGTAGGGTTCTTTAATCTTCATGTTTCTATCCATTTCAAAGTTCTAATCATGATTTTAATCCATGATTATTTTAGTTTAGAGCCTTAGGTATTAATATTGCATGTTTTCTTTGATTTTCAAGAAGCTCTTGGTGGAGAAAGTTTACTTAAAGGAGACATATAAGGAACTTGTGGACTACACTAAGGTAAGAGGGAGATTACCCTCATCAACCATGTGTTGATGGTGAGGAGTGGACTTGTATGTGTGTGAAAATCCATAAAGATTCATTTGTGTGGATTGTTTTTAAAAGCTTTCTTAGTTGTGATTTGTAATGATATGCATGTCTATAAGCTTTGAATATATGTCTATAAGCTTTGAAAATATTGTATGTGTTAGTAAAATGCATGAATAATTAGTAGGATATGAATGACATGTTAAGGTTGGCATGAGTGTTCCAAAGAACACAAATCCAAGGCTCACAACCTCACTACAAAAAGGGAACCAAAATGTTCTCAACAATTTTCCAAAAGAGTAATTTAATTGACTTAGGTAAATTGATAAGATACAAATTGATTTAGAGCAAGAAAAATGAACTTAAAGATCAAATGACAAATTTTGTGGATTTCGGCCAATATGCCAAATTTAAATGTTTTTAGTTTATAAAATTGTTTTCAATCAAGCTTAAGTAAGAATGCCAAAAGGAATTTTATTACAATGAGTTTTGAGGAATAAAAATGATTAGATTAAGTTTAAAGAGCTAAAATTAAGAATTTTACCATTTATAAGAAAATACAGTAGCTTTGGTGAAATTTCTAACGTAGAGCTCACTTTATGTTTGGAAGCACGTTAGTGGTTTTCAAAAGTGTAATTAATTGGTTGTAATATAAGCAAAAGGATTTTTGACAGAAAATCTAGAAAACCATTGTTATAGATTTTCTAAGTAAAATACTGTCAATTTTGTTAAAAATAGACAAATAAGATAGAAAAGATATCTAATACATTGTATACGGTATGAAAATTATCCTACTCAGTTTAAACATATTAAATATTATTTCTATTTAATTTAAATAGTGATTTTTAAGGAGTTCGAACAAGAAAATGATTTAAAAATCTTACGCGATTGAGAAAACGATTTAAAAATATTACGCGATTTTAAAAACAGCAAAATATATTTACGCGATTTAAAAACATTTGTAAAAATGATGAGATTGCAAAAACGCGATAAAATTTCTACGCGATTGACTAAAACAGCGAGTTTTACTATCGGGCCAAAGTGGTGGACCCGGACAGATTGACGAATAGTATTGTCAGATGGAACGTACTATATTTGAGGTTTGTTGAGATTTGAGGGTATTTATATAATTATGGTTCATATATATGCATCAAGTGGGTATGCATAGTCGATGGCTGTGATGGCTTTTGTTGTTTAGGAATGAATGAGAGCAGGATAGTGTGATCCAGGTGGGTGATCTACTGGGGACGTCAGGGCGCGGTTATTCATAGTGACCTATTTGTCACATTATCTGCCTGGCCATGATGTACCGTTGCAACGCACTGGCGTAATGTCCCGACAAACACTATTTATGTCTCGCGTCTATTTTAGACTATCATTATGGGTGGCAGATCTTTTGGACCATTCATATCCGAAACTATTTAGCTCCATGGAGTAGGAATATGGTGCATTGTGCATATGCATAGTCTGTGTACATACTGTTGTGGCATTGTCGAGGTACATTTTATGGTAACATAATCATTATATATGTATATTATGGATATCTGTTGTTGATATACTGTTAATGTTTATATTTGTTGTGTTATTATGTATGATGTGTTTATTTGAGTTATTATGCGTAATGTGATAATATGGTTTGTTGTATCAATTGTTTTATTTGTTATGGTAACATGATTGTTGTTCATTTTATTACAATATATGTTTATTAGAATTATTTGTACATTGATAACATGATTATACTTATGATATTTGTGTGTATGAAATGACTTCGTCATTCGTATCATTCTTTGCTACCATCCTGGTATTGGTGAAAGGGGATCTCACCTCTTTGCTGTATTGCTTTATTGTGTTTGTCTTGTTAAATTCGTATAGTAGGTGAAGCAAGTTTCTTAGACTTATTGGAGGCAATATTCTGAGGTTGGTGATGGTGTCGAGGACTGATCTTTCAAGTTTCAACGGGATGCAGTTTGGTGGAGAAAAAGGAACATGTATGTTTAGTTTTCTCGTTAGTGTGGGTACCATGCTATTAGTAGTACTTGTCTTTGGGTTTGCTACTGTTTCTCTGAGTCTATAAATTTTATGATTTAAATTGTTATTGAATAATTTGTGGTATATATATAATATGTGTATTAATCAGTTCAATCTAATTTCTGTTTTACTTATGATTTTCGGTAAGTTTATGTTTCCGCGAAAAGAATTTGTAAAATTCATCTTTTAGAACTCAAAGCTTTTATGAAATGATTTTCAGGTTTTAAATTTTAGTCGAAAAATGTGATTCCCTATAGAGGGTGTTACACTTTATGTTCATGTACGAGGACTTTTTTACTCTGTTCGAGCTTCGACTTCCTTCTAACGATTTCTAGCTCGTTGTCTTTTGTACCTTTCAAGCTGCACTATCCCAAATTCATCCCAATAGTTGGACGAACATTCTTGCCTTCAAGAAACTTTGCCGAGTACTTGGGTTGTGGTGCTCAGAGAAGGTGTTCTGTTATTTTCATACCCAATATAGTTCAGTGGGTGCCAATGCCTACCAACAAACCTGGGTCTCGGTCCGATCATGACAAGGTCGGAAAGTCTTCCTCCCCTATCAAGAGAGCTACAAGGACTTTAAGGAAAAGTTCTTTAAGATAATGGCGATCCCCAACACTTGTCCCTTATGGCTGAATAACGATGGGAAACCAAAATTCAACATGTACTAGAACCAGTGGACATGGAACATCCCTCTCCAACTTATTGAAAAAGACAAGCAACACCTGGATGATAACGAAATCAAGTGTGCTAATCTTATTGAGATGTGAGTCGGCCAGTTGGCTTAATTTCCTCTAGAGAGGTGCTAGGAATCTCTCATGATGAAACTCTTGTGCCTGTTCTAGGTAGTGTAATCCACCACCCACATTTTATTATATGTTGTGTTTCTATCTCCTTGAATGTTTTATTTGTTTCCTGATTCTTTACTTGTTTTGCAGCAAGTCTAGCTTAAATGAAGTCCACCCCAGCCTTAACGGTTCTTGAAACTTTGATGGCCAAAAATGCAACTAGCTCTTCGGATGCTCCGAAGTGTCTGCTTCGGCCTCTTCATCCACTCCAGCCGAGGTCCCAATTATTGAGATGGAACCTTTTCAATTGGAAGGCTCTCTCGAGAGACCGCTTGAAAGGCAAAGGAAAAGGGCTGAGAAGGACGGAAGGCCAGAAGACTAGGTAAGAGGGTGGCTACAAAATCAAGGCTAACTAGGCCGATAACCTTGTATCTGGATAACTCCAATCCAAGGTCCTTTATAGACCGCCATATCCTTGATAACCAAGTAGTGGATCATATCACCCAGTTTGATACCAAAGAGATTTTGTCCTCCTTTCAAACACAAGCTCTCTGTATTATTGCCGAATCTCACTTTTTGGAGAGATGCTATGATGCATACAACTAGCAGATGGCCGAGAAGGTGTTGACGATCGAACGGGGTGCGAACTTAGCCCTGAAAGCCAAAGAGGAAGCCTTAAAGGCCAAGAATGTTGCCGTGGCTAAGGCTTAAGAGCTAGAAGAAGAGGTGGTAGCCTTGAAGAACGACTTGAAAGAGAAAAAGGCTAGCTTAGTAGAAGTAGAGAAAGAGGCCACTGTGGTCCAGGCTGATAATGAAAGTCTTTGCGCCCAGAACCAGCAGCTTGGAGCTAGAGTGGACTTTCTTCAGGGTGACTTCCAATAACTCGCACAAGTCTCCTTGCAGATTAACTCGGAGTCATTCCAGAACGCCATCGAACAGGTCCAACTCTTTAGTCCTCGGGTGGTCTTAGCATTGAATGACCTGGATCCAAAGAAGATAGTTCCAAATGACTGTTTTGTGAACCTTATTGATGTTCCTGAGGACCAAAATGTTGTTGAGGCTTTGCCCCCCACCGTCTAGAGTCCAGATGTTGTCGAAGGTCCGACAAATGTATAGGTCATTTGTTACTCCCTACGCATATATTTTTTTATAAGAACAATTACCCTAGGTCTCAGGGTTTTAATCTTGTTAATTTTGCTATTTGTTTACTTGTTTTCCATTGCTTATTTTGGGGTCCAACGCCTATCGTGTTGGTCAAAGCAACTGCAATAGACTTAGGAAATTAATTGAAAAAAAGGCCGTGGTCCAAGTCCAATGCCCATTACAGATGAGTGCTTCGAGTTCCCTTTAGGACTTGCAGCAATTTAAAATTAGAACCTTGACTTGGGGTTCGAAGTCCAAAACATGTTGGCATTTTGGAGTCCTCTTGCCTTAAGTTTAATTAAAAAATCATGTTCAGGGTCCATTACCAATTGCTTTGGAATTTAGGATACCTCGTAATTTTGGTATAATAAAACCTTGTCCAAGATCCATTACTAATAGTTCTGGTATCTAGGATCCCTCGTGACTTTGATTCAATTTAAATGGTACTTAGCTGAGGTCTTTTAATGTTTATGGCTTAGTGCTAGAATTTTCCCAAGATAGAATTTTTCTATTGCACGATCTGTTTAACATAAGACAACTTGAGGTAGGTACCTTAATGACTTTAGGATGTCATTTATATAAGCAAATGTACCGTAAGCAAATGTGCTGAAATCACTTTGTTTTATTGAGTTGAAAAAAGACTAAAGGTCCATACAACATGCTCCCGTAGTAATTTGGGGCAGTTCAAACATGAAGTAAACTGAGACTAGGCCTTAAAAGGCACTTAGCTATAATACTTTTTAAGTTTGTCCAAGTTCTAAAAGTTTTTTATCGGCTTGCCTGTTAATGTCTCCAAGGTATAAGCTCCTTTGTCGGTGCTAATCACGATCCAGTAAGGGCCTTCCCTTGAAGAACGACTTGAAAGAGAAAAAGGCTAGCTTAGTAGGAGTAGAGAAAGAGGCCACTGTGGTCCAGGCTGATAATGAAAGTCTTTGCGCCCAGAACCAGCAGCTTGGAGCTAGAGTGGACTTTCTTCAGGGTGACTTCCAATAACTCGCACAAGTCTCCTTGCAGATTAACTCGGAGTCATTCCAGAACGCCATCGAACAGGTCCAGCTCTTTAGTCCTCGGGTGGTCTTAGCATTGAATGACCTGGATCCAAAGAAGATAGTTCCAAATGACTGTTTTGTGAACCTTATTGATGTTCCTGAGGACCAAAATGTTGTTGAGGCTTTGCCCCCCACCGTCTAGAGTCCAGATGTTGTCGAAGGTCCGACAAATGTATAGGTCATTTGTTACTCCCTACGCATATATTTTTTTATAAGAACAATTACCCTAGGTCTCAGGGTTTTAATCTTGTTAATTTTGCTATTTGTTTACTTGTTTTCCATTGCTTATTTTGGGGTCCAACGCCTATCGTGTTGGTCAAAGCAACTGCAATAGACTTAGGAAATTAATTGAAAAAAAGGCCGTGGTCCAAGTCCAATGCCCATTACAGATGAGTGCTTCGAGTTCCCTTTAGGACTTGCAGCAATTTAAAATTAGAACCTTGACTTGGGGTTCGAAGTCCAAAACATGTTGGCATTTTGGAGTCCTCTTGCCTTAAGTTTAATTAAAAAATCATGTTCAGGGTCCATTACCAATTGCTTTGGAATTTAGGATACCTCGTAATTTTGGTATAATAAAACCTTGTCCAAGATCCATTACTAATAGTTCTGGTATCTAGGATCCCTCGTGACTTTGATTCAATTTAAATGGTACTTAGCTGAGGTCTTTTAATGTTTATGGCTTAGTGCTAGAATTTTCCCAAGATAGAATTTTTCTATTGCACGATCTGTTTAACATAAGACAACTTGAGGTAGGTACCTTAATGACTTTAGGATGTCATTTATATAACTAGATGTACCATAAGCAGATGTGTCGAAATCACTTTGTTTTATTGAGTTGAAAAAGGACTAAGGTCCATACAACGTGCTCTCGTAGTAATTTGGGGCAGTTCAAACATGAAGTAAACTGAGACAAGGCCTTAAAAGGTGCTTAGCTATAGTACTTTCTAAGTTTGTCTGCGTTCCAAAAGTTCTTTATCGGCTTGCCTGTTAATGTCTCCAAGGTGTAAGCTCCTTTGTCGGTGCTAATCACGATCCAGTAAGGGCCTTCCCACATGGAGGCTAACTTCCCTTGGGAGGCATTCCTACCACCAATATCAACCCTGATGGCGGCGTTGCATATGTGGGCAACACGTCTTCTTTCGTTGAGAAGGTCCAAGTCTTCCTTGATCAATCCAGGGTTATTATCAGGTGAGAAGTTCTGGAGACGCCAGTTGGGTTCCTCTATCTCAACCGGGATCATAGCCTCGCAACCATAAGTAAGCTTGAATGGAATTACACCTATCGTGGAGTGGGGCGTAGTCTGATAGACCTATAGGACATGGTCCAACTACTCGACCTAGTTTCCTTTGGCTTCATTCAGCCTTCTCTTTAGCCCATAGACGATAATACGGTTGGTGGCTTCAGCTTATCTGTTTGTCCTGGGGTTTTCTATGGCATTGTAGTGATGTTTTATTTTTAAACCAGCAAGCAGCTCTTCGAACCCTTTATCTTTGAACTGTGTCCCATTATCCGTCACTATGAATTTCAGGACTCCAAACTTAGTAATGATGTGGCACCAAGTGAATCTCTGAATTCGGGCATAGGTGATGGTAACTAGGGGTTTTGCCTCAATCCATTTTATGAAGTAATCCACGGCCACCACCAAGAACTTGAGTTGTCTTGGCGCTTGAGGGAATAGACCCAAGATATCCATACCTCATTGAAAGAATGGCCAAGGTATGAACATCGTGGATAGTTTCTCTAGAGAAGCATGATAATGGTCGAAGTGTCGTTGGCATTTATCGCATATTTGGACATGCGCAATAGAGTTTGCTTCCATTGTCGGTCAGTAGTACCCCGCTCTGAGTGCCTTTAAGGCTAAAGCTTTGCCTCCTAAATGGTGTCCATAACTCCCGTCATGGACTTCGGCTAGCATATATTTGGTTTCTTTTGGCATAAGACATTTAAGGAGAGGTGAAGAAAACCCACATCGGTGCAACTATCCATCATAGATGTTGTACTGGACCATAACTTTTACTAACTTGGAGCTTGTTTAGGTCCTCAAGAAGGATACTAGACTGTAAGTATTTTATTAATGGTGTGATCCAAGTACTTTCTTGTCCTTTTACCTGGAAAACAGACATGTCCATGATGGAGGGTTGTGAAAGGGTCTCCTGGATCACTAAGTGGTTATTACTTGGGCTTTTAATGCTGGCAAGCTTGGACAAGAGGACGACCTTCAAAGTTTGTTCTCGGTGTATGTGTTCCACTTTTACCACTTGAAAGCTCATGAGGAGTCTTTGTACCCTCGCCAAGTATTTCTGAAGGAGTGGCTTTTTAGCCTAATAGTCACCTTGGATCTAGGAGGTCACGAGCTGGGAGTCACTACAAAGTCTGACCTTTTTTGCCCCCAAGTCTCTGGCCATTATTAGTCTAGCAATGCATGCTTCATACTCTGCCTGATTATTTAAAGTA
This sequence comes from Ormosia emarginata, assembly GCA_029884605.1. Lineage (NCBI taxonomy): Eukaryota > Viridiplantae > Streptophyta > Magnoliopsida > Fabales > Fabaceae > Ormosia > Ormosia emarginata. The sequence goes on along the minus strand of JAQQTP010000074.1, from coordinate 24,553,262 downwards.
GGGAATTCAAACCTCAGAGAGTTCTCAATGGTTACTCCTTCAGAGTTTTCAAGGATTGCTCTGGCGCCACTCCTCTTGAGGTTAGAGGACCCATCTACAAACACAGTCCAGGATATTTTCTCAGGATCACTGGGGTTTGAGGTGAGTTTGACGAGAAAGTATGAGAGTGCCTGTGCCTTAATTGCTACCTTGGGTTCATAAGCAATTCCGAACTTAGAAAGCTTAATGGACCAGAAAATCATTATCCCTGCTAAGTCCAACTTATGCAGTATCTGTCGAATAGGCTGATCTGTCTTTACCACCATCGGATGACATTGGAAGTATTGTCTAAGTCTTCTAGCCGTAATGATAAGTGCGAATACAACCTTCTCTATCTTTTGATATCGGAGCTTGGGGCCTTGCAGCACCTTGCTTATGAAATGAACTAGCTTTTGACCTTCAACCGTTTCTCGGACAAGCATTGAACTCATGGCCTCCTCATGAATAGAGAGGTACATGTACAATGTTTCATTTAGTTCTGGCCTTGTCAAAATGGGAGGAGATGACATGATGTCCTTCAAAGACGTGAAGATGTCCTCATATTCTTGAGTCCACTCAAATCCCGTCCCTTTTTTCAACAACTTGAAGAGGGGGAGGGATTTATGAGTGACTTTAGTAAGGAACCATGTGAGAGCTGCGATCTATCTAGTTAGTTGTTGTACTTCTTTCACGCTTTAGGGGCTACATATGATTAGCATTGCTTTGCATTTATCTGGGTTTGCATCAATTCCGTGGTGAGTCAGCATGAACCCAAAGAACTTGCTAGCATGGACCCCGAATGCACATTTTTCTAGATTAAGCCTCATATCGTGCTTTCTCAGTTGCGCAAATACTTCCTCGAGGTCTGAGGAGTGTGATCCTGACAATGGGGTTTTGACTATCATTTCATCACTATAGACTTCTAGTATTCTCCCCATTTGTTTTTCAAAAACTCTGTTCATCATTTTCAGATAAGTGGCCCATGCATTCTTCAAGCCAAAGGGCATTACCCTAAAGCAGTAACTCGCCTTTTCAGTGATGAAAGCAGTTTTATCCTCATCTCTGGGTTACATTAAGATCTAATTGTACCCAAAGTAAGCGTCTATGAAAGGCAACAGACGGAAGCTAGAGGAGCTGTCAACTAATTTGTCAACGTTAGGGAGGGGGTATGGATCTTTAGGACATGTCATGTTAAGGTCGATGTAGTCCACGCACATCCTCCACTTTTCATTTGACTTTTTTACCAAGATCACATTCGAGAGCCATATGGTATATGAAATCTCCCTGGTGAAGTCGGCACTACGTAGTTCTTTGACTTGTTCCTCAATGATTTGTTGTCTCTCAGGACCAACTTTTTTTTTCTTCTGGGAGACTAGATTCACGTCTTGTTTAATAGATAAACGATGATATATGAAAGCGGGGTCAAGCCCAAGCATATCTGAGGACGTCCAAGCAAATAGGTCCTTATTTTTCTGTAAGAACTCTATAAGCTGGATCCTCTCCTGCTCTTCTAGATTTGCACCTATTTTGGTGATTTGGTTGGACCTGTCACAGAGCTGGAGTGGGACCAATTCTCCCTTTAAATGGATTTTGGTACCCCAGATTTCCTCACACACAACTAACTCGATCATAAGGATGTTGACTTGATCACGGGTCGGGCTGGATGTGCGTGCTTTTGTTTCCCTGGAGGTCCTACTGATCTTCAAACATTCATTATAACATTTGCGAGTTGCAATTTGATCGCCCTTGACCATGACCACCTCATTATTCCTATTGACCCAGAATAATGTTGTAAGCTAAAGGACAATCCACAACTAGGAATCTCACCTTAACAGTTCTGTAGATGTTGTCATCACCCAGGGTTAAGAAGGTTTTAAAATAACTATTGCGGTAACCTTTTCCCTGGAGAAACCAGTAAGTTCACCCTCATAAGGTGTTAACACGGATAGGGGGAATTCCAGTCTTTTAAAGGTGTCCATGAACATAATATCCGTCGAGCTTCCTTGGTCTATGAAAATACATCGGACTTCAGCGTTAGATATTACTCTGGATATGACCAGTGGGTCATCATGATCTCAGATAATATTATTGTAGTCTTTATTAGAAAAGGAAATAGGCGGTGCGTCTTCAAAGTGGGGTCTCCGTGAAGAACTAGATACGCTTAAGACCGCTGTCCAAAGTGTTTTCTTCCTGGAATTATTAGACAAACCTCCACCTGTAAACCCTCTAGAGATGGTACTGACAAGTCTATCCTTCCTGTTACCCCCACCTTGCGTATCCTGGTTTCAATCTTGCTTGTTTTTAACATCACAACGTGGCAGAGTCTAGGATTTTCTGGCAGGGCTCTCGGTTCTTCTCCTTTGACGTGGATTGAGACTCTACCTTGGACTGTGGCTTCATCTTTGATCCCCACATCTTCTGCGGTCCTCATTGTTTTGGAAGTCACAAATGTATTTTTGAAATCATCCCTCTTTAATTAAGGACTCAATGACTTCTCAGAGTTGGTAGTAGACTTCTGTCTCATGGCCATAGCTTTTATGCCCTCTACTGTGTTTTGAATGGTCCTTCTAGGATTCTTTCTTCAGAGGGGGTGGCCTCTTGATGTCCTGGAACTTGGTTTGAAGGACTTCTTTCTAGATCGTCTTTTGAGGGGTGTTCAAATGAGTGTAGGCAGAATATTTGGGCCGATATCATTCACTCTTAGAGGAGTCACGAGGCTAGTTGGAGTTTTAGTTCTTTTTCTTGTGAATGGGTTCACCTTTTTTCCAGACTCTCTTTAACCTTGGTAATCTCCTCCAGTTCGACATACTTGTCAGTGCGTAAGTGAAATTCATCTAAATTTGCTGGCTTCTTTTTTGCTAACGACCGGAAGAAGCCTGAATCAGTTCGGAGGTTGTTCTTGGCATAATGAAGGGTTTTCCTATCGTCTAGATTTTCTATGCCCACGCAGGCGTGACTGAATCTCTTAATGTATTTGTGCAGGGATTCGTTATTCCTTTGGCAAATTCCCGAAAGAGAATCAATCGATTTTGGCCTTTCCTTAGTGATTATGTAGTGTAACAGGTACTGTTGTGTGAGGTCTTCCCATCCTGTAACTTTGTTCATAAGATAACAAACCAACAAATAGTGTCCTTCTTTAAAAAGAGAGGGAAGGCGCGACACATCAATTCTGAGGTATACCCGTAGAGTTGCATAGACTGAGTGTAGGTGTCCAAGTGCTCCTGAGGATCTGTTGTCCCATCATAAGGTTCCAAGTTACTTGGAGGTTTGAAGTTCCTCGGGACCCTGTACTCCATTAACGTATCTGAGAACTATTGTTGTTGGCTGCCAGAGGTCGGGGGTCGGGTTATTGTTTCCAACAACCTCGACACCGACATGTTGGGCTCCCTGTTTGTTGCGGACCACATTCCACTCTTCGTCATCATTCTCCGCCTGCACAGATCTTTTGAGATCCTCTAATCGACAACGTTGTTCATCCAATTGACATCGTTGGTCATCAATCAATGTTGTTTGTTGGCGTAATAATTCTTGAAGGTCGTTCCTCGTCATTTCAGACTGAACGCTGCCTCATAGTTGGATGCATGGTCTGCATTATCATTTGAGTGCCCTAGGCAAGCATGCATGGAGATCCTCATTCCTTGATTTGCGTTGTTGGCTCCCCCACCAGGAGGAAAACCAAGCCTGTCCTGGAAAGAGACCCTTCATAGTGTGTATAAGGAACTATTACTTCAATAAGGCGAACTAGGAGAAATAGAAATTCTTCTAGTGAAAGTTCAGCTATTATGGTTGAAGTGTGCTTAGAGATGGCAACTGCTATGAGGAAGCAGACTGCTGTCGTAAACAGAGTTTTAGAGGGGATTAAAGTAATTTCAACTCAGTAGCTAGTACCACTAGTACAGTTAGTGTATGAAGTTATGGTAGTAAAGAACCAAAACTTTCCAGATCTCTTAAAGTTTAGAAAGGCCAACTCTGCATCCTTTAAGGAAAAGTAAGACCCTTTTTGGAATAGGGAGATGACTTAAGAAAGTGGAGAGAAATCTATACAGTTGAGGTTTTTCTAGATGACCTAAGAGTTTTGGTTGTCTCCTATATGTTAGAAAGGGAGCCAGAGTTTTGGTGGCAGATACCAAGAAGTTGGTTGAGACATCTAATGCTTAGTTTACTTAAGGAGTGTTTAGAAATTCTTTTTTTTTTTTATAAACACTACCCTAAGAACCTACATAATGCCAAGGATATAGAGTTCCTAAGACTTGAGCAAGGTGACATGTTAGTAGGCCAGTAAGTGGATATGTTTGAAGAAGTAAGAGTTAAATATAGAGTAAGTTATATAATCAAGCTTTAATCCATAAAACTCTGAGTTAAGGGGTAGTGATGTTCATTTTTTTTTTTAGTTTATCATTCTTTGTTTGTGAATGCTAACAAAGGGTGAATAACATCAAGTTCTTCATGATACTCGAAGTAAAATCATGATTAAGTGAAGCTGAGTTATGTTTTCTGAGTTTATATTTATATATATAAGTGGAAACATTTATTAAAATTGTTGACAAGTATGATAAGAGAGTTATACTTATCATAGAGACATAATTTACTCTTTTGTAGTTAAAGTTGAGTTAAATATACAAGTTTTAGAGAAATACTCTATTATCTCATTAAGTTGGGTTGAAATGGAGTATTAGTAAAGAGATGGTTCCTTTACTTATTAAAGTTGAACCATAGCACAATTATCCTAACTAAAGGTATGAGATAAACCCCTTGACTTTGCAAAAAAGTGAGTAAAGCTTTTTGCTAAGCATGGGGTTGTGAGACAAGAGAGTGAGAAAAACACATTGAGACGGAAAAGATGTGAGTAAAACACTTTATCAAAGTCAGATGAGTAGAGGGAGAAGCTCTCTATTTAGAACAAGTAAGTGAGGCCAAATCTTGCTAAGTATAGTAGAGGAGTGAGACAAGCACTTAACCTAGGACAAAGTAGTGAGTTAAGCTCTTTGTCAAGAAACATGAGAAGTGAGAAAAGCACTCATGTAAGAAGTAGTAAGAGTGAGTTAATCTCTCTACTAAGGGTCTCATATAAAAGGTAGTAAGAGTGAGTTAAGCTCTCTACCATGGGTAGTAAAGCGAGAAAGGTTATTACCAAGGGCAATAGGATGAGTGAAGTCTTATGCCAGGTAAAGAAGTGAGATAAGCACTTTGCTGAGTCATAAGGATAGTTCTAAACAATAGTTTAGAATGACATAAGTTTAGTGTTGATCGAATAGACTTAGAGAGCTATTCGAATATGCTATTTCAGAATGGTAATTTGGGCTAACTAAATATACAAAGAGAGCTACTTGATTGGCAAGGGTTTCAGGATAATCTAATATACTAAAATAATTATTCGATTAGTAAGTTTTTGTTTATGTTTGAAGAAGGCCTAGTGAATAGATAATTATTCTATAGATGGATATTAAAGAAGAATCAAACTGACTGGAGAGTAATTCGACTAATGTAGTTTCAATTAGTCGAAGCAAGCAAAGAGAAGCTTATTCTCAATTGATCAAAAAAGACAGAATGGTGCTTTTACTGCCATTCAAAGAGAATAGTTGAGGGTCTCTACAGCTAACCTCAAGTGGAACAGAAGTTACAAGGTTTTCACAAGAGGAAGATAGGGGATGATAGAAATAAGAAGTGTACTTCTAAACCTAGTTATCCTCAAGATAAAGTCAAGTAAGTTTAAGTGGAAATGAAGGGACCAAATTGTGATAGATGTGGGAATCAACTTGGTGGCATACCTTGTTTAGTAGGCCAAAAAGTATGTTATACTTATGGCTAACCATAATACTTTTAAAATAAGTGTACACAAGAATAGGGAGCAATGCCTAACCTCAAGTTAGAGTAAGAGTTTATACTCTTAATAGTAAGGAGGCAGTTCAGACTCTTGATCTTATGTGAGGTAAGGACATAGTTACAGATGATCTCTAAGTTGTATTATATGATTCTGAAGTATCCTCATTCCTTGATTTCATATATGTTGTAAAGAGATTAGATTTACCTATGTTTGAGTTTCCCTATGTTTTATCCTTGTCTACATAGATAGGATAGCTAGTCACAACTTCCTCACGTATGTTTCGATTGTAGTGTGGAAATAGAAGATAAGATTTCTTTTGTGAATCTTATCCGTTTATTATTGGTGTATGCGCCTAGAGGCCAATTTATTTTGACTGTACTAGCTTACATTGTATTATGCTATTTATTTAATATATGAGGCATTTCATTTATTGTGTTATTTATGATATACATAATAAAATCCATAGAATAATAAGTTTTATGCCATAGGACATCAAGTGGATGACTTAATCGTGAGATCCTATTGGATAGAAACAAAACACTATTCTTAAATGTCCCTAGTCAAGTATTATTGTTAATCAGGACGACAATAATGCATTGAGACTAGTATGTGCGTAGACTGAAGACCATATCTCACGGGTCATGGATATGAGATATCAAGTCTTCAAATGGATACATATTAGAGTAATAATGTATTGAACTGACCTACCATGACAATGCTACATTGATCATTACGTGAGTGTCATAAGTTATTCTAATGTAATAATGATGTATGTGGTCCTTTGACCTGAAATCATTACGATTCCTACATAAGGAATTGTATGTTTTAATGCCATCAAACGTCATATGTAACAAGGTAATTATAAATTTGATTATTGGACATACCACAAATCATGCGGAGGAATGTGAGTGACCTAGATAGGATTTGTCCGTCCTACATAATAGGAGTGATATCTTTGGCCCCCTGATTGAGTGAGGCTACGAAATGCATAGTCATGCTCAAATGAGACTATATGAGATATTGATCTTATTTGTTATTTCTACGTCTACTCGAGTATCAGAAAACTAATGATTGAACTATATAAGGGTGACCCGTTGATCACAGAAAATGACTAAACTACACGGGAACATTGATCATGAAAATGTTATGTCAAATCACTGACATTCTCATTACTTGAGCAATAGTGATGTTTTGTTAGATACCGCTCACTGCTTGTAATATTAAAATAAGATTTTAATATTACTATTAACGTCATGAGAACTTGTAGGGTCACACACATAGAATAGATTAAATTAGAGCAATGAGAATCCAAGTTGGATTGGGATTCCATCGTGGGCCTAACTCATAGCAAATGAGTCCAAAGGCTGCACAGCTAACCCTGCTGCTAGTCACACTCACTTAAGGTAGCTACTATTATAAATAGTACTGCTAAATGGACAACCAAACATGCAGAATAGAACCCTAACCGCACCAATAGAAACAGTGAGTTAGAGAGTGGTAGGTTTCTCTTCTCTTCGCAACTAGCACTATATCAAAGACCTGGGACTCCTTTTTAAGGACGTTAGATGTTCGTGAGTCTATTCATATAGATACCACAAAGACATCGTCACTGTTACGGTGTTGGTGATTCACATCGTTTGTTTCTTATCTCACTTCATGAGGTAAACTAAAAAAAAAACATTGATTATGGTCCTTTTCGCATGGATTTTGGTGGAAATTTTTATTTTTTCACTGTGTGATGTATCCGTAATTCCCAACATTTACCCCTTCTTAACATGGACGTTATACTAGGCATGATTTTGGTTATTAGCAAACTATGTTGTTTTGGATTAATTAGATTGGACATTAAGGTTTATATTTGATGATTCTTTTGTGCTATTTCTTTAGAGTCTATGTGTTGAGAGTTAAACAAATGAGGAACTTCTTAGTAGAAGAGGATTTAAGGATATGATTTCCTTTCATCATTATTTGTGAACTTGACCAAGTCTTAGGGAATATAGCTATGATAAGTGAACATCCAATAGTGTTTCCTAGGAAAATAATTGAGTTACCACCTAAGAGAGAAGCAAAACTCACTATATTTTTACAGAGTAAGAACCTCAAAGGTTGAGTTAGATACAACCAAGGAAGGAGAGATTGCTTCCAGTATGATATCAAATTAGATATGAGGTAAGCAATTTTGGAGACAAAATTTTAAAGAGGAGAGAAATGTAACACCTTCAATAATATGTTAGGCTTGTATATAGTTACAAAGGTAGCTTAATACTTGTTTGACATGACTGTGTAGTTTTGTGACAAACTAAGTTAGTTTAGGCATTTTGGCGCAACACAAAAGGTGAAAAGCAGCTTAAAATGACTCAGATAGTAGCATAAATTACTAAGTTAAGGAAAATAAATGTAGAGAAGTTATTTCTAAGTCACAAATAGGTGGAATATGATGTAATTAAAATTTGAGAATAATTAGAGTTAGTTTGGTATTTTTAGACATACTGGTTATGTATTTAATGCGGGATTGACTAGTAGCAAATATGAAAAATTATGATAATGGTGAAACAATAATTTATATGAATGTTTGGATTTATTTTAAAGTTGTTGAAAGTTAGAAAACTTGATTTAGATAAATTTAAGTTTTCTTAGAAAATCAGGAAATATTAGTGAAATATCATAAGTCAAAGTTACAGCAAAAAGCAAGGAAAGAAAGAAGAAGAAAACAAATGGGGAAGAAGAGAGAAAGAAGAAGGAATTAAAAGGGAAGGCCAAAGCTTGATTTTCACCATCACAAAGGACTTGAGGTAGGGGTTCTTAACCTTAACTCTCATTCTTTTCCTTCACCAACTTCATAGTTAAAGTTAGATCACTTAGATGGAGAAAATGAGTTTAAGAGGTAAATGATGTTTTCTTGATTGGTTATAGCTTCCAATGACTAAGTTTGGTTAGTTCATGACCTAACCTATGCTTGGATATTGTTTATGAACCTAGGAACCTCCATTGATAACTTGAGTGGATAGTTGGAAAATGGGTAAAGAAAATGTTGTTTAGGTTCATGAAATCCATGTTTTAATGAGTTAAAGTAAGTGTTTGTTGATTCTAATATGATTAGAGATCATATTTAGGATTGGAAATCACTTAGAATCCATGATATGAGAGTTGGATTTGAGTTTGGGAATGATTTATGCAGAACCCAATTCTGCAGAAATAGGGCAAGCATCCGAACAACTTGTAGTCTTTGTAGCATAACTTGAGTTGTAGTAATCGAAATGACTTGATTCTTATTGCATTTGAAAGCTAAGATACAAGGATTCATATAGCAAAATTTCATATTTTTAGGCTAATCCGAATAGCATCAGTTTTAGTTTGAATCTGAGTCAGATTTTGCATAAGCAAGCATTCTGGCACTTCGTAAACCAGGCTGCATAACTTCTTGCTCTGAGGTGAAAATTGTATGAGACCAGTGACATGTTGAAGATAACATGTAAGGCTATAAGTGGTAAAAAGTTCAAGAATTTTGCAGTCTTCATGCATTCACAGTTTCAATTTAAAGTACGGTCAGATTCCAGGAAAACTTGTAGTTGCCCTGTTTCAGCCTCTGTATTTGGTGGCATAACTTTGGCATTTTGTTGCATTTGCTTGTTTTCTTCCTTTAATCCAAATTTTAATTGAGTGATCTAATAGTTGTACCTTTGTTATGCATGTTCTGCTGCATTTATTAATTGAGCGCTTCAAAATACTTAATTTCTTAATGTTATTTTAAAAACTTTTAATGACCCAATTCACCCCCTTTTTGGGTGATGGTTGCCATGGCTAACACATCTTAGGGCTATAAAGTTCAAAATTTAGGCACCAAATCTAGACACTTGTTGCCTATAAATAAGGGTTAGAATGACGTTGTCTAGGTTGGTCCATTTACTTACAAACACCTTATACTTCCTATAGTTCCCATGTCCCCAGAGCGACGCCCATGGATTAACAAATTGACTAGTTATATTTAAGTATGGCCACCACTTTCAATTCACATGCCTCTCAATGTTTTAGCATCTTTGTATTTCACGTATCATTTACATTCCAGTTAATGAAATTTCAGTTCTTTCAAGTTCATACTTGTTCTTAAAAGTTCTTACTTACTTGTTCTTTAATTTCTTGTTCAATGTTGTTGTTGGTTTACTCTTAAGGTTAACTTCTCTTACCTATGCATCTTTACAAATCCTTTTCGTGCTTTTTCCAACTTAATGCAAATTTACGTTTTCCTTGCTTTTACTTTATGCATTTTTTTCCATGTTCTTGAATGTTCATGCATTTTCTAAATTATTTTCTTTATTCAATCTTCATTCACACACACACACACATCACTTCTAACATGTTTTTGTCAGTACTTTGCATTGACATTGACATTTCTAGTTCTTACATTCCTCTAGTTTACATTCTGCCATTTACATTCTGTTAGTTTACTTCTAGCAAGTTTACTTTCGATGTTTACTTTACTTTGCCATTTACACTTCTGTTAAGTTTACTTTTGACATTTCCTTTCCATCAATTTACTTCTAGTAAGTTTGTTTTGACGAACTCTTTCCTTTGACATTTCATTCACTCACGCTCATATTTTCTTTTGACATATCTAATGTCAATCTTCATTTTGATTGATGCTTGACCGATCGATGATTATTTAATCCTTTGATGTCAGAACCTTACCAATCACTAGTTAGTTGATGTAACACCCTAGAAAACATGTTACGCTTGCATATGGATACAGAGGTAGCCTAATACTCCCTTAACATGTTTGTTGAATTTTGTGACATTCTGAGCACGTTTATCTCTTTACTGCAATGTTATGTGTGGAATATAACTACCTTTAGCCTTGGAATTAGCTTAAACTGCTTAGTTAATGGAAATAAATATGGAGAATTTGTTTCTCAGTCATAAATATGTGAACTGTGCTACAGTTAAAATTTGAGGTTAATCAGAGTTAGTTTGGTATTTTTAAGTATACTAGTTGTGTGTTTTAATGTTGGATTGACTACCAATAGATATGAAAAAATATGAAAATGGTGAAATTAGATTTTTAATGAATCTTAGGATTTATTTTAAGTATGTTGGAAGTTAGAGAACTGGATTTGGTGAAATCTGAGTATTCTTAACAAATCGAGGTTTTAGTACTTGGCTATAAGAAGCCAATTTGGATTTCTCTTCCTCATATCTCACGGCTGAGAGAGGAAACAAAAAAGAAAAGAGAGAAAAGAGAAAAAAGAAAGGAGAGGGGAAGAAGAGAAAGAGGAAAGAAAGAAGACCAAGGAGGAGGAGCAACCGCTAAGGAAGAATTAAGGCAAACCAAGAGGAAAGCTTGAATCTCCATAGCATATCTTCATCTTTAAGACCTTGAGGTAGGGTTTTTGAGCTTAAACTCTCATTTCTACTCATTTCTCATATTAGTGATTTTCTTTCTTGGATAAGTCTTATGTGTTGTTTATGACTTGTCCATGTTAAGAGTTTGGATTAGAAATTGAAAACTCTCCATTTGGACCTAAAATGCTCAAAGTGTTGATTTTTGGGCTTTGGATGAGTGATTTGGTTTTTGGATCCATTTTTGATGAAATCGATTAGTGTTTTATGTTTCTCCTATGTTTGTGAACTTGTTTGGAACTTAAAATCACCAAGAAACTAATTTGAAGTGATCAAATTTCATTAATTGCACCAATAGAACAGTGTCCATTGCTGCAAAATTATGCAGAAAATTTAGTTCTAGCAACTAGCTTTTGAGCACTGGGTGTGGAGTGCTTGAGTGCCCACTGCCAGGCAGAGAGCAGCTTCAAGTTGCACATGGAGCGCGCCCATGAGGGAATGCTTGAGCACTGAGATAGGGCAGGGGCTGTTTTTAGCTTTGAGATGCTAAAATGGTTTCCTATTTGATGTGATCTTTTGTGTAAGCCTTTTAAAGTGTGATAAGACTTTAATTAAGAGTATTTAATGAGGTATTTATGTGATGAATGTAATTCAATTAGTATGTTGATTATCCTGATACTTTGCATCATTGTAATTCATGCTTGAGATGAGATAAGTGTAATTCAATTGGTATGCTATCTATTATGATTATTGACATCATTGTATTGCACTCTTATGGTTATGAATGTAAACCAATTAGTATTAATTGGCATCATTATTTTTCATAACTATGTTGATAAGGTTGAGTCCTCATTATTATTGAATCAAATGGATTTGTAATGCTAATTATGTGAAGTAATTAGACATGTTTATACATTTTTGTATGTGATTGTTGAAGGATGTGATCCTCACATTTATAGATAAACCTTTGATAGCATGAAGATGTGCAACTCTCTTCCTATTAGTTATCCTAAATGGAGAGTGGTTTAGATGGATTCCTTACTACCTGAGGTGATCCTAACTTTGGAATTCAGAGGGCGTTTGAGGTGGTCTCTATCCTCATTAACCAAGGAGCAGTGGAGCTGGTCTCTATCCTCATTAACCAAGGAGCAGTGGAGGTGGTCTTTATCCTCATTACCCAGAGTTATTGAATACCGCGTAGTTGATAGACTTCACTACCCGAAGAGAAGATTGATGAAACTTATTTTTAGTACTTGTTCAAGACTTGGGATGGACTTCCTTTGTTTTGTTCAGGGTTCATGCATGACATGACATTGCCATAGACTTGGTATCATAACATTACTCATTACATACTTAGGATATTGCATAGACATAATCATTCGACATAATTTGGCATAGTATGGGGATTGTATGGGCGGTTGCCTTTATGACATTTAAACTTATGACATTGCAATTGTATGGGCAGTTGCCTATCTCTGAGATGAAGATGTTGTTGTTGTTATATCTCTGAGACGAAGATATTATTGTTGTGTCTTTGTGATAGAGATGATGTTTTCAAGAGTGTGGTAATCACTTGAAGTCTATTTGTGATAAAGGAGTTTTTATACAAACTTATAAAATGAGAATCTATTTCGGGAAGAGAAAGGACATGGTTTTGGCCTTTGCCACCTTTCTTGCTTAATATATGTGAGACTTGGGTTTAGAAAATATGTTTTTCCTTAAAATAACTGGAATGATTATGATGACATGTTTCATGGATTTAATTACTGGGAATATGTGATTCTCACTCATTGTGTGTGTTTCTATGATGATTCCAAGGACGAAGACTTGTGGAAAGTGAAGTGTAAGTAGGAGCTTGGAGTGCTTAACTTAGTGTAGCTAGTAGTTTCTTTTGATATTATGTACATATTGTATTTATGAGAAATACGGTTGTGGTGTAATATTTATATATTCATTCGAGGCTCATATTTTCTATATATATGCATGGTTTTGTTATATTATGAAATGCTAGTAGTAGAAAGTAGCAAACCTGAATCTATGGCGTTATGCTGAGGTTATTAAATTCGAGATGATATAGTTGAGAGTCTCGAGAGGAGTCGATTTGCTCTCGAACATTAGATCTTGAATCAAAAGTGAAATAGTCAATACTTTGACGAAAAATCACCACAAACAAATTAGCACTCCTAGTGGGACCTAATTGCTAGCTATTATATAAGATTGCTTCCAACAGTGTCTAGAGTTTGGTTAAAAAATATAAGCTTCTTGTGCAATTAAGAGGTGGTAAATAGATGTCAATGATGTCTATTCGCGATTTTGTTTTTGAATCATTAGAAAACATAACTGCTGGCAACAATGCCAATTCTATCAACATCGACTGAACTACCAGTCCTGACACTGTTGTGGTGTCATAAGTTTCGATTACGAGTCCATAACCTGTGGTGTAGCCACTTGCCTGACAACCAATCATAGTGCAACCAAACCCAGTACTCAATCTAACAAATGGAAATGTGCTGCCAAAATTACCACCTCCCTATGGCATACCCTGTAATTTTACTGCACCTATTGTTCCACCAACCAGAATAATGCTTGGAAACTTTAAACCTATGAATCAACCCATAATGTCAACAATAGTTGGTTTCCCATATTCGACAATAGTTGTGTCATGTCCATTTATGGATATGTTGACCATAAGTCAAAATGCAGCATAACTTGATCCAAACATTAGTAATTCAAATCCTCGACCAGAGAGGCTAAATGTCGAAGGACTTGTTTATCCTCATATGATAAGAGAAATGCCTAATGTATTCATTGGACTTACATAAAACATGTTGAACAAGTCCATCAGTAGATGGACGAAAGCAATCGTCACATGTTTCATATGCTGACACAACAACTACGCATTATCCTTACAGCCTTGATTGAAACAATGAACAACATTTCCAATCAGTCAGCTCAATAGATGGGCCGGTTAACAGGTACTCTAGGTTCGTCGAGAATGATCCCATTGTTTGACAAATTAGGGCATTAGAATCACCTCTTATGGAACTTGATCGAAAACTTAAACTCCAATATGGCCGCGTCAATATGCTTCAATGCAATGATGATAACTAACCTAAAGGAAATGAATATGGAGTGCAAGGACTTTTCCAAAACATTGAGGGTCATCATGCCCAAGTTCAGCTTCAACTTGGGATAAATAATCACAATTTGAATCTAGTTGTCAAACAAATTCGCAACTAATTTGGTTTTAATATGGGCTATGCCAACTAGCTTTATTTTGTGTCAGCTTTTCCGAAGTGGATTCAATAAGCCAAATTACCTAAGGGTGTTAAAATCCCAAAACTATCAAATTTTTCCAGTAATCTCGGTGAGTCAACTATCAAACATATAGCTAGGTATGCTATTGAACTAGGTGAGGTAGTAACTAATGAATATCTCAAGATGAGGTACTTTCCTAGTTCCTTGACAAAGAATGCCTTCACCTGGTTTTCAACTGTTTGACTAAATTCTATTCATTTATGGACTTAGCTAGAAAGGAGTTTTCATGAACAATTTCTTAGAGGTGAAATGAAAGTGAGTCTAATTGACCTACTTAATGTTAGAAGAATGCTGAATGAGTTTATTGATGATTATTTGTGTCAATGTTGCTTGATGAAAAGTAGATGCTATTCACCTATCCTTGAGTCAGAAATTGTTAAAATGGCCACTAGTGGGCTAGATTACAATATTAGGAAGAAGTTGATCAACCAACAAATCCTTGACATAGCATAACTTGCCTATAAAGTCCAACAAATTGAACAGTTAAGGGTTGAAAAATATGAAAAACAAAAGAAAGCCTTCAAGAAAATTGCCTATGTCAAATATGACCCAAGTGAGGATGTCGAAGTAAGTGAGGTTAACATGGCCAAGCTACAAAATGGCCAAACTTATGCTTGCCAAGCACTTTAGCATGTCAAGTCTAAAGGAAAAGTGAATTATGGCAACTAAAAGACTTACTCTTTTGACATTACAAAAGTTGATCAAATATTTGGCATTCTCCTAAAAGATAATCAAATTTAATTGACTGAAGGGCATAAGAAATTTGATGCTAATAGTTTAAATGGAAGAAAACGTTGCAAATTCATGGTAGTTATGGTCATTGGACTAATAATTATGTCAATTTTAGGGATATAATCCAGAAAGACATCAAAGAAGAGAGATTGAAGTTTGTACATAAGGCTTAATCTGACATGAAGGTTGATATTGATGCTTTTGAAGTCAACTCAAGCTTAGTCAAACTAGTGGAGTCTATTAAGCCTTTTGCTTGCATGTAAATCAACATGATGAATGTCGACAATGCTACTTGTAACACCCTAATACCAATACCAATGGTATGCCTAGGATTATACCTTAGTCATTAGAATTAGTGATGTGACTTTAAAATTAATAACAAGTTTATGAAAATAAATATAACTTATACAAAAATATGAGCCTGATACAGATGTAATTATTTATATCTATCGAAACAATCTTAAACAAACATTTACGTATTCCATCAACTCATACAGTTTCAAATAAATCTAGTTCTCTATTACAATCAAATCAGGTATTAACATTAAATAAACGTAATATACATCGTATGTATTCATCTTTCATAATCAAATATAAGTTAATAATCCTTATGATTCATCATACTTCAATATACTATACAAGTCAATTACTTCATTATCTATTCATTATTCAATATACCTCTTTTATATACTATATTTTGTAACATCCTGAATTTAATAACGATAGTATAATGCCACAATCATTAGATTCTGACCTACTACTTCACAACTATGCGATTTTCATTGTAACATAACAATATTATATAGAAAATAGGAGCC
Organism: Ormosia emarginata; assembly: GCA_029884605.1. Classification (NCBI taxonomy): domain Eukaryota; kingdom Viridiplantae; phylum Streptophyta; class Magnoliopsida; order Fabales; family Fabaceae; genus Ormosia; species Ormosia emarginata. The sequence goes on along the minus strand of JAQQTP010000074.1, from coordinate 24,537,218 downwards.
CCGAATGAATATATACATATTAAACCACAACTGTATTTCTCATAAATACAATATGTACATAATATCAAAAGAAACTACCTAGATACCCTAAGCTAAGTACTTCAAGCTCCTGCTTCTCTTTTTGAAGAACTCGTACCTGAATTTACATGGCAACACAATCTGGGTGAGAAATCACATCTCAGTAGAAGTATTCCAAAACCAGCAGTTTATATATTCATAAAGAATTTACAATTACCAAACTAACACTTCAATCACAGAAGTACACAATAACAACATCTCCATCTTAGAGACACGCAATCGCCCATACAATTGCCATGTTATGCCAAACTATGTCTAGTATCTATGTCTATGCAAATCCTAAGTATGAAATGAGTAATGTTATGAAACAAAGTCCATGGTAATGTAATGAATGCATAAATCCTAAACAAAATGAAGGAAGTCCATCCCAAGTCTCGAACAAGCACTGGAAATCCATCCAGAAATCAATACTCCAGGTAGTGAAATCCATCAACTACGTGGTCTCAACATCGAAGAGGAAGTTCATCCTCAAATCACTAAAATAGAAAGAATACCATTGACCTTGCGTAATATAGATTACCCTCATCTATGAGGTTCACACCTTTCAACAAAGGCAAAACATACAATCATGTACATAGTCACGATTAATTATTCTCCTTAATTAACAACACACAAGTAGTAAGGATATTATTCACCTTCATTACTCAACAAACATAGAGAAGATATTATTCACCTCAAAATGTTTCACAAACATCACATGCAATACAATTACTAATTACTTCCCATAACTATCTCCACAGTTGATTTACATGCATCTCAAGTTCATTTCACAAACATTTAATACAAATACTTCTAAAAGTACTTCAACACTCTTAAAAGAGTACACATGAGTGATTCCAACTCCTAGGAAAACTTATTTTTCTCAAAATCACAAATTATGTATATAGACATATCCATGCCTAATTACCTCACATAATTAGGATTACAAATCACTTTGAATCATCACATTTTTACTTCATTAAATACTCCTATTAAAGCTTCAATACTTATTAAGAAGCATAAAAGAAGAATCTCTACCATTAGAAGGCTCCATTGCATCAAATAAAATACCATGTTTCTGCCCAACATCCATGCCTAGGTGCAGCTCTGGTACTCTTAGGCGTGATACTCTCTGCCTCACACAAACTGAAAACAAACTAACTCATGCCTAGGCGTAGTCCAGTCACACCTAGGCGTGACCCTACGACTGTAAATTCTGTAGAATTTTGCAGAAAACAGCCACTGTTCCATTAAGGAACAATGGCCTTCCCATCATTCAAATCTCCAAACCAAGTGATTTCCAATCATAAACAAGGTCCCTAATCATGTTTTAACTTTCAACCTAATTTTAAAACAACTCAAAATGCATCAATGCATCATCCATCACCATGAAAACCTAAAACCCCATTTTTAACTCAAATGAAATCATAAGTGTTCAAAGAATGAAAAATGCATCACCATGTAACCAATAAGTCATAACTAGGCTATCCTCTAGTTCTCCAACAAGAATCAAGCCTAAAACCCCAAATTCACCATAGAAATCCATTTCTTACATCAAGAACTCTAAAGAACCAATGAAGAACAACACTCAAACCCATCTTCATCATTAACTCTCCTCATGACAAAAGATAGAGAAAATGAAAAAAAGGAGTAAAAACAAGCTTTCCCCTACCTCAAAGTCTTGAAGATGAAGCCAAGGATAGCCATGGAAGATCCAAGCTCCACTTGATTCCTCCTCCTTCTTCCTCTTCTTCTCTTCTCCTTTGGTTTCCCTTTCTTTTCTTTTCTCTTCTCTTTTATGTTTTTTCCTTCTTTGCCGTGGAACTTATGAGTAGCAAAGTCCAATTTTGCTACTTATAAGATGGGTACTAACTTGTACCAAAAATCTCAATATGCTAAGAATACTTATATTTCACCAAATCCAATTCTCTAACATCCAATAGACTTGAAATAAATCCTATGATTCATTAAAAATCTATTTTCACCATTTCCACAATTTTCCATATCTGTTGGCAGTCAATCCGGCATTAAAACATACAACCATTATGCTTAAAAATACCAAACTAACTCTGATAAATCTCAAATTTTAACTGTAACATAGTTCACACATTTGTAGCTTAAAAACAAGTTCCCCACACTAATTTTCATTGACTAAGCAGTTTAAGCCACTTCCAAGGCTAAAAACAACTATTTTCTATACATAGCCTAGCATGTTTTTCCAGGGTGTTACATATTTCATTCTTTTAGAATACTTCCAAGTCAGACTTCAACCTTAGTCCTCATTAATTTAATTCTAAAACAAGATAATTGCCCACACAATTATCATTTTATGTTATGTGTAACACCCTCCCTAGGGTATCACATGTCTGACTCCCGACTCAAAATCAAAAAGAAGTTCGCACAAAGTTTGAGTTATAAAATATAGGTTTTAAAATTTCTTCTTATTACAGAAACAGAAACTTACTGAAATCCATAAGTATTACTGAAAATATATTTAGACTGAATAATATACAATATTGACACTAATTAATATTTAACAATTTAATGAGAAATATAAAACTAACAGACTCTTTTTTTTTTAACAGTAGCAAATCCCATCACGGGTCCTACTTAATAGCACGGTACAACACTAACGAGAAAACTTAACATACTTCTTTTTTTTTGTATCCCTCTTGATGCATCAAACATCTGTTCCTTGTCAACACTGCACGCTATCGACTCTGGAATAGTCATTCTCTGATGTTGTCTCCGAACTCAGAATATCTACCTCCCGGTATGTCTAAGACAACTCATTCCTTCTACTGTTTAATCTTAACAATACAGACACAGCAAGACAACATAACAAAGAGGTGAGATCACCTACGCCAATACCAACATGCTAGCACAGAGATAACACAAATAACATATCATATAGATAGATCATACCAGAATTATGATCATGCCATCAATATTAATCAACTATCATCATCCAATCATTTATCAGTTCAATTATCATAAATAACAATTACGATAATGCCCTTAACATTGTCTAATTATCATCATCATCATCCAAGTATTCAAAACAATTGTCATAGCCAATATTCCTCAATTAATATATCATACAAATATAAATGCTCAGATTCATGCATGCGCACATAGACTCAGTTTTTCAAAAACAACTCCATGGAGGTTTTCACAATTTCGAGGAGAATGATCTGTTAATTGTCAGCCTTAGCCCAAAGACAATCTTCCAGTCGTTGAAAAGAATCGTGTTCTTGTCGGGTATCGTCAATGCATTACAACGGACTGCATCGCCAAGTGGCATATGGTCCAGCCTTAGCCCACAGACAGATATCCACTGGTCGACCGCCGCGCCTTGACGCCCCCAAGATCCATCATAGACCTCACTATCAATTCTCATTCCCTCTTCAACCACAAGGGCCAAAATAGCTTATTAGCTATACTTTATACAATGCACAAATATATCAGTGCAAGTCCAACTACAAGGGTCAAATCTTTTCAATTTCATTTGTTCAATGTAATCATATGCCTCAACGTATATTTTTCCAATGCATGTATAATGCACCAATGCCAATTACAGGCATATCTTTCCAATGTATGTAAAATGCACCAAATGCCAATCACAGGCAAAACTTGTCATTTTCTCATACAGTGTATGGACACTGGTTCAACAGTAATCATTATGTTATTATGTTTTTATAGTCATAAAACACTTTTGTCGTGTTTTCACAATCGCGTAACATTTCTGTTACGTTTTCATAATTCCAAAACGTTTTAGTTATATTTTCACAATACCGTAACACTTCTGTTACGTTTTCATAATACAGTAACATTTCTGTTATGTTTTCAAAATACCGCAACTCTTCTGTTGCACTTTTAAACCACGTACTAATTTTTTAACATTTTTCTCAATCGCATAAAAATATACGTTTCTCAAATCACATAGTATTTTTTTACTGTTTCAAAATCGCGTAACTTAAAAATTATTCTTTTAAGTCGCGTAAATCATTTTCCATCATTCTCAAAATATTTAAAACACTTTCCAAATCACATAACGATTTTCCGTCATTTTCACAATCACATAAAAATATTCTATCACTTTTAAATCACATATTGATTTTTCAACAGTAGTTCAAATTACGTAAAATATTTAAACGTAATTCAAAACACGTAGAAATATTTTGACATATTACCAATCGCGTAGAAATATTCTATCGTATTTCAAATCGTTTTTAAGCTACGCAAATAATTTTTCACCACAATTTCATTACAGAAAATATTTCTTAACCTTCAAAAATTCCTTTTCAACTTTTCTCAAAATAATATAACTTTATACTTCATTTAATATATTTTCTTACTCAAGAAAATCTTTTTCCACAGTTCTTTACTCAAGAAATTCTTTTTCAAATATAACCCAAAAAATCACTTTTCCATTGATTTAAATCAATGTTTCAAACTTTAAGAATTTTCTAACGTACTCCAAAACGTGAAATAAGTTATACGTTAGAAAATATCAAATCATTATTATATTCTCTATTTTTCTCAAATCAATTCTAAAATCAATTTTCTTCAAAATAAATTGAAGTTCAAACGTGTTCAACCTGTCTTTGTCTTTCGTTTACAAAATTCTCTCAAGTGATAAAACACTCTGATTTCCTTTCCAAATTCTTTGTATTAAATCAAGTTACGTTTCCACTTTGAAAATCACTTTGTTCATAAAAATCAAGGCATTACAAGCCTTCAAAAACGTGGACATGACTATTGAAACCATCAAATATATTTTTTTTCCTTCTAAATTGATATGGTTTTACACAAACAAAATCATTAAAAATCCTTTACAAAAATCATGAATGTGTTCATTGAAAACTGTCAAATCTTTCGAGTGACAAAACACTTCGTTTTATAAAATATCACTTTGTTCCATAAAAATTTAGGCATAACCAATTTTTCAAAACCGTAGGGTATTTGGCCATTGAAGCCATCAAACATTTTTCCTTCTAACTCAATTATTTATCATTTCTGTTTTCACACAAATAAAACCATTAAAATCTTTGTTTTCAAAACCGCAAGACATATGGTTATAAAACCAAACCCATTTGTTCAAATTCATTTTTACTTTCTTTGCAAATCCTTTTTCACTTTCTTTGCAAAACTTTAAAATCAACATTTGCCCGTTTCATTTTTTGAAATCAAGTTTAATAAACACTTAGAAACTTTTTACACAAAATAAATCAATAAAAATCCCTTCAAAACTGTGTTCTTGTTCTCTTGAAAAACAAACCCTTTGTTTATTTTTCATATTCTTCAAATCATCCATTTTCATCATTCATGAAAATATTAATTTGTGAACACCTATTTTGAAGTGTCTTGTCCGAAATTCACCATGTTCTTAGGGACCCAAAAAAAAATCAATTCCCTTGTTCTTAAAAATTTTAACATGAACCCTAATCAAGGGCATCAAAACCGTAGCCTTTTTCCCTTGGTCATTGGAGCCAAAAATTGATTTCCTTTCCATCAACACATTATGGCATACACATACATATTTCATCATAAATACTACAAGCATGTCATATACTCATCATGCATAATATAAGCATACTATCAAAGCCATAAAATCATGCAAAGCATATCAAGCATAGGCAAATAATTAAAACACATAAACAACTACAAATAAATTACAAGACCATGGATATGAATCCTCACATGGATTCACCATCCCCCAAATATAAAACCATCTCTCACCACCATACTTGGTTGGTGAGGTGGATCTCCCTCTTACCTCTTGAAGATCCTCAAAAGCTCTTTGTTTTGCTTCTTTTTCCAAGTCCTTCACCACCAAAGGTTTCTTAAATACAAAACAAAATACATAGAAATTAGTATACTAAGCTTGATTAAGAGGAACCATGGATCAAACATGGTTTAGATCATGAAAAAGAGAGAATAAATGAAGTTTCCTTACACTTCACCATAAATACTCCATCACATGGATCTTGAAGAAAGTCCATGAAGATGAATGATTTAGAGGAAATCTTTAACATGAAAGTTGTTTAGAATATCATGTAGATTCAAGATCTATGGTTGGATGAAATTAAAAGAGATTGGATGGTGGTTTTGAGTGATATGGCCGAATGGTGTGTTTAGGGAGAGAAATGGAGTTTTCTTTGGTTTTGCTTCTTGATACTTGAATGAAAAGATGAAGATGTAATAATATGGAGGATAGAAATAACACTTGGAGAGACAAGATAGAAAATTTTTGATAAAGTCTTGGCTTTTTGGAGGAGACAAAGATGAATCATGATAGCAATAATATGGTCTTCCATCCTATCCGTACTCTTAAGCTTCCAAAACTGTCCCCCCTCCAAGCAATTTCCTAAGGATACAAACAAAGCAATAATAATCAAGAATGATGTAACATTGACCAAGACAAGTAATAATGGTCATAAAGTTTTTCTTTAGCTCCAAAATTCATCACAAAACCGTCCCCCCCTCCATTTTGCATGCATTATTGTTGTCATCTTTTTCAAGCCACCATTTAAAGCATTGTAGGCCATTGATTTATTCAATGGTTAGGATTTAGGTAGACTTTTGATTTAGGAGACTAAATCTAGGCCATTAGATTTTTCCTTCTTGAAATCTAAGCCATTAGATGCATCTCCAAAATGAAGGGTCAAGATTACTCCTTCTACTTTTAATCCAAGGGTTATAATTAGTCATAGCCATTTTTGATGACTAAATCTCCATCATTGATTAAATCCAAATCCAATGGTCATGATTGATCCATCTCCACCGTTGATTAAATTCAAATCCAATGGTCACAAATGGTCCTAGCCACTTTGTAAGACCAAATCTCCTCCCTTGATCAATTCTAAATCCAATGGTTATAAATGGTCATAGCCATTTTATTAGACTTATCCTACACCGTTGATTAAATTAACGGTTGATATCAAAGTCTCCAATATTAGACTTGTTTCCTATTGATCCATTATCATAACCACTAATGTTGACTTAAAGTATAATATTTATTTTTATCTGCTAAACCCCACAAAAATTATATTTACTGTATTTTTATCGTCCGATAAATAATACAGTACAAAACACAGTACAAGAAATTTTCTAAAACTGTCTCCAGATTCAGGTTTAGTAAGATCCCCTATCTTCGTCTCAACAGTACAAATTTTTCTATGCGTAGAAAAATTTTCACGTTTTGGGACTCATCGTGGGCCCACGTAAGACCACTGGGACCCATAAATAGTCCAAAAACGGTCGGAGTATCATAAAAATTTCATAATCACCCAGAAAATCACAAAAATTAGAAAACACACAAATATCAAATCAGATTACGTAAAATAATTAAAACCTAACGGTAAAAATTAAATTACGTAAAGTTTTCCCCGGCCCGAAAATTTTTATTTTCCTGACACGGAGTAAATCACTCAAAACGATCAAATACGCTGACGGAATAATCAAAATAATTTTACAATATCCAGAAATTACTAAACAGTAAAATTCTATTAACTGTCAAAATTACTGTTTACGATATACGAAATTTTAGGATGTTACATTATGCATGATGATGTATGAGTATGCCTAAGAAATGCCCTAATGTATGCTTATGCAATGATAGTAAAAACATTTTATTTTATGAAAACTCATGATATTTGCATATTTCCAAGACAACCTTTGGTCATTGTTTTTCCTCTGGGTAAAATGAGGTATTAGGAAAATCTTTGTTCCTTGACCTCCCTCATTAAAGTACTAGGAAACCCTTTATTCCTTGACTTCCCTTAATATGATAACCCTGGCATTAGGAGCACATTTGGCTCAAGCCAAATACATGGGAATAGCAAACATCAAGTTTGAAAAGCAAAACATGCAAGAATATTTAAATCCATTCCTTCATACATCTTTCACATAATGTAACTTTTCCTCTCATAATAAGGAAGCAAAACCTTAATAACCAATCATTTCATTCATACATTACATTATATGCTTGTAGAGAGGGAGTGACTCACTCAACCTCAACCTTTCCTTATTCTTTCATTTTTATGTTTCTCAACATCATTTACACATATCATTCAATCCATCTAAGATTCATACAATGATTCTCATCAAATAGCTCAATTTTATGTTTAAGGAGTAATACAATTCAAATTCTTCCCTTAATAAGGCACACTTGGCCGAAGTCATATTCATCAATCAATCCAAGGCTAATGTTTTCAAATAGAATATGGATTTAAAGCACAATAAAAATTTATTCAAATCTTGATCATAACATGGCAACATTTAGCCTTGTCTTTTAATCACATTTCAAGACATAAACAAATAAACATTTACACTTAAAATTCTGGTTATATTTAGCAGTATTCTGCCTTTGATTTTTATTCACTATTTAAGTCACAAATTCATGCTTAAAAGCATTACAAAGCTATTAAAAAATTGGGTAGTTTCTGCCATGACTACGGGATTTAAGGATGCAAACCCAAGTGCAGGTTGTCTCAAGTAGTAAATTTCTCAGGAGTCCGAGGTCGATCCACAGGGAATTGATGGAGAAAAATTAATTGAGGTAAGAAGAGGATTTGTCACAACAGCAAAAGTAATAAAACAAGTTCACAAATGAATTTAAGGGCTTGCTTGGGTTAGGAGATCCACTCTTGGTAATAAATTAAAGGTAAGATTATTTCTCTTTTTAACTCAATTGAAATCCACACACAACGGAGGTTCCAATCGGAAAATATAACATTCAAAGTTCAATTATATATGTAATCATATTATGATTCCTTTAATTATCTACCAACATTTGTAAATGAGTTTAAGCATTCACTGTGCCAATCCTATTGTCTACAATAAATCAAGATCTCCATTAACAAAGAAGGTTTCTAAATTGATTGGAAACAAAATACAACACATATAATGTTCATTTAATAATATATCATTTAAGCATAAGAAATAAAATAATTTAACCTTATTTCATTACCAAGAGCTTCACTCTTTCACCCAAGCAAGATGAAGATTTAGTTACTCATGGATAAGAAGAAAGAAAGAGAGAAGAAGAGAAAGATGAACATGACTTCAATTTAGAACAAGAGAAAATTACAACAAAGGAAAACAATAAACAAGCATAACCTTAACTAGTACAAACTAAGCCTAACACCAAGTGCTCCAAATGGTCAGCCAATGGTGCCTTTTATAGAGGATTAGGGATACAAAATGACAAAGGGGCTGATTAGGGGTAGGTGGGATGAGTGGATGAATGAGTGGAGAATGCCAAATGGTGAGGATAAGAGTGAAAAATCATTGAGATTTCTTGTCTCCGAAATCATTCATTGCTTAAGTCATTGATTTCGTCATTTTCGAGCTAAGTGGTCTTCATAAAAGTTCTAGGAAATTGTCTAAGCTTTCCAATGGCTCTAGAATCACCCAAAAATTCGTCCTACAGCTCAAGATATAGCCCAATTACTACAGACTGTTCAGGCCCAGTTTCAGCACCTCTATTTTGACTTTCAGACCCAATATCACCATCAAGGAGCCCGAATCAAGTTTTGTGTTCAACATGAAAGTTTTAGATCTGGGTCTTAACTTTCAAATGTCCAAATTTCAGCCCAAGATAATTCTTGCAGCCTGAGTTATGCTCTGATTACTGTACACTATTCAGGTTTCAGACACAAAACTCGTGTTTTGTCTTCCAAGCCCAATTAGCTCCACTAGATGTCTGATTGAGACTTTGAGCTCTTCATCAAAGTTGTAGAGCTCTCTCTTATCTTTCCTACAAGGTAAAATTCATAATTATCAGACATTTAAAACTCAAGATATGGCCGAAATACAGAAACAGTGTAAGACCAAAATAGTGCTGAAAAAATCAATTAAGTCCAATTTGAGTCCAAACTTACAAAACATAACTAGGCTTAATCAATTAAGTACATGGAGAGTGTAAATGAATAAAAATGAGGGTTTATTAATGTATAAAATATGTGATCATGATGCCACCAATCCAATCAACATTCAAGTCACAAATTCTTATCTAAAAGCATTACAAAATTTGTTCAAAAATTGGGCAGTATTCTGCCACCAATCCAATCATCATCTAGACCCAAATTTCAATCACAAAGTCAAGCATAATTTCATCATAAAATTCTGCTAGAACAAATCATGTACAATTGTGACTTCCATCATCAAAGTTTCACAATTTTCTCATTAATATCATATTATAATCCAATACAAATATAATTGGAAAATAGATAAACATTTTAAAATAACACAATCACTCTCGTTCCTCAACTTGACCATGAGTCATAGGATGTTCAAATACCAATCAAATGCACAAACTTTTATTCAAGATGTTATACAAGGAATAAAACTAAATCAAAATGAAATAAAGCAAAAATGCTCAAAAACACATACTATTTTCCTTACTATGGTTGTGTAGCTATTTAGGACAAACATTGGTCCAGAATTTCATCAATACGAGTTACAACTTCAATTTAACATTTAATATATATATAAAGAAACCAATTTAGAATGAAGAAAGTTGTAACTTATATATATATATATATATATATATATATATATATATATATATATATATATATATATATATATATATATATATATATTCTTCTTTCTCTGAGAGGAGTGTTTATTATAAGAGGTGAGATGAGTAAATATTAACCATTAGATTTTATATGAATGGTCAATATTAGAACATAAATGCATGTGACTTTTTTAAGTGGTCACATGACATTGAAGTAACTTTTAATCTTGACCATTCATGTATAGTTGTATGGTCAAGATTTACTCCTCTCACCCTCTCACAATAAAACCTCCTCTCACTAGATATGCCTTATATATATATATATATATATATATATATATATATATATATATAAGGAGGATCAACTTACACCAGTGTAAGTCTTTTTTCTCTTACACTCATTTTCAGCCGTTAGTTTCACTTTCATCTAATGGTTGAGATTATTTCATTAAAGGTAACCATTAGATGAAAGTGGATCTAACAGCTGAAAATGAGTGTAAGAGAAAAAAGACTTACACTGGTGTAAGTTGATCCTCCCTCATATATATATATATATATATATATATATATATATATATATATATATATATATATATATATATATATAACTGTGAATCCCTCAACATATTATACAAGGGAACCCATATTTTTTTTTACATCATAAATAACATCACAATTTCAACTCATGAATCACAAAGAAATTGAATGAACAACTTAAAACAAGGAAATTAAATAAAGAAATTCTCTTCCATACATAAACAGTCGTGGGTTTCCTTGACTGAAAGCAGAAATTTTGATTCAAAATCAAGAGAAAGAAAGAGCATTTTAAACATAAAAATCCCCTACCTCATCCTAACCTTGTTTCCTTGGTTTTTCTTCTTTCTTTCCTCTCCGTTGGCCTACGCTCAAACTAATTCAGAAATTACCCAAATTAACAAATTATCTCTTATCAATATTACTGAGCTACTATAACCTTGAATAGGATCATTAGTTTAGGGAGGGTGTTACACTACTGATGACATAGGAATTGACAATGAAGATGCTAAGGGTGTTTATCCTTAGCCTAATAAGTCCTTGGTCAATTTCTTGAAGAGAAAGAAAGAATGAGGAAAAGTCAGACTTTGTCCTCGATGCAATGGCGTGTATGATGAAGTAATGGAGAAGCACATTGAAATGAAGGAGCTAGAAAGATCTTGTTGAGAAATTGTAGCTTTTGATAGAGAGCAAGTTGAGCATCGTCAATTTGATAGGTGGCGACTTGACACTAGCCGTAGCAAGGAGAAAAGCCAAGTTCAATGTGTCGATTGCTAACCACAAGAAGAGTATCGCCTCCTAAGAAAAAACTTAAGTATGTGGTGGTTATCGATGTAAATTCATTAGTGCTGTAAGGTAGAACTAGAGTTTTACCTTCCAATGTGATCAAGGAGAAATAGGTAAAAAAAAATTCTCAGTGGTATGATCAACCCAAGTATGTGAAAAGATACATTTGGTATAGAGAGTCAAATCAAAACTATCCAACTTTTAACCTAAAGAACAAGCTCAACATTTGGTATAAGGAAGGCTACTATTGTCCAATGTAGGCCACTCTATAGCCATTAACAAAGACTCAGCTAAGGATAAAATAAAGGATTGAAGCTGCTAGAAGAAGGGCTCAAGGCATTGTGATTAGATAGCCATTAGCAGAAAGTCATTAGTCCAAAAAGGCTATGTCAACAAGGAAACTAATCACCAAGCCTGAAGAAGTTCCAGAACTTGCTAAGTCACCAGTCCTAGTGGAAGAGAAAGGAAAAAGTATAGTCGTCAAAGTCCAAGGTTCTAAAAGTAGTGAAGAATCATATGATGTTGACATCGATTACGATATAGAGTTGGAAAACACCATGGATAATCGTGATTTTGAAGTTAACCTACTATCAGTTCTTACAGTTGACTATAAAGCAAATGATGGTAGTAACTATAACATTCTCTCTAACCTACTAGTCTTAATTAGGGTTATAGAAACTCAATAATACTGATATAGGTCACTGTTAATTCTAGTAACTATCTGAAGTAGTTTAAGAATAAATCTATAATACTGAATGTGAGAATTATCTCATATAAACTTAGATTTTTTATTAAATAGTTAAGAAAATAGAAATAAATATGGAAGATTTATTTCTAAGCTACGAATATTTGGAATGAGCTATAGTAAATTTCAGACACTTAAATGAGTTAGTTTGACATTTTTAATGACACTGGGTGGGTGTTTAAAGGTCAAATTAAACCAACAAGTAGCTTGGAAGATTATGAGAATATAAGCTAATGTCAAATGGAAGATGAAGATTGATGTGAGAATGAAGATAGATTAAAATGGATATTTGAAAGCTTTTTAGTTCAATTCTGTAAGTTTAATTTAACCTAAGAAAGAATAACGAAGCTTAGTGATTGATAAAGGTGTATAAGAATAATTATTGAGTAATGAAATTCTAGTATTTTCTATAATACCTACGAAGGTTAGAAAATTCAGTACTGAAGAACTAAAATGTTCTTAACATATATAATGTTTCCAGTTTGATTTCATTTTAAACTCTCATTTTTTTCCTCCACCGTTTCTATAACATCTTTAATACAATTACTAATAACGTATCCGGAAGTGCGCATTAGTAATTTAAATTAAGTACGTTACATAAAATTTATTAAATAAGTTAAAAATACATTTAAATATTATACATAAAGTATAAGCCTTTGAGGGTTGAGATAAACTACATATAATATGAAGTACAATATACAAATTATATTACAATATAGAACAATTACATAATCAATTCCAAGATACTAAATATACATCTCAAATTCAAAATACTAACAAAACTAGACTACGTCTTTGTCTTCCGTCTCCTTGCTGAAGAACGTGTTCCTGAAAATATTATGAAAATATAAACAAGAGGGGTGAGAATTCTAAGAATTCTCAATAGTACTATAAAAAATACGTGTCATCATAATACTTTTAACTGTTTCGAGGAAAAATCATTTCAAAACTCATTTAATAATGTCGGAAGGTGACAAAAGTCAAATCCAGTCTTTTCTCTTCCTGAGACAGATCCAGTTATTAATAGTTTTCTAAAAACATTTATTATCAAACATCACACTTTACATCCACAATTATTTTCACAAACACATTTTCAAATAAGCAACATAATATTACATTTAAATTCAATTTCATCATAATACTTATTTAAATCACTTGGTGGTAGTATGCTTTCAGGTTAGTACACTTCAACCTATTTATAACGATTCACCAATCACACAGAATTACTCTGATTAATCTTGAATTCAATTTCAAGTTCTTCTCAGTGCTCAATATCCAGTGCTAATTCCTACAAAACCAGGTCACCTCACATAACCTAAATTCTAGCATGGTAATACTCTGCTTTCAGGTTGGTACATTCCAACCTATCTATGACACTGTTATGTATGTCACACAGAACTATTCCAAATATCATTATATACATGAGAAAACCTGGGGCAAGTGTGGAAACTAGTAAGGAATTTTAAGAATATAGGATCCCCTTCCTCATGGAGGTTCATTTCCATAATTGTAATGGAATTATGGATACCCTTCCATCACAGAGGATTAACTCTAGAATTCATTAATGCCCAAACAAATTCATATGTGGAAAAATGTTAAATCTATTCAAATACCAGAGGATACTCATATGTTGGGAATAACATACTAGAATCATTTCTCTTTCTATTCAAGGATAGATATCCACAATTCTTATATACAATTCAAATTCAATTCTCATGAGCACTGATTATTCAATCACATATTCTAACTCAATACAAATATCATTCTAGCTCAGCCTTAAAGAATTAAGGGAGCAATACTAATATAAATCTTAGCTTAACTTAAGTATTCAATGAGCAATATAATCTCAAATACACATTATTATATTTCCAAGAAATTTTCCAAACAACAATAATTCAAGTATAAAAGCTTTAAGTACAACAAAAGAATCGTCACATCTTCTTGAGTTACTATTCGGCCTCCAAGGCCAAGTTAAGACCTATATGGTCAATTTATCCATAAACTCATAATATTTTAAATAATCAATAACAAGCACAAGTAATCAAGTACAAAAGATCAAGCATATGTCACGACTAAGGTCCACATCAACACCATATTTACAAACTCATCAAATATACATCATTTCATTAATCAACGTGATTAACAAGTGAATATGAAAGCATGGAAATTCACAAAGTTTAACAAACATCCTAGCTTCATTGTCTCCATTGCACATATTAAAGTCTTCAACAAAGTTCTCATGATCAAGAGAAATGTTGAAGACACAAATTAGGCAAAATTCTCCTAATCAAACCTTGTTGGCCGTGAACTTGTCAAGTACAAGGTGTGATCATAGCTTTTTTTTTTCACTCATGCCTAATCACTCAATTAAGGTAATCTTAGGTTGATCATAGTCAATTTTCAATTTCAGATAGTAAAACAAACCATCTTAGTACTAGTTATACTATGAAACCCAATTAATACTAATTTCAATTCCTTGCATTTTTCAACTCAGCCATTATTAATTAATCACCAAACTTCATCAAGAACACAATTTCAATTTAAAATCCTTCCTTGGGCACAAACCATCTATTCGGCCAAGGAGGTAAAATCCAACTAAATGGCATGAACAACCATAACTAAAATCTCAACAAAGCATAATTTAACAAATTCATGAACAACCAAATAAACAAGCTCTAAGTCCTCTCATATTCTTTTTTGGCCGAACCCTACCCATTGCACAAAGGTATGAGTTTTGTTTCAAGATCATTATACAACCACCAATAAATATCACAATCATACAAATCCAAGCATAATATCAATTAATTATGTACTCAAAGCAATTTCTTCCTTTAATTTCTAAAATAAACTTAGAATAGAAGATGAAGTGAAAGAATTAAACATAACATCCCCTACCTTTATTTTTCTAGCTTGTGGAGGCTAACTTCCTCTTCCTTTCCTTCCTTTCCTCTTCTTTTCTTTCTTTTCTTTCTCTTTTTCTTAGCTGCTACATGGTTCCTCTTCACCATTTTTTTTCTTTTTCTTTTCCTTTTGTTGGCTTTAGCTGTGAGAAAATTTGAGAGAGAAAGAGAGCCATGTGTGAGAACAAAGATGAGTGAAAAGTCAAAAATAAAATAAAATTGATGGAAGCTTGACATTTTCTTCTTTGTTTTTGCTACTTCATGTAAAAACTAGGGAGAGAATGGAGTGTGAGACGCGAAAAGATGAAGAAAAAGTGAGTGGAAATGGTAGAAAAATCTAAAGAATTAGTTGGCGGTGGATGGTCAAGTTTATGACCAAAAATTTCATGCTAGAACTTTTATATATGTTACATACACTTTAATATTCTAAAGTAGAGTGTTCAAGTGTCCACAATTGTTATGGAAAATTTTAGAACTCATCTTAATCCTCAGATCCATTTTTTCATAACTTTTCATATACTGCTATTTATTAGTTAACCTTTATTACTCGATCCCAAGTTAAATTAAATTGAGGGATTAAGTAATATGCTTCCTGATAAATATCTTAGTTAGCATTTTATACCAAAATATTATCCATATCTTACTTATCATCTCCATGAAATTTCATAATTTTTTAAAATACTTAGTTGTTTTATTATTGTTCCTTTAATTCCTCTTCGGTATCCTTAAAAATATCAAACTAGCTCAATTGCTTCTCCAAAATTTTCTACTACTCTTATCAATAGTTCTTAGCTAGGAAATAATTTTTTCATATTTATTTTCATCATATCAATTGATTCTGCAGATACTTTAATTATTTTTTTGTATTCAATGCTATAGAATTATACTCAAACTAGTTCAAAAGGTTACCGGAATTAACATATAACTTTTACCAATGGTACTTAGCTTCTATAACCCAAATTAGAATTATTAGGTTAAGGAGAATATTATAGTTTCTCTTTCATTCTTATCCTTTTATTTTACTTTCTATTCATTTTTCCACTCTCACTTTCCTCACTCTCTCGTTCTTACGCTAGCAGAAGAAGAAGGAAAACAAAGCAAAAATAACAAGAATCAAAAAAGGATAAAGAAGGAAGAGGAAGGAGGAAAGAAAGATACAGAAAAGAAGAAAGTAACTTCAAGCTAGGTAGATGGTGCTCTCTTTGCTTCACAAATTCTTGCCTATTATTCTTAGGGTTTGAGTTGGTAGCTTGATAAATGATTCAAATGCATGGGTAAAATGATGAGTATAGAAAAACTTGTTTGTGATATGTTTTTAATTCATGAACTTGTCATTAGCTTGGTTTTCTATGAAAAATTGAAATTGATGATGGGATTTCCCTAATACCTATTTTTGAAATATCACTTTGAGACTGATTTGGATGCATAAATATAAAGTTGTGTTTATAATTGATAAATATGAGTAAGTGTAACGTCCCGAGACTACCTGCAAGATTGATGAGTGTCCCCACAAATCAACACGGGTCTTTTCAGCGTGCTTTCTCCTCACTCACATGCATCCTAGGAAACTTCCCAGGAGGTCACCTATGTAATGCCCCGAGACTGCCTGCAGGATTGATGGGTGTCTCCATAAACTAACACGGGTCTTTTCAGCGTGCTTTGTCCTCACTTACACGCATCCTAGGAAACTTCTCAGGAGGACACCCATTCCACAATTGCTCCAGGTCAAGCACGCTTAACCATGGAGTTCTTATGTTCTAGGCTCCCAAAAATAAGTTGCAACTTGTTGATATGGCTACACCAAATCAATTCCTTTAAGTCATCCTCAACTATGCAGTCCCATACCTGCACAGTCTCTGAATCCCTCTCATTCTGGTGTGAATTCAGTTCATTCATGTGTCCCTTTGCCTAGAAGCCTGCTAGGAACCGCTTATTGATTCTTTTTCTTTAGCATAGTGACCACTCCCTGCCCTCGTCGACCTTGGGACGTCACATGCCCACCAGCTTCTGCTTGGTTCGTCCCCAAACCACACTGTACTGGGAGAGGTCCCGGCTCTGATAATATCTGTAACGCCCTGGGACTGCCTGCAGGATTGATGAGTGTCTCCATAAACCAACACGGGTCTTTTCAGCGTGCTTTATCCTCACTCACACACGTCCTAGGAAACTTCATGGTTAACCGTGCTTCACCTAGAGTAATTGTGGGATGGGTGATCTCCTGGGAAGTTTCCTAGGACGTGTGTGAGTGAGGATAAAGCACGCTGAAAAGACCCGTGCTAGTTTGTGGAGACACTCATCAATCCTGCAGGCAGTCCCTGCAGACACTCATCAATCTACATTTTTCGACTCAACAAAAAAAAAACTGAATTAAATTATAAAAGATTTGATTATTTAAAATACGGGTTAAAACTTCTTTCTTACTGAGAATATAAATTTACCAAAGTTGTAGGCAATATTTAAAAATATATTGAATTGGTTAAGACTCACATAACAGACACCACATGAGAATTAACAAATATGTAGTATACATAAAACTTATAGACTCAAAAGAAACAGTAGCAAACCCTATGACGGGTCCTACTTAATAGCACAGTAATAATACTAATGAGAAAACTCAACATACTTATTCCGTTCCGCATCCATCTCGACGCGCCAGATATCTGTTCCTCTACAAAACTGCACACTGTCGAAATTGGGAAGATCACTCCTCGATGTTGTCCCCGAACTCAGAATATTACCTGCAGTCAAGTCTAAGAAACTCATTTCGTCTACTATACAAATTTTATCAATACAAACACAACAACACAGTACAGCAAAGAGGTGAGATCCCCTTTCTTCAATACCAGTATGGTAGCAAAGAATGATACGAATGACAAAGTCATTCCATACATACAGATATCACAATTATATTAATGTTATCAATTCATAAACCATCCCAATAAACATATATCACAGTAAAATAAACAGTAACAGTTTCATCATAATAGATATCATCAATATATAATGATTACGTCACACTGAATGAATGTTGACCATACCACAACAATATGTATACTAACCATGTATATGCATACTGAACCAATTCCTACTCCATGGAGCTAATCACAATTTCAGAGATGAATGGCCCAGAAGATCTGCCAACCTCAATGACAGTCTACACCAACCGCGAAAAGAGATAGTGTTGTCAGGTGCGTAATGCGTTGCAACGGTTCATCATGGCCAGAGGTGTATAAAGTGAATAATTATCACTATGACTCACTGCACCTTACGGTCCCCTAAGATCTATCATAGATCTCACTATTCGATTCTCATTCACTCCTAGGCAACAAAAGCCATAATAGTCATCGGCTATATACTGTTCAATGCATGATAACTCAATTTCATCATTCGACTGTTCCCAAATGAGATTAGAATTGTCTAATATCATAAGATCAATAAATATTATATAATTGCTTGTACCATTACATAATATTACCAATACATCCAGGTCTAGTACATTAGCCTTACAGCAACTTTATTGTATTTCTCATTTACGTAATACTTTTATCGTGTTTTCACAATAGCGTAACTCTTTTGTTACATTTTCAAATTACGTAACCATTTTCTGATGTTTTCTCAATCGCGTAAAACTATTTAAACGTTCTCTAAATTGTGTAGTAATTTTTCAACATTGTTGAAATCGCGTAGCTTAAAAATTACATTTTTAAGTTGCATAAAGTATTTTTCATCATTTTTCAACTACATAAAATATTTCTCAATATTCTAAGCATAATTTAGGACTTTCCAAAAATTAATACAATTTCTAACTTCATTTTCCACATTTTCTCACTTAAGAAATCCTTTCCGTAAATTTTCTACTATTTCCTACAAAATTGATTTCTCATTGTTTTAAATCAATTTTTCTAACTTAAAAATTTCCTAACGCGCCTCAAAACCCAACAGGTGAGCTATACGTCAGTAAACTTCAAGTCACCAATTTATTTCCCTTTATAAACTGATTCCACTAATTTAATAAATTCCAAAAAAAAATTCTCACTTACTTTAAAAATCTCAAAATTCATTAATTTAAATCCTTTGTTAATAAATCATCTAAGATTACTCTTAAAATCATCTTTGACTCAATTTACCAATCCTTGGCATATTGGCCATAAAATACTTTTTTCTTTAAAATCAACTACTTAATTATTTCCTATCTCATTTTTATTTATAAAAACCTTTAAAATCCAATTTCTTGATTTCTAAATCATTAAATCCATATTAATAAAATAACTCAATCTTTTACTCTGAAAAATTGGTTTGAGGCCGTGAAGCCTCTATGGTTCTTTGAAACCCAAAATCTTTTCTTTTCCACATAAGATATACATCATATCATATACTTCAATTTAATAAGCATGCTATAAAAATTCATGCATCATAAACACATACTAAAACATATTATCAAAGCGATAAACATATTAATTATCAAACAAATCATAAACATGGAAAGCTGTTAAACAAACAAGTGAATAAATCTTTATGGATTTTTCACCACACATACATTCATTTCTCACCACCAACACATGGTTTATGAGGTTAATCTCCCTCTTACCTTGGATTGATGATCCAAGCTCCTTTCTTGTCCTCTTGAAATAGATCTACTCTACCAAGTAGCACTTAAAAACAAAGAAATACATACAATATTAATGTTCAAGATTATCAAACATGACCATAAGCCAAAATATGGTCTTAGAAACTTACCAAAGAAAAGAAAGATGAAGAACACAAATCTTCACCTAAAGGCTCTTGATCTTGAACTTGAAGATCAAGGTTGAAGATAGATGATTTAGGCTAAGTGTTCAACTACAAAGTTGTTTAGAATGGTATAAAGATTTAAGAAACAAGGTTGTATGACATTAAAAGAGTTTGGATGGTGATTTTGGGTGGGTTGGCTGTAGGCCTTGTGGAGAGAAAATGAGAGCTTTTTGGCTTTGGTTCTTAGGTTCTTGGAAGAGAGAGAAAATGGAAGAATAGTCTAAGTCACAAAGTGAGATAAATTGAAATAAACATACCCTCTTGAGTGTGCCTTAGCCGTGGAACATGTTGAGAGAAAATGAGAGAGAATTTTTTTATTTGATATCTTTGTGATAGCCTTTGCTTTGCTTAGACAGGAAGAAAAATAGAAAATATCTAACCTAAATATCTAATTTAAAATATCTAATTAAAATATCTACTTATGTTGATCATTAACAAATTAGAGTTTAAATCTAATTATCATTACATGAACTAAAAGTAATTAATTAAGGTTATTAGTCTTCTTATAATTATAATTTACTAATCACAAAGACTAACTAAGTTTGGTTCCCCAAGTATCTAGTTTCTCTTGGATAAGCATGAGAAGGTAAATATCAATTGAAAGAAAATATCCAAAGCTCTCCAATGAAGCTTGACCGTAGGAATCATTAGGAGAAAGGATGAAATGTCTCAATTTGCTTTCTTTGTGAATTATTAGAAAGATGATAGGAATGGAAATGAATTGAAGTGTATAAATTGTCTTCCTAAAGGCATGCATAGCCGTAGGAATACATGAAGAGAAGTCATCATTATTGACTTGTCTTACATTGTTCAATTGATAAAAAATGATAAAAATTGAATTGTGATATTTTGCCTCACAAAAGCTTGCTTGGCCGTGGGATACAACAAGGAGTAGTCATCATTGTTGACTAGTCTTCACTTGTTCAATTTAGGCTTTCTAAATGAAATTCTTTGCTCTTATTGTCATGGAGTGAAACTAAAATGGAGTCCAAAGCTTTGTTCAATGGCTTATTTCCTATTGGTCCTTGGAAAGTCAAACTACTATTCTTGACTAATTTCAATTGGTTGGATCGTTACATACTTGCTTCCTATTGGTTCATTAAATATGACTAGCTTCTAATTGGTTTATCAAAGGAAGACTATATTCTAATTAGTTCATCAAGGAAGACTAAATTCCTATTAGTTCAATAAATTGTCTAACCATCAATTTTAACTAATTCTTATTGGTTCATTTCAAAGAGATTAGTTTTCTATTGGTGCACACTGGATATTTTTCAGTATACTTTAACCAATTGATAATAACTAATGCTTATAAACCAATATTTATTGTCCAATGGCTAATAGCATTATCCAACAGATAATAAAACACGAGAAATTTTATGTGACAGATAAATTTTAAAAATTAAAAGATTAATAATAGTGACTTTCAGTTTCGAGTTTAGTAAGCTCCCCCGGCCCCGAATAATTCACCGAAGATTTTTTCCGGCTCGAAAATTATTATTTTCCCAGCATAGAGTAAATCACTCAAAAAGTTTGAAAATAATCACAGAACTGTCAAAATAATTTTAACAATACACCAAAATCACAAAACAGTAAAAATCAAATGTTAATGAAAAACACGAAAATTTTGGGGTGTTACAACCCATCTCACAAGTGCTCCAAGTCAAGCACGGTTAACTATTGAGTACTTATGTTCTTGGCTCTTGAAAACAAGATGCACCTTCCCAGGATCGAAACCTGGCTCTGATACCATTTGTAACGTCCTGGGACTACCTGCAAGATTGATGAGTGTCCCCACAAATCAACACGGGCCTTTTCAGCGTGCTTTGTCTTCACTCACATGCATCCTAGGAAACTTCCCAGGAGGTCACCCATCCCATAAGTTTTTCAAGTCAAGCACACTTAACCATGGAGTACTTATGTTCTTGGCTCCCGAAAAGAAGATGCATCTTGTTGATATGAGTGGTGCTAATCAATTCCTTTTAAGCCATCCTTAGCTATGTTGTCTCACACCTACACAATCTCTGAATCCCTCTCATTCTGGCGTGTATTCAGTTCATTCATGTGTCCCTTCGCCTAGAAGCTTGTCAGGAGCCGCTCCTTGTCTGTGCTTCATCTTTTTGCACCGGTGACCACTCCCCACCCTCGTCAGCCCCGGGTGTCACAGAAGCTATTTGGGTTTTTTTGGTTCAAAAATTTGTTTTTTGTAGATTTCTAGCTAGTAATCGATGACCAAGCTGCAAAATGAGTTCCAGAATCTTGGTAATCGATTACCTCAAGATGGTAATTGATTACCACTTACCAAGCCCCTGTTTTGAAGATTTGACATGTGATAAGATAGAAATAGAGTTCTTTACCCTTGAGAACTAAATGTAAACCTTAAGCCTTGAATTGATGCATTACAAATCATCTTTTGAGATCAATTTTGTAAATGATTTTGAGATGCACTTTGAATTTATGAAAGCTTAATCAAGTTATGCATTATGCTATAATGTGAGATGATGTGATTGAATATCCTATTGCATGCATGATGAGATTGATGGTTGAGATGAACAACCTAGGAATAATATCTGATTTTAGGGTAACCCATTATCTAGGAAACTATCCTCGAAACTAGGATGAGACTTGGATAATTGTGGTTAAGGATGGACATTCCCTTGCCACCAAAATAAATGAGGTTGAGGATCCATCCCTCCCTCTTTACCTGAGCTCTTGCTAGATAAAAAGTAGTTGAGGATAGACACCCCCTATCTACTTGAGGTGATCCTAGATCTTAAGATAGTGTGAGGAAGGATGATACCCTCCCTATCAAAGTAGTTGATGATGGATATTCACTCTCTACTCACAACTCTAAAAGAGGATGGACATTCCCTCATTTGTTGTGGCTGCTTAGGTTACTTGGAGTAGTTCTATGTAACAAGATGGGATTGTTACAAATAAGTTGATGTGTACTAACCTGAAAGTAGGCTACTACTAAGTGGATAGTATTGTGAGGATGGACATTCCCTCCATACCATTATTGATGAATGACGAATGATGATAATTGATGAATGACAAATGATGATTATTGATGAATGACAATTGATGATTATTGATGAATATGAGATTACCTTTATTGTTTAAGCTTATCTTGAACTAAATTTTGATAGGATATTGAGAATATGATGAGAACTGATGATCCATTTGATTATATAAAATATTTGACAAATAATATAAAGTGAATCTTTGTTTCGGGAAGAGAAATGACTTGATTTGGTCTTGCCACCTTTCTACTGAATATATATTTTAACGATTTGAAATGATTTTTTTTCCGAAACAGTTGAAATTATTATGATGACATGATTTTATAATGACTATTGAGAATCGTGAAATTCTCACCCCATTTTCATTAATTTCCATAATAGTTTCAAGACGACATCTAGCTGACCATAGAGAAGAAGAATGATCTGAACTAAGAGACATTTTATTTCTTTTTGTTTGATATTTGTGCATGGTTGTATACCATTTTGTGCCTTAGTGACCAATGATGTAACTATTGTACTTTGATGTATAGTTTTGTATACATCATAGTTCTTCAGATATGTATTATGTGTAACACCCTCCTTAGGATGTCACATTTACAACTAATTATAATAAAACCTTACCCAAGCTATACATCATTTATTAAATAATAATAATACAAGTTGTAATTTTTTTTCTTTTGTTTATAACATCATTAAATAAAATAAATAGAACATGAAATAGAACAACTAATAGATACATACCATAATTATACATATAATTTTGTTTTTAAGGATACAATAAGTATAAACTATTAGATAAAATCATAAACTGTTTGACTAAAAAATAAACCACAAACTAGCCCAAGTACAGAAATAAAAGTTTTGATCCTCAAAGGATCATCCTCTAATGGATCATTGAAAGACAAAAACCCTAGATGTCATGTAGCGCTATGGACAGGAGTCCATGCGATCGACGCACTACTAAGCTCACTAGGGATATAGAAACAACTACCCCAATAGTGCCTAATAGATAAGGGTAACTCTAGGTGTATATAACCAGTCGTGGAAAACATAGGAACTCCATCATATTCCCTACTTAGGGACACAGTCAATCGTCCCACATAAATAATGGTCTCCCTATCAACATGAAGACGCCAAGCTTCAGAGCCCTCTTGGAACTCCAGTCTCATGAATCCCAGAAAACTCGGTAGCGCCATGTCACGTCAAATCAATCCAAATAATAAGGATAATCTAGAGGTTCACCCTCTACGCACTGATTACCAGAATTTTGTTCCTCCTCATACTGACAACCCAAAGGTTGCTCCTCATCTCCTTCCTCAAAATCTTTATCAAACATAATAATAATACAAAAATGCATACAAAGAGGTGAGACAATCTACATCATTACTAGCAAGGCAGTATAGAAAACAACAGTACATATAGATATGACATTTAATACATCAAATCATGTTATCACATCATACACAATATCTCAGATCAGTATAATTATCACATCATGATGCAAACCAAATATGCATATGTACACAGACTCGTTTCTACTCCATGGAGCTAACCACAATTTTTAGAGAAAATGATCCAAAAGATTTGTCTGTAGCTTCAGCTGCCTCAAGCCAAGTGCTACACAGTTTATCCATCGTGTATAATAGGCATTATACCAGACAGTCTATGCAAGATCGTGATTAAGAATAGTGCTTTGTTGAGATCGCTAGTGCGTTGCTTGGTACCACGACCCAGAGGAGCTATCAACTGTCCATATATAGAATCCTCTGCACACCAATGCCAACAAGTTCACTTAATGAACAACACTACGCTTATCGCACCCACACTACAGTGTAATTCATCTCTTAAGCAACTTGTCAACACCAACCAAATTGACACGTTTCTCTATGCATGGTGCATGATTCAAAATACACATATAACAATACTACTATTTTTCACAACCACACACCATCACTTGGCAGTACCATTTTTCAACATAACCGGGTCTACCACGTTAACCCGACAGCAAACTGCTGTTATTTTCTATCACGTAAATATTTTATCATATTTTCATAATTGTGTAACCTTTTTCTAATATTTTCAAATCGCATAAATATTTTTTGACATTTTTGCAATCACGTAGCGTTTTTAAATCATTTTCTCAATCGCGTAGTGATTTTAAATCATTTTCTCAATTGCATAGTTTAAAAATCATTATTTTAAATACGCGTAAGATTTTTCTAGTATTTTTCAACTGCGTAAAATATTTCTTTTCTTTCTAAATTAAAATTTGAAACTTTTCTTATTATATAACTATTTTAGCCTTATTTACAATATTTCCTTAATAAAAATTCTCTAAGTAATATTTTCTACTATTTTCTTTAAAAATTACCTTTCTTAGATTTAACCAATATTTGCAGCTCAAAACTTGCTAAAGCGCTTCAAAACCCAACGGGTGAGTTATACGTTAGTACTTTTCAAGTATTTATTTTATTTCTCATCCTTAATTTCTCTGATTAAGCTCTAAAATAAATTCACTTCCTTTTGTTCTCTAAAATTCATTAAATTGAGTTCTTATTAATTTATATAATTCCATGCTAAGGAAATGATTTTGGATCAAAAATACCATGAGTAGGCATGTTAGCCGAAAATCATTATATATTTTATAAATCATCTTTAATTATTTTCTATCTTCTAGGTCCTTGTAAAAATTCTTAATCCAATTTATTATTATTAAATCACTTAATCCATGATTAGGAAAATAATTTAGAACACTTTGTCCTCTTTGTGGTGGTGTAGGTCGTGAGCCCCATGGGTTCTTTGGAACCCTCATGCAATTCCTTATCATATTATTCACATCCTACTATATACACTAATTATCATGCTTTCCTAAACACATATACTAACATAAATCAAAACTATAAAACATGCATCATCAAAAATAATCATAAACAATAAAAGCTTTAAAACTATCAAGTGAATGAATCCTTATGGATTATCCACCACAAACAAATCCATTTTCTCACCACCAATACATGGTTGATGAGATTAAACTCTTCTTGGATGCTTTCCTAGAGATTTCGTGATCCTCCAAGAAAAACCCTAACAAACTTAAACAATTCTCAAAGTCATAAACTAAGCTTGAAAAAGGAAAACCATGGATCAATCATGGATTAAAACTTCAACAATCAATTTAGAAATAAGAAACAAGGATTTTACCTTGTTGAGTAGAAAACTTCAACCTTGTTTTTCAAGCACAAGATGGATGAACT
This sequence comes from Ormosia emarginata, assembly GCA_029884605.1. Taxonomy (NCBI): domain Eukaryota; kingdom Viridiplantae; phylum Streptophyta; class Magnoliopsida; order Fabales; family Fabaceae; genus Ormosia; species Ormosia emarginata. The sequence goes on along the minus strand of JAQQTP010000074.1, from coordinate 24,510,603 downwards.
AGCTTAAGTTCACAACTAGAAAAGTGTTTAGGATTATGTTTAGGTTCAAGAAATGGTGTTGGATGAAATTATAGAAGAGTGGAGGCATGGTTATGGTGTGGTGGCCGAATACCTCAAGAAGGATAGAAATGGAGTTTTTGCTTGTTCTTGGAAGGGAGAGAATAGATTTTTGTGATAGAAATGATGAAGATGAAATGAATGATATCCTATTTTTTTATGTGTTAGCCGTGGAGGTGCAAGGAGAGGAAGGTAAAATGTTTGCTTGATATTTTTACCATGTAGATATTTATGGAGGCTAGATATTTACCTTAAGTGATAGGCTTGAAAATTTAAGCCTTGAACCTTCCTTGAAGGTGTCTTGGCCGTGTAGCCTAATGGTGAGGCAAACCAAGTTTTGGTTCATTTTGTTTCTTAGTTAGGCTTAGGTAAATCTAGTTAGATTACTTAGTTCCTTGGCTAACCATCTAGTTACCTAAATACGACTAACAACATTCTTGATCATGCTAGAACATTCTTGTAACTAAGGCTCTAATGAGTAGCAAACTAGGTTTGTTCCATTTAGTTACTACTTAGGCTTTTTAGATTAACTTAGTTAAGTTTAGGCTAACTTAGTTAGGTTATCTAGTTTTCAAGCTAACTAGTCGAACCGTCATCGTTGACTACATCCTATTGGCTTAGAAAATGAAGCCACTAATGTTGACTGATTTCTATTGGTTCACCGAATTGTCAGTCACAAATATTTTTCTAGGTCTATTGTCCACTGGGCAGAAGCTACTACTTTTAAGTTAGTAAGTACTCTCCAACAGAGAATAAAATAATATTAAAATATAAAATATTTTTATTTCGCAGATAAATTCTAAAAATTAAAAGATCGGTACACGTATCACTTGGAATTGGGTTTAGTAAGATCCCTCAGCTCCGAATAATCTGTCAAAGATTTTTATCAGGTCGAAAATTATTATTTTCCTAACTCGGAGTAAATCACACACAAAAATAAAAAATAGTCACAGAACAGTCAAAGTAAATTTACAGCACACAGAAATCACAAAATAGTACAATTCAGACATTATTGTAAATTAGCAAGTTTTGGGGTGTTACATTATGTACTCCCACTTCAGGCTTATATTTCGTATATTATATATGTACATCTTCTTGAAATTTGATATTGACTAAGTGACATGCTCTAATATGATTAGTAATGCATAATTCTGGATATATCATTACTTTTAGTATTAGGACGTTACATTTTGGTATCAGGGCAGTTCATCTTGTTGAGCCTGGGTATGGGCTAGTTATGCTTTTAGCATGAATGTTATGCATTTTTCTTATCTTGATACTGAGATGTTTAGATATAATTTCATGACAGCCTTGAGTATGAATATTAATGGTTACTATTGCACTGCTATATGAATATTGAGTCTGATTAACTCAATATGCAATGTTTTGTATGAACCGGAGACTATGGCATCATCCAGGTGCATGCGAGGAGATAGAACGCCTGCTAGTATTAACATATGGCAGATATGATGGAAATGTTTAGAGAAGTGACAACTGCTATAAGAGAACAAAGACAAATGGTCGCAGCCATGAGAGAACAAACAATAGTCACGAATAGAGTGTTAGAGAGAATGGGTAATAACCCACATCCACAACAGGAGAATGAAGCAGTGGTTGTGAGAAATTAGGGTTTTCATGACCTTTTTGAGTTCAGAAAGACTAACCCTCCATCATTCCAAGGAGAGTATAACCTAACTAAGGTGGAGGAATGATTGAGAGAGTTGGAGAAGATTTTTACTGTGATGATGCAATGTTTTGTGTGAACAAGAGACTATGGCATCATCCAGGTGCACACGAAAAGATAGAACACCTACTAGTTATAACATGGCAGATATAATGAAAATGTTTAGAGAAATGACAACTACTATAAGAGAACAAAGACAGATGGTCGCAACTAAGAGAGAACAAACAGCAGTCACAAATAGAGTGTTAGAGAGAATGGGTAATTACCCACATCCTCAACAAGAGAATGAAGCAATGACCGTGAAAAATTAGGGTTTTCATGACCTTTCTGAGTTCAGAAAGACCAACGCTCCATCATTTTAAGGAGAGTATGACCTAACTAAGTTAGAGGAATGATTGAGAGAGTTGGAGAAGATTTTTGCTGTGATGAGGTGTACAAATGACCAAAAGGTGTCCTTTGCTTCCTTCATGGTGAAAGGGGAAACTGAGTACTGGTGGAATGATGCTAGAAGGATAAGAGAAGCTGTTGGAACTCAAATAACTTGGGAGGTGTTTAAGATGACTTTCTTGGATAAGTATTTACCAAGGCATTTATAAGAAGAAAAAGAGTTAGAATATTTTAAGTTGGAGCATGGAAACATGACAGCGGGGCAATATATGGCAAGACTTGAGGAACTGTCAAAGTTTTCTTCTTACTTCTAGTATAATCTAGATGAGAACTAGAAGTGCGTAAAGTTTGAGTCAGGATTGAGGGATAAAATAAGGAAAATGGTAAGACCCTTTGAGATTTAGGACTTTCACACAGTGGTTAATAAATGTAGAATAATAGAGTCAGATAGCTCGAGGCCACCACAGTTGAAGCCTCAACAGGAGCAAAAGCCACAGGACTTTCAAAAAAGGAAGAAAGCATATGATAATTCCAAGAAGAAATTTTCAAAGTCTAAAAAATCAGCAAGAAAAAAGGAAACAACTCAAAATAGAATATAGAGGACCGCAATGTCCGAAATGTGAGGGGTATCATGGTGATAGAGCTTGTATGATTGATCAGATGGATTGCTTTAATTGTGGCAAAAAGGGGCACTATGCCAGGAATTGTCCCAGCAACAAAAAGCAACAACTCCTAGACCCCTAACCAAAGGAAGGGTTTTCACTTTGAGCGACGAGAAAGTAACTCCATCCTCTGATCCTATACATGGTAAGTGCATTGTTAATTATACACTTTTAACTTTATTATATGATTCATGAGCTTCTTACTCTTTCATTTCTTATGACTATGTAAGGAATTTGGATTTGCTTGTTTCAGACCTTCCTTATGATTTGATAGTTTCTACTCCTACAAGAAAACCAATAATTACTTCCAAAATATGTCTAAATTGTGATGTGACCGTTGAAAATAGAAATTTCCTAGCAAATCTTATATGCTTACACCTTGTTGATATAGGCATTATTTTGGGCACGGATGGCTATCAGTAAATCACATTGTTTTGAACTATTCAGATAAAACATTAGTGTTTATGTTTGACCTTCCTTCTATAAACACCTCTTCTGAATCAATATACTTGAATGCTAACTAATTTATCAACCACCTAGTAGAAGGATCTCAAGGCCATGTTCTCCTCTTTTCTTTGAATTCTGAAAGGGAACAGAATTTGGAGAGCATACCTGTTGTGAGAGAGTAACCTAAGGTATTCCCAAATAAAGTTAGTGAATTGTAACTTGAGAAAGAGATTGAATTTACTATAGACATAGTGCCAGGAACAAGGCCTATTTCTATAAGACCCTATAAGATGTCCTTTATAGAACTCTCTGAACTCAAGAGACAAATAGAAGAGTTGTTGGATAACAAGTTTATTCGACCTAGTGTCTCATCATGGGGAGCCCCAGTGCTCTTGATGAAGAAGAAAGATGACAGTATGAGATTATGTGTAGATTATAGGCAATTGAAAAAGGTAACAATTAAGAATAAATACCCACTACCTAGGATAGATGATTTGATGGACCAATTAAGGGGAGCCACCGTGTTTTCAAAGATTGATCTAAGATCAAGATACCATCAAATCAGAGTTAGAGAAAAAGATATTCCTAAAACTACTTTTAGGACTAGGTATGGGCATTATGAATATCTTGTAATATCCTTTGGTCTAACAAATGCAACTGTCATTTTTATAGATTATATGAACAGGATTTTTAGACCATACCTTGATAAATTTATTGTTGTCTTTATAGATGATATTCTCATTTATTCAAAGACAACTGAGGAACATGAAGAACATCTTAGGGTAGTTCTAGAAATCCTAAAGGAAAAGAAATTGTTTGCCAAGTTATCAAAATGTGAGTTTTGGATGAAAGAGGTGCAATTTTTGGGACATGTAATATATGAAGATAGGATATTCGTGGATCCAAGTAAGATAGAGGCAGTGTTGTGATGGGAGAGACCTACCACTATAACTGAGATTTGAAGTTTCTTGGGTTCAGTTAGGTATTATAAGGGATTCATAAAGGGCTTTTCCCAGATAGCTTTTCCTTTAACTAGGTTGACTAGGAAAGGCAACACTTTGAGTGGACACAAAAAAGTGAGAATAGCTTCCAAGAGTTGAAAGAGAAATTGACCACCACACTTGTACTAGTAATTCTAGATCCACAAGAAAACATTGAAGTTTATTGTGATGCTTCAAAAAGTGGGTTAGGTTGTGTGTTGATGCAAAATGGATGAGTAGTTGCTTATGTTTCTTGGAAATTAAGACCCCATGAAGAAAACTATCTAACCCATGATCTAGAACTAGCAGTAGTTGTGTTTGCTTTAAATATTTGGAGGCATTATCTATATGGGGTCAAATTTGAGGTCGTCAATGACCACAAAAGTTTGAAATACTTGTTTGATCAAAAAGAGTTGAATATGAGGCAAAGGAGGTGGATGGAGTTTCTAAATGAATATGACTTTGAATTAAAGTATCATCTAGGTAAGGCCAAGGTAGTGGCTGATGCATTTAGTAGAAAACTTTTATATGTGTTCCAAATGATGATACAAGAGATTAAACTCCTTGAGGGCTTTAGAAATTTGAGTCTGGAAACAACTGTGTTACCACATGGTCTTTGTTGGAAAAGATTAGAGATTCATAATGATTTGAGGACTCAAATTAAAGAAGCTCAAGAGGAATATGGAACTTTAAAGCTAATAGGTGGACAAATCCAATTAGGAAAGAAAAAGGATTTTAAGAGGGCTTAAGATAAGATATTTATGTTTAGAAATAGACTTTGTGTTCCAAGAGAAGCTGAAATTAAAGAAAGGATTTTAAAAGAAGCCTATATAAGTAGATACACCATCTATCCCGGAGTCACGAAAATGTATCAAGACCTCAAAAAGATGTTTTGGTGGCCTAATATGAAAGGAGATATAGCAGAATATATGTCCAAATGCTTAGTTTGTTAGAAAGTAAAAATAGAACATCAAAAACCTTGTAGACCTCTTCAATCCTTGGAAATTTCCGAGTGGAAATAGGAGAGTATATCAATGGATTTTGTACTAGGATTACTAAGGACCTAGTCAGGCCATGATGCCATTTGGTTATAGTGGACAAGTTGACAAAATCTACACTTTTTAGCCATAAAGGCTTGTTGGTGTATGCCCTAGAGGCCGATACATTTTGTCTGTATTTACATACATTGTATTATGCTATTTTTTAATATATAAGACATTTCATTTATTATGTTCCTTTTGATAAATATAATAAAGTCCTTAGAATAGTAAGTTTGATGCCGTAGGACATCAAATAGATGACTTGATCGTGAGATCCTATTGGATAAAATACTATTCTTAAATGCCCCTGATTAAGTATTATTGTTAATTAGGACAACAATAATGCATTGAGACTAGTATGTGCGTAGACTGATGGCCACATCTCATGGGTCATGGATATGAGATATTAAGTCTTCATATAAGTACATATTAGAGTAATAATATACTGGACAAACCCACCATGAGAATGCTACATCGATCGTTACGTGAGTGTCATAAGCGATTCTCATAGTGACAATGGTGTATGTGGTCCTTTGACCTGAAATCCCTACGATTCTTATATGAGTAGTTGTGTGTTTTAATGTCATCAAACGTCATCTATAACAAGTTGATTATAAAGTTAGTCATTGGACATATCGCGAATCATGTGGAGGGATATGAGTGACCTAGATGGGATTTGTCCCTCCGACATAACAGGAGCGATATCTTCGGGGGCCCTGATTGAGTGAGACTGCGAAATGCATGGCCATGCTCAAATGACACATTTCATGCCTTGTGTTCAATCTAGATATCTGGACAAAGGGACTAAACTACACGGTAACATTGATCACGGAAAGGTTATGTCAAATCACTGACATTCTCATTACTTGGGTAGTAGTGATGTGTTGCTAGATATCGCTCACTATTTGCAATATTAAAATAAGATTTCAATATTACTGCCAACGTCATGAGAACTTACAAGGTCGCACACTTAGAGTAGACTAAATTGAAGTAATAAGGATCTGAGTTAGACTCGGATTCATTTGTGGGTCGGACTCATAACAGATGAGTCTAGGATTGCATAATTTACCTTACTGTTGTTTTCACTCACTTAAAGCACTCAACTATTATAAATAACACTGCTAAGGGGCTGTCAAGGCATGCATTACAAACCCTGGCCGCACTTGACAAAAACATTGAGTGAGAGAGTGATATGTTTCTTCTCTTTTCTTCGTAGCTAGCACTGTGTGAGAGAGTCGTGACTCCTATTTGTAGACGTTGGACATTCGTGAGTCTGTTCGTGTGGATATTGTAGAGACATCGTCGCTATTACAGTGTTGGTGATTCACGCCACTTGTTTTGATCACGCTTCAAGAGGTAAACAATTTTAAAAACTCGGATTATGGCTTTTTCGTATGAATCCTTGGTGGGAATTCTGTTTTCCACTGCGTGATGTATCAACGATTCCCAACAAGGTTAACTGGCCATTAGATAGATTAGCCCAGCCGTATCTCCAAGAAATAGTTAGATTGCATGGGATCCCCTCTAGTATAATATCAGATAGAGACCTTAGATTTACATCTAGATTTTGGGGAGCCTTGCAAAAAGCTTTTGGTACAAAGTTTAATTTTAGCACAATATATCATCCGCAAACAGATGGCCAAGTTAAGAGAATCATCAAAACTCTAGAAGACATGCTTATTAGAGTATATGTGCTCGATCAACAAGGTAGTTGGGATAGGTTTTTACCCTTAATAGAATTTTCCTATAATAACAGTTATCATATCAGTATAGGAATGACACCTTATGAAGCCTTAAATGGAAGAAAATGTAGATCATGTAACACCCCTTTTTGAGGAGGGAACGTCACACCATAAAGGACAATGTGGAAATAAAACATAAATTAAGACCCGGTTCATTTACATTATAGAAAATCCTGTTTAGTTGTAATTTGTGTGAGTGGTTTGGCGAATACCTTTTTTTCTTGTCATGCTGTAAGAAAATGATAAAACATAATTACATTGAAGTCAACATTAGAAGTAAACCATGCATTGTACATACATATATATATACCTATATCATCAGTGTTTAGTTATATCAGCAGATATACAAAAATGAACAAAAGCTTTACCCGCCCCCAAAGATTACACTTGTACAGCCCACCAAAAAATAACAAAATATCAGGCCCTCAAAAAGATCTACAGATAACCATCAGTGGCTATCAACAACATCAGGCCCTAGGATAAACGAGAAGGGATCTTGGCTAGATCCTCCTCGGGATCTTTGCCGTCAAAGGAAATCCTCATCGGAGCGACCAAGTTACATGCAGGGGCTTGTGTAGAGGATAAAAAAGAATCTTCTTGTGGAGTGTAGTAAAGATCACTCCACATATCATGCATGGGCAAGTAAAACTCTAAGCGAACATTTACAGTAATGCCAAAAAATGGCAGGTCATAATGACCCCAATCTAGAGTCGCCGTCACATCCCCACGGTAGACACAGCGACCCGTACGCAAGTTAATATGCCAACAGTCCAGTCCTCTATGAAAAGTCAACTTAACGTAACCCAAAAATGCGTGTGGACAAGACATCATGCTCTCAAGCAGGTACTAATCAAAATCAGGCCAAAAGTCGGGGAACTCGTGTACTTCCCCTTCTTCAATAGCGTCTTCAGAGAAACATATAATATTTACAGAAATAGCTGAAATATGGAAAAGAGGTGAAATATCCTACATTCAATACTACTTATAGAAGTAAAGAAACAGAATGACATACAACGCCCACATAGCATAGTAGGAATAATAATCAACAATCAAAGTACACATAATAAACAAATTAACAATTCCAGCCAGTTATACATCAATAAACAACAGATCCATCATTATGTAAGTGAATGCCAAATATTATGTTGACTCATTATCCACGTGCACATGGTACCAAAATCCAACATTTGGCACTACAATTCCTACTCCATGGAGATAGACAAGAACATCGGAGAAAATGATCAAGGAGACATGCCAGTATCTCGTCAGCCATAAAATCAAGTGCTTTTCCAGAAAATTCATAATTTGCATATCAAGGCTTTATACAGCAGCATTCTCACAGGATCGCGATATAGGACAGTGTCTTAGTCCGGATCGTTGGTGCATTTGTATCGATCTATCCCACGGCCCAAAGGAGCTACCAACTGTCCGTTCGTGGAACACCCGCACCCCGACACCCCCAAGGTCAACGATATGACCTACACTAGTCTATTCGCACCTGCACTAAGGTGTGATTCAATCTCCTAGGCATACAGCCTTACAACAGAGTCCATCAGACTTTCACAATGCATGATGACTCAATGCATATTCATGTATATTGAATAGTAATATACTTTCTCATAATATGCCACATTTTGGCCAAAATAAACATCAACAATATCCATGTATATTTAACCACAATATACTCGTCCTTAACATATCACAATTTGTCTAACTTACACATCAATAATTCCTTGGTCCCACTCATGGACCCAAAATAACATAGCATCAACTTCTCAAAAGTGGTAAAACACTCCTTAAGGTTCATTATGGAATTTCACTTTAGCTTACAATTCTTATAAAATCTCTTTCTAGAAGAATTCTCTTATTTAATCAAGTTATTTACTTTATTTTAATTGTTATATCGTCATACTAAAGTCCTAGTATTATCTCACATTTCCTGGCTAATTCTGCACTAGGTGCCTAAGCGCAATGTCTTCAGCGCTTGAGCGCTGGTTAAGCACCTAGGCGCTCAACACGCAGTGCCTGAGCGCTCACTGAGCTGCATTATTGGATGTTCTTCTAGACGTTGGGCTCTTGAGCGTCCAAGCTCTAGCGCCTGAGCACCAGTTGAGTGCTTGAGCGCTCACTGCACAACGCCTGAGCGCTCACTACACAGCACCTGAGCGCTCATGCATCTGCAAGGATTCTGCAGAATTCGTTTCTGCAAAATCTTGGTCCATTCCTTTTTAAAGCTTCTCATTCATTTTCAAACAATCCAAAACATGATTCCTGGTCATCAAGGTACAAAAATGAAAATCAATAGATTCATAGTCATCAAAACACATAATAAAAATCCATAAATTCATACAAATCAAATAACCACAAAATCATGAAAATAATACAATACAATAAAGAGAGTAATCCCATATGGATCCCCTCATCAACAATAATCAAACTAACATTTCCTCACCACCAAGATAGGTTGAAGAGGATTATCTCCCTCTTACCTAAGGGAAGAACAAGAAAGACTCCTTGGTTGCTTCTTGATGGATTTAGGCCAAAACTTTTCCAAAACCCTAAAAATGAAACTTCAACAAATTAACACAAAAACTTGAGAAAGAAAGGATCCATGGTCATGGAAATGACCATAGAAACAAAAAAGAAGAGAAGAAAGAAAGGATCAAGAGATTTACCCTCAAAAGCTCTAACCTTTCGCTTCAATGGTGGAAAATGGAAGAGGAAGAGAGCTAGTGAATGACCACCAAAGAGAAGAACCTTAGAATGATGGAAGGAAACTAGAAATGTGATTTGTTTAGCAAACAAATAGAGATGGTCTCCAATGCGTGGGTGTGCCGTGGAGGAGGAAGAAGAGAAGAAAAGAAAAAAGGTTTGAAGAAAAAGGAGAGGAGAGAAAAGAAAGAAAAGTGATAGGTTTCTTTTTATGTCTTGAAATGGAAATGAAGCGATAAAGTGAGAAGCAATTCTTTGCTTCCTAAAGAGAGCATTTGCCGTGGAGAGAGTGGGGAGGGAAGAGAGAGAAATGTGCCATTTGGGGAAATTTCTAGGAAACTTCCTTAAGAGGCTTTTTGATTAAGTTAATCATTCTTTTTTAAATAAAGCTAAAGGATGTGACATAAAGTAGATTTTGGATAAGATGATAGGAATTTTTCCTACAAGCTATTACTTAATGGACAATTATTACAGATAGCAAAGCCAGTATTAATTGTCCAATGGATAATAAAATGTTCAACGATCTTTACTTAATAGAACGTTTTACAATTTTATTTATCAGATAAAATCTCAAAAAATGTAAAATCTCGTAAATCGTGTCCAGTGTCGGGTTGAGTAAGATCCCCCGATACTGCTTCCACATTTCAAGGTTCTTGGAAAAATATTTCATTTCCACAGTTTTGCTCAGTGCACATGTAAAATAAGAAATATATTAAAATATTCAACGTTTGCGAAAAAATTCATAAAAATTCATAAAAATTCACAAAAATCACAAATATTATAAAATGACTATTTATCATAAAATTATCGATTTTTGGGGTGTTACAGATCATCCTTATGTTGGTATGAAGCAAGAGAACAAACTATCCTATGATCAGATGTAATACCTCGAAAATTCATATTTTATTTATTTCGGTCGATCCTTAATTATTTTGAGTAATCCAACTCAACTTCCGTGAATTTTATAATTTTTGTGATTTTGAAGAATTTTTGGGAGTTTTTACGTTTTTAATTATTTTAATATTATTTTTGGGTTGTATATAAGCCTTCGTATTTTATTTCTTTCTGTCAATTCATAATTATTTTTACTAATCTGATTTAATTTTCATGAGTTTCACAATTGTTATGATTTTTGTGAATTTTTGTGATACTTTAGATATTTTAAGATATTTTGAATATTTTATTATATTTTAGATATTTTGAGATATTTTGAATATTTTATTATATTTTTGATATTTTAGAATATTTTGAATATTTAATATATTTCTGATATTTTGGGCTGTGTGTAGGCTCGGAGCATGCCCGAAAAAATAAAAATTTTCTTTCGCCAGAAAATTTTGTACTGTTAATTCGGAGCCGGGGGATCTTACTAAACCCGAAACCGGACACAGTTTTTGAAGTTTTGTTTTTCTAAGATTTTATCTGACAAATAAAATCAGGGTATGTTTTATTATCTATTGGATAATATTTTTCTTGAAAATATCTAGTGGATGATTCTAGGCGCAAGCCTAGTCACCTACTCTAGGATGTTCTAAGACGATGACTCATTGTTTGGTGACTCACCTAGGTGACTAGCCTAGTGACTCACTTGTTCTAGACTATTCTAGAAGGTTCTAGAAAATGCCTCGTCACGCGCCTAGTTATCAAGTACTTGAGTACTTGCTTTACATATGGACCAATGAGGAGCTGGTTAAAGTTGGCGACTGTGACTCATCGTGGAGGACCAATAGAAGCTAGACACATGGTGTGACACCTCAGCACCTGTGACTCAGCATATTCGGGAAGCTTCCAGAAGCGATGACTCGCCATGTTCTAAAAGCGACGACTTACCATGCTGACTCAGCGCTACGACTCACCATGCTAACTCAACTGTTCTAGAAATCTCTATGGTGACTCGTCATGCTGACTCATCGTAGTGAGTCACATGTTCTAGAGACTTCTCTTTGATGACTCACTCTGTGACTCATCAAGGGTAATCAGTAGAAAAATGATCAACAATAGTTGCTACCCAACTAGAACAAGAGAAAAATCTAGGTATATTTTATTATCTATTGAACAATAGATACTGACTTTATAAGCAGTAATTATTGTTCATCGCTTAAAGCATACCAGAAAATATCTTGAACAAAATATCTAAAGCATTCATCTTTTTCATGAAGTCTATAAATAGGAGGGCTTTGGTTCATTTACATCTTTTGCATGAAGCTCTCCCCCTTTTCTTTCCTTGTGTTCCACGGCCATAACACTCAAGTAGGAGACAATATTCATCTCTTCAATTCACTTACTATCTTACACTTCAATTTCTCCAAAGAATCAAGAACAAGCAACAAAAACTCTCTCACTTTCTCTCCTCCATAGATTCGGCCAAGCACGTAGATCCACTTTCCAAACTTCTATAATTCCTACCAATATCATTTCTTGAATCTTTATACCATTCTAAGATACTTTGATGTTGTGATCATCTTCATTTCTTGCTTGAGAACCAAAAAATTCTCACCTTGTTCTTCAAAGGGAGCTCACGGCCAAGAGGCCTAATTCCTACTATCACTCTTCAATAATTTTAACCAACCTTATTTCTTGAATCCTTACATCAATCCAAGCATCTTTGTAGTTGGAGTCTTGATCAAAATCATCCATCTTCAAGGAGTTCTTTCAAAGCCAAACACAAAAACTCTTACCTTTCCTCTCTAGAGAAGCTCACGACCAACCACCATAAAATCACCTTCCAAGCTTCAATAATTCTAAACAACTTTAGATCTTAAATCTCCATGCAATTCTAAGGAACTTTCATGTTGAGACTATCTTCCAAATTATTCACTTTCAATCTTGATCTTCAAGTTCAAGATTAAGAGCTTTTAGGTGAAGATTTGTGTTCTTCATCTTTCTTTTCTTTGGTAAGTTTCTAAGACCATATTTTGGCTTGTGGTCACTTTTGATAATCTTGAACATTAATATTGTATGTGTTTCTTTGTTTTAAGTGCTACTTGGTGGAGTAGATCTATTTCAAGAAGAATAACAAGGAGCTTTGGAGGTTTCTCCAAGAGGTAAGAGGGAAATTACCCTCATCAACCATGTATTGGTGGTGAGGAATGGATTTGTGTATGGTGAAGAATCCATGAGGATTCATTCACTTGGTTGATTTAAAGTTATTCTTATTTGTGATTGATTTTGTTTGCAAGCATGTCTATAGCTTTAATATATATTTGTATGTGTTTATGGATGCATGATAATTATCGTAGGATGTGAATAACATGTTGAGGATTTGCATGAGTGTTCCAATGAACACATGAAGCTCACGGCTTCATGTAACACCCTCCTTAGCACATCACATTTCCGATTCCCGACTCATAATCTGAAAATCAATTTGTAAAAGGTTTGAGTTATGAAAATATGGGTTTCAAAATTACTTCTTTATTGAAACGTAAATTTACTGAAAATATTAGGTAATATTAAAAATCATATTTCAACTATTCATTATGCAATATTGACACCAATTAATATTTCACAATTTAAAGAGAAATATAAAATTAACAGACTCTTTTTTTTAACAGTAGCAAACCTTATAACGGGTCCTACTTAATAGCACGGTACAACACTAACGAGAAACTTTAACATACTTATTCCTTTTTCTGTCCATCTTGATGCATCAGACATCTGTTCCTTTGTCAACACTGCACACCTTCGAGTCCTGAATGTCCACTCCTTATTGTTGTCACCAATCTCAGAGTATCCATCGCCCGTTATGTCTAAGACAACTCGATCCTTCTATTATTTGATTTTAACAGTACAGACACAGCAAAACAACATAACAAAGAGGTGAGATCACCTACACCAATACCAACATGGCAGCACAGAGATAACACAAGCAGCATATCATAAAGATAGATCATACCACAATTATGATCATGTCATCAACATTAATCAACTATCATCATCCAATCATTTATCAGTTCAATTATCATAAACAATAATTACGATAATGCCCTCAGCATTATCATCATCATCATTCAAGTATTCAAAACAATTGTCATAGCCAATATTCCTCAATTAATATATCACACGGATATAAATGTACTTATATAATGCATGTGCATTTAGACTCAATGTTCCTACTCCATGGAGCTAAAACTCAGGTCAGAGAAAATGATTGAAAAAACCTGCCGGTACCACGTGCCTCAGACCACGTGCTTTAATTCTAATTTCAATTTTTGCACATCTAGCACATACACGACAGTCTTTATCAGATCTTGATTAAGAATAGTGTCTCGGTCAGGATCATCGGTGTGTTGCATTGGTCTAACCTACGGGAAGAAGCGCGACCAACCACCCGTGTAAGCAACCCGCACCCCGATGCCCCCAAAGTCAACAAGTGACTTACACTATGCATATCGCACCCACTCAAGAGGTGTGTTTCTCCTAGGCAATCAGCCATATCCAGTCCTCATCGGACCATTCCAATGCATGTATAATGCACCAAATACCAATCACAGGTATAATACCAATCACAGGTATATCTCATAATTTCTCAAATATAGTTTATACAATGCACAAATATATCAATGCAAGTCCAACCACAAGGGCCATTCTTTTCAAATTCGTTTGTTCAATTAAATCATATGCCTCAACGCATATTTTTTTTTCAATGCATCTAAAATGCACCACATGCCAATAACAGGCAAAACTCGTTGTTTTTACAAATAGTATCCATACACTGGTTTTACAATAATCATACTGTATTTTTCAATAACAAAATCATGTTATCATGTTTTCATAATTATAAAACACTGTTGTCGTGTTTTCACAAAATTGCGCAACATTCCCGTTACGTTTTCACCATTCCACAACACTTTTATTGCATTTTCAAAATACCGTAACACTTTTGTTATGTTTTTAAAATTCCAAAACATTTTTATTACGTTTTCACAATACCGTAACACTACTGTTACGTTTACAAAATTTTGTAACATTTCTATTATGTTTTCAAAATGCTGCAACTCTTCTGTTGCACTTTTAAACCACGTACTAAATTTTCAACGTTTTTCTCAATCGCTTAAAAATATACATTTCTCAAATCGCATAGTATTTTTTCACTGTTTCAAAATTGCGTAACTTAAAAATCATTCTTTTAAGTCGCGTAAATCATTTTCTATCATTCTCATAATATTTAAAACACTTTTCAAATCACATAACGATTTTCCGTCATTTTCACAATCACGTAAAAATATTCTATCACTTTTAAATCACATATTGATTTTTCAACAGTAGTTCAAATTACGTAAAATATTTAAACGTAATTCAAATCGCGTAGAAATATTTCAACGTATTTAAAATCACATAGAAATATTTTTTTCATATTTCAAATCGCGTAGCTTAAAAATCACATTTTTAAGATACGTAAATAATTTTTCACCACAATTCCATTATAGAAAATATTTCTTGACCTTCAAAAATTCCTTTTCAACTTTTTTCAAAATAATATAACTTTGTATTTCATTTTTTCACATTTTCATACTCAAGAAAATCTTTTTCCACATTTCTTTACTCAAGAAATCCTTTTCCAAAATATAATCCACAAAAATCACTTTTCCATCAACGTTTCAAAATTTAACATTTTTTTCTAACGTATTTCAAAATTCGAAAATCAGTTATACGTTAGTAAATTTTCAAAACACCATTATATTCTCCATTTTTCCCAAATCATTTCCAAACACAACCTTCTTCAAAATAAATTGAAGTTCGAAAATATTTCCGTTTACAAAAACTTGATTTTCTCAAGTGATAAACGCTTTATTCCCTTTCCAAATTCTTGTATTAAATCAAGTTACATCTCCACTTTGAAAATCACTTTGTTCATAAAAATCAAGGCATTACAAGTCCTCAAAAACGTGGACATGACTATTGAAAATTATCAAAACATTTTTCCTTCTAAGTCAATATGGTTTTACACAAACAAAACCATTAAAATTTTGTTTTCAAAACCATGTGATTCATGGTCATAAAAACCAAACCCATTTGTTCAAATTCATTTTCACTTTCTTTACAAATCCTTTTTCACTTTCTTTACAAATCCTTAAAATCAACGTTTGCCCGTTTCATTCAAAACTCATGTTTAGAAAAACACTTAGGATCTTTTTACACAAAATAAATTAATAAAAATCCTTCAAAACCATGTTCTTGTTCTCTTGAAAAACATATCCTTTGTTCATTTTCCATGCTTTTCAAATCAATCCAATTTTATTCTTCCATGAAAATATTAAGTTATAAACACCTATGTTGAGGTGTTTTGGCCGAAATTCTAATTGTTCTAGGGACCCAAAAATTAAATTTCCTTGTTCTTGAAAATTTTCAACATAAACCCAAATTATGAGTGTCAAAACCGTGACCACTCTTCCTTGGCCATTGGAGCCAAAAATTTATTTTCTTTCCATATTCACATCATGGCATACATATACATATTCCATCATAAATTCCACAAGCATGCCATATACTTATCATGCATATTATAAGCATACCATCAAAGCCATAAAATCATGCAAAGCATACCAAGCATAGACAAATAATTAAAGCACATAAACACCCACAAATAAATTACAAGACCATGGATATGAATCCTCACATGGATTCAACATCCATCAAATATATAACCATCTCTTACCACCATGCTTGGTTGGTGAGATGGATCTCCCTCTTACCTCTTGGAGATCCTCAAAAGCTCTTAGTTTTGCTTCTTTTTCCAAGTCCTTCACCACCAAGGGCTTCTCAAATACAAAACAAAATACATAAAAATTAGTATACTAAGCTTGATTAAGAGGAACCATGGATCAAACATGGTTTAGATCATGAAAAAGAAGAGAAGAAATGAGGTTTCCTTACACTTCACCACAAATACCCTATAACTTTGATCTTGAAGGAAGTCCATGAAGATGAATGATTTAGAGGAAATCTCCAACATGAAAGTTGCTTAGAATATCATGTAGATTCAAGATCTATGGTTGGATGAAATTAAAAAGTGATGGAAGGTGTTCTTGATGGTCATGGCCGAAACATAGAGGAGAAGAGAAAGGAGAGAAAATTTTGCTTCTTGAAAATGAACAATAATGGCCAAGAATAACCAAGACTACTAATAATGGTCTTCAAACTTTTTCCTATATCCTAAAGCCTCTCAAAACCGTAGCCCCCCTCCAATGCATTCTCCTAAGGGTGCAAAGAATCAATAATGATGCCAAATTGACTATGACATCTAATAATAGTCATCAAACTTTTTCTTAAGCTCCAAAAGACATGACAAAACCGTAGCCATCCTTTGCATTATACATGCAATAATGTTATCATCATTATTAGCCACCATCTAGAGCATTTCTAGCCATTGATTAATTCAATGGTTAGGATTTAGGTAGACTTTTGATTTTAGAAGACTTAATCTAGGTCATTAGATCTTTCTCCTTTAAATTCTAACCATTAGATGTGTCTCCAAAATGAAGGGTCAAGATTACTCCTTCTTACTTTTAATCCAAGGGTCATAATTAGTCTTTGCTACTTTTTAAGACTAATTCTCCACCATTGATTAAATTTACATCCAATGGTCATAAATGGTCCTTGTTACTTTACAAGACCAAATCTTCACCCTTGATTAATTCTTCATCCAATGGTCATAAATGGTCTTTGTCACTTTTTGAGACCAAATCTCTACCATTGATTAAATCCAAATCCAATGGTTATAAATGGTCATAGCCATTTTATTAACTTATCCTACACCGTTGATTAAATCAAGATCAAGTCTTTACCGTCGATTAAATCAATGGTTGATATCAAAATCTTCAATATTAGACTTGTTTCCTATTGGTCCATCAAAAATTGTCACAATTACTAATATTGACTTAGTAGTATAATTTCTATTTTTATCTGCTAAAACCCCACGAAAGATTATATTTACTGTATTTTTATCGTCTGATAAATAAATACAGTACAAAACACAGTACAAGAAATTTTCTAAAATTGTTTCCGGATTCAGGTTTAGTAAGATCCCCTGTCTCCGTCTAAACAGTACAAATTTTTCTATGCGTAGAAAAATTTTTACTTTGCAGGACCCACCTGGGCCCACGTATGGTCACCTGGGCCCACATAGGACCACCTGGGGCCACATAGGACCACCTGGGCTCACATACAGTCAAAAAAATTCATAATCATCCACAAAAATTACAAATATTAGAAAACGTATGAAAATCAAGTCAGATTATAAAAAATAATTAACAGTCAAGAGAAATAAATATTTAAAGATTTTCTCCGGCCCGAAAATTATTATTTTCTTGACACGGAGTAAATCACTCAAAACGATCAAATACGCTGACGGAATAAACAAAATAATTTTACAGTGCACAGAAATTACTAAACAGTAAAATTCTGTTAACTGTCAAAATTATTGTTTAAGAGATAGGAAATTCAGGGCGTTACACTTCACCACTACAAAAGGAACCAAGATGTTCTAAATATTTTTCTAATCATGGATTAGGTGATTCAACAATAATAAAATTGGATTAAAATTTTTTAATCATTGAGGTCTGATTGGATCTACTACTACTAGCACTTTCCCTACGGGTTGGGCGTTGTTGTTACTTTCTCGGTACCCGTGAACGTAGTTCCCGTTTAACTTGTTAGCTTTTCCATTATTCCTCCTTTGGAATTTAGGTAGTCCATGGTTATCCCAAGTTTGACTTTCCTTCAATAGATTTTAAACCACAACTTCCAATTCTCATTACTGTGCGGTCCTCTGATCTTGGTGAATTGTCACATCAGCTATCTTTCACATTTCTCCTGCGATCGCAACCATACTTTGATGGTCTTATCCTATGCTCATATGTGTAAGTCTACCACGAGCCAATGTCCTTCTCTGAAGACAGACCAAACATAACACAATAAAACAAACGTAATTATTTCAAACAACATTGCCTCCCTCCGGAAGCCAAACACAAAGAGTCACACAATGCACACCATTTAAGCAAGACAAGCTAATTTACGAATCTTAACAGCTTCCAGCTCGAACTTCTTCATTTTGCCTCCACAGTGTAGTCTCTCGTAAGTTGTCAACTTCCAAACAGCTTCTCAAACCTAATTTACACTAACTATTTCTTTCTCCAGAAGATCGGTTTTCCAAAACCTTTCGATCTCCTTACAAAAATTTCCTATTTTCCTAACGTAGTACGCCTAGGAGAAGTCATAGTTTCCTGTACACACAGAACATTACATATTGAGTAGGCCAGTCCTCAAATCATGTAACTGCATAACAGTAGCTATCAACATTCAACCTACAGCAAGTCATGCATTCCTTTCCCATCATCTCAATCAAGAGACAAGGAAGTGCACAACAGACCAAATTCTAATATGCCTAAACATAGCAAGTCCATACCCCGGCTCAACAGGATGAACTGCTCTGATACCACCTAATGTAACACCCCTTGATGTAGCAACCAGAGCATAATCGTCATTACACCACAGTTACTAAATCTAAGTGTGTCACAGTCATGATAACAGTAACTTAAATTCTCAAGAGTCTATATTTTTTTTTTGACAATTTGCATAGGTAGAAAATATGAGCCTCGGATGAAATATAAATGTATTCAAGCCATGATACAACCACTGAAATAAAATCATATCTCTTATACATATATATATATATAAGTCAATTTACACAAATCACGATGACATAGAATATAACAATTACGAGTCCAATAAAATACAGCGGGAATAAAACACTAAAAGGGGGAAAAGTAGTGACCCAGGGATAGGTACTACTAGCAGACAAAGCTGCAACCCCATATACACATACGACGCTCGGAGTCCCAGTCAACAAGTCAGGCATCAATGCCTCCACGCAACTGCACTCGTACGTAGCCGAAGAAACCTTGTCCAAACGCCCAATCCAATCAACCAAAGTGTGGTCCCTCTTTATCTTCCTCACGATCTTTTATCAATATAAGTATAAAACAGACATACAAAGATATAAGAAACATAGAAAGAGGTAAGACATCCTACATCATTACCAATTATAGCATGCTAGAAACATTACGGCGCCACGCGCCCAAACAAGAAATCGAAACAAGATATTCAAATACTAACAAGAAGTCCAACAAGAAGCAATTAAACGGTCCGAGCGGTAATCATTACGGTAATGAACGAGATAAGTCATAATATGGAAAACAGATAATAACAACAATGTATATACATATCATGTCTCATATGCATGTTCTCTCAAACCCCTACTCCATGGAGCTAAACTCAATCAATCGGAGAGAAAGATCGGGAGACATGTACGTGACTCGGCTTAGAGGCCGGTGCTATAAATCAAATCGTGCAAATCATGGCATTGCACGACATTCATCACTAGATCACGATATAGGACGTGTCTCGGTCCGGATCGTCGGTGCGTTGCATCGGTCTACCCCACGGGCGGGAGAGCTACCAACCTCCCATTCGAGGAACCCGCACCCCGACGCCCCAAGGTCAACAAGTGACCTACACTTGTCTATTCGCACCCGCACTAAGGTGTGTTCAATCTCCTAGGCAACTAGGCCTTACAACATCCACAAGGACAATCACAATGCATAAGACACTATGCATGCACATGTATGATTCACAATTTCATACAATTCCATAATATGCCACATTAGGCCAATATAAGCATCAATATATAAATGGTCACTCACATGGACCCATAATCACATAATATCAATATCAAATCAATTAATACGTCATTAGGTTCATTATGAATCCTAACTTAGAATTTATTCCTCATTTCAAGGTTCATATTCAAAATCAATTTAGCACACTATGGCAATTCAATTTTCAATAATTCACATTTTATGTAAGCCCTTAAGCCTCATGATAATCACATATTTTATTCATTAAGAAACCCTCATTATTAGTCATTTACACTCTTCATGTACTTAATTGACTGAATTTGATTATGTTTTGTAAGTTTGAACTCGAATCGGACTTAATTGATTTTTCAGCATTATTCGAGTCTTACACATGTTTCTGTATTTTGGCCATATCTTGAGTTCTAAATGTCTGATAATTATGAATTTTACCTTGTAGGAAATATAAAAGAGAGCTCTACAACTTTGATAAGGAGCTCGAAGTCAAATTCAGACATCTAGTGGAGCTAATTGGGCATGGAAATCAGAATACGGGATTTGTGACTGGAACCCGAACAGTGTGTAGTAACCAAAACATAATTCGAGTTTGGGTTTATAGAATGGGCTGAAAATTGGTGATCTGAAAGTTAAGACCCATATGTACAACTTTCATGACAAACACAAAACTTGATTCGGGCTCCTTGATGGAGATATTGGGTCAAAGTCAAAACAGAGGTGCTGAAACTGGTCCTGAGCAGTCTGTAGTAATTGGGTCATATCTTGGGCTGTAGGACGAATTTTTGGGTGCTTCCAGAGCCATTGGAAAGCTTAGACAATTTCCTAGAACTTTCATGAAGACCACTTGGCTCAAAAATGACGAAATCAATGAGTTCAGCAATGAATACTTTCGGAGACAAGGAAGCTCACCTACCAAGTTCACCTACCAAGCTCACCTACCAAGCTCACCTACTAATTCCACCTACTAATTCCACCTACTAATCTCATCTACCCATCTACTACTACTCTGAATCCTCTATAAAAGGAAGCATGAGGAGAGCTCTAAAAACAACATACACTTGGTGTTAGAAATAGCTTTTCATAGTTCTTGTATATTTTTCCTTCATTGTAATGGAGAGCAAGTCACTTCTAGTCAATTCGGGACTCTTGAAGAGATTGTGGCTTGGATTCTTGAGACCTTGGTTATGTAATGTATTTGATTTATATTGAATTCCTCTTCTCTTCTTCTTCGTTCTCTTGATCTTGAATGCATGAATGGTGATTCATGTTTGATCGATTTGATCTTGGTTTAAGATTAAGTATCGTGATGAAATTTAAATGGTCATTGATCTGAACTAATCACGTAATTGAAGAGGTTAGGTTACTTAATTGGTATAGGTTAATTGAATTCCTAACTTGAATGGTTTATTCTTGTCAATCACGATTTCAAGGTTCATCTCGGTTATCCAAGTCCAAAATCAATTTTGTTGAAAGGTCATGATTGAATCCATGGATAGATTTCAATTCAATTGTTATTTCTCTTTAAATCTTCTCACCGCGATCTTTGAACATCAAAACCCCTTTTTCTAACTTTAACTTGATTTGATCAAATTGCATCTACGATCCTTGAGGAGACGATCCGGTGTTGTTCACTATACTACAAGTTTAGGTAATAACTTCGGTTATAATTTTGATTGAGTTCGGCGCTCGTCACCTCACACTCTCATGTTCTTAACTCAATTAGAATTCTCTTAAGTCTTATGAGTGATTCACTTTCAATCCTTTGAATTTTATAAAGTCTTAATTATAATAAATTCTTCTAATTTCTTAATTATTCATTTCATTACCTAGGCTTCCAATTCATCAAAATCACATTTTCACCTAGAAATGCCCTAGAGGCCGTGGCCTCCCTATAAATTCAATTTCAAATCTTTTCAAGTCATAATCTTGTACACCATTCCCTTAATCATTTAAATTATTCACTTGATCAATTAACTCACCAAAAACTCTAAATTCCTAGCTTCAAAACCGTAACCACCATAGAAGTTTCAACTCCCAATTGTTCTTCCATTAAATCCCATCTTGTTACTTAATTAATCCTAGTCTTATACTTATTGCACATTAACCATAAATTATCTAATTTTCACTCTAAAAACCGTAACCATCATTTAGGCTTCAATCTCAAACTTTTCTTCCATTAAATTCTACTTTGTCACTTGATTAATTCTAGTCTTATGCTTGTTACAATTCATCACAATTTCCCTAAATTGCTAGCCTCAAAACCGTGGCCACCAAGGAGGGCATTCAACCATTTTCCATCCATATCAAGTCATTAAATCCAATCTAACATTCCATTATATTCAACAATTCAATCCAATAGCATAAATAAATAAAAATCAACATATAGCATAATTAATCATTAAATTCAAGAACAACCCTCATTAGGGTTCTTCCACAAATCAAACAATCAAGGTTCCTAGATGCTAAAAATGGTTGAAGAGGAGTGTCTTCCTCTTACTTGAGGGTAGAAATCAAGAGAGCTCCAAGAATGCTCCTTGTATTTTCGGATTTAGCCTCCAAAATCCCTAAAAATGGTAACTTGTTAGAATAAATACCAAGGCTTGGAAAAATGAAGCATGAGTGGTCATAGGAGAGACCATGGGCACGAAAATGAGAGGGAAAGAAGAGTGGTCTTGAACTTACCCAAAAATGCTCAAAGTTGGAGCTTGGAGAAAATGGTGAAAATGGTGGAATCTCAAGAAGCTCCAAGAGGGAAAGGTGTTTAGAATGGTGAGGAGAGTAAGAAAATGTAATTAGATGAAGATTTTGAGAAGTTGGAGTGGAGGAGGGGGCTGCTGGACGTAAGTGTGTAGGAGAGGAAGAAAGAAATATTGAAGAAGGAAGAAGAAGAAGAAAACGTAAAAGGAAGAAAGAAAAAGGTGTTTTTGGGTGATAATGTGTTAAATGTAATATTTGGTTAATTGAATCAATTCATTCTCCCCTTTTTGGGCTGCTGCAGACGTAAAAGAGAGAGAGAAGAGTGGGTGAGAATTGGCTTCCCAAGGAAGCCAAAACATGTGGTCAAAGTTTGGGGTCAAAGCTTCTTAAGGAAGCTTGATTATTTAACTATTAAATTTGAATTAAAGTGGATAGATTAGATATAAAGTAGATTGCATTAGGATAATGTGATAGTATTTTTATTACACACTATTATCCAATAGATAATAGTTACAGTTGACAGAAGTCAGTATTTAATTAATCTGACAGATGAATTTTTCGCTGTATTGATTTAATTGTATCTGTAAAGATTTCTCGAAAATTGCAAAATCTCGTAAACTATGTCAAGTCCCGGGTTTAGTAAGATCCCCCGTCGACTTATCCATAGTCCAAAGTTCTCAGAGAAAACATCGCGTTTCTCTGGTTTTGCTCAGTGCGCACGCAAAACGAAGAATATATTAAAATATTCGACAGTTCCGGAAAATTCTCAGAAAATTTCCAAAAATTGCAAATATTAAAAAACGACTATTCGTCATATAATTTTCCAATTTTTGAAGCACTACAGTCGTTTTCACGACTCGCTTTCGAGTTTCACGCAAAACGAAGAATATATTAAAATATTCGTCGTTTCCGAAAAATTCCAGAAAAATTCACATAAATCACAAATATTAAAAAATGACTATTGGCGGTGAAATAATTAATTTCCAGAGCGTTACACTGACCTCAGCAATTCTCAGCTCAGTGCGCACGCAAAATGAGAAATATTATTAAAATATTCTGCGTTCTCAAAAAAATCCAGAAAAATTCTAGAAAATCCCAAATATTGTAAAATGATCATTTATCCTGAAATTATTAATTTTCGGGACGTTACAGGGCTGACGTACTGGACCCTGGTGGATCATTGATATTATGTAAACTGAATGAGCAGTTATATAATATCATTGATGTTGTTGGTATTAGACAATTGAATGAGCAGTTGTTCTAATACTATTGTGATCAATACTATGATGGATTGAGTTGTGCATTGGGTTGACATGCATAATCGATGGCTGTGATGACTTTTGTTGTTTAGGAGTGAATGAGAGCTGGATAGTGTGATCCAGTGGGGAATCTACTGTAGATGTCAGGGCGCGGTTATTCATAGTGACCTATTTGTCACATTATATGCCTAACCATGATATACCGTTGCAACGCAATGGCGTATGTCCCGACAAACACTATTTATGTCTCGTGTCTAGCTTAGACTGTCATTATGGGTGGCAGATCTTCTGGGCCATTCATATCCGAAATTGTTTAGCTCCATAGAGTAGGAATATGATGCATTGTGCATATGCATAGTTTGTGTACATATTGTTGTGGCATAATCATTTCATATATATATTATTAATATCTGTTGTTGTTATATTTTAAAGTTTATATTATTGAGATATATGTTTTCTGAACATAATGATAATTTGTTAACATGATTATACTTGTGATATTTGTGTGTATGAAATGACTTTATCATTCGTATCATTCTTTGCTACCATACTGGTATTGATGAAAGGGGATCTCACCTCTTTGTTGTATTGTTTGTTGTTTTTGTATTGTCAAAATTTGTATAGTAGGAGAAGTAAGTTTCTTAGACTTGACTAGAGGCAATGTTCTGAGTTCGGTGACGATGTCGAGGAGTAATCTTCTCAGTTTCAACAGTGTGCAGTTTGGTGGAAGAACGAAACAAGTATGTTGAATTCTCTCGTTAGTGTTGTTACCGTGCTATTAAGTAGGACCCGTCATTGGGTTTGCTACTATTTCTTTGAGTCTGTAAGTTTTATGTTTTAAATGTTGTTGAATATTATGTGGTATAAATAAAATGTGTATTAATTAGTTCAGTGTATTTTCTGTATTACTTATATTTTTGGTAAGTTTATATTGTCAGCAAAAAGAAATTTTAAAAATCCATATTTTATAACTCAAAGCTTTTGTGAAAGGATTTTCAGATTTTAGTCAGAAATGTGATGCCCTATGGAGGGTGTTACACCAGACTTAGTATAACAGACCACTGAGCAAATTAAAATGGTCAAGGATAGGATGTTAACAACCTAAAGTAGGTAGAAAAGTTATGTAAATAAGATGAGAAGACCTTTGAAATTCAATGAAGGAAAACATGTAATCCTCAAAGTCACTCCTACTATAAGAGTTGGTAGGGCTATAAAAACCAAAAAGTTGAATTCTCGATTTCTTGGTCCTTTTCAAATTTTGAAAAGAATTGGACCAATTGCCTATCAAATAGCATTACCCCCCAATTTGTCAAACATTCATGATGTCTTCCATGTTTCCTAACTCCAAAAGTATAATCCAGATTGTAACACCCCAATTTTTGATTAATTACGATTTTTGCTTTTATTGATGTTTTTGATTTACATGTGTTATAAAATTAATTTGACTATTTAAATGCTTGTATTTGATTGTTTCGTGTGATTTCTTTCCGAGTCGAAAAATAATAATTTTTAGTAGGAAAATCTTGTTTGATTATTTGGAATTTGGCGATCTTACTAAACCCAATCAAATAATACATATATCAATCTTTTAATTTTTAGAATTTTCTGTATAATAAAAATATTTATCGTGCGAGAAAAATCTGTGGGACCCACGTTTGGCTTGTGGGACCCACATTTGCTTTAATGGGACCCACGTTTGGTTTGTGGGCCCCACTTTTTGGAAAAAATTTACCAACGTAAAAAGGCTTGTAAAAATTCTAGACCAAAAGGTTAAAAATCCATAAAAATGGTTAGATTTAATAGATTAGTTAATTTAAAATCTAATTAAGTTAATCTAAAAGGGTTAAGTGATAATTAAATAGATTAAAACCTAATTAGTTTTTATCAAATTTTAATTAGACAATTGTATTAGTATAATTAAGTAGAAGATTAAGGATTCTAAGTAAATTAATGATTAACTAAAATACAAAGGAATCTAACTAACTTTTAATTAAACTTAATTAGGAGGACTTAAGCATAAATAAGTTATTAAAAATCAATCAAATTTTGATTAGAATTTCCTATAGCTATTTTTGGATCTATGCATGCATTATGCATTTAGTTGGTCAACAAAGGAGACAAAGCTCCATTATGAGTGTCCTATGGCCATTATTAAGCCAATTTTGTCAAAAAGGATGGCTAGCTCTCTTATTGAGCTCTACGACCATGCATGATGGGGGGGGGACTAATATTCACTTTGTTATTTCATTTCAATCATTCTACCTCATCCTTTCATTTCTCTCCTACCCAAAGAAACCAAAGAAAACTCCTAAGTCCCTTTTCTCCTACCATTCGGCCCAACACCATTTCTTCTACTTTCATCCATCAAAAATTTCATCCAACTTCATTTCCTAAATCTAAACCATATTCTAAGAACATCTCTAGTTGTGAGTTTTTGCTAAATCATCCATTTGGAGCTTGGAAAATCACTTTGAAGTTTCTTTCCTATAAGGTGATAATTCTTGTTTCTTGTTTCTAATTTGATTTTTGATGTTCTAAGCCATGATTGATCCATGGTTTATCTTTTTCATCCATAGTTTATGACTTTATAATTTGTTTAAGCTTGTTAGGATTTTTCTTGAAGCTACACAAAAATTTCTAAGGAGGAGTCAAGGAGATCTTGTCTTCCTTATAGGTAAGAGGAGATTTAATCTCATCAACCATGTGTGGTGGTGAGAAAATGGATGTAATTGTGGTGAAGAATCCATAAGGATTCATTCACTTGGTTGTTTGTTTTGTGATTAATTTTGTGTGCATGTTTATTGTCTTTTTAGTTGTGATTAATTTTGTGTGCATGTTTATTGTCTTTTCTATTTGTGATTTATTATGCATGCAAGCATGTTTATAGCTTTGATATTTGGTATGTGTTTTATTATTGCTTTAATATATGGTATGTGTTCATAAATATATGTATATGTTCATAGATCTATGATAATTATTGTTGGATGTGCAAATATGTTGAGATTTGCAAAAGTGTTCCAAAGAACACAAGATGAAGAGCTTATGGTTTTGACTATGAAAAGAGAACCAATATGTTCTCAACCATTTTCTAAAAGGATAACTTAATTGATCTAATTAAATTAAAGGATTTTTCAATGATTTAATGGATGAAAAATAATTTTAAACATGTTTGTATAAAAATGGTGATTTTCGGCCAAAATATATTTTAATGTTTAATTGATCCAAAAATTTATTTTATAAGTATAAACTTGTTTATTAACCTAAAAAGAATTTATTTACAATGAATTTTCAAGAACCAAATAAGTAAACAAATTTTTATTAGAAGTCTAGTATATAAAAGAAATAAATTTTTGACACTTGAAAATACTTATCTTTGAGTTTTAAAGTATGTTAGCAATTTTTAAAGTATATTTTATGGTTATGATTAAATAAAGGAATTTTTAAAAGGAAAACGTAGAAAATATCACTTAGTGGATTTTCTAAACTAAATGTTGTCAAAATTGATTAAAAATGAGTAAGTGTTGAAGAACGTTTCAAAATGGCATTTAGAAAGCAAGAAAATATTTTACGTAATTAAAGAATAAAATTATCGGTAGAAGAATTTATTAAATTTGATTTTTTTTTGGGAAAAACGTCAAAAATTATTACTTAGAGTAATTTTTGTAAGAAAAATAGAAAATAATGTCTAAATAATATTTTAGTTTGGAAATTTAATTTGGAGCGTCAAGAAATATTTTATACGAATGAAAAATAGTAGAAATAGTTTACACGTATTTAAAATAATGATTTTTAAACTACGCGATATTGAAAAATATTTACAGCGTTTGAAAAACGTTTGTAAAATGTGACGTAATTGTGAAAATGCGATAAAATATTTACGCGACTTATGGAAACAATAAATTTTTACTTGTCGGGTCAAAGTGGTGGACCCGGACACGTTAGGAAATAGTATTGTCAAGTGGAGACATCTTGTTTTTTTTTTTATACAATTATGATGACAATGAGGATATTTATGTAATTATGATTCATGGTGATAAGGGTATTTTTGTAATTATGGATCATTACATACATAGAGTGGTATGTCAATTTGGTTGAAATTGACGATTGATGACGAGATGAATTACAATCGTATTGCGGGTGTGATAGGCGTAGTGTGTTCATGTGAAGAACTTGGAGGCGTTAGTGTGCGTAGATTCCACATGTGGACGGTTGGTAGCTCCTCAGGCCGTGGTAGCTGAAAAACACACACTAGCGATCTCGACAAATACTATTCTTAATCGGGATCTATTGGGGTAATGCTGGTACTATGCCTGGATGTACACGACGTGTTTGATGTGTACTATTCACACGACGTATTTGGACTCGTGTGTCATTCACACGACGTATTTGACTGTGTGCTATTTACACGACGTATTTGACTGTGTAATAGCTGGTTGAGGCAGCCTGATGTGCGGACATGTCTACCGGATCATTCTCTCTGATGTTTGTGTTTAGCTCCATGGAGTAGGAATGAGTCTGAGTACATGGCATATTTAATCTGCATCACTGTGTGAATAATTATAATTTGATTTATGATATTTTGCATCTGTGACATTTATACTTGATTGAGATATGATATATGTTGTGCTAACATGATTTTGTTGCTTTAACTGCTATATCTGTATGTTTTGTCGTTTTCTTACTGCTATGCTGGTAATGATGTAGATTGTCTCACCTCTTTGCATATATTTTCTGTATTATTATTTATGTTCCGTAAAGTTGTTGAGGAAGTGGAAGGGGAGCAACTGTTGGATTGTCAATACAATGAGGAGCAAAGAATCGAGTGACCAGTTCGAGGTAGGTGAACCTCGAGATCATCCATATCATATGGATTGATTGCGGTGTGGTATGATGTTACTAGAGTATTTCTGTCTTCCGATAATCTTCCCGGGAGGATTCTTCTGAGGATCGAACTTCTAGTGTTATGCTTGGCTAGTTTATGGTTTGCTTTAAACCAGAACAATTAACTAGTTTATAATATGTAAATTATTTGTACCTATTAAACACAAAATCATATGTATAATTATGGTGTGTATGTAATAGTTTGTTTTATTTTATGTTCTGTTTATTTTATAATATAATGTTAAAAAAAAATATTTTACAGCTTATATTATTATATATTACATAATAATTTATAACTTGGGTAGAGGTTATTATTATTGTTCGAAAATGTGACATCCCTATTAGGGTGTGACACAGATCCTTCACACATTCTGGAAAATGAATCAATATAGTTAAAGGATGTTTTAACTTATGTGGTGAAACATGTAAGGATCATGGATAGGGTTGTGAAAGAAATCAGAGGGGAAATAAGTTCCTTTGGTGAAGGTGTTATGGGAAGGAGGTGACTCAGAAGAGGCTACATGGGAACTTAAATCTAACTTGATGCAAGATCATCCAGAGCTTTTTGAATAAGGTAAACAAATTTTGAGGACAAAATTCATAAAAATGGGGAGAATTGTAACATTCTCTCTAACCTAATAGTCCTAATCATGTTTATAGAAGCTCAATAATACTAG
The DNA here is from genome assembly GCA_029884605.1 of Ormosia emarginata. NCBI lineage: Eukaryota > Viridiplantae > Streptophyta > Magnoliopsida > Fabales > Fabaceae > Ormosia > Ormosia emarginata. The sequence continues at coordinate 24,480,729 of JAQQTP010000074.1, read as the reverse complement.
TATAGGTCACCCGTTAATTCTGGTAACTATATGGAGTTGTTTGAGCATAAATCTATAATACTGAATATGAGAATTAGCTCATATAAATTTAGATTTTTCTTTAAATCACTGAGAGGATAGAAATAAATATGGAAGATTTATTTCTAAGCTACAAATATTTAGAATGAGCTATAATAAATTTCAGATGCTTGAATGAATTAGTTTGACATTTTTAATGACACTTAATGAATGTTTAAAGGCCAAATTAAGCCAATAAGTAGCTTAGAAGATTATGAGAATATGAGCTAATGTCAGATAGAAGATGAATATTGATTTGAAAATGAAGATAGATTAAAATGGATATTTGAAAGCTTCTTAGTTCAATTTCATAAGTTTAATTTCACCAATAATGAAGCTTAGTGACTAATAAAGGTATCTAAGAATAATTATTGACTAATGAAACTAAGAATTGAATGAAATCCTAAAATTTTCTATAATATATACGAAGGTTAGAAAATTCAGTACTGAATAACAAAAATGTTCTTAACAGATATAATGTTATAGTTGGATTTCATTTTAAACTCTCATTTCTTTTCCTTCATCGTTTCTCTTTCGTTTTTATCCCTTTATTTGACTTTCTATTCACTTTTCCACTCTCACTCTCCTCACTATCTCATTCTTATGCTAGTAGAAGAAGGAGGAAAACAAAGCAAATAGAACAAGAATCAAAAGGGGAGAAAAAAGGAAGAGAAAAAAGGAAAGAAAGATAAAGGAAAGAAAAAAGTGACTTCAAGCTAGGTAGGGGGTGCTCTCTTTGCTTCACCAATTCTTGCCTATTATTCTTAGGGTTTGAGTTGGTAGCTTGATAAATAATTTAAATGCATAGGTAAAATGATGAGTATAGAAAAACTTGTGATATGTTTTTGATTGATGAACTTATCGTTAGCTTAGTTTTCTATAAAAAATTGAAATTGATGATCGGATTTCCCCAATACCTATTTTTGAAAAATCACTTTGAGACTGATTTGGATGCATAAATGTGGAGTATTGTGTTTATAATTGATGAATATTTGAAGGGATTTAGGTTTTTTTGGTTCAAAACTATGTTTTATGCAGATTTCTGGCTAGTAATCGATTACCACGAGCTGGTAATCAATTACCAAGCTACGAAATGAGTTCTAGAATTGTGGTAGTCGATTAACATGAGATGGTAATTGATTACCAAGCTTCTAGGTAAGTGGTAATTGAATACTAAGTCTCTGCCAAGCTGTAATCGATTACCAAGACTTGGTAATTGATTATCAGGCCCTTGTTTTGAGGATTTGACATATGATATAATGGAAACAAAGTTCTTTACCCTTAAGAACTAAATGTAAACCTTAAGCTTTGAATTGATGCATTACAAATAATCTTTTGAGATCAATTTTGCAAATGATTTTGAGATGCACTTTGAATTTATGAAAGCTTAATCATGCTATACATTATGTTATAATGTGAGATGATGTCATAGAATATCCTATTGCATTAATGATGAGATTGATGGTTTAGATGAACAACCTAGGAATAATATCTGATTTTAGAGTAACCCATTATCTCAGAAACTATCCTTGAAACTAGGATAAGACTTGAATAATGGTAGTTAAGGATGGACATTCCCTTGCCACCAAAGTAAATGAGGTTGAGGATCCATCCCTCCTTCTTTACCTGGGCTCTTCCTAGATGAAAAGTAGTTGAAGATGGACACTCCCTCTCTACTTGAGGTGATCCTAGATCTTAAGCTAATGTGAGGAAGGATGATACCCGCCCTATCAAAGTAGTTGAGGATAGACATTCCCTCTCTACTCACAACTCTAAAAGAGGATGGACATTCCCTCATTTGTTGTGGCTGCTTGGGTTACTCGGAGTAGTTCTATGTAATAAGATGAGACTATTACAAATAGGTTGATGTGCAGCAACCTTAAAATAGACTACTACTGAGTGGATGGTATTATGAGGATGGATATTCCCTCCATACTATTATTAATGAATGATGAATGATGATTATTGATGAATGACAATTGATGAATGATGAATATGAGATTGTCTTTATTGTTTAAACTTATCTTGGCCTAAATTTTGATACGATATTGAGAATATAATGAGAACTGATGATCCATTTGATTATATGAAAGATTTAGTCAACTGATATAAAATGAATCTCTATTTTAAGAAGAGAAATGACTTAATTTGGTCTTGCCACCTTTCTATGAATATATATTTTAACAATTTGAAATGATTTTTTCCCAAAATAGTTGGAATTATCATAATTACATGATTTTATAATGACTACTGAGAATTGTGAAATTCTCACCCTATTTGCTTGAATTTCCATAATAGTTCTAGGATGACGTCGAGCCGACCATAGAGAAGAAGAAGGATCTGAACTGAAAGACATTTTATTTCTTTTTGTTTGATATCTGTACATAGTTATATATCATTTTGTGCCTTAGTGGCCAATAATGTAACTATTGTACTTTGATGTACAACTTTGTATATATCAAATTTCTTCATATATGTATTATGTACTCCCGCTTCAGGCTTATATTTTGTATATTATATATGTTCATCATGAAATTTGATATTGATCTAAGTGATGTGCTCTAATATGATTACTAATGCATAATTTCATATATGTCATTAGTTTTAGTATTAGGATGTTATACTAACTGTCTAGAAGATGATTACATTGATGAGGACAATGAATGGGCTTCTTTTAGCAAAGATATAACCATTGTGTTTGTCGATTTTGCCCAATTTGAGAAACCTATTGATAAAATAAAAGCTTATTTGCACCCTTTGCATATCAAAGCCCTTATCAAAGGGTTGCCCACCAATAGAGTGTTGTTCAACGAAGGAGCTGATGTCAACTTGATACTAAGAGCTATGTTAAGGAAGCTTGGTAAGATAGAATTTGACTTGTTAAACACTAACATGGTTTTAACAGACTTTACAGGAAAAACTTCTCCATTAGATGGGATGACTATGTTAACTATCCAAGTGAGAAGTATAGAAAGGTCGACTCTATTTATTATTGTCCCGTCGAAGGAAAGTTACAATTTGTTGCTCGACAAAGAATGGATTTATGTTGTAAGTACAATTCTGTCAATATTGCTTTAAAAATTAATCCTCTAGAATAAAAATATGGACATTGAGATTGTCAAAGCTAATGATAGCCCATGTTATCTCAAACAAGGGTATGGAAATTATAAAATCTATAATATATACTTGATGCCCTTGGAATACAAGCATAGGTTTGATAGCGCCATCTTTGAAACATGCATAATGGATCGCTATAGATTCCATTTGGTGCCAAAGGCCAATGTGGTTCGTCCAAAAAAAGACAATGTTGATGACAAGCCTTGAGAGCTAATTAGCTCGATGTGGCCAACAAAATAGGGGGGCTATGTAAGGCCTAGTTCCAGAATGTATATATGATGAAGAATTTGTCAATTTTTAAGAGTCACCATCAAAAGGTGATGTTAGGAAGGTCAAAGTTCAAGACCCAATGGAAGAAATCAATTTGCGAACTGAAGTTGACAACAAACCTACATTCGTTAGCAAAATACTGTCACAAGATTTAAAGGCACAATTAATCATGCTCTTGAAGGAGTATAAAGATTGCTTTGCCTAGGACTATAATGAGATGTCAGAACTTAGCAGAAGTCTAGTCGAGCATCGACTGCCAACCAGACTTGGATGTTGGCTAGTGAAACAAATGTCGCAGTGATTTGCGTCGGATGTAACAATCTCCCTTCGAGCCTGCTTACAAAAGCTACTTAGCTATCATTGTTGTGATTTTTGTGCATGTCTCTGCTATATGTGTTTGTAGGCAGATAACTTAGCGAGCAAGTTATCTCATATAATTAATTAGAATAATTAATTAAAATATGAGATAATTATGAATAAATAAAGAATAGCTAGAATAATTATAAATAAGATTATTTATAATTATTATGATGAAGATTAGCTTATTATGAATAATAGAGAATTAAATAAAAATAGATATTAAATTCAATAGAGATTAATTAGTAAATTAACCAATTAATTTAAGTAAATAATTAGCTTAAGAAATTAAAATACCTTATAAAATTAATTAAAACTTAATGATATAATTAGATGAACGAAAGATTAATTAAATAAAATATTATTATATTAAGGTAATGATTTGAAATCAACCAATGGCATTTCATGCAATAAAAAGGAGCGTTAAGCTTCATTTTTAGTGGCTTGGGAAAATATTAGAGTAATAATGAGGATTTTAAGGTAATTTGACATTTAAATTATTAAATTGAATGCAATAGGATGAACTTATAACTCATAAGTGAAATTTTAGTAGTTGGGGTTAGTACACAAGAGTTATAGGGTTTGCATGGGATTTTAGAGAATCCTAATGCAATCTAGGGTAAGAATGAGTCCTAAATAACTTACCTTGTGGTGGCTAAAACCAAGCTAAAATGTGAACCAAAACCTGGAACTAACCATATGACAATAGCTTAGAGCCTAAGTTATAACATCCCGAAAATTCATATTTTATTTATTTCGGGTGATTCTTAATTACTTAGAATAATCCGAATCGACTTCTGTGTATTTTATAATTTTTGTGAATTTTAAGAATTTTTGGGAGTTTTTACGTTTTTTTTATTATTTTAATATTATTTTGGAGTTGTATACGAGCCTTCGTATTTCATTTCTTTTTGAAAATCCTTAATGATTTTTACTAATCTGACTTAATTTTCATAAGTTTTATAATTTTTATGATTTTTGTGGATGATTATGAAATTTTTATATTTCTTTGATTATTTTTGGACTGTTTGTGAGCTTGGGGGGGCTGTACGTGGGCCCTGATGGGTCCGGAAAAGTGAAAATTTTTTCGGAACTAGAAAATTTTGTACTGTTGAGACAGAGATGGGAGATCTTACTAAACCTGAATCCAAAAATAGTTTTTTAAATTTTTTTTTACTATGTTTTGTACTGTATTTAATTATCGGGTGATAAAAATACAGTAAAAATATTATTTGTAGGATTATAGCAGATAAAAAAAATAAATATTATACTGTTTAGTCAACATTGGTGGTTTGGATATCCACCATTGATTTAATTAGACTTTATCTTGATTTAATCAAGGGTGGAGATTTAGTCTTATAAAGTGGCTAGGACCATTTATGACCATTGGATGTATAGTTTGAAGGAGTGATCGTGACCCTTCATTTTAGAGGCACATCTAATGGCTAGAATTTCAAGGAGAAAGATCTAATGACCTAGATTAAGTCTTCTAATCTAAAGGCTATACCTAGAATCTACTTTAATCCTAACCATTGAACTAATCAATGGTTAGGAATGCTTCAAATAATGGCTAGTGAGATTGGTCACTCAAGGAGAGTACAAGAAAGGGGGGGACGGTTTTGGTGGCTTAATAGCTTAGCCAAGTTTCAAGACACTAATTATTTCTCATATTGGTCATTATTGATTCATTTTCAAGAAGCTAAGTTATCAAACTTTCTCTCTATTTCTCTTCTCCAAGCAAGTTATGGCCAAGACCCCTAACTCTACCCTCCATTACTCTTTAATTTCATACAACCTTATTTCTTGAATCCTTACCTTATTCTAAGCAACTTTCATGTGGAGACTTTCTCTAAATCATTCATTTTCAAGGACTTTCTTCAAGAGCAAAGTTATAGGTTTTTATGGTGAAGTGTAAGGAAAACTTCACTACTTGTCTTATTTTCATGTTCTAAGCCATGTTTGATCCATGGTTCACCTTGTTCAAGCTTAATATGCTAATAAACTTGTGTTTTGTTTTGTATTTGAGAAGCTTTTGGTGGTGAAGGACTTGGAAAAAGAAGCAAAACAAGGAGCTTTTGAGGATCTTCAAGAGGTAAGGGGGAGATCCATCTCACCAACCAAGTATGGTGGTGAGAGATGGTTTGGTATTTGATGGATGGTGAATTCATGTGAGGATTCATTTCCATGGTTATGTAATTATTTATGGGTGTTTATGTGTTGTAACACCAAGAGAATGTTCTGTCTCAAGTGCGGAAAGGAGCACCTAACAAGGGATTGCATAATTGCAGGGATCATCTGCTTTAAATGTGGAAAACCTGGACATGTTTCCCGCAACTGCAACCAAGCGAAGGCAAGTTCTTCATTCAATGCTGCAAGGGCTGTGGAACTATAAAGCGAAGCCGAATTTACACCACGGAGGTCTTTGAGACCTCTAAGTTTGAAGATCTAAACAATGGAAATTGTACCTCAATTGACGATCCCGTAATCGTGCTGTATAATTCTGGGGGTAACCCTTCCTTTTACAATTTGTAACTATATGGATCATTTGGATTCATCTGTATTTTCATTGACATTGACCCAGTTACTTTTATCTCTGTTACCAAGATTTATCGTTGACAACCAAGTTTGTTTACTTCATCCTGTTCTACTAAAAGTCGAATCTTTTGTTGATCTGACTTGCATACCTAAAGCTATACCTATTAGAGTTTATGATTTCAGGAATTGGTCGATCATTTTCTAGTCGTATCCGGCTAGATCGTCCTGATGAAAACCTTAGTGGTTTTCGAAACCAAGACTTTTAAATTCGTAACGGCCAACAAGGTTGGAGCTTTGTGAGGGAAAGGAACTTGAGGATACATGCTAATATCTTCCTTAGAGGACAAAGGCAAGGGGAATATAAATGTTACTCTTCTAGTCAAAGAGTTCCTCATAAGGAGTTACAGTGCTGTCAGTTAAGGAGAATAATGGAACTTCTCGGTGAGATGAGGACTGTCGCCGATTGAACAAGATTACAATTAAGGATGAGTATCCTCGGAGAAAGATGAACGATTCGATGGATCAGCAATGAAGGAATCATTATTCTCTCCAAGATAGATATACGTTTTGGACATTTCTAAATTCGTAGGAATTTGAGGATGTTCCCAAAATGGTAATTCAAATGCGTTTTGGACATTATGAGTATCTCGTAATGTCGTTCAGAGTGATAATTGCTCCTGTTATATTCATAGACTGCAAGAATCGAATCTTTTATCCTTACCTAGAACAGAATCATCGTTGTCATTAGTGATGACATTCTGATCTATTCTTGAAGGTATGGATAGGCACGTTAGACACCTCGATCCAATTTTTTAAACCTTAAAGGAGAAGGAACGAATGGCAAAGTATCAGAGTGTGAAATTCTCATTTGAGGAGGTTCAGTTTTGAGTCATGAGAATGCAAATGAAGGGATTGTTGTGAATTCGTCAAAAGTTGAAGCAGTCTTGTAATGGGAAGAATTGGAGACCATGATACCCTCATAACTTACCGGGTTATCTAGTTTCTGTCGAAGGAGCGTCGATGAGCTCTCCCAGATAGTGGGATCTCTTATGTAGTTTACAAGAAGAGAATCAAACATCTACGGACTAACAAAGGTGAAGAAAGTTTTTCAGGGATTGAGGAGATGTCTGGATGCTCACTAGTATTGGTTCTACCTAATTTCGAGGAACCGTTTGAAATACTTTGTGGTACTTCACATTGAGGTCTGGGATGTGTGCTCATGCAAAGTTGGGAAGTTGTGACTTATGCCTTGAGATAGTCGATAGTGCTTGATGAGGATTACCCAACTCATGGCTTGGAGTTAGCCGCAGTTATAATTGCTTTGAGAATATAGAGACACTTTCTATATGGAGCAACATTCAACGCCATTAGCAATCACAAGCACTTGAAGTGTCTATTCGACGAAAAGGAACTGAACATGAGATAGAGAAGGTGACTAGAAGTTTTGAAGAAGTATGACCTCTAGCTTTAGTATCATCTTGGAAAAGCAAACGTTATGGCCGACACTTTGAACCGTAAACTACTTAATATCCTCATTATGATGGTTAAAAAGAAGGAATTAATGGAGTAATTCAAGGACATGTGACTGTCATTGGAAATGACACTGGATGAAGTATGTCTAGATATAGTTACTATTTCGAATGATCTGTTGGGAGAAATCTAAAAAGAATTAGAAAAGTGACTAAGATATACCAAGATTTAAAGTAGAAGTATCCGTAGTAAGGAATGGAGAGAGACATTACTTAACATATATCGCCCTGTATGGGTTACCAATAAACTCACCTCAAAATTCTTCGGACTATATCAAATTCCGTTTCGAATTTGGTCTGGTAGCCTAGCAACTAATTTTTGTCATCCTTTTTGTCATCCTTTCTTTCTAAATCTTTGTGAAATCTTCCATATATCGTGATTGCGAAAGTATATCCCCGATTCAGCCTTGTCATCAAACTAAACACGATATAGTTCAGAGAGAGTCTGATCTATGAGAAGCTTCTTGTGAAGATCAAGGATAGGAGAACAAAGCAACACAGAGATATAGAGATCACATTAGTAAGGGTGATCTAAATTGACGCGACTAGAAGCGCGATGTGAAAGTTGGAAGGCAAGATGAAGGAATTACATCCATGTTTATTCTAAGGGATGAAAATTTCGAGGACGAAATTTCTATTTGAAGGGGAGTGTTGTAACATCCCGGAAATTAATAATTTTAGGATAAATAGTTGTTTTATAATATTTGTGATTTTTAAAAATTTTTCTGTATTTTTTTGAGAGCACAAAATATTTTAATATTATTTTTTATTTTACGTGCAAACTGAGCGGGATCGAGAAAATGAGATATTTTTCTGGAGAACCTTGAGCTGTGGAAACGTCAACGTGGGATCTTACTAAACCCAAGGCTAAACACGGTTTACGAAGTTTCACATTTTTTTAAGAAATTTTAACAGATAAAATAATAATCGCTGTGTAAATTTTATCTGTCAGATAAATTAATACTAACTTCGGTCAACTGTAACAATTGTCTACTAAATAATAACATGCATTAAAAACCTTATCACATTATCCAAAATCTGCTTTGTGTCACATCCATTAGCTTTATTTTCAAAAGAAAGATTGATTTAATCCAAGCTTGTAAAAAGGAAAGGTTCCAAGAAATTTCCTTCAATTACACATTTCTCTCTCTTCCCTCCCCACTCACTCCACGGTAGAAGCCATTTGGGATCCCAATATTTACATCCTCACTTTTAATTCTTCACTCTCACATTTCTAAACATTTCCTCTCTTCTCATTTTCTTCAAGCACTCTTCTCTTCCTCTTTTCTTGTTCCTTCTCCACCGTACACTCACCTCTTGGAGACAATCTCCATGGCTTGCTAAATCAATCACATTTCTAGCTTTATTACACCATTCCAATACCATTCTCTTTGGTGGTCCTCTTTTGGTTCTTCTTCTTCTTCTTCCATTTTTCATCATTGAAGCTAAAGCTTGAAGCTTTTGAGGTAAAACCTTCACCTTTCTTCCATTTTCTTCTCAGTTTTGTTTTTCTTGGTCACTTATGTGATCAAGAACTCATCTTTCCATGATTTGAGTAGACATTGTGGAAGTCACTCACATTAGTGTTTTCTTGAAGGTGAAAACGAAAATCAAGAGCAAAAAGGAGCTAGCATCCTTGTGTTGTCTTCATTTAGGTAAGAGGGAGATGATCCTCTTCAACCAATCTTGCTAGTAAGGAAATGTCTTGTGTGGGTTGTTGTTGATTGATGAATCCATGTATGGATTTCTCTCTTTGTTATGTTATTTTTCTTTCTTTTTCACAATGGTGTATTTGGTTGGATTTGTATGAGTTATTGATCTCCCTTATGTGATTTAGGATGCATGTTTGAGCTAATATGATGTTGAAAATGTTATGGATTGATTTGGTTTAAGTTTAGATGGCCTAAAGATCACTTTTCTGCAAGTTTATGTGTGGTAATCGATTACACAGTGCCTGTAATCGATTACCAAGACTTTGGAGTTACAAAACCGTGATTCTGGGAATCACGTAATCGATTACCTCTTATCTGTAATCGATTACGGAGATTCTATCTAGCTTGTAATTGATTACCAGAACTGTGTAATCGATTACCAAACCTTCTGAGTTACAAAATCATGTTTCTGGTAATCATGTAATCGATTACATCCCGTGTGTAATCGATTACGGAGGTTCTGTCTAGTTGGTAATCGATTACCAGAGCCGTGTAATCGATTACCAAGTTCCTAGAGTTGCAATCGGGTTTCTGAGACGCCATGTAATTGATTATATCTCTTATGTAATTGATTATAGAGGATCTGCCAAGCTGGTAATCGATTACCAGATCCATGTAATCAATTACTAGGACCCAAAAATGAGATTTTTAAGCTGAAAATGATGAAAACATGGTTTCTTATCCCTTATAACTCAAACATAAATCTTAAACCCCAGATTCAAGGATTTTATTCCACTGAAATATGACAGGATTGTATATCCAAACCAACGAGGGAGAAATGATTTTGAAAATGGAATTTTGGACCCATAACATGGAAATTTCAGTATGTGTAGAATGATGTACATGTATATGTATTGATATTGAGGGTTGGTTGATGTAATTGTGAGTTCCTATGTGGGACCAAGTTCTTGATGAAATTATGATATGTTAATATTGAAAATGGATATATATGCCATGGTGGTATACTTTATGATGAATGCATTATTGATAAACATACATGATTGGATATTATGTCGTCATGCATGTGTTGTCCGTTGGACATTGTTGGAAAGGCCAAGTTGCCTAGGAGTTTGAATAACACCTATGTGTGGGTGCGAATAGACTAAGCGTAGGTGTCATATGTTGTTGACCCTGGGGGCATCGGGGTGCGGGTGCCTCACATGGACAGTTATGAGCTCCTCTGTGCCGTGGGGTAGATCGATGCAAACACACTGACGATCCAGACCGAGACGCTGTCCTATATCGCGATCAACGGTTGAGGTGCCATGTATAAGCCATTGTTGCGCAAATATTTTATGAGATGAAGCACATTGTTTTTAAAGGCTAACGAAATACTAGCATTACTCCTTGATCATTCACTACGAAAATGTTAGTGTCTAGCTCCATGGAGTAGGAATTGGGTACCATTCGCATTATGAACTGTTGGTCTCATAAATCATTGAGCATGAGCATCCATAACTGTGGAAAATATCTGTTATTATTACCGTAATAATTATGTGATTGCTTGAACTGTTGATTGTTAGAATACTGATAACTTTTATTTCTCTTTATTATTGATATGCTTTTATTGTTGATTTTAATTATTACTGTGATTGGATTATTGCTTTAAATGAAGTTATGCTTATTTGAATTGCCTTATTGTTCATTGTCTGAGATATTATTGTTGTTTCTATCTAAATTCTTATTTTTACTGCTACTGTTGATAAAAGTATGTGTTGTGTTGTTATTTGGGCATCCTGTGCCGTTTAATTTTCTTGCTGCCATAATTGGTAATGTAAGTAGGATATCTCACCTCTTTCCTGTATTTCTGTATTTCTGTTTCATATTTACATTTGATAAAAGGTCTTGAAGGAGATGAAGAGGGACCACCCCTCTGCCGAGGTGATTAGACGTCTGGACAATATTTCTTCGATTACGTATGAGTGCTGTTGCGTGGGGGCATTGATGTCGGACTTGTCGACTGGGACTCCGACTGTCGTATATGTATATGGGGTTGCGGCTTTGTCTGCTAGTAGTACCTACCCAGGGTTACTACTCTCCCTTTAGTGTTTTGTTCCCGCTGTATTTTATTTGAATATGTAAGTATTATATTTTATGTTATTAGTGCCTTGTGTTAAGGACAAATACATTATATATATGGAATATGTTTTTCTTTCAGTGATTGTGTTTTAATGGCTGATTTCTAAATATGTTTCATTCGAGGCTCCTATTTTCTATTTATGTATAATGGAAATAAATAAATTTTGAAATTACTATTTTGAGACTGTGACACGCCTGGATCTAGTGACTGTGGTGCACTGACGATTAGGCCGCGGTTGTTAGATTTAGGTGCGTTACAGGTAGCTCTTCTGTACCGTGGATCAGACCGATGCAACACACCGATGATTCGGACAAAGACATTATTCTTAATCAAGATCTGGCATAGATTGTCGTGTATAATGCTAGATGTGCAAAACTGATGAGAGTTGTAGCATGTGGTCTGAGGGAATTGTGGTATGCAATGCCCCTTTTTCTTACCTCACGAAGAAGGAACGTCACACCATAATAGTTTGAAACATAAAATGGAATAAATTACGGAAAATAACAATTATTTTAAACCTCATAGACTCGATTCATTTTATAGATGTATAAGTTCCTTTCTAAATGGCATTACATTTTTTTTTTGTTTTAAATTGTATTATTAACGAGTAGTGTCAAAAGATTAAATTTAGAGATTTTCTTCGTAGCGAGATAATAGTTCGAACGGTCGTAGTAAAAACTAACGTAAAGTAAACTATGCACCCATACATAACATGTTTATATATATATGCAACAGCCTGTTTAATTACATCATGATTTACACAAAAAGCAAAAGATGTACCCACCTGAGATGATACAAATATACACCCATCAAATACAGCAAAATGTCAGGCTTCCCAAAAAGATAAACGGTTAGCCATCAGTAGTCACCGACAATATCAGCCCCTAAGACTAACGAGAAGGGACCGTAGCCAAGTCCTCCTCAGGGTCCTCTTCATCCAATGAAATTTCTATCAGAGCGACTGAATTTCGGGCAGAAGCCCGAGCAGTGGAGAGGAAAGAGTCCTCTTGTGGGGTGTAGTAAAGGTCATCCCACAGATCTCTAACAGGTAGGTAAAATTCCAAATGAACAAAAGTGGTAAAGTAAAAAATAAGCGGGTTGTAGCAGCCTCACGCCAAAGACACAGTCAGCTCCCCGTGATAGATGCAACGGTCCGTGCTCAAGTTAATGTGCCAATAATTGGGTCCCCATGAAAGCTCATCCTAGTATACCCCAAAAATCGACGAGGACGCGAAGACATCTTCATCAAACTCTAGTCGTAATATGACCAAAAACCCGAAAACTTAGGTGTTTTCTTTCCTTCCTCACGAACGTCTTCTCAGAAGTATATGAATAAACAAAAATATCAAAATACAGAAAGAGGTGAGACACCCGTCTTTTATTACCAAAATAGTAGCAAGAAAATAGAACGGCGCTGGACGCCCACATAGCATCACAACATACATATTCATTACCAATAATAATAAAATTAACAATAAAACAGAACAACAATAATTAATAGTAAGAATTAACAATAACAGATAGATAACAGTAATATCTTCAGCAGTCAACAGTCCAGTGGTCAGATAATTATTACAGTAATAAGAACATATATTTTCACAGTTATAAATATTCATGCTCAATGAATGATGAGACTGACAATTCACAATGCATATGGTACCAAGTTCCTACTCCATGGAGCTAGACACTAACATTTCGGAGAGAATGATTAAGGAGTTATGTCAGTATCTCGTTAGCCTTAAAAATAGTGTGCTTCATCTCATAAAAATATTTACGCAATACGGCTTATACATGGCACCTCAACAGTTAATCGCAATATAGGATAGCGTCTCAGTCCGGATCGTCGGTGTGTTTGCATCGGTCTATCCCACGGCCCCAGTGGAGCTACCACTGTCTATTGTGAGATACCTGCACCCCGACGCCCCTAGGGCCAACCACTATGACCCTATGCTTAGTCTACTCGCACCCGCACATAGGTGTTATTCAATCTCTTAGGCATACATCGCCTTTCCAATAATGTCCAACGGACAACACATATGCATGATGACACAATGTACATCATGTATGTTTATTTATGATACATTTATCATAAGGCATACCACAATGGCACATGATCATTTCTCAATATCAACATTTATTTATACATGGTTCATCGATTATCACAATCACATGTTATGGAATCCAACATTTCTAACATCTTAGATCTTGGTCAATTATGAAAAGTTTAGGTTAAATAACCCTTAGAAACCGTGGCTCCCTAGGTCTTCAAAGTTCTAATTTCTTTCCATTTTATGCATTAGTCACTTGATATCTAATCACTTAAATCTTATTTCACATAAAATCAATCCAATCCCTTAAATTCCAAGGCCAAAACCATGGCCTCACATTAGGGTAGGAAACCCTCAAAATTTTTATTTCATGCCTTAATCATCTCATAATTAATCACATAAGTTTTATTTTATACAAATCAACTCCAACCCTAGGAATTTCAAGCCAAAACCGTGGCCTCCAATGGGGTAGTAAACCCTCAAAATTTCCATTCATTAATTCTAACATTTCCAAACATTCCAACACCACCAATGCATTTAAAATTATTATTCAATCATCAACCTCAATTAAAAACACATACACATACAAAATCATCAAACAAAGTAAGCATACAAATATAGATTTCTCCATCAAACAATCACATAAGGTCTCCTCACCACCAATAATGGTTGAAGTGAGTAAATCCCCCTCTTACCTAAAGGAAGAACACGAAAATGGCCTCCTATTTGCTCCTTGATGGTTTCGGTTTTGGGGTCTCCAAGAACCCTAGAATTTCAAACTCAAAGAATCAACACCAAGCTTGGTAAAAGATAGATCTTTGGTCTCCAATGAAACCATAGAATACGAAAATGAAGAGAATGAAAAGAAAAAATGAAAACTTTACCTTAAAGTTTGAAGCTTGGTCTGGGAAGACAATGAAGGTGATGATGGATTTTGAATAAACCCTCCAAATAGGAAGTGTAGAGGAGGTTGAGGGGAGTGTAGAAATTGTGTTAATGAAGAGAGAAAATGAAAAGAAGTGGTCACTAATGGGACTACAAACCGTGGGTAAAGGAGGAGAAGAAGAAAGAAAATGGAGAGAAATGGAAGATGAAATTTGAAGATAGAGAAAGTGTTGTATGCAAATGAGAGATATTTGGTAAAATGTGTTAAGTGGGGGAGCAAAAATTTGCTCCCCTTGGGCTAGCATTGCCGCAACATTGATAGAGAGAGGGAAGGGGAAATTGGTTTCCCCAACAAGCCAAGGGTAACTTAGTCTTTTAGTGGTAAAAGCTTCTCAAAGAAGCTTTGATTAAAATACAATAGATTTGAATTAAAGTGGATTTGATTAGACATAAAGTGGATTACATTAGGATAATGTGATAGGGTTTTTAATACATGTTATTATCCATTGGACAATTGTTACAGTTGACAGAAGTCAGTATTAATTGTCTAGCAGATAAAATTACACAGCAGTTTATTATTTTGTCAGATGAAATTTCTCGAAAAATATGAAATCTCGTAAATCATGTCCAGTTTCGGGCTTAGTAAGATCCCCCGTCGATGTTTCCACAGATCAAGGTTCTCGGGAAAAATATCTCATTTTCTCGGCTCCGCTCAGTTTGTACGTAAAATGAAGAATAATATTAAAATATTTCGCATTCTTAGAAAAATCCAAAAAAATTCTCAAAAATCACAAATATTACAAAATGAATATTTATAAAGAAACAAATAAATTTTGGGGTGTTACATGGTACCAACAGATCTTCTAGATCAATCTCTCTAACTTGAGTTAGCTCTATGGAGTAGGAAATTGAGTCTGTGAGCATATGCGTAATATGAACATTTATATCCATGTGATATTTTAATTGTCGAATATTGGATAATTTTTTGATTCCATGATTATAATTATTATTTGCTATATCTGTATTATTGTTTATTATATTTGTATGACATTATTGTCATTTATATCTCTTTACTGCCATGTTGGTACTAGTGTTGGTAATCTCACCTCTTTGTATGTTGTTCTTGTATTGTAATTGTAATTGATAAAGACGGTGAGCAAGGGTTTGAGCAAGAAGGTGAGGAGGTGATTCCTGCTGAGGAAGCTAAATTCTGAGTCAATGGTGATGCCAAGTTTTCTTGGGTACATGAGGCTACAATTCCGAGGAGGTTCAGAGGCTTGGCGTATTCATTTAGATAGAGGGTGTATTATTTACATGGGAGATCTTACTGTTTCCCTAAGTTGGCTATATCATGGGAACCCTTATTTTAGTGTTAATATTTACGTACACTTAGAGTTTTCATTATCCATTAGGCAGTATTAGGGTGCTTACTACCATACTCCTAGTGAGATTAACATTGTGTTATCTGCTCGGACACTTATCCGTAGGACTACGCGTCATGCGTGATTCCTATCTTCTGAGGAGGATCCGTCTGAGGGTTCTGCTCCATAGACGTGTACTTGGGCCAGCATAGTAGTTCTGATACTTTTTAATACTTTTGAGAACTCTGTTTGTATATATTTAAATATGTCAATACTGAGATTATGTATATGATGTAATTTATTTGTGATACTGTTTAGTATTTTATTTATGATACTGTTTAGTATTTTATTTATATTCTGCTAAGTTTATCTTATCAATATCAAGAAATTTTACAACTCATATTTATATTATACAATATTATTTTATAACTTGGGGTAATTCAGTAATAATAACATTAAAATGTGATACCCTACGGTGGGTGTTACACAAGGTGAGTTCTTAAAGAAATTTTTTCCAAAACATAAAACCAATGCTATGAAAAGACAAATCCAAAATTTTTCCCAAAATTCAAATGAAGCATATTTTTTATGTTAGGAACGGTTTAAAGATTTGTTAAATTCTTACCCACATCATGGTTTTGAAAAATGACACACTATAAGCTTCTTTTATGAAGGTTTAACACCTGAAACTAAACAATTTGTGGAAACAATGTGCAATGTGTAACACCCTTGTGAGGATGTCACATATATAAAGAAAAATAAAAGAAATCTACCCAAGTTGTAAAACATTTATTATGTACTAATACGGGTTGTAAAATAATTCCTGTTAAACAGAATATTATTAAATAAAATAATGCGGAAACATAAAACCAACAGAACAACATCACTCATAATATACATATGGTTCAAGTTATAAGTTATACAAATAATTTACAACTACAACTAGAAATTATTTAAACAAAAACAGTAAACCAAAAACAGTAAAGAGTCAATATATACATACGCAGACGCGTCCAAAAATACACATCATAAACATTTAATCCTCTGATGGATCACTATCAGGAAACTCATTAGAAGATAAATAACCAGGATGCCTCGACACTCGGCGGAAATGAGAACGCGCAGTCGATACGATAGTCATCTCACTAGGCTTAGTGGACACACCACCCCAATGACGCCTAAGAGATAAAGGCAACTCTAAGTGCAGAAACACAGTAGTCGTCATCACTGGCTCTCCATCAAACGTAAGTCGTATGGACACAGTCAACCGTCCCACGTAAGTCACAGAGTCTCTGTCGCGCCCGATGCCAAGCTAATGATCCACCGTGAAACTCGAGTGTCACAAAACCCAAAATCCACGCACCGCCATACCCAAACAAATCAGTCCAATGGATATGGATGATCGGATGGTTCTTGGTCGTCGTATTGGTCTTCGACTTGTTGCTCCTCTTCCTCCTCAGGATATAAAATCTCAAGAGGCTGTTCCTCTTCCTCAAACTCTTTACCACGTAAATAAATATACAGAAAACACATACAATAAAGAGGTAAGACAAACTAAAATCATCACAAACATGACAAATAAGAAAATGACAAATAATAAATATACAGTTCATGCAATATGAAAAGCTATAATAGTAATTAATAACAGAATAGTATCACAACAACACATAATATCACGGATAAAATAATATCACCGATAAAATAAAATAAGAAATAGATAATTATCATAATAATAACCAAATAAAATAAACAGATAAAATAAAATAATATCCAAGATATAACCATATACAATATGACACGATCCTACTCCATGGAGCTAAACACATACATGTATCAGAGAGAGAATGACCCGCAAAATCTATTAGTACCACGGCTGCCCAACCAAACTATTCCGCGGTCTCACGTTGCGTCTATAGCCCCACGTCACATGGAATCCATCATCCAAGGCATGGTGTAGTTCACGGTCTCACGTTGTGGCACTACAGGTAATGTACTATTAGACTTTACGAAATCTCGATTAAAAATAGTGCGTGTCGAGTCCATTAGTGTGCTATCAGTTACCACGGCCCAGCGGAGCGACCGACTGTCCATATATGGGATCCCGTACACTAACGTCTCCAAGTTCATAAAGACAATGAACCACACTACGTTTATCGCATCGACAACACGATGTGATTCACCTCGTCAACCAATCCACCAAAAATTGGCCTAAACTCAATATATGAGAAATTACCAGAATACCCTCAATAAAAATATATCCTCAAAGATAAAAAGATACAGTAAGTCCCACCAGACAAATACTGTTCCAAAGCTTGTACGGGTTCACCTCATAGCCCAACAGCAGAGAAAAAAAAATACAGAAAATACTGTTTTGGTCAATCGCGTAGAAATTTTATCGCGTTTTCACAATCTCGTCGTTTTTACAAACCTTTTTAAATCGCATAATTAAGTTTTACTGTTTTTAAAATCGCGTAGAGTTTTTAATACGTTTTCTCAATCGCATAAGATTTTTAAATCATTTTATGGTCCAAATCCCTTAAAAATTACTGTTTAAATAAACAGAAATAATAAATAATACGTTTAAACTACATAAAATATTTTCAATACCGTATACTGTCTTTTGGACATCTTTTCTAACTTAATTGCCCATTTTTACTAAAAATTGACAGTATTTTGCTTAGAAAATTATATTAATGGTTTCCTAATTTTTCCGTAAAAATTCTATTTACTTAATTTTGTTACCGTATAATTTAAACCTTTTGAAAACCACTAACATGCTTCAAAATACAGTATGAGCTATATGTTAGAAATTTTTGAAAGTTACTGTATTTCTTTTCTAACAATAAAATCAATAGTTTTAGTTGCTTAAACTTAATTCAATTCAATTTATTTCTTCAAACTCATTTTAGAAAAATTCTTTTTAACATATATTGCATCTTTATACTTGAAAATGGTTTGGAATTGATTTTAGAAATCATGAATTCTTGGTTTGGCATGTTGGCCGAAATATACATTTGGGTCATTTGATTTCTAAATTCATATTCCTTGATCTAAACAATTCTATCTCTTGTTAGTTTTCCTAGGTTAATTAAATTACACTTTAGGAAAATAATGAGAACATTTTGGTTCTCCTTTTGGGTCAATGGCCGTGAGCCTTGGTGTTGTGTTCTTTGGAACACTCATGCATACCTTAGCATGTTATTCACATCCTATACATTATCATGCATTTCTAACACATACAAATTATCAAAGCTTGTAGACATGCAAATCAAAGCTTGTAGACATGCAACATCATACAAATTATTACAAACATCAAATAGGAAAGCTACTAACAACCACACAAACAAGCTACTAAACAAACACAAACAAGGAATCCTTATGGATTCTACAATCAACAACCAATCTCCATCTTCTTACCACCACCCATGGATGATAAGAATTGTCTTCCTCTTACCTTAATTGAAGACAAAAATATTCTTTCACTCCTCTTCTAGGTTTCGGTTTTCTCCTTCAAATCACCTAACAAACTTAAACAAAAATCTACAAGTTACTAACCATAAAAAGAGAGCTTAAACCATGGAGAAATCATGGCTTAGAACTTTGAAAAAGAGTTTAGAAATGGATAACAAGAAATTTCACCTTCTAGGTAAAATTTTCCAAATAAGTTTCCAAGCTTTAAATGGAAGATTTTGCAAGAACTCTCAACTAGAGATGTTCTTAGGATTGTGTTTAGGTTTAGAAAACTTGGTTGGATAAAATTTTGGGTGGTTGCAAGGTATGGTTTTGTGTTTGGCCGAATGGAGCTTCAAGAGAGCTTCAATGGTGTTTAGGGTTTTTGGAAGAGAGAGAAGAGAGAAAATGCTTGAAGGATGAAATGATTTTTGTCTTCCAAAGGCCAAATGGCCGTGAACTTCAAAGCCATGCAAGGTGTCATGGGTTTGGCTTCATCCAAGCCTTAGAATGAATCAAAGGTCAAGATTAAAACTTGGTTAGCAAGCTTGTCTCCCATTGGTTGAGTTTAGCATAGTCATCTAACCTAGTCACATGCTTAGTCACTAATTAACCTAGTCACCACACTTAGTCATCATGTTCTAGAGAATTCCTTCACTAATGATGCTTAATTAAGCTACTAAGTTAACTGTTTTAGCTAAACGTGGGTCCCGCAAAACATTTTCGGGTCCACTGTCATTTTATTATACTGACTAATAAAATAATATTATAATAATACAAAATTATTTTATTTGACAGTTAAATCCTAAAATTAAAAGATTAACAACAGTATCATTCAGAATCGGGTTTAGTAAGATCCCCCAGTTTTGAATAATTAAAACAAGATTTTTTCGGCCCGAAAAAATATTATTTTCTTGTCCCGGAGCAAATCGCACAAAAAGTCCAAATAAAATCACAGACAGTAATATTAAGCACTGTAACATATAGAAAATTTAAAAACAGTACAATCGGGACGTAACGGATATTTTTCTATTTTTTTCCCACGACGAAGCAAATCATCCAAAACGTTCAAATAAAATTACAGACAGTATTAATTGTCTGTATATCTCCCAGAAAAATTAAAACAGTAGCTTGAGAAAATTTTTATTTTACCGTCTCGAAACAAATTACGTAAAACGATCAAATAAAATTTTAGCCTGTAAAACATATTTGTATTTCATACAGAAAAATAAGAAACAGTAAAATAGGGACACAACAGTCATTTACACAAAAGCTTGAAAAACGGCAAACAGAACATTCGGGACATTTTTCTAAAAATTGGGGTGTTACACAATGGTGAGTTTCTTGATAAAGAACCTGATGAAGCTTTAGATTATTTAAATCAGTTGACTAAAAATTCTCAATCTTAGCATAGTACTAACCCTTCTAAAAATTCAACCAGATCTAACCTTGCAAGTGCTAATAAAGGAAAATATCACCTTAGTCAAGAGGAAGATCTAAATGCTAGGTTTGCTAGTTTGCTTAGAAAGGTTGAAGCTATGGAATTAGGGAAAGCAAAAGAAATCAAATCTGTGCAAAATGAAGAAATTTGTGGCATTTGTGATGACTTAGGACACTCAACACACGAATGTCCTAAGATTTCTGTTTTTAAAGAAGTTGTACATGAGCAAGTAAATGCAATGAATAATTTAAAAAGTCACTTACTTCTTCTTTTTTAGATTCATACAATCTGGGATGGAGAAATCACCCGAACTTCAGCTGGAGGAGTAATAATCAGTCACAATTTGTGCAACCACCACCTCCTCAGTCACAATAGGACTCTCAAAATTCTCAAGGATATGTACCTTATGTCCCACCATATAGGAAAAACCTTGAAGAAACACTGCATGCATTCATAGAAAAACAAGAGGCCATTAATAAACAAAATAATCAAACCATGATTGACATAAAAGAAACTCTTGCTAAACCTTCTTCTGCACTCACCATTCACGAGAAAGGAAAACTTCCTTCTCAACCTCAACCAAATCCCAAGGGTCAGTATAGTTAAATGAGGGTAGTTTAGAAAACCAACAAATGGATCAAGTCAAGTTAGTGATAACTCTTAGGAGTAGAAAGGTTGTTAAAAAAAAAATTACCGAACCTTGTGAGAAAGATGATGAACCAATTCTCCAAGAAAATGAAGAAGTTGACCAAAAGGAAACCAAACTCTTGCTTGCACCCCTATTTCCTCGAGCATTAAACAATTCAAGGAAATTGAACTATAACACTAAAATTTTTCAAATTTTGAAACAAGTGAATATCAATATTTCTCTGTTAGATGCTATCAAACAAATTCCTTCTTATGCCAAATATTTGAAGGACTTGTGCACTGTTAAAAAGAAACTAAATGTGAAAAAGAAAATATTTTTGGCTGAACAGGTAAGCTCCATTCTTCAAAATAATAATGCGTTGAAATATAAAGACCCTGGTTATACTATAGTTTCATGCATTATTGGAGAATATAAAATTAAAAAAGCTTTACTTGATCTTGGTGCTAGTATCAATTTGCTTCCATATTCAGTTTATCAGCAACTCAACTTGGGTGAGTTAAAACTAACTTCTGTAACTCTTCTACTTACTGATAGATCAATTAAAATTACAAGAGGAATAATGGAAGATGTGTTGTGCAAGTTAATAAATTCATATATCTTATGGATTTTATTGTCTTAGATACTGAACCAATGGTTGATAGTTGCAAGTCAATTCCTATTATTTTAGGCCGTCCAATTTTAGCAACATCTAATGCTTTGATAAATTATAGAAATAAAGTGGTGAAGCTAACATTTGGAAATATGACACTAGAGCTTAATGTTTTTAACAGGTGTAAGCAACCATAAGAAGTCCTTGATGAAAAGAAGGAAGTTGAAGGAATTGAAGTCATCGTAGATGATCATTTTCAAACAAAGAGTTCTTTTGACCCATTAGAAATTTGTTTAGTCACTTCATTTGATTTAGACATGCAATTAAATGATGATATCTCTGAAATATGTTCTTTGCTTAATTGCATACAGGTAATGGAGTACAAGGGATGAAAGCCAAGATTTGAAGAGCTAAAACCCATGAATGATAATACCCATGAAGAAGTACCCACACTGGAACTAAAGCCATTACCTGTGGGGTTAAAGTACACATTTTTTGGATAAGAGCAAAGCTTTCCAGTGGTAATTTTCTCGTCCCTTATTGAAGAACAAGAAGGTATGTTAACAGAAGTACTTATAAGGCATAAAAGTGCAATTGGATGGACATTAAAGGACATAAAAAGCATTAATCTATTAATATGTACACATAGAATGCATTTAGAGGATAATGCTAAAACATCTCAACAATCTCAAAAAATATTAAATCCACACATGAAAGAGGTAGTTAGAGCTGAAGTTCTTAAATTGCTTGATGTTGGAATTATCTATCCTATCTCTGATAGCCAGTGGGTAAGCCCTACATAAGTTGTGCCTAAGAAATCTAGAATAACAGTGGTTGAAAATGATAAAGGTGAATTAATACCTATGCGAGTCTCATCCAGTTGGTGTATGTGTATTGATTTTAGAAAATTAAATGTTGCTATTAGGAAAGATCATTTCCCCTTGCCATTTCTTGATCAAATTTTGGAAAGGGTAGCAGGACAGCCATACTACTGTTTTCATGATGGTTATTCAGGTTATAGTCAAATACCAATTGCATTGGAAGATCAAGAAAAGACCACTTTTACATGTCCCATTGGTACTTTTGCATATAAAAGAATGTTTTTTGGCCTTTGTAATGCTCTAGCGACATTCGAAAGATGCATGCTAAATATTTTTAGTGACATGATTGAGCATTATTTAGAGGTTTTCATGGATGATCTGACAGTTTTTGAAAATTCTTTTGAAAATTGTCATGATAATTTAGAAAAAGTTCTTAAAAGATGCAAAGAAAAAGGATTTGTGCTAAACTGGGAAAAATGTCATTACAAGGTTACCTCAAGAATAGTGTTAGGTCATGTTATATCTTCTAAAGGAATTGAAGTTGATAAGGCCAAAGTTGAATTAATTGCCCATTTGGCTTCCCCAAAAACAAGATTTTACATAAGATTCATTAAGGACTTTAGTGTCATATCTAGACCATTATATAATCTTCTGTTGAAAGATGCACCATTTGATTGGACTCAAGAATGTCAAAAATATTGTGAAAAATTAATTGGTCTTCTGACATCTGCTCCCATCACGCAATCTCCTGATTAGTCTTTGCCTTTTGAGTTGATGTGTGATGCTAGTGATTTTGCTGTGAGCGCTGTTTCAGGCCAAAGAAAAGAAGGTAAGCCTCATGTGATTTGTTATGCGAGTAGAACTTTAAATAGTGCACAAATGAATTTCACCACTACTGAAAAAGAACTACTTGCTGTAATATTTGCACTGGACAAATTTTGATCTTATTTAATTAGTTCTTCTATTGTGATTTTCACCGATCATGCTACTGTTAGATATTTGATGTCAAAGCAAGATGCCAAATCAAGATTAATATGATGGATCTTGTTGCTTCAAGAATTTAATATCACAATAAAAAATAAGAAAGGAGCCAAAAATGTTGTCGCAGATCATTTGTCTAGACTTACAACAGGCTCACCTTTTGAAAACGCACCCATCAATGATTCTTTTCCCGATGAATTTTTATTTTCTATCAATTCCATGCCTTAGTTTGCTAACATAGTCAACTTTCTTGTAACAGGAAAGATGCCGCCTCAATGGACGCACCAAGATAGAAAGAAATTTTTGACAGAGGTGAAATTTTTTTATTGGGATGACCCATACTTGTTCAAATATTGTCCTAACCAAATCTTTTGGAGATGTGTACCCGATAGTGAGGTAGGTAGTGTCATTAAATTTTGTCACTCAGAACCATGTGGAGATCATTTTCTTCAAAGAAAACAACTATAAAAATCTTGCAGTGCAAATTTTATTGGCCCACTTTATTTAAGGACTACTATACTTTTTGCAAAAGTTTTGAAAAATATCAGAAATTGGGCTCCATTTCAAAAAGAAACATAATGCCTTTGAACCCTATCCTTGTCATTGAAATTTTTTATTATTAGGGAGTTGATTTCATGGGTCCATTTCCATCCTCATTTGGATTTGTGTATATTTTAGTTGCAGTTGATTATGTCTCAAAATGGATTGAGGTGATTCCACACCGACACAATGATCATAAAATTGTTCTCAAATTTTTAAAATAAAATATCTTGTATCAATTTGGAATCCCTCGAGCTATCATCAGTGATGGGGGAACACATTTTTGCAATAAACCATTTGAATCTTTAATGAAAAAATATGGTATTACACACAAAATTGCCACCCCTTATCACCCTCAAACAAATGGACAAGCTGAATTGGCAAATAGGGAGATTAAACAATTTTAGAAAAAACGGTTAACCCAAATCGTAAAAATTGGTCTTTAAGACTAAATGATGCACTTTGGGCTTACCATACTACTTTAAAAACATCTTTGGGCATATCACCATATCGGTCAGTCTATGGGAAACGTTGTCACTTGCCTGTAGAATTGGAACATAAAGCATTTTGGGCTATTAAAGCTTTCAACCTAAACCTTGATGATGCTTACAAGATACACAAATTGCAATTAAATGAACTTGAGGAATTGAGAAATGATGCATATGAAAACTCAAAGATTTATAAAGTCAGAACAAAAGCTTTTCATGACAAGTCAATTTTGAGAAAATCTTTTGAAATTGGTCAAAAAGTTCTACTTTATAATTCTCGTCTGCACCTATTCCCTGGAAAATTGAGATCTAGGTGGAGTGGTCATTTTGTTGTCAAACATGTATATCCTCACGGGGCCATAGATATTGAGAATCCTAAGAATAGTAATGTGTTTAAAGTCAATGGACAAAGACTCAAACCATTTCTAGAAAACCAAGTTGATGAGGTAGAATTCATCTCTCTTTCTGATCCTTATTATGAATAGAATTTATTCTAATTTTGTTGCCTTCTTTTTGCAGTTCTTTGTGTTCCCAATTAAGTGGCGGATAATGGTACTCTATGTCTCTCGAGTTGGTTTGTTTTCAATTTTCCATAATAACTGAATCTTTCTATTTTAAAATGGATGTCATTCTCTCAAATTTAAGAAAACATTTTCCTTCCCTCCCTCAAAATGCTCTGACAAAAATCTACAAAGCTAGATGTGAAAGATTGAGACTGTTAATGCACAAGGGTATGCCAAAAGATGTATGCTGGATGATTGAAGCAAAGGTCCAACTAGCAAGTAAGTCTTCAATTTCATTTAACTCATACATGTTAGGTCTTGGTAGAAGTTCGTATTCTAAAAGGAGAAGAACAAAAAGGTTACAAGTATGTCACAAATGTGCACGATGGAAATGTAACAAGCGATCTCGTTCTTTGGGATGGTTTCCACAAACAGAGAAGATAAAATCTTTTTTATTAAGAATGGACTGAGTAAGGAGTCATTAGATGATATCTTATTGACTCTTGAGATGCATTCTTCTGGATTTGTGCATTGTGAATTTCTTAATTTGTGGAATCTCTTCAAAGATGAACAAAAATGTTACAATCTTGGGAATCTGACTCTAAAATACCCTGTTTGCCAATTTATAAGAAAATTAGATGGGAAGCTTATCATTGACTCATAGAAGGCGTTTAAGCCGTTACTGGATGTAAAACCAGAGGAAGATGTGAGCCACAACCATAACAAGATGTACATATTATCTTCTTATATAAAAAAAGTGCAAAAAAAAAAAGAAGAAGAGAGAGACAAAAATGAGAAAAGGAGGGTGAAACTTCGGTTTAACTTGGTCTTTAATTAGATTAGGAGTCCTAGATGGATGTTCATCTTTTCATATACTCAAGAGGAGACCTTCACACACCGGTATATAAATAAGGTTCGTCTGATATGCTCTGTAGAGAGTCGTTCTCATTGTCCCAAAGTTTACCTTCTAGGCAAGCTGAGATGATAGGCAGATAGAAGTGCCCCGTGTTGGCATACTCGCGTGACTATGCAACTGAGCTGGATCCTGTGATTTAATGCCATGGGCTCTCCAGCGACCACTCACTGGTTGTGGTCCTTAGGTAGTAGTTGTCAGATTTACGCACTTTAATTAGTTGAGTCGTAGCTCAATCCAATTTATTCCACAAGCGGAAGGGAGAAGAATACCATGATTGGCTAAGCCATCTTGGTATTACTGCACTCATGATGTGTAGTATAAAGATACACGATGAAAATTGTACATGAAGGTATATCATCATTTGCTATTATATTTCTTTTATCTTTGTATGATTTTGCTATATTTTAGTTTTGGACAGACGATCCTTTGAGCACGGTCCTTCAGGGGTTTCTAGACTTCTTTACCCTAATGGTTTTCTTGAAGTTCAAAAAAAAATAAACAAAAAAAAAAAAAAAAAGATTATGTGTTTCTTAATTTCAAACTTTTCTAACAACAGCTAACATACCCTTATAGATGCTATTATTACCCTTTCCATTCTTTTTCTTATTTAAACACTCAATTTTCTCCACTTTCCTCCAACTCAGAATCATTCAAAGGGGATGTGAGTATAGAAATAGAAGGTGTTTCTGTTCAACAACTTAAAAATATCTGTGTATTTTGTGGGACTAAGTATGGGAAGGGTTTAGAGTTTGTAAATGTAACAACTACTCTTGGTCGAACACTTGCTGTGAGGAATATTCATGTTGTATATGGGGGAGGTTATCGTGGGTTAAGGGGGCTATATCACTTGCTACTTATATAGGAGGCAGTCAGGTTTTAGGTGTCATTCTTAGACTTTTAACTCAATAGAACATCACTGGAAAGACAATTGGAGAGGAACTTAAGGTATCATCTATGCATGAACGAATGAAGATAATGCTTGACAACTCTGATGCATTCATTGCCTTACTAGGTGGTTTTGGTACTTTGGAAGAAGTTTTTCAAATTGTCTCTTGGGCCCAAAGGTTTGTTGAATGTAAATAATTTCTTTGATCTTTTGTTAATTTTTCTTGACAAAGCTGTGGAACAGAAATTTATCACACTTGTGGCAAGACTACTTCTTATCTCTGCTTCTACTGTTGATAAGTTGATTGATAAAGTAGAAACTTTTGTTTATAAACCTGATCAAACAATAGCTCAGATAGATTGGTCAGTCAGAAATAGTGAGGGAAGCGGCATGAAAAGAAAGCCAGATCTGACACTTCATTTATAACTTTCCTTTACCTTTGATTTTATTTATCATACTTTGTTTCTGTTTAAATTTGTGTCAAATTTCTCCAACAGGTAATCTCTTCTATCCTTTACTCATCTATATTTTATCATTAAGGATAATGTTGTGATCTGGTTAGGGGGAATGATAGTTGCAAAAAAAAAAAATTTTTTTTGGGGAAGTATGATATGATTATCATGAACTTACTAAACTGATTAATGATGGCAGAGTAATGAGTAATTTTACTCCTGAGACGCATCTAAATTGGGAAGTATATTTAGTGATATAAATGTCAGAAACCTATAGTAAAACCAACTAGGGATGACAGAGTAAGGAGTAATTTTACTTTTGAAGTAAATTACTCTTGAGATGCATTTAGATTGGGGAAGTAATTATTCTGTGATGATTTATGGAAGTAACAAAGTTTTATTGTTTGATTTCCTTTGAATGATTCAAGTGAATGAATTCTTATATCCTTTAAAGCAATTGAAATTCAGGGATCATAGCATGGTTGAATAAATTGTTTTCTATCTTAAATTTTATATGTTTGGTTATAGATGTTGATTGATAGATTAAGAATGATAGAAATATGCCTTGTTAGATTCTAAGCTTATTGATGAATGGATTGAATATTTGTATCATTCTCTTCTTTCTTGTGTGATTTTTTTTTCATTCATGGAATTGTTACTCTAGAACATGCTTTGATTCTTTTTTAAGCTACATTTTCACATGCATACATAAATATGATTGAGGCATTTTGAAATAGCTACTTTGACCAAATAGCCATCCTTGCATATTTTCCCTTGTGCTTCCCCTTTGAGCTTATTTGACCAATCCTTGTTTTTAGCTCATTATGTGCCTTTAAAAAAAACATGTTTTTACCCAACCTTAAGGAATAAGAGAGCATTGACCTTGTTCTTGAACAAGTGTGGGGGGGGTGTGTGCAAAATGATAAAAAAAAAGACCTGACCACTTGGAAACAACATTATCCTTAATGATAATGTGACATATCTATACCTAGAATAAAGATGGATGCTTGGAAATAACGGGAAAAGAATGAGAAGGTTCATGCCTAACAATGAATTTAACTCACCAATTTGTGATTGATCTTCAACAAAAAATTAGTCAAATATTGATCATTGTCCTTTATGATGAATGTTCTCAAACATCTTCTCTACTCTAACTGTACCATAATGCTCTTTTATTCTCTTTGGTAATTATCTTCTCATATCCATATTATTCCCTCTCCTTTACCATGACCCCATTACAACCTTGAATAAAGTCCTCTTAATTTTTGTGTGCATGTGTTTTGAGTAGCAGAGAAGTAGAAGATAAGCAAGCCTATAGTAGTACAATTATTCACGGGTTGAATAGAGTGAAATACTTACCTTTTAAATAGTTGAGAGATTGAGAGTGAATTCTGTGAGGATCTATCATTCTTAATTCATTCTTTTCAACTGAAGTTTCCTTGCTTGTTAGTTTGAGATGTGAAGAAATGTTACCTCATTAATTCTTTGATCCCTTGAATTTTTGGTTGCTCTTCTTGTTTCATCGTGTCTTTTAGAGTTTTTAGTTTTTGAGTCTGTGTCGTTTTTCTTTGTTCCCTAGCTTTGGTGTTATGTGTTTTGCCCAGGAGTGCAAAAGCTAAGTGTGGGAGAATTTGATAACAATATATTTTATACATTTTATAACCCTCTCATTGGGCTTCTTAAAGTTCAATTAGGTTTAATTAAGTTAGTTTTGTCACATTCTATGATATTGGACCTAATTGGATCATTAAAAGAATTATTGCATTAATTAGCCTTAATTTATCTCTTCGACAGTACTTAGTAAATTAGTTATAATTTGAGTTACATATGTCGGATTCATATGATTTTGGTCTTGTAGGAAAGCTAAGACAATTTCCTACAATTTTCATGAGACTTCAAGAGCCATATCACAAGCTTGGATAACTCAAATTGGAGTTGAAGCAAGAACTAGACTGCTAATCCTGATAGCTTGACCTCTGTGTACTCATCAAGCCATATCTCAGGCTGTAGGAATGAAGATGGGCTAAAATTTTGGCAGTTGATAGTTAAGACCCAAATCGACAACTTTCATGAAGAACACTTTTCAAGATTCTGAGGTCTAGTAGGTCATATTGGGCTGGAAAGTCAGAACAGAGGAGCTGAAATTGGGCTTGAGCAGTTGCAATGATTGGGTCATTTCTTGGGTTGTAGGAGGCCAAATTGGATGGCTTAAGTGGACATTTGATAGCCAAGACAAAGGCCTACAACTTTCATGAAGTCCACTTTCTAAGAATTTGTTGGCAGGCACAAGTTTGACTTAAATGGGTAACTAATTTTCATCTTACTTGGGTGAATGAGTATAGCTTTTGGTAATAAAAATAAGGTTAGATTAATTTCTTTCTTGTGCTTAAATGATATATTATCAAGTGATCATTATATGTGTTGTATTTTGTTTCCAATCAATTTAGAAACCCTCCTTGTAAAGTAAAGTTCTTGATTCATTGTAGACAAGTGGTTTGACACAATGAATGCTTGAACCCATTTACAAGTGTTGATAAATAATTAAAGGAACAATAATATAACTACGTATATAATTCTAAATAGACTTTGAATGTTTAATTTTTCGATTGAAACCTTCGTTGTGCATGGATTTCAATTGAGTTATAAAAAGAATTAATCTTGTCCTTAATTTATTACCAAAAGTGGACCTCTTAGCCCAAGCAAGTTCTTTAATTTAATTGTGAACAAGTTTTATTATCTTTATTGTTGTGACAAAGTCTTTCCTTACCTCAAAGAATTTTTCTTCATCAATTCCCTGCGGATCGACCTCGGACTCCTGAGAAATTTATTACTTGAGACAACCTGCACTTGGGTTTGTATCCTTTAATCAGCATCAACAAGACACTCTCAACCAATCACAAAAAGAGTAGCAACTCTGTCGAGATCATCGGTGTGTTTGCATAGGATACCATGGCGCAGAGGTGCTACCATCTGGCCACATATGACATTCCATAACCCGACTCCTCCAAGATCAATAACTGATCGTAACTACGCAATTCTTACCCACACAAAGGTGTAAATTCATCTCCGAGGCAACTTGCCTTTACCAATAAAGCTTACACATTTTTCAATGCATGACGTATGATCTAAAATACACACACAAACATCATTATCACTGTTTTTCACAAACACATGTCATCACTTGGCGATATCACTTTTCAACACAACTGGGCCCACCACAACAGCCCAATAGCAAACTGCTATTATTTCCAATCTCGTAAACATTTTATCGCGTTTTCACAATCGCGTAGCATTTTTCTTATATTTTCAAATCGCACAAGATTTTTTTAATATTTTTCAATCACATAAAATATTTCTTAGCTTTCTAAACTCATTTGTGAAACCTTTTACATAATGTAGGTATTTTGGCCTTATTTACAATATTTTCTCACTAAAAATCTTTTAAGTAGTATTTTCTACTCCTTCCCACAAAATTACACTTCTTTGGTTTAATTAGATATTACAGCTCAAAATTTTTCTAACATGCTTCAAAACCTAAAGGGTGAGCTATACGTCAGTAAATTTCAAGTTTTAATTTTATTTCTCATCATAGCCTAATTACATTAAATTAATTCGAAAAATTAGTTCACTTTCTTTTATCTCTAAAAACCCATTAAATTAAGTTCTTGTTATACCTAAGTCTACACTTAGGAAAATAATTTTGGATCTAGAATATCAAATATTGGCATATTGGCCAAAAATCCATTTGTGCTTCATCAATGAAATTTATTTATTTTCCATCTCATTGTTCTTTGTAAAAACCTTTAATCCAATTTCTTGTCATTAAATCACTTAATTCATAATTAGTAAAATAATTTAGAACATTTTGATCCAAAACTTGATGTTGAGGTCGTGAGCCTCTAAGGTTCTTTGGAACCATCATACACTTCCTCATCATATAAATCACATCCTACTATATACAATAATTAACATGCTTTCATAATCACATAATCAAGCATATTATCAAAACTATAAAATATACCAATCAAAACCATCACAAATAATGAAAAAGCTTAAACAATCAAGTGAATAAATCCTTATGGATTTTTCACCACAAATAATTTCATTTCCTCACCACCAACAAATGGTTGATGAGGTTAATCTCCTTTTTACCTCAACGAAGACAAAAATGCTTCTTGTTTGGCCTCTTATGGATTTCGTGAATCACCCTAAGAAAACTCTAACAAACTTAAACCAAACCAAAGTCACAAACAAAGCTTGAAAATAAGAAATCATGGATCAATCATGGTTTAGAAACTTAAGAATCAAACTTAAGAATAAGGAACAAGAATTTTACCTTGTAGAGTAGAAAATCCTAGCTTGATTTCAAGATTGTAAATGGAAGAACTAGGCTAAGTTCACAACATAAAAAGTTATTAGGATAGTATTTAGGTTTAGAAAATGAGGTTGGATGAAATTTTAGAAGCTTGGATGGTGTTCTTTGGGTGGTTGGCTGAGAGCTTCACAAAAGGAAGGAATGGAGTTTTGTTTTTTAGTTAGGAAAAGAGAGAAAGGCTTAAGTCACAAAGTGTGATAGAAATGAAATGGAAATATCCTATTTCTCTAAGTGCTTGCTGTGGAATGCTTCACAAAGAGAGTAAGAAACTTAGCTAACAAGTTTATGAATAGCACATGGCTTAGGTCACTAGTTAATCACACTTTGGTCACTCTAATTTCTATTGGTTAAATCTTAGGAGTCATGCAAGTGAGTCATGCACTCTAAAAGGCACAAGAACACTCCTTGGCCGTGTAGCTCAATGGAGTAAGCTAACCAAGTTTTGATTCAATTTGTTTTCAAACTTAAGAATCAATGGAGTAAGCTAACTAAGTTTTGATTCATCTAGTTTTATGACTAAGTTTTCAAGCCATTTTTGTTGACCAATTTTCATTGGTTTACATTAAGATTCAAGCCTTCTAATTGGTTCACAAGAATATGAGTCAACAAAGACTTTTCTAAGTCTATTGTCCAATGGACAAAAGTTACAGGATCTATTACCCAATGGGCAGAAGCTACTGCTCACAAGTTAGTAGGTATCGTCCAATGGATAATAAAATATGAACAATTTTTGTTAGATAGATAAATTCTAAAAAACAAAAGATTGAGAACTGTGTCTCTCAGATTTGGGTTTAGTAAGCTCCCACGGCTCTAAATAAATCATCGAAGATTTCCCCGGCTTGAAAATTGTTATTTTCCCGGCTCGAAGTAAATCACACATAAAGATCAAAAACAGTCACAGAACAGTCAAAATAAATTTACAGTGTACAGAAACCACAAAACAATAAAATTAGGCATTATTGAGGAATAACAAATTTTGAGGTGTTACAGATGTTACATTTCTCCCATCATTTTTAAAATTTTGTCCCCAAAATTGCTTACCTCAAATAAACATTTGCGGGTAGTCTTGCTGTATGTGGGACTCCAATTCCTAAGTCACCTCCTCAAAACCGGCACCATCCCAAAGCACCTTCACTAGAGGAATCCGCTTACCTCTATGCTCTTTGACTCCTCTGTCCACGATCTTTATCGGCTGCATAGCATAAGACAAATCCTCTCTTAACTACACAAATTCATTTCTTATGACATGTGAAGGATCTGGATAGTACTTCCTAAGCAGTGATACATGGAAGACATCATGAAGGTTAGACAAACTG
The DNA here is from genome assembly GCA_029884605.1 of Ormosia emarginata. Classification (NCBI taxonomy): domain Eukaryota; kingdom Viridiplantae; phylum Streptophyta; class Magnoliopsida; order Fabales; family Fabaceae; genus Ormosia; species Ormosia emarginata. Next base: position 24,447,371 of record JAQQTP010000074.1, on the reverse strand, counting down.
GGTGGAAGGTCAATTTGGTAGGCTACGTGTAACGCCCCTTTTTCTCCCTTAGTCATAATGGGTAAGAAGAAGGAACGTCGCACTATAGTGAAATGACGCACAAATGATTACGGAAAGTTTGAACATTTTTTTTCTTTAACATAAATCTGTTTAAAACTTTCATTTAATGTACATATACACCTGTTTGTAAATATATCGCGTAATTGATTTAAAATTAAAAGTTCCTCTTTCATATAAAACTTCTGTCAAAAATGTCAAAGAGAAATCAACATGGTATGAAACATACGACTATGCACAATATGGATAGTTACATACTTTGTACCAGAAATACAAGCCTGTTTAAATTACATTTCCGAAAAGATATACAAAAAGCAAAATGTGTACCTACCCCAAGAGATACAAATATATACCCACTAATCCAGTAGTACGTCAGGCTCCCTCAAAATAAATGGATAGCCATCAGTAGCCATCAATTTAAAACCAAACCTAAGACTGCCTGGAACGAGAAGGAACCATAGATGGATCCTCCTTAAGGTCCTCGTCATCCGATGAGACATCCATCGGGACGACAGAACAGCGGGCAGGAGCCCGGGCAGTAGACAAAAAGGAATCCTCACGAGGGGTATAATATATTTCACCCCACATGTCCCTCACGGGCTTATAGAACTCTAGCCATACGAAAGCATGAAAATCCAGAATAGGAGCGTCATAACGTCTCCATGCTAAGGACACCATCACATCGCCGTGGTATACATATCGGTCAGTCTGCACGTTGATATGCCAGCAGTCCGGACCTCCAAGAAAGTTGATCCGCACGTAGCCAAAAAGTCCACGGAGTCGAAATGACATCCTCAACAACTTCGATCTCAGTCGAGACAAGGCCAGAAACCTTGAAACTCAGTGGTTTCCTTATCCTCCTCACGAACGTCTTCTTGAGAGCATACGATCCAATCCAAAATGCAAAATAAAGAAAATTACCGAAAGAGGTGAGATTCCCAGCTTTCAGTACCAACATGGCAGCAAGAAAATAAACGGCGTCGAACGCCCACATAAGACACAGTTAATACATACAAGTATAGTAATACATGAAAGCAATTAATGAGAGTAAAGCAACAAGGAACAGTAGTTAACATTATCCATAGCCAACTAGCAACATTAGCATTACTAAGAATCAAATAAATATCATAGTCCTAATAGTAAACACATTATCCAATCATGAATGCTCAATGGACCATGTGACTGACAACTCACAATGCAACAAGGGTACCAAAGTTCCTACTCCATGGAGCTAGACATAAACATCTTCGGAGTGAATGATCAAGGAGTTATGCCAGTGTATCGTTAGCCTTAAAAATAGTGTGCTCATCTCATAAAAACATTTGCGCAAAATGGTTCACACATGGCACCTCAACAGTTGATCGCGACATAGGACAGTGTCACAGTCAAGATCGTCAGTGTGTTGCATTGGTCTATCCCACGGCCCTAGTGGAGCTACCACTGTCTATTGTGAGACACCCACACCCCGACGCCCTCAGGGTCAACAACATATGACACCTACGCTTAGTCTATTCGCACCCGCACATAGGTGTTATTCAAACTCCTAGGCATACATCGCCTTACTAACTATGTCCAACGGACAACACATGTATGACGACACAATGTCCAATCATGTATATTCATCAATGATGCATTCAACATAAGCCTTTCCTCAATGGCACATAATTATTATTCAATGTACAATATGACATATCGACAATACATTTATTAAAACATTGCCTTAATGGCACATCATCATTCTTATCTCATTGAGTACTACATCAATAATTCTCAGTATCAATATGTATTCCTCATTACACACATATCACAATTTCCATGTCATGGATCCAAGAATTCCATATTCAAAATCATTTCTTCTCTATCGGTATGAATGCACATTCCTATCACAATTAAGTAAAGTGAAATCCTTGAATCCAGGGTTTTTAGGTTATGTTTGAGTTACAAAGGACAAAGAACCATAATCTCAATCATTTCCAGCTCAAAAAATCTCATTTTTGGTCTTGGTAATCGATTACATCACCCTTGTAATCGATTACCCGAGGAACAGAATCTCTGTAATCGATTACAATCTCATTGTAATCGATTATGTGATTCCCAGAACCACGTTTTGTAACTTCAAGGCCCTGGTAATCGATTACACAACCGTGGTAATCAATTACCAATTGGACGAGAACCTCCGTGTCGATTACCCACAAGTTGTAATCGATTACGTGATTTCCAAGCACCATTTCGTGACATCGAGGCTTGGTAATCGATTACACCACTCTTGTAATCGATTACAAGCTAGACAGAATCTCTGTAATCGATTACACACCAGACATAATCGATTACCAAATTTTCAGAATCACGATTTTATATCCTTAAGAGCTTGGTAATCGATTACAAGCCCCGTGTAATCGATTACCACGTGTAAACTTGCAGAAAACAGAGTTCTCCAGGTCCTCTAACTCAAACCAAACCAATCCTTATCATATTTAATCAATAAGATACTCAAATATACCTTCAAATCATGCAAGAGGTATCAATAAATCATACAAACCCAACAAAATGCACTATCATCAAGAACAACATAAAAATGAGAGAACTTTATACATGGATTCAGAAATCAATAACAACTCACATATAAGACATTCCCTTACTACCAAGATTGGTTGAAGAGGATCATCTCCCTCTTACCTATTTGGAAAACAACACAATGTGCCACTCCTTCTTGCCCTAGATTTTCGTTTTCCCCCTTCAATAAAACTCCAATGTGAGTGATCACCACAATGTCCACTCAAACCATGAAAAATATGTTCTTGGTCACCAAGGTGGCCAAGAGAAACGAAAATAACAAGAAAAATGGAAGAAAGTTGAAGGCTTTACCTTAAAGCTCCAAGCTTTGGCTTCAATGGTGGAAGAGAAATGGAAGAATAAAAAAACCCAAAAAATGGCAACAAAAGAGGGCTTGGAATGGTGTAAGGAAGCAAGAATCTATGATGACGAAGCAAGCAAAGAATGGCTGCCTCCAGGAGTGGTTGCATGGTGGAGAAGAAAAGGAGAAGAGAGGAAATGGATATTTGGGGTTTAGAAAAGTGAGAGTGTGATATTAGGAAGAGGAGAGAAATTATTTAGGCTTCCCTTATAGCCTCTGCCGTAGAAGAGTGGAGAAGGGAGAGAGAAAAATGTGTCAAATAGGAAGCTTCTTGGAAACTTCCTACAAGGGGTTTTAATTAACTAAATTCTCTTTTTCTTCTTCCTTGAAAATAAGACTAAAAAGGGTTTGACACAAGGTAATTTTTGAATAATGTGATAAGATTTTCATTATGTGTTATTATTTATTGGACGTGATTATAGTTGGCAGAAGTCAGCATTAACAAATCTGACAGATAAATTTTTGCAGTGTTTTATTATTTCATCTATTAAGATTTCTCGAAAAATGTGAAACCTTGTAAACTGTGTCCGGCCTCGGGTTTAGTAAGATCCCCCATCGACGTTTCCATAGTTCAAGGTTTTCAAAGAAAATGTCTCATTTCTCCGGTTCCGCTCAGTACACACGTAAAACGAGAAATATATTAAAATATTCCAGAAAAAATTCCAAAAAATCACAAATATTTTAGAATGAATTCTGATAGTAGAAAAGTAAATTTTGGGGTGTTACAACTCTCCCCAACAAATAAGAATTTCGTCCTCGAAATTTTCCATACCTTAAAATAATTTGGGATATTGCTCCTTCATCTTGTTCTCCAGCTCCCACGTCACATCTCCAGTTGCTTCATTCCAGATTACCTTCACTAGTGCAATGTCCTTTCCTCTAAGTTGCTTTGTCCTCCTATCCTCAATCCTTACAGGAGTTGTCTCATATGTCAAGTTTTCCTTCAATTGTACGGAATCAGGTGCTATGACATGATTAGGATTTGGGATATATTTTCTGAGTTGTGACACATGAAAGACATTATGAAGATTTGAAAGAAAAGGGGGTAAAGCTATTTGGTAAGCAACAGGACCTATCCGACGAAGAATTTGGTAGGGTCCAAGGAATTTTGGAGTGAGTTTTCTAGATTTGAGAACACGACCGACCCCAGTCATAGGTGTGACTTTCAAGAAGACATGCTCTCCTTCTTCGAACTCAAGAGGTTTCCTTCTTTTGTCCGCATAACTCTTCTGCCGACTCTGAGCCGTTTTCATTTTCTCCTGAATCATTTTAACCTTCTCAGTTGTCTGCTGAATGAGTTCAGGTCCAACGGTAAGCCGTTCTCCATCTTGATACCAGCACAGAGGCGTCTGACACCTCCGCCTATATAAAGCCTCATAGGGCGCCATCCCTATACTTGAATGGTAACTGTTGTTGTAGGTGAATTCCACCAATGGTAAGATTTCATCCTAACCTCCAGCTTGCTCTATCGCACAAGCTCGCAACAGATCTTCTAACGACTGAATTGTTCTTTCTGATTGACCATCAGTTTGCGGATGGTAGGCAGAACTTAACCGCAACTTTGTTCCCATAGCCTCCTGAAGACTTTGCCAAAACTTCGAGGTAAACCTCGGGTCTTTATCGAAAATAATACTCGTGGGTATCCCGTGAAGTCTGACAATTTCACCAATGTATATCTGAGTCAACTTCTCCAATGGATATCTTATGTTGATTGGTAGAAAGTGAGTTGACTTTGTAAGTCGATCCACTATTACCCATATTGAGTCATATCCTTTCCTAGTTCTTGGTAACCCGACAATAAAATCCATGGTGATGCTATCCCATTTCCATTCAGGAATAGCTAAGGGTTGTAGTAATCCAGCTGGTCTTTGGTGCTCAATCTTCATTTTCTGGCAAACCAAACAAGATGACACGCATCTAGCAATATCTCTTTTCATCCCATGCCACCAAAATAACTTCCTCAAGTCTTGATACATCTTGGTCATTCCAGGATGCATACTCAACTGACTCGAGTGAGCATGTTCAAGTATGTACTTTCTAAGTTCTTCATCTTTAGGCACACAGACCTTTCTTTGGAATCTCAGAATCCCATCGCTTCCTTCCTTCAATGTTGATACACCACCTTGCCTCATAAATTCTCTTTCTTCTAGCAGGAATTTATCGACCTTTTGTTTCTCTCGAATATCATCCATCAGGTCATTCGAGATAGTGATCCTATTCATGCAGATTTTACCCAGTGTTAACTCTACAAATGACCATATATCTCTGAATTGCTTTATCAAGTCCTTTTCTCTAATCATCATAGTAGAAACACTAATCGTCTTTCTACTCAAAGCATTGGCCACCACGTTCGCCTTTCCAGGATGATACTGAAGTTGGAAATCGTATTCTTTCAAAAATTCTAGCCATCTTTGCTGCCTCATGTTCAGCTCTTTCTGATCGTACATGCACTTCAGACTTTTGTGGTCACTGAAGACGTTGAATGTGGCTCCATACAAATAATGTCTCCATATCTTCAATGCAAACACCACTGTAGCTAACTCTAGATCGTGTGTTGGGTAGTTCTTCTCGTCCATTCGCAATTGTCTTGAGGCGTAAGCTACCACTCCTCCGTTTTGCATGAGAACGCACCCCAAACCTTGATACGAAGCGTCACAGTACACTTCAAATGGTTCACTAGGATTCGGTAAGACTAGCACTGGTGACGTAGTCAGCTTCCTTTTTAACTCTTGGAAACTTCCTTCACAGGAATCTGTCCATTCAAAAGCTTGGTCTTTCTTGGTGAGTTGAGTGAGCGGTCTCGCAATTTTGGAAAACCCTTCAATAAACCTCCGGTAGTATCCGGCTAAACCAATGAAGCTTCGGATTTTCGTAACTGTAGTTGGTCTTTCCCACTGTAGTACGGCTTCTACCTTTGAAGGATCCACTGCAATTCCTTCCTTTGTGATTACATGACCCAAGAATTTCACTTCATCTAGCCAAAACTCGCACTTGGATAGTTTCGCATATAGCTCTTTTTCCTTCAAGATCTGAAGAACTATGCTGAGGTGCTCAGCATGGTCCTCGCGACTTTGTGAATAGATCAGGATATCGTCGATGAAAACAACAACGAATTTGTCCAAGTAAGGACGAAAGATCCTATTCATGTAGTCTATAAATATTGCAGGTGCATTTGTCACACCAAAAGGCATCACCAGGTACTCATAATGACCATAACGAGTACAAAAAGCCGTCTTGGGAATATCTTTCACTTTTACTCTAATTTGGTGATAACCCGATCGTAGATCGATCTTGGAAAACACAGCTGCTCCCTTCAATTGGTCCATCAGATCATCTATCCTCGGCAATGGATACTTGTTCTTGATCGTAACCTTATTCAACTGACGGTAGTCCACGCATAATCTTGAAGTCCCATCTTTTTTCTTGACCAACAATACAGGTGCTCCCCAAGGTGACACACTTGGTCTCACGAATTGCTTCTCTAGGAGCTCTTCCAACTGCTTCTTAAGTTCCACGAGTTCTGCTGGTGCCATACGGTAAGGTGCCATAGAAATAGGGACAGCTCCAGGTACGAAGTCGATAGCAAACTTGACCTCTCTTTCCGGTGGTAAACCAGGTACATCATCAGGGAAAACCTCAGGAAAATCTCGAACAACAGAGATTGCGTCCACATCAACTTCACTCTCAACTTTCAAAGAAGATAACAGCATGTATCCTCGAGCTCCTTCTTTCAGAAAAGCTTTCACTTGGTTGGCGGTCAAAAATCTAGAATCCTCATCCAAAGGGAAAACTATTATTTTTCTGAAACAGTCTAACAAGACATGGTTGGCAGATAGCCAGTCCATTCCTAATATCACGTCTAGTTGGGATAATAGTAAACAGATCAAATCAACTGAAAAGACTCGACCTTCCACTATTAAAGGACAACCTAGACACACCTTAGTAGTGACGACAGGTTTTGCAGTAGGAGTTGAAACAATCAAATCGAAAGGTAAAGAAGACACAGGCAATCTAAGTCTTTTCACACAATCATGTGAAATGAAAGAATGAGTAGCACCAGAGTCATACAGTACAATTAAAAGATTACCTTCAATGATACCTTCTCCTTGTATCAGATCCTCGGATTCAGAGGCCTCAGCACCACTCAGGGTGTAGACTCTGCCTCCAACTTGTGGTTTAGAAGTCTTAGCAGCATTGACGGATGGTTCCGCCTTGGTCTGGTTACAGTCTCGAAAAACGTGATCAGGTTTCTCGCACCGAAAGCAAATAAATCATTTGATTGTGCAGTCCCTTGTGAAATGCTCTTTCCCACATTTCATACATCTCGGAGTAGTTGTAGCATTCTGACCCATCCTTCCAGGGCTTCCAGTTAGGCTTCCTCCTTGAAATTTTTGTGGTTGTTGGCTTCCAAAGGGTCTGGAATAAGGCTTCTTTTGATAACGACTCGAGTTACCACCACCTCCTCTTTGGGATCGAACGGGCCCAAAGTTTCTGTTTCTCACCTCGCGTTCTTGTTCCATACTTTCCAATCGGCAACAAGTGTCAAGTAGCTCAGAGAACTGAGAAATCTTCAAGGCTATCACAATTTTCTTCACATCATGCCTCAGGCCTTCCTCAAACTTCTGACACTTCTGACACTTCCAATAGCATCAGCTATCAATTTTTGTTCAATTCAAAATCATCATATGCCTCAATGCATATCTTTTCAATGCATGTTCAATGCACCAATGCCAATCACAGGCAAAATTTATCATTTCCAATGCATGTTCAATGCACCAATGTCAATCATAGGCAAAATTCACACTTTCATATTCAGGGTCCACACATTGGCCTATTCTCAGTTTTAATTTCATTATCTCATAATCAGGGTCCACACACTGGCCCAACAGTAATGATACTGTATTTTCAACAACGAAATCATATTATCGCGTTTTCATAGTCACAAAATACTTTCATCGTGTTTTCACAATCGCGCAACATTTCTATTACGTTTTCAAATCACATATAGATTTTTCAACGTTTTCATCAATCATGTAAAAATATTTACACGTTACTCAAATCGCGTAGCGATTTTTCACCATTTTCACAATCGCGTAACTTAAAAATCATTCTTTTAAGTCGCGTAAACCATTTTCCATCATTTTCAAAATATTTAAACGCTTTCCAAATCGCGTAGAAATACTTTAACATTTTTCAAATCGCGTAACTTAAAAATCATGTTTTTAAGATACGTAAAACATTTTTCACCATTTTACAATCACGTAAAATATTCCTTAATATTCCAAACATTATTTTGGACTTTCAAACAAATCAATAACATTTCCAACATCATTTTTCACATTTTTCTTACTCAAGAAAATCCTTTTCACAATGTATTCCACAAATTCACAATACCATTGAATTAAATCAATGTTTCTAACTTTAAAAAAATTACTAACACTCTCCAAAACCCAAAGGATGAGTTATACGTTAAAAAATATCAAATCACTATTATATTATCCATTTTTCTCAAATAAATTCTAAAATCAATTCTCTTCAAAATAAATTGAGGTTCAAACACTTTCAACCTCTCTTTTCCATTCATATACAAAAAAATTCCATTTTCTCAAGTGATAAAACACTCTGATTCCCTTTCCAAATTCCTTATACTAAATCAATTTTACTTCCATTTTGTTTCCATAAAATCAAGGCATTACAAGCCTTCAAAAACGTGGATATGACTATTAAAATCATCAAAACATTTTTCCTTCTAAGTCAATATGGTTTTACACAAACAAAACCATTAAAAATCCTTTACAAAAACTGTGAGCACTTGGTCTTTGAAATCAAATCATTTGTTTATTTTTCATTTTCACTTTCTTTGTAAATCCATTTTCACTTTCTTTGCAAATCCTTAAAATCAACATTGCCCTTTTCATTTAAAACTCATGTTTAGTAAAATGCTTAGAAACTTTTTACACAAAATAAATCAATAAAAATCCTTCTCAAAACCGTGAACACTACTTCTTGAAAAACAAACCCTTTGTTTATTTTCCTTACTTTTCTAATCATCCAATTTTATCATTCATGAAAATATTAATTTATGAACACCTATTTTGAGGTGTCTTGGCCGAAATCCTCTTGGTCTTTGGAACCAAAAATCAATTTCCTTTCCATCATCAAATCATGGCATACAAATACATATTCAACATATATATCACAAGCATGCCATAATCAAAGCAAATAAATCATGCAAATCATACCAAACATAGGCAAATAATCAAAGCACATAAACACCCACAAATTATTACATGACCATGGATATGAATCCTCACATGGATTCACCACCCATCAAATACACAAACCATCTCTCACCACCATACTTGGTTGGTGAGATGAATACCTCTTGAAGATCCTCAAAAGCTCCTTGTTTTGCTTCTTTTTCTAAGTCCTTCACCACCAAGGGCTTCTCAAATACAAAACAAAACATATATTTATTAGTAAATCAAGCTTGAACAAGATAAACCATGGATCAAACATGGCTTAGAATCTTGAAAATCAAAAGAAAAGTGAAGATTAATAAACTTCACCAATAAAGCTTCAATCTTTAGCTTGATGAACAAGGTTGAAGATGAATGATTTAGAGAAAGTCTCCAACATGAAAGTTGCTTAGAATATCATGTAGATTCAAGATCTATGGTTGGATGAAATTAAAAGAGATTGGATGGTTATTTTGGGTGAATGGCCGAATGGTTCCTCTTGAAGAACAAAGATGGAGTTTTTAATTTTTGTGAAAGAAAGGCTTCTTAGACTTGGTTAAGATAAAGAATGAAGTGAAAACACTTAGTTTTCCTTCCACCAATTTCGTAGAGCTCCTTGGAAAAATCCCTAAAAATCATAAACAAATCTTAAAATCAATAACAAGCAAAAGAATAGATAAATCATGGTTCAAGCATGGCTTAGAAAATTAAAACTAAAAGATTGGGTGAAGAAATATGAACTTTACCCTTTTTGATAGAAACTTGAAGCTTGGATTTGAAGCTCAAAATGAATGATTTGGTGAAAACTCATAACTAGAGATGTTCTTAGAATAAGGTAAGGATTCAAGAAATAAGGTTAGTTGAAATTAAAGAGTGATGGAAGGCATTCTTGGGTGCTTTGGCCGAAACATGCATGGAGAAAGGAGAGAAAATATTTGATGAAGTCTTGACTTTTTGGAGACGACAAAGATGAATTATGATAACAATAATGTGGTCTTCAACCTTGCTAAGCTCTTAAGCCCCTCCAAAATCGTCCCCCCTCTTCATGCTTCTCTTTATGCATTCAATAAATGACCATAATAATTAGCCATCATTTTAAACATTTCGAGCCATTGATTAATTCAATGGTTAGGATTAAGGTAGACTTTTGATTAGAAGACTTAATCTAGGCCATTAGATCTTTCCTCCTTGAAATCTTAGCCATTAAATGCATCTCCAAAATGAAAGGTCAAGATTACTCCTTCTTACTTTTAATCCAAGGGTCATAATTAGTCATAGCCATTTTAGAAGACCAAATCTCCACCATTGATTAAATCCACATCCAATGGTCATAAATGATCCATCTCCACCGTTGATTTAATCCGAATCCAACGGTCACAAATGGTCCTAGCCACTTTATAAGATCAAATCTCTACCCTTGATTAATTTTTCATCCAATGGTTATAAATGTTCATAGCCATTTTATTAGACCGATTCTACACCGTTGATTAAATCGACGATTGATATCAAAGTCTTCAATATTAGACTTGCTTCCTATTAGTCCGTTAAAAGAATTAAACTTGTTTCCTATTGGTCCGTCAAAAGTTGTCATAACCACTATTGTTGACTTAAGCAGTATAATTTCTATTTTTATCTGCTATAACCCCACGAAAGAATATATTTGCTATATTTTTATCGCCCGATAATTAAATACAATACAAAATACAGAAAAATAAAATTTTAAAACTGTTTCCAGATTCAGGTTTAGTAAGATCCTCTATCTCCGTCTCAACAGTATAAATTTTTCTATGCGTAGAAAAATTTTCACGTTTTAGGACTCACCCCGGGCCCACGTAGGACCATTGGGGCCCACTAACAGCCCAAAACAATCAGATAACAATAAAAATTTATAATCATCCACAAAAATCACAAATATTAGAAAACGTATGAAAATCAAATCAGATTGTTAAAAATAATAAATAATTAAGAGAAATAAATACATAAAGATTTTCCCCGGCCCGAAAATTATTATTTTCCTAACACAGAGTAAATCACTCAAAACGATCAAATACGCTGACGGAATACTCAAAATAATTTTATAGTACACAGAAATCACTAAACAGTAGAATTCTGTTAACTATCAAAATTACTGTCAACTATTTAGGAAATTTGGGGTGTTAGAATACTCCCCCTCTAAAAAGAAATTTCGTCCTCGAAATTTGTTAAACCTAATTTCACATCCTCAGAATAAATATGGATATTGCTCTTTTATCTTGTTTTCCAGTTCCCATATTACATCTTCACTTATATCGTTCCAAACGATTTTAACTAATGAAATCTCTTTGTTTCTCAATCAATTTCTCCCGATCAAGCAGATATCTCAGACTCTTATAATTACTGAAGATGTTAAATTTTACTCCATAAAGAAAGTATATCCATACTTCTAATACAAACACAGCATCTACCAAGCTCCATTCATACGTAGAATAGCTTTTCTCAAGTGACTTCAATTTCCTAAAATCATGCCCTACAACTCTTCTGTTCTATGTAAGCACACATCTTAAACTTTGATGTAATACATCATAGTACATCTCCAATGGTTTACTGAGATTAGACAAAACGAATACCAGAAAAGTACTCAAACATATTTCAACTCCTAAAAATTCTCCTTGTATGCATCAGTCTATACAAATACTTAATTCTTTCTAGTAAGCTAGGTAAGAAGTCCTACGATCTTAGAAAATATCTCAATAAATTTTCTACAGATTGTCGTTACCATTTTTAACTTTTGAAGAATCCACCACGTTTCTGCTGCGTCACTCAGATACTATGACATGGATGTAAACAAGAATATCCTTTCTTACAATTTCAATATATGAAAGAAAACTATGGAGGTTTAGAAAGAAGAAAATAACGAAGCTATCTGATATGATACCAGACATATCTAACAAGAATTTTATGTTGCCTGATTTTCAGGAATGAATTTTCTGGACTATTAACACTTTATTGAGACAATCTCATCGGATATGGTTGGAAAATAACCAGTCCGTTTCAAAGATCATATCTATTTATGAAACAGATCAAACTAACACAAAAATTTGATCTATAACAATGATTTGAATAACATGAATAGCACGATAGACTAGTAATAGAAACAGAAGTAAACAAGTCAGAAGATAACAAAGACACGGATAACTCTAATTGATCTACACGATCACATGCCATAGAGAAATGGGTTACCTCCAGAATTATACAGTACAATCCAAGGATCACTTTCTATGACACAATCTTCTTTACTTAGGTCATCAGTCTGGGATACTTTTGCTCCACTTGGAGAATCGACGCTCCATCTTACTTGAGATATCAAAGTACGTTTATTATTAACGGATGACTTTGTCTTTGATGGAACACAATCTCTGAAAATGTGTCCAGGCTTTCCGCACTTGAAACAATTTTTTTCCTTGAATGTACAATCCTTTGTCAGATGATCTTTCCCACACTTCCGACATTTTGGTGCAGATATCGCAGTCAGACCAAACCTGCTACTACTAGTACTTCCTCCAAAAGATTGTTGTTGTCGTTGACTTCCCAGAGATTTCAAGTACGTTTTCTGCTGGAATCGCTTGAACTTACGATTTCTCCTTCTTCGTAACCAATATGGTCCAATGTTACAGGGTCTCTCATCTTGAAATTGATTCAACTCTAACAAAATCTTAGCTTCAGCTATCAATTCTTGCCGCTGAATAGTCTTCTGAGTTTGCTGTATATTTATATCAGTCGCTTTTCATATCACTTCCAAAGTTGCTGTCATATCACCATCATTACGTCTCGCTTCCACACGTGTACATCTATTACGAGCCATCGTCCTCTCTTCAAAGACACACAAATCAAAATACAATGGAAACCAGATGTAACCATTTCAAATAACATTGTTTCCTTTCAGAAATCAAACACACAGAGCACACAACACAAGCAAAATAGACCTAACCACAAACCCCAAAAGACTCAAACCGTGCTCTGATACCAACTAATGTAACACCCTCCTTAGGCATCACATTTCTGACTACCAACTCCCAATCTGAAAATGATTTCATAAAAGGTTTGAGTTATAAAAGGATGAGTTTTAAAATTTCTTATTACAGAAATATAAACTTACTGAAATCCATAAGTATTACTAATATATAATATTGACACTAATTAATATTTAACAATTTAAAGAGAAATATAAAACTACAAGACTCTTTTTTTTTAATAGTAGCAAACTCTATCACGGGTCCTACTTAATAGCACGGTACAACACTAACGAGAAAATTTAACATAATTATTTCTTCTTGTATCTATCTTGATGCATCAGACATTTGTTCCTTGTCAACCCATCACACTATCGAATCTGGAATGGTTATTCTCTGATGTTGTCTCTGATCTCAAAGTATTTATCACCCATATGTCTAAGACAACGCGTTCTATCTATTATATAATTTTTACCAATACAAGCACAACAACACAATATAACAAAGAGGTGAGATCACCTACGCCAATACCAACATGGTAGCATAGAGATAACACAACCAACATATCATACAGATATATCATACCATAATTCCAATAATGCACTTAACATTAATCAACTATCATCATCATGCCATTAACATTATTATCATCACACAATAATCACAATAATGCCATCAACATGATTATCATTATCATCATCCAATATTCCTTAATTATTATATCATGCAGATATAGATACTCAGATTTATGCATATGTTATGCATGTAGACTCAATGTCCTACTCCATGGAGGTTTTCACAATTTCGAGAAGAATGCTCTGTTAATTGTCAGCCTTAGCCCAAAGACAATCTTCCAGATTAGCCCACAGACAATGCCCAGCCTTAGCCCATAGACAAATGTCCAGCTTTTGAAAAGAATCGTGTTCTTGTCGGGTATCGTCAATGCGTTGCAACGGACTGCATCGCCAAGTGGCATATGGTCCAGCCGTAGCCCACAAACAGATATCCACTAGTCGACTGTCGCGCCTTGACGCACCCCAAGATCCATCATAGACCTCACTATCAATTTGCATTCCCTCTTCAACCACAAGGGTCCCAATAGCATCAGCTATCAATTTTTGTTCAATTCAAAATCATCATATGCCTCAATGCATATATTTTCAATGCATGTTCAATGCACCAATGCCAATCACAGGCAAAATTCCTCATTTCCAATGCATGTTCAATGCACCAATGCCAATCATAGGCAAAATTCACAGTTTCATATTCAGGGTCCACACATTGGCCTATTCTCAGTTTTAATTTCATTATCTCATAATCAGGGTCCACACACTGGCCCAACAGTAATCATACTGTATTTTCAACAGCAAAATCATATTATCACGTTTTCATAGTCACAAACCACTTTCGTCGTGTTTTCACAATCGCGCAACATTTCTATTACGTTTTCAAATCACATATAGATTTTTCAACGTTTTCATTAATCACGTAAAAATATTTACACGTTACTCAAATCGTGTAGCGATTTTCCACCATTTTCACAATCGCGTAACTTAAAAATCATTCTTTTAAGTCGCGTAAACCATTTTCCATCATTTTCAAAATATTTAAACGCTTTCCAAATCGCGTAGAAATATTTTAACGTTTTTCAAATCGCGTAACTTAAAAATCACATTTTTAAGACACGTAAAACATTTTTCACCATTTTACAAACACGTAAAATATTCCTTAATATTCCAAACATTATTTTGGACTTTCAAACAAATCAATAACATTTCCAACATCATTTTTTACATTTTTCTTACTCAAGAAAATCCTTTTATCAATGTATTCCACAAATTCATAATTCCATTGAATTAAATCAATGTTTCTAACTTTAAAAAAAATTACTAACGCTCTCAAAAACCCAAAGGATGAGTTACACGTTAGAAAATATCAAATCACTATTATATTCTCTATTTTTCTCAAATAAATTCTAAAATCAATTCTCTTTAAAATAAATTGAGGTTCAAACACTTTCAACCTCTCTTTTCCATTCATATACAAAAAAAATCCATTTTCTCAAGTGATAAAACACTCTGATTCCCTTTCCAAATTCCTTATACTAAATCAATTATATTTCCATTTTGTTTCCATAAAATCAAGGCATTACAAGCCTTCAAAAAACGTGGACATGACTATTGAAATCATCAAAACATTTTTCCTTCTAAGTCAATATGGTTTTACACAAACAAAACCATTAAAAATCCTTTACAAAAACCATGAGCACTTGGTCTTTGAAATCAAATCATTTGTTCATTTTTCATTTTCACTTTCTTCGTAAATCCATTTTCACTTTCTTTGCAAATCCTTAAAATCAACATTGCCCTTTTCATTTAAAACTCATGTTTAGTAAAATGCTTAAAAACTTTTTACACAAAATAAATCAATAAAAATCCTTCTCAAAACCGTGAACACTACTTCTTGAAAAACAAACCCTTTGTTTATTTTCCTTGCTTTTCTAATCATCTAATTTTATCGTTCATGAAAATATTAATTTATGAACACCTATTTTGAGGTGTCTTGGCCGAAATCATCTTGGTCATTGGAACCAAAAATCAATTTCCTTTCCATCATCAAATCATGGCATACAAATACATATTCAACATATATATCACAAGCATGCTATAATCAAAGCAAATAAATCATGCAAATCATACCAAGCATAGGCAAATAATCAAAGTACATAAACACCCACAAATTATTACATGCCTATGGATATGAATCCTCACATGGATTCACCACCCATTGATAACTTCAGAAAATGAAGTTAATTCACTCGAATTTGATTGTATTTGAGCATGCTATCCCTAAGTTTTCAAGGTCATAAGTTCAATATTTGCATGACTTTGGTGAATTAAGCTTGTTGATTCAAATGATTTATAATTGAATCTTTGAAGATCTTGTTTATCGAAGTTGGATGAATTGTGATTTAATGGACTTTATGATTGTTTTGATATAGGTATTCAAGATGAGAAAGACCTTGGAAGAGATGAGGAAAGTGAAGAGAGGCCCAAAGTGTGAAGAAATCATCAAGGGAAGGTGCTGCCAACCCACGCCTAGGCGTGACAAATCCAAGCCTAGGCGTGGCCCTTGCAGTTTCTCAGGGATTAGAAGCAGAGACACCCACGCCTAGGCATTGTTAATTCACGCCTAGGCGTGACAAACTCAGTTTTTCAGGGTGATTCAGACAGAGACCTCCACGCCTAGGCGTGGTCAAGTCAAGCCTAGGCGTGGCAAGCAGAGGACAGCCACGTGATTCATAACCACGCCTAGGCGTGAGTAAAATCCTGGCACACGAATTTTATCCTTATATTCTGATTTTTGGGAGGATGATAGGGGATCTTCAGTTTTAACCTAGCCACGAATTCCAGAGAGCAAGAGAGAGGAGGAGGAACACACTTGGATTGAAGGTGACTAAAGGAAGAATCAAGAAGAAGGAGGAAGATCAAGCTTGGAATCTCTCCAAATTTTGTTCATTCTTTCCCCTTTCTCTCTTGATTTGTAACATGACAATTCATTTGATTACATTTGTTTTCTTCTCCTTGATAATGTGTAACTAAACTCTAATCTAGGGGCTCTCTAGGATTTTGCTATGGATTTAATTAATTTGTAATTAGTTGAGTATCTTTTCAATGAAATTGGTTTTGTTCATCCATATCTATGCTTAGTGCTTGTTATTGATTGGCCATCAATTGCATGATTTTTAATATTCCAATTGAACTAGAAATAGGGTGTTGTGAATATGGATATGGTATGGTTGATGTATGTTTAACTAAGGGGATGGACACATACCCTTTGGTCATGCATGGCAAGTGTTTGATAATTGGCCTCAATGAGTGATTCTTATGTTGCTTCACATGGACACATAGTGGAATAGCTAGGTTTCACATGGGTAATTGTCCTAGACATAGGCTCTTATCTATTGATGTTTATTAGCCAACATATATCAATTCATTGATAGGTGCTTGTTAATTGCAATTAATCATTGAAATAGCAAGTGAATAGGGACCCCTAGGCTTTAATCATTCTCATCTTCTCTTGTGGAATTAGTGTTTGGTGTTTTCTTATTTTGTTTCCTTTAAGTTGTTATTAAAATTGCAACCCACTCTCTTTCGTTTGCTTGGATAAAAATTTGTGAATATTAGTTAAGTTTAACATTCTTCTAAATTATTCAATCATTTGGGACACGATACTCTAACTCTCCTTTATATTACTTGTCGACTCGTGCGCTTGCGGATTTACGATCACAACAAGTTTTTGGCGCCGTT
Organism: Ormosia emarginata; assembly: GCA_029884605.1. Classification (NCBI taxonomy): domain Eukaryota; kingdom Viridiplantae; phylum Streptophyta; class Magnoliopsida; order Fabales; family Fabaceae; genus Ormosia; species Ormosia emarginata. Next base: position 24,429,862 of record JAQQTP010000074.1, on the reverse strand, counting down.
GTCGGGGATTGAGTTTAGATTTTGTGTTATTTCTTACATCTATTCACAATTCTTATTTCAAGTTTCGTTTGTTTTGTTTTGCATTTTTTGATTTTCAGGTACTTGGCTCTTGTATGCGAAGAACTCAAGGTGTGTCTCGATTTCCTTACGATCCTGAGATAGAGAGGACATTTCGTAGATTGCTAAGAGAACAACAAGTACAAGAACAAGCACTAAATTTGGTTAGTGAATCTGAGATGGCGGAGGAGGCAAATGCTGGAAGACCATTGAGGGAATATGCCACCCCAAATGCTAGAGAAATCTGATCTAGGATTAGAAGGCCAGCTGTCCAAGCACAGACTTTTGAGATCAAGCCTGCTATTATTCAGATGGTTCAACAAAATGTGCAGTTTGGAGATTTACCCCATGAAGATCCTAATGCTCATCTAGCCAATTTCCTGGAAATATGTGATACTTTCAAGCATCATGGGATGACTGACGATGTAGCTCGCTTAAGGCTCTTCTCTTTTTCATTGAGGGATAGGGCCAAGGCTTGGCTTCATTCTTTACCAGAACATTCTATCACTACCTGGGAAGAGCTGGCTCAGAAGTTCTTGGACCGATTCTTTCCTCCCATAAAGGCAATGAAGTACAGAAATGACATCTTGTCCTTCAGGCAATTTGAAGGAGAAACTTTATATGAAGCATGGGAGCGATTTAAAGATTTGCTAAGGAAGTGCCCCCACCATGGCATAGCAAAATGGATGTTGGTTCATACTTTCTACAATAGCTTGACAACCTCCATTCGTTCCATAATTGATGCAAAGGTCGGAGGGGCACTTATGAGTAAGACTGTGGATGCACCTATGACTGTTGGAAGAAATGGCTAACAACAATTATCAGTGGCCAACGAGAGAGAGTTGCTCCGAGGAGAGTGGCAGCGGGATACATGAAGTTGATGCTCTCACATCACTTTCCGCTCAAGTGGCAAAGACTCTCCAAGAAGTTGGACACCATGACAGTCAACTCAGTTGCAAGCGGAGCTAATGTCACAGCTGAGATTTGTGATCATTGTGGGGATCATCACTCCACTGCCAATTGTACGGCTGGCTTGGAAAGTGTACAATATGCTAGTCAATTCCGTCAACCGGGTCACAATACTGCATTTGGTAATACTTATAACCCCAGTTAGCGGAACCATCCTAATCTCTTATGGGGTGGAAATGTTCAAGGCTCTTCCTTGTCTCATCAGCATAATCAAGCACCTCGTGCTCCTCCAGGCTTCCAACAATAGAGCCCCCTTCAAGCCCAAACTTCAACATCGACTTCAACTTCTAATTTGGAGAAGATGTTTGCTCAGTTTATGACTAGTCAACAAGATTACATGACCAAGACTGAGTCAAGGCTAGCATCCCACGATGCTTTAATGCAAAGCCAAGTAGCGTCATTGAGGAATCTTGAGACTCAAGTGGGCCAACTTGCCTAAGCTCTAAATAACAGGCCCCCAGGGAATTTCCCAAGTGACACCATCAACAATCCTAAGGGTGCCCCTAACGAGCAGTGCAAAGCTATATCATTGAGAAGTGGGAAGGAGATAGAAGGTAATCTAATGACCAAACAGCTTGAAGAAGAAAATGAGGTGGCTCAAGATGAAAAGGTTGTGAGTAATGAGGTTGAGAAAAATGAGAAAATGGCTAGGGAAGGGTTTGAAGACAAGAAGAAGGAGGACAAGCCCATAACACCACCTCCACCTTTTCCTAACCGGCTAGCAAAGCAGAAGCTTGATGCTCAGTTCCAAAAATTCTTGGAAATTTTCAAGAAGCTTCACATCAACATTCCATTTGCTGAGGCGTTAGAACAAATGCCGAGTTATGTGAAGTTCATGAAAGACATCTTGTCCAAGAAGAGGAAATTGGGGGATTATGAGACCGTAGCTCTCACAGAGGAGTGTAGTGCAATCTTGCAAAACAAGCTACCTCCCAAATTGAAAGACCTCGGGAGCTTCACCATTCCATGCACAATCGGGAGCCAATTCTTTGGAAAAGCCTTGTGTGATCTAGGGGCAAGCATAAACTTGATGCCCTTATCCATCTTTCAAAGGCTAGGTATGGGGGAGGCGAAGCCGACTTCAGTTACCTTGCAGCTGGCTGACCGTTCTCTCACATACCCTAAAGGGGTCATAGAAGATGTATTGGTCAAGGTAGACAAGTTCATCTTTCCAGCGGATTTCATCATTCTAGACATGGAAGAGGACCGCAATGTGCCTTTGATTCTTGGGAGACCCTTCCTGGCCACGGGTAAGACTATGATCGATGTCCAAAAAGGTGAGGTTACAATGCAGGTCAATGAGGATAAGGTAACTTTTAACATTTACAAATCCATGAAATTTCCCAATGACCATGAAGAATGATCTTACTTGGGTATGATTGATCAAGTAGTTAATACTGCATTCCATACTAATTTCACTTATGATCCCCTTGCTTTATCATTAACATCCATACATGAGTATGTAGATAGGGATGATGTGATGGAATGTATTAAACTGCTTGACGTGTTTGCTAAGTTTTACAGGAGACCAGGTTTTGAACCATTGAACATACCCTCTGATAAGCTCAGTCTCCAACCCTCTGTCATAGTTCCACCTAAGCTAGAACTCAAGCCATTGCCTGATCATTTGAGGTATTCATACCTAGGGGAGGAGTCCACATTGCCAGTTATCATCTCCTCATCCTTGTCAGAAGAACAAGAATCCAAGTTGCTCAGAGTGCTCAGAGAATACAAACAGGCCTTGGGGTGGTCCATTGCAGATATCAGGGGTATTAGCCCCACCATCTGCATGCACAAAATATTGTTGCAAGCTGACCATAAGCCAACCATTGAACATCAGAGGTGCCTAAATCCCATCATGAAGGAGGTTGTCAAAAAGGAGATTATCAAGTGGCTGGATGCGGGTATCATATACCCTATTTCTGATAGCAAATGGGTGAGCCCAGTTCAGTGTGTGCCCAAGAAAGGTGGAATGACAGTTGTAGCAAATGAGAATAATGATTTGATTCCCACCAGGACTGTCACTGGATGGCGCATATGCATGGATTACAGGAAGCTTAACAATGCAACCAGAAAGGATCATTTTCCATTGCCATTTATTGATCAGATGCTGGATAGGTTGGCAGGTCATGAGTTTTACTGTTTCTTGGATGGGTACTCGGGCTACAATCAGATTGCGATTGCCCCGGATGATCAAGAGAAAACAACATTCACCTGCCCTTATGGGACTTATGCTTTCAGAAGAATGCCCTTCGGGTTGTGCAACGCTCCTGCTACTTTTCAGAGGTGTATGATGGCCATTTTCACTGATATGGTAGAGAATTGCTTGGAGATATTCATGGACGATTTCTCTGTTTTTGGTGATTCTTTTGATGGTTGTCTTCAGAACTTGGCCCTGGTGTTGCAAAGGTGCGAGGAAACCAATTTGGTGCTCAATTGGGAGAAGTGCCATTTTATGGTCCAAGAGGGAATAGTACTTGGTCATAGAGTGTCATCTAAAGGAATGGAAGTGGACCGAGCTAAAATTGAAGTGATTGAGAAACTTCCTCCACCAATTTCAGTGAAGGGAGTTCGGAGCTTCCTTGGTCACGCTGGATTCTATCGGCGGTTCATCAAAGACTTCTCTAAACTTGCTAAACCGTTGTGTAACTTGCTGGAAAAAGATGTGGTTTTCAAGTTTGATGCAGCTTGTATGGAAGCCTTTGTGGAATTGAAGAAGAGGCTTATCTCTGCACCCATTATCACTACTCTAGATTGGAACTTACCATTTGAGCTCATGTGTGACGCTAGTGACTATGCAATTGGAGCAGTGTTGGGCCAAAGGAAGAACAAAATCTTTCATTCCATCTATTATGCAAGCCGGACACTCAATGATACTCAGTTGAACTATACCACCACTGAGAAGGAACTCCTTGCTGTAGTGTTTGCTTTTGACAAGTTCAGAGCATATTTGGTTGGCACCAAAGTCATTGTCTTCACAGATCACTCTGCCATCAAGTATCTAATAAGAAAAAAGGATGCTAAGCCAAGGTTGATTCGCTGGGTATTATTATTACAAGAGTTTGATCTTGAGATCGAGAGACGAAAGGGTGCTGAAAATCATGTGGCTGATCATCTTTCCAAGTTAGAGAATGAGAAGTATCAGCAAGACCCAGCCTTGATTGGTGAGTCGTTTCCAGATGAACAGTTATTTGCAATGTTTGCTAGCTCAGATCCATGGTATGCTGATTTTGCTAACTACATAGTGAGTGGATTGGTGCCATCTGAATTGTCTTATCATCAGAAAAAGAAGTTCCTTCATGATGTCAGATATTTTATTTGGGATGAGCCATTTCTCTTTAAGCAGTGTGCTGATCAAGTGCTTAGAAGATGCATTCCTATGGAGGAGACTAGTGTGATACTTGAGCAATGTCATGCTTTACCATATGGAGGTCACTATGGGGGTGAAAGGACAGCGGCTAAGGTGTTGCAATCAGGCTTCTATTGGCCTTCTCTGTTTCGAGATTCTTACTCCTTCACACCAACTGTGACCGTTGTCAACGAACGGGAAATATCTCAAGGAGGAATGAGATGCCCTTGAACTCTATTTTGGAAGTGGAACTCTTTGATGTGTGGGGCATAGACTTTATGGGGCCTTTTGTATCATCTTTTGGCAACCATTATATTCTTGTAGCGGTGGATTATGTGTCGAAGTGGGTGGAAGCCTGTGCCTTACCCACTAGTGACTCCAAGGTGGTTCTGGTTTTTCTGAAAAAGAACATTTTCTCAAGGTTTGGCACCCCTCGTGCTATTATTAGTGATGGAGGATCTCATTTCTGCAACAAGTACTTTGCTGCATTGCTTGCCAAATATGGGGTGACACATAGGGTAGCCACAGCCTACCATCCACAATCAAGTGGCCAAGCAGAGGTTTCTAATAGAGAGTTGAAGCGGATTCTGGAGAAAACTGTGAGCCCTTCTAGGAAGGATTGGTCAAAGAAGCTGGATGACGCTCTTTGGGCATATCGCACTGCTTACAAAACTCCTCTTGGCATGTCCCCCTATCAACTAGTTTTTGGCAAGGCATGTCACCTTCCTGTTGAGCTTGAGCATCATGCTTATTGGGCCATCAAGAGATTGAATTGGGATTTTGAAGCTTGTGGAGAGAAACGATTGTTGCAACTCAATGCACTTGAGGAATTTCGTCTCCAAGCATATGAAAATGCCAAGTTATACAAGGACAAGGTGAAGAAGTGGCATGACAATCGTATTATCCCAAGAAACTTTGCATCAAGGCAGAAGGTTCTCCTGTTCAACTCAAGGCTTAAACTATTTCTTGGCAAGCTAAAATCTAGATGGTCAGGTCCATTTTTGGTTGTGGAAGTCTTTCCTCATGGTGCCGTAACCTTGGAAGACCTAGTTTCAAAGTCAACCTTCAAGGTCAATGGTCAGCGGCTCAAACCTTACTTAGGTGGTGAGGTGGAGAGGCACAAAACTTCACTTACCCTCGCTCCTCCATCCTGAGTGTCTGCAAAGTCCAGCCAGGACTATAAATAAGGCGCTTTTTGGGAGGCAACCCAATTTCTTAACCTTATCTCTTCGCTTAGGACAATTTTATGCATGATTTCTCTTTTATTTTGTAATTTTGGTTGATTTTGTTTTATTGTTTTAGTGTTTGTATTTCAATTTGATGCTTTGATTGTTCTTGTCATTCCTATGTTGTTCTTAGATGTTTGAGAATAAGGAAGGTGTATTTGATGCATGGATGTGGGGTATTCTGGTGTTGCTGTTCAGATTTGATATCCTGAGTCCCACGCCTAGGCGTGTTTTTTACACGCCTAAGCGTGATTGTCTCAGCTGCAATAGGGGAAATTTTTCAGAGAGCTCCACGCCTAGGCGTGGATTATACACGCTTAGGCGTGATCCTCTCTGCGTTTTCAGTTAATTTAACCTGCAAGCATCACGCCTAGGCGTGTGTTTTCCACGCCTAGGCTTAGTATGGCTAAAAAAACAAAATTTAAAAATTAAAAATAAAAAAAAAAGAATAACCACACCTAGGCATTGTAACGTCACGCCTAGGCGTGATGTGTCTGTTGCTGCACAAAACGCAGCAGTTCTGTCCTTTTTTCTATTCCCCCTCTCAAATCCCTCGACCCTTTCTCGATTTCCTTCCCTCCTTCACCTAGACCACCGTAGCTTCCTCCCCACCATTCCCATTGCCACCGTATTGTCCTTCTTCTTTCCTCCTCTCCACCTAAGCATCTCCCCCGTAGCACCCCTCCACCAAATACACCTCCAACCCTCCTTCGTGCGCGAGCACCACCAACCGTACCACCCCTCTTCGTCCTCCCAATTTTTCTTCTTCTCTAACATTCATCTCCCTCACCATCTTTCTCTTCCCCACCTTCTTTACGGCCAACCTCGGTAACCCGCTCCATTCAAGGGTCTCTTCGTGTTTCTTTTGGTTCGTTGTGCGTTTGGTGCTTAATTCTTTTCTCTGGTGCCTGCTCTTCTTGTGCTTCATCCAAGGTTTTTTTTCTCTTCCCATCATTCTTTAATTCCAAATTGTGAAACCCTTGCCTTGATGTGTTCTGTTCAATATTTGATTAAATGGTTAACATGTGAGTAAATTGAACTTTACAGTTGCCTATGTGATTCTGATATGATACTAGGAATTTTGGGTTTGTGTGCACATTGGTCTGAATCTTGGTAAGTTGTATGCCTTCATAGTTGCTGCTGAGCTACTTAGAACTGATTGTAGTAGTTGCGTTATGCTTGGGTTTGGCTGTGAGTTGAATAGGTTGTGACTTAACCACAAGTAAGTTTGGGGGTAGCCTAGGTTTGGATATTTTGCTAAAAATGAACTTCATTGTCAATAGCACTCAATTGTCCTTTTGCTTGAGTTGACCCTTGTTAGATTTTGGTTGGCAAGACTGAGTTGACAACATGTTCTGATCTGTGAGCTTGTGCAATTGCATGATTATTTTGAGCTGATTGGGCTATGATAAGTCAATCCTTGTTTCAAAGTTGGACCCTATTGCATGATAGGATTTGATGCATGTAAGTTGTGCATGTTGCTTGGGCTAGGACTTGATTCCCCTTGTGGCTTTATTGGATAGTGACTAGAATTGACTTGGTTGGCTATGCTGTGGGTTGTTGAATTATTGGTTAACGTAATGCATATCTGGGTTGTACATACTACATGACTCTGATCTGATTGCATTTTGGTTGGTTATTGAACTAGGTTGCCTGATTACATTGCATGCTGTCTTACTGGAAGTGGCTGATTTCATTGAAATTATTCTCACTCTTTGTTCAAATGATAATAACCAGCACCATATTCTTTTTCAGGTTGCTCCTAAACATGTCAAAGAGACAGCGCAAAACTGTTGAGGCTGGACCAAGCCAGGCTGAGGAAGGTGATGAAATTCCAGTTTTTGACCCAGCCTACTTTACAACGCAGGATGCTTTTGACTATTTTTGGCAGCATTTGCGCAAGATTAACATCATACCAGAGAGGGGCTTCCATGGTATCAATGTGGCACGCTATCCTGCCATTTCCGATGCCACTGAAGCACTACACTGGAAGACCTTTGCTGAGCATCCCCCTGAGGAACCTGTGGCGGCTATAGTAAAGGAATTCTACGCCAATGCGCATGCTGAGAAGCGCTCCGTTTCCACTACCAGAGTCAGAAGGAAGATAGTTGATTACTCTGTGGATCGCATTCGGCAAATTATGGACCTTGGCCCTCCTCCTCTTCAGTGTGCTTACAGGACTTTACAGTTACCTGAAGAGGAGGGAGGAACACTTTTCAGCACAGTCATGACCAGTATCTGTGATCCAGCCTTCCCGATTCAGGTTCAGCAGAACTCAGACCGCTCCATCAGATTCATCAAATAGGAGAGTTTGCACCGTGAGCTGCGCCCTTGGAATCATTTTGTGTGCTCCTGCTTGCTCCCCACTGAGCACCGGTCAGAGATTTATCCAAAGCAGGCGTACATGTTGTATGCGATCCACAGTCTACAACAGGTGGACACTGCTCAGATACTTTACGATCAGATCAGACTGTGCATCACCTCCCGACTCAAATCACTTTTCTTCCCCTTTCTCATTTGTCAGCTTTGTGAGAGAGCTCACGTCAGATGGAAGGATACTGAGGTGCGCGTCAAGCTGAAGACTACGATGACGGAGAGGGCAGTTCAGACGATCATGACCGCCCAGGAGAAGCGCAGGCAAGCCCCTCTCGCCCCTAGGCTGCAGAGGCAGAGCACACGCTCCTATACCGACTCCACGGCGCCCTACACCTGTCCCACAACCTACTGCAGTCTTTGATGCTGCTTGGGCTGCCTCTGTTGATCAGCGCCTGGATCGGCAACAGGAGATGCTGACTACACAGCAGGAGATGCTGGCTGCAATTTACCAGGGCATTCAATGGATGGCTTTGGGTCAAGGGCGCCCAATGGATGATTTTCCAGCATTCCCTCCTTTTGCAGCCCCACCAGTGGCAGCTTCACCTCCTCCTCCTCCTCCTCCACCAGCTGATGATGCGGATATGGGCGCTGAGGGCGATGACCTATTTGATGAGGAGGACTTGTTTTGAGGCGCCAGGGCCCTTGTTTTCTTGCACTTTCTGCTTTATTTTTCTGTTTTTGCTTTCAGTCCATTGTACATACTTTATTGAAAAACTTGATTTCTTTTGGATACAGTGGGACACTGCTTATCTTAGGTTTGAGGGGGATTGGATTGATGATCTTTTTGTGACTGCTTGTTGAATCATTGTTTGGACATATATATATATATATTGATTCCCTTCTCTTCGGATCTGAGTGAGCATGATTTTGCCTTGAGGGTTGCGTGAATTAGGAATTGAATGGATGAGTGTGTGTTGAGGCAGGTTGAACTTGTGCATGCCTGATTTCTAATTAGAATATCTGATGATTGTGTGGATCATATATACACCCCACTGCTTGGGAACTCATTTGTAAAAATTCAAATTTTTGTGCTTACACTTATTACCATAATTGCGTATGAGAGAAAATCCCAGTTGCATGTGTGGTGGATTCTGAAAATATGAATGAAATGCATGGTTGGATAAATTTATGATTGGCATGTGTAAAGTCTATTTGCATCTTAGAAGCTTGTCTAATTCCCTTTTGAGGCGAAATCCTAGGCAATGCGTTTTCAAGGAAATGATTAGGGCACTTGTTTGGACCGATTGAGCTTTTCAAGCCAACCTTGAGTGAATGAGTCCCCTAGTACCCCCTTTTGAAGCCTAGTGTGCGTGAGTGTGGCCTAATTTTCATTTCTTTGACCCTAATCTCTACCCTCTTAACGCATGCTTGTGAAAGAAAGATCTCTTCTCCTCAATACAGGTCCCTTGTTGAGCACATGATTGAGCAGTTCTGTTGTTTGGAGCCATAGTGTTTTGCATGATGCTAAGAATCCAGGAATTTGTGTTTACTAGCTTTCATTCAAAAATGGTATATTAAAAAAAAGAGAGAAAAAGAAAAAGAAGAAAGAAAATAAATAAGTGGGTTGTTGTGTGAATTGAAGCCCTTTTGCAATGAAAATAAGGTTGTATGTATGATCTTAGAAATATATAAAAAAAAATTTGAAATGAAGAGAAAATGGAATAAAGAAAGTTGATTCTTCAATTTGGATTCTGTTTGTGCATCTACATGCTTGGCTTGGTTCAATAGAAGTGGTTGATTATGTGTTTGATATTTGAATTCAAATCCTTTCCCTTCTTTCTTAGCCACTACCCCTAGCCTTACATTACAAGCTTAAAAGACCCTCATGATCTTTGATTCTGTCTTGCCTACATTAGTGGAGAAAGGGATGAAGGACATTCTTTTGAGAGTGCATGTGCATTTTATAAATTCATCCATCTTGCTCTTCATGATTAGGAAAGGGTCTTAAATACATGGGCTTGAGAAATCTTTCATGCACAAAAATGGCATTCAAGAGTGATCATGATAGTTGGGAATTTCTTGCATGTGTGGACCTTGTTGTGAGGTTGTGAAGTGATTTCTGAGGGTATGAATGATAATTGGAAGCTGGGTTTGCTCTGGTTCAAATTGCCTCATGTTTCTTGATATTTGAATTGGATTGTAATTCCTTTTCCTGCTTGGATTAGTTTGCTCGAGGACTAGCAAAACTTTAGGTTTGGGGGTGTGATAACTTCAGAAAATGAAGTTAATTCACTCGAATTTGATTGTATTTGAGCATGCTATCCCTAAGTTTTCAAGGTCATAAGTTCAATATTTGCATGACTTTGGTGAATTAAGCTTGTTGATTCAAATGATTTATAATTGAATCTTTGAAGATCTTGTTTATCGAAGTTGGATGAATTGTGATTTAATGGACTTTATCATTGTTTTGATATAGGTATTCAAGATAAGAAAGGCCTTGGAAGAGATGAGGAAAGTGAAGAGAGGCCCAAAGTGTGAAGAAATCATCAAGGGAAGGTGCTGCCAACCCACGCCTAGGCGTGACAAATCCAAGCCTAGGCGTGGCCCTTGCAGTTTCTCAGGGATTAGAAGCAGAGACACCCACGCCTAGGCGTTGTTAATTCACGCCTAGGCGTGACAAACTCAGTTTTTCAGGGTGATTCAGACAGAGACCTCCACGCCTAGGCGTGGTCAAGTCAAGCCTAGGCGTGGCAAGCAGAGGACAGGCACGTGATTCATAACCACGCCTAGGCGTGAGTAAAATCCTGGCACACGAATTTTACCCTTATATTCTGATTTTTGGGAGGATGATAGGGGATCTTCAGTTTTAACCTAGCCACGAATTCCAGAGAGCAAGAGAGAGGAGGAGGAACACACTTGGATTGAAGGTGACTAAAGGAAGAATCAAGAAGAAGGAGGAAGATCAAGCTTGGAATCTCTCCAATTTTTGTTCATTCTTTCCCCTTTCTCTCTTGATTTGTAACATGACAATTCATTTGATTACATTTGTTTTCTTCTCCTTGATAATGTGTAACTAAACTCTAATCTAGGGGCTCTCTAGGATTTTGCTATGGATTTAATTAATTTGTAATTAGTTGAGTATCTTTTCAATGAAATTAGTTTTGTTCATCCATATCTATGCTTAGTGCTTGTTATTGATTGGCTATCAATTGCATGATTTTTAATATTCCAATTGAACTAGAAATAGGGTGTTGTGAATATGGATATAGTATGGTTGATGTATGTTTAACTAAGGGGATGGACACATACCCTTTGGTCATGCATGGCAAGTGTTTGATAATTGGCCTCAATGAGTGATTCTTATGTTGCTTCACATGGACACATAGTGGAATAGCTAGGTTTCACATGGGTAATTGTCCTAGACATAGGCTCTTATCTATTGATGTTTATTAGCCAACATATATCAATTCATTGATAGGTGCTTGTTAATTGCAATTAATCATTGAAATAGCAAGTGAATAGGGACCCCTAGGCTTTAATCATTCTCATCTTCTCTTGTGGAATTAGTGTTTGGTGTTTTCTTATTTTGTTTCCTTTAAGTTGTTATTAAAATTGCAACCCACTCTCTTTCTTGCTTGGATAAAAATTTGTGAATATTAGTTAAGTTTAACATTCTTCTAAATTATTCAATCCTTTGGGACACGATACTCTAACTCTCCTTTATATTACTTGTCGACCCGTGCGCTTGCGGATTTACGGTCACAACACCCATCAAATACACAAACCATCTCTCACCACCATACTTGGTTGGTGAAATGAATACGTCTTGAAGATCCTCAAAAGCTCTTTGTTTTGCTTCTTTTTCTAAGTCCTTTACCACTAAGGGCTTCTCAAATACAAAACAAAACATATATTTATTAGTAAATCAAGCTTGAGCAAGATAAACCATGGATCAAACATGGCTTAGAACCTTGAAAATCAAAAGAAAAGTGAAGATTAATAAACTTCATCAATAAAGCTTCAATCTTTAGCTTGATGAACAAGGTTGAAGATGAATGATTTAGAGAAAGTCTCCAACATGAAAGTTGTTTAGAATATCATGTAGATTCAAGATCTATGGTTGAATGAAATTAAAAGAGATTGGATGGTGATTTTGGGTGAATGGCCGAATGGTTCCTCTTGAAGAACAAAGATGGAGTTTTTGATTTTTGTGAAAGAAAGGCTTCTTAGACTTGGTTAAGATAAAGAATGAAGTGAAAATACTTAGTTTTCCTTCCACCAATTTCGTAGAGCTCCTTGGAAAAATCCCTAAAAATCATAAACAAATCTTAAAATCAATAACAAGCAAAAGAATAGATAAACCATGGTTCAAGCATGGCTTAGAAAATTAAAACTAAAAGATTGGGTGAAGAAATATGAACTTTACCCTTTTTGATAGAAACTTGAAGCTTGGATTTGAAGCTCAAAATGAATGATTTGGTGAAAACTCATAACTAGAGATGTTCTTAGAATAAGGTAAGGATTCAAGAAATAAGGTTGGTTGAAATTAAGGAGTGATGGAAGGCATTCTTGGGTGCTTTGGCCGAAACATGCATGGAGAAAGAAGGAGAGAAAATATTTGATGAAGTCTTAGCTTTTTGGAGAAGACAAAGATGAATTATGATAACAATAATGTGGTCTTCAACCTTGCTAAGCTCTTAAGCTCCTCCAAAATCGTCCCCCCTCTTTATGCATTCAATAAATGACCATAATAATTAGCCACCATTTTAAGCATTTCGAGCCATTAATTAATTCAATGGTTAGGATTAAGGTAGACTTTTAATTAGAAGACTTAATCTAGGCCATTAGATCTTTCCTCCTTGAAATCTTAACCATTAGATGCATCTCCAAAATGAAGGGTCAAGATTACTCCTTCTTACTTTTAATCCAAGGGTCATAATTAGTCATAGCCATTTTAGAAGACCAAATCTCCACCATTGATTAAATCCACATCCAATGGTCATAAATGATCCATCTCCACCGTTGATTTAATCCGAATCCAACAGTCACAAATGGTCCTAGCCACTTTATAAGATCAAATCTCTACCCTTGATTAATTTTTCATCCAATGGTTATAAATGTTCATAGCCATTTTATTAGATCGATTCTACACCGTTGATTAAATCGATGGTTGATATCGAAGTCTTCAATATTAGACTTGTTTCCTATTGGTCCGTCAAAAGTTGTTATAACCACTATTGTTGACTTAAGCAGTGTAATTTCTATTTTTATCTGCTATAACCCCACGAAAGAATATATTTGCTGTATTTTTGTCGCCCGATAATTAAATACAGTACAGAACACAGTAAAATAAAATTTTAAAAATTATTTCCGGATTCAGGTTTAGTAAGATCCCTGTCTCCATCTCAACAGTACAAATTTTTCTATGCGTAGAAAAATTTTCACGTTTTAGGACTCACTCAGGGCCCATGTAGGACCATTGGGGCCCACTAACAGCCCAAAACAATCAGATAACAATAAAAATTTATAATCATCCACAAAAATCACAAATATTAGAAAACGTATGAAAATCAAATCAGATTGTTAAAAATAATAAACAATCAAGAGAAATAAAGACATAAAGATTTTCCCCGGCCTAAAAATTATTATTTTCCTGACATGGAGTAAATCACTCAAAACGATTAAATACATTGACGGAATACTCAAAATAATTTTACAGTACACAGAAATCACTAAACAGTAGAATTCTGTTAACTGCCAAAATTACTGTCAACTATTTAGGAAATTTGGGGTGTTACAATTTCCATTCAGGGATTACCAAAGATTGAAGAGGTCCAGAGAGTTTCTGGTGTTCTATCTTGACATTCTGACAAGTTAGGCACCTAAACACAAACTCGGCTATGTCCCTCGTCATGCCAGACCACCAAAACAACTTCTTCAAGTCTTGGTACATCTTAGTGGCCTCGGGATGTATAGAGTACTGACTACAGTGAGTTTCTTCAAGGATCCTTTCTTGATTTCGGATTTGTGAAGAATGCAAAGTCTACCTCTAAACTTAATCATCTCATCATCCTCCATATCGAACTCTCTAGGATTACCTAAAAGATCTGCTCACTTAGATCACTAAGAGTTTCATCTTCCTTTTGAGCTTCTAAGATCTGAGTCCTAAAGTCACTCACTATGTCCACTCGACCCACACTGAGACTATGTGGCAACACAGTTACTGAAAGGCCCATGTCTCTAAAACTCTCAAGAAGTTCACTCTCTTGGATCATCATACGGGGCAAATGTAGGGATTTCCTACTCAGTGCATCAGTCACCACATTGGCTTTACTCGGATGATACTTTAATTCGAAGTCGTAGTCTTTCAAAAACTCCATCCATCTTCGTTGTCTCTTGTTCAGTTCCTTTTGATCAAATAAGTACTTCAAACTCTTATGATCACTGAACACCTCAAATTGAACTCCATACAAGTAATGTCTCCAAACTTTGAACATAAACACTACTACAACTAACTCCAGATCATGAGTAGGGTAGTTCTCCTCATGAGGTCTCAACTACCTTGTTGTATAGGCAATAACTCTCTTATGTTGATCAAAACATAACCCAAACCCATCTTTGAAGCTTCATAGTACACCTCAAAGTTCTCCAAAGGATCTGAAATTACTAACATAGGTGTAGTAGTCAACCTTGTAATAGCTTAATACTAGCACCCTTGTATATCTGAGATATACCTGGATAAGTTGTATCAGTCATGCTACTTCTAACTTAATCATCAACTAATCTATAACATTTAAATAAATCATTATGGAGAGTCATATCTAAAAGTTATACATATATACAACTTTTTACGTTCTCAAAGCAAATATAAATAATTACATAAGCTTTGAACGAAAAACATAAACTAAACTCTACTAATTCTTTTGTTATCTTCATCTTCTTACCCTCTTGCAAGGCCTTAACCTGGATTTACATGGAAACACAATGGGGTGAGAAATAATAATTCTCAGTATTAGTAACCAATACTGTAACATCCCGAGACTGCCTGCAGGATTGACGAGTGTCTCCGCAAACCAACATGGGTCTTTTCAGCGCGCTTTGTCCTCACTCACACGCATTCAGGGATTACCAAAGATTGAAGAGGTCCAGAGGGTTTCTGGTGTTCTATCTTGACATTTTGACAAGTTAGGCACCTAGACACAAACCTAGCTATGTCCCTCTTCATACCAGACCACCAAAACAACTTCTTCAAGTCTTGGTACATCTTAGTGGCCTCGGGATGTATAGAGTACTGACTACAGTGAGCTTCTTCAAGGATCCTTTCTTGATTTCGGATTTGCGAGGAATGCAAAGTCTACCTCTAAACTTAATCATCTCATCATCCTCCATATCGAACTCTCTAGGATTACCTAAAAGATCTGCTCACTTAGATCACTAAGAGTTTCATCTTCCTTTTGAGCTTCTAAGATCTGAGTCCTAAAGTCACTCACTATGGCCACTCGACCCACATTGAGACTATATGGCAACACAAGTACTGAAAGGCCCATGTCTCTAAAACTCTCCAGAAGTTCACTCTCTTGGATCATCATACGGGGCATATGTAAGGATTTCCTACTCAGTGCATCAGTCACCACATTGGCTTTACTTGGATGATACTTTAATTCGAAGTCGTAGTCTTTCAAAAACTCCATCCATCTTTGTTGTCTCTTGTTCATTTCCTTTTGATCAAATAAGTACTTCAAACTCTTATGACCACTGAACACCTCAAATTGAACTCCATACAAGTAATGTCTCCAAACTTTGAACGCAAACATTACTACAACTAACTCCAGATCATGAGTAGGGTAGTCTCCTCATGAGGTCTCAACTACCCTGATGCATAGGCAACAACTCTCTTATGTTGATCAAAACACAACCCAAACCCATCTTTGAAGCTTCATAGTACACCTCAAAGTTCTCCAAAGGATCTGAAATTACTAACATAAGTGTAGTAATCAACCTTGTAACAGCCTAATACCAGCACCCTCGTATATTTGAGATATACCTGGATAAGTTATATCAGTCATGCTACTTCTAACTTAATCATCAACTAATCCATAACATTTAAATAAATCATTATGGAGAGTCATATCTAAAAGTTATACATATATACAACTTTTTACGTTCTCAAAGCAAATATAAATAATTACATAAGTTTTGAACTAAAAACATAAACTAAACTTTACTAATTCTTCTATTATCTTCATCTTCTTGCCCTCTTGCAAGGCCTTAACCTGGATTTACATGGAAACACAGCGGGGTGAGAAATAATAATTATCAGTATCAGTAACCAATACTGTAGCATCCCAAGACTACCTGCAGGATTGACAAGTGTCTCAACAAACCAACACAGGTCTTTTCAGCGTGCTTTGTCCTCACTCACACGCATCTTGGGAAATTTCCCAGGAGGTCACCCATCCCACAATTGCTCCAGGTCAAGCACGCTTAACCATAGAGTTCTTATGTTCTAGGCTCCCGAAAAGAAGTTGCAACTTGTTGATATGGCTACGCCTAATCAATTCCTTTAAGCCATCTTCAACTATGTAGTCTCATACCTGCACAGTCTCTAAATCCCTCTCATTCTGGTATGAATTCAATTCATTCATGTGTCCCTTCGCCTAGAAGCTTGCCAGGAGCCGCTCCTTATCCGTGCTTCATCTCTTTACACTAGTGATCACTCCCCGCCCTCGTCGGCCCCAGGTGTCACATGTCCACCAGCTTCCGCATGGTTCGTCCCCAAACCACACCATACTAGGAGAGGTCCTAGCTCTGATACCATTTGTAACATCTCAGGACTACCTGCAGGATTGACGAGTGTCTCCTCAAATCAACACGGGTCTTTTCAGCATGCTTTGTCCTCACTCACACGCATCCTGGGAAACTTCCCAGGAGGTCACCCATCCCATAATTGCTCCTGGTCAAGCACGCTTAACCATAGAGTTCTTATGTTCTAGGCTCTCGAAAAGAAGTTGCAACTTATTGATATGACTATGCCTAATCAATTCCTTTAAGCCATCTTCAACTATGTAGTCCCATACCTGCACAGTCTCTAAATCCCTCTCTTTCTGGTGTGAATTCAGTTCATTCATGTGTCCCTTCACTTAGAAGTCTGCCAGGAGTCGCTCCTTGTCTGTGCTTCATCTCTTTACACCGGCGATCACTCCCCGCCCTCGTCGGCCCTGGGTGTCACAAATACCAGCATATAAACATTTGTATTGAATGAATGAAATCTAAAACTGAACGTACTATTGATATTAAACAAATGCATATTCAAATGTAAACTATCAAGAGTCTCCTTATACCTCAATTTTACTCATTAAAGTAGGCATACTATACTAACTTCTCTAATCTAGTTATTCATCAACATGATATAAGTACTGAGTAAATATCAATTCACAATGAATAACACTACTAGCATTAGAACATTCACATTGAGGCTCTATGTGAACATTCATCTAGACACCTCATAATCCAATATTAAACTCATACTTATAACTTAAATATTCTCAGGAAATGTATTTCCTTATATTTATCTGAGTAAAATAGGCTAAATATGTAACGTCCCTAAATTAAGATGACCGCAACATAATCGTCATCATGTCCCTACCACTAAATTTAGGCACGCCACAGTTAAAAAAACCAACGCGTTTCCAATATGTTTACTATTTTCATATATATATATGTAAAATATGAGCCACAAATGAAGTATAATTATTACACAATTCTCAAAATACAACCACCGAAGGGAATACATTATATATGTATATATATATAATGAACATAAGGTACTATTCACATAAGGTGTAGTACTTACATAACTAAATAAATGAAGATATGTACCAAGTACAAAAGGGGGAAAAGCAGTAACCCTGGGATAGGTACTACCAGCAGACAAAGTCGCAACCCCAAAAATATGAGACGCTCGGTGTCCCAGTCGACACGTCAGGCATCGATGCCCCCATGAAGTTGCACCCGTGCGTAACTGAAAGTCTCGTCCAGACGCCATATCAAAACAATGGATCAACCCAATCAAATTAGTAAGGGTATGGTCCCTCATCTTCTTCATCACGATCTTTTATCAAATATAAATATAAAACAGAAATGCAGGATTACAAGAAAGAGGTGAGACACCTAACATTCAATACCAATATGACAGCAAGAAAACAGAACGGCGCAAGACGCCCACATAACATCACAACACATATATTCATCAACAGTAATAATGAAATAAGTAGTAAGAGAGAAACAACCATAAGTAACAATAAAATAAGCAATAACAGAGAAGCAACAATAATATCTTAGGCGGTGGACAATTCAACAAATCATAACCTCATTTAAGCAATAGTTCAATCATTATACAAATGAACAACAATTTCAACATCATGAAAATGGGTAAATGTGTAAATGCCAGATGATATGCTGACTCACTATGCACATGCACATGGTACCAAAATCCTACTCCATAAAGCTTGTAACACCCCGAAAATTCGTATTTTATTTATTTCCGGCGATTCTTAATTATTTTGAATAATCTGACTCAACTTCTGTGAATTTTAGAATTTTTATGATTTTTAGGAATTTTTGGGAGTTTTTACGTTTTTTTATTATTTTAATATTATTTTGAGGCCGTATACGAGCCTTCGTATTTTATTTCTTTTCGAAAAATCCTTAATGATTTTTACTAATTTGACTTGATTTTTGTAAGTTTTATAATTTTTATGATTTTATGGGTGATTATGAAATTTTTATATTTTTCTTTAAAATTTTGGGCTGTTTGTGGGTCCAGGTGGTCCTATGTGGGCCCGAGGTGGGTCCCGAAAAGTGAAAATTTTTTTACACATAGAAAAATTTGTACTATTTAGACGGAGACGGGGGATCTTATTAAACCTGAATCCGGAAACAGTTTTTAAAATTTTCTTTTACTGTATTTTGTATTGTATTTAATTATTGGGCAATAAAAATACAGTAAAAATATTATTCGGAGGGTAATAACAGATAGAAAAATAAATATTATATTGCTTAAGTCAACATTGGTGGTTTGGATATCCACCATTGATTTAATCAATGGTGGAGACTTGATCTTGATTTAAACAACGGTTGAGAAACAAACTTAATGAAGAAGCATTGGATGATCACCATTGATTTAATCAATGGTGTGGGAAGAAACTTAGTTAGGAAGCTTTGAATGTTCACCATTGATCTAATCAATGGTTGTAAAGACAAGCTTAATAAGGAAGACTTTGAATATCAACCATTGATTTAATCAAGGGTGGAGATTTGGTCTTAAAAAAAAGTGACTAGGACCATTTATAACCATTGGATTTAAATTTAAATCAAGGGTGGAGATTTGGTCTTATAAAGTGGCTAGGACCATTTATGACCATTGGATGTAGATTTAATCAATGGTGGAGATGGACCATTAATGACCATTGGATGTGGATTTAATCAATGGTGGAGATTTGGTCTTGTAAAGTGACAAGGACCATTTATAACCATTGGATGAAGAGTTAATCAAGGGTGGAGATTTTGGTCTTCTAAAATGGCTATGACTAATTATGACCCTTGGATTTAAAGTAAGAAGGGATCTTGACCATTCATTTTTGTAGATGCCTTTAATGGCTAGGATTTAAAGGAGGAATGAATCCAATGGTCCAAGTTGGTTACTATCACTTGGAAACTTTCCAATAATTTGGTGCCTTTGACTAACACTCTAATTATTCACTCATTTCTCACTCACTCTCCATGGCAATGCAAGGAAAAAGGGGGGCCAAAATCATTTCATGCATTTGCTATCTTACTTCATCATCTTTTTTCTCAATGATTTAGTACTAATTATTTGCTCAAATAATTCACTCTTTTCTCTCTTCACTCTACAGCAATGCATAGGAGGAGGGGGGCCAAAATTCATTTCATGTATTTCTATCTTACTTCATCATCTTTTCTATCATCTTTCTCAAGAAGCAAAAACAAGGCAACTCTCCCATCTTCTCTTCTAGCTAAGGTTTGGCCTCCACCCCCACAACCCCCCTTCACTCACCTAAAATTTCATCTAACTATATTTCTTGAATCTACATGATATTCTAAGCAACTTTCATGTTGGAGACTTTCTCTAAATCATCCATCTTCAAGTACTTTTCCTAAGATCAAGTTTGAAGGGTAAATGGGTGAAGTTCTTGATATTCTTTTCTAGATCTTATATTTAAAGTTCTAAGCCATGTTTGATCCATGGTTTCCCTAGTTCAAGCTTAATATACTAATTTCTTTGTGTTTGTTTTATGTTTAAGAAACTTTTGTTGGTGGAGATCTTGATCAAAGTGCAAAGCAAGGAGCTTTTTGTAGATCTTCAAGAGGTAAGAGGGAGATCCATCTCACCAACCAAGCATGGTGGTGAGAGATGGTTGTGGTATTTGATGGATGGTGAATCCATGTGAGGATTCATATCCATGGTCATGTAATTATTTGTGGGTGTTTATGTGTTTTGAATTATTTGCTTATGCTTGATGTGCTTTGCATGGTTTATTTGTGCTTACATGCTTAGTATGATTTATTGTTTTGATTATGGCATGCTTGTGGTATTTATGATGAAATATGTATATGTATGCCATGATTTGATGATGAAAAGGAAAACAATTTTTGGTTCCAAAGAACCATAGAGGCACACGGCCTCAAGGGTGATTTTTGAGTAAAAAGATTTTAAGTATTTTACAAATCATGAGTTTTAAATGAAAAGAGCAATGGGTTGATGATTTTAAGGATTTGCAAAGAAAGAGAAAATAAAAATGAACAAATGAATTGATTTTAAAGACCATGAGTCTCACGGTTTTTGCAAGAAATTTTAATGATTTTGTTTGTGTAAAAACAAGAATGGTACTTAATTGATTTAGAAGGAAAAATATTTGATGACCATTGAAATCATGTACCACGATTTTTTTTAGGAAATTGGAATAGTTTTGGTTTTATGAAACAAAATGATTTCAAAGTGGAAACAAAGTGTTTAAACAAAGTGTTTTTAGTACAAGAATTAAAGAAAATGGAAACAAGATGTTTTGTTACTTGAAAGATGGAATTTCGTTTATGAAAGACAAAAAGAGGTTGAAAGTGTTTGAAACTCAATTTATTTTAAAGAGAATTAATTTTAGAATTGATTTGAGAAAAATGAAGAACATAATGGTGATTTAAAATTTACTAACATAAAACTCATCCTTTGGGTTTTGGAGAGCGTTAGTAATTTTAAAGTGAGAAACATTGATTTAATTCAATGAAATGGTGAATATATGGAATATATTGCTAAAAGGATTTTCTTGAGTAAGAAAATATGGAAAATAATGTGAGGAGTCATATTATTTTAAGAAAGGTTGAAATGGAATTTTTGAAGGTTGAGAAATATTTTACGAAGTTGAAAAATGGTGAAAAATGATTTACGTAACTTAAAAACGTGATTCTTAAGCTACGCGATTTGAAAAACGTTTAAATATTTCCACGCGATTTGAAAAATGTTAAAATATTTCTACGCAATTTGGAAAGCGTTTAAATATTTTGAAAATGATGGAAAATGGTTTACGCGACTTAAAAGAATAATTTTTAAGTTACGCGATTTGAAAAACGTGTAAATATTTTTATGTGATTGAGAAAACGTTGAAAAAAAATCAATACGTGATTTGAAAATACAACAAAAGTGTTTTGCAACTATGAAAATGCGATAATATGATTTCGTGATTGAATATACAATATGATTACTGTTGGGCCAGTGTGTGGACCCTGATTATGAGATTATGAAATCGAACTGAGAATGGACCAGTGTGTGGACCCTGAATATGAAATTGTGAATTTGAACTGAGAATTATGTATTTTACATGCATGGACTAGTGTGTGAACATTGTATAAGAAAATGATGAATTTTACCTATGATTGGCATTGGTAACATGCATTGAAAAGGTCCGATGGACTAGATATGGCTAATTGCCTAGGAGAGACGTACACCTTTTGAGTGGGTGCGATATGCATAGTATAAGTCACTTATTGACCTTGGGGGGCATCGGGGTGCGAGTTGCCTACATAGGCAGTTGGTAGCTCTTCTATACCATGAGTTAGACCGATGCGACACACTGATGATCCTGACCGAGACACTATTCTTAATCAAGATCTAATAAAGACTGTCGTGTATATGCTAGATGTGCAAATACAAATGAGAATTGTAGCACGTGGTCTGAGGCATTTTAGTACAGATAGATCTTTCAGATCAACTTCTCCGACCTGAGTGTTAGCTCCATGGAGTAGGAAATTGAGTCTAAGTGCGTATGCATAAATCTGAGCATTTATATCTGTATGACATATTAATTGAGGAATATTGGCTATGACAATTGTTTTGTTGAGAAATACTTGGATGATGGTGATGATAATAATGTTAATGGCATGATGGTAATTATTATTTATTGTATCTGCTATGATAAATAATGTTAATGGCATGATTGTAATTATGGTATGATGTATCTGTATGGTATGCTGGTTTTGTTATCTCTGTGCTATCATGTTGGTATTGGCGTAGGTGATCCCACACATGGACTCATAATTTCATATAATCCATTCTCAATATCAACAATTTCATATACATGGTTCAACACATATCGTAATTCCATATTATGAATCCAACATCCTTAGTTTCCTAAGTCTTGATCAATTATGACAATTTTGGGCTAAAGAACCCTTGAAAAATCGTGGCCCCTCTAAATGTTCATCACTCAATTAATTTCTTCTATCTTATTATGAATTACATATCTCTAAATCCTTAATTCCCAAAGATGTACAAAAGCATCATTTGGACTCAAAATTTCCTTTAGAAGCCACGGCCTCCCTAAGGCATCAAAGTTCGAATTTTTCCATTCTTTCCATCCATCCTTTAATAACAAATTACATAGATTTCATTTTACATAAACATCAATTCAAACCCTTAAGATTTTGGGCCAAAACTGTGGCCTCTCAATAGGGTAATAAACCCTTAAATTTTCCATTTATCAAATCCAACATCTTTAATGCATTAAAAACAACTAATCATTATTAATCTCAATCAATAATACACAAAACATGAAAAAAACAATCAAACAAAGTAAGCATCCATTATGAATATCTCCATCAACAATCACACAAAGGTCTTCTCACTACCAATAATGGTTGAAGTGAGTAAATCTCCCTCTTACCTATTTGAAGACAACACAAGAAAGTAAGCTCCTTTATTCTTGATTTTCGTTTTCCACATTCAAGAAAACCCTAAGGACATCAAAACTTACCAAAGTCATCATCAAAGCTTAGAAAAGGAACCCTTGATCACCTAAGAGATTAAGAATCACGAAAATGGGGAGGAAAAGTGATAAAGCTATGAACTTTACCTTAAAGTCTCTAACTTTGAAGCTTGATGGAACAAAAATGAAAATGGTGGATTTTGATGATGGTCACAACATGAAAGTTGCTTTGAATGGTGTCTAGATTCAAGATCAAAAGTTAGTTGAAATTAAGGAAGATGGATGAGTGATTTAGAGGGGTGAGGCCGTGAGCTTCACAGGAGGAAATGGTGAGAGATTTATGTATAGCCTCTTGGTTCTTGGATAGAAATAAATGAAAATGGGGATGAAGATGGAGAAGAACAAGTAAAATCTAAACCTTGAATCCTCCAAGATAGTGCTTTTCTTTGAGGGTTTCATCCAACACCTCCTCCAAAGCCCTAGAAATTTTAACTCAAAAGATCAACATTCTAAGCTTGAAAAAGAGTGAACCAATGGCCATAGAGAAGACCATGAACACGAAAATGAGGAGAGGGAATAAAAAGATTAAAACTTTACCTCAAAAGCTCCAAGCTTTGATCTTGAAGAAAGATGATAAAGATGGAAGCTTTTGGAAATAATTCCAACTAAAAAGGTGTTTAGAATGTGATGGAGATCAAGGAAATGTGATAGAGGGCACAAAAGGTGGTCCAGCTGTGAGGTAGAAGGAGTAGGGAGGAAGGGAGAAAATGATGAAAAGAGAAATAATAGAGAGAGAAAGTGATAGTGAAATCTGAAATGAAATGAAATGTGGCTTAAGTGTATTTTGTGTAAATGCATGGAATAAAATGAGTGGCCACAAAGAGCCCCCAAAATTGTGTGGTGGTGAGGAGGAGAGAGGAAATGTGGCTTCTTGAAGAAGCCAATAGGAAAGTGCAAGGAAGCTTCTTCTAAGCTTCTCCAACAAGCTAAGCTTCCACCTTTTGAAAAGTTAAAGTGATGTCATGGTGATGATGTCACCATTGTGATGTCATTAAAGTATTCTCTAAAATATGAGTAACACTGTATCAGATTTATTATCAATGGATAGAAGTTACGGTTAACAAAAACTGATATTTATTATCCAACGGATAATAAAATTATTCTGTGATTTTTATTTATCAGATAAAAATCTTGAAAAACATGAAACCTCGTAAACCGTGTCTGACCTCGGGTTTAGTAAGATTCTCCGTCGATGTTTCCACAGTTCAAGGTTCTCAGAAAAAATATCTCATTTCTCTGACTCTGCTCAGTTTGCACGTAAAACGAAAAATAATATTAAAATATTTCATATTTTCAAAAAAATCTAAAAAAATTCACAAAATTCACAAATATTATAAAATGACTATTTATGATAAAATAATTAAATTTTGGGATGTTACAAAGTAGCCCTTCAATTGTTTGATGATGAGACTGTTCCATGTACTAATTCCATATCTTCATAACTGAAGATGAGTGGACTGTTCCATGTATTACTTCCACAACATCCTATCTCTTCATTCAACTAGCAAATGATGTAACTCATCCATAGCCTAGCATAAGACATAACTCATCCATAGCCTAGCATAGGACATAACTAATCCTTAGCCTAGCCTTGGATATAACATCCTTGGCCTAGCCTTGGATAACTAATCCTTTTATGAAACACTCCGGTGTCACCACTCTACTGGGCTTGCCCTGCAATGTCCACTACTCGGATAGCTAATCCTTTTATGAAACACTCCGGTGTCACCACTCTACTGGGCTTACCCTGCAATGTCCATTACTCGGATAACTAATCTTTTTATGAAACACTCCGGTGTCACCACTCTACTAGGTTTGCCCGGCAATGTCCATTACTCGGATAACTAATCCTTTTATGAAAGATTCCGATGTCACCACTCTACTGGGCTTGCCCGGCAATGTCCACTACTGGGATAACTAATCATTTTATGAAACACTCCGGTGTGACCACTCTACTAGGCTTGCCCTGCAATGTCCACTACTAGGATAACTAATCATTTTATGAAACACTCCAGTGTCAATGTCCATTACTTGGATAACTAATCCTTAACCTAGCCTTGGATATAACATCCTTAGCCTAGCTTTGAATAACTAATCATAACTCCACCTTTAGCAAAGTGCTTTTCTCACTCCCTTTGTCAGGTCAAGGGGCTTGCCCCACTCCCTCAGTTAGGAATGTGATAAACTATGGTTCAAAATTTTTAAATAAAGGAACCAACTCTTGTGAACTAGGTCCTATGGCACTCAACTATTGCCAACTAGGCCCTATGGCGCTCAACTCTTGTCAACTAGGCCCTATGGCGCTCAACTCTTACCAACTAGGCCATATGGTGCTTAAATCTTGCCAACTAGGTCCTATGGCGTTCAACTCTTGCATATTTAACTCAACTTTAACTATTAAAGGAGTTACTAGTGTTTCTAAGACTCAAATCATCCCAAAACACTTTAAAATCTTACCTAAAAAGGCTGATTTTCAATATTGCACCAAATGTGCATCATAACTTCTTAAATTCTGAAATTTTATAAGCATATAGTTTTCTCTCATATCTTTAAAATGCCATAAACCTCATCTCATTTGGCTAAGTGTAGCCAAAGTTATGTGATATTTTACAAAGGCCAAAATAGGGCATTCACTGATTTACTCGATTCTGACTTGACTTTAAACTGAAACTGGGAACAAACTAAAAGTGGTAAAATTCTAAAATTTTACAGGCAAGAAGCCTTACATCTTAACTTAAAAATGCCACTAGTCTCATGTCAATATGACATTGGAGCAAGAAATTATGCAATCTGGTTTACTGGCTGCCAGAATGCCTTTTTTCTATAGAATTTGTCTCGGATTCAAACAAAAACTAGTACTCATTGGCTTGCTCTATAATTCTAAAATTTTTACTATATGAAGTCTTATGTCTTAGCTTTCAAATGCCAGTAGAATCAAGTCAATGATATCTACAGCTCAAGTTATGCAATAAACACTACAAGCTGTCAGGATGTTGTCTAATCTCACGCCTAGGCTTGGTTTTACCACGCCTAGGCTTGGCACTCTCTTTCTCACCTGGATTGAAAACTGATTAGCCCATGCCTAGGCATGGAAAAGCTATGCTAGGCATGACCTTTCTGCAGAAAATTATGTAGAACTCGTTTTCAACATAAACTTGGTTCCAAACCAAGTTTCACCTCAAAACCTCACTTCTAGATGATTTATATCATTACTAAGGGTCTCTAAACTTGTTATAAATCTCATTTCTTCCTTTAGCTCAATCAAAGTTTAATTAAAACTAATTCTTTCACCTTAAAACCCCTATTATCAGCTATTTAACCAAAAGGAAACTATGAGTTCTAAGGCTTCCAAACTATCAACCAAGCATCAAACTAGCTATCAACTAACTCACTTCAACTATAGAAGCAAGAATCAAGCCTCAATCTTCACTAACCACACTAAAACACATTTTTCCTTCATCAAGAAAAATTAAGAATAAGATGAAGATGAGAAGGAAAAGATGAAGTTAAGCTCCCCTACCTCTTGTTGACACTTGATCCTTGAAGCCTTGCTCTTGATCTTGCCTTGGATACTCTTGCTTGGGTCTTTCTCCATCTCTTCCTCTTCCCCTCCTTTCTTTCTTCCCTTTTCTCTTTTCTCGCCTTTCTCTCTTTTCTTTTCTGTTTTCTGAATCTCTTAGCCTTGAATAGGGAGAGAAAATGAGAATAAAGAAAGGGTAAACTTGTCATTTTGATATTTTGCTGTAACTTCTTGACCTGCTAAGAACACTTAGATCTCACCAAATCAAGTTTTCTAACTTCCAACAGACTTGAAATAAATCATAAGATTCATTAAAAATCATGTTTCACCTTTATTCTATTTTTCTATATCTGCTAGGGGTCAATCTGGTATTAAAAACACAACAAGTATACTTAAAAATGTCAAACAAACTCTGATTGTTCTCAAATTTTAACTGCACCTTATTTAACTCATTTGTGACTTAGAAACAAGTTATCTATACCTGTTTCCATCAACTTAGCAATTTATACTACTATTTGAGTCATTTTAAGCTACTTTTCAACTTCTGTGTTGCAGCAAAATACTTAAACTGATTCAGTTTGTCAAAAAATTGAACTAACATGTAAACAAGTATAATAGTACCTCTGAAACCATATATAAGCCTAACATGTTTCTCAGGATGTTACTAACCTCACCTTTAACTCTTAGAAACTACTCTCACAGTCTTGAGTCCAATCAAAAGAACTACCTTTCCTAGTTAATCTAGTCAATGGTAGCGCCAACTGAGAAAAACCTTTTTTGAATCTTCTATAGTACCTTGCTAGGCCTATAAAGCTTCTAATCTCTGTCACAGTGGTGGGTCTCTCCCACTGCAACACTGCATCAACCATGCTTGGGTCCACAGAAATCCCTCCCTGAGATATCACATGTCCCAAAAATTGTGCTTGTGAAAGCCAGAACTCACATTTTGATAGTTTGGAAAGCAACCTATTCTCCTTAAGGATTTACAACAATATCCTCAGATCTTGTTCATGCTCCCCCATTATCTTGAATAGATTAAGATATCATCTATAAACACCACAACAAACTGATCTAGGTAGGGTCTAAAGATCCTGTTCATGTAATCCATGAACATTGCCGATGCATTCGTCAACCCAAAGAACTTCATGAGGTACTCATAATGCCCATACCTAGTTCTGAAAGCAGTCTTAGGGATATCCTCTTCCCTAACTCTTATTTGATGATAACCAGACCTAAGATTAATCTTTGAGAAAATCACAGCTCCTCTCAGTTGATCCATTAGATCATCTATCCTAGGCAATGAATACTTATTCTTAATGGTCACCTTATTTAGTTGTCTATAATCCACACAGAGCCCCATGATACCATCCTTTTCTTCACTAGTAATACAGGTGCTCCCTAATGTTCGTTCTTTTGCTTACCACAAGTGCACGGATCGCACTTGTAATATAGCTAGGAGTCAGATATCATTCCCACAAGGACTGTTGTTAATTCAGAACTAACTATTAACCAATAGCTTTATAAATTCTATCCAAGAACATTCAATTTAAAAGAGTTATATGTAAACTAATGGAAAGATTTAAATGCTAGCTAATTAGAATTAAAGTTGATAATTAAAGAATAGGGAATCGTTCTTCACCTTCTATTCAATTGATGCTATGCAAACCTCTTTATCAATATACATGATATGAAATTTGTTAACTTGATAATCTTAGTTAGTTAAAAGCCTATGTCTAGGTCATTTAACCATGCTTCATTTACGCAGTCACTATGTGTCCATGAGATCTAGAGTAAATTTCACTCCTTAAGAACAAATCTCAATAATAGCCATGCATGACCAGTAGGTATATTTCTATCCTATTAGCTAATCAATTTATTCAAGCTAATTGAATTAAATCAAACATGCATCAACCTTATATATGATCTTAAATTCAAATTCCTATGTCTAGGTTCATTAGATTTAATCAAAACATATTAAATATTGGCCAAACATTCAAAAGCATTAGGAACAATATGATTGAACAATCCCAAATCATATATATTAACTTAAAGGTTTACAAAATCATCAATATTCATAGAAGGATCCAAAGAAATCCCTATACATAGCCTAGCCACTCATGACAAATGAAAATATATCACAATTACTCATTGTCATGAGAAGAGAGGAAGATAAAGGAGATAAGGTTGCAAGCTTAATAATGGTGGTCTTTGATGCTTAGATCCTCCTTGTGGAAGGATTTGGCCTCCAATTTTGGTCTTTTTGGCTTCCTTTCAGTGTCACAAATAAACCCTATCAGCTGTGTTCTAAAAGCAAAAATGTTCCCTTTGTGAAATATGATAGAACAATATTTATAGGCTTCAGATTTCTATTTCACGCTGCGGGTGCTCCACTTGTCACGTCACAGTGCGTGTTGAATTTAGGTCATGCACATTGCGGTGCTCATTCCTCACGTCGCGGTGTTCAGATTTTGTAGCTCTTTGCTAGAAACAGGGGATGCAACACGCCACGACACTAACTTGCCCATGGCACGGTGCTGAATGCAGAACTTCACCTGGTGCTTTCTCTTCCAATGCAGCTCTAAGTCTTTAACAATTTTACTCATTTTGAGCCCTTCTTGCAATTAATAAGTCACCAGATTAATGACAACAACAAATTCATATAATCATAGGAAGAATTATAATAATTTGCTCAGAAAACATATAAGAAGATGTCACAATTGAAATAAATGAATATAGCTTAAAATCTTCTAAATATGCCTAATAACAAGGACTGAGCAATCAATAAAGCACATATATAGGGCCACAATAACACCATTTCATAGAGTTATCACATCCCCAAAACTAGGATTTTGTTAGTTCAAGCAAAACAAAGTTTGATTAAGTAAACCAACTAAACAACACACGCACCAACATTCACTCACTATTTATTAAGAATTCCTAATGTTATTGAAATCATAACTAGTGTATCAAGATTGATTAAGTCCTCACAGACTGCTAATGCCACACCATCAAATTCATACATATGTACTCATCAGCATGCAAACATCCAAAATCCTTTCTCATGCAGAACACATCTCCCACTAGCATGCAAGTTAAACTTGTCCTAATCAAGTCACATTTATTCGGATAAGATTATGTACATACATGCTTAAGAATCACATAATCCATAAAACTGTATGTAAACTCCCTCTCCACTAATGTAAACCGCACATAATTGAGGATCAAAAGGGACTTTAACAGCTTGTAATGTAAGGCTAATGGTTATGCGTTAAAGAATAACATGGAATGGATATAATACAAACATTAAGACACATAAACATGCTATTTCAAGACTTAAGCTTCCAAATGATAATATCAGGGTGTTCAACAAAATTGAAAGATTAGAACTCTTTTAGAACCATTCAATGCCTTTTTGCTTTTAACTTTTCTTGTCTCATTCATTTGCTTTGCTTGTCTCTTTTCTTTTCTTTTTATACTTACACAAAGCTTTTCTTTTTCTTTTACAACAGATGGTACTTTTAATTTCAATTTTACACTGACACAATCACTCATACCCTTTAAACACAAAACTCAAGTCAAGAAATAACTTATTATGCGCTTAACAAACCATGATGGTATGATGAAATTGCAATGTTTTCACATGCATTTAGGATAGTTACATGGTAAGGAATACTATGATGGTAGGATGGAATTGCAATGTTGTTATATGCATTTAGGATAGTTACATGGTAAGGAATATATAGGTGATTAAAAACATATAAGGCCAATCATATATCAAGCTTCAAAGGGGACATATGGATTTAATCATGTAAAAGTAAGGTTTTTAAGGCTCAATCGGTCCAAACAATGCCCTGATCATTTCCTGACTCATGTACAATTTAGGATTTCACCTTAAGTGAGTTTAAATACAATTTCAAAGATCATCGAAACTTCAATATACA
The DNA here is from genome assembly GCA_029884605.1 of Ormosia emarginata. Lineage (NCBI taxonomy): Eukaryota > Viridiplantae > Streptophyta > Magnoliopsida > Fabales > Fabaceae > Ormosia > Ormosia emarginata. The sequence goes on along the minus strand of JAQQTP010000074.1, from coordinate 24,399,149 downwards.
TAATTCATAAACCTTCTCTAGGCAATGTTCATATCATGATCAAAGTTGCATAAGCATACAAGTGTGATCTAAATCATGCATTTGAAAAGCGACTGGATTGTTAAACATGCTTTTTGATTGCAAATGGTTTCGCTCAAAAGATGGCACTTCACAAGCAATGATATCATGGGACAATCAACACTACACTAGCAATTGGCACATGGTACACCTTAAGTAATTTTAATATTTTCAACCATACTTGTTAACCATCATGCACAAGAGTATATACATTTGACCCATAATGTGAAAAAGAACGACAAATGTATCTTGTATGAGATTTTCATATTTACATGTTCCTTCAGATGTTATCATACTAACTAGTATTTAGTTCACCCAATATAATGCATTTTAACAGATTAAACCTTAAGTATTCAAAACATGCATTCATTTGGTTCATTTGGGTATTAAAACATAAAGATCTCATATATTCACAATATAGTATATCACAAACTCAATATATCATATTAAATATATAACTAAAACATAATGCTATAAGTACCGCATACATACTACTGCAAAAACAAATAATCTAAGACACCTCCTAAACCTGAGGGAAACAGTGTCCTCACTGTTAAGAACAGATCATGCAGTAATGTAAGAAGTAAAATATACAACAAAAGAAAATGCCCTGTATAGAATAGGGCTAGTCAGTAGCCTCGTCCTCATCATCATCGGGGGCATCCTACTGCGACTGGGGTGGGTCAGCTATTGCCTGGGGGGAAACTATGTAACCAGATAGTCATCCATAGGTAGCTGAAGGCGCTCTGTGTAACACCCCAAAATTTGCTATTTTATAGTAATGACCAAATTGTACTGTATTATAATTTTTGTGTGTTGTCAATTTATTTTGACTGCTCTGTGACTGTATTTGATCGTTGTGTGTGATTTACTCCGGGTCAGGAAAATAATAATTTTTTGGCCAGGGAAAATCTTTACTGATTTATTCAGAGCCGGGGGATCTCACTAAACCCGAATTCGAGTGATACGTGTCATGATCTTTTAATTTTTAGGATTTATCTGTAAAATAAAAATATTTTGTATTTTTTTTATACAACAGACAAATACTTACTGACTTGTGAGCATTATGTTTTGTCCATTGAGTAATAATTTTTGTATAATCTGTAGAGAAAGTTGTAATGACTTATTCAAGCTACTTTCTTCAAGATCAAGTTCTAAAGCTTTAAGGTAAAGTTCATGAAACTTCACTATTGGTTTCATCTTCATGCTCTAGGACCATACTTTGATCCATGGTCTTTTTATTCAAGCTTTAGGTACTAATATACTTGTGTTTGTTTTTGTTTATAAGAATCTTGTGGTGGTGAAGGACTAGTTCAAGAAGAAAAGCAAGGAGCTTTGGAGGCTTCACCACAAGGTAAGAGGGAGATCTATCTCACTAACCAAGTATGGTGGTGAGCGATGAACTTGTATTTGATGGGTGGTGAGTCTATGTGAGGACTCATTCCCATGGTTGTGTAATTTATTTATGTGTGTTTATGTGCTTTAAATTTATTTATTCATGCTTTTATGCTTTATATGATTTTATTGCTTTAATGGTATGGTTGATATATAGTATGATGATTATATGCCATGTATGCCATGATAAATGTTGGAAAGAAGAATAATTTTTGGTTCCAATGACCATGAGGCTTACGGCCTCTACACCTCAAAATGGGTGTTTCCAAACTAATATTTTCATGAATGGTAAAATTAGATGTTTAGGAAGGCAAGAAAAAGAATTAATGACTTGGTTCCAAAGACCATGAAAGTCACGGCCACAATGTTTTCAACATGGTGTTTTGTTACAAAAATTTATTTGTTAAGTATAACTTAGATGGTTAGGCATAAAAGGAATTAATTCAAGGATTTATGAAATATAATATTCAAGGATTTAAAGTAAAGGATTTTGAGATATAACAATAAGAAAAGCTTGTTTTAGGAATAAATTAGATTAGTGGGTTTAGTTTATAAAAGAGAAATAAATTGGTGACTTGAAGTTTACTGACGTATAGCTCACACTTTGAGTTTTGGAGCGCGTTAGGAAATTTTAAGTTAGAACAATTGATTTAAATCAATGAAAAAGTAATTTTGTGAAAAATTTACGGAGAAGATTTCTTAAGTGAGAAAATGTGAAAAATGAAGTTAGAAATTGTATTAATTTTTGAAAAGTCCAAAATGATGTTTAGAATATTGAAAAATATTTTACGCAGTTGAAAAATGATGGAAAATGCTTCACACGACTTAAAAATGTGATTTTTAAGCTACGCGATTTCAAAAACGTTAAAAAATCGCTACGCGATTTGAAAAATGTTTAAACATTTTTACGCGATTGAGAAAACATTGAAAAATAAATACGCGATTTGGAAATGCGACAGAAATGTTGCACGATTTTGAAAATGCAGTAAAATGACTACGCAATTGAAAATACAGTAAAGTTACTGTTAGGTCAACATGTGGGACCCAGATATGTGAAATTATAATTTTGGCCTGAAATTGGCCTATGAGCATTTGTTATGCATTGGAAAAGTCCTGTGGATTATGTTAAGACCGATGGCCTAGGTGTTGAATAACACCTTTTGTGGGTGCAATAGGCATAGTGTAGGTCACTTATTGACCTTAAGGGCGTCGGGGTGCGAGTTTTCCATAATGGGTAGTTGGTAGCCCCACTGTACTGTGGTTCAAACCGATGCAACACACCGACGATCCAGACCGAGATACTATTCTTAATCAAGATTTGGCGTAGACTGTCGTGTATAATGCTAGATGTGCAAAACTAACGAAAGTTATAGCACCTGGTCTGAGGCAGTTGTGATACCAACAAATCTTCTAGATCATTCTCTCGTACTTGTGTTTAGCTCCATGTAGTAGGAAATTGGGTCAGTATATATGTGCATAGTCTGTACATATATATCTTTGTGATATTTTATTTGTCAAATATTGATTAATGTTTGATGCCATGATTATATTTATTATTTATTATATCTGTATGACATTACTGTCATTCCTATCTCTTCACTGCTATATTGGTATTGGTGTTGGTAGTCTCACCTCTTTGTATGTTGTTCTTGTATTGTATTTGTAATTAGTAAAGACGGTGAGGAAGAAATTGAAGAGCATATTCCTTTTGTGGAAGGTGATTTTTTATTTGATGGCGACGAGACATGGTTTTTTTGTTTTGTTATATGAGATTGCTGTTTTGTGGTGGCGCTGGAGCCTGGCGTATTAGTCTTAATGAGGAGGGCATTATCTACCAGGGAGAGTTGACTATCTTTATAAGTAGGATCTACCACAGAGATCCTTTCTTTTCTGTTAATATATATGCACACGTAGAGTTTCCTTTGTCTATCTGACAATATTGGGGTGGTTATTACCATATCCTAAATGAGATTAGTGTTGCGTCGTTTGCTCGGACACCTTTCCATAGGACCACACGTCATCCGGGATTCCTATCTTCTAAGGAATCTGAGGAAGATGTCGAGGAGGACCCATCTGAGGGTTCTACTCCATATGCGTGTACTTGGGGCAGAGTAGTAGTTATAGTAATGTCTATTATTTTTGAGAACTCTATTTGTATATATTTAAGTTTGACAATACTGATGTTATGTATGTGATGTATATTATTTTAGAATACTATTTAGTATTTTTATATTCTGGTACATTTATATTATTAGTATTAAGAAATTTTACAACTCACATTTATATTATAAAATATTATTTTATAACTTGGGGTAATTCGGTAATAATTAATATAAAATATGATACCCTACGGTGGGCGTTACATTAGTTGGTATCAGAGCACAAGTTAGAGTCTTTTAGGTTTGTGGTTAGGTGTGTCTTGTTTGTGTTGTGTGATTCTCTGTGTTTAGTTTCCGAAAAGAAACATTATTGTTTGAAATGATTATTCTTGACTTTTATTTTGTATTGTTTAGTTTGATTTTAGAAGAAGAGCAATGGCGGGCAGAGGAGGTGGACATATGAATACTAGAGGTGGACGTGTGAATGTTGGAGATGACAATCAAGGCATGGCTGCAGTTGTAGCTGTAACACCCCAAAATTTATTTTCTTTTATCATAAATGTTCATTTTATAATATTGATATTTTCTAGAATTTTTTTGAGAACGCAAAATATTTTAAAATTATTCCTCATTTTACGTGCAAATTAAGCAGAGCCGGGAAAATAAAATATTTTTCCTGAGAACCTTGATCTTTGGAAACGTCAACGGGAGATCTTACTAAACCCGAGGTTGGACACAGTTTATGAGATTTTATGTTTTTCGAGAAAATTTAACAAATAAATAACGAAACGTTGTGTAAAATTCATCCGTCAGATAAATTAATACCGACTTCTGTCGACTGTAGCAATTATCCTTTGGATAATAACATGTAATAAAAATTCTATCACATTATCCCAATACAATCTACTTTATGTCTAATTAAGCTCACTTTAATTCAAATTTATGTACCCTAATTAAGAAGCTTCTTCAAGAAGCTTTGGCCAAATGACCACCTTGCCCTTAGCTTACATGAGAAGGTAAATTTTCCCCCTCTTCTCTACTCAATTCCGCGGCTAACCATGCCCTTAGGAAGCAAAATTTTTTCCTCCCCACTTAACCTAACACCCACCAAATGTCATCACTTTAACCTAATCACTTATCTCTCTAAAATTTCATCTTCTTCATTTCTGTTCCTTCTCTCTACACTCCTCCATTGCTACGATTTTTGCAGCCCCTTTTCCTCCCATTTTTCTTCTCCCTTCTCTTCACAAATACCATTTCCTTACTCCTCTCCATCTTCTCTATACCTTTCCTTTAGAAAATTTCTTCAAAAACCCAACCTTTCTCCATTGTTTTCCAAGGTAAAGTCTCTAACTTTGAGGTCAAGCTTCAACCTTTCTTCCCTTTTCTCTTCATTTTCGTGCTCCATGGTTTCTTTGATGACCATGGATCCATTCTTTTTCATGTCTAATACTGATTTTTGATGGTTGAAAAATTAAGGTTCTTGGAGCCCTTGAAACCGAAATCTTCAAGAGCTTGAAGGAGACCATTTTCGTTTATTCTTGCTTAGGTAAGAGGGAGACTACTCACTTCACCCAACATTAGTGGTGAGGGAACCCTTGTATGTTCATGTCTTTTGTGAGTTTTGTTTGTTCATGTGTTCTTAGATTTGACTAATGTTTGATTTGTAATCTTGAATGGATTGGAAGTGTTAAATGAGCTTGATCATGTTAGGGTTGCTAAATGAAAATTTTGGAGGTTCCTACCCCGCCATGGAGGCCACGGTTTTGAAGAGATTTTTTATGGGAAAATTTGTTTTGTACACTAACACATAACACCTATGAAATTAAATGTTGAATGAAGATAATAAAATTTATGGATGGAAAATTCTAAGGGTTCATTACCCTAACTAATGCCACGGTTTTGGCTTGAACAATAATGGATTGGAATGATCATGGTGAACTAAAAATTTAATTAAATCGATGTTAAGAAACTAGTACATAAAATGGAAAGAAAAATTGAAACTTTGAAGACCTATGATCCCACGGTTTTGACACTTGAAATTAGGGAATTGGATTGGTCTTATGAGAAATGGAAATTAAGAGATTAAGTATCAAGTAACTAATACATAATGTGGTAGAAAAATTGAGACTTTGATGACCTACAATGGCCACGGTTTTATAGTGAAAAATTGGGATCAAGTGATGCCTTGGTGCATCCTTGGGGATTGAGAAATTAAAGACTTGCATAATTCCTAATTAAGTGAAAGAATTAAAGTGGAGACTAGCATTTAGAGGGCCACGATTTTGGAGGGTAGTTCACCCTATAATTTTCATAATTGACCAATGTTTAAGACTTTGAAAATGTGAAAATTGACAAGCTATGTATGATTACATATGGACATTGAGAATTGATTATATGTTGTTATGAATTCCTATGCGGGTTAAATACTTTTTGACTATGTACTTGAGAATGTCAAGATGTGACGATGTTGAAAAATGAATATGTATGTGTATATATATATGGCTATACACCATTGTGATATGCTTATGATGAATGCATCATTGATGAACATGCATGATTGAAATTGAGGCATCATGCACACGTGTTGTCCGTTAGACATTGTTAGAAAGGCTATGTATGCCTAGGAGTTTGAATAACACCCTTGTGCGGGTGCGAGTAGACTAAGCGTAAGGTTATATGTTGTTGGCCCTGGGGGCGTCGGGGTGTGGGTGTCTCACAATAGACAGTGGTAGCTCCACTGGGGCCGTGGGATAGACCAATGCGACACACCGACGATCCTGACTGGGACGCTGTCCTATATCGCAATCAACTGTCGATGTACCATGTATAAGCCAATTGCGCAAACATTTTTATGAGATAAAGCACACTATATTTTAAGGCTGACAATATATTGGCATTACTCCTTGATCATTCACTCCGAAAAATGTTTATGTCTAGCTCCATGGAGTAGGAATTTTTGGTACCTTGTGCATTGTGAGTTGTCAGTCCCATAGTACATTGATCATGAGCATTTATAATTGTTCCTATTTCCATGATAATTGTTTGAATATCTGAACTGCTGACTGCTAGTAGTATTACTATTTTTTATCCGTTGCTGGTGACTTTATTACTATCTGCGGTTATTCTATCCTTACTGTTAATTTTATTGTTACTGTGATTAAATGTTAGAAATATGTTATATGTGGGCGTCCATTGCCGTTTGTTTTCTCGCTGCCAATTTGGTACTGAAAGCTGGGTGTCTCACCTCTTTCTGTATTTCTATATTCTATGTCTATTTATGTATTTCTGAGAAGACGTTCGTGAGGAAGACAAGGAAGCCCCTGAGTTTCCAGGCTTCTAGCCAAACTACGAATGAGGTGATCGAGGATGGTGTCGCACCCTCGCAGATTTTTGGGCTACACTCGGATCGTTTTTCACAGAGGACCTGACTGCTGGCACATTAATGTGCAGACGGACCGATGCGTGTACCATGGGGAGCTAACGGTGTCCCTAGCATGGGGTCGTTATGATGCCCCTGTTTTAGATTTTCATGCTTTTGTTTGGCTGGAGTTTTACATGCCCGTTAGGGACATGTGGGCTGATATGTACTACACTCCACGTGATGACTCCTTTTTGTCCACTACTCGGGCTCCTGCCCATTGCTCTGTTGCTCCGATGGATGTTTCCTCGGACGAAGAGGACCCTGAGGAGGACCCGACTACGGTCCCTTCTTGTCAGTCTTAGGAGCTGATACTATTGGTAGCTACTGATGGCTAACCGTCTATTTTTTTAGGAAGCCTGAAGTTTTGCTGTACATACTGGGGTATATTTGTATAACTTTGGGTGGGTACATATTTTGCTTTTGTACATTTTGGAATGTAACTAAACAGGCTTATTCATATATATATATATATATTTACGTTGTTAAATTTCGTTTATTGCGACCATTTCAATTATTACCTCTATACGTCATGGATTTTTAAATAAGCCTTTTTGACTCTGCCTAATAATGATATGACTTAACAATTCCAAAAAAAAATAGTGATAATTGCAAAGGAAATTGAATAACCATAAAAAAAAATAACAGGGTTTATGAATATAAAAACAATTACTATTTTTCGCATTTCAATTCGCTTTATTTTGCTTTATGTTTCATATTATTATTATTATAGTGTGACGTTCCTTCTTCGGGGATGCATTTAGAAAAAAGGGCGTTACACTGTCTTGGTATCAGAGCTCCCGGTTTAGATTTTCTTTTGGGTCATGTGGTTTTGGACTGTCTTGTTTGTGTTGTGTGAACTCTCTGTGTTTGGTATTCTGCAAGGATACATATGACTTTTCTCTGTGTTTGGTGTAGTTTGATTTGAGAGAAAGTATGGCTCGCAGAGGAGACATGGCTACTGCTATTGAAGCAATACAAAAGATGGTCAAGCAATGTTTATGCAGAGAATCGAAGAACGGCCGAATTTGAAATGAAAGAGGACTACACAACAACTGGAGGCTACAGCTGATGCTCAGAATTTGGCGGAGTTTCGTTGCATGAACCCACCATAATTCAAAGGAGAGTTTGATCCTGAGAAATCCACTCTCTGGATCAAAGAGCTGGAAAAGACGTTTACTGGCATGAACTGTGCCGATAACAAGAAAGTGACCTATGCGGCGTTTATGCTAATTGGAGATGCTGAGGAGTGGTGGATAGGAGAGCAAAGGTTGTTGCAAGCTGAGAATCGGGCGATTACATGGGAAGTGTATAGAGAAAGATTTTTGAACAAGTATTTTCCTGAAAGTGCTAGACACGCGAAGGAAATGGAATTTTTGAGTCTGCGACAAGGAAATATGACCGTGGGCGAATATGCTGCTAAGTTCGAGAGCTTGTCAAGGTTCTCAACTTACTTTCAACACTAACCCAATGAAGCTTGGAAGTGCCAAAAGTTTGAAGAAGGATTGAGACATGATATGAAGAGAGTCGTCATAATCTTGAAGATTACTCAATTTTCTGAGCTGCTTGATACATGCTGCTGGGTGAAAAGTTTGGACCAGGCGCACGAGGCGAGAAACAGAAACTTTGGACCAATTCGGTCTCAAAGAGGAGGAAGCAATGGTGCTGGCCGTTACCAGAAGAAGCCATATTCCAGATAATCTGGAAATCAACAACAAAGATCACTGGGTGGAAGTCCTAGTGGAAGCCCAGGAAGGACAAGTCAGAATGCGGCATCTACACCGAGGTGCATGAAGTGCAGAAAGGAGCACTATACCAGAGACTGCACTATCAAGGGGATCATCTGCTTTAGGTGCGGGAAACCAAGACATGTTTCCCGTGACTGTAATCAAGCTAAGGCTGAACCTTCCATCAATGCTACTAGAACCACCAAACCACAGGCTGGAGGTCGGGTTTACACCCTGAGTGGTGCCGAAGCCTCTGAATCCAAAGATCTTATACAAGGGGAAGGTCTCATTGAAGGTAATCTTTTAATTGTACTGTATGATTCTGGTGCAACTCATTCTTTCATCTCATATGACTGTGTGAAAAGACTTGGTTTACCTGTGTCTTCTTTGCCATTTGATTGGACTGTTTCAACTCCAACTGTTAAACCCGTTGTCATTGCCAAAGTCTGTTTAAATTGCCCATTGATTGTTGAAGGTCGAATCTTTTCTGCCGAGTTGATCTGTTTGCCCTTATCTTAATTAGATGTGATCTTAGGGATGAATTAATTATCTGCTAACCATATCCTATTAGATTGTTCTAGAAAAATCATAGTTTTTCCTTTGGATGAGAATTCTAGAATTGTGATGGCCAACCAAGCGAAAGCTTTGTTGAAAGAAGGAGCTCAGGGATATATGTTGTTGTCTTCTTTGAAAGTCAAAAATGAGGTAGATGTGGACACGATCTCTGTAGTTTGAGTGTTTCCTGAAGTTTTTCTCGAAGATATACCTGGTTTACCACTGGAGTGGGAGATTGAATTTACCATTGATCTTGTGCCTGGAGTTGGCCTTATTTTTATAGCACCTTACCAAATGTCACATGCAGAGCTAGCTGAGCTCAAAAAGCAATTGGAAGAGCTTTTGGAGAAGCAATTCGTAAGACCCAGTGTATTACCTTGGGGAGCACCAATGTTGCTGGTTAAAAAGAAGGGCGGTACTTCGAGATTATGTGTGGATTATTGCCAATTAAATAATGTCATGATCAAGAAAAAAAGTATCCATTGCCGAGGATAAATGACCTAATAGACTAACTGAAAGGAGCGACTGTGTTTTCCAAGATCGATTTGTGATTGGGCTATCACCAGATCTGAGTAAAAGTGGAAGACATTCCTAAAATAGTTTTTCTTACTCGTTATGGACACTACGAGTATTTGGTAATGCCTTTTGGTGTGACTAATGCACCTACTGTCTTTATAGACTATATGAATAGGATCTTTCATTCCTATTTGGACAGATTCATCGTTGTTTTCATCAACGACATCTTGATCTATTCACAAAATCAGGAAGATCATGTTGAACGTCTCAGTATAGTTCTTCAGATTTTAAAGGAAAAAGAATTGTATGTTAAATTGTCCAAGTGTGAGTTTTGGCTGGATGAAGAGAAATTCTTAGGCCATGTCATTTCAAAGGAAGGAATTGTTGTTGATCCTTCGAAGGTTGAAGCAGTACTACAATGGGAAAGGCCAAAGATGGTAACAAAAATCTGAAGCTTTGTTGGATTAGCCGGATACTACTGGAGGTTCATTGAAGGATATTCTAAGATTGTCGGACCTCTTACTCAACTCACCAGCAAGAATCAGGCTTTTGAATGGACAAATGCTTGCGAAGGAAGTTTCCAAGAGCTGAAGAGGAGACTAACTACTTCATCAGTGTTAGTACTGCCTAACCCAAGTGAACCATTTGAAGTGTATTATGGCGCTTCATATCAAGGTTTGCGCTGTGTTCTTATGCAAGGCAGAAAAGTGGTGGCTTATGCCTCAAGACAATTACGAGTGCATGAGAAGAACTTCCCAACGCATGACTTGGAGCTAGCTGCGGTGGTGTTTTCTTTGAAGATATGGAGACATTATCTGTATGGAGCAACATTCAACGTCTACAGTGACCATAAGAGCTTGAAGTATCTGTACAATCAAAAGGAGCTGAACATGAGGCAACGAAGATGGTTAGAATTCTTGAAAGACTATGACTTCCAACTTCAGTATCACCTTGGGAAGGCGAATGTAGTGGCTGATGCCTTGAGTAGGAAGACAATCAGTGTTTCTACCATGACGATAAGAGAGAAAGACTTAATAGAACAATTCAGAGACGTATGGTCTTTTGTGGAGCTAACGGTAGGACAAATCTGTATGAATATGGTCACTATTTCAAATGACTTGCTGGAAGACATCCAAGAAAAGCAGAAAGATGATAAGTTCTTGCAAGAGGAAAGAGTGTTGATGAAGCAGGGCGGTGTATCAACATTAGAAGAAGGAAGTGATGGAATTTTAAGATTCCAAGGTAGAGTCTGTATGCCTAAATATGAGGAACTCAGGAAGTACATACTTGAACATGTTCATACGAGTCAGTTGAGTATGCATCCTGGAATGACCAAAATGTACCAACACTTAAAGAAGTTATTTTGGTGGCATGGAATGAAAAGAGATATCGCTAGATGTGTATCATCTTGTTTGGTTTGTCAGAAGAAAAAGATTGAACATCAAAGACCGTCAAGATTTTTGCAACCCTTGACTATTCCTGAATGGAAATGGGATAACATTGCCATGGACTTTGTTGTTGGACTGCTAAGAACGAAGAGAGGTCATGATTCAATATGGGTGATTATGGATCGACTTACAAAGTCAATGCACTTTTTACTGATCAACATAAGACATCCATTGGAGAAGTTGACTCAATTGTACATCGGTGAAATTGTCAGATTACATGGTGTACCTGCAAGTATTGTTTCTGACCGAGATCCTCAATTTACATTTAAGTTTTGGCAGAGTATTCAAGAAGCAATGGGGACAAAGCTATGATTGAGTTCTACATACCATCCTCAGACGGACGGTCAATCAGAAAGAACAATCCAATTATTGAAGGATTTGCTGAGAGCTTGTGCTATAGAACGAACTGGGTATTGGGATGAAATCTTACCATTGGTAGAATTCACCTACAATAACAGTTATCACTCAAGTATAGGGATGGCACCCTATGAAGCTCTGTATTGACGAAGGTGTCGAACACCTCTATGATGGTATCAAGATGAAGAGCGACTTACAGTCAGACCTGATCTCATTCAACAGACAACCGAGAAGGTCAAGATGATTCAGGAGAAGATGAGAACAGCTCAGAGTCGACAAAATAGTTATGCGGACAAAAGAAGAAAACCTCTTGAGTTCGAAGAAGGTGAGCAAGTATTTCTGAAAGTCACGCCTATGACTGGGGTCGGTCGGGTTCTCAAATCTAGAAAGCTCACTCCAAAATTCCTTGGACCTTATCAAATTCTTCGTCAGATAGGTCCTGTTGCTTACCAAATAGCCTTACCCCCTTTCCTTTCAAATCTCCATAATGTCTTTCATGTTTCGCAACTCCGAAAATACATTCCATGTCCTAATCATGTCATTGCACCTGATTCAGTACAATTAAAGGAGAACTTGACTTATGAAACAACTCCTGTGAGGATTGAGGATAGGAGAGTGAAGCAACTCAGGGGGAAAGACATTTCATTAATGAAAGTGATCTGGAACGAGACGACCGGAGATGCGACTTGGGAACTAGAGGACAAAATAAAGGAGCAATACCCAGAATTATTTTAAGGTATGAAAATTTCAAGGATGAAATTCTTATTTGTTGGGGAGTGTTGTAACACCCTAAAATTTATTTTCTTTTATCATAAATGTTCATTTTATAATATTTGAAATTTTTTGGAATTTTTCTGAATTTTCCTGAGAATGCAGAATATTTTAATATTATTCTTCATTTTGCGTGTGAACTGAGCAGAGACGGGAAAATGAAATATTTTTTCCGAGAACCTTGATCTGTGGAAACGTCAACGGGGGATCTTACTAAACCCGAGGCTGGACACAGTTTATGAGATTTTACGTTTTTTGAGAAAATTTAACAAATAAATAACGAAACGTTGTGTAAAATTCATCCGTCAGATAAATTAATACTGACTTCTATCGACTGAAGCAATTATCCATTGGATAATAGCATGTAATAAAAATCCTATCACATTATCCCAATACAATCTACTTTATGTCTAATTAAGCTCACTTTAATTCAAATTTATGTACCCTAATTAAGAAGCTTCTTCAAGAAGCTTTGGCCAAATGACCACCTTGCCCTTAGCTTATGTGAGAAGGTAAATTTCCCCCCCTCTTCTCTCCTCAATTCTGTGGCTAACCATGCCCTTAGGAAGCAAAATTTTTGCCTCCCCACTTAACCTAACACCCACCAAATGTCATCACTTTAACCTAATCACTTATCTCTCTAAAATTTCATCTTCTTCATTTCTCTTCCTTCTCTCTACACTCCTCCATTGCTACGGTTTTTGCAGCCCCTTTTCCTCCCATTTTTCTTCTCCTTTCTCTTCACAAATACCATTTCCTTACTCCTCTCCATCTTCTCTATACCTTTTCTTTAGAAAATTTCTTCAAAAACCCAACCTTTCTCCATTGTTTTCCAAGGTAAAGTCTCTAACTTTGAGGTCAAGCTTCAACCTTTCTTCCCTTTTCTCTTCATTTTCATGCTCCATGGTTTCTTTGATGATCATGGATCCATTCTTTTTCATGTCTAACACTGATTTTTGATGGTTGAAAAATTAAGGCTCTTGGAGCCCTTGAAACCGAAATCTTCAAGAGCTTGAAGGAGACCATTTTCGTTTATTCTTGCTTAGGTAAGAGGGAGACTACTCACTTCACCCAACATTAGTGGTGAGGGAACCCTTGTATGTTCATGTATTTTGTGAGTTTTGTTTGTTCATGTGTTCTTAGATTTGACTAATGTTTGATTTGTAATCTTGAATGGATTCGAAGTGTTAAATGAGCTTGATCATGTTAGGGTTGCTAAATGGAAATTTTGGAGGTTCCTACCCTGCCATGGAGGCCACGGTTTTGAAGAGATTTTTTATGAGAAAATTTGTTTTGTACACTAACACATAACACCTATGAAATTAAATGTTGAATGAAGATAATAAAATTTATGGATGGAAAATTCTAAGGGTTCATTAGCCTAACTAATGCCACGGTTTTGGCTTGAACAATAAGGGATTGGAATGATCATGGCGAACTAAAAATTTAATTAAATTGATGCTGAGAAACTAATACATAAAATGGAAAGAAAAATTGAAACTTAGAAGACCTATGAACACACGGTTTTGACACTTGAAATTAGGGAATTGGATTGGTCTTGTGAGAAATGGAAATTGAGAGATTAAGTATCGACTAACTAATACATAATGTGGTAGAAAAATTGAGACTTTGATGACCTACAATGGCCACGGTTTTATAGTGAAAAATTGGGATCAAGTGATGCCTTGGTGCATCCTTGGGGATTGAGAAATTAAAGACTTGCATAATTCCTAATTAAGTGAAAGAATTAAAGTGGAGACTAGCATTTAGAGGGCCACAGTTTTGGAGGGTAGTTCACCTTATAATTTTCATAATTGACCAAAGTTTAAGACTTTGAAAATATGAAAATTGACAAGCTATGTATGATTACATATTGACATTGAGAGTTGATTATATGTTGTTATGAATTCCTATGTGGGTTAAATACTTGTTGACTATGTACTTGAGAATGTCATGATGTGACGATGTTGAAAAATGAATATGTATGTGTATATATATATGGCTATACACCATTGTGATATGCTTATGATGAATGCATCATTGATGAACATGCATGATTGAAATTGAGTCATCATGCACACGTGTTATCCGTTGGACATTGTTGGAAAAGCTATGTGTGCCTAGGAGTTTGAATAACACCCTTGTGCGGGTGCGAGTAGACTAAGCGTAGGGTCATATGTTGTTGGCCCTAGGGGCGTCGGGGTGTGGGTGTCCACAATTGACAGTGGTAGCTCCACTGGGGCCGTGGGATAGATCAATGCGACACATTGACAATCCTAACTGGGATGTTGTCTTATATCACAATCAACTGTCGAGGTGCCATGTATAAGCCAATTGCGCAAACATTTTTATGAGATAAAGCACACTATATTTTAAGGCTAACAATATACTAGCATTACTCCTTGATCATTCACTCTGAAAAATGTTTACGTCTAGCTCCATGGAGCAAGAATTTTTGGTACCTTGTGCATTATGAGTTGTCAGTCCCATAATACGTTGATCATGAGCATTTATAATTGTTCTTATTTCCGTGATAATTGTTTGAATATCTGAACTGCTGACTGCTGGTAGTATTACTATTATTTATCCGTTGCTGGTGACTTTATTACTATCTGTGGTTATTCTATCCTTACTGTTAATTTTATTGTTACTGTGATTAAATGTTTGAAATGTGTTATATGTGGGCGTCCATCGCCGTTTGTTTTCTCGCTGCCAATTTGGTACTGAAAGCTGGGTGTCTTACTTCTTTCTGTATTTCTATATTCTCTGTCTATTTGTGTACTTCCGAGAAGACGTTTGTGAGGAAGATAAGGAAGCCCTTGAGTTTCCAGGCTTCTGGCTAGACTATGATTGAGGTGATTGAGGATGATGTCGCGCCCCCATGGATTTTTGGGCAACACTCGAATCGTTTTTCATAGAGGACCTGACTGCTGGCACATTAATGTGCAAATGGACCGATGAGTGTACCATGGGGAGCTGACAGTGTCCTTAGCATGGGGTCGTTATGACGCCCCTGTTTTAGATTTTCGTGCTTTTGTTTGGCTGTAGTTTTATATGCCGTTAGGGACATGTGGGCTGATATGTACTACACCCCACGTGATGACTCCTTTTTGTCCATTGCTCGGGCTCCTATCCGTCGCTCTGTCGCTCTGATAGATGTCTCCTCGGACGAAGAGGACCATGCGGAGGACCCAGCTACGGTCCCTTCTCGTCAGTCTTAGGAGCTAATACTATTGGTAGCTACTGATGGCTAACCGTCTATCTTTTTGGGAAGCCTGACGTTTTGCTGTACATGCTGGGGTATATTTGTATAACTTTGGGTGGGTACATATTGTTACCAAGTGGCTTCCAGTACTCAAGGGGGGGTGAATTGAGTAACAAAAACTTTTGCAAAAGCCTTAAACAAATACACTTTGCTCAATATAAATTTTAAAGAATGTGGAAGAGATGAGAAAAGGAAGAACAATTGATAATTTAAATTGCAGGAATTAATAAATAATGTGCATAAAATAAAGAGAATAAGGGAAGGAAAAACAGGCACAGTATTTATCCTGGTTCGACCACCAACCACTTGTGGCCTACGTCCAGTCCCCCCGAAACACGGTTCGAGATTTTTCACTATTCAAGACAAGCTTAAACAACAGGTGCTTGCAACCTTTACAATACGGAGCACTTTTCACACACAGGGAAACTCTACCCTTGTGCTCAAGCCTCAATTAAACAAAAGGGATACCTCACCCTTATACAATCCTTGGGGATACCTCACCCTTAATATACAGAAACAGATAAAGAGATGAAATGAAGCTATCACTAAGAGTAGATAAATACAAATTGAAGTGCTAAAAAGCTGTTTCTCAAATATCTCAAGAATTAAACAATTATAAGTTCACAAAAAGAGAGAATAAACCAGAGCACGTTTTCAAGCAAGCAAAAATGATCTCAATGTTCAGGGGATTTTTCAGAGAAGTCCCAGGCCTCTATTTATAGAGCTCGTGGAAGAAAATGGCCGTTGGGAGTAATTAATAACGTTTAAAACTTTCTGATTCTCGTATGCTGTTTGAAAACTTAACTCTGATTCTCGTGGGGTATTCGAATGCCTGAAGGAGGTATTCGAATACCTCTGTCAAAAAGTCTTTTAGAAAACTGATTAAGTTGGGGTTATTCGAATACCAGTCAAGGGTATTCGAATACCTCATTAAAACAAGGCATATTTCGAAAACATGGTATTCGAATACCATATGGGGTATTCGAATGCCTCATTTAAAAAGGTTCATTCTGAAATTAAGTTATTCGAATACCATATGGGGTATTCGAATGCCTCTGTTTTGGCACAGCAGAAAATCTCAGTTACGAATCAGGTTATTCGAATACCATATTGAGGTATTCGAATACCTCAGTTAAAAACAGTTCAAAATCCTTTCCAAAAAGCTTCGAAATGCTTGTTTTTAACCTTTAAAAACATTTGATCTTTTAAAAACTTCAGTTTAAGTTATTTTTAATCATTTGAGATATTTAATTAACAGCTCCATACATGATAGATCCTAAGTCCTAAAGCTAATCTTTAAACACTTGGACTTGGTCTTCTCATCATCCTCATATTTGTTATCATCAAAATACATCTTCATTGTTGCGTAGCAAACACATTCTCCCCCTTTTTGATGATGACAAACTATCATAGAGAAAAGCATCAGTACAGAAATAATTGGAATTCACAAAGTAAGAGGCTTACATTCATATCTAATATGTGCGTGGCGTAGCTCCCCCTTAATGTTGGAATCCAATAATAGTTATTTTAAACCTGTCTTTTCTCATAGTTATATTTTTCTCCCCCTTTGGCATAATCAAAAAGATACAACAAAATATAATGCATAAAGGAGGCAATAAGCATAAAGAGAAACTGATTGTATTAATAATTTAGCCAATATACATAATATAATGAAAGAGTAAACAGCTAATACAAAAAGGCATCCAAATAAGAACAAAGCCTAGAAAGAGGCATCTGGCGGAGGAGGAGGGGAATCAGAACCCCGTGAAGATAGCAAAGCACGCAAAGCAGCTTGCTCACGCTCAACACCATCAAGTCTGTCAAACAGAACTGAGAAGGTGTGTTCCAAATAAGCTCGGTTATCCTCCATGTAAGCACGGTTGGCCTGTAAAGTGGCCATGACTTGATCCAGAGTAACTGAACCAGCAGCAGGAGCAGGGGCAGCAGGGCCGCAGTGTCGAGGCGGCGGGGGCTACCGGAGCAAAGCGAATAACGCGGGGGGGGGCGGGATCACCGGGTCGTCCTCATCATCGTCAACTTCAACGGGAATACCCACCTTCATCGGTCTTTATCATCTTCATTCGGTTCGGCGTATAAGAGCCAAACACATTGTGATGGGTCACCGAGTTTTTCGCTCGGTCTCCACACCGCGGATACTTGCCTAGGAAGGCGGTGATGATCACCCCATAAGGTAGCTCGGCGTTCTTTTCCCTTAGCTCGCATCATATGCTTCATAATGAATACGGGCCGGTTTATCGGTATCCTTTCTTCAGGGATCCACAAAGATAAACACATCATCTTCACTCGGTAGGCGTAGTTCCCACCTCTAGGAGCTAAGATGTGGGCATAAGCATAATGTAAGAGCACTGTCTGGCTCTTCATCATGCCCCCTTTGACTCCCTTTTGAGTCGGAGGTAATGCCAACCCAGGTCGAAGAACATCTTCAATGGCTCGAATCTTGTCGAACCGCTGGACAAACTCTTCACAGTCTTCATTGTTACGGCCAGCAGATTCTAGACCAAAAAAGCGAACCCAGTCTTGAGGAGTGATCACAATGTGCTGATCACAGACGTCAGAGTGAAGTTCCAGTCCTTCAATCCTCAAGTTGCAGTAGAACATTTTGACCAGATCGGGATAGAGGACCGCCTTATAGGAGCAAAATTGTAGCACGCCCTGGATGTCCAGCTGGTGTAGGAAATCAAAGCCACCTTCTTTCTCAAAGAATGCCAAGTCCAGATACTTAGGCTGCACAAGGTTTCGTTCTCTGAAATGAGAAATGAAGCGTCCAAGAGTTTCTGGGTGAGAGGAGAGCCTTCGCAGATCCAATGGGTTGTTGCAAGGCGCGGTTTTTGTGCGAGCACGCTTGGAGGAGGAAGCCATGGATGAAGGTTGAAGATGAGAGGAGTGGGTTTGAAAAGAGAGGGAGTAACGGTTGGGTCAGACGAAGGAGAGGGTATTCGAATAGGAGATGAAAAACGAGAGAGAAGAAATGAGGGAGATGAGATGAATGAACGGGTGAACGAAGGGGCTTATATAAAACTCAGAGCCAAGGTATTTGAATGCCTCAATTGGTATTCGAATACTGTTGTTTGGAAACGCAAAGGTCAGGGCTCTCTTGAAAGAAGGTATTCGAATACCTCTGTAGGTATTCGAATAGACTGTCCAAAAAGGATTGGCCCAGATAAGCAGGTATTCGAATACTGCTTAGGGTATTCGAATACACCAGAGACAGGAACAAAAGCCTGATAGCAAGAGGCTTCAGGTTATTCGAATAACCACTAAGGTATTCGAATACACCTGGTTAATAAACTGTGAAAGCATGCGAGGAAATCATGGTATTCGAATACTTGATGAAGGTATTCGAATAACTTAGATAGAAAAACATAAAACTTACGTCCAGAATGCAATTTTGAAGAAGAAAACTTACCCAATTAAATGAGTACCTGCAAAACAGAATGGAGGATATCTCCGACGCTCAAGTCAGTAACAATTAAAGATCAATAAAACAATAAATGAGTATTAAATTAAATACACGATTGATCCAAAATGCCAAGTTCTCTTCTTAAATGAAAGAACGAATCTTTAGGTAAAGGTTTTGTGAAAATATCAGCAAGTTGATTATTGGTTTCAACAAATTCTAACACACAATCACCTTTTTGAACATGATCTCGTATAAAGTGGTGCCTTATCTCAATGTGCTTAGTCCTAGAGTGCATAATGGGATTCTTTGTCAGATTGATTGCACTAGTATTATCACATCTTATAGGGATGTGATTAAGCTGAAGACCAAAGTCTAGAAGTTGTTGCTTCATCCATAGAATTTGAGCACAACAACTTCCGGCTGCCACATATTCAGCCTCAGCGGTGGATAAAGCCACGCTATTTTGTTTCTTGCTATGCCAAGAAACTAAGGAATTGCCAAGCAGGTGACATGTTCCACTAGTGCTTTTCCAATCCAATTTGCATCCAAGAAAATCGGAGTCGAATAACCAATAAGACTGCAAGTGGCACCTTTGGGGTACCACAAGCCCACTTGTGTAGTGCCACCTAGATATTTCATAATACGTTTTACAGCACTTAAATGCGACTCTTTAGGATTAGCTTGATATCGAGCACACATGCATACGCTAAACATTATATCATGCCTACTAGCAGTGAGATAGAGAAGAGATCCAATCATACCTCGATATTTAGTAATTTCTACGAATTACCTCGCTTCGTCTTTATCCAAGTAACACGATGTACTCATTGGTGTAGCCATATGCTTTGAGTTGTCCATTCCAAACCTCTTGAGAAGTTCTTTGCAGTACTTTGTTTGGCTAATGAACGTTCCACTCCTTGTTTGTTTGATTTGAAGTCCAAGGAAGAAATTGAGTTCTCCCATCATGGACATTTCGAATTCGCTTTGCATGATTTTGGCAAATTCCTTGCACAGATTTTCGTTAGTAGCACCAAATATGATATCGTCTACATATACTTGTACAAGGAGTATATCGTGGTTTTTATTTTTAATAAAAAGAGTTGTGTCAACCTTACCTCTTGTAAAATCGTGTTCTAAAAGGAACTTACTTAACTTTTCATACCAAGCTCGTGGAGCTTGTTTTAAGCCATACAAAGCCTTTTTCAATTTGAAAACATGGTTAGGTAGATCATAATATTCAAAACCTGGAGGTTGGTCAACATATACTTCCTCTTGAATAAAGCCATTTAAAAAAGCACTTTTAACATCCATTTGATATAATTTAAAATCCATGATGCAAGCAAAAGCAAGTAACATCCTAATAGCTTCTAATCTAGCTACAGGTGCATAGGTTTCTTCATAGTCTATACCTTCTTCTTGATTATAACCTTTTGCTACAAGTCTAGCTTTATTTCTTGTTATTATGCCACTTCATCAAGTTTGTTTCTAAATACCCATTTAGTACCGATAATAGGATGATTATTAGGCCTAGGAACTAGTTCCCAAACTTGGTTTCGTTCAAATTGATTTAATTCTTCTTGCATAGCTAGAAACCAATGTTCATCATTAAAGGCTTCATTAATGTCTTTAGGTTCGATTTGAGAAACAAAGGCTAAGTGGTTACATGCATTTCTAATGGAGTTTCGAGTACTTACACCTTTGGATACATCACCTATTACTTGATCAAGCGGATGATATTTTGAGGTACGCCATTCTTTGGGAAGCTCCAAAGCTTGTGAATCCTCTTGTCTTTGTTTATCTTCTTGCTCCTTGATTTCTTTTTCCTTGCTATCCACATGTGTTTCCGCTAAGGCTTCTGCAACATCATCAAGAACAAGATCCTTTCTCGATCCATTTGGGTCAGTTTCATCAAATGCAACATGTATAGATTCTTCAATAGTCATAGTTCTTTTATTATATATACGAAAAGCCTTACTATGATTTGAATAACCAAGAAATATACCTTCATCAGACTTAGCATCAAACTTGCCTAAGTTATCTTTTCCATTATTTAAAACAAAACATTTGCATCCAAAAACATGAAAATGTGCGACATTTGGCTTTCTTCCCTTGTATAATTCATATGGGGTTTTCTTTAAAATAGGCCTTATAAGGGCCCCGTTCATAACATAACAAGTCAGTATTTACACATCCGCCCAAAAATACTTAGGAAGAAGCAACCTCATTAAGCATAGTTCTCGCCATTTCTTCTAAAGAACGATTTTTCCTTTCTACAACTCCATTTTGTTGTGGAGTTCTAGGGGCATAGAAATTATGATTAATGTCATGTTCATCACAATAATTTTCAAAAACATTGTTTTCAAATTCGCCACCATGATCACTTCTTATAGAAGAAATTTGAAAACCTTTTTCGTTTTGAATAACTTTGGCAAGTCTTTTAAATGCTAGAAATGCATCATTTTTATTTGCAAGAAATAAAGTCCATGTAAACCTAGAAAAATCATCCACAATCACCAAAGCATAGTAATTCCCACCAAAGCTCATAGTTCTAGAGGGTCCAAATAAATCCATGTGCAAAAGTTGTAAAGGTCTAGTAGTTGAAACTATATTTTTTGATTTAAAAGAGACCTTTATTTGTTTACCCTTTTTGACATGCATCACATAATTTATCTTTAACAAAATTAAGCTTTGGTAGTCCAATTACTAGCTCTTTAGAGACCAACTTTCTTAGGTGATCCATGTGAATGTGTGCAATTCTCCTATGCCATAACCATGAATCATCATTCTTACTTAAAAGGCATTTCGCATCATTTGAGGATATATCATCTAGACTAATCATATAAATGTTATTTATTCTATGACCAATGAACTTAACATGTTTATCATTTTTATCTTCAATTATGCAACAATTTGAATCAAAAATTACCTTATTTCCTTTGTCACATAATTGGCTAATACTAAGAAGGTTATGTTTTAAGCCTTCAACAAGCAACACATTTTCAATAGAGGAATTTGGATTCTTGCCAACTTTTCCGATTCCAAGAATTTTTCCCTTGTTGTTGTCTCCATAAGTAACATGTCCATGATTCTTGGGAATAAACATAGTGAATTTTGAGTCGTCTCCAGTCATGTGCTTGGAACAGCCGCTGTCGAGATACCAATTTGAGCTCCTGGCTTTCAAGCACACCTACAACACAATTTTAATTTTTAACCTTTGGTACCCAAATTTTCTTGGGTCCTTGAGTGTCGCTTTTAGGCAATGTACCCTTTGGAACCCAAACCATTTTTGTCCCAATTTTTGTGTTAACATTCTTTCTAGCATTGCATGTTGAAGCACTATGACCTTTCTTTCCACAGTAAAAACATTTAATAAATGGACTGCTGGAAGTACTTGAATAAACGAAAAAAATTTTATAAGATTTATGTTGATTTTTCGGGTGATAACCAATTCCAGCTTTTTCAAAAACAACCCTTTGTTTCCCTAATATAATATTTAGATTATCTCTCCCAGAAGTGAATTTGGCAAGGGTGTTCTTTAAGTCTTCAATTTCTTTCTCAAGTGTATGACATGAAGAACAAGAATATAAAGTAGAAGCATGTGAGGGATGAGATGAGCATGCATCAATAATTCCCAAAGTTTCATTTTCAATTTTTAGTTCTTCAATCTCTTTATTTAAAATAAGAATTTTATTTTCTAAAGAAGAGATTTTTTTCTTAGAAGAAGAAATTTGTTTTGTGAGTTTTAAAGATTCATCATGCAGTTCTTCGAAGGCATCTTGTAACTCATCATAAGAAGGTAGTAAAGTATAGTTAGAACTTACCTTATTTTCGCTTTCTTCTTCTTCTCCTTTGGCCATGAGACAAAGTTAAGCTTCTTCGCTATCTGAGCTGTCAGTTGAATCCATGTCGTTTTCATCCCATGCTATATAGGCTTTTCTTGCTTTTCTTTCTTTGAAGGGCTTCTTCTCAAGTCTCTCTTTCTTCTTTTGGTAAACTGGGCATTCCATTTTCATGTGACCAGGCTTGCCACATTCATAGCAAGTAGGAGTTGATGAAGCTCCTTCGCCTTTGTAATGAGTCTTCTTCGGAGGGAAGGGAGGTCTTCTTTGCATTCCCTTTTTCTTGAGAAATTTACCAAATTTTTTAACTAACGTACTAAGATTTTCTTCGTTTACCTCAATGTTTTCTCGAGCCTTCTTCATCTTCTTCATCATCATTGTCAATTGTTGAGGAAGTGGCTTTGAGCGCTATCCCCTTTTTCTTTTTATCGTTTTCTTCGCTTTGACTTAATCTGCTCAGTTCTAGTTCATGCTCATGAAGTTTTCCAAAAAGGGTAGCTAATGACATGGTTGTCAAGTCCCTTGATTCTCGAAATTGCTTGTCACCTTGGGCCAAATCTGCTTAAACATCTTAACACTTTATTAATCAAATCTTCGTTAGTAAAACTTTTTCCTAAAGATGCAAGATGATTAACAATGTGGGTGAACCTCTTTTGCATTTCTTGAATGCTTTCTCCTTGGTTCATTCTAAATAGTTCATATTCGCGAGTTAGAGAATTGATTCTCGACCTCTTAACTTCACTAGTACCCTCATGGGTAACTTGTAAAGTGTCCCACATTTCTTTAGCGATTTTGCAATTAGAAATTCTAAAAAACTCATCATACCCCAAAGCAGTGGTAATGATGTTTTTGGCTTTTAAATTATATTGGACTTTTCTTTTATCCTCATCAGACCAATCACTTCTAGGTGTCTCGGTTTTTGCACCATCGACAACGCGTGTAGGTATAAATGCGCCGTTTTCGACAGCATCCCACACATCTAGATCAATAGCTTCGATGAAGATTTTCATTCTTTCTTTCCAATATGCGTAACCATCCCCATTGAAAAAGGGTGGTCGATTTATGGAAGATCCCTCTGAAAAACCATTTAAGGAAGCCATGTTCTCTTGAAGCGGCTAAGCTCTTTATACAAGAGTCTAGCTCTGATACCACTTGTTACCAAGTGGCTTCCAGTACTCAAGAGGGGGGGTGAATTGAGTAACAAAAACTTTTGCAAAAGCCTTAAACAAATACACTTTGCTCAATATAAATTTTAAAGAATGTGGAAGAGATGAGAAAAGGAAGAACAATTGATAATTTAAATTGCAGGAATTAATAAATAAAGTGCATAAAATAAAGAGAATAAGGGAAGGAAAAACAGGCACAGTATTTATCCTGGTTCGACCACCAACCACTTGTGGCCTACGTCCAGTCCCCGAAACACAGTTCGAGATTTTTCACTATTCAAGACAAGCTTAAACAACAGGTGCTTGCAACCTTTACAATACGGAGCACTTTTCACATAAAGGGAAACTCTACCCTTGTGCTCAAGCCTCAATTAAACAAAAGGGATACCTCACCCTTATACAATCCTTGGGGATACCTCACCCTCAATATACAGAAACAGATAAAGAGATGAAATGAAACTCTCACTAAGAGTAGATAAATACAAATTGAAGTGCTAAAGAGCTGTTTCTCAAATATCTCAAGAATTAAACAATTATAAGTTCACAAAAAGAGAGAATAAAGCAGAGCACGTTTTCAAGCAAGCAAAAATGATCTCAATGTTCAGGGGATTTTTCAGAGAAGTCCCAGGCCTCTATTTATAGAGCTCGTGGAAGAAAATGGCCGTTGGGAGTAATTAATAACGTTTAAAACTTTCTGATTCTCGTATGCTGTTTGAAAACTTAACTCTGATTCTCGTGGGGTATTCGAATGCCTGAAGGAGGTATTCGAATACCTCTGTCAAAAAGTCTTTTAGAAAACTGATTAAGTTGGGGTTATTCGAATACCAGTCAAGGGTATTCGAATACCTCATTAAAACAAGGCATATTTCGAAAACATGGTATTCGAATACCATATGGGATATTCGAATGCCTCATTTAAAAAGGTTCATTCTGAAATTAAGTTATTCGAATACCATATGGGGTATTCGAATGCCTGTTTTTACACAAGAGAAAATCTCGATTCATGAATCAGGTTATTCGAATACCATATTGAGGTATTCGAATACCTCAGTTAAAAACAGTTCAAAATCCTTTCCAAAAAGCTTCGAAATGCTTGTTTTTAACCTTTAAAAACATTTGATCTTTTAAAAACTTCAGTTTAAGTTATTTTTAATCATTTGAGATATTTAATTAACAGCTCCATACATGATAGATCCTAAGTCCTAAAGCTAATCTTTAAACACTTGGACTTGGTCTTCTCATCATCCTCATATTTGTTATCATCAAAATACATCTTCATTGTTGCGTAGCAAACACACATATTTTGCTTTTTATACATTTTGGAATGTAACTAAACAGGCTTATTCATATATATATATATATATATATATATATATATATATATATATATATATATACATGTTGTGTATGGTTGATTTTACGTTGTTAAATTTCGTTTATTACGACCATTTCAATTATTACCTCTATACGTCATGGATTTTTAAATAAGCCTTTTTGACTCTGCCTGATAATGATATGACTTAACAATTCAAAAAAAAAATTAATAGTGATAATTGCAAAGGGAATTGAATAACCATAAAAAAAATAACTGGGTTTATGAATATAAAAACAATTACTATTTTCCGCATTTCAATTCGCTTTATTTCACTTTATGTTTCATATTATTATTATTATTATAGTGTGACGTTCCTTCTTCGTGGATATATTTAGAAAAAGGGGCGTTACAGTAGCAGCAATGCAAAGGATGGCAGATGTTATTGTGCAACAAAATCAAAGAGCTGCGCAGCAACAAGAAGCGATTACGGAGGCTCAAAATCTGTCCTAGTTTCACAGAAATAATCCACCACAATTCAACAAAGAATTTGGCCTAGAGAAAGCCAATCTTTGGATCAAAGAGTTAGAGAAAATATTTAGTGGTATGGGTTATATTGATGAAAGAAAAGTCACTTATTCGACCTTTATGTTAGTTGGTGGTGGTGAAGATTGGTGAGCAGGAGCCCGAAGATTACTAGAAGTTGAAGGGAGAGTTGTAACATGGGAACTCTTCAAGCAAAGATTTCTGGGAAAGTATTTCCCAGCAAGTGTTAAACATGCTAAGGAGATGGAATTCCTTGACCTGCGACAAGGGGTGATGTTAGTAAGTGAGTATGCTGTGAGGTTCGAAAGCTTGTCTAAGTTTTCGAGATATTTCCAATTGCAATCGGATGAAGCATGGAAGTGTAGAAAGTTTGAAGAGGGATTGAGGCACGACTTAAATAGGGCAGTATTACCATTGGGAATTGATCAGTTCCCAGCACTATTGGATAAGTGCTGAAAAATTGAGGAGATAAATCAGCACCGTGATACGAGAAATCAGAATTTTGGACCTACTCGGTTCCAAAGAAGAAAAGGTAGCGGTGGTAACCATTATCAGCAGAGACCAAATGCTAGACCATCAGGAAGTCAGACTCGACAATAATCTTATGGGGGAGTTTCTGGTGGTAACAAGTTTGATCAAGTGGGAACTTCTACATCCAAATGTTTTAAGTGTGGAAAGGACCACCTGACTAAAGAATGCACAATTAAAGGAATTATATCCTTCAGATGTGGGAAGCCTGGACATCTCTCAAGGGACAACAATCAACTGAAGATGGAACCCTCTGTGGGAAACATCCGTACTGCTAGACCATAAGCGAGTGGTCGTGTATATACTATGAGCAGGGAGGAAGCCTCGAAGTTAGAGGATCTAATTATGGAGGAGTGTGCCATTGAAGGTAATCCTTTAATCATATTATATGATTCGGAAGCAACCCACTCTTTCATTGCCTGTGATTGTGTAGAGCATTTGGGATTATCTGTTACTGCATTGCCTTATGACTTGAGTGTTGCTACTCCTACTGATAAACCTGTGATTACTGCAAAAATTTGCTTGAATTGTCCTGTTTGTGTTAGGGATAGGATCTTTTATGTTGATTTGATCTGTTTGCCTCTTTCCAAGATTAATGTAATCTTAGGAATGGATTGGTTATCCTCTAACCATATCCTGTTAGATTGTTCCAATAAGACATTAGTTTTTCCTAAGGCTAAGAATTCTTGATTCCTAACGGCAACTCAAGTCGAAGCTTGTTTAAAGGAAGGAGCTCAAGGATGCTTATTGTTGTCTTCTTTGGAAGTTCGAAGTGAAGATGTTGTGAAAGATATTTTCGTAGTCAATGAATTTCCTAAAATTTTTCCTAACAATATATCGGGATTACCACCGGCAAAAGAGATCGAGTTTGCTATTGATCTGGTGCCAGGAGCTGGACCTATATCTATGGCACCCTATAGGATGTCGCCGTTAGAATTGGCAGAGCTAAAGAAACAGTTAGAGGAATTGTTGGAGAAGCAATTCGTGAGACTTAGTGTATCACCATGGGGAGCCCTAGTGCTGTTGGTCAAGAAGAAGGATGGGACTTCTCGACTATATGTATACTACCGGCAGTTGAACAAGATTACGATTAAGAATAAATATCCTCTTCCAAGGATAGATGATCTGATGGATCAACTATGGGGAGTCGCAGTATTTTCCAAAATTGACTTATGTTCTAGTTTTCACCAGATTCGTGTAAAGGTGGAAGATATCCCCAAGATAGCATTCCGGACGTGTTATGGGCATTATGAGTATCAAGTGATGTCGTTTGGTGTGATGAATGCACCTGCCATATTCATAGATTTCATGAATAGGATTTTCCGTTCTTACTTGGACAAGTTTGTCATTGTCTTTATTGACGACATTATAATCTACTCTAGAAGTCAAGAGAAACATGCTGAACATCTCAGAGTGGTTCTCTAGATTTTGAAGGAGAATAAGCTATATGCAAAGTTGTCCAAATGTGAATTTTGGTTAAGTGAAGTTCAGTTTTTGGGGCACGTGATATCGGAGGAAGGAATTGAGGTTAATGCATCAAAAGTGGAGACAGTTCTTGAATGGGAAAGATCGAAGACTGTATTGGAGATTCATAGTTTCTTCGGATTAGCCGGTTACTATCGACGGTTTATTGAGGGGTTTTCCAAGATAGCGGACCTCTTACCCAACTTACCCGGAAGAACTAACCTTTTGTATGGACTGATGCGTGCGAATAAAGTTTTCAAGAGTTGAAATGACAATTGACTACTTCACCGGTATTGATTCTAGCTGATCCTAATGAATCTTTTGAAGTATATTGTGATGCTTCGTACCAAGGATTGGGTTGTGTACATATGCAAAATCGGAAGGTTGTAGCATATGCTTCAAGACAGTTAAAGGTACACGAGAGGAATTATCCCACTCATGATTTGGAGTTGGCAGCTGTGGTATTTGCATTGAAAGTGTGGAGATATTTTCTATATGGAGTAACTTTCAATGTCTTTAGTGATCATAAAAGCTTAAAGTATCTGTTTGACCAAAAAGAGTTGAACATCAAGCAGCATTGGCTAGAATTTCTGAAGGACTACGATTTTCAGTTATAGTATCATCCTAGGAAGACGAATGTCGTAGCGGATGCTTTAAGTAGAAAAATGCTTAGTGCTTTTGTTATGATGATCAAGGAGAGTGAATTGATAAAAGAATTTTGGGATATGCAGTTGTCTATGAAGTTAATGCCAGGAAGGATGTGTTTGAACTTGATCACTATCTCAAATAGTTTGATAGATGAAATCCGAGAGAGATAGAAAGATGACCAATATTTGTAAGAAGCGAAGGAAGCAATGAAACAAGGCGCAGTGTTGGAATTTAAAGAAGAAACATATAGAATTTTGAAATTTAAAGGAAGGATTTGTGTGCCCAACGATCAAGGACTTAGGAGATTGATTTTGGATGAATCTCATAGAAGTAAGGTGAGTATGCATCCCGGAGCCACAAAAATGTATCAAGACTTGAAGCAACTGTATTAATGGCAGGGGATGAAGAGAGACATCGCTGAGTATGTATCATCCTACTTAGTCTGTCAGAAGGCTAAGGTTGAACATCAAAGACCTTCTGGAATATTACAATCTTTGTCTATTCCTGAATGGAAATGGGATGATATAACAATGGACTTTGTGACTAGACTACCAAAGACTAAAAGGGGTCATGATTCTATTTAGGTAGTTATTGATCGGCTTACAAAGTTGGCGCACTTCTTGCCAATTAACATGAAGTACTCAATGGAGAGGATGACCCAAGTGTACATTAGTGAAATCATTAAACTTCATGGTGTACCTTCCAGTATTATTTTGGATCGAGATCTGAGATTCACGTCGAGATTTTGGCACAGTTTGCAAGGAGCGATGGGAACGAAGCTACGTTTAAGTTCTGCTTACCATCCACAAATAGATGGTCAATCAAAAAGAACGATTCAATCATTGGAGGATTTGTTGAGGGCTTGTGTGCTAGAACAGTCGGGATGTTGGGATGAATTCTTACCATTGATAGAATTCACCTACAACAATAGTTTTCATTCAAGCATAGGGATGGCACCCTATGAGGCATTGTATGGGAGATGATGTAGAACACCGTTGTGTTAGTATCAAGACGGTGAAAGTGCTGTTTTTGGACCGGAGCTTGAACAACAAACCACAGAAAAATTGAAGATGATTCAAGACAAGATGAGGATAACTCAAACTCAGCAAAAGACCTATTCTGATAAAAGGAGGAGACCGTTGGAGTTTGAAGAAGGTGACCATGTATTTTTGCGAGTGACACCTACGACCAGAGTTGGACGAGTGATTAAATCTAGGAAGCTCACTCCGAAGTTTATCGGGCCGTATCACATTCTTCGTCGGATAGGTCCAGTAGCTTATCAAATTGCATTACCACCTTTTCTTTCAAATCTGCACAATATATTTCTTGTATCTCAATTGCGGAAGTACATTCCTGACCCCACTCATGTTATTGGACTGGACACAATACAACTAAAGGAGAATTTAACCTATGAAACATTTCCAGTTAAGATCGAGGATCAGAGGATAAAGCAACTCTGAGGTAAAGAGATTTCATTGGTTAAAGTAGTCTAGAGTGACGTAAGTGGAGAAGCAATGTGGGAGTTGGAGGACAAAATGAAAGAGCAGTATCAGTATTTGTTTTAATAAATGTTTAAGTTTCGAGGACAAAACTTCTTTTTAGAGGGGGAGAGTTGTAATACCCCAAAATTTGTTATTTTACAATAATGACCAAATTGTACTATTTTGTGATTTCTATGTGCTGTTAATTTATTTTGACAGTTCTGTGACTATATTTGATCGTTGTGTGTGATTCACTCAAGGTCAAGAAAATAATAATTTTCAGGCCAGGGAAAATCTTTACCGATTTATTCGGAGCCAGGGGATCTTACTAAACCCGAATACGAGTGATACGTGTCATGATCTTTTAAGTTTTAGGATTTATCTATAAAATAAAAATATTTTATATTTTTATTATACAGCAGACAAATACTTGCTGACTTGTGAGCAGTATGTTCTGTCCATTGAGTAATAATTTCAATAACCATTGTCCATTTGGACAAATAGTCTGTAGAGAAAGTTGTAATGACTTATTTTGTGAACCAATTTGAATATTTGAAGCTTGATAGGAACCAATAGAAAATGGTCAACGAAAATGGCTAGACTAGTTAGTTATGTAACTAAATGAAATTAGATAATTTAAACTAAGTTAGCATAAAGCCTATGTAGTAACTAAATGGAACAAACCTAGTTTGCTTCCAATTAAGGCTTCACGGTTTTGGGAGGCTCTAGGAGTTTCTAGAAGATTTGTGAGTCATACTTGAGTAACTAGGTAGTTAGCAATGAAACTAGAAATCTAACTAAGTTAGCTTAATTTAGTTAGGAAGCAATGGAGTTAGAAACTTGGTTAGTTCTCCATTGAACTCCGTAGTTAGGAAACTTCAAGTAGCATCTAGAACTAGATGACTCAATTATCTAAACCTATATAAAACAAGCTTAGAGGTGAAGGCTTTGAATATCAACCCTTGATTTAATCTATGACTATTAGGAGTCTCACAAAATGGCTAGGATGAACTTGGACACTCCCTTGGTGTCCAGGGGGGGCTCACGGCTAAGGAGGTTTAGGAAGGCTATAGGATGACTATTAATTCATTTGATCACATCTTCTCATTTCCATAATGCCAAATTTCACAAAACTCTCTCCATTCTCTCTAGAGCACCTCACAACCAAGCTAGGGAAAACCTTTCTCCCATCTTCAATAATTTCTATCAACCTTACTTCTTAAGTCCTCTCATCATTCTAAGACTCTTTGTAGTTGGAGCCTTAGCCTAAATCATCCTTTTTCATCTACTTTCTTCAAGATCAAGTTCTAAAGCTTTAAGGTAAAGTTCATGAAAACTTCACTATTGGTTTCATCTTCATGCTCTAGGACCATACTTTGATCCATGGTCTTTTTATTCAAGCTTTAGGTACTAATATACTTGTGTTTGTTTTTGTTTATAAGAATCTTGGGGTTGTGAAGGACTAGTTCAAGAAGAAAAGCAAGGAGCTTTGGAGGCTTCACCACAAGGTAAGAGGGAGATCTATCTCACCAACCAAGTATGGTGGTGAGAGATGAACTTGTATTTGATGGGTGGTGAGTCTATGTGAGGACTCATTCCCATGGTTGTGTAATTTATTTATGTGTGTTTATGTGCTTTAAATTTATTTATTCATGCTTTTATGCTTTATATGATTTTATTGCTTTAATGGTATGGTTGATATATAGTATGATGATTATATGCCATGTATGCCATAATAAATGTTAGAAAGGAGAATAATTTTTGGTTCCAATGACCATGAGGCTTACGGCCTCTACACCTCAAAATAAGTGTTTCCAAACTAATATTTTCATGAATGGTAAAATTAGATGTTTAGGAAGGCAAGGAAAATAATTAATGATTTGGTTCCAAAGACCATGAGAGTCATGGCCACAATGTTTTCAACATGGTGTTTTGTTACAAAAATTTATTTGTTAAGTATAACTTAGATGGTTAGGCATAAAAGGAATTAATTCAAGGATTTATGAAATATAATATTAAAGGATTTAAAGTAAAGGATTTTGAGATATAACAATAAAAAAAGCATATTTTAGGAATTAATTAGATTAGTGGGTTTAGTTTATAAAAGAGAAATAAATTGGTGACTTGAAGTTTACTGACGTATAGCTCACTTTTTGGGTTTCAGAGCACATTAGGAAATTTTAAGGTTGAACAATTGATTTAAATCAATGAAAAAGTAATTTTGCGGAAAACTTACGGAGAAGATTTTTTAAGTGAGAAAATGTGAAAAATGAAGTTAGAAATTATATTAATTTTTGGAAAGTCCAAAATGATGTTTAGAATATTGAAAAATATTTTACGTAGTTGAAAAATGATGGAAAATGCTTTACGCGACTTAAAAATGTGATTTTTAAGCCACGCGATTTCAAAAACGTTGAAAAATCAATACGTTATTTGGAAAATGTTTAAACATTTTTTTGCAATTGAGAAAACATTGAAAAATAAATACGCAATTTGAAAATGCGACCGAAATGTTGCGCGATTGTGAAAATACGGTAAAATGACTACGCGATTGAAAATACAGTAAAGTTACTGTTGGGTCAACATGTCAGACCCATATATGTGAAATTATGATTTTGACCTGAAATTGGCCTATGAGCATTTGTTATGCATTGGAAAAGCCATGTGGATTATGTTAAGGCTGATGGCCTAGGAGTTGAATAACACCTTTTGTGGGTGCGATAGACATAGTGTAGGTCACTTGTTGACCTTAGGAGTGTCGGGGTGTAGGTTTTCCATAATAGGCAGTTGGTAGCCCCACTGTACCACAGATCAGACCGATGCAACGCACTGACGATATAGACCAAGACACTATTCTTAATCAATATCTGGGGTAAACTGTCGTGTATAATGCTAGATGTACAAAACTGATGAAAGTTGTAGCACTTGGTTTGAGGCAGTTGTGATACCGACATATCTTCAAGATCATTCTCTCCGACTTGTGTTTAGCTCCATGGAGTAGGAAATTGGGTCAGTATGCATGTGCATAGTCTGTACATATATATCTTTGTGATATTTTATTTGTCAAATATTGATTAATGTTTGATGCCATGATTGTATTTATTATTTGTTATATCTGTATGACATTACTGTCATTCCTATCTCTTCACTGCTATGTTGGTATTGGTGTTGGTAGTCTCACATCTTTGTATGTTGTTTTTGTATTGTATTTGTAATTGGTAAAGATGGTGAGGAAGAAGGTGAAGAACAGATTCCTTTTGTGGAAGCTGATTTTTCATTTGATGGTGGCAATACATAGTTTTTTTTTATTATGTGAGATTGCTGTTTCGTGGTGGCGCTGGAGCCTGGTGCATTAGTCCTGATGAGGAGGGGCATTATCTACCAGGGAGAGTTGACCATCTCTATGAGTAAGATCTACCACGGAGATCTTTTTTTTTTCTGTTAATATATATGTACACCTAAAGTTTCCTTTGTCAATCAGACAGTATTGGGGTGGTAATTACCATATCCCAAATGAGATTAGTGTTATATCATCTACTCGAACACCTGTCCGTAGGACCACACGTCATCCGGGATTCCTATCTTCTGAGGAAGATCTCGAGGAGGACCCGTCTGAGGGTTCTGCTCCATAGGTGTGTACTTGGGCCAGACTAGTAGTTATAGTAATGTCTATTACTTTTGAGAACTCCATTTGTATATATTTAAGTTTGACAATACTGATGTTATGTATGTGATGTATATTATTTTAGAATACTGTTTAGTATTTTTATATTTTGATAAATTTATATTATCAGTATCAAGAAAGTTTACAACTCACATTTATATTATAAAATATTATTTTATAACTTGGGGTAATTCAGTAATAATTAATATAAAATGTGATACCCTATAGTGGGTGTTACACTCTGCCATCCATTGCTAAGTCTACAAGCTGTACGACACCATGGCAGTAAGATGCGTGATTTGAGCACGCAGGTCCCCCTCATCAGTTGGAGCAGCAACTCTGGGCTGTCTGTGGGCTTGCTTTTGTCTGGCTGGGGCTGGGGCTATATTTCTTTGCACACGCTCCATAAATAATTCGTTCGGAGGCTGTTTACAATCCACTAGCTCCTCGTGTGGTCCCTACTACACCTGCTACAGACTACAGAGCGTGTGGATCAGGAATAGAAAGAAGAGGCTCCTCGACTCTCGTATGCATTGCCGGATCTGGTCATGAATGATCTGAGCAACATCAATGGCGCAACGCTCCAGTATGGCGTAAATGAGTATAGCCCGATCACGCGTTACCTCTGACAAGTTGTTAGAGGGCAGGATACGCGTGTTAATGAAATAATACCAAACACAGGTTTCAGATGTCAAATGTGTTCTGAGGATGAACTGGGGTCGGTTGGTTTGGATACTCATAGTCCACTTGACAGGCTGGGACTCAGGCCTGTAACTTCAGGTTGTAATGGTAGTGAGATCAATCCCCTCTACAGGCTCCCACTAGCAGAAGGCAGTGTAGTCAGACAGGAGCGAGAGTTCAGGCAAACCCAAAGCAGCTCTAATGGCCACTGCAGTGTAAGGTAGATTGTGCCCCCGTACGTGCATAATCGAGGTCCCCTCAGCAATATAAAGGTCGTTCGCATAGAATTTGCGAACAATAGGAAGAATTATTGAAGGCTCTGGATGCCTCTTAAACTGGCTCTAGTTGAGTTCGTTGAGCAAACCCTCTACCTCGGGATGGATGGCCCTAGAGAAGGAGAATTCACGCTCCGGTATGATAGTACAGGTGATCGTCATCGTGTATGCCTAAGCTGCAGCGGCTGAAACAAAGATCCTCCTGTCAAAATCTAGAGGTGGGGGAGAAGGCTCCCTGTGACCATGACTGCTCTCACCTGATTGATGTTTAAGTGGCATGGCTGAGGTTATGTACCTAAACCTGTCAAAACACACATTGTCAGAATTGAATCAATAATATAAAATAGGCATTTTAAAACTATCAATTCTGCAAAAGTTGAGACCATGTACCGAAACGTTCAACCCTACGTCGCGGCATTCAAGCATATTAGAACGCATGCCGCAGCGTTAAGTACTCATGTCGCGACATTCATCAAAATTTAAACACAATGTCGTGGCGTTACGTTGTCACGTCGCGACATTCAACATTATTCAATCCAACGCCAATGCGTTGCATGGTCATGCTGCGACATTCAACATAATTTAAGCATAACGATGTGGTGTTAACAGGGAACGTCGCGGCGTATATACAAAAATCAATAGAAACGCAAAAATAATAGAAAACAAGAACAATATATCAAAATAAACCAAGTTAACTTATACATGCCTGAATAGAAATTGTAGAAATAAAGAGTAATGAGTAGGGAGGTAAGAAATCAGGAAGAACAAGGAAGAAATCTCAGAGAAACAGAGAATTTGGAAAGAAATAGGAAAAAGATAACCAAACACTGCAACACTTAAACCCAAAGGCCGTAGAGCGTCGCAGCATATTTTTTTTGTAACGCCGCGGTGTTCATTAAATGCCACAGAATTTATTATTATTATATTTAAATTTATTTTTTTATTTTATTTTTACCCTCGCACGCCGTGGTGTGCATTATTTTGCACCACGACACCCTGCTCTCTGGATTTTGGTTGTTGCACTATGGGTGTACTATGGGTGTAATGTCCCGGGACTGCCTGCAGGATTGATGAGTGTCTCCACAAACCAACACGGGTCTTTTTAGTGTGCTTTGTCCTCACTCACACGTATCCTGGGAAACTTCCCAGGAGGTCACCCATCCCACAATTGCTCTAGGTCAAGCACACTTAATCATGAAGTTCTTATGTTTTAGGCTCCTGAAAAGAAGTTGTAACTTGTTGATATGGCTATGCCTAATCAATTCCTTTATGTCATCATCAACTATGCAGTCCCATACCTGCACAGTCTCTGAATCCCTCTCATTCTGGTGCGTATTCAGTTCATTCATGGGACCCTTCGCCTAGAAGCCTGCCAAGAGCCGCTCATTGATGCTTTCTCTTAGCACCAGTGACCACTCCCCACCCTCGTCGGCCTCGGGACACCTCAATGGGCACCGCGACGTAACAAGTATCACGTCCCGGCGTGAGAGGCCAACCTACAGAATTTTGCATTTTGCAGCTATTTTTGTAGCCATCCAGCCTCCAACACCTGCAAAACTTGTCCAACGGGTAAAAACACAGTTTTTACAACAAAAACGTAATCAAACAACAAAATCAACATATTAACATACTAATGACATAAAACAAAGAAGATTAAAAATTTGGGTTCCCTCCCAAAAATGACATTATTTATAGTCCCAGCAGGTCTTTGCAGACCTCATGTTGGAGCTATCAAAGTGAGGGAGGTCTTCCCCCTTTGAATCTCTCCTCCATAATAAGGTTTTAGGTGTTGGTCATTAACCTTAAAGCTTGATGAACCATCTAGTGGAGTTATCTCCACTGCTCCATGAGGGAATACTTTCATAACCACAAAGGGCCCCGACCACCTAGATTTAAGCTTCCTAGGAAATAATTTAAGACTAGAGTTATAAAGGAAAACTTGTTGACCTGCTTTGAATCTCTTTTGCACGATCTTCTTGTCATGCCATAATTTTACCTTCTCCTTATACAACTTTGCATTCTCATATGCTTGATGCCTAAATTCATCCAGTTGATTGAGTTGCAATAATCTCTTCTCCCCAGCAGCTTGTAAGTTGAAGTTCAATTGCTTGATTGCCTAATATGCATAATGTTCAAGCTCAACTGGCAAGTGACATGCCTTCCCAAATATTAGCATATATGGGGACATACCAATAGGGCTCTTATAGGAAGTCCTATAAGCCCACAGTGCGTCGTCTAGCCTTTTTTACTAATTCTTTCTAGATAGACATGTAACACCCTCTCTAGGGCATCACATTTTCGATTCCCGACTCATAATCTGAAAAGAAATTCACACAAGTTTGAGTTATAAAAATATTGGTTTAAAAAAAACTTCTTTCTTTACTGACACGTAAATTTACTGAAAATATTAGGTAATCATATTTCAATTACTCATTATCCAATAATGACACACAATTTAAAGAGAAATATAAATTGACAGACTCTTTTGTTCTTTCTTTTTCCACAGTTGCAAACCCATTACGGTTCCTACTTAATAGCACGGTGTAACACTAACGATGAAAACTTAACATACTTGTTCCTTCTCCTGTATCAAACTTGATACATCAGAACTCTACTCCTTGTCAACACTGCTCCCCAACGAGTCATGAACGTCCACTCCTTATTGTTGTCCCTAATCTCAGAGTGTCCATCGGAATGTCCATCTTGAAGCATCAGACATTTGTTCTATGTCTATTCCTTGTCCTCAAACATCTTTTCCATTTCAACACTGTCGGCAAGGTCATTCTCTGATGTTGTCTCCAAACGTAGAGGTATTTTTCACCCGCTATGTCTAAGACAACTCGTTCCTTCTACTGTATAATTTTAATAATACAGACATAGCAAAAACAACATAACAAAGAGGTGAGATCACCTACACCAGTACCAACATGGCAGCACAGAGATAACGCAAGCAACAATATCATACAGTTATATCATATCATAATTACAATCATGCCATCATCATTATGGTTATCACACAGATACAATATTAAAATCATGCTATCAACATTAATCAACTATTATCATCCAATCATATATCAATTCAATTATCATAAATAACAATTATGATAATGCCTTCAGCATTATCATCATCATCATCCAAGTATTCAAAACAATTGTCATAGCCAATATTCCTCAATTAATATATATCACACATATATAAATGTTCAGTTTATGCATGTACACAAGACTCGATTTCCTACTCCATGGAGCTAAACACAGGCCAGAGAAATGATCGAAAAGAATGTCACAGTACCTCATGCCTCAGACCACGTGCTATAATCCTCATTTTGATTTTTGCACATCTAGCATATACACGACAATCTTTATCGATCTTGATTAAGAATAGTGTCTCGGTCAGATCATCGGTGTGTCGCGTCGGTCTAACCTACGGTTACTAGAGAGCGACTCACTTGTCCATTGTAGGCAACCCGCACCCCGATGCCCCCAAGGTCAACGAGTGACCTACACTACGCATATCGCACCCACTCAAGAGGTGTGTTTTCTCCTAGGCAATCAGCCATATTCAGTCCTCATCGGACCATTCCAATGCATGTATAATGCACCAAATACCAATCACAGGTATAATACTAATCACAGGCATTAACAGTAATCATACTGTATTTTCAACAGCAAAATCATGTTATTACATTTTCATAGTTATAAAACACTTTCGTTATGTTTTTCACAAAATTGCGCAACATTTCCGTCACGTTTTTACAATTCCAAAACGTTTTTGTTATGTTTTCAAAATATCATAACACTTCCGTTACGTTTTCAAAATTCTGAAACATTTCTGTTATATTTTTTCAATACCGTAACACTTCTGTTACGTTTTTTTTTTTAAATGCTGCAACTCTTCTGTTGCACTTTTAAATCACGCACTAATTTTTTAACGTTTTTCTCAAACACGTAAAAATATACGTTTATCAAATCCCCTAATATTTTTCCACTGTTTCAAAATTGCGTAACTTAAAAATTATTATTTTACGTCACGTAAATCATTTTCTATCATTCTCAAAATATTTACAACATTTTCCAAATCTTATAATGATTTTCCGCTATTTTTACAATCACGTAAAAATATTCTATTACCTTTCAATTACGTAATAATTATTCAATAGTAGTTCAAATTACGTAAAACATTTAAACATAATTCAAATCGAGTAAGAATATTTCAACGTATTTAAAATCGCATAGAAATATTTTTCCATATCACGTAACTTAAAAATCACGTTTTTAAGATACGTAAATAATTTTTCATCTCAATTTCATTACAGAAAATATTTCTTAACCTTTAAAAATTCCTTTTCAACTTTACCCAAAATAATATAACTTTATACTTCATTTAATATATTTTCTTACTCAAGAAAATCTTTTTCCACAAATTCACAATTCCATTGAATTAAATCAATGTTTCAAAACTAAACATTTTCTAACGTATTTCAAAACTTGAAAATAAGTTATACGTTATTAAATTCTTAAATCACCATTATATTTTTCATTTTTCTCAAATCAATTTTAAAATCAATTCTCTTCGAAATAAATTGAAGTTAAAACATTTTCAACCTCTCTTTGTCTTTCGTTTACAAAATTTTCTCAAGAATTAAAATACTCTGATTCCCTTTCCAAATTCTTTGTATTAAATCAAGTTACGTTTCCACTTTGAAAATCACTTTGTTCATAAAAATCAAGGCATTACAAGCCTTCAAAAACGTGGACATGACTATTGAAAATTATCAAAACATTTTTCCTTCTAAATTGATATGGTTTTACACAAACAAAACCATTAAAATTTTTGTTTTCAAAAATCAAAATACCGATGGTCATAAAACCAAACCCATTTGTTCAAATTCGTTTTTACTTTCTTTGCAAATTCTTTTTCACTTTCTTTGCAAATCCTTCAAATCAACGTTCGTCCGTTTCATTTCAAAACTCATGTTTAGAAAAATACTTAGGATCTTTTTACACAAAATAAATCAATAAAAATTCCTCAAAAATTGTATTCTTGTTCTCTTGAAAAACAATTCCTTTGTTTATTTTCCATACTCTTCAAATCAATCCAATTTTATTCTTCCATGAAAATATTAATTTGTAAACACCTATTTTGAGGTGTCTTGTTCGAAATCCACCATGTTCTAAGTACTCAAAAATCAATTCTTTTGTTTTTGAAAATTTTCAACAAGAACCCTAATCAAGGGCATCAAAACCGTAGCTCTTCCTTGGCTATTGGAGCCAAAAATCAATTTCTTTTCCACCATCAAGTCAAGGCATATACATATATATTTCATCATAAATAATATAAGCATACCATCAAAACCAGAAAAGCATGTATAGCATAACAAGCATATCATCAAAGCTATAAAATCATGCAAAGCATATCAAGCATAAAAAATTAATCAAAACTCATAAACACCCACAAATTAATTACATGACCATGGATATGAATCCTCACATGGAT
The DNA here is from genome assembly GCA_029884605.1 of Ormosia emarginata. Classification (NCBI taxonomy): domain Eukaryota; kingdom Viridiplantae; phylum Streptophyta; class Magnoliopsida; order Fabales; family Fabaceae; genus Ormosia; species Ormosia emarginata. Next base: position 24,359,013 of record JAQQTP010000074.1, on the reverse strand, counting down.
TCAACATCCATCAAATAAAATACCATCTTTCACCACCATGCTTGGTTGGTGAGATGGATCTCCCTCTTTCCTCTTGAAGATCCTCCAAAGCTTCTTGATTTGTTTCTTTTTCTAAGTCCTTCACCACCAAGAGCTTCTCAAATACAAAACAAAATACACACATCATTAATATTCAAAACTTGAATAAGAGAACCATGAATTAAAATCATGGTTAGAACCTTGAAAATCAAATGAAAAGTGAAAAGTACCAAACTTCACCATTAAAGCTTCAATCTTTAGCTTGAAGAACAAGGTTGAAGATGAATGATTTAGAGAAAATCTCCAACATGAAAGTTGCTTAGAATATCATGGAGATTCAAGATCTAGAGTTGGATGAAATTAAAAGAGATTGGAGAGTGGTTTTGAGTGTCTTGACCGAATGGTTTCTCTTGAAGCACAAAGATGGAATTTTTGATTTTTGATAGAAACTTGAAGCTTGGATTTGAAGCTCAAGATGAATGATTTTGGAAAAACTCATAACTAGAGATGTTCTTAGAATGATGTTTAGGTTTAGAAAATCAAGTTGGATGAAATTTTTGAGTGATGGAAGGTAGATGATGGTGCCATGGCCATGAGCTTAGAGAAGGAGAAGGAGAGAATTTTTTTCTAAGTGTTTTAAGTTTTTGAAATGATCACAAATGACCAAGAATGAGTGATGATAGTAATGAAACACTTTCCTATAGTCTAAAGTCTTCAAAAACCGTGCCCCCCCCCCTTCATGCATTCTTTGGAGTGCAAGTAGTCACTAATAGTCAAGAATGATGACTAATTGATCAAGACATGCATAAAGCTTGTCTCTTTGTCACCAAAACACTACAAAAACCGTCCCCTCCTTGCATTTTGCATGCATTAATATTGTCATCTTTTCTATCCATTATTTGAAGCATCTCTAACCATTGATTACTTCAATGGTTAGGATTTAGGTAGATTTTTGGATTTTAGAAGACTAAATCTAGGCCATTGGATTTTTCTCCTTTAAATTCTAACCATTAGATGTGTCTCCAAAATTAATGGTTAAGATTACTCCTTCAAACTTTAAATCCAAGGGTCCTAATTAGTCTTTGCTACTTTAGAAGACCAAATTTCCACCATTGATTAATTCTTCATCCAATGGTCATACATAGTCTTTGTTACTTTTTTTAAGATTAAATCTCCACCCTTGATTTAATCTAAATCCAATGGTTATAAATGGTCTTTGTCACTTTTCAAGACCAATTCTACACCTTTGATTACATCTATGGTTGATATCAAAGTCTTCCTAACCAAGCTTATTCTCACACCATTGATTAAATCAATGGTTATTATTCAAGGCTTCTTTATTAAGTTTGTTTCTTAACCTTTGATTAAATCAATGGTTAATATTCAAACTAAGTATTCTCATCCAAGGGTATAAATCAAGTCAAGCTCTCTTTGTTGACTACGCAGTATAATATTTACTCTTGTATCCTATAAATAATATTTTTACTGTATTTTTATCATCCGATAATTAAATACAGTATAAAATACAGTACAAGAAATTTTCTAAAACTGCTTCCGAATTCAGGTTTAGTAAGATCCCCTGTCTCCGTCTAAACAGTATAAATTTTTCTATGCGTAGAAAATTTTTTCACTTTGTGGGACCCACCTGGGCCCACATATACCACCGGCCCACATACACCTCGTGGGGCCCACAAACCATAAAAATTTTAAAATCACACATAAAATCACAAAAATTAGAAAATTCACAAATATCCAATCAGATTACGTAAATTAATTACCTAACGGTAAAAATTAAATTACGTAAAATTTTCCCCGGCCCGAAAATTTTTATTTTCCTGACACGGAGTAAATCACTCAAAACGATCAAATACACTGACGAAATAATCAAAATAATTTTACAGTATCCAGAAATTACTAAACAGTAAAATTCTGTTAACTGTCAAAATTACTGTTTAAGAGATTGGAAATTTTGGGGTGTTACATTACTCCCCCTCTAAAAAGAAATTTCGTCCTCGAAATTTGATGAACGTGATTTCACATCTAAGAATGTGAACATTACTCTTTTAGCTTTTCTCCAGTCCTCATGTTGCATCTTCCTTAACGTCTTTAGATACTATTCTAGCCAACAATTTTTTTTTTTGCTTGACGTTCAACTTCTCTTGATCAAATGGATATCTCAGATTCTTAGTTACTGAAGATGTTAAATGTTACTCCAGAAAGAAAGTATTTTCCATATTTCTGATACCAATACAGCGGTTATCAATCTTCATTCATGCCTAGAATAGTTTTTCTTAGATAATTTCCAACTATTGTATTTTCCAACTAATGTAATGTCTTACTTAAAATTTTCTTATTCTCATATCACTATATATTCTAGATTTTGCTTGTAACAGGAAATGTCTCTCTAGCTGAATTCTCCTTTCAACCAACTAATTCTTAATCCAATAGTCTGCATACCAACTAATGTAACCAACTAATGTAACGCACTAATGTAACGCATCACAGTACTATGGATTTCCGTTACTGTTTTTGATTTTTTTTTCCCTTGAAGAAATAGTTTCAACTTTCGAAGAATCCACCACGCTTCCGCTGCACCATTCTGATACTGCGACATGGTTATAGATAGGAATATCCTTTCTTGCAATATATTCCTTCTTTCTTTTCCTGTCTTACAATTGCAATACATGAAAGGAAATTACGGAGGTTCAGAAAGAAAAGGTAGCGAAATTATCTGATATGTTACTAGACATATCCAACAAGAATTTGATTTTTCCTGATATGAGTTTTTCTGGAATACTAGCATTTTACTGAGATAATCTCATAGGATATGGTTGGAAAATAATCAATCCGTTTTCAAAGATCACGTCTGTTTATGAAATAGATTAAACTGACACAAAGTTTTGAGTTTTCAAAGATCACATCTGTTTAGGAAACAGATCAACGAACATAGAAATTTTGAATGACAGATCAAACTAACACAAAGATTTGATCCATAACAATGATTTGAATAACTTGGGTAGCTCGATAGGTTCAGAATAGAAACAGAAATAAACAAATCAGAGGATTACAGATAACTCTAAAATATAATTGATCTACTCAATCATATGCCATAAAGATTAGGTTATTCATAGAAATATTCAGTATGGTCTATAGAATTAGCTCCAATAACAAAATCTCCCTTGTTTAAATCCTCCGTTCAGAATATTCCCGTTCCATTCGACGTCTCAATTCTCTCTACTATCCGAGATTTTACTAACAGAAAATTCTATTTTTCAATGGAATACAATTTATGGAAATGTGTCCAAACTTTCCACACTTAAAACAAAATGTTTCCTTGAACATCCAATCTTTCATTAAGTGTCCCTTTCCACTTCACTTCCTGGTTCTGGTTTCTCAATGGTCGTAATTTCATTTCCCATTGAAATCAATTACTTTCCCAATATCCCTAAGAAAATACCAGGTTCCAAAATTACAAAATCTTATATTTCAAGACTGATTCTCTTCCATCAGATCTTGAACTTCAATTTCTAGTTTTCCCACTTAACAGCGGTTCTTTGTTCGTGCAGTCGTCTTTCCATATTGCTCTTATTGCTCCCGTAGCTGCAACTGCATTACTAGTAACATGTTCCACTTCCACATAAGTATAACTATCCCGAGTCATTCCTCTGTTCCTACTGTACTTGTCACTTCAGTTGTCCTTCGCATTGTTTCTATAGCTGTAACCATATTATTATATCATATTTTGCTTCCACACGTGTACATCCACTATGAGATTGTTGTTGTTGTTGACTTCCTGGAGATTGCAAGTACGTTTTCTGTTGGAATCGCTTGACCTTACAATTTCTCCTTTTTCGTAACCAAAAAGGTCCAACATTACAAGGTCTCTTATTCTGAGATTGATTCAACTCTGACAAAATCTTAACTTCAGCTATCAATTCTTGCTGTTGAATAATCTTCTGAGTTTGTTGTATAATTACTTCAGCTACTGTTTGTATTACTTCCAAAGTTGCAGTCATATCACCACCATTACTTTTCGCTTCCAGACACGTACATCTATCACGAGTCATTGTCCTTCCTTCAACGATGGATGAATCAAAATAAAATGGATCTGATATCCATTTTATACAACCTATTTTGTTTCCTTTCTTCAGAAACGAATAAATCAAACTAAAATGGATCTGATATCCATTTTATACAATTTTATTTTGTTTTCCTTTCGGAAAACAAACACACAGAGAACACAACACAAGCAAAACAGACCTAACCACAAACCCCAAAAGACTCAAACCGTGCTCTGACACTTAAACCTTAAGCTCTGATACCAACTAATGTAACACCCTCTCTAGGGCATCACATTTTCGATTCCCGACTCATAATCTGAAAAGAAATTCACACAAGTTTGAGTTATAAAAATATTGGTTTAAAAAAAACTTCTTTCTTTACTGACACGTAAATTTACTGAAAATATTAGGTAATCATATTTCAATTACTCACTATCCAATAATGACACACAATTTAAAGAGAAATATAAATTGACAGACTCTTTTGTTCTTTCTTTTTCCACAGTAGCAAACCCATTACGGGTCCTACTTAATAGCACGGTGTAAAACTAACGATGAAAACTTAACATACTTGTTCCTTCTCCTGTATCAAACTTGATACATCAGAACTCTACTCCTTGTCAACACTGCTCCCCAACGAGTCATGAACGTCCACTCCTTATTGTTGTCCCTAATCTCAGAGTGTCCATCGGAATGTCCATCTTGAAGCATCAGACATTTGTTCTATGTCTATTCCTTGTCCTCAAACATCTTTTTCATTTCAACACTGTCGGCAAGGTCATTCTCTGATGTTGTCTCCAAACGTAGAGGTATTTTTCACCCGCTATATCTAAGACAACTCGTTCCTTCTACTATATAATTTTAATAATACAGACATAGCAAAAACAACATAACAAAGAGGTGAGATCACCTACACCAGTACCAACATGGCAGCACAGAGATAACGCAAGCAACAATATCATACAGTTATATCATATCATAATTACAATCATGCCATCAACATTAATCAACTATCATCATCCAATCATATATCAATTCAATTATCATAAATAACAATTATGATAATGCCTTCAGCATTATCATCATCATCATCCAAGTATTCAAAACAATTGTCATAGCTAATATTCCTCAATTAATATATATCACACGAGATATAAATGTTCAGTTTATGCATGTACACAAGACTCGATTTCCTACTCCATGGAGCTAAACACAGTCGGAGAAATGATCGAAAAGAATCACAACCTCATGCCTCGAACCACGTGCTATAATCCTCATTTTGATTTTTGCACATCTAGCATATACACGACAGTCTTTTTATCGATCTTGATTAAGAATAGTGTCTCGGTCAGATCATCGGTGTGTCGCGTCGGTCCTAACCTACGGTTACTGATGAGAGCGACTCACTTTGTCCATTGTAGGCAACCCGCACCCCGATGCCCCCAAGGTCAACGAGTGACCTACACTACGCATATCGCACCCACTCAAGAGGTGTGTTTTCTCCTAGGCAATCAGCCATATTCAGTCCTCATCGGACCATTCCAATGCATGTATAATGCACCAAATACCAATCACAGGTATAATACTAATCACAGGCTTTAACAGTAATCATACTGTATTTTCAACAGCAAAATCATGTTATTGCATTTTCATAGTTATAAAACACTTTCGTTATGTTTTTCACAAAATTGCGCAACATTTCCGTCACGTTTTTACAATTCCAAAATGTTTTTGTTATGTTTTCAAAATATCATAACACATCCGTTACGTTTTCAAAATTCTGAAACATTTCTATTATATTTTCTCAATACCGTAACACTTCTGTTACGTTTTTTTTTTTAAATGCTGCAACTCTTCTGTTGTACTTTTAAATCACGCACTAATTTTTTAACGTTTTTCTCAAACATGTAAAAATATACGTTTATCAAATCCCCTAATATTTTTTCACTGTTTCAAAATTGCGTAACCTAAAAATTATTATTTTACGTCACGTAAATCATTTTCTATCATTCTCAAAATATTTACAACATTTTCCAAATCTTATAATGATTTTTCGCTATTTTTACAATCACGTAAAAATATTCTATTACCTTTCAATTACGTAATAATTATTCAATAGTAGTTCAAATTACGTAAAACATTTAAACATAATTCAAATCGAGTAAGAATATTTCAACGTATTTAAAATCGCATAGAAATATTTTTCTATATCACGTAACTTAAAAATCACGTTTTTAAGATACGTAAATAATTTTTCATCTCAATTTCATTACAGAAAATATTTCTTAACCTTTAAAAATTCCTTTTCAACTTTACCCAAAATAATATAACTTTATACTTCATTTAATATATTTTCTTATTCAAGAAAATCTTTTTCCACAAATTCACAATTCCATTGAATTAAATCAATGTTTCAAAACTAAACATTTTCTAACGTATTTCAAAACTTGAAAATAAGTTATACGTTATTAAATTCTTAAATCACCATTATATTTTTCATTTTTCTCAAATCAATTCTCTTCAAAATAAATTGAAGTTAAAACATTTTCAACCTCTCTTTGTCTTTCGTTTACAAAATTTTCTCAAGAATTAAAATACTCTGATTCCCTTTCCAAATTCCTTGTATTAAATCAAGTTACGTTTTCACTTTGAAAATCACTTTGTTCATAAAAATCAAGGCATTACAAGCCTTCAAAAACGTGGACATGACTATTGAAAATTATCAAAACATTTTTCCTTCTAAATTGATATGGTTTTACACAAACAAAACCATTAAAATTTTTATTTTCAAAAATCAAAATACCGATGGTCATAAAACCAAACCCATTTGTTCAAATTCGTTTTTACTTTCTTTGCAAATTCTTTTTCACTTTCTTTGCAAATCCTTCAAATCAACGTTTGTCCGTTTCATTTCAAAACTTATGTTTAGAAAAATACTTAGGATCTTTTTACAAAAAATAAATCAATAAAAATTCCTCAAAAATTGTATTCTTGTTCTCTTGAAAAACAATTCCTTTGTTTATTTTCCATACTCTTCAAATCAATCCAATTTTATTCTTCCATGAAAATATTAATTTGTAAACACCTATTTTGAGGTGTCTTGTTCAAAATCCACCATGTTCTAAGTACTCAAAAATCAATTCTTTTGTTTTTGAAAATTTTCAACATGAACCCTAATCAAGGGCATCAAAACCGTAGCTCTTCCTTGGCTATTGGAGCCAAAAATCAATTTCCTTTCCACCATCAAGTCAAGGCATATACATATATATTTCATCATAAATAATATAAGCATACCATCAAAACCAGAAAAGCATGTATAGCATATCAAGCATATCATCAAAGCTATAAAATCATGCAAAGCATATCAAGCATAAAAAATTAATCAAAGCTCATAAACACCCACAAATTAATTACATGACCATGGATATGAATCCTCACATGGATTCAACATCCATCAAATAAAATACCATCTCTCACCACCATGCTTGGTTGGTGAGATGGATCTCCCTCTTACCTCTTGAAGATCCTCCAAAGCTTCTTGATTTGTTTCTTTTTCTAAGTCCTTCACCACCAAGAGCTTCTCAAATACAAAACAAAATACACACATCATTAATATTCAAAACTTGAATAAGAGAACCATGAATTAAAATCATGGTTAGAACCTTGAAAATCAAAAGAAAAGTGAAAAGTACCAAACTTCACCATTAAAGCTTCAATCTTTAACTTGAAGAACAAGGTTGAAGATGAATGATTTAGAGAAAATCTCCAACATGAAAGTTGCTTAGAATATCATGGAGATTCAAGATCTAGAGTTGGATGAAATTAAAAGAGATTGGAGAGTGGTTTTGAGTGTCTTGACCGAATGGTTTCTCTTGAAGCACAAAGATGGAATTTTTGATTTTTGATAGAAACTTGAAGCTTGGATTTGAAGCTCAAGATGAATGATTTTGGAAAAACTCATAACTAGAGATGTTCTTAGAATGATGTTTAGGTTTAGAAAATCAAGTTGGATGAAATTTTTGAGTGATGGAAGGTAGATGATGGTGCCATGGCCATGAGCTTAGAGAAGGAGAAGGAGAGAATTTTTTTCTAAGTGTTTTAAGTTTTTGAAATGATCACAAATGACCAAGAATGAGTGATGATAGTAATGAAACACTTTCCTATAGTCTAAAGTCTTCAAAAACCGTGCCCCCCCCTTCATGCATTCTTTGGAGTGCAAGTAGTCACTAATAGTCAAGAATGATGACTAATTGATCAAGACATGCATAAAGCTTGTCTCTTTGTCACCAAAACACTACAAAACCGTCCCTCCTTGCATTTTGCATGCATTAATATTGTCATTTTTTCTATCCATTATTTGAAGCATCTCTAACCATTGATTACTTCAATGGTTAGGATTTAGGTAGATTTTTAGATTTTAGAAAACTAAATCTAGGCCATTGGATTTTTCTCCTTTAAATTCTAACCATTAGATGTGTCTCCAAAATTAATGGTTAAGATTACTCCTTCAAACTTTAAATCCAAGGGTCCTAATTAGTCTTTGCTACTTTAGAAGACCAAATTTCCACCATTGATTAATTCTTCATCCAATGGTCATACATGGTCTTTGTTACTTTTTTTAAGATTAAATCTCCACCCTTGATTTAATCTAAATCCAATGGTTATAAATGGTCTTTGTCACTTTTCAAGACCAATTCTACACCTTTGATTACATCTATGGTTGATATCAAAGTCTTCCTAACCAAGCTTATTCTCACACCATTGATTAAATCAATGGTTATTATTCAAGGCTTCTTTATTAAGTTTGTTTCTTAACCTTTGATTAAATCAATGGTTAATATTCAAACTAAGTATTCTCATCCAAGGGTATAAATCAAGTCAAGCTCTCTTTGTTGACTACGCGATAATATTTACTCTTGTATCCTATAAATAATATTTTTTGTATTTTTATCATCCGATAATTAAATACGATATAAAATACAAGATAAAGAATTTTTCTAAAACTCTTCCGAATTCGTGATTAGTAAGATCCCCCTGTCTCCGTCTAAACAAGACAAATTTTTCTATGCGTAGAAAATTTTTTCACTTTGTGGGACCCACTGGGCCCACATATACCACCGGGCCCACATACACCTCGTGGGGCCCACAAACCATAAAAATTTTAAAATCACACATAAAATCACAAAAATTAAAAATTCACAAATATCCAATCAGATTACGTAAATTAATTACCTAACGGTAAAAATTAAATTACGTAAAATTTTCCCCGGCCCGAAAATTTTTATTTTCCTGACACAGAGTAAATCACTCAAAACGATCAAATACACTGATGAAATAATCAAAATAATTTTACAGTATCCAGAAATTACTAAACAGTAAAATTATGTTAACTGTCAAAATTACTGTTTAAGAGATTGGAAATTTTGGGGTGTTACAAGACACACTGTCTTTTCCAAGATTTACTTAATCTCCCTATTGGACACCTCTACCTGCCTACTTGTCTGCGGGTGATAGGTAGTGGCAATCCTATGGGTTACCCCATACTTGACGAGAAGAACTTCAAAGAACTTGTTGCAAAAATGGGACCCTTCATCACTTATAATGGCCTTAGGTGTTCTAAAATAGGTGAAGATGTTTTTCTTCATGAAGCCTACCATTTCGTTAGAATCATTGGTAGGAAATACACATGCTTCCACCCATTTGGACACGTAGTCCACCGCCACAAGAATATACAAATTTTCATAAGAGGGAATAAATGGGCCTATGAAATCTATGCCCCAAACGTCAAAAACCTCAACTTCTAAAATGGAATTTAGGGGCATCTCATTCCTTCTTGAGATATTCCCCGAATTTTGACACCACTCACACCTTTGCACATAAAATATGCATCCTTGAAGAGAGATGGCCAGTAAAAGCAAGATTGGAGCACCTTCGCAGTTGTCCTCTCACCACTATAGTGTTCACCATATGGAGAAACATGGCATTGGTTCAAGATCTGTCCCACTTCCTCCATAGGTATACACCTCCTCAACATCTGGTCAAAACACTGTTTGAACAAAAATGGCTCATCCCAGATGTAGTACCTGATATCATACAAGAATTTCTTCTTCTGGTGAGAGGTTAGATCAAGCGGCAACACACCACCCACAATGTAATTCACCATGTCAGCATACCATGGACAAGATTGAGTGGTGGTCGCAAAAAGCTGCTCGTCTAGAAATGTTTCCCTAATTATGATTGGTTCAGCTTAGCACCCTTCATTCTCAAGTCTAGAAAGGTGATCTACAACTTGATTTTCAGCACCTTTCTTATCACAGATCACCAGATCAAACTCTTGCAACAACAAAACCCACCGAATCAACCGCGGTTTAGCATCCTTCTTTCTCACTAAGTACTTTATTGTAGAGTGATCTGTGCACACTTTCACCTTCGTACCCACCAGATAGGATCTGAACTTATCAAACGCAAATACAACGACCAACAGCTCCTTTTCCATTGTGGTGTAGTTTAATTATGCGTCATTAAGTGTCTTGCTCGAATAATAAATGGAGCAAAATACATTTTATTTTCTCTGCCCCAACACTGCACCTACAACATAGTCACTGGCATCGTACATGAGTTCAAAAGGTAAATCCTAATCTGGAGTGATAATTACTAGTGTTGAGACCAGTTTCTTCTTCAACTCCTCAAATGCAACCTAGCATGAATCATCAAGGTAAACTGGATGTCTTTCTCCAGAAGATTGCAAAGAGGCTTGGCTATCTTTGAAAAGTCTTTAATAAACCTCTAATAGAAACCCGCATGGCCAAAAAACTGCAGATTTCTTTTATTGAGTTAGGCGGAGGAAGCAATTGCATCAATCTTTGCCTTGTCCACTTCCATCCCTTTTATGGAAACCTTATGGCCAAGAACTATGCTTTCTTGGACCATAAAGTGGCATTTTTCCCAATTTAGGATGGGGTTGGTCTCTTCACACCTTTTCAGCACGGAAGATAAGGTCTGCAAAGAGCTATTGTAATCATCCCCAAATACCGAAAAGTCATCCATGAACACTTCTAGGCCATGCTCAATCATATCGGCAAAGATGGCCATCATGCAACGTTGAAAGGTTGCAGGAGCATTGCATAGCGCAAAGGGCATCCTTCTTAATGCAAATCTGCCATAGGGACAAGTAAATATTGTCTTTTCTTGGTCCTCAGGTGCTATGGCAATTTGGTTATATCTAGAATAACTATCTAAGAAACAGTAATAAGCCTTTCTTTCCAGTCAATCCAACATTTGGTCTATGAAAGGAAGCGGGAAATGGTCTTTCTGCGTGGCCTTATTTAGTTTGTGGTAGTCCATACATACACTCTAGCCTATAACTTTCTGAGAGGGAATAAGCTCATTATTTTCATTGGTGACTACTGTCATGCCACCTTTCTTAGGAACACATTGAATTGGGGATAGTTAGGGGCTCTCAGAAATATGATAAATTATACCAGCATCCAGCCACTTGATTATCTCTTTCTTTAGCACTTCCTTCATAATTAGATTCAGCCTCCTTTGGTGTTCCATAACACTACTCTGATTGTCCTCTAACAAGATCTTGTGCATACAGATGGAGGAGTTAATGCCTTGAATATCGGCAATAGTCCATCCGATAACATGCTCATATTTCCTAAGCACACGAAGAAGTTTCACTTCTTGATCATCTGAGAGGGATGATGATATAATTATCAGCAGTGTGGAGGTTGCTCCCAAATAAGCATACTACAAATGGTTATGCAGAGGCTTTAATTCAAGCCTTGGGTGTTCTTTGATGGAAGGCTTAGATGCCTCTTTAGATATATCGGACCCCAAAGTTTTAAACTTAGGCAACTTATATTGCCTAGGAACCACATCAAGGCGCTTGATGAAAATTGAAACATCATTCCTAGAATCTTCATCATCCTTGGTTGATGAAGTCATTGCTAACGCAAGGGAGTCTTCAGGATTATTGGCTTGGAGTGTATCGTTAATGATATTATCCAAATAACCTATATAGGAACACTCTTCATGATCTTGAGGAAACTTGATTGCTTTAAAGAGGTTAAAAGTTACCTCTTGATCTTGAACCCTTATAGTCAGTTCACCTTTTTGGACATCAATGAGTGTTCTCCCTATGGCTAGGAATGGTCTGCCTAGGATCAATGGCACCCTTTGATCCTTTTCCATATCCAAGATAACAAAGTCCGTAGGGAATATGAACTTGTCCACTTTCACTAGGACATCTTCCACAATTCCCTTTGGGTATGTATATGAACGGTTGGCAAGCTGGAGGGTTATGGATGTGGGCTTGCATTCCCCCAACCCTAGTCTCTGAAATATAGATAGGGGCATAAGATTGATACTTGCCCCTATATCACACAATGCTTGGCCCAAGAAGTTCTCTCCTATGGCACAAGGGATTGTAAAGCTCCCCGAATCCTTCAACTTTGGGGGAAGCTTCTGTGAATGCATGTGTCTTGAAGCATGTCAATTGGTTTTTGATGATAACAAAGACAAAGATGAAGATCAAGAGCAAAAGAGAAAATCAAGATCAAAGGAAAGAATCAAGAGGTTTAGATATAAGCATTAGAACATCAATGTTAAATACTCTCAAGATATCTCAAATGGGTTTTCAAAAATGGTTTTAATCAATATGGTTTTCAAAAGATCAATTCCTAAAAAGAGGACTTCTTTTATCTTGGATCATGCCAAACAAAGTTTAAAATTGTTTAAATCCATGTTTTCTTAAGTTAGGAATAACATGAATCCTCTTTCAGGCTTGAAAAATGAGTTTATAGTATAGTGTAATCGATTACCAATGTTTAGTAATCAATTACAAGCTAAACAGAAGCCTTGTAATCGATTATACCATCCATGTAATCAATTACCAGAAAGTCAGAGGACGTGTAATCGATTACACCCAAACTAGTAATCGATTACCATGTTCCCAGAGTTTAAAGTATAGTGTAATCGATTACACCCAAAGGGCCATGTAATTGATTACTTCAATATTGTAATCGATTACCATAAAGTCAGAGAGCGTGTAATCGATTACACAAGTCATGTAATTGATTACCACAAGCCTAGAAAGCCAAGAACACGTTCTATCTTCCATGTAATCGATTACCAAAACCCTATAATCGATTACCAGTGTTCTGACTTGCCCAACGGCTATATTAGTTGCATTAAATGCTTGGCTTCAACCACCCTTCAATGGCTCTTTTAATGAATGGGCTTTAAATACAGTTGTTGGGGCATCATTGATGGTTGTTCTTGAACCTGAAACATCTTAGCAATTCATCAAAATGAGAATCAATCTCTAAAATCACTCTTTGCTCTGTTTTTGACTAATCTTTGAGATATAATTTGTGAGCATTCTTAAAGCTTCAATATGTATCATTTACTCTTTCGAGAGCTTCTTTATATCAACCTTGATTGCTTTGTAAAGAGAGGGTGAGGTATCCCTCCATATTGTAAAAGGGTGAGGCATCCCTTTGTTTGAAGAGACTCAAGCTCAAGGGTGAGGCATCCCAAGGAGTTGAGTGCTCAAGTTTGTAAAGGTAGTCAAGCACCTATTGAAGCTCGAAGATATAGTGAAAAATCTCAAGTGGTTGCTTGAGGACTGGATGTAGGTCACAATTGGATTGGTGGCTAAACCAGGATAAATTATTGTGATTGATTCTCTAAACCCTTCTCTTTATATTTGTGTATTGCTTGTATTCTTACTTGATTACTTCTCTCTTGGTTGGTTATTAAGTAATATATATTGTTCTTATCAATTCATTCATTTCAAATAGTCAATAGCTTCAACAAAATTCAATAGTCAAGTGTTTTACGAAAGAATTGCGAACTTGTTTTATAAACTCAATTCACCCCCTCTTGAGTATTGAAGCCACTTGGTAACAAGTGGTATCAGAGCTAAACTCTTGTATAAAAAGCTTAGCCGCTTCAAGAATAAAGATGGCTTCAAATGATTTTTCTAATGAAGGTTCTTCTATAAATAGGCCTCCCTTTTTCAATGGGGATGGTTATGCATATTGGAAAGAAAGGATGAAGATTTTTATTGAAGCTATTGATATTGATATGTAGAATACCGTTAAAAATGGTCTTTTTGTCCCCACACGTCTAGTTGATGGTGTTAGAACCAATATACCAAGAAATAAATGGACCGATGATGACAAGAAAAAAGTCTAATACAACTTGAGGGCCAAGAATATCATCACTACTTCTTTAGGATATGATGAATTCTTTAGGGTGTCAAATTGTAAGACCGCTCAAGAAATGTGGGATACATTGCAAGTAACTCATGAAGGTACAAGTGAGCTAAAAAGATCTAGAATTAACACACTCACTCACGAATATGAATTGTTTAAAATGAACCAAGGGGAAAGCATTCAAGAAATGCAAAAACGTTTTACTCATATAATTAATCATCTTGCTTCATTGGGAAAAACTTTCTCCAATGAAGATCTTATTAACAAAGTTTTGAGATGTTTGAGCAGGAATTGGCAACCCAAGGTGACAGCAATATCGGAATCAAGAAATCTTGCCATAATGACTTTGGCCACTCTCTTTCGAAAGCTTCAAGAACATGAGTTGGAACTAAACCAATTAAGTCAAAGTGAGGAGCAAGATAAGAAGAAAAAGGGGATTGCTCTCAAGGCCACCTCCTCAACAATTTATAATGAGGATGAAGATGATGAAGATGGTATTGACAATCTTGAGATGAATGAAGAAAACTTCAGCCTCCTTGTTAAGAGATTCGGAAGATTTATTAAGAAGAAAGAAACTCAAAGAAGACCATCTTTCCCTCCTAAAAGGTCATTTCAAAAAGGAGAAGGAACCTCTTCTACTCCAACTTGCTATGAATGTGGAAAACCCGGACACATGAAGATGGAATATCCAGTTTATCAAAGAAGATGAAGAAGTTTGAAAAGAAGCCCTTCAAAGAAAAGAAAGGAAGAAGAGCATACATCGCTTGGGAGGACAATGATATGGACTCCATCGATGACTCGGAGGATGAGGAAGCCCACCTTTGCCTTTTGGCAAATGGAGAAGAAGAAGAGGAAAGTGAAACCGAGGTAACCTCATCTAACCTTGAACTATCTCCTTCATATAATGAATTGCAAGATGCCTTTCAAGAATTGCATGATGAATCCATGAGACTCACCAAAATGGTTTTAACTTCCAACAAAATAATCTCCTTAATGACTAACAAAATTTCTACTTTAACTAAGGAGATTGAAGAACTCAAAGTTGAAAATGAGACTCTAGGACTTATTGATGCCAACTCATCATGCATGATCTATTCTTCACATGAAAATGTACCCATACCCTTATCTTGTTCTTCATGTAAAGAATATGAAATTGAAATTGAGGACTTGAAAAACACTCTTGCAAAATTTACTATGGGAAGAGATAATTTGAATGTATTACTAGGGAAACAAAGATGTGTCTTTCAAAAAGCCGGTTTAGGGTATAATCCCAACAATCAACAAAAGTTTCTAAAAAATTTCTTTGTTTCCTCAAGTACCTCAAGTAGTCCCTTCATTAAATGCTTTCATTGTGGAAAGAAAGGGCATAGTGCATCAACATGTAATGTAAGGAAGAAAATCAACTCAAAGGTTGGAACAAAAATGGTTTGGGTCCCTAAGGGTACCATGCCTAACACTAACACACAAGGACCCAAGAAGATTTTGGTACTAAAGGTTAAAATTTGAATGTGTGTTATAGGTGTGTTTGAAGACCAAAAGCTCAAGTTAGTATTTTGATAGTGGATGCTCCAAGCACATGACCGGTGATGGCTCCAAGTTCTCCTTCTTTATCCACAAGAAGAGTGGACATGTGACTTATGGTGACAACAATAAAGGAAAGATCCTTGGAGTCGGTAAAGTTGGTAAGATTCCTTCCTCATCCATTGATAATGTTTTACTTGTTGAAGGACTCAAACATAACTTGCTTAGCATTAATCAATTATGTGATAAGGGGAATAGAGTAATATTTGATTCAAATTGTTGCATAATTGAGAGTAAGGATGATAAGCATGTTAAGTTTGTTGGTCATAGGGTCAATAACATATATATGATTAGCCTTGATGACATTTCCTCAAATGATGCTAATTGCTTTATGACTAGAGAAAATGATTCATGGTTATGGCATAGAAGAATTGCTCACATTCATATGGATCACTTAAACAAATTAGTTTCTAAAGAACTAGTAATTGGTCTTCCAAAGCTCAAATTTGAAAAAGATAAACTTTGTGATGCATGTCAAAAAGGAAAACAAGTAAAGGTCTCTTTTAAAGCTAAAAAAATGATTTCAACTTCTAGACCTCTACAACTTTTGTACATGGATCTTTTTGGTCCCTCTAGAACTATGAGCTTTGGTAGAAATTACTATGCCTTAGTGATTGTGGATGATTTTTCTAGGTTTACATGGACATTATTTTTATCTCACAAAAATGATGCTTTTCAATCATTCAAAAAGCTTGCTAAAGTTATCCAAAACGAAAAAGGTTTTGTATTGCATCCATAAGAAGTGATCATGGTGGTGAATTTGAAAACCATGAATTTGAAACGTTTTGTGATGAACATGGCATTGAGCATAATTTTTCAGCCCCTAGAACACCACAACAAAATGGTGTTGTAGAAAGGAAAAATCGATCTTTAGAAGAAATGGCAAGAACTATGCTCAATGAGGCTAACCTTCCTAAGTATTTTTGGGCGGATGCGGTTAACACCATGTGTTATGTTATGAATAGGGCTCTAATAAGGCCAATTTTAAAGAAAATGCCCTACGAATTATACAAAGGAAGGAAACCAAATATCTCACATTTTCATGTTTTTGGATGTAAATGCTTTATTTTAAATAATGGAAAGGATAACTTGGGGAAGTTTGATGCAAAATCTGATGAGGGAATATTTCTTAGTTATTCTATACATAGTAAGGCCTTTAGGGTTTATAACAAATGAACTATGACCATAGAAGAGTCCATACATGTTGCATTTGATGAAACTAACCAAAACGAGCCAAGAAAGGAGCTTGTTGATGATGTTGCAGAAATCCGTGCAAGAACTCACCTAGGAAATCAAGAAAAAGAAGTCAAGAAGCAAGAAGAAAGCCCATATGATTCCCCAAGACAAGAGGACTCTCAAATCATGGATCTTCCCAAGGAATAGAGAACATCAAGATATCATCCTCTTGACAAAGTAATAGGTGATGTATCAAAAGGGGTAATCACTCGTAACTCTCTTAGAGATGCATGTAATCATATGGCTTTTGTTTCTCAAGTTGAACCTAAAAACATAAATGAGGCAATTAATGATGAACATTGGATCTTAGCCATGCAAGATGAACTAAACCAATTTGAGAGGAATCAAGTTTGGAAATTAGATCCAAGGCCTAATGATCATCCTATAATTGGCACCAAATGGGTTTTTAGGAACAAACTTGATGAAACGGGCTTAATAATAAGAAACAAAGTTAGGCTTATAGCTAAGGGTTATAATTAAGAAGAAGGAATAGATTATGAAGAAACGTATGCTCCCGTAGGTAGACTAAAAGCCATTAGAATGTTACTTGCATATGCTTGCATCATGAACTTTAAACTTTTTCAAATGGATGTCAAAAGTGCCTTTTTAAATGGTTTTATCCAAGAGGAAGTGTATGTGGATCAACCTCCCAGTTTTGAAAACTATGAACTACCCAACCATGTTTTTAAACTTAAAAAGGCATTGTATGGCTTGAAACAAGCTCCTAGAGCTTAGTATGAAAAGTTGAGTAAGTTCCTTTTGGAAAAAGGTTTCTCTAGGGGAAAGGTTGACACAACTCTTTTCATCAAACATAAAAAGCATGACATTCTACTTGTTTAAATATATGTTGATGATATTATATTTGGTGCTACTAATAACTCTCTTTGTAAAGAATTTGCTAATATCATGCAAAGTGAGTTTAAGATGTCCATGATGGGTGAGCTCAATTTCTTCCTTGGCCTTCAAATCAAGCAAACAAAGGATGGAACTTTCATAAGTCAATCCAAATATTGCAAGGAGTTGCTCAAAAAGTTTGGAATGGAAGGAGCAAAACAAATGGCTACACCAATGGGAACATCCTGTTACTAGGATAAGGATGAAGGAGGTAAATCGGTAGAAATCACTAAGTATAGAGATATAATTAGCTCACTTCTTTACCTTACCGCAAGTAGGCCGGATATCATGTTTAGTGTATGCATGTTGTAACACCCTGGAAAAACATGTTAGGCTTGTATATGGATACGGAGGTAGCCTAATACTTGCTTAACATGTCTGTTAAGTTTTGTGACTTTCTAAGCACGTTTAGGCACTTTGCTGCAACGCTATGTGTGGAAAATAGCTGTTTTTAGCTCCGGAAGTGGCTTAAATTGCTTAGTTTGTGGAATTAAATGTGGAGAGTTTATTTCTAGGTCACAAATGTGTGAAGTGTGCTACAGTTAAAATTTGAGATTTATCAAGGTTAGTTTAGTATTTTTAAGCATACTAGTTGTGTGTTTTAATACCGGATTGACAGCCAGCAGATATGGAAAAATATAGAAATGATAAAAATAGATTTTTAATGAATCATAGGATTTATTTTAAGTCTGGTGGAAGTGAGAGAATTGGATTTGGTGAAATCTGAATGTTCTTAGCAGATATAAGTTTTAGTATGGTTTTAGGGGCAAAATGGACTTTTCCTCCTATTTCTCCCTATTAACTCTTGGTTGAGAGGGGAAGGAGAGGCAGAAAACGAAAAGAAAGAAAAGAGAAAAGAGAAAGAGAAAAGGAAGAAGGAAGGAGAAGGAAGAGGAAGAAGGAGGAGGAATCAAGTGGAGCTTGGATCTTCTATGACTCATCCTTGGCTTCATCTTCATCTTGTTTACAAGAGGTAGGGGTTTTCTACTCATCTCCTTCTATGTTTATCATTTTCACCATAATTGCACCTTTGGTGCTTAAAGGGTCAAAATGAGATATAGATATGTTTTATGAGATTTTCTTACTTGGATGAGTTATAAGTAGTGTTTATGACTTGTTCATGCTAAGAGTTTGGATTAGCAACTAGAATCTAGCCATTTGGACCTAAAAGGTGTAAAGTGTGGATTTTAGGATTTTAATGAAAGATTTAGTGTTTTAATCCAATTTTGATGAAATCAATTAGTATTTTATGCTTCCTTCATGTTAGCAAACTTGTTAGGAACCCTAAATCACTTAGAAACTGAGTTGGAGTGGCCAAAATTCAAGATTTTGGCCAATGAAATAGTGTTTCGCATTCTGCAGAATTTTCTGCAGAATGGTTAGGCCTAGGCGTGATATTTGCATGCCTAGGCGTGGGTTGATCAGTTTTCAGCCTTGTGTGACAGAGAGAACCACGCCTAGGCGTGGTAAAACCAAGCCTAGGCGTGTACAGTGCAACATTCAGACAACTTGCATTGTTTGTTGCATAACTTGAGTTGTAGATATCAGAATCACCTGATTCTGGAGCCATTTGAAAGCTAAGACATAAGACTTCATGTGGTATAAATTTTAGAATCATTGAAGTTAGGATGTACTTCTGGTGCATTTATCAAAATTAGCCTTTTTAAGGGTATTTAATGACGTGAGAATGTGATAAATCAAAGTGATTTGTAATGCTATTTATGTAAGGTAATTAGGCATGGATATACATATGTATATTGTGAAATGTGAATTGAGAAAATAAGTTTCCATAAGTGTTGGAATCACTCATGTTTACTCTTTTGAGAGTGTTGAATTACTTTTAAGAGTATTTGGATAAAATGGTTGTAAACCAAACTTGATGTGCATATAAATCAGTTGTGGAACTAATTATATGACGTAATTAGTAATTGTTGTGCATGATAGGATTGTGAAACAAAGTTGAGGTGAATGGTATACTCTTTATGTTTGTGTGTTGATAAGGATGGATTTCCTTATGATTCCGAGGATGGACTTCCTCGCCGTTTTGAAGACCGTGTAGTTAATGGATTTCACTACTCGGAGTGTTATTTTCTAGATGGACTTCCAGTGCTTGTCCAAGGTTATGGATGTGACTTCTATTACTTTGTTCAGGACTCATGCATTCATGACATTACCATGGACTTGGTATCATGCATTATTCACTTCATACTTAAGTTATTGCATAGGCATATACATTAGACATACCTTGGCATAACATGGTAATTGTATGGGCATAAACTCATAAACATTGCAATTGTATGGGCGATTGCGTGTCTCTGAGATGGAGATGTTGTTATTGCGTGTCTTTGAGATGGAGATGTTGTTGTTGCGTACTTCTGAGATGGGAGTGTTATTGTGCTTCTGTGAATGAAGAGTATTCATGATGCATGTAAATCAATTGTTATCGTAATTATTATAGGTAACTAGGGAATGTATGGTATAGTTTGACTAGTTGAGGTGCAATGCTCCTCTTAGTTGTTTGATGGGGTGAGATGTCTAATTGTAAAAGAGTAGTTGAAGATGGGTATTCCTTCTTTACTCTTGGCGATCCAGAGCAGTCGAGGTAGGACGATGTCCTCACTACGTATGATAAGTAGTTGGGGTGGATTTATCCTCACTACGACTCATACATGCTTGACAATAGTATATGATTGTATGGGCGGTTGTATATTATTGTTGTTGGCTTTTGGGAATGAAGTGCAGTTTACTTCTGTGATGTGAAGTGTAATTTTATTAGTTGCATGTGGAAATGAGTTTTCTATACAACTTATAAAATGGGATTCTATTTTGGGAAGAGAAAGGACATGATTTTGGCTTTTGTCACCTTTCTAGTAATATAGTGTTTTCACTTGATGTTTTTTTTCGAAATAGCTGGAATGATTGTGATGACATGTTTTAACTGCGTGGAACTACTGAGAATATGTGATTCTCATCCCCTGTGTGTGTTTCCATGATGATTCCAGGGAGGAAGCTTTGGGGGAAATAAAGCGATTGAAGTCAGGAGCTTGGAGTGCTTAGCTTAGTGTAGCTAGGTGGTTTATTTTGAAATGATGTAAATATGGTATTTATGAGGAATACTGTTGTGATGTAATATATATATACATTCATTAATGGCTCATATTTTCTTTATAATGTCGTTATGTTATATTGAAAATCACATAGTTGTTAAGTAGCAGGTCCGAATCTAGTGACTGTAGTAGTATACTATGGTTATTAAATTCGGGATGTTACACATGTGTGCTAGATTTCAAGCAAATCTTAAAGAATCACACCTAAGTGCTGTAAAATGAATTATGAAATATCTAATAGGCACTTCACAAATGGGATTGTGGTACCCTAAGGGTGCTTCATGTAGCCTAATTGGTTATTCCAATTCTGATTTTGCTGGGTGCAAAATGGATAGGAAGAGTACTAGTGGGACATGCCACTTGCTTGGAAGTTCATTTGTTTCTTGGCATAGCAAGAAGCAAAATAGTGTGGCATTGTCAATAGCTGAAGCTGGATATGTTGCAGTTGGAAGTTGTTGTGCTCAAATCCTTTAGATGAAGCAACAACTTCTAGACTATGGTCTTGAGCTAGATCACATCCCCATAAGATGTGATAATACCAGTGCAATCAAATTGTCTAAAAATCCTGTTTTATACTCAAGAACAAAGCACATTGAAATAAGGCATCATTTCATAAGAGATCATGTTCAAAAGGGTGATTGCATGCTTGAATTTGTGGAAACTACTAAGCAACTAGCAGACATTTTCACTAAACCTTTGGCAAAAGAAGCCTTCTATTATATAAGAAATGAACTTGGCATATTGGATCAATCATGCATAGGCTAATTGCTGCATAAATACATTGTTTTGCTGCATGAAATGCAAACTGCTGCATAAACTTACAGTTTTCTGCATAATCATGTCCCTTTGTTGCATAATTTTTGATTTCTTAATCCTATACTGACTTGAGCGTCGGAGATTCCCCCTAAGTTGTTTTGCAGGTGCTTCCTCATGTCAAAGATCTCCTAAAAACTCAAAAACATCTCAAATCCATCCTAATGGGGTAATTCTTAGTAAAAATAGCAATCTTGTATGATTAGGTGTTGGTAACAATCTGTGTGAATTGTATGCTTACATGATGTTTGGAATTGATTTAAGATGCTTTGGAACTAATTTGAAAGGTTTAAAATTGATCCTTAACTGTTTGTAATATAAAATCTGAGTTTTAGTAGGCTGGTAATCGATTACAAGACCTTTGTAATCGATTACAAAGGTTCTGTCAAGTAAGTAATTCATTACACCATACTGGTAATCGATTACAATGAACCCAGAACTCAGGTAATCGATTACACAAATAATGTAATCGATTACAAGGTTCCCAGAAGCATGGTAATCGATTACACTAATATTGTAATCGATTACAAGGGCAAACAGAAAGCTGGTAATCGATTACACAAACCATATAATCGATTACAGAGGGGTTTTAAAAGGTTTCAGATGCGCAAAAGGTCACTCATTCTGAAAACTTGACCCTTCTTCTCCTCTGCTCCCACGAAACCCCCTTTTCCCCAATCTCCCTTTCTCACTCCATTCTCCACCAAATTCTCCAAAAATCACCTCCCTCTCACTCGAAATCCCTTTTCCACCACAACCCAACCACCAAATCTCCTCCAAACCCACCCCATTCTCCACCCACACCTTCACCCATTCCTCTGTTCTTCTCCACTTCATCCCCCACGAGCTACATTCCTCCAAATACCCCCAAACACTCACCCAATCTCACCTCCACTCATCAATGGCTGAACCAAGCCACTGTGCTAAACGCGCAAGACCAGGGGCCACCATTGGAGAATCCTCCAGTGCTCCTCCACGCAATATCTCTGGGTTGGACTTGACCAGGCACTTCTCAACCACCAAGAAGGCTAAGCTCTTCAGAAAGAACTTCGAACTGAGGAAGTTAATCTCGCCACGGTATCTCACGCAATCCTTCTGCACTAATGAATCCCTAGAGAGTTTTCAGTTGCTTGAAAGGCTGGGGTTGCTTGGGTTCTTCAGCATTCAGAAAGCCATCTACCCAACTTTGGTTCGTGTCTTTTATGCCAACTTGAGGTACGAAGATCATTGCTTAATATCTGAGGTAAAGAAGACTCAGATTAAAATCTCAAGGGAAGAATGGTGTAGGCTGACCAAGCTAACCTATGCTGGGACAAGCTTCTATGGAAATGAAAATGCTTGGGGAGCTGAATTTGAATACAAGAGCGCTCTGACATCTCTGATTCGCTCTGGCTACATGCTTCCTAGGAACAACAAACGTGTCATGGCGATTGGGCTGACAATGAAGAACAGGGTACTCCATTATTTGGTTGTTCAAGGGTTAATTCCCAGAGGCGGGAATTATTCCCAAGTTTTGCGAGATGACGTGGTGGTCTTGTGGGCCATGACCACTGGCAGGCCAATCAACTGGGCCAATTACATCTTTTAGCACATGTTGGATGTGAAAAAGAAGAAGAACTCTGCTCTTCCATATGCCATGCTAGTGACCGCCATCCTGGAACATTGTTGTATTTCCTTAACTGAGGAGTCTAAGGATACCAGCTCCAAAGGACCGCAATCCATTAGTTTGCACACCTTGAAGAAGCTTCAGCTGAGCAAGGTCGATGGGCGATGGTACTATTTGGCCTATGGTAGCTATGGGCATATTCCTCATGGTCCGGAGAGTGATAAGGAGGATGAGGACGAGCAGCCTGCACCAGCTCCACCAGCTTCAGCCACATTGGAGCTTATACTGCAAGAAATACGGAGTTTGGCCACTACAGTGGACACTCAAATGGACCGGATTGAGCAAAAGGTGGATCACCTGGAGTTGAGGATGGACTATTCCGATCAGGAGCTTGCTGCTATTCGTTAGCTTCTGGAGGGCCCCAGACATACTGCACTGAGAGATGTTGCTGCACCTACCACCTCCTCTGCCCCTCCTCCTGCTCCTCTATCAATTGCTGACCCCTCTGCCACTCCCGCTGGAGTTCCTGCTGATGACGAGGAGCTCATTGGTTTCGAGGACGATCTTGACACTGGAGACAATGATGTGGACCTCGGAGACATTGCTGCAGACGTGGAGACTGACAGTGAGGCCACTGATAGTGATCATGGACCTTTGCCATGATAGTTTCTTTGTTTTTCTGATATTCGGTTGTAAATGAGATTGAAACATTTTATATAAAATCAGTTGGTTTTTGGTTGCTTATTGTCTTTATTGAATCTTCTTGATGTAATTACTAAGTATCTTGATATGCTCTTGGATATTGAATTGATTGGTTCTATTTTCATCTATTGGATTGATTGTATATTGACTGGTTTGAACTGATTGATTTCTGCTGTTTAAAATTTTGGGAAATCATGAAAATCAGCGGAAATGCTGCCGAAATTTCATCTAAATGCTAATATGTTTTTGATAATGCCAACGGGGGAGAGATTAGTGTCTTGCATAAGTACGGGGGAGTTAGATTTAAAGCTTTCACATGAATATATCACTAACCCTATATTGTGCATACATTACGGGGGAGAGTTGCGCTTAAATCTCTGATATACATATATATATGCAATTGTTTCTCTTCCTTTCAATGTTCAGTTTGTCATCATCAAAAAAGGGAAGAATGTGAATGCATGTGTCTTGAAACATGTCAATTGGTTTTTGATGAAAACAAAGACAAAGATGAATATCAAGAGCAAAAGAGAAAATCAAGATCAAAGGAAGGAATCAAGAGGTTTAGATATAAGCATTAGAACATCAATGTTAAATGCTCTCAAGATATCTCAAATGGGTTTTCAAAAATGGTTTTAATCAATATGGTTTTCAAAAGATCAATTCCTGAAAAGAGGACTTCTTTTATCTTGGATCATGCCAAACAAAGTTCAAAATTGTTTAAATCCATGTTTTCTTAATTTAGGAATAACATGAATCCTCTTTCAGGCTTGAAAAATGAGTTTAAAGTATAATGTAATCGATTACCAATGTTTAGTAATCGATTACAAGCTAAACAGAAACCTTGTAATCGATTACACAATCCATGTAATCGATTACCAGAAAGTCAGAGGATGTGTAATTAATTACACCCAAACTGGTAATCAATTACCATGTTCCCAGAAAGCCAAGAACACGTTCAAAGGGCCATGTAATCGATTACATCAATATTGTAATCGATTACCATGAAGTCAGAGAGCGTGTAATCGATTACACAAGTCATGTAATTGATTACCACAAGCCCAGAAAGCCAAGAACACGTTCTATCTTCCATGTAATCGATTACCAAAACCCTGTAATCGATTACCAGTGTTCTGACATGCCCAACGACTATATTAGTTGCATTAAATGCTTGGCTTCAACCACCCTCCAATGGCTCTTTTAATGAATGGGCTTTAAATATAGTTGTTGGGGGCATCAATTATGGTTGTTCTTGAACCTGAAACATCTTAGCAATTCATCAAAACGAGAATCAATCTTTGAAATCACTCTTTGCTCTGTTTTTTACTAATCTTTGAGATATCATTTGTGAGCATTCTTAGAGCTTCAATTTGTATCATTTGCTCTTTTGAGAGCTTCTTTATATCAACCTTGATTGTTTTGTAAAGAGAGGGTGAGGTATCCCTCCATATTGTAAAAGGGTGAGGCATCCCTTTGTTTGAAGAGACTCAAGCTCAAGGGTGAGGTATCCCAAGGAGTTGAGTGCTCAAGTTTGTAAAGGTAGTTAAGCACCTATTGAAGCTTGAAGATATAGTGGAAAATCTCGAGTGGTTGCTTAAGGACTGGACGTAGGTCACAAGTGGATTGGTGGCCGAACCAGGTGTTTGATTCTCTAAACCCTTCTCTTTATATTTGTGTATTGCTTGTATTCTTACTTAATTACTTCTCTCTTGGTTGGTTATTAAGCAATATATATTGTTCTTATCAATTCATTCATTTCAAATAGTCAATAGCTTCAACAAAATTCAATAGTTATGTGTTTTGTGAAAGAATTACGAACTTGTTTCATAAACTCAATTCACCCTCCTCTTGAGTATTGAAGCCACTTGGTAACAACTTTTGCGGCAGAATAGCACTGCATTCTTCAGACAATGCTACCATTTCAAACTCGCCCAGCTTACGTTTCTTTGAAAGAATGACCTTCTTAAACTTGATGTAACTGGGCATCTGTTCTAAAGCTTCCACAAAAAGGATGTTGATGTGAAGTTTCTTGAAAACTTTCAAAAACTTCTTAAACTGCTCATTCATCTCGTGCTTGATTTGCCTGCTTGGAAAATGTAAAGGATGTATATAAGGCCTATTGTCCACCTTCTTATCCTCGGCCTTCTTTTGGACTATATCTTCATCATTTTCACTTTCCTAACCTTTCTTGTTGTCCACCTTCTTGTGGACCACTTCATCATGGTCTTGGGTCTTGCTTACCTTATCCTCCAACAATTTTGTCTTTGGATTTCCCTCAATATCCTTCTCACTCCTCAATGAGATGACCTTACAGTGCTCATTTGAGGCACCCTTAGGATTATTAACTGTATCACTAGGGAAGGTGCCTGGGGGCTTGTTGTTGATAGTGTTAGCCAACTGCCCCACTTGAGTTTCCAAAGCCCTCATAGAAGCTACCCAGCTCTGTATCACTGAGTCGTTCTTAGCTAAGTGAGCTTCTATTTTCGTCATAAAAGAACCTGTTTTCACCATTAAATGCATGAACATATCTTCAGGAGATGGTTTCTTATCTTGAATCGGTTGTCTAGGTTGGGAGGGGAATCCATAAGGATCGTAAGGTTACTCAGCTCCAGATGCTGAGGAGGATGCTCCTTGATTATCTCTCCAAGAGAAATTGGGATGGTTTATCCTTCCAGGGTTATACTGGTTGGAGTATGGGTTATTTTGCTGGGAGTGATAGTTGCCAACATAATGTGCACTTTCTGACATAGAAGGGCACTTATCACTTGAATGGTTATTGATTTGTTGATTTTTTTTATATCTTAAGTGTCTTATGTTTGATCTAATTGGACTCCATGTGTGGTTAATTGTTAACTTTTAGTTATGTTTCTAGATATGAAGTTTAATCGGATCCTTATTGTGAAACTTTGCTTAAGTGTGTTTTATAAGCACTCATAATCGCATTGTATTTTTCAGGAGATCAATATCACCACTAGAAGTAAGGAAAAAAGAGAGTATATGAAGAATCAGGGCTAAATATGAAGAAAGTAAGTAACATGACCCGTGTCACCAGACACAGGGTAGGCCGTGTACTTCTCTGGTACTTCAACAAGATTCTACACTGGACTTGACTAAGAACACAGCCCGTGTCACCAGACACAGGTTAGGCCGCATCCTTTTCTGTCATCACAAAGGGGATCCAATTCTGAGTACACCTAAGGACACGACACGTGTTACCAAACACGGTGTAGGCCATGTCCCTCTCTGACTTGCAATCCTATTGGAATTTGTGTTACCAGACCCTGACACGAGGTAGGCCATGTCATATGACACGACCCATGTCTTCGCATCAGGAAAACAGATACGAATTCTAATGATACACTAGGTATCCAAAGTTATAAATAGGGTTGCCTAAGGTCCTAAAAGGGATGTCTGGACTAGGAGCCGTTAAGTTACAAAAGAGAATACGAAGAACAAGTAAGAGGAAGATTCGATCAAAGATTGGAGACTCAGGTTTGAGCGATCAAAGATCAATTAACTCAAACCTTGGAAACTAGTTTGATCTTTAGTTTTATTTTCTACTTTTAATCTGGATGAAGTTTTTCTTTAATTCTTTTTTGATTTTGAATTTTCCAAGTGCGACTAAACTTCTTCTTTAGTTAAGGGTAGATGAAACCCTAGTTTTAATTATATGAATCTTGCATACTTCTTTATATCATAACGGTTATGTTTTTATTCATATGTTTCTGTTCTTAATGCAATATAAAGGTTTTTATATTCTTTGCCAAATTCGAAAGTGGTAAAACTTGGATTGCTATGCACGGTTGCAGTGGTAAAACTAGTGAAGCATATGATCCAAGTAATCCAATCCCGGTGTGTGATTGGATCTTGGTGTATTGGTTTTCTAAATCTTAATGCAATCATTAGGTAGGGATAAGAGCAGTTGCTTTATAACTAACTAGTGATTAGGGTTTAATTTGAGCAGTTGTTAAATTAACCAAAACCAAAGGAAAATAGAGTATTCATCTCACAATTGAATAAAAACATAATTGATCATGTTAGTATAAAGGATATGTGGGTTAGCATTATCATATAAATCTAGTGGTGGATTCCATCTCTTAATCATTATCTTTTAATTGGTAATTCAAATCGTGTTTACTGTTATTGCTTTAGATTTAATTTCTATTTTTAGTTTTAACAAACAAAACCCCTTTTTTTACTCTTTACTGTTTTTGAGAGTTTAAAATTAGGAATCAATTTATAGTGTTAATTGAATTAGTTCTCTATGGATCGACCTCTGCTAACTGCAACTGGATGCAAGGTTTTAATATTTTTTGTGGAACTTGACAACTAATTTTCATTCTAAATTTTAATCACATTCCATAGCGCACCAAATTTTTGGCACCGTTGCCGGGGAACTAATTATTTAATTGCACTATAAATTTATTTCATATTTTTCACTCTGTTTTTATTTCAGTTTTTAAAAATTTTCTTCTTTCTTTTTGACTGTTTTGCAGGTGTTCATGTCTAGTAGTGAAGTGAACGAGCAATTGAGGAATCTAAGGCATTACGTTGAACAAGTCAGCTCACAGTTTCCTCTTCAATTCACACCTGCTGACGTCAAAGCTGCCCGCCATATAGATTTATCTAGTTTTGAGATATCTTCTAAAACATTTGAAGAAGTGGTGATGGCAGAAAATACTTTAAGGGCGTTGGGTGCTCCAGACTTGGACCAGCAACCTCTGTGCATAAAAATTCCAAAAAGGGAAGGAGAATTTGAGTTGAAATCCAGCTTAATCCATATTTTGTAACACTCGTTGATTTAATAGCCATGGCACAATCGTCATTATGCCACAATCACTAAATCTAGACGTGCTACAACTCAATCCACACATCTAAAAATTTGATCATTGTGCATATATAGAAAATACGAGCCTTGATATGAAATACATTTATATTTACTCGAATTCAAAACACAACATCAGCTTAAATAAAGATACATTTCCATAATTCATGCATAAAAGTAACATATAACAATGTTAAACCTAAGTTTACATAGAGTAACTACCATATAAAAGTTCGACCTCTCCCAAAGTCAAACACCTGGAGATGCCTCCATGGAACTGTATCCACATGCAACTGAAGAAAGCTTGTCTAGATGCCATCGCAAAAAGACAAAAGTCGATCCCAAACTAAACCAAGCGAATTCAACTCGCCCTCTTCACAGTCTTTATCTAAACATAGCATAAGACAGAGTAATACAACAAAAAGGTGAGACATCCTACTTTCATTACCAATTATGGCAGTAAAGAAACATAATGGCGCAGGACAACCATATAGTAAAGCAACAATGTTAAATAGCAATAACCACATATGATAAAAGAAACAACAACAGAGTCTCAGATAATAAACAATAAAACAGTTCAAATAATCATAACATCATTAAAACAATAGTCTGATCATCATATAAATGAGTGCCAAATAATATGTTGACTCATTATGCATGTGCACATGGTACCAAAAATCCTACTCCATGGAGCTAAACCAAATTTCAGAGATGAGCGATCCAGAAGATTTGTCCCCCTCAATGACAATCTATGTCGGACTGCAAAAAGAATAGTGCTTGTTGGGCTCGTAAAGCATTGCAACGGTTTATCATGGCCAGGGGTATATAATGTGATAACATCATCATGAAATGAATCACTGCGCCATACACCCCCCACCCCAAGATTCATCATAGATCTCACTATCCGATTCTCGCTCAACTCATAGGCTCAAGCTGCCTTTTAACAGTCATCGACTGAGCAATTGTCCAATGCATGTTGACTCAATGCATAATCATGTATATTCAACAATAATGATATACTTTCCATAACACGCCACAATTTGGCCAAGTTAAACATCAACATATTCATGTATATTTCATAATGATATACTTTCTGATTATCGTGCCATAAGTGGCCAATGCAATTATCAACAACATAACATTATTAAATCTTCAATAATAACACATAGTCATTTCAATCCAATATAAGTCACATTTCCATTTCTTTGAATCCAAGATCCTAATCATCTAAGCCTTAGCTGATACACAAATATAGGTCCAAGAGACCTCTTGAGGCCTTGACCTCACTATGATAAAAGTTTAACCCTTTTTCTTTCACTACATTGTTAATTACTTATCACTTAATTATTTAAGTCCCAAGGTTGCACAAAAATCACAACTTGGACCAATAAACCCCCTAGAGGCCATGAGCCTCTCAAGATGAGAAATCCTAAAATTTTTCTATTGCATTCATTAATTCTTTAACGCCTAATTATGTAAGACCCCAAAATTTATTTATTTTATGATAAATATTCATTTTCTAATATTTGTGATTTTTGAGAATTTTTCTGAATTTTTCTGAGAATGCAGAATATTTTTATATTATTTTTCGTTTTACGTACAAATTGAGTGGAGCCGAGAAAATGAGATATTTTTCCCGAGAACCTTAATCTATGGAAACATTGACAGGAGATCTTACTAAACCCAAGACTGGACATGATTTACGAGGTTTCATGTTTTTAGATAAATTTTATTAGATAAAATAATAAATTGTTGTGTAAATTTTATCTGTCTGATAAATTAATATTGACTCCTGTCGACTATGACAATTGTCCATTAAATAATAACATGTATTAAAAACTCTATCACATTATCCTAATATAATATACTTTAAGTCTAATCAAACCTACTTTAATTCAAATCTATTGTATTTTAATCAAAACTTCTTTGAGAAGCTTTGACTACTAAAAGACTAATATGCCCTTGGCTTGTTGGGGAAGCCAAAAATTTCCCCCTTCTCTCTCTCCATTGCCGGGGCAATGCTTGGCCAAAGGAGGCAAAATTTTTCCTCCTCACTTAATGCATAACACTCAAAATATCTCACTTTATCATAACACTTTCTCTCTCTAGTTCTTCTTCTTCATATTTTTCTCTTCATTCTCTCTTCTTCTCCTTCTTCCCTACAAAATTGCAGCCCCCCATTAGAGACCATTTTCTTTGATTTTTCTCTTCATCAACACCATTTCTACACTCACCTCAACCTCCTCTACACTTTTTATTTAGAAATTTTCTTCAAAATACATCTTCACCTCCATTGTCTTCCAAGACAAAGCTTCTAACTTTGAGGTAAAGTTTCCATTTTCTTCTTCCTTTCTCTTCATTTTCGTGATCTATTTCATTGGAGACCAAAGATCCTTCTTTTAACATGCTTGATGTTGATTCTTTGTGATTGAAATTTCTAAGGTTTTGGAAGCTCAAAACCGAACCTTCAAGGAGCACCTAGGAAGCCTTTTTCGTGTTCTTCCTTTAGGTAAGAGGGAGATTACTCACTTCAACCATTATTGGTGGTGAGGGAACCTTTGTATGCTCACTTTGTTTGGTGATTTTGCATGTTTATGTCTTCTTGAATTGGATAAATGCTTGAATGGTGATCTTGAATATGTTGGATGTGTTGAGATGCTTGATGATGTTAGGGTTATTAAATGAAAAATTTGGAGTTTTCTACCCTAATGTGAGGCCACGATTTTGACTAGAATTTAGGGATATAAATTGGTTTTTGTATATAAATAAAATGAAGCTTATATGATTAAATGTTGAATGATAATACTAAAATTAATGAATGAAAAATTTTAAAGGTTTAATACCCTAAGGTGAGGCCACGGTTTTTGCCTTGGATCCTAAGGGATTGGATTGATTTAGTGTGAAATAAAATCTAAGTAATTAGGTATCAAGTAACTAATGCATAAAATGGAAAGAAATTAGAACCTTGATGACCTAGTGAGGCCACGGTTTTTAGAGAAAAATTAGGGGTTAAATGATGCCTTGATGCATCTTTGGAGATTAAGAATTTAGAGACATGCATAATCCATAATCAAGCGGAAGAATTAAATTGAGTAATAACTCTTGAGAGTATCACGGTTTTGAAAGGTTTTTCAACTTAAAATTTTCATAATTGACCAAAGCTTAAGACTTTGAGAATGAGGATCCATAATGTGGACTTGTGATAATTGATGAACCCCGAATACACATTGATGTTGAGGATTGATTCTATGTTATTGTGAAATCCCGTGTACTTGAGGGAATTATGACATATTGATATTGAGAAATGAATATATATGCCATTGTGGTATGCTTATGATAAATGTATCATTGATGAACATACATGATGTACATTGCGTCGTCATGCATATGTGTTATCCATTGGACATTGTTAAAAAGACGATGTATGCCTAGGAGTTTGAATAACATCTATGTGCGAGTGTGAGTAGACTAAGCATAAGGTTATAGTGGTTGGCCCTGGGGGTGTCGGGGTGCGGGTGTCTCACAATAGACAGTGGTAGCTCCACTGGGGCTGTGGGATAGATCGATGCAAACATACTGACGATCCGGACTGAGACGCTGTCATATTTCACGATCAACTGTTGAGGTGCCATGTATAAGCCGTATTGCGCAAATATTTTATGAGATGAGCACACTAATTTTTTTAGGCTAACGAGATACTGGCATAACTCCTTGATCATTCACTCCAAAAATGTTTATGTCTAGCTCCATGAAGTAAGAATTTTGGTAATATTTGCATTGTAAACTATCAGTCTCATTATTCATTGAGCATGAGTATTTATAATTGTGGCAAGTATCTGTTATTATTATTGCAATAATTATTTGATTGCTTGGATTGTTGAATGTTGGAAATGTTGATGTTGTTTGCCTGTTATCAATGATACTTACTATTATTCATTGTTGTTCTACTCTTACTGTTAATTTAATTATTACTGTAATTGGATGTATGAATCGTATTTATATGAGGGCATCCAGCGCCGTTTTGTTTTCTTGCTACCATTTTGATACTGAAAGCTGGGTGTCTCACCTCTTTCTGTATTTTCTATATTTCTGTCGGATAGTGTACTATTGAGAAGACGTTCGTGAGGAAGAGAAGGAAACACCTGAGTTTCCGGGTTTCAGGCCATACTTAGACTAGAGCTTGCTGAGGATGTCATCGCGTCCACGTCAATTTTTGGGGTACGCCTGTATGACCTTTCATGGAGGACTTGATTGCTAGCACATTAACTTAAGCACTGACCGGTATATCTACCATGGGGAGCTGACTGTCTCTTTGGCGTGGGGTGGCTACGACACGCCTGTTTTTTTTATTTTACTACTTTTGTCTACCTGGAGTTTTACCTGCCAGTTAGAGATCTGTGGGATGATTTATATTATACCCCATAGGAGGACTCGTTCCTCTCCACTGCTCGGGCTTCTGCTCGAAATTCGGTCACTCCGATGGCAATTTCATCGGATGAAGAAGACCCTGAGGAGGACCTGTTACAGTCCCTTCTCATCAGTCGTAGGGGCTAATATTGTCGATGGCTACTAATGGCTAACCGTTTATCTTTTTGGGGAAGCCTGATGTTTTACCGTATTTACTGGGTGTATATTTTGTATCATCTCGGGTGGGTACATATTTTGCTTTTTGTATAAATTACGATGTAATTAAACAGGCTGATGCATATAATATATATATATATTGTGATTGTATGAATTTCAATTCTGTGTCGATTTTATTGTATTTGTTATTATTATCATCTCTTTATTGTTATTTATTATTATATAAAAAAATGTGTGTGCACAGATATTTCAATACTCGATCACTTTACAATCCAAGAAAGCAAACTGTTTAATCACGTGTTAAAAATGAACCGGGTCTTAATTAATCAACGTATCTATTATTTTCCGCAATTTACTTCGTTTCGCTATACTATGGTGTGACGTTCCTTCTTCGCGAGATAAGAAAAATGGGCGTTACAAATTACCTAAGTTCCAATATCTCCAAAATCAAACTTAAACCCCCAAAATTTGCCCTAAGGCCGTGACCCCTAAAAATGGTAGGAAAATCCTACATTTTTCTATACATTAATCCAAGCAATTTATGATTATCAATACCTCCAAAATAATCAATAATTTCATGCAAGTCAAAATAAGCACAAGATCATGAAAAACAACACACAAAGTGAGCAATCCCACACGGATTCCTCAACCAACAACATACAAGATGTCTCCTTACTACCAAGATTGGTTGAAGAGGATTATCTCCCTTTTACCTATTGAAGACAACTCAAGAAAGCAAGCCTCTTGGTCCTCTCCTTGAAATTTCATCCAAAAATCTCCAAGAAACCCTAGAATGAGCAAACTTTCACAATCACAAACCAAAGCTTGAAAAGAGGAGTCATTGGTCACAAAGGTGGCCAAGGAACACGAAAAAGAGAAGAGAAAATAGAAAAAGTCGTGAACTTTACCTTAAAGCTTCAAAGCTTAGAGCTTTAATGGTGGATGATGGAACAGGAAGAACTATGAATGACCACCAAAGAAAAGAACCTCAGAATAATGGAAGGAAGCTAGAAATGTGATTGATTGAAATTTTTGTGATGGTGGAAGTGGAGAGAGATGTGGTGCTGTGGAGGGAGAGGAAGAGAAGAAAAGAGAATGACTTGAAGAAGAATGAGATAAGAGAGAAAGTGTTTTAGAAACTTTTGAAAGCAAAAGTGAAGGTGATAAAAGGGAGAAGCAAATTTTTACTCCCCAAAATATACATCAACCGTGGAACAAGAGAGAGGGGAGGGAAGAGAGAGAAATGTCATGTTTGGGAAATTTCTAGGAAGTTTCCTTAGGAAGCTTTTTGATTAAATTAATCATTCTTTTGAAATAAAGTTAAGGGATATGACGTAAAGTGGATTTTCTTTAGATAAGGTGATAAGATTTCTACTACAAGCTATTACCCAATGGACAATGGTTACAGATAGCAAGACCAGTATTAGTTATCCAACGGATAATAAAATATACAGGGATTTTTATTTATTTGATAAAAATCTCAAAAAATTTAAAATCTCGTAAACTGTGTCTAATACCGCTTTCACAGTTCAAGGTTCTCAGGGAAAATATTTCATTTCCCTGGCTCCGCTAGTGCATACATGCAACACCCACTATAGGGTATCACATTTAAGACTAATCCTAATATAACTTACCCAAGTTGTAAAAGAATTAATCTTGTAAAAACACTGATTTTAAAATTTCTTTTGCAGAATAATAGATAATAAATAAAAACTTTAAACATAAAATGAAATTAAAACTAACACATATTATATTACATATTACAAACCTTGTTCACAAATCATTTACATAATTACACCTCCAAAAGTTATATATACAATACACACCAAAATAAAACTACTAAACTAGAACTCCATCAAACTAAAGGTTCAGGCTCTCATTGGGATCCTCCTCCTCCTCCTCCTCCTCCTCCTCCTCCTCCTCAGTGTTGTCATCAAAGAAACCTGGCGAATACAGCACACGCCTAGTTAGTGTCCTGGCAGTCGACATCATGGATTCCTTATGTGGAGTATAAGTATTATTATTCCTACTCCAAATCTCACGTATAGGCATATAAAACTCTAAACGCACAGACACATGTTGTGTCATGACAAGAGTACCATCCCTAGTACCACTTAAAGTCAGAGTTAGATCCTCGGTATATACACAAACCTTTCCCTGTCTAAGTTAACCCGCCACGCATCAATCCCACCGTGGAATTGAACCGTGACAAACCCTAAAACTTGACACCTCGCTGCCATACTAAGCAAATACAGAAAACCAACTACTGATAGTAAAAAGACTTATCAGTCTCCTTATCTCCTCGGTCTTCATCAAATACATACAATACACAAATACAATATAATAAAGAGGTGAGATCCCCATTCATCAATACCAATGAGGCAGTATAGAAAATGACAGTAAAAGATACAGATACAATATATCACATACAGTCATATCATATCATATCATAGAAAACATGTTAAATAGGCATAATTGTCACATCAATATGCGGACCCATTATGCATGTGTACAACGACCCAATTCCTATTCCATGGAGCTAAACACAATTTCGGAGAGACTGATAGGGAGTACATGTCTGTATACCATTAGTCTCAAATCATGTGTCGTTTATCATATCATGGTGCGCAACATGGCTAATACAAGACACTCTCAACCATATCACGAAAAGAGTAGTAACTCCGTCAGGATCGCCAGTGTGTTTGCAAAGGATACCACGACGTAGTGGTGCTACCAACTGGCCACTTATGACATTCCACACCCCGACGTCTCCAAGATCACTAAAGATTATAATTACGTGATTCTCACCTGCCCAAAGGTGTAATTTCTGTAACATCCCAAAATTTCCTATCTCTTAAACAGTAATTTTGACAGTTAACAGAATTTTACTGTTTAGTAATTTCTAGATACTGTAAAATTATTTTGTTTATTCCGTTAGCGTATTTGATCGTTTTGAGTGATTTTCTCCGTGTCAGGAAAATAAAAATTTTCGGGCTGGAGAAAACTTTACGTAATTTAATTTTTACCGTTAGGTAATTATTTTACATAATCAGATTTGATATTTGTGCATTTTATAATATTTGTGATTTTTGTGGATGATTATGAATTTTTTTCTGTTT
Organism: Ormosia emarginata; assembly: GCA_029884605.1. Taxonomy (NCBI): domain Eukaryota; kingdom Viridiplantae; phylum Streptophyta; class Magnoliopsida; order Fabales; family Fabaceae; genus Ormosia; species Ormosia emarginata. The sequence continues at coordinate 24,322,244 of JAQQTP010000074.1, read as the reverse complement.
GTGGGCCCAAGGGGTGTATGTGGGCCCAAGTGGGTCCCACAAAGCAAAAATTTTTCTACGCATAGAAAAAATTGTACTGTTTAGACGAAGACAGGGGATCTTACTAAACCTGAATCCAGAAACAGTTTTTTAAATTTTATTGTACTGTGTTTTGTACTGTATTTAATTATCGGACGATAAATGTAACATCCCGAAAAATACCTGTTTATGAATAAATAGTCATTTTATATTATTCTTGATTTTTAGGAATTTTTCTAGAATTTTACGGAAATGTCGAATATTTTAATATATTCCTCATTTTACGTGTGCGCTAAACGGAACTGGGAAAACGCGATGTTTTCTCTGCGATCCTTGAACTATGGATAAGCCGACGGGGGATCTTACTAAACCCGGGACTTAACACAGTTTACGAGGTTTTGCAAATTTTCGAGAAATCTTAACAGATAAAATAAATCGATACAGCGAAAAGAAAAATTCATCTGTCAGATTAATTAAATACTGACTTCTGTCAATTGTAACTATTATCTATTGGATAATAGTGTGTAATAAAAATACTATCACATTATCCTAATGCAATCTACTTTATGTCTAATCCATTCACTTTAATTCAAATTTAATGTTAAATATTCAAAGCTTCTTTGAGAAGCTTTGACCAACCAAAGACTCAAATACCCTTAGCTTCCCTTGGAAGCCAATTTCCCTCTCTCTTCTCTCTCTCTTTGCACGGCTGCAATGCAGCCCAAGGGAAGGGAAATTGCTTCATTTCAATTATTCAACTATCACTTTAATTCATTAACACATTTCAAGCCTTTCTTTTTTACTCTTCTTCTTCTTTCTCCATTTTCTTCTTCTCCTCCCTCTTTTCTGGTGTGCTACGGTAGCTCTCCTTCTCCCCACTCAACATTCACAAAACTTTCATACAAATACATTTCCTTAATCCCTACCCTCTCCTAAACATCTTTCTTGCTTGGAGCATTGCCAAATTTCACCATTTTCATCATCTTCTTCAAGCTTCAAGCTTTGAGCTTTTGTGTAAGTTTCAAGACCTCTCTTCTCTCTTCTTCATTTTCAATTACAAGGGTCTTCTAATAACCATTCACATTTCATTTTTCATGTCCATGTGCCATTCTAATCAAGTCACCGTTTTTAGGGTTTGGTGGAGCTCAAATCCGAAAATCCACAAGAAGATTTCTTGGTGTTTCTCTTGATTTCTTCTCTTAGGTAAGAGGAAGACACTCCTCCTCAACCTCTTTTAGCATCTAGGAACCTTTGATGTGTTGTTGGTGGAAAACCCCCAATGTGGGTTATCCTTTACTTTGATAATATAAATGCTTGTATGTGGTTTTTATGGAGTTCATAACCTTGATTTGGATTGTTGGTAAATGACTTTAATACTTGAAAGTTAATGGGCCACGGTTCTGCAGAAGGGATTCTGCAGAATCCTTGAAATTGCATTAGCGCTCAGGCACTGTGCGTAGAGCGTCTAGGCGCTCTATGCCCAGGGGAAATTTCCCTGAACACGCATTGGTTAGCGCTCAGGCGCTTCGTGTTTAGCGCCTAGGCGCTCAACCAGTGCTCAGGCGTTCCAAACATGGCGCCTAGGCGCCCATAGCAGAATCACCCAGATGATGGTGAAATGATGCCAAGACTTCCACGTGAAGGTATTACAACATAAAATGAAGTAAGGAACTGAATTTGTTAAGGAAATTCCTCTAGAAAGAGAGAGACTCTATGAGAGTAGATTATGTTAAGATACCTATGTCATAAAATGGATAACTCATGAATCGGAAGAATTGAATATAATCAAGATTTCATAAATCTTAAAGGACTAAGAACGAGATTATCATAAAACCTAGGGTAATTCCAAGTGAGTGAAGAACAAGAGAGTGCAAGGCCTAAGAGCTTGAACGATTTACAAAGGTGGAAGAAATTTAATTGCCTTAGAAGATTTTGCAAGTTGTAAGAATAGGATTGGACGTGAACTTTGACAAGGATGACAAATCTTAATTAAGAATGCATAATGGACCCTGAAAATGTGTTACCTCGATTTATTTCAATAATATGATATTGTGAGTACATGCGAATTACTATTTGTATATTGATGCTTATATTGGCCTAATGTGGCATATCATAGAATTGCATAAGATTGTGAATCATCCATGTTCATGCATAGTGTCTTATGCATTGTGATTATCCTTGTGGACTGTTGTAAGGCCAAGTTGTCTAGGAGATTGAACACACCTTAGTGCGGGTGCGAATAGACAAGTGTAGGTCATTGGTTGACCTTGGGGGCGTCGGGGTGCGGGTTCCTCGCAATGGGAGGTTGGTAGCTCTCCTGCCCGTGGGGTAGACCGATGCAAACGCACCGACGATCCGGACCGAGACATTGTCCTATATCGTGATCTACTGTAGAATGTCTGTACAATGCCATGATTGCGCACGAGAAAATTTATTGATAGCACTGGCCTCGGCAGCCGAGTTACAGACATGTCTCCTGATCTTTCTCTCTGATTGTTTGAGTCTAGCTCCATGGAGTAGGAATTTGGGAAAAGCATGCATGCAAGTCATGATATACACTGTCATTGTCAATATTCATTTTCCATAACTATGACTAGTTTGATTACTACTGTGATGATTATCTGCCTGGAACTGTTTATTTGCTTACTGTTGGAATTACTGTTTATTAATTGGATGTGATATTCTGAATTGCTATTTGGGCGCGTGGCGCCGTTTTGTTTCTAGCATGCTACAATTGGTAATGATGGTAGGATGTCTTACCTTTTTCTATATTTCTACTATCTGTTGTCTGTACATATATACTTTGTATCGACCGAAGACGACGGCAACGAGTTAGAAGCCCCTGACTTCCCCGGCTTCTGGCCTAAACAAGATTAGCATCTGCTGCGGAAGATGGGACACGTATGCGTGGATTCTTGGGCGATGAGCGTCTGACCTTCCTTGGAGGGCCAGAGTGCTGGCACATCAACCTGAACTCCGAGTGCTGTATTTACTTGGGAGACGTGTCCATCACCCTTGCCTGGAGACAACATGAGGCGCCTGTCCTCACCTGCCACGTCAGCCTACGACTAGAGTTTTATTTGCCCATCCGTGAGATGTGGGGTGACCGTTACTACACCCCTTGGGAGGACTCTTTTGATTCCACCCCTCGGGCTCCGTTCCGTGCTTCTGTGGTTTCCATGGAGGTTTCCTCGGAAGAGGAGGATCTTGCTGAGGACCCGGATACGGTCCCTCCTCATCTGAGAGACTGAGTTTACTGGTAGCTATTAATGGCTACCAGTGTTTTATTTTGGGGCCTGATGTATTTTTGTGTGAGCTGTATATTTTGGTATCAGTGGGGCATATTTGTATAATCTTTTGGGGCAGGTATAGTTTTGTTTTTTTTGGATATTCCAGGCTTGTATTCAAAACGTTGTTAACATTTATATATATAACCTATGTGCAAGTTATTCAAATATAAGTTTTACCTTTTTGCCTTATTTTTACGGCTAATTACATTTGACCAATTGATTCAATCAAAAAAAAAGAGAAGAAAAAAAATATATATATAAAATTCAGGCTTGTATCAAAGTATAAATGATGTCAAGACATTATATATATATATATATATATATATATATATATATATATATATATATATATATATATATATATATATATCTACATGCATATTATCCAGATGAGAATGTTGTCTACTTTTTATCCTTCACTGTCATTTCTATTCCGCATGGCTAAAATGATTATCGAAACAAAAAAAATATATATTTCTGCTATTTTGCCCGCATATTTAAGAATTAAACGAGTTAACCTTGACTAAATGGACTGGGTCTTAATTACTTGATTATTTAATTTCTGCATTTTATTTTATTTGACAATGTGACGTTCCCTCCCAAAAAGGGGCGTTACAATAAAAATACAGTAAATATATTCTTTCGTGGGATTTTAGCAGATAAAAATAAATATTATATTGTTTAAGTCAATATTGGTGGTTTGGATATCCACCATTGATTTAATTAATGATGGAGACTTGATCTTGATTTAATCAACGGAGGAGATTTGATCTTAAAAGTAAATAAGATCATTTATAACTGTTAGATGGAGATTAAATCAATGGTAGAGATTTGGTCTCAAAAAGTGACAAAGACCATTTATAACCATTGGATTTAGAAGTGATCAAGGGTGGAGATTTGGTCTTGTAAAGTAACAAGGACCATTTATGACCATTGGATGAAGATTTAATTAATGGTAAAGATTTAGTCTTAAAAAGTAGCAAAGACTAATTATAACCCTTAGATTAAAAAGTAAGAAGGAGTAATCTTAACCCTTAATTTTTGGAGGCACATCTAAGGGCTAGAATTTAAAGGAGAAAGATCCAATGGCCTAGATTAAGTCTTCTAAAATCAAAAGTCTACCTAAATCCTAACCATTGAAGTAATCAATGGCTTAGAATGCTTCAAATAATGGCTAGAAAAGATGACAATATTATTGCATGCATAATGCAAGGTGGGGGATGGTTTTTGTAGTATTTTGGAGCTAAAGGTGACTTTGATGACCATTATTACATGTCATGGTCAATATTACATCATCCTTGATTATGAATTCTTTGTTTGCATCCTTAGAAGATGGCTTGGAGGGGGGACGGTTTTGAAGATACAAAGGAAGGAGGAGACATTTTTTTTAGTAGGCTTTTTAGGCCAAAGAAAAAAATGAAGACAAGAATCTATCACCTTTTCCCATTATTGCAAGTTGTATGCAAAATAACTTAGCAAAAATATTCTCTTCTTTCTCTCCAAGTGAGGCTACGGTCATGCACCCTAAAGAAGACCAAAGAATTCATTTTCATGCTTTCTATTATTACATCTTCATCTTTGCCTTCAAGTTTCAAGAAGCAAAACCAAAGAAAACTCCATTTCTCTCCCTAAGCACACCATTCGGCCAAGCACTCCAAGAATGCCTTCCATCACTCTTTAATTTCATCCAACTTAGTTTCTTGAATCCTTACCTTATTCTAAACAACTTTCATGTTGAAGGTTTCTTCAAAATCCAACATCTAGTACTTCAAATCCAAGCTTCAAGATTCTACCAAAAATGGTAAATTTCATATTTCTTCTTCTAATCTTCTAGTTTTGATTTTCTAAGCCATGATTGAACCATGGTTTACCTATTTCTACACTTGTTATTGATTTTAACATTTGTTTGTAATTTTTTTAGGAACTTTCCATGGAGATCCATGAAATTGGTGGAAGGAAAACTAAGTGCTTTCACTTCATCCTTTGTCTTAACCAAATCTAAAAAGTTTTTCTCTCACAAAAAGCAAAAATTTCATCTTTGTTCTTCAAGAGAAACCATTCGGTCAAGACCCCTAAAAACCACTCTCCAATCTCTTTTAATTTCATCCAACCATAGATCTTGAATCTACATGATATTCTAAGCAATTTTCATGTTAGAGATTTTCTCTAAATCATCTATCTTCAACCTTGATCTTCAAGCTAAAGATTGAAGCTTTAATGGTGAAGTTTGTTACTATTCACCTTTCTTTTGATTTTCAAGGTTCTAACCATGTTTGATCCATGGTTCCTCTTAATCAAGCTTAGTATACTAATTTTTATGTATTTTGTTTTGTATTTGAGAAGCCCTTGGTGGTGAAGGATTTGGAAAAAGAAGCAAATCAAGAAGCTTTTGAGGATCTTCAAGAGGTAAGAGGGAGATCCATCTCACCAACCAAGCATGGTGATGAGAGATGGTTATATATTTGATGGATGTTGAATCCATGTAAGGATTCATATCCATGGTCATGTAATTAATTTGTGGGTGTTTATGAGCTTTGATTATTTGCCTATGCTTGATATGCTTTGCATGAGTTTATGACTTTGATGGTATGCTTATACTATGCATGATTTATTGCTTTGATTATGGCATGCTTATAATATATATTTGAATATGTATGTATATGCCATGATTTGATGATGGAAAGAAAATCAATTTTTGGTTCCAATGGCCAAAGAATGAATACGGTTTTGGCACCCAAGGTTAGGGTTCCATGTTGAAATTTTTCAAGAACAAGGGAATTAATTTTTGATCCCTAGAACATGGTAAATTTTGGTCAAGACACCTCAAGATAGGTGTTCACAAAATTAATATTTTCTTGAATGATGAAAATGGATGTTTAGAAAAGTAAGGAAAATAAACAAAGAGTTTATTTTTCAAAGAGTATATGAATACGATTTTAGAAGGATTTTTATTGATTTATTTTGTGTAAAAAGTTTCTTACTAAACATGAGATTTAAATGAAAATAGCAATGATAATTTTAAGGATTTGCAAAGAAAGTGAAAAAGGATTTGTAAAGAAAGTAAAAACGAATTTGAACAAATAGGTTTGGTTTTTATGACCATCAGTATTTCGGTTTTGAAAACAAAGAATTTTTAATGATTTTGTTTGTGTAAAACCATATCAATTTAGAAGAAAAATATTTGATGGCTTCAATGGCCAAAGACTCTACGATTTTTGGAGGTTGGAATAATTTTGGTTTTATGAAACAAAATAATTTTAAAGTGGAAACAAAATGTTTGAATAAAATGTTTTAGTATAAGGATTTTGGAAAGGGAATCAAAGTATTTTATCACTTGAGAAATGAACTTTCATATGGAAATGAAAAAGAAAAGTTGCAAGGGTTTGAATCTTAATTTGTTTTGAAAAGAATTGATTTTAGAATTAATTTAGGAAAGATGGAGAATATAATGGTGTTTTGAAAATTTACTAACGTATAACTTATTTTCAAGTTTTGAAATACGTTAGAAAATGTTAAGTTTTGAAACGTTGATTTACATCAATGGAAAAGTGATTTTGTGAATTATATTTTGAAAAAGAATTTCTTGAGTAAAGAACTGTGGAAAAATATTTTCTTGAGTAAGAAAATATATTAAATGAAGTATAAAGTTATATTATTTTGAGAAAAGTTAAAAAGGAATTTTTAAAGGTCAAGAAATATTTTCTGTAATGAAATTGTAGTGAAAAATTATTTACGTATCTTAAAAATGTGATTTTTAAGTTACGTAATATGAAAAAATATTTCTATGTGATTTTAAATACGTTGAAATATTTATATGCGATTTGAATTTACGTTTAAATATTTTACGTGATTTGAACTACTGTTGATAAATCACTACGTGATTGAATAGTGATAGAATATTTTTTTATGCGATTGTGAAAATGGGGGAAAATTGTTATGAGATTCGGAAAGTGTTTTAAATATTTTGAGAATGATAGAAAATGATTTACGTGACGTAAAAGAATGATTTTTAAGTTACGCGATTTTGAAACAATGAAAAAATACTATGCGATTTGAGAAACGTATATTTTACGCGATTGAGAAAAATGTTGAAAAATTTGTACGTGGTTTAAAAGTGCAACGTAAGAGTTGCGATTTTTGAAAACGTAGCGAAATGTTACGAAATTTTGTAAACGTAATGCGAATAATGTTACGGTATTATGAAAACGTAATAAAAATGTTTTGGAATTTTAAAAACGTAACAAAAGTGCTACGGTATTTTGAAAAACACGATGTATGTGTTGTGGAATTGTGAAAACGTAACGGAATGTTGTGCAATTTTGTGAAAACACGACAACGTGTTTTTTTATAACTATGAAAATATGATAAGATGATTTTATTATTGAAAAATACAAGATGATTACTATTGAACCAGGTGTCCATACACTTGTTTGTAGAAAACAACGAGTTTTGCTGTTATTGGCACGTGGTGCATTTTAGATGCATTGAATATATATATATATATATATATATATATATATATATGTTGAGGTATATGATTTAATTTAACAAACGAATTTGGAAACAATGGCCTTGTGGTTGGACTTGCACCGATATATTAGTGCATTGTATAAACTATATCCGAGAAATTATGAGATATACCATTTTATTGGTATTATACCTGTGATTGGTATTTGGTGCATTATACATGCATTGGAATGGTCCGATGAGGAATATGGCTTTGCCTAGGAGAAACACACCTCTTGAGTGGGTGCGATATACGTAGTGTAAGTCACTTGTTGACCTTGGGGGCACGGGTGCGGGTTGCTTACACGGGTGGTTGGTCGTGCTTCTTCCCGTAGGTTAGACGATGCAACACACCGATGATCCCGACCGAGACACTATTCTTAATCAAGATCGATAAAGACCGTTGTATGTGCTAGATGTGCAAAAATTGAAATGAGAATTAAAGCACGTGGTCGAGGCACGTGATACCTAAGCGTGTCTTTTCGATCATTTCTCCGACCTGAGTTTTAGCTCCATGGAGTAGGAAATCGAGTCTTGTGTACATGCATAATCTGAACACTTATATCTGTATGATATATTAATTGAGGAATATTGGCTATGACAACTGTTTTGAATACTTGGATTGATATATGATTGGATGATGATAGTTGATTAATATTGAATCATATTATTGGAAGTTTGGTATGATATCCCTGTATGATATTGTTGTTTGTGTTATCTCTGTGCTGCCATGTTGGTATTGGTGTAGGTGATCTCACCTCTTTGTCATGTTGTTTTGCTGTGTTTGTACTGTTTAAATCAAATAATAGAAGGATCGAGTTGTCTTAGACATAACGGGCAATGAATACTCTGAGATGGGTGACAACAATAAGGAGTGGACATGCAGGACTCGAAGGTGTGCAGTGTTGACAAAGAACAGATGTAGAATAGATGTCTGATGCAACAAGATGGATACACAACAGAATAAGTATGTTAAATTTTAACATTAGTGTCGTACCGTGCTATTAAGTAGGACCCGTCATGGGGTTTGCTACTGTTAAAAAAAAAAGAGAGAGTCTGTTAGTTTTATATTTCTCTTTAAATTGTGAAATATTAATTGGTGTCAATATTGCATAATGAATAGTTGAAATATGATTTTCAATATTACCTAATATTTTCAGTAAATTTACATTTCAGTAAAGTAGAAATTTTAAAACCCATATTTTCATAACTCAAACCTTTTACGAATTGATTTTCATATTTTGAGTCGGGAGTCAGACATGTGATACCCTAGGGAGGGTGTTACATTAGTTGGTATCAGAGCACGGTTTGAGTCTTTTGGGGTTTGTGGTTAGGTCTATGTTGTTTGAGTTGTGTTCTCTGTGTTATTGTTTTCCGAAAGGAAACAATGTTGTTTATAATGGATATCGGATCCATTGTATTTCGATCCGCACGCCTCGAGAAAAAAAAAAAGAAATGGCTTGGGATAGTTGTACTTGAGTGGAAGTGGAACACGTTACTGGTAATGCATTGCGAGTTACGAGAGCAACGGGAGCAACATGGAAGGATGACTGCAGGAACAAAGGACCGTTGTTCAGTGGGAAAGAAATGAAAGTTGAGGTTTAGGATCTGATGGAAGAGAATCAGTCTTGGAATATAAGATTTCGTAATTTTGGAACCAGATATTTTTAAGGATATTTGGAAAGTGATTGATTTCAACGGAAGATGTATTTACAACCATTGAGGAAACCAAAGGCAGTAACTGATGTGAAAGAAGGTACTTAATGAAGGAATGTACGTCAAGAAAACAAATGTTTATTTGAAATGGTTACATCTGGTTTCCATTTTATTTTGATTCGTCCATCTTTGAAGAAAAAAAATGACTTGGGATAGACGTACGCGTGTGGAAGCGAGACATAATGGCATTCATCATAAAGTATACCACCATGGCATATATATCCATTTTCAATATTAACATATCATAATTTCATCAAGATCTTGGTCCCACATAAGAACTCACAATTGCATCAACCAACTCTTAATATCAATACTTATACATGTACATCATTCTACACATACCGAAATTTCCATGTTATTGGTCCAAAATTCCATTTTCAAAATCATTTCTCCCTCGTTGGTTTGGATATACAATCCTGTCACATTTCAATGGAATAAAATCCTTGAATCTGGGGTTTAAGATTTATGTTTAAGTTACAAGGGATAAGAAACCATGTTTTCATCATTTTCAGCTCAAAAATCTCATTTTTAGAACCTGGAAATCGATTACCAGCTTGGCAGAACCTCTGTAATTGATTACATAAAGGATGTAATCGATTACATAGCTTCCCAGAAACCCGATTGTAACTCCAGGAACCTGGTAATCGATTACACAGCTCTGGTAATCGTTTACCAGTTGGACAGAACCTTCGTAATCGATTATGCACAGGATGTAATCGATTATGTGATTCCCAGAAACCATGATTTTGTAACTCAGCAGCTTGGTAATCGATTACAGATGGTGTGTAATCGATTACCATGCACGAACTTGCATAAAAACAGAGTCTTTAGGTCATTTTAACTCAAACCAAACCAATCAATATCATTTTTAACATCATATTAGCTCAAACATGCATCCAAAATCACATATAGGAAATGAATAACTCATACAAATCAAACCAAATACACCATTGTGAAAAGAAGAAAGAAAAACACATAATGAAGAGGGAAATCCACACATGGATCCCTCAATCAACAACAACATACAAGACATCTCCTTACTACCAAGACTGGTTGAAGAAGATTATCTCCCTCTTACCTATTGAAGATAACCACAAGGATGCTAGCTCCTTTTTGTTCTTGATTTTCGTTTTCACCTTCAAGAAAACACTAATGTGAGTAACTTCCACAATGTCCACTCAAATCATGGAAAGATGAGTTCTTGATCGCATAGGCGACCAAGAAAAATGAAAATGGGAAGAAAATGGAAGAAAGGTGAAGACTTTACCTCAAAAGCTTCAAGCTTTAGCTTCAATAGTGGAAAATGGAAGAAGAAGAAGAAGAACTAAAAGATGACCACCAAAGAGAATGGACTTGGAAGGGTGGAAGGAAACAAGGAATGTGATTTGTTTAGAAAACAATGGAGAGGATCTCCAATATATGTGTGCACCATGGAGAAGGAAGAAGAAGAGAGGAAGAGAAGAGTGTTTGAAGAAAATGAGAAGAGAAAGAGTGTTTAGAAAAATAGAAATGAGGTGGTAAAAGTGAGAATGTGAGAGTGAATATTTGGCTCCCAAATGGCTTCTGCCGTGGAGTGAATGGGGAGGGAAGAGAGAGAAAAAAAACATGTGTATTATTAGGGAAGTTTCTAGGAAGCTTCCCTCTTTAAGCTCTTGTTAAATTAATCTTTCTTTTGAAAATAAAGCTAATTGATGTGACACAAAGTAGATTTTAGATAATGTGATAAGGTTTTTAATACATGTTATTATTTAGTAGACAATTGTTACAGTTGACCGAAGTCAGTATTAATTTATCTGACAGATAAAATTTACACAGCGATAATTATTTTATCTATTAAAATTTCTCAAAAAAATATGAAATCTCGTAAATCGTGTCTGGCCTCGGGTTTAGTAAGATCCCCCGTCGACGTTTCCACAGCTCAAGGTTCTCGGGAAAAATATCTCATTTTCCCAGGTCCGCTCAATTTGCACGTAAAATGAAAAATAATATTAAAATATTCCGCCTTCTCAGAAAAATACCAAAAAATTTTTAAAAATCACAAATATTATAAAACAACTATTTATCCTAAAATTATTAATTTCCGGAATGTTACAACACTCCCCTTCAAATGAAAATTTCGTCCTCAAAATTTCATCCCTTAGAATAGATATGGATGTAATTCCTTCATCTTGCATTCCAACTTTCACATCGCGCTTCTAGTCGCGTCAATTCAGATCACCCTTACTAATGTGATCTCTATATCTCTGTGTTGCTTTGTTCTCCTATCCTTGATCTTCACAAGAAGCTTCTCATAGATCAAACTCTCTCTGAACTGTACTGTGTTTAGTTTGATGACAAGGCTGAATTGGGGATATACTTTCGCAATCACGATATATGGAAGATTTCACAAAGATTTAGAAAGAAAGGATGACAAAAATTAGTTGTTAGGCTACTAGACCAAATTCGAAACGGAATTTGATATAGTCCGAAGAATTTTGAGGTGAGTTTATTGGTAACCCATACAGGGCGATATATGTTTAGTAATGTCTCTCTCCATTCCTTACTACGGATACTTCTACTTTAAATCTTGGTATATCTTAGTCACTTTTCTAATTCTCTTAGATTTCTCCCAACAGATCATTCGAAATAGTAACCATGTCTAGACATACTCCATCTGGTGCCATTTACAATGACAATCACATGTCCTTGAATTACTCCATTAATTCCTTCTTCTTAACCATCATAATGAAGATATTAAGTAGTTTACGGTTCAAAGCGTCGGCCATGACGTTTGCTTTTCCAAGATGATACTAAAGCTAGAGGTCATACTTCTTCAAAACTTCTAGTCACCTTCTCTATCTCATGTTCAGTTCCTTTTCGTCGAATAGACACTTCAAGTGCTTGTGATTGCAAATGGCGTTGAATGTTGCTCCATATGGAAAGTGTCTCCGTATTCTCAGAGCAATTATAACTGCGGCTTACTCCAAGCCATGAGTTGGGTAATTCTCATCATGCACCATCGACTATCTCAAGGCGTAAGTCACAACTTCCCAACTTTGCATGAGCACACATCCTACACCTCAATGCGAAGTACCACAAAGTATTTCAAACGGTTCCCCGAAATTAGGTAGAACCAATACTAGTGAGCATCCAGACATTCCCTCAATCCCTGAAAAACTCTCTTCGCCTGTGTTAGTCCGTAGAAGTTTGATTCTCTTCTTGTAAGCTACATAAGAGATCCCACTATCTGGGAGAGCTCATCAACGCTCCTTCGAAAGAAACCATCTAACCCGGTAAGTTACGAGGGTATCATGGTCTCCGGTTCTTCCCATTACAAGACAGCTTCAACTTTTGATGGACTCACAACAATCCCTTCATTTGCATTCTCATGACTCAAAACTGAACCTCCTCACATGAGAATTTCGCACTCTGATACTTTGGCATTCGCTCCTTTTCCTTTAAGGTCTGAAAAATTGGATCGAGGTGTCCAACGTGCCTATCCATACCTTCGAGAATAGATTAGAATGTCATCATTAATGACAACGATGATTTTGTTCTAGGTAAGGATAAAAGATTCGATTCATGCAGACTATGAATACAATAGGAGCAATTGTCACTCCGAACGGTATTACGAGATACTCACAATGTCCAAAATGCATTCGAATTACCATTTTGGGAACATCCTCAAATTCCTACGAATTTAGAAATGACCAAAACATACATCTATCTTGGTGAGAACAATGATTCCTTCATTGTTGATCCATCGAATCATTCATCTTTCTCTGAGGACACTTATCCTTGATTGTAATCTTGTTCAATCGGTGACAGTCCTTATCTCACCGAGAAGTTTCATTATTCTCCTTAACTGACAGCACTGTAACTCCTCATGCAGAACTCTTTAACTAGAAGAGTAACATTTATATTTCCCTTGCCTTTGTCCTCCAAGGAAGATATTAGCATGTATCCTCAGGTTCCTTTCCCTCACAAAGCTCCAACCTTGTTAGCCGTTACGAATTTAAAAGTCTTGGTTTCGAAAACCACTAAGGTTTTCATCGGGACGATCTAGTCGGATACGACTAGAAAATGATCGACCAATTCTGAAAATCATAAACTCTAATAGGTATAGCTTTAGGTATGCAAGTCAGATCAACAAAAGATTCGACATTTAGTAGAACAGGATGAAGTAAACAAACTTGGTTGTCAACGACAAATCTTAGTAATAGAGATAAAAGTAACTGGGTCAATTTCAATGAAAATACAGATGAATCCAAATGATCCATATAGTTACAAATTGTAAAAGGAAGGGTTACCCCCAGAATTATACAACACGATTATAGGATCGTCAATTGAGGTACAATTTCTATTGTTTAGATCTTCAAACTTAGAGGTCTCAGCACCTCCCAGGGTGTAAATTCTGGCTTCTGCTTGTGGTTCCACAACCCTTGCAGCATTGAATGAAGAACTTGCCTTCGTTTGGTTGCAGTTGCGGGAAATGTGTCTAGGCTTTCCACATTTAAAGCAGATGATCCCCGCAATTATGCAGTCCCTTGTTAGGTGCTCCTTTCTGCACTTGAGATAGAACATTCTCTAAGTGTTACATTCCTTAGTTGAGTGGTTCTTTTCCGCATTTCTTACATTTTGGCAAAAATGTTGGGGTCTGATTGGATTTACTGCCACTAGCACTTTCCCCATGAGTCGGATGTGGCTGTCGCTCTCCTGACAATCGAGAGTATGGTTTCCACTTGAATTGATTAGCCTTTCTATTATTACTCCTTTGGGGTCTAGGCAATCCAAGGTTATCCTAAGTCCAACTTTCCTTCAACAGATTTGGAACTTCAACTTCCAATCCTTGTCGTTGTGTGGCCCTCTGATCTTGATGAGTTATCGCATCAGCTCTCCCTTGCCTTTCTTCTGCAGTTGCAGTGGTACTTCCATTAGCTCGTACTGTGCTCACATGAGTACGTCCACCACGAGCCATTGTCCTCGTATATCTACCGCAAGTCATTGACTTTCTCTGAAGACGAACATAACACAACAAACAACATAATTATTTCAAACAACATTGTCTCCTTTCAGAAACCAAACACACAGAATCATACAATTCAAGGAAAACAAATTCGATTCATGGATCCTAATAGTCTTCAACTCGAACTTCTTCATTCTGCTTCCTATGGCAAAACTTTTGCAAGTCGTCAACTTCCAAACAGTTCTCGGACCCAACTAACACCAGTTATTCCTTTCTCCAGAAGATTGGTTTTTCCAAAACCTCTTGATCTCCTTACAAAAAAATTCCTATTTTTCTTAGTATAGTATGCCTAGGTGAAGTCACAGTTTCCTGTACACACAGAACATTTACATATTGAGTAGGGCAGTTCTGAATATCATGCAACTGTATAACAGTAGCTACTAACATTCAACCTATGGCAAGCCATGCATTCCTTTCTCATCATCTCAATCAAGAGACAAGGAAATGCACAACATACAAAAGTTCTAATATGCCTAAGCATAGCAAGTTTATACCCCGGCTCAACAGGATGAACTGCTCTGATACCACCTAGTGTAACGCACCTAAATCTAACAACCGTGGCCCAATCGTCATTGCACCATAGTCACTAAAATCCAGGCGTGTCACAGTCTCAAAATAGTAATTTCAAAATTTATTTGTTTCCATTATGCGTAAATAGAAAATACGAGCCCCGCATGAATGCATAATTAGTATCCAACTATTCTAAAACACAACCACTGAAAGAAAACATACTCCATAAATAATATTTTAGTCCATAACACAATGCACTGATAACACAAAATATAGTACTTACATATTGAGCATAAAAGATAACGGGTACAAGAGTACAAAAGGGAAAAGTAGTAACCCTGGGATAGGTACTACTAGCGGACCGAGCCATATCCCCAAATATATATGATGCTTAGAGTCTTGGTCATCAAATCAGGCATCAGTGCCCCCCATGAAGTTGCACCCGTACGTAACCGAAGAAATCTCGTCCAGACGCCACCTCGAAAATAATGAACCGATCCAGTCCAATCAGCAAGGCGGTGGTCCCTTTTCGTTTTCCTCACGATCTTTTATCAAATATATGTATATAACAGAAGTACAAGAATACAAGAAAGAGGTGAAATATCCTACTTACATTACCAATTATGGCAGCAAGAAATTTAAATGGCGCAGGACGCCCAAATAACAACACAACACATACTTTTATCAACAGTAGCAGTAAAAATAAGAATTTAGATAGAAACAACAATAACATCTCAAACAATGAACAATAAGGCAATTCAAATAATCATAACTTCATTTAAAGCGATAATCCAATCACAGTAATAATTAAAATTAACAGTAAAAGCAGACCAATAATAAAGAGCAATAAAAGTTATCAGTATTCCAACAATCAACAGTTCAAGCAATCACATAATTATTATGGTAATAATAACAGATATTTTCCACAGTTATAGATGCTCATGCTCAATGATTTATGAGACCAACAGTTCATAATGCGAATGGTGCCCAATTCCTACTCCATGGAGCTAGACATAAACATTTTCGGAGTGAATGATCAAGAAGTAATGTCAGTATCTCGTTAGCCTTTAAAAACAGTGTGCTTCATCTTAAAAAATATTTACGCAACAATGGCTTATATAGGATAACGTCTTGGTCCGGATCGTCGGTGTGTTTGCATCGGTCTCCCCCATGGCACAGAGGAGCTCATAACTATCCTTGTAAGGCACCCGCACCCCGACGCCCCCAGGGTCAACAACATATGACACCTACGCTTAGTCTATTCGCACCCGCACATAGGTGTTATTCAAGCTCCTAGGCAACTTGGCCTTTCCAACAATGTCCAACAGATAACACATATGTATGACGATACAATGTCCAATCATGTATGTTTATCAATGATGCATTCATCATAAAGTATACCACCATGGCATATATATCCATTTTCAATATTAACATATCATAATTTCATCAAGAACTTGGTCCCACATAGGAACTCACAATTGCATTAACCAACTCTCAATATCAATACTTATACATGTACATCATTCTACACATACCGAAATTTCCATGTTATGGGTCCAACATTCCATTTTCAAAATCATTTCTCCCTCGTTGGTTTAGATATACAATCCTATCACATTTTAGTGGAATAAAATCCTTGAATCTGGGGTTTAAGATTTATGTTTGAGTTACATGGGATAAGAAACCATGTTTTCATCATTTTTAGCTCAAAAATCTCATTTTTGGGTCCTGGTAATCGATTACATGGATCAAGTAATCGATTACCAGCTTCGCAAAACCTCTGTAATCAATTACATAAAGGATGAAATCGATTAAATAGCTTCCCAAAAACCCGATTGTAACTCCAGGAACCTGGTAATCGATTACACAGCTCTGGTAATCGATTACCAGCTGGACAGAACCTCCATAATCGATTACGCACAGGATGTAATCGATTACTTGATTCCCAGAAACCATGATTTTGTAACTCAGAAGCTCAATAATCGATTACAGATGGTGTGTAATCGATTACCATGCATGAACTTGCATAAAAATAGAGTCTTTAGGTCATTTTAACTCAAACCAAACTAATCAATATCATTTTTAACATCATATTAGCTCAAACATGCATCTAAAATCACATAAAGGAAATCAATAACTCATACAAATCAAACCAAATACACCATTGTGAAAAGAAGAAAGAAAAACATATAATGAAGAGGGAAATCCACACATGGATCCCTCAATCAACAACAACATACAAGACATCTCCTTACTACCAAGACTGGTTGAAGAGGATTATCTCCCTCTTACCTATTAAAGACAACCACAAGGATGCTAGCGCCTTTTCGTTCTTGATTTTCGTTTTCACCTTCAAGAAAACACTAATGTGAGTGATTTCCACAATGTCCACTCAAATCATGGAAAGATGAGTTCTTGATCACATCGGTGACCAAGAAAAACAAAATTGGGAAGAAAATGGAAGAAAGGTGAAGACTTTACCTCAAAAGCTTCAAGCTTTAGCTTCAATGGTGGAAAATGGAAGAAGAAGAAGAACCAAAAGATGACCACCAAAGAGAATGGCCTTGGAAGGGTGGAAGGAAACAAGGAATGTGATTTGTTTAGCAAACAATGGAGAGGATCTCCAATATGTGTGTGCACCATGGAGAAGGAAGAAGAAGAGAGGAAGAGAAGAGTGTTTGAAGAAAATGAGAAGAGAAAGAGTGTTTAGAAAAATAGAAGTGAGGTGGTAAAAATGAGAATGTGAGAGTGAATATTTGGCTCCCAAATGGCTTCTGCAGTGGAGTGAGTGGGGAGGGAAGAGAGAGAAAAAAAACATGTGTATTATTAGGGAAGTTTCTAGGAGGCTTCCCTCTTTAAGCTCTTGTTAAATTAATCTTTCTTTTAAAAACAAAGCTAATTGATGTGACACAAAGTAGATTTTGGATAATGTGATAAAGTTTTTAATACATGTTATTATTTAGTAGACAATTGTTATAGTTAACCGAAGTTAGTATTAATTTATCTGACAGATAAAATTTACACAGTGATTATTATTTTATCTATTAAAATTTCTTAAAAAACGTGAAATCTCATAAATCGTGTCTGGCCTCGAGTTTAGTAAGATCCTCCGTCGACGTTTCCACAGCTCAAGGTTCTCGGGAAAAATATCTCATTTTCCCAGGCCCGCTCAGTTTGCACACAAAATGAGGAATAATATTAAAATATTCTGCGCTTTCAGAAAAATACAAAAAAATTCTCAAAAATCACAAATATTATAAAACAACTATTTATCCTAAAATTATTAATTTTTGGGATGTTACATAAAACACATAAGACCAAAACTAAAAAAACGACACAGACTCAAAAACTAAACACTCTAAAGACTCAATTTCCAATGATATTCAAAAATGCAAAAGTTTATAAACAAGAATAGCAACCAAAGATTTAAGGAATCAAAATATTTATGAAGTAAAATTTTTTCACATCTCAAACCAACAAGCAAGGAGACTTCAGTTGAAACGAATGAATCAAGAATGACAGATTCTCACAAGATTAACTCTCAATCCCTCAAGTGTTTCAAAGGTAAGTATTTCGCTCAATTCAACCCATGAAAAATTGTACTACCATAAGCTTGCTTATCTTCTACTTCTCCGCTACTCAAAATAAATGCATACAAAAATCAAGAGGACTTTATTCAAGGTTGTAATGGGGCCATGGTAAAGGAGAGGGGATAATATGGATATGAGAAGATAAATACCAAAGAGAAAAAAAGAGCATTATGGTACAGTTAGAGTAGAGAAAATGTTTGAGAACATTCATCATAAAGGACAATGACCAATATCTGACTAATGTTTTGTTGAAGATCAATCCCAAATTGATGAATTGAATTCATTGTTAGGTCTGAACCTTCTCCTTTTCTTCCTGTTGTTTCCAAGCATCCACCTTTATTCTAGACTCTGATAATCCTTTGATTGCAACAGTGGTCAGTTCTTTTTTTTTTTTATTTTGCACACACACCCCCACACTTGTTCAAGAACAAGGTCAATGCTCTCTTATTCCCTAAGGTTGGGTAAAAACATGTTTTTTTTCTCTTTTTTTTTTGAAGGCACGTAATGAGCTAATGAGCTAAAAATAAAGAATGATCAAATAAGTTCAAAGAGGTTACACAAAGGAAAATATATAAGGATGGCTATTTGGTCAAAGTAGCTATTTCAAAATACCTCAGTCATATTTATGTATGCATATGAAAATGTTGCCTCAAAAAGAATCAAAGCAAGTTCTAGAGTAACATTTCCATGAGTGAAAATCACACAAGAAAGAAAAGAATGATACAAATGTTCAATTTATTTATCAATAGGTTCAAAATCTCACAAGGTATATTTCTATCATTGTCAATCCATCATATTAACATTCATATCCAAGCTTGTGATTTTTAAAAAAGAAGACAATTTATGCTAAGATCCAAGAATCCATTTACTACTTCTACACAAAATAATTATTTTCTCAACTAAGATGTGTCTCAAGAGTAAACTTACCTCTAAAGCAAAATTTACTCCTTACTCTGCCATCCTTAATTAGTTTTACTATGAATAGGTTTCTAACAGTCATATCACTAAACATACTTCCCAATTTAGATGCGTCTCAGGAGTAAAATTACTCCTTACTCTACCATCATTCATTGGTTTAGTAAGTCCATGACAATCATATTATACTTCCCAAAAAAGATTTTTTTTTTCAATTATCCTTCCCCTCCCAACCAGATCATAACATTGTCCTCAATGTTAAAATATAAATGAGTAAAGGATAGAAGATATTACCTATTGGGAAATCTGACACAAATTTAAACAAAAACAAATTACGATAAATAAAATCAAAAGTAAAGGAAAGTTATAAATGAAGTATCAAATCTGGCTTTCTTTTCATCCTGCTTCCCTCACTGCTTCTTATTGACTAATCAATCTGAGCTATTGCTGGGTCAGGTTTATGAACAAAAGCTTCTAATTTATCAATTAACTCATTAATAGTGGAAGCAGAGATAAAAAGTTATCTTGCCAAAGCTGTGATAAATTTCTGTTCCACAGCATGGTCAAGAAAAAGTAACAAAATATCAAAGAAATTATTTACATTCAATAAACCTATGGGTTTATAGTGGTTGTTCAGTTGGGTACAAGAGACAATTTGAAAAACTTCTTCCAATGTACCAAAATCACCTGGTAAGGTAATGAATGCATTAGAGTTTTCAAGCATTATCTTCATTCGTTCATGCATTAATGGTACCTTATGTTCCTCTCCAATTGTCTTTCCAGTGATGTTCTGTTGAGCTAAAGGTTTAGGAATGATACCTAAAACCTAACTGCCTCCTATATATGCAGCAAGTGATACAACTCCCATTAACCCATGGCAACCTTCCCCATATACAAGATGAATATTCCTCGCAGCAAGTGATCGACCAAGAATGGTAGCTGCATTTACAAACTCTAAACCTTTCCCATACTTAGACCCACAAAATACATAGATATTTTTTAGTCGACGAACAGAAACACCTTCCATATCTATACTAACCTTTCTCTTTGAATGATTCTGAGTTAGAGGAAAGTGGAGAAAATGGAGTGTTTAAATAGGAAAAAGAATGGAAAGGGTAATAATAGCACTTATAAGTGTAGGTTGGCTGTTGTCAGAAAAGTTTGAAATTAAGAAACACAGAATCTTTTTTTTTTTACTTTAAGAAAATCATCAGGGTAAAGAAGTCTAGAAACCCCTGAAGGACCCTACTCAAAGGATCGTCTGTCCAAAACCAAAATACAGTAAAATCATACAAAGATAAAAGAAATATAATAGCAAATGATGGCATACCTTTGTGTACAGTTTTCATGGCATATCTTTATACTGTGCGTCATGAGTGCAGTAGTGGCATATCTTTATATTGTGTGTCACCAGTGCAGTAGACACTCACGTCCATTTATTCGAAGAAAAAAGAAAGAAGAAACCATCATGGGTTTCCATCCTGGGTCTGGAACCTATAGAGCTCACACTTGGGCTCGTAACATCAACAAAGATGCTAAAATCTAAAACCCGTAATGTCTAAGATCCAGAACGTCCCATTCCAAGGGCTGAGAGCCCCTTCTAATACAAGAAAGGATCAAGCTTAGATGCCTCATACGCTTTGATAGCCACGGGTTACTTCTCACTAATAACTAGGGTGGGACACTTCTGCCTATCCATCAACTCCACAGTGCCTAGATGGTAAACATTGGGTTATGGAGTATGGCTCTCTACAGAGCATGGTACACGAACCTTTTTTAAGGACCAGCATGTAAAGGTCCATTCGAGTCAATGATGGGTCAGCCAAAGGCTAGGGCTCCACAACTAATTAAAGTCATGGTACTCCTTCCGGATCGCCCTTGTTCAAACTTTTTTTTCTTTTTTTTTAAGAAAACATGAAGAAGAAGAAGAAGAAGAAGAAGAAGAAGAAGAAGAAGAAGAAGAAGAAGATAATATGTACAAATTGTTGTGGATATGGCTCACATCTACCTCTAGTTTCACGTCCAGTAATGGCTTAAACGCCTTTTATGAGTCAATGATAAGCTTCCCATCCATTTTTTCTTATAAATTGGCAAACAGGGTCTTTTAGAGTCGGATTCCTAAGACTGTAGTGTTTTTCTTCATCCGTGAAGAGATTCCACAAATTAAGAAGTTCACGATGCACAAATCTACAAGAATGCGTCTCAAGAGTTAATAAGATATCATCTAATGACTCCTTACTCAGACCATTCTTAATAAAGAAAATTTTATCTTCTCTATTTGCGAAAACCATCCCCAAAGAACGACATCGCTTGTTACACTCCTTTTAGAATATGAACTTCTTCCAAGACCTGGTATGTATGAGTCAAATGAAATTGAAAACTCACCTGCTAGTTAGACCTTTGCTTTAATTATCTAGCGTACATCTTCTGGCATACCCTTGTGCATTAACAGTCTCAATCTTTCACATCTAGCTTTGTAGATTTTTGTCAGAGTATTTTGAGGGAGGGAAGGAAAATGTTTTCTCAGGTTTAAAAGGATGACATCTATTTTAAAGGAGAAGGATTCAGTTATTTTGAGAAACTGAAAAACAAATCAACTCAAGAGCCACGAAGTACCGTTATCCGCCACTTAACTAGGAACACAAAGAATTGCAAAAATAAGGCAACAAAATTAGAATAAATTCTATTCATAACAAGGATCAGAAAGAGAGATGAATTCTACCTCATCAACTTCGTTTTCTAGAAATGGTTTAAGTCTTTGTCCATTGACTTTAAACACATTACCATTCCAAAGATTCTCAATATCTATAGCCCTATGAGGATACACATGTTTGACAACAAAAGGACCACTCCACCTAGATCTCAATTTTCCAGGGAATAGGTGTAGACAAGAATTATAAAGCATAACTTTTTGACCAATTTCAAAAGATTTTCTCAAAATTGTCTTGTCATGAAAAGTTTTTGTTCTGGCTTTATAAATTTTTGAGTTTTCATATGCATCATTTCTCAATTCCTCCAATTCATTTAATTGCAATTTGCGTATCTTGCAAGCATCATCAAGGTTTAGATTGAAAGCTTTAATGGCACAAAATGCTTTATGTTCCAATTCTACAGGCAAGCGACAAGGTTTTCCATAGACTAACTGATAGGGTGACATGCCCAAAGATGCCTTGAAAGCAATACGGTAAGCCCAAAGTGCATTGTTTAGTCGTAAAGACCAATCTTTATGATTTGGGTTAACCATTTTTTTCAAAATTTGTTTAATCTCCCTATTTACTAATTCAACTTGTCCACTTGTCTGAAGGTGATAAAGGGTAGCAATTTTATGTGTAATACCATATTTCTTCATTAAAGAATCAAATGATTTATTACAAAAATGTGTTCCTCCATTACTGATGATAGCTCGAGGGATTCCAAATCGACACATAATATTTTCTTTTAAAAATTTGAGAACAATTTTATGATCATTGTGTCGGCATGGAATCGCCTCAATCCATTTTGAGACATAATCAACTGCAACCAAAATATACACAAATCCAAATGAAGATGAAAATGAGCCCATGAAATCAATTCCCTAATAATAAAAAATTTCAATGACAAGGATGGGGTTCATAGGCATCATGTTTCTTTTAGAAATTGAGCTCATTTTTTGACAATTTTCTTAACTTTTGCAAAAAGTATAGCAATCTTTAAATAAAGTAGGCCAATAAAATTTGCACTGTAAGATTTTCGCAGCTGTTTTCTTTGAAGAAAAGTGACCTCCTCATGCTTCTGAGTGACAAAATTTGATGACACTACCTACCTCACTATCAGGCACACATCTCCGAAAGATTTGGTCAGGACAATATACGAACAAGTATGGGTCATTCCAATAAAAAATTTTCACCTCTGTCAAAAATTTCCTTCTATCTTGGTGCGTCCATTGAGGCGGCATCTTTCCTTCTTATTCTTCAGTAAGAGATGAGGAAATTATCACTGGAAAGCTTTGCTCTTCTCCCAAAAATGTGTACTTCAACCCAACAAATAATGGCTTTAGTTTCGGTGTAGGTACTTCTTCATGGTCATTATCATTCATGGGTTTTAGCTCTGCAAATCTTGGCTTCCATCCCTTGTACTCCATTACCTGCGTGCTATCAAGCAAAGAGTATATTTCAGACATCTTCTAATTGCATGCCTGACTCAAATGAATTGACTAAACAAATTTCTAATGGGTCAGAAGAACTCATTGTTTGAAGATGATCATCTATAATGGCTTCAATTTCTTCAACTTCCTCCTTTTCATCAAGGACTTCCTGTGGTTGCTTGCACATGTTAAAAACATTGAGCTCCAGTGTCATGTTTTCAAATGTTAGCTTCACCACTCCATTTTTGCAATTTATCAAAGCATTAGATGTTACTAAAAATAGACGACCTAAAATAATAGGAATTGACTTGCATCTATCAACCATAGGTTCAGTATCCAAGATAATAAAATCCACAAAATATATGAATTTATCAACTTGAGCCAACACATCTTCCATTATTCCTCTTGGAATTTTAATTGATCTATCAGCAAGTAGAAGAGTTACAGAAGTTAGTTTTAACTCACCCAAGTTGAGTTGCTGATAAACTGAATATGGAAGCAAATTGACACTAGCACCAAGATCAAATAAAGCTTTTTCAATTTTATGTTGTCCAATAATGCATGAAATTATAGGACAACTAGGGTCTTTATATTTCAATGCATTATTGGTCTGAAGAATGAAGCTTGCCTGTTCAGCCAAAAATGCTTTCTTTTTTACATTTAGTTTCCTTTTAACAGTGCACAAGTCCTTCAAATATTTGGCATAAGAAGGAATCTATTTGGTAGCATCTAACAGAGGAATATTGACCTTCACTTATTTCAAAATTTCAAAAATTTTAGTGTTATGGTTCAATTTCCTTGAATTGTTTAATGCTTGAGGAAATGGGGGTGCAAGTGAGATTTTGGTCTCTTTTTGGTCAGCTTCATTTTCTTGGGGAATTGGTTCATCTTCTTTCTCATAAGGTTCGGAAATTTTTTTTTCAACAACCTTTCCACTCCTAAGAGTTATCACTGACTTGACTTGATCCATTTGTTGGTTTTATCCTCATTTAGACTATACTGACCCTTAGGATTTGGTTGAGGTTGAAAAGGAAATTTTCCTTTCTCGTGAATGGTGAGTGTAGAAGAAAGTTTAGCAAAAGTTTCTTTTATGCCAATCATGGTATGATTATTTTGTTTATTAATGACCTCTTGTTTTTCTATGAATGCATGGAGTGTTTCTTCAAGCTTTTTCCTATATGATGGGACATAAGGTGCATATCCTTGAGAATTTTGAGAGTTTTGTTGTGCCTGAGGAGGTGGTGGTTGCATGAATTGTGACTGATTATTATTCCTCTAGCTGAAGTTCAGGTGATTTTTTCATCCCGGATTGTATGTATCTGAAAAAGAAGAAGTAAACGGCTTTTTAAAATTATTCATTGCATTTACTTGCTCATGTACAACTTCTTTAAAAATAAGAATCTTATGACATTCATGTGTTGAGTGTCCTAAGTCATCACAAATGCCACAAATTTTTTCATTTTGCATAGATTTAATTTCTTTTGCTTTTCTTAATTCTATGGCTTCAACCTTTCTAGCCAAACTGGCAAACCTAACATTTAGATCTTCCTCTTGACTAAGGTGATATTTTTCTTTATTAGCACTTGCAATGTTAGATTTAATTGAATTTTCAGAAGGGTTAGTATTATGTCAGGATTGAGAATTTTTAGCCAACTAGTTTAAATAGTCTAAAGCTTCATCAAGTTCTTTATCAAGAAACTCACCATTGCACATTGTTTCCACAAATTGTTTGGTTACATGTGTTAAACCTTCATAAAAGAAGCTTATAGTGCGCCATTTTTCAAAACCATGATGTGGGCAAGAATTTAACAAATCTTTAAACTGTTCCCAACATTGAGAATATACTTCATTTGAATTTTAGGAAAAAATATAGATTTGTCTTTTCATAGCATTAGTTTTATGTGTTGGAAAAAATTACTTAAGAACTCACCTTGCATTTCTTGCCATGTACCAATTGATCTTGGTTTCAAAATGTTAAGCCAAGATTTTGCTTTATCTTTTTAAAAAAAAAAGGAAACAATTTAAGCTTAACAATCTCTTCAGTGCAATTTTGGTCATTAAAAGCAATACATACTTCCTCAAATTCTTTCAGATGTAAATATGGGCTTTCAGATTCTAAACCATGAAAATTAGGAAGTAAAGAAATCATACCTGGCTTGAATCTAAAATTATTGGCATTAAGTGGAAAGATAAAACATGATGGACTAGAATTTTGAGGTGGTTGCAAATATTCACGCATGGTTCGCAACGGTCGATTTTCATGTTCATTATGTACACTTTCATTTTCAGTCATTGTGTCAATTATGTGTGATTGTGATTCAAACAAATCAACATATAAAGTACTAGGATTAATTTTGACTAAACGATCAGAATTTAAATCACGATACCAATTAAGTATAAATAAATGACTTAAAATAGAAAAAATAATATACAAGTAGGTGGTTTACACCAGCCATTAAATATTAACAAGGATGCGGTATAAACCAACCACCCAATAAATATTAACAAGTAAAAAGTTAGATAACTGATAAAGTAAAAAGTTAGATAACTGATAAATTAAAAAGTTAGATAATTAGAGAGTTAATAATTAGTAAGTTAGAAAGTACAGAAAGTAAATTACAGAAAATGAATTTAAAATATGAAAATCGGAGAGAGGCAGAGCCCCACCAGAGCCGGCGAAAGAGAAGAGAAGAAGAAAGATTATTTCATTACGTTAGAAAGCAATAATAAATAACAGAAATTAAAAGTTAGAGAACAGAAAATAAATGACTTAAATTAAAAAGTTAGAGAGTAGAAAATAAAAATTAGTAAGCAAAAATAAATGACATAAATTAAAAGTTAGTAAACATTAATAAATGACATAAATTTAAAAGTTAAAAAGTTAGTATGTTAGCAAGTTAGTAGGTTAGCAAGTTAGTAAGTCAAAGAGTTAGTAAAGAAACTGAAGGACCGGCAAGCCGGTCTTTTGCTCCTGTTAGGGAGAAGAAAGAACAAATTTTATTAAAGAATGAGAACCTCAATAAATTAAAACTTCAAATCAAGTCTCTGACAACAGCGCCAAAAACTTGATACGGATTAAAGGATGCAAACCCAAGTGCAGGTTGTCTCAAGTAATAAATTCTCGGGAGTCCGAGGTCGATCCACAGGGAATTGATAAAGAAAAATTATTTGAGGTAAGAAAATGATTTGTCACAACACCAAAAGTAATAAAAGTTATTCACAAATGATAAATGATTTGCTTGGGTTAGGAGATCAACTCTTGGTAATAATTTAGAGGCAAGGTTATTTCTCTTTATAACTCAATTGAAATCTATGCATAAAAGAAGTTCCAATCAGAAAATATAACATTCAAAGTTCAATTATATATGCAATCATATTATGATTCCTTCAATTATCTACCAACAATTATAAGTGAGCTCAAACATTCACTGTGCCAATCCTCTTGTCTAAATTGATTGGAAACAAAACACAACACATATAATGTCCACTTTATAATATATCATTTAAGCACAAGAAATAGAATAATCTTGCCTTATTTCATTACCAAGAGCTTCACTCTTTCACCCAAGCAAAATGAAAATTAAGTACTCATAATCAAGAAGAAAGAAAGAGAGTAGAAGAGAAAGATGAACATAACTTCAAATTAGAACAAAAGAAAATTACAACAAAGGAAGACAATATACAAGCATGAACATAATTTCTCCTAACCAAGCCTAAAACCAAAAGTCTCCTAAATGATCAGCCAATGGAGCCTTTCATAGAGGATTAGAGATACAAATGATAAAGGGGCTAATTATTGAGTGGGTGGATGAGTGGGTGGAGTGGTTTGATGAGTGGTTAAGGGATTGGATGAGTGGTGAAGCGGTTCGATGAGTGGTTGGATTATTGAGATTCTTTGTCTCTGAAATCATTCATTACTTAACTCATGGATGCTGTCATCAAATGGAAAAGTGGCCTTGATGAAAGTTGTAGATCTGGGCCTTAACTTTTAGATATCCAAATTTCAGCTCATTTCACCACCTACAAGCCGAGATATGGTCCAATTACTAAACAGTGTTCAGGCTTAAATACAGCACCTCTGTTTTGACTTTCAGACCCAATATGACCTTAAGTTGTCCGATTGTGCTCTTGCGTTCTTCATGAAAGTTGTAGATATGGGTCTTAACTTTCAAGTTTCTAAATTTCAGCTAAAGAAAGTTACTACAGCCCGAGTTATGCTCTAATTACTACAAACTATTCAGGTTCCAGTTCCAAAACTCATGTTCTGACTTCCAAGCCCATTTAGCTCCTCTAGATGTCCATATTTTACCTGGAGCTCTTCATGAAAGTTGTAGAGCTCTCTCTTATATTTCTTACAAAGTAAGATACATAATTTTTACACATCTAGAACTCAAGGTATGGCGAAAATACAGAAATAGTGTAAGACCCAAATAATGCTGGAAAAATCAATTAAGTGTAATTTGAGTCCAAACTTACAAAACATAACCAAACTCAATCAATTAAGTACATAGAGAGTGTAAATGACTTAAAATGATGGTTTATTAATGTATAAAATATATGATCATCATTGACTCAAGTATTCACCACCTCGATCTGATCAAAGGACTTTAATACTCTTGCCAAGTTAGTTTTGTACTTCATTCTTGAACTCCTTGAACTTTTCAAAGGATTCTGATTTGTACTTCATAAGGTATACAAATCTATATCTACTGAAATCATCAGTAAATATAATGAAGTATTGAAAACTGTCTCTAGCCAATGTGTTTAGGGGTCCACATACATCACTATGTATAAAGCCCAAAAGATCACTAGCCCTTTCACCTTGTCCAGTGAATGGGGCCTTTGTCATCTTCCCCAATAAACAAGATTCACATATCTCATATGATTCGAAATCAAACGAGTCCAAGAATCCATCTTTATGGAGTTTAGAGATGCATTTCTCATTTATGTGGCCCAAACGACAATGCCAGAGATAAGTTGGGTTCATATCGTTTAATTTAAACCTCTTTGTATTTATGTTATAGACGGGCGTTTCGAGATCAATGACATAAAGTCCATTACTCAATTGTGCACTACCATAAAAAATATCATTCAAATAAATAGAATAACATTTGTCCTTTATAATAAATGTAAAACATTTCTTGTCTAAACAAGAAACAGAAATGATATTCCTGCTAATAGCAAGCACAAAATAGCAGTTCTCTAACTCTATTACAAGCCCAATGAGCAAAGATAACAAGTAAGTCCTTATGTCTAAGGCAGTAAACCTTGCTCCATTTCCAACTCATAGGTTGACTTCGCCCTTAGTCAATGGTCTATTGTTCTTTAGATCCTGCATATTTACACAAATGTGAGATCTACATCCAATATCTAATACCCATGATGCAAAAGTAGATAAATTGACTTCTATAACATCCAATATCTCACTTTCCTTTTTCTTCTTTAGCTCCTCTTGGTACTTGGCACAGTTCCTCTTCCAATGTCCGGTCTGACCATAGTAGAAGCACATACCTTCCTTAGCCACTCCACCTACTAGTTTCAAGCTAGAAGTGTTGGGCTTGGACTTATCCTTGCCCTTGCCCTTCCGTTTGTCCTTAGGCTTTTTTTGTTGTTTCTTATCCTTATTCTTTTGGACCATTATTATGGCATTTCCTTTGCCTTTGTTTACGTTCTGCTCAACAGTTCTCAATATGCTTAGCAGCTCTGGTAGTGATTTGTAAATTTCATTCATGTTGTAGTTCATGACAAATTGACTAAAACTTTCTAGCAACGACTGTAGGACTAAGTCAGTGGCCAACTCTTGGCCTAAAGGAAAACCAAGTCTCTCTATGTTTTCAATGTACCCAATCATCTTCAGTAAATGAGCACCAATAGGGCTTCCTTCTACTAGCTTGCACTGAAACAGTGCATTAGAGATCTCATATCTCTCATGTCTAGCCTTCTCTTGATAGAGCTTTTTGAGGTGTATGATCATATCGTAGGCATCTATGTTCTTATGTTGCTTTTGGACCTCAGAGTTCATGGTGGTTAGCATTAGACATCTGACATCCAAGGCGTTATCTTGATGCTTCTTATAAGTATCTCTTTCAGCTCTAGGGGCATTAGCAGCAGGTGGCTCAGGAACAGGTTGTTCTAGAACATACAGTTTTTTCTCTTGCTTGAGGACAATCCTCAAGTTCCTGTACCAGTCTAAGAAATTTGTCCCAAACAATGTAACGCCCCTTTTTCTAAGTATACTCACGAAGAAGGAATGTCACACCATCGTAATAATAATAATAATACATAAAGCAGAATAAATTAAACTGCGGTAAAATAGTGATTGTTTTTAAATTCAATGACCCGGTTCATTTTACGGTTATTTAAATTCCTTTACAATCGTCACAATATATTTTTTTCTAAAATTAATTAATATAATGAATTATTATCATTACCAAGTAGAGTCAAAAGGCTTATTTTTTAAAAAAAAAAATCCATCGTGCATAGAAATAATAATTGAAATGGTCGCAATAAATAAAATTTAACAACGCAAGATAAATCATACAATATATATATATATATATATATCCCTAAGATATATATATATATATATATATATATATATATATATATATATATATATATATATATATATATATATATCCCTAAGACTGACGAGATCGAGAAAGGACCGTAGAAGGGTCCTCCTCGGGGTCCTCTTCATCCGACGAAACATCCATCAGAGCAACAGAGCAACGGGAGGGAGCCTGAGCAGTGGACAAAAAGGAGTCGTCACATGGGGTGTAATGCATGTCAGCCCACATGTCCCTTACGGGCAGGTAAAACTCCAGCCACACAAAAGCATGAAAATCAAAAATAGAGGTATCGTAACGACCCCACGCCAAGGACATAGTCAGCTCGCCATGGTACACGCAACAGTCGGTATGCACGTTGATGTGCCAGCAATCAGGACCTCTGTGAAAGTTGATCGGCACATAGCCAAAAAATCCACGGGGACGAGACGTTATCCTCAGTAGCTACGATCTCAATCGAGATATGGTCAGAAACCTGGAAACTCAGGGGCTTCCTCTTCTTTGTGCTCGTCTTTTCAAAATCATACAAATAAACAGAAAATATAGAAATACAAAAAGAGGTAAGACACCCAGCTTTCAATACCAAATTGGCAGCAAGAAAACAATACGGCGTTGGATGCTCACATATAGCACAATTTATACATTTAATCACGGCAATATTAAAATTAACAGTAAAAGTAGAATAACAGTAAAAGTAGAATAACAATAAATAGTAATAGAGTCATCAATAACAGATAAATAACAGTAAAGACAGAGCAGCAATAAGAAATTACAATAACAGATAACTAACAACAGTATTCTCAGCAGTCGACAATTCAGATAATCAGACAGTTATAAATGCTCATGATCAATGTATTATGAGACTCACAATGCGAAATGCAAAGGGTATCAAAAATTCCTACTCCATGGAGCTAGACATAAGCATTTTCGGAGTGAATGATCAAGGAGTAATGCCAGTATATTGTTAGCCTTAAAAATACAATGTGCTTTATCTCATAAAAATGTTTGCGCAATGACTTATACATGGCACCTCGACAGTTGATCGCGATTTAGGACAGCGTCTCAGACAGGATCGTTGGTGTGTCGCATTGGTCTATCCTACGACCCCAGTGGAACTACCACTATCTATTGTGAGACACCCACACCCTGACGCCCCCAGGGTCAACAACATATGACACCTACGCTTAGTTTATTCGCACCCTTACATAGGTGTTATTCAAACTCCTAGGCATACATAGCCTTTCTAACAATGTCCAATGGACATCACATATGCATGACGACATAATGTCCAATCATGTATGTTCATCAATGATGCATTCATCATAGCATATCATAATGGTATATTTACATATATACACATACATATTCATTTCTCGATATCATCACATCATGATATTCTCAATATTAATATATAATCATACATAGCTTATCAATTTTCACAAGTACATATCAACAATAGTTTTGCCCACATAGGGGTCCATGATAGCATAGAATCCATTTCCATGTCCACATATTTCAAGTGTCCATCCACTATCACAAGTCCACATTATGAGTTTACTTTTTCAAAGTCTTATACTTGATTAATTATGACAAATGTTAGGTAATTTACCTCTTCAAAACTGTGGCCCTCTAAGGGTTATTATCCAATTTAATTCTTCCATTTTATGAATTAGTTTCTTAGTATCAATTCAATTAAATTTTAGTTCATCAAAGTCAATCGATTTCCTCATTATTCAAGCCAAAACCGTAGCCATCATTAGGTCTTCAAGTCCAATGTTTAATTCCATTTTCATGCATTAGTTTCTTATTATTGGTTCACTTAAATTTTGATTTATCAAGATCAATCCAATTCCCACATTTTTAGGGTCAAAACTGTGGCTTCAAAGTGGGTAATAAACCCTTAAAACTTTCTATCTCAAGGTTCCAACATTGACATTCAATCTTTAATTTCATAGCTTCAATTTATTATGTACAAGAAACCAATTTTTCCAACCCAAAGTCCTCTCAAAACCATGGCCTTCATGTTAGAGTAAGGAACTCCAAATTTCCCATTTAGTAACCCTAACATGATCAAGCTCATTTAACAATTCCAATCCACTCAAAATCACAAATCAAACATCAATCGATTTCCAAGAACACATAAGCAACCAAAAATCACAAAACACATGAATACACAAGGGTTCCCTCACCACCAATGTTGGGTGAAGTAAGTAATCTCCCTCTTAGCTATTGGAGAATCACGAAAATGGTCTCCTCCAAGCCTCTTGAGAATTCGGTTTTAAGGCTCCAAAAATCCTAGGTTTTTCAAGAAAATGAACCAACATCAAATGTTGAAGAAAAATGGATTCATGGTCATCAAAGAGACCCTTGATTATGAAAATGAAGAGAAATAAGAAGAAAAACCAAAACTTCACCTTAAAGCTTGAATCTTTACCTTGGAAGACAATGGAGAAAAGGTTGGA
This sequence comes from Ormosia emarginata, assembly GCA_029884605.1. Lineage (NCBI taxonomy): Eukaryota > Viridiplantae > Streptophyta > Magnoliopsida > Fabales > Fabaceae > Ormosia > Ormosia emarginata. The sequence continues at coordinate 24,289,537 of JAQQTP010000074.1, read as the reverse complement.
TTTTGGAGAAATTTTCCAAAGAGAAGTGGTAGAGAAGATGAAGAGGAGTAAGGAAATGTGTTTAGTGAAGAGAAAGGATGAAGAAAAATGGTGGAGTGTGGGGGCTGAAAACCGTAGCAATGGAGGAGTTTTAGAGAGAAGGGAGAGCAAATGAAGAAGATGAAATTTTAGAGAGATAAGTGATTAGGTAAAGTGAGATATCTTTGAGAGTGTTTAGGTTAAGTGAGTAAGTCAAATTCCCCCCCCCCCTTTGGGCTTGGTGTTGCCGCGGCATTGAGGAGAGAAGAGAGGGAGATTTGCTAGCTTCTCATGTAAGCCAAGGGGTAGAGTAGTCTTTTAGGCAAAGCTTCTCAAAGAAGCTTCTTGAATAGTGTACAAAATTTGAATTAAAGTGACTTGATTAAACATAAAGTAGATTGCATTAGGATAATGTGATAGGATTTTTATTACATGCTATTATCCAATGGACAATAGTTACAGCCGATAGAAGTCAGTATTAATTAATCTGACGGATAAAATTTATATAGCGTTTTATTATTTTATCTGTTAAAATTTTTTTGAGAAACGTGAAATCTCGTAAATTGTGTCTGGCCTCGGGTTTAGTAAAATCTCCCGTCGACGTTTCCACAGTTCAAGGTTCTCGGAGAAAATATCTTATTTCCCCGGCTCCGCTCAGTGCTCACGCAAAACGAAAAATATATTAAAATATTCAACGTTTCCGAAAAAATTCCAAAAAATTCCCAAAAATCACAAATATTATAAAATGACTATTTGTCATAAAATATTCCAACTTTCGGAGCGTTACAGTCATTTTTCTACTCTGCCCAATGTGTACGTAAAACGATAAATAATATTAAAATATTCTGCGTTCTCAGAAAAATCTAGAAAAATTCTAGAAAATCACAAATATGATGAAATGAATATTTATAATAAAACAAATAAATTTTTAGGGTGTTACAGACAACTTGTCCTTCTCAAGGACTAATCACATTGATAAGTTACTTGAATTTTTTGTTGCCATAGTAATCTATCAATAGAAATATGCAAAATATAAGTATCATGTCATAAACATATTTAACAAGGTCCTTAATTAAATATGCCTCCCACTATTTTATTTAAATCAATGACCCTTAACATTGATCGTAAGATTTCCTAGTAGGCCAAGATTTATATTTCACCTAGCTTTGAGTCAACTTTGGCTAATCATCCAAAATTTGGTTATTTAGGTAGGAAACTCTTTCTAATTACATCACATGCAACTCTTGGATAGTTGGGTGAATAACACTTATTCTAATACATCCAATGGACTAAAGCCCAACTCTATACCTCTAAGCCTTCAATCCTATTGAAATGGCCTAGTTAAGTCAGGCCCAATGGCTGGCAGTTGAATATTACCCTTATCCAATCGCGTCTTACTAATATAGATAAAGGCATCCTGCTTTAGTAGACCTACACTTAATCGATACTAGTCTTGATGAGTGCCATGCATTGGAAGGCATCACATAATGACTTAATATTTGCTTTTGAGGGAATTTTTATTATTATTAGATCTCACCATTTATTAAGTTGTTTATCATGTCATAAACATCATTCACGCATCCCATACATATAAACCATATATTAAATATGACATGGTTATGGCCCTTAAGAGAGAACCATTAACTAAAATGAGGGAGCGAACCAGCTTCACAAGCATCTCCCACCAACGTCCTCATTTGATGCCGCCTTCATACCTCCACATCAAGATTACAATATATAGAAATCTCTTTTACATTTGAAGGGAGTTAGGTGAGAAGAGAATGTACAATTAGAATGGAGAGAGAAATGCACGACATGCAGGTCATATTTTAAAATAATCAAAATACTATAAAAGGAGGACTAAGGCCATAACCATGCACCATGCACCACAAAGTACGTATAAACACAAAGCAATAACACATTTATATTTTATGAGTTATAAAAACAGATTTGAATAACGCACTTTCGAATATCACACGCCATGCAACGGGGTTCGAGGCAGCACCTCGACAAACGGGGGTCTCACTGCCCAAAAACACAAAAAATTAAGAGGTAGACCTCTTTCACCTCTTTGACAGCTAGGGTATCAACACTTGAACCCTATAACCGAAAACACATGAACGCTTCATGCGCCGTGGGGAACCCTTGTGTCGTTGTTCAACACTTGAACCTCTTGCGCCTCCTTGACGGCTTGACATCAACACTTGATGTCTCTACCGCAAAATAGGAATAGGGTTTCCAAAAACCCTTACTCCGCGCCGCTGTGCATAACATTGTACGTATCACATACGTACTAGAAAGCTTTGCAAAAACATACATCTCAATACAAAATGATTTTCACAAAACATATGAACAACTTCATGGTTTTTGAAAACAACATCATAGTTTTGCACACAATACATAAAACAGAATATGTTTTCGCAAAAGGATTTCATTCGTTTTCTGAAATAACACATTAAAGATCATATCTTTTACCAAAAATAGAACAACAATCATGTTATCTCATACAAAATGAAAACAAAAAAAAATTGAATCATAGTTTCACAAATGGCTCTGATACCACTGTTGGGAATTATGACTACATCACATAGCAAAAAATAGAATTCCTACCAAGGATCCATGCGAAAAAGTCATAATCTGAGTTTTAAAATTATTTACCTCTTGAAGCATGATCAAAACAAGTGACGTGAATCATCAACATCATAATAGTGACGATGTCACTACGGTATCCATATGAACAGACTCACGAACATCCAATGTCCGCAAATAGGAGTCACGCCTCTTTCACACAGTGCTAGCTACGAAGAGAAAAGAAGAAACCTATCACTCTCTCACTCACTATTTCTGTCAAGTGCGGCTAGGGTTTGTAATGCATGCCTTGACAGCCCCTTAGCAATGTTATTTATAATAGCTACTGCCTTACGTGAGTGAGAGCAGCAGTAAGGTAAACTGTACAACCCTAGACTCATCTGTTATGATTCTGGCCCACAATTGAATCCAAATCCAACTTGCCTAATTACTCTAATTTAGTCTGCTCTATATGTGCGACCCTGCAGGTTCTCATAACATTAGCAATAATATTAAAAACTCATTTTAAAATTACAAGCAGTGAGCGAAATCTAGCAACACATCGCTGCCACCCAAGTAATGAAAATGTTAGTGATTTGACATAACCTTTCCGTGACTAATGTTTCTGTGTAGTTTAGTCACTTTGTCTAGATATCTAGATTGAACACAAGGCATGGAATACGTCACCCTTGTATAGTTCAATCCTTCGTTTCCTAATACCCGAGTAGACTTAATAACAACAGCTAAGATCGATATCTCATATCGACTCATTTGAGCATGATCATGCATTTCGTAGTCTCACTCAATCAGGGGGCCCGAAGATATCGCTCCTATTATGTAGGAGGGACAAATCCCATCTAGGTCACTCAAATCCCTCTGCATGATTCGCGATATATTCAATAACTGACTTTATAATCACCTTGTTACAGATGATATTTGATGGCATTAAAACACACAACTCCTCATGTTGGAATCATAGTGATTTCAGGTCAAAGGACCACATACACCATTGTCACTATGAGAATCGCTTATAACACTCACGTAACGATCCATGTAGCGGTCTCATGGTGGGTCTGTCTAGTTCATTTTTACTTTAATATGTACCCATGTGAAGACTTGATATCTCATATCCATGACCCGTGAGATGTGGCCATCAGTCTACGCACATACTAGTCTCAATGTATTATTGTTGTCCTAATTAACAATAATACTTGACCAGGGACATTTAAGAATAGTATTTTATTCAATAGGATCTCACGATCAAGTCATCCACTTGATGTCCTATGGCATCAAACTTACTATTCTAAGGACTTTATTATGTTTATAAAAAAAGAACATAATAAATGAAATGCCTCATATATTAAAACATAGCATAATACAATGTATGTAAATACAGATAAAATGTATCGGCCTCTAGGGCGTACACCAGCAACCTTGAAGCTCCAAAATGTCATTTTTGGATGTTTTGAGTTCTCTAGTTAATAGAATCCTTTGTTTATGCCTTTTTAAGCGTGTTAGGGCACTAGAGAGGTTATTTCTTGAAAAGAAAGACCTAGTGGCATACAAGGGAAGATAAAAGAAGAATGAGTGCATCCATTGGACATGGATTGCCATAGACCAAGAGTTAGTTTCTTAAGCAACCTAAGGTTGCACAGATGTCACAAGAGAGGTGATAAGAGAGTCAAGAAGCTAGATGGCAAAAGTTGAGTGTCATAGACTCTAGTTGGCAAGGGTGAATGCTACAGTGCATGAAAGTTCTTTAAGAGTGAAGTAGAGTTAGTAATGCGAAAATAGTAGTGCGCTAAGTCTAGTTGGCATTGGTTAAATGTCGTAGTGCAGGAAGTGCTCTCACAGAGAAGAGGTAGAGCTAGTAATGCAAATGAGGGCTTAGTTTAAGTTTATGTGGTGGTTATGTTAGAGTTAGGACATAACTCCGCATTTACACACACATCACTTTCACACATACTTGTTATTCCTATAGAGCGAATAGTGGAGACATCCACTCAGTTTTGGTAGTGATATCCACCCAGTTTATGGTAGGTTATAGGAGATAACATGATATTATAGCAGACTCCCTCCTTACTTAGTAGGTTATATGAGGTTACGTGTTATTATACTAGATTCCCTCCCTACCCAGAGGAATAGCCAAGTTTCACCTCACTACACTCACAATATCATACATTATTATTTAAACATAATCATACGTCATCTCAACATTGCATTATTTAATATTTGTTTTGATTGGAGATTGTGTGTTGTTGTTGATAACTCCATAAAATGTAGTTATCTATGTCCTATCTCTATCCATTATTGATGGTTTAGTACTTGTTGTGATGCATTGTTGGAAGGCTTTAGCCTCATTTTCATGTAAAATCCATATTGAGGTCTTCCTTATCAATCTTATTTAAATCCTTCCTAATCTTTGATTGGATTGAGTTTGATTACATTTGTTTTTACTGGTTGATTTCTCAATTGCAGGATGGTCCCAAAAGAGCCAAATTGATGAGAACCAAGGCACTGCATTAAAAGAGGAATCACAAGACAAGCTCTAGTACATCACGTTGCGGTGCAAGGAACTACATGCTGCGGTGTCCTGCTCTCTGCCAGTGCACCCTGTCAACCCAAGGCTTTTACACTGCAGTGCAAGGAAGTGAATGTCGCGGTGCTGGTGCCTTAAGTTTTGTGCGTCGTGACACGTGTTATATAACATCACGGCATGATGCACTAAATCTGTGTGTCTATAAATATGTGGAACACAGATTTTGGCTCTCTCTCTCTCATTTTTCTCCTAGGTTTTACTATTTTTCTTCCCTGTCTCTCTCTTCTGTCTCTCATATTACATTTTGGGGCTTTTGCCCATTGGAGAATCTAGCAGCTAGGAAGGCATTGTGAGGTTGAAAGAGGGTTGAAGGAGCCAAGATCCAAGCTTCAAGGCTCAACCCATTAGGACTTCTTCTTCTATTTCTTTTTCTCTCTCTCTCCCATTTATCTTGAATACGGATTTTTGTATCATATTTTCGTATTCATTGTGTAACTAGTTGTGTTTAGAGCTTTCTTTGAATCTTCCTTTGAATATTGAGTACCCCTCTGAGTTTATATGAAAGATTTGGGTTTTGTTCTACCATATTGTGCTTAATGCTCTTATTTGTCTGATCAACTTGTGGGTGATTTGGTGAAATCTATTGTGCCTAGACATAGGACTTTAGGTTTTAGATCATTTGTATGGTAGATGCACGTTCTTCTTCATTCAAATTGCGGAGTGGGTTGATTCATTAATAGGATAGACATATACCTATTAGCCATATATAGTCTTAGTTAAGAATCGATCTTAATGCTTGTTGTTTGCTCTGGTTCTCATAGACACATAGTGAACTAGGTAAATAACATAGGGTTAATCGCCCTAGACATAGGCTTTTAACTAAGTCTGTTTCTTAGGCTAACCTAATCTAATAGTTTGCATTGCTCAAATGGGTTGCATGTTGTCAGTAGAAATAAGGAGTGAAAAAGAATTCTCTATGTTCTCAACCTATTTTTATCTTTCTTTATGCATTGTAATTTATTTATCAATCCCTTTTCCAATTTATATTTGCTTGAATAGAATTAATTAAGTTATAGATTAATATTTAGCTTTAGAAGTTACCATGGTTCCTGTGGAGACGATCTTACTTATCATTTTTATTACTTGAGCGATCCGTGCACTTGCGGTTAGCAAAAGAGCGGTTGGTTTCCAACTCAGCAAGTTTTTGGCAATGTTGTCGGGGACCTTGCTTAATTTTTGTATTGCTAATATTGATATTGAGTTTTGTTAGTTCTAATTCAAGTTTTTTCTTTAATTACATTTTAATTTAATATTTCATTCTTTTGTGAATAAGGTACCATCAATGGCGGAAAACAATGATCATACGAGGCCTATGAGGGAGTTTTCTATAATGCCCCTTTTTGGGAGGGAACGTCACATGTCAAATAGAAATGCGAAAAATAAAATTTTCAAAATTAAGACCCGGTTCGTTTTAGTTAAGGTTATTTTGTTCGATTTGTTGTTACATAAATAAAATGGCGATATATATATATTTAGGTATATATATATATATATATATATTTGAATTATTATTTGTATTATTATTATTTTCTCTTCAATTAATAGAACGTAGTGACGAAAAGTGAATAACAATAAGGAGTAAGACAGAAGATAAAACTTACATCTGAACAACATGCGTATATATATATAGATAGATATCAAATATATTTTAGATATAAGCCTGGAATTCCCAAAAAGTAAAACTATACCTGCCCAAAGGATCATACATATACATCCCCCAATATATCAGAATATACAGCCCACCAAAAATAAAGCATCAGGCCCCCAAAATAAAACACTGGCAGCCATCAGCAGCTACCAGTAATGTTAGTCCCTCAGATGAGGAGGGATCGTGTCAAGATCCTCCGCGGGGTCCTCATCGTCCGAGGAAACCTCCATAGGAACCACAGAGCCACGGGCAAGAGCCCGAGCAGTGGAATCAAAAGAGTCCTCCTACGGGGTGTAGTAGCGGTCACCCCACATCTCCCGGATGGGCAGATAAAACTCCAAATGCAGGCTGATGCAGCAGGTAAGAATCGGCGGCTCATGATGCCTCTAGGCCAGTGAGATCGATATGTCTCCCAAGTAGACACAGCAGTCGGAACTCAGGTTAATGTGCCAACACTCTAGCCCCCCAAGGAAGGTCAGACGCACATCACCTAAAAATCCGCGCATGCGTGCCTCCATGCTCCATAGTAGATGCTAATCATGATCAGGCCAGAAGCTGGGGAAATCGGGAGCTCCAACCTCCTTGTCGTCGTCTTCGATAGGACACAATATATAGGTAGAAAATAACAGAAATACAGAAAAGAGGTAAGACATCCTACCGTCATTACTAATTATAGCAGCAAGAAACAAAACGGCACGACGTGCCCAAATAGCATTTCAAGAACAATAATAATAATGATAGACAGTAAATACAACAGTAAGCAGGTAAGCAGTTCCAGACAGTCATTCATCATAATAATAAATAAACAGTTCAAATCCACATAAAGTAGTAATTATCAGATGGTATGACATCTCATGATGCATATGCACATAGTACCCAAATTCCTACTCCATGGAGCTAGACACAAACAGTCGGAGAGAAAGATCAGGAGACACGTCTGTAACTCGGCTGCTGAGGCCAAAGTACTATAACTCAACAGTTTTCCACGTGCCCATCCAGGCATTGTACAGACAGTCTACGCTAGATCACGATATAGGACAGTGTCTCAGTCCGGATCGTCGATGCGTTTGCATCTGTCTGCCCCACGGGCAAGAGAGCTACCAACCGCCCATTGCGAGGAACCCGCACCCCGACGTCCCGAAGGTCTACAACGACCTACACTAGTCTACTCGCACCCGCACTAAGGTGTGTTCAATCTCTTAGGCAACTTGGCCTTAACAACAGTCCAAAGGACATTTCACAATGCATAAAGACTCTATGTATAAACATGTATGATCATCATTACATACAATTCCACAATGTGCCACAATTGGCCAAGAGAGTATCAACACATCATTGGTCACTCACATGGACCCACAATTGCATAATATTGAAATTAAATAGAGTAATACATTTTTAAGGTCTATTATGAATCCTTACTTAAAATTAGTCTTTCTTACAAAGTTCACCTCTAATTAAATTCTCACAATTAGTTAAATTTTCCTAATGTAATTTATTCTCCTACACTTAGAAGGTTATTCTAAGATCTCAAAGTCTCACACTCTCTTGTTCTTGCCCTAGTAAAATTACCTTAAGTTTTATGACAAATTTCATTCTTGGTTCTTTAAAATTTATGAATCACAAGTTATATCCAATTGTTTCCAATTTGCTAATTTTCTATCCTATTACTTATGATTTAAATCATTTGATTATCTAAGTTCCAAGGTTACCAAAATTGCATAATTAAGTCCCAAAAAGGCCCTAGAGGCCGTGGCCTCCCTAGGGAATTAAGTTCCCAATTTTTCCATTCTATTGATTTCACATTACACACTTGATTAAACAAATCTCTCACTTGTTACAATTGTTCACAAAGAACCCCAATTCTTGGGCCCCAAAACCGTGGCCACCCAAGAGAAAATCTTAAATCATTTTCTTCCATTTCATGCCCTCCAATCCATTCCAATATACCAATATACACCAACAATCAATCCAATAGCATAAACCAAGTGCAAACAACATGCAAACATACTAATCATACAATCAAAGAATAACCCTCATTAGGGTTTTCTCACAATCAACCACAAACAAGGTTTCTAAATGCTAATAGAGGTTAAGAAGGAGTGTCTTCTTCTTACCAAAGTGAAGAAAACAAGAGAAACCTCTAAGAACTTCTTGCAATTTTTGGATTGGGCACCACCAAAAACCCTAGAATTTCAACTTCATCAAAATAGCACCAATGCTTGACAAATAAAGCATGGATGGTCACCAAGAAGACCATTAAAACAAAAATGAGAAAAGAAAGTGAAGAATCAAGAAGCTTACCCAAAAACCCTAAGCTTGAAGCTTGAAGAAAATGGTGAAAATGGTGGATTTTCAAAGAACCACAAGCAAGAAAAGTGTTTAGGAGATGGAGAGGATTAAGAAAATGAGGTTGGATGAAATTTTTGTGATGGATGAGGCCATGGAGGGCTGCTGGCCGTGTGCTTCTAGAGAGAAGGAGGAGAAAATCTCAAAAGGAAGAAGAAGGGTGAAGGTAGAGAGAGAAGGTGCATTAGGTGAAATTTTGAAATAAAGTGTTATGATTAATTAAGTGAAAAGCAAAATTATTTCCCCCCCCCCCAAAATTGGCTTCAGCCGTGAGTGAAGAGAGAGAAGAGAGAGATGATCATTTGCATGGGGAAAGAGGGAAGGAAATTTCCTAGAAGCTTTCTCCAAGCTTGCAAGGAAAGTTTTGCACGTTTTTCGATAAAGTGAAAGTAAAGTTGTCTCCTAATTGGGCACACTAACACAGATGAATATTTACACTGTCAGTATCATTTTTCCCCCAGTGTAGAAGAGTTATAGATGATGAAAATAAAATTTTATTATCCATCGGATGATATTACGGTTCTGCGACTTCATTTATCCGGTAAAACCTCAAAAAATGTAAACTTCGTAAATTGTGCCCGACCTCGGGTTTAGTAAGATCCCCTGTCGACATGTCCACAATTTAGAGTTTACCAGCCACAGGAAAATATCGCATCTTCTCGGCTCCGCTCAGCGCGCACGCAAAACGAGGAATATATTAAAAATATTCATCATTTTCGAAAAATTCTGAAAGAATTCACATAAATCACAAATATTGAAAAATGACTATTTATGAGAAAATAAATGATTTCCGGAGCGTTACACTGACTTCTGCAGATCTTTGCTCAGTGTGCACGCAAAATGAGAAATATATTAAAATATTCATCATTTTCAAAAAATTCCAAAAAAATTTCTAAAAATAAAAAAAATTACAAAACGATCATTGATAATTAAACAAACACTTTTTGGGGTGTTACATTTTCTAATCCTCAAATGGAAAATCTCCAATCAAGTATCAGACGGCTCCTATCCGCATAAACAATTTTGAGATCAAACTGGCCATCATCCAAATGATTCAGACATCTGTATAATTTGGCGGTTTGTTGAATGAAGATCCCAATGCACATTGGTCAAACTTTCTGGAGATCTGCGACACCTTCAGGCACAATGGAGTCTCAGAAGATGCCATTTGTCTCAGGCTCTTTCTCTTCTCTCTTAGAGATCGAGCCAAGAACTGGTTGCAGTCTCTACCTGCGAGATCTATAACTACTTGGGCAGATATGTGCGGAAAATTCTTCAACAAATACTTTCCTCCGGCCAAGACTACTGGGTTGGTGAATGACATCACTTCATTCACGCAATTGGAACCTGAATCCTTGTACGAAGCCTAAGAGAGGTACAAGGATCTGCTTAGAAGGTGCCCACGTCATGAAATACCTCTGTGGCACCAGATTTACTCCTTTCACAAAGGACTACTACCTCACCATCGTCCACTTGTGGATGCAGCTGCAAGCAGTGCATTATTGAGTAAATCTTTCGATGAAGCATGCTAACTATTGGAAGAATTGGCTGCCAATAGCTACCAATGGCCATTAGCAAGAAATACTCAAAGGAAGGTAGCTAGAGTTCATGATGTTGATGTGCTCATATATTTGTCTGCTCAAGTGGCATCATTAGCCAACAAGTTCAACAATTTGGGTACTGACCCTAATCAAAGCCCCTTCGTGCTGTGTGATCGGTGTGGGAATAATCATGTCAACGATAGTTGTCCATCTACTTTGGAGAGTGTTCAATATATGGAAAACTATCGTCCACCTCAAAACAACCCCTACTCACAGCAGTATAATCCTGGGTGGAGAAACCACCCCAATTTTTCATGAAGGGATAGCCAAGGGTCAGCATCTTCATCTACTAGCAATGAGAGACTACCATATCCTCCTGGTTTCTCATCGCAAGCAAGGCCATTTATGCAAGAAAGGAAACCAGCATTGGAAAACATGTTCATGTAATTCATGGTGAAAACTGATTCATACATGACTAAAATTGATGCTCATCTGGCCAAAAATGATTCTCTTCTTCAGAGCCAAACGTCTTCAATCGGAGCTCTTAAAATGCAAATGGGGCAACTGGCCAATACAATGAACAATAGGCCCTCGAGGTCGTCTTAAAGTGATGATAGGGAGATCTCCCTCAAGCATGCTCCCCCAAGTTGAAGAAGCAGAAAAAGTCCTGCCTGAATTATAAAAAGGCACATTTTTTGATGTATCCACATTTTTGTGTTAATTTCTTAAGTTTTAAAGTCTAGTGTGTAGTGCATTTGATTTTGATAATTCATGTTATTTTATTGTTACATGCATGTGTTAAATCTGCTAGTCAGTTTTTATAAGTGGTTGAGGCCTCATTGAGGCACTTTTGGATGTTGTGTGATGTTTGCTGCAAAATTCTGCAGATAGACCTCTCACGTTGCGGCATTGGCTTTGTTGCGCCATGGCATTCTGGTCTCTACCCTATCAGGGTTTTGAGATAGAGAGCACAATGCCGCGACGTGAGTTTAATAACGCCGCGGCGTCTTGTTATAAAAAAAATAATTTGAAAATTGAAACGTCTGTGCTCAAACATGCACCGCGGCGTTATTTAGTGAACGTTGCAGCATTTTGTGCTTAATTTAGTTAAATCAAAATAGGGTTTGCGCCGCAACACAAACCCTTTAAGCTTTTGCATTTTCTCTCATATTTTCCCTCACCCTTCTCCCACAAATCCTTCTGTTTCGTGCTTTCTTATGCATCCCAGGTATCTCATTCCCATTTTCACTTGAAGGTATGCAAATTTCTTCCCTCTTCTCTTGTTATTTTCGTATTTTTTTCCTATGTTTTTAGTGAATCTTTGTTTTTAGGTCCTTCTTAGTAGTTTTTAGTCTAGTAATTACGCATGTTATTTCCTAGTTAGTTCATGCTTACTACTATTTACTTAGATTTGAGGTTGGGGTTATTGTGGGTTACGGGGTTCTGTTTTGACTGTTCATGATTGCCGCGACGTGGGTTTATAACGTCACAACATTGGCATGAATTGATTGAATGTCGTGGTGCTGGTTAGAACGCCGCGGCGCTGTGAGAATGCCCTTGAATGTTGCGACGCTGGAATCAATGTCGTGGTGTGTTACCCCTGTTTTTCCAGAAAATTGAGTGTTTTAGTTGTCTTATTCATTTGCTTGCTCAATTTTGACCTGTTTCTTTCTTTTTCAGGCATATGACACCCAAACGACTTATAAGAGAGAGCAGCAAGCAGCGTAGGGAGCCATCTCCTCTTAGACAGTATAATGAAACCAAATTTTTTTCTATGGTTGTACAAGAATGCTTTGGGACCCTGGTCTCAAAAAAGATCATTGTTGAGAGGGGTTTCAGCTTCAAGAACTCCATACAGCCTCACATAGAGGCTACCATTTAGCACTACCAGGGGGAGTTCACTAAACACCCTAGTCGGGCCCCAGTTCCCATAGTTCACAAGTTCTACGCGAACCTTGCATTCACGCACTAGGACTCCACCACCGTTGGCGTGCGGAGGCGTCGAGTGTCCTTTTCTCCAGAGTCCATCCAAGTGGCTTTAACCTTGTCTCCCTCTCCACTGCATTATGATTACCAGGAGTTCATTAAATGAGAGCCAGTGGAAGGGATTGATTTACAGACAGTCACCAGGCGCATTTGTACACCAGAGTCGCAACTGATGCCATGGACCTTCTCTCAGCAAGGTTGTCCATGTTTCTTCCCCCATTTTTGCTTAACCTCAGAGGCGAAGGTTTGGTACCATTTTATTAGTATCAGGATCCTGCCCTCTGGTAACCTCTAAGAGGTCACACACGACTGGGCCATCCTCATCTACGCCATCCTGCAAAGATGCTTCATCGATGTCACTGACATCCTATACATGCAGCTGTAGAGGGTGGCAATGGAGCCACGCAACCTTTTCTTCCCCTCACTTATTCATCGACTATGCCTAAGGATGGGTGTGCCTATCAGGCCACATGAGGAGCTTTCAAAGGTTAAACAACCTCTCGATGAGTACTTTATCGGGAGGGTTGGAGCAGCTCCTCCTAAGGCAACAATCCCTCGTTGAGCACATAGGCGAGCTCAGAGAGCGGCCCCAGAGCCCCAAATTCCCCACGAGGTTGCTGACGCAAGCGCAGAGCTTCACCAGATTGTCGTTATGCAGGCATACACTGTTGAGAGCATCCGATGGCTGGCCAAGCACTTACAGATCTCCATTCATGACTTCCTCATTCCTGCGTACCCACCCTTTGATGGTGCGGGCCCATCCCACCAGCAGCAGCCACCCCACTCACCTTTCGACGGTGTCGGACCCTCGCATCAGCATCAGGACCCAGCCGCCCACCATGATGATAGTGGGAGTGATATTGAGCCGCTTCCGGGTGATGATGACAGCGGTGCAGGCATTGAGATCCTATCAGATGTTGATGCTGATGAGTAGTATGATATATTCAGGGCATCGTTCTTTTATATTGACTCTATTTCTTTTTATAAATATATATGTATGATTAATAGTGCGGACACTGTTTCCCTCAGGTTTGGGGGGATGTCTTAGTTTTTTATATATATATGCATTGACTTTTTATCAATTGTTAAATATTATTAGTTTAATTTTTGATATTTTTAGTATTATTTAGTGTTTATTATATGATTTGGTGCACATAATGGTTGATTTGCATGGTTCATTCTTGTGAAATTATTTGAATGCATAACATGATGTCATTTGCTAGAGTAATGATTGCCCAATGATAATTAGGGATGCAAATTCACCTCAAATTTTTCTGTGAATCCCTATGTGATCTTGGAAGCATGCCAATTAATCTAGATTCTTTTTGTGCATGATCAATTTTTCACTCCTATACTTGTTTAGCCTTGGATTGGATTTGAGTGCTTTTCTAGAGAATGCTTATGACAAGTACATGTGGATGTGTCTTGCATCTCTAAAATTGTTTTGTAACTCTCTTTAAGTGAAATCCTAAACTATGCATGATTGAGGAAATGATTAGGGCATTCTTTGGACTGATTGAGCCTTTCAAGCTTAACCTTAAATAATGATATCCATTGGTCCCCTTTGAAGCTTTTTAATTGTTTGGCCTTATTTGTTTTTTATTACCATTGTGTTCGTTCACCTGTTAACCATTCTAATGCATATGAAAGCATTACATTTTCTTCCTACTATCAATGTTTATTGAGTGCATGATATGTTGTTTCTTGAAGTGAGTTCAATGATTAGGCGTATTAATATTTTCAAATATAAAGATAAGCCTAAAGAAACCGAATGCAATAAAGGAAAAGGAAAAAGAAATTGCTTTGTAAAAGTAAAAAGAAAAAAAAAAGAGAGAAAACCAAAGCAAACAAAGAAAGAAGAAAAGTTAAAAATAAAAAGTATTGCATGGTTCTGGTGATTTTTGAGCTTTCACTGTTGAATACCCCGCTAGTTTCACTTGTTCTCAAGTCTTGAAATTATATATTTTTGTTTCTCAATGTTTGTTTGTTATCCTTTCCCCTTTCTTCTTCACCCTATAACCTGATTGGGGTGAAATCTGCAAGTGTACGGTTTCGTCGTCAAGTAATAAAATATCGAATCCACAGGGACTATGTTTATGAATACCAATTAATTAATTAATTCAACTAAATTAAACAAAAGAGAATATAATTGTTGAACAAGAACGTAGAAACCAAACAATTAAATAAATAAAAGTTAAGACGCAAAAATTGAGAATAAAAATAGCAAATTGTTGAGAAAAGATTTCGAATTAAGAAAGCTTCCAGATTGGGGTTAACCACAATGATACAAGACTCCTAATTGACAATCCTCTTATTAACACTTGAAATTCAATTGAAGGTGAATTACCCTAAATTAGTTAATGTTCCCTTTCAAGATACAAGAACCGTGCCCAATTAAACCAATTCCTACTCTCGTGGTAATTGAATTTAAATTGAACCCATTACGTTTTTGGTAATTCATTAATCCTCGAAAGGCTAAACCTACTCTCGTGATTTAAACCTTAAGTTCAATTCTTATAGTTCCAACACCTAGGTTCACCTTTCAAGACGTCCCTAGATATCTATGAGATGCAAATAAGTGGCAAAGAAAATTCACATGAATAATCGCAATAAGGATTAAATCAACAACATTCAAGATTAATAAAAGGGTAAACAATATCAATTAATCATTATCAATGTATCAAAGGGCATTGCCCAATCCTAGAAACAAAAGGGAACTACTCAGACATGGAGAAGAAGAAACTAGAATTCATGTTCCAAGAACAACCAAACCCGTAATCCATGAGAGAAGAGAGGAAGATTAAGATCAAGAGCCTCCAATGTGCCTCCTTCTAACCCAATTCGAACCCTAATGTTGTCTTCAGAACATCTATATATACCCCATGGGTTAAAACTGGTTCAAGCCCATAAGAAAAGAGAAAAACGGACTTAAACATCTGACACGTACCCCGAACCACGGCCGTGGTGGCCACCACGGCCTGGCCGTGGTTGGTTCTGGGTTCATGATTTTTATGCTGTCTCTCTAACCACGGCCGTGGTGGCCACCACGGCCAGGCCGTGGTTGGTTCCGGAAACTCCCTTTTTGCTTTTTCACGCACACTCGATCCATGGCCGTGGTTCACCACGGCAGCCGTGGAACTCTCTGGAATGAGCTTTTGTCCCAATTTGCTACCCTTTAAGCTCCAACTTCAATTGTGCAAGCTTTCCATCCATTTCAAGGCCAATTAAGCACCAATCCCGCACAACAACACCAAAAACACCGCAGCTTATCCGAACTAAAGGGAAAAACAAACAAAAAGGGAAACTAAAATGCCTAGAATGTATAAAAATGCATGCAAACACATGAACAAAATATGATGTTGTTTCACACACATCAAAATACCCCCAAGCTTAAGATTTTGCTTGTCCCCAAGCAATAACTAAGACCAAACCAAGGAGTGGGATCAAAAGACAATAATAAATGAGGAACCCGAGAAAACATCCAACCAAGCAATAGGCAAAGACAAACTAAGAAATAGAGAGGTAATCAAAATCAAGTCCAATTAGAGGCTAAAGTTCTCGATAAATCATGCTCCTCACTAAATTAGGATCACTCCACTAACCACACTCAAAGTGTTCAAGGATGAAGACAATGCGCTCAATATTCCTCAAAGAAAATGCACTTCCATAAGCTTGATAAGAAACCAAATTTCCACTAATAATCAGCATGAATGCAAGAATCAAAAGGTCTTTCAAGGGATATAATGGGGCCATGGGAATGATGTCAAGAAGGATAAAGAAAGGAGGGTATGCACAAAGGGCTAACAACATTTTCAACAAGCACAAGAAACCCAATAGAACATACACGGAGCAAAGACAATTTTCAATCAAGGCATAATTCCACATTTTCTCCCTTTCTTTTCAAGCTTTCATCTCAAGCTTTTCTTTTATTTTGTTTTCCTTTTTTCCTCATTTTTTTTTAGGGGAGAGACCTCATTTTCAAAACACATGATTCCCAATACAACATTCAAACTCAGATTGCTCCATTCAATATTCTAAATGATCACTGACAATGTATCATCATAGGCATCAAGAAAACAATTATACAATAAGCTCAAAATGGGCAACTAGAGGATGAAAGTGTAACAAATTCAAGGCCGAAAAATACCTAAGATGCCTTAATCACATTCAAGCATGCAAACCAAGATTTCGCCTCAAAATGGTTTCAAATCAAGTTCTAGAACACAAAATCAATGAGGAATGACCACTCAACACAAAGAATGGGATGAAAAATCATATAGTGAATAAATCCCATACAAGCTCAAAACTCACTTTTAGAGGTTCAAAAATCAATGAGAAGCACAAATTCGAGAGAACATATGCTAATTATCAACTATCAAGAAATCACCTCCACTATCAATTAAAGACAATGCCTATTGCCTACCACAAGAATCAATAAATTGGGTTCCAAATCAATTATCATCTCAAAATCCCCAAAAGAGAGGGGGACAAGGTTCAACCAAAAAGCAGAAATATAAGATGGTGTGAAAATGCAATGCAAAATGAGATATGGGAATGCATGATAATGAAGATAAAAATAAAAATGAAAAATAAATACCCCCAAGCTTAGATCTTACATTGTCCCCAATGTAAAAATCTAAAACTATGGAAGGAATAAATGAAAAGAACTCACTGCGGTGGTGGAAAAAGGAGACATGTAGCCATGAACTCGAACACCCGGTCTAAAACTCCATTTTTTTTTTTGTGGCCGACAGCTATATACATCCCCCTACAAAGGCTCCGAACTCAGGGAGGCACCAAAGCCGACTCAACAATAGCTAATTAAGAAACAAAATAAATAAAAAAATGTTAATCAATAAAAATAAGAAAATAAAGGAAAAGAGATAGAATGTTGGGTTGCCTCCCAAGAAGCGCTAAGTTATAGTCATTAGCTTGACTGTGAGTTTGTTCTATGCTTAGGTGATGTCAATAGAGTGGTACTCAGTCCCCACTCCATCTTCATAGTGTTGCACTCTCTGGCCGTTTATCAGAAATGTCTTCTGGCCTTCTATCTTCACCTCAAGCACACTATAGGATAAGACTCGAACAATCTCATATGGCCCAGACCATTTCGACCACAACTTACCTGGACAGAAACGTAGAAGCGAGTTATCAACAAGAACTTTATCCCCTGGTTTAAATTCACGCTTCTTGACACACTTGTCATCCCGCTTCTTTGGTCCTTTCTTGCAGGGCTTGACCTTCTCGAACTTGGAAGCAACCTTGGGCAAGGTCTCCTCTAATACAGCATGAGTCACAGATTCCTGCATACCTGAAAGTACAACTTTGTCCACATCATCAGTAGCATCTATGCAATTACATGAATTAGAGGAATTAAGATTTTTTTCAGAATTGAAAACATTAAAAACTACTTCCTCATTATTCAATCGCAAAGTCAATTTCCCTTCGTGGACATCAATAATTGCCCTTCCAGTGGCGAGGAATGGTCGCCCAAGTATGAGCGGCATTTTAGCATCCGCTTCCATGTCAAGCACAACAAAATCAACGGGTAAAAAAAACTTACCCACTCTGATAGGAACATCCTCCAAGATGCCTACGGGGTACTTGACGGACCGATCCGCCAACTGAAGTGAAATAGTTGTGGGTTTCAGCTCACCCACCTCCAACTTCTTGCACACAGAAAGGGGCATAAGACTGACACTAGCCCCTAAGTCACACAGAGCTTTATCAAAATTTGTGTTACCAATCAAGCAAGGAATAGAGAAGCTACCTGGATCTTTTAGCTTAGGAGGCAATTTATTTTGAATTAAAGCACTACACTCCTCGCTATTAAAGCTACGGTCTCATATTCATCAAGCTTTCTCTTATTAGACAAAATGTCCTTAAGAAACTTAGCATAGGTAGGCATTTGTTTCAACGCCTCAGTGAAGGGTACATTAATGTACAATTTCTTAAGGACCTTTAGGAACTTCCCAAATTGCACATCTAGCTTGGCCTTAGCCAATCTTTGAGGGAATGGCACTGGGGGTTGGTATGGTTCAGGGGGTACATACTTAGACACATTTTCATTAATTTCCTCTTCCTCTAAGGGTTGTGTCTTAGTATCTATTTCCTCATCCCCCTCATCTTTATCAATCACCTCCTTACCCTTGGGATCCTCTAGGTTCTTACCACTTCTCAAACTAACAGCCAAGCAGTGTTCATTACCAGGATTCATTTCAGGCTGACCAGGAAATTTACCTTGTTGCCTATGTGAAGTGCCTGCAAGTTGGGCAATCTGAGTTTCTAACAATTTATTATGAATGGCCAAATTTTCAACTTTAGATGACAACTCTCTAATGGCCTCACCACAACTTGCCCATGTTGCCTAAACTCCTCATTTTGCTTAGCTTGACTCTCAACAAAATTCTCAAGAAGAGACTCAAGTTTAGAGTTTTGTACCTGTTGGAGTCCAGAAGAGGGTTTACCACTACCTTGCCCTGCTTGGTGTTGACTATTCCGGTAGGAGAAGTTGGGATGTGACTTCCAAC
Source organism: Ormosia emarginata (assembly GCA_029884605.1). Lineage (NCBI taxonomy): Eukaryota > Viridiplantae > Streptophyta > Magnoliopsida > Fabales > Fabaceae > Ormosia > Ormosia emarginata. The sequence goes on along the minus strand of JAQQTP010000074.1, from coordinate 24,270,301 downwards.
CGGGGTTGTAAGTTTGAGAATATGGATCATTCCTCCCCTTTTGGTTGAAGTCATGGAAATTGTGGCATAATTCCACTTGCTCCACCTGTGCACCTTGTGAGAGCCAATTCCAACTTGGCATTCAACACCTATGTGTCCCCGTGCTCCACAAATCTCACAAAAATTGTTAGAGGCACCTATGGCATTTACATGAGCCTTTTCAAGCATGTCAAAACGTTTATTCAAAGAATCAAATTTTGACATAATTAAATCAACTCCGTCTACCTCAAACTTACCTCCCGAGAGTTTTCTCGTTATTACCTCTTTCATTTGCCCATTGGTGATGATTTGTGGCAACACTCTCAATGATCTCATAGGCTTCTGTCAGTCTTCTATTCATCAAAGCTCCACCAGCTGCGGAGTCTAGAGACACCTTCGAAGAATATTCCAGCCCATTATAGAAGGTGTGGACGATCAACCATTTTTCTAACCCATGGTGTGGGCAAGCTTCCAGCAAAGCCTTGTATCTATCCCAAGCTTCCGACAATGATTCACCATCTTTCTGAACAAAGCTTGTGATTTGGGTCCTCAGATGAGCAGTCTTGGATGGTGGAAAGAATTTGTTCAAGAAAGTTTGCTCCAATTGGTCCCAAGAAGTGATGGTCTCAAATGGAATTGACCTCAACCAAGCCCTAGCTCTATCTCTCAATGATAATGGAAATAGGCGAAGACGAATAGCATCAACAGAGGCACCTTCAATCTTGAGGGTCTCACAGAATTCCAAGAACATATCCACATGATCGTTTGGGTCCTCTCGATGGCAATCCTCCAAACTGGTTTTGCCTTATCATGGTGAGTAAAGCGGGTGGTATGGTGAACTGCCTAGCTTCAATGTCTGGCCGAGCAATTCCAGAACGCAAACCCCGAGCATTAGGGGCTGCATACTCTTTAAGAGGTCTATTATCAGCAGTGCAGCCATGACAAGCGTTGGCTCAAGTCTATCTCTTACTCTTTGGCTTTGTTGTCTTCTTCTTCTGCGAAGGGTTCTTTCAATTTCGGATCGCTTCTTCAAGAGTCCCAAAACATCTAGTTCTTCGCATAAACAAGAGAATTACCTGTAGACACTCAAAGAGAAAACAAGAAAGTAGTAAAAAGGTTTAAAATAATTAAATTAAAAATTTAACTGATATTCAAGAAGAACACAACACTTTTTCAAGAATCAACGCGCCAAAAACTTGATTGGGGTGAAATGCAAAGTGTACTGGTTTCGTCGTCAAGTAATAAAATATCGAATCCACAGGGACTATGTTTATGAATACCAATTAATTAATTAATTCAATTAAATTAAACAAAAGAGAATATAATTGTTGAACAAGAACGTAGAAACCAAACAATTAAATAAATAAAAGTTAAGACGCAAAATTGAGAATAAAAATAGCAAATTGTTGAGAAAAGATTTCAGAATTAAGAAAGCTTCCAGGATTGGGGTTAACCATAATGATACAAGACTCCTAATTGACAATCCTCTTATTAACACTTGAAATTCAATTGAAGGTGAATTACCCTAAATTAGTTAATGTTCCCTTTCAAGATACAAGAACCGTGCCCAATTAAACCAATTCCTACTCTCGTGGTAATTGAATTTAAATTGAACCCATTACGTTTTTTGGTAATTCATTAATCCTCGAAAGGCTAAACCTACTCTCGTGATTTAAACCTTAAGTTCAATTCTTATAGTTCCAACACCTAGGTTCACCTTTCAGTACGTCCCTAGATATCTATGAGATGCAAATAAGTGGCCAAAGAAATTCACATGAATAATCGCAATAAAGGATTAAATCAACAACATTCAAGATTAATAAAAGGGGTAAACAATATCAATTAATCATTATCAATGTATCAAAGGGCATTGCCCAATCCTAGAAACAAAAGGGAACTACTCAGACATGGAGAAGAAGAAACTAGAATTCATGTTCCAAGAACAACCAAACCCGTAATCCATGAGAGAAGAGAGGAAGATTAAGATCAAGAGCCTCCAATGTGCCTCCTTCTAACCCAATTCGAACCCTAATGTTGTCTTCGAACATCTATATATACCCCATGGGTTAAAACTGGTTCAAGCCCATAAGAAAAGAGAAAACGGACTTAAACATCGACACGCACCCCGAACCACGGCTGGTGGGTACCACCGGCCCCGGCCGTGGTTGGTTCCGGGTTCATGATTTTTATGTTGTCTCTCAACCACGGCCGGGCCGTGGTTGGTTCTGGGAAACTCCCTTTTTTGCTTTTTCACGCACCGTACTGCTCGATCCATGGCCGTGGTTCGACCACGGGCAGGCCGTGGAACTCTCTGGAATGAGCTTTTTGTCCCAATTTGCTACCCTTTAAGCTCCAACTTCAATTGTGCAAGCTTTCCATCCATTTCAAGGCCAATTAAGCACCAATCCTGCACAACAACACCAAAAACACCGCAGTTATCCGAACTAAAGGGAAAAACAAACAAAAAGGGAAACTAAAATGCCTAGAATGTATAAAAATGCATGCAAACACATGAACAAAATATGATGTTGTTTCACACACATCATAACCATGGCCTTACATTACAAGCTAATAAAGACCCTTTTGATCCTCGTTCATGTGTGATTTACATTAGTGGAGAGAGAGTTGCATTACAATTTTGTGGATTCTTTGATGGATATTCATGTGTTTGCTCATAAGCTTATCTGGTTGAGTATGATTTGAAATGAAGATGTTTGACTTACATGTTTCTGTGAAATGAATCATGCATGATTTGAAGCTTTGATTTTTGGTATGATAAGGATTGTGTACGTGTGAACTGCAATTTTGAGGCATGCATATTCTTTGAGGTTTAATGCAATCATCATACACTAGTGTTTGAGTTGAGCTTGTCTTTACAAGTGTAGTCTGACTTTGTTGTGCTCGAGGACTAGCAAAAACATAGGTTTGGGGGTGTGATACCTCTATAAAATGTAGTTATTTGTGCTCTATCTCTATGCATTATTGATGGCTTAGTCCTTGTTGTGATGCATTGTTGGAAGGCTTTAGCCTCATTTTCATGTAAAATCCATATTGAGGTCTTCCTTATCAATCTTGTTTAAATCATTCCTAATCTTTGATTGGATTGAGTCTAGTTACATTTGTTTTTGACTGGTTGATTTCTCAATTGCAGGATGGTCCCAAAAGAGTCAAATTGATGAGAACCAAGGCACTGCATTGAAAGAGGAATCACAAGACAAGCTTCAGTACATCACGTCGCGGCGCAAGGAACTGCAAGCTGCGACATCCTACTCTCTGCCAGTGCACCCTGTCAACCCAAGGTTTTCACGCCACGGTACAAGGAAGTGAATCCCGCAGCGGTGGTGCCCTAAGTTTTGCACATCGCGGCGCATGTTATGTAACGTCGCGACGTGATGCACAAAATCTGTGCATCTATAAATACGTGGAACACAGATTTTGGCTCCCTCTCTTTTTTTTCTCCCAGGTTTTTCTATTTTTCTTCCCTTTCTCTCTCTTTCGTCTTTCATATTACATTTTGGGGCTTTTGCCCATTGGAGAATCTAGCAACTAGGAAGGCATTGTGAGATTGAAAGAGTGTTGAAGGAACCAAGATCCAAGCTTCAAGGCTCAACCCATTGGGGCTTCTTCTTCTGTTTCCTCTTCTCTCTTTCTCCCATTTATCTTGAATACAGATTTTTGTATCACATTTTCGTATTCGTTATGTAGCTAGCTGTGTTTAGAGCTTTCTTTGAATCTTCCTTTGAATATTGATTTATTTGTACCCCTTTGAGTTTATATGAAAGATTTGGGTTTCGTTCTACCATACTGTTCTTAATGCTCTTATTTGTCTGATCAACTTGTGGGTGATTTGGTGAAATCTATTGTGCCTATACATAGGACTTTAGGTTTCAGATCATTTGTATGGTAGATGCACGTTCGACTTTATTCCAATGGCGGAGTGGGTTAATTCGTTAATAGGATAGACATATATCTATTAGTTGTGTATAGTCTTAGTTGAGAATTAATTTTAATGCTTGTTGTTTGCTCTGGTTCTCATGTACGCACAGTGAACTAGGTAAATAGCATAAGGTTAATCATCCTAGACATAAGTTTTTAACTAAGTTAGTTTCTCATGTTAACCTAATCTAATCGTTTGTATTGCTCGAATGGGTTGTATGTTGTCAGTAGAAATAGAGGGTGAAAAATGATTCTCTATGTTTTCAACCTATCTTTATCTTTCTTTATGCATTGTAATTTATTTATCAATCCATTTTCCAATTTATGTTTGTTTGAATAGAATTAATTAAGCTGTAGAGTAATATTTAGCTTTGGAAGTTACCATGGTCCCTGTGGAGATGATCTTACTTATCATTTTTATTACTTGAGCGACCCGTGTACTTGCGGTTAGCAAAAGAGCAGTTGGTTTCTGACTCAGCAGTTGTGTTTGTGTTGCATTTGCCTTCGGTGACAACTGTATGAGTAGTTGTCTTATATGATGGTTTCAAATGATTGTATTGGCAGTTATTTGATATCATTGCTTGTTCTAGTTAGAGATAAGTTATAGATTACATTTAAATATTGTATAGAAGTGAGACATATATTCTTATGTAATAGTTTGGTTTATTCATTGTGAATGTTTAAATTGTTGGTTTTGGTATATTTATACTAAAAAATTCGATTTCTCACCCCGTTTGTTGTCATGTAATTCCAAGTGGAAATTCATCCAAAGGCAAGAAGAAAAAGTATGAAGCTTAGGATAGTTTTTATGCTTAGTTATAAAGTTTTTATTTATTTACATTGTTTTTGGTTTGTTCAGAAAAGTTTATGTATACAGTGAGTCCTTTTGAGACAATGTTATATGTATAACTTTTAATTTTCCGTAAGGCTCTCCATTATTATTTGTTTAAATGATATGAAATGGTATGATGTTTAAGTTAGAAGTAACATAACTAATACTGTATATCCAGGTATAGGCATGGTATACTAGGTTATCGTTATTATGGTGTTACACTAATCAGGAATATTGACCAATCAATGGGACTTTGTTATGTTACACGATTGCAGATTATAAGATTTGGTAGTCACGTGTTGTACTGCAAAATTCTTTTTGGTAAACATGATGGTGACATGTTTTTCATACCTTGAATGACATTGATTCCATCCAATACCAACTTACCTATCATATTTCAAAGAAGGCAGTTTCCTTTGGTCATTTCTTTTGCCATGACAATCGACAAAAGTCAAGGTCAAACATTGTCACATGTTGGACTATACCTGCCGAAGGCTATTTTCAATCATGGTCAAATGTATGTGGCATTGTCAAGAGTTAGAAGCAGAAGTGGTATAAAGATACTAATCAAATCAGACGAAGATTAAGTATCAACTATTACCACTAAGGTTGTTTATAAATAAGTTTTTCATAGAATATGATTGGTAAGTATAACTATTACATTTACTTTCAACAATTGATTTAACTACATGTGTTACATAGAAAAATTATATACCACTAATTTTAATTCACTACATTGTCATTCTTAGATGAGTTAATCTTCTCTACCTACATGGAAAACATCAATATCAAAGATATCTTGAAGGTAAGTTTTTCTACATTATATACATGGTAATTATCTTCTCGAATATAATTATAACATCAACTTTCTCTTTCAGCATGAACATGGTTTGGTTTCAAGAGTTGATTGTTTTGAAAGCTTTGATCATCCACTTTGTACATGTTTTTACTATCTCCATATACATATATGAGGATATTGCCATACAATGTCCTTTTTTTTAGTTATAATTATTGTATTATTATTATTTTTATGTCTCCCTATAACATTTGGTTTTTTAACTTAGGTAACTTAAATCATATTTGATGATACTTGATTTTTTTTAAACTGTTGCATTTTGTTTCATTAGGTTTTTTGTGTGTGTGGCATATAAACTGTTTGTTTTTAAAACTCAAACTTTGTCCAAACAAATTAATTTCTGTACACTTTTATATTTTAGAGTTTTAATTAAATTTAATATCTTTGTTATCAATGTTCACTTTTATACTTGATTTCCTTCAAATTTTAAACTTATATTCTATTACGAATTCAAAGTAAAATTTAAAAAATCATAACCAAATTAACAATATTAAATATAACTTTTTTTTAATAAACAAAAATATATTGATAAGGAGTAGAAGGGGTACTCCAACCCATTACATCATACTACAAAGTTAAATAGCCTGAAGACAACCCAAAGGATTAATACACCAATCTAAGTAAGAAAGACCTGAGTTTCTACCCTCCCTACAAATGAACCACCCCCAAGATAATAACTTAATTTTTGCAATCACAAAAGTACTATAAGTTATTATCCCCTGAAAAATAACATTGTTCCTCAATAACCAAAGAGACCAAATAACCGCAAACCAAATAATATGTCTTACTCTTTTAAGCTTCTTCCCTCTGACAATAGCCACATGTTGCAGGAAGTGGCTAACTCCATCATTATGATAAACACCATCAAAGCCCAACCAAGCGTAAATTACAAACCAAACATTATATGAGAAAAGGATAGATAAAAAATAAATGGTTGCAGCTCTCACAATGAGAAAAGCGAAAAACACATGAAACACCTTGACCAGAAGGAATTATTCCCCTAATAGCCAGCGCCTCCCTTGTTGGCAACCGATCTTGAAACAACCTCCAAGCAAAGACAATAACTTTGGATGGTACAACACTCTTCCATAAAACTTGGTAAGCCTTTGCCAATTTGGATTAAGATTCAAAGACCTTTGAATATTCAACAAATATAAATAACCAGATTTCACGGAAAAGCCATTTAAGTTGTCAGGGATTCAAATCCATGAATCACACACCTCCTTTTGAGGAATAATAGAAGTAAGTAAATTTTCAAGTTCCTTCAAAAGCTCCTCCTCCCAAACAAATAAAATACGTTGTCACCTCCAGTTCCAAACCCACCTATCACCACTCCAATTACGCATTTCAGCAATTATCAAAGTATTATTCGCAGCCACCTGAAAAAGTCTAGAAAAACAATTTTTAAAAGGAGTCATACCAAGCCACTTGTCGCTCCAGAAACTGATATCCACACCTGTCCCAAGTTTAAACCGAACTGCCTCTGAGAACCAGAAAGAACAACTACCTCTGTATGTATCCAACAAAATTAAATCCATCCACCAAATAGATGATTCACGATTAAGAGATGAAATTGAATCTTGCAATACACTCTTAGCCGAAGAGCCATATTTATAAGATAATAAATTGAACCAAATGACATTTCGATCCGTCAAACAACGCCATTTCCATTTAGATAACAATGAAATATTAAACAACTCAAGATTTTTCACACCTAAGCCCCCAAACTTCTTCGGAAGGCAAACTTTTTCCCAGCAAACCCAATTTGTTTTTTGATGCTTTAAACCTCCTCCCCTTAAGAAATTCCTTTGAATATTTATGAGCATTTTCACAATCTTTTTTGGAGCTTTATAGAAGGAGAAAAATTATAGAGGCATACTAGTCAAAACTGAGTTAACAAGTGTAACTCTGCCACCCGTAGATAAATAACGTCCTTTCCACAAAGCTAGCCTCTTCTTCATAGATTCCACCACCGGAAGCCAAGTAGAGCATCTCCTTGGAGTAGCTCCCACCGGAATTCCTAGAAACTTGAAAGGAAAAGCTCCAATGCAACAAGATAAGAAAATAGATGCTGCAGCTAAGAAGTGATCATCTATATTTATGCCAAAAAGATTACTTTTGAAAAAATTCACGCTCAAACCCGAAGTTAATTCAAAACTCCTCAGAATCGTTTTAATACTCCATAGATTATCCCATGAACCTTCACACACCATGATGGTGTCATCCGCAAACTGAAGAAGAGGGAAAGAGATGTCTTGATTCACCATATAACACTTTAAACAACCCAATTTCACGGCTTTACTAACCAGTCCAACCCAACCCCTCAGCAGCACTTATTAAACATTAATTTTAATTTAACAATAACTCGTGCAACACCTGGGCTAAAATACTAATTTAAACTTATGACAATGTATCTATTAATACACAACATGTTAACGTATCGTTGCATAGCCCTTGAAGTTTGTGTTTTTGTATATGTAAAATTATTAATGTATTTGTGTATAATTTTTTTCAAGTGATTCTACAAAAACTTGAAATAAATCTAATGGTAAAAATAGATAGAATTGTATATAGAAAATAATCCTTAAATTTGTGTTCAACACCTCATAAATCTTGGTGAAATAAGACTATTTTAAAATAATTGTTATAAACATAAAAGATTATTTTAAAATAATTAAAATAACATCTAAGACTAATATGAAATAGTATGATTCCAGTTAGCCACATTTAATTTATATAATCACTTTCCGTTAACAAAATAGACGTAATTAGGAAAAAGGATAATATTGAAATCATGTAGTAACTTATAAGATGAAATTGACACAAATAAAATATCTAGGACTAAATTTTAGTACAAGAAATATAAATCAATGTGTGTTAATTTGAGTACAAGAAATTTGGACCCCTTAAACATATGATCTTAAATTTGACGAAGAATACTTTGAGAAAAAAAATACCAAAATATCATTTTAGCTTTCTCCTTTCATCAATCATATGTTATGCGTTAAATAACATCGTACCGAGAAGTTTGGCAAAGGAATACTTTGGGGAGAAAAAATAACCAAAATGTCATTTTTGCTTTCCCTTTTTATCAATCAAATGTTCTGCATTTGACAACTTTTGACAACTTCCATATTTAACTTCCACATTTCATATTTCACGTTTGTAAGCAAAAATACTTTGGTGTGAATTGGCATTTCTGTATTTTTTTATTTTTTTTTAAGCACAAAATGGAAGGGCAGGACCACATCTTGATTTGCAATTCAAGAAACTTTTGCATTTACTCCTATTTCTTCTCTCCCTTCAAAGCTTTTCCTTTCTATGCAGCCATCTCCGCATATAGTAGACAGTAGTCTATTTGAAACTGAAATAAAAGCCCCCAACAAACCAAACAAAAACATAAGCCATCCAATCCGTTACTGATAATTCAATTCACCACCAGCACCAGCAGTACCATCATCATCCACATGGGTAGCTATTGGATTTGGTGGCTTCTGGGTGTCATTCACATACTTTCATTCTTGGGTTCAAACCCTCTGATCCAAACCATCCATGCCAGGACCCCACAGTCCCCAGTTCATTGCAACCAATCTGGCTGCACCCTTTACAACTCCTATTACACATGGGGGGACCGCAAGGAGTGCTATGCTCTCAACGTGACATACCCAACAACTGAAGAGCAGCTTCGTTTGGCTGTGTCCTATGCTGTTCAGAACAACCTCAAAGCCAAGGTTGTCACCAGATTCTCACACACCATTCCCAAGCTGGCTTGCCCACAAGGGAATAATGCTTTGCTAATCAGCACAGAAAAGTATGATTCTGGCATCCAAATTGATGCTGCCAATTTGGCTGTCACTGCTGATGCAGGTGTGGGGCTTCGTCAATTGATTGATGAAGTTGAACGAGCTGGGTTCAGCCTGGTGGCTGCGCCTTATTGGGAGGGTGTCAGTGTTGGAGGGCTTATTAGCACTGGAGCACATGGTAGTTCATGGTGGGGGAAAGGTGGTGCTGTTCATGATCATGTTCTGGGCATGAGTATTGTTGTCCCTGCTTCAAAATCTGAAGGGTATGCCAAGATTTTAAGGCTGGAAGCACAAGATCCTCTACTTAATGCAGCCAGATTATCACTAGGAGTGTTGGGTGCCATCTCCAAGGTCAGTATATATTAGCATATAATTTCATTGTTTAATGATTTGCCTGGAATTGGGTGCCTATTCACGTTAAGTCCTAACTGCAACTGAAAAGTGAAAGCCAGTATTCAATTTCGAGCTTGTTCTTGTAGTACCGGGGAAAAAGAAAAAAAGATAGAGCTTGCTTTGGATGACCAATCCTTTCAAAGAGAATCATGAATATCACATGTACATTAATTATCCTTAATAAGCGGAACCATATGTGGCATGATTAATTTGGTAAGTCTTAAAAACAATTAATCTTTTTTACCAAAAAGGGAAAAATCTTCCCCCTCCTTTTGATGCAGATCTTCTAAATCAAATAAGGAAGTGTCAAATTTTAATACAGTTTATGATTTTTTTTTTATCATTGCAGTTTATGAATGATTAAATGCTTGTATTTTCGCGCAAATATTCCTCTTATAATTATATATGTATACATCTACCCGAACTTATTTATCGCTATTGATGTACCTGAAACTAAGGTCATAAATATATACTATGTCAAAAAACCAAGATAAAGTATCATATATATATATATATATATATATATAGAGAGAGAGAGAGAGAGAGAGAGAGAGAGAGAGAGAGAGAGACTGCCTAGTGCATGTTCAAAGTGGTATTCTTGTTTTCTTATGTTTGATGAATCATCAACGTTAATGTACAGGTAAAGTTATCACTTGAGCACAGGTTCAAAAGAAGCATAACCTACAATTTCACGGATGACAATCATATTCAAGATGTGTACATAGACCATGCAAAGCAGTATGAGTTTGCAGACATAACTTGGTATCCATCAAGACACACGGCTGTGTACAGGTATGATTCCAGGGTTCCCTTAAATGCCTCGGGTGATGGAGTCTATGACTTCATTGGATTTCAAGCCAATTCCATTTTGATCTCCGAATCAGTTAGAACTGCAGGTAATGATCTCTTGAACTCTTCTAAGTTCTAACTTGGTAGATATATGGTGTGGCATATTGTTCTTCTTTGAGCATACAATAACGAAGCCTAAAAGTTTTAATGAATGCCATAAACGTTGACATGCAGAGAAATTGCTGGAAAATGCAAGAAACGTCGATGGGAAATGCTTAACGGCAGCTGCTACTTTAGGATACAAGAAATTAGTTGCCAATGGGTTGAAGAATAATGGCCTAATCTTCACTGGCTATCCTGTAGTGGGTTATCAAGGCAAAATGCAAACCTCAGGTTCATGCTTATATTCAACAAGAGTTGATACCGCATGTGCTTGGGATCCAAGAATCAAAGGGCTATTCTTCTATGAGAGTACAGCAATCTTCCCTGCTTCTAGATTTGGAGACTTCATCGGTGATGTGAGAAAACTGAGAGACCTAAAACCAGAAAATTTCTGTGGGGTGGACAACTATAATGGGATTCTAATACGCTTTATCAAAGCCTCAGATGCATATTTAGGGCAATCTGAAGACTCTGTAGTGATTGATTTCAACTATTATCGTGCAAACGACCCATCAACTCCTAGATTAAACGAGGATGTGTGGGAGGAAGCGGAGCAATTGGCATTCTTCAAGTATGGGGCTAAGCCACATTGGGCTAAGAACAGGAACTTAGCATTCTTGGGGGTGCAGCATAAGTATCCCAAGTTTAACCTGTTTATTGCAGCCAAACAACAATTGGATCCACAAAATGTGTTCTCTAGTATATGGTCAGAAGAGATACTGTATGGGAAAGAATCAGAAAAAGCTGATGGGTGTGCTCTGGAGGGACTATGCATATGTGCCGAAGACAGGCATTGCAGCCCACAAATGGGGTATTACTGCAGCCAAGGCCTTGTCTACAAGGAAGCTAGAGTATGTAGGTATTCACCATCCTCCATAGCATGATGTGCCTTTTATAGTACCCAGCTTTATTTTTGGTGCTGAGAGCATAATTCCCTCCTTCCCCCTTCTTGTTTACCCAACAATTGATGGTCTGAAAATAAATATGGGTTCTTGTCATTGTTCACATACCAGTGCTTGCACAAGTTTAGATGGTTCCTCTTCAATTCTATTTCTGTTTTAGAATCCAAATGGTCTATTGAGTTTTAATTTGACTGATTAAGGAAGAAACTTCACAGCAGAAAAAAAAAAAGATTAAGGAAGAAAACTAGATACATAAAAGAGGCCCTTTAGCTACATAATCAAGCAACAAATGTATTTGAACCATGCTATTCTTACAAGCAACGACAGGATGTTACCATCGGCATTACGCTTGCGAAGGCGTGGAAGTTTCTTTTGGGGGTTTGCATTGCATCAATTGCAATAGGCAAACACGTCACAATAATAATCTCTTATTTTCATAAGAAAAGGTTTTATAAAATTTTGTTCCAATAGTTTTCAATAAAAGGTTTTGGTTCCATATATTTTATTTCTTGAGATATATATACTTATTCGGATTTTAGTCCATATCATCAAAGTGTCTGTATCTATATTTTTCACTTATTTAGATAAAGTTCATATAATCTCTACTTATTAAGGTATAAGTCTATATTTTTCATGAAATATTAGTTTGTATAGTTTTTACTAATTAAAGCATCACAAATCAAAAGTCAAATAAGAAAAATTTAAGATTGATATTAATTAAAAAAAGAAATTATAAAGACCAAAATTATAGAGAACAAAATCTTATTTGCACTTTAATAAAGTTATATTTCATTATATCTGTTGCACTTAATTATTTGTGTATGATTATTTACATGGAAAAATAATTTGATCCATCCCGTGGTCGTGAACACTAATTAATTGGAGTACTGCTTGTAACTGTAAATCCTAAATATATTATACTAGATGTAAATCTCACTTGTATGGTAGTTAAATCTATATACAAGTGTACAACTAAGTAGTGGATCAGGTTCAGCTGAAAGTCTCTAAGCAATAGGTTAATACTGATTCTTTAAATTAAATCATTTTTCGTACTGAAAAACAAGCAACCCTGCTGATTTTCACGTATCTCATTCTTCCGGAAACGAATATGGTGCTGTTCTTCTAAAGCCTGTAATTTACAGTCCTCTTAAAAAATTTGCCACGACTTTCCGATATGATAACTTGGGGATAATTTAGCTCACTCATATATAATATCCACATGATTTTTATTCTTTTGGATATATCCACGTGAATTTATTTTATTAGCAATTTCCACAAATTGTGCCTTTTTTTTTTTTAAGATAAGGAGGTGTCTCTAACCTTCTGTGGGTGTGGGACAAATTCCCACTCAAAAAATTGTTATTGTTATTTAAATAATTTTTATATATTTACAGTTTTGCATAATTGTGCAAGTGGGTCTATCTGAGTATAAGTAGGCCACTTAAACAATAGAGAAATTATTACCTAAACATAATGTATTATAATTAGGTGTACTAAATTAATCAGAATTTAATATTTTCATGAATATTTGTGTCTCACAATTAATTTCACAGTATTTTATAAAAATATTAAGTTCAGATTAGTTTAATGCACCCAACTGAGTGTACCATATTTAGGTAAGAATTTCTCCAATAAATAATACCTACTTATGTACAACCATATTCAATTACATTTATGATTTTATGTGTTGCATTAGTTTATTCTAAACTTATTAAATACAAACAAAAAAAAATGTGTTTGCATTAATGCATGTATCACTATTAGTTGAATAAATTATTGGATTTTGTTAACATGTGAGTATATGACACATGTTAAAAAATAAAAAATAAATTTTATTAAATAAAAAGTAAAAATGTTTAATATAATAAAAATTTAAAAATATTTAATTTTTTTAAAAGGTTAAGGTTAATGTTAAGGTTAAAAGGGAAAGTTATAAAGTTTGACACATATGTAAAAACGTTGAAAATTGGAAAAAATATAAAGCAGCTAAAAAAGATACTAAGAAAGCGGTGAGCGAGACAAAAACTAAATCATTCAATGAGTTATATCAATCTTTGGGCACCAAAGATGGAGAAAGGAATATTTACAAAGCTTGCTAAAAGTAGGGAAAAGAAGACAAGAGACTTGGATCAAGTGAAATGCATTAAGGATGAAGAGGGAAAAGTCTTGGTTACGAAACAAGACATCAAGGATCGATGAAAATGTTATTTTCACAAGTTATTTAATGAGGGACATGAGACGTTAGGGGACTCAGACATTCTATACACTAGAGAGGAGGACCAAAATAAAACCTTTTATTGTAGAATTCGGGAGTTCGAGGTAAAAGAAACTTTGAAGAGGATGAAAAATGGAAAAACGGTCGGACTAGATAATATGCCTATCGAGGTGTGGAAATGCCTAAGAGAGAAAGATATAAGCTGGCTCACAAAGCTATTTAACGAGATAATGAGATCTAAGAAAATGTCAAATGAATGGAGGAGAAGCACTTTAATTCCTATTTATAAGAACAAGGGAAATATACAAAACTGTGTAAATTACAGAGGGATTAAGCTCATGAGTCATACTATGAAGTTATAGGAAAGAATAATTGAACGGAGATTAAGACAAGAGACTCATATTTCTGAGAATCAATTCGGTTTTATGCCTGGGAGGTTAACCATGGAAGCAATCTATCTTCTACGAAGATTGATGAAGATGTATCAAAGGAAGCAAAAAGACCTACACATGATTTTCATTAATCTGAAAAAAGTCTACGATAGGGTACCGAGAAAGATATTGTGGAAGGCTCTGAAGAAGAAAGAAGTTTGTACCGTTTATATTCGAGCAATCTAAGATATGTATGATGAGACTAAAACTTGTGTGAGAACATAAGAAAGGATTACAGAAATTTCCCTATAACTATAGCATTGCACTAAGGGTCAACTTTGAGTCCATATTTTTTTAGCTTGGTCTTAGATGTGCTTACTGCCCATATTCAAGAGCCAGTGCCACAACACATGCTTTTTTGCAGATGATATAGTCTTAGTTGGAGAGTCGAAAGAGGAATCAAATGGGAAGCTAGAGCTCGCTAGAGCTATGAAGACGAGCTTTGGAAGAACATGACTTTCGTATAAGCAGGAGTAAGACGAAGTATATGGAATGTAAGTTCAGTAAGAAGTGTGCTAATACTAGCTTAGCAGTGAAAATTGGGGACCACACCATGCCACAAGTCACACGATTTAGGTATCTTGGATCTATCATACAAAATGACAGAGAGATAAAGGGAGATGTAAATCATAGGATTCAAGCTGGATGGATGAAATGGAGGAGTACTTCAGGAGTGATTTGTGATAGAAAAGTATCTCTCAAGCTTAAGGGTAAATTTTATCGAACAACTATAAGGCCAACGACATTGTATGGTACTGAATGTTGGGCAGTAAAAAGCTAGCAAGAGCATAAAATCAGTGTCGCGGAGATGAGGATGTTGCACTTGATATATGACCATACAAGACAAGATAAGATTAGCAATGAATGCATTAGATAGAAAGCAGGGATAGCACCTATTGTGGAAAAGATGGTAGAATCTCGCCTTAGGTGGTTTTGACATGTAAGGAGAAGACCCTTAGAAGCTCCGGTAAGAAGAGTAGATCAGGTGGAGGATAATCTAATAGCTAGAGGTAGAGGAAGACCAAGAAAGACTATAGGTGAAACTATTAAAAAAGATTTAGATTTAAATGACATTTTTGAAGACTTGGTTTATGATAGGACACAATGACGTCGTTTGATTCATGTAGCCGACTCTACCTAGTGAGAAAAGACTTGATTGTCATTGTTGTTGTTGTTATTTAATATTTTTTCTTTAAATTTTAATAAAAAATAATAAATGTTATTTTGATTCTTTATAAATGCTCTAAGAATACACACTAATAAAACTTTAAATTATTTCACGTCAAATTAACTTGTGGGAAATTAAATATCAAAGAACTCACAAAAGGTAGGTGAATATGGTAAATAACCTTAACTTTTTTGGATGATGATTTGAGTTTAAATTATAAGGATACAATTCTTGTGGAGAGACCACATAATCCTGGTGGTCTTACGGTCAAACAAAGATTAGCCTCATAGAAGATTCAGATGAGGCAAACATATAAGAATAACTTGTAGCCTCATAAAAAAATAAATATCAAAGAAAATAGAAATTCAGGGAACTGTAAAAAAAACCAGCCACTTGATGAACTAATCTTCGTGGGTTTGATTCCCGAAAGATTGAACAAACGTGGAGAAGAAAGAGAGAAAAAAAGAACCAGAAACGAAAGAAAACTCAAATTAAAGAGCCACACTGGTTGCATGCATGCCGAATGGCCTGAACCAAAAGCTGAAGACCGCGTGTCTGCGATCCTCCATACACTAGTATCCCCATTAATGTACATCGATTAATTATTATGGTCTGATGGCACTTGTATGATATCTAAGTCATGCAATGGTAGTGTCGGCAACATAATTAGGTTTTTTTTTTTTGTGCGGTACATAAATATAATGAATGGGATTAATGGGGCTCTATCCATGATAAAAGTTTGTCCATTGGGGTAAGGGTCCGAGGGTTATTTCTGTGTTCTGACCTACTCATTTTTCTCCATAAGTTACTTCGTATAGATACCCTACAGCAATTATGCAGAAAAGTGAAAAACAGTTGCGGTGCCCATCCCGTTAAGTCTCTATTAGACCCCTTAACTTCTTTAAACATATATGTTCTGGACCGTGGTCCGGGATCCCATCCTGAAGGATCGACCCGACACCTGAATCACCGGACTCCTCTGTAGACACCCCGACTAAAACCTCACGACATCGGTTCAAGGCATCGGACACTTACGATAGCCAGACCTATGCAAATTCCTCCCAAACAAAGATTGGCCATCAAGGTAACAGTCCTGACAAATCAGAGACGGACCTCTACGATCGTAGGACAATCCCGACAAAGTCAGAGACGGACCTCAACGATCGTAGGACAGTCCTGACAAGGTCAGAGACGGACCTCAATGATCGTGGGCTGAAACCTCTGCCAAGGCACGATCCTGATGTACCTTCGTCCTACATGGATTGCATAAGGATTCCAGCCACGCTCTTTATATATAGATCAGGCTAAGTAAACCTAAAGAGAGAGATCTATAACTACTTGATATATTCTCCTTTACTTAACAGCTACTTGAGCATTGCCTGACTTGAGCGTTGGAGTCCCATTGCAGGTACCCACCCCCTGGGCTTCATTCGCTTGGCTGCAGCTGCATAAGGAGGAAACCACCATATACATGCTTATTTCAGGTATCCTCTAAACTCATTTCAGAACAATATATATGTCGAAGTCACTCAATCTGCTAGTGAACTCAGTTCAATGGATGAGATTAGTTAGTTTTACAACCAAAGCTTAGAAAGTTCATGGGAGAGTAAAACAAAAAGAGTGAATAAAAGGGTAAAAGGGAAAACATGTGAAAGCATCTCCAACATTTTGTACTTTATTTTTTTAATCATGAGGTATCTCCACAAGTTTGACCGTGGAAGCATAAGAAATATACAATTTTTTCATAAAAATTATTTTTTTAAGATTTGAATTCACATTCTCTTCACATGAAGTCAAAATTATTTACCATCTCGACCACCCTTTATGAGTAGAATTTTGTCCTTTAATTGACTTTAAGCTTGTCCCTCTTTTACATCCTCTCTATCTCCATTGCATAACCAATGTTGCTTATTCTGTCTTACTTGTTCTCCATTCTTTTATTTCTACTACTTTCCGTTCTGTAATTTTTTTAAACTCATTTGCTATGGTCTTTTGGGAAAGCAGGAGATTAGCAATACGAAGGGAAACTTAGGGCTATAAATATGTAATACATTACTAGTGTGTAGTTTAGTTTTACATGAATGGGCACCATATATATAGTGTATCTAGTGAGATAAGTGTTTATTATAAGAGGTGAGAGGAGTGAATCTTGACCATTAGATTTTACATGAATGGTCAAGATTAGAACATAAATGCATGTGATTTTTTTAAGTGGTCACATGACCTTCAAATAACTTTTAATTTTAACCATCTATATATAGTTGTATGATCAAAATTTATTCATCTCATCCTCTCACAATAAAAATTACTCTCACTAAATATGCCCTATATATATATATATATATATATATATATATATATATATATATATATATATATATATATATATATGAGAGGATCAACTTACACCAGTGTAAGTTTTTTTTTTACTTACACTCATTTTTAACTGTTAGATCCACTTTCATCTAATGGTTACTTTTAATGAAATAATCTCAACCATTAGATGAAAGTGGATCTAACGGTTGAAAATGAGTGTAAGTAAAAAAAAACTTACACTGGTGTAAGTCGATCCCCTATATATATATATATTGAGCAGCTAAACATATTATATAATTGTGACATATAAAGTATTATATTTGCAATTAAGGTTATTATTAGTTTTTTTTTCTCATAGTATTCACTCACCTGATAAGTGAGAAACTAATCTCTCGAAATACGATAAGATACCTAAGTGAAGACCCTCCTAACAGTATTATTTTTATACATATAAATTCATAGATCGAACCTAAAACAACATGCTTAAGAGACTCAAACTCCTTTCACTTGGACCAACACACGTTGATTGGTTATTATTAATTTTAATTACGATAAAATTTATGTTTAAGCTTTTCAATTATGTTTTGACTTAAAATACATTTTAACATTACAATTAATTTTTCTTCTAAGACTTCAAAAATATAGACAGAACAATTATGTTATCATATTTGATATTTCTTCATTGTGCTCTAAGTTAATATGGCTTCCATATAACTAATGTAAATATTCTCAAACACTAATAGTGTATTAAACATTAACTTGAAAACTCAGATAAAATAAAATAAAAAATAACTTGAAAACTCAAGCTATTAAATTTTATACGAAAACAATGAGGAAAAAAAAAACTTCTTATTTTGTTCTTGATAATTAGCAGCATTAATTGAAGTTACAAAACTCGGAAAGACAAAAGAAAGGTCGACCTCATTTGCAGAACGAAAGTCATTACTGTATTTTGGACATAAATGTGCAATCAACCACAAGAGGAACTATGAGGAAACTTCTGATTCCTTGCATGCAGTTAAGGCTAATCGTCACATGAATCATGACAATCATCAATATGCTCATTCCTTGGCCAGGATATTAAGAGCCTCCTTAACCAGGATTGGGAAATTGATATTTAACGTGTCCTTCGTGGATATTAAGAGCCTCCTTAACCAGGATTGGGAAATTCATATTCAACACGTCCTTCGGGACAGAAACCAGAGTGCAGGAAATTGATATTCAACACGTCCTTCGTCACAGAAACCAGAGTGCAGATTTCTTGGCCAGGTTAACCAGGCATAATTATTCCAGTTGGGACGTGTGGCATACTCCTTTACAAGAGATGAAAATTGTTCTCTGATTTAGTTGGAACTTCTTTCTATGGATCATCTCATATGTGTTTTTCACCTGACAGGGTGATGTTAATAGAGACATATTGACATAGACACAAGCTCCAAATACAAGGCTCACAAATTTTGTGAGGATCCCGACGAGGCTCTATTTAAAATCTTTTATGTTTATTTCATTAGCTTTGTCATGTGAAAAATATATAGAGTGAGTTTGAAATGTAAAAAAATAAAAAATAATTTGATTTGTAAATTAAATTTAATTAAATTTTGTGTTTAAATTAAAAATAAGAAATAATTTAATTTTTAAAATCTTATAGATTTCATTCTTTTTGTTTTAAATTCTATCAATTTTAATAGGATTTATTAAATTTGATTTGATTTAAAATAAATAAATTATTTTACCCTTAAGAACTACTTCTAACAACTTCTCATAAGAGTTAAAATGTAAAATAATAAAATAAAATAAAATCAATTCTCATTTTAATGAATTTCAAATATAAAATTTGATTTATAAATCAATTCAAATTTTATTATTTTAAAAGTTTCAAATACAAAATTTGATTTTTAAATCAAATCAAATCAATTCAATTTAAATAAAATTAAATCATTTCTCATGTTTATTCATTTCAAACACAACCATAAAGAAGATCTATTCTCGAAAAAAGAAATCTACGAGGAATCTATGAGGAAACTGCAGCAGGTGTATCAGAATGAGAGAGACACCACCAGAGGTGGTGGCATGAAATTTGAGGCCTTCCAAATTCAGTTTGGTAGTCCTTATATCTTTAATCAGAATACTCTCCCTACCAATATATATATATTCGCATCACCTTAAACCGTTGATATACAAAGGGAGAATAAATTTGACTACTTTTTCTGCCACTTGGTATCACTAAATATTACAATTGATTAAATGCTTTTGATGAACTTCGAATAAATAATACTACATTGAGTGGGGGGGGGGGGGGGGAATCAAAAAGCCAAAATCTAAATTAATTAGATGCTAAGCTGGTAAATGCCGAAATATTTTATTTTATATCAGTTGGATGCACGTGGCTGTTCCTGCGGATTTCATTGTATTGTACCAACCAAGGAAAAGGGATGGCAGTTTCCATAACATAAGATGAACATGGAGGATGGCAGCTACAGCCAGTAAAGAAACTGTGCATTATGAGAAACAGCAGTGTTGAGATGTAGTAGTTTGCAGTCAGCAAAATTTAGTCAAGGAACGAATTGCTGTTTGGATCTGCCTTGTGTCTCAGTGTCTGCGTAATGCTTCAAATTATATTTTGGAAACTCGAATGGAAGAGGAAAAGAAAAACGCATTCAACTCAAAATAATCCGAGAAAAGTGAC
This sequence comes from Ormosia emarginata, assembly GCA_029884605.1. NCBI lineage: Eukaryota > Viridiplantae > Streptophyta > Magnoliopsida > Fabales > Fabaceae > Ormosia > Ormosia emarginata. The sequence goes on along the minus strand of JAQQTP010000074.1, from coordinate 24,249,794 downwards.
CTTGTCAATATTTTTAATAATTGTAAGCTTTTGCGGATAAACAAAAAATAACTGCAACAACCTAAAAGCTAGGTGACATTGTGTATGTCTGATGAGTAAGTATCTGACATAGTTAGAAGTATAAAGAGGAAGGAACTAGCATCTCAGCTACAAATTATATCTTTTATCTTGATTTTTGGGCACTTGTATGAATTATAACCACAATGTTAACAATATGAATGAACTCATTGCCGACCCCGCTGAAAAAAGATTGACTGACGCATTTTTTCTTCCATATTACGTCTATTAGAGGCTATTTTGAGCCCTCCCACAAACTTTACGACACCAACATAATATACCATAACATAAAATTATCTCGCATCCCCTTACTACAAGTTAATTAAATACGAGCCCTTCGATGCCCGCTTGATATATCACTCGGTTAGATTTGAACATGGCATCTGGGAAACTCCTCAAGTCAATGAATTTCAGTTTCTAAGCCAAAGATTTGCTTCTACACTGAAAATGAAAAATCATTTGCTATTCTCATGCTCAATGTAAGAGAGTCTACCTGCTGAAGTTATTTATCAAATTCAAAAACAAATGGAAAGGAAGGAGGAAGTATTAAAGGAAAGCGGTAACATGAAGAAGGTATCAATGAAAAGCTGAGCATAACTGCATAGCTTTATAATGGTACTCAAATAGAGATTCTGAAAAGCTATCAGATTAAGGAATAATGAAGGGTTTCAATGTTTTTCATGTTCTTTCATTTTACCCCCCTTCAAATTCCTCTTCTGCCTGCATCCACAAGGAGTAGGTGAGCCAGACCTTTTCTTTGGGAAACTCTCCTCGAATCTCAAATCTTCTCCATTGATCATGTAGGCATTCCCTGCTTCTGGCACGGTGAAATCAGCAGGATTTCTGTTAACCAGACATGAGCTTTCAGAGATACTGTTCAAGGGCTCTGAAGTTCCACGAGTACCACGAACATCCAATCTTTGTTGCACTGGAGTTTCTCTTTCAGGATGAGGCCAGCTAAACTGCTTACTATCTTTATTCTGCATGGCTGAGTTGGAGCTATTCATCTTTTCTCGCTTTCCGGACTTTGTCAAATTTCGATCACTGAAATCAATAGAACTTATAAATTTCTCATCATGTTGGATTGATGAAGATGCACTAAAGATTGGAGTGTCAGGAAAATAGTCATGTGATTTATCGGATAAGTACCTTTTGCTGTAATAATCCGAAGATTGCCTTTTCGGAGAAACACGGGTCTTAGATGTACCAATCTCCAACTTAGTACTGCAATCACCTGGATAGGAGGGTCTCTTAAGCATTTGAGCTCTGACACCTGCATTGAAGGATGTAGCTGACCGCCTGCCTGCATCCATAAGGCTAAGTAAATGCATGGCTGGTATGGTCTCATTCGAATACATATCCAGAGATCCCCTCAGATTTTGATGAGCTTCCATCCCATTATGTTTTCCAGGAAATTGGTATTCTGCATTCGTCCTGCTCAAGGTTCCAGGACGAATATTCCTACTTAGCTTCTCAAGGTTAGTAGCATTAAAATTTGGGCAGTTAAGATCAATATCCCTTTTCTTGTTCTGCTTATGCAGTGAGCCAGATCGAAGGGAAATCATGTCCATGTTGCTACTTGTAGGCTGAGAAACAGCATCATATCCCAAGGATGCATTACTTTTGGATGATGATGCCCATGGGTGAGAAGCTTCATGATCCTGTTGCAGAATAGTCTTGTGCAGGTTAGATCCTCCCTTGGCTTGCAAGGTACCATCAGAGGACCCACACTCTGCAATACTCCTATTAAACTTGGAAGGTGGAGCAGGACCAAGCTGGATTGGTGAAAAATAAACTCCACTTGATGGCTTATTTTTTGATTGTAAAACTTCAAACCCAAAAGGGGACTGAGTTTTACATAGATTATTCATTCCAAATCGGTTTCCATCAAATGGGTAAAAGTCATTAATTGAGTTTCCTTTTCTAGGGAACACATTTTCTCCCCTTGTGATCATTCCATTTTTCCCATCACCTGCCTGAGGTTTTTCCTTCTGGGTGGACTTTTCCAGCAGGCTGCTTACATTGTCCACATCAGGTAGAGACCTCTCATATTGGTTCCTTGCCATGATCTCTACAACTTCCATGGGTACATCATCAAATGTGCCCTGCTCAGACTCCTGCTCGACTGTCTGATCACAATATCTATTCATATTACCTAGTTCCACGACTTCAGTAGTTTTGTCCTTGTTTCTGGCCCCATTTATTTCCTGCAAAAAGAAAATGATTACCTTCTTGGAAACATGTTTTCTATGAAAAGTTGATTGTGTCAAGACTCTAAACAAGAAGACATTCATGCAATGGAAATTTCAGAGGTAAGGACTTCATTTTCACAGTTCTGGTTCATCGCTAACAAATAAACTGAAGAAGACCATTGCTTGAAGAATACATAAACTATTTTCTCCCCTACCTGGACAATTGCAGAAGTTAGTAACAATTAAACTACATAGGGATGCATAAGAGAATCTCAATAAACAATAGCTGCATAAATGCTTGATGGTCTACAGGATTAATTCTGCTTGTTTGAAGAATTAGATCGATCTACAAAGTAGCTTAATATGCAGCTAGCTAAGTATTCAATTTCTGGTTCAAGAAGTCAAAATGGTTCTCAATGTAAACGTTTCAAGAAACTATAGAAGTACATAATTGATTAAAATACTAAGATCTGGTTGATGCTCACACAACAAAATGTTCATAAAATGAAAATTATAGGCAGGGCCACTGGAATCAAATTGAAACAACTAAAACCCATCTCCATAACAACTTAACGTGATACTCTTAATATTCAAAAATAAAATGAAAAACAAAGAAATAATACCATTTGCTGGTCATGGAAGTGAATCCCATGTTAATCCTGAAAGGTATACTTATTCTTTTCATTAAGAAAAAGAATTTGAAAAGGGGATTTTTATTGCTACTTACTTCAAGATGAACTCCTTTTCCTTTTCCAGAAATAGCATTTGTTATGTGCTTGGAAGGAATGCTTCGTTCTCTGAAAAAATTTGTTTCATTGTCTTTCCTTATAAGCTGATGTTTTGAAGTGCCCTCTTGCAAAGGCAATGAGAAAGGTAGCCGATTTTCTGTTTGATGGATACTGTTTTTGTTGCAAACCTCTGCTGAAGAAAAGCAGTTTAAAGAACGATGCAGTTCCTCTTCCAGTCCTTCCCCATTTGCTGCACCTTGTGCTGAAGGAATTGGAACAGATACAGGCATATTTGACATATTTTTTGCCCCTGTATGTGCAAATGAATCTTCAACTAGCTTGTCATTTTTCCAGCAGGAAAAAGAATCCAACTCCTCATCAGCTTGCAGCATCTTCCCTTTTCCTTTGGAAAAATTGCGCACATTTTCTGTTCTTAGGGCATGTAAAGGAAAATTACCCATTCCTTTCTCAGTGGATGCACCAGGAAAGAATTCAGAAGAAAGAGTTTTAGATGCATATTCCTTGTTTGCAACATCCATAGTGTCCTCATTTTCTCTTTGCTGTCCTTGGTGTGGCTCAGAAATCAAGTGATTGTCAACATGTTGAATCTTTCTGTTCTTCTTCTTACCCATGGTATGACTTCTTTCAATTTCAGGGTTACGCCGGTGGCCCTTCATGGCATCTTGTAAACCTATTCCCACAAGTACATCTTTAGATCTATTATCCGGAACGGTGTCAATTGTTTTGGCATCTCCCTCTAGGTTTTCAACTTCATTTTCAATCCTCTGGAAGCACATATCTGCAGGCCTCTTCCTTTCTGCATCCACAAGAAACTTCCTTTTTCTACCTTGACCCCTATTTGTCAAAGTCATGTCTCCTTGAACATCCACCTTATCCAGTAAAATTGACAGTGTCTGTGAAGCTGCAGATGCATTCGAAGGACCACGGGATGCTGATCCTTGTCTAGTGATTCTCTCAGTCTTTGGCTCACCATTTTCACTTAATAAGTCAGTCAGCAAGCGCATCTTTCGAGGTCTCTTACGAGACAAACCAGTGGACTTTTCGGGATGATGATCCTGAAAATCATTTTTAACAATGTTGTCTGTATTGCTCGCAGGCACAGCATGATTACAAGCAACTGACTCTGGAGGAAGATGTCCAGTTGTGTGATCAGTTACATTATCTTCTTCAGTAACTACTGTACCTTCCCTCAAAATTGTACAGGATTTTCTTAATTCTTTCTGGCATTGGTTATCTGCAGAAGTAGTTGTCCCTTCATTATAAATCTCAGAAGAACTCTTTTCCATGCATTTGAGATTGCTAGTAACAAGCTCAACCTTAGAAACTTCATTACCTTCACAACCTGTCTCCAAAAAAAGAAAATTCTCAGTTGGGCTCTTTGAAATTAAAACATTATTATTACTATAAGTCACTTTAATATAAGTTACTACTGCCTGACTGTGATACATTCTATTCAGTTAAACCTACCTCTTTTATTTGTATGCACTTCTTGCACGAGGCCTGGACAAACTTCTGGCGAAGGAACTCTTGATAATTGATGATTGAGATTATTCTCCAAGCCAATCTCATGGTCTGGAGAAAACAGAGAAAATCAAGCCACTACTGTAAAATAGTAAACAAGATACTCTTATAGAACTGATCTTGATGTTACCTGTTATTCTGCTGAGTACAACTTCAGCATTATATTCTATCTCATTACTAATTGGTAAACAATCACTGCCACTGCTCAGATCAATTGATTTATTAAGATCAATTTCTCTCCTCACGAGAATACTGTCAGGCATTGGAGCTTGCTGAATACCAGAACTGACAACTGCATTACTACAGTTGCTATCAGACCCGCATCCAGTACTGCAACAATTAAAATCTGATTGGTCATTTTTATCAATGCCTTCAGCAGCAGTTGCTTGTCGACAGTTTTGACAACTCCACCATCTAAATTTTGGCACATCTAATGGCGGAAGTGATGGTTGCTCCTCAGACTCATTTACTGAAAATGGCCAACATTTTTTCCAGTCTTTTTTGCGAATTTCAGATACATAACCACTGAATTACAATAAAGATATGTGTTAAGGATTCTGAATTCCACATAATAAAAGCGTTGTCAGAATTTAAAAAAAAAAATTATACACAGCATATTCCCAATTACAGACAACCTTTATCAAACTGAACTCTTTCACACATAATTCTGTAATATACAGAACTTCTTTGTTTAGGAATCACTGACCATTTGATTCTTTTTTATAGTCCTATACTGCCACGTATAAATTAATTGGCTCCCTAACTATAAAATGCTAATATTTGTAAATCTTTAAATTTCCTATAATGAAAAAAAATTACATCAGCATCTTTTCTTATAAGAATAATGTATATCAACCGCAGACATCAGCAACAAGATACCATAAACTAAGTGAAGGAAGCTATAAACTGTATAACTCATTGATCTGCTCCGCTTCCCCAGCACCAACAAAATGTTGAAAAAAAAAATGTGACAGAATCAGATAAAGCTAGGTAGTCTAAGAAACTATAATCTGATCTCTGACAAAACTAGTAGGAATATGCAGCATAAAGCTTACCGTATTGAGAAATGTTCACATTTTCCTGTATCAGTGTTATCCATTGAATTGGCAAGATCTATAAAGATTGAGTCAATCTGGATGTATGATCCCATGAACTTGATGACAGTATACTAGAATCACCTTGAAAGTTATTCTCCACAACTAAGCGTGCCTGTCTGCAGTACAGAACAAGCAACTAGAGCTATAAGCACAAATAGAGTCTTCCCATTCACCAAAAAAAAAATATATAAATAATAAAAAAATTAAAAAAATCAAATATTAAAATTTAAAATGGAAAGAAAGGGTTCTAAGAATCAAGTCCAGCTACCATTAATCAAATGATTGTGTCAGGTCCATACTCAAGTAAGGAAAACACCAGAAATATATGAGAACATCTTAAGCTAAACTTCCTAGTAACCTATTAGGGTTTATGCAAAGCTGCTACCAAATGAAAAGGAACGACAAGTTAAACAATGTAAAAATTCAAGCTAAAGTAATATAAAACCAATGAAACCTCCGTACACAGTGATTAGTCACATAAAATAACAACCTCCATCATTATGAAAGCACATAAACCCTAGTTTTCCATTCAATAAATTCAACCACACAGATGCTCAATGTTAATAATCCAATGTTTGAATTACAGCCCTACAAAAAAACAGCCAGCCCACCCATATAATTAGCTGACAAATGGATACATACATATAGCTAACAATATAAAGTACAAACTAGGGCTTTTCAAATTCTATTGTGAACTAGTCATCTTGTAGCGAAAATGCTATCTCAGTATAAGAATTAATGCCAGGCCAAAAACCCACCTTACAAACACATCCAATGAGTCCAAACAAGATGATAAAACGAAGTACATCAACCCGCAACACCAAAATCTTAGGGTTCAGTGTCCTACATTAATTCACCTCCCATCAAGACACAAACAAATTAACTAAGCTCAAATAACAAGGAAAACAACCCAGCTGGCAAAGAAAATCCGAGAAAAAAAGAACTACAATAAAGCAAAACCCAGATAACAAAAAAAAGCAAAGCAAAAGCTGAAGTGGACACACACCCAGCATAAACAGTACAGTGACCTAAATATCTCAAACAAAAACAAGCTCAAAAGAATCCAAACACTGGTCCCAATCAAAACGGAACCAAACACCGAGTTGAATGCGAGATAGAACAATCCGAAGAAGAAGAAGGACCACCAGAACTCACCAGAGGAGTAACCCAGACCATCCCTCCCAGCCGGGGCACCGATTCTCAACGGCTCCTCAAAGAAACGACACCAAAAGATAGAGCACTCGACAGAGAGTCCACAAAGCGAAACTCAGAAATTGGATTCCCAGCTCAACAAGCACAATTTGAGTGCGAAAAGCCAGAAACCCTAGAGAGAGAGGGGTTTTCGATTCTTTCGGGAGGAGAGAGAAAGTAAGTGAGAAAGAGAGAATTTTTTTCTTCTTAGAAGATGGTGTTGTGTTGTGCGTTGTTGTATTAAAAAAAAAACATAGTATCGTCTGATATCCATTTCTAACAGACATAAAAAATTATAAATGTAGAGAGAGAAAGGGAGGAAAGAGAGAAAAGAACCAATGGGAGAGAGCCAAGTGGCGGGAACTTGCTGTTCTTATCAGTGGCTATTTACAATTGCGTGTTGATGATGATGGCAAGGAAACCCTAGATGGAAGGGTAAAAAAAATGGTGGGCACAGTGTTCGCGCGAGGTTTCCACGCGCTCCATTTGGGTGCTCCACTTCATAATTTGTGCCTGTCGTGTCCACCAAGGCTTGAAAAGGTGCTCTCGGACATTGCACATACAACGATTCTCATTGGTGCGTGTTTAATACTAACTATGTTGGAGAGTGGTTGTGGTGGAATGCCATTCTAAACCCTAGGTCTCTTTTAATGGAAGGTAAAACGGAGTGAGGGCAACGGTATGTAACCCTAACGTTACAAGAGGAGAAGAGTTTGCGTTTCGATGATAACAATGACAATTCTTCAAATTTAGATTTTCAGGTATGGAGAATTTCAATTTGTTGACATTGTATTGAAGTTCTGTAATAATTATAATACCTACTAGATACAGCGTATATGTGTGTGTATAAATCGTATAAATGCATGAATGACATGTGTCAAGTTTTAAATCTGTACACAATAATGAGAATCGGATTTGGCATGTAACATACATACATCATGCTAATTTGGAAGGATATAACAAAAAATAAAACGTATGAGCATTATGAAATATGAAATAAAAGGAATAGAAATAAGGATGTGGTAGGTGGCACATTGTAAGGTAGTTTCCATTAAACCGTGGTTTCCTTTTTTCTTCTTCTTGTCCTTTTTCTTCTCTATACTACTTCAGCTACTCAATTTAATTCTAAAAATTTTAAACCTAATTTTCATTATTAGATATCTATGTTATAGGCCAAAATTTATAGTGCGTAAATGGTTGGGCATCTTTGCTCACAATTTTTTAGATAATTACACAGATGACCAAAATCTTTTTTTCCTACTAATCATACAAAAAGAAATTCCCATACTTTTGGTTTAAGTATACTTTTGATTCTTGAAATGACATGTCAGACCAATTAAATTATAATCGAGTGTATGAATCTTCTAATAAAAGGAACGTTTCCAACTTCAGACTATGCCATCCATACATCTCACTTTTCTTTTTGTGTTTGAATCAATGTGGGCTTGATAAAGAGGATAATATTTGCTGAAAGAAGGGCCTATAACCGAGTATAGGTGACCATAATTAAGTAGAACACATTTTTTTTTTTTATGTAATAGCAAAACGGGATGCTGACTATATATCTAGGAATTTACTTTCTCCAAAAGTTTATCAACCTCTATTTTTTTATATTATTTTATACATATTTTTTATACTGATTAATGAAGTACAGATTCATGATTAATCATGTATATAAGTTAATTAATTAATATTTTATTAACTAATCAATATACATGATTTTTATTAATAAATTAATACATGTAATTAATTATGAATTTGTACTTTATTAATCAATATTAAAAATGGTGTAGAAAAAAGTGATAAGATGATTATTTTGAAAGTTTATTTACTATGAGCATTGTTTTGCTTTGAAAGGTGACAAAAGAATAAATCAGTGTCAATTCCAGTGCAAGTTTCTTATCTGTGTGTGACATTGACATCCATATACGTTTCATTAATAGTCATGCATAAAAGCTACAGGGTTTGAGAATGACCTTAATTTCCCCTGCATCAAAATGGCCCCCCAAAACATATCAAAAAAAGAGAAACGTATAAAAAAAATGCCCCGCCCAAAAAAATAAAATAATAACACACCCAACAGTACTGATCAGAAAAGAGATTCTTTCTGAAGGAAAAGAGAAACTACATCAGATCAATCTCAGTAATTAAAAGTTGTTCCAGCTGGGTATTCTAATTGATTTTCTTAATTTGGAGAAACTTTACTATGGAGTATTGATTGGTTGCTCTGTTCTATTATATCATAGCTGGAGCATATCTTTCATTTCCACATATATATTTGCTTTCATGGGTTAGTGTGTACCAAAGCGATTGACATGTGTGTTGAATTTGGCTGTTAAGTGAATAAAAAACACACGCACACATAGATATACATGGTAGAGATAGCTTGACCTTCCAATTCAGGGAGAGAGTCACACACATATATACAAGGATTTAATAAAGAAATAATGTTGAGTATAAGGAAGTTTCTGCATGACCCATGCGGTCAATTGATATGAAACCAAGGAAGAAAAAAAAAAGTCTGAACAAAAATTCACGCTTGTACAAACCCTCCACTTCACCCACCCCAGGTACCATCATATATATTATACCCAAATAAAAATACCCATCCATGTAACCCAAACCTTTTATTTTTTGCTTGATAATGGTTAATACATTCAGTGGAATCTAATGCTTTTTCTCGACCAACTTTAATGTGTATACCTTTGCGTCAGATGATTCTCATTTAACCTCCCACTAACTAGCTATATATCTGTGCTATTGATGAATAATATATGGTGTCGCGTCGGCATGCATGTATATATTCTATAAATATATATCAGCCTAATTAGTACAATCTAATTAAACCATATCTATCTTACAAATTAACCTAAAGAAAGTGGGTCTATGAATATGAATATTATCAATCTTCGAAAACTGTGACATAAAGAGTCTAAGCATGCATTTGATTATAATAACTATTGCAATATATGAGCATTTATCTAAGCAGTATTGCACCAAAATAATCTAATATCACGTACCTTCTGGTTTTACGACACGTACTGCTAGCCAATCCACGAATCATACGTTAAGAAAGGAACAAATCTCATTCGCTTTACCTGTCATGCATGTTATGATATAGTTTAATATATAATATAAAAGATGGTTGTGGAAAATTAACATTTGATTTAACAATTACTTGTATAAGTTGTATTTCACTCATCAAAGTATAATTAGTTGTTAGCTAGATTGGGATTTATCATGGAACAAAGTCCCAGTATGGACTATGGAGGGTGTTTGAGAAACTTCCCTAAATGATTATACCTACTCAAACCGATGTTCGATAGGATGGCACCTTTGTATTCTTTCACGGTGCCTCCTTGATAAAATTATATACCATATACTCTTCTACACTGCAGATATAACTATTGTATATTCGTTATTAGCTATTTTATTTCTTTTGTTCTTTCTCCCGTATAGATGCATTAAAAATCTTTCACTGAAGTGAAAATTTCAGTTCATTGTTAAGTATTTTCTTTTTCCTTGTAACTTGTAAGTATTACTACATATTTAGGATGTGAGACTAATCTTACTTGGAATACTAATACTGCACTTCCCAGCAATGCATTTCCCTGTTGGTCATTTTGAAGTGATTTATGATATCCTAATGTTACTTCTTATTCCTAAAGGCTAAACACACCCATGGTCCATGGATATGCATGCCCAGGGCCTTCGTACCCGGGCAATGATCATCTTCGTGTGCGTGTGTAAACTAGTCATGGATAGCATGCCCGAAAATGATTGGGGAGTCTAATAAACTGTAATTAATTAACAGTCAAATTCAAAACGAGGACTAATCAAAACATAAATCAGACGTATTGAAAGGAAAAATAAGGTATACATGCCTAATAAGTAATAATTGGTCAGTTAATTATTTGTTAATGCTACTCTTTACTTTTTATAAAAAAATGTTTCTCTTTACTTTATAGTACATTCCAAATTAGTTAGCATGGTTTAAATTTACAGTATCTATGTAGATATTTATTCACTTTAATTACTTAAACTAAGTATGCTATTTTAATACGTGTAGAAAAGTCTGCAGATACACCAATCTATAATTAAATTAATTACCTGTTTGGCCGAAGAAAAGGAAAGGAAGCCAAGAGCGCTTCAAGACAATATATATAGCAATGCTCAATCTGCTTTTATCAATTTGGATCTGTCAAGTCGTTTTCAAGTACTTGATGATTCAGAAACCTCGCATTAGATGAACTGCCAGTTTGGGCCTGCAATTGAAGGGACAACTGTTAGGAAACGTATACTAGTAATTGTACACTTGTTTTTGCTGGGACATCGCTAGCTATTTGCTAACCAAGATTGTGGGTTGTGGCCAAACTTTTGGTAGCAATGTATTCTTTCAATTTCAAGATGGTAATTATTATTCAAGTAAATTAAATGGGCTACGTCATCAATTACTTAATTTGGCTCCTCTTTTGAACATTTTGTCCTCCATTCTGATAACGGAGAGTTTGGATACTAGCTTGCTAAGGAAGATCATGAACAGTAATAAAATGGTTAAAAACTTAAATAATCTAAATACATGTCTAGACAAAAAAATGGCCAGGACAGCCAAAACAGTCAATTGTGTGCGTGGGTGTGCAGGGCACGTAAGGAAGTACTACTTGTATGCGTAATTTTAGGCTTTGCTAAGGTTGGTGTCCAAAGCCAAATTAAATGGGTATTTATTCCTTGATTTGTATATAATGAATTTAACTAATAATTAAAGAAGGCACATATAGCACGTCAAAAGAAAAACAAAAACAAAACAAGACGAGGCAAATATAGCAATTAATGATGATAATATAGCAATTAATCAGAAACAAACTATGAAATTAGCAATTAACAAAGGGATGTTAATACATTGATATAATGATGCATATAGCGATCATTTTTATTTGTTTGTTTGTTTTTTGGGTCATGAACAGGTAGCGATCCATGGATCACCGGCGACATTAGAGAAATTTTGAAGGATATATATACGTCTAGGCATTTCATGCACTAATTCAAGATAAATGGGCCCAAGCCCAAAGTCCAAAATAATCCTTCTGAACGAAGAATCCTTATGGCCGACGTATAAACTGTCAATTAACCTCCTATGACCCGCTGTGTCCACGAATTATGGCTGGTAAATCCCAAAAGAAAATACTAGATGCTGAGAATTTTGGCCGCAATGTGTGGACATTGTTATTGACTCTTAAATTGATGAATAGTTCTTATTATTTTGATTTATCTAAACAATTTCTCTTAAAACTTGATAAACTTTGACTAAATTCCGTTAAATTTTTCTTGTTGTGTAACATTACATGATACCTATAACAAGAGTCTCACCCTCCATGAAGTGATGTCAATGGATCAGATAGTTAATTTGATCCAAATCAACTTGATCCAATGGGTCCGACTTTTTTTTTATCCAAATATAACTTGGAGCAAGTCAGATCGAGTTCTTTGAAATCCAATAGATACTTGGATGTCCATAAATACCCAATTATTTTCACATATGAAATTCACTACATGAATCCTATAGTCACTTCTTCATCTTCCCTTCATTGATCTCCATCCAAATCCTCCATCACCACCTCAACCCCAAGGTCTCTTCTCCAACCCTTTCAATTCATAGTTTCCAAGGTCTCTTCTCCATCACCACCTTTCAATTCTCTTCTCCAACCCTTTCAATTCATAGTTCTCCATCCAAATCCTCAACAAATGCCATGTGAAAACACTAGATATTCGTTTATAGATCTCCATCCCACCTCCTTGCTTTTTCATCCTTCGTATGTAGTGCTCCTCTATGAACATCGTCATCTCAGTCTCATACGACATAGTGAGACCAATTTTTGGATCTGAAGAAAAAGACATTGTTGTCATTGGTGGTGGCCCTAGCGACTATGTCATCGTCATTAGTGTTTATTAAAGAATCAAGTCTTTCCCTGTGGCACCTGCCTCTTCATCATATGCATCCCTTCCAAGGTATTTCCATTCTTCGTATTACATTTCTGATTTCAACTAATCTTTGTTTTGTTTCTTTGCAAAATCGGCCGGATTGGGTTTAACCCTATCCAAAACGTTTGGATCAGGTCTAGATTTGAATCGGATATCCACATATAAGGCTTTGAGATGGGTCAGTTTGAGTCAGGTTGGATTTGACCCAAATCCGGTAAATTGGCATTCTTACCTCCATGTAAAAGATTTGAATATCTTTTTCTACAACCTTCTCTCTCTAACTAAATCTCTATCCCAAACTTTTTTTTTTGCCTGCTCTATCCCAAACTTTAATTAACAACGGTATAAATAAATTTAGACAATGACAAACCTCAATTGACCACTAATTGTTAAATTGTTATTTATAAAGCTTGGATTGATCATCAACTTAAAAGAGATACCATGGGTCACTAGTTTCACCAGTGAGTTGCTAATTGAACCATATAAAAGCAAATATATATATAAACATTTAATAAAAAATATAATAATAATAAAAATTGCTAAAATTAATTAAATTGCAAACAACTAATTTTCACAATTCCAGCAATTAATCCTTAATTGCCAAGTTAATCGAGTTGCATTCAAATTGAACGGTTCAACTAGGTTCATATAGGTTTGATAACAAGATTGAGTGAAAGGCTAATTTGGATTGGTTAAGAGGCTGATTAATCGGTTTGACTGGTCGATTTGAATCGAATTTGATAATATTGTCCCTTGTTGTTCTAGGAGCCCTCATCAAATCCGAATACTATGGAGCGCTATGACTCAAAACCCCCAAAAACCCAATATACATATGGATTGGTCAAGCAGCCAGTTAATTGGCCATAATATTGCCCCCTGCTATATTTTGCACAAACACACCTTAGAGCTTGTAATTCAAATCCCTAAATCTTAAGAATTGAACCTATTTTCCCTAACATTTTAACCAGTGATTTGAGCAACACTTCCATCCAAATTAACCTCAGAACAAGACAAATAGGATCTTCTATCTTTGAACACAGGTGATCCATCAATTTCTAGATATTTCTCATTCTTTATCCTTCCATTTTAGATAGAGAAAGAGATCGCTTTGTATCAAGATCAAATCAAGTTGTTTATGTAAAGACATAATGAATCATATATGAATTAGATCACAAAATTAAATAGAGTTCAGATAGTATACCTGTTTTGGCCCTCTTGAATTGATTAGCAATGAACTCAGTGTGTAGCTAGGTTTTTCTCGGTTGTTTTGTTAGCAGCGGCGGCACTCTCAAAGATAAAAAGACTTGAATATTATTATGGTATGGAGCAAAGAACTACACCAATGTAGGATTAGGCCTATGACGTTTATATAATCTTAATCCTCATTGGCTCTCTTATCATGGGCTATTGTAAGATTAGGCCTATACTAATGTCTACAACCCTATAATTTCAATTAAGGTGAAAAAAGCCCAAGCCCAAACCCACAATTCCATCCTCGAATTAGGACATAAGCTCCCAAACTATGGACAGTTAGTGGCATTCGACAATTTAAAAATATTTAAACAATTTAATTAGTGCAAAATGAGATACATGTACACCATTAGTGGATTTGAATATTAGTCTGCTAACTAAACAATACACATTGTTAAATAAAAACTTGCATAACATTAACCTGTGTAAAAATAGTATAACCAAAATTGTGTACAAATAACATTTTTGTAAACCAAAACACCTTGACTTAATCTCGTTGCACCATAAACTAAGATATAAATTTGAAGGTATTTTTTCTTCCTTAAAAAGGAATGCAAACACTCTTTGTTTTAACTCCTAACATGAAAAATCTCAAATGTTATAAATTTTACTCCAATATGTAGTAAATGAAATTTCATATGTGGTTGTTATTAGAGGTATTCAAATCCAAACCAAATCGAAAACCGAAATCCAATCAAAACTAAATAAATTTGATTTTTTTTTGGGATTGATATTTTGAAAACCGATTGGATTGAATTGGTTTTTGGTTTTGATTTTCAACTGATTCAATCTAATAAAAACCGATTAACATTATATAATTTATTAATTTATTATTTAGTTTATATTTTTACTTATAATAATTTTAATTTTTCACGAACTTCTATCATTTTATATGATTAAATATTATTTTAAGCATATAAAATGAGTTATTTTTATTTTGTATTTTCTTTATTTCTTGTTTTTTTTTTCTTTTTAATATGTTAAATTAGTTTTAGCTCACAACATTATAAGTTTAAATTTTTTTTTGTTAAAGGCCGATTAAACCGATCTAATCCAATTTAAACCGATGTAAGTAACATTATTTAAATTAATTGATTTTTTTTATTCAAAACTGATGCAAATCGAACCACGAACACCCCCCGCAATTGTTACTCTTTATTGGCAAACCACGTTCTCTATTGTGGTCTAGGCGATTTGGCGTTGATTATGAAAGAGATGGGATACTTGCCAGCTTAGATGGTTAACAAATATGAGAGGTAGTAAGATATCATTCAACAAAAGCATATGCATATTCAAACCCCAAAATGAAAAATAACGTATTTTAACTTTAAGAGTTTAGTCAATCGTAATTAAACTTTTTAAATGACATGAAAACATTAGATGATAATGTAGAAATTTTAACTTGATTACTAAAAATTAAATCATAATGCTAATGACTATTGAATTTACTGATTGGATCGAACTGGGTTCATCTAAAAGGGTTATTTTTATCAGTAGGTGATCATTTGTTATAAAATTTTGGCTGAATTTTATGGTATGTCTTAATTTTAAAATGAGGTAACCTTCCTCCAGTTCCTCCTAAACTTTTTAAGGACAAAAAGGAAATTAAATAATATTTAAGGAAAACGTTTTGGTACAAAATCAACAAATAGTATATGAATCACACATGGCCTCATCCTGGTTTCATTGTTCTAACAACTTTTATCTTTTCTTTATTTTCCAAAAATAATTGCATGAGATTGATATAGTATGTTCCATTCGAAATCTGATATTTTTGTATTAAATTGCTAAACAATACAACGAATTACGTGGCATTGCAGGAATGCGTATAATATTCACGTTCCAATCTTCCTACTCGACCTGTCGAATGCCTTTAATTGAAAGCAAGGTGTGTTCTCCTATAAAATTTGGAGAATACGTATAAGAAACATTGCTATTTACCAAAGATTTCGCTCCAAAAAATTTGGCATCCTCTGACGTGAATTTGTTTTTATTATTATTATTATTATTATTTTATTATTATTATTATTATTATTATTATTATTATTATTATTATTATTATTATTATTATTATTATTATTATTATTATTGTAACACCCTAATACCGATAACTTAGTATATCAGAATATACCTGGATAAGCAATATTAGTTATGCTACTTCTAACTTAACATAATACTAATTCATATCATTTAAACAAATAATAATAGAGAACCTTGCGAAAAACTAAAAATTATACATATAACATTACCACTAAAGGGCTCATTGTATACATAAACTTCTTGAACAAACTAAAAACTTGTAAATAAATGCAAGCATTAAACTAGAAAGCATAAAAACTATCTTTGTCTTCACACTTTTTCTTCTTGCCTTTGGATGAACTTCCACCTGGATTTACATGACAACAACGGGGTGAGAAATCACATTTCTCAGTATAAATATACCAAAACCAGCAGTTTAAACATTCACAATGAATAAACCCAATTGAACTAATACTTCCTGCATAAGAAACAATTACCACTCTCTCTTTATGTAACGTTCTTTGGCAAATTATACTTCTGTTTTGATAACCGAAACCTTGATGATATCAAACAATCGCCCATACAATCATTTGAAATCATTGACTAGACAACTGTCCATACAGCTGTCACTAAAGGCAACAATGCAATAAGCAAACATACACAACAAAATACAATTCCAATCCAAACAATATTAAATAATGCAATGATGAGATTATGTATGCTTATGTTCAAAGAAAAGTGTATAATAGTGTAGGTGCAATGTTATGAAAACTTAATTATTCCCTTAGGTAGGGAGAGAATCTGGTACAATAACAAGTAACCTCTTATAACCTACCAAGTAGGGAGGGAGTATGCTATCATATCATGTAACCTCCTATAACCTACCATAAACTAGGTGGATATTGCCACCAAAATTTGAGTGGATGCCTCCACTATCTACTCTCTAGGAATAGCAAGCATATGTGAGATGTGATGTGTATGTAAATGCAGAGTTATATCCTAACTCTAACATAACCATCACATAACCCCAGACTAAGTCTATCTTTGCATTACTAACTCTACCTTTTCTTTGTGAGAGCACTTCATTCACTACGACATTGAACCAATGCTAACTAGACTTAGTACACTGCTATCTTTGCATTACTAACTCTCTTTCACTCTTTGAGAGCTCTTCATGCACTATGGCATTCACCCTTGCCAGGTAGGGTTTATGACACTTAACTTTTGCCAACTCGGCACCTTGGCCCTTAACTCTTGCCAATTAGGCACTATGGCACTCTACTATTGCCAACTCGGCACCTTGACCCTTAACTTTTGCCAATTAGGCACTATGACACTCTACTATTACCATCTCGACACCTTGGCCCTTAACTCTTGCCAATTAGGCACTATGGCACTCTACTATTGCCATCTTGCTTCTTAAATCTCTTATCACATCTCTTGTGACATCTCTGCAACTTTAAGTTGCTTAAGAAACTAAAACTCTTGATCTATGACAATCCATGTCTAATGGATGCACAACTTTACTCTTATCTTGCCTTGTATGCCCCTAGGTTTTTCTGGCTAAGAAATACCATCTCTAGTTGCTCAATACATTCTACTAGGTATAGCCAAAGGATTCTATCAACTAAAGGACTTAAAACATTCAAAAACAACATTTTTGAAGCTTTAGGATCTCATGTCGTGGCACAAAACTATGCACGCTACGACGCCCAACTCTCGGGTGCAACTTCTGGGTAGAAAACTATCCTACGCCGCGACATGCCATGATCCACGCCGCAGTATGCTCACGCCTCGATCCACGCCTCAGGCCACACCGCGGCGTGACATGCAGAACTCAAATTCTGCAGAATTCTACAGTTGCGGGTTTCTGTTCCATTCAAATTTTCTTGACTTCCAATCATCCAAAATTGGTTCCTAGATGATTTCTAACTTCACTAACATCCTCTAAACATGTTGTAACTCTTTTACAACTTATTAATTCTCTTAATTTGGATCAAACACCAAAAATCACCCCATTGGTTGTTCATGACCTAGGTTCAAACTCAAGAACCAACTAGCTCCAATCTATGGATAAATCCATCTATCTTGTTCTCACCAAATCGGAATAACCATTTCCAGTCAATGGAAACAAGAATGAAGCTAAAGAAACTAGTTTTCCCCCTTTGAAAAACCTATCTTCTCCATCTAAAAGCCTAAGTTCTAGCAGGATTGAAAACACCCCTACCTCTTGCTTGGATGATGATCTTTAAGCCTTGAACTTGCTCTTGGATCTTTCTCTTTGAGTTCCTTATTTTCCTTCTTCTTTCTTCCTTTGGTTTTCCTTCCTTTCTCTCTTTTCTCTTTTCTTTCTCCTCTGTTTTTCTGTTCAGCCGTGAAATGAAGAAGGAGAAATTCTATTTGGCTTCTTATAAGCCAACCACTAATGTGGTACTGATATTTTTGATCTGCTATAAACATTTAGATTCCTCCGAATCCAGGTTTCTAACCTCCAACAGACTCAAAATAAATCCTAGGATTCATTAAAAATCATGTTGTACTTTTTCTCTATTTTTCCATATCTGCTGGGGTTGATCCGACATTAGAATGCATAACCAGTATGCCTAAAAATACCAAATTAACACCGATTGTCTTGAAATTTTAACTACACCTTACTTAACTCATTTGTGACCTAGAAACAAATTATCCAAACTTGTTTCGCTTCAAATAACAATTTATGCTATTCACTGAGTCATTTTAGGCTACTTTTCATACTCAGGATTATAACAAAGTACGTAATCTAACTTAGATTATCACAAAACTTAACTGATATGCTGAACGTGTAATATATTACCTTTGTAACTAATTACAAGCCTAACATGATTTCGAGATGTTACAATTATTATTATTATTATTATTATTATTATTATTATTATTATTATTATTATTATTATTATTATTATTATTATTATTATTATTATTATTGTTGTTGTTGTTGTTGTTGTTGTTGTTGTTAGGAAACCCTATAAATTTCCATTAATAAGTGATTCACACACATTAGAGAAGGAGGTGAAAGTATGATTTGATCATAAGTCCTTTGATCTCAAGTCCTTTGAAAGAATGATTTCAAATTTTTGATATTGTAGGTAAAATTAGTCTGAAGTTGTAATTTACTTTCACTGTGACCAACTACTGATTTCTATTATTCATAGTTAATGGAAAGCTTTTAATTTTTTCCCTAAAATTATTCGTTGCACTGTTAAAAAATTGCCTTAACCTACAATTATTCATTTATCTAATTTTAGAGACAATTCACTATTCACCTTACTGATTATTCTATTTCCAATTGCTTGAATTTAGAGAGTTCAATTTCTTCTTTTTTTTTTTTAAGCAATTTTTAAACTTTTGCGGTAAAATTTTCTTATGTTGGCAAACAAAACTAAAGGAAACGATTAACGTAAACTTTGAAATTAAATAAGTTATATACTTTTTTTTTCTCAAACTCATCTACCCAATTTATCAGTCTACTCCCTTGTTTCTTTTTATATTTTGTTTTATGGGTTTCATTTTATTGGTCATTTTAAAAAAATTGATGAAATGTTAATTATTTTTTCAATTTTATTATTGATATTAATAAGTGGGAGAGAAGATTAATAAAACGATAATAATATTTTAAGTATTTTAATAAAAAATAATTAAGTCAAATTTAGTTATTTTTGCTTGTAATTAAATTATTTTAATAATTTTTTTAATTCTGGTGCAACTACATCAAACGATAGATAGAAAAGAACAGAAAATGAATATAAAGAAAGAGATGTTGAATAAAGAAAGTGTAATGTATCAAAAGTACTACATTAAATGTTTACCAAAAAGAACAGGACCACATTCATGAAACCTAATAAAACTAATGAATAAGGTGATAATTTGATAATAGAAAATAAACTCGCATTAATAAACTATAATAAACTTAATAAATTAATGCCCATTAATGCTATTAATATATGGTGAAAATTTTAAAAGATTTAGTATTTATTAAATAAAAAGTATTAAATATTGAAACAGTAAGTATCAAATAAAATATGACCCATTAATGGTATTAATGGTGATAATTCTCAGAGATTTAGAATTTAATAAATTACTCAAGTAAGAATTAAATAAAAAGTATTAAATATTGAAACAGTAAGTATCAAATAAAAATGATAATAGTATTTATGCCCCATTAATGGTATTGATTGTGATAATTAATACTATAATAAAATTAAATAAAAAGTGTTAAATGCTGAAACGGTAAGTATCAAATAAAAAAGTAATAGTATTTAAAATTTGGGAAATCTAAAAAATATTTAATATTTTTTCTCTTAATAATTAAGAGGACTCATTATGATGATATGGAATTATTCTAAATTAATCAAGACAATAAAATCAAGGTATTAATACCCCTTTTAAGAGTAATAATTTAGGAAGATCTATTTTTTTTTGGTGAGATCATGAGTTATTCTCAAAGGATAAACTTATTTGAATTACTCATGAGACTAATCACTGTTTGATAACGAGAGCACGCACTACTAGAAAAAAGCTTTTAGCGACTGAAAAATTGGTCGCTAAAAGAATTACCCACCAATTTAGTAACTAATTTGAATCGGTCGCAAAACCCTTGGTCGCTAATAATTAGTGATTGATTTGGCTCGATTGCTAACATTAGAGATCGATTTAACGACCAACTAATTAAAATAATCAGTAGCTGATTTTGGTCCTTTTTTTAAAAAAATATCATTTAGAGACCAAAATAGAGATTAATTTTTAGAGACCGAAAATCAATATCTAAATCAATATCTAATTTGGTCGCTAATGCAGTCTCTAAACACTAAATAAATTATATATATTTTTAAAATTAAACACTAATTCAGTCTCTAAATTAGAGATTGAAAAATCAGTCACTAAATTAGTCTCTATGCACGGTCTATAAATCATCCGCTAAAGTTTGAATATATTATATTTTAATTTGTGTTATGAATTTATAATTATTTTTAAATTTATTAAAATATAATTTTTAAAACACTTAAAGAACAACACTAGACCAACAATTTGTTTTATATATATATATATATATATATATATATATGCACATAACAAAACACATAAATTAAAATAACTTAAAATATTATGCATTGTTTAAAATATCTCATTCTTAAAATATTTCAAATGTAAAAAAGTTCAACACAAACTAAACTCTAATTATAAAAACTCAGTCATCTTCTTCCTCCTCCTTATCTCCCTCCTCTTCTTCTACTTCCTTTGTCTTAGCAAATAACTGATACCCTATAAATGGTTGTGAAGGCTAGAACTTCATCCTTGTCATCATCTCTCATAACAACTAGTTTGTTGACTCAAAATGTCTCTCATTATTGTCCAATCTAGCTCGAAACTTATCTTTCCATTTCTCAATTCTTTAAGTTCTTTCCTTCGTATCCACTAAGATGATGAAGAATTTGAGCCACGATATTGTGGTCTTCCAGCCATTATGGTTAACTCCAATCCAAGACCATAGATTCTATCTTTTTTCACTCCAGCTAGCTCGCACCAAGCATCTAACTCATTTGGAGGAGGAGCTCCTTGCGCAGATACTCTTTGGGTTCTCTGTTGCATTTGCTTTATAAATTATCCCTATCACCACCAATTTGACAACACAATTAAAATATGCAAAAGCAAATTACAAATCTTCAAACCTAAGGCACATTCCCCTTTAGAAACAGAATAATGACTTTTAGCATGCAATAAACAGAAATTTCAACAAACTAGAAAATGGGTTAGCATAAGAATAAACATGATTTCAATCACTTGTTCAAAGTAGGCTCCTATGATTTATCCAAAGACAATCAAGAGGAATCTAAGCATGGTATTGCAAGCAAACAAATAAAAAAGATTCAAGCTTATATTTAGAGTCCCCTTTAAACATCAAGACAATAACATGTTCATCCTTCTACCATCCATGTTACATTATCAATTCACACATAGGCTTATATCCAAAGAAAACAGAATAAGAAATGACATATGTCACACATCCATCCTTTCTACCAAATAAATCATGGTCATAAATTATTTTCAAATACAACAAATCTCACCTAAGATTGCACATAAACTTAACAAGTGATAATTCTTCTTTGGATTAAAACATGTCTATTTTGGAGAAATCTGATGATCCCTTAACTCACAAGAATCATGAGTAACAATAAAACCAAATCAATTTAGCCACATATTAGCACATTTCTAAAAAAGATATATATCTCAGATTTAGAGTAAAATGGCCCCAAACTAATCAAGCAATTCAAGTCACCTACTGTAAATCAAGAAAGAGCCTTGACTCAAGCATTTTATCAAACAACCTAAATACAATTACTGAACACCATGATATCAAACCCAAGAGAATGAATTAGATTATGGAACATTTATGCTTAGTAAACAATTCATCATACTAAAAGCCAATGCATAAAGTATATATGATATTTTTATTAACCTTAATCACAACTTGTTGCATCTATGTAAGCCTAGTATACTAAAAGCCAAGGCATAAAACAACTATTAAACATAAATGTAAGTTACTTACAACTATATGAATTATTCTCCTCTTCACCCATGTGTGATCCCTATGTTGATGTGTGTGACAAAACAAATTTGATGGAGAAGGAGCAACATCATTTAACTAAGTTTGCAGCAACTACAACAAAAAAATATACAAAGAACATATTAGCTACATAATAAAGCAACAAATTAGTAAATTCAGCCATATTAGACAACTTCTACAATATTGCAAGATAATATTAAACTTAACCATATTATCTCTATGTTGAGATGAGGTAATAGATCTACCAGTGTGATATGAACCTCCAAATCCTCCACAATCAGATTCCCAATTTACTTTTGCAATCATACTTTTCTTCTTGAAAGCCTCACTTTCCCAATGTGCACAAAATCTATCCCATACATGATCTCCAAGTTAACTTGGTTTTCCCATTTTCTTATGAGCTTTTTTCATAACATTCTTCAATAATGTTGTACCATATTTCTCAAAATTTGTTTGGGCCCAATAATCATATGCTAAAGTAACAAAATATTTCCTTTATAATAAATATGAGTAAACAAATTAAATAAGACAAAAATAAATCTATAAAATTTTGAAAATTACCATAAATTCTTTAAACCATGAATTTCTTGTGGTTTTACTTATCTTTTTATATGATGTCCATGACTCAAGATAATGGCTTCTGAAGATGTCACTAATGTCATTTGCCGCAAGGTGCTAAGGCAAGAATCTACAAACATTATAGGTGATTAGTCACAATATATCAAACATACACATGTAATTTAAAAATTTATTATATACTCATCTCTATCAAGATATAAAACTGGTTTACTACCACTCATTTATGTCTTTGATGCATCTTGATTATGACTTCATTCAGGTGCAGATCCTACATCTGTTGGAGGGATAGATGATTTAATAGTGTTAGGAGACTCATGTGTTGAAGGAACTACATAATGAGTTGATGGGCTAAAATGAGATGGTTGTGTAAGAGGTGGTGAATGTGTAGTTGACATCAAAGGTGGTAAAGTAAAATAGGGTGTCTTGGGTGGTGTAGTGGTAAAAGGGGATAATGTGGGTGATGGAGAACTAGTAGAGGCTAAATGTGAGTGAGAAGTAGAGGGCCACTGTTCTAGACCATGATTTGGACCACGTCTAGTGGATCAACCCAGCATGCGTCCAACCGGTATCCACATGGACAACCCACCCAAGCACTGATGACACATTGTCTAGACCTCGGTACCACGTAGGTCAGATCACAACATTGGGCAATAACATCATGATCACAAGATTTGCGCAGTGGGTAAATCCCAAATTATCCGTAACTGCTAATCACGATCTTATGTAATTATAGCACCCATAAACACCTCTAAATGCTCATAACTGCAATATCAATATTTTGATCGTATAGGGATTTCCTGCTACAATTAAGGGAGACAAAACCCTAATTACACTTTATAAATATCAGGCTTACTCACCTTCTACATGTAACTTATTGCTTACTGTAGAAACCCTTCTTGTGCACAACCTACTTGAGCATTAGAGTCTCTTTGCAGGTACCATCTACCCTCGTTAATCAAGCTTCATTGTTGCTCAAGGAAAAAGCCACCGTGTAAGTGCCTATCTCAGGTACACCTTAGTATCCACTACTGAATATTAGCGTCATCTGTAGGAATCCATAAATTTCTATTCCCACTCAACCATTATGAACACGAGATAAAACTCAAGGAGAGGAGAGGTTATGCAAACCTCCGTAGGTCAAAGGCAAAGACCAACGGCGTAACATCCTCCCCACCCTGTTCCACCACCAGTTGTTGAAACCTCTACCGCAAGAAACCAGGCACCTAACGGTGAACTTCTGCGCAATGGACATGAAACTTCGCTATCTGATGAAAGCCCACACTCATCGCGCAAGGTCTCTGCGAGGGAAAGACTTAGTCCCGCGTGTATGGAGCTAATTTTGACGTTCATGGGCCCAAAATCCTAGTGCATCAGTGCTTGGGACCTAGGAACGAGATGCAGATGATCGCGTGTCCCGTCTAGAGGGCACAATTCAATCCAATGCATCTAGAAACCCTCTCCTAGATAGAGACAAACAGCGGTGTGATAACTCCATAAAATGTAGTTATTTGTGCCCTATTTTTGTGTATTTTTGATTGCTTTGTCCTTGTTGTTATGCATTGTTTGAAGGCTTTAGCCCCATTTTCATGTAAAATCCATGTTGAGGTCCTTCTTCTTATCAATCTTGTTAAAATCCTTCCTAATCTTTGATTGGATTGAGTTTGATTGCATTTGTATTTGACTGGTTGATTTCTCAATTGCAGGATAGGCTCAAAAGAACCAAATTGATGCTAACCAAGGCCCTGCATTGGAAGAGGACTCACAAGAAAAGCTTTAGTAGCTCACGCCGCAGCGCTGGTAGGAAATTGAACGTCAGAGTGGTAGTGACCTAATTTTTAGGCACCGCAGCGAATGTTGTGTGGCGCCACCGTGCATGTTGTGTAACGTCGCGGTGCATGTTGTGTAGCGCCACAACGTGAAGCACAAAATCTGTGGGCCTATAAATACTTTAAACACATATTTTAAAGGAGTTTTTTTAGCACTTTTACTTTACTCTTTTAGCTTTTGTCTCTCCGAGAACCCAACAACTAGGACTTCATTTTTGGGCTGAAAAGAGAGCTGAAGGAGCCAAGATTGGAGGTCATCTCCATCTTGGAGGGAGATTCAAGCTTCAAGGCTCACCTCATTGGGTTTCGTCTTTTGTTCCTTTTCTTTTTTCTCTTTCCTTTATCTTGAATATGAATTTTTGTATTGTATTTTCATGTTCAATAAGCAGCTAAGCTGTGTTTAGGGTATTCTTTGGATCCCCCTATGAAAATTGAATGATTTGTACTCTTTCGAGTTTATATAAATGATTTGGGTTTTATTCTATCATATGGTGCTTAAGTCACTTATTTGTTTGATTAACTTTTAGGTGATTTGATGAAATTTAATGAGCCTAGACATAGGACTTTGAGTTTTAGATCATACGTATGGTAGATGCATATTCAATTTCATTCCAATGGCGGGATAGATTGATTCGCTAATGGGATAGACATATACATCTTAGTCATGTATAGTCATAGTTGAGAATTAATCTTAATGCTTGTTGTTTGCTCTGGTTCTCATGGGCGCATAGTGAACTAGGTAAGTGACATAAGGTTAATCAACCTAGACATAGGCATTTAACTAAGTTAGTTTCTTAGGCTAACTTAATCTAATCGTTTGTATTGCTTAAAAAGATTGCCTGTTATCAATTGAAGTAGGTGGTGAAAAAAGATTCCCTATTTTCTCAACCATATCTTTATGTTTTCTTTATACTTTGTAGTTTAATTAATCAACCCCTTTTTTCCAATTTACGTTTGCTTGAATAAAATTACTTAAGCTATAGGTTAATATTTAGCTTTAGAAAGTGTAACACCCCAAAAATTGCTTAATTATTGTTATATATGCTTTTTATAATTTTTGTGATTTTTGTGAATTATTTGGGTTATTTTGATTATTTTATTATATTTCTCGATTTCTGTGCGCATTATGCGTGGCTGGAAAGATAAAAAAATTTCTAAGGCTGAAAAATTTTGGACTGTGAAATAGGGCCGGGGGATCTTACTAAACCCGAATCCGGACACAGTGTACGAAGTTTTCATTATATGAGATTTTATCTGGCAAATAAAATTAGGGCATGTCCTATTATCCAACAGACAATAAACATTAGTTTTGTTAACTGTAACTTTTGTCCATTGGGTAATAGCTTATTATGGATGGTTCTAGATGTGATCTTAGTCATCTTTTTTTAAAAGCTTTCCTTGATGACATCATCTATGTGACATCACTTAGATGACATCACTTAGATGACATCACTTGTTGACTTTCCAAAAAGTGAACCAACAAAAAAATAACTTCCTAAGCAAGCTTTAGAGAAAACTTAATGAAGAAGCCACTTCCTCTCTCTCCTTGGGGAAAGCCCATGGTTTTGGGGGGAGGAAAAGATGACAAATGTAACACCCCAAAATTTATTTATTTTATTATAAATAGTCATTTTACAATATTTGTGAATTTTATGAATTTTTCTGAAAATGCGGAATATTTTAATATTATTTCTCATTTTACGTACAAATTGATGCTGAGCCAAAAAAATGAGATATTTTTCTCAAGAACCTTGAACTGTGGAAATGTCGATGGAGGATATTACTAAACCCGAGGCTGGGCACAGTTTACGAGATTTCACATTTTTTGAGATTTTTATCTGATAAATAAAAATCGCGGTGTATTTTATTATCTGTTGGATACTTAATACTGACTTTTGTCAACTATAACCATTGTCCATTGGATAATAACATGTGTTAGAAATCCTATCACCTTATCCTAATGTAATCCACTTTATGTCTAATCAAATCCACTTAATTCAAAAATACTATATTATAATCAAGCTTCTCATGAAAGCTTTATCGACAAATGACTATAATGCCCTAAGCTTGTAGGAGAAGCCACTCACCCTCTCTCTCTCTCCTCATTGCTTCGGCAATCGGTGCCCAAGGGGAGGCAAATTTTGCTTCCCACACTTAAGACTCCTCACCCAAAAATTCACACTTATTTTCTACTATCATTTTCTCTCTCTTCATTTTCTCTTCTCACATTTTTCTCTCTTCTTCTTCCTCTTCTTTTTCCTCTCCATGGTTGCAGCCCCATTTGGTGACCATCACCATTTTCTTGTTTCACCATCACCATTACTACACTTCTCTTCTCATTCTCAACATTTTCTTTTTGGTGATTTTCCCTCAAATCCATCATCTTCATCATCTTCTTTCAAGAGCAAAGCTTGAAGCTTTGAGGTAAAGCTTCCATCTTTCTTTCTTTTTCTCCTCATTTTCGTCTTCCTTCGCCACTTTAGTGACTAAGGATTCATCCTTTTCAAAGCTTGGTTGTTGATTTTGTAACATCCCAAAAAGTGTTTATTTAATTACAAATGATCATTTTATAATATTTTAGATTTTTGAAAATTTTTCTGGATTTTCCCGGAAACGTCGAATATTTTAATATATTCCTCATTTTGCGTTTGCATTGTGCAGACCAGGGAAGATGCAATGTCTTCCCTGTGGCTGGTAAACTCTAAATTGTGGACTTGTCGATGGGGGATCTTACTAAACCCGAGACCGGACACAATTTATGAGGTTTACATTTTACGAGGTTTCTACCCGATAAATGAAATCGCGGTACCGTAAAATCATCTGATGAATAGTAAAATATTATTTTCATCATCTGTGACTCTTTTACACTGGGGGAAAAATAATACTGACAGTGTAAATATTCAACTGTGTTAGTGTGCCCAGTTGGGAGACAACCTTACTTTCACTTTATCGAAAAACGTGCAAAGCTTCTCATATAAGCTTAGAGGAAGCTTCTTGGAAATTTCCTCTTCTATTTTCCCCATGCAAATGCAGCCCATTCCCTCTTCTCTCTCCTTCATGCATGGCTGGACCATTATTTTGGGGGGGGGGAAAGAATTGATTTTCCTGAAGCACTTCTCTTCTTCTTTCTTCTTCTTTCTTCATTTTCCCCATCTCCTCCTTCTCTCTAGAGCTACGACCAGCAGCCCCTCTCCCCCCTCATCCATCACAAAAATCTAAACCATCCACATTTCCTTAATCCTCTCTCTCTCCTAAACATCTTTCTTGCTTGGAGCATCTTGAGATTCCACCATTTTCATCACTTTCTTCAAGCTTCAAAGTTAGGGTTTTTGGGTAAGCTTCAAGACTCTTCTTCTCTTCTCTTCATTTTCAGTTTCAAGGGTGTTCTTGTAACCACATGCACTCCATTTTTCAAGCTATTGTGCCATTCTAATGAAGTTGAATTTTCTAGGGCTGTGGGTGGCACAAATCCAAAATTTGCAAGGAGATTCTTGGAGGTTTCTATTGATTTCTTCATTTGGGTAAGAGGAAGATGATCCTCCTCAACCAATCTTGGTTAAGGGAATGTCTTGTGTGTTGTTGTAGATGAGGGAATCCATGTTGGATTACTCTCCTTGTCATATTGTGTTATTTTTATGTGATTATATGGATTTGTAATGTGTGTTTTGATGACATAAACCATGCTTTGGATTGTTAGTAAATGATTGTAAAACCTTGAGATTGGATGGGCCACGGTTCTGTAGAAATGGATTCTGCAGAACCCTTGTAAATGCACTAGCGCTTAGGCGCTGTGCATAGAGCGTCTAGGTGCTCATTGCCTAGAGAATTTTTCCTGTAACGCGGCTTGGTTAGCGCTCAGGCGCTTTGTGTTCAGCACTTAGGCGCTCAACCAGCGCCCAGGCGCTACAGATATGGCGCTTAGGCGCCCCTAGCAGAACCAGCTGGATAATTGTGAAATGATACTAAGACTTCCATGGGAAGATATCACAAAAAGAAAATGATAAAATAAAGTAATGAACTGGATTTGCTAAGGGATTCCTCTAGAAAGAGAAATTTTATGAGAATAGACTACGTTAGGAAATTCAATCGATTATGGAAACTTACTTAGTGATGGACACTTGTAAGAATGGCAAATCTTGAATAAGAATGCATAATGGACCTCGAAAATGTATTACCTTATTTGATTTCAATATTATGATATTGTGGGACTATATGAATGATCAATGTTGTGTTGATGTTTATTTGAGCCAATTGTGGCAAATTATGGAATAGTATGTGATGTTGACCATACATGTTCATGCATAAAGTCTTATGCATTGTGAATGTCCTGTGGACTGTTGTAAGGCCAAGTTGCCTAGGAGATTGAACACACCTTGGTGCGGGTGCGAATAGAATAGTGTAGGTCGTGTTATGACCTTGAGGGCGTCGGGGTGCGGGTCCTTCACAATGGGCAATTGGTAGCTCTTCTGTTCGTGGAGCAAACCGATGCAAACGCACCGACGATCCAAACCGAGACACTGTCCTATGTCGTGATCGAGCGTGGACTGCCTGTACAATGCCTGTATGTGCACGTAGAAAATTATTGAGTTTTAGCACCTTGGCCTCTGCAGCCGAGTTACAGACACGTCTCCTGATCTTTCTCTCCGACTGTTTAAGTCTAGCTCCATGGAGTAGGAAATTTGAATATCGTATGCATGTGCATCACGAGATATTTTACTGTTAATGACTACTACCCTATGTGAATTTGAACTGTTGTATTATTATTATGAAAAAATGTCTGCCTGGAACTGTTTACTTGCTTACAGATGTACTATCTGCTTATTATTGTTGTTATTATTTTTGGGATTGTTATATGGGCGCTATGCGCCGTATTATTCCTGGCTGTCATAATTGGTAATGATGGTAGGATGTCTTACCTCTTTTCTGTGTTTCCATTATTTGCTGCCTGTGCGTATACTGTATCTACCGAAGATGACGGCACGGAAGCTGAAGCTCCCGCTTTTCTTGGCTTCTGGCCCGAGCAAGACTAGTATCTATTATGGAGCATGAAGGCACGCATGCGCAAATTTCTGGGCGATGTGCGTCTGACCTTCCTCAGAGGGCCAGAGTGTTGGCACATCAACCTAAGCACTGACCGCTGTGTCTATATGGGAGATGTATCGATTTCCCTTGCCTGGAGACGTCATGAGGCGTCGATCCTCACCTGCCATGTCAGCCTGCGGCTAGAGTTCTACTTACCCATCCGAGAGATGTGGGGTGACCATTACTACACCCCTTGGGAGGACTCTTTTGATTCCACTGCTTGGGCTTCTGCCCGTGGTTCCGTGGTTCCCATGGAGGTTTCCTCTGAAGAGGAGGATCCTGTTGAGGATCCGGACACGGTCCCTCCTCCTTTGAGGGACTGATGTTACTGGTAGCTGCTGATGGCTGCCGGTGTTTTATTTTGGGGACCTGATGTATTACTTTTAGTGGGCTATATATTTTGATATTTCTGGTGGATGTATATGTAAAATCCATAGGCAGGTATAGTTTTACTTTTTGGAAATTTCCAGGCTGTATCTAAAATATATTTGGCATCTAAATATATATGTATATGTATGTTATTCAGATGTGGGTTTCTGTTTACTGTTTTGTTCTTTACCGTTATTCATATTCCGCATTGATAAATTAACAAAAAAAAATATACCGCCAATTTTACTCATGTATTAAAGTACTAAGCAAGTTAATTTTGAACTAAATGAACCGGGTCTTAATTGTTTAAAAATTTATTTTCCGCATTTCCTTCTTTTCATTTATGTTTAATGATGTGATGTTCCCTCTCCAAAAAGGGCGTTACATTTAAGTTGGTATCAGAGCCCCAGTTTATGTTTCTTTGGGTCTTGTGTGTGAGTCTGTCTTGTTTGTGCTGTATGAATCTCTGTGATTGGTATCCTGAATGAATCCCTCTGACTTTCCTTATGTTTTTCAGTAATCTGATTTAAGAGAAAAGCAAGATGGCAAGAGGTGAAGAAATAGCAGCCGCTATAGAAGCGATGCAGAGGATGGCGGAAGTCATCACGCAACAAAATGAACGTGCTGCTCAGCAACAAGAGAGAGCTGCTTAACAACTCGAGGCGACTGCCGATGCACAGAACTTAGCAGAGTTTCGTCGCCACAACCCTCTGCAATTCAAGGGAGAATTTGATCCAGACAAGGCTAGTTTGTGGATCAAAGAGCTGGAGAAAGTTTTCCGTGGCATGAACTATGCCGAAGACAAGAAGGTGAACTACGCTACCTTTATGCTTATGGGCAATGCCAAAGATTGGTGGAATGGAGCTCAGAGAGCACTGGAAGCCGAAGGAACCGACATCACGTGGGATGTGTTCAAGAACAAATTCTTAGACAAATACTTTCCTGCAAATGCGAGACATGCGAAAGAGATGGAGTTTCTCAACCTGAAACAGGGAAACATGACCATTAGTGAGTATGCGGCCAAGTTTGAGAACTTGGAGAAGTTTTCAACGCATTATCAGCATCAAACTGATGAAGTTTGGAAGTGCTGGAAGTTCATTGAGGGACTAAGATACGAAGTGAAGAAAGCCGTGATCACCCTGAAAATGAAGGTGTTTTCAGAACTGTTGGATACGTGCTGTGAAGTTGAGGCCTTGGAACAGGCTAGAGACTCGAGAAGCAAGAACTTTGGGCCTGCGAGGTTCCAAAGAGGTGGAGGCAGTGGTTCAAACCACTTCCAAAAGAAGCCCTATTCCCGACCAACGGGAAGTCAGCAACAAACCGGTGGAAGTTCTGGTGAAGGTTCTACTGGGAACCGAACTAGTCAAAATGTGGCATATCCCTCGAGATGCACAAAATGTGGAAAAGACCATCACACGAGAGACTACACGATCAAGGGATTTATCTGCTTCAGATGTGGCAAACCGGGCCACGTGTCTAGAGATTGCAACCAAGCAAAGGCTGAACCTTCAATCAATGCAACTCAAGCCAAGAAACCGCAAACTGGAGGTCGAGTCTACACCATGAGCGGAGCTGAAGCCTCCGAATCCGAAGACTTGATTCAAGGAGAAGGCACCATAGAAGGTAATCTTTTAAAAGTACTGTATGACTCTGGGGTAACCCATTCTTTCATCTCATATGACTGTGTGCTATGACTTGGCTTACCTGTGTCTGAACTACCCTTTGATTTGACTATTTCAACCCCTACTGACAAACCAGTAGTTACTACCAAAGTCTGTTTGAAGTGTCCCCTAATCGTTGAAGGTCGAATCTTTTCTGTCGATTTGATCTGTTTACCTCTTTCACAATTAGATATAATCTTAGGGATGGACTGGTTATCTTCCAACCATGTTCTATTAGATTGCTCTAGAAAAACCATAATCTTTCCTATGGATGAAGATTCTAGATACTTGACGGCCAACCAAGCACGAGCTTTCTTGAAAGAAAGAGCTCAAGGATACATGCTACTATCTTCTTTGAAAGTCGAGAGCGAGGCTGATCTGAGCACTATTCCTGTGGTGAAGGAATTTCCTGAAATCTTCCCCGAAGAGGTACCTAGTTTATCACTGACGCGTGAGGTAGAGTTTGCTATTGACCTTGTACCGGGAGCTGGCCCCGTGTCTATAGCACCTTACCGGATGTTACCGATGGAATTAGCAGAACTTAAGAAACAGCTAGAGGAGCTTTTGGAGAAACAGTTCGTCAGACCAAGTGTATCACTGTGGGGAGCGCCAATGTTATTAGTTCGGAAGAAGGACGGTACCTCACGATTGTGTGTGGACTATAGGCAGTTGAACAAGCTGACGATTAAGAACAAATATCCTCTCCTAAGAATTGACAACCTAATGGACCAACTGAAGGGAGCAGCGGTGTTTTCAAAGATCGATTTGAGATCTAGATACCATCAGATAAGGGTAAAGATGGAAGATATACCCAAGACTGCTTTTCGTACCCGATATAGTCATTACGAATACCTTGTGATGCCGTTTGGTGTAACGAATGCACCTGCTATCTTTATGGACTACATGAACAGGATCTTTCGTCCTTACTTGGACAAGTTTGTTGTTATTTTCATCGATGACATCCTGATATATTCCCAGAATCAGGAGGATCATGCCGAGCACCTTAGTATAGTTCTCCAGACTCCGAGGGAGAAAGAACTGTATGCCAAACTGTCGAAATGTGAGTTTTGGATTGATGAGGTTAAGTTTTTAGGCCATGTGATCTCAAAGGAAGGGATTGTGGTGGATCCATCAAAAGTGGAGGCAGTGTTATAGTGGGAACAACCGAAGTCAGTAACGGAGATTCGTAGCTTCGTGGGTTTAGCCGGGTATTATCGAAGGTTCATAGAAGGATTTTTCAAAATTGCTGGACTGCTCACTCAGCTGACAAAGAAGAACTAAGCTTTTGAATGGACTGATAGCTGCGAGCAAAGTTTCCAAGAGTTGAAGAAATGGTTAACCACCTCACCAGTATTGGTACTGCCTGATCCGAATGAACCATTCGAGGTGTACTGTGACGCTTCATACCAAGGATTGGGGTCTGTTCTTATGCAACACAGAAGAGTGGTAGCTTATGCTTCGCGACAGTTGCGAGTGCATGAGAAGAACTATCCGACATATGATTTGGAACTAGAAGTTATGGTTTTTGCCCTGAAGATATGGAGACATTTTCTCTATGGAGCAACGTTCAACATTTTCAGTGACCACAAAAGTTTGAAGTACTTGTATGACCAAAAGGAGCTTAACATGAGGCAACGAAGATGGTTAGAATTCCTAAAGGACTACGATTTTCAGTTGTTGTACCACCCTGGCAAGGCGAATGTCGTGGCTGACGCCTTGAGTAGAAAGGCTGTCAGTGTTTCTGCCCTGATGATCAAGGAAAGAGAGCTTATCTAACAGTTTAGAGATACTTGGTCATTTGTTAAGTTGGAACCCGGAAGGATTTGTATGAATATGGTCACCATCTCAAGTGAGCTAATGGAGGACATACGAGAAAGTAGAAAGTCGACAAATTCTTGCAAGAAGTGAGAGAGCAAATGAAGTAAGGCAAGGAGACGGAATTCGAGGAAGGAATGGATGGGATTTTGAGATTCTAGAGTAGAGTCTGTATTCCCCGTGACCAAGAGCTTAAAAGATATATTGTGGATCATGCTCACACCAGCAAGCTGAATACGCACCCGGGCATAACGAAGATGTACCAAGACTTGAAGAAGTTGTTCTAGTGGCATGGGATAAAGAGCGATGTCACTAGATGCGTATCGACTTGTCTAGTTTGTCAAAAAGCTAAAGTGGAACATCAAAGACTTGCAGGATTGCTGCAACCATTGTCTATTCCTGAATGGAAATGGGACAACATTACAATGGATTTTGTTGTGGGTTTGCCAAGGACAAAGAAAAGACACGACTCGATTTGGATAATAGTGGATCGACTCACAAAGTCAACTCATTTCCTTCCGATCAACATAAGGTACAGTCTGGAGAAGTTAACCCAACTGTACATTGGAGAGATCGTTAGACTGCATGGTGTGCCTGCGAGTATTGTTTCGGATAGGGATCCGAGGTTTACTTCAAAATTTTGGCAGCGTCTACAGGCATTGTTGGGAACAAAGTTACGTCTAAGTTCAGCGTACCACCCACAAACCGATGGTCAATCTGAAAGAACGATCCAATCTCTAGAAGATTTGCTTAGAACTTGTACTATAGAGCAAACTGGAAGTTGGGATGAAGTTCTACCATTGATAGAATTCACCTACAACAACAGTTACCATTCGAGTATTGGGATGGCACCCTATGAAGCTCTGTATGGACGACGGTGTCGGACACCCTTGTGTTAGTACCAAGACGGCGAACGTCTCACGATTGGACCGAATATCATTCAACAGACAACTGAAAAGGTCAAGATGATCCAAGAGAAGATGAGAACTGCTCAGAGCTGGCAAAAGAGTTATGTGGATAAGAGGAGAAAGCCTCTTGAGTTTGAGGAAGGTGAGCATGTATTCTTGAAAGTCATACCCACGACTGGGGTCGGCCGGGCTTTGAAATCTAGGAAACTCACTCCAAAATTCCTTGGACCTTACTAAATTGTTCGCCGGATAGGTCCAGTAGCCTACCAGATAGCCTTACCCTATTTTCTTTCCAACATACACAATGTCTTCCATGTGTCACAACTTCGCAAGTATTTGCCTGATCCAAGTCATGTCATAGCACCGGACACAGTACAGTTAAAAGAGAACCTGACCTATGAGGGGCCTCCTGCGAGAATCGAGGATCGACGAATAAAACAACTTAGAGGCAAGGAAATTCCATTAGTAAAGGTGATCTGGAATGAGACAACTGGTGACGCAACCTGGGAACTGGAGGACAAGATGAAGGAGCAACATCCATATCTTTTCTAAGGTACGTAAATTTCGAGGACGAAATTCCTTTTTAGTTGGGGAGTGTTGTAACATCCCAAAAAGTGTTTAGTTAATTACAAATGATCATTTTATAATATTTTAGATTTTTGGAAATTTTTTTGGATTTTCCCAAAAACGTCGAATATTTTAATATATTCCTCTTTTTGCGTGTGCGCTGTGCAGACCAGGGAAGATGCAATGTCTTCCCTGTGGCTGGTAAACTCTAAATTATGGACTTGTCAAAGGGGGATCTTACTAAACCCGAGATCGGGCACAATTTACAAAGTTTACATTTTACGAGCTTTCTACCCGATAAATGAAATCGCAGTATCGTAAAATCATCTGATGAATAGTAAAATATTATTTTCATCATCTATGACTCTTTTACACTGGGAGAAAAATAATACTGACAATGTAAATATTCAACTGTGTTAGTGTGCCCAATTGGGAGACAACCTTACTTTCACTTTATCGAGAAATGTGCGAAGCTTCTCATGTAAGCTTAGAGGAAACTTCTTGGAAATTTCCTCTTCTATTTTCCCCATGCAAATGCAGCCCATTCCCTCTTCTCTCTCCTTCATGCATGGCTGGACCATTATTTTGGGAGGGGGGGAAAGAATTGATTTTCCTGAAGCACTTCTCTTCTTCTTTCTTCTTCTTTCTTCATTTTCCCCATCTCCTCCTTCTCTCTAGAGCTACGACCAGTAGCCCCTCTCCCCCCTCGTCCATCACAAAAATCCAAACCAACCACATTTCCTTAATCCTCTCCCTCTCCTAAACATCTTTCTTGCTTGGAGCATCTTGAGATTCCACCATTTTCATCACTTTCTTCAAGCTTCAAAGTTAGGGTTTTTGGGTAAGCTTCAAGACTCTTCTTCTCTTCTCTTCATTTTCGGTTTCAAGGGTGTTCTTGTAACCACCTGCACTCTATTTTTCAAGCTATTGTGCCATTCTAATGAAGTTGAAATTTCTAGGCTTTGGGTGGCACAAATCCGAAATTTGCAAGGAGATTCTTGGAGGTTTCTCTTGATTTCTTCATTTGGGTAAGAGGAAGATGATCCTCCTCAACCAATCTTGGTTAAGGGAATGTCTTGTGTGTTGTTGTAGATGAAGGAATCCATGTTGGATTACTCTCCTTGTCATATTGTGTTATTTCCATGATTTTGTAGTTGTTTGATTTGTGTGATTATATGGATTTGTAATGTGTGTTTTGATGACATAAACCATGCTTTGGATTGTTGGTAAATGATTGTAAAACCTTGAGATTGGATGGGCCATGGTTCTGCAGAAATGGATTCTGCAGAACCCTTGTAAATGCACTAGCGCTCAGGTGCTGTGCATAGAGCGTCTAGGCGCTCATCGCCTAGAGAATTTTTCCTGTAACGCGGCTTGGTTAGCGCTCAGGTGCTTCGTGTTCAACGCTTAGGCGCTCAACCAGCGCCCAGGTGCTACAGATATAGCGCCTAGGCGCCCCTAGCAGAGCCAGCTAGATAATTGTGAAATGATACTAAGACTTCCATGGGAAGATATCACAAAAAGAAAATGATAAAATAAAGTAAGGAACTGGATTTGCTAAGGGAATTCCTCTAGAAAGAGAAATTTTATGAGAATAGACTACGTTAGGAAATTCAATCCATTATGGAAACTTACTTAGTGATGGATACTTGTAAGAATGGCAAATCTTGAATAAGAATGCATAATGGACCTCGAAAATGTATTACCTTATTTGATTTCAATATTATGATATTGTGGGACCATATGAATGATCAATGTTGTGTTGATGTTTATTTGAGCCAATTGTGTTATATTATGGAATAGTATGTGATGTTGACCATACATGTTCATGCATAAAGTCTTATGCATTGTGAATGTCCTGTGGACTGTTGTAAGACCAAGTTGCCTAGGAGATTGAACACACCTTGGTGCGAGTGTGAATAGACTAGTGTAGGTCGTGTTATGACCTTGGGGGCGTCGGGGTGCGGGTCCTTCACAGTGGGCAGTTGGTAGCTCTTCTGTCCGTGGAGCAAATCGATGCAAACGCACCGACGATCCTGACCGAGACACTGTCCTATGTCGTGATCGAGCGTGAACTGTCTGTACAATGCCTGTATGTGCACGTAGAAAACTGTTGAGTTTTAGCACCTTGGCCTCGGCAGCCGAGTTACAGACACATCTCCTGATCTTTCTCTCCGACTGTTTGAGTCTAGCTCCATGGAGTAGGAAATTTGAATACCGTATGCATGTGCATCATGAGATATTTTACTGTTAATGACTACTACCCTATGTGAATTTGAACTGTTGTATTGTTGTTATGAAAAAATGCCTGCCTGGAACTGTTTACTTGCTTACAGATGTACTATTTACTTATTATTGTTGTTATTATTTTTGGGATTGTTATATGGGCGCTATGCGCCGTATTATTCCTGGCTGCCATAATTGGTAATGATGGTAGGATGTCTTACCTCTTTTCTGTGTTTCCATTATTTGCTGCCTGTGCGTATACTGTATCTACCGAAGACGATGACACGAAAGCTGAAGCTCCCGATTTTCCTGGCTTCTGGCCTGAGCAAGACTAGTATCTATTGTGGATCATGGAGGCACGCATGCGCAGATTTCTGGGCGACGTGCGTCTGACCTTCCTCTTAGGGCCAGAGTGCTGGCCCATCAACCTGAGCTCTGACCGCTGTGTCTATATGGGAGATGTATCGATTTCCCTTGCCTGGAGACGTTATGAGATGCCGATCCTCACCTGCCATGTCAGCCTGCGGCTGGAGTTCTACTTACCCATCCGAGAGATGTGGGGTAACCGTTACTACACCCCTTGGGAGGACTCTTTTGATTCCACTGCTCGGGCTCCTGCCCGTGGTTCCTATGGAGGTTTCCTCTGAAGAGGAGGATCCTGCTGAGGATCCGGACACGGTCCCTCCTCCTCTGAGGGACTGATGTTACTGGTAGCTACTGATGGTTGCCAGTGTTTTATTTTGGGGGCCTGATGTATTACTTTTGGTGGGCTGTATATTTTGATATTTCTGGTGGATGTATATGTAAAATCCATAGGCAGGTATAGTTTTGCTTTTTATAAATTTCCAGGCTGTATCTAAAATATATTTGGCATCTAAATATATATGTATATGTATGTTATTTAGATGTGGGTTTCTGTTTACTGTTTTGTTCTTTACCGTTATTCATATTCCGCATTGATAAATTAACAAAAAAAAAATATACCACTAATTTTACTCATGTATTAAAGTACTAAGCAAGTTAATTTTGAACTAAATGAACCGGGTCTTAATTGTTTAAAAATTTATTTTCCGTATTTCCTTCTTTTCATTTATGTTAATTGATGTGACGTTCCCTCTCCAAAAAAGGGCGTTACAGATTTCACAAGTTTGATTTCCTAGGGTTTGGTGGAGCTCTTGGCCGAAATCTTCCAAGCACATCTAGGAAGCCATTTTCGTGTTCTTCCTTTAGGTAAAATGGAGATTTACTCACTTCAACCATTATTGGTGGTGAGAGAACTTTTGATTTGGTTGTTGATGGAGGAATCCATAAAGAATTGCTCTCTTTGTATGCTTATTGTTCATATTGTGTGCCTATTTGATTTATATGGTAATGTTGGTTGTGTTGAATACTTTGATGATGTTGGATTGCTTGGATTGGATGGATGGAAAATTTAGGGTTTCCTACATTCTTGGGGAGGTCACGGTTTTGACTCAACTTTTAGGGATTTGAAATTGACTTTGTGTGAAATGAAGCTTATATAATTAGGTATTAAAGGATTGATGCATGAAATGGAAAAGAATTGAAATCTTGATGCTTTAGGGAGGGTCACGGCCTCTAAGAAATTTTTGGGTTCAAGTGGTGCTTTTGTGCATCCTTGAGAATTAAGCAACTTAGAGACATGTAATTAATAATGTGATGGAATGAATTGATTGAGTATTGGCTCTTGAGAGGCCACGGTTTTCAAGGGTTTCTTTGACCCAACATTTGCATAATTGATCAAGACTTAAGTAATTGGGAATGTTGGATTCATGATATGGAATTGTGGTATGTGTTGAACTATATATATATGAAATGTTGATATTGAGAATGGATTGTATGATATTGTGAGTTCATGTGTGGGACTAAGTATTTGTTGATGTTTACTTGGCTAAATTGTGGCATGAAGTTATTGAGGACTGTTTATATGTCATTGTGGTATGTTCCATGAGAAATATGTTGTTAATGAATATACATGATATGCAATGTTTTATGAGAAACATATCATTGATGAACATACATGATGTACATTAAGTCATCATGTATTTGTGAATGTCCGTTGGACTTTGTTGGAAAGGCAGTGTATGCCTAGGAGATTGAATTACACCTTAGTGGGGGTGCGAGTAGACTAAGCGTAGGTCATGATTGTTGGCCTTGGGGGCGTCGGGGTACGAGTGTTTCACAATAGACAGTGGTAGCTCCACTAGGGCCGTGGGATAGACCGATGCAAACACACCAATGATCCAGACCGAGATGTTGTCCTATATCGCGATCATTGTTGAGGTGCCATGTATAAGCCATGTTGCGCAAAATATTACTTTTATGAGAAAGCACCTTATTTTAAGGCTAACGAGATACTGACATGACTCCTTGATCATTCTCTCTGAATGTTGATGTCTAGCTCCATGGAGTAGGATTTTGGTACCATATGCATTATACATTGTCAGTCTCATATTTCATCTGGCATGAGTACTTACACTGTTAAAATTATCTCCTTTACTATTGTAATAATTATTTGATTGTTGAATTGTTGACTGCTTGAGATATTAGTGCTGCTTATCTTTTATTGCTTATTTTTACTATTACTTATTGTTATCCTTCTCTTACTGCTTATTTTATTTATTACTGTTGATGAATATGTGTGTTGTGATGCTATGTGGGCGCCCAACACCATTCTGTTTTCTTACTGCCGTATTAGTAATGAATGTTGGGTGTCTCTCCTCTTTCCTGTATACTTGTATTTTTGTTTTATTTACTTGCTTCTGAGAAGACATTCGTGAAGAAAAGGAAGCACCTGAGTTTCCTGGTTTTTGGCCTGACTACGAATAGGGCTTGCTTGAAGATGTCGTCACATCTGCGCCGATTTTTGGGATATGCGAGAATGACCTTTCATGGAGGACCTGACTGATGGCATATAAACTTGCGCAAGGACTGATGCATCTACCATGGGGAACTAACTGTGTTGTTAGCTTGGGGTCGCTATGACCCACCTGTTTTTGATTTTACCGCTTTTGTTCACTTAGAGTTTTACCTTCTCGTTAGGGATTTGTGGGATGACCTTTATTACACCCCACAAGAGGATTCATTTCTTTCTACTACTCGAGCTTTTGTTTGAATTTCGATCGCTATGATGATGATATCATATGACGAGGAAGACCCTGAGGAGGATCCTGCTACAGTTCCTTCTCCTCAGTCTTAGGGGCTGATACTGTCGATGGCTACTGATGGCTATCCGTATATCTTTTTGGGAAGCCTGATGTTTTGTTATTTTGATGGGCTGTATATTTTGTAAACATATTGGGGGTGGATAAAGCCTTTTACTTTTTGTAAATTTGATGATGTAATTAAAAAGGCTGATGTAATTATATATATAATGTATGGATGTATGTTTTCCTTTCATGTTGATTTTGTTTACTGTAGCTACGTTTTATTATTCTCTCACTACAAAAAAAATAAAAAAATAATAATATACCTATATTTCAATACTCGATTAATACATACTTACGATTGAAAATGTTCATTCATATATTAAAAATGAACCGGGTCTTAAATTATGATTCAATTTATATTTTCCATATTTTGTTTCACTCGCTTTATTATGGTGTGACGTTCTTTCTTCTCCCAGAAAAAGGGGCGTTACAACAAAGTTGTCATCTTTTCTCTTAATCTCTCATTTCATCTTTCTTTCAAAAAGCTTTCACCTTTCTCTTTCTTTTTCCCTCCTCTCATTTTCTCTCTACACCTCATGGCTAAGCACCCAATGTTCACCCTCCATGTTTGTTTAATTCCAACTAATTACTTTCCTTGAATCTATACCTCATTTGTAAACTTTTCCTTGTTGGGACCATCTCCAAATACTGCAACACCCACTGTAGGGTATCACATTTAAGACTAATCCTAATAT
The DNA here is from genome assembly GCA_029884605.1 of Ormosia emarginata. Classification (NCBI taxonomy): domain Eukaryota; kingdom Viridiplantae; phylum Streptophyta; class Magnoliopsida; order Fabales; family Fabaceae; genus Ormosia; species Ormosia emarginata. The sequence goes on along the minus strand of JAQQTP010000074.1, from coordinate 24,208,182 downwards.
AACTTAGCCAAGTTGTAAAAGAATTAATCTTATAAAAACACTGATTTTAAAATTTCTTTTGCGGAATAACAGATAATAAATAAAAATTTTAAACATAAAATGAAATTAAAACTAACACACTTTATATTACATATTACAAACTTTGTTCACAAATAATTTACATAATTACACCCCCAAAAGTTATATATACAATACACACCAAAATAAAACTACTAAACTAGTACTCCATCAAACTAAAGGTTCAGACTCTCATTGGGATCCTCCTCCTCCTCCTCCTCAGTGTTGTCATCAAAGAAACCTGGCGGATATAGCACACGCCTGGTTGGTGTCCTAGCAGTTGACATTATGGATTCCTCGTGTGGAGTATAAGTATTATTATTCCTACTCCAAATCTCACGTATAGGCATATAAAACTCTAAACGCACAGACACGTGTTGTGTCATGACAGGAGTACCATCCCTAGTACCTCTTAAAGTCAGAGTCAGATCCCCGGTATACACAAACCTTTCCCTATCTAAGTTAACTCGCCAAGCATCAATTCCACCGTGGAATTGAACTGTGACAAACCCTAAAACTTGACGCCTCGCTGCCATACTAAGCAAATACAGAAAACCAGCTACTGATAGTAAAAAGACTTATCAGCCTCCTCGCCTCCTCGGTCTTCATCAAATACATACAATACACAAATACAATATAATAAAGAGGTGAGATTCCCTTTCATCAATACCAATGAAGCAGTATAGAAAATGACAGTAAAAGATACAGATACAAAATTTCTCATACAGTCGTATCATATCATATCATAGAAAATAGATAAAATAGGCATAATTATCACACCAATATGCTGACTCGTTATGCATGTGTACAACGACCCAATTCCTACTTCATGGAGCTAAACACAATTTCAGAGAGAATGATAGGGAGTACATGTTTGTATATCGTTAGCCTTAAATCATGTGCTAATATATCATATCATGGTGCGCAACCTGGCAGATACAGACACTCTCAACCAATCACGAAAAGAGTAGTAACTCCGTCGAGACCGTCGGTGTGTTTGCAAAGGATACCACGACGCAATGGTGCTACCCACTAGCCACATATGACATTCCACATCCTGACGTGCCCAATATCAGTGAAGATCGTAACTACACAATTCTCACCCACACGAAGGTGTAATTTCCATCTCCTAGGCCAATTGCCTTACTTGACATGCTTTTCCATGCATGATGTATAATTCAGAAATACATACAACCATTATTTTATGGTATTTCACAAATACACGTCATTTCTCAACAGTATCACTTTTCAATATAATGGGGCCCACCATGACAGCCTGACAGCCAACTGCTGTAATTTAACATAACGGGGCCCACCGCGACAGCCCGACAGCCAATTGCTGTAATTTCCAATTGCATAAATATTTTATCGCATTTTTGAAACAGCGTGACATTTTTCTTACGTTTTCAAATTATGTAATATTTTTTAACATTTTCACAAACGCGTAATTAATTTTCAACGTTTTTAAATATTTTTAAACATTTTCTAAATCATATAAATAATTTCAAACGTTTCCTAAATCGCGTAAATATTTTCAAACTTTTTTAAATCGCATAGAGGTTTTTAAACATTTTCTCAATCGCGTAATAATTTAAAAGTATTTTCTCAATTGCGTAACGTAAAAATCAATCGCGTAGCTTAAAAATAATAATTTCTAGCATTATTCACTTACATAAAATATTTTATTAATTTTTTAAATTTATTTTATGAAATCCTCTAAATAATTTATGCATTTTGGCCTTCTTGAAAATATTTTTATTCTAAAAATCCTTAGCGTATTATTTTCTATGATTCTTTTCAAAAATTTGATTTCTTTGCTTTAATTGTATAATATAGCTTACTTACTAATTTAATTCCTACCATTAAATCCATTTTCCTTTTTCTACTAAAAATTCCTTAACTCTAATTCTTGTTAACTAATTATCAAAGTCCACACTAGATAAAATAATTTAAGGTTTTAAAATATCACACTTTGGTGTGTTGGCCGAAAATTAGGTTTAGGTTTCATATTCATACTTAATCATTTTTCATCATCAAAATCCTTTAATCCAATTTTTATCATTAAGATCATTAATCCATAACTTAGGAATTAATTTAAATCATCTTGTTTCCTTTGTAGTAGTCAAAACCGTGAGCCTCCCCTAGGTTCTTTGGAAATTCATACAATTTTTCTCATCATACAACTCATATTATACTTTACACCATATTCATCATGCTACCATAAGCATATAAACAAGCATATAAGCATATAATCTACTTAAGCAAGCATATAATCAAAGCTTAAAATAAACCAACCATAAGTAAAGCAAGCTTAAACCATACAAGTGAATAAATCCTTATGGATTTTTCACCACAAACAAGGTCATCTCCTCACCACCAACATATGGTTGATGAGGGTAATCTCCATCTTACCTCAAGGAAGACAAAATCCACCAAGTTGTCTTGCTTCAAGAATTTCGTGAACCTCCCAAAGAAAACTCTAGCAACCTTAATCCAAACCAAAGTCACAAACAAAGCTTGAAAAAGAAAAACCATGGAACAATCATGGTTTAGAAACTCAAAAACCAACTTAGAAACAAAGAAGAAGAACTTTTACCTTGAAATCTCAAGAACACTAACTTGTAAAAAAGGTAGCAGATGAAGGATTTTGCTTAAGTCTTCAACATAAAAGTGTCTTAGAATGATGTTTAGGTATAGGAAATAAGGTTGGATGAAATTTTAGAAGCTTGGATGGTGGTCATGAGTGCTTAGCCGAACGGTGTCTTTGGAGGAGAGAAATGAAGTTTTGGCTAAGTGTTGAAGATGAAAAAATGAAGAGAATGACTTAGGAGACAAAGGTGATATAATTGTGATAGATAGGCTATCCTAGAGCTCATTGCCGTGGAGTGCTAGTGCTAGCATGGGGGAAATTATTTGCATGGTCAATCAAGGTGCAAAATCAAACACATGTCATCAAGTCATGCTTTGGTCAACATTTGATGACTCACTAACTTTTTGAATGTCCTAGAACTCCTTCATTGCTGTGGAAGTTCATGCAAATTGCTATCCAATAATTGTTTTAATTTGTGACCATTTATGCTTAGGTTAGCTTACTAATTCATCTGGCTTAGTAACTAATTTAAACAAGTCATTTTTGTTGACTTATTACCATTAGTTAATTTTTATAACTAGCCACCAAATTTGACTTCTACTATCTAGTGGCACATGGCCATCACATGGCTAGTACCTAGCTAAAGCTATAAAAATTTATTACTCACAGAATAAAATTACGACTCACAAACTGGTAATTATGATACAGTGAATAATAAATTCACAGTATAAGAAAAATTAGTAACTGTATCCGGTTTCGGGTTTAGTAAGATCCTCCGACCCCGTATTAACAATACAAAATTTTTTGACCAATAAAATTTTTTAGTGTTTCCGGGCCCACTGTGGGCCCTACAAACAGCCTAAAATAATACTAAAATATTTTTAATCTCAGAAAAATTCAGAAAAATTCTCAAAAATCACAAAAATTAGAAAATTAATATTTTTGCAGAAAAAAATGAAAATCGGGATGTTACAACTCTCCTCTGCTAAAAAAAATTTAGTCCTCGAAATTTACCATACCTCAGAACAATTGAGGATATTGTGCCTTTATTTTATCTTCTAGCTCCCATGTAGCATCTCCCGTTGTTTCATTCCAGATCACTTTTACTAATGGAATATCCTTCCCTCTGAGCTGCTTCATCCTCCTGTCGTCAATCTTAATAGGAAGTGTCTCATACGTCAAATTTTCTTTCAATTGTACCTCATCGGGTTGAATAACATGAGTTAGATCGGGAATATACTTTCTCAATTGAGATACATGGAAAACATTGTGCAATTTGGAAAAAAAAGGTGGCAAAGCAATTTGGTATGCGACTGGACCTATCCGACGAAGAATTTGATAAGGTCCAGTAAACTTAGGAGTGAGTTTTCTGGATTTTATAACCCTTCCAACATCAGTCGTAGGTGTAACTTGTAAAAGCACATGATCACATTCCTCAAATTCAAGAGGTTTTCTTCTTTTATCAGCATAGCTTTTCTGTCTACTTTGAGTCGCCTTCATTTTCTCTTAGATCATCTTCACCTTTTCAGTTGTTTATTGTATCATTTCAGGTCCAATGGTTATACTTTCACCATCCTGATACCAACACAAAGGTGTTCGGCATCGTCGTTCGTAAAACGCTTCATAGGGTGCCATCCCTATACTTGAGTGAAAACTGTTGTTGTAGGTAAATTCTACCAAAGGCAAAAATTCATCCCAACTCCTTTTTTGTTCTAACACACAAGCTCTTGACAGGTCTTCCAGTGATTATATTGTCATTTTCGTTTGACCATCCATTTGCGGATGATAGGCAGAACTCAGATGAATTTTAGTCCCTAAAGCTTCTTGTAGGCTTCGCCAAAACCTTGATGTAAATCTTAGATCCCTATCAGAAATGATACTAGTGGGTACACCATGAAGTCTTACGATTTCACCAATGTACACCTGGGTCAACCTTTCCAATGAATACCTTATATTGATTGGCAAGAAGTGAGCTGACTTCGTAAGCCTATCAACAACGGCCCATATAGAATTATATCCTTTTCTGGTCTTTGGCAAACCTGTAACAAAATCCATTGCTATACTATCCCATTTCCATTCTGGAATAGTTAGAGGTTGTAGCATACCCGCTGGCCTTTGATGTTCAACCTTCACTTTCTGACACACGAGACAAGACGACATATGTTTAGCAACATCTTTTTTCATCCCAAGCCACCAAAATAATCGCTTCAGATCATGATACATTTTGGTCATTCTTGGATGTATACTCAACCTGCTGGTATGAGCTTCATCTAGAATCGTCTTTCTAAGATCAGGATTATTTGGTATACAAATTCTGCCTTTAAACTTTAGAATCCCATCAGATCCTTCCTCAACCGTTGCAACTCCACCATGCTTCAACCGTTCTCTTTCTTCTTGTAAAAATTCATCATCATATTGCTTTTCTCTAATTTCCTTAAGTAAATCATTCAGAATTGTGACCTTATTCAAATGCATCCTTCTAGGAGCTAATTCTATCGACAACCCCAAATCTCTGAACTGCTCTATCAGTTGTTCCTCTTTGATCATCATAGCAGAAACATTGAGCATCTTTCTACTCAAAGCATCTACCACAACATTAGCTTTTCTAGGATGATATTGAAGTTGAAAATCATAATCCTTTAAGAATTCTAACCACCTTCTCTGCCTCATGTTCAACTCCTTTTGATCAAACAAATACTTCAGACTCTTATGATCACTGAAGACGTTGAACATAGCTCCATATAGAAAATGTCTCCAAATTTTCAATGCAAAGACAACTACAGCTAATTCCAAATCATGAGCTGGATAATTCCTCTCATGTACCTTTAGTTGTCTTGAAGCATATGCTACCACTTTTCTATTTTGCATTAAAACACATCCTAATCCTTGGTATGAAACATCATAATATACTTCAAAAGATTCATTTGGATCTGGTAGAATCAACACCGGTGCAGTAGTCAACTTTTTCTTTAGTTCTTGAAAACTTTCCTCACACTTTTCTGTCCAGACAAACACTTGATTCTTCCTAGTGAGTTGTGTAAGAGGTCCGGCTATCTTGGAAAAACCTTTAATAAATTTTCGATAATATTTGACTAATCCAACAAAACTTTAGATCTCAGTCACTGTAGTTGGCCTTTCCCACTGAAGAATCGTCTCCACCTTTGCTGGATCCACTGCAATTCCATCTTTAGAAATTACATGACCCAAAAATTGAACCTCGTCCAACCAAAATTCACATTTAGACAACTTTGCGTACAACTTCTTCTCCTTTAAAATTTGAAGAACTATACTAAGATGTTCAACATGCTCTTCCTAATTTTGAGAATAGATCAGAATGCCATCAATGAAAACGATGACAAATCTATCTAGATACAGATGAAAAATCCTATTCATGTAATCCATGAATATAGCAGGAGCATTCGTCACCCCAAACGGCATTACAAGATACTCATATTGATCGTAACGCGTTCGAAAAGCTGTCTTAGGTATGTCCTCTACCTTGACATGAATTTGGTGATAACCCGATCGTAAATCTATCTTAGAGAAAACAACTGCTCCTTTCATCTGGTCCATCAAATCATCAATCCTTGGAAGAGGATATTTGTTCTTGATTGTGACTTTGTTCAACTAGCGATAATCCACACACAAGTGATAACAATGTATTTTATGCATTTTATAATCCTCTAACTAGGCTTCTTAAGGTTCAATTTGGCTTAATTAAGTTGATTTTGTCATATTTTATGAAATTAAGCTAAATTGGATCATTGAAGAAATTATTGCTTGAATTATTATTAATTTGGGTGATTGCATTCTTAAGTAAAGTGGCCACAACTTGAGTTGTAATTATTTGATTAATGTGATTCTGGTCTTATTGGAAAGTTAAGATAATTCTCTAATAACTATTCACTTGATAGCAAGAGCCACATTAATAGCAATATATTTCATTCATTGTATAACCTTCTCACTTAGTTTTTTTAGTAAACTGGCTATAATTTGAGTTACAAATATCCGATGGATGTAATTTTGGTCTCGTTTTTAAGGTAAGATAAATTTCTACAACTTTCATGAAGGCCTCAAGACCAGAAACACATGTTTGGATAACTCAAATTGGAGTTGAAACAAAATCTAGCATTTTGAACTTGACAGCTTGACCTTCATGCACTCATTTGGCTATATCTTGGGTTATAGGAGTTCAATAATTCTAAAATTTTGATAGTGGAAGGTTAAGACCCATATCTACAACTTTCATGAGAACACAAAAGCTAATTCAGATTCCTTGAAGGTGATATTGGGCTTGGAAGTCAGAATAGAGGTGCTGGATTTAGGCCTGACCCATGAGCAGTAATTGGACCATATCTCGGGCTGTGGTTATTGGATTTGGCTAAACTTGGTGTCTCTGGAAAGCTGAGACAATTTGCTAGAACTGTCATGAAGACCAATTGGCTCAATTCTGACGCATGCCATGAGCTAAGAGCAGAGACATTTCGGAGCCAAGAAAGTCCAAAATTTCAGCTCATTCATCATCTATTTTGATTTTACTTCTTATCATCAAACAACTCCATTGTCTTCTTACACTCCTTGAACTCTATAAAAGGAGGCAAAGGCTAAACATTTGAGGGTGTTAGTTAGCTTAGAGTTTAGTTTATGCTATTGTGTTATTAGTTTTCCTTTGTGTAGTTTTCTATTGTTCTTAATTGAAGTTATGTTCATCATCTTCTTCTTCTCTCTTTCTTTCTTCCTGTCTATGAGTAACTAAATCTTCATCTTGCTTGGGTGACAAGGTGAAGCTCTTGGTAATAAGTTAAAGTTAGATTAATTTCTTTCTTGTGCTTTAAATGATATATTTTTATGTGATCTTTATATGAGTTGTATGTTGTTTCCAATTAATTTAAAAACTCTTCTTGTATAATGAATATCTTGATCCATTGTAGACAATAGGATTAGCACAGTGGATGCTTTTGACGATTTAAAAGTATTGGTAGATAATTACTGGAACCATAATATGATTACATGATTGAACTTTGAATGTTAAAACTTCCGATTAGAATCTTCATTATGCATGATTTCAATTGAGTTATAAAACGAAATAATCTTGTTTTTAATTTATTACCAAGAGTGGATCTCCTAACCCAAGCAAATCTTTTTCATCTGTGAACAACTTATATAATTTTTAGTATTGTGACAAATCTTCTCTGTACCTCAAATAATTTTCTCTTCATCAATTCCCTGTGGATCGACCTCGGACTCCCGAGAATTTACTACTTGAAACAACCTGCACTTGGGTTTGAAACTTTTAATTTTCCCATCAACAAGCGCAAAGATCCATCCTTCTTTTTGACTAACAACACTGGAGCTCCCCAAGGTGAAACACTAGGTCGCACAAATTGTTTTTCCAACAGTTCCTCCAATTGCTTCTTCAACTCTGCTAACTCAGATGGTGACATCTGATATGGTGCAATTGAAATTGGACCCACTCTTGGTACAAGATCGATAGAAAACTCTATCTCTCTTTTTGGTGGTAGTCCAGGTACATCATCAGGAAAAACTTCAGGAAACTAATTTACAACAGGAATAGCATTCACATCATTTTCACTCTTGACTTCTAAAGAAGATAACAACATGTATCCTTGTGCTCCATCCCTTAATAAAGATTCGACTTGATTGGCAATCAAAAATCCAGAAATCTCATCCTTAGGAAATACTAAGATCTTTTTAGAATAATCTAATAGAATATGGTTAGAAGATAACCAATCCATTCCTAAGATTATATCTATATCAGTAAGAGGTAAACAAATTAAATCAATAGAAAAGGCTCGATTTTTTATAGTAATAGGACAATTTAGACAAACTTTAGAAGTACTAACAGGTTTGGTGTAACACCCCAAAATTTACTTTTCTACTATCAAAATTCATTCTAAAATATTTATGATTTTCTGGAATTTTTCTTGGAATTTTCTGAGAATGCAGAATATTTTAATATATTTTTCGTTTTACGTGTGTACTGAGCGGAACCGGAGAAATGAGACATTTTCTCCGAGAACCTTGAACTATGGAAACGTCGATGGGGGATCTTACTAAACCCGAGGCCGGACACAGTTTACAAGGTTTCAAATTTTTCGAGAAATCTTAACAGATGAGATAATAAAACAATGTGAAGAATTTATCTGTCAGATTTGTTAATGCTGACTTCTGCCAACTATAATCACCTCCAATAAATAATAACACGTAATAAAAATCTTATCGCATTATTCAAAAATTTCCTTGTGTCAAACCCTTTTTAGCCTTATTTTCAAGAAAGAAGAAAAAGAGAATTTAGTTAATTAAAACCCCTTGTAGGAAGTTTCCAAGAAGCTTCCTATTTGACACATTTTTCTCTCTCCCTTCTCCACTCTTCTACGGCAGAGGCTATAGGAAAGCCTACGTAATACCTCTTCTCTTCCTAATATCACACTCTCACTTTTCTAAACCCCAAATATCCATTTCCTCTCTTCTTCTTTTCTTCTCCACCGTGCAACCACTCCTGGAGGTAGCTATTCTTTGCTTGCTTCATCATCAAAGATTCTTACTTCCTTACACCATTCCAAGTCCTCTTTTGTTGCCATCTTTTGGTTCTTCTTCTTCCATTCTTCTTCCACCATTGAAGCTAAAGCTTGGATCTTTAAGGTAAAGCCTTCAACTTTCTTCCATTTTCTTGCTATTTTCGTTTCTCTTAGCCACCTTGGTGACCAAGAACCTATTTTTCATGGTTTGAGTGGACATTGTGGTGATCACTCACATTGGAGTTTTCTTGAAGGGGGAAAACGAAAATCTAGGGCAAGAAGGAGTGGCACATTGTGTTGTTTTTCCAAATAGGTAAGAGAGAGATGATCCTCTTCAACCAATCTTGGTAGTAAGGGAATGTCTTGTATGTGTGTTGTTATTGATTTCTGAATCTATGTATAAAGCTCTTTCATTTTTATGTTGTTCTTGATGATAGTGCATTTTGTTGGGTTTGTATGATTTATTGATGCCTCTTGCATGATTTGAAGGTATATTTGAGTATCTTGTTGATTAAAAACGATAAGGATTGGTTTGGTTTGAGTTAGAGGACCTGGAGAACTCTGTTTTCTGCAAGTTTACGCGTGGTAATCGATTACACGGGGCTTGTAATCGATTACCAAGCTCTTAAGGATACAAAATCGTGATTAAAATCTGCAATCGATTACGTCTGGCACATGTAATCGATTACAGAGATTCCATTTAGCTTGTAATCGATTACAAGAATGGTGTAATCGATTACCAAGCCTCTGATGTCACGAAATGGTGCTTCTGGGAATCACGTAATCGATTACAACTTGTGGGTAATCGATTACGGAGGTTCTGTCCAATTGGTAATCGATTACCATGGTTGTGTAATCGATTACCAGGGCCTTGAAGTTACGAAACGTGGTTCTGGGAATCACGTAATCGATTACAATGAGATTGTAATCAATTACAGAGATTCTGTTTCTCGGGTAATCGATTACAAGGGTGATGTAATCGATTACCAAGACCAAAAATGAGATTTTTGAGCTGGAAATGATTGAGATTATGGTTCTTTATCCTTTGTAACTCAAACATAACCTAAAAACCCTGGATTCAAGGATTTTACTTTACTTAATTGTGATAGGAATGTGTATTCATACCGATAGAGAAGAAATGATTTGGAATATGAAATTCTTGGATCCATGACATGGAAATTGTGATGTGTGTGTAATGAGGAATATATATATTGATACTGAGAATTATTGATGCAAGTGTGATTTCCTATGTGGGTTATACACCATTGATGTAGTACTCAATAAGATAAGAATGATGATGTGCCATTGAGGCAATGTTTTAATAAATGTATTGTTGATATGTCATGTTGGACATTGAATAATGCTTATGTGTCGTTGAGGAAAGGCTTATGTTGAATGCATCATTGATGAACATACATGATTGAACATTGTGTCGTCATGCATGTGCTGTCCGTTGGACATGGATAGTAAGGCAATGTATGCCTAGGAGTTTGAATAACACCTATGTGCGGGTACAAATAGACTAAGTGTAGGTGTCATATGTTGTTGACCCTGGGGGCGTCGGGGTGTGGGTGTCTCACAATAGACAGTGGTAGCTCCATTGGGGCCGTGGGATAGACCAATGCAACACATCGATGATCCTGCCTGAGACACTGTCCTATGTCACGATCAACTGTTGAGGTGCTATGTGTGAGCCATTTTGCGCAAATGTTTTTATGAGATGAGCACACTATTTTTAAGGCTAACGATACACTGGCATGACTTTTTGATCATTCACTCCGAAGATGTTTATGTCTAGCTCCATGGGGTGGGAACTTTGGTACCCTTGTTGCATTGTGAGTTGTCAGTCACATGGTCCATTGAGCATTCATGATTGGATAATGTGCTTACTATTATGACTGTGATATTTATTTGATTCTTGGTAATGTTAACTACTGTTCTTTGTTGCTTTACTCCCATTAATTGCTTTCATGTATTACTGTACTTGTATGTATTAACTGTGTCTTATGTGGGCGTTCGATGCCATTTATTTTCTTGCTGCCATGTTGGTACTGAAAGCTGGGAATCTCACCTCTTTCGGTAATTTTCTTTATTTTGCATTTTGGATTGGATCGTATGCTCTCAAGAAGACGTTCGTGAGGAGGATAAGGAAACCACTGAGTTTCATGGTTTCTGGCCTTATCTCGACTGAGATCAAAGTTGTTGAGGATGTCATTTCGACTCCGTGGACATTTTGGCTACGTGCGGATCAACTTTCTTGGAGGTCCGGACTACTGGCATATCAACATGCAGACTGATCGATGTGTATACCATGGCGATGTGATGGTGTCCTTAGCGTGGCGACGTTAGGACGCTCCTGTTATAGATTTTTATGCTTTTGTATGGCTGGAGTTCTATATGCCCGTGAGGGACATGTGGGGTGAAATGTATTATACCCCTCGTGAGGATTCCTTTTTGTCTACTGCCCGGGCTCCGCCCGCTGTTCTGTCGTCCCGATGGATGTCTCGTCGGACGACGAGGACCCTGAGGAGGATCCATCTACGGTTTCTTCTCGTTTCAGGCAGTCTTAGGGTTAGTTTTAAATTGATGGCTACTGATGGCTGTCCGTTTATTTTGAGGGAGCCTGACGTACTACTGGATTAGTGAGTATATATTTGTATCTCTTGGGGTAGGTACACATTTTGCTTTTTGTATATCTTTTTGGAAATGTAATTTAAACAGGCTCATGCTTCTGGTATAAAGTATGTAATTATCCATATTGTGTATGGTCGTATGTTTCATTCCATGTTGATTTCTCTTTGACAAGAAGTTTCATATAAAAGAGGAACTTTTAATTTTAACTCAATCACGCGATATATTTACAAACAGGTGTATATGTACATTAAATGGAAGTTTTAACTAGATTTATGTTAAAAAAAATGTTTAAACTTTACGTAATCATTTGTGCGTCATTTCACTATAGTGCGACGTTCCTTCTTCTTACCCATTATGACTAAGGGAGAAAAAAGGGCGTTACACTGTCTTGGTATCAGAGCTCCCGGTTATGTTTCTTTGGGTCATGTGGTTTTGGACTCTCTTGTTTGTGCTGTGTCATTCTCTGTGATTTTGTTGTTTAATATTCAAATGAATACATCTGACTTTCTCTGTGTTTTGCGTAGTCTAATCCGAGAAGGAACAATGGCTCGTTGGGGTGATATGGCTGCTGCCATAGAGGCAATACAGAAGATGGCCGAGGCAATGTTACAACAGAACTAGTAGACAACTCAACAACAGGCTAGAGCTGCACAACAACTAGAAGCTACAGCGGATGTTCAGAACTTGGAAAGATTTTGTCGCGCTAATCCTCCACAATTTAAGGGGGAGTTTGATCCGGAGAAAGCTACATTGTGGATCCAAGAGTTGGAGAAAATATTTACGGGTATGAATTATGCTGATGATAAGAAGGTGACCTATGCCGCATACATGCTGATGGGAGATGCTGAACATTGGTGGACGGGAAAACAAAAGCTACTGCAAGCCGCGAATAGAGTGATAACTTGGGAAGTGTTCAAAGAAAGGTTCTTGAAAAAATATTTTCCTGAAAGTGCCAGGCACGCAAAAGAAATGGAATTTCTGAGGTTGCGATAGGGAGGCGTGACTGTGAGCAAATACGCCGCCAAGTTTGAGAACTTGTCCAGATTTTCAGCCTATTTTCAACTTCAACCCAATGAAACTTGGAAGTGTCGAAAGTTTGAGGAAGGCTTGAGGCATGATGTGAAGAAAATTGTGATAGCCTTGAAGATTTCTCAGTTTTCTGAGCTACTCGACACTTGCTGCGAATTGGAAAGTGTGGAACAAGAACGCGAGGCGAGAAACAGAAACTTTGGGCCCGTTCGGTCCCAAAGAGGAGATGGTGGTAACTCGAGTCGTCATCAAAAGAAGCCTTATTCCAGACCCTCTGGAAGCCAACAACCACAAAAATTTCAAGGAGGAAGCCCAACTGGAAGCCCTGGAAGGATGGGTCAGAATGCTACAACTACTCCGAGATGTATGAAATGTGGGAAGGAGCATTTCACAAGGGACTGCATAATCAAAGGATTTATTTGCTTTCGGTGCGGGAAACTTGGTCATGTTTCTCGAGACTGTAACCAGACCAAGGCGGAACCATCCGTCAATGTTGCTAAGACTTCTAAACCATAAGTTGGAGGTAGAGTCTACACCCTGAGTGGTGCTGAGGCCTCTGAATCCGAGGATCTGATACAAGGAGAAGGTATCATTGAAGGTAATCTTTTAATTGTACTGCATGACTCTGGTGCTACTCATTCTTTCATTTCACATGATTGTGTGAAAAGACTTGGATTGCCTGTGTCTTCTTTACCTTTCGATTTGACTGTTTCAACTCCTACTGCAAAACCTGTAGTCACTACTAAGGTGTGTCTAGGTTGTCCTTTAATCATGGAAGGTCGAGTCTTTTCTGTCGATTTGATCTGTTTACCATTATCCCAACTAGATGTGATATTAGGAATGGACTAGCTATCTGCCAACCATGTCTTGTTAGACTGTTCCAGAAAAACAATAGTTTTCCCTTTGGATGAGGATTCTAGATTTTTGATCGCCAACCAAGTGAAAGCTTTTCTGAAAGACGGAGCTCGAGGATACATGCTGTTATCTTCTTTGAAAGTCAAGAGTGAAGTTGATATGGGCGCAATCTCTGTTGTTCGAGATTTTCCTGAGGTTTTCCCTGACGATGTACCTAGTTTGCCACCGGAACGAGAGGTCGAGTTTGCTATCGACTTGGTACCAGGAGCTGGCCCTATTTCTATGGCACCTTACCGTATGGCACCAGCAGAACTCGTGGAACTTAAAAAGCAGTTGGAAGGGCTCCTAGAGAAGCAATTCGTGAGACCCAGTGTATCACCTTGGGGAGCACCTGTATTGTTGGTCAAGAAGAAAGATGGGACTTCAAGATTATGCGTGGACTACCGTCAGTTAAACAAGGTTACGATCAAGAACAAGTATCCATTGCCAAGGATAAATGACTTGATGGACCAATTGAAGGGAGCAGCTGTGTTTTCCAAGATCGATCTACGATCGGGATATCACCAAATCAGAGTGAAAGTGGAAGATATTCCCAAGACGGCTTTTCGTACTCGTTATGGTCATTACGAGTACCTGGTGATGCCTTTTGGTTTGACAAATGCACCTGCGATATTTATGGACTATATGAATAGGATCTTTCATCCTTACTTGGACAAATTCGTTGTTGTTTTCATCGATGATATCCTGATCTATTCACAAAGTCACGAGGACCATGCTGAACACCTCAGCATAGTTCTCCAGATCTTGAAGGAAAAAGAGCTATATGCGAAACTATCCAAGTGTGAGTTTTGGCTAGATGAAGTGAAATTCTTGGGTCATGTAATCACAAAGGAAGGAATTGCAATGGATCCTTCAAAGGTAGAAGCCGTACTACAGTGTGAAAGACCAACTACAGTGACGGAAAACCAAAGCTTCATTGGATTAGCCGGATACTACCGGAGGTTTATTGAGGGATTTTCCAAAATCGCTGGACCGCTCACTCAACTCACCAAGAAAGACCAAGCTTTTGAATGGACAGATTCCTGTGAAGGAAGTTTCCAAGAGTTAAAAAGGAAGCTGACTATGTCACCAGTGCTAGTCTTACCGAATCCTAGTGAACCATTTGAAGTGTACTGTGACGCTTCGTATCAAGGTTTGGGGTGCGTTCTCATGCAAAACGGAGGAGTGGTAGCTTACGCCTCAAGGCAATTGCGAACACACGAGAAGAACTACCCAACACACGATCTAGAGTTAGCTGCAGTGGTGTTTGCATTGAAAATATAGAGACATTATCTGTATGGAGCCACATTTAACGTCTTCAATTACCACAAAAGTCTGAAATACCTGTACGACCAGAAGGAGCTGAACATGAGGCAGTGAAGATGGCTAGAATTTTTGAAAGATTACGATTTCCAACTTCAGTATCATCCTGGAAAGGCGAACGTGGTGGCCGATGCTTTGAGTAGAAAGATGATTAGTGTAACACCCTCCCTAAGGTATCACATGTCTGACTTCCGACTCATAATCTGAAAATGTTTTCATAAAAGGTTTGAGTTAAAAACGTGGGTTTAAAAATTTCTTTCTTGCTGAAATATAAACTTACTATAATTTATAAGTAATACTGAAAAATATATTGAAACTGATTCATAGACAACATTGACACCAATTAATATTTAACAATTTGAAGAGAAAAATAAAACTAACAGACTCTTTTTTTTTTAACAGTAGCAAACCCTATGACGGGTCCTACTTAATAGCACGGTACAACACTAACAAGAAAACTTAACATACTTATTTTTTTTTGTCTCCTTCTTGATGCATCAGACATCTGTTCTATGTCAATACTGCATACTATCTTGATCATGAATGTCCACTCCTTATTGTTGTCACCAATCTCAGAACAGCTACCGCCCGTTATGTCTAAGACAACTCGATCCTTCTATTATTTGATTTTAACAGTACAGACACAGCAAAACAAGATAACAAAGAGGTGAGATCACCTACGCCAATACCAACATGGCAGTATAGAGATAACACAAACAGCATATCATACAGATAGATCATACCATAATCATGCTATCAGCATTAATCAACTATCATCATCTAATCATTTATTAGTTTAATTATCATAAACAACAAATTACAATAATGTTCTAATTATCATTATCATCATCCAAGTATTCAAAACAATTGTCATAACTAATATCCCTCAATTAATATATCATGCAGATATAAAATGTTCAGATTATGCATGTGCACAAAGACTCAGTTTTTCAAAAACAACTCCGTGGAGGTTTTTACAATTTCGAGGAGAATGCTCTGTCAATTGTCAGCCTTAGCCCAAAGACAATCTTCCAGTTGTTGAAAAGAATCGTGTTCTTGTCGGGTATCGTCAATGCGTTGTAATGGACTGCATCGCCAAGTGACACAGGGTACTCGCCAGCGTCCACGGTCGACCGCCGCCTACTCGACGCCCCAGATCCATCATAGACCTCACTATCAATTCTCATTCCCTCTTCGATCACAAGGGCCATATACAATGCACGAGTATATCCGTGCAAGTCCAACCCCAAAGGGCCAAATCTTTTCCAATTTCATTTGTTCAATCATATGCCTCAACGCATATTTTTCCAATGCATGTATAATGCACCAAATGCCAATCACAGCAAAACACGTCATTTTCTCACACAATGTTTATACACCTGGTTCCACAAGAATCATACCGTATTTACAACAAATAAATCATGTTATCATATTTTCATAGTTATAAAACACTTTCATCGTGTTTTCAAAATTGCGCAACATTTCCGTTTCATTTTCATAATTTCAAAATGTTTCTGTTACGTTTTCACAATTCCAAAATGTTTATATTACGTTTTCAAAATATCGTAACACTTATGTTACGTTTTCAAAATTCTGAAATGTCTTTGTTATATTTTCATAATACCGTGACACTTCTGTTGCACTTTTTAAAACACGTACTAATTTTTCAACATTTTTCTCAATCGCGTAAAAATATACGTTTCTCAAATCGCATAGTATTTTTTCACTGTTTCAAAATTGCGTAACTTAAAAATCATTCTTTTACGTCCCGTAAATCATTTTCTATCGTTCTCAAAATATTTAAAACACTTTCCAAATATCATAATAATTTTCTGCTATTTTCACAATCACGTAAAAATAATTCATCACTTTTTCATCACGTAGTGATTTTTCAATAGTAATTTAGATTACGTAAAATATTTAAATGTAATTCAAATTGCGTGGAAATATTTTAACATATTTAAAATCGCGTAGAAATATTTTATTATTTCCAAATACTTAGAAATATTTTATCTTGTATTTCAAACCACGTACTTTAAAAGTACGTTTTTATGATACGTAAATAATTTTTTTCACCACAATTTCATTACGTAAAATATTTCTTAACCTTAAAAAATTCCTTTTCAACTTTTCTTAAAATAATATAACTTTATACTTCATTTAATATATTTTCTTACTCAAGAAAATATTTTTCACAGTTCTTTACTCAAGAAATTCTTTTTCAAAATATAATTCACAAAATCACTTTTCCATTGATATAAATCAACATTTCAAAACTTAACATTTTCTAACATATTTCAAAACTTGAAAATAAGTTATATGTTAGTAAATTTTCAAAACACCATTATATTCTCCATTTTTTCCAAATCAATTCTAAAATTAATTCTTTTCAAAACAAATTAAGATTCAAACACTTTGCAACTTTTCTTTTTCATTTTCATATGAAAGTTCATTTCTCAAGTGATAAAATACTTTGATTTCTTTTCCAAAATCCTTATACTAAAACATTTTGTTCAAATATTTTGTTTCTACTTTAAAATTACTTTGTTTCGTAAAACCAAAATTATTCCAACCTCCAAAAATCGTCGAGTCTTTGGCCATTGAAGCCATCAAATATTTTTCCTTCTAAATTGATATGGTTTTACACAAGCAAAACCATTAAAAATTCTTTGTTTTCAAAACCGAAATACCGATGGTCATAAAAACCAAACCCATTTGTTCAAATTCATTTTTTTACTTTCCTTACAAATCCTTTTTCACTTTCTTTGCAAATCCTTAAAATATCATTGCTATTTTCATTTAAATCTCATGTTTAGTAAAACACTTAGAAACTTTTTACACAAAATAAATCAATAAAAATCCTTCTAAAACCGTATTCATGTACTCTTTGAAAAAATAAATTCTTTGTTTATTTTCCTTACTTTTCTAAACATCCATTTTTATCATTCAAGAAAATATTAATTTTGTGAACACCTATCTTGAGGTGTCTTGACCAAAATTTACCATGTTCTAGGGATCAAAAATTAATTCCCTTGTTCTTGAAAAATTTCAACATGGAACCCTAATCTTGGGTGCCAAAACCGTAGTCATTCTTTGGCCATTAGAGCCAAGAATTTATTTTCTTTCCATCATCAAATCATGGCATATACATACATATTCAAATATATATTATAAGCATACCATAATCAAAACAATAAATCATGCATAGTATAAGCATACCATCAAAGTCATAAACTCATGCAAAGCATATCAAGCATAGGCAAATAATCAAAGCTCATAAACACCTACAAATTAATTACATGACCATGGATATGAATCCTCACATGGATTCAACATCCATCAAATATATAACCATCTCTCACCACCATGCTTGGTTGGTGAGATGGATCTCCCTCTTACCTCTTGAAGATCCTCAAAAGCTTCTTGATTTGCTTCTTTTTCTAAGTCCTTCACCACCAAGGGCTTCTCAAATACAAAACAAAATACATAAAAATTAGTATACTAAGCTTAATTGAGAAAACCATGGATCAAACATGGTTAGATCATGAAAAAAAGAGAAGAAACGAAGTTTCCTTATACTTCACCTCAAAAACCCAATAACATGGATCTTGAAGAAACTCCTTGAAGATGAATGATTTAGAGAAAATCTCCAACATGAAAGTTGCTTAGAACATCATGTAGATTCAAGATCTATGGTTGGATGAAATTAAAAGAGATTGGATGGTGGTTTTGAGTGTCTTGACCAAATGGTTTCTCTTGAAGCACAAAGATGAAATTTTTGATTTTTGATAGAAACTTGAAGCTTGGATTTGAAGCCCAAGATGAATGATTTTGGAAAAACTCATAACTAGAGATGTTCTTAGAATGGTGTTTAGGTTTAGAAAATCAAGTTGGATGAAATTAAAAAGTGATGGAAGGTGTTCTTGGAGTGCTTGGCCAAAACATGAAGAAGGAGAGAAATGGAGAGAAAACTTGGTAACTTAGCTTCTTGAAAATGTCTAATGATGACCAAGGATGGCAATAATGGTCTTTAAACTTTTTCCTATGTCCTAAAGCTTCTCAATTTCGCAGCTCCCCTCCAATGCATTCTCCTTGAGTGCAAATTGATCAATAATGATCAATTATGATGAAACATTGACCAAGACCACTTAACAATGACATAAAGCAATTAATAATGGTCATAAAGCCTCTTTTTCTTTGTCTTCTAAACAATCCAAAACCATCCCCCTCCATGCATACTTCTCCTTGTGCATTTAATAAATGACCATAATAATTAGCCACCATTTGGAGCATTTCTAGCCATTGATTAATTCAATGGTTAGGATTAATGTAGATTTTTAATTTAGAAGACTTAATCTAGGCCATTGGATCTTTCTCCTTTAAATTCTAGTCATTGGATGTGTCTCCAAAATTAAGGGTCAAGATTGCTCCTTCTAACTTTTAATCCAAGGGTTATAATTAGTCTTTGTCACTTTTTAAGACTAAATCTTCACCATTAATTAAATCTTCATCCAATGGTCATAAATGGTCCTTGTTACTTTACAAGACCAAATCTCCACCCTTGATCACTTCTAAATCCAATGGTTATAAATGGTCTTTGTCACTTTTTGAGACCAAATCTCTACCATTGATTTAATCTCCATCTAACGGTTATAAATGATCTTATTCACTTTTAAGATCAAATCTCTACCGTTGATTAAATCAAGATCAAGTCTCCATCGTTAATTAAATCAATGGTGGATATCCAAACCACCAAGGTTGACTTAAGCAATATAATTTCTATTTTTATATGCTAAAAACCACATGAAAGATTATATTTACTGTATTTTTATCGCCTGATAAATAAATACAGTACAAAACACAGCACAATAAAATTTTCTAAAACTGTTTCCGGATTCAGGTTTAGTAAGATCCCCTGTCTCCGTCTAAACAGTACAAATTTTTCTATACGTAGAAAAATTTTTGCTTTGCAGGACCCACCTGGGCCCACGTATGGCCACCTAGGCCCACATACACCCCTGGGGCCCACAAACAGTAAAAAAAATTATAATTATCCATAAAAATCACAAAAATTATAAAATGCACAAATATCAAATCAGATTACGTAAAATAATTACCTAACGGTAAAAATTAAATTACGTAAAGTTTTCCCAACACCAAAATTTTTATTTTCCTGACGCGGAGTAAATCACTCAAAACGGTCAAATACGCTGACGGAATAAACAAAATAATTTTACAGTGCACAGAAATTACTAAACAATAAAATTCTGTTAACTGTCAAAATTACTGTTTAAGAGATACGGAAATTTGGGGTGTTACAATTAGTGTTTCTACTATGATGATTAGAGAAAAGGACTTGATAGAGCAATTCAGAGATATATGGTCATTTGTAGAGTTAACACCGGGAAAAATTTACATGAATAGGATCACTATCTCGAATGACCTGATGGATGATATTCGAGAGAAACAAAAGGTTGATAAATTCCTGCAAGAAGAAAGAGAATTGATGAGGCAAGGTGGTGTATCAACATTGAAGGAAGGAAGCGATGGAATTTTGAGATTCCAAGGAAGGGTCTGTGTGCCTAAAGATGAAGAACTCAGAAAGTACATACTTGAACATGCTCACTCGAGTCAGTTGAGTATGCATCCTGGAATGACCAAGATGTATCAAGACTTGAGGAAGTTATTTTGGTGGCATGGGATGAAAAGAGATATCGCTAGATGCGTGTCATCTTGTTTGGTTTGCCAGAAAATGAAGATAGAGCATCAAAGACCAGCTAGATTACTACAACCCTTAGCTATTCCTGAATGGAAATGGGATAGCATCGCCATGGAT
Organism: Ormosia emarginata; assembly: GCA_029884605.1. Lineage (NCBI taxonomy): Eukaryota > Viridiplantae > Streptophyta > Magnoliopsida > Fabales > Fabaceae > Ormosia > Ormosia emarginata. The sequence goes on along the minus strand of JAQQTP010000074.1, from coordinate 24,187,280 downwards.
TTTGTTGTCGGGTTACCAAGAACTAGGAAAGGATATGACTCAATATGGGTAATAGTGGATCGACTTACGAAGTTAGCCCACTTTCTGCCAATCAACATAAGATATCCGTTGGAGAAGTTGACTCAGATATACATTGGTGAAATTGTTAGACTTCACGGGATACCCACGAGTATTATTTCCGATAGAGACCCGAGGTTTACCTCGAAGTTTTGGCAAAGTCTTCAGGAGGCTATGGGAACAAAGTTGCGGTTAAGTTCTGCCTACCATCTGCAAACTGATGGTCAATCAGAAAGAACAATTCAGTCATTAGAAGATCTGTTAAGAGCTTGTGCGATAGAGTAAACTGGAAGTTAGGATGAAATCTTACCATTGGTAGAATTCACCTACAACAACAGTTACCATTCAAGTATAGGGATGGCGCCCTATGAAGCTTTATATGGGCGGAGGTGTCGGATGCCTCTGTGTTGGTATCAAGATGGAGAACGGCTTACCGTTGGACCTGAACTCATTCAACAAACAACTGAAAAGGTTAAAATGATTCAGGAGAAAATGAAAACGGCTCAGAGTCGGCAAAAGAGTTATGCGGACAAAAGAAGGAAACCTCTTGAGTTCGAAGAAGGAGAGCATGTCTTCCTGAAAGTCACACCTATGACTGGGGTCGGTCGTGTCCTCAAATCTAGAAAACTCACTCCAAAATTCCTTGGACCCTACCAAATTCTTCGTCGGATAGGTCCTGTTTGTAACACCCCTTGATGTAGCAACCGAAGCATAATCGTCATTACACCACAGTTACTAAATCCAAGTGTGTCACAGTCATGATAACAGTAACTTAAATTCTCAAGAGTCTATATTTTTTTTTTTGACAATTTGCATAGGTAGAAAATATGAGCCTCGAATGAAATATAAATGTATTCAAGCCATGATACAACCACTGAAATAAAATCATATCTCTTATATATATATATATAGTCAATCTACACAAATCACTGATGACATAGAATATAACAATTACGAGTCCAATAAAATACAAATGGGAATAAAACACTAAAAGGGGGAAAAGTAGTGACCCAGGGATAGGTACTACTAGTAGACAAAGCCGCAACCCCATATACACATACGACGCTCGGAGTCCCAATCAACAAGTCGCATCAATGCCTCCACGCAACCGCACTCGTACGTAGCCGAAGAAACCTTGTCCAAACGCCCAATCCAATCAACCAAGGTGTGGTCCTCTTTATCTTCCTCACGATCTTTTATCAATATAAGTATAAAACAGACATACAAAGAAATAGGAAAGAGGTGAGACACCCATCCTTCATTACCATTGCGGCAGTAAGAAAACGACACGGCGCGAGCGCCCATAAAGCAATACGCTTCATATATTTTATAACGGCAACAACGAATTTATCATAAAAGCAATTCAATTGTAAGCAATAATAAGAATTAATAATAACAACGATATTTATAGTAAAGTAGAACAACAACGAGGCAATAATAGCGACATATCACAATAGTATTTCCAAGAATCAAGCACAACAATCATCATCACAGAATAACAATCGTCACCATAGGTCATAATTAAAATTAAACATTAATAATGACAGAATATATCATGGTTCATATGCATGCTTTCCCAAAGTCCTACTCCATGGAGCTAAACCCAAACAATCGGAGAGAAAGATCGGAGACATGTACGTGACTCGGCTACCGAGGCCGAGGCTGCTATCAATAATTTTTCTCATGCACAATCATGGCATTGCACGGACATTCTACACTAGATCACGATATAGGACAGTGTCAAGTCCGGATCGTCGGTGTGTTTGCATCGGTTTGCCCCACGGTAGGAGGAGCTCTAAACTGTCCATGTGGAGGACCCGCACCCCGACGCCCCCGAGGTCATAACACGACCCACACTTGTCTATTCGCACCCGCACTAAGGTGTGTTCAATCTCCTAGGCAACTAGGCCTTATAACATCCACAAGGACAATCACAATGCATAAGACACTATGCATGCATGCACATGTATGATCCACAATTTCATACAATCTCATAATATGCCATATTTAGGCCAATATAAGCATCAATGTATACATGGTCACTCACATGGACCCATAACAACATAATATCAATATCAAGTAAATCAATGCATCATTAGGTTCATTATGAATCCTAACTTAGAATTTATTCCTCTTTTCAAGGTTCATGACCAAATCCAATTCTTGCAAACTAGCTTAATATTCCAAGGCAACTCGATTTCCTATAACTTGTAAATTAATTAAGCTATTAAGCCTCACACTCTCTTGTTCTTCACTCACTTAGAATCACCTTAAGTTTTACAATGGTCTCACTCTTAGTCTTCTAAAATTTATGAAGTCTTGACTATACTAAATTCTTCCAATTTATTAGTTGTCCATTTATTACATAGGTTTCTAATTACCTAATCACTTATGCTTCCAAATTATCCAAACCACATACTTACCTAAAACTTGCCCTAGAGGCCGTGGCCTCACAAGGGTTACAATCCCAAATTCTCTCAAGTCATCATACTACATGTCATTCCCTTAATTCATTTAAGTGTTCACTTATCAAATTAGCTCACCAAGAACCCTAATCTTTATGCCTCAAAACCGTAACCATCATTTAGGCTTCAATCTCAAACTTTTCTTCCATTAAATTCTATTTTGTCACTTGATTAATTCTAGTCTAATGCTTGTTACACATTAACCATAATTTATCCAATTTTCACCCTAAAAACCGTAGCCCTCCAAGAGAGATTCCCAAATATTTTTCTTCCATTTCCAATCACATAATCCAATCCAACATACCTTTATATACAACAAATCAATCTAAGGTCACAATTATCACATTATATGTTACACTCTTAATTCACTTAAATTTAGATCATCAAAATCAATCCATTTGTCTTTTTACCAAGACCAAAACCGTGGCACCCATCTTGAGTATTGAACTCTCAAAGTCTTTCATTCATTAGTGTTAATACTATCATTCAATCTTTGATTACATGAGTCTTATTTCACTTGTATACAAAATTAATTCTCATCCCTAACTTCTAGTCAAAACCGTGGCACCATGTTGAGGTAGGAAACTCCAAATTTTCCATTTAACAACCCCAACATGATCAAGCACAATTAATATATCAAACATATTCAATAGCATAATCAAGTATCAATCAAATTCAAGAATACTAAATCATACAAAATTTATAATTCAAGCAAGCATACAAAGAGCATACAAGGATGGATTCCTCCATCAACACACATACAAGTCTCCTCACCACCATAAGTGGTTGAAGTGAGTAGTCTCCCTCTTACCTAGAGGAGACAATGCAAGAAAACAACTCCTTGGTTCCTTGATTTGTAATTTTCGGATTCCACCTTCAAGAGAATCATAAAGTGGTCAAATTCTCATATTTACAAATTTAAAGCTTGAAAAGAATGATCCTTGGTCACATAGGTAACCAAGGAAAACGAAAATGAGAAGAAAATGGGGAGAAATCAAGAATCTTTACCTTGGAAGACAATGGAGACATGGTTGGATTTTGAGCAAACCTTCCAAATGAAACTTGTAGAGAAGATGAAGATGAGTGTATAAATGTGTTTAGTGGAGAGAAAAATTAAAAAGCTTGGCCATCCATGGAGGAGTGATTTTCGGATTTGAAGAAGGAGGGGTAGAAAAGTTGGATTTTTGAAGAGATTTTCTAAAGAGAAAGTGTAGAGGAGGTTAAGAGAAGTCTAGAAATGGTGTTTATGGAGAGAAAAGTGAAGAAGAGACTCTCTAATGGTGGCTGGAATTTTCGGATCTAAGAGGAGGAAGAAGAGAAGAGGTGGAGAGAAAATGGAGATAGAAATGGAAAATGGAGAAACTTTCTACACAAAGAAGGTAGAGGAGGTGAAGGCAAGTGTAGAAATGGGCTTGGAGAGGAGAAATGATGAACAAAAATGGAGGAAGGAGGGGCTGCAATTTCGTGCTCATGGTGGAGGTAGAGAGAAGGAGGAGAAAAGAAAAGAGAAGAAGAAGAAGAAGAAGAAGAAGAGAGAGAAAGTGTCTTGGAAATTAATGAATTAAAGTGATAATTGTATAATTGAAATGTGATAATTTCCTTCCCCTTGGCTGCATTCCAGCCGTGAATGGTGAGAGAAGAGAGAGTGAAAATTGGCTTCCAAGAGAAGCCAAGGGTATTTGGGTCAATATTTGGTCAAAGCTTCTCAAAGAAGCTTTGATTATTTAACATTAAATTTGAATTAAAGTGAATGGATTAGACATAAAGTAGATTGCATTAGGATAATGTGATAGGATTTTTATTACACACTATTATCCAATGGATAATAGTTACAGTGACAAGTCGATTTAATTAATCGACAGATGAATTTTTCATTGTATTGATTTATTTTTATTTGTTAGAATTTCTCGAAAATTATGAAACTTCGTAAACTGTGTCAAGTCTCGGGTTTAGTAAGATCCCCGGTCGACATGTCCATAGTCTAAGGTTCTCAGAGAAAACATCGCGTTTCTCGATTCTCTTTCAAAGACGCACGCAAAACGAGGAATATATTAAAATATTCGACGGTTCCAGAAAATTCCCAGAAAATTTCTAAAAACTGCAAATATTATAAAATGACTATTCGTCATATAATTTTCCAATTTTTGAAGCACTACAAATCGTTTTCACGACTCTGCTTTCGAGTTTCACGCAAAACGAGGAATATATTAAAATATTCGTCTTTTCAAGCTTCCGAAAAAATTCACATAAATCACAAATATTAGAAAATGACTATTGGCGGTGAAATAATCAGTTTCCGGAGTGTTACACCGACCTCGGCAATTCTCATTACCGTAAAACGAGGAATATATTAAAATATTCCGCGTTCCCAGAAAAATCCAGAAAAATTCCAGAAAATCCCAAATATTGTAAAATGATCATTTATCCTGAAATTATTAATTTTCGGGATGTTACACTGTTGCTTACCAAATAACTTTACCACCTTTTCTTTCAAATCTTCATAATGTCTTTCAGGTGTCACAACTCAGAAAACATATCCCAAATCCTAATCATGTCATAGCACCTGATTATGTACAATTGAAGGAAAACTTGACTTATGAGACAACTCCTGTAAGGATTGAGGATAGGAGGACAAAGCAACTCAGAGGAAAGGACATTGCACTAGTGAAGGTAATCTGGAACGAAGCAACTGGAGATGTGACGTGGGAGCTGGAGAGCAAGATGAAGGAGCAATATCCTGAATTGTTTTAAGGTATGGAAAATTTTGAGGACGAAATTCTTATTTGTTGGGGAGAGTTGTAACACCCCAAAATTTACTTTTCTACTATCAAAATTCATTCTAAAATATTTGTGATTTTCTGGAATTTTTCCTGGAATTTTCTAAGAACGCGGAATATTTTAATATATTTCTCATTTTACGTGTGTACTGAGCGGAACCAGAGAAATAAGACATTTTCTCCGAGAACCTTGAACTATGGAAACGTCGACGGGGGATCTTACTAAACCCGAGGCCAGACACAGTTTACAAGGTTTCACATTTTTCGAGAAATCTTAACAGATGAGATAATAAAACACTGCGAAGAATTTATCTGTCAGATTTGTTAATGCTGACTTCTGCCAACTATAATCACGTCTAATAAATAATAACACGTAATAAAAATCTTATCGCATTATTCAAAAATTTCCTTGTGCCAAACCTTTTTTAGCCTTATTTTCAAGAAAGAAGAAAAAGAGAATTTAGTTAATTAAAACCCCTTGTAGGAAGTTTCCAAGAAGCTTCCTATTTGACACATTTTTCTCTCTCCCTTCTCCACTCTTCTACGGCAGAGGCTATAGGAAAGCCTAAGTAATACCTCTTCTCTTCCTAATATCACACTCTCACTTTTCTAAACCCCAAATATCCATTTCCTCTCTTCTTCTTTTCTTCTCCACCGTGCAACCACTCCTGGAGGCAACCATTCTTTGCTTGCTTCATCATCAAAGATTCTTACTTCCTTACACCATTCCAAGTCCTCTTTTGTTGCCATCTTTTGGTTCTTCTTCTTCCATTCTTCTTCCACCATTGAAGCTAAAGCTTGGAGCTTTAAGGTAAAGCCTTCAACTTTCTTCCATTTTCTTGCTATTTTCGTTTCTCTTGGCCACCTTGGTGACCAAGAACCTATTTTTCATGGTTTGAGTGGACATTGTGGTGATCACTCACATTGGAGTTTTCTTGAAGGGGAAAAACGAAAATCTAGGGCAAGAAGGAGTGGCACATTGTGTTGTTTTTCCAAATAGGTAAGAGGGAGATGATCCTCTTCAACCAATCTTGGTAGTAAGGGAATGTCTTGTATGTGTATTGTTATTGATTTCTGAATCCATGTATAAAGTTTTCTCATTTTTATGTTGTTCTTGATGATAGTGCATTTTGTTGGGTTTGTATGATTTATTGATGCCTCTTGCATGATTTGAAGGTATATTTGAGTATCTTGTTGATTAAATACGATAAGGATTGGTTTGGTTTGAGTTAAAGGACCTGGAGAACTCTGTTTTCTGCAAGTTTACGCGTGGTAATCGATTACACAGGGCTTGTAATCGATTACCAAGCTCTTAAGGATACAAAATCGTGATTCTGGAAATCTGGTAATCGATTACGTCTACTGTGTAATCGATTACAGAGATTCTGTTTACCTTGTAATCGATTACAAGAGTGGTGTAATCGATTACCAAGCCTATGATTTTATGAAATGGTGCTTCTGGGAATCACGTAATCGATTACAACTTGTGGGTAATCGATTACAGAGGTTCTGTCCAATTGGTAATCGATTACCACGGTTGTGTAATCGATTACTAGGGCCTTGAAGTTACGAAACGTGGTTCTGGGAATCACGTAATCGATTACAATGAGATTGTAATCGATTACAGAGATTCTGTTTCTTGGGTAATCGATTACAAGGGTGATGTAATCGATTACCAAGACCAAAAATGAGATTTTTGAACTGGAAATGATTGAGATTATGGTTCTTTGTCCTTTGTAACTCAAACATAACCTAAAAACCCTGGATTCAAGGATTTTACTTTACTTAATTGTGATAGGAATGTGTATTCATATTGATGCAAGTGTGATTTCCTATGTGGGTTATGCACCATTGATGTAGTACTCAATGAGATAAGAATGATGATGTGCCATTGAGGCAATGTTTTAATAAATGTATTGTTGATATGTCATGTTGGACATTGAATAATGCTTATGTGCCATTGAGGAAAGGCTTATGTTGAATGCATCATTGATGAACATACATGATTGGACATTATGTCGTCATGCATGTGCTGTCCGTTGGACATGGTTAGTAAGGTGATGTATGCCTAGGAGTTTGAATAACACCTATGTGCGGGTGCGAATAGACTAAGCGTAGGTGTCATATGTTGTTGACCCTGGGGACGTCGGGGTGTGGGTGTCTCACAATAGACAGTGGTAGCTCCACTGGGGCCGTGGGATAGACCAATGCAACACACCGATGATCCTGCCTGAGACGCTGTCCTATGTCGCGATCAACTGTTGAGGTGCCATGTGTGAGCCATTTTGCGCAAATGTTTTTATGAGATGAGCACACTATTTTTAAGGCTAACGATACACTGGCATGACTTCTTGATCATTCACTCCGAAGATGTTTATGTCTAGCTCCATGGAGTAGGAACTTTGGTACCCTTGTTGCATTGTGAGTTGTCAGTCACATGGTCCATTGAGCATTCGTGATTGGATAATGTGTTTACTATTATGACTGTGATATTTATTTGATTCTTGGTAATGTTAACTACTATTCTTTGTTGCTTTACTTTCACTAATTGCTTTCATGTATTACTGTACTTGTATGTATTAACTGTGTCTTATGTGGGCTTTTGACGCCGTTTATTTTCTTGCTGCCATATTGGTACTGAAAGCTGGGAATCTCACCTTTTTCAGTAATTTTCTTTATTTTTCATTTTGGATTGGATCGTATGCTCTCAAGAAGACGTTCGTGAGGAGGATAAGGAAACCACTGAGTTTCAAGGTTTCTGGCCTTATCTTGACTGAGATCGAAGTTGTTGAGGATGTCATTTCAACTCCGTGGACTTTTTGGCTATGTGCGGATCAACTTTCTTGGAGGTCCGGACTGCTGGCATATCAACGTGTAGACTGATCAATGTGTATACCACGGTGAAGTGATGGTGTCCTTAGCGTGGAGACGTTATGACGCTCCTGTTATAGTTTTTTATGCTTTTGTATGGCTGGAGTTCTATATGCCTGTGAGGGACATGTGGGGTGAAATGTATTATACCCCTCATGAGGATTCCTTTTTGTCTACTGCCCGGGCTCCTGCCCGCTGTTTTGTCGCCCCGATGGATGTCTCGTCGGACGACGAGGACCCTGAGGAGGATCCATCTACGGTTTCTTCTCGTTTCAGGCAGTCTTAGGGTTGGTTTTAAATTGATGGCTACTGATGGCTGTCCGTTTATTTTGAGGGAGCCTGACGTACTACTGGATTAGTGGGTATATATTTGTATCTCTTGGGGTAGGTACACATTTTGCTTTTTGTATATCTTTTTGGAAATGTAATTTAAACAGGCTCGTGCTTCTGGTATAAAGTATGTAATTATCCATATTGTGTATGGTCGTATGTTTCATTCCATGTTGATTTCTCTTTGACAAGAAGTTTCATATGAAAGAGGAACTTCTAATTTTAACTCAATCACGCGATATATTTACAAACAGGTGTATATGTACATTCAATGGAAGTTCTAACCGGATTTATGTTAAAAAAAAATGTTCAAACTTTACGTAATCATTTGTGCGTCATTTCACTATAGTGCGACGTTCCTTCTTCTTACCCATTATGACTAAGGGAGAAAAAGGGGCGTTACATTTGGCAGTAGGCATAGAAACAATCAATTGGAAGTTCAAAGAAGACACAAGCAATTCCAAACGATCCACACAGTCATTTGTAATAAACGAATGAGTTGCACCCGAATCATATAGTACAGTTAAAAGATTACCTGATATGACACATTTTCCCTTGATAAGATCATCATACTGAGAAGCCTCGGCTCCACTCATTGTATAAACTCGTCCTACAGCTTGAGACTTGACAGCACAAACATTGCTTACTAAAGGCTCCACCTTCACTTGATTACAATCCCTCGTAAAATGACCAGGTTTTCCACATCTAAAGCAAATGATTCCTCTGATCGTATAGTCCTTCGTTGCATGACCCTTTCCATACTTCAAGCATCTTATTGGCAGTGCCGTATTTTGACCAAAATGATTATTATTGTTACCTCCTCCACGAGACTGATGTTGTTGTTGTTTACTTCCTGATGGTCTTGAATATGGTTTCCGCTGAAACTGGTTGTTGTTACTATTGCCTCCCCTTTGGAACCTTGATCGTCCAAAGTTACGGTTCTTATTATCTCGCAATGGCTCCAACTCTTCAAGTCTGCAACACATGTCCATCAGTGCCGAGAACTGGTTCATTTTCATTGGTAATACTCCCTTCTTCAGTTCAACCCTTAATCCTTCCTTAAACTTGCGACATTTCTAATTCTCATCAGACTGGATCTGAAGATAACGTGAGAATTTAGACAAACTCTCAAACTTTGTTGCATACTCATTTGCTGTCATTCCTCCTTGTCTTAATCCAAGAAATTCCATCTCCTTCGCATGCCTTGCTCCCTCCGGGAAATATTTGTCCAGAAATGCCTCATGAAATACCTCCCACGTAATTGCCCTTTGTTGTTCTTGTAAAACTCTACAAGTAGTCTTCCACCAATTTTTATCGTCTCCCAACAACGTGAAAGTGGCATAAGTCACCTTGCGATCATCTACACACCCCATTCTGTCATTTACGCGCTTAAGCGCTGAACTCCTAACACTTGAGCGTTGGGGTAACAAAGAAACTCCACGTTCTGCCTATCCAGCGCTTGAGCGCTGGTTCTTGAGCGCTTGAAGGTACTCTGCTCCTCTTCTTTGGTGGCATTATTACTGTTCTGAAAGAGGAAAACACAACATGAGTAACCCAATTTACTGTAATCAGAATAACCAACTCTCAGATTTTCAAGATAGTAAAATCATGCATCACTGGAATCCTCAGTTATATCGGCTTATTCCAAAAGAATATCCTACACAACTTATAGAAATGACAACAACAAATTAATAATTTTTAAGCAAAATTAGTTATAAACTGAAACACATTGAATAGGTTCTAAACATGCTGTCATAAAACCGGAGCACCTCACAACCAGTCAGCCAAACGTATAGGAAACAATCAGAATTAACAATTTCAGGCATAATATATCCAATCAACAATGAGGCAAAGCAATTTCAGCAATAGGATCCATCAAATTCAACATCAATTTTTGAAATGTCAGATTCGCCACAAAAGCCCCAATTCGCAAACCCTAAAACCCCAATTCATAAACCATGAATTAATGAAACAGAACATAAATTGAGATTTAAATGTAGCTGAATATACCTGAATGAGTCAGAAATAAGAGCAAGAAAGGAAGAAAATGGTTAAGTTCATGGTAGAACACACCGTGAAACGCATATCGAATGTAATGAAAAGTCCCTCTTTTTTGATCAATCAAACAATACAATTGAAAGCAATGAAGCTAGATCAAGCAGAAATTAGAAGCCAAATGCCCTAGGGGAGGGATTTTTGAGAGAAATTTGAAGGAAGAATCTGAAAAATTAGAGAGAAAGAAAGCGTTCAGCGCTCAAATGTCCCTTTGCCATTCGTGCACTTGAGTGCTTATTGACCAGCGTCTGAGCACTGGTTCCCAAAATCTCTGATACTCGCATGCTTGAGCGCTGAGTTACCAGCGCTTGAGCGTTATAATGCTTGAGCACTGGATCAGATTTTTTTTAATAAACAGAAACTTAAATAAATAAAAATAAACAGAAATAAAATAAGAAAAATAAATAATAATAAAAAAGTAAAGAAATTTGGGTTACCTCCCAAAAAGCGCTTCCTAACGTCATTAGCTCAATGTTGCCTGTTCTCAATCAGGGTGGCTTGAAGCAAGAGAAGTAGGATGACGCCTTTCTCTTATCGGATTTTTGCCTCCATACTCGGTCATTGCTTTTGGAATCCTTTCCAAAAATATTCTAAACTCCAATTAAGATTGGTTGTCCTAAATGTGCCTTAACATCAAAAACTCCACTAGGCCATGGGATTTTCAATTTATCAATAGGTAAAGTGCCAGGTTTTATCATGTCAGAAGAATTCAGATCAACTTGCACTAAACTCTGAGAACTGAAATAATCTTTTTCAGCAATCTTGGAGATAGGAGGACCTTTCTCCTTCTCATCAACCCTCTTGGAAGTACAAGAATCAATATTAATGAATGAAGAATAGTTCTGACCATGTAACCCCTTTTAGATTTACTTTGAATGCAATTAACAGGGGCATGAAGATCTGATGTCGGTGCAGATTTATCAAAAACATTAATAGTTACCTAATCTCCGCCCACCCTCAAAATCAGCTCACCTCTGGGCACATCAATCAATGCTCCTGAAGTAGCCAAGAACGGTCTTCCAAGAATCAAAGGGATATTAGCATCCTCTTCCATATCTAGAATCAAAAAGTCAAATGGGAAAATAAACTTGTCCACCTTGACTAACACATCTTCGACTATACCATAAGGGTGCTTGATAGATCGATCTGCTAGTTGGAGGGAAACCATTGTAGGCTTAACTGTATCAATTCCTAGCTTGCACATGATAGAGAGCGACATGAGGTTGATACTTGCCCCAAGATCACAAAGAGCTTTCTCAATATTCAGCTTCCCAATAGTGCAAGGAATGGAAAAACTTCCTGGATCTTTCAATTTGGATGGTAGTTTCCTCTGAATTATAGCATTGCACTCTTCAGTAAGTGCCACAGTTTCATCTCCTTTCAGCTTCCTTTTCTTAGACAACAAATCCCTCATAAATCAGGCATAAGATGGCATATGCTTAAGAGCCTCAACAAATGAAATATTTATTTGTAATTTCTTGAAGACTTCTAAGAATCTAGAAAATTGCTTCTCTTGAATCTCCTTCCCGAATCTTTGAGGATAAGGAAGTTTGGCGTATAGTGAAGGATCAATTATTTTATTCAACTCTAACTCTTTCTTTCTCCTCTGCACTCTCGGTTGTTCCTCTCTAGCTTCAACCTCTTTAGTAGTATCCTGAGACAAATCCTCTTTAATTAAAATCTCATTGCTTCCATTTTGATTTCCTATAGATCAGGATGCTTCTTTTTTATCTTCCTCTATGGTCTTACTGTTGGTGTATGCCCTAGTGGCCAATACATTTTGTTTGTATTTACATACATTATATTATGTTATTTTATATGAGGCATTTCATTTATTGTGTTCTTTTTGGTAGACATAATAAAGTCCTTAGAATAGTAAGTTTGATACCATAGGACATCAAGTGGATGACTTGATCGTGAGATCCTATTGGATAAAATACTATTCTTAAATGTCCCTAGTCAAGTATTATTGTTAATTAGGACAACAATAATACATTGAGGCAGTATGTGCGTGACCGATGACCACATCTCACGGGTCATGGATATGAGATATCAAGTCTACACATGGATACATATTAGAGTAATGATGTATTGGACAGACCCGCCATGAGAACGCTACGTGGATCGTTACGTGAGTGTCATAAGCGATTCTCATAGTGATAATGGTGTATGTGGTCCTTTGACCTGAAATCACTACGATTCCTACATGAGGAGTTGTGTGTTTTAATGCCATCAAACGTCATCTGTAACAAGATGATTATAACGTTGGTTATTAGACATGCCGCAATATATGTGGAGGAATGTGAGTGATCTAGATGGGATTTGTCCCTCCTACATAACAGGAGCGATATCTTCGGGCCCCCTGAATGAGTGAGACTACGAAATGCATGGCCATGCTCAAATGAGTCAATATGAGATATTGATCTTATTTGTTATTACTATGTCTACTCGGGAATTAGGAAACTGAAGATTAAACTAAACAAGTGTGACACATTCCATGCCCTGTGTTCAATCTGGATATCTGGACAAAAGGACTAAACTACACGGAAACATTGGTCACAGATAGGTTATGTCAAATCACTGACATTCTCATTACTTGGGTAGCAGTGATGTGTTGCTAGATACCGCTCACTGTTTGTAATATTAAAATGAGATTTTAATATTACTACCAACGTCATGAGAACCTGCAGGGTCGCACACTTAGAACAGACTAAATTGGAGTAATCAGAATCCAAGTTGGACTCGGATTCAACTGTGGGCCTAACTCATGACAGATGGGTTTAGGGTTGCACCACTTACCTTGCTACTGCTCACACTCACTTAAGGTAGCCTTTGTTATAAATAATACTGCTAAGGAGGCTGCTACTAGGTTACATCACAACCCTAGCCGCACCTACAGAAAGTGAGTGAGAGATAGTGAGGTCTTCTTCTCCTCTCTTCACAGCTAGCACTACGAAAACAGAGGCGTGACTCCTTTTGCAAGTCTGTTCGTGTGGATACCACAGAAACATCGTCGCTATTACGGTGTTGGTGATTCACCTCGCTTGTGTCTATCACGCTTCAAGAGGTAAAAATTTAAAAACTCGGATTATGGATTTTTCGCATGGATCCTGAGAGGGAATTCTGTTATTCCGCTGCGAGACTTTTGATCCGTAAATTCCCAACACTTACCACTTCTTAAAATAATTGCATGACATTGCTCCCTTGGATTTACCACAGTATCATTGGGCAAACTGCTTGGAGGTCTCTCTTGAAGCTATTTTACTATTTGTCCCACTTGATTCTCAAGACTTCTAATAGCAGCCTCATGATTCTTGAAAATGGTTCTTGACTCCTCCATGAAAGCTAAAGTTTGTTGCACAAACAGAAAAGTCTGTAGAGAAAGTTTCTCCATTGCAATCTCAAGAGAAGACTTTTGTTCTGGTTAAGCATTCAGTGGAGCAACCTGATTCTTCCAAGAGAAATTGAGATGATTCCTCCATCCTGGATTGTAGGTATGTGAGTAAGGATTACCTTGTGGCCTTGAAGGATTTCTCATGTAGTTCACCTGTTCTGGAGCAACAACACCCGAATTCCTTACTTCACATTGATCATTGACATGGCTGCCTCCACAGAAATCGCAAGTCAGGCCTTAATGATTAACTAAATTTACTTGCAAAGTGCCAACTTGCTTAGTGCGATTGACAACGTGTTGCAGCAAGGTTTGATTCTATGCAAGGATGGCATCAACAGCACCTAGCTCTAATACTCCCTATTTGACTGTCGATCTTCCACTAGGAATCTGATATTCATTAGTAGCCATAATCTCAAATAATTCTTGGGCCTCTTCTGGAGTCTTTGTGTTTATGGACCCACCTGCAGATGCATCGACCATTGCTCTAGTAGGATGACTCAACCCATTGCAGAAGATTTGTACCTGCTGCCAAACCTCAAAAGCATGATGAGGACATTTTCTAAGCAACTCCTTGAATCTTTTCCATGCTTCATAAAGAGATTCTCCCTGGTTTTGAGTGAAGCAAGCAATCTCACTCCTTATCTTCACAAACATTGATGGAGGAAAATACCGAGTGAGGAATTTACTGACCAGATCATCCTAAGTGGATATACTTCCTTGAGGCTAGGCTTGTAGCCAGCTCTTGGCCTTGTCCTTCAAAGAAAATGGGAAAAGTCGTAACCGGATGACATCATCACTAGCTCCGTTATACTTAATAGTATCACAGAGCTGCAAGAAATTGACAATGTGCAAATTAGGATCTTTTGCTCGACCTCCCCCAAACTGATTCTATTGCACCAGTTGTAGAAGTACTGGTTTAATCTCAAAGTTATTCGCTTGGATGACAGGTCGCACAATGCTGGTTGCGACACTTTCAGAAGATAGAGTAGCATAGTCAGCCACAATGCGTCTTCTCTATGCATTATTAATCTCAGCCATCTTTGATTCTTCAACTCTCTTTGCTTCCCTGATTGCTTTTCTGATTGTTCTTTCTGTCCTTGTTATCTCTGGATCAATAAGTAATACTTCTGATTCCAAAGAACCTTGCATAAACAACAGACAAGCACACTAGGTGAAGTAAAGAAAAGAAAAAAATAAAAATAAACTAAAATAAATATAAGAATAAAAATAAGTAATTAAAAAAATAAAATTAATAAAAAGGAAACAAATTAAAAGAAAATTAAATTCAAAGAAATAAAAATGAATTAAGACAAAAATTATCTAAAATTAGAATATAAATAAAACAAATTAAAATTAAATTTAAACAACTAAAATAAAAAACAAAGAAAAATAAATGCCTAAATTAGTGTTCTTTTAACTCCTACTTAATATTGATAATTAATAATCCCCGGCAATGATGCGAAAAACTTGATGTGAAAAATCGACAAATGCACCAAATCACAACAAGTAATAAAGTAGTGAAAAGAGTATCGTCCTATGAGGATTATATTGCCAATTACTAATTTTGTTAAATTAACACTATCTAGGCTACTTCAAAGGACAAGAGTTGGCAAAAATGGAATTAAAAAGAAAAAAATTAAAAGAAAGAAATCAGATTTAAACAAATCAAACACAAGATGAAAACAATAATTAGAAAGTGTTAGGGTTCATATTTCACTTGAACTTTTTAAATGCACATCCAAATATAGGTTCAAACATGTTCTAATTCAATGATTTATGGTCAATTCCCAAAATTAATCAATATTTAATCCCTTGGTATATTAATCCTCTTAAACTGTTTGGAATTAACTAATCCCTTAGTCTAACCCCAAATAGAAAAGCATTATCAAGAACAAAGGAATTAAACGAAAGACCATATAATCCACAACATCAATTCCTAGCGATTGCAGAAATTATGGTATTTATCACAAATCAAGGTTCATGCAAATTTTCTAAATCATACATCAACCCAAAAGATCATTCCCAAATTGGCTAGATTAAGAAAAGCATTAGGAAAAGAGATAAACACATAAATCATGAAATAGAAACATGCATTAAACCCATAAAAGATATTACATTATCCAAGTATCAAGATCCATTGTTCCCCTAACGAGAGGAAGTTAGTTACACATAGGAAAAGAGTAAAACAAAGGAAGAAAGATGACAAACTCCATTGCGAATTAGTGGAAAGGTTGAAGAAAATCTCTAATCTTCAAGCCTTGATGAGCTCACATCAAATTAGGATTGAGTTGTCTTGACGGCTGCTATAGAGTGTGTTGCAAATTGGCGTAACTTTCTATTTATAATTTTATAAATCTGTTCAGTTACGCATCCAGCGCTTGAGCGCTGGCTTTCCAGCGCCTAAGCGCTGAGTTACCAGAAGCCAAATTTTTGCCTAGATACCAACGCCTAAGCGCTGGGCCATCGGAATTAACACCATTCTGTCATTTGTGCGCTTGAGCGCTGAACTCCCAGTGCTTGAGCGCTGGGGTAATAAAGAAACTCCACGTTCTGCCTATCCAGCGCTTGAGCGCTGAGTATCCAGAGGACTTTTCTAGCAGGTCTTCCATGTAATCACCTTCATTCTTCTATCCTTTGCATTTACCTATCAAAATACAAGAAAATAACAAATAAGAAAAATAATTGAAATAAAAAATAAAAAATATTAAAATTATGAAAACTTATGGACAAAACTAAATTAAACAGATTAAAAAAGAATGAAAAACCTAGAAATTGAACCGTAAAAACATGGTTTTTTAAAGGTTCATCAGTGGTGGACGAAAAATCATCAAGGAGCTTCCTTTTTGATCTTTTCTTAAGGTAAGAGGGAGATTAACCTCATCAACCATCCATGGTGGTGAGGAACGAAATTGATTGTGTTTGAACAATCAATGTGTGAATTTGTTCACTTGTGTGTATAAGTTTAGTGTTTTGTGATTAATTGCTCTATTTGATTTTATTGCTTTAATAATATGTATGAACTTGTTAGAATAGAAATATGATGATGGATATATGTGGTATGATTGTGAATCACATGAAAAGAAGAAATTTTGGTCTAAAGACCTTGAGTGGCTCACGACCTTCATTGTTATTTTGGGGTGAACCAAGTGAAAATGTTTTATAAATCATGGATTTAGTTGATTTTATAATAAAGATTTGGAATATTAAGTATTTTGTTTAGAAGTGCTTAAGTGATGGTAAACAGAGATTTTCGAAAGGAATGATTTAATAAAGATAATGAAGTTTTGTGAACAAACATTGGAAGATATTATTTAGAAGAAATTTGATAAGGAATTAAATTAAAAAGGATTTTTTTTAGAGGAATATGGAAATGTATAGCTTTTATTGGATAAATAATGATTTTTAGCAATAGAAATGGAAATGGAGTTTTAAAGGTGATTTGAGATTTAAAGTATTTTATTTAAGAAGAATGGAGCAAAGTTTTTATTATTGGGTAAAAGGGATTTTTGGTCATGGATAATGAGTTAAAATGATAGTTTGAGATTTAAAGTATTTTTGTTTAAAGTTTAAAGGATTTTTAGTGAAGGATATGGAAAGAGAATTTTTTTAATATTGATTAAATTAAAATAATACATATTTTTGAGAAAAATGTCAGAAAATATTACTTAGAGATATTTTAATGAGAAAACATTGGAAAATATTTACGCCATTTGAAAACGTAACAAAATTATTACGCGATTGTGAAAATGCGATAAAAGTATTACGCGACTGAGAATACAACAGGTTTGCTATCGGGCCGATGTACTGGACGCAGGTTTGTTGGTTTATGGATTATGGCCTGGGGTGGCTTGTGTTATGCATTAAGTTATCATGCATTAAACATTATACAGTCGGTAGCTGTTGTGGCTTTTGTTGCCTATGAGTGAACTAGAATTGAATAGTGCAGATCGTACAATGAGTCTTGGGGCCGTCAGGGTGCGGTGATTCATCTAATGATATTTTTATCACATTATACACCTTTGGCACTGAAAAACCGTTGCAACGCACTGACGAGACCCGACAAATACTATTCTTTTTGTGGTCCAATGTAGACTATCATTGAGGCTGGCAGATCTTCTAGATCCTTCATCTCTAAAATTGTGTTAGCTCCATGGAGTAGGGTTGATCCATTGTGCATATGCATAGTCAGTTGAGATATTTATATATATCTGTAATTATATCTGTTGAATTATCTAGAGTTTTTATACATTTACTGTATGTGTTATTAATTTTGTATTGAATGACTTTGTTGTTCTTATTGTTTCTATGCTGCCATGTTGGTATTGATGTAGGGGATCTCACCTCTTTATTGTCTTGTTCTATTTATAAGTTTATGTTTTTGTAAAGTCCATCGTGGTGGTGAAGCGAAGATCTTCCTTGGTTTCTGTAACGTCCCGAAAATTAATAATTTCAGGATAAATGATCATTTTACAATATTTGAGATTTTCTAGAATTTTTCTGGATTTTTTTGAGAATGCAGAATATTTTAATATATTGCTCGTTTTGCGTGCGCATTTGGTGAGAATTGCTTGAGGTCGATGTAACGCTCCTAAACTAATTATTTCGCCACCAATAGTTATTTTCTAATATTTGTGATTTATGTGAATTTTTCTGAAATTTTTCGGAAACGACGAATATTTTAATATATTTCTCGTTTTACGTGAAACTCGAGCAGAGTCATGAAAACGACTGTAGTGTTTCCAAAATTGGAAAATTATATGATGAATAGTCGTTTTATAATATTTTCAATTTTTGGGAATTTTCTGGGAATTTTCTAGAACCGTCGAATATTTTAATATATTCCTCGTTTTGCGTCTGTATGAGAGTTGAACCAGGAGAAATGCGATGTTTTCTCTGAGAACCTTGGACTATGGACATGTCGATGGGGGATCTTACTAAACCCGAGGCTTGACACAGTTTACGAGGTTTCATAATTTTCGAGAAATCTTAACAGATAAAACAAATCAATACTGCGAAAAATTTATCTCAGATAAATTAAATACGACTCATTAATCAGTAACTATTATCCATTGGATAATAGCATGCATTAGAAACCCTATCACATTATCCCAATGCAATCCACTTTATGTCAAATCAATCTCACTTTAATTCAAATTTGTGTACTTTTTCAAAGCTTCTTTGAGAAGCTTTGACCGCCAAATGACCCAATTACCCTTGGCTTGCATGAGAAGCCAATTTTTTCTCCTCACTCTCTCCTCTATTCAGCAGCCCACTCATGCCAAGGAGGGCAAAAATGTAACTCATCCACACTTAACCTAAAACCACCAAACCCTTATTCACTTTACCTATCACTTTCTCTCTTCACTTCATCTTCTTCATATTTTCTCCTCCTTCTCTCTACCTCCTCCTCAACCACGAAATTGCAGCCCCTCCTCACCATTTTCCTTCATCTTTTCTCTTCACCAAGCTCATTTCTTCACTTGTCTCCATCTCCTCTACACTTTCCCTTTAGAAAGTTTCTTCATTTTCTATCTTCACCTCCATTTTTCTCTTCCTTCTCTCTTCTTCCTCCTCTTCACCACGAAAATTCCAGCCACCACCACCATTATTTCTCTTCACTTTTCTCTTCATAAACACCATTTCTAGACTCCTCCCAACCTCCTCTACAACTTCTATTTGAGGGGTTTTCTTCAAAAGCTCATTTTTCCTCCATTGTCATACAAGGCAAAGCTTCTAACTTTGAGGTAAAGCTTTCACTTCTCTTCCTCTTTCTCCTTGATTTCGTGATCTAGGATCTCAATGGAGACCAAAGATCCATTCTTTTCAACTATTAATGTTGATTTTTGATGCTTGAAAAATTAGGGTTCTTGAAGACCCAAAACCGAAATTCACCAAGAAGCCATAGGAGATTGTTTTTGTGTTCTTCCTTTAGGTAAGAGGGAGACTACTCACTTCAACCACTTATGGTGGTGAGAAGACTTTGTATGTGTGTTGATGGAGAAATTCATCCTTGTATGCTTGCTTGAATTATAAATTTTGTATGATTTAGTATTCTTGAATTTGATTGATACTTGAATATGTTTGATATATTAATTGTGCTTGATCATGTTGGGGTTGTTAAATGGAAAATTTGGAGTTTCCTACCTCAACATGGTGCCACGGTTTTGATTAGAAATTAGGGGTGAATATTGGTTTTGTATACAAGTGAAATAAGACTTATCTAATCAAAGATTGAATGATAGTATTAACACTAACGAATGGAAGACTTTGAGGGTTTAATATCCAAGAGGGGTGCCACGGTTTTGGTCTTGGTAAAGAGACAAATGGATTGATTTTGATGATCTATATTTAAGTGAATTAAGAGTGTAACATATAATGTGATAATTGTGACCTTAGATTGATTTGTTGTATATAATGGTATGTTGGATTGGATTATGTGATTGGAAATGGAAGAAAAATATTTGGGAATCTCTCTTGGAGGGCTACGGTTTTTAGGGTGAAAATTGGATAAATTATGGTTAATGTGTAACAAGCATTAGACTAGAATTAATCAAGTGACAAAATAGAATTTAATGGAAGAAAAGTTTGAGATTAAAGCCTAAATGATGGCTACGGTTTTGAGGCATAAAAATTAGGGTTCTTGGTGAGCTAATTTGATAAGTGAACACTTAAATGAATTAAGGGAATGACATGTAGTATGATGACTTGAGAGAATTTGGGATTGTAACTATTGTGAGGCCACGGCCTCTAGGGCAAGTTTTAGGTAAGTATGTGGTTTGGATAATTTGGAAGCATAAGTGATTAGGTAATTAGAAACCTATGTAATGAATGGACAACTAATAAATTGGAAGAATTTAGTATAGTCAAGACTTCATAAATTTTAGAAGACTAAGAATGAGACCATTGTAAAAACTTAAGGTGATTCTAAGTGAGTGAAGAACAAGAGAGTGTGAGGCTTAATAGCTTAATTAATTTACAAGTTATAGGAAATCGAGTTGCCTTGGAATATTAAGCTAGTTGCAAGAATTGATTTGGTCATGAACCTTGAAAAGAGGAATAAATTCTAAGTTAGGATTCATAATGAACCTAATGATGCATTAATTGACTTGATATTGATATTATGTTGTTATGGGTCCATGTGAGTGACCATGTATACATTGATGCTTATATTGGCCTAAATGTGGCATATTATGAGATTGTATGAAATTGTGGATCATACATGTGCATGCATAGTGTCTTATGCATTGTGATTGTCCTTGTGGACTGTTGTAAGGCCAAGTTGCCTAGGAGATTGAACACACCTTAGTGCGGGTGCGAATAGACAAGTGTGGGTCGTGTTATGACCTCGGGGCGTCGGGGTGCGGGTCCCTCACATGGACGGTTTAGAGCTCCTCCGTGCCGTGAGGCAAACCGATGCAAACACACCGACGATCCGGACTTGACACCGTCCTATATCGTGATCTAGTGTAGAATGTCCGTGCAATGCCATGATTGTGCACGAGAAAATTTATTGATAGCACCGCCTCGGCCTCGGGAGTCACGTACATGTCTCCCCCCGATCTTTCTCTCGATTGTTTGGGTTTAGCTCCATGGAGTAGGACTTTGGGAAAGCATGCATATGAACCATGATATATTCTGTCATTATTAATGTTTAATTTCTCGCAACTATGACCGACACGATTATTATTACTTGGGATGATTGTCTTTGATTCTTGGAAATACTATTGTGATATGTTTGCTATCGCTTCTTTGTTGTTCTACTTTACTATAAATATCGTTGTTATTATTAATTCTCATTATTGCTTACAATTGAATTGCTTTTATGATAAATTCCGCTGTTGCCGTTATAAAATATATGAACCAGTATTGCTTTATGGGCGCCGTGTCGTTTTCTTCTTTGCCGCAATGGTAATGAAGGATGGGTGTCTCACCTCTTTCCTATATCTTTGTATGTCTGTCTTATACTTATATTGATAAAAGATCGTGAGGAAGATAAAGAGGGACCACACCTTGGTTGATTGGATTGGGCGTTTGGACAAGGTTTCTTCGGCTACGTACGAGTGCAGTTGCGTGGAGGCATTGAGGCCTGACTTGTTGACTGGGACTCCGAGCGTCGTATGTGTATATGGGGTTGCGGCTTTGTCTGCTAGTAGTACCTATCCCTGGGTCACTACTTTTCCCCCTTTTTGTGTTTTATTCCCGCTGTATTTTATTGGACTCTGTAATTGTTATATTCTATGTCATCAGCGATTTGTGTAATTGACTATATATATATATATATGTATAAGAGATATGATCTTATTTCAGTGGTTGTATCATGGCTTGAATAAATTTATATTTCATTCGAGGCTCATATTTTCTACCTATGCAAATTGTCAAAAAAAAAAAATATAGACTCTTGAGAATTTAAGTTACTGTTATCATGACTGTGACACACTTGGATTTAGTAACTATGGTGTAATGACGATTATGCTTAGGTTGCTACATCAAGGGGTGTTACATTAGGTGGTATCAGAGCAGTTCATTCTGTTGAGCCGGGGTATGGACTTGCTATGTTTAGGCATATTAGAATTTGGTCTGTTGTGTACTTCCTTGTCTCTTGATTGAGATGATGGGAAAGGAATGCATGACTTGCTATAGGTTGAATGTTGATAGCTACTGTTATGCAGTTACATGATGTTGAGGACTGGCCTACTCAATGTGTAATGTTCTGTGTGTACAGGAAACTATGACTTCTCCTAGGCGTACTGTGTTAGGAAAATAGGAATTCTTTTGTGAGGAGATCAAAGGATTTTGGAAAATCGATCTTCTGGAGAAAGAAATAGCTGGTGTAAGTTAGGTTCGTGAAGCAGTTTAGAAGCGGACAACTTACGAGAGATTACACTGTGGAGGCAGAATGAAGAAGTTCGGGCTGGAAGCTGTTAAGATTCATAAATTAGCTTGTCTTGCTTGAATGGTGTGCATTGTGTGACTCTTTGTGTTTGGCTTCCGAAGGGAGGCAATATTGTTTGAAATAATTACGTTTGTTTTATTGTGTTATGTTTGGTCTGTCTTCGGAGAAAGACACCGGCTCGTGGTAGACGTACACATATGGCGTAGGATAAGGCCATCAAAGTATGGTTGCGATCGCAGGAGAAATATGAAGGATAGCTGATGTGACAATTCACCAAGATCAGAGGACCGCATAGTAATGAGAATTGGAAGTTGTGGTTTAAAATCTATTGAAGGAAAGTCAAACTTGGGATAACCATGGACTGCCTAGATTCCAAAGGAGGAATAATGGAGAAGCTAACAAGTTAAACGGGAACTACGTTCACGGGTACCGAGAAAGTAACAACAACGCCCAACCCGTAGAGAAAGTGCTAGTAGTGGTAGATCCAATCGGACCTCAACATCTGGAGATCTCAACGAGGGAAGTTATGCCTCAAATGGTGACCCTGTAATCATGCTGTATGAATTCTGGGGGGTAACCCTTTCTTTTTCAATTCGTAGCCGCATGAATCATTTGGATTCATCCGTATCTTTCATATCTTCGACTTAGTTATTTCCATTTCCGTCGTTAAGACTTATCTTGACACTTGAGTTTGTTTGATCTATCCTACTTCCCATAAAGATTGAACTTTCTATTGATCTATCTTGCTTACCTAAAATCGCATTGATTAAAGTTCATGATTTAGGAACTGATTGATCATTTTCTAGCCATATCCTGCTAAACCATTCCAATGAAAACCCTGTTAGTTCTCAGAATTAAGACTCCTGATATTCGTAACGGCCAACAAAGTTGAAGCTTTGCGAGGGAAAAGAAATCCAAGGATATGTGTTACCTTTTGCAGAGGACAGAAGAAAAGGGAATATGACTGTCACCATTGTAGTCAGTAAGTTTCTTGTGATGAACTACAGTGCTGTCAGTTAAGGAGAAGAATGGGACATCTCAGTGAGATGAACACTATCGTCAAACGAACGAGATTATAATCAAGGGTGAGTATCCTCGGAGAAAGATGTACGTCCTGGTCATCATTAAATTCGCGGGAGATTGAGAATGTCCCCGAAATGATTTCGAATGCAATATGGGCATTATGGGTGTCTCGTGACACCGTTCGGAATAACAAATCCTCTTGTCGTATTCATAAGTGACATGAATTGTATCTTTTGTCCTTACCTAGAACATAATTGTCATTGTCATTAATGATGGCATTCTGATATATTCTCGAGAATATGGAGATACACATTGGACATCTCGGCATAGTTTTCCTGACTTTAAAGGAGAGAGAGTAAATGCCAAAGTATCAGAGTACGGATTCTTAATTGAGAAGGTTCAGTTTTGGATCATGAAATTCCAAATGGAGGAATTGTTGTGGATTCCCAAGAGATTGAAGCAGTTCTTCAAAAGGAAAGATCGGAGACAGTAAAAGAGACACATAGCTGGTGGAATTAGCTAGTTTTATCGAAGGAGACACATAGGTTGAAAGAGTATCAATGGATCCTCCAAGATGCTAGATATTTTGCTCAGTTTACGAGAAGAGAATCAAAACTTCTATGGACTAACGCGTGTGAAGAAAGGTTTTAAAGATCGAGGAGACATTCGAATGCTTGTCAGATTTGGTTCTACCTAATCCCAGGGAACTGTTTGGAGAATTTTATGCTTCACAGAAAAATCTAGGATATGTGTTCATGCAAGGTTAGGAAGGTTGTGACTTACACCTCAAGGTAGTTGAGGACGCATTGAGAATTGCCCAACTCACGGTTTGGTGCTAGCCGTAGTTAGAAATTGCTCTGAGAATATGGAGACGCTTGCTGCGATCAACGCTTTTAGCAATCACAAGGACCTGAAGTATCCATTCAAAAAAAAAAAGGGGTTGAACATGAGACAGGAAAGGTGGTTAGAGCTTTGAAGGAGTATGACGTCTAGTTTCAGTGTCGTCCTGTCTGGGTCACTAATAAACCCATTCCAAAAATTCTTTGAACTATATCAAATTTCGTTTCGAGTTTGGTTCAATAGCTTGTTAACAGATTCTGTCATCCTTTCTTTCTAAATCTCCATGATATCTTCCATATGTCGCGGTTGCGAAAGTATGTCACCGATCCAGCCACGTCATCAAACTAAACCCGGTGCAATTCAGAGAGAGTCTGATTTATGAGAAACTTCTCGTGAAGATTGAGAATAGAAGAATAAAGCAACGTAAAGATATAGAGATCGCGTTGGTAAGGGTAATCTAAATTGACGTAACTAGAGACATGATTTGAGGGTAAGAAAATAAGATGAGGAAAACACGTTAATGTTTAATCTAAGGGATGAAAATTTCGAGGACGAAATTTCTATTTGAAGGGGAGTGTTGTAACGTCCCGAAAATTAATAATTTCAGGATAAATGATCATTTTACAATATTTGAGATTTTCTAGAATTTTTCTGGATTTTTTTGAGAACGCAGAATATTTTAATATATTCCTCGTTTTGCGTACGCACTGAGCTGAGAATTGCTGAGGTCAGTGTAACGCTCCGGAAACTAATTATTTCGCCACCAATAGTTATTTTCTAATATTTGTGATTTATGTGAATTTTTCTGAAATTTTTCGGAAACGACGAATATTTTAATATATTCCTCGTTTTACGTGCGCACTGAGCAGAACCAGAGAAATGCGATGTTTTCTCTGAGAACCTTGGACTATGGACATGTCGATGGGGGATCTTACTAAACCCGAGGCTTGACACAGTTTACGAGGTTTCATAATTTTCGAGAAATCTTAACAGATAAAACAAATCAATATCTGCGAAAAATTTATCCGTCGATAAATTAAATACTTGACTTAATCAGAACTATTATCCATTGGATAATAGCATGCATTAGAAACCCTATCACATTATCCCAATGCAATCCACTTTATGTCAAATCAATCTCACTTTAATTCAAATTTGTGTACTTTTTCAAAGCTTCTTTGAGAAGCTTTGACCGCCAAATGACCCAATTACCCTTGGCTTGCATGAGAAGCCAATTTTTTCTCCTCACTCTCTCCTCTATTCAGCAGCCCACTCATGCCAAGGAGGGCAAAAATGTAACTCATCCACACTTAACCTAAAACCACCAAACCCTTATTCACTTTACCTATCACTTTCTCTCTCTTCACTTCATCTTCTTCATCTTTTCTCCTCCTTCTCTCTACCGCTCCTCAACCACGAAATTGCAGCCCCTCCCTCACCATTTTCCTTCATCTTTTCTCTTCACCAAGCTCATTTCTTCACTTGTCTCCATCTCCTCTACACTTTCCCTTTAGAAAGTTTCTTCATTTTCTATCTTCACCTCCATTTTTCTCTTCCTTCTCTCTTCTTCCTCCTCTTCACCACGAAAATTCCAGCCACCACCACCATTATTTCTCTTCACTTTTCTCTTCATAAACACCATTTCTAGACTCCTCCCAACCTCCTCTACAACTTCTATTTGAGGGTTTTCTTCAAAAGCTCATTTTTCCTCCATTGTCATACAAGGCAAAGCTTCTAACTTTGAGGTAAAGCTTTCACTTCTCTTCCTCTTTCTCCTTGATTTCGTGATCTAGGATCTCAATGGAGACCAAAGATCCATTCTTTTCAACTATTAATGTTGATTTTTGATGCTTGAAAAATTAGGGTTCTTGAAGACCCAAAACCGAAATTCACCAAGAAGCCATAGGAGATTGTTTTTGTGTTCTTCCTTTAGGTAAGAGGGAGACTACTCACTTCAACCACTTATGGTGGTGAGAAGACTTTGTATGTGTGTTGATGGAGAAATTCATCCTTGTATGCTCTTTGTATGCTTGCTTGAATTATAAATTTTGTATGATTTAGTATTCTTGAATTTGATTGATACTTGAATATGTTTGATATATTAATTGTGCTTGATCATGTTGGGGTTGTTAAATGGAAAATTTGGAGTTTCCTACCTCAACATGGTGCCACGGTTTTGATTAGAAATTAGGGGTGAATATTGGTTTTGTATACAAGTGAAATAAGACTTATCTAATCAAAGATTGAATGATAGTATTAACACTAACGAATGGAAGACTTTGAGGGTTTAATATCCAAGAGGGTGCCACGGTTTTGGTCTTGGTAAAGAGACAAATGGATTGATTTTGATGATCTATATTTAAGTGAATTAAGAGTGTAACATATAATGTGATAATTGTGACCTTAGATTGATTTGTTGTATATAATGGTATGTTGGATTGGATTATGTGATTGGAAATGGAAGAAAAATATTTGGGAATCTCTCTTGGAGGGCTACGGTTTTTAGGGTGAAAATTGGATAAATTATGGTTAATGTGTAACAAGCATTAGACTAGAATTAATCAAGTGACAAAATAGAATTTAATGGAAGAAAAGTTTGAGATTAAAGCCTAAATGATGGCTACGGTTTTGAGGCATAAAGATTAGGGTTCTTGGTGAGCTAATTTGATAAGTGAACACTTAAATGAATTAAGGGAATGACATGTAGTATGATGACTTGAGAGAATTTGGGATTGTAACTATTGTGAGGCCACGGCCTCTAGGGCAAGTTTTAGGTAAGTATGTGGTTTGGATAATTTGGAAGCATAAGTGATTAGGTAATTAGAAACCTATGTAATGAATGGACAACTAATAAATTGGAAGAATTTAGTATAGTCAAGACTTCATAAATTTTAGAAGACTAAGAATGAGACCATTGTAAAAACTTAAGGTGATTCTAAGTGAGTGAAGAACAAGAGAGTGTGAGGCTTAATAGCTTAATTAATTTACAAGTTATAGGAAATCGAGTTACCTTGGAATATTAAGCTAGTTGCAAGAATTGGATTTGGTCATGAACCTTGAAAAGAGGAATAAATTCTAAGTTAGGATTCATAATGAACCTAATGATGCATTAATTGACTTGATATTGATATTATGTTGTTATGGGTCCATGTGAGTGACCATGTATACATTGATGCTTATATTGGCCTAAATGTGGCATATTATGAGATTGTATGAAATTGTGGATCATACATGTGCATGCATAGTGTCTTATGCATTGTGATTGTCCTTGTGGACTGTTGTAAGGCCAAGTTGCCTAGGAGATTGAACACACCTTAGTGCGGGTGCGAATAGACAAGTGTGGGTCGTGTTATGACCTCGGGGGCGTCGGGGTGCGGGTCCCTCACATGGACAGTTTAGAGCTCCTCTGTGCCGTGAGGCAAACCGATGCAAACACACCGACGATCCGGACTTGACACTGTCCTATATCGTGATCTAGTGTAGAATGTCTGTGCAATGCCATGATTGTGCACGAGAAAATTTATTGATAGCACTGGCCTCGGCGTAATGTCCGAGTCACGACATGTCTCCTGATCTTTCTCTCCGACTGTTTGGGTTTAGCTCCATGGAGTAGGACTTTGGGAAAGCATGCATATGAACCATGATATATTCTGTCATTATTAATGTTTAATTTCTGCAACTATGACTGACCTGATTATTATTACTGGGATGATTGTGCTGATTCTTGGAAATACTATTGTGATATGTCTGCTATCGCCTGCTGTTGTTCTACTTTACTATAAATATCGTTGTTATTATTAATTCTCATTATTGCTTACAATTGAATTGCTTTTATGATAAATTCCGCTGTTGCCGTTATAAAATATATGAACTGTATTGCTTTATGGGCGCTCCGCGCCGTGTCGTTTTCTTACTGCCGCAATGGTAATGAAGGATGGGTGTCTCACCTCTTTCCTATATCTTTGTATGTCTGTCTTATACTTATATTGATAAAAGATCGTGAGGAAGATAAAGAGGGACCACACCTTGGTTGATTGGATTGGGCGTTTGGACAAGGTTTCTTCGGCTACGTACGAGTGCAGTTGCGTGGAGGCATTGATGCCTGACTTGTTGACTGGGACTCCGGCGTCGTATGTGTATATGGGGTTGCGGCTTTGTCTGCTAGTAGTACCTATCCCTGGGTCACTACTTTTCCCCCTTTTTGTGTTTTATTCCCGCTGTATTTTATTGGACTCTGTAATTGTTATATTCTATGTCATCAGCGATTTGTGTAATTGACTATATATATATATATATGTATAAGAGATATGATCTTATTTCAGTGGTTGTATCATGGCTTGAATAAATTTATATTTCATTCGAGGCTCATATTTTCTACCTATGCAAATTGTCAAAAAAAAAATATAGACTCTTGAGAATTTAAGTTACTGTTATCATGACTGTGACACACTTGGATTTAGTAACTATGGTGTAATGACGATTATGCTTAGGTTGCTACATCAAGGGGTGTTACAGTTTCGAGATGACACAGTGCTGTGGAAGTATCGTTTTATGGCGTGTCCATCAGGATGTGGGCGTTTTGAGTATTTTGTTAAGTCTGTTACCATGCTTTTGAGTAGGAACTGTCATAGGTAGGGGTGAAAATAAACTAGGTTGCCCGTCAAGGGCCTATGGCCTGGCCTGCATAAGGCCTGGCCTAGCTTGGCCTGTTTACTAAACAAGCTAGGCCAAGGTTTTTTTAAAAGCCTATTTAACTGAAAAAGTCAGGCCTCAGGCCATCTAATAAGTCTGTTAAGCCTGACAGTGACTGTCCCCGTTTAACTATATATAATATAATATATATCATTATAATAATTATAAATTTATTATAATATATTAATATATTTTTTAATTAGATTTTAATAAAAATTAGTAACTAAAACCTAAGTTAGTAAGTTAAAATAGAAATAACATATTTATCAATATATTTAATGTAATATATTTATTAGAATGAAAATGATAAATTAATACTCACCTCCTACTTTTATAGATGCTCACTACTTTCTTGCTCTAGTCTTTAGTCGATGTAGGACTTGGAGATATACCAAGTTGTTTGTAACTTGGTATATCTCCAAGTCTCACATCGACCAAATATTAGAGTCAGAAAGTAGTGAGTATCTATAAAATTAAAAGATGAGTGTTAAGTCATAACAAAGGCTTATTGGCCTTGAATAGGCCCATTGACTTATTTCAAGGCTTAGGCCTGTTAGCCTATGTAAATGCATATTCACCTATTTAAAGGTAGGTTTGTTAGTCTATGTAAATGCATGTTGGCCTATTTAAAAGTAGGTCTGTTAGCCTATGTAAAAGCTTGTTGACCTATTTAAAGATAGGTCTATTAACCTATTTAAAAGCCATATTGCAAAGTAGGTCTTTAAATAAGCTTTCAGGCCAGGTCAGACTTTTAAAAAGGCCAGGGCAAGCCTTAAAAATTGGCCTATTACAGGCTCACAGACCAAGGTCATGCCTTATAATTGGGATACAGGCCAGACCTGTTTAAGCCAAAGCCTGACCTGGCTTGACCTGTTTCCACCCCTAGTCATAGGGTTGCTTCTATTTCTCTTTGAGTATGTAAGTCTTATGTTATGAATGTTGTTGAATATTATGTGGTGTATGTAATGTGTATTAATCACTCCAATATGTTTTTGTACTAGCTATATCTTTGGTAAGTTTAAGTTTGCAGTGAAAAAGGAATTTTCAAACCCGTATTTTATAATATTAAATATTTTATAATTTAATTATAGTTTGGTAAGTTTGTAGTCTAAAATGTAATGCCCTGCGGAAGGTGTTATAGAAAGTAACCATAGTCCTCATCGGAATGATCTTGCTTGTCCCTTTTAAGGCCGCAAGTGCACGGGCCGAACAAGTAATAAAGTGAAGAGTAAAGTATCATTCCCACGAGGATAAGTTTATTTCCAATGCTAAGTATTAACCGATAGTTTAAGTAATTCTATTCAAGAACATAAAAATAGAGAAAAGGGATATAAACTAAAGACTAGAAAGCAATAAAGATAATGGCTAGAGTGTAGGGAATCTTTTTTCACCTCATACTTTAATCAAAGATATGCAATGTTCTTCATCTACATGAATGCACTGATTAGGTTAGCTTGAGAACCTACTTTAGTTAAAAGCCTATGTCTAGGTCAGTTAACCCTGGCTTTCTTCACCTAGCTCACTATATGTCCATGAGAACCAAAGTGAAATCCATTAATGAACGATATATTCTCAAACACACGCTATGCATGGTTAAGAGGTATATTTCTATCCCATTAGCCAATCAACTTATCCCTGCAATGAGAATGAAGTCGAGCATGCATCAATCATACCTACGATCTCAAATCTAAATCCCTATGTCTAGACTCATTAGATTTCAACAAATCACTTAAATGTTGATCAGGCACTCAAGAGCATTAAGAACAATATAATTGAACAAAACCAAACATACATATAAACTCATAGAAGAGGCAAAATCATTAATATTATAAAAGGATTCAAAGAGTTCCCTAAATACAGCTTTAGCTACACATTGAACATGAAAATATACATCAAAAAATCATGTTCAACCAATGAGGAAGAGAAAAAAGCAAAGGGAAATGAGACAGCTCATGGATTTGGTCTTTAAAGCTTGAATCTCCTTTCAAGAAGAAGATGACCTCCATCCTTTGCTCCCCAAGCCTCTTCTCCACCTCAAAATGAAGACCCAACCGCGCCTCTTTAACCATAGGATGGCAGAAAACCTAAACTAAGAAAAAGCTCCTTTAGAAAACTATTGAAAACGTATTTATAGGCTCAGTTCCATGCATCATGTTGTGGCGTTACACAAGTGGCGCCGCGACACGCGTTGAAATTAGGGCACAATGTCGCAGTCTTCAATCCTCCTGCGCCGCGGCATACCAACCTCAGGTACTAAACTGAGTAGAAGGGCTGAGATCACATGCCGCAGTGTGCTTCTCCTTGCACCGCGACGTGCTCTGCTGGAATGTGATAACTCCATTGAATGTAGTTATTTGTGCCCTATCTCTACGCATTATTAGTTGCTTTGTCCTTGTTGTTAGGCATTGTTGGAAGACTTTAGCCCTATTTTCATGTAAACTCCATGTTGAAGTCTTTCTCTTTAATCTTGCTTTAATTCTTCCTAATCTTTGATTGGTTTAAGCTTGATTACATTTGTATTTGACTGGTTGATTTCTCAATTGCAGGATGGTCCCAAAAGAACCAATTTGAAGCAAGAAAAGGCCCTGCACTGAATGAGAAGTCACGAGGCAAGCTCCAGTACATCACGCCGCGGCACACCTCCACGTCGTGGCATCCTACTCTTTGCCTGTGCACCCTGTCATCTGAGGCTGTCATGCTATGTCGCAAGGAAGTAAATGCCACGGCGCTGGTTACCTAAGTTTTGTGCATTGCGATGCATATTGCGCAACGTCGTGGCGTGATAAACAAAAATCTGTGCATCTATAAATATGTGGAACACAGATTTTGATGAAGACTCTCTAGACTCTTGAAAAAACTCTCTCTCTCTCTCTCATATTTTTGGCACTTCTCTTCTGTCTTTGTGGGGCTTTTGCCCATTGGAGAATCTAGCAGCTAGGAAGACATTGTGAGGTTGAAAGAAGGTTGAAGGAATCAAGATCCAAGCTTCAAGGCTCAACCTGTTGGGGCTTTATCTTCCATTTCTTCTTCTCTTTCTCTCCCATTTATCTTGAATGTGGATTTTTGTATTACATTTTCGTATTCATTGTGTAGCTAGCTGTGTTTAGATTATTCTTTGAATCTCCCTCTGACATTGAATGATTTGTATCCCTTTTTGAGTTATATGGAAGATTTGGGTTTTGTTCTATCATATTGTGCTTAATGCTCTTAGTTGTCTGATCAACTTGTGGGTGATTTGTTGAAATCTTTTAAGCCTAGACATAGGACTTTAGGTTTTATATCTCTTGTATGATAGATGCACATTCGATTTCATTCCAATGGCGGAATGAGTTAATTTGTTAATAAGATGGACATATACATATTAGCTGTGTATAGCCTTAGTTGAGAATCGATCTTAATGCTTGTTGTTTGCTCTGGTTCTCATGGACGCATAGTGAACTAAGTAAATAACATAGGGTTAATCGTCCTAGACATAGGCTTTTAACTAAGTTAGTTTCTCAAGCTAACTTAATCTGATTGGTTGTATGCTAAAAAGGGGTTGTATGTTTTCAGTTGAAATAGGGGGTGAAAAAGGATCCTCTAGGTTTTTAATCTATCTTTGCTTTTCTTTATGTCTTGTAATTTATCTGTTAAACCTTTTTTCACTTTATGTTTGCTCGAATAGAATTAATTAACCTATAAATTAATATTTAGCTTTGAAAATTACCATAGTCCTTGTAGAGACGATCCTACTCATCATTTATATTACTTGCGCGACCCGTGCACTTGCGGTTAGCAAAAGAATGGTTGGTTTTCGACTCAGCAGAATGCACCTTGGGCTTTCTCTTCCAATTCTAGGCCTTGGCTTGCTTCAGTTCATCTCTTTTGAGCCTATCCTGATTAGAGAAATCACCAAATTTAGTACTAGTCTAAATCTACTTAATTCAACAAAGAATAGGAAAGAGTATCACAAAAACATAAAGGAAAATATCAAAATAGAATTTGGCTAATATAAGCTCAAATCCTTCCAAATATGCATAGT
Organism: Ormosia emarginata; assembly: GCA_029884605.1. NCBI lineage: Eukaryota > Viridiplantae > Streptophyta > Magnoliopsida > Fabales > Fabaceae > Ormosia > Ormosia emarginata. The sequence continues at coordinate 24,153,862 of JAQQTP010000074.1, read as the reverse complement.
AACAAGGGCTAAGCTATCAAAAAAGCACAAATATAGGGCATAAATAACTACACATAGTGAAGTTATCACACCCCCAAACCTAAGTTTTTGCTAGTCCTCGAGCAAAACAAAACATAAATATACATGCATTGACAATTCAAGCTCTCATGCATTCAGCAATTTTTATAAATTCAATTTTTATTTTAACCACAACCAGTGCACAATGATTGTATCAGCGCTTAAAGAAAGCACATGCCTCACAATTATCTCAACACTTATACAATCCTTATCTTGCCCTCAATCAAGTTTTCGCTCATGCAAAAATACATTTCCCATAAACATGCAAGCTAAACTTATCTTTTTCAAATCATGCCACTACAAAAAATGCGCTAAATTGCGGTGATTTTTTTTACAATTTGCCGCAGTTTTCAACCCCTGCAAATTAAATTGCGACGGTTTTACAAAACACTGGTTTTATGTTAGCTGCAATATATTGCGGCAATTTTTTAAAGGGGGTTTGAAACTCCCACAATTTTGCGGCAGTTTTTATTAAATATGCAGTGGTTTTTAACCTCCACTATCTGTTAGCCTAAATCTTTTTATCGAACAATTTGCAGCGGTTTTTTTAAAATTGCGATAGTTTTTAACATCCACTATCTATTTACCTGATTTTGTTTACCAAAAAATTACAGAGGTTGTAAACCGCCGCTATTTTATTATTATAAACAAATTTTTGACTTTTTGTTCATGTGATGATTTTATTTTAAAAAAAAGATTTACTACATATTTAATTTTTAATTCTAATAATGTTTAGGATGCACATTCAGAACAATTAATTGTATAAAACTACAGATATAAATGTGAATCAAATTGCATTAAAAATATTCATAATAACATAAACCATACAAGTTTGAATCCATAATAGGCTAAATAAATTCATCCCTTATAACCTAAAGTTACAACTTAAAATCCTTAATAACCTAAAGTAGTGTCACATTAAATGAACATAAAAAATCAACACTAAATATGTTGTTGGTTGTTTGTGTTGCTACCACCAGATGATCTTCTTGCATCCAATGTCGTAGTAGGTTCACTTGAAGTACCACCTGGCTGAAATAGTAAAAGACATTTGGTAAGAAACTACAAAGAGATAAATAGAATCATGAAATAATGAATCAATGTGCACAAGAGTAATGAAAAGCAATGGCCCCCCACAGTCTGCTTAATTTAAAAGCAAATATGATGTAAAAATATTATTACCTCTATAGCACATAATTCCATATAGTAGAACTACCAAAAACTTGTCTAGTTTACTACTATAATAATTCCCAAACACCTCTCTGACTCCATATCCTTTTTACAATTTCCACATCTCAGATTACTTAAGAGCTTTTTATATATCATGCATATAAATACCAATGAAATTCAAACTCATGATTTCTTCTTTAACTTAGACAAAATTCAAAAATAAGAACAAATGCTATTATAGGGAAAAAGGAGAGAAACGAGAACAAGTAGCAAGACAAATGTCTTCCAAGCAAGAAACACAAAAGAAGAAACAATCAAAGCCATAAACACAACACAACACAACATAGCCCTCCCATCCTTTTGTACATCCTTAAGAGAAACCAATTAACCAAACAACATAGAGACATGGGAACAATTCGAAAAGCAATCCTGGCACACTAAGCTAATAAAGAAATGGGAACAAATCGAAAAGCAATCCTGGCACATTAAGCTAATAATTATAAAGATAATCCATATTAACACTAAAACATTATGATTAAACCAGATTATTATATATTAAAAAAAACTATAGAGAGCTTTTGATTCTAATTCCTAAACAACATTATGTAAAGTATAGATAAAAAAAGAGGTATGCTATTTAAGTCTTTAAAAAGCAAAAAGATTAAGGTTTTGATTGAAATACAAAAAGATAATGAAATCATTGCTCATATATACCCATCAACCTCAAGTAACTACCTGACCTCAAATTTATGCAATAGTGAAAAGCAGCGAAAACAACGTAATCCAGTTATTTTCAGCTATCGTTTTCTCCTTTATTTTTCTCAGTAAAATTGAACTAATTAAAAAAGCATATGCGAAGTTATCTATAAAAATATAAAAATAAAGTTATCCAACAAGACATTAAAGACAACACATGATGACTTACAAACTAATGGTTTAACAAGGAAAGACTTAGTCCAACTATAAATGAAATCAATCCATAAATTTTCACACAGTCCAAAAAACCCCTCAAACTCTCAAATTCAAATAATTCTTAGATAGATCACAATTTAAGAATCCAAGTCCATAACCAGCAGGAGACTTCCAAATCCAATCAAGAGTCTCATTAAAATACTTTACCTCTGGTTGAGGAGCAAAGAAGTCAACCAATTCTTCAGGGATGCTTCCTTCCTTCATTATCATGTACGCCTTAAGTGCATTCTCCAATCGGAGGTACCTCTCTTGCCATTGGGTAAATGATGATACAACAGTCTCAGTTGAAGAATGACTCACATTACTTAGTCAAAGTTTAGTATTCCTGAATGTATTAGTAGGAGCTGCTCCCATACCCATGGTTCGTACTCTCCCAGAGTGCTCTTCCCCAAACACTTTACCAACAGCATCATTAGGGGAAATTTTAGATTCATCATTAGTGCTTTGAGTCATAATCCGGTTAATTGCTTCCTACAAGCATGCAACATTATCAATTACAAAATTGTAAAGATTTAAATGTAAAAGATTAGAAAACAAGATAATTAACTTAATATTATAAAGACACCCAGGCTAAACTTACCATTTTATCCATTGTGGCGGTACTTATAAATGATCCATCCTTTTTTGTGTGAGTTATTTTATACATTTTTCCCCAACCAACTTTCTGCCCAGTTTCTAGCAACTAAGATAGAAAGAAGTTAAAAATAAATAAAAAATGACATTAACATTGCAAAATAGTAATAAGGATCATGTTAGTGTAACTACATCTCATTCCTCCTTCTTGAATTAGGTTTAGAACCACCAATATGTGGAATTGTTTGCTTGCTTCAAATTTCTTTATTTCTTCTACAAAGCTCCTATAAACAAAGCAATTGAATATTCATATAGAAATGAATTATAATAACAATAAACCGATCAAAGTTAGGAATATACTTGTGTTGATGGCTTTAGACGGTAATGAACAAAAGCAACCCATTGATCTCTCTCTATACCTATTGGCACATTATTTATGATTTCATCTCTTGTCATGGATGTGTCATAAAAATCATTCCATAATTTTTACCTATGTGCAGCTCACTTATCCCCGATACTAGCATTGCAATATCGTTTTGCAATGCCTTTAGTAGTCTTAAAAAAAATCGAGGCTTTAAATAAAAAACAAAGTAAGGTTAGTTATGCATTTACATGAAACCAAGAAATCTAGTAGTAATAAAAAGATATGTTAATTATGTTTATACCTTTATGATTGTTTCAAAACAATCGTTAAAGTAGTTTTTGGGTGTAGGTATAGGAAATGTTGCTGACCACCTCTCAAAGTGAATTGGAAACAACTTGCAATCTGTTGCCAATGTTCCACAGTATCCAGCAAGTAGGCCTTGCGCTTCACCATATGACGCATCGTACTCATCAAAGTTCACAATAATGCGTTCCCCACTACAGAAGTTGTTGACTTCCTTAACCTTGAGCTTAATTTTCTTGATAGCTCCTTCTGAGTCTTTAACAAGAAAACAAGTCAACGAAAAAAATAAAAAATAAAAAATTCACAAAATTACCAATGTTATATAATCTCAAAGTTACTCAACCATAAACATAAACATATAATGCATATAGCTATCGCCTCCACAGTCCAATGCTATGTAGACTCTCGTCCAGCACAACCTGAAGATATTGTTAAATTAAAAGGCTGAGTTGGAACTTCTTCTGGGATTTCAACTGTTGGTGCAGAATCTACTAGAGCATGTGGAGGGGGGGCTTGAATTGTCGGTAAAGGATTTACTAGACCATGTGGTGGGGCATGAGCAGATAGGGTCTCTATAGGAGTTTCTGGTTGAGCATGAATTGATGGTAAAGAATGTACTAGAGCCCGTGTTGGAGGACAGGCATGGCATTGTGGTCGAGGTGCTGACTTCAGTGGATTCTGAAAACGTTTACTCTTTGTCATGACTATATATTCATGAGAAAATAAAGACATTAGAGATGAAATGTAAATTAAATGTTTACAATCACATTTCTAAATATGCATTAAAGACAAATAAATGAAATAATCATAGCTTTAATTATGTAAAACCATTACCTTTAAATAAAGCACCATATTGCTAAATTAATAACATTATATGATCATATTTTTAATCAAATATGTGTGCATATGTTGCCAAGTTAGTAGGAACATTTGCATCAACTACATCATCATTGAGATGGTTTGTAGCCAATTGCATATACTCATCATTTGGGCCAAAAAATTGCTCAAGTTCTTGCTCTTGGTATGGCTCATTCTCATATACTTCCTCTTCTACTTCTTTTCCTATTTCATATAAATCTCTTGGCTTCAAATGTACAACAACACTCTATCCTTTATTAACCACATCATCTACATAGTACACCATTTGTCCTTGAGATGCCTCGATGTAAGGTTCATGGTCTTCATGTTCACCAATATGAATCAATCTATCAAAATTAACACAATTAAAATTCTAAGGATCCTTTTTATACCCTTTATCTCGAGCAGTGTCAGCCCATTTATGTAATGCCCCTTTTTCTGTATACCCACGAAGAAGGAACGTCACACTATGATACTTTGAAACATAAAGCGAAACATGAAATGAAATGAATTAAACTGCAGAAAATGGTAATTGTTTTTAAGCTCACAGACCCAGTTCATTTTATGGTTATTTAAGTTCCCTTATAATTGTCACTATATTTTTTTTTAATTTAAATCATTACCAAGTAGAGTGAAAAGAGTTAATTTGAAAATCCATTACGCATAGAGATAATAATTAGAACAGTCGCAATAAAACCATCGTAAGGTAAACCATACACAATATATATATATATATATATATATATATATATATATATATATATATATATTTATATATATTCATATGCATAGGCCTATTTAGTTACATTCCAAAATATACAAAAAAGAGCAAAAGCTTTACCCACCCAAGGTAGTTATAAATTTACATCCATCAATCTAGCAAAACGTCAGGCTCCCCCAAAAAGATAACGGATAGCCATCAGTAGCCATCGACAGAATTAGTCCCTAAGACTGACGAGAAGGAACCATAGAAGGGTCCTCCTCAGGGTCTTCTTCGTCCGATGAAACATCCATCGGAGTGACCGAGCAATGGGCAAGAGCCTGAGCAGTGGATAGAAAGGAGTCATCACGTGGGGTGTAGTACATGTCAGCCCACATGTCCCTAACGGGCAGGTAAAACTTCAACCAAACAAAAGTATAAAAATAAAAAATAAGGGCGTCATAACGACCCCATGCCAAGGACACCGTCAGCTCCCCATGGTGCACGCAATGATCAGCCTGCACATTAATGTGCCAGCAGTCGGGGCCTCCGTGAAAACTGATCCGTGTGTAGCCCAAAAATCCACGAGGACGCAACATCATCCTTTCGGTCAGCTTCAGTCGTAATATGGCCAGAATCCAAGAAACTCAAGAACTTCCTCTTCCTCGCACACGTCTTCTCAAAAGTAAACAGACCGACAAAACACAGAAGTACGAAATACAAAAAGAGGTGAGACACCTAGCTTTTAGTGCCAAAATGGTAGCAAGAAAATTAAACGGCGTTGGATGCCCACATAAAGCACAGTTCATACATCCAAGTACAGTAATAATTGAAAATTAGCAATAAAAGCAGAACAACAATGAATAACAGTAAATATTATCCATAACAGGCAAACAACATCAACATTTCCAACGTTCAACAGTCCAAGCAATCAAATAATTATTATAGTAATAATAATAATAAATATTTTCCACAGTAATAAATGCTCATGCTTAATGAATTATGAGACTGACAGTTCACAATGCAAATAGTACCAAAATTCCTATTCCATGGAGCTAGACATTAACATTTTCAGAGTGAATGATCAAGGAGTTATGCCAGTATATCTTTAGCCTTAAAATATAGTGTGCTTTATCTCATAAAAATATTTGCACAATTGGGTTATACGTGGCCCCTCAACAATTGATCGCGATATAGGATAGCGACTCAGTCCGGATCATCGGTGTGTCGCATCGGTCTATCCCACGGCCCTAGTGGAGCTACCACTGTCTATTGTGAGACACCCGCACCCCGATGCCCCCAAGGCCAACCACTATGACCCTATGCTTAGTCTACTCGCACCCGCACATAGGTGTTATTCAAACTCCTAGGCATCACCGCCTTTCCAATAATGTCCAACGGACAACACATATGCATGACGACTCAATGTACATCATGTATGTTTATCAATGATATGTTCCTCATAAACATTACATATCATATGCATTCATCAATAATGTACTTATCCATAACATACCACATTGTGTCCATGAGAAACACCAACAATATTCATGTGTATTTATCAATAATATACTCATTCGTAACATGTCACAATTCATACAACTTAGGCATCCATAATTCCCTAGCCCCATTCATGGACTCAAAATAACATAGCATTAAGTTCTCAAGTGGTAAAGCACTTCTTAAGGTTAATTATGGAATTTCACTTTAGATTATTCATTCTTATAAAATCCCCCTCTCTAAAGGAATTCTTTTAATAAATCTAGTCCTTTACTTTATTTTTGGTTGGAATATCTTCATATTGAAGTCTTAGCATCATTTCACAGTTACCTAGTTGGTTCTGCTCTGGGCACCTAGGCGCCATCTCTGAAGCACTTGAGCACTGGTTGAGCGCCTAGGCGCTAAACACGATGCGGCTGAGCGCTCACCAAGCCGCGTTACAGGAAAAATTTTCTGGACAGAGAGCACTTAGGCGTCCCAACTACAGGGCTTGAGCGTTGGTGGAGCGCCTAGGCGCTCTATGCACAACGCCTGAGCGCTAGTGCATTAGTAAGGGTTCTGTAGAATTCGTTTCTGCAGAACCTTGGCCAATCCATTATCAAAGTTTTTCAGTCATTTTCCAACAATCCAAAATATGATTCATGTCATCAAGATACAAAATAACAATCAATAGGTTCATAATCATCAAAACACAAAATGCAAATCCATATATTCGTACAAATCAAACAACCACAAAATCATGGAAATAACACAATATAACAAAGAGAGTAATCCAACATGGATTCCCTCATCAACAACAATGCACAAGACATTTCCTTACTACCAAGATTGGTTGAAGAGGATCATCTCCCTCTTACCTATTTGGAAGACAACACAATGGTGCTACTCCTTTTTGCTCTTGATTTTTGTTTTCCTCCCTTCAAGAAAATACTAATGTGAGTGACTTCCACAATGTCCACTCAAACCATGCAAAAATGGGTTCTTGGCCACCTAGGTGACCACAAAAATGACAAGAAACTAGAAGAAAGTTGAAGACTTTACCTTAAAGCTCCAAGCTTTAGCTTCAATGGTGAAAAATGGAAGAAGAAGAAGAAGAACTAAAGGATGGTCACAAAAGAGAACTTGGAATGGTGGAAGAAAGCTAGAAATGGGATTGGTGTAGCAAATCATGAAGATGGTCTCCAATGGGTAGGTGTACGGTGGAGAAGGAAGAAGAAGAAGAAGAAGAAAGGGTGCTTGAAGAAAATGAGAAGAGAAAATGTGTTTTAGAAATGTGAGAGTGAAGTAATAAAAGTGAGAATGTGAGAATGAATATTTGGCTCCAAAAATGGCCTCTGCCATAGGAGTGAGTGGGGAGGGAAGAGAGAGAAATGTGTTATTAGGGAAATTTCTAGGAAACTTCCCATAATGAGTTTTGAATTAATTTAATCTTTATTTTGAAAATAAAGCTAATGGATTTGACACAAGGTAGATTTTTGGATAGTGTGATAAGGATTTGTAACACATGTTATTATCCAATAGACAATTATTACAGTTGACAGAAATCAGTATTAATTGTCCAGCAGATAAGATTTACACAACGATTAATTATTTTATCAGATAAATTTTTTGAAAAATGTGAAACCTCGTAAATTGTGTCCACCCTCGAGTTTAGTAAGATCCCCTGTCGACGTTTTCACAGATCAAGGTTCTCAGGAAAATATTCCATTTTCCCAGCTCTGCTTAATTTACACGTAAAATGAGAAATAATATTAAAATATTTCACGTTCTCAGGAAATTCCATAAAAATTCCAGAAAATCACAAATATTATAAAATAAATATTTATAATAAGATAAACAAATTTTGGGGTGTTACAATTTACATTTGAAAAGAATAACCATGAACAAACCATAATAGTTAATTTCAATGATATCTTCCAACTTCTTATAATATGGTAAGTCCGCTTGCCTTAAGCTCCCATCAACACTACTCGCAACACAAGATGTGTTAGAGGTTAAGAAAACTCCACTATTTTGTGTTTTCAATAATTCTTCTTGAGCCAAAGTTCGAAATTTGAACCCATTGATGTTATAAGCTGTAAATCTTCTTGCATTATCCAATGGACCTCACGCTAGAAACTTTACATCAGTAGACATTGTGTCTGGATTCATAACCTAAATAAAAGAATTATCTTAGTCAAGTTTCTAGTCTCAAGTCAAATACGGCAAAAGGAAACAAGTTTCTTAGCCATCTTCGAAACCAATGAGCAAACTCTCTATTAACTCTTTTCTCTATCTCTGTAGCTGAAGATCTTTTTCCCCTTGAAGTCCTCTTTATGTTTTGCCTAAATTCACTACATGAAATAATTACATTGCAATCAATGCACATGACAAGTCTATTTCAATTGTATAACTACAAACCATATAAAGTTTATCTTGTTTACTCACTCCACAAATGGCGTGACTATTGCACAATTCAAAATCACATATCAGTGAGCTTGTAGTTTCTGCATCTAAGTTAATGTAAACATTGAGGAAGCTCCTACTGGTTTGCCCATTGGGGGGAAGATGGAGGACATTTTAGAAGGCTCATTGTCATTTGGGTCATCACGAACACATATAGGTCTGTTGAACCTTTTTTCTATATCCTCCATGTACAATGAGCAAAAAGTAAGAGACTCTTCAGCTAAGTAACCTTCAGCTATGGAACTTTCAGGTTGTGCCTTATTCCATACATGTGACTTTAAATGACTAATTCCCTACAAAAATGATGGATAATTAGTGTAAACAACTATTTTAAGTGACTTAAACACAAATGACCTTAAATTAAAAGTAGCAATCTTTTACCTCTCCACAGGATACATATACCGATAATGCACTGGACCTCTGAGCTTTGCTTCCTCTATTAGATGTACAGTTAAATGAACCATGACCGTGAAGAATGATGGAGGGAATAATATCTCCAGGTGGTAAAGTGTAACCACAATGCGATCTTGGAGCTTATCAAGGTCTGAAGGATTCAAGCTTTTACCACAAAGGACTCTAAAAAATGAGCAGAAGTCCACTAAGACTGCAGTCACATGGTTTGGCAACACATTATGAATTGCTAAAGGTAGCAATTGCTCCATAATAATATGGCAATCATGACTTTTCAACCCAAAAATCTTTTTTTGTACCTCATCAACACATCTAGAAATGTTAATTGAGTAGCCATCTAGTACTATAACATTCTTCAAAGTTGCGAGAAACAACTTTTTGGTATCACGTGTTAGTGAAAACAAAGCAAGGTGATATGTTCCATTATCATTCGGCCAAAGATCATGCCTTATGCCCATTTCTCTTAGATCCTTTCGGGCATTGAGATTGTCTTTTGATTTAGGTTTCTCATGGAGCAAAGTATATATGATATTGTCACATACATTTTTTTCAATGTGCATAAAATCTAGATTATGACGCAACGAGTTAGATTCCCAATATGGAAGGTCAAAGAATATACTTCTCTTGTTCCATTGCTTAGTTACTTGTCTAGATCTTTTCCTTCTACCATCCAACTATGCTCCTCTCCCAAATGTAACATTAAGATTTTCCACTTGCCTCAAAATGTCAGATCCTGATAATTTTAATGGTGGATTTCGTTCCTCTGTGCTTCCATCAAAGCGAATTCGATTCAATCTAAATCTATGATTTCTTCCCAAAAAACGCTGATGACCCATAAAGCACCACTTTTTACTATGAGGAAGACGATAAGGTTTTGTGTCAAAGTTGCAAGTTGGGCAAGCCAAACCAGTATATGTGTTCTAGCCAGATAGCATACCTAGCGCAGGAAAGTCACTAATTATCCATATAAGAGTTGCACGCATTCGAAATGTTTCATTCGATGAAGAATCAAAGGTTTCCACACCATCAATCCATAGATCACATAACTCCTTCATAAGAGGTTGTAAGTACACATCTATATTATTTCCAGGCACTGCTTGCCTAGAATAATCATTGATAGGATGAAGGAAGTGTGCTTCATACACATCCAAGGAAGAAAATTATATGGAATTAAGAACACTGGCCAAATACTATAGGTAGAACTCATGGTTCCAAAAGGATTGAAACCATCACTAGCAAGGCCCAACCGAACATTTCAAGGATCCAAAGAAAATTCAGAGTGTGTTACATCAAATGTCTTCCATGCTTCACCATCTCTTGGGTGCTTTATCAACCCATCTTTGTTACTCTAATCCAAAACATGCTATTTCATATGCTCAATAGTCTTACGACACATAAACAATCTTTGCAACCTTGGTTTCAATGGAAAATAACGTAAAACCTTTGTAGCTTGCTTCTTCTTCTTCTTAGGGTTCCATCTAGATGTACCACAATGTGTGCATGTTTGTTGCTTATTTTTTGGATCATCATCCAAGTATAACATACAATCATTTGGACATGCATCTATCTTGATATAGTCAAGACCAAGTTGGCTAATGGTTTTCTTGGCCTCATAAAAAGAAGGAGGCAACTTTGCTGCTTCAAATGCATCTCTCAACAAATCTAGTATCATAGTCATTGCCTTGTCACTTAATCCACATAAGACCTTTATATGATACAATTTTATTACAAATTCTAGTTTTGTGTACTTGCTCCCTTCATAAAATGTTTGATTTCCATCTTTGAGAAATTCATAAAAATCACTATCCTCCCTAGGCCCCTCATTTAATATTTCATCTGCATCCAATGGTTGTGACATGCCTACATCTGTGGCTTAGTGCCTATACTGCCCAAATGCATCAATAAGCATCGTCTCTATTGGATTTTCAGAGTGCAATGTCTCTTGCATAACATCTACATTTCTAGAAGACTCTAAAACTTGTTTCTCACTATGAAGATTCCATATAACATAATTTTTGGGGAATGGTTTCCAAAGCAAGTGATCTTCGACTACATCTCTAGTTTGCCATTTCCCAAACCCGCACTTTGGACACAGACATCGTATTGTATCCCCAACGGCCCTATTCTCAAATGCAAAATTGAGAAAGTTACTTAAACCAATTGAGTATTCAATTGTCTTCCTTGGCTTTGCAATCCAAGATTTATCCATCGATAAGTATTAACTTCACGCACAACTTCAGAAAATCATGAAAACGATGGTTGAACAAGATAAATCTCAACACAAATATGCTGCCAAAAAGAAAGAAGTTCAAATATAGGGAAACTTTAAAAAAATTATAGACAAAATAAACTCAAGGGATAATCATTCCAATGCCATAACATTACATTCACAAAGTATATTCCTAACTTTATCTAAAATTGCATTCACAAAGCAAACAAGTATAGAGAGAACTTAAAAGTGAAAATTGTAACTAACTTGAAAAAAAAATAGAGTGAATGAGTGATGAAAGATAACTCACTTCAAAGCAAGCAAGGGAAGATAGATCAATTTATTGATATTGCACCTCCACTTGTGAATCTGAAATAACCAACCAAAAGAAAGGAAGATAGAATTACCCAATCAAAATACAAACCAAAATATCTTCATGTAGACAATATTGATACAAACTGACTTATAATAGCACTATTAGGCTGAGGTCAAATAACCTTTTTTTTTCTTCACTTCTTTTAAAGCTGTACTACATTTACATTCATCCTTCTCGATAATTAATTTGCTCATTCATAAGTTTTTTTTGTTTTATCTGCATAAGTTTTAGATCATTTCTCCTTCAAAAAACTTCATCCCCTATTTAGTGCTACTGAAAAACATAACTCTAGCCAATCATAAGACTATTTTTTACACTAATTTGAATTCTTGGCATTTGTTATTAAATCATTATTTCTTGATAAACTACATAGAGATATGGACAAATTGATACTGAATCATCGTACTTCCAAGGTTTTGGCAGAGGATAAAACTTTGAAAAAATTTCCTCCAACTTTCTATTTTCTTTTTCTTTTTCATTTTTTTGAATATTTGATCTATGCAACATTTTATTCATGCTAATCCAACTTTGGTAGAGGATAAAAATTTTCTTTTTATTCAAACTATGCACCCATTAATTGGATTACACATGCATATAGAATAGTGGTTGTAGAAGTCATTTGGGTATATATATATATATATCAAAGTGTATTTAAAATTTTTGATGAGCAGAACTAGCTTCACTGATCTTGGAAGGCATTTTCAAATAAATAATAATATCACAAATGCAAAATAAATCCATCTGAAAGACAAATGACATTGATTATTATGCATAAGGACATTTTAGAATATAGGTTCTCAAAGCAAATAGATAATAGCTTCACTATTTTTGTAGTGGCTCTCTTTCCTACCAAATTAATATTTACTCTCTCTGTTCATTTCTTTGGCCTATGATGCTCATCCTTTATTGTAACTTCAATCATAATGGAAGAAGATAGTTGCAGATGATAATACTAGGCATCATACCTTTATTCAATACACATGCTCCTATTCATCTATGTTATATTGTAGTTTCCAAATCCGTAGTTATTATTTGTACTTGTATTAATAAACACACACACACAATAATAATAATAATAATAATAATAATAATAATAATAATAATAATAATAATAATAATAATAATACCTCTCTCTTTCTAATGGCCTCAAACATCACTTATCCATACCATATCATCATGTATACACATATATAACACATGTGCCTCGCAACTCCATCCACCTCTGACCTAACCAACCCATTATCCCACCCACCCATGACTCATCCTTAGTAACTCATTCCATTCCATTCTTTATATATATTTCTCTCCCTTGCCTCTGTTTCCACTCTTCAAATAAACTAGCAAAATATTATCTTTGTGATCAAAACACCACAATACCATTATCACATCCTATTAGGCTAACAACAAATAGGAGAGGTTAGTTTTAATTTCGTGTATTCGGCATTATTCCTCACTCAATTAGAGTAATCCTTTTTTGAAGTAGTATCTCTCTGAAAAGATTCAAGATTCCTCAAATTCATTTTTGGTCTTAACATGACTGGCGCGTTTCTTTAATTGTGTGTCATTTTGTGGCAGCAAAAGGAGCAACCAAAGAAAGAAATCGAGAGGAAGCCCGTCACTTAACAACGCAGAAAGGAAACAATATAAAGACAAAGATTGCTAGAACTATACCTGACAATAGTGGCCAGATTGGGCAGAATCATGTGTGGCGCGGTTGTGCAAGGCAGATCTAGGTTCGTGGATGGCGCGGCTGTGCAAGACAGAAGACGGATGTGTGAGGATGTGGTGATGCCTGCGGATCTAGTGACAGACGACGAACAGAGTTCTGGGCCTTCCCACAGTAGCAGTTGGAGGGAGAGTGAGAGTGAGAGGGAGAGTGAAGTGAGAGCACGAGAGTGAGAAGCACAGAACGAGAGAGAGAGGGAGAATGAGAAGGAGGCTAAAAAATAGAGGGAAAATAAAAATAAGCCTTTTTTTAATTTGCGGGGGTTAATAACCTTCGCTGAAAGGGAAAAAAACCCCCACAATTTGTGTCAATTTGTGGAGTTTGATAACCCCCGCAAACCCCCCTCCCCGCAATTTAGCATGTTTTTTGTAGTGTGATCGTCCAGATAAGTTTATAAACATATACATGAATATGCATCAAGGAATCCACAAAATTGAAATCCAACTCATTCTCCACTAATGTAAATCACACACGAATGAGGATCAAAAGTGTCTTTAATAACTTGTAATGTAAAGCCAATGGTTATGAGGTGAAGAACAAAAGGGAAAAGGATAACATACAAACATTGAGAAACATAACATGTGATTTCAAGACTTGAGTCACTAAATGATACAACAAGGGTATAGAAAATAAACTAAGACTCTCCAGAATCATTTAATGCATTTTTGCTTTTTTTCTTTTCTTTTTCTGATTTTGATTTTCTTTTCCTTTCTTTTCTTTTTCTCTTTCTAAACTAATTTCTTTTTGGTGCATATGGTTCTTTCAAGCCACTTCTGTATTGGCACAAACATAAATACCCTACTCATTGGACTCAAGTGAAGAAATAACACATTATGCACTCAACAAACAATGATGGGAAGGAAAAAAATGCAATGATTTCACATACATATGAAGGGTTACATGGTAGGGAAGATGAGGGTGATGAAAAACATATAAGGCCAAACATTTGTAAAGCTTCAAAAGGGCACCTAGGGATATATCGTATGAGGGTAAGCTTTTTAAGGCTCAATCGATCCAAACAATGCCCTAATCATTTCCTCAATCATGCACAATCTAGGATTTTGCTTCAAGAGAATTGAAAAATAATTTCAAGGATAAAAGAAGTCTCCACATGCACAATTCATAAACATTCTCTAAACAAGCACTCAAATCTTTTCCAAAGTTAAACAAGCATCTAAATGGGAAACACATCATGCATAAAAAGAAACAAGATTGCACTAGCATGCATCAAAGACTGCATATGGATTCACAGAAGAATTGAGGACAATAAGCATTCATATTTATCATTGGACAACTATTGTAACACTAGCAAATGGCAATATATCATGCATTCAAATAGTTTCACATTTTCAATTCAAGCATGCATAACATTATGTACAGAATATTGAAAATTGAAAATTTTCATCAACAACCCATCAGTAATAGCCAAAACAATGTGTGATCATTGTAACACCCCAACTTTTAAATAAATGACAATTTTGTCCTAAATGTACTATTTTGTGTTTTTCTGTAAGTTATAAAATTTATTTGACTGTTTCGAGATTTTATTTTAGTATTTTGTGTGATTTACTCCGAGTTAAGAAAATAATAATTTTCGGGCCGGGGAAATCTTATTTTAATTATTCAGAGTTGGGGGATCTTACTAAACTCAATTCTGAATGATACGTGTGTTAATCTTTTAATTTTTAGAATTTAACTGTACAATAAAAATATTTTATATTATTATAATATTATTTTATGGTACAATACCTACTGTCTTAAAAATAGTAGAAATTTGCTCTAAAATGATCATGGACTTGGAAAAGTCTGTGGGACTCGCATTTAGAGAAGCAGTCAACATTTCTGGCTAGATTAAATCCTAAACCAATGAGAGCTAGTCAACATTAGTGGCTTGAAATTTCTAGACCAATAAGAAGCTAGTCAACAAAAATGGTTGGACTTGTTAGTTTATGACTAGAAAGCTTAACCAAGTTAGCTTAAACCTAAGTAAGTTAACAAAAGAAGCTTGTTTAGTAACTAAATGAAGTAAACCTAGTTAGCTATCTATTTAAGTTTTAGTTAGAGAAGGTTCTAAAAATATCAAGACAAAGCTTAGTTATCCTAAGTAACTAGATAGTTAGACAAGTAACTAAGCAAACTAACTGAATGCACCTAAGTGTAACTAGATTGCGTGAATGAAACACAAACTTGGTTTGCTCTCCATTAGGGCCATTCGGCCAAGCACATGCAAGGAGGTGCAAGAAGGTGCTAGACACTTGATGACTTGATTCTCTACACTAATTAGAAACAAGCTTGGAGGAAAAGCTTTTGATATCACCCATTGATCTAATCTAAGGTTGTTAGGAGTTAGGAGAAGTCAACAAAGGAGGCCACCTCCTTTGGAGCTCCACGGCTAAGTGTTTGGAGTTAGGAGGTGATATTCATTTCATCTTCATGTTGCTATCTCTAAAAATATCTCTTCTCTTTCTACCAAGAACAAAAATCACCATTGTTGCTCTTTGAGAGCCATTCGGCCAACACCATAAACATACACTTCCACCCTTCTAAATTTTTATCTAACCCAACTTCTCAAATCCAAACAACATTATAAGAACATCTCTAGTTGAGAGTTCTTCCAAAAAAATTCATCTTGAGCTTGGAAAATCACTTTGGAGATTTTTCCTACAAGGTGAAGATTCTTGTTTCTTACTTCTAACTTGATTTCTTAGGTTCTAAGCCATGATTGATCAATGGTTTATATTTTTCTCCTATAGTTACGGCTCTTTAAAATTTGTTTGAGCATGTTAGGTTTCTCTTGGAGGTCACACGAAAACCATAGGAGGAGAGTAGAAGGAGTTTGTCTTCCTTTAAGATAAGAGGGAGATTTGATCTCATCAACCATGTGTGGTGATGAGAAAATGGTTGTATTTGTGGTGAAAAATCCATAAGGATTCATTCACTTGGTTGTTTAAAAGCTTTCTTTATTTGTGATTGATTATGTTTGTATGTATGTTTATAGCTTTAAAATATATTGCATGTGTTTATAGATGTATGATTATTAATGTAAGATGTGAATAACATGTAAGGATTGCATGAGTGTTCCAAAGAACACCAAAGGAGCTCACGACTTCACCAAGAAAAAGGGAACCAAGATGTTCTCAACCATTTTCTAAAAGAATAACTTAGTTGACTCAAGTAAATTAATGAATTTGAAAATGATCTAGAAGATGGAAAATGATTTAAAAACCATTTGTAAAGGATATGTAGAATTTGGCCAAAATTTCATATTTTGTATATTTGATTTCCAAAATTATTTTCTAATGTAGATTAAGTAGTTAACTACAAAAGAATTTAATTTCAATGAATTTTTTAGGAACAAAATAAATAAACTTAGTTTTAGAAACTAAAATTAGAGGATTCTTTATAAATAACAAATACAATGAACACTTGAAAAATGTTAACGCATAAGCTCACCTTAGGGTTTTGAAGCACGTTAGTAAGTTTCAAGTAATATATATCAGTTATAATTAAAAGAGGTAATTATTAGCGGTAAACGTAGGAAATAACATTTAATGAATTTTCTAGATAAAATGCTATCAAAATTCACTAAAAATGAACAAATAATGGATAAAGGATCAAAATATAATTTATAACATAGAGAAAATATTTACGTAGTTGAAAAATACTAGAAATAGTTTACACATATTCAAAATAAATATTTTTAAGCTATGCGATTGAGAAAAATGATTTAAAAATCTTACGCGATTGAGAAAATGATTTAAAAATCTTACGCGATTGAGAAAA
Organism: Ormosia emarginata; assembly: GCA_029884605.1. Classification (NCBI taxonomy): domain Eukaryota; kingdom Viridiplantae; phylum Streptophyta; class Magnoliopsida; order Fabales; family Fabaceae; genus Ormosia; species Ormosia emarginata. The sequence continues at coordinate 24,136,415 of JAQQTP010000074.1, read as the reverse complement.
CAATTTAAAAATCTTACGTGATTGAGAAAACGATTTTAAAACCCTACGCAATTTTAAAAACGTTGAAAAATATTTACGCGATTTGAAAACATTTGAAAAAGGTGACGAGATTGTGAAAATGCGATAAAATTCTTACGCGACTAAAAGGAACAGTGAGTTTTACTGTCGGGCCAAAGTGGTGGACCCGGACATGTTGAGAAATAGTACTGTCAAGTGGAGACATACTATATTTGGTTTATACCGATACTGAGGGTATTGATGTAATTATGGTGATACTGAGGGCGTTTGCGTAAATATAAGTTATAGTGCTATTGAGGGCGTTATAATGCTATTGAGGGTATTTATGTAATTATGGTTCTTATTCATGCATTGAGTGTTGTGTCAATTCGGTTGAAATTGGCGATTGGCTGACGAGATGAATTACACCATGTTGTGGGTGTGATAGGCGTAGTATGGTTCATTTAGTGAACTTGGAGGCGTTAGTGTGCGGAGGATTCCACATGTGGATAGTTGGTAGCTCTTCTGGGCCGTGGTAACGGGTAACACACTAATGATCTCGACAAGCACTATTCTTAATCAAAATCTTGTGAAGACTATCTAATACAATGCCTGTTATGCACGACGTTTGGACTATGTACTAACAACATGACGATTTTGATTGTGGTCTATTTACACGACGTTGGACAGTGTAATGGTTTGGTTGAGCAGCCTGAGGTACTGATATGTCTTATGAATCATTCTCTTTGATGCCTGTGTTTAGCTCCATGGAGTAGGAACGAGTCTGTATACATTTGCATCTATGATCTGCATTTTAATGTTTACTGTATCTTGTGAGAGCATGTATGATGTGTTAATTTGAGGTACTGTATATGATGTAATGGTATGCATTATTGTGTTAAACTGTGATATCTGTTTGTATTGTCATTTTCTTTATTGCCATACTGGTAATGATGTAGGTCGTCTCACCTCTTTATTTGTATGTATTTTTGTATTATTGTTATATTTTGTAAAGAGTTTGAGGAAGAGGAAGAGGAAAAGGAGCAGCCTCTTGATATTCAGTACGTTGAGGAGCAACAGTCGGGTGATCAGTTCGAGGAAGGCAAGCCGTTAGACCACCCATACCATCTGGATTGATCTTGTGGTTATGGCGTTGCCTGGATTCCTTGGTTTTGTGAGACTTGAGTTTCACGGAGGCTCTAAGGCCTGGCGATTGCGTGAGGATAGAGGATCAGTAGTCTACGTGGGACGTTTGACTGTGTCCCTACGTGGAGAGTTTGATGGGGAGCCTATTTTTACTACTACTCTGTATTTACATCTTGAGATGCCTTTGACTCTTAGGCGTTATTGGGGAGGAATCTTCCATGCGCATAGTGAGATTAGTGGTGTGTCGACAGCACGAACTCCTGTCTACAGAGCTGCAAGACATCTTGGATTTCTGTCATCCGATGATCCATCTAAGAGTGATCCTTTGGAGGGTTAGAAATCTTTGATGTGCACTTGGGCACTTTATGTTTTAGTACTGTACTGACTTTTTACTGCTTATTTAAATATTTGTAGTTGTAAATTATTTGTGTAACTAAGACAAAAATCATATGTATATTATGGTGTGTGATAATAGTTTGCTTTATTTCATGTTTCATTTTAATTTAATTTAGTATTATATTATATAAAAGGAAAAAATTTTACAACTCATATTATTTATGTACCAAATGTTTTAGAACTTGGGTAATTTTATTTTATTGCATCAGAAATGTGACATCCCCACAAGGGTGTTACATTAGTTGGTATCAGAGCCCAAGTTACAGTCTTTTGGAGTTGTGGTTGGGTCTATTTTTGCTTGTGTTGTGTGATTCTCTGTGATTTGTTTCCGAAAGGTCACATCTAACTTTGTTTTGTTATGATTGAAGAAAGAGATGTCTGGCGAAAGAAGAATGCGTGCGAATATGGAACGTAATGTGGACCTAATGACTGCAGCTGCTGAAGCTATGCAGCGAATGGCGGAGGTGATTACTTAGCAGAATCAATGAGCAACTCAACAACAAGATGCGACTGCTGATGCTCTGAATCTATCTGAGTTTAGGCGCAACAATCTGCTGCAGTTTAGAGGCGAGTTGGACCCTGAGAAGGCGAGTCTTTGGATACAAGACTTGGAAAGAATATTTGTAGGAATGGGATGCGCTGATGATAAGAAGGTGACGTATGCTACCTTTATGTTGAGAGGGGATGGTGAGAATTGGTGGAGAGGAACCTAGCAATTCTTACAAGCTGAAGGAACTGAAATTACTTGGGAAATGTTTAGTGAAGTATTTCTGGAGAAGTACATTCCTACCAGTGTCCGACATGCCAAGGAGATGGAATTTCTTGGTTTACGTCAAGGCCATATGACCATTAGTGAATATGCTGCCAAATTTGAAAGCTTGTCGCAGTTCCCAAGGTACTTTCAAATTCAACCTGATGAGGCATGGAAATGCCGTAAGTTTGAGGAAGGGCTGAGGGTAGAACTGAAGTGAGGAGTGCTACCTATGAGGATGACTCAGTTTCCTTCTTTGATGGATACATGTCGATGACTCAAGGAGTGGGGCCGTCACGAGATTCCAGAAATCGCAACTTTAGACCGACTAGGTTCCAAAGAGGAGGTAATAATAATAATAACCGGTTTCAGCGCAAGCCTTATTCGAGACCACCAGGAAGTCAGCCTCAACGTCCATCTGTTGGGGGAAGTTCTAGTGGTAACAGAGCTGGCCCGAATGTGGCGTTTACGCCAAGATGTTTTAAGTGTGGAAAGAGTGGACACCTATATAGGGATTGTTCGATCAGAGGAACAATCTATTTCAATTGCAGAAAGCATGGACATATTTCTAGGGATTGCACTCAGCCGGAAAGGAAGCTTGCTGTGAGTAATGTTCGTGCTACGCAGTTGGGATCTAGAAGGGGAGTATATACGATGACTAGAGCTGAAGCTTCTCAGTCTGAAGATCTTATTCAGGGGGACGGTGTCATTGAAAGTAATCTTCTAACTGTGCTATATGATTCGGGTGCAACACATTCATTCATTGCATATGATTGTGTGGAACAATTGAAACTGCCTGTGTCTTCTCTGAGTTTCCAGTTGATTGTTTCTACACCAACTGCCAAGCCTGTTGTTTCATCCAAAATATGTTTGAATTGTCTTATCACCATAAATGATCGTGTATTTTCGGTCAATTTGATTTGTTTACCTCTTGTTGAGATAGATGTAACATTAGGAATGGATTAATTATCTTCTAATCATATCCTAATAGACTGTGCAAACAAAACCATAGTTTTTCCTAAGGAAGAAAGTTCTGGATTTTTGACTGCTGTTAAAGTCAAATCATTGCTGAGGGACGGAGCACAGGGATATATATTGCTATCTTCTATAGAGGTTAAGAGCGAGAAAGATGTAAACACAATTATTGTTGTGAATAAGTTTCCAAAAGTTTTTCTTGATGAAGTACCCAGTTTGCCACTGAAGAGAGAAATCGAGTTTTCTATTGATTTGGTACCAGGAGCAGGTCCTATATCAATTGCACTATATCGGATGTCGCCAGCGGAACTAGTAGAGTTGAAGACTGTTGGAGAAACAATTTGTGCAACCTAGTGTTTCGTCGTGGGGAGCACCAATGTTGCTAGTCAAGAAGAAGGATGGAACTTCTCGTCTTTGTGTGGACTATCGTTAGTTAAACAAGGTTACGATAAAGAATAAGTATCCACTTCCGAGGATTGACGATTTGATGGACCAGTTGAAAGGAGTTGTTGTTTTCTCTAAGATAGATCTGTGATCAGGTTATCATCAGATTCATGTAAAGGTGGAGGATATACCTAAGACAGCTTTCCGAACTTGTTATGGACATTATGAGTATCAAGTGATGCCGTTCGAAGTGACGAATGCTCCTGCAATATTCATGGACTATATGAATAGGATCTTTCATTTGTGCCTAGACAGATTTGTCGTTGTCTTTATCGATGACATTCTGATCTATTCTTAAACTAAGGAAGAGCATGCTGAACATCTCAGTATAGTTCTCTGGATTTTGAAAGAAAAGAAGCTATATGCGAAGTTAGCTAAGTATGACTTTTGGTTGGAGGAAGTTCAATTTCTAGGACATGTGATTTCTAAAGAAGGTATTACGGTAGACCTGTCAAAGGTGGAGACTATTTTACAATGGGAAAGACCTAAGACAGTAACGGAGGTCTGAAGTTTTGTTGGAATGGCCAGATATTATAGGAGGTTTATTGAGGGTTTTTCTAAAATAGTTCGACTACTTACGCAGCTCACAAGGAAGAGTCAAGCTTTTGATTAGACGGAGGAACGTGAAGCGAGTTTCCAAGAGTTGAAGAAGAGATTGACGACTGCACTAGTGCTGATTTTGCCGGATCCTAACAAGTCTTTTGAGGTGTATTGTGACGCTTCTTACCAGGGTTTAGGGTGCGTGTTGATGCAGAATAAGAATGTGGTCACTTATGCTTCAAGACAGTTGAAGGTCCATGAGAGGAATTACCCAATGCACGATTTGGAACTAGCCGCAGTGGTTTTTGCATTGAAAGTATGGAGGCATTTTCTGTATGGAGCTATGTTCAATGTCTTTAGCGATCACAAGAGTTTGAAATACTTGTTTGATCAGAAGGAATTGAACATGAGGCAGAGGCGATGGTTAGAATTCTTGAAGGACTTTGATTTTCAGCTTCAATACCATCCAGGAAAGGCGAATGTGGTGGCAGATGCCTTGAGTAGAAAGGTGATCAATGTTTCTACAATGATGATAAAGGAGGAGGAATTGATCAACCAATTTAGAGATTTATGGTTGTCAGTGGAATTGGTACCAGGAAAGATTCATCTAAGTAAGGTGGTGATTTTGAATGACTTGTTGGAAGTAATCCGAGAAAAATAGGATGAGGATTCATTTTTACAAAATGAAAAGGAATTCTTAAAGCAAGGTCATAAGGCAATGGTGGAGGAAGGAACTGATGGAATCTTAAGATTTGAGGGAAGAATTTGTATACCTGATGATCTCGATCTTAAGAAAGCAATCTTGGATGAAGCACATACTAGTAATTTAAGTATGCATCCGGGAATGACTAAGATGTATCAAGACTTAAAGCGGATGTTTTGGTGGCCAAGAATGAAGAGAGATGTGACGGAACGTGTGGCGTCTTGTCTCGTTTGTCAGAAGGTGAAGGTGGAACACCAAAGACCTGCTGGTATGTTACAACCTTTAACTATTCCCGAATGGAAATAGGATAGTATTTCGATGGATTTTGTTACCGGATTACCAAGAACTAGGAAAGGTCATGATTCTGTATGGGTTATAGTTGATAGGCTTACAAAGTCAGCACACTTCTTGCCGATCAATATTAAGTATTCATTGGAACGATTAACCCAAGTGTACATTAGTGAAGTTGTCAGACTTCATGGAGTACTAGTAAGTATTGTTTCTGATAGAGATCCGAGATTCACGTCAAGATGTTGGTGAAGTTTGCAAGAGGCCATGGAAACTAAGTTGCGATTGAGTTCTGCTTATCATCCGCAGACTGATGGTCAAACGGAGAGAACAATACAGTCGTTGGAAGATTTGTTGCGTGCTTGTATGTTGGAACAACGAGGGAGTTTGGGATGAATTCTTATCTCTGATAGAATTCACCTACAACAATAGTTTTCACTCAAGCATAGGGATGGCACCCTATGAAGCACTATATGGAAGATGATGTCGGACACCTTTGTGTTGGTATCAAGATGGAGAAAGTATGACTATTGGACCCAATCTTGTGCAATAAACTATGGAAAAAAGTGAAGATGATACAAGAGAAGATGAGGACGACTCAAAGCCGACAAAAGAGCTATGCTGATAAGCGAAGGCGACCTCTTGAATTTGAGGAAGGTGAGCATGTGTTTTTACGAGTAACGCCTACAACTGGTGTCGGAAGGGTTATTAAGTCTAGAAAACTCACTCCTAAATTCATAAGGCCTTATCAAATTAATCGTCAGATAGGTCCTGCAGCCTACCAGATAGCTTTACCACCTTTTCTATCCAATCTCCATAATGTATTTCAAGTATCTCAATTGAGGAAATATATCCCAGATCCAATGCATGTTATACAGTCAGATGAAGTGCAACTGAAGCATAATTTGACGTATGAGACACTTCCTATTAAGATTGAGGACAGGAGAGAGAAGCAACTTCGAGGGAAGATGATTGAGCTGGTAAAGGTAATATGGAATGATGTAACGGGAGATGCTACCTAAGAGTTGGAAGATAAAATGAGGGAGCAATACCCTCAATTGTTCTGAGTTACGATAAATTTTCGGGACAAAATTTTTATTAGAGGGGGAGAGTTGTAGCACCCTAACTTTTAGATAAATAACAAATTTGTCCTAAATGTATTGTTTTGTATTTTTCTGTAAGTTATAAAATTTATTTGACTGTTTCGTGATTTTATTTTAGTGTTTTGTGTGATTTACTCCGAGTCAAGAAAATAATAATTTTTGGGCTGGGGAAATCTTATTTTAATTATTCAGAGCTGGGGGATCTTACTAAACCCAATTCTGAATGATACGTGTGTAAATCTTTTAATTTTTAGAATTTAACTGTGCAATAAAAATATTTTATATTATTATAATATTATTTTATTGTACAGTACTTACTGTCTTAAAAATAGTAGAAATCTGCTCTAAAATGACCATGGACTCAGAAAAGTATGTAGGACCCGCGTTCAGAGAAACAGTCAACGTTTCTGGCTAGATTAAATCCTAAACTAATGAGGGCTAGTCAACATTAGTGGCTTGAAATTTCTAGACCAATAAGAAGCTAGTCTACAAAAATGGTTGGACTTGTTAGTTTATGACTAGAAAGCTTAACCAAGTTAGCTTAAACCTAAGTAAGTTAACATAGGAAGCTTGTTTAGTAACTAAATGAAGTAAACCTAGTTAGCTATCTATTTAAGTTTTAGTTAGAGAAGGTTCTAAAAATATCAAGACAAAGCTTAGTTATCCTAAGTAACTAGATAGTTAGACAAGTAACTAAGCAAACTAATTGAATGCACCTAAGTGTAACTAGATTGCATGAATGAAGCACAAACTTGGTTTGCTCTCCATTAGGGCCATTCGGCCAAGCACATGCAAGGAGGTGCAAGAAGGTGCTAGACACTTGATGACTTGATTCTCTACACCAATTAGAAACAAGCTTGGAGGCAAAGCTTTTGATATCACCCATTGATCTAATCTAAGGTTGTTAGGAGTTAGGAGAAGTCAACAAAGGAGGCCACCTCCTTTGGAGCTCCACGGCTAAGTGTTTGGAGTTAGGAGGTGATATTCATTTCATCTTCATGTTGCTATCTCTAAAAATCTCTCTTCTCTTTCTACCAAGAACAAAAATCACCATTGTTGCTCTTTGAGAGCCATTCGGCCAACACCATAAACATACACTTCCACCCTTCTAAATTTTCATCTAACCCAACTTTTCAAATCCAAACAACATTCTAAGAACATCTCTAGTTGAGAGTTCTTCTAAAAAAATTCATCTTGAGCTTGGAAAATCACTTTGGAGATTTTTCCTACAAGGTGAAGATTCTTGTTTCTTACTTATAACTTGATTTCTTAGGTTCTAAGCTATGATTAATCCATGGTTTATATTTTTCTCCTATAGTTATGACTCTTTAAAATTTGTTTGAGCATGTTAAGTTTCTCTTGGTGGTCACACGAAAACCATAGGAGGAGAGTAGAAGGAGTTTGTCTTCTTTTAAGGTAAGAGGGAGATTTGATCTCATCAACCATGTGTGGTGATGAGAAAGTGGTTGTATTTGTGGTGAAGAATCCATATGGATTCAGTCACTTGGTTGTTTAAATGCTTTCTTTATTTGTGATTGATTATGTTTGCATGTATGTTTATAGCTTTAAAATATATTACATGTGTTTATAGATGTATGATTATTAATGTAAGATGTGAATAACATGTAAGGATTGCATGAGTGTTCTAAAGAATACCAAAGGAGCTCACAGCTTCACCAAGAAAAAGGGAACCAAGATGTTCTCAACCATTTTCTAAAAGAATAACTTAGTTGACTCAAGTAAATTAATGAATTTGAAAATGATCTAGAAGGTGGAAAATGATTTAAAAACCATTTGTGAAGGATATGTAGAATTTGGCCAAAATGACACATTTTGTATATTTGATTTCCAAAATTATTTTCTAATGTAGATTAAGTAGTTAACTACAAAAGAATATAATTTCAATGAATTTTTTAGGAACAAAATAAATAAACTTAGTTTTAGAAACTAAAATTAGAGGATTCTTTATAAATAAGAAATACAATGAACACTTGAAAAATGTTAACGTATAAGCTCACCTTAGGGTTTTGAAGCATGATAGTACGTTTCAAGTAATATATATTAGTTATAATTAAAAGCGGCAATTATTAAAGGTAAACGTAGAAAATAACATTTAATGAATTTTCTAGATAAAATGCTGTCAAAATTCACTAAAAACGAACAAATAATGGATAAAGGATCAAAATATAATTTATAACGTAGAGAAAATATTTATGTAGTTGAAAAATACTAGAAATAGTTTACACGTATTCAAAATAGATATTTTTAAGCTACGCGATTGAGAAAAACGATTTAAAAAATTACGCGATTGAGAAAACGATTTAAAAATCTTACGCGATCGAGAAAATGATTTTAAAACCCTACGCGATTTTAAAAACGTTGAAAAATATTTACGCGATTTGAAAACATTTGAAAAAGGTGACGAGATTGTGAAAATGCGATAAAATTCTTACGCGACGAAAAGGAACAGTGAGTTTTACTGTCGGGCCAAAGTGGTAGACCCGGACATGTTGAGAAATAGTACTGTCAAGTGGAGACATACTATATTTGGTTTATATCGATACTGAGGGTATTGATGTAATTATGGTGATACTGAAGGCGTTTGCGTAAATATAAGTTATAGTGCTATTGAGGGCATTATAATACTATTGAGGGTATTTGTGCAATTATGGTTCTTATTCATGCATTGAGTGTTGTGTCAATTCGGTTGGAATTGGCGATTGGCTGACGAGATGAATTACACCATGTTGTGGGTGTGATAGGCGTAGTGTGGTTCATTTAGTGAACTTGGAAGCGTTAGTGTGTTGGAAAAGCAATTCGTGAGACCTAGTGTGTCACCATGGGGAGCTCCAGTATTGTTGGTTAAGAAGAAGGATGGAACTTCTCGTCTATGTGTAGACTACCGACAATTGAACAAGGTTACGATTAGGAATAAATATCCACTTCCAAGGATTGATGATCTGATGGATTAATTGCGAGGAGCTGCAATATTTTCTAAAATTGATTTACGATCTGGGTATCATCAGACTCGTGTGAAAGTGGAAGATATTCCCAAGACTGCATTTCGGACGAGATATGGGCATTATGAATATCTTGTGATGCCATTTGGTGTGACGAATGCACCTGCCATATTCATGGACTTTTTGAACAAAATTTTTCGTTCGTACTTGGATAAGTTTGTTGTCGTCTTTATAGATGACATTTTGATTTATTCTTGAAGTCAGGAGGAATATGCTGAACATCTCAGAGTGGTTCTCCAGATTTTGAAGGAGAATAAGTTGTATGCCAAGTTGTCCAAATGTGAATTTTGGTTAAGCGAAGTTCAATTTTTGGGACATGTTATATCGGAGGAAGGAATTGTAGTTGATACTTCAAAAGTGGAGACAGTTTTGGAATGGGAAAGACCGAAGACTGTAACAAAAATCCGTAGTTTTATCGGATTAGCTGGTTACTATAGACGGTTCATAGAGGAGTTTTCGAAGATAGCAGGACCTCTTACCTAACTTACACGGAAGAATCAACCATTCGTATGGACTAATGCATGCGAAGAAAGTTTTCAAGAGTTGAAAAGACGATTGACTACTTCACCGGTATTGATTTTACCTGATCCGAATGAACCTTTTGATGTATATTGTGATGCTTCGTACCAAGGATTGGGTTGTGTACTTATGCAGAATCGTAAAGTGGTGGCTTATGCTTCAAGGCAGTTGAAAAATCATGAGAGGAATTATCCGACTCATGACTTGGAGTTGGCAGTTGTGGTGTTTGCGTTGAAAGTGTGGAGACATTTTCTCTATGGAGCAACGTTCACTGTTTTTAGTGATCATAAAAGTTTAAAGTATCTGTTTGACCAGAAAGAGTTGAACATGAGACAAAGGCGTTGGCTAGAGTTTCTGAAGGATTATGACTTTCAGTTACAATATCATCCCGGAAAGGCGAATGTCGTAGCGGATGTGTTGAGCAGGAAAATGCTTAATGTTTCTGTTATGATGATCAAGGAGAAGGAACTGATAGAAGAATTTCGGGATATGCGTTTGTCTGTGAAACTTACGCCAGGAAAGATGCATGTAAATATGATCACCATTTCAAATGATTTGATGGCTAGAATACGAGATGGACAAAACAGTGATCAGTACTTGCAAGAAGCAAAAGAAGCAAAGCCAAGGTGCAGAGGTGGAATTTAGCGAAGGTGCTAATGGAATTTTGAAGTTTCAAGGCAGAATTTGTGTGCCTAATGATCCAGAAATTAGAAGATTGATTTTGGATGAAGCTCATAGGAGTAAGTTGAGTATGCATCTAGGAGCCACAAAGATGTACCAGGATTTAAAACAATTATATTGGTGGCAAGGAATGAAGAAAGATGTTGCTGAGTATGTATCATTTTGTTTAGTCTGTTAGAAGGCTAAGGTGGAACATCAAAGACCTTCGGGAATGTTGCAACCTTTGCCTATACCTGAGTGGAAATGGGATGACATAGCAGTGGATTTTGTGTCAGGACTACCAAAAACTCGGAAAGGTCATGATTTTATTTGGGTAATTGTTGATCGGCTTACAAAGTCGGCGCACTTTTTGCCGATTAATATTAAGTACTCGATGGAAAAATTAGCCCAAGTGTACATCAGTGAAATTGTTAGACTTCATGGTGTACCATCCAGTATTATTTCGGATCGAGATCCGAGGTTTACGTCGAGATTTTGGAATAGTCTGCAAGAAGCGATGGGAACAAAGCTACGATTGAGTTCTGCTTACCATCCACAGACTGATGGTCAGTCAGAAAGAACGATTCAGTCGTTAGAAGACTTGTTGAGAGCTTGTGTTCTGGAAGAAACTGGTTGTTGGGATGAATTTTTGCCATTGATAGAGTTCACATACAACAATAGTTTTCATTCGAGCATAGGGATGGCACCCTATGAGGCATTGTATGGAAGATGATGCAGAACACCGTTGTGTTGGTATCAGGACGGAGAAAGTGTTGTATTAGGACCAGAGATTGTTCAACAAACAATTGAGAAAGTGAAGATGATACAAGACAAGATGAGAATAACTCAAACTCGACAAAAGAGCTATGCTGATAAAAGGAGAAAATCGCTTGAGTTTGAAGAAAGTGACCATGTATTTCTGCGAGTGACACTTATGACTGGTGTTGGACGAGTGCTTAAGTCCAAGAAGCTCACTCCAAAGTTTATCGGGTCGTATCAGATTTTACGTCGAGTAGGTCCGGTAGCTTATCAGATTGCATTACCACCTTTTCTGTCAAATCTTCACAATGTATTTCACCTATCACAACTATGGAAGTATATTCCTGATCCTACCCATGTTATCGAGCCAGACACAGTACAACTGAAGGAAAACTTAACCTATGAAACGTTTCCAGTCAAGATTGAGGATCGAAGAACAAAGCAACTTCGAGGTAAAGAAATTTCATTGGTTAAAATCGTTTGGAACGATGTAAGTGGTGAAGCTACATGGAAACTAGAAGAAAAGATAAAGGAATAATATCTGTATTTATTCTGAGGATATGAAATCAAGTCTATCAAGTTTCGAGGACGAAACTTCTTTTTAGAGGGGGAGTATTGTAACACCCCAAACTTCCTAAATATAAGATAGTAATTTTGACAGTTAATAGAATTCTACTGTTTAGTGATTTCTGTGTACTGTAAAATTATTTTCATTATTCCGTGACTGCTTTTGATCGTTGTGTGTGATTTACTCCATGTCAGGAAAATAATAATTTTCGGGTCGGAGAAAATTTTACGTAATTTAATTATTACTGTCAAGTCTTAATTATTTTATGTAATCTGATTTGATATTTGTGCATTTTCTAATTTTTGTGATTTTGTGTATGATTATGAAATTTTTATATTACTCTGTTTATTTTAGCGTTATCCGTGGGCCATCTGTGGGCCCAAGGAGGTCGTATGTGGGCCCCGCATGGGTCCAAAAAGGTAAAAATTTTTCTATAATAAAAAAATTTGTACTGTTGAGATGGAGACGGGGGATCTTACTAAACCTGAATCCAAAAATAGTTTTTAAAATTTTCTTTTACTGTGTTTTGCACTGTATTTAATTATCGGGTGATAAAAATATAGTAAAAATATTATTCGAATGGCAATAGCAGATACAAAAATAAATATTGTATTGCAAAGTCAACATTAGTGGCTTGGATATCTACCATTGATGTAATCAACGGTAGAGACTTGATCTTGATTTAATTAACGGTTGAGATTTAGTCTTATAAAGTGGCTAGGACCATTTATAGCCCTTGGATGTAAAGTTTGAAGGAGTAATCTTGACCCTTCATTTTGGAGACACATCTAATGGCTAGGATTTCAAGGAGGAAAGATCCAATGGCCTAAATTAAGCCTTCTATCTAAAGCCTAAACCTAAAACCTATATTAATCCTAACCATTGATCTAATCAATGGTCAAGATTGCCTAAAATGATGGCTAGGAGACTTGTTGCATTTTGAAGAGTGCATGGAGGAGGGGGGACAGTTTTGGTGCTGCATTTAGGAGCTAAAGTAACATTGGAAGACCATAATTGATCACCTTTGGTCATTATTGATCATTCTTCATCTTTCCTAAAGCAAAGCTTAACAAAAATTCTCTTCATTTCTCTCCAAAACATAGTTCACGGCCAAGCACTCTACAACACCCTTCTACCACTCTTTAATTTCAAACAACCATATTTCTTGAATCTACACCTAATTGTAGGACACTTTGTAGTTTACACCAAGTCCTAAATCTTTCATCTTCAAGGAGTTTTTCCAAGAGCAAGTTCTAGGGTTCTTAAGGTGAAGTTATGGAAAACTTCATTTTTTTCTCTTCTTTTTCATGTTCTAAACCATGTTTGATCCATGGTTCCTCTTGTTCAAGCTTAATATACTAATTTCTTTGTATTTGTTTTGTGTTCAAGAGACTTTTGTTGGTGGAGATCTTGTTCAAAATACAAAGCAAGGAACTTTTTGTGGTTCTTCAAGAGGTCAGAGGGAGATCCATTTCACCAACCAAGTATGGTGGTGAGAGATGGTTTTATATTTGATGGATGATGAATCCATGTGAGGATTCATATCCATGGTCATGTAATAATTTGTTTGTGTTTATGTGCTTTGAATATTTGTCTATGTTTGATATGATTTGCGTGATTTTGCATGATTTTATTGCTTATATGGTATGCTTATAATATGCATGATGAAAACATGTTGAATATATTATGGTGGATGTATGTTGAAACAAGCAATTTTGGCTCCAAAGGCCAAGGGGGAGGCTACGGTTTTGAGCTCTCAAAATTAGGGTTCATGTTGAAATTTTTCAAGAACAAGGGAATTAATTTTTGGGTCACTAAACTAAGGTGAATTTCGGCCAAGGTACCTCAAATTAGGTGTTCACAAATTTATATTTTCATGAATGATAAAATTGAATGATTTGGGAAGCCAGGAAAATAAACAAAGGGTTTGATTTTCAAGAAACAATGTACACGGTTTTGGAGAAGTATTTTAATTAATTTATGTTGTGTAAAAACAAGAATGGAACTTAGTTGATTTAGAAAGAAAAATAAAAGAATGATTTCAATGGTCATGTCCACGATTTTGAAGGATTGTAATGTCTTGATTTTATGAACAAAGTGATTTTCAAAGGGAAAATATAACTTGATTTAATACAAGGATTTTGGAAAGGGAATCAGAGTGTTTTAACACTTGAGAATTAGAATTTTCATTTGTGAATGGAAAAGAGAGGTTGAAAGTGTTTGAACCTCAATTTATTTTAAAGAGGATTGATTTTTAGAATTGATTTGGAATTATAAAGAATATGTTGGTAACTTGGGGTTTTCTAACGTGTAACTCATTTTTTGGGTTTTGGAGAGCGTTAGTAAATTTTAAAGTTAAAAACATTGATTTAATTCAATGAAATGGTGATTTTATGGAATAAATTACGAAAAGTATTTTCTTGAGTAAGAAATGTGTAAAATAATGTGAGAAGTCATATTATTTTCAAAAATGTTGAAAAGGAATTTTTAACGGTTGAGAAATATTTTACGAAGTTGAAAAATAGTGAAAAATGATTTACGTAACTTAAAAACGTGATTTTTAAGCTACGCGATTGGAAAAACGTTTAAATATTTCCATGCGATTTGAAAAAATGTTGAAATATTTATACGCAATTTGGAAAGCGTTTAAATATTTTTACGTGATTGAAATATTGTTGAAAAATCACTACGTGATTTAAAAATGGTGGAATATTTTTACGTAATTGATGAAAACGTTGAAAAATCTATATGTGATTTGAAATCGTAACAGAAATGTTACTAAATTGTGAAAACGCGATAAAATGATTTTCACGATTAAATATACAATAAAATTATTGTTGAACCAGTGGATGAATACTGTATGAGAAAATAATAAATTTTACCTATGATTGGCATTAGAGCATTTTATATGCATGAACTGGTGTATGAACACTATATATGAATTTTGCCTATGATTGACATTGGTGCATTGAACATACATTGGAAAGGTCTGAGGGGCTGTATGAAGCTATTTGCCTAGGAGAGACGTACACCTCTTGAGTGGGTGCGATATGCGTAGTGTAAGTCACTTATTGACCTTGGGGGCATCAGGGTGCGGGTAGCTTACATAGGTGGTTGGTAGCTTTTCTTCCCGTAAGTTAGACCGATGCAACGCACTGATGATCCTGACCGAGACACTATTCTTAATCGAGATCTCGTAAAGATTGTCGTGTATATACTAGATGTGCAAATACAAATGAGAATTGTAGCACTTGGTCTGAGGCATTTTGGTACAGTCAGATCTTTCGGATCAACTTCTCCGAACTAAGTATTAGCTTCATGGAGTAGGACATTGAGTCTATGTGCGCATGCATGAAACTGAGCATTTATATCTATATGATATATATTAATTGAAGAATATTGGTTATGACAATTGTTCTGTTGAGAAAATACTTAGATGATGATGATGATAATACTGTTAATGGCATGATGGTAAATGTTATTTATTGTATCTATTATTTAATACATTATAATGATGTCATAATTATTATTATAGTATGATATATTTGTATGGTATGCTGTATGTATTATCTCTGCGCTACCATATTGGTATTGGCGTAGGTGATCTCACCTCTTTGTATGTTTATTTGGTACTGTAAATATATTTGTAAAGACACTGAGCAAAGGGTTGAACAAGAGGGTGAAGAAGAGCAGGCTCCAAAGGAAGCCGAGTTTTGATCGGATGGCATCCCGGTCAAGTTTCTTTGGTTACGTGAGATTGCAGTTCCACAATGGAGCTAGAGCGTGGAGGACTAGTCCTAATGAGAGGGGACTAATTTATGAGGGACACTTGACAGTAAACTTTAGCAGGATATTTCATGGGGATCCGTTTTTCTCTGTAACTATTTTTGTGCATGTGGAATTTTCACTATCTATTAGGCGGTATTGGGATACTAGAAACTATGTCCCAACGGAAATTAGTATTGTGTCATCAGCCCGGACACCTGTCCATAGGGCTACGCATTAAATCGGATTCCTACCTGCTAAGGAGTTTGAGGAGGACCCAACTGAGGGTTCTGCTGCTTAGTTAGACTTGGGCGAGTCTAAACTCTGTTACAAACTATGTCTGTATATATTTAAGTGTGCTATTTAGTTTTAGAGAAATGGTATTTATATAAATAATCCTGACAGTACGTTTGTAATGTATGATGATGTAAATTATATGTGATGATGTATAATATTTTATTTTCTACTAAGGTTATTTTATAGTTATCAAAGAAGAAAGAAAAAAAAATTTACAACTCATATTTTATCACAACATCACATTTTATAACTTGGGGGTAATTTAAGAATTAAGTAACATAAATGTGGCACCCTACGGTGGGTGTTACACGTGAATATTTGCAACCACCTCGAAATTCTGGTTCATTATGTTTTATCTTTCCATTCAATGCCTATAATTTTAGATTCAAGTCAGGTATGATTTCTTTACTTCCTAATTTTCATGGTTTAGAGTCTGAAAGCCCATATTTACATATGAAAGAATTTGAGGAAGTATGTATTGCTTTTAATGATCAAAATTACACTGAAGAGATTGTTAAGCTTAAATTGTTTCCTTTTTCTTTAAAAGATAAAGCAAAATCTTGGCTTAACACTTTGAAACCAAGATCAATTGGCACATGGCAAGAAATGTAAGGTGAGTTCTTAAAGAAATTTTTTCCAACACATAAAACCAATGCTATGAAAAGACAAATCCAAATTTTTTCCTAAAATTCAAATAAAGCATATTTTCAATGTTGGGAACGGTTTAAAGATTTGTTAAATTCTTGCCCATATCATGGTTTTGAAAAATGGCGCACTATAAGCTTCTTTTATGAAGGTTTAACACCTGAAACCAAACAATTTGTGGAAACAATGTGCAATGGTGAGTTTCTTGATAAAGAACTTGATAAAGCTTTAGACTATTTAAACCAGCTAACTGAAAATTCTTAATCTTGGCATAGTACTAATCCTTCTGAAATTTCAATTAGATCTAACCTTGCAAGTGCTAATAAATAAAAATATCACCTTAGTCAAGAGGAAGATCTAAATGTTAGGTTTGCCAGTTTGGTTAGAAAAGTTGAAGCCATGGAATTAGGAAAAGCAAAAGAAATCAAATCTGTGCAAAATGAAGAAATTTGTGGCATTTGTGATGACATAGGACACTCAACACATGAATGTCCTAAGATTCCTATTTTTAAAGAAGTTGTACATGAGCAAGTAAATGCAATGAATAATTTTAAAAGTCATTTACTTCTTCTTTTAGAGATACATGCAATTCGGGATGGAGAAATCATCCGAACTTCAGTTGGAGGAATAATAATCAGTCACAATTCGTGCAACCACCACCACCTCCTCAGGCACAACAGGACTCTCAAAATTCTCAATGATATGCACCTCATGTCTCACCATATAGGAAAAACCTTGAAGAAATACTACATGCATTCATAGAAAAGCAAGAGGCCATTAATAAACAAAACAATCAAACCATGATTGACATAAAAGAAACTCTTGCTAAACTTTCTTCTGCATTCACCATTCACGGGAAAGGAAAATTTCCTTCTCAACCTCAACCAAATCCCAAGGGTCAGTACAGTCTAAATGAGTGGAGTTCAGAAAACTAACAAATAGATTAAGTCAAGTCAGTGATAACTCTTAGGAGTGGAAAGGTTGTTGAAAAACAAATTCCTGAACCATGTGAGAAAGACGTTAAACCAATTCCCCAAGAAATGAAGAAGTTTACCAAAAGGAGATCAAACTCTCACCTTCACCCTCATTTCCTCAAGCATTGAATAATCCAAAGAAATTGAACCACCACACTAAAATTTTTGAAATTTTGAAACAAGTGAAGATCAATATTCCTCTATTAGATGTTATCAAACAGATTCCTTGTTATGCCAAATATTTAAAGGACTTGTGCACTGTTAAAAGGAAACTAAATGTGAAAAAGAAAGCATTTTTGGCTAAACAAGTAAGCTCCATTCTTCAGAATAATAATGCGTTGAAATATAAAGACCATGGTTGTCCTACAGTTTTATGCATTATTGGAGAACGTAAAATTGAAAAAGCTTTACTTGATCTTGGTGCTAATGTCAATTTGCTTCCATATTCAGTTTATCAGCAACTCAACTTAGGTGAGTTAAAACTAACTTCTATAACTCTTCTACTTGCCGATAGATTAATTAAAATTCCAAGAGGAATAATGGAAGATGTGTTAGTACAAGTTGATAAATTTATATATCCTGTGAATTTTATTATCTTGGATACTGAACCTATGGTTGATAGTTGCAAGTCAATTCCTGTTATTTTAGGCCGTCTATTTTTAGCAACATCTAATGCTTTGATAAATTGTAGAAATGGAGTGGTGAAGCTAACATTTAGAAATATGACACTAGAGCTCAATGTTTTTAACATGTGCAAGCAACCACAGGAAGTCCTTGATGAAAAGGAGGAAGTTGAAGGAATTGAAGCCATTATAAATGATTATCTTCAAACAAGGAGTTCTTCTGACCCATTAGAAATTTGTTTAATCAATTCATTCGAGTCAGGCATGCAATTGGAAGATGATATCTCTGAAATATGCTCTTTACTTGATTGTACACAGGTAATGGAGTACAAGGGATGGAAGCCAAGATTTGAATAGCTAAAACCCATGAATGATACTACTCATGAAGAAGTACCCACACCGGAACTAAAGCCATTACCTACTGGGTTGAAGTACACGTTTTTGGGAGAAGAGCAAAGCTTTCCAGTGGTAATTTCCTCGTCTCTTACTGAAGAACAAGAAGGAAAGATGCCGCCTTAATGGACGCAACAAGATAAAAAGAAATTTTTGACAGAGGTGAAAAATTTTTATTGGGATGATCCATACTTGTTCAAATATTGTCCTGACCAAATCTTTCGGAGATGTGTGCCTGATAGTGAGACAGGTAGTGTCATTAAATTTTGTCACTCAAAAGCATGTGGAAGTCACTTTTCTTCAAAGAAAATAGCCACGAAAATCTTGCAGTGCGGATTTTATTGGCCCACTTTATTTAAGGACTGCTATACTTTTTGCAAAAGTTGTAAAAATTGTCAAAAAATAGGCTCAATTTAAAAAAAAACATGATGCCTCTAAACCCCATCCTTGTCATTGAAATTTTTTATTGTTGGGGAATTGATTTCATGGGCCCATTTCCATCTTCATTTGGATTTACGTATATATTGGTTGCAGTTGATTATGTCTCAAAATGGATTGAGGCGATTCCATGCCGACACAATGATCATAAAATTGTTCTCAAATTTTTAAAAGAAAATATCTTTTGTCGATTTGGAATCCCTTGAGTTATCATCAATGATGGGGGAACACATTTTTGCAATAAATCATTTGAATCTTTAATGAAGAAATATAGTATTACACACAAAATTGCCATCCCTTATCACCCTCAGACAAGTGGACAAGTTGAATTGGTAAATAGGGAGATTAAACAAATTTTGAAAAAAACGGTTAACCCAAATAATAAAGATTGGTCTTTAAGACTAAACGATGCACTTTGGGCTTATCGTACTGCTTTCAAAACATCTTTGGGCATGTCATCCTATCGGTTAGTCTATGAAAAACCTTGTCACTTGCCTGTAGAATTGGAACATAAAACATTTTGAGTCATTAAAGCTTTCAATCTAAATCTTGATGATGCTTGCAAGATACGCAAATTGCAATTAAATGAATTGGAGGAATTGAGAAATGATGTATATGAAAACTCAAAGATTTATAAAGCCAGAACAAAAGTTTTTCATGACAAGACAATTTTGAGAATATCTTTTGAAATTGGTCAAAAAGTTCTACTTTATAATTCTTGTCTGTACCTATTCCCTAGAAAATTGAGATTTAGGTGGAGTGGTCCTTTTGTTATCAAACATGTGTATCCCCATGGGGCTATAGATATTGAGAATCCTAGGAATGGTAATGTGTTTAAAGTTAATGGACAAAGACTCAAACCATTTCTGGAAAACCAAGTTGATGAGGTAGAATTCATCTCTTTTTTTTATCCTTGTTATGAATAGAATTTATTCTAATTTTGTTGCCTTGTTTTTGCAGTTCTTTGTGTTTCCAGTTAAGTGACGGATAATGGTACTCCATGACTCTCAAGTCGGTTTGTTTTTCAGTTTTCCAAAATAACTGAATCCTTCTCCTTTAAAATGGATGTCATTCTTTCAAACCTGAGAAAACATTTTCCTTCCCTCCCTCAAAATGCTCTGACAAAAATCTACAAAGTTAGATGTGAAAGATTGAGACTGTTAATGCACAAGGGTATGCCAGAAGATGTAAGGTGGATAATTAAAGCAAAGGTTTGACTAGCAGGTGAGTCTTCAATTTCATTTGACTCATACATGCTAGGTCTTAGAAGAAGTTCATATTCTAAAAAGAGAAGAGCAAAAAGGTTATAAGTCTATCACAAATGTGCACGATGGAATTGTATTAAGTGATGTCGTTCTTTGGGGATGGTTTCCGCAAATAGAGAAGATAAAATTTTCTTCATTAAGAATGGACTGAGTAAGGAGTCATTAAATGATCTCTTATTGACTCTTGAGACGCATTCTTGTGGATTTGTGCATCGTGAACTTCTTAATTTGTGGAATCTCTTCAAGGATGAAGAAAAACACTACAGTTTTGGGAATCTGACTCTAAAAGACCTTGTATGCCAATTTATAAGAAAATTGGATGGGAAGCTCATCCTTGACTCATAGAAGGCATTTAAGTCGTTACTGGACGTGAAACCAGAGGCAGATGTGAGCCATATCCACAACATTCTGTACTTATTTTCTTCTTCTTCTTCATGTTTTCTTTAAAAAAAAGGAGGAAAAAAAGAAAAAAAGAAGAAAAAGAAAAAAAAATGTCTGAACAAGGGCGATTCGGAAGGAGTACCATGACTTTAATTAGTTGTGGAGCCCCAACATTTGGCTGACCCGTTGTAACGCCCCTTTTTCTTAATGCCGCGAAGAAGGAACGTCACACCATAATACAAAAGAAACGAAATAAATTGCGGAAAATAATAGTTACAGTGATTAATTAAGACCCGGTTCATTAATTAACACAAGATTAAATAGTTTGTATTCTTGATAGCGAAATAATTAAACATCAAAATATGTGTTACATTTTTTTTTGTGTAATAAAAGAAATAAGAATATATACTGAGATACCATAAAATCAACATAAACTAAAAACCATACATTCACAATTCATATATATATATATATATATATATTATATTATATGCATCAGCCTGTTTAATTACAACATGGATTACAAAAAAGAGCAAAAGATGTACCCATCCGAAAGATACAAATATACACCCAGTAAATATGGCAAAACATCAGGCTTCCCTAAAAAGATAAACGGTTAGCCATCAGTAGCCACTGACAGTATCAACCCCTATGACTGACGAGAAGGGACCGTTGTCGGCTCCTCCTCAGGTCCTCTTCATCCGATGAAATTGCCATTGGAGCGATCGAATTTTGGGCAGAAGCCCGAGCAGTGGAGAGGAACTAATCATCCTGTGGGGTGTAGTATAGATCATCCCACAGATCTCTAACTGGTAGGTAGAACTCTAGCTTGACAAAAGTAGTGAAATAAAAAACAGGCGTGTTGTAGCGGCCCTACGCTAATGAGACAGTCAGCTCCCCGTGATAAATGCACCAGTCAGTGCTCAAGTTGATGTGCCAGTAGTTGGGCCCTCCATGGAAGGTTATACGGGCATACCCCAAAAATCGACATGGACACGACGACATCCTCAGCAAGCTCTAGTCCAGATATAGCCAGAAGCCCAGAAACTCAGGTGTTTTCTTCTCCTTCTCACGAACGTCTTCTCAGTAGCACACAATCCGACAGAAATGCAGAAAATATAGGAAATACAGAAAATACAGAAAGAGGTGAGACACCTAGCTTTCAGTACCAAAATGGCAGCAAGAAAACAGAGCGACGCTGGACGCCCACATATAAACACAATTCATATATCCAATTACAGTATTACTTAAAATTAACAGTAAGAGTAGAATAACCATAAATAACAGTAAGTATCATCAATAACAGGCAGACATCATCAACATTTCCAAACAATCAAATGATTATTGCAATAATAATAATAGATACTTTTCACAATTATAAATGCTCATGCTCAATGAATTATGAGACTGACAGTTCATAATACAAATGGTACCAAAATTCCTACTCCATGGAGTTAGACATAAACATTTTCAGAGTGAATGATCAAGGAGTTATTCCAGCATCTCGTTAGCCAAAATAATTAGTGTGCTCATCTCATAAAAATATTTGCGCAATACGGCTTATACATGGCACCTCAACAGTTTATCACGATATAGGACAACGTCTCAGTCCGGATCGTCGGTGTGTTTGCATCGGTCTATCCCACGGCCCCAGTGGAGCTACCACTGTCTATTGTGAGACACCCGCACCCCAACGCCCCCAGGTCCAACCACTATGACCTTACGCTTAGTCTACTCGCACCTGCACATAGGTGTTATTCAAACTCCTAGGCATACATCGCCTTTTCAACAATGTCCAACGGACAACACATATGCATGACGATGCAATGTACATCATGTATGTTTATCAATGATACATTTATCATAAGCATACCACAATGACATATATATGTACATGGCTCAATATCAACATGTCATAATTTTATCAAGTACACAACCAACAAGTACTTAGCCCACATAAGGTCTCACAATGACATAGAATCAATTTCTACATCAATATATTTTCGTGGTTCATCAATTATCACAAGTCCACATTATGGATCCTCATTCTCAAAGTCTTAAGCTTTGGTCAATTATGAAAATTTTAAGTTGAATAACCCTTCAAAACCGTGGTACTCTCAAGAGTTATTACTCAATTTAATTCTTCCACTTGATTATGGATTATGCATGTCTCTAAATTCTTAATTTCCAAAGATGCACCAAGGCATCATTTCAACCCTAAATTTTCTCTAAAAACTGTGGCCTCACTAGGTCTCCAAGGTTCCAATTTCTTTTCATTTTATGCATTAGTTACTTGATACCTAATCACTTAGATTTTATTTCCCACCAAATCAATCCAATCCTTTAGGATCCTAGGCCAAAACCGTGGCCTCACCTTAAGGTATTAAACCCTTTAAATTTCCCATTCATTAATTGTAATATTATCATTCAATATTTAATCACATAAACTTTATTTCATTGTATACAAAAATAATTTATATCCCTAAATTCTAGTCAAAACCGTGGCCTCACATTAGGGTAGGAAACTCCAAATTTTTTATTTAACAACCTTAATATGATCAAGAATTTCAACACATCCAACACATTCAAGCTCATCAATCAAGCATTAATTCAATTTCAAGAATACATAAACATGCAAAATTACCAAACAAAGTGAGCATACAAAGGTTCCCTCACTACCAATAGTGGTTGAAGTGAGTAGTCTCCCTCTTACTTAAAGGAAGAACACAAAAATGATCTCCTTCTTGCTTCTTGGTAGTTTCGGTTTTGGGGTCCAAAAACCCTAGGAATTTCAAGACCTATCAATATCAATGGTTGAAAAAGAAGAGATCCATGGTCATCAAAGAGACCATGGAACATGAAAATAAAGAGAAAGGAGAAGAAAAATGAAAACTTTACCTTAAAGCTTGAAGCTTTATCTTGGAAGACAATGGAGGTGAAGATGGATTTTGAAGAAAATTTCTAAATAGGAAATGTAGAGAAGGTTGAGGTGAGTATGGAAATGGTGTTGATGAAGAGAAAAGTGAAGAAAAATGGTTGCTTATGGGGGCTGCAAAACCGTGTGGAGAGGGGAGAAGAAGAGAGAAGGAAAAGAAAAATATGAAGAAGATGAAGTTAGAGAGAGAAAGTGTTGTAGGAAAATGAGTAAAATGTGATTAAGTGAATTAAGTGGGAGAGCAAAACTTTGCCCTCCTTGGACAATGGGTGCCGCGGCAATGGAGAGAGAGAAGGGGAGGGAATGGCTTCCCCAACAAGCCAAGGGCATTAATGTTGAATATTTATCATAAAATATTAGAAAATGAATATTTATCATAAAATAAATAAAATTTGGGGTGTTACACTCGTCATTGACTCGGGTAGACCTTTGTACGTTGGTCCTTAAAAAAGGTTTGTGTACCATGATCTGTAGAGAGCCGCACTCCATAACCCAATATTTACCATCTAGGCACTGTGCAGTTGATGGACAGGCAGAAGCATCCCACTCTGGTTATTAGTGAGAAGTAACCCGCGGCTACCAAAGCGTATGACGCATCTAAGCTTGATCCTTTTTTTTATTAGAAGGGGCTCTCATTGCCCTGGGATGGGACGCTTTGGATCTTGGACATTACAAGTTTCAGATTTTAGCATCTTTGTTGATGTTATGAGCCCAATTGTGAGCTCTCCAAGTTCCAGACCCGGGATGGAAACCCACGATGCTTTCTTCTTTCTCTTTTCTTCAAATAAATGAACATGAGTGTGTACTGCACTGGTGACACGCAGTATAAAGATATGTCACTACTGCACTCATGACGCGCAGTATAAAGATACGCCATGAAAACTGTACATAAAGGTATATTATCATTTGCTATTATATTTCTTTTATCTTTGTATGATTTGCTGTATTTTAGTTTTGGACAGACGATCCTTTGAGCAGGGTCCTTCAGGGGTTTGTAGACTTCTTTACCCTGATGGTTTTCTTGAAGTCAAAACAAAATAAAACAAAAAACAAAAAAAATGTTTCCTTTACCTTTGATCTCTAATCCTAATCCAGCAATAGCTCAAATAGATTGGTCAGAAAGAAGCAGTGAGGGAAGCAGCATGAAAAGAAAGTTTGATCTGACACTTCGTTTATAGCTTTTCTTTACTTTTGATTTTATATATCATACTTTGTTTCTGTTTAAATTTGTGTCAGATTTCTCCAACAGGTAATATCTTCTATCCTTTACTCATCTATATTTTAACATTGAGGATAATGTTGTGATCTGGTTAGGGGGGAAGGATAGTTGACCCAAAAAAAAATTTCTTTTTTGGGAAGTATAATATGATTGTCATGGACTTACTAAACTAATGAATGATGGCAGAGTAAGAAGTAATTTTACTCCTGAGACGCATCTAAATTGGGAAGTATGTTTAGTGATATGACTATCAAAAACTTATTCGTAGTAAAACTAATTAAGGATGGCAGAGTAATGAGTAAATTTTGGAAACAATTTATTACTCTTGAGACGCATCTTAGTTGGGGTAGTAACTATTTAGTGTTTATTTGTGGAAGTAACAAAGTTTTCCTGTTTGATTTCCTTTGAAAGATTCAAGTGAATGCACTCTCACATCCTTTGAAGCAATTGAAATTCAGGGATCATAACATGATTAAATAAATTATCTTCTTTCTTAAATTTCACATGCTTGGTTATGGATGTTGAATTGGTGGATTGAGAATGATAGAAATATGCCTTATGAGATTTTGAGCCTATTGATAAATGGATTGAACATTTATACCATTCTCTTCTTTCTTGTGTGATTTTCACTCATGGAATTGTTACTCTAGAACTTGCTTTGATTCTTTTTTAGGCTATATTTTTATTTGCATACACAAACATGATTGAGGCATTTTTTTCTTGAAATAGCTACTTTGACCAAATAGTCATCCTTGTATGTTTTCCCTTGTGTAACCACTTTGAACTTATTTGACCATTCCTTGTTATTAGCTCATTATGTGCCTTAAAAAAAATATGTTTTTACCCAACCTTAGGGAATAAGAGAGCATTGGCCTTGTTCTTGAACAAGTGTGGGAGTATGTGTGCAAAAGGTTGAAACAAAATGATAAAAAGAAAGAAAGAAAGAAAGAAAAAGCTGACTACCGCTGTAATCAAAGGATTATTAGAGTCTCCTGATACACCATGTGACATATCCATACCTAGAGTAAAAGTGGATGCTTGGAAACAACAGGAAGAAAAGGAGAAGGTTCAGACCTAACAATGAATTCAATTCATCAATTTGGGATTGATCTTCAACAAAACATTAGTCAAATATTGGTCATTGTCCTTTATGATGAATGTTCTCAAACATCTTCTCTACTCTAACTGTACTATAATGCTCTTTTATTCTCTTTGGTATTTATCTTCTCATATCCATATTATCCCCTCTCCTTTACCATGACCCCATTACAACCTTGAATAAAGTCCTCTTGATTTTTGTATGCATGTGTTTTGAGTAGCGGAGAAGTAGAAGATAAACAAGCTTATGGTGGTGCAATTGTTCATAGGTTGAATAGAGTGAAATATGTACCTTTTAAACACTTGAGAGATTGAGAGTGAATTCTGTGAGGATCTATCATTCTTGATTCATTCTTTTCAACTGAAGTTTCCTTACTTGTTAGTTTCATATGTGAAGAAATGTTACCTCATTAATGCTTTGATCCCTTGAATTTCTGGTTACTCTTCTTGTTTCATCGAATCTTCTAGAGTTTTTAGCTTTTGAGTCTATGTCATTTTTCTTTGTTTCTTAGCTTTGGTCTTATGTGTTTTGCTTAGGAGTGCAAAAAGCTAAGTGTGAGGGAATTTGATAATCATATATTTTATACATTAATAAACCCTCATTTTTAGTCATTTACACTCTCCATATACTTAATTGATTGAGTTTGGCTATGTTTTGTAAGTTTGGACTCAAATTAGACTTAATTGATTTTTCTAGCATTATTTGGGTCTTACACTGTTTCTATATTTCTATCATATCTTGAGTTCTAGATGTGTAAAAATTATGTATCTTACCTTTTAGGAAAGATAAGAGAGAGCTCTACAACTTTCATGAAGAGCTCCAGGTAAAATATGGACATCTAGAGGAGCTAAATCAGTTTAGAAGTCAGAACATGGGTTTTGTGACTAGAACCTGAATAGTGTGCAGTAATCAGAGCATAACTCGGGCTGTAGAAACTTTCTTGGGCTGAAATTTGGATACTTGAAATTTAAGACCCATATCTACAACTTTCATGAAGAACATAAGAGCTCATTCGGATAGCTTGGAGGTGATATTGGGTCTGGAAGTCAAAACAGAGGTGTTGAAACTGGGCCTGAACAGTCTACAATAATTGGGTCATATCTTGGGCTGTAGGATGAATTTTTAGATGATTTTGGTAACATTGGAAAGCTGAGACAAAATGCTACAACTTTCATGAAGACCACATTGCTTCATTCTTATGACATCCATGAGATCAGCACTGAATGATTTCGTAAACAAAGAATCTCAATAATTTTTCGCTCACCAACTCACAATATGGCATTTTCCACTCATCCACCTACTCCTCACCTACTCTTAATCAGCCCCCTTGTCATTTTGTATCTCTAATCCTCTATAAAAGGCTCCATTGGCTGATTATTTAAGAAACTTTGGTTTTAAGCTTAGTTATGAGAAATTATGTTCATGCTTGTTTATTGTTTTCCTTTGTTGTAATTTTCTTTTGTTCTAAATTGAAGCTATGTTCATCTTTCTCTTCTTCTCTCTTTCTTTCTTCTTGTCTATGAGTAACTAAATCTTCATTTTGCTTGGATAAAAGAGTGAAGCTCTTGGTAATGAAATAAGGTTAGATTATTCTATTTCTTGTGCTTAAATGATATATTATAAAGTAGATATCATATGTGTTGTATTTTGTTTCCAATCAATTTAGAAACCTTCATTGTATAGTGGAGATCTTGATTTGTTATAGACAAGAGGATTGGCACAGTGAATGCTTGAGCTCACTTACAATTGTTGGTAGATAATTGAATGAATCATAATATGATTGCATATATAATTGAACTTTGAATGTTATATTTTCCGATTGGAACTTCCTTTATGTGTAGATTTCAATTGAATTATAAAGAGAAATAATCTTGCCTTTAATTTATTACCAAGAGTGGATCTCCTAACATAAGCAAGTTCTTAAATTTAATTGTGAACAAGTTTTATTATTTTTTGTGACAAATCCTTTTCTTACCTCAAATAATTTCTCTTCATCAATTTCCTGTGGATCAACCTTGGACTCCTGAGAATTTATTACTTCAGACAACCTGTACTTGGGTTTGCATCCTTAAATCCCGCATCAGTGTTCCTATGTTTCCTTTTGATGTTTCTATACATTTGGAGTTCTCTATGCCTATTAGAGATTCTTGGGGTGATCATCATCGTACCCCTAGAGAAGACTCTGTTGTGTCATCTGGACGGACTCTTGTCTACAAGACTTTGTACCACCTGAGGTTTTTATCTTTTGAGGAGACAGAGGAGGATCTAGAAGAAGATCCGTCTGAGGACCCTTCTTATTAGGTCTATGGTGTTGAGATAGTTTACGTTTTGCTACAAAGTTTGTATATATATCTTTTGAGTACAAATCTTATGTATGTAAGTTGTCAGTGAACTATGTCTCATATGTATTTATGATGTCTATTATCAGTTATTATAACTTGTGTTCCTTTTATTTTGTTAAATTATGTTATCCACAAAAAGAAATTTTGAGAACCGTACATACTATATTAAATCTTTTGCAACTTGGTTCTAGTGTGGTAAGTTTGAAGTCTCAAATATAATATCCTAGAGAGGGTGTTACATTAGTTGGTATCAGAGCTCCAGTTTAAGTCTTTTGGGTTTATGGTTAGGTCTGTTTTGTTTGTGTTGTGTGATTCTATGTGTTTGGTTTCCGAAAGGACACAATATTATTTGAAATGACTACATTTGATTTTTCATTGTGTTTTAATTAGTCTGATTTCGAAGGAGAACAATGGCTCGTGATAGAGGTGTGCGTGTGAACACTGGACCTGATAATGAAAGTATGGCTACAACTGCTGAAGCAATGCAGAGGTTGGAAGATGTTATAGTACAATAGAACCAGAGGGATGCCCAACAACAGGAAGCAACTGCCGAAGCTCAGAATTTTTTGGAATTTCATCGCAACAATCCGCCACAATTTAAAGGAGAATTTGATCTAGAGAAAACAAATCTTTGGATCAAGGAGTTGGAGAAAATATTTAGAGGGATGTGATGTACCGACGATAGGAAGGCAACTTATGCTACCTTTATGCTTGTTGGTGATGGCGAGGATTGGTGGGCAGGAGCTCAACAATTGTTGGAAGCTGAAGGAAGGATGATCACGTGGGAAGTCTTTTAGAATAAATTCCTGGAGAAATATTTTCTAGCAAATACGAGGCATGCGAAGGAAATGGAGTTCCTTGGTCTAAAATAAGGAGGAATGACTATCAGTGAATATGCTGCTAGGTTTGAAAGCCTATCAAATTCTCAAGGTTTTTTCAACTATAGCTTGATGAGGAGTGGAAGTGCCGAAAATTTGAAGAAGGTTTGAAACATGATTTGAAGTGAGCGATGCTACCTTTGGGAATAGACCAGTTCCCAGCTTTGTTGGGTAAGTGTCACCGGATTAAAGAGTTGGATCAATCTCGCGATACGAGGAACCGTAACTTTGGACCCTCTTGGTTTCAAAGGGGAAAGAATAGCAATGCCAATCGTTTTTAGCAAAAGCCGTATTCGTGACCGCTGGGAAATCAACCTCAACAACAATCATATAGAGGAAGTTCTGGTAGCAATAGATTTGGTCAGACTGTGGCATCTTCATCAAAATGCTTGAAGTATGGAAAAGACCACTTAACGAAGGATTACATGATCAAGGGGATCATTTGTTTCAGATGCGAGAAACCCAAACACATTTCCAAAGAATGTAATCAACCAAAGGCGAAGCCTTCTATTAGCAATGTACGTGCAGCAAGACATCAAGCCGAAGGAAGAGCTTATAATATGAATAGAGCAGAAGCCTCCCAATTTGAAGATCTGATCACGGGAGACTATGCCGTAGGAGGTAATCCTTTAACTATACTGTATGACTCGGGGTTGACCCATTCTTTCATTGCCTATGACTGTGTGGATCGATTAGGGTTATCTATGTCTTCATTACCTTTTGACTTGATTGTTTCTACTCCTACTGCTAAGCCTGTTGTTACCACTAAAGTTTGTTTAAACTATCCTATTTCTGTTAAAAACTGAACTTTTTTTGTTAATTTGATTTGTTTATCCCTTTCACAAATAAACGTAATTTTAGGAATAGATTGGTTGTCTTCTAACCATATCCTATTAGATTGTTCCAATAAAACTTTTGTTTTTCTTGAGATTGAGATTTCTGGATTTTTAACAGTCAACTAAGTCAAAGTTTTCTTGAGGGAAGGAGCTCAAGGATACATGTTATTATCTTCCTTAGAGGTCAAGAGTGAGAAGGATGTGAATGCTATTCATGTAGTCAATGAGTTTCCTGAAGTCTTTCCTGATAATATACCTGGACTACTGCTGGAAAGAGAAATAAAATTTTCTATTGATCTTGTACCAGGATCTGGTCCTATATCAATGGCACCGTATCAGATGTCGTCGTCAAAATTAGCTGAACTCAAAAAGCAGTTGGTGGAACTATTGAGAAAGCAATTTGTGAGACCTAATGTATCATCGTAGGGAGCTCCAATGCTATTAGTTAAGAAGAAGGATAGAACTTCTCACTTATGCGTGCACTATTACCAGTTGACTAAGGTTACGATCAAGAACAAGTATTCACTTCCGAGGATAGATGATTTGATGGATTAACTAAAAGGAGCCATTGTATTCTCCATGATTGATTTACGTTCTGGTTATCATCAAATTCGTGTAAAACTAGAGGATGTTCCCAAGACAGCTTTTCGAATACGTTATAGGCATTATGAATATCTAGTGATGCCGTTCGGAGTAACGAATGCTCCTGTAGTATTCATGGATTACATAAATAGGATCTTTTGTCCTTATCTAGATAGATTTGTCGTTGTCTTTATTGATGACATTATGATCTATTCTTGAAGTCAGGAGGAACATGCTGAATGTGTGGTTCTTTAAATTTTGAAGGAGAAGAAGTTGTATGCTAAGTTGTCAAAGTGTGAGTTCTGGTTGGAGGAAGTTCAATTTTTGGGTCACGTAATTTCGAAGGAAGGAATTGCGGTGGTTCCGTCGAAAGTTGAAGCAATTCTTCAATGGGAAAGACTGAAAACTGTAACGGAGATCCGTAGTTTTATTGGATTAGTCGGTTATTATCGAAGATTTATTGAGGGATTTGTTGGGAATTTGCGGATCAAAAGTCTCGCAGCGGAATAACAGAATTCCCTCTCAGGATCCATGCGAAAAATCCATAATCCGAGTTTTTAAATTTTTACCTCTTGAAGCGTGATAGACACAAGCGAGGTGAATCACCAACACCGTAATAGCGACGATGTTTCTGCGGTATCCACACGAACATACTTGCAAAAGGAGTCACGCCTCTGTTTTCGTAGTGCTAGCTGCGAAGAGAGGAGAAGAAGACCTCACTATCTCTCACTCACTTTCTCGTAGGTGCGGCTAGGGTTGTGATGTAACCTAGTAGCAGCCCCCTTAGCGGATATTATTTATAACAAAGGCTGCCTTAAGTGAGTGTGAGCAAGATAGCAAGGTAAGTGGTGCAACCCTAAACCCATCTCGTCATGAGTTAGGCCCACAGTTGAATCCGAGTCCAACTTGGATTCGATTACTCCAATTTAGTCTGTTTCTAAGTGTGCGACCTGCAGGTTCTCATGACGTTGGTAGTAATATTAAAATCTTATTTTAATATTACAAACAAAGTGAGCGGTATCTAGCAACACATCAACCGCTACCCAAGTAATGAGAATGTCGGTGATTTGACATAACCTATCTGTGACCAATGTTTCCGTGTAGTTTAGTCCCTTTGTCCAGATATCCAGTTGAACACAAGGCATGGAATGTGTCACCCTTGTTTAGTTCAATCTTCAGTTTCCTGATTCCCGAGTAGACATAGTAATAGCAAATAAGATCAATATCTCATATTGACTCATTTGAGCATGGCCATGCATTTCGTAGTCTCACTCAATCAGGGGGCCCGAAGATATCGCTCCTGTTATGTAGGAGGGACAAATCCCATCTAGGTCACTCACATTCCTCCACATGTATTGCGCCATGTCTAATAACCAACGTTATAATCATCTTGTTATAGATGACGTTTAATGGCATTAAAACACACAACTCCTCATGTAGGAATAGTAGTGATTTCAGGTCAAAGGACCATATACACCATTATCACTATGAGAATCGCTTATGACACTCACGTAACGATCCACGTAGCGTTCTCATGGCGGGTCTGTCCAATACATCATTACTCTAATATATATCCATGTGTAGACTTGATATCTCATATCCATGACCTGTGAGATGTGGTCATCAGTCTACGCACATACTAGCCTCAATGTATTATTGTTGTCCTAATTAACAATAATACTTGACTAGGGACATTTAAGAATAGTGTTTTATCCAATAGGATCTCACGATCAAGTCATCCACTTGATGTCCTATGGTATCAAACTTACTATTCTAAGGACTTTATTATGTCTACCAAAAAGAACACAATAAATGAAATGCCTCATATAAAATAACATAATATAATGTATGTAAATACAAACAAAATGTATTGGTCACTAGGGCATACACCAACAGGATTTTCCAAGATAGTAGGACCTTTCACCCAACTTATATGAAAGAATCAAGTTTTTACATAGACTGATGCATGCGAGGAAAGTTTCCAAGAGTTGAAGAGAAGACTGACTACTTCTCCAGTATTGATTCTACTTGATCCCAACGAAACTTTTGAGGTGTATTGTGATGCTTCATATCAGGGTTTAGGATGTGTGCTTATGCAGAATAGAAAGGTAGTAGTGTATGCTTCAAGGCAATTGAAAGTGCATGAGAAGAATTACCCTACGCATGATCTGGAGTTAGCTGCTATTGTATTTGCGTTGAAGATCTGGAGGCATTTTCTATATGAAGCAACATTCAACATCTACAATGATCATAAGAGTCTGAAATATCTGTTTGACTAGAAAGAGTTGAATATGAGGCAAATGTGGTGGTTAGAGTTTTTAAAAGACTATAATTTTCAACTTCAGTATCAGCTTGGAAAGGCAAATTGTAACACCCCTAGATCTAATAACTACGACACAATCGTCATTACATCATAGTCACTAAATCCAGGCATGTCACAGTCTCGATCATAGTATTTTCAAAAATTTAATTTCAATTATACATAAATAGAAAATATGAGCCCCAAATGAAACATACTTAGTACCCAACCATATAAAATACGACTACTGAAGGAAAACATATTTCATATATAATATATTCGTCCTTAACACAAAACACTGATAACACAAAACATAGTACTTACATATTCAAATAAAAAGTAACATGTACAAAAGCACTGAAGGGGGGGAAGTAGTAACCCTGGGATAGGTACTACTAGCAGACAAAGCTACAACCTCATATATATGTGACACTCAAAGTCTTAGTCGACAGGCCGAGCATCAATGCCCCCATGAAGTTCCACCCGTACGTAACCGAAAACCTCGTCCAAACACCATATCGAAAATAATGAATCAACCCAGTCCAATCAGCAAGGGTGTGGTCCCTTTTCATCTTATTCACGATCTTTAATCAAATATAAATATAAAACAGAAATACAGAGATACAGGAAAGAGGTGAGACTTATCCTAGTGCAAGGTCAAATTGAACCAAAGAGAAATTTGTCCCAGTGTAGGTCAAATTGAACTGAAGAGAAATTTGCCCCAGTGTAGGACTAACAAGGACCTCCTTTTCTTCATTTTCCTCTTTTTTTTTTTTACAAGAGCAAGAAATTGAAAACTCAAAACAGCATGAACCTTTTGTCTCAAAATTAAAGTTAATGAAAATAACAGCAATCCTTCATTGATCAAAATGGACTTTTTAAGGCTTGTTACGTGGCTAAGGTTAGTGGTTATGAAATGAAGGATATAAGGCTCAAACAAGTGTTTAAGGGTTGAATGGGACCAAGGATCCTTGTTCAAAACTAAACCTCGTCAACTGACTTTGCGCTTTCAAGCACACCTTTCTTTTATTGTTCTTCATTTCTTCCCATTTTCTTTTTACTTCAATAATTCACCTTTGTAGTGACCTCTTTCATTTCATTTTCTTTCCTTTTTTTTTTCAGAAAAAACACAATTTTCACTTTGTGTTAACCCCTAGTGTAGGGGTGATCCTTGTCCAGGGTTAAATTGAAGAAAACTTTCAAGCTCAAAAAGGGACAACAAGAGATGATGAAAAGATGAATTCCTGTGAAAGATAAAGAAAGATGGCCAATCTTCATTTCAAATCTTGAGTGCTCATTTTCAAAAATTTTAATTTTGAGACAAAAAAAGACAGTACATGTCGAGTGAAGACTTTCCTACTCCCTTTTATTTTTCTTTTTTTTTTGTTATATTTTTTTGTTTTTTTTTGTTTTTTTTTTTGTTTTTGCAAATAGCACCTACACATATGACCTTCGTGACCACCAAATTTTTTTTAGAACGAGAAATCCATGGGATCCGAACCAAAAGACGATAAGTAAAGGAAAGAAAAGAATGACAAAAAAAAAGACGTGACATGAACATGAGTGTCAAAGACATAAGAAAATGAAATAAGACATACTGAGATCCATACAAATCCATTACATTAATGCTTCAAGAAAGCTAACATGAATTCAATATCATAAAATTCTAAGATGGCAATCTCATCAATTAACGCCTCAGATCATTAGTTGTTCAGAAGTTCCAAACCGCTGGAGGTCAATTGGTATAGGCAGAGTGAGATAGTGGAAAGCGAAATTGTGAAGGTTACAGATTTTACATGTAGCTCACTTCCCGCTTTCCTTTCCTAGGGGAATAATCTTTCTTCAAAACCAACTTCATTGTTGTCGGTTGCCAATTTACCAGCTTTTACCAGAACTTCAATCCTCTCCTCAGCAACTATTAATTCAGCAAAGTCTCGATACACAGCACCCGTCATTATCTCAATATATGGAGCTCCCAAAGTCCCCAAGAAGTATGAACACATTTCTGTAAGGGTCAACGGTGGTTGCACTTGTGCTGCGAGAGCCCTCCACCTCTGGGCATACTGCTTGAAGGTTTCCTCACTTCCTTTCTGCGTCGAGCTCAATTGTTCTCGGGTAGGAGCTGCATCCAGATTAAATTTGTATTGATCCATGAATAACTTAGCCAACTCCGTCCAACGAGAAATCTTACAGCGGTCTAATTGAAGATACCACTCTAAAGCAGGGCCTGTAAGACTCTCGTGGAAAAAGCTAATGAGGAATTTATCATCCTTGGACCAAACAGCCATCGTGGTTCCATAACTGATCAAATGAAACCGAGGGTTGTCACTCCCGTCATACTTGGCAAAATCGAGAATCTTGAAACCTTTAGGGATTATGACGTCCGTGGTAGGACACAGATCTTCTATTCTTAGACGTCCATAATCGTTGGGACCCTTGATTGCCTTGATTTGTTCCTCTATTTTCTCCATCCACTCTTCTTTCATCTCATTTTTCTCAGTCATGACACGACTATTTCCAGAGCAAGGCAATGTCGCCTGCCCCGGAACAGACACATGAGGTTGTTCCCATGTAAGGCCAGTATAACCAGAAATTTCACCATGAGCTCCTTCCAAGGTGCAATACCCTTCCCCAATAGGCATGCCCATTGTTGTCATTTGAGGTGGTTGCTCACGTATCCCTATAACGATGCCTGAGGTTACAGTTGGGAAAATCGGAGCAATCACCGATGACACATTTACATATTCTTCAACCCCATTCGTACCTCTATTTCCACTGATTAAGCGGAGAGACTCCCTCACATCTTCCAATATTGCTTCCATCCTTGCTTGATTCTCAGATATCTCCTTCATCCTTCTTTTCATTTCATCGATTTCTCTGCTTAAGTTTCTCACCGATCTCGGATTATTTGCAGCCATTCTGGTTCGAGATCTGGTATTGTGAACTCGAGTTTGATTGGTCTCTTCTTTCCTAGGTCGCGCAAAGGTTCCTGAACCAGTTTGATTTATTTAACAAAGACTGAGATGAAATGAATGAGATGCATGAGAAGCATAAGGTAAAATGAATGAGATGCAATGAAATGGAAGGAATGAGATGCATGAGACGCATAAGGTGAAATGAATGAACTCAGAAGACATTTTTTTCTTTTTTCTTTTCTTTTTTTTTTAAAAAAATGCGATCAATGCCATGAAAATGTAAGATGTATATGTTTTTTCTTTTTTTTTCTCAAAAAAATATGAATGACATGAAAATGCATGATTTTTTAAATACTAAGAATGCTATGAAAATGCAAGGTAAATTTTTTTTATTTTTTTGGAATGCAAGGAAATGACAAAAAAAAATGCAAGATGAGATATATTTTTGGGAATGTCATGCAAATGCAAGATAATGCATGTCTTTTTTATTTTCTCTTTTGCTTGAAAAATGCTATGAATGTCATGCAAATGCAAGATGATGCATATCTTTTCTTTTATTTCTCTTTTGTTTGAAAAAAAAAACTATGAATGTTACGCAAATGATATGAAAATGCAAGATGAAACATCCCCTTTTTTATGATTTTTTTTAAATGCAAGAATGAATGATATGAGAAATGAAAAGATAAAGAAGAAGCACGCTCCCTTTGTGTCCTAATCAGGTGAAACTTAAAGGTTAGATTTTCTTAAAGTCACGACTCTAATTTTGACAGTCACTATGTTCAATCTATCAGTGCAAGGTTTTTAGGACAGATCTAGACCTCTAAAAGTCATGGTCCCCAGATTGCCCCTATCTCGAAAGACAAGGATCCAATTCATGAATTAATCACAAGTAGGGATAAACCCTCTCAATATGATTAGTCCATGATACTGGTAACAATCTGAGTGGTGTCCCAACCAATGTCAAGTGAGCATGAAGCCCCTCAATAACAAAGGTCGAGACCCCTCCTATTCCTCGGGTTCGCACAGACTCGGGTATAGAGCCCAAAAGTGTGTGACATAAGTGATAGTGACGTGTGTGAGGGAGCATACCTGCAAAAGCATATATACAACAACCAGCCAGCAATCATCTACCCTATGGTTTAAACAATTAATCACAAAATATATACAGAATAATGATATCAGATATGTACAAAATAAAATAAAATCTATTTACAAACAAATAAGAAAACAAAAACAAGAACAAAATGGGTAAAATAAATAAATAGAGATTATTAACAATTTGCACAACTAATAAAAACAGGCTTGACTCTCCAAGTGTCCCCAGTGGAGTCGCCATCTATCGCGACCGGGATCGCGGCGAAATAGCAGCTCGCATGAATTTTAAAAATGATTAAAATATGGAGTCGCCACCAATTTTATTTAAATTTAGGAAAAATTGGAAAACTTTTTTAGAAAATGATCTTTGGAACCAAATCGAATTCAGGAGTCGGTTATGGATAGAGAAGGGTGGAAACTTAATCTCACTGCACCCCTATCACACCCGTCCTGAGACGGTACCTTAAGTCAGTTGTGCAAAAACTTGATAATCTCAAATTTATTTATTTTATCCTTATTAAAAAGATTTTGCAGTTTATTTTATTTTTATTTTTATTTTTTATTTTTTATTTTTTTAAAAGAAAAGAAGAACCAAATTGTGAAAATTTAATTTTTGACTTGACAGAATAAAAATTCTGCTCCTACGTACCCTCAGGTGCAATGAGGAACTCAAAGTCACGTAGTTCTGTATAAAATGAGTATGAGTTAATTGATTTTAATTAAGAAAAAGATCTTTGAAAAGAAGACATTCTTGCACGAGGTTCAAGTTAGCACAAGGCTACTCAATAAACCCTTATGATCCAAACGACATTGAAGATAACATCCGCTATTCAATCATCATCGTTAGTCATTGCATTGATTAAATTTTTATTTTATTTTCATTTTATTTATTTATTTATTTATTTTTTTACTTTTCGTTTTTTCTTTTATTTTTTTTTATTTTGTCCCATAAAAAAAAGAAGTACAAAGACAAAAATAAAATTTCTACAAGTCAGGTAAACAGAAAAACAAGACTAAACATAGTCATCACAAACCAAAAATCTCAAAGCAAATTTTTTTTTTTATAGTTTTCAGATTTTTATTTTTATTTTTAGCTTCCATTAATCACAATACATAACATAAAATATACTATCAAACAAAATAAACGCTACTAAACATGAATAAAACTCAAAAGAAAACTAAACTCAAAACACATATTTTTATTTTCATTTATGATTATTATTAGCTTTTTAAACTACCACTAAATCAATCAAAATTTCTTTTTTTATCATTATTTATTACCCTGTTTTTATTTTCAAAGATCAAAAAAAGAAAGGGAGGGGGAAGCCAGCCCACGTAAAAGTGGGCTGGTGTTGCAAATTAAAAAAAACATGTCCCTTTTATATTTTTCTTTTCAATTCAAAACTAAAAAAGAAGCTCCTGTATTATGAGAGAGCAGAGCATGAAAAGAGAGGGAATGGGAGTTACGATTGAGCCAAAAATGGTGGAGATCTGAAGCTGAGGCCGCTGGTTCGTGGTGGCACGGTTGGTGCGGCGAGGCTCGGATTGGGGTTGGGGTGTGGATCGGCGGCAAGACTGGGTACCGGTCGGTGCGGCAGAGCTTCTGGCTGGCTCTGGTTCGGTGCCGGCTGGGTCACGGTGGTATATGGCGAGGACGGGTTCGGTTGGCTCATACCGATAGCAGCGACGGGGTCCTGGTGCGGTGTGGCTCGCTGGTCGCCATTCGATGGCTGGGCGTCACGGTGTTGCGCGACTGGATCTGCAACGGCAAGGGGAGCGTCGCTGGTGCGTGGCTGAGACGGCGCGATGCGGCTGGACGACCCCTGGCTCGCGGTGGTGCAGCGTGGAGCTCTGAGCGAGTCGCGACGGTACTGGTGGGTGGTCTGGTGCGGTGATGGCGGAGCACGAACAACGTGGAGCTGCTGGAAATGGTTGCTATGAGGGGTGGCTGCGGGAGAGAGCTTGAAGGTGGGTTAAGAGCTTGGTTGTCTAGGTGGAAAGGGATGGAGGCCGTGAATGGTGGCTTGGAAGTTAGAGGATAGTGGTTCGTAGGTGAAGAGGATGGAGGAGTGGTCTTGATGGTGATGGTTATGGTGTTTACGGTTGGAGGGTAAATGATGGTTGTGGTGAAATCTGAATGAAGAGAAAAAAAGAAAATCCCGTTCCCCTCTGCTCTGCCTTCTTTTTTAGCCTCTCCCCTCTTTTTTGTAAAAGCCAGCAAAACTCCCCCAAAACCCAATACTCTGTGTGTGTATGTGTATGAAACGTGAGAGTGCAGAGTGAGTGAAAATGCAGAGTGTTGCGTGTGTGCTGTGAGGTTGAGTGTGCAGAGATGGTTACGTGGGTGGAGAGAAAATGTGCAGTGACTCAGGGTGTGTGAAATGTGAGAGGATATGGGTGCATCAGCTTTTTTTCTTTTTTTATTTTATTTTATTTTATTTTATTTTTTTTCTTTTCTAGTTTTTTAGTTTTTTGTTGTTGTTTTTTTTCTTTTTTATTTTATTTTATTATCATTATTATTATTTTTTTATTTTTTTTAGTCCGGTCAAAATTGGGTGTTCACAATGAACAACAGTTTCATCATCATGAAAATGGATAAATGTGCAAATGTCAGATGATATGCTGATTCACTATGCACGTGCACATGATACCAAAATCCTACTCCATGGAGCTAGACATCAACATTTCAGAGAGAATGATCAAGGAGTAATGCCAGTATCTCGTTAGCCATAAAAATAAAGTGCTTCATCTCAAAAATAATATTTGTGCAACATGGCTTATACATGGCACCTCAACAGTTAATCGTGATATAGGACAACGTCTCGGTCTGGATCGTCGATGTGTTTGCATTAGTTTATCCCACGGCACAGAGGAGCTCATAACTGTCCATGTGGAACACCCGCACCCCGACACCCCCAAGGTCAACCACTATGACCTACGCTTAGTCTATTCGCACCCGCACTAAGGTGTAATTCAATCTCCTAGGCACACATCGCCTTTCTCAATAAAGTCCAACGAACATCACATATGCATGACGACTCAATTTACATCATGTATGTGTATAATGATATGTTCCACATAAACAATGCATCACATGCATATTCATCAATAACATATTTCTCATGGAACATATCATAATGGCATATAAACAATTCTCAACAATATCATGCCACAATTTCATCAAGTACAAATCAACAAGTACTTAGTGCCACATATGGACTCATAATAGCATAGAACCAATTCTCAATATCAACATATATATATATATATAAATGATTCAACACATACCACAATTTCACATTATGAATCCAACATTCCCAATGTACTAAGTCTTGATCAATTATGAGAATTTTGGGCTAAGGAGCCCTTCAAAACTGTGGCCCTCTTAATGTTCATCACTCAATCAATTTCTTCCATCTCATTATGAATTACTAATGTCTAAATTCTTAATTCCCAAAGATGCATCAAAGCATCACTTGAACTCCAAAAATCCCTTTAGAGGTCGTGGCCTCCTTAAGTCATCAAGGTTCCAATTCTTTTTCCAATTCATGCATCAATCTTTCAATACTTAATTACATAAGTATTATTTTACACAAAATCAAATCCAACCCTTAAATTCATGGCCAAAACCATGGCCTCTCAATAGGGTTGCAAACCTTTAAATTTTTCTTTTATTAAATCTAACATCATTAAGCATTCCAACATACTTAATGCATTCAAAACAACCAATCATTATTCATTTCATTCAAGAACACACAAAACATGAAAAGCCATCAAACAAAGTAAGCATTCAATATGGATTTCTCCATCAACAACCACACAAAGGCCTTCTCACCACCAATAATGGTTGAAGTGAGTAAATCTCTCTCTTACCTTAAGAGAAGGTCAAAAGAGAGCTCCTTGATGTTTTTCTTGTAGACTTCTTCCAATACCAACATAAAACCCTAAGTCATCAAGCAAACAAACATTAAATCTAAGCTTGATAGAAGACTAACATGGATCAAAATCATGGTTTAACACATTGAAAATAAGATTAGAAATGAAGATCCAAAACTTCACCTCTAGGTCTTCAAATCTTAAACTTAGAGAAGTACTTGAAGATGGATGAATTTGAAGATGGTCCCAACATGAAAGTTTCTTAGAATGGTGTCTAAATTCAAGATCAAGGGTTGGTTGAAATTAAACAAGGTTGGATAGTGTATTTTGGGTGCTTGGCCGAAACTAGCTTAGGAGAGGAAAATGAGATAGTTTTGATGCTTTGGTTTTCTTGGTTCTTGATTTTCGTTTTCCACCTTCAAGAAAACCCTAAGGTGAGCAAATTTTCAAAATATTCACTCAAATCATGGAAAGATGAGTCCTTGGTCACATAGGTGGCCAAGAAAAACAAAAATGAGAGGAAAAAGAAAGGAAAGTTGAGAGCTTTACCTCAAAGCTCCAAGCTTTATGGCTTCAAGAAGGATGGTGAAAATGTGAGCTTTTGGAGATAACTCCAACTAGAAAAGTATTTAGAATGTAATGGAGGTTAAGGAAATGGGATTGGATGAAGATTTTGCAATGGTGGAGGTGTCAAATAGTGTGGTGACCGTGGAGCATGGAGAGGGAAGGAAGAAGAGAAAAATGAGGGAAAAGTGATAGAGAGGAAAACCTTCAAGTGTTATGTAGATTCAAGGATCAAGATGAGTTTAGTAAGCTATTGAAGATGGCCTCCCATGGTGGCTAAAACCGTGGAGTTAGAGAGAAGGAGGAGAAAATGGTTGAGAGAAAAGATGAAGATGGAAGGTAGAGAGAGAAAGTGATAGTAAAGTGAAATGAAATGAAATGTAGCTTAAGTGTATTTTGTGTAAATGCATGGAACAAAATGAGTGGCCACAAAGAGCCCACAAAATTGTGTGGTAGAGAGGAGGAGAGAAGAATTGGCTTCTCCAACAAGCCAATATGAAGGTGCAAGGAAGCTTCCTCTAAGCTTCTCTAACAAGCTAAGTTTCCATATTTTGAAAAGTCAAGGTGATGTTATGGTAATGATGTCACCATTATGATGTCATTAAAGTGTTCTCTAAAATGTAACTAACACTGTATCAGATTTATTATCAGTGGACGGAAGTTACAGTTAACAAAAACTGGTATTTATTATCTAACAGATAATAAAATTATTCTGCGATTTTTATTTATCGGATAAAAATCTTGAAAAACATGAAATCTCATAAATCGTATCTGGCCTCGGGTTTAGTAAGATCCCCCGTCGAAGTTTCCATAGTTCAAGGTTCTTGGAAAAAATATCTCATTTTCCTGGCTCCGCTCAGCATGCACACAAAACGAAGAATAACATTAAAATATTTTACGTTCTTAGAAAAATCCAAAAAAATTCACAAAAATCACAAATATTATAAAATGACGATTTATCATAAAACTATTAATTTTCGGGGTGTTACACGAATGTCGTAGCAGATGCCTTGAGTAGAAAGATGCTTAGTGTCTCTGCTATAATGATCAAGGAAAGTGAATTAATAGAACAATTCGAGGATATGCAGTTGTCTGTGGAATTGACACTGGAAAGAATTTGTTTGAATATGATTACCATTTCGAATGGTTTGATGGAAGAAATTCGAGAGAAGTAGAGAAGTGATCAATATTTGCAAAATGAGAAGGAGCTAGTAAAGCAAGGCGTTGTGTCAGCATTTAAGGGAGGACTTGATGGAATCCTAAGGTTTGGAGATAGGATTTGTATACCAAGTGATCCAGAGCTTAGAAGATTGATTCTCGATGAAGCCCACAAGAGCAAGTTGAGTATGCATCTAGGAATGACTAAGATGTACCAGGATCTGAGCGAATATATTGGTGGCAAGGGATGCAGAGAGATGTTGCTAAGTATGTGACATCTTGTTTAGTTTGTCAGAAAGCTAAAGTAGTACATCAAAAACCTTCAGTAATGTTACAACCTCTTACTATTCGATAATGGAAATGTGATAACATTACAATAGACTTTGTTGTTGGATTGCCAAAGACTCGAAAGGGTTATGATTCTATATGGGTAATTGTTTATCGGCTTACAAAGTCAGCACACTTCTTGCCAATTAACATAAGGTATTCAATGGAAAGATTGACCCAGGTGTATATCGACGAAATTGTTAGACTTCACAGTGTACCCTCTAGTATTATTTCTGATAGAGACCCAAGGTTTACGTCAAGGTTTTGGCAGAGTTTGCAAGAAGCACTGGGGACAAAACTTCGTTTAAGTTCTGCTTATCATCCATAAACAGATGGTCAATCAGAAAGGACAATTTAATCATTGGAAGATCTGTTAAGGGCTTGTGTTTTGGAACAAACTGGAAGTTAGTATGAATTCTTACCTCTGATAGAATTCACCTATAATAATAGTTACCACTCAAGCATAGGGATGACACTCTATGAGACATTATATGGACAACAATGTAGAATACCCTTGTATTGGTACCAAGATGGGGAAGGTTTTGTGTCAGGACCTGAGCTTGTATAACAAATGACAAAAAAAGTTAAGATGAATTAGGAAAAGATGCAGAC
The DNA here is from genome assembly GCA_029884605.1 of Ormosia emarginata. Lineage (NCBI taxonomy): Eukaryota > Viridiplantae > Streptophyta > Magnoliopsida > Fabales > Fabaceae > Ormosia > Ormosia emarginata. Next base: position 24,093,028 of record JAQQTP010000074.1, on the reverse strand, counting down.
AACTCACAGCCGACAGAAGAGTTATACTGACAAGAGAAGAAGACCTCTTGAGTTTGAGGAAGATGAGCATGTGTTTTTGAGAGTTACACCCACGACTGGGGTCAGATGAATTATTAAATCTAGAAAACTCACTCCCAGAGTCATCGGACTATATCAAATTCTTCGTCGGATAGGTCCAGTAGCATATCAAATAGCTTTACCACCTTTTCTTTCTAACCTTCATAATGTCTTCCATGTATCGCAATTGCGAAAGTATGTTCCTGATCCAACCCATGTCATAGAACCAAATACAGTACAATTAAAAGAGAATTTTACTTATGAGACACTTTCTGTTAAGATCGAGGATAGGAGAGTGAAGCAACTCAGAGGAAAGGAGATTTTATTAGTAAAAGTAATCTAGAATGATGTAACTAGAGACGCAACATGGGAATTAGAAGACAAGACGAAAGAGTAATATCCACATTTGTTCTAAGGTATGATAAATTTTGAGGACGAAATTCTTTTCAGAGGGGGAGAGTTGTAATACCACGAAATTTCTTGTTTTTTAGTTATATGTGGTTTTTGTGATTTTTGTGAATTGTTTAATTTATTTTGATTATTTAATTATTATTTTTGGACTGTCTATGTGTTTGTAGCAGAATCGGAAAATAAAAATTTTTCAGGACCGAAAAATTTTGGACTGTTAATACGGGGCCGGGGAAGCTTACTAAACCTGAAACTGGAAACAGATTTTGAAGTTTTACTTTTATGAGATTTTATCTGACAAATAAAATCTAGATACGTTCTATTATCCATTGAACAATAAATACTAGTTTTGCTCGCAGTAGCCTTTGTCCATTAGATAATAGCTTCCGGTAAAAATCTAGTTAGATGATTTTAGACTTAAGTCTAGTCATCTTTTCTAGAGATTTCTCTTTGTGACTCATTTGGTTGAACCAATTAGAAGGCTAGTCAACCAAAGTGGCCATGACTCACTACATGACTCAACCATGTGACTCACATTTTGGTGACTCACTCTAGGTGAATCCCACGACCAATTGTGAGTGAGGAGAGTCCTAGAACTTAGTTCTTCACTTGTTTATTCTACCTCACTTTTATGAAGGCAAAGAACACAAAAACTCTCTCATATTTTCTCTCTTGAAGCTCACGGCCAAGACCACTAAAAACATATTCCAATCTTCCTTAATTCAAACCAACTTCATATCTTGAACCTACACACCATTTCAAGACACTTTTGTGTTGTGACCATCATCTAGTTCATCCATCTACCATCATTTTCTTGAAGCTTAGGGTTTGAAGCTTTTAAGGAGAAGTTCTTTAATCTTCATTTTTTCTTTTCATTTTCAAGTTCTAGACTATAACTTTGATCCATGGTCATCTTAGTCAAGCCTTAGATGTTAATATTTATGTGTTTGTTTTGTTTCAAGAACAACTTGGTGGTGAGAGTTTGCTTCAATAAGGTATACAAGGAGCTTTTGAGCATCATCTAAGGTAAGAGGGAGATTAACCTCATCAACCAATTATGGTGGTGAGGAATGAAAATTTGTGTTGTAGTTGAAAAATCCATGTGATGATTTATTCACTTGTTTGTATAAATTTAGTAATTTGTACTTATTTACTTTATGTGATTTTATGGCTTTAATAGTATGCATGAACTTGCTATAGTAGAATTATGATGATTGAAGTATGTTGTATGCTATGATTTATGTTGGAAAGGAAAGAATTTTTGGTCCCAATGACCATTAGGGCTCACGACCTTCATGCCCAATTACAGTAATCCAAGTAAAAAATGTTTTGTTAATTGTAAACTTAGATGATTAGGTAACAAGGAATTGGATTAAGGATTTACAAAATAGAAAAGGAAATGAATAAATTTTTTATTATTGATCATCAAGCAACTTTTAGCCATGATGTTGGAAAATAGGGTTGAGATGTAAATTGGAAACTTAAAGTATTTATTTAAGAGGATTTTTAGTAAAGTAAATGGAAAAGATTTTATTAAATTAAAATGATGCAGATTTTAGGAAAAACATTAGAAAATATTACCTAGAGGAGTTTTAGCAAGGAAGTATTGGAATTAAGGTTAAATTTTATATTAAACTAGGAAAGTTTCAAAATTAAGTTTAGAAAGTCAATAAAAGCTTTATGCGATTGAAAAATAGTGATAAAACCTTACGTGTTTCAAAAATGAAGATTTTTGAGATACGCAATTGAGAAAACATTTAAAATTTTTTACGTAATTGAGAAAACGTTTGAAAGTGTTTACGTGATTGTGGAAACGTGATAAAAGTGTTACGCAACTGAGAAGAACAACGGTTGCTATCGGGCCGACGTACTGAACCCGGAGATGTTAATATATGGTTTTGGCTAGTCATGGCTTGTTTTTGTGGAAAACCATGTTTTTGATATTTATCTGATCATTAATCATGCATGGAAAGTCGTTTAGACTGTGTTTTTTGAGGTTATTTGCCTAGGAGTTGAATTACACCTAAGTGCGGGTGCAAATCGTGTAGTGTAGGTCACTTGTTGATCTTGGAGGCATTGGGGCGCGGGTATCCCATAAGTGGATAGTTGGTAGCTCCACTGGGCCGTGGTGATTGAGCATCGTACCGACGATCTCGACTAGGCATTATTTTATTCCCAATCTTGTGAAGAATGTCTTATATAAGCCATGATGCATACACTGAATTTGTGATAGCACTTTGTTGAGGCTAATGATATACGGATATATCTCCCTAATCATTCTCTCCGAAATTGTGTTTTAGCTCTATGGAGTAGGAATTGGTCCGTTGTGCATATGCATAGTCAGTTGACATATTATTATGATATATATCAGTTGAATTATATGTTATTTGATACCATGAATATACTTATTATTTCTATATTTGAATGGCATTATTGTCATTATTATTTCTATGCTGCCATTCTGGTATGTGATGTAGGGGGTTTCACCTCTTTGTTGTATTATTCTGTTTTATGTTTATACTTGATAAAGACTGTGAAGAAGACGAGGTAAGATCACTTGGATTTTGTTTGATGTAATTTTCTGGGTTCTAGAATGGCGTCGAGACGGGATATTTTTGGTTTTGTTAGAGTTTAGTTTCACGGAGGCACTAATGTCTGGCGTATCAACCTGGATATGGAGCATGTTATCTATGTTGAGGATATGACCCTAACCTTGAGTAGGACCTGTCATAGTGTTCTTATGCTTTCTTTTGATGTTTCTGTACATTTGGAGTTCTCTATGCCTATTAGAGATTTGTGGGGTGATCGTCATCGTACCCCTATAGAGGACTCCGTTGTGTTATCTGGATGGACTTCTGTCTGCAAGACTATGTACCACCCAGGGTTTTTATCTTTCGAGGAGACAGAGGAGGATTCAGAAGAAGATCGGTCTGAGGACCCTTCTCATTAGGTCCATGATGTTGAGAAAGTTTACGTTTTGCTACAAAGTTTGTATATATGTCTTTTGAGTACAAATCTTATGTATGTAAGTTGTTAGTGAACTATGTTTCATATGTATTTATGATGTGTATTATCCAATTATTATAACTTGTGTTCCTTTTATTTTTCTTAAATTATGTTATCTGTAAAAAGAAATTTTGAAAACTGTACATATTATATTAAATCATTTACAACTTGGTTCTAGTTTGGTAAGTTTGAAGTCTCAAATGTAATACCCTAGGGAGGGTGTTACACGTTCTAGGCATAATTTGCTTAAAAATGGAATAGGGTTTGCGCCGCAACACAAACCCTCCTTCTCCTTCTCTCTGTGTTTTCTCTCCAAATTTTCCCTCACTCTTTCTCCCACAATCTCTCATTTCTATTTTCTTACATCCTCGTGCATTCCATTCACCCATTGCCATCTCCAGGTATTCAATTTTCTCCCTTTTTCTCCTTTTATTTTCACATTTTTTGTTTTTGTTTTAGTGAATTTTTAGTTTTAGGTTCTATTTCATTAGTTTTTATCATAGTTAATAAGCTTCTTGTTTAGTATATGTTTGCTTTTTGTTGGTATTAAGTTGCATTTGGGGTTGGGTGCTATTGTGGACTGCTAGTTACGTTGTGACTGTTCGTGTGCGCCGCGGTGTGGCTTGTGAACGTCACGACATTCGCTTGCTGCGACGTGGCACCTTCACGTTGCGACATTGGTTTAAATATGCTTGAATACCACGACACTGCCATCAATGTCACAGCACTACCTAGATTTCTTTGGATGCTGCGACACTGGCATCAATGCTGCGACGTTTGCCCCTATTTTTCTAGAAATTAAATGTTTTAATTGTCTTATTAATTTCATTGCTCAATTCTGACCTTCTTATTTCTTTTCCAGGTCTATATATTTTAAGAATGGGTCCTAAACAGGTTAGAGGCGAGTGCAGCGAGCAACACAAGGAGCCATCTCCCCCTCGAGAGTTTGACTGCATTAGGTTTATTTAAGTTGCTACACATAACCAATATGGGATTCTGATCTCAAAGGGAGTTATTGTTGAGAGGGGTTTCAACTTCATGGAGTCCATACAGGAGGACATCAAGGCCACCATTCGTCAGCACCAGTGGGGGGAGTTCGCCAAGCACCCAGACAGGGCCCCACTACCTTTGGTTCACGAGTTTTATGCGAACCTTACATTCACTCACTCTGTAAAACCCCAACTTTAGGATAAATGACTGTTATATCCTGATTATACTGTTTTATATTTTTTTGTATGATATAAAATTTATTTGACTGTTTCGTGTTCATATTTGAGTGTTTTGTGTGATTTGCTCCGAGTCAGGAAAATAATAATTTCTAGACCGGGGAAATCTTATTTTAATTATTCGGAGCTGGGGAATCTTACTAAACCCAATTCTGAGTGATATGGTTGTTAATCTTTTAATTTTTAAGATTTAACTGTGCAATAAAATAATTTTATATTATTATAATATTATTTTATTAGTCAGTATAAATAAAACGATAATAGACCCGGAAATGTCTGTGGGACCCACTTTTTGGTTTGAAAGACCCACGTTTAGTTAAAGTAGTCAACGTTGATGGCTTGATTTATTTTAAGCCAATAGGAATTAAGTCAACAAAGAGAGCTTGACTTGATTTACACCGTTGGATGAGAAGGTTTAGTTTTGAATATCAACCGTTGATCTAATCTATGGTTGTAAGCATAAGCTTAATGATGAAGGACTTGGATATCCACCATTGATTTAATGGACAGTGGAGATTGGTCTCACAAAAAATGGTTGGAATCGTTTGTGACCGTTGGATGAGAAGAATGTAGAGAAGATCTTGACCCTTTATCTTTAAAGATGAATCTAATGTCTAGAATTTCGTGGAGATAAGATCTAATGGCTTAGATTTGATCATATTACTACCTAATACCAACCCTTGATATGATCAATGGCTCTTGAAATTTGGATTATAAGAATATTAATTAATTAGTAATGTAAATAATTTTCCTAATTAAGTTAGGTTAAGTGTGCTTAGAAGCTTAATGGGATTAGTAGCTAATTAATCACCATTAGGGAGGAATCTTCAAGAACAAATGACATTGCATGTGACTAGGCTTATGACAAGGCTTGGATTAGCCAATGGAAGACAAGCTTGGTGACCAAGTTTTGATCTCAACCTTTGATGAAGTCTAAGGCTTGGATGGAGTCTTGGAAGTCAAACAAAGAGGCCACCTCTTTGTTGGATGTGTTATACGGCCATGCACCATTTTGGAGAGCAATTTTCACTTCATTCTCTAACACTTTACTACACTTTCTCTCTTCCAAAAATACAAACCACCATTGTTACTCTTCTCCAAGCAATTCGGCCAAGAACCCTAAACCACCATCTATCCACCTAAAATTTCATCTAACCTACTTTTCCAAACCTAAACACTATTCTAAGAACATCTCTAGTTGAGAGTTCTTCCAAAATCTATCATCTTAAGCTTGGAAAATCACTTTGGAGATTTTTCCTAGAAGGTGAAAATTCTTATTTTTCATTTCTAACTTCATTTTTAAGATTCTAAGCCATAATTTATCCATGGTTTATAATTTTCTCCTATAGTTGTAACTCTTGAAATTTTTGTTTAAGATCTTTAGGTTTTCTTAGAGGTGAAACTGAAACCACTAGGAAAAGGAGTAGAGGTTTTAATCTTCCTTTAAGGTAAGAGGGAGATTTAATCTTATCAACCATGTGTGGTGATGAGAAAATGGACTTGTATGTGTGTGAAGAATCCATAAGGATTCACTTGTGTTTGATTTTTTAAAAGCTTTCCTACTTGTGTTTAATATTATTTGTATGCATGTCTACAAGCTTTGAAATATATTGCATGTGTGATATATGCATGATTATTACTTAGGATGTGAATAACATGTAAGATTTGCATGAGTGTTCCAAACAACACAAAGAGAGGCTCACGGCCTCAACAAGAAAAAAGGGACTAAAATGTTCTCAACCATTTTCAAAAGGAAGGACTTAATGAAATTAGGTAAATGAATAAATTTCAAAATGGTTTAGAAGATGGAAAATGATCCAAAGATCAAATGCCAATGTTTTACCAATTTCGGCCAACATGCCTAACAAATGTATAATTAATCCAAAACTTAATTTCTAAAAAGAATGCATTTGTAATGAATTTCCAAGATTTAAAGAAGTAAACCAATTTTTATTAGAAATGTGATATAGAAGAAAAATAAATAAAACCCTTGAAAAATACTTACTTTTGAATTTTAAAGTATAGTAAAAAAATTACTAAAGTAGATTTAGTAATAATAAACCAAGTAAACGATTTTTTAGAGTAAAAACGTAGAAAGTACATTTTTAATAAAATTTATAGATAAAATGCTGTCAAAATTTATTAAAAATAGACAAATAAAAGAGAACATTTTATAATATATTTATAATGTAAGGAAATTATTCTACGTAGTTTGAAAGTATTAGAAATAGCTTATACAGTTTTAAAATCATTATTTTAAAGCTTTTCGATCAAGAAAACGATTTAAAAATCTCACGCGATTGAGAAAACGATTTAAAAATATTACGCGATTTTAAAAACAGCAAAATATATTTACGTGATTTAAAAATGTTTGTAAAAATGATGAAATTGTGAAAACGCGATAAAATTTCTATGCGATTAATTGGAACAACGAGATTTACTATTGGGCCAAAGTGGTGGACCCGAACATGTGGAAATATGGTACGTCAGGTGGGAACGTACTGTATTTTGGACATGTAGAAATATAGTACGTCAGGTGAGAACATACTGTATTTGAGATTTTTGCCATTGAGGGCATTTGCGTAAATATGAGAATATTTTGAAGCTAAGGGTAATTTGGAAATTATGGTTTTTATTCATGCATTGAGTTATGCCAATTTGATTGATAATTGGTGATTTGATTGACGAGGCGGATTACACTGTGTTGTCAGTGTGATAAGCGTAGTGTGGCTCATTTCTTTGTATAGACTTGGAGGCATTAGTGTGCGGAGTATTCCACATGTGGACAGTTGATTGCTCCTCTGGGCCATGGTAACTAGCAACACACTAGTGATCTCGACACACACTATACTTAATCAAGATCTTGTAAAGACTATTTTAGTACAATGCCTGTAGTTACATGATGTTTGGACTGTGTGCTACTATACGATGATTGGACAGTGGGCTATAGACACAACATTAGACAGTACAATAGCTTGGTTGGGCAGCCTAAAGTACTGATAAATCTTTGCGGGTCATTCTCTCTGATATCTGTGTCTAGCTCCATGGAGTAGGAATGAGTCGTATTGCATTTGCATTTGTGTCATGCATCATAACATTATTATCTGTGATATTATTTGATACTGTTGTATTAAAATTGTTGTATTACATTGTATTATTATTTATGTTGTTATGGTATGCTATATTGTATGAACTGTTATATCTATTGTATTTGGCGTTTTCTTATTTGCCATGCTGGTATTGATGTATGATTATCTCACCTCTTTATACGTACTGTTTCTGTATTATAAATTATGTTGTAAAGAGTTTGAGGAAGAGGATCAGTCTCTAGATTGTGAGTATCCTGAGGAGGAGGAGCAGCAGCAAGCCGGGGATTAGTTCAACGACTGCGAACCATCCGATCATCTATACCCGCTAGATTGACTTTTGAGGATGGTGTTGCCAGGATTTCTTGGGTTCGTGAGACTAGAGTTTCATGGAGGCTCTGAGGCTTGGCGCTTGCGCGAGGATAGAGGATCGGTGATCTTCTTGGGGCGGATGACTTTGACTCTGCGAGGAGAGTTTGATGTGGAGCCCGTATTTACTACGACTCTATATCTCCATTTGGAGCTGCCGCTGGAGCTTAGGCGTCACTAGGGAGGACTTTTTCGTGTTCCCAGTGAAATTAGTATAGTGTCGACAGCGCAGACTCATGTCTGTAGAGCTGCGAGACATCCTGGATACCTATCACCTGAAGTTTCATCTGAGAGTGATCCTTCAGAGGGTTAGATATCTATGATGTGCACTTGGGCACATTTTGGATGTAGTGTTGTATATGAACTCTTTACTGTTTTCTTTAAATATTTTGTAGTTGTAAATTATTTGCTTAACTTAAAACAAATTCTTATGTATATTATATGTGAGATATCAGTTTGTTTCACTTTATATTCCATGTTATTTTATTTAGTAATATTCTGTATACAAGAAGAAAAAATTTTACAACCCATACTATTTATGTAACAAATGTTTTACAACTTGGGTAGATTTTATTTTATTGCATCATAAATGTGGCACTCCCACAAGGGTGTTACATACTCCAAGTCCACCACTATTAGCGTGCAGAGGTGCCTTGTTTTCGAGTCTATCAGAGCGGCACTGACCATGCCCCCTCCTCTCGAGTTATGTGACTATTCAGAGTTCATCTTATGGGAGCCAGAGGAGGGGATCGACCTGCAATTGGTCACGACTCATATATGCACCCCTCAGTCATAGTCGGTCCACTAGACAATGTCACAGCAGGGCTGACCGCGATATTTCCCCCGTGCTTGCTTGGCTCCCGAGGCCAAGGCCTGGTACCACTTCATCTACACCAGGATACTGCCCTCCAATAACCTGTCAGAGGTCATGCGCGATAGGGCCATTTTGATCTATGTTATACTAGAGCGGCGTTCGATTGATGTAGCAGAGATTCTCCAGAGGCAGCTGCGGAGGCCGACCAGTGAGCATCGTAGCCTTTTCTTCCCCTCCTTCATCTATGCACTATGGCAGAGGCGGGGTGTGCCCACAGACCCACACGAGGAGCTTACTGATGTTAGACAGCCTCTTAATGAGTACTTCATTGAGAGGGTTGGTGCAGCTCCCCTGGCCATGGCAGTACCCCGCAGACCCTCGAGGCAGGCGCAGAGAGTAACCTGTGCGACTTAGCTTCCCCAGGATGTGGATGATGTGCGCACTGAGCTTCGCCAGGTGGCCGCCATGCATACTTATGTTGTCGAGACTATTAAGTGGCTGGTGAAGTACCTTCATGTGTTGACTCATGACTTCCTTATCCCACACAACCCTCCCTATGATAGTGCCAACCCTTCACATTAGCATCAGGATCCAGTGGCTCATCATGATGATAGCGATGGTGATACTGAGCCCTTTCTAGATAATGATGATCAGTAGACTGATGCATTCAGGGCATCCTAGTTTATTTTATTGTTATTTATTCTTATTATGTATGTTGTACAGTGAGGACACTATTTCTTTTAGGTTTGGGGGGTGTCTAGCTATTTTGATTGATATTGACTGGTTATTTTGTTGAAATTCTGTTAGTATATTTATTGATATTTTTTGTTAAATTTTTTATTTATTATGTGATTTGATGCACATAAAGGTTGATTTGCATGTTCGATATTGTGAAATTATTTGAATGCATAACATGATGCCATTAGCTAGTGTAATGATTGCCTACTGATAATTAGGTATACAAATTAACCTCAAATTTTTCTATGAATCCTTATGCGATCTTTGAAGCATGTCGATCAATCTAGATTCTTTTTATGCATGATGTGTTTTCCATTTGTATGCTTATTTAGCTTCAGATTAGATTTGAGTTCTTTTCTAGAGAATGTTTATGGTTAGTACATGCGGATATGTCTTTTATCTTCGAAATTGTTTTGCAACACTTTTGAAGCAAAATCATAGATTTATGATTGAGGAAATGATTAGGGCATTGTTTAGACCAATTGAGCCTTTCAAGCTTACCTTTACATGATGATAACCATAGGTCCCCTTTGAAGCTTTTTAATTGTTTGGCCTTATATGTTTTTCATCACCTTCATTTTCCTAACCCCATGTAGCCTTTCTGATGCATGTGAAAACATTGCATTCTTTCTCCTACCATCACTGTTTATTGAGTGCATGATATGATATTTCTTGACTTGAGTCCTGTGATTGAAGGGTAAGAGTGCTTGTGTCAGTATAGAAATGATTTGAAGGAACCATGTGTTGTGAAACAAATTGGTTCAAGAAAAGAGAAAAAAAAAAGAATGAGAAAGAAAAGAAAATCTAAAACCAAAATCCAAAAGGCAAAAATAAATGAAAGAGTGGTTCTGGAGAGTCTAGTTATTTCACTTTGCATACCCTAACTGTGTTATATGGTGACTCAAGTCTTGAAATCACATATTTATGTTTCTTAATGTTTGTTTGTTACCCTTTCCCCTTTGTTTTTCACCCTATAACCATGACCTTACATTACAAGCTGTTAAAGACCCTTTTAATCCTCAATTATGTGTGATTTACATTAGTGGAGAGAGAGTTACATTATAATATTATGGATTCTTTTGATTTATATCCATGAGTTTACTCATAAACTTCTCTGGTTAAGTATGATTTGAATTGAAGAGGTTCTCCTTGAATGTTTGTGGGAAATAGGTTATGCATGATTTGAAGCTTTGATTTTTGGTATGATAAGGATTGTGTATGCGTGGACCAGATTATGAGGCGTGCATATTCTTTGAGGTTTAATGCAATCATCATACACTAGTGTAGTCTGACTTTGTTTTTCTTAAGGACTAACAAAAATCTAGGTTTGGGGGTGTGATAACTCCATAGAATGTAGTTATTTGTGCGCTATTTCTGTGTGTTATTAATTGCTTTGTCCTTGTTATTATGTATTGTTGGAAGGCTTTAGCCATATTTTCATGTAAAATCCATGTTGAGATCTTCCTTCTTATCAATCTTGTTAAAATTCTTTCTAATCTTTGATTGGATTGAGTTTGATTGCATTTGTATTTGACTGGTTGATTTCTCAATTGCAGGATGGGCCCAAAAGAACCAAATTGATGTAAGCCAAGACCCGACATTGGAAAAAGAATCACAAGAAAAGCTTTAGTAACTCACATCGCAACGCTAATATGTTCACGTCGCGGCGTTGGTATGTTCATGCCATAATGTGCTACTTTCTACCTGTGCACCCTGATAACTCGAGTCCTTCGCGCAGCGGGATGGGGAATTTGAACGTCGCTGCAGTGGTGACCTAATTTTTGCGCACTCGGCACATGTTATGTAATGCTGCAATGTGAAGTGCAAAATCTGTAGGCCTATAAATACTTTGAATGCATATTTTAGAGGAGCGTTTTAGGACTTTTACTTTACTCTTTTAGATTTTGTCTCTCAGAGAACCTAACGGCTAGGACTTCATTTTCGAGCTGAAAGAGAGCTGAAGTAGCCAAGATTGGAGGTCATCTCCATCTTGGAGGGAGATTCAAGCTTGAAGGCTCACCCCATTGGGCTTCGTCTTTTGTTCCTTCTCCTTTCTCTCTTCCCTTTATCTTGAACATGGATTTTTGTGTTGTATTTTCGTGTTCAATGAGTAGCTAAGTTGTGTTTAGGGTATTCTTTGGATCTCCTTATGGATATTGAATGATTTGTACTCTTTTGAGTTTATATAAGTGATTTGGATTTTGTTCTATCATATGGTGCTTAATGCTCTTATTTGTTTGATCAGCTTTTAGGTGATTTGATGAAATTTAATGAGCCTAGACATAGGACTTTAGGTTTTAGATCATACGTATGGTAGATGCATGTTCAATTTCATTCTAATGGCAAGATAGATTGATTCGCTAATGGGATAGACATATACCTCTTAGCCATGTATAGTCATAGTTGAGAATCAATTTTAATGCTTGTTGTTTGCTCTAGTTCTCATGGATGCATAGTGAACTAGGTAAGTGACATAGGGTTAATCGACCTAGACATAGGCTTTTAACTAAGTTAGTTTCTCAGGCTAACCTAATCTAATCATTTGTATTGCTTAAAAGGATTGCATGTTATCAATTGAAGTAGGGGATAAAAAGGATTCCCTATTTTCTCAACCATATCTTTATCTTTTCTTTATGCTTTGTAGTTTAATTAATCAACCCCTTTTCTAATTTACGTTTGCTTGAATAGAATTAGTTAAGTTGTAGGTTAATATTTAGCTTTAGAAAGTAACCATAATCCTCGTGAGAATGATCTCTACTCATCATTTTTATTACTTGAGCGACCCATGCACTTGCGGTTAGCAAAAGAGTTACCAACAAGGTTGACAGCCCACCATGGTGCTGGAAGAGCAACGTCGCAGATTGGAGAACCTGGAGTGATCCATGCACGAGGACTAGTCCGAAACACAACATGATGACGGAAGGCAGAATATCGTTAATGATCAGAGGGGAATACCACACGCTGACATTTGAATGTCTAATGTTGTTAATAACAGCCCGGATCTCGACGATCAGGAGCAGCCCTCTCTACTCAACTTATAGAGTTTAGATTCCAAGAAACTTCAAGTTTGCCACTAATGTGTGTAACATCCTGAACTTAATAACCATAGTATAATTGTCATTACACCATTGTTACTAAATTCAGGCCTGCTACTAAATTCAACGACCCACTTCCCTTAATATAACCATTATGTGAATACCGAAAATATGAGCCACGAATAAATATGTATTTAATGCACAACTCTACAAATTTCCACCAAAGAGAATTCCATTCCATATATATATATATATATATATATATATATATATATATATATATATATATATATATATATATATATATATATATATATATAATCGTCATTACACCATTGTTACTAAATTCAGGCCTACTACTAAATTCAACGACCCATTTCCCTTAATATAACCCTTATGTGAATACTAAAAATATGAGCCACAAATGAATATGCATTTAATGCACAACTCTACAAATTTCCACAAAAGAGAATTCCATTCCATATATATATATATATATATATAATCGTCATTACACCATTGTTACTAAATTCAGGCCTACTACTAAATTCAACGACCCATTTCCCTTAATATAACCCTCATGTGAATACTGAAAATATGAGCCACAAATGAATATGTATTTAATGCACAACTCTACAAATTTCCACCAAAGAGAATTTCATTCCATATATATATATATATATATATATATATATATAAACAAAACTTATCAAGTACATACAGTACATAAAACTTACTCAATCAAAACATATATGCAACTACCATATAAAGACTCGATCTGGCCCAAGCACAAACACTTAGAGAGAGATGTCCTGCACCTGATCCACCATCGGGATCCTCGCTATAATTCCTAACATACAAAAGCCCCATATGTGACATGGTTCTACAAACAGGAGTCCGAGTAGGTGACACTACAGACTCCTCTCTAAGGGTGCGATGTATATCACCCCACAGCCCCAGAATGGGCATGACGAACTCCAAATAATACTGATGCAATAAGAGACAAGATAGGGTCCCCGTTGCGGGTCTTGCTCCTAGTCAGTGTCAAATCCCCAACATACCTAGCACGCTCGATACCCCAATCGGTACTCTAGGCATCAGTGCCTCCGTTGAAGTGAATCTTGATGAAGCTGACTGAATCCCTTCTCGCCGCCATCTTAGAAAATAGAAGTTATCCCAAACAAAAACCAAGAGATCTTGGCTCGTCTCCTTCGCAATCTTCATCAAGCGTATATATCCAGCAACAATACCAACATGGCAGTACAGAAACAGTAAATGACAGTAATGTCATTCCAAGCTCAAAAGTACACATGTAAATCATTATTACATACAACATGTAATTCAATAAATATTTTAACAGATAAATCAACAGATATATAGATGCCACAATGAGGTGTCGACTGACTATGCATATGCACAATGTACTCATTTCCTACACCATGGAGCTAAACACAATTTATCGGAGAGAATGATCTGGAAGACATGTCTGTATCTCGTCAGCCACACAATCAAGTGCTAAAAATTTCTCATTAAAATCAAATTGTGCAATAGGGCTTTATACAAGACATTCTACACCAGATCGTGATTGGGGTGAATGTCTCGGTCCAGATCGTCGGTGTGCTTGCATCGGTCTAACCCAAAGCTCAGTGGAGCTATCAAATGGCTATTGTAGAAAACCCACACCCCGACGCCCCCAAGGTCAGCCAATGACCTACACTAGGCCCATCGCACCCGCACTAAGGTATAATTCATCTCCTAGGCATACAGCCTTAACAAATAGTCCACCAGACTTTCAATGCATGACCAATGATTCAATGCATGAACAATAAACAATCACATGATACAAAATAGCCACCACTGGGCTCAATAGGATATTAAATCCATCACATGATACAAAATAACCACCACTTGGCTAAAATTTCCAACATCTTTCACAAAGTCCATAATACTTTAATTTATAAAACACTTTCTCTATTACATTTAGAAAACTCTCTTGATTTAAATCCTTTACTTTATAAATCACTAAATTCATTAAGCTCTTAAACATTGTTTCAAAACCCATTTTTAACCTCTTCACCGAAAATCACTCATGAATTAAGGTTGAAATATTATTTTTCCTTTTATCCATTTTATGAGTCCCTAATTATATTTCTAATCATCTAATTACTTAAGTTCAATCTTGATACCAAAAATATTACCTTGGTTGCCCCACATGGTGTAACACCCCAAATTTCTGTACCTCTTAAACAGTAATTTTGACAGTTAATATAATTTTACTGTTTAGTAATTTCTGTGCACTGTAAAATTATTTTGATTATTCCGTCAGCGTATTTGATCGTTCTGAGTGATTTACTCCATGTCAGGAAAATAAAAATTTTCGGGCTGGGGAAAACTTTACGTAATTTAATTTTTACTGTTAGGTAATTATTTTACGTAATCTGATTTGATATTTGTGCATTTTATAATTTTTGTGATTTTTGTGGATGATTATGAAATTTTTTACTGTTTGTGGGCCTAGGAGGGTGTATGTGGGCCCAGGTGGCCATACGTGGGCCCAGGTGGGTCCCGCAAAGCAAAAATTTTTGTACGCATAGAAAAATTTGTACTGTTTAGACGGAGACAGGGGATCTTACTAAACCTGAATCTGGAAACAGTTTTAGAAATTTTCTTGTACTGTGTTTTGTACTGTATTTAATTTATCAGGCGATAAAAATACAGTGAATATATTCTTTCATGGGGTTTTTAGTAGATAAAAATATAAATTATATTGCTTAAGTCAATATTGATGGTTTGGATATCCACCATTGATTTAATTAATGATGGAGACTTGATCTTGATTTAATCAACGGTTGAGAAATAAACTTAATGAAGAAGCATTGGATGTTAACCATTGATCTAATTAATGGTGGAGATTTAATCTAGACAAACTTAATAAGGAAGGCTTCAATATCAACAGTAGATTTAATCAACGGTGTAGAATTGGTCATATAAAGTGGCTATGACCATTTATAACCATTGGATTTAGATTAAATCAAGGGTGGAGATTTACTCTTAAAAAGTAACAAAGACCATTTATGACCATTAGATGAAGAATTAATCAAGGGTGGGGATTTAGTCTTCTAAAATAGTTAAGACTAATTAGGACCCTTGCATTAAAAGTTTGAAGAAGTAATCTTGACCCTTTATTTTGGAGACACATCTAATGGTTAGAATTTAAAGGAGAAAGATCCAATGGCCTAGATTAAGTCTTCTAAAATCCAAAGTCTACCTAAATCCTAACCATTGAATTAATCAATGGTTAGAAAAGCTTCAAATAATGGCATGAAAAGATGACAACTACTTGAATGCATTGTGAAGAGGAAGGGGACAGTTTTGGCTTGTTTAGAAGACAAAGAAAAAGCTTTATGACCATTATTTGATGCTTTATGTCAATTATGATTTGCTTTAGTCAATTTTATTTCATTATTGCTTTGTTTGCTTCCTTAGGAGAATGCTTGGAGGGGGGCACGGTTTTGAGAAGCCCTAGGACCATAGGAAAGTGTTTCATTCCATTATTACTCATTCTTGGTCATTATTGATCAATTTCAAGAAGCTAAACTTAGAAAATTTCCTCTCCATCTCTTCTCCAAGTAGGTTTCGGCCAAGCACTCCAAATCCATCCTCCATCACTCTTTAATTTCACCCAACCTAGTTTCTTGAATCCTTACCTTATTCTAAACAACTTTCATGTTGAAGATTTCTTCAAAATCCAACATCTAGTACTTCAAATCCAAGCTTCAAGTTTCTATCAAAAATCAAAAATTTCATCTTTGTGTCTCAAGAGAAACCATTCGGTCAAGACACTCAAAACCACCATCCAATCTCTTTTAATTTCATCCAACCATAGATCTTGAATCTACATGATATTCTAAGCAACTTTCATGTTGGAGATTTTCTCCAAATCATTCATCTTCATGGACTTCCTTCAAGATCAAAGTTATAGGGTATTTGTGGTGAAGTGTAAGGAAACTTCATTTCTTCTCTTCTTTTTCATGATCTAAACCATGTTTGATCCATGGTTCTCTTAATCAAGCTTAGTATACTAATTTTTATGTATTTTGTTTTGTATTTGAGAAGCCCTTGGTGGTGAAGGACTTGGAAAAAGAAGCAAAACAAAGAGCTTTTGAGGATCTTCAAGAGGTAAGAGGGAGATCTATCTCACCAACCAAGCATGGTAGTGAGAGATGGTTATATATTTGATGGATGCTGAATCCATGTGAGGATTCATATCCATGGTCATGTAATTAATTTGTGGGTGTTTATGAGCTTTGATTATTTGCCTATGCTTGATATGCTTTGCATGAGTTTATGACTTTGATGGTATGCTTATACTATGCATGATGATAATATGGCATGCTTTTAATATATATAAATATTGTGTATGTATGTGTATGCCATGATTTGATGATGGAAAGAAAATTAATTTTGGTCCCAATGGTCAAGGAGAGCTACGGTTTTGATGCCCTTGATTAAGGTTCATGTTGAAAATTTTTCAAGAACAAGAGAATTAATTTTTGATCCCTAGAACTTAGTGAATTTCGGCCAAGACACCTCAAAATAGGTGTTCACAAATTAATATTTTCATGAATAATGAAAACGGATGATTTGAAGAATTTGGAAAATAAACAAAGGGTTTTTTTTTCAAGAGAACAAGAACACGGTTTTTAGAATGATTTTTATTAATTTATTTTGTGTAAAAAGTTTCTAGGTGTTTTACTAAACATGAGATTTAAATGAAAATAGCAATGATAATTTTAAGGGTTTGCAAAGAAAGTGAAAAAGGATTTGTAAGGAAAGTAAAAATGAATTTGAACAAATGGGTTTGGTTTTTATGACCATCGGTATTTCGGTTTTGAAAACAAAGAATTTTTAATGGTTTTATTTGTGTAAAACCATATCAATTTAGAAGAAAAATATTTGATAGCTTCAATGGCCAAAGACTCTATGATTTTTGGAGGTTGGAATAATTTTGGTTTTATGAAACAAAGTAATTTTAAAGTGGAAACAAAATGTTTGAACAAAATGTTTTAGTATAAGGAATTTGGAAAGGGAATCAAAGTATTTTATCACTTGAGAAATGAGCTTTCATATGAAAATGAAAAAGAAAAGTTGCAAGGGTTTGAATCTTAATTTGTTTTGAAGAGAATTGATTTTAGAATTGATTTGGAAAAAATGGAGAATATAATGGTGTTTTGAAAATTTACTAACGTATAACTTATTTTCAAGTTTTGAAATACGTTAGAAAATGTTAAGTTTTGAAACGTTGATTTACATCAATGGAAAAGTGATTTTGTGAATTATATTTTGAAAAAGAATTTCTTGAGTAAAGAATCATGGAAAAATATTTTCTTAAGTAAGAAAATATATTAAATGAAGTATAAAGTTATATTATTTTGAGAAAAGTTAAAAAGGAATTTTTAAAGGTCAAGAAATATTTTCTGTAATGAAATTATGATGAAAAATTATTTACGTATCTTAAAAACGTGATTTTTAAGTTACGTGATATGGAAAAGTATTTCTATGTGATTTTAAATACGTTGAAATATTTATACGCGATTTGAATTTACGTTTAAATATTTTACGTGATTTAAACTACTGTTGATAAATCACTACGTGATTGAATAGCGATAGAATATTTTTTATGCGATTGTGAAAATGGGGGAAAATTGTTATGAGATTTGGAAAGTGTTTTAAATATTTTGAGAATGATAGAAAATGATTTACATGACGTAAAAGAATGATTTTTAAGTTACACAATTTTGAAACAGTGGAAAAATACTATGCGATTTGAGAAACGAATGTTTTTACGCGAGTGAGAAAAACGTTAAAAATTAGTACGTGGTTTAAAAGTGCAACAGAAGAGTTGCAACATTTTGAAAACGTAACAGAAATGTTACAAAATTTTGTAAACGTAACAGTAGTGTTACGGTATTGTAAAAACGTAACAAAAACGTTTTAGAATTTTAAAAACGTAACAAAAGTGTTACGGTATTGTGAAAATATAAAAGAAATGTTATGGTATTGTGAAAACATAACAGAAACGTTTTTGGATTGTGAAAACGTAACAGAAATGTTACGCGATTGTGAAAATACGGTAAAAGTGTTTTACAACTATGAAAACGTGATAACATGATTTTCGCTGTTGAAAGTACAGTATGATTACTGTTGAACCAGTGTCCATACACTGTTTGTGAGAAAATGACATATTTGTCTGTGATTGGATTTGGTGCATTATACATGCATTGGAATGGTCCGATGAGGACTGGATATGGCTGATTGCCTAGGAGAAACACACCTCTTGAGTGGGTGCGATATGCGTAGTGTAGGTCACTTGTTGACCTTGGGGGCATCAGGGTGCGGGTTGCTTACACGGGTGGTTGGTCGCGCTTCTTCCCGTAGGTTAGACCGATGCAACACACCGATGATCCTGACCGAGACACTATTCTTAATCAAGATCTGATAAAGACTGTCGTGTATGTGCTAGAAGTGCAAAAATTAAAATGAGAATTAAAGCACGTGGTCTGAGGCACGTGGTACCGGTAGGTCTTTTCGATCATTTCTCCGACCTGAGTTTTAGCTCCATGGAGTAGGAAATCGAGTCTTGTGTACATGCATAATCTGAACATTTATATCTGTGTGATATATTAATTGAGGAATATTGGCTATGACAATTGTTTTGAATATTTGGATTATAATGATGATAATCATGTTGATGGCATTATTGTGATTATTGTGTGATGATAGTAATGTTAATGGTATGATGATGGTAGTTGATTAATGTTGAGTGCATTATTGGAATTCTGGTATGATATATCTGTATGATATGTTGTTTGTGTTATCTCTGTGCTACCATGTTGGTATTGGCGTAGGTGATCTCACCTCTTTGTTATGTTATTTTGCTGTGTCTGTACTGTTAAAATCAAATAATAGAAGGATCGAGTTGTCTTAGACATAACGGGCGATGGATACTCTGAGGTTGGTGACAACAATAAGGAGTGGACATTCAGGACTCGAAGGAGTGCAGTGTTAACAAAGAACAAATGTAGAACAGATGTCTGATGCATCAAGATGGATACACAACAGAATACGTATGTAGAGTTATTTTTATCGTTAGTGTTGTACCGTGCTATTAAGTAGGACCCGTTATAGGGTTTGCTACTGTTAAAAAAAAAGAGTCGGCTAGTTTTATATTTCTCTTTAAATTGTTAAATATTAATTAGTGTCAATATTGTATATTAATCAGTTTAAATATATTTTCAGTAATACTTATGAATTTCAGTAAGTTTATGTTTCAGTAAAGAAAGAAATTTTAAAACCCATCTTTTATAACTCAAACTTTGTGCAAATTTCTTTTCAGATTATGAGTCGGGAGTCAGACATGTGATACCCTAGGGAGGGTGTTACACATGGCCGTGAACCCTAGGGGTCATTGGACCCAAAATTTTTCATCTTGTTTCATCATTATTACCCTTAATCAATTCCTCTTTAACCTAAGCGTCTAAGTTTCCAATTTACCACAAAACTTGTCTTGGATATCCCATTTTGTTCCTCTTGGCTGAGACCTCTCCCAAAGGTTTATAGTCCCAAAATTATCATCATTTCATCAATTTCTCATCACCTAATTTCTTAAGTCCCAACTTAATACAAGGATTTTACATTGGACCCTTAATTAGGCCACTTGGCCGTGAGTCATTCCTAAAAAGGGACAAAGATTCTTTTGCCTTTCATACATGTTTTAAAGCATCCAAGATATATCCATCAATAAATTTCACATTTCTATTCCAATAAGTCATACATATTATCCAAAGGAATAGAAATCAAATAATCACAAAACATATAAATTATACAAATAAATGAGTGAATCCACACATACACATAAGGTTCATTCCCTCTCCACCATTTATGGTTGAAGAGGATAGTCTCCCTCTTACCTCAAGAGAAAACAAGAAAAGCAAGCTCCTTTGTGTCTCTTGAAATTCGTCCAACTCCTCCACCAAAACCCTAGGGTGATCAAACTCACATAATCAACACCCAAAGCTTGAAAAGAGAAGTCCTTGATCACCAAGATGACCAAGAATCACGAAAATGAAGGAAGGAAAAATGAAAATCAAGAAACTTACCTCAAAGCTTCAAGTTTAGGGCTTTATGGAAGAAGATGAAGATGGAAGAATCAAGTGATGACTTCAACACAAGAAAACTTCTATGTGACAAGGGGATTCAAGAACCAAGATTGGTTGGAGCAAGCAAGGGTGGATGGCCAAAAGAGTGAGCTTGGCCGTGAGAATGGAGAGGAAATGGAGAGGAGAGAAAAAATGAGAGAAAAGGGAAAAAAGTGAGAATGAAAGGTGAAACTTATTTGAAAATGAAAAGTGATCACTTGAAGGTCCAAGGAGGAGAGGGGAAAGGTGAAGCTTCCCTGAGAAGCTTGGTACAAAGCTTCCTTGTGAAGCTTTGTGCACTTTTTGAAAAAGTCAATGGTGATGTCACTTTGATGATATCATCTTGGTGATGTCATTAAAGTGCTCTCTAGAAAAGATGACTAACACTCTACTAAAGTTATTATCCAGTAGACAAAAGTTATAGTTAACCAAACTAATATTTATTGTCCAACGAATAATAAAACGTACCACGATTTTATTTATCAGATAAAATCTTGAAAAATGAAAACTTCATAAACTGTGTTTGGCCTCAGGTTTAGTAAGATCCCTTGTCACCGTTTCCACAGTCCAAGATTTTTTGGCCTCGGGAAAAATATTTTATTTTCCCAACCTTACTCAGCATGCACGTAAATCGAGAAATATATTAAAATAATTAAAATTACAGAAATAATTCACAAAAAATTCATAAAAATTATAAATATTATAAAATGAATATGTATCATGAAACAAACAATTTTCGGGGTGTTACAACGTGGAGCTCTTTGACGGGACCACCGACCCTTAGGAGCACATAGACATTTACATTCAATCTATGCGCTTCCATGGGGGAATCCTCATAATTACTGTATCATGTCTTCCCTTTTTCCCTGAAGAAAGGGGCCCTCATATGGTTCGTGACATTGCCATAGGGATCCGTCACTAACTAGCCAGACCTTAGACAACATTTTTCGCTCCACTATAGCACTAACAAGGAGCAGCCTAGGTCCATTGAATCCTTTTCTGAGATTCGCCAAGGGCGTAACAAGCCCTTTCGCGAGTACCTTAAGAGGTTCAATATAGCTTGTATCAATATGGAGAACCTCGATGATAGGATTGCTCTCCTCTACGCCAGAAGCGGCCTCTGGACCGATTCCCAGTTTTTTGTATATTTGGCGAAGAAAAAGTTAAAAAATATAGAAGAATTTTGGCAATGATCCCTAAAGTACATAAACTTTGAGGAGGTTACTAAGGCCAATGAGAGCCTGGAGAAGGGTGAGCCCTTTCACCAAAAAAGCAACCAGAACTCCTCATGGCCTTATAACTCCTTTAAGGAAGATCCACCCCAAACCAAGTACTCTAGCACCACTCCTCTGAACACTCCACGTGTAACTCTTTTAAGGGAAGTGTGCAAACCAAGTTTCGAGGTATCAAGCGGCCACCCCCTCTAAAGAAACATGCGTAAAAGGATCGTACCAAACATTGTTCATGGCATAAGAGATACGACCATGACACTAAAGATTGTTTCCAACTTTGCGACCCTATCGAATCCCTAATTAGGACAGGACAATTGGATCAGTACATCAGCCATGTCCAAAACGATAGTCGCTGCTGAGGAAAGAGAGAAAAAAGACGTAGCCCTCAGCGAAGACCATCTCTGCAACAAAGAAAAAGGACCTAGATTCCTATGAGAAGATCCTAGAGTCCACCCCATAGCGATATTGACACCTAGCCGGATTGAAACCAGGACACTCCATTTGATGACAACGACGATTAATGTGCCCAGCCCAACTGAACCATCAATACTATTGCTAGCGGCTTTATCAGTAATGGTTCGTCATACGGTGCCCGAAAGAAAGCACTCAGGATAGCGGTTTTGAGCATCTCCCACTCTGCACCCAAGTCACGGGCCAAAGATCAGAAGGCGCCCCCTATCACCTTTTCGGATAAAGACTATTGTGGAATTATCCCAGATCATGATGATCTGCTAGTTATCTTGGGAATAATTTCCAATGTTAAGGTCCGATGTATCTTTGTTGATTAAGGGAGTTCAACGAATATTATGTTTATAGACCTGTACTGAAAGTTGGAAGTTCCATGCTTGTAGCTGACTCCCTATGATGGCGAGCTTACTAGGGTTACTAGAGAAAAGATCACTCTGACAGGATATTTTGATACTCACATGACTCTAGGGAGCACTACACTCTTCAAGACTGTCAAGGTCAAGTTTTTGGTCGTGGACTACCTTTCAACGTATAACATCATCTTGGGTCATCTTGCTCTGAATGCCCTTTGCACCATGGTATCTACTACCCACTTGACCATGAAATTCCTCAGCAAAAAAAATGAGGTTGTCATGGTCAAGGGGGATCAGGTCATGGCATGTAAATGCTACAATGAGAGCCTTATGATTGACCGAACTGTTGGGAATTGTGGATAAGAATCACGCAGCGGAATAATAAAATTCCCTCACAAGATCCCTGCGAAAAAGCCATAATCTGAATTTTAAAATGTTTACCTCTTGAAGCGTGATAAACACAAGCGACGTGAATCACCAACACTGTAATAGTGATGATGTCTCTGTAGTATCCACATGAACAGACTTGCAAAACGTCTAACGTTCGCAGTCTTGGAGTCTAACCTCTCTATAATAGTGCTAGCTATGAAGAAAAGAGAAGAAAACCTATCACTCTCTGACTCACTTTCTTTAGGTGCGGCTAGGGTTTTATAATGTCTTACTAGCAGCCCCTTTAGCAGTACTATTTATAATAATGATTGCCTTAAGTGAGTGTGAGCAGTAGCAAGATAAGCTGTGCAACCCTAGACTCATCTGTTATGAGTTAGGCCCACAATTGAATCCGAGTCCAACTTGGATCCTTATTGCTCCAATTTAGTCTGTTCTAAGTGTGCGACCCTGCAGGTTCTCATAACATTAGTAGTAATATTAAAATCTCATTTTAATATTACAAACAGTGAGCGGTATCTAGCAACACATCGCTGCTATCCAAGTAATGAGAATGTTAGTGATTTGACATAACCTATCCGTGACCAATGTTTCCGTGTAGGTTAGTCATTTTGTCCAGATATCTAAATTGAACACAAGGCATGGAACGTGTCACCCTTGTTTAGTTTAATCTTTAGTTTCTTGATTCTAGAGTAGACATAGTAATAACAAATGAGATCAATATCTCATATTGACTCATTTGAACATGGTCATGTATTTTGTAGTCTCACTCAATCAGGGCCCCCGAAGATATCACTCCTGTTATGTAGGAGGGACAAATCCCATCTAGGTCACTCACATCCCTCTATATGAATCACGGTATATCTAATAACTAACTTTATAATAATCTTGTTACAGATGACGTTTGATGGCATTAAAGCACACAACTCCTCATGTAGGAATTGTAGTGATTTCAAGTCAAAAGACCACATACACCATTATCACTATGAGAATCGCTTATGACACTCACGTAACAATCCACGTAGCATTCTCATGGCGGGTTTGTCCAATACATCATTACTCTAATATGTATCCATGTGAAGACTTGATATCTCATATCCATGACCCGTGAGATGTGGTCATCAGTCTACACACATATTAGTCTCAATGCATTATTGTTGTCCTAATTAACAATAATACTTGACTAGGGACATTTAAGAATAATGTTTTATCTAATAGGATCTCATGATCAAGTCATCCACTTGATGTCCTATGGTATCAAACTTACTATTCTAAGGACTTTATTATGTTTATAAAAAAGAACACAATAAATGAATTGCCTCATATATTAAAAAATAGCATAATATAATGTATGTAAATACAGACAAAATGCATTGGCCTCTAGGGCATACACCAACACGAACGACCAAGAAAGCAAAAGTTAGCACATCTAGCCTAGTTCTGGACCAAGTTAACATTCTCATGATTAAGTTGAAAGTGCGAGAGGAAATATAGGGTACTAGACCTCATCCTAAGGGAGAACTACTACCCCTCCAACTTAGTTTCAAGCCAGATCAAGTCACCAAGATTAGAGCAAATTTGGAGGAAGAAGAGAGGTGCTAGTTGATTTAGCTCTTGGAGAAAAAAAAAGATCTCTTTACCTGGACGTCCTCTGACATGCCTGGGCTTAACCTCTCCTTCATCTGTCATTGCCTATCCATAAAGAAAGATGCTAGGCCAGTCTCCCAGAAGAAGAGAAAAGTTGGCCCGAAAAGGCAACAGGTCATTGAAGAATAGGTTAATGAGCTACTTAGCACCGACTTCATCAGGGAAGTAGCCTACACAACTTGGCTATCAAACGTTGTCCTGGTGAAGAAGTACAACGGGAAGTAGAGGATGTGGGTGGACTATACAGATCTAAACAAGGCTTGCCCTAAAGATTCGTACCCACTTCCCAATATGGATAAACTAGTTGACAGCTCCTCTGGATTCTGTTTGCTGGCTTTCATGGATGTATACTCCAGGTACAATTAGATCCCAATGTACCTAAGAGATGAGGACAAAATCGCTTTCATCACTAAGAGAGCGAGCTACTTTGATAGGGTTATGCCCTTTGGTCTAAAAAATGTAGGAGCCACCTATCAAAGAATGATGAACAAGGTTTTTGAAGGCCAAGTGGGGAAGATGCTAGAAGTATACATTGATGATATGATAGTGAAGACTCATCAGGCCAAATCGTATGTCTCAGACCTTGAGGAAGAGTTTGCACAACTCCAAAAATATAACATAAGGCTCAACCCAGAAAAATGTGCCTTTGGAGTCTAAGACAGTAAATTCTTGGGCTTCATGTTAACTCACTACAGGATAGAAGCAAATCTAAATAAATATCAGGCAGTGCTCAACATGTGTAGCCTACAAAACATTAAAGAAGTGCAACAACTGACATGCTGGATTGTGACCCTCACACGTTTCCTTGCTAAAGCTGCTCACAAATCTCTTCCTCTTTTCAATCTGCTTATGAATGGGAAAGGTTTCAAGTGGACTTTGGAGTGTGAGCATGCCTTTACATCCTTGAAGAACCTTCTGTTCTCTCCCCCCATTCTAACAAGACCAGAACCCAGTGAGGCATTGTACATGTACCTCTCAGTCCATGAAGAGGTCATGAGTTTAGTGTTGATCTGGGAAATGGCAAAGGGCATAAGTCGATCTACTTTGTGAGCAAGGTATTGCAAGGCCCCGAGCTCCATTATCATAAAATAGAGAAAGTTGCCTTTAGACTTATCACTATGGCTAGAAAACTCAAATAGTACTTTTAGTGTCATCCCGTGGTGGTAAGGACGAATCAACCTATTCATTAAATACTGCACAAGCCATATTTAGCAAGAAGAATGATTACTTGGTCCATCAAACTTTTTGAGTTTGGGATTACATATGAGCCTCAGTTAATGATTAAGACACATGTACTTTCAGACTTCCTAGCATAGCTCAGCGATCCTGAGGGAATTTCATGGATCGTATTCATTGATGGATCCTCGAACCCTAAGTGGAGTGGTGCCGGGGTAATTTTAAAAAATTCTGAAGGAATGACCATAGAGAACTCCCTGAAGTTTGAGTTTCTCACTTCAAATAATCAGGTGGAGTACGAAGCATGCATTGTCAGACTAGTAATGGCCAAGGACATGGGAGTAGCTAAGATTACACTTTGCAATGACTTCCAACTTGTGACCTCCCAGATCTGTAGTGATTATCAGGCCAAGGAGCCCCTCCTTCAGAGATATTTGGCTAAAGTCTAAGAACTCCTTAGGAAATTTTAGGTTGCCAAGATTGAGCACATACCCAAAGAACATAACTCCAGGGCAGACCTCCTGTCCAAACTGGCTAGTACCAAGAGCCCGAGCAATCATCGCTCCATGATCCAAGAGACCCTTGCTCAACCTTCCATCTCAGACATAACCATTTTCTAGGTGGAAGAAATAGAGCATATTTGGCTCACCCCAGTAATGAAGTACTTACAATCCCGAACCTGACCTAATGACCCAAAGGAAGCTTCTAATTTGGTCAGAACCACAGTCTGGTACACTATCTACAATGGACAATTGTACCATCATAGTTTCTCTTTACCTCTCCTCAAGTGCCTATCCTAAACTAGGCGATGCTAGGTGGTGGACTAATTTGTCCTAAGCCAGGTAGTGGATGAACATATCTTATGCTAGGCAGTGGACTAGTTTGTCCAAAGCCAAGCAGTGGATGAGCATATCCTATGCTAGGTGATGGACTAGTTTGTCCTAAGCTAGGTGGTGGGTGAGTATATCCTATACTAGGCGGTGGACTAGATATATCCAAAGCTAGACTATGAATCAGTTATATCCAAGGCCAAGTTGCATATCAGTTGTATCCAAAGCTAGACTAAGGATAAAATATCCTATGCTAAGCTAAGGATAAGATAAAAGATAAGCATTTTTCTTAATGAGATTGATATTTTACATTTGCATAATCATTTATTCAATATGAAT
This sequence comes from Ormosia emarginata, assembly GCA_029884605.1. Lineage (NCBI taxonomy): Eukaryota > Viridiplantae > Streptophyta > Magnoliopsida > Fabales > Fabaceae > Ormosia > Ormosia emarginata. The sequence goes on along the minus strand of JAQQTP010000074.1, from coordinate 24,065,659 downwards.
AGCAAGACTTGAGTTATAGTTTGTAAAAGTACTTTTTGTATATTTATATTAGAGCCATGAGATATATATGTATTACTGAGAATTTTTATGTTATCACCCCTCTTATGTTTCATGGTTAGCAAGTTAAGGCCTTACAAGTGGGCAAGAAGATGAAGATAACAACAGAATTTAGTTTATGTTTTTAGTATAAAGCTTATGTAATTATTTATATTCACTTTGAGGATGTAAAAGTTGTATATATATATAACTTTTAGATATGGCTCTCCATAATGATTTGTTTAAATATTATGAATTAGTTAATGTTTAGTTAGAAGTAGCAGAATAAATACTATTTATCTAGGTATATATTAGATATACTAGGGTACAGATATTAGGCTGTTACACCTTGAACTTGGTCCTTTGCAGGCTATAGGTGTGGTGATCCAACTAGTTAATAGGAGTAATGCTTACCCAGATGGTTTGGTAAAGGATGTGCTAGTCCGAGTGAATGAGCCGATATTCTAAGCTGACTTCTACATTTTGGAGATGGAGGGAGAGTCATCATCCAACAAGATTCCCCATATTCTAGGGAGACCTTTCCTCAAAATAGCATGGGTAAAGGTTGATGTGCATGTAGGAGTTCTATCCATGGAGTTTGGAGATTCCATTATGAGGTTCAATATTCTTGATGCTATGAAACATCCCATGGAAGAATATTTTGTCTTTTATATTGATTTAATTGATGATTTGGTTAATAATTCGTATGCTGACTTGTGTGAGGAGTTTCTTGACATTGCTAATTTTGGTGACTCTATGTGCAATGATTTGTGTTCTAGTTGTGATGGTGATAAGTTGTGTTCTTTGTGTTATGAAATTTCTGCATTTTTGGGATATGATGAATCTGTTCCTATGTTAGCAAATTGTACAATAGGTGATATATATGCAGAGGTTCAAGCAACAGAAGCAGAGCAACAACAACCCATTAGATTATTACCTTATGTAATGCAACCATCGAAATTGGAACTAAAGTCGTTATCCGAGCACTTGAAGTATGCATACTTGGTAGATAATGAGCAGCTTTCAGTGATTATAGCTAGAAACCTCTTTGCTGAACGAGAGGCAAGATTGCTATAGGTTTTGAGAGAGCATAAGAAGGCCATCGGATGGACACTAGCGGATATTCCTAGCATTATTCCTTCCACATGCATGCACAAAATTTACTTGAGGATGGAGCTAAAATATTGAGGCAGCCCCAGAGGAGACTAAATCCTCTAATTTTAGATGTGGTGAAGAAAGAGGTTACTAAGCTACTGCAGGTTGGCATTATCTATCCCATCTCTGATAGTTAATAGGTGAGCTCAGTGTAACACCCTGAAAAATTATAATTTTATGATAAATAGTCATTTTCTAATATTTGTGATTTTTGTGAATTTTTCTGAGAATGCAAAATATTTTAATGATATTTCTTGTTTTGCGTGCAAATTGAGCGGAGCCAGGGAAATACAATATTTTTTCCGAGAACCTTGATCTGTGGAAACGTGATGGGGGATCTTACTAAACCTGAGGCCAGACACGATTTATGAGATTTCACGTTTTTTGAGAATTTTATTAGATAAAATAATAATCGTTGTGTAATTTATTATCCGTCGGACAATTAATACTGACTTCTGTCAACTGTAACAATTGTCCATTGGATAATAACCTGTATTAAAAATTATATCACATTATCTTAATGTAATCCACTTTATGTCTAATCAAATCCACTTTAATTCAAAAATATAGTATTTTATTCAAAGCTTCTCATAGAAGCTTTGATCCACAAATGACCAAATTGCCCCCAAACTTGTTGAAGAAGCCACTCAACCCCTCCCTTTCTCTCTTGTTGCCACGGTAATGAAGGCCCAAGGGAAGCAAATTTTTGCTTCCATACTTATCACATTTCACTAAAATATCATTCATTTCATCTATCACTTTCTCTCTCTTCAAGTTTCATCTCCATTTCTCTCTAACTTCTCTCTTCTTCTTCCTTCTTCCCTCACGGTTTTGCAGCCCAATTGGTGACCATTTCTCTTCATTTTCTCACTTCACCAACACCATTTCTACATTCCTCTCATTATCCTCTACACTTCCTATTTGAAGAGTTTCTTCAAAATCCATCATCTTCACCATTGTCTTCCAAGAACAAAGCTTGAAGCTTTAAGGTAAAGCTTCCATTTTTCCTTTTCCTTCTCTTCATTTTTGTGTTCCTTGGTCACCAATGTGACCAAGGATTCATATTTTTCAAGACTTGGTTGTTGATTCTTTGTGTTTGAATTTCTAGGGTTTTTGGAGCCAAAAACTGAATCCACCAAGAAGCACTAAGGTGGCCATTTTTGTGTTCTTCCTTTAGGTAAGAGGAAGATTTACTCACTTCAACCATTATTGGTGGTGAGAAGACCTTTGAGTGATTGTTGATGGAGAAATCCATATTGGGTGTTCACTTTGTTTGATGATTTTTCATATCTATGTGTTCTTATTTGAAATTAATGATTGATTGGTAATTTAGAATGCATTAAGAATGTTGAAATATTTGATAATGTTAGAGTTAATAAATGGAAAATTTTTAGGGTTACTACCCCATTGGGAGGCCATGATCTTGGCCATGAACTTTTAGGGTTGGAATTGATTGGTGTAAAATAAAACTTATATGATTAGGTGTAAAATGATTAATGCATGAAATGAAATTTTGAGGGTTCTCTACTCTCTTGAGAGGCCACAGTTTTGGCCTTAATTATTAAGGGTTTGAATTAAATTTGTGAATAATAAAACCTATGTAATTGGACATTAAAGGTTGATGCTTAAAATGGAAGGAATTGAGTTAGTAATGGTCTTTGGAGACCATGGCTTTTGAAGGGTTTATTAGCCCAAAAATCTCATAATTGATCAGGACTTAGGTCATTGAAAATGTAGGATCCATAATATGGAATTTTGATATGCGTTGAACCATGTATACTGAAATCGTTAATATTGAGGATGGAATATATAATCTTGTGAGTCCATGTGTGGGACTAAGTACTTATTGAATTATACTTGATGATATTGTTGAAAATTATTTATATGTCGTTATGACATGTCCCATGAGAAATACTTGTTGATGAATATGCATGTGTTGCATTGTTTATGAGGAACATGTCATTGATACACATATATGATGTAAATTAAGTCATCATGCATATGTGATGTCCGTTGGACTTTATTGAGAAAGGCGATGTATGCCTAGGAGATTGAATAACACCTAAGTATAGGTGCAAGTAGACTAAGTGTAGGGTCATAGTGGTTGACCTTGAGGGTGTCGGGGTGCGGGTGTCTCACAATAGACAGTGGTAGCTCCACTGGGGTCGTGGGATAGACCGATGCAAACTCACCGACGATCCGAACCGAGATGTTGTCCTATATCGCGATCAACTGTTGAGGTGCCATGTATAAGCCATATTGCACAAATATTTTTATGAGATGAAGCACTTTATTTTTTAAAGCTAACGAGATACTGGCATGACTCCTTGATCATTCTCTCCGAAATGTTGATGTCTAGCTCCATGGAGTAGGAGTTTGGTACCATAATGCATTGTACACTGTCCATTGTCAATCTCATATTTCATTGAGCATGAGTACTTATAACTGTTGAATTATCTGCCTTTACTGTCAATATAATTATCTGATTCAATAAACTGTTCACTACTTGAGATTCTGTTGTTATTTCTCTTTACTGCTTACTTGATTATTACGGTATTTTTATTTATTATTATTGATAAATATATATGTGTTGTAATGCTATGTGGGCGTCCAGTGTCGTTCTGTTTTCTTGCTACCATATTGGTATTGAATGCTAGGTGTCTCGCCTCTTTTCTGTATATCTGTACTTCTGTTTTAAATTGTGTGCTTCCGAGAAGACGTTCACGAGGAAGAAAAGGAGGTGCCCGAGTTTCCTAGCTTTTGGCCCAATTACGACTAGTGCTGATTGAAGATGTCTTCGCGTCCACGCCGATTTTTGAGGTATGCTAGGATGACTTTTCATGGAGGACCTGACTGTTGGCATATAAATTTGAGCATCAACCGTTGCATCTATCATAAGGAGCTGATTGTGTCTTTAGCCTAGGGTTACTATGACCTGCCTATTTTTTATTTCACAGCTTTTGTTCATTTAGAATTTTACCTGCCTGTTAGAGATCTGTGGGATGACCTCAATTACACCCCACAAGAGGACTCTTTCCTCTCCACTGCTCGAGCTTCTGCTCGAAATACAGTCGCTCTGATGACAATTTCATCAGATGAGGAGGACCCTGCTACAATCCCTTCTCGTCAGTCTTAGGGGCTGATACTGTCGGGGGCTACTGATTGCTAACCGTTTATTTTTTGGGAAGCCTGATGTTTTGCTGTATTTGATGGGTGTATATTTGTATCATCTCGGGTGGGTACATCTTTTGTTTTTTGTATAATTTATGATGTAATTAAATAGGTGATATATATATATATATATATATATATATATATATATATATATATATATATATATATATATATATATATATGTGTATGGATGTATGGTTTATTTTAGGTCAGTTTTTACTGCGACCGTTCTAACTATTATCTCGCTACGAAAAGAACCTTTAAATTAATTCTTTTGACACTACTTGTTAATAATACAATTTAATTAAAAAAAATGTAATGTCATTTAAAAAGGAACCTATACATCTATAAAATGAACCGGGTCTATGAGTTTTAAAATCATTATTACTTTTCTGCAAGTGTTTTATATATTATGGTGCGACGTTCCTTCTTCTCCTAGAAAAAGGGACATTACACTGTCTTGGTATCAGAGCCCTGATTTAAGTTTTCTTTTGGGTCTTGTGGTTTTGGACTGTCTTGTTTGTGCTGTATGATTCTCTGTGTTTGGTATTCCGAAAGGATACATCTGAATTTTTCTTATATTTTGTATAGTTTGACTTGAAAGAGAATTATGGCTCAGAGAGGAGACATGACTCAGCAATTGAGGTAATTCAGAAGATGGTTGAGGCCATGCTGTAATAAAACTAGCAGACAACTCAATAATAAGAAAGGACTGCACAACAGCTTGAAGCCACCGTTGATGCCCAAAACTTGGCGAAATTTCGCTGTACAAATCCTCCACAATTTAAAGGAGAATTTGATCTCGAGAAGGCTACTCTGTGGATCAAGGAGCTGGAAAAAATATTCATAGGTATGAACTGTGCTAACGATAAGAAGGTGACTTATGCTGCGTTTATGCTTGTTCGAGACGCAGAGGATTGGTGGATCGGAGAACAGAGATTGCTGGAGACAGATGGTCGAGAAATTACTTGGGCAGTATTGAAGGAGAAGTTCTTGAATAATTATTTCCCGAAAAGTGCAGGCATTCCAAGGAGATGGAGTTTTTTAGTTTGCAGCAAGGAAATATGACTGTAAGTGAGTATGCTACAAAATTTGAGAGCTTATCGAGGTTCTCAACTTACTTTCAACACCAACCAAATGAAGTATGGAAATGTCGAAAGTTTGAGGTATGATGCGAAAAGAGCTGTTATAACATTGAAGATCAATCAGTTTTTAGAATTGCTTGACATGTGTCGCCAGGTGGAAGACTTAGACCAAGCACGGGACACGAGAAACCACAACTTTGGACCTTTTCGGTCCCAAAGAGGAGGAAGTAGTAATGCCAATCGTTACCAAAAAAAGCCTTATTCCAGACTGCCTGGAAATTAGCAACAAAGACCACAAAGTGGAAGTCTTGGAGGAAGTCTGGGTAGAACCGGTCAAACGACAGCTTTCATGCCAAGATGCATGAATTGCAGGAAGGATCACTACATGAGGGATTGCACAATCAAAGGGATCATTTGTTTCAGATGCGGGAAGGCCGGGCATGTTTCTCATGACTGTAATCAGGCAAAGGCTGAACCTTCGGTTAATGTTGTAAGAACTACGAAATCATTGGCTGGAGGAAGAGTTTACACGCTGAGTGGTGCTGAAGCCTCTCAATCCGAAGATCTTATGCAAGGAGAAGGTCTCATAGAGGGTAATCTTTTAACTATACTGTATGACTCTGGTGCAACCCATTCTTTTATTTCCTACGACTGTGTGAAAAGACTTGGTTTACCTGTGTCTTCTATGCCTTTTGACTTAACTGTTTCAACTCCTACTGCTAAACTTATTATTACCACCAAAATCTATTTGGATTGTCCATTGATTGTTGAAGGTCGAATCTTTTATGTTGATTTGATCTACTTACCACTTTCCCAGTTAGACGTAATCTTAGGAATAGATTGGTTATCTTCTAACCATGTCCTGTTAGATTGTTCTAGAAAAACTATAGTTTTTCCTTTGGATGAGAATTCTAGATTTTTGACTGCTAACTAAGTTCAAGCTTTCTTGAAAGAAGGAGCTCAAGGATACATGCTATTATCTTCTTTAAAAGTCGAGAAGGAGGTAGATGTGAACACACTTTTTGTGGTTCGAGAATTTCCTGAAGTCTTTCTTGAAGATGTACCTGGTTTACCACCGGAGCGGGAGATCGAGTTTACTGTTGACCTTGTGCTTGGAGCTAGTCCTATTTCCATAGCACCCTACAGAATGTCACCAGCAGAAGTAGTTGAACTCAAGGAGCAATTAGAGGAGCTTTTGGAAAAGTAGTTTGTTAGACCTAGCATATCACCTTGGGGAGCGCCAATATTGCTCGTTAAGAAGAAGGATGGTACTTCATGATTGTGTGTGGACTACCGTCAGCTGAATAAAGTCACAATCAAGAACAAGTACCCACTGCCAAGGATAGATGACCTAATGGATCAGTTGAAGGGAGCAACAATGTTTTCTAAGATTAATTTGCGGTCAGGTTACCATTAAATCAGAGTAAAAGTGGAAGAAATTCCCAAAACAACTTTTCGTACTCGTTATGGATACTACGAGTACTTGGTGATGCCATTTGGCGTAACGAATGCATCTGCCATATTCATGGACTATATGAACATAATCTTTCGCCCTTATTTGGACAGGTTTGTTGTTGTCTTCATTGACGATATCTTGATCTACTATCGAAATCAGGAAGACCATGATGAACACCTCAGTTTAGTCCTTCAGATTTTGAGAGAGAAAAAGTTGTATGTCAAGCTATCCAAATATGAATTTTGGCTAGATGAAGTCAAATTTTTAGGCCATGTGATCTCAAAGGAAGGAATTGATGTAGACCCGTCAAAGGTAGAAGCTGTTCTACAATGGGAAAGGCCGAAGACTGTGATAGAAATTCGAAGCTTTGTCGGATTGGCTAGATATTACCGGAGATTCATTGAAGGGTTCTCTAAGATTGTCGGACCTCTCCCTCAACTCACAAGGAAGAACCAAGCTTTTGAGTAGACGAATGCTTGTGAAGAAAGTTTTCAAGAGCTAAAAAGGAAACTAACTACTTCACCAGTGTTAGTTCTACCTGGCCCAAGCGAACCATTTGAAGTATACTGTGATGCTTCATACCAAGGACTAGGGTGTGTCCTTATGCAAAGCGGAAGAGTGGTAGCTTATGCCTCGAGACAATTGCGAGTGCATGAGAAGAACTACCCAACACACGACCTAGAGTTAGCTGCTGTTGTATTTGCTTTGAAGATATGGAGATGTTTTCTTTATGGAGCAATGTTCAATGTTTTTAGTGATCACAAGAGCTTAAAATATCTATATGATCAAAAAGAGTTGAACATGAGACAACGGAGGTGGTTGGAATTCCTAAAGGACTATGATTTCCAACTTCAGTATCACCCTGGAAAGGCCAATGTTGTGGCTGATGCCTTAAGTAGAAAAATGATCAATGTTTCTGCCATGATGATCAGAGAAAAGGATTTGATAGAACAATTTAGAGACGTATGGTCTTTTGTGGAATTAACGCTGGGAAAAATTTGTATGAACATGGTCACAATCTCAAGCGAGTTAATGGATGACATTCGAGAGAAATAGAAAGTTGACAAGTTCTTACAAGAGGAAAGGAAGCTGATGAAGTAGGGTGGTGTATCAACATTAGAGGAAGGAAGCGATGGAATTTTAAGATTCAGAGGCAGAGTCTATGTGCCTAAGGATCAAGAGCTTATGAAGTACATTCTTGAACATGCTCACACGAGTCAGTTAAGTATACACCCTGGAATGACCAAGATGTACCAAGATTTGAAGAAGCTATTTTAGTGGCATGGAATGAAGAAGATATTGCTAGATGTGTATCTTCCTATCTGGTTTGTCAGAAAACAAAGATTGAACATCAAAGACCATCTGGAATGTTACAACCCTTATCTGTTCCCGAGTGGAAATGGGATAGTATTGTAATGGACCTTGTTGTTGGATTGCCAAGGACAAAAAGGGGTCATGATTCGATATGGGTAATTGTAGATCGACTCACGAAGTCGGCACACTTCTTGCCGATTAACATAAGGTATTCATTGGAGAAATTGACTCAGTTATACATCGGTGAAATTGTCAAACTACATGGTGTACCCACAAGCATTGTTTCTGATAGAGATCCGAGATTTATATCAAAGTTTTGGCAAAATCTTCAAGAAGCGATGGGAACAAAGTTACGCTTAAGTTCTGCATATCATCCGCAAACCGATGGTCAATCAGAAAGAACAATTCAATCCTTGGAAGATTTGCTTAGAGCTTGTGCATTGGATCAAACTAGAAGTTGGGATGAAGTTTTGTCATTGGTAGAGTTCACCTACAACAACATTTATCATTCGAGCATAGGGATGGCTCCCTATGAAGCCCTATATGGATGAACGTACAGAACACCTTTATGTTGGCATCAAGACGGAGAGTGACTTACCGTTGGACCTGATTTCATACAACAAATGACTGAGAAAGTCATGATGATTCAGGAGAAGATGAGAACGGCTCAAAGTCGACAAAAGAGCTATGAGGACAAAAGGAGAAAACCTCTTGAATTTGAGGAAGGAGAGCATGTGTTTTTGAAAGTCACGCCTACGACTGGGGTCGGTCGAGTTCGCAAGTCTATAAAACTTACTCCAAAATTCCTTGGACCTTATCAAATTCTTCGTCGGATAGGTCCAGTTGCTTATCAGATAGCTTTACCACTTTTTCTTTCAAATCTCCACAATGTATTTCATGTGTCACAGCTTCGAAAATACATTCCTAGCCCTGACCATGTCATAGCACCTGACTCAATGCAATTAAAGGAAAACTTGACTTGTGAAACGTCACCTATGAGGATTGAGGATATGAGAATGAAGCAACTCAGAGGGAAAGACATCCCATTGGTAAAAGTGATCTGGAACGAAGCAACCAGAGATGCAACATGGGAACTGAAAGACAAGATGAAGAAAGAATACCCATAGTTGTTTTAAGGTACAAAAATTTTGAGGACGAAATTTCTATTTGAAGGGGAGAGTTGTAACACCCTAAAAAAATATAATTTTATGATAAATAGTCATTTTCCAATATTTGTGATTTTTGTGAATTTTTCTGGATTTTTCTGAGAATGCGAAATGTTTTAAAAATGTTTCCCGAGAACCTTGATCTGTGGAAACGTGACGGGGGATCTTACTAAACCCGACGTCGGACATAGTTTACGAGGTTTTATGTTTTTCAAGTATTTTATTAGATAAAATAATAATCATTGTGTAATCTATTATCCGTCGTACAATTAATACTAACTTCTGTTAACTGTAACAATTGTCCATTAGATAATAGCCTGTATTAAAAATCCTATCACATTATCCTAATGTAATCCACTTTATGTCTAATCAAATCCACTTTAATTCAAAAATATAATATTTTAATCAAAGCTTCTCATGGAAGCTTTGACCTATAAATGACTAAATTACCCCAAACATGTTGAAGAAGCCACTCAACCCCTCCCTCTCTCTCTTGGCCATGAACATTTTGCTAAATTACAATTTTGTCCAGATTGTACAGTGTTATGTTTTCTGTGTATTATAAAATAAATTTGACTGTTTCGTGACTGTATATAATTATTTTGTGTGATTTATTTCGATTCAAGAAAATAAATATTTTCGGGTCTAGGAAAATTCTTTGTATGATTATTTGGTGCTGGGGAATTTTACTAAACCCAATTCCGAATAATATGCGTATCAATCTTTTAATTTTTAGAATTTATCTATAAAATAAAAATATTTTATATTTTATATTATTATTTTATTGATCAGTAGAAACAAAAAGGACCACGGACCAGGAAAAGTCTATGGGACCCACATTTGGTTTGCAGGACCCACATTTGGGTTGTGGGACCCACATTTGGAAAATTAGTCAATATAAATGGCTTGATTATTTCTAAGCCAATAAGAAGGAGTCAATAAAAATGGCTTGAATAATTCTAAACCAATAGGAGGAAAGTCCACAAAAATGGTTGGACTTAATAGATTAATTAGTTTAAAACCTAATTAATCTAATCTAAAGTGTTTAAGTAGTAATCAAATGGATTAAACCTAGTTAGTTATTTATTAAAATTTTAGTTAGGCAATGTATTAACATAATTAAGAATGTGGTTAGTGATTCTAAGTAACTAGATGATTTACTAAATAACTAAGAAAACTAACTAATTTTACCTAAACCTAACTAGAATGACTTAAGCATAACTAGAAGACTAAAAGGAATTAAGATTTATTTGGTTCTTCCTAAGTGCAATTAAGGCCAAGCTCTTCAAGAAGGTTCAAGAACATGGTGACTTGTCTCTCCTAGCCAATAGGAAACAACTTGGAGATAAAACCTTGAAGATCCACCCTTGAACTCATCTAAGGCCATTAAGAGCTCTTGAATGTCAACTAAAGTGGCCACCTCCTTTAGGTGAACTCCACGGCCATGCATAGTGGGGGAGGGGGACCAATTTTCACTTCATCATCTTCATTTCAATCATTCTAACCTATTCTCTCCTTTCTTTCTCTTTAAGAACACACAAAAAACTCCATAGCTCTCCATCTTGAGCAATTCGGCCACCATCACCAATCTATACCTCCACTCTTCTAAAATTTCATCCAACACCATTTCCTAAACCTAAACATCATTCTAAGAACTTCTCTAGTTGAGAGTTTCTTCAAAATCATCCATTTGAAGCTTGGAAACTAACCTTGGAATTTATTTCCTACAAGGTAAAAATCCTTGATTCTTGATGTTCTAAGCCATGATTGATCCATGGTTTATCTTTTTCAACCATAGTTATGACTTGTTAAAATTGTTTAAGCTTGTTAGGGTTTTTCTTGGAGCTAGACGAAATCCACAGGAGGAGATCCAAGAAGGTTTTGTCTTCCTTATAGGTAAGAGGGAGATTTAATCTCATCAACCATGTATGGTGGTGAGAAAATGGATGTGTTTGTGGTGAAGAATCCATAAGGATTCATTCACTTGATTGTTTAAGAGTTTTTCCTATTTGTGTTTGAATTTGTTTGCAAGCATGTTTATAGCTTTAATATTTTGTATGTGTTTATAGATGCATGATAAATATTGTAGGATGTGAATAACATGTTGAGGATTTGCATGTGTTCCGAAGAACAGATTAAACTCACGATTTCACTACTAAAAAGAGAACCAAAATGTTCTCAAATATTTTCTAAAACAAGGATTAGTTAAATGAATGGGTGAATGAATTTTTATAAGGATTTAAAAAATGGAAAATAATTTAAAAGGGATTTGTTAAAGATATAGTAAATTTCGGCCAACATGCCTCATAATATACCTTTGATCCAAAATTATTTTCCAAGTGTAGAGTAAGTAATTAATTAAAAAAGAACACAATTTCAATGAATTTTTGGAGAATAAAAGAAATGAACTTTCATTAGGAATTTAATTAGAGGAATTAAGTATGAATGAGAAATGATTGAACACTTGAAAATACTAACGTATAGCTCACCCTTTGAATTTTGAAGTGCGTTAGCAAGTTTCAATGTGTAAATATTGGTTATAACTAACAGAGGTAATTATTAAAGGAAAACGTAGGAAATAGCATTTAATGGATTTTCTAGACAAAATGCTATCAAAATTAATTAAAAATAAACAAAGTAATGAAAGGAGTTTCAAAATATAATTTAGAATGTAGAGAAAATATTTACGTAATTGACAAATACTAGAAATAGCTTACACGTATTTAAAATAATGATTTTTAAGCTACGCGATTGAGAAAACGATTTAAAAATCTTACGCGATTAACCATTTAAAAACATTTTGCAATTTTAAAAACGTTGAAAAATATTTACGCGATTTGAAAACATTTGAAAAAGGTAACGAAATTGTAAAAACATGATAAAATATTTACGCGACTAAAAGGAACAATAAGTTAACTGTCGGGCCAAAGTGGTGGACCCAGACACATTGAGAAATAGTATTGTCAAGTGGAGACGTACTATATTTGGAAATTCGATATTGAGGGTAATTATGTAATTATGGTTCATTATATTGATAATGAGGGTAGTTATGTAATTATGGTTCATTACGTTGGAAAATATTAATCATAGGAGTATTTATATAATTACAGTTCGTTATATTTGGAAATATTGTTAATAAGGGTATTTGTGTAATTATGGTTCATATATATACATTGAGAGATGTGTCAATTTAGTTAAATTTGACGATTGACTGACAAGATGAATTACACCGTGTTGGGGGTGTGATAGGCGTAGTGTGGTTCAATGAGTGAACTTGGAGGCGTTAGTGTGCGGAGGATTCCATATGTGGACAGTTGGTAGCACCTCTAGGCCGTGGTAATGGGCAACACACTAATGATCGTGACAAGCACTATTCTTAATCAAGATCTTGTGAAGACTGTCTGGTACAATGCCTGTTGTGCACGATGTTTTGACTGTGTACTAACTACACAACGATTTGACTATGTACTATTTACACGACGTTTGACTGTGTAATAGTTGGTTGGGGCAGCCTGAGGTACTGATAGTTCTTTCGGGTCATTCTCTCTGATGTTATTATGTTTAGCTCCATGGAGTAGGGATGAGTTTGTGTGCATATGCATTTGGGGTCTGCATCGTTATATGACATTTATATTTGGTTTGAGATATTTTGTATGTTGTGATAATACGATTTGTTATTTTAATTGTTATATCTGTATGTTTTGTCATTTTCTTTACTGCTATGCTGGTAATGATGTAGATTGTCTCACTTCTTTATATGCAATTTCTGTATTATTTTTATGTTCCATAAAGATTTTGAGGAAGAGGAAGTAGTAGAGGAGCAGCCTCTAGATTGTTTGTACCCGGAGCAGGAGCAGCAACCGAACGAGCAGTTTGAGGAGGGCGAGTCTCAAGATCATCCATATCATATGGATTGATTACAATGTGGTATGGCGTTACTGGAGTATTTCCGTCTTTCGATGATCTCCCCGAAGAGGATCCTTCAGAGGATCAAAACTTTTAGTGTTATGCTTGGGCTAGTTTATGGTTACTTTAAACCAGACAGTTTATTGCTTTAATTAAATAATTTGTAGTGTGTAAATTATTTGTACCTATTAAAGACAAAATCCTATGTATAATTATGGTGTGTATGTAATAGTTGGTTTTATTTCATGTTCTATTTATTTTATTTTAAGATATAATGTTCAAAAAAGAAAATTTTCACAACTTATATTATTTATGTACTAAACATTTTATAACTTGGGTAAGGTTTTATTATATTTATTGGAAATGTGACATCCCCAGTAGGGTGTTACATTAGTTGGTATCAGAGCCCAAGTTAGAGTCTTTTGGGGTTATGGTTGGGTCTATTTTTGTTTGTGTTGTGTGATTCTCTGTGATTTGTTTTCGAAAGGTTACATCTGACTTTGTCTTGTCTTATTTGATTGATTGAAGAAAGAAGATGTCTGGCAATAGAAGAACGCGTGTGAACATAGAACGCAATGTTGATCCGATGATTGCAGCTGCTGAAGCTATGCAACGCATGGCATAGGTAATTACTCAGCAGAATCAACAAGCAGCCCAGCAACAAGAGGCGACTACTGATGCTCTAAACTTGTCTGAGTTTAGACGCGATAATCCACCATAGTTTAGAGGCGAATTTGATCCTGAGAAGGCTAGTCTTTGGATCCAAAATTTAGAAAGGATATTTGAAGGAATGGGGTGTGCCGATGATCGAAAAGTGACGTATGCTACGTTTATGCTAAGAGGAGATGGTGAGAACTGATGGAGAGGAAATCGGTGATTACTGCAAGTTGAGAGAACTGAAATTACTCGGGAAGTATTCAACGAGGTATTTCTAGAGAAGTATTTTCCTGCTAGTGCCTGACATATCAAGGAAATGGAATTTCTTGGTTTACCTCAAAGAAATATGACTGTTGGTGAGTATGCTGCGAAATTCGAGAGCTTGTCATAGTTCTCGAGGTATTTTCAAATTCAACTTGATGAGGCGTGGAAATGCTGCAAGTTTGAGGAAGGACTGAGGGTAAAGTTGAAACGAGGAGTGCTACCTATGAGGATGAATGAATTTCCTGCTTTGATGGATACATACCAATGACTCGAGGAGCTGGAGCAATCAAGAGATCCAAGAAATCGTAACTTTGGACCGACTAGGTTCCAAAGAGGAGGCAACAACAACAATAGCCGGTTTCAACGTAAACCTTATTCGAGACCACCGGGAAGTCAGCCTCAACGTCCATCTGTTGGGGGAAGTTCTAGTGGTAACAGAACTGGTCAAAATGTGGCGTTTACGCCAAAATGTTTTAAATGTGGAAAGAGTGGTCACATATCTAGGGATTGTTCAATTAAGGGGACAATCTGCTTCAATTGCAGAAAACTTGGACATGTTTCTAGGGATTGCAATCAGCTGGAAAGGAAGCCAGTTGCGAGTAATGTTCGTGCTACTCAGCCGCGATCTGGAGGGCAAGTATATACTATGACCGGAGCTGAAGCTTCTCAGTATGAAGATCTTATTCAGGGAGAAGGTGTCATTAAAGGTAATCTTTTGACTGTACTATATGATTCGGGTGCAACGCATTCATTTATTGCATATGACTGTGTGGATCGGTTGAAATTACCTGTGTCTTCTCTGAGTTTCCAATTGATTGTTTCTACACTAACTACCAAGCCTGTTGTTACATCTAAAGTATGTTTGAACTGTCCCATTACCATTAATGATCGAGTATTTTCTGTCAACTTAATTTGTTTACCTCTTGTTGAAATAGATGTAATATTAGGAATGGATTGGTTATCTTCTAACCATATCCCACTAGATTGTGCTAGTAAAACCATAGTTTTTCTTAAGGATGAGAATTCTGGATTTTTAACTGCCGTCAAAGTCAAATCATTGTTGAGGGATGAAGCTCAAGGATACATGGTACTGTCTTCTTTGGAAGTTAAGATTGAAAAAGATGTGAATGATATTCCTATCATTAACGAGTTTCCCGAGGTTTTTCCTGATGATGTGCCTGGTTTACCACCGGAAAGAAAGATAGAGTTTTCTATCGATCTTGTACTAGGAGTAGGTCCTATTTCAATTGCACCATATTAGATGTCGCCAACGGAGTTGGCAGAGTTGAAGAAACAATTGGAGGAACTGTTGGAGAAACAGTTCGTGCGACCTAGTGTTTCACTGTGGGGAGCACCAGTATTGCTAGTCAAGAAGAAGGATGGAACTTCTCATCTTTGTGCGGACTATCGTCAGCTGAACAAGGTTACAATAAAGAATAAGTATCCACTTCCAAGGATTGAAAGGAGCAGCTATTTTCTCTAAGATAGATCTGCGATCAGGTTATCATCAAATTCGTGTCAAGGTAGAGGATATACCTAAGACAACATTCCGAACTCATTATGGGCATTATGAGTATCAAGTGATGCCGTTTGGAGTGACGAATGCTCCTGCTATATTCATGGATTACATGAACAGGATTTTTCATCCATACCTAGACAGATTTGTTATTGTGTTTATCGATGACATTCTGATCTATTCTCAAAATCAGGAAGAGCATGCTGAACATCTCAGCATAGTCCTCCAAATTTTGAAAGAAAAGAGGTTGTATGCAAAGTTGGCGAAGTGTGAATTTTGGTTAGAGGAAGTTTAGTTTCTAGGTCACGTGATTTCTAAGGAAGGTATTGTGGTGGACCCATCGAAAGTAGAAACCATTTTAAAATAGGAAAGGCCAAAGACAGTGACTGAGATCCGGAGTTTTGTTGGAATGGCCGGATATTATCGGAGGTTTATTGAAGGTTTTTCCAAGATAGCCAGACCTCTTACACAACTCACAAGGAAGAATCAAGCTTTTGATTGGACAGATGAATGTGAGGCAAGTTTCCAAGAGTTGAAGAAGAGATTGACGACTGCACCAGTGGTAATTTTGCCGGATCCTAGCAAATCTTTTGAGGTGTATTGTGACATTTCTTACCAAGGGTTAGGATGTGTGTTGATGCAGAACAGGAATGTGGTGGCTTATGCTTCAAGACAGTTGAAGGTACATGAGAGGAATTACCCAACGCATGATTTGGAACTAGCCACAGTAGTTTTTGCATTGAAAGTGTGGAGGCATTTTCTGTATGGAGTTATGTTCAATGTCTTTAGTGATCACAGGAGTTTGAAATACTTGTTTGATCAGAAAGAATTGAACATGAGGCAGAGGCGGTGGTTAGAGTTCTTGAAAGATTATGATTTTCAGCTTCAATACCATCCAAGAAAGGCGAATGTGGTGGCAGATGCCTTGAGTAGAAAGGTGATTAGTGTTTCTACCATGATGATAAAGGAGGAAGAATTGATTAACTAGTTTAGAGATCTATGGTTGTCAGTGGAATTGGTACCAGGAAAGATTCATTTA
Source organism: Ormosia emarginata (assembly GCA_029884605.1). Classification (NCBI taxonomy): domain Eukaryota; kingdom Viridiplantae; phylum Streptophyta; class Magnoliopsida; order Fabales; family Fabaceae; genus Ormosia; species Ormosia emarginata. The sequence continues at coordinate 24,048,891 of JAQQTP010000074.1, read as the reverse complement.
AGTAAGGTTGTGGTTTTGAATGACTTGATAGATGTAATCTGAGAAAAACAGGATGAGGATCCGTTTTTACAAAATGAAAAAGAATTTTTGAAGCAAGGTCATAAGGCGACGGTGAAGGAAGGATCTGATGGAGTCTTAAGATTTAAAGGAAGGATTTGTATACCTTATGATCCCGATCTTAAGCAATCAATTTTGGATGAAGCTCATACAAGTAGTTTAAGTATGCATCCGGGAATGACTAAGATGTATCAAGATTTAAAGCAAATGTTTTGGTCGTTAAGGATGAAGAGAGATGTTGCGGAACGTGTAGCGTCTTGCCTGGTTTGTCAAAAGGCAAAAGTTGAACATTAAAGACCTACCGGTATGTTACAACCATTAGCTATTCCTGAATGGAAATAGGATAGTATATTAATGGATTTTGTTACCGGATTGCCAAGAATGAGGAAAGATCATGATTCTATATGGGTTATAGTTGATAGACTTACAAAGTCAACGCACTTCTTGCCAATCAATATCAACTATTCATTGGAATGATTAACCAAGGTGTACATTAGTGAAATTGTTAGACTCCACGGTGTACCCATAAGTAATGTTTTTGATAGAGATATGAGATTTACGTCAAGGTTTTGGCGGAGATTGCAAGAAGTTATGGGAACTAAGTTACGTTTGAGTTCTACTTATCATCTGCAAACTGATGGTCAAACGGAGAGGACTATCCAATCATTGGAGGATCTATTGAGAGCTTGTGTGTTGGAACAACAAAAGAGTTAGGATGAATTATTGTACTTAATAGAATTCACTTATAATAATAGTTTTCATTCGAGTATAGGGAAGGCACCCTATGAAGCACTATATGGTCGACGATGCCGAACACCTTTGTATTGGTATCAGGATGGAGAAAGTATGACCATTGGACCTAATCTTGTACAACAAACTATGGAAAATGTGAAAAAGATTGAATAAAAAATAAGGACGACTCAGAGCCGACAAAAAAGTTATGCTGACAAGTGCAGGAGACCTCTTGAATTTGAGAAAGGTGAGCATGTGTTTTTACGAGTAACACCTACGACTGGTGTCAGAAGGGTTATCAAATCCAAAAAACTCACTCCAAAATTCATTGGACCATATCAAATCATTCGTCGTATAGGTCCCATAGCCTATCAAATACCTTTACCACCTTTTCTATCTAATCTTCATGATGTATTCTATGTATCTCAGTTGAGAAAATATATCCCCGATCCAACGCATGTCATACAGCCCGATGAAGTATAACTGAAAGATAATTTGATATATGAGAAACTTTCTATTAAGATTGAAGACAGGAGAGTGAAGCAGCTTCGAGGGAAAATTATTGAGTTAGTAAAGGTAGTATGGAACGAGGTAACAGGAGATGTTACATGGGAGCTAGAAGACAAAATGAGGGAGTAATACCCTCAACTTTTCTAAGGTACAATAAATTTCAGGGACGAAATTTCTATTAGTGGGGGAGAGTTATAACACCCCAACTTTTCCCAACTTTTTGCTAAATTACGATTTTGTTCAGATTGTACTGTGTTATGTTTTCTGTGTATTATAAAATAAATTTGACTGTTTCGTGACTGTATTTAATTGTTTTGTGTGATTTATTCCGAGTCAAGAAAATAAATATTTTCGAGCCTGGGAAAATTCTTTGTATGATTATTTGGTGCTGGAGAATCTTACTAAAGCCAATTCCGAATAATATGCATATCAATATTTTAATTTTTAGAATTTATCTGTAAAATAAAAATATTTTATATTTTATATTATTATTTTATTGGTCAGTACAAACCAAAAGGACCATGGACTAGGAAAAGTCTGTGGGATCCACATTTGGTTTGCGGGACCCACATTTGGGTTGTGGGACCCACATTTGGAAAATTAGTCAATATAAATGGCTTGATTATTTCTAAGCCAATAAGAAGGAGTCAATAAAAATGGCTTGAATAATTCTAAACCAATAGGAGGAAAGTCCACAAAAATAGTTGGACTTAATAGATTAATTAATTTAAAACCTAATTAATCTAATCTAAAGTATTTAAGTAGTAATCAAATGGATTAAACCTAGTTAGTTATTTATTAAAATTTTAGTTAGGCAATGTATTAACATAATCAAGAATGTGGTTAGTGATTCTAAGTAACTAGATGATTTACTAAATAACTAAGAAAACTAACTAATTTTACCTAAACCTAACTAGAATGGCTTAAGCATAATTAGGAGACTAAAACGAATTAAGATTTGATTAGTTCTTCCTAAGAGCAATTAAGGCCAAGCTCTTCAAGAAGGTTCAAGAACATGGTGACTTGTCTCTCTAGCCAATAGGAAATAACTTGGAGATAAAGCCTTGAAGATCCACCCTTGAACTCATCTAAGGCCATTAAGAGCTCTTGAATGTCAACTAAAGTGGCCACCTCCTTTAGGTGAACTCCACGGCCATGCATAGTGGGGGGGGGGACCAATTTTCACTTCATCATCTTCATTTCAATCATTCTAACCTATTCTCTCCTTTCTTTCTCTTCAAGAACACACAAAAAACTCTATAGCTCTCCATCTTGAGCAATTCGGCCACCATCACCAATCTATACCTCCACTCTTCTAAAATTTCATCCAACACCATTTCCTAAACCTAAACATCATTTTAAGAACTTCTCTAGTTGAGAGTTTCTTCAAAATCATCCATTTGAAGCTTGGAAACCAACCTTGGAATTTATTTCCTACAAGGTAAAATCCTTGATTCTTGATGTTCTAAGCCTTGATTGATCCATGGTTTATCTTTTTCAACCATAGTTATGACTTGTTAAAATTGTTTAAGCTTGTTAGGGTTTTTCTTGGAGCTAGACAAAATCCACAAGAGGAGATCCAAGAAAGTTTTGTCTTCCTTATAGGTAAGAGGGAGATTTAATCTCATCAACCATGTGTGGGGGTGAGAAAATGGATGTGTTTATGGTGAAGAATCCATAAGGATTCATTCACTTGGTTGTTTAAGAGTTTTTCCTATTTGTGTTTGAATTTGTTTGCCAGCATGTTTATAGCTTTAATATTTTATATGTGTTTATAGATGCATGATAAATATTGTAGGATGTGAATAACATGTTAATGATTTGCATGAGTGTTCCGAAGAACACATTAAACTCACAGTTTCACTACTAAAAAGAGAACCAAAATGTTCTCAAATATTTTCTAAAACAAGGATCAGTTAAATGAATGGGTGAATGATTTTTTATAAGGATTTAAAGAATGGAAAATAATTTAAAAAGGATTTGTTAAAGATATAGTAAATTTTGGCCAACATGCCTCATAATATACCTTTGATCCAAAATTATTTTCCAAGTGTAGAGTAAGTAATTAATTAAAAAAGAACACAATTTCAATGAATTTTTGGAGAATAAAATAAATGAACTTTCATTAGGAATTTAATTAGAGGAATTAAGTATGAATGAGAAATGATTGAACACTTGAAAATACTAACGTATAGCTCACCCTTTGAGTTTTGAAGCGCGTTAGCAAGTTTCAATGTGTAAATATTGGTTATAACTAAGAAAGGTAATTTTTAAAGGAAAACGTAGGAAATAGCATTTAATGGATTTTCTAGACAAAATGCTGTCAAAATTAATTAAAAATAAACAAAGTAATGAAAGGAGTTTCAAAATATAATTTAGAATGTAGAGAAAATATTTACGTAACTGAAAAATACTAGAAATAGCTTACGCGTATTTAAAATAATAATTTTTAAGCTACACGAATGAGAAAACGATTTAAAAATCTTACGCGATTAACGATTTAAAAACATTTTGCGATTTTAAAAACGTTGAAAAATATTTATGCGATTTGAAAACATTTAAAAAAGGTAACAAAATTGTGAAAATACGATAAAATATTTACACAACTAAAAGGAACAGTAAGTTTACTGTCTAGACAAAAGTGGTGGACCCAGATACATTGAGAAATAGTATTGTCAAATGGAGACGTACTATATTTGGAAATTCGATATGGAGGGTAATTATGTAATTATGGTTCATTATATTGATAATGAGGGTAGTTATGTAATTGTGGTTCATTACGTTGAAAAATATTAATCATAGGAGTATTTATGTAATTACAGTTCGTTATATTTGGAAATATTGTTAATAAGGGTATTTGTGTAATTATGGTTCGTATATATACATTGAGAGATGTGTCAATTTGGTTGAAATTGACGATTGACTGACGAGATGAATTACATCGTGTTGGGGGTGTGATAAGCGTAGTGTGGTTTAATAAGTGAACTTGGAGGTGTTAGTGTGCGGAGGATTCCACATGTGGACAATTGGTAGCTCCTTTGAGCCGTGGTAACGGGCAACACACTGATGATCTTGACAAGCACTATTCTTAATCAAGATCTTGTGAAGACTGTCTGGTACAATGCCTGTTGTGCACGATGTTTTGACTGTGTACTAACTACACAACGGTTTGACTGTGTACTATTTACACAACGTTTGACTGTGTAATAATTGGTTGGGGCAGCCTGAGGTACTGATAGTTCTTCCGGGTCATTCTCTCAGATGTTATTATGTTTAGCTCCATGGAGTAGGGATGAGTCTGTGTACATATGCATTTGGGGTCTGCACCGTTATGTGACATTTATATTTGGTTTGAGATATTTTGTATGTTGTGATAATACGATTTGTTGTTTTAATTGTTATATCTGTATGTTTTGTCGTTTTCTTTACTGCTATGCTGGTAATGATGTAGATTGTCTCACCTCTTTATATGCAATTTCTGTATTATTTTTATGTTCCATAAAGATTTTGAGGAAGAGGAAGTAGTAGAGGAGCAGCCTCTAGATTGTTTGTACCCGGAGCAGGAGCAGCAACTGAACGAGCAGTTTGAGGAGGGCGAGCCTCGAGATCATCCATATCATATGGATTGATTACAACGTGGTATGGCGTTACTGGAGTATTTCCATCTTCCGATGATCTCCCCGAAGAGGATCCTTAAGAGGATCAGAACTTTTGATGTTATGCTTGGGCTAGTTTATGTTACTTTAAACTAGACAGTTTACTGCTTTAATTAAATAGTTAGTGTGTAAATTATTTGTACCTATTAAAGACAAAATGCTATGTATAATTATGGTGTGTATGTAATAGTTGGTTTTATTTCATGTTCTATTTATTTTATTTTAAGATATAATGTTCAAAAAAGAAAATTTTCACAACTTCTATTATTTATGTACTAAACGTTTTATAACTTGGGTAAGGTTTTATTTTATTTATCGGAAATGTGACATCCCAGTAGGGTGTTACATTAGTTGGTATCAGAGCCCAAGTTAGAGTCTTTTGGGGTTGTGGTTGGGTCTATTTTTGTTTGTGTTGTGTGATTCTCTGTGATTTGTTTTTGAAAGGTTACATCTGACTTTGTGTTGTCTTATTTGATTGATTGAAGAAAGAAGATGTCTAGCGATAGAAGAACACGTGCGAATGTAGAATGCAATGTTGATCTGATGATTGCAGCTACTGAAGCTATGCAGCGCATGACATAGGTAATTACTCAGCAGAATCAACAAGCAGCCCAGCAACAAGAGGCGACTACTGATGCTCTGAACTTGTCTGAGTTTAGATGTAATAATCCATTGTAGTTTAGAGGCGAATTTGATCCAAAGAAGGCTAGTCTTTGGATCCAAGATTTAGAAAGCATATTTGAAGGAATGGGGTGTGCCGATGATCGAAAAGTGACGTATGGTACGTTTATGCTGAGAGGAGATGGTGAGAACTGATGGAGAGGAACTCGGTGATTACTGCAAGCTGAGAGAACTGAAATTACTTGGGAAGTATTCAACGAGGTATTTCTAGAGAAGTATTTTCTTGCTAGTGCCCGACATATCAAGGGAATGTAATTTCTTAGTTTACCTCAAGGAAATATGACTGTTGGTGAGTATGCTGCCAAATTCTAGAGCTTGTCACAGTTCTCGAGGTATTTTCAAATTCAACCTGATGAGGCATGAAAATGCTGCAAGTTTAAGGAAGGACTGAGGGTAGAGTTGAAACGAGGAGTGCTACCTATGAGGATGAATGAATTTCCTACTTTGATGGATACATGCCGACGACTCGAGGAGTTGGAGCCATCAAGAGATCCAAGAAATCATAACTTTGGACCGACTAGGTTCCAAAGAGGAGGCAACAACAACAATAGCCGGTTTCAACATAAACCTTATTCGAGACCACCGGGAAGTCAGCCTCAACGTCCATCTGTTGGGGGAAGTTCTAGTGGTAACAGAACTGGTCAAAATGTGGCGTTTACGCCAAAATGTTTTAAATGTGGAAAGAGTGGTCACATATCTAGGGATTGTTCAATTAAGGGGACAATCTGCTTTAATTACAAAAAACCTGGACATGTTTCTAGGGATTACAATCAGCCCGAAAGGAAGCCAATTGTGAGTAATGTTCGTGCTACTCAGCCACAATCTAGAGGGCAAGTATATACTATGACCAGAGCTGAAGCTTCTCAGTATGAAGATCTTATTCAGGGAGAAGGTGTCATTGAAGGTAATCTTTTGACAGTACTATATGATTCGGGTGCAATGCATTCATTTATTGTATATGACTGTGTGGATCGGTTGAAATTACCTGTGTCTTCTCTGAGTTTCCAATTGATTGTTTCTACACCAACTGCCAAGCCTGTTGTTACATCTAAAGTATGTTTGAACTGTCCCATTACCATAAATGATCGAGTATTTTTTGTCAACTTAATTTGTTTACCTCTTGTTGAAGTAGATGTAATATTAGGAATGGGTTAGTTATCTTCTAACCATATCCTACTAGATTGTGCTAGTAAAACCATAGTTTTTCCTAAGGACGAGAATTCTGGATTTTTAACTGCCGTCAAAGTGAAATCATTGTTGAGGGATGGAGCTCAAGGATACATGCTACTGTCTTCTTTGGAAGTCAAGATTGAAAAAGATGTGAATGCTATTCATGTCGTTAACGAGTTTCCTGAGGTTTTGCCTGATGATGTACCTGGTTTACCACCGGAAAGAGAGATAGAGTTTTCTATCGATCTTGTACTAGGAGTAGGTCTTATTTCAATTGCACCATATCAGATGTCACCAACAGAGTTGGCAGAGTTGAAGAAACAATTGGAGGAACTGTTGGAGAAACAGTTCGTGCAACCTAGTGTTTCACCGTGGAGAGCACTAGTGTTGCTAGTCAAGAAGAATGATGGAACTTCTCGTCTTTGTGTGGAATATCGTCAGCTGAACAAGGTTACAATAAAGAATAAGTATCCACTTCCAAGGATTGAAAGGAGCAGTTATTTTCTCTAAGATAGATATGCGATCAGGTTATCATCAAATTCGTGTCAAGGTAGAGGATATACCTAAGACAACTTTCCGAACTCGTTATGGGCATTATGAGTATCAAGTGATGTCGTTTGGAGTGACGAATGCTCCTACTATATTCATGGATTACATGAACAGGATTTTTCATCCATACCTAGACAGATTTGTTATTGTGTTTATCGATGACATTCTGATCTATTCTCAAAATCAGGAAGAGCATGCTGAACATCTCAGCATAGTCCTCCAAATTTTGAAAGAAAAGAGGTTGTATGCAAAGTTGGCGAAGTGTGAATTTTGGTTGGAGGAAGTTGAGTTTCTGGGTCACATGATTTCTAAGGAAGGTATTGCGGTAGACCCATCGAAAGTAGAAACCATTTTAAAATGGGAAAGGCCAAAGACAGTGACTGAGATCCAGAGCTTTGTTGGAATGGCTGGATATTATCGGAGGTTTAATGAAGGTTTTTCCATGATAGCCGGACCTCTTACATAACTCACAAGGAAGAATCAAGCTTTTGATTGGACAGATGAATGTGAGGCAAGTTTCCAAGAGTTGAAGAAGAGATTGACGACTGCACCAGTGCAAATTTTGTCGGATCCTAGCAAATCTTTTGAGGTGTATTATGACGCTTCTTACCAAGGGTTAGGATGTGTGTTGATGCAAAATAGGAATGTGGTGGCTTATGCTTCAAGACAGTTGAAGGTACATGAGAGGAATTACTCAACGCATGATTTGGAACTAGCAGTAGTGGTTTTTGCGTTAAAAGTGTGGAGGCATTTTTTGTATGGAGCTATGTTCAATGTCTTTAGTGATCACAGGAGTTTGAAATACTTGTTTAATCAGAAAGAATTGAACATGAGGCAGAGGCGGTGGTTTGAGTTCTTGAAGGATTATAATTTTCAGCTTCAATACCATCCAGGAAAGGCGAATGTGGTGGCGGCTGCCTTGAATAGAAAGGTGATTAGTGTTTCTACCATGATGATAAAGGAAGAAGAATTAATTAACCAGTTTAGAGATCTATGGTTGTCAGTGGAATTGGTACCAAGAAAGATTTGTTTAAGTAAGGTTGTGGTTTTGGATGACTTGATAGATGTAATCCAAGAAAAACAAGATGAGGATCTGTTTTTACAAAATGAAAAAGAATTTTTGAAGCAAGGTCATAAGGCAACGGTGGAGGAGGGATCTGATGGAGTCTTAAGATTTAAAGGAAGGATTTGTATACTTGATGATCCCGATTTTAAGCAATCAATTTTGGACGAAGCTCATACAAGTAGTTTAAGTATGCATCAGGGAATGACTAAGATGTATCAAGATTTAAAGGAAATGTTTTGGTGGCCAAGGATGAAGAGAGATGTTGCGGAACGTGTAGCGTCTTGCCTGGTTTGTCAAAAGGCAAAAGTTGAACATCAAAGACTTGCCGGTATGTTACAACCATTAGTTATTCCTGAATGGAAATGGAATAGTATATTAATGGATTTTGTTACCGGATTGCCAAGAACGAGGAAAGGTCATGATTCTATTTAGGTTATAGTTGATAGGCTTACAAAGTTAGCGCACTTCTTGCCGATCAATATCAAGTATTCATTGGAACGATTAACCCAAGTGTACATTAGTGAAATTGTTAGACTTCATGGTGTACCCACATGTATAGTTTTTGATAGAGATCTGAGGTTTACATCAAGGTTATGGCAGAGTTTGCAAGAAGCTATGGGAACTAAGTTACATTTGAGTTCTGCTTATCATCCGCAAACTGATGGTCAAACGAAGAGGACTATCTAATCATTGGAGGATCTATTGCGAGCTTGTGTGTTGGAACAACAAAGGAGTTGGGATGAATTATTGTCCTTAATAGAATTCACTTATAATAATAGTTTTCATTCGAGTATAGGGATGGCACCTTATGAAGCACTATATGGTCGACGATGCCGAACACCTTTGTGTTGGTATCAGGATGGAGAAAGTATGACCATTGGACCTGATCTTGTACAACAAACTACGAAAAAAGTGAAACAGATTCAAGAGAAAATGAGGACGACTCAGAGCTGACAGAAAAGTTATGCTGACAAGCGCAGGAGACCTCTTGAATTTGAGGAAGGTGAGCATATGTTTTTACGAGTAACACTTACGACTGGTGTCAGAAAGGTTATCAAATCTAGAAAATTCCCTCCTAAATTCATTGGACCTTATCAAATCATTCGTCGTATAGGTCCCGTAGTCTATCAAATAGCTTTACCACCTTTTCTATCTAATCTTCATGATGTATTCCATGTATCTCAGTTGAGAAAATATATCCCCAATCCAACGCATGTTATACAGCCCGATGAAGTACAACTGAAAGATAATTTGACGTATGACACACTTCCTGTTAAGATTGAAGACAGGAGAGTGAAGTAGCTTCGAGGGAAAATGATTGAGTTAGTAAAAGTAGTATGGAACGAGGTAACAAGAGATGCTACATGGGAGCTAGAAGACATAATGAGGGAGCAATACCCTCAACTTTTCTAAGGTACGATAAATTTTAGGGACAAAATTTCTGTTAGTGGGGGTGAGTTGTAACACCCCAACTTTTCCCAACTTTTTGCTAAATTATGATTTTATCCAGATTGTACTGTGTTCTGTTTTCTGTGTATTATAAAATAAACTTGACTATTTCGTGACTGTATTTAATTGTTCTGTGTGATTTGTTCCGCGTCAAGAAAATAAATATTTTCGGGCCCGAGGAAAATCTTTGTATGATTATTTGGAGCTGGGGAATCTTACTAAACCCAATTTTGAATAATACGCGTATCAATCTTTTAATTTTTAGAATTTATCTGTGAAATAAAAATATTTTATATTTTATAGTATTATTTTATTGGTCAGTACAAACTAAAAGGACCATGGACTAGGAAAAGTCTGTGGGACCCACATTTAGTTTACGGGACCCACATTTGGGTTGTAGGACCCACATTTGGAAAATTAGTCAATATAAATGGCTTGATTATTTCTAAGCTAATAAGAAGGAGTCAATAAAAATGGCTTGAATAATTCTAAACTAATAGGAGGAAAGTCCACAAAAATGGTTGGACTTAATAGATTAATTAGTTTAAAACCTAATTAATCTAATCTAAAGTTTTTAAGTAGTAATCAAATGGATTAAACCTAGTTAGTTATTTATTAAAATTTTAGTTAGGCAATGTATTAACATAATCAAGAATGTGGTTAGTGATTCTAAGTAACTTGATGATTTACTAAATAACTAAGAAAACTAACTAATTTTACCTAAACCTAACTAGAATGGCTTAAGCATAATTAGGAGACTAAAATGAATTAAGATTTGATTAGTTCTTCCTACGTGCAATTAAGGCCAAGCTCTTCAAGAAGGTTCAAGAACATGGTGACTTGTCTCTCCTAGGCAATAGGAAACAACTTGGAGATAAAGCCTTGAAGATCCACCCTTGAACTCATCTAAGGCCATTAAGAGCTCTTGAATGTCAACTAAAGTGGCCACCTCCTTTAGGTGAACTCCACGGCCATGCATAGTGGGGGAGGGGGGGACCAATTTTTACTTCATCATCTTCATTTCAATCATTCTAAGCTATTTTCTCCTTTCTTTCTCATTAAGAACACACAAAAAACTCCATATCTCTCCATCTTGAGCAATTCGGCCACCATCACCAATCTATATCTCCACTCTTCTAAAATTTCATCCAACACCATTTCCTAAACCTAAACATCATTCTAAGAACTTCTCTAGTTGAGAGTTTCTTCAAAATCATCCATTTGAAGCTTGGAAACCAACCTTGGAATTTATTTCCTACAAGGTAAAAATCCTTGATTCTTGTTTCTAACTTGATTCTTGATGTTCTAAGCCTATGATTGATCCGTGGTTTATCTTTTTCAACCATAGTTATGACTTGTTGAAATTGTTTAAGCTTGTTAGGGTTTTTCTTGGAGCTAGACGAAATCCACAGGAGGAGATCCAAGACGGTTTTGTCTTCCTTATAGGTAAGAGGGAGATTTAATCTCATCAACCATGTCTGGTGTTGAGAAAATGGATGTGTTTGTGGTGAAGAATCCATATGGATTCATTCACTTGGTTGTTTAAGAGCTTTTCCTATTTGTGTTTGAATTTGTTTGCAAGCATGTTTATAGCTTTAATATTTTGTATGTGTTTATAGATGCATGATAAATATTGTAGGATGTGAATAACATGTTGAGGACTTGCATGAGTGTTCCAAAGAACACATTAAACTCACGGTTTCACTACTAAAAAGAGAACCAAAATGTTCTCAAATATTTTCTAAAACAGGGATTAGTTAAATGAATGGGTGAATGATTTTTTATAAGGATTTAAATAATGGAAAATAATTTAAAAAGGATTTGTTAAAGATATAGTAAATTTTGGCCAACATGCCTCATAATATACCTTTGATCCAAAATTATTTTCCAACTGTAGAGTAAGTAATTAATTAAAAAAGAACAAAATTTCAATGAATTTTTGGAGAATAAAATAAATGAACTTTCATTAGGAATTTAATTAGAGGAATTAAGTATGAATGAGAAATGATTGAACACTTGAAAATACTAATGTATAGCTCACCCTTTGAGTTTTGAAGCGTGTTAGCAAGTTTCAATGTGTAAATATTGGTTATAACTAAGAGAGGTAATTTTTAAAGGAAAATGTAGGAAATAACATTTAAAGGATTTTCTAGACAAAATGCTGTCAAAATTAATTAAAAATAAACAAAGTAATGAAAGGAGTTTCAAAATATAATTTAGAACGTAGAGAAAATATTTATGTAGATGAAAAATACTAGAAATTGCTTACGCGTATTTAAAATAATGATTTTTAAGCTACGCGATTGGGAAAACGATTTAAAATTCTTATGCGATTGAGAAAACGATTTAAAAACATTTTGCGATTTTAAAAATGTTGAAAAATATTTACACGATTTGAAAACGTTTGAAAAAGGTAAAAAAATTGTGAAAATGTGATAAAATATTTACGCAACTAAAAGGAACAGTAAGTTTACTATCGGGCCAAAGTGGTGGACCTGGACACATTGAGAAATAGTACTGTTAAGTGGAGACGTACTATATTTGGAAATTAGATATTGAGGGTAATTATGTAATTATGGTTCATTATATTGATAATTACGGTAGTTATGTAATTATGGTTCATTATGTTGGAAAATATTAATCATAGCAGTATTTTATGTAATTATAGTTCGTTATATTTGGAAATATTATTAATAAGGGTATTTGTGTAATTATGGTTCATATATATACATTGAGAGATGTGTCAATTTGGTTGAAATTGACGATTGACTGACAAGATAAATTACACCGTGTTGGGGGTGTAATAGGCGTAGTGTGGTTCAATGAGTGAACTTGGAGGCATTAGTGTGCGGAGGATTCCACATGTAGACAGTTGGTAGCTCCTCTGGGCCGTGGTAACGGGCAACACGGTAATGATCTCAACAAGCACTATTCTTAATTAAGATCTTGTGAAGACTGTCTGGTACAATGCCTGTTGTACACGATGTTTTGACTGTGTACTAACTACACGACGATTTGACTGTGCACTATTTACACGATATTTGACTGTGTAATAGTTGGTTGGGGCAGCCTGAGGTACTGATAGTTCTTCCGGGTCATTCTTTCTGATGTTATTTTGTTTAGCTCCATGGAGTATGGATGAGTCTGTGTACATATGCATTTGGCGTTTGCATCGTTATGTGACATTTATATTTGGTTTGAGATATTTTGTATGCTATGATAATACGATTTGTTGTTTTAATTATTATATCTGTATGTTTTGTCATTTTCTTTACTGCTATGCTGGTAATGATGTAGATTGTCTCCCCTCTTTATATGTAATTTCTGTATTATTTTTATGTTCCGTAAAGATTTTGAGGAAGAGGAAGTAGTAGAGGAGCAGCCTCTAGATTATTTGTACCTGGAGGAGGAGCAGCAACTGAACGAGCAGTTTGAGGAGGGCGAGCCTCGAGATCATCCATATCATATGGATTGATTACAACGCGGTATGGTGTTACCAGAGTATTTCTGTCTTCCGATGATCTCCCCGAAGAGGATCCTTCAGAGGATCAGAACTTTTAGTGTTATGTTTGGGCTAGTTTATGGTTACTTTAAACCAGATAGTTTACTGCTCTAATTAAATAGTTTGTACTGTGTAAATTGTTTGTACCTATTAAAAACAAAATTTTATGTATAATTATGGTGTGTATGTAATAGTTGGTTTTATTTCATGTTCTATTTATTTTATTTTAAGATATAATGTTCAAAAAAGAAAATTTTCACAACTTATATTATTTATGTACTAAACGTTTTATAACTTGGGTAAGGTTTTATTATATTTATCGAAAATGTGTCATCCCTAGTAGGGTGTTATAGTGAGCATCTTTTCAGACTTTTTAGAAGAGTGCATGGAGGTATTCATGGATGATTTTACTATTTATGGCTCTTATTTTGATTCTTGTTTGGATAGTCTGGCTAAGATACTGCATAGATGCATTGAAACTAACTTTGTTTTAAATTTTGAAAAAAATCATTTCACAGTAGCACAGGGTATAATTTTAGGCCATGTAGTCTCTCTAGAAAGGGCATTGAAGTAGATCCTGCTAAAATAGATGTCAATACTTATTGATCTTATCCCGCATGCATGCGGGATGTGCATTCGTTTTTAGGACATGCAGGTTTTTACAGGTGCTTCATCCTGGATTTTAGCAGGATCGCCCTTCAACTATCTAATTTGCTAAAAAAGGATGTGGAGCTTGTCTTTGACCAGAAATTCTAGGAAGCCTTTGATCATTTGAAGAAGGATTGTTCAGCACTCCCATCATCAAGCCCCCTGACTGGACACTTCCATTTAAGCTTATGTGTGATGGCTCCAATTATGCAGTGGGAGCTGTCCTGGCACAGAGAGAAGGGGAGAATCCTCATGTGATTTGCTATGCCACCAAAACTTTGGATGCTGCTCAAGCCAACTACACAACTACAAAAAAAGAACTCTTAGCCACTGTATTTGTTTTAGACAAATTTAGATCATATTTTCTTAGTTCTAAAGTAGTTATGTTTCTGATCATGCAGCATTGAAGTTTTTTTTTGAAGAAACCTGAAGTGAAACCATGACTAATTAGGTGAATGCTGCTACTCCAGCAATTTGATATTAAAATTTGGGATAAGAATAGAGCAGAAAACTTGGTGGCTGATCATTTGAGCAAAATTGAGAGCGCTTCAGAGCCTCTAGCCATCCATGACCCCTTCTGTAACATCCCAATTATGATATCTCGTTAGACTTGATCTACACAAGAATATTTAGTATTGATTATGCTACCACTAACAACTAATCCCATTATATTCACATAAAGAAATAATTATGAAGAGCCACAGTACCAACAGTTATATATATATATAACACAGCCACAAAAGGCATACTATTATACGTAACTAAAAACAACCTAAGCAAATATATAGTATATACAAGCTCAGTCCAAAACAACATCTAAATTATGCTAGTCCTCATACATCTTCTTTTTTCCTTTTGAAGAACTTGTACCTACATTTACATGGCAACAAAAACGGGGTGAGAAATCATAATTCTTAGTAGAAGTATTCCAATACCAGCATTTTATACAATCATATAGATTACACAACCATCAAGTTAACACTTCAATCGCAGAAGTACATAATTGCCCATATAATTGCAATGTCATGAGTTCATGTCATGGTGACAACCGCCTATACAATTGTCATGCTATGCCTAATTATGTCTAATGTTCATGTCTAAGCAAGTCGTAAAAGTGAATGCAATTATGAATGTCAAGAGCCCTCAAACGTATTGAGGATATTACCCACCTTAACTACTCTAGTATATGTTATGATATATCATGAATTATCAAGAATAGTGAGGATATGACTCACCTACACTACCCATCAACAGATACAGAGGATATTACTCACCTCGCTGTTTTACAACCATAAGGAATATATTACTCACTTCCACTAATCAACAATCATGATGAGGAGTTACTTACCTTAACATAAAGAGGAATTACTTACCTTATTGTTCAATCAATATAAGAGGATGTTACTCACCTCCTTACTCAACAACATAAAGAGGATATTACTCACCTCAATATGGTTCACAACAAACTTATACAACACAATCACTAATTACCTAGAATAATTAGTATCACAATTGATTTACATGCAACTCAAGATTTACTTCATCAAATGCTCCTAAAAGTACTTCAACACTCTTAAACGAGTAAACATGAGTGATTCTAATACCTAGGGAAACTTATTTTTCTCAATATCACAATACACAATATATGTATTGTATATTTATATCCATGCCTAATTGTCTCACATAATTAGCATTGCAAATCAATTTGATTCATCACATTTTCACCTCATTAAATACTCTTATTAGAGCCTTTAAGAAGCATAAAATAAGAAACTACACCCATTGGGAACTTCATTTCAACCAGCAAAATTCCCTATTTCTGCCAGACATCCACTCCTACGCGTAGCCTATGCACGCCTAGGCGTGATGCTTTCTGCCTCATGCAATTTGAAAACAAATGACCCCACACCTAGGCGTGGTCTAGTAATGCCTTGGCATCACCCTGCGACTGGAAGCTTTCTACAGAATTCTACAGAAAGTGTACTATTCCAGTGAGGAACAATGGTGTTCCACACCTTTTAATCACAAAACCGCATGGTTTCTCACCTCAAGTAAGATCCATAATCACACCACAACTCTTTAACCACTTTAATTCCACTCCATCATACCACTTTGTGAATTGTAATGCCCCTTTTTCTAAATACATCCGTGAAGAAGGAATGTCACACTATAATAATAATAATATGAAACATAAAGCGAAATAAAGCGAATTGAAATGCGAAAAATAGTAATTGTTTTTATATTCATAAACCCGATTATTTTTTTTATGGTTATTCAATTTCCTTTGCAATTATCACTATTTTTTTTTTGAATTGTTAAGTCATATCATTATCAGGCAGAGTCAAAAAGGCTTATTTAAAAATCCATGACATATAGAGGTAATAATTGAAATAGTCTCAATAAACGAAATTTAACAACGTAAAATAAACCATACACAACATGTATATATATATATATATATGAATAAGCCTGTTTAGTTACATTCCAAAATGTACAAAAAGCAAAATATGTAGCCACCCAAAGTTATACAAATATACCCCAACATATACAGCAAAACGTCAGGCTTCCCAAAAAGATAGATGGATAGCCATCAGTAGCTACCAATAGTATCAGCTCTTAAGACTGACGAGAAGGGACCGTAGCCGGGTTCTCCTCAGGGTCCTCTTCGTCCAAAGAAACATCCATTAGAGCGACAGAGCAACGAGCAGGAGCCCGAGCAGTGGACAAAAAGGAGTCATCACGTGAGGTGTAGTACATATCAGCTCACATGTCCCTAACGGGCATGTAAAACTCCAGCCAAACAAAAGCATGAAAATCTAAAATAGCGGCATCATAACGACCCCATGTTAAGGACACCATTAGCTCCCCATGGTACATGCATCGGTCCGTCTGCACATCAATGTGCCAGCAGTCAGGTCCTCCGTGAAAAACGATCCGAGTGTAGCCCAAAAATCCGCGGGGCTGCGACGTCATCCTCGATCACCTCAATCGTAGTCTGGCCAGAAGCCTGGAAACTCAGGGGCTTCCTTGTCTTCCTCACGAACGTCTTCTTAGAAGTACACAAATAGACAGAGAATATAGAAATACAGAAAAAAGTGAGATACCCAGCTTTCAGTACCAAATTGGCAGCGAGAAAACAAACGGCGATGGACGCCTACATATAACACATTTCAAAAATTTGATCACAGTAACAATAAAATTAACAGTAAGGACAGAATAACCGCAGATAGCAATAAAGTCACCAGCAACAAATAAATAACAGTAATACTACCAGCAGTCAACAGTTCAGATATTCAAACACTTATCACAGAAATAAGAACAATTATAAATGCTCATGATCAACGTACTATAGGACTGACAACTCACAATGCACAAGGTACCAAAAATTCCTACTCCATGGAGCTAGACATAAACATTTTTCAAATTGAATGATCAAGGAGTAATGCCAGTATATCGTTAGCCTTAAAATATAGTGTGCTTTATCTCATAAAAATGTTTGCGCAATTGGCTTATACATGGCACCTCGACAGTTGATCGCGATATAGGACAGCATCCCAGTCAGGATCATCGGTGTGTCGCATTGGTCTATCCCACGGCCCCAGTGGAGCTAGCACTTTCTATTGTGAGACACCCACACCCCGATGCCCCCAGGGCCAACAATATATGACCCTACACTTAGTCTACTCGCACCCGCACAAGGGTGTTATTCAAACTCCTAGGCACATATAGCTTTTCTAACAATGTCCAATAGACAACACGTTTGCATGATGACTCAATTTCAATCATGCATGGTCATCAATGATGCATTCATCATAAGCATATCACAATGGTGTATAGCCATATATATATACACATACATATTTATTTTTCAACATTGTCACATCATGACATTCTCAAGTACATAGTCAACAAGTATTTAACCTACATAAGAATTCATAACAACATATAATCAATTCTCAATGTCAATATGTAATCATACATAGCTTGTCAATTTTCACATTTTCAAAGTCTTAAACTTTGGTCAATTATGAAAATTATAAGGTGAACTACCCTCCAAAACCGTGGCCCTCTAAATGCTAGTCTCCACTTTAATTCTTTCACTTAATTAGGAATTATGCAAGTCTTTAATTTCTCAATCCCCAAGGATGCACCAAGGCATCACTTGATCCCAATTTTTCACTATAAAACCGTGGCCATTATAAGTCATCAAAGTCTCAATTTTTCTATCACATTATGTATTAGTTAGTTGATACTTAATCTCTCAATTTCCATTTCTCACAAGACCAATCCAATTCCCTAATTTCAAATGTCAAAACCGTGGCATCATAGGTCTTATAAGTTTCAATTTTTCTTTCCATTTTATGTGTTAGTTTCTTAGCATTAATTTAATTAAATTTTTAGTTCACCATGATCATTCACATCCCTTATTGTTCAAGCCAAAACCGTGGCATTAGTTAGGGTAATGAACCCTTAGAATTTTCCATCCATAAATTTTATTATCTTCATTCAACATTTAATTTCATAGGTGTTATGTGTTAGTGTACAAAACAAATTTTCCCATCAAAAATCTCTTCAAAACCGTGGCCTCCATGTTAGGGTAGGAACTTCCAAAATTTTCATTTAGCAACCCTAACATGATCAAGCTTATTTAACACTTCCAATCCATTCAAGATTACAAATCAAACATTAGTCAAATCTAAGAACACATGAACAAACAAAACTCACAAAATACATGAATATACAAGGGTTCCCTCACCACCAATGTTGGGTGAAGTGAGTAGTCTCCCTCGTACCTAAGGAAGAACAAACGAAAATGGTCTCCTTCAAGCTCTTGAAGATTTCGGTTTCAAGGGCTCCAAGAACCCTAATTTTTCAACCATCAAAAATCAATGTTAGACATGAAAAAGAATGGATCCATGGTCATCAAAGAAACCATGGAGCACGAAAATGAAGAGAAAAAGGATGAAAGGTTGAATTTTGACCTCAAAGTTAGAGACTTTACCTTGGAAGACAATGGAGAAAGGTTGGGTTTTTGAAGAAATTTTCTAAAGGAAAGGTATAGAGAAGATGGAGAGGAGTAAGGAAATGGTATTTGTGAAGAGAAAGGAGAAGAAAAATGGGAGGAGAAGGGGCTGTAAAAATCGTAGCAATGGAGGAGTGTAGAGAGAAGGAAGAGAAATGAAGAAGATGAAATTTTAGAAAGATTAGTGATTAGGTTAAAGTGATGACATTTGGTGGGTGTTAGGTTAAGTGGGGAGGCAAAAATTTTGCCTCCCAAGAGCATGGTTAGCCGCGGCATTAAGAAGAGAAAATGGGGGGAAATTTAGCTTCTCATGTAAGCTAAGGGCAAGGTGGTCATTTGGCCAAAGCTTCTTGAAGAAGCTTCTTAATTAGGGTACATAAATTTGAGTTAAAGTGAGCTTGATTAGACATAAAGTAGATTGCATTGGCATAATGTGATAGGATTTTTATTACATGCTATTATCCAATGGATAATTGCTACAGTCGACAGAAGTTAGTATTAATTTATTTGATGGATGAATTTTACACTGCGTTTCGTTATTTATCTGTTAAATTTTCTCAAAAAATGTGAAACCTCGTAAACTGTATCCTGCCTCGAGTTTAGTAAGATCCCATATCGATGTTTCCACAGATCAAGGTTCTTGGGAAAAATATTTTATTTTCCTGGCTCCGCTCAGTTCACACACAAAACAAGGAATAATATTAAAATATTCTGCGTTCTCAGAAAAATTCAGAAAAATTCCAGAAAATCTCAAATATTATAAAATGAACATTTATGATAAAAGAAAATAACTTTTAGGGTGTTACATGAATCAAAATTCACATTTTACCTAAACCCCCAAATTTAACCTAAATAGGAATTAAGGCTTTAGAGAGATGAAAAACTCATCCCAACACTTCCACAAATCAGTTTGTTACTCAACCAAACTATCCTCATCAAGATTCAACTCAAGAATCACAAAATCACTTTTCAAACCTCACTTCCCCATTAAGTTTCTCAAGAACCAAAATAAAGGAAATGAAAGCAAGAAGTTGAAATAAAGTTTCCCCCTACCTCAAGGTCTTAAAGATGAAGCCAAGGATGGATCCAAGCTCTTAGATTCTCCTTTGCTCCACTTGCTCCTTCTTTTCTTTCTCCTTTAGTTCTTCTTTCTTTCCTCTTTCCTTTCCTTTCTCTTTTCTTTTTTTTTCTTTCTTTCTTTTGTTTTCTACTTCCTCTCTCAGCCGTGAGATATGAGGAAAAGAAATCCAAATTGGCTTCTTATAGCCAAATACTAAAACTCCCAATCTACTAAGAACACTCAGATTTCATCAAATCCACTTCTCTCATTTCCAATAGACTTAAAATAAATCCTAAGATTCATTAAAAATTTGGTTTCACCATTTCTATATTTTTCCATATCTACTAGCAATCAATCTGGCATTAAAACACACAACCAGTATGCTTAAAAATACCAAACTAACTCTGATTAACCTCAAATTTATACTACAGCAACTTTAACACAATTGTGACCTAGAAACAAATTTCCCACATCTATTTCCATTAACTAAGTAGTTTAAACTAATTCTGAGGCTAAAAATAGATATATTTTTCACATAACTTTGCAACAAAATGACTAAACGTGCTTAGAAAGTCACAAAACTTAACAGACATGTTAAGCAAGTATTAGGCTACCTCTGTGTCCATATATAAGCCTAACATGTTTTCCCAGGGTGTTACATTCTCCCCTCTTTTTTAGAATTTTGACCCCAAAATTTGGTTTACCTAATGTAAGAAGTCCTGACAACTAACATGCAAACACAAATACAACCAAATCTTAAGAAAAAAAAGTTACTAAACATGTACAACAATGTATTCACCTTTACCAGAACTAGGAGACTGTGTTGTCTCCTTACCCTCTAACCAGTAGACTCTTCCTAGTTTAACCTCTGACTTTGTCTATTTCTTCTTAGAACAATTCCTTGCATAATGGTCTGTCTTGCCACATTGAAAACATTTGATCTAGTCAGCTGTACAAACTTTGTCCGTGTGGTACCTGGAACACTTGGTACACTTCTCATGCCGATCATCCATCTGAATTTGCTCGCCTTTCTCCAATGGGTGACTAGATTTAGAAATACCTCTTCCATATCCATCATCTATCTTTTTCTTCTTCTGAAGGTTTTGCAATCTTCGCTCTACCTGAAGTTGGAGATTATCCGACTCCATAATTCTACATTTGTTCATCAAGGATGGAAAATCCTTGATTTCTAAAGGCTTCACTACCCTTTTTATATTTCCCCACAGTCCGGTTTCAAACTTGACACACTTCCTGTTCTCATTTCGATTGAGTCTAAACTGAGAAGAAAACTTGGACAACTCATGAAATTTAGCCTCATACTGCCCAATGGTCATATCACCCTGTTGAAGACTAAGAAATTCCATTTCCTTATCCTCTAGTAGACTTCTTGGAAAGTACTTTTCCAAAAAGATATCCTTGAACACTTCCCATGCGATCAGTGTCCCAGCTACTACCAACGGTCTCCTAGCACTTCGCCACCACTGTTTCACTTCTCCTCCCAACATAAAGGAAGTGAAGGAAACTCTTTGCTCATCCAAGCAAGCCATTACTTCAAAGATCTTTTCCAACTCGACCAACCACTCCCCAATTTTCATCGAATCGTAGTTGCCCTTAAACATTGGAGGATTCATCCTTTTGAATTCTAAAATATCAAGAAAATTCTAGTTTTCTCCTAACTGGTACCTCCTGCGCTGGTGGCGGTTCCGGTGGTGGTACAAGTTATTGAGGTCCCAACCGCTCTAACACTATAGCAGTTACCTCTTCTTGCTCTCTCATTACATTGCTGGTAGTGACTGCCTGCTCTATTTGATGCGTCATGGCATTGGCCATTGCTATAAAGGTTGCGGCCAAATCTGTATCTTCACTAGGTGCACTTTTGGATCCTTTGGTTCACCTTTTAGGTGCCATAGTTTCCTGTACACACAGAACAACACATATTGAGTTGCAGTCTTAACATCATGTAACCGTGCAACAGTAGCTAACAACACACTACTCAAGCCAAGTCATGTAATTTCACTCAAACATCATATGTAAGAGAAAAAAAATGCACAATCAATTCTAAACATGCCTAAACATAGTCAATCCATACCCCAGCTCAACAGGATGAATTGCTCTGATAGCATAATGTAACATTCCAATTCTGATATCCCGTTAGACTTGATCTACATAAGAATATCCAGTATTGACCATGCTACCACTAATAACCATTCTCATAATATTCACTTAAATAAATAATTATGGAGAGCTATGGTACCAACATTTATATATGTACATCACAGCCACAAAAATACATACTATTATACATAACTCAAAACAACCGAAGCAAATATAAATTAAATACAAGCTCAGTCCAAAACAACATCTAAACTATGCTAGTCCTCATACATCTTCTTTTTCCCTTTTGAAGAACTAGTACCTGGATTTACATGGCAACACAAACGGGGTGAGAAATCATAATTGTAACAGCCTAAAATTTCGTATCACGTAAACAGTAATTTTTACAGTTAACAGAATTTTAGTGTTTAGTAATTTCTGAGCGCTGTAAAATTATTTTAATTATTCCACCAGCGTATTTGATCATTTTGAGTGATTTACTACGTGTCAGGGAAATAATAATTTTTGGGCCGGAAAAATTTTACGTAATTTAATTATTACTGAAAAGTCTTAATTATTTTACGTAATCTGATTTGATATTTGTGAATTTTCTAATTTTTATGATTTTGTGGATGATTATGAAATTTTTTACTGTTTGTGGGCCTAGGTGGCCATACGTGGGCCCAGGTGGGTCCCGCAAAGTGAAAATTTTTTTACGCATAGAAAAATTTGTACTGTTGAGACGGAGATAGGGGATCTTACTAAACCTAAATACGGAAACAGTTTTAGAAAATTTCTTGTACTGTGTTTTGTACTGTATTTAATTTATCGGATGATAAAAATATAGTAAATATAATTTTTGTGGGGTTTAGCAGATAAAAATAAATATTATATTATTAAGTCAACATTAGTGGTTATGATAATGGACCAATAGGAAACAAGTCTAATATTGGAGACTTTGATATCAACCGTCAATTTAATCAACGGTGTAGGATAAGTCTAATAAAATAGCTATGACCATTTATAGCCATTGGATTTTGAATTGATCAAGGGAGGAGATTTGGTCTTATAAAGTGGCTAGGACCATTTGTGACCGTTGGATTTGAATTTAATCAACGGTGGAGATGAATCAATCATGACCATTGGATTTGGATTTAATCAACGGTGGAGATTTAGTCATCAAAAATGGCTTTGACTAATTATAACCCTTGGATTAAAAGTAGAAGGTGTAATCTTGACCCTTCATTTTGGAGATGCATCTAATGGCTTAGATTTCAAGAAGGAAAAATCTAATGGCCTAGATTAAGTCTTCTAAATCAAAAGTCTACCTAAATCCTAACCATTGAACTAATCAAAGGTCTAAAATGCTCTAAATGGTGGCTTGAAAAAGATGACAACATTATTGCATGCAAAATGGAGGGGGGGACGGTTTTGTGTTGTATTTGGAGCTAAAGAAAAAGTTGAAATACCATAATTAGTTGCTTTAGTCAATTATGCACCATTATTGATTTTTGGCACTCTTAGAAGAATGCATGTAGAGGGGGGGACGATTTTTGTGTTGTTTAGAAGCTAAAGAAAAACTTTATGACCATTATTACTTGTCATGGTTAATATTACATCATTCTTGACCATTATTGCTTTGTTTGCTTCCTTAGGAGATTTCTTGGAGGGGGGACGGTTTTTGGAGGCTTAGGACCATAGGAAAGTGTTTCATTCCTGTCATTACTCATTCTTGGTCAATTAGTGATCATTTCCCCAAAACCTAAACTCTTAGAAAATTTTCTCTCTTTTCTCTCCATGGTGGTTTTGGCTATGACTCCTAAGTATGGCTTCCATCACTCAATAATTTTAACCAACCTTATTTCTTGAATCCGTACCTCATTCTAAACAACTTTCATATTGGAGACTTCCTCTAAATCATTCATTTTCATGGACTTTCTTCAAGATCCATGTTATGCAGTATTTATGGTGAAGTGTAAGGAAACTTCATTTCTTCTCTCTTTTTCATGATCTAAACCATGTTTGATCCATGGTTCCTCTTAATCAAGCTTAGTATACTAGTTTTAATGTATTTTGTTTTGTATTTGAGAAGCCCTTAGTGGTGAAGGACTTGGAAAAAGAAGCAAAACAAAGAGCTTTTGAGGATCTTCAAGAGGTAAAAGGGAGATCCATCTCACCAACCAAGTATAGTGGTGAGAGATGGTTTTATATTTGGTGGATGGTGAATCCATGTGAGGATTCATATCCATGGTCTTGTAATTTATTTGTGGCTGTTTATGTGTTTTGATTATTTGCCTATGCTTGATATGCTTTGCATAATTTTATGGCTTTGATGGTATGCTTATAATATGCATGATAAGTATATGGCATGCTTGTGGAATTTATGATGGAATATGTTTGTATGCCATGATGTGTTAATGAAAAGGAAATCAATTTTTAGCTCCAATGGCCAAGGAAGGGCTACGATTTTGATGCCCTTGATTAGGGTTCATGTTGAAATTTTTGAAGAACAAGAGAATTAATTTTTGGGTTCCTAGAACCTTGAGAATTCCGGCCAAAACACCTCAACATAAGTGTTTACAAATTAATATTTTCATGAAAGAATAAAATTCGATTGATTAGAAAAGCATGGAAAATAAACAAAGGTTTATTTTTCAAAGAGTACATGAACACGGTTTTAGAAGGATTTTTATTGATTTATTTTGTGTAAAAAGTTTCTAAGTGTTTTACTAAACATGAGTTTTAAATGAAAATAGCAATGTTGATTTTAAGGATTTGCAAAGAAAGTGAAAAAGGATTTGTAAAGAAAGTAAAAATGAATTTGAACAAATGGGTTTGGTTTTTATGACCATCGGTATTTCGGTTTTGAAAACAAAGATTTTAATGGTTTTGTTTGTGTGAAAACAGAAATGATAAATAATTGAGTTAGAAGGAAAAATGTTTGATGGCTTCAATGGCCAAATACCCTACGGTTTTGAAAAACTGGTTATGCCTAAATTTTTATGGAACAAAGTGATATTTTATAAAACAAAGTGTTTTGTTACTCGAAAGATTTGATAGTTTTCAATGACCATGTCCACAGTTTTTGTGGATGCCTTGATTTTATGAAAATGATTTTCATACAAGGATTTTGAAAGGGAATTAGAGCATTTTATCACTTGAGAGAATAGAAATTTTCATAACAGAAAACAAAGAGAGGTTGAAAACGTTTGAATTTCAATTTATTTTGAAGAAGACTAATTTTGGAAATGATTTGGGAAAAATGGGGAATATAATGGTGTTATGAAAATTTACTAACGTATAACTTATTTTCGAGTTTTGAAATACGTTAGAAAATGTTAAGTTTTGAAACGTTGATTTATATCAATGGAAAAGTGATTTTTGTGGATTATATTTTGGAAAAGGATTTCTTGAGTAAAGAAATGTGGAAAAAGATTTTCTTGAGTAAGAAAATGTGAAAAATGAAATACAAAGTCATATTATTTTGAGAAAGGTTGAAAAGGAATTTTTGAAGGTTAAGAAATATTTTCTGTAATGAAATTGTGATGAAAAATGTTTTACGTATCTTAAAACGTGATTTTTAAGCTACGTAATTTGAAAAATGTGTTGAAAATGATATTGATTTATTTAAGTCCAAAATAATGTTTGGAATATTGAGGAATATTTTAAATGATTGTAAAATGTTGAAAACTATTTTATGTCGCTTAAAAATGATTTGAAATACAATAAAATATTTCTACGCGGTTCAGAATACGTTAAAAGATTTCTACGCGATTTGAATTATGTTTAAATATTTTACGTGATTTGAACTATTGTTGAAAAATCACTACGTGATTGAAAAGTAATGAAATATTTTTACATGATTGTGAAAATGGCGAGAAATTGCTATGAGATTTAGAAAGTGTTTTAAATATTTTGAGAATGATGGAAAATGGTTTACGCGACTTAAAAGAATGATTTTTAAGTTATGCGATTTTGAAAATGGTGGAAAATCGTTACGCGATTTTGAAAACAGTGGAAAATCATTACATGATTTGAGAAACGCATATTTTTACACAATTGAGAAAAATGTTGAAAAAAGTATTATGTGATTTAAAAGTGCAACAGAAGAGTTGCAGCATTTTGAAAACGTAACAGAAATGTTACAAAATTTTGTGAACGTAACAGTAGTGTTACGGTATTGTGAAAACGTAATAAAAACGTTTTGGAATTTTAAAAACGTAACAAAAGTGTTACGATATTGTGAAAATGTAAAAGAAGTGTTATGGTATTGTGAAAATATAACAGAAACGTTTTTGAATTGTGAAAACGTAACAGAAATGTTACGCGATTGTGGAAATACGACAGAAGTGTTTTATGACTATAAAAACATGATAACATGATGATTACTCCCAAAATAGTATATGAACACTGTGTGAGAAAATGATGAGTTTTGCCTGTGATGGGCTTTTGATGCATTTTATATGCACTGGAAAGAGATGCCTGTATTTGGTATTTGAGCACTCTACGTGCATTGGAAAAATATGCGTTGAGGCATGTGATTTAAATTGAACAAATGAAATTGAAAAGAATGGCCCTTGCGGTTAGACTTGCACTGATATATTCGTGCATTGTATAAAATATATTTTGAAAAATTATGAGTTAAACCTGTGATTGGTATTCTATCTATGATTTGGTATTTGGTGCATTACACACGCATTGGAATGGTCCGATGGACTGAAGTATGGCTAACTGCCTATTAGAAACGTACACCTCTTGAGTGGGTGCGATATGCATAATGTAAGTCACTGGTTGACCTTGGGGGCATCGGGGTACGGGTTGCCTACAGTGGGTAGTGAGTAGCACTACTGTAACCACGGGTTAGACCAACGCGACATACAGATGATCCTGACCGAGACACTATTCTTATTCAAGATCTGATAAAGATTGTCGTGTATGTGCTAGATGTGCAAAAATGAGAATTATAGCATGTGGTCTGAGGCACTTGGTACCGACAGATCTTTTCGATCATTTCTCTGACCTGAGTTTTAGCTCCATGGAGTAGGAACATTGAGTCTAAATGCACATGCATTATATGAGTACATTTATATCAGCTTGATTAATAAATCAAAGAATAACTAAACTGTTGAATAATACTAGATGATGATGATGATAAATGATGTTGATGACATTATTGTGTATATTGAACAATGTTTGGATTGATATATGATTGGATGATGATAGTTGATTAATATTGAATATATTATGGGAAGTCTGGTATGATATCCCTATATGATATTACTATTTGTGTTATCTCTGTGTTGCCATGTTGGTATTAATGTAGGTGATCTCACCTCTTTGCTATGTTGTCTTGCTGTGTCTGTATTGTTAAAATTATACAGTAGAAGGAACGAGTTGTCTTAGACATAATAGGAGGTAGATATTCTGAGTTTTGGTGACAACATGGAGGAGTGGTCATTCAGGACTCGTTAGTGTGCAGTGTTAACAAGGAGCAGATATTTGATGCATCAAGATGGATACAAGAAGGAATAAGTATGTTAAGTTTTCTCGTTAGTGTTGTACCGTGCTATTAAGTAGGACCCGTCATAGGGTTTGCTACTGTTAAAAAAGAGAGAGTTTTCTGTTAGTTTTATATTTCTCTTTAAATTGTTAAACATTAATTGGTGTCAATATTGTATATTAAATATATTTTCAGTATTACTTATGGATTTCAGTAAGTTTATGTTTCTGTAATAAGAAGAAATTTTAAAACCCATCTTTTTATAACTCAAACCTTGTGCGAACTTCTTTTTGATTATGAGTCGGGAGTCAGACATGTGATACCCTAGGGAGGGTGTTACATTAGTTGGTATCAGAGCACGGTTTGAGTCTTTTGGGGTTTGTGGTTAGGTCTATTTTGCTTGTGTTGTGTTCTCTGTGTTATTGTTTTCCGAAAGGAAACAATGTTGTTTATAATGGATATCATATCCATTATATTTCGATTCGCTCGTCTCTAAAGAAAAAGAAAAAAAAAAGGAATGACTCGGGATAGTTATACTTGTGTGGAAGCGGAACATGTTACTGGTAATGCAGTTGCAGCTACGGGAGCAACAGGAGCAATGTGGAAAGACGACTGCACGAACAGAGGATCGCTAAACAGCAGAAACTAGAAGTTGAAGTTCAGGATTTGATGGAAGAGAATCAGTCTTGGAGTATAAGATTTCATAATTTTGGAACCTGGTGTTTTCTTAGGGATATTGGGAAAGTGATTAATTTCAACAAAAAATGTATTTACGACCATTGAGAAACCAGAAGCAGTAAGTGATGTGGAAAAAGGGCACTTAATAAAGGACTGTATGTCAAGGAAACAAATTGTTTAAGTGCGGAAAGTGTGGACACATTTTCAGAGATTGTGTTCTATTGAAAACAAAGTTTTGTTAGTAAAAACTCAGATAGTAGGGAAAGTCGTTACTCTGAATGGAACGGGAATGTTCTGAGCTAAAGACCTAAACAACAAAGACTGTACTGTAAGAGGTAATTCTTTGATCATAGTGTATATCTTTGGGAGGAAACCTGTTCTTTGTGTAATATGATTGAGTAGATCAATTATATTTTAGAGTTATCCGTAATCCTCTGGTCTGTTTCTTTCTGTTTCTATTCTTAGCCAATCTAGCTGCTTGTGTTATTCAAATATTGTTATAGATCAAATCTTTGTGTTAGTTTGATCTGTCGTTCAAAATTTTTGTGTTAGTTTGATCTGTTTCATAAACAGACGTGATCTTTGAAAATGGATTGGTTATTTTCCAACCATATCTTATGAGATTATTTCAACAGAGTGTGAGTAATCCAGAGAAAATTCATTTTTGAAAATCGGGTTACATCCAATTCTTTGCTGGATATGTTCGATAACAGGTTCGACTTGTTTTGTTATCTTCCATGATGTTTCCTTTCATCTCCTGCAATTGAAGAAATATCTTGCAAGAAAGGATATTTCTATATTTGTATCCGTGTTAACGTATCAGAGTGGCGCAGCGAAAGCGTGGTGGATTCTTCAAAGGTTAAAACAATTCTTTTATGTGAAAAGTTAACTAGTAATGGAAAACTCAGTAGAAAAATTTATGGAGATGTCTGTTTGATCAGTAGAAGTGAACAAGAGATAAAGGACTTTCATTGGTTAAAATCGTTTAGAATGACGCAAGAGGTGAAATTACATGAAAGCTGGAAGAAAAGATAGAAGAAGGATATTTATATTTATTCTGAGGGTGTGAAATCATGGTTATGAAATTTCGAGGATGAAATTTCCGTAAGAGGGGGAGTATTGTAACATCCTAAAATTTCGTATCTCGTAAGCAGTAATTTTGACAGTTAACAGAATTTTACTGTTTAGTAATTTCTGAGCACTGTAAAATATTTTAATTATTCCATCAGAGTATTTGATCGTTTTGAGTGATTTACTCCATGTCAGGAAAATAATAATTTTCAGGCCGAAAATTTTTTACGTAATTTAATTATTACTGAAAAGTCTTAATTATTTTACGTAATCTAATTTGATATTTATGAATTTTCAATTTTTTATGATTTTGTGGATGATTATGAATTTTTTTACTGTTTGTGGGCCCAGGGGGTGTATGTGGGCCCAGGTGGGTCCCGCAAAGTGAAAAATTTTTTACGCATAGAAAAATTTGTACTGTTGAGACGGAGATAGGGGATCTTACTAAACCTGAATCCGGAAATAGTTTTAGAAAATTTCTTGTACTGTGTTTTGTACTGTATTTAATTTATTAGACGATAAAAATACAGTAAATATAATTTTTGTGGGGTTTAGCAGATAAAAATAAATATTATATTATTGAGTCAACATTAGTGGTTAAGATAATGGACCAATAGCAAACAAGTCTAATATTGGAGACTTTGATATCAACCGACAATTTAATCAACGATGTAGGATAAGTCTAATAAAATGACTATGACCATTTATAACTATTGGATTTAGAATTGATCAAGGGAGGAGATTTGGTCTTACAAAGTGGCTAGGACCATTTGTGACCGTTGGATTTGGATTTAATCAACGGTGGAGATGGATCAATCATGACCATTGGATTTGGATTTAATCAATGGTGGAGATTTAGTCATCAAAAATGGCTTTGAGTAATTATAACCCTTGGATTAAAAGTAGAAGGTATAATCTTGACCCTTCATTTTGGAGATGCATCTAATGGCTTAGATTTCAAGAAGGAAAAATCTAATGGCCTAGATTAAGTCTTCTAAATCAAAATTCTACCTAAATCCTAACTATTGAATTAATCAATGGTCTAAAATGCTCTAAATGGTGGCTTGAAAAAGATGACAACATTATTGCATGCAAAATGGAGGGGGGGGACGGTTTTGTGTTGTATTTGGAGCTAAAGGAAAAGTTGAAATACCATTATTAGTTGCTTTAGTCAATTATGCACCATTATTGATTTTTGGCACTCTTAGAAGAATGCATGTAGAGGGGGAGACGGTTTTTGAGTTGTTTAGGAGCTAAAGAAAAACTTTATGACCATTATTACTTGTCATGGTCAATATTACATCTTTCTTGACCATTATTGCTTTGTTTGCTTCCTTAGGAGATTTCTTGGAGGGGGGACGGTTTTTGGAGGCTTAGGACCATAGGAAAGTGTTTCATTCCTATCATTACTCATTCTTGGTCAATTAGTGATCATTTCCCCAAAACCTAAACTGTTAGAAAATTTTCTCTCTTTTCTCTCCATGGTGGTTTTGGCCATGACTCCTAAGTATGGCTTCCATCACTCAATAATTTTAACCAACCTTATTTCTTAAATCCTTACCTTATTCTAAACAACTTTCATGTTGGAGACTTCCTCTAAATCATTCATCTTCATGGACTTTCTTCAAGATCTATGTTATGGAGTATTTATGGTGAAGTGTAAGGAAACTTCATTTCTTTTATCTTTTTCATGATCTAAACTATGTTTGATCCATGTTTCCTCTTAATCAAGCTTAGTATACTAATTTTAATGTATTTTGTTTTGTATTTGAGAAGCCCTTGGTGGTGAAGGACTTGGAAAAAGAAGCAAAACAAAGAGCTTTTGAGGATCTTCAAGAGGTAAGAGGGAGATCCATCTCACCAACCAAGTATGGTGGTGAGAGATGGTTTTATATTTGGTGGATGGTGAATCCATGTGAGGATTCATATCCATGGTCTTGTAATTTATTTGTGGTTGTTTATGTGTTTTGATTATTTGCCTATGCTTGATATGCTTTGCATGATTTTATGGCTTTGATGGTATGCTTATAATATGCATGATAAGTATATGGCATGCTTGTGGAATTTATGATGGAATATGTATGTGTATGCCATGATGTGTTGATGGAAAGAAAATCAATTTTTGGCTCCAATGGCCAAGGAAGGGCTACGATTTTGATGCCCTTGATTAGGGTTCATGTTGAAATTTTTCAAGAACAAGAGAATTAATTTTTGGGTCCCTAGAACCTTGAGAATTTCGGCCAAGACACCTCAACATAGGTGTTTACAAATTAATATTTTCATGGAAGAATAAAATTTGATTGATTAGAAAAGCATGGAAAATAAACAAAGGTTTATTTTTCAAAGAGTACATGAACACGGTTTTAGAAGAATTTTTATTGATTTATTTTGTGTAAAAAGTTTCTAAGTGTTTTACTAAACATGAGTTTTAAATGAAAATAGCAATGTTGATTTTAAGGATTTGCAAAGAAAGTGAAAAAGGATTTGTAAAGAAAGTAAAAATGAATTTGAACAAATGGGTTTAGTTTTTATGACCATCGGTATTTCGGTTTTGAAAACAAAGATTTTAATGATTTTGTTTGTGTGAAAACAGAAATGATAAATAATTGAGTTAGAAGGAAAAATGTTTGATGGCTTCAATGGCCAAATACCCTACGGTTTTGAAAAACTGGTTATGCCTAAATTTATATGGAACAAAGTGATATTTTATAAAACAAAGTGTTTTGCCACTCGAAAGATTTGATAGTTTTCAATGACCATGTCCACGGTTTTTGTGGATGCCTTGATTTTATGAAAATGATTTTCATAAAAGGATTTGGAAAGGGAATTAGAGCGTTTTATCACTTGAGAGAATAGAAATTTTTGTAACGGAAAACAAAGAGAGGTTGAAAACGTTTGAATTTCAATTTATTTTGAAGAAGACTGATTTTGGAAATGATTTGAGAAAAATAGGGAATATAATGGTGTTATGAAAATTTACTAACGTATAACTTATTTTCGAGTTTTGAAATACGTTAGAAAATGTTAAGTTTTGAAACGTTGATTTATATCAATGGAAAAGTGATTTTTGTGGATTATATTTTGGAAAAGGATTTCTTGAGTAAAGAAATGTGGAAAAAGATTTTCTTGAGTAAGAAAATGTGAAAAATGAAATACAAAGTCATATTATTTTGAGAAATGTTGAAAAGGAATTTTTGAAGGTTAAGAAATATTTTCTGTAATGAAATTGTGATGAAAAATGTTTTACGTATCTTAAAAACGTGATTTTTAAGCTACACAATTTGAAAAATGTGTTGAAAATGATATTGATTTATTTAAGTCCAAAATAATATTTGGAATATTGAGGAATATTTTACGTGATTGTAAAATGTTGAAAACTATTTTACGTAGCTTAAAAATGATTTGAAATACAGTAAAATATTTCTACGCAATTCGGAATACGTTAAAAGATTTCTACGCGAATTGAATTATGTTTAAATATTTTACGTGATTTGAACTATTGTTGAAAAATCACTATGTGATTGAAAAGTAATGGAATATTTTTACGCGATTGTGAAAATGGCAAGAAATTGCTATGAGATTTTGAAAGTGTTTTAAATATTTTGAGGAAAATGATTTACGCGACTTAAAAGAATGATTTTTAAGTTATGCGATTTTGAAAATGGTGGAAAATCGTTACACGATTTGAGAAACGTATATTTTTACATAATTGAGAAAAATGTTGAAAAAATTATTATGTGATTTAAAATTGCAACAGAAGAGTTGCAGCATTTTGAAAACGTAACAGAAATATTACAAAATTTTGTAAACGTAACAATAGTGTTACAGTATTGTGAAAACGTAATAAAAACGTTTTGGAATTTTAAAAACGTAACAAAAGTGTTATGGTATTGTGAAAATGTAAAAGAAGTGTTATGGTATTGTGAAAATATAACAGAAACGTTTTTGAATTGTAAAAACGTAACAGAAATATTATGCGATTGTGGAAATACGATAAAATTATTTTATGACTATAAAAACATGATAACATGATGATTACTACCAAAACAGTGTATGAACACTGTGTGAGAAAATGACGAGTTTTGCCTGTGATGGCTTTTGATTCATTTTATATGCATTGGAAAGAGATGCCTGTATTTGGTATTTGAGCACTCTACGTGCATTGGAAAAATATGCGTTGAGGCATATGATTTAAATTGAACAAATGAAATTGAAAAGAATGGCCCTTGTGGTTGGACTTGCATTGATATATTCGTGCATTGTATAAAATATATTTTGAAAAATTATGAGTTAAACCTGTGATTGGTATTCTATCTATGATTTGGTATTTGGTGAATTATACATGCATTGGAATGGTCCGATGGACTGAAGTATGGCTAACTGCCTAGGAGAAACGTACACCTCTTGA
The DNA here is from genome assembly GCA_029884605.1 of Ormosia emarginata. Taxonomy (NCBI): domain Eukaryota; kingdom Viridiplantae; phylum Streptophyta; class Magnoliopsida; order Fabales; family Fabaceae; genus Ormosia; species Ormosia emarginata. Next base: position 24,015,037 of record JAQQTP010000074.1, on the reverse strand, counting down.
GTGGGTGCGATATGTGTAGTGTAAGTCACTGGTTGACCTTGGGGGCATCGGGGTGCGGGTTGCCTACAGTGGGTAGTGAGTAGCACTACTGTAACCGTGGGTTAGACCGACGCGACACAACGATGATCCTGACTGAGACACTATTCTTATTCAAGATCTGATAAAGACTGTCGTGTATGTGCTAGATGTGCAAAAATGAGAATTATAGCACGTGGTCTGAGGCACTTGGTACCGACAGATCTTTTCTATCATTTCTCTGACCTGAGTTTTAGCTCTATGGAGTAGGAACATTGAGTCTAAATGCACATGCATTATATGAGTACATTTATATCAGCGTGATATATAAATCAAGGAATAACTGAACTGTTGAATAATACTGGATGATGATGATGATAAATGATGTTGATGACATTATTGTGTATATTGAACAATGTTTGGATTGATATATGATTGGATGATGATAGTTGATTAATATTGAATATATTATTGGAAGTCTGGTATGATATCCCTGGATGATATTATTGTTTGTGTTATCTCTGTGCTGCCATGTTGGTATTGGTGTAGGTGATCTCACCTCTTTGCTATGTTGTCTTGCTGTGTCTGTATTGTTAAAATTATACAGTAGAAGGAACGAGTTGTCTTAGACATAACGGGTGGTAGATATTCTGAGTTTTGGTGACAACATGGAGGAGTGGTCATTCAGGACTCGTTGGTGTGCAATGTTAACAAGGAGCAGATATCTGATGCATCAAGATGGATACAGGAAGGAATAAGTATGTTAAGTTTTTTCGTTAGTATTGTACCATTCTATTAAGTAGGACCCGTCATAGGGTTTGCTACTGTTAAAAAAGAGAGAGTTTTCTGTTAGTTTTATATTTCTCTTTAAATTGTTAAACATTAATTGGAGTCAATATTGTATATTAAATATATTTTCAGTATTACTTATGGATTTCAGTAAGTTTATGTTTCTGTAATAAGAAGAAATTTTAAAACCCATCTTTTTATAACTCAAACCTTGTGCGAACTTTTTTTTGATTATAAGTCGGGAGTCAGACATGTGATACCCTAGGGAGGGTGTTACAATAATTCTCAGTAGAAGTATTCCAATACTAGCATTTTATACTATCATATAGATTTTACAACCATCAAGTTAACACTTCAATCACAGAAGTACATAATTGCTTATACAATTACAATGTCTTGAGTTCATGTCATGGTTACAACCGCCTATACAATTGTCATGCTCTGCCTAATTATGTCTAATGTTAATGCTTATACAAGTCCTAAAAGTGAATGCAATTATGAATGTCATGAGCCTTCAGACGAATTGAGGATATTACCCACCTTAACTACTCTAGGATATGTTATGATATGTCATGAATTATCAGGTATAGTGAATATGTGATTCACCTACACTACCTATCAACACATATAGATGATATTACTCACTTCACTGTTTTACAACTATAGGGAAGATATTACTCACTTCCACTAATAACCAATCATGATGAGGAATTGCTTACCTCAACATAAAGAGGAATTACTTACCTCACTATTCAATCAATATAAAGAGGATATTACTCACCTCCTTACTCAACAACATAGAGAGGATATTACTCACCTCAATATGGTTCACAATAAACTCATGCAACACAATCACTAATTACCTACAATAATTACTATCACAATTGATTTACATGCAACTCAATATTTACTTCATCAAATACTCCTAAAAGTACTTCAACACTCTTAGACGAGTAAACATGAGTGATTCCAATACCTAGGGAAACTCATTTTTCTCAATATCATAATACACAATATATATATATATATTTATATACGTGCCTAATTACCTCACATAATTAGCATTAAAAATCAATTTGATTCATCACATTTTTGCCTCATTAAATACTCCTATTAAAGCCTTAATACTCATTAAGAAGCATGAGAAATTACACCCATTGGAAACTTCATTTCAGTAAACAAAATTCCTTGTTTCTACCAGAAATCCACTCCTAGGTGCAACCCATGCATACCTAGGCGTGATGCTCTCTACCTCACTCAAATTGAAAACAAATGACCCCACGCCTAAGTGTGGTCTAGTAATGCCTAGGCGTGACCCTGCGACTGGGAGCTTTCTGTAGAATTCTGTAGAAAGTGTACTATTCCATTGAGGAACAATGGTGCTCTACACCTTTTAATCTCAAAACCACATGGTTTCTCACCTCAAGTAAGTTCCATAATCATACCACAACTCTTAAACCACTTTAATTCCACTACATCATACCACTTTGTGAATCAAAATTCACATTTTACCTAAACCCCCAAATTTAACCTAAATGGGAATTAATGTGGCGTCCCGGGGCCGACGAGGGCGGGGAGTGGTCGCTGGTGCTAAAGTGAAAGCATCAATAAGCGGCTCCTGGTAGGCTTCTAGGTGAAGGGTCCCATGAATGAACTGAATACGCACCGGAATGAGAGGGATTCAGAGACTGTGCAGGTATGGGACTACATAGCTAAGGATGGCTTAAAGGAATTGATTAGGTGTAGTCATATCATCAAGTTGCAACTTTTTTTCGGGAGCTTAGAACATAAGAGCTCCATGGTTAAGTGTGCTTGACCTGGAGCAATTGTGGGATAGGTGACCTCTTGGGAAGTTTCCTAGGATGCGTGTGAATGAGGACAAAGCACGCTGAAAAGACCCATGTTAGTTTATGGACACACTCATCAATCTTGCAGGCAGTCCCGAGATGTTACAGATGGTATCAGAGACGGGACCTCTCCCAGTTCGGTGTGGTTCGGGGACGAACCAAGCGGAAGTTAGTGGGCATGTGGCGTCCCAGGGCTGACGAGGGTGGGGAGTAGTCGCTGGTGTTAAAGTGAAAGCATCAATAAGCGGCTCCTAGTAGGCTTCTAAGTGAAGGGTCCCATGAATGAACTGAATACGCACCGGAATGAGAGGGATTTAGAGACTGTACAGGTATGAGACTGCATAGTTGAGGATGACTTAAAGGAATTGATTAGGTGTAACTATATCAACAAGTTGCAACTTCTTTTCGAGAGCTTGGAACATAAGAACTTTGTGGTTAAGCGTGCTTGACCTGGAGCAATTGTGGGATGGGTGACCTCCTGGGAAGTTTCCTAGGAAGCGTGTGAGTGAGGACAAAGCACGCTTAAAAGACCCGTATTGGTTTGTGGAGACAGTCGTCAATTTTGCAGGCAGTCTTGGGGCGTTACACCATCCACATTTTCTTGCTCAACCAACCTTGTTTCCTACATCTTCTCATCATCTTGAAGCTTTTCTCTTTTGTGACCATCACTTGAAAAGAAAATGGAAGAAGAAAATGGAAGAAAGGTGACCAAGAAAAACGAAAATGAGAAGAAAATGGAAGAAAGGTGATGGCTTTACCTCCAAAGCTTCAAGCTTTAACTTCAATGGTGGAAAATGGAAGAAGAAGAAGAAGAACCAAAAGATGACCACCAAAGAGAATGGTCTTGGAATGGTATAAGAAAGCTAGAAATGTGATTAATTTAGCAAGCCATGGAGATTATCTCCAAGAGGTGAGTGTACGGTGGAGAAGGAAGAAGAAAAGAGGAAGAGAAGAGTGCTTGAAGAAAATGAGAAGAGAAAGAGTGTTTAGAAAAATAGAAGTGAGGTGGTAAAAGTGAGAATGTGAGAGTGAATATTTGGCTCCCAAATGGCTTCTGCCGTGGAGTGAGTGGGGAGGGAAAAGAGAGAAAAAGAAACATGTGTATTATCAGGGAAGTTTCTAGGAAGCTTCCCTCTTTAAGCTCTTGTTAAATTAATCTTTCTTGTGAAAATAAAGCTAATTGATGTGACACAAAGTAGATTTTGGATAATGTGATAAGATTTTTAATACATGTTATCATTTAGTAGACAATTGTTACAGTTGACCGAAGTCAGTATTAATTTATCTGATAGATAAAATTTACACAGCGATTATTATTTTATCAGTTAAAATTTCTCAAAAAATGTGAAATCTCGTAAATCATGTCTGGCTTCGAGTTTAGTAAGGTCCCCCATCGACGTTTCCACAGCTCAAGTTTCTCGGGAAAAATATCTTATTTTCCCGAGCCCACTCAGTTTGCACGCAAAATGAGAAATAATATTAAAATATTTCGCACTCTCAGAAAAATACAGAAAAATTCTCAAAAATCACAAATATTATAAAACAACTATTTATCCTAAAATTATTAATTTCCAAGATGTTACAACACTCCCCTTCAAATAGAAATTTTTTCCTCGAAATTTTCATCCCTTAGAATAAACATAGATGTAATTCCTTCATCTTGCCTTCCAACTTTCACATCGCACTTTTAGTCGCGTCAATTCAGATCACCCTTACTAATGTGATCTCTATATCCCTGTGTTGCTTTGTTCTCCTATCCTTGATCTTCACAAGAAGCTTATCATAGATCAGACTCTCTCTAAACTGTACCGTGTTTAGTTTGATGACAAGACTGAATCGGGGATATACTTTCGCAATCACGATATATGGAAGATTTCACAAAGATTTAGAAAGAAAGGATGACAAAAATTAGTTGTTAGGCTACCAAACCAAATTCAAAACGGAATTTGATATAGTCCGAAGAATTTTGAGGTGAGTTTATTGGTAACCCATACAGGGCGATATATGTTTAGTAATGTCTCTCTCCATTCCTTACTACGGATACTTCTACTTTAAATCTTGGTATATCTTAGTCACTTTTCTAATTCTCTTAGATTTCTCCCAATAGATCATTCGAAATAGTAACCATGTCTAGATATACTTCATCCAGTGCCATTTACAATGACAATCACATGTCCTTGAATTACTCCATTAATTCATTCTTCTTAACCATTATAATGAAGATATTAAGTAGTTTACGGTTCAAAGCGTCGGCCATGACGTTTGCCTTTCCAAGATGATACTAAAGCTAGAGGTCATACTTCTTCAAAACTTCTAGTCACCTTCTCTATCTCATGTTCAGTTCCTTTTCATCGATTAGACACTTTAAGTGCTTGTGATTGCTAATGGTGTTGAATGTTGCTCCATATAGAAAGTGTCTATGTATTCTCAGAGCAATTATAACTGCGGCTAACTCCAAGTCATGAGTTGGGTAATCCTCATCATGCACCATCGACTATCTCAAGGCATAAGTCACAACTTCCCAACTATGCATGAGCACACATCCTACACCTCAATGCGAAGTACCACAAAGTATTTCAAACGGTTCCTCGAAATTAGGTAGAACCAATACTAGTGAGCATTCAAACATCTCCTCAATCCCTGAAAAACTTTCTTCACCTGTGTTAGTTCGTAGAAGTTTGATTCTCTTCTTGTAAACTACATAAGAGATCCCACTATCTGGGAGAGCTCATCGACGCTCCTTCGACAGAAACCAGCTAACCCTGTAAGTTACAAGGGTATCATGGTCTCCAGTTCTTCCCATTACAAGACTGCTTCAACTTTTGACGGACTCATAGCAATCCCTTCATTTGCATTCTCATGACTCAAAACTGAACCTCCTCAAATAAGAATTTCACACTCTGATACTTTGGCATTCGCTCCTTCTCCTTTAAGGTCTGAAAAATTGGATCGAGGTGTCCAACGTGCCTATCCATACCTTCGAGAATAGATCAAAATGTCATCATTAATGACAACGACGATTCTGTTCTAGGTAGGGATAAAAGATTCGATTCATGCAGTCTATGAATATAACAGGAGCAATTGTCACTCCGAACGTCATTACAAGATACTCATAATGTCCAAAACGCATTCGAATTACCATTTTGGGAACATCCTCAAATTCCTACGAATTTAGAAATGACCAAAATGTACATCTATCTTAGAGAGAACAATGATTCCTTCATTGCTGATCCATCCAATCGTTCATCTTTCTCCGAGGATACTCATCCTTGATTGTAATCTTGTTCAATCGGCGACAGTCCTCATCTCACCGAGAAGTTCCATTATTCTCCTTAACTGACAGCACTGTAACTCCTCATGCAGGACTCTTTGACTAGAAGAATAACATTTATATTCCCCTTGCCTTTGTCCTCCAAGGAAGATATTAGCATGTATCCTCAGGTTTCTTTTCCCTCACAAAGCTCCAACCTTGTTGGCTGTTACGAATTTAAAAGTCTTGGTTTCGAAAACCACTAAGGTTTTCATCGGGACGATCTAGCTGGATACGACTAGAAAATGATTGACCAATTCCGGAAATCATAAACTCTAATAGGTATAGCTTTAGGTATGCAAGTCAGATCAACAAAAGATTCGACTTTTAGTAGAACAGGATGAAGTAAACAAACTTGGTTGTCAATGACAAATCTTGGTAATAGAGATAAAAGTAACTGGGTCAATGTCAATGAAAATATAGACAAATCCAAATGATCCATACAGTTACAAATTGTAAAAGGAAGGGTTACCCCCAGAATTATACAGCACGATTACAGGATCGTCAATTGAGGTACAATTTTCATTGTTTAGATCTTCAAACTTAGAGGTCTAAGCACCTCCCAGGGTGTAAATTTTGGCTTCTGTTTGTGATTCCACAACCCTTGCAGCATTGACTGAAGAACTTGCCTTCGCTTGGTTGCAGTTACGTGAAACGTGTCTAGGCTTTCCACATTTAAAGCAGATGATCCCCGTAATTATGCAGTCCCTTGTTAGGTGCTCCTTTCAGCACTTGAGACAGAACATTCTCTTGGTGTTACATTCCTTGGTTGAGTGGTTCTTTCCTCATTTCTTATATTTTGGCAAAAATGTCGAGGTCTGATTGGATCTACTACCACTAGCACTCTTTCCATGGGTTGGATGTGGCTGTCATTTTCCTGGCAATCGAGAGTATGGTTTCTGCTTGGATTGATTAGCCTTTCTATTATTCCTCCTTTGGGGTCTAGGCAATCCAAGGTTATCCCAAGTCCGACCTTCTTTCAACAGATTCGGGACCTCAATGTCCAATTCTCGTTGTTGCGTGTCCCTTTGACCTTGGTGAGTTGTCACCTCAATTATCCTCTGCATTTCCTCTGCAATCGTAGTCATGCTTCCATTGTCTCATCCTGCGCTCACATACGTACGCCTATCACGAGCCATCGACTTTCTTCAAAGACAAACAAAACATAACACAACAAAACAAACATAATTATTTCGAACGATATTGTCTCCTCTCGGAAACTAAACACACAAAATCACACAATTCAAACAAGACAATTCAATTTACGAATGCTAACAGTCCCCAACTCGAACTTCTTCATTCTGCCTCCTACAGTGTAGCCTCTTGCAAATCGTCAACCCCCAGACGGTTTCTCGAACCAACTTACATTAGTTACTCTTTCTCCAAAAGATCGATTTTTCAAAACCCCTTGATCTCCTTACAAAAGAATTCCTATTTTCCTAGTATAGTACGCCTAGGCGAAGTCACAGTTTCCTGCACACACAGAACATTACATATTAAGTAGGCCAGTCCTCAATATCATGTACTGTATAACAGTAGCTACTAATATTCAACCTACGGCAAGCCATGCATTCCTTTCCTATCATCTCAATCAAGAGACAAGGAAATGCACAACAGACAAAATTCTAACATGCCTGAACATAGCAAGTCCATACCCCGGCTCAAGAGGATGAACTGCTCTGATACCACCTAGTGTAACACCCCTTGATATAGCAACCACAGTGCAATCGTCATTACACCATAATTACCAAATCCCGATTTGTCACAGTCTCAATAACAGTAAATTTCAAAATTTTAAAAGTTTATTTTCACATTTATGCATAAGTAGAAGATACGAGCCTCGAATGAAACATAATTAGTACTCAATCATTTATACACAACCGCTGAAATAAAATCATTTTCCATATATATATTTTATAGTCATCCTTAACACAAATCACTGATAACATGGAAAATAATAATTACAAAGTCAAATAAAATACAGCGGGAACTAAAACACTAAAGGGGAAAAGTAGTAACCCTGGGGTAGGTACTACTAGCAGACAAAGTTGTAACCCCATATACATATACAACGTTCAGAGTCCCAGTCGACAAGTCAGGCATCAATGCCTCCACGCAGCTACACTCGTACGTAGCCGAAGAAATCTTGTCCAGACTTCCAATCCCATCGGCAAAGGTGTGGTCCCTCTTCATCTTCCTCACAATCTTTTACCAAATATAAATATAAAATAGAAACGTAGAAACACAGGAAAGAGGTGAGACACCGTTCTTTTATTACCATTATGGCAGTAAGAAAACAACACGGTGCAAAGCGCCCACAAAGCAATACAGTTCATACATTTATTAATAGCAACATTGGAATTTATAATAAAAGCAATTCAATTATAAACAATAATATGAATCAATAATAACAGTGATATTTATGGTAAAAGCAAAACAATAGTAAGCAATAGCAAGAATCAACAATAACAGGCAGTTAACAATAATATTTCCAGAAATCAGCACAACGTTCAGATAATCATTCACAGAAGTAAAACAGTTACTTTCAAAGTCACAGGTGTTCATGCTCAACAGTTTATGAGACCGACAATGAACGATGCACAATGCATTATGGTACCAATTCCTACTCCACGAAGCTAGACATTAACCTTTCGGAGTGAACGACCAAGGAGTAATGCTAGTATATCGTTAGCCTTTAAAAATAGTGTGCTTCATCTCATAAAATATTTGCTCATCATAGCTTATACGTGGCACCTCAATAGTTGATCACGATATTAGCAGCGTCCAGTCAGGATCGTCTGTGTGTTTGCATCGGTCTATCCCACGGCACAGAGGAGCTCATAACTATCCATGTAAAGCACCTGCACCCCAACGTCCCCCGGGCCAACAACATATAGCCCTTCGCTTAAACCAATTCACACCCGCACATAGGTGTTATTCAACTCTTAGGCATACATATGCATGACGACACAATGTCCAATCATGCATGTTTATCAATGATGCTTTCATCATAAGCGTACCACAATGGCATATATTCATATTTCAATATTAACATGTCATAATTTCATCAAGAGCTTGGCCCCACATAGGAGCTAGCAATTTCATCAAATAATTCTCAATATATTAATACATATACATGTCCATCATTGCACACATATCGAAATTTTCATGTTATGGATCCAAAAATTCCATTTTCAAATCATTTCTCCATCATTGGTTTGGATGTATAATCCTATTGCATTTAAGTGAAATAAAATCCTTGAATCTAGGGTTTAAGATTTATGTTTGAGTTACAAGGGATAAGAAACCATGTTTTCATCATTTCCAACTCAAAAATCTCATTTTTGGGTCCTGGTAATCGATTACATGGATCTGGTAATCGATTACCAGCTTGGCAGAATCTCTGTAATCGATTACATAAAGGATGTAATCGATTACATAGCTTCCCAGAAACCTGATTGTAACTCTAGGAACCTAGTAATCGATTACACAGCTCTGGTAATCGATTACTAGCTGGACAGAACCTCCGTAATCGATCACGCACAGGATGTAATCGATTACGTGATTCCTAGAAACCATGATTTTGTAACTTAGAAGCTCGGTAATCGATTACAGATGGTGTGTAATCGATTACCATGCACGAACTTGCATAAAAACAGAGTCTTTAGGTCATTTTTACTCAAACCAAACTAATCAATATCATTTTTAACATCATATTAGCTCAAACATGCATCCAAAATCACATAAAGGAAATCAATAACTCATACAAATCAAACCAAATACACCATTGTGAAAAGAAGAAAGAAAAACACATAATGAAGAGGGAAGTCCACACATGGATCCCTCAATCAACAACAACATACAAGACATCTCCTTACTATGAAGACTGGTTGAAGAGGATTATCTCCCTCTTACCAATTGAAGACAACCACAAGGATGCTAGCTCCTTTTTGTTCTTCATTTTCGTTTTCACCTTCAAGAAAACACTAATGTGAGTGACTTCCACAATGTCCACTCAAATCATGGAAAGATGAGTTCTTGATCACATAGGTGACCAAGAAAAATGAAAATGAGAAGAAAATGGAAGAAAGGTGAAGGCTTTACCTCAAAAGCTTCAAGCTTTAGCTTCAATGGTGGAAAATGGAAGAAGAAGAAGAAGAAGAACCAAAAGATGACCACCAAAGAGAATGGTCTTGGAATGGTGTAAGAAAGCTAGAAATGTGATTGATTTAGCAAGCCATGGAGATTGTCTCCAAGAGGTGAGTGAGAAGGAAGAAGAAAAGAGGAAGAGAAGAGTGCTTGAAGAAAATGAGAAGAGAAAGAGTGTTTAGAAAAATATAAGTGAGGTGGTAAAAGTGAGAATGTGAGAGTGAATATTTGGCTCCCAAATGGCTTCTACCGTGGAGTGAGTGGGGAGGGAAGAGAGAGAAAAACATTGTGCATGTACATTATGCATTCACAATTAATAGCCACGACACAATCGTCATTATGCCACAGTCACTAAATCTAGGCATGCTACAAGTCAACAACAGGCTTACAAATTTAATCATTGTGCATGTAAATAAAATATGAGCCATAAATGAAATATATTTATTACACAACCATAACATACTCCAAAGGGAATTACATTTCTGATATACATATAGCATAATACAGTAACACATACAAAATGTAAAACATACTTGTTTAACGACATATATGCAGCTACCACAACCAAGCCCATACTGACCCAAAATAGAAAGTAGAAACCTATAACAGGTCCTACTCAAAGGTAAGGTAACGTTCCCAACGTGCCCTGTGGTGTCCCGGGGTCGACGAGGGTGGGGAGGGGATGCCGGTGTAAGAGAAGCACGTACAAGGAGCGGCTCCTGGCAGGCTTCTAGGTGAAGGGTCCCATGAATGAACTGAATACGCACTGGAATGAGAGGGATTCAGAGACTGTGCAGGTATGGGACTACATAGTTGAGGATGGCTTAAAGGAATTGATTAGGCGTAACCATATCAATAAGTCACAACTTCTTTTCGGGAGCTTAGAACATAAGAACTCCATGGTTAAGCATGTTTGACCTAGAGCAATTGTGGGATAGGTGACCTCCTGGGAAGTTTCCTAAGATGCATGTGAGTGAGGACAAAGCGCGCTGAAAAGACCCGTGTTGGTTTGTGGAGACACTCATCAATCTTACAGGCAGTCCTAGGATGTTACAAATGGTATCAGAGACAGGACTTCTCCCAATACAGTGTGGTTCGGGGATGAACCAAGCGGAAGTTGGTGGGCATGTGGTGTCCCAGGGCCGACAAGGGTGGGAAGTGGACGCCGGTGTAAGAGAAGCACGTACAAGGAGCGGCTCCTGGCAGGCTTCTAGGCGAAGGGTCCCATGAATGAACTAAATACGCACTAGAATGAGAGGGATTCAGAGACTGTGCAGGTATGGGACTGTATAGTTGAGGATGGCTTAAAGGAATTGATTAGGCGTAGCCATATTAACAAGTTGTAACTTCTTTTTGGGAGCCTAAAATATAAGAACTCCATGGTTAAGCATGCTTGACCTAGAGCAATTATGGGATGGGTGACCTCCTAGGAAGTTTCCTAGGATGCGTGTGAGTGAGGACAAAGCGTGCTGAAAAGACCTGTGTTGGTTTGTGGAGACACTCATCAATCCTGCAGGTAGTCCCGGGATGTTACATGCCTAACATGCTCTAACTCCAAGGGAGTAAACTATACGTCGGCATCTATAAGAAAACTGCATCTCCACGAACCTACAAAGATTCTGCCTTATCGCTATCTCAGTCTTCACGGGTCATAAATATAAAACAGAACGAGACAAGAAAGAGGTGAAATCCCCTACATCAAATCTAATATGACAGCAAGAAAATGATATGAATGACAGAGTCATTCCATACATACAGATATTATAGATATATTCAAGTTATCAATTTCATAAATATCATCAAAAAGTATATCCCACAATAATATAAACATTGATAGCACTATAACAACAGATATCCACAATAGGCATATAATGATTATGCCACCACAATATATATGTTGACTATGCCTCGACAATATGTGTACTGACAATGTGTATGCATACTGAAGCAATTCTTACTCCATGGAGCTAATACTCAATTTCAGAGATGAACGTTCTAGAAGATCTGCCACCCTCAATGATAGTTTACGTCAGACCACGAAAAGAGATAGTGTTGTCGGGCGCGTAATGCGTTACAACAGTTCATCATGGTCAGAGGTATATAAGGTGAACAATTATCACTATGAATCACTGCGCCGTACAGTCCCCTAAGATCTATCATAGATCTCACTATTCGATTCTCATTCACTCCTAGGCAACAAAAGTAATACAGACATTGATTGTATGATGTTCAATGCATGATAACTCATGCATAATTCAAGCCACTATTGTACTGTTCCCAATGATATCAAGACAACCGCCTATACGATTGTTCGATACCATTAGTATCAATGATATTACATAACCGCCCATACAATTACATAATAACACTGATCCACCCGGGTCCAACACATCGGCACAACAGCAAACCAATGTACAATGTTCAATGTATGAAAATGTTCAATGCACGATAATTTAATGAATAATCTAAGCCACCACTAGGCTTAACATTCCAACATCTTTCACAAGGTCCATACTACTTTAATTTACAAAACCCTTCTCTCTATTTCCTAAAAAAAAGACTGTCTTGATTTAAATCCTCCATTATCTTAATCAAAATCACTATCATTTAATAATAAAACTTTGTTCCATTCTTCTTAAATAAAATACTCTAGATCTTAAATCACTTTTAAAACTCCTTTTCCATTTCTTATAAAAATCATTATGTATTTAATAAAAGTTATATATTTCTATACTCCTCTAGAAATCCTTTTTAAACAAAATACTTTAAACTTAACATCATCTTCCAAATTCATTCTTTATGACTTATGCTAAAAATCCATTCATTCCAATTAACAAAATCATGTTCATTTCCTTTCCACACTTAAGAATCTTTGATTCATATCCCCATTACCTAATCAACTAAATTCATAATTTATAAAATACTTTTGACTTGGATTGCTCCAAAATGGGCTTAATGGCCGTGAGCCTCATGGTCCTTAGACCTCTAAATTTTTATCCTCCAACAACAAGATTCCAAGCACATATCATACTTCAATTATCAAGTCACACTATAGCACATCCATGCGTAAATCACAATAGAGCATAACTAAGCACATAAGCGTAAATCATACAAAAATCAAATTCATATAAAACAAATAAGCATAAACCATTACCACACAATCAAGTGAAGGAATCCTAACATGGATTCTTCACTTACAAACACAACATTTCCATTTTCTCACCACCATGTTTGGTCGATTTACCTCAAGAGAAGATCAAAAGGAAGCTCCTTTAAGTCTCCTTAATGATTTCATCCAACACCAACCAGCAACCCTTAAGACAACAAACATACAAATATTAGATCTAAAGCTTGATAGAAGACAACCATGGATCAAGATCATGGTTTAACATTTTGAAAATAAGATTAGAAGTGAAGATTCAAAACTTCACCTAAAAACCCTTGATCATGAGCTTGAAGAACAAGGTTGGAGATGGATGATTTTGACTAAAATCTCAACATGAAAGTGTCTTAGATTTGTGTCTAGATTCAAGATCTATGGTTAGATGAAATTAAAGAAGATAGATGGGTGGTTTTTGGGGGTGAAGCCGTGAGCTTCAATGGAGGAAAGGTAAGAGGATTTTGTGTTCTTGGCTTCAAGAAAGTGAGGATGAAGATGAACAAATAAAAACTAAACCTTGAACCCCCCCTCCTCCCAAAATGATGCTTTGGCCGTGGGGTTTGGAAGAGAAAGTTGAGAACTTTTGTTTTGTTTCTTGATGGAGAGAAGAGAAATGAACAAAGTAGAATCACCTTACTATTTGGTCATCCAAGTTTGCTCTAGAACCTCCTTGATGATTTTCGTGCAAATCCTTCATCAAAATCCTAAGATGGTCAAACTTTCACAATCAATAACCAAAGCTTGAAAAGAGAAGTCCTTGGTCACAAAGTGACCAAGGATCACGAAAATAAGAAGAGAAAGTAGAAAAGTCAAGAGCTTTACCTTAAAGTTTTCAAGCTTTAGGGCTTTATGGAAGAAGGTGAAAACGGAAGATTCAAATGGTGGTCACAAAAGAGAAAATGTTCTTGATAATGAGGAGATGTAGGAAATAAGGTTGGTTGAGTGAAAAAACTTGGAGGGCCAAAAATGGTGGTTTTGGCTGTGGAAGAGAGGAGATAATGGAGAGAAAAGTTGAGTTCTTGAAGGTGGTTCCAACAAGAAATGAAAAGCTTCAAAGGAAATATGAGTTCAAGCAAAGTGGTTGCTTGAAATCAAGCATCCACGGAGGGGAAGTGGAGTGGTATTGCCGTGGAAGAGAGGAGGAAGAAGGAAGAAGAAAATGTGAGAGAAAAAGTGAGAGAAGAAAAATAATAGAGAGAGAAAGTGATAGAAAAGTGATAGAAACTTTTGTTTGAATAAAAGGTGAAATTGCTTTATGAAAAGATGACAATTTTCTTGTCACTTTTCCCCCCAAAATCATGGGGTCACATTGGAGAGGAGGGAAGGAGAAGCTTCCTCTAGAAGCTTGGGTAAAGCTTCCTTGAGAAGCTTTGTTAGCTTTTTACAAAAGTCAATATGATGTGACATAAAGTTGACACTCTTGAAAAGGTGATAAGCATTTTACTACAAACTATTATCTAATGGACAAATATTACAATTAATAAAACTCAGTACTCATTGTCCAACGGATGATAAAATGTACTGCGATTTTTATTTATCAGATAAAAATATCGAAAAACATAAACTTTGTAAGCTGTGCCCGACCTCTAGTTTAGTAAGATCCCCCATCGACTTTTTCATAGTTCAAGGTTTTCCAGCCTCAGGGAAAATATTTTATTTTCCCGGCTCCATTTAGCGTGTATGCAAATCGAGAAATATATTAAAATAATCAACGTTTCTGGAAAAATTCACAAAAATTTACAAAAATTCAAAAAAATTACAAAATATTATAAAATAACTATTTATCATGAAACAAACAATTTTTGGGGCGTTACAGATGGCCAAAAATGGTGTCTCTTGGCCGTGGGGTTGAGGAGAGAATGGAGAAGAAAAAGTGAACTTTTTAGAGAATGGTTTCAACAAGAAAGAAAAATCTTCAAAGGAAAAGTAGATTCAGGCAAAGTGGCTGCTTGAAATCAAGCATTCATGGAGGGGAAATGGGTGGTGTTGTCGTGGAAGAGAGGAGGAAGAAGGAAGAGAAAAGTGAGAGAAGAGAAATGTAGAGAGAGAAAGTGATAGAAAAGTTTGGAAATTTGAAAAGTGAAGTGAATGTGTGATATTAGTGAAAATGTGACAAAAATTCCTTCTCATTATCGTGGAAGAGGAGAGGAGAAAGAAGAGTTAGCTTCCTCTAGAAGCTTGGTGCAAAGCTTTCTTGAGAAGCTTTGTTAGCTTTTTGCAAAAGTCCAGGTGATGATGTCATTAAAGTACTCTTCTAGAAAAGATGACTAACACTCCACTAAAGCTATTATTCAGTAGACAAAAGTTACAGTTAACAAAACTAGTATGTAGTGTCCAATGGATAATAAAACGCACTACGATTTTATTTATCAGATAAAATATCAAAAAACAAAACTTCATAAACTGTGTCCAGCATCGAGTTTAGTAAGATCCCACATCGACGTTTCCACAGTCAAAGGTTTTCCAGCCTCGGGGAAAATATTTTATTTTCTCAGCTTCGCTCAGCATGCACATAAATCGAGAAATACATTAAAATAATCAATGTATCCAGAAAAATTTGCAAAAATCACAAATATTATAAAATGAATATTTGTCATGAAACAAACAATTTTCGGAGTGTTACAACTCTCCCCTTCTAAAAAGAAATTTCGTCCTCAAAATTTTTCATACCTTAGAATAGGTGTGGATGTTGTTCCTTCATCTTGTCCCCCAATTTCCATGTTGCATCTTTGGTTATGTTATTCCAGATCACTTTCACCAACGAAATTTCTTTTCCTCTGAGTCGCTTCACCCTCTTATCTTCGATCTTTACAGGAGGTGTCTCATAGGTTAAATTTTCTTTTAATTGTACTGTATTAGGTGCTATGACATGGTTTGGACCAAGAATATATTTTCGCAATTGCGACACATGAAAGACATTGTCAAGGTTGGAAAGAAAAGGTGGTAAGCCTACTTGGTAAGCTACTGGACCTATCCGGCGAAGAATTTGATAAGGTCCGATGAATTTAGGAGTGAGTTTTCTAGATTTAAGAACTCAGCTAACCCCAGTCATGGGTGTGACTTTCAAAAACACATGCTCTAAGCAAATCTTCCAACGATTGAATCATCCTTTCTGATTGATCATCGGTTTGAGGATGATAAGCAGAACTCAAACGTAGCTTCGTTCCCATTGCTCTTTGAAGACTATGCCAAAATCTCGATGTGAACCTCGGGTCTCTATTGGAAATGATACTAGAAGGAACACCATGTAGTCTAACAATCTCACCAATATATAGCTGGGTTAACTTCTCTATAGAATACTTTATGTTAATCAATAAGAAGTATGTAGACTTTGTAAGATGATCAACAATTACCCATATTGAATCATAACCTTTTCGGGTTCTTGGTAAACCAACCATGAAATCCATTGTAATACTATCCCATTTTCATTCGAGAATAGCTAGAGGTTGTAACATTCCTAACGGTCTCTGGTGTTCAACCTTAGCTTTCTGAAAAACCAGGCAAGACGACATATATCTGGTAACATCTTTCTTCATCCCGTGCCACCAAAATAACTATTTTAGGTCTTGGTACATCTTGGTCACTCCCGGATGCATACTTAACATGCTTGTATGAGCGTCTTCGAGAATGAAATTCCTAAGCTCTGGATCCTTAGGCACAAAAACCCTGCCTCTGAACCTCAGAATTACATTAGGTCCTTCCTCTACCATTGACACAATGTCACGCTTCATTAGCTCCCTCTCATTTTGCAAAAACTTGTCAACTTTCTATTTCTCTCTAATTTCGTCCATCAGATCACTTGAAATAGTAACCATATTTAAGCAATTCTTCCCTTGTGCCAATTCCAAAGAGGGCCATATATCCCTGAATTGCTCTATCAACTCCTTCTCCTTAACCATCATAGCAGAGATATTAAGCATCTTCCTACTTAAAGCATCTACCACGACGTTTGCCTTCTCGGGGTGATACTAAAGCTGAAAATCATAATCCTTCAGAAACTCCAACCATCTTCGCTGCCTCATGTTCAACTCCTTTTGGTCAAATAGGTACTTCAAACTTTTGTGGTCACTAAAGACGTTGAACTTTGCTCTATACAGAAAATGTCTCCATATCTTTAAAGCAAACACCATAACTGCTAACTCCAGGTCATGTGTAGGGTAACTCTTTTCATGCACTCTCAACTGCCTCGAAGCATATGCCACCACTTTCCTATCTTGCATAAGTACATATCCTAATCCTTGATGTGAAGCATCACAATATATGTCAAAAGGCTCATTTGGATCAGGTAGGACTAAAACTGGTGAAGTGGTCAGTCATCTCTTCAACACTTGAAAACTTTCTTCACAAGCATCGGTCCACTCAAAAGCTTGGTTCTTCCTTGTAAGTTGAGTAAGAGGTCTTGTTATCTTAGAAAATCCTTCAATGAATCTTCGATAATATCCAGCTAATCCCATAAAACTTTGAATCTCAGCCACAGTCTTTGGTCTTTCCTACTATAGAACTGCTTCAACCTTCGACGGATCCACTGCGATCTCATCCTTCGAGATTACATAACCCAAAAACTTAACTTTTCCAGCCAAAATTCACACTTTCACAACTTGGCATACAACTTCTTCTGTTTCAGGATTAGGATAACTATGCTAAGATGTTCAACATGTTCTTCCTGATTTATAGAATATATTAGAATGTCATTAATAAAAATAATGACAAATCTGTCTAGGTAAGGATGAAAGATTCTATTCATGTAATCCATGAATATGGTAGGTGCATTCGTCACTCCAAATGGAATCATAAGATATTCATAATGCCCATAATGTGTACGAAAAGTTGTCTTGGGAATATCCTCTACCTTCACTCGGATCTGATGATAGCCAGAACGCAGATCTATCTTAGAGAAAATAGTGGCTCCCTTCAGCTGATCCATCAAATCATCTATCCTTGGGAGTGGATACTTGTTCTTGATTGTGACTTTGTTCAGCTGGCGATAATCCACACATAAGTGTGAAGTTCCATCCTTTTTCTTGACCAACAGCACTGGCGCTCCCCTGGGTGACACACTAGGCCTGACAAACTGCTTTTCCAGAAGCTCCACCAACTGTTTATTAAGTTCAACCAATTCTGATGGTGACATCCTGTACGGTGCTATGGATACAAGACCAGATCCAGGTACAAGATCGATAGTGAACTCTATCTCCCACTCCAGTGGTAAACCAGGTATATCATCAGGAAAGACTTCAGGAAATTCATTGACTACCAAAATAGCATTCACATCCGTCTCGCTCTCGACCTCTAAGGAAGACAATTGCTTGTATCCCTGAGCTCCCTCTTTTAAGAAAGCTTTAACTTGGTTGGCCGTCAAAAATCTAGAAACTTCAGACTTAGGGAAAACTAGGGTTTTATTGGAACAATCCAACAGGATATGGTTAGAAGATAACCAATTCATTCCTAAGATTACGTCTATTTGGGAAAGGGGTAAATAGATCGAATTAACAGAAAAGATTCGACCTTCAATAGATAAAGGATAGTTCAAATAGACTTGGGTAGTAACAACAGGTTTAGTAGTAAAGGTAGAAAAACTCAAATCAAAAGGCAAAGAAGACACTAGCAAACCTAGCTGACATACACAGTCATAAGCAATAAAAGAATAGGTTGCCCCTGAGCCATACAGTACATATAAAAGATTACCTCCTATGGTGCCATCTCCCTTTATCAGATCATTAGACTAGGAGGCTTCAGCTCCACTCATCGTGTAGACTCGACCTCCTACTTGAGGTTTGGCAACTCGTGCATTATTGACAGAAGGCTCTGCCTTGGGTTGGTTGTAATCTCTGGAGATATGTCCAGGCTTCCCGCATCTTAAGCAGATAATCCCTTTGATTGTGCACTCCCTCGTCAGGTGGTCCTTTTCGCATTTTAAACATTTTGGCAGAGATGTCCAGGTTTGACCAGCTATGTTGCCACCAGAATTTCCACTCAGACCTCCACCCTGTGATTGTTGTTGTTGATTCCCTGGCGGTCGGGAATAGGGCTTCCTCTGAAAGCGGTTCACATTACTGCCACCTCCTCTCTAGAACCTAGAAGGTCCAAAGTTGCGATTCCTCATATCCCTTGATTGATCTAGTTCTTCAATCCTTCGACACTTGTCTAGCAAAGTTAAGAATTGGTCAATTCCCAAAGGCAATACTACCCTCTTCAAGTCATGGCACAGTTCTTCCTCGAACTTCCGACATTTCCACTCTTCATCAGGCTACAACTGGAAATACCTTGAAAACTTGGACAAGCTTTCAAACTTTGCCCCATACTCGCTAACTGTCATGCTTCCTTGTTTCAGACCAAGAAACTCCATCTCCTTGGCATGCCTCGCGCTTACAGGAAAATACTTCTCTAAGAATCTGTTCTTGAAGACTTCCCATATGATTGTCATTCCCTCGGCTTCCATTAACCTTTGCACTCTATTCCACCAGTCTTCAGCATCTCCAACTAACATGAAGATAGCATAAGTTACCTTTCCGTCATCAGCACAGCACATCCCTCATAATATTTTCTCTAGTTCTTTGATCCAAAGACTAGCCTTCTTTGGATCCAACTCTCCTTTAAACTGAGGTTGGTTGTTGTGGCGAAATTCTAATAAATTCTGGGCATCCATTATTGCCTCTTGCTGTTGTGCAGCTCTCTCACCTTGTTGTGCAATAATATCCGCCATCCGTTGCATTGCCTCGACTGCTACAGCAATACCTCTACCACGAGCCATCACTTTCTTTTAGAGTTAGACTGAACAAAACCATAAGGAAAGTTAGATGTATCCTTCGGAAACCAAACACAGAGAATCACATAGCACAAATAAGACAGACTTAACCACAAAACCCAAAAGCAAACTCAAACCGGGGCTTTGATACCAAACTAGTGTGATGCCCTTTTTTAGAGAGGGATAGTCACACCAAACATGAATGGAAACTCAAAAGATAGCACTAAGACCTGGTTCATTTACATATAGATAATAACCTTTTCATTTATAAGCGTATAATAATTTAGTGAATCTTTTTTTTTTTTATAAGCGGAACAAAACATAAATATAGCAGAAATTAACATAAGATTAAACCATACATTATATATCAAGTACATAACATACATGTTTAAATACATCAACAGTTGAACAAAAGAAAGCAAAAGCTTTACATGCCTCAAAAAGAATTACATACATTAGCCCTCTAAAAAGAACGAAAGACATCAGGCCCCCAAAAAGATGTACATACAGCCACCAAAAAGGCAACCAAAAAAAGAGTCATGCCCCCAACAACTACTAAGAAGGAGCCTCAGATGGGTCCTCCTCAGGATCTTCCTCAGAAAAGGAAATCCTTACAGGAGCGGCAGACTCAAGAGCAGGAGCTCGGGCGGATGACAGAAACGAATCTGAATCCTCACGTGGGGTATACAGACGATCACCCCACACCTCTCACATAGGCAGGTAGAACTCCAACCACGCACGAAGATCAAAAGAGAAAACAGGTGGGTCATAACGACCCCATGCCAAGGACACCGTTACATCCCCCACGTAGACAAAACATTCGGTGTCCAAGTCGACATGCCAGCAGTTAACTCCTCCATGGAACCTTAGTCTAGCATACCTAAGAAAGACACGCTGGGATGCCATCACAAAAATAGAAGATATATTGACTAATATCCAGGAAACACAGGCCCGTCCTCGCCTTGGTCTTTACGGAAGTACAAATACATATATAAATAGAATAACAAAGTAAAGAGGTGAGATATCCAATATCATTACCATTTATGGCAGTAAAGAAATAATAAACAGTGCTTAACGCCAAACAGTATAGTACAATAGTAAGTAGCATCAAGATTAGATAATACACAGTTTAATAATCCAGACAGTCATAATATTAATAAAAGAAACAGTTCCATCATCATGTAAATAAATGCCAAGTAAATATATCGACTGACTTTGCACGTACACAAGGTACCAAAATCCTACTCTATGGAGCTAAACACAACATTCAGAGAGAATGATCAAGGAGACATGTTTGTATCTCATCGGCCTCAAATCAAGTGCTTCAATATCAATAAAATTGCACAACATGACTCATACAAGACATTCTTTACAAGATCGCGATACAGGACAGTGTCTCGGTTCGGATTGTCGGTGTGTTTGCATCGGTCTATCTCACGGTACAGAGGAGCTACCAACTGCCCATTACGAGATACCCACACCCCGACGCCCCCAAGGCCAACAAGTGACCTACACTAGTCTATGCACTAAGGTGTGATTCATCTCCTAGGCATAAAGCCTTACAACAAAGTCCATCGGACTTTCACAATGCATGATGACTCAATGCATATTCATGTATATTCAACAATAATATACTTTTCCACAATCACGCCACAATTTGGCCAAATCAATTATCAACAGATTCTTGGTCCCACTTATGGACTCACAATGATACATTATCCGATTCTCAATTGTGAAACATGCCCTTAAGGTTTATTATGGAATTACGCTTTAACTTCAACATTTTTCCTATTAAACCTCTCTAGGGGAATTCTCTTGCATTTTTCCACCTAATCTTTATTACTCAAATTAAACAAGCTCTTTACTTAATTCTAAACCTAATTCACTTAGGGAAATTTAATTTGAGTTACTCAACATCTCACTTACACTCATGTTCTTCCTTGGATCCAAACTATTCTAAGTTATAGAACAAAATCTTATTCTTTATTCTTTCCATTTTATGAATCCCTAATCAACCTCTAATTATCTAATTAACTAAGTTTCCACTTTAACACAACATTTTGCCATTATTCTCCTTAAGAGGCCGTGAGCTCTAAGGAAACTAGGGACCTAAATTTTTCATTACTCCCTTAATTATTAATCACTTGATTATTTAATTTCCCAACTTGTTACAAAATTTTAATCATGAACACCCTGTTGGAGGGTGTTTGGTCGTGAGCCTCCAACCAAAAAGGCAAGGAACCCTTGCTTTCCATCCATGATTCCAATCCATCAAGATCAATCCAAAGTCATCAAGATATACAAATACAACCAATAAAATCATATAAGATAAAATCAATACAAAATCATCAAGATCATACAATAAAGAGAGTAACCCTAACATCGGTTCCTCATAACTAACACATAAATAAGCTCCTCACAACCAAGATAGGTTGAAGTGGATGATCTCCCTCTTACCTAAAGAGATAAACAAGAAACAAGCTCCTTTTTGCTCTTGAAATTCATTCTCCACCACCACAAAATCCTAGGATATTC
Organism: Ormosia emarginata; assembly: GCA_029884605.1. Classification (NCBI taxonomy): domain Eukaryota; kingdom Viridiplantae; phylum Streptophyta; class Magnoliopsida; order Fabales; family Fabaceae; genus Ormosia; species Ormosia emarginata. Next base: position 23,992,487 of record JAQQTP010000074.1, on the reverse strand, counting down.
AAACTCACAAAAATCAACAATCAAAGCTTGGAAAAGGAAACCTTGATCACCAAGGTGACCAAGGATCATGAAAAAGAGGGGAGGAAATAGAAAAGTCATGAACTTTACCTCAAAGCTTCAAACTTTAGGGCTTTATGGAAGAAGGTGAAAATGCAAGATTCTAGTGATGGTCACAAAAGAGAAAAGCTTCAAGATGATGAGAAGATGTAGGAGACAAGGTTGGTTGAGCAAGAAAATGTGGATGGCCAAAAATTGTGTCTCTTGGTCGTGGGGTTGAGGAGAGAATGGAGAGGAAAAAGTAAACTTTTTAGAGAATGATTTCAACAAGAAAGGAAAATCTTCAAAGGAAAAGTAGATTCAAGCAAAATGGTTGCTTGAAATCAAGCATTCATGGAGGGGAAATGGGTGGTGTTGCCATGGAAGAGAGGAGGAAGAAGGAAGAGAAAAGTGAGAGAAGAGAAATGTAGAGAGAGAAAGTGATAGAAAAGTTTGGAAATTTAAAAACTGAAGTGAATGTGTGATATTAGTGAAAATGTGACAAAAATTCCTTCTCATTATCGTGGAAGAGGAGAGGAGAAAGAAGAGTTAGCTTCCTCTAGAAGCTTGGTGCAAAGCTTTCTTGAGAAGCTTTGTTAGCTTTTTACAAAAGTCCAGGTGATGATGTCATTAAAGTACTCTTCTAGAAAAGATGACTAACACTCCACTAAAGCTATTATTCAGTAGACAAAAGTTACAGTTAACAAAATCAGTATTTATTGTCCAACAGATAATAAAACGTACTGTGATTTTAATTATCAGATAAAATCTCGAAGTGAATGTGTGATATTAGTGAAAATGTGACAAAAATTGTCACATTTTCCTTCTCATTGCCGTGGAAGAGGAGAGGAGAGGAGAGAGAAGAGTTGGCTTCCTCTAGAGGCTTGGTACAGAGCTTCCTTGAGAAGCTTTGTTAGCTTTTTGCAAAAGTCAAAGTGATGATGTCATTAAAGTGCTCTTCTAGAAAAGATGACTAACACTCCACTAAATCTATTATCCAGTGGACAAAAGTTACAGTTAACAAAATCAGTATTTATTGTCCAACAGATAATAAAACGTACTGTGATTTTGTTTATCAGATAAAATCTCGAAAAACAAAACTTCATAAACTATGTCCGACTTCGGGTTTAGTAAGATCCCCCATCGACGTTTCTACAGTCCAAGGTTTTCCAGCCTCTGGAAAAATATTTTATTTTCCTGGCTCCGCTCAGTATGTACATAAATCGAGAAATACATCAAAATAATCAATATTTCTAGAAAAATTCACAAAAAACACAAATATTATAAAATGAATATTTATCATGAAACAAACAATTTTCAGGGTATTACAGTAAGAAGTCCTAACAACTAACTTGTAAACACAAATACAACTAAATCTTAAGAAAACAAAGTTACTAAACATGTATAACAATGTACTCACCTTTACCAGAACCAGGAGACTATGTTGTCTCCTTACCCTCTAACCAGTAGACTCTTCCTGGTTTAACCTGTGACTTTATCTCGTTCTTCTGAGTACAATTCCTTGCATAATGGCTTGTCTTGCCACATTTAAAACATTTGATCTGGTCAGTTGTACAAACTTTGTCCTCATGGTTCCTGCCACACTTGGTACACTTCTCCTCTCGATCATCCACCTGAACTCACTCGCCTTTCTCCCGTGGGTAACTGGATTTAGAAATACCTCTTCCATATCCACCATCCATCTTTTTCTTCTTCTGAAGGTTTTGCAATCTTCGCTCTGCCTGAAGTTAGAGATTATCAGACCTTACAATTCTACATTTGTTGACCAAAGATGGAAAATCCCTGATTTCTAAAGGCCTCACTACCCTTTTTATTTTTCCCCTCAGTCCGGATTCAAACCTGACACACTTCCAGTTCTCATTTGGATTGAGTTTAAACTAAGAAGAAAACTTTGACAACTCATAAAATTTAGCCTCATACTGTCCTATGGTCATATCACCTTGTTGAAGACTAAGAAATTCTATTTCCTTATCCTCCTGTAGACTTCTTGGAAAGTACTTTTCCAAAAAGGTATCCTTGAACACTTCCCATGCGATCAATGTCCCAACTGCTACCAACAGTCTCCTAGCACTTCGCCACCACTGTTCCACTTTTCCTCCCAACATAAAGGAAGCGAAGGAAACTCTTTACTCATCCAAGCAAACCATTACTTCAAAGATCGTTTCCAACTCGACTAACCACTCCTAAGCTTTCTCCAGATCATAGTCGCCCCTAAACATTGGAGGATTCGTCCTTCTGAGTTCCAAAATATCAAGAAAATTCTGGTTTCTCCCAACTTGTACCTCCTGCACTAGTGGTGGTACTGGTGGTGGTACAAGTTGTTGAGGTCCTAACCTCTTTAACACTATAGCAGTTACTTCTGGTTGCTCTTTCATTGCATTGGCGGTAGCGGCTGCCTACTTTGTTTGATGCATTATGGCATTGGCCATGACTATAAAGGTTGCGATTATATCCGTATCTTCACCAAGTGTACTCTTGGTTCCTCTGGTTCGCCTTTTAGGTGCCATAGTTTCCTGTACACAGAGAACAACATATATTGAGCTGCAATCTTAACATCATGTAACAGTGCAACAGTAGCTAACAACACACTACACAAGGCAAGTCATGCAATTTCACTCAAACATCACATGTAAGAGAAAATAAATGCACAACCAAATCTAAACATGCCTAAACATAGCTAGTCCATACCCCGGCTCAACAAAATGAACTGCTCTGATACCATAATGTAACATCCCAATTCTGATATCCCGTTAGACTTGATCTACACAAGAATATTTAGTATTGACCATGCTACCACTAACAACCAATCCCATAATATTCATATAAATAAATAATTATGGAGAGCCATAATACCAACAATTATATATATACATCACAGCCACAAATTAAGTTTGGTAATAGAAATTGACATGGTAAATTAAGTTTGATAAACTTATACCTTGTGAGAATTTGAGCTTATTGATGAATGGATTAAGTAAATATTATACCATTCTCTTCCTTCTTGTGTGATTTTCAGTCATGGATTTTGATCACTCTAGAACTTGCTCTGATTCTTTTTTAGGCTACATTTTCACATGTATGCATGAACATGATTGATGCATTCTTTCCTTACATTAGCTACTTTAGCCAAATAGTCAACTTTACATATTTCCCCTTAATTAACCCCCTTGAGCTTATTTTTCTATTCTTTGTTGTTCTTAGCTCATTATCTACCCTTAGTGGAAAACCATGTTGTCCTTTTACCTTAAGGAATTGGACAACATTGACATTATCCTTAGATAAGCTCATGAACAAGTGTGGGGGAATCTTAAATTGTTATTGTTATTTGGTCTTGCTTGAGGACAAACTAGGTATAAGTGTGGGGGGTGTGAAAATTTTGTGCTAAATTGTTCTTCTAAAAAAAACAGTTGCAATACTTCTAAAAAAAAGAAGAGGAAATATATATGAAGAGAATAATTTGCATCATATGGGATCGCATTAAACTTTCATGCTTGTTCTTAGAATTCATCTCCAATGTTCTTTTATTCTCTTTGGTTTTTAGCTTGTCATATCCTTATTATTCTCATCCCTTACCTTGGTCCCATAACAACCATGAATAAAACCCTCTTGATTTGTGTATGCATGTGTATAGAATAGTGGAGAAGTAGAAGATAAGCAAGCTTATGGTAGTGTAAATTTTCATGAGTTGAGTTGAGTGAAACACTTACTTTCTAGATATTTCTTACACTAAACACTTGAGGGAGTGAGAGTATATCTTGTGAGAATCTATCATTCTTGGTTTATGTTTTTCAATTGAAATTACCTTGCTTATTGATTTGAGATATAAAGAAATGTCACTTCACGAATGTTTTGATCCCTTAAACTTCTTGGTTTCTATCCTTACTTGTAAACTTTTACACTCTTGAACGTCATTGGAAAGTAAATTTCTTTAAGTTTTGGTTTTTGAGTTTTTGTGTTCCTTGTCCTTTAATTTGAATCTTTAGTTTGCCCGGGACGTGCAAAAGCTAAGTGTGGGAGAATTTGATAATCACAAATTTCATACATTAATAAACACCTATTTTTAGTCCTTTACACTCTCCATGTACTTAATTAATTGATCTTGACCATGTTTTGTAAGTTCGGGCTCAAATTGGGCTTAATTGATCTTTCCAGCATTATTAGGATTTTACACTGTTTCTGTATTTCGGCTATATATTGAGTTCTAGATATCTAAAATTATCTATCTTGCCTTGTAAGAAATATAAGATAGATCTATACAACTTTCATGAAGAGGCCCAGAGCTGAATTAGATGTCTACTGAACCGAATTGGGCTTGGAAGTCAGAACACTAGTGCTGTCGCTGGAACTCGAGTAATGTGCACTAATTGGTCCATAACTTGGGTTGTAGGGGTCTTTTGGAGTTGAAACTGGTGCCATTGGAAAGCTTACACACAATGCTCAAACTTTTAGGAGACCACTAATTGAAACTACATAGTTTTGATTGTGTTCTACCCCTTTGAAGTTGGCTGACGAGACAAGAGACCCATTGAGAGTGATTTGGGCATAATTCTCTCATCTTAAGCCCAAATCAAATGATTTTGGTGGCTAAGGAAAGATAAGAGAAAGAGGATTAAAATTAACTTAGGGAAAACTTAGGATTCTTAATTTTTAAGTCATTTATTTTTGTATAAATAGGGAACCTGAGATAGATAGTAGCTGTAAGTCGTACTACTTAATTCTTCTACCTAGAATTTTCTCCTTTCTTTTGCAAACCATGTGCTGCAGCCATGGAGAGCTAAACATTTGAGATCAATCCAAGGATTTTGAGGAAATTCTGGTTTGGCTTTGAGATTCTATACCTAATTTTGATTTTGAATTGAATTAATTATCTTCTTCTTCTCTTGATTTGGATTTCAAATTGCATGATTAGATATTTCTATTGTGTGATGTGATCTGATTAGATCCTTAATCCTAATTGATATTTATGATTGAATTATAATTGATTAATTGTGGTTTTGTCACATGAATTAAAGACGATTAGGTTGGCCTCTAGGTTAATTGAATTCTGGTTGTTAAACAAGCATAGGTTGCATGAATCTAGCAATCGCATATTTATGAATCATTTATTAGTTAAATTCTAGGTTGATTGTATAGTGTTGAATTCTATGTATTCGATGTAGAGATTTCAGCTAATCACAGATTAACCAATTAATTTAATCTAGATGCATGTTTAGTGATCAATGACAAGCCAACTAGGTTTCTGACGGTTTCTTGGATTGGTAGCTTTGCAATTTGATTTTTTTTACATTTAATTATTACGTTTACATTCTGAATACACAATCCCTTCCCCTGTTTGACCTTGATTTGGTTTGATTGGTATCTTGATCCTCGAGAAACGACTCGGTTCACTGCATTATACTGCAAGTTATTAGTAGAATTGAAATTTTGTTATTTAGTTGAGCTAGGCACTCGAACCACTCATATTGTAAATTATCTTGCTTCATTGGGAAAAACTTTTCCTAATGAAGGCCTTATTAACAAAGTTTTGAAGTGTTTGAGCAAGGATTGGCAACCCAAAGTGACAGTTATTGCAGACCTATCAACAATGACACTAGCCACTCTATTTGGAAAGCTCCAAGAACATGAATTGAAGCTAAATAGGCTCAATCAAAATGAGGAGCATGACAAGAAGAAAAAGGGATTACACTCAAAGCCACCTCCTCTACAATTGATGATGATGATGAAGATGATTAAGATGGCATAGAGAACCTTGAGCTAAATGAGGAGAATCTTAGTCTCCTTGTAAGAAGGTTTAGAAAATTTCTTAAGAAGAAGGGAATTCAAAGAATGCCACCTTTCCTTCCAAAGAAGACCTATCATAAAAAGGGAAGGAGCCTCATCTACTCCAACATGCTACGAATGCGAAAAATTAGGGCACATGAAGTTGGAGTCTCCTGTTTATCTAAAGAAGACAGAAAAGTTTGAAAAGAGACCTTTTAAGCAAAAGAAAGGAAGGAGAGCCTACATAGCATGGGATGACAATGACATGGATTTTACGGATAGTTCAAAAAATAAGGAGGCCCATCTATGTCTTATAGCTAGAGGAGAAGAAGAAGAAGAAAGTGCCACGGAGGTAACTTCTTCTAAGCTAGACTATTTACCTTCTTTTAGTGAATTACAAGATGTTTTTGAAGAGTTGCATGATGAGTCCATGAGGCTCACAAAATTAGTTTCATCTTCCAAGAAAACAATCTTCTCTTTGGAAAATAAAATTTCTATTTTAAATAAGGAGATTGAAGAACTTATGATTGAGAATAAGACTCTAGGACTAATTAATGCTAACTCATCATGTATGACTTGTTCTTCACATGAAAATGCATCAACATCCTCATCTTGCTAATTATGTAAAACATTTGAAAAAGAAATTGAGGATTTGAAAAATACTCTTTCAAAATTCACCTTTGGAAGAGATAACTTGAATATATTGCTAGGGAAATAAAGATGTGTTTTCCAAAAGGTTAGTTTAGGATATAATCCCAAAAACTAACAAAAGCTTTACAAAAATTTCTTTGTTTCCTCAAGTACTTCAAGTAGTCCCTTTATCAAATGCTTTCATTATGGGAAGAAGGGGCATAGTGCTTCAATATGTAATATGAGAAATAATATTAACACCAAGGTTGGGACTAAAATGGTTTATGTAACACCATATAACTACTACTGTGTATATTATCAATATACTCAAGAAGTAGTAATAGGCTAGTCACTTTTAAGCATAAAACGTAAATATAAAAACTATATAATAACTAATAACGTTTTGATATATATATCTAGAGCCTTTAACAAAAAGTAAAGAGACAAGATAATTTTATATAACTGGAAACTTACTCTTTACCATGAGATTACATCATATGTTTGAGATGTACAAAAATACTAGAACAAGCCACGAAGGCTTAATACAAAACTAAAATCAGTTATATATATACAAATACAAAACAACTACGCCAAGTCTTCATTATCTTTCTTTGCTCTTGCTTTCATCATTGGCTGGATTTACCATGGAAATAAGAAGTTGGGGTAAGAACTTGAAATTCTCAATAGTAAGTTTACAATACATGACATTATAATAAATCCAACTACTTCGGGTAAGAACAAGTTACATATATAAATAAATGGAAAAGTGGTACAAGCCAAAACTTAGTCTTTTCCTTTCTCAAAGCAGACATTTCATTTTAATTAAATAAAACATTTTAAATAATACATAGCTTTTCAGTTCAAATCAGCATATTTACTTACTATTAATAAGATGGCAAACAAGCATAAGCAATCTTTTCATTGTATACATCTAATCCATACATTAATATTTCATCAACATAAACTAGACAATTACCCATACATATTGTCATGTTATGTAATGCATGATAATGTATGAGTATGCCTATGAAATGTCCTAATGTATGCTTATGCAATGTTAATAAAACATTTTATTTTCAAAAACTCATGATATTTGCATATTTTCAAGAAAACCTTTGTTCCTTGTATTCCCTCTAGGTTAAATGATGTATTAAGAAAACCTTTGTTCCTTAACCTCTCTTAATAAAATAACCCTGGCATTTAGAGCACCTCTAACTCAAGCTAAATACATGAAAATAACAAATATCAGGTTTGAAAACAAAACATGCAAAGATATTTTTAACCATTCATTCAATTCCTCCATAAAGCATCATAAAGCTTACATTCAACATTTCATTCAAACAACCACATCCTTTCATGAGTACAATGTGTGGCTATGTCATAAACTATGGCAATATGTTCTTTTACCATTATCTATTAAATTTAGACTGTGAAACAATGCTTTTATGCATTAATCACAACATGGTAGCCATAGGTCCCATAAGTTCATTTAAATGCTAACAACAACTTAGAATTATCAAGCATTAAATGATTGAACACAATGTAGCATCTTATATAATACAACTAATTTTATCAACTAAAATAAATCTTAACATATACAAGTGTGCAACCAATTTGTGCCACTGCTGTACCGTGGCCATTTATTCAAACAATAGTATGTTTGCTACAGCAAAACTAGTTCCATTTTTCATGCAAATGCATGTTTCACGTGTGCAGGACAGCCAATAAATTCTGTTGTACCGTGAGCACTAAGAACAACAAACAATACATGTTTAAAGAGTGTAATGGATACTTAAATACACCATACATGTAGTACCATGCCGCACCTAAAACAGCAAGCAAAATGCATCTCTTTTATATGCAAAACAGCAAGTTGTTCTGCTGTACCGAGACCACCATGACCAGTTCCATTGTTTTCTTTCAAACCATGACCAGCATGCTAATGACCAGCTCCATTATTTGGTTTCAAACCATGACCAGCAATCAAATAACCAGCCCCATTATTTCTTTAAAGTTGTGATCAGCATGCAATTTCACATTTAAAGGATATATAAGCATTTCACATATATTTGACCAGCTCCTTTATTTGGTTAAAATCGTGGCCATCATACATTGCGTAGTTTATACTTCTATTTCTCATAAATTTTTCCTCTGCTGTACCGAGAACAGTATGTAAATACTTGTATGAACATTTTATATGTACAAGGCAGGTGACCAGCATGTTTTATATACAAATGCACATTTAAAGGATACAATAGCTATTTAAATATTTCACCTATATAGTACTATGATGTATCGAACTAACCAGCAAGAATGCAAACTTTTTAAGTACAAAATTGCAAATTAATATGTTGTACCGTAAACAGCATGTAAATATATTTATATATATATATATATATATATATATATATATATATATATATATAACAGGGCAGCAAGTTTCACGACTATTCCTAGACCAGTTTCTCCATTTTTCAGTTACATAACTCAATTTACATATACATTGTCATATTCATGAAAGTATACCACGGTTCTCATAGAAATAGTAGCACCAAAACCAGCTTCTTCATTTTTTTCAATTTCATGTTTCACTTTACTCATGAAAAGTCAACCACGGTTCTCATCAAAATAAACTTACTAAATAACAACTTGCAAAGGATACTAAATAACCTTATTCAATCATCACTTATCTTTAAGTTTTAAAACTTGCAGCAAACAAACACACAAATGAACCTAAGACTAACCATTTTTTCCATTATGGTGTGAGATTTGATTGCTTAATATTAAGTTCCATCTTCAGCACACTCACATGAGAACATCAAAGTAAGAAAAGAGTAAGATAAAAATAAGAACTTTTCCCCTCTACCTCACTCTCGAATTCAAGCTTCAAGCTTGGTCTTGCCCTTGCTTCTCTTTTTCCTTTCCTCTTCCTCTTCAACCTTTGATTTTGTAACACCCCAAAATTTGTTATTTTACAGTAATGACTGAATTGTACTATTTTGTGATTTCTGTGTGCTGTAAATTTATTTTGACTGGAAAGTGATTGTATTTGATCGTTGTGTATAATTTCTTCTGAGTTAGGAAAATAATAATTTTCGGGCCGGGGAAAATCTTTACTGATTTATTCGGAGCCGGGGGATCTTACTAAACTCGAATCCGAGAGATACGTGTCATAATCTTTTAATTTTTAGAATTTATCTATGAAATAAAAATATTATGTATTTTATTATACAATTGACAAATATTTATTGACTTGTAAGCAGTATGTTCTGTCCATTGGGTAATAATTTCTATAACTATAGTCCATTCGGATAATAGTTTGTAGAGAAAGTTGTGATGACTTATTTTGTGAACCAATTAGAATATTTGAAGCTTGATGAAAACCAATAGAAAATGGTCAACGAAAATGGCTAGACTAGTTAGCTATGTAATTCGATAAAATTAGATAATTTAACTAAGTTAGCATAGGGCTTATGTAGTAACTAAAAGGGAACAAACTTAGTTTGCTTCTCATTAGGTCTTCACAGTTTTGGGAGGAACTAGTAGCTTCTAGAAATTTATGAGTCACACTTAAGTAACTAGATAGTTAGTAAAGAAACTAAGAAATCTAACTAAGTTAGCTTAATTTAGTTATGAAGCAATTGAATTAGAAACTTGGTTAGTTCTCCATTGAACTCCATAGTTTGGAAACTTCAAGTATCATCTAGAACTAGGTGACTCATTTGTCTAAACCTATAGAAAGCAAGCTTAGAGGCGATGACTTTGGATATCCACCTTTGATTTAATTTATGGTTGTTAGGAGTCTCACAAAGTGGCTAGGATGAACTTGGACACTCCCTTGGTGTCCAAGGGGGGGCTCATGGCCAAAGGGGTTTAGGAAGGCCAAAAGATGACATTTTATTCATTTGATCACATCTTCATCATTTCCATATATCAAAAATTCACAAAACTCTCTCCATTATTCTCTAGAGCACCCCACGGCCAAGCATAGGAAAACCATTCTCCCATCTTCAATAATTTCTATCAACCTTGCTTCTTAAATCCTCTCATCATTCTAAGACTCTTTGTAGTTGGAGCCTTAGCCTAAATCATCCATTTTCATCTACTTTCTTCAAGATCAAGTTCTAAGGTTTCAAGATGAAGTTCATGAAAAATTCACTATTGGTTTCATCTTCATACTCTAGGACCATACTTTGATCCATGGTCTTTTTATTCAAGCTTTAGGTACTAATATGCTTGTGTTTGTTTTTGTTTGTAAGAATCTTGTGGTGGTGAAGGACTAGTTCAAGAAGAAAAGCAAGGAGCATTGGAGGCTTCACCACAAGGTAAGAGGGAGATCTATCTCACAAACCAAGTATAGTGATGAGAGATGAACTTCTATTTGATGGGTGGTGAGTCCATGTGAGGATTCATTTCCATGGTTGTGTAATTTATTTATGCGTGTTTATGTGTTTTAAATTTATTTATTCATGCTTTATGCTTTATATGATTTTTATTGCTTTAATGGTATACTTGATGTATGGTATAGTATTATATGATGATTATATGCCATGTATGCTATGATATATGTTGGAAAGGAAATAATTTTTGGGTTCCAATGGCCATGAGGCTCACGGCCTCTACACCTCAAAATACGTGTTCCAAGCTAATATTTTTATAAATAGTAAAATTTGATGTTTTGGAAAACAAGGAAAAGAATTAATGATTTGGTTCTAAGGACCATGAGAGTCACGGCCATGATGCCTTCAATATAGTATTTTGTTACAAAAATTTATTTGTTAAGTGTAACTTAGATGGTTAAGCATAAAAGGAATTAATTCAAGGATTTATGAAATATAATATAAAAGGATTTAAAGTAAAGGATTTTGAGATATAACAATAAGAAAAGCTTATTTTTGGAATTAATTAGATTAGTGGATTTAGTTTATAAATGAGAAATAAATTGGTGACTTGAAGTTTACTAACCTATAGCTCATCCTCTGGGTTTTGGAGCGCGTTAGGAAATTTTAAGATAGAACAATCGATCTAAATCAATGAAAAATTAATTCTGTGGAAAATAGTGAAAAATTTGCAGAAAAGATTTCTTAATTGAGAAAATGTGAAAAATGAAGTTAGAAATTGTATTAATTTTTGGAAAAGTCCAAAATGATGTTTAGAATATTGAAAATATTTTACACAGTTGAAAAATGATGAAAATATTTTACGCAACTTAAAAAAGTGATTTTTAAGCTACATGATTTCAAAAACGTTAGAAAATCGCTACGCAATTTGGATAACGTTTAAATATTTTTATGCGAATAAGAAAATGTTGAAAAATAATTACGCGATTTGAAAACGTGACTGAAATGTTGCGCGATTGTGAAAATGTGGTAAAATGACTACACGATTGAAAATACAGTAAAATTACTGTTAGGTCAATGTGTGGAACCCATATATGAGACATTATGATTTTGACCTGAAATTAGCATGTGAGCATTTATTATGCATTGGGAAAGTCCTGTGGACTATGTCAAGGCCAATGGCCTAGGAGTTGAATAACGTCTTTGGGCGGGTGCGATAGGCATAGTGTAGGTCACTTGTTTTCCTTGGAGGCGTCGGGGTGCGAGTTTTCCACAATGAGCAGTTGGTAGCCCCATTGTACAGTGGATCAGACCAATGCAACGCATCGACGATCTGGACCGAGACACTATTCTTAATCAAGATCTGGCGTAGACTGTCGTGTATAATATCAGATGTGCAAAAATGATGAAATTTATAACACTTGTTCTGAGGCAGCCGAGATACCGACAGATCTTCTAGATCATTCTCTCCAACCTGTGTTTGCTCTATGGAGTAGGAAATTGGGTCAGTATGCATGTGCATAGTCTATATATATATCTTTGTAATATTTTATTTGTTAAATATTGATTTATGTTTGATGCCATGATTATATTCACTGTTTGCTATATTTGTATGACATTACTTTCATTTCTATCTCTTCACTGCTATATTGGCATTAGTGTTGGTAGTCTCACCTCTTTGTATGTTGTTCTTGTACTATATTTGTATTTAGTAAAGACGGTGAGGAAGGTGGCAAAGAGCAGATTCTTGTTGTGGACGCTGATTTCTGATTTGATGGCGTCAGGGCATAGTTTTTTTGGTTACGTGAGATTGCTATTTCGTGGTAGTGCTGGAGCTTGGCATCTTAGTCCTGATGAAGAGGGTATTATTTATCAGGGTGATTTGACCGTCTCTGTGAGTAGGATCTACCACGGAGATCCTTTCTTTTCTATTGATATATATGTACATCTAGAGTTCCCCTTGTCTATTAGACAGTTCTAGGGTGGTCGTTATCGTACCCCTAGGGAAGTTAGTAAAGTGTCGTATGCTCGGACACTTATCCGTAGGACCACGCGTCACCTAGGATTCCTATCTTCTGAGGAGTCTGAGGAAGATCCCGAGGAGGACCCGTCTGAGGGTTCTACTCCATAGGTGTGTACTTGGGCCAGTGTAGTAGTTATAGTAATGTTTATCAATTTTTGAGAACTTTGTCTATATATATACATTTAAGTTTTTCAGTACTGAAGTTATGTATATGATGTATATTATTTTGTGATACTGTTTGATATTTTTATATTCTGGTAAGTTTATATTATTAGTATCAAGAAATTTTATAACTCATATTTATATTATAAAATATTATTTTATAACTTGGGGTAATTTGGTAATGAATAATATTAAAAATGTGATACCCTACGGTGGGTGTTACATTACTTAGTATCAGAGCCCAAGTTAGAGTCTTTTGGGTTTATGGTTAATTCTGTCTTGTTTGTGTTATGTGATTCTCTGTGTTTGGTTTCTGAAAGGAAATAATATTATTTGAAATAATTGTACTTGACTTCTATTTTGTATTGTTTAGTTTGATTTCTGAGAATTACGATGGCTAGACATCGAGGTGGACGTATGAATGCGGCACATGAGAATGAAAGTATGGCTGCGGCTATGGAGGCAATGCAAAGGATGGCAAACATCATCGTGCAACAGAATCAAAGAGTTGTGCAACAATAAGAAGCAACTGCGGAGGCTCAAAATCTGTCCGAGTTTCGCAGAAATAATCCGCCACAGTTCAACGGAGAATTTGACCCAGAGAAAGCCAATCTTTGGATCAAAGAGCTAGAGAAAATATTCAGTGGTATGGGTTGTGTTGATGAAAGGAAGATCACTTATGCAACCTTTATGTTGGTTGGTGATGGTGAAGATTGGTGGGCAGGAGCCCGAAGATTACTAGAAGCTGAAGGGTGAGTTGTAACCTGGGAACTCTTCAAGCAAAGATTTCTGGGAAAATATTTCCCAGCTAGTGTTAAACATGCTAAGGAGATGGAATTCCTTGGCCTGCGACAAGGAGTGATGTCAGTAAGTGAGTATGCTGCAAGGTTCGAAAGCTTGTATAAGTTTTCGAGATATTTTCAGTTGCAACCGGATGAAGAATGGAAGTGTAGGAAGTTTGAAGAGGGTTTGAGGCACGACATAAAGAGGGCAGTATTACCATTGGGAATCAATCAGTTCCCAACACTGTTAGACAAGTGCCGAAGAATTGAGGAGCTAGATCAGTACCGTGATACGAGAAATCAGAACTTTGGGCCTACTCAGTTCCAAAGAGGAAAAGGTAGTGGTGGCAACCGTTATCAGCAGAAACTATATGCTAGACCATCAGGAAGTCAGACTCGACAACAATCCTATAGGGGAGGTTCTGGTGGTAACAAGTTTGGTCAAGCTGGGACTTCTACATCTAAATGTTTTAAGTGTGGAAAGGACTATTTGACTAAAGACTGCACAATCAAAGGAATTATATGCTTCAGATGTGGGAAGCCTGGACATCTCTCAAGGGACTGCAATCAACTGAAAATGGAACCCTTTGTGGGAAATGTCTGTATTGTTAGACCATAGGTGGGTGGTCGAGTATATACTATAAGCGGGGAGGAAGCCTCTCAAAGTCAGAGGATCTAATTATGAAGGAGTGTGCCATTGAAGGTAATCTTTTAACTGTATTGTATGATTCGGGGGCAACCCACTCTTTCATTGCCTGTGATTGTGTGGAGCGTTTGGGATTATCTGTGACTACGTTGCCTTTTGACTTGAGTGTTGCTACTCCTACTAATAAGCCTGTGATTACTACAAAAGTTTGCTTGAATTGTCCTGTTTGTGTTAGTGATAGAATCTTTTATGTTGATTTGATCTGTTTGCCTCTTTCCAAGATTAATGTAATCTTAGGAATGGATTAGTTGTCTTCTAACCATATCCTATTAGATTGTTCCAATAAGACATTAGTTTTTTCCGAGGCTAAGAATTCTAGATTCCTAATGGCTACTCAAGTCGAAGCTTATTTGAAGGAAGGAGCTCAAGGATACTTATTGTTGTCTTCTTTGGAAGTTCAAAGTGAAGATGCTGTGAAAGATATTTTCGTAGTCAATGAATTTCCTGAAAATTTTTCCTGATGATATACCTGAATTACCACCAGCAAGAGAGGTCAAGTTTGCTATTGATCTGGTACCAGGAGATGGACCTATATCTATGGCGCCCTACAGGATGTCGCAGTCAGAATTGGCAGAGCTTAAGAAACAGTTGGAGGAATTGTTGGAGAAGCAATTAGTGAGACCTAGTATGTCACCATGGGGAGCCCCAGTGTTGTTGGTCAAGAAGAAGGATGGGACTTCTTGCTTATGCGTAGATTATCGACAGTTGAACAAGATCACAATCAAGAATAAATATCCTCTTCCAAGCATAGATGATCTAATGGATTAACTGCGGGGAGCGACTGTGTTTTCCAAAATTGATTTACATTCTGGTTATCACCAGATTCGTGTGAAGGTGGAGGATATCCCAAAGATAGTATTCCGGATGCGTTATGGACATTACAAGTATCAAGTGATGTTGTTTGGCGTGATGAATGCACCTGCCATATTCATGGATTTCATGAATAGGATTTTCTGTTCTTACCTAGACAAGTTTGTCGTTGTCTTTATTGACGACATTCTAACCTACTTTCGAAGTAAGGAGGAACATGTTGAACATCTCAGAGTGGTTCTCCAGATTTTGAAGGAGAATAACTTATACAGAAAGTTATCCAAATGTGAATTTTGGCTAATCGAGGTTCAATTTTTGGGGCACGTGATATTTGAGGAAGGAATTAAAGTTGATGCTTCAAAAGTGGAGACAATTCTTCAGTGGGAAAGGCCAAAGACTGTATCGGAGATTCGTAGTTTCATCGGATTAGCAGGTTACTATCGACGGTTTATTGAGGGATTTTCCAAGATAGCGAGACCTCTTACCCAACTTATACGGAAGAATCAACCTTTCATATGGACTGATGCATGGAAGAAAGTTTTCAAGAGTTGAAAAGACGATTGACTACTTCACTGGTGTTGATTTTACCTGATCCTAATGAACTTTTTGAAGTATATTGCGATGCTTTGTACCAAGGATTGGGTTGTGTACTTATGCAAAACTAGAAGATTGTGGCATATGCTTCAAGGTAGTTAAAGGTACACGAGAGGAATTATCCCACTCATGATTTGAAATTGGTAGCTGTGGTGTTTGCATTAAAAGTGAGGAGATGTAACACCCTTGTGGGGATGTCACATTTATGAATACAATAAAATAAAATCTACCCAAGTTACAAAACATTTGATACATAAGTGATATGAGTTGTAAAATTTTTCCTTTTATACAGGATAACATTAAATAAAATAACATGAAACATAAAATAAAATAAATTGTTATCACACACATAATATACATATGATTTTGTCTTAAGTTGTACAAATAATTTACAACTACAAAATATTTAAATAAAGTAGTAAAGAATTAGTATAATACAAAACATAGACATGCCTAAGTGCACATCAAAGATTTCTAACCCTCCGAAGGATCACTCTCGGATGATAGAAATCTAGAATGTCTCACAGCTCTACGGACAGGAGTCCGTGCTATTGATACAATACTGATCTCACTAGGGATATGGAAAAGTCCTCCCCAATGACGTCTCAGCTCTAAAGGCATCTCTAAATGTAAATATAAAGTAGTAGTAAAAACAGGCTCCGCATCAAACTCTTCACGCAGGGACACAGTCAGACGTCCTAAGTAGATCACTGATCCTTGATCCTCGCGCAGTCGCCAGGCCTACGAGCCCCCGTGAAGCTCCAGTCTCACAAAACCTAAGAATCCCGGCAACACTATCACCACAAGATCAATCTAGATGGTATGGATGATCTGACGGCTCGCCTTCGTCAAACTGATCGTCCGTCTGCTGATACTTGGGGTACAGAATCTCTAGAGGCTGTTCCTCTATCTTTTCCTCAAACTCTTTACAGAAATAAAATAATAATACAGAAACACATACAAATAAAGAGGTGAGACAATCTACATCAATACCAGCATGGCAAATAAGAAAATGACAATACAACAAATATCACAGTTTAATACAATAAAGCATACCATGACATCATAAATAACGATACAATTTAACACAATAATACATACCACAATATAATAACACAATTTAACACATCATATAATATCACAAATAATAACATTATGATGCATGTCACAAATGCAAATGCAATATGACTTGTTCCTACTCCATGGAGCTAGACACAGACATCAGAGAGAATGACTCGTAAAGAACTATCAGTACCTCAGGCTGCTCAACCAAACTATTACACTGTCCAACATCGTGTCTATAGCCCACAGTCCAACATTGTGTAGTAGTACACAGTCCAAACACGTCGTGCACTATAGGCATTGTACTAAACAGTCTCCACAAGATCTCGATTAAGAATAGTGCTTGTCGAGATCATTAGTGTGTTGCTAGTTACCACGACCCAGAAGAGTGACCAACTGTCCACATGTGGAATACTCTGCACACTAATGTCTCTAAGTCCACTTAATGAACCACACTACGCTTATCACACAGATAACACAGTGTAATTCGTCTCGTCAATCAATCGCCAATATCAACCAAATTGGCACAACTCTTGATGCATGAATATAATTATAAAATTACCCTTAGTCTCAAAATATTACTATATTTACAAAAATGCCCTCAATCTCAAGATTCTCAAATATAGTACGTCTTCACTTGACAGTACCATATCTCCACATGTCTGGGTCCACCACTTTGGTCCGACAGCAAAACTCACTGTTCCAATTAATCGCGTAGAATTTTTATAGGATTTTCACAATCACGTCACTTTTATAAATGTTTTTAAATCGCGTAAATATATTTTGCAATTTTTAAAATCGCATAAATATATTTTGCTATTTTTAAAATCACATAAATATATTTTGTTATTTTTAAAATCGCGTAGCATTTTTAAATCGTTTTCTCAATCGCATAAGATTTTTAAATCATTTTCTTAACCGTAAGGCTTAAAAATCATTATTTTAAATATATGTAAACTATTTTTAATACTTTTAAATTTCGTAGAATATTTCTCTTACGTTATAAATTTTATTTCTGAAAATATTCTATATTACTTGACCATTTTTAATCAATTTTGACAGTATCTTGTTTAGTAATTCTACTTAGTGATATTTTCTACATTTTCCTTTAAAATTCATTTGTTTTGTTTATAACTACAAAATACACCTTGAAAATTTGCTAACATACTTTAAAACTCAAAGGTAAGTATTTTTCAATAGTTTTGTTTATTTCTCTTTGATGCCATATTTCTAATAAAAATTTGTTTATTTCTTTAAGTCTTGAAAATCCATTGCAAATGTATTCTTTTTAGGTTAAACAACTAGTCTATACTTAGAAAATAAATTTTTGGATTAACTACACATTAAAAAGGCATGTTGGCCGAATTTAAGAAAATCTTGGCATTTGATCTTTGGATCATTTTGCATCTTCTAAATCATTTTGGAATTCATTAATTTACCTAATTCTATTAAATCCTTCCTTTAGAAAATGGTTGAGAACATTTTGGTTCTCTTTTTCATGGTGAAGCCGTGAGCTCCATGTTTGTGTTCTTTGGAACACTCATGCAAACTTTACATGTTAATCACATCCTAATTAATAATCATGCATTTATAAACACATGCAATATATTTTAAAGCTATAAACATACATGCAAATATAATCAATCACAAATAATGAAAGCATTTAAAAAACCACATAAATGAATCCTTATGGATTCTTCACACACATACAATCCATTTTCTCATCACCACACAAGGTTGATGAGATTAAATCTCCCTCTTACCTTAAAGGAAGATAACTCCTTCTATTCTCCTTCCTATGAATTTCGTGACCCTCCAAGAGAACCTAAAAGATCTTAAACAAAAATTCAAAGAGTCATAACTATAGGAGAAAATCATAAACCATCGATCAATCATGGCTTAGAACCTTAGAAATCAAGTTAGAAATGAAAAACAAGAATCTTCACCTTGTAGGAAAAATCTCCAAAGTGATTTTCCAAGCTCAAGATGAATTTTTTTGAAGAAACCTCCAACTAGAGATGTTGTTAGAATAGTGTTTAGATTTGAGAAATAAGGTTGGATAAAATTTTAAAAGGGTGGATGTATGGTTTAGGGGTGTTGGCCGAATGGCTCTCAAAAGACAACAATGGTGTGTTTTTGTTCTTGAAGAGAGAAAAGAGTAAGGTTAAGTGATAGAAGATGAAAAACGAAGTAAAATGCTCTCCTTTACCTAGCTTGGCCGTGAGCTTCATCAAAGGAGGTGGCCTCCTTTGTTGACTCCTCCTATCACCTAATAGCCTTAGATTTGATCAAGGGTTGGATATCAAAGCTTTGCCTCCAAGCTTGTCTCTAATTGGTGTAGAAAATCTAGTCATGCAAGCGATTAAGCTCTTCTTGATGGTTCTTGAATGCTCTATTCGAATTGCTCCAAGGAGGGAGTAACTAAGTTTGTGATCATTTATGAATTCTAGTTACACTTAAGTGAAATTGATTAGTTTGTTTAGTTACTAGCTTAACTATATAGTTACTTAGGTTAACTAGGTTTGTCTTGATATATTGAGAACATTCTCTAACTAGGACTTAACTAGATAGCTAACTAGGTTTAATTCACTTAGTTACTTAACAAGCTTCCTTTGCTAACTTAGTTAGGTTTTAAGCTAACTTGGTTAAGCTTTCTAGTTTCACCTTAACAAGTCTAACCATTTTTGTGGACTTAATTTCTATTGGTCTAAAATTTTCAAGCCTACATTGTTGACTTGTTCCTATTGGCTTAGAATTTAGTCTAGCCAGAAACGTTGACTGCTTCTCTAAACGCGGGTCCTATAGACTTTTCTAGGTCCATGGTCATTTTGGAGTAGATTTCTACTGTTTTTGAGAAAGTAGGTACTGTTAAATAAAATAATATTATAATAATATAAAATTATTTTATTGCACAGTTAAATCCTAAAAATTAAAAGATTAACATTCGTATTACTCGGAATTGGGTTTAGTAAAATCTCCCAGCTTCGAATAATTAAAATAAGATTTCCCCAGCCCGAAAATTATTATTTTCCTGACTCAGAATAAATCACACAAAACACTCAAATATAATCACGAAACAGTCAAATAAATTTTTTAACACGCAGAAAAACACAAAAACAGTACATTTAGGAGAATACTATCATTTATCCAAAAGTTAGGGTGTTACAAGAGACATTTTCTATATGGAGCAACTTTCAATGTCTTTAGTGATTATAAAAGCTTGAAGTATCTATTTGACTAAAAAGAGTTGAACATGAGGTAGAGGCATTGGCTAGAATTTCTGAAGGACTACGATTTTCATTTACATTATCATCCCAAGAAGGCGAATATCGTAGCAGATGCTTTAAGTAGGAAAATGCTTAGTGCTTCTGTTATGATGATCAAGGAGAAAGAATTGATCGAAGAATTTCGGGATTTGCGGTTGTCTGTGAAGTTGACATCGGAAAAGATGTATGTGTTTGAACATGATCACTATCTCAAATAGTTTGATAGATGAAATTTGAAAAAGACAGAACGATGACCAATATTTGCAAGAAGCGAAGGAAGCAATGAAACAAGGCGCAGTGTTAGAATTTAAAGAAAAAATAGATGGAATTTTGAAATTTAAAGGAAGGATTTGTGTGTCCAACGATCAAGGACTTAGGAGATTGATTTTGGATGAAGCTCATAGAGTAAACTGAGTATGCATCTAGGAGCCACAAAAATGTATCAAGACTTGAAGCGACTGTATTGGTGGCAAGGGATGAAGAGAGACGTCGCTGAGTATGTATCATCCTGCTTAGTCTGTCAAAAAGCTAAGGTTGAACATCAAAGACCTTCTGGAATATTGCAACCTTTGTCTATTCCTGAATGGAAATGGGATGATATAGCCATGGACTTTATGACTGGACTACCAAAGACTAGAAGGGGTCATGATTCTATTTGGGTAGTTGTAGACCGGCTTACAAAATTGGCGCACTTTTTGCCAATTAATATTAAGTACTCAATGGAAAGGTTGACCCAAGTGTACATCAGTGAAATCATTAGACTTCATGGTGTACCTTCTATTATTATTTTGGATCGAGATCCAAGATTAACGTCGAGATTTTGGCACAATTTGCAAGGAGCGTTGGGAATGAAGCTACGTCTAAGTTCTGCTTACCATCCACAAATAGATGGTCAGTCAGAAAGAACGATTCAGTCACTAGAAGAATTGTTGAGGGCTTGTGTGCTGGAACAGTCAAGATGTTAGGATGAATTCTTACCTCTAATAGAATTCACCTACAGCAACAGTTTTCATTCAAGCATAGGGATGGCACCCTATGAGGCGTTGTATGGGTGAAGGTGCAGGACACCATTGTATTAGTATCAAGACGGTGAAAGTGCTGTTTTAGGATCGGAGCTTGTGCAACAAACCACAAAAAAAGTAAAAATGAGTCAAGACAAGATAAGGATAACTCAGACTCGGTAAAAGAGATATTCTGATAAAAGAAGGAGACCGCTTGAGTTTGAAGAAGGTGACCATGTGTTTTTGCGAGTGACACCCACGACTGGAGTTGGACGGGTTACTAAGTCTAGGAAGCTCACTCCACAATTTATTGGGTCGTATCAGATTCTTCGTCGGATAGGTCCAATAGCTTATCAAATCGCGTTACCACCTTTTCTTTCAAATATGCACAATGTATTTCATGTATCACAATTCCAGAAGTACATTCCTGATCCCACTTATGTTATTGAACCGAATATAGTACAACTGAAGAAAAATTTAACCTATGAAACATTTCCTGTCAAGATTGAGGATCGTAGGATAAAGCAACTCAAAGGTAAAGTGATTTCGTTGGTTAAAGTAGTCTGGAGTGATGTAAGTGGAGAAGCAACATGGGAGTTGGAGAATAAAATAAAAGAACAGTATCCATATTTGTTTTAATATATGTTTAAGTTTCGAGGACGAAACTTCTTTTTAGAGGGGGAGAGTTGTAACACCCCAAAATTTGTTATTTTACAGTAATGACTGAATTGTACTGTTTTGTGATTTTTGTGTGCTGTAAATTTATTTTAACTATTTTTGTGACTGTATTTGATCGTTGTGTGTGATTTACTCCGGGCCAGAAAAATAATAATTTTTGGGCCGAGGAAAATCTTTATTGATTTATTTGGAGCCGGGGGATCTTGCTAAACTTGAATCTGAGAGATACGTGTCATAATCTTTTAATTTTTAGAATTTATATGTAAAATAAAAATATTTTGTATTTTATTATACAGTGGACAAATATTTATTGACTTATGAGCAGTATGTTCTACCCATTGGGTAATAATTTCTGTAACTATTGTCCATTTGGATAATAGTCTGTAGAGAAAGTTGTGATGATTTATTTTGTGAACCAATTAGAATATTTAAAACTTGATGAAAACCAATAGAAAATGGTCAACGAAAATGGCTAGACTAGTTAGCTATGTAATTAGATAAAATTAGATAATTTAAACTAAGTTAGCATAAGGCTTATGTAGTAACTAAAAGGGAACAAACTTAGTTTGCTTCTCATTAGGGCTTCACGGTTTTGGGAGGAACTAGTAGCTTCTGGAAATTTGTGAGTCACACTTAAGTAACTAGATAGTTAGTAAGGAAACTAAGAAATCTAACTAAGTTAGCTTAATTTAGTTAGGAAGCAATTGAATTAGAAACTTGGTTAGTTCTCCATTGAACTCTATAATTAGGAAACTTCAAGTATCATCTAGAACTAGGTGACTCATTTGTCTAAACCTATAGAAAGCAAGCTTAGAGGCGAAGACTTTAGATATCCACCCTTGATTTAATCTATGGTTGTTGGGAGTCTCACAAAGTGGCTAGGATGAACTTGGACACTCTGTAACATCCCGAATTTCGTTTTTTCTGCATAAATATTGATTTTATAATTTTTATGATTTTTGAGAATTTTTTTGAATTTTTCTTAGATTGTAAATATTTTAATATTATTTTGGGCAGTCTATGTGTCCGGGTGGGCCCAAAAAAAAGTATATTTTATTTTATGGGCCAGCAAAATTTGTACTATTAATGCGGCGTCAGAAGATCTTACTAAACCTGAAACCGGATATAGTTACTAAATTTTCTTTTACTGTGATTTTATTATTTACTGTATAATAATTACTGGTTTGTGAGCAGTAATTTTTATTTTGTGAGTAATAATTTCTTGTACCTTTAGCCATGTGGTAGCCATGTACTACTAGTTATTAGAAGTCAACATTAGTGGCTTGACATGATTATTAACCAATGGCATTAAGTCAATAGAAATGGGTAGTTTAATTAATTCCTAAACTAGATAAATTAGCTAAGTTAATTTAAGTTTAAGTATTAATTAAATGAAACAAAATTTTAGTTAGTCTCCCAATGGTGTTCCACAGCCATGTAGAGTTTTCTAGGATATTCAAGAGCTTATGAATCATCAAGGGTGACCAAAGCATGACCACTTGATGACATTCACCATGTGCTTGATTTCTATCTTGATTGATCAAGCATTAATATCCCCACATGCATGCACTCCACGATTATCACACTTTTGTGAAGGCTAGCTATCACATTTCTATCACATTTTGTCATTTAAGCCATTCTTTTCATTTCTTTTCTTCTCAACTTAGCCAAAAACTTCATTCTCCCTACCTTGAAGCATTCGGCCAACACACCTAAGACCATCATCCAAGCTTCTAAAATTTTGTCAAATCTTATTTCCTAAGCCTATATATCATTCTAAGACTTTTGTATGTTGAAGACCTATGCTAATTCTAGCATGTTCTTGAATTTTCTTATGACTAAAGGATGACTACATGAAGACCAAGGCCATGTGAGACCATGTCAAGCCATGTGCAAATGTTTCTATCTTGTTTATCAAGTCTTAAGCTTCTTTCCTATGCACTACACGGCCATGCATTTGTGAAAGAAGACATTTCACTTCATTTCTATCACATCTTAAAGTTATCATCTTTTAATGTAAAGCTTAGTCATTTTTGGTGGCTTTGCACATGTAACCTACGGTCATGCAATGAATTTCTATACTTAATCTTTCCTATAAACTTTTCTTTCATTCTTATCAAAGAAAAGCAAAGGCTATCACAAAGCTATCAAATAAAATAATTCTTTCTCATTTTTCTCTCAACATGTCCTACGGCCATTAAGTCTTCAAGATGGCCAAAGTTGAATTTTCTATCACATTTCAAAGTTTTCACCTTCTCTTGTAAAGTTTAATACAAAGAAATTCTCTCCATTTCCTCTCTCAAAGCTTACGGTCTCTCTACCTTATACTATTCTTCAACCTTCAATAATTTACACCAACCATATATCTTGAATCCTCTCATTAATCCAGGACACTTTCATTTAGTGAACTTCTCAAGATTCATTCATCGTCACCTTCCTATCAAGCAAAGAACACAAAAACTCTTACCATTTCTCCTTGTGAGCTCATGGCCTCACTCTCTAAACTTGCCTTCCAATCACTCATAATTCTATCTAATCACATCACTTGATCCTAAACTTCATTCTAAGCAACTTTCATGTTGTGAATCAAGACCTAATTCTATCATCTTCAAGCTTGATTCTTGGATTTAAGTTCTAGAGTTTCAAGGTAAAGATCTTGAAACTTGATTTCTTACTTGACTCTTGGAAATCCTAAGACCATGTTTGAACTATGGTCATCTTAATCAAGCCTTAGATACTAACTTTTATGTGTTTGTTTTGATTCTAAGATCTACTTGGTGGTGAAAAATTGACACAAAGAGAGTTCTACAAGGAGCTAGGAGGTATCAATCAAGGTAAGAGGGAGATTAACCTCATCGGCTATATGTGGTGGTGAGGGAATGGATTTGTTTGTGTTTGTGAGTGAAAAATCCATGTGAGGATTTATTCATTCGAATTGTGTGGTTATTGGTGTTTGTGTGTTTGATTGTGTATAACTATATGATGTTGATTGTATGCATGAAATTGCCATGGTTGCGTTTTGATTATATGTGATTCTATTACTTTGATAATTAAGTATGATTTATATGTGGAATGGTATGATTTTAATTAGATTGTTATTGAATGATTAATATGATTTTATTACTTTAATAGCAAGCATGAAAGCATGAATATGTGAAAATCATGTGGCATATGATAAGAATCACGTGGAAAGGAAAACTATATTGTTTTCTAAGAACTAAGAGGTACACGGTTTCCATGAGGATTTTGGAACTAATCATTGGAAATATTTTACTAAGTGTGGATTTTAGATGGTTAAGTAACAAGTAATTAGATTAAAGATTTTTACAAAGGAAAATGAGATAGGAAATGAATAAATATTTGGTTATGGAAAATAAATTGATTTTCGGCCAACATGCCGAGAATGGGTGTTTTAGATCAAAAGTATTTTCTTAAGGGTAGTTTTGAAGGATTTATTAACAAGAACTCAATTTAGTGAATTTTGAAATGAAAAAAGAGTTTTTAAAGGCGATTTGAGAATTCAAATATTTTATGGAATAAAGTTTTTTGTTAGATAAACGTGATTTTATTCATGATAATGGAGAATAAGTCTTGAAAGTGATTTAGAACTCAAAGTATTTTATTGAAAAAGATTTTAGTAAAGGTAATAGTATAAGATTTTATTAAAATCGAATAATGCAAATTTTGAGAAAAACGTCAGAAATTATTACTTAGAGTAGTTTTTATAAGAAAAATGGAAAATGATGTCCAAATAATATTTTTAAAGTTTGGAAAGTTTCAGAATTTAATTTAGAACATCAAGAAATATTTTATATAGTGAAAAACAATAGAAAAATCTTACGCATATTTAAAATAATAATTTTTAAATTACGCGATTGAGAAAACGATTTAAAAATATTTGAAAATATTTACGCGATTTAGAAAACATTTGAAAATTATTTACGTGATTGCGAAAATGTTTTACATAATTTGAAAACGTTTGAAAAATGTTACGTGATTTCAAAAACGTGATAAAATGTTTACGCAATTGGAAATTACAACAGTTGGCTATTGGGCTGTCGTGGTGGGCCCCATTATGTTGGAAAATGATACCGCCAAGAATGTGGTGGTTATATGTAACATACGATAAAATAAGATTTGTATGTGTTAGATCATACATCATGCATGGAAAAGCATTGTACAATTGATGGTTGTTGTGGCGTTTTATGCCTAAAGAGTGGACGAGAACTTACAGGATAGTGGGATCTTAATAGATCCTGGGGGGAGGTCAGGGCGCGGTGATTCGTTTCGTGGTACGATGGTATCACGAGTGCTAATTGAGCACCATATATATATATATATCCTTGGCCGCGATATAAACCGTTTGCAACACACTGACAGCCCCGATGACACTATTGCTTTTCATGGTCCATAGACTATCTTTTTATGGGTGACAGATCTTTTGCAACGTTCATCTCTGAATTTGAGTATAGTTCCATGGAATAGTAAGAACTGGTTTCATTGTGGAAAAGGATGTTCAACATACACGTCGTGCATATGCATAATCAACATTTACATTATTGTGATATAATATTATTGTGATGTAATATTATTGTGGTGTTATCATTATGCATCATATTGTGATACAAGTTATTAGATTATTTACTTATTAAATATGTTATTGTTATATTGCAAGTTAAACTGTGTTGGAATGTTTGTCATTCTCTTGCTGCTATATTGGTATGCGATGTAGGGGATCTCACCTCTTTGTTGTATTATTCTATCTGTTTCTATTTTATGCTTATGTCGGCAAAGACTACAATGGCGGCAAGGAGGGATCAGCTAGGTTTCTTTATACTACAGTTTCTTGAAGGCGCTGCT
The DNA here is from genome assembly GCA_029884605.1 of Ormosia emarginata. NCBI lineage: Eukaryota > Viridiplantae > Streptophyta > Magnoliopsida > Fabales > Fabaceae > Ormosia > Ormosia emarginata. The sequence continues at coordinate 23,965,756 of JAQQTP010000074.1, read as the reverse complement.
GCTTGGTGTTCATTGGGACTTTGAGTATCTAGCTTATTGTGGTGATTTAAGGTTGCATAAGTAGCGAGACATTCCTAGTTAGGGAATTTGTCTTGGAGAAGGATTTTGTTTTTAGAGTTGTGAGCTTGGGCCAGGTCGAGTTTTATATGGTTTATGTAATGAAAATATTAATATTCTACGATATGTACAAGGGATACATGTTGTTCTATTTTTGTATCTTGTGTTACTTTAATTTAGTAAATTTGTGTTATCCGCGAAAAAGGAATTTTCTAAACCCATATTCTAGATAATATTAAACATTTTATAACTTGGGTAAAGAATATAAGAGAGTTAGTCTGAAATGTGATACCCTAAGGTAGGTGTTACACACTCCCTTTGTATCCAAAGGGAGGGTCACGGCCAAAGGGGTTTAGGAAGGCCAAAAGATGACACTTTATTCATTTGATCACGTCTTCATCATTTCCATATAGCAAAAATTCACAAAACTCTCTCCATTATTCTCTAGAGCACCTCACGGCCAAGCATAGGAAAACCATTCTCCCATCTTTAATAATTGCTATTAACCTTACTTCTTAAATCCTCTCATCATTCTAAGACTCTTTGTAGTTGGAGCCTTAGCCTAAATCATCCATTTTCATCTACTTTCTTCAAGATCAAGTTCTAAGGTTTTAAGGTGAAGTTCATGAAAACTTCACTATTGGTTTATCTTCATTCTCTAGGACCATACTTTGATCCATGGTCTTTTTATTCAAGCTTTAGGTACTAATATGCTTGTGTTTGTTTTTGTTTGTAAGAATCTTGCGGTGGTAAAGGACTAGTTCAAGAAGAAAAGCAAGGAGCATTGGAGGCTTTACCACAAGGTAAGAGGGAGATCTATCTCACCAACCAAGTATGGTGATAAGAGATGAACTTGTATTTGATGGGTGGTGAGTCCATGTGAAGATTCTTTCCCATGGTTGTGTAATTTATTTATGCGTGTTTATGTGTTTTAAATTTATTTATTCATGCTTTATGCTTTATATGATTTTTATTGCTTTAATGGTATGCTTGATGTATGGTATAGTATTATATGATGATTATATGCCATGTATGCTATGATATATGTTGGAAAGGAAATAATTTTTGGGTTCAAATGGCCATGAGGCTCATGGCCTCTACACCTCAAAATAGGTGTTCCAAGCTAATATTTTTATGAATGGTAAAATTTGATGTTTAGAAAAACAAGGAAAAGAATTAATGCATTGGTTCCAAGGACCATGAGAGTCCTGACCATGATGTCTTCAATATAGTATTTTGTTACAAAAATTTATTTGTTGAGTGTAACTTAGATGGTTAAGCATAAAAGGAATTAATTCAAGGATTTATGAAATATAATATAAAAGGATTTAAAGTAAGGGATTTTGAGATATAACAATAAGAAAAGCTTATTTTTGGAATTAATTAGATTAGTGGATTTTTTTTTGATAAAATGGATTGCAAAAGCATCACAATAGAGAAAAAGATCCCAATTAGGTTGGCACCTAAGACTCTACCAATCATCTGCAGCAAACTAAAAAATTTATTGATCAAAATAAAAAAACGTAGTACAACACATAAGGGGCAACAACCAGACCTAAACGAAAAGAAACATTATTTAAATCTAAAATTGGGAAGACTAAACCTATTGCGAAAGAAGTCTATCCTAATGAAATCAGGAATCAAATCCCACCAAGAGAAGCATTTAGAAGCTACTCCAAAGGATGCTAATTTATCCGCACAGTTAATCCCTTCCCTATAAATATGAGATACCTTGAATTGCATACTGGAAGTGAGTAGGAGACAATTAATCCACTTATTTCGAAGTGTCCAGGGAACAACTCCAAAAGAAGAAAATGCTTGAACGACCAAAGAAGAATCACACTCCAATCATAACTTATGCCATCCTTTCTCAAAGGCCACTTGGATATCACACATAGCTGCTGATAACTCAGCATGAATTGAATTCTTAATACCATAATAATCAGCAAAACACCCAAGAATCGCTCCCCTGTAATGTCTAAAAATAACACCACCACCAGCATGGCCAGGAGAACCTTTGGCTGCTCCATCCGAATTAGCTTTGATCCAACCACAGGGAGGAGGAATCCAATCTACTTGAATGATTGAAGAAGCTTTACTAGGATGACCAGCCACCCTAAAGGATTTTAGAATTAAAAACTCCTGCATAGAAGAGGTCATATGGTTCTTGGAGAATTTTCCTGATAGAGAAGTGGAGGCTATAACCATACAAATGGCAGATTTGATAGCCACTGATTTATTGTGAAATCTAAGCTTGTTTCTACAATGCCAAATGGTCCAAAAGATGTTAATAACAGCAGCAAAAATGACATCTCTAACTTGCGGGCTCCAGCTTCTATTGCAAATATCAAGAACAGTCTCCAAAGAAGAAACATCAACAGGTAAATTGATTACAGAACTTAACCAGGACCAAAGCTTGTTTGCAAAGTTACATTCGAAGAATAAATGAGCAGAGGATTCTGCCTTTTACAAGCACAGGTTGCAAACAGAAATTGAAATGCACCCTCTGAGTTGCAATTTATCATCAGTTGGAATCTTATCATGAAGTAATCTCCAAAGTATAAAGGATTTGGAGGGAGGAATAACAGAATTCCAAATCAGCTTGTACCAAGAAGAGATAGGTTGAGTAGGTTTCAGGTGCAGACAAGCTTCCTTCATTTTAAGCATACCAGAACTTGATTTTTGCCAAACGAATTGATCCTCAGCACAATCTCTTGGAATTATCATTTGAGTAATATCAGTAGCAATTCTAGGTTAGTGAAACAAAAAAGGAGCAGGAATTATCCACTGATGATTATGAATGAAATCAGCCACCGAGGACTTAAGATTTTTGTGCAGCCTACAGGGAATATGCATAGATTCCACTAAAGGATAGCCTAACCAATTATCCAGCTAGAAATTAATGTTTCTGCCATCACCTAAAAGCCATAGAGAGTTAGCCTGAACAGTAGCCAAGTTCATCTTTATACCAGGCCAGATTGAGGATTTGACATATTTCACATTAGGCTTACAGTGCAAGGTGAATCTGGCCCTGTAGAAAATAGCCCACTCTTTACTAGAAGCAAACATTTCCCATGATAGCTTCAAAAGTGCTGCTTCATTTAAATGCCTAAGTGATTTAATTCCAAGACCTCCTTCTGTCGTGTGTGAGCATACCTTATGCCAAGCAACAGTTACTATTTTCCTGACATTGATGTCACCAGCCCAAACAAAGTTTCTCATGCATTTTTCAAGATGTTTTAGGAGGGATATAGGCCAAGCATAAACCTGAAAGCTGTATATGAGCATACTTTGCATTACAGATTTTATAAGCTCCACTCTTCCCATTATAGAAAGAAGGGAGCCCTTCCAAGTAGCTAGCTTTGAAATGATTCTGTCAGCAATAGGCTGAAGACGGACTTTTCTGAGCTTACCCTTGAATAGAGGAACTCCAAGGTAAAAGATAGGAAGTGAACCAGCTGAAAATCCAAGCAAACTGGTAATATAAGCAGATTTCCTAGTTGTTATATTACCAGTATAAAATTTGCATTTGTTAAGATTCAGATGTTGACCAGAAGCTTGAGAATAAAGAAGAAATAGATTCATCAAAGCTTCTAAATTTCTTTTAGTTCCTTTACAGAAAACCAAGACATCATCAGCATATAAAACATGGGATGGAGTTGAAAAATTCTTAGGCCCAGAAATTGATTGGAGAGAACCAACATCAACCAATTGAGTAATGCCTCTACTAAGTACATCTTCAGCAATACAAAACAGAAGAGGGGAAAGTGGATCACCTTACCTTACTCCCCTTTTACAATTAAAATAACCAACAGAAGAGCCATTAATTAAAAGTGAAAGCTTGGCTAAATTCAAGATTACCTGAATCCAGCTGCAGAAAATGTCATTGAAACCATAAGCTTCCAAAGCATTAATTAAGAAGTTCCAATCAAGAGTATCAAAGGCTTTTCTAATATCTAACTTAATAGCAAGATTACCACCAAAGGTCTTGTAATCCAGTAGATTTACAGCTTCTGAAGCAATGCAGATACACTCTTGAATCTGCCTACCCCTAATGAACCCCCTTTGTTGATGGGAAATGATTTTTGGTGCAATAAGAGCTAATCTATTAGCCAGCACCTTAGATATGATTTTAAATTTGAAGTTAGCAAGGGCAATAGGCCTTAAGTCTTCCACTTTATCAGCACCAGGAAATTTGGGAATTAGGACCACCATATTTGAGTTAAAGTTTGGCAGCATCCATCCTTGGGTAAAAAATTGAGCTACTGACTTGCAGACATCCTCACCAATTATATCCCAAAAATTCTGATAAAAGCATCCTCCAAATCCATCCGAGCCAGCAGCACCTTCTCCATTTATTGTGAAAACAGCATTCCTAATCTCCTCAGCAGAAGGCAGTCTGGTTAAGAGATCATTATCTTCAGAGGTTACTAAAGAGGGAACCATTGATCCTATTAAATAATTTGTGACACAGTCATTACCAGTAGCAAATAAAGAAGAATAATATCCTAAAACATGTTGAGCTATGTCTTCCTGATTGTCCAGAATAGAAATTGGTGACTTGAAGTTTACTAACCTATAGCTCACTCATTGGGTTTTGGAGCCCGTTAGGAAATTTTAAGCTAGAACAATCGATCTAAATCAATGAAAAATTAATTTTGTGGAAAATAGTGGAAAATTTACAGAAAAGATTTCTTAAGTGAGAAAACGTGAAAAATGAAGTTAGAAATTGTATTAATTTTTGGAAAAGTCCAAAATGGTGTTTAGAATATTGAAAATATTTTACGCAGTTGAAAAATGATGAAAAATATTTTATGCGACTTAAAAAAGTGATTTTTAAGCTACGCAATTTTAAAAATGTTGGAAAATCGCTAAGCAATTTGAAAAATGTTTAAATATTTTAACGCGAATAAGAAAATGTTGAAAAATAATTACGCGATTTGAAAATACTACTGAAATGTTGTGCGATTGTGAAAATGCGAGAAAATGACTATGCGATTGAAAATATAGTAAAATTACTGTTGGGTCAATGTGTGGGACCCATATACAAGAAATTATGATTTTGACCTAAAATTAGCATGTGAGCATTTATTATGCATTGGGAAAGTCCTGTGGACTATGTCAAAGCCAATGGCATAGGAGTTGAATAACGTCTTTGGGTGGGTGCGATAGGCATAGTATAGGTTACTTGTTGTCCTTGGGGGCGTCGAGGTGCGAGTTTTCCACAGTGGGCAGTTGGTAGCCCCATTGTACTGTGGATCAGACCAACGCAACGCACTGATGATCCAGATCGAGATACTATTCTTAATCAAGATCTAGCGTAGATTGTCATGTATAATATCAAATGTGCAAAAATGATGAAAATTATAGCACTTGTTTTGAGGCAACCGAGATACCGACAGATCTTCTAAATCATTCTCTCCGACTTGTGTTTAGTTCTATAGAGTAGGAAATTGGGTCAGTATGCATGTGCATAGTCTATATATATATCTTTGTGATATTTTATTTGTTAAATATTGATTTATGTTTGATGCCATGATTATATTCACTGTTTGCTATATCTGTATGACATAACTGTCATTTCTATCTCTTCACTGCTATATTGGCATTGGTGTTGGTAGTCTCACCTCTTTGTATGCTGTTCTTGTACTATATTTGTATTTGGTAATGATGGTGAGGAAGGTGGTGAAGAGCAGATTCCTGTTGTGGACACTGATTTCTGATTTGATGGCGTCAAGGCATAGTTTTTTTTTGTTACGTGAGATTGCTGTTTTGTGGTAGCACTGGAGCTTGGCGTCTTAGTCCTGATGAAGAGGGTATTATTTATCAGGGTGATTTGACCGTCTCTATGAGTAGGATCTACCACGGAGATCCTTTCTTTTCTGTTGATATATATGTACATCTAGAGTTCCCCTTGTCTATTAGACAATTCTAGGGTGGTCGTTATCGTACCCCTAGGGAAGTTAGTGAACTGTCGTCTGGTCGGACATCTGTCCGTAGAACCATGCGTCACCTGGGATTCCTATCTTCTAAAGAGTCTGAGGAAGATCTTGAGGAGGACCCGTCTGAGGGTTCTGCTCCATAAGTGTGTACTTGGGCCAGTGTAGTAATTATAGTAATGTTTATCAATTTTTGAGAACTTCATCTGTATATATACATTTAAGTTTGTCAGTACTAATGTTATGTATATGATGTATTTTGTGATACTGTTTGATATTTTTATATTCTGGTAAGTTTATATTATCAGTATCAAGAATTTTATAACTCATATTCATATTATAAAATATTATTTTATAACTTAGGATAATTTAGTAATGAATAATATTAAAAATGTGATACCCTATGGTGGGTGTTACAGATTTTCTCTCTTGGTTTCCTTGCGTTTCTACCCTTTCAAATTGTGTGGCTGCTAGAACGTGTTTTGGTGGAGAAAATACACAGAAGTCAAGACTAAAAGATAAGCTTGTTTGAAAATAATGGCCATCTAAAATTAGTACTAAAAATTTATATCTGTTAGGAATACTTTGATTTTACTAAATCAAGTTTCCTAACTTCCAAAGATAACAAAATAAATCTTATGATTCATCTAAGTTCTAGTTCCACCATTTTCTTAATTTTCCATGTCTGCAACATGTCAATTCAGTATTAAAACGCACAACCAATGTACTTAAAAATACCAAATCAACTCAGTTTACCTTGAAAGTTTAAATACACCTTGTTTCATACATTTGTGACTTGAAAATAATTTTTTCATATTTATTTCCTTTATCTAAGTAATTTATGTTATTTTCTTGAGTTAAAATAGTCATTTTACATGTTCTGTGCTGCGGCAAAATGCCTAAACTAACTCAAAAAATCACAAAATTACTTGGACATGTTAAACAAATGTTATGGTTCATTTCTATCTAATAACATTACTAGTATGTTAAGGAGGATGTTACAGTTTGGGTCCCTAAGGGCACCTTGGTCAAAACTAACACACAAGGACTAAAGAAAATTTGGGTACCAAAGGTTAAAATTTAAATGCGTGTTGTAGGTGTGCTTGAAGGCCAAGAGCTCAAGTTGGTATCTTGATAGTGGATGCTCCAAGCACATAACCAGAGATGGCTCCAAGTTTTCCTTCCTAGTCCCCAAGAAGATTGGACATGTAACATATGGTGACAACAACAAAGGAAAAATCCTTGGAGTTGGTAAAGTTGGTAAAATCCCTTTCTCTTCTATTGATAATGTTTTACTTGTTGAAGGCCTTAAACATAATTTGCTTAGCATTAGTTAATTATCTGATAAAGAAAATAAAGTTATATTTGATTCTAATTATTACATAATTGAAGGAAAAGATGCTAAGTAAGTTAAGTTTGTTAGTCATTGGGTCAATAATATATATATGATTAGCCTTGATGATATATCCTCAAATGATACTAAATGTTTTATAAGTAAGGAAGATGATTCATGCTTATGGCATAGAATGATTGCTCACATTCACATGGATCGCTTAAATAAGTTATTCTGAAAAGTGCAAGTAATTGGACTTCCCAAACTCAAATTTGAAAAAGATAAACTATGTGATGCATGTCAAAAGGGAAAACAAGTAAATGTATCTTTTAAAGTGAAAAATGTTGTTTCAACTACTAGACCTTTACAACTTTTGCACATGGATCTTTTTGGTCCCTCCAGAACTATGAGCTTTGGTGGGAATTACTATGCATTAGTGATTGCGAATCATTTTTCTATGTTTACATGGACATTATTCTTATATCACAAAAATGATTCTTTTCAATCATTTAAGAAACTTGCCAAAGTTATCCAAAATGAAAAATATTTTTGTATTACATCCATAAGAAGTGATCATGGTGATGAGTTTGAAAACCATGAGTTTGAAACCTTTTGTGATAATCTTGGCATTGAGCATAATTTTTTTGCCCCTAGAACTCCTCAACAAAATGGAGTTGTAGAAAGAAAAAATCGATCTTTAGAAGAAATGGCAAGAACTATGCTCAATGAGGCTAATGTTCCTAAGTATTTTTGGGCGGATGCTGTAAGTACCGCTTGTTATGTTATGAATAGGGCCCTAATAAGGCCAATTTTAAAGAAAATTGCCTATGAGTAATACAAGGGAAGGAAGCCAAATGTTTCACGCTTTCATGTCTTTGGATGTAAATGTTTTGTTTTAAACAACGGAAATGATAACTTGGGGAAGTTTGATGCTAAGTCTGATGAATGAATATTTCTTGGCTATTCTATACATAGTAAAGCTTTTAGAGTTTACAATAAAAGAACTATGACCATAGAAGAGTCCATTCATGTTGCTTTTGATGAAACTAACCCAAATGGTCCAAGAAAGGATTTGGTTGATGATGTTGTAGGAATTTTGGCAAGAACACACTTGGAGAACAACGAAAATGAAGCCAAGAAGCAACAAGAATGCCCTTTTGATCCCCTAAGGCAAGAGGATTCACAAATCATGGACCTTCTGTAACATCCTCCCTAACCTAATGAGCCTAATCGGGGTTATAGTAGCTCAGTAATGCTGGAAAGAGTTATTTGTTAATTCGGGTAATTTTCTAAACCAGTTTGAGTGTAATCCTACAACATTGAATACAAGAAAATAACTAAAGTATCTACAGAATTAGTTAATAAGATGGAAATAAATATGGAAAATTATTTCCTAGCCCATTGATAAGAATTGTAGAAAATTTTAGAGAATCAATTGAGTAAAGCTAGTATTTTTAAGGATATCAGAGAGGAATTAAGGGAATAGTAACAAAACATCTAAATATCTCAAAAAATTATGAAATTTCATAGAGATGATAAGTAAGATATAAAGAATATTTTGGTATAAAATACCAACTAAGATAAGTATTAGTAAGCATATTTATTTAATCCCATAGTTTAATTTAACTTAGTACCGAGTAATGAAGCTTAACTGATAAATAGCAATATGTGGAGAGTTATGGAAAAATAGATCTGAGGACTAAGATGAGTCCTAAAATTTTCTAAAACACTTATGGATATTTGAAAATTCAGCTTTGAAAGATTAAAGTGAATTTAACAGATACAAAAGTTTCAGGAGGAAAAAGTTTGCTCATTTCTTCCTATTCTCCACTGCGTAACAAAGCTTCATCTTTATTTATTTATTTGGTCTTCTTTTAATCGATTTGTCTTCACTTTAATGCACAAAACAGAACTAAAAACAGAGAAGAAAACTCTTACACAGCCAGCCATCCAAAACTCACATCATCACCCTTCTATTCTCCATCTATAGCTAAATTTCAATTTAATTCTTCGCTCATCTTTTCTTATTGCTTCTCATGGCTGGAACAACTCTAATAATAACCAAAAAACAATAAGCACACAAGGGAAAACTTGAAGAAAGAAAGAAGCAAAAGGAAGGAGACAACAAGGGGAAGCAAGTGAAGAAAAATTGAATATTAAAGCTTAAGAAATTAGGAGGAAAGGTAGGGGCTTCCACCTTGTATTTGATCATCCTCTTTTATGTTTTCTTTGATTTATAATTATGTTTTTCCATGTCCATGAGACACACAGTTAAACAAAAATTTTGGTGATTGTTTATTAGCTTAAATGTTAATTTCTTGCCATGGATTCTTGAATGGAACTTGTTGTATAGTAAATGATTTTTTTTTTTTTTTTGCTTTCTTGCTACATCATTCACAGCCAAAATAGAGGCCATGTAAGAGATGGATGCCTAGTTGTCGTGACTATGATCGCGGCTGATTAGCAACTTAAATTAAAAAGATTTAGGAGTCACCATTGATTTTTTTTTATTAGGAAAATTTGGAAAACATAAGAAAAATGGTCTGCATTCAAAAATTCAAATTCGAGAGTCTAATTATGCATAGGGAATGGTGGAGACTTAACCCCACAACACCCCTAATACATCTGCCTTAAGACGATTATCCTAAGATAATCGTGCAACAATTTAAAATCTTTAAATATTTATTTTACCCATTTTCAATAAAATAAAATAAAATAGAGTAAAATAAAATAAAATAAAAACTAATAAATTAAGTAAAATTAATTTTCAGCTTGACTTGCACGCCTACGTATCCCTTGGTGCAATAGAGAATTCAAAGTCATATAGTTCTTTAGAAAATAAGTGTGGGTTGGTTGATTTTAATTAAAGAAAATGCTTTGTTTGGTCTTTTTTTTTTGAAGAATTCACTTGATTTTACGAGAAAAAAATCAAGTCATCAAACTATCTCAGCTTAGATGACTCTTAAGAAACAACAAGATCAACAATCTGTCATAACTTAGATAATCTCTTTTAATTTTTTAAAAAAAAAACAAAGCTCTCATTTGTAATATTAGTGCAAGATCATTATATAAAACAAAGATCACACTTAATAAAAATAAAAATAAAATTCAATAAGTCAACAAAAGAAAACAAAACATTTTTTATTATCATTATTCTTTATGATTTTTGTTTGTATCTTCAATCAATCTAACCTTAGCCCAAGTTATGTGAATAAAAATTATGTTTACAATTTTTCTAATTAAATTTTTTTATTGTTTTCTTTACTTTTAAAAAAAAAGATTGTTTCAAATGTAACAAACCTAACTTTAAGAAAGCTCATAATTTTTTTTTTTACAAACTCTCAATCCACTTACTTATTTAGTTATGGCCCAACTAAAATATCACTAACCCAATCAACGTAAACCCAACAACAACTTAAAATTGAGCTAAATAAAAAAATAAAACAAAAGATAAATAATAAATTAAAAAAAAACCAGATAAAATAGGGATGACTCTCACTCAAAGAGACCATTAGTGAAACAAAACCACATAAGGTGGTCACGACAATAAGCAACAGGGACAACACTGGTGAGCGCGACTTGCGGTGGAAGGCAGAGGAGTGGTTCCATTCAGCACAATGGTACACTAGTTTTGGTGGCAGTGATGGGTTTAAGGTGGAGGTCCGTGGTGATTAGGCTCGGCGACGACTAACAATGAGATTGATGTGCAACTGGCATGGTGGTGCGCGGTGGAGCTACCTAGTAGTGATGCAGTAGCAAGGTGGTGGTTAGGGTGGTTCTAGTGCTGACATTTGGGTGATGGTTTCACCTTTGCTTTGGGTCTCTGTTTGGTTGCTCAAGGAATCTACAATGGTGTGATTTTGGTTGTTCTTGGGGTTTGTTGCGTCATTGGTGATGGCTGATTTCACTAAGGCTATTGGGTCATTTTTTGAGTTGATTCGAAGCTTGAATTCTGGGGTTTTTTGTTATGTGTTGATAGTGGTTTGTGTTGGTTAAGGAGGATTTGTGGAGGTTTGGTGATTTCTATGATTGTGGTTGGGTGACAGCGACTGTTTGGGGTTGTTTTAGAATGGCAGAGGATGATGAAATTGGGTATGTATTGTTGATAAAAAATTTGTGTTCTTGTATGAGGTTCTGCTATTGATAGAGGGTCTTGTGGAATGACAGAAGTGATAGGATTAGAGTGAGCTCAAGGTGTTTGATATTTTGCCATGTTGAACTTTGGTTGCTAATGATGGTGGAAATCGATGGGTCTTAGGGTTGAGATATGGGGCTGTTTTGAGTGCCTTTTGTGTCTGCCTCCTCTCTTTTTAGTGTCTCAACCTCGATATTTATAGAGAAAATTAGGGTTGAAGATTCTTCCCCATGTTGTCCATGTTGCAGGAGTTGATTATGTTGGGTCCCTTTATGGCTTCCTTTCTCATGCTCTATTTCTCAGTCTCATGGCCTTAATCTTTCTCAATCCTCAGCGTGTGGCATTGTAAGATTGACAAGGTTGGATCTTCTTTGAATTCCCTTTTTCATGCTTTGCTTCTCTACCTCATGACCTTCACTCTTTTCCATTCCCTGCTCTATTCCTTTCTTCTCATGTTGCTGCTACCCCAAGATGCTACAACAAGATTTTGAGTATTATGCATAGTAGCTTGACAACAAGTGAACCTTGGTGGTGTTGTAGCTCGGTCACGTGAAGGGTGCACGTGTGTACGTGAATTAGGCTAGGAAAAAGGAAAAGAAGAAGACCAAGGAAAGGCAAAATTGGTTCATACTCAAAAAGGAAAATGGCAAAAGAAGAGTGTAAGAGCAATGCAACGACCTTTGCCTCTTCCTTTCTTTTATTATTATTATTTTATTATTTATTTTTTATTTTTTATTCATTTTTTTGTTTTATTTTGAATTAAAAGGTTTTAATGACCTGGACAAAATTGGGTATTCACAATTGCCCCTCTTAACTTATTTCTTACTAGAGACTAGGAATAACTGTAGTTTTTCAGATTATCGTTATAAAAAACTAGTAAAGACGTAAACTCAAATTTTATATAGCAATGCGTGGGATGATGTGAATGGATAAGACAACAACACTAATAAAAAATCAGTAGGTTGATTAGTGAATGAACAAGTTGTTGTCGCTCAATTAATCCTCCAAAAGTGAAACTCCATGTATTGATGCTTATTGATTAAAAAGAGTTTATTAAAAAAAAAGAACTTACATGACGTTGGGCGACCTTGTGACCCAAAATTTAAAAGACAATGGGCTTAGCCCATAATTTAAAAGACAGTGGGCTTGGCCTGAAATTTAAAAGACAATGAGCTACTGTGTCCCAAAATTTAAAAGATAGTGGGCTTAGCCCGAAATTTAAAAGACAATGAGCTACTGTGTCCTAAAATTTAAAAGGCAGTGGGCTACTGTGTCCCAAAATTTAAAAGGCAATGTGCTACTGTATCCCAAAATTTAAAAGACAATGGGCTACTACGTCTCAAAATTTAAAAGCCAATGGGTTACTGTGTTCCAAAATTTGAAAGACAGTTGGTTACTGTGTCCCAAAATTTAAAAAATAATGGGCTATTGCATCCCAAAATTTAAAAGACAATGGGCTACTACATCTCAAAATTTAAAAGACAGTGAGCTACTGTGTCCCAAAATTTAAAAGGTAATATGCTGTTGCGTCCTGAAATTTAAAAGATAATGGGCTACTGCGTCTCGATATTTAAAAGACAATGGGCTACTACGTCCCGAAAGTTAAAAGACAGTGGACTATTGTGTCCCAAAATTTAAAAGACAATGGGCTACTGCATCCAAAATTTAAAAGACAATGTGTAACACCCCGAAAATTCATATTTTATTTATTTCGATCGATTCTTAATTATTTTGAGTAATCCGACTCGACTTCCGTGAATTTTATAATTTTTGTGATTTTTAAGAATTTTTGGGAGTTTTTACGTTTTTAATTATTTTAATATTATTTTTGGGTTGTATATAAGCCTTCTTATTTTATTTCTTTCTGTCAATCCTTAATTATTTTTACTAATCTGATTTAATTTTCATGAGTTTTCACAATTATTATGATTTTTGTGATACTTTAGGTATTTTAAGATATTTTGAATATTTTAATATATTTTAGATATTTTGAGATATTTTGAATATTTTAATATATTTGAGATATTTTGAATATTTTATTATATTTTTGATATTTTGAATATTTAATATATTTATGATATTTTGGGCTGTGTGTGGGTCCGGGGTGTGCCCGGAAAAATAAAAATTTTCTTTAGCCAGAAAATTTTGTATTGTTGATTCAGAGTTGGGGAATCTTACTAAACCCGAAACTAGAAACAGTTTTTGAAGTTTTGTTTTTCTACGATTTTATCTGACAAATAAAATCGGGGTATGTTTTATTATCCATTAGATAATATTTTTCTTGGAAATATCTAGTAGATGATTCTAGACGCAAGTCTAGTCACCCACTCTAGGATGTTCTAACACGATGACTCATCATTTGGTGACTCACCTAGGTGACTAGCCTAGTGACTCACATGTTCTAGACTGTTATAGTAGGTTCTAGAAAATGCCTCATCACGCGCCTAGTCATCAAGTACTTGAGTACTTGCTTTACATGTGGACCAATGAGGAGCTGGTCAAAGTTGGCGACTATGACTCATCGCAGAGGACCAATAGAAGCTTGACACGTGGTGTGACACCTCAACACCTATGACTCAGCATATTTGAGAAGCTTCCAGAAGCGATGACTCGCTATGTTCTAGAAGCGATGACTCGCCATGTTCCAGAAGTGATGACTCGCCATGTTCCAAAAGTGATGACTCACCATGCTGACTCAGCGCTATGACTAACCATACTGACTCAGAGCTACGACTCACCATGCTGACTCAACTGTTCTAGAAATCTCTACAGTGACTCATCATGCTGACTCATCATAGTGAGTCACATGTTCTAGAGACTTCTCTTTGATGACTCGCTCTGTGACTCATCATGGGTAATTAATAGAAAAATGATCAACAATAGTTGCTACCCAGCTAGAACAAGAGAAAAATCTAGGTACATTTTATTATCCATTAGACAATAGACACTGACTTTATAAGCAGTAATTATTGTTCATCGCTTAAAGTATACCAGAAAATATCTTGATCAAAATATCTAAAGCCTTCATCTTTTTCATGAAGTATATAAATAGGATGGCTTTGGTTCATTTACATCTTTTGCATGAAGCTCTCCCCCTTTTCTCTCCTTGTGTTCCATGGCCATAACACTCAAGTAGGAGACAATATTCATCTCTTCAATTCACTTACTCTCTTACACTTCAATTTCTCCAAAGAACCAAGAACAAGTAACAAAAACTCTCTCACTTTCTCTCCCTCATGGATTCGGCCAAGCACCTAGATCTACTCTCCAAACTTCTATAATTCCTACCAATATCATTTCTTGAAGTCTTATACCATTCTAAGATACTTTGATGTTGTGATCATCTTCATTCCTTGCTTGAAAACCAAAAAGTTCTCACCTTGTTCTTCAAAGGGAGCTCACGGCCAAGAGGCCTAATTCTTACTATCACTCTTTAATAATTTTAACCAACCTTATTTCTTGAATCCTTACATCAACCCAAGCATCTTTGTAGTTGGAGTCTTGATCAAAATCATCTATCTTCAAGGAGTTCTTTCAAAGCCAAACACAAAAACTCTTACCTTTCCTCTCTAGAGAAGCTCACAGCCAACCACCACAAAATCGCCTTCCAAGCTTCAATAATTCTAAACAAATTTAGATCTTAAAGCTCCATGCAATTCTAAGGAACTTTCATGTTGAGACTATCTTCCGAATCATTCACTTTCAATCTTGATCTTCAAGTTCAAGATTAAGAGCTTTTAGGTGAAGATTTGTGTTCTTCATCTTTCTTTTCTTTGGTAAGTTTCTAAGACCATAGTTTGGCTTATAGTCACTTTTGATAATCTTGAACATTAATATTTGTATGTGTTTCTTTGTTTTAAGTGCTACTTGGTGGAGTAGATCTATTTCAAGAAGAACAACAAGGAGCTTTGGAGGTTTCTCAAAGAGGTAAGAGGGAGATTACCCTCATCAACCATGTGTTGGTGGTGAGGAGTAGATTTGTGTGTGGTGAAGAATCCATAAGGATTCATTCACTTGGTTGATTTAAAGTTGTTCTTATTTGTGATTGATTTTGTTTGCAAGCATGTCTATAGCTTTAATATATATTTGTATGTGTTTATGGATGCATGATAATTATTGTAGGATGTGAATAACATGTTGAGGATTTGCATGAGTGTTCCAAAGAACACATGAAGCTCATGGCTTCACCACTACAAAAGGAACCAAGATGTTCTAAATATTTTTCTAATCATGGATTAGGTGATTCAACAATAATAAAATTGGATTAAGAATTTTTATAAGATATTAGATGATGGAAAATAAATAAATAAATATGATTTATAAAGCATAGAGTAATTTTTGGCCAAATGCCTACTTATGATGTTTTTAATTTGAAATTATTTCCTAAGTATAGATTTATGTAAATTAAGGAGAACACAATTTTAATGAATTTTAGAGAATAAAATGAATGAAGTTATTTTAGAAACTTAATTAGAGAAATTAAGTATGGATGGGCAATGAAATGAACACTTGAAAAGTACTAACGTATAGCTCGCCCTTTGGGTTTTGAAGCGTGTTAGCAAGTTTCAAGATGTAAATATTGGTTATGACTAAAAAAGGTAATTTTTAAAGGAAACAGTAGAAAATATTACTTAAAGGATTTTCAAAAAGGAAATGCCGTAAATAAAGCTAAAAATAAATATATAATGGAGAAAGTTTCAAAATTTAATTTAGAACTTAAAGAAATATTTTACGCAATTGAAAAATATTAGAAAAACCTTATGTATATTTAAAATAATGATTTTTAAATTACGCAATTGAGAAAATGATTTAAAAATGCTATGTGATTTTAAAAATGTTTAAATATTTTTATGCGATTGGAAAAATGTTGGAAAATATTTACGTGATTTGAAAACGTGACAAAAGCGTCACGCGATTGTGAAAATGTGATAAAAAGGATACGTGATTGAGAAAATAGTGGATTACTGTTGGGCCAACGTATTGGACCCTGATGGATCATTGATATTATGTAAACTGAATAAGCAGTTATATAATATCATTGATGTTGTTGGTATTAGACAATTGAATGAGCAGCTGTTCTAATACTATTGTGAACAATACTATGATGGATTGAGTTGTGCATTGGGCTGACATGCATAGTCGATGGTTGTGATGACTTTTGTTGTTTAGGAGTGAATGAGAGCTGGATAGTGTGATCCAGTGGGGGATCTACTGGGGACGTTAGGGCGCGGTTATTCATAGTGACCTATTTGTCACAATATATGCCTGACCATGATATACCATTGCAACGCACTAGCGTATGTCCCGACAAATACTATTTATGTCTCGCGTTTAGCTTAGACTGTCATTATGGGTGGCATATTTTCTGGGCCATACATATCCGAAATTGTTTAACTCCATGGAGTAGGAATATGATGCATTGTGCATATGCATAGTTTGTGTACATATTGTTGTGGCATAATCATTTCATATATATATTATTGATATCTGTTGTTGATATACTGTTGACGTTTATATTATTGAGATATATGTTTTCTGAACATAATGATAATTTGTTAACATGATTATACTTGTGATATTTATGTGTATGAAATGACTTTGTTATTCGTATCATTCTTTGCTACCATACAGGTATTGATGAAAGGGGATCTCACCTCTTTGCTGTATTGTTTGTTGTTTTTTGTATTGTCAAAATTTGTATAGTAGGCGAAGTAAGTTTCTTAGACTTAACTGGACGCAATGTTCTGAGTTTGGTGATGGCGACGAGGAATGATCTTCTTAGTTTCAACAGTGTGCAGTTTGGTGGAAGAACAGAACAAATATGTTGAATTTTCTCGTTAGTGTTGTTACTGTGCTATTAAGTAGGACCCGTCATTGGGTTTGATACTGTTTCTTTGAGTCTGTAAGTTTTAGGTTTTAAATGTTGTTGAATATTATGTGGTATAAATAAAATGTGTATTAATTAGTTCAGTCTATTTTCTATATTACTTATATTTTCGGTAAGTTTATATTGTCAGCAAAAAGAAATTTTAAAAATCCATATTTTATAACTAAAAGCTTTTGTGAAAATACTTTTCAGATTTTCAGATTTTAGTCAGAAATGTGATGCCCTATGGAGGGTGTTACACAATGGGCTGCTGCGTCTCGAAATTTAAAAGATATTGGGCTACTACGTCCTGAAATTTAAAAGATAATGGGCTACTGTATCCCAAAATTTAAATGACAATGGGCTACTACGTTTGAAAATTTAAAAGACAATGGGCTATTGTGTCCCAAAATTTAAAAGACAGTGTGTAACATTCTGTCCAAGCTAATGATGCTAATCGGTGTTATAGTAGCTCAATAAATCTAGTACAAGTTACATGATAATTTGGGCAATTGTTTGAATTGAATTGAGCATAAATCTATAACAATGAATGTGAGAGATAGCTCAAAATAGCCCAGAAATTTAGCTTAAATAGCTAAAAAGATAGAAATAAATATAGAGAATTATTTCTAAGTCATAAATGATTAGAATGAGCTATATTAAATTTTGGAAGATCAAATGAATTAGTTTGACATTTTTAATAACTTTGAGATAGTGTTCAAAGACCAAACTGAACAAATAAGTAGCTCAGAAAATCATAAGATTATGAGCAATTGTCAAATAGAGGAGGAAGATTAATTGGAGAGTGGAAACATATTAGAATGAGTACCTGAAAGCTTCTTAGTTTAGTTCCATAAGGGTTAACTTAACCTAGGGATGATTAGTGAAGCTTAGTGATAGGTTGTAATATCCCGAAAAATTGTTTGTTTCATGAAAGATAGTCATTTTATAATATTTGTGATTTTTGTGAATTTTTGTAGATTTTTCTGGAAACATTGATTATTTTAATATATTCCTCGTTTTGTGTACACACTGAGCAAAGTTGGAGAAATGAAATATTTTCCCAGAGGCTAGAAAACCTTTAACTATGGAAACGTTGACAGGGGGATCTTACTAAACCCAAGGTCGGACACAGTTTACGAGATTTATATTTTTCGAGATTTTTTTATTTGATAAATAAAAATTGCAGTACATTTTATTATCCGTTAGACAATAAATACTGATTTCTGTTAACAGTAACATTTGTCCATTGGATAATAGCTTGTATTATAATGCTTACCATCTTTTCAAGAGTATCAACTTTATGTCATATCATGTTGACTTTTTGCAAAAAAATGAAGATTTGGCTTCTTGAAGAAGCTTTGTCTTTGGCTTCTTGGAGAAGTCAATCCTACCAAGCTTGCAAGGGAAGCTCCTCCCTCTCCCTTTGTGTATGTGTGCCGCTGCTAGGGGGAAAAAGGGGGCAAAATTATTGATTTCATTTTACTATTCCCTTCACTTTTCAATTCAAAAAGTTTCTAACTTTTCATTCATCATTTCCTCTCTCCACTCTCTCTTCTCTCAACTTTTCTATCAAAACTTTTCTCCTCTTCCTCTCCTCCTCTTCTCTACGGCAGCCCACATCATTTCCTCTCCATGGTTTGCTTGATTTCAAGCAACCATTTTGCTTGAACCAACATTTCCTTGAAGCTTTTTCATCTTTTGCTAGAACCATATTTAAAGAGCTCACTTTCTTCTCCATTTTCTCATCCTCTCCACGGCCAAGACACCATTTTTGGCCATCCAAGCTTTTTCACTCAACCAACCTCATTTCCTACATCTTCTCATCACCTAGAACACTTTCTCTTTTGTGACTATCTCTTGAGTCCACCATTTTCATTTTCTTCCATTCAAGCTCTAAAGTTTGAGACTTTAAGGTAAAGTTCATGACTTTTCATTTTTCCTTCTCATTTTCGTGATCCATGGTCACTTTGGTGATCAAGGATTCCTTTTTCAAGCTTTGATTGTTGATTTTGTGAGTTTGAATATCCTAGGGTTTTTGTGTTGTTGGAGGACGAAATTCAAGAACAAAAAGGAGCTTACTTTTCTTGTTATTTCTCTTAGTAAGAGGGAGATTATTCACTTCAACCAATCTTGATAGTGAGATGCTTGTTTATATGTTCGTTGTGAGGAACCCATGTTAGGGTTACTCTCTTTGTTATGTGATTTTGATGATTTTTGTGTTGAACTCATCTTATGTGAATTTATTGGTTGTATATATATTATGTTAACTTTGGATTGTTCTTGATGGATTGGAAACATGGATGGAAGCAAGGGTTTCTTGCCCTCTTTATGGTGGCTCACAGCTAAATACCCTTCAATGGGGTGTTCTTAGTTAAAATTTTATAACAAGTGGGAAATTGACTAATCAAGAGATTGATAATGAATGGAGTAAAGAAAAATTAGTTTCCTAGCTTCTTTGTGTAACACTCTCCGTAAGGCATCACATTTTCGACTAAAATTTAAAACCTGAAAACCATTTAACAAAAGACTTTGAGTTATAAAATATGGATTCTTAAAATTTCTTTTTTTCTAACAATATAAACTTACCGAAAATATAACTAATACAGGAATTAGACTAAACTAATTAATACACATGTTTATTATAACATAAAATATTCGACAACATTAAAGCATAATTTGAAGACTCAAGAAACAGTAGCAAACCCAATGACGGGTCCTACTTGATAGCACGGTAACAACACTAATGAGAAAATTTAACATACATGTTCCGTTTCTCCACCAAATTGTACACTGTTGAAACTGAGAAGATTCCTCCTTGATGCCATTACCGAACTCAGAACATTGCCTCCAGTTGAGTCTAAGAAACTTCATTCGCCTACTATACAAATTTAAACAATACAAACACAACAAACAATGCAGCAAAGAGGTGAGATCCCCTTTCACCAATACCAAGATGGTAGCAAAGAATGATACAAATGACAAAGTCATTCCATACACACAAATATCACAAGTATAATCATGTTATCAATTTACAAATAATTCTAATAAACATATATTGTAATAAAATGAACAGCCATAATATTACCATAACAGATAAAACAATTGATACAATAAACCATAATATACATATATAATGATTATGTCACCATAAAATGTATCCCGACAATGCTACCACAATAGGTACACAGACTATGTATATGCACAATGCCTCATATTCCTACTCCATGGAGCTAAATAGTTTCGGATGTGAATGGTCCAGAAGATCTGCCACCCATAATGACAGTCTAAGCTAGACGCGAGACATAAATAGTGTTTGTCGGGACAATACGCCAGTGCATTGCAACGGTACATCATGGCCAGGCATATAATGTGACAAATAGGTCACTATGAATAACCGCGCCCTGACGTCCCCAGTAGATCACCCACTTGGATCACACTATCCAGCTCTCATTCATTCCTAAACAACAAAAGCCATCACAGTCATCGACTATGCATACCAACTCAATGCATATTTATAAACCATAATTACATAAATACCCATAACCTCAAAATTCCAACATATAGTACGTCCCACTTGACAGTATCATATTTCCACATGTCCGGGTCCACCACTTTGGCCTGACAGCAAAACTCGTTGTTTTCATCAATCGCGTAGAAATTTTATCGCGTTTTCACAATTTCGTCATTTTTACAAATGTTTTCAAATCGTGTAAATATATTTTGCTGTTTTTAAAATCGCGTACTGTTTTAAAATCGTTTTCTTAATCTCATAAGATTTTTAAATCGTTTTCTTTACCGAATAGTCTTAAAATCTCTGTTTTAAAACTACGTAAGCTATTTTCACTACTTTAAAACTACGTAAAATAATTTTCCTTACGTCTTGAATTTATTGCAAAATGTTTTCTTTTATTTGTCTATTTTTAATAAAATCTGACAGTATTTTGTCTATAAAAACTACTAAAATTATATTTTCTACGTTTTCTCTCTAAAAATTCATTTACTTGGTTTATTATTCCTAAATTCACTTTAGAAATTTCTACTATACTTTAAAATTCAAAAGCAAGTATTTTTCAAAGGTTTTGTTCATTTTGTTACTATATCACCTTTCTAATAGAATTTGGTTTACTTCTTTAATTCTTGAAAATTCATTACAAATGCATTCTTATTATATAAAACATCAATTCTACACTTACAAAAAATAAATTTTGGATTGATTACACTTTTATTAGGCATGTTGGCCGATCCCATAAAATGTTGGCATTTGATCTTTGGATCATTTTTCTTCTTCTAAATCATTTTGTAATTCATTCATTAACCTAATTCCATTAGATCCTTTCTTTAGAAAATGGTTGAGAACATTTTGGTTCTCTTTTATTGGATGAGGCCATAAGCCTCTATTGTGTTCTTTGGAACACTCATGCAATCCTTTACATGTTAATCACATCCTAAGTAATAAACATGCATATATCACACATGCAAAATATTTTAAAACTTGTAGACATGCATACAATAATTTTTAAAGCTTGTAGACATGCATAAAGTAATATCAAACACAAGTAAGAAAGCTTTTAAACAATCAACACAAGTGAATCCTTATGGATTCTTCACACATATACAAGTCCACTCCTCACCACCAACACATGGTTGATGAGGGTGATCTCCCTCTTACCTTAGATGTAGTCCACAAGTTCCTTGTATGCCTCCTTCAAGTAAACTTTCTCCACTAAGAGTTTTTTGAAAATCAAAGAAAACATGCAATATTAATACCTAAGGCTCTAAACTAAAATAATGATGGATTAAAATCATGATTAGAACTTTGAAATGGATAGAAACATGAAGATTAAAGAACCCTACCTTCAAGGCTTCAAACTTGAGCTTTGAAGAACAAGATAGAAAATGGATGATTCAAGCTTAAGTTTCAACTACAAAGTATCTTGAGATGAAGTAAGGAAGCAAGATATAAGGTAGTTTAGAATTATAGAAGAGTGAATACGGAGATTGGGTGGGGAGGCCGTGAGGTTGAAGAAGAAAAGGAGAAGGAAAATTTGAGAGCTTTGCTTGTTTGATAGTTTTGGAGAAAAGTGAAGACTTTGATTAAATAAAAACAAATCTTCCTTTTTGTTATGCATGGCCGTGAATCACTTTGAGAGAAGGTGAGAAATACTTTTGGTTTTGTTTCCTCCAAATGCATGGCCGTAAATGCATAGAGAAATGAGAATGAATTGAAGTGTAGAAATTTGCCTTCCTAAAGGCATGCATTGCCGTAAATGCACATGAAGAGAAGCCACCAAAATTGACTTTGTCTTACTTGTTTAATTAATAAAAGATAATAAGAATTAAATTGTGATATTTTGCCTTACAAAAAAATTTGCTTGGCTGTAGAATACAACAAAGAAAAGCCATCAATATTGACTAGTCTTCATTTTGTTCAACTTAGGCTTTTCTACGTGAATTTCACAAAGTGAATTGGTCATTTAGAGCAATTTGCTCTTCTCCTTCACCGTAGAATCACTAAATTTCAAGAAGTCCAAATTTGTTTAATAGCTTGTTTCCTATTAGTCCTTAAAGAGTCAAGCCATTATTCTTGACCAATTTCTATTAGTTGAATATTTACTAACTTGATTCCTATTGGTTGCTATTTTTGTTGACCAATTTCTATTAGTGCACACTGTATATTTTCTAGTATACTTTAACCAATGAACAATAATTACTGTTTATAAAGTCAGTGTCTATTGTCCAATAGGTAATAAAATATATATAAATTTTTCTCTTGCTCCAGTTGAGTAGCAACTATTGTTGATCATTTTCTACTAATTGCCCTTGATGAGTCACAAAGCAAGTCATCAAAGAGAAATTTCTAGAATATGTGACTCACTATGATGAGTCAGTATGATGAGTCACCGTGGAGCTTTCTAGAACAGGTGAGTTAGCATGGCGAGTCATCAGCTGAGTCACCAATGGTGAATCATGATGCTGAGTAAGCATGGTGAGTCGTCAGAGAGCTTCTGGAACAGGTGACTCACTGAGGTGAGTCACAGGGCGAGTCACCGCTTCTGGAACCTTCTAGAATCTGCTGAGTCACAGGTGCTGAGGTGTCACTCCACGTGCCGAGTTTCTATTGGCCCTTCGTGATGAGTCACAGCCACCAATATTGACCAGCTCTTCATTGGTCCACGTGTAAAGCATTCGATGACTAGGCGCGTTGACGAGGCGTCTTCCAGAGTTTTCTAAAACAGTCTGGAACATGTGAGTCACTAGGCTAGTCACCAAACGATGAGTCATCGTCTAGAACATTCTAGAGTGGGTGACTAGGCTTGCGTCTAGAATCATCCACTAGATATTTTTCAAGAAAAATATCATCCAATGGATAATAAAACACACCCCGATTTTATTTGTCAGATAAAATCGTAGGAAAATAAAACTTCAAAACTGTTTCCAGTTTCGGGTTTAGTAAGATCCCCCGACTCCGAATCAACAAAGACAAAGCTTTCTCGGCCAATAAAAATTTTTACTTTTCGGGGCTCGCCTTCAGCCCGCATACAAATTTGCAAAAATATCGTAGATATATTAAATATTCAAAATATATCAAAAATATAATATAATATTCAAAATATCTCAAAATATCCTAAAATATCTTAAAATATCTAAAATATAATAAAATATTCAAAATATCTTAAAATATCTAAAATATATTATAATATTCAAAATATCCGAAATATCACAAAAATTCACAAAAATCATATTAATTGTGAAACTCATAAAAATCAAATCAGATTAGTAAAAATAATTAAGGATTGAGAGAAAGAAATAAAATACGAAGGCTTATATATATATACCGCCCAAAATAATATTAAAAATAATCAAAAACGTAAAAACTCCCAAAAATTCCTAAAAATCACATAAATCATAAAATTCACAGAAGTCGAGTCGGATTACTCAAAATAATTCGGAATCGATGAAAACAAATAAAATACGTATTTTCGGAGTGTTACACTTTGAAGCTCACGGCCACCTATAGAGAAAAATGGTAATTTTGTATTAAAATGGAAACTTAGTTAATTAGATAATTGGAGGTTGATTAAGAAATCATAAAATGGAAAGAACAAAGGATAGAATTTTATTTTATAACTTAGAATGAATTTAACCAAGGGAAGAATATGAGTGAAAGTGAGATGTTGGGCAATTTAAGTTAAAAATTTCCCTAAGTGAATTAGGTTTAAAAATTGAGTAAAGAACTTATTTAGTTTGAGTAATAAAGATTAGATAAAAATACAAGATAATTCCTCTAGAGAAAGTTTCTTAAGGGAAGATTTCATAAGAAACTTTGAATTAAAGTGAAATTCCATAATAAACCTTAAAAGTGTAATGTCATATTTGAGAACTTGAT
This sequence comes from Ormosia emarginata, assembly GCA_029884605.1. Lineage (NCBI taxonomy): Eukaryota > Viridiplantae > Streptophyta > Magnoliopsida > Fabales > Fabaceae > Ormosia > Ormosia emarginata. Next base: position 23,941,036 of record JAQQTP010000074.1, on the reverse strand, counting down.
AATATGTTGTTGTGGGTCCATGACTGGGACCAAGAATCTGTTGACTTTTAACTTAGTCAAATTGTGGCATGTTATAGAAAAGTATATCATTGTTAAATATACATGAATATGCATTGAGTTATCATGCATTGTGAAAGTCCAGTAGACTCTGTTGTAAGGCTTTATGCCTAGAAGATTGAATCACACCTTAGTGTGGGTCTGAATAGACTAGTGTAGGTCACTCATTGACCTTGGGGGCATCGGGGTGCGGGTATCTCGCAATGGGCAGTTGGTAGCTCCTCTGTGCCGTTGGATAGACCGATGCAAACACACCGACGATTCAGACCGAGATACTGTCCTATATCGTGATCTTGTGAAGAATGTCTTGTATGAGCCATGTTGCGCAATTTTGTTGAGATTGAAGCACTTAATTTGAGGCCAATGAATTACAGACATGTCTCCTCGATCATTCTCTCTGACATTGTATTTTAGCTCTATGGAGTAGGGTTTTGGTACTTTGTGCATGTACATGGCCAATCATCATATTTATCTGTCTTACATTTGTATGGTTTTGAAACTGTTCCTTTTATGTTGCTATGATTTCCTGGATTATTAAATTATTTATTACTTGATCTTGATGTTGTTTACAGTTCTATTTGATTGTTTGGCGTTATGCGCCGTTTATGCTTCTTTACTACCATAACTGGTAATGATGCTGGATATCTCACCTCTGTATTTTGCTCCTCTGTGTGTGTGTGTGTGTGTGTGTGTGTGTGTGTTCCGTAAAGACCAAGGCATGGACGAGCCTGAGTTTCCTGGATTTTTGTCTAATTAGTCTCCTGTTCTACAAGGGCATCCCGACGAGGCTTTTTGGGGTATATGCAAGGTTGAGGTTCCATGGACGTGGTGATAGCTGGCACATGGATTTTGACATTAAGTGTTTTGTCTATGTTGGAGACGTGATTGTGTCTCTAGCATGGGATCACTATGATCCCCCTGTGTTTTCTTTTGATTTTCATGTTTGGTTAGAGTTCAACATGCATGTGCGAGAGGTATGGGGTGAGCATGTGTACACCCCACGCGAGGGTTCAAATTCATTTTTGTCCACTGCACGAGCTACTACTCTCGAGTCAGCCACTCCCATAAGGATTTCCTCTTCTGAGGAAGAACCTGAGGAGGAGCCATATGAGGCTCCTTCTAGTTGATTCATGGAGGCGTGTCTCTTTTTGTTAGCCTTTTTGGGTGGCTAGCTATATATCGCTTTAGGGGCCTGATGTTTTTGTATTTTGGTGGGCTATAAATGTATATTCATTTGGGGCATATAAAGCTTCTGCTTTTTTTTTTTATGTAACTAATGATGTATTTAAACACGTATGATATACATATATATAATGTATGAATGTATGGTTTACTCATCATGTTAATTTCTGCTGTAATTATATTTTATCATTTTCTTATCAAGGAAAAAAAAAAGAGAATTCGCTAAATTATTATATGCTTACAAATGAACAGGCTATTATCTATATTTAAATGAACCGGGTCTTAGTTTATATTTTGTTTTCATTTCCTGGTTTGGTGTGATGGTCCCTCTCCAAAAAGGGGCGTTACACTAGTTTGGTATCAAAGCTCTGATTTAAGTTTTCTTTTGGGTCTTTGTGGTTAGGTTTGTCTTATTTGTGTTGTGTGATTCTCTGTGTTTGGTTTCCGAAAGGTTACATCTAACTTTTCTAAGGTTTTGCAACACCCTCTGTAGGGCATTACATTTCTAACTAAAAACTTAAAATCTGAAAATCATTCCATAAAAGGTTTGAGTTCTAAACTATAGATTTTAAAATTTCTTTTTGCCAACAATATAAATTTACCGAAAATATAAGTAATACAGAAAATAGATTGAACTGATTAATACACACATTTACTTATACCACATAATATTTGTAACACCCACCGTAGGGTACCAAATTACCCCCAAGTTATTATAATTTGACGTTGTAATAAAATATGAGTTGTAAATTTTTTTTTCTTTCTTCTTTGATAACTATAAAATAAACTTAGCGAAAAATAAAATATTATACATCATCACACATAATTTACTTCATCATACATTATGAACGTACTGTCAGGATTATTTATATACAGACCATTTCTCAAAAACTAGATAACACACTTAAATATATACAGACATAGTTTGTAACAAAGTTTAGACTCGCCCAAGTCTAACTAAGCAGCAGAACCCTCAAACGGGTCCTCCTCAGACTCCTCAGCAAGTAAGAATCCGATTTGACGCGAAGCCCTACGGACAAGTGTCCGAGCGGATGACACAATACTAATTTCTGTTGGGACATAGTTTCTCGTATCCAAATGCCGCCTAATAGACAGCGAAAATTCCACATGTACAAAAATAGTTATAGAGAAAAATGGATCCCCATGAAATACCTTACTAAAGTTTACTGTCATATGCCCCTCATAAATAAGTCCCCTCTCATTGGGACTTGTCCTCCAAGCTCCAACTCCTCTGTGGAACTGCAAACGCACATACCCGAAGAAACTCGACCTTGACGCCATGCTATCAAAACTCTGCGTTCCCAGAAGTAAGGAGTAGTTCCTCTTCCCCTTCTTGTACGACTTCTTTCTCAACGTCTTTATCAAATATAAATACCATACACACATATACATACAAAGAGGTGAGATCACCTATGTCATTACCAATATGGTAGCATAAAGATAATACATACAACATACTATACAGTTATATCATACCATAAATACAATTATGCCATCATCATAATGTATTCAAATAACAGATACAATAAATAACATTTACCATCATGCCATTTACAGTATTATCATCCAAGTATTTCAACAGTTCATTTATCATAACCAATGCTCAATAAAGATGCATATGTTATGCATGTGCACATAGACTCAATGTTCCTACTCCATGGAGCTAATACTCAGTTCGGATAAGTTGATCTGAAAGATCTACCTGTACCAAAATGCCTCATACCAAGTGTTATAATCCTCATTTTGATTTCTGCACATCTAGCATATACACGACAGTCTTTACGAGATCTCGATTAAGAATAATGTCTCGGTCAGGGTCATCGGTGCATTGCATCGGTCTAACTTACGGGAAGAAGAGCTACCAACCACCCATGTAAGCAACCTGCACCCCGATGCCCCCAAGGTCAACAAGTGACTTACACTACGCATATCGCACCCACTCAAGAGGTGTACGTCTCTCCTAGGCAATTAGCCATATCCAGTACATCGGACCATTTTTCAATGCATGTATAATGCACCAATTACCAACCAAAGGTAAATTACATAATTTCTCATACAGTGTCCAAACACCATTTCATGCATATAAAATGCACTAATGCCAATCACAGGCAAAATTATCATTTTCTTAGACAGTGTTCATCCACTGGTTCAACAGTAATTCTACTATATATTTAATCGCGAAAATCATTTTATCGCGTTTTCATAGTCGCGCACCACTTTTGTCGCATTTTCTCAATTTAGTAATATTTCTGTTACGTTTTCAAATCACATATAGATTTTTCAACGTTTTCATCAATTACGTAAAAATATTCCACCATTTTTAAATCACGTAGTATTTTTTTCAACAATATTTCAATCACGTAAAAATATTTAAACGCTTTCCAAATTTGCATAAAAATATTTCAACGTTTTTCAAATCGCGTGGAAATATTTAAACATTTTTTCAATCACGTAACTTAAAAATCACGTTTTTAAGTTATGTAAATCATTTTTCACTGTTTTTCAACTTCATAAAATATTTCTCAACCGTTTAAAAATTCATTTTCAACATTTTTCAAAATAATATGACTTCTCACATTATTTTACACATTTCTTACTCAAGAAAATACTTTTCGTAATTTATTCCATAAAATCATCATTTCATTGAATTAAATCAATGTTTTTAATTTTAAAATTTATTAACGCTCTCCAAAACCCAAAGAATGAGTTTTAAGTTAGAAAATCCCAAGTTACTAACGTATTCTTTATAATTCCAAATTAATTCTAAAAATCAATCCTTTTTTAAAATAAATTGAGGTTCAAACATTTTCAACATCTCTTTTCCATTCATGTATGAAAATTCCAATTCTCAAGTGTTAAAACACTCTGATTCCTTTTCCAAATTCCTTTTATATTTCCACTTTGAAAATCACTTTGTTCATAAAGATCAAGGCATTACAAGCCTTCAAAATCATGGACATGACCATTGAAATCATTCTTGTATTTTTCCTTCTAAATCAACTAAGTTCCATTCTTGTTTTTACACAAAATAAATTAATAAAAATACTTCTTCAAAACCGTGTACATTGTTTCTTGAAAATTCAAACCCTTTGTTTATTTTCCTTACTTCCCCAATCATTCAATTTTATCATTCATGAAAATATAAATTTGTGAACACCTAATTTGAGGTGTCTTGGTCGAAATTCACTTTAGTTTAGGGACCAAAAATTATTTCTCTTGTTCTTGAAAAATTTTAACATGAACCCTAATTTTTTTAGAGCTCAAAATCGTAGCCTCCTCCATGGCCTTTGGAGCCAAAATTGTTTGTTTCAACATATATTCACCATAATATATTCAACATGCCTTCATCATGCATATTATAAGCATACCATAGAAGCAATAAAATCATGCAAAATCATGCAAATCATATCAAACATAGACAAATAATCAAAGCACATAAACACACACAAATTATTACATGACCATGGATATGAATCCTCACATGGATTCAACATCCATCAAATAAATAAACCATCTCTCACTACTATACTTGGTTGGTGAGATGGATCTCCCTCTTACCTCTTGAAGAACGACAAAAAGTTTCTTGCTTTGTATGTAGAACAAGATCTCCACCAACAAAAGTCTCTTGAACACAAAACAAATACAAAGAAATTAGTATATTAAGCTTGAATAAGAGGAACCATGGATCAAACATGGTTTAGAACATGAAAAAGAAGAGAAAAAATGAAGTTTTTCACAACTTCACCTTAAGAATCCTAAAACTTGTTCTTGGAAAAACTCCTTCAAGATGTAAGATTTAGGACTTGGTGTAAACTACAAAGTGTCTTAGAAATAGGTAAGGATTCAAGAAATATGGTTGTTTAGAATTATTGAGTGATGGAAGGGTGTCCTTGGTGGTGTGGCCGTAGCTATGGTTTTGGAGAGAATGGAGAGAAAATTTATTGCTAAGTCTTGCTTTAGGAAAGATGAAGAATGATTCAATAATGACCAAAGGTGATCAATTATGGTCTTCCAATGTTGCTTTAGCTCCTAAATGCAGCATCAAAACCGTCCCCCCCATCCACGCACTCTTCAAAATGCAACAAATCTCATAGCCACCATTTTAGGCCATCTTAACCATTGATTAAATCAATGGTTAGGATTTAATGTAGCTTCTAGGTTTAGGCTTAGATAGAAGACTTAATTTAGGTCATTGGATCTTTCCTCCTTGAAATCCTAGCCATTAGATGTGTCTCCAAAATGAAAGGTCAAGATTACTCCTTCAAACATTACATCCAAGGGCTATAAATGGTCCTAGCCACTTTATAAGACTAAATCTCAACTGTTGATTAAGTCAAGATCAAGTCTCCACCGTTGATTACATCAATGGTTGATATCCAAGCCACTAATGTTGACTTCGCAATACAATGTTTATTTTTGTATCTACTATTACCATTCGAATAATATTTTTACTGTATTTTTATCACCCGATAATTAAATACAGTGCAAAACACAGTAAAAGAAAATTTCTAAAACTGTTTCTGGATTCAGGTTTAGTAAGATCCCCCGTCTCCGTCTCAACAGTATAAATTTTCCTGGCTACAAATTTTTTTTACCTTTTTGGACCCACGTGGGGCCCATATACGACCTCCCTGGGCCCACAGGCGGCCCACGGATAATGCTAAAATAATCAGAGTGAAATAGAAGTTTCATAATCACACACAAAATCACAAAAATTAGAAAATGCACAAATATCAAATCAGATTACGTAAAATAATTAAGACTTTTCAGTAATAATTAAATTACATAAGATTTTCTCCGGCCCGAAAATTATTATTTTCCTGACACGGAGTAAATCACACAAAACGATCAAATATACTCACGGAATACTCAAAATAATTTTACAGTACACAGAAATCACTAAACAGTAAAATTCTGTTAACTGTCAAAATTACTATCTTATATTTAGGAAGGTTTTGGGGTGTTACAATATTCAACAACATTTAAAACATAAAACTTATATACTCAAAGAAACAGTAACAAACCCAATGACGGGTCCTACTTAACAGCACAATAACAACACTAACGAGAAAACTCAACATACTTGTTTCGTTCCTCCACCAAACTGCACACTGTCGAAACTAGGAAGATCACTCCTCGACGCCGTCACTGACCTCAGAACATTGCCTCCAGTTAAGTCTAAGAAACTTGCTTCGCCTACTATACAAATTTTAACAATGCAAACACAACAAAACAATACAGCACAGAGGTGAGATCCCCTTTCATCAATACCAGTATAGTAGTAAAGAATGATACAAATGACAAAGTCATTCCATACACACAGATATCACAAGTATAATCATGTTATCAATTTATAATTATGTTTAGAAAACATAGTTCACAAGAATATAAACATTAACAAGATTTTAACAATAGATATTAATAATATATATATATATATATATATATATATATATATATATATATATATATATATAATGATTATGCCATATGATATGTATATCGACTATGCATATGCACAATGCATCATCTTCCTACTCTATGGAGCTAAACAACTTCAGATATAAATGGCCCAGAAGATTTGCCCACCTCTATGACAGTCTACATGGACGCGAAAACAATAGTATTTTGTCGGGACATGCACCAGTGCGTTGCAATGGTTTATCATGGCCAAAGATGTATAAAGTGACAAACAAGTCACTATGAATCACCGTGCCTTGACGCCCCCAATAGATCCCCCACTGGATCACACTACCCGTTCTCATTCACTCCTAGGCAACTAAAGCCATAACAGCCATCGACTATACAGTGTCCAATGCATGATAACTCAATGCATAACTCAAGCCATCATTGTACTATTCACAATAATATTAGCACAACTGCCCATTCAATTGTCTAATACTATTAGTATCAATGATATTATATCACTGCTCATTCAATTACATAATATCAATGATCCACCCAGGTCCAGTACGTCGGCCCAATAGTAATCCACTGTTTTTCTCAATCGCGTAACCTTTTTATCGTGTTTTCACAATTGCGTGATGCTTGTCACATTTTCAAATCACGTAAATATTTTCCAATGTTTTCCTAATCGTGTAAAAATATTTAAACGTTTTCAAAATTGCGTAGCTCAAAAATCATTATTTTTGAAATGCGTAAGGTTTTTTTATTATTTTTTACTGTATAAAATATTTCTTGACGTTCTAAATTAAATTCTAAAACTTTCTAAACTAAAAATATTATTTGGACATTATTTTCCATTTTTCTTATGAAAACTACTCTAAGTACCAATTTCTGACGTTTTTCTGAAAATCTTTATTATTCAAATCTAATAAAATCTTCTACCGTTACTTTTACTAAAATCCTTTTAAATAGAATACTTTGAGCTTTAAATCACTTTCAAAACTTATTCTCCATTATCATAAATCAAAATCACTTTTATCTACTAAAAACTTTGATCCATTCTCTTTAAATAAAATATTTGAATTCTCAAATCGCCTTTAAAATTCCTTTTTCATTTCTATTACTAAAATTCATTCTTTATCCAATAAAAGCCATATATTTCCATATTCCTCTTAGTAATACTTTCTAATATTTTCTTCACAAAAATTTACATTACTATAATTTAATCAAATCTTATGAATCAAAGTCCTCCAACACGCTTCAAAACCCAAATGGGTGAGCTATACATTAGTAACTTCAAAGTATAAATTTATTTCCCATCATAACCTAAATTCATTAATTTAATCAATTCCAAAAACTAGCTTAGTTTCTTTTTATATTTCAAAATTCACTAAATTGAATTCCTATTAATTAATTCTTTAAGACTACACTTGAGAAAATATTTTTGATTTAGAATATCAATTCTTGGCATGTTGGCCGAAAATCAATTTTTGCTTCATCATTGAATATTTATTCATTTTCTATCTCATTTTAATCCAATTACTTGTTACTAACTCATCTAAATTTACACTTAGTAAAATATTTTCAATTAGTTTGCTCTAAAACAAGAGTGAAGGCTGTGAGCCTCTTTATGGCCATTGGAACCAAAATTCTTTTCTTTGCAACATATGTCATAATATACACATTTCATTTTAATCATATTTATACTACCACATGTTCATGCATATTATTAAAGCAATAAAACTCATATTAAGCAAATTATAGCAAGGCAATCTAAATCATACTATCACACATACTAATCAAGCAATAAAATCATGCATAGCTATCAAAGAAATAAAATCACATATAACATAGCATAAAACACTTAAGCATACACAACCAAGTGAATAAATCCTTATGGATTTTTCACCACACACAAATCCACTCCTCACCACCAATACATGGTTGATGAGGGTAATCTCCCTCTTACCTCTTGGTGAAACCTCCAAAGCTCCTTGCTCTTCTTGAACCAACTTTCTCTATCAAGAGTTTCTTGAAAAACAACATAAAAACACACAAATTAACTTCTAAGGCTTTGAAATAGAAAACCATGGATCAAGCATGACTTAGAAGAAGAAAATGAAATCAATAGTGAAGATTCCAAGAATTTCACCTTAAGACCTTAGAACTTAGGCTTTGAAAGAACTCCTTGAAAATGGATGATTTTGATCAAGACTTCAACTACAAAGTGTCTTGAAATAAGGTAAGGATTCAAGAAATATGGTTGGTGTAAATTATTGAAGGTTGGGTGATGGTATGGAGTGGTGTGGCCGTGAAGTGTTCTTAGAGAGAATGGAGAGAATTTTGTGAAACTTGCTTTAGAAAGATGATGAAGATGAAATGAAATAAATGAAAAGTCATACTTTGCTTCTCCTAAAGCCTAAAATCGTGAGCCCCCCTCCCTTGGACACCAAGAGAGTGTCTAAATTCATCTAGCCACTTTTTGAGGCTTCAATAGCCATAGATTGAATCAATGGTTGATCTTCAAAGCCTTTGCCTCTAAGCTTGTTTTCTGTACGCTTAGACAACTTGAGTCATCTAGTTCATCAAGTTTCCTAACTATGGAATCAATAGAAAACTAACTAAGTTTCTAATTCAATTGTGTCCTAACTAAATTAAACTTAGTTAGGTTTTCTAGCTTCTTTGCTAACTACTTAGTTACTTACTAACTATCTAGTTACATTAGGCATTAATCATTCTTTCTAGAAGGTGCTAGGCAACTCTAGTAACTATGGACTCTAAAGAGTAGCAAACTAAGTTTGCTCCATTTAGTTACTACATAGGTTTTTAGGCTAACTTAGTTTAAGTCATCTAGCTTCTAGCTAACTAGTCTAACCATTTTTATTAACCGCTTCCTATTGGTTTAGAAATTCAAGCCATCTATTTTGACTAAATCCTATTGGTTCACAGAAGATATTTTTCAGACAATAACTACAGAAATTATTACTCAATGAACAGAACATTACTGCTTACAAGTCAGTAAATATTTGTCTGCTGTAAAATAAAAATATAGTATATTTTTATTTCACAGATAATTTCTAAAAATTAAAAGATTATGTCACGTATCTATTGAAATTGGGTTTAGTAAGATCCCCGGCTCTAAATAAATACATAAAGATTTTTCCCGGTCTGAAAATTATTATTTTCCTGACTCGGAGCAAATCACACAAAATAATCAAATACAGTCACGGAACAGTCAAAATAATTTTACAGCATAAAAAAATCACAAAATAGTACAATTTTGTCATTACTGTTAAATAGCTAAATTTTGGGGTGTTACAAGTTTCCGTAAACCCTAAATTTGGCAAAGAGTGATGGCTCGCAGAGGAGGCATTGCTGTAGATATTGAGACCATGCAACGAATGGCGGATGTTATTACACAACAAGGTGAAAGAGCTACACAGCAACAAGAAGCAACGACAGATGCCTAGAATTTATCAGAGTTTCGTTGTAACAACCCTCCCCAGTTTAACGGAGTGTTCGATCCAGAGAAGGCTAGTCCTTGGATCAAAGAACTGAAGAAGATATTCCGATGGATGGGCTGTACTGATAACAGGAAGGTAACCTATAATACCTTCATGCTAGTTGGTGATGTGGAAGATTGGTGGAACGAAGCTCAAAGACTAATGGAAGCTGAGGGACTGACAATTTCATGGGAAGTCTTCAAGGACAGATTCTTGGAGAAATATTTTCCTACAAGTGCGAGACATGTCAAGGAGATGGAGTTTTTTAGTCTGAGACAAGGAAACATGACCGTTAGCGAGTCTGCCGCAAAGTTTGAAAGCTTGTCCAAGTTTTCAAGGTACTTCCAGCTCTAGCCCGATGAAGAGTGGAAGTGCCGCAAGTTCAAAGAAGGGTTGCACCATGATTTGAAAAGAGCAGTATTGCCTCTGGGACCTAATCAATTCCCAGCCTTGTTAGACAAGTGTAGAAGGATTAAGGAACTCGATCAGTCGAGAGACATGAGGAATCGCAACTTTGGACCTACTAGGTTCCAAAGAGGAGGTGGCAACAATGCAAATCGCTTTTAGAAGAAACCTTATTCTCAACCACCGTGAAGTCAGCAACAATCACCTAGTGGAGGTCCCAGTGGAGGTTCTAGTGGAAATCGAACTAGTCAGAATGTAGCGTCTACGCCAAAGTGCATGAAGTGTGGAAAGGATCACCTACCGAGAAAGTGCACCATCAAGGGAATCCTCTGCTTTAGATGTGGGAAGCCTGGACATGTTTCTCGAGATTGCAACCAAACCAAGACAGAGCCTTCTATCAACCATGCACAAATTGCTAAGCCTCAGGTAAGAGGCCAGGTCTATATGATGAGTAGAGTTGAAGCCTCCCAGTCTAACGATCTGATACAGGGGGATGGTACCATAAGAGGTAATCTTTTATTTGTGCTGTCTGACTCTGGGGTAACCCATTTTTTTATTGCTTATGATTGTATGCGTCGACTAGGTTTACCTATGTCTACTTTGCCTTTTTATTTAAGTGTTTCTACCCCTACTAATAAACTTGTTGTTACTACCCAAGTCTGTTTGAACTGTCCTTTATATGTTGATGGTTGAAACTTTTTTGTTGATTTGATCTATCTACCCCTTTCCAAAATAGACGTAATCTTAGGAATGGATTGGTTATCTTCTAACCATATATTGTTAGATTGTTCCAATAAAACTCTAGTTTTCCCAAAGTCTGAAGTTTCTACATTTGTGACGGCCAACCAAGTTAAAGCTCTCTTAAAAGGAGGAGCTCAGGGATACATGCTTTTGTCTTCCTTAAAAGTCGAAAGTAAGGTAGATGTGAATGCTATTCCGGTAGTTAATGAATTTCCAGAAGTCTTTCTTGAGGATGTACCTGGTCTATTGCCGGAGCAGGAGGTAGAGTTCACCATTGATCTTGTACTTGGATCTGGTCTTGTATCCATAGCACCGTATCGGATGTCACCGTCAGAATTGGTCGAACTCAAGAGGCAGTTGGTGGAGCTTCTGGAAAAGTAATTTTTCAGACCTAATGTGTCACCTTGGGGAGCGCTTGTTGGTTAAGAAAAAGGATGGAACTTCGCGATTGTGTGTGGATTATTGTCAGCTGAATAAGGTCACAATCAAGAACAAGTATCCACTTCCAAGGATAGATGATTTGATGGATCAGTTGAAGGGAGCCGTTATTTTCTCGAAGATAGATCTACGTTCTGGCTACCATCAGATTAGAGTAAAGGCAGAGTGTAACACCCTAATACCGGTAACCTAGTATATCAGAATATATCTGGATAAGCAATATTAGTTATACTACTTCTATCTTAAATATAATACTAATCCATATCATTTAAGCAAATAATAATGGAGAGCCTTGTAGAAAACTAAAAGTTATACATATAACATTGCCGTTGAAGGGCTCATAGTATACATAAACTTCATGAACAAACTAAAAACCTGTAAATAAATACAAGCTTTAAACTAGAAAGCATAAAAACTATCTTTGTCTTCATACTTCTTCTTCTTGCCTTTGGATGAAATTCCACCTGGATTTACATGGCAACAAAAGGGGTGCGAAATCACATTTCTCAGTATAAGTATACCAAAACTAGTAGTTTAAACATTCATAATGAATGAACCCAACAGAACTAATACTTCTTATATAAAAAACAATTACAACTCTCTCTTTATGTAATGCCCTTTAGCAAACTATACTTCTATTCTGATAACCAAAACCACGATGATATCAAACAATCGCCCATACAATCATTTGAAATTATCAACCAGACAACTGCCCATATAGCTATCACCGAAGGCACAGAGTGACACATACCCAACAATCACACACAAATATCCAAACTAAACCAAATTTAATAATGTAATGATGAGATGATGTATGTTTATGTTCAAAGTAAAGTGTATGTTTAGTGTTAGTGCAATGTCATGAATACTTAACTATTCCTCCTAGGCGCAGAGGAATTCTGCCATGATAACGTGTGACCCATTATAGCCTACTTTTAGGAACGAAGTCTGTTACCACAACTGTAACATCCCGAAAATTAATAATTTCAGAATAAATGATCATTTTACAATATTTAGGATTTTCTAGAATTTTTCTGGATTTTTCTGAGAACGCAGAATATTTTAATATATTCTTCGTTTTGCGTGCGCACTGAGCTGAGAATTTGCTGAGGTCAGTGTAACGCTCCGGAAACTAATTATTTCGCCGCCAATAGTCATTTTCTAATATTTGTGATTTATGTGAATTTTTCTAGAATTTTTCTAAATGACGAATATTTTAATATATTCTCGTTTTGCGTGAAACTCGAGCAGAGTCGTGAAAACGACTGTAGTGCTTCAAAAATTGGAAAATTATATGACGAATAGTCGTTTTATAATATTTTCAATTTTTGGAAATTTTCTGGGAATTTTCCGGAATCGTCGAATATTTTAATATATTCCTCGTTTTGCATGCGCACTGAGCAGAACCAGAGAAACGCGATGTTTTCTCTGAGAACCTTGGACTATGGACAAGTCGACGGGGGATCTTACTAAACCCGAGACTTGACATAGTTTACGAGGTTTCACAATTTTCGAGAAATTCTAACAGACAAAATAAATCAATACAGCAAAAAATTCATCTGTCCGATTAATTAAATACTGACTTCTGTCAACTGTAACTATTATCTATTGGATAATAGTGTGTAATAAAAATCCTATCACATTATCCTAATGCAATCTACTTTATGTCTAATCCATCCACTTTAATTCAAATTTAATAGTAAAATAATCAAAGCTTCCTTAAGAAGCTTTGACCTTACCTTTGACCCATGTGTTTTGGCTTCCTTTGGAAGCCAAATTTCCCACCCATCTCTCTCTCTTTTTACGTTGCAGCTGCCACCAAAGGGGAATGAATTTGATTTCATTTATCCAAATATTTCATTTACTACATTATCACCCAAAACACCTTTTTCTTTCTTCATTTTACGTTTTCTCCTTCTTCCTCCTTCTTCCACATTTCTTTTTCTCCTCCCTTGTGCTCCACGGCCAGCCACCATCCAGCCCCTCCATCTTCACAAAAATTAAACAAATTACATTTTCTTACTCTCCCCACCATTCTAAACACCTTTCCCTCTTGGAGCTTCTTGAAAATCTTCCATTTTCACCATTTTCTCCAAGCTCCAACTTTGAGCATTTTGGGTAAGTTTCATGACCACTCTCCTTCTTCTCTTGATTTTGTGATTTTTGGTTTCTTTGATGGTCATCCATGATTGATTTTTCAAGCTTTGGTATTTATTCTAACAAGTTACCATTTTTAGGGATTTTGGTGGCCAAATCCGAAAATACAAGAGCATTCTTGGAGCTCTCTTGATTTCTACACTCAAGTAAGAGGAAGACACTCCTCTTCAACCATTTTTAGCATCTAGGAACCTTGGTTGTGTTGATTTGTGAAGAACCCTAATTAGGGTTGTTCTTGAAATTAATGATTAATTATGTTATGTGTTGATTTTAATTGATTTATGCTATTGGATTGAATTGTTGTATATAATGCTATGTTGGATTGGATCTTGTGATTGAAAATGGAAGAAAAACGTTGGAGAAGCCCTCTTGGTGGCCACGGTTTTGAGGCTAGCAATTAGGGGAAATTGTGATAAATTGTAACAAGCATTGGATTTGAACTAAGCAATGGATAATCAATTAGGTAATTGGAAGCCTAAGTAGTGAAATGGACAATCAAGAAATTAGGAGAATTTAATGTGTGATTTTAATTAATTTATGCTATTGGATTGATTGGTGGTATATATAATGGAATGTTGGAATGGATTTAGTGATTTAAAATGGATGAAAAAAATTGATTGAACATCCTTCAAGAATGCCACGGTTTTAGGTTGGAAATTTAGAGGAAATTGTGTTGAAATTGTAATGGGTATAAGACTTAAATTATCAATGTATGAAATGGAATTTAATGGAAGAACAATTGGAAGTTGAAACTCCTATAGTGGTTACGGTTTTGGAGCCAAGAACCTAGGGTTTTTGGTGAGTTAATTGAACAAGAGAACACTTTAAATAATGAAAGAAATGATGTACAAGATTATGGCTTGAAAAGAATTTGAATTTGGATTCATAGGGAGGCCACGGCCTCTAGGGCATTTCTAGGTGAAAATGTGATTTTGATGAATTGGAAGCATAATCAATTAGGTAATTGGAAGCCTAAGTAGTGAAATGGATAATCAAGAACTTAGGAGAATTTATTGTAATTAAGACTTCATAAATTTTAAAGAGCATGAGAGTGTGAGGCTTGAGAGCTTAAATAAAATGTAAGTTATTGGAGATTTAATTACCTTAGTATGTTAAATTGATTTTGAATATGAACCTTGAAATGAGGAATAAATTCTAAGTTAGGATTCATAATGAACCTAATGACGTACTAATTGACTTGATATTGATATCATGTTGTTATGGGTCCACGTGAGTGACCATATATACATTGATGCTTATATTGGCCTAATGTGGCGTATTATGGAATTATATGAAATTATGAATCATACATGTGCATGCATAGTGTCTTATGCATTGTGATTGTCCTTGTGGACTGTTGTAAGGCCTAGTTGCCTAGGAGATTGAACACACCTTAGTGCGGGTGCGAATAGACAAGTGTGGGTCGTGTTATGACCTCGGGGGCGTCGGGGTGCGGGTCCCTCACATGGACAGTTTAGAGCTCCTCTGTGCCGTGGGGCAAACCGATGCAAACACACCGACGATCCGGACTTGACACTTGTCCTATATCGTGATCTAGTGAAGAATGTCGTGCAATGCCATGATTGTGCACGATTTGATTTATAGCACCGGCCTCGGCAGAATGAGTCACGTACATGTCTCCCGATCTTTCTCTCCGATTGATTGAGTTTAGCTCCATGGAGTAGGGGTTTGAGAGAACATGCATATGAGACATGATATGTATATACATTGTTGTTATTATCTGTTTTCCATATTATGACTTATCTGTTCATTACTGTAATGATTACCTGCTTGGACTGTTTAATTGCTTACTGTTGGACTTACTGTTAGTATTTGAATATACTATTTCTGGTTTGCTATCTGGGCGCGTGGCGCCGTAATGTTTCTAGCATGCTATAATTGGTAATGATGTAGGATGTCTTACCTCTTTCTGTATTTCCTATATCTTTGTATGTCTATTTTATACTTATATTGATAAAAGATCGTGAGGAAGATAAAGAGGGACCACACCTTGGTTGATTGGATTGGGCGTTCGGACAAGGTTTCTTCGGCTACGTACGAGTGCAGTTGCGTGGAGGCATTGATGCCTGACTTGTTGACTGGGACTCCGAGCGTCATATGTGTATGTGGGGTTGCGGCTTTGTCTGCCAGTAGTACCTATCCCTGGGTTACTACCTTTCCCCTTTTTTGTGTTTTATTTCCGCTGTATTCTATTTGACTCTGTAATTGTTATATTATATGTTATCAGTGATTTGCATTAAAGATGACTATAAAATATGTATGTATATGGAAAATGACTTTCATTTCAGTGGTTGTATTATGGCTTGAATATATCTATATTTCATTCGAGGCTCATATTTTCTACCTATGCAAATTGTCAAAAAAAAAAAAGAAAGAAGAAAAATATAGACTCTTGAGAATTTAAATTACTGTTATCATGACTGTGACACACTTGGATTTAGTAACTATGGTGTAATGACGATTATGCTCTGGTTGCTACGTCAAGGGGTGTTACATTAGGTGGTATCAGAGCAGTTCATCCTGTTGAGCCGGGGTATGGACTTGCTATGTTTAGGCATATTAGAATTTAGTCTATTGTGCACTTCCTTGTCTCTTGATTGAGATGATGGGAAAGGAATGCATGGCTTGCTGTAGGTTGAATGTTGATAGCTACTGTTATGCAGTTACATGATATTGAGGACTGGCCTACTCAATATGCAATGTTCTGTGTGTACAGGAAATTATGACTTCACCTAGGCGTACTGTGTTAGGAAAATAGGAATTCTTTTGTGAGGAGATCAAAAGGTTTTGGAAAACCGATCTTCTGGAGAAAGAAATAGTTGGTGTGAACTAGGTTCGAGAAGCAGTTTGGAAGTTGACGGCTTACGAGGGGCTACGCTGTAGAAGCAGAATGAAGGAGCTCGAGCTAGAGATCGTTAGAATTCGTGAATTGACTTGTCATGTTTGAATTGTGTGATTTTGTGTGTTTGGTTTCCGAAGAGAAATGATGTTGTTTGAAATAATTATGTTTGTTTTGATATGTATATTTTGTCCGACTTCGAAGAAAGTCAATGGCTCGTGGCAGACGTATGCGTGTAAACGCAGGACAAGACAACGGAAGCATGACCGCGACGACAGAAGGCATGCAAGGGATAGCTAGCGTGACAGCTTACCAGGATCAGAGGATCACGCAACAACGAGAGTTGGAAGTTGAGGTTCAGAATCTGTTGGAGGAAAGTCGACTTCGGGGCAAACGTGGACTACCTAGATTCCAAAGGAGGAATAATAGAAAAGTTAACCAGTTTAAGCGGAAACCATGCGCACGGGTATTAGGGAAACAACAACAACCAATTCCTGGACAAAGTACTAGTGGCGATGTATCCAGTTAGATCCCGACATCTTCGCCAAGATGTATGAAATGCGGAAAGGAACACTTCACGAGGGAGTGTAAGATCAAAGGGATAATCTGTTTTAAATGTGGAAAGCTTGGACACGTCTCTCAAATCGCGACCAAGCAAAGGCAAATTCTTCGATCGGTCTTTGTAAAAGGTCCGTAGAACCACAAGCGAAGCCGAACTTATACCCCGGGAGGCGCCGAGACTTCAAAATTCGGAGATCTAAACCGTGGAGGTTATGCCTCAAATGACGATCCCGTAATCGTGCTGTATAATTCTGGGGTAACCCTTCCTTTTACGATTTGTAACCTTATGGATCATTAGGGTTCATCTGTATCTTTCCTATCTTCAACTTAAATTATTTCCATTTCTGTTACTAAGACTTATCGTTGACACTTAAGTTTGTTTAATCTATTCTATTTCTACTAAAGACTGAATCTTTCGTAGATCTATCTTGCTTACCTAAAATCATATCTATTTGAGCCCATGATTCTAGAAATTGATTGACCGTTTCCCGATTATCACCTGCTAGAGCGTTTCGATCAACACCTTAGTGATTTTCGAAACTAAGGCTTTTGAGTTCGTAACAGCCAACAAAGTTGAAACGTTGTGAGGGAAAAGAAATCCAAGGGTACATGTTACCTTTTGTAGAGGACCAAAGAAAAGGGAATATGACTGTCACCATTGTGGTCAGTAAGTTTCTCGTGATGAACTATAGTGCTGTCAGTTAAGGAGAAGAATGGAACGTCTCAGTGAGATGAGCACCATCGTCAAACAAACGAGACTATGATCGAGGGTGAGTATCCTCGGAGAAAGATGTACGTCCTGGACATCATTAAGTTCGTGAAAGATTGAGAATGTCCCCGAAATGATTTCGAATGCGCTATGGGCATTATGGTTGTCTCGTGATGCTGTTCGGAATAACAAATCCTCTTGTCGTATTCATGAGTGACATGAATTGTATCTTTTGTCCTTACCTAGAATAGAATTGTCATTGTCATTAATGATGACATTCTGATCTATTCTCGAAAATATGGAGATACACGTTGGGCATCTCGACATAGTTTTCCCGACTTTAAAGGAGAGAGAGTAAATACCAAAGTATCAGAGTACGGATTCTTAATTGAGAAGGTTCAATTTTGGATCATGAAATTCCAAACGGAGGGATTGTTGTGGATTCCCAAGAGATTGAAGCAGTTCTTCAAAAGGAAGGATCGGAGACCGTAAAAGAGACACATAACTGGTGGAATTAGTTAGTTTTATCGAAGAAGACACATAGATTGAAGGAGTATCAATGGATCCTCCAAGATAGCCGGATATCTTGCTCAGTTAACAAGAAGAGAATCAAAACTTCTATGGACTAACGCGTGTGAAGAAAGGTTTTAAAGGTCGAAGAGACATTCGAATGCTTGTCAGATTTGGTTCTACCTAATCCCAGGGAACTGTTTGGAGAATTTTATGCTTCACATTAAAATCTAGGATATGTGTTCATGCAAGGTTAGGAAGGTTGTGACTTACACCTCAAGATAGTTGAGGACGCATTGAGGATTGCCCAACTCACGGATTGGTGCTAGCCGTAGTTAAAATTTCTCTGAGAATATGGAGACGCTTGCTACGATCAACGCCTTTAGCAATCACAAGGACCTGAAGTATCCATTCAATAAAAAAAAAGGGCTGAACATGAGATAGGAGAGGTGATTAGAGTTTTTGAAGGAGTATAACGTCTAGTTTCAGTGTCGTCCTGTCTGGGTTACTAATAAACCCATTCCAAAATTCTTTGGACTATATTAAGTTTCGTTTCGGGTTTGGTTCAATAGCTTGTCAACAAATTCTGTCATCCTTTCTTTCTAAATCTCCATGATATCTTCCATATGTCACGATCGCGAAAGTATGTCACCGATCCAGCCACATCATCAAACTAAACCCGGTGCAATTCAGAGAGAGTCTGATTTATGAGAAACTTCTCGTGAAGATTGAGAATAGAAAAATAAAGCAACGCAAAGATATAGAGATAGCGTTGGTCAGGGTGATCTAAATTGACGTGACTAGAGACATAATCTGAGGGTAAGGAAATAAGATGAAGAAACACGTTAATGTTTGATCTAAGGGATGAAAATTTCGAGGACGAAATTTCTATTTGAAGGGGAGTGTTGTAACATCCCGAAAATTAATAATTTCAGAATAAATGATCATTTTACAATATTTAGGATTTTCTAGAATTTTTCTGGATTTTTCTGAGAACGCAGAATATTTTAATATATTCTTCGTTTTGCGTGCGCACTAAGCTGAGAATTTGCTGAGGTCAGTGTAACGCTCCGGAAACTAATTATTTCACCGCCAATAGTCATTTTCTAATATTTGTGATTTATGTGAATTTTTCTAGAATTTTTCGGAAATGACGAATATTTTAATATATTTCTCGTTTTGCGTGAAACTCGAGCAGAGTCGTGAAAACGACTGTAGTGCTTCAAAAATTGGAAAATTATATGACGAATAGTCGTTTTATAATATTTTCAATTTTTGGAAATTTTCTGGGAATTTTCCGGAATCGTCGAATATTTTAATATATTCCTCGTTTTGCATGCGCACTGAGCAGAACCAGAGAAACGCGATGTTTTCTCTGAGAACCTTGGACTATGGACAAGTCGACGGGGGATCTTACTAAACCCGAGACTTGACACAATTTACGAGGTTTCACAATTTTCGAGAAATTCTAACAGACAAAAAATAAATCAATACAAAGAAAAATTCATCTCGTCCGATTAATTAAATACCGATCATCATCAATCTATAACTATTATCTATTGGATAATAGTGTGTAATAAAAATCCTATCACATTATCCTAATGCAATCTACTTTATGTCTAATCCATCCACTTTAATTCAAATTTAATAGTAAAATAATCAAAGCTTCCTTAAGAAGCTTTGACCTTACCTTTGACCCATGTGTTTTGGCTTCCTTTGGAAGCCAAATTTCCCACCCATCTCTCTCTCTCTTTACGTTGCAGCTGCCACCAAAGGGGAATGAATTTGATTTCATTTATCCAAATATTTCATTTACTACATTATCACCCAAAACACCTTTTTCTTTCTTCATTTTACGTTTTCTCCTTCTTCCTCCTTCTTCCACATTTCTTTTTCTCCTCCCTTGTGCTCCACGGCCAGCCACCATCCAGCCCCTCCATCTTCACAAAAAATTAAACAAATTACATTTTCTTACTCTCCCCACCATTCTAAACACCTTTCCCTCTTGGAGCTTCTTGAAAATCTTCCATTTTCACCATTTTCTCCAAGCTCCAACTTTGAGCATTTTGGGTAAGTTTCATGACCACTCTCCTTCTTCTCTTGATTTCGTGATTTTTGGTTTCTTTGATGGTCATCCATGGTTGATTTTTCAAGCTTTGGTATTTATTCTAACAAGTTACCATTTTTAGGGATTTTGGTGGCCAAATCCGAAAATACAAGAGCATTCTTGGAGCTCTCTTGATTTCTACACTCAAGTAAGAGGAAGACACTCCTCTTCAACCATTTTTAGCATCTAGGAACCTTGGTTGTGTTGATTTGTGAAGAACCCTAATTAGGGTTGTTCTTGAAATTAATGATTAATTATGTTATGTGTTGATTTTAATTGATTTATGCTATTGGATTGAATTGTTGTATATAATGCTATGTTGGATTGGATCTTGTGATTGAAAATGGAAGAAAAACGTTGGAGAAGCCCTCTTGGTGGCCACGGTTTTGAGGCTAGCAATTAGGGGAAATTGTGATAAATTGTAACAAGCATTGGATTTGAACTAAGCAATGGATAATCAATTAGGTAATTGGAAGCCTAAGTAGTGAAATGGACAATCAAGAAATTAGGAGAATTTAATGTGTGGATTTTAATTAATTTATGCTATTGGATTGATTGGTGGTATATATAATGGAATGTTGGAATGGATTTAGTGATTTAAAATGGATGAAAAAAATTGATTGAACATCCTTCAAGAATGCCACGGTTTTAGGTTGGAAATTTAGAGGAAATTGTGTTGAAATTGTAATGGGTATAAGACTTAAATTATCAATGTATGAAATGGAATTTAATGGAAGAACAATTGGAAGTTGAAACTCCTATAGTGGTTACGGTTTTGGAGCCAAGAACCTAGGGTTTTTGGTGAGTTAATTGAACAAGAGAACACTTTAAATAATGAAAGAAATGATGTACAAGATTATGGCTTGAAAAGAATTTGAATTTGGATTCATAGGGAGGCCACGGCCTCTAGGGCATTTCTAGGTGAAAATGTGATTTTGATGAATTGGAAGCATAATCAATTAGGTAATTGGAAGCCTAAGTAGTGAAATGGATAATCAAGAACTTAGGAGAATTTATTGTAATTAAGACTTCATAAATTTTAAAGAGCATGAGAGTGTGAGGCTTGAGAGCTTAAATAAAATGTAAGTTATTGGAGATTTAATTACCTTAGTATGTTAAATTGATTTTGAATATGAACCTTGAAATGAGGAATAAATTCTAAGTTAGGATTCATAATGAACCTAATGACGTACTAATTGACTTGATATTGATATCATGTTGTTATGGGTCCACGTGGAGTGACCATATATACATTGATGCTTATATTGGCCTAATGTGGCGTATTATGGAATTATATGAAATTATGAATCATACATGTGCATGCATAGTGTCTTATGCATTGTGATTGTCCTTGTGGACTGTTGTAAGGCCTAGTTGCCTAGGAGATTGAACACACCTTAGTGCGGGTGCGAATAGACAAGTGTGGGTCGTGTTATGACCTCGGGGGCGTCGGGGTGCGGGTCCCTCACATGGACAGTTTAGAGCTCCTCTGTGCCGTGGGGCAAACCGATGCAAACACACCGACGATCCGGACTTGACACTGTCCTATATCGTGATCTAGTGAAGAATGTCTGTGCAATGCCATGATTGTGCACGATTTGATTTATAGCACTGGCCTCGGCAGCCGAGTCACAGACATGTCTCCTGATCTTTCTCTCCGATTGATTGAGTTTAGCTCCATGGAGTAGGGGTTTGAGAGAACATGCATATGAGACATGATATGTATATACATTGTTGTTATTATCTGTTTTCCATATTATGACTTATCTGTTCATTACTGTAATGATTACCTGCTTGGACTGTTTAATTGCTTACTGTTGGACTTACTGTTAGTATTTGAATATACTATTTCTGGTTTGCTATCTGGGCGCGTGGCGCCGTAATGTTTCTAGCATGCTATAATTGGTAATGATGTAGGATGTCTTACCTCTTTCTGTATTTCCTATATCTTTGTATGTCTATTTTATACTTATATTGATAAAAGATCGTGAGGAAGATAAAGAGGGACCACACCTTGGTTGATTGGATTGGGCGTTCGGACAAGGTTTCTTCGGCTACGTACGAGTGCAGTTGCGTGGAGGCATTGATGCCTGACTTGTTGACTGGGACTCCGAGCGTCATATGTGTATGTGGGGTTGCGGCTTTGTCTGCCAGTAGTACCTATCCCTGGGTTACTACCTTTCCCCTTTTTTTGTGTTTTATTTCCGCTGTATTCTATTTGACTCTGTAATTGTTATATTATATGTTATCAGTGATTTGCATTAAAGATGACTATAAAATATGTATGTATATGGAAAATGACTTTCATTTCAGTGGTTGTATTATGGCTTGAATATATCTATATTTCATTCGAGGCTCATATTTTCTACCTATGCAAATTGTCAAAAAAAAAAAAGAAAGAAGAAAAATATAGACTCTTGAGAATTTAAATTACTGTTATCATGACTGTGACACACTTGGATTTAGTAACTATGGTGTAATGACGATTATGCTCTGGTTGCTACGTCAAGGGGTGTTACAACAACATCTAACCTCCTACACCCGTAGATCACCAAGTGATCTACCTTAACTAAGTGGATATCGCCACCATAACTGAGTGGATACCTCCACTACCTATTCTCTAGGGATTAGCAAGCATATGTGAAGTGTGATGTGTGTGTAAAAGAGGAGTTATGTCCTAACACTAACATAACCACCACATGATCTTATACTAAGTCCATCTTGCATTACTAACTCCACCTCTTCTCTGTAGGAGCATTTCATGCACTACGACATTGAACCAATGCCAACTAGACTTAGTACACTGTTATCTTTGCATTACTAACTCTCTTTCACTCTTTGAGAGCTCTTCATGCACTATGGCATTCACCCTTGCCAGCTAGGGTCCATGGCACTTAACTTTTGCCAACTCGGCACCTCAGCCCTTAACTCTTGCCAATTAGGCAATATGGCACTCTACTATATCCAACTTGGCACCTTGGCCCTTAACTCTTGCCAATTAGGCAATATGGCACTCTACTATTACCAACTCAGTACCTTGGCCATTAACTCTTGCCACTTAGGCACTATGGCACTCTACTATTGCCATCTTGCTTTTCAAATCTCTTATCACCTTTCTTGTGACATCTGTGCAACTTTAAGTTGCTTAAGAAACTAAACTCTTGATCTATGACAATCTATGTCTAATGGATGCATAACTTTTCTTTTATCTTTCCTTGTATGCCACTAGGTTTTTCCATCTAAGAAATACCCTATCTAGTGCCTCAACACACTCTACAAGGCATAACCAAAGGGTTCCATCCACTAGGGAACTCAAAACATCCAAAAATAACATTTTGGAGCTTCAGGGTCTCACGCCACAGCGCCCTGCTTTCGGGTGCTAATACTAGGTTGATTTTTGGTCTCACACCGTGGCATGCCACCGCCTACGCTGTGGCGCGCTAAGCAAAATTAGCCTCACGCTGCGGCGTGCCATCCCCACACCGCGACATTCATAGCAAAAACCAAATTCTGCAGTATTCTGTAGAACCGTGGTACTATTCCATTGATTTTTTTTAGATTTTGGCCATTTCTATCCAATCTCTCGGTGATTATAAGTCCCTAATCTGTTCTTTAACACATAGGAAACATCAAACGGCAACTTAAACCTCTTTATTTGGATTATGGATAAAAATCCCTCATACTTTAACCTAAACCCCTCTTTGGGTATTTAGGATCTAAAAATGAATAGCTTTTATTGCTGATTCAAATTCCTTGAATGAACAAGTCATAAACCTCATTTATAACTCATCCAAACAAGAAAAACACCTACAATATCTCTAGAACTCAGAATGACACATTAAAGCTCAAAGGCCTAACATGGAAAGATAAGGAAAAAGATAAGTTAGAGCTCAAGAATCCCTACCTCTTGTCTTGGATGATCAATCTTCAAGCCCTATGCTTTTATCTTGATCTTCCCTTGGCCTTCCTTATTTTCCCCTTTTTCTTTCTCTCCTTTCTTCCTTCAGTTTCTCTCTTCTTCTCTCTCTCTTTTTTCTTTCTTTTCTTTCTTCTATTTTTGGTTCCTGCCGTGAGTAGCACTTTGCTACTTATAGCAAAATTCTCATACTGCTAAGAACACTTAGATTCCTTCAAATCTAGTATTCTAACTTCCAACAGACTTGAAATAAATCCTAAGATTCATTAAAAATCATGTTGTACTTTTTCTCTATTTTTCCATATCTATTGGGGTCAATCCGGCATTAAAATGCACAACCAGTATGCCTAAAAATACCAAATTAACTCTGATTGCCCTAAAACTTTAACTACACCTTACTTAGCTTAGTTGTGACCTAGAAACAAATTATCTAAACTTTTCCCTTCAAATAGCAATTTATGCTATTCACTGAGTCATTATAAGCTACTTTTCACACTCGGGGTTGCAACAAAGTGTCTAAACTAACTCAGTTTGTCACAAAATTTCACTAACATATCAAACAAGTCATATGCTGCCTATGTACACATATAAAAGTCTACTATATTTTTTTCGGGATGTTACATTCTCTCCTACTTTTTTTTAAATTTTGTCCTCAAAATTTTGTTTGCCTAAAGTAAGATGTCCCATACCACCTCACTTCAAGTACAACCAAATCTCAAAGAAACAAAACCATGCACTTCCCTTTTCCTGAACCCGTAGGTTGCATTACCTTCTTGCCTTGCAAGATAAAAACTCTCCCCAGAGTTGTGGGTTTGGTAACTAACTGTACTACTTTCCTCTGTAGACACTCTTTAGCATAATGCCCTAGTTGCCCACGCTTATAGCACACTACTTGCCTCGCTATGCAAGGTTTAAAACCCTGCTTCCTTCCACGTTTCGTGCACTTTTATTTCACGTTCCCACTTGAATCTACTTTCCTCTATCTGGTAGAAACTGAGACCAAGAAACACTTATTGGCTTCAACACTTGTCCTTTTCCTTTTTAGAGAACTTTCTACTTCGTTCTCCCTTTCCCTTAACTATTTCTCAACTGACACTGAAGAAACTAACTGTTGAGATGGATCCACTTCAATCCTCTCGAGAATCCTTCTAACAATAGCAACTTGCTCCCTCATAGTTGTTGCCATTGCCACTAATGCTTCTACCAAACTAGGACCCTCTAGAACTGGGTCCTTACTTATCTAGTTCGCCTCTCTGGTGTCATAGTTTTCTGTACACACAGATGCAACACATATCAAGTTGCAGTCTCAATATCATGTAACCATGCCACAATAGCCAATGACAAACCAAACTAAGGTAACTCATGCAATCCTATCCTCACATCTAACGTGTGAGGCAAGAAATGCATAGCTTGTAGCGAAAAAAAACTAAACTTGCTTAAGCTTAGTCAATCTATACCCCAGCTTACCAGGATGAACTGCTCTGATACCATAATGTAACACCATAATACCGGTAACCTAGTATATCAGAATATACCTGGATAAGCAGTATTAGTTATGCTACTTCTATCTTAAACATAATACTAATCTATATCATTTAAGCAAATAATAATGGAGAGCCTTGTGGAAAACTAAAAGTTATACATATAACATTGCCACTTAAGGCTCATAGTATACATAAACTTCATGAACAAACTAAAAACCTATAAATAGATACAAGCTTTGAACTAGAAAGCATAAAAACTATCTTTGTCTTCATACTTCTTCTTCTTTTGCCATTGGATGAACTTCCACCTAGATTTACATGGCAACAAAATGGGTGAGAAATCACATTTCTCAGTATAAGTATACCAAAACCAGTAGTTTAAACATTCACAATGAATAAGCCCAACTGAACTAATACTTCCTGCATAAGAAACAATTACAACTTTCTCTTTATGTAACGTTCTTTAGCAAACTATACTTCTATTCTGATAACCGAAACCACGATGGTATCAAACAATAGCCCATACAATCATTTGAAATCATCGACCAGACGACCGCCTATATAGTTGTCACCGAAGGATCAGAGTAACACATACACAACAATCACACACAAATATCAAAACTAAACCAAATTTAATAATGTAATGATGAGATGATGTATGTTTATATTCAAAGTAAAGTGTATGTTTAGTGTTGGTGCAATGTCATGAATACTTAACTATTCCCCCTAAGCGCAGAGGAATTCTGCCATGATAACGTGTGACCCCTTATAGCCTTCTTTTAGGAACGAAGTCTGTTACCACAGCACCTGACCTCCTACACCCGTAGATCACTAAGTAATCTACCTTAACTAGATGGATATCGCCACCATAACTGAGTGGATGCCTCCACTACCTGTTCTCTAGGGATTAGCAAGCATATGTGAAGTGTGACGTGTGTGTAAATGCGGAGTTATGTCCTAACTCTAACATAACCACCACATGATCTCATACTAAGTCCATATTGCATTACTGACTCCACATCTTCTCTGTGGGAACATTTCATGTACTACGACATTGAACCAATGCCAACTAGACTTAGTACACTGCTATCTTTGCATTACTTACTCTTTTTCACTCTTTGAGAGCTGTTCATGCACTATGGCATTCACCCTTGCCAGCTAGAGTTTATGGCACTTAACCTTTGCTAACTCGACACCTCGACCCTTAACTCTTGCCAATTAGGCACTATGACACTCTGCTATTGCCAACTCGGCACCTTGGCCCTTAACTCTTGCCACTTAGACACTATGGCACTCTACTATTGCCATCTTGCTTCTCAAATCTCTTATCACCTCTCTTGTGACATCTGTGCAACTTTAAGTTACTTAAGAAACTAAACTCTTGATCTATGACAATCTATGTCTAATGGATGCACAACTTTTCTTTTATCTTTCCTTGTATGCCACTAGGTTTTTCTATTTAAGAAATGCCCTATCTAGTGCCTCAACACACACTACTAGGCATAACCAAAGGGTTCCATCCATTAGGGAACTCAAAACATCCAAAAACAACATTTTGGAGCTTCAAGGTCTCACGCTGCGGCACGACGTTGGCACGCCACGGCGCCCTGCTCTTGGGTGCTAATACTGGGCTGATTTTTGGTCTCACGTCGCGGCATGCCACCGCCTACGCCGCGGTGCGCTAAGAGAAATAACCCTCACGCTGCAGCATGCCATCCCTACGCCGCGACATTCATAGCAGAAACCAGATTCTGCAGTATTCTGCAAAATCGTGGTACTATTCCATTGATTTTTCTCTTAGATTTTGGCCATTTCTATCTAATCTCTCGGTGATTCTGAGTCCCTAATCAGTTCTTTAATACATAGGAAACATCAAACGCCAACTTAAACCTCTTTATTTGGATTATGGATCAAAATCCCTTATACTTTAACCTAAACCCCTCTTTGGGTATTTAGGATCTAAAAATGAATTGCTTTTGTTTCTGATTCAAATTCCTTGCATGAATAAGTCATAAACCTCATTTATAACTCATCCAAACAAGAAAAACACCTACAATATCTCTAGAACTCAAAATGACATATTAAACTTCAAAGGCCTAACATGGAAAGATGA
The DNA here is from genome assembly GCA_029884605.1 of Ormosia emarginata. NCBI lineage: Eukaryota > Viridiplantae > Streptophyta > Magnoliopsida > Fabales > Fabaceae > Ormosia > Ormosia emarginata. Next base: position 23,912,866 of record JAQQTP010000074.1, on the reverse strand, counting down.
GGAAAAAGATAAAGTTAGAGCTCAAGAACCTCTACCTCTTGTCTTGGATGATCAATCTTCAAGCTCTATGCTTTTATCTTGATCTTCCCTTGGTCTTCCTTCATTTCGCCCTTTTTCTTTCTCTCCTTTCTTCCTTCGGTTTCTCTCTTCTCCTCTCTCTCTTTTTTCTTTCTTTTCTTTCTTCTATTTTTGGTTCCTGCCGTGAGTAGCACTTTGCTACTTATAGCAAAATTCCTATACTGCTAAGAACACTTAGATTCCTTCAAATCTAGTATTCTAACTTCCAACAGACGTGAAATAGATCCTAAGATTCATTAAAAATCATGTTGTACTTTTTCTCTATTTTTCCATATCTGCTGGGTTCAATCCGGCATTAAAATGCACAACCAGTATGCCTAAAAATACCAAATTAACTCTGATTGCCCTGAAACTTTAACTACACCTTACTTAGCTTATTTATGACCTAGAAACAAATTATCTAAACTTGTTTCTCTTCAAATAGCAGTTTATGCTATTCAGTGAGTCATTATAGGCTACTTTTCACACTCGGGATTGCAACAAAGTGTCTAAACTAACTCAGTTTGTCACAAAATTTCACTGACATATCAAACAAGTCATATGCTACCTTTGTACACATATAAAGTCTAATATGTTTTTTTTGGGATGTTACATTCTCCCCTCCTTTTTTTAAAATTTTGTCCTCAAAATTTTGTTTGCCTAAAGTAAGATGTCCCATACCACCTCACTTCAAGTACAACAAAATCTCAAAGAAACAAAACCATGCACTTCCCTTTTCCTGAACCCGTAGGTTGTATTACCTTCTTACCTTGCAAGATAAAAACTCTCCACAGAGCTGTGGGTTTGGTAACTAACTGTACTCCTTTCCTCTGCAGACATTCTTTAGCATAATGCCCTGGTTGCCCACGCTTATAGCACACTACTTGCCCCGTTATGCAAGGTTTAAAACCCTGCTTCCTTCCACGTTTCGTGCACTTTTATTCCACGTTCCCACTTGAATCTACTTTCCTCTATCTGGTAGAAACTGAGACCAAGAAACACTCATTGGCGTCAACACTTGTCCTTTTCTTTTTTAGAGAACTTTTCGCTTTGTTCTCCCATTCACTTAACTGTTCCTCAACTGACGCTGAAGAAACTAACAGTTGAGATGGATCCGCTTGAATCCTCTCAAGATTCCTACTAACAATAGTAACTTGCTCCCTCATAGTCGTTGCCATTGCCATTAACGCTTCTACCAAACTAGGACCCTCTAGAACTGGGACCTTACTTTTCTAGTTTGCCTATCTGGTGTCATAGTTTCCTGTACACACAGATACAACACATTGAGCTACAGTCTCAATATCATGTAACCATGCCACAGTAGCCAATGACAAACGAAACTAAGGTAACTCATGCAATCCTATCCTCACATCTAACATGTAAGACAAGAAATGCATAGCTTGTAGCGAAAAAAAACTAAACTTGCTTAAGCTTAGTCAATCTATACCCCGGCTTACCAGGATGAACTACTCTGATGTCATAATATAACACCCTAATACCGGTAACCTAGTATATCAGAATATACTTGGATAAGCAGTATTAGTTATGCTACTTCTATCTTAAACATAATACTAATCCATATCATTTAAGCAAATAATAATGGAGAGCCTTGCGGAAAACTAGAAGTTAAACATATAACATTGCCACTGAAGGACTCATAGTATACATAAACTTCATGAACAAACTAAAAACTTGTAAATAAATACAAACTTTAAACTAGAAAGTATAAAAACTATCTTTGTCTTTATACTTCTTATTCTTGCCTTTGGATGAACTTCCACCGGGATTTACGTGGCAATAAAAGGGGTGAAAAATCACATTTCTCAGTATAAGTATACCAAAACTAGTAGTTTAAACATTCATAATGAATAAACCCAACTGAACCAATACTTCTTGCATAAGAAACAATTACAACTCTCTCTTTATGTAACGTTCTTTAGCAAACTATACTTCTGTTCTGATAACCGAAACCACAATGATATCAAACAACTGCCCATACAATCATTTGAAATCATCAACTAGACAACCACCCCTACAACTGTCACTGAAGGCACAAAGTAACACATACACAACAATCACATATAAATATCCAAACTAAACTAAATTTAATAATGTAATGATGAGATGATGTATGTTTATGTTCAAAGTAAAGTGTATGTTTAGTGTTGGTGCAATGCCATGAATACTTAACTATTCCCCCTAGGCGTAGAAGAATTCTGCCATGATAATGTGTGACCCCTTATAGCCTACTTTTAGGAACGAAGTCTGTTATCGCAGCACCTGACCTTCTACGCCCGTAGATCACCAAGTAATCTACCTTAACTAGGTGGATATCGCCACCATGACTGAGTGGATGCCTTCACTACCTGTTCTCTAGGGATTAGCAAGCATATGTGAAGTGTGATGTGTGTGCAAATGCGGAGTTATGTCCTAACTCTAACATAACCACCACATGATCTCATACTAAGTTCATCTTGCATTACTAACTCCACCTCTTCTCTATGGGAACATTTCATGCACTACGACATTAAGCCAATGCCAACTAGACTTAGTACACTGCTACCTTTGCATTACAAACTCTCTTTCACTCTTTGAGAGCTCTTCATGCACTATGGAATTCATCCTTGCCAGCTAGGGTCTATGGCACTTTACTTTTGCCAACTCGGCACCTCGGCCATTAACTTTTGCCAATTAGGTACTATGACACTCTACTATTGCCAAATTGGCACCTTGGCCCTTAACTCTTGCCATATAGGCACTATGGCACTCTACTATTGCCAACTCGGCACATTGGCCCTTAATTCTTGCCACTTAGGCTTTATGGCACTTTACTATTGCCATCTTGCTTCTCAAATCTCTTATCACCTCTCTTGTGACATCTATGCAACTTTAAGTTGCTTAAGAAACTAAACTCTTGATCTATGGTAATCCATGTCTAATGGATGCACAACTTTTCTTTTATCTTTCCTTGTATGCCACTAGGTTTTTCCATCTAAGAAATATCCTATCTAGTGCCTCAACTCACTTTACTAGGCATAACCAAAGGGTTCCATCTACTAAGGAACTCAGAACATCCAAAAACAACATTTTAGAGCTTCAGGGTCTCACGTCGCGGCACGACGTTGGCATACCGTGGCGCCCTACTCTCGAGTGCTAATACTAGGCTGAGTTTGGGTCTCACTCCACAGCATGCCACCACCTCGAAATAACCCTCATGTTGCGGCATGCCATTCCCACGCCGCGGCATTCATAGCAGAAACCAAATTTTGTAGTATTTTGCAGAATCGCATTACTATTCCATTGATTTTTCTCTTATATTTTGGCCATTTCTATCCAATCTCTCGGTGATTTTGAGTCCCTAATCAGTTATTTAACACATAGGAACATCAAACACTAACTTAAACCTCTTTATTTGGATTATGGATCAAAATCCCTCATACTTTAACCTAAACCCCTCTTTGGGTATTTAGGATCTAAAAATGAATAGCTTTTATTTCTAATTCAAATTCCTTGCATGAACAAGTCATAAACCTCATTTATAACTCATCCAAACAAGAAAAACACCTACAACATCTCTAGAACTCAAAATGACACGTTAAACCTCAAAGGCCTAACATGGAAAGATGAGGAAAAAGATAAAGTTAGAGCTCAAGAACCCCTACCTCTTGTCTTGGATGATCAATCTTCAAGCTCTATGCTTTTATCTTGATCTTCCCTTGGTCTTCCTTCTTTTCCCCCTTTTCTTTCTCTGCTTTCTTCCTTCGGTTTCTCTCTTCTCCTTTCTTTTCTTTCTTCTATTTTTGGTTCCTACCGTGATTAGCACTTTGCTACTTATAGCAAAATTCCCATATTGCTAAGAACACTTAGATTTCTCCAAATCCAGTATTCAAACTTCCATTAGACTCAAAATAAATCTTAAGATTCATTAAAAATCATGTTGTGCTTTTTCTTTATTTTTCCATATCTGCTAGGGTCAATCCGGCATTAAAATGTATTACCAGTATGTCTAAAAATACCAAATTAACTCTAACTCTGATTGCCCTAAAACTTTAACTACACCTTACTTAGCTTATTTGTGACCTAGAAACAAATTATCTAAACTTGTTTCCCTTCAAATAGCAGTTGATGCTATTCACTGAGTCATTATAGGCTACTTTTCACACTCGGGGTTGCAACACAGTGTCAAACTAACTCAGTTTGTCACAAAACTTCACTAACATATCAAACAAGTCATATGCTACCTTTGTACATATATAAAAGTCTAATATGTTTTTTCAAGATGTTTCACGGTGGATATTCCTAAGACAACTTTTCGTACACGTTAGAGGCATTATAAGTACCTTGTGATGGCGTTTAGAGTGACGAATGCACCTGCCATATTCATGGATTATATGAATAGGATCTTTTGACCTTACCTAGACAAATTTGCTGTTGTTTTCATTGATGACATTCTGATCTACTCTCAAAATCAGGAGGAACATGCTGAACATCTCAGTACAGTTCTCTAGATCTTGAAAGAGAAGAAGTTGTATACCAAATTGTCAAAGTGCGAATTCTGGCTGGAAGAAGTCAAGTTTTTGAGCCATGTGATCTCAAAGGATGGAATTATAGTGGATCCATCGAAGGTCGAAGTAGTTCTACAGTGGGAAAGGCCAAAGACCGTGATAGAGATTTGAAGCTTTGTGGGGTTAGCTGGATATTATTGAAGATTCATTGAAGGATTTTCCAAGATAGCTGGACCTCTTACTCAACTCACGAGGAAGAACCAAGCTTTTGAGTGGACTGATGCTTGTGAAGAAAGTTTCCAAGAGTTAAAGAAATAACTGACTACGACACTAGTTTTGGTCCTACCTGATTCCAATGAACCCTTTGAGGTGTACTGTGATGCTTCAAATCAAGGATTGGGAAGTGTGCTCATGCAAGATAGGAAAGTGGTGGTGTATTGATAAACACATATTTTATTCATTAAGAAACCCTTATATTTAGTCATTTACACTCTCCATATTCTTAATTGATTGAGTTTGACATGATTTTGTGAGTTTGAGCTCAAATTGGTCCTAATTGAATATTTTCAGCATTATTGAGATTTTACACTGTTTCTGTATTTTGGTCATAACTTGAGTTCCTGATATCTGAAAATCATGAATTTTATCTTGTAGGAAAGCTAAGAGGAAGCTCTACAACTTTGATGAAGAGCTCGAAGTCCGATTCAGATGTCTAAGGGACCTAAGTTTACATGGAAGTCAGAATACGGGTTCTGTCAGTAGAATCCGAACAGTGTGCACTCATAAAATCATATCTCAAGATGTAATAATGTAGATGGGCTGAAATTTGGATAGTGGATAGTCAAGATCCAAATAAACAACTTTCATGAAGAACACATTTTCAGAAAAAGAAGTCTAGTAGGTCATTTTGAGCTTGCAAGTCGGAACAGAGGGGCTGAAGTTGGGTTTGAGCAACCTACGGTATTTGGGACATATCTTGAGCTTAAGGAAGCCAAATTGGACGAACCAGCTATCCATTTTATAGCCAAGACAAGGATCTACAACATTCATGAAGAACACTTTTTGTGATTCTGAAGTATAGTGGGTCGTTTTTGGCTTCCAAGTCAGACACGAAATTTTCGTCCTCAACCATCCACTAATCCACTCATCCATCCACTAATCCACTCATCCACTCACCCACTCATCCACTCACCCACTCATCCACTCATACACTAATCCAACCACTTAACCACTCCACCCACTCATCCACTAATCCATCCACTAATCCATCCACTCACCCATTCATGTCCATAATTTCCCACTCACCAAAAGTCCTTTGGCATTTTTCACTAATTCAACCACTCAACCATTCCACTCACTCATCCACTAAACCAACCCACTAATCCATCCACTAAAACACTCCACTCACTCATCCACTCATCCACCCACTTCCCTTTGTCATTTTGTTACCTTAGACTTCTATAAAAGGCACCATTTATCATGAACAACATGTAACTCTCCTTCATTTTCTCTCTTAGTTTCTTGTTTCTTCATAGTTTCTTCTTGTTTCTTCATAGTTTTTCTTGTGATTTCTTTCTAGCTATGTGTAACTAAACCTCCCTTGGTTAAGGGGGTGATGAAACCGCTAGTATTAATGTTGTAAACTTTGCATATTTGATTATTTCAACACGTTATGTTTTTATTCATATTTCTGAATTTATTGTTGGTATGAAGGTTTTTGTACTTGTTCCTACTTTCAAAGTAGTAGATCTAGGTTTATTATGCTGGTTGCGGTAGTAGATCTAGTGGGATGTATGATGTTCATGTGGGTATAATTATCTTTGTGCTATTTGCAGGCGTGGTAGATCTGATTATGCACGTGATTGCGGTATTAGATCTAGAGAAATATATGTTCTAAGTAATTTAATCCCTATGTGTGATTAGACCTTAGTGTAATTGGTTTTCTAAATCTTAATGCAATTGTTGGATAGTTGTAAGAGCGGTTGCTTTATGACTAATCGGTGATTAGGAGTTGATTTGAGGGTTGCTAAATTGGCCAACACGTAAGGAAAACAGAGATTTAATATCACAATTGCATAAAAACATAATTGAGCATGTTGGAATAAAAAGGATATGTGGATTTACATTATCATATAAATCTAGTGGTGGATTCAATCTCTTAACCAATTTTCTTATATTGTTGATTTCAGTTTGTTTATTGTTATCTTTGAAGCTATTCATTGTTCATCAAAACTCCAAAACCCCCCTTTTACTGTTTATTGTTAATCAGAGTCTAAATTGGGAATTGTTTAATAGTGTTAATTGAATTGGTTCTCTGTGGATCGACCCTTACTAACTACAACTAGTTGTAAGGTTTTTATTTTCTGGTGGGCCTGACAACTGATTTTTATCTTAATTTTAATCACTACATCCGCACGCATCATGTATGCTTCGAGGCAGTTGAGATACACTTGACCTAGAGTTAGCAGCCGTGGTGTTTGCTTTGAAGATATAGAGACACTTTCTGTATGGGGCGATGTTCAACGTCTTCAGTGATCACAAAAGTCTGAAATACCTATATGACTAAAAGGAGTTGAATATGAGGCAGCGAAGGTGGTTGGAATTTCTAAAAGATTATGATTTTCAACTTCAGTATCACCCCGGAAAGGTAAATGTCGTGGCAGATGCTTTAAGTAGGAAGATGCTCAGTATCTCTGCTATGATGGTAAAGGAGAAGGATTTGATAGAGCAATTCAGGGATGTATGGTCCTTTGTAGAATTGGTACTGGGGAAGATTTGTATGAATAAGGTCACTATTTCAAGTGACTTAATGGAAGACATTCGAGAGAAATAGAAAGTTGGCAAGTTTTTTCAAAAAGAAAGGGAGCTAATGAAGCAAGGCAGTGTGACAACAGTAGAGGAAGGAGCTGATGGAATCTTTAAGTTTAGAGGTAGAGTTTGTGTACCCAAGGATCAAGAACTTAGGAAGTTTATTCTCGAACACGCTCACACGAGCAAGTTGAGTATGCATCCGGGAATAACCAAGATGTACCAAGACCTGAAACAGTTATTTTGGTGGCATGGAATTAAGAAAGATATTGCAAGATGTGTGTCATCTTGTCTGGTTTGTCAGAAAGTGAACGTTGAACATCAGAGACCGTCGGGAATGTTGCAACCCTTAGTTATTCCCGAATGGAAGTGGGATAGTATTGCGATGGATTTCGTGGTTGGATTACCAAAGACCAGAAAGGGTTACGATTCAATATGGGTAATCGTGGATCAGCTCACGAAGTCAGCACATTTCTTACCAATTAACATAAGGTACAACATGGAGAAGTTGACCCAGCTGTATATTGGTGAGATCGTTAGACTGCATGGTATGCCTACCAGTATCATTTCCAATAGAGACCTGAGGTTCACATCAAGATTTTGGCTAAGTCTTCAAGAAGCAATGGGAACAAAGCTACGTTTAAGTTCTGCTTATCATCCTTAAACTGATGGTCAATTGGAAAGGACGATTCAATTATTAGAGGATTTGCTTAGAGCTTGCGCTTTGGAACAAACAAGAAGTTGGGATGAAGTTTTGCCATTGGTAGAGTTCACCTACAATAACAGTTTTCACTCTAGCATAAGGATGGCACTCTATAAGGCTCTATATAGGTGACGGTGCAGAACACCTTTGTGTTGGTACCAGGATGGAGAGCACCTTACTATTGGACCTTATCTTATACAACAAACGACTGAGAAAGTCAAGATGATTCAAGAAAAGATGAGGGCCACTCGAAGTAGGTAAAAAAGCTACGCAAACAAAAGGAGAAAGCCTCTTGAGTTTGAGGAAGGTGAGTATGTGTTTTTGAAAGTCACACCCATGACTGGGGTCGATCGAGTTATTAAATCTAGAAAACTCACTCCTAAATTTATCGGACCTTATCAAATTCTTCATCGGATAGGTCCAGTAGCTTACTAAGTAGCCTTACCACCTTATCTTTCCAACCTTCACAATGTCTTTCATGTATCACAATTGCGAAAATATATTCCTGGTCTAGATCATGTCATAACACTTGATACAGTACAATTAAAAGAAAATTTGACCTATGAGGCACCTTCTGTAAGGATCAAAGAAAGGAGGGTGAAGCGACTCAGAGGGAAAGAAATTCCATTGGTGAAAGTGATCTGGAATGACATGACTAGAGATGCAACGTGGGAGTTAGAAGACAAGATGAAAGAACAACATCCACATCTATTCTAAGGTATGAAAATTTTGAGGAGGAAATTTCTTTTTAGAAGGGGAGAGTTGTAACACCCTAAAAATTGTTTGTTTCATGATAGATAGTCATTTTATAACATTCGTGATTTTTGTGAATTTTTGTTGATTTTTTCGGAAGAGTTGATTATTTAAATATATTTCTCGTTTTGCGTGTACGCTGAGCGGAACTGAGAAAATGAAATATTTTCCCCAAGGCTAGAAAACCTTGAACTGTGGAAACGTCAACGGGAGATCTTACTAAACCCAAGGCTGGACACAGTTTACGAGATTTACATTTTTTGAGATTTTTTTTATCTAATAAATAAAAATTATAGTACATTTTATTATTTATTAGACAATAAATACTGATTTCTGTTAACAGTAACATTTGTTCATTAGATAATAACTTATATTATAATGCTTATCATCTTTTCAAGAGTATCAACTTTATGTCACATCATGTTGACTTTTTGCAAAAAAATGAAGATTTGGCTTCTTGAAGAAGCTTTGTCTTTGGTTTCTTGGAGAAGCCAATCCCACCAAGCTTGTAAGGGAAGCTCCTCCCTCTCCCTTTGTGTTGCCGCGGCAAGGGGGGAAAAGGGGGCAAAATTACTGATTTCATTTTACTATTCCCTTCAATTTTCAATTCAAAAAGTTTCTAACTTTTCATTCATCATTTCCTCTCTCCACTCTCTCTTCTCTCAACTTTTCTCTTAAAACTTTTCTCCTCTTGCTCTCCTCCTCTCCTCCACGGTAGCCCACACCATTTCCTCTCCATGGTTTGCTTGATTTCAAGTAACCATTTTGCTTGAACCAACATTTCCTTGAAGCTTTTTCATCTCTTGCTAGAACCATCTTCAAGAAGCTCACTTTCTTCTCCATTTTCTCATCATCTCCACGACCAAGACACCATTTTTTGCCATCCAAGCTTTTTCAATCAACCAACCTCATTTCCTACATCTTTTCATCACCTAGAACACTTTCTCTTTTGTGACTATCTCTTAAATCCACCATTTTTGTTTTCTTCCATTTAAGCTCTAAAGTTTGAGACTTTAAGGTAAAGCTCACGACTTTTTCATTTTTCCTTCTCATTTTCATGATCCATGGTCACTTTGGTGATCAAGGATTCCTTTATCAAGCTTTGATTGTTGATTTTGTGAGTTTGAATGTCCTAGGGTTTTTGTGTTGTTGGAGGACGAAATTCAAGAACAAAAAGGAGCTTACTTTTCTTGTTATTTCTCTTGGTAAAAGGGAGATTATTCACTTCAACCAATCTTGGTAGTGAGATGCTTGTTTATGTGTTTGTTGTGAGGAACCCATGTTAGGGTTACTCTCTTTGTTATGTGATTTTGATGATTTTTGTGTTGAACTCATCTTATGTGAATTTATTGGTTGTATATATATTATGTTAACTTTGGATTGTTCTTGATGGATTGGAAACATAGATGGAAGCAAGGGTTTCTTACCCTCTTTATGGTGGCTCATGGCCAAATATCTTTCAATGGGGTGTTCTTGGTTAAAATTTTATAACAAGTGGGAAATTAACTAATCAAGAGATTGATAATGAATGGAGTAAGGAAAAATTAGGTTCCTAGCTTCTTTGAAGCTCACGGCCACCTATAGAGAAAAATGGTAATTTTGTGTTAAAATATAAACTTAGTTAATTAGATAATTGGAGGTTGATTAAGAAATCGTAAAATGGAAAGAACAAAGGATAGAATTTTATTCTATAACTTAGAATGAATTTAACCAAGGGGAGAACATGAGTGAAAGTGAGATGTTAGGTAATTAAGTTAAAAATTTCCTTAAGTGAATTAGGTTTAAAAATTGAGTAAAGAACTTACTTAGTTTGAGTAATAAAGGTTAGATAAAAATGCAAAAGAATTCCTCTAGAGAAAGATTTCATAAGAAACTTTGAATTAAAGTGAAATTCCATAATAAACCTTAAAAGTGTAATGTCACATTTGAGAACTTGATAATGTGTTATTGTGGGTCCACGAGTGGGACCAAGAATCTGTTGACGTTTAACTTAGTCAAATTGTGGCATGTTATGGAAAAGTATGTCACTGTTAAAAATACATGAATATGCATTGAGTCATCATGCATTGTAAAAGTCTGGTGGACTTTGTTGTAAGGCTTTATGCCTAGGAGATTGAATCACACTTTAGTGCGGGTGTGAATAGACTAATGTAGGTTACTCGTTGACCTTAGGGGCGTCGGGGTGTGGGTATCTCGCAATGGGCAGTTGGTAGCTCCTCTGTGCCATAGAATAGACCGATGCAAACACACCGACGATCCAGACCGAGACACTGTCCTATATCGCGATCTTGTGAAGAATGTCTTGTATGAGCCATGTTTCACAATTTTGTCGAGATTGAAGCATTTAATTTGAGGCCGATGATATACAGGCATGTTGTAACATCTCGAAAATCAATAATTTTGTGATAAATAATCATTTTATAATATTTGTGATTTTTGAAAATTTTTCTGGATTTTTTTAAAAATACAGAATATTTTAATATTATTTCTCATTTTGCGTGCAATTTGAATAGAGTCCGGAAAATGAGATATTTTTCCCGAGGACCTTGAACTGTGAAAACGTCGATGGGGGATCTTACTAAACCCGAGGTTGGACATGGTTTACGAGGTTTCATATTTTTCGAGAAAATTTATCTGACAGGATGAAAAATCGCCATGTAATTTTATCCGCTGGACAATTTATACTGACTTCTGTCAATTGTAACAATTGTCTATTGGATAATAGCATGTATTAGAAACCCTATCACCTTATCCTAATGCAATCCACTTCATGTCAAATCAAACCCATTTTCATTCAAATTGGTGTACTTTCTTCAAAGCTTCTTTGAGAAGCTTTGATCACCAAATGACTAAGATGCCCTTGGCTTGTTAGAGAAGCCATTCCCTCCCCTCTCTCTTGTGTGTGTGCCGCGGCTTTGGAGCCCATTATGGGGGGCCAAGGCTTGATTTTGCTTCTCATTTTACTACCCAAAAAGTCTAACACACCAAAAAGCTACCAACTTTTCTCTTCATTCTCTCTTCACCATTTTCTCTTTTCTTCTTCCTCTCCTCCATTTCCTCTCCATGGCTACAACCATCTTGGGAGACCATTTTCACTTTCTCACTTTACTACCACCATTTCTACTCTTTTCTTCTCATTCCAAACCTTTTCTCTTTAGAGATTTTCTTCAAAATCCAACATTTTCTCTCTCTAGTTTCTTCTTCAAATTTCTCTCCTCCTTCTCTCTTCTTCCTCTTCTCAACCACGAAATTCCATCCACCATTAGAGATCATTCTCTTCATTTTTCTCTTCATAAACACCATTTCTACACTCCTCTCAACCTCCTCTACAACTTCTATTTGAAGGATTTTCTTCAAAAATCAACTTTTCCTCCATTGTCATCCAAGACAAAGCTTCAAGCTTTAAGGTAAAGTTCTCATTTTTCTTCCTCTTTCTCTTCACTTTCGTGCTCTAGGGTCTCATTGGAGACTAAAGATCCATTCTTTACCATGTTTAATGTTGGTTCTTGATGATTGAAATTTTAGGGTTCTTGGAGACCCCAAAACCGAAATCTTCAAGAGGCAAGTAGGAGTCCATTTTCATCTTCTTCCTTAAGGTAAGAGGGAGATTATTGGTGGGTAGGATACTTTTGTGTGTTTGTTGATGGAGAAATCCATATTTGTGTGCTTACTTTGTTGTGTGATTTTACATGTTTATGTATCCCTAATTGAGATTGATATTTGTATAATGATTATGAATGTGTTGGATGTGTTAAATATGCTTGATCATGTTAGGATTGCTAAATGGAAAATTTGGAGTTTCTTACCCTAACATGGTGCCATAGTTTTGACTAAAAATTTAATTTGTAAATTGATTTTTATACACAAGTGAAATGAAGCTTATGTAATTAAAGGTTGAATGATAATATTGAAATTAATGAATGGAAAGTTTCAAGGGTTTAATACCCAAGATGAAGGCCACAGTTTTGGCTTGGAACTATGAGGGATTGAATTGATTTTGGGTGAACAAAAATTTAAGTGATTTGATATCAAAAGACTAGTGCATAAAAAGGAATTAAATTGGAACTTTGAAGACTTGAGGGGCCACGATTTTGACCCAAAATAACAAGAGTTTGGATTAAACTTGTGAGTAATAACACTCATGTAATTGGACATTAAAGAATTGATGATCATAATGGAATTTATTATGAAAAACTTAGGTTTTTCCTAATACTATGGATGTCATGGTTTGATAAGAACCTAGGAATGTAAATTTGGTTTGCAATAAGAATCAAGTGAAGCTTAAATGGTTAAGTATTGAATAATAATGTTAAATGAAATAAATGGAAAGTTTGGGGGTGTACTACTCCAATGAGGAGCCACGATTTTGGCTTTAGATTTCAAGAGATTAGATTAATTTTGTGATAAATGTGATTTGTGTGATTTGGCATTAAATGACTAATACATCAAATGGAAGGAAATTTAGAAAGTTGGAGGCTTGTGAGGCCACGGTTTTGAGGGCTATTGAATCTAGAAATTGTCATAGTTGATCAAGACATAAAACATTGTAAAGGTTGAATTCCATAATATGAAATGGTGATAATTGATAAACCATGAATATATTGATGTTGGAAATTGGTTCTATGTTGTTGTGGGGTCCCTTATGTAGGGCTAAGTACTTGTTGATTTAGTACTTGATGAGATATATGTATTGATATTGAGGAATGCTCATGTGCCATTGAGGCAATGCTTTTGATAAATGTATCATTAACATGATGTATTGACATTGAGAATGATTATATACCATTGTGGTATTGCATATGATAAATGTATTATTGATATGATTCATTGACATTGAGAATGAATATATATATATATATATATATATATATATATATATATGCCATTATGGCATGCTTATGATGAATGCATCATTGATAAATATACATGATTGGACATTGCGTCAGCATGCATATGTGTTGTCCGTTGGACATTGTTGTAAAGGCGATGTATGCCTAGGAGTTTGAATAACACCTATGTACGGGTGCAAATAGACTAAGTGTAGGGTCATAGTGGTTGGCCCTGGGGGCATCGGGGTGCAGGTGCCTCATCATGGACAGTTAAGAGCTCCTCTGTGCCATGAGGTAGACCGATGCAAACACAGTGACGATCCGGACTGAGACGCTGTCCTATATCGCAATCAATTGTTGAGGTGCCATGTATAAGCCATTGTTGTGCAAATATTTTTCTGAGATGAAGCACACTATTTTTAAAGGCCAACGATATACTGGCATTACTCCTTGATCATTCACTCAAAAAATATTGATGTCGAACTCCATGAAGTAGGATTTGTGGTACCATAATGCATTGTGCACTGTTCATTATCGGTCTCATAAATTGTTGAGCATGAACACTTATGACTATGATAATATCTGTTCTATTTCTGTAACAACTGTTTGGATGTTGTACTGATTGTTTGAGATATTATTGCAACCTGCCTGTTGTTATTGATTCTTACTATTGTTGTAATTGTACTGCCTTGCTATAAATTCTACTGTTATTGTTAATGAATATATGAATTGTATTGCTACATAGGTGCTCTGCGCCATGTTGTTTTCTTACTGTCATAATGGTAATAAAAAATAGGTGTCTCACCTCTTTATTTCATTACTTTGTCTTATGTTGCGTTGAATAAAGACCGTGAAGAGCCCAAGTTGGATTTACTTAGTTTATTATTGGAGAATCGACTTTTGTTTTCTTATGATGGCATTTGCACAGCCTCCTCTATTACGTACGTGGATACAGTTTCATAGTGGCTTGGAAGCCTGGCATTTTGACCGTGAAGCGGGGTGTGTTATTTACATTGGGGATGTGACCCTTGTTCAGTGTGGTAATGAACCTGGAGATGGTACGAACATATCTTATGTTCCTGTACACGTGGAGTTCCCTATACCTATTAGGGAGATGTGGGATGGCCGCCACCTCTTCCCTAGAGAGGTTTCATTTATAACTCATGTCCATACTCCCGTCCGTCCGGAAGTGTCGCAAGGGCGAGTATTACCTATCGGGAATGCTGAAGAAGATCAGGTGCAGGACCATTCTATTCATGTGTTAGACTTCGGGGAATACCGAACTTTTATATGGTAGTTATGTTATGTCATGTAAAACTTGAGTTCAATATTATTGTAAGCTATTTAATGCATTGATTATGGATATGTATTTTACATTAAACTGATGGTGTATTTGGAATGTAAGTCGATATAACTATATTTCATGTCGTGGCTCATACTTTCTATTTATGCATCGAGACGTAACTTATTATGTTTAAATTATTGTAACTTGAAATTGTGACACGCCTGGACTTAGTGGCTGTGGTATAATAACGATTGTACTGCGGTGGCTAGATCTAGGTGTGTTACACATGTCTCCTCGATCATTCTCTCCGACGTTGTATCTTAGCTCCATGGAGTAGGGTTTTAGTACTTTGTGCATGTACATGGTCAGTCATCGTATTTATCTTATTACATTTGTATAGTTATGAAACTATTCCTTTTATGATGCTATGATTGCCTGGATTACTAAATTGTTTATTACTTGATCTTGATGTTGTTTACTATTCTATTTCACTATTTGGCGTTATGCGTCCTTTATGCTTCTTTACTGCCATAACTGGTAATGATGCTCGATATCTCACCTCTGTATTTTGTGACTTTGTTTGTATATATATATATGTGTTCCGTAAAGACCAAGGCATGGACGAGCCTAAGTTTCCTTGATTTTGGTCCAATTAGTCTCCTGTTCTACAATGGCATCCCAGTGAGGCTTTTTGGAGTATGCCAGGTTGAGGTTCCATGGAGGTGGTGATAGCTGGCACGTGAATTTCGACACAAAGCGTTTTGTCTATGTTGGAGATGTGACTATGTCTCTAGCATGGGGTTGCTATGATCCTCCTGTGTTTTCTTTTGATTTTCATGTTTGGTTAGAGTTCTATATGCCTGTGCGAGAGGTATGGGGTAAGCGTGTGTACACCCCACGCGAGGGTTCAAATTCGTTTCTGTCCACCACACAAGCTACTGCTAGCGAGTCAGCCGCTCCTATAAGGATTTCCTCTTCTGAGGAAGATCCTGAGGAGGACCCATCTGAGGCTTCTTCCTAGTTGATTCATGGAGGCATGTCTCTTTTTGTTAGCCTTTTTGGGTGGCTAGTTGTATATCGCTTTAGGGGCCTGATATTTTTGTATTTTGGTGGGCTGTAAATGTATATTCCTTTGGGGCATGTAAAGCTTCTGCTTCTTTTGTGTAACTAATGATGTATTTAAACATGTATGATATACATATATATGATGTATGAATGTGTGGTTTACTCATCATGTTAATTTCTATTGTAATTATGTTTTATCATTTTCTTATCAAGGAAAAAAAGAGAATTTGCTAAATTATTATACGCTTACAAATGAATAGGCTATTATCTATATTTAAATGAACCGGGTCTTAGTTTATATTTTGTTTTCATTTCGTGGTTTGGTGTGAGCGTTACACAGGTAAAGGTGTATAATGATATTTATGAAAAAATGAAACTAGAAAATGAATGAAATCTTAGAATTTTTTAGAACACTTATGAAGGTTAGAAAATTTGTTATGGGAGTATTAAAGTATCCTTAACAAATATAATACTTCCAATTGGATTTCACTTTTCCCCTCATATTTTCTTTGTAATTGGCTATTATCTCTTGAAAAACTTTGTTTTGATAATAACAAACATGAAGATGTTGTAAAATCAAAGTTCACCTTCAAGATTAGCATTAGGACTTAGATCAATATGTAAAGGTATAATGTGATTCACTCAAATGTTACATAACTTATTTTACAAAGAACATGGGTAGCACACTTGCTTTAAATGCTTCAAAATGGTTTTTATTTTTCAAAGAAACAAACACAAAGTGCCCAAAAGCTTTTAAGATAATTTGGAATCACTTGGCATTGATCAAAAACCTGACAAAAAAGTTTTTACATGGCTTATTCGAATAAGGATTTTCTTATTCGAATAACATAAGTCAGAGAAGCCAACAAATTCATCTAGCAGGCTTTATTCGAATAAAGCCCTGCTTTATTCAAATAAACGTTTAAAAATGTGAAAAGACACTTCAGTTTTCAATTGTTTTAATCGAATAACACTTCTGTTATTCAAATAAAATTTTTTCCAGAAACTTGTTTTTTAATGGTTTATTCGAATAACCATGTTGTTATTCGAATAACACCTATCTCAGAAAACTGATTCAAAAAAGATTATTCGAATAATGAAAATGTTATTCGAATAACGTATTCCAGAGGACTCTTCTTTGAAGTGCTATTTAGTGCCTTATTCAAATAACAAACTTGTTATTCGAATAAAGGCCATGTCTAGAGAAAGACAGCAACGACTAGTTAGCTGCCATTAATGCTCCCGACCACCTCTCCAATGGCTCTTTTCATTAATGAGCTATAAATATAAGTTGTTGGGCATTAATGGAGGTTGGAGAATATATCTGAAAACCTTAGTTGAGCATTAATACGAGTTTCTCTATCATTTTCACACAATCCTCTATTTTAAGCAATAAAGTGTGAATCCTTGATACCCATAAGCTTCAATTTGTATTATCTACCCTTTGAGAGAGTTTCTATTCATACAAACCTTGTTGAATCTGTAAAAGAAAGGGTGAGACATCCCTCAAATTGAAAGGGTGAGGTATCCCTTGAATATAGAGGCTCAAGCACAAGGGTGAAGTATTCCAAGATGTGTTAAGTGCTTCAATTTTGTAAAGGTTGTCAAGCACCTGATTTCAAGCTTGAAGATATAGTGAAAATCTCAAGTAGTTGCTTGAGGACTGGACGTAAGCCACAAGTGGGTTGGTAGTTGAACCAAGATAAAGCTTGGTGTTTGTTTTCCTAACTCAACTTCTTTATATTGTGCACTATTTTATTAATTTATTTGAATACTATCTACCTTGTATAGTTCATCTGAGTGCAATATCTTTCTATCTCATTCATTCATTCATTCATTTCTATCGATTAATAGCTTCAACAAAATTAGTAATCAAAGGTTTTAAGAAAGATTTTCGAAAAGTTTTTATAAACTCAATTCACCCCCCCTCTTGAGTTATAAGGCCACTTGGTAACAAGTAGTATCAGAGCTAGACTCTTGTATAAAGAGCTTAGAAGCTTCAAGAGAAAAGATGGCTTCAAATGGTTTTCAAATAAAGGTTTTTCTATAAATAGACCTCTTTTTTTCAATGGAGATGGTTATGCCTATTGGAAAGAAATGATGAAGATTTTTTTTGAAGCTATTGATATTGATGCGTGGGATTCTGTTGAAAATGGTCCTTTTGTCCCCACACGTATAGTTGTTGGTGTAAGAACCAATACACCCAGAAATGAATGGATCAATGAAAATAAGAAAAAGATCCAATATAATTTGAGAGCCAAGAACATCATCACAATTTTTTTAGGTATGGGTGTCAAATTGTAAGACAGTCCATGAAATATGGGATACATTGCAAGTAACCCATAAGGGCACAAGTGAGGTGAAAAGATCACGAATAAATACACTCACTCATGAATATGAATTATTTAGAATGAACCAAGGAGAAAGCATTCAAGAAATACAAAAATTATTTACTCATATAGTTAATTATCTTGCTTCATTGGGAAAAACTTTTGCCAATGAAGATCTTATTAACAAAGTTTTGAGATTCTTGAGCAGGAATTGGCAACCCAAAGTGACGGCCATATTAGAGTCAAGGAATCTAGTCGCAACGACTTTGGCCACCCTCTTTGGAAAGCTTCAAGAGCATGAGTTGGAGCTAAATAGATTAAGTTAAAATGAGGAACAAGATAAGAAGAAAAAGGGAATTGCTCTCAAAGCCACTTCCGCCTTAATTGAATATGAAGATGAAGATGATGGAAATGATTTTGACAATATTGAGATGAATGAAGAGAATGTTAGTCTCTTTGTGAAGAGGTTTGGAAGATTTCTCAAGAAGAAAGGAAGTCAAAGAAGACCTCATTTTCCTCCTAAGAAGTCATATTAAAAGGGAGAAGGAACTTCATCTACTCTAACTTGCTATGAATGTGGAAAATTGGGGCACATGAAGATGGAATGTCTGGTTTATCAAAAGAAGATGGAGAAATTTGAAAAGAAGCCCTCCAAGGAAAGAAAAGGAAGGAGAGCATACATTGCTTGGGAAGACAATGATATGGATTCCACCGATGATTCAAAAAATGAGGAAGCTCATTTTTGCCTTATGGCAAATAGAGAAGAAGAAGAAGAAGAAGAAGAAGAAGAAGAAAGTGAAACTGAGATAACCTCATCTATCTTGAACTTTCTCTTTCATGTAGTGAATTGTAAGATGCATTCCAAGAATTGCATGATGAGTCCATGAGGCTCACGAAAATGGTTTTAACTTCTAACAAAACAATCTCCTTATTGTCAAACAAAGTTTCTATTTTAACTAAGGAGATTGAAGAACTCAAAGTTAAAAATAAGACTCTTGGACTTATTGATGCTAACTCATCATGCATGATTTGTTCTTCATATGATAATGAACCCAAACCCTCATCTTGTTCATCATGTAAAGCATTTGAAAATGAAATTGAGGATTTGAAAAATACACTTGCAAAATTCACCTTTGGAAGAGACAACTTGAATGTATTACTAAGGAAACAAATATGTGTTTTCCAGAAAGCAGGTTTAAGGTATAATCCCAACAACCAACAAAAGTTTCTCAAGAATCTCTTTGTTTCCTGAAGTACCTCAAGTAGTCCTTTTATTAAATGCTTTCATTATGGAAAGAAAGGGCATAGTGCATTAACATGTAATTTGAGGAAGAAAATCAACACAAAGGTTGGAACTAAAATGGCTTGGGTCCTTAAAGGTACCTTGCCTAACACTAACACACAAGGACCCTAGAAAATTTGGGTACTAAAGGTTAAAATCTGAATGTTTGTTGTAGGTGTGCTTGAAGACCTAGAGTTCAAGTTGGTATCTTGATAGTGGTTGCTTCAAGCACATGACCGGTGATGGCTCCAAGTTTTCCTTCCTTGTCCCCAAGAAGAGTGGTCACGTGACATATGGTGACAACAATAAAGGAAAGATCCTTGGAGTTAGTAAAGTTGGTAAGATCCTTTTCTCATTTATTGATAATATTTTGCTTGCTGAATGACTCAAACATAACTTGCTTAGCATTAGTCAATTGTGTGATAAAGGCAATAGAGTGATATTTGATTCTAATTATTGCATAATTGAAGGAAAGGATGATAAGCATGTTAAGTTTGGTTGTCATAGGGTCAATAATATATATATATAATTAGCCTTGATGACATTTCCTCAAATGATGCTAAGTGCTTTATGATTAAAGAAAATGATTCATGGTTATGGCATTGAAGAATTGCTCATATTCACATGGATCACTTAAATAAGTTAGTTTCTAAAGAACTATTAATTAGACTTCCAAAGCTCAAATTTGAAAAAGATAAACTTTGTGATGCATGTCAAAAGGGAAAACAAGTAAAGGTTTCTTTTAAAGCTAAAAATGTAGTTTCAACATCTATACCTTTACAACTTTTGCACATGGATCTTTTTGGTCCATTTAGAACTATGAGCTTTAGTGGAATTACTATGCTTTAGTGATTGTGGATGATTTTTCTAGGTTTACATGGACATTGTTTTTGTCTCACAAAAATGATGCTTTTCAATCATTCAAAAAGCATACTAAAGTTATCCAAAATGAAAAAGGTTTCTGTATTGCATCTATAAGAAAGGACCATGGGGGTGAATTTGAAAACCATGAATTTGAAACCTTTTGTGATGAACATGACATTGAGCATAATTTTTCTGCCCCTAGAACACCATAACAAAATGGTGTTGTAGAAAGGAAAAATCAATCTTTAGAAGAAATAGCAAGAACTATGCTCAATGAAGCCAACCTTTCTAAGTACTTTTGGGTAGATGCGGTTAACATCACTTGTTATGTTATGAATAGGGCTCTAATAAGGCCAATTTTTAAGAAAACCCCATATGAATTGTACAAGGGAAGGAAGACAAATGTTTCACATTTTCATGTCTTTGGATGAAAATGCTTTGTTTTGAATAATAGGGAAGTTTGATGCAAAAATCTAATGAGGGAATATTTCTTAGTTATTCTATACATAGTAAGGCCTTTAGAGTTTATAATAAATGAACTTTGACCATAGAAGAGTCTATACATGTTGCATTTGATGAAACTAACCCAAATAATCCGAGAAAGGATGTGGTTGATGATGTTGCAGAAATCTTATCAAGGACTCACCTAAAGAACGAGGAGAAGGATGTCAAAAGACAAGAAGAAAGCTCATATGTTCCCTAAAGGCAAGAGGTTTCTCAAATCAAGGACCTTCCCAAGGAATGGAGGACTTCAAGATATCATCATCTTGACAAAGTGATAGGTGATGTATCAAAAGGGGTAATCACTCGTAACTCTCTTATAGATGCATATAACCATATAACTTTTGTCTCTCAAGTTGAACCTAAAGACATAAATGAGGTCATTAATGATAAACATTGGATCTTGGCCATGCAAGATGAACTAAACCAATTTGAGAGGAATCAAGTTTGAAAGTTAGTTCCAAGGCCCAATGATCATCCCATAATTAGCACCAAATGGGTCTTTAGGAACAAACTTGATGTAACAGACTTAATAATAAGAAACAAAGCTAGACTTGTAGCTAAGGGTTATAATCAAGAAGAAGGCATAGATTATGAAGAAACATATGCTCCCGTAGCTAGATTAGAAGCCATTAGAATGCTACTTGCATATGCATGCACGATGGATTTTAAGCTTTTTTCAAATGGATGTCAAAAGTGCCTTTTAAAATGATTTTATATAAGAAGAGGTGTATATGGAACAACCTCCTGGTTTTGAAAATTTTGAACTGCCCAACCATGTTTTTAAATTGAAAAAGGCCTTGTATGGCTTAAAACAAGCTCCTAGAGCTTGGTATGAAAGGTTGAGC
Organism: Ormosia emarginata; assembly: GCA_029884605.1. NCBI lineage: Eukaryota > Viridiplantae > Streptophyta > Magnoliopsida > Fabales > Fabaceae > Ormosia > Ormosia emarginata. Next base: position 23,891,036 of record JAQQTP010000074.1, on the reverse strand, counting down.
AAGTTTCTTTTGGAAAATGACTTTTCTAGAGGAAAGGTTGACACTACTCTCTTCATCAAGTATAAAAAGCATAACATTCTTCTTGTTCAAATATATGTTGATGATATTATTTTTGGTGCTACTAATGACTCTATTTGTAAAGAATTTGCTAATATTATGCAAAGTGAGTTTGAGATGTCCATGATGAGTGAGCTCAACTTCTTCCTTGGATTCCAAATCAAGCAAACAAGGGATAGGACTTTCATAAGTCAATCCAAATATTGCAAGGAGTTGCTCAAGAAGTTTGGAATGGAAGGTGCCAAGCAAATGGTCACATCAATGGGCACTTCTTGTTACTTGGACATGGATGAAGGAGGTAAATCGATAGAAATTACGAAATATAGAGGTATGATTAGCTCACTCCTTTATCTTACTGCTAGTAGGCTTGATATTATGTTTAGTGTATGCATGTGTGCTAGATATCAAGCTAATCCTAAAGAATAACACCTATGTGTTGTTAAAAGAATCATGAAATATCTAATAGACACGTCACAAATGGGATTGTGGTACCCTAAGGGTGCCTTTTTCATTTTTAAATTAAGTAGCCTATATGATTATATTTTATTTTATTCTTTAATTTTTTAAAAAATTTCAAATTTAAAAAAATGTTTACTCAATTGGTTATGCCTCTTGATTCCGATTCTGATTTTGCTGGATGTAGAATGGATAAGAATAGCACTGATAGGATCTGCCACTTGCGGGATATGCCACTTGCTTAGAAGCTCACTAGTTTCTTGGCATAGCAAGAAACAAAATAGTGTGGCATTGTCAACAGTTGAACCTGAATATGTAGCAGTTGGGAGTTGTTGTGCTCAAATCCTTTGGATGAAACAACAACTTCAAGACTATGGTCTTGAGCTTGATCACATCCCTATAAGGTGTGATAACACTAGTGCAATCAATTTGTCTAAGAATCCCATTTTGCACTCAAGAACAAAACAAATTGAAATTAGGCATCACTTTATTAGAGACCATGTTCAAAAAGGTGATTACATGCTTGAGTTTGCAGAAACAACTAAACAACTAGTTGATATCTTCACTAAACCCTTGAACAAAGAAGCATTCTTTTATATAAGAAGTGAACTTAGTATATTGTGTAACACCCCAAAAATTCGTATTTTATTTGTTTGGTCGATTCCGAATTATTTTGAATAATCTGACTCGACTTCTGTGATTTTTATGATTTTTGAGATTGTTAGTAATTTTTGGGAGTTTTTACGTTTTTGATTATTTTAATATTATTTTTAGGTGTGTATATAAGCCTTCGTATTTTATTTCTTTCTGGTAATCCTTAATTATTTTTACTAATCTGATTTGATTTTCATGAGTTTCACAATTGTTATGATTTTTGTGAATTTTTGTGGTATTTCGGATATTTTGAATATTTTAATATATTTTAGATATTTCAAGATATTTTGAATATTTTATTATATTTTAGATATTTCGAGATATTTTGAATATGTTAATATATATTTGAGATATTTTGAATATTTTATTATATTTTTGATATTTTGAATATTTAATATATTCTAGATATTTTGGGTTGTGTGTAGGCTCGGGGTAGGCCCGGAAAAATAAAAATTTTCTTTGGCCAGAAAATTTTGTACTGTTGACTCGGAGCCAGGGGATCTTACTAAACCCGAAACTGGAAATAGTTTTTGAAGTTTTGTTTTTCCTAAGATTTTATCTGACAAATAAAATCAGGGTATGTTTTATTATCCATTGGATAATATCTTTCAGAAAAATATCTAGTGGATGATTCTAGACACAAGCCTAGTCACCCCCACTCTAGAATGTTCTAGACGATGACTCATCGTTTAGTGACTCACCTCGGTGACTAGTCTAGTGACTCACATGTTCCAGATTATTCTAGAACACTCTAGAAAACGTCTCGTCATGCACCTAGTCATCAAGTGCTTTACACGTGGACCAATAAAGAACCGATCAAAGTTGGTGGTTGTGACTCATTGCGAAGGACCAATAGAAGCTTGACACGTGGCGTGACACCTCAGCACCTGTGACTCAGCATATTCGGGAAGCTTCCAGAAGCGATGACTCGCCATGTTCTAGAATGCTGACTCGCCACATTCTTGAAGCTTGTAGAAGCGTTGACTCGCCCTGTGACTTGCCGCAGTGAGTCACATGTTCCAGAAGGTTCTATGCTGACTCAGCTGGTGACTCAGCAAGTGACTCGCCATGCTGACTCACCTGTTCAAGAAATTTCTACACTGACTCATCATGCTGACTCATCGTAGTGAGTCACATGTTCTAGAAACTTCTCTTTGATGACTCGCTCTATGACTCATCAAGGGCAATCAGTAGAAAAATGATCAACAATAGTTACTACCCAACTGGAACAAGAGAAAAATTTAGGAATATTTTATTATCCATTGGACAATAGACATTGACTTTCTAAGCAGTAATTATTGTTCATTGTCTAAAGTATACCGAAAAATATCTTGATCAAATATCCTAAGCCTTCATCTTTTCCATGAAGTCTATAAATAGGAGGGCTTTGATTCATTTGCATCTTTTTGCATGAAGCTCACCCTTTTCCCTCCTTGTGTTCCACAGCCAAACACCCTTGGAGGCCAAAATTATACACTTGCTCATCTTTTATTCATCTCCATCCAAGAAGCCAAAAGCTATACACCAAACTCTCTCACTTTTATAGAAACTTTCTCATCCTTTCTCTTCACTAAACCCACGGGTATGACTCCTTGAGAGATCAAATTCTGTACTTAGTTCATCCTTTTCTCAATTTCACCAAGAACCAAGAACATGCAACAAAAACTCTCTCACTTTCTCTCCCTCCCTACATTCAGCCAAGCACCAAGAACCACTCTCCAAACTTCAATAATTCCTACCAATATCATTTCTTGAATCCTCTCATTAATCCAAGACACTTTCATGTTAGGAATTTCTCAAGATTCATTCATTTCCATCTTCCTATCAAGCAAAGAACACAAAAGCTTCTATCTTTCTCTTCTCGAAGCTCACGGCCAAAAAGCCATAGTTCTACCATCACTCTTCAATAATTTTCACCAACCATATATCTTGAATCATTACCTTAATTCAAGACACTTTGTAGGTGGAGTATTGACCAAAATCACCTATCTTCAAGGAGTTCTTTCAAAGCCAAACACATAACTCTCACTTTTCCTCTCTATAGAAGCTCACGACCAACAACCACAAAATCACCTTCCAAGCTTCAATAATTCTAAACAACCATAGATCTTGAATCTCCATGCAATTCTAAGGAACTTTCATGTTGAGACCATCTTCCAAATCATCCATCTTCAAGCACTTTTTCTAAGATCTAAGTTTGAAGGATAAAAGGTGAAATTCTTGATATCCTCTTCTATTCATAGATTCAAAGTTCTAAACCATATCTTGATCCATGGTTTTTCTTATTCAAGCCTTAGATATTAATATTTCATGTTTTCTTTGATTTTCAAGAAGCACTTAGTGGATGAAGTTCATCTTGAAAGAGACAATAAGAGGGCATACAAGGAGCTTTGGAGGTTGCACCAAGAGGTAAGAGGGAGATTACCCTCATCAACCATGTGTTGGTGGTGAGGAATGGATGTGTTTGTGGTGAATAATCCATAAGGATTTATTCACTTGGTTGTTTAAATGCTTTCCTTATTTGTGATTGATTATGTTTATATGTAAGTTTATAGCTTTAAAATATATTGCATGTGTATATTAATGCATGATTACAAACATAGGATTTAAATAACATGTGAGGATTGCATGAGTGTTCCAAAGAACACAACATGGAGCTCACGACTTCACCATGAAAAAGAGAACTAAAATATTCTCAACCATTTTCTAAAGAAAGGATTTAGTGGAATTAGGTAAATTAATGAATTCCAAAATAATTTAGAAGATGGAAAATGATTTAAAGATCAAATGTAAAGATTTTGTTAAATTCGGCCAACATGTCTTTTAATGTGTAATCAATCCAAAATTTGTTTTCTAAGTGTAGACTAGTTGTTTAACCCAAAAAGGATTCATTTGCAATGGATTTTCAAGAACTAAATAAGTAAACATTTTTTTTAGAAATATAGTGTAGAAGAGAAATAAACAAAACTCTTGAAAAATACTTACCTTTGAGTTTTAAAGTATGACAGTAATTTTCAAAGTGTATTTTGTAGTTATAAAGTAAACAAAGGAATTTTTTTAAAAGAAAACGTAGAAAACACATTTTTAATAGATTTTCTAGACAAAATGCTGTCAAAATTTACTAAAAATGGACGAATAAAGGAAATAATTCCACAATATATTTATAACGTAAGGAAAATATTCTACGTAGTTTAAAAGTATTAGAAATAGCTTACGCAGTTTGAAAATAAAGATTTTAAAGCTTTACGGTTAAGAAACGATTTAAAAATCTTACGCGATTGAGAAAACGATTTAAAAACACTACGCGATGTTAAAAACAACGAAATATATTTACAAGATTTAAAAACGTTTGTAAAAGTTATGCGATTGTGAAAACATGATAAAATTTCTTCGCAATTAATTGGAGCAGTGAGTTTTGTTGTCGGGCCAAAGTGGTGGACCCGGACATGTTGAGATATGGTACTGTCAAGTGGAGACGTACTATATTTGAGAATTTTAAGATTGAGAGTGTTGTTGTAAATATGGTAACAATTTGAGACTAAGGGTATTTTTGTAATTATATTCATGCATTGAGCGTCTTGTCAATTGGTTGGAAATTGGCGATTGATTGACGAGACAAATTACATTGTGTTGTCGGTGTGATAAGTGTAGTGTGGTTCATTGAGTGGACTTGGAGGCATTAGTGTGCGGAGTATTCCACATGTGGACAGTTGGTCGCTCCCCTAGGTCGTGGTAACTGGCAACACACTAATGATCTCGATACGCATTATTCTTAATCGAGATCTTGGGGAGACTGTCTAGTACAATGCCTATAGTGCACGACGTATTTGGACTATGTACTACTACACTATGTTGGATTGTGGGCTATAGACACAACGTTGGACAGTGTAATTGTTTGGCTGGGCAGCCTGACGTACTGATAGTTCTTTACGGATCATTCTCTCTGATGTTTGTGTTTAGCTCTATGGAATAAGAATGAGTCTGTGTATATTTGCATATGTGATCTGCATCTTAATGTGGTTATTCACATTTAATTTTTAGATATTGTGTATGATGAGTTAATGTGAGATATTATGCATGATGTGACTATATGGTTTATTGTATTAATTATTATATTTGTTATGGTAAAATTATTGTTGTTCATTTTATTGCGATATATGTTTATTGGAATTATTTGTAAATTGATAACATGATTATACTTATGATATTTGTGTGTATGGAATGACTTTGTCATTCATATCATTCTATGCTACCATACTGGTATTGGTGGAAGGGAATCTCACCTCTTTGTTGTATTGCTTTGTTGTGCTTGTAATGTTAAATTCGTATAGTAGGTGAAACAAGTTTCTTAAACTTACTGGAGGCAATATTCTGAGGTCGGTGACGGCGTCGAGGAGAAATCTTCCAAGTTTTCGCAGTAAGCAGTTTGATGGAGGAACTGAACAAGTATGTTGAGTTTTCTCGTTAGTGTTATTACCGTGCTATTAAGTAGGACCTGTTATTGGGTTTGCTACTGTTTTCTTAAGTCTGTAAATTTTATGTTTTAAAATGTTGTTGAATATTATGTGATATAAGTAAAATGTGTATTAATTAGTTCAGTCTATTTTTCTATTACTTATATTTTCGGTAAGTTTCTGTTTTCGCAAAAAGGAAGTTTTAAAATCCATATTTTAGAACTCAAAGCTTTTATGAAATAACTTTTCAGGTTTTTAAGTTTTTAGTAGAAAATGTAATGCCCTACGAAGGGTGTTACATTAGTTGGTATCAGAGCATGGTTAGAGTCTTTTGGAGTTTTGTGGTTAGGTCTGTCTTGTTTGTGCTGTGTGCCTCTCTATGCTTGGACTCCGAAAGGAGACAATGTTGTTTGAAATGGTCACTTTGGTTTCCATTGTATTTTGGTTCGTCCGTCTTTGAAGAAAGAAGATGGCTCGTGGTAAACGTGCACGTGAGGAAGCAGGAAGTGACACTGATAATGTTGCTGCAACTACGGAAGCAATGTAAAGAACAACTGAAGGAATGGTATAGCTGGGCCAGAGGATTGCTCAGCAACAGGAAACGGTAGCCGAGATTTAAGATCACACAAAGTTGGATGAATCTCAAAATATGAGATTTCATAATGTTGGACCATATTGGTTCCGAAGGAGGAAAAATCGTAAGGTCAAGCGATTCTAGTAGAAAACGTATTCGTGATCATTGGGAAGTCAATAGTAGCAACAATCTCGTGGAGAAAGTGCTAGTGGTAGCAGGTTTGGTCAGATCGTGACATCTGCACCAAAATGTTGAAAGTATGGGGAAGATCATCTAACATGGGACTATATAATTGAAGGAAATCATCTGTTTCAAGTGTGGAATGTCTGGACATCTTGCTAAAGAGTGTATTCCACCAAAGACAAAGTCATCTGTTAGTAATGAACGTGCTTCGACATCTCAAGTAGAATGGAGCGTCAATTCTCCAAGTGGAGCAAAAGCACCCCAGACTAAAGACCTAAACAAAGAAGATTGTGTCACAAGAGGTGATCCTTTAACTGTACTGTATAATTCCGAGGGTTACCCATTTCTTTATGGCATATGATTGTGTGGGTCAATTAGAGTTATCTGTGTCTTTATTATCTTTTGACCTGGTTATTTCTGCTTTTATTACTAAAGCATATGGTTGAGAACTCGAGTTGTTTAAATTATCCTAAGCCTGTTAAATGACTGAATTTTTCTGTTTGTTTATCTCTTTCTCAAAACAGACGCGATCTAAAAATATGGATTAGGTATTTTTCTAACCATCCATGCTCTGTTAGACTTATCAGTTGAATTATTCAACTTACAAAGCTCACCTCTAAATTCATCAAACCACATCAATTTCTCTATTGGATAGGTCAGGTGGTATAGATGACTCCATCATCTCTTCTTTCTATGCCTTCATGATATCTTTCATCTGTCGCAATTGCGACAACGTGTTCTTGATCCAACTCATTCTTTTATGACTAATTGACTGTGTGGGTTAATTAGAACTATCAATATCTTCATTACCTTTTGACTTATCTATTTTTACTTTTATTACTAAACCCATTATTACTATCCAGTTCCTTAAACAATCTTTTCTGTTAATCTAAATTGTCTACCTCTTTCACAAGATAGACATGATCTTATGAATGGATTAGTTATCTTCCAACCATATCCTGTAGATTGTTTCAGTAAAATTTTGATGTCCCAAAAAACTCATTCTTAAAATCGGACAATACAAATTCCCTGTTGGATATGTCTGGTAACACATCGGATAGTTTTGCTATCTTTTCTTTCTAACCTTTATAATGTCCTTTTATATATTGCAATTGCAAGAGAGGATGTTCCTAGTCCAATTCATGTCATAGTATTAGAATACAGTACTGTTAAGAAAGAGAACTTGATTTGTGAGACACTTCCTACTAGAAGCAAAGGCAGGAGAGTGAAGCGGTACGAAGACAAGAAAATTTCAAGTGGTGTTGTTCGGAGTGGCGAATGCTTCCGCAATAATCATAGATTATGTTAATATAATCTTTCATCCTTATCTAGACAAAATTGTCATTATCTTTATTAACGACATTCTGATCTATTCTCGAAATCGTGAGGAACATGCTGGACATCTCAGTATGGTTCTCCAAGTTCTAAAGGAGAAGCGGTTATATATTAAAGTTGTTGAAATGCGAGTTCTGATTGATGAAGTTCGATTTTGGACACGTCAAAAGTTGAAATAATTCTTCAACGAGAAAGACCGAAGATTGCATCGAAAATCCATAGTTTTATCGGGTTAGCCGATTATTATTGAAGGTTTGTTAAGAAATTTCTCAAGATCGTAGGACCTCTCGCCCGGTTTATCAAGAAAGAATCAAGCGTTTGTATGGACTGATGCATACAAGGAGTTTTCGTCGGTCAATATAATATGGAATGACGTAAGCGCAGATGCAACATGAGAACTGGAAGACAAGATGGAATAGTAGTATCATAATTGTTCTGAGAATACCACAAATTTTGGGGACGAAATTCTTTTTAGGAGGGGAGTGTTGTAACACTCCGAAAATTCGTATTTTATTTGTTTGGTCGATTCCGAATTATTTTGACTAATCCGACTCGACTTCTGTGAATTTTATGATTTTTGTGATTTTTAGGAATTTTTGGGAGTTTTTACCTTTTTTATTATTTTAATATTATTTTTGGGTTGTGTATATAAGCCTTCGTATTTTATTTCTTTCTCGGTAATCCTTAATTATTTTTACTAATCTGATTTGATTTTCATGAGTTTCACAATTGTTATGATTTTTGTGAATTTTTGTGGCATTTCGGATATTTTAAATATTTTAATATATTTTAGATATTTCAAGATATTTTGAATATTTTATTATATTTTAGATATTTCGAGATATTTTAAATATTTTAATATATATTTGAGATATTTTGAATATTTTATTATATTTTTTATATTTTGAATATTTATTTAATATATCCTAGATATTTTGGGCTGTGTGTGGGCCTGGGGCGGGCCCGGAAAAATAAAAATTTTCTTTGGCCAGAAAATTTTGTACTGTTGACTCTGTGCCGAGGGATCTTACTAAATCCGAAACCGAAAATAGTTTTTGATGTTTTGTTTTTCCTATGATTTTATCTGACAAATAAAATCAGGGTATGTTTTATTATCCATTGGAATATATCTTTCGAAAAAATATCTATTGGATGATTCTAGATGCAAGCCTAGTAACCCCCATTCTAGAATGTTCTAGACGATGACTCATCGTTTGGTGACTCCCTTAGGTGACTAGCCTAGTGACTCACATGTTACAAATTATTCTAGAAGACTCTAGAAAACGTCTCGTCATGCGCCTAATCATCAAGTGCTTTACACGTGGACCAATAAGGAGCTGGTCAAAGTTAGTGGTTGTGACTCATCACGAATAACCAATAGAAGCTCAACATGTGGCGTGACACCTCAGCACCTGTGACTCAGCATATTCGGGAAGCTTCCAGAAGCGATGACTCGCCATGTTCTAGAATGCGACTCGCCACATTCTAGAAGCTTGTAGAAGTGCTGACTCGCCTTGTGACTCGCCGCAGTGAGTTACATGTTCCAGAAGGTTCTATGCTGACTCAGTTGGTGACTCGCCATGATGACTCACCTATTCTAGAAATTTCTACACTGACTCATCATGCTGACTCATCGTAGTGAGTCATATGTTCTAGAAACTTTTCTTCGATGACTCACTCTGTGACACATCAAGGGCAATCAGTAGAAAAATGAACAATAATAGTTGCTACCCAACTGGAACAAGAGAAAAATCTAGGTATATTTTATTCTCCATTGGACAATAGACATTGACTTTATAAGTAGTAATTATTGTTCATTGTCTAACGTATGCTGGAAAATATCTTGATCAAATATCCTAAGCCTTCATCTTTTTCATGAAGTCTATAAATAGGAGGGCTTTGATTCATTTGCATCTTTTTGCATGAAGCTCACCCTTTTCTCTCCTTGTGTTCCACGGCCAAACACCCTTGGAGGCCAAAATTATACACTTGCTCATCTTTTATTCATCTTCATCCAAGAAGCCAAAAGCTATACACCAAGCTCTTTCACTTTTATAGAAACTTTCTCATCCTTTCTCTTCACTAAACCCACGACTATGACTCCTTCAGAGACCAAGTTCTATACTTAGTTCATCCTTTTCTCAATTTCACTAAGAACCAAGAACAAGCAACAAAAACTCTCTCACTTTCTCTCCCTCCCTAGATTCGGCCAAGCACCAAGAACCGCTCTCCAAACTTCAATAATTCCTACCAATATCATTTCTTGAATCCTCTCATTAATCCAAGACACTTTCATGTTAGGAATTTCTCAAGATTCATTCATTTCCATCTTTCTATCAAGCAAAGAACACAAAAGCTTCTATCTTTCTCTTCTCCAAGCTCACGGCCAAAAGGCCATAGTTCTACCATCACTCTTCAATAATTTACACCAACCATATATCTTGAATCCTTACCTTGTTTCAAGACACTTTGTAGTTGGAGTCTTAACCAAAATCACCTATCTTCAAGGAGTTCTTTCAAAGCCAAACGCATAACTCTCACTTTTCCTCTCTATAGAAGCTCACGGTCGACCGCCACAAAATCACCTTCCAAGCTTCAATAATTCTAAACAACCTTAGATCTTGAATCTCCATGCAATTCTAAGGAACTTTCATGTTGAGACTATCTTCCAAATCATCCATCTTCAAGCACTTTTTCTAAGATCTAAGTTTGAAGGATAAAGGGTGAAATTCTTGATATCCTCTTCTAATCATAGATTCAAAGTTCTAAACCATATCTTGATCCATGGTTTTTCTTATTCAAGCCTTAGATATTAATATTTCATGTTTTCTTTGATTTTCAAGAAGCACTTGGTGGATGAAGTTCATCTTGAAAGAGATAACAAAAGGGCATACAAGGAGCTTTGGAGGTTTCACCAAGAGATAAGAGGGAGATTACCCTCATCAACCATGTGTTGGTGGTGAGGAATGGATGTGTTTGTGGTGAATAATCCATAAGGATTTATTCACTTGGTTGTTTAAATGCTTTCCTTATTTGTGATTGATTATATTTGTATGTATGTTTATAGCTTTAAAATATATTGCATGTGTATATAAATGCATGATTATTAACATAGGATGTGAATAATATGTGAGGATTGCATGAGTGTTCCAAAGACCACAACATGGAGCTCACGGCTTCACCATGAAAAAGAGAACTAAAATGTTCTCAACCATTTTCTAAAGGAAGGATTTAGTGGAATTAGGTAAATTAATGAATTCCAAAATGATTTAGAAGATGGAAAATGATTTAAAGATCAAATGCAAAGATTTTGTTAAATTCGGCCAACATGTCTTTTAATGTGTAATCAATCCAAAATTTGTTTTCTAAGTGTAGACTAGTTGTTTAACCTAAAAAGGATTCATTTGCAATGGATTTTCAAGAACTAAATAAGTAAACAATTTTTTTTAGAAATATAGTGTAGAAGAGAAATAAACAAAACTCTTGAAAAATACTTACCTTTGAGTTTTAAAGTATGATAGTAATTTTCAAAGTGTATTTTGTAGTTATAAACTAAACAAAGGAATTTTTTTAAAGGAAAATGTAGAAAACACATTTTTAATAGATTTTCTAGACAAAATGTTGTCAAAATTTACTAAAAATGGATGAATAAAGAAAAGAATTCCACAATATATTTATAACGTAAGGAAATATTCTACATAGTTTAAAAGTATTAGAAATAGCTTACGCAGTTTTAAAATAAAGATTTTAAAGCTTTACGGTTAAAAAAATGATTTAAAAATCTTACGCGATTGAGAAAATGATTTAAAAACACTACTCGATTTTAAAAACAACGAAATGTATTTACAAGATTTAAAAACGTTTGTAAAAGTTATGCGATTGTGAAAACGCAATAAAATTTTTACACGATTAATTAGAACAGTGAGTTTTGTTGTCGTGCCAAAGTGGTGCACCCGGACATGTTGAGATATGGTACTGTTTAGTGGAGATGTACTATATTTTAGAATTTTGAGATTGAGAGTATTTTTGTAAATATGGTAACAATTTGAGACTAAGTGTATTTTTGTAATTATATTCATGCATTAAAAGTCTTGTCAATTGGTTGGAAATTGGCGATTGATTGACGAGACGAATTACACCGTGTTGTCGGTGTGATAAGCGTAGTGTGTAACACCCCAAAATTTATTTATTTTGCTATCGATATTCATCTTATAATATTTATGATTTTCTGGAATTTTTCTGGATTTTTCTTAGAACGCGAAATATTGCAATATATTTCTCATTTTGCATGCACATTGGACAGAGTCGGGAAAATAACTGTAACATTCCAAAAATTGGAAAATTATAAGACGAATAGTCGTTTTATAATATTTGTAATTTTTGGGAATTTTCTGGGAATTTTTCGGAAACGCTTAATATTTTAATATATTTCTTGTTTTACATGCGCATTAAGCGGAGCCGGAGAAACGAGGTATTTTCTTCGAGAACCTTGAACTATGGAAACATCGACGGGGGATCTTGTTAAACTCGAGGCTGGACACAGTTCACGAGGTTTCACGTTTAATGAGAAAATTCTAATAGATAAAAACTAGATAAACACTGTGTCGAATTCATCTGTCAGATTAATTAATACTGACTTTGGTCGACTATAACTATTATCCAATGGATAATAGCATGTAATAAAAATCCTATCACCTTATCCCAATGTAATCTACTTTATGTCATAACAAATCCACTTTAATTCAAATATATTGTTATTTTAATCAAGTTTCTAGAAGTTTTAACCTAAAAATGACATGACTACCCTTAGCTTGCTTGAGAAGCTTGTCATTTTCCCTCTTCTCTGTCTCCATTGACGCGGCACACTCCAAGCAAAAGGGGGAAAAATTTGTTTGCATCACTTTAACCTAATTCTCCAAAACTATCTCATCACTTTTACCCTACCACTTCTCTCTCTACCACTTCATCTTCTTCTTTGCTCTCCCTTCTCTCTAAAAACACCATTGCCATCCGAAAATCCAGCCCCTCCTCTTCTTTGATCTCTTCATCTTTTCTCTTCATCAACCACATATCCTTACTCTCCATCATCATCTCTACCACTTTCATTCACAAAGTTTCACCAAAATCTTCATTTTTCTCTTCTTCTCCATTTCGGGTTACCACTTCCACCATCACCATTTTCATTTTCTTGCTTCATTAATTTCATTTCTAGCTTCTCCTCATCATTCTAAGTCTTTTTCCTTTCATACCCTACATCAAAATCTTTCATCTTCACCATCCTTCTTCAAGATCAAAGTTTGAGACTTTAAGGTAAAAATCACAACTTTTTTCTCTTCTCTTCTCCTTTTCGTTTTCCAAGACCATTTTCATGGTCAAGGATGCTTTCTTTTCAAGATATGGTGTTGATTCTTTGAGGTTGTTTTCTAGGGTTTTGAGGAGCCAAAAATCAAAATCACAAGGAGCACTTTGGAGGCTATTTTCGTGCTCTCCTCTTTGGTAAGAGGGAGACCACTCTATTCAACCAAAAATGGTGGTTGGAGACTTGTTGTTTGAAGATTTGTGAGAAACTCTAATAGGGGTTACTCTTGCTACTTCATTTTCTTTTATAATTGATTCTTTAAATTTTCATTCTTTTAATTGATTTGTTAGATAGATTTGAATCTTATTGCCATTGTAAAAATTGTGATGGATTGAAATTGATGAGGTTGAGACAAAAGCCCCATGCCTGAAGCATGGAGGCTCACAACCACACCCTCTTTGGTGGGGTGTTGGTGTTTAAAATATTAAAGCTTAATGGATTGGTATTAATTAAGTGATTAAGGACTAATGAAGAAATGAAAATCCTTGAACCCTAAATTTGTGAGGCTCACGGCCATGGAGGGGAACAATGGTGAAGAATTTTGACTTGGATGGAGGAATTGATAAATTGGACATTAGAAGACCATTAGGAATTCATAATGTGCAAAAATAATTGATTAAAGGCTTAATTTGGTAAAATTGAGAATCCTACTCAAAAGAAAGAACATGAGTGTGTGAGTTTTGGGAGAACATGAAATTAATACATAAAATGACTTAATAATGATACACTAATGCATGAAAATGAAGACAAATATTGGACTTGAGAGCCTAATGAGGACCATGGCCTTGGCTTGATTAATATGGAAATGATTTGACTTTAATGAACTAATGGGATTGAGAGAATTAGTGGTAAGGAGTTAATGCCTAATGCGATGAAAGAATAAAAATTCAAAGACCCTTGAATGACACGAATTTAAAGGATTAAAGTAACCCAATGTTGTCACATTTAGTCGAATGGCTTATAACTTGAAAAAGTGGATTCCATGATGTGGACCATGATGGCGAATGGATTCTGGAAAAATTGGATTGATACAGAATATGATTCTAAGTGATTGTGGACCCCCTTTTGTGGGCTAAATACTTGATGGTTATGTACCGTAAAAATATTCTGATGAAATGATACTATTACATGACTATGATAAACATACATGATTTGACATTGTGTCGTCATACATATGTGTCAACCGTTGGACACTGTTAGAAAGGCCGTGTGGGCCTAGGAGTTGAATAACACCTATGTGCGGGTGCGAATAGACTAAGCGTAGGTGTCATATGTTGTTGACCCTGGGGGCGTCGAGGTGTGGGTGTCTCCCAATAGATAGTGGTAGCTCCACTGGGGCCGTGGGATAGACCAATGAGACACACCGACGATCCTGTCTGAGACGCTGTCCTATATCGCAATCAATTATCGAGGTACGATGTATAAGCCATTGTGCAAACATTTTTATGAAATAAAGCACACTATATTTTATGAGGCTAACGATATACTGGTATTACTCCTTGATCATTCACTCCAAAAATGTTTATGTCTAGCTTCATGGAGTAGGTTTTAAGACACTTTTGCATCGTGAGTTGTCGGTCGCATAACTCATTGAGCATGAGCATTATTAACTGTGAAGCATGGTTATTATTATTTCTGTAAAAATTGTTGGTTAACTGAACTATTGACTGCTGATGGTATCTCTGTTATTTAAATGTTATTATTCTGCTTTCACTATAAATTTTTAATATTGTGGTGCTTAAATGTATAAATTGTGTTCTATTTGGGCGTTCAGTGCCGTTTAGTTTCTTGTTGCTATTATTGGTAATGAATGAAGAGTATCTCACCTCTTTATTGTATATTCTGCCATTATGTGTCACCCTATGATTACCCGAAGACATTCGTGAGGAGGATAAGGAAACCACTGAGTTTCAGGGTTTCTGGCCGTATCTTGACTGAGATCGAGGCTGCTGAGGATGTAATTTCGCCCCTGTGGATTCTTTGGTTACGTGCGGATCAACTTTCATGGTGGTCCGGATTGCTGGCATATCAACGTGCAGACTGATCGTTGTGTATACCATGGCGAGTTGACAGTGTCCTTAGCGTGGGGACGTTATGATGCTTCTATTTTTGATTTCCATGCCTTTGTATGGCTGGAATTTTACCTGCCTGTGAGAGACATGTGGGCGGATATGTACTATACCCCACGTGATGACTCTTTCTTGTCCACTACTCGGGCTCCTACCCGTTGTTCCGTCGTTTCGATGGATGTCTCGTCGGACGATGAGGACCCTGAGGAGGACCCATCTATGGTTCCTTCTCGTTTTCGTCAGTCTTAGGGACTATTTTTTTTATTGATGGCTGTCCGTTTATTTTTGTGGGAGCCTGACGTACTATTGGATTGATGGATATATATATATTTATATCTCTTGGGGTAGGTACATATTTTGCTTTTTGTGTACATTTTAGAAATGTAATTAATACAGACTTGTACGTATAATTATGATAATGTAGTTCCGATGTATGGTTTAATTTCTGTTGACTGTATTATAACTATTCAGTGTTTGAAGTTTCGCTACATCAGGGATTTTTTCTAATTTACTATTGTACTACTTACAATGACTTACACAAAAAAATATATACAATAATGATAATATAATAAGAGTATGGCGAAAGTTTTAAGATAAATTAAACTAGCATTAATACACCGGGTTTTATGGAAATTCAAACCAAGTACTATTTTTCGCAGTATAATCTTACCTTATGTTTTCACGATTATATAAATATAATAGTGTGACGTTCCTTCTTCGCGAGTATTGGATAAGCAAAAGGGGCGTTACACTGTCTTGGTATTAGAGCTCCCAGTTATGTCTTCTTTTGGGTCATGTGGTTTTGGACTATCTTGTTTGTGCTGTGTGATTCTCTGTGATTTTTGTTGTTTGGTATTCATAAGGATATATTTGACTTTCTCTGTGTTTTGCATAGTTTAATTTGAAAAGAAGTGATGGCTCGTAGAGGTGATATGGCTGCTGCCATAGAGGCAATACAAAAGATGACTGAGGCAATGCTACAGCAGAACCAGCAGACAGCTCAACAACAGGCTAGAGCTGCACAACAACTAGAAGCTACGGCGGATGTTCAGAACTTAGATGGATTTCGTCGTGCTAACCCTCCACAGTTCAAAGGGGAGTTTCATCCAGAGAAAGCTACATTGTGGATCCAAGAGTTGGAGAAAATATTTGCTGGTATGAATTATGCTGACGATAGGAAGGTGACCTATGCTACATACATGCTGATAGGAGACGTTAAGCATTGGTAGACTGGGGAACAAAGGTTGCTGCAAGCTGCAGACAGAGTGATAACTTGGGAGGTGTTCAAAGAAAGGTTCTTAAACAAGTATTTCCCTGAAAGCGCTAGGCACGCAAAAGAAATGGAATTTCTGAGGTTGCGATAGGGAAGCATGACTGTGAGGGAGTACGCTGCCAAGTTTGAGAACTTGTCCAAATTTTTGACCTATTTTCAACTTCAACCCAATGAAATCTAGAAATGTCGAAAGTTTGAGGAAGGCTTGAGGCATGAGGTGAAGAAAATTGTGATAGCTTTGAAGATTACTCAGTTTTTCGAGCTACTTGACACCTGCTATCTATTGGAAAGTGTGGAACAAGAACGTGAGGCAAGAAACAGAAATTTTGGGCCCGTTCGGTCCCAAAGAGGAGGTGGTGGTAACGCAAGTCGTTATCAAAAGAAGCCCTATTCCAGACCATCTGGAAGCCAACAGCCACAAAGACCTCAAGGAGGAAGTCCAACTGGAAGTCCGGGAAGGGTAGGTCAAAATGCGGTGTCTACACCGAGATGTATGAAGTATGGAAAGGAGCACTTTATAAGAGACTACACAATCAAAGGAATTATTTGCTTTCGGTGCAGGAAACCTGGTCATGTTTCTCGAGACTGTAACCAGACCAAGGCGGAACCATCCGTCAATGCTGCTAAGACTTCTAAACCACAAGCTGGAGGTAGAGTCTACACCCTGAGTGGTGTTAAGGCCTCTAAATCCGAGGATCTGATACAAGGAGAAGGTATCATCGAAGGTAATCTTTTAATTGTACTGTATGATTTTAGTGCTACTCATTCTTTCATTTCATATAACTGTGTGAAAATACTTGGACTGCCTGTATCTTCTTTACCTTTTGATTTGACTATTTCGACTCCTACTGCAAAACCTGTCGTTACTGTTAAAGTCTGTCTAAATTGTCCTTTAATTGTGGAAGGTCGAATCTTTTCTGTCGATTTAATCTGTTCACCATTATCTCAATTAGATGTGATATTAGGAATGGATTGGTTATCTGCTAACCATATCCTGTTAGGCTGTTCTATAAAAATAATAGTTTTCCCTTTGGATGAGGATTCTAGATTTTTGACCGCCAACCAAGTGAAAGCTTTCTTGAAAGAAGGAGCTCAAGGATACATGTTATTATCTTCTTTGAAAGTTGAGAGTGAAGTTGATGTGGACGCAATCTCTGTTGTACGAGAATTTCCTGAAGTTTTCCCTGATGATATACCTGGATTGCCACTGGAACGAGAGATCAAATTTGCCATTGACTTGGTATCAGGAGCTAGCCCTATTTCCATAGCACCTTACCGTATGACTCTAGCAGAGCTAGTGGAACTTAAGAAGCAGTTGGAAGAGCTTCTGGAAAAATAATTCGTGAGACCCAGTGTGTCACCCTAGGGAGCACCTGTGTTGTTGGTTAAGAAGAAATATGGTACTTCAAGATTGTGCATGGATTATCGCCAGTTGAACAAAGTCACCATCAAGAATAAGTATCCATTGCCGAGGATAGATGACTTGATGGACCAATTAAAGGGAGCAGTTGTGTTTTCAAAGATCGATCTATGATCGGGTTATCACCAAATTAGAGTGAAAGTGGAAGATATTCCCAAGACGGCTTTTCGTACTCGATATGGACATTACGAGTACCTGGTGATGCCTTTTGGTGTGACTAATGCACCTGCAGTATTCATAGACTATATGAATAGGATCTTTCATCCTTATTTGGAAAGATTCGTTGTTGTTTTCATCGACGATATCCTAATCTATTCGCAAAATCAGGAAGATCATGCTGAGCATCTCAGTGTAGTTCTCCAGATTTTGAAGGAGAGAAAGTTGTATGCTAAGTTGTCCAAGTGTGAGTTTTGGTTAGACGAAGTGAAATTCTTGGGTCATATGATCTCGAAGGAAGGAATTGCTGTAGATCCTGCAAAGGTAGAAGCAGTGTTACAATGGGAAAGACCAACGACGGTAACGGAAGTCCGAAGCTTCGTAGGATTAGCCGGATATTACTGGAGATTTATTGAGGGATTTTCCAAAATCGCCGGACCGCTCACTCAACTCACCAGAAAGGATCAAGCTTTTGAATGGACAAATTCCTGTGAAAAAAGTTTCCAAGAGTTAAAAAGGAAACTAACTACGTCACCCGTGTTAGTTTTACCGAATCCAAATGAACCGTTTGAAGTGTACTGTGATGCTTCATATCAAGGTTTGGGGTGTGTTCTTATGCAAAATGAAAAAGTGGTGGCTTATGCCTCAAGACAATTACGAGTGCATGAGAAGAACTACCCAACGCACGATTTGGAGTTAGCTGCCGTGGTGTTTGCATTGAAGATTTGGAGGCATTACTTGTATCAAGCAACATTCAATGTCTTCAGTGACCACAAGAGTTTGAAATACCTATATGATCAAAAGGAGCTGAATATGAGGCAACGAAGATGGCTAGAATTTCTGAAAGACTATGATTTCCAACTTCAATATCATCCTGGAAAAGCAAATGTGGTTGCCGATGCTTTGAGTAGGAAGACGGTCAGTGTTTCTACCATGATGATCAGAGAGAAAGATCTAATAGAACAATTCAGAGACATATGGTCGTTTGTGGAGTTGATGCTGGGAAAAATCTGCATGAATATGGTCACAATCTCGAATGATTTAATGGATGATATTCGAGAGAAACAGAAGGTCGACAAGTTCCTACAAGAGGAAAGAAAACTGATACAGCAAGGTGGTGTGTCAACATTGAAGGAAGGAAATGATGGAATTTTGAGATTCCAAGGTAGAGTCTGTGTGCCTAAGGATGAGAAACTCAAGAAGTACATACTTGAACATGCTCATTCGAGTCAGTTAAGTATGCATCCGGGTATGACCAAAATGTATCAAGACTTGAAGAAATTATTTTGGTGGCATGGAATGAAAAGAGATATTGCTAGATGCGTATCATCTTGTTTGGTTTGCCAGAAGACGAAGATTGAACATCAACGACCAGCTGGAATGTTACAACCATTGGCTATTCCCGAGTGGAAATGGGATAGTATCGCCATGGACTTTGTTGTCGGGTTGCCAAGGACAAGGAAAGGATATGATTCAATATGGGTAATTGTGGATCGACTTACAAAATCAGCCCACTTTTTACTGATCAACATAAGATATCCGTTGGATAAGTTGACTCAGATATATATTGGTGAAATTGTCAGAATTCATCGTGTACCCACGAGTATTATTTCTGACAGAGATCTGAGGTTTACATTGAAGTTTTGGCAGAGTCTTCAAGAGGCTATGGGAACGAAGTTGCGATTAAGTTCTGCATACCATCCACAGACTGATGGTCAATCAGAAAGAACAATTCAGTCGTTAGAAGATTTGTTAAGAGCTTATGCTATAGAGCAGACTGGAAGTTGGGATGAAATCTTACCATTGGTAGAATTCACCTACAACAACAGCTATCATTCAAGTATAGGGATGGCACCTTATGAGGCTCTATATGGACGAAGGTGTCTAACACCTCTGTGTTGGTATCATGATGGAGAACGACTTACCGTTGGACCTGAACTTATTCAACAAACAATTGAAAAGGTCAAAATGATTCAGGAGAAAATGAGAACGGCCCAGAGTCGGCAAAAGAGTTATGCGGACAGAAGGAGGAAACCTCTTGAGTTCAAAGAAGGAGAGCATGTCTTCTTGAAAGTCACACCTACGACTGGGGTCAGTCATGTTCTCGAATCTAGAAAACTCACTTCAAAATTTCTTGGACCATACCAAATTCTTTGTCGGGTAGGTCCTGTTGCTTACCAAATAGCTTTACCTCCTTTTCTTTCAAATCTCCATAATGTCTTTCATGTGTCACAACTCAGAAAATATGTTCCAAGTCCTGATCATGTCATAGCACCTGATTCGATACAATTAAAGGAAAACTTGACTTATGAGACAACTCCCATAAGGATTGAGGATAGTAGGATAAAGCAACTCAGAGGGAAAGACATTGCGCTGGTGAAAGTAATTTGGAACGAAGCAATTGGAGATGCAACATGGGAACTGGAGGACAAAATGAAGGAGCAATATCCCGAATTAATTTTAGGTATGAAAAATTTCGAGGACGAAATTCTTATATGTTGGGGAGAGTTGTAACACACCAAAATTTATTAATTTTGATATCGATATTCATCTTATAATATTTATGATTTTCTGGAATTTTTCTGGATTTTTCTGAGAACGCGGAATATTTTAATATATTCTTCGTCTACGTGCACATTGGATAGTTGGAAAAATAACTGTAACGTTCCAAAAATTGGAAAATTATAGGACGAATAGTCGTTTTATAATATTTGTAATTTTTAGGAATTTTCTGAAAATGTTGAATATTTTAATATATTCCTCGTTTTACATGTGCATTAAGCGGAGCCGGAGAAACGATGTATTTTCTCCGAGAACCTTGAACTATGGAAACGTCGAGGGGAGATCTTACTAAACCCGAGGTCGAACATAGTTCACAAGGTTTCACGTTTTATGAAAAAATTCTAACAGATAAAAACTAGACAACGTTGTGTGAAATTCATCTGTCAAATTAATTAATACTAACTTCTATTGACTGTAACTATTATCTAATGGATAATAACATGTAATAAAAATCCTATCACCTTCTCCCAACGTAATCTACTTTATGTCATAACAAATCTACTTTAATTCAAATATATTATTATTTTAATCAAGTTTCTAGAAGCTTTGACCTAAAAATGACATGACTACCCTTAGCTTGCTTGAGAAGCTTGTCATTTTCCCTCTTCTCTCTCTCCATTGCCGCGGTACACTCCAAGCAAAAAGGGCAAAAATTTGTTTGCATCACTTTAACCTAATTCTCCAAAACTATCTCATCACTTTTACCCTACCACTTCTCTCTCTGCCACTTCATCTTCTTCTTTGCTCTCCCTTCTCTCTAAAAACACCATTGCCATCCGAAAATCCAGCCCCTCCTCTTCTTTGATCTCTTCATCTTTTCTCTTCATCAACCACATATCCTTACTCTCCATCATCATCTCTACCACTTTCATTCACAAAGTTTCACCAAAATCTTCATTTTTCTCTTCTTCTCCATTTCGGGTTACCACTTCCACCATCACCATTTTCGTTTTCTTGCTTCATTAATTTCATTTCTAGCTTCTCTTCATCATTCTAAGTCTTTTTCCTTTCATACCCTACATCAAAATCTTTCATCTTCACCATCCTTCTTCAAGATCAAAGTTTGAGACTTTAAGGTAAAAATCACAACTTTCTTCTCTTCTCTTCTCCTTTTCGTTTTCCAAGACCATTTTCATGGTCAAGGATGCTTTCTTTTCAAGATATGGTGTTGATTCTTTGAGGTTGTTTTCTAGGGTTTTGAGGAGCCAAAAACCGAAATCACAAGGAGCACTTTGGAGGCTATTTTCGTGCTCTCCTCTTTGGTAAGAAGGAGACCACTCTATTCAACCAAAAATGGTGGTTGGAGACTTGTTGTTTGAAGATTTGTGAGAAACTCTAATAGGGGTTACTCTTGCTACTTCATTTTCTTTTATAATTGATTCTTTAAATTTTCATTCTTTTAATTAATTTGTTAGATAGATTTGAATCTTATTGCCATTGTAAAAATTGTGATGGATTGAAATTGATGAGGTTGAGACAAAAGCCCCATGCTTGAAGCATGGAGGCTCACGGCCACACCCTCTTTGGTGGGGTGTTAGTGTTTAAAATTTTAAAGCTTAATGGATTAGTATTAATTGAGTGATTAAGGACTAATGAAGAAATGAAAATCCTTGAACCCTAAATTTGTGAGGCTCACGGCCATGGAGGGGAACAATGGTGAAGAATTTTGACTTGGATGGAGGAATTGATAAATTGGACATTAGAAGACCATTAGGAATTCATAATGTGCAAAGATAATTGATTAAAGGCTTAATTTAGTAAAATTGAGAATCCTACTCAAGAGAAAGAACATGAGTGTGTGAGTTTTAGGAGAACATGAAATTAATACATAAAATGAATTAATAATGATACACTAATGCATAAAAATGAAGACAAATGTAGGACTTGAGAGCCTAATGAGGACCACAGCCTTGGCTTGATTAATATGGAAATGATTTGACTTTAATGAACTAATGGGATTAAGAGAATTAGTGGCAAGGAGTTAATGCCTAATGCGATGAAAGAATAAAAATTCAAAGACCCTTGAATGTCATGAATTTAAAGGATTAAAGTAACCCAATGTTGTCACATTTAGTCGAATGGCTTATAACTTGAAAAAGTGGATTCCATGATGTGGACCATGATGGCGAATGTACTCTGAAAAAATTGGATTGATACAGAATATGATTCTAAGTGATTGTGGACCCCCCTTGTGGGCTAAATACTTGATGGTTATGTACCGTGAAAATATTCTGATGAAATGATACTGTTACATGACTATGATAAACATACATGATTTGACATTGTATCGTCATGCATATGTGTCGTCCGTTGGACACTGTTAGAAAGGCCGTGTGGGCCTAGGAGTTGAACAACACCTATGTGCGGGTGTGAATAGACTAAGCGTAGGTGTCATATGTTGTTGACCCTGGGGGCGTTGGGGTGTAGGTGTCTTATTATAGACAGTGGTAGCTCTATTGGGGCCGTGGGATAGACCAATGCGACACACCGACGATCCTGTCTGAGACGCTGTCCTATATCGCGATCAACTGTCGACGTACCATGTATAAGCCATTGCGCAAACATTTTTATGAAATAAAACACATTATATTTTCTGAGGCTAACGATATACTGGTATTACTCCTTGATCATTCACTCTGAAAATGTTTATGTCTAGCTCCATGGAGTAGGTTTTAAGACACTTTTGCATCGTGAGCTATCGATCGCATAACTCATTGAGCATGAGCATTATTAACTGTGAAGCATGCTTATTATTATTTCTGTAAAAATTGTTGGTTACCTGAACTGTTGACTGCTGATGGTATCTCTGTTATTTAAATGTTATTATTCTGCTTTCACTGTAAATTTTTAATGCTGCGGTGCTTAAATGTATAAATTGTGTTCTATTTGGGCGTTCAGTGCCGTTTAGTTTCTTGCTGCTATTATTGGTAATGAATGAAGAGTATCTCACCTCTTTATTGTATATTCTGCCATTATGTGTCACCCTATGATTGCCCGAAGATATTCGTGAGGAGGACAAGGAAACCACTGAGTTTCAGGGTTTCTGGCCATATCTTGACTGAGATCGAGGTTGCTGAGGATATCATTTCGCCCCCGTGGATTCTTTGGTTACGTGCGGATCAACTTTCATGGTGGTCTGGATTGCTGGCATATCAACGTGCAGACTGATCGTTGTGTATACCATGGCGAGTTGACGGTGTCCTTAGTGTGGGGACGTTATGATGCTTCTATTTTTGATTTCCATGTCTTTGTATGGCTGGAATTTTACTTGCCTGTGAGAGACATGTGGGCGGATATGTACTATACCCTACGTGATGACTCTTTCTTATCCACTGCTCGGGCTCCTGCCCGTTGTTCCGTCGTTCCGATGGATGTCTCATCGAACGATGAGGACCCATCTACGGTTCCTTCTCGTTCTCATCAGTCTTAGAGACTATTTTTTTATCGATGACTACTGATGGCTGTCCGTTTATTTTTGTGGGAGCCTGACGTATTATTGGATTGATGGGTATATATATATTTGTATCTCTTGGGGTAGGTACATATTTTGCTTTTTGTGTACATTTTGGAAATGTAATTAATACAGGCTTATATATATAATTATGATAATGTAGTTTCGATGTATGGTTTAATTTCTATTGACTATATTATAACTATTCAGTGTTTGAAGTTTCGCTACATCAGGGATTTTTTCTAATTTACTATTATACTACTTACAATGACTTACACAAAAAAAATGCAATAATGATAATATAATAAGAGTATGACGAAAGTTTTAAGATAAATTAAACCAGCATTAATACACCGGGTTTTATGGAAATTCAAACCAAGTACTATTTTCTGCAGTATAATCTTACCTTTTGTTTTTATGATTATATAAATATAATAGTGTGACGTTTCTTCTTCGCGAGTATTGGATAAGCAAAAGGGGCGTTACATAGTGTGATTCATTGAGTGGACTTGGAGGCATTAGTGTGCGGAATATTCCACATGTGGACAGTTGGTCGCTCCTCTGGGTCATGGTAACTGGCAACACACTAATGATCTCGACACGCACTATTCTTAATCGAGATCTTGGGGAGACTGTCTAGTACAATGCCTATAGTGCACGACATATTTAGAGGGGGAGAGTTGTAACACCATAAATTTTAGCTATTGACAGTAATGACAAAATTGTACTATTTTGTGATTTCTGTATGCTATAAAATTATTTTATCTGTTTTGTGACTATATTTGATCGTTTTGTGTGATTTACTCCGCGTCAGGAAAATAATAATTTTTGGGCTAAGGAAAATCTTTACGTATTTTAATTAGTTATGTTGATTCTTAATTATTTTTACTAATCTGATTTGATTTCCATAAATTTTATAATTTTTATGATTTTTTTGGATTCTTGTGAGATTTTATATTTTTTATTATTTTAATATTATTCTTGGGCTGTATGCGGGCCCGGGGCAAGTCCGGAAAAATAAAATTTTTCTGTGGCCAGAAAATTTTGTACTGTTGAGACGGGGTCGGGGGATCTTACTAAACCCGAAACTGAAAACAATTTTTGAAATTTCTTTTTACTGTGTTTTGTACTGTTTTATTTATTGGACAATAAAAATATAATAATTTTGTCTGTATGGTAATAGCAACTAGAAAAAAATATTATACTGGCTAGTCAAATTAAGTGGTTATGACAACTTTATAGAGGACCAATAGGAAGCAAGCTTAGTAGTGAAGGCTTTGGATATCCACCATTGATTTAATCTATAGTGGAGATTAGTCTCACAAAGTGGCAAGGACTTTTTGTGACCCTTGGATTGCAAGCATGGAAGAGAAGCTCTTAACCCTCCATTTTGAAGATGCATCTCACGGCTAAGGCTTTATGGAGGAAGGAATCCAATGGTTCAAATTCAATGCTATCTCTTAGAAGTCTCCACAAGGTTCTACGTTGAAGATCAACACAATTAATTCACCCTTTTCTCTATCATTCCACAGCCAAGTATCTTAGAGGGTAAAGGAGGAGTTTGTTTCATTACTTCAAAGTTATCATCTTTCCTAAAAAGCTATCACAAACAAAAGTTCTCAAAATTTCTTCTCACTTTCTCTTCTTCATATTTTCAGCCAAGAACTATTCTTCACTCTCCAAACTTCAATAATTTTTACCAATATCATTTCTTGAATCCTTACATCAATCCAAGAACCTTTGTAGTCAAGGTCAAGTCCTAAATCATTCATCTTCAAGGACTTTCTTCAAGGTCAAGCTCTAGTGTTTTTAAGGTGAAGATTATGGAATCTTCACTACTTGTCTCATTTTCATGTTCTAGGCTATGTTTTGATCCATGGTCTTTCTGGTTCAAGCTTTAGATGCTAATAAACTTGTGTTTGTTTTATGTGCAAGAAGCTCTTGGTGGTGAAGGAATAGTACAAGAAGCAAAGCAATGAGCTTTGGAGGTTTCACCGCAAGGTAAGAGGGAGATCTATCTCACCA
Source organism: Ormosia emarginata (assembly GCA_029884605.1). Lineage (NCBI taxonomy): Eukaryota > Viridiplantae > Streptophyta > Magnoliopsida > Fabales > Fabaceae > Ormosia > Ormosia emarginata. The sequence continues at coordinate 23,865,008 of JAQQTP010000074.1, read as the reverse complement.
ACCAAGTATGGTGGTGAGAGATGAACTTGTATTTGATGGATGACGAATCCATGTGAGGATTCATATCCATGGTTGTGTAAATTATTTATGTGTGTTCATGTGCTTTAAATTTATTTATTTATGCTTTATGTGATTTTATTGCTTTAATAGTATGCTTGATATATAGTATGATGATTGTATGCCATGATGGATGTTTAAAGGGAAAAATAATTTTGATTCCAAAGATCATGAGGCTCACGGCCTCAACACCTCAAAATAGGTGTTTCCAAGTTAATATTTTCTTGAATGGTAAAATTGGATGTTTAGAAGAGCAAGGAAAATGAACAAATGTTTTGGTTTCAAAGACCAAGTACCTCACAGCCATAAAGGCTAAAAATGGATTTGTTATGTAAAAATATGATTGATAAATGGTAACTTAGTTGATTAGATGCAAGGAAAACAATACAAGGATTTAAGAAATAAAAATAGAGACAAAATAATTATTATTTGAAAAAGGGAGATTTTGTGTTATGGAAAGAAAAGTGAGGTTAAAAGGGTTTGAACCTCAAATTATTTATACAATAAACAAATCTTTTTGAATTAATATAGTTCTGATGAGAAATAAATTGGTGACTTAAAGTTTACTAACGTATAGCTCACTCTTTGGGTTTTGGAGCGCGTTAGGAAATTTTAAGCTAGAAACATTGATTTAATTCAATGAAAAAGTGATTTTGTGGAAAATATTGTGGAAAGGATTTCTTAAGTGAGAAAATGTGGAAAAATGAAGTTAGAAGTTATATTAATTTTTAGAAAGGCCAAAATGATGTTTAAAATATTGAGAAATATTTTACGCAGTTGAAAAATGATGAAAAATGTGTTTCACGACTTAAAAATGTGATTTTTAAGCTATGCGATTTCAAAAACGTTGAAAAATCGCTGCGCAATTTGGAAAATGTTTAAATATTTTTACACGATTAAGAAGACATTGAAAAATCAATACATGATTAGAAAACGCGACAAAAAAGTTGTACGATTGTGAAAATGTAGTAAAATACTTATGCAATTAAAAATACAGTAGAATTACTGTTGAACCAAAGTGTGGACCTGTATATGTGAAATATGATTGTAGCTTGTGATTGGTTTGTATGTATTTAATATGCATTTGAAAAAAGTCCGATGGACTATGTTAAGGCCAATGGCCTAGGAGAGAATTACACCCTTGTGTGGTGTGATATGCGTAGTGTAGGTTACTTGTTGACCTTGGGGGTGTCGGGGTGTGAGTTTTCCACAATGGGTAGTTGGTAGCTCTTCTATACCGTGGATCGGACTAATGCAACGCATCGACGATTCAGACTGAGACACTATTCTTAATCAAGATCTAGCGTAGACTATCATGTATAATGCTAGATGTGCAAAACTGATGAGAGTTGTAGAACTTGGTCTGAGGTAATTGTGGTACCGACAGATCTTCTAGATCAATCTCTCCGACTTGAGTTAGCTCCATGGAGTATAAAATTGAGTTTATGAGCACATGCATAATCTGAACATCTATATCTGTGTGATATTTTATTTGTCAACTATTGATTGATGTTGATGCCATGATTATAATTATTGTTATTATTCGATATATATGTATTATTGTTTATTATATCTGTATGACATTATTATCATTTATATCTCTTTACTGCCATGTTGGTACTGGTGTTGGTAATCTCACCTTTTTGTATGTTGTTCTTGTACTGTAATTGTAATTAGTAAAGACGGTAAGCAAGGGTTTGAGCAAGAAGGTGAGGAGTCGATTCCTACTGAGGAAGCTGAGTTCTAAGTAAATGGCGACGCCAAGTTTTCTTGGGTACATGAGGCTAAAATTCAGAGGAGGTTCGGAGGCTTGGCGTGTTCATTTGGATAGAGGGTGTGTTGTCTACATAGAAGATCTGACTATTTCCCTAAGTAAGGTGTATCATGGGAACCCTTACTTCAATGTCGATATTTACGTACATTTAGAGTTTCCATTATCCATTAGGCAGTATTGGGGAGCTTGCTACCATACTCCTAATGAGATTAGCTTTGTGTCGTATGCTCAGACACCTGTCCATAGGACTACGCGTCTTGCATGATTCCTATCTTCTGATGAGTCTGAGGAGGATCCGTTTGATGGTTTTGCTCTGTAGACGTGTACTTGAACCAGTGTGATAGTATAGTAATGTTTAATTACTTTTGAGAACTATGTCTGTATATATTTAAGTATGTTAGTACTGAGATTATGTATATAATGTAAATTATTTGTGATACTATTTAGTATTGTTATATTCTGCTAAGTTTATATTATCAATATTAAGAAATTTTACAACTCATATTTATATTATACAATATCATTTTATAACTTGGAGTAATTCGATAATAATAACATTAAAATGTGATACCTTATGATGGGTGTTGCACTGTCGAGCCGGGGAATTGACTAACTATGCTTTTGGGCATGCTTAGATGTTTTTCTTTATGTTGTGCATTCCTTCATCTCAATGTGAGATATGTGAATAGAATTGCAAAACAGCCTTAGGATTAGATGTTAATAATTACTGGCACATTGTTACATGATATTGAGACTGGCCACCTCAATATGTAATGTTCTCTATGACCAAGAAATTATTACACCTCCAAGGCGAACACGAGAAGAATAGGAAAATTTCTGAAAAAAAAAAGTAATAATGCTATGTCTGAGGTAGTTAGATTGCTAGGCTGTCAGTAAAAGTGATGAGGAAGCAGAGCACCGCCACTAGATAATGGGTAGAAGCTATCAACGGGATGATGCGAGAGCAAATTAAGGTTATTGATAAATGATGAAGAGAATGGGACTGTATCCACCAGCTAAGGGTGTAGCGACAATGGGGACAGTGTTTCTATAATCTCCCAGAATTCAGGAAAAAACTAAACCTCCTATTGTTCTGAAGAAAGTCAGATCCAGCAAAAGCCAAAGAAGGTTAAAGGGAGTTATTAATACATAAACGATATGAGAAATATTGAGAGTGACCTTTTGGGATAAATATTTCCTGAAGAACATGCGAAATGATAAGGAAGTAGAATTTCTGGATTGAAGTAAAGTAGTATGTCTACAAGACAATATAAAGCAGTTGTTTAGTGGAGATGAGTTATAAGTTATAGAGTTTATTCATGTTGGAATTAGAGGTATATTTGAGATAGTTAGGATGATGGCAATCACCAAGAAGGAGCGAGATGCTATTATTAATAAAATTCTTGTGAGGATGATTAGTTGAGGAAATTAAGAAGAGTGCGAAAAGTATCTGAGGAAGCCACATCTCATGCAGTAAGATAAAAGACAAACGTTGAAAGTAGCTATTAAGGAAGAAAAGGTTGATTTTGAGAGAATGTATAAAATAGAGTTAGTAGTTATTTGATTCTACTTCTCCAATGATATAATAAGAACAAGAAAGCTCAAGGTTTTGAATAGTGAATATGACAAAAGAATTAAAGAATTGAAATGTCAACAAGAAACATGTCTCAAGGTTCTTGAGGACACATAATTAGTTGAAATGTTGAAGTTTAAGAATAAAGAGACGGATTTGTCAATAATCAGAGAAAGATATAATCTAATGGAAACTACGGAAAGATGAGTGAAGAAAGGAATGGTTAGAGTTGTGTGTGACTCTATTTTTCTGATAAAAACTAGCCCATATAACAGATTAGGAAAACCCCTTAATCGATTATCATTCAAAAGCAGAATGGGGTTGATTGTGGTATAACTGGCTATAGTTAAGCCATAACAAGTTATACATGCATTTATAGCTTTATGAACAAGCATAACTTGTTAGATAAAGTCTCTAACGGATTATATAAGCAAGGCATGAGCCTCTGACTAGTTAAATAACCAGTTAAGACAATAGCCTGGCCGATTATTCAACTAGTTCAGGGAGTTAACAGAAACACAATAACTGGTTAGCATTTGAGAGCTAACCTGTAACACTCATCATAGGGTATCACATTTATGTTACATAATTATCATGTTACCCCTTTATTATAAAAGTATAATTTGTAATGCAAATATGAGTTATAAACTTTCAGAAATTATTAATAAAAAAAACTTAGTAGAATATAAAATCCTAAAACAACATCACAAATAATGTACATCATATACATAAGTTTCAGTACTATCATACTTAAATATTTACAGACATAGTTCTCAAAAGTATTTTACATTATTTAAACTAACACGCTTGCCCAAGTATAACTAAACAACAGAACCCTCAGACGAGTCCTCCTCAGATTCCTCAGCAGGAAGGAATCCAACTTGACATGAAGTCCTACGGACAGGTGTCCACGCAGATGACACTATACTAATCTCCGTTGGGATGTGATACCTACCACCCCAATACTGCCTAATTGACAGCATAAATTTGACATGTACATAAATAGTTACAGAAAAGAATGGATCTCCATGAAATATCCTACTCATGTTGATCGTCAGATGTCCCTGATATATTAGTCCCTCCTCATTGGGACTAATCCTCCAAGTGCCATCTTCACCATGGAACTGTAGTCTCACATATCCAAAAAAACTTAATCTAGTTGCCATCTAATCAAAACTCAACTTCCTCAACAGGAATCTGTTCCCTTTCACCTTCTTGCTCGATACCTTGCTCAATGTCTTTACTAATATATAAATACAATACAAAATAATAAACGAAGAGGTGAGAACACCTACACCATTACCAATATGACGTTATAGAGATAACACAGATAATACATCATACAGATATATCATTCAATGATACATATATAATAAATCGTAAACATCATCATTTCATTCTATTATTCATCAACATTTGACAGATAAAATGTCATTCAATATTCAAACTTGTTCAAGTTATGCATATGCTCACTGACTCATGTTCCTACTTCATGGAGCTAAACTCAAGTCAGAGAGATTGATCCGAAAGATCTGTCTGTACTAACATGCCTTGTAACACCCCAAATTTTTTAACTATTTGACAGTAATTTTGACAGTTAATAGAATTCTACTGTTTAGTGATTTCTGTGTACTATAAAATTATTTTGAGTATTTCGTCAATACATTTGATCATTTTGTGTGATTTACTCCATGTCAGGAAAATAATAATTTTCGGACTGGGGAAAATCTTACGTATTTTAATTATTACTATTAAGTCTTAATTATTTTACGTAATCTGAGTTGATTTTCATAAGTTTTATAATTTTTATGATTTTGTGGATGATTATGAAATATTTATATTTCTCTGATTATTTTAATGTTATTCATGGGCCATCTGTGGGCCTAGGGGGCCTGTATGTGGGCCTAGGTGGGTCCGAATAAGTGAAAATTTTTCTACAGCCAGAAAATTTTGTACTGTTGAGACGGAGATAGGAGATCTTACTAAACCTAAATCTGGAAATAGTTTTTGAAATTTTCTTTTACTGTGTTTTGTACTGTATTTAATTATCGAGCAATAAAAATACCAGAAAAATATTGTTTGAAGGGTAATAGCAGATAAAAATAAAAAAATTATACTGCTTAGTCAACATTAGTGGTTATGACAGCTTTATGATGGACCAATAGGAAGCAAGCTTAATGTTGAAGCCTTTGGATATCCACCATCGATTTAATCAACGATGGAGATTTGGTCTTATAAAATGGTTAGGACCATTTATGACCATTGGATGGAAAGTATGAAGAGGTGATCTTGACCCTTCATTTTGGAGATACATTTAATGGCTAGGATTTCAAGGAGAAAGATATAATGGCCTAGATTAAGTCTTCTAATCTAAAGGCTATACCTAGAATCTACATTAATCCTAACCATTGATCTAATCAATGGCTACGAATGCTTAAAATGGTGGCTAGTGAAATTGGTCACTCTTTTAGAGTGCATGAAGGGGGGACAGTTTTGAAGAAGCCATTAGCTATAGGAAGCTTATCATTCATGTAATCATTCATTCTTGTCTCCAAAAATATCAAGAACCAACACACAAAAATTTTCTCTCCATTTCTCTTCAAGCTAGGTTCGGCCAAGGCCACTAAATCTACCTTCCATCACTCTTTAATTTCAAACAACCTTACTTCTTGAATCTATACCTCAATCTAAGACACTTTGTACTTTGGAGCAAGTTCTAAATCCATCATCTTCAAGGACTTTCTTCAAGAGCAAATTTATAGGGTTTTTAAGGTGAAGTGTAAGGAAACTTCACTACTAGTCTTTTTCATGATCTAAACCATGTTTGATCCTTGGTTCTTCTTGTTCAAGCTTGATATGCTAATAAACTTGTGTTTTGTTTTGTATTTGAGAAGCTTTTGGTGGTGAATCACTTGTTCAAGGAGCAAACCAAGGAGCTTTTGAGGTTCTTCAAGAGGTAAGAGGGAGATCCATCTCACCAACCAAGTATGGTGGTAAGAGATGAATTTGTATTTGGTGGATGGTGAATCCATGTAAGGATTCATATCCATGGTTGTGTAATTATTTGTGGGTGTTTATGTGTTTTGATTATTTACTTATGCTTGATATGATTTGCATGATTTATTGCTTTTGTTTATCGCATGCTTGTGATATATATGATGAATATGTATATGTATGCCATGATTTGATGATGGAAAGGAAAACAATTTTTGGTTCCAAAGACCAAGAGGAATTTCGGCCAAGACACCTCAAAATAGGTGTTTACAAATTAATCTTTTCATGAATGGTAAAATTAGAGGATTTGAAAAGCAAGGAAAATGAACAAATGAATTGGTTTTAAAGACCATGAATCTCATGGTTTTTGAAGGAAATTTTAATGGTTTTGTTTGTGTAAAACCATGTATGGAACTTAGTTGATCTAGAAGGAAAAATATATAATAGTTTCAATGGCCATGTACCACAGTTTTGAAGGCTTGTAATGCCTAGATTTTATGAAATAAAATGATTTCAAAGTGGAAATGTAATTGATCTAGTACAAGGATCAAAGAAATGGAAACAAAGTATTTTATCACTTGAGAAATAGAAATTTCAGTTATGAAAGGAAAATAGAGGTTGTAAGGGTTTGAACCTCAAATTATTTTGGAAGAGGATTGAATTTGAGAATTTATTTTGAATTATAAACTCATCCTTTGGGTTTTGGAGCACGTTAGGGAATTTTAAGTGAGAAACATTGATTTAATTCAATGAAATGGAGAATTTGTGGAATATATTGCAAACAGGATTTTCTTGAGTAAGAAAATGTGGAAAATAATGTGAGAAGTCATATTATTTTGAGAAAAGTTGAAATGAAATTTTGGAAGGTTAAGAAATATTTTATGAAGTTGAAAAGTGGAGAAAAATGATTTACGTAACTTAAAAATGCGATTTTTAAGCTATGCGATTTGAGAAACGTTTAAATATTTCTATGTGATTTGGAAAAGCATTTGAATATTTTTACGCTATTGAAATATTGTTGAAAAATCACTACATGATTGAAAAATGATGGAATATTTTTACATGATTGAGAAAACGATGGAAAATCGCTACGCGATTTGAAAATGCAATAGAAATGTTGCGAAATTGTGAAAACATAACAAAAATGTTGCGCGATTATGAAAATGCAACAAAAGTGTTGCGCGACTATGAAAATGCGATAATATGATTTCGCGACTAAATTTAACAGTAGGATTACTGTTGGACAAGTGTATGGACACTATATGAGAAAATGATGAATTTAACAGTAAGATTACTGTTGGACTAGTGTATGAACACTGTATGAGAAAATGATGAATTTTGCCTGTGATTGGCATTGGTGCATTGAATATGCATTGGAAAAGTCTGATGGACTGGATAAGGCTAATTGCCTAGGAGAGACGTACACCTCTTGAGTGGGTGTGATATGCGTAGTGTAAGTCACTTGTTGACTTTGGGGGCATCGGGGTGTGGGTTGCCTACAATGGGCAGTTGGTAGCTCTTCTGTACTGTGGGTTAGCCCTATGCAATGCACCAATGATCCTGACCGAGACACTATTCTTAATCAAGATCTAGTAAAGACTGTCGTGTATATGCTAGATGTGCAAACACATATGAGAATTGTGGCACGTGGTCTGAGGCATGTTGGTACAGACAGATCTTTCAGGTCAATTTCTCTAACTTGAGTATTAGCTCTATGGAGTAGAAAAATTGAGCTATGTGCACATGCATAATCTGAGTATTTATATCTATGTGATATGTTAATTGAGGAATATTGGATTATGATGATGATAAATAATGTTGATGGCATTATTGTAATTATCGTGTGATTTGAATAATGCTAATGGCATGATGGTAATTATTATTTATTATGTTTGTTGTGATAAATAATGATTGAGGGCATGATTGTAATTATGGTATCTATTATGATAAATAATGTTGAGGGCATTATTGTAATTATAGTATGATACATCTATATGGTGTGTTGTTTATGTTATCTCTGTGCTACCATGTTGGTATTGGCATAGGTGATCTCACCTCTTTGTATGCCTATTTTGTACTGTATTTATATTTGTAAAGACGCTGAATAAGGGATTGAACAAGAAGGGATTGAACAAGAGGGTGAAAATGAGCAGATTCCTGTAGAGGAAGCTGAGTTTTGATCGGATGACATCCCGGTCAAGTTTCTTTGGGTACATGCGACTATAGTTCCACGGCGGAGCTGGTGCTTAGAGGTTGAGTCCCAATGAGGAGGAACTGATTTATCAAGGACTATTAACGGTCATCATGAGCAGGATTTTTCATGGTGACTCATTCTTTTCTATAACTATATATGTACATGTTGAATTTTCGCTATCAATTAGACGGTATTGGGGTGGTAGGTTTCACATCCCAACGGAAATTAGTATTGTGTCGTTTGCTCGGACACCTGTTCATAGGACGTCGCGTTAAGTCGGGTTCCTACCTGCTGAGGAGTCTGAGGAGGACCCGACTGAGGGTTCTGTTGTCTAGTCATACTTGGGCAAGTATGCTAGTTTTAAATAATGTCAAATACTTTTGAGAGCCTGGTTTGTATCTAAATAATTTTGACAGTACTTATGTAATGTAAATGATATAAATTATTTGTGATGATGCTTTAATATTTTTATTTTCTGCTAAGTTTATTTTATCGACATCAAGAAATTTTACAACTCATATTTACATTACAAAGCATATTTTATAATGGAAGCGGTAATTTGGTAATTAAGTAACATAAATGTGGCACCCTACGGTGAGTGTTACATGCCTCAGACCACGTGCCATAATTCTCATAAGTGTTTGCACATCTAGCATATACATGACAGTCTTTACTAGATCTTGATTAAGAATAGTATCTCGGTCCGGATCATCGGTGTAACGCCCCTTTTTGGGAGGGAGCGTCACACTATTGAAATCGAAACGAAAATGCGAAAAGTGAAATTTTTGAACAGTTAATAAGACCCGATTTATTAGGTTGAGTTTTAAACTTATTTAATACTTAACTAGGTGAGTGAAAATGACGATATTGTTTCTTTTTGTTAATTTTATTTATCAGTGCGGAATACAAACAACAGTGAGAAATAAAGTAATAAACAGAATTCACATTTAAGTAACATACATGTAGATATATATATTTATATATTGACATCGATTGTGTCTAATTACAAGCCTGAAATATTCAAAAAGCAAAACTATACCTGCCCCAAAAGATTATACAAATATGCCCCAGTGATACCAAAATATACAGCCCACACAAAAATACATCAGGCTCCAAAATAAAACACTGGTAGCCATCAGTAGCTACCAGTAAACTCAGTCTCTCAAATGAGGAGGGACCGTATCCGGGTCCTCAGCAGGATCCTCCTCTTCCGAGGAAACCTCCATTGGAACCACAGAAGCACGGGACGGAGCCCAAGCGGTGGAATCATAGGAGTCCTCCCATGGGGTATAGTAACGAGCACCCCACATCTCACGGATGGGCAAGTAAAACTCCACTCGCAGGCTGATGTGACAGGTGAGGACAGGTGCCTTGTGACGTCTCCAGGCTAGGGAAATGGATACATCTCCCATGTAGTCACAGCGATCGAAATTCAAGTTGATGTGCCAGCACTCCGGCCCTCCGAGGAAGGTCAGACGCACGTCACCCAGAAGTCCGCGCATGCGTGCCTCCATCGCCTTCAATAGATGTTAGTCTTGCTCGGGCTAGAAGCCGGGAAAGTCAGGAGCTTTAGCTTCCGCGCCGTCGTCTTCGATGGATACAGTATAAGCACAGGCAACAAATAACAGAAGCACAGAAAAGAGGTAAGACTTCCTACCATCATTACCAACTATGGCAGCCAGGAATAATATGGCGTATAGCGCCCATACATAGTCTCATGAATAATAACAACAATGATAAGCAGATAGTACATCTATAAGCAAGTAGACAGTTCCAGGCAGACATTTATCATAATGATTATGTAAACATGTTTAAACTCACATAGGGTAGTGATCATTAATAGTAAGACATCTCATGATGCACATGCATATGGTATTCAAATTCCCTACTCCATGGAGCTAGACTCAAACAGTCGGAGAGAAAGATCAGAAGACGTGTCTGTAACTCGGCTGTCAAGGCCAAGGTGCTAAAACTCAACAGTTTTCTACGTGCACATCAAGCATTGTACAGACAGTCTGCGCTCGATCACGACATAGGACAGTGTCTCGGTCTCGATCGTCGGTGTGTTTGCATCAGTTTGCCCCACGGACAGAAGAGCTACTAACTTCCCACTGTGAAGGACCCATACCCCGACGCCCCCAAGGTCATAACATGACCTACACTAGTCTATTCGCACCCGCACCAAGGTGTGTTCAATCTCCTAGGCAACTCGGCCTTACAACAGTCCACAGGACATTCACAATGCATAAGACTCTATGCATGAACATGTATGATCAACATCATATACCATTCCATCATATGCCACAATTGGCTCAATCAAGCATCAACACCACTTTGATCATTAATATAGTCCCATAACATCATAATATTGAAAGCAATTAAGGTAAAACATTTTTTAAGGTTCATTGTACATTCTTATTCAAGATTTATCATTCATGCAAGTAATCTATCACTTCACAACAATTCTGCTATGGGCGCCTAGGTGCCATGTCTGTAGCGCCTGAGCGCCGGATTAGTGCCTGAGCGCTTAGCTCGTAGCGCCTGAGCGCTGACCAAGCCGCGTAACAGGGAAATTTCTGCAGGCAGTGAGCGCCTAAGCGCTCTATGCACGGCCGCTTAGGCGCTGGTGCATTTTCAAGGATTCTGCAGAATTCAGTTCTGCAGAACCGTGGCCCAACCAACCCCAAGTTATTTCAGTCATTTTAGCAAAGTCCAAAGCAGGGTTTATGTCCACAAAACACACATTACAAACTCCTATAGTCATACAAATGAAACAACTACAAACCATGAAAATAACATAATGTGGCAAAAAGAGAGACCCAATATGGTTTTTTCCCCCATTTACAACAACACATACAAGACATTCCCTTAACCAAGATTAGTTGAGGAGGATCATCTTCCTCTTACCTAAGAGAAGAAATCAAAAGAACTCCAAGAAAGCTTCTTGAAATTTTCGGATTTGACCTCCAAAATCCCTAAAAATGGTGACTTGATTAGAATAGCATATGGGCATGGAAAACGGAATGTAAATGGCCATTAGAGGGCCCTTGAAAACGAAAATGAAGAGAAGGGAAGAGAGGTCTTGAAACTTACCTAAAAAGCTCAAAGCTTGGAGCTTGGAGAAGGTGGTGAAAATGGTGGAATCTCTAAATGCTCCAAGAGGGAAAAGTGTTTAGAAGAAGGAGAGGATCAAGAAAATGTAGTTGGATGAAGATTTGGTGAAGATGGAGTGGGGAGATGAAGGCTGGTGTCGTGGGGTTCCAGGAGAAAGGAAGGAGAAAAATAATAATAGGAAGAAGAAGAAAGAAGCAGACGGAAGAAGAAGAAAGAAAGGAGAGAAGATGTTTTGATAATTAATGGATTTGTGTGATAAAAATGAAATAAGGAAAAGCAATATTTCCTTGCTTTGGGCTGCCATGCAGCCGTGCATAGTGAGAGAAGAGAGAGGGTGAGAATTGGCTTCCAAGAGAAGCCAAGGGTATATGAGTAAATGTTTGGTCAAAGCTTCTCAAAGAAGCTTTGATTAATTTATCATTAAATTTGAATTAAAGTAGATTGATTAGACATAAAGTGGATTTCATTTGGATAATGTGATAGGATTTTTATTACACACTATTATCCAATGGATAATAGTTACAGTTAACAGAAGTCAGTATTTAATTAATCTGACAGATGAATTTTACTTCGCTGTATTGATTTATTTTATCTGTTAAGATTTCTCGAAAATTGTGAAACCTCGTAAACTGTGTCAAGTCTCGGGTTTAGTAAGATCCCCCGTCAACATGTCCATAGTCCAAGGTTCTCAGAGAAAGCATCGTGTTCCTCTGGTTCTGCTCAGTGCACACGTAAAACGAGGAATATATTAAAATATTCATCTCTTCCGAAAAATTCCAGAAAAATTCCTAAAAATCAAGAATATTATAAAATGATAACTTATAACCAAATAGGTATTTTTCGGGATGTTACAATCGGTGTGTTGCATCGGTCAAACCTATGATACAAAAGAGCTACCAACTGCCCATTGTAGGCAACCCGCACCCCGATGCCCCCAAGGTCAACAAGTGATTTACACTATGCATATCACACCCGCTCAAGAGGTATATTCTCTCCTAGGCAATTAGCCTTATCCAGTCCATCGGACCTTTTCAATGCATGTTTAAAGCACCAAGCCAATCACAAGCAAAACTCATCATTTCTCATACAGTGTTCATTCATTGGTCCAATAGTAATCCTACTGTATATTTAATCGCGTAATCATATTATCGCATTTTCTCAATCGCGCAACACTTTTGTCGTGTTTTTCCAATCGCGTAGCGATTTTCCATCATTTTCTCAATCGCATAAGAATATTCCATCGTTTTTCAATCACATAGCAATTTCTCGACGTTTTTGAAATTGCGTAGCTTAAAAATCACATTTTTAAGTTACGTAAAGCATTTTTCACCATTTTTCCACCACGTAAAATATTTCTCAACCTTCTAAATTTCATTTTAACCTTTCCAAACTTTCATACCATTTCTTGTTTTGCTTTTCCATATTTTCTGACTTTAAAATTTCCTATCACGCTAGCCAATGAGTAAGCTATATGTTAGTAAATTTTAAGTCACCAATGTATTCTTCACAATTTTAAATCAATTCTAAAAATCTATCCTCTTCAAAATGAGTTGAGGTTCAAACACTTTCAACCTCTCTTTTCCTTTCATATACGAAATTTCCATTTTTCAAGTGACAAAACACTTTGTTTCTATCTCTAAAATCATTTTCTCATTTTCTTTAAATTTTTTACTTTCCATTTTCTAAATCATAATTTCATACAAAATTTCCTCATCTCAAGCCTTCAAAATCGTGAGCACTTGGTCTTTGAAACCAACACATCTTTTCTTTTTCTTTTCCTTTCTAAACATTCAATTTTACCATTCATGAAAATCTTAGTTTGGAAACACCTATTTTGAGGTGTTGAGGCCATGAGCCTCTTGGTTATTGGAACCAAAATCATTTTCCTTGTTCACCATTATCATAGCATACATAATATATTCATATCATATATATCACAAGCATGCCATAAACAAAGCAATAAATCATGCAAATCATAGAAAGCATAACAAATAAATCAAAACACATAAACACTCAAAAATAATCACACAACCATGAATAATGAACCCTCACATGGATTCACCATTCTTCATAAACAAATACATCTCTCACCACCATATTTGGTTGATGAGATAAATCTCCCTCTTACCTTAAAAAGTAGACAAATCCTTCAAGTTTTCCTCTCCTATGGTTTTCATGAAACTCCTTGGAAAAACCCTAAAAATCTTAAACAAATTTTAAAATCAACAACAAGCTTAGAAATAGATAAACCATGGATCAATCATGGCTTAGAAAATCTAAACTCAAAGATTGAATCAAGAAACAAGAAGTTTACCCTTTTTGATAGAAACTTTAAACTTGGATTTCAAGCTCAAAATGGATGATTTTGTGAAAACTCACAACTAGAGATGTTCTTAGAATATGGTTTAGGTTTAGGAAATATGTTTAGGTAAAATTTCAGAAGCTTGGATGTCTTGGTTTAGAAGGGTGGCTGAATACTTCAAGAAAAGAGAGAAATGGAGTTTTTGACTAAGTGAAGAAGAAAGGAAATGAAATGGATATCCTACAACTAAAGCTCCTAGCCGTGGAGTGCATGCATGTGAGGGAGTTAATGCTTGATCAATCAAGATGGAAATCAAGCACATGGTTATTGTCATCAAGTGGTCATGCTTTGGTCACCTTGATGAATCATAAGCTCTTGAAACTCCTAGAAACTCCTACTTGGCCGTGGAACTGTGGTTAAATGACTCTAATATGTTTTGATTAATGACTAAACTTAACATGATTATTACTTTGATTCACTAACTACTTGCCAAGCTTGATTTTTTCAATGAGATTTAATGAAGCAAGAATAGTGGATGCAAAGGATCAAGGATCATGAAGGAAAACTTAAAGAAGGAGCATCATGAAGAAAGGAATTCAAGGAAGATCATTAGGAATCTTTTTGTAAAGAAAAGACTTTGTTTAATTCTTTGATTAAGCTCTCACAATAAGTAAAAATGGTTTTCAAAAGTGAAAATAGATTAAGAATGAAAAAGGTTAATTAATAAGTCTGTACATCAATGTGTACATTAATGTACTTTCTGTTAATTAACTAACTTTTTAATGAAAATCTCAGTGTACATCTATGTATAAGTATTATACATCTATGTATACATCAATTGATTTTGAACTTAATGAAAATCTAAGTGTACATCCATGTATAAAGTGTTATACATCTATGTATACATCGATTGATTCTGGACTTACTTGATCAGTATGCAATTTTACATCTGTACATTGATTGATACATCTATGTATAAACCAGAACAGAAGCAAGAACTTTTTGATATAGTTATACAATCGATTAGGTAATCGATGTATAAACTTCTAGGCTAAAAATACGAATGTGTTTCAAGAACAACATTGATGTACTCATATGTGTATTAATCAAGATCAAGAACTTCCAAGAACACAATCGATTAGGCAATCGATGTACACATGTTATAAAAGTGAAATTTTGTTTAATACATCTGTGTACTAATCGATTGACTGATAATAAAATTTTTCAGATGAATCTATTTTGATCTTAACTGATTTATAAAGTGTGTCCAACAGATCTATTTTGTTAAATACCTATATAAGGACATTGGCAAACACTTTCACAACAATAATCAATTCAAAATTTGAGATCAACACATAAATACTGTGAGAGTTTTTCTTTGAAAGAAAACAGAGTATTCTTTTCTGTAGAACTTCAAATTGTTGTATCTGAGTTTTAGAATCTGAATCAATCTTTTCATATTTCTGTAAAAGAGAGATAAGAGAGAAGGTTCTCTCACTGATGAAATCAAGAGTAGAAGGGACTCTTGGAGCTGTGCAAGAATAGAAGGAATTCTTGTAGGAATTTCAAGATTGCTTTGACTTGAAAAGCTGTCATTTGGATAGAAGGAATCCAGAATTGAAGCTTATGTAAAGAATCTTATATATTGAATTTTTAATAGTGGATAAATCTCACAGTAGTGTGGGGACTAGATGTAGGTTACCAGAGGAGGTAGCTGAACCAGGATAAATCTCGGTTTGCAAGTCTCTCTATCCCTTAACTCTTTATATGCTTTATTGCTGATTGTATGAGTTCAACAATATGTTAGGGATGTTTACATGATTTGATTAATTAATAATCTTGTTCATATCTGAAATCATAATTACTGTTAATCGTTCTTGTTAAGTTTCAAGTCTTGATTGCAATATATTTTGCAAAAACACATTTTGGTTTGTTGGTTGACAAAATCTTTTTCTTAGTTAAAGAAAAGAATTAGTTTTTGCAAAAAAAGGAATAAGTTTTGAAAAGTTTTATTACTCAATTCTGTAACATCCCGAAAAATACATATTTGATCATAAATCATCGTTTTATAATATTCTTGATTTTTAGGAATTTTTCTGGAATTTTTCGGAAACGACGAATATTTTAATATATTCTTCGTTTTACGTGCACACTGGGCTGAGAATTGCTGAGACCAGTGTAACACTCCGAAAATTGATTATTTCACCATGAATAGTCATTTTCTAATATTTGTGATTTATGAGAATTTTTCTGGAATTTTTCGGAAACGACGAATATTTAAATATATTCCTCGTTTTGCGTGAAACTCGAGCAGAGTCGGGAAATGACTGTAGCGCTTCAAAAATTGGAAAATTATATGACGAATGGTCGTTTTATAATATTTGCAAGTTTTGGGAATTTTCTGGGAATTTTCTGGAAACGTCGAATATTACCGTATATTTCTCGTTTTGCGTGCACACTGACTGGAACCGGGAAAACGCGATGTTTTCTCTGCGGACCTGGAACTATGGATAAGTCGACGGGGGATCTTACTAAACCCGGGACTTGACACAGTTTGCGAGGTTTCACAATTTTCAAGAAATCTTTACAGATACAATTAAATCAGTACAACGAAAAATTTATCTGTCAGATTAATTAAATACTGACTTCTGTCAACTGTAACTATTATCTATTGGATAATAGTGTGTAATAAAAATACTGTCACATTATCCTAATGTAATCCGCTTTATGTCTAATCAAATCACTTTAATTCAAATTTAATAGTTAAATATTCAAGCTTCCTTAAGAAGCTTTGACCCAAGCTTTGACCATCAATATCTTGGCTTCCTTTGGAAGCCAAATTTCTCACCCACTCTTCTCTCTCTTTTTACGTATTCTGCAGCCACTCAAGGAGAATGAATTGATTCATTTATCATAATATTTCATTTAACTCATTATCACCAAAAACACTTTCTTCCTCTTCATTTACGTTCTTCTTCTTCTTTTCCTTCTTCAAATATTTCTTTTCTTCCCACCCACACACCTCACGGCCAGCCACCCCCAAGAACCCCAACCTTCATAAAAATTTACACCAACCATGTTTTCTTAATCTCCCACTCATTCTCATCATCTTTTGTGCTTGGAGTTTTCAAGAAAGCTTCCATCTTCAACCATTTTTCAAGCTTTGAAGGTGAGCTTCCATGGCTGAAAAAATTTCAGACCTTCACTTCCATTTTCGTTTCTGGTTTCCTCTTGATTTAATGGTCATTTTCTTCTCCTTTTTCACATCATTACATTGTTCTAACTTGGACCACATTTTCTAGGGTTTTTGAGCTTCAAATCCGAAAATCAAGAGTGCTTCTTGGAATTTTCTTGGTTCTTCATCTTGGTAAGAGGAAGACACTCCTCTTCAACCATTTTTAGCATCTAGGAACCTTGGTTGTGTTGATTTGTGAAGAACCCTAATGAGGGTTGTTCTTGATTTTAATGATTAATTATGTTATATGTTGATTTTGACTAATTTATGTTATTGGTTTGATTAGTTGTATATAATGGATTGTTGAAATGGATTGAGTGATTTAAAATGGAAGAAAAATGATTGAACACCCACCAAGGAGTGTCACGGTTTTAGGCTAGAAATTTAGGGGAATTTGTGTTGAAGTTGTAAATGGTATAAGACTTAAATTAATCAATGTATTAGATGAAATTCAATGGAAGGAAAATTTGAAATAGAAACCACCATGAGGGCTACGGTTTTGGGAGCCAAGAACCTAGGGTTTTTGGTGAGTTAATTGGGCAAGTGAACAATTTAAATGATTAAGGGAATGATGTACATGATTAGGACTTGAAAAGATTTGAAATTGGACTAATAGGGAGGCCACGGCCTCTAGGGTAATTTTAGGTGGAAAATGTGATTTTAATGAATTGGAAGCATAATTAATTAGGTAATTGTAAACCTAAGCAATGAAATGGATGATTAAGAAATTAAAAGAATTTACTAGAGCCAAGACTTCATAAATTTTCAAAGAACCAAGAGTGAAAGTATCATAAGAATTAAGGAGATTCTAGGTGAGTGAAGAACATGAGAGTGTGAGGCCTAAGAGCTCAAATAAAATGTAAGTTATGGGGAATTGAGTTGTCTTGGATATTAAGTTGGCTATAAGAATTGATTTTTGAACAAGAACCTTAAAAAAAAGGGGGGACAAAGTTTAATTTAGGATTCATAATGAACCTAATGATGCATTAATGGGCTTGATACTTATATTATGTGATTATGGGTCCATGTGAGTGACCAATTATATAATGATGCTTATGTTGGCCTAATGTGGCATATTATGAATTTGTATGAGATTGTGGATCATACATGAGCATGCATAGTGTCTTATGCATTGTGATGTCCTTGTGGACCGTTGTAAGGCCAAGTTGCCTAGGAGATTGAACACACCTTAGTGCGGGTGCGAGTAGACAAGTGTGGGTCTTGTTATGACCTTGGGGGCGTCGGGGTGCGGGTCCTCCACAATGGGTAGTTGGTAGCTCCTTTGCCCGTGGGGCAAACCGATGCAAACGCACCGACGATCCGGACTTGACACTGTCCTATATCGTGATCTAGTGTAGAATGTCTGTGCAATGCCATGATTGTGCACGAGAAAATTTGTTGATAGCACTGGCCTCGGCAGCCGAGTCACAGACATGTCTCCTGATCTTTCTCTCCGACTGATTGAGTCTAGCTCCATGGAGTAGGAATTTGGGAAAGCATGCATCCGAGTCATGATATATACTGTCACCATTAATTCTTATTTTCTGAAGCTATACTTGATCTAACTGTCATTACGATGATTATCTGCCTGGAACTGTTTAATTACTTATTGTTATGTCTACTGCTCATTAATTGAATATGATGTGTTGAATTGCTATTTGGGCGCGTGGCGCCGTTTTGTTTCTAGTATGCTATAACTGGTAATGATGTAGGATGTCTTACCTCTTTCCCTGTGCTCCTATTATTTGCTGTTTATGTACACCCTGTACTGATCGAAGACGACGATAAGGAGACAGAAGATCCTGCCTTCCTCGGCTTCTGGCCTGCACAAGATTGACTTCTACTGCGACGATGTCTGCACGTATGCGTGAGTTCCTGGGAGATGTGCGTCTGACCTTCCTTGGGGGGGCAGAGTGCTGGCACATCAACCTGAACTCCGACCGCTGCGTGTACTTGGGAGACGTGTCGATAGCACTTGCCTGGAGATGTCATGAGGCACTTGTCCTCACTTGCTACCTCAGCTTGCGCCTGGAGTTTTACCTGCCCATTAGGGAGATGTGGGGTGCCCGTTATTACACCCCACAGGAGGATTCGTTTGATTCCACCGCTCGGGCTCCGTCCCGCGCCTCTGTGGTTCCTATGGATGAGTCCTCGGATGAGGAAGATCCTGATGAGGGTCCTCCCGAGGATCCCGAATCGGTCCCTTTTATCCGAGGGGTCGATGATCATTGGTGGCCGCCGATGGCCGCCGCTGTTTTTGTTTTTGGGGCCGATGTATCTTTCTTTTTGGTTGGGCTGTATATTTTGTATATGCATGAGGGTATATATGCATGTTTCCCTTGGGGTGGGTATAGTTTTGCTTTTGATGATGGCCAGGCTTATATCTACAAAACAGTTGTATCAAATTTTATATATATATATATATATATATATATATATATATATATATATATATATATGCTATTCGTGTGCAATTTCGTGTATTGTTTTATTCGTCACTTTTATCCGCATTCTGTATTATCATTATTATTATTATTAAAAAAAAAATATTGCCAATTTTGCTCACATGGTTAAACATCAATCAATTAAAATGAACCGGGTCTTAATCGCTTGTTTATTCAATTTTCCGCATTTTATTTTATTTGACAATGTGACGTTCCCTCCTAAAAAGGGGCGTTACAAATTCAACCCCCCCTTCTTGAGTATTCAGAAGTCACAACCAACAGGAACTCCTTAAGCATTATTATCCAAATTTTGTTTCATTTAATTAACACTTAAACTTAAGTTAACTTAGTTAATTCTTCTAGTTTAGGAACTAATTAAACTAGCCATTTTTGTTGACTTAAGGCTATTGGCTAATAATCATGTCAAGCCACTAATTTTGACTTCTAATAAAGCTAGTGTCACATGGCTACAAACTATGTTAATTATTACTCACATAATAAAAATTACTGCTCACAAACCAGTAATTATTGTATAATGAATATAAAATCACAGTAAAAGAAAATTTCGATACTGTGTCCGGTTTCGAGTTTAGTAAGATCCCCCGGCCCTGCATTAACAGTACAAAATTTTTTGGCCCTAAAAAAGTTTTATTTTTCTGGGCCCACCCAGGCCCACAGATAGCTCAAAATAATATTAAAATAATCATAATTTTAGAAAAATCCACAAAAATTCTCAAAAATCCTAAAAATTATAAAATTCATGGAAATCAAATCAGTTTTGAAAAAATAATTAAGAATCAACAGGAATAATTAAATTACGTAAGATTTTTCCCGGTCTAAAAATTTATTATTTTCTTGACACAGAGTAAATCACACAAAACGATCAAATGCATTCACAGAATATTCAAAATAATTTTACAGTATACAAAAATTACTAGACAGTAGAATTCTATTATTACTGTCAAATATCTAGAAAATTTGGGGTGTTACATAACTGATTATGTTGTTTCACAAAATAGATTTTATGAGCTCTAACCAG
Organism: Ormosia emarginata; assembly: GCA_029884605.1. Taxonomy (NCBI): domain Eukaryota; kingdom Viridiplantae; phylum Streptophyta; class Magnoliopsida; order Fabales; family Fabaceae; genus Ormosia; species Ormosia emarginata. The sequence continues at coordinate 23,844,282 of JAQQTP010000074.1, read as the reverse complement.
TTATTCAAAGGCTATAACTGGTTAGTGCCTTGGACAAAAACGGAAAATAAAGCTCCATAACTGATTACTTCAATGGGATAACCAATTATGAGCTAGAGAAAAACAGAATTTCACACTTCTAAAAGTAAGAGCAACCCTAGTAAGCTTATGAATTACTTATAGATATGTATCTAGCATTCTAGGCAACTTAGTGTTGCATTACATATCACTTAAAATGTGATGAAACAGTGTTTTGGATGCGAGTATACTAGTATGGAATCGTTGTATTCACTCCAGTATGTATGAGAAAGGTATGAGCCTTAAAATACCCAAAAGTAATAGATTACCTTGAGAAGAGTTGTACATAAAGGCATAGAACAGTAAACTTTTAAATTTGTTTTTAGGTAAACATATTCAAAGGTCATACACAAAGGACAATATATTTGTAAGTTTTTAAAAAACATCAACTGTGAAAGGGAACGACAATTGTATTTTGAATCACGGGCCATATGTATATTATTGCTATGCTCTTTTAGATAGAAGTTTGAAGTTTCAAAGCCTTATTTAACATAACACACAGACACAAGATGACAACAATGTTGGGTTATTAAATTTACTGAGAAGAGGAATGTAAGGAGTTTAGAACCAGAAATCAAGAAGTTGGTGTTCTCTACAAGAAGATTGGAAAGAAAAAGGACCCAATAACTTCTTATGTGAAATATTATTTTGTTAGAATGAAATTATATACTCCTACATATGAGAGAACATCTTACATTTTGTCAAATAAGACAATGTTTAAAACTAGATCTTTATTTATGCAAACTCACAGGTTCACCAATGTAGACAAGTATATAGCCAGGAATTTCTCTTATTCTGTCAAAAAATCTTAACCCTCAAAATTGACTTGGTGATTGTAAATGTTCAAACTATTGAAGATGTATATTGCTAGAATGAAAATTGTCACAATGTACATGATAGAGAGAAACCACGTATTTACACGGATGGAGCTGAGTATATTTTTGAAGATATGACAATGCTTTACCCTTATAATGTATGGGAATGAAGGAACTCAAAGAATAAATAAATCATGGAAATCTCTAATCAGGTTGAACTTTAAAGTTGGTAAAGGAGTTCGATAATATTATTGAAAGTTGCACGTACTTGTGTAAAGTGTGTAATATTTTGGGTAACTTTCTTAGATAAGTATTTTCTAAGAAAGGTGCAGAATGAAAAAGAAGTGTAAAATTGTGGAGTTTAATGAATTCAAGTTTCACATAGGGTAAATAATCACGAATCTTCAAAAAAGGAAAAAAGTAAGACAACGAGAATAAGGAAAATGATTCTACATCAAGTGATACATAAGATGAAGACAAGCGAGTTCAAACAGAAACTGTAGAATTTGAATGCCTTGATTGTGGTAGACTACATAGCAACAAACTTTGATTAGTGTGCCATGTGAATGGTCAAGTACAATACATTGCCAGAAGATGTTCATAGAAACAGGGAGTTACGCTCGATCCTAAACTACAAGCTACAAGAAGAATGAGAACCTCTAAATTGTGTTTAAAGATTAGAAAGGATAAGATGGATACAATTAAGGATAGCTGTGAAAGGTCTCCAAATTTTAGTATGGAAAGCTAAATTTTGGAGACAATTTTTTTTTTTAAAAAAGGGGAGAAATGTAACATCCTTTTTTTCAACATGTTATGTTGGTGTATGCCTTAGAGACCGATACATTTTGTTTGTATTTACATACATTGTATTATGCTATTTTTAATATATGAGGCATTTCATTTATTGTGCTCCTTTCGATAAACATAATAAAGTCCTTAGAATAGTAAGTTTGATGCCGTAGGACATCAAGTGGATGACTTGATCGTGAGATCTTATTGGATAAAATATTATTCTTAAATGTTCCTGGTCAAGTATTATTGTTAATTAGGACAACAATAATGCATTGAGATTAGTATGTGCGTAGACTAATGGCCACATCTCACTGGTCATGGATATGAGATATCAAGTCTTCACATGAGTACATATTAGAGTAATAATGTACTGGATAGACCCATCATGAGAACACTACATGGATTATTACGTGAATGTCATAAGCGATTCTTATAGTGACAAAGGTGTATGTGATCCTTTGACCTAAAATCACTATGATTCCTATATGAGGAGTTGTATGTTTTAATGTCGTCAAATATTATCTGTAACAAGGTGATTATAAAGTCAGTTATTGGACATACCGCGAATCATGTAGATGGATATGAGTGACCTGGATGGGATTTGTCTCTCTAACATAACATGAGTGATATCTTTGAGGCCCCTGATTGAGTGAGACTACGAAATACATGACTATGCTCAAATGAGTCGATATGAGATATCGATCTCATTTGTTGTTATTAAGTCTACTCAGGTATCAGGAAATAAAGGATTGAACTATACAAGGGTGATGCATTACATGCCTTGTGTTCAATCTAGATATCTAGACAAAGGGACTAAACTACACGAAAATATTAGTCACGGAAAGGTTTTGTCAAATCACTGACATTCTTATTACTTGGGTGGAAGCGATGTTTTGCTAGATATCGCTTACTGCTTGTAATATTAAAATGGGATTTTAATATTACAGCCAACGTTATGAGAACTTGCAGGGTTGCACACATAGAGCAGACTAAATTTGAGTAATTAGAATCCAAGTTGGATTGGGATTCAATCATGGGCCGATCTCATAATAGATAAGTCTAAGGTTGCACAACTTACCTTACTACTGCTCATACTCACTTAAGGCAGTCACTATTATAAATAGTACTGCTAGGGGAGCCGCGAGGTATGCATTATAGAACCCTAGTCGCACCTACAGAAAGTGAGTGAGAGAGTGACTTGTTTCTTCTCTTCTCTTCGCAGTTAACACTATGTGAGAAAGACGTGACTCCTATTTGCGGACATTGGGAATTCATGAGTTTGTTTGTATGGATACCGTAGAGACATCGTCACTGTTATAGTATTGGTGATTCACATCACTTATTTTGATCACGCTTCAAGAGGTAAACATTTTTAAAAACTCGAATTATAGCTTTTTCGCATGGATCCTTGGTGGGAATTCTATTTTCCGCTGTGTGATGTATCTGTGATTCCCAACATGTTAGACTTGTGTAAAGTTATAGAGGTATCTTAATACTAGTTTAACATGTCCACTAAATTTTGTGACATTTTGAGTTAAATTAGGCACTTTGCCGCAACATAGAACATGCAAAATGACTATTTTAACTCAGAAAAATAGCAAAAATTATTAGTTAAGAGAAATAAATATGAAAAATTTATTTCTAAGTCATAAATGTGTTAAAGATGATGTAGTTAAATTTTGAGGACAAACGGAGTCAGTTCGGTATTTTTAAGGACACTAAATGAGTGTTTTAATACCAGATTGACACGTAACAGATATGAAAAATTAAGGAAATAGTGAAATAAGTATATAGGTAAATTTTAGGATTTATTTTAGTACTCTTGGAAGTTAGAAAACTTGATTTAGTAAGATCAAAATATTCCTAAGAGATATAAGTTTTAATAAAGGACCAAAATGCCTTTATTTGTTCATCTCTTTTTAAGTGAGAATTCCTCACTTTCTTTATCTCCCTCACGTGTCTGATAGTTAAAACAGGGAGAGGGAGAAATGAGTGGAAAGGGGCAGAAACGAAGGGGAGGAAAAAGAAGAAAAATAGAAGGGATTTAGGAGCTAAACTCACTCTTGAGGTAAGGGTTTTCTCACTTTTTTCCTCTTCATCTATTGTATGGCAAAAATATGAAAAACTTGATGGATTGTTTGAGTTTTTGGATTGATAACAGATGTTTTTTTATGCCTTGAATATGAATAAAGTTTTAAGCTTTTCATTGATTTCCTGATGGGATTGGGATTTGGTTGTATTTTCTTGATAACTTAAGTCGTTGTTTCCTTCTCCAACATTCAGAAATTTTCATTGCAGAGACAGTGGAACAGAGGCACCATTTGGTTGAGGTGCCATGGCACAAAGAAATTTTGGTGCCATGGCACAAAGAAATTTTGGTGCTAAGGCACCCAATTGTTAAAGTATTTCTCGATACAAATGGATTAAGTGCCATGACACAAATAATTTAAGTGCCACGACACTAATTTTTGTAGTGTGCCACAGCACACATGGAAGGCAAAGCCATGGCACCATTGTTTGATTCTGTTTTGCAATATCATTAGATTCATAACTTGTCCTTGTATGATTCTTTTTTCTTTGAATTGATTATGCATTATATATGGATATGAAATAGAATGGATAGTACTTTGATGTATGATTGGTAAGATGTTGAGGCTTAATGTTATGTTATCAAAATGATAATGTACAAATTATAAGTGTGAAAAATAATGGATAGCATTCAGATGCATTTATATAATGAGCAATGATATGAAGCATTATACTATGATTACGTATCTTGTAATAAACATTGAATTTACCTTGTATGGTAGGAAAAATGTTAAGAAGCATAATGATTTATGCATATTAATAAATGATGTTGATGAGCATGATATTGGAAAGCAATAAAAGAAAAGGGTAAATGTAGATGAGGTTGAATGAATCTTTCTCTACAAATATGCATGATAATGTACAAATGGAAAGTTTAATGATTATGGTAATTGCTTCCCTATTATGTAAGGAAAAGTATGATTATGTAAAATGTAACATCCCGAAAATTTATAATTTCATGATAAATAGTTGTTTTATAATATTTAAGATTTTTGTGAATTTTTTTGGATTTTTTCGGAGACGTGAAATATTTTAATATTATTTCTCGTTTTACATGCAAACTGAGTGGAGCCGAGAAAATGAGATATTTTTTTCGAGAACCTTGAACTGTGAAAACGTCGATGGAGGATCTTACTAAACCCGAGGCCAGACACGGTTTGTAAGGTTTCACATTTTTTGAGAAATTTTAACAAATAAAATAATAATCACTGTGTAAATTTTATCTGTCAGATAAATTAATACTGACTTCGGTCAACTGTAACAATTGTCTACTAAGTAATAACATGTATTAAAAATTCTTATCACATTATCCAAAATCTACTTTGTGTCAAATCCATTAGCTTTATTTTCAAAAGGAAGATTAATTTAATCCAAGCTTGTAAAAAGGGAAGCTTCTAAGAAATTTCCCCACTATTTCATTTCTCTCTCTTCCCTCCCCACACTCCTACGACAGAGGCCATTTTGGGAGCCAAATATCCCCCTTTCACATTCTCACTTTTATCACTTCACTCTCACATTTTAACACACAAAAACACCCAATATTTCCTCTCTTCTTCTTCCTTCTCCACAGTGCACACACACACATTGGAGACCATCTCCATTGTTTGCTAAACAAATCACATTCTTTGTTTCCTTCCACCATTCCAAGGCTACTCTCTTTGGTGGTCGTCCTTTGGTTCTTCTTCTTCTTCTTCTTCTTCTTCTTCCATTTTCCACCATTGAAGTTAAAGCTTGAAGCTTTGAGGTAAAGTCTTCACCTTTCTTCTATTTTCTTCTCATTTTCGTTTTTCTTGGTCACCTATGTGACCAAGAACTCACACTACTAGAAAAATACGTTTTTGCGGCGGATTTTTTGCGGCGGATTCGAATCCGCCGCAAATGGAGGCATATTTGCGGCGGATTATAATCCGTCTCAAATTTGCGGCGGATCCGTTTGCGGCGGATTTTGCGGCGGATTTTTTCCCCCCAATTTTTTTCCGGCTAAACAGTCACCGTAAAAAGTTTTTTTTTATGAAAAAAGTTTTGCGGCGGATATTTCCGCCGCAAATTATTAAATAAAATAGAAATTTATTTTTAAATTTAAAAAATAAAAATAAAAAACATTTGCGGCGGATGTTGCGGCGGATGTTGCGGCGGATGTTGCGGCAATTTTACAATGATTTTTCTTCACCAAAAAAAAAATATTGAGGCGGAAATATCCGCCGCAAATCTCCGGTGTCTTTTCTAGCGTAAAATATAATTTTTTCGGATAAAAAAATTTGCGGCGGACCGCAATTAATTCAGTATAATAAAAATTTTAAAAAAATATTTAAATAATCCGTCAAAAATTAGCACAAAATCTAAATTTCAATTTGCGACGGAAAAATCCGCCGCAAAAAATTGAAACGTATAATAAAAAATTTAAATAAAATATTAAAATATTTTATGGAAAAATCCGCCGCAAATTATGCCGCAATTCAAAAATACATTTGCAGCAGATTTTTTCGTCGCAAAAAATCCGCCGCAAAATTAAATCTACTTCATCTTCTTCCTTCTCCCATTTTCATTTTTCTGGCATTCTTTCTCTATTCCTCTCTCCCTTCCCCTTTCAAGACAAGAGCTTCCATGAGCAACCTTCGTCATCTTCAAGACCTTGAGGTAGGGGAAAACCTTGTTCTTGACTCATTTTCCTATTCTTTTCATCTTGTTTTTGAGTTGTGACTTGATGTGTGAATTGGGGTTTTGAGTTGTTTTTACTTGTTTTGGCTTGAATCTTGTTAGAAAACTTGAGAATAACATGATTTGGTTTGCTAGAGGCATGAGAACAGTTTTTCATTACTTGTATACCTTGATTTCCATTTGAAATGAGAATTTGGAGTTTTAGGTTTTCAATAACCAAGGATGAGATTTGTAGTGTTTTGATCTATTTTTAGTGAAATCTTTTAGTGTTTTATGTTCCCTTCATGTTTGTGAACTTGTTTGGGACTTAAACTCACCTAGAAACTGGATTGGAGTGGCCAAAATCCAAGATTTTGGCTAATGGAACTGTAATGACGGTTCTGCACGACTTCTGTCCCAGTAACACGGCCCGTGTTCGAATACACGGGGTGGGCCGTGTCCCTCTCTGCCAGTGCAAATATAGTGGAAAAGTGCAGAACAAAGTAGGACACGGCCCACCCCGTGTCAAACAACACGGGCCGTGTCAAAAAACACGGCTCGTGTCAAATAACACGGCCCGTGTCTTAAGATATAATAAGAATTAGCTTTTGTGCTCTTCATGAAAGTTATAGGTCTTTCTCTTAGCTTTCCAAGGACACCTAATTCACCTCATTTCGACATACGTAGCTCAAGTTATGCTCATTTTACTGAGCAAAGGTCAAGGGTTGAAATTGAGAAAAATGTCAAAATGTTGTTTTGGGAAAAATTAGCTTTCCTAATTGTGGGGACCTTTCTTGTATGCATTTATAAGTGTGATGAGACCTTAGTAAGAGTGTTTAATAAAGTGTATTTGTGATGCATATAAATCAATTGTTATCCTAATAGATAAGTTTAAAGATTAATTGATGAATTGTTTTGACTTATGCCACTTTTCTATTTAATAATTAAGTAACTTGTTTTATATACAGTAATTGGATTTATTATGAGATTATGTTGTATAAATCTATTATTGAGAATTTTAAATTCTCACCCCAACTTCTTATTTTCATGGTAAATCCAGTATATGATCAAAACAGGAGCGAAAGAAGGCATTGAAGACTTTGTATAAATCCAGTTTGTGTTTTTGTTAAAGCTAGCATCACGCTGCATTTTGTGACACCTTGAGGAGGAGATCTTTAACTGGTGTGGTGTGACAGTCTCCAACAGGTTTGATCTACTCTTTGATTCACCCTTTCTTCTTTTTGATTGGTGTTAATTAACCTGCATTGCTTTTGCTTAGTCTTTTGTTAAAAGTTAGGCTTGGTATAATGTATGCATAGGATTTAGACTTTTATTGGAGAACACTTTTGCATTTTTGGCTTTCTAAATTGACCACATTAGTGGAGAATACTAGTTGTTTGGATTGAAATATTTATACATGTATAATTTTAGAATATATTAATTATGTAACATATGTTGTGCATTTTGCATTTTTGTATTTTGATTTAAGTGTAAAATTATCATTGTTTAATTATGATGTTTGGATCGTGTTCAGCAGATTCAACAGCAAATGGAGCAGCAAAGCCAACAACGTGAGGCAGAGTGGAAAATGCGATTTGAACAATACCAGCGTCAACAGAACCAAATGATTAAGGAGCTGAAATCATATGTACAAGCCGTTGGCACTCAACCAAGCCAACAACTACAACTAACAGAAGAAGATAATCAGAATAGTGAAGATGATCATGATGAAGATGACAATGATAATGAGGATTATTAAACTTTGTATTTGAACAAACTTTGTATGCGATTTGTTATGTTTGTTTTATGGATTGATTAATGCATTGACAAAGTTGAAATTCATGTATGTGTGGATTCGACAGAGTTGATTAAATGTTTATTTTATATTGTGGATTTTGAATATTCAATTTAATTTTTTTTAATATTCAAAAAAATTTGCGACGGATTTTGCGGCGGAAATATCAGCCGCAAATTTGGGTAGATTTTTTGGGCGGAAAAATCCGTCGCAAAATCCGCCTCAAATTAGCGGCGAAAAAATCCACTGCAAAATCCGCCGCAAATTAGCGATGGAAAAATCTACCGCAAATTAGCGGCGAAAAAATCCGCCGCAAATTATCGGTGGAAAAATCCGCCGCTAATTTGCAGCAAAAAAATCTGCCACAAATTACCGGCGGAAAAATCCGCCGCAAATTAGTCCTTTTCCGGCAACTATGCCGACATGTCACCGGAGAGTTTTGCGGCGGATTTGCGGCGGAAATAAAAATCCGCCGCAAACTATTTTGCGTCGACCATATTTGCGGCGGACCCGAATCCGCCGCAAATTAGCGATGGAAAAATCTACCGCAAATTAGCGGCGAAATCCGCCGCAAAATTATCGGTGGAAAAATCCGCCGCTAATTTGCAGCAAAAAAATCGCCACAAGTTACGGGCGGAAAAATCCGCCGCAAATTAGTCCTTTTCCGGCAACTATGCCGACATGTACCTGGAGAGTTTTGCGGCGGATTTGCGGCGGAAATAAAAATCCGCCGCAAACTATTTTGCGTCGACCATATTTGCGGCGGACCCGAATCCGCCGCAAATCCGCCGCAAATTGTTAATTTGCGGCGGATTTTCAGTGATTTGCGGCGGATTTATCCTTCGCAAATCTCCTTTTTTCTTGTAGTGTCATATTTCCATGGCTTGAGTGGACATTGTGGAACTCACTCACATTAGTGTTTTCTTGAAGGTGAAAATGAAAATCAAGAACAAAAAGGAGCCAACATCCTTGTGATTGTCTTCATTTAGGTAAGAGGGAGATGATCCTCTTTAACCAATCTTGGTAGTAAGGAGATGTCTTGTATATTGTTGTTGTTGATTGAGGGATCCATGTGTGGATTTCCCTCTTCATTATGTGTTTTTCTTTCTTCTTTTCACAATGGTGTATTTGGTTTGATTTGTATGAGTTTTTGATTTCCTTTATGTGATTTTGGATGCATGTTTGAGCTAATATGATGTTAAAATGTTATGGATTGACTTAATTTGAGTTTAGATGACTTAAAGATCATTTTTTGCAAGTTTATGCGTGGTAATCGATTACACAGTGCCTGTAATTGATTACCAAGCCCTTGGAGTTACAAAACCGTGATTCTGGGAATCACGTAATCGATTACATTCAGTCTGTAATCGATTACGGAGGTTCTGTCCAGCTGGTAATCGATTACTAGAGTTGTGTAATCGATTACCAGGTCCTTGGAGTTACGAATCGTGTTTCTGGGAAGCTATGTAATCGATTACATTGATTACATTCATTCTGTAATTGATTACAGAGGTTCTGTCAAGCTGGTAATCGATTACATGTAATCAATTACCAGAGGCATGTAATCGATTACCAAGATCCTGAAATGAGATTTTGAGCTGAAAATGATGAAAACATGGTTCCTTATCTCTTGTAACTCAAACATAAATCTTAAACCCTAGATTCAAGGATTTTATTTCACTTGAATGTGATAGGAATATATATCCAAACCAATAATGGAGGAATGATTTTGAAAATAAAATTTTTGGATCCATAACATGGAAATTGTGGTATGTGTGGAACGATGGACATGTATGTGTATTGATATTGAGAATTGTTTGACACAATTATGAATTCCTATGTGGGGACCAAGTACTTGATGAGATATGATATGTTGATGCTTAAGTTGGCCAAATTGTGGCATATATGGGATATATCTTATTATGGTTGAATATACATGATTGTGTATGGAGTCAACATGCATTAGACATTTGCCCAGTCGATGACTGTTAAAGGGCTGGATGAGCCTAGGATCATACATTGAGTCTGCATGTATTGAATAAATTGCTCAGTTTATGACTATTAAATGGCTAGATGAGCCTATGATTATGAATTAAGTTAACACATTGAACAATTTGCTCAGTCCATGACTGTTAAAAGGCTGGGTGAGCCTATGATTATGTATTGAATCAGTATGCATTGAACAAATTGCTTAATCGATGACTGTTAAAAGGTTGTATGAGCCTATAATTGTGAACCAAATAATGTGGTCAATGATGGATCTATGGGGGGCGTAAGGCGCAGTGTATATCGATTGCATGTATTACGGGCCTGACAAATCATTATTCTTTACGCAGTGAATTAATGAGAATATAATGGTGAGGTCGGTGATGGATCTGTAGAGGGGCATAAGGCACGGTGTATGCCGATTGCACGCATTACGAGCCTGACAAATCACTGTTCTTTTTATGGTAAATGAACAAGAATTGAATAATGCGATCCCGTGGGAAGGGTCTAGGGGCATCGGGGTGTGGTAATTCATTTTATATATATGCCCTTGTGATTTCTGGCCATGAAGAACCCTTGCAACGCTTTGTGGGTGCCCCGACGAACACTATTCTCTTCGTGGTCCCGTAGACTGTCATTGAGGGGGGCAGTTCTACCGGAACGTTCATCTTTGAAATGGAATAGAAAATCTTGGTACCAAGTGCACATGCATTGTGAGTCGACATTGTGAGTTGGTATATTGAGTCCGCATATCATGAGACACTTACTTATATGATGATTATACTATTGTGTTATTTGATGTCATGATTGTCTGAAACATTTTTAATTGTTCATTAGCTGAGATTCTGATGCTGTTTTCTTTTATTGTATGTGATTACTATTGCTTAATTGTTATTGTTGATTCTTACTGCTATGTGTTGTTGTCCTGCTCTTACTTTTCATTTCATTGTTACTATTGATGAATATGTGTTGTAATGTTATGTGGGCGCTCTGCGCCGTTCTGTTTCTTTACTGCCATAATTGGTAATGTAAGTAGGATGTCTAACCTCTTTCTTGTATTCTCGTACTTCTGTTATATGTATATATTTGATAAAAGATCGTGAGGAAGAAGATGAGGGGCCGCACCTTTATTGATTGGATTGGGACGATTCATTATTCTCGATCTGGCATTTGGACGAGATTTCTTCGGTTACGTGCGATTGCATCTTCATGGGAGCATTGATGCCTGTCATATTAACTGGGACACCGAGCGTCACGTACACATGGGGTTGCGGCTTTGTCTGCTAGTAGTGCCTCTCCGAAGGATTACTACTTTTTCCCTTTTGTGTTTTAATTCCCGCTATATTTTATTTGACTCTGTAAGTATTTCATTTAGTGTTAACAGTGATTTGTATTTAGGATGACTAATATACATATGTATGGAATATGTTTTTATTTCAATGGTTGTGTATAAAATAGTTGGGTACTAATTATGTTTCAATCGAGGCTCCTATTTTCTATTCATGTATAATGGAAATAACTTGAATTTTGAAATTACTATTGTTGAGACTGTGACACGTCTGGATTTAGTAACTGCGGTGTAATGACGATTGTGTTGCGATTGCTAGATTTAGGTGCGTTACATAAAAAGTGAAAGAATAAAAGGTTTTTAATATTATGTATATTTTTTTTTCAAATGTGTTATTTGATATTTCCATGTATTGTAAACCTATGCTTGGACAAAAGGGCTACAAGTGGCTTGGACAAAAGGGTTCCAAGTACCAAAGTTAAAAATGTTTGGTAGTGCAAGGAACAAAAAGGCGTCATGCCTTCCTAGAAACCATACAAGGAACAAAATGACTTCTTAGAAATAATCAAATAACATGTGTGTGATACCCTCCCTAAGGTATCACATTTATGGCACAAACTTCAAAACTGAATCCAAGATGTAAAAGGTTTAATCTTGCAAAATACGGATTTTCTATTTTTCTTTCTCAAAAACATAAATTTAAACATAACAAAAGTAACACAGGATGTAATACTAAATAATTACACATCAAAATATACAAAAGATGGCATGGAACACAGTCCACCCAAAATATATAAAGTTGTACTCAAAAGACACATATACAGACTGTTTAACAAAACATAAACTAACTTAAGTCTATATGCCTAGGGAGTAGGGTCCTCCAGTGGATCCTCCTCCTCGGAGTCCCCTCCAGACAAGACCCTCGGTCGGGGTAAGATCTCATGGGCAAGTGTCTTAGCAGATGACACCTCAGAGTCCTGATCTTCCCTAGGGGTGTAATGCAAATCACCCCACAACTCCCTAATCGGCATAACACACTCCAAATATAACGAGACGTCAAGAGAGAAAATAAGACCCCCATCGCGGGTCCTTGATAACTCCATAGAATGTAGTTATTTGTGCCCTATCTTTATGCATTATTGATGGTTTTGTCCTTGTTGTGATGCATTGTTGGAAGACTTTAGCCCCATTTTCATGTAAAATTCATGTTGAAGTCTTCCTCACTAATCTTGCTTTAACTCTTCCTAATCCTTGATTGGTTTGAGCTTGATTACATTTGTATTTAACTAGTTAATTTCTCAATTGCAGGATGATCCCAAAAGAACCAAATTGATGCAAGTCAAGGACCTGCATTAGAAGAGAAATCAAAAGACAAGTTCTAGCACATCACATCGCGGCGCAAGGAACTGCACATCGCGACGTTCTACTCTCTGCCTGTGCACCAGCCCGAGGCTTAAGTGCCACAACGCAAGGTAACTCATGCCGCGACGTTGGTGCCCTAAGTTTTGCTCACCGTGGTGCATAATGTTTAACGTCGCAGCGTGATTTGTCTGCCTTTAAATACCGAAGCTCATACTTCATTTGGGGGGCTCTCAAATTTTCTCTTTTTCTCTTAGGTTTTCTTATTTTTCTCTCCTCCGCTTTTCTTAGTACATTTTGGGGCTTTTGCCTACTGGAGAATCAGCAGCTAGGTGGCATTTTGGGGTTCAAAGAGGATTGAAGGATCTAAGATCTGAGGGTATCTTCGTCTTGGAAGGAGATTCAAGCTTCAAGATTCAAACCATTGGGGCTTCTTCTTCTGTTTCTTCTCTTCCCTATCTCCCATTTATCTTGAATATGAATTTTTTATATCACATTTTCATATTCATTAAGTAGCTAGTTGTGTTTAGATTATTCTTTGAATCTTCCTTTGAACATTGATTATTTTGTACTCCTTTTGAGTTTATATGAATGATTTAGGTTTTGTTCTATCGTATGGTGCTTAATGCTCTCATTTGTCTGATCAACTTGTGGGTGATTTGTTGAAATCTATTAAGCCTAGACATAGGACTTTAGGTTTTAGATCATTCATGTGATAGATGCACGTTCGATTTCATTCCAATGGCGGAATAGGTTGATTAAACATATACCTATTAGCCGTGCATAGCCTTAGTTGAGAATCGACCTTAATGCTTATTGTTTGCTCTGGTTCTTATGGATGCATAGTGGGCTAGGCAAATAACATAGGGTTATTCGTCCTAGACATATGTAACACCCCAAAATTTATTTATTTTATTATAAATGTTCGTTTTATAATATTTGTGATTTTCTAAAATTTTCTGAATTTTTCTGAGAACGTGAAATATTTTAATATTATTCCTCATTTTACGTGTAAATTGAGTGGAGTCGGAAAAATGAAATATTTTTCCGAGAACCTTGATCTGTGGAAACGTCGACGGGGGATCTTACTAAACCTGAGGCTGGACACGGTTTCTGAGGTTTCACATTTTTTGAGAAAATTTAACAAACAAATAACAAAACGCTATGTAAATTTTATCTGTTAGATAAATTAATACTGACTTCGGTCAATTGTAACAATTGTCTACTAAATAATAACATGCATTAAAAATCCTTATCATATTATCCAAAATCTATTTTGTGTCAAATCCATTAGCTTTATTTTCAAAAGAAAGATTAATTTAATCTAAGCTCACTAATGGGAAGCTTCCTAAAAATTTCCCAACTAATTCATTTTCTCTCTCTTGTCTCCTCACTCTTCTCCGCAGAAGAACACTCCTTGGGGAGTCAAAAGTGGTCTTCTCACTTTTATTACATCACCCCCTCATTTCAAACACATAACACTTTTCACTATTTTTCTCTCTTCTCATTTTTCTTCTCTTCTTCTTCCTCCTCCACCGTACACCCACCTATTGGAGACAATCTCCATGGTTTGCTAAATCAACCATATTCCTAGCTTTCCTCCATCATTCCAAGACCATTTTCTTTAGTGGTCATCTTTTGGTTCTTCTTCTTCTTCCATTTTCCACCATTGAAGCTAAAGCTTAGAGCTTTTGAGGTAAAGTCTTCACCTTTCTTCCATTTTCTCCTCATTTTCGTTTTCCTTGGTCACCTATGTGACCAAGAACTCATCTTTCCATGGTTTGAGTGGACATTGTGGAATTCACTTACATTGGTGTTTTCTTGAAGGTAAAAACAAAAATCAAGAACAAGAAGGGACTAGCATCCTTGTGTTGTCTTCATTTAGGTAAGAGGGAGATGATCCTCTTCAACAAATCTTAGTAGTAAGGAGATGTCTTGTATGGTGTTGTTGATTTAGGGATCCATGTGTGGATTTCCCTCTATGTTATGTGTTTTTCTTTCTTCTTTTCACATTGGTGTTTGGTTTGATTTGTATGAGTCATTGATTTCCTTTATATGATTTTGGATGCATGTTTGAGCTAATATGATGTTGAAAATGTTATGGATTGATTTGGTTTGAGTTTAGATGGCTTAAAGATCATTTTTCTGCAAGTTTATGCGTGGTAATCGATTACACAGTGCTTGTAATCAATTACTAAGCCCTTGGAGTTACAAAACTGTGATTCTAGGAATCACATAATCGATTACATTCAGTCTATAATCAATTACGGAGATTCTGTCTAGCTTGTGATCGATTAACAGAACTGTGTAATCGATTACCAAGCCTCTGGAGTTACAAAATCATGATTCTGGGAATCACGTAATCGATTACATCTTGTCTATAATCGATTATGGAGGTTTTGTCCAGCTGGTAATCGATTACCAGAATTGTGTAATCGATTACCAGGTCTCTGGAGTTACGAATCGTGTTTCTGGGAAGCTATGTAATCGATTACATTCAGTCTGTAATCGATTACAAAGATTCTGTCGAGCTGGTAATCGATTACCAAAGATATGTAATCGATTACCAGGACCCTAAAATGAGATTTTGAGCTGAAAATGATGAAAATATGGTTCCTTGTCCCTTGTAACTCAAACATGAATCTTAAACCCTAGATTCTAGGATTTTATTTCACTTAAATGTGATAGGATTATGTATCCATACCAATAATGGAGAAATGATTTTGAAAATGGAATTTTTAGATCTATAACATGGAAATTGTGGTATGTGTGGAACGATGGACATGTATATGTATTGATATTGAGAGTTGGTTGATGCAATTGTGAGTTCCTATGTAGGACCAAGTTCTTGATGACATTATGACATGTTAATATTGAAAATGGATATTTATGCCATGGTGGTATATTTTATGATGAATGCATCATTGATAAATATATATGATTGGATATTATGTCGTCATGCATATGTGTTGTCCATTGGACATTGTTGGAAAGGCCAAGTTGCCTAGGAGTTTGAATTACACTTATGTGCGGGTGCGAATAGACTAAGCGTAGGTGTCATATGTTGTTGACCCTGGGGGCGTCGGGGTGTGGTGTCTCACAATAGATAGTGGTAGCTCCACTGGGGCCGTGGGATAGACTAATGGACATACCGATGATCCTGACTAGGACGTTATCCTATATTGCGATCGACTGTTGAGGTGCCATGTATAAGCCATTTGCACAACTATTTTATGAGATGAAGTACACTGTTTTTAAGGCTAATGAGATACTGGCATAACTCCTTGATCATTCACTCCGAAAAATGTTTATGTCTAGATCCATGGAGTAGGATTTTTGGTACCCTTTGCATTGCGCATTGTGAGTCACATAATTCATTGAGCATGAACATTTATAACTGCAAATATAACTGTTCCTATTATTGTAGCAATTATCTGATGATCCGAACTATTATTTGCTGGAAATATTACTGTTGTTTGCCTGTTATTGTAATTACTACAATTAATTATTGTCGCTCTGCCTTTACTGTAATTTTTAATAGTGTTGTGATTAAAAGTATGAACTATGTCATATGTGGGTGTCCAGCGTCGTATTGTTTTCTTGTTGCCATTTTGGTACTGAAAGCTGGGTGTCTCACCTCTTTCTATATTTTCTCTATTTCTGTATTCTATTGGATTGTGTGCTTCCAAGAAGACGTTCATGAGGAAGACAAGAAAGCTCTTGAGTTTCCAGGCTTTTGGCCAGACTACGACTGAAGTGATTGAGGATGACGTCATGCCACCACGGATTTTTGGGCTATACTCGGATCATCTTTCACGGAGGCCCTGACTGTTGGCACATTAATGTGTAAACGGACTGTTGCATGTACCATGGGGAGCTGATGGTGTCCTTGGCTTGGGGTCATTATGATGCCCTTGTTGTAGATTTTCATGCTTTTGTTTGGCTGGAGTTTTACATGCCCGTTAGGGACATATGGGCTGATATGTACTATACCCCACGTGATGACTCCTTTTTGTCCACTGCTTGGGCTCCTGCCCGTTGCTCTGTCACTTCGATAGATGTTTCCTCGGACGAAAAGGACCCTGAGGAGGACCTGGCTATGGTCCCTTCTCGTTAATCTTAGGAGCTGATACTATTGGTAGCTATTGATGGCTAACTGTCTATATTTTTTTTGAGAAGCCTAACGTTTTGCTATCGATGTTGGGGTATATTTGTATAACTTTGGGTGGGTACATATTTTGCTTTTTTTTTTGTATATTTCTGAATGTAACTAAACAGGCTTATGTATATAAATATGAATATATATATTGTGTATGGATTACTTCATGTCAATTTTACAAAGACTATCTTAATTGTTATCCCTATACGTAATGGATTTTTTTAAATCAACTTTTGATTCTACTCGGTAATGTAGTAACAAAAAAAATAGTGACATTTGTAAAGGAACTTAAATAACCATAAATAGAATCGGCACTATGAGTTTAAAAACAATTACTATTTTTTGCAATTTAATTTATTTCAGTCTATGTTTGTTTCGAAGTATCATAGTGTGATGTTCCTTCTTCGCGGTACATTTAGAAAAAGGGGCGTTACAACATAGGCTTTTAACTAAGCTAGTTTTTCAGGCTAACCTAATCTAATCGTTTGTTTGCTCAAAAGAGTTGTATGTCTTCGGTTGAAAGGGAAGGTGAAAAAGAGTTTTCTATGTTCTTCGCCTATCTTTAATTTCATTTATGCATTGTAATTTATTATCAACCCCTCTTCCAACTTACGTTTGCTTGAAAATAATTAATGAGGCTGTGTATTAATTTTTAACTTTAGGAATTACCATAGTCCCTGTGGAAACGATCTTACTCATCACTTTTATTACTTAAGCGACCCATGCACTTGCGGTTAGCAAAAGAGCGGATGGAAACCGACTCAGCAATCCTATGTATAGATACAGTCACATCCCCTACATATCTAACACGTTCAATGTCCCAGTCGATACGCCAAGCATCCGCACCACCATGGAACTGAACTCTAACAATGCCAACAGAAGCTCTTCTTACCGCCATCACAGAAAAAATCAACACGACAAAAAAAATGCGATCCTTCTTCGTCTTCCTCTCCGTCTTTATCAAATATAAACATAAAACAAAATAACACAACAAAGAGATGAGATTCCCTACATCAATACCAACATGGCAGCACAAAAACAATAGAGAACAATAATATCATCCATATACAGGAAACGACAATTGTAGTTATGGCATCAAGTATTAGATAATTTAGCAAATATAAAATATCACAATGATATGTAGACTGACTATGCATATGCCAATGAACAAATTCCAACTCCATAGAGCTAAACATAATTTCGGAGAGAATGATCTAGAAAACATGTATGTATCTCGTTAGCCTCAAGTCAAGTGCTATAATTTCCTAATTTGCACATCATGGCTTATACAAGATAGTCTACACTAGATCGTGAATAGAATAGTGTTCGGTCGAGATCGTCGGTGCGTTGCACAGTCACCACAGCCCAGTGGAGCTACCAACTTTCCACTTGTGGGATACCCGCGCCCTGACGACTCCAAGTAAAAACAAGTGAATCACACTACGCAATTCGCACCCGCACTAAGGTGTAATTCAACTCCTAGGCATACAGCTTCAACCAACACCACTGGTATAAAGCATGATCAAAGACTCAATGCATACACACATTTCAATATCATGATTCTCCATAAACATAAGCTACTGATGTGCCAAACTAGTCATTAACATCTTTGAGTCCCTTTTAAAAGCCCGACAACACATTGTTGTTATTTTCAATCGCAAAGCATCTTTATCACGTAATTCAGGAATCATCATTCTTAAATTACATAAGACATCATCACTATTTTTCAATCATGTAAAACTTTTATTACACTTTTTAAGCTTAATTTTGAAAGTTTCAAAAATTAATATAGAAATTAACTTTAGTTCCAATATTCTTCTAACTAGGCCCCTCTAGGTAATAATTTCTAATGTTTTTCACAAAGAACACAAAAAGGAATCCACCTTATATTAATTTAGTAAATCCTTTTCCCCTACCTTTAATAAAAATACCATAAATTTTCGATTTCCCTTTCAAGCTTATTTTTCCACTCAATGACTGAAACCCCTCTCTTATTGAATGATCAAATTTTATTCCATCTCTCTTTCATTATTATAAATTCTTAATCCAATTCCTTTTCATCTCAACACTTAAGTTTCAAATCAACATAAAAAGTTTGCCTTGGATACATTATTTATGGTTACTTGGCCGTGGCCCCTAAAGTCTTTGGACCTCAAAATTTTTATCCTCATCAACAAGATTCCAAGCATACAACATACTTCAATCATCAAACTTTCTACTCAACCAAAATTATGCATAATATTAAACCATAAAATCACATAGGGCAAAAACCACAAAATCACTAAGAGTTAATACAACTAAGTGAACAACCCTTACATGGATTCCTCACTTACTGTAACACCCTTGTGGGGATGTCACATTTATGATGCAATAAAATAAAATAACTAAATATTACCCAAGTTGTAAAACATATGTTACATAAATAATATGGGTTGTAAATTTTTTTTCCTTTTATACAGAATATTACTAAATAAAATAACACGGAACATAAAATAAAATAAACTGTCATCACACATAATATACATAGGATTTTGTTTTGAGTTATACAAATAATATACAACTGCAAAATATTTAAACAAAGCTATAAAGAGTTAATATACAATACTACATCAAAAAGTGCCCAAGTGCACATCATAGATCCCTAACCCTCTGAAGGATCACTCTCAGATGAAACTTCAGGTGATAGGTATCCAGGATGTCTCGAAGCTCTACGGACACGAGTCCATGTTGTCGATACACTGTTGATCTCACTAGGCGCATGGAACATCCCTTCCCAGTAATGCCTAATAGACAGCGGCAACTCTAAATGCAAAAACAGAGTAGTAGTCAATATAGGTTCCCCATCAAACTCAATTCATAGGGACACAGTCAATCGTCCCACATAGACAACTGAATCTCTGTCCTCTAGCAGTCGCCAGGCCGTCGAACCCCCGTGAAACTCGAATCTCACGAAACCAAGAAATCCTAGCAACACCATCCTCAAAGTCAATCTAGCGGATATGGATGATCAGAAGGTTCGCAGTCGTCGAACTGATCCCCCGTCTGCTACTACTCTTCCTCCTACACTCAAGAGACTGGTCCTCTTCCCCAAACTCTTTATAACATAATTTAATAAATACAGAAAATAGTATATATAGAGAGGTGAGATAATCATACATCAATATCAGCATGGCAAATAAGAAAACGCCAAATACAACAGATATACAGTTCATACAATATAGCATACCATAACATTGTAAGTAAATAAAACAATTTAATACAGCAACTCTAATACAACAGTATCATATAATATCACAAATAATAATGATTTGATGCATGATATAAATGCAAATGAAATGCGACTCGTTCCTACTCCATGGAGCTAGACACAAATATTAGAGAGAATGACCCGTAAAGAACTATAAGTACCTCAGGCTGCCCAACCAAACTATTGCACTGTCTTACGTTGTGCCTATAGCCCACTGTCCATTCATCGTGTAGTAGCACACAGCCCATACATTGTGTAACTACAGGTATTGTACTAAAATAGTCTTTACAAGATTTTGATTAAGTATAGTGCGTGTCGAGATCACTAGTGTGTTACCAGTTACCACGGCCCAGAGGAGCGACCAACTGTCCACTTGTGGAATACTCCGCACACTAATGCCTCCAAGTCCATACAAAGAAATGAACCACACTACACTTATCACACCGACAACACGGTGTTATTCGCCTCGTCAATCAAATCACCAATAATCAACCATATTGGCACAACTCGATGCATGAATAAAAATAATAATTACCAAAATACCCTTGGTCTAAAAATATTTCCATATTTACAAAAATGCCCTCAATAGCAAAAATCTCAAGTATACAGTACGTCCCACTTGACAGTACCTGTATTTCAATATGTCTGGGTCCACCACTTTGGCCCGACAGTAAAACTCACTGTTCCAATTAATCGCGTAGAAATTTTATCGAGTTTTCACAATTTCATCGTTTTTACAAACGTTTTAATCGCGTAAATATATTTTGCTGTTTTTAAAATCGCGTAATATTTTTAAATCATTTTCTCAATCGCGTAAGATTTTTAAATCGTTTTCTTGATCGAAAAGCTTTAAAATCTCTGTTTTAAAACTACGTAAGCTATTTTCACTGCTTTAAAACTACGTAGAATAATTTTTCTTACGTTATAAATATATTATAAAATGTTTTCTTTTATTTGACTGTTATTTGACTATTTTTAATAAATTTTGACAGCATTTTGTCTGTAAATTCTATTAAAAGTGTGCTTTCTACGTCTTTCCTCTAAAATTTCTTTTATTTTACTTTATAATTATAAAATCCACTTTAGAAATTGTTACTATACTTTAAAATCTAAAAGTAAGTATTTTTCAAAGGTTTTGTTCATTATTCTACTATATCACCTTTCTAATAAAAAATGTGTTACTTCTTTAATTATTGAAAATTCATTACAAATGCATTTCTTTTTAGGTTAAATATCAATTCTACACTTTAGAAAATAACTTTTGGATTGATAACACTTTTATTAGGCATGTTGGCCGAAATTGCTAAAACATTTGCATTTGATCTTTGGATCATTTTCTATCTTCTAAATCATTTTGTAATTCATTCATTAACCTAATCTCAATAAGTCATTCCTTTAGAAAATGGTTGAGAACATTTTGGTTCTCTTTTCTTGGTTGAGGTTGTGAGCCTCTTCTTTGTGTTCTTTGGAACACTCATGCAAACCTCACATATTATTCACATCCTAAATAATATACATGCATAATCACACATACAATATATTTTAAAGCTTGTAGACATGCATACAAACAATATCATACACAAGTAAGAAAGCATTTAAACAATCAAACACAAGTGAATCCTTATGGATTCTTCACACACATACAAGTCCATTTCCTCATCACCACACATGGTTGATGAGATTAAATCTCCCTCTTACCTTAAAGGAAGACAAAATCTACTACTCTCCTTCCTATGGATTTCGTGATCTCCTTCAAGAACCTAAAAGATCTTAAACAAAAATTTAAAGAGTTATAACTATAGGAGAAAATCATAAACCATGGATAAATCATGGCTTAGAACCTTGAAAAAGAAGTTAGAAATGGAAAATAAGGATTTTCACCTTCTAAGGAAAATCTCCAAAGTGATTTTCCAAGCTTAAAATGATAGATTTTGGAAGAACTCTTAACTAGAGATGTTCTTAGAATAGTGTTTAGAGTTGAGAAAGTAGGTTAGATAAAATTTTGGGTAGTTGGATGGTGAGATAGGATACTTGGCCGAAATACTTGGAGAAGAACAACAATGGTGTGCTTTTGTGTTTGAAGAGAGAGAAGAGAGAAAGTGTGATAGCAAGAATGGAAATGAAGTGAAAATTGCTCTCCAAATGGTGCATGACTCTCCATCCTGGAGCCTTTGTTTTACTGTCCAAGACTCCATCCTAGCCTTAGATGTGATCAAAGGTTGAGATCAAAACTTGATCACCAAGCTTGTCTCCCATTGGCTAATCCAAGCCTTGTCATAAGCCTAGTCACTTGTTCTTGAATATTCCTCCTTAATGATGATCACTAATTAAGCTACTAATCTCATTAAGTTTCTATGCACACTTAATCTAGTTTAATTAGGTTAATTTGGTTACATTACTAATTAATTAACATCCTTATAATCTAAGCTTCAAGAGCCATTGATTAAATCAAGGGTTCATATTAGATAGTGGTATGATCAAATCTAAACCATTAGATCTCTTCTCCATGAAATCTTAACCATTAGA
The DNA here is from genome assembly GCA_029884605.1 of Ormosia emarginata. Classification (NCBI taxonomy): domain Eukaryota; kingdom Viridiplantae; phylum Streptophyta; class Magnoliopsida; order Fabales; family Fabaceae; genus Ormosia; species Ormosia emarginata. Next base: position 23,821,533 of record JAQQTP010000074.1, on the reverse strand, counting down.
TTCATCTTAAAACAATAAAGGGTCAAGATCTTCCCTACATTTCTCCTCATCCAATGGTCACAAATGATTCTAACCATTTTTGTGAGACCAATCTCCACCGTCCATCAAATCAAAGGTTGATATCCAAGCCTTCCTCACCAAGCTCATTCTTTACAACCATAGATTAAATCAACGGTTGATATTCAAAACTCAACCTTTTCATCCAACGGTGCAAATCAAGTCAAGCCCTCTTTGTTGACTTAATTCCTATTGGTTCAAAATAAATCAAGCCACTAACGTTGACTACTTTCTCTAAACGTGGATCCCGTAAATCAATTGTGGGTCTTACAAACCAAAAGTAGGTCCCACAGACATTTTTGGGTCCACTGTTGTTTTATTTATACTGACTAATAAAATAATATTATAATAATATAAAATTTTTTTATTACACAGTTAAATCCTAAAAATTAAAAGATTAACAACCATATCACACAGAATTGGGTTTAGTAAGATCCATCGGCTCCGAATAATTAAAATAAGATTTTCGCGATCCGAAAATTATTATTTTCCTGACCTGGAGCAAATCACACAAAACACTTAAATATGAACTCAAAACAGTCAATTAAATTTTATATCATACAGAAAATCATAAAACAGTACAATCAGGACATAACGGTTATTTATCCTAAAGTTGGGGTGTTACACTTACAACATACAATTTCATTCCTCACCACCATAATAGGTTGAAGAGGTTAATCTCCCTCTTACCTTAGATGATGACCAAAACTCCTTCGGTGCTTTCTTGAATCAAAACTCCTCTTCCAAGATGCTCTTGAAAACGAAAACAACATACAAAAAGAATCAACATCTAAGGTTTGGAAATAGAATGACCATGGATCAAAATCTTGGTCTTAGAATTTGAAAATGAAAAAAGGAGATGAAGATGGAGGAATTTCTCCTTAAAAGCTTTCAAAACCCCAACTTGAAGAAGTACTTGAAAATGGATGAACTAGATCAAGATCACAACACCAAAGTGTCTTCAAATGAAGTTTGGATTCAAGAAATATAGTTGGTTGAAATTAAAGAAGATTGGAGAGTGGGTTTTGGTGGTGAGGCCGTGAGCTTGGTGGAGAGAAAATGAGACAAAAAAGTGAGAGAGAAAGTGTGTAGCTTTTTGGTTCTTGGTGTAACACCCTAATGAGGATGTCACATTTTTTATGCAATAAAATAAAACTTACCCAAGTTATAAAACGTTTAATACATAAATAATATGAGTTGTAAATTTTTTTTCTTTTTATACCAGATATCATTAAATAAAATAAAACGAATCACAAAACAAAACGAACTATTATTACACACCATAATATGCATATGATTTTTGTTTTAAGTACTCAAATAATTTACAACTACAAATATTTAGTTAAGCAGTAAAAAGTTCGATACCACACTAAGATATAAACATGCCCAAGTGCACACCAAAGATTTCTAACCCTCCGAAGGATCATCCTCAGATGGATCATCGGATGACAAAAATCCAGGATGTCTCGTAGCTCTACAGACAGGAGTTTATGCTGTCGATACATTACTGATCTCACTGGGTGCATGAAAACATCCTCCCCAGTAACGTCTCAGCGTCAAAGGCATCTCAAGATGTAAGTACAAAGTAGTAGTAAAAATAGGTGCTCCATCAAACTCTCTACGCAAGGTCACAGTCAGACGACCCACATAAACCACTGATCCTCTATCTTCACGCAGTCTCCAGGCTTCAGAACCTCCGTGAAACTCAAGTCTCACGAATCCCAGAAACTCTGGCAACACCATCACCACAAGATCAATCCAAATGATAAGGGTGATCTAATGGCTCGCCTTCCTCAAATTGGTCGCTCGGTTGCTGTTCCTTCGGGTACTTAATATCAAGAGGCTGCTCCTCTTCCTCTTCCTCAAACTCTTTACAGAATATAAAAATAATATCGAAAATGCATACAAAGAGGTGAGACAATCTACATCATTACCAGCATGGCAACAAAGAAAACGACAATACAAATATATATCATAATATAATACATTAATATATACCATCACATCATATACAATATCTCAAATTTACACATCAAACATAATATCACAAATCACGGTAAACAACCATATTAAGAAGCAGACCATAAATGCAAATGTATACAGACTTGTTCCTACTTCATGGAGCTAAACACAGACATCAGAGAAAATGATCCGAAAGACCTGTTCATGCCTCAGGTTGCCCAACCAACTATTACACAGTCAAACGTCGTGTAAATAGCCCACAGTCAAAACATCGTGTAAGTAGTACACAGTCAAATATGTTGTGCACCACAGGCATCGTACCAGACAGTCTCCATAAAATCTTGATTAAGAATAGTGCTTGTCGAGATCATTAGTGTGTTGCCCGTTACCACAGCCCAGAGGAGCTACCAACTGTCCACATGTGGAATCCTCTGCACACTAACGCTTCCAAGTTTAATTAATGAACCACACTACGCCTATCACACCTACAACATGGTGTAATTCATCTCGCCAGCCAATTGCCACTTTTAACAAAATTGACACATCTCTCAATGTATGAATATAACCCAAAATTACATAAATACCCTTATTATCACTATAAGCCATAATTATAACAATACCCTCAATATTGGTATTCACTAAATATAGTATGTCTCCACTTGACAGTACTATTTCTCAACATGTCCGGGTCCACCACTTTGGCCTGACAGTAAAACTTATTGTTCCTTTTAGTCGCATAAAGATTTTATCGCGTTTTCACAATCGCGTCACCTTTTTCAAACATTTTTAAATCGCGTAAATATTTTTTAATGTTTTTAAAATCGCGTAGTGTTTTTAAATCATTTTCTCAATCGCGTAAGATTTTTAAATTGTTTTCTCAACCGCTTAGCTTAAAAATTATTATTTTAAATATGCGTAAGCTATTTCCAATACTTTTTAACTACGTAGAATATTTTCCTTACGTTATAATTGTATTATAAACTTTCTCCATTATTTGTCTGTTTTTAGTGAATTTTGACAGCATTTTGTCTAAAAAATTCATTAAATGATATTTTCTACGTTTTCCTTTAAAGACTACATATTTTAACGTTAACCATTATTTACACATTGAAACTTGCTAACGTGCTTCAAAACCCAAAGAGTGAGCTCTACGTTAGTATTTTTCAAGTGTTTACTTTATTTCTTACTTATAATAAATTCCTCTAATTTAGGTTTCTAAAACTAAGTTCATTCATTTTATTCCCCAAAAATTCATTGAAATTGAATTCTTTTGTAGTTAACTACTTAATCTACCTTAGAAAATAATTTTGGAAATCAAATATACATTGAATGGCATGTTAGCCGAATTCAACATATTCTTTACAAATGGTCTTTAAATCATTTTCTATCTTCTAAATCATTTTCAAATTCATTAATTTATTTAAATTAATTGAGTCATTCTTTTAGAAAATGGTTGAGAACATCTTGGTTCTCTTTTTCTTGGTGAAGCCGTGAGCTCCTTTTGTGTTCTTTGAAACACTCATGTAACCCTTACATGTTATTCACATCCTACAATAATAATCATACATCTATAAACACATGCAATATATTTTAAAGCTACAGACATGCTTACAAATACAATCAACCACAAATAGAAAAGCATTAAACAACCAAGTGAATGAATCCTTATGGATTCTTCACCACAAATACAATCCATTTTCTTATCACCACACAAGGTTGATGAGATTAAATCTCCCTCTTACCTTAAGGGAAGACAAACTCTTTCTAACTCCTCCTAGTATTTTCGTGTTACCTCCAAAGAATCCCTAACATGCTCAAACAAATTTTAAAGAGTTATAACTATAGGAGAAAAATATAAACCATGGATCAATCATAGCTAGAACATCAAAAATCAAGTTAGAAGTAAGAAACAAAGATTTTCACCTTGTAGGAAAAATCTTCAAGATGGTTTTCCAAGCTCAAGATGAATTTTTTTGAAGAAACTTTCAACTAGAGAAGTTCTTAGAATGATGTTTAGATTTGAGAAGTAAGGTTAGATGCAAATTTAGAAGAGTATAGGTGTTGGTTGTAGGTGTTGGCCGAATGGCTCAATGAAGAAAGCTAAGGAGTTGTTCTTGGTGTTCTTGGAGAGAAAAGGAAATATTTGGTGATAGTAAAGTTTGAAGATGAAAATGACTAAGTGAAATGCTTTCTACCTCTCCTAATCTCTACTTGGCCATGGAGCTCCCTCAAAGGAGGTGGCCGTCATTGTTGACCCTTAAGGACTCCTAACAACCTTAGATTAGATCAATGGATGACATCAAAGGCTTTGTCTCCAAGCTTGCATCTAATTAGTGTAGGAAAACCAAGTCACCAAGTGACTAAGCCTTCTTGAAGGTGCCATAACCGAATGGCCTTAGGAGAAGCAAACTAGGTTTTAGTTCATTTGGTTTCCTAGTTAGGTTTAAGTAAATTTAGTTAGGCTTCTTGGTTACTTAGTTAGCCATTTAGTTAGCTAGGATGACTAACAATTTTCTTGATTCTTCTAGAACCTTCTCTAACTAGAACTTAAATAGATAGCTAACTAGGTTTACTTCATTTAGTTACTACATAAGCTTCCTACACTAACTTAGTTAGGTTTAAGCTAACTTGGTTAAGCTTTCTAGTTTAATCTTAACAAGTCCAACCACTTTTATGGACTAAAATCCTATTGGTCTAGAATTTTTCAAGCCACTATTGTTGACTAGCTCCCATTGGCTTAGAATTAAATCTAGCCAGAAACGTTGACTGCTTCTCCAAACGCAGGTCCCACAGACTTTTCCAGGTCCATGGTCTGTTTTGGAGCAGAATTCTACTATTTTTGAGACAGTAGGTACTGTCCAATAAAATAATATTATAATAATATAAAATATTTTTATTGTATAGTTAAATCCTAAAAATTAAAAGATTAATACACGTATCATTCAGAATTGGGTTTAGTAAGATCCCTCAGCTTCGAATAATTAAATTAAGATTTTTCTGGCCAGAAAATTATTATTTTCTTGACTCGGAGTAAATCACACACAATGATCAAATACAGTCACAAAATAGTCAAATTCTATTTATAACTCACAGAAAACATAAAATAGTACATTTAAGACAATATCGTACTTAACTCAAAAGTTGGGGTGTTACACTTGGTAGAAAGATGAAAGTGAAACTAATTGAAGTCAATAAGTGAAAAACAAAGTCCTAGAACCCTCCTTGCCATGTGATTGCCGTGAGGTTCCTAAGGAGAGAGGGAGACAAGCTTCTCCAACAAGCTTCCACCAAACTTGCTTAGGAAGTTTTCTTCCTATTGGTTCAAAAAGAGAAAAGTCAAATGGCGATGTCACAAAGGTGTGGTCACATAGGTGATGTCATCGAGAGAAGCTTCTAGAAAAAGGTGACTAGGCTTATATCTAGAACCATCCACTAGATCTTTACTAAAAGCTATTATCTAATGGACAAAAGTTAAAGTTAACAAAATATGTATTTATTGTGCAATGGATAATAGAACGTACCTAGATTTTATTTGTCAAATAAAATCTCAGATAAAGAAAACTTCAAAAACTATCACCGGTCTTGGGTTCAGTAAGCTCCCCCGGTCCCGCTTCAACAGTCTAAAATTTTATGAAAATAATATTAAAATAATCAAAATAAGTCAAATAATTCATAAAAAATCATAAAAATCATTCCAGATCACTTTTACCAATGCAATTTCTTTGCCTCTGAGTTGCTTCACTCTTCTATCCTTAATCTTAATAGGAAGTGTTTCATAGGTCAAGTTCTCTTTTAGTTGTACTGTATTCGGTTCTATGACATGGGCTGGATCACGAATATACTTTCACAATTATGACACATGGAAGACATTATGAATGTTGGAAAGAAAAGGTGGTAAAGCTATTTGGTAGGCTACTGGACCTATCCGACGAAGAATTTGATAGGGTCCAATGAATTTTGGAGTGAGTTTTCTGGATTTAATAACCTTTCTGACACCACTCGTGGGTGTAACTCTCAAAAACACATACTCACCTTCCTCAAATTCGAGAGGTCGCTGCCTCTTATCGGCACAGCTCTTCTGTTAACTCTGAGTTGTCCTCATTCTTTCTTTAATCATCTTAACTTTTTCAGTTGTTTGTTGTACAAGCTCAGGTCCTATCGCAAACTTTCGCCATCTTGGTACTAACACAAAGGTGCTCTACATCGTCACCCATACAACGCCTCATAGGGTGCCATTCCAATGCTTGCGTGGAAACTATTATTATAGGTGAAGTCTATCAGAGGTAAGAATTCATCCCAATTCCCAGCCTATTCCAAGACACAAGCTCTTAACAAATCTTCCAATGATTGTATTGTCCTCTCTAACTAACCATCTGTTTGTGGATGGTATGTAGAACTTAAATAAAGCTACGTTCCTATTGCTTCTTGCAAACTCTGCCAAAATCTTGATGTAAACCTTGGGTCTCTATCAGAAACAATACTCGAGGGTACACCATGGACTCTAACAATCTCACTGATATACACTTGGGTCAATTTCTCCAACGAATACCTTATGTTGATTGACAAGAAGTGCCTGACTTCATAAGCCGATCAACAATTACCCATATTGAATCATAACCCTTTCTAGTCTTTGGCAGTCCAACCACGAAATCCATTACAATGCTATCCCATTTCCATTCTAGGATAGTCAGAGGTTGTAGCATTCCTGAAGGCTTTTGGTGTTCCACTTTAGCTTTTTGACAAATTAAACAAGACGACACATACTTGGTGACATCCCTCTTCATTCCTTGCCATCTATATAATCGTTTCAGATCGTGGTACATCTTAGTAGTTCCTGGGTGCATACTCAACTTGCTCCTATGGGCTTCATCAAGAATTAACCTTCTCAGCTCAAGATCACTCGGTACACAAATCCTATCTCTGAATCTTAGGATCCCATCTGGTCCTTCCCTGAATTCTAACACAGCGCCTTGCTTCACTAGCTCCTTCTCATTCCATAAGTATGAGTCACTTCCTTGCTTCTCTCAAATTTCTTCCATTAATCCACTCGAAACAGTGATCATCTTCAGGCACATCCTTCCCGGTGTCAATTCCATAGACAACTGCATATCCCTAAATTGTTCTATTAATTCACTTTCCTTGAGCATCATAGCAGAAACACTAAGCATCTTCTTACTCAAAGCATCTGCTATGACGTTTGCCTTTTTGGGATGATATTGAAGCTGAAAATCATAGTCTTTCAAAAATTCTAACCACCTCATTTGCCTCATATTCAACTCCTTCTGATCAAATAGGTATTTTAGGCTCTTGTGATCACTGTAGACGTTGAATGTTGCTCTATAAAGAAAATGTCTCCAGATCTTTAATGCAAATACAATAGCAGCTAACTCCAAGTCATGTGTAGGATAGTTCTTCTCATGTGGTCTTAATTGCCTTGAAGCATACGCTACCACTCTTCTATTCTGCATAAGAACACATCCTAAACCCTGATATGAAGCATCACAAAACACCTCAAAAGGTTCACTGGGATCAGACAAGATCAACACTGGCGAAGTAGTTAACCGTCTCTTCAACTCTTGGAAACTCTCTTCACAGGCATCTGTCCATGCGAAAGCTTGATTCTTTCTTGTAAGCTAGGTGAAAGGTCCTGCTATCTTGGAGAATCCCTCGACAAATCTTTGATAATAACTAGCCATCCCATAAAGTTACGGATTTCCATTACTGTCTTTGGTCTTTCCCATTCAAAAACTGCCTCCACTTTTAATGGATACACTGCAATTCCTTCCTTTGAAATCATATGACCCAGAAGTTAAACCTCCTCCAACCAGAACTCACATTTTGATAGCTTAGCATATAGCTTCTTCTCCTTCAGAATCTGAAGAACCACACTGAGATGTTCAGCATGTTCCTCTTGACTTCGAGAATAGATCAAAATGTCATCAATAAAGACAACAACAAATCTATCTAGAAAAGGACAAAAGATACTTGGAGAACATAGATTAATCTTGGAGAAAACAACGACTCCCTTCAGCTGATCCATCAAATCATATATTATTAAAAGTGGATACTTGTTCTTGATTGTAATCTTGTTCAACTGACGATAGTCCACACATAACCGAGCAATTCCATCCTTCTTCCTAACTAACAGCACTGGAGCTCCCTACAGTGAAACACCAGGTCTCACAAATTACTTCTCCAATAGTTCCTCTAACTGCTTCTTGAGTTCAGCTAACTCCGATGGCGACATCTGATATGGTGCCATAGATATAGGACCGGATCTTCGTACAAGGTCGATAGAAAATTCTACCTCTCTTTCCGGTGGTAATTGTAACATCCTAATATAATTATCTCGATATATCTTCAATACACAAAGATAATTGATATTAGTTATGCTACTACTATCTATTTAACTAACTAGTTGCACGTCATTTATACAAATAAATAAATATGGAGAGCCACATAAATGGAAAATATACATAATTACATCAAAAGCCTCAAAGGTGTTGAGTAATATATATACAACCAGAAACAACTCAAGGTACCATATATATAACAAGAGTTGTTATCAAAATTGCAAAATATAAAACTAAATCTATCTATTATGGTTTCTTTTTCTTCTTCTTCATTTCTTCTGGAGGATTTTGTCCTACTAACCATGAAACACACAAATGGGGTGAGAATATAATTATTCTCAGTATTATAGCAATATATTATGGCATTAGTAGAAATATACATAAGGTATAACCATAAATTTATAACTCAAAACTTTCCATTTATATTAAACAATTGAACATTTAAATATAAAATATCAATAACACTAAGCAAAAATGCTAAACTTTTATCTTATCCTTAGACTAGCATAGGATTTAACTTATCATTCACCTAGCATCGGATTTAACTTATCCTTAGCCTAGCATAGGATGCTCTAGTCCACCGCCTAGCTTAGGACTTCTCATCATAACTCCACCTTTAGCAAAGTGTTTTTCTGACTCCTTTACTAGGTCAAGGGGCTTGCCTCACTCCCTTAGTTAGGAATTATGACAAACTATGATCTGACCTTAACAAGTAAGGGATCCATTTCTATAGGATTCAACCTTGACATGTAAGGGAACTAACTTTGCCTAATACTCCATTATAACTCATCTTGGTGATATAAAATAGTATTATTCTAAAGCTTGTATTTTGAACTCTAGTTGTTAAAAGAGTAACTATGCACGGAGAATAAGATTAGGGCTCCTAGAGCTCCTATCTTTCTTAATTTGTACTAGTTGGATCACTAACCAAGATTACATAATTTGACTAAGGCTAATTTTTAACTTGAAACTACAAGAAATCTGTTCTTGTTAGAACAAAACTAGTTACATGAGTTATATAATTGGCTAGAGGTTTTTGTATTACGTGTAACTTAAATTCCTAACCAATTATTTCATGTATCTAATCGGTTAAGCATTTAACTAATTCATCTTTTAGACGCATCGTAACTGATTAAATCTCTTTTCCTAACTAGTTTTCCTAACTAGTTATTAGAGGAAGTCAGAGGCTTCATGTTTTTCTTATAATCAATTACATCCTATACATAACTGATTATGCTACTATTAAAAGATATGCTGCCCACGTGAAAATTGGTTAAGAGGAGTGTGTAATCTGTTATTACACTTCCAGATACTCTCAGGCAATTGCATATAATCGGTTAGACATTTCTTGTAACCGATTATTAGAGCTATCACAAGCAAAAAATGAATGTGATACAGCTAGAAAAAGGACGTGTATAGCTAGAAAATGAAAGAGGACATGCTGCTGGTCTGCATAATCGGTTTTACTATCTAGTCAACTGATTACATTATCATGGAAAGCTTGTCTCATGTGCACTATTCCAGCTATTCTCAGTGTAGAGGAAATAATTGGTTAACTAGCTCTTTAACGTATTATTTGGATCATCATAACATAGAAAAGGAAAGAAAATGAAACATATTGAACTACTATATCACATGACTTCAAACCAATTCAAGCTTCTAAAATAAGCTCACATGGTTTTCTAATTAACTTGCCTTATGATCCTTAACCATGATTTAACTATTATCTTACTTTTGTTTCGTTAAAAACAAGGATTTAAGATCAAATGGAACAAATCATTATACCCATTACTCAGTTCTAACTTTTGAAATTTTGATGGATATCTCAAGAGCCAAATCACTCTCTAACTTAATTTAATCTAATAATGGCTTAACTTTGGTTCTTAACAATTCTTGTCTACTTCCAAGACTGTAAGAAACCCTTAAACAAACCCAACCTTCACCGAAACAAGTTTAAGCAAACCTGAGGTGAAAATAGAGAAGATGAGAGTTGAGTGGAAAGAATCCCCTACCTCTAAACTTGATGAAGATTAACAAAGATTGCTTCCCTTTCTTGTTTATTCCTTGCTCCTCTTCTTCCCCTCTCCTTCGTTTTCCTCTTCTCTATTTTTTTATTTCTTTGATCTGTTTTCCACAAAGAAAACATATAGGGGAAGATAGAAAAACAAGGGTCAAAAGATAAAACTTTGACCACTTAAACTATGCGTTGAAAATTTATATCTGCTATGAACACTTATATTTTGGTAATTCAAGTTTTCCAACTTCCAACAACTTTGAAATAAATACTAAGATTCATCAAAATTATTGTTTCACTATTTTCTCAAATTTTTATATCTATTGGAGGTCAATCTGGCATTAAAACACATAACCAGTATGCTTAAAAATGCAAAACGAACTCCGATTGCTCTCAAATTTTAACTACACTTTGATCCACCTATTGGTGACCTAGAAATAAATTCTCTTTATTTATTTCTCTTTACTAGGTAATTTATGCCATTTTCGAGTCATTTTAAGTTATTTTTCGCATTCTGTGTTGCAACAAAGTGCTTAAATGAACTCAGTTTGTCACAAAAATTAACTGACATGTTATGCAAGTATATTAGAACCTCTGAGACCATATACCAGCCAAGCATGTTTCTCAAGATGTTACAGTAATCAAGGTATATCATTATAAAAGAATTCAGGAAACTCATTGACCACAGAAATAGCATTCACATTATTCTCACTCTTGACCTCCAAGGAAGACATAAGCATGTATCCTTGAGCTCCTTCCCTCAAGAAAGTTTTGACTTGGTTGGCAGTTACAAATCCAGAAATCTCAGAATCAGGAAATACTAAGGTTTTATTGGAACAGCCTAATAGGATATGGTTAGAAGATAACCAATCCATTCCTAAATCACATCTATTTGAGAAAAAGGCAAACAAATCAAATTGACCGAAAAGGTTCGATTTTCCACGAAAATAGGACAATTCAAATAAACTTGAGCAGTAACAACGAGTTTAGCAGTAGGAGTAGAAATAATCAAATCAAAAGGTAAGGAAGACATAGATAATCCTAATCGGTGCACATAGTCAAAGGCAATAAAAGAATGGCCGCCCTTGAGTCATACAGTACAATTAAAAGATTACCTCCTATGGTACAATCTCCCTGAACCAGATCTTCGGATTAGGAGGCTTTTGCTCCACTCATAGTATAAACTCTTTCTCTTGCCTAAGGTCTTGCAGCACATACTGTAACACCCCAAAATTTGTTTATTTTATTATAAATAGTCATTTTATAATATTGGTGATTTTTGTGAATTTTTTTGGAATTTTCTGAGAACGTGAAATATTTTAATATTATTCCTCATTTTGCGTGTACACTGAGCGGAGCCGGGAAAATGAGATATTTTTCCCGAGAATCTTGAACTGTGGAAACGTTGACGGGGGATCTTACTAAACCCGATGCCAAACATGATTTACGAGGTTTCACGTTTTTTGATATTTTTATCTGATGAATAAAAATCGCAAAATAATTTTATTATCCATTGGACAATAAATACTGATTTTTGTTAATTGTAACTTATGTCCACTGATAATAAATTCGATACAGTATTAGTCATATTTTAGAGAATACTTTAGTGACATCACAATGATGATATCATCACCATGACATCACCTTGACTTTTCAAAAAGGTGAACTTGGCTTGTTGGAGAAGCTTGGAGGAAGCTTCCTTACATTTTCCTATTGGCTTCTTCAAGAAGCCATATTTTCCTCTCTCCTCCTCTCCACCACACAATTTTGAGGGCTCTTTGTGGCCACACATTTTATTCCATGCATTTACACAAAATACATCTAATTACACATTTCATTCCATTTCAAATTTTGCTATCACTTTCTCTCTCTACACTTTTCTCTCAACCATTTTCTCCTCCTTCTCTCTAACTCCACGGCAATGCTTCACTTTATGGGAGCCAAGATTTGCTTCTTCATTTTATCACTTTCATTCTTACTTTCAAAAGTTTCTAAGACACTTTCTCTCTCCATTTTCTTTCTATCTTCTCTCTTCATCTTTTTCTCTCAACTTTCTCTTCTTCTCTTCTTCTCTTCTTCTCTTCCCTCTCCAACCCTATGGCCATGGAGGGTTGAAGGTGGCCAAACTCTTCACCTCACTTCATTCAACTATTCATTTGTTCATCTCATCATTCCTATCAAAGAGACAAAGCAAAAAGCTTTCTTTCACCTTTCTCCTTGGAGGCTCACGGCCTCACCCCTTAAAATACACTATCCATCTTCTTTAATTCCAACCAACCCTTGATCTTGAATCTAGACACCATTCTAAGCAACTTTCATGTTGTGACCATCACGAAAATCTATCATTTTCATTTTGTTCCATCAAGCTTCAAAGTTGGAGACTTTAAGGTAAAGTTCATAGCTTTTCCACCTTTTCTCCTCATTTTCGTGATCCTTGATCTCTTGGGTGATCAAGGGTTCCTTTTCTAAGCTTTGATGATGATTTTGGTAAGTTTTGATGTCCTTAGGGTTTTCTTGAAGGTGGAAAACGAAAATCAAGAACAAAGGAGATTACTTTCTTGTGTTGTCTTCAAGAGGTAAGAGGGAGATTTACTCATTATTGGTGGTGAGAAGACCTTTGTGTGGTTGTTGATGGAGAAATCCATCTTGGATGCTTACTTTGTTTGATTGATTTTCATGCCTTGTGTGATCTTGGTTGAGATTAATGTTTGGTTGTTATAAATGCCTTGATAATAATGGATTATATGAATGAAAAATTTGGGATTTCCTATCACCTATGGAGGTCACGGTTTTGACTCAATTCATTAGGGATGTGAATTTGATTTTGTATAGAAATAAAATGAAGTTTATGTGATTAAGTGTTGAATGATAATGTTAGATTTAATAAATAGAAAATTTGAGAGTTTACTACACTAATGAGAGGCTACGGTATTTGTAACATCCCGAAAAATATTTGTCTAAGTATGAATGATCATTTTATATTATTCTTGAATTTTAGGAATTTTTCTGGAATTTTTCGAAAACGCTGAATATTTTAATATATTCCTCGTTTTGCATGCACACTAAGCTGAGGATTGCTGAGGTCAGTGTAACGCTCCGAAAATTAATTATTTTACCACAAATAGTCATTTTCTAATATTTGTGATTTGTGTGAATTATTTCGGAATTTTCTGGAAATAGTGAATATTTTAATATATTCCTCGTTTTACGTGAATATCCAGCAGAGTCGGGAAAACGACTGTAATGCTTCAAAAATTGGAAAATTATATGACGAATAGTCGTTTTATAATATTTTCAATTTTTGAGAATTTTCTGGGAATTTTCCGGAAACGTCGAATATTTTAGTATATTTCTCGTTTTGCGTGCACACTGAACAGAACTGGAGAAAAACGATGTTTTCTCCGAGAACCTTGGACTATGGACATGTCGACGAGGGATCTTACTAAACCCGAGACTTGACACAGTTTACGAGGTTTCACAATTTTCGAGAAATCTTAACAGATAAAACAAACCAATACTGTGAAAAATTTATCTGTCAGATTAATTAAATACTGACTTCTGTCAACTATAACTATTATCCTTTGGATAATAGTGTGTAATAAAAATCCTATCACATTACCCCAATGCAATCCACTTTATGTCTAATCCATTCACTTTAATTCAAATTTAATGTTAAATAATCAAAGCTTCTTTGAGAAGCTTTGACCAAACAATGACTCAAATGCCCTTAGCTTCCAAGGGAAGCCAAAAATTCCTCTCCCTCCTCTCTCTCTCAAGCTCGGCAGCAGCCCACTCAAAGGGCAGAAATTATTTGTTTTCATTTAATTAATTTACCACACTTTAATTCATAATTTCTAAAGACACTTTCTCTCTCTACCCTTTCTTCTTCTTCTCCATTTTTCTTCTTCTCTTCCTTCTCTCTAGAACACCCTCACGGCAGCCCCCTCTTCTTCCACTCAATCTTCACAAAAAATTAAACTAATCACATTTCCTTAATCCTCTCATCATTCTAAACACTTTTTCTTCTTGGAGTTTCTTGAAAATCCATCATCTTCAACACTTTCTCCAAGCTTCAAGCTTTGAGCTTTTTGGGTAAGTTTCAAGACCTCTCTTCCTTTCTCTTCATTTTCGTGGTCATGGTCTCTTTGGTGACCATCCATGGCTTATTTTCAAGCATTGGTGTTGATTTAACAAAGTTGAAAATTTCTAGGGCTTGGTGGAGCTCAAATCCGAAAATCTACAAGAAGATCCCTTGGTGTTTCTTTTGTTCTCTTCATTTGGGTAAGAGGAAGACACTCCTCCTCAACCTCTCTTAGCACCTAGGAACTTTGATTTTGCCATTTGTGGAAAAACCCTAATGAGGGTTATTCTTTGATTTTGTAATTAGTATGCTTGTGTGTTGATTTTATTTTGTTTATGCTATTGGATTGGTTTGTTGTATTTAATGGTATATTGGATTGGATTTTGTGATTGAAAATGGAAGAAAAATATTTGAGAACCCTTCTTGGAGGGCCACGGTTTTAGGCTAGAATTAAGGTAAATTTGTGATTAAGTTGTAACTAGCATAAGACTTAAATTGATCAATGGATAAAATGGAATTGAATGGAAGAAAAATTTGGAATGGGAATTCCTAGGGAGGCTACGGTTTTAGGCCAAGAAATTAGGGTTCTTGGTGAGCTAATTTAACAAGTGAACAATTAAATAAATTAAGAGAATGGCATGTAATGTGATGACTTGAAAAGATTTGGAAATGAAACCCTTGTGAGGCCACAGCCTCTAAGGCCTTTTGGGGCTTAATGTTGTGACTTTGGTAACTTGGAAGCATGAGGAATTAGGTAATTAGGAACCTATGTAATGAGTTGGATAATAAATAAATCGGAAGAATTTAACATAATTAAAGATTATGTAAATTTTAAAGGACTAAGAATGAAATTGTCATAAGACTTAGGAAATTTCAAGTGAGTGAAGAACAAGAGAGTGTGAGGCCAAAGAGCTTAAAATAATTTACAAGTTATGGGAAATTAAATTGCCTTGGAAGATTAAATTAATTGTAAGAATTGGATTGGATATGAACCTTGAAAAGGGAAACAAATTCTAAGTTAGGATTCATAATGGACCTAAGAATGTACCAATTGATTTGATCTTTATATTATGACATTATGGGTCTATGTGAGTGACCATTCATGTGTTGATGCTTATCTTGGCCAGTTGTAGTATATTATGAAATTGTGAATCAAACATGTTCATGCATAGAGTCTTATGCATTGTGAATGTCCTGTGGATTGTTGTAAGGCCAAGTTGCCTAGGAGATTGAACACATCTTTGTGCGGGTGCGAGTAGACTAGTGTGGGTCTTGTTATGACCTCGGGGGCGTCGGGGTGCAGGTCCTTCACAATGGGCAGTTGGTAGCTCCTCTGCCCGTGGGGCAAACTAATGCAAACGCACTGATGATCCGGACTTGACACTGTCCTATGTCGTGATCGAGCACGGACTGTCTGTACAATGCCTGATGTGCACGTGAAAATTATTGATGAATAGAACTTTGGCCGCGGCAGCCGAGTTACAGACATGTCTCCTGATCTTTCTCTCTGACTGTTTGTGTCTAGCTCCATGGAGTAGGAATTGGGAAAGCATGCATGTGTATCATGATATACTCTGTCATTGTTAATCATTATTTTCTGTAAATATGACTTGCTTAATTATTACTGTAATGAATATCTGCCTGGAACTGTTTACTTGCTTACTGTTGGACTTACTGCTTATTATTTGGAGATACTGTTCTGAATTGTTAATTTGGGCGCTGTTTCTAACTGCTATAATTGGTAATGATGGTAGGATGTCTTACCTCTTTTTCTATGTTTCTATTATTTGATGCCTGTGTGTACACTGTATTAATCGAAGACGACGGCAAGGAGGCGGAAGATCCCGATTTTCCTGGCTTCTGGCCCGAACAAGATTAGCTTCTACTGAGACGATGGCGGCACGTATGCGCAGATTTCTAGGCTATGTGCGTCTAACCTTCCTCGGAGGGCCAGAGTGCTGGCATATCAACTTGAACTCCAATCGTCGCGTCTAACTGGGAGATGTGTCGATTGCCCTAGCCTGGAGACATCATGAGGCGCCTGTCCTCACCTGCCATGTCAGCCTACGGCTGGAGTTCTACCTACCCATCCGTGAGATGTGGGGTGATCGTTACTACACCCCTTGGGAGGACTCTTTTGATTCTACTGCTCGGGCTCCTACCCGTGGTTCCGTGGTTCCCATGGAGGTTTCCTCTGAAGAGGAGGATCCTGCTGAGGACCCGGATACGGTCCCTCCTCATCTGAGAGACTGATTTTACTGGCAGCTACTGATGGCTACTAGTGTTTTATTTTGGGGCCTGATGTATTATTTTTGGTGGGCTGTATATTTTGATATCTCTGGGGTATATTTGTATAATCCTTTGAGGCTTGTATAGTTTTGCTTTTTGGATATTTCAGGCTTATATCTGAGCACAATTGATGTCAGCACATTATATATATATATATATTTATATGCATGTTATTCAGATGTGAATTATGTCTACTATTTTATTCTTCACCGTCATTTATATTCCGCATTGTTAAAATGATTATAAAAAAAAATATACTGCTATTTTTGCTCACGTTCCTAGGCATCGAACCAGTTAAACTTAAACTAATGAACTGGGTCTTGAATTGTTAAAACTTTACTTTTTCGCATTTTCTTTTATTTGACAATGTGACGTTCCCTCCCAAAAAGGGGCGTTACAGTTTTGGCCTTAGATTTTAAGAGATTGGATTGATTTTGTATGAAATAAGATTTATGTGATTAGGTATTAGAAGACCAATGCATAAAATGGAAAGAAATTTGGAACCTTGATGACCTAGGGAGGCCACGGTTTTTAGAAGAAAATTTGGGTCCAAATGATGCCTTGGTGCATCTTTGGGAATTAAGGACTTAGAGAAGTATACAATCCATAATGAGATGGAAGAAATTGATTGAGTAATAATTCTTAAGAGAGCCACGGTTTTTAAGGCTTCCTTAACCTAAAATTATCATAATTGATCAAGACTTAGGAAATTAAGAATGATGGATTCATAAGATGGAAAAATGAAGGAAAGAGATTTACTTGATAACTTAGAGTGATTTTAGACTTGAGAAAAGAACAAGAGTGTGAGTGAAACTTGGAAAGCCTTAGAATGATATTCTAAGTGAGTATGAGTAAATTCAAAGTGAAGAATTTGGAAATGTTGGATCCATAATATGGAATTGTGATAAATGTTGAACCATATGTACATATATGTTGATGTTGATATTGAGAATTGGTTCTATGCCATTGTGAGTCCATATGTGAGACTAAGTACTTGTTGATGTGTACTTGATGAAATTGTGGCATGATATTGTTGAGAATTGTCTATATGTCATTATGCTATGTTCCATAAGAAATGCCTTGTTGAGGAATATGCTTGTGATGCATTGTTCATGAGGAACATATCATTGATATACATACATGATTGAAAATTGAGTCGTCATGCATATGTGATGTCCGTTGGACTTTATTGAGAAAGGCGATGTATGCCTGGGAGATTGAATTACACCTAAGTGCGGGTGTAAATAGACTAAGCGTAGGTCATGTGTGTTGACCTTGGGGCGTCGAGGTGCGGGTGCTTCACATGGACAGTTATGAGTTCCTCTGTGCCATGGGGTAGACCGATGCAAATACACCGACGATCCAGACTAAGACGTTATCCTATATCGCGATCAACTGTTGAGGTGACATGTATAAGCTATATTGCGCAAATATTTTTATAAGATGAAGCACATTATTTTTTAAGGCTAACGAGATACTGGCATTACTCCTTGATCATTCTCTTCAAATATTAATGTCTAGCTCCATGGAGTAGGATTTTGGTACCATTTGCACGTGCATAGTGAGTCAGCATGACATCTGACATTTACACAATCATCCATTTTCATAATGATGAAACTGTTGTTCATTTATATAATGACTGGACTTTGCTTTAAATGAAGTTATTATTATTTGAACTGCCTTATTGTTTATTATCTAAGATATTATCATTGTTTCTCTTTTATTGCTTGTTTTTATTATTATTTATTGTTGTTTCTTTCTTAATGCCTATTTTATTATTACGGTTGATAAATATATATGTTGTGATGTTAAGTGGGCATCCTGCACCATTTTGTTTTCTTACTACCATATTGGTATTGAATGTTGGGTGTCTCAGCTCTTTCCTGTATTCCTGTACTTCTGTTTTACATTTATATTTGATAAAAGATCGTGAGGAAGAAGAAGAAGGACCACATCCCTACTTATTGGATTGGACTGATCAATTATTTTCGTTATGGCATCTAGACGAGATTTCTTCGGTTACATATGGGTGCAACTTCATAGGGGCATTGATGCCTGACTTGTCGATTGGGATATCGATCGTTGCATATATAGGGGTTGCAGCTTTGTCAGCTAGTAGTACCTATCCCAGGGTTACTACTTTCCCCCTTTGGTGCTTTTGTACCCATTATCTTTTATTTAGAATATGTAAGTATTATGTTTCGTGTGGTTAGTGCTTTGTGTTAAGGACGAATATATTATATATAAAATATGTTTTCCTGCAATGGTTGTATTAAATGGTTGGATACTAAATGTGCATCATTCGGGGCTCATATTTTCTATTTATGTATAATGGAAATTTTTTAAAATGTTGATTTGAGGCTGTGACACACCTAGCTTTAGTGACTGTGGTGCAATGACGATTGGGCCATAGTTAATAGATCTAGGGGTGTTACATGTACATTACTAACAGAGGGCTCTGCCTTGGGTTGACTGCAATCCCTTGATATGTGTTTGGGCTTCCCGTATATGAAATAAATGATCCCTTTGATCGTAAAATCCTTTGTTAAGTGGTCCTTTCTGCACTTGAAGCATTTTGACGAAGATGCCACGGTTCGACCAGACTTGTTGCTACCAGAACCTCCTCTATGTGATTGTTGTTGAGATTGATCCTCAGTGGCCTCGAATACGGCTTTTGTTGAAACGATTACCACTGCCATTCCATCCCCTTTGGAACCGAGATGGTCCAAAGTTACGGTTTCTCGTGTCTCGTGATTAGTCCAACTCCTCAATCCTGCGACACTTGTCCAGAAGAGCTGGGAACTCCTCAATTCCCAAAAGCAATACCGCTTTCTTCAAGATATGCCTCAATGCTTCTTCGAACTTGCAGCACTTCCACTCCTCATCAGGCTATAGTTGGAAATACCTTGAGAACTTCAACAAGCTTTCAAACTTAGCAGCATATTCAGTGACTGTCATGCTCCCTTGTTTTAGACCTAAAAACTTCATTTTTTTTGCATGCCTCGCACTGGCTGGAAAGTATTTCTCCAATAACTTATTCTTAAAAACTTCCCAGGTGATCTCTCTTCCCTCAGCTTCCATCAATCGTTGGGCTCCTGTCCACTAGTCTTCAGCATCTCCAACAAGCATAAAGGTAGCATAGGTTACCTTCTGAGCATCGAAGGTTACCTTCTGAGCATCAATACTTCTCATTCCTCTAAATATCTTCTCTAGCTCTTTGATCCAAAGACTTGCTTTTTTCGGATCAAATTCCCCTTTGAATTTTAGTGGATTGTTGCAGCAAAACTCTGATAAATTTTGAGTTTTAGCGGTCGCTTCTTGTTGTTGGGCAGTCCTTTGGTTCTGTTGCACTATAACATATGCCATCCTCTACATAGCTTCAGCTGCTGCAGCCAAATTCTTGTTGTCTCGTTCAGTGTCCGTACGTATACCTCTATCTCGAGCCATTGCGTTCCTCCGAAGTCATACTAAACAATACACAATGAAAGTCAGATGTAACCTTTTGGAAACCAAACACAAAGAATCACACAACACAAGCAAGACAAATCTAACCACAAACCCCAAAAGACTCAAACTTAGACTCTGATACCAACTAATGTGACACCCTCCCTAGGGTATCACATTTACGACTCAAACTTCAAAACTGAATCCAAGATGTAAAAGGTTTAATCTTGCAAAATATGAATTTTCTATTTTTCTTTCTCGAAAACATAAATTTAAACATAACAAAAACAACACAAGATGTAATACTAAATAATTACACATCAAAATATACAAAAGATGGCATGGATCACAGTCTACCCAAAACACATAAAGTTGTACTCAAAAGACATATATACAAACTATTTAACAAAACACAAATTAGCCCAAGTCTATATGCTTAGGGAGTAGGGTCCTCCAATGGAACCTCCTCCTTAGAGTCCCTTCCAAACAAGACCCTTGGCCGGGGCAAGATCTCACGGGCAGGTGTCCTAGCAGATGACACCTCAGAGTCGTGATCTTCCCTAGGAGTGTAATGCAAATTACCCCACAACTCCCTAATCGGCATAACAAACTCCAAACGTAACGAGACATCAAGAGAGAAAATAGGATTCCCTATACGGGTCCTATGTACAGATACAGTCATATCCCCTACATATCGAAAACGTTTAGTGTCCCAGTTGATACGCCAAGCATCCGTACCACCATGGAACTAAAAAAATCAACACGACTAAAAAAAGATGTGATCCTTCTTCGTCTTCCTCTTAGTCTTTATCCAAAATAAACATAAAACAGAATAACACAACAAAGATGTGAGATTCCCTATATCAATACCAACATGGAAGCACAGAAACTAGAGAATAGTAATATCATCCATATACAGGAAATGACAATTGCAGTTATGGCATCAAGTGTCAAATAATTTAGCAGATATAAAATGTCACAATGATATGTAGACAGACTATGCATATGCATAATGGACCAATTCCTACTCCATGGAGCTAAACACAATTTCAGAGAAAATGATCTAGAAAACATGTCTGTATCTCGTTAGCCTCAAGTCAAGTGCTATAATTTCTCAATTTGCACATCATGGATTATACAAGATAGTCTACACCAGATCGTGAATAGAATAGTGTTTGGTTGAGATCGTCGGTGCGTTGCACAGTCATCACGGCCCAGTGGAGCTACCAACTATCCACTTGTGGGATACCCGCGCCTCGACGGCTCCAAGTTCAACAAGTGAACCATACTATGCAATTCGCACCCGTACTAAGGTGTAATTCAACTCCTAGGCATATAGCCTCAACTGACACCGTCGGTATAATGTGTAACGCCCCTTGTTCTTAATACCGCGAAGAAGGAACACACACCATAATACTAAAGACACGAAATAAATTGTGAAAAATAATAGTTACAGTGATTAATTAAGACCCGATTCATTATTAACATAAGATTAAATAGTTTCTATTCTTTGATGATAAAATAATTGAGTATTGAAATGTCTGTATGCATTTTTTTTATAATATAACCATAAGGAGATAATAACAATTATCAATGCGATAGAATTGAAACAGAATTTATAATCATACATTCATATATATATATATATATATATATATATATATATATATATATATATATATATATATATATATATATATTATTATATGCATTAGCTTGTTTAGTTACATCACAAAATATACAAAAAGTAAAGGCTTACCCACCCAAGATAGTTTCAAATTTACAACCATTAGCTAGCAAAACATCAGGCTTCCCCAAAAAGATAACGGTTAGCCATCAGTAGCCACCTATAGTATTAGTCCCTACGATTGACGAGAAGGGACCGTAGTCGGGTCCTCCTCAGGGTCCTCCTCATCTGACGAAATTGCCATCCCAGTGACCGAATTTCGGGCAGAAGCCCGAGTAGTGGAGAGGAAAGAATCCTTTTGAGGGGTGTAGAACATATTAGCCCACATATCCCTCACAGGTAGATAAAATTCTAAAATAACAAAAGCTAAAAAATCAAAGACAGGGGCGTCATAACGACCCCAAGATAAGGACACCGTCAACTCCCCGCAGTAGACACATCGATCAGTTTGCACATGTAGGTGCCAACAATTTGGTCCTCCGTGAAAGGTCTACTTCACGTACCCCAAAAAGCGGCGTGGGCGTGACGACATCCTCAACAGCTCTAGTCGTAGTGCGGCCAGAAACCCAGAAACTCAGTTGTTTCCTTCTCCTCCTCACCAGCGTTTTCTCAAAATCAAATAAATAAACAGAAAGTATCAAAATGCAGAAAGAGGTGAGACATCCAGCTTTCAGTACCAAAATGGCAGCAAGAAAACGAAATGGCACTGGGCACCCACATATAGACACAATTCATATATCCAGTTACAGTAATAATTAAGATTAGCAGTAAGAGCATAACGACAATAAATAGCATTAATATTTCCAAACAATCAAATAATCATTGCTATAATAATAACAGATACTCTTCACAATTATAAATACTCATGCACAATGAATTATGAGACTGACAGTTCATAATGCAAAAGGTACTAAAATTCCTACCCTATGGAGCTAGACATAAACATTTTCGGAGTGAATGATCAAGGAGTAATCCCAGTATCTCGTTAGCCCTTAAAAATAGTGTGCTCATCTCATAAAAACATTTGTGCAATACAGCTTATACATGGCACCTCAACAGTTGATGGCGATATAGGACAGCGTCTCAGTCCGGATTGTCGGTGTGTTTGCATCAGTCTATCCCACGGCCCCAGTGGAACTACCACTGCCTGTTGTGAGACACCCGCACACCGACGCCCCCAGAGCCAACCACTATAACCCTATGCTTAGTCTATTCGCACCTGCACAAAGGTGTTGTTCAAACTCCTAGGCATACATAGCCTTCCAACAATGTCCAACGGACAACACATATGCATGACGACACAATGTACATCATACATGTTTATCAATGAAGCATTCATCATAAGCATACCACAATGGCATATATATACATTCATCATCAACTTGTCATAAGTCCATCAAATACATATTATCAATTGCTTAGTCCCACCTAGGGGATCACAACAACATAGAATCAATCCCCAACGTCAATATGTATTTAGGGTTCATCTACTATCACAAGTCCATATTCTCAAAGTCTTAAACTTAGGTCAATTATGACAATTTTTAGGTTAAGTAACCCTTCACAACCGTAACACTCTCAAGAGTTATTACTCAATTTTATTCTTCTACTTAATTATGGATTATGCATGTCTCTAAATTCTTAATCTTCAAAAATGCACCAAGGCATCCTTTAACCTCAAAATTTTCTCTCTAAAACCGTGGCCTCACATGATTTTCAAGTTCCAATTTTCTTCCATTTTATGCATTAATTTCTTGATATATATAATCACTCAAATTTTAGTTCACACAAAATCACTCCAATTTCCCTAAATTCCAAGCCAAAACCATGGCCTCACATTGGGTTAGGAAACCCTCAAAAATCTCCATCCATTATTTCCAACATTATCATTCAACCTTAATTTCATAAGCTTCATTTTATTGTGTACAAAAATCAATTTACATCCCTAATTTCTAGTCAAAACCGTGGCTTCACATTAGGGTAGGAAACTCCAAATTTTTCCATTTAACAACCCTAACATGATCAAGCATTTTCAACACTACCAATACATTCAAATTCACTATTCAAACATTAATCAAATTCAAGAATACATAAACATACAAAATCACCAAAATAAAGTAAGCATACAAAGGTTCCCTCACTACCAAAAATGGTTGAAGTGAGTAGTCTCCCTCTTACCTAAAGGAGAATCATGAAAATTGTAACATCCAAAAAATTTCGTATCTCTTAATCAGTAATTTTGACAGTTAACAGAATTTTACTGTTTAGTAATTTTTGGATACAGTAAAATTATTTTGATTATTCCATCAGCGTATTTTGTTCGTTTTGAGTAATTTACTCTGTGTCAAAAAAATAAAAATTTTCGGGCCGGGAAAAACTTTACGTAATTTAATTTTTACCGTTAGATTTTAATTATTTTACGTAATTTCATTTGATATTTATGTGTTTTCTAATTTTTGTGATTTTATGGGTGATTATGAAATTTTTATGATTCTCTGACCATTTTTGGACTGTTTGTGGGTCCCAGTGGTTCTACGTGGGCCCGGGATGAGTCCCAAAATGTGAAAATTTTTCTACGCATAGAAAAATTTATATTGTTTAGATGGAGACAGGGGATCTTACTAAACCTGAATCTGGAAATAGATTTTAAAATTTTATTTTACTGTGTTTTGTACTGTATTTAATTATCGGGTGATAAAAATACAGTAAAAATATTATTCAGAAGGTAATAGTAGATAGAAAAAAAAATAAATATTGCTTAAGTCAACATTTGTGGTTTGGATATTCACCATTGATTTAATCAACGATGGAGACTTGATCTTGATTTAATCAA
Organism: Ormosia emarginata; assembly: GCA_029884605.1. Classification (NCBI taxonomy): domain Eukaryota; kingdom Viridiplantae; phylum Streptophyta; class Magnoliopsida; order Fabales; family Fabaceae; genus Ormosia; species Ormosia emarginata. The sequence goes on along the minus strand of JAQQTP010000074.1, from coordinate 23,796,813 downwards.
CGGTGGAGATTTGATATTAAAAGTGAATAAGATCATTTATATCCATTAGATGGAGATTAAATCAAGGGTAGAAATTTAGTCTTATAAAATGACTATGACCATTGGATGAATAATTAATCAAGGGTGAAGATTTGGTCTTGTAAAGTAACAAGGACCATTTATGACCATTGGATGTTGATTTAATCTAGGGTGGAGATTTAGTCTTAAAAAGTGACAAAGACCATTTATGACCCTTGGATGTAAAGTTTGAAGCAGTAATCTTAACCCTTCATCTTGGAGACACATCTAAGGGCTAGGATTTAAAGAAGAAAGATCCAATGGCCTAAATTAAGTCTTCTATCTAAAGCTATACCTAAAGTCTACCTTAATCCTAACCATTGAATTAATCAATGGCTTAGAATGCTTCAAATAATTGCTTGGACTTTCAAGATTGAATCTTAACCATTGATTTAATCTATGGTTGAATTTGGTCTTATATAATTGCTTGGACTTCAATTGTGACCCTTGGATGGCAACATGGAAGGAGAGATCTTGACCATCCATTTAGTAGCTTCATCTAAAGGCTAAGATTAAAGGAGGAAGAAGATCCAATGGTCCAAGTTTGTTACTATCACTTGGAAAATTCTTCAATAATTTAGTACCAATTATTTGCTCAAATAATTCACTCTTTTCTCTCTTCACTCTACGGCAATGCATAGGAGGAAGGGGGCCAAAATTCATTTCATGCATTTCTACCTTACTTTATCATCTTTTCTATCATCTTTCTCAAGAAACAAAAACAAGACAACTCTTCCATTTTCTCTCCAAGCTTGGTTCGGTCATGGCACCCAAATATACCTTCTATCACTCTTTAATTTCAAACAACCTAGTTTCTTGAATCCTTACCTTATTCTAAGCAACTTTCATGCTTACCTTATTCTAAGCAACTTTCATGTTGGAGACTTTCTATAAATCATTCATTTTCAAGGAGTTTTTCCAAGAGCAAGTTCTAAGGTTTTTGAGGTGAAGTATAAGGAAACTTCATTTCTTCTCTTCTTTTTCATGTTCTAAGTCATGTTTGATCCATGGTTCTTCTTGTTCAAGCTTGATTTACTAATAAATACATGTTTTATTTTGTATTTAAGAAACCTTTGGTGGTGAAGGACTTGGAAAAAGAAACAAAACAGGGAGTTTTTGAGGATCTTCAAGAGGTAAGAGGGAGATCCACCTCACCAACCAAGCATGGTGGTGAGAGATGGTCTTATATTTGATGGATGGTGAATCCATGTGAGGATTCATATCCATAGTCTTGTAATTTATTTGTGGGTGTTTATGTGCTTTAATTATTTGTCTATGCTTGGTATGCTTTGCATGATTTTATGGCTTTGATAGTATGCTTAAAATATGTATGATAAGTATATGGCATGCTTGTAGTATTTATGATGAAATATGTATGTGTGTGCCATGATGCGTTGATGGAAAGGAAAATAATTTTTGGCTCCAATGGCCAAGGGAGAAGGCTACGGTTTTTTATGCCCTTAATTAGGGTTCATGTTGAAATTTTTCAAGAACAAGGGAATTGATTTTTGGGTCCCTAGAACTTAGTGAATTTCGGCCAAGACACCTCAAAATAGGTGTTCACAAATTAATATTTTCATGAATGATGAAAATGGATGATTTGAAGAATATGAAAAATAAACAAAGGGTTGGTTTTTCAAGAGAATAAGAACACGGTTTTGAAGGGATTTTTATTGATTTATTTTGTTTAAAAAGTTTCTAAGTGTTTTACTAAACATGAGTTTTAAATGAAAATAGCAATGTTGATTTTAAGGATTTGCAAAGAAAGTGAAAAAGGATTTGCAAAGAAAGAGAAAAAGGATTTGCAAAGAAAGTGAAAAATGAAAAATGAACAAATGATTTGATTTCAAAGACCAAGTGCTCACGGTTTTTGTTAAAGAATTTTTAATGGTTTTGTTTGTGTAAAACTATATCAATTTAGAAGGAAAAATATTTGATGGTTTCAATAGTCATGTCCACGTTTTGGAGGGCTTGAAATGCCTTGATTTTTATGAACAAAGTGATTTTCAAAGTGGAAATGTAACTTGATTTAATACAAGGAATTTGGAAAGGGATTCAAAGTGTTTTATCACTTGAGAAATAGAAATTTTCGTAAACGAAAAATAAAGAGAGATTGAAAATGTTCAAACTTCATTTTATTTTGAAGAAAATTGATTGTAGAAGTGATTTGGTAAAAATGGAGAATATAATGGTGTTTTAAAAATTTTACTAACGTATAACTTATTTTTGAGTTTTGAAATACGTTAGAAAATGTTAAGACTTGAAACATTGATTCATATCAATGGAAAAGTGATTTGGTGGATTATATTTTGGAAAAGGATTTCTTTTGTGGATTATATTTTGGAAAAAGAATTTCTTGAGTAAAGAAATGTGGAAAAAGATTTTCTTGAGAAAGAAAATGTGAAAAATGAAATACAAAGTCAAATTATTTTGAGAAAGGTTGAAAAGGAATTTTTGAAGGTTAAAAAATATTTTCTGTAATGAAATTGTGGTGAAAAATTATTGCGTAGCTTAAAAACGATTTAAAATACGTTAAAATATTTTTACGCGATTTGAATTACGTTTAAATATTTTTACGTGATTTGAACTACTGTTGAAAAATCACTACGTGATTGAAAAGTGATGGAATATTTTTACGCGATTGTGAAAATGGCGAGAAATTGCTATGCGATTTGGAAAATGTTTAAATATTTTGATAATGATGGAAAATGATTTACGCAACTTAAAAGAATGATTTTCAAGTTACGCGGTTATGAAAACGGTGGAAATATTTTTACGATTTGAGAAAACGTTAAAAAATTAATACGTGATTTAAAAATGCAACAGAAATGTTGTGGAATTGTGAAAACGTAACGGATATATTGCGCAATTTTGTGAAAACACGACGAAAGTGTTTTATAACTATGAAAATGTGATAACATGATTTTCGCTATTGAAAATACAGTATGATTACTGTTGAACCAGTGTATGGACACTGTATGAGAAAATGACGTGTTTTGCCTGTGATTGGCATTTGGTGCATTTTACATGCATTGAAAAGATATGCCTGTAATTGGCATTGGTGCATTGTACATGCATTGGAAAAATATGTGTTGAGGCATATGATTAAATTGAACAAATGAAATTGAAAAGATTTGGCCCTTGTGGTTGGACTTGCACGGATATATTCGTGCATTGTATAAAGTATAGCTAATAGCTATTTTGGCCCTTGTGGTTGAAGAGGGAATGAGAATTGATAGTGAGGTCTATGATGGATCTTGGGGGCGTCAAGGCGCAGCGGTCAACCAGTGGATATCTGTCTGTGGGCTAAGGCTGGACCATATGCCACTTGGCGATGCAGTCCGTTGCAACGCATTGATGATACCTGACAAGAACACGATTCTTTTCAACGACTGGAAGATTGTCTTTGGACTAAGGCTGACAATTAACAGAGCATTCTCCTCGAAATTGTGAAAACCTCCATGGAGTTGTTTTTGAAAAACTGAGTCTATGTGCGCATGCATGAATCTGAACATTTATACCAGTATGATATATTAATTGAGGAATATTGGCTATGACAACTGTTTTGAATACTTGGATGATGATGATGATAATTAGACAATGTTGAGGGCATTATCGTAATTGTTGTTTATGATAATTGAATTGATATATGATTAGATGATAATAGTTGATTAATATTGAATATATTATTGGAAGTCTGGTATGATATCTCTATATGATATTGTTGTTTGTGTTATCTCTATGCTGCCATGTTGGTATTGGTGTAGGTGATCTCACCTCTTTGTTATATTATTTTGCTGTGTCTGTATTGTTAAAATAATATAGTAGAAGGAACAAGTTGTCTTAGATATAACGGGTGAAAAATGTTCTGAGATTGGTGACAACATGGTGGAGTGGACATTCAGGACTCGTTGGTGTGCAGTGTTAACAAGGAGCAGATATCTGATGCATCAAGATGGATACAAGAAAGAATAAGTATGTTAAGTTTTCTCGTTAGTGTTGTACTGTGCTATTAAGTAGGACCTGTCATAGGGTTTGTTACTGTTAAAAAGAGAGAGTTTTCTGTTAGTTTTATATTTCTCTTTAAATTGTTAAATATTAATTGGTGTCAATATTGTATATTAAATATATTTTCAGTATTACTTATGGATTTCAGTAAGCTTATGTTTCAGTAAAGAAGAAATTTTAAAACCCATCTTTTTATAACTCAAACCTTGTGCGAACTTCTTTTTAATTATGAGTTGGGAGTCAGACATGTGATACCCTAGGGAGGGTGTTACATTAGTTGGTATCAGAGCACAGTTTGAGTCTTTTGGGGTTTATGGTTAGGTCTATTTTGCTTGTGTTGTGTTCTCTGTGTTATTGTTTTCCGAAAGGAAACAATGTTGTTTATAATGGATATCAGATCCATTGTATTCCGATTCACTCGTCTCTGAAGAAAAAGAAGAAAAAGGGAATGGCTCGGGATAGTTGTACTTGTGTGGAAGTGGAACATGTTACTAGTAATGCAGTTGCAGCTACGGGAGCAACGGGAGCAATGTGGAAAGACGACTGCACGAACAGAGGATCGTTGAACAGCGAAAAACTGGAAGTTGAAGTTCAGGATCTGATGGAAGAGAATCAGTCTTGGAATATAAGATTTCGTAATTTTTGGAACCTGGTATTTCTTTCTTAGGGATATTAGGAAAGTGATTGATTTCAACGGAAGACGTATTTACAACCATTGAGGAAACCAAAAGCAGTAAGTGATGTGAAAAAAGGTACTTAATGAAGGAATGTACGTCAAGGAAACAATTTGCAGAAAAGTTGGACACATTTTCCCAGGGATTATGCTCTTTAAAAATAGAGTTTTCTGTTAGTAAAATCTTGGATGATAAGGAAAATTGTTACTCTAAGCGGAATGAAAGTGTTCTGAGCTGAAGACTTAATTATGGGAGACTGTATTGCAGAAGGTAATTCTTTGATCATAATGTACATCTTTGGGAGGAAACCTGTTCTTTGTGTAATATGATTGAGTAGATTAATTATATTTTAGAGTTATCTGTAATCCTTTGATTTATTTATTTCTGTTTCTATTCTTAGCCGATCGAGCTACTTATGTTATTCAAATTATTGTTATAGATCAAATCTTTGTGTTAGTTTGATCTGTCGTTCAAAATTTTTGTGTTAGTTTGATCTGTTTCATAAACGGACATGATCTTTGAAAATAGATTGGTTATTTTTCAACCATATCCTATGAGATTATTTCAGTAAAGTGTTAGTATTCCAGAAAATTCATTCTACAAAAATCAGGCAAAATCAAATTCTTGTTGGATAGGCCTGGTAACATATCAGATAGTTTTGCTATCTTCAATAATGTTTTTCATGTACTAATATTTGCAAGAAAGGATATTCTTATATTTGTATCTGTGTCATCGTATCAAAGCGGCGCAGTGGAAGCGTGGTGGATTCTTCAAAAGCGAAAGAAGTTCGTCTATGGGAAAAGTTAAGACAATAATGGAAAACCGTAGAAAAAAAAATTTATTGAGATATTTGTTTGATCAGGAGAAGTGAACAGGAGATAAAGAACTTTCATTGGTGAAAAGATGGAAGAAGAATAGTTGTATTTATTCCAAGAATGTGAAAGCATGGTTATTAAATTTCGAGGATGAAATTTCTGTAATAAGGGGAGTATTGTAACATCCTAAAAATTACGTATCTCTTAATCAGTAATTTTGACAGTTAACAGAATTTTATTGTTTAGCAATTTCTGGATACTGTAAAATTATTTTGATTATTCCGTCAGTGTATTTTGTTCGTTTTGAGTAATTTACTCCGTGTCAGAAAATAAAAATTTTCTGGCCGAGGAAAACTTTACGTAATTTAATTTTTACCATTAGATTTTAATTATTTTACGTAATCTGATTTGATATTTGTGCGTTTTCTAATTTTTGTGATTTTATGGGTGATTATGAAATTTTTATGATTCTCCGACCGTTTTTGGACTGTTTGTGAGTCCCAGTGGTTCTACGTGGGCCCGGGATGAGTCCCAAAATGTGAAAATTTTTCTACGCATAGAAAAATTTGTACTGTTTAGACGGAGACAGGGGATCTTACTAAACCTGAATCTGGAAATAGTTTTTAAAATTTTATTTTACTGTGTTTTGTACTGTATTTAATTATCGGGTGATAAAAATACAGTAAAAATATTATTCAGAAGGTAATAGTAGATAGAAAAAAAATAAATATTGCTTAAGTCAACATTGGTGGTTTGGATATTCACCATTGATTTAATCAACGATGGAGACTTGATCTTGATTTAATCAACGATGGAGACTTGATCTTGATTTAATCAACGGTGGAGATTTGATCTTAAAAGTGAATAAGATCATTTATAAGCGTTAGATGGAGATTAAATCAAGGGTAGAAATTTAGTCTTATAAAATGACTATGACCATTTATGACCATTGGATGAATAATTAATCAAGGGTGAAGATTTGGTCTTGTAAAGTAACAAGGACCATTTATGACCATTGGATATTGATTTAATCTAGGGTGGAGATTTAGTCTTAAAAAGTGACAAAGACCATTTATGACCCTTGGATGTAAAGTTTGAAGAAGTAATCTTAACCCTTCATTTTGGAGACACATCTAAGGGCTAGGATTTAAAGAAGAAAGATCCAATGGCCTAAATTAAGTCTTCTATCTAAAGCTATACCTAAAGTCTACCTTAATCCTAACCATTGAATTAATCATTGCCTTAGAATGCTTCAAATAATTGCTTGGACTTTCAAGATTGAATCTTAACCATTGATTTAATCTATGGTTGAAATTTGGTCTTATATAATTGCTTGGACTTCAATTGTGACCCTTGGATGGCAACATGGAAGGAGAGATCTTGACCATCCATTTAGTAGCTTCATCTAAAGGCTAAGATTAAAGGAGGAAGAAGATCCAATGGTCCAAGTTTGTTACTATCACTTGAAAAATTCTTCAATAATTTAGTACCAATTATTTGCTCAAATAATTCACTCTTTTCTCTCTTCACTCTACGGCAATGCATAGGAGGAAGGGGGCCAAAATTCATTTCATGCATTTCTAATCATCTTTTCTATCATCTTTCTCAAGAAACAAAAACAAGACAACTCTTCCATTTTCTCTCCAAGCTTGGTTCGGCCATGGCACCCAAATATACCTTTTATCACTCTTTAATTTCAAACAACCTAATTTCTTGAATCCTTACCTTATTCTGAGCAACTTTCATGTTGGACACTTTCTCTAAATCATTCATTTTCAAGGAGTTTTTCCAAGAGCAAGTTCTAAGGTTTTTGAGGTGAAGTATAAGGAAACTTCATTTCTTCTCTTCTTTTTCATGTTCTAAGCCATGTTTGATCCATGGTTCTTCTTGTTCAAGCTTGATTTACTAATAAATACATGTTTTATTTTGTATTTAAGAAACCTTTGGTGGTGAAGGACTTGGAAAAAGAAACAAAACAAGGAGTTTTGAGGATCTTCAAGAGGTAAGAGGGAGATCCACCTCACCAACCAAGCATGGTGGTGAGAGATGGTCTTATATTTGATGGATGGTGAATCCATGTGAAGATTCATATCCATGGTCTTGTAATTTATTTGTGGGTGTTTATGTGCTTTAATTATTTGTCTATGCTTGATATGCTTTGCATGATTTTATGGCTTTGATAGTATGCTTAAAACATGTATGATAAGTATATGGCATGCTTGTAGTATTTATGATGAAATATGTATATGTGTGCCATGATACGTTGATGGAAAGGAAAACAATTTTTGGCTCCAATGGCCAAGGGAGAAGGCTACGGTTTTTGATGCCCTTAATTAGGGTTCATGTTGAAATTTTTCAAGAACAAGGGAATTGATTTTTGGGTCCCTAGAACTTAGTGAATTTCGGCCAAGACACCTCAAAATAGGTGTTCACAAATTAATATTTTCATGAATGATGAAAATGGATGATTTGAAGAATATGGAAAATAAACAAAGGGTTTGTTTTTCAAGAGAACAAGAACACAGTTTTGAAGGAATTTTTATTGATTTATTTTGTGTAAAAAGTTTCTAAGTGTTTTTTTAAACATGAGTTTTAAATGAAAATAGCAATGTTGATTTTAAGGATTTGCAAAGAAAGTGAAAAAGGATTTGCAAAGAAAGAGAAAAAGGATTTGCAAAGAAAGTGAAAAATGAAAAATGAACAAACGATTTGATTTCAAAGACCAAGTGCTCATGGTTTTTGTTAAAGAATTTTTAATGGTTTTGTTTGTATAAAACTATATCAATTTAGAAGGAAAAATATTTGATGGTTTCAATAGTCATGTACATATTTTTGAGGGCTTGAAATGCCTTGATTTTTATGAACAAAGTGATTTTCAAAGTGGAAATGTAACTTGACTTAATACAAGGAATTTGGAAAGGGAATCAGAGTGTTTTATCACTTGAGAAATAGAAATTTTCGTAAATGGAAAATAAAGAGAGATTGAAAATGTTTGAACTTCATTTTATTTTGAAGAAAATTGATTGTAGAAGTGATTTGGGAAAAATGGAGAATATAATGGTGTTTTGAAAATTTTACTAACGTATAACTCATTTTTGAGTTTTGAAATACGTTAGAAAATGTTAAGATTTGAAACATTGATTCATATCAATGGAAAAGTGATTTGGTGGATTATATTTTGGAAAAGGATTTCTTTTGTGGATTATATTTTGGAAAAAGGATTTCTTGAGTAAAGAAATGTGGAAAAAGATTTTCTTGAGTAAGAAAATGTGAAAAATGAAATACAAAGCCAAATTATTTTGAGAAAGGTTGAAAAGGAATTTTTGAAGGTTAAGAAATATTTTCTATAATGAAATTGTGGTGAAAAATTATTTGCGTAGCTTAAAAACGATTTGAAATACGTTAAAATATTTCTACGTGATTTGAATTACGTTTAAATATTTTTACGTGATTTGAACTACTGTTGAAAAATCACTACGTGATTGAAAAGTGATGAAATATTTTTACACGATTGTGAAAATGGCGAGAAATTGCTATGCGATTTGGAAAATGTTTAAATATTTTGAGATGATGGAAAATGATTTACGCAACTTAAAAGAATGATTTTCAAGTGACGCGGTTGTGAAAACGGTGGAAATATTTTTATGCGATTGAGAAAACGTTAAAAAATCAATACGTGATTTAAAAATACAACAGAAATGTTGTGGAATTGTGAAAACATAACGAAAATGTTGCGCAATTTTGTGAAAACACGACGAAAGTGTTTTATAACTATGAAAATGTGATAACATGATTTTCGTTGTTGAAAATACAGTATGAATACTGTTGAACCAGTGTATGGACACTATATGAGAAAATGACATGTTTTGCCTGTTATTGGCATTTGGTGCATTTTACATGCATTGAAAAGATATGCCTGTAATTGGCATTGGTGCATTGTTCATGCATTGGAAAAATATGCGTTGAGGCATATGATTAAATTGAACAAATGAAATTGAAAAGATTTGGCCCTTGTGGTTGGACTTGCACTGATATATTCGTGCATTGTATAAAGTATAGCTAATAGCTATTTTGGCCCTTGTGGTTGAAGAAGGAATGAGAATTGATAGTGAGGTCTATGATGGATCTTGGGGGCGTCAAGGCGCGGCGGTCGACCAGTGGATATCTGTCTGTGGGCTAAGGCTGGACCATATGCCACTTGGCGATGCAGTCCGTTGCAACGCATTGACGATCCTCGACAAGAACACGATTCTTTTTAACGACTGGAAGATTGTCTTTGGGCTAAGGCTGACAATTAACAGAGCATTCTCCTCGAAATTGTGAAAACTTCCATGGAGTTGTTTTTAAAAAACTGAGTCTATGTGCGCATGCATGAATCTGAGCATTTATACTAGTATGATATATTAATTGAGGAATATTGGCTATGACAACTGGTTTGAATACTTGGATGATGATGATGATAATTAGACAATATTGAGGGCATTATCGTAATTGTTGTTTATGATAATTGAATTGATATATGATTGGATGATGATAGTTGATTAATATTGAATATATTATTGGAAGTCTAGTATGATATCCTTGTATGATATTGCTATTTGTGTTATCTCTGTGCTGCCATGTTGGTATTGGTGTAGGTGATCTCACCTCTTTGTTATATTATTTTGTTGTGTCTGTATTGTTAAAATAATACAGTAGAAGGAACGAGTTGTCTTAGACATAACGGGTGGTAAATGTTCTAAGATTGGTGACAACATGGTAGAGTGGACATTCAGGACTCGTTGGTGTGTAGTGTTAACAAGGAGCAGATATCTGATGCATCAAGATGGATATAAGAAGGAATAAGTATGTTAAGTTTTCTCGTTAGTGTTGTACCGTGCTATTAAGTAAGACCCGTCATAGGGTTTGTTACTGTTAAAAAGAGAGAGTTTTCTATTAGTTTTATATTTCTCTTTAAATTGTTAAATATTAATTAGTGTCAATATTGTATATTAAATACATTTTCAGTATTACTTATGGATTTCAGTAAGTTTATGTTTCAGTAAAGAAGAAATTTTAAAACCCATCTTTTTATAACTCAAACCTTGTGCGAACTTCTTTTTTATTATGAGTCGGGAGTCAGACATGTGATACCCTATGGAGGGTGTTACAAAAATGGCTTCCTAGGTGCTCCTTGGTGGGTTCGGTTTTGAGCTTCCAAAATCCTAGGAATTTCAAGACAATGAATCAACGTCAAGGGTTGAAAGAGAAGAGATCCATAGTCATCAATGAGACCATGGAGCATGAAAATGAAGAAAAAGAAGAAGAAAAATGAAAACTTTACCTTGAAACTTGAAGCTTTGTCTTGGATGACAATGGAGGAAAGGTTAGATTTTGAAAAAAAAAATTCTAAATAGAAAAGGTAGAGGAGGTTAAGGTGAGTATGGAAATGGTCTTGGCGAAGAAAAAAGAGAAGAAAATGGTCTCAAATGGGGGCTGCAAATTTCGGATTGGGAGAAGGGAGAAGAAGAAAGAAAGAAGAGAAAAATGAAGAAGATGAAGTTAGAGAGAGAAAGTGTTGTAGGAAAATGAGTAAAATGTAATTAAGTGAATTAAGTGGGAGAGCAAAATTTTGCCCGCCTTGGCCATGCATTGCAGCGGCAATGGAGAGAGAGAAAGGGGAAGTTTTGGCTTCTCCAACAAGCCAAGGGCATGCTTGGTCATTTGGTAGTCAAAGCTTCTCAAAGAAGCTTTGATTAAAATACAATAAATTTGAATTAAAGTAAGTTTGATTAGACTTAAAGTAGATTATATTTGGATAATGTGATAGGGTTTTTAATACATGTTATTATCTAATAGATAATTACTACAGTCGACAGAAATTGGTATTAATTTATTTGACAGATAAAATTTACATAGCGTTTTATTATTTTATTTGTTAAAATTTCTAGAAAAATATAAAATCTCGTAAATCGTGTCTAGCCTCGAGTTTGGTAAGATTCCCCGTCGACGTTTCCACAGATCAAGGTTTCCTGGAAAAGTATCTCATTTTCCCGGCTCCGCTCAGTTTGGACGCAAAATGAGGAATAATATTAAAATATTCCACGTTCTCAGAAAAATCCAGAAAAATTTTCAAAAATCACAAATATTAGAAAATAAACATTTTTCATAAAATAAATAAAATTTGGGGTGTTACGTAATGCATGATCAAAGACTCAATGCATACACACATTTCAATATCATGATTGTCCATAAACATAAGCTACTCATGAGCCAAACCAGTCATTAACATCTCTGGGTCCCTTTTAAGAGCACGACAGCACACTGCTGTTATTTTCAATCGCAAAGCATCTTTATCGCATAATTCATGAATCATCATTCTTAAATTATGTAAGACATCATCACTATTTTTTAATCACGTAAAACTTTTATTACACTTTTTAAGTTTAATTTTGAAACTTTCAAAGATTAATATAGAAATTAACTTTAGTTCCAATATTATTCTAACTAGGCCCCTCTAGGTAATAATTCCTAATGTTTTTCACAAAGAACACAAAAAGGAATCCACCTTATATTAATTTTATAAATCATTTTCCCCTACCTTTAACAAAAATACCTTAAGTTTTCAATTTCCCTTTCAAGCTTATTTTCCACTCAATGGCCGAAACTCCTCTCTTATTGAACGACCAAATTTTATTTTATCTCTCTTTCATTATTATAAATTCTTAATCCAATTCTTTTTCACCTAAACACCTAAGTTCCAAATCAACATAAAAAGTTTGTCGTGGATACCCTATTTAAGGTTACTTGCTTGTGGCCCCTAAGGTCTTTGGACCTCAAAATTTTTATCCTCATCAACAAAATTCCAAGCATACAATATACTTCAATCATCAAACTTTCTACTCAACCAAAATTATGCATAATATTAAACCATAAATCACATAGGGCAAAAATCACAAAATTAGCAAGAGTTAATACAACCAAGTGAACAACCCTCACATGGATTCCTCACTTACAACATACAATTTCGTTTCTCACCACCATAATAGGTTGAAGAGGTTAATCTCCCTCTTACCTTAGATGATGACCAAAACTCCTTGGGTGCTTTCTTGAATCAAAGTTCCTCTTCCAAGATGCTCTTAAAAATGAAAACAACATACAAAAAGAATCAACATCTAAGGTTTGGAAATAGAATGACCATGGATCAAAATCTTCGTCTTAGAATTTGAAAATGAAAAGAGGAGATGAAGATGGAGGAATTTCCCCTTAAAAGCTTTCAAAACCCTAACTTGAAGAAGTACTTGAAAATGGATGAACTAGATCAAGATCACAACACCAAAGTGTCTTCAAATGAGGTTTGGATTCAAGAAATATAGTTGATTGAAATTAAAGAAGATTGGAGAGTGGGTTTTAGTGGTGAGGCCGTGAGCTTGGTGGAGAGAAAATGAGAGAAAAAAGTGAGAGAGAAAATGTGTAGCTTTTTGATTCTTGGTAGAAAGATGAAAGTGAAACTAAGTGAAGTGAATAAGTGAATAACAAAGTCCTAGAACCCTTCTTGCCATGTGATTGACATGAGCTTCCCAAGGAGATAGGGAGACAAGCTTCCTCCAAACTTGCTTAGGAAGTTTGCTTCCTATTGGTCCAAAAAGAGAAGAGTCAAATGGTGATGTCACAAAGGTGTGGTCATATGGATGATGTCATCAAGAGAAGCCTCTAGAAAAAGGTGAGTAGGCTTATATCTAGAACCATCCACTAGATCTTTACTAAAATCTATTATCCAATGGAAAAAAGTTACAGTTAACAAAATCAGTATTTATTATCCAATAGATAATAGAATGTACCTAGATTTTATTTGTCAGATAAAATCTCAAATAAAGAAAACTTCAAAAACTGTCGCCGGTCTTGGGTTCAGTAAGCTCCCCCGGTCCCACTTCAACAGTCCAAAATTATCTAAAAATAATATTAAAATAATCAAAATAAGTCAAATAATTCATAAAAAATCACAAAGATCACAGATAAGAAAAATTGGGGTGTTACAATGTGTGTCTATTAAAACAAAATCTTTTAAAAATCATTGTATGAACATATTTTAGGGTTTTCATTAGGCATAATCATACATCACCATGCATTGCATAAAATTGACAATTGTATAGGCAATTGCCTTATTTTCTATAATTGCAAAGATTAAGGACAAGAGTTGGCAAGAAGGGCTAGGAATAGTACATGAAGTAAACTTGCTATTATTCCTGGTATATTTATGAATATTTCAGTGTATGTTTGTTCAATTGAACTGCTATATAATAGTTAAATTATTTTCATAATTAAATGAATTGTCTGCCTTGGGAAGGAAAAGGATTGAGTTTTGGCATTCGCCACCTTTCCATATAATATGTTTAAACTGGTTTTTCCCTGAAGCAGCTAGATTTTTCATGATGTCACGGTTTCAAACTACTACTGAGAATTTCATATTCTCACCTCGATTCTTTTTAAGTTCCATAATAAATCCAGCGTAGGAGTAAAGCAAGCGTAAGGCAAGGCGACGAAGACCTAGTGAAGATATTTATTTATTTATTTTGGTTTGTATTTAAATTCATGGCTATGTAATTAAGTTTTTATAATTAGTCTGCACTAATATGTAATCTCAGACATATCAGGTGGTATCACGGTAAAGAGCAAGTTGTCAAATGCGTAAAATGTCTTGCTCTCTTACATTTGTCAAGGCTCTATATATGTATATGTTATATTTGGATACACAAGTTTTATATTTATATTTTAAATTCTACGCTATAAGTCTAAAATTGACACACTTAGTCCTATTTACTTGGCATATATAGGATATGCTACAATATCTAGGATTAGGGTGTTACACGGCCAATAGGATGAACTACTCTGATAACAAAATGTAACATCCTTAATTTCATTACCATATATCTATTCAGAATTTATGCAGTAGTAATTAAAATTAAGTACGTCACGTAAACTAATTAAATAAATTATAATAAAACATATATATAGTTTTACGCAAAATATAAGCCTTTGAAGGTTAACATATTATACATACCATAATAAGAATGGTATACAGTTTACATTACAGTACTCGATAATTACATATTTTGTTACAGTATACTAAATATACATCATAATTACATGAGAATATCAAAACATATTCTAAATCTTCTTCCTTCGACTACTAGCTGAAATACGTGTACCTACAAATATTATGGATATACAACAGAAAAGGGGTGAGAATTACAAATATTCTCAGTAATACAATTTAAAACAGTATCATCATAATATTTTCAACTATGTCGGGGAAAAACACGATTTAAAATTTAAATACATTATATCTTAGAAAGGTGGCGAAAATACCAAATTGGGTCCTTTCTCTTCTCAAAATAGAATACCATTTAATAACGGTTTCCACAATATTCATTACCAAATAATACACATTTCATTCATAGAAATTGTTAAAAATAATTATCAAGTAAGAACCATAATCTTAAATTCATACATTGGCTCTCATAATACAATAAAGTCATATCATGACATTAAATACAGAAAATTCATTACAGTGCTCGTTATTCATGTTCTAATTCTCACAGAACCCATAATACTATATTAAATCAGTAAAGGTCACCTCACATAACCTGGGTTCTATATATTCAAGGTAGATCTCACTACCACAAGTTAGGTAATAGTCTGCTTTCAGGTCGGTACACTCCAACCTATTCATGACACTGCTATGTGTAACACCCCAAAATTTCATGTTTCTCAGTAATATGGGATTTTACAGTTTTTTTATTTTTGTGCCCTGCTTAATTTATTTTGACTGTTCTGTAATTGTTTTTGGACTTTTTGTGTGTTTTACTCGGTATCGGGAAAATAAAATTTTTCGGGCTGGGAAAATTTTTTGACAATTTATTTGTGGCCGAAGGAGCTTACTAAACCCGAAACCGAAAGACATAGTTCTCAATTTTATAATTTTTAGAATTTATCTATCAAATAAAAAAATTGCATTTTATTATTCATTAGACCATAACTACTGGTTGGTGAGCAGTAGCTTCTGTCCATTTGGTAATAGCTTCGGTAACTTCTATTCATTGGATAATAGTCTCTGGAAAAGTCTTGGTCATTTTTCTAGAGCATTCTTGATAACTCACTTTGGTGAGCCAATTAGAGAGCTAGTTATTTAAGAGTAACCAATGAAAACTAGTCAATATTAATGGCTAGACTTATCTTGAACTAATTGGAAACAAACAAGTTAAACTAAGAGACTTTGTGAACAAACTTGGTTAGCCTTTTTGCTTAGAGTTCCATGGCCAAGAGGAGTTCTGGGACCTTCACCATTTTGTGATTCATGCAATGACTCTTATGCTTGAACCAATAAGAACCAAGGTGACCAAACCATGACATGTTAATGACCAACACCATGTGATATTTCATAAGCTTGTTGATTAAGTCTTTGACTCCCCACATGCATACACTCCACGGCTAGGAGCTTGTATTAGGATATTTTCATTTCAAGTTTATCATACTTTGTGACCAAGTATCATTCTCTCTAGTCTCTCTCTTCCATGAACAAAGAAAACCTCTCAACCTTTCCTTCCAAAAGCTCATGGCTAAACCCCTCCAAACCATCATCCAATCTCTCTTAATTCCATCTAACTTTGTTTTCTAAACCTACATATCATTCTAAGACTCTTTCATGTTAAGAGCATAAGCTAAATCATCCATCTTCTACCTTTATTACAAGCTAGGGTTCTTAAGTTTTCAAGGTAAAGTTCTTGATTTTTGTTTCTAAGTTTGATTTTAAAGTTCTAAACCATGTTTGATCCATGGTTTTCTTGTTTTCAAGTCTTGTTTATAACTTTGGTATGGTTTAAAGATTTCTAGGGTTGAGTTCTTGGTGTACGAAATCTTCAAGAGGACAAGCAAGGACTTGATTGATCTTCCCCTAAGGTAAGAGGGAGATTAACCTCATCAACCATGTGTGGTGGTGAGGAATGAAATTGGTTGTTAGTGAAAAATCCATATAAGGATTTATTCACTTGTATGTATAAGTTTTCATGCTTTGTGATTGTTTTGGTTCCAAAGAACCTAGAGGCTCACGGCCTCCACACTTATTTTGGAGCAAACCAATTAAAAATATTGTATCAAGCATAGATTTAGATGATTAGGTAATAAGTAAATGAATTAAGGGTTTTTCAAATAAAAGGAAATAGGAATTGAACAAATATTTTGTGAGGAAACACTATTTGATTTTCGGCCAACATGCCAAGAATTGGAAATCTAGATCAAAAATAATTTCTTAAGTGTAGTCATAGAGGATTAAGTAACAAGAATTTAAATTAGTGGATTTTGAGGTATCAAAATGAAATGAACAAATTTTTGGAATAATTTGGAAAGTAGATTTCAACTATGATGGGAATAAATTTAAAAGAACTTAGGTTTACTAACGTATAGCTCACCCATTTGGGTTTTGGAGTGCGTTGGTAGACTTTGATCTATAAGGGTAGATAAAATCAAAGAAGTGTGAATTTTAATAAGGAATAGTAGAAAATATTATTTAAAGGAATTTTAAGTAAGAAAGTATTTTAAATAAGATTATTTGTATATTAAATATAAAAGTGTTAAAAGTTTATAAAGGCAATATCCTTTCGCGTTTCCAAAATAATGATTTTTGAGCTACGCGATTGAGAAAATAATTTAAAATCACTATGCGATTGAGAAAACATTCAAAAATCTCTACGCAATTTAGAAAACGTTTGGAAATATTTATGCTGTTGAGAAAATGTTGGAAAATACTTATGCGATTTGAAAATGTAACAAAAATGTTACGCGATTGTGAAAACGTGATAAAAGTATTACGTGATTGAAAATGATAGCGATTTACTGTCGGGCTAACGTACTAGGCCATGGTGTACTGTGCAATGCACCGACGATCTCGATAAAACACTATCCTTAATTATGATCTGGCGTAGACTGTCTTGTATAAGCCATGGCGTACGCTGAAATTCTGTTTTAGCACTTTATTTGAGACTAACGAGATACAGACAGATCTTCTAGATCATTCTCTCCGAAATTGTGATTAGTTCCATGGAGTAGGAATTGGTCTGTATACATATGCATAGTGGGTTAGCATATTGATGTGACAATTATATTTATCTGTTATTTTATCTGTGATATGATAACATGATTTTACCTATTAATGTTATATCTGTATGTTTACAGTTATTCTTATACTGCCGTACTGGTATTGATGTAGGGGATCTCACCTCTTCATGTTATGTCTGATATGTTGTATGTTTATATTAAATGAAGACGGTGTAGAAGACGAGTTAGGACCGCCCGAATTCTGTTTGGGATAGTTTATCCGTTATATGTTATGGCGTATCAACGAGGCATCATCGAGTTTATGCATGTACAATTCCACGAGGGTACTGATGCTTGGATTATAGACTTGGAGAGGGATCATGTTGTTTATCTTGGGGAGCTGACCCTAACCTTTAGTGGGTCCCGTAATGGGAATCCTATTTTGTCTACTACTGTCTCTTTACATTTAGAGTTCTCGATGCCCATGGGAGATTTGTGGGGTATTCCTTCTTACACCCCTAGAGAGAACTCTATGGTGTCGTCTGCGCGTACACCTGTTCCTAGGTCTGCGCAGAACCTGGGGCCTTTATCTTCAGAGGAGGCTGAGGAAGATCCTTTTGAGTAACTTTCTCAGTAAAAGTTTTAACTTTGGTTAGTTTAATGTTTTGAAGTAACAGTTGTACATGTTTACTTTTTGAAGTACAATCTTATGTATGTAAATTATTTGTGAACCAAGTTTTATATTTCTGTATATTATGAGTGAGTATTATTCAGTTAATGTATTGTATGGTTTTATTTATTTATCTAATTTTATATTATTCAAAAATGGAATTTTACAATTAGTATCATTACAAGATTAATTTCTTTTACAACTCGGATAAGTTAAATAAGTTTTAGTCTTAAATGTGATACCCTACGGTGGGTGTTACACTATGTATGTCACATAGAACTACTCATGAGTATCCTTATATGCATATTTGAGGGACAACTAGGCTTGTGAGGAAAACTTATGAGGAATTTTAAGAATATAGGATCACCTTCCTTACGGAGGTTTATCTCCATAATTCTAATGGGATTTCGGATACTCTTCCCTCAAATAGGATAAACTCCAAAATCCACTCAAGCCAAATATATTCCAAGTTTAAGGAATACTCATCCGAATGGGAATAACACTCTCATGAACAATACAAATACAAATCTTATGAGCAGTGATGTTTAAATACAATACAATCACCATTACTGATCCACCTTAAAGAATTAAGGGAGCATGATAACTTTAGAATGCTTAACTCAACTTTGCATTCAAAAAGCATTATAAATTCACATACAAGCTCAAATTTGATAATTTAAGAGCTATATAATGTCTATTGCATGTTTAGTGCTCAGTTTTGCATCATCCACTTTATTTCAAAAGTTCTTAACTAGTAAACTTTATCATTAACATTTACTCATCAAATCTTTAAGTATTGGCTTCAATACTTTGTTGGCACTTATAATCAATATTTAACATCAATGTATTATAATTATGCACACAAATTTTTTATCACTACAAAACAGCCTCTGTCGTGACCTATTCTCCATTATACAAGCAATATTTTCATGTACAAAAACATCAATACTTAGGTCAAAACATGGCAGACCTCTATCATGTTTTTCAACCACATTTCAAGTCAAGATAACATGTATATAAACTCTACAAATTTTGTTAAAATTGGGCAGTACTTTGCCTTTGTTTTTAATCATCATTCAAGCTTCAAATTTAAGCACAAATACAGTCAAAATCATATCATAATTGGGACAACATTATGCCTTCATTTTGTAACACAACTTCAACCACAAATTCAATCAAATCACCATCACACATGCTGCCTCAAAACATGGCAGATTGTTGTGTTCATCATTCATGCAAAACAAGGCCATGAATTTCACTAAATCAATCACAAAAACATCATTAAATCAATCACAAACATAACATAACAACTAATAAGAACATGAAACACAGTTTTTTGAAGGGTAAACTCAGCCATGGTCGTGAGACTTCAACAAGGAAATACAACCAATTTCTCAAGTCTTTTACTCAATAATTCATCAAAGAAAAGAACTTGATACAAACAAGAGTTAACACCACCAATTACAAGAAAATTTCATGCTCTTTCTTCATGGTCCAGCTGTGATCATCCAAGAACATCAAGGACCAGTTTTCTATGATAAAAACAGTGGAAAGAAAGAGTGAAACAAAGTCAAGAAACCCCTACCTTAGCTCTTTCAACTTACTACTTTGTTCTTCCTTTTTTTGTCTTTGTTTCCTCCTTCCTCTTGGTTCCTCTTCCCTTCTTGTTTTTCCTCATTTTACTGCCTATTCCTTGGTGTTTTTGCTACTGTCCCAGTCGTGAGAATGGTATAGAAAGAAGCAAGAAAAGCAAGGTTAGATTTTGATGAAATTGGAGGGTGAAAAATGGAAATTGGATGGAGAAAATGCTTAGCACTTTGTGGTTACGGTGACTGCAAATTTTCTGCCCTCTTTGGGCTATTCTTAGCCAAGAGAAAGTTATAAGAGGAATGGAGAATTCTCTAGAAAAATTTGGCCAAAGTTTTAGTTGTATATTTGGTCAAAAGTTAACAAATATTATAGTGTTTTAATTTTTGGATCTGCTAAAAATATTTTAATCTTCCAAAGTTGAGTTTTCAAGTTACCATAAGTATTATGAAAAATTTTAGAGCTGAACTTAGTCCTTGGATCCATTTTTCTATAGTTTTCTATATACTGCTATTTATCAGTAAAGTTTTATTACTCAGTTCCAAGTTAAATTAAACTTATGAATTACGTAAATATGCTTACTGATACTTTTCTTAGTTGGTATTTTATACCAAAATATTCTCCATATTTTACTTGTCATCTCTAAATATTTTCATAATTTTATGAGTTTATTAGCTATTCACTTTATTATTCACTTATTTCTTGTCAGTATCCTTAAAAATATCATACTATGTCAGTTGATTCTCCAAAATTTTCTATAATTCTTATCAATCATTTATAACTAGGAAATAAGTTTTCCATGTTTGTTTGCATCATATCAACTGTCTATGCAGATACTTTAATTATTTTCTTATATTCGGTGTTATATAATTACGCTCAAACTTATCCAAAAAATTACCCGATTTAACAGGTTACTCATATTAGAATTATTGAGCTTCTATAACCCTGATTAGGACTATTAAATTAGGGAGGATGTTACAATCATCCATAAAGGGGGACTCTAGAAACCTTCATACCTCATTAGCAGGTATCTCAATTATCTCTACCTAGAGCTTGGATAGAATAGAGAGAATAGTGAAGTATGATTTTAACAAAAAGAGAGGATTTTTTGGATTCTAATTATTAAATTAAAAATTATATATTATTAAAAAGTTGTATATGTAAACAATATACATTATTATTGAAATTTATAAATTTTAGTACACAAATGTCAAGTTTCGGATATTGAAAAAATGCTCAAGAAATGTGAGACACATAGGCATAAAATCATATGATTAACCTTGAAATTACCAAAGCATAAATGAGAATATTGTGTATTAAAACATTAAAAATCTATAAATTTATATAAATAACTCCTGTGAAATTAGAGTTGACAGGTTCATTTGATTATATATTCTTAGTGTGTGTGTATATATATTGTTGAGGAATACTTTATCTCCTACATGTGCTTGCATAAATATGAGTAATAGGGATAAATATCATACAAATCACATTTAATGTGGTTTGGTCCAACATGTCTACATCCACGGATGAGATAAGTCAACTTTCACAAAAAGATTACATGATAATGTCTATGGGCACTCTCAATCTCCTTTATTCCACAACTCCTCACCATTATCCCTATATCTCTACTAGGTCTCTCAGCCTTCACACCATTTCTCATGCCTCTAAAAACTCTCCAATACAAGTATTTATAACCCACAAGAACTTGCTTAACAAAAAAACGACCCTTTTTACACTCTTTATGACTTTCCTATTTTCCTATTAAAAACAAATCTCTATCAGATCTTGCATATCTCTCTCACATCTTTCATATTTATTACATATATCTTTCACATACCTCAATATTAATTATAACATATGAATCTACTAATAAAAATAGGAAACTATTAATATCAATCTTCAAATTAGGAATTTGGGTTAAACCAAACAATACCTTGATCCAAATTCTATCATCAACAACAATCTTTGAAATCCACATATCTTCAATCATCATCTTCATCACCTTCAAGAAATATGCATATCAATATATTGCCTTCCACCATAACAATTGCCAAGCAAATCTTCAAATCAAATCTTCGTGTTTGCACCGCCGTTGCATGGAACATGGTGCTTGACCTCCACGTTAAGAAGAATTTTGACACATTGCTGCCATATAACAAGACACACCACTCGATCTTCACCAGGAAGACTTTCGACACAAAAGGCCATAGGGACACCATATCATCAAATAGCTCCTCGAACCACAACTCTAATACCACTTGTTGGGGAATATCTCATCTCTTTCTACATGTGCTTGCATAAATACGAGTAATAAGAAAAAATATCATACAAATCACACACCAATTCCTTTTCTCATGCCTCTACTAATTCTCCAATACAAATATATTTATAACGCACAAGAACTTGCTTGACAAGAAAATGACATTTTTACACTTTTATAACTTTCTATTTTCTTATTAAAAATAAATCTTTATCATAACTTACATATCTCTCGCATATCTTTCATATTTGTTGTATATATCTTTCATATATCTCAATATTAATTAATATATATGAATCTATTGATAAAAATAGAAAATCATCAATACTAATCTTCAAATTAAAAGAGGTGAAATGAATGAATCTTAACCATTTGATTTTTCATAAACGATCAAGATTAAAACATAAAAACATTTGACTTTTTTAAGTAGTTGCATAAACTTTAAGTAACTTTTAATTTTAACTATTCATGTATGGTTGTATGGTCAATATTTACTCATCTCACCTTCTCACAATAAAAATTCATCCCATTAGATATGTCTCCTGTATATATTTATATAACCCTTGTAATTAAAGTTGACTGTAATAAAAAGATAAAAGGGCTTTTGCGGCAACCGGGATGGGTTCAACCAGCAGTATTGTAATTTGGAATAATAAATAGCACTTGTAAATTTAGTAAGATTTTTGGTAGTACATCTTTACTGATAACCTTGAAATAAAACAACCTCTTCTTCTCGTAACTTTTTTCTACCAGCCACAATAAAACAGATACGCACTAAGGAATGCCAACCTTGGAATAATGCTTGTTGCACAAGCTTTTCAACGATGAATTATATAGAATTTGTATTCAAAGGTATGTGAAATTATCATTACTCCTATGAGTGTTTAAAACTGAATCAAATCGATCTACAACAAATTGGAAAACCAAAAATAATGTGACACTGGTTAATTTTGATTTTGTTTTCATTTTATAAAAAACTGAATGGTTCAACTCGATTTTAGGGTTTTATTTATGAAATCGGATGAAACTTTCACATTTACGTATATTTCCTTTTATGTTTTTACTTATAAACTATTAGAATGTAATTTGTTATTTCTTTAAATATTTTAGGCTAATTTACTATTTTTTTATTTGAATTTTTTACAAAAATTGCTTAACCGAAAATCAAGTAAATCAAACCAAATCAATTAGTTCTCTAATCAAAATAAGACTAATAGATACGCATTATTGAAAAATCAATTGATATAATTTCAATGAATTTTCTCTTTAAAACTTAATCAATCCAAACCACAAACACTCCTAATTACTCCTAAAATAATGTTAACCATGAGACATGAGTCGTCTTTGATCGTAAGACACAAATTAATAACCAACTACTTGCAATGTTAGCCGAGTAGCAAAAGAAAATTACATTGAGATTTTGTATACTGATTAGCAAAAAACTAATAAATAAAAAAAAAAAAAGCTCTTGCAAGATTACTTTTGAAGTCTTGAGCAACACGATCACTTTGTGCTGCGGAATAATAACAATCTCAGTACTGATCTCAGATTTAATTTCCCTTTACTTTCCTTGTTGCTCTTTCTAGTTTTTCATGTATATATCTTCTACGATCATAAAGAAACGGGATCATAAATTTGGAGCTTAGCAGAGGAAGCAAGAATATAACAATATACTTTAGAAACCATTGCTCAAGCTGTGCACAGGCGAAGATTACAGTGAAAAGGGTGTCTATACCAAGACTAGGGAGGGAAAAATGAGTTATATAGACATGTACAGCCCTAAAGGGATTTTGCCAAGGATATATTTAGCGTATATACTAGCCAAAAGTAGCAAGAGAGCAAACAAACAATCAATTAGCTTCCCCCAAACGCTGCATACAAGGCCAGTGTGACTCGCAGATGTCACGTGGAGTACTGCCATCGTTGTCCTTCGAGTCTGTGTCTGCATTATGCTTCACTAAATACTCAGCTATTGCTTCTCTCTCACAGACAACGGCGTAATGCAATGGAGTTTGTCCATCATCATCCTTACAACAGGAAAACACATAATATTAACAAAAATAGCAAAATCCGCATTAGTGCCAATAATTAAAATATGCACAAAAGCATCTTCAAAAGTCTATGCTAAACTTTGAGATTATGCAACTTCTTGCAGTAACGTACAATGCCTTATTTAAGATCCAAGCTAGGTTGTGTCCTGTTTTCATTCCTTAGACTATTGCACTGCCAATAAATCATATATATAGCCCCAATAGGGTTAAGTACTTAACTTGAAACATATATTGCAGTATATGAATACCTTGGCATTTACATCAGCATTCCTGCTAACAAGCAGCTCTGTGACATTAAGGTGGCCACGATCTACAGCCCAGTGCAATGGTGCACGACCTTCACTGTCTGCGATCACTTCAGAAATGAATATTGAGAAAAAGAGAAAAAATAGTAGACAAACTTATAATAATTTGAAAGAGTAGAATACACGAGCAATAACAGAATTATGCAGATCCTTTATGACTATAGGAAGCTGACGGATAAACCAATGTGGCATGAGACAGCAATAACAATCACGATAAGACCAAAAAGGAATCTTTTTCGGACTAAAATGGTAATCAAGAAAAGCATTTTCTCTACTATTCCAATATCATGTGATGACCAATCTTGCAGTATCTATCATCCGATATTGGCACACAACTACCATTTTCATATAAAAGCTTACTTACAGACAGTTGGTTAAAAATCAGTAATTTGTTTGTTGAGGGAAAATATTTTGAAAAACAATATAGTGTGACTGTAGCAACTTCACTTATTATGAATCAAATTTCCCCATTTTTAAAAGACAAAAGTGAATCATTGGTATTACTCTACCCTAAGAACACACGTGTAGGAGGACAAGGTAGAACGAAAGACCAAAATGAAAAATTTACCATGTGGCAGGATAAATTTCTTCACTTCAACTACTTTTAATAACTCAGATGAAATTGCCAAAGCAAGTCTTACAAGATTAATTCTTTTTCATGCCACATCATCAGCCAACTTTCTATCTTCAAAAAGGCCTTCATGCACACTTAGGCTTGCCTTTTAAAAAAAAACACGGCAACGGCACCTACCTTTGTCTATAAACAATCCTAAAGAAGTCAAGCATACATATGCTCAAGTTACGCTTGTCAAGCAATGCTGCTAAAATTCAGTTAAATGCTGTCTCACTTAATCAGTGATTGTACTTCTTAATGCTGAGTACCAGCTGTTTATGAGAAGCTTGGTCCATTTAACAATCAAAAAAACAATATTGACAACTTTCAGCACACTTGTCAATGATATGTAAACTTAGAATAGCAATAGCTACGAATAACTCACCCTTCAAATTCATTGAAACACCATTTTCAACACACTTAAGCAGATTAGCCACATCTCCTTCTCTGGCAAATCCATGAATGGCATCCATTTTCCTGTAAAAGATAGGGAAACATCTATATATATTAATATTTTGTTCTTTCCAGAATCTATACCCTTTTAATGATGAAGCTCCCTAATTATCATTGTTCAAAGTTTTTCATAAGAAATCCTTGGTGCTTGGTTTATTGAAATAATAAGTATATAAAATCATAAACATTAATAATTTATATAACTTAAACAACCTTTTGATCAGCCTATAAACTTCTTCACTCAGAACAGTGAAGATCGGTGATGTGTTCACACATAAAGATAAAGGTGATGTAGAAGAAAGAGGACATGACAAGTAGACAGATAAATATATACATTTGTGAAGGATTTATACAAGTATTATCAAGGAAGGGACAGAGAACAATGTCTGAGTTTCTATCCTGTCCAAAGTAGTTAATCTCGGATACTCGGATGGCAGAACGGAGCGGCCAACCCCAAAAACTTTATAGCCACTACACAGAAGATAGCGGAAACAATCCAAATAATTTCTAATACACACACAATAGATGCATAAAGACACAATCATCATTAATCTAAGGCATAACTAATAACAATAAGCCAATAACAACAAAAACCATATGTTAGGTACCCTAAGATGACTAAGCACTACTGAAGTGTATTTTAGGGAAAAGAAGGGGTGCAATAGGGCATTAGAGTCCACGTAGGCAAGGTGGGAAGAGTGACCTTATGTAACAACCTGCTGCACATGAGGCAGCAGGGGAGTGTGGGAAGCGAGGGATTTGGCTATAAGAGAGAGGGAAAGAAAAAAAAAGTAAGGAAAAAGTGGGTAAAAGTTAGTGCAAGAGTACAGGGCCTCTCGAATGCCCTGAGTATCTTGTTCTGAGTGCATTTTCCATTGTAAATCCATCTCCCAGTTACTGATATCAGTATCTGCAGTTGAATAATACATCATTTTTCCTTAATCTGATCCAGTTTCTATCATTTGGTATCAGTCCGATCTGGGAGCTGTGGGTACTGAATTGAAGATGATTCCAGTGTTTGATGGAGAGGAAGCGTATTGGTGGTTGATCAACGTTGAGCAGCAGTTCAATGCGGCAGGAACACCGCAGGCTGTGAAGGCTTTGAGAGGTAGTGCTCTCAACTGATGGCTTTGGTGGAAGTTGAGCAACCCTCAGGCAACCTGGATAGCCTTTGTTAAGGCAGTGCTCAAGTGAATCCAGCCTGAGTATGATCCAGATTTACTGATCTTTGTTGGGGATGGGGAGCCAGAATCTGAACTGTTGGAGTCAGCGAAGAATTGCCTCTCATCCAAGAAGAGCGAACAGAACCTTATGAACCAAAACCAGAGACAGAAATGAAAATAGATCCAAGGTTGGAGACACTGGAGATCAGGAATGTGGTGGAGGAGATCAAGACAGTAGATGCCGGTTGCGGTGGCACAGCAGTGGCTCACCACTTCCAGCCCACTATAGATCCAGATTTCTTTGTGATAATATTGGGCGTTCCTCTGTCAGAAGTAGGGGATTTTAGTGTCCTGTTGGAGATGGCCTCTGAGCCATTTGGTCACAGCCCCGCAGGGGAGGAGAAGCTGCGTGAGTCATCGGAAACAGGCGGTGGCTCAGGCAGAAGCATCAACGGACGCTGCGAGGGTGGTGGCTGGGATGAGTCGGAGGAAGAACACCATGTTGTGGGCGAACAGAAGTGGAAGATGCCAACATGGCTGCAGAACTCAGGGTCTCACTTGATCTGGCCAATCAATAATCACCACGGAGCCACCGGACTAAAGCCGACATGCAGCGGCCGGTGGGCTGTTCCCAGCTGAGCTGCTGTGGTTGCACACTGGAGAGGTATGCAGCACTAGAGAATGTAATTACTGTGAAGGGAAAGGAGGAAGAAGGAGGGGCAGAATTGGTATTCTGCAAAGTGAGGTCATTTTCTGACCCGATGGGCCAAGCCCAAATCAGTGGAAAGAAGAGCTGGAATTGTCAAATAGGAAATCATTTTCTAAACTTAATGGGACAAGCCCAACTCAGTGCAGGCAGAAAAGGGAATTCCAAAAAGGAGATGGTGGGATCACATTTTGGGCTGAATAATGGGCCGCATTCAGGAATCAAACAAGGATCTCATTCTAAACAAATAGACCCAACCCATTTGGTTGAAGAAAAGAAATGGACCCAAGGGGAAGGAGAGCCGAATTCCAAAGTTAACCAGCCCATTAAAACCACATCTATAAGTGAGATGAACTGGGCCTTTGGGAAGGAAAGTCTTGCTCCGTGGGTGAAGAAGGTCCGTGAGGCAAGGGTTTTGAAAATGACCAATAAACTTTCCACTCAAACTAGTGTGCGCAAGAAGACTCTGGCATGCATTGCATCCCTTTTCAAGCTTTCAGATGGTTTGTTGGCAAGGAATACTGTTCCAGTGCTAACTGACTTCTGTTCTAGTGTGATAGAGCAGAGAAGAATTAAAGGAAAGGTAATACAGAATATATATTGAAAATAAGAGACAAGCTCTCTACAATGGAAAACCAGAGCAATGCTCCTCAGAGAAGAGATACTCTCTCTCTGCCTAACCCCTTGGGTACAAACGAAATTCTTTTGTCATGTGTTTCATTATTCTCCCTCTCCCTATAAAGCAAATCCTAACTAACTTCCAGCTAGGCAGCTGCTACCTCATTCTCTCCCCTCTTCCCTTTATTTTTCTTTCTCTCATAAACTCTCCAAACCTTGGGCTTATCATGCTTAAAGCCCACTAACATATCATCTTCTGTCTCAGCCATCTGATGGCCCGAATTAGGCATAATGGGCCTCCTATCATTACCCCCTCCTTCAATAACAGCCTTGTCCTCAAGGCTAAATTCAGGAAATTGACTTTGCAGCAGCAGTTCCTTTTCCCACGTGGCATCCGCGGCAGACATGCCCTTCCATTGAATTAACCATTCTCTTGTGTGTTGTCCTTCTTCAAACTTGTCTCTCCATGACAGCACCTTCTCAGGCTGAATGCTTGCTTCCATATCTATCCCCAAATCCAAAGGCAAATCCGGAGAAGACTGATAATCACCTACTGCCTTCTTTAGCTGTGAAACATGAAATACATACGGGGTGCACTCTAGAAGCTTCAGGTAGCTGCAGTTTATAAGTCACTGCCCCCAGCTTCGGTATAACCTTATAAGGTCCAAAAAATCGAGGGGCCAGCTTCTGATGGATCCTGTGCACAACTGAATTCTGCTTGTGAGGCCTCAATTTGAGAAAAACCCATTCTCCAACAGCAAAATGTACATCCTTCCTCTTCTTATCAGCATAGTGTTTCATTTGCTCTTGAGCTCGTTGCAGATTATATTTCAATTGTCTCAAAGCTTCATCTCGATCCTTTAACTCTTGTGCCACAGCTTCTACCCGAGTTTCACCTTCCAAAAAATGCACCAAAGCTAGTGGTGGTCTCCCATAAACAATCTGGAAAGGGGTGAACCCTGTGGACACATGGAAAGTGGTGTTATACCACAATTCTGCCCAAGGAAGCCAATGTGACCACGATTTTGGTTGTTCAGACACAAAACACCTTACGTAAGCTTTCAAACATCAATTTACCACCTCCGTTTGTCCATCCGTTTGAAGATGATAGATAAGAAGAAGACATCTTCAAAACAGTACCTTGAAGCTTAAACAGCTCCCTCCAGAAGATGCTAACAAACAAAGGGTCGCGGTCACTCAAAATTGATTCTGGGATTCCATGTAATCGCACCACCTCTTTAGCAAAAACAGCAGCGATACTGCGAGCTGTGAATGGATGCTTAAGAAGGATAAAATGACCATATTTGGATAGTCTATCCACCACAACTAGAATTGCCTCATAGCCATTACTTTTGGGCAGCCCAATTATAAAATCCATAGATATTTCACTCCAAATCAGCACAGGAATAGACAATGGTTGCAGCAACCCATTAGGAGTCGTAGCCGCATATTTCTGCCTTTGACAAGTGTCACAAGCTCTAAAAAATTCTTGCACACTTCTTTTCATTCCTTGCCAAAACAAATTTCCAGCAATCCTCCTATAAGTGCGAAGGAACCCAGAATGGCCACCACTCAGAGAAGAGTGAAAATCCTTTAATAGTAATGGAATCATAGGAGATTTTTCTGGTAACACCAATCTGTTCTTATAGAACAGGACCCCTCCCTTGAAAACATAACCTGGTCTGGAATCTGGATCAATTACTACAGCATCAATAAATGCTTTTAAAACAGGGTCCTGCATCACTTCATCATGCAACTCCTTACCTTGCTGCCAAATAGGATAAGACACAATTGCTCTCAATTCTGTTTCATCATGTTGCCTAGATAAAGCATCAACAACCTTAGTTTCCAGCCCCACCTTATACACCATCTCAAAATCAAATCCCAACAACTTAGCTATCCATTCTTGTTGGTTTGCTGTGGTGATTCTTTGTTGAATCAAATCCCTCAAGCTTTTCTGATCAGAATACACAATGAACCTTCTACCCAATAAATAATGCCTCCAATGTTGAATGGCTAAAACCAAAGCCATCAACTCCTTTTCATAAGCTGACTTAGACAATTTAGATCCAGAAAAAGCCTTGCTAAAGTAAGCTATCGAGTGTTTCAACTGCAACAACACTGCTCCCACTCCTCTACCTGAAGCATCACATTCAATCTCAAAAGGAATTGAAAAATTGGGCAAGGCCAACACCGGAGCAGAAGTAACTGCGAGTTTCAATTGCTCAAAAGCTGAGGCAGCTGCTGCATTCCACACAAAACTATCTTTCTTGGTCAAATCTGTCAATGGCTTGGCGATTTTACCATAATTAGCAATGAATTTCCTGTAATACCTGGTTAAACCAAGGAACCCACGTACACCTTTTACATTCTTAGGAATAGGCCAATTAACCACACTGCTCACCTTGTTAGGATCCACTGCCACACCTTGCTGGGAAATTACATGACCAAAGTATTCAACTTGCCGTTGTCCGAAAGCACACTTCTTGCGGTTCGCTACAAATTGATGCAGTTGCAGCACCTTTAAAATTGTCTCCAGATGCTGTAAATGTGTGCTCCAATCCTTACTGTACACCAAAATATCATCAAAGAAGACCAGAACAAATCTGCGCAAAAAAAGCTTGAAAATCTCATTCATTACTGACTGAAAAGTTGCCGAAGCATTTGTTAAACCAAAGAACATTACCAAATACTCGTAGTGACCCTCACGAGTACGAAATGCAGTCTTATGAATATCCTCCTCCTTCATCCTAATCTGGTGGTAACCAGATTTTAGGTCCAATTTAGAAAAATACCCCGCTCCAAACAACTCAGCCAGCAATTCATCAACAACCGAAATAGGATACTTATCCTGCACAGTCACCCTATTTAATGCTCGATAGTCCGTGCACATACACCACGAATTATCCTTCTTCTTTACCATAATAACTGGACTAGAAAAAGAACTGGAGCTATTGCGAATCACCCCCTGTTGAAGAAGTGATTTAATCTATTTTTCTATCTCATCCTTTTGGTAATGCGGGTATCTATATGGTCTTACACTCACTGGGCCTGCTCCTTGCTGCAATACAATTGAATGAGAAGTGTTCCTCACTGGAGGTAACACACTAGCTTCCTTAAAAACTGCATCATAATTACACAACACATTCTGGAGCTCAAGGAAATTGGACTTGGACATTAAATGTTCTGCACCCACCTCAATTGTTGTTGACCAAAACCAGCCTTCGATCTCTTTAACATACTCCTCCACGATGCTTTGGAGAGTAGCAGGAACACCCGAACTCTGTTTCTGTGTAATCCTTCCCTGTCCTCTGAGTTTAATCATGTGACCATAGTGTTCAAATACTATAGACATTTCCTTCCAATCCATCGTCACTTTGCCCAAAGTTTCTAACCATACCACTCCCAAAATCACATCCACACCTCCTAACCCCAGAACATAAGCATTCAAATTTACCACTAAATCCCCTATGTACAATGGCACTCCTTCACATTTCCCTATAGTCAACACTCTGTGTCCATCACCCAACCTCACCTCCCACCGACTTTCTTGTGTTCATAGGCAAACCCAAAGCCTCCACCACTGCTGGAGAAATAAAATTGTCGGTTGCCCCACTATCAATCAACACCAACACAGACACGCCTCCTATCATACCCTCCAATCTCATGGTTTTCGCACCAGACCAAAGCGAATTGGTTATGCCAAACACTCCCATCACCTTGCAATCAAGTTCTTCTTCCTCATCTTCCTCAGCTTCAATGGCGATAATCTCGCCATCCTCGTTAACTGTCTCATCATCCCTTAAAATGATCAATCTCAGTTGTTTTCCAGCACATTGATGAACAGGATGGAATCTTTCATTGCAGCAGAAACAAAGGCCTTTAGCTCTCCTCTCCAACACTTCCGAATAAGGGAGATGTTTAACCCTATGATTCCTGTCTCCGCCGTATCACCGCAACTCCTCCACCGTACTGCCTTTCAAAATCACAGCGGAAGACGCCCCCTTATTCCCAAAAGTTTGACTCGGATTGAGACTTGGGCTTACCCGAATGCCATGACTACACCGATTGGGCCTGACTCGACGGCCCAAAACCTTCTCTTCATGTTGGGTCCAACCCGCCCTTGGTTGACGAGTCCAAGTGGATACAACTGACCCAATTGCGATTGCACGGCAAATTCCGCCTCGACGTCGCGAGCAAGTTGCATCGCCTGGTAACGTGATTTTGGCTTGAAGGTGCGCACCCGACTCCGAATGTCATGCCGTAAACCACCAATGAAGTAACCCAGAAATTGGAGCTCAAGTAAACGACCACACTAAGAAGAGAAAAGCTCAAAATCAGCAATATACTCATCCACCGAGGCATTTTGTTTCAGTTCCTTCAGCTCTTCGAACGGATTGTCCAAATGACCCCCGCCGAATCTCGCCACCAAAGCTTCCTTGAAATTCTCCCACGTCAACTCTTCATTGGAATCCTTCCACAAATTGAACCAATGTATCGTTTGACCCTCCATGCTCAGCTTCGCCAACTGAATGCGAACCTACTCGGAGATGCGTTGCACTTCAAAATACGTTTTAGCACGAGTAATCCATGCTACAGGGTCCTCACCAACAAAAGAAGGAAGCTCCACCTTCTTAGCTAATAAACGAAACTCGTCCATAGACGAAGACTGCTCCTCTTCACTTCCGGGATTGCGACCGGAACGAGACGAGCTTCCCCATAAACGATTCATCTCAGCCAACAATGTCTGTTTCATCTCCTCCATCCCAGCTTCCACACGCTCCAAACGAACTTCCAAAGCATTCACTCGTTCCTCCATTTTCGAGGGCATGAACAGCGGCAGGTCAGACCAATTGATAGAGCAGAGAAGAATTAAAGGAAAGGTAATGCAGAATATATATTGAAAATAAGAGACAAGCTCTCTACAATGGAAAACCAGAGCAATGCTCCTTAGAGAAGAGATTCTCTCTGCCTAACCCCTTAGGTACAAATGAAATTCTTCTATCATGTCTGTTTCATTATTCTCCCTCTCCCTATAAAGCAAATCCTAACTAACTTCCAGCTAGGCAGCTGCTACCTCATTCTCTCCCCTCTTCCCTTTATTTTTCTTTCTCTCATAAACTCTCCAAACCTTGGGCTTATCATGCTTAAAGCCCACTAACATATCATCTTCTGTCTCCGCCATCTGATGGCCCGAATTAGGTGTAATGGGCCTCCTATCATAGTGCCTCAGAAAATGATACAAAACTTTGTGTGTACAGCTTACAGGCACTAGGAAGCTTTATGCTATGGTGTCCAAGGGATATTTCTTTCTACTGTGAGCATTTTGTGTACTTTGTTGTGCAAGGAAGTAAAAACTGTGGTTAAGGCCAATATAAATGTCCATGCTATAGCCCAAGGTTGTTCTGAGTACAGTATTACTTGTTGTTGATAAGCTAGAGGACTGTATAAAGGTTTTACGGGCTATCCATTCTAGATTTTATCTCTCAAAATCCACCATAGCAATGGGCATCATTGGACCTGGATTAATCAGAAGCATCTGTTAGAGGTCCGAAAAGAATTCCGATATAGTAGTGTTATTTAATGAGAAAGATGAGCTACTAGAGCTCCTACAGCAGGAAAGATATAACTAGAGCCTAGAGCTCCTATTCTAGAGAGATACTCTCCTAACAGTCTCTTTACAAGAAATGCCTGAATGAATTCCCCCTTTCCTTCCAAACCTATTAAGCCATGATGCTAACCAAATTCCCCCCTACAAATGCGGTACCCATATGCCAGGTCACTAACTAATTCCCTCTCTCCTTTGAACCCACTTGCTTCCTTCTAAAATATACCCTCCATATGATGGGCTTCTTTGGATTCATATCCAACACTTGATCCAATTCCTGCCCACTATCAACACTGGACCCGAGGGTCCTATCACTGCCTCCTCCTGGAAAATCAGCCTTGTCCACAAGGCTAAAATGAGGAAACTGACTTTTGAGAACAAGATCATCTTCCCAAGTTGTGTCTTCAACAGCTCTACCTCTCCACTTGATCAACCATTGCTTAACTGTTCTTCCAGCAACATGAACCTCCCTACTAGCCAATACACTTTCTGGTTCTTCAGCCTCATTCCACTCTACTTCCATGCCTTTGGGTAAAGTAGCTTCAACAGAATAGTCCCCAATTGCCTTTTTGAGTTGAGAAGCATGAAATACAGGATGAATTCTAGAGGACTCTGGCAGTTTGAGCTTGTAAGAAACTGCTCCCAGTTTTTCCAGAATGGGGAATGGACCAAAATATCTGGGGGCAGCTTTTGGTTGATCCTTTTGGCCACTGTTTGCTGTCTATGGGGTCTGAGCTTGAGGAAAACCAACTCCCCACTGAAAATTCCTGATCCTTCCTTTTACTATCGGCATATTTCTTCATTTGCTCTTGTGCCTTGGTTAAATGATGTTTCAATTGTCTCAAGGCCTCATCACGGTCTAACAACTCAGATGCTACTGCTTCCACCTTAGTTTCTCCTTGTAAAAACCTCACCAAAGTGGGTGGCTTTCTTCCATACACCACCTCAAATGGAGTGGTTCCAGTTGACACATCGAAGGTGGTGTTGTACCACAATTCAGCCCAAGGAACCCAGTAAGACCAGTTCTTAGGTTGTTCTGTTGCGAAACATCGCAGATAGGACTCCAAGCATCGATTAACAACCTCGGTTTGTCCGTCCGTTTCCGGGTAATATGAAGAACTCATTTTGAGCATAGTCCCTTGTAGTCGAAATAATTCCTTCCAAAATAGACTAATAAAAAGAGGATCACGGTCACTAACCATAGTTTATGGCACTCCATGTAGACGCACTATTTCCTTGGCAAACAGCTCCGCGATTTTCCTTGCTGTATAGGGATGCTTTAGGAGAATAAAGTGTCCATATTTGGAAAGCCGATCAACCACCACTAGTATTGCCTCAAACCCTTTTGACTTCGGTAGACCAATAATGAAGTCTAGGGAGATATCTTCCCAAATCTGATTTGGGATTGGCAATGGTCAGTAACAAACCAGAAGGAGAGGATGCTGAGTATTTTTGTCTTTGGCACACGTCACAACTTCTCACAAAGTCCTGGATGGTTTTCTTCATGCCCAGCCAATACAAGTTACCAGCAATCCTTCTATAAGTTCTCAAAAATCCAAAATGGCCCCCTGCAGGGAGGAGTGGAATTCCTTTAAGAGTAGGGGTATGTAGGATGAAGTTGAAGAGATGACCAACCTGTTTTTGTAGAGTAAAATGCCCTGATTCCAACAGAAACCAGGTCTGGACCCGGAATCACGTACCAAGTCAGCAATTACTTGTTTCAAAAAAAAATCATCTTGCACTTCTTGTTGCACTTGCTGACCTTGCAACCAAGTAGGGAACGAGACATACACTCTTAATTCCCCTTCCTCATAGATTCTGGACAAGGCATCTGCAGCTTTATTTTCGGGCCCCGGTTTGTAGACTACCTCAAAATGATAGCCCAACAATTTGGCTATCCAACTCTGCTGGTCTGCCGTGGTGATCCTTTGTTGTAACAGGTGACGGAGACTTTTTTGATCTGAATAGACCACGAAATTCCTCCCCAATAAATATGGTCGCCAATGCTGGACAGCCAACACCAAAGCCATCAATTCCTTCTCGTAAGCAGACTTAGCCAGGTTATTCTCGGAGAGTGCTTTGCTGAAAAAAGCTATTGGCTTCCCTTTTGCATTAAAGCGCCCGACACCTCTACCTAAGCATCACACTCTATTTCGAAGGGTTGCGAAAAATTGGGTAATGTCAACACCGGAGAGGTGGTCATTACTCTCTTTAATTCTTCGAATGCCTTAATTGCCCCGGGTCCCCAATGAAATCCTTTCCTTCTTAGTCAGCTCAGTAAGCGGTTTGGCGATCTTACCATAATCCGCAATGAACTTCCGATAGTAGCCCGTGAGTCCCAAGAACCCCCTTACTCCTTTGACATTGTGAGGAATTGGCCATTCAAGGACACTTTTTACTTTTGCAGGATCCACTACCACTCCCAAACCAGAGATGATATGGTCCAAATATTCCACCTGGCGGCTGCCAAAACTACACTTCTTTTCATTAGCCACGAAATGATTTTTTTGTAATACCTCAAGAACCCAAGAAAGATGGACTAGGTGAGTCGCCCAATCAACACTGTACACTAAGATGTCATCAAAAAACACAAGCACAAATTTCCGGAGATATGGTTTGAAAATTTGATTCATGGTGGACTGGAAGGTTGCCGGAGCATTGGTCAATCCGAAGGGCATGACCAAGTACTCGTAGTGTCCTTCATGTGTCCGGAACGCTGTCTTGTGAACATCCTCCTTCTTAACTCTAATTTGATGATAGCCTGACTTGAGATCCAACTTTGAAAAATACGATGCTCCATGTAATTCATCCAAGAGTTCATCAACCACCGGAATTGGATACTTATCAGGCACAGTCACCTTATTAAGTTCTCTATAGTCAACACACATGCGCCATGATGAATCTTTTTTCTTCACCAATATCACTGGACTGGAAAAAGCACTGGAACTGTGCTTGATAATTCCCTGCCTTAGCATATCCTGCACCTGCTTCTCAATCTCATCTTTATGAAGATGAGGATATCTATAAGGGCGAACACTAACAGGGCCAACTCCTTTCTGTAATACAATCGAATGGGCGATGTCTCTTTCCGGAGGCAGACCTGTTGTCTCCTTAAAAACTTCAGAGAATCGGGTTAGTAATTGTTGAAGCTCTGTTTGTTGTAGAGGTAAGAGTCCTTGTTCTGGTACAACCTCAGCTTCGCCATTTACCCCTTCCAAAAGACTGTGGAGTGAGACTGGTTCCCGCTGAATTTTCCAACTTCTCTTGGCTTGACCCTGCAATTCCACTGTCCGTCCTTCCCATTGGAAACTCATGGTCATATCCTTCCAATCCATCACAACCTTCCCTAATTTTTGTAACCACGTCACTCCGAGAATCATGTCGATACCACCCAAATCCAGTACATAAGCATCAACCGTGGCTGTAAACTTCTCGAATTGGAGTTTCAGCTCGGAGCACTTCCCTGTCGTGGTCACCCGGTGGCCATCGCCTAACCGAATACCCATCACCTAGATCGGAGATACTGTCATCCCTAACGCCATCGTGACTTGTGGCGAGATGAAGTTGTGGCTTGCCCCACTATCTACAAGGACCAAAACCAAGACTCCTTGCAATTTGCCCTCCAACCGCATGGTTGTTATTTTGGTCACCGTTGGTTCAATGAAACCGAAAAGTCCCATGGTCTTGCAATCAAGCGTTGCCTCCTCTGTCTCTTCATCCACCTCGATGGCAATAATCTCACCTTCTTCATTCACTGCCTCGTCGTCCCCCAAGATCAAGAGTCGCAGCTGCTTCTCAAGACACTGATGTAAGGGATGGTACCAATCCCCACATCGGAAACACAGGCCCCGCGCTTTGCGATCCATGAATTCCGAGTACGGGAGATGCTTGATTCCCCGATTCCTTTCGCCATTCCCTTTTCCTCCCTCTTCAAGATGGGGACAATTAGGAATAGCAGAGGGAGCCCCTCGCGTTTGGGAGCCTCCTGATGGCCCAAACCCATGGTGTGTTTGAATTGGGCCTAAGTGGTGGGTTGGCCCAATTTTGTTTCTCCCATGGGGCCCCTCTTCCTGCTCCCTGCTTCCAGTGCCTCCTCTAAAATGTCTTGAGGAGCTGAAACGTGAACTCCCCATTCCACGCATCTCTATCTCTATGTCACGAGCCAATTTCATCGCATGAGCTCTATTACGAGGGTTAAAGGTTCGAACCCTGAGGCGTAACTGCTGGCGAAGTCCCCCCATAAAGTATCCCAAATATTGCTCTTCTAGGAGACGACCAACCTGTGATGAAATATACTCAAAGTCAGCGATATATTCTTCTACATTCCCAGTTTGTTGAAGGTCAGTCAGCTCCTCGAATGGATTATCATTCCTCCTTCCCCCATACCTTTCGATCAGAGCTTGCTTCAGTTTGGGCCACGTTAAGTCATCTTCGGTTTCATTCAACAAGTTAAACCAGTAGATGGTGGATCCCTCCATACTCAGCTTTGCCAATTTCACCTTAACCTCCTCAGATGACTCTTGCACCTCGAAATAAGTCTTCGCCCGTGTTATCCATCCCACTGGGTCGGTTCCATTAAATGAGGGAAGTTCTACCTTCTTAGCCACCATTCGATACTCTGCCAAGGAGTCTACGTTAGAGAATGAAGCACCTCCTCCACCACTGTCCTCTTCCTCTGTAGAACGACGACCCAACAGTCTCGCCATTTCTGACAGCATAGCTTGGCGAAACTCAGTTAAGGATTGCCTGACTGAATCCTCCAGCGTAGTCATCGTGGCCTCTAATGCTTCTACTCTGTCGACCATCTTCGGTGGCATGGGCAACCCCGCTCTCACTGGCTCCCTCCTCTCGAATCCGGCAGGTCGGACTAATGTTAGAGCTCCGAAAAGAATTCTGGTATAGTAGTGTTATTTAATGAGAAAGAAGAGCTACTAGAGCTCCTACAGCAGGAAAGATATAACCAGAGCCTAGAGCTCCTATTCCAGAGAGATACTCTCCTAACAGTCTCTTTACAAGAAATGCCTGAATGAATTCCCCCTTTCCTTCCAGACCTATTAAGTCATGATGCTAACCGAATTCCCCCCTACAAATGTGGTAACCATATGCCAGGTCACTAACTAATTCCCTCTCTCCTTTGGACCCACTTGCTTCCTTCTAGAATATACCCTCCATATGATGGGCTTCTTTGGATTCATATCCAACACTTGATCCAATTCCTGCCCACTATCAACACTGGACCCGAGGGTCCTATCAGCATCACTGTAGTTGAAGGATCGAAAGTTGAAGTTGGTGACCTTGGAAACAATTTCAGAGGAAGAATCAAGCCTTGGGCAATCAGAGACAAAATGTTTATGCTCATTTTTTCACCTATGTCTGCCCATTAACATAGAGGGCATGTATCCCTATGGGGCTGCTCAGGCACCTATACTTGTAGCGGAGTTGTAAATAATCATTTGCATGCAGTTGACCATCTAACCAATAGGGTGAAGAAACATGAAAAGGAAAAAACCACCTGGAACAAATTGGGAAGGTTTTCGGTCTAGACTAACTCTTCTAAGGGATGGGACATGGCTTGCGAGGCTTATGGAAAGAACCTTCTAGTTGTGGGTGGACAAAGGGTTTAGAAGATGAAGCTATAGTACTAATTTCATGGTGTCCACAAACGGGTCAGAAATGGAACTAAAGATTGGCTAGTACTTGGTGTGGCTGCAGTTGCAATCACTACCATGATCGCAGGAGTGAATCTTCTCCTTACTCTCAGGGAAGAATTTACATTTGTGGATTCTGGCAGTGCAATTCATCAGGTCAAAATATCTTTCCAATTGTCCTCCTTGCTTTTCTCATTGTTGGAATTGGAGAAGGTCAATGGGACCCTAGTTGAAGTTTTATGATCCAAACATAAGGTGGTCCTGAAGTGCATTTTAGGGAAAAGAAGGAGTGCAGTAGGGAATTATAGTCCCACATAGGCAAGGTGGGAAGTGTGACCTTATGTAACAACCTGCTGCACATGTGGCAGCAGGGGTGTGGGAACTAAGTGGGTAAAAGTTAGTGGGAAGGGCTTCTCGAATTCCCTGAGTATCTTGTTCCGAGTGCATTTTCTATTGTAAATCCATCTCACAGTTACTGATATCACACTGATTAGTATCTGCAGTTGAAATAATACATCATTTTCCCTTAATCTGATCCAGTTTCTATCAGCATAACAAAATAAAAAGTACAGAGACTGGAGGGGAAGCTGCAAAACAGAGGAACTCCAACTCAGGTGGCAAAAGAGCAAGTTCTTACATGTTAAATCAACAAGGCTCGCTTTGAAGGTATCCTATTCCTAGCATATAATAAAACACAGTTGGGAAGAGAAGCAACCTTATGCAGTGCCTTCCTTTCAAGTATGAGCCATGGTAAATAACCAAAACTAACCAATAATAGTACTTTCAGTTGGAGAAAATATATAGAAGAAACAGCTTTACAGCCAACAGTCCCAGGAAAAGCAGCAAAATGAACATTAACGTTACCAGAATGCATTCCAGTTTTATTTTATTAAAAAGAAACAGTAAAAATAAACCGTAGATACCAAAGCTATAATTATAAAAAGGCCCAAGAAAATGGATGCAAACTGTGATGAAACAAAGCCTTAAGAAAGAATCCTGTCAACATAAACATCACTAAAGAAACAAAAGCCATCAGAATTACCCTTCCAAGATATCATTCATTTAATTACATTTAACACCATATACATAGATGGATACATAACAAATTAGGGAGGCATGGCCATCTAGATATGTGCATTAAAAACTCATACAACTTGAAGTTCTAGGAATCTTACAACTCACTGCCGGATTCCTCTTCATACACAAAAGTGCTGAATACAGGTCCCATTGGCCCCTTAGCCTCTGAACTTCGGCCACCACCATCTCTACTTTTGCTCCTCTATCATAGACATAATTGGAGTTAGGTAGAGACTAACCATACTACTTTCATTTTAAATATATTTCTCTCCCTTTTTGACGAAAGAAGTAGTGATTTATCCATACAGAACACAAGAAACATCTTATTAGCTCACCAAAGCTGAAACACCATCAGCCCATGGAGGATATAGCTCAGTAACAATATCAATGTACCTCTGCATTGCATCTTCAGGAGGCATAGCACCCAATTTTTGCCATGCTTGCCTACAAAAAGGGGAAAATATTAGCCAAAGAGCAAACAAATAAGGAAAGAACCTTATTCGATCAGCTAGGAAAAAATGACTACATACAACACTCATATAATAGCACATAGGCATTCCCCAGACCACAAGGCCCCAAAATTAAATAGTATAACATAACGTAACTACTACCTAGAAGTAGGGAAACAAACAAACAAATAGCGGGCTATAACTAAAATTACACACAATACTTTTCAACTTTAAGGGCAAAATCAAAAGCCTCAACACACCAATCCTATAATGCATACATTGGAGAAATACATCACATCCACAGAAATACTTGAACATATTCAACAGCTCAAAAGATTCCAATTTATTATGAATTATGATCCTTGCCATAAATTTTC
Organism: Ormosia emarginata; assembly: GCA_029884605.1. Classification (NCBI taxonomy): domain Eukaryota; kingdom Viridiplantae; phylum Streptophyta; class Magnoliopsida; order Fabales; family Fabaceae; genus Ormosia; species Ormosia emarginata. The sequence goes on along the minus strand of JAQQTP010000074.1, from coordinate 23,755,599 downwards.
TATTTCTTTTTTTTTGTTCTTGCTATAGTACCCAATGCAGCATTAACCCTAAATGCTACTAACCAAAATTAGGTCAGAGCAATGGCAACGCTGCAAGCATACCATTTAGCTCGAGCTGTCATTTTCAGTGCCGACGGTGGCGGCGCCCTACACGGCCCTTCGGTGGCAATCTTGTACAACCCATAGAGCTGGAGCTGCACATCGTTCGACACCTTCTGCGAGAGCCGACCCGTTGCAGCGGCCGCCACGAAAGCCATCGCAGCACTGAAGGCGTCGTCCAGTTCGGTGCTCTCCACGCCCTCCCAATCGTCGTCGTATTCGCTGTCACTGCCCAACCCCTCATTTCTCACGCTACCCAGCTCTGCCACGACCGAGTCTGCCTCGTGGGCCTCGCCGGCATCAGCACTGAGCTTGGGCCCTAACTGGCTGGCATCGGGCTCGGGCACGGTCTGATCGGTTTTGTGGCGGTAGACAGTGGTGGCGCGAGTGACGATGAGGTTGTCGTCCTTAAAAGGCGACGATGACGGAGATGAGCTTGGCGAGGAGGAAAGAGAAAATGAGGCCGAGGAAGATGGATTGGAGGAGTGACTGCCACTCGTCCATGGGTACGAGGAGAGGGTTTCGTCAAACCCTAGGAAAGACGTCAACGTCGGGGGCCGGTGTTGTAGGGACAAGGCAGAAACCCTAGGAATTGGTCATCTGGTTATATATATATATATATATATATATATATATAGAGAGAGAGAGAGAGAGAGAGAGAGAGAGAGATAATCCCTAGGAAATGACGAAATTGAAGAAGATTGCTAGGGATTTTCAGAAAGAGAACCATGGGCGGTAATGGAAGCCAAAAAGTGAGGGAGGGGAGGGAGAGAGAAGGCGTGCTGTGTTGTGTGTTGGCGCCTGGAGCAGTTATTGGGTGCTTCGCGGAGATCATGCGATTTAACAGCAAGATCGTTCGAGCGCAAATTAGAAACGAAAACGCTTCTTCTACAACGTTATACTCCAACCTATATCTATCTACAACTCCGATAATCCTACCGCTAAGCACGAGAATCACATCCGCTTTAACACCTTGCATCGCTCACAGTCCCATCCAGTAAATAATGACTAAATCACGCTTTTATTTTTTTTAGTATATGTCAATTTCCAAAACTTCTCTTACGTAGTAACTACTTTTTTTTTTTCGTTAACTAACTTATTTCACGAAGAAAAATTATGTGGTAAAATCTTGTGTCATTAACCAATTTTTTAGCGTAATTAACTACTTTTTTGTTTTTTATTAACCAACTTTTTTCACGAAAGATAAACAAAGTTGGTTAATGAAGAACAAAAAAAGTTTCATTAATTACATATAAGTTGGTTAATGACACAAGATTTTACCACATGTTTTATGTTCGTGAAAAAGTTGGTTAACGAAGAACAAAAAAATGGTTAACCACGCAGGTGTTGGTTAATTGACATATACTTAAAAAAAAAAACAAAACAGAAATGATTTGGTCTCGTTTCATAGTGGTACCATGAACAAGATAACAGTGTTAAAAATGGTGTTGATGTCAGACGCTGTGATAAGATTTAACATTTTCCATCTATGTATATCACGTGGCCATATTTTGTTGACTGAACCTCCTTTTTTCCTCTCTTTTTCTTAGTTCCTCGTTTCTTTTTTTTTTTTGAAATTTTAAATGTTTCCGTACTTCCTTCTCTCACTCTCAATTTCTCTCATTTCTCTTGTTCTAAGTGTCAACTTCTCCCCCACCACCATCCACATCTACAGAATAGCCACCAAAACATCACCTAGCCACCAAGACATTATCAGTCAGTTTCAACCTCTACCTTAACCATGAACCAGGCAATCCACATCCTAGCACCAAACCCCGTACACACCAAGCCTACCAGCCACCATGACCTAGTACCAAGAACCATCGCGCACCGCTCGCACTGTGCACTCCACCGTCTGAGCCTTTTCCCCATCCTAGCTTCTTCTCCTTTTACCCATTCTCCCACACCCTTGAATGTGCCTTATCCGGGTCACCACACATCGGGCATTTTGCTACTGAGTCATGTCAAGAGAACTCTGTCATCTAGATATATGTTGTTGCCTCCTCTGGCATAGCCTTTAGTGGTAGCACTTCTCATTCTGTCAACTATATAGAATCTTTTTGAAATTGGTTATATATTAATGTTGTGACCCCTTTTTATTTCATGGGTTGAAATTTGGTTTATGATTAATTCTAGATAGTATGCTTCTTAGCTTTGAAATTGGCAAGAAGTGCATGATGAGTTGGATTTTTTGTATCATTTCTGATTCTAAAGTATGCTAGTTTTTGTTTGTGGTGGATATGGATTAAGTCAAGTGTGGTTTGTAGTGAAACAACATTGGAAGAAAGTGAAAGTGAACCTTGTTTGGGAGTTGGGGGACATAGGTTGGAAGCAAGTGAAAGTGAACCTTGATTCCCAATGTACTATATTGCTCACTCATTCTTTTGTGGATCTGCACCATCCCACATTTGCCATTGTTTCTCAAATCAAAAAATTGCTTTAGCGACAATGGAAGGTTGATTTTTCTCATGTTTACAAGGAATCTAACAAGGCATTTGTTATTATGTTCCTTGTTGTTAAAATAATATGCATAAAGAAAATTATGCTTAACTAATGGAACTTATAAATATTAGACATTCGTCCTTTTCTTTTTCTTTATTTTCTCAGAAGATAAAGTAGCAGATTTTTTATTAGGCTCTTTTCAAGTATACATATTTAAAAAGGTGTTTCTAATGTATTGTTTGGTCAACCAAGATTAATTATGGAGCAAAAAGTTATTACTCAGATTTTTTCATGGATTGTTATGCAAGTTTTGTAATAGCCAAAAGTTTAACTTATGCTTGCTTGCATTATAGCTCTAACCATGTAATATGTGTAATTAAGTTATGGTTGCCATGGGTGGGATACTGGGGTTGGATTGTATTGCATACGATGCTCCTATCGAGTAAATTATAAGATATCAGTATAGTCTTTAAGTCATTTTCTTCATGTTAGGTTTATGTTTGATAATGGTTACAAGGTTCCTTTACATCATGATTTTTGGTGTCCTCTAATATGGTATGGTTTAATTAGCCAGAATAGAAATATTTAATTGATGATTACTACTGAAGGTTGGCAGCAATGCAATTAAATCTCATAAGCCTGCACTTAGTACTACAGTGGTCATGCAACCTGCTTATTGAGTAAATCCTATAGTTAGAAGAATGTTTAGATGTATTCGATTGTCATATATATATGAATCCTATAGTTAGAAGAATGTTTAGATGTATTTGATTGTCATATATATATATATATATATATATATATATATATATATATAATAGAGGAAGAGATTAGAACTTACACTAGTGTAAGTCTTTTTTGACTTTCACTCATTTTTAACCGTTAGATCCACTTTCATCTAATGGTTGAGATTATTTCATTAAAAGTAACCATTAGATGAAAGTGGATCTAATAATTGAAAATGAGTGTAAGTCAAAAAAGACTTATACTGGTGTAAGTTGATCCTACCATATATATATATATATATATATATATATATATATATATATATATATATATATATTAGAAGAAAAGTTAAGATTATATATTGAAAGTTAGAAGAATGTTTAGATGTTTCAATATATAATCTGAACTTTTCTTCTAACTAGGCAAGATATATATATACATATATTATGTATATATACATACATATATGTATATATATATCTTGCCTAGTTAGAAGAAAGTTCAGATTATATATTGAAACATCTAAACATTCTTCTAACTTTCTATTAATCTTAACTTTTCTTCTAATATATATATATATATATATAGGGGGATCAGTTGACACTCTCTTACACTCATTTTCAACCGTTAGTTCAACTTTCATCTAATGGTTGAGATTATTACATTAAAGGTAACCATTAGATGAAAGTGAATCTAACAGCTAAAAATGAGTGTAAGAGAAAATCAACTTACACTGGTGTAAGTTGATCCTTCCTCATATATATATATATATATATATATATATATATATATATATATATATATATATATATATATATAGATATCTTGCCTAGTTAGAAGAAAAGTTTATATTAAATATTGAAAATTTGATTTGATTGAGTTGTGAGAAAGTTAGACAACAAAAAGTAGATACTGTGACTGTTTTGTTCAAATTTCATTGTATAGAATCTTATAAAAGATGCTTTCCTTTCTTCAGGGACCTTTCATACAATAATTTCTCAGGAGATCTACCAAGGTCATTTGGTTCCTTAGCAATTTGTGCTAGATTGTAAGTTTCTTCTTTCATATGTCTTTTTTTCCCATAAACTTGATTTATGTTTTATCATATACTCAATGGCAGAACTTTCTTTTGTTGCCATACGATCCATATTATGATATTCCAAGATACCTATATGATACCCATTGATTATATTTTCTAATGTTAATTTCTTATTGCATTAACATGACACTTTCAAATGTCGAATTGGTATTGAGATAATGAGCAATTTTTATTAGGATCTAGTTAGCTAGGTGTATAGTATAGATAGTTGTTTAGCTTGTCCGGGGTTTATTAGATTATGCTTGAGATGATTTGGAGAATTTGGTGTGTTACAAATGATTTCTAAAATCTAAATTTAAGAATGTTAAGAATCTCACAACACCTCTAAAATGTCTTTTCTTTTTCCTGGTTCCCTTTTACTAATTACAAAAAAGAAAATTTGTGGAATTTACTTTTTACGATATGTAGTCTCTCATAACATTCTCTGCTAAAACAGTAATAACTGAGTGGCTACATTCTATTTCACGTTTAATAACTGATAATTAACCACTTTTACCTAATATATTAACTAGTTATTTTGGATGCACCAATTAATGACTTTCACCTAAAAACCATGGACATTCACCATTTACTCCCAACTTGTTAACCACAACAATACACATGTGAACTCCAACTAGTCATGTATTTGTAACAAGTTTCTCCCCCATTATTGTGAACTTATTTTTGAATTCACTAGAAACTCATATAGTTTAACCACATTTTCTTAATGTACTAACAAGTTAACTCAGATTCACCAAGTAAGGATATTCACCACAAAACCGTGGACATTGACCAATTCTTCCTACAATACCAGAAAATTACACATCCCAACTCCACTCCACTAGTAATTCATTTATAAGTAGTTTACACCCACTATTAGGAACTCATTTTTGGATTCACCAGAAACTCATAGAGATTAACCACTTATTTCTAATGTATTAACCAGTTAATTTGGATTCACCAAGTAATGAGATTATCCACAAAACCATGGATATTGACTAATTCAACCTAATATATTAATCAGAAAATTTACACATCCAAACTCCACTCCACTAGCAATTCATATATAAGTAGTTTACCCCCACTATTGGGAACTCATTTTAGGATTCACCAGAAACTAATAGAGATTAACAATTTATTCCTAATGTATTGATCACTTAATTTGGATTCACCAAGTATTGGGAACGTATTTTGGGATTCACCATAAACTCACAGAGATTAACCACTTAATTTGGATTAACCAAGTATTGAGTCACTATTGATAATGTGCATGGTAAGAAAAGTGTTGAAATCTGAGTCTAAACACTGTATGAATATGAACTTGTCAGGTTGTATTTTTCTTTGGTCTTTTTTGGTTTTTGAACTCTTAATTTATTCATTAACTTAAGTTTCTAATTTGTTGTTCCTTAGGTTTAGGGAATTTTAAATGACACAATGAGTTCAAAATGATAAAGTTGGTGCATGTCTATGAATTCTTTTATATTGAAATTAGGGAGTAGACTGATGAAGTTTATAGCCTCTGCCTTTAAGTTGTGATGCTGGTTCAACCTTGTTTTGGCTTAATGCTTAAATCATTTCACTTACTTGAGGCCAAGTCAGTGAATTGTAATGTGTGATATAGTTTGGTGTCCTGTTAGTATGGTTGACTGTTGATATAGCTACCGAGTTTGCTTGGTTGTTTAAGTTCATTTGGTGTGAAAAATATGTGTGTGTTGGCAGCCTGTGTTCATTAAAGAATAGACATGACTAAAAAATGCTTATATATTTTTTGATTAGGTGTTATTGATTCATTGGGTTGACATTAGGGAGTTTTGTGTTTTGGAAAAATCTTCCAATAATACAGTTGTGACCAATACGGTTGATTACCTTGTTCTTCATTTGTGCTTTAATCTTACTGAACTGGTGAAAATTCATACTTGATCTTCTGTATATGCAGAATACTTCCATGGACAGCTCACGGGCAAGACAGATGTGTGATTTGTCCAACACCAATCAGGTAACCAACTTGGTTAATATAGAAAAAATCGGTTATACGTGTTTGGCTATGCAAATATGTTGACCAATTTGTTCTCATAATGCAGAAGGTGCGATTGAGGCATGTTTGCACATCGAGATTGTTGATTGACGTGAATAGCTCATTAATGGATGCCCATAAGTCCCGAATTAAGTCTACCTCATTCAAGTCACTGTTATATATGCCGAAGAATTTAGAAATCAACTGTGTCTTGTTGTGGGAGTTAGCGTCTAGATGGGTTGAAAGAGATAGAGGATTTAGAGTTAGGGGTAGAGTTATCTCATTTAGTCTATTAGACGTGTGCTTGGCACTTGGATTGCAGATTGCAGGGGAAAGAGCAACCCCACGTGACAATGGAGTGGGCCGAACTCTGTCCTTATTTAAGGAGGGCGATGTAACTATTGACATGATTTATCATAAGCTATATCAACATGTAGGGAACAACGATGTGGATAACTTTTGTCGACTTTATATCCTACTTGCTTTTGGGGAGTTCTATTTTTCCGTTACAGTTGTCAACATGCATTCTGCCTTCATACACTTGTTAGATGAGTTGGACTCCCTAGATAATTATAGCTGGGGTTTGGTGGTGTATGATTTTTTGGTGGATGACTTGACCTGACTTGCACGTGCAGTGAACAAGGGTAAGAATATTCACCAAATCCATTTAATGGAATGTGCTGCACTTTTGCAGGTACATGTTTTGTTATTTACTATACTTCCTGGTTGTTATAATTATTTCATGCAATATTGTAGCTTTTTCTGTTGCATCATTTTGATACTAGACATGTGATTTTGTACAAGGTTTGGACTTTTGATCACCTGTCATTGTGCCCTACATCAACTGTGATAAGTGCTCAATCCTTCCTATGTTACTTGAACTGGCACGTGTTTAGGGCGAGGGAGGAGAAAGTGCGCATGACATTTGAAAAAAACAAGGTAACATACAACTTTTAAATGGTGTGTGTAGTGTTGCGACATTTGTATGAAAATGATTTTGTATAAAAAAAAATTTATGGTATTTAGCCATAGTAGTCCACCTTCATTATACTTCTTAACTACGTATTTGTTAGTTATTGACATGTAGGTAACTAAAGATCTGGTTGCATCGAGGGAAGAGAATTAGATTGACATAATCAGGGATGCAATGGCACCTGAGCAGCAACATGGTGTTGGACATCGGCGGCCGAGGCCATTTGATGTAGAGGACCTTGTCAGTGATATTTCTCGGGTGGTTGCTGAGAACGTGCAAATGAAGAAAAGAATTTCTATTTTGGAGATGGAAGTGAGCACACTAAAACAACTATTATTACATTGTTTAGTGCCTCCACCTTCATGTTGTCCTATAGGCAGTCCAGTATATGACCAAGGTACTCAACCATTGAATCGCGTGAGCACTCTTTTTTACGGATTTAGTCAAGGTGATAAGTCGAGTGATCAACCACCGCCTGCACGTGGCATCCCTTCAGGTGCACCTGTTGGCTACTCTGATACACACTCAAACCCAGTCACAGACAACTCCAACTCCAACATTTGCACTCGGGTTAAGGCTTAGCCTAGGAAGCGTGTGCTTGGCAAATGCACCCGAACTCCTTACACCGAACTACAAAAGAATAAGAAGAAAGTGAATCTGCATACCCAACTTTTTACCTACTACGCCAGAGTGCTTAAAAAAGAGGACCACGATTCCACGTGAGCTTTTGAACTACCAACATGGCATACTTGATAAGTATAATACTAATTTTACATGGGCTAACATTTATCATTTGCATCTTGTACAATTTCAGCATTAGGCAATTTATTTTGTGATTGTCTTTAAACAATTTGTTTTGGGTTGTGGTGTAGGGCAGTGGTCAGACTCTACGGCCAGCTCCTTACCATTGCAGATGCATCTTGCAAGAAATCAAAAGGGTGGGTCAACGATTTAGTAAGAACGAATTACATTCAACTCATAATTAAGATTATGTATATCATACCTACTTATTGCGCCAGTTCACATATAAGGACCTTTTTTAATTCACTCTTTCAGGTTATTATACTGGCTACTAGGGTTTTTATGCAAGATGATAGAGCGAGCACGAAGAATGAACCGTCACATGTTTTGTCCCGCATTTATGGTAACAACAACATGCTCAATTAACTTAGAATTGTATGCCCATTGACAATGAAACCTTAACTTATTGTTGGTTATTTATAAAATGTACGATTTGGTGAAAAGTGGACTGCAACGTTTCAAATCAATTCGCCACAGGCCCTGGCGGAGTATTAACGACTTCATGCCTTATGCTGAAGTAGGATATGACATCACTCAATGCAACTTGGTAACTTTTAAGCATTATGTGTAAAAAATGACATGTGTTTGGCTGCATACACTTTATTGGGCAACATCTGGGGTTTACTGTAACACCTCGAATTTTGTTTTTTTTGAATAAATATGAGTTTTATAATTTTGAGAATTTTTGTGGATTTTTCTAAAATTGTGATTATTTTAATATTATTTCTGGTTGTATGTGGGCCCGGGGTGGGCCTAAAAAAATAAAAAAAATTTGGGACCGAAAAATTTTGGACTGTTGATTCGGAGCTAGGGGAGCTTACTAAACTCGAAACCGAAAACAATTTTTGAAATTTTCTTTTACAATAATTTTGTTCTGTTTTATTATCCATTGGGTAATAACTACTAGGAAAATATCTTAATGGCTAGTCAAACTTGATGGTTATGACATCTTTATGATGAACCAATTAGAAACTAGTCTCCCATAAAATGAACCAATGAGAATTAGTCAATAATAATGGCTTTGATTTTTTTGTGATGCACCATTGGATGAGAAACTTGGAGGAAGAAATTTTGACCACTCAATTCCATGAGTTCCACGACCAAGGCATGAAGGAGGAAGTCCAAAGACTTAATTTCATTTCTATCTCCTATTATAAATATCTATGCCTCCAAAAATATCTCTATGGTAAGATATCTACACATAAATATCTCACTTCTCTCTCTCCTAGAGCACTCCACGACAAAGGGGTAAAAGAAGGGGTCAATAGATTAAATTTCATTCTTATCATCACTTTCATCTTTTCAAACAAAGAAAATTTCACAAAGTTCTCTCACTTTCTCTCCACCATAGCCCACGGCCAAGAAGCCAAAAACACACTTCCAAACCTCAATCATTCCAACCAACCTCACTTCTTGAATCTTTATACCATACTAAGACACTTTGTAGTTGTGATCAACATCTATTTCCATCATCTTCTATCTTTTCGTTAAGCTTAAAGTTTGAAGGTTTTTTAGGTGAAGTCTTTGAAGGTTTTTTGAGCCATGGTTATCTTAGTTTAAAGCCTTGGATGTTAATATTGGATGTTTTCTTTGTTTTTAACTTCAAGTTGGTGGTGAAAGCTTGGAGCAAGAAGTAAACCAAGGAGTTTTAGACATCATCCAAGGTAAGAGGGAGATTTAACCTCATCAACCATTCATGGTGGTGAGGGATGAAACTTGTGATTTATTGGTGGGAAATCAATGTGAGGATTTGTTCACCTTGTGGTGTAAATTAATTGTTTGTGTTTGCTTTGGTTATGAACTTTTATGATTTATGCTTGTTTTGTGGTATGTGATTTTATAGCTTTTATATTATGCATGAATTTGTTAGAATAGATTATTGATGATTGATGTATATGATAGGATGTGATTCATGTTAGAAAGGAAACAATTTTGGTCTCCAATGGACCATGAGGCTCACGGACTCTATGCCCCAAAATGGATATACCAGGTTAAAATTATTTTATGAATAATGAAGTTAAATTATTAGGAAGTAAGGCAAAGAAATTAAAAGGAATTTTAGTTCCAAAGACCACTTGACTCAAGACCATGAGGCTTAATTTGGATAATCTACTACACAAATGATTTATTAATGGTAAATGTAACACTCTCCTCAGGGTATCACATTTCCGACTCCCAACTCATAATGTGTAAAGAAGTTCATAAAAGGTTTGAGTTATAAAAGGTGAGTTTTAAAATTTCTAATTACAGAAACATAAACTTACTGAAATCCATAAGTATTACTGAAAATATATTTAAACTGATTAATATACAATATTGACACCAATTAATATTTAACAATTTAAAGAAAAATATAAAACTAACAGACTCTCTTTTTAACAGTAGCAAACACCATTACGGGTCTTACTTAATAGCATAGTACAACACTAACGGTAAAACTTAACATACTTATTCCTTCTTGTATCCATCTTGATGCATCAAACATCTGTTCCTTGTTCACACTACACACTATCGAATCCTGAATGGCTACTCCTCAATGTTGTCACCAATCTCAGAGTATTTACCACTCGTCATGTCTAAGACAACTTGTTCCATCTATTATATAATTTTTACAACACAAGCCCAACCAAACAATGTAACAAAGAGGTGAGATCACCTACGCCAATACCAACATGGTAGCATAGAGATAACACAAACAACATATCATACAGATACATCATACCATAATTATAATCATACCACCAACATTAATCAATTATCATCATCCAATCATTTATCAGTTTAATTATCATAAACAATAATGACGATAACGCCTTCAACATTATCTAATTATCATCATCATCATCCAAGTATTCAAAACAATTGTCATAGCCAATATTCCTCAATTAATATATCATACAGATATAAATGCTCAGATTCATGCATGCGCATATAAACTCAATGTCCTACTCTATGGAGCTAATACTCAGTTCGGAGAAGTTGATCCGAAAGATCTGTCGGTACCAAAATGCCTCAGACCACGTGCTATAATTCTCATTTGTATTTGCACATCTAGCATATATACGACAGTCTTTACGAGATCTCGATTAAGAATAGTATCTCGATCAGGATCATCAATGCATCGCATTGGTCTAACTTACAGGAAGAAGAGCTACCAACCACCCATGTAAGCAACCCGCACCCTGATGCCCCCAAGGTCAACAAGTGACTTACACTATGCATATCGCACCCACTCAAGAGGTGTACGTCTCTCCTAGGCAAATAGCCATATCCAGTCCATCGGACTTTTTCAATACATGTTCAATGCACCAATGCCAATCATAGGCAAAATTCATCATTTTCCAATATAGTGTTCATACACTAATTCATGCATATAAAATGCACTATTCTCAGTTCAAATTCACAATTTCATATTCAGGGTCTACACACTGGCCCATCAGTAATCATACTGTATTTTCAACAGCGAAATCATATTATCACGTTTTATAGTCCCAAAACACTTTCATCGTGTTTTCACAATTCACAACATTTTACATTACGTTTCATAATTCCGCAAAGACATTTTGCATTTTCAAATTACGTATTGATTTTTCAACGTTTTCTTAATCACGTAAAAATATTTACACGTTACTTAAATTGTGTAGCGATTTTCTACCATTTTCATAATCGCGTAACTTAAAAATCATTCTTTTAAGTCGCGTATACCATTTTCCATCAGTTTCAAAATATTTAAACGATTTCCAAATCGCGTAGAAATATTTCAACGTTTTTTCAAATCGCGTAGCTTAAAAATCACGTTTTTAAGATACGTAAAACATTTTTCACCATTTTACAATCACGTAAAATATTTTTCAATATTCCAAACATTATTTTGGACTTCCAAACAAATCAATATCATTTCCAACATCATTTTTCACATTTCACTTTTCAGAAATTCTTTACTCAAAATAATATGACTTTTCACATTATTTTCCATATTTTCTTACTCAACAAAATTCTTTTCACAATATATTCCACAAATTCACAATTCCATTGAATTAAATCAATGTTTCTAACTTTAAAAATTACTAACGCTCTCCAAAACCCAAAAGATGAGTTACACGTTAGAAAATATCAAATCACTATTATATTCTCCATTTTTCTCAAATAAATTCTAAAATCAGTTCTCTTTAAAATAAATTGAGGTTCAAACACTTTCAACCTCTCTTTTCCATTCATATATGAAAATCCCATTTTCTCAAGTGATAAAACACTCTGATTCCCTTTCCAAATTCTTTATACTAAATCAATTATATTTCTATTTGAAAAATCACTTTGTTTCATCAAAATCAAGGCATTACAAGCCTTCCAAAACCGTGGTACATGATTCCAATGGCCATCAAATATTTTTCCTTCTAAGTCAATATGGTTTTACACAAACAAAACCATTAAAAATTCTTCATAAAAACCGTGAGCACTTGATCTTTGAAATCAAATCATTTGTTCATTTTTCATTTTCACTTTCTTTGCAAATCCTTAAAATCAACATTGCTCTTTTCATTTAATACTCATGTTTAGTAAAATGCTTAGAAACTTTTTACACAAAATAAATCAATAAAAATTCTTCTCAAAACTGTGAACACTACTTCTTGAAAAACAAACCCTTTGTTTATTTTCCATGCTTTTCTAATCATCCAATTTTATCATTCATGAAAATATTAATTTGTGAACACCTATTTTGAGGTGTCTTGGCCGAAATCCTTTTGGTCTTTGGAACCAAAATTCGTTTTCCTTTCCAACAATTTTTATGGTATACAACACATATAATCAACATATATATATCACAAGCATGTCATAACCAAAGCAATAGATCATGCGAATCATACCAAGCATAAGCAAATAATCAAAGCACATAAACACACACAAATAATTACATGACCATGGATATGAATCCTCACATGGATTCACCATCCATCAAATATAAGACCATCTCTCACCACCATACTTAGTTGGTGAGATGGATCTCCCTTTTACCTCTTGAAGATCCTCAAAAGCTCCTTGTTTTGCTTCTTTTTCCAAATCTTTCACCACCAAGGGCTTCTCAAATACAAAACAAAACACAAGTTTATTAGTATATAAAGCTTGAATAAGAAAACCATGAATGTGCATTATGGTTAGAACCTTGAAAATCAAAAGAAAAGTGAAGATTAATAAACTTCACCAATAAAGATTCAATCTTTAACTTGAAGAACAAGGTTGAAGATGGATGATTTCGAGAAAATCTCCAACATGAAAGTTGCTTAGAATATCATGTAAATTCAAGATCTATGGTTGGATGAAATTAAAAGAGATTGGAGGGTGATTTTGGGTGAATGGCCGAATGGTTCCTCTTGAAGAACAAGGTTGGAGTTTTTGATTTTTTTTTGAAAGAAAGGCTTCTTAGACTTGGTTAAGATAAAGCATGAAGTGAAAACACTTAGTTTTCCGTTCACCAATTTCGTGGATCTCCATGGAAAAATTCCTAAAAATCATAAACAAATATTAAAATCAATAACAAGTGTAGAAATAGGTAAACCATGGTTCAAGCATGGCTTAGAAAATCAAACTAAAAGATTGGGTGAAGAAATATGAACTTTACCCTTTTTGATAGAAACTTGAAGCTTAGATTTGAAGCTCAAGATGAATGATTTTGTGAAAACTCATAACTAAAGATGTTCTTAGAATGATGTTTAGGTATAGGAAATGTGTTTAGATGAAATTTTAGAAGCTTGGAGACATAGTTTTTAGGTGTTGGCCGAAACCACCATGAAAGGAAAATGGAGAGAAAAGCTTGATAACTTAGTTTCTTGAAAATGAATTAATAATGACCAAGAATGGAAATAATGGTCATGACACCATGCTTTGCTCTAAAGCATGCACCAAAACCATCCCCCCTCCATGCATTCTCCTAAGAGTGCAAAATGAATCAATAATGATTCATAATGACCAAGACCATTAATAATGGTCTTCAAACTGTCGTTTAACTCCTAAAACAACTACAAAACCATTCCCCCCTCCATTATGCATTCAATAAGTTATCATCTTTTCTAGCCACCATTTAGGGCAATTTAAGCCATTAATTAGATCAATGGTTAGGATTATGGTAGACTTTTGATTAGAAGACTTAATCTAGGCCATTATATCTTTCCTTCTTGAAATCCTAGCCATTAGATGCATCTCCAAAATGAAGGGTCAAGATTACTCCTTCTTACTTTCAATCCAAGGGTCATAATTAGTCATAGCCATTTTAGAAGACCAAATCTCCACCTTTGATTAAATCCAAATCCAATGGTTATAAATGATCCATCTCCACCGTTGATTAAATCCAAATCTAACGGTCACAAATGATCCTAGCCACTTTGTAAGATCAAATCTCCACCTTTAATTAATTCTTCATCCAATGGTTATAAATGTTCATTGTAACACCCCAAATTTTGGAAAAATATTCCGAATGTCCTGTTTGCTGTTTTTCAAACTTTTGTGTAAATGATCGTTGTGTCCTTATTTACTGTTTCTTGTTTTTCTGTATGAAATACAGAAAAATAATACTGTTTGTTATTTTATTTGGTCGTTTTACATAATTTGTTTCGATACAGTAAAATAAAAATTTTATCAAATTACTGTTTTAAATTTTTCTGTAATATACAAATATATAATACTGCTGGATATTTTATTTGAACGTTTTGGATGATTAGCTACATTGTGGGAAAAAATGGGAAAATGACCATTACGTCCCGAATGTGCTGTTTTTGCTATTTTTAATTGTTTTCTACTTGATATAGTGCTCAATATTACTGTCTGTGATTTTATTTGGACTTTTTGTGTGATTTGCTTCGGGGTAGGAAAATAATATTTTTTCGGACCTAGAAAATCTGTTTTTAATTATTCGGAGGCGGGGATCTTACTAAAGCCAATTCTCGAATGAGCCTAAAATTAATCTTTTAATTTTTAGGATTTAATTATCAAATAAAATAATTTTATATTATTATAATATTATTTTATTAGTCAAGACAAATAAGTGACAATGGACCGGAAATATTTTGCGAGACCCATGTTTAGTCATCAAGTCTTTACACGTGGACCAATGAGGAGCTGGTCAAAATTGGTGGCTATGACTCATCGCAACGGGCCAATAGGACGATGACACGTGGCGTGACACCTCAAAGATCATGACTCGGCCAGCTTTCTAGAAGGTTCCGTAAGTGGTGACTCACCTGTGACTCACCATGATGACTCGCCAGTTCCAGAAACTTCTCCGATGACTCAAAGATGTCGACTCACCATGCTTGACACGCCCAATGATGCGATCAAGGACTCGGTGATGACTCGCCATGCTGACTCATCTGCTTTAAAAAATATCTACGCTGACTCGCCATGTTGACGCACCCGTTCTAGAAAGTTCCACGATGACTCATCATACTGACTCATCGTAGTGAGTCACATATTCTAGAAATTTCTCTTTGATGACTCGCTTTATGACTTATCAAGGGTAATCAGTAGAAAAAATGATTAATAATAATTGCTACTCTGTTAGTCTAAAATAAAAATCTATGTATATTTTATTACCCATTAGACAATAAACACTGACTTTATAAACAGTAATTATTGTATAATTATTGTTTATTGGTTAAAGTATGTTAGAAAATATACAATGTGCACCAATAGGAATTGGTCAACAAAAATAACAACCAACAAGAATCAAGTTAGTAAATATTTAACCAATAGAAATTGGTCAAGATTAATGGCTTGAATTTTTAAGAACCAATAGAAAACAAGCTATCAAATAAATTTAGGCTTCTTGAAATGCAATGGTTCTACGGTGGAGGAATTGACTCTAATAGCCAAATTCATAAAGTAAATTCACGTAGAAGGCTTTGTAAAATGCATGTAGGATGCCAAATTGAATAAAAGGAAGACTAGTCAAATTTAGTGGCTTTTCTTTGTTGCTTCCACGGCAAAGCTAAATCTTTGTAAGGCAAAATATTACAATTGATTTCTTTCTATCTTTTATTAATTAACTAAGTATGACAAAGTCAATATTGATGGCTTCTTTTCATGATGCATTTACGGCAATGCATGCCTTTAGGAAGGCAATTCCAACACTTCAATATATTCTTGCTCTCCAAGCATTTCAAAAAGGAAATAAAGCTAATTTCCATTTCCTAAAATTAGTCAATTTTGGTGGCTCTCCTTGTTGGCTTCTACGGCAATTCACCTTTGGTGAAATCCTACAATTAGCTATCATTCAAGGAAACAAAACAACCAATATTTCTTACTTTCTCTCAAGGTCATTCACGGCCAAGCATAGTCAAGACCTTCCTCTTACTCCAAAATTCTCCAAATAGCAAAAGCTCTCATCCCTTTTTCCTTCCTTGTGTTTCATGGCCATAGCTTCCAAGAAGAGGGCAAACTTCACCCATTTATCTCACTTGTTCTCTTCTATATCCTTTTCTCCAAAGAACCAAGACCAAGCAACCAAATTTCTTTCCTTTTTCTCTTCCCCATGGATTCGGCCAAACACACTTCAAGACCATCCAACCACTCAAAAATTTATCCAACCAAGTTTTCTAAACCTAAACACAATTCTAAGAACATCTCTAGTTGAGAGTTCTTGCAAAATCCTTCATTTGAAGCTTAGAAACCTACTTGGGAGATTTTACCTAGAAGGTGAAATTTCTTGTTTTCTATTTCTAAATTCTTTTTCAAAGTTCTAAACCATGATTTATCCATGGTTTAAGCTCTCTTTAATATTAGTAATTTGTAGAAATTTTGTTTAAACTTGTTAGGTGATTTTGGTGGAGAAAACCGAAGACCCTAGAAGGAGTGAAAGCATACTTGTCTTCAAGAGGTAAGAGGGAGATTACCCTCATCAACCATGTGTTGGTGGTGAGGAATGTTTGTGTTTGTGGTGAAGAATCCATAAGGATTCATTCATTTAATTGTTTATAGTTTTTCCTAATTGTGTTTGATTATGTGTGTAGCATGTTTAATGGCTTTAATATGTTGTATGTGTTATGTGTGTAATATGTCTAAAAGCTTTAATATTTTGTATGTGTTTATGGTTGTTTTAAATATATGGTATGTGTACTTATATGTATGATAATTATTGTAACATGTGAATAATATACAAGGAATTGCATGAGTGTTCCAAAGAACACAAACCCAAGCTCACGGCCTCAAGGCAAAGAGGAGAACCAAAATGTTCTCTTAAATTTTCTAAAAGTATGATTTAATTAATCTAGGAAAATTGACAAGTTACCAATTTGTTTAGAGTAAGAAAAATGAATTTATGGATCAATGAATGAAAATATGTATTTCGGCCAACATGCCAAAGCCAAGCAATTATGATTTCTAAAATCATTTCCAAACCATTTTTTAAAACAATGATGTAATGAATTTAGGTAATACAATGAATTAAACATGGATTTAGAAGATGAAAAATAATTTAAAGGTCAAATGCAAAGACTTTGTTAAATTTGGCCAACATGCCACATACTTTTAATCCAAATTCATTTCTAATTATGGACTAGATAATTTAATAAAAATAAATTAGATCAAGAATTTTATAAGAGATTAAATGTATGGAAATAATTAGGAATGAATTATAAAGCATAGAATGATTTTCGGCCAAAATGCCAAATTTAAATCTTTTTGATTTATAGAAATGTTTTCAACTAAGTTTAAGTAATAAATGCCAAAAGGATTTTATTATAATGAGTTTTGAAGAAATAAATTGATTAGAATTAAGTTTAAGAAGTTTAAGCTAATGATTTTTACTGTTAGAAGAAATACAGTAGCTTTGTAAAATTTCTAACGTATAGCTCACCTTGTGTTTTGAAGCACGTTAGTAATTTTCAAAAGTGTAATTTATTGGTTGTAATTAAAATAAAAAAAAGATTATTGACAGTAAACCTAGAAAATCATTATTATAATTTTTCTAAACATAATACTGTCAATTTATATTAAAAATGGACAAATAAGATAAAAAAATGTCCAAAAGACAGTATACGGTATGAAAAATATTCTACGTAGTTTAAATGTACTAAATATTATTTTTTGTTTGTTTTAAACAGTGTTTTTAAGGAATTCGGACAAGAAAATGATTTAAAAATCTTACGCGATTGAGAAAACGTGTTAAAAACTCTACGCGATTCTAAAAACAGAAAAATATATTTACGCGATTTAAAAACGTTTGTAAAAACGATGAGATTGTGAAAACGCGATAAAATTTCTACGCGATTGACCGTTATTGTATTTATTTTGTGCTGTCGGGAAAATGTGAACCCGTACAGGCTTTTGAGGATTTTTTTTGTCGGAAAAATGTGAACCCGTCATGAGCTTTCTATTTTTCTGCCATTGAGGGCATATTATTATCTTGAGGGTATCTTCGTAATTTCATATTTTTGGAATTATGTGTTGAGTTTATGCCAATTTTTTGGTGAATTGATTGACGAGGCGAATCACATTGTATTGTCGGTGTGATAAGCGTAGTGTGGTTCGATCTTGAATGGACTTGGAGACGTTAGTGTGCATAATTCCATATGTGGACAGTTGGTTGCTCTTCTGGGCCGTGGTAATTGGCAACACACTAACGGACTCGACACACACTATACTTAATCGAGATCTTGTAAAGTCTAATAGTACATTGCCTGTAGTGCCACAACGTGAGACCGTGAACTACACCACGCCTTGGATGGTGGATTCCATGTGACGTGGGGCTATAGACGCAACGTGTGACAGCGCAATAGTTTGGTTGGGCAGCCGTGGTACTAATAGATTTTGAGGATCATTCGCTCTCTGATGTCTGTTTGTTTTTTTTTAGCTCCATGGAGTAGGATTGTGTCATATTGCATATGTTTATATGCTGTATATTATTATCTTTTATCTGTGATCTTTTATCTGTAATCTTTTATCTATGATCTTTTATACGTGATCTTATGATTATATGTTGTTATTATCTTTGTGCCTATGATGTTATATGTTGTTATTTATTATTTTTATTTTTATTTTTATCTATGATCTTATATATGTGGTTATTTCTTATATTTTTATCCATGATATTATATGTCGTTATTTAGTATATATTCATCTGTGATGTTATATGTTGTTATTGTTATTCATTTTATTATGATATATGCTTATTTGATTTTATTTATAAATTGATAACATGATAATATTTGTGATATCTGTGTGTATGGAATGACTTTGTCATT
This sequence comes from Ormosia emarginata, assembly GCA_029884605.1. NCBI lineage: Eukaryota > Viridiplantae > Streptophyta > Magnoliopsida > Fabales > Fabaceae > Ormosia > Ormosia emarginata. Next base: position 23,736,235 of record JAQQTP010000074.1, on the reverse strand, counting down.
CGTATAATTCTTTGCTACCGTACTGGTATTGGTGAAAGGGGATCTCACCTCTTTACTGTATTGCTTGTTGTGTTTTTTTTATTGTTAAATTCGTATAGTAGACGAAAGAAGTTTCTTAGACCTACTGGAGGCTATGTTCTGAAGATAGTGACGGCGTCAAGGTGTAATCTTCCACGTTTCAACAGGATGCAGTTTGGTGGAGAAATGGAACATGTAGGTTGGTTTTTTTTTCGTTAGTGTTGTCACCGTGCTATTAGTAGTACCCGTCTTTGGGTTTGCTACTGTTCCTCTGAGTCTGTAAATGTTATGTTTTAATTTGTTGTTGGATATTTTGTAACATATATAATATGTGTATTAATTAATTCAATCTGATTTCTGTTTTACTTATAATTTTTGGTAAGTTTATATTTCCGCAAAATGATATTTTAAAATTTATCTTTTAAAACTCAAAGCTTTTATAAAATGATTTCATTTGGTTTTATGTTTTATTTAAAATGTGACGCCCTACGGAGGGTGTTACATTCATAGCCATTTTATTAGACCGATTCTACACCGTTGATTAAATCGACGATTGATATTCAAAGTCTTAAATACTAAGCTTGCTTCCTATTGGTCCGTCAAAAAGTTGTCATACCCACTAATATTGACTTAACAGTCTAATATTTATTTTTATCTGCTAAAACCCCACGAAAGAATATATTTACTGTGTTTTTATCGCCCGATAATTAAATACAGTACAAAACATAGTAAAAGAAATTTTCTAAAATTGTTTCTGGATTCAGGTTTAGTAAGATCCCCTGTTTCCGTCTCAATAATACAAATTTTTCTATGCGTAGACAAATTTTCACTTTGTGGGACCTACCTGGGCCCACGTAAGGCCACCTAGGCCTACAAACAGCCCAAAAATAATTAGAGAAATATAAAAATTTATAATCATCCACAAAAATCACAAATATTAGAAAACGTATGAAAATCAAGTCAGATTGTTAAAAATAATTAACAATCAAGAAAAATAAATACATAAATATTTCCCTGGGCCTGAAAATTATTATTTTCTTGACACGAAGTAAATCACTTAAAACGATCAAATACGCTGACGGAATACTCAAAATAATATTACAGTACGCAGAAATCACTAAATAGTAGAATTCTGTTAACTGTCAAAATTACTGTCTAATAGATAGGAAATTTAGGGTGTTACAGTAAACCTAGTTGATTAGGTGAAATGAAATAAATCAAAGTTTTATCAAATGGAAACAAGAAATAAATAAATTTTATTATTTCACAAATGTTGATTTTTGGCAATAATGTTAGAAATTAGGATTTTAAAGTGAAGTGGTAATTTGAGGTATTTTGTTAAAAAGGATTGTTAGTTAAATAAATAGGGAAGATTTTATTAAATTAAAGTAATACAAATTTTGAGAAAAACGATAAAAATATTCTTTAGATGTGTTTTATTGAGAAAAATGAGAATTTGAAGTCCAAATTATGTTTTAAACTTATGAAGTTTCAAAATTGAATTTAAAACGACAAGAAATATTTTATACAGTAAAAAATAGTAGAAAACTTTATGCGTTTCAAAAATGTAGATTTTTGAGCTACACGATTCAGAAAACGTCAAAATATTTTTACGCGATTGAGAAAATATTGAAAAATATTTATGCGATTTGATCATGTATTGTGAAAGTTCGGTAGACTATGTTAAGGCCGGTGGCCTAAGAGTTGAATTACACCTTAGTGCAGGTGTGATAGGCATATTGTAGGTCACTTGTTGACCTTGGGGTGCGGGTTTTCCATAATAGGCACTTGGTAGCCCCATTGTATCGTGGATTAGATCGATGCAACACACCGACGATCCGAACTAAGACACTATTCGTAATCAAAATCTGGCGTAGACTGTCTTGTATAATGCCTGATGTGCATAATTGATGAAAATTATAGCACTTGGTCTAAGGTAGCTGAGATACAGACAGATCTTCTAGATCATTCTCTCCAACTTGTGTTTAGCTCCATGGTGTAGGAAACTAGTTCATTATGCATGTGCATAGTCTGTCTATATATTATTGCGATAATTTATATCTATTGAGAAATGATTGATACTTGATGCCATGACTATTTTTATTGTTTGTTGTATCTTATGACATTACTGTCATTTTTGTTTTTGCGCTGCCATGTTAGTAATGATGTAGGTGATCTCACCTCTCTATATGTTATTTCTGTGCTGTATTTATGATTGGTAAAGAAGGTGAGGATGAACAACATCCCTATTGTTTGTGTTGATTTTTGAGTTTGTATGGCATCAGGACGCGAACTGATTGGTTTTGTGAGGGTATAATTCCATGATGACATTAATGCATGGAACTTCAATTAGGAAGCGGAACGTGTGACATACCGAGGAGATGCGTCTGTCTTTGTTAGTAGGATTGGGCAAGAGGTCGTTGTTTTTACTTTTAGTGTTAGGTTATGTCTAGAGTTTAACATGCCTATGACAGATCTCTGGGGTGATATCCATTATACCCTGAGGGAGGACTCCAAGGTCTCATCCGCTCGGACTCCCGTTCATCCAGTCTTACCCCGTCTGAGGGATTTGACTAATGAGGAATCTGAGGAGGAGGAGGATCCATCTGAGGACCCAACTCACTAGGCATGGACTTAGGCTAGTCTATAGTTGCAGTAGTAGTTGTATATATTTATTTTGAGGACTTCAATTGTATGTATTAAAGTTTGTCACTAACTTATATTATGTACATGATGTATATTATTCAGTGATGATGTTTGGTATTTTGATATTCGGGTAAGTTTACATTATAAGTAAAAAGAAATTTTATAACTCGAATTATTATATTAAATAATAATAAATGATTTACACCTTGGGTATGTTTTAATTATAGATTGTTAAAAATGTTATACCCTATGGTGGGTGTTACATTAGTTGGTATCAGAACCCAAGTTAGAGTCTTTTGGGTTTGTGGTTAGGTCTATCTTGTTTGTGCTGTGTGATTCTCTACGTTTGGTTTCTGAAAGGAAACAATATTGTTTGAAATTATTGTACTTGACTTTTATTTTGTATTATTTAGTTTGATTTTGGAGAAAGCAATGGCTGGCGGTCGAGGTGGACGTATGAACGTTGCATGTGACAATGAGAGTACGGCTGCGGCTGCAGATGCGATGCAAAGGATGGCAGACGTCATCATGCAACAAAATCAAAGAGTTGCTCAGCAATAAGGAGCGACTGCGGAAACTCAGAATCTGTCAGAGTTTCACCGAAATAATCCACCACAATTCAGAGGAAAGTTTGATCCAAAGAAGGCTAATCTTTGGATCAAGGAATTGGAAAAGATATTCTGAGGTATGGGTTGTACCGATGAGAGAAAGGTAACTTACATTACCTTTATACTTGTCGGGGACGGCGAAGACTAGTGGGCTGGAACGCAAAGACTGTTGGAGGCAGAAAGAAGGGCGATTACATAGGAAGTTTTCAAGAACAAGTTCCTGGAAAAGTATTTTCCAGCCAGTGCCAGACACACTAAGGAAATGGAATTCCTTGGCCTGCGACAAGGTGTAATGTCTATCAGTGAATACGCTGTAACATTTGAGAGCTTGTCAAAGTTTTCGAGGTACTTCCAGTTACAGCCGGATGAGGAATGGAAGTGCCGGAAATTCGAAGAAGGTTTAAGGCACGATTTGAAGAGGGTAGTGCTACCCCTGAGAATAGGGCAATTCCCAGTTCTATTAGATAAGTGTCGTCGAATTGAGGAGTTGGACCAGCATCGAGACACTAGAAATCGAAACTTTGGACCTGCTCAGTTCCAAAGGGGAAGGAGTAGCGGTGGCAACCGTTATCAATAGAAGTCGTATGCAAGACCACCGGGAAATCAAACTCAGCAACAATCGTATGAGGGAGGTTCTGGTGGCAACAAGTTTGGTTAGGCCGGGACGTCTTCATCTAAATGTCTTAAGTGTGGGAAGGACCACCTGACAAAAGATTGCACAATCAAGGGGAACCCTCTATGGGCAATGTCTGTACTGCAAGACCCCAGATGGGTGGACGAGTGTACATAATGAGTGGAGAGGAAGCCTCCAAGTCTGAGGATCTGATTATGGAGGAGTGTGCTATTGAAAGTAATCCTTTAACTGTGTTATATGATTCAGGAGCGACCCATTTATTCATTGCTTGTGATTGTGTGGATCATTTAGGATTATCTATGTCTACATTGCCTTATGATTTGAGTGTTTCTACCCTTGTTGATAAGCCTGTAATTACTACAAAAGTTTGCTTAAATTGCCCTGTTTGTGTTAGGGATCGAAACTTTTATGTTAATTTGATCTGCTTGCCTTTTTCAAAGATTAATGTAATCTTAGGAATGGATTGATTGTCTTCTAACCATATCCTATTAGATTGTTCCAATAAGACTTTAGTTTTTCCCGAGACTAAGAATTTTGGATTTCTAACAGTCAATCAAGTCGAAGCTTGCTTGAAGGAAGGAGCCCAATGATACATGTTGTTGTCTTCCTTAGAGGTCAAAAGCGAAGAGAATGTGAAGGATATTCTTGTAGTCAACAAATTTCCTAAAGTCTTTCCTAATGATATACAAGGATTACTCTCAGAAAGAGAAATAAAGTTTTCTATTGATCTGGTACCAGGAGCTGGACCTATATCAATGGCGTCATACCGAATATCGCTGTTAGAGTTTGCAAAGCTCAAGAAACAATTGGAGGAATTATTGGAGAAGCAATTCGTGAGACCCAGTGTGTCACCATGGGGAGCCCCAGTATTGTTGGTCAAGAAGAAGGATGGAACTTCTCGCTTATGTATAGACTATCGACAGTTGAACAAGATCACAATTAAGAATAAATATCATCTTCCAAGGATAGATGATTTGATGGATCAATGATTGGGAGTCGCTGTATTTTCCAAAATTGACTTACGTTCTGGTTATCACCTGATTCATGTGAAGATGGAAGATATTCCCAAGATAGCATTTCAGACGCGATATGGATATTACGAGTATCAAGTGATGCCGTTTGGAGTAACGAATGCTCCTGCCATATTCATGGATTTCATGAATAGGATCTTTCATTCTTGTCTTGACAAGTTTGTCGTTGTTTTTATAGATGACATCTTCATCTATTCTCGAAGCCTGGAGGAACATATGGAACTTCTCAGAGTTGTTCTCCAGATTTTGAAGGAGAATAGGTTATACGCTAAGTTGTCCAAATGTGAATTCTGGTTGAGTGAAGTTCAGTTTTTGAGGCACGTGATTTCGGAGGAAGGAATTGAAGTAGATGCATCAAAAGTGGAGATAGTTTTGCAATGGGAAAGGCCGAAGATTGTATCAGAGATTCGTACTTTCATCGGATTAGCCAGTTACTATCGAAAGGTTATTGAGGGGTTTTCCAAGATAGCGGGACCTCTTACCCAGCTTACACGAAAAAATTAACCTTTTGCATGGACTGATACATGTGAGGAAAGTTTTCAAGAGTTGAAAAGATGATTGACTACTTCGCTAGTGTTGATTCTACCTGATCCTAATGAACCTTTTGAGATGTATTACGAAGCTTCGTATCAAGGATTAGGTTGTGTGCTTATGCAAAACCGGAGAGTTGTGGCTTATGCTTCGAGGCAATTAAATGTGCACGAGAGGAATTATCCTACTCATGATTTAGAGATGGCAGCTGTGGTGTTTGCATTGAAAGTCTAGAGATATTTTCTTTATGAAGCAACTTTCAATGTCTACAGCGATCATAAGAGCCTGAAGTATCTGTTTGACCAGAAAGAGATGAATATAAGGCAAAGGCGATGGTTAGAATTTTTGAAGGACTATGATTTTCAACTTTAGTATCATCATGGAAAAGCAAATGTCGTAGCAGATGCCTTGAGTAGAAAGATGCTTAGTGTTTCTGATATGATGGTCAAAGAGAGTGAATTGATAGAACAATTCAGGGATATGCGGTTGTTTGTAGAATGGAAAATTATCATGCTACCGCGTACAGTGACCACACCCATTTCAACACCAGGTACTGTTCATGGGGCCCACCCATGAACAGTACTAAATCATGCTTCGTTTTTTTTTTTTTTAGTATATGTCCATTAACCAACTTCTCTACGTAGTTAATCACTTTTTTGTTCTTCGTTAACCAACTTATTTCACGAGCATAGAAATCATGTGGTAAAATCTTCTGTCATTAACTAACTTCTATATGTAATTAACTACTTTTTTGTTCTTCATTAACCAACTTTGTTTCTATACTCGTGAAAAAAGTTGGTTAATGAAGAACAAAAAAATGGTTAATTACATATAGAAGTTGGTTAATGACACAAGATTTTACCACATGGTTTCTATGCTCGTGAAATAAGTTGGTTAACGAAGAACAAAAAAGTGGTTAACGACGTAGAGAAGTTGGTTAATGAACATATACTAAAAAAAAAGAAAAGAAAACAGAAGCATGATTTGGCACTGTTCACGGGTGGGCCCCATGAACAGTACTCGATGTTGAAATGAGTGTGGGTACTGTACGCGGTAGGATTATTGAGGTTGTTGTAGAATTGACACTTGGAAGAATTTGCTTGAATATGGTTACTATCTCGAATAATTTGATGGATGAAATTCGAGAGAAGCAGAATGGTGACCAATATTTGCAAGACGAGAATGAATTGAAGAAGCAAGGCACAGTGTCAGAATTTGAGGAAGGAATAGATGGGATTCTAAAGTTCAAAGAAAGGATTTGTGTACCTAGTGACCAGGAACTTAGGAGATTGATTCTCGATGAAGCTCACAAGAGCAAGTTGAGTATGCATCTTGGAGCAACCAAAATATATCAAGATTTGAAGCGATTGTATTAGTGGCAAGGGATGAAGAGATATGTTGCTACATATGTATCATCCTGTTTAGTTTGTCAGAAAGCTAAGGTTGAACATCAATGACCTTATGGAATGTTGCAACCTTTGGCTATTTCCGAATGGAAAACGGATGACATTGCGATGGATTTCGTTGTGGGACTGCCAAAGACTAGAAGGGGTTATGATTTTATCGGGGTAATTGTTGATCGGCTTATGAAGTCAGCGCACTTCTTGCCAATTAACATCAAGTACTCAATGGAAAGGTTGACCCAGGTGTACATCGATGAAATCATTAGACTTCATGGTGTATCCTCCAGTATAATTTAAGATCGAGACCCGAGAAGCGATAGGAACGAAGCTTCATCGAAGTTCAGCTTATCATCCACAAATAGATAGTCAGTCAGAAAGAACGATTCAATCATTAGAGGATTTGTTGAGGGCTTGTGTGCTAGAACAATTTGGAAGTTGGGATGAATTCTTACCTCTGATAGAATTCACCTATAATAATAGTTTTTATTCAAGCATAGGGATGGTACCCTATGAGGCATTATACGAGCGACGATGCAGGACACCGTTGTGTTGATATCAAGATGGTGAAAGTATTACTTTAGGACCAGAGCTTGTGCAACAAACTATAAAAAAGTAAAGATGATTCAAGATAAAATGAGGATAACTCAGACTCGGCAGAAGAGTTATTCTGATAAGAGAAGAAGACCACTTGAGTTTGAGGAAGGTGACCATATGTTTTTGCGAGTGACGCCCACGACCGGAGTCGGACTAGTTATTAAGTCTAGAAAGCTCACTCCAAAATTTATTGGGCCGTATTAGATTCTTCATCAGATAGGTCTGGTAGATTATCAAATAGTGTGACTACCTTTTCTTTCAAATCTTCACAATGTATTTCATGTATTGCAATTGCAGAAGTACATTCCTGATCATACCCATGTCATTGAACCAGATGCGGTGCAATTAAAAGAAAATTTAACTTATGAAACACTTCCTATCAAGATCGAGGGTCGGAGGAAAAAGCAACTTAGAGGTAAAGAGATTTCATTGGTTAAAATAATTTGGAATGACGTCAATGGAGATGCAACATGGGAGCTGGAAGATAAGATGAAAGAATAGTATCCACTTTTGTTTTAGATATGATAAATTTCGAGAATGAAATTCTTTTTAGAGGGGGAGAGTTGTAACACCCTGAATTTTATTTTTTCTGAATAAAATGAGTTTTATAATTTTTTTGATTTTTGAGATTTTTTATGGATTTTTTATGAAATTGTGATTATTTTAATATTATTTTGGGTTGTATATGGGCTCGGGGTGGGCCCGAAAAAATAAAAAAAATTTCGGACCGAAAAATTTTGGACTGTTGATTCAGGACCGGGGGAGTTTGCTAAACCTGAAACCGGAAACAATTTTTGAAATTTTCTTTTACAGTAATTTTGTTCTGTTTTATTATCCATTGAGTAATAACTACTAGGAAAATATCTTAATGGCTAGTCAACCTTGATGATTATAGCATCTTTATGATGAACTAATTAGAAACTAGTCTCCATAAAATGAACCAATGAGAATTAGTCAATAATAATGGCTTTGATTTTTTTGTGATGCACTATTGGATGAGAAACTTGGAAAAAGAAATTTTGACCACTCATTTCCATGAGTTCCACGGCCAAGGCATGAAGGAGGAAGTCCAAAGACTTAATTTCATTTCTATCTCCTATAGTAAATATCTATGCCTCCAAAAATATCTCTATGGTAAAATATCTACACATAAATATCTCACTTCTCTCTCTCCTAGAGCACTCCACGGCAAAAGGGTAAAAGGAGGGGTCAATAGATTAAATTTCATTCATATCATCACTTTCATCTTTTCAAACAAAGAAAATTTCACAAAGTTCTCTCACTTTCTCTCCACCATAGCCCACGACCAAGAGGCCAAAATCACACTTCCAAACCTCAATAATTCCAACCAACCTCACTTCTTGAATCTTTATACCATACTAAGACACTTTGTAGTTGTGATCAACATCTATTTCCATCATCTTCTATCTTTTCTTTAAGCTTAAAGTTTGAAGGTCTTTTAGGTGAAGTCTTTGATCTTCATTTTTAATCTTGTTTCAAAGTTCTAGACCATGATTTGAGCCATGGTTATCTTAGTTTAAGCCTTGGATGTTAATATTGGATATTTTCTTTGTTTTTAAGTTCAAGTTGGTGGTGTAAGCTTGGAGCAAGAAGTAAACCAAGGAGCTTTAGACATCATCCAAGGTAAGAAGGAGATTTAACTTCATCAACCATTCATGGTGGTGGGGGACGAAACTTGTGATTTGTTGGTGGGGAATCCATGTGAGGATTTGTTCACCTTGTGGTGTAAATTAATTGTTTGTGTTTGCTTTGGTTATGAGCTTTTATGATTTATGCTTATTTTATGGTATGTGATTTTATAGCTTTTATATTATGCATGAATTTGTTAGAATAGATTATTGATGATTGATGTATATGATAGGATGTGATTCATGTTGGAAAGGAAACAATTTTGGTCTCCAATGGACCATGAGGCTCACGACCTTTGTAACACCCCGAAAATTAATAGTTTTATGACAAATAGTCATTTTATAATATTTGTGATTTTTGTGAATTTTTCTGTGAACGTGAAATATTTTAATATTATTCCTCGTTTTGCATGCAGGTTGAGCGGAGCTGGGAAAATGAGATATTTTTCCTGAGAACCTCGAACTGTGGAAACGTCGATGGGGAATCTTACTAAACCCGAGGCTGGACACGATTTAAGAGATTTTACATTTTTCAAGATTTTTATCTGATAAATAAAAATTACTAAATAATTTTATTATCCGTTGGACAATAAATATCAATTTTTGTTAACTGTGATTTCTGTCCACTGGTAATAAATCCGATACAGTGTTAGTCACATTTTAGAGAACGCTTTAATGACATCACCATGGTGACATCATCACCATGACATCACTTTGACTTTTCAAAAGGAGGAAGCTTCTTAGCACCTTCCTTTTGGCTTGTTAGAGAAGCTAGGAGGAAGTTTCCTTGCACTTTCCTATTGGCTTCTTCAAGAAACCATATTTCTTTTCTCTTCCTCTCCACCACACATTTTGAGGACTCTTTGTGGCCACACATTTTAATTCACACACTTACATAAAATACACCTAATTACACATTTCACTTCAAATCACTTTACTATCACTTTCTCTCTCTAATATTTTCTCTCCTTTCATTTTTTCTCAAACTTCATCTTCTCCATCTTCTCTCTACTCCACGGAAATGCTCCATGGTTAGGGGAGCCAAGGTTTGCTTCTTCATTTTACCACTTCCATTCTTACTTTCAAAAGCTTCCAAGACACTTTCTCTCTCCATTTTCTCTCTTCTCTCATTCTTCTTCAAGTTTCCTCTTTTCTCCTTTCCTTCACCCTCTCCACGGCACCACCATCTGCACCCACCTCTACCACGGCAAAAATTTCAAGTAACCATATTTCCTTGATCTCCATTACATTCTAAACACTTTTCTAGTTGGAGTCATTTTCAAAAACTCAACCTTTCCTCTCCATTTTCTCCCCTCTTCCACGGCCAAAACCACCATCGTTGGCCATCCAAGCTTTTTCATTAAACCAACCCTTGATCTTGAATCTAGACATCATTCTAAGCAACTTTTATGTTGTGACCATCACCAAAATCATCCATTTTCGTTTTGGATCTATCAAGCTTCAAAGTTGGAAACTTTAAGGTAAAGTTCATAACTTTTCCACCCTTTTCTCCTCATCTTCATAATCCTTGATCTCTTAGGTGATCAAGGGCTCCTTTTCTAAGCTTTGATGATGATTTTGATGAGTTTTGATGTCCTTAGGGTTTCCTTGAAGGTGTAGTACGAAAATCCCCACAAGGGACCAAGAGGCTTGCTTCCTTGTGTTGTCTTCAAGAGGTAAGAGGGAGATAATCCTCTTCAACTTGTCTTAGTGGTGAAGAGACCTTGTGTGATTGTTTGATGGAGAAATTCATATTTGTATGCTTACTTTGTTTGGTGATCTTGCATGCTTGTGTATTCTTGATTTGGATTAATGATTGAATGGTGATCTTGAATGTATTGGATGTGTTGAAAATGCTTGATCATGTTAGGGTTGTTAAATGGAAAATTTGGAGTTTCCTAACCTAATGTGAGGCCACAGTTTTGACTAGGGTTTTGAGGTATAAATTGGTTTTGTGTACAAATAAAATGAAGCTTATGTAACTAAATGTTAGAATTAATGGATGGAAAAATTTTAAGGGTTTAATACCCTAAAGTGAGGCCACGGTTTTGGCCATGGGTCCTAAGGGATTGGATTAAATTGTTGTGAAATAAAATTTAAGTGATTAGGTATCAAGAGACTAGTGCATGAAATGGAAAGGATTTGGGACTTCTACCTTAGGGAGGCTCACGGCCTCTAGGAGGATTAATGGCCCAAGTTGTGATTCTTGGTGCAACATTGGGAAATTTTAGATTCCTTAGGAGTTCATAAAATGGAAAGAATAAAGGAAAAGACTTTATCCTATGGATTGGAGTGATTTTGAACATAAGGGAAGAACAAGAGAGTGGTGAGGCTTGTAAAACCTTCGAGTAATTTTTATGTGAGCATAATTGATTGATTAAGGAACTTGATCAACCTAAAGGAGTGAAGATTGAATAAGGACTTCAAGAGAATCCCTCTAGGGAATGAATTCATAAGAGATGTTAATCAAAGTAAAACCAGAAATAAACCTTTAAAAGTGTGTTATCACTCTTGAGAAATTAATACTATACTATTGTGGGTCCGTGTTTAGGACTAAAATTATGTTGATGCTTAAATTGGCCAAATTATGGCATGTATGAGATATATGTTATTATGGTTGAATATACATGATTGTGCATGGAATCAACATGCATTAGACATTTGCTCAGTCGATGACTGTTAAAAGGCTGGATGAGCCTAGGATCATGCATTGAGTCAGCATGTATTGAACAAATTGCTCAGTCGATGACTGTTAAAAGGTTGGATGAGCTTATGATTATGCATTGAGTTAACGCATTGAACAATTTGCTCAGTCCATGACTGTTAAAGGCTATATAAGCCTATGAATGCCAACTGAATAAGTGATGATCCTATGATGGATCTGATTGAGGACCGTAAGGTGCGGTGTATACCGATTGCACGCATTACGCGCATGACAAATCACTATTCTTTTTGTGGTAAATGAGCGAGAATTGAATAGTGTGATCCAATGGAGGGATCTAAGGGCATCAGGGCGTGGTGATTCATCTTTATATATATGCCTCTGTGATTCTGGCCATGACGAACCATTGCAACGCTTTGAGGGTGACCCGACAAATACTATTCCTTTCGTGGTCCGGTGTAGATTGTCTGTGAGGCTGGCAGATCTTCCGGAACGTTCATCTTTGAAATGGAAATAGAAAATCTTGGTACCAAGTGCACATGCATTGTGAGTCGGCATTATGAGTCGGCATTGTGGGCCGGCATTGTGAGTTGGCATTGTGAGTCGGCATATCATTTGGCACTCATTTATATGATGATTATACTATTGTGTTATTGATGTCATGGTTATCTGAAATGTTTTAATTGTTCATTATCTGAGATTCTATTGTTATTTTCTTTTATCGTATGTGATTATTACTATTCAATATTGTGGTTCTGCTATGTGGGTGTTTTGCGCCGTTCTATTTCTTTACTGCCATAATTGGTAATGTAAGTAGGATGTCTCACCTCTTTCTTGTATCCTTGTATTTATGTTTTATATATATATATATATATATATATATATATATATATGTTAAAAGATCATGAGGAAGGAGACGAGGGACCACACCCTTACTGTTTGGATTAGGCTGATTCACTATTTTCAATATGGCGTTGGGACAAGATTTCTTCAGTTACACACGGGTGCAACTCCATGGGGCATTGATGCCTGGCATGTCGACTGGGACACTGAGCGTCGTATATATTTCTGGGGTTGCAGCTTTGTCTGCTAGTAGTACCTATCCTAGGGTTACTACTTTTTCCTTTTGTGCTTTAGTACCCGCTATATTTTATTTGAATATATAAGTACTATATTTCATGTTATCAGTACAATATGTTAAGGACAAAAATATTATATATGGAGTATGTTTTCCTTTAGTGGCTGTGTTTTAGAATAGTTGGGTACCAAATATACGCATTCATTCGGGGCTTATATTTTCTATCTATGTATAAATGAAATATTTATTTTGAAGAGATTGTTGTTGAGATTGTGACACGCCTGGATATAGTGACTGTGGTGTAATGACGATTGTGCTGCAGTTATTAAATCAAGTGGTGTTACAACCTCCATGCCCCAAAATAGGTATACCAAGTTAAAATTATTTTATGAATAATGAAGTTAAATGATTAGGAAGTAAGGAAAAGAAATTAAAAGGAATTTTGGCTCCAAAGACCACTTGACTCACGACCATGAGGCTTAATTTGGATAATCTAGTACAAAAATGATTTATTAACAGTAAACCTAGTTGATTAGGTGAAATGAAATAAATGAAAGTTTTATAAAATGGAAATAAGAAATAAATAAATTTTATTATTTCATAAATGTTGATTTTCGGCAATAATGTTAGAAATTAGGATTTTAAAGTGAAGTGGTAATTTGAGGTATTTTGGTAAAAAGGATTGTTAATAAAATAAATGGGAAAGATTTTAATAAATTAAAGTAATACAGATTTTGAGAAAAACGACAGAAAATATTATTTAGATGTGTTTTATTGAGAAAAAAAATGAGAATTTGAAGTCCAAATTAAGTTTTAAACTTAGAAAGTTTCAAAATTGAATTTAAAACATCGATAAATATTTTATACAGTGAAAAATAGTAGAAAAACCTTACGCATTTCAAAAACAGATTTTTGAGCTACGCAATTTAGAAAACGTCAAAATATTTTTACGCGATTGAGAAAATGTTGAAAAATATTTATGCGATTTGAAAATGCTACAAAAATGTTGCACAATTTTGAAAATGCGAAAAAATGGAAAAATGGCTATACGATTGAAAATACACTAGGATTACTGTTGAGCTAACGTATTGAACCCAGAATTATGAGTTGTGGCTTTGGCATGTAATTGGCTTGTATGCATTGATCATGCATTGTGAAAGTCTGGTGGACTATGTTAAGGCCGGTGGCCTAAGAGTTGAATTACACCTTAGTGCGGGTGCGATAGGCATAGTATAGGTCATTTGTTGACCTTAGGGGTGTCGGGGTGCGGGTTTTCCACAATGGGCAGTTGGTAGCCCCACTGTACCGTGGATCAGACCGACGCAATGCACCAATGATCCGGATCAAGATATTATTCTTAATCAAGATCTGGTGTAGACTGTCTTATATAATGCCTGATGTGCACAATTGATGAAAATTATAGCACATGGTCTGAGGCGGCTGAGATATAGACAGATCTTCTAGATCATTCTCTTTGACTTGTGTTTTGCTTCGTGGAGTAGGAAACTAGTTCATTATGCATGTGCATAGTTTGTCTACATATTATTGCAATAATTTATATCTATTAAGAAATGATTGATACTTGATACCATGACTTTTTTTATTGTTTGTTGTATCCGTATGACATTACTGTCATGTCTGTTTATCTGCTGCCATGTTGGTAATGATGTAGGTATTCTCACCTCTCTATATGTTATTTCTGTGTTGTATTTATGATTAGTAAAGAAGGTGAGGAAGGTGAGAAAGAACAACATCCCTATTGTTTGTGTTGATTTCTGAGTTTGTATGGCAATGGGACGCAAACTAATTGGTTTTGTAAGGCTACAATTCCATGATGACATTAATGCATGGAACTTTAATTGGGAAGCAGAACGTGTGACATACCGAGGAGATACGTTTGTGTTTGTTAGCAGGACCCGACAGGAGGTCGCTATTTTTACTTTTAGTGTTAGGTTATGTCTAGAGTTTAACATGCCTATGAGAGATCTCTAGGGTGATATCCATTATACCTCGAGGGACGACTCCGAGGTCTCATCCGCTCAGACTCCCGTTCGTCCAATCTTACCCCGTCTGAGGGATTTGACTAATGAGGAATCTGAGGAGGAGGAGGATCCATCTGAGGACCCAACTCCCTAGGCATGGACTTGGGCTAGTCTATAGTTGTAGTAGTAGTTGTATATATTTATTTTGAGGACTTCAGTCATATGTATTAGAGTTTGTCACTAACTTATATTATGTACATGAAGTATATTATTCAGTGATGTTGTCTGGTATTTTGATATTCGGGTAAGTTTATATTATAAGTAAAAAGAAATTTTATAACTCGTATTATTATATTAAATAATAATAAATGATTTACAACTTAGGTATGTTTTAATTATAGATTGTTAAAAATGTGATACCCTACGGTGGGTGTTACATTTAACCCATCATTTACCTAGTTGGATTGTGTATAGTGTTTTATTTTCTTAATACCGCATAAGACATTATGTTCCAACTATAATGCGCATCATTATCATATGTCTACATAATCAAATAACTACGTAAAACAAAAAAGGCATTTGAGGAATAGTAATACTATTTATGTATGGATATTATAAGGAACACAATCAATGAACTTGGATACATTTCTTCATGTAGATATTCGCTCCAGTCGTGTTCGACGGCCATTGGTGGTGTTATGCGTTGGATCCGAGAATTAAAAAGTTGTATGTGTTAGATTAAATAGGCAGTCGCAATGACACTAAAAAAGCTAGGCTTGACGTTTTGACGGTATCACACTCCTCTAATACCATTGTAATGATAATGTATTAGTTGTGCTATATAATTTGACTTTGAACTTTACTTTGAATTTGTAGAAGCTTCGGTTTGAAGAATTGTTGCAGTTACTTAGTCCAACCTTGAAGAATTACAGTCCTTTAGAGCTAGCGGAGGTTGACTTGCCCCGGCAGTGCAACTCATGATTACAGTTGCACTTATTAAAAAATATTAATTGTTATGTTGAGGCATAAGTGTTTAATTTTCCCCCTTGTGCTTGCTTGTATGTTATTGAAATAAGGATGGTTGTGGAATATATGTTATCAAGTACATGGAGCTGTGGGATGGACACAAGATGTTTGGAGAGAAGACTATGCCCGAATGGGAAGAGGTAAGGGAGTTGTTTTGTTTTCTAATTTAACAATTACATTCTGTTAGAATTTTTATTTATTCGTACTATATTTGTACAGGAAGGAGTCGTGTAAATGCGACGTGACTTATTATATGGCTAGGTCTTGTATCTGAAAAACGAGTGCAGAGAAGAAGTTTTGAGAGCTGCAAATGCTATGGAGTTGCTATCTTGATTTGCAAATTTTATTCTACACTTTTTAGCTTGACCCTATGTATAGTTATTGCAATGCCATATGTATAGTTACCCCCACCATTGGGAACTCTTTAGTGGATTCACCAAGAACCTAAACTAATTAACCACTTTTATATAATGTATTAACGATTTACTCATGGATTCAGAAACTTGTTTTATTTCATCCAGTTATTTGGAATTCACCAAATAATGACATTCACTACTTTTTCCATAGTTTTCTGACCATCTACTCCTAGTTTGTTAAAAACAACATTACATATGTCACCTTCAACCAGTGCTTCATTTCTAAGTAGTTTGCCCCCACTACTAGGAACTCTTTTTGAGATTCACCAAAAACCTATAATGATTAACCACTTAGATGTAATGTATTAATTAGTTATATTGGAACTCACCAAATAATGAGATTCACTACTTTTTACATGATTTTCTGACCATCTACTCCCATCTTGTTAAAAACAACGTTACACATGTCACCTACAGCCAGTGCTTCATTTCTAAGTAGTTTGGCCCCACTACTTGGAACTCTTTATGGGATTCACCAGAAACCTATACTGATTAACCATTTAGACGTAATGTATTGACAAGTTATTTTGGAACTCACCAAATAATGAGATTCACCATTTTTTCTATGGTATTCTGACCATCTACTCCCAACTTGTTAAAAACAACGTTACATATGTCATGTAACACCCCGAAATTTCTTATTTTTCAGTTATATATGATTTTTGTGAATTGTTTGATTTATTTTGATTATTTTATTATTATTTTTGGACTGTCTGTGTGTTTGTAGCATGACCAAAAAAATAAAAAAAAATCAGGGCCAAAAAATTTTGGACTGTTAATATGAGGTCGAGGGAGCTTACTAAACCTGAAACTATAAACAGATTTCGAAGTTTTACTTTTCTGAGATTTTATCTGACAAATAAAATCTAAGTACGTTTTATTTTCCATTGGACGATAAATACTATTTTTGCTAGTAGTAATTTTTGTCTATTGGTTAATAACTACATGTTAATGTCTAGTTAAGTGCTTAGTCATGAACCTAGTCACCATATGATTTACTATGTGACTCACCCCTATGACTCACCCCTATGACTCACACCTTATGACTCACTACATGACTCAACCGTGTGACTCACACCCATATGACTCATATTTTGTGACTCACCCTAGGTGACTTCCATGGCCAAGCATGTGCTTGGAGAGTCCTAGAAATTAATTCTTCATTTGTTCATTCTCATCTTTCTATCATGAAAACAAAACAAAAGCTCTTACATTTTCTCTCTTGAAGCTCATGGCCAAGACCTCTAAATCCACCTTCCAATCTTCCTTAATTCGAACCAACCTCATATCTTGAACCTACACACCATTTCAAGACACTTTTGTGTTGTGACCATCATCTAGTTCATCCATCTTCCATCTTTTTCTTCAAGCTTAGGGTTTGAAGCTTTTAAGGTGAAGTTCTTTAATCTTCATTTTTCTTTTCATTTTCAAGTTCTAGACCATAACTTTGATCCATGGTCATCTTAGTTCAAGCCTTAGATGTTAATATTTGTGTGTTTGTTTTGTTTCAAGAACAACTTGGTGGTGAGAGTTTGCTTCAATAAGGCATACAAGGAGCTTTTGAGCATCATCTAAGGTAAGAGGGAGATTAACCTCATCAACCAATCATGGTGGTGAGGAACGAAAATTTGGGTTGTAGGTGAAAAATTCATATGTTGATTTATTCACTTGTTTGTATAAATTTAGTAATTTGTACTTATTTGCTTTATGTGATTTTATGGCTTTAATAGAATGCATGAACTTGTTATAGTAGAATTATGATGATTGAAGTATATTGTATGCTATGATTTATGTTGGAAAGGAAAGAATTTTTTGTCCCAATGACCATTACGGCTCACGACCTTCATGCCCAATTAGGGTAATCCAAGTCAAAAATATTTTGTTAATTGTGAACTTAGAGGTTTAGGTAACAAGGAATTGGATTAATGATTTACAAAATAGAAAAAGGAAATGAATAAAATTTTTATTATTGATCATCAAGCAATTTTCGGCCATGATGTTGGAAAATAGGGTTCATAAGTAAATTAGAAACTTAAAGTATTTTATTTAAGAGGATTTGTAGTAAAGTAAATGGATAAGATTTTATTAAATTAAAATAATATAGATTTTGGGAAAAACGTCAGAAAATATTACCTATAGGAGTTTTAGCAAGGAAATATTGCAATTAAGGTTAAATTTTATATTAAACTTGGAAAATTTCAAAATTAAGTTTTGAAAGTCAATAAAAGCTTTACGCGATTGAAAAATAGTAATAAAACTTTACGCATTTCAAAAATGATGATTTTTGAGCTACACGATTGAGAAAACATTTAAAAATTATTACACGATTGAGAAAAATATTAGAAAATGTTTACGCGATTTGAAAACGTAACAAAAGTGTTACGCGATTGTAAAAACGCAATAAAAGTGCTATGCAACTGAGAAGGACAGCAGTTGTTGTCGAGCCAACGTACTGGACCTAGAGTGATGCGGATTAAAGGATGCAAACCCAAGTACAGGTTGTCTCGAGTAATAAATTTATTGGGAATCCGAGGTCGTTCTACAGGGAATTGATGAAAAAAAAATTCTTTGAGGTAAGAAAATGATTTGTCACAATAATAAAGATAATAAAACTTGTTCACAATTAAAAAAAGAACTTGCTTGAGTTGGGAGATCCACTTTTAATAATAAATTAATGACAAGATTAATTCTTTTTTTAATAATTCAATTGAAATCCACGCACAACGGAGGTTCCAATCGGAAAATAAAACATTCAAAGTCCATTTAGAATTATATACGTAGTTATATTATGGTTCCTTTAATTATTTTATTAGGAATTGCAGATCAAAATATCTCGCAGCGGAATAAAAGAATTCCCTCACAAGATCCATGCGAAAAATCCATAATCCGAGTTTTAAAATTTTACCTCTTGAAGCGTGATAGACACAAGTGAGGTGAATCACCAACACCGTAATAGCGACGATGTTTCTGCGGTATCCACACAAATAGACTTGCAAAAGGGAGTCACGCCTCTATTTCGCGGTGCTAGCTGCGAATAGAAGAGAAGAACCTTTCACTGTCTCTCACTTACTTTCTTAGGTACGGCTAGGGTTGTGATGTAACGTATGTAGCAGCCCCCTTAGCAGTACTATTTATAATAGTGGCTGCCTTAAGTGAGTGTGAGCAGTAGCAAGGTAAGCTGTGCAACCCTACACCCATCTGTCATGAGTTAGGCCCACAATTGAATCCGAGTCCAACTTGGATCCTTATTGCTCCAATTTAGTCTGTTCTAAGTGTGCGACCTTGCAGGTTCTCATGACGCTGGTAGTAACATTAAAATCTCATTTTAATATTACAAACAGTGAGCGTTATCTAACAACACATCACTGCTACCCAAGTAATGAGAATGTCAGTGATTTGACATAACCTATCCGTGATCAATGTTTCTGTGCAGTTTAGTCCCTTTGTCCAGATATCCAGATTGAACACAAGGCATGGAACGTGTCACCATTGTTTAGTTCAATCTTCAGTTTCCTAATTCCCGAGCAGACATAGTAATAACAAATGAGATCAATATCTCATATTGACTCATTTGAGCATGGCCATGCATTTCGTAGTCTCACTCAATCAGGGGGCCCAAAGATATCACTCCTATTATGTAGGAGGGACAAATCCCATCTAGGTCACTCACATCCCTCCACATGTATCGCAGTATGTCTAATAACTAACTTTATAATCATCTTGTTACAGATGACGTTTGATAGCATTAAAACACACAACTCCTCATGTAGGAATCATAGTGATTTCAGGTCAAAGGATCATATACACCATTATCACTATGAGAATCGCTTATGACACTCACGTAACGAACCACGTAGCGTTCTCATGGCGGGTCTGTCCAATACATCATTACTCTAATATGTATCCATGTGTAGACTTGATATCTCATATCCATGACCCATGAGATGTGGTCATCAGTCTACGCACATACTAGTCTCAATGCATTATTGTTGTCCTAATAAATAATAATACTTGACTAGGGACATTTAAGAATAGTATTTTATCCAATAGGATCTCACGATCAAGTCATCCACTTGATGTCCTATGGTATCAAACTTACTATTCTAAGGACTTTATTATGTCTACCAAAAAAGAATACAATAAATGAAATGCCTCATATATCAAAAATAGCATAATATAATGTATGTAAATACAAACAAAATGTATTGGCCACTAGGGCATACACCAACATATTTACCAACACCAACACTTGTAAATGAGTTCAAGTATTCATTGTGCCAAACCACTTGTCTATAATGAATCAAGAACTCCACTTTACAAGGAAGGTTTCTAAATTGATTGGAAACAAAATATAATACATATAATGACCACTTGATAATATATCATTTAAGCATAAGAAAAAAATTAATCTAACCTTATTTTATTATCAAAACCTTCACCCCTTCACTCAAGCAAGATGAAAATTAGTTACCCATGAGGAAGAAGAAAGAAAGAGAGAAGAAGAAGATGATGATTATAACTTCTATTTACAACAAAAGAAAATTACAACAAGTAAATAGCATATTAGCATGATCTTGATTTAAAACCAAGATTACCCTAATAGGTAGCCAAGGCTACCTTTTATAGAGCATCATAAGCAAAAGATGACAATGAGTGGGACAATGAGTGGATGGATAATTAAGGAGTGGGTGGATGATTAAGTGGATGATTGAGGAGTAGGTGGATAATTGTAAAAAAATTCTTGTCTTCACTTGCACAAAATAATTTGGTGCCAAACTCATACTTGCTGACAGAATCTCAGAAAGTGGCCTTCATGAAAGTTGTAGGCCTTTGTCTTGGCTATCAAAGTTGTAGGCCTTTGTCTTGACAGAATCTGACATATGTAACTCAAATTATAGCCAATTTATTAAGCACTGTCGAAGAGATAAATTAAGGCTAATTCATGTAATAATTCTTTCAATGATCTAATTAGGTCGAATATCATAGAATGTGACAAAACTAACTTAATTAAACCTAATTGAACCTTAAGAAGTCCAGTGAGAGGGTTATAAAATGTATAAAATATATTGTTATCAAATTCTCCCACACTTAGCTTTTGCACTCCTGGGTAAAATACATAAGACCAAAATTAGGGAACAAAAAAAAAAACAACACACACTCAAAAACTAAAAACCATAAAAGACTCAATTTCCAATGATATTCAAGAATGCAAAAGTTTATAAACAAGAAGAGCAACCAAAGATTCAAGGGATCAAAACATTCATGAGGTGACATTTTTTTATTTGTATCTCAAATCAACAAGCAAGGAAACTTCAGTTGAAAAACATGAATCAAGAATGATAAATCCTCATAGAATTCACTCTCAATCTCTTAAGTGTTTAAAAGGTAAGTATTTCACTCTATTCAACCCATGAACAATTACACTACCTTAAGCTTGCTTATCTTCTACTTCTCTGCTACTCAAAACACATGCACACAAAAGTCAAGAGGACTTTATTCAAGATTGTAATGGGGTTATGGTAATGGAGAGGGGATAATATGGATATGACAAGATAAATACCAAAGAGAATAGAAGAGCATTATGGTATAGTTAGAGTGGAGAAGATATTTGAGAACATTCATCATAAAGGACAATGACCAATATTTGACTAATGTTTTGTTGAAGATCAATGCCAAATTGGTAGGTTAAATTCATTGTTAGGCCTGAACCTTCTCATTCTCTTCTTGTTGTTTCTAAGCATCCAACTTCATTCTAGGTATGGATATGTCACTTGGTGTATCAGGAGATTTTGATAATCCTTTGATTGCAACGGTGGTCAACTTTTTTTTTCAACATTTTGCACACACACCCCCACACTTATTCAAGAACAAAGCCAATGTTCTCTTATTCCCCAAGGTTGGGTAAAAACATGCTTTTTTTACGGCACGTAATGAGTTAAAAACAAGAAATGATCAAATAAGCTCAAAGGGGTTACACAAGAGAAAATATGTAAGGATGACTATTTGGTCAAAGTAGCTTTTTCAAAATGCCTTAATCATTTTTATGTAGGCATGTGAAAATGTAGCCTAAAAAAGAATCAAAGCAAGTTCTAAAGTAACTATTCCATGAGTGAAAAAAAATCACACAAGAAAGAAGAGAATATTACGGATATTCAATCCATTCATCAATAGGCTCAAAATCTCACAAGGCATATATCTATCATTCTCAATCTATCAATTCAACATCCATAACCAAGCATGTGAAATTTAAGACAGAAGACAATTTATTCAACCATGCTATGATCCCTAAATTTCAATTGCTTTAAAGGATGTGAGAATTCATTCACTTGAATCATTCAAAGGAAATCAAATGATAAAACTTTGTTACTTCCACAAATCATCACAAAATAGTTACTAGATGCGTCTCAGGAGTAATTTACTTCAAAAGTGAAATTACTCCTTACTCTGTTATCCCTAATTAGTTTTGCTGTAGGTTTATGACAGTAATATCACTAAACATACTTCCCAATTTAGATACATCTCAAGAGTAAAATTACTCCTTATTATGCCATCATTAATTAGTTTAGTAAGTTCATGACAATCATATCATACTTCCAAAAAAAATTTTTTTCTTTTTTTTTGGTCAACTATCTTTCCCCCCAACTAGATCACAACATTTTCCTCAATGTTAAAATATAGATGAGTAAAGGATAAAAGATATTACCTGTTAGAGAAATCTGACACAAATTTAAATAGAAACAAAGTACGATAAATAAAATCAAAGGTAAAGGAAAGTTATAGACGAAGTGTCAGATCTAGCTTTGTTTTCATACTGCTCCCCCCTCTGCTTCCTTCTGACTAATCTATCTATGCTATTGCTGGATCAGGTTTATAAACAAAGGCTTCTAATTTATCAATCAACTCATTGACAATGGAAGCAGAGATAAGAAGTAGTCTTGCCGCATGTGTGATAAATTTATGTTCCATAACTTTGTCAAGAAAAAATAACAAAAGAACAAAGAAATTATTAACATTCAACAAACCTATGGGTTTAGGGTGGATGTTTAATTAGGCCCAAGAGACAATTTGAAAAACATCTTCCAAAGTACCAAAACCACCTGGTAAGGCAATAAATGCATCAGAGTTGTCAAGCAATATCTTCATTTGTTCATGCATAGATGATACCTTAAGTTCCTCCCTAATTGTCTTTCCAGTGATGTTCTGTTGAGTTAAAGGTCTAAGAATGACACCTAAAACCTGACTGCCTCCTACATATGCAGCAAGTGATACAACCCCCATTAACCCACGACAACCTCCCCTATATACAACATGAATATTCCTCGCAGCAAGTGTTCGACCAAGAGCGCTTGCGGCATTTACAAACTCTAAACCATTCCCATAACTTGACCCATAAAAAACACAGATATTTGTAAGTCTACGAACTGGAGGTCCCATTTCTATATTCACCCTCCCTTTGAATGATTCTGAGTTAGAGGAAAGTGGAGAAAATAGAGTGTTTAAATAGGAAAAAGAATGGAAAAGGTAATAATAGCACCTATAAGGGTAGGTTGGTAGTTGTTAGAAAATTTCGAAATTAAGAAACATTTTTTTTTGTTTTTTTATTATTTTTTTTGTTTTTGTCTTTGTTTTTGTCTTTGTTTTTGTTTTTTTTTAACTTCAAGAAAATCATCAGGGTAAAGAAGTCTAGAAACCCCTGAAGGACCTTGCTCAAAGGATCGTCTGTCCAAAACCAAAATATAGCAAAATCATACAAAGATAAAAGAAATATAATAACAAATGATGACATACCTTTATATACAGTTTTCATGACGTATCTTTAAACTGCGCGTCATGAGTGTAGTAGTGGCATATCTTTGAGTTACGTGTCATCGATGCAACATATGAACTCCATAAGGATTGCCGAACCGACAACAAGAACCTTTGAGTCCTTTCTGTCCCACTTGTAGAATAACAACCCTCTATCTTCCTACAAACCTAATTAAAGGACTGTATTATAAGAAGATGGTACCTGACTACAGCAAGTCAAAACTCACCATAGAGGCCTACTAATTAAAGTAAGTATACGGCTCAGTAACAGTTTCTATTCACTGTAAAGACGGGACGCTCCTTTCTGTCCATCAGCGTTATAGAGCCTTGGTTCGAAGAACTGGGAATGTAGCACATGACTCTCTACAAAGCATGGTATACGGACCTTATTTAAGGACTAGCGTGCAAAGGTCCACCCAAGTCAATGATGGGTCAGCCAAAGGCTAGGGCTCCACAACTAATTAAAGTCATGGTACTCCTTCTGGATCGCCCTTGTTCAGTTTTTTTTAATTTTTTTTTAAAGAAGAAGAATGTAACATCCTGAAAATTTATAATTTTAGAATAAATAGTCGTTTTAGAATATTTGTGATTTTTGGGAATTTTCTGAAATTTTTCTGGAAACGTTGAATATTTTAATATATTCCTCGTTTTACGTGTGCGCTGAGCCGAGCAGGGAATATGAAATATTTTTCCCGATAACCTTGATCTGTGGAAACGTCGACGGGGGATCTTACTTAACCCGAGGCTATACACGGTTTACGAGATTTCACATTTTTCAAGAAACTTTAACAGATAAAATTATAATCGCTGTATAAATTTTATCTGTTAGATAAATTAATACGGACTTCGGTCAACTATAACGATTGTCTACTAAATAATAATATGTATTAAAAACCTTATCACATTATCTAAAAATTTACCTTGTGTCAAATCCATTAGCTTTATTTTCAAAATAAAGGTAAAGTTAATTCAAAACCAATATAGGAAGTTTCCAAGAAATTTCCTCCCATTTCACATTTCTCTCTCTCTTCCCTCTCCACTCTTCTCTACGGCAGAAGGCCATTGGGGAGCCCATTATTCACCTTCTCATTTTATTACTTCACTTCTATTTCTAAACACTCTTCTTCTCACTTTCTTCTCATTCTCTTCTTTCTTCTTCTTCTCTTCTTCTTCCTCCTCCATCGTACACCCTCACCATTCACCATTTTCATTTCCTTGCCTCACCACTTCCATATCTACCTTTCTTCCATCATTCCAAGACCACTTTCCTTGTGGCCATCCTTGGTTCTTCTTCTTCTTCTTCCATTTTCCACCATTGAAGCTAAAGCTTGGAGCTTTTGAGGTAAAGTCTTCAACTTTCTTCTATCTTCTTCTCATTTTCGTTTTATTGGTCACCTATGTGGCCAAGGAGTCATTTTTCCATGATTGGAGTGAACACTTTGGGAATTGCTCACCCTAGGGTTTTCTTGAAAGGGGAAACCGAAAATCAAGAGCAAAGAAAGAGTAGCACCGTTGGGTTGTCTTCCAAATAGGTAAGAGGGAGATGATCCTCTTCAACTAATCTTGGTAGTAAGGAAATGTCTTGTGTATTATGTTGATGAGGGAATCCATGTTGGATTTCTCTCTTTGTTATATTGTGTCATTTCCATGATTTTGTAGTTGTTTGACTTGTATGAATATATGGATTTACATTGTGTGCTTTGATGATTATGAACTTATACATTGTTATTTTGTGTTTAGAGGACATGAATCATATTTTGGATCGTTGGAAAATAAATGAGAAACTTTGATGAAGGATGGGCCAAGGCTCTGCAGAAACGAATTCTGCAGAATCCTTGTTAATGCACTAACGCTCAGGCGCTGTGCATAGAACGCCTAAGCGCTCTATGCCCAGAAAGTTTTCCCTATGACGCGGCCTGGTGAGCGCTCAAGCGCTTTGTGGTCAGCGCCCAGGCGCTACACCAGTGCTCAGGCGCTACAGATATGGCGCCTAGGCGCCCAGAACAGAACCAACAAGGTAACTGTGAGACGAAGCTATGTAATTGAAGATTTGAATGTTAATGTTGGAATTTGAGATGGAAAGTTTTAAGGGTTTATTAATTCAATTTGAAGCCATGATTTTGGCATTGAACCTTAGGCAATTGGATTGGTCCTAATGAACTAAAATTTAAGTAAATTGATATTAAAAAGTTAATACATAAAATGGAAAGAAATTGGATCTTTGAGGACTTGAAGGGCCACGGTTTGGACCCATGATGATGAGAGTTTGGATTGAGTTAGTAAGTAATAAAGCTTGTGTAATTGAATACTAAAGGATTTATGATCATAGTGGAGTTGATTATGAAAAACTTAAAGTTTAAATGATGCCTTTGTGCATCTTTGGAGATTAGGAGTTTAAAGACATGAAAAATCCCTAGTGTGGATATGATGATAAGTGATAAACCATGAGTACTTAATGATGATGATAAATTGAATTAATCCCGTATGGAATCAAAACTAAATGATTGGTATCAAGAGACTAGTGAATAATATAGAGAAGAATTTGGAACCTTGAAGGCATATGAGACCAAAGTTTCTAAGGGATAGTTGACCTTAAGATGGCATAATTGACTAGATCAAGGAACTTGATCAATTTAATAGAATGGTGTTAATGATAAACCATAATGTATATATGGATATTGAAATTTAACTCTATGTGTTATGAATCCCTATGAAGAGCTATGTGTTTCTTGATTTAATTCTCGATAAGATATGACATGTTGATACTGAGAATGAATACATACCGTTGTGGTAGTGTATATAATGAATGCATCATTGATGAACATACATGATTGGACATTGTGTCGTCATGCATATGTCTTGTCCATTGGACATTGTTGTAAGGCGGTGTATGCCTAGGAGATTGAACACACCTTTGTGCGGGTGCGAATAGACTAGCGTAAGTGCCATATGGTTGTTGGCCCTAGAGGCGTCGGGGTGCGGGTTCCTCACATGGACAGTTATAAGCTCCTCTGTGCCGTGGGGTAGACCGATGCAAACACACTGACGATCCGGACCGAGACGTTGTCCTATATCGCGAACAACTGTTGAGGTGCCATATATAAGCCATTGCGCAAACTTTTTATGAGATGAAGCACACTGTATTTTAAGGCTAACGATATACTGGCATTACTCCTTGATCTTTCTCTCCGACTGTTTATGTCTAGCTCCATGGAGTAGGAATTGTGGTATCATAATGCATTGTGCATCGTTCATTGTCGGTCTCATAAACTGTTGAGCATGAACACCTGTGAATGTGAAGATAACTGTTGTACTTCTGTGAATGATTATCTGATTGTTGTGCTGATTCCTGGAAATACTATTGTGATCTCCTGCTATTGCTTAACTTCGTTGTTCTACCTTTACTATAAATATCACTATTATTATTGACTCTGATTATTGCTTAGAATTGAATTGCTTTTATTATAAATTCATTGTTGCTATTGATGAATATATGAACTATATTGCTTAGTGGGCGCTTTGCGCCGTGCTGTTTTCTTATTGCCAATAGTGGTAATGAAAGACGGGTGTCTCACCTCTTTCCTATATTTATGCATTTCTATTTTATATTTATATTTGATAAAAGATCGTGAGGAAGATAAAGAGGGACCACACCTTGGTTGATTGGCTTGAGCATCTGGACAAGATTTCTTCGACTGCGTACGAGTGCAGCTGCGTGGAGGCATTGATGCCTGTCGTGTCAAGTGGGACGCTGTGCGTCATGTACATATGGGGTTGCGGCTTTGTCTGCTGGTAGTACCCATCCCTGGGTTACTACTTTTCCCCCTTTAGTGTTTTTATTCCCGCTGTATTTCATTGGACTCTGTAATCATTATATTTTATGTCATCAGTGATTTGTATAAATTGACTATAAAATATATATATAAGGAATATGATTTTATTTCAGTGGTTGTATTATGAGTTGAATATATTTATATTTCATTCGAGGCTCGTATTTTCTACTTATGCAAATTGTCAAAAAAAAAAATATAGACTCTTGAGAATTTAAATTACTGTTATCATGACTGTGACACACTTGGATTTAGTAACTGTGGTGTAATGACGATTGCGCTGCGGTTGTTAGATTTAGGTGCGTTATATTAGGTGATATCAGAGCAGTTCATTCTGTTGAGCCGGGGTATGGACTTGCTATGTTTAGGCATATTAGAATTTGGTCTGTTGTGCACTTCCTTGTCTCTTGATCGAGATGATGGGAAAGGAATGCATGGCTTGCCGTAGGTTGAATGTTGATAGCTACTGTTATACAATTGCATGATATTGAGGACTGGCCTACTCAATATGTAATGTTCTGTGTGTACAGGAAACTATGACTTCTCCTAGGCGTCCTATGTTAGGAAAATAGGAAATTTTTGTAAGGAGATCAAAAGGTTTTGGAAAACCGATCTTCTGGAGAAAGAAATAACTGGTGCAAACTAGGTTCGAGAAGCATTTTAGAAGTTGACGGCTTACGAGAGATTACACTGTGGAAGCAAAATGAAGAAGTTCGGGCTGGAAGCTGTTAGGATTCGTAAATTAGCTTGTCTTACTTGAATGGTGTGCATTGTGTGACTCTTTGTGTTTGACTTCCGAAAGGTGGTAATGTTGTTTGAACTAATTACGTTTGTTTTATTGTGCTATGTTTTGTCCGTCTTCAAAGAAAGTTAGTGGCTCGTGGCAGACGTATGTATGTGAGGACGGGACAAGACTATAGAAGTATGGCTGCGACTGCAGGAGAAATACAAAGGATAGCTAAGGTGATAATTCACCAAAATCAGAGGACTGCACAGTAACGAGAATTGGAGGTTAAGATTCAAAATCTATTGAAGGAAAGTCGGACTTGGGATAACCATGGACTACCTAGATTCCAAAAGAGGAATAATAGAAAAGTTAACCAGTTTAAGCGGAAACCATACACACGGGTATCAGGGAAACAACAACAACAACCAACTCCTGGACAAAGTACTAGTGGTAGTGTATCCATTCTGACCCCGACATCTTCGCCAAGATGTATGAAATGTGGAAAAGAACACTTCACGAGGGAGTGTAAGATCAAAGGGATAATCTGTTTTAAATGTGGAAAGCCGGGACACATCTCCCGCAAATGCAACTTAGCAAAGGCAAAGTCTTCAATCGATGCTGCAAGGGCTGTGAAACCACGAGCAGAAGTCAGAACTTATACCTTGGGTGGTGCTGAGACCTCTAAATATGGAGATCTAAACAAGGGAAGTTATGCCTCAAATGACGATCCAATAATCGTGCTATATAATTCTAGGGGTAACCCTTCCTTTTTACAATTCGTAACAGCATGAATCATTTGGATTCATCTGTATCGTTCTTATCTTCGGCTTAGTTGTTCCCATTTCTGTTGTTGAGACTTGTCTTGACTCTTGAGTTTGTTTAATCTATCCTACTCCTCATAAAGATTGAACCTTTTGTTGATCTATTTTGCTTACTTGAAATCGCATCGGTTAGAGTTCATGATTTAGGAACTGATTGATCATTTTCTAGTCATATCCTGCTAAACCATTCCAATGAAAACCTTATTAGTTTCAGAATTAAGACTTCTGATATTCATAACGGCCAACAAAGCTGAAGCTCTGGAAGCAAAAAGGAACCTGAGAATACATGTTAATGTTTTCCACCAAAAGTAAGGAGGATATAAATGCCACTCTGATAGTCGAAGAGTTTTGCATGTCAAGCTATGATGCTGTTAGTTAAGGAGAAGAATGAAATTTCTCGGTGAGCCAAGGACTGTCATAAAATAAACAAGGCTTTCATCAAGGATGAGTGTCCTCGGAGAAAGATGAGTGATTCAATGGGTTGGTGAGAAAAGAGTCGTTGTTCTTTCCAAGATAGGTGTATGTTTTGGTCATCGATGAATTCGTGAAAATTGAGAATGTTCCCAAAATGATTTTTTTCGAGTGTGCTTTCGACATTATAGGTATCCTATGATGTCAATCGGAGTGACAAACGCTCCTATTGTATTCATGGACAACATGAATTGTATTTTCTATCCTTACCTAGAACAGAATTGTCGTTGTCATTAATGATGACATTCTAATCTATTCTCGAAGATATGGGAAGATACGTTGGACATCTCGGTATAGTTTTCCTAACTTTAAAGAAGAGGAAGTAAATGCCAAAGTATCAGAGTGCGAATTCTCATTTGAGGAGGTTTCGTTTTGGATCATGGAATTCCAAATGGAGGAATTGTGTGGATTCACAAAAAGGTTGAAGCAGTTCTTCAAAAGGAAAGATCGAAAACTGTGAGGGAGGTCCATAGCTGGTGGGATCAGTTGGTTTTTATCGAAAGAGTATCGATAGATTCTCGAAGATAGTTGGACAACTTGCTCAGCTTACAAAAAGAGAATTAAAACTTTTACGGACCAACACAGGCGGAGGAAGTTTTCAAAGATTGAGAAAATATTCCGATTTCAATACTGCCCGATCCCAATGAAACATTCAAAGTGTTTTGTGATGCTTCACATCAAGGTTTAGGATGTGTGTTCATGCAAAGTTGAGAAGTTATAACTTATGCCTCGAGGTAGTTGAAGGTGCATTGAGAATTACCCGACTCACGACTTGGTGTTAGCTGCGGTTATATTGGCTCTAAGAACATGGAGACACTTTCTGTGTGAAGAAATGTTCAACGCTTTTATCAATCACCGAAGCCTAAAGTACCCATTTGATAAAAAGGGGCTGGACATGAGGCAGAGAAGGTGATTAAAATTTTGAGGGAGTATGACGTCTAGCTTCAGTGTCATCATGTCGGAGTGGCCAGCAAACTCACTCCAAAGTTCTATGGACTATATCAAATTTTTGTCAGATTGGTCCGGTAGCTAACCAACTAGCTTTACTACCTTTTCATCCTAATATATTCATAATATCTTCCATAGGTTATAATTGCGATGGTATATCCCCGACCCAGCCATGTCATCGAACGGGACACAGTATAATTAAGAGAGGGTTTGATCTATGAAATACTTCTTGTGATAATCGAGAATAGGAGACCAAAGCAACACGAGGGCAGAGAGATCACATTGGTAAAGACAATCTGAATTGACGTGATTAGAAGCGCGACATGGAGGTCAGAAGATAAGATGAAGAAACAACATCGATATTTATCCTAAGGA
Organism: Ormosia emarginata; assembly: GCA_029884605.1. NCBI lineage: Eukaryota > Viridiplantae > Streptophyta > Magnoliopsida > Fabales > Fabaceae > Ormosia > Ormosia emarginata. The sequence continues at coordinate 23,704,979 of JAQQTP010000074.1, read as the reverse complement.
ATAAAAATTTTGAGGATGAAATTTCTATTTGAAGGGGAGTATTGTAACATCCCGAAAATTTATATTTTAGGATAAATAGTCATTTTAGAATATTTGTGATTTTTGGGAATTTTCTGAAATTTTTCTAGAAACGTTGAATATTTTAATATATTTCTCGTTTTGCATGCGCACTGAGCCGAGCCGGGAACATGAAATATTTTTTCCGATAACCTTGATCTGTGGAAACGTTGATAGGGGATCTTACTTAATCCGAGGTTAGACACGGTTTACGAGGTTTCACATTTTTCAAGAAATTTTAACAAATAAAATTATAATCGCTGTATAAATTTTATTTGTCAGATAAATTAATACGGACTTCGGTCAACTATAATGATTATCTACTGAATAATAATATGTATTAAAAACCTTATCACATTATCTAAAAATTTACCTTGTGTCAAATCTATTAGCTTTATTTTCAAAATAAAGGTAAAGTTAATTCAAAACCAATATAGGAAGTTTCCAGGAAATTTCCTCCCATTTCACATTTCTCTCTCTCTTCCCTCTCCACTCTTCTCTACTAGAAGGCCATTGGGGAGCCCATTATTCACCTTCTCAATTTATTACTTCACTTCTATTTCTAAACACTCCTTTTCTCACTTTCTTCTCATTCTCTTCTTTCTTCTTCTTCTTCTTCTTCTTCCTCCTCCACCGTACACCCTCACCATTCACCATTTTCATTTCCTTGCCTCACCACTTCCATATCTACCTTTCTTCCATCATTCCAAGACCACTTTCCTTGTGGCCATCCTTGGTTCTTCTTCTTCTTCTTCTTCTTCTTCTTCCATTTTCCACCATTAAAGACATAAAAAATCCCTAGTGTGGATATGATGATAAGTGATAAACCATGAGTACTTAATGATGATGATAAATTGAATTAATCCCGTATGGAATCAAAACTAAATGATTGGTATCAAGAGACTAGTGAATAATATGGAGAAGAATTTGGAACCTTGAAGGCATGTGAGACCAAAGTTTCTTAGGGATAGTTGACCTTAAGATGGCATAATTGACTAGATCAAGGAACTTGATCAATTTAATAGAATGGTGTTAACGATAAACCATAATGTATATATGGATATTGAAATTTAACTCTATGTGTTGTGAATCCCTATAAAGAGCTATGTGTTTCTTGATTTAATTCTCAATAAGATATGACATGTTGATACTGAGAATGACTACATACCGTTGTGGTAGTGTATATGATGAATGCATCATTGATGAACATACATGATTGGACATTGTGTCGTCATGCATATGTCTTGTCCATTGGACATTGTTGTAACGCGGTGTATACCTAGGAGATTGAACACACCTTTGTGCGAGTGCGAATAGACTAGCGTAGGTGCCATATGGTTGTTGGCCCTGGGGGCGTCGGGGTGCGGGTTCCTCACATGGACAGTTATGAGCTCCTCTGTGCCGTGGGGTAGACCGATGCAAACACACCGACGATCCGGACCGAGACACTGTCCTATATCGCGATCAACTGTTAAGGTGCCATGTATAAGCCATTGCGCAAACTTTTTATGAGATGAAGCAGACTGTATTTTAAGGCTAACGATATACTGGCATTACTCCTTGATCTTTCTCTCCGACTGTTTATGTCTAACTCCATGGAGTAGGAATTGTGGTATCATAATGCATTGTGCATCGTTCATTGTTGGTCTCATAAACTGTTGAGCATGAACACCTGTGAATGTGAAGATAACTGTTGTACTTCTATGAATGATTATCTGATTGTTGTGCTGATTCCTGGAAATACTATTATGATCTGCCTGCTATTGCTTACTGTTGTTCTACCTTTACTATAAATATCACTGTTATTATTGACTCTGATTATTACTTAGAATTGAATTGCTTTTATTATAAATTCCGCTATTGCTATTGATGAATATATGAATTGTATTGCTTGGTGGGCACTTTGCGCCGTGCTGTTTTCTTACTGCCAATAGTGGTAATGAAAGACGGGTGTCTCACCTCTTTCCTATATTTGTGCATTTCTGTTTTATATTTATATTTGATAAAAGATCGTGAGGAAGATAAAGAAGGACCACACCTTGGTTGATTGGCTTGAGCGTCTGGACAAGATTTCTTCGACTACGTACAAGTGCAGTCGCGTGGAGGCATTGATGCCTGTCGTGTCAACTGGGACGCCGTGCGTCATGTACATATGGGGTTGCGGCTTTGTCTGCTGGTAGTACCCATCCCTAGGTTACTACTTTTCCCCCTTTAGTGTTTTTATTCCCGCTGTATTTCATTAGACTCTGTAATCATTATATTCTATGTCATCAGTGATTTGTATAAATTGACTATAAAATATATATATAAGGAATATGATTTTATTTCAGTGGTTGTATTATGGGTTGAATATATTTATATTTCATTCGAGGCTCGTTTTTTCTACTTATGCAAATTGTCAAAAAAAAAAGTACAGACTCTTGAGAATTTAAATTACTGTTATCATGACTGTGACACACTTGGATTTAGTAACTGTGGTGTAATGACGATTGCGCTGCGGTTGTTTGATTTAGGTGCGTTACAAAGAAGAACAAGATAATATATACATGTTGTTATGATTGTGGCTCACATCTTTCTCTGGTTTTATGTCCAGTAATGGCTTAAACGCCTTCTATGAGTTGAGAAAAAGCTTTCCATCTAATTTTCTTATAAATTAGCAAACAGGGTCTTTTAGAGTCAGATTCCCAAGACTGTAACGTTTTTGTTCATCCTTGAAGAGATTTCACTAATTAAGAAGTTCACGATGCACAGATCCATAAGAATGCGTCTCAAGAGTCAATAATATATCATCTAATGACTCCTTACTCCATCCATTCTTAATGAAAAATATTTTTTCTTCTCGATTTGTGGAGACCATTCCCAAAGAACGACATCGCTTGTTACAATTCCATCGTGCACATTTGTGACAGAATTGTAACCTTTTTGCTATTCTCCTTTTAGAGTACGAACTTCTACCAAGAACTAGCATGTATGAGTCAAATGAAATTGAAGACTCACCTGCTAGACGGACCTTTGCTTCAATTATCCAGCATGCATCTTCCGGTATACCCTTGTGTATTAACAGTCTTAATCTTTCACATTTAGCTTTGTAGATTTTTGTCAGAGCATTTTGAGGGAGGGAAGGAAAATGTTTTCTGAAATTTGAGAGAATGACATCCATTTTAAAAGAGAAGGATTCAGTTATTATGGGAAATTGAAAACAAACTGACTCGAGAGCCATAGAATACCGTTATTCACCCCTTAACCGGGAACACAAAGAACTGCAAAAAGAAGGCAACAAAATTAGAATAAATTCTATTCATAACAAGGATTAGAAAGAGAGATGAATTCTACCTCATCAACTTAGTTTTCTAGAAATGATTTGAGTCTTTGTCCATTGACTTTAAACACATTACTATTCCTAGGATTCTCAATGTCTATGGCCCCATGAGGATACACATGTTTGGCAACAAAAGGATCACTCCACCTAAATCTCAATTTTCAAGGGAATAGGTGCAGATAAGAATTATAAAGCAGAATTTTTTGACCAATTTCAAAAGATTTTCTCAAAATTTACTTGTCATGAAAAGCTTTTGCTCTAGCTTTATAAATCTGAGTTTTCACATGCATCATTTCTTAATTCCTCAAGTTCATTTAATTGCAATTTGTGTATCTTGCAAGCATCATCAAGGTTTAGGTTGAAAGCTTTAATGGCCTAAAAGTGACAAGGTTTTCAATAGACTAATCGATATGGTAACATGCCCAAAGATGTTTTGAAAGTAGTACGGTAAGCCCAAAGTGCATTGTTTAGTCTTAAAGACTAATCTTTATGATTTGGGTTAACCGTTCTTTTCCAAAATTTGTTTAATCTTCCTATTTGCCAATTCAACTTATCTATTTGTCTGAGAGTGATAAGGTGTGGCAATTTTATGTGTAATACCATATTTCTTCATTAAAAATTCAAATGGTTTATTGAAAATATGTGTTCCTCTATCACTGATGATAGCTCTAGGGATTCCAAATCGACACAAGACAATTTTTTTTAAAAAAATTTGAGAACAATTTTATGATCATTGTGTCAGCATGGAATCGCCTCAATCTATTTTGAGACATAATCAACTGTAACCAAAATATAAACAAATCCAAATGAGGATGGAAATGAGCCCATGAAATCAATTCCCTAACAATAAAAAATTTCAATGACAAGGATGTGGTTCAGAGGTATCATGTTTCTTTTTTAAATAGAGCCCAATTTCTGATAGTTTTCACAACTTTTGTAAAAAGTATAGCAGTCCTTAAATAAAGTGGGCTAATAAAATCTGCACTACAAGATTTTTGCAGCTATTTTCTTTGAAGAAAAGTGAACTCCACATGCTTCTAAGTGATAAAATTTAATGATACTACCTACCTCATTGTCGGGCACACATCTTCGAAAGATTTAGTCAGGATAATATTTGAACAAGTATGGGTCATCCCAATAAAAAATTTTCATCTCTGTCAAACATTTCCTTCTATCTTGGTGCGTCCATTGAGGCGGCATCTTCTTGTTACAAGAAAGTTGAATATGTTAGCAAACCAAGGCATAGAATTGACAAAAAATAAAAATTCATCAGGGAAAACATCATTGATGGGTGTGTTATCAAAAGGTGAGCATGTTGTAAGTCTAGACAAATGATCTGCGACAACATTTTTGGCTCCTTTCTTATCTTTTATTGTGATGTTGAATTCTTGAAGCAACAAGATCCACCTTATCAATTTTGGTTTGACATCTTGCTTAGACATCAAATATCTAATAGTAGCATGATCGGTGAAAATCACAATAGAAGAACTAATTAAATAAGATCAAAATTTGTCTAGTGCAAATATTACAGCAAGTAGTTCTTTTTCAGTAGTGGTGTAATTCATTTGTACACTATTTAAAGTTCTACTGGTGTAACAAATCACATGAGGCTTACCTTTCTTTCTTTGGCCTAAAACAACGCCCACAACAAAATCACTAGCATCACACATCAAATCAAAAGGCAAAGACCAATCAAGGGATTACATGACAGGAGTAGATGTCAGAAGACTAATTAATTTTTCGAAAGATTTTTGACATTCTTGAGTCTAATTAAATGATGCATCTTTCAACAGAAGATTACATAATGGTCTAGATATGACGCTAAGGTCCTTAATGAATCTTCTGTTAAATCCTACATGTTCTAAAAAGGAACGAACTTCTCTGACTGTTTTTGGGGAAGACAATTGGGCAATTAATTCAACTTTAGCCTTCTCAACTTCAATTCATTTAGAAGATATCACATGACCTAATACTATTCCTGAAGTAACCATGTAATGACATTTTTCCTAGTTTAACACATCCTTTTTCTTCACATCTTTTAAGAACTTTTTCCAAATTATCAAGACAATTTTTAAATGAATTTCCAAAAGCTGTTAGGTCATCCACGAAAACCTCTAAATAGTGCTCAATCATGTCACTAAAAATACTTAGCATGCATCTTTGGAATGTTGCCGGAGCATTATAAAGACCAAAAAGCATTCTTCTATATACAAAAGTACGAAAGAGACATGTAAAAGTGGTCTTTCTTGATCCTCCAATGCAATTGGTATTTGATTATAACCCGAATAACCATAAAAAATAGTAGTATGAATGTCCTGCTACCCTTTCCAAAATTTGATCAAGAAATGACAAGGGGAAATGATCTTTCCTTGTAGCAGTATTTAATTTTCTAAAATCAATACACATACACCAACTGGATAAGACTTGCATAGGTATTAATTCACCTTTTTTATTTTCAACCACTGTTATTTCAGATTTCTTTAGTACAACTTGTGTAGGGCTTATCCACTGGCTATCAAAGATAGGATAGATAATTTCAACATCAAGCAATTTAAGAACTTTAGCTTTAACTACCTCTTTCATGTGTGGATTTAATCTTCTTTGAGGTTATTCAGATGTTTTAATATTATCCTCTAAATGTATTCTATGTGTACATATTAATGGATTAATGCCTTTTATGTCCTTTAATGTCCATCCAATTGCACTTTTATATCTTTTAAGTACTTCTGTTAATATACCTTCTTGTTCTTCACTAAGGGACGATGAAATTACCACAGGAAAGCTTTGCTCTTCTCCCAAAAATGTGTACTTCAACCCAGCAGGTAATGACTTTAGTTCCAGTGTAGGTACTTCTTCATGGGTATTATCATTCATGGGTTTTAGCTCTTCAAATCTTGGTTTCCATCCCTTGTACTCCATTACCTGTGTACAATAAAGCAAAGAGCATATTTTAGGGATATCATCATCTAATTGCATGCCTGAATTAAATGAATTGACTAAACAAATTTCTAATAGGTCAGAAGAACCCCTTGTTTGAAGATGATCATCTACGATGGCTTCAATTCCTTCAACTTCCTCCTTTTCATCAAGGGCTACCTGTGGTTGCTTGCACATGTTAAAAACATTGAGCTCCAGTGTCATATTTCCAAATGTTAGCTTCATCACTCCATTTCTGTAATTTATCAAAGCATTAGATGTTACTAAAAATGGACGACCTAAAATAACAGGAATTAACTTGCAACTATCAACCATAGGTTCAGTATCTAAGACAATAAAATCCGTAATATATATAAATTTATCAACTTGTACCAACACATCTTTTACTATTCATCTTGGAATTTTAATTGATCTATTGGCAAGTAGAAGAGTTACAGAAGTTGGTTTTAACTCACCTAAGTTAAGTTGCTGATAAACTAAATATGGAAGCAAATTAACACTAGCACCAAGATCAAGTAAAGCTTTTTCAATTTTATGTTCTCCAATAATGCATGAAACTGTAGGACAACCATGGTCTTTATATTTCAAGGCATTATTATTATGAAGAATGGAGCTTACCTGTTCAGCAAAAGGCTTTCTTTTTCACATTTAGTTTCCTTTTAACAGTGCACGAGTCCTTCAAATATATAACATAAGAAGGAACCTATTTGATAGCATCTAACAAAAGAATATTGACCTTCACTTGTTTAAAAATTTCAAAAATTTCAGTGTTATGGTTCAATTTCCTTGGATTGTTTAATGCTTGAGGAAATGGGGGTGCAAGCGAGAGTTTGGTCTCCTTTTGGTCAACTTCTTCATTTTCTTGGGGAATTGATTCATCATCTTTCTCACAAGGTTCAGGAATTTGTTTTTCAACAACTTTTCCACTCCTAAGATTTATCACTGACTTGACTTGATCCATTTGTTGGTTTTCTGAAGTACCTTCATTTAGACTGTACTGACCCTTGGGATTTGGTTGAGGTTGAGAATGAAATTTTCCTTTCTCGTGAATTGTGCGTGCAAAAGAAATTTTAGCAAGAGTTTCTTTTATGTCAACCATGGTTTAATTATTTTGTTTATTAATGACCTCTTACTTTTCTATGAATGCATGCAGTGTTTCTTTAAGGTTTTTCCTATATGGTGAGACATAGGGTGCATATTCTTGAGAATTTTGAGGGTCCTGTTGTTCTTAAGGAAGCAGTGGTTGCACGAATTGTGACTGATTATTATTCCTTCAGCTGAAGTTTAGGTGATTTCTCCATCCCGGATTATATGTATCTGAAAAAGAAGAAGTAAATGGCTTTTTAAAATTATTCATTGCATTTACTTGCTCATGTACAACTTCTTTAAAAACAGGAATCTTAGGACATTCACGTGTTGAGTGTCCTAAGTCATCACAAATGCCACAAATTTCTTCATTTTGCACAGATTTGATTTCTTTTGTTTTTCCTAATTCCATGACTTCAACCTTTTTAGCCAAACTAGCAAACCTAGCATTTAGATCTTCCTCTTAACTAAGGTGATATTTTCCTTTATTAGCACTTACAAGGTTAGATTTAATTGAATTTTCAGGAATATTAGTACCATACCAAGATTGAGAATTTTCAGCCAACTAGTTTAAATAGTCTAAAGCTTCATCAGGTTCTTTATCAAGAAACTCACTATTGCATATTGTTTTCACAAATTGTTTAATTTCAAGTGTTAAACCTTCATAAAAGAAACTTATAGTGCCCCATTTTTCAAAACCATGATGTGGGCAAGAATTTAACAAATCTTTAAACCGTAGCCAATATTGAAAATATACTTCATTTGAATTTTGGAAAAAATTTTGGATTTGTCTTTTCATAGCATTGGTTTTATGTGTTGGAAAAAAATTCTTTAAGAACTCACCTTGCAGTTCTTGCCATGTGCTAATTGATCTTGGTTTCAAAGTGTTAACCCAAGCTTTTGCTTTATCTTTTAAAGAAAAAGGAAACAATTTAAGCTTAACAATCTCTTCAGTGTAATTTTAGTCATTAAAAACTAAGATTACCCTAATAGGCAGCCAACACTACCTTTTATAGAGCATCACAAGCAAAAGATGACAATGAGTGGGACATTGAGTGGATGGATAATTAAGGAGTGGGTGGATGATTAAGTGGATGATTGAGGAGTAGGTAGATGATTGCAAAAAAAATGCTTGTCTTCACTTGCACAAAATAATTTGGTGCCAAACTCGTATTTGCCGATAGAATCTTGGAAAGTGGCCTTCATGAAAGTTGTAGGCCTTTATCTTGGCTATCAAATGCCCACTTGAACAATCCAATTTGGCCTCCTACAGCCCAAGATATGACCCAATCATTGCAATTGCTTAGGCCCAATTTCACCTCCTCTATTCTGACTTGTAAGCCCAATATGACCTACTAGATCTCAGAATCTTGAAAAGTGTTCTTCATGAAAGTTATAGATTTGGGTCTTAATATCAACTATCAAAATTTCAGCACATTATTATTCCTACAACCCGAGATATGGCCTGATGAGTACACAGAGGTCAAGCTGTCAGGATCAGCACTCTAGTTCTTGCTTCAACTCCAATTTAAGTTATCCAAGCTTGTGATATGGCTCTTGAGGTCTTCATGAAAGTTGTAGGGAATTATCTAATATTTCCTACAAGACCAAAATCACATAAATTAGACATATGTAACTCAAATTATAGCTAATTTATTGAACATTGTCGAAGAGATAAATTAAGGCTAATTCATGCAATAATTCTTTCAATGATCCAATTAGGTCCAATATCATAGAATGTGATAAAACCAACTTAATTAAACCTAATTGAACCTTAAGAAGCCCAGTGAGAGGGTTATAAAATGTATAAATATATTGTTATCACGAAGATGTCAATATATGGTTTTGGCCAATGGTGGCTTGTTTTTGTGGAAAACCATGTTTTTGATATTTTTCTGTGCATTGAAAGTCGTATAGACTGTGTTTATTGAGGCTATTTGTCAAGGAGTTGAATTGCACCTAAGTGCAGGTGCGAATCACGTAGTGTAAGTCACTTGTTAATCTTTGAGGCATCGGGGCGTGGGTATCCCACAAGTGGATAGTTGGTAGCTCCACTGGGCCGTGGTAACTGAGCACCACACCGACGATCTCAACCAGGCACTATTCTATTCCCGATCTGGTGGAGAATGTCTAGTATAAGCCATGATGCGTACGTTGAATTTGTGATAGCACTTTGTTGAGGCTAACGATATATAGACATGTCTCCCTGATCATTCTCTCCGAAATTGTGTTTTAGATCCATGGAGTAGGAATTGGTCTATTGTGCATATGCATAGTCAGTTGACATATTATTGTGATATATATCTGTTCAATTATTTGTTATTTGATACCATGAACATACTTGTTATTTCTGTATTTGAATGGAATTATTGTCATTACTATTTCTATGCTGTCATGCTGGTATGTGATGTAGGGGATCTCAGCTCTTTGTTATATTTTTCTGTTTTATGTTTATACTTGATAAAGACTATGAAGAAGACGAGGCAGGATTGCCTAGGTTTTGTTTGATGTAATTTTTCTGGGTTCTGGAATGGCGTCGAGACGAGATATTCTCGGTTTTGTTAGAGTTCAGTTTCATGGAGGCACTGTTGCTTGGCGTATCAACCTAGATATGGAGCATGTTATTTGTAACATCCCGGAAAAACATATTAGACTTTTATATGTGTACAAAGGTAGCATATGACTTGTTTGATATATCAGTGAAGTTTTATGACAAACTGAGTTAGTTTAGGCACTTTGTTGTAACTTTAAGTGTGAAAAATAGCCTAAAATGATTCAGAAAATAGCATAAACTGCTATTTGAAGGGAACCATGTGTGGATAATTTGTTTCTAGGTCACAAATAAACTGAGTAAGATGTGGTTAAAGTTTACGAATTTTTGGAGTTAGTTTGGTATTTTTAGGCATACTGGGTATGCATTTTAATACCGGATTGACTCCCAGCAGATATGAAAAAATAAGATAAAGGTGAAACAAGATTTTTAATGAATCTTAGGATTTATTTCAAATCTGTTGAAAGTTAGAAACTTGGAATTGGAGTAATCTAAGTGTTCTTAACAGATAGGGAACTTTAGTACCTATCTGGAAGAAGCAAAGTTAGACTTTGCTTCTTCATTTATATCCCACGACAAATGGGAGAAGGAAAATAGAAAAGAAAAGAAAGAAAAGGAAAGAAAGGAGAAGAAAGAAACAGAAGAAAGAAAGAGGAGAAAAGAAGAGGAAGAAAAGGAAAGTAAAATGGAAAGATCCAAGATCAAGATCAAGGCTTCAAGATCATCATCTAAGCAAGAGGTAGGGGTGTTTTCTATCTTTGTGCTTCATCTTTTCTATGCTTGAGCTTAGGTGTTTAGATGGAGAAGATGGGTTTTCAAAGGGGGAAAAACTAATTCCTTTAGCCAGTGCCTTGTTTCCATTGACTGGAAATGGTTATTTCTGTTTGGTGAGAACAAGATAGATGGATTTATCCATAGATATGAGCTAGTTGGTTCTTGAGTGGGAACCTAGGTTTTGAATAACTAAGTAGGTGATTTTTGGTGTTTGATCCAAATTAAGAGAATTAATAGGTTGTAAAAGTGTTAGAACATGTTTAGGGGATGTTTTTGATGTTAAAAATCACCTAGAAAACAGATCAAGAGTGATTGGAAGTGATATTTTAAACCAGGAACAATGTCACGACTCTGCAGAGACGTTCTGCAGTGTTTCTGTCAAAGAAACACGGCCTATGTCCAATAACACGGGGGAGGGTCGTGTCCCTTTCTGCCAGTTCAATTTCTTGAAACTGTGCAGACAGAGTATGACACGTGTGGGGCCGTGTCAAACAATATGGCCTATATCCCTAGATAGAGTGAGAACTAGCTTTTGTGGTCTTTATGAAAGTTGTAGCTCTTTCTCTTAGCTTTCCAAAAATTACCTAATTTCGACCTCGGTAGCTCAGCTTATGCTCATTTTACTAAGCAAAGGTCAAAGGTTAAGTTTGAGCAAACTAGTTTTTATGAAGAATTGAGCTACTCTAGTGGGTTCTATCCCTAGTCTATGACTTTTAAGTTTATACAGGACCTAAGAAAAGGATTTCTTAGAGATAAAGATCAAGTGGCATTCAAAGGAAGGTAAGGGAGCAGTTGTGTACCCATTAGACATAGATTGACATAGATCAAGAGTTTAGTTTCTTAAGTAACTTAAAGTTACACAGATGTCATAAGAGAGGTGATAAGAGATTTAAGAAGCGAGTTGGCAATAGTAGAGTGTCATAGTGCCTAATTGGCAAAAGTTAAGGGCCAAGGTGCCAAAATGGCAAAAAGGTTGAGTGCCATAGACCCTAGTTAGTAAGGGTGAATGCCACAGTGCATGAAAACTCTCAAAGAGAACCCGTAGAGTTAGTAATGCAAAGATAGTAGTGTACTAATCCTAGTTGCAAGTAAGTACCACTCTTGCATTAGATTCACTTAAGTAGAGATAAGATGAGATGGTGTATCAGTTCCAAAGATGAAATGTTTATGTACTAAGTCTCTAGTTAAGTGAGACCTTGTGTATTGTAGAATACACAATAGAATGAATGTTGACTTGTAAGCTTGTTACATTCATTAAGTATGCAAAGTTTTAGAGAAATGCTCATCATTTCCTTAAGTAAGGTTGAATGAGGCATTAACTAAAATAGACTCTTTCACTAGGATGAGTTGAGTCTATAGGAAAGTTAAGATGGTGTTTAAGTAAGAGTTAAACATAACACTACACTTTTCACACACTAGTTAGTTAATCTAGTATGTATGTGAAAAGTAAGAATCTTAGTGCAACCAAGATTAGTGGTTTGCCATAGGTGAGTACCTAACACCTCAGCAACATAGTGTTGCGTTAGATATCACTTAAGAGATATGAGTGATGAGGTAGAGTTTAGGTACAAGTATGAGAAATGGTTTGGTAATGTTTACTTGAGAATATAACATTATATGGCATGAGGTCATTTAGTTGAGAAGGTAAGGAATCAGAGATGTTCCTAAGGGGACAAGTATTTCTAACTAAGTGCTAAGGTTACATGTAATATGAGGTTACAGATTCTCTTTATTACAAAGGGTAAACATAAGAAGCCAAAGTTCCTAGTAGAATATGCTTAGGTCGTAAAGGAACTAAGTATATAAGTATGTATGTAAGTCTACGAATTAGTTCATTCATGGAGGCAAAAGGAGATAGATGGGTGTTCGAAGGACTTTTGAGAAGGACATAACCCTGATGTCTCGATAGTGCCAAGGCCAAAGGAGATAAGTGGGAAATCCAAAGACGTTCTTTGAGCAAGGATGAAACCCGAATTTCTCAGCGTGCCAGGATATGTGTAATGCGAGGATAAACTTTTCCTCTATTTACCACTGGATGATATACTGAACCAGTTCGTAGCAAGCTTCTTTGTTTTCAACATAAAACTCTACATGTATTTCAAAACAAAACCCTGCATTTGCATTTCATCCACATACTCTTAGGATTTCCTTAGGCATATTCATATTACATATCATTATCATAGCATTCACGGACAATTGTATGGGCATTATCTGTCACTGTTGGTATTTACAGCTGTATGGGTATTGTATATATTAACAGTGTGTAGGCTATCGGTTGATATCACACTATAAGAAAGTGTGCAGATATAAGAAAAGAGGAGGAAACTCCTAAGTTAGAAATTATAGCATTTGTTATATATTTGTTATATACAATGTTATAGTTAGCTGGTATTGGAATTGCTTTTACTGAGAATGTTAATTCTCACCCCAGTTGTTCTTCCATATAAATCTAGATGCAAGCATAGGCACAAGCACATATACGATGTTACAGACCCTGCTAAGGGTAAGAAGATAAAGCATGAAGACTAGACTAGTTTTTATTGCGTTAAGTAGACAGAACTTATGTAATCAGTTTATATTTGTTCTGTAAGTTTTATGTTATATGTATTACAATAAGCCCTCTTGTTATATGTATGAGGCTTAAGTTTTTTCGTAATCTCTCAAAGCTTTCTATAATTACTCAGTTGTGATTATAGATATATGTTAGTATGTAGTATAGAAGTGACGTCTCTAGTACTAGTTATCTTTATATATCTCGGTCTAACTAAGATATTTCTAGATATCTGTATTAGGGTGTTACATTGTATGCTTGGAGTCTTATTGGTAAAGATAAAAAAATTTTGGGATCCAAAGGCTTTGAGCTCACGGCCAAGTAATCCTAAATAGGGTATCCAAGACAAACTTTTGTGTTCATTTGGAACTTAGATGCTTAGGTGGAAAGGAATCGGATTAAGGATTTATAATAATGGAAGAGAGATAGAACAAAAATTTTGTCATTAAGTAAAAGGGATTTCAGCTATTGAGTGGAAAAATAAGCTTGAAAGAGAAATTGAAAACTTAAGGTATTTTTATAAAAGACAAAGGAAAAGAATTTATTAAATTAATATAATGTGGATTCCTTGTGTGTTCTTTGTGGAAAATATTAGGAAGTACTACCTAGAGGAGCCTAATTAGAAGAATATTGGAACTAAAGTTAATTTCTATATTAATCTTTGAAAGTTTCAAAATTAAGCTTAAAAGTGTAATAAAAGTTTTATATGATTGAAAAATAGTGATGATGTTGTATGTAATTTAAGAATGATGATTTCTAAATTATACGATAAAGATGCCTTGCGATTAAAAACAACAACAGTGTGCTGTCGGGCTCTTAAACGAGACCCGGAGACGTTAATGACTGGTTTGGCTCATGAGTAACTTATGTTTATGGAGAATCATGATGTTAATATATGTGTAAGTATTGAGTCATTGATCATGCATTATATCGGCGGTGTTGGTCGAGGCTTTTGCCTAGGAGTTGCATTACACCTTAGTGCATGTGCGAATTGCATAGTATGATTCACTTGTTGAACTTGGAGGCGTTGGGGCATAGGTATCCTACAAGTGGCCAGTGGGTAGCTCCACTGGGCCATGGTGACTGAGCAACGCAACTACGATCTCGACCATGTATTATTCTATTCACGATCTGGTGTAGGCTGTCTTGTATAAGTCATGATACGCAAATTAAGAAATTATAGCACTTGACTTGAGGTTGACGAGATACAGACATGTCTTCTAGATCATTCTCTCTGAAGTTGTGTTTAGCTCCATGGAGTAGGAAATTGGTTCATTATGCATATGCATAGTCTGTTTACATATCATTGTGATATTTTATATCTGCTAAATTATCAGATACTTAATGTAACACCCTTGTGGGGGTGTCACATTTATGAATGCATTAAAATAAAATCTACCCAAGTTACAAAACATTTGATACATAAGTGATATGAATTGTAAAATTTTTCCTTTTATACAGGATAACATTAAATAAAATAACATGAAACATAAAATAAAACAAACTGTTATCACACACATAATATACATATGATTTTGTCTTAAGTTGTACAAATAATTTACAACTACAAAATATTTAAATAAAGCAGTAAAGAGTTAGTATAATACAAAATATAGACATGCCCAAGTGCACATCAAAGATTTCTAACCCTCCGAAGGATCACTCTCAGATGATAGAAATCCAGGATGTCTCACAGCTCTATGGACAGAAGTCCGTGCTGTTGATACAATATTGATCTCACTAGGGATACGAAAAAGTCTTCCCTAGTGACGTCTCAGCTCTAAAGCATCTCTAAATGTAAATATAAAGTAGTAGTAAAAACAGGCTCCGCATCAAACTCTCCACGCAGGGACACAGTCCGATGTCCCAAGTAGATCACTAATCCTCGATCCTCGCGCAGTTGCCAGGCCTCCGAGACCCGTGAAACTCCAGTCTCACAAAACCTAGGAATCCCGGCAACGCCATCACCACAAGATCAATCTAGATGGTATGGATGATCTGACGGCTCACCCTCGTCAAACTGATCGTCCGTCTGCTGATCCTTGGGGTACAGAATCTCTAGAGGCTGTTCCTCTACCTCTTCCTCAAACTCTTTACAAAAATAAAATAATAATACAGAAACACATACAAATAAAGAGGTGAGACAATCTACATTAATACCAACATGGCAAATAAGAAAACGACAATATAACAAATATCACAGTTTAATACAATAAAGCATACCATGACATCATAAATAACGATACAATTTAACACAATAATGCATTATCACATTATAATATCACAATTTAACACATCATATAATATCACAAATAATGACATTATGATGCATGTCACAAATGCAAATGCAATATGACTCGTTCCTACTCCATGGAGCTAGACACAGACATCAGAGAGAATGACTCGTAAAGAACTATCAGTACCTCAGGCTGTGGAACTAAACTATTACACTGTCCAACGTGTGTCTATAGCCCACAGTCCAACATTGTGTAGTAGTACACAGTCCAAACACGTCGTGCACTACATGCATTGTACTAAACAGTTTCCACAAGATCTCGATTAAGAATAGTGCGTGTCGAGATCATTACTGTGTTGCCAGTTACCACGACCCAGAGGAGCAACCAACTGTCCACATGTGGAATACTCTGCACACTAATGCCTCCAAGTCCACTCAATGAACCACACTACGCTTATCACACCGACAACACGGTGTAATTCGTCTCATCAATCAATAGCCAATATTAACCAAATTGGCACAACTCTTGACACATAAATATAAGTACAAAATTACCCTTAGTCTCAAAATATTACCATATTTACAAAAATGCTCTCAATCTCAAGATTCTCAAATATAGTACGTCTCCACTTGACAGTACCATATCTCAACATGTCTGGGTCCACCACTTTGGCTGACAGCAAAACTCATTGTTCCAATTAATCACGTAGAATTTTTATCGCATTTTCACAATCGCGTCACTTTTACAAATGTTTTTAAATCGCGTAAATATATTTTACTATTTTTAAAATCGCGTAGCGTTTTTAAATTATTTTCTCAATCACGTAAGATTTTAAAATCGTTTTCTTAACTGTAAGGCTTAAAAATCATTATTTTAAATATAGGTAAACTATTTTTAATACTTTTAAATTTCGTAGAATATTTCCCTTATGTTATAAATTTTATTTCTGAAAACATTCTATATTACTTGACTATTTTTAATCAATTTTGACAGTATCTTGTCTAATAATTCTACTTAGTGATATTTTCTACATTTTCCTTTAAAATTCCTTTGTTTTGTTTATAACTACAAAATACACCTTGAAAATTTGCTAACATACTTTAAAACTCAAAGGTAAGTATGTTTCAAGAGTTTTGTTTATTTCTCTTTGATGTCATATTTCTAATAAAAATTTGTTTATTTCTTTAAGTCTTGAAAATCCATTGCAAATGTATTCTTTTTAGGTTAAACAACTAGTCTACACTTAGAAAATAAATTTTTGGATTAATTACACATTAAAAAGGCATGTTGGCCGAATTTAACAAAATCTTAGCATTTATCTTTGGATCATTTTCCATCTTCTAAATCATTTTGGAATTCATTAATTTACCTAATTCCATTAATCCTTCCTTTAGAAAATGGTTGAGAACATTTTGGTTCTCTTTTTCATGGTGAAGCTGTGAGCTCCATGTTTGTGTTCTTTGGAACACTCATGCAAACTTTACATGTTAATCACATCTTAATTAATAATCATGCATTTATAAACACATGCAATATATTTTAAAGCTATAAACATACATGCAAATATAATCAATCACAAATAATGAAAGCATTTAAACAACCACATAAATGAATCCTTATGGATTCTTCACACACATACAATCCATTTTCTCATCACCACACAAGGTTGATGAGATTAAATCTCCCTCTTACCTTAAAGGAAGATAACTCCTTCTATTCTCCTTCCTATGAATTTCGTGACCCTCCAAGAGAACCTAAAAGATCTTAAACAAAAATTCAAAGAGTCATAACTATAGGAGAAAATCATAAACCATGGATCAATCATGGCTTAGAACCTTAGAAATCAAGTTAGAAATGAAAAACAAGAATCTTCACCTTGTAGGAAAAATCTCCAAAGTGATTTTCCAAGCTCAAGATGAATTTTTTTGAAGAAACCTCCAACTAGAGATGTTCTTAGAATAGTGTTTAGATTTGAGAAATAAGGTTAGATAAAATTTTAGAAGGGTGGATGTATGGTTTAGGGGTGTTGGCCGAATGGCTCTCAAAAGACAACAATGGTGAGTTTTTGTTCTTGAAGAGAGAAAAGAGTAAGGTTAAGTGATAGAAGATGAAGAATGAAGTAAAATGCTCTCCTTTACCTAGCTTGGCCGTGAGCTTCATCAAAGGAGGTGGCCTCCTTTGTTGACTCCTCCTATCACCTAATAGCCTTAGATTTGATCAAGGGTTGGATATCAAAGCTTTGCCTCCAAGCTTGTCTCTAATTGGTGTAGGAAATCTAGTCATGCAAGTGACTAAGCTCTTCTTGATGGTTCTTGAATGCTCTAGACAAATTGCTCCAAGGAGGGAGTAACTAAGTTTGTGATCATTTATGAATTCTAGTTACACTTAAGTGAAATTGATTAGTTTGTTTAGTTACTAGCTTAACTATATAGTTACTTAGGTTAACTAGGTTTGTCTTGATATTTTGAGAACATTCTCTAACTAGGACTTAACTAGATAGCTAACTAGGTTTAATTCACCTAGTTACTTAACAAGCTTCCTATGTTAACTTAGTTAGGTTTTAAGCTAACTTGGTTAAGCTTTCTAGTTTGATCTTAACAAGTCTAACCATTTTTGTGGACTTAATTTCTATTGGTCTAAAATTTTCAAGCCTACATTGTTGAGTTATTCCTATTGGCTTAGAATTTAGTCTAGTAATAAACGTTGACTGCTTCTCTAAACGCGGGTTCCACAGACTTTTCTGGGTCCATGGTCGTTTTGGAGCAGATTTTTATTGTTTTTGAGACAGTAGGTACTGTTAAATAAAATAATATTATAATAATATAAAATTATTTTATTGCACAGTTAAATCCTAAAAATTAAAAGATTAACATTCGTATCATTCAGAATTAGGTTTAGTAAGATCCTCCAGCTCCAAATAATTAAAATAAGATTTCTACGGCCCAAAAATTATTATTTTCTTGACTCAGAGTAAATCATACAAAACACTCAAATATAATCACGAAATAGTCAAATAAATTTTATAACACGCATAAAAACACAAAAACAATACATTTAGGATAATACTGTTATTTATCCAAAAGTTAGGGTGTTACACTTGATGTCATAATTGAAATTGTTGTTTCCTGTATATGGATGATATTACTGTTCTTTATTGTTTCTATGCGGCCATGTTAGAATTGATGTAGGGGGATCTCACCTCTTCATTGAATTGTTCTATTTTATGTTCATATTTGATAAAGACTGAGAGGAAGACGAATAAGGATCGTATCTTTTCTATTGTGTTGATTTTCTGTGTTGGCGGCGAGAAGAGATTTTGTTGGTTTTGTCATAGTTCAGTTCCATGGTGGTACGAATGCTTGGCGTATCGACTGGGATACTGAGCATGTTAGATATGTAAGAGATGTGACTGTATCTGTACGTAGGACCCGCGATGGGGATCTTATCTTCTCCCTTGATGTCTCGGTACGTTTGGAGTTTGTTATGCCGATTAGGGAGTAGTGGGGTGATTTGCATTACACCCCTAGGGAGGATCAGGACTCTGTGGAGTCATTTGCTAAGACACCTGCCAATGAGACCTTGCCCCTCTTTGGATCTCTATCTTCTGAGGAGGATCCGATGGAGGACCTTACTCCCTAAGCATATGGACTTGGGCTAGTTTGTGTTTTGTTAAGCAGTTTGTATATGTCTTTTGAGTACAAACTTTATGTATTTTGAGCGAACTGTGATCTATGTCCCTTATGTATATATTCTTTTGACGTGTAATATTCTGTAATTACTTCCTGTGCTGTTTATGTCTTATTTAAGTTTATGTTTTCGAGAAAGAAAATTTGAAATCCATATTTTACTATATTAAACCTTTTACATGTTTTGTTAATTCTAGGAGTTTTAGTCGTAAATGTGATACCCTAAGGGAGGGTGTCACATTAGTTAGTATCAGAGCCCAAGTGTGTGTTTTTTGGGGTTTGTGGTTAGTTCTGTCTTGCTTGTGTTGTGTGATTCTTTATGTTTAGTTTTTGAAAGATTACATTTGACTTTCATTGTGTATTGTTTAGTTTGACTTAGAAGGGATGCGATGGCTCGTGACAGATGTGTACGTATGGATGCTGAATGAGACAACGAGAGTATGGCTGCAACAACTGAAGCTATGTGGAGGATGACAGATGTTATAGTGCAACAGAACCAAAGGGCTGCCCAACAGCAAGAAGCGACCGCTGAAACTTAGAGTTTATTGGAATTTTGCCACAACAATCCACCACAATTCAAAGGGGAATTTGATCCGGAGAAAGCAGATCTTTGGATCAAAGAGTTAGAGAAGATTTTCAGAGGAATAGGATGTACCGATGAGAGAAAGGTAACTAATGCTACCTTTATGCTTGTCGAAGACAGCAAAGACTGGTGGGCCAGAACTCAGAGATTGTTGGAAATTGAAGGAAGAGTGATCACATGGGAAGTTTTTAAGAACAAGTTCTTAGAGAAATACTTTCCAGCCATTGCGAGGCATGTGGAAGAAATGGAGTTTATAGGTCTAAAACAAGGGAGCATGGCAGTTAGTGAATATGCTGCTAAGTTTGAAAGCTTGTCGAAGTTCTCAAGATATTTCTAACTACATCCTGATGAGGAGTGGATGTGCCGCAAGTTCGAAGAAGGATTGAGGCATGACTTGAAGAGAGCAGTATTACCTTTGGGAGTTGAGGAGTTCCTAGCTCTTTTGGACAAGTGTCGCAGGATTGAGGGGTTGGACCAGTCACGAGACACGAGAAACTATAACTTTGGACCTTCTCGATTCCAAAGGGGAAGGAATGGTTGTAGCAATCGTTTTCAACAAAAGTCGTATTCGAGGCCACCGGGGAGTCAATCTCATCAACAATACCACCGGGGAGTCAATCTCATCAACAATCACATGGAGGAGGTTCTGGTAGCAACAAGTTTGGTCGGACCGTGGCATCTTTGTCAAAATGCTTCAAGTGTGGAAAGGACTACTTAACGAAGGATTATACGATTAAGGGGATCATTTGTTTCAGATGCGGGAAGCCCAAACACATCTCAAGGGATTGTAATCAACCCAAAGCGGAGCCCTCTGTTAGCAATGTACGTGCTGTAAGACCTCAGGCAAGAGGAATAGTTTACACTATGAGTAGAGCGGAAGCCTTCTAATCTGAAGATCTGATTCAGGGAGATTGTGCCATATGAGGTAATCTTTTAACTATACTGTATGACTCAGGGGCAACCCATTCTTTTATTGCCTATGACTGTGTGCACCGATTAGGATTGTCTATGTCTTCCTTACCTTTTGATTTGATTATTTCTACTCCTATTGATAAACCCATTGTTACTACTCAAGTTTGCTTAAACTGACTTATTTTTGTGGAAGATCGAATCTTTTCGGTCAATCTGATTTGTTTGCCTCTTTCGCAAATAGTCGTGATTTTAGGAATGGATTGGTTATCTTCTAACCATATTCTATTAGATTGTTCCAATAAAGCCTAGTATTCCCTAATCCTAAGATTTTTGGATTTGTAACTGCCATCCAAGTCAAAACTTTCTTGAGGGGAGGAGCTCAAGGATACATGAGTGAGACTGATGTGAATGCTATTCATGTGGTCAATGACTTTCCTGATGTCTTTTATGATGATATACCTGGATTACCACTGGAAAGAAAGGTAAAATTTTCTATCGATCTTGTACTAGGATCTGGTCCTATATCTATGGCACCATATAGGATATTGCCATCAAAGTTAGCTGAACTCAAGAAGCAGTTGGAGGAACTATTAGGGAAGCAATTTGTGAGACCTAGTATTTCATCGTGGGGAGCTCTAGTGCTATAGTTAAGAAGAAGGCTGAAACTTCTCGGTTATGTGTGGATTATCGTCAGTTGAACAAGATTACAATCAAGAACAAGTATTCGCTTTTGAGGATAGATGATTTGATGGATTAGCTGAAGGGAGCCACTGTTCTCTCCAAGATTGATTAACGTTCCGGCTATCATCAGATTTATGTGAAAGTAGAAGATGTTTCCAAGACGACTTTCAAATGCGTTATAGGCATTATGAGTATCTTGTGATGCCGTTCGGAGTAATAAATACCTGTTTGATCAAAAAGAGTTGAATATGAGACAAAGGAGGTGGTTAGAATTTTTGAAAGACTATGATTTTCAACTTCAGTATCATCCCGGAAAGGCGAACGTCATAGCAGATGCTTTGAGTAGGAAGATACTTAGTGTTTCTGCTATGATACTCAAATAAAGTGAGTTAATAGACAGTTTAGGGATATGCGGTTGTCTGTCGAGTTGACACCGGGGAGAATGTGCTTGAAGATGATCACTGTTTTGAGTGGATTAATGGAAGAAATTCGAGAGAAGCAAGGAGGTGACCCCTACTTACAGAATAAGAAGGAGCTAGTGAAGTAAGGTGCTGTGTCAGAATTCAGGGAAGTACCAGATAGGATCCTAAGATTCAAAGATAGGATTTGTGTACCGAGTGATCTCGAGCTAAGAAGGTTGATTCTTGATGAGTGAAGCTTATAAGAGTAAGTTGAGTATGCACCCAGGAACTACTAAGATGTACCAGGATCTGAAATGATTATATTGGTGGCAAGGAATGAAGAGGGATGTCGCCAAGTATTTGTCGTCTTGTTTAATTTGTCAAAAAGCTAAAGTGGAACACCAAAAGCCTTCAGGAATGCTACAACATCTGACTATTCAAGAGTGGAAATGGGATAACATTGCAATGGACTTCGTGGTTGGACTGCCAAAGACTAGAAATGGGTATGATTCAATATGGGTAATTGTTGATCAGCTTACGAAGAAAGAGCACTTTTTGCCAATTAACATAAGGTATTCACTAGAGAAATTGACCCTAGTGTATATCGATGAGATTATTAGACTCCATGGTGTACTCTCGAGTATTGTTTCTGATAGAGACCCAAGGTTTATATCAAGATTTTGGCAGAGTTTGTAAGAAGCAATGGGAACAAAACTTTATTTAAGTTCTGTATACCATCCACAAATAGATGACTAGACAGAGGGGACAATCTAATCATTAGAAGATCTGTTAAGAGCTTATATCTTGGAACAGGCTGAGAGTTAGGATGAATTCCTACCTTTGATAGAATTCACCTATAATAATAGTTTCCACGTAAGCATTGGGATGGCACTCTATGAGGCGTTGTATAGGCGACGATGTAGAACACCCTTGTGTTGGTACCAAGATGGCAAAAGTTTTGCGATAGGACTTGAGCTTGTACAACAAACAACTGAAAAAGTTAAGATGATTTAGGAAAGAATAAGGACATCTCAGAGTCGACAGAAGAGCTATGCCGATAAGAGACAGAGACCTCTTGAACTTAAGGAAGGTGAGCATGTGTTTTTGAGAGTTACACCCACGACTGGTGTCAGAAGGGTTATTAAATTCAGAAAACTCACTCCTAAATTCATCGCACCCTATCAAATTCTTCGTCGGATAGGTCAGGTAGCCTGCCAAATAGCTTTACCACCTTTTCTTTCAAACCTTCATAATGTCTTCCATGTGTCATAATTGTGAAAGTATATTCTTGATCCAACCCATGTCATAGAATCGGATATGGCACAACTAAAAAAGAACTTGACCTATGAAACAATTCCTGCTAAGATTGAGGATAGGAGAGTGAATCAACTCAGAGGCAAAGAAATTGCATTACTAAAAGTGATCTGGAATGATGTAACTGGAGATACAACATGGGAGCTAGAGGACAAAATGAAAGAGCAATATCCACATTTGTTCTAATGTATGATAATTTCAAGGACGAAATTCTTTTTAGAAGGGAAGAATTGTAACATCCCAATTCTTTTTCTTCTTTTTGGTTATTTGTGATTTTTGTAATTTTATGAATTATTTGACTTATTTTGATTATTTTAATATTATTTTAAAAAAATTGGACTGTTGGTGAGCTTACTGAACCCGAGACCAGAGATAGTTTTTGAAGTTTTCATTTTCTGAGATTTTATTTGTAAATAAAATCTAGGATAAAATCTAGGTATGTTCTATTATCCACTGGACAATAGATACTAGTTTGATTAACTATAACTTTTATCCCTTAGTTAATAACTACTAGTTAAACTCTAGTTACTCTCTTTGATGTTTGCTTTATGGTGGGACCATTAGCCATTGAATGACCATGGCCCACCATGTGATTTTTCTCTTTTTGGACCAATAGGAAGAAAGCTTCCTAAAGAAGTATTGGAACAAGCTTGTAGGAGAAGCTTTGAGACAAGCTTATAAGAAAAGCTTTGGACACCTTCCTAAGATGAAGTGCACGACCAAGAGCTCTAAGGAGGCTTCTAGAGTAAGCTTTCACTTTTAATTCATTTCTATCATTTCCATTCATTTTTCATGAACCAAAAAACTGCACACTTTCTCTCATTTTTTTCTCTCATCTTTTTTCTCCACCAAGCTCACGGCCACAGCACCAAAGACCACCATCCAAGCTTATTTAATTTTAACCAACCCCACATCTTATATCTATTCACCATTCTAACACTTTAGTGTTGTGCTTTTGATCTAGTTCATCCATTTTCAAGTACTTCCTCAAGCTAGGGTTTTGAAAGCTTTTAAGAGCATCTTAGGAGTGGAAGTTTGATTCAAGAAAGCACCTAAGGAGTTTTGGTCACCATCCAAGGTAAGAGGGAGATTAACCTCATCAACCTATTATGGTGGTGAGGAACGAAATTTGCATGTTATAAGTGAAGAATTCATATGAGGGTTATTCACTTGGTTGTATGTATTTTTGGTGATTTTGGTTGTATGTATTTCTAGTGATTTTTGTGGGTTTTGCCTTATATGTTTTTATGGTTTAATATTATGCATAACCTTGGTAGAATAGAAATTTTGGTGATTGAAATATGTTGTATGCTTGGAGTCTTGTTGGTAAAGATAAACAAATTTTGGGATCCAAAGGCTTTGAGCTCACGACCAAGTAATCCTAAATAGGGTATCTAAGATAAACGTTTGTGTTGATTTGGAACTTAGATGCTTAGGTGGAAAGGAATTGGATTAAGGATTTATAATAATGGAAGAGAGATAGAACAAAAATTTTGTCATTAAGTAAGAGGGATTTTGGCTATTGAGTGGAAAAATAAGCTTGAAAGAGAAATTGAAAAATTAAGGTATTTTTATAAAAGGCAAAGGAAAAGAATTTATTAAATTAATATAATGTGGATTCCTTGTGTGTTCTTTGTGGAAAATATTAGGAAGTACTACCTAGAGGAGCCTAGTTAGAAGAATATTGGAACTAAAGTTAATTTCTATATTAATCTTTGAAAGTTTCAAAATTAAGCTTAAAAGTGTAATAAAAGTTTTACATGATTGAAAAATAGTGATGATGTCGTACGTAATTTAAGAATGGTGATTTCTGAATTATACGATAAAGATGCCTTGCGATTGAAAACAACAACAGTGTGCTGTCGGGCTCTTAAAAGGGACCCAGAGATGTTAATGACTAGTTTGGCTCATGAGTAGCTTATGTTTATAGAGAATCATGATGTTAATATATGTGTATGCATTAAGTCATTGATCATGTATTATACCGGTGGTGTCAGTTGAGGCTTTTGCCTAGGAGTTGAATTACACCTTAGTGCAGGTGTGAATTGCGTAGTATAGTTCACTTGTTGAACTTGGAGGCGTCGGGGCGCAGGTACCCCACAAGTGGCCAGTTGGTAGCTCCACTAGGCCATGGTGACTGAGCAACGCATTGACGATCTTGACCATGCATTATTCTATTCACGATCTGGTGTAGGCTGTCTTGTATAAGCCATGATGCGCAAATTAAGAAATTAAAGCACTTGACTTGAGACTGAAGAGATACAGATATGTCTTCTAGATCATTCTCTCCGAAATTGTGTTTAGCTTCATGGAGTAAGAAATTGGTTCATTGTGCATATGCATAGTCTGTCTACATATCATTGTGATATTTTATATATGCTAAATTATCAGATACTTGGTGCCATAATTGAAATTGTTGTTTCCTGTATATGGATGATATTACTGTTCTTTATTGTTTCTATGCTGCCATGTTAGAATTGATGTAGGGGGATCTCACCTCTTCGTTGAATTGTTTTGTTTTATGTTTATATTTGATAAAGACTGAGAGGAAGACGAATAAAGATCGTATCTTTTCTGTTGTGTTGATTTTCTGTGATGGCGGCGAGAAGAGATCTTGTTGGTTTTGTTAGAGTTCAGTTCCATGGTGGTACGGATGCTTGGCGTATCGACTGGGATACTGAGCATGTTAGATATGTAAGGGATGTGACTGTATTTGTACATAGGACCTGCGATGGAGATCCTATCTTCTCTCTTGACGTCTTGGTACGTTTGGAGTTTGTTATGCCGATTAGGGAGTTGTGAGTTGATTTCCATTACACCCCTAGGGAGGATCAAGACTGTGTGGTGTCATCTTCTAGGACACATGCCCGTGAGACCTTGCCTCTCTTCGGATCTCTATCTTTTGAGGAGGATCCGATGGAGGACCCTACTCACTAGGCATATGGACTTGGGCTAGTTTGTGTTTTGTTAAGCAGTTTGTATATGTCTTTTGAGTACAAACTTTATGTATTTTGAGCAGACTGTGATCTATGTCCCTTATGTATATATTCTTTTGATGTGTAATATTCTGTAATTACATCCTGTGCTATTTATGTCTTGTTTAAGTTTATGTTTTCGAGAAAGAAAATTTGAAATCCGTATTTTACTATATTAAACCTTTTACACGTTTTGTTAAGTCTAAGAGTTTTAGTCGCAAATGTGATACCCTAAGGGAGGGTGTTGATAACTCCATAGAATGTAGTTATTTGTGTCCTATCTCTATGCATTATTGGTTGCTTTGTCCTTGTTGTTAGGCATTGTTGGAAGACTTTAGCTCCATTTTCATGTAAAATTCATGTTGAAGTCTTCCTCTCTAATCTTGCTTTAACTCTTCCTAATCTTTGATTAGTTTGAGCTTGATTACATTTGTATTTGACTAGTTGATTTCTCAATTACAGGATGGTCCCAAAAGAACTAACTTGAAGCAAGAAAAGGCCTTGCATTTAATGAAGAATCATAAGGCAAGCTCTTGTACATCACGTTACAGTGCAAGGAACTGTACGCCGCGGCGTCCTGCTATCTACCTATGCACCCTATCAACCCGAAGCTATCACGTTGTGTTGTAAGAAAGTGAATGTTGCGGCACTGGTGCCCTAATTTTTTTACACTTCGTGACGAGTGTTGAGTAACGTCGTGGCATGATACGCGAAAATCTTTGCGTCTATAAATACGTGGAATGCAGATTTTGACGACACTATCCTTTTCTCTCTTATTTTCACACTACCTTCTCTTCCATCTCTCTAATAACATTTTGGGGCTTTTGCCCATTAGAGAATCCAGCAGCTATGAAGACATTGTGAGGTTGAAAGAGGATTGAAGGAACTAAGATCCAAGCTTCAAGGCTCAACCCATTGGGGCTTCTTCTTCTGTTTCTTCCTCTCTCTCTCTCTCCCATTTATCTTGAATACATATTTTTGTATTCATTTTCGTATTCATTGTGAAGTTAGCTATGTTTAAAGTATTCTTTGAATCTCCCTTTGGTATTGAATGATTTGTACCTCTTTTGAGTTCATATGAAAGAGTTAGGTTTTGTTCTATCATATTGTGCTTAATGCTCTTATTTGTCTGATCAACTTATGGGTGATTTGTTGAAATCTATTGTGCCTAGACATAGGACTTTAGGTTTTTCATTTCAATGGCGGAATGGGTTGATTCGTTAATAGGATAGACATATACCTATTAGCCGTGTATAGTCTTAGTTGAGAATCGATCTTAATCCTTGTTGTTTGCTTTGGTTCTCATGGATGCATTGTGAACTAGGTAAATAGCACTGGGCTAATCGTCCTAGACATAGGCCTTTAACTAAGCTAATTTCTCAAGCTAACCTAATCTAATCATTTGTATGCTCATAAGGATTGCATGTTTTCAGTTGAAATAGGAGGTGAAAAAGGATTCTCTAAGTTCTTAACCTATATTTGCTTTGCTTTATGCATTGTATTTTATTTATCAACCCCTTTTCCAATTTACGTTTGCTTGAATAGAATTAATTAAGTTGTAGATTAATATTTAGCTTTGGAAGTTACCATGGTCTATGTGGAGACGACCTTACTTATCATTTTTATTACTTGAGTGACCCGTGCACTTGCGGTTAGCAAAAGAGCAGTTGGTTTTTGACTCAGCAAGTTTTTGGAGCCGTTGCCGGGGAACTTGGTTAATTTTTGTATGGCTAATATTAATATCGAGCTTTATTAGTTCTAATTCAAGTCTTTTCTTTTATTACATTTTGATTTAATACGAGGCCAGCATTGGAAGACATGTTTATGCAATTCATGGTGAAAACTGATTCATACATGACTAAAACCGATGCTCATCTGGCAAAAAATGATTCTCTTCTTCAGAGTCGAATGTCTTCAATCAAGGCTCTTGAGACATAGGTGGATAGCTAGCCAATACTATAAGCAATAGGCCTCCGGGGACTTCCTCTAGTGATGATAGGGAGGCCTCTTTCAAACATGCTCCCTCAAGTTAAAGAAGCTGAAAAAGTCTAGCCCGGACTATAAAAAGGCACCTTTTTGGATGTATCCACCTTTTTGTCTTAATTTCTTAAGTTTTAAAGTCTAGTATGTAGTGTATTTGATTTTAATAATTCATGTTATTTTGTTGTTGCATGCATCTGTTAAACTTGCTAGACAGTTTTTATTAGTGATTAGGGCCTCTTTGAGGCCAAAAGGGCTATTGAGTGGAGTTTATTGCAAAATTCTGTAGTCAGACCTTTCACGCCGTGGTGTTGGCATTGTTGCACCGTGGCGTTCTAGTCTTTGCCCAATCAGGGTTTTGAGACAGAGAGCACAACGCTGCGGCATGAGATTATGCATGTCGTGACGTCCTGTTTATTAAAAAAATAAATAAATAAATAATTTGAAAATTGAAATGTTTGTACGCAGATGTGCACCGCAACGCTGGTTATCTCATGTTGCAGCGTTCTGAGTGTATTTTGCTTAAATAAGTAATAGGGTTTGCGCCGCAATGCAAACCCTTCCAGCCTCCTCTCTGTTTCTCTCAAATCCTTCTTATCCCATTTGCATTTTAATCTTTGTTTTCTGCATTTTCTATGCATTCCGAGCATCACACTTCCATCTCCATTACAAGGTATGCAACTTTTCCCCTCTTCTCTTGTTATTTTCGTGCTTATATTTATCTTTGAGTATTTTTCTAGTTTTAGGTTCGTTGTGGTTCGATTTTACCTTATTTTTAAGTTTGTTATTTCGTATTTCTTTATTTTTAGTTGTTATAGAGTTTATTTTAGGGTTGGGATTGCTGTGAGCTGCGGGTTCTATCTTGGCAGTTCATGAATGCCATGACATAGCTTGTTACGTCACGGCGTATGTTTAAATTTCTTTGAATGCCGCGATGTGAGTTCATAACGTCGCGGTGCTGAAATAAACTGATTGAATGCCGCGACGCTGGTTTAAACGCTGCGACATTGTGAGAATGTCCTTGAATGCCACGGTGCTGGCTTCAATGTCGCGGCGTGTTACCCCTGTTTTTCTAGAAAATTAAGTGTTTTAGTTGTCTTATTCATTTGCTTGGTCAATTCTGACCTACTTCTTTCTTTTTCAGGCATATGGCACCTAAACGACTTAGAGGAGAGAGCAGTAGGCAGCGCAAGGAGCCATCTTCCCCTAGACAGTATAATGACACTAGATTTGTTTCTGCAGCTACATAGGAATGCTTTAGGACCCTAGTCGCAAAGAAGATCATTGTTGAGAGGGGCTTCAACTTTAAGAACTCCTTAAAGCCTGACATTGAGGTCACCATCTATCATTTCTAGTGGGGGGAGTTTGCAAAGCACCCCAACAGGGCCCCTATTCCATTGGTTCGCGAGTTCTACGCGAACCTCACATTCATTCACCAGTATTCCACCACCGTAGGCGTGCAGAGGCGCTGAGTGTCCTTTTCTCCAGAGTCCATCCGAGTGGCTCTAACCTTGTCTCCTATTCCATTGCATTGTGATTATCAGGCGTTTATTAGATGGGAGCCGGTGGAAGGGATTGATTTACAGATGGTCACCACCTGCATCTGCACAGTTGAGTCACAACCAGTGCCATGAACCTTCTCTCAGCAGGGTCATCTACATTTCTTCCCTCGTTTTTGCTTGACCCCAAAGGCAAAGGTTTGGTACCATTTTATCAATACCAGGATACTGCCCTCCGGTAACCTCTTGGAGGTCACACACGACCGGCCCATCCTTATCTATGCCATGCTACAGAGATGCTCTATCTACGTTGTTGAGATCCTATACCTATAGCTGTGCATGGCGGCCATAGAGCCACACAATCTTTCCTTCCCCTCCCTTTTCCACACGCTGTGTCAAAGACGTGGTGTACCCACCGATCCCCATAAGGAGCTCACAGAGGTTAAATAACTTCTCAATGGGTACTTCATTAGGAGGGTTGGTGCAGCTCCTCCGGACGTAGCGGTCCCCCGCCGAGCTCCCAGACGAGCTTCGTGACCAGCCCTAGAGCCTCAAATACCCCACGAGGCTACCGATGCGAGTGCAGAGCTTTTTCAGCTTGCCTCCATGCAGGTATACACAGTTGAGAGCATCCGATGGCTAGAGGATTGCCTACAGATCTCCACTTACGACTTCCCTATTCCACCATACCCACCATTCCCTGGTGCGGGGCCTTTTCACCAGCAGTGGCCCTACCCTCCTTTTAATGGAGCAGGCCCTTCACATCAGCATCAGCACTCTACAGCCCACCATGACGATAGTGGCGGCGACACTGAGCCACTTCTATACAATGATGACAGCAGGGCAGGCACTGAGGTTCTTCTTGATGTTCATGATGATTTGTAGTGATGTACACAGGGCATCTTTCCTTTCATGTCGACTCTACTTCTTTTTATATATATGTATGGTATAGTGCAAACATTGTTTCCCTCAGGTTTGGGGGGTGTCTAAGTATTTTGTTATATACATGGCCTTTTTATTATTGTTAAATATTATTAGTTTAATTTCTTGATATTATTATTATTATTATTATTATTATTATTATTATTATTTGTTTATTATATGATTTGGTGCACATAATGGTTGTTTGCATGATTGATTCTTGTGAAATTACTTGAATGCATAAAATGATGTCATATGCTAATGTAATGATTGCCCAATGATAATTAGGGATACAAATTCACCTCAAATTTTTCTGTGAATCCCTATGCAATCTTGGAAGCATGACAACGAATCTAGATTCTTTTTGTGCATGATGAATTTTCCATTCCTATGCTTGTTTAGCCTTGGATTGGATTTGAGTGCTTTTCTAGAGAATGCTTATGACAAGTACATATGGATGTGTCTTGCATCTCTGAAATTGTTTTGTATCACTCTTTAAGCGGAATCCTAAGTTGTGCATGATTAAGGAAATGATTAGGGCATTCTTTGGACTGATTGAGCCTTTCAAGCTTAACCTTAAATGATGATATCCATTGGTCCCCTTTGAAGCTTTTTGATTGTTTGGCCTTATTTGTTTTTCATTACCATTGTGTTCGTTCACCTATTAACCATTCTAATGCATGTGAAAGTATTGTATTTTCTTCCTACCATCAATGTTTGTTAAGTGCATGATAAGTTATTTCTTGAAGTGAGTTCAATGATTAGGGGTATTAATATTTTCAAATACAAAAATGAGCCTGAAAGAACCAAATGCAATAAAAGAAAAAGAAATTGCTTTGCAAAAGTAAAAAGAAAGAAAAAGAGAAGAGAGAAAAGCAAAGCAAACAAAGAAAGAAGAAAAGTTAAAAGAAAAAGCATTGCATGATTCTGGCAAGTTTTGATCCTTCACTGTTAAATACCCTGCTAGTTCACTTGTTCTCAAGTCTTAAAATTGCATATTTTTGTTTCTCAATGTTTGTTTGTTATCATTTCCCCTTGCTTCTTCACCCCGTAACCATGGCCTTACATTACAAGCTGATAAAGACCCTTTTGATCCTCATTCATGTGTGATTTACATTGGTGGAGAGATAGTTGCATTACAATTTTGTGGATTTTTTGATTAATATCTATGTGTTTGCTCATAGACTTAGCTGATTGAGTATGATTTGAAATGAAGAGGTTTGACTTGCATGTTTCTGGAAATGAATCACACATGATTTGAAGCTTTGATTGTTGGTATGATAAGGATTGCGAAAGTGTGAACCAGAATTTTGAGGCGTATGTATTCTTTAAGGTTTAATGCAATCATCATACACTAATGTTTGAGTTGAGCTTGTCTTTGTAAGTGTAATTTGACTTTGTTTTGCTAGAGGACTAGCAAAATATTAGGTTTAGGGGTGTGATAACTCCATAGAATTTAGTTATTTGTGCCCTATCTCTATGCATTATTGGTTGCTTTGTCCTTGTTGTTAGGCATTGTTGGAGGACTTTAACCCCATTTAATGTAAAATTCATTTTGAAGTCTTCCTCTCTAATCTTGCTTTAACTCTTCCTAATCTTTGATTGGTTTGAGCTTGATTACATTTGTATTTGATTGGTTGATTTCTCAATTGCAAGATGACCTTAAAAGAACTAACTTGAAGCAAGAAAAGCCTTGCATTGAATGAGGAATCACAAGGCAAGTTCTAGTACATCACGCAGCGGCGCAAGGAACTTACACGCCACAACGTCCTGCTCTCTGCCTATGCACCCTGTCAACCCAAGGCTATCATGCCGTGGTGCAAGAAGTGAATGTTGCAGTGCTGGTGCCCTAATTTTTTTGCACGCCGCGGCGCGTGTTGTGTAACGCTGCGACGTGATATACGAAAATATGTGCGTCTATAAATACGTGGAACACAGATTTTGACGGCACACTCCTTTTCTCTCTTATTTTCACACTCCCTTCTCTTCCATCTCTCTAATAACATTTTGGGGCTTTTGCCTATTGGAGAATC
Organism: Ormosia emarginata; assembly: GCA_029884605.1. Lineage (NCBI taxonomy): Eukaryota > Viridiplantae > Streptophyta > Magnoliopsida > Fabales > Fabaceae > Ormosia > Ormosia emarginata. Next base: position 23,672,482 of record JAQQTP010000074.1, on the reverse strand, counting down.
CAGCAGCTAGGAAGGCATTGTGAGGTTGAAAGAGGATTGAAGGAATCAAGATCCAAGCTTCAAGGCTCAACCTATTGGGGCTTCTTCTTTTGTTTCTTCTTCTCTCTCTCCCATTTATCTTGAATACATATTTTTGTATACATTTTCGTATTCATTGTGAAGCTAGTTGTGTTTAGAGTATTCTTTGAATCTCCCTTTAGTATTGAATGATTTGTACCCTTTTTGAGTTTATATGAAAGAGTTGGGCTTTGTTCTATCATATTGTGCTTAATGCTCTTATTTGTCTGATCAACTTGTGGGTGATTTGTTGAAATCTATTGTGCCTAGACATAGGACTTTAGGTTTTAGATCATTTATATAGTAGATGCATGTTCGACTTCATTTCAATAGCGGAATGTGTTGATTCGTTAATAGGATAGACATATACCTATTAGTTGTGTATAGTCTTAGTTGAGAATCGATCTTAATGCTTGTTGTTTGCTATGATTCTCATGGATGCACAGTGAACTAGGTAAATAACATAGGGTTAATTGTCCATACATAGGCCTTTAACTAATCTAGTTTCTCAAGCTAACCTAATCTCATTTGTATGCTTATGAGGATTGCATGTTTTCAATTGAAATAGGAGGTGAAAAAGGATTCTCTAAGTTCTCAACCTATCTTCGCTTTGCTTTATGCATTGTATTTTATTTATCAACCCCTTTTTCAATTTTTGTTTGCTTTAATAGAATTAATTAAGTTGTAGATTAATATTTAGCATTGGAAGTTACCATGGTCCCTGTGGAGACAATCTTACTTATCATTTTTATTACTTGAGCGACCCGTGTACTTGCAGTTAGCAAAAGAGCGGTTGGTTTCTGACTCAGCAGGTGTCACAATATTTATTTGTCAAATATGTTGTGTCAAAAGTCACAACATCTCCAAATGACTCATAGGTGGCTCTACTTCTAGCATCAGCCCAAAATACATTTTGCACATGAAAATCATCATCAACATCTATATCGTAGAAAAAATTACTATTATTCTCTTACATTCTTGCAAAATAATTCTTCAAAGCCTTCCCATCACCTTCCTTACCAATTCTACGTCTTTCCTTGTCGACATAATTTCTAGCATCTTGCTCATTAAATGATAAGTTCTCGTACCCTCCCACCTCATAAGCAAGAGATTGAACTATCTTATGTATTCTCACCTCTGCATCTCATTTTTTTGAAGTTCTATTTACAATACCAAGCCTCTTTTGGTAAGCATATTTCCTATAAAATTCCTTAACATCACCCTTTGATGGAAACAACATCCCTCGTTTTGGCTTATGACTTTCAAACTCACCATCCAAGGCATCACTCATAATGAAGTCACCTTCACATGTTTTTTCCACATTATCAACAGCCTCAAATGTATTGAGATTATTTGAACCATCCATCAACTTCAGTTTTGGGTTGCTACACACACCAACAAATTATCAAGTATTTACTGTCATGTTACAAGCATATTTCATATTTCACCAACATCTAGATTTTATTATGAAAAGTTAAGAAAGGGTAATGAAAAGTAAACAAACAAATAACAATAGATAATGAGGATAGAGACCCATTCAAATGGGTCTATTCTACAAAGGCCACACTTAACCACTTTTGAGACAAAATAAAGCTTAACAAGGGAGCCTGGAACCATCTAGTCTTAAAAAATAAGTTATAAATGTAATCATGTTAATCTTCTTTCACGTGTGCTTAAATAAGTCTTAAATGGCTCAGTGGCAATCTTAAAGTGTATAAAAACATCATTCAAAACATGTCATTACCTTTTCTTTTCTAAAACAAGATATGTTTTACCTTTACAACAAAGCTTAGGTAAGAAATTAAGGATGCAAAGAGAACTATCTATAATTATTTCATTTCCATACCTTAGGAGGTGAGAGCCCTTCATGAGGAACTAAGTCAATACACTAACCCTTCCTGCTATATGAACCAGACAATAACCCATCCCAACTCCATTCCACTAGTAGTTTATTTGTAAGTAATTACCCCCACTATGGGAACTCATTGTTGGATTCACCAGAAACATGTGAAGATTAACCACATATTCCAAATATATTAACCAGTTAATTTTAGATTCACCAGATAATGAGATTCATCATAAACCAGGTCAATGGACTAACCCTTCTTGCTATATGAACCAGACAATAACTCATCTCAACTCTACTCCACTAGTAGTTCATTTGTAAGTAATTACCCCCACTGTTGGGAACTCATTGTTGGATTCACCAGAAACATGTGAAGATTAACAACTTATTCTAAATATATAAACCAGTTAATTTTAGATTCACTAGGTAATGAGATTCACCACAAACTAGGTCAATGGACCAGCCCTTCCTGCTATATGAACCAGACAATAACTCATCCCAACTCCACTCCACTAGTAGGTCATTTGTAAGTAGTTTACCCCCACTATTGGGAACTCAGTTTTGGATTCACCAGAAACATGTGAAGATTAACCACTTATTCCAAATATATTAACCAGTTAATTTTGGATTCGCCAGGTAATGAGATTCACCACAAACCATGTCAATGGACTAACCATTCCTGCTATATGAACCATTATAAATCCTCCTAACAAAAATAGAATATACCAAATAAACCAACAAATGAACCCAACAAACATCCTCCCATTTACCCATCTAATCAACCCACAACCAAGAAAAATAGATTTCATAACAATAAACCTAACAAAAAATGTAACTTACCAAATAGAAAGCATAATATGCAGAAAATTACCCAAAATACGTAACATTTCACCCTCCATATAGCCAAATAAGAAAAAGCTAGAAATTGTAAGTACCCATGTTAGGAAACACAAAATATTATGGGGAAAAGTGGAGGATACTCACTGAAATTGTAGAAAACTGACAAAACTCATACCCCACAGGTGTGTGTGAGAGTGAGAGTGAGGGAAGAGAGTGAATGATGAGTGAAAATGAGGGAACGAAAGTGAGGACAAGAGAACAAGAGTTAAAATGCTGTAGGTGGGTTCCCTAGTGAGTGCGAGAGTGTCGGAGGAGAGGGAGATACGTTGTAACAGAGATGAAATAAAGAAATGAGCAATGGAGGGAACAAAAATGAGAAAGGGAGGGAACGAATGAAAAGGGCATTTTCGCAGCAAAATATAGTAACACGGCATACGGTAGACATACATTGGAGTATTTTCGTTGGACATATAGCGCGACCGAATTAGAAAAGGGAAACGAGATGAGGTGAAAAGGCTCTTTTAAGGCAAAAAGGTCCACCCTTAAATTTGAGTACATTTATTTATTAGTAATTAGCAATGCCATAAAAATTTTTATAAACAATTTCTTTATTTGTACGTTGAGAATTTGAAATTTATTTTATATTTTTTTACATTATTATACAATATATTTATTTTATTTTAAAATATAGTACGTTTTGATATTTATTTATATTTACATCGACATAGGGTATTTATATAAGGTGTTAAATTTAATGACATAAAAAATATTTTCCTTCTATAAAATATAACTAGATTCAAGAGTGGTAGGGACTGCACGTTAATTCAAAATTAAAAAAGTATGCTAGAAAATATTTTGATTATTTAGGATTTTTCTTTGTTTTATACTAGATTAATTTGTTATGCTATTTTTTTTAAATAAATTTTTTCTCTCTTAGGATTTTAATATCTTTTTAGTTGTTTTTTGAAGTTTAATTTTAATACACTGTCTATTCTAGATCGGGATTCTGTTCCAAGACCAACGGGAACCAACCCGATGTCATGTACCCTGGATCATGGTGCTAACCTAGAGCGACCCCACTATGTTAGGCTACGTAATCATGCAAGAATATGAGTGATTGTAGGTTTTATCAATAGTCATAACTGCCCATGAATAAGCAATTCAAAATGGATTCCTTCTTACCCTACTCAACAACTGAGCAAACCCTCTCTATAAATAACAAGCTAAACTACTCAGGTATGGACCAAGACCTTAGACACATTTCTCCTAGTGCATAGCCTAACTTGAGTGTCAGAATGCCTTTACAGGTACACCATCTCCTGCTCAGCCATTACTGCCACTACACAAAGGAGGAAAACATCACCTTCAACCCATTAGAGACATATTCAGGTGATCCACTTCAAATCCGTTCTGAACATTGGCATAGTCTGTAGGAAAAGGTAAACTTTTACTCTTACTACCATAGTTAACACCAGACAGCAACATGTGAATGACAACAATCTTGGTTTTAATGATTAACAAACAAATAAGAATTGATAATGCAAAGATCAAAGTTCCAAGTTTTGTCAAGATTAGCTTATAGGGCTTAGGTCTTACGTGTAAAGGTAAATAGGAAACATACAAAGCTCAAACAAAGTTTTAAATCCTTATTTGTGTTTCTTGATTGATAATATGCCCAAACAAATGGTTTTAAATAACTGGTCTTGGTGGTAATTCATTTGAATGAAAATTTGTGAAGTTTATGCTTTAGAAAACTAACCCTAAGTCACTCATTTGCCCTTCTCTGTCAAACTTTTTTAAGTCTTAAACTAAAACTTATCTCATTATAAAGTAGACTCAATAACCTTTCAAATGAGTGGCCTTTTGTTTTAAACAAATAAGTATCAAAGAAGTTATGATCTTTCAAACCTGTCTTATTCAAAAACAGGGTGCTATAATCGGTTATGAGATTTCCATAACCAATTATTCACCAAAGTCAGAGGCACAAGCTTCAATTTTTAAAAAGGCCAAAATCGGTTATGACATTTGCATAACTAGTTATTTGCAAAGTCAGAAGCATAGGGCTTCTATTCATAAAAGACCATAACCAGTTATGCCTTTCTCATAACCGATTATTGGTCGTTTTAAGAAGTCTCTGGTCAGGCCATAACCAATTATGAAATAGTCATAACCAGTTATATGGCAACCAGAAACAAATTTTCAACGGCTCTATTTTGCATTTAATGCTTCCCAACTACTACCAACGGCTCTTAAATGCTTTGGGCTATAAATGAAAGTGTTTATGCATTGATTACAAGTTGGAAAACATTCTGAAAATCATTCTTGAGCATTAAATACAAGTTTTCTCATCTTTTCAATATATACTCTGTTTTGAGCTTCTAAAAGTGTGAATCATTGATACCATTATTCTTCAATTTGTATTATCCACTCTTGAGAGAGTTTCTTATCATCTATACTTTGTATAATCTATAAAAGAGAGGGTGAGGTATCCCTCAAAACTATAAGGGTGAGGTATCCCTTGAAAGTAAAGGCTCAAACACAAGGGCGAGGTATCCCAAAGTGTGTTGAGTATGTAACACCTTGAAATTTCTTATTTTTCAGTTATATATGATTTTTTTGAATTGTTTGATTTGTTTTTATTATTTTATTATTATTTTTGGACAATCGATGTGTTTGTAGCGGGACTGAAAAAATAAAAAAATTTCGGGACTGAAAAATTTTGGACTGTTAATACGGGGTCAGGGGAGCTTACTAAACCCAAAACCGAAAACAGATTCCGAAGTTTTACTTTTCTAAGATTTTATCTAACAAATAAAATCTAGGTATGTTCTATTATCCATTAGACGATAAATACTATTTTTACTACTAGCAGTTTTTGTCCATTGGTTAATAACTACCGGTTAATGTCTAGTTAAGTGCTTAGTCATGAACCTAGTCATCATATGATTCACTATGTGACTCACCCCTATGACTCATTACATGACTCACTACATGACTCAACCATGTGACTCACACCCATGTGACTCACCCTAGGTGACTCCCACGACCAAGCATGTGCTTGGAGAGTCCCAGAACTTAATTCTTCATTTGTTCATCCTCTTCTTTCTATCAAGAAAATAAAACAAAAGTTCTCACATTTTCTCTCTTGAAGTTCACGGCCAAGACACCTAAATCCACTTTCCAATCTTCCTTAATTCAAACTAACCTCATATCTTGAACCTACACATCATTTCAAGACACTTTTGTGTTGTGACCATCATCTAGTTCATCCATCTTCCATCTTTTTCTTCAAGATTAGGGTTTGAAGCTTCTAAGGTGAAGTTCTTTAATCTTCATTTTTCTTTTCATTTTCAAGTTTTAGACCATAACTTTGATCCATGGTCATCTTAGTTCAAGCCTTAAATGTTAATATTTGTGTGTTTATTTTGTTTCAAGAACAACTTAGTGGTGAGAGTTTGCTTCAATAAGGCATACAAGGAGCTTTTAAGCATCATCTAAGGTAAGAGAGAAATTAACCTCTTCAACGAATCATGGTGGTGAAGAACAAAAAATTGGGTTGTGGGTGAAAAATCCATATGAGGATTTTTTCACTTGTTTGTATAAATTTAGTAATTTGTACTTATTTGCTTTATGTGATTTTATGGCTTTAATAGTATGCATGAACTTGCTATAGTATAATTATGATGATTGAAGTTTGTTGTATGCTATGCTTTACGTTGTAAAGGAAATAATTTTTGGTCCCAATGACCATTAGAGCTCACGGCCTTCATGCCCAATTAGGGTAATCCAAGTCAAAAATGTTTTGTTAATTGTGAACTTAGAGGTTTAGATAACAAGAAATTGGATTATGGATTTACAAAATAGAAAAGGAAATGAATAAAATTTTTATTGTTGATCATCAAGCAATTTTCGGCCATGATGTTGGAAAATAGGGTTGAGAAGTAAATTGAAAACTTAAAGTATTTTATTTAAGAGGATTTTTAGTAAAGTAAATGGAAAAGATTTTATTAAATTAAAATAATGCAGATTTTGGGAAAAATGATAGAAATTATTACCTAGAGGAGTTTTAGTAAGGAAGTATTGGAATTAAGGTTAAATTTTATATTAAACAAGGAAAGTTTCAAAATTAAGTTTAGAAAGTCAAAAAAAGCTTTACGCGATTGAAAAATAATGATAAAACCTTACGCGTTTCAAAAATGATGATTTTTGAGCTACGCGATTGAGAAAACGTTTAAATTTTTTTACGCGAATAAGAAAAATGTTAGAAAATATTTGCGGGATTTGAAAACATAACAAAAGTGTTACGCGATTGTAAAAATGCAATAAAAGTGCTACGCGATTGAGAAGAACAACAATTGTTGTCAGGTCAATGTACTGGACTTGGAGATGTCGATATATGGTTTTGGCCAGTGTTGGCTTGTTTTGTGGAAAATCATGTTTTTGATATTCATCTATGCATTGAATCATTAATCATGCATTGAAAGTTGTATAGACTGTGTTTATTGAGGCTATTTGTCTAGGAATTGAATTACACCTAAGTGCAGATGCAAATCGTGTAGTGTAGGTCACTTGTTGATCTTGGAGGCGTCAGGACGCAGGTATCCCATAAGTGGACCGTTGGTAGCTCCACTGGGCCGTGGTGACTAAGCACTGCACCGACGATCTCGACCAGACACTATTCTATTCCCGATCTGGTGAATAATGTCTTGTATAAGCTATAATGTGTACGCTGAATTTGTGATAGCACTTTATTAAGGCTAACAATATACGAACATGTCTCCTTGATCATTCTCTCCGAAATTGTGTTTTAGCTCCATGGAGTAGGAATTGGTCCATTGTGCATATGCATAGTCAGTTAACATATTATTGTGATGTATATCTGTTGAATTATCTGTTATTTGATACCATGAATATACTTGTTATTTCTGTATTTGAATGGCATTATTGTCATTACTATTTCTATGCTGCCATGCTGGTATGTGATGTAGGGGATCTCACCTCTTTGTTGTATTATTCTGTTTTATGTTTATGCTTGATAAAGACTGTGAAGAAGACGAGGCAGGATCGCCTCCGGTTTTGTTTGATGTAATTTGTCTGAGTTCTGAAATGGCATCGAGACAGGATATTTTTGGTTTTGTTAGAGTTCTATTTCACAGAGGAACGGATGCCTGACGTATCAACTTAGATACAAAGCGTGTTATCTATGTTGGGGATGTGACCCTAACATTGAGTAGGACCCGTCATAGTGTTCCTATGTTTTCTTTTGATGTTTCTGTACATTTGGAGTTCTCTATGCCTATTAGAGAGTTGTGGGGTGATCGTCATCGTACCCTTAGAGAGGACTCTGTTGTGTCGTCTGGACGGACTCCTGTCCGCATGACCATGTATCACCTGGGATTTTTATCTTCTGAGGAGACAGAGGAGGATCCGGAAGAAGATCCATCTGAGGAACCTTCTCATTTGGTGTATGATGTTGAGATAGTTTACTTTTTGCTACAAAGTTTGTGTATATGTCTTTTGAGTACAAATCTTATATATGTAGAACTATGTCTTATACATATATATGTTGTGTATTATTCAGTTATTATAACTTGTGTTCTTTTTATTATGTTATCCGCAAAAAAAAAATTTGAAAACCGTACATACAATATTAAATCTTTTACAACTTAGTTCTGGTTTGGTAAGTTTGAAGTCTCAAATGTAATATCTTAAGAAGGATGTTACATTAGTTGGTATCAGAGCCATGATTTGACTCTTTTGGGTTTGTGGTTAGGTCTGTCTTGTTTGTGTTATGTGATTCTCTGTGTTTGGTTTTCGAAAGGAGACAATATTGTTTGAAATAACTACATTTGATTTTTCATTGTGTTTGATTAGTCTGACTTCGAAGGAGAGCAATGGCTCGCGATAGAGGTGTGTGCTTGAACACTGGACGTGACAATGAAAGTATGGCTGCAGCTGCTGAGGCAATGCAGAGGATGACAGATGTTATAGTACAACAGAACCAGAGGGCTACCCAACAACAGGAAGCAACCGCCAAAGCTTAGAATTTATTGGAATTTCGTCACAACAATCTATCATAATTTAAAGGAGAATTTGATCCAGAGAAAGCGAATCTTTGGATCAAGGAGTTAGAGAAAATATTTAGAGAGATAGGATGTATCAACAAGCGGAAGGTAACTTATGCTACCTTTATACCTGTTGGAGATGGTGAGGATTAGTGGGCAGAAGCTCAACAATTGTTGGAAGCTAAAGGAAGGATGATCACGTAGGAAGTCTTTCAGAGCAAATTTTTAGAGAAATATTTTCCAGCCAGTACGAGGCATGTGAAAGAGATGGAGTTCCTTGGTCTAAAACAAGGAGGAATGACTGTCAATGAATATATTGCTAGGTTTGAAAACCTATCAAAATTCTCAAGGTATTTGAAACTACAGCCTGATGAGGAATTGAAGTGATAGAAATTTGAAGAAGGTTTGAGACATGATTTGAAGCGAGCGGTGTTACCTTTGGGGAGAGAATAGTTCCCAGCTTTGCTGAACAAGTGTCACCGAATTGAGGAGTTGGACCTATCTCGAGACACAAGAAACCATAACTTTGGACCCTCTCGGTTCCAAAGGGGAAAGAATAGCAATGCTAATTGTTTTCAACAAAAGCTGTATTCGCGACCACCGGGGAACCTCAACAACAATCATATGGAGGAAGTTCTTATAGCAATATATTTGGTCAGACTGTGGCATCTTCATCAAAATGCTTGAAGTGTGGAAAGGACCACTTAACGAAGGATTGCACGATCAAGGGGATCATTTGTTTTTAGATGCGGGAAGCCCAGACACATTTCCAAAGACTATAATTAACCCAAGATGGAGCCTTCTGTTAGCAATGTATGTGTAGCAAGACCTTAAGTAGGAGAGAGAGTTTATACTATGAGTGGAGCAGAAGCCTCCCAATCTGAAGATCTGATCACGGGAGATTGTGCTATAAGAGGTAATCCTTTAACTGTACTGTATGACTCGGGGGCGACCCATTCTTTCATTGCCTATGATTGTGTGGATCGATTAGGGTTATCCATATATTCATTACCTTTTGACTTGATTGTTTCTACTCCTACTGCTAAGCCCGTTGTTACTACTCAAGTTTGTTTAAACTATCCTATTTCTGTTAAAAACTGAATTTTTTCTGTTAATTTAATTTGTTTACCCCTTTCACAAATAAACGTAATTTTAGGAATGGATTGGTAGTCTTCTAACCATATCCTATTAGATTGTTCCAATAAAACTTTAGTTTTTCATGAGATTGAGATTTTTGGATTTTTAACGGCTAACCAAGTCAAAGTTTACTTAAGAGAAGGAGCTCAAGGATACATGTTATTATCTTCCTTGGAGGTTAAGAGTGAGGAGGATGTGAATGCTATTCCTGTAGTCAATGAGTTTCCGAAAGTCTTTCCTGATAATATACCTGGACTACCGCCGAAAAGAGAAATAGAATTTTCTATTGATCTTGTACCAGGATCTGGTCCTTTATCAATGGTACCATATCGAATGTCGCTGTTAGAATTAACTGAACTCAAAAAGCATTTGGTGGAACTATTAGGAAAGCGATTTGTGAGGCCTAGTGTATCACCGTGGGGAGCTCCAGTGCTGTTATTTAAGAAGAAGGATGGAACTTCTAAGCTTATGTATGGACTATCTCTAGTTGAATAAGGTTACGATCAAGAACAAGTACCCACTTCCAAGGATAGATGACTTGATGGATCAACTGAAGGGAGCCATTGTATTCTCCAAGATTGACTTACATTCTGGTTATCATCATATTTGTGTAAAAGTAGAGGATGTTCCTAAGACAACTTTTCAATCGCGTTATAGGCATTATGAATATCTAGTGATGCCATTTGGAGTAACGAATGCTCTTGCAGTATTCATGGATTATATGAATAGGATATTTCATCCTTATCTAGACAGATTTGTCGTTGTCTTTATTGATGACATTCTGATCTATTCTCGAAGTCAGGAGGAACATGTTGAACATCTCAGTGTGGTTCTCTAGATTTTGAAGGAGAAGAAGTTGTATGCTAAGCTGTCAAAGTGCGAGTTCTAGTTTTAGAGGAAGTTCAATTTTTGGGTCACGTAATTTCAAAGGAAAGAATTGCAGTGGATTCGTCGAAAGTTGAAACAGTTCTTCAATAGGAAAAATCGAAGACCATAACGGAGATCTGTAGTTTTATAGGATTAGCTGGTTATTATCGAAGATTTATCGAGGAATTTTCCAAGATAGCAGGACCTCTCACCCAGCTTACACGAAAGAATCAAGTTTTTACATGGACTGATGTATGTGGGGAGAGTTTCCAAGAGTTGAAGAGAAGATTGACTACTTCGCTAGTATTGATTCAACCTAATCCCAACAAACCTTTTGAGGTGTATTGTGATGCTTCACATCAGGGTTTAGGATGTATGCTTATGCAGAATAGAAAGGTAGTAGCGTATGCTTTAAGGCAATTGAAAGTGCATGAGAAGAATTACCCTACGTATGATCTTGAGTTAGTTGCTGTTGTGTTTGTATTGAAGATCTGGAGGCATTTTCTTTATGGAGCAACATTCAATGTCTACAGCGATCACAAGAGTCTGAAATACCTGTTTGACCAGAAGGAGTTGAATATGAGGCAAAGGCGGTGGTTAGCATTTTTGAAAGACTATGATTTTTAACTTCAGTATCATCCCGGAAAGGCGAATATCGTAGTAGATGCCTTGAGTAGAAAGATACTTAGTGTCTCTGCTATGATGATCAATGAAAGTGAATTGATAGAACGATTCATAGATATACGGTTGTTTGTGGAATTGGTACCGGATAGAATTTATTTGAATATGATTACTATTTCGAATGGTTTGATGGAAAAAATTCGAGAGAAGCAGAGAAGTGACCAATATTTACAGAACGAGAAGGAATTAGTAAAGCAAGGCGTTGTGTCAGCATTTAAGGAAGGACTTGATGGAATCCTAAGGTTCGGAGATAGGATTTGTATACCAAGTGATCCAGAGCTTAGAAGATTGATTCTCGATGAAGCCCACAAAAGCAAGTTGAGTATACATTCAAGAATGACTAAGATGTACCAGGATCTAAAGCAGTTATATTGGTGGCAAGGGATGAAAAGAGATGTTCCTAAGTATGTGACATCTTGTTTAGTTTGTCAGAAAGCTAAAGTAGAATATCAAAAACCTTCAGGAATGTTACAACCTCTGACTATTCCAGAATTGAAATGGGGTAGCATTGCAATGGACTTTGTTGTTGGACTGCCAAAGACTCGAAAGGGTTATGATTCTATATGGGTAATTGTTGATTGGCTTATGAAGTCAACACACTTCTTACCAATTAACATAAGGTATTCAATGGAAAGATTGACCTAGGTGTATAGTGGTGAAATTGTTAGACTTCACAGTGTACCCTCTGGTATTATTTCTATTAGAGACCCAAGGTTTACATCAAGGTTTTGACAGAGTTTGCAAGAAGCAATGGAGACAAAACTTTGTTTAAGTTTTTCTTATCATCCACAAACAGATGGTCAATCAGAAAAGGACAATTCAATCGTTGGAGGATCTATTGAGAGCTTATGTATTAGAATAGCCTAGGAGTTGGGATGAATTCTTACCTCTGATAGAATTCACCTATAATAATAGTTTCCACTCAAGCATAGATATGGCACCCTATGAGGCATTATATGGACGACGATGTAGAACACCCTTGTGTTGGTACCAAGATGGGGAAAGTTTTGCGTTAGGACCTGAGCTTGTACAACAAACGACGGAAAAAGTTAAAATGATTTTGGAAAAGATGCGGACAACTCAGAGTTGACAAAAGAGTTATACTAACAAGAGAAGGAGACCTCTTGAGTTTGAGGAAGGTGAGCATGTGTTTTTGAGAGATACACCCACGACTGGGGTCAGATGAGTTATTAAATCCAGAAAACTCACTCCCAAATTCATCAGACCATATCAAATTCTTCGTCAGATAGGTCCAGTAGCGTATCAAATAGCTTTACCACCTTTTCTTTCTAACCTTCATAATGTCTTCCATGTATCGCAATTACGAAAGTATGTTCCTGATCCAACCCATGTCATAGAACCAGATACAATACAATTGAAAAAGAATTTGACATGTGAAACACTTCCTATTACGATCGAGAATAAGAGGGTGAAGCAACTCAAAGGAAAGGAGATTTCATTAGTAAAAGTAATCTAGAATGATGTAACTAGAGATGCAACATGGGAAATAAAAGACAAGATGAAAGAGAAATATCTGAATTTGTTCCAAGGTATGATAAATTTCGAGGATGAAATTCTTTTTAGAGTAGGAGAGTTATAACACCTCGAAATTTCTTATTTTTCAGTTATATGTGATTTTTGTGAATTGTTTGATTTATTTTGATTATTTTATTATTATTTTTGGACTATTTGTGTGTTTGTAGCGGGACCAAAAAAATAAAAAAATTTCGAGGCTGAAAAATTTTGGACTGTTAATATGGGGCCGAGGGAGCTTACTAAACCCGAAATCGGAAGCAGATTATGAAGTTTTACTTTTTTGAGATTTTATCAGACAAATAAAATCTAGGTACGTTCTATTATCCATCGGACGATAAATACTATTTTTGCTAGTAGTAATTTTTGTCCATTGGTTAATAACTACCAGTTAATGTCTAGTTATGTGCTTCGTCATGAACCTAGTCACCATATGATTCACTATGTAACACACCCCTATGACTCATTACATGACTCAACTATGTGATTCACACCCATGTGACTCACCCTAGGTAACTCCCATGGCCAAGCATGTGCTTGGAGAGTCCTAGAACTTAATTCTTCATTTGTTCATTCTCATCTTTCTATCAAGAAAATAAAACAAAAAAGCTCTCACATTTTCTCTCTTGAAGCTCATGGCCAAAACCCCTAAATCCACTTTCCAATCTTCTTTAATTCAAACTAATCTTATATCTTGAACCTACACACCATTTCAAGACACTTTTGTGTTATGGCCATCATCTAGTTCATCTATCTTCCATCTTTTTCTTCAAGCTTAGGGTTTGAAGCTTTTAAGGTGAAGTTCTTTAATCTTTATTTTTCTTTTCATTTTCAAGTTCTAGACCATAACTTTGATCCATGGTCATCTTAGTTCAAGCCTTAGATGTTAATATTTGTGTGTTTATTTTGTTTCAAGAACAACTTGGTGGTGAGAGTTTGCTTCAATAAGGCATACAAGGAGCTTTTGTGCATCATCTAAGGTAAGAAGGAGATTAACCTCATCAACTAATCATGGTGGCGAGGAACGAAAATTTGGGTTGTAGGTGAAAAATCCATGTGAGGATTTATTCACTTGTTTGTATAAATTTAGTAGTTTGTACTTATTTGCTTTATGTGATTTTATGGCTTTAATAGTATTCATGAACTTGCTATAGTAAAATCATGATGATTGAAGTATGTTGTATGCGATGATTTACGTTGGAATTTTCGGTCCCTAAGACTATTAAGGCTCACGACCTTTATGCCCAATTAGGATAATCCAAGTCAAAAATGTTTTGTTAATTATAAACTTAGGGGTTTAGGTAACAAGGAATTGGATTAAGGAATTACAAAATAGAAAAACAAATGAATAAAAGTTTCATTATTGATCATCAAGTAATTTTTGGCCATGATGGTGGAAAATAGGGTTGAGAAGTAAATTGGAAACTTAAAGTATTTTATTTAAGAGGATTTTTAGTAAAGTAAATGGAAAAGATTTTATTAAATTAAATTAATGCAGATTTTGAGAAAAACATTAGAAAATATTACCTAGAGGAGTTTTAGCAAGAAAATATTAGAATTAAGATTCAATTTTATATTAAATAAGGAAAGTTTCAAAATTAAGTTTAGAAAGTCAATAAAAGCTTTGCGTGATTGAAAAATAGTGATAAAACCTTATGCATTTCAAAAAGGATGATTTTTGAGCTACGTAATTGAGAAAACATTTAAAAATTTTTAAGTGATTAAGAAAAACGTTAGAAAATGTTTACGCGATTTGAAAACATAACAAAAGTGTTACACGATTGTAAAAAAACAATAAAAGTGCTACGCAATTGAGAAGAACAGTAGTTGCTGTCGGGCCAACGTACTAGACCCAGAGATGTAGATATATGGTTTAGGCTAGTGGTGGCTTGTTTTGTGGAAAACCATGTTTTTGATAGTCATTTGTGCATTGAATCATTAATCATGCATTGAAAGTCGTATAGATTGTGTTTATTGAGGCTATTTGTCTAGGAGTTGAATTACACCTAAGTGTGGGTACGAATCGCGTAGTGTAGGTCACTTGTTGATCTTGGAGGCATCGGGGTGCAGGTATCCCACAAGTGGATAGTTGGTAGCTCCACTGGGCCGTAACAGCTGAGCACCGCACCAACGATCTCGACCAGGCACTATTCTATTCCCAATCTAATGAAGAATGTCTTGTATAAGTCATGATGTGTACGCTGAATTTGTGATAGCACTTTGTTAAGGCTAACGATATACGAACATGTCTCCCTGATCATTCTCTCCGAAATTGTGTTTTAGCTCCAAAGAGTAGGATTTGGTCCATTGTGCATATGCATAGTCAGTTGACATATTATTATGATGTATATCTGTTGAATTATTTGTTATTTGATACCATGAACATACTTGTTATTTCTATATTTGAATGGCATTATTGTCATTACTATTTCTATACTGTCATGCTGGTATGTGATGTAGGGGATCTCACATCTTTGTTGTATTATTCTATTTTATGTTTATACTTGATAAAGACTATGAAGAAGACGAGGCAGGATCACCTGGGTTTTGTTTGATGTAATTTTTCTAGGTTCAGGAATGGCGTCGAGACGGGATATTCTCAGTTTTGTTAGAGTTCAGTTTCACGGAGGCATTGATGCCTGGCGTATCAACCTAGACATGGAGTGTGTTATCTATGTTGGGGATGTGACCCTAACGATGAGTAGGACCCGTCATAGTTCCTATGTTTTCTTTTGATGTTTCTGTACATTTGGAGTTTTCTATGCCTATTAGAGAGTTGTGGGGTGATCGTCATCGTACCCCTAGAGAGGACTCTGTTATGTCGTCTGGACGGACTCCTGTCTGCAGGACCATGTATCACCCGAGATTTTTTTCTTCTAAGGAAACAGAGGAGGATACGGAAGAAGATCCGTCTGAGGACCCTTCTCATTAGGTGTATGATGTTGAGATAGTTTACATTTTGCTACAAAGTTTGTATATATGTCTTTTGAGTACAAATCTTATGTATGTAAGTTGCCAATAAACTATGTCTTATACGTGTATATGTTGTGTATTATTCAGTTATTATAACTTGTGCTCTTTTTATTATGTTATCCGCAAAATGAAATTTTGAAAACCGTACATACAATATTAAATCTTTTATAACTTGGTTCTAGTTTGGTAAGTTTGAAATCTCAACTATAATACCCTAGGGAAGGTGTTACAGAGTGCTCCATCTTGTAAAGGTTGTTAAGCACCTGTTTGAAGCTTGAAGATATAGTAAAAATATCAGGTGTTTACTTGAGGACTAGACATAAGCCACAAGTGGATTGGTGGCTAAACCAGGAAAAAGCTTTGTGTTTGTTTTCCTAAACTCAACTCTCTTTCTTTGTGCACTATTTTATTGAAATTCTTGTGTACTATCTGTCTTGGTTGATTTACCTATAAGTGAAAGCCTTCTATCTTCTTTATTCATTCATCTTTGACAAACAATAGTTTCAATGAAAATTGATAATCAAGTATTTTGCGATAGAATTGTGAAAATATTTTACAAACTCAACTCACCCCCTCTTGAGTATTGAGGCCACTTGTTAATAAGTAGTATTAAAGTTAGACTCTTATGTAAAGAGCTTAGCAGCTTCAAGAGAAAAGATGGATTAAAATGGTTTTTCTTCCAAAGTTCTTCCATAAATAAACCCCCTTATTTTAATGGGGATGGTTATGCCTATTGGGAAAAAAAAGATGAAATTTTTATTGAAGCAACTGATTTAGATGTGTAGGATGCCATTGAAAATGTTACTTTTGTTCCCACATGTATTATTGTGGTGTAAGAACTAATACACTAAGAAGTGAATGGACAAATGAGCACAAAAAGAAGGTTCAATACAATTTGAGATCCAAAAATATCATCACCACATCCTTGGGGTATGATGAATTCTTTAAGGTGTCAAATTGTAAGACCGCCAAAAAAATATGAGATACTCTACAAGTAACTCATGAGGGTACATGTGAAGTAAAACAATCAAGAATAAACACTCTCACTCATGAATACGACTTGTTTAGAATGAATCAAGAAGAAAGTATTCAAGAAATGTAAAAGGAGATTCACACACATTGTAAATCATCTTATTTCATTGGGAAAGACATTTCTTAATGAAGATCTTATTAACAAAGTTTTGAGATGTTTGAGCAAGAATTGGCAACCCAAAGTAATGGCTGTTGCAAAATTAAGAGATTTATCAACAATGTCTCTAGCCACTCTATTTAGGAAGCTCCAAGAGCATGAATTGGAGCTAAATAGGCTCAATCAAAATGAGGAGCATAACAAGAAGAAAAAGGGGATTGCACTCAAAGCCACCTCATCCACAATTGAAGATGATGAAGATGGAGTAGGAAACCTTGAGCTGAATGATGAAAATCTTAGTCTTCTTGTGAAGAAGTTTGGAAGATTTCTTTAGAAGAAAGGAAGTCAAAGAAGGTCACCTTTCCCTCCTAAGAAGACTTATCACAAAGGGAAAAGAATCTCATCAACTCCAACATGTTATGAATGAGGTAAATCAGAGCATATGAAGATGGAATGTCCCCGTATATCTTAAGAAGACAGAGAAGTTTGAGAAGAGACCTTCCAAAGAAAAGAAAGGAAGGAGAGCCTACATAGCATGGAAGGACAATGACATGGACTCCATCAATAGCTCGAAAAATAAGGAAGTTCATCTATGTCTCATGACTTAAGGAGAAGAAATAAAGGAGAGTGACACCGAGGTAACTTCTTCTAACCTAGACTCTTCAGCCTCCTATAATGAATTACAAGATGTTTTTCAAGAATTGCATGATGAATCCTTGAGGCTTACAAAAATGGTTTTATCTTCCAATAAAACGATCTCTTTATTGATAAACA
The DNA here is from genome assembly GCA_029884605.1 of Ormosia emarginata. Taxonomy (NCBI): domain Eukaryota; kingdom Viridiplantae; phylum Streptophyta; class Magnoliopsida; order Fabales; family Fabaceae; genus Ormosia; species Ormosia emarginata. Next base: position 23,654,580 of record JAQQTP010000074.1, on the reverse strand, counting down.
AAGTTTCCATTTTAAATAAGGAGATTAATGAACTCAAAATTGAGAACGAGACTCTAGGACTTATTGATGTTAACTCATCATGTATAACTTGTTCCTCACATGACAATGTATTTATTCAATTACCTTGCTCATCATGTAAATCATTTGAAAAGGAGGTTGAGGATTTGAAAAATACTCTTGCAAAATTTACCTTTGGAAGAGACAACTTAAATGTGTTACTAGGGAAACAAAGATATATTTTTCAAAAAGCCAGTTTGGGGTATAGTTCAAATAATCAACAAAAGTCTTATAAGAATTTCTTTGTTTCCTCAAGTACACCAAGTAGCCCCTTTGCCAAATGCTTTCATTGTGGTAGAAAAGGGCATAATACATTAACATGTTGTGTAAGAAAGAATATCAACACCAAGGTTGGAACTAAGAGGGTTTGGGTTCCTAAGGACACCTTGCCTAATGCTAACACACAAAGACTCAAGAGGATTTATGTAACACCCCAAAATTTGTTTATTTTATTATAAATAGTCATTCTATAATATTGGTGACTTTTGTGAATTTTTCTGGAATTTTCTGAGAACGTGAAATATTTTAATATTATTCTTCGTTTTGCATGAACACTGAGCAGAGCTGGGAAAATGAGATATTTTTCCTGAGAATCTTGAACTGTGGAAACATCGACAGGGGATCTTACTAAACTCGATGCCAGACACGGTTTACGAGATTTCATTTTTTTGAGATTTTTATCTGATAAATAAAAATCGCAGAATAATTTTATTATCCGTTGGATAATAAATATCCATTTTTGTTAACTGTAATTTCTGTCCACTGATAATAAATCTAATACAACATTAGTAATATTTTAGAGAACACTTTAGTGACATCACGATGAAGACATCACCACCATGACATCACTTTGACTTTACAAAAAGGTGAACTTGTTGGAGAAGCTCGGAGGAAGCTTCCTAGCAATTTCCTCAAAGCTTGTAGGAGAAGCCTCATTTCCCTCTCTCCTTCTCTCCACCACACAATTTTGAGAGCTCTTTGTGACCACTCATTTTAAGTCATACACTTACACAAAATACACCTAATCACACATTTCATTTCACTTTACTATCACTTTCTCTCTCTATCTTCTCTCTTCATCCTTTTCTCTCAACTTTCTCTTCTTCTCTTCCCTCTCCAACCCTATGGCCATGGAGGCTTGAAGGTGGCCAAACTCTTCACCTCACTTCATTCAACTACTCATTTGTTCATCTCATCATTCCTATCAAAGAGAGAAAGCAAAAAGCTTTCACTTTTCTCCTTGGAGGCTCACGGCCTCACCCCTCAAAATACACTATCCATCGTCTTTAATTCCAACCAACCCTTGATTTTGAATCTAGACACCATTCTAAGCAACTTTCATGTTGTGACCATCACCAAAATCTATCATTTTCATTTTGTTCCATCAAGCTTCAAAGTTGGAGACTTTAAGGTAAAGTTCATAGCTTTTCCACCTTTTCTCCTCATTTTCGTGATCCTTGATCTCTTGGGTAATCAAGGTTTCCTTTTCTAAGCTTTGATGATGATTTTGGTAAGTTTTGATGTCCTTAGGGTTTTCATGAAGGTGGAAAACGAAAATCAAGAACAAAGGAGATTACTTTCTTGTGTTGTCTTCAAGAGGTAAGAGGGAAATTTACTCACTTCAACCATTATTGGTAGTGAGAAGACCTTTGTGTGATTGTTGATGGAGAAATTCATATTGGATGCTCACTTTGTTTGATAATTTTCCATATCTATGTGTTCTTTATTGAGATTAATGATTGATTAGTCATTTAGAATGCATTAGGGATGTTAGAATATTTGATAATGTTAGAATTAATGAATGAAAAATTTTGAGGGTTTGCTACCCTATTGAGAGGCCACGATGTTGGCTTAAATTTCTAGGGTTGGAATTGATTTGTGTAAAATAAAACTTATATGATTAGGTATTAAATGATTAATGCATGAAATGGAAGTTTTGAAGGTTTACTACCCTATTGAGAGGTCACGGTTTTAGCCATAAATATTAAGGGTTTGAATTGAATTTATGTGTAATAAAACTTATGTAACTGGGCATTAAAGGATTGATGCTTGTAATGGAAGAAATTGATTTTGTAATGGTCTTGGGACGCCATGGTTTTTGAAGGGTTCTTTAGCCCAAAATTTTCATAATTGATCAAGACTTAGGAAATAGATAATGTTGAACTCATAGTATGGAATTGTGATATTTGTTGAACCATATGTATATATATATATCAATATTGAGAATTGGTTCAATGCTATTGTGAGTCCATGTGTGGGACTAAGTACTTGTTGATATGTACTTGAAGAAATTGTGGTATGATATTGTTGAGAATTATCTATATGCCATTATGCTATGTTCCTTGAGAAATACCTTGTTAGTGAATATGCATGTGATGCATTGTTTATGAGGAACATACCATAGATACACATACATGATGTAAATTGAGTCATCATGTATATGTGATATCCGTTGGACTTTGTTGAGAAGGCGATGTATGCCTAGCAGATTGAATTACACCTGAGTGCAGGTGCGAATAGACTAAGTGTAGGTCATAGTGGTTGACCTTGGGGGCATCGGGATGCGAGTGTTCCACATGGACAGTTATGAGCTCCTCTGTGCCGTGGGATAAACCGATGCAAACACACTGACAATCCGGACCGAGACGCTGTCCTATATCGCGATCAACTGTTGAGGTGCCATGTATAAGCCATATTGCGCAAATATTTTTATGAGATGAAGCACATTATTTTTAAGGCTAACAAGATACAGACATTACTCCTTGATCATTCTCCCTGAATATTGATGTCTAGCTCCATGGAAAAGGATTTTGGTACCATCTGCACGAACATAGTGAGTCAACATGACATCTGACATTTGCACATTCATCCATTTTCATGATGATGAAACTATTGTTCATTTGTATGATGACTGGACTATTGCTTTAAATGAAGTTATGATTATTTGAACTGCCTTATTGTTTATGATATGAGATATTATCGTTGTTCCTCTTTCATTGCTTGTTTTTACTATTGTTTATTGTTGTTTCTCTCTTAATGCTTATTTTTATTATTACTGTCGACAAATATACGTGTTGTGATGTTATGTGGACTTCTTGCGCCATTCTGTTTTCTTGCTGCCGTATTGGTATTGAATGCTAGGTGTCTCACCTCTTTCTTGTATTCTTGTATTTCTGTTTTACATTTATATTTGATAAAAGATTGTGAGGAAGAAGAAGAAGGACCACATCCCTACTGATTGGGTTGGACCGATCAATTATTTTCGTTATGGCGTCTGGACGAGATTTTCTTTGGTTATGTATGGATGCAACTTCATGGGGCCATTGAGGCCTGACTTATCGACTGGGATGCCGATCGTTGTGTATATAGGGGTTGCGGCTTTGTCTGCTAGTAGTACCAATCCCAGGGTTGCTACTTTCCCCATTTGGCTCTTTTGTACCCGTTATCTTTTATTTAAAATATGTAAGTACTATATTTTGTATTATCAGTACTTTGTGTTAAGAACAAATATATGATATATGAAATATATTTTTCTTATAAGAGGATGTATTCTAATGGTTGGGGTACTAAATATACTTTTATTCGGGGCTCATATTTTCTATTTATGTATAAAGGAAATATTTATTTTTAGAAGATTGTTCTTAATACTGTGACACGCCTGGGTTTAGTGACTATGGTGTAATGACGATTGCGCTGTAGTTATTAGATCTAGGGTTGTTACACTAGGTGGTATCAGAGTAGTTCATCTTGTTGAGCTGGGGTATGGACTTGCTATGTTTAGGCATATTAGAACTTTTGTATGTTGTGCACTTCCTTGTCTCTTGATTGAGATGATGGGAAAGGAATGCATGACTTGCCATAGGTTGAATGTTAGTGGCTACTATTATACAGTTGCATGATATTGAGGACTAGCCTACTCAATATGTAATGTTCTTTGTGTACAAGAAACTATGATTTCACCTAGGCGTACTATATTAGGAGAATAGGAATTCTTTTAGTAAGGAGATCAAGAGGTTTTGGGGAACCGATCTTTTGGAGAAAGGAATAACTAGTGTGACTTTGGTTTGAGAAGCTGTTTGGGGGTCGACGACTTGCAAGAGATTATGCCATAGAAGGCATAATGAAGAAGCTCAAGTTGGAGACTGTTAGGATTTGTAGATTGGACTTATCTTGTTTGAAATGTGTGATTCTTTGTGTTTAGTTTCCAAAAGGAGACAAAATTGTTTGAAATACTGTTGGCTTTGTTGTGTCATGTTTTGTCCATCTTTGAAGAAAGTCAATGGCTCGTGGTAGACATGCAAGGGCAATGGCTCGTGGTGAACATATGCATGTGAGCGCAGGACGAGATAATAGAAGTATGGCTGCGACTGTAAAAGAAATGCAAAGGATAGCTGACGTGACAACTCACCAAGATCAGAGGGCCACACAACAACGAGAATTGGAAGTTGAAGTTCAGAATCTACTGGAGGAAAGTCAGTTTTGGGGTAACTTTGGACGGCCTAGATTCCAAAGGAGGAATAATAGAAAGGTTAATCAGTTTAAGCAGAAACCGTATTCACGATTATTAAGGAAGCAACGACGATATCCAACTTATGGAGAAAGCGTTAGCGATCGTAGTTCCGACCAGACTGTGACATCTTTACCAACATGTAAGAAGTGTGGAGAGAACCACTTAACGAGGGAGTGTAAGATCAAGGGGGTAGTCTGTTTCAAGTGCAGGAAGCTCGGACACATTTCTAAAGACTGTGTTCCACCAAAGAAGAAGTCTTCTATTAATGATGTGTGTGCTTCAAGATCCCAAGTTGAAGGGAAAATTTATTCCTTGGATGGAGCGAAAGTTTCCCAGACTAAAAATCTAAACGATGGAGATTGTGACGCAGAAGATGATCCTGTAACTATGTTGTATAATTCTAGGGGTAACCCATTCCTTTATAGCGTATGACGGTATGGATCATTTGGATTCATTTGTGTCTTTAGTTATCTTTGACCTATTTATTTCTACTTCTATTACTAAGACTTATAGTTGATATTTATATTTGTTTAACCTATCCTATTTCTACTAAAGATCGAACCTTTTGTTGATTTGACTTGCTTACCTAAAATCACACCTATTAGAGTTCATAATTTTAGGAATAGATTAGTTATTTTCCTAGTTATATCCTGCTAGATTGTTTCAATGAAAACCTCAGTGATTCCTGAAACTAAGACTTTTGAATTGGTAACGGCCAATAAAGTTGAAGCTTTGTGAGGAAAAGGAGTCCAAGGATACATGCTATCTTTTATGGAGAACAAAAGTAAAGGGAATATGAATGTCGCTATTGTAGTTAATGAGTTTCTCATAATGAGCTACAGTGTTGTCAGTTAAGGAGAAGAATGGAACTTCTCGGTGAGATGAGGACTATCGCCAATTAGACAAGATTACGATCAAGGATGAGTATCCTCAGAAAAAGATAAACGATTCGATGGATCAACGAGAAGGGAGTCGTTGTTTTCTCCATGATAGATGTACGCCCTGGTCATCATTAAATTCGTGGGAATTTAAGGATGTTCCCAAAATGGTATTTCGAACGCGCTATGGGCATTATGGGTATCTCGTGATGCCGTTCGGAGTAACAAATGCTCCTATCGTATTCATGGATTACATGAATTAGATTTTTTGTCCTTACCTAGAATAGAATTGTCGTTGTCATTAATGATGACATTTTGATCTATTCTCGAAGATGTGGAAGGACACATTGGACATCTTGATATAGTTTTCCAGACTTTAAAGAAAAAGAAGTGTACGCCAAATTATCAGAGTACAAATTCTGGTTTGAGGAGGTTCAACTTTTGGGTCATGAAATTATGAAGGAAGGGAATTGTTGTGAGTCTGTCAAAAGTTGAAGCAGTTTTACAATGGGAAAGACTGAAGACTATAATACCCTAGTAGCATGCAAGGTTAGTTGGTTTCTATCAAAGAAGCATTGATGGATTCTCCAAGATAGCAAAATCTCTTACTCAGCCTACAAGAAGAGAATCAAACTTTTTATGGACCAACACATGTGAAGAAAGTTTTCAAGGGATTGAGGAGATACACGAATACTCGCCAGTCTTGGTTCTACTTGATCCCAAATTGTTACCAAGTGGCTTCAATACTCAAGAGGGGGGGTGAATTGAGTTTGTAAAACAAGTTCGCAATTCTTTCGCAAAAACACTTGATTATTGATTTTCGTTGAAGCTATTGACTAATTGAAATGAATGAATTGATAAGAACAAAGTATATTGCTTAATAACCAACCAAGAGAGAAGTAATCAAGTAAGAGTATAAGCAATGCACAAGTATAAAGAGAAGGGTTTAGAGAAAACAAACTCAATCGTTTATCCTGGTTCGATCACCAATCCACTTGTGATCTACGTCCAGTCCCCAAGCAACAACTTGAGATTTTCCACTATATCCTCAAGCTTCAATAGGTGCTTGAATACCTTTACAAACTTGAGCCCTCAACTCCTTGGGATGCCTCACCCTTGAGCTTGAGTCTCTTCAAACAAAGGGATGCCTCACCCTTTACAAATTGAGGGATGCCTCACCCTCTATCTTATACAGCAATTTAGATTGAATTTGAGAAGCTCTCACTAGAGTAGATGATACAAATTGAAGTTCTAATAATGCTCACAAAGAAATCTCAAAGATTGGGCAAAAAACAGAGCAAGAAAGATTTCAGAGTTTGATTCTCGTATGATGTGTTGCTATGATGTTTTTAGGTTCAAGAACAACCCTTAATGATGCCCCCAGCCATTGTATTTAAAGCCCATTCATTAAAAGAGCCGTTGGGGGTGGTTAAAGCCAAGCATTAAATGCATTCAATATAGCCGTTGGGCATGTCAGAACCTTGGTAATCGATTACAAGCCTTTGGTAATCGATTACATGGAAAATACAACGTGTTCTTGGCTTTCTGGGCTTGTGGTAATCAATTACATGACCTGTGTAATCGATTACACGCCTCTCTCGACTTCATGGTAATCGATTACAATATTGATGTAATCGATTACATGGCCCTCTTGGTCATGTTCTTGGCTTTCTGGGAACATGGTAATTGATTACATGACTTGGTGTAATCGATTACACGTTCTCTGACTTTCTGGTAATCGATTACAGAAATGGTGTAATCGATTACATGGCCCTTTTGGTCGTGTTCTTGGCTTTCTGGGAACATGGTAATCGATTACATGACTTGGTGTAATCGATTACACGTTCTCTGACTTTCTGGTAATCGATTACAAAAATGGTGTAATCGATTACAAGGCTTCTGTTTAGCTTGTAATCGATTACTAAACTCTGGTAATCGATTACACTATACCTTAAACTCATTTTTCAAGCCTTAAAACTGTTTTATATCATTCCTAAGCTTTAGAAAACATGGATTAAACAAAATGTAGCATTGTTTGGCATGATCCAGGATAAAATAAGTTCTCTTTTTAGGAATTTATCTTTGAAATCAATATTGATTAAAATCATTTTTGAAAAACCATTTGAGGTATCTTTGGAGCATTTAACATTGATGTACTTATGCCTATATCTAAGCCTCTTGATTTCTTCCTTTGATACTTGGCTTTCTCATTTTCTCTTTGGTCTTCATCTTTGACTTTGTTATCATCAAAAACCATTTGACATGCTTCGAGACACATGCATTCACATTCTCCCCCTTTTTGATGATGACAATCTGAATCAATAGAATAAGGAGAAACAATTGCATATATATATGTATATTAGAGATTTAAGCGCAATCCTCCCCCGTAATGCATGCATGATATAGGGTTAGTGATGTAATCATGTGAAAGCTTTAAATTAAACTCCCCCGTACTTATGCAATTCACTAATCTCTCCCCCCGTTGGCATTATCAAAAACACTTTTAAGCGGAAATTTGGACAGCATTACCTCTGTTTGTCAAGATTTCCCAAAAAAAAGATTTACATAGTAGAAATGTAATCAGTCCAAATCAGTCCAGAGACAATCAAACCAATAAATCAATCAAACATATCCAAATGGAACCAAGTAAATCAATAGCCAAATGTATATTATAATCAAGCATATTAAGCAATAAACCAATTGATTTTATAAACAATGTTTCAATCATGTACATCAGAATAACAGAACAACTAAAAAACACTATCATGACAGAGGTCCATGATCACTATCAGTGGCCTCGCTATCGCTCTCTACATCAGCAACAACATCTCCAAGGTCAACATCATCGTCACCGGTGTCAAGGTCGTCCTCGGAGCCAAGAAGTTCCTCATTTTCAGCAGAACAAAGCAAATGGAGCGGCAGAGGATCAACAAATGATAGTGGAGCAAACAGGGAGGAGCAGAGAGGTGGATGGTGCAGCATGTCTGGTGCCCTCCAAATGCGACCGGATGGCAGCAAGCTCCTGATCGGAGTAGTCCATCCTAAGCTCGAGGTGGTCCACCTTCTGCTCAATGCGGTCCAGCCTGGTATCCACTGTGGTGGCCAAACTTCGCATCTCTTGCAGAAGAAGCTCCAATGTGACTGGAGCAGGTGGAGCTGGTGCAGGCTGCCGGTCCTCATCATCATCATCATCATCCGGACCATGAGGGATGTGCCCGTAGCTCCCATGAGCCAGATAATGCCATCTCCCATCTACTTTGTACAGCTGAAGCTTTTTCGAGTGTGCAATCCAATAGATTGAGGTCCCTTGAGCCGGTATCCTTGGACTCCTCGGCCAGGGGAGATGCGACGGTGCTCCAGGATGGCGGTGACCAAAGCATTGCGTAGGGGAGGCAAAGTTTTTCTTTTTCTTTACATCCAAAGATGTGCTTGAATGATGTAATTGGCCCAGCTTGATTGGCTTATCGGTGGTCATGGCCCACAAGACCACCACGTCATCACGTAGTATCCGGGAATAATTCCTTCCTCTCGGGAATCGGGCCTCGAACAACCGGGTAATGGAGTACCCTGTTCTCCATGGTCGGACCGATTGCCATCACCCTCTTGTTGTTCCCGGGAAGCACATAGCCCGAGCGAATCGTGGGATGTCAAGGCGCTCTTGTACTCAAACTCGTCACCCCGGCATTTTCGTTACCATAGAAGCTGGTCCCAAAGATAGTGAGCTTGGTCAACCTACACCATTATTCCCGAGTGATCTTAATCTGAGTTTTCTTCACTTCGAGAGATCAAGCAATGGTCTTCATACCTCGGGTTGGCGTAGAACACTCTTACCGTGGTTGGGATAGATGGCTTTCTCGAATGCTTAAGAATCCAAGCAATCCTAGCCTCTCAAGCGGTGGAAGCATTGTAGAGGCTCACTCGTGCGAAGGAGTGAGGAAGATAGCGCGAGAGATGAGCTTCCTTAGCTGGAAGTTCTTCCCGAAGAGCTCGCCTTCTTCGTGGTGGAGAAATGTCCGGTGAGGTCCAACCCCGAAATGTTGCGTGGGGAGCACCGGAGGACTCACCAACGTGGTCCCCGTCCTTGCACGTTTAGTGCGTTGGCTTGGTTCAGCCATGGATGAATGGAAGGGTGTGAGAGTGGTGTTTGGAGGGTTGTGGCTCGTGGGGAACGAAGGGGAGAAGAACGTGAGAGTGTGGGTGAAGGTGTGGGTGGAAATGTGGTTGATTTGGAGGTGATTTGATGGTTGGGTTATGGTGGGGGAGTGATTTCGAGTAGAGGGAGGAGATTTTGGGAGATTTGGTGGATAGATGAATGAGAAGGAGAGATTTGAGAGTGGAGAGCTTCGTGAGAGCAGAGGAGAAGAGAAGGTGAAATGTTTGGAATGAGTGACCTTTCGCGCGTCAGAAGCCTTTTAAACCCCTCTGTAATCGATTACATGGGTTGTGTAATCGATTACATGCTTTCTGTTTACCCCTGTAATCGATTACAATTTTAGTGTAATCGATTACCAGTCTTCTGGGATCCTTGTAATCGATTACAGTATATGTGTAATCGATTACCTGAGTTCTGGAAATGATGTAATCGATTACCAGTTGTGTGTAATCGATATCGGTCTCGACAGAACCTTTGTAATCAATTACAAGGGTCTTGTAATCGATTACCAAACTACCAAAACTCAGTTTTGCATTTCAATCAGCTGAGGATCAATTTTAAGACAATCAAGTTGATTCACAAGCATGCTAAATCAATTTCAAACATCATTTAGGCATGCAATTCACATAGATTTTGATTTAAACAATTAATCATACAAGATTGTTACTTTTACCAAGAATTACCCCATTTTGGATGGATTGGACAGTTTTTGCATTTCTTGGAGATCTTTGACATGAGGAAGCACCTGCAAAACAACTTAGTGGAAATCTCCGACGCTCAAGTCAGTATGGAATTGAAAAATAATATTTATGCAACACATAACCATGATTATGCAGAAAAGGGCTTGATTATGCAGAAATTTAGCTTATACATGATTGATCTAATATGCCAAGTTCATTTCTTATATAATAGAAGGCTTCTTTTGCTAAAGGTTTAGTGAAAATGTCTGCTAGTTGCTTAGTGGTTTCCACAAATTCAAGCATGCAATCACCCTTTTGAACATAATCTCATATGAAATGATGCCTTATTTCAATGTGCTTTGTTCTTGAGTGTAAAATGGGATTCTTAGATAGATTGATTGCACTAGTGTTATCACATCTTATGGGGATGTGATCCAGCTCAAGACCATAGTCTAGAAGTTGTTGCTTCATCCAAAGGATTTGAGCACAACAACTCCCAGCTGCAACATATTTAGCTTCAAATTGACAATGCCACACTGTTTTGCTTCTTGCTATGCCAAGAAACTAGTGAGCTTCAAGCAAGTGGCATGTCCCACTAGTACTCTTCCTATCCATTTTGCACCCAAAGAAAATCAGAATCGGAATAACCAACCAAACAACATGAAGCACCCTTAGGGTACCATAATCCCATTTGTGAAGTGCCTATTAGATATTTCATAATACGTTTACAACACTTAGGTGTGATTCTTTAGGATTTGCTTGAAATCTAGCACACATGCATACACTAAACATGATATCCGGTCTACTTGCGGTAAGATAAAGGAGTGAGCCAATTATACCTCTATACTTAGTGATTTCTACCGATTTACCTCCTTCATCCTTGTCCAAGTAACAGGAAGTTCCCATTGGTGTAGCCATTTGCTTTGCTCCTTCCATTCCAAACTTCTTGAGCAACTCCTTACAATATTTTGATTGACTTATGAAAGTCTCATTTCTTGTTTGCTTGATTTGAAGTCCAAGGAAGAAGTTGAGCTCACCCATCATGGACATCTCAAACTCACTTTGCATGATATTGGCAAATTATTTACAAAGAGAGTCATTAGTAGCACCAAATATAATATCATCAACATATATTTGAACAAGTAAAATGTCATGCTTTTTATGTTTGATGAAAAGAGTTGTGTCAACCTTTCCCCTAGAGAAACCATTTTCCAAAAGAAACTTGCTCAACCTTTCATACCAAGCTCTAGGAGCTTGTTTTAAGCCATACAAGGCCTTTTTAAGTTTAAAAACGTGGTTGGGCAACTCAAAGTTTTCAAAACCGGGAGGTTGATCAACATATACTTCTTCTTGTATGAAACCATTTAAAAAGGCACTTTTGACATCCATTTGAAAGAGTTTGAAATCCATGATGCAAGCATATGCAAGTAACATTCTAATGGCTTCTAGTCTAGCTACGGGAGCATACGTTTCTTCATAATCTATACCTCTTCTTGATTATACCCCTTAGCTACAAGCCTAGCCTTGTTTCTTATTATTAAGCCCGTTTCATCAAGTTTGTTCCTAAAAACCCATTTGGTGCCAATTATTGGATGATCATTGGGCCTTGGGACTAATTCCCAAACTTGATTCCTTTCAAATTGATTTAATTCATCTTGCATGGCCAAGATCCAATGTTCATCATTAATGGCCTCATTTATGTTTTTAGGTTCAACTTGAGAAACAAAAGCCATATGATTACATGCATCTCTAAGAGAGTTACGAGTGATTACCCCTTTGATACATCACCTATCACTTTGTCAAGAGGATGATATCTTGATGTTTTCCATTCTTTGGGAAGATCCATGATTTGAGAGTCCTCTTGTCTTGGGAATCATATGGGCTTTCTTCTTGCTTCTTGACTTCTTCTTCTTGATTTCCAAGGTGAATTCTTGCAAGGTTTTCTGCAACATCATCAACAAGCTCCTTTCTTGGCTCGTTTGGGTTAGTCTCATCAAATGCAACATGTATGGACTCTTCTATGGTCATTGTTCGTTTGTTATAAACCCTAAAGGCCTTACTATGTATAGAATAACCAAGAAAGATTCCCTCATCAGATTTTGCATCAAACTTCCCCAAGTTATCCTTTCCATTATTTAGAACAAAACATTTGCATCCAAAAACATGAAAATGTGAGACATTTGGTTTCCTTCCTTTGTATAATTCATAGGGGGTTTTCTTTAAAATTGGCCTTATTAGAGCCCTATTCATAACATAACAAGCGGTGTTAACCGCATCTGCCCAAAAATACTTAGGAAGGTTGGCCTCATTGAGCATAGTTCTTGCCATTTCTTCTAAAAATCGATTTTTTCTTTCTACAACACCATTTTGTTGTGGTGTTCTAGGGGCTGAAAAATTATGCTCAATGCCATGTTCATCACAAAACGTTTCAAATTCATGGTTCTCAAATTCACCACCATGATCACTTCTTATGGATGCAATACAAAAACCTTTTTCATTTTGGATAACTTTAGCAAGCTTTTTGAATGATTGAAAAGCATCATTTTTGTGAGATAAAAACAATGTCCATGTAAACCTAGAAAAATCGTCCACAATCACTAAGGCATAGTAATTCCCACCAAAGCTCATAGTTCTAGAGGGACCAAAAAGATCCATGTGCAAAAGTTGTAGAGGTCTTGAAGTTGAAACCACATTTTTTGCTTTAAAAGAGACCTTTACTTGTTTTCCCTTTTGACATGCATCACAAAGTTTATCTTTTTCAAATTTGAGCTTTGGAAGACCAATTACTAGTTCTTTAGAAACTAATTTGTTTAAGTGATCCATGTGAATGTGAGCAATTCTTCTATGCCATAACCATGAATCATTTTCTCTAGTCATAAAGCAATTAACATCATTTGAGGAAATGTCATCAAGGCTAATCATATATATGTTATTGACCCTATGACCAACAAACCTAACATGTTTATCATCCTTACTCTCAATTATGCAACAATTTGAATCAAATATAACTCTATTGCCTCTATCACATAATTGACTAATACTAAGCAAATTATGTTTAAGTCCTTCAACAAGTAAAACATTATCAATAGATGATGAAGGAGTCTTACCAACTTTGCCAATTCCAAGAATCTTCCCTTTGTTGTTGTCACCATATGTGACATGACCATGTTTCTTGAGAGTAAAGGAGGAGAACTTTGACCCATCACCGGTCATGTGCTTGGAGCAACCACTATCAAGATACCAATTTGAGCTCTTGGTCTTCAAGCACACCTACAACACACATTCAGGTTTTAACTTTTGGTACCCAAATTGTCTTGGGTCCTTGTGTGTTAGAGTTAGGCATGGTGCCTTTAAGAACCCAAACCCTTTTTATTCCAACTTTAGTATTTATATTCTTTCTAACATTGCAAGTGGATGCACTATGCCCTTTCCTACCACAATGAAAACATTTGATAAAGGGGGTACTTGAAGTTTTAGATGGAACAAAGAAATTATTGTAGGATTTTTTATGATTATTTGGATTGTATCCCAATCCGGCTTTTTGAAAAACACACCTTTGTTTGCTTAGTAGCATGTTCAAATTATCTCTTCCCATAGTAAATTTTGCAAGAGTGTTTTTCAAGTCCTCAATTTCTTTTTCAAAAGCTTTACATGATAAACAAGGTAATGATATGGATGCATTATCATGTGAGAAACAAGTCATGTATGATGAATTAGCATCTATGAGTCCTAAGGTCTCATTTTCAATTTTAAGTTCATTTATCTCCTTAGTTAAAGTAGAAACTTTGTTTGTCAATAGGGAGATTGTTTTATTTGAAGATAAAATCATTTTAGTGAGTCTCAAGGATTCATCATGCAATTCTTGAAAGGCATCTTGCAATTCATCATAAGTAGGTGGAGGTTCTAGGTTAGAAGAGGTTACCTCGGTGTCGCTTTCTCCACCTTCTTCTCCTTGAGCCATGAGGCAAAGATGGGCTTCTTCATCTTCGGAATCGTCGGAAGAACTTAAGTCATTGTCCTCCCAAGCTATGTATGCTCTTCTTCCTTTCTTTTCCTTGGAGGGTCTTTTCTCAAACTTCTCCGTCTTCTTGAGATATGTAGGACACTCCATTTTCATATGTCCCGGTTTTCCGCATTCGTAGCATTTTGGAGGAGTAGAGGATCCTTCTCCTTTGTGATATGCTTTCTTTTGAGGAAAGGGTGGTCTTCTTTGAAGTCCTTTTTTCTTTAGAAATCTTCCAAATTTTCTCACAAGGAGACTAAGATTCTCCTCACTTAGTTCAATATTCTCAGCATCCTCTTCACCATCTTCATCATCATCTTCAAGTATGGAAGAGGTGGCTTTGAGTGCAATTCCCTTTTTCTTCTTATCTTGCTCCTCATTTTGACTTAATCGGTTTAGTTCCAACTCATGCTCTTGAAGCTTTCCAAAGAGAGTGGCCAAAGTCATTGCGACAAGATTTCTTGATTCCGATATTGCCGTCACCTTGGGTTGCCAATTTCTGCTCAAACATCTCAAAACTTTGTTAATAAGATCTTCATTAGCAAAAGTTTTTCCCAATGAAGCAAGATGATTAATTATATGAGTAAAACGTTTTTGCATTTCTTGAATGCTTTCCCCTTGGTTCATTCTAAACAATTCATATTCGTGAGTGAGTGTGTTAATTCTAGATCTTTTTACCTCACTTGTACCTTCATGAGTTACTTGCAATGTATCCCATATTTCTTGAGCGGTCTTACAATTTGACACCCTAAAGAACTCATCATATCCTAAAGAGGTAGTAATGATATTCTTGGCTCTCAAGTTGTATTGAACCTTTTTCTTGTCATCATCGGTCCATTCATTTCTTGGTGTATTTGTTCTAACACCATCAACTAGACGTGTGGGGATAAAAGGACCATTTTCAACAGCATCCCACACATCAATATCAATAGCTTCAATAAAAATCTTTATTCTTTCTTTCCAATATGCATAACCATCCCCATTGAAAAAGGGAGGCCTATTTATAGAAGAACTTTCATTAGAAAAACCATTTGAAGCCATCTTTACTCTTGAAGTGGCTAAGCTCTTTATACAAGAGTCTAGCTCTGATACCACTTGTTACCAAGTGGCTTCAATACTCAAGAGGGGGGTGAATTGAGTTTGTAAAACAAGTTCGTAATTCTTTCGCAAAAACACTTGATTATTGATTTTCGTTGAAGCTATTGACTAATTGAAATGAATGAATTGATAAGAACAAAGTATATTGCTTAATAACCAACCAAGAGAGAAGTAATCAAGTAAGAGTATAAGCAATGCACAAGTATAAAGAGAAGGGTTTAGAGAAAACAAACTCAATCGTTTATCCTGGTTCGATCACCAATCCACTTGTGATCTATGTCCAGTCCCCAAGCAACAACTTGAGATTTTTCACTATATCCTCAAGCTTCAATAGGTGCTTGAATACCTTTACAAACTTGAGCCCTCAACTCCTTGGGATGCCTCACCCTTTACAAATTGAGGGATGCCTCACCCTCTATCTTATACAGCAATTTAGATTGAATTTGAGAAGCTCTCACTAGAGTAGATGATACAAATTGAAGTTCTAATAATGCTCACAAAGAAATCTCAAAGATTGGGCAAAAAACAGAGCAAGAAAGATTTCAGAGTTTGATTCTCGTATGATGTGTTGCTATGATGTTTTTAGGTTCAAGAACAACCCTTAATGATGCCCCCAGCCATTGTATTTAAAGCCCATTCATTAAAAGAGCCATTGGGGGTGGTTAAAGCCAAGCATTAAATGCATTCAATATAGCCGTTGGGCATGTCAGAACCTTGGTAATCGATTACAAGCCTTTGGTAATCGATTACATGGAAAATACAACGTGTTCTTGGCTTTCTGGGCTTGTGGTAATCGATTACATGACCTGTGTAATCGATTACACGCCCTCTGACTTCATGGTAATCGATTACAATATTGATGTAATTGATTACATGGCCCTCTTGGTCATGTTCTTGGCTTTCTAGGAACATGGTAATCGATTACATGACTTGGTGTAATCAATTACACGTTCTCTAACTTTCTGGTAATCGATTACAGAAATGGTGTAATCGATTACATGGCCCTTTTGGTCGTGTTCTTGGCTTTCTGGGAACATGGTAATCGATTACATGACTTGGTGTAATCGATTACACGTTCTCTGACTTTCTGGTAATCGATTACAAAAATGGTGTAATCGATTACAAGGCTTCTGTTTAGCTTGTAATCGATTACTAAACTCTGGTAATCGATTACACTATACCTTAAACTCATTTTTCAAGCCTTAAAACTATTTTATATCATTCCTAAGCTTTAGAAAACATGGATTAAACAAAATGTAGCATTGTTTGGCATGATCCAGGATAAAATAAGTTCTCTTTTTAGGAATTTATCTTTGAAATCAATATTGATTAAAATCATTTTTGAAAAACCATTTGAGGTATCTTTGGAGCATTTAACATTGATGTACTTATGCCTATATCTAAGCCTCTTGATTTCTTCCTTTGATACTTGGCTTTCTCATTTTCTCTTTGGTCTTCATCTTTGACTTTGCTATCATCAAAAACCATTTGACATGCTTCGAGACACATGCATTCACACAAATAACTGCTTAAAGTGTTTTGAGATACTTCACATCAAGGTCTAGGATGTATGTTCATGCACAGTTGTGAAGTTGTGACTTATGCCTCGAGGTAGTTGAGGGTGCATGAGAATAATTACCCAACCCGTGACTTGCTACGATCAACGCCTTTGGCAGACACAAGAGCCTGAAGTTTCTGTTCAATGAAAAAGAGCAGAACATGAGCTAGAGAAGGTGACTAAAGTTTTTGAAGGAGTATGATTTCTAACTTTAGTGCCATCTTTGGAAAGCAAACGTCATAGCAGACGCTTTGAACCAGAAGCTACTTAATACCTTCATTATGATGGTTAAGAAGAAAGAATTAATAGAGTAATTCAAGGACAGATGGTTGTCATTAGAAATGACACCGGATGAGGTATGTTTGGATACAGTCACTATTTTGGATAATCTGTTGGGAAAGATTCGAGGGAAGTAGAAAATAGACCAAATTTTATAAGACAAGAAGGAACTATTAAAGCAAGGCATGGCGTCAGAGTGTGAGGAAGGAATTCAACGGAGTCCTGATGTTCACGGATAAGATCTGTATACTAGATGATTCAGAACTAAAGGAGTTAATTTTCGATGAAGCTCACACGAGTAAGTGGAGTATACACACCGGAACGACCAAGATATATCAAGATCTAAAATAGAAGTATTGGTAGCAAGGAATGAAGAGAGACGTCGCTAAATGTGTGTCATCTTGTCTGAATTGCCAGTAAACTCACTCTTAAATTCTATGAACTATATCAAATTCTTCTTCGGATTGGTCCAGTAGCCTATCAACTAATTTTGTCATCCTTTCTTTCTAAATCTCCATAATACCTTTCATACGTCGTGATTGCGAAAGTATATCCCCGATCCAGCCATGTCATCGAACTGGGCACAACACAATTAAAAGACAATTTAATCTATGGAATACTTCTTGTGAAGGTCGAAGGTAGGAGAGCAAAGCAACATGGAGACAAAGAGATTACATTGGTAAGGGTGAAAGTTAGAAGATAAGATAAAGAAACTATATCCATGTTTATTCTAAGGAATGAAAATTTCGAGGATGAAATTTCTATTTGAAGGGAAGAGTTATAACACCCAATTTTTTTTTTTATTTTGTTATAAATAGTCATTTTATAATATTGGTGATTTTTGTGAATTTTTCTGGAATTTTCTGAGAACGTGAAATATTTTAATATTATTTTTCATTTTACGTGCACACTGAGCGGAGCCGGGGAAATGAGATATTTTTTCCGAGAACCTTGAACTGTGGAAACATTGACGGGGAATCTTACTAAACCCGAGGCCAGATACGATTTACGAGATTTTACGTTTTTCAAAATTTTTATTTGATAAATAAAAATCGCAAAATAATTTTATTATCCATTGGACAATAAATATCAGTTTTTGTTAACTGTAATTTCTGTCCACTGATAATAAATCTGATACAACATTAGTCATATTTTAGAGAACACTTTAGTGACATCACGATGATGACATCACCACCATGACATCACTTTGACTTTTCAAAAAGGTGAACTTGGCTTGTTGGAGAAGCTTGGAGAAAGCTTCCTAGCAATTTCCTTAAAGCTTGTAGGAGAAGCCTCATTTCCCTCTCCCCTCCTCTCCACCACACAATTTTGAGAGCTCTTTGTGACCACTTATTTTAATTCATACACTTACACAAAATACACCTAATTACATATTTCATTTTATTTCACTTTACTATCACTTTCTCTCTCTATCTTCTCTCTTCATCTTTTTCTCTCAACTTTCTCTTCTTCTCTTCTTCTCTTCCCTCTCTAACCCTACGACCATAGAGGCTTGAAGGTGGCCAAACTCTTCATCTCCCTTTATTCAACTACTCATTTGTTCATCTCATCATTCTTATCAAAGAGGCTCACGGCCTCATCCCTCAAAATACACTATCCATCTTTTTTAATTCCAACTAACCCTTGATCTTGAATCTAGACACCATTCTAAGCAACTTTCATGTTGTGACCATCACCAAAATCTACCATTTTCATTTTGTTCCATCAAGCTTCAAAGTTGGAGACTTTATGGTAAAGTTCATAGCTTTTCCATCTTTTCTTCTCATTTTCGTAATCCTTGATCTCTTAGGTGATCAAAGGTTCCTTTTCTAAGCTTTGATGATGATTTTGGTAAGTTTTGATGTCCTTAGGGTTTTCTTGAAGGTGGAAAACGAAAATCAAGAACAAAGGAGATTACTTTCTTGTGTTGTCTTCAAGAGGTAAGAGGGAGATTTACTCACTTCAACCATTATTGGTGGTGAGAAGACCTTTGTGTGATTGTTGATGGAGAAATCCATATTGGATGCTCCCTTTGTTTGATGATTTTTCATATCTATGTGTTCTTGATTGAGATTAATGATTGATTGGTGATTTAGAATGCATTAGGGATGTTAGAATATTTTATTATGTTAGAATTAATGAATGAAAAATTTTGAGGGTTTGCTACCCTATTGAGAGGCCACGGTTTTGGCTTAAATTTCTAGGGTTGGAATTGATTTGTGTAAAATAAAACTTATATGATTAGGTATTAAATGATTAATGCATGAAATGTGAATTTTGAGGGTTTACTCCCCTATTGAGAGGCCACGGTTTTAGCCATAAATATTGAGGGTTTGAATTGAATTTGTGTGTAATAAAACCTATGTAATTGGGCATTAAAGGATTGATGCTTGTAATGGAAGAAATTGAGTTAGTAATGGTCTTGGGAGGCCACGGTTTTTGAAGGGTTCTTTAGCCCAAAATTTTCATAATTGATCAAGACTTAGAAAATTGATAATGTTGAACTCATAGTATAGAATTGTGATATTTGTTGAACTATATGTATATATATGTTGACATTGAGAATTGGTTCTATGCTATTGTGAGTCCATGTGTGGGACTAAGTACTTGTTGATATATACATGATGAAATTATGGCATTATATTGTTGAGAATTGTCTATATGTCATTATGCTATGTTCCATGAGAAATACCTTGTCGGTGAATATGCATGTGATGCATTGTTTATGAGGAATATACCATTGATACACATACATGATGTAAATTGAGTCGTCATGCATATGTGATGTCTGTTGGACTTTGTTGAGAAGGCGATGTATGCCTAGGAGATTGAATTACACCGGAGTGCAGGTGCGAATAGACTAAGCATAGGTCATAGTGGTTGACCTTGGGGGCGTCAGGGTGCGGGTGTTCCACATGGACAGTTATGAGCTCCTCTGTGTCATGGGATAAACTGATGCAAACACACCGACGATCCGGACCGAGACGCTGTCCTATATCGCGATCAACTGTTGAGGTGCCATGTATAAGCCATATTGCACAAATATTTTTATGAGATGAAGCACATTATTTTTAAGGCTAACGAGATACTGGCATTACTCCTTGATCATTCTCTCCGAATATTGATGTCTAGCTCCATGGAGTAGGATTTTGGTACCATTTGCACGAACATAGTGAGTCAGCATGACATCTGACATTTGCACATTCATCCATTTTCATGATGATGAAACTGTTGTTCATTTATATGATGACTGGACTATTGCTTTAAATGAAGTTATGATTATTTGAACTGCCTTATTGTTTATTATATGAGATATTATCGTTGTTCCTCTTTCATTGCTTGTTTTTACTATTGTTTATTGTTGTTTCTCTCTTAATGCTTATTTTTATTATTACTGTCGACAAATATACGTGTTGTGATGTTATGTGGGCGTCCTGCGTCATTCTGTTTTCTTGCTGTCGTATTGGTATTGAATGCTAGGTGTCTCACCTCTTTCTTATTTTCTTGTATTTCTGTTTTACATTTATATTTGATAAAAGATCGTGAGGAAGAAGAAGAGGGACCATATCCCTACTGATTGGGTTGGACTGATCAGTTATTTTCGTTATGGCATCTGGACGAGATTTTCTTCGGTTATGTACAGATGCAACTTCATGGGGACATTGAGGCTTGACTTATCGACTAGGATGCCGATCGTTGCGTATATAGGGGTTGCGGCTTTGTCTGCTAGTAGTACCTATCCCAAGGTTGCTACTTTCCCCCTTTGGCTCTTTTGTACCCATTATCTTTTATTTAAAATATGTAAGTACTATATTTTGTGTTATCAGTACTTTGTGTTAAGAACGAATATATGATATATGAAATATGTTTTTCTTACAAGAAGATGTATTCTAATGGTTGGGGTACTAAATACATATTTATTCGGGGATCATATTTTCTATTTATGTATAAAGGAAATATTTATTTTTAGAAGATTGTTCTTGAGACTGTGACACGCCTGGGTTTAGTGACTGTGGTGTATTGACGATTGCGTTGTAGTTATTAGATCTAGGGGTGTTACAATTTGGGTACCAAAGGTTACAACTTGAATATGTGTTGTAGTTGTGCTTGAAGACCAAAAGCTTAAGTTGGTATCTTGATAGTGGTTGCTCCAAGCATATGACAAGTGATGGTTCCAAGTTCTCCTTTCTTGCACCAAAGAAGCATGGTCATGTTACATATCGGGATAACAATAAAGGAAGGATCCTTGGAGTTAGAAAAGTTGGTAAGAATTCCTCCACTTCAATTGATAATGTATTGTATGTTGAAGGACTCAAACACAACTTGCTAAGCATTAGTCAATTATGTGATAAAGGTAATAGAGTTATATTTGATTCTAATTATTACGTAATTGAAGGTAAGGATGACAAGCAAGTTAGGTTTGTTGATCAAAGAATTGATAACATATATATGATTAATCTTGATGATATTACTTCTCAAAATGCAAGATGTCTTATGAGTAAAGAGAGTGATTCATGACTATGACATAAGAGAATTGCTCACATTCATAGATCACATAAACAACTTGTTTCTAAAGATTTGGTGATTGGTCTTCCAAAGCTCAAATTTAAGAAAAATAAACTGTGATGCATGCCAAAAGGGTAAACAAGTAAAGGTTTCTTTCAAAGCTAAAAATGTTTGTTTATTCTACTAGACCTTTAAAACTTTTACACATGAATCTTTTTGGACCATCAAGAACTATGAGCTTTGGGGGGTAACTACTACACTTTTGTGAATGTGAATGATTACTCTATGTATACATGGACTCTATTCCTTACTCATAAGAATGATGCCTTTCATGCATTTAAAAAACTTGCAAAGGTTATTCAAAATGAGAAGAATTGTAGCATTGCATCCATAAGAAGTGATCATGGTGGGAAATTTGAAAATCATGAATTTGAAATGTTTTGCAATGAAAATGACATTGAGCATAATTTTTCTATTCCTAGAACTCCACAAAAAATGGAGTGGTTGAAAGGAAAAATTGATCTTTAGAAGAGTTAGCAAGAACTATGCTCAATTAAATAAGTCTTCCTAAGTATTTTTAGACGGATGCGGTAAGTACCACTTGCTATATTATGAATAGGGCTCTAATAAGACCTTTTTTTAAAGAAAGCCCCCTACGAACTATACAAAGGAAGGAAACTAAACATTTCTCACTTTCATGTCTTTGGTTGCAAATGCTTTGTTCTAAATAATAGAAAAGATAACCTACGTAAGTTTGATGCAAAATCTGATGAGAGAATATTTCTTGTTACTCACTTAGTAATAAATCCTTTCGAATTTATAATAAGAGAACCATGACTGTTGAAGAATCAATACATGTTGTTTCTTATAAAACTAACCCAAATGGGCTAAGAAAGGAATTTGTTGATGATGTTGCAGAAATCTTGGCAAAAACTCACTTGGAGAATCAAGAGAAAGAGCCTAAGAAGCAAGAAGAGAGACCCTTTGATCCATCAAGGCAAGAGGATTCAAAAATTATGGACCTGCCCAAGGAATGGAGGGCATCAAGATATCATCCTCTTGACAAGGTGATAAGTGATATATCAAAAGGGGTAATCACTCGAAACTCTCTTAGAGATGCATGTAATCATTTAACTTTTGTCTCTCAAGGTGAACCTAAAAACAAAAATGAGGTTATTAATGATGAACATTGGATCTTTGCCATGCAAGATGAACTAAACCAATTTGAGAGAAATCAAGTTTGGGAATTAGTTCCAAGGCCTAATGATCATCCTATAATTGGCACCAAATGGGTTTTTAGGAACAAACTTGATGAAATAGGCTTAATAACAAGAAACAAAGCTAGACTTGTTGCTATAGGTTAGAATCAAAAAGAAGGAATAGATTATGAGGAAACATATGCTCTCTTAGCTAGATTAGAGGCCATTAGAATGCTACTTGCATATGCATGCATCATGGATTTCAAGCTTTATCAAATGAATGTCAAAAATGTCTTTTTAAATGGTTTCATACAAAAAAAGGTGTATGTGGAACAACCTCCTAGTTTTGAAGACTTTGAATTGCCCAACCATGTTTTTAAACTGAAAAAAGCCTTGTATGGCTTAAAACAAGCTTCTAGAGCTTGGTATGAAAAGTTGAACAAGTTTCTTTTAGAAAAAGGGTTCTCTAGAGGAAATGTTGACACTACTCTTTTCATCAAGCATAAAAAGCATAATATACTTCTTGTTCAAATATATGTTGATGATATCTGGTGCTACTAATGAGTCTCTTTGCAAGGAGATTGCTAACATTATGCAAAGTGAGTTTGAGATATCTATGATGGGTGAGCTCAACTTCTTCCTTGGTCTCCAAATCAAGCAAACAAGGGGTGAGACTTTCATAAGTTAATCCAAGTATTGCAAGGAGTTGCTCAAAAAGTTTGGAATGGATAATGGCAAGAAAATGGCTAAACCAATGGACACTTCTTGTTATTTGGACAAGGATAAAGGAGGTAAATTTATAGAAGTCTCAAAATATAGAGGTATGATTGACTCACTCCTTTATCTTACAGCAAGTATGCCTAATATTATGTTTAATGTGTGAATGTGTGCTAGATATTAAGCAAATCCTAAAGAATCACACTTATGTGCTGTAAAACGAATTATGAAATATCTAATAGGCACTTCACAAATGGGTTTGTGGTACCCTAAGGGTGCCTCATGTAGCCTAATTGGTTACTCTGATTCTGATTTTACTGGATGCAAATTGGATAGGAAGAGTACTAGTGGGACATGCCACTTGCTTGGAAGTTCACTAGTTTCTTGGCATAGCAAGAAATAAAATAGTGTGTCATTGTTAATAGCTGAAACTGAATATGTTGTAACTAGGAGTTATTGTGCTCAAATCCTTTGGATGAAGCAATAACTTCAAGACTACGGTCTTGAGCTTAATCACATTCCTATAAGGTATGATAACACTAGTGCAATTAATTTGTCTAAATATTCCATTTTGCATTCTAGGACTAAACATATTGAGATTAGGCATCACTTTATAAGGGATCGTGTTAAAAAAGGTGATTGCGTGCTTGAGTTTGTTGAAACCACTAAACAACTAGCTGACATTTTCACTAAACCTTTAAATAAAGAAGCATTCTTTTATATAAGAAGAGAACTTAGCATATTGGATTAATCATGCATTTAAATCCTGCTGTTTAAAGTTCATTTTGCTGCATAATGCTTTTCTTTGCTGCATTACACAATAAATTTGCTGCATAAATGTGTTTTGGACTTTTATATTGAATCCAATACTAACTTGAGCATTGGAGTTTCCCCCAAATTTGTTTTGTAAGTGCTTTTTCCATGTTTAAGTCCCCCAAAATCTCAAATCTCAAATTTTGTATTGACTTTTAAAAAGAGAAAATTAGTTAATGGGTTAGATCCTTGGTTTCTTAGACGAAACAGAAAGGAGAAATGGTTTCAAGGGATATTCTGCTAGAGAAATCATGCTTATGGTTAAGAAACACTAAGTGAGAAGGTATATCGGAGGTTTGTTACTTGAAAAGCGAGGAAATGATATGCTTTGGTGAAGTTTTTGTTCTCTGGCACACAAATATAACCAGTTATGAACAAGCCATAATCAGTTATTCACTTCTGGCAGAGGCTATAATCTTACTGGCTCACAAAAATAACAGATTAGAACCTTCTTATAATAAGTTATTTGAAGCAAACAGAGGCAATGAGGATTCTGAAGATAAAAAAATAATCGGTTATACAAATTCCATAACTGGTTATTCTTTCATAGTAGAGGCGTCCTAGTTTGTAACACACGAAAATAACCGGTTATGGGAATTGTATAATGTAACATCCTGAATTTAATAATCGTAGTATATCACCACAATCATTAGATTCATACCTGCCACTTTCACCGCTGTGCAATTTCCAATATAACAAAACCATGTATATATAGAAAATATGAGTCCTGGCAATATGTCATGAAACTCGACTATTTCCAGAAACTATGATTCTTTTTTACTTCTCTGAGTAGTGAGGTTCTAACCTTAAAACACTACCTGGCAATGAATGAACTATTCCATCTCACAACAATGAGTGTACCGTTACCATCTCATATACCATTCACAGATACATAGAAAATAACAAGTGTGTGAGAAAACATGCAAAGTGATATTTAACACACATTCAACGCCACATCGGATATTCTCCTACATGAGTTCATAACCAATGCCCTTAAACATGCTCATCCTCCTCCACGAGGTGCTCCAATTATAAACTTAGGAATACTCACATATTCATACTATGTGCCATTCTCATTGTAACACCCTACTGAGAATGTCACATTTCTGATAAATATAATAAACATTTACTTAAGTTATAAATCATTTCTTAATACATAATAATATAAGTTGTGGAAATTTTCTTTTTTGTACATTATAACATTAAATAAAATAAACAGAATATGAAATAAAACAAACTACTAAATATACTCCATAATATACATATGATTTAGTCTTTAAGATACAAATAATTTATACACTACATCTATTTAATGAAGTAGTAAACTGTTTGAGTTATACAAAACATAAATAGACTAAGTGCACATCTAGAAATTCTGATCCTCTGAAGGATCCTCCTTAGGGAGATCATCAGAAGACAGAAACCTTGGATGTCTCGCAGTTCTACGGATAGGAATTCATGCTGTCGACACACTACTAAGCTCACTAGGGGTATGGAAACGTCTACCCCAGTAGCGCCTAATAGCCAAGGGAAATTGTAAAATCCCTTTTTCTCAATACTCGCGAAGAAGGAACGTCACACCATAGTAAAGCGAAACATGAAACAAAATAAATTAAACCGTGAAAAATAGTAATTGTTTTTAAACTCACGGACTTAGTTCATTTTATGGTTATTTAAATTCCTTTACAAATGTCACTAATTTTTTGTTGTTGTTGTTAAATCATATCGTTACCAAGTAGAGTCAAAAGAGTTAATTTAAGAATCCATTTATAGAGATAATAATTAGAATAGTTGCAATAAAGAAACCGACGTAAGTTAAACCATACACAATATATATAAATATATATTCATATCTATATGCATAAGCCTGTTTAATTACATTTCAAAATATACAAAAAGCAAAAGCTTTACCCACCCAAGGTAGTTACAAATTTATATCCATCAATCTAGCAAAACGTCAGGCTCCCCTAAAAAGATAACGGATAGCCATCAGTAGCCACCGACAGAATCAGTCCCTAAGACTGACGAGAAGGGACTGTAGAAGGGTCCTCTTAAGGATCTGCTTCGTCCGATGAAACATCCATCGGAGCGACAAAGCAACGGGCAGAAGCCCGAGCAGTAGAAAGAAAAGAGTCCTTACGTGGGGTGTAATACATGTCAGCCCACATATCCCTATCGGGCATATAAAACTCTAGCCAAACAAAAGCATGAAAATAAAAAATAGGAGCATCATAATGACCCCATGCCAAGGACACTGTCAGCTCTCCATGGTACACGCAACGGTCTGTCTGCACATTTATGTGCTAGCAGTCGGGACCTTCGTGAAAAGTGATCCGTGTGTAGCCCAAAAATCTACGAGGGCAGGACGTCATCCTCAGCAAGCTTCAATCTTAGTCTGGCCAAAAATTGGGAAACTCAGGAGCTTCCCCTTCATCACACGTGTCTTCCCAAAAGTAAACAGACCGACAAAAATAAAGGAAACACAGAAAGAGGTGAGACACCTAGCTTTCATTACCAATATGGCAGTAAGAAAACAAAACGGCGCTGGATGCCCACAGATAACACAATTTATACATTTGATCACAGCAATGTTAAATTAATTATAAAAGCAGAGAAATAATAATAAAATTATGATAATTGCAATAACAGGCTAACCACAGTAATATTCCCAGCAGTCAACAGTTCAGATAATCAAACAATTATTGCAGTAATAAGGACAATTATATTCACAGTTATAAATGTTCATGCTCAATGAATTATGAGACTGAAAGTTCACAATGCACAAGGTACCAAAAATCCTACTCCATGGAGCTAGACATTAACATTTTTCGGAGTGAATGATCAAGGAGTAATGTCAGTATATCGTTAGCCTTAAAAATTATAGTGTGCTTCATCTCATAAAAACGTTTGCGCAATTGGCTTATACATGACACCTCGACAGTTGATCGCGATATGTGTCTCAGTCAGGATCGTCGGTGTGTCGCATCGGCCTATCCCACGGCCCCAGTAGAGCTACCACTATCTATTGTGAGACACCCGCATCCCGATGCCCCCAGGGCCAACCACTATGACCCTACGCTTAGTCTACTCGCACCCGCACATAGGTGTTATTCAAACTCCTAGGCATATATCACCTTTCTAACAATGTCCAACGGACAACACATATGCATGACGACTCAATTTCAATCATGCATGTTCATCAATGATGTATTCATCATAAGCATACCACAATGGTATTTATATATATATATATATATATATATATATATATATATATATATATATTCATTTCTCAATATCATCACATCATGATATTCTCAAGTACGTAATCAATAAGAGCTTAGCCCACATAAGGGTCCACAATAGCATGGAATCAATTTTCTTGTCAATATATTTTTCTAGTGTTCATCCACTATCACAAGTCCACATTATAGATCCACATTTTCAAAGTCTTAAGTTTTGATTAATTATGACAATTTTAGGTTACTTAACCCTTCAAAACCGTGGCCTTCTAAGTGTTATTATCCACTTTAATTCTTCTACTTTATTAAGAATTATACATGTCCCTAAGTCTTAGATTTCCAAAGGTGCACCAAGGCATCATTTAGCCTTTGGTTTTCTCTCTAAAACCATGACCTTCAATGGTCTTCAAAGTTTAAATTTTCCACCACATTATGTATTAGTTAATTGATATCTAATCACTCAAATTTCATTTCACCCAAAATCAATGTAATTCCTTAAATTCCAATGCCAAAACCGTGGCATCAATTTGGGTTAATAAACCCTTAAAATTTTTCTTTCATAAATTTTAATGTTATCATTGAACATCTAATTTAATAAGCTTTATGTATTTGTATACAAAACAAATTCACAACCCAAAATTTCCATCCAAAAACATGGCCACCATGTTAGGGTAGGAAACTCCAAATTTTCCATTTAGCAACCTTAACATGATCAAGCATATTTAACACTTCCAATTTACTCAAGAACACCAATCAAAGATTAATCAAATCCAAGGGTACATGAACAAGCAAAAATCACAAAACAACATGAACATACAAAGGTTCCCTCACCACCAAGATTGGTTGAAGTGAGTAATCTCCCTCTTACCTAAGGAAGAATCACGAAAATGGTCTCCTTCAAGCTCCTTGAAGATTCGGTTTCAAGGCTCCATGAACCCTAATTTTTCAATCATTTAAGAATCAATATTAAGTATGGAAAAGGATGGATCTTTGGTCTCCATTGATACCTTAGAGCACGAAAATGAAGAGAAAAAGTAAGAAAGATGGAAGCTTTACCTCAAAGTTAGAAACTTTACCTTGGAAGACAATGGAGAAAATGTTGGATTTTTTAAGAAATTTTCAAAAGAGAAAGTGTAGAGGAGATGGAGGTGAGTATGGAAATGGTCTTGATGAAGAGAAAGGTGAAGAAAAATGGGTGGAGATAGGGGCTGCAAATTTTCGATTTTGAGAGGGAAGAAGAGAGAAGGAGGAGAAACTTTGAAGAAGATGAAGTAGGAGAAAGAAAGAGTGGTGTTAGAAATGAGATATTTTGGGAGTATTAGGTTAAGTGGGGAGGCAAATTTTTGCCTCCCATAAAGGGCATTGCCGCGGCATTTGGAGGAGAGAGGGGAAGCTTTTTGGCTTCCCCAACAAGCCAAGGGCAAGGTGGTCTTTTGGTTGAAGCTTTTCAAAGAAGCTTCTTAATTAAGGTACAAAATTTTGAATTAAAGTGAACTTGATTAGACATAAAGTAGATTACATTAGGATAATGTGATAGGATTTTTATTACATGCTATTATCCAATGGACAATTACTACAGTCGACAGAAGTCAGTAGTAATTTATCTGACGGATGAAATTTACACAGCGTTTTATTATTTTGTCTGTTAAATTTTCTTAAAAAACATGAAACCTCGTGAACCGTGTCCAGTCTCGGGTTTAGTAAGATCCCCCGTCGACGTTTCCACAGATCAAGGTTCTTGGAAAAAATATCTCATTTTCCCAGCTTCGTTCAGTTTGCACACAAAAAAGAAATAATATTAAAATATTCTGCGTTCTTAGAAAAATCCAAAAAAAATCCAGAAAATCACAAATATTATAAAATGAATATTTATAATAAAATAAATAAATTTTGGAGTGTTACAACTCTCCCCAACAAATAAGAATTTCGTCCTCGAAATTTTCATATCTTAAAATAACTTTGGGTATTGCTCCTTTATTTTGTCCTCTTGTTCCCAAGTCGCATCTCCAGTCGCCTTGTTCCAGATCACTTTCACCAATGAAATGTCTTTCCCCCTGAGTTGCTTCATTCTCCTATTCTCAATCCTTACAGGAGTTGTTTCATAAGTCAAGTTCTTTTTTAATTGTACCGAATCAGGTGCTATGACATGATCAGGACTTGGAATGTATTTTCGGAGTTGTGACACATGAAAGACATTATGGAGATTTGAAAGGAAAGGGGGTAAGGCTATTTGATAAACAACAAGACCTACCCGATGAAGAATTTGGTAAAATCCAAGGAATTTAGGAGTGAGCTTTCTAGATTTAAGAACCCGACCGACCCTAGTCGTAGGCGTGACTTTCAGGAACACATGCTCTTCTTCTTCAAATTCAAGAGATTTTCTTCTTTTGTCTGCATAACCCTTTTATCGACTCTGAACTATTCTCATCTTCTCTTGAATCATTTTGACCTTCTCAATTGTCTGTTGAATAAGATCAGGTCCGACTGTAAGTCGCTCTCCATCTTGATACCAGCATAATGGTGTTCGGCACCTTCGTCCATATAGAGCTTCATAGGGAGCCATCCCTATACTTGAGTGATAACTGTTGTTGTAGGTGAACTCCACCAATTGTAAGATTTCATCCCAACTTCTAGTTTGCTCTATAGCACAAGCTCTAAGCAGATCCTCTAATGATTAGATTGTTCTTTCTGATTGACCGTCCGTCTGAGGATGGTAGGCAGAACTCAATCGTAACTTTGTTCCCATTGCTTCTTGAAGACTCTGTCAAAACTTCGATGTAAACCTCGGATCTCTGTCAGAAATAATACTTGTAGGCACACCGTGAAGTGTAACAATTTCACTAATATATAACTGAGTCAACTTCTCCAATGAATATCTTATGTTGATCGGCAAGAAGTGTGCTGACTTTGTAAGTCTATCCACAATTACCCATATTGAGTCATACCTTTTTCTTGTCCTTGGTAATCCGACGACAAAGTCCATGGCAATGCTATCCCATTTCCATTCGGGAATAGTCAAGGGTTGTAAAAATCTTGACGGTCTTTGATGTTCAATCTTTGTCTTCTGACAAACCAAACAAGATGATACATATCTAGCGATATCTCTTTTCATTCCATGCCACCAAAAGAGTTTCTTCAAATCTTGGTACATTTTGGTCATACCAGGATGCATACTCAACTTGCTTGTATGAGCATGTTCAAGAATGTACTTCCTCAGTTCTTGATCTTTTGGTACACATACTCCACCTTGGAATCTTAAAATTCCATCACTTCTTTCTTCTAATGTTGAAACACCGCCCTGCTTTATCAGCTCTCTTTCCTCTTGCAAGAACTTCTCAACCTTCTGTTTCTCTCGAATGTCATCCATTAATTCACTTGAGATTGTGACCATGTTCATACAGATTTTACCCGGCGTCAACTCCACAAAAGACCATATATCTAGGAATTGTTCTATCAAGTCTTTCTCTCTGATCATCATGGTAGAAACACTGATCGTCTTCCTACTTAAAGCATCGGCCACAACATTCGCCTTCCCAGGGTGATATTGAAGTTGGAAGTCATAGTCTTTCAGGAATTCTAACCATCTTCACTGTCTCATGTTCAGCTCCCTCTGGTCATACAAATATTTCAAGCTCTTGTAGTCACTGAAGACATTGAACGTTGCTCCATACAAATAATGTCTCCATATCTTCAAAGCAAATACCACGACAGCTAACTCTAAATCATGCGTTAGGTAGTTCTTCTCATGCACTCTTAATTGTCTTGAGGCATAAGCCGCCACTTTACCATCTTGCATAAGGACGTATCCCAATCCTTGGTATGAAGCGTCACAATGCACTTCAAATGGTTCACTTGGATTAGGCAGAACTAACACTGGTGAAGTAGTTAGTCTTCTTTTCAGCTCTTGGAAACTTCCTTCGCAAGCATCTGTCCATTCAAAAGCCTGATTCTTTCTAGTGAGTTGAGTGAGTGGTCTAGCAATCTTAGAAAATCCTTCAATTAACCTCCAGTAATATCCTGCTAATCCAACAAAGTTTCGGATTTCCGTTACTGTCTTCGCCCTTTCCCATTGTAGAACAGCTTCTACCTTCGATGGATTTACAGCAATCCCTTCTTTCGAAATCACATGGCCCAAGAATTTCACTTTATCCAATCAAAACTCACACTTAGACAATTTAGCATACAACTCTTTCTCCTTCAAAATCTGAAGAACTATACTGAGATGTTCAGCATGATCCTTCCAATTTTGTGAATAGATCAAGATGTCATCGATGAAAACAACAACGAATCTGTCCAAATAAGGACGAAAGATCCTATTCATATAGTCCATGAAGATAGCAGGTGCATTAGTCATGCCAAAAGGCATTACCAAATACTCGTAGTGTCCATAACGAGTACGAAAAGTCGTTTTAGGAATGTCTTCCACTTTTACTCGGATCTAGTGGTAGCCCGATCGCAAATCGATCTTGGAAAACAAAGCTACTCCTTTCAGTTGATCCATTAGGTCATCTATCCTCGGCAATGGATACTTGTTCTTGATCGTGACCTTATTCAGTTGATGATAATCCACACATAATCTTGAAGTACTGTCCTTCTTCTTAACTAGCAACACTGGTGCTCCCCAAGGTGATACACTGGGTCTCACAAATTGTTTCTCCAAAAGTTCTTCTATTTGCTTCTTGAGTTCCACAAGTTCTGCTGGCAACATTCGGTAAGGCGCTATAGAAATAGGACCAACTTCAGGCATAAGGTCAATAGTAAACTCGATTTCCCATTCCGGTGGCAACCCAGGTACATCTTCAGGAAAAACTTCTGGAAACTCTCGAACCACAAAGATCGCGTCCACATCTACCTCATTCTCGACTTTCAAAGAAGACAACAACATGTATCCCCGAGCTCCTTCTTTCAAGAAAGCTTTCGCTTGGTTGGCCATCAAAAATCTAGAATTCTCATCCAAAGGGAAAACTATGGTTCTTCTAGAACAGTCTAACAGGACATGGTTAGCAGATAACCAATCCATTCCTAAGATCACATCTAATTGAGGTAAGGATAAATAGATCAAATCGACAAAAAAGGTTCAACCTTCGACAGTCAATGGAGAATTTAGACAGACTTCGATAGTAACAGCAGGTTAAGCAGTTGGAGTTGAAATAGTCAAATCAAAAGGCAAGGAAGACACAGGCAAACCAAGTCTTTTCACACAGTCATATGAAATGAAAGAATGAGCTGCACCAAAATCATACAGTACAATTAAAAGATTACCTTCGATGAGACCTTCCCCCTGTATAAGATCTTTGGATTCAGAGGCTTCAGCACCACTCAGGGTGTAAACCCGACCACCAGCCTGTGGTTTGGTGGTCCTAGCAGCATTGACGGAAGGTTCCGCCTTGGTCTGATTACAGTCACGGAAAATGTGTCCAGGTTTCCCACACGTAAAGCAAATGATCCCCTTGATAGTGCAGTCTCTTGTATAGTGCTCCTTCCCGCACTTCATGCACCTCGGCGTAGATGTCGCAGTCTGACTTGTCCTTCCTGGGCTTCCACTAGGACTTCCACCCTGTGGTCGTTGTTACTGACTTCCAGGTGGTCTTGCATTAGGTTTCTTCTGGTAACGACTTGCATTACTGCTTCCTCCTTTTTGGGACCGTAAAGGCCCAAAGTTGCGGTTGTTGGCATCATATGCCTAGTCCAAGCCTTCCACCTAACCGCATGTATCAAGCAATTTAGAAAATTGAGTAATTTTCAAGGTTATGACGGCTCTCTTCACATCATGTCTCAAACCTTCTTCAAACTTTCGACACTTCTATGCTTCATTGGGTTGGTGTTGAAAGTAAGTTGAGAACCTCGGCAAGCTCTCGAACTTAGCAGTATACTCGCCCACAGTCATGTTTCCTTGTCGCAAACCCAGAATTTCTATTTCCTTTGCGTGTCTGGTATTTTTAGGGAAATACTTATTCAAGAACTTCTCTCTGAACACTTCCTAAGTAATTGCCTGATTCTCAGCTTGCAACAACCTTTGCTCTCCCATCCACCAGTCCTCAGCGTCTCCAATTAGCATAAACGCTGCATAGGTCACCTTCTTATTATCAGCACAGTTCATGCCAGTAAATATCTTTTCCAGCTCTTTGATCTAGAGAGTAGCTTTCTCAGGATCAAACTCTCCTTTGAATTGCGGAGGGTTCATACGACGAAACTCTACCAAATTCTGGGCTTCAGCTATAGCCTCCAGTTGCTATGCAACCCTCGCCTGCTATTGAGCCGATTGCTGATTCTGCTGCAGCATTACTTCAGCCATCTTCTGTATTACTTCAATTGTAGCAGCCATGTCTCCTCTGCAAGCCATACTTTCTTTCAAGTCAAACTACACAAAACATAGAGAAAAGTCAGATGTATCTTTACGGAATACCAAACACAGAGAGTTCACACAACACAAACAGGACAGTTCAAAACCACACGACCCAAAAGAAAACTTAAACCGAGAGCTCTTATACCAAGACAATGTAACACCCCTTTTTCTCAACACTCGTGAAGAAGGAACGTCACACCATAGTAAAGCGAAACATGAAATGAAATAAAATAAACCGCAGAAAATAGTAATTGTTTTTAAACTCACGGACCCAATTCATTTTATGGTTATTTAAATTCCTTTACAAATGTCACTAAATTTTTTTGTTGTTGTTATTAAATCATATCGTTACCAAGTAGAGTCAAAAGAGTTAATTTAAGAATCCATTACGTATAGAGATAATTAGAACAGTCGCAATAAAGAAATCGACGTAAGTTAAACCATACACAATATATATATATATATATATATATATATATATATATATATATATATATATATATATATATATATATATATATATATATATATAGAGGGGGGATCAGTTTACACCAGAGTAAACATTTTACTCTTACACCCACTTTTAACCATTGATTTTAAACTCATCTAACGGTGTAAAATAGTTCACTAAAATTCCTCACGTGACTTGTTTTTCATTTTCTCCACTTTCTCTCTCCCCGATGACACAGCCTCTGTCACCTCCCCAAAACCCCTTTTTTCTTCCAAACCCTCTTTTTGTTCCGTAAAAATTCTCAACAGAAGCTTTTCAATATATTTCATACAAGGTAATTCTCCAAGAGAAAACAACATCTTTTGTTGGACGAAAAAGAGGAAAAACGCAAAGCCAAACGTGAGTCAAATTTTTTTATCTTTTTGCTTTGGAAAATGCTATTTGTCATGAACATTTTTTGTGAAAATGCGTAGGAACAAATTGAAAGAATTTCCATTTTGATTTGTGTCTCTTTATCATTTGTATTTTCAAATATTTATAAGGAAAAATGGTTGGTTATAATTTTCCCACCTCATTCGTGATTCTGTTTGTATAACACCTTTTACACCATATAACATTGTTGTTTTGTTTTTTTATCTCTTAAATGTTTTGACTAACAATTTTATAATTACTTTACCTTTTATATTAATTAATGTAATTTTAATTTTTGTTAATTTTCTTGAATTAGATCAATCCTTTGATAAGTTGTTGCAAATTAGGCTAATCTTAATTTAATTTTTATTCAATTTATTATTTCAGGCTAGCAAATAATGGATATGGACTCAATCAATTTATCTCACATGAATATGGAAACTAATCTCAATTCGGACAATAGACCGATAACAGGTTCTGACTTTCTTGATATGCCACAATCTTCTATTATTGAAGAACACATTGTTGAGCCTCATGTTGGATTGGAATTTGATTCTTTGGAAAAAGTTGAGGAATTTTATACATTATTTGCTAAGGCAAAGGGATTTGGGATTCGTACTCGGTCTAGTAAAAAGAATTATTGTATTTTTGTATGTGTTAGGGAAGGTGAACACAAGGTGAAAAGTGGTGAAAATAGAAAAATTGATGGCAACATGGAAAAAGTTAAGAAGAAGTGTTCAACCATACGCATAGGATGTCAAGCATCACTTAGTGTGTCAAGGGATAAGAAGCGAGATATATGGGTTCTAAAATCTTTTGACAATAATCATAATCATGTCATGGTTAGTCCTAAAAGTGTGTCTTATTTGAGATGTCATAGAAAAATGAATGCTGCTGCAAAAAACCTTGTTGAAAAGTTTAGTGAAGAAGGTTTGCCTACTGGAAAGGTTGTTGCAATGTTTAATGGTAGTAATTTATCTTTTTCTAATAGAGACTGCTGGAATCATATGAGAAATGTTCGGATGAAGAATTTGGATATTGGAGATGCATAAGCTGTTTTTAATTATTGCAAACAAAAGCAAGCTCAAAATTCTGGTTTTTTCTATGCAATACAATGTGATGATGATGCTAGAATGATAAATTTTTTTTGGGTGGATGCTAGATCAAGGTTAGCTTATCAACATTTTGGAGATGTTGTTACTTTTGATACAACATATAAAACCAACAAATATAGCATGCCATTTGCCCCATTTACTGGGTTGAACCATCATCTTCAATCAATTTTATTTGGTTGTGCATTATTACAAGATGAATCTGTGACATCTTTTATATGGTTATTTCAAACTTGGCTTGAAGCAATGAATGAAAAGAAGCCAGTGTCCATTATAACTGATCAGGATTTAGCTATTGGAGCTGCTGTGGCCAAAGTATTTCCAGAAACTCGCTATCGTCTATGTCTGTGGCACATTAGAAAGAAATTTCCTGAAAAACTTTCACACATATATCACAAAAATTCAACATTCAAGCATGAGCTGAAGAGGTGCATTCGAGAATCGTCAACTATCAAGGATTTTGAAGATGATTGGCAGCGTATAATGGTTGAGTACAAATTGCAAGAAAATGAATGGCTTCAAAGGTTATTTGAAATTAGAGAGTCATGGATACCTGTTTATAATAGAAGTACTTTTTTCGCTGGTATGAATACAACACAAAGAAGTGAGAGCATCAATTCATTTTTTGACTCCTTTGTTGATGCAACCACAACACTACGAGACTTTGTGGTAAAATTTGAGAAGGCAATTGATAACCGTTATGAGGCTGAAAGAAGAGAGGACTTTGAGTCTAGACACAAATCACGCATTTTGAGTATTGGCTCAAAAATTGAGGAGCACGCTGCATCAGTTTATACTAGAAATGTGTTTGGAAAGTTTCATGATGAGCTTGCAAGTGTCAGTCATTTTACAAAGGAGAAGATTGACAAAAATGGGTCACAATGTAAGTATCGAGTATCTAATTGTTTTAATGCTCGAGATGCATTCATTGTTGATGTAAATTTAGAGTCAAAGAATGCTACATGTGGCTGTCAACTTTATGAATTTATGGGAATACTATGTAGGCACATTTTGGTAATTTTTCAAGCAAAAAATATTATTTGAATTCCTAGTCAGTATATTTTGCAGCTTTGGACAAAAGAAGCCAACATAAGTATTGAAGTGGGTGACATTGATATTCAAAATCATGCATCAGATGTTTTGCGAAGTATGCATGTGCAGCGTCAATTTAACAAATTTTCTGATTTGGCTAAAAGATCAGAAGATGCCTACAAGTTTATTATGATAGAACTTGATCATGTTTATAACATAGCTGCTGCAATGGAAACAGAAATGCCTGATATCAATGAAACTCTTCTAGAGTCAAACCAGCAGAATTTGATGTTTGATACATTGTATGAGGTTTCAAATTTCAATATCAAAGACCCACACATATCTCAAACAAAAGGTAGAAGAAGGAAGGAGTCTGATAAAGTGGCTCCAGCAGGAAGGTTTAAAAGTGGGCTTGAATTATCAATAAACAAGTCCTTAGTTAAAAGGAGAGCATGCAAATCTTGTGGAGAATATGGTCACTATCAATCAACATGCAAAAAAAAGACAACTTAGTGTAAGTAATATTGGCTTGAATTTATTTATTTATTTATTTTGTTATTTAAACTTTCGATATTAGTTATACTTATATGCTTATAATGTTAGTCTATCTTTTGGTGCAGATGTGGAAGATTACATCTGTGGTTGTGGATTCGTGATAGCTTTTACATTGAGGATGCTTTCTATTTTGGGAACTCATGCTTTTTTTTGGGGTCATATACTAGCAAACATATTTATTTGTTGAAATTATACTGTTACTAGTTTATTGTTTTATGGTCAGATGCTTCATTTTTATTGTAATGGTTTTATCCTTTCTCCTCATTTATAATGAGTTTAGAAGAGTTTGCAGAAAATCAGGTTGGGAATTAAAATTTACTATGTATCAATTGTCTTTTCAATTAAAATCAGATTGGGTACTTTTTGGGAATACAATTTATTGATCAATCGACATTTGTGCTAATTGGTATAATGACAGAAGAGCAAGATAATAACCTTGCTTAGATAATGATACTCAAAAGGGTGGACAATAGCCTTGCTCTGATAGCAAAAATAAAGTCAATTCTTCAACAACATCATGATAGCAAAAATTGGCAATACACCATTTTCATTGTATTAATCAATTCTACTTCCAACTTGGGGAGAAAATCATAACCTGTATAATCTCATCTCTCTTAATGTGTATAAAAAGAAAACAATAGGCCATAAGAATGAAGGCAAATACAAGATAGATGAAATTTACAAATTTAAACTATTCTAAGTTTCTAACTTCTAATCACTTTGCTCTTGGCAGCCTTGATCACTTTGCTCTTGGCATCCTTGATCAATATTTGTCTCTAACACCATACTTTTCACCAATTTCTATCCCATGAAAAAATTACCTGCATATGAAACAAGACATCATGCAATTGATTAAAACTGGCACATAACATAGGTAACAAGTCACTTTTATTGCAGCTTTATGCATAAGCTAATTGCACGAGTGTTGTGAGTGAGGTATATTTTCTGAGTAAGCCTTCAACTTTTGATGCACTAATTTATAAACACTAATTTGATGCACTAAATTCAATGTGATAATGATGGCTTTTCACCAGTGTGAAATCCCAAGTATATAGATTGCCATTGAAAGGAAAAAGGGTATCATTCAATATAGGTCTTTTTGGCTCTAAAGTTTGGGTAAAGGTGCAAGCATGCTATGTAATCAGATACCAAATTTAAAGTTTTATGAGATGCAGACATAACAAATCATGGACTTAAGATTACTCGCTACACCAGTTTTCTCATCAACAATTACCAGAAAAAAGTGCACCATGCACTCTCTAGAATCTCACTTTCTCTTTCAAAATTATTTTATTTACAATATTTTAACCTTTTAAATTTATTATGTTAAAACTTAAATTTGTTTTATTATTTATATTTATTTTTAGGCTAAAACACAGAATGTTTTTTTCGCAAGAAAACTTTCAAACACCTTTTCGTTCATTAGCAAAACTACTACAAAAGTTTCTCAAAGCCAAAAATACTAGCTTCAGAAACTCTTTAGTTCTCAAAGCCAAAAACAGATCCTAAAGCATCTACCACATAAACAGCTTTTGGTGCTTATGCTTTTTTTTTCATAAGCCCATCTAAACACATTTTTTTAATAGTTTAAGTGCTTTCTTTTTTTTAATGAAAAAAGTGTTTTTAATCTAAGAAAAAGTCAACCCAAATGGGCTCCTAAGACCATCACAGTTAACTAAATCTAATGAGATGTTCCTTGCCCCATAAAATTCTACATGTAAATAAATTTTAATCTACAAAGCAAGGGCTATATTTTCTTACCCAAAAAAAAAGCAAGGGCTATATTTTGGACAACAACAAAGCTAGCTCCTCATCAGATACCTTAACTTCAACGTAAGCTCCCAATGATGCAGCAAGTCTTGTAGCTATTTGATGTTTACATTGGAATACCAAAAAAAAACATGCATATTGTATATTTAAGCATCAGAATAATAATAAAGATGTTTGTAAGCAATTGAAGATAATTGAATAATGAATAAGGAAGTTTCTGGCCTTACAAAAAGTTGTTCTCCTCTGTTCACAATATCATAGAAGAAAGAATAACAGGCACAAAAGTTTTCAGCAAAACAAAGATACTGGTCTTTCTTTCGGGATTCTCTCGTAACCTAAACAAGTGGAGTGGGAAATACATAATTTGAATCAAACACCTGAATGAATAATACATGGAAGCTCAGTACGCAACACATTTCAACGACTCAGGTTTTTCATCAAACAGGTCATATGCATGGATTCAAATACAATTAAGCCCATTGAATAGATTGCAACCGGGTACCTATTGATCAAGATTCAGGATGAAAACAGTAATAAGAGAAGAACAGAATCACGAATGAGGTGGGAAAATTATAACCAACCATTTTTCCTTATAAATATTTGAAAAGACAAATGATAAAGAGACACAAATTAAAATGGAAATTCTTTCAATTTGTTCCTATGCATTTTCACGAAAAATGTTCATGACAAATAGCAATTTCCAAAGCAAAAAGACAAAAAAAATTGACTCACGTTTGGCTTTGCGTTTTTCCTCTTTTTCGTCCAACAAAAGATGTTATTTTCTCTTGGAGAATTACCTTGTATGAAATATACTGAAAAGCTTCTGTTGAGAATTGCCTTTTACGGAAGAAAAAGAGGGTTTGGAAGAAAAAAGGGGTTTTGGGGAGGTGACAGAGGTTGTGTCATCGGGGAGAGAGAAAGTGGAGAAAATGAAAAAAAAGTCACGTGAGGAATTTTAGTGAACTATTTTACACCGTTAGATGAGTTTAAAATCAATGGTTAAAAGTGGGTGTAAGAGTAAAATGTTTACTCTGGTGTAAACTGATCCCCCCTCTATATATATATATATATATATATATATATATATATATATATTATATATATATATATATATATATATATATATATATATATATATATATATACATAGTTATAAGCCTGTTTAATTACATTTCAAAATATACAAAAAGTAAAAGCTTTACCCACCCAAGGTAGTTACAAATTTACATCTATCAATCTAGCAAAATGTCAGGCTCCCCCAAAAAGATAACGGATAGCCATCAGTAGCCACCGATAGAATCAGTCCCTAAGACTGACGAGAAGGGTCCTCCTAAGGATCCTTTTCGTCCTATGAAACATCCATCGGAGCGACAGAGCAATGGGCAGGAGACCGAGCAGTAGAAAGAAAAGAGTCATCACGTGGGGTGTAATACATGTCAGCCCACATTTCCCTATTGAGCATATAAAACTCTAGCCAAACAAAAGCATGAAAATAAAAAATAGGAGCGTCATAACGACCCCATGCCAAGGAAACTGTTAGCTCTCCATGGAACACGCAACGGTCTGTCTGCACATTTATGTGCCAGCAGTTGGGACCTCCGTGAAAAGTGATCTGTGTGTAGCCCAAAAATACACGAGGGCTGGATGTCATCCTCAGCAAGCTTCAATCTCAGTCTGGCCAAAAACTGTGAAACTCAAGAGCTTCCCGTTCTTCACACGTGTCTTCTCAAAAGTAAACAGACCGACAGAAATAAAGGAAACACAGAAAGAGGTGAGACACCCAGCTTTCATTACCAATATGGCAGTAAGAAAATAGAACGGCGTTGGATGCCCACAGATAACACAATTTATACATTTGATCACAGCAATGTTAAATTAATTATAAAAGCAGAGAAACAATAATAAAATTATGATAATTGCAATAACATGCTAACCACAGTAATATTCCCAGCAGTCAAGAGTTCAGATAATCAGACAATTATTGCAGTAATAAGGACAATTATATTCATAGTTATAAATGTTCATGCTCAATGAATTATGAGACTAATAGTTCTCAACGAACAAGGTACTAAAAATCATACTCCATGGAGCTAGACATTAACATTTTTCGGAGTGAATGATCAAGGAGTCATGTCAGTATATCGTTAGCCTTAAAAATTATAGTGTGCTTCATCTCATAAAAACGTTTACGCAATTGGCTTATACATGGCACCTCGACAGTTGATCGCGATATAGGATAGCATCTCAGTGAGGATCGTCGGTGTGTCGCATCGGTCTATCCCACGGCCCCAGTGGAGTTACCACTGTCTATTGTGAGACACCTACACCCCGATGCCTCTAGGGCCAACCACTATGACCCTACGCTTAGTCTGCTTGCACCCGCACATAGGTGTTATTCAAACTCCTAGGCATACATCGCCTTTCTAACAATGTCTAACGGACAACACATATGCATGACGACTCAATTTCAATCATGCATGTTCATCAATGATGTATTCATCATAAGTATACCACAATGGTATATATATATATATACATATTCATTTCTCAACATCATCACATCATGATATTCTCAAGTACGTAATCAACAAGAGCTTAGCCCACATAAGGGTCCACAATAGCATAGAATCAATTTTTTGTCAATATATTTTTCTATGTTCATCCATTATCACAAGTCCATATTATGGATCCACATTTTCAAAGTCTTAAGCTTTGATTAATTATGACAATTTTAGGTTACTTAACCCTTCAAAATCGTGGCCTTCTAAGTGTTATTATCCACTTTAATTCTTCCACTTCATTAAGAATTATACATGTCCCTAAGTCTTAGATTTCCAAAGGTGCACCAAGGCATCATTTAGCCTCAAGGTTTTCTCTCTGAAACCATCACCTTCAATGGTCTTCAAAGTTTAAATTTTCCACCACATTATGTATTAGTTAATTGATATCTAATCACTCAAATTTCATTTCACACAAAATCAATCTAATTCCTTAAATTCCAATGCCAAAACCGTGGCATCAATTTGGGGTAATAAACCCTTAAAATTTTTCTTTCATAAATTTTAATGTTATCATTCAACATCTAATTTCATAAGCTTTATGTATTTGTATACAAAACAAATTCACAACCCAAAATTTTCATCCAAAACTGTGGCCACCATGTTAGGGTAGGAAACTCCAAATTTTCTATTTAGCAACCCTAACATGATCAAGCATATTTAACACTTCCAATTTACTCAAGAACACCAATCAAAGATTAATCAAATCCAAGGGTACATGAACAAGCAAAAATCACAAAACAACATGAACATACAAAGGTTCCCTCACCACCAAGATTGGTTGAAGTGAGTAATCTCC
The DNA here is from genome assembly GCA_029884605.1 of Ormosia emarginata. Taxonomy (NCBI): domain Eukaryota; kingdom Viridiplantae; phylum Streptophyta; class Magnoliopsida; order Fabales; family Fabaceae; genus Ormosia; species Ormosia emarginata. The sequence continues at coordinate 23,611,853 of JAQQTP010000074.1, read as the reverse complement.
CTCTTACCTAAGGAAGAATCACAAAAATGGTCTCCTTCAAGCTCCTTGAAGATTCGGTTTCAAGGCTCCAAGAACCCTAATTTTTCAATCATTTAAGAATCAACATTCAGTATGGAAAAGAATGGATCTTTGGTCTCCATTGAGACCCTAGAGCACGAAAATGAAGAGAAAAAGCAAGAAAGATGGAAGCTTTACCTCAAAGTTAGAAGCTTTACCTTGGAGGACAATGTTGAAAAGGTTGGATTTTTTAAGAAATTTTCAAAAGAGAGAGTGTAGAGGAGATGGAGGTGAGTATGGAAATGGTCTTGATGAAGAGAAGGGTGAAGAAAAATGGGTGGAGATAGGGGCTGCAATTTTCGGTTTTGAGAGGGAAGAAGAAGGAAGGGGGAGAAACTTTGAAGAAGATGAAGTAGGAGAGAGAAAGAGTGGTGTTAGAAATGAGATATTTTGGGAGTATTGGGTTAAGTGGGGAGGCAAATTTTTGCCTCCCATGAAGGGCATTGCCACGGCATTTGGAGAAGAGAGGGGAAGCTTTTTGGCTTCCCCAACAAGCCAAGGGCAAGGTGGTCATTTGATTGAAGCTTCTCAAAGAAGCTTCTTAATTAAGGTACAAAATTTTAAATTAAGTGAACTTGATTAGACATAAAGTAGATTACATTAGGATAATGTTGTAACACCCCAAAATTTACTTTTCTACTATCAGAATTCATTCTAAAAATATTTATGATTTTCTGGAATTTTTCTTGGAATTTTCTGAGAGCACGAAATATTTTAATATATTTCTCGTTTTACGTGTGTACTGAGCGGAACCGGAGAAATGAGACATTTTCTCTGAGAACCTTGAACTATGGAAACGTCGACGGGGGATCTTACTAAACCCGAGGCCGGACACAGTTTACAAGGTTTCACATTTTTCGAGAAATCTTAGCCGATGAGATAATAAAACGCTGTGAAGAATTTATCTGTCAGATTTGTTAATACTGACTTCTACCAACTATAACTATTGTCCAATAAATAATAACGTGTATTAAAAATATTATCACATTATTAAAAATCTAATTTTTGTATCACATCTATTAGTTTTAATTTCAAAAGAAAGATTAAATTTAATCCAAGCTTATTATGGGAAGCTTCCTAGCAATTTCCCTTACAACATATTTTTTTCTCTCCTTTTTTTTCACTCTTCTACGGCAGACACTACAAGGGGGGAGTCCAAATATTTCCCTTCCATTACTTTCATATTTCACTCATTTCTCTACACCCAAATACCCATTTCTTTCTTTTCTCTCTTCTTCTTCCTCTCCATCGAACACACACACACACCATCATATTGGTGACCAGCTTCCTTATTACCAAACAACCCACATTTTCTTGTTCCTTCCACCATTCCAAGACTACTCTCCTTGTTGGTTATCTTTTGGTTCTTCTTCTTCTTCTTCTTCTTCTTCTTCTTCTTCTTCTTCTTCTTCTTCTTCTTCTTCTTCTTCTTCTTCTTTTCTTCTTCTTCTTCTTCTTCTTCTTCCATTTCTCTTCTTCCATTTCTTTCCACCATTAAAGCTAAAGCTGGGAGCTTTAAGGTAAAGTCTTCAACTTTCTTCCATTTCCTTGCTATTTTCGTTTTCTCTTGGCCACCTTGGTGACCAAGAACCTGTTTTTCATGGCTTGAGTGAACATTGTGGTGATCACTCACATTGGAGTTCTTCTTGAAGGGGAGAAAATGAAAATCTAAGGCAAGAAGGAGTGACATATTGTGTTGTTTTCCAAATAGGTAAGAGGGAGATGATCCTTTTCAACCAACCTTGGTAGTAAGGGAATGTCTTGTATGTGTATTGTTGTTGATTTTTGTATTTATGTATAAAGTTCTTTCATTTTTACGTTGTTTTGATGATAATGTATTTTGTTGGGTTTGTATGATCCATTGATGTCTCTTGTATGATTTGAAGCTGTATTTGAATACCTTGTTGATTAAATATGATGAGGAATGGTTTGGTTTGAGTTAGAGGACCTGAGAACTCTGTTTTTCTGCAAACTTACGTGTGGTAATCGATTACATAAGGCTTGTAATCGATTACCAAGCTCTTAAAGATACAAAATCATGATTCTGGAAATCTGGTAATCGATTACATCTGGTGTGTAATCGATTACAGAGATTCTGTTTAGCTTGTAATCGATTACAAGAGGAGTGTAATCGATTACCAAGCCCTTGATGTCACGAAATGGTGTTCTTGGGAATCACTAATCGATTACAACTTGCGGGTAATCGATTACGGAGGTTCTGTCCAATTGGTAATCGATTACCACGGTTGTGTAATCGATTACCAGAGCCTTGAAGTTACGAAACGTGATTATGGGAATCACGTAATCGATTACAATGAGATTGTAATCGATTACAGAGGTTCTGTCTCTCGGGTAATCGATTACAAGGGTGATGTAATCGATTACCAAGACCAAAAATGAGATTTTTGAGCCGGAAATGATTGAGATTATGGTTCTTTATCCTTTGTAACTCAAACATAATCTAAAAACCCTGGATTCAAGGATTTTTACTCTACTAAATTGTGATGGAAATATGCATTCACCCCATTAGGGAAGATATGGTTTCGAATATAGAATCCTTGGATCCATGATTATGGAAATTGTGGTATATGTGTAATAAGAAATGCATGTTGATGCTGAGAACCATTGATGTAGTGCTCAATGAGATAAGGATGATGATGTGCCATTGAGGCAATGTTTTGAATAAATGTATTGTTGATATGTCGTGTTGGACATTGAATAATGCTTATATGCCATTGAGGAAAGGCTTATGCTAAATGCATCATTGATGAACATACATGATTGGACATTGTGTCATCATGCATGCGTATTGTCCGTGGGACATTGTTGAGAAGGCCTTGTTGCCTAGGAGTTTGAATAACACCTATGTGCGGGTGTGAATAGACTAAGCGTAGGTGTCATATGTTGTTGACCCTGAGGGCGTCGGGGTGTGGGTGTCTTACAATAGACAGTGGTAGCTCCACTGGGGCCGTGGGATAGACCAATGCAACACACCGACGATCCTGCCTGAGATGCTGTCCTATGTCGCGATCAACTGTTGAGGTGCCATGTCTGAGCCATTTTGCGCAAATGTTTTTATGTGATGAGCACACTATATTTTTAAGGCTAACGATACACTGGCATTACTCCTTGATCATTCACTCCGAAAATGTTTATGTCTAGCTCCATGGAGTAGGAACTTTGGTACCCTTGTTGCATTGTGAGTTGTCAGTCACATGGTCCATTGAGCATTCATGATTGAATAATGTGTTTACCATTATGACTATGACATTTATTTGATTCTTGGTAATGCTAAGGTTGCTAGTTGGCTATGGATGATGTTAATTATTGTTCCTTGCTGTTTTACTCTCATTAATTACTTCCATACATTGCTATACCTGTATGTGTTAACTGTGCCTTATGTGGGCGTATGACGCCGTTTATTCTCTTATTGCCTTGTTGGTACTGAAAGCTGGGAATCTCACCTCTTTCGGTACTTTTCTTTACTTTGCATTTTGGTTGAATCGTATGCTCTCTAGAAGACACTCGTCTGTAGAACAAGGAAGCTACTGAGTTTCAAGGTTTCTGGCCTTATCTCGATTAAGACCGAAGTTGCTGAGAATGTCTTTTCGCCCCCGTGGATGTTTTGGTTACATGAGGATCAACTTTCATGGTGGTCCGGATTGCTGGCACATCAACGTGCAGACTGACCGATGCGTGTACCACGGCGAATTAACGGTGTCTTTGGCATGGAGACGCTACACTGCTTCTATTTTTGATTTTCATGCTTTTGTGTGGTTGGAATTCTATATGCCCGTGAGGGACATGTGGGGTGAAATGTATTATACCCCTCGTGAGGATTCCTTTTTGTCTACTGCCCAGGCTCCTACCCGCTGTTCTGTTGTCCCGATGGACGACTCGTCGGACGACGAGGACCCTGAGGAGGACCCGTCTACGGTTCCTTCTCATTCCAGGCAGTCTTAGGGTTGTTGTTTTTTTTTAGACTGATGGCTACTGATGGCTATCCGTTTATTTTGAGGGAGCCTGACGTATTACTGGATTAGTGGGTAGATATTTGTATCTCTTGGGGTAGGTACAGATTTTGCTTTTTGTATATCTTTTGGAAATGTAATTTAAACAGGCTTGTAATTATGGTACAAAGTATGTAGTTATCTATGCTGTACATGGTTGTATGTCCCGTTACCTATTGATTTCTCTTTAACGTTTTTGATAAGAAGTTTTATGCGAGGGAGGAACTTTTAATTTTAACTCAATTACGCGGTATATTTACAAACAGGTGTATAAGTACATTGATGGAAGTTTTAACCGGATTTATGTTAACAAAAAAAAAAGAAAAAAAATGTGTTCAAATTTTACGTAATCATTTATGCGTCATTTCACTATGGTGCGATGTTCCTTCTCCTTGCCCAATTATGATTAAGGGAGGAAAAGGGGCGTTACACTGTCTTGGTATCAGAGCTCCCGGTTATGTTTCTTTGGGTCGTGTGGTTTTGGACTATCTTGTTTGTGCTGTGTCATTCTCTGTGATTTTGCTGTTTGGTATTCAAATGAATACGTCTGACTTTCTCTGTGTTTTGCGTAGTCTAAATCTGAGAAGGAGCAATGGCTCGTCGGGGTGATATGGCTACTGCCATAGAGGCAATACTGAAGATGGCTGAGGCAATGTTACAACAGAACCAGCAAACAGCTCAACAACAGGCTAGGGCTGCACAACAGCTAGAGGCTACAGCGGATGTTCAGAACTTGGAAGGATTTCGTTGCGCTAATCCTCCACCGTTTAAAGGGGAGTTTGACCCGGAGAAAGCAACATTGTGGATTCATGAGTTGGAGAAAATATTTACAGGTATGAATTGTGCTGACGATAGGAAGGTGACCTATGCCGCATACATGCTGATGGGAGATGCTGAACCTTGGTGGACGGGAGAACAAAGGCTGCTGCAAGCTGCGAACAGAGTGATAACCTAGGAAGTGTTCAAAGAAAGGTTCTTGAACAAATATTTTCCTAAAAGTGCCAGGCACGCAAAAGAAATGGAATTTCTGAGATTGCGACAGGGAGGCATGACTGTGAGCGAATACGCCACCAAGTTTGAGAACTTGTCCAGATTTTCAGCCTATTTTCAACTTCAGCCCAATGAAACGTGGAAGTGTCGGAAGTTTGAGGAAGGCCTGAGGCATGATGTGAAGAAAATCATGATAGCTTTGAAGATCACTCAGTTTTCTGAGTTACTCGACACTTGCTGCCGATTGGAAAGTGTGGAACAAGAACGCGAGGCAAGAAACAGAAACTTTGGGCCCGTTCGGTCCCAAAGAGGAGGTGGTGGTAACACTAGTCGTTATCAGAAGAAGCCTTATTCCAGACCCTCTAGAAGCCAACAACCACAAAAATTTCAAGGAGGAAGCCCAACTGGAAGCCCTGTAAGGATAGGTCAGAATGCTACAACTACTCCGAGATGCATGAAGTGTGGGAAGGAGCATTTCACAAGGGATTGCGCAATCAAAGGAATTATTTGTTTTCGGTGCGGGAAACCTGGTCACGTTTCTCGAGACTGTAACCAGACCAAGGCGGAACCATCCATCAATGCTGCTAAGACTTCTAAACCACAAGTTGGAGGCAGAGTCTACACCCTGAGTGGTGCTGAGGCCTCTGAATCCGAGGATCTGATACAAGGAGAAGGTATCATTGAAGGTAATCTTTTAATTGTACCGTATGACTCTGGTGCTACTCATTCCTTCATTTCATATGATTGTGTGAAAAGACTTGGATTGCCTGTGTCTTCTTTACCTTTCGATTTGACTGTTTCGACTCCTACTGCAAAACCTGTAGTCACTTCTAAGGTGTGTCTAGGTTGTCCTTTAATAGTGGAAGGTCGAGTCTTTTCTGTCGACTTGATCTGTTTACCATTATCCCAACTAGATGTGATATTAGGAATGGACTAGCTATCTGCCAACAATGTTTTGTTAGACTGTTCCAGAAAAACAATAGTTTTCCCTTTGAATGAGGATTCTAGATTTTTGACCGCCAACCAAGTGAAAGCTTTTTTGAAAGAAGGAGCTCGAGGATACATGTTGTTATCTTCTTTGAAAGTTGAGAGTGAAGTTGATGTGGATGCAATCTTTGTTGTTCGAGATTTTCCTGAGGTTTTCCCTGATGATGTACCTGGTTTGCCACCGGAACGTGAGGTCGAGTTTGCTATCGACTTGGTACATGGAGCTGGCCCTATTTCTATGGCGCCTTATCGTATGGCACCGGCAGAGCTCGTGGAACTTAAGAAGCAGCTGGAAGAACTCCTAGAGAAGCAATTCGTGAGACCCAGTGTGTCACCTTGGGGAGCACCTGTATTGTTGGTCAAGAAGAAAGATGGGACTTCAAGATTATGCATGGACTACCGTCAGTTGAACAAGGTTACGATTAAGAACAAATATCCATTGCCGAGGATAGATGACTTGATGGACCAATTGAAGGGAGCAGCTGTGTTTTCCAAGATCGACCTACGATCGGGATATCACCAAATCAGAGTGAAAGTGGAAGATATTCCCAAAACTGCTTTCCGTACTCGTTATGGTCATTACGAGTACCTGGTGATGCCTTTTGGTGTGACAAATGCACCTGTGATCTTTATGGACTACATGAATAGGATTTTTCATCCTTACTTGGACAAATTCGTTGTTGTTTTCATCGATGATATTCTGATCTATTCACAAAGCCGCGAGGACCATGCTGAGCACCTCAGCATAGTTCTCCAGATCTTGAAGGAAAAAGAGCTATATGCGAAACTATCCAAGTGCGAGTTTTGGCTAGAAAAAGTGAAGTTCTTAGGTCATGTAATCACAAATGAAGGAATTGCAGTGGATCCTTCAAAGGTAGAAGCTGTACTACAGTGGGAAAGACCGACTACAGTGACAGAAATCCGAAGCTTCATTGGATTAGCCGGATACTACCGGAGGTTTATTGAGGGATTTTCCAAAATCGTTGGACCGCTCACTTAACTCACCAAGAAAGACCAAGCTTTTGAATGGACCGATTCCTGTGAAGGAAGTTTCTAAGAGTTAAAAAGGAAGCTGACTACGTCACCAGTGCTAATCTTACTGAATCCTAGTGAACCGTTTGAAGTGTACTGTGACGCTTCGTATCAAGGTTTGGGGTGCGTTCTTATGCAAAACGGAGGAGTGGTGGCTTACGCCTCAAGACAATTGCGAGTGCACGAGAAGAACTACCCAACCCACGATCTTGAGTTAGCTGCAGTGGTGTTTGTATTGAAGATATGGAGACATTATTTGTATGGAGCCACATTCAACGTCTTCAGTGATCACAAAAGTCTGAAGTACCTGTACGATCAGAAAGAGCTGAACATGAGGCAACGAAGATGGCTAGAATTCTTGAAAGATTACGATTTCCAACTCCAGTATCATCTTGGAAAGGCGAACGTGGTGGCCGATGCTTTGAGTAGAAAGACGATTAGTGTTGCTACTATGATGATTAGAGAAAAGGACTTGATAGAGCAATTCAGAGATGTATGGTCATTTGTAAAGTTAACACCAGGTAAAATCTGCATGAATAGGATCACTATCTCGAATGACCTGATGGATGATATTCGAGAGAAACAAAAGGTCGATAAATTCCTGCAAGAAGAAAGAGAATTGATAAAGCAAGGTGGTGTGTCAACATTGAAGGAAGGAAGTGATGGGATTTTGAGATTCCAAGGAAGGGTCTGTGTGCCTAAAGATGAAGAACTCAGAAGGTACATACTTGAACATGCTCATTCTAGTCAGTTGAGTATGCATCCTGGAATGACCAAGATGTATCAAGACTTAAGGAATTTATTTTGGTGGCATGGAATGAAAAGAGATATCGCTAGATGCGTGTCATCTTGTTTGGTTTGCCAGAAAACGAAGATTGAGCATCAAAGACCAGCTGGATTACTACAACCCTTGGCTATTCCTGAATGGAAGTGGGATAGCATCGCCATGGACTTTGTTGTCGGGTTACCAAGAACTCGGAAAGGATATGGCTCAATATGGGTAATAGTGGATCGACTTACGAAGTCAGCTCACTTTCTGCCGATCAACATAAGATATCCGTTGGAGAAATTGACTCAGATATACATTGGTGAAATTGTCAAACTTCACGGGATACTCGTGAGTATTGTTTCCTATAGAGACCCGCGGTTTACCTCGAAGTTTTGGCAAAGTCTTCAAGAGGCTATGGGAACAAAGTTGCGGTTAAGTTCTGCCTACCATCCACAAACTGATGGTCAATCAAAAAAAACAATTTAGTCGTTAGAAGATCTGTTGAGAGCTTGTGCGATAGAGCAAACTGGAGGTTGGTATGAAATCTTGCCATTGGTGGAATTCACCTACAACAACAGTTACCATTCAAGTATAGGGATGGCGCCCTATGAGGCTTTATGTGGACGGAGGTGTCGGACGCCTCTGTGCTGGTATCAAGATGGAGAACGACTTACCGTTGGACCTGAACTCATTCAACAGACAACTGAGAAGGTTAAAATGATTCAGGAAAAAATGAAAACGGCTCAAAGCCGGCAGAAGAGTTATGCGGACAAAAGAAGGAAACCTCTTGAGTTCGAAGAAGGAGAGCATGTCTTCTTGAAAGTCACGCCTATGACTGGGGTCGGTCGTGTCCTCAAATCTAGAAAACTCACTCTAAAATTCCTTGGACCCTACCAAATTCTTCGTCGGATAGGTCCTGTTGCTTACCAAATAGCTTTACCTCCTTTTCTTTCAAATCTTCATAATGTCTTTCATGTGTCACAACTCAGAAAGTATATCCCAAATCCTAATCATGTCATAGCACCTGACTCTGTACAATTGAAGGAAAACTTGACATACGAGACAACTCCTGTAAGGATTGAGGATAGGAGGACAAAGCAACTCAGAGGAAAGGACATTGCACTGGTGACGGTAATCTGGAACGAAGCAACTGGAGATGTGACGTGGGAGCTGAAGGACAAGATGAAGGAGCCATATCCCGAATTATTTTAAGGTATGGAAAATTTCGAGGACGAAATTCCTATTTATTGGGGGGAGTTGTAACACCCCAAAATTTACTTTTCTACTATCAGAATTCATTCTAAAAATATTTATGATTTTCTGGAATTTTACTTGGAATTTTCTGAGAGCGCGAAATATTTTAATATATTTCTCATTTTACGTGTGTACTGAGCGGAACCGGAGAAATGAGACATTTTCTCTGAGAACCTTGAACTATGGAAACGTCGACGGGGGATCTTACTAAACTCGAGGCCGGACACAGTTTACAAGGTTTCACATTTTTCGAGAAATCTTAACCGATGAGATAATAAAAAGCTGTGAAGAATTTATCTGTCAGATTTGTTAATACTGACTTCTACCAACTATAACTATTGTCCAATAAATAATAACGTGTATTAAAAATATTATCACATTATTAAAAATCTAATTTTTGTATCACATCTATTAGTTTTAATTTCAAAAGAAAGATTAAATTTAATCCAAGCTTATTATGGGAAGCTTCCTAGCAATTTTCCTTACAACATATTTTTCTCTCTCCTTTTTTTTCACTCTTCTACGGCAGACACTACAAGGGGGGGAGTCCAAATATTTCCCTTCCATTACTTTCATATTTCACTCATTTCTCTACACCCAAATACCCATTTCTTTCTTTTCTCTCTTCTTCTTCCTCTCCACCGAACACACACACACACACACCATCACATTGGTGACCAGCTTCCTTATTGCCAAACAACTCACATTTTCTTGTTCCTTCCACCATTCCAAGACTACTCTCCTTGTTGGTTATCTTTTGGTTCTTCTTCTTCTTCTTCTTTTTCTTCCATTTCTGTTCCACCATTAAAGCTAAAGCTTGGAGCTTTAAGGTAAAGTCTTCAACTTTCTTCCATTTCCTTGCTATTTTCGTTTTCTCTTGGCCACCTTGGTGACCAAGAACCTGTTTTTCATGGCTTGAGTGAACATTGTGGTGATCACTCACATTGGAGTTTTTCTTGAAGGGGAGAAAACGAAAATCTAAGGCAAGAAGGAGTGACATATTGTGTTGTTTTCCAAATAGGTAAGAGGGAGATGATCCTTTTCAACCAACCTTGGTAGTAAGGGAATATCTTGTATGTGTATTGTTGTTGATTTTTGTATTTATGTATAAAGTTCTTTCATTTTTACATTGTTTTGATGATAATGTATTTTGTTGGGTTTGTATGATCCATTGATGTCTCTTGTATGATTTGAAGCTGTATTTGAATACCTTGTTGATTAAATATGATGAGGAATGGTTTGGTTTGAGTTAGAGAACCTGAGAACTCTGTTTTTCTGCAAACTTACGTGTGGTAATCGATTACATGAGGCTTGTAATCGATTACCAAGCTCTTAAAGATACAAAATCGTGATTAAAATCGATGTAATCGATTACATCCGGTGTGTAATCGATTACAAAGATTCTGTTTAGCTTGTAATCGATTACAAGAGGAGTGTAATTGATTACCAAGCCCTTGATGTCACGAAATGGTGCTGCTGGGAATCACGTAATCGATTACAACTTGCGGGTAATCGATTACGGAGGTTCTATCGAATTGGTAATCGATTACCACAGTTGTATAATCGATTACCAGAGCCTTGAAGTTACGAAACGTGATTCTGGGAATCACTTAATCGATTACAATGAGATTGTAATCGATTACAGAGGTTCTGTCTCTCGGGTAATCAATTACAAGGGTGATGTAATCGATTACCAAGACCAAAAATGAGATTTTTGAGCCGGAAATGATTGAGATTATGGTTCTTTATCCTTTGTAACTCAAATATAACCTAAAAACCCTGGATTCAAGGATTTGTACTCTACTAAATTGTGATAGAAATGTGCATTCACCCCATTAGGGAAGATATGGTTTCGAATATGGAATCCTTGGATCCATGATTATGGAAATTGTGGTATATGTGTAATAAGAAATGCATGTTGATGCTGAGAACCATTGATGTAGTGCTCAATGAGATAAGGATGATGATGCGCCATTGAGGCAATGTTTTGAATAAATGTATTGTTGATATGTCGTGTTGGACATTGAATAATGCTTATGTGCCATTGAGGAAAGGCTTATGCTAAATGCATCGTTGATGAACATACATGATTGGACAATGTGTCATCATGCATGTGTATTATCCGTGGGACATTGTTGAGAAGGCCTTGTTGCCTAGGAGTTTGAATAACACCTATGTGCGGGTGCAAATAGACTAAGCGTAGGTGTCATATGTTGTTGACCCTGGGGGCGTCGGGGTGTGGGTGTCTCACAATAGACAGTGGTAGCTCCACTGGGGCCGTGGGATAGACCAATGCAATACACCGACGATCCCGCTCGAGATGTCTTTGTCCTATGTCGCGATCAAGCTTGTTGAGGTGCCATGTGTGAGCCATTTTGCGCAAATGTTTTTATGTGATGAGCACACTATATTTTTAAGGCTAATGATACACTGGCATTACTCCTTGATTATTCACTCCCAAAATGTTTATGTCTAGCTCCATGGAGTAGGAACTTTGGTACCCTTGTTGCATTGTGAGTTGTCAGTCACATGGTCCATTGAGCATTCATGATTGAATAATGTGTTTACTATTATGACTATGACATTTATTTGATTCTTGGTAATGTTAAGGTTGCTAGTTGGCTATGGATGATGTTAATTATTGTTCCTTGCTGTTTTACTCTCATTAATTACTTCCATACGTTGCTATACCTGTATGTGTTAACTGTGGCTTATGTGAGCGTATGACGCCGTTTATTCTCTTATTGCCTTGTTGGTACTGAAAGCTGGGAATCTCATCTCTTTCGGTACTTTTCTTTACTTTGCATTTTGGTTGAATCGTATGCTCTCTAGAAGACACTCGTTTGGAGAGCAAGGAAGCTACTGAGTTTCAAGGTTTCTGGCCTTATCTCGATTAAGACCGAAGTTGCTGAGAATGTCTTTTCGCCCCCGTGGATTTTTTGGTTACGTGAGGATCAACTTTCATGGTGGTCCGGATTGCTGGCACATCAACGTGCAGACTGACCGATGCGTGTACCACGGCGAATTGACGGTGTCTTTGGCATAGGGATGCTACACTGCTTCTATTTTTGATTTTCATGCTTTTGTGTGGTTGGAATTCTATATGCCCGTGAGGGACATGTGGGGTGAAATGTATTATACCCCTCGTGAGGATTCCTTTTTGTCTACTGCCCGGGCTCCTGCCCGCTGTTCTGTTGTCCCGATGGATGACTCGTCGGACAACAAGGACCCTGAGGAGGACCCGTCTACGGTTCCTTCTCATTCCAGCGATCTTAGGGTTGTTGTTTTTTTAGGCCGATGGCTACGATGGCTATCCGTTTATTTTGAGGGAGCTTTGACGTATTACTGGATTAGTGGGTAGATATTTGTATCTCTTGGGGTAGGTACACATTTTGCTTTTTGTATATCTTTTGGAAATATAATTTAAACAGGCTTGTAATTATGATACAAAGTATGTAGTTATCTATGTTGTACATGGTTGTATGTCCCGTTACCTATTGATTTCTCTTTAACGTTTTTTATAAGAAGTTTTATGCGAGAGAGGAACTTTTAATTTTAACTCAATTACGCGGTATATTTACAAACAGGTGTATAAGTACATTGATGGAAGTTTTAACCGGATTTATGTTAACAAAAAAAAAAAGAAAAAAAATGTGTTCAAATTTTACGTAATCATTTGTGCGTCATTTCACTATGGTGTGACGTTCCTTCTCCTTGCCCAATTATGATTAAGGGAGGAAAAGGGGCGTTACAAATGTCATAGGATTTTTATTACATGCTATTATCCAATTGACAATTACTACAATCGACAGAAGTCAGTATTAATTTATCTGACGGATGAAATTTACACAACATTTTATTATTTTGTTTGTTAAATTTTCTCAAAAAATGTGAAACCTCGGGAACCGTGTCCAGCCTCGAGTTTAGTAAGATCCCCCGTCGATGTTTCCACAGATCAAGGTTCTCGGGAAAAATATCTCATTTTTTCGGCTCTGCTTAGTTTGCATGTAAAATGAGAAATAATATTAAAATATTTCGCGTTCTCAGAAAAATCCAAAAAAATTCCAGAAAATCACAAATATTATAAAATGAATATTTATAATAAAATAAATAAATTTTGGGGTGTTACAACAATTCTAGATGTAAATAAAAGGTAGTAGAGAATATTAGAGTTCCATCAAACTCCCTACGAAGGGACACAGTCAACCGTCCCATATACACAATCGACTCCCTATCAGCTTGTAGCCGCCAGGCTTTAGAACCCTTGTGAAACTCCAGTTTCACGAACCCCAAAAACTCTGGTAATGTCATACCGCGTCACAATCAATCCAAATGATATGGATGATCTCAAGGTTCGCCTTCCTCGCACAGGTCACTCGGATGCTGCTCCTCTTCCTACTCACAATCCAGAGGCTGCTCCTCTTCTTCGGGTTTTTGACCAATATGCCCCCAGTGATAAAATTATTTACCAAATTACCATTAATTCCAAACTATTTATCAAAATACCCTTGGTTTGGCCTCGTTGAAATTTTTTATTGTTTTTCATTCCACGTAGGATGCGCCAAAGGGGATGGCGCATCCAACTAGGATATGCCAACATGCTTGGTGCATCCCACGTGGATACACCAACACGGTTGGAGCATCCAACTAGGATACGCCACATGTGATGGCGTATCCACGTGGGATGCGCCACGTGTGTTGGCGTATCCTAGTTGGATGCACCAACCGTGTTGGCATCTCCCACGTGGAGAAAAAAATAAAAAAATACTATGTGGCATGTGCAAGATGACGTATCCATGTAAAAAACGCCATGTAGGATGGCATATCCATGCCACATGGACAAAAAATATTAAAAACAATGCCACGTTGGGTGTGCTTCTAGGGCACTTAACCCATTTCACGTGAATCTCACACTCCTCCCAAAGGCACATACATTTCACATGCCTATTTGAGAGTGCACCATAACCTTGGAAGACATCAATATTTATAGGCCAAGTATTTGCTTCTGATGTGAAAGTAGTCGATGTAGGACTTTGGTATTAGCAAGGCAAAGCAACTAAGTAAGGCAGCAATGTACTTTTATTCGATGTGGGACTTTGGTAAATAAAACAAACATCTTATTTACACACCTAAAACTAGTTTATTTTAATTTCCATTGCTTTTTGTTTTTCTTGGTATAAACTTATTGCTGAACTGATTCTAATATATGGTGTAGAACAATTCAAAATTCAGATTTGATGCAAAAAATTTACTAGTTCTTATGTGAAGTACATTGCATTTTAGTCTGTAGGGTCATCACATGATGGTACAAGCAGTTGTTGTATTAAGTTTATTTATTAATATTATGGAAGCATCAACTCTTTTCACGAGCTTGATAAATGTGTTGTCATCATAAAGTGGTGGAATTAGACACAAAATATAATTTTAAATCATTTAAACATAAGGGTGCTTTAAACTTATCTTTCATAAACTAGGAGACGCCAACACGGTTGGCGCATCCAACTAGGATACGCCAACACGCGTGGCGCATCCAACGTGGATACGCCATCACGTGTGGCATATCCTAGTTGGATGCGCCTTCTCCTTTGGCGCATCCTACGTGGGTTGGATGCGCCACGCATGTTGGCGTATCCTAGTTGGATGCGCCTTCTCCTTTGGCGCATCCTACATAGAACGAAAAACAATAACAAATTCCAACGTAGCTAAAATAGGGGCATTTTGATAAATAGTTTGGAATTAATGGCAATTTGGTAAATAATTTTACCACTAGGGGCACATTGATCAAAAACCCCCTCTTCTTCTTCCTCTAAATCTTTTATGGAACATAAATAATAATACAGAAAACGCATACAAAGAGGTTAGACAATCTACAACACTACCAGTAAGGCAGTACAGAAAATGACAGTAGATACAGATATAATAATTTATACAACATATCATATTATTACATCATATATAACGTCTCAACCCATACATAAATCTCAAATTATGATGCAAACCACATATGCAAATGTACACAGACTCATTCCTACTCCATGGAGCTAAACACAACATCAGAGAGAATGATCCAGAAAACATATCCGTAGCTCCGGCTGCCCCAGCCAAACATTACACAGTCAAACATCATGTAAATAGTACACAGTCAAAACGTCGTGCACCATAGGCATTGTACCGGACAGTCTGCACTAGATCCTGATTAAGAATAGTGCTTGTCAAGATCGCTAGTGCATTGCCCATTACCACGGCCCAAGGGAGCTACCAACTGTCCACATATGGAATCATATGCACACTAACGCCTCCAAGTTCACTCAATGAACCACAATACGCCTATCACACCCACACTACGGTGTAATTCATCTCGTCAGCCAATTGCCAATTCCAACCAAATTGATATTTTCCACGATGCATGTGCATGAACCAAAATACACAAATAACAACGTTATCATTATTTCTCATAATAGTACGCCACCACTTAGCAGTACCATTTTTTAACATATCCGGGTCCACCACTTTAACCTGAAAGTAAACTACTGTTCCTTTCAGTCGAGTAAATATTTTATCGCATTTTCACAACCGTGTTACCTTTTTCCAACGTTTTTAATTAGCGTAGATATTTTTTGACATTTTTGAAATCGCGTAGTGTTTTTAAATCATTTTCTCAATCGCGTAACATTTTTAAATCGTTTTCTCAATCGCGTAATTTAAAAATCATTATTTTAAATACGTGTAAGGCTTTTCTAATATTTTTCAACTACGTAAAATATTTCTTTGCTTTCCAAATTAAATTTTTAAAACTTACTTCATTATATATTTATTTCTAAATTTATTTACAGCATTTCGTCTAGAAAATCCATTAAGGAGTATTTTCTACATTTTCTCTTAAAATTTTCCTTTCTTTGTTATAACCGATATTTACATCTCGAAACTTGCTAACACGCTTCAAAACCCAAAGGGTGAGCTATATGTTAGTACTTTTCAAGTGTTTATTTTACTTCACATCCATACTTAATTTCTCTAATTAAGTTTCTAAAATAATTTCATTCATTTTATTCTCTAAAATCCATAGAAATTTAGTTCTCTTTAATTTAATTACATAGTTAACACTTAGAAAATTATTTTAGATCAAAGGTATCTCAAATGGCATGTTGGCCGAAATTCAACATATCTTTTATAAATCATCTTTAAATTATTTTCTACTATCTAAGTCCTTGTAAAAATCATTAATCTAATTAAATTAACTAATCTATGCTTTAGAAAATATTAGAGAACATTTTGGTTCTCTTTATGTTGGTGAAGCCATGAGCTTCATATGTTCTTTGGAACACTTATGCAAATCCTCAACATGTAATTCACATTCTACAATAACTATCATGCCTCTATAAACACATACAAAATATATCAAAGCTATAGACATGCTTGCAAAAAAAATCAATCACAAATAGGCAAAACTTTAAACAACCAAGTGAATGAATCCTTTTATGGATTCTTCACCACCAATACTTTCATTTTCTCACTACCATACAAGGTTGATGAGATTAAATCTCCCTCTAACCTCTAAGGAAGACAACACCTTCTTGGACTTCCTCCTAGTGATTTCGTATAGCTCCAAGAAAACCCTTGTAGGAAAGAAATGTCAAAGTTGTTTTCCAAGCTTCAAATGAATGATTTTGAAGAAACTCTTAAGATGAAAGATGCTTAGAATGGTGTTTAGATTTGAGAAATGGTGTTGGATGAAAATTTAGAAGAGTGGAGGTATGATTTAGTGATGGTGGCCGTGAGCTTCACCAAGAAGAAATGAGAGAATTTTTGGTTCACTTGCTTAGGAGAATGGATGAAGATGAGAATGAACTTAGCAAAAATGCCTTCCTACCTCCTCCTAAAACACTTGGTCGTGGAGCTCCCCCAAAGGAGGTGGCCTCCTTAGTTGACCACTCAAGACCTCCTTGTAGCCTTAGATTAGATCAATGGTTGATACCTAAAGCTTTGTCTCCAAGTTTGCTTCCTATTGGTCTAGAGAATTTGTAACATCCTAAAATTTCATATCTCGTAAACAGTAATTTTGACAGTTAATAGAATTTTACTGTTTAGTAATTTCTGAGCGCTGTAAAATTATTTTAATTATTCCGTCAGCGTATTTGATCGTTTTGAGTGATTTACTCCGTGTCAGGAAAATAAAAATTTTCGGGCCGGGGAAAACTTTACGTAATTTAATTTTTACCGTTAGGTTTTAATTATTTTACGTAATCTGATTTGATATTTGTGCGTTTTCTAATTTTTGTGATTTTATGGGTGATTATGAAATTTTTATGATACTTCGACCGTTTTTGGACTGTTTGTGGGTCCTAGTGGTCTTACATGGGCCCGGAATGAGTCCCAAAACGTGAAAATTTTTCTACGCATAGAAAATTTTGTACTATTAAGACGGAGACAGGGGATCTTACTAAACCTGAATCCAGAGACAGTTTTAGAAAATTTCTTGTACTGTGTTTTATACTGTATTAATTATCAGGCGATAAAAATACAATAAATCTTTCGTGGGGTTTTCACAGACAAAAATAGAAATTATACTGTTAAGTCCACAATTAGTGGTTATGATAATTTTTGATGGACCAATAGGAAACAAGTCTAATATTGAAGATTTTGATATCAACCATCGATTTAATCAACGGTGTAGGATAAGTCTAATATAATGGCTATGACCATTTACAACCATTGGATTTAGAATTGATCAAGGGTGGAGATTTGGTCTTACAAAGTGGCTAGGACCATTTGTGACCATTGGATGTAGATTTAATTAATGGTGGAGATTGGTCCAACTTAATGGCTTAGACTTTCCAAAAACTAATAGAAATTAGTCAAGAAAAATGGCTTGACTCTCTAAGGACCAATAGGAAATAAGCTATTGAATAAATATTTGGACTCCTTAGAATTGTTGCTTCTACGGTGAAGGAAGAGCAAATTGCTCTAATAAGGAATTCACTTTGTGATATTAGGATACAATTCAAGTAAAACAAAGTGAGACCAATTCAAATAAAATGGCTTCTTTATTTGTGAAGCTCCACGACAATGCAAGGAAAAAGGGGGCCAAAATCTTTTTATGTATTTGCTATATCACTTCATCACTTTTTCTATCAAATAATGTAGTACCAATTATTTGCTCAAATAATTCATTCTTTTCTCTCCTCACTATACGGCCATGCACTCTTTTATGGCCAAAATAATACACTTAATTCTTCTTTCTTCAATTATATCAAATATCAATGAAAATAGTCAAATATAGTGGCTCTCCATTTTGTTTTCTACGGCCATTCATTTTGAAGGAGACAAGATTTGTGCAATTAATTCATTTGGCTATTGTTTTTATACCTACAAGAAGCTAAATAAAAGTAAGTCAATTTTTGATGACTTAGCACATGTATGATATGGCCATGCACTTCTTTTTGGAGACAAACTACCCATAATTGATTCATTTTTCTCCTACTCACCTATGGTCATGCAATGAATAATGCAAGACAATTTCTACACTTACTCTTTCCTATCAACTTTTCTTTCATTCTTATCAAAGAAAAACAAAAAGCTACACACACAATATTACCTTTCTCTCCATGCACTCCACGACAACTACTAGGTGGGAAGAGTTTTCATTTCTATCTTCATTTTCTACCAAAGACTAAAAACAATTCTTTCCATTCTCTCTCTTACAAGATCAAGAACAAAAGAAAACTCTATTCTCTCTTCCTAAGGAGGCCATTCGGCCAAAACACCAAAACCACCATCCAATCTCTTTTAATTTCATCCAACCATAGATCTTGAATCTACATGATATTCTAAGCAATTTTCATGTTGGAGACTTTCTCTAAATCAATCATCTTCAACCTTATTATTCAAGCTAAAGATTGAAGCTCTAATGGTGAAGTTTACTAATCTTCACTTTTCTTTTGATTTTCAAAGTTCTAACCATGATTCTAATCCATGGTTTTCTTATTCAAGTCTTGTATGTAATAATTATGTGTGCTTTGTTTTGTATTTGAGAAGTCTGGTATGATATCCCTGTATGATATTGCTGTTTGTGTTATCTCTGTGCTGCCATGTTGGTATTGGTGTAGGTGATCTCACCTCTTTGCTATGTTGTCTTGCTGTGTCTGTATTGTTAAAATTATACAGTAGAAGGAACGAGTTGTCTTAGACATAACGGGTGGTAGATATTCTGAGTTTTGGTGACAACATGGAGGAGTGGTCATTCAGGACTCGTTGGTGTGCAGTGTTAACAAGGAGCAGATATCTGATGCATCAAGATGGATACAAGAAGGAATAAGTATGTTAAGTTTTCTCGTTAGTGTTGTACCGTGCTATTAAGTAGGACCCGTCATAGGATTTGCTACTGTTAAAAAGAGAGAGTTTTCTATCAGTTTTATATTTCTCTTTAAATTGTCAAACATTAATTAGTGTCAATATTGTATATTAAATATATTTTCAGTATTACTTATGGATTTCAATAAGTTTATGTTTCTGTAATAAGAAGAAATTTTAAAACCCATCTTTTTATAACTCAAACCTTGTGCGAACTTCTTTTTGATTATAAGTCGGGAGTCAGACATGTGATACCCTAGGGAGGGTGTTACAGAATCAAGTCACCAAGCTTCTTGATCCTTCTTGAAGAGCCTTGGCCGAATTGCTCCAAGGGAGAGCAAACTAAGTCTTGCTTCATTAGGTTTCCTAGTTAGGTTTCTTAGTTACTTAGTTAATCATCTAGTTACTTAGGATAACTAACTACCTTCTTGATTTTGCTAGAACATTCTCTAACTAAGTCTTTAATGAATAGCTAACTAGGTTCATTCCATTTAGTTACTACTTAGGCACTTTGAATTGACTTAGTTAGGTTTTAAGCTAACTTAGTTAGGTTTTCTAGTTACTAACCAACATCCTATTGGCTTAGAAATTCAAGCCATTTATGTTGACTAGCTCTCATTGGCTTAGAAATAATTCAAGCCAATTTCGTTGACTGATTTCTATTGGTTCACCAAATTGTAAGTCACAAAGACTTTACCGGTTCCTATTGTCCACTTGGCAGAAGCTACTGCTCCTAAGTCAGTAGGTACTGTCCATCGAATAATAAAATAATATTATAATATAAAATATTTTTATTTTACAGATAAATTCTAAAAATTAAAAGATTAATGCACGTATCACTCGGAATTGGGTTTAGTAAGATCCCCCAGCTCCGAATAATCAGATAAAGATTTTTCCCGACCCAAAAATTATTATTTCTTGACTCAGAGTAAATTGCACACAACAGTCAAATACAGTTACGAAACAGTCAAATTAATTTCATAGGACACAGAAAACATAAAACAGTACATTTTGGACAATATTGTAATTTAGCCAAAATTTGGGGTGTTACAACTCTCTCCCTCTAATAGAAATTTCGTCCCCAAAATTTATCATACCTTAGAAAAGATGTGGGTATCGCTCCCTCATTTTATCCTCCAGCTCTCAAGTAGCATCTCCCATTACCTAATTCCATATTACCTTTACCAATACAATCATCTTCCCTCGAAGCTGCTTCATTCTCCTATCCTCAATCTTAACAGGAAGTGTCTTATACGTCAAATTATCTTTCAGTTGCACTTCATCGAGCTGAATGACATGCGTTGGATCAGGGATATATTTTCTCAACTGAGACACATGAAATACATTGTGGAGATTGGATAAAAAAGGTGGTAATGCTATTTGGTAGGCTACGGGACCTATTCGACGAATAATTTAGTAAGGTCCGATGAATTTAGGAGTGAGTTTTCTAGATTTGATAACCCTTCTGACCCCATTCGTAGGTGTTACTCGCAAGAATACATGTTCATCTTCCTTAAATTCAAGAGGTCTCCTTCGCTTATCTGTATAGCTTTTCTGTCAGCTCTGAGTCGTCCTCATTTTCTCTTGAATCATTTTCACCTTTTCTGTAGTTTGTTGCACAAGATCAGGTCCAATAGTCATACTTTCCCCATCCTGATACTAACATAAACGTGTTTAGTATCGTCGCCCATACAGTGCTTCATAGGGTGCCATCCCTATACTTGAGTGAAAACTATTGTTGTAGGTGAATTCTATCAAAGATAAGAATTCATCACAACTCCCTTATTGTTCCAACACACAAGCTCGTAATAGATCCTCTAATGATTGGATTGTTCTCTCCGTTTGACTATCAGTCTGCAGATGATAAACAAAACTCAGACATAGCTTAGTCCCCATGGCTTCTTGTAAGCTTCGCCAAAACCTCAAGGTAAACCTCAGATCCCTATCAGAAAGTATACTTATGGGTACACTACGAAGTCTAACAATTTCACTAATATACAACTGGGTTAATCGTTCCAACGAATACTTGATATTGATCAGCAAGAAGTGCGCTGACTTCGTAAGCCTATCAACTATAACCCATATAGAATCATGACATTTCCTCGTTCTTAGCAATTCGGTAACAAAATCCATTGAGATACTATCCCATTTCTATTTTGGAATAGTTAAAGGTTGTAACATACTGGCAGGTCTTTGATCTTCCACTTTTGCCTTTTGACAAACTAGGCAAGACACCACACGTTCCCCAACATCTCTCTTCATTCTTGGCCATCAAAATATTCACTTTAGATCTTGATACATCTTAGTCATTCCTGGATGCATACTTAACCTACTAGTATGAGCTTCGTCCAAAATTGCTTGCTTAAGATCGGGATCATCAGGTATACAAAGCCTTCCTTTAAATCTTAAGACCTCATCAGATCCTTCCTCAACCGTTGCCTTATGTCCTTGCTTCAAAAATTCTTTCTCTTTCTGCAAAAACGGATCATCTTTCTGTCTTTCTTTGATTTCCTCCAATAAATCATTCAAAACAGTCACTCTATTTAGATGAATCCTTCCTGGTGCCAATTCCACTGACAACCACAAATCTCTAAACTGATTGATCAATTCCTCCTCTTTTATCATCATGATAGAAACACTGATCACCTTCCTACTTAAGGCATCTATGACGAGCGTCGAACTCAGTCAAAATTATAACCGAAGTTATTACCTAAGCTTGTAGCACAGTGACAACACCGGATCATCTCCACGAGGATTGTAGATGTAATTTAATCAAATCAAGTGAAAGTTAGCAAAGGGGGGTTTGATAGTTTAAGATCGCACTTAACAAAATTA
Source organism: Ormosia emarginata (assembly GCA_029884605.1). Lineage (NCBI taxonomy): Eukaryota > Viridiplantae > Streptophyta > Magnoliopsida > Fabales > Fabaceae > Ormosia > Ormosia emarginata. The sequence goes on along the minus strand of JAQQTP010000074.1, from coordinate 23,589,569 downwards.
AAGGAAGAAATAATAATTAAAGAGCAGTCAATTTAGAAACCTATCCAAGATTGGGTGGATTCAATCATAGACCCTTCATAGAAGACTTGAAGTGTAATTAAATTGTTAATTTGGATCTAACCGAGATCTCTGCATCAAATCCAGAATTCATACTAGACGATCGTCTAGAATTTAATTAACAAGTGATAAACACAAATCCGCAATCACACCATTCATGAAGATCTATGTTAATTTCAAGTATCGAATTCAATTAACTTAGGCACACATCAGTAACCTAACCTTTTCAATTCTGTGATTAATTTAGATCAATCAGTTCTAAGCTTCATCACAAATCTCAATCTTAAACCAAGATCAAATCAGATCAACATAAATAGAATCACCATTCATGCATTCAAGATCAAGAAGAAGAAGAAAAGAAGATGAAAAGAGGAATTCAATTACAAATCAAATACAATACATAACCAAGGTCTCAAGAATCCAAACCACAATCTCTTCAAGAGTTCTAAATTGACCGAAAGTAGCTTAGCCCTCCATTACCATGAAGGGAAGCATCAAAATATACAAAAGCTATGAGAAACTATGAAGAAACAAGAAGAAACTATGAGAGAAATGAAGGAGAATACAACTTGTTATTCATGATAACCAATGGTGCCTTTTATAGAAGTCTAGGGTAACAAAATGACAAAGGGGAATGGGTGGATGAGTGGGGTGGTTGAGTGAAGTGGTTGAGTGGAGTGGTTGAGTGGGTTGGTTGAGTGGATGAGTGAGTGGATTAGTGGATGAGTGGGTGGATTAGTGAATGAGTGGATGAGTGGATTAGTGGATGGATGAGTGGGTGGTTGAGGACGAAAATTTCTTGTCTGACTTGGAAGCCAAAAACGACCAACTATACTTCAGATCCATGAAAAGTACTCTTCATGAAAGTTGTAGATCTTTGTCTTGGCTATAACATGCATATCTGGATCGTCTAATTTGGCTTCCTACAACCCAAGATATGACCCAAATACCGCAAGTTGCTCAAACCCAACTTCAGCACCTCTGTTCCGAATTGCAAGCTCAAACTGACCCATTAGACTTCATTTTTTTCAAAATGTATTCTTCATGAATGTTGTTTATTTGGATCTTAACTATCAACTCTCCAAATTTCAGCCCATCTCCATTATTACAGTTTGAGATATGATTTTATGAGTGCACACCATTCGGATTCTAGTGACAGAACCCGTATTCTGACTTCCATGTAAACTTAGGTCCCTTAGACATCTGTTTTGGACTTCAAGCTCTTCATCAAAGTTGTAGAGCTTCCTCCTAGCTTTCCTACAAGGTAAAATTCATGATTATCAGATATCAGGAACTCAAGTTATGGCCAAAACACAGAAACAGTGTCAAGTCTCAATAATGCTGAAAATATTCAATTAGGACCAATTTGAGCTTAAACTCACAAAATCATACCAAACTCAATCAATTAAGAATATAGAGAGTGTAAATGACTAAACATAAAGGTTTATTAATGAAAAAAATATGTGATTATCAAATTCCCCCACACTTAGCTTTTTGCACTCCTGGGCAAAACTCAAGACCAAAACAAGGACATAAGAGATTAACAAAAATTTAAATTCCAATAACATTCAAGAGCCCAAAATTTTACAATCAAGAAGAACAACCAAAGGTTCAAGGGATCAAAACATTCATGAGTTAACAATTCTCCACATCTCAAACCAACACGCAAGGTATCTTCAACATGAATCGAGAATGATAGATCTTTACAAGATTCCCTCTCAATCTCTCAAGTGTTTAAAAGGTAGGTATTTCACTCAATTCAACCCATGAAAATTGCACTACCATAAGCTTACTCATCTTCAATTTCTCCACAACTCAAAACACATGCACACACAAATCATGAGGACTTTATTCAAGGTTGTAGTGAGGTCAAGGTAACAGAAGAGGATAAAATGGATATGAGAAGATAAATACCAAAGAGAATAAAAGCAAATGAGAGCTGAGTTCAAATAACAAGCATAAAAGTTCATCCCAACTCTAATGTATATCCCTTTACATATTCATTTCCCAATCCTTTTCTTCTTTTTTTTTATACATATGAACATAACTATATACATACATTTTTCCTCTCTTTTTTTTAGGCACTCTTTCCTTTTTCAACAACCATTTTGTAAACACACCCCCATACTTGTTCAAAAACTCATCCATTAACCAAGCTAATGTTCTTTTATTCCCTAAGGTAAAGTAAGAACACGATTTTTCATTTAAGGCACATAATGAGCTAGAAACAAGGAATGATCAAATAAGCTCAAAGGGGTTAAGTAAAGGAAAATATAAAAGGTTGGCAAGAATCAGAGAATTTTCAGAAGTCAAAAGAGTGCTTGATATCATATTGAAAACAAGGTTGGCTATTCGGTTAAACTAGCTAATTAAGAAAGAGGGCCTCAATCATGTTCATGCATGCAAGTGAAATGTAGCTTCAAAAAGAATCAAAGCAAGTTCTAGAGTGGTCATTAACATGAGTGAAAATCACACAAGAAAGAAGAGAAGGGCATAAATGTTGAATCCATCCATTAGGCTCAAAATCTCATAAGGTATGCATCCATCAAACTCAATTCATTAATTCAATCATCCATCACCAAGCATATCAGTTCAAGAAGGGAGAAAAGTTATTCAATCATGTAATGAACCCCTTTTTTTTATTTTTTTTATAAAAATGCTAAAATCTCTCCCCCACACTTAATATAACATTGCCTTCAATGTGAAAGAGAGATATAGAAAAGAGCAACACAACCTGATAAGAAGTGAATCAACGACAAGCAGAAAAGAAGCGCACTGTCAGTGACGCATCAGACCCTGAAAAGAAATCAAACAACAAAACTTTAGTACTTCCACAATTTAATACTAATTAATTACTACCTAAAAAACTCCTTACTCTGCCAACAATTAAGATGCGTCTCAAGAGTAAAATTACTCCTTACTCTGCCATCACTAATTAGTTTAATAAGTCCATGACAATCATATCATACTTTCTAAACAAAACAACAAATTTTTTTTTTATTATTTTTATTTTTTTATTTTTTTTTGGGCCAACTATCCTTCTCCCCTAACTAGATCACAACATTGTCCTCAATGTTAAAATATAGATGAGTAAAGGATAGAAGATATTACCTGTTGGAGAAAGCTGACACAAATTTAAACAGAAACAAAGTATAATAAAATCAAACCCATTAAAGATAAAGTTTCAGATTTGGCTTTTTTTTCTTGTTACTTCCTTCGCTGCTTCCTGTTGACCAATCTATCTGAGCTAATACCTTATCAGGTACATACTCAAAAGCTTCTAATTTATCAATGAGCTCATCAATAGTGGAGGCAGAGATAAGAAGTTGTCTTGCCGAAGGAGCGATAAATTTCTGTTCCACAACTTTGTTAAGAAAAGATAACAAAAGATCAAAGAAATTATTAACATTCAACAAACCAATGGGTCTATGGTGGATGTTCAGTTCGGCCCAAGAGACAATTTGAAAAATTTCTTCCAAAGTACCAAAACCACCTGGTAAGACAAGAAATGCATCAGAATTGTCAACCATTGTTTTCATTCGTCCATGCATAGATGTTACTTGAATTTCTTCTCCAACTGTCCTTCCAATGATGTTATTTTCAGCTAAAGGTTTAGGAATAACACCTAAAACCTGACTGCCTCCTATAAAAGCAGCAAGTGATACAGCCCCCATTAACCCACGACAACCTCCCCCATATACAAGATGAATATTCCTCGCAGCAAGTGATCGACCAAGAGTGCTAGCTGCTTTTACAAACTCTAATCCCTTCCCATAACTCGACCCACAGAAAACACAGACATTTTTGAGGTTACGAATAGAAGGCCCCATTCTATACTTTTCCTCCCTTTGAGTGTTTCTGAGTTGAAGGAAAATGGAGAAAATGAAGTGTTTAAATAAGAAAAAGAATGGAAAGGGAAATAATTGCAACTATAAGGGTAGGTTGGCTGTTGTCAGAAAAGGTTAAAATTAAGAAACACAGAATCTTTTTTTTTTTTTTTACTTCAAGAAAACCATCAAGGTAAAGAAGTCTAGAAACTCCTAAAAGACCCTGCTCAAAGGATCGTCTGTACAAAAATCAAAATACAACAAAATGACACAAAGATAAAAGAAATAGAAAATGATGACATACCTGTATGTACAGTTTCCATGCCGTATCTTTATACTACGCGTCATGAGTGCAGTAGACATCACGTCCATTTTTTTTTTGAAATTGTTAGAAAAACTTGATGAAAGATGAGTGTATACTTACTTAAGATTGGGATGGAGGTAGTCTACTCTTTCGGCTTTGTGCCAAAGCATTGTTGACCAGTATTCGACCCATTCAAGACCAAATAAGAAACATAGGGCTCCCCAAAGGGACAAGTGGCCATAATACGACTGGCAGCCTCACATGTGGGATACAATCTACCTTCTTTGTTTTTCAATTAAGAAGGCTGGATCAGGATGCATGCATTTCCCCATTCACGGTTTGTGTTATCAAAGCCAACCCTAAGACGTATACATATTTTTTTTTTTTGTTTTTTTTTGTTTTGTTTTGTTTTGTTTTTTTATTTTTATTTTTTTTTTTTTTTTTTGTTTTTGTTGTTTTTTTTGTTTGAAAGATGACATGAAGAAGAAGAAGAGGATGATATGTACAGATTGTTTGTGGATATGGCTCACATCTGCCTCTGGTTTAACGTCCAGTAACGGCTTAAACGTCTTCTATGAGTCGAGGATAAGCTTCCCATCCAATTTTCTTATAAATTGGCAAATAGGGTCTTTTAGAGTCAGATTCCCAAGACTGTAGCGTTTTTCTTCATCCTTGAAGAGATTCCACAATTTAAGAATTTCACGATGCACCAATCCACAAGAATGCGTCTCAAGAGTCAATAAGATATCATCTAATGACTCCTTACTCAGTCCATTCTTAATGAAGAAAATTTTATCTTCTCTATTTGCGGAAACCATCCCCAAAGTACGACATCGCTTGTTACAGTTCCATCGTCCACATTTGTGACAGACTTGTAACCTTTTTGCTCTTCTCCTTTTAGAATATGAACTTCTTCCAAGACCGGGCATATATGAGTCAAATGAAATTGAGGACTCACCTGCTAATCGGACCTTTGCTTCAATTATCCAACGTACATCTTCTGGCATACCTTTGTGCATTAACAGTCTCAATCTTTCACATCGAACTTTGTAGATTTTTCTCAGAGCATTTTGAGGAAGAGAAGGAAAATGTTTTCTCAGGTTTGAAAGAATGACATCCATTTTGAAGGAGAAGAAGGGTTCAGTTATTTTGGGAAACTGAAAAATAAACCGACTTGAGAGTCACGGAGTACCGTATCTGCCACTTAACCGGTAACACAAAGAACTCAAGAACTTGGTTTTCCAGGAATGGTTGAGTCTTTGTCCATTAACTTTAAGCGCATTACCATTTCTAGGATCCTCAATATCTACGGCCCAAGAGGATACACGTGTTTGACAACAAAAGAACCGCGCCACCTAGATCTCAATTTTCCAAGGAGTAGGTGCAGATGATAATCTCAAAGCAGAACTTTTTTGACCAATTTCCGCAGCTTTTGCAAAAGGTGCAACAGACCTTGAATAAAGTAGGCCAATAAAATTCATACTGCAAGATTTTCACAGTTGTTGTCGCTGAAGAAAAAAAAAATGACCTCCACATGCTTCCGAGTGACAAAATTTAATAGCACTACCTACCTCATTATCGGACACATAGCTATTTTTTTTCTTTTTTCTTTTTTTTTTATTCATAATGCGGATGGAGAAGGTTCATCACCTCCATTTCTGCATTCTCTGGAAGTTCATGATACTGTTTGAGGCGGTGTCCATTTACGAGGAAAGCTTTGGCAGTGACCTCACTTTTAATCTGAACAGCACCAGAAGGAAAAACCTTAGTAACAATAAATGGTCCATCCCATCTAGACCTTAATTTGCCAGGCATGAGTCGGAGGCGGGAGTTATAGAGGAGAACTTTTTGACCAATCTCAAATGTTTTCCTCAGAATCAACTTATCATGGAAGGCTTTGGTCTTCTCCTTATAAAGTTTGGAACTTTCATAAGCCTCCAAGCGGATCTCCTCCAATTGCTGCAGTTACAGTTTCCTCTCCATACCTGCTTGATCTAGGTCCAAGTTGCACCTTTTCATCGCCCAGAATGCATGATGCTTAATTTCCACCGGCAGGTGGCAGGCTTTTCCAAAAATAATCCGATACGGAGATATCCCGATTGGTGTCTTATAAGCAGTCCGGTAAGCCCATAAAGCATCCTCAAGCCCCTTGCTCCAGTCCTTCTGTTAGGTTGAACTGTCTTCTGGAGTATCTACTTAATCTCCCTGTTGGAAATCTCAGCTTGCCCATTAGTTTGGGGATGGTAAGGTGTAGAAACTCTGTGCAAGACCCCATACTTTTTCATCAAAGCTTCCATGCTTCGATTACAAAAATGTGAACCCTGATCACTGATGATGGCCTTCGGAACTCCAAACCTTCAGAAAATTTGTGATCTAACAAAATCCACAACAACTTTGGAATCATCAGTCCGAGTAGCTTTCGCCTCCACCCACTTGGATACATAATCAACAGCTTGCAAAATGTAAACAAAACCAAAAGAAACAGGAAAGGGTCCCATAAAATCAATACCCCATACATCAAAAATCTCACAGAACAATAAGGATTTCTGGGGCATCTCATTCCTTCGAGAAGTGTTTCCTGTTCTTTGGCATTGATCACAAGATTTACAAAACACATATGCATCATGAAATAGAGTGGGCTAATATAATCCAGATTCTAAAACTTTCCTAGCAATCCTTTGGGGACCAAAATGACCGCCACATGCAAGTGTATGACAAAAGCTAAGAATAGAATGGAATTCATTATCACGCACGCATCTCCTAATGACTTGGTCACTACAAAATTTCCACAGATAAGGGTTGTCCCACACATAATATTTTGACTCACTCTTCAATTTATCAATCTGAGCCCTAATAAAATGTGCAAGGAAAACACCAAAGAACTAAGAAATTTATCAAATCGAAGAAACCAAGGAGTGTTACCTTGCAGCTTGAAAAGCTGCTCATCAGGGAAGACATCATGGATAGGAAAAGTATCTACCTCCCTTTCAATTCCGCTTAGGTGATCAGCCACTAAATTCTCCGCTCCACTTTTATCACGGATTTCAATATCGAACTCTTGGAGGAGCAAAATCCACCTAATCAACCTAGGCTTTGCATCAAGCTTCTTCAGGAGAAACTTCAGAGCTGTATGATCTGAAAACACAACCACTCTAGAACCAAGCAAATATGATCGAAATTTGTCTAAAGCAAAAACAATTGCTAAAAGTTCCTTTTCAGTGGTGGTGTAGTTGACTTGTGCAGGATCTAAAGTTCTTGAAGCATAGGAGATGACATGAGATATTTTGCCGACCCTTTGTGCAAGAACAGCTCCCAAAGCATAATTAGAGGCATCACACATGAGCTCAAATGGGAGTGTCCAATCTGGTGGCTGGATGATAGGTGTACTGGTCAATGCTTGCTTCAAGTGATTGAAGGCATCCTTGCATTTCTGGTCAAAATGGAACTCCACTTCTTTTTGTAGCAAGTTGGATAGTGGAAGGGCAATTTTGCTGAAATCTTTTATGAATCGCCTATAGAAACCTGTATGACCAAGGAAAGAACAAACCTCCTGCACGCATGTGGGGTAAAATAGGCATGAAATAACATCTATTTTCGCTGGATCTACCTCAATACCCTTGCTAGATATTATATGCCCTAAAACTATGCCTTGCTCCACCATGAAATGACATTTCTCAAAATTCAGAACAAGGTTAGCCTTAATGCATTTATGCAAAACCTGAGTCAAACTATCCAAACATGCATCAAAGGAAGAGCCATAGACAAGTAAAGTCATCCATGAATACATCCATGCAATTTTCTAAAAGGTCGGAAAAATATACTTACCATACACCTTTGAAAGGTGCCTGGAGCGTTACACTGAGACCAAAAGGCATCCTTCGTATGCAAATGTGCCAAATGGGCAAGTGAAAGTAGTTTTATCTTGGTCTTCGGGGCTATATGGATCTGAAAATAACCCGAATATCCATCCAAGAAACAAGAATGCGACTTGCCGCCTAGTCTCTCTAACATCCGATCAATGAAAGGTAATGGAAAATGATCTTTCCCGGTGGCTTGGTTAAGTCGTTCGTAATCAATGCAAACCCGCCACCGATTTGAATTCTTGTGGGTAGTAGCTCATTGTTCGATTTTCAACTACTTGTGACCCCACATTTCTTTGGAACAACCTGCACGGGGCTCACCCATTTATTATCAGATATGGGATAAATAATGCCAGCTTGTAGTAGCTTGGTAACTTCCTTCTTTACCATATCCAGAGTCAGGGGGTTCGGTCTCCTTTGGGGCTGCCGTACTGGTTTAGTATCTTCCTCCAACAAAATCCTATGCATGCATGTGGAGGGACTGATACCAGAAAGATCTGCAAGTGTCCATCCGATGGCTTGTTTATTCTACCTCAAAACCTGCAGTAATTTTTCTTCTTGATCAGGTTGCAAATTTTTAGCAACAATCACATGCAGCTTCTCACCATCTTCCAAATATGCATATTTAAGATGGTCCAGCAAAATCTTTAATTCTAAGGATGGAGGTCAGTACAATGGAGGGCGCAAGCTGTTTGAAACAACTAACTCAAGAACATTAAATTCAACATACTTCTGACTCTCATTTTCATATGCTGCATCATTCAAGTCAACAGCTACATCACCACTCATAATCGCATAAATCTCAAAGCACATGCGCAAACATGGTACAATATCACAACCAACATGTTTCACAGTGTAATGAATCCGAAAATCAACAATATCGGGAAATTCAAAGCATAAATATCGGATAAGCATCGTCAACTAGCATATCAATCACATCAACATGGAAAATAGAATGCTCCTCTGGGGATGTCTCATGGCCTCAAAAATGTTAAATTGTACCACATCGTCGCCAAATTCCATGGAAAGGGTGCCAGCATGCACATCTATCTTGGTCTTGGTTGTCTTGAGGAAAGGTCGCCTAGGATCAATGGAGCATGGTTTGTTGAAGACTCATCTTCCATGTTCAGAATCTAGAAGTCCACTGGAAAAATTAGCTCATTCACCCGAACTAACACATCTTCTAGCACTCCTGCAAGATGAGCAGTGGTCCTATTTGCCAACTGAATCACTATACCAGTAGGTTGCAAAGTACCAATGTTCAAGGACTGATATATTGACATAGGCATGACATTAATCGAAGCACCCAAGTCTAGCATTGCATGTTCAAATTTGGAGTTACCTATCGTGCAAGGAATTGTGAAAGTTCCAGGATCTTTGCATTTTTGTGGCATGCTTGGTAGAATCATTGCAGAAACATTTCTGCCCATGCTTATTTTCTCAGTACCCTTAAGTCTTCTCTTGTGAGTACACAACTCTTTGAGGAATTTGGCATACTTGGGAATCTGCTTGATTGCATCAAGGAGGGGAATATTGATTTCCACCTTCCTGAATGTGTCCATGACTTCTCTTTCTATTTCTGTTTGCGCAGTATGCTTGGACTGTGTGACTCTATTTGGAAAAGGTAGTGGAATGGCCAGATTTGAATTCTCTGCACATTTCTTCTGTGTCACAGATTTTTGGACTGAGCTATCCACTTTCTTCTGTTTCTGGTCACCTTCTGGTTGCTGCACTTGTAGTTCAGGTTGTGGTGGAGTAGGATCGTCTACTTCTCTGCCACTTCTCAAGCTAATGGCACTTACATTGCCTCTTGGGTTGTTGACTGTTTGTGAAGGCAATTGGTTCGACCCTTGACTTTTCAGCTCACTCAGAGTGGTTGCCATCTGCCCAATTTGAGTTTGTAAATTCTGGATGGTGGCATTGACATTCTACTGAAACTGTTTCATCAAGTCTTCGAAAGGTGGCTCAGCTGGAGTGGCTGCTGGAACAGGTAGCTGGAGGGGCTACTGCATGGGTGGCGGCGCAGGTTGTGCTTGCCTAAATGCAGGTGGTTGGTACTTTTTGCTAGGGCCTGTAGCTTGGTATCTAAACTGCGGTTGCTGCTGTTGGTAGGGATGTTGTTGTTGTTGATCAGAATTTCCATATCTCAGGTTAGGATGGTTCCTCCAATCAGGGTTATAGGTATTAGAAAATGGATCATACCTGGGCTGCTGCTGTGATTGCTGATATTGGGGTCTACTAGGAAAAATACCAGCTGCTGCAACAGATTGCTCTGGAAAAATAGAACCACCATCCTGAAGTGTGGGGCATGCATCAGTAGGATGAGATGAACAAGAGCAAATGCCACACACAGTTGCAGCTATCTGTATTGGTGCTTGTTGTCCCACTGCTAACTGCCTCACCAAAGAAGTCAATTCATCAAGTCTGTGTTCCATTCTTTGTTGGTCTACATGAGACGATTGAATCTCATTGACTCTTCTGGTTGAGGTAATAATTCGTGTGCCAAATTGTTGGGTGTTGGCTGCCATGTTTGCTATCAAATCTCTCGGCCGTAGCTGCAGGGTCTTGTCTACTAAGGCTCCTCCGAGGCGCATCCACCATGCTTCGTCATTTGGCAAAGCCTTTCATCGAAATATTGAATTAAGAGTTGATCGGTGATTTGGTGGGGGGGACAAATTTCAAGCACGCTTCTTGAATCTTTCCCAATATTCATGCAAGGTCTCTCCTATCATTTGTCTTATGCCACATATATCTTTTCTAATGGCAAAGACTCTCTAGAGGCGGGAAAAATTTCTCTAAGAACAACCGCTTCATGTCACCCAACTTGTTACTTGAACCTGGTGAAAGATAAAATAACTAATCCTTGGTCAGATCGGAAGTGAGAAAGGAAATGCCCTCAGCTTGATGTGCTCTTCTGAGATCCCATGTGGCTTCATGGTTGAACAAACTACATGGAACTCCTTTAGATGCTTATAGGGATCCTCACCTGCAAAACCGTGAAACTTGGGCAACAAATGTATCAATCCAGATTTTAACTCAAAATCAGCATCAAGATCTGGGTATTGAATACACAAAGACTGGTTAGTTATATCAGGAGAGCAAGCAGTTCCTTAAGAGTTCTATTCTCGCATGTTATCAGCCATGGTTTCGAATTATTCAAGATCTCAAGTTCACTCCCAATATTAAGATCAAATTCAGAAGCAATTCTTGCACTTAGCCTACGAGCTCTAATCAACCTATGCAAGGTTCTATCAATCTCAGGATCAAAGTCAACCAAGTTATCAAGCTCGGACCTAGTCATGCATCACACAAAAACAAATAAATAAGCAAAATACACTAGACAATGGATAAAAATGTTAGAAAAGTTAATAAAAAGCAAAAGTTAGTAAAAACACTTAAAATGAAAAGATTACACTTACTAATCCCCGGCAACGGCGCCAAAATTTTGACGAGCGCCGAACTCAGTCAAAATTATAACCGAAGTTATTACCTAAGCTTGTAGCACAGTGACAACATCGGATCATCTCCACGAGGATTGTAGATGCAATTTATTCAAATCAAGTGAAAGTTAGCAAAGGGGGGTTTGATAGTTTAAGATCGCACTTAACAAAATTAAAGGAAGAAATAACAATTAAAGAGCAGTCATTTTAGAAACCTATCCAAGATTGGGTAGATTCAATCATAGACCCTTCATAGAACACTTGAAGTGCAATTAAATTGTTAATTTGGATCTAACCGAGATCTCTGCATCAAATCCAGAATTCATACTAGACGATCGTCTAGAATTTAATTAACAAGTGATAAACACAAATCCGCAATCACACCATTCATGAAGATCTATGTTAATTTCAAGTACCGAATTCAATTAGCTTAGGCACACATCAGTAACCTAACCTTTTCAATTCTGTGATTAATTTAGATCAATCAGTTCTAAGTTTCATCACAAATCTCAATCTTCATTTATGTGATTAGTTTAGATCAATCAGTTCTAAGTTTCATCACAAATCTCAATCTTAAACCAAGATCAAATCAGATCAAAATAAATAGAATCACCATTCATGCATTCAAGATCAAGAAGAAGAAAAAAAGAAGAAGAAAAGAGGAATTCAATTACAAATCAAATACAATACATAACCAAGGTCTCAAGAATCCAAACCACAATCTCTTCAAGAGTTCTAAATTAACCGAAAGTAGCTTAGCCCTCCATTACCATGAAGGGGAGCATCAAAATATACAAAAGCTATGAGAAACTATGAAGAAACAAGAAGAAACTATGAGAGAAATGAAGGAGAATACAACTTGTTATTCACGATAACTAATGGTGCCTTTTATAGAAGTCTAGGGTAACAAAATGACAAAGGGGAATGGGTGGATGAGTGGGGTGGTTGAGTGAAGTGGTTGAGTGGAGTGGTTAAGTGGGTTGGTTGAGTGGATGAGTGAGTGGATTAGTGGATGAGTGGATGGATTAGTGAATGAGTGGATGAGTGGATTAGTGGATGGATGAGTGGGTGGTTGAGGACGAAAATTTCTTGTCTGACTTGGAAGCCAAAAATGACCAACTATACTTCAGATCCATGAAAAGTACTCTTCATGAAAGTTGTAGATCTTTGTCTTGGCTATAACATGCATATCTGGATCGTCTAATTTGGCTTCCTACAACCCAAGATATGACCCAAATACCGCAGGTTGCTCAAACTCAACTTCAGCACCTCTGTTCCGACTTGCAAGCTCAAACTGACCCATTAGACTTCATTTTTTTCAAAAAGTGTTCTTCATGAAAGTTGTTTATTTGGATCTTAACTATCAACTATCCAAATTTCAGCCCATCTCCATTATTACAGCTTGAGATATGATTTTATGAGTGCACACCATTCGGATTCTAGTGACAGAACCCGTATTCTGACTTCCATGTAAACTTAGGTCCCTGAGACATCTGTTTTGGACTTCAAGCTCTTCATCAAAGTTGTAGAGCTTCCTCCTAGCTTTCCTACAAGGTAAAATTCATGATTATCAGATATCAGGAACTCAAGTTATGGCCAAAACACATAAACAGTGTCAAGTCTCAATAATGCTGAAAATATTCAATTAGGACCAATTTGAGCTTAAACTGACAAAATCATACCAAACTCAATCAATTAAGAATATGGAAAGTGTAAATGACTAAACATAAGGGTTTCTTAATGAATAAAATATGTGATTATCAATCTATCACCACATTAGCCTTTCTCGGATGGTATTGAAGCTGAAAATCATAATCCTTTAGAAATTCAAGCCACCGCCTTTGCCTCATGTTCAATTCCTTTTGATCAAACAAGTATTCAAACTCTTGTGATCACTGAAGACATTGAATGTGGCCCCATATAGAAAATATCTCCATGCCTTTAATGCAAAAACCACTGCAGCTTGTAATACCCCTCTACGGTCCAATCGTCATTACACCACAGTCACTAAATCCAGGCGTGTCACAGTCTCAACAAGAATCTTTTAAAAAATTTCCATTATATATGAATAGAAAATATGAGCCCCGAATGAAGCATATTTAGTACTCAACCATAAAAATACAACCACAAAATGAAAAATATTTTTCATATATAATATATTTGTTCTTAACACAAAGCACTGATAACACGAAACAAAGTACTTACATACTCAAATAAAATACGACGGGAACAAAAGCACGAAAAGGGAAAAGTAGTAACCCTGGGATAGGTACTACTAGAAGACAAAGCCGCAACTCCTAAAATGTATGATGCTCGGTGTCCCAGTCGATACGTCAGGCATCAAGACCCCCATGAAGCTGCACTTGTACGTAACCAAAGAAATCTCGTCCAGATGCCATATCGAAAACAATGAAACAGCCCAATCCAATCAGTAAGGGTGTGGTTCTCTTCTTCTTCCTCACGATCTTTTATCACATATAAATATAAAACAGAAATACATGAATATAGGAAAGAGGTGAGACACCCAACATTCAATACCAATACAACAGTAAAAAAATACAACGGCGCAAAACGCCCACATAGCAAGGCAACAATATTAAACAGGAATAGTGACATACAATAAAAGAAATAGTAACATAGTCTCAGATATTAAACAATGAGATAGTTCAAATAATCATAACCTCATTTAAGTAATAGTTCAATCATCATATAACTGAAAAACAGTTTCATCATCATAAAAATGGGTAAATGTGTAAATGCCAGATGATATGCTGACTCACTATGCACGTGCACATGGTACCAAAATCCTACTCCATGGAGCTAGACATCAACATTCGAAGAGAATGATCAAGGAGTCATGCCAGTATCTCGTTAGCCTTAAAATAAAGTGCTCATCATCAAAAAACTAATATTTTACGCAACATGGCTTATACATGGCACCTCAATAATTGATCGCGATATAGGATAGCGTCTCGGTCCGGATCGTTGGTGTGTTTGCATCGGTCTATCCCACGGCCCCAGTGGAGCTACCACTGTCTATTGTGAGACACCCGCACTCCAACGCCTCCAAGGTCAACACACATGACCCACACTTAGTCTACTCGCACCCGCACTAAGGTGTAATTCAATCTCCTAGGCATGCACCGCCTTTACAACATAGTCCAACGGACATGCATGATGACTCAATGTGTATCATGTATATTCATCCATAATACACTTCTCATGAAACAAGACCACAATTTGGTCAAGTTAAATATCAATATATTCATGTATATTTCACAGTGATATGCTTTCTTATAATCATGCCATAAGTGGCCAATGCAATTATCAACAACATAACATATTTAAATCTTCAATCATAACACATAGTTATTAAAATTCAACCCTAGGTTACATTTTCATTTCAAGACTTTCATCACTAATCCTCTCTAGGGGAATCCTCTTGTTCTTTTCTCAAGTCTAAAATCACTCCAAGTTATCAAGTAAATCTCTTTCCATCATTTTTCCATCTTATGAATCCATAATAGCTTATTAAATTACCTATTCTTCTAAATTTCATCTTGATATATAAATCTTAGCCAATAAAGCCCTAGAGGCCGTGAACCTCCCAAGGACAAGAATCCAATCAATTTCTCCATCACATTGTTAGCATGAACCCTAAGGATCATTGAACCCAAAATTTACATCTTATTTTATCATTATTTATTCTTAATTAATTCCTTTTTTTTTAACCTAAGTTTCTGAGTTTCAAATTATCACAAAACTTGTCTTGGACATCCCATTTTCTTTCCTCTTGGCCGAGATCTTTCCCAAAGGTTTCTAATCCCAAAATTGTCATTATTTCATCAATTATCCATCACCTAATTTCTTAAGTCCCAAATTAGTACACAAATTCCATCGTGGACCCATCATTGGACCATTTAGCCGTGAGCCTCCAAGGTGAGAAATCCCAAAGTTTTTCCATTATAATCATCAATTCTTTAACACCTAATTACCTAAGTTTCAATTTCCACAAAAATCAATCTCAAACCCCCAAAATGTGGTCCAAAACCGTGACCTCACCAAAGGGTAGGAAACCCTACATTTTTTCATTCATCAAATCCAAACAATCCATCATCATTAAGACATTCAAAACAACCAACACTTTCACATAAATCAAATATACACAAAAGCATGAAGAATAAGCATACAAAGTGAGCAATCCATTATGCATTCCTCCATCAACAACACACAAAGGTTCCCTTACTACCAATAAAGGTTGAAGTGAGTAAATCTCCCTCTTACCAAAGAAAATGACAAGAAAAATGCTTCCTTGATGGCCCTTGAAGATTTCGTCCAAAGCTCCACCAAAACCCTAAAAATTTTAACTCAAGAGATCAACATTCTAAGCTTGAAAAAGAGTAAACCAATGACCATAGAGAAGACCATGAATACAAAAATGAGGAGATGGAATGAAAAGATTAAAACTTTACCTCAAAAGCTCCAAGCTTTGATCTTGAAGAAAGATGATAAAGATGGAAGCTTTAGGAAATGGTTCCAACTAGAAAGGTGTTTAGAATGTGATGGAGATCAAGGAAATATGATTAGATGATTTTTATTGTGAAGATGGAGGGCACAAAAGGTGGTCCAGCTGTGAGGTAGAAGGAGTAGGGAGGAAGAGAGAAAATGAGAGAAAATGATGAAGAGAGAAATAATAGAGAGAGAAAGTAGTAGCTTTTGTGTTTTGAAATTGGAAATGAGTGTGATAAAGTGAGATGCACAATTTTGGCTCTCCAAAATGTGTATTGCCATGGAAGAAGGGAGAAAGGAGGGAAAGTGAGTTCCTTGCATGGATAGGAAATTGCTAGGAAGTTTCCTTGAGATGCTTTTTGATTAATTTAATCATTCTTTTGAAATAAAGGAGATTGGATATGACATAAAGTGGATTTCCTTTGGATAAGGTGATAGGATTTCTACTACAAGTTATTACCCAATAGACAATTGTTATAGATAGCAAAGCCAATATTAATTGTCTAATGGATAATAAAATGTATAGTGTTTTTTATTTTTATATGATAAAAATCTTGAAAAACGTGAAACTTCGTAAACCGTGTCTGACTTTGGGTTTAGTAAGATCCCCCGTTGACGTTTTCACAGATCGAGATTCTCAGGGAAAATATGTCATTTCCCCAGCTCAGCTCAGTGTGCATGCAAAACAAGGAAAATATTAAAATATTCAGCATTCTCAAAAAAATCTAGGAAAATTCATAAAAATCACAAATATTAAAATAACTATTTATAATTAAATTATAAATTTTTGGGGTGTTACACGACTAGCTCCAAATCGTGCATTGGGTAGTTCCTTTCGTGTACCTTCAACTGTCTTGAAGCATAGGCTACTATATTTCTGTTCTGCATTAACACACATCCTAACCCCTGGTAAGAAGCGTCACAATACACTTCGAAAGTCTAGCTTGGATTCATAAAAATCAACACTGGTGCAGTTGTCAATCTCTTTTTTAACTCTTGAAAACTTGGTTCACATTCTTCTGTCCAATCAAAAGCTTGACTCTTCCTCGTGAGTTATGTAAGAGGTCCGGCTATCTTGGAAAAACCTTCAATGAACCTTCGGTAATATCTGACCAATCCAACAAAACTCTGGATCTCCGTTACTGTCTTGGGCCTTTCCCATTGCAGAATGCTTTCCACTTTCGATAGGTCCACCGCAATACCTTCCTTTGAAATCATGTGACCCAGAAACTGAACTTCTTCCAACCAAAACTCACACTTTGCCAACTTTGCATACAACTTCTTTTCTTTCAAAATTCAGAGAAATATACTCAGATGTTCAGCATGCTCTTCTTGATTTTGAGAGTAGATCAGAATGTTATCGATAAAAATAATGACAAATCTGTCTAGTATGGACGAAAAATCCTGTTCATGTAATCCATGAATATAGCAGGAGCATTCGTCACTCCGAATGACATCACTTGATACTCATAATGCCTGTAACGAGTTTGAAAATCTGTCTTAGGTATATCCTCTACCTTGACATGAATCTAATGATAACCTAATCGTAGATCTATCTTAGAGAAAATAGCTACTCATTTCAATTGGTCCATCAAATCATCGATCCTTAGAAGTGGGTACTTATTCTTTATCATGACCTTATTCAGCTGACGATAATCTACACAAAGACGAGAAGTTCCTTCCTTCTTCTTGACTAGTAGCACTAGTGCTCCCCACGGCAAAACACTAGGTCGCACAAACTATTTTTCTAATAGTTCCTTCAATTGCTTCTTCAACTCTACTAATCCTGATGGTGACATCCGATATGGTGCAATCGAAATAGGACTTGCTCCTGGTACCAGATCTATAGAAAACTTTATCTCTCTCTCTGGCGGTAAACCTGGTACCTCATCATGAAAAACCTCTGGAAACTCATTAACGACTGAAATAATGTTCACATCTTTCTCACTTTTGACTTCTAAAGAAGACAGCAACATGTATCCTTAAGCTCCATCCCTTAATAGTGATTCAACTTTAGCGGCAGTTAAAAATCCAAAACTCTCATCCTTAGGAAAAACTAAGGTTTTATTCGCACAATCCAATAGGATATGGTTAGAAGATAACCAATCCATGCATAAGATTATATCTATTTCAACAAGAGGTAAGCAAATTAAATTAATAGAAAAGACTCGATTATGAATGGTAATAGGGCGATTCAAACACACTTTAGATGTAACAACAAGCTTGGCAGTTGGTGTAGAAACAATCAATTGAAAACTCAAAGAAGACACAAGTAATTTTAACCGATCCACACACTCATATGCAATAAATGAATGCGTTGCACCCGAATCATATAGTACAGTCAAAAGATTACCTTATATGACACCTTCCCCATGAATAAGATCTTCGGACTAGGAAGCTTCAGCTCTGGTCATCGTGTATACTCGCCCTCCAGATCGCGACTAAGTAGCATGAACGTTACTCACAGTTGGCTTCCTTTCTGGCTGGTTACAATCCCTAGAAACATGTCCAGGTCTTCCACATTTAAAACAAATTGTTCCTTTGATTGAACAATCTCTAGATATGTGGCCACTCTTTCCACATTTAAAACACTTCAGCGTAAACGCCACATTTGGATTAGCTCTGTTACCACTAGAACTTCCCCCAATAGATGGACGTTGGGGTTGACTTCCTAGTGGTCTTGAGTATGGTTTACATTGAACCAGTTGTTGTTGTTGTTGCCTCTTCTTTGAAACCTAGTCGGTCCAAAGTTATGATTTCTTGGATCCCGTGACGGCTCCAACTCCTCGAGTCGTCGACACGTATCCATTAAAGCAGGAAATTGATTCATCCTCATGGGTAGCACTCCTCTTTTCAACTCTACCCTCAATCCCTCTTCAAACTTGCGGCATTTTCACTCCTTATCAGGCTGGATTTGGAAATACCTTGAGAACTATGAGAAGCTGTCAAATTTGGCAACATACTCACCAACAGTCATATTGCCTTGTCGTAAACCAAGAAATTCCATTTCTTTGACATGTCGGGCACTGACAGGAAAGTACTTCTCCAGAAATACCTCACAGAATACCTCCCAGGTAATTTCAGTCCCCTCAACTTGTAGTAATCGCTGAGTTCCTCTCCACTAGTTCTCATCATCCCCTCTCAGCATAAATGTAGCATACTTAACCTTTCGATCATCTACGCACCCCATTCCTTCAAAAATCTTTTCTAAGTCTTGGATCTAAAGACTTGCCTTCTCAGGATCAAATTCGCCTCTAAACTGTGGTGGGTTATTACGCCTAAGCTCAGACAAATTCAGAGCATCAACAATCACCTCATGTTGTTGGGCTAGTCATTGATTCTACTGAGTAATCACCTCTGCCATACGTTGCATAGCCTCCGCAGCTGTAGTCATTGGATCAACATTACGTTCCACGTTTGCACGCCTCCTCCTACCACTAGACATCTTTTTCTTCAATTAATCAAACAAGACAAAACAAAACAAAGTCAGATGTAAGCTTTCGGAAACAAATCACAGAGAATCACACAACACAAGCAAAAATAAACACAACCACAACCCCAAAAGACTCTAACTTGGGCTCTGATACCAACTAACGTAACACCCTATTAGGGATGACATATTTTCGATAAATATAATAAACATTTACCCAAGTTATAAATCATTTCTTAATACATAATAATATAAGTTGTGAAAATTTTCTTTTTTGTACATTATAACATTAAATAAAATAAATAGAATATAAAATAAAACAAACTACTAAATATACTCCATAATGTACATATGATTTTGTCTTTAAGATACAAATAATTTACACACTACATCTATTTAATAAAGCAGTAAACTGTTTGAGTTATACAAAACATAAATAGCCTAAGTGCACATCTAGAAATTCTGATCCTCTGAAGGATCCTCCTCAGCGAGATCATCAGAAGATAGAAATCCCGGTTGCCTTGTAGCTTTACGGACATGAGTCCGCGCTGTCGACACACTACTAAGCTCACTAGGGGCATAGAAACATCCACCCCAATAGCGCCTAATAGTCAAGGGCAATTCTAGATGTAAATAAAAAGTAGTAGAGAATATCAGAGTTCCATCAAACTCCCTACGAAGGGACACAGTCAACCGTCCTACATACACAATCGACTCCCTATCAGCTCACAGACGCCAGGATTCAGAACCCCCGTGAAACTCAGTTTCATGAACCCCAAAAACTCTAGTAATGCCATACCGTGTCACAATCAATCCAAATAATATGGATGATCTCAAGGCTCGCCCTCCTCGCACTGGTCACTCGGATGCTGCTCCTCTTCTTCTTCCTCAAAATCTTTTACGGAACATAAATAATAATACAGAAAACACATACAAAGAGGGAGACAATCTACATCACTACCAGCATGGCAGTACAGAAAATGATAGTGCATACAGATATAACAATTTATATAACATATCATATTATTACATCATATATAACGTCTCAACCCATACATAAATGTCAAATTATGATGCAAACCACATTTGCAAATGTACACAGACTCATTCCTACTCCATGGAGCTAAACACAACATAAGAGAGAATGATCCGGAAAACATATCCGTAGCTCTGGCTGCCCCAGCCAAACATTATATAGTCAAACGTCGTGTAAACAATACACAATCAAAATGTCATGCACCACAGGCATTGTACTGAACAGTCTCCAGTAGATCCTGATTAAGAATAGTTCTTGTCGAGATCGCTAGTGCGTTGCCCGTTACCACGACCCAAAGGAGCTATCAACTTTCCACATGTGGAATCCTACGTACACTAACGCCTCCAAGTTCACTCAATGAACCACACTACGCCTATCACACCTGCACTGCGGTGTAATTCATCTCGTCAGCCAATTGCCAATTCCAACCAAATTGACATATTCCACGATGCATGTGCATGAACCAAAATACACAAATAACGTTATCATTATTTCTCATAATAGTACGCCAGCACTTGGCAGTACTATTTTTCAACATGTCCAGGTCCACCACTTTAACCCGACAGTAAACTACTGTTCCTTTCAGCCGCTTAAATATTTTATCGCGTTTTCACAATCGCATCAGCTTTTTCCAACATTTTAAAATCACGTAGATATTTTTTGACATTTTTTAAATCGCGTAGTGTTTTTAAATCATTTTCTCAATCGCGTAACATTTTTAAATCATTTTCTCAATCGCATAACTTAAAAATCATTGTTTTAAATACGCGTAAGGCTTTTCTAATATTTTTCAACTATGTAAAATATTTCTTTCCTTTCCAAATTAAATTTTTAAAACTTACTCCATTATATATTTATTTCTAAATTTATTTACAGCATTTCGTCTAGAAAATCCATTAAGGAGTATTTTCTACGTTTTCTCTTAAAATTTTCCTTTCTTTGTTATAACCAATATTTACATCTCGAAACTTGCTAATGCGCTTCAAAACCCAAAGGATGAGCTATACGTTAGTACTTTTCAAGTGTTTATTTTACTTCACATCCATACTTAATTTCTCTAATTAAGTTTCTAAAATAAATTCATTCATTTTATTCTCTAAAATCCATAGAAATTTAGTTCTCTTTAATTTAATTACATAGTTCACACTTAGAAAATTATTTTAGATCAAAGGTATCTCAAATGGTACGTTGGCCAAAATTCAACATATCTTTTATAAATCATCTTTAAATTATTTTCTACTATCCAAGTCCTTGTAAAAATCATTAATCTAATTAAATTAACTAATCCATGCTTTAGAAAATATTTGAGAACATTTTGGTTCTCTTTATGTTGGTGAAGCCGTGAGCTTTATGTGTTCTTTGGAACACTCATACAAATCCTCAACATGTTATTCACTTCCTATAATAACTATCATGCATCTATAAACACATACAAAATATATCAATGCTATAGACATGCTTGCAAACAAAATCAATCACAAATAGGCAAAACTTTAAATAACCAAGTGAATGAATCCTTATGGATTCTTCACCACCAATACATCTATTTTCTCACCACCATACAAGGTTGATGAGATTAAATCTCCCTCTTACCTCTAAGGAAGACAAAACCTTCTTGGACATCCTCCTAGTGATTTCGTATAGCTCCAAGAAAACCCTTGTAGGAAAGAAACTTCAGAGTTGTTTTCCAAGCTTCAAATGAATGATTTTGAAGAAACTCTCAAGATGAAAGATGCTTAGAATGGTGTTTAGATTTGAGAAATGGTGTTGGATGAAAATTTAGAAGAGTGGAGGTATGATTTAGTGATGGTGGCCATGAGCTTCACCAAGAAGAAAGGAGAGAATTTTTGGTTCACTTGCCTAGGAGAATGAATGAAGATGAGAATGAACTTAGCAAAAATGCCTTCCTACCTCCTCTTAAAACACTTGGCCGTGGAGCTCCCCCAAAGGACATGGCCTCCTTAGTTGACCACTCAAGACCTCCTTGTAGCCTTAGATTAGATCAAAGGTTGATACCTAAAGCTTTGTCTCCAAGTTTGCTTCCTATTGGTCTAGAGAATCAAGCCGCCAAGCTTCTTGATCCTTCTTGAAGGGCCATGGCCGAATTGCTCCAAGGGAGAGCAAACTAAGTCTTGCTTCATTAGGTTTCCTAGTTAGGTTTAAGTAGATCTAGTTAGGTTTCTTAGTTACTTAGTTAATCATCTAGTTACTTAGGATAACTAACTACCTTCTTGATTTTGCTAGAACCTTCTCTAACTAAGTCTTTAATGAATAGCTAACTAGGTTCATTCCATTTAGTTACTACTTAGGCACTTTGAATTAACTTAGTTAGGTTTTAAGCTAACTTAGTTAGGTTTTCTAGTTACTAACTAACAAGTCCAGCCATTTTTGTGGACCAACATCCTATTGGCTTAAAAATTCAAGCCATTTATGTTGACTAGCTCTCATTGGCTTAGAAATAATTCAAGCCAATTTCGTTGACTGATTTCTATTGGTTCATCGAATTGTAAGTCACAAAGACTTTATCAGTTCCGATTGTCCACTAGACAGAAGCTACTACTCCTAAGTCAGTAGGTACTGTCCACTGAATAATAAAATAATATTATAATATAAAATATTTTTATTTTGTAAATAAATTCTAAAAATTAAAAGATTGATACACGTATCACTCAGAATTAGGTTTAGTAAGATCTCCCAGCTCTGAATAATCAGATAAAGATTTTTCTCGGCCCGAAAATTATTATTTTCTTGATTAAGAGTAAATCGCACACAATAGTCAAATACAGTTACAAAACAGTCAAATTAATTTCATAGCACACAAAAAACATAAAACAGTACATTTTAGACAATATCGTAATTTAGCCAAAATTTGGGGTGTTACACGTATCACCATTCAACCTTACAGGGTTCACACTAGAAAAGTGTAGAAACAAGACTAGAAAACAAGAATACTCAGCTCAACTCATCTCATAAGGAAATCAACTATGGTTTCTAGGGTCCTAAGTCTTGTAAAAAGCCCTCACCATCCATGGATAAGGATTACATGCCTTATACAACCCTTGAATCACACCTAAACCCACCAAAAATTTGTTTTGGTTCCAAGCATAATTGATTACCTATCCTAGGTAATCAATTAGGAGCTTCAAATAAGCTCGTATCACATTTTGCCTAATCGATTATCTCTCTTGATAATCGATTAGAACCCTTTTAAAAAGCCCTCTAGAATATAAGATAATCGGTTAGGACTTCAAGCTAACCAGTTATCTCACATTACATCAGCCCCTGGTTCAACACATAACTGATTACATGACCTTCCTAACTGGTTATTCTCTCCAAACCGTGACTCCATGAAGTATAAAAATCGATTATGCTTCTCCTCCTAACCAGTTATTCTGGGCATAGCAGCCTAGAAAATAGAGTTTCACGTGAAACTCATGGCTTCACTCATGTGCACTCACGAAGAAACTCCTCACACACTCCAAATGTTATCAAAACAAAGCTACAAAAGTCCCATGAACACAGCTAACACATCAACTAACCTTGGCTCATGTTTATTCCACTCAAACCATGAAAACAACTCTCCAAACCCATTTTCTGCCACCTGTGAAAACCCCATAAAATAAAAGATGGTTGGAAGAAGATGAAGATGGAAAGCATGCATCCTACCTCTTGTACCAAAGATGATGAAGTCTTGGCTTTCCCTTTCTTCCTCTTTCTTCTTCTTTTTTCTCCTCCTTCTTTCTTTTCTTTTTTCTTCCTTCTGTTTTTATTTTCTCTTCTCTATTATGTCGTGGGGCTTTTGGGTAACAAAGTCCAACTTTGCTACTTAAAGGCAACCACTAATATGGTACCAAAAATCCCAATTTGCTAAGAACACTTAGATTCCACCGAATCCAGTTTTCTAACTTCTAACAGACTCAAAATAAATCCTAAGATTCATTAAAAAATTGATTTCACTATTTTCATATTTTTTCATATCTGCTAGTAGTCAATCCGGTATTAAAACACACAACCAGTATGCTTAAAAATACTAAACTAACTTCGATTAACCTCAAATTTTAACTATAGCATAGTTCACATATTTGTGACCAAGAAACAAATTATTCACATTTATTTCTATTAACTAAGCAGCTTAAGCTACTTCTGGAGCTAATAACAACTATTTTCTACACAATGTTATAGTAAAGTGCCTAAATGTGCTTAGACAGTCACAAAACTTAACAGACATGATAAACAGGTATTAAGCTACCTTTGTAACCATATATAAGTCTATCATGTTTTCCAGGGTGTTACATATAACCGGTTATGGAAGCTAAGTTTAAAAGCAAAGCAGCAGCCCCTTCCCTCCATTTTCACCCTCTTCACCTTCCTTTATCTTTTTCCTCTCATTTCCCACCATACCCGAGCTCTCCAACCTCTCACCCATCACCAAATTCACCAAAATACATTACCCAAACACCATTTACTCTCATTTTTTCACAATTTCCACCGTTTAAAATCTTCTATTTTCCAAAATTCATCGCTCCTTTATTCTTCCATCTTTCCACCATGGCCAGTAGCTCTTCTTACCCCAAGCGGTCATGCTCCAAAAATCCTAACATACCCAAACAAACAACTACTCCACCCATCAACCAAATGATTCCATTAAGTTTGGACCAACGACGCTTCTTCTCTCATGGGATTGAAATGAGTAAGTATTGCCTGGAGTTTCAAGGAAGAAATCTCATTCAGCCAAAGTACATGGACTGAGATTTCTTTGTTCAAGAAGGTCTCACATCCCTCACAGAGCTCCTAAAATTTCAAGGGTTGAAGAAATTTGTCACCACCAAATGTGATTTCTATTTAGAACCCACTAAGGCATACTACTACAATTTAAGCATTATTGGTGATAATCTAGTGTCAGAACTCAAGTTGCATAGACTCATTATGGAACCTAGTAAATGGACTTCTCTATTTGGTCTCAACTACTCAGAGGAAAAGTTTATAGAGGATAGTCATAAGAAATGGGAAGCATTTAATAGAAGAGCAACTATTGAGAGCATGACTCATCCTGGGTTTGAAGTTCTAGACACAACCTTCACCGTAGGTAATCTGACTCCTCAAGATCGTCTTCTACATTATAATTTGATTCACATACTAGTTCCAAGGGCAAGTAACATTGCCTTGGTTGAAGAGGAAGATATCTTCCTTTTTTGGGCTATTAAACAACGTATACACATTAACTGGCCCTTTTACATCATGAATTACATGATAAAGGCCAACGGAAAACTAATGATGAACGTTCATTATGCTATGATCATTGCCAATATTCTGAATCAGTACAAGTTATCCATAGAAGATGATGGTGTCATCAACATCACGGGTCACCACAAATTTGGAAGAGCCTCTTTCAATCGAATGCAAATAAAAAGGTGAATGATGAATGGACCTATGGACGAGGTCGTGAAGTTGTAGCACCAGCTGGAGGTGCGGATATGCATATAGAGGATGTCTTTGCTTCAAATCAAATCTTGGATGCCTTAGCTAGTTTGCAAGCCCAGCTCACAGATCTTCAGGCTTATCAGGAAAACAGTACCAAGAATATATAAGATCGCCTCAACTCCTTGGATGCTCACCTAGAAAAACTTGAGGATCACTTCCAACAAGAGGAACATGGGGCTTGAGCATAGGTCCATATTTGCTTAGTTACTATTTTTGATACATATCTTCTATTTTTGATTTGGCAATTATTAGTTTATATTGTGCACAATTACTCTATAATCATTTTCATATGCTTTTGGTATTGGTATGAAATGGAAATACATATTCTATTTTGATGATATGGCAATGCATGTTCTGATTATTGTAATATTATATATCTTTTGTCAACTAATACATGTTTTGTTTTGATGGTATGATAATACATGTTCTGCTCTAATTATTGCAATATGTCTTCTCTTTTGTCAACCAATATTATATATCTTTTTTATTATGACATTTGCATAACCGGTTATTTGCAAAGTCAGAAGCATAGGGCTTCTGTTTATAAAAGACCATAACTAGTTATGCCTTTCTCATCACCAGTTATTAGCTCGTTTTAAGAAGCTTCTGGTTAGGCCATAACTGATTATGAAATAGTCATAACTGATTATATAGCAACCAGAAATAGATTTCCAACAACTCTATTTTGCATTTAATGCTTCCCAACCACCACCAACGACTCTTAAATGCTTTGGGCTATAAATGAAAGTATTTATGCATTGATTACAAGTTGGAAAACATTTTGAAAATTATTCTTGAGCATTAAATACGAATTTTCTCATCTTTTCAATATATACTCTATTTTGAGCTTCTAAAAGTGTGAATCATTGATACCATTATTCTTCAATTTGTATTATCCACTCTTGAGAGAGTTTCTTATCATCTATACTTTGTATAATCTGTAAAAAAGAGGGTGAGGTATCCCTCAAAACTATAAGGGTGTGGTATCCCTTGAAAGTAAAGGCTCAAGTACAAGGGTGAGGTATCCTAAGGTGTGTTGAGTGCTCCATCTTGTAAAGGTTATTAAGCACCTGTTTGAAGCTTGAAGATATAGTGGAAATATCGGGTGTTTACTTAAGGACTGGATGTAAGCCACAAGTGGATTGGTGGCTGAACCAGGATAAAGCTTTGTGTTTATTTTCCTAAACTCAACTCTATTACTTTGCGCACTGTTTCATTGAAATTTTTGTGTACTATCTATCTTGGTTGATTTACTTATAAGTGAAAGCCCTCTATCTTCTCAATTCAATCATCTTTAACAAACAATAGCTTCGACGAAAATTGATAATCAAGTGATTTGTGAAAGAAGTGCGAAAATATTTTACAAACTCAATTCACCCCCTCTTAAGTATTGAGGCCACTTGGTAACACAACATGCCTCAGCTGCATAGAACCAACTAGCCACCAGTTGATGCCTTTAGATGGTTCACTACCCTCCCTCCGAGATTTGTGACCGATTGGGATAGTGTAACAGCCTAATATCTGTACCCTAGTATATCTAACATATACCTAAATAAACAATATTAGACATGCTACTTCTAACTTAATCATTAACTAATCCATAACATTTAAAACAAATAATTATGGAGAGCCATAATTAAATTTATACATATAAACTTTATACATACAACTTTTATATTTTCAAAACAAATATAAATTAATACATAAGTTTTGAATTAAAACATAAATCTAAACTAATTTATTTTGTCTATATCTTCATCTTCTTACCCTCTTGTAGGGCCTTGACCTGTTAGCCATGAAATATAAAGGGGTGAGAACATAAAATTTTCAGTAACATATTATACATCTCATGGCATTATTATAAATATACACAAAAGTATAATTATAAAACTATAACTTATAACTTACTATTGATATTAAACAAATGGTTGGTTATTCAAATGTAAAATATCAAAGGTCTCCTTATGCCTCAACTTTACTCATCAAAGTGGGCATACTATACTAACTTCTCTAATCTAGTTATTCATCAACATGATATAAGTACTGAGCAAATATCAATTCACCATGAATAACGCTATTAGCATTAGAACATTCACATTGAGGCTCTATGTGATTATTCATCTAGCCACTTCATAATCCAATATTAAACTCATACTTATAACTCAACTATTCTTAGGAACTATATTTCCTTATATTTATCTGAGTAAAATAAGCTAAATAGCTCTTAAAATGTCTAATGATGAGTGATCTATTCCATGTACTAATTCCATAACATCATATCTGATGATGAGTGGACTAGTCCATGTACTACTTGCACAACATCAAACTAGAAGCTCATCCTTTGTTTGGCATAGGATATCTCATCCTTAGCCTACCATAGGATATACTCATCCATTGCCTAGCTTAGGACAACCTAGTCCACAGCCTAGCATATGATATAACTAGTCCATTGCCTAGCATTGGATATGCTTATCCATCACCTAGCTTAGGACAAACTAGTTCACAGCCTAGCATAGGATATGCTCATCTAGAACAAACTAGTCCACAGCCTAGCATCGGATATAACTAATCCACCACCTAGCATATGATATGTTCATCCGCCGCCTAGCTTAGGACAAACTAGTCCACAACCTAGCATAGGATAGGTTCATCCACCCCTTAGCTTAGGACAAACTAGTCCACAACCTAGCATAGGATAGGTACATCCACTGCCTAGCTTAGGACAACTAATCCGCAACCTAGCTTTGGATATGGCATCCTTGGCCTAGCCTTGGATAACTATTCCTTTCATGAAACACTCTGGTGTCACCACTTTACTAGGCTTGCCCGGTAATGTCCATTACTTAGATAGTTGATCCTTTTTAAATAAAGGAACCAAATTTTTCCAACTAGGTCATATGGCACTTAACTATTGCCAACAAGACCCTATGTCACTTAACTCTTGCCAACTAAGTCGTGTGACGCTCAACTCTTGCCAACTAGGCCCTATGGCGCTCAACTCTTGCCAACTAACCCTTATGATACTCAACTCTAACTAACTAGGCCTTAAGGCACTCAACGCTAACTAACTAGACCTTATGGCACTCAACTCTAACTAATAAAAGAGTTACTAGTGTTCATAGGGCTTAAACCATACCAAAAACACCTCAAATCTTGTCTAAAAAGGCTAATTTTCAAGATTGCACCAAATGTGCATCATAACTATAGAAATTCTAAAATTTTTATGAGCATATAGCTCTCTCTCATATCTTTCCAATTCCATAAACCTTGCTTCATTTGGCTAAGTGTAGCCAAAGTTATGCAACATTTTGCAGAGGCCAAAATAGGGCATTCACTAACTTTAAAATGAAACTGGGAACAAACTACAAATGAAAAAATTCTAAAATTTTACAGGCAAGAATCTTTACATCTTAGCTTCAAAATGCCACTAGTCCCATGTCGATACAACATCGGAGCAAGAAATTATGCAATCTAGTTTACTGGCTGCCAGAATGCCTTTTTCTGCAGAATCTATCTTGGATTCAAACAGAAATTGGTATTGATTGACTTGCTCAATAATTCTGAAATTTTTACCACATGAAGCCTTATGTCTTAGCTTTCAAATGGCACTAGAATCAAGTGATTCCGATGTCTACGGCTCAAGTTATGCAACAAAAATCACAGGTTGTCAAGATGTCATGTTTTGTTTCTGATTCTTTGAAACAACATAACCAATTATAAGCTCTTCATAATCAGTTATTCCGATACTCAGAACCAAAAATGCTACTTGAACAAGCTCAATAACCGATTATTACTTCATGGTAATCGGTTATATGGTGGTTTTCTATAGAACAATAGAAAACCACTATTTTTCACGTTATAACTCCTCTAAAACAACTTCTAGGTGATTCCTATCACCAACCATGATCTCTATCTTAAGCTAACACTCTTATTCAACTCAACTTGATGAGATGAAAGAGTACTTTTTTTAAAAACTTTCATATACAATTCAACCTTAACTATTGAAAGAGTCTTTATGCACTCAAACTTTATCTAGAGCTCCTAGAACTCTAAACTTCCTTAAACTATGTTGGTTGGGTTGTTAACTACCATTACATAGCTTTACTAGAGTTATTCTTAACCCAAAGGATTGAAAAGTATGATTTTCCATTAATCATAACCGGTTACCCATTTGTGGTAATCGGTTAGTCATATTAGTTAACCGATTAGGATACTTCCTTATGTAAACCTAAGTCTCGGCTAAAATAAATAACTAGTTAGGAAACTCTCCTAACTGGCTATTCCCCTCAAAACTGTGACTGCCCACACTCAATAATCGATTAGGAAGCCTCCCTAACCAGTTATACAATTTGGTTTGCACCAGAAAACAGGGTAGCACGTAGCTCCCTTTCATGGTCATCTCATTATTTTCCTTAAACTCATGGTTTTTACGTGATTTGTAACCATAATCATGTTCTCTAACACGTTAGAGTCATTAAACCACTAACTCAAAACTATTTAAACTAGGTTATGAACAAAACTCAATCATCCATAACCCCTAACTCAATCATAAAACTCAAAGATGAAAATTAGTGAGTAACAAGTTCTCCTACCTCTTGAAGACTCTTGATCTTGAAGCCTTGGACTTGATCTTTGAGCTTTGCTCCTTGGATTTTCTTCCTTTTCTTTCTTTCTTCCCCTTCCTCTCTTCTCTCCTTTCTTTCTTTTCTTTCTTTTTCTACTTTTTGGTTCTCAGCCGCGGAGAAGGAGAGAAAATGAGAGATAGGGACATGGAGGGAATTTAGATAAAAGTCTAACTTAAGTTTCTGTACTGAAATTTATATTTGCTAAGGACACTTGAATTATGCTAATTCAAGTTCTCTAGCTTCCAACAACTTTAGAATAAATATTAAGATTCATCTAAATTGTTGTTTCACCTTTATTCTATTTTTTCATATCTGCTAGGGGTCAATCGGGTATTAAAAGCACAACTAATATACCTAAAAATACCAAATTGACTCCGATTGTTCTCAAATTTTAACTGCACCTTATTTAACTCATTTGTGACTTAGAAACAAGTTACCCATACTTGTTTCCCTTAACTTAACAATTTATGCTACTATTTGAGTCATTTTAATCTACTTTTCAGCTTCTGTATTGCAGCAAAGTGCCTAAACTGACTCAGTTTGTCACAAAACTAAATTGGCATATTAAGCAAGTATAATAGTACCTCTGAGACTATATATAAGCCTAACATGTTTCTTGGGATGTTACAGATAGCTTGTCTTCAAGATTTCTGTTACACTTCACTACAAGTAAGGTGCAGTCAAAATACATTCCATGTTTTCCCTAGGTCAAACAAGGGAATGATGAGTCCCTTTGTGATTACATAGAGAGATTCAATAAGGAATCTTTAACTATTAAAGACTGGGATCAAAGGTTAGCTCTGCATTACATCAAGGATGGACTCCACCAAAGGCCTTTCTTTCATTCCCTCACAAAAAGGGAGGCCATCACGATGGATGAGTTCAGAGAATGGGTCTAGAAATACATTAATGCAAAGGATGTTATTAAAGCAAGGAAGAACTTTGGGAAAAGTGAGGATACATGCCCAAAGCCAATCCAAGCCCCCCTCACAATGGCGAAACTCCTCCAATTCAGCCCTAAAAAGGAGGTACAAGGACTATACCCCCCTCAATACACCTAATTCTTAGATTCTACAAGAAATTATGAACACTGAGTTTTGAGATATTCCTAAACCTCCACCGCTAAAGAATCAAGCCTAGAAGGACAAGTCCAAGCGTTATAAGTTCATAGCGGCTACAAGCACAACACGGAGGATTGTGTCTGTCTCCAAGATGCTATCAAGTCTCTCGTCCGAGATGGCCATTTAGGACGATATGTTAAAGAGAATCAACTAGGATCCTAGAACTTCAGGAAGAGAAGTTATAGCTTGAGAAGAAGTCCTTTCCCTTACCAAAAAGGAGATCTCCAGTAAGGAATAAATGCCAAAGGGAAGATTCTCCCTGGGATAATATGTAATGTCCTAAAATTATTTCTACTAGTATAGCCAAATTTATACAAAAGTAATCAGGATTAGGCACATCACTACTTGACTAACATCATTCTTTGATAAACAACTATAATATATATTCATATGATCCTTGTGAGGGAAAAATAATATATACACATAACTAATACATCAATGTACAAATAATACAACTAAGCCTTTTGAGGCATAAGTACATAGAAAATATTTACCAAGCCATTGCATATCTATAATAACAAAGCAATGGTCAAACTAGTAAATAATCCTATGCTACATCACTTCTGCACCTCTACTCTTTGGGATGATCTTACTCTGGAATTATCATTATGGAAATAAGAGATATACGGGGTGAGAATTCAAAAACCCTCAATAGGTATACATATAACATGTCATCATAATAACTCTACCTATTTTGGGGAAAACAAATCAATATTTAAAATATCATAAAGAAAGGGTGGCTAAAGCCATAAGGGTTCCATTTCTCTTCCCAAGGCAGAAATTCCATTATTATCATTAAACAGTGAATTCACTATTAACCATTATACCCAAATCTAACACATCATCAATAGATCATAGCTTATATCAACATGATATCAAATGTGAGTCACAAGAATATTCACATTCTCTCATAATGCAAACACTCAATAAAAAAATTGTAACATCCTAATTCTGATATCATGTTAGACTTGATCTATGCAAGAATATTCAGTATTGACTATGCTATCACTAACAACCAATCCCATAATACTCATATATACAAATAATTATGGAGAGCCACAGTACCAACAGTTATATATATCCATCACAACCACAAAAGGGCATACGATTATACGTAACTCAAAGCAAACTAAGCAAATATAAACTATATACAAGCTCAGTCCAAAACAACATCTAAGCTATGCTACTCCTCATACATTTTCTTCTTCCCTTTTGAAGAACTTGTACCTGGATTTACATGGCGACACAAATGGGGTGAGAAATTATAATTCTCAGTAGAAGTATTCCAATACCTACATTATATACAATCATACAAATTACACAACCATTAAGTTAACACTTTAATCACAGAAGTACACAATTGCCCATACAATTGTAATGTTATGAGTTCATTGTTAGCCATGGCAACCATCACCGAAGAGGGAGGTGAATTGGGTGATTACAAATTTTGAAAATAACTTTGAGAAATCATGCATTTTGATACTTTCAATCAACACTTGCAAACAAAGATACACATAATAGAGATTTCTCAAATACAACTTGGTCTATAGGATAAATCAAGCAAATAAGCTAGATATCAAATTCAACTCAAGCATATATAATTAAGACATAAATGTAAAGAGATAGAGTTGAGAAAAACAAACACAAAGATTTATCCTGGTTCAGTCACCCCTTGTGACCTACATCTAGTCCTTAAGCAAACCACTCGAGATTTTTCATTAAACTTGAAGCTTGAACGGGTGCTTGAAAACCTTTACACAATAGAGCACTCACCATAATTTAGGATACCTCACCCTTTGTGCTTGAGCCTCAAAATAGGGATACCTCAACCTTGAGGGATACCTCACCCTCTATACAACCTTTGAGGGATACCTCACCCTCTTCACAATCAAAGGATACCTCACCATTTTCTCTAGAGGGATACCTCACCCCCTTTTATAACCTTTAAGAGATACCTCACTCTCTTTTACAAACAAGGGATACATCATCCTTTTCTCTAGAGGGATGCCTCACCCTCTTCACAAAGAATCAAAGTGTTTATAAGATGAAACTCTCACAATAATAGATTACACAAATTAAAGCCCTATGATGCTCTTCAAGAATATCTCAAATATGTACAAAAATAGAGGACAAGTGATTTAATGATGATTCACGGATTAGAGTGATTGAAAGACGTTTCTCAATTGTTGGTTAGCCACAAATGATGCCCCAAGATGTGTATTTATAAGTTTTTAGATTAATAGAGCTATTGGGTGGCTTTTATGGCAACATTAAATGCCAAGAAAATAGCCGTTGGGCATTATCAGAATGCTAGTATTCCATTACACACTCTTGATAATCGATTACATGGTTGTATGAATGTGTTCTTGGCTTTCTAGGTAGGATGTAATCGATTACCAGCCTTGTGTAATCGATTACATGGCCTTTGCCAGACTTGTAATCGATTATCGCACTTGGTGTAATTGATTACCATCTCTCTGTTTAGCTTGTAATCGATTACAACGTATGTGTAATCGATTATCTTGCCCTTTAAACACATTTTTCAAGCCCAATGAAGTCTCCAGGCCATTTTTAACATTGGGAAACTTGGACTAAACAAGATTTATAAATGTTTAACATAATCCAAGATTGAAATCAACATTTTTTTAAAATATGAACTTTGAAAAACAAGTTGATTTAAGAGATCTTTGAAAAATCATTTAAATATAATTGAGATACCTTGAGAGCATTTCATATTGATGTTCTAAGACCTATATCTAATATACCTCTTTTGATCTTGGTCTTCTTCTTTTGGTCTTGGTATTTTCTTTTGATCTTGGTCTTCATCTTGACTTTGTTATCATCAAAAACCATTTGACATGCTTCAAGACATAAGGATTCATATTCATGTCATGGTGACAACCGCCCATACAATTGTCATGTTATGCTTAATTATGTCTAATGTGTATGTCTCTACAAATCTTAAGAATGAATACAATTTAAGGATGTCATGAGCCCTTAGACGTATTGAAGATATTACCTACCTCAAATACTCTAGGATATGTTATGAAATGACATGGATTATCAGGCATAGTGAGGATGACTCACCTACAATATCCATCAACACATATAAAGGATATTACTCAACTCACTGTTCTACCAAAAATAAGGAGGATATTACTCACCTCCACCAATCAACAATCCTGATGGGGAATTACTTACCTTAACATGAAGAGGAATTACTTACCTCATTGTTCAATCAATTTAAAGAGGATATTACTCACCTCCATACTCAACAACATAGAGAGGATATTACTCACCTCCATATGACTAAATCAGCATTAAGAGGATATTACTCACCTTAAAATGTTTCACGAACATTACATGCAATACAATTACTAATTACTTCCTATAATTAGCTTCACAATTGATTTACATGCATCTCAAGTTCATCTCTCAAACATTTCATCCAAATACTTCTAAAAGTACTTCAGCACTCTTAAAAGAGTACAAATGAGTGATTCCAACTCCTAGGGAAACTCATTTTTTCAATATCACAATACACAATTTATGTATATATACATATCCATGCCTAATTACCTCACATAATTAGCCTTACAAATCATTCATGATTTATCACATTCTTACTTCATTAAATACTCCTATTAGAGTCTTATCACTCACTAAAAAGCATAAAAGAAGAAATTATACCATTAGAAGACTCCATTACATCTAACAAAAATTCTTATTTCTGTAATACCCTAATATTGTTACCCTAGTATAACTAACAAATACCTGGTTAAACAGTAATAGTTATGCCACTTCTAGCTTGAACATCAACTAATCTATAACATTTATAAATAATTATGGAGAACTATAACTAAAAATCGTACACATATATTATATTAACCCCAAAGGCAAAGTGTTATATATACAACTTATACATCCTCAAAGCTAATATAAACAAATACATCAATTATGTCTATAAAAGAAACAAATAAAACTAATCTACGCTAGTCTTCTATTTCTTTGTCTCCTTGCTTTATAAAAGGTCTTAACCTACTTTTACCATGGAAACATAGAAACGGGTGAGAACATACAATTCTCAGTAATCTTTATACATTTCATGGCATTATACAATGTAAACTACATACATATCAATATAAACTATTTCAACATTATACAATCGCTCATATAATTGTATAACATATCCAATCTGTTTCATATTTACTTAATCTTACAACACTCGAACTTAAACATAATAGATTATGGTTACTACTGGATATCAAATCTTTATTCAATATCTGTAGAACAATTACATGCTATTGTTATGTAAAAGTCACTAACACAATGCATAATCTATAAGCCTAAGTCCCCTACTCGTATGATAAGAACAACTATCTACATAGTTGTAACATATCAGAACTAGTTCATTCATAAACATACCATCAATGATATTGAACAACTACCCATACGATTGTACAATATCATCTATCCTAGACAACTGTCTATACAATTGCCAAGGAACAAGAAATGTACATGATTGTGTGTGTATATCATTGGTTGATTCCAAACTTTCGTTAAACTTGTAGATATGAAAACTGACTCTTCAAACTACTGGATAATGAGTGGACTGGTTCCTACTCACACTGGTGAGAGTACTGATTCCACTATATAAAACTAGTAATCCTAGCACTAATAAGCAATTAAGGCTAAATCCTCACTCAAAGAGACTTTTGGACTTTCCATTTATCTCCTTTGGCTATATGATTGTACATCATTAAAGATTACTCTACTTTGGAATTAGCAAGTAATGAGAAACTATGTAGTGTTAAGTATAACTCGTACAAAACTACTACATTAACTCATCACATGATTCTCTCTAACCAAGTGAAGAACTAAACTCTAGCAAACATGTACTCTTAGCTCACTTCTAACTCATAAAAGAGCATATTTCATGTTTCTATTTAAGAAATCATACTTAGGATACTTGCATCTAGCTTGCCTCATTATCACACCACAAGTGGTAAACTATGCCACCCTAGTGTACTCAAGGTCCTAGATACCTACTTTAGGTAATTCCTAACTTATGGAATGCTTAAAGCCTCAAACTTCCCCGTATATGCAAGGTAATCATTTTCTCAATAAAATACCCCTACTAGTGTCTCAACACACTTTACTAAGTATGTATAAGGGATTCTAGCAAGTAAGGAAATCCTCTTTCCCAAAATAAATTTCCTAGGCAACTATTTTGGGCGCCTAGAAAGGTTGATTTTCAAGAATGCACCAAATATACATCTTAACTTCTAAAATTATAAAGTTTTGTAAGCACCAAATAGCTTTTTCTCATATCTTTCAAAATCCATAAACCTCACCTCATTTGACTTAGTGTAGCCAAAGTTATGCAATATTTTGCAGAGGGTAAAATAGTGCACTCACTATTTTTCTCAATTATGATCTGACTTTAAACTGAAACTGGTAACAAACTTTAAATGGTAAATTATGAAATTCTACAGGCAAGAAGCCTTACATCTTAGCTTCAAAATGCCACTAGTCTCATGTCAATATGATATCGGAGCAAGAAATTATGCAATCTGGTTTATTGGCTTCCAAAATACCTTTTTCTACAGAATCTACCTTTGATTCAAACAGAAACTAGTATTGATTTGCTTACTAGAAAATTCTAAAATTTTTACCACATGAAACCTTATGTCTTAGCTTTCAAATGACACTGGAATTAGGTCATTTTGATATCTACATCTCAAGTTATGCAATAAACAATACAGGTTGTTAGGATGTTGCCCTATCTCGCGCCTAGGCTTGGTTTTACCACGCCTAGGCGTGGTGCTGTCTGTTTCATCTGGATTGAAAAATTTTCAGTTCACGCCTAGGTGTGGAAAAGTTGTGCCTAGGTGTGGTCAATTCTGCAGAACCAAGACAATATTCCATTGGCCTAAATCTTGGATTTTGGCCACTCCAACTCAGTTTACAAGTGATTTAAGGTCCCTAACATGTCCACTAACACCTAGGAATCAATAACCACAAACAAAAACCTCCAATTTGGATACAAAAACCCAAATCACACTTAGCTTGGCCTAAACCCCTCTTTTGGGCATCACTGGTCTAAATGAGATGTTCTAAGTTTCTATCTTCAACTTATACTATGAACAAGTCATAAATGACCAAAGGAACACATTCATTCAAGTCAAACACATCAAGCACCTCTAGAACTCAATTTGGCTTATTAAGCACCAAAGGTGCATCAATGGTGAAAATAGAGAAAATAGATGAACATAAACATAAAATCCCTACCTCTTGCATGGATAAGATGATCCTCAAGCTTGAGCTTGGCTCTTGGAGCTTTAATCTTGCCTTTGGAGCTTCCCCTTTGATTTCCTTCTCTTTCATCTCCTCTTTCCCTTCTTTCTTCCCTTGGTTTTCTTCTTTTCTCACCTTCTCTCTTCTGTTTTTGCTTCCAGTAATGGGAATGAGGAAGAGAAGTCTATTTTGACTTCTTAAAGGATTACCACTAATATGGTACTGATAATCCCGATTTGCTATGAACACTTAGATTCCTTCGAATCAAGGTTCCTAACTTCCAACAGAGTCAAAATAAATCCTAAGATTCATTAAAAATCATGTTGCATTTTTTTTTCTATTTTTCATATCTGCTGTTAGTCAATTTGGCAGTAAAACGCACAACCAATATGCCTAAAAATACCAAACTAACTATGATTACTCTCAAATTTTAACTACACCTTGTACACCCTATTTGTGACTTAGAAACAAACCTTCTAAGTTTATTTTCCTCAACTTAGCAACTTATGCCACTATCTGGGTCATTTTAAGCTACTTTTCAATTTCATGGTTGCAACTAAGTGCTAAACAAACTCAATTTGTCACAAAACTTAATTGACATGTTATACAAATATAATAGTACCTTTGAGACTATACACAAGACTAACATGCTTTTCGGGATGTTATATTCTCCCCAAAATTGCTCACCTCATGCAAACAACTCTGAGTAAACTCACTTTACATAGGATTTCAACTCTCAAGTAGTCCTTTCAATACCGGTTTCTCCCCACCATACTCTTACCAGAGGAAATCTACTTACCTCTAAGCTCTTGGATTCCTTTGCCTATGGATGATAAGCTATACTAAAACCTAACTTAGCTCTGAACTTCTTTTGCAAGACTTCCCAAAAATTGAGTGTGAACCTAGTATCTCTATCAAATACTACATTCACTAAGACTCCCTGCCATCTATCTATCTCTTTCAAAAGTAGTTAGATTACTTAATGTAGAGGATAGCTAACTCTACTTGGGAAAAAGTGAACAGATTACTCAATCTTTCCACCATTACCTAAAACCTCATCATTCCATCTATTGTCACACTAAAATCCTGTTAGGTTTCTAAGAAGATCTGCTCACTAGCGTCCTTTAGAGCTTCCCTCCTCCTTTTGAGCTTCTGTCATTTGAGTCCTTAAGTCTTTTACTAGGTCCACTTTGCTCACCGAGAGACTATATGGCATCATAGTTACCGTGATACTCAAATCCCTGAAACTCTCAAGAAATTCACTCTCTTTGACCATCATCTGGGACACTTGTAGGGATTTCTTACTTAGTGCATCGGCCGCTACATTGACCTTACCCATATGATACTATAACTCAAGGTTATAAACCTTGAAGAACTCTATCTATCTCTTATGCTTCATGTTCAGCTTCCTTTGATCAAACAAGCATCTTAAACTATTATAATCGCTAAACACCTTGAACTAGACTCCTTATGAGCAAGTATCCAAGTCTATAAGGCAAACACCATTGTGGCTAATTCCAAATCATATGTAGGGTAATCCTCCTAGTGTAAGTTTAATTGCCTCGATGCATAGGCATCTACTTACCCCTATTGCATCAAAACACACCCTAGTCCCATCTTTGAAGTATCACTAACTACCTCAAAGTTCTCATAGGAATCTAGAATTACCAACACTAATGTAGTATTCAACATCCTCTTCAACTCTTGGAAACTATACTCACAACTAGAGTTCACTAAAACTACTACCTCTTCTAGCTGACCTAGTCAAAGTAGCACTAAAAGAGAAAGTCTACTAATAAACTTTCTAACCTCGACCACACTGGTTGGTCCTTGCCATTGTACCCCTACTTAAACTTTGCTAGGGTTCTCAGCAATTCCTCCTTGAGAAACTATATAACCCTTAAATTGTATCACTTGTAATCAAAACTAACTCTTGGCTAACTTGGCATGCAACCTCGTCTCCTTAAAAGTTTCCAAAACTACAGTAACATATTGGCTATGTTCTTCCATAACCCTAGAAACAATTTTAGAGATAGTCTCTATTTATTTCTGATTCTAAGACAACTAAATCTTAGATCAACTATACTGGGCAAACTACTTAACTCACCTTATTATCTAACTTAGGACTTAACTCATCTATAGTTCTTTGTAGTAAGTTAGCCCCACATTACTACACTTACATAAGGGCTTATCTCATTCCTTAGCATGGCATAGAACTTAATTCATTCTATTACCCTTGATAGTAAGTTTTTCTCGCTTTACTATCCTTGGCAGAGAGCTTAACTCACTCTTACCTGAGACCCTTGGTAGGGAGTTTAACTCACTCTTACTACCTCTTACATGAGTGCTTTACTCACTTTTCATGTTTTTTGACAAAGAGCTTAACTTACTACTTTGTCCCCGATAGAGTGTTTACCTCACTCCTCTATTATACTTGGCAAGATTTATTTGGTCTCACTTACTTACTTGATGTGGAGGGATTGGAGGAATACTTCCTCTACACATCTGGTAAAGTGTTTTACTCACATCTTTACCCTCACAAGGTGTTTTTCTCGCTACCTTGTGTCACAACTCCATCCTTAGCAAAGAGCTTTACTCACTACTTTGCAAGGCCAAGGGGTTTAACTCACTCCTTTAGTTAGAATAATTGTGTTATGGTTCAGCTTTAACTATTAAAGGAACCATCTCTTAATTAATGCTTCATTTCAACCCAACTAAATGAGACAATAGAGCATTTCTCTAAAACTTGCATAATTTCACTCAACTTAAACTATAAGAGATTAATTTATGCCTTTATGATAAGTAAAACTTTCTTATCATACTTCTATCAACAACTTTGATAAATGTTTCTCCACTTATATATATACTCAGATACAAACTCAGAAAACATAACTCAACTTCACTTAATCATGATTTTACTTCGAGTATCATGAAGAATTCGATACTATTCATCCCTTAATAGCTTTCACAACCAAAGAATGATGAGCTCAAAAAAATGAACACCACAACCACTTAACTCATCGTTCTATGGATCAAAGTTTGATTATGTAACTTACTCTGCACTTAACTCGTACTTCTTTAAGCTTAGCCATAAATTGGCCTTCTAACATGCCACCTATAACACCCCAAATTTCCTAAATAGTTGATAGTAATTTTGACAGTTAACAGAATTTTACTGTTTAGTACTTTCTGTGTACTATAAAATTGTTTTGAGTATTCCGTCAGCATATTTGATCGTTTTGAATGATTTACTCCGTGTCAAGAAAATAATAATTTTCGGCCCAGGGAAAATTTTACGTAATTTAATTATTACTGTTAAGTTTTAATTATTTTACGAAATCTGATTTGATATTTGTACGTTTTCTAATATTTGTGATTTTTGTGGATGATTATAAATTTTTATATTTCTCTGATCGTTTTTGGACTGTTTATGGGCCCCAGTGGTCCTACGTGGGCCCGGGGTGAGTCCCAAAACGTGAAAATTTTTTTACGCATAGAAAAATTTGTACTATTTAGACGGAGACAGGGGATCTTACTAAACCTGAATCCGGAAACAGTTTTAGAAATTTTCTTTTACTGTGTTTTATGCTGTATTTAATTATCGGGCGATAAAAATACAGTAAAT
Source organism: Ormosia emarginata (assembly GCA_029884605.1). NCBI lineage: Eukaryota > Viridiplantae > Streptophyta > Magnoliopsida > Fabales > Fabaceae > Ormosia > Ormosia emarginata. The sequence goes on along the minus strand of JAQQTP010000074.1, from coordinate 23,547,957 downwards.
GTATTCTTTCGTGGGGTTATAGCAAATAAAAATAAATATTATACTGCTTAAGTCAACAATAGTGGTTATGACAACTTTTGATGGACCAATCTAATATTAAAGACTTTGATATCAACCGTCGATTTAATCAATGGTGTAGGATTAATCTAATAAAATGGCTATGACAATTTATAACCATTGGATTTAGATTCAAATCAAGGGTGGAGATTTGATCTTATAAAGTGGCTAGGAGCATTTGTCATCGTTGGATTCAGATTAAATCAACGGTGGAAATGGATCATTTATGATCATTGGATTTGGATTTAATCAATAGTGGAGATTTGGTCTTCTAAAATGGCTATGACTAATTATGACCCTTGGATTAAAAGTAAGAATGAGTAATCTTGACCCTTCATTTTTTGAGATGCATCTAATGGCTAGGATTTCAAGGAGAAAGATCTAATGGCCTAGATTAAGTCTTCTAATCAAAAGTCTACCTTAATCCTAACCATTGAATTAATGAATGGCCTAAAATGCTCTAAATGGTGGCTAGAAAAGATGACAACTTTATGAATGCATAATGCATGGAGGGGGGACGGTTTTGTGGTTGTTTAGGAGCTAAAGAAAAGTTTCAAGACCATTATTAGCTATTTTGGTCATTATTGATCAATTATTCATCATTCATGAACTTTCCTAAAGCAAAGCATAGCAAAAATATTCTCTTCTTTCTCTCCAAGCATAGCTATGGCCATGCACTCTAAAGGGGGCCAAAATTGTTGGTTTCTATCATTTGTATCATAATTGTCTTTCTATTCATCATCTTCTCCAAAACAAAACACAAAAACTCCATTCTCTTCTTCAAGAAACACCATTCGGCCAAAGCACCCAAGAATGCCTTCCATCACTAAAATTTTTTTATCTAACCTAGTTTCTTGAATCCTTACATCATTCTAAGAACCTCTCTAGTTATGAGTTTTCACAAAATCCTTCATCTAGAGCTTTAAATCCAAGCTTCAAGTTTCTATCAAAAATGGTAGAGTTCATATTTCTTCACCTAATCTTTTAGTTTTGATTTTCTAAGCCATGCTTGAACCATGGTTTACTTATTCTTTTACTTGTTATTAATTTTCAGATTTGTTTATGATTTTTTAGGGATTTTTCCAAGGAGTTCTACGAAATTGGTAGAAGGAAAACTAAGTGTTTTCACTTCATTCTTTACCTTAACCAAGTCTAAGAAACCTTTCCCTAAAAAAAAAATTAAAAATTACATCTTTGTTCTTCAAGAAGAAACATTTGGCCAAGACACCCAAAACCACTCTCCAATCTCTTTTAATTTCATCTAACCATAGGTCTTAAATCTAAATGATATTCTAAGCAATTTTTATGTTGGAGACTTTCTCTAAATCATTCATCTTCAACCTTGTTCTTCAAGCTAAAGATTGTAGCTTTATTAGTGAAGTTTGTTAATCTTCACTTTTCTTTTGATTTTCAAGGTTCTAAGCCATGTTTGATCCATGGTTCCCCTAGTTCAAACTTAATATACTAATAAACTTGTGTTTTGTTGTGTATTTAAGAAACTTTTGGTGGTGAAGGACTTGGAAAAAGAGGCAAAACAAGGAACTTTTGAGGATCTTCAAGAGGTAAGAGGGAGATTCATCTCACCAACCAAGTATAGTGGTGAGAGATGGTCTTATATTTGATGAATGGTGAATCCATGTGAGGATTCATATCCATGGTCATGTAATAATTTGTGGGTGTTTATATGCTTTGATTATTTGCCTATGCTTGGTATGATTTGCATGATTTATTGCTTTGATTATGTCATGCTTGTGATATATATTTGAATATATATGTGTATGCCATGATTTGATGATGAAAAGGAAAACAATTTTTGGTTTCAAAGAACCATAGAGGCACACGGCTTCAAGGGTGATTTTTGAATAAAAAGATTCTAAGTATTTTATTAATCATGAGTTTTAAATGAAAAGAGCAATGAGTTGATGATTTTAAGGATTTGCAAAGAAAGTGAAAAATGAAAATGAACAAATGATTTGATTTCAAAGACCAAGTGCTCACGGTTTTTGTTAAGGAATTTTTAATGGTTTTGTTTGTGTAAAACCATATCAATTTAGAAGGAAAAATATTTGATGGCCATTTGAAAACAAGTACCACGGTTTTGAAGGTTTGTGAATACCTTGATTTTATAAAGGAAAAGTATTTGATGGCTTCAATGGCCAAAGACCCCACGGTGTTTGGGAGATTGGAATAGTTTTGGTTTTATGAAACAAAGTGATTTCAAAGTGGAAACAAAGTGTTTGAACAAAATGTTTTAGTACAAGGATTAAAGAAAATGGAAACAAGATGTTTTGTTTCTTGAAAAATGGAATTTCGTTTACGAAAGACAAAAAGAGGTTGAAGGTGTTTGAACCTCAATTTATTTTAAAGAGAAATGATTTTGGAATTGATTTGAGAAAAATGGAGAATATAATAATGATTTGATATTTTCTAACGTGTAACTCATCCTTTGGGTTTTGGAGAGCGTTAGTAATTTTTAAAGTTAGAAACATTAATTTAATTTAATGGAATTGTGAATTTGTGGAATTTGCTGCAAAAAGGATTTTCTTGAGTAAGAAAATGTGGGAAATAATATGAGTAGTCATATTATTTTGAGAAAGATTGAAATGGAATTTTTGAAGGATTGAGAAATATTTTTTGTAATGGAATTATGGTGAAAAATGATTTACGTAACTTAAAAACGTGATTTTTAAGCTACGCGATTTGAAAAATGTTGAAATATTTCTACGCAATTTGGAAAGCGTTTAAATATTTTTACACGTTTGAGATATTATTGAAAAATTGCTACGCAACTTATAAATGGTGGAATATTTTTACACGATTGAGAAAATGTTGAAAAATCACTACATGATTTGAAAATGCAACGAAAATGTTGTAAAATTGTGAAAACGTAACAAAAATGTTACGCGATTGTGAAAACACGACAAAAGTGTTTTATGACTATGAAAACGCGATAATATGATTTCACTGTTAAAAATATAGTATGATTACTGTTGGGCCAGTGTGTGGACCCTGATTATGAGATTATGAAATTAAACTGAGAATGGGCCAATGTGTAGACCTTAAATATGAAATGATGAATTTTGCCTCTGATTAGCAATGGTGCATTGAACAAGCATTGGAAATGGTGAATTTTGCATATGATTGGCATTAGTGCATTTTATATGCATGAACTAGTGTATGAACACTATATGAGAAAATGATGAATTTTCGCCTCTGATTGGCATTGGTGCATTGAACATGCATTGGAAAGGTCCGAGGGATTGTATGAGGCTATTTGCCTAGGAGAGACGTACACCTCTTGAGTGGGTGCGATACGTGTAGTGTAAGTCACTTGTTGACCTTGGGGGCATCGGGGTGCGGGTTGCTTACATATGTGGTTGGTCGCGCTTCTTCTCGTAAGTTAGACTGATGCAACGCACCGATGATCCTGACTGAGATACTATTCTTGATCATGATCTCGTAAAGACTGTCGTGTATATGCTAGATGTGCAAAAATCAAAATGAGGATTATAGCACTTGGTCTGAGCCATTTTGGTACAGACAGATCTTTCGAATCGACTTCTCCGAACTGAGTATTAACTCCATGGAGTAGGACATTGAGTCTATGTGCGCATGCATGAAACTGAGCATTTATGTCTATGTGATATATTAATTGAGGAATATTGGCTATGACAATTGTTTTGAATACTTGGATGATGATGATGATAATTGGATAATGATGAGGGCATCACCATAATTATTGAATGATATTTGAACTGATAAATGATTTGATGATGATAATTGATTAATGTTGATGGTATGATATATCTGTATGATATGTTGTTGTGTTATCTCTGTGTTGTCATGTTGGTATTGGCGTAGGTGATCTCACCTCTTTATTATATTGTTTTGCTATGTTTGTGTTGTAAAAATTATATAGTAGAAGGAACGAGTTGTCTTAGGCATAACGAGTCACAGATATTCTGAAATTGGTGACAACATCAGAGAATGACCATTCCAGATTTGATAGCATGCAGTGTTGACAAGGAACAGATGTCTGATGCATCAAGATGGATACAAGAAGGAATAAGTCTATTATGTTTTCTCGTTAGTGTTGTACCGTGCTATTAAGTAGGACCCGTCATAGGGTTTGCTACTGTTAAATAGAGAGAGTTTTCTGTTAGTTTTATATTTCTCTTTAAATTGTTAAATATTAATTGGTGTCAATATTGTATATTAAATATATTTTCAGTAATACTTATGGATATCAGTAAGTTTATGTTTCCGTCTTTGATGAAAAGAAATTTTAAAACCCATATTTTATAACTCAAACCTTGTTTATGAACTTCTTTATAGATTATGAGTTGGGAGTCGAAAATGTGATACCCTGAGGGGGGTGTTACAATAGTTGGTATCAGAGCACGGTTTGAGTCTTTTGAGGTTTGTGGTTAGGTCTATTTTGCTTGTGTTGTGCTCTCTGTGTGTTTGTTTTCTGAAAGAAAACAAGGTTGTTTAAAAATGGATACCAGATCCATTTTATTTTGATTTGTTCGTCTTTGAAAAAAGGAATGGCTCGTGGTAGATGTATGTAACATCCTAAAAATTTCGTATCTCTTAATCAATAATTTTAACAGTTAACAGAATTTTACTGTTTAGTAATTTCTGGATACTGTAAAATTATTTTAATATTCCATCAGCGTATTTGATCGTTTTGAGTGATTTACTCCGTGTTAGGAAAATTAAAATTTTCGGGCTAGGGAAAATTTTACGTAATTTAATTTTTACTGTTAGGTTTTAATTATTTTACATAATCTGATTTAATATTTGTGCGTTTTCTAAATTTTGTGATTTCTGTGGATGATTATGAATTTTTTTTATTTGTGGGCCCAGGGGGCCATACGTGGCCCCAGGTGAGTCCCGCAAAATGAAAATTTTTCTATGCATAGAAAAATTTGTACTATTTAGACGGAGACAGGGGATCTTACTAAACCTGAATCCAGAAACAGTTTTAGAAAATTTCTTGTATTGTATTTAATTATCAGGTGATAAAAATATAGTAAAAATATTATTTGTAGGGTTATAACAGATAAAAATAAAAATTATACTGCGTAGTCAACAAAGAGGGCTTGACTTGATTTGTACCCTTGGATGAGAATACTTAGTTTGAATATTAACCATTGATTTAATCAACGGTTAAGAAACAAACTTAATAAAGAAGCATTGGATAATCACCATTGATTTAATCAATGGTGTGAGAATAAGCTTAGTTAGGAAGGCTTTGATATCAACCGTCAATTTAATCAACGGTGTAGAATTGGTCATATAAAGTGACTATGACCATTTATAACCATTGGATTTAGATTTAATCAAGGGTGGAGATTTAGTCTTAAAAAGCGACAAAGACCATTTATGACCATTGGATGTGGATTTAATCAATGGTAGAGATTTGGTCTTCTAAAGTAACAAAGACCATTTATGACCCTTGGATGTAAAGTTAGAAGGAGTAATCTTGACCCTTCATTTTGGAGATGCATCTAATGGCTAAGATTTAAAGGAGAAAGATCAAATGGCATAGATTAAGTCTTCTAAATCAAAAGTCTACCTAAATCCTAACCATTGATCTAATCAATGGTCTAAAATGCTCTAAATGGTGGCTACTTATTATGGTCATTTATTGAATGCACAAGGAGAAGCATGCATGGAGGGGGGGACGGTTTTGTGAAGTATTTTGGAGCTAAAGAAAAACTTTATGTCATTATTAAGTGGTCTTGGTCAATTATGCATCATTGTCGAATTATTTGCACTCTTTGAAGAATGCATTGGAGGGGGGGCTACGGTTTTGAGAAGCTTTAGGACATAGGAAAGTTTGAAGACCATATTATTGATATCCTTGCTTTCCTTTGTCTTCTCTAAAACCAATAACTCATCAAGCTTTTCTCTCCACTTTCTTTTCATGGAGGTTTCGCCATGCACTCCAAGAACACCTTCCATCACTCAAAAATTTCATACAACCTAGTTTCTTGAATCCTTACCTTATTCTAAACAACTTTCATGTTGGAAACTTTCTCTAAATCATTCATCTTCATGGACTTTCTTCAAGATCAAAGTTATAGGGTATTTGTGGTGAAGTGTAAGAAGACTTCATTTCTTCTCTCTTTTTCATGATCTGAATCATGTTTGATCCATGGTTCCTCTTAATCAAGCTTAGTATACTAATTTTTATATATTTTGTTTTGTATTTGAGAAGCCCTTGGTGGTGAAGGACTTGGAAAAAGAAGCAAAACAAAGAGCTTTTAAGGATCTTCAAGAGGTAAGAGGGAGATCCACCTCACCAACCAAGTATGGTGATGAGAGATGGTCTTATATTTGATGAATAGTGAATCCATGTGATGATTCATATCCATGGTCTTGTAATTTATTTGTGGGTGTTTATGTGCTTTAATTATTTGTCTATGCTTGGTATGCTTTGCATGATTTTATGGCTTTGATAGTATGCTTAAAATATGTATGATAAGTATATGGCATGCTTGTAGTATTTATGATGAAATATGTATGTGTATGCCATGATGTATTGATGGAAAGGAAATCAATTTTTGGCTCCAATGGCCAAGGAAGGGCTACAGTTTTGATGCCCTTGATTAGGGTTCATGTTGAAAATTTTCAAGAACAAGGGAATTAATTTTTGGTCCCTAGAACATGGTGAATTTCGGCCAAGACACCTCAAGATAGGTGTTCACAAATTAATTTTTTTTATGAATGATGAAATGAGATGTTTAGAAAAATAAGGAAAATAAACAAAGGATTTATTTTTCAAAGAGTACATGAACACGGTTTTAGAAGGATTTTTATTGATTTATTTTGTGTAAAAAGTTTCTAAATGTTTACTAATCATGATTTTGAAAAAGAGACCGGCAAACGTTGATTTTAAAGATTTGCAAAGAAAGTGAAAAAGGATTTGCAAAGAAAGTAAAAAAGGATTTGTAAAGAAAGTAAAAATGAATTTGAATAAATGGGTTTGGTTTTTATGACCATCGGTATTTCGGTTTTGAAAACAAAGATTTTAATGGTTTTGTTTGTGTAAAACCATATTGACTTAGAAGGAAAAATGTTTTGATGATTTCAATAGTCATGTCCACGTTTTTGAGGACTTGTATTTCCTTGATTTTTTTGAAAACAAAATGGAAATATAATTGATTTGGTATAAAGAATTTGGAAAGGGAATTAGAGCATTTTATCACTTGAGAAATCAAGTTTTTGTAAACGAAAATGTTTTCGAACTTCAATTTATTTTGAAGAAGGTTGTGTTTGGAAATGATTTGGGAAAAATGAAGAATATAATGGTGTATTGAAAATTTACTAACGTATAACTTATTTTCGAGTTTTTAAGTACGTTAGAAAAATGTTAAATTTTAAAACGTTGATTTATATCAATGGAAAAGTGATTTTTGTGGATTATATTTTGTAAAAGGATTTCTTGAGTAAAGAAATGTGGAAAAAGATTTTCTTGAGTAAGAAAATGTGAAAAATGAAATACAAAGTCATATTATTTTGAGAAATGTTAAAAAGGAATTTTTGAAGGTTTAGAAATATTTTCTGTAATGAATTATGATGAAAATGTTTTACGTAACTTAGAAACGTCATTTTTAAGCTACGCAATTTGAAAAATGTGTTGAAAATGATATTGATTTATTTAAGTCCAAAATAATGTTTGGAATATTGAGGAATATTTTACGTGATTGTAAAATGTTGAAAAATATTTTACGTATCTTAAAAATGATTTGAAATACATTAAAATATTTCTACGTGATTTGAAATATGTTGAAATATTTCTACACGATTTGAATTATGTTTAAACATTTTACGTGATTTGAACTATTGTTGAAAAATCACTACGTGATTGAAAAGTGATAGAATATTTTTACGTGATTGTGAAAATGACGAAAAATCATTATGTGATTTCGAAAGTGTTTTAAATATTTTGAAAATGATGGAAAATGATTTACACGACTTAAAAGAATGATTTTTAAGTTACGCGATTTTGAAACAGTGGAAAAATAATATGCGATTTGAAAAACGTATATTTTTACGCGATTGAGAAAAACATTAAAAAATTAGTATGTGGTTTAAAAGTGCAACAGAAGAGTTGCAGTATTTTGAAAACGTAACAGAAATGTTACAAAATTTTGTAAACATAACAGTAATGTTACGGTATTGTGAAAACGTAATAAAAATATTTTGGAATTTTAAAATGTAACAAAAGCATTACGATATTTTGAAAATGCAATAGAAGTGTTGTGGTATTGTGAAAACGTAACAGAAGTGTTATGGTATTGTGAAAATATAATTAAAATGTTTTGGAATTGTGAAAACGTAACAGAAATGTTACGCGGTTGTGAAAACACGACAAAAGTGTTTTATGACTATAAAAACATAATAACATGATGATTACTGTTGAACCAGTGTCCATTCACTGTGTGAGAAAATGACGAGTTTTGCCTGTGATTGGTATTTGGTGCATTTTATATGCATTAGAAAGATATGCCTGTGATTGGTATTGGTGCATTATACATGCATTGAAAAAATATGCATTGAGGCATATGATTAAATTGAACAAATGAAATTGAAAAGATTTGGCCTTTGTGGTTGGACTTGTACTGATATATTCATGCATTGTATAAAGTATAGTTAATAAGTTATTTTGGCCCTTGTGGTTGAAGAGGGAATGAGAATTGATAGTGAAGTCTATGATGGATCTTGAGGGCGTCAAGGTGCGGCGGTCGACCAGTGGATATCTGTCTATGGGCTAAGGCTGGATCATATGCCACTTGGCGATGCAGTCCGTTGCAACGCATTGACGATACTCGACAAGAACATGATTCTTTTCAATGACTGGGAGATTGTCTGTGGGCTTACTAGGCAATTAACCAGAGCATTCTTCTCGAAATTGTGGAAACCTCCATGGAGTTGTTTTTGAAAAACTGAGTCTATGTGCACATGCATGAATCTGAACATTTATATCTGTATGATATATTAATTGAGGAATATTGGCTATGACAACTATTTTGAATACTTGGATTGATATATGATTGGATGATGATAGTTGATTAATATTGAATATATTATTGGAAGTTTGGTATGATATCCCTGTATGATATTGCTGTTTGTGTTATCTCTGTGCTGCCATGTTGGTATTGGTGTAGGTGATCTCACCTCTTTGTTATGTTGTCTTGCTGCGTCTGTATTGTTAAAATTAAATAGTAGAAGGAATGAGTTGTCTTAGACATACCGGGAGATAGATATTCTGAGTTCGGAGACCACATTAGAGAATAACTATTCCAGAGTCGATAGCGTGCAGTGTTGACAAGGAACATATGTCTAATGCATCAAGAGGAATACAAAAAGAAATAAGAATGTTAAGTTTTCTTGTTGGTGTTGTACCGTGCTATTAAGTAGGACCCGTCATAGGGTTTGCTACTGTTAAAAAAAAAAAGAAAAAAAAAGAGTCTGTTAGCTTTATATTTCTCTTTAAAATGTTAAATATTGATTGGTGTCAGTATTGTATATTAATCAGTAAAGAAAAAATTTTGAAACCCACCTTTTATAACTCAAACTTTTTATGAACTTCTTTTCAGATTTTGAGTCGGGAGTCAGACATGTGATACCCTAGGGAAGGTGTTACATTAGTTGGTATCAGAGCACGGTTTGAGTCTTTTGGGGTTTGTGGTTAGGTCTATTTTGCTTGTGTTGTGTTCTCTGTGTGTTTGTTTTCCGAAAGGAAACAATGTTGTTTATAATGGATGTCAGATCCATTGTATTTCGATCGCTCGTCTCTGAAGAAAAAAAAAAGGAATGACTCGGGATAGTTATACTTGTATGGAAGTGGAACATGTTACTAGTAATGCAGTTGCAGCTACGGCAGCAATAGGAGCAATGTGGAAAGACGACTGCACACGAATAGAGGATCGCTGAACAGTGAAACTGAAGTTAAAGTTTAGGATCTGATGGAAGAGAATCAGTCTTGGAATATAAGATTTCGTAATTTTGGAATCTGATATTCTTAGGGATATTGGGAAAGTGATTGATTTCAACGAAAAATGTATTTACGACCATTGAGAAACCAGAAGCAGTAAGTGAAGTGGAAGAAGGGGCATTTAATGGAGGAATGTACGTCAAGGAAACAATTTGCGAAAAAGTTGGACACATTCACCTAGAGATTATGCTCTTTGAAAACAGAGTTTTCTGTTAGTAAAATCTTGGATGATAAGGAAAATTGTTACTCTAAGAGGAATGAGAGTGTTCTGAGCTGAAGACCTAAACAAGGGAGACTGTACTACAAGAGGTAATTCTTTGATCATAGTGCATATCTTTGTGAGGAAACCTATTCTTTGTGTAATATGATTGAGTAGATCAATTATATTTTAGAGTTATCCGTAATCCTCTGATTTGTTTCTTTCTGTTTCTATTCTTAGCCGATCGAGCTACTTGTGTTATTCAAATATTGTTATAGATCAAATTTTTGTGTTAGTTTGATCTCTCGTTCAAAATTTGTGTTAGTTTGATCTGTTTCATAAACAAACGTGATCTTTGAAAATGGATTGGTTATTTTTCAACCATATCCTATGAGATTATTTCAACAAAGTGTGAGTAATTCAGAGAAAATCTATTCTTGAAAATTGGGGTTACATCCAATTCTTTGCTGGATATGTTCGATAACATATTCAATTCATTTTGTTATTTTTCATGATGTTTTCTTTCATCTCTTTGCAATTGAAGGAATATCTTGCAAGAAAGAATATTCCTATGTTTATATCTCGTGTCATTGTATCAAAGTGGCACAAATGAGAAGTGGTGGATTCTTCAAAAGTTGAAGAAGTTCGTCAATATGAAAAGTTAACACGGTAATGGAAAACCGTAGAAAAAATTTTATTGAGATATTTGTTTGATCAGTAGAAGTGAACAAGAGATAAAGGACTTTCATTGGTTAAAATCGTTTAGAATGACGCAAGAGGTGAAATTACATGAAAGCTGGAAGAAAAGATGGAAGAGGAATATCTATATTTATTCCGAGGATGTGAAATCATGGGTTATTAAATTTCGAGGATGAAATTTTTGTAATAGGGTGAGTATTGTAACATCCTAAAAATTTTGTATCTCTTAACTAGTAATTTTGACAGTTAACAGAATTTTACTATTTAGTAATTTCTGGATACTGTAAAATTATTTTAATTATTCCATCAGCGTATTTGATCATTTTGAGTGATTCACTCTGTGTCAGGAAAATAAAAATTTTCGGGCTGGGGAAAATTTTATGTAATTTAATTTTTACCGTTAGGTTTTAATTATTTTACGTAATCTGATTTAATATTTGTGTGTTTTCTAATTTTTGTGATTTTTGTGGATGATTATGAATTTTTTTTACTGTTTATGGGCCCAGGGGGTGTATGTTGGCCCAGGTAGGTCCTGCAAAGTGAAAAATTTTCTACGCATAGAAAAATTTGTATTGTTTAGACAGAAACAGGGGATCTTACTAAACCTGAATCCGAAAATAGTTTTAAAAAATTTCTTGTACTGTATTTTGTACTGTATTTAATTATCAGGTGATAAAAATATAGTAAAAATATTATTTGTAAGATTATAGCAGATAAAATAAAAAATTATACAACGTAATCAACAAAGAGGGCTTGACTTGATTTGTATCCTTGGATGAGAATACTTAGTTTGAATATTAACCATTGATTTAATCAACGGTTAAGAAACAAACTTAATAAAGAGGCATTGGATAATCACCATTGATTTAATCAATGGTGTGAGAATAAGCTTAGTTAGGAAGGCTTTGATATCAACCGTCAATTTAATCAATCTGTAGAATTGGTCATATAAAGTGACTATGACCATTTATAACCATTGGATTTAGATTTAATCAAGGGTGGAGATTTAGTCTTAAAAAGTGACAAAGACCATTTATGACTATTGGATGTGGATTTAATCAATGGTAGAGATTTGGTCTTCTAAAGTAACAAAGACCATTTATGACCCTTGGATGTAAAGTTAGAAGGAGTAATCTTGACCTTTCATTTTGGAGATGCATCTAATGGCTAAGATTTAAAGGAGAAAGATCAAATGGCATAGATTAAGTCTTCTAAATCAAAAGTCTACCTAAATCCTAACCATTGATCTAATCAATGGTCTAAAATGCTCTAAATGGGGGCTAATTATTATGGTCATTTATTGAATGCACAAGGAGAAGCATGCATGGAGGGGGGGGACAGTTTTGTGAAGTATTTTGGAGCTAAAGAAAAACTTTATGTCATTATTAAGTGGTCTTGGTCAATTATGCATCATTGTCGAATTATTTGCACTCTTTGAAGAATGCATTGGAGGGGGGGCTACGATTTTGAGAAGCTTTAGGACATAGGAAAGTTTGAAGACCATATTATTGATATCCTTGCTTTCCTTTGTCTTCTCTAAAACCAATAACTCATCAAGCTTTTCTCTCCACTTTCTTTTCATGGAGGTTTCGGCCATGCACTCCAAGAACACCTTCCATCACTCAAAAATTTCATACAACCTAGTTTCTTGAATCCTTACCTTATTCTAAACAACTTTCATGTTGGAAACTTTCTCTAAATCATTCATCTTCATGGACTTTCTTCAAGATCAAAGTTATAGGGTATTTGTGGTGAAGTGTAAGAAGACTTCATTTCTTCTCTCTTTTTCATGATCTGAACCATGTTTGATCCATGGTTCCTCTTAATCAAGCTTAGTATACTAATTTTTATATATTTTGTTTTGTATTTGAGAAGCCCTTGGTGGTGAAGGACTTGGAAAAAGAAGCAAAACAAAGAGCTTTTAAGGATCTTCAAGAGGTAAGAGGGAGATCCACCTCACCAACCAAGTATGGTGATGAGAGATGGTCTTATATTTGATGAATAGTGAATCCATGTGATGATTCATATCCATGGTCTTGTAATTTATTTGTGGGTGTTTATGTGCTTTAATTATTTGTCTATGCTTGGTATGCTTTGCATGATTTTATGGCTTTGATAGTATGCTTAAAATATGTATGATAAGTATATGGCATGCTTGTAGTATTTATGATGAAATATGTATGTGTATGCCATGATGTATTGATGGAAAGGAAATCAATTTTTGGCTCCAATGGCCAAGGAAGGGCTACAGTTTTGATGCCCTTGATTAGGGTTCATGTTGAAAATTTTCAAGAACAAGGGAATTAATTTTTGGTCCCTAGAACATGGTGAATTTCGGCCAAGACACCTCAAGATAGGTGTTCACAAATTAATTTTTTTTATGAATGATGAAATGAGATGTTTAGAAAAATAAGGAAAATAAACAAAGGATTTATTTTTCAAAGAGTACATGAACACGGTTTTAGAAGGATTTTTATTGATTTATTTTGTGTAAAAAGTTTCTAAATGTTTACTAATCATGATTTTGAAAAAGAGACCGGCAAACGTTGATTTTAAAGATTTGCAAAGAAAGTGAAAAAGGATTTGCAAAGAAAGTAAAAAAGGATTTGTAAAGAAAGTAAAAATGAATTTGAATAAATGGGTTTGGTTTTTATGACCATCGGTATTTCGGTTTTGAAAACAAAGATTTTAATGGTTTTGTTTGTGTAAAACCATATTGACTTAGAAGGAAAAATGTTTTGATGATTTCAATAGTCATGTCCATGTTTTTGAGGACTTGTATTTCCTTGATTTTTTTGAAAACAAAATGGAACTATAATTGATTTGGTATAAAGAATTTGGAAAGGGAATTAGAAGCATTTTATCACTTGAGAAATCAAGTTTTTGTAAACGAAAATGTTTTCGAACATCAATTTATTTTGAAGAAGGTTGTGTTTGGAAATGATTTGGGAAAAATGAAGAATATAATGGTGTATTGAAAATTTACTAACGTATAACTTATTTTCGAGTTTTTAAGTACGTTAGAAAAATGTTAAATTTTAAAACGTTGATTTATATCAATGGAAAAGTGATTTTTGTGGATTATATTTTGTAAAAGGATTTCTTGAGTAAAGAAATGTGGAAAAAGATTTTCTTGAGTAAGAAAATGTGAAAAATGAAATACAAAGTCATATTATTTTGAGAAATGTTAAAAGGAATTTTTGAAGGTTTAGAAATATTTTCTGTAATGAATTATGATGAAAATGTTTTACGTAACTTAGAAACGTCATTTTTAAGCTACGCAATTTGAAAAATGTGTTGAAAATGATATTGATTTATTTAAGTCCAAAATAATGTTTGGAATATTGAGGAATATTTTACGTGATTGTAAAATGTTGAAAAATATTTTACGTATCTTAAAAATGATTTGAAATACATTAAAATATTTCTACGTGATTTGAAATATGTTGAAATATTTCTACACGATTTGAATTATGTTTAAACATTTTACGTGATTTGAACTATTGTTGAAAAATCACTACGTGATTGAAAAGTGATAGAATATTTTTACGTGATTGTGAAAATGACGAAAAATCATTATGTGATTTCGAAAGTGTTTTAAATATTTTGAAAATGATGGAAAATGATTTACACGACTTAAAAGAATGATTTTTAAGTTACGCGATTTTGAAACAGTGGAAAAATAATATGCGATTTGAAAAACGTATATTTTTACGCGATTGAGAAAAACATTAAAAAATTAGTACGTGGTTAAAAAGTGCAACAGAAGAGTTGCAGTATTTTGAAAACGTAACAGAAATGTTACAAAATTTTGTAAACATAACAGTAATGTTACGGTATTGTGAAAACGTAATAAAAATATTTTGGAATTTTAAAATGTAACAAAAGCATTACGATATTTTGAAAATGCAATAGAAGTGTTGTGGTATTGTGAAAACGTAACAGAAGTGTTATGGTATTGTGAAAATATAATTAAAATGTTTTGGAATTGTGAAAACGCGTATGTAAATGTTACGCGGTTGTGAAAACACGACAAAAGTGTTTTATGACTATAAAAACATAATAACATGATGATTACTTGTTGAACCGGTGTCCATTCACCGTGTGTGAAAAATGACGAGTTTTGCTGTGATTGGTATTTGGTGCATTTTATATGCATTAGAAAGATATGCCTGTGATTGGTATTGGTGCATTATACATGCATTGAAAAAATATGCATTGAGGCATATGATTAAATTGAACAAATGAAATTGAAAAGATTTGGCCTTTGTGGTTGGACTTGTACTGATATATTCATGCATTGTATAAAGTATAGTTAATAAGTTATTTTGGCCCTTGTGGTTGAAGAGGGAATGAGAATTGATAGTGAAGTCTATGATGGATCTTGAGGGCGTCAAGGTGCGGCGGTCGACCAGTGGATATCTGTCTATGGGCTAAGGCTGGATCATATGCCACTTGGCGATGCAGTCCGTTGCAACGCATTGACGATACTCGACAAGAACATGATTCTTTTCAATGACTGGGAGATTGTCTGTGGGCTTACTAGGCAATTAACCGAGCATTCTTCTCGAAATTGTGGAAACCTCCATGGAGTTGTTTTTGAAAAACTGAGTCTATGTGCACATGCATGAATCTGAACATTTATATCTGTATGATATATTAATTGAGGAATATTGGCTATGACAACTATTTTGAATACTTGGATTGATATATGATTGGATGATGATAGTTGATTAATATTGAATATATTATTGGAAGTTTGGTATGATATCCCTGTATGATATTGCTGTTTGTGTTATCTCTGTGCTGCCATGTTGGTATTGGTGTAGGTGATCTCACCTCTTTGTTATGTTGTCTTGCTGCGTCTGTATTGTTAAAATTAAATAGTAGAAGGAATGAGTTGTCTTAGACATACCGGGAGATAGATATTCTGAGTTCGGAGACCACATTAGAGAATAACTATTCCAGAGTCGATAGCGTGCAGTGTTGACAAGGAACATATGTCTAATGCATCAAGAGGAATACAAAAAGAAATAAGAATGTTAAGTTTTCTTGTTGGTGTTGTACCGTGCTATTAAGTAGGACCCGTCATAGGGTTTGCTACTGTTAAAAAAAAAAGAAAAAAAGAGTCTGTTAGCTTTATATTTCTCTTTAAAATGTTAAATATTGATTGGTGTCAGTATTGTATATTAATCAGTAAAGAAAAAATTTTGAAACCCACCTTTTATAACTCAAACTTTTTATGAACTTCTTTTCAGATTTTGAGTCGGGAGTCAGACATGTGATACCCTAGGGAAGGTGTTACATTAGTTGGTATCAGAGCACGGTTTGAGTCTTTTGGGGTTTGTGGTTAGGTCTATTTTGCTTGTGTTGTGTTCTCTGTGTGTTTGTTTTCCGAAAGGAAACAATGTTGTTTATAATGGATGTCAGATCCATTGTATTTCGATTCGCTCGTCTCTGAAGAAAAAAAAAAGGAATGACTCGGGATAGTTATACTTGTATGGAAGTGGAACATGTTACTAGTAATGCAGTTGCAGCTACGGGAGCAATAGGAGCAATGTGGAAAGACGACTGCACGAATAGAGGATCGCTGAACAGCGGAAACTGGAAGTTAAAGTTTAGGATCTGATGGAAGAGAATCAGTCTTGGAATATAAGATTTCGTAATTTTGGAATCTGATATTCTTAGGGATATTGGGAAAGTGATTGATTTCAACGAAAAATGTATTTACGACCATTGAGAAACCAGAAGCAGTAAGTGAAGTGGAAGAAGGGGCATTTAATGGAGGAATGTACGTCAAGGAAACAATTTGCGAAAAAGTTGGACACATTCTCTTGGAGATTATGCTCTTTGAAAACAGAGTTTTCTGTTAGTAAAATCTTGGATGATAAGGAAAATTGTTACTCTAAGAGGAATGAGAGTGTTCTGAGCTGAAGACCTAAACAAGGGAGACTGTACTGCAAGAGGTAATTCTTTGATCATAGTGCATATCTTTGTGAGGAAACCTATTCTTTGTGTAATATGATTGAGTAGATCAATTATATTTTAGAGTTATCCGTAATCCTCTGATTTGTTTCTTTCTGTTTCTATTCTTAGCCGATCGAGCTACTTGTGTTATTCAAATATTGTTATAGATCAAATTTTTGTGTTAGTTTGATCTCTCGTTCAAAATTTTTGTGTTAGTTTGATCTGTTTCATAAACAAACGTGATCTTTGAAAATGGATTGGTTATTTTTCAACCATATCCTATGAGATTATTTCAACAAAGTGTGAGTAATTCAGAGAAAATCTATTCTTGAAAATTGGGGTTACATCCAATTCTTTGCTGGATATGTTCGATAACATATTCAATTCATTTTGTTATTTTTCATGATGTTTTCTTTCATCTACTGCAATTGAAGGAATATCTTGCAAGAAAGAATATTCCTATGTTTATATCTGTGTCATTGTATCAAAGTGGCACAGCAGAAGCGTGGTGGATTCTTCAAAAGTTGAAGAAGTTCGTCAATGTGAAAAGTTAAGACGGTAATGGAAAACCGTAGAAAAAATTTATGGAGATGTTTGTTTGATCAGTAGAAGTGAACAAGAGATAAAGGACTTTCATTGGTTAAAATCGTTTAGAATGACGCAAGAGGTGAAATTACATGGAAACTGGAAGAAAAGATGGAAGAGGAATATCTATATTTATTCCGAGGATGTGAAATCAGGGTTATTAAATTTCGAGGATGAAATTTTTGTAATAGGGTGAGTATTGTAACATCCTAAAAATTTTGTATCTCTTAACTAGTAATTTTGACAGTTAACAGAATTTTACTATTTAGTAATTTCTGGATACTGTAAAATTATTTTAATTATTCCATCAGCGTATTTGATCATTTTGAGTGATTCACTCTGTGTCAGGAAAATAAAAATTTTCGGGCTGGGGAAAATTTTATGTAATTTAATTTTTACCGTTAGGTTTTAATTATTTTACGTAATCTGATTTAATATTTGTGTGTTTTCTAATTTTTGTGATTTTTGTGGATGATTATGAATTTTTTTTACTGTTTATGGGCCCAGGGGGTGTATGTTGGCCCAGGTAGGTCCTGCAAAGTGAAAAATTTTCTACGCATAGAAAAATTTGTATTGTTTAGACAGAAACAGGGGATCTTACTAAACCTGAATCCGAAAATAGTTTTAAAAAATTTCTTGTACTGTATTTTGTACTGTATTTAATTATCAGGTGATAAAAATATAGTAAAAATATTATTTGTAAGATTATAGCAGATAAAATAAAAAATTATACAACGTAATCAACAAAGAGGGCTTGACTTGATTTGTATCCTTGGATGAGAATACTTAGTTTGAATATTAACCATTGATTTAATCAACGGTTAAGAAACAAACTTAATAAAGAGGCATTGGATAATCACCATTGATTTAATCAATGGTGTGAGAATAAGCTTAGTTAGGAAGGCTTTGATATCAACCGTCAATTTAATCAACGGTGTAGAATTGGTCATATAAAGTGACTATGACCATTTATAACCATTGGATTTAGATTTAATCAAGGGTGGAGATTTAGTCTTAAAAAGTGACAAAGACCATTTATGACTATTGGATGTGGATTTAATCAATGGTAGAGATTTGGTCTTCTAAAGTAACAAAGACCATTTATGACCCTTGGATGTAAAGTTAGAAGGAGTAATCTTGACCTTTCATTTTGGAGATGCATCTAATGGCTAAGATTTAAAGGAGAAAGATCAAATGGCATAGATTAAGTCTTCTAAATCAAAAGTCTACCTAAATCCTAACCATTGATCTAATCAATGGTCTAAAATGCTCTAAATGGGGGCTAATTATTATGGTCATTTATTGAATGCACAAGGAGAAGCATGCATGGAGGGGGGGGGACAGTTTTGTGAAGTATTTTGGAGCTAAAGAAAAACTTTATGTCATTATTAAGTGGTCTTGGTCAATTATGCATCATTGTCGAATTATTTGCACTCTTTGAAGAATGCATTGGAGGGGGGGGCTACGATTTTGTGAAGCTTTAGGACATAGGAAAGTTTGAAGACCATATTATTGATATCCTTGCTTTCCTTTGTCTTCTCTAAAACCAATAACTCATCAAGCTTTTCTCTCCACTTTCTTTTCATGGAGGTTTCGGCCATGCACTCCAAGAACACCTTCCATCACTCAAAAATTTCATACAACCTAGTTTCTTGAATCCTTACCTTATTCTAAACAACTTTCATGTTGGAAACTTTCTCAAAATCATTCATCTTCATGGACTTTCTTCAAGATCAAAGTTATAGGGTATTTGTGGTGAAGTGTAAGAAGACTTCATTTCTTCTCTCTTTTTCATGATCTGAACCATGTTTGATCCATGGTTCCTCTTAATCAAGCTTAGTATACTAATTTTTATATATTTTGTTTTGTATTTGAGAAGCCCTTGGTGGTGAAGGACTTGGAAAAAGAAGCAAAACAAAGAGCTTTTAAGGATCTTCAAGAGGTAAGAGGGAGATCCACCTCACCAACCAAGTATGGTGATGAGAGATGGTCTTATATTTGATGAATAGTGAATCCATGTGAGGATTCATATCCATGGTCTTGTAATTTATTTGTGGGTGTTTATGTGCTTTAATTATTTGTCTATGCTTGGTATGCTTTGCATGATTTTATGGCTTTGATAGTATGCTTAAAATATGTATGATAAGTATATGACATGCTTGTAGTATTTATGATGAAATATGTATGTGTATGCCATGATGTATTGATGGAAAGGAAATCAATTTTTGGCTCCAATGACCAAGGAAGGGCTACGGTTTTGATGCCCTTGATTAGGGTTCATGTTGAAAATTTTCAAGAACAAGGGAATTAATTTTTGGTCCCTAGAACATGGTGAATTTCGGCCAAGACACCTCCAGATAGGTGTTCACAAATAATTTTTTTTATGAATGATGAAATGAGATGTTTAGAAAAACAAGAAAAATAAACAAAGGATTTATTTTTGAAAGAGTACATGAACACGGTTTTAGAAGGATTTTTATTGATTTATTTTGTATAAAAAGTTTCTAAATGTTTACTAATCATGATTTCGAAAAAGAGACCGACAAACGTTGATTTTAAAGATTTGCAAAGAAAGTGAAAAAGGATTTGCAAAGAAAGTGAAAAAGGATTTGTAAAGAAAGTAAAAATGAATTTGAATAAATGGGTTTGGTTTTTATGACCATCTGTATTTCGGTTTTGAAAACAAAGATTTTAATGGTTTTGCTTGAGTAAAATCATAGACTTAGAAGGAAAAATGTTTTGATGATTTCAATAGTCATGTCCACGTTTTTGAGGACTTGTATTTCCTTGATTTTTTTGAAAACAAAATGGAAATATAATTGATTTGGTATAAAGAATTTGGAAAGGGAATTAGAGCATTTTATCACTTGAGAAATCAAGTTTTTGTAAACGAAAATGTTTTCGAACTTCAATTTATTTTGAAGAAGGTTGTGTTTGGAAATGATTTGGGAAAAATGAAGAACATAATGGTATATTGAAAATTTACTAACGTATAACTTATTTTTGAGTTTTTAAGTACGTTAGAAAAATGTTAAATTTTGAAACGTTGATTTATATTAATGAAAAAGTTATTTTTGTGGATTATATTTTGGAAAAGGATTTCTTGAGTAAAGAAATGTGGAAAAAGATTTTCTTGAGTAAGAAAATGTGAAAAATGAAATACAAAGTCATATTATTTTGAGAAAAGTTAAAAAGGAATTTTTGAAGGTTAAGAAATATTTTCTGTAATGAAATTATGGTGAAAAATGTTTTACGTAACTTAGAAACGTGATTTTTAAGCTACGCAATTTGAAAAATGTGTTGAAAATGATATTGATTTATTTAAGTCCAAAATAATGTTTGGAATATTGAGGAATATTTTACGTGATTGTAAAATGTTGAAAAATATTTTACGTATCTTAAAAATGATTTGAAATACAGTAAAATATTTTTACGTGATTTGAAATACGTTAAAATACTTCTATGCAATTTGAATTACGTTTAAACATTTTACGTGATTTGAACTATTGTTGAAAAATCACTATGTGATTGAAAAGTGATAGAATATTTTTACGTGATTATGAAAATGATGGAAAATCATTATGTGATTTCGAAAGTGTTTTAAATATTTTGAAAATGATGGAAAATGATTTACACGACTTAAAAGAATGATTTTTAAGTTACGCGATTTTGAAACAGTGGAAAAATAATATGCGATTTGAGAAATGTATATTTTTACGCGATTGAGAAAAACATTGAAAAATTAGTACGTGGTTTAAAAGTGCAACAGAAGAGTTGCAACATTTTGAAAACGTAACAGAAATGTTACAAAATTTTGTACACGCAACAGTAATGTTACAGTATTGTGAAAACGTAATAAAAAAGTTTTAGAATTTTAAAACGTAACAAAAGTGTTACGGTGTTTTGAAAATGCAATAAAAGTGTTGTGGTATTGTGAAAACGTAACAGAAGTGTTATGGTATTATGAAAATATAATTAAAATGTTTTGGAATTGTGAAAACGTAACAGAAATGTTACGCGGTTGTGAAAACACGACAAAAGTGTTTTATGACTATAAAAACATAATAACATGATGATTACTGTTGAACCAGTGTCCATATACTGTCTGAGAAAATGACAAGTTTTACCTGTGATTGGTATTTGGTGCATTTTATATGCATTAGAAAGATATGCCTGTGATTGGTATTAGTGCATTATACATGCATTGAAAAAATATGCATTGAGGCATATGATTAAATTGAACAAATGAAATTGAAAAGATTTGGCCCTTGTGGTTGGACTTGCACTGATATATTCGTGCATTGTATAAAGTATAGCTAATAAGCTATTTTGGCCCTTGTGGTTGAAGAGGGAATGAGAATTGATAGTGAGGTCTATGATGGATCTTGAGGGCGACAAGGTGCGGCGGTCAACCAGTGGATATCTGTCTATGGGCTAAGGCTGGATCATATACCACTTGGCGATGCAGTCCGTTGCAACGCATTGACGATACTCGATAAGAACACGATTCTTTTCAACGACTAGGAGATTGTCTGTGGGCTTACTGGGCAATTAACCAGAGCATTCTTCTCGAAATTGTGGAAACCTCATGGAGTTGTTTTTGAAAAACTGAGTCTATGTGCACATGCATGAATCTGAACATTTATATCTGTATGATATATTAATTGAGGAATATTGGCTATGACAATTGTTTTGAATACTTGGATTGATATATGATTGGATGATTATAGTTAATTAATATTGAATATATTATTGGAAGTCTGGTATGATATCCCTATATGATATTGCTGTTTGTGTTATCTCTGTGCTGCCATGTTGGTATTGGTGTAGGTAATCTCACCTCTTTGTTATGTTGTCTTGCTGTGTCTGTATTGTTAAAATTAAACAGTAGAAGGAATGAGTTGTCTTAGACATACCGGGAGATAGATATTCTGAGTTCGGAGACAAGATCAGAGAATGACTATTCCAGAGTCGATAGCGTGCAGTGTTGACAAGGAACAGATGTCTAATGCATCAAGAGGAATACAAAAAGAAATAAGTATGTTAAGTTTTCTCGTTAGTATTGTACCGTGCTATTAAGTAGGACCTGTCATAGGGTTTGCTACTGTTAAAAAAAAAGAAAAAAAGAGTCTGTTAGTTTTATATTTCTCTTTAAATTGTTAAATATTGATTGGTGTCAGTATTGTATATTAATCAGTAAAGAAAAATTTTTGAAACCCACCTTTTATAACTCAAACCTTTTATGAACTTCTTTTCAGATTTTGAGTCGGGAGTCAGACATGTGATACCCTAGGGAGGGTGTTACATTAGTTGGTATCAGAGCACGGTTTGAGTCTTTTGGGGTTTGTGGTTAGGTCTATTTTGCTTGTGTTGTGTTCTCTGTGTGTTTGTTTTCCAAAAGGAAACAATGTTGTTTATAATGGATGTCAGATCCATTGTATTTCGATTCGCTCGTCTCTGAAGAAAAAAAAAAGGAATGACTCGGGATAGTTATACTTGTGTGGAAGTGGAACATGTTACTAGTAATGCAGTTGCAGCTACGGGAGCAACGGGAGCAATGTGGAAAGACGACTGCACGAATAGAGGATCGCTGAATAGCAGAAATTAGAAGTTGAAGTTTAGGATCTGATGGAAGAGAATCAGTCTTGGAATATAAGATTTCGTAATTTTGGAATCTGATATTCTTAGAGATATTGGGAAAGTGATTGATTTCAACGGAAAATGTATTTACGACCATTGAGAAACCAGAAGCAGTAAGTGAAGTGGAAGAAGGGGCATTTAATGGAGGAATGTAGGTCAAGGAAACAATTTGCTAAAAAGTTGGACACATTAATAGCTTTAATGTTTCTCCACTTATATATATACTCAGATACAAACTCAGAAAACATAACTCAACTTCACTTAATCATGATTTTACTTCGAGTATCATGAAGAACTCGATACTATTCATCCCTTAATAGCTTTCACAACCAAAGAATGATGAGCTCAAAAAAATGAACACCACAACCACTTAACTCATCGTTCTATGGATCAAAGTTTGATTATGTAACTTACTCTGCACTTAACTCGTACTTCTTCAAGCTTAGCCATAAACTGGCCTTCTAACATGCCACCTGTAACACCTCAAATTTCCTAAATAGTTGACAGTAATTTTGACAGTTAATAGAATTTTAGTGTTTAGTGATTTCTGTGTACTGTAAAATTATTTTGAGTATTCTGTCAGCATATTTGATCGTTTTGAATGATTTACTCCGTGTCAAGAAAATAATATTTTTCAGGCCAGGGAAAATTTTAAGTAATTTAATTATTACTGTTAAGTCTTAATTGTTTTACGTAATCTGATTTGATATTTGTACGTTTTTTAATATTTGTGATTTCCCAAAATGTGAAAATTTTTCTACACATAAAAAATTTGTACTGTTTAGACAGAGACAGGGGGTCTTACTAAACCTGAATCCGGAAACAGTTTTAGAAATTTTCTTTTACTGTGTTTTGTGCTATATTTAATTATCGGGTGATAAAAATACAGTAAATGTATTCTTTCGTGGGGTTATAGCAAATAAAAATAAATATTATACTGCTTAAGTCAACAATAGTGGTTATGACAACTTTTGACAGACCAATAGGAAACAAGTTTAATTCTTTTGATGGACCAATAGGAAGTAAGTCTAATATTGAAGACTTTGATATCAACCGTGGATTTAATCAATGGTGTAGGATTAGTCTAATAAAATGGCTATGACCATTTATAACCATTGGATTTAGATTTAAATCAAGGGTGAAGATTTGATCTTATAAAGTGGCTAGGACCATTTGTGATCGTTGGATTCGGATTAAATCAACGGTGGAGATGGATCATTTATGACCATTGGATTTGGATTTAATCAATGGTGGAGATTTGGTCTTCTAAAATGGCTATGACTAATTATGACCCTTGGATTAAAAGTAAGAAGGAGTAATCTTGACCCTTCAATTTTTGAGATGCATCTAATGGCTAGGATTTCAAGGAGAAAGATCTAATGGCCTAGATTAAGTCTTCTAATCAAAAGTCTACCTTAATCCTAACCATTGAATTAATCAATGGCCTAAAATGCTCTAAATGGTGGCTAGAAAAGATGACAACTTTATGAATGCATAATGCATGGAGGGGGGACGGTTTTGTGGTTGTTTTAGGAGCTAAAGAAAAGTTTCAAGACCATTATTAGCTATTTTGGTCATTATTGATCAATTATTCATCATTCATGAACTTTCCTAAAGCAAAGCATAGCAAAAATATTCTCTTCTTTCTCTCCAAGCATAGCTATGGCCATGCACTCTAAAGGGGGCCAAAATTGTTGGTTTCTATCATTTGTATCATAATTGTCTTTCTATTCATCATCTTCTCCAAAACAAAACACAAAAACTCCATTCTCTTCTTCAAGAAACACCATTCGGCTAAAGCACCCAAGAATGCCTTCCATCACTAAATTTTTTTTATCTAACCTAGTTTCTTGAATCCTTACATCATTCTAAGAACATCTCTAGTTATGAGTTTTCACAAAATCCTTCATCTAGAGCTTCAAATCCAAGCTTCAAGTTTCTATCAAAAATGGTAGAGTTCATATTTCTTCACCTAATCTTTTAGTTTTCATTTTCTAAGCCATGCTTGAACCATGGTTTACTTATTCTTTTACTTGTTATTAATTTTAAGATTTGTTTATGATTTTTTAGGAATTTTTCCAAGGAGCTCTATGAAATTGGTGGAAGGAAAACTAAGTGTTTTCACTTCATTCTTTACCTTAACCAAGTCTAAGAAACCTTTCCCTCACAAAAAAATCAAAAATTCCATCTTTGTTCTTCAAGAAGAACCATTCGGCCAAGACACCCAAAACCACTCTCCAATCTCTTTAATTTCATCCAACCATAGGTCTTAAATCTACATGATATTCTAAGCAATTTTCATGTTGGAGACTTTCTCTAAATCATTCATCTTTAACCTTGTTCTTCAAGCTAAAGATTGGAGCTTTATTGGTGAAGTTTGTTAATCTTCACTTTTCTTTTGATTTTCAAGGTTCTAAGCCATGTTTGATCTATGGTTCCCCTAGTTCAAACTTAATATACTAATAAACTTGTGTTTTGTTGTGTAATTAAGAAACTTTTGGTGGTGAAGGACTTGGAAAAAGAAGCAAAATAAGGAACTTTTGAGGATCTTCAAGAGGTAAGAGGGAGATTCATCTCACCAACCAAGTATGGTGGTGAGAGATGGTCTTATATTTGATGGATAGTGAATCCATGTGAGGATTCATATCCATGGTCATGTAATAATTTGTGGGTGTTTATATGCTTTGATTATTTGCCTATGCTTGGTATGATTTGCATGATTTATTGCTTTGATTATGGCACGCTTGTGATATATATTTGAATATGTATGTGTATGCCATGATTTGATGATGAAAAAGAAAACAATTTTTGGTTCCAAACAACCATAGAGGCACATGGCCTCAAGGGTGATTTTTGAATAAAAAGATTCTAAGTATTTTATTAATCATGAGTTTTAAATGAAAAGAGCAATGAGATGATGATTTTAAGGATTTGCAAAGAAAGTGAAAAATGAAAATGAACAAATGATTTGATTTTAAAGACCAAGTGCTCAGGGTTTTTGTTAAGGAATTTTTAATGGTTTTGTTTGTATAAAACCATATCAATTTAGAAGGAAAAATATTTGATGGCCATTTGAAAACAAGTACCACGGTTTTGAAGGTTTGTGAATACCTTGATTTTATAAAGTAAAAGTATTTGATGGCTTCAATGGCCAAAGACTCCACAGTGTTTGGGAGATTGGAATAGTTTTGGTTTTATGAAACAAAGTGATTTCAAAGTGGAAACAAAGTGTTTGAACAAAATATTTTAGTACAAGGATTAAAGAAAATGGAAACAAGATGTTTTGTTTCTTGAAAAATGGAATTTCGTTTATGAAAGACAAAAAGAGGTTGAAGGTGTTTGAGCCTCAATTTATTTTAAAGAGAAATGATTTTGGAATTTATTTGAAGAAAGTTAAGTTTGTAGGGAATATTTGATGGCTTCATTTTTAAAACTGTTTGATCAAATCAAAAAATGGAGAATATAATAGTGATTTGATATTTTCTAACGTGTAACTCATCCTTTGGGTTTTGGAGAGCGTTAGTAATTTTTAAAGTTAGAAACATTGATTTAATTCAATGGAATTGTGAATTTGTGGAATTTGTTGCAAAAAGGATTTTCTTGGGTAAGAAAATGTGGGAAATAATGTGAGTAG
Source organism: Ormosia emarginata (assembly GCA_029884605.1). NCBI lineage: Eukaryota > Viridiplantae > Streptophyta > Magnoliopsida > Fabales > Fabaceae > Ormosia > Ormosia emarginata. The sequence continues at coordinate 23,521,167 of JAQQTP010000074.1, read as the reverse complement.
TCATATTATTTTGAGAAAGGTTGAAATGGAATCTTTGAAGGATTGAGAAATATTTTTCGTAATGGAATGATGGTGAAAAATGATTTACGTAACTTAAAAACGTGATTTTTAAGCTACACGATTTGAAAAACATTGAAATATTTCTACGCAATTTGGAAAGCGTTTAAATATTTTTACACGTTTGAGATATTATTGAAAAATCGCTACGCAATTTATAAATGGTGGGATATTTTTACGCGATTGAGAAAACGTTGAAAAATCACTAGATGATTTGAAAATGCAACGGAAATGTTGTAAAATTGTGAAAACGTAACAGAAATGTTACGCGATTGTGAAAACATGACAAAAGTGTTTTGTGACTATGAAAACGCAATAATATGATTTCACTGTTGAAAATATAGTATGATTACTGTTGGGACAGTGTGTGGACCCTGATTATGAGATTATGAAATTAAACTGAAAATGGGCCAATGTGTGGACCCTGAATATGAAATGATGAATTTTGCCTATGATTGGCATTGGTGCATTTTATATGCATGAACTAGTGTATGAACACTATATGAGAAAATGATGAATTTTCGCCTATGATTGGCATTGGTGCATTGAACATGCATTGGAAAGGTCCGAGGGACTGTATGAGGCTATTTACCTAGGAGAGATGTACACCTCTTGAGTGAGTGCGATATGTGTAGTGTAAGTCACTTGTTGACCTTGGGGGCATCGGGGTGCGGGTTGCTTACATATGTGGTTGGTCGCGCTTCTTCCCGTAGGTTAGACCAATGCAACACACCGATGATCCTGACCAAGACACTATTCTTAATCATGATCTCGTAAAGACTGTCATGTATATGCTAAATGTGCAAAAATCAAAATGAGGATTATAGCACTTGGTCTGAGGCATTTTGGTACAGACATATCTTTCGGATCGACTTCTCCGAACTGAGTATTAGCTCCATGGAGTAGGACATTGAGTCTATGTACGCATGCATGAAACTGAGCATTTATGTCTATGTGATATATTAATTAAGGAATATTGGCTATGACAATTGTTTTGAATACTTGGATGATGATGATGATAATTGGATAATGATGAGGGCATCACCATAAATATTGAATGATATTTGAACTGATAAATGATTTGATGATGATAATTGATTAATGTTGATGGTATGATATATCTGTATGATATGTTGTTGTGTTATCTCTGTGTTGCCATGTTAGTATTGGCGTAGGTGATCTCACCTCTTTATTATATTGTTTTGCTATGTTTGTGTTGTAAAAATTATATAGTAGAAGGAACGAGTTGTCTTAGACATAACGGGTGACAGATATTCTGAAATTGGTGACAACATCAGAGAATGACCATTCCAGATTTGATAGCATGCAGTGTTGACAAGGAACAGATGTCTAATACATCAAGATGGATACAAGAAGGAATAAGTATGTTAAGTTTTCTCGTTAGTGTTGTACCGTACGATTAAGTAGGACCCGTCATAGGGTTTGTTACTGTTAAAAAGAGAGAGTTTTATGTTAGTTTTATATTTCTCTTTAAATTGTTAAATATTAATTGGTGTCAATATTGTATATTAAATATATTTTCAGTAATACTTATGGATATCAGTAAGTTTATGTTTCCATCTTTGATGAAAAAAATTTTTAAAACCCATATTTTATAACTCAAACCTTGTTTACGAACTTCTTTACAGATTATGAGTTGGGAGTCGGAAATGTGATACCCTGAGGGGGGGTGTTACACCACCTACTCAGGTTTTAGGGACTCTATATCCTTGGCATTTTGTTAGTTCTTAGGGTAGTATTTATCCTAAAAAAATTCCTAAACACTTCCCAAATAACCTAAGTGTTAAAAGGTCTTAACAACTCCTTGGCACCTACTAACCAAAACTCTGTCTCCTTTTTTAGCTTATAGGAGACAGCCAAAACTTTTAGGTCATTTGAACAAAACTTCAACTACTAATATTTTTCTCCATTTTCTTAAGCCATCTCCTTATTCCAAACGGGTCTTACTTTCCTTTAAAAGATAGGGTTGGCCTTTCTAACTTTGAGAGATCTAGAATGTTTTGATTCTCTATAACCACAACTCCATACACTAACTATACTAGTGGTACTAACTACTAAGATGAACTTGCTTTCAACTCCTCTAAAACTTTGTTTGCGATAGCAGTCTGCTCACTAATGGCAGTTGCCACCTCTAAGAACACTTCAACCATAATGGTTGAACCTTCACTAGAAGAATTCCTACTTCTCTTAGTTCACCTTAGTGAAGTAATAGTTTCCTATACACACTAAGTGTGACAGTAACCATTAGCATTCAAACCTAAGACCTGTCATGCAATTCTATTATCATATCTCACATAAGAGACAAGAAATGCATAACACTTAGCGGAAAACTCTAAGTTAGATTTGGGGGTTTAGGTTTAATGTGATTTTGGGGTTTAGGTCTAAGTGATTTTGATGCACAAAGTGGTTTGATGGAGTGAAATTGAAGTGGTTTAAGAGTTGTAGTGAGTTTATGGATCCTTCTTGAGGTGGAATATCATGTGGTTTTAATGTTTGAAGGTGTGGAACACCATTGTTCCTTAATGGAACAATGAACTTTCTATAGAATTCTGCAAAAAGCTTATAGTTGCAAGGTCACGCCTAGGCATGACTTGACCACGCCTAGGCATGGTCGTTTCATTTTTCAGGTTTTGTGAGGCAGAGAGTGCCTAGGCGTGAATGGACTACGCCTAAGCGTGGGTGTCTTGCAAAAATAGGGAATTTTGTTTGCTGAAATGGAGTTCCTAATAGATGTAGTTCCTTCTTTTATGCTTCTTCATGAGTATGGAGGCTCTAATAGGAGTATTTAATGAAGTGAGAATGTGATAAATCATGAATGATTTATAATCCTAATTATGTGAGGTAATTAGGCATGGATATGTATATATACATAATTTATGATTTTTGAGAAAATGAGTTTCCCTAGAAGATGGAATCACTCATGTAAACACCTTTAAGAGTGTTAAGGTACTTTTAAAAGTATTCGGATGAAATGCTTGTGGAATGAACATGAGAATGCATATAAATCAATTGTGGAGCTAATTATAGGAAGTAATTAGTAATTGTATTGCATGTGATATTTGTAAAACATTTTAAGGTGAGTCATATCCTCTTAATGTTGATTTAATCATATTGAGGTGAGTAATATCCTCTCTATGTTATTGAGTAAGGAGGTGAGTAATATCCTCTTTAAATTGATTGAACAATGAGGTAAGTAATTCCTCATCATAATCGTGGATTGGTGGAGGTGAGTAATATCCTCCCTATTTTTGGTAGAACAGTGAGGTGAGTAATATCCTCTGTTTGTGTTGATGGATAATGTAGGTGAGTCATATCCTTACTATGCCTGATAATTCATAACATTACCAAGAAATTAGAATTCCTGAATATGGTATCATAACATTACTCATTTCATACTTAGAATTTGCATAGACATAAACACTAGACATAATTAAGCATAACATGACAATTGTATGGGCGGTTGTCACCATAACATAAACTCATGGCATTACAATTGCATGGGCAATTGTGTACTTTTGTGATTGAAGTGTTAACTTAATGGTTGTATAATCTGTATGATTATATATATATATATATATATATATATATATATATATATATATATATATATATATATATATATATATATAATCGTTGGTAACGTGCCTCTCCATAATTTATTTATGTGAATATTATGGGATTAGTTGTTAGTGGCAGCATAGTCAATACTAGATATTCTTGCATAGATAAAATCTAACAAGATATCAGAATTCGGATGTTACAGTAACATCCTGAAAAATATGTTAAGCTTGTAAATGATTTCAAAGGTACCGTTATGCTGGTATAACATGTCAGTTAAGTTTTGTGACAAACTAAGTTCATTCAAGCACTTTGCTGTAACCCAAAATGTGAAAAGTAGCTTAAAATGATTCAAAAAATGACATAAATTGTTGAGTTAAGTGAAATAAATAAAGAGAATTTATTTCTAGGTCACAAATAGGTGGATTAAGGTGTAGTTAAAATTTAAGAGCAATTGGAGTTCGTTTGGCATTTTTAAGCATATTGGTTATGTGTTTTAATGCTAGATTAACCTCTAGCAGATATAAAAATTTGAGAAAATAGTGAAATAATAATTTTGATGAATCTTAGTATTTATTTCAAAGTTGTTGGAAGTTGGAAAACTTGAATTAGCAAAATATAAGTTATTATAATAGATATGGAATTACCAGTGTATGGCTTAAGTGACCAAAGCTTTATCTTTTTGACTTGTTTTTCTTCTTACCCACACGTTTCCTCGGCTGGAAACAGAAGGCAGAAAAATAGAATAGAAAAGGAGAGAAAGAGAGAGGGAAGAAGAGGAGCAAAGGGAGAAGTCCAAAGAAGAAGTAATCATCCATCATCATCCAAGCATCAAAAGATAAGGGTCCTTGATTCTCACTCTTTTTCCTTAATCTTCATCTTGTTCTTTGAGTGGCTTGATGAGGAATAATGGTTTTGGGTGAGAGTAGGAAGTTAAAGTCTTGTTGATACTTGATTAAGAAGTGAAAATCTTAAAGTTTATAGCTTTCTAACCATGGAATCCATAGTTTTCAAAGTGTTTAGTTAAGGAGGAAGAGGTTTGAATCCCATTTATGTTTAGTTTTATTTAATAATGATTGAATGATTGAATATCAAATTTATGATGTTGCTAAGTTGATTAGTGACGAGTTTAATGTTTGGAATGATTGAAAATTGGTTTTGGTGGATTTGGGTTCAAGAGGATGAAGTTTCTAGTGCAATTATGGAAAACCAAAATTTCGCACAGGTACCATGACATCAGGGGAGTGAGGCCGCGACACCCCAAGTTTTGTGCCGCAACACAAATGTGTATTTTCTCATTTTGATGTTTTTATGCATTTCTAAATGGTGTTTTGCCTTGATTGAGTATCTAGGACCTTAATTAACATGGAATTGCATAAGTTTACACTTGAGAAGTGGTCTAGTATTGGCTCCTTTATATAATAAGGCTGAACCTTAGTATTGGCTCCTTTATATAATAAGGTTGAATCCTAGTATTGGCTCCCTTATATAATAAAGTTGAACTCTAGTATTGGCTCTCTTTTATAATAAGGTTGAACCATATCCAAATTGTTCATTTATTAATTAAAGTTGAACCAGAATATATATACAAGTGAAATTGATATTTTACAATTGAGAAGTCATTTGTTAGATATTAATAGTGATTCTATGAGTTATAGTTTTTAGTTGTATATTTCTTATACTTGAATCAATGCCATGAGATGTATATTATTAAGAATATTATGTTCTCACCCCATTTTATGTTTCATGAAGAGCAGGACAAGACTCAACCGTGGAACTCAAGAAAAATATGGGGAAAAAAAAGAAAAAGTTTATAGAATAAATAGTTTTAGTTCTATATTTTTTATAACAACCCTTGTAATTAGTTACTTTGAGTCGTGTTATGTTGTATTTATTACCTTTTCCCTTGAGGCTTTTGTATGTAAATATGTATAACTTTTGTTTAACATGGCTCTCCGTATTTATTTGTATAAATGATATGGGACTAGTTTATTAGGCGAGTTAGTAGTAGCATAACTAATACCATTTATCATTCTATATATTAAATATATTTAGATAACCGTATTAGGGTGTTACATTATGGTATCAAAGCAGTTCATTATGTTGAGCCGAGGTATGGACTGACTAGGCTTAGGCAAGTTAGAATTCTGATTAGTGTTATGCATTTCATGTCTCTTTTCTAAGATATTTGCATGACTTGGCCTTGTTTGAATCTTATTAGCTGTTGTTACACTATTACATGATATTGAGATTGATCACCTCAATATTTAATGTTTTACATATACAGGATGTAACACCCTAATACAATTTTTGTAAAATACGTGGAGTATTTCAGGACAAATCGCATTAAACGTGTCACTTCAAAGAATGCATAAAAATAAAATCCATAATAACATTATTAAAGAAAGCCTCGAATGATAAAAATATCATATATACATACATCTCTGGCTAACAAGCCATATCCTATACATAAACTTTTACATACAACCAGAAAAGTAATAACATACGAACTGGTTCAAAAAGAAGTACAACTACTAAACTAAGTCTTCTGTTTCTTCTTTTTCTTGCCTTTTCCTTTTGGAGGGTCCTCAATTGGAATTGCATGAAGTATACAGGGGTGAGAAATCACAATTTCTCAGTATTCGCATACCAATACCAGCAGTTAATCATTTACAACAAATAAATAACTGAGCACATTAATAATATAAACAATATAAATATCCGATAATTAATAACATCAAAAGATTGCCCATACAATCCTAAGATATTATCAAACAACGACTAACCAATTAATTGATTAAGCAAAGATAATTGCCCATACAATTGTCAACCATGCAATGCTTTATGTGATGAGGTATGATTATACTCAAACAAGTACTAATATAATGTTTATGCAATGTAAATACAAGTTTTGAAATTTGTAAACACAAGCTACTTGCTTAATTTCCCAAAAACCTTTGTTTCTTGTATATACAAAGTAGAATAAGCCCAAAAGCCTAATCCCACTTGGTAATAGGTAAACATTTTCCCTTTACTAACGTAAGAGTACTATTGTCACTCCCATATCGGTAACCCTGACCAAAATAGTATACTAGCTATGAGAATCTAGATCAATACCTTGTTCTCTTGCCATATGGTTGTGCACACCGTCTAAGGTCACAATACATAGGAAATTAACAAATACCAAGTTTGAAAACTAATTATCCAAGCCACAATTAAATACCAGAACATAGGAACCTTAGCCTCACTTATCCAACAAAGGTAGTAAGATTCATATCTCCAGCTAAATAGTATCTAAAACATCACATAATCACTCACAAGTGATTTAGAAGACAACCCCATCATGACCAAAGTTCTAAACACCAATCTAGGCATTCTATCATACTTTGAATGTCTAAGCATTTCTAAACATTTTCATATATGTAAGTTAATAATTCTTCCCAAGAAATATCTCCAGAAATGTCTCATAACATCCAAAAAAGACTTGCACAAATGATCCCATCAAGAAAAACTCAGTTTTTCCATAAACAGGGAGCTTGTAATCGATTATGCCATTGTTGTAATCGATTACAATAAAGTCAGAAACTTGGTAATCGATTACATCAAATTCCAGAACCCCAGTAATTGATTACACTCTCCTTGTAATCGATTACATCCCTTCCAGAAGCTTTGTAATTAATTACATCAACCTTGTAATCAATTACATCAGGCATAAACATGGTTCTGTAGAATTTTACAGAACGTGGTACTGTTCCATTGGGACAAATCACAGATTTTGATCACTTCAAACCAGTTTCAAAGTGATTTTAAGTTCCTAACAAGTTCACTAACATGAAGGAAACACAACACACTAATTGGTTTCATCAAAATTGGATCCAAACACAAAATCACCCATTAAAACCCCAAAACCTACACTTTGAGCATTTTAAGTCAAAAATGGATAGTTTTAGTTTTTAATCCATACTCTTTGCATAAACAAGTCATAAACAACATTTATAACTCATCCAAGCAAGAAATCACATATCACACCACAAGAATTCAATTTGACATATTAGACTCAATCAAACCTAACATGGAGAAATGAGGAAAAAGATGAAACTAAGTTCAAGAACCCCTACCTTCAAGCACTTTAAGCTGCAGAATATGGTGGAGATGATGAAGGAATGATCACAAGTCTTCAAGCTTCCCTTTCCCTTTAGCTTTCCTCTTCTTCCCTTCCTTCTTTTCTCTTTTCTCTTCCTTCTCTCCTTGTTATGTTTTCAACCGTGAAAAAAGAATGAGTTATGATAGAAATATCACATAAAAGAAGTCAACAAAGAAGGCTAAACTGTGGATAGCTTAGGGCCTTCAGTTACTATACTGAAAATTCTCGATCTGCTAAAAACACTTAACTTTAGCTAAATCTAGTTTTCCAAGTTCCAACAACTTTCAAATAAATCATATGATTCATTAAAAATATTGTTGCACCAAAACCATTATTTTCCATATTTGTGACTAGTCATTTCGGCTTAAATTAGACAACAAGTATGCCTAAAATTACCAAACTGACTTCAAAAATTCTCAAACTTAAACCACATCACATAATACACATGTGTAACTTAGAAATAAATTATCCTCATCTACTTCCATTAGCTAAGCCATTTATGCTAATATATGGGTCATTTTAAGTTTTTTTCACCTTTCGGCTTGTAACAAAATGCCTAAACTAACTCAGATTGTCACAAAATTAAACAGGCATGTTAAGCAAGTATTAAGCTACCTTTGTAACCATATACTAGTCTAACATGTTGAAGAGGATGTTACACAGGAAACTATGGCTTCTTTAAGGCGCACTAGAGGAAACCAGAATTCTTCTTATGAGAACCCTAGCATGGCTGAAGCAGTAATGGCAATGGCTAGGGCTATGCAGGAGCAAACAACTACTAACAATAGGATGTTGGAGAGGTTGGAAGCCATTCAACCTCAACAACAAGTACCTTCACCAATACCACCTCCAGTATAAGAGGTACCAGTGGGGAGCAATCAGCATTTTCAGGACCTTGCAAAATTTAGAAAGTTGAATCCTCTGATGTTCAAAGGCGAGTATAACCCGGTGAAAGCCGATGAATGGCTAACTAAAATAGAGAATATTTTCAAAGCCATGCAATATTCTGATGAACAAAGAGTATCCTTCGTTACCTTTATGTTTAGCGGAGAAGTGGAGCGTTGGTGGAGGAATGCTAGAAGGTTGCTAGAAGCTGCAACCACACAGTTTATGTGGGAACTATTCAGAAACACTTTCTTAGATAAGTACTACCCAAAGTCAGTGCAAGAGGAAAAAGAAGTAGAGTTCCTGAAGCTCAAATAAGGAAGCATGACAGTGGGTGAGTATGAGGCAAAATTTGATGAGTTGTCAAAATTTTCACCTCAGTACAGGCTTAACCCGAATGAGAACTCCATGTATGTCAAGTTTGAATCTAGATTAAGAGAAGATATTAGAAGGATGATACAACCCTTGGAGATTATAGATTTTGTTTCTTTAGTGAACAAGTGCCGAATAGTGGAGAGAGGTTGTCTTCATTTCCAACCAGAGCAAAAAACAGAAAGCTCCCTTAAGCGAAAGAAGTTTAATGAGAAGAAAAGTACTCTTAAACCGGGTTACCCACAAGATAAGGGTAAACAAGTTTAAGCAAGAACAAGGGGACCTACATGTCCTAATTATGGGAGACATCATGGGAACAAGCCTTGCTAGGTAGGGCAATCAATTTGTTATACTTGTGGTCAGCCAGGGCATATGTCCAAGGAGTGTCCACAAAAGTAGAAAGCAGTGTTCACCCCAAGACCACAAACTCCAGGAAGAGTTTATACTTTGAGCGATAATTAGGTGACTCAGTCTATGGATCTAATCCAAGGTAAATGCATAATCTATAATCACTTATTAACTATTTTATATGATTCAGGAGCGTCTCACTCCTTTATTTCTTGTAATTGTCTGAAGATATTGAATTTACCTATGATAGACCTTCCATATGACCTAGTTGTTTCCACTCCCACTAGTAAATCTGTTACAACTTCTAAAGTTTGTCTAAATAGTTGTATCAAGATAGAAGATCGAATTTTCTTTGTAAATCTTATCTGTTTACCTCTTGTAAATATTGATGTCATTCATGGCATGGATTGGTTGTGTAGATAAAACCCTTGCTTTTATGTCAGATATATCTACTAAAGTTATCCTTTTCAAGTTAGTGTTTCTCAATGCTAACCAAGTGCATCACTATTTAGAAGGGGGAGCTCAAGGGTATGTTCTCCTTTTTTCTTCAACTATAGAGGTTGAGCATAGTTTGGATAATATACCAATAGTAAGGAAGTATCTTAAAGTGTTCCCAAAGGATATAGTAGAGTTGCCACCCACAAGAGAGATAGAGTTTACTATAGATTTAGTACTGGAGACGAGACTTATTTCTATAGCTCCCTATAGGATGACACCTCTAGAGTTAGCCGAACTTAAAAAACAAATAGAGGAATTATTAGAAAAACAATTCATAAGACTAAGTGTTTTTCCTTGGGGAGCACCTATTTTGCTAGTAAAGAAGAAATATGGTACCATGAAACTTTGTGTAGACTACATACAGTTAAATAAGGTAATCATCAAGAACAAGTATCCATTGCCTAGGATAGATGATCTGATGGATCAATTAAGAGGAACATCAATGTTGTAAAAAATTGACCTAAGATTATGATATCATCAAATAAGGGTTAAGGAAGGAGATATTCCTAAAATCGCTTTCAGGACTAGGTATGGGCATTATGAACATCTCGTGATGTCCTTTGGGTTAACTAATGCACCAGCTGTATTCATGGATTACATGAATAGGATTTTTAGACCCTACCTAGACAAGTTTGTAGTAGTATTCATAGATGATATCCTAATCTATTCAAAGACAATGGAAGTGCATGAGTTGCATCTTCGAGCAGTTTTAGAGATTCTTAGAGAAAAGAAGTTGTATACCAAACTTTTAAAGTGTGAGGGTTCAATTCCTAAGGCATGTGATTCCTAAAGAAAGAATTTCAGTAGACCCTAGTAAAGTTGAGGCAGTGTTACAGTGGGAGAGACCCACCACTGTGACCGAGATAAGGAGTTTTATAGGTCTAGCCAGGTATTACAGGAGATTCATTAACGGATTTTCCCAGATTGCACTACCCTTGACTAGATTACCTACGAAAAGTAATACTTTTGTATGGACTCAAGAATGTGAAGATAGTTTCCAAGAACTTAATAATAGGTTAACAACTACACCAGTTTTGGTGATTCCGAATCCTCAGGAGAATTTTGAGGTGTTCTGTGACGCTTTAGGATTGGGTTTAGGGTGTGTTCTCATGCAACATAGGCGAGTACTTGCTTATGCATCAAGACAGTTGAGGCCTCATGAGGAGAACTATCTCACTCATAATCTGGAATTGGCCACAGTAGTGTTTGCCTTGAAAATTTAGAGACACTATCTTTATGGAGTCCAATTTGAAGTGTTTAGTGATCATAAAAGTTTAAAATACTTATTTGATCAAAAGGAGCTAAATATGAGATAGAGGAGATAGATGAAGTTCCTAAATGATTATGACTTTGAGCTTAAGTATCATCGGAGTAAGGCCAATATAGTGGCTAATGCACTGAATAAGAAATCCCTACATGTATCCTAGATGATGGTTCAAGAAGGTCAGTTTCTTGAAAAGTTTAGAGATTTGAGCCTTAGGGTAGTTGTGATACCAAAAAGTCTCTTTATGAGTAGGATGAATATAGTTAGTGATCTTAGAGCTCAAATTCTAGAAGCTCAAAGTGAGGATGAAACCCTAGGTAAGATAAGAGAACAGATCTTCTTAGGGGATCAAATAGAGTTTGATATGGCGGATGATGAAATGATTAAGTTTAGAGATAGACTTTACATTCCAAGAGATTATGTCGTCAAAGAAAAGATCCCAGAAAAGGCTCATAGGAGTCACTACACCATCCATCCAAGAGCCACTGAGATGTATCAAGATTTAAAGCAAATGTTTTGCTAGCCATGAATGAAGAAAGAAATTGTAGAGCTTGTGTCTAGGTGCTTAGTGTTCCAAAAAGTTAAGGTAGAACACCAAATACCTTCAGGACCACTCTAATCTTCAAAGATTCCTGAGTGGAAATGGGATCATATTACAATGGTTTTTGTGGCAGGTCTACCTAGAACTCAATCAGGGAATAATGCTATATGAGTCATAGTGGATAGACTAACTAAGTCTGCCCACTTCTTGTCTCTTAAGACTAACTACTCCTTAGGTAAGTTAGCTCAGTTATATTTACATGAGATTGTTAGATTGCATGGTATTCCCCTCAGCATAGTTTCAAATAGAGATCCTAGATTCACATCTAGATTTTGGGAAGCTTTGCAAAAGGCTACGAGACTAAGCTCAGTTTTAGTATAGCATACTATCCACAAACAGATGGGTAGTCAGAGGGAACTATCCAAACCCTAGAGGGTATACTCAGAGCATGTGTTTTAGATCAGCAAGGTAGTTGGGATAGACTCTTGCCTTTACTGGAATTTGCCTATAACAATAATTACCATACCAGATTGGAATAGCACCTTATGAAGCCCTTTATGGTAGGAAGTGTAGGTCACCATTATGTTGGTATGAAGTTAGAGAAAAAGCTATTCTAGGACCTAAGATAGTGCAACAAACATCAGAACAAATTAGAAAGATTAGGGATAGAATGACTATAGCTCAGAGTAGGCAAAAGAGTTATGCTGATAGAAGGAGGAGACCTCTAGAATTTGAGGAAGGAGAATATGTTTTCTTGAGAATTACTCTTACAACGCGAATTGGTAGAGCATTGAAAATAAGGAAATTAAACCCTCGTTTCATTAGTCCTTACCAAATTCTTAAAAGAGTGGGACTTGTAGCCTACTAGATAGCCCTTCCCCCTAGTTTGTCAAACCTTCACCAGGTATTCCACATGTATTAGCTCAGAAAGTACAATCTGACCCTTCACACTTCATAAGAAATGAATCTATACAGTTAATAGATGATTTGTCTTATGCAGTAAAACAGGTAAAGATTGTAGGCAAAAGAGTTAAAGAGCTCAGAGGTAAGCAAATTCCTATAGTGAAGGTGTTATGGGGTGAAACAGGTGTTGAGGAGGCTATATGGGAGCTAGAGTCCCAGATGCAACCAGATTACCCAGAGATATTTATATGAGGTCAGCAATTTTAAGGATAAATTTTTTTAAGAGGGGGGAAATGTAACATCCTGAGAAACATGTTAGGCTTGTATATGGTTTCAGAGGTACCATTATACTAGTATAACATGTTAGTTAAGTTTTGTGACAAACTGAGTTCATTCAGGCACTTTGCTATAACCCAAAATGTGAAATGTAGCTTAAAATAACTTAGAAAATGACATATATTGCCTAGTTAAGTGAAATAAATCAAGAGAATTTATTTATAGGTCACAAATAGGTGGATTAAGGTGTAATTAAAATTTGAGAGCAATCAGAGTTCATTTGACATTTTTAAGCATACTGATTGTGTTTTATAATACTATGCCCAACCTAATTATACTAATAAATGTTATAGTAGCTCAATAAATCTGGTATTGGCTACCTGATAAATTGGGTAACTGTTTGGGTTGAATTGAGCCTAAATCTATAACACTGAATATGAGAAATAGCTCAGAAATTTAGCTTAAATATCTAAGAAGGTAGAAATAAATATAGAAAATTATTTCTAAGTTATAAATACTTGGAATGAGCTATATTAAATTTTTAGTGATCAAATAAATTAGTTTGATATTTTTAATAACACTAAGAAAATGTTTATAAATTAAATAAAATAGCTAGATAGCATGAAAAATTAAGAAACTGTTTGATGATGATAAATGGAATATGAAAAATATTTTAATAAAAAAAATAAGTTGAGGTAGGTACGTTTACTTACCTTATAGGTTTGATTTAATTTAAAAGAAATAGTGGAATTTATCTGATGAATGACTATGTATCAAAAAATTAAGGAAACCAAAATATATGAATGTAGTTAAGATCTGGGATTTTTGGGAACATTCATGAAAGCTGGAAAACTTGGTTTCAAAAGAATAAAGTGTTCCTAGGAGATACAAAAGTTCCAGATACATTTTATAAAATTCCTTCCTATTGTTTTAAACCACAAATTTTTTATCCTCTTCCACTATTCACTCCTATGCACTTTCATCCTTTTCACTCTCATCCCTCACTCTCTGGTCCTTGGCTTTCTACCTTAAGCATTCGGTCACGTTGCACTCTTCCTCCCTCACGCGTTCGTTCTAGCTGCCGTCTATGGTCGTCCATCCTCTCTTCTGTCCAGTTTATTCTTGCTTCTGTCCGTCCTTGTTGGTCTTCCTCTCTCACGCATGCTATGTAACGTCCTAGGATAGATATATGGATATATCTGGAATATATAGAGATAAACAGTACTAGCTATGTTACTTATTACATAACTAACTACTAATTTATCTATAACAACCATACAAGTCATTATAGAAAGCCTTGAGAGAATGCAGAAAACTTTAACTTATACAATTATATATACAACCCTAGCCACAAAAGGGCTTATTGTAATACATGCCTCTAAATATAACTACAAAGCAAATATAAACAATGTATATAAGCTTTATCTAAACAAGAAACAAGTAAAACTATACTACACTAGTTCTTTTGTTTCTTGAACTTCTTACTCTATGACGATCCTTATAACACCCCGAATTTCGTTTTTTCTGAATATATATGAGTTTTATAATTTTTATGATTTTTTTGAATTTTTTTGGATTTTCTGAATTTTTTATTATTTTAATATTATTTCGGGCTAAATGTGGGCCCGAAAAAAAAAATTCAGGACCGAAAAATTTTGGATTTTGATTCAGGGCCGGAGGAGCTTATTAAACCTGAAACCATAAACAATTTTTGAAATTTTCTTTTACAATAATTTTGTTCTGTTTTATTATCTATTAGACAATGCTATTATCCATTAGGTAAAGCTATTATCCTTTGGACAATAGAAACTAGTTTTATAAGCAGTAGCTATTATCCATTAGTTAATACCTATCGAAAAATATCTTGATGGATGGTTATCCATAAGCTTAAATATCTTGGATGTTAATGATGATCAATTATGACAACTTTAGATGAACCAATAAGATCTAGTCTAACTTTGTGGCTTTGACTCATCTTTGACAACTAATAGAAACCAAGAAGCTAGCCATCCAACCAATGAGAAGCAAGCTTATAGGAGAAGTTTAACACCCCAAAAATTGTTTGTTTTCTGTTATATATGTTTTTTATAATATTTATAATTTTTGGGAATTTTTTTAGGATTATTTGACTAGTTTGATTATTTTATTATATTTCTCAATTTGCGTGCGTATTAAGTGGGGCCAAAAAAATAATATTTTCTGAGGCTGAAAAACTTTGGAATGTGAAACGGTATAGAGGGATCTTAGTAAACCCGAAGCTGGACACAATTTACGAAGTTTTTGTTTTTTAAGATTTTATCTAACAAATAAAATTCGGGTACATCCTTTTACCCAACGGATAATAAATACTGATTTTGTTAACTATAACCTTTGCCCATTGGATAATAGCTTTTAGTAAAATGCTAGTCATCTTTTCTAGAAGGTTCATTTTATGTGACATCACTTGATGATATCATCGTTGACTTTTCAAAAAAAGTGAAACAAAGCTTCTCAGCTTCTTGGAGAAGCTTCATAAAAACTTAATGAAGAAGCTTTGGAGGAAGCTTCCTTGCACTTTCCTATTGGCTTGTTGGAAAAGCCAATTTCTCTCTCTCTCCTAATGTGTGACTACGGTTGGAGGGGAGGAAAAGATGACCACTTTGTCATCTTTTCTCTTAACACATCATTTCACTTTTCTATCCAAAAAGCTTCCACCTTTTTCCTTTCACTTCTTCTTCTCTCTTTTCTCTCTAGTGGCTCACAGCCACCACCCTTCCATTTTCCTCTTCTACTTTGTTAGCTTCAATCAATTATACTTCTTGAATCTACACACCCTTTGGATGATTTTCTATGTTGTGATCATCATCAAATTCATCCATCTTCACCATTTTCTTACAAGTTTTAAATTTAAGCTTTTGAGGTAAGATTGACGAGCGCCGAACTCAGTCAAAATTATAACCGAAGTTATTAACTAAGTTTGCAGTATAGTGAACAACACCGGATCGTCTCCTCAAGGATCGTAAATGCAATTTTATCAAATTAAGTTAAGTTAGAAAAGGGGGGTTTTGATTGTTCAAGGATTACAATGACAAGATCTGAAGAAAAATAACAATTAAAAGAACAGTCAATTCAGAAATCTATCCGAGATTGGGTGGATTCAATCATAGACCTTTCAACAAACACCTGAAATACATTTGAATGGTTAACTTGGATCTAACCGAGATCTCTGCATCGATCCGAATTCATACTAGACAATCGTCCAGAATTCAATTGACAAGTGATAAACACAAATCTGCAATCACACCATTCATGTAAATATATGTCAATTTAAGCACCAAATTCAATTAACCTAGGCACAAATCAGTAACCTAACCTCTTCAATTACGTGATTAGTTTAGATCAATCAGTTCTAATTTTCATCACAAATCTCAATCTTCAGTTATGTGATTAATTCAGATCAATCAGTTCTAAATTTAATCACAATACTTAATCTTAAACCAAGATCAAATCAGATCAAACATAAACAGAATCACCATTCATGCATTCAAGATCAAGAGAACAGAAGAAGAAGAAGAAGAGAAGAGGAATTCAAATATAAATCAAATACATTACATAACCAAGGTCTCAAGAATCCGAGCCACAATCTCTTCAAGAGTCCCGAATTGACTAGAAGTGACTTAGCTCTCCATTACAATGAAGGAAAAATATACAAGAACTATGAAAAGCTATCTCTAACACCAAGTGTGTGTGTTCCTAGAGCTCTCCACATGCTTCCTTTTATAGAGGATTCAGAGTAGTAGTAGACGGGTAGATGGGATGAGTAGGTGGATGAGTAGGTAGGTGAGTAGGTGAGCTACCTTGTCTCCGAAATTCTTTATTGCTGAACTCATTGATTTCGTCATCTGAGCCAAGTGGTCTTCATGAAAGTTCTAGGAAATTGTCTAAGCTTTCCAATGGCTCTGAAAACACCCAAAAATTCATCCTACAGCCCAAGATATGACTCAATTACTACAGACTGTTCAGGACCAGTGTCAACACCTCTGTTTTGACTTTCAGACCCAATATCTCCATCAAGGAGCCCGAATCAAGTTTTGTGCTTGACATGAAAGTTGTACATATGGGTCTTAACTTTCAGATTACAAATTTTCAGCCCATTTTATATGCCCAAACTCGAATTATGTTCTGGTTACTACACACTGTTCGGGTTCCAGTCACAAATCTCGTATTCTGATTTCCATGCCCAATTAGCTCCACTAGATGTCTGAAATTGACTTTGAGCTCTTCATCAAAGTTGTAGAGCTCTCTCTTATCTTTCCTACAAGGTAAAATTCATAATTATCAGACATTTAGAACTCAAGATATGGCTAAAATACAGAAACAGTGTAAGACCCGAATAATGCTGAAAAAATCAATTAAGTCCGATTCAAGTTCAAACTTACAAAACATAATCAAATTCAGTCAATTAAGTACATGAAGAGTGTAAATAACTAAACATAAGGGTTTCTTAATGAATAAAATATGTGATTATCAAAGATCTTTGATCTTTATTTTCTCTTCTCTTTTTCGTGATTCAAGACTTTTTTCTTGGTCATTGGTCTTCTCTTTTTCAAGCTTTAGATGTTGATTTTGTGGATTTGAATCTTCTAGGGTTTGGTGGAGGGTTAGACGAAATCTCAAAGAAAAACATCATCTTGGAGGATTCAAGATTTAGTTTTTATTTGTTCATCTTCATCTTTACTTTCTTGAAGCCAAGAACACAAAAATCCTCTCACCTTATTCCCTTGAAGCTCATGGCCAAGGTGCCATTTTGAAGAACAAAATCTACACTTTGTTCCTCTCATCATCTTTCTATCAAGAACTAAGGAACCAAAGCGTCAAAACTATTTCATTTTCCTCTCCTGGCTAGTTTCGGCCAAGCACCCCAAAATACCATATCACCTTGTTTAATTCCAACTAACCCTTGATCTTGAATCTAGACACTATTCTAAGGAACTTTCATGTTGAGATCATCTTCAAATTCATCCATTTTCAAGTACTTTTCTAAGTTCAAGATTTGAAGACCTAGAGGTGAAGTTTTGAACTCTCACTTCTAATCTTATTTTCAAAGTGTTAAACCATGATCTTGATCCATGGTTATCTTGTATCAAGCTTTAGAATTAATGTTTGTTTGCTTGTTTGTCTTAAGGAATTGTTTGTTGGTGGTGGACAAAATTCAAAGGAGACATCAAGGAGCTTTCTTTTGATCTTCTCTTGAGGTAAGAAGGAGATTAACCTTATCGGCCAAGTTTGGTGGTGAAATTTTGATTTAAAGAAACATTATGGCCCACGACCAACTATTCAAAATAAGGGTAATCAAGTAAAAAAAATATTTTATTAATTGTGGATTTAATCAATTAGGTAGTAAGAATACAAATTGAAGATTTTTAAACTTGAAAAAGAAATGAATAAGATTCTATAATTTAAAAGGAAGTTATTTTCAATCATGGAGACTAAATTAGGATGAAGGTTTGAAACTTAAAGTATATTTTGTTTAAAAAGGATGTTCAAGAGGAATATGGAGCGTGTAGCTTTTATTGGATAAATAATGATTTTTGGTTCTAGAAATGGAAAAGAAGTTTTAAAGGTGAATTGAGGTTTAAAATATTTTATTTGAAAGGAATGGAACAAAGTTTTTATTTTTAGATAAGAGAGATTTTGATTAGGATGATGGAAAATAAGCTTTTGAATGTGATTTGGAACTTAGAGTATTTTATTTAAGAGGATTTTGAAAAGGTAATGGAAAAAGTTTTCAATAAATTAATATAATGCGATTTTTGGAGAGAACATTAGATAATGTTATGTGATTGTAAGAATAGCGATTTGCTATTGGGCTGACGTACTGGACCCAGTTTTGTTAAAATATGATTTATGGCTCGTGGTGGCTTGAGATATGCATTTAATTATTGTGCATTGAACATTATCATACATTGAACATTATACACTGTTTTGTTGTTGTGCCGATGTGCTGGACCTGGGTGGATAAGTGCTATTATGTAATTGTATGAGTGGTTTTGTAATATCATTAATACTAATGGTATTAGACAATTGTATGGGCAGTTGTTTTAATATCATTGGGAATAGTACAATGATGATTTGAGTTATGCATTGAGTTATCATGCATTGAACATCATAGAGTCAGTGTTTGTATGGCTTTTGCCGCCTAGGAGTGAACGAGAATTGAGTAGTGTGATCCAATGGAAAGATCTTGGGGGACCGTGAGGCGCGGTGGTTCATTTGGTGATCTTGTTATCACATTATACACCCCTGGCCATGATAAACCGTTGTAATGCATTACGAGCCCGACAAGCACTATTCTTTTCACGATCCGGCGTAGACTGTCATGGAGGGGGCATATCTTTTGGAATGTTCATCTTTGAAATTGAGTATTAGCTCCATGGAGTAGGAACTGGTTCATTTCACATATATATGGTCAGTACGTATATTGTTATAACATGGTCAACATACATATTGTGGTGGCATAGTTATTTGATATATATTTGGTTGATATCTATTGTTACCATGCTGTAAATGTTTATATTATTGTGGATTATGTTTCTGAATATATGTATGAAATTATAACTTGAATATACTTGCAATATTTGTATGTATAGAATGACCTTGTCATTCATATTATTTTCTTCGCTGCCATTTTGGTATGCGATGTAGGGGATCTTATTACTTTGTTGTATTATCTTGTTCTCTGTTTATGTTAACGAAGACTGTGAAGGGGGACGAGATTGAATCGTCAGGCCTTTATTTGAGTTGACTTATTGATTCCTGTGATGATGTTTGGATGAGATTTCTTGGGCTACGTGCAGGTGCATATTTATGAGGACACTGATACCTGGCATGTCGATCGAGATATCGAGCGTTATATATATAGGGGTTGTGGCTCTGTCTACAAGTAGTACCTATCCTAGGGTTACTACTTTTCCCCTTTAGTACTTGGTACATGTCTTCATTTGTTTGGATATGTAAGTACTATGTCTTATGTTAATAGTACCTTATGTTCATTTTATGTATATATGCATATATAATGTATTTCCTTCGGTGGTTGTATTTTGAGAGTTATGTAATAAATATACTTTATTCGTGGCTCATATTTTCTATATATGCAACATGGTAATTTATGAAAATATATTGTTGTTTTCTGTAGCGTGCCTGAATTTAGTGACCATGGTATAATGACGATTATGTTACGGTTATTAAATTTGGGGGCGTTACATTAACCGCTTAACCAATAGGAAGGAAACTTGGAGGCTAAGCTTGGAAAAAGAAAAATTGACTCCCCTTTCTCTCAAAGTGGCTCACGGCCATGCATAGCAAAAAGGGAGACAAGTTTAATTTCACTTTAAAGAAAAAAGTCCCTTTCATTTTTCTATTTTACTCAAATACATGAAAACTATAAAAAATTATCTCACTTTCTCTCTCCAAACCTCTTGGCCAAACCACCATAAACCACTCCAACCTTCAATAATTCAAGCCAACCTTACATCTTGCATCCTTATACTATTCTAAGACACTTTGTAGTTGAGATCTTAGCCTAAATCTTCCATCTTCAACCTTGTTCTTCAAACTCAAGATCAAGGGCTTTTAGGTGAAGTTTTCTATTCCTCATTTTTCTTTTCATTTTCAAGATTCTAAGACCATACTTTGGTTCATGGTCATCTTTGATAAACCTTGGATGTTAATATTGTATATTTTCTTTGTTTTTAAGTTCAACTTGGTGGAGAAAGTCTACTTGAAGGAGGCATACTAGGAGTTTTGGAGGATCATCCAAGGTAAGAGGGAGATTTAACCTCATCAACCACTCATGGTGGTGAGGAACGAATTTTTGTGTGTGTGTGAACAATCCATATGTGGATTCATTCACTTGTTTGTATAAATTTAGTGATTTGTGTTTATTTACTTTATATGGTTTTATAGCTTTGATATTATGCATGAACTTGTTATAGTATAATTATGTTGATTAAAGTATGATTGTATGCTATGATTGATGCTAGAAAGGAAATAATCTTGGTCCCCAATAGACTATGAGGCTCTCGGCTTCCATACCCTAACATGGGTGTTCTAAGTCAAAATTATTTGATGAATGATGAAGTTAGATGATTAGGAAGTAAGGAAATAAAATTAAAAGAATTTTGGTTCCAAAGACTAGATAACTCTCAGCCATGAGGCTTGAATAAGGGTAATCTAGTGCAAAAATGATTTGTTAATGGTAAACATAGATGATTAGGTGAAAAGAAATTAATTAAAGATTTTTAAGATGGAAATAAGAAACAAATAAATTTTTATCATTTCACAAAGGGTGATTTTCGGCCATTATGTTAGAAATTAGGAATTAGAAGTGAAGTTGTAACTTAAAGTATTTTATTAAAAAGGATTTTTAGTAAAGTAGATAAAGAAGGTTTTATTAAATTAAAATAATATCGATTTTGAGAAAAACGTCAGAAAATATTATTTAGATGTGTTTTATTGAGAAAAATGGGAATTTGATGTCCAAATTATATACTTAGAAAGTTTCAAAATTGAATTTAGAACATCAAGAAATATTTTATACAACTGAAAAATAGTAGAAAAACCTTACGCATTTCAAAAACATGGATTTTTGAGCTACATAATTTAGAAAATGTTTAAATATTTTTACGCGATTGATAAAACGATGAAAAATATTTATACGACTTGAAAACGCAACAAAAGTGTTGTGCGATTGTGAAAACACGGCAAAAGTGTTGCGCGATGGTGAAAATGCGGCAAAAGTGTTGTGCGATTGTGAAAATGCGACAAAAGTGCTACGCGATTGAGAAATAGTAGAAATATTGTCAGGCCGACGTATTGGACCCGAAAATATAAAGTTGTGACTTTGGCTTGTAATTGGCTTGTTTTATGCATTGAATCATTGATCATGCATTGTGAAAGTCCGGTGGACTATGTTAAGGTCGGTAGCCTAGGAGTTGAATTACATCTTAGTGCGAGTGCGATAGGCATAGTGTAGGTCACTTGTTGACCTTGGGGGCGTCGGGGTGCAGGTTTTCCACAATGGACAATGGTTAGCCCCACTATGTCATGGATCAGACCGATGCAATGCATGGACGATCCGGACCGAGACACTATTTTTAATAATGATTTGATGTAGAATGTCTTGTATAAAGCCATGATGTACATTTTGATAATACTGAAGCACTTGATTTAAGGCTGACGAGATACAGACATGTCTTCTAGATCATTCTCTCTGAAATTTTGTTTAGCTCCATGGAGTAGGGAACTGGTTCATTATGCATGTGCATAGTCTATCTACATATTATGGTGATATTTCATATTTGTTAAAATTGATTGACACTTGATGCCATGACTGTATTCATTGTTTGTTATATTTGTATGACATTACTGTCATTTCTATTTCTGTACTGCCATATTGGTATTAATGTAGGTGATCTCATCTCTTTATATGTTATTTCTATGTTATATTTATGTTTGGTAAAGATGATGAAGAAGAGTCGCATCCTTTTTGTTTGGGTTGATATACTGTGTCATTGTGATGGCATCAGGACGCGATCTGTCTGGTTTTGTGAGAGTGCAATTTCATGGTGGCACCAATGCGTGGAACTTCAGTTTGGACACGGAGCGTGTGACGTACCGTGGAGACGTGTCTGTGTTTGTCAGTAGGACTCAGCAGGAGGTTGCTGATTTTACCTTTAGTGTTAGGATATGTTTAGAGTTTAACATGCCTATTAGAGATTTCTAGGATGATGTTCATTATACTCCGAGGGAGGATTCTGAGATTTCATCGGCTCGAACTCCCGCTCGCCAAGGCTTACCCCGTCTGAGGGATTTGACTAGTGAGGAATCTGAGGAGGAGGAGGATCCATCTGACGACCCTACTCCCTAAGCATGGACTTGGGCTAGTTTATATTTTGTGAAACAGTTGTATTTATATGTTTCCTTTGAGAACAAAATTATATGTATATGTATAGTGTGTACTATTCAGTTTATATTGTTTTATGTTCTTTTTTTTTTTTTTATTATGTTATCTGTGAAAATTTTATAACTCGTATTATTATATTAATAAATGATTTATAACTTGGGGTTTAGTTTTATAATAATTAGTGAAAAATATGATACCTTACGGTGGGTGTTACAATCTTTGACCTGCTTCTACCATGAAGACATAGAAAGGGGTGAGAATATGAAAATTCTCAGTAATAAACATATATTTCATGGCATAATAACTATATAAACTGCATGCATAATTAAACTAAACTCAACATTATACGACCGCCTATACAATCGCATAACATTATTTATAATTACTATCATAGGAGTTTCCTCCACTATAACTGATAATTGCACAATACCTAGTAGTATAGCCAAATCGATAGCCTACATACCTATAACATAAGCAACCACCCATACAATCGCATATGTCAACAACAACAGAAAATTGCCCATACAACTGACAGTAATTGTAAAGCTGACGATTTAACCCTACTTCTACTTGTTCATTCTAGGAAACTTTGGTTCCACGAACACTTGCTAAGGTATGGAGTGAACTTATCATATACTAGCCCTACTTGAGACAAAGGAAAAATGTAATCCTTACTAATTGTAAACTCGCTCATAGACTCAGCTCATCCTTGTGGAAGAGTCTATCTTAACTAATGCATCATTTTGACCCAACTTATGGAGTCAAATGAGCACTTCTTTGATCTTTGCACACTTAACTCAACTCTACTACAAGTGAGTAATTTGTGCATCTAGATAAGTAAACTATACTTATCTCACTTGTATCTGGCTCTCCTTACTAATGCACTACCTGTAGTAACTTATGTCACACTAGAGTGCTTAAGGTTCCAAATACCTGTTTTAGGTGATTCCTTACTTGTGGAATACCTAAAGGCTTAAAATTTCATACTTAACTTAATATTCAAGGAAGTAACTTTCTTCCTACATGTATCTCTAACTCAACTTTACTAAACAAGAAGCTAAGCATGTTTTTATTATATTCAATGAATATGACAAGCTTTTGAGTCATAGAACATCCTATTGTATATTTAACAATGCACGAGATCTCACTTAACTAGAGAACTTAGTACACAACCGTCTCCGATTAGGAACTAAATACACAAACTTGACTCCACTCGAGAGAAACTAACTCATGAGTGGTTAGTACGTGCAACACTTCATTGCTTAAAATTCTAGGTATCCTACTAAGGTAATCCATAACTCTAGGATATCCCAAGGCTTAGACCTTTACCAATTAACTAGAGTGAATGCTACTAACTCTTTCTAGTACATTTGTATCTATTACCTCATCTTATCACATCTTGTGTGATATCCAATTAATAATAATGTATTTTATTCATTTTATAATCCTCTCATTAGGCTTCTTAAGGTTCAATTTGGCTTAATTAAGTTGATTTTATCACATTTTATGAAATTAAGATTGAAGAAATTATTGCTTGAATTATCATTAATTTGGGTGATTGCATTCTTAAGTAAAGTGGCCATAATTTAAGTTACAATTATCTGATTAATGTGATTCTAGACTTGTTGGAAAGTTAAGATAATTCTCTAATAATTATTCACTTGATAGCAAGAGCCACATTAATATCAATATATTTCATTCATTGTATAATCTTCTCACTTAGCTTTTTCAGTAAACTAGCCATAATTTGAGTTATAAATATCCGATGGATGTGATTTTGGTCTTGTTTTAAAGTTCAGACAAATTTCTACAACTTTCATGAAGGCCTCAAGATCTCAAACACACGTTTAGATAACTCAAATTGGAGTTGAAGTAAAATCTAGAGTTTTGGTGGGATAATTAAAAGTTTCAAACCTAAGTGCAGGTTATTTCAAGTAGCATATTCTCGAGAGCCTAAGGTCGATCCATAGGGAATTGATGAAGAAAAATTATTTGAGGTAAGGAGCAGATTTGTCATAATACTAAAAATGATATAAGTTGTTCAAATATGAAAAGGATTCACTTGGGTTAGGAGATCCACTCTTAGCAATAAATTAAAAACAATATTATTTCTTTTAATAACTCAACTGAAATCATACATAATGAAGGTTTCAATCGGAAGATCTAGCATTCAAAGTTTAATTAAGATTATATATGTAATCATATTATGGTTCCTTTAATTGTCCACCAACACTTGTAAATGATCTCAAGCATCCACTGTGCCAACGTCTTGTCTACAATGAATCAAGATATTCATTATACAAGAAAAGTTTCTAAATTGATTAGAAACAACATACAACACATATAAAGATCACTAAAATATATTATTCAAGTACAAGAAGGAAATTAATCTAACATCAACTTATTACCAAGAACATCACCCTTTCACCCAAGCAAAATGAAAATTAGTTACTCATGAATCAAAAAGAAAGAAAGAAAGAAAGAAGAAAATGATGAACATAACTTCAATTAAGAACAATAGAAAACTACACAAAGAAAATGTAACGCCCCTTTTTCTATAAGTAGCCGTGAAGAAAGGACGTCGCACTGTAACTATAATAATAATTTGTAACATAAAGCGAAATAAATTAAATTACGGAAAATAGTAATTATTTTTAAAACTCATAGTCCCGATTCATTTTATGGTTATTTAAGTTCCTTTACAAATGTCACCATTTTGTTTTGTTAAGATTATATATCATTGCCAAGTGGCGTTAAGAGAGTTAAGTTAGAGTCCATTACGTATAGAAATCATAAATAAAACAGCTGCAATAAATAAAGTTTAACCACGTAAAATGAATCATACACAATATATATATATATATATATATATATATATATATATATATATATATATATATATATTATTTATAAGCTGTTTAATTACATTCCAACATATACCAAAAAGTAAAATATGTACCCACCCAAAGATATACAAATATAACCCAACATGTACAATAAAACATCATGCTTCCCAAAGAGATAAACGGTTAGCCATCAATAGCTACTAATAGTATCAGCTCCTACGCCTAACAAGAAGGGACAGTAGTCGGGTCCTCCTCGGGGTCCTCTTCGTCTGAGGAAACATCCATCGGAGCGACAGAGCAACGGGCAAGAGCCCGAGCAGTGGACAAAAAGGAGTCATCACGTGGGGTGTAGTACATATCTGCCCACATGTCCCTAACGGGCATGTAAAACTCCAGCCAAACAAAAGCATGAAAATCTACAACAGGGGCATCATAACGACCCCAAGCCAGGGATACCGTCAGCTCCCCATGGTACACGCAATGGTCCGTCTGCACATTAATGTGCCAACAGTCAGGGCCTCCGTGAAAGATGATCCGAGTGTAGCCTAAAAATCCGCGGGGGCATGACATCATCCTCAATCACTTCAGTTGTAGTCTGGCCAGAAGCCTGGAAACTCAAGAGCATCCTTATTTTCTTCACGAACGTCTTCTCAAAATCACACGATCCAACCAGAATACAAAAATAAAAGAATTACAAAAAGAGGTGAGACACCCAGCTTTCAGTACCAAAATGGCAGCATGAAAACAGAACGGCGTTGGATGCACACATATAACACAATTCATACAATTAATTATAGTAACAATAGCAATTAACAGTAAACGCAGAATAACAATTAATAACAGTAAATATTATTAACAAAGATAAAAGGCATCCATAATTCAAAAATTGAATGACTATCGCAATTATAATATTAAACATGTTTTACAGTTATAAATGCTCATGCTCAATGAATCATGTGACTGATAATTCACAATGCAAAAAAAGTACCAAAAATTCCTACTCCATGGAGCTAGACATCACATTTTCGGAGTGAATGATCAAGGAGTTATGCCAGTATCTCGTTAGCCTTAAAATAGTGTGCTTCATCTCATAAAATAGTTGCGCAAATGGCTTATACATGGCACCTCAACAGTTGATCGCGATATAGGACAGCGTCTCAGTCAGGATCGTCGGTGTGTCACATTGGTCTATCCCACGGCCCCAGTGGAGCTACCACTCTCTATGGTGAGACACCCACACCTCGACGCCCCCAGGGTCAACAACATATGACACCTATGCTTAGTCTATTCACACCCGCACATAAGTGTTATTCAAACTCCTAGGTATACACAGCCTTTCTAACAACGTCCAATGTGTAACACCCCAACTTTTGGATGAATGACCGTTGTGTCCCGATTTTACTGTTTCTTATTTTTCTGTATGAAATACAAATACGTTTTTACAGGCTCAAATTTTATTTGGTCTTTTTACGTAGTTTGTTTCGAGACAGTAAAATAAAAGTTTTGTTTGAGCTACTGTTTTAATTTTTCTGGTTGATATACAGACAAATAATACTGTCTGTAATTTTATTTGAACGTTTTGGATGATTATCTACGTTGTGGAAAAAAATGGGAAAATGACCATTACGTCTTGAATGTGCTGTTTTTGCTGTTTTTAATTGTTTTCTACTGATACGATTACTCAATATTACTTGTCTGTGATTTTATATGGACTTTTTGTGTGATTTGCTCCGGGGTAGGAAAATAATATTTTTTCGGACCGGGAAAATTTGTTTTTAATTATTCGAGGCGGGGATCTTACTAAACCCAATTCGAATGAGCCTAAAATTAATCTTTTAATTTTTAGGATTTAATCACAAATAAAATAATTTTATATTATTATAATATTATTTTATTAGTCAATACAAATAAGTGACAACAGACCCGGAAATATTTTGCGGGATCCACGTTTAGTCATCAAGTGCTGTACACGTGGACCAATGAGGAGTTGGTCAAAATTGGTGGCTATGACTCATCACAACGGGCCAATAGGACGATGACACGTGGCGTGACACCTCAGCATCATGACTTAGCAGCTTCTAGAAGGTTCCAGAAGTGGTGACTCAGCCTGTGACTCACCATGATGACTTGCAAGTTCCAGAAACTTCTCCGATGACTCAGCATGCTGACTCGCCATGCTGACACAGCCAATGATGCAGTCAATGACTCAGCTGATGACTTGCCATGCTGACTCATCTGCTCTAGAAAATATCTACGCTGACTCGCCATGTTGACTCACCCGTTCTAGAAAATTCCACGATGACTCATCATACTGACTCATCGTAGTGAGTCACATGTTCTAGAAATTTCTCTTTGATGACTCGCTTTATGACTTATCAAGGGTAATCAGTAGAAAAAAATGATCAATAATAATTGTTACTCTGTTAGTATAAAATAAAAATCTATGTGTACTTTATTATCCATTGGATAATAGATACTGACTTTATAAATAATAAATATTGTTCATTGGTTAAAGTATACTATAAAATATATATATATATAGTGTGCACCAATAGAAATTGGTCAACAAAAATAGCAACCAATAGGAATCAAGTTAGTAAATATTTAACCAATAGAAATTGGTCAAGATTAATGGCTTGAATTTTTAAGAACCAATAGAAAACAAGCTTTTAAACAAATATTGGACTTCTTGAATTTATATGTAGCTACGGTGAAGGAGAAGAGAAATTGGCTCCAATAGCTAATTCACCAAGTGAATTCACGTAGAAAGCCAAAGTTAAATGAGATAACGACTAGTCAACATTGATTCTTTTCTTTGGTTTCACTCTACGGCAAAGCCAAGCTTTGGTGAAGCAATATTACCATGCAATTATTCCTATCTTTCGTCTAATTAACCAAGTAAGACCAAGTCAAGTTTTGTGGCTTTATGCATGTGCTCCTACGGCAATGCATGAGTGAAAGAAACAATTTTAAATGTTTCCAATCATTCTTGCTCTCCAAGTTTTTCACAAAGGAAAAATAAAGCTAATTTAATATCCTAACATCAAGTCAATTTTGGTGGCTCTCTTGTTTAGCTTCTACGGCAATTGAATGCCTTTAGGAAGGCAATATTCAACAATTCACTTCATCCTTACTCATATGCATTTACGACCATGCAATAGGAGAAAACAAAGCCAAAAATATTTCTCACTTTCTCTCAAGGTGGGTTACGGTCAAGACCTTCCTCTTTCTCCAAAATTCTCCAAATAGCAACAAGCTCTTATCCCTTTTTCTCTTCTTGTGTTCTACGGCTATAGCTCCTAATGGAGGACATTTTCCATTCCTTTTATTTCACTTGTTCTCTTCTATATCTTTTTCTTCAAAGAACCAAGATCAAGCAACCAAATTTCTCTCCTTTTTCCCTCCCCCTTGATCACGGCCAACCACTCAAAAATCCTCTTCCAAGCTTCAATAATTTTAAATGACCATAGGTCTTGAATCTCCATGCATTTCTAAAGAACTTTCATGTTGGAAGTTTTTCCTAAATCTTTCATTTTCTACCTTGTTCTTCAAAGCTTAAGTTTGAAGCCTTGAAGGTAGCTTTGATCTTCATGTTTCTATCCATTTCAAAGTTTTAATCATGATTTTAATTCATGATTATTCTAGTTTAGAGCCTTAGGTATTAATATTGTATGTTTTCTTTGTTTTCAAGGAGCTCTTGGTGGAGGAAGCTTGCTTGAAGGAGACATACAATGGACTTGGAGGTTTCTACAAGAGGTAAGAGGGAGATTACCCTCATCAACCATGTGTTGGTGGTGAGGAATGTTTGTGTTTGTGGTGAAGAATCCATAAGGATTCATTCACTTGATTTTTTTATAGTTTTTCCTAATTGTGATTGATTATGTGTGTAAGCATGTTTATAGCTTTAATAATTTTTGGTATGTGTTTATGATTGCTTTGATATATTACATGTGTTAATATATTGCATGTGTTTATAGAAGTATGGTAATTATTCTAGAATGTAAATAGCATGTGAAAAATTGCATGAGTGTTCCAAAGAACACAACACCAAGGCTTACAGCCTTAATATAAAAGGAGAACCAAAATGTTCTCATCAATTTTCTAAATGTGGAATTTAATTAACCTAGGAAAATTGACAAGTTACAAATTGATTTAAAGTAAGAAAAATGAATTTATGGATCCAAGAATGAAATTAGGTATTTCGGCCAACATGCCTAAGTTAAATGTTTTGATTTCTAAAACCATTTTCTAAAACAATGATTTAATGAATACAATGAATTTGACATTGATTTAAAAGATGAAAAATAATTTAAAGATCAAATGCAAGGACTTTGTTAAAATTGGCCAACATGTCACATACTTTTAATCCAAATTTATTTTCTAATTATGGACTAGATAATTTAATAAAAATAAATTAGATCAAGAATTTTATAAGAGATTAAATGTATGGAAATAATTAGGAATGAATTATAAAGCATAGAATGATTTTCGGCCAAAATGCCAAATTTAAATCTTTTTGATTTATAGAATTGTTTTCAACTAAGTTTAAGTAATAAATGCCAAAAGGATTTTATTACAATGAGTTTTGAAGAAATAAATTGATTAGAATTAAGTTTAAGAAGTTTAAGCTAATGATTTTTACTGTTAGAAGAAATACAGTAGTTTTGTAAAATTTCTAACGTATAGCTCACCTTGTGTTTTGAAGCACGTTAGTAATTTTCAAAAGTGTAATCTATTGGTTGTAATAAAAATAAAAGGAATTTTTGACAGTAAACCTAGAAAATCATTATTATAATTTTTCTAAACATAATACTGTCAATTTATATTAAAAACGGACAAATAAGATAGAAAAGATGTCCAAAAGACAGTATACGGTATGAAAAATATTCTACGTAGTTTAAATGTATTAAATATTATTTCTGTTTGTTTTAAACAGTATTTTTAAGGAATTCAGACAAGAAAATGATTTAAAAATCCTACGCGATTGAGAAAACGTATTAAAAATCCTACGCGATTTCGAAAACAGAAAAATATATTTACGCGATTTCAAAACGTTTATAAAAACGATGAGATTGTGAAAACGCGATAAAATTTCTACGCGATTGACCGAAACAATCTTTTTCTGAATTTTCTCGTATTTTCTCTGTTGTCGGGCTATGAGGTGAACCGTATGAGGCTTTGAGACGATTTGTCCGGTGGGACTTACTTGTATATTTTTGCCATTGAGGGCAAGCCATGAGGGCATATTTTTATACCATGAGGGTATTTTGGTAATTTACCAATTTTTGGTGAATTTTGGTTGACGAGGTGAATCACATCGTATTGTCGATGCGATAAACGTAGTGTGGTTCATTGTTCTAATGAACTTGGAGACTTTAGTGTACGGGATTCCATATATGGATAATCGGTCGCTCCATTGGGCCGTGGTAACCGATAGCACACTAATGGACTCGACACGCACTAT
This sequence comes from Ormosia emarginata, assembly GCA_029884605.1. Taxonomy (NCBI): domain Eukaryota; kingdom Viridiplantae; phylum Streptophyta; class Magnoliopsida; order Fabales; family Fabaceae; genus Ormosia; species Ormosia emarginata. The sequence continues at coordinate 23,490,047 of JAQQTP010000074.1, read as the reverse complement.
ATTTAATCGAGATTTGTAAAGTCTAGTAGTACATTTGCCTGTAGTGCCACGACGTGAGACAGTGAACTACACCACGCCTGGATGGTAAATTCCCAGAGATGTGGGGCTATAGACGCAACGTGTGACCGCGGAATAGTTGGCTGGGCAGCCATGGTACTAATAGATTTTTGCGAGTCATTCCCTCTGATATCTGTGATATTTGTATGTGTTTAGCTCCATGGAGTAGGATTGTGTCATATTGCATATGTTTATATGCTGTACATTATTATCTTTTATCTGTGATCTTATGATTATATGTTGTTATTATCTTTTTATCTCGGATCTTATATGTGGTTATTTCTTATATGTGGTTATTTCTTAGATGTGGTTATTTCTTATATTTTTATCCATGATATTATATGTCGTTATTTAGTATATATTTATCTCGTGATGTTATATGTTGTTATTGTTATTCATTTTGTTATAATATATGCTTATTTGATTTTATTTATAAATTGATAACATGATAATATTTGTGATATCTGTGTGTATGGAATGACTTTGTCATTCGTGTAATTCTTTGCTACCGTACTGGTACTGGTGAAAGGGGATCTCACCTCTTTCATGTATTGTTTTTGTTGTGTTTGTATTGTTAAATTCGTATAGTAGGTGAAATGAGTTTCTTAGACCTACTGGAGGCTATGTTCTGAAGATGGTGACGGCGTCAAGATGAAATCTTCCGAGTTTCAACCGGATGCAGCTTGGTGGAGAAATGGAACACGTAGGTTGGGTTTTTCTCGTTAGTGTTATTACCGTGCTATTAGTAGTAACCTTTATTGGGTTTTCTACTGTTTCTCTGAGTCTGTAAATGTTATGTTTTAAATTGTTGTTGAATATTTTCGTAGCATATATATATAATATGTGTATTAATCAATTCAATTTAATTTCGATTTTTTCTTATAATTTTTGGTAAGTTTATATTTCCGCGCAATGAAATTTTAAAATTCATCTTTTAAAAATCAAAGCTTTTATAAAATGATTTCAGTTGGTTTTATGTTTTATCTAAAATGTGACGCCCTACGGAGGGTGTTACACAATGGACAACACATATGCATGATGACACAATGTCCAATCATGTATGTTTATCAATGATGCATTCATCATAGCCTATCACAATGACCTATATACCCATTTTCAATATTAACACATCATACTTTCATCAAGAACTTGGTCCCACATAGGAACTCACAATTGCATCAAACAATTTCCAATATCAATACATATTCATGTCCATCGTTCCACACATACCGAAATTTCCATGCTATGGATCCAAAAATTCCATTTTCAAAATCATTTCTCCATTATTGGAAGGGATACATAATCCTATTACATTTAAGTGAAATAAAATTCTTGAATCTAGTGTTTTAAGATTTATGTTTGAGTTACAAGGAATAAGGAATCATGTTTTCATCATTTTTAGCTCAAAATCCCATTTTAGGATCCTGGTAATCGATTACATGTCTCTGGTAATCAATTACCAGCTCGACAGAACCTTTGTACTCGATTACAGACTGAATGTAATCGATTACATAGCTTCCCAGAAACACGATTCGTAACTCCAGGGACCTGGTAATCGATTATCATCTGGACAGAACTTCCGTAATCAATTACAAACTAATTGTAATTGATTACGTGATTCCCAGAATCACGATTTTGTAACTCCAAAGGCTTGGTAATTGATTACACAGTTCTGGTAATCGATTACAAGCTAGACAAAATCTCCGTAATAGATTACAGACAGGATGTAATCGATTACGTGATTCCCAGAATCACGATTTTGTAACTCCAAGGGCTTGGTAATCGATTACAGGCACTATGTAATCGATTACCACGCATAAACTTGTAGAAAAGTGATCTTGTAGCCATCTAAACTCAAACCAAATCAATCCATAACATTTTCAACATCATATTAGCTCCAACATGCATCCAAAATCACATAAAAGAAATCAATAACTTATACAAATCAAACCAAATACACCATTGTGAAAAGAAGAAAGAAAAACACATAATGAAGAGGGAAATCCACACATGGATCCCTCAATCAACAACAACATACAAGACATCTCCTTACTACCAAGATTGGTTGAAGAGGATTATCTCTCTCTTACCTAAATGAAGGCAACACAAGGATGCTAGTCCCTTCTTGTTCTTGATTTTCGTTTTCCTCCTTTAAGAGAACACTAATGTGAGTGACTTCCACAATGTCCATTCAAACCATGGAAAGATGAGTTCTTAGTCACATAAGTGACCAAGAAAAACGAAAATGAGAAGAAAATAGAAGAAAGTTGAAGACTTTACCTCAAAGCTCTAAGCTTTAGCTTTAATGGTGGACAATGTAAGAAGAAGAAGAAGAAGAAGAAGAATCAAGGATGGCCACAAAAGAGAGTAGTCTTGGAATAATGGAAGAAGACAAGAAATGTGATTGGTTTAGTAAACAATGGAGATAGTCTCCAATGTGTGTGTGTGCACCGTGGAGAAGGAAGAAAAAGAGAAGAGTGAAGAAGGAAAAGGGTGATAAGTGTTTTTGGTGTTTAGAAATGTGAGAGTGAAGTAATAAAGTGAGAAGACCACTTTTGACTCCCCAAGGAGTATTCTACCATTGAGAAGAGTGAGGAGGGAAGAGAGAGAAAATGAATTAGTTGGGAAATTTCTAGGAAGCTTCCCATGGCAAGCTTAAAGTAATTTAATCTTTCTTTTGAAAATAAAGCTAATGGATTTGACACAAAATAGATTTTGGATAATAAGATAAGGTTTTTAATACATGTTATTATTTAGCAGACAATTGTTACAGTTGACCGAAGTCAGTATCAATTTATCTGATGGATGAAATCTACACAGCGATTTATTATTTTATCTGTTAAGATTTCTCGAAAAACATAAAACCACAGAAACCGTGTCCAGCCTCGGGTTTAGTAAGATCCCCTGTCGACGTTTCCACAAATCAAGATTTTCAGGAAAAATATTTCATTTTCCCGACTTCGTTCAGTTTGCATGCAAAATGAGAAATAATATTAAAATATTTCATATTCTCAGAAAAATCCAGAAAAATTCCAGAAAATCACAAATATTATAAAATGAATATTTATAACAAAATAAATAAATTTTGGGGTGTTACAAGAAACAATTAACATACAAGCATGAAAGTAAACTCTAAGCTAACATCCTCAAATGATCAGCCCTTGCCTCCTTTTATAGAGTTAGAAGAGAACAAAATGCCAAAGGAGTTGATGGATGATGAAAACAAAATGCCAAAATAGTTGTTTGATGATGATGAATAGGTGGATTCTTGTCTCCGGAATGTTTCACTTCTGAACTCATAGCATGCGTCATTTGATGGCTAGGTGGTCTTCATAAAAGTTCTAGGAAATTGTCTTAGATTTCCATAGACACCGAGTTTAGCCAAATCCACCACCTACAGCCCAAGATATAACCCAATTACTGCTCATGGGTTAGGCCTAACTACAGCTCCTCTGTTCTGCATGCCAAGCCCAATATCACCTTCAAGGAATCCGAACTGAATTTTGTGTTCTTCATTACGGTTGTAGATATGGGTCTTAACCTTCTACTGTCAAAATTTCATAATTTTTGAATTCTTATAGCCCGAGATATAGCCTAATGAGTGCATAGAGGTCAAGCTGTCAGGTTCAAAACTCTAGATTTTGCTTCAACTCCAATTTGAGTTATCCAAATGTGTGTTTGTGGTCTTGAGGCCTTCATGAAAGTTGTAAAAATTTGTTTAGCTTTAAAACAAGACCAAAATCACATCCATCGGATATTTGTAACTCAAATTATAGCCAGTTTACTGAAAAAGCCAAGTGAGAAGATTATACAATGAATAAAATATATTGCTATCAATGTGACTCTTGCTATCAAGTGAATAGTTATTAGAGAATTATCTTAACTTTCCAACAAGACTAGAATCACATTAATCAGATAATTGCAACTCAAATTGTGGCTACTTTACTTAAGAATGCATTCACCCAAATTAATGATAATTCAAACAATAATTTCTTTAATGATCCAATTAAGCTTAATTTCATAAAATGTGATAAAATCAACTTAATTAAACTAAATTGAACCTTAAGAAGCCTAGTAAGAGAATTATAAAATGAATAAAATACATTGTTATCAAATTCCCCCACACTAAACTTTTGCACTCCGGGGCAAAACACATAAGAAAAAACTAGGGAACAAAGAAAAACGACACAGACTTAAAAGCTAAAAACTCTAAAAGATTTAATGAAACAAGAAGAGCAACCGGTCATTCAAGAGATCAAAGCTTTAATGAGGTAATATTTTTTCACATCTCAAACCATCAAGCAAGGAAACTTTAGTTAAAAAGAACGAATCAATAATGAAAGATCCTCACAGGAATCACTCTTAATCTTTTAAGCATTAAAAAGGTATGTATTTCACTCAATTCAACCCATGAAAAATTGTACTACCATAAGCTTGCTTATCTTCTACTTCTCCACTACTCAGAACACATGCACACAAAAATCATGAGAACTTTATTCAAGATTGTAATGGGGTCAAGGTAAAGAAGGGTGGTAATATGAATTTGACAAGTTAAAAACCAAAGAAAATAAAAGAGCATGAGAGTTGAGTTCAATTAACAAGCATGAAAGTTCATCCCAACTCCACCTAATACAAATCCCCTTTACATATTCTTCTTTCTTCCCTTTTTGCCTTGCTGGTCCTTATTTACACTTTTTTTTAAAAAAATACACACATTGTTTTTTAATTAGCCATTTTTTTTTACTAACCATTTTGCACACACATCCCCACACTTGCTCAAAAACTCATCCAATAACAAAATCAATGCTCTCTTATTCCCTAAGGTCAGGTAAGAACATGGTTTTTCAATTAAAGCACGTAATGAGCTAGAAACAAGGAATGGTCAAATAAGCTCAAAGGGGTTAAGCAAAGGAAAATAAGTCATTTCCAATGCCTTACGTTAGCAGGAATCAGAGAATTTCCAAGAAGTCATAAGAGTGCTTGATATCATATTGAGACAATATGCTGCTGAGCAAGGCTGCCTATTTGTGCACCAATCATTCTTGGCTATTTGGTTAAAGTAGCTATTTCAAGAAAAATGCCTCAATCATGTTTATGTATGCATGTGAAAATGTAGCCTAAAAAAGAATCAAAGCAAGTTCTAGAGTAACAATTTCATGAGTGAAAATCACACAAGAAAGAAAAGAATGGTACAAATGTTCAATCCATTCATCAATAGGCTCAAAATCTCACAAGACATATTTCTATCATTCTCAATCCATCAATTCAACATTCATATCCAAGCATGTGATTTTTAAGAAAGAAGAAAATTTATGCTATGACCCAAGATATGCTTTTTGCTACTTCTAAAACAATTATTTCCTCAACTAAGATGCATCTCAAGAGTAAAATTACCTCCAAGGCAAAATTTACTCCTTACTCTGTCATCCTTAATTGGTTTTGTTGTAGGTTTCTGACAGTCATCTCACTAAACATACTTTCCAATTTAAATGCGTCTTAGGAGTAAAATTACTACTTACTCTGCCAATATTCATTAGTTTAGTAAGTTCATGACAATCATATCATACTTCTATACTTTTTTTTTAAACTATCCTTCCCCCCAACCAGATCACAACATTGTCTGCAATGTTAAAATATAGATGAGTAAAGGATATAAGATAGTACCTATTGGAGAAATCTGACATAAATTTAAACAGAAACAAAGTACAATAAATAAAACCAAAAGTAAAATAAAATTAAAGATGAAGTGCCATATCTGGCTTTCTTTGCATGATGTTTCCTTCACTGCTTCCTACAGACCAATCTATCTGAGTTATTGCTTTATCAGGTTTATAAACAAAAACTTCTAATTTATCAATCAGCTTATCAATAGTGGAGGCAGAGATAAGAAGTTGTCTTACCGAATGTGTGATAAATTTTTGTTCCATAACTTTGTCAAGAAAAATAACAAAAGATTAAAGAAATTATTAACATTCAACAAACTAATGGGTTTATAGTAGATGTTCAGTTAGACCCAATAAACAATTTGAAAAATTTCTGCCAAAGTACCAAAACCACCTAGTAAAGCAATGAATGCATCAGAGTTGTCAAGCATTGTTTTCATTCGTCCATGCATAGATGATACTTGAATTTCTTCTTCAACTGTCTTTCTAGTGATGTTCTTTTGAATTAAAGGTCCAGGAATGAAACCTAAAACTTGACTGCCTCCTACAAATGCAGAGAGTGATATAGCCCCTATTAACCCACAACAACCTCCCTCATATACAACATGAATATTCCTCGTAGCAAGTGTTTGACTAAGAGCACTTGCAATATTTACAAACTCTAAACCCTTCCCATAACTTGACCCACAAAAGACATAAATATTTTTAAGGTTACGAACAGGAGGTCTCATAATTTCACATTCCCTTTGAATGATTGAGTTGGAGGAAAGTGAAGAAAATGAAGTGTTTAAATAGGGAAAAGAATGGAAAAGGTAATCATAGCACCTATATGGGTACGTTGGCTGTTGTCAGAAAAGTTTGAAAATAAAAAATGCATATATTTTTTTATTTTGTGTTTTTTTTTGTTTTTTTTTAAACTTCAAGAAAACCATCAGGGTAAAGAAGTCTAGAAACCCCTGAAGGACCCTGCTCAAAGGATCGTCTATCCAAAACCAAAATACGACAAAATTATATAAAGATAAAAGAAATATAATAACAAATGAGGACATACCTATATGTACAGTTTTCATGGCGTATCTTTATACTACGCGTCATGAGTGCAGTAGTGGCATGTCTTTGAATTACGTGTCACTAGTGCAGCATAAGAACTCCACAAGGATTGCCAAACCGATAACAAGAACCTTTGAATCCTTTCCATTCTGCTTACTGAATAACAAACCTCTATCTTCTTGCAAACCTAATTAAAGGCCTGTATTCTAAGAAGATGGTACCTGACCGCAGCCAATCAAAACTCACCATAAAAACTTACTAATTAAAGTAAGTATATGACTCAGTTAATAGTTTTTGTTCACTGTAAAGACAGGACACTTCTTTCTGTCCATCACCACTATAGAGCCTTGGTTCCAAGAATTGGGAATGTAGCATGCGGCTCTCTACATAGCATGGCACATGAACTTTATTTACATACTGGCATGTGAAGATCTTCTACTAAGTCTATGACAAGACAGGTCATCTGCCCAGGGCTCCTAATCTAATTAAAGACTAAGTACAACCGTAGTTTCGTCCTTTTTTTTTAAGTTGTTAGAAACCTGATGAAAGGTGAGTGTATACTCATTTGAGATTGGGATGGAAGTAGTCTGCTTTTTTAGCTTTATGCCAAAGCATTATTGACCAATATTAGACCCATTCAAGACCAGCACAACATAGGACTCCCAAAAGGGACAAGTGACCATAATGCGACTGGCTGCCTCACATGTGGGATATAATCTACCTACTTTGTTTTTCAATTAAGAAGGCTGGATCAGGATGCATGCATTTTCCCATTCACGTTTTGTGTTACCAAAGCCAAACCCAAGATGTATACATACTTTTTTTTTCTTCTTTTTTCTTTTCTTTTTCTTTTTTTTTTTCTCTTTTTAAGAAGAAGAAGAAGAAGAAGAAGAAGAAGAAGAAGAAGAAGAAGAAGAAGAAGAAGAAGAAGAAGAAAATATGTACATGTTGTTATGGATGTGGCTCACATCTACCTCTGGTTTCACGTCCAGAAATGGCTTAAACGACTTCTATGGGTCGAGGATAAGCTTTCCATCCAATTTTTTTATAAATTGGAAAACAGGATCTTTTAGAGTCAGATTCCCAAGACTGTAATGTTTTTGTTCCTCCTTGAAGAGATTCCACAAGTTAAGAAGTTCACAATGCACAAAACCACAAGAATGCGTATCAAGAGTCAATAAGATATCATCTAATGACTCCTTACTCAGTCCATTCTTAATGAAGAAAATTTTATCTTCTTTGTTTGTGGAAACCATCCCCAAAGAATGACATCACTTGTTACAATTCCATCGTGCACATTTGTGATAGACTTGTAATCTTTTTACTCTTCTCCTTTTAGAATATAAACTTCTACCAAGACCTGGCATGTATGAGTCAAATGAAATTGAAAACTCACCTGTTAGTCGGACCTTTGCTTCGATTATCCAACGTACATCTTCTGGCATACCCTTGTGCATTAACAATCTCAATCTTTCACATCTAGCTTCGTAAATTTTTGTTAGAGCATTTTGAGGAAGAGAAGGAAAATATTTTCTCAGGTTTAAGATAATGATATCCATTTTAAAGGAGAAGGAATCCGTTATTTTGGGAAACTGAAAAAAAATAAACTGAATTGAGAGTCACGGAGTACCATCATCCGTCATTTAACCGGGAACACAAAGAACTGCAAAACAAAATAAAGCCACAAAATTAGAGTAAATTTTACTCATACCAAGGATAAGAAAGGGAAATGAATTCTACCTCAGCAGCTTGATTTTCTAGAAATGGTTTAAATTTTTATCCATTGACCTTAAACACATTACCATTCCTAGGATTCTCAATGTCTATGGCCCCATAAGGATACACATATTTGACAATAAAAGGGCCAGTCCACCTAGATCTCAATTTTCTAGGGAATAGATGAAGATGAGAATTATAAAGCAGAACTTTTGACCAATTTCAAAAGATTTTCTCAAAATAGATTTGTCATAAAAAGCTTTTGATTTTTCCTTATAAATTTTTGAGTTTTCATATGCATCATTTCTCAATTCCTCAAGTTCATTTATTTGTAATTTGCGTATCCTACAAGCATCATCAAGATTTAAATTGAAAGCTTTAATGGCCCAAAATGCTTTATGCTCCAGTTCTACAGGCAAGTGACATGGTTTTCCATAGACTAACTAATAGGGTGACATGTCTAAAGATGTTTTAAAAGCAGCACGGTAAGTCCAAAGTGCATCGTTTAGTCTTAAAGACCAATCTTTACGATTTGGGTTAACTATTTTTTCCAAAATTTGTTTAATTTCCCTATTTGGTAATTCTACTTATCCACTTGTCTGAGGGTGATAAAGGGTGACAACTTTATGGGTAATACTATATTTCTTCATTAAAGATTTAATTAGTTTATTACAAAAATGTGTTCCCCTATCATTGATGATAGCTCGAGGGATTCCAAATTGACTTAAGACATTTTCTTTTAAAAATTTGAGAACAGTTTTATGATCATTTTGTCGACATGGAATCGCCTCAATCCATTTTGAGACATAATCAACTACAACCAAAATATACACAAATCCAAATGAGGATGGAAATGGACCCATGAAATCAATTCCCCAATAATCAAAAATTTCAATGACAATGACAGGGTTCAGAGGCATCATATTTCTTTTAGAAATGGAACCTAATTTCTGACAATTTTCGCAACTTTTGCAAAAGGTATAGCTATCCTTAAATAAAGTGGGCCAATAAAATCCACAGTGCAAGATTTTTGTAGCAGTTTTCTTTGAAGAAAAATGACCTCCACATGCTTCTGAGTGACAAAATTTAATGACACTACCTACCTTATTGTCGGGTACACATCTCCAAAAAATTTGATTAGGACAATATTTGAACAAATATGGGTCATCCTAATAAAAAAATTTCACCTCAGTCAAAAACTTTTTTCTGTCTTGATGTGACCACTGAGGCGGCATCTTTCCTGTCACAAGAAAATTGACTATATTAGCAAACCAAGACATGGAATTGATAGAAAATAAAACTCACCAGGAAAAGAATCATTGATAGGTATGCTATCAAAAGGTGAGCTTATTGTAAGTCTGGACAAATGACCTGTAACAACATTTTCGGCCCCTTTCTTATCTTTTATTATGATGTTGAATTCTTGAAACAACAAGATCCATCGTATCAACCTAGGTTTGACATCCTACTTAGACATTAAATATCTAGCAGCAGCATGATCAGTGAAAACAATAGTAGAAGAACCAATTAAATGAACTCAAAATTTGTCTAATGCAAAAATTATAGCAAGTAGTTCTTTTTTAGTAGTGGTGTAATTAATTTGTGCACTATTTAAAGTTCTACTTGCGTAACAAATCACATGAGGCTTACCTTCTTTTCTTTAGCCTAAAACAATGCCAATAGTAAAATCATTTGCATCACACATTAATTCAAAAGGCAAAGACCAATCAGAGGATTGTATGATAGGAGCCGATGTTAGAAGCCCAATTAATTTTTCAAAATATTTTTCGCATTCTTGAGTCCAATCAAATGGTGTATCTTTTATCAGAAGATTGCATAATGATCTAGATATGGCACTAAAGTCTTTAATGAATCTTCGATAAAATCTTACATGTCCTAAAAAGGAACGAATTTCTCTGACTATTTTTGGGGAAGGCAAATGAGCAATTAATTCAACTTTGGCCTTATCAACTTCAATTCCTCTAGAAGATATCACATGACCTAACATGATTCCTGAAGTAACCATGTAATGACATTTTTCCCAATTTAAAACAAATCCTTCTTCACATCTTTTAAGAACTTTATCCAAATTATCAAGACAATTTTCAAAAAAATTTCCAAAAACTGTCAGATCATCTATGAAAACCTCTAAACAATGCTCAATCATGTCACTAAAAATACTTAGCATGCATTTTTGAAAAGTTGTCAGAGCATTACAAAGATCAAAAGGCATTATTCTATATGCAAAAATGCCAAATGGGCACGTAAAAGTGGTCTTTTCTTGATCCTCTAATGCAATTGGTATTTGATTATATCCTAAATAACTATTAAGAAAATAATAGTAGGGATATCTTGCTACTCTTTCTAAAATTTGATCAAGAAATGATAAGGGAAAATGATCTTTCCTAGTGGCTGCATTCAATTTTCTAAAATCAATAAACATACGCCAACTGGATGAGACTTACGTAGGTATTAACTTACCTTTTTCATTTTCAACCACTGTTATTCCAGATTTCTTAGGCACAACTTGTGTAGGGTTTACCCACTGGCTATCGGAAATAGGGTAAATAATTGCAACATCAAGTAATTTAAGAACTTCTGCCCTAACTACCTCTTTCATATGTGGATTTAATCTTCTTTGAGGTTGTTGTGATGTTTTAGCATTATCCTCTAAATGTATTCTATGTGTACAAATTAATGGATTAATGCCATTTATATCTGTTAATGTCCATCTAATTGCACTTTTATGCCTTTTAAGTACTTAAATCAATATACCTTCTTATTCTTCAGTAAGGATTGATAAAATTACTACTAGAAAGTTTTGTTCTTCTTTAAAAAATGTGTACTTCAACCCAACAGGTAATGGCTTTAGTTCCAGTGTGGGTACTTCTTCATGGATATTATTATTCATGGGTTGTAGCTCTTCAAATCTCGATTTCCATCCCTTGTATTCCATTGCCTATGTACAATCAAGCAAAGAGCATATTTTAGAAATATCATCATCTATTTACGTAGATAAATCAAATGAATTAATTAAACAAACTTCTAATAGGTCAGAAGAACTCCCTTTTAGAAGCTGATCATCTACAATGGCCTCAATTCCGTCAGCTTCCTCATTTTCATCATTGACTTCATGTAGTTACTTGCATATGTTGAAAACATTAAGCTCAAGTGTCATGTTTCCATATGTTAGCTTCATCACTCAATTTCTGCAATTTATCAAAGCATTCGATGTTGCTAAAAATGGATGACCTAAAATAACAGGAATTAATTTGGAACTATTAACCATAGGTTCAGTTTCCAACACAATAAAATCCATAGGATAAATGAATTTATCAACTTGTACTAACACATCTTATACTATTCCTTTTGGAATTTTAATTGATCTATCAGCATGTAGAAGAGTTACAGAAGTTAGTTTTAACTCACCCAGATTGAGTTATTGATAAACTGAATATGGAAGCAAATTAATACTAGCACCAAGATCAAGTAAAGCTTGATCAATTTTGTGTTCTCCAATAATGCATCAAACCGTAGGACAATCAGGGTCTTTATGTTTCAAAACATTATTGCTTTGAATAATGGAACTTACCTATTCGATCAAAAAGGCATTCTTTTTCACATTTAATTTCCTTTTAACAGTGCATAAGTCCTCAAAAATTTGACATAAGAAGGAACCTGTTTGATAGTATCTAACAACGGAATATTGACTTTCACTTATTTAAAAATTTCAAAAATTTCAGTTTGGTGGTCCAATTTCCTTGGTTTGCTTAATGCTTGAGGAAATGAGGGTGGAGGAGACGAGAGTTTAGTTTTATTTTGGCCTGATGACTTATCAACCTCTTCCTTATCTTAGGGAATTGATTCACCATCTTTCTCACAAGGTTCATAAATTTCTTTTTCAACAACTTTTCCACTCCTAAGAGTTATCACAGAATTGACTTGATTCATTTGTTGGTTTTCTAAGCTACCCTCATTTAGACTATATTAACCTTTGGGATTCGGTTGAGGTTGAGAAGGAGATTTTCCTTTCTCGTGAATGGTGAGTGCAGAAGTGAGTTTAGAAAAAGTGTCTTTTATATCAATTATGGTTTGAGTGTTTTGTTTATTGATGACTGACGAGCGTCGAACTCAGTCAAAATTATAACCGAAGTTATTACCTAAACTTGTGGTATAGTGAACAACACCAGATTGTCTTCTCAAGGATCGTAAATCCAATTTGATTAAGTTAAGTTAGAAAATGGGGGTTTTAACGGTTCAAGGATCACAGTGACAAGATTTAAAGAGAAATAACAATTAGAAGAACAGTCAATTCATAAATCTATCCGAGATTGGGTGGATTCAATCATAAACCTTTCAACAAACACTTGAAACACATTTAAATGGTTAACTTGGATCTAACCGAGATCTCAGCATCAGACCCAGAATTCATACTAGACAATCGTCCAGAATTCAATTGACAAGTGATAAACATAAATCTACAATCGCACCATTCATGTAGATATATGTCAATTTAAGCATCGAATTCAATTAACCTAGGCACCATTCAGTAACCTAACCTCTTCAATTACGTGATTAATTTAGATCAATCAGTTCTAAGTTTCATCACAAATCTCAATCTTCAGTCATGTGATTAGTTTAGATCAATTAGTTCTAAGTTTCATCACAAATCTCAATCTTAAATCAAGATCAAATCAGATCAAACATGGACAGAATCACCATTCATGTATTCAAGATCAAGAAAATAGAAGAAGAAGAAGAGAAGAAGAATTCAAATATAAATCAAATACATTACATAACCAAGGTCTCAAGAATCCAAACCACAATCTCTTCAAGAGTCCCAAATTGACTAGAAGTAACTTAGCTCTCCATTACAATGAAGGAAATCATTAAAAGATACAAGAAATATGAAAAACTATGAAGAAAAACTGAAGGAAGGAAGGAGTGGAGGAGTGGAGGAGAGGAGGAAAGGAGGAGAAGCCCCTGTCCCAAACTAAGACTAACACCCTCCTTAAATATATCAATGCAAAGCTCCTATAATACAATACATATTGTCATCCTCCACCTACTCCATTATTAAAGTGGTTCAACCACCAACTCCATCATTAAAGCATGTTCAACCACCAATTCCATCATGTCCACCAACTCCATTATTAAAGTATGTTCAACCACCAACTCCATCATGTCCACCAACTTCATTATTAAAGTGGTTCAACCACCAACTCCATTATTAAAGTGGTTCAACCACCAACTCTATCATTAAAGCATGTCTCCCACCTTCTCCATTATGTCCACCTACTCCATCATGTCCACCAACTCCATCATTAAAGTGGTTCAACCACTTTTGCTAATAATTCTTCCACCTAATTTCCACTTTTCTGCCTTCTCTTTAGTCTGGATTTCTGTCACAACTTCAAATTAAGCTTAATCCCATCAGATAGCCTTTGAAATAAGCTTTCCAAGGAGTGCTTATATGCTTAATTTGGGCTTGAAATGAGTGAGATATGCCCAATATGGTGAAGGTATGTCTAGAAATTCGTAACAACACCGCTGGACCAACTTCAAGGCTGTTTTTGACCACTTAAATGCCTGAATCTTCCAATTTGACATGTCACAAAACTTGTAGATCTTTTTCTCATCTTTCCTAGCATATAAAGAACATAAAAATCAGAGATCTACAACTCAAGTTATGGCGAAAATACTCAACCAATGTAAATATGCATTAAAATCTGAAAATTAATGATTAAATTGCTTTAAAGCCCAATTCATCCCAATGATTAAAATAGGTGCTAAAATCACTTAATTACAACCTGGACATTATTGATAAGGTAATTATATGGATAATTAATACGTTAAAAACCATAATTATCAACACTCCCACACTTGAATTTTTGCTTGTCCTCAAGCAAAGAATAGGAATCAACAACAAGATCAAACTTAACTTCCAGAAACATGAATCAAGGGGAATTTCAAAATTAAAAAGTTCAAGTTCAGCAATCAAATCCAATCAGTCAGGATCATTCAACAATTTAAACAATAAGATGCTTTAGCCTAGCTTGCAACTATTTTCTTCACCAAACATATGAGATCACTCAACTTTCCATCTCTCAAGTGTTTAAGAACAAAGAGATCACTCAAATTTCTCATGAAAAATGCAAAACCATAGTCTTGCCAATCAATCTCGTCTCCACTTTCAAGTTCACATATATAGCAAGAATCAAAAGGACTTCATCTGGTTGTAACAGGGCCAAAGGTAACAACGAAGATAGGAAAAATGGTGAATAAGGTAAAGAACTATCAATACAAAGCAGAATCAGGTCGAAAAGATAACTCTTGATGCTCAAGGATTTAAACAATTTTCAATTTCAACCCAATATTTTCATTATTCTTCACCAATAATTCTTTTCTCTCTTTTTTTTAAATTTTTTTTAATTATTTTTTTTATTTTTTTTAATATATATATGTACCCTTGAAGATAAAACAACAACTTTCAAGACTTCTGATCAACACATCCGATGCTCCAAAGAATTCAACCTGATTATTTAATTGGATATTCAAAGAAATCAAATTCAGGCTCAAATAGGGCAACTAAGATGCTAAATTTATCAATACAACTCTGAAAGTCAAGAAAGAATAAAGCCTAATTGCCTCAATCATATTCAAGTATGTATGTGAATCATTAAAGTTTCAACAAGGTATCAAAGCAAGTTCTAGCGCACATCAATCAAGAGAAAATTCACTCCGTAAGGAAGGAAATAGAATCAAGTAAAGCTCAAAACTCACTTTCTGGTTAAGTTGATAAAGAAAACAGAAACAAGCAGACATGGCTAATTTCCAACAAAGATGCTGAATTTCACTTTTCTTAATTGAACAAGATTGCTTCACACAAAATAGTCTCATGATCAATGAATTCCACTGTCAAACATATTTCTATTAGCTCAGAATAAATCAAGCAATTAACACACAATTCCAGCTCAATTTCCAGCATTACTCAAGTGTTCATTAGTTGTGCAATTTTTTTTTTACAAAGTAACAGAGTACATTATCACTCCCCCACACTTAATATAAACATTGTCCTCAATGTGAAAGAGAGATAAATAAGAGTAAAGAAAAGAGTAACACAACCTGATGAGGAGTGAGTCAATGCCAAGCAGAAAAGAAACACACAGTCAATGCCACATCAGACCTTGAAAAATCCCAACACCTGAGTAGCATTTAAAACAAAAATAACAGAAACAACTAAAAGATGAAAAATGAGGGTCTTTTAAAGTCAGATTCCCAAGACTGTAACACTTATGTTCATCTCTGAAGAGATTCCACAATTAAGAAGTTCATGATGTACCAGGTCACAAGAATGCATCTCAAGAGTCAATAAGGTATAACCTACTAACTCCTTACTCAGCCATTCAAAGTGAAGTATGTTTTTATCTTCTCAGTTTGTAGAAACCATCCTCAAATTGTAACATGAAGGCAGATCTGGTTGGGTTGCCTCCCAATGAGCGCTTGGTTTAATGTCTTCAGCCTGACATTGTGATTCTCTTGTGTTATTCATAATACGGATGGAGAAGGTTCATTTCCTCCACTTCTGCATTCTCTGGAAGTTCATGATACGGTTTAAGACGGTGTCCATTGACAATGAAAGCTTTAGTAGTATTCTGACCAATAACCTGCACAGCACCAGAAGGGAAAACCTTAGTAACAACAAATGGTCCATCCCATCTAGACCTTAATTTGCTAGGTATGAGTCTGAGGCGGGAGTTGTAGAGGAGAACTTTTTGACCAATCTCAAATGCTTTTCTCAAAATCATTCTATCATGGAAGGCTTTGGTCTTCTCTTTATAAATCTTAGAGCTCTCATAAGCCTCCAGTCGAATGTCCTCCAATTCCTACAATTGTAACTTTCTCTCTATGCTTGCTTGGTCTAGATCCATGTTACATCTTTTCACTGCCCAAAAGGCACGGTGCTCAATTTCGACCGAAAGATGGCATGCTTTTCCAAAAACAATCCGATAAGGAGACATCCCAATCGGTGTCTTATAGGTAGTTCGATAAGCCCATAAAGCATCCTCAAGCCTCTTGTTCCAGTCCTTTCTGTTTGACTGGACTGTCTTTTGAAGGATCTGCTTAATTTCTCTATTAGAGACTTCAGCTTGCCCATTGGTTTGGGGGTGGTAAGGTGTAGAAACCTTGTGCAGGACTCCATACTTTTTCATCAAAGCTTCTATGCTCAGATTGCAAAAATGTGAACCTTGATCACTAATGATGGCCCTCGGGACTCCAAACCTACAGAAAATCTGTGATCTAACAAAATCTACAACAACTTTAGAATCATCAGCCCGAGTGGCCTTAGCCTCCACCTATTTAGATACATAATCCACAACAAGTAGAATGTAAATAAAACCAAATAATACAGGAAAAGGACCCATAAAATCAATACCCCATACATCAAATATCTCACAGAATAACAAAGGTTGCTGGGGCATCTCATTCCTATGAGAAATATTTCCTGTTCTTTGGCATTTTTCACAAGATTTACAAAATACATAGGCATCATGAAATAGAGTGGGCCAATATAATCCATAGTCCAAAATTTTCCTAGCAGTCCGTTGGGGTCCAAAATGGCCGCCACATGAAAGTGTATGACAAAAGCTAAGAATAGAATGAAACTCATTATCACGTGCACATCTTCTAATGACTTGGTCAGTACAAAATCTCCATAAATAAGGGTCATTCCACACATAATATTTTGACTCACTTTTCAGTTTATCAATTTGTGCCTTAGTAAAATGTGCAGGTAGTGCTCTAGCAACCAAGAAATTAACTAAGTCTACAAACCAAGGGATGTTACCTTGCAGCTTGAAAAGCTGCTCATCAGGGAAAACATCATGGATGAGAGGAGAATCCGCCTCTCTCACAATTTGACTTAGGTGATCAGCCACCAGGTTCTCTGCTCCACTCTTATCACGAATCTCAATATCAAACTCTTGGAGTAGCAAAATCCACCTAATCAATCGGGGCTTTGTATCGAGCTTCTTCAGGAGAAACTTCAAAGCTGCATGATCTGAAAACACAATCACTCTAGAACCAAGCAGATATGAATGAAATTTATTTAAAGTGAAAACAATTGCTAAAAGTTCCTTTTCGGTTGTGGTGTAGTTGGCTTGTGCAGCATCTAAAGTCCTCGAAGCATAGGAGATGACATGAGGTACTTTGCCGACTCTCTATGCAAGGACAGCTCCCAATGCATAATTAGAGGCTTCACACATGAGCTCAAATAGGAGTGTCCAATCCGGTGGCTGGATGATAGGTGTACTGGTCAATGCTTGCTTCAGGTGATTGAAGGCATCCTGACACTTCTGGTCAAAGTGAAACTCTACATCTTTTTGCAGTAAGTTGGATAGTGGAAGGGCAATTTTGCTGAAATCCTTTATGAACCGCTTATAGAAACCTGTATGACCAAGGAAAGAGCGAACCTCCCGCACACATGTGGGGTAAGATAAGCATGAAATAACATTTATTTTCGCAGGATCTACCTCAATACCCTTGCTAGATATTACATGTCCTAAAACTATACCTTGTTCTACCATGAAATGACATTTCTCAAAATTCAGAACAAGGTTAGTTTCAATGCATCTATATAAAACCTGAGCCAGACTATCCAGACATGCATCAAAGGAAGAGCCATAAACAGTAAAATCATCCATAAACACATCCATGCAATTCTCTAAAAAGTCAGAAAAGATACTTACCATACACCTTTGAAAGATGCCCGGAGCATTGTACAGACCAAAGGGCATCCTCCTGTATGCAAATGTGCCAAATAGACAAGTGAAAGTAGTCTTCTCTTGGTCTTCTGGGGCTATATGAATCTGAAAATAGCCCGAATATCCATCCAGGAAACAATAATGCGACTTGCCAGCTAGCCTCTCCAACATCTGATCAATGAAAGGTAGCGGAAAATGATCTTTCCTGGTAGCCTGGTTAAGCCACCTATAATCAATGCAAACCCGCCAACTGTTCTGAACTCTTGTGGGTAGAAGTTCATTTTTCTTATTCTCAACTGCTGTGACCCCAGATTTCTTGGGAACAACTTGCACGAGGCTTACCCATTTACTATCTAATATGGGATAAATAATGCCAGCTTGAAGTAGCTTGGTCACTTTCTTCTTCACCACATCTAGAATAAAGGGGTTCAGTCTCCTTTGGGGTTGCCTTACTGGTTTCGTATCCTCCTCCAATAAAATCCTATGCATGTATGTGGAGAGACTAATACTAGGAAGATCTGCAAGTGTCCATCCGATGGCTTGCTTATTCTGCCTCAAAACCTGCAACAATTTTTCTTCTTGCTCAGGTTGCAGATTCTTAGCAACAATCACTGGCAGCTTCTCACCATCTCCTAAATATGCACAGTTAAGATGGTCTGGCAAAGTCTTCAACTCTAAGGATGGGGGTTGTACAATGGAAGGCAGCAAGCTATTTGAAACAACTAATTCAGTAACATTAAATTCAGTACAGTTCTGACTTCTATTTTCATATGCGGTATCATTCAAGTTAGAAGTTGCATCATCACTCATACCAGCATAAATCTCAACACATGCAGCACATGACTCAACATCACAAGCAGTACATGTATCACAAGAAACAGAATCCAGAAAGCCAGCAATATCAGGGAATTCAGCATATAAATCAACATAAACATCATCAACCAGCATCTCAATCACATCAATATGGAAAACAGAATGCTCCTCTAGGGGATGTCTCATGGCATCAAAAATGTTAAACTGTACCAAATCATCGCCAAACTCCATAGAAATGGTGCCGACATGTACATCTATCTTGGTCTTGGCGGTCTTGAGGAATGGTCTGCCTAGAATCAATGGAGCATGGTTTGCTGAAGACTCATCTTCCATGTCCAAGACGTAGAAGTCCGCTGGAAAAATTAACTCATTCACCTGAACTAACACATCTTCCAGCACTCCTGCTCGATGAGCAGTGGTCCTATTCGCCAACTGAATCACGATACCAGTGGGTTGCAAAGTGCCAATGTTCAAGGACTTATAAACTGACATAGGCATGACATTGATTGAAGCACCCAAATCTAGCATTGCATGTTCAAATTTGGAGTTGCCTATCGTGCAAGGAATTGTGAAAGTTCTAGGATCTTTGCATTTCTGTGGCATGCTTGGCAGAATCATTGCAGAAACATTTCTGCCCATGCTAATCTTCTCATTTCCCTTCAACCTTCTCTTATGAGTGCACAGCTCCTTGAGAAATTTAGCATACTTAGGAATTTGCTTGATTGCATCCCAGAGGGGAATATTGATTTCCACCTTTCTGAATGTCTCTATGACTTTTTTTTCCATTTCTGCTTGCATTGTCTGCTTGGACTGTGTGACCCTTTTTTGGAAAAGGTAGTGGAATGGTCACATCTGAATTCTTTGCAATTTTCTTCTGTGTCACGGATTTCTGGACTAAGTTATCCACTTCTTGTTGTTTCTGGTCACTCTCTAGTTATTGCATTGGTGACTCTGGTTGTGGTGATCTAGGGCCATCAACTTTTCTGCCACTTCTCAAAGAAATGGCACTTACATTGCCTCTTAGGTTATTGACTGTTTGAGAAGGTAATTGGCTTGACCCTTGACTTTTCAGCTCACTTACAGTAGTTACCAACTGCCCAATCTGAGTCTGTAAATTCTGAATGGTGGCAGTGACATTCTGCTGAAATTGAATGTTATTTGTGGCCATCTGTTTCATCAAATCTTCGAATGATGACTCGGTTAGAGTGGCTTGAATGGACTGCTGCATAGGTTGTTGCTGTCTGAATGCAGATGGTTGGTATTTGTTGCTTAGACCTGCAGCTTGGTATCTAAATTGTTGTTGCTGCTGTTGGTGGAGTTGTTGTTGCTGACCAGAATTCCCGTATCTCAGGTTGGGATGGTCCTTCCAACCAGGGTTATAAGTACTAGAAAATGGATCATATCTTGGTTGCTGCTGTGACTGCTGATATTGGGGTCTACCAGGAAAAATACTAGTTGCTGCAACACATTGATCTGGATAAACAGATCCATCATCCTGAAGTGTGGGGCATGCATCAGTAGGATGAGATGAACAAGAACAAATTCCACACACAGTAGCAACCATCTGCATAGGTGGTTGCTGACCCACTGCTATTTGTCTCACCAAAGTCATCAATTCATCCAATCTGTGTTCCATTCTCTGTTGGTCTACGTGAGACACTTGAACCTCATTAACTCCTCTTGTTGAGGTAATGATCCGTGAGCCGAATTGTTGAGTATTGGTTGCCATATTCACTATCAGATCTCTTGCTGCAGCAGGAGTCTTGTCTACTAAGGCTCCTCCAGAGGCAGCATCTATCATGCTTCTGTCATTTGGTAGCAAGCCCTCATAGAAATATTGAATCAAGAGTTGTTCACTGATTTGGTGGTGAGGACAACTCGAACACAACTTCTTAAATCTCTCCCAGTACTCATGCAAAGTCTCGTCTGACATCTGTCTGATGCCACATATGTCCTTCCTGATTGCAGCAACTCTGGAGGCAGGAAAGAATCTCTCTAAGAACAACATTTTCATGTTATTCTAACTTGTAACTGAACCTGGTGAAAGATAGAACAACCAATCCTTGGCTGCATCGGCAAGTGAAAAAGGGAATGCCCTCAGCTTGATGTGTTCCTCAGGGATGCCTTGTGGTCTCATGGTTTAGCACACGACATGGAACTCCTTTAGGTGTTTATGAGGGTCTTCACCTGCATGACCATGAAACTTGGGCAACAAGTGTATCAATCCAGATTTCAATTCAAAATCAGCATTAAGATCAGGGTATTGAATACACAAAGATTGATAAGTAACATCAGGAGCAGCAAGTTCCTTAAGGGTCCTATTTTGCATATTATCAGCCATGGGTTCAGAATTACGCAAGATCTCAAGTTCAATCTCAAGTATCTCAGGTTCACGTTCAATTTCAAGATCAGAATTAGGTTCAGAAACAACACTTGCACTTAACCTATGAGTTCTAATTAATCTATGCAAGGTCCTATCAATTTCAGGATCAATATCAAGCAGGTTATCAAGATTAGACCTAGTCATGCATCATGGAAAGCACATAAAACACAAAAATTAACAAACAAGCAAAATACACTAGACAACTCTAAAAATCTACAAAAATAAATCTAATTAATTGTTTAAGCATAAATAAATAACTTAAAATAAATGATAAAAATAATGTACAAGTTGACAGTATGAACCGACCATTAAATATTAGCAAAGATGTGGTAGAAACCAACCACCAAGTAAAAATTAATAGTAAAAAGTTAGCAAGCTGATAAATTAAAAAAATAGTAAGTTAGAGACAAAAGTAAATTACATAAAATAAAGTGCAAAAAGTAAATACGAAAAATTAAATTACAAAAAATAAAATACAGAAAATTAAATGCAAAAAATAAAGTGCAGAAAGTAAATTTAAAAGATGAAAATCAGAGAATCAGTAAGCCGATTTTTTGCTCTGGCGAAAAAGGAAAGGAGAAGAAATATTATTTTACTATGTTAGTGGACATAAATAAATTACAGACATTAAAAAGTTAGTAAGTTAAAAGAGTAGAGAAAGAAAAAGGAAAAAGAAAGAGTTAGTAAGGTCACTTAAAATGATCAGATCACACTTACATTGTCCCCGGCAATGGCGCCAGAATTTTGACGAGCGTCGAACTCAGTCAAAATTATAACCGAAGTTATTACCTAAACTTGTAGCATAGTGAACAACACCGGATTGTCTCCTCAAGGATCGTAAATGCAATTTGATTAAGTTAAGTTAGAAAAGGGGGGTTTTGATGGTTCAAGGATCACAATGACAAGATTTAAAGAGAAATAACAATTAAAAGAACAGTCAATTCAGAAATCTATCCGAGATTGGGTGGATTCAATCATAAACCTTTCAACAAACACTTGAAACACATTTGAATGGTTAACTTGGATCTAACCGAGATCTCAACATCAGACCCAGAATTCATGCTAGACAATCGTCCAGAATTCAATTGACAAGTGATAAACATAAATCTGCAATCGCACCATTCATGTAGATATATGTCAATTTAAGCATCGAATTCAATTAACCTAGGCACCAATTAGTAACCTAACCTCTTCAATTACGTGATTAGTTTAGATCAATCAGTTCTAAGTTTCATCACAAATCTTAATCTTCAGTCATGTGATTAGTTTAGATCAATCAGTTCTAAGTTTCATCACAAATCTTAATCTTAAATCAAGTTCAAACCAGATCAAACATGAACAGAATCACTATTCATGTATTCAAGATCAAGAAAACAGAAGAAGAAGAAGAGAAGAAGAATTCAAATATAAATCAAATACATTACATAACCAAGGTCTCAAGAATCCAAACCACAATCTCTTCAAGAGTCCCAAATTGACTAGAAGTAACTTAGCTCTCCATTACAATGAAAGAAATCATTAAAAGATACAATAAATATGAAAAACTATGAAGAAAAACTGAAGGAA
Organism: Ormosia emarginata; assembly: GCA_029884605.1. NCBI lineage: Eukaryota > Viridiplantae > Streptophyta > Magnoliopsida > Fabales > Fabaceae > Ormosia > Ormosia emarginata. Next base: position 23,467,035 of record JAQQTP010000074.1, on the reverse strand, counting down.
GGAAGGAGTGGAAGAGTGGAGGAGAGGAGGAAAGGAGGAGAAGCCCATGTCCCAAACTAAGACTAACACCCTCCTTAAATATATCAATGCAAAGCTCCTATAATACAATACATATTATCATCCTCCACCTACTCCATTATTAAAGTGGTTCAACCACCAACTCCATCATTAAAGCATGTTCAACCACCAATTCCATCATGTCCACCAACTCCATTATTAAAGCATGTTCAACCACCAACTCCATCATGTCCACCAACTCCATTATTAAAGTGGTTCAACCACCAACTCCATCATTAAAGCATGTCTCCCACCTTCTCCATTATGTCCACCTACTCCATCATGTCCACCAACTCCATCATTAAAGTGGTTCAACCACTTTTGCTAATAATTCTTCCACCTAATTTCCACTTTTCTGCCTTCTCTTTAGTCTGGATTTCTGTCACAACTTCAAACTAATCTTAATGCCATCAGATAGCCTTTGAAATAAGCTTTCCAAGGAGTGCTCATATGCTTAATTTGGGCTTGAAATGAGTGAGATATGCCCAAAATGGTGAAGGTATGTCTAGAAATTCGTAACAGCACCGCTGGACCAACTTCAAGGCTGTTTTTGACCACTTAAATGCCTGAATCTTCCAATTTGACATGTCACAAAACTTGTAGATCTTTTTCTCATCTTTCCTAGCATATAAAGAACATAAAAATCAGAGATCTACAACTCAAGTTATGGCGAAAATACTCAACCAATGTAAATATGCATTAAAATCTGAAAATTAATGATTAAATTGCTTTAAAGCCCAATTCATCCCAATGATTAAAATAGGTGCTAAAATCACTTAATTACAACCTGGACATTATTGATAAGGTAATTATATGGATAATTAATATGTTAAAAACCATAATTATCAATGACCTCTTGCTTTTCTATGAATGCATATGGTGGGACATAAGGTACATATCCTTGAGAATTTTGAGAATCTTGTTGTTTCTGAGGAGGCTATGGTTGCATAAATTGGGCTTGATTATTATTCTTCCAACTGAAGTTCGGGTGATTTCTCCATCCCGGATTGTAAGAATTTGAAAAAGAAGAGGTGAATGGCTTTTTAAAATTGTTCATTGTATTTACTTGCTCATGCACAACTTCTTTAAAAACAGGGATATTAGGACATTCATTTGTCGAGTGTCCTAATTCATCACAAATGCCACAAATTTCTTTATTTTGCACATATTTGACTTCTTTTACTTTCCCTAATTCCATGGATTCAACCTTTCTAGCCAAACTAGCATACCTTGCATTTAGATTTTCTTTTTGACTAAGATGATATTTTCCTTTACCAGCATTTGCAAGGTTATATCTAATTGATTTTTTAAAAGGATTAGTATCATGCCAAGATTGAGAATTTTCAGCCAAATAGTTTAAATAATCTAAAGCTTCTTCGGGTTCTTTATCAATAAACTCACCATTACACATCGTTTCCACAAATTGTTTAGTTTCAGGTGTTAAACATTCATAAAAGAAGCTTATAGTCCGCCATTTTGCAAAATCATGATGTGGGCAAGAATTTAACAAATCTTTAAAACGTTTCCAACTTTGAAAATAAACTTTATTTGAATTTTGGAAAAAATTTTGGATTTGTCTTTTCAAAGCATTGGTTTTATGTGTTAAAACAAATTTCTTTAAAAACTCACATTGCATTTCTTGCCATGTGCTAATTGATCTTGGTTTCAAAGTATTAAGCTAAGTTTTTGTTTTATCTTTCAAAGAAAAAGGAAACAATTTAAGTTTAATAATCCCTTTAGTGCAATTTTGATCATTGAAAGCAATACAGACTTCCTCAAATTCTTTTAGATGTAAATATAGGCTTTCAAATTCTAAACTATAGAAATTAAAAAGTAAAGAAATCATACCCGGCTTAAATCTAAAATTATTAACAGTGAGTGGAAAAGATAAAACATGATGGACTAGAATTTCAAGGTGGTTGCAAATATGCACGCATAGTTCGCAACAGTTGATTTTCCTGTTCATCATATACACTTTGATTTTCAGCTTGTTGTGTTTGATTTTCATGTTCAACATGTGCACCTTCAATTTCAATTATTATGTCAATTGTGTGTGATTGTGATTCAAACAAATCAATATATAAAGTATCAGGATTAATTTTAACCAAACGACCAGAATTTGAATCACGATACCAGTTAAGCATAAATAAGTGACGTAAAATAAAAATAATGTACAAGTAGTAAGTCAAAAAACAAAATAAATGACATAAATTAAAAAGTTAGATAGCGTAAATAAATGACTTAATTAAAAGGTTAGATAGCGTAAATAAATGACATAATTAAAAGATTAAATAGTTTAAATAAATGACATAAATATAAAGTTAGTAAGTTAGTAAGCATAAAGCGTAAATAAAAAAATAAAAGCGAAAGCGTAAATAAATAAATAAATAAATTTAAAAAAAAATTAAAAAAATTTAAAAAGCATAAATAAATGACGTAAATAAATAAAAAAATTAAAAAACAAAAATAAATGACATAAAAATAAAAGTTTGGAAGTTAGTTAGTAAATTAAAAAGTGAAAAAATAGAGGAAGAATATACCTGTTGGTGAAGTTTACTTATATAAAGAGAACCTCAATAAATTAGAACTTCAAATCAAGTTCCCCGGCAACGGCGCCAAAAACTTGATGGGATAATTAAAAGTTTCAAACCCAAGTGCAGGTTGTTTCAAGTAGTATATTCTCGGGAGTCCGAGGTCGATCCACAGGGAATTGATGAAGAAAAATTATTTGAGATAAGGAGCAGATTTATCACAATACTAAAGATGATATAAGTTTTTCAAATATGAAAAGGATTCACTTGGGTTAGGAGATCCACTCTTGGTAATAAATTAAAGATAAGATTATTTCTTTTAATGACTCAATTAAAATCATACATAATGAAGGTTCCAATCAGAAGATTTAGCATTTAAAGTTCAATTAAGATTATATATGTAATCATATTATGGTTCCTTTAATTGTCCACCAACACTTGTAAATGATCTCATGCATCCACTGTGCCAACGTCTTGTCTACAATGAATCAAGATATTCATTATACAAGAAGAGTTTCTAAATTGATCGGAAACAACATATAACACATATAAAGATCACATAAAAATATATCATTCAAGCACAAGAAAGAAATTAATCTAACATCAACTTATTACCAAGAGCATCACCCTTTCACCCAAGCAAAATGAAAATTAGTTACTCATGAATCAAGAAGAAAGAAAGAAAGAAAGAAAGAAGAAGAAGATGAACATAACTTCAATTAAGAACAATAGAAAACTACACAAAAGAAACAATTAACATACAAGCATGAAAGTAAACTCTAAGCTAACACCCTCAAATGATTAGCCCTTGCCTCTTTTTATAGAGTTAGAAGAGTACAAAATGCTAAAGGAGTTGATGGATGATGAGAACAAAATGCTAAAATAGTTGTTTGATGATGATGAATGGGTGGATTCTTGTCGCCGAAATGTTTCACTTCTGAACGCATGGCATATGTCATTTGATGACCAGGTGGGCTTCATGAAAATTCTAGGAAATTGTCTTAGATTTCCATAGACACCAAGTTTAGCCAAATCCACCACCTACAGCCCGAGATATGACCCAATTACTGCTCATGGGTCAAGCCCAACTTCAGCTCCTCTATTCTGACTTCCAAGCCCAATGTCACCTTCAAGGAATCCGAACTGAATTTTGTGTTCTTCATTAAAGTTATAGATATGGGTCTTAACCTTCCACTGTCAAAATTTCTGAATTGTTGAACTCTTATAGCCCGAGATATAGCCTAATGAGTGCATAGAGATCAAGCTGTCAGGTTCAAAACTCTAGATTTTGCTTCAACTCCAATTTGAGTTATCCAAACGTGTGTTCGCGGTCTTGAGGCCTTCATGAAAGTTGTAAAAATTTGTCTTAGCTTTAAAACAAGACTAAAATCACATCCATCGGATATTTGTAACTCAAATTATAGCTAGTTTACTGAAAAAGCCAAGTGAGAAGATTATACAATGAATGAAATATATTGCTATCAATGTGGCTCTTGCTATCAAGTGAATAGTTATTAGAGAATTATCTTAACTTTCTAACAAGACTAGAATTACATTAATCAGATGATTACAACTCAAATTATGGTCACTTTATTTAAGAATGCAATCACCCAAATTAATGATAATTCAAATAATAATTTCTTTAATGATCTAATTAAGCTTAGTTTCATAAACTGTGACAAAATTAACTTAATTAAACCAAATTGAACCTTAAGAAGCCTAGTAAGAGGATTATAAAATGAATAAAATATATTATTATTAAATAGACAAGACGTTGGCACAGTAGATGCTTGAGATCATTTACAAATATTGGTAGATAATTAATGGAACCATAATATGATTACATATGTAATCTTAATTGAACTTTGAATGCTAAATCTTCCAATTAGAACCTTCATTATGTATGATTTCAATTGAGTTATAAAAAGAAATAATCTTGTCTTTAATTTATTACCAAGAGTGGATCTCCTAATCCAAGTGAATCCTTTTCATCTTTGAACAACTTTTATCACCTTTAGTATTGTGACAAATTTGCTCCTTACCTCAAATAATTTTTCTTCATCAATTCCCTGTGGATCGACCTCGGACTCCCGAGAATATATTACTTGAAACAACCTGCACTTGGGTTTGAAACTTTTAATTATCCCATCACTAATGCAACACTAAGTGCCTAGGGTGTTAGATACCTACCTATGGCAATCCTTCACTATTAGATGCACAAAGGGTCTAAACTTTCTCATCTATACTAAAGGGTTGTTTCCTCTTTGAAATATCCCTAGTAGCATTCTAACACACTCTAGTAGCATTCTAACACACTCCAAAAAGGATGTATAAAGAATCCTAACAATTAGGAAACTTCATTTCAATAAGATTCATTATTCTTGAGAAATTCTGATACCCACGTATAGGCATGGAAATCCTGTGCATATATGTGACACTCTATCTCACCTGGACTGAAAACTGTGTGTCTCACGCATAGGCGTGGAAATCCTGCACACATGTGTGACACTCTCTGCCTGGATTAAAAATTATGTGCTCCACGCATAGGCATGGAAATCCTGCGCACATGCGTGACGCTCTCTGCCTGGACTAAAAACTGTGTGTTCCACGCATAGGCATGGAAATCCCGCGCACATGCGTGACACTCTGCAGAAAATTCTATAGAATGCATTTCTGCATAATTGGTTTTCAAACCAATTCTAATCTTCCAAATCTTGGATTCTAAGTGTTTTCCAACCCTAATTTTGGTCTCTAATCATGTTAGAATCATTAAACGCTAAAATCAACTCATCAATTCACATAAACATGGATTAATGGCCATAACCACATCCACATATACCTAATGTTCTAAGTTCCAACTTATGGAACTACTTGGTTTGTCCTAAGACAAAGGTATCTATCTTACACTCATTAAGCTGAAATTATCTAATTTCAACCATTGAAAACAAGAACTAAGCAAAGAAAGTGGATTTGCTTCTCAAACCTAATTTCTCCATCTAAAAGACCTAACATCAACCTTTAATAGGATGAAAGAATAGGATGAGATTTAAGGTTAGAAAAGCCCTACCTCTTGTAGCGATGACCAATCTTGGAGTCACTTGAACTTGCTCTTGATCTCCCTTAGGTCTTTTTTCTTCTCTTCTTGTCCCCCTCCCTTCTTTCTTCTTTTTTCTCTTTTTCTCCCTTTTATTTCTTTTTTTTCTCTGTTTTAATATTTCTGGCCGTGGAGAGGGAGAGAAAATGAGATAAGGATATGGAGGAAATTTAGAGAAAAGTCTAACTTAAGTTTATGTACTAAAACTTATATATGCTAAGGACACTTGAATTATGCTAATTCAAGTTTTTCAGCTTCCAACAACTTTAGAATAAATACCAAGATTCATCTAAATTGTTGTTTCACTTTTATTCTATTTTTTCATATATGCTGATAGTTAATCCAGCATTAAAATGAATAATCAAAATGCCTAAAAATACCAAACTAACTTTGATTGTTCTCACATTTTGACTACACCAGATTCATCCTATTTGTGACTTAGAAACAAACTCTCTAGGTTTATTTCCTTCAATTTAGCAATTTATGCTACTATTTGAGTCATTTTAAGCTACTTTTCAACTTCTGGATTGCAACTAAGTGCCTAAACGAACTCAATTTGTCATAAAACTTAACTGACATGTTATATAAGTATAATAGTACCTCTGAGACCATATGCAACCCTAATATAATTTCTTGGGATGTTACATGTTGTAGCTCGAAGAAGGCACAATTGGGAGTAGAAACAAGGGCAGAAATGGAAGGGAAAACAAAGGAGGAAATGGAGAATAACAAGGGGAAATCAAGGATTAAATTGAAGACATGAGGTAGGGGGTTAGCTTTCATATATTCTTCTTTGTTTTCTCATTTCTTGTTGCATGTTTTTTAGCAAATCCGAAAATGAGTTTTGTAGGATATTCATGATTTTTATGCTTATTTATTTTTCATCTAAGCTTGTGATTGAGTTTGATCCGAACTTGAGTAATTGAGAATGTATTTTAATGTTATAATATGATTGAGGTGTTGGACATGGGTTGAAATGTAATGTTGAGTGTGAAAAGAAAATAAAGATTTAGCAAGGAAATGTAAGATTCAAGAAAAAAGAATCACCATGAGGTAGGGGAAATGTAAGAAGGAGGGGAAGAAGAGGAAAACTAAAGGGAAACAAAAGCTTGAAGATTTGTGATCATTTCCATCACCATCTCCATCACCATAAAAGCTTGAGGAACTTATGGTAGGGGTTCTTGAGCTCAACTTCATCTTTTTCCTCATTGTTCCATGTTAGGCTTATTTGAGGTTTAATATTCCAAATTGAGTTCTTGTGGTGTCTTATGTGATTTTCTTGCTTGGATGAGTTATAAGTGTTGTTTATGACTTGTTTATGCAAAGAATTTGGATTAGAAACTAAAACTATCCATTTTGGACCTAAAATGCTTAAAGTGTAGGATTTGGGGTTTTGATGGATGATTTTGTGTTTTGATCCAATTTTAATGAAATTAATTAGTGTTTTATGTTTTCCCATTGTTTGTAAACTTGTTTGGGACTTAAAACCACCAAGAAACAGATTTGAGATGATCAAATTTTGTGTGTGGCACCAATGGAATAGTGCCACACTTCTGCAAAATTTTGTAGAAGCTACTATCTAGGGGTTTCGCTTAGGCATGACAAATCCACACCTAGTCGTGGGTGTTCTATTTTCTCAGTCAGGCGAGACAGAGAGGGTCACGCCCAGGCATGGGAATGTCATGCCTAGGCGCGAGTACCAGGATTTTTCAGGATCACTTGTGAAGTGATGGTGAGAAGTTTTAGGTATGAAAATACTAGTTACATAGTTCTTGCTACCTTGTGGGATAGGTGATGCTAAGACCTATATGTATTAGTATTGGATAGTCATTTGGTTATGGGAATCTTGTGATATGTCTTAATTGTGAATTGAGATAGTTCTTGATATTTGGTTTTTAAACTTGGTACTTGTTAGTTTCCTATGTATTATAACTTATCATGGTGTGCACAACCATATATCCAGAGAACAAGGTGTTGATCTAGATTCTCATAGCAGGTATGCTATTGTGGTCAGGGTTACTGGCATGGGGGTGACAATAGTACTCTTACATTGGTGACGGGAAGGTGTTTACTTATTACCAAGTGAGATTTAGGCTTTTTGACTTACCCTACTTTGCATATACGAGAGACAGAGGTTTCTAGGAAATTAAGAAAATAGCTTGTGCTTTCAAATTTTAAAACATGCATTTATATTGCATAATCATTATATTAGTACTTTGTTTGGACATAATCATACCTCCTAACATAAAGCAATGCATGGTTGACAATTGTATGAGCAGTTGTTGTAACACTCCAAAATTTAATTATTTCGTTATAAATATTCATTTTATAATATTTGTGATTTTTGAAAAAAAAATTGGATTTTTCTGAGAACGCGAAATATTTTAATATTATTCTTCATTTTGCGTATAAACTGAGCGGAGCCAGGAAAATGAGATATTTTTCCCGAGAACCTTGATCTGTGGAAACGTCGACGGGGGATCTTACTAAACCTGAGGCTGGACACAGTTTATGAAGTTTCACATTTTTCAAGAAATTTTATCTGATAAGATAATAAATCACTGTGTAAATTTTATCCGCTGGACAATTAATACTGACTTTTGTCAACTGCAACAATTGTCCATTGGATAATAGCATGAATTAAAAACCCTATCACATTATCCTAATGTAATTCACTTTATGTCTATTCAAATTTAGTATATTTTAATCAAAGCTTCTTTGATAAGCTTTGACCACCAAAAGACAAGTATGCCCTTGGCTTGTTGGAGAAGCCTTTCCACCTCTCTCTCCCCTCTCATTGTCGCGACTTGTTGGTGCCCAAGGGGAAGCAATTTTGCTTCCCACACTTAACCAATTTTCACCCAAAAATATCATTTTTCATCTAACACTTTCTCTCTCTTCAAGCTTCTCTTCCATTTTTCTCCTCATTCTCTCTTCTTCCTCCCCATCACCTCACGGTTTGCAGCCCATAAGGAGACCATTCTCTTTCATTTTTCAACCTCACCAATATCATTTCTACACTCACCTCAACCTCCTCTACACTTCCTATTTAGAAAATTTCTTCAAAATCCATCTTCACCTCCATTGTCTTCTAAGGCAAAGCTTCAAACTTTAAGGTCAAGTTTCCATTTTTCTTCTTTCTTCTCTTCATTTTCGTCTTCTATGGTTTCATTGGAGACCAAAGAACCATCTTTTACCAAGCTTAATATTGATTCTTTATGTTGGAAAATTTTAGGGTTTTGGAAGCTCAAAACCGAAACCACCAAGGAGCCAATAGGAGACCATTTTCGTGTTCTTCCTTTAGGTAAGAGGGAGATTTACTCACTTCTACCATTTTTGGTGATGAGGAGACTTTGTGTGATTGTTTGATGGAGAAATCCATAATTGTATGCTTACTTTATTCGATGATTTTACATGTGTATGTGTTCTTAATTGATGTTGATGATTTAATAATGATTTTGAATGCATTGGTGGTGTTGTAATGTTTAGAAATGTTGGAATTAATGAATGGAAAAATTGAGGGTTTCCTATGCTAAGATGAGGTCACGGTTTTGGCTTGGATTTTAGGGGATTGGAGTGACTTTGTATGAGATAGAATTTGAGTGATTAGACACCAAGTAATTGATGCATAAAATAGAAAGAAATTGAAACTTTGGAGACTTTGGGAGGCCACAATTTTGGCCCAAATTGTTAAGGGTTGGAATTTAAAATTGTGGGTAATAAAATTTATGTAATTGGACATTAAAGGATAGATAGTTATAATGGAGGAAATTGAGTTGGTAATGGTCCTTGGAGACCTCGGTTTTGAAGGGTTTTGTTAGCCCAAAGAGAAATAACATAATTGATCAAGACTAAGGACATTGAAATGTAGGATCCATAATATGGAAATTGTGGTATGTGTGGAACAATGTATATGTATATATATTGTTATTGAGGATTGGTTGATGCTCTTGTGAATTCCTATGTGGAACTAAGTATTTGATGAAATCATGACATGTTGATATTGAGAAATGAATATATGTCATTGTGGTATACTTTATGATAAATGTATCATTGATGAACATACATGTAACACCCTAAAAAGTGTTTGTTTAATCATCAATAATCATTTTATAATATTCTTGATTTTTAGGAATTTTTCTGGAATTTTTCAGAAACGATGGATATTTAAATATATTCCTCATTTTGCGTGCACACTGAGTTGAGAATTTCTGAGGTCAGTGTAACGCTCCGGAAATTATTTATTTTATCACCAATAGTCATTTTCTAATATTTGTGATTTATGTGAATTCTTTCGGAATTTTTCGAAAATGACGAATATTTTAATATATTCTTCGTTTTGCGTGAATATTGAGCAGAGTCAGGAAGACGACTGTAATGCTTCAAAAATTGGACAATTATATGACGAATAGCCATTTTATAATATTTACAATTTTTGAGAATTTTCCGGGAATTTTCTGGGAACGTCGAATATTTTAGTATATTCATCGTTTTGTGTGCGCGCTGGACGGACCTGGGGAGACGCAATATCTTCCCTGTGTCTGGTAAACTAAAAAATTATGGACTTGTCGATGGGGGATCTTACTAAACCCGAGACCGGACACAATTTACGAAGTTTATATTTTACGAGGTTTTTACCCGATAAATGAAATCGCGGTACCGTAAAATCATCTGATGAATAGTAAAATATTATTTTCATCATCTATGACTCTTATACACTGGGGGAAAAATAATACTGACAGTGTAAATATTCATCTATGTTAGTGTGCCCAATTAGGAGACAACCTTACTTTCACTTTATCGAGAAACGTGCGAAGCTTCTCATGTAAGCTTGGAGGAAGCTTCTTGGGAATTTCTTCTTCCTCCTTCCCCATGCAAATGCAGCCCATGCCCTCTGCTCTCTCCATTTTCACGGCTGGAACAAGCCATTTGGGGGGGAATTAGTTTGACTTCAATTTATTAATTACACCATTTTATTTCAAAAGTTTTCCTATGCACTTTCTCTTTCTTCTTCTTCTCCTTCTTCTTCTTTCATTTTCTTCTTCTCCTCCTTCTCTCTAGAGCTACGGCAGCCCTCTCTTCCTCCCACTCATTCTTCACAAAAATTACAACCAAGTACATTTTCTTAATCCTCTCCTCATCCTAAACACCTTTCTTGCTTGGAGCAACTTGAAATTCCACCATTTTCACCATCTTCTTCAAGCTTCTAGTTTTGGAGTTTTGTGTAAGTTTCAAGACTCTTCTTCTCTTCTCTTCATTTTTGGTTTCAAGAGTCTTCTAATGGCCATTTACTTTCCATTTTTCATGTCCATATGCTATTCTAATCAAGTCAAAAATTTCTAGGATTTTTTGGAGGTGCAATCCGAAATTTCAAGGAGATTTCTTCGAGTTTCTATTGATTTCTTCACTTGGGTAAGAGGAAGACACTCCTCCTCAACCTCTATTAGCATTTAGGAACTTTGATGGGTGTTGTTTTTGGAAGAACCCTAATGTGGGTTATTCTTTGATTTGACAAATAAAATGTTTGCATGTTGATTTCATGATATTGGTGACCTTGGATTGATTTGTTATGTATAAATATATATTGGATTGGATTATATAATTGAAAATGGAAGAAAAATAATTGAGAACCCCCCTTGGGTGGCCACAGTTTTGAGGGTTAAGAATGAGGTAAAATGTGGACAAGTTGTAACAAGCATGAGACTTAAATTAATCAAGTGATAAAATTGAATTTAATGGAAGGAAAATTTGAGATTGAAACCTATAGGGTGGCCATGGTTTTGAGCCCAAAATTGGGGTTAATGGTGAATCAATGCAACAAGTAAAGGATTAAGTGAATTAAGAGTGTAACCTATGATGTGATAAATTGAAAAGATTTGGAAATTGAATTCCTAGAGAGGCCACGGCCTCTAAGGCCTTTTTAGGTGTAATTATGCAACTTTGGTAATTTGGAAGCATAAGTAATTATGTAATTAAAAACCTATGTAATGGGATAGTTAATTAATAAATTGGAAGAACTTAATATAATCAAAGATTATATAAATTTTAAAGGACTAAGAGTGAGATTGTCATAAGACTTAAGGTAATTATAAGTGAGTGAAGAACAAGAGAGTGTGAGGCATATGAACTTGAATAATTTACAAATTGTATGAAATTAAATTACCTTGGAAGATTAAATTAATTGTAAGAATTGGATTGGACATGAACCTTGAAAGGGTAAACAAATTCTAAGTTAGGATTCATAATGAACCTAAGAACGTACCAATTGATTTGATCTTTATATTATGACATTATGGGTCTATGTGAGTGACCATTTATGTGTTGATGCTTATCTTGGCCAATTGTGGCATATTATGGGATTGTATGAAATTGTGAATCATATGTGTCATGCATAGAGTCTTATGCATTGTGAAGGTCCAGTGGACTGTTGTAAGGCCAAGTTGCCTAGGAGATTGAACACACCTTAGTGCGGGTGCGAGTAGACTAGTGTAGGTCATGTTTGACCTTGGGGGCATCGGGGTGCGGGTTCTTCACAATGGGCAGTTGGTAGCTCTTTTGTCCGTGGGGCAAACCGATGCAAACACACCGATGATCCAGACCGAGACACTGTCCTATATCGTGATCGAGCGTGGACTGTCTGTACAATGCCTGAACGTGCACGTGGAAATTATTGATTATAGCACTTTGGCCGCGGCAGCCGAGTTACAGACATGTCTCCTGATCTTTCTCTCCGACTGTTTGAGTCTAGCTCCGTGGAGTAGGAATTGGGAAAGCATGCATGTGCATCATGACACACTTTACTATTAATAATTACTGCCCTATATGAACTTGAACTGTTTGTACCATTATAGTAATGAATATTTGCCTGGAACTGTTTATCTACTTACTGTTGGATTTACTGCTTATTACTTGCATTTGCTACTTCTGAATTGCTATCTGGGCACGTTGCGCCGTTTTGTTTCTAGCTGCTATAATTGGTAATGATGGTAGGATGTCTTACCTCTTTTTTTTGTATTTCTATTACTTGCTGCCTGTGCGTATACTGTATTGATCGAAGACGACGGCAAGGAGGCAGAAGATCCCGAATTTCCTAGCTTATGGCCTGAACAAGACTAGCATCTACTGAGGTGATGACGGCACGTATGCACGGATTTCTAGGTGATGTGCGTCTGACCTTCCTCGGAGGGCCAGAGTGCTGGCATATCAACTTGAACTCCGATCGCTGCGTCTATCTGGGAGATGTGTCGATTGCCCTTGCCTGGAGACGTCATAAGGCGCCGATCCTCACCTGCCATGTCAGCCTGCGGCTGGAGTTCTACCTACCTATCCGAGAGATGTAGGGTGATCGTTACTACACCCCTTAGGAGGACTCTTTTGATTCTACTGCTCGGGCTCCTGCCCGTGGTTCCGTGGTTCCCATAGAGGTTTCCTCTGAAGAGGAGGATCCTGTTGAGCACCCAGACACGGTCCCTCCTCCTTTGAGGGACTGATTTTATTGGTAGCTATAAATGGCTACCAGTGTTTTATTTTGGGGGCCTGATATATTATTTTTGGTGGGCTGTATATTCTGATATCTTTGGGGTATATATGTTTAATCCTATGGGGCAGGTATAGTTTTGCTTTTTAGAAATTTCCAGGCTGTATCCAAAATATATTTGGCATCTAAATATATATGTATTTGTATGTTATTCAGATGTGGGTTTCTGTTTACTGTTTTGTTCTTTACCGTTATTCATATTCCGCATAGTTAAATTAATTAAAAAAAATATACCGCCAATTTTACTCACGTATTAATGTACTAAGCAAGTTAATTTTGAACTAAATGAACCGGGTCTTAATTTTTTAAAAATTTATTTTTCGCATTTTCTTCTATTTGAGAATGTGACGTTCCCTCCCAAAAAGGGGCGTTACATTAAGTTGGTATCAGAGCCTCGGTTTATGTTACTTTAGGTCTTGTGTGTGAGTCTGTCTTGTTTGTGCTGTGTGAATCTCTGTGATTGGTGTTTTGAATGAATCCCTCTGACTCTCCTTATGTTTTCAGTAATCTGATTTAAGAGAAAAGCGAGATGGCATGAGGTGGAGAAATGGCAGCTGCTATAGAAGCGATGCAGAGGATGGCGGAAGTCATCGCCCAACAGAATGAACGTGCTGCTCAGCAACAAGAGAGAGCTGCTCAACAGCTCGAGGCGATTGTCGATGCACAGAACTTAGCATAATTTCGTCGCCATAACCCTCCACAGTTCAAGGGAGAATTTGATCCAGACAAGGCTAGTTTGTGGATCAAGGAACTAGAGAAGGTTTTCCGTGGCATGAACTGCGCTGAAGATAAGAAGGTGAACTATGCTACCTTTATGCTTGTGGGCAACGCCGAAGATTGGTGGAACGGAGCTCAGAGAGCACTGGAAGCCGAAGGAACTGACATCACTTGGGACATGTTCAAGAACAAGTTCTTGGACAAATATTTTCCTGCAAATGCGAGACATGCGAAAGATATGGAATTCCTCAACCTGAGACAGGGGAACATGACCGTCAGTGAATATGCGGCCAGATTTGAAAACCTGGAGAAGTTCTCAACACACTACCAACATCAAACCGATGAAGCCTGGAAATGTTGGAAGTTCACTGAAGGACTGAGGTATGAAGTGAAGAAGGTCGTGATCACCCTGAAAATGAAGGTGCTTTCGGAACTGTTGGATACGTGCTATGAAGTTGAGGCCTTGGAACAAGCTAGAGACTCGAGGAGCAAGAACTTTGGGCCTGCGAGGTTCCAAAGAGGTGGAGGCAATAGTTCAAACCGCTTCCAAAAGAAGCCATATTCCCGACCAATGGGAAACCCGCAACAAACTGGTGGAAGTTCTGATGGAGGTTCTTCTGGGAACCGAACTGGTTAGAATATGACATATCCGTCCAAATGCCTAAAATGTGGGAAAGATCATCTCACGAGAGACTGCACGATCAAGGGAATCATCTGCTTCAGATGTGGCAAACCGGGCCACGTGTCTAGAGACTACAATCAGACAAAGGCTACACCTTCAGTCAATGCAACTTGAGCCAAGAAACCGTAAGCCGGAGGTCGAGTTTACACCATGAGCGGAGCTGAAGCCTTCGAATCCAAAGACTTGATTCAAGGAGAAGGCGCCATAGAAGGTAATCTTTTAAAAGTACTGTATGACTCTGGGGCAACCCATTCTTTCATATCATATGACTGTGTACTACGACTTGGCTTACCTATGTCTGAACTACCCTTTGATTTGACTGTTTCAACCCTTACTGATAAACCAGTAGCTACTACCAAAGTCTGCTTGAAGTGTCCCCTAATTATTGATGGTCGAATCTTTTCTGTCGATTTGATCTGTTTACCTCTTTCATAACTAGATATAATCTTAGGGATGGACTGGTTATCTTCCAACCATGTTCTGTTAGATTGCTCTAGAAAAATCATAGTCTTTCTTGTGGATGAAGATTCTAGATACTTGACGGCTAACTAAGTACGAGCTTTCTTGAAAGAAGGAGCTCAAGGGTATATGCTACTATCTTCTTTGAAAGTCGAGAGCGAGGCTGATCTGAGCGCTATTCCTGTAGTGAAGGTTTCCTGAAATCTTCCCCGAAGGTGTACCTGGTTTACCGCCAACGCGCGAGATTGAGTTCGCTATTGACCTTGTACCGGGAGCTGGTCCCATGTCTATAGCACCATATCGGATGTCGCCAACGGAATTAGCAGAACTGAAGAAACAACTAGAGGAGCTTTTGGAGAAACAGTTTGTCAGGCCGAGTGTATCACCCTGGGGAGCGCCAGTGTTGTTGGTTCGAAAGAAGGATGGTACCTCGAGGTTGTGTGTGGACTATAGGCAGTTGAACAAGTTAACAATTAAGAACAAGTATCCACTCCCAAGAATCGACGACTTGATGGACCAACTGAGGGGAGCAACAGTATTTTCTAAGATTGATGTGAGATCTGGGTATCATCAGATAAGAGTGAAGACGGAGGATGTACCCAAGATTGCTTTTCGTACCTGATACGGTCATTACGAATACCTTGTGATGCCGTTTGGTGTGACGAATGCACCTGCTATCTTTATGGACTGCATGAACAGGATCTTTCATCCTTACTTGGACAAGTTTGTTGTCGTTTTCATCGATGACATCCTGATATATTCCCAGAATCAGGAGGATCATGCTGAACACTTCAGCATAATTCTTCATATTTTGAAGGAGAAAGAACTGTATGCCAAATTGTCGAAGTGTGAGTTTTGGCTTGATGAGGTGAAGTTTTTGGGCCATGTGATCTCGAAGGAAGGGATTGCAGTGGATCCGTCCAATGTAGAAGCAGTGCTACAGTGGGAACAACCGAAGTCAGTGACAGAAGTTCGTAGCTTCGTGGGTTTAGCCGGATATTACAGAAGATTCATAGACGGATTTTCCAAAATTGTCGGACCGCTTACTCAGTTGATAAAGAAGGACAAGATTTTTGAATGGACTGATAGCTGCGAGCAAAGTTTTCAAGAGTTGAAGAAACGACTGACTACCTCACCCGTATTGGTACTACCTGATCCAAATGAGCCATTCGAGGTGTACTGTGATGCTTCGTACCAAGGATTGGGGTCTGTTCTTATGCAACACAGAAGAGTGGTAGCTTATGCTTCGTGACAGTTGCGAGTGCACGAAAAGAATTATCTGACGCACAATTCGGAGTTAGCAGCTGTGGTTTTTGCTCTGAAGATATGGAGGCATTTCCTCTATGGAGCAACGTTTAACATCTTCAGTGACCACAAAAGTTTAAAGTACTTTTATGATCAGAAGGAGCTGAACATGAGACAGCGAAGATGGTTAGAATTCCTGAAAGACTACGACTTTCAACTGTTGTACCACCCTGGCAAGGCGAATGTCGTGGCTGACGCCTTGAGTAGGAAGACCGTCAGTGTTTCTGCACTAATGATCAAGGAAAGAGAGCTCATCGAACAGTTTAGAGATACTTGGTCATTTGTCAAGTTGGAACTCGGAAGGATTAGTATGAATATGGTTACCATCTCAAGTGAACTAATGGAGGACATACGAGAAAAACAAAAAGTCGACAAATTCTTGCAAGAAGTGAGAGAGTTAATGAAGCAAGGTAAGGAAACAGAATTCGAGGAAGGAACAGATGGAATTATGAGATTTAAGGGTAGAGTCTGCATTCCCCGTGACCAAGAGCTTAAGTAGTATATTGTGGAACATGTTCACACCAGCATGCTAAATATGCATCCGGGCATAACAAAGATGTACCAAGACTTGAAGAAGTTATTTTGGTGGCATGGAATGAAGAGTGACGTTACTAGGTGCGTATCGACTTGTCTAGTTTGTCAGAAAGCAAAGTGGAACATCAAAGACCTGCATGGCTGCTACAACCAATGTCTATTCCTGAATGGAAATGGGACAATATTGCAATGGATTTTGTTATGGGTTTGCCAAGAACGAGCAAAGGACACGACTCGATTTGGGTAATAGTTGATCGACTCACAAAGTCGGCTCATTTCCTTCCGATCAATATAAGGTACAGTCTGGAGAAGTTGACCCAACTGTACATTAGAGAGATTGTTAGACTGCATGGTGTGCCTACGAGTATTGTTTTGGATAGGGAACTGAGGTTTAGTTCAAAATTTTGGCAGAGTCTACAAGCATCGTTGGGAACAAAGTTATTTCTGAGTTCAGCGTACCACCCACAAACTGATGGTCAATCTGAAAGAACGATTCAATCTCTGGAAGATTTACTTAGAGCTTGTACCATAGAACAGACTGGATGTTGGGATGAAGTTCTACCATTGATAGAGTTCACATACAACAATAGTTATCATTCGAGTATAGGGATGGCACCCTATGAAGCTCTGTATGGACGATGGTGTCGGACACCATTGTGTTGGTACCAAGATGGCGAGCGTCTCATGATTGGACCGGATATCATTCAACAGACGACTGAGAAAGTCAAGATGATTCAAGAGAAGATAAAGACTACTCAGAGCCGGCAAAAGAGTTATGCGGACAAGAGGAGAAAGCCTCTTGAGTTTGAAGAAGGTGAGCATGTGTTCTTGAAAGTCACACCCACGACTAGGGTCGACCGGGCTTTGAAATCTAGAAAACTCACCCCAAAATTCCTTGGACCTTACCAAATTCTTCGCCGGATAGGTCCAGTAGCTTACCAGATAGCCTTACCCCCTTTTCTTTCCAACATACACAATGTCTTCCATGTGTCACAACTTCGCAAGTATTTGCCTGATCCAAGTCATGTCATAGCACCAGACACAGTACAGTTAAAAGAGAACTTAACCTATGAGGCGCCTCCTGTGAGAATCGAGGATCGGCGGATAAAGCAACTTAGAGGCAAGGAGATTCCATTAGTAAAGGTGATCTGGAATGAGATGACTGGTGATGCAACTTGGGAACTAGAAGACAAGATGAAGGAGTAGCATCCAGAACTATTTTGAGGTACGTAAATTTCGAGGACGAAACTCCTTTTAGTAGGGGAGTGTTGTAACACCCTAAAAAGTGTTTCTTTAATCATTAATAATCATTTTATAATATTATTGATTTTTAAGAATTTTTCTAGAATTTTTCAAAAACAATGAATATTTTAATATATTCCTCATTTTGCATGCATACTGAGTAAGAATTTCTGAGGTCAGTGTAACGCTTCAGAAATTATTTATTTTATCACCAATAGTCATTTTCTAATATTTGTGATTTATGTGAATTCTTTCGGAATTTTTCGGAAACGACGAATATTTTAATATATTCCTCGTTTTGCATGAATATTGAGCAGAGTCGGGAAGACGACTGTAATGCTTCAAAAATTAGAAAATTATATGACGAATAGCCATTTTATAATATTTACAATTTTTGAGAATTTTTTGAGAATTTTCTGGGAACGTCGAATATTTTAGTATATTTATCGTTTTACGTGCGCACTGGACGGACCCGGGGAGACGCAATATCTTCCCTGTGTCTGGTAAACTCAAAAATTATGGACTTGTCGACGGGGGATCTTACTAAACCCGAGATCGGGCATAATTTACGAGGTTCACTTTTTACGAGGTTTTTATCCGATAAATGAAATCGCGGTACCGTAAAATCATCTGATGAATAGTAAAATATTATTTTCATCATCTGTAACTCTTCTACATTGGGGGAAAAATAATACTGACAGTGTAAATATTCATCTGTGATAGTATGTTCAATTAGGAGACAACCTTACTTTCACTTTATCGAGAAACGTGCGAAGCTTCTCATGTAAGCTTGGAGGAAGCTTCTTGGAAATTTTCTCTTCCTCCTTCCCCATGCAAATGCAGCCCATGCCCTCTTCTCTCTCCATTTTCACGGCTGGAACAAGCCATTTGTGGGGGAATTAGTTTGACTTCAATTTATTAGTTACACCATTTTATTTCAAAAGTTTTCCTATGCACTTTCTCTTTCTTCTTCTTTTCCTTCTTCTTCCTTCATTTTCTTCTTCTCCTCCTTCTCTCTAGAGCTACGGCAGCCTTCTCTTCCTCTCACTCATTTTTCACAAAAATTACAACTAACTACATTTTCTTAATCCTCTCCTCATCCTAAACACCTTTCTTGCTTGGAGCAACTTGAAATTCCACCATTTTCACCATCTTCTTCAAGCTTCAAGTTTTGGAGTTTTGTGTAAGTTTCAAGACTCTTCTTCTCTACTCTTCATTTTCGGCTTCAAGAGTCTTCTAATGGCCATTTACTTTCCATTTTTCATGTCCATATGCTATTCTAATCAAGTCAAAAATTTCTAGGGTTTTTTGGAGGTGCAATCCGAAATTTCAAGGAGATTTCTTTGAGTTTCTATTGATTTCTTCACTTAGGTAAGAGGAAGACACCCCTCCTCAACCTCTATTAGCATTTAGGAACTTTGATGGGTGTTGTTTTTGGAAGAACCCTAATGTGGGTTATTCTTTGATTTGATAAATAAAATATTTGCATGTTGATTTCATGATATTGGTGACCTTGGATTGATTTGTTATGTATAAATATATATTGGATTGGATTATATAATTGAAAATGGAAGAAAAATAATTGAGAACCCCCCTTGGGTGGCCACGGTTTTGAGGGTTAAGAATGAGGTAAAATGTGGACAAGTTGTAACAAGCATGAGACTTAAATTAATCGAGTGATAAAATAGAATTTAATGGAAGGAAAATTTGAGATTGAAACCTATAGGGTGGCCACGGTTTTGAGCCCAAAATTGGGGTTAATGGTGAATCAATGCAACAAGTAAAGGATTAAGTGAATTAAGAGTGTAACCTATGATGTGATAAATTGAAAAGATTTGGGAATTGAATTCTTAGAGAGGCCACGGCCTCTAAGGCCTTTTTAGGTGTAATTATGTAACTTTGGTAATTTGGAAGAATAATAATTATGTAATTAAAAACCTATGTAATGGGGTAGATAATTAATAAATTGGAAGAACTTAATATAATCAAAGATTATATAAATTTTAAAGGACTAAGAGTGAGATTGTTATAAGACTTAAGGTAATTATAAGTGAGTGAAGAACAAGCGAGTGTGAGGCCTAAGAACTTGAATAATTTACAAATTGTATGAAATTAAATTACCTTGGAAGATTAAATTAATTGTAAGAATTGGATTGGACATGAACCTTGAAAGGGTAAACAAATTCTAAGTTAGGATTCATAATGAACCTAAGAATGTACTAATTGATTTGATCTTTATATTAGACATTATGGGTCTATGTGAGTGACCATTTATGTGTTGATGCTTATCTTGGCCAATTGTGGCATATTATGGGATTGTATGAAATTGTGAATCATACGTGTCATGCATAGAGTCTTATGCATTGTGAAGGTCCTGTGGACTGTTGTAAGGCCAAGTTGCCTAGGAGATTGAACACACCTTAGTGCGGGTGCGAGTAGACTAGTGTAGGTCATGTTTGACCTTGGGGGCGTCGGGGTGCGGGTTCTTCACAATGGGCAGTTGGTAGCTCTTTTGTCCGTGGGGCAAACCGATGCAAACGCATCGACGATCCAGACCGAGACACTGTCCTATATCATGATCGAGCATGGACTGTCTGTACAATGCCTGGACGTGCACGTGGAAATTATTGATTATAGCACTTTGGCCGTGGCAGCCGAGTTACAGACACGTCTCCTGATCTTTCTCTCTGACTGTTTGAGTCTAACTCCATGGAGTAAGAATTGGGAAAGCATGCATGTGCATCATGACATACTTTACTATTAATAATTACTGCCCTATGTGAACTTGAACTGTTTGTACCATTATAGTAATGAATGTCTGTCTGGAACTGTTTATCTGCTTACTATTGGATTTACTGCTTATTACTTGCATTTGCTACTTCTGAATTGCTATCTGGGCGCGTTGCGCCATTTTGTTTCTAGCTGCTATAATTGGTAATGATGGTAGGATGTCTTACCTCTTTTTTTTGTATTTCTATTACTTGCTGCCTGTGCGTATACTGTATTGATCGAAGACGACGGCAAGGAGGAGGAAGATCCCGAATTTCCTGGCTTCTGGCCCGAACAAGACTAGCATCTACTGAGGCGATTGTGGCACGTATGCGTGGATTTCTAGGTGATGTGCGTCTGACCTTCCTCGGAGGGCCAGAGTACTGGCATATCAACTTGAACTTCGATCGCTGCGTCTATCTGGGAGATGTGTCGATTGCCCTTACCTGGAGACGTCATGAGGCACCGATCCTCACCTACCATGTTAGCCTGCGGCTGGAGTTCTACCTACCCATCCGAGAGATGTGGGGTGATCGTTACTACACCCCTTGGGAGGACTCTTTTGATTCTACTGCTCGGGCTCCTGTCCGTAGTTCCATGGTTCCCATGGAGGTTTCCTTCTGAAGAGGAGGATCCTGCTGAGGGCCCGGACACGGTCCCTCCTCCTTTGAGGGACTGATTTTACTGGTAGCTACTGATGGCTACCAGTGTTTTATTTTGGGGGCCTGATGTATTATTTTTGGTGGGCTATATATTTTGATATCTCTGGGGTATATATATTTAATCCTATAGGGCAGGTATAGTTTTGCTTTTTGGAAATTTCCAGGCTGTATCTAAAATATATATTTGGCATCTAAATATATATGTATGTGTATGTTATTCAGATGTGGGTTTCTATTTACTGTTTTGTTCTTTACCGTTATTCATATTCCGCATAGTTAAATTAACAAAAAAAATATACCGCCAATTTTACTCATGTATTAAAGTACTAAGCAAGTTAATTTTGAACTAAATGAACCGGGTCTTAATTGTTTAAAAATTTATTTTCCGCATTTTCTTCTATTTGACAATGTGACGTTCCCTCCCAAAAAGGGACATTACAATACATGATGTACATTGCGTCGTCATGCATATGTGTTATCCGTTGGACATTGTTGGAAAGGCAATGTATGCCTTGGAGTTTGAATAACACCTATGTGCGGGTGCGAGTAGACTAAGCGTAGGGTCATAGTGCTTGGCCTTGGGGGTGTAACACCCCAAAATTTACTTTTCTACTATCAGAATTCATTCTAAAAATATTTATGATTTTCTGGAATTTTCTTGGAATTTTCTGAGAGCGCAGAATATTTTAATATATTTCTCGTTTTACGTGTGTATTGAGTGGAACCGGAGAAATGAGACATTTTCTCTGAGAACCTTGAACTATGGAAACGTCGACGGGGGATCTTACTAAACCCAAGGCCGGACACAGTTTACAAGGTTTCATATTTTTCGAGAAAATCTTAGCCGATGAGATAATAAAACGCTGTAAAGAATTTATCTGTCAGATTTGTTAATACTGACTTCTACCAACTATAACTATTGTCCAATAAATAATGTGTATTAAAAATATTATCACATTATTAAAAATCTAATTTTTGTATTACATCTATTAGTTTTAATTTCAAAAGAAAGATTAAATTTAATCCAAGCTTATTATGGGAAGCTTCCTAGCAATTTCCCTTACAACATATTTTTCTCTCTCCTTTTTTTTCACTCTTCTACGGCAGAGCTACAAGGGGGGGAGCCCAAATATTACCCCTCCATTGCCTTAATATTCACTTTCATTCCTCTAAACCCATTTCTCCTCCTCTCTTCCTCTCTTCTTCTTCCTCTCCACCGAACACACACACACACCATCACATTGGTGACCAGCTTCCTTATTGCCAAACAACTCACATTTTCTTGTTCCTTCCACCATTCCAAGACTACTATCCTTGTTGGTTATCTCTTGGTTCTTCTTCTTCTTCTTCCATTTCTCTTCCACCATTAAAGCTAAAGCTTGGAGCTTTAAGGTAAAGTCTTCAACTTTCTTCCATTTCCTTGCTATTTTCGTTTTCTCTTGGCCACCTTGGTGACCAAGAACCTGTTTTTCATGGCTTGAGTGAACATTGTGGTGATCACTCACGTTGGAGTTTTTCTTGAAGGAGGGAAAACGAAAATCTAAGACAAGAAGGAGTGACACATTGTGTTATTTTCCATATAGGTAAGAGGGAGATGATCCTCTTCAACCAACCTTGGTAGTAAGGAAATGTCTTGTATGAGTATTGTTGTTGA
Organism: Ormosia emarginata; assembly: GCA_029884605.1. Classification (NCBI taxonomy): domain Eukaryota; kingdom Viridiplantae; phylum Streptophyta; class Magnoliopsida; order Fabales; family Fabaceae; genus Ormosia; species Ormosia emarginata. The sequence continues at coordinate 23,443,792 of JAQQTP010000074.1, read as the reverse complement.
TTTTTGTATTTATGTATAAAGTTCTTTCATTTTTATGTTGTTCTTGATGATAATGTATTTTATTGAGTTTGTATGATTTATTGATGTCTCTTGTATGATTTGAAGCTGTATTTGAATACCTTGTTGATTAAATATGATGAGGAATGGTTTGGTTTGAGTTAGAGGACCTGAGAACTCTATTTTTCTGCAAACTTACGTGTGGTAATCGATTACATGAGGCTTATAATCGATTACCAAGCTCTTAAAGATACAAAATCATGATTCTGGAAATCTGGTAATCGATTACATCTGGTGTGTAATCGATTACAGAGATTCTGTTTAGCTTGTAATTGATTACAAGAGGAGTGTAATCGATTACCAAGCCCTTGATGTCACGAAATGGTGCTGCTGGGAATCACGTAATCGATTACAACTTTCGGGTAATCGATTACGGAGGTTCTGTCCAAATGGTAATCGATTACCACGGCTGTGTAATCGATTACCAGTGCCTGGAAGTTACGAAACGTGATTCTGGGATTCACGTAATCGATTACAATGAGATTGTAATCGATTACAGAGGTTCTATTTCTCAGGTAATCGATTACAAGGGTGTTGTAATCGATTACCAAGACCAAAAATGAGATGTTTGAGCTGAAAATGATTGAAATTATGGTTCTTTATCCATTGTAACTCAAACATAACCTAAAAACCCTAGATTCAAGGATTTTTTTTTACTTTACTAAATTGTGATAGAAATGTGCATTCACCCCAATAGGGAAGAAATGGTTTTGAATATGGAATCCTTGGATCCATGATTATGGAAACTGTGGTATATGTGTAATAAGAAATGCATGTTGATGCTGAGAATTATTGATGTAGTGCTCAATGAGATAAGGATGATGATGTGCCATTGAGGCAATGTTTTGAATAAATGTATTGTTGATATGTCATGTTGGACATTGAATATTGCTTATGTGCCATTGAGGAAAGGCTTATGCTAAATGCATCATTGATGAGCATTCATGATTGGACATTGTGTCATCATGCATGTGTATTGTCCGTGGGACATTGTTGAGAAGGCTATGTTGCCTAGGAGTTTGAATAACACCTTTGTGCGGGTGCGAATAGACTAAGCGTAGGTGTCATATGTTGTTGACCCTGGGGGCGTCGGGGTGTGGGTGTCTCACAATAGACAGTGGTAGCTCCACTGGGGCCGTGGGATAGACCAATGCAACACACCGACGATCCTGCCTGAGATGCTGTCCTATGTCGCGATCAACTGTTGAGGTGCCATGTGTGAGCCATTTGCGCGAAATGTTTTTATGAGATGAGCACACTATATTTTTAAGGCTAACGATACACTGGCATTACTCCTTGATCATTCACTCTGAAAATGTTTATGTCTAGCTCCATGGAGTAGGAACTTTGGTACCCTTGTTGCATTGTGAGTTGTCAGTCACATGGTCCATTGAGCATTCATGATTGAATAATGTGTTTACCATTATGACTATGACATTTATTTGATTCTTGGTAATGCTAGGGTTGCTAGTTGGCTATGGATGATGTTAATTATTGTTCCTTGCTATTTTACTCTCATTAATTACTTTCATACGTTGCTATACTTATATGTGTTAACTGTGGCTTATGTGGGCGTATGACGCCGTTTATTCTCTTATTGCCTTGTTGGTACTGAAAGCTGGGAATCTCACTTCTTTCGGTATTTTTCTTTACTTTGCATTTTGGTTGAATCGTATGCTCTCTAGAAGACACTCGTGAGGAGAACAAGAAAGCTACTGAGTTTCAAGGTTTCTGGCCTTATCTCGATTAATACCGAAGTTGCTGAGAATGTCTTTTCGCCCCCGTGGATTTTTTGGTTACGTGAGGATCAACTTTCATGGTGGTCCGGATTGCTGGCACATCAACGTGCAGACTGACCGATGCGTGTACCACGGCGAATTGACGGTGTCATTGGCATGGGGACGCTACACTGCTTCTATTTTTGACTTTCATGCTTTTGTGTGGTTGGAATTCTATATGCCCGTAAGGGACATGTGGGGTGAAATGTATTATACCCCTCGTCAGGATTCCTTTTTGTCTACTGCCCGGGCTCCTACCCGTTGTTCTGTTGTCCCGATGGACGACTCGTCGGACGACGAGGACCCTGAGGAGGACCCGTCTACGGTTCCTTCTCATTCCAGGCAGTCTTAGGGTTGTTTTTTTTTTAGACTGATGGCTACTGATGGCTATCCGTTTATTTTGAGGGAGCCTGACGTATTACTGGATTAGTGGGTAGATATTTGTATCTCTTGGGGTAGGTACACATTTTACTTTTTGTATATCTTTTGGAAATGTAATTTAAACAGGCTTGTAATTATGGTATAAAGTATGTAGTTATCTATGCTGTACATGGTTGTATGTCCCGTTACCTATTGATTTCTCTTTAATGTTTTTGATTGATTTCTCTTCAACGTTTTTGATAAGAAGTTTTATGTGAGGGAGGAACTTTTAATTTTAACTCAATTACGCGGTATATTTACAAACAGGTGTATAAGTACATTGATGGAAGTTTTAACCAGATTTATGTTAACAAAAAAAAATGTGTTCAAATTTTACGTAATCATTTGTGCATCATTTCACTATGGTGCGACGTTCCTTCTCCTTGCTCAATTGTGAATAAGGGAGGAAAAAGGGCGTTACAAGGGGCGCCGGGGTGCGGGTGTCTCACAATAGACAGTGGTAGCTCCACTGGGGCCGTGGGATTGATCGCTGCAAACACACCGACGATCTGGACTGAGACGCTGTCCTATATCGCGATCAACTGTTGAGGTGCCATGTATAAGCCGTATTGCGCAAATATTTTTATGAGATGAGCACACTATTTTTAAGGCTAACGAGATACTGGCATAACTCCTTGATCATTCACTCCGAAAATGTTTATGTCTAGCTCCATGGAGTAGGAATTTGGTACCATTTGCATTGTGAACTGTCAGTCTCATAATTCATTGAGCATGAGCATTTATAACTGTAAAAAAATATTTGTTATTATTACCGTAATAATTATTTGATTGCTTGAACTGTTGACCGTTGAAAATATTGATATTGTATGTTTGTTGCTAATAATTTTACTACTATTTATTATTGTTCTGCTTTTACTGTTAATTTTAATTATTACTGTGATTGGATATATGAACTGTGTTGATATGTGGATGTCTAGTGCGCGTTCTATTTTCTTGCTACCGTATTGGTAATGAAAGCTGGATGTCTCACCTCTTTTTGTATTTCGATATTTCTGTTTATTTGTATACTTCTAAGAAGACATTCGTGAGGAAGAAAAGGAAACACCTGAGTTTTCGAGTTTCTGACCATACTACAATTAGAGCTTGCTGAAGATGTCATCGCTTCCACGCCGATTTTTGGGGTACATCAGGATGACCTTCCATGGATGGCCCGATTGCTGGCACATACATGTGCAGATGGACTGATGCATTTATCGCAGGGAGCTAACAGTGTCTTTAACTTGGGGTCGCTATGACCCTTCTGTCTTCGATTTCACTACTTTTGTCATTTTGGAGTTTTACCTACCCATTAGGGATATATGAGCTGATATGTACTTCACCCCATAAGAGGACTCTTTCCTCTCCACTGCTCGGGCTTCTGCCCGAAATTCTGTCACGCCGATGGTAATTTCATCGAATGAGGAAGACCCTGAGGAGGACCCGGCTACGGTCCTTTCTCGTCAGTCGTAGGAGCTGATACTGTCAGTGGCTACTGATGGCTAACTGTTTATCTTTTTGGGCAAGCATGAAGTTTTACTGTATTTAATGGGTGTATATTTGTATCAATTTGGGTGGGTATATCTTTTTCTTTTTGTATAATTTATGATGTAATTAAACAGGCTGATGCATATAATATATATATATTGTGAATGTATGATTTTCAATTATGTGTCGATTTTATTGTATCTATAATTATTATTATCTCTTTATTGTTAGTTCAAAAAAAAGGGAAAAGAAAAATATGTACACATATTTCAATACTCGATTATTTTATCATTCAAGAGTGCAAATTATTTAATCACGTGTTAAAGAAAAAAAATGAACTGAGTCTTAATTAATCAACGTACTTATTATTTTTTGCAATTTATTTCATTTCTCTATATTATGGTGTGACGTTCCTTCTTTGCGAGAGAAGAAAAAGGGGTGTTACAGTTGTTATTGCTTGATCGATTGATTGGCTGGTTATTTGTTTGATAGTATCTTAGGATTGTATTGTCGATCTTTTGATGTTATTGATTTTTGGATATTATATTATATAGAATATTAACGTGTTCAGTTCATTATTTGTTGTAAATGATTAACTGTTGGTCTTAGGTATGTGAATAATGAGAAATTGTGATTTTTCACCCTTGTGTACTCCATGTAAATCCAGGAGAAGACCCTCCAAAAGGAAAGGGCAAGGAAAAGAAGAAACTGAAGACTTAGTCTAGCAGTTTTACTTCTTGTTGAACTAGATTGTATATTAGTACCTTTCTAGTCGTATGTAAAATTTTATGTATACAATATGACTTGTTAGCCAATTATGTATGTATACATGATCTTTTTATCATTCGAGGCTTTCTATAATAACTATAAAGGTTATTATGGATTTTATTTATATGTTTTTTTTAGAAAGTGGCATGCTTAATGTTAGACCTCTGGGTTTACCCAAGCTTGAATTGGTGGATAACTCATTTTGCTAACTGCAAGTGCACGAGTTGCTCAAGTAATAAAAATGATGAGTAGAGATCATTCCCACAAGGAATATGATTACTTTCTAATGCTAAATATTGAACTACAGCATAACTAATTCTATTCAAGCAAACGTAAATTGGAAAAAGAGGTTGCTAATTAAACTACAAAGCATAAAGAAAAGATAAAGATAAGGTTGAGAACATAGGGAATCCTTTTTCACCTCCTACTTCAATTGATAATATGCAACCCAATCAAGCAATGCAAATGATTAGATTAGGTTAGTATGAGAAACTAACTTAGTTAAAAGCCTATGTCTAGGTTGATTAATGTAACACCCCTTTGGAGGATGTCACACATAAAAGAAAATAAAATAAATAGAAATAAAATCTACCCAAGTTGTGGAATATTTGTTAAAATTATTACGGGTTGTAAAATAATTCCTGATAGACTGAAGTATGTAATAAAAAGATAATACGAAAAATACGAAATAAAAAAAAAAAACATCATCACTAATAATATACATATGGTTAAGTTATAAACTGTACATATAATTTACAACTAAGACTACAACTATTTAAACAAAAACAGTAAAGAAAGCAATAAAAGAGTTAATATATACAGACATACGCTGACGCGCCCAAAAAAAACATCATGATTATCTACTCCTCTGATGGATCACTCTCGGTGTGAAAATGATCATCAGGAGATAAATATCCCTGATGTCTCGACACACGGCGATAACGGGATCGCGCAGTCGACACGATGCTTATCTCACTAGGCTCAGGGTTTTCAGCACCCCAATAACGCCTAATGGATAAGGGTAACTCTAAGTGCAGAAAAAGCGTCGTCGTCGAAATCGGATCTCCATCAAACTGATGACGTAGAATCACAGTCATACGTCCAAAGATAGGTAATAGAAGCACGATCTCCTCGTAAATGCCAAGCCAGATCACCTCCATGGAATACCAGCTCTACGAATCCCAAAATGCAGGCGTCGCCATCCCCCACACAATCAATCCAGAGGGTATGGATGATCGGATGGTTCTTGCTCGTAAAACTGATCGTCGGTCTGCTGATCTCCCTCTTCCTCAGGGTACACGATCTCAAGAGGTTGTTCCTCTTCTTCCTCTTCAAACTCTTTACCGCATAAAATAAATAGACAATAGACACATACAATAAAGAGGTAAGACAACATAAAATCATCACAACATGGCAAATAAGAAGACGACAATTAACTACTACACAGTTTATACAATACGAAGAAACTATAACAGTAATACATATTAAATATCCTAGTGTTTTCAGAACATCACAGATATAACACAATTAAAGAAATTCACACGATAAATCAATTTCACGATAAACTAAGATAAGAAATAGACAACTAACATAAAAATTATCGATAAATACAAATAGAGAAAATGTAAAAACATCCAAGATGTTACCGGATAAAGATAAATAGAGAAAAATGGAATATTATCCAAGATATACTCAAATACACCAAAACACAACCCTACTCCATGGAGCTAAACCCAAACAGATATCGAGAGAATGACTTGCAAAATCTATTAGTACCACGGCTGCCCAACCAACTATTACGCGGTCACACGTTGCGTCAATAGCCTACGGCACTGGGAATCCACCATCCAGGCGTAGTATAGTTCACGGTCTCCCGTTGTGGCACTATAGGCAATGTACTACTAAACTTTACAAACCTCAATTAAATATAGTGAATGTCGAGTACATTAGTGTGCTATCGGTTTACCACGGCCCAGCGGAGCTACCAACTGTCCACATATGAGATCCCGTACACTAAAGTCTCCAAGTTTATTAGAACAATAAACTACACTACACTTATCGCCTCGACAACACGATGTGATTCGTCTCGTCAACCCAAAACACCAAAAATTGGCATAAAGACAGAACATAATTCCAAATATATGAAATTACGAAAATGCCCTTAAGATAAAAATGTATGCCCTCAATGGCAGAAAGCCTGTACGGGTTCACTTTTTCCCGACAGCGAAATAACCTCAAAAACTCAGTACGGGTTCACATTTTCCCGACAAATAAAAAAATAAATACTGAATAACGGTCAATCGCGTAGAAATTTTATCGCGTTTTTGAAATCTCGTCGTTTTTACAAACGTTTAAAAATCGGGTAAAGATTATTTTTCTGTTTTTAAAATCGCGTAGCATTTTTAATACGTTTTCTCAATCGCGTAGGATTTTTAAATCATTTTCTTATTCGAATGCCTTTAAAATTACCATTTAAACAGATAGAAATAATATTTAGTACATTTAAACTACGTAGAATAATTTTTCATACCGTATACTGTCATTAGGATATTTTGACTATCCTATAGGTTCAATTTTTACTAAAAATTGACAGCATTTTGTTTATAAATTTATAATAATGATTTTCTAAATTTTCCATAAAATTTCTATTTACCTAATTTTTAACCATTTCGTTAAATTCTTTTTGAAATCTCTAACATGCTTCAAAACCGAAAGTGAGCTATATGTTAGAAAATTTCTTAACATTATCTTGTTTCCTTCCTAATGATAAAATTATGAATTTTAACCCTTTAGACTTACTTCTAATCAATTGGTTCCTTCATAAATCATTATAGAAAATTTCTTCTTAACTTGTATTGTTTCTTTTTAATTGAAAAAGGTTTAGAAACAAGTTTTTAAAATCATGAATTCCTATAGTGGCATGTTGGCGAATTTTATAAAACTTTTGCATTTGATTTCCAAAATGTCTTTCACCTTTTAAATCATATCAAATGTATTCTATAGTCTAAGTTCATTAAATCATTTTAGAAAATAGTTATCTATATTCAATTTAATCCTTTAGGCATGTTGGCCCAAAATACTAAGTTTGTACCATTTGATTTCTAAATGCATTTTTCTTTGATCAAATCAATTAGAAACTTTCTTGATTCTCCTAGGTTAATTAAGCTACACTTTAGGAAAAATCAAGAGAACATTTTGGTCCTCCAAACTTGTCATTGCCGTGAGCTATTGGATTGTGTTCTTTGGAACACTCATGCAAACTTACACATGTTATTCACATCCTAAACCTTATCATACAATTCTAACACATGCATTTATATCTCTAACACATGCAAAATATTTCTAACACATGCAAAATATTTCTAACACATAAACCTAATTTAAAGCTTATAGACATACAATCAAAAGCTATTAGACATGCAAGATTATTACAATTACCAAATAAGAAAGCTACTAACACATAACACTTAAGCTACTAGCAACCACAAAAAGTAACAAATACACATCAATAAACACACCACAACCGAATCCTTATGGATTCTACAAACAACTCATCTTCTTACCACCATCAAGGGATGATAAGAATTGTCTTCCTCTTACCTTAAATGAAGACAAAAACTTGCTTTCTCACCTCCTTAGGTCACGGTTTTCACTCCACCAAACACCTAAAAATCTCAAATAAAACCTACATGTTACTAACCATGAAAAAGAAGCTAAACCATGGAAAAATCATGGCTTAGAACTTTGAAAAAGAAGAGAGAAAAGAAAAGTATGAAATTTCACCTTCTAGGTAAAACTTCCAAGGTTGGTTTCCAAGCCTTAGATGGAAGAATTTGAAGAAACTCCCAACTACAAAGGTTCTTAGAATGGTGTTTAGATTAAGGAAACTTGGTTAGAAAAATTTTTGGATGGTTGGAGTGTTAGGAAACAAGCTTGGCCGAATATGGTGGAGAAAATGGGCAAGAATGGTGGCTAGGGTTCTTGATGAGAGAGAAGAGAGAAAAGTGATGAAGACAAAGTGATTTTTAGGTCACCAAAGGCCTCTTGGCCGTGGACTTCAAGTGGGGTGCAAGGTGGGCACCTTGCTTGGCTTCATCCAAGCCATTGGATGAATCAAAGGCTAAGATTAAGCCTTGGTGAGCAAGCCTACTTCTCATTGGTTGGTTCCGGTGACTCACATGGCTTAGTCACACCGTAATAAATGCTCTGCCGAGTCACCTAGGTAGATCGAGTCACCATGCTCGAAAGTTCTACGACTTACGGTGATTAATTAAGCTACCGATCTAACCGTTTCATGCTAATTGTGGGTCCCGCAAAGTATTTCCTGTCCACTACTAAAACATATCTTGACTAATAAAATAATATTATAATAATATAAAATTATTTTATTTGACAGATTAAATCCTAAAAATTAAAAGATTATTTTTAGTCTCATTTAGAATCGGGTTAAGTAAGATCCCCAATTCTAAATAATAAAATAAGATTTTCCCGGCCGGAAAATATTATTTTCTCTTCGAGCAAATCGCACAAAAAGTCCATATAAAATCACGAGCATGCGTATTTTCTCGGCATTAAATCAAGAAGAAAACAATTAAAAACAGACAAAAACAGAGAAAACAAGACGTTCGGACGTAACGGTCATTTCCCCGTTTTTCCCACAACGTAGGTAATCGTCCAAAACGTTCAAATAAAATATCCAAAGAATTATTTAGTCTGTATATCTTTCTTAAAAAATTAATACAATGAATTCGAGAAAAATTTTTATTTTCCCGTCTCAAGCAAACTACGTAAAACGATCAAATAAAATTTGAACCTGTATTATCGTAGTTGTTTTCATACAAAATTCAAGAACAGAAAAATAGGGACACAGCGGTCATTCATACCAAAGCATGAAAAACAGAAAACAGTACATTCAGAATATTTTCTAAAAATTAGGGCGTTACAATTAACCCTATGTTACTTACCTAATTTACTATACGTCTATGAAAACCAGAGCAAACATCAAGCATTAAGATTGACTCTCAACAATGACTATGCATGACTAAGAGGTATATGTCTATCCTAGTAGTGAATTAATCTATCTCACCATTAGAATGAAATCGAACATGCATTTACCATATGTATGATCTAAAATCCAAAGTCCTATGTCTAGGATCATTAAATTTCATCAAATCACTAAAATGCTTATTAAACAAGTAAGAGCATTAAGCACATTATGATAAAACATAACCCAAATCATTCATATAAGCTCAAAAGAGTACAAATTGATCAATATTTATAAAGGGATCCAAAGAATACCCTATACACAGCTTAGCTACTTACTGAATACGAAAATGTATTACAAAAATTCATATTTAAGATAAAGGGAAAAGAGAAAGAAGAAAAAACAAAAGATGAAGCCCAATAGGGTGAGCCTTGAAGCTTGAATCTCCGTCCAAGATGAAGAGAACCTTCAATCTCGGCTCCTTCAACTCTCTTTCAGCCCATAAATGAAGATCTAGTTGTTGGGTTCTCAGAGAAGCAAAAGCCCTAAAAGCTTTTGAGAGAAAAATGGAAGAATGAGAAAAAACGGAAGAGAAGAAAATAGAAATTTGTGCAAAAAGTATTTATAGGCCCACAGATTTTATACTTCACGCCGTAACGTTACACAACTTGCGCCGTGGTGTACAAAAATTAGGGCACCAACGCTGCGACATTAAAGCCTCTGGTTATCAGGGTGTACTGGCAGAGAGCAGAACACCACGACGTAAGCATACTAGCACTGCAGCGTGATGTACTGGAGCTTGTCTTGTGATTTCTCTTCTAATGCAAGGTCTTGGCTTGCATCAAGTTAGTTCTTTTAGGCTTATCCTGCAATTGAAAAATCAACTAGTTAAATACAAATGTAATCAAACTCAATCCATTCAAAGATCAGGAAGCGTTTCAGCAAGATTGGCAAGGAAGACATCAACATAGATTTTTCATGAAAATGGGGCCAAAGCCTTCCAACAATGCTTAACAACAAGGACAAAGCAATCAATAATGCATAGAAAAAGGGCACAAATAACTACATTCTATGAAGTTATCATACCCCCAAACCTAAGTTTTTGCTAGTCCTCGAGCAAAAAAAAGTCAGATTACACTTGCAAAGACAAACTCAACTTCAACACTAGTGTATGATGATTGCATTAAACCTTAAATAATACGCATGCCTCAAAATCTGGTTCACACATACACAATCTTTATCATACCATCAATCAAAGCTTCAAATCATGCATGGTCTATTTCCCACAAACATGTAAGTCAAACCTCTTCAGTTCAAATCATACTTAACTAGATAAACTTGTGAGCAAACACATGGATATAAATCAAAGAATCCACAACATTGTAATGCAACTCTCTCTCCACTAATGTAAATCACACATAAATGAGGATCAAAAGGGTCTTTATCAGCTTGTAATATAAGACCATGATTATGGGGTGAAGAAGAAAGGGGAAAGGATAACAAACAAACATTGAGAAACAAAAATATACGATTTCAAGACTTGAGAACTAGTGAACATAGCAGGGTATTCAACAATGGAAGATTAAAACTCGTCAGAATCATGTAATGCTTTTCATATTTAACTTTTCTTCTTTCTTTCACTTGCTTTGCTTGTCTCTTTTCTTTTTATCTTTTTTTTTTATAATTATACAAAGCAATCTTTTTCTCTTTCTTTTATTGCAACTGGTACCTTCAGGCCTATTTTTGTATTGAAAATATTAATACTCCTAATCGCTGAATTCACTTCAAGAAATAACATATCATGCACTCAATAGACATTAATGGTAGGAAGAAAATGCAATGCTTTCACATGCATTAGAATGGTTAACATGGTAACGAACACAATGGTAATGAAAAACAAATATGTCCAACAATTAACAAGTTTCAAAGGGGACCTATGGATGTCATCATTAAAGGGTAAGCTTGAAAGGCTCAATTGGCCAAAAGAATGCCCTAATCATTTCCTCAATCATGCATAATTTAGGACATGTATAAAAAGAATCTAGATTGTTCGGCATGCCCCAAAGATAGTATAAGGAGTCACAGAAAATTTTGAGGTTAATTTGCATCCCTAATTATCATTGGGCAATCATTACACTAACTAATGGCATCATGTTAAACATTCAAATAATTTCACAATATCAAACATGCAAATCAGCCATTATGTGCACCAAATAATATAATAAACAAAAAATATTACAAAAAATATCAATAATTAAACTAATAATATTTTAACACTAATAAAAAGTCAATGTATATAACAAAATACTAAGACACCCTCCAAACTTGAGAGAAACAGTGTCCTCTCTGTACATCATACATAAGAAAAATAAAAATAAATAAAAACATTAAAAATGATGGAAACTACCCTAAATATGTCAATCTACTCATGATCATCCACATCTAGAAGGACCTCAGTGTCACCTCTGCTGCTCCACCAAAAGGAGGGTAAGGTGGCTGCTGCTGATGAGAAGGGCTTGTGCCATCAAAGGGTGGGTATGGAGGAATAGGGAAGTCATTGGTGGAGATCTGAAGGTGCTTCGCCAGCCACCTGATGGTATCTACAATGTAGGTTTGCATGGCAGCGACCTAGCGAAGCTCCGTTTACGCATCATCCACCTCCTAGGGAGGCTGCACCTTAGAGGCTGCTCTTTGAGCTCGCTTCGGGGCTCTGCAAGACACTACTGCTGTTGCTAGGGCTGCACCAACCCTCCCAATTAAGTACTTATTGAGAGGTTGTCTGATGTCAGTGAACTCCTCTTGGGGGCTGGTGGGCACACCTCGCCTCTAGTATAATCTGTGGATGAGGAAGGGGAAGAAGAGGCTGCATGGCTCCACGACTAATCTCCGCAGTTGCATGTATAGAATCTCGGCGACATCGATCGATCGTCGCTCCACAATGGCATAAATCATAATGGCCCTATCGTGAGTGACCTCTGATAGGTTGCCAGTGGGTAGAATCCTATTACCAATGAAATGGTGCCAGGCCTTGGCCTTGGGGGCCAAGCAAGAATAGGAGAAGTATCGTGCTTGGTGGTGCAGATGCGAGCAATGATAACTTGCAGGTTGATCCCTTCCAATGGCTCCCATTTGATGAACTCCTGGTAATCACAAATCAATGGAGGAGGGGGCAATGATAGGGCCACTCGGATGGACTCAGCAGAACATGAAACTCGGCACCTCCGTATGCCAACTATGGTGGACTCCTAGTGTGTGAAGGTTAGCTTCGCATAAAACTCGCAAACTAAGGGAACTGGGGCCCTGCTGGGGTGTTTTGCGAACTTCCCCCACTGGTAGTGCCGAATAGTGGCCTCAATATCAGGCTGTATGGATTCCTTGAAACTGAAGCCTCTCTCAACGATAACGCTCTTTGAGACCAGAGTCCCAAAGCATTCTTTGTAACACCCCGAATTTCGTTTTTTCTGCATAAATATGAATTTTATAATTTTTATTATTTTTGAGAATTTTTATGAATTTTTCTGAGATTGTGATTATTTGAATATTATTTCAAGCTGTCTGTGGGCCCGGGGTGGGCCCGAAAAAAAAATTTAGGGCCAGAAAATTTTGTACTATTAATGCGGGGTCGGGGGATCTTACTAAACCCAAAACCGGATACAGTATCAAAATTTTCTTTTACTGCGATTCTATTATTCATTGTACAATAATTACTGGTTCGTGAGCAATAACTTTTATTCTGTGAGTAATAATTAACATAGCTTGTAGCCATGTGACACTAGCTTTATTAGAAGTCAAAATTAGTGGCTTGACATGTTATTAGCCAATAGCCTTAAGTCAACAAAAATGGCTAGTTTAATTAGTTCCTAAACTAGATGAATTAACTAAGTTAACTTAAGTTTAAGTAGTAATTAAATGAAACAAAATTTGGATAGTAATGCTTAAGGAGTTCCACGGCCAAGTAGGAGTTTCTAGGAGTTTCAAGAGCTTATGATTTATCAAGGTGACCAAAGCATGACCACTTGATGACAATAACCATATACTTGATTTCCATCTTGATTGATCAAGCATTAACTCCCTCACATGCATGCACTCCACGGCTAGGAGCTTTAGTTGTAGGATATCCATTTCGTTTCTATCATCTTTTATCACTTAGGCCATTCTCTTCATTTCCTTTCTTCTTCACTTAGTTAAAACCTCCATTTCTCTCCTTTCTTGAAGTATTTGGCCACCCTTCTAAACCAAGACATCCAAGCTTCTAAAATTGTACCTAAACACATTTCCTAAACCTAAACCATATTCTAAGAACATCTCTAGTTGTGAGTTTTCACAAAATCATCCATCTTGAGCTTGAAATCCAAGCTTAAAGTTTCTATCAAAAAGGGTAAACTTCTTGTTTCTTGATTCAATCTTTGAGTTTTGATTTTCTAAACCATGATTGATCCATGGTTTATCTATTTCTAAGCTTGTTGTTGATTTTAAAATTTGTTTAAGATTTTTAGGGTTTTTCCAAGGAGTTTCACGAAAACCATAGGAGAGGAAAACTGAAGGATTTGTCTCCTTTTTAAGGTAAGAGGGAGATTCATCTCACCAACCAAGTATGTTAGTGAGAGATGTATTTGTTTGTGAAGAATGGTGAATCCATGTGAGGGTTCATTATTTGTTTATGCTTTGTATGATTTGCATGATTTATTGCTTTGTTTATGGCATGCTTGTGATATATATGATATGAATATATTATGTATGCCGTGATAATGGTGAACAAGGAAAATTATTTTGGTTCCAATAACCAAGAGGCTCACGGCCTCAACACCTCAAAATAGGTGTTTCCAAACTAAGATTTTCATGAATGCTAAAATTGAATGTTTAGAAAGGAAAAGAAAAAGAAAAGATGTGTTGGTTTCAAAGACCAAGTGCTCATGGTTTTGAAGGCTTGAGATGAGGAAATTTTGTATGAAATTATGATTTAGAAAATGGAAAGTAAATAATTTAAAGAAAATGAGAAAAGGATTTTAGAGATGGAAACAAAGTGTTTTGTCACTTAAAAAATGGAAATTTCGTATATGAAAGGAAAAGAGAGGTTGAAAGTGTTTAAACCTCAACTCATTTTGAAGAGGATTGATTTTTAGAATTGATTTAGAATTGTGAAGAATACGTTGGTGACTTAAAATTTACTAACGTATAGCTCACTCATTGGGTTTTGAGTGTGTTAGGAAATTTTAAAATAAGAAAATATGGAAAAGTGAAGCAAGAAATGGTATGAAATTTTAGAAAGGTCGAAATGAAATTTAGATGGTTGAGAAATATTTTACGTAGTGGAAAAATGGTGAAAAATGTTTTTCGTAATTTAAAAATGTGATTTTTAAGCTACATGATTTTAAAAACGTCAAAAAATCGCTACGCGATTGAAAAATGATGGAATATTTTTACACAATTGAGAAAATGATGGAAAATCACGACGCAATTGGAAAAATGAGACAAAAGTGTTGCGCGAATGAGAAAACACGATAATATGATTACGTGATTAAATATACAGTAGGATTACTGTTGGACCAATGAATGAACACTGTATGAGAAATCATGAGTTTTTCCTGTGATTGGCTTTGGTGCATTATACATGCATTGGAAAGGTCTGATGGACTAGATAAGGCTAATTGCCTAGGAGAGAATACACCTCTTGAGCGGGTGCGATATACGTAGTGTAAGTCACTTGTTGACCTTGGGGGCATCGGGGTACAAGTTGCCTACAATGGGTAGTTGGTAGCTCTTCTATACCGTGGGTTAGACCGATGCAACACACCGATGATCCAGACTGAGACACTATTCTTAATCAAGATCTAGTAAAGATTGTCGTGTATATGCTAGATGTGCAAACACTAATGAGAATTATGGCACGTGGTCTGAGGCATATTGGTACAGACAGATCTTTCGGATCAATCTCTCCGACCTGAGTTTAGCTCCATGGAGTAGGAAAATGAGTCAGCGAGCATATGCATAACTTGAATGAGTTTGAATGTTGAATGACATTTTATCTGTTAAGTGTCGATGAATGATGGAATGAAACAATGATGTTTACTGTTTATTATATCTGTATCATTGTATGATATATCTGTATCATTGTATGATATATCTGTATGATGCATTGTATGTGTTATCTCTGTACTGTCATATTGGTAATGGTGTAAGTGATCTCACCTCTTTGTATATTATTTTGTATTGTATTTATATATTGGTAAAGACACTAAGCAAGGTATCGAGTAAGAAGGTGAAGAGGAACATATTCCTACCGAGGAAGCTGAGTTTTGATTAAATGGCGACCCAGTTGAGTTTCTTCGGATACGTGAGACTATAGTTCCATGGAGGAGCTGACGCTTGGAGGATTAGTCCCAATGAGGAGGGACTAATTTATTAGGGACATTTGACAATCAACATGAGTAGGATATTTCATAGAGATCTATTCTTTTTTGTAACTATTTATGTACATGTCGAATTTCTGCTGTCGATTAAGCAGTATTGGGGTGGTAGGTATCACATCCCAACGAAGATCAGTATAGTGTCGTCTGCGCAGACACCAGTCCATAGGACTTCGTGTCAAGTTGGATTCCTTCCTACTAAGGAATCTGAGGAGGACTCGTCTGATGGTTCTGTTGTCTAGTTATACTTGGGCAAGTGTGTTAGTTTAAATAATGTCAAATACTTTTGAGAACTACGTCTGTAAATATTTAAGTATGACAGTACTAAGACTTATGTATATATGATGTAAATTATTTGTGATGTTGTTTAGGATTTTGTATTCTGCTAAGTTTTATTTTATCGATAGCAAGAAATTTTATAACTCATATTTACATTGCAAATCATATTTCATAAAGAAAAGAGGTAATTTGATAATTAAGTAACATAAATGTGATACCCTACGGTGGGTGCTACATTTTTGTGCAGCCGCTGAGATAAATCTAGTGTTCTCATACTCTCAAGGAGGAGATGGCTCCTTGGGCTGCTCTCGACTCTCACATCTGACCCGTTTTTGAGCCATGTTGATAATGTATAGGCCTGAAAAAGACATGAGAGGGTTAGAATTGACAATAAAATTAATAAGACAGTGGAATAGTCAATTTCTAGAAAAACAGAGGTACAACACTGTGGCATTAATGCTGGCGTTGTGGCATTCAAAGAAATTCAACCCACATCGCGGTATTGATGCCAGCGCCGCGACATTCAAACATACTCAAACCCACGCTGCGGCGTGAAGTTGCCACGCCATGGCACTCAAAGAAGTTCTAATGAACGCTGTGGCATTAACTAACCACGCCACGGCGCGCACGAATAGTCCAAACTCAAAATTAGCCCAAATCAGCCCCACACCCCACAATGCAATTCCATAACCACCAAAGCAAACATAAAACTAAATAAAATACTTATTAACTAAGATAAAACCAACCAAAAAGGACCTAAAACTAAATAATCACTAAAGCAGTAGTAAAAATGTGAAACTAAAAGGAGAAAAGGGAGAAAACCACATACCTAGAGATAGAAGGAAATGGGATGCACATGGATGCACGAAAACAGAAATAGGGGATTGTGGGAAGAAGGGAGAAGAAGAAACTTAGAGAGAAAATGCAGAGAGGGGGAAGGTGAAGGGTTTGTGTTGCGGAGTAAACCTTGCTACTTCTTTAACCAAAACGTGCCCAGAACGCCGCAACGTGAACTAACTAAGGCTGCGGCGCGCATCTGCAAAGTAGACGTTTCAATTTTATATTTTTTTTTAAATATAAACTAATCGTCGCGGCGTTCACTAACCCACGTCGTGGCGCTGTGTCCTCTGTCTCCAAACCCTAATAGGACAGAGACCAGGATGCCGCAGTGCAACAAAGCCACCACTACAGCGCGAGAGGTCTGCCTGCAAAATTATGCAGTAGACACTGCACAACATCCAAATTGGCCTCAATAAGGCCTCCATCACCTATAAAAATTGTCTAGCAAGTTCAATATAAGCATGTATCAATAGAATAACATGAATTTACCAAATCAAATACACTACATGTGATGCCTCTTTTTGGAGAGGGACAGTCACACTAAAAACGAGCGAAAAGCAAAAGATAAAATTAAGACCCAGTTCATTTACATATAGGTAATAGCCTGATCATTTATAAGCATATAGTAATTTGGCGATTTCCCTTTTTTTTATAAGTGGAAAAACATGAATTTAGCAAAATTTAACATAAAGATTAAACTATACATTTATACATCAGATATATAACATACATGTTTAAATATATCAATAGTTAAATAAAGGAAGCAGAAGCTTTACATGCCCTAAAAAGAATATACATATTACAGCCCACCAAAAGACAAAAACATCAGGCCCCCAAAGCGATGTATAGCCACCCGCCCAAAAAGGCTACCAAAAAAAGAGTCACGCCTCCAACAACAACTAAGAAAGAGCTTCAAATGGGTCCTCCTCAGGATCTTCCTCAGAAGAGGAAATTCTTATGGGAGCAGCAGACTCACGAGCAGGAACTCGTGCGGAGGACAGAAACGAATCTGAATCCTCGCGAGGGGTATACACACGCTCACCCCACACCTCTCGCATAGGCATGTAGAGCTCCAACCAAACATAAAGATCGAAAGAGCAAACAAGGGGGTCATAACGACCCCATGCTAGAGACACAGTCACGTCTCCTACATAGACAAAACGCTTGGTATTGAAATCCACGTGCCACTTATTAGCGCCTCCATGGAACCTCACTCTGGCATACCCCAAAAAGCCTCGTCGGGATGCCATCACAAAGACAGAGGGCTAGATTGATCTGTAACCAGGAAACGCAGGCTCGTCCTCGCCTTGGTCTTTGAAGAAGTACATATACAACTGAGATAATAAAGCAAAGAGGTGAGATATCCAACATCATTACCAGTTATGGTAGTAAAGAAACATAAATGGCGTATAACGCCAAACAGTACAGTAAAATAGTAAACAACATCAAGATCAGATAATTAGCAATTTAATAATCCAAGCAGTCATACTATTAATAAAGCAATAGTTTATAATAATCATATAAGTATATGGCAGATAAACATGATGACTGACTATGTACATGCACAAGATACCAAAAATCCTACTCCATGGAGCTAAACACAACATTCAGAGAGAATGATCGAGGAGATATGTTTGTATATCATCGGCCTCAAATCAAGTGCTTCAATCTCAATAAAATTGCGCAACATGGCTCATACAAGACATTCTTCACAAGATCGTGATATAGGACAGTGTCTCGGTCTGGATCGTCGGTGCGTTTGCATCGGTCTATCCCACAGTACAAAGGAGCTACCAACTGCCCATTGCAAGATACCTGCACCTCGATGCCCCCAAGGTCAACGAGTGACCTACACTAGTCTATTCGCACCCGCACTAATGTGTGATTCAATCTCCTAGGCATAAAGCCTTTCAAGAAAGTCCACCGGACTTTTTACGATACATGATGACTTAATGCATATTCATGTATATTCAATAATCATATACTTTTCCACAATCATGCCATAATTTGGCCAAATCAATTACCAACAGATTCTTGGTCCCACTTATAGACCCACAACAACACATTATCAAATTTTCAATTGTGAAAATACACCTTTAAGGTTTATTATGGAATTTCACTTTAATTTTTTTTAACGTTTTCCTATAAAGTCTTTCTTTAGGGGAATTCTCTTGCATTTTATCTAATCTTTATTACTCAAATTAGATAAGTTCTTTACTTAATTCTAAACCTAATTCACTTAGGGTAATTTAGTTTAAGTTCCTCAACACCTCACTTACACTCATGTTCTTTCCTTGTAATTTAGTTTAAGTTTCTCAACACCTCACTTACACTCATGTTCTTTCCTTAGCCACAAATTTCTCTAAGTTATAGAATAAAATCCTAGTCTTTATTCTTTCCATTTTTATAAATTCCTAATTAACCTCTAATTATCTATTTAACTAAGTTCCCACTTTAACACATAATTTTGTCAATATTCTCCCTAAGAGGCTGTGAGCCTTAAGAGAATAAGAGATTCCACAATTTTTCCTCACCTCACCAATTACTCATTATCAAGAGTCTTAATTCCCAAATTGTTACACAAGTTTTCATTATGGATCCATTTTTGAGCCATTTGGCTGTGAGCCTCCAAACAAAAGGGCAAGAAACTCTTGCCTTCCATCCATATTTTCAATTCATCAAGAACAATCCCAAGTCATCAAAATATACAAATATAACCAATAATTTCATATAAGATAAAAATCACTACAAAATCATACATCCAAGAGAGTAACCATAACATGGGTTTCTCACAACCAACACATATATAAGCTCCTCACTACTAAGATAGGTTGAAGTGGATGATCCCCTTCTTACCAAAAGAGATAAACAAAGAAAAACAACTTCCTTTAAGCTCCTTGTAGGTTTTGGCCTCCACCACCCAAAACCCTAGAAATTTCATCTCACAAAAATCAATATTTCAAGCTTGAAAAAAATAGATCAATGGTCATGGTATGGACCATGAACATGGAAATGTTGAAGAAAAGTGATGAAGAAGTGAGCTTTTTAGGTAGATTCCAACTAGAAAAGGTCTTAGCATTTGATGGAGTTTAAGAAAATGAGGTTGCTTGAATTTTTGCAAACATGGAGGTGCCAAAATGGTGGGGTTGCCGTGGGCTATGGAGGAGAAAGACAAGAGAGAATATGATGGAAAGAGAGAGAGAAATCGTGAAAAGAGAGAAGTAAAATTTGATGTGAGATGGTTGAACGAAAAAATATATTTTTCCCCTCTTTCCCCCCATTGTCGTGGCACACACACACACAAGGAGAGAGGGAGAGGCTTCCCTTGCAAGCTTAGTGAAATTTGGCTTCTCCAACAAGCCAAAAACAAAGCTTCTTTGAGAAGCCAACTCTTCACTTTTGAAAAGTCAAGGTGATGTGACATAAAATAGATACTCTTGAAATATAACTTGCACTTTACTACAAGCTATTATCCAATGGACAAATGTTACAGTTAACAAAATCAGTATCTATCGTCCAATGGATAATAGAACATACTGCGATTTTATTTATCAGATGAAGTCTCGAAAAACAAAAACTCTGTAAACTGTGCCCGACCTCGGGTTTAGTAAGATCCCCCATCGATGTTTCCATAGTTCAAGGTTTTTTAGCCTTGGAAAAAATATTTTATTTTCCTGGCTCCGCTTAGTGTGCATGCAAATCGAGAAATATATTAAAATAATCAACATTCTCGAAAAAATTCACAAAAATCACAAATATTATAAAATGACTATTTATCATGAAATAAATAATTTTTGGGGTGTTACACTACATACTAGACTCATAACATAAGAATTAAACACATATAGGTGGATACATCCAAAAAGGTGCTTTTTTTTATAGTCCAAGCAAGACTTTTTCTACTTCTTCAACTAGGGGGAGCGTGTTTGAAGGAGGTCTCCCTATCATCACTTGAAGACGTCCCAAGAGGCCTATTGTTCATTGCATTGGCCAACTACCCCACTTGAGTTTCAAGAGCTCTGATTAAAGATGTTTGGCTCTGAAGAAGAGAATCATTTTTGGTTAAATGAGCATCAGTTTTAGTCATGTACGAATCAATTTTTACCATGAATTGCATGAACATGTCTTCCAATGCTGGCTTCATTTCTTACATATGTGGCCTTGCTTGCGATGAGAAACCAGGAGGATACGATTGTCTCTCATTGCCAATGGATGCAGATGCTGGTCCTTGGCTATCCCTCCATGAAAAATTAGGGTGGTTTCTCCACCTAGGATTATATTGCTATGAGTAGGGGTTGTTCTGAGGTGGATGATAGTTTCCCGCATATTGAACATTCTCCAAAGTGGATGGACAACTATCGTTGGTATGATTGTTCCCACACCGGTCACACAGCACGAAGGGGCTTTGATTAGGGCCTATACCCAAACTATCAAACTTGTTTGCCAATGATGCCACATGAGCTGACAAAGATGTAAGTGCATCATCGTCATGAACTCTAGCTACCTTCCTTTGAGTGTTTCTTACAGAAAGCCATTGGTAGTTGTTGGCAGCCAGTTTTGCTAATAGTTAGTATGCTTCATTGAAAGATTTACTCAATAATGAACCACCTATAGCCGCATCCACAATTGGACGATGGTGAGGTAGTAGCCCTTTGTGAAAGGAGTAAATCTAGTGCCAAGGAGGAATTTTATGATGTGGGCACCTTCTAAGCATATCCTTGTACCTCTCCCAGGCTTCATACAAGGATTCATATTCTGACTAGGTGAATGAAATGATGGCATTCACCAACCCAGCAGTCTTGGCCAGAGAAAAGTATTTGTTGAGGAATTTTCTGCACATATCCGCCCATGTAGTTATAGATCCTACAAGTAGAGACTGCAACCAACTCTTGGCTCGATCTTTGAGAGAGAAAGGAAAGCCTGAGGCGAATGGCATCTTCTGAGACTCCATTGTGCCTGAAGGTGTCATAGATCTCCCGAAAGTTTGACAAATGTGCATTAGGATCTTCGTTCAGCAAACTGCCAAATTGTACAAATGTCTGAATCATTTGGATAATGGCCGATTTGATCTCAAAATTATTTGCGCAGATGGGAGGCTGTCTAATACTTGATTGGAGATTTTCCATTTGAGGATTAGCAAACTCCCTCAAAGGCTTCGTATGATCATTGTTTTCTGCCATTGATGGTACCTTATTCACAAATAGATAACTCCTTTTGCAAACCGCAAGTGCACGGATCGCTCAAGTAATAAAAATGATGAGTAGAGATTGTCATACCCCTTTTTCTAGGAGAAAAAAGGAACGTCACACTATAATAAAGTGAAATAAAATGTGAAAAATAAATAAAATCGTAAATTAAGATCCAGTTCATTTTTATATTATAATAAGTAAACTCCTTCAAATAATAAATGTATGATAATTGAGTAGCGTATACATATATATATATATATATATATATATATATATATATATATATATATATATATATATATATATATATATATATATATATATATATATATATTAGAAAGAATAATAAATATAGTTTAATTAAACATAGCAAAACATCAAGCTTCCCAAAATATATACGGATAGCCATTAGTAGCCACATAGCAAAACATCAAGCTTCCCAAAAAGATATACGGATAGCCATTAGTAGCCACCGACAGTACTAACCCCCTAAGACTGACAAGAAGGAACCGTAGCAGGATCCTCCTTTGGGTCTTTCTTGTCAGATGAAATCATCATTGGAGGGACCAGATTTCGAGTAGAAGCTCAAGTAGTGGATAGGAATGAATCCTCCTGCGGGGTGTAATAGAGATCATCCCACAGATCACAGACAGGTAGGTAAAACTCTAAGTGAACAAAAGCAGTAAAGTTAAAGACAGGTGGGTCATAGCGACCTCAAGCCAACGACACCATCAAGTCCCCATGATAAATGCAACGGTCCATACACAAGTTTATATGCCAACAATCACGACCTCCGTGAAAAGTCATCCTCGCATATCCCTAAAATCTACGCGGACATGACGACATCTTCAAGCAAGCTTTACTCGTAGTCAGGCCAGAAACCAGGGAACTCAGGTGCTTCCCCTTTTTTACGAACATCTTCTCAAAAGCATATAAATAAAACAGAAATATAGAGATACATGAAAGAGGTGAGACACCCAACATTCAATACCAATATGGTAGTAAGAAAACAAAACGATGCTGGATGCCCACATAACATCACAGTACATATAGACATCAACAGTAATAGTAAAATAAGCAATAAAAGAGAAATAATAGCAGTATCTCAGGCAATAAATAGTTTATTAATCAGATAATTAATTCAACAATTTAAAAGAGATAATTTCACAATTATGGACACTTATGTCGGAATGAACAAGAGATTGACAATGTATAATGCATATGGTACCAAAACCCTACTCCATGGAGCTAGACATAAACATTCGGAGAGAATGATCGAGGAGCACATGCCAGTATCTCATTAGCCTTAAAAATAAAGTGCTTATCAGAAAATAATATTTTGCGCAACATGGCTTATATATGGCACTCTCAATAAGATCGTGATATAGGACAGTGTCTCGGTCCGGATCGTCGGTGTGTCTGCATTGGTCTATCCCACAGCCCCAATAGAGCTACCATTGTCTGTTATGAGACACCCGCACCCTAACGCCCCCAAGATCAACAATATGACCTACACTTAGTCTACTCGCACCCGCACTAAGGTGTAATTCAATCTCCTAGGCATGTACCGCCTTGACAAAAGAGTCCAACGGACATTTCACAAATGCATGATGACTCAATGCATATCATGGATATTCATCAACAATACTTCTCATGAAACACATAACGAATTAGTCATATCAAATATCAATAAGTCTTTGGTCCCACACATGGACTCACAATAGCATATAATCCATTCTCAATATCGATATACATATATAAGGTTCAACACATACTACAACTCCATTTTATGAATCCAATATTCCTAATTACTTAAGTCATTGATTAGTTACATAATTCTAGGTCAAGTAGACCCTTGAGGCCGTGGCCTCTCAAGACAAAATCCAAATCATTTTCTTCCATCACATTATTAATTTTCATAACAATAAGATGTTCAAATCACAAGATTGTACAAGAATCACAACTTAGGCCAATAAATCCCTTAGAGGCCGCGAACCTCTTGAAGCGAGAAATCCCAACATTTTCTATTTCATTCACTAATTCTTTAACACCTAATTACCTAAGTTCCAATACATATAAAAATCAAATTCAAACCCTTAAAATTATGGTCAAAATCGTGACCTCCCCAAAGGGTAGGAAACCCTATATTTTTCCATTCATCTAATCCAAACAATCCAACATTAACAAGGCATTCAAAATAACCAACACTTTAATATCAATCAAGTATACCTAAGGTATGAAAAACAATCATACAAAGTGAGCAATCCATTATGGATTTCTCCATCAACAATCACACAAAAGTTCCCTCACCACCAATAATGGTTGAAGTGAGTAAATCTCCCTCTTACCTGAGAGAAAAATAAGAAAAGAGCCTCCTTGCTTGCTCCTTGGTGGTTCGGTTTTGGGCTCCCAAAAACCCTAGAAAACCAAGTTTAACAAATCAATCATCAAGTCTTGAAAAAGAGAACTCCTTGGTCACCAATGTGACCAAGGACCATGAAAATGAAGAGAAAAGGAGAGAAAGTTAGGAGCTTTACCTTCAAGCTCCAAGCTTGAATCTTGAAGGAAAATGGTAAAGGTGTGAACTTTATAGATGGATCCAAGAAGAATGATGTCTAGGATGTGTAGTAGCTTAAGAAAAGTGATGGTTTGAAATTTTTGCCATGGTGGAGGTGGGTGGAGATTGTAACACCCCTTGATGTAACGACTGGGGCATAATCGTCATTACACCACAGTTACTAGATCTAGGCATGTCACAGTCATGATAACAGTAATTTAAATTCTCAAGAGTTTATATTTTTTTTTTTTGATTTGTATAGGTATACATAAGTAAAAAATATGAGCCCCGAATGAGATATAAGTATATTGACATCATCAACGGATACAACATCATTTAATACAAAATTATACATATCCAAAATTAATGCATGAAGTAAAATTACATAATATCAAATCTAAACCTTTCCTTGCATAACGTACACTACCAAATAAAGGTTCGGCCTTCGCCGAAGTCGAACACGTGAATGGAAAGATCCTACACTTGATCTTCCTCGGCATCTTGGACAGATAAGACTCGCCCTAGCGATATCTCTAAAGGAAAAGGAGTAC
Organism: Ormosia emarginata; assembly: GCA_029884605.1. Lineage (NCBI taxonomy): Eukaryota > Viridiplantae > Streptophyta > Magnoliopsida > Fabales > Fabaceae > Ormosia > Ormosia emarginata. The sequence continues at coordinate 23,418,477 of JAQQTP010000074.1, read as the reverse complement.
GAACCTGTGACACAACCGAAACCTCTCTAGGGAAGAGATGACGGTTATCCCACATTTCCCCAAGGGATATAGGGAACTCCGCACGTAACGGAACATAGGCGATGTTAGTCCCATTGCCGGGTTCATCTCCGCACTGCACCAGGGTTACGTCTCCTACGTATACAACGAGTCCTGCCTCACGTTCAAAGTGCCAGGCTTCCGAACCTTAGAGAAACTGTATCCATGTGCGGAACATGTAGGGTGTTGGAGACGTCATCACTAGGGAGTAGAAATCGATCCTCAAGTACAACTAATCGAGTCCGCTCGCACTTTTCGCTGCTCTTATCCAATTTTGACATAGAATAGGGTAACACAAGAAAGAGGTGAGACACCCATCCTTCATTACCATTGCGGCAGTAAGAAAACGACACGGCGCAGAACGCCCATAAAACAATACAGTTCATATATCTATTAACGGCAACAGCATAATTTATAATAAAAACAATTCGATTGTAAGCAATAATGAAAATTAATAATAACAACGATATTTACAGTAAAGTAGAACAACAGCAAATAATAGCAGACAGATCACAATAGTATTTCCAAGAATCAGCACAATAATCAGATAATCATTTTCAGAAGTGCAACAGTTATCTTCACATTCACAGGTGTTCATGCTCAACAATTTATGAGACCGACAATGGATGATGCACAATGCATTATGATACCACAATTCCTACTCCATGGAGCTAGACTCATCAAGCGGAGAGAAAGATCAGGAGACATGTACGTAAACTCCTACTGCCGAGGCCGATGCTATCAATAAATTTTCTCATGCGCAAATCATGGCATTGTACGGACATTCTACACTAGATCACGATATAGGACAGTGTCAAGTCCGGATCGTCGGTGTGTTGCATCGGTTTGCCCCACGGCACAGAGGAGCTCTAAACTGTCCATGTGAGGGACCCGCACCCCGACGCCCCCGAGGTCATAACACGACCCACACTTGTCTATTCGCACCCGCACTAAGGTGTGTTCAATCTCCTAGGCAACTTTGCCTTACAACAGTCCACAAGGACAATCACAATGCATAAGACACTATGCATGAACATGTATGATCCACAATCTCATACGATTCCATAATATGCCACATTAGGCCAATATAAGCATCAATATACAAATGGCCACTCGCATAGACCCATAACATCATGATATCAATATCAAGTCAATTGATGTGTCCTTAGGTTCATTATGAATCCTAACTTAGAATTTGTTTCCCTATTTCAAGGTTCATGTTCAAGATCAATTTATAAAATTAATTTAGCCTTCCAAGGCAATGCAATTTCCCATAACTTACAATTTATTTAAGTTCTTGGGCCTCACACTCTCATGTTCTTCACTCAATTAGAATTACCTTAAATCTCATGATGCTTTCAATCTTAGTCCTTGAAGATTTATGAAGTCTTGATTTTATCAAATTCTTCTAACTTATTAATTTCCCATTCCATCACATAGGTTCCTAATTACCTAATTCATTATGCTTCCAATTTACCAAAATCACATACTTACACTCAAAAATACCTTAGAGACCGTGGCCTCACAATGGTTCCAATTTCAAATCCTTTTAAGCCAACATCTTGCATGTTATTCCTTTAATTCATTTAAGGTGTTTACTTTTTAAATTAGCTCACCAAGAACCCTAATTCCTTGGCTTCAAAACCGTAGCCATCCCCTAGGCTTCAATTCCAAGTTTTTCTTCCACTAAATTCCATCTTGTTGCTTAATTAATCCTCATCTTATGCTTGTTACATATTAACCACAATTTATCCAATTTTTCCACCCTAAAATCGTGACCTCCCAATGGTGAATTCCAAATCACTTTCTTCCATTTCAAGTCTTCAAATCCATTGTTTCTTTCTCTTTTAGGTATTAACTTCTTGTCATTAGTTCACTCAGGTTTTTAGTTCATTAAAATCAATCCAAGTACCCAAGATTCAATGCCAAAACCGTGGCACCATGTTGAGGTAGGAAACTCCAAATTTTCCATTTATCAACCCCAACATGATCAAGCACAATTTATATATCAAACATATTCAAGAGCATAATCAAGCATCAATCAAATTCAAGAATATTAAATCATACAAAATTTATAATTCAAGCAAGCATACAAAGAGCATACAAGGATGGATTTCTCCATCAACACACATACAAAGCCTTCTCACCACCATAAGTGGTTGAAGTGAGTAGTCTCCTCTTACCTAAAGGAAGAACACAAAAACAATCTCCTATGGCTTCTTGGTGAATTTCAGTTTGGGTCTTCAAGAACCCTAATTTTTCAAGCATCAAAAATCAACATTAATAGTTGAAAAGAATGGATCTTTGGTCTCCATTGAGATCCTAGATCACGAAATCAAGGAGAAAGAGGAAGAGAAGTGAAAGCTTTACCTCAAAGTTAGAAGCTTTGCCTTGTATGACAATGGAGGAAAAATGAGCTTTTGAAGAAAACCCCTCAAATAGAAGTTGTAGAGGAGGTTGGGAGGAGTCTAGAAATGGTGTTTATGAAGAGAAAAGTGAAGAGAAATAATGGTGGTGGTGGCTGGAATTTTCGTGGTGAAGAGGAGGAAGAAGAGAGAAGGAAGAGAAAAATGGAGGTGAAGATAGAAAATGAAGAAACTTTCTAAAGGGAAAGTGTAAAGGAGATGGAGACAAGTGAAGAAATGAGCTTGGTGAAGAGAAAAGATGAAGGAAAATGGTGAGGGAGGGGCTGCAATTTCGTGGTTGAGGAGGAGGTGTAGAGAGAAGGAGGAGAAAAGATGAAGAAGATGAAGTGAAGAGAGAGAAAGTGATAGGTAAAGTGAATTAGGGTTTGGTGGTTTTAGGTTAAGTGTGGATGAGTTACATTTTTGCCCTCCTTGGCATGAGTGGGCTGCTGAATAGAGGAGAGAGTGAGGAGAAAAAATTGGCTTCTCATGCAAGCCAAGGGTAATTGGGTCATTTGGCGGTCAAAGCTTCTCAAAGAAGCTTTGAAAAAGTACACAAATTTGAATTAAAGTAAGATTGATTTGACATAAAGTGGATTGCATTGGGATAATGTGATAGGGTTTCTAATGCATGCTATTATCCAATGGATAATAGTTACATTATGACAGAAGTCAATATTTAATTTATCTGACAGATGAAGTTTTCGCAGTATTGATTTGTTTTATCTGTTAAGATTTCTTGAAAATTATGAAACCTCGTAAACTGTGTCAAGCCTCGGGTTTAGTAAGATCCCCCGTCGACATGTCCATAGTCCAAGGTTCTCAGAGAAAACATCGCGTTTCTCTGGTTACGCTTCAACACAAGACGCAAAACGAGAAATATATTAAAATATTCGACGGTTCCGGAAAATTCCCAGAAAATTCCAAAAAATTGCAAATATTATAAAACGACTATTCGTCATATAATTTTCCAATTTTTGAAACACTACAGTCGTTTTTATGACTCTGCTCGAGTTTCACGCAAAACGAAAAATATATTAAAATATTCGTCGTTTCCGAAAAATTTCAAAAAAATTCACATAAATCACAAATATTAGAAAATGACTATTGGTGGCGAAATAATTAGTTTCCGGAGCGTTACACTGACCTCAGCAATTCTCACCAAGGTGCACGCAAAAACGAGGAATATATTAAAATATTCTGCGTTCTCAGAAAAATCCAGGAAAATTCTAGAAAATCCCAAATATTGTAAAATGATCATTTATTCTGAAATTATTAATTTTCGGGATGTTACAACACTCCCCTTCAAATAGAAATTTCGTCCTCGAAATTTTCATCCCTTAGATCAAACATTAACGTGTTCCTTCATCTTATTTTCTTACCCTCAGATTGTGTCTCTAGTTACGTCAATTTAGATCATCCTTACCAACGCTATCTCTATATCTTTGCGTTGCTTTATTCTTCTATTCTTAATCTTCACGAGGAGTTTCTCATAAATCAGACTCTCTCTGAATTGCATCGGGTTTAGTTTGATGACGTGGCTGGATCGGTGACATACTTTCGCGATCGTGACATATGGAAGATATCATGGAGACTTAGAAAGAAAGGATGACAGAATTTGTTGACAAGCTATTGAACCAAACCCGAAACGAAATTTGATATAGTCCAAAGAATTTTGGAATGGGTTTATTAGTGACCCAGACAGGACGACACTGAAACTAGACGTTATACTCCTTCAAAAACTCTAATCACCTCTCCTATCTCATGTTCAGCCCTTTTTTTTTATTGAATGGATACTTCAGGTCCTTGTGATTGCTAAAAGCGTTGATCGCAGCAAGCGTCTCCATATTCTCAGAGCAATTTCTAACTACGGCTAGCACCAAACCGTGAGTTGGGCAATTCTCAATGCGTCCTCAACTACCTTGAGGTGTAAGTCACAACCTTCCTAACCTTGCATGAACACATATCCTAGATTTTAATGTGAAGCATAAAATTCTCTAAACAGTTCCCTGGGATTAGGTAGAACCAAATCTGACAAGCATTCGAATGTCTCCTCGACCTTTAAAACCTTTCTTCACACGCGTTAGTCCATAGAAGTTTTGATTCTCTTCTTGCAAACTGAGCAAAATATCCAGCTATCTTGGAGGATCCATTGACACTCCTTCAATCTTTGTGTCTTCTTCGATAAAACTAACTAATTCCACCAGTTATGTGTCTATTTTACGGTCTCTGATCTTTCCTTTTGAAGAACTGCTTCAATCTCTTGGGAATCCACAACAATTCCTCCATTTGGAATTTCATGATCCAAAACTGAACCTTCTCAATTAAGAATCCGTACTCTGATACTTTGGCATTTACTCTCTCTCCCTTAAAGTCAGGAAAACTATGCCGAGATGTCCAACGTGTATCTCCATATTCTCGAGAATATATCAGAATGCCATCATTAATGACAATGACAATTATGTTCTAGGTAAGGACAAAAGATACAATTCATGTCACTTATGAATACGACAAGAGGATTTGTTATTCCGAACGGCGTCACGAGACACCCATAATGCCCATATCGCATTCGAAATCATTTCGGGGACATTCTCAATCTCCCGCGAATTTAATGATGACCAGGACGTACATCTTTCTCCGAGGATACTCACCCTTGATCATAATCTCGTTCGTTTGACGATGGTGTTCATCTCACTGAGATGTCCCATTCTTCTCCTTAACTGACAGCATTGTAGTTCATCACAAGAAACTTACTGACTACAATGGTGACAATCATATTCCCTTTTCTTTTGTCCTCTATAAAAGGTAACACATATCCTTGGATTTCTTTTCCCTCACAAAGCTTCAACTTTGTTGGCTGTTATGAACTCAAAAGCCTTAGTTTCAAAAATCACTAAGGTGTTGATCGAAACGCTCTAGCAGGTGATAATCGAGAAACGACCAATCAATTTCTAGAATCATGGGCTCAAATAGATATGATTTTAGGTAAGCGAGATAGATCGACGAAAGATTCAGTCTTTAGTAGAAATAGAATAGATTACATAAACTTAGGTGTCAACGACAAGTCTTAGTAACAGAAATGGAAATAATTTAAGTTGAAGATAGGAAAGATACAGATGAATCCCAATGATCCATAAAGTTACAAATTGTAAAAGGAAGGGTTACCCCCAGAATTATACAGCACGATTACAGGATCGTCATTTGAGGCATAACTTCCACGGTTTAGTTCTCCGAACTTTGAAGTCTCAGCACCTCCCAGGGTATAAGTTCTGGCTTCTGCTTGTGGTTCTACAACCCTTACAGCATTGACTGAAGAATTTGTCTTTGCTTGGTCGCAGTTGCGAGAGACGTGTCCAGGCTTTCCACATTTAAAACAGATTATCCCTTTGATCTTACACTCCCTCGTGAAGTGTTCCTTTCCGCATTTCATACATCTTGGCGAAGATGTCGGGATCTGACTAGATACACCGCCACTAGTACTTTGTCCAGGAATTGGTTGTTGCTGTTGTCTCCCTGATACTCGTGCGCATGGTTTCCGCTTAAACTGGTTAACTTTTCTATTATTCCTCCTTTGGAATCTAGGTAGTCCACGTTTGCCCTGAAGTCGACTTTCCTCCAACAGATTCTGAACCTCAACTTCTAACTCTCATTGTTGCGTGATCCTCTGATCCTGGTAAGTTGTCATCTCAGCTACCATTTGCCTTTCTTCTGCCGTTGTGGCCATACTTCTATTGTCTTGTCCCGCGCTCACATGTATACGTCTGTCACGAGCCACCGCCTTGCATGTCTACTGCGAGCCATTGAATCTCTCTGAAGACGGACATAATTACAACAAACAAAAAAAAAATTACTTCAAACAATGTTATTTCCCTATGAAAACCAAATACAAAGAGTCACACAATTCATACAATTCAAGCAAGACAAGTTCAATTCCATACAACCTAACAATCTCCAAATTCGAACTTCTTCATTCTCGCTTCCACGGCGTAATCCCTCGTAAGTCGTCAACTCCCAAACGCTTCTCGAATCTAGTTTACACCAACTATTTCTTTCTCCGGAAGATCGGTTTTTCCAAAACCTTTTGATCTCCTCACAAAAGAATTCCTATTTCCCTAACATAATACACCTAGGTGAAGTCACGCTTTCTGTACATACGAACATTACATATTGAGTAGGCCGGTCCTCAATATCATGCAACCGTATAACAAGTAGCTATCAACATTCAACCTACAAGAAGCCATGCATTCCTTTCCCATCATCTCAATCAAGAGACAAGGAAGTGCACAACAGACCAAATTCTAATATGCCTAAACATAGCAAGTCCATACCCCGGCTCAACAGGATGAACTGCTCTGATACCACCTAATGTAACACCCCTTGATGTAGCGACTGGAGCATAACCGTCATTACACCACAGTTACTAGATCTAGGCGTGTCACAGTCATGATAACAGTAATTTAAATTCTCAAGAGTTTATATTTTTTTTATTTGCATAGGTATACATAAGTAGAAAATATGAGCCCCGAATGAGATATAAGTATATTGACATCATCAACGGATACAACATCATTTAATACAAAATTATACATATCCAAAATTAATGCATGAAGTAAAATTACATAATATCAAATCTAAACCTTTCCTTGCATAACGTACACTACCAAATAAAGGTTCGGCCTTCGCCGAAGTCGAACACGTGAATGGAAAGATCCTACACTTGATCTTCCTTGGCATCTTGGACAGATAAGACTCGCCCTAGCGATATCTATAAAGGAAAAGGAGTATGAACCTGTGACATAACCGAAACCTCTCTAGGGAAGAGATGATGGTTATCCCACATTTCCCCAAGGGATATAGGGAACTCCGCACGTAACAGAACATAGGCGATGTTAGTCCCATTGCCGGGTTCATCTCCGCACTGCACCAGGGTTACGTCTCCTATGTATACGACGAGTCCTGCCTCACGTTCAAAGTGCCAGGCTTCCGAACCTTGGAGAAACTGTATCCATGTGCGGAACATGTAGGGTGTTGGAGACGTCATCACTAGGGAGTAGAAATCGATCCTCAAGTACAACTAATCGAGTCCGCTTGCACTTTTCGCTGCTCTTATCCAATTTTGACATAGAATAGGGTAACACAAGAAAGAGGTGAGACACCCATCCTTCATTACCATTGCGGCAGTAAGAAAACGACACGGCACAGAACGCCCATAAAACAATACAGTTCATATATCTATTAACGGCAACAGCATAATTTATAATAAAAGCAATTCAATTGTAAGCAATAATGAAAATTAATAATAACAACGATATTTACAGTAAAGTAGAACAACAACAAACAATAGCAGACAGATCACAATAGTATTTCCAAGAATCAGCACAATAATCAGATAATCATTTTCAGAAGTGCAACAGTTATCTTCACATTCACAGGTGTTCATGCTCAACAATTTATGAGACCGACAATGGATGATGCACAATGCATTATGATACCACAATTCCTACTCCATGGAGCTAGACTCAATCAAGCGGAGAGAAAGATCAGGAGACATGTATGTAACTCCTACCGCCGAGGCCGCTGCTATCAATAAATTTTCTCATGCGCAAATCATGGCATTGTACAGACATTCTACACTAGATCACGATATAGGACAGTGTCAAGTCCGGATCGTCGGTGTGTTTGCATCGGTTGCCCCACGGCACGAGAGGAGCTCTAAACTGTCCATGTGAGGGACCCGCACCCCGACGCCCCCAAGGTCATAACACGACCCACACTTGTCTATTCGCACCTGCAACAAGGTGTGTTCAATCTCCTAGGCAACTTTGCCTTACAACAGTCCACAAGGACAATCACAATGCATAAGATACTATGCATGAACATGTATGATCCACAATCTCATACGATTCCATAATATGCCACATTAGGCCAATATAAGCATCAATATACAAATGGCCACTCGCATGGACCCATAACATCATGATATCAATATCAAGTCAATTGATGTGTCCTTAGGTTCATTATGAATCCTAACTTAGAATTTGTTTCCCTATTTCAAGGTTCATGTTCAAAATCAATTTATAAAATTAATTTAGCCTTCCAAGGCAATGCAATTTCCCATAACTTGCAATTTATTTAAGTTCTTGGGCCTCACACTCTCATGTTCTTCACTCAATTAGAATTACCTTAAATCTCATGATGCTTTCAATCGTAGTCCTTGAAGATTTATGAAGTCTTGATTTTATCAAATTCTTCTAACTTATTAATTTCCCATTCCATCACATAGGTTCCTAATTACCTAATTCATTATGCTTCCAATTTACCAAAATCACATACTTACACTCAAAAATACCTTAGAGACCGTGGCCTCACAATGGTTCCAATTTCAAATCCTTTTAAGCCAACATCTTGCATGTTATTCCTTTAATTCATTTAAGGTGTTTACTTATTAAATTAGCTCACCAAGAACCCTAATTCCTTGGCTTCAAAACCGTAGCCATCCCCTAGGCTTCAATTCCAAGTTTTTCTTCCACTAAATTCCATCTTGTTGCTTAATTAATCCTCATCTTATGCTTGTTACATATTAACCACAATTTATCCAATTTTTCCACCCCAAAACCGTGACCTCCTAATGGTGAATTCCAAATCACTTTCTTCCATTTCAAGTCTTCAAATCCATTGTTTCCTTCTCTTTTAGGTATTAACTTCTTGTCATTAGTTCACTCAGGTTTTTAGTTCATTAAAATCAATCCAAGTACCCAAGATTCAATGCCAAAACCGTGGCACCATGTTGAGGTAGGAAACTCCAAATTTTCCATTTAGCAACCCCAACATGATCAAGCACAATTTATATATCAAACATATTCAAGAGCATAATCAAGCATCAATCAAATTCAAGAATATTAAATCATACAAAATTTATAATTCAAGCAAGCATACAAAGAGCATACAAGGATGGATTTCTCCATCAACACACATACAAAGCCTTCTCACCACCATAAGTGGTTGAAGTGAGTAGTCTCCCTCTTACCTAAAGGAAGAACACAAAAACAATCTCCTATGGCTTCTTGGTGAATTTCAGTTTTGGGTCTTCAAGAACCCTAATTTTTCAAGCATCAAAAATCAACATTAATAGTTGAAAAGAATGGATCTTTGGTCTCCATTGAGATCCTAGATCACGAAATCAAGGAGAAAGAGGAAGAGAAGTGAAAGCTTTACCTCAAAGTTAGAAGCTTTGCCTTGTATGATAATGGAGGAAAAATGAGCTTTTGAAGAAAACCCCTCAAATAGAAGTTGTAGAGGAGGTTGGGAGGAGTCTAGAAATGGTGTTTATGAAGAGAAAAGTGAAGAGAAATAATGGTGGTGGTGGCTGGAATTTTCGTGGTGAAGAGGAGGAAGAAGAGAGAAGGAAGAGAAAAATGGAGGTGAAGATAGAAAATGAAGAAACTTTCTAAAGGGAAAGTGTAGAGGAGATGGAGACAAGTGAAGAAATGAGCTTGGTGAAGAGAAAAGATGAAGGAAAATGGTGATGGAGGGGGCTGCAATTTCGTGGTTGAGGAGGAGGTGTAGAGAGAAGGAGGAGAAAAGATGAAGAAGATGAAGTGAAGAGAGAGAAAGTGATAGGTAAAGTGAATTAGGGTTTGGTGGTTTTAGGTTAAGTGTGGATGAGTTACATTTTTGCCCTCCTTGGCATGAGTGGGCTGCTGAATAGAGGAGAGAGTGAGGAGAAAAAATTGGCTTCTCATGCAAGCCAAGGGTAATTGGGTCATTTGGCGGTCAAAGCTTCTCAAAGAAGCTTTGAAAAAGTACACAAATTTGAATTAAAGTGAGATTGATTTGACATAAAGTGGATTGCATTAGGATAATGTGATAGGGTTTCTAATGCATGCTATTATCCAATGGATAATAGTTACGATTAAGTCATTATTTAATTTATTTGACAGATGAATTTTTCGCAGTATTGATTTGTTTTATCTGTTAAGATTTCTCGAAAATTATGAAACCTCGTAAACTGTGTCAAACCTCGGGTTTAGTAAGATCCCCCGTCGACATGTCCATAGTCCAAGGTTCTCAGAGAAAACATCGCGTTTCTCTGGTTCTACTCAGTGCGCACACAAAACGAGAAATATATTAAAATATTCGACGGTTCCGGAAAATTCCCAGAAAATTCTCAAAAATTGCAAATATTATAAAACGACTATTCGTCATATAATTTTCCAATTTTTGAAACACTACAAATCTGATCGTTTTATGACTCTGCTCGAGTTTTACGTAAAACGAGAAATATATTAAATATTCGTCGTTTCCGAAAAATTTCAGAAAAATTCACATAAATCACAAATATTAGAAAATGACTATTGGTGGCGAAATAATTAGTTTTCGGAGCGTTACATTGACCTCAGCAATTCTCAGCTAGTGCACACGTAAAACGAGGAATATATTAAAATATTCTGCATTCTCAGAAAAATCCAGAAAAATTCTAGAAAATCCCAAATATTGTAAAATGATCATTTATTCTGAAATTATTAATTTTCGGGATGTTACAGAGATGGTGGTGCCATGGAGAGGATGAAGTAGAGGAAGGAAGAAGTTGCAGAAAATGGAGTGGAAAATTGAAGAGAGAGAAAGTGATGGTAGAAATGAGTTTGAATTTTCAGGTGAGGAAGTAATTAGTGTGGGAAGCAAATTTTTGCCTCCCATTTGGCACCAAGGCCGCGGCCCATAGAGAGAAAGAGGGGGAGAATGGCTTGTTGGGAAAGTAGTCAAGGTTGGTCAAAGCTTCTATGAGAAGCTTTGATTAAAATAAGCATTGTTTTGAATTAAAGTGGATGGATGGAACATAAAGTGGATGACATTTGGATAATGTGATAGGATTTCTAACACATGCTATTATCCAATGGACAATGGTTACAGTTGACAGAAGTCAATATTAATTGTCCAGTAGATAATAAAATACACAGATTTTTATTTATTGGATAAAAATCTCAAAAAATATGAAACCTCGTAAATCGTGTTCCAGCCTCGGGTTTAGTAAGATCCCTCGTCGACATTTCCATAGATCAAGGTTCTCAGAAAAAATATCTCATTTCCCCGGCTCTGCTCAGTGTGCACGTAAAATGAGAAATAATATTAAAATATTTCACATTCTCAGAAAAATCTAGAAAAATTCACAAAAATCACAAATATTATCAAATCACTATTAATCATGAAATTATAAATTTTCGGAGTGTTAAGAGATCGTTCCCACGAGGAATATGGTTACTTTCTAATGCTAAATATTGAACTACAACTTAACTAATTCTATTCAAGCAAACATAAATTAGAAAAAGGGGTTGCTAATTAAACTACAAAGCATAAAGAAAAGATAAAGATAAGGTTGAGAACATACAAAATCTTTTTTCACCCCCTACTTCAATTGATAATATGTGTAACCCAATCAAGCAATACAAACGATTAGATTAGGTTAGCGTCAGAAACTAACTTAGTTAAAAGCCTATGTCTAGGTCGATTAACCCTATGTTACTTACCTAGTTTACTATGCATCCAAGAAAACCAGAGCAAATAACAAGCATTAAGATTGATTCTTAACAATGACTATGCATGACTAAGAGGTATATGTCTATCCTAGTAGCGAATCAATCTATCTCGCCATTGGAATGAAATCGAACATGCATTTACCATATGTATGATCTAAAACCCAAAGTCCTATGTCTAGACTCATTAGATTTCATCAAATCACCTAAATATTGATCAAACAAGTAAGAGCATTAAGCATATTATGATAAAACAAAACCCAAATCATTCATATAAGCTCAAAAGAGTATAAATCGATCAATATTCATAGAGGTATCCAAAGAATACCCTATACACAGCTTAACTACCATTGAATATGAAAATGTATTACAAAAATTCACATTCAAGATAAAAGGAAAAGAGAAAGAAGAAAGAACAGAAGATGAAGCCCAATGCGGTGAGCCTTGAAACTTGAATCTCCCTCCAAGATGAAGAGAACCTTCAATCTAGGCTCCTTCAACTCTCTTTCAGCCCATAAATGAAGATCTAACTGCTGGGTTCTCGAAGAGGCAAAAGCCCTAAAAACTTTTGAGAGAAAAATGAAAGAACGAGAAAAAATGAAAGAGAGGAAAACAGAAATCTGTGCAGAAAGTATTTATAGGCCCACAGATTTCGCACTTCACATCGTGACGTTACACAACTCACGCCATGGGGCACAAAAATTAAGGCACTAGCGCCGCGGCATTCACTTCCTTGCACAGCGACGTTAAAGCCTCGGGTTATCAAAGTGCACTGGCAGAGAGCAGAACACCACGACGTAAGCATACTAGCACTGCGGCATGATGTACTAGAGCTTGTCTTGTGATTTCTCTTCTAATGCAAGGTCTTGGCTTACATCAAGTTAGTTCTTTTAGGCTTATCCTGCAATTGAAAAATTAGCTAGTCAAATACAAATGTAATCAAACTCAATCCGTTCAAAGATTAAGACGCATTTCAGCAAGATTGGCAAGGAAGACATCAACATGGATTTTTCATGAAAATGGGGCCAAAGCCTTCTAACAATGCTTAGCAACAAGGACAAAGCAATCAATAATGCATAGAAAAAGGGCACAAATAACTACATTCTATGAAGTTATCACTTAATACGTATTATTTTGAAATATTCTGTTTATTTTACGATAATCGTATTAGGGTGTTACAAATGTTCTTTTTACTTACTCCCTCATTTAGTGAAATGCTAACTTTTTGGCTCCAATTTTGGCCCATTGCTGTGGAGAAGGGAGAGAGAGAGAGAGAAATGGCTTCTCAAGCAAGTCAATAGGAAAGTGCAAGGAAGCTTCCTCCAAGCTTCTCCAACAAGCCAAAATCTCACTTTTTGAAAAGTCAAAGGGGATGTCATCAAATGATGTCATAATTTATGATGTCATTAAATTGCTCTCTAGAAAAGATGACTAACACTCTACTAAAATTATTATCCTGTGGACAAAGGTTACAATTAATAAAAAAAGTGTTTATTGTCCAACGAATAATAAAATTGTTCTGCAATTTTTATTTATCGGATAAAAATATAGAAAAACCCAAACTTCGTAAACTATGCCCGACCTTGGGTTTAGTAAGATCTCCCGTTGACGTTTCCACAGTTCAAGGTTTACCAGCCTCAGGGAAAATATTTCATTTTCCCAGCTCTGCTCAGTGTATACGCCAAAACGAGAAATATATTAAAATATTCAATATTTTCGAAAAAATTCACAAAAATCACAAATATTATACAATAACTATTTATCATGAAATTAGCAATTTTCAGGGTGTTACATTTTTAATCTAGTTAATTTTATGATAACACTCAATTTTTAACCCTAGATAGAAGCATGAAGCTAAGAAATTAAAGACTTACCCACAACTTTTAAATGTAGAGAATAAAATTTTGAGAACAAAATTTATAAAAGGGGAGGAGAATTGTAACACTCTGGCCAACCTAATAATACTAATCAGTGTTACAGTAGCTCATTAAATCTAGTATTAGTTACCTGATAAATTGGGTAACTGTTTGGGTTGAATTGAGTCTAAATCTATAACATTGAATGTGAGAAATAGCTCAGAAATTTAGATTAAATAGATAAAAAGGTAGAAATAAATATGAAAAATTATTTCTAAGTTATAAATGCTTGAAATGAGCTATATTAAATATTTAGAGATCAAATGAATTAGTTTGATATTTTTAATAACACCGAGAAAGTGTTTATAAATTAAATAAAATAGGTAGATAGCTTGAAAAATTATGAATTTGTTTGATGATGATAAATGGAATATGGAAAATATTTTAATACAAAAATAAGTTGAGGCAGGTACATTTACTTACCTTACAGGTTCAATTTAATTTAAAAGAAATAGTGCAATTTATCTGATGAATGACTATGTATAAAAAAAAATTATGGAAACCAAAGTATATGAATGTAGTTAAGATCTGGGATTTTTGGGAACATTCATGAAAGCTGAAAAACTCAGTTTCGAAAGAATAAAGTGTTCCTATGAGATACAAAAGTTCCAGATACATCTTATAAATTTCTTCCCATTGTTTTAAACCACAAATTTCTTATCCTCTTCCACTATTCACTCTTATGCATTTTCTTCCTTTTCACTCTCATCCCTCACTCTCTAGTCCGTGACTTTCTACCTCAAGTGTTCGGTCACGCTGCACTCTTCCTCCCTCGTGCATTCGTTCTAGCTGCCGTCTATGGTCGTTCGTCCTCCTTTTTCTCCGATTTGTTCTTGCTTCCGTCCATCCTTGTTGGTCTTCCTCTCTGACGCGTGTTATAGGTCGAAGAAGGCACAATTGGGAGTAGAAATAAGGGCGAAAATGGAAGGGAAAATGATGGAGGAAATGGAGAATGACACGGGGAAATCAAGGATTAAATTGAAGACATGAGGTAGGGGGTTAGTTTCCTATATTCCTCTTTGTTTTTTCATTTCTTGCTGCATGTTTTTGAGCAAATCCAAAAATGAGTTTTGTAGGATATTCATGATTTTTATGCTTGTTTATTTTTCATCTAAGCTTGTGATTGAGTTTGATCTGAACTTGAGTAATTGATAATGTATTTTAATGTTATAATGTGATTGAGGTGTTGGACATAGGTTGAAATGTAATGTTGAGTATAAAAAGAAAATGAAGATTTAGCAAGGAAATGCAAGATTCAAGAAAAAAGAATCACCATGAGGTAGGGGAAATGTTCTTTTTACTTACTCCCCTAATTAATTCTTGTTTTGGTTGTTGTTTTAAGAATGAACAAGAAATGAAATTTCCATATTAGATGTGGTTTTCATACTTGATTATCACCTCTTTTAAGCTTAATAATGTGCTTGTTCTTGGCTTTTGGAAGTAATGATATAAGATTGTGGTTGATGATGATTTTGATATGGTTAGTTTTTGTTTTATTTTAGAACAAAATCATGATTGTTACAGCAAGCTTTCTACTACTGTTCTGATTTCGCACAAAGATCATTTTCATTTGGTTCTTGAGAATATGATGCTCTATTATTATGTAATGTCATTTTTATGATGTTGCAGATGATGATAGGTATAAGAAATGTTATGTAAAGCTTAAATTTGTTTAAGTTTACTTGTGATTATAATTAATTGTCAGATAATAATGATTTATTATAATGCCTTTTTATGCTATCTTAAATGTAGTTAAGTACGGATTATATTTATGATTGAGGATTGAAAGAAGATGATTAATGTTGTTTTGTTGTATGTCTCACGGCTAGGCTAAATTATAATGGTGTTAAAGTTTTTATATTGATCATTTATTATTTGTATTAATGTTGGAAATGAAGAGAAATATAAATTTTCATTGGATTGTTGCTTAGTGTAATTTATGACTACACCATGTGTTTGATGAGGACTCTTTGCTTTAATTTTCTCATCGTTTCCTAATGGTTATTGTGTTGAGTTTAAGATATTGAGTTACTAGGAATATGGTTATAATATGGTTGAATATTTTAAAGTATGTGGCTACCCTATTTTAGAACATAAGTTCTATGTATTTAGCTCAAGTATTAATATTAAATGTTAAATGAAAATGCTTGGTTTTAGTCTATATGTAGGTCACGACCACACCCTAAGGACAAGAGAAGGAGTCTCTTGTGGAATTATATTCTTGGTTATTAATATTAGTTGATAAGTTTTTCTTGATGACCATTAAAAAGGAACTTTGACCATGACTTAATCTATGGCTAATGATAATTGTTAATGATTGTAAAGGCACTAAGGTAGTTGAATGTCTATAGTATTAGTTAAGATAGAAATGCATGGAATCATATGTATAATTAAAGTTTGAGTTATTATAGAATAAACTAGAGATTCTTTTTAATTTAGGTTGTTATAGCCAAACCCTAGTGTATAGGGTTTTTATTAAACTTTGTAATTCTTTATAAATTTATATTTGTATGATCATCAAGTGGATTAAAGAAATGAAGGGTTTTTGATGAGTTAAATTGGTCATGTTGACCGAATTGATATTCAAGGGATAAAGTATTCTTAAATACTTAATGTGATAAATATTGTAATGTATTATCATTATTTGATTCAGTTAATGGATTAATAAAGTAACTAAGGAATGTGTATTGAAAAGAATGGATGAATTAATATTGGATGCTTTAATATACCTTGTATGAAAATCGAGCTATGGGTGGTAGTAGCCACCAAAGTAAATAAGGTGGTCGTAACCGATTGTGGTAAATTAAATTGGTAACAATCACTATGATGATTAAAAATGGACTTAGTCCTAACGAGACACTAACGAGGAAGATGTTATAACCATAGGCGAATTAAACTACTTATGCATGTTAAGTGTTATTAAAGGGTCGTTGCCCTATTATTTAGAGATGTAAAGGAATTATGGATAATGTTAATGAGTAGTTCTTCTACTACTCTTTGAAGTATAAAGAATAAAGGCAAAAGTACTTTTGAGAATATGTAAGTTAATTATTTTAATAAAGAAATGTATCATGCAATGTAAGTATCGATATTTTTTTATTTATTTAAAAGAACCGTCTATCTCAGAAATGAAAAGACTAAGTTTTGGTTTACGCTACATTTTCATTTATTATTTATGTAACTTTTTTTAACCATAGTAGTTGGATTTATTATAATATCATGTTTTATAAATTTACTACTAGGAATTTTAGATTCTCACCCTAATTTGTTATTTTTATAGTAAACCTAGTAAATGATCAAAGCAAGAATGAAAGAAGACAATGAAGACTTGGCATAACTAATTTGTAATTTTATATATATATATATATATATATATATATATATATATATATATATATGTCACTAATGTAATTAGTTTACTAGTTTTGTATTTATGCCCTCGTGGGTTTTGCTTGATTCTTTTGTACATATCTGGCATATGTTGTATATTATAGTACGTTGCCAGTGAAAGGTAAAATTATTTTGTTTTCTTCATTATTTATCAAAGTCTCTATATATTTATGTGCTATTAGTTATTATACAGGTTATATTTATGTTTAAGTTTACAAGTGACATGCTTAATTCTATTTACTTGAGTATATTGATAATATACTATAGTATCTAGAATTTGGGTGTTACATGTTTTAATATCATATTGACCTCCAGCAGATATAAAACTTTGAGAAAATAGTGAAACAATAATTTTGATGAATCTTAATATTTATTTCAAAGTTGTTGGAAGTTGAAAAACTTGAATTAGAAAATTATAAGTGTTTATAATAGATGTGGAATTATCAGTGTATGGCTTAAGTGACCAAAGCTTTATCTTTTTAACTTGTTTTTCTTCTTACCCACACATTTCCTTCAGCTGGAAACAGAAGGCAGAAAAATAGAATAGAAAAGGAGAGAAAGTGAGAGGGAAGAAGAGGAGCAATAGGAGAAGTCCAAAGAAGAATCAATCATCCATCATCATCCAAGCATTAAAAGGTAGGGGTCCTTGATTCTCGCTCTTTTTCCTTAATCTTCATCTTGTTCTTTGAGTAGCTTGATGAGGAATAATGGTTTTGGGTGAGAGTAGGAAGTTAAAGTCTTATTGATACTTGATTAAGGAAGTGAAAATCTTAGAGTTTATAGCTTTCTAACCATGGAATCCATAGTTTCCATGTTTAGTTATAGAGGAAGAGGTTTGAGTCCCATTTATGTTTAGTTCTATTTAATAATGTTTGAATGATTGAATATCAAATTTATGATGTTGTTGAGTTTATTAGTGATGAGTATAATGTTTAGGATGATTGAAATTTGGTTTTGGTGGATTTGGGTTCAAGAGGATGAAGTTTCTAGTGCAATTATGGAAAACCAGAACTTCGCACAGGTGCTGCGGCACTAAGAGGGTGAGGCCGCGACACCGCAAGTTTGTGCCCCGGCACATATGTGTATTTTCCCATTTTGATGTTTTTATGCATTTCTAAATGGTGTTTTGCCTTGATTGAGTATATAGAACCTTAATTAACATAGAATTGCATAAGTTTACACTTGAGAAGTGGTATAGTATTGGCTCCCTTATATAATAAGATTGAACCTTAGTATTAGCTCCCTTATATAATAAGGTTGAACCATATCTAGGTTGTTCCTTTATTAATTAAAGTTGAACCAGAATATACATATAAGTGAAATTGATATTTTACAATTGAGAAGTCATTTGATAGATATCAATAGTGATTCTATGGGTTATAGTTTTTAGTTGTATATTTCTTATACTTGAATAAATGACATGAGATGTATATTATTATTGAGAATATCATGTTCTTACCCTATTTTATGTTTCATGAATAGCATGACAAGACTCAAGCGTGGAACTCAAGAAAAATAGGGGAGAAAAAAGAAAAAGTCTATAGAATAAATAGTTTTAGTTTTATATTTTTTATAATAACTCTTATAATTAGTTACTATGAGTTGTGTTATGTTGTATTTATTACCTTTGCCCTTGAGGCTTTTGTATGTAAATATGTATAACTTTTGTTTAACATGGCTCTCCATATTTATTTGTATAGATGATATAGGACTAGTTTATTAGATGAGTTAGTAGTTGCATAACTAATACCATTTATCTTTCTATATTTTAAATATATTGAGATAATCATATTAGGGTGTTACAAATGTTACCTCACATTATCAGTAACCCTGGCCATATCTGATGGGGAAACCAATGAGAAGTCTCACACTAAGAATTTTGGATAACCTTCCCCACGGAGGTTCATCTCCTCAAATTCACATCTGATAAGGAAACTATTGAGAAATCTCATACTAAGAATTTTGGATCACCTTCCTTATCGAGGTTCATCTCCTTAAATCCACCGGCCAAAAAATTGTGCACATTTTTCTAAGATTACAATATTAAAGGAATAACAAGCATGGATTCACCTTTATTCAAGGATCTTATCTAATATCTTTTAACTTAAGCACATTCATATCAAATCAATTCTAGCTCAACTTTAACAAATTAAAGGAGTAATTCATCACTCAATATCTAATACTAGCTATATTTTACTTCTATAAAGGAGTAATACATTCCTAGTACACCTCATAATCAAAATAAGTGTACAAATAAACCAAGTGCACAATATCATTACTCTCAAATAACCAAGTGCACTATATCATCATCATACATATAAACTAAGTGCACAATTATATCACTTCTCAAGTACACAAAGTGCACGTTCATAGTATAAGTCACTTCATTTAGTAGACTTAATCAAATCTCTTTATACTGTACAATATGGAACTCCACTCTCACAAAATAGGGGTCTGCTAATCGATTATCATGGTTTGGTAATTGATTAGCAACCACAAATGTTCATGTTTTTTAACTGGATAATCGATTAGTACTCTGCTCTAATAGAATATCGCTAGTCAACAATGGCATTATGTAAGTCCATAATTGATTACCCTTCTTGGATAATCAATTATTGCACAGGAACATAACATTCTAGAAGTGCCTAATCGATTAGCACTCTTAGTCTAGTCGATTAGCACCCAAAACATGTCAATTCTAAAAGTTCCTAATCGATTAGCTTTCTCAGTCTAATCAATTAGCACTCAAATCCCTCTTTTCTGTAAGCTGGTAATTGATTAGCCCTTGGCTTTAATTAATTATCACTTGCATATATTGAGTCTTCTAGGCGTGGATAATTGATTAAGGCCTTATTCTAATCGATTATCTGGTGCATTCTGTCATGTCTCAAAACTAAAAATAGTAGCATATATGGATTTACATAATAGTAATTAGAATTAGGCACATCACAACTAATCTATATCATACTCTAATAAACAACTATAATATATTTGTATATAAGAGCCTTATAAGGGATGAGTATTATACATATAACTATGAATTCTCAATTGTACAAACTTGTACAATATTATACCAAATATACAAACTAGGCCCTTAAAGGCACAAATACATATAAACTAAGTACAATCCTTTGTACAAAAGTAAAAACAAAATTATAATCCAAAAGAGTATACTATGCATTCTACTTCCACATCCTTTATTTTACTTTGCAGAAAACTCCTTCCCTAGAATTATCATGGAAATACAAATACATGGGGTGAGAATTCTATAATTCTCAGTAGTTCTAACATATATAATGACATCATAATAATTTTAGCTGCTTCAAAAAAATCAAAACAATACTTTAAATATAACATAGAAAGGTGGTAAAAACCAAAACAAGTCATTTCTCTTCCCGAGGCAGAAAATTCAATAATTACCATTACTAAATAATTCATAAACATTTATCATCAATAAATCATAGGTCACATTCATAATAAACATTTCTTATATGAGTTACAACTTAATATTACTATAATAGTTTCATATTCTCATATCAACTCTTCAATCTATTGTAATAACATTCTCATGATAATTCATTCATATATAATTCTTTTGCAAGTGCATAATTTATTATCAACTTTCTAAGCATATTCCTAGAACTCATATCAATGTACCTTAATAGGTAGGGTCACCTCATATAACCCTAGGTTCTATATTTTGAAGGTAGGGAGTGAATTTGGGCCTCACACTACCATTATACTTGGTGATAGTCTGCTTTCATGTTGATGCACTTCAACCTATTTACAACAATATGTCATTACACAGCACTATCCCTAGTAACCCTTAGCATACTAATGAGGGAAACTAATGGCTAATGAGGAAACTAATTAAGAATTGCTATGAATTTAGGATCACCTTCCTCATAGAGGGTTATTTTTATGATTCATAACTAGAATTTAAAATCCCCTTCCCCCATACAGAATCATTTCCAAAATTCACTATGTCATAAATTGATTATTCATTCATAGGGTCACTCATCATAAAGGAATAGCAACTAAGGATAATTCCCCTCCCCTTTTCAAGGAAAAATGTTCAATGTCTTTTATTCCATGAGCACATATCATTTAAATTCAAATATTGGCTCAACTTTAATGATTGAAAGGAGCAAATTCTCAATTCTTCATTTCATACTAGCTTAACTTTAATATTTCAAAGGAGCAATACATTCTGCTAGTACATTCATAAATATGACAAGTATATAATGCAAATGTATCTCATTATGCATATAACTAGAACACAATGTTACCACCACACAAGTGAACTCATTGTATAATATCATCGTTCTCCATTGAACTAGGAGCACACACTCATTACTTCATCAATAATTTGAATACACAGTGTTATCATCCTTTATAGATATGTTAGAAGTACATTAACATCATAAGATACACCAATTAGTGAATTAAGTCTCACTATATAGCATAGATATATAATACATTTAGTCCCATCAAGTAGAGAACTCTGTTTTCTCAAAACAGGGGACTAGTAATCGATTACCCACTCATGGTAATCGATTACCATAAGCTACTGTCTCAAAACAGAGGCTTGGAAATTGATTACCCTCTCTTGGTAATCGATTACCAGCTAAAATTTAACATGATAGGAGGTTGGTAATCGATTATCCACTTGTGGTAATTGATTACCACCAGTATTTCTCATTGTATAGAAGCTGGGTAATATTACCAACTGTAATTCATCAGTAAACAAAGGTTTTCCAAGTGTAACAACTCAAGACAAACTAATATCAACATTCCACAACATATATGTTCTCAAAATATCATCAAAAGGGTTTATAAATAGAGATCAAAGAATCAAAACCCATATTATTAGTCTCATATTTGATGGAGTTTTCAATAACAACTATTATATCTAATATTCCTATACATCTATACCTCAACATATTGACATACCATTCTAAACCTCTAAACCAAGTTCATAAATACAAGTTCTTGGTACAAAAAAAGGAAAGAGTTGAGTAAAGAAACATCACAACCCTACCTCAACTTTATTTTGATGGTGCTTCTTCCATTTTTCTTTCTTTATTTCCTTATCTCCTTCTTATTGGTTGCTACTCTCTTCCTTTGTCCTTCTTTCTTACCTTTCTCTTCTCTCCTCTTCTTTCATTTCCACTTAGTAACAATCTACATTTTCTACCATACAAAGCTTCATAAGGTGTCTTTCCTATGTTAGTGTGATAACTATTGTTGTAGGCAAATTCTACTAATGGTAGAAACCTATCCCAGCTACCATGTTGTTCAAGTACACATGCTCTAAGCATGTCTTCTAGGGTTTGGATAGTTCTCTCAATTTGTCCATCAGTCTGCGGATGGTAAGTAGCGCTGAAATTCAACTTATTTTTAAAAGTTTTTTTTGTAAAGCTCCCTAAAATCTAGATGTGAACCTTGGGTCTCTATCAGATACTATGCTTGAGGGAATCCCATGCAATCTAACTATTTCTTGTAGGTACAACTGAGCTAATTTATCCAATGGATAGTTAGCTCTTTTTGCCAAAAAGTGGGCAAATTTTGATTCTATCTACTATAACCCATATTGCATCATGACCTAACTGGGTTTTAGGTAATCCCATTACAAAATCCATTGAGTTATTATCTGTTGAAGGATTATTACGCCAACCTTGTTGGTGGGTAACTTTTTTGCTAATCGCAAGTGCACGGGTCGCTCAAGTAATAAAAATAATGAGTAGAGATCGTTCTCACGGGGAATATGGTTACTTTCTAATGCTAAATACTAACCTAGAACTTAACTAATTCTATTCAAGCAAAAGTAAATTGGAAAAGGGGTTGATTAATTAAACTACAAAGCATAAAGAAAAGATAAAGATATGGTTGAGAGAATAGGGAATACTTTTTCGCCCCCTACTTTAATTGATAACATGCAATCCATTCACGCAATACAAACGATTAGATTATGTTAACTAGAGAAACTAACTTAGTTAAAAGCCTATGTCTAGGTCGATTAACCCTATGTCATTTACTTAGTTCACTATACATCCATGAGAACCAGAGCAAACAACAAACATTAAGATCGATTCTCAACTATGACTATGCATGGCTAAGAGGTATATGTTTATTCTATTAGTGAATCAATTTATCCTACCATTAGAATAAAATCGAACATGTATCTACCATACATATGATCTAAAACCTAAAGTCCTATGTCTAGGCTTATTAGATTTCATCAAATCACTTAAATGCTAATCAAACAAGTAAGAGCATTAAGCACCACATGATAGAATAAAACTCAAATCATTTATATAAACCCAAAAGAGTACAAATCTTTCAATATTCATAGGGGGATCCAAAGAATACCCTAAACACAGCTTAACTATTCATTGAATATGAAAATGTATTACAAAAATTCATATTCAAGATAAATGGAAGAGAGAAAGAAGAATGAACAGAAGATGAAGTCCAATGGCGTGAGCCTTGAAGCTTGAATCTTCCTCCAAGAAGAAGAGGACCTCCAATCTTGGCTTTTTCAACTTTCTTTTAGTCTATAAATGAAGATCTAGCTATTGGGTTCTCCAAAAGATCTAAGCTAAAATAGTAAAAATAAAAGTTCTGCAAGAGAAGAGAGAGAAAATTGAGAGAGAGAGAGAGAGAGCTAAAATCTACTTAAAAAGTATTTATAGGCCTATAGATTTCGCTTTTCACTCCGTGATGTTACACAACACATGCCGTAAGGCGCAAAAAATTAGGGCACCAGTGCCGCAGCATTCACTTCCTTGCACCATGACGTTAAAGCCTCGGGTTATCAGGGTGCACTGGCAGAGAGCAGAACGTCATGGTGTAAGCATACCAGCGTCGCGGCGTGATCAACTGGAACTTGTCTTGTGACTTTTCTTCTGATGTAGGGCCTTGACTTACATCAAGTTGGTTCTTTTGAGCTCATCATGCAATTGAGAAATCAACCAATCAAATACAAATGCAATCTAACTCAATCCAATCAAAGATTAGGAAGAATTTTAACAAGATTAAAAGGAATACCTTAATGTGGATTTTACATGAAAATGAGGCTAAAGCCTTCCAACAATGCATGACAACAAGGACAAGGTAATCAATAATGTATAGATATAGGGCACAAATAACTACATTCTATGGAGTTATCATTATCCCATTTTCATTCAGGGATTTCTAATGGTTGTAAGGGTCCTAGGTTTTTGGTGTTCTATCTTAACCTTTTGACAAGTTAAGCATTTGGACACATAATTAGCTATATCCACTTTCATCTTAGGCCACCAAAACAATTTCTTAAGATTCTGATACATTTTTGTTGTTCTTGGATGAATGGTATATTTGCTTTTATAGGCCTCTTCCAAAATTCTCTCCTTGATTTCAACTTCCTTTGGGATGCAAAGTGTAACATCCTCCCTAACCTAATAATCCTAATAGGATTATAGTAGCTCAATAAAGTCGATGGAGGTTATTTGATAATTTTGGTAATGATTTAGATTGATTTGAGCATAAATATATAATACTGAAGTTGAGAAAGAGCTCAGAAATTAGTCCAAATAGCTAAGAAAATATAAATAAATATGGAACATTTATTTCTAAGTCATAAAGGATTAGAATGAGTTGTATTAAATTTTGGAAAATCAAATGAGTTTGTTTGGTATTTTTAATAACACTGAGATAGTGTTCAAAGACCAAACTAAATAAAAAAGTAGCTCAAAAAATCATAAGATTATGAGTAAATGTAAAATAGAGGATGAAGATTAATCTGAGAATGGAAATAGATTAAACTGAACACGTACAAGCTTCTTAATTCAATTCCATAAAGTTTAACTTAATATGGGGATGAATAATGAAGCTTAGTGGCTGATAAAGGTATATATAAATAGTTATCAAAATGCGAGTTTTTGAATTGAAAGGAATCCTAGAATTTTTAATGATACTGATAGAATTTAGAAAAAGGAGTTATGAAGGATTAAAATGTTTTCAGAAATATAGTAGTATCAATAGAATTTCATACTTATTCCTCCAATACAGTTCCACCGTGTAACATCCCAATTCTTTTTCTTCTTTTCTTGTTTTTTGGTTACCTGTCATTTTAGTCATTTTTGTGATTTTTATGAATTATTTGACTTATTTTGATTATTTTAATATTATTTTTGGAAAATTTTGGATTGTTGAAACGAAACCAGGGGAGCTTACTGAACCCGAAACCGGAGACAGATTTTGAAGTTTTCATTTTCTAAGATTTTATTTGTAAATAAAATCTAGGTACGTTCTATTATCTATTAGACAATAGATACTGATTTGGTTAATTGTAACTTTTGTTCATTAGTTAATAACTACCAATTAATGTCTTGTTACTCTCTTTGATGTTTGCTTTATGGTGGGACCATTAGCCATTAAATGACCATGGCCCACCATGTGACTTTTCTCTTTTTTGGACCAATAAGAAGAAAGCTTCCTAAAGAAGTTTTGGAACAAGCTTGTAGGAGAAGCTTTGAGACAAGCTTGTAGGAGAAACTTTGGACACCTTCCCAAGGAGAGAAGTGCACGGCCAAGAGCTCCAAGGAGGCTTCTAGAGTAAGCTTCCACTTTTAATTCATTTCTATCATTTCCATTCACCTTTCATGAACCAAAAAGCTACACATTTTCTCTCTCACTTTTTTCTCTTATCTGTTTCTCTCTACCAAGCTCACAGCCACACCACCAAAGACCACAATCCAAGCTTGTTTAATTTTAACCAACCCCACATCTTACATCTATTCACCATT
Organism: Ormosia emarginata; assembly: GCA_029884605.1. Lineage (NCBI taxonomy): Eukaryota > Viridiplantae > Streptophyta > Magnoliopsida > Fabales > Fabaceae > Ormosia > Ormosia emarginata. The sequence continues at coordinate 23,392,390 of JAQQTP010000074.1, read as the reverse complement.
CTAAGACACTTGACCTATAATAATCAAGGATGGATTACAATCAAGATTGATTATTTCTCTTGGATTGGTTGCTTTATTAATTATGTTTTATCCCTTAAATTGAATTTTGTTCTGTTTGTAAATTGTTTTAAATTGATTTAAATTGTTTCCTATACTATAAGCTATAGGTATAACTCGGTTATAATCTTGATTGAGTTTGACACTCGGTCAAGGACCCTTGTTGAAAAGGTTGGAAGATGATAGAAGTTAATAGCACAGTGGAAGCTATGTTCTTTTGTGTGAATTTCTAGTTTTGCATGCACCAATAACCAATTAGGCATCATGCCTAACCGATTATTGTTTCAACTCAGAGAATCAGTAACACAACAATAACCGGTTAGCAAAATAGGCTAACCGATTATTTTGTTATGGCAGAGACATTATTTAAGCCATAACCGATTAGGGGAAAGTCCTTAACCAGTTATTGGGCATGACCAGAACATAATTTCAAAGGTTTTATTTGATTAACTCAAGCCATAACCAGTTAGCAAGGTCCCATAACTGATTATGGATAGTTCTAAAGTTAGAATTTGGCTTATCTTAATCAATTTATCAAGAAGGATAAGGGTTAAAGGTTTAGGAAAACTTAGTTTATCATTCTTGGGCTTCATGTAAACCTTGTTTAGGCTAGGAAATGAATACTCATGATTGAATATAGACTCTTATGCATATTTCTAGTATGTATAGGAAATGTATAAATGCCGGAGCAACCAAAAGTAATGGTTTGCCTTGGATAAGTGTATAGCACCATTAGTAACTCTATGTTGCTTGAGATATCACTTGAAATGAGTGATGATGTGGTGTTTAGATGCATGTATGTTGGGATGGTCTGGTAGTATTGCTCTTTGTGAGTATCCTTTGATGATGTGCACAATCATTTAGGCTAAGGGAGATAAGTGGGAAGTCCGTAAAGGTTCCTTTGAGCCTTGGATTTAGCCCTAGCTTCTCGATAGTGCTAGGGTATGTATAATGTGAGGATGAGCTTTCCCTCCATTTACCACAAGATACTACACTAAACCAATGTTCCTAGTTAAACACCTTGGTTCTAACATGTCTGCTAAATTTTGTGATGTTTTAAGTTAATTTAGGCACTTTGTCGTAACACAGAACATGCAAAATGACTATTTTAACTCAGAAAAATAGCATAAATGCTATATTAAAGGAAATAGATATGGAAAAGTTATTTCTATGTCACAAATGAGTGAAAGAGGATGTGGTTAAATTTTGAGGACAAACGGAATTAGTTTGGTATTTTTAAGGATACCGAGTGAGTATTTAAGTACCGATTGAGTCACAACAAATATGAAAAATTATGGAAATGATGAAATAAGAATTTTGATGGATCTTAGAAATTTTTCTAAAGTTGTGGGAAGTTGGAAAACTTGATTTAATAAGATCAAAGTGTTCTTAGTAGATACGAAATTGAGCAAAAGGATAAAATTGCCCTTATAACTCATATATTAAAAGATGAGATTTCTCTCATCTTTCTCACTTCTCCTACGCAGCTCCAGAGAAAGGAAAACTGAAGAGAAATCAAAGAAAGAAATAGGAAATGTAGGGGAGAAAGAAGAAGGAGAAAATGTAGAAGAAGGAGGAGAAGGAAACAAGAGCTTCATCATCTCAAAGCTTCATCATCTTCAAACTTGAGGTAGGGGTGTTACCTATCTAGTTCTTCATCTTCTATTCTTTTCTTCATGTATGAGGCATATGGGTTTGAGATAGAAAATGGGATTGGATGAGTTTCTTAGAGTTAGAGTAGGAAAAGTTCATTAAAAACTTAAAGTATAATTGTATTTGAGTTGTGATTCTTGGCCATAATTCATGCTAGATGAGTTAGGAGTTCATATGAAGGTTGTTATGTGGTTAGGAACCTTAGTTGTGATTGGAAATCACCTTGAATCCATGAGTTAAGAATTAGATTAGGTTTAGGAATTAATAGAACAAGAAACACGACTATTTTCTGCTCCAAGATTGCTGTTCTGCAGTGCCTTATTTGAATACCAAGCTTTGTATTCGAATAAAGCATCATAGAGAACTCCAGGAAGTGAAAATTCATGGGTGTTATTCAAATACCACCAGGGGTATTCGAATAGACCCGAAACAGACAGAAAACTCATTTTTGGCAACTTGTAGTGTTTTTATCATAACTCGAGCTATCGATATCAGAATGAGTTGATTCCAGAGCCATTTGAAAGCTAACATGTAAGGCTATATGCCTACAAAATTTCATAATGTTTGAAGTTAATATGCACCTATGGTGCAATCTTGAAAATCAGCCTTTTTGGGACAAATGTTGAGGTGTTTTGGAATAATTTAAGGTTAGATGGTTTGTGAACTATGTTTTGTTTTCTCTTTAGCTAAGATTGAGTTAGGATAATGTGATATAAGGGTGTTGGATCCCTATATGATGTAATGAGACATATTATGGTTTGATTAAGGATATGATGGTGGTATAATATGAACTTGGATCTGTTTGATTGGGAAATCGATTTCCAATGTAATGTTATGTTAAATTGATATATTTAAAAGATGTGCTTCAATGTTTATACTTTGTAAGAAAGTAATGATTACCATGATGATTAAAATGTAAATGAGGCATTGAGCCATGATATGGTATAATGTTGATGATCATGATATTGGGAAACAATATAAAAGGAATGATACAGGTAGATGAGGTTGAACGAGTCCCTCTCTACAAGCATGCATGATAATGTATAAAGAGAAAGTTTAATGTTTATGGTATTGCTTCCCTATTATATAGTGGAAGATATAATTAAGTAAAAGTTAAAGAAAGAAAGGTTTTAATATTATGCATGTTTTGTTTTCAAACTTGTTATTTGATGTTTCCATGTATTATAAATTTATGCTTGGACAAAAGGGCTCCAAGTGGCTTGTACAAAAAGGCTCCAAATGACAAAGTTATGAATGTTTGGTAGTGCAAGGAACAAAAGGGCATCTTGCCTACCCAGAAAACAATACAAGGAACAAAAGGGCTTCTTAGAACAAAAGGGTTTCCTAGAAATAATCAAATAACATGTGTTTTCTAAAATAAAATCTTTTCAAAGAATTATTATATGAGCATATTTTAGGATTCTCATCAGGCATAATCGTACATTACCATGCATTGCATAAAAATTTACGATTGTATGAGCAATCGTCTTGTTTTGATTCAATATGAAGATTAAGGTTAAAAGCTTATTGTAAAAGGTTGATAGTAGTATTTAAAGGAATTAAGTGTTGTTTATAGTATGATGATAAATGTTTACGGTACATGCTGTTTAAGTTGTGATGTTGAATTGATTTATTATGATATAAATGAATTATTTTGTAATTGAATGAACTATCTGCTTTGGGAAGGGAAAGGACTGAGTTTTGGCTTATGCCACCTTTCCAAATGATTAAGTACAATTTACGTTTTACCCCAAAGCAGTTGGATTTACCATGATGTTACGATTTCAAACTTACTACTGAGAATCATTAATTCTCACCCCGAACTCTTTATGTTTTCCACGATAAATCCAAAAGAGGATTCAAGCAAGCATAAGGCAAGGAGATGAATATTTGTTTATGTTGTTAATCTAATAGTTTTGGTTATGTAATTATATTTATGGCTTTGTAAATAAATTGATGTAATTAGTTTTGTAAATGTTTGTAATCTCAGACATATCAGATAGATTTCTTCCTAAGGTGTAAAATGTCTTGCTCTTTTGCTTTCTTAAAGGCTCTATATATTTATTCGCTAAATAGATATTGAACAAGTTGTTTATTATGCTTAAGTTAGGAAGTGACATACTAATTCTATTTACTTAGTATACATAGGGTATACTATAGTATTTAGAATTAGGGTGTTATAATTTGCGCATGACTTAGTTAGGTTTTGATGCTATATGAGTTGTAGTGGATATATTAACCAAGTCTGCCCATTTTATACCCTATAAGATTAACTACTCCTTGGATAGACTAGCTCAGTTATACCTCAAGAGATAGTTAAATTGCATAGTATTCCCCTTTCTATAGTTTCTGATAAAGACCCTAGATTTACATCTAGATTTTAGGGAGCTTTGCAGAAAGCTTTTGGGACAAAACTTAGTTTGAGCATAGTATACCATCCATAGACTGATGGTCGTCGGAAAGGACTATTCAAACCCTAGAGGATATGCTAAGAGCATGTGTGCTAGAGCAGAAAGGGAGTTAGGATAAGTTCTTACCTTTAGTGGAGTTTGCCTACAACAACAGTTTTCATGCTAGCATAGGTATTGCACCGTACAAAGCACTTTATGGTAGATGTAACACCCATTGTAGGGTATCACATTTAAGACTAAAACATATATAACTTACCCGAGTTGTAAAAGAATTAATCTTGTAACGATACTGATTGTAAAATTCCATTTTTTGCGAATAATATAAAATTAGATAAATAAATAAAACCATATAATACATAACTGAATAATACTCACTCATAATATACATAAATATAAAACTCGATTTACAAATAATTTACATACATAAGATTGTACTTCAAGAAGTAAATATGTATAACTGTTACTTCAAAACATTAAACTAACCAAAGTTAACACTTCTAGGGAGAAAGTTCCTTAGAAAGATCTTCCTCAGTCTCCTCTGAAGACAAAGACCTCGGGTTTTGGGCAGACCTAGGAAACAAGTGTACGCGCAGAAGGCACCATAGAGTTCTCTCTAATGGTGTAAGAAGGAATACCCCACAAATCCCTCATGGGCATCGAGAACTCTAAATGTAACGAGACAATGGTAAACAAAATAGGGTTCCCATTACGGGACCTATTAAAGGCTAGGGTCAGCTCCCCAAGATAAACAACATGGTCCCTCTCCAAGTCTATAGTCCAAGCATCAGTACCCTCATGGAATTGTACACGTAAAAACCTAATGATGCCTCGTCGATATGCCATAACATATAGAACTTAGCATTACTGCTTCCTCCTCTCTGGGACCGAAAAGGTCCAAAGTTGCGGTTCCTCATGTCTCGCGCTTGGTCTAGGTCTTCTACCCAGTGACACGTGTCAAGCAGCTCCGAAAATTGGTTAATCTTCAATGTTATAGAACTCTCTTCATATTATGCTTCAACCCTTCTTCAAACTTCCGACATTTCCACACCTCGTTCGGCTGGTGTTGAAAATAAGTTGAGAATCTCGACAAGCTCTCAAACTTCGCAGCATACTCACTCACAGTCATATTCCCTTATCGCAAACCAAGAAACTCCATCTCTTTAGCATGTCTGGCACTGACAGGGAAATATTTCTCCAAGAATTTCTCTTTGAATACCTCCCAAGTAATTGCTCGGCCTTCAGTTTCCAGTAATCTCTGTTCTCCAGTCCACCAATCTTCTGCGTCTCCAACCAACATAAACGCAGCATAAGTCACCTTTTTATTATCGGCACAGTTCATGCCTCTGAAGACTTTCTCCAGCTCCTTGATCCAAAGAATAGCCTTCTTTAGGTCAAATTCTCCCTTGAATTGTGGAAGGTTAGTGCGATTTCTAAATAGGGAGACATTTCATGTGTTGATTTGTGGAGGCAGACTCATTTGCACGGAGGGTGAAGTAAGCACAAGTCGATCTTCCATCAAATACTTTATGTTAATTGGTAAAACGTGCGCAGACTTCGTAAGCCAGTCAACAATGACCCATATAGAATCATAACATTTCCTAGTCTTTGGTAATCCGATGATAAAATTCATTGCAATGCTATCCCATTTTCATTCTAGAATAATTCAGCCAAGTTTTGAGCATCGATAGTAGCTTCCAATAGTTGTGTAGTCCTCTCTTGCTATTGTGCAATCTACTAGTTCTGTTGCAACATGGCCTCAACCATCTTTGGAAATCCTCAATCGCTGCAATCATATCTCCTCTATGAGCCATATCTTCTTTTTCAAGTCAAACTATACAAAACACCAGAAAAAGTCATATGTATCCTTTTGGAATACCAAACACAGAGAATCACACAGCACAAACAAGATAGTCCAAAATCACAAGACTCAAAAGAAAACTTAAATTTGGGCTTTGATACCAAGATAGTGCAACACCGCTTTTTCTGGGAGAAGAAGGAACCTCACACCATAGTAAAGTGAAACGAAAATGCGAAAAATATAAATACATTGATAAATTAAGACCGATTCATGATTCATCTTGATGGGCACTAATAATGGTCGGCCAGATGGTGGGTAAATTTTATGGACAAAAGCGGTAAAGAAAACGGAGCGGTCATACCCCCCGAGCCAATGACAAGTTCCGTGTATATGCAATAGGTTATAATTAAACGTCTTCTTCAATCGTAAGTATGCATAAATCGGGTATCGAAAATGTGCGTATATTATTACCTACTATATTTTTTTTTGTGCTAAAAATGAATGATAAATACAGTGCAACATAAATTAATATGAACGAAAATCATACATCCACAATATATGTATAATAGCATCAAGCCTGTTTTAAATACATCAATATGTGTGCAAAAAGCAAAAGCTTTACCTACCCCCAAGATGTTTACAAAAATATACATCCCATCACAATAGCAAAATGTCAGGCTTCCCAAAAAGATATATAGATAGTCATCAGTAGCCACCGACAGTATCAGTCCCCTAAGACTGATGAGAAGGATCCTCCTCAGGGTCCTCCTCATCCGATGAAATCACCATTGGAGCAATCGAATTTCAAGAAGAAACTCGAGCAGTAGAGAGAAATGAATCATCTCGTGGGGTATAATAAAGGTCATCCACCAAATCCCTAATGGGTAGGTAAAACTCCAAATGGACAAAAGCAGCAAGTCAAAAACAGGCAGGTCATAGCGACCCCAAGCCAATGACACTGTCAGCTCCCCGTGATAGATGCAACAGTCCGTGCGCAAGTTTATGTGCCAACAGTCAAGACATCTATGAAACGTCATCCTAGCATATCCCAAAAATTGGTGCGGACGTGAAGACATCTTCAATCAGCACTAATCGTAATCGGGCCAGAAACCAAGAAATTCAGGCGCTTCCTTTTCTTCCATGCGATCGTCTTCTCAGAAGTACATAATTTAAAACATAAATACAAATATACATAAAAGAGGTGAGACACCCAACATTCAATACCAATATGGCAGCAATTATGCTTCAACCCTTCTTCAAAAAACGAAACGCAAATGATACTCAAAATCACATGGGCACCTCTCATATCATTCCAACACATATAATTATTGACAGTAACAATAAGATAAGCAGTAAGAGAAAAATAACAATAAGTAATAGTAGAGAACATGAGCAATATGAAATAAGCAACCCAAATCATCTAAGCAGTCAACAACTCAATAATCAGATAAATTATTGTAACAGTAAAAGGGACAATTTTAGCAGTGTAAGTACTCATTCCAGAATTAAATATGAGACTAACAATGCACAATGCATGTGGTACCAAAATCCTACTCCATGGAGCTAGACATCAACATTCAGAGAGAATGATCAAGGAGTCATGCCAGTATCTCGTTAGCATTAAAATAAAGTGCTTTCTCATAAAAATGATATTTTGCGCAACATGGTTTATACATGGCACCTCAACAATTGATCGCGATATAGGACAGCGTCTCGGTCTGGATCGTCAGTGTGTTTCCATCGGTCTATCCCACGGCCCCAGTGGAGCTACCATTGTCTATTGTGAGACACTCGCACCCTGATACCCCCAAGGTCAACCACTATGACCTGCGCTTAGTCTACTCGCACCCGCACTAAGGTGTAATTCAATCTCCTAGGCATACATAGCCTTTCCAATAAAGTCCAATGGACATCACATATGCATGACGAATCAATATACATCATGTATGTTTATCAATAATATGTTCCTTATACAACAATACAAATTATGCATATTCCTTAACAATATATTTCTCATGAAACATATCATAATAGCATAATCCTCAACAACATCATGCAACAATTTAACTAAGTAAACTTTAGCAAGTACTTAGTCCCATACGTGAACTCACAATTTTATACAATCCATTCTCAATATCAACATTTCATATATATGGTTCAACACATACCATAATTCCATATTATGAATCCAACATTCCTAATTTCCTAAGTCTTGATTTATTTCACAAATTTTAGGTCAAGGAAACCCTTCAAAACCATGGCCTCTCAAGGACCATTACAAAATCAATTTCTTCCCTTACAAGCATCAATCCTTTAATGTTTAATTACATAGGTTTCATTTCACACAAAATCAATTTAAACCCTTAAATTTTTTTTTTTGGCCAAAACCGTGGCCTCCTCAATGGGGTAGTAAACCTTCAAAATTTCCATTCATTAAATCCAAGCATTCCAACATCATTAATGCATTCAATTCAACCAACATTTTAGTATCAATCAAAAACACACAAACATAAGAAACAATCCAACAAAGTGAGCAATCCATTATAGATTCCTCCATCAGCAACCACACAAAAGTCTTCTTACAACCAATAATGGTTGAAGTGAGTAAATCTCCCTCTTACCTAAAGGAAGAACACAAAAATCACCTCCTTGATAGCTCCTTGGTGGTTCGGTTTTTGGGCTCCCAAAACCCTAGAATACCAAACTCAAAGAATCAATGCCAAGCTTTGAAAAAGATGAGTCCTTGGCCACTTTACCAAGGAACACGAAAATAAGGAGAGAAAGAAAGAAAGATGGAAGCTTTACCTCAAAGCTTCAAGCTTTGTTCTTGGAAGAAGATGATGAAGATGATGGATTTGAGAGAAAATCACCCAAAAGAAAATGTTGAGAATGAAGTGAGGAGGGTAGAAATGGTGATGATGAGGTAAGAAAATGAAAATGGTCACAAAGTAGGGCTTCAAAACCGTGGAGAGGGTGAAGGAGAAGAAGAGAGAAGTTGGAGAAAATGGAAATGAAAATTAAAGAGAAAGAAAGTGATAGTAGAAAATGAGTGAAATTTTGGGTGAGGAGTGTTAAGTGTGGGAAGCAAAAATTGGCTTCCCCTTGGGCACCAATTGCCGTGGCAATGAGGAGAGAGAGAGAGAGAGTGGTTTTTCCTACAAGCTTTGCGTAGTTTGGTCATTTGTGGACCAAGCTTCTATGAGAAGCTTGATTAAAATATAGTATTTTTGAATTAAAGTGGATTTGATTAGACATAAAGCGGATTACATTAGGATAAGGTGATAGGATTTCTAAGACATGCTATTATCCAATGGACAATGGTTACAGTTGACAGAGTCAGTATTAATTGTCCAGCGGATAAAATTATACAACAATTTTTATTTATCAGTTAAAAATCTCAAAAAATGTAAAACTTCGTAAATTGTGTCCAGCCTTGGGTTTAGTAAGATCCTCCATCGACGTTTCCACAAATCAAGGTTCTCGAAAAAAATATCTCATTTCCCCAGCTCCGCTCAATTTGCACGTAAAATGAGGAATAATATTAAAATATTTCACGTTCTCAAAAAAATCTAGAAAAATTCACAAAAATTACAAATATTATAAAATGACTATTTATAATAAAATAAATAAATTTTGGGGCATTACAGAACGTGGCTCCATAAAGAAAATACCTCCAAATCTTTAATGCAAACACAAGTGCGACTAATTCCAAATTATGCGTTGGGTAATTCTTCTCATGCATTTTTAGTTATCTCGAAGCATATGCTACAACCTTTTTATTCTGCATCAGCACACATCCTAAACCTTGATAGGAAGTATCACAGTACACCTCAAACGATTCATTGGGATCCGACAAAATCAACACTAACGTAGTAGTCGATCGTCTTTTTAATTTTTGGAAACTCTCTTCACATGCATCAATCCAGATAAAAAAGCTTAATTCTTCTTGGTGAGTTGTGTGAGAGGTCCCGCTATCTTGGAAAAACCTTAGATAAATCTTCGATAATACCTAGCTAATCAAACAAAACTTCGAATCTCTGTTACGGTCTTTAGCCTTTCCCGTTGAAGAACTGTTTCCACTTTTGATGGATCCACCGCAATGCCTTCCTTGGTAATCACGTGACCCAAAAAGTGTACTTCCTCTAACCAGAATTCACACTTTGATAGCTTTGCGTACAACTTCTTTTCTTTCAAAATCTAGAGAACTATACCGAGATGTTCAGCATGTTTCTCTTGATTTCGAGAATAGATCAAAATGTCATTAATAAAAACAACGACAAATTTGTCTATATAAGGACAAAAGATCCTATTCATGTAATCCATGAATATTGCAGGAGCATTCATCACTCCGAACAGCATCACTTGATACTCATAATGCCCATAACGAGTCTGAAAAGTCGTTTTAAGTATGTCCTCTACCTTAACGCGAATTTAATGATAACCAGATTGTAGATCAATCTTGGAGAAAATAGCTGCTCCCTTTAATTGGTCCATCAAATCATCTATCATTGGAAGTAGATACTTATTCTTTATCGTGACCTTATTCAACTAGCGATAGTCCACACAGAGACGAGAAGTTCCATCCTTCTTATTGACTAGTAGCACTGGAGCTCCCTATGGTGAAACACTAGGTCTCATAAACTATTTTTGTAACAGTTCCACTAATTACTTCTTGAGCTCCACTAATTCTGACGGCGACATCCTGTATGGTGCCATCGAGATAGGACCTGATCCTGGTACAAGATCAATAGAAATTTCTATCTCTCTTTCTTGTGGTAATCTGAGTACATCATTAGGAAAAACCTCAGGAAACTCATTAACAACAAAAATAGCATGCATGTCTTTTTCACTCTTGACCTCCAAAGAAGACAGTAACATGTATCCTTGAGCTCCTTCCCTCAAGCAAGCTTGGACTTGGTTGGTCGTCAAAAATCCAGAAATCTCATTCTCAGGAAATACTAAGGTCTTATTGGAACAATCTAACAGGATATGGTTAGAAGATAACTAATCCATTCTTAAGATTATATTGATTTCAGTAAGAGATAAACAAATCAGATCAATAAAAAAATTTCAACCTTCAATGATAATAGGACAGTTCAGACAAACTTTAGAAGTTATAACAAGCTTAACAGTAGGGGTAGAAACAATCAGATGAAAACATAGAGAAGACACAAGTAATCCTAAGCGATTGACACAGTCATTGGCAATAAACGAATGGGTTGCCCTCATTGTATATCCGCTCCACTTATTATATATACTCGCCCTCCTACTTGCGGTTTAGAAGCACGTACATTACTCACATAAGGCTCCATCTTCGGTTGATTACAGTCTTTCGAAATGTGACTAGGCTTTCCATATCTAAAACAAATAATTCCATTGATTGTGCAATCTCTCGTCATGTGACCTCCTTTTCCACATTTGAAAAATTTTGGCGTAGACGCCATGGTTTGACCAGCTCTGTTTCCACTAGAACCCCCTCCGAGTGATTGTTGTTGAGGTTGGTTCCTCGGTGGTCTCTGCAACACCCACCGTAGGGTATCACATTTAAGACTAATCCTAATATAACTTACCCAAGTTGTAAAAGAATTAATCTTATAAAACACTGATTTTAAAATTTCATTTGCGGAAAAATTGAAAATAAATAAAAGTCATAAACGTAAAATGTAACTGAAAACAAACTTGCCATAACTTACATATTACAACTTTGTTTACAAATAATTTACATAAATATACTCCCAAAAGATAATATATGCATTACACACCAAAATAGAAACTATTTAACTAGAACTCCAACAGACTAAGGATTTAAGCTCTCATTAGGATCTTCTTCCTCAGTGTTATCATCAAAGAACCCTGACAGATACAGTACACGTCGGGTTGACGTTCTGGTAGTCGACATCATAGAATCCTTATGTGGAGTATGAGTATTTCTACTCCAGAGCTCACGAATAAGCATAAAGAACTCTAGACGCATAAACATGTGTTGTGTCATAACAGGAATTCCATCCCTAGTACCACTTAGATTCAAAGTCAAATCCCCGGTATAAATAAACCGTTTTCTATCTAAATTAACCCTCCAAGCGTCAATCCCACCATGGAATTGAGCTGTAACAAAACCTAAAACCTGGCGCCTTGCCGCCATATCAAGATAATATAGAAAAACTGTCACTGGTAGTAAAAAGAGTTATCCACTTCCTTGTCTCCTCGGCCTTCATCAAACATATACAATAAAACAAGTATAACATAACTAAGAGGTGAGATCCCCTATATCAATACTAATGAGACAGTATAGAAAATGACAGTAAATGATACAGATACAATATTGTCACACACAGTCATATTATCATATCACAAATAACATATCAAATAAGCATAATTATAACATCAATATGTTGACCCACTATGCATGTGTGCAACGACCTATTTCCTACTCTATGGAGCTAATCACAATTTCAGAGAGAAAGATAAAGAGTACATGTCTGCATATCGTTAGCCTCAAATCATGTGCCAATATATCAAATCATGGTGCGCAACATGGGCAATACAGACACTCTCAACCAATCACGAAAAGAGTAGTAACTCTATCGAGACCATCGGTGTGTTTGTAAAGGATACCACGACGCAGTGGTGCTAGCAACTGGCCACATATGACATTCCACACCACAACGTCCCCAAGATCATTGAAGATACCCGCACGAAGGTGTAATTTCCATCTCCTAGGCCCATTGTCTTAATTGACATGCTTTTCCATGCATGATGTATGATCCAACACATATAAACCATATTTCACCGTATGTTACCACATTTTTTTGTAGTATCACTTTCCAACATAACAGGGCCCACTAAGACAGCCCGACAGCAAACTACTGTAATTTCCAATTGCATAAACATTTTATTGCATTTTTGAAATCGCGTAGCACTTTTCTTACGTTTTCAAATCACGTAATTATTTTTCAACGTTTTTACAATCGCATAAATATTTTCAAACGTTTTCTAAATCGCATAAATATTTTAAATTATTTTCTCAATCGCGTAGCTTGAAAATACATGTTTTTAAATCACGTAAGAGTTTTCTAGCATTTTTTTCACTTACATAAAATATTTCTTAACTTTCTAAACTTATTTATAAAATTCTTTACATAATATAGACATTTTGGCCTTCTTAAAAATATTTTCTTTCTTAAAATTCTTAACGTAATATTTTCTATGATTGTTTATAAAAATTTAATTTCTTTGATTTAATTAGACATTATATCTCAAAATTTTCTAATGCGCTTTAAAACCCAAAGGTGAGCTATACGTTAGCCAATTTCAAGTACCTTCTATTCATTGTTATAGCTTTAATATACTAATTTCATTCCAAACATTAAATCTAATTTTCTTTTTCTACTAAAAATTCATTAAATTAAATTCTTGTTAACTAATTACCAAAGTTCATACTTAGTAAAATAATCTTGGATTTAAAATACCACACTTTGGCATATTGGCCAAAAATTCATTTATGCATCATAAATCATGATTAATCATTTTTTCATCACAAAATCCTTTACAAAACCTTTAATCCAATATCTTATCATTAAATTCTTTAATCCATAACTTAAGAAATAATTTGAAACATCTTGTTCTCTTGGTGATTTTCAAAACCATGAGCCTCCATAGGTTCTTTGGAACCCTCATACAATTTCCTCATCAAATGATTCACATCCTACTTTACATAATAATTATCATGCGTCCATAATCACATAAACAAGCATATTATCAAAATAAACAAGCATAAAATCAAAGGTAGAAAGCATACCAACCAAAGATCATTACAAACAAGGCAAGCTTAAAACCACACAAGTGAATAAATCCTTATGGATTTTTCACCACAAACAAGCCATCTCCTCACCACCAACATATGGTTGATGAGGTTAATCTCCCTCTTATCTCAAAGAAGACAAAAATCCACTTAGTTGCTGTAACACCCCAAATTTCCTAAATAGTTGACAGTAATTTTGACAGTTAACAGAATTTTATTGTTTAGTGATTTCTGTGTATTGTAAAATTATTGAGTATTCTGTTAGTATATTTGATCGTTTTGAATGATTTACTCCGTGTCAAGAAAATAATAATTTTCGGGCCAGGGAAAATTTTACGTAATTTAATTATTACTGTTAAGTCTTAATTATTTTACGTAATCTGATTTGATATTTGTACGTTTTCTAATATTTGTGATTTTTGTGGATGATTATAAATTTTTATATTTCTCTGATTTTTTTTGGATTGTTTGTGGCCCCCAGTGGTCCTACGTGGGCCCGGGATGAGTCCCAAAACATGAAAATTTTTCTACGCATAGAAAAATTTGTACTGTTTAGACGGGGACAGGGGATCTTACTAAACCTGAATCTGAAAACAGTTTTAGAAATTTTCTTTTACTGTGTTTTGTGCTGTATTTAATTATCGGGCGATAAAAATACAGTAAATGTATTCTTTCGTAGGGTTATAGCAGATAAAAATAGAAATTATACTGCTTAAGTCAACAATAGTGGTTATGACAACTTTTGACGGACCAATAGGAAACAAGTTTAATTCTTTTGACGGACCAATAGGAAGCAAGTCTAATATTGAAGACTTTGATATCAACTGTCAATTTAATCAACGGTGTAGGATTAGTCTAATAAAATGGCTATGACCATTTATAACTGTTAGATTTAGATTTAAATCAAGGGTGGAGATTTGATCTTATAAAGTGGCTAGGACCATCTGTGACGGTTGGATTTAGATTTAATCAACGGTGGAGATGGATCATTTATAACCATTAGATTTGGATTTAATCAATGGTGGAGATTTGGTCTTCTAAAATGGCTATGACTAATTATGACGCTTGGATTAAAAGTAAGAAGGAGTAATCTTGACCCTTCATTTTTTTGAGATACATCTAATGGCTAGGATTTCAAGGAGAAAGATCTAATGGCCTAAATTAAGTCCTCTAATCAAAAGTCTACCTTAATCCTAACCATTGAAATAATCAATGGCATAAAATGCTCTAAATGGTGGCTAGAAAAGATGACAACTTTATGAATGCATAATGCATAGAGGGGGGATAGTTTTTGGTGGCTTAAGTGTGTAGGAAAATTTGAAAACCACATTATTGTCATTATGGATCATTATTGATCATTTTCCTAAAGCAAAAAAAAAATATTCTCTTCTTTCTCTCTAAGCATAGCTATGGCCATGCACTCTAAAGGGGGCCAAAATTGTTGGTTTCTATCATTTGTATCATTATTGTCTTTCTATTCATCATCTTCTCTAAAACAAAACACAAAAACTCCATTCTCTTCTTCAAGAAACACCATTCGGCCAAAGCACCCAAGAATGCCTTCCATCACTAAAATTTTTTATCTAACCTAGTTTCTTGAATCCTGAAATCATTCTAAGAACATCTCTAGTTATGAGTTTTCACAAAATCCTTCATCTAGTGCTTCAAATCTAAGCTTCAAGTTTCTATCAAAAATGGTAGAGTTCATATTTCTTCACCTAATCTTTTAGTTTTGATTTTCTAAGCCATGCTTGAACCATGGTTTACTTATTCTTTTACTTGTTATTAATTTTAAGATTTGTTTATGATTTTTTAGGAATTTTTCCAAGGAGCTCTACGAAATTGGTGGAAGGAAAACTAAGTGTTTTCACTTCATTCTTTACCTTAACCAAGTCTAAGAAACCTTTCCCTCACAAAAAAATCAAAAATTCCATCTTTGTTCTTCAAGAAGAACCATTCGGCCAAGATACCCAAAACCACTCTCCAATCTCTTTTACTTTCATCCAACCATAGATCTTAAATCTACATGATATTCTAAGCAATTTTCTTGTTGGAGACTTTCTCTAAATCATTCATCTTCAACCTTGTTCTTCAAGCTAAAGATTGGAGCTTTATTGGTGAAGTTTGTTAATCTTCACTTTTCTTTTGATTTTCAAGGTTCTAAGCCATGTTTGATCCATGGTTTATCTTGTTCAAGCTTGATTTACTAATAAATATATGTTTTGTTTTGTATTTAAGAAGCCCTTGGTGGTGAAGGACTTGGAAAAAGAAGCAAAACAAGGAACTTTTGAGGATCTTCAAGAGGTAAGAGGGAGATTCATCTCACCAACCAAGTATGGTGGTCAGAGATGGTGTTATATTTGATGGATGGTGAATCCATGTGAGGATTCATATCCATGGTCATGTAATTATTTGTGTATGTTTATGTGCTTTGATTATTTGCCTATACTTGGTATGATTTGCATGATCTATTGCTTTTGATTATGGCATGCTTATGGTATTTATAATGAAATATGTATGTGTATGCCATGATTTGATGATGAAAAGGAAAACAATTTTTGGTTCTAAAGAACCATAGAGGCACACGGCCTCAAGGGTGATTTTTGAATAAAAAGATTCTAAGTATTTTATTAATCATGAGTTTTAAATGAAAAGAGCAATGAGTTGATGATTTTAAGGATTTGCAAAGAAAGTGAAAAATGAAAATGAACAAATGATTTGATTTCAAAGACCAAGTGCTCACGGTTTTTGTTAAGGAATTTTTAATGGTTTTGTTTTTGTAAAACCATATCAATTTCGAAGGAAAAATATTTGATGGCCATTTGAAAACAAGTACCACGGTTTTGAAGGTTTGTGAATACCTTGATTTTATAAAGGAAAAGTATTTGATGGCTTTCA
This sequence comes from Ormosia emarginata, assembly GCA_029884605.1. NCBI lineage: Eukaryota > Viridiplantae > Streptophyta > Magnoliopsida > Fabales > Fabaceae > Ormosia > Ormosia emarginata. Next base: position 23,375,772 of record JAQQTP010000074.1, on the reverse strand, counting down.
TGGCCAAAGACTCCACGGTGTTTGGGAGATTGGAATAGTTTTGGTTTTATGAAACAAAGTGATTTCAAAGTGGAAACAAAGTGTTTGAACAAAATGTTTTAGTACAAGGATTAAAGAAAATGGAAACAAGATGTTTTGTTTCTTGAAAAATGGAATTTCGTTTACGAAAGACAAAAAGAGGTTGAAAGTGTTTGAGCCTCAATTTTTTTTGAAGAGAATTGATTTTGGAATTGATTTGAAAAAAACGGAGAAAAATGGAGAATATAATAGTGATTTGATATTTTCTAACGTGTAACTCATCCTTTGGGTTCTGGAAAGCGTTAGTAATTTTTAAATTTAGAAACATTGATTTAATTCAATGGAATTGTGAATTTGTGGAATAAATTGCGAAAAGAATTTTCTTGAGTAAGAAAATGTGGAAAATAATGTGAGTAGTCATATTATTTTGAGAAAGGTTGAAATGGAATTTTTGAAGGTTGAGAAATATTTTTTGTAATGGAAAAATGATGTTAGAAATGATATTAATTTGTTTGGAAATCCAAAATAATGTTTAGAATATTGAGGATATTTTACGTGGTTGTAAAACGGTGAAAAATGTTTTACGTATCTTAAAAATGTGATTTTTAAGCTACGCAATTTGAAAATATTGAAATATTTTTATGCGATTTGGAAAGTATTTAAATATTTTGAAAATGATGGAAAATGGTTTACGCGACTTAAAAGAATGATTTTTAAGTTACGCGATTATGAAAATAGTAGAAAATTGCTACGCAATTTGAGAAACGTGTAAATATTTTTACGTGATTGACAAAACGTTGTAAAATAAATACGTAATTTGAAAACGTAACAGAAATGTTGCAAAATTGTGAAAACGTAACAGAAATGTTGCGCGATTGTGAAAATACGATGAAAGTGTTTTGTGACTATGAAAATGCGATAATATGATTTTGCTGTTGAAAATACAGTATGATTACTGTTGGGCCAATGTGTGGACCCTGATTATGAGATTATGAAATTAAACTGAGAATGGGCCAATGTGTGGACCCTGAATATGAAATGATGAATTTTGCCTGTGATTGGCAATGGTGCAATGAACATGCATTGGAAATGGTGAATTTTGCCTGTGAGTAGCATTGGTGCATTTTATATGCATGAACTAGTGTATGGACACTGTATGAGAAAATGATAAATTTTGCCTATGATTGGCATTGGTGCATTGAACATGCATTGGAAAGGTCCGATGGATTGTATAAGGCTATTTGCCTAGGAGAGACGTACACCTCTTGAGTGGGTGCGATATGCATAGTGTAAGTCACTTGTTGACCTTGGGGGCATCGGGGTGCAGGTTGCTTACATGGGTGGTTGGTCACGCTTCTTCCCATAGGTTAGACCGATGCAACGCATCGATGATCCTAACCGAGACACTATTCTTAATCATGATCTCGTAAAGACTGTCGTGTATATGCTAGATGTGCAAAACTCAAAATGAGGATTATAGCACTTGGTCTGAGCCATTTTGGTACAGACAGATCTTTTGGATCGACTTCTCCGAACTGAATATTAGCTCCATGGAGTAGGATATTGAGTCTATGTGCGCATGCATGAAACTGAGCATTTATATCAATGTGCTATATTAATTGAGGAATATTGGCTATGACAATTGTTTTGTTGAGAAATATTGGATAATGATGACGATAAATAATGTTGATGCCATTATTGTTATTATCGTATGATTTGAATTGATGAGTATTTGGATATTGTTGAGGACATCATCATGAATATGGAATGATATTTGAGCTGATAAATATTTGGATGATGATAGTTGATTAATGTTGAGTGCATTTTTGGAATTATAGTATGACATATTTGTATGGTATGCTGTTTATGTTATCTCTATGCTACCATGTTGGTATTGACGTACGTGATCTCACCTCTTTATTATATTATTTTGTTGTGTTTGTATTATTAAAATTAAATAATAGATGGAACGAGTCGTCTTAAACATAACGGGTGACAGATATTCTGAAATTGGTGACAACATCATAGAATGACCATTCCAGATTTGATAGCGTGCAGTGTTGACAAGGAACAGATGTCTGATGCATCCAGATGGATACAAGAAGGAATAAGTATGTTAGGTTTTCTCGTTAGTGTTGTACTGTGCTATTAAGTAGGACCCGTCATAGGGTTTGCTACTGTTAAAAAAAAAAGAGTTTTCTGTTAGTTTTATATTTCTCTTTAAATTGTTAAATATTAATTGGTGTCAATATTGTATCTTAAATATATTTTCAGTAACATTTATGGATCTTAGTAAGTTTATGTTTCCGTCTTCAGCAACTCAAACCTTGTTTACAAACTTCTTTACAGATTATGAGTTGGGAGTCGAAAATGTGATACCGTGAGGGGGGTGTTACAATTAGTTAGTATCAGAGCACGATTTGAGTCTTTGGGGTTTGTGGTTTGTGGTTAGGTCTATTTTGCTTGTGTTGTGTTCTCTATGTGTTTGTTTTCCAAAAGGAAATAAGGTTGTTTAAAGTGGATATCAGATCCATTTTATTTTGATTTGTTCGTCTTTGAAGAAAGGAATAACTCGTGGTAGATGTACGCGTGTGGAAGCGGAACATGTTACTAGTAATGCAGTTGCAACTACGAAAGCAATTTGGAAGGGTGACTGCAAGAACAGAGAATCGCTGAACAGTGGGAACTGGAATTTAAAGTTCAGGATCTGATGGAAGAGAATCAGTCTTAGAATATAAGATTTCGTAATTTTGGAACCTGGTATTTCTTCTTAGGGATATTAGGAAAGTAATTGATTTCAACGGGAAATGTATTAACGACCATTGAGAAACCAGAAGCAGTAAGTGATATGAAAGAAGGTATTTAATGAAGGACTGTACGTTAAGGAAACAAATTGTGGAAAGTTTGGACAGGTTTCCAGAGATTGTGTTCCATTGAAAACAGAGTTTTCTGTTAGTAAAATCTCGGATAATAGAAAAAGTTGTTACTCTGAATTGAACGGGAGTGTTCTGAACTGAAGACCTAAATAAGGGAGACTGTACTGCAGAAGGTGATTCTTTAACCTATTCTTTATAGCATATGATTGAGTAGATCAATTATATGTTGTTGTTATCTGTGTCTTCGTGATCTTCTGATTTGTTTATTTCTGTTTCCATTGCTAGCCTATCGTGTTACTCGAGTTATTCGAATTATTGTTATAGATCAAATTTTTGTGTTAGTTTGATCTGTTTATTTCTTTCATAAATAGATTTGATCTTTAAAAACAGATTAGTTATTTTCTGACCATATCCTATGAGATTATCACGATAAAGTGTTAGTCTTCCAAAAAATTCATTCCTGAAAATCGGGCAATATCAAATTCTTTGTTGGATATGTCAGGTAACATATCAAATAATTTGCTATCTTCCATAATATTATTCATGTATCACAATTTGCAAGAAAGAATATTTTGCAAGAAAGGATATTCCTATTTATATCCATGTTATTGTATCAGAGTGATGCAGTGGAAATGTGGTGGATTCTTCAAAAGTTAAAAACGGTAACGACAATCTGTAGAAAATTTATTGAGATACTTTCTAAGATCGTAGGACTTCTCATCTAGCTTATCAGAAAGAATTAAGTGTTTGTATGGACTGAGGTATATAAAGAGAATTTTTAGGAGTTGAAATATGTTTGAGTACTTTTCTGGTATTAGTTTTGTCTAATCACAGTAAACCATTGGAGGTGTACTATGATGTATTACATCGAAGCTTAGGATATGTGCTTATGCAGAATAGAAGAGTTGTAGGGTATGATTTTAGGAAATTGAAGTTACTTGAGAAAAGTTATTCTACACATGAATGGAGGTTGGTAGATGTTGTGTTGTATTAGAAGTATGGATATACTTTCTTATGGAGTAAAATTTAACATCTTCAATAATTATAAGAGTCTGAGATATCTGTTTGATCAGGAGAAGTTGAATGAGAAACAAAGAGATTTCATTGGTTAAAATCGTTTGGAACGATATAAGTAAAGATGTAATATGGGAACTGGAAAACAAGATAAGAGAGTAATATCCATATTTATTCTGAGGATGTGAAATCAGGTTTGTCAAATTTCGAGGACGAAATTTCTTTTTAGAAGGGAAGTATTGTAACACCCCAAATTTCCTAAATAGTTGACAGTAATTTTGACAGTTAACAGAATTTTACTGTTTAGTGATTTTTCTATACTGTAAAATTATTTTGAGTATTCCGTCAGCATATTTGATTGTTTTGAATGATTTACTCTGTGTCAAGTAAATAATAATTTTCAAGCCAGGGAAAACTTTACGTAATTTAATTATTACTGTTAAGTCTTAATTATTTTATGTAATCTGATTTGATATTTGTACGTTTTCTAATATTTGTGATTTTTGTGGATGATTATAAATTTTTATATTTCTTTGATCGTTTTTGGACTGTTTGTGGGCCCCAGTGGTTCTACGTGGGCCCGGGGTGAGTCCCAAAACATAAAAATTTTTCTATGCATAGAAAAATTTGTACTGTTTAGACGGAGACAGGGGATCTTACTAAACCTGAATCCGAAAACAGTTTTAGAAATTTTCTTTTACTGTGTTTTGTGTTGTATTTAATTATCGGGTAATAAAAATATAGTAAATGAATTCTTTCGTGGGGTTATAGTAGATAAAAATAGAAATTATACTGCTTAAGTCAACAATAGTGGTTATGACAACTTTTGACGGACCAATAGAAAACAAGTTTAATTCTTTTGACATACCAATAGGAAGCAAGTCTAATATTGAAGACTTTGATATCAACCGTCGATTTAATCAACGGTGTAGGATTAGTCTAATAAAATGGCTATGACCTTTTATAACCGTTGGATTTAGATTTAAATCAAGGGTGGAGATTTGATCTTATAAAGTGGCTAGGACCATTTGTGACCGTTGGATTTGGATTTAATCAACGGTAGAGATGGATCATTTATAACCATTGGATTTGGATTCAATCAATGGCGGAGATTTGGTCTTCTAAAATGGCTTTGACTAATTATGACCCTTGGATTAAAAGTAAGAAGGAGTAATCTTGACCCTTCATTTTTTTGAGATGCATCTAATGGCTAGGATTTCAAGGAGAAAGATCTAATGGCCTAGATTAAGTCTTCTAATCAAAAGTCTACCTTAATCCTAACCATTGAATTAATCAATGGCCAAAAATGCTCTAAATGGTGGCTAGAAAAGATGACAACTTTATGAATGCATAATGCATGGAGGGGGGACGGTTTTTGGTGGCTTAAGTGTGTAGGAAAATTTGAAGACCACATTATTGTCATTATGGATCATTATTGATCATTTTCCTAAAGCAAAAAAAAATATTCTCTTTTTTCTCTCCAAGCATAGCTACGGCCATGCACTCTAAAGGGGGCCAAAATTGTTGGTTTCTATCATTTGTATCATTATTGTCTTTCTATTCATCATCTTCTCCAAAACAAAACACAAAAACTCCATTCTCTTCTTCAAGAAACACCATTCGGCCAAAGCACCCAAGAATGCCTTCCATCACTAAAATTTTTTATCTAACCTAGTTTCTTGAATCCTGAAATCATTCTAAGAACATCTCTAGTTATGAGTTTTCACAAAATCCTTCATCTAGAGCTTCAAATCTAAGCTTCAAGTTTCTATCAAAAATGGTAGAGTTCATATTTCTTCACCTAATCTTTTAGTTTTGATTTTCTAAGCCATGCTTGAACCATGGTTTACTTATTCTTTTACTTGTTATTAATTTTAAGATTTGTTTATGATTTTTTAGGAATTTTTCCAAGGAGCTCTACGAAATTGGTGGAAGGAAAACTAAGTGTTTTCACTTCATTCTTTACCTTAACCAAGTCTAAGAAACCTTTCCCTCACAAAAAAATCAAAAATTCCATCTTTGTTCTTCAAGAAGAACTATTCGGCCAAGACACCCAAAACCACTCTCTAATCTCTTTTAATTTCATCCAACCATAGATCTTAAATCTACATGATATTCTAAGCAATTTTGATGTTGGAGACTTTCTCTAAATCATTCATCTTCAACCTTGTTCTTCAAGCTAAAGATTGGAGCTTTATTGGTGAAGTTTGTTAATCTTCACTTTTCTTTTGATTTTCAAGGTTCTAAGCCATGTTTGATCCATGGTTTATCTTGTTCAAGCTTGATTTACTAATAAATATATGTTTTGTTTTGTATTTGAGAGGCCCTTGGTGGTGAAGGACTTGGACAAAGAAGCAAAACAAGGAACTTTTGAGGATCTTCAAGAGGTAAGAGGGAGATTCATCTCACCAACCAAGTATGGTGGTCAGAGATGGTGTTATAATTGATGGATGGTGTATCCATGTGAGGATTCATATCCATGGTCATGTAATTATTTGTGTATGTTTATGTGCTTTGATTATTTGCCTATGTTTGGTATGATTTGCATGATCTATTGCTTTGATTATGGCATGCTTATGGTATTTATGATGAAATATTTATGTGTATGCCATGATTTGATGATGAAAAGGAAAACAATTTTTGGTTCCAAAGAACCATAGAGGCGCACGGCCTCAAGGGTGATTTTTGAATAAAAAGATTCTAAGTATTTTATTAATCATGAGTTTTAAATGAAAAGAGCAATGAGTTGATGATTTTAAGGATTTGCAAAGAAAGTGAAAAATGAAAATGAACAAATGATTTGATTTCAAAGACCAAGTGCTCACGGTTTTTGTTAAGGAATTTTTAATGGTTTTGTTTGTGTAAAACCATATCAATTTAGAAGGAAAAATATTTGATGGCCATTTGAAAACAAGTACCACGGTTTTGAAGGTTTGTGAATACCTTGATTTTATAAAGGAAAAGTATTTGATGGCTTCAATGGCCAAAGACTCCACGGTGTTTGGGAGATTGGAATAGTTTTGGTTTTATGAAACAAAGTGATTTCAAAGTGGAAACAACGTGTTTGAACAAAATGTTTTAGTACAAGGATTAAAGAAAATGGAAACAAGATGTTTTGTTTCTTGAAAAATGGAATTTCGTTTACGAAAGACAAAAAGAGGTTGAAAGTGTTTGAGACTCAATTTATTTTAAAGAGAATTGATTTTGGAATTGATTTGAGAAAAACGGAGAAAAATGGAGAACATAATAGTGATTTGATATTTTCTAACGTGTAACTCATCCTTTGGGTTTTGAAAAGCGTTAGTAATTTTTAAAGTTAGAAACATTGATTTAATTCAATGGAATTGTGAATTTGTGGAATAAATTATAAAAGAATTTTCTTGAGTAAGAAAATGTGAAAAATAATGTGAGTAGTCATATTATTTTGAGAAAGGTTGAAATGAATTTTTGAAGGTTGAGAAATATTTTTCGTAATGGAAAAATGATGTTAGAAATGATATTAATTTGTTTGAAATCCAAAATAATGTTTAGAATATTGAGGAATATTTTACGTGGTTGTAAAATGGTGAAAAATTTTTACGTATCTTAAAAACATGATTTTTAAGCTACGCGATTTGAAAATGTTGAAATATTTTTATGCGATTTGGAAAGTATTTAAATATTTTGAAAATGATGAAAATGCTTTACGCGACTTAAAAGAATGATTTTTAAGTTACGTGATTATGAAAATAGTGGAAAATAGCTACGCGATTTGAGAAACGTGTAAATATTTTTACGTGATTGACAAAACGTTGTAAAATAAATACGTAATTTGAAAACGTAACAGAAACGTTGCAAAATTTTGAAAACATAACAAAAATGTTGTGCGATTGTGAAAATACGATGAAAGTGTTTTGTGATTATAAAAATGCGATAATATGATTTCGCTGTTGAAAATACAGTATGATTACTGTTGGGCCAATGTGTGGACCCGGATTATGAGATTATGAAATTAAACTGAGAATGGGCCAATGTGTGGACCCTGAATATCAAATGATGAATTTTGCCTGTGATTAGCAATGGTGCATTGAACATGTATTGGAAATGGTGAATTTTGCCTATGAGTAACATTGGTGCATTTTATATGCATGAACTAGTGTATGGACACTGTATGAGAAAATGATAAATTTTGCCTATGATTGGCATTGGTGCATTGAACATGCATTGGAAAGGTCTGAGGGACTGTATAAGGCTATTTGCCTAGGAGAGACGTACACCTCTTGAGTGGGTGCGATATGCGTAGTGTAAGTCACTTGTTGACCTTGGGGGCATCGGGGTGCGGGTTGCTTACATGGGTGGTTGGTCGCACTTCTTCCCATAGGTTAGACCGATGTAACGCACCGATGATCTTGACCAAGACACTATTCTTAATCATGATCTCGTAAAGACTGTCGTGTATATGCTAGATGTGCAAAACTCAAAATGAGGATTATAGCACTTGGTCTGAGGCATTTTGGTACAGACAAATCTTTTGGATCGACTTCTCCGAAGTGAGTATTAGCTCCATGGAGTAGGACATTGAGTCTATGTGCGCATGCATGAAACTGAGCATTTATATCAATGTGATATATTAATTGAGGAATATTGGCTATGACAATTGTTTTGTTGAGAAATACTGGATGATGATGATGATAAATAATGTTGATGCCATTATTGTTATTATCGTATGATTTGAATTGATGAATATTTGGATATTGTTGAGGACATCATCATGAATATGCAATGATATTTGAACTGATAAATATTTGGATGATGATAGTTGATTAATGTTGAGTGCATTATTGGAATTATGGTATGACATATCTATATGGTATGCTGTTTGTGTTATCTCTATGCTACCATGTTGGTATTAGCGTACGTGATCTCACCTCTTTATTATATTATTTTGCTGTGTTTGTATTATTAAAATTAAATAATAGATGGAACGAGTCGTCTTAGACATAACGGGTGACAGATATTCTGAAATTGGTGACAACATCAGAGAATGACCATTCCAGATTTGATAGCGTGCAGTGTTGACAAGGAACAGATGTCTGATGCATCCAGATGGATACAAGAAGGAATAAATATGTTAAGTTTTCTCGTTAGTGTTGTACCGTGCTATTAAGTAGGACCCGTCATAAGGTTTGCTACTGTTAAAAAAAAGATAGAGTTTTCTGTTAGTTTTATATTTCTCTTTAAATTGTTAAATATTAATTGGTGTCAATATTGTATCTTAAATATATTTTCAATAACATTTATGGATCTCAGTAAGTTTATGTTTCCGTCTTCAGCAAGAAAAGGAAATTTTAAAACCCATCTTTTATAACTCAAACCTTGTTTGCAAACTTCTTTACAGATTATGAGTTAGGAGTCGGAAATGTGATACCCTGAGGGGGGTGTTACAGTTGCTTTCCTTTAAAGATTTGATGTAGCCTCCAAAGAAAACCCTAACAAGCTTAAACCAACAAAGTTACTAACTAAGCTTGAAGAAGAAAAACCATGGAGCAATCATGGTTTAGAAACTCAAGAATCAAACTTAGAAACAAAGTAGAAGAACTTTACCTTGATAGTTTAAGAACCCTAGCTTGTAGTAGAGGTAGAAGATGAATGATTTAGCTTAGGTCTTTAACATGAAAGAGTCTTAGAATGATATGTAGGCTTAGGAAATAAGGTTGGATAAAATTTTAGAAACTTGGATAATGGTGTTATGTGTGTTGGCTGAATGCTTCATGGAATGGGAGAAATGAAATTTTTGGTTAAGTGAAGAAGAAAGAGAATGGTGAGAATGGTTTAAGTGAGACGAAAGTGTGATAGAAATGTGTTGGATAGCCTACACTAAAGCTCCTAGCCGTGGAATGCATGCATGTGAGGGAGTTAATGCTTGATCAATCAAGATGGAAATCAAGCACATGGTTATTGTCATCAAGTAGTCATGCTTTGGTCACCCTTGATGAATCATAAGCTCTTCAATGTCCTAGAAACTCCTACATGGCCGTGGAACTCCTTGACTAATACTAACCAAAATTTGTTTCATTTAATTACCACTTAAACTTAAGTTAACTTAGTTAATTCATCAAGTTTAAAGACTAATTAAACAAGCCATTTTTGTTGACTTAATGCTATTGGTTAATGGCATGTCAAGCCACTAATGTTGACCATTGTTAAAGACTAGTAGCACATGGCTAAAGCTACAAGAAATTATTACTCAAAGAATAGAAACTACTGCTCACAAACCAGTAGTTATTGTACCATGAATAATAAAATTACAGTAAAAGAAAATTTTGATATTATGTCCAGTTTCAGGTTTAGTAAGATCCCTCGGCCCCGCATTAATAGTACAAAATTTTCTTGCCCTAAAAACAAATTTTATTTTTTCAAGTCCACCCTGGGCCCACAGATATCTCGAAATAATATTAAAAGAATCACAATCTCAGAAAAATCTACAAAAATTCTAAAAAATCATAAAAATTATAAAACTCATATTTATGCAGAAAAAACAAAATTTGGGGTGTTACAACCCTTCCATACTAAAAAAAATTTTGTCTTCGAAATTTACCTTACCTCAAAACAATTGAGGACATTATTCTCTCATCTTGTCTTCTAACTCCCATGTAACATCTCCCATCATTTCATTTCAGATCACTTTTACTAAAGGAATATCCTTCCTTCTGAGTTGCTTCATCCTCCTGTCTTCAATCTTAACAAGAAGTGTCTCATACGTCAAATTCTCTTTCAATTTTACCTCATCGGGCTGAATGACATGAGTTGAATCGGAAATATACTTTGTCAATTGAGACACATGGAAAACATTATGAAGATTGGAAAGAAAAAGAGGTAAAGCTATTTGGTATGCAACTGGACCTATCCGACGAAGAATTCGATAAGGTCCAATAAATTTAGGAATGAGTTTTCTGGATTTTATAACCCTTCCAACACCAGTAGTGGGTGTTACTTGTAAAAACACATGCTCACCTTCCTCAAATTCAAGAGGTCTTCTTCTTTTATCAGCATAGCTTTTCTGTCTACTTTGAGTCGCCTTCATTCTCTCTTGGATCATCTTCACCTTCTCAGTTGTTTGTTGTATCATTTTAGGTCCAATGGTCATACTTTCACCATCTTGATACTAACACAAAGGTGTTCGGCATCGTCGTCCGTAAAGCGCTTCATAGGGTGTGATCCCTATACTTGAGTGAAAACTGTTGTTGTAGGTGAATTCTACTAAAGGCAAAAATTCATCCCAACTCCTTTTTTGTTCTAGCCCGCAAGCTCTTAACATATCTTCCAGTGACTGTATCGTCCTTTCCGTTTGACCATCCGTTTGCAGATGATAGGCAGAACTCAAATAAAGTTTAGTCCCCATTGTTTCCTGTAGGCTTCGCCAAAACCGTGATGTAAATCTTGGATCCCTATCAGAAATGATACTAGTGGGTACACCATGAAGTCTTATGATTTCACCAATGTACACCTGGTCAACTTTTCCAACGAATACCTGATATTGATTAGCAAGAAGTGAGCAGACTTCGTAAGCCTATCAACAACGACCCATATAGAATCATATCCTTTTCTAGTCTTTGGCAAACCCGTAACAAAATCTATTACTATACTATCCCATTTCCATTCTGGAATAAGTAGGGGTTGTCGCATACCTGTTCGTCTTTGATGTTCAATCTTCACCTTTTGACACATAAGACAAGATGAGACATGTTTAGCAACATCTCTTTTCATCCCAAGCCACCAAAATAATTGCTTCAGATCGTGATACATTTTGGTCATTCCTGGATGTATACTCAACCTGCTGGTATGAGCTTCATCGAGAATCGCCTTTCTAAGATCGGAATCTTTAGGTATACAAATTCTGCCTTTAAACCTTAGGACCCCATCAGATTCTTCCTCAATCGTTGCCACTCGACCTTGCTTCAACAGCTCTCTCTCTCTTCTTGCAAAAATTCGTCATATTCTTATTTTTCTCGAATTTCCTCAAGCAAATCATTCAGAATAGTGACCACGTTCAAACACATCCTTCCAGGCGCTAACTCTACCGACAAGCACATATCTTTGAATTGCTCTATCAGTTGTTCCTCTTTGATCATCATAACAGAAACACTGAGCATCTTCTTACTCAAAGCATCTGCCACGACATTCGCTTTTCCAAGATGATATTGAAGTTGAAAATCATAATCCTTCAAGAATTCTAACCATTTTCGCTGCCTCATGTTCAACTCCTTCTGATCAAATAAATACTTCAAACTTTTATGATCACTAAAGATGTTGAACGTAACTTCATATAAAAAATGTCTCCAAATTTTCAATGCAAAGACAACTGCAGCTAATTCCAAATCATGTGATGGGTAATTCCTTTTATGTACCTTCAGTTATCTTGAAGCATATGCTACCACTTTTCTATTTTGCATCAATACACATCCTAACCCTTGATAAGAAGCATCATAGTATACTTCAAAAGACTCATTCAGATCTGGTAGAATTAACACCGGTGCAGTAGTCAACCTTTTCTTTAGCTCTTGGAAACTTTCCTCACACTCATCTGTCCAAACAAAAGCTTGATTCTTCCTTGTGAGTTGTGTAAGAGGTCCGACTATCTTGGAAAAACCTTCAATAAGTCTTCGATAATATCCAGCTAATCCAACAAAACTTCAGATCTCAGTCACTGTAGTTGGCCTTTCCCACTGAAGAAATGTCTCTACCTTTGCTGTATCCACTGCAATTCCAACTTTCAAAATCATATGACCCAAAAACTAAACTTCGTTCAACCAAAATTCACATTTAGACAACTTTGCGTACAACTTCTTCTCCTTTAAAATCTGAAGAACTATACTGAGGTGCTCAGCATGCTCTCCCTGATTTTGAGAATAGATCAGACCAACTCTACCTTGATACAAATTTGATGATAACCTGATCGTAGATCTATCTTAGAGAAAATAGTCGCTCCTTTCAACTAGTCCGTCAAATCATCAATCCTTGGAAGAGGATACTTGTTCTTGATTGTGACCTTGTTCAACTGGCAGTAGTCCACACACAAACGCAAAGATCCATCCTTCTTTTTTACTAGCAGCACTGGAGCTCCCCAAGGTGAAACACTAGGTCTCACAAACTATTTTTCCAATAGTTCCTCCAATTGCTTCTTTAAATCTGCTAATTCTGATGGTGACATCCGGTACAGTGCAATCTGTAACACCTACCTTAGGGTATCACATTTCAGACCAACTCCTCTTATATTCTTTACCCAGTTATAAAATTTTTAATATTATCTAGAATACGGGTTTAGAAATTCCTTTTTCGCGGATAACACAAATTTACCAAATTAAAGTAACACAAGATACCAAAATAGAACAACATATACCCCTTGTACATATCATAGAATATTAATATTTTCATTACATAAACCATATAAAACTCGACCTGGCCCAAGTTCACAATCTCTAAAAACAAAATCCTTCTCTAAGACAGATTCCCTAACTAGGAATGTCTCGCTACTTGTGCAACCTTAAATCACCACAATACGCTAGATACTTAAAGTCCCAATGAACACCAAGCAGTAGGGCCTTCAAGAAACTGTAGTATAAAGAAACCTAGTTGATCCCTCCTTGCCCCCATTGCAGTCGTTGCTGACAAAAGCATAAAATAGAAATAGGCAGAACAATACAGTACAGAGGTGAGATCCCCTACATCGCGTACCAATTTAGCAGCAAGAGAATGACAAACATTCCAACACAGTTCAACTTACAATATAACAATAACATATTTAATAAGTAAATAATCCAATAACTTGTATCACAATATGATGCATAATGATAACACCACAATAATATTACATCACAATAATATTATATCACAATAATGTAAATGCTGATTATGCATATGCACGATGTGTATGTTGACCATCCTTTTCCACAATATAACTAGTTCCTACTATTCCATAGAACTATACTCAAATTCAGAGATGAACGCTCAAAAAGATCTGCCCCCCTAAAATGATAGTCTATGGACCATGAAAAGCAATAGTGTCATCGAGGCTGTTAGTGCGTTGCAAACGATTTATATCGCGGCCAGAGGTATATATATATATATATATATATATATATATATATATATATGGTGCTCAATCAACACTCATAATACCATCATACCACAAAGCGAATCACCGTGCCCTGACCTCCGCCCAGGATATATTAAGATCCCACTATCCTGTAAGTTCCCGTCCACTCTTTAGGTATAAAACGCCACAACAACCATCAATTGTACAATGTTTTTCCATGCATGATGTTTGATCTAATACACACAAATCATATTTCATCGTATTTTACATATACCCACCACATTCTTGGCGGTATCATTTTCCAACATAATGGGGCCCACCACGACAGCCTGACAGCCAACTGCTGTAATTTCCAAGTGCGTAAACATTTTATCATGTTTTTGAAATCACGTAACATTTTTCAAACGTTTTCAAATTACGTAAATATTTTTCAACATTTTCGCAATCGCATAAATAATTTTTAAACATTTTCTAAATCGCGTAAATATTTTCAAACATTTTTAAATCGTTTTCTCAATCGCGTAATTTAAAAATCATTATTTTAAATACGCGTAAGATTTTTCTACTGTTTTTCACTGTATAAAATATTTCTTGACATTCTAAATTAAATTTTGAAACTTTCCAAACTTTAAAAATATTATTTGGACATCATTTTCCATTTTTCTTATAAAAACTACTCTAAGTAATAATTTCTAACGTTTTTCTCAAAATTTGCATTATTCGATTTTAATAAAATCTTCTACTATTACCTTTACTAAAACTTTTTCAATAAAATACTTTGAGTTCTAAATCACTTTCAAGACTTAATCTCCATTATCATGAATAAAATCACGTTTATCTAACAAAAACTTTATTCCATAAAATATTTGTATTTTCAAATCGCCTTTAAAAACTCATTTTTTATTTCAAAATTTACTAAATTGAGTTCTTGTTAATAAATCCTTCAAAACTACCCTTAAGAAAATATTTTTGATCTAAAACACTAATTCTTGGCATGTTGGCCGAAAATCAATTTATTTTCCATAACCAAATATTTATTCATTTCCTCTCTCATTTTCCTTTGTAAAAATCTTTAATCCAATTACTTGTTACTTAACCATCTAAAATCCACACTTAGTAAAATATTTCCAATGATTAGTTCCAAAATCCTCATGGAAACCGTGTACCTCTTAGTTCTTAGAAAACAACATAGTTTTTCTTTCCACGTGATTCTTATCATATGCCACATGATTTTCACATATTCATGCTTTCATGCTTGCTATTAAAGTAATAAAATCATATTAATCATTTAATAACAATCTAATTAAAATCATACCATCCCACATATAAATCATACTTAATTATCAAAGTAATAGAATCACATATAATAAAAAAGCAACCATGGCAATTTCATGCATACAATCAACATCATATAGTTATACACAATCAAACATACAAACACCAATAACCACACAATTCGAATGAATAAATCCTCACATGGATTTTCCACTCACAAACACAAACAAATCCATTCCCTCACCACCACATTTGGCCGATGAGGTTAATCTCCCTCTTACCTTGATTGATGCCTCCTAGTTCCTTGTAGAACTCTCTTTGTGTCAATTTTTCACCACCAAGTGGATCTTAGAATCAAAACAAACACATAAAAGTTAGTATCTAAGGCTTGATTAAGATGACCATAGTTCGAACATGGTCTTAGGATTTCCAAGAGTCAAGTAAGAAATCAAGTTTCAAGATCTTTACCTTGAATCCCTAGAACTTAAATCTAAGAATCAAGCTTGAAGATGATAGAATTAGGTCTTGATCACAACATGAAAGTTGCTTAGAATGAAGTTTAGGATCAAGTGATGTGATTAGATAGAATTATGAGTGATTGGAAGGCAAGTTTAGAGAGTGAGGCCGTGAGCCACACAAGGAGAAAAGGTAAGAGCTTTTGTGTTCTTTGCTTGATAGGAAGGTGAAGATGAATGAATCTTGAGAAGTTCACTACATGAAAGTGTCTTGGATTAATGAGAGGATTCAAGATAGATGGTTGGTGTAAATTATTGAAGGTTGGAGAATGGTATAAGGTAGAGAGGCCGTAAGCTTTGGGAGAGAAAATGGAGAGAATTTCTTTGTATTAAACTTTGCAAGAGAAGGTGAAAACTTTGAAACGTGATAGAAAATTCAACTTTGGCCATCTTGAAGACTTAATGGCCGTAGGACATGTTGAGAGAAAAATGAGAGAGAATTACTTTATTTGATAGCTTTGTGATAGCATTTGCTTTTCTTTGACAAGAATGAAGGAAAAGTTGATAGGAAAGATTAAGTATAGAAATTCATTGCATGACCATAGGTTACATGTGCAAAGCCACCAAAATTGACTAAGCTGTGCATTAAAAGATGATAACTTTAAGATGTGATAGAAATGAAGTGAAATGTCTTCTTTCACAAATGCATGGTCATGTAGTGCATAGGAAAGAAGCTTAAGACTTGATAAACAAGATAGAAACATTTGCACATGGCCTCACATGGCCTTGGTCTTCATGTAGTTATCCTTTAGTCATAAGAAAATTCAAGAACATGCTAGAATTAGAATAGGTCTTCAACATACAAAAGTCTTAGAATGATATATAGGCTTAAGAAATAAAATTTGATAAAATTTTAGAAGCTTGGATGAAGGTCTTAGGTGTGTTGGCCGAATGCTTCAAGGTAGGGAGAATGAATTTTTTGGCTAAGTTGAGAAGAAAAGAAATGAAGAGAATGGCTTATATGGCAAAATGTGATAGAAATGTGATAGCTAGCTTTCACAAAAGTGTGATAGCCGTGGAGTGCATGCATGTGGGGAAATTAATGCTTGATCAATCAAGATAGAAATCAAGCACATGGTGAATGTCATCAAGTGGTCATGCTTTGGTCACCCTTGATGATTCATAAGCTCTTGAATATCCTAGAAAACTCTATATGGCCGTGGAACACCATTGAGAAACTAACTAAAATTTTGTTTCATTTAATTAATACTTAAACTTAAATTAACTTAGCTAATTCATCTAGTTTAGGAATTAATTAAACTAGCTATTTTTGTTGACTTAATGCCATTGGTTAATAATCATGTCAAGCCACTAATGTTGACTTCTAATAACTAGTAGCACATGGCTAAAGCTACAAGAAATTATTACTCCAAAATAAAAGTTACTGCTCACAAACCATTAATTATTGTACAGTGAATAATAAAATTACAGTAAAAGAAAATTTAGTAACTGTATCTGGTTTCGGGTTTAGTAAGATCCCCTAGTCCCGCATTAACAGTACAAAATTTTCTGGCCCATAAAAATATTTTACTTTTTTCTGGGCCCACCCGGGCCCACAGATGACATAAAATAATATTAAAATATTCACAATCTCAGAAAAATCTAGATCACTTCACAATCTCAAAAATCATAAAAATTATAAAATCAATATTTATGCAGAAAAAATAAAATTCAAGATGTTACAACTCTCCCATACTAAAAAAAAATCATCCTCGAAATTTACCATACCTCAGAACAATTGAGGATATTGTTTCCTCATTTGGTCTTCCAGCTTCTATGTAGCATCTCCCGTCATTTCATTCCAGATCACTTTTTGCTTCTCTCGAATTTCTTTTATCAGACTATTCGAAATAGTAATCGTAATCAAACAGATTCTTCTCGATGTCAAATTCATAAATAATCACATATTCCATAATTGCTTTATCAATTCACTCTTGTTAACCATCATAACAGATGTACTAAGCACATTGTCTACTTAATGCATTCGCCATGTCTTTCGCCTTTCTCGTGATGATACCGATGTTAAAGATTGTTGTCCTTCAAAAATTTTAACTATCGTCTCTGGCTATTATCAAACTTCATTTTGATCGAACAGGTACTCCAAGCTCTTGTAATCACTGTAGACATCGTAGGTTGATCCACAAAGAAAACGTCTTTAGATTTTTCAACATAAAATCGAATATCGCAAAAATGCTTAAACGTGCGTCAGATAATTCATCTCATGTATTTTTAACTACGTCGAAGCACATGACACAACCTTTTTATTTTGTATCAGCACACAACCTATACCCAAAAGTTGAACTTCCTCTAACCAAATTTCGCACTTGAACAGCTTCGCGTATAACTTCTTTTCCTTCCTTAGAGATTGAAGAACCGCACCGAGGTGTTCAACATATTCTTTCAGACTTCGAGAATATATCAGAATGTCATCAATAAAGACAACAACACATCTGTCTAAATAGGAAAGAAAGATCCTATTTATAATTTGAGAGTATAACAGAAATATTCGTTACTCCGAATAGTATTACTAAATACCTGTAGAGCCTATAACGCATCTGAAAAACTGTCTTGGAATATCTTCTACTTTCACGCGAATCTGATGCTAACTAGAACATAAATTGGTCTCGGAGAAAACAACGACTTCCTTCGTTTGGTCTTCTAGTTCCCATGTTGTATCTTCCATCACATCGTCCCAGATTACCTTCACCAAGGTAAGTCATTTCATTTGTCTATCTCTAATCTTAACAAAAAATGTCTCATAGATCAAGTTCTCTTTCTAATTGTACTGTATTTAATACCATGACATTGGTTGAATTAAGAATATATCTTCTTAATTAAGATATATGGAAGACACTATGAAGGTTAGAAAGAAAAATGACAAGGCTATTCGATAGATTACCAGATTTATCTAACAAAGAATTTGATATGGTTTAATAGATTTCGAAATGAACATGGTCAATAAATTTAGAATTGAACTTTCTGGATTCAAATCCAAAAATCTCAGTCTAAGGAAACACTAAAATTTTATTAGAAACAATATAACAATATAACAAGATATGGTTGGAAGATAACCAATCCATTAATGAACTCAAATAGATGTGATTTTAGATAAGCAGTTCAAATCAACAGAAGAGATTTGATCTTTAATAAACATAGGATAGAGTCAGAAAACTCAAGTATAGATAACAAGTTTAACAAGAAAAGTAGAAATACCTAGATCAAAAGATAACAAAGACATAGATAACCCAAATGGTTCACACAGTCATTGACCACAAAAGAATGGATTACCTTGCGAATTATACAATATAATTTTAGGATTACTTTCTATGGCACAACTTCCTTCTTTCATAAGTCTTTATATTTGAATGTTCCCATTCCACTTTTTGTTTTGACTTCTTCTTCTACGTGAGATCTTAAAACAAGTGCATTACTAACGGAAGGTTCCGTCTCTAGTTGCGTACAGTCTCTAAAAAAATGTCTGAGCTTCCCGCATCTGAAACAAAGAGTTCCTTTGATTGTACATTCCTTGGTCAAATGAGCCTCTCCACACTTACAACATTTCGATGCTGATGCTACAGTCTGACTAATTTCGTTGCCACTAGTACTTCCTTCGCTTGTTCGTTGTTGCATCTCTGGTGGTTGTATTTACGACTTTTGTTGAAATCGATTGATCTTACGTTTCCTTCTCTTTTGAACCATTGAGGATCCTAAGTCACTGCTTCTTGCATCCTGAGACTGATTCGATTCTAACAAGTTTTGAAGTTCGGTTATTAGTTCCTGTTGCTGAGCGATCTTCTGAGTTTGTTGTACCATTACGCCAATCATCCTTTGCATTATACTTCTTGCTGCGACCATACAATCATCGTCACGCCTTGTGTCCACATTCTCACATCTACTACGATCCATTGTGTTTCTTCAAAGACAAACAAACCAAAACACAATGAAACCAAATGTAACCACTTCAAACAACATTGTCTCCTTTCGGAAACCAAACAATATATCTCTGTGTTTAGTGTTAGAGAACCACACAACACAAATAAGACAAACCTACCCATAAACTCAAAAGACTCTAACTTGGGCTCTGATACCAACTAATGTAATACCCACCTTAGGGTATCACATTTCAGACCAACTCCTCTTATATTCTTTACCCAAGTTATAAAATGTTTAATATTATCTAGAATACGGGTTTAGAAATTCCTTTTTCGCGGATAACACAAATTTACCAAATTAAAGTAACACAAGATACAAAAATAGAACAACATATATCCCTTATACATATCATAGAATATTAATATTTTCATTACATAAACCATATAAAACTCGACCTGGCCCAAGTTCACAATCTCTAAAAACAAAATCCTTCTCTAAGACAGATTCCCTAACTAGGAATGTCTCGCTACTTGTGCAACCTTAAATCACCACAATACGCTAGATACTTAAAGTCCCAATGAACACCAAGCAGTAGGGCCTTCAAGAAACTGTAGTATAAAGAAACCTAGTTGATCCCTCCTTGCCCCCATTGCAGTCGTTGCTGACATAAGCATAAAATAGAAATAGACAGAACAATACAGTAAAGAGGTGAGATACCCTACATCGCGTACCAATTTAGCAGCAAGAGAATGACAAACATTCCAACACAGTTCAACTTACAATATAACAATAACATATTTAATAAGTAAATAATCCAATAACTTGTATCACAATATGATGCATAATGATAACACCACAATAATATTACATCACAATAATATTATATCACAATAATGTAAATGCTGATTATGCATATGCACGATGTGTATGTTGACCATCCTTTTCCACAATATAACTAGTACCTACTATTCCATAGAACTATACTCAAATTCAGAGATGAATGCTCAAAAAGATCTGCCCCCCTAAAATGATAGTCTATGGACCATGAAAAGCAATAGTGTCATCGAGGCTGTTAGTGCGTTGCAAACGATTTATATCGCGGCCAGAGGTATATATATATATATATATATGGTGCTCAATCAACACTCATAATACCATCATACCACAAAGCGAATCACCGTGCCCTGACCTCCGCCCAGGATATATTAAGATCCCACTATCCTGTAAGTTCCCGTCCACTCTTTAGGTATAAAACGCCACAACAACCATCAATTGTACAATGTTTTTCCATGCATGATGTTTGATCTAATACACACAAATCATATTTCATCGTATTTTACATATACCCACCACATTCTTGGCGGTATCATTTTCCAACATAATGGGGCCCACCACGACAGCCTGACAGCCAACTGCTGTAATTTCCAAGTGCGTAAACATTTTATCATGTTTTTGAAATCACGTAACATTTTTCAAACGTTTTCAAATTACGTAAATATTTTTCAACATTTTCGCAATCGCATAAATAATTTTCAAACGTTTTCTAAATCGCGTAAATATTTTCAAACATTTTTAAATCGTTTTCTCAATCGCGTAATTTAAAAATCATTATTTTAAATACGCGTAAGATTTTTCTACTGTTTTTCACTGTATAAAATATTTCTTGACATTCTAAATTAAATTTTGAAACTTTCCAAACTTTAAAAATATTATTTGGACATCATTTTCCATTTTTCTTATAAAAACTACTCTAAGTAATAATTTCTAACATTTTTCTCAAAATTTGCATTATTCGATTTTAATAAAATCGAATACTATTACCTTTACTAAAACTTTTTCAATAAAATACTTTGAGTTCTAAATCACTTTCAAGACTTAATCTCCATTATCATGAATAAAATCACGTTTATCTAACAAAAACTTTATTCCATAAAATATTTGTATTTTCAAATCGCCTTTAAAAACTCCTTTTTTATTTCAAAATTTACTAAATTGAGTTCTTGTTAATAAATCCTTCAAAACTACCCTTAAGAAAATATTTTTGATCTAAAACACTAATTCTTGGCATGTTGGCCGAAAATCAATTTATTTTCCATAACCAAATATTTATTCATTTCCTCTTTCATTTTCCTTTGTAAAAATCTTTAATCCAATTACTTGTTACTTAACCATCTAAAATCCACACTTAGTAAAATATTTCCAACTATTAGTCCAAAATCCTCATGGAAACCGTGTACCTCTTAGTTCTTAGAAAACAACATAGTTTTCCTTTCCACGTGATTCTTATCATATGCCACATGATTTCCACATATTCATGCTTTCATGCTTGCTATTAAAGTAATAAAATCATATTAATCATTCAATAACAATCTAAATAAAATCATACCATCCCACATATAAATCATACTTAATTGTCAAAGTAATAGAATCACATATAATAAAAAAGCAACCATGGCAATTTCATGCATACAATCAACATCATATAGTTATACACAATCAAACATACAAACACCAATAACCACACAATTCGAATGAATAAATCCTCACATGGATTTTCCACTCACAAACACAAACAAATCCATTCCCTCACCACCACATTTGGCCGATGAGGTTAATCTCTCTCTTACCTTGATTGATGCCTCCTAGCTCCTTGTAGAACTCTCTTTGTGTCAATTTTTCACCACCAAGTAGATCATAGAATCAAAACAAGCACATAAAAGTTAGTATCTAAGGCTTGATTAAGATGACCATAGTTCAACATGGTCTTAGGATTTCCAAGAGTCATATAAGAAATCAAATTCTGCTAAGTTTTGTGCATCTGCAGTTGCCTCAAGTTGTTGGGTAGCTCTCTCTTGTTGTTGAGTGGCACGCTCATTTTGCTGCGCGATGACTTCCACCATCCGCTGCATCGCTTCTACAGTAGCTACCATTTCTCCGCCTCTCGCCATCTTACTTCCTCTTGAATCGGATTAACTGAAAAACACAAGGAAGGTTAGAGAGATTCATTCAAAAGACCAATCACAGAGATTCACAGAGCACAAACAAGATAGACTCACACACAAGACCCAAAGTAACACAAACCGGGGCTCTGATACCAACTTAATGTAACGTCCCTTTTTGGAGAGGGAACGTCACATTATTAAACATAAATGAAAATGCATAAAATAATTTTTTTCTTTTTAAATTAAGACCCGGTTCATTTAGTTTAAGGTTAACTTGTTCGATGCTTTAATACGTGAGTAAAATGGTGGTATATATATATTTTTTTGTTAATTAATAAATAAAACTAAGTGACGAAGCTGGAATGGCAGTAAAGAGTAAGACAGAAAATAAACTTCATATCTGAATGACAAGCACATATACATATATATTTAAATATTAACTGTGCTTTAGATACAAGCCTGGAAATTTCCAAAAAATCAATACTATACCTGCCTATGGATTTTACATACACATCCACTAGAATATCAAAATATACAATCCACCAAAAATAATACATCAGGCCCCCAAAATAAAACCCTGGCAGCCATCAGCAGCTACCAGTAAAATCAGTCCCTCAGAGGAGGAGGGACCGTATCAGGGTCCTCAGCAGGATCCTCCTCGTTCGAGGAAACCTCCATCGGAACCACGGAACCACGGGCAGGAGCTCGAGCGGTGGAATCGAAAGAGTCCTCCTGCGGGGTGTAGTAACGATCACCCCACATCTCACAGATGGGCAAGTAGAACTCCAGTCGCAGGCCGAGATAGCAGGTAAAAATAGGTGTCTCATGACGTCTCTAGGCTAGAGAAATCGACACGTCCCCCAGATAGACGCAGCGATCGAAACTCAAGTTGATGTGCCAACACTTTGGCCCTCCGAGGAAGGTCAAACGCACATCGCCTAGAAATCTGCGCATGCGTGCCTCCATCGTCCTCTATAGATGCTAGTCTCGATCTGGCCAGAAGTCGGGGAAATCAGGGGCTTCAACCTCCTCGCCGTCGTCTTCGGTAGATACCGTATACACATAAGCAACAAATAATAGGAATACAAGAAAGAGGTAAGACATCCTACCATCATTACTAATTATAGCAGCCAGAAACAAAACGGTGCAACTTGCCCAAATAGCAATTTAGAACAGCGTTTCCAAATAATAAGTAGTAAGTTTGACATTAAGTAATTAAACAGTTCTAGGCAAGCAATCATTGCAATAATAATCAGGCAATTCACAGTTGCGGAAGGTAATAATTTACGATGACAGGTTATATCATGATGAACATGCATGCTTTCCCAAATTCCTACTCCATGGAGGTAGACACAAACAGTCGGAGAGAAAGATCAGGGGACATGTCTATAACTCGGCTGCCGCAGCCAAAGTGCTAAAATTAATAATTCTCACATGCACATCCAGGCATTGTACAGACATTCCACGCTCGATCACGATATAGGACAGTGTCTCGGTCCGGATCATTGGTGCGTTTTATCGGTTTGGCCCATGGGTAGGAGAGCTACCAACTGCCCATTGTGGAGGACCCGCAGCCCGATGCCCCCAAGGTCAAACACGACCTACACTAGTCTACTCGCACCTGCACTAAGGTGTGTTCAATCTCCTAGGCAACTTGGCCTTACAACAGTCCACAGGACATTCACAATGCATAAGACTCTATGCATGAACATGTATGATCATCAATTTCATACAATTCCATAATATGCCACAATTGGCCAAGAGAGCATCAATATACAAATGGTCACTCATATGGACCCACAATATCATAATATTGAGATAAAGCCAAATGGTACATTCTTAGATCCATTATGAATCCTAACTTAAATTTTGTCTTTCCTACAAGGTCCATTTCCAATTAAACTCTTATGATTAATTTAGTCTTCGTATTGTAATCCATTCTTTTACAATTAGTAAATCATTCTAAGCTCTTAAAGACTCACACTCTCTTGTTCTTGCTCTCTTGAATTTACCCTAAGTCTTATGAAAGTTTCACTCATGGTTCCTTTAAAATTTATAAGATATCTAATCATATTGAATTCTTCTAATTTATTGATTACTATCTCCTTACATGGATTTTTAACTACTTAATTACCTAAGCTTCTAAGTTACTAAAGTTTCATAATTAAGCCTCAAAAGGCCTTAGAGGCTGTGGCCTCTCAAGGAATTCAATTCCTAAATATTGTCAAGTCATCACAATACATGTTATACTCTTAATTCACTTCATTGTTCACTTGTTAAATTAGTTCACCAAGAACCCCAATTTGGACTCAAAACCGTAGCCTCTCCTAGAGGCACTCTCCATGATTTTTTTCTTCAATTTCCAAGCCATTCAATCCAATCCAATAATTCAAAATACATAACCAATCAATCTAATGTCACAAACATCATAAATTAAGCATGTAAACAATTAATCCATCAATTTAAAGAAAAACCCTCATTAGGGTTTTCTCACAAACAACACAACCAAGGTTCCTAGATGCTAATAGAGGTTGAGGAGGAGTGTCTTCCTCTTACACAAGTGAAGAAATCAAGAGAAACCTCCAAGAATTCCCTTGTAATTTCGGATTGGTGCCACCCAAAACCCTAGAAAATTCAACTTGGTTAGAATAGCATAAGGACTTGAAAAATGGAGTGTAGGTGGTCACAAGAACACCCTTGAAACCGAAAATGAAGAGAGGAGAAGAAGAGTCTTGAAACTTACCCAAAAGCCCTAACTTTGAAGCTTGAAGAAAGTGATGAAGATGGTGGAATTTCAAGATGCTCCAAGCAAGAAAGATGTTTACGAGAGGGAGAGGATTAAGAAAATGTGGTTGGTTGGAATTTTTGTGAAGATTGAGTGGGGAAGAAGAGGGCTGGCCATAGCTCTTGTAGAGAGAAGGAGGAGAAAATGTTTGGTGAAGAAAGGTGATGAAGGTAGAGAGAGAAAGTGATTTTGGTTTATTTGAATTTGTGTAATGTAATTAATTAAATGAAGCAAATCAATCCCCCCATTTTGGGCTGTTGTTGTCGTGCTTGAAGAGAGAGGGAAGAGAGAGTTTTTGGCTTCCCTTGGAAGCTAAGGGCTTCTTGGTCATTGTTTGGTCAAAGCTTCTCAAAGAAGCTTTGATTATTTTATATTAAATTTAAATTAAAGTGAGTTGATTAGACATAAAGTAGATTGCATTAGGATAATGTGATAGGATTTTTATTACATGCTATTATCCAATGGATAATAGTTACAGTTGACAAAAGTCAGTATTTAATTAATCTGACAGATAAATTTCGCATAGTATTATTTTATTTTATCTGTTAAATTTTTTTGAAAAACGTGAAACCTCGTAAACTGTGTCCAACCTCAGGTTTAGTAAGATCCCCCGTCGACGTGACCATAGTTCCAGGTTCATGGAGAAAACATCGCGTTTCTCCAGTTCCGTTCAGTGCGCACGTAAAATGAGAAATATATTAAAATATTCGACATTTCCGAAAAAATTCTGAAAGAATTCACATAAATCACAAATATTAGAAAATGACTATTCGTTATAAAATAAATAATTTTCGGGGTGTTACACTGACCTCAACAGGTCTCAGCTCAATGTGTACGCAAAATGAGGAATATATTAAAATATTCGTCGTTTCCGAAAAATTTCAGAAAAATTCCTAAAAATCTAGAATATTAGAAGATGATCATCTGTAATCAAATAAACACTTTTCGGGATGTTACAACACTCCCCAACTAAAAAGAAATTTCGTCCTCGAAATTTACGTACCTTAGAAAAGATATAGGTGTTGCTCTTTCATTTTGTCCTCTAGTTCCCAAGTCACATCACCAGTCGTTTCATTCCAGATCACTTTTACCAATGGGATCTCCTTGCCTCTAAGTTGCTTTATCTGTCGATCCTCGATTCCCACAAGAGGCGCCTCATAGGTCAAGTTCTTTTTTAACTGTACTGTGTCCGGTGCTATGACATGACATAGGTCAGGTAAATATTTACACAGTTGTGACACATGGAAGACATTGTGTATGTTGGAAAGAAAAGGGGGTAAGGCTATCTGGTAAGCTACTGGACCTATCCGGCGAAGAATTTGGTAAGGTCTAAGAAATTTTGGGGTGAGTTTTCTAGATTTCAAAGCCCGGCCGACCCAGTCGTGGGTGTGACTTTCAAGAATATATACTCACCTTCCTCAAACTCAAGAGGCTTTCTCCTCTTATCCGCATAACTTTTCTGCCGGCTCTGAGCAGTTCTCATCTTCTCTTGAATAATTTTGACCTTCTCAGTTGTCTGCTGAATGATATCTGGTCCAATCATGAGACGCTCACCGTCTTGGTACCAACACAATGGTGTCCAACACCATCGTCCATACAGAGCTTCATAGGGTGCCATCCCTATACTTGAATGGTAACTGTTGTTGTAGGTGAATTCTATCAGTGGTAGAACTTCATCCCAACATCCAGTCTGTTCCATTGTACAAGCTCTAAGCAAATCTTCTAAAGATTGGATCGTTCTTTCCGATTGACCATCAGTTTGTGGGTGGTATGCCGAACTCAGACGTAACTTTGTTCCCAATGATGCCTGTAGACTCTGCCAAAATTTTGAAGTAAACCTCGGATCCCTATCCGAAACAATACTCGTAGGCACACCATGCAGCCTAACAATCTCTCCAATATACAATTGGGTCAGCTTCTCCAGACTGTACCTTATGTTGATCGGGAGAAAATGAGTTGACTTTGTGAGTCGATCCACTATTACCCAAATCGAGTCGTGTCCTTTCTTTGTCCTTGGCAAACCCACAACAAAATCCATTGCAATGCTGTCCCATTTCCATTCAGGAATAGACAATGGTTGCAACAATCCTATAGGTCTTTGATGTTCCACCTTAGCTTTTTGAGAAACTAGACAAGTCGATACACATCTAGTGACATTGCTCTTCATCCCATGCCACCAGAACAACTTCTTCAAGTCTTGGTACATCTTCGTTATGCCCGGGTGCATATTCAGCATGCTGGTGTGAGCATGATCCACAATATATCGTCTAAGCCCTTGGTCACAAGGAATACAAACTCTACCCTGGAATCTCAAAATTCCATCTGTTCCTTCCTCAAATTCCGTTTCTTTACCTTGCCCCATCAATTCTCTCGCTTCTTGTAAGAATTCATCGACCTTCTGCTTTTTTTGCATGTCATCCATTAGTTCATTTGAAATGGTGACCATGTTTATACAAATCTTTCCGGGTTCCAACTTAACAAATGACCAAACATCTCTAAACTGTTCTATGAGGTCTCTTTCCTTAATCATCAGGGCAGAAACACTGATGGTCTTTCTACTCAAGGAGTCTGCCATGACATTCGCTTTGCCAGGGTGATACAACAGCTGAAAATCATAGTCCTTCAGGAATTCTAACCATCTTCGCTATCTCATGTTAAGCTCCTTCTGGTCATACAAGTACTTCAAACTTTTGTGATCACTATAGATGTTGAATGTTGCTCCATAGAGGAAATGCCTCAATATCTTCAGAGCAAAAACCACAGCTGCTAGTTCCAAATCATGCGTCGGGTAGTTCTTTTCATGCACTTGCAACTGTCACGAAGTATAAGTCACCACTCTTCTATGTTGCATAAAAACAGACCCCAATACTTGGTATGAAGCATCACAGTACTCCTCGAATGGCTCATTTGGATCAGGTAGCACCAATACTGGTGAGGTGGTTAACCGGTTCTTCAACTCTTGGAAACTTTGCTCGTAGCTATCGGTCTACTCCAAGGCTTGGTTCTTCTTTATTAATTGAGTGAGCGGTCCAGCAATTTTGGAAAACCCTTCTATGAACCTTTTGTAATATCCGGCCAAACCCACGAAGCTACGAATCTCTGTTACTGACTTCGGCCGTTCCCATTGTAACACTGCCTCCACTTTTGATGGATCCACGGCGATCCCTTCCTTCGAGATCACATGGCCTAAAAACTTAACTTCATCTAACTAAAACTCACACTTCGACAGCTTGGTGATAATCACATATTTTATTCATTAAGAAACCCTTATGTTTAGTCATTTACACTCTCCATATTCTTAATTGATTGAGTTTGGTATGATTTTGTGAGTTTAAGCTCAAATTGGTCCTAATTGAATATTTTCAGCATTATTGAGACTTGATACTGTTTCTGTATTTTGGCCATAACTTGAGTTCCTGATATCTGATAATCATGAATTTTACCTTGTAGGAAAGCTAGGAGGAAGCTCTACAACTTTGATGAAGAGCTCGAAGTCCTAAACAAATGTCTAAGGGACCTAAGTTTACATGGAAGTCAGAATATGGATTCTATCACTAGAATCCGAACGGTGTGCACTCATAAAATCATATCTCAAGCTGTAATAATGGAGATGGGCTAAAATTTGGATAGTTGATATTTAAGATCCAAATAAACAACTTTCATGAAGAACACTTTTTGAAAAAATGAAGTCTAATGGGTCAGTTTGAGCTTGCAAGTCGGAACAGAGGTGCTGAAGTTGGGTTTGAGCAACCTGCAGTATTTGGGTCATATCTTGGGCTGTAGGAAGCCAAATTGGACGATCCAGATATGCATGTTATAGCCAAGACAAAGATCTACAACTTTCATGAAGAGTACTTTTCATGGATCTGAAGTATAGTTGGTCATTTTTGACTTCCAAGTTAGACGAGAAATTTTCATCCTCAACCACCCACTCATCCATCCACTAATCCACTCATCCACTCATCCACTAATCCACCCACTCATCCACTAATCCACTCACTCATCCACTCAACCAACCCACTCAACCACTCCACTCAACCACTTCACTCAACCACCCCACTCATCCACCCATTCCCCTTTGTCATTTTGTTACCCTAGACTTCTATAAAAGGCACCATTGGTTATCATGAATAATAAGTTGTATTCTCCTTCATTTCTCTCATAGTTTCTTCTTGTTTCTTCATAGTTTCTCATAGCTTTTGTATATTTTGATGCTCCCCTTCATGGTAATGGAGGGCTAAGCTACTTTCGGTCAATTTAGAACTCTTGAAGAGATTGTGGTTTGGATTCTTGAGACCTTGGTTATGTATTGTATTTGATTTGTAATTGAATTCCTCTTTTCTTCTTCTTTCTTTTCTTCTTCTTGATCTTGAATGCATGAATGGTGATTCTATTTATGTTGATCTGATTTGATCTTGGTTTAAGATTGAGATTTGTGATGAAACTTAGAACTGATTGATCTAAACTAATCACATAAATGAAGATTGAGATTTGTGATGAAACTTAGAACTGATTGATCTAAATTAATCATAGAATTGAAAAGGTTAGGTTACTGATTTATGCCTAAGTTAATTGAATTCGGTACTTGAAATTAACATAGTTCTTCATGAATGGTGTGATTGCGGATTTGTGTTTATCACTTGTTAATTAAATTCTAGACGATCGTCTAGTATGAATTCTGGATTTGATGCAGAGATCTCGGTTAGATCCAAATTAACAATTCAATTGCGCTTCAAGTGTTCTATGAAGGGTCTATGATTGAATCCACCCAATCTTGGATAGGTTTCTAAATTGACTGCTCTTTAATTGTTATTTCTTCCTTTAATTTTGTTAAGTGTGATCTTAAACTGTCAAACCCCCCTTTGCTAACTTTCACTTGATTTGATTAAATTGCATCTACAATCCTCGTGGAGATGATCCGGTGTTGTCACTGTGCTACAAGCTTAGGTAATAACTTCGGTTATAATTTTGACTGAGTTCGGCGTTCATCAAAATTTTGGCGCCGTTGCCGGGGATTAGTAAGTGTAATCTTTTCATTTTAAGTGTTTTTACTAACTTTTGCTTTTTATTAACTTTTCTAACATTTTTATTCATTGTCTAGTGTATTTTGCTTATTTATTTGTTTTTGTGTGATGCATGACTAGGTCCGAGCCTGATAACTTGGTTGACTTTGATCCTGAGATTGATAGAACCTTGCATAGGTTGATTAGAGCTCGTAGGCTAAGTGCAAGAATTGCTTCTAAATTTGATCTTCATATTGGGAGTGAACTTGAGATCTTGAATAATTCTGAAACCATGGCTGATAACATGCAGAATAGAACTCTTAAGGAACTTGTTGCTTCTGATATAAATAACCAGTCTTTGTGTATTCAATACCCAGATCTTGATGCTGATTTTGAGTTAAAATCTGGATTGATACATTTGTTGCCCAAGTTTCATGGTTTTGCAGGTGAGGATCCCCATAAGCATCTAAAGGAGTTCCATGTAGTTTGTTCAACCATGAAGCCACATGGGATCTCAAAAGAGCACATCAAGCTGAGGGCATTTCCTTTCTCACTTGCTGATACAGCCAAGGATTGGTTATTTTATCTTTCACCAGGTTCAGTAACAAGTTGGACTGACATGAAGCGGTTGTTCTTAGAGAAATTTTTCCCTACCTCTAGAGCTGCTGCCATTAGAAAAGATATATGTGGCATAAGACAAATGACAGGAGAGACCTTGCATGAATATTGGAAAAGATTCAAGAAGCTGTGCTCGAGCTGTCCCCACCACCAAATCACCGATCAACTCTTAATTCAATATTTCTATGAAGGCTTGCTGCCAAATGACAGAAGCATGGTGGATGCTGCCTCTGGAGGAGCCTTAGTAGACAAGACCCCTGTAGCAGCGAGAGATTTGATAGCAAACATGGCAGCCAACACCCAACAATTTGGCACACGAATTATTACCTCAACCAGAGGAGTCAATGAGATTCAATCGTCTCATGTAGACCAACAGAGAATGGAACACATACTTGATGAATTAACTTCTTTGGTGAGGCAGTTAGTAGTAGGACAACAAGCACCAATGCAGATGACTGCAACTGTGTGTGGCATTTGTTCTTGTTCATCTCATCCTACTGATGCATGCCCCACACTTCAGGATGGTGGTTCTATTTTTCCAGAGCAATCTGTTGCAGCAGCTGGTATTTTTCCTAGTAGACCCCAATATCAGCAATCACAACAGTAGCCCAGATATGATCCATTTTCTAATACCTATAACCCTGGCTGGAGGGACCATCCCAACCTGAGATATGGAAATTCTGGTCAACAACAACAACAGCCCTACCAACAGCAGCAACCGCAGTTTCGATACCAAGCTACAGGCCCTAGCAACAAGTATCAACCACCTGCATTTAGGCAAGCACAACCTGCGCCGCCACCCATGCAGTAGCCCCTCCAGCTACCTGTTCCAGCATCCACTCCAACTGAGCCACCTTTCGAAGACTTGATGAAACAGTTTCAACAGAATGTCAATGCCACCATCCAGAATTTACAAACTCAAATTAGGCTGATGGCAACCACTCTGAGTGAGTTGAAAAGTCAAGGGTCGAACCAATTGCCTTCACACACAATCAACAACCCAAGAGGCAATGTAAGTGCCATTAGCTTGAGAAGTGGCAGCGAAGTTGACGGTCCTACTCCACCACAACCTGAACTACAAGTGCAGCAACCAGAAGGTGACCAGAAACAAAAGAAAGTGGATAGCTCAGTCAAAAATTTGTGACACGAAGAAATGTGCAGAGAATTCAAATCTGGCCATTCCACTACCTTTTCCAAACAAAGTCACACAGTCTAAGCATACTGCGCAAACAGAAATAGAAAGAGAAGTCATGGACACATTCAGGAAGGTGGAAATCAATATTCCCCTCCTTGATGCAATCAAGCAAATTCCCAAGTATGCCAAATTCCTCAAAGAGTTGTGTACTCACAAGAGAACACTTAAGGGTACTGAGAAAATAAGCATGGGCAGAAATGTTTCTGCAATGATTCTACCAAGCATGCCACAAAAATGCAAAGATCCTAGAACTTTCACAATTCCTTGCACGATAGGTAACTCCAAATTTGAACATGCAATGCTAGACTTGGGTGCTTTGATTAATGTCATGCCTATGTCAATATATCAGTCCTTGAACATTGGCACTTTGCAACCTACTGGTATAGTGATTCAGTTGGCAAATAGGACCACTGCTCATCCTGCAGGAGTGCTAGAAGATGTGTTAGTTCGGGTGAATGAGCTAATTTTTCCAGCGGACTTCTATATTCTGAACATGGAAGATGAGTCTTCAACAAACCATACTCCATTAATCCTAGGCAGACCTTTCCTCAAGACATCCAAGACCAAGATAGATGTGCATGCTGGCACCCTTTCCATGGAATTTGGTGACGATGTGGTACAATTTAACATTTTTGAGGCCATAAGACATCCCCTAGAGGAGCATTCTGTTTTCCATGTTGATGTGATTGATATGCTAGTTGACGATGCTTATGCTGATATTTATGCTGAATTTCTTGATATTGCTGATTTTCTAGATTCTGTTACCTGTGAAACATGTACTGGCTGTGATATTGTACCATGTGCTACATGTGCTGAGATTTATGCAGTTATGAGTGGTGATGTAGTCTGTGACTTGAATGATGCAGCATGTGAAAATGAGAGTCGAAGTATGTTGAATTTAATGTTCTTTGAGTTAGTTGTTTCAAACGACTTCTTTGCGCCCTCCATTGTACGCCTCTATCCTTAGAATTAAAGATTTTGCTGGACCATCTTAAATATGCATATTTGGAAGATGGTGAGAAGCTGCCTGTGATTGTTGCTAAAAATTTGTAACCTGATCAAGAAGAAAAATTACTGCAGGTTTTGAGGCAGAATAAACAAGCCATCGGATGGACACTTGCAGATCTTCCTGGTATCATTCCCTCCACATGCATGCATAGGATTTTGTTGGAGGAAGATACTAAACCAGTACGGCAGCCCCAAAGGAGACTGAACCCCCTGACTCTGGATGTGGTAAAGAAGGAAGTTACCAAGCTAGTGCAAGATGGCATTATTTATCTCATATCTGATAGTAAATGGGTGAGCCCCGTGCAGGTTGTTCCAAAGAAATATGGGGTCACAGTAGTTGAAAATCAGAACAATGAGCTACTACCCACAAGAATTCAAAACAGCTGGCGGGTTTGCATTGATTACAGACGACTTAACCAAGCCACCAGGAAAGATCATTTCCTATTACCTTTCATTGATCAGATGTTAGAGAGACTAGTTGACAAGTCGCATTACTATTTTTTGGATGGATATTCGGGTTATTTTCAGATCCATATAGCCCCAGAAGACCAAGATAAAACTACTTTCACTTACCCATTTGGCACATTTGCATACAGAAGGATGCCTTTTGGTTTGTGCAACACTCCAGGCACCTTTCAAAGGTGTATGATAAGTATATTTTCTGACCTTTTAGAAAATTGCATGGATGTATTCATGGATGACTTTACTATCTATGGCTCTTCCTTTGATGCATGTTTGGATAGTTTGACTCAGGTTTTGCATAAATGCATTAAGGCTAACCTTGTTCTGAATTTTGAGAAATGTCATTTCATGGTGGAGCAAGGCATAGTTTTAGGGCATATAATATCTAGCAAGGGTATTGAGGTAGATCCTACGAAAATAGATGTTATTTCATGCCTATCTTACCCCACATGCATGCGGGAGGTTCGTTCTTTCCTTGGTCATGCAGGTTTCTATAGGCGATTCATAAAAGATTTCAGCAAAATTGCTCTTCCACTATCCAACTTGCTACAAAAAGAAGTGGAGTTCCATTTTGACCAGAAATGCAAGGATGCCTTCAATCACTTGAAGCAAGCATTGACCAGTACACCTATCATCCAGCCACCAGATTGGACACTCTCATTTGAGCTCATGTGTGATGCCTCTAATTATGCTTTGGGAGCTATTCTTGCACAAAGGGTCCGCAAAATAACTCATGTCATCTCCTATGCTTTAAGAACTTTAGATCCTGCACAAGTCAACTACACCACCACTGAAAAGGAACTTTTAGTAATTGTTTTTGCTTTAGACAAATTTCGATCATATTTGCTTGGTTCTAGAGTGGTTATGTTTTCAAATCATACAGCTTTGAAGTTTCTCCTGAAGAAGCTTGATGCAAAGCCTAGGTTGATTAGGTGGATTTTGCTCCTCCAAGAGTTCGATATTGAAATCCGTGATAAAAGTGGAGCGGAGAATTTAGTGGCTGATCACCTAAGCCGAATTGAAAGGGAGGCAGATACTTTTCCCATCCATGATGTCTTCCCTGATGAGTAGCTTTTCAAGCTGCAAGGTAACACTCCTTGGTTTGCTGATTTGATAAATTTCTTAGTTGCTGGTGTTTTCCCTGCACATTTTATTAGGGCTCAGATTGATAAATTGAAGAGTGAGTCAAAATATTATGTGTGGGACGACCCTTATCTATGGAAATTTTGTAGTGACCAAGTCATTAGGAGATGCGTGCCTGATAATGAATTCCATTCTATTCTTAGCTTTTGTCATACACTTGAATGTGGCGGTCATTTTGGTCCCCAAAGGACTGCTAGGAAAGTTTTGGAATCTGGATTATATTGGCCCACTTTATTTCATGATGCATATATGTTTTGTAAATCTTATGATCAATGCCAAAGAACAAGAAACACTTCTCGAAGGAATGAGATGCCCCAGAAATCCTTATTGTTCTGTGAGATTTTTGATATATGGGGTATTGATTTTATGGGACCATTTCCTGTTTCTTTTGGTTTTGTTTACATTTTGCTAGCTGTTGATTATGTATCCAAGTGGGTGGAGGCGAAAGCTACTCGGACTGATGATTCCAAAGTTGTTGTGGATTTTGTTAGATCACAGATTTTCTGCAGGTTTGGAGTTCCGAAGGTCATCATCAGTGATCAGGGTTCACATTTTTGTAATCGAAGCATGGTAGCTTTGATGAAAAAGTATGGGGTCTTGCACAGAGTTTCTACACCTTACCATCCCCAATCTAATGGGCAAGCCGAGATTTCCAACAGGGAGATCAAGCAGATACTCCAGAAGACAGTTCAACCTAACAGAAAGGATTGGAGCAAGAGGCTTGAGGATGCTTTATCGGCTTACCGGACTGCTTATAAGACACCAATCGGGATGTCTCCGTATCGGATTGTTTTTGGAAAAGCCTGCCACCAGCCGGTGGAAATTGAGCATCATGCATTCTGGGTGGTGAAAAGGCGCAACTTGGACCTAGATCAAGCATGTATGGAGAGGAAGCTACAACTGTAGCAATTGGAGGAGATCCGCTTAGAGGCTTATGAAAGTTCCAAACTTTATAAGGAGAAGACCAAAGCCTTCCATGATAAGTTGATTCTGAGGAAAACATTTGAGATTGGTCAAAAAGTTTTCCTCTATAACTCTCGCCTCCGACTCATGCCTGGCAAATTAAGGTCTAGATGGGATGGACCATTTATTGTTACTAAGGTTTTTCCTTCTGGTGCTGTTCAGATTAAAAGTGAGGTCACTGCCAAAGCTTTCCTCGTAAATGGACACTGCCTCAAACAAGTATCATGAACTTCCGAGAGAATGCGAGAAATGGAGGTGATGAACCTTCTCCATCCGCATTATGAATAAAAAAAAAAAAAAAAAAAAAAAAAAAAAAGTGTGCCCGACAATGAGGTAGGTAGTGCCATTAAATTTTGTCACTCGGAAGCATGTGGAGGTCATTTTTTTTCTCTTCAGCGACAACAACTGCGAAAATCTTGCAGTATGGATTTTATTGGCCTACTTTATTCAAGGTCTGTTGCACCTTTTGCAAAAGCTGCGGAAATTGGTCAAAAAAGTTCTGCTTTGAGATTATCATCTGCACCTACTCCTTGGAAAATTGAGATCTAGGTGGCGCGGTTCTTTTGTTGTCAAACACGTGTATCCTCTGGGGCCGTAGATATTGAGGATCCTAGGAATGGTAATGCGCTTAAAGTTAATGGACAAAGACTCAACCATTCCTGGAAAACTAAGTTCTTGAGTTCTTTGTGTTGCCGGTTAAGTGGCGGATACGGTACTCCGTGACTCTCAAGTTGGTTTATTTTTCAGTTTTCCAAAATAACTGAACCCTTCTTCTCCTTCAAAATGGATGTTATTCTTTCAAACCTGAGAAAACATTTTCCTTCTCTTCCTCAAAATGCTCTGAGAAAAATCTACAAAGTTCGATGTGAAAGATTGAGAGTGTTAATGCACAAAGGTATGCCAGAAGATGTACGCTGGATAACTGAAGCAAAGGTCCAATTAGCAGATGAGTCCTCAATTTCATTTGACTCATATATGCCCGGTCTTGGAAGAAGTTCATATTCTAAAAGGAGAAGAGCAAAAAGGTTACAAGTCTATAACAAATGTGGACGATGGAACTGTAACAAGCGATGTCGTACTTTGGGGATGGTTTCCGCAAATAGAGAAGATAAAATTTTCTTCATTAAGAATGGAATGAGTAAGGAGTCATTAGATGATATCTTATTGACTCTTGAGATGCATTCTTGTGGATTGGTGCATCGTGAAATTCTTAAATTGTGGAATCTCTTCAAGAATGAAGAAAAACGCTACAGTCTTGGGAATGTGACTCTAAAAGACCCTGTTTGCCAATTTATAAGAAAATTGGATGGGAAGCTTATCCTCGACTCATAGAAGACGTTTAAGCCGTTACTGGACGTTAAACCAGAGGCAAATGTGAGCCATATCCACAAACAATCTGTACATATCATCCTCTTCTTCTTCTTCATGTCATCTTTCAAACAAAAAAAAAACAAAAAAAAAATAATTAAAAAAAAAAAAAAACAAAAAAAAAAAACAAAACAAAATACAAAAAAAAAAATTATGTATACGTCTTAGGGTTGGCTTTGGTAACACAAACCGTGAATGGGGAAATGCATGCATCTGATCTAGCCTTCTTAATTGAAAAACAAAGAAGGTAGATTGCATATCCACATGTGAGGCGACCAGGTCATATTATGGCCACTTGTCCCTTTTGGGAGCCCATATTGCTTGGGTCTTGAATGGGTCGAATCTTGGTCAACAATGCTTTGGCACAAAGCCGAAAGAACAAACTACCTCCATCCCAATCTTAAGTAAGTATACACTCATCTTTCATCAAGTTTTTCTAACAATTTCAAAAAAAAAAAAAAAAAAGACGTGATGTCTACTGCACTCATGACGCATATAAAGATACGCCATGGAAACTATACATACAGGTATGTCATCATTTTCTATTTCTTTTATCTTTGTATCATTTTGTTGTATTTTGATTTTTGTACACAGACGATCCTTTGAGCAGGGTCCTTCGGGGGTTTCTAGACTTCTTTACCTTGATGGTTTTCTTGAAGTCAAAAAAAAAAAAAAAAAGATTCTGTGTTTCTTAATTTCAACCTTTTCGACAACGACCAACCTACCCTTATAGGTGCAATTATTTCCCTTTCCATTCTTTTTCTTATTTAAACACTCCATTTTCTCCATTTTCCTTCAACTCGAAACACTCAAAGGGAGGAAAAGTATAGAATGGGGCCTTCTATTCGTAACCTAAAAATGTCTGTGTTTTTGTGGGTCGAGTTATGGGAAGGGATTAGAGTTTGTAAACGCAGCTAGCACTCTTGGTCGATCACTTGCTTTGAGGAATATTCATCTTGTATATGGGGAGGTTGTTGTGGGTTAATGGGGGCTGTATCACTTACTTGCTTTTATAGGAGGCAATCGGGTTTTAGGTGTTATTCCTAAACCTTTAGCTGAAAATAACATCACTGGAAGGACAGTTGGAGAAGAAATTCAGGTAACATCTATGCATGGACGAATGAAAACAATGGTTGACAATTCTGATGCATTTCTTGTCTTACCAGGTGGTTGTGGTACTTTGGAAGAAATTTTTCAAATTGTCTCTTGGGCCGAACTGAACATCTACCATAGACCCATTGGTTTATTGAATGTTAATAATTTCTTTGATCTTTTGTTATCTTTTCTTGATAAAGCTGTGGAACGGAAATTTATCACTCCTTCGGTAAGACAACTTCTTATCTCTGCCTCCACTATTGATGAGCTCATTGATAAATTAGAAGCTTTTGAGTATGTACCTGATAAGGTATTAGCTCAGATAGATTGGTCAACAGGAAGCAGCGAAGGAAGTAACAAGAAAAAAAAGCCAGATCTGAAACTTTATCTTTAATGGGTTTGATTTTATTGTACTTTGTTTCTGTTTAAATTTGTGTCAGCTTTCTCCAACAGGTAATATCTTCTATCCTTTACTCATCTATATTTTAACATTGAGGACAATGTTGTGATCTAGTTGGGGGGGAAGGATAGTTGACCCAAAAAAAAAAAAAAAAAAAAAAAATAAAAAATAAAAAAATAAAAAAAATTGTTGTTGTTTTGTTTGGAAAGTATGATATGATTGTCATGGACTTATTAAACCAATTATGATGGCAGAGTAAGGAGTAATTTTACATTTGAGACACATCTTAATTGGTGGCAGAGTAAGGAGTTTTTTAGGTAGTAATTAATTAATATTAAATTGTGGAAGTACTAAAGTTTTATTGTTTGATTTCTTTTCAGGGTCTGATGCGTCACTGACAGTGTGCTTCTTTTCTGCTTGGCGTTAATTCACTTCTTATCAGGTTATGTTGCTCTTTTCTATATCTCTCTTTCACATTGAAGGCAATGTTATATTAAGTGTGGGGGAGAGATTTTAGCATTTTAAAAAAAAAATAAAAAAAGGGTTCATTGCATGATTGAATAACTTTTCTCCCTTCTTGAACTGATATGCTTGGTGATAGATGATTGAATTGATGAATTGAGTCTGATGGATGCATACCTTGTGAGATTTTGAGACTAATGGATGGATGCATACCTTGTGAGATTTTGAGCCTAATGGATGGATTCAACATTTATGTCATTCTCTTCTTTCTTGTGTGATTTTCACTCATGTTAATGACCACTCTAGAACTTGCTTTGATTCTTTTTGAAGCTACATTTCACTTGCATGCATGAACATGATTGTGGCCCTCTTTCTTAATTAGCTAGTTTAACCAAATAGCCAACCTTGTTTTCAATATGATATCAAGCACTCTTTTGACTTCTTGAAAATTCTCTGATTCCTGCTAACCTTGTATATTTTCCTTTACTTAACCCCTTTGAGCTTATTTGACCATTCCTTGTTTCTAGCTCATTATGTGCCTTAAATGAAAAATCGTGTTCTTACTTTACCTTAGGGAATAAAAGAACATTAGCTTGGTTAATGGATGAGTTTTTGAACAAGTATGGGGGTGTGTTTACAAAATAGTTGTTGAAAAAGGAAAGAGTGCCTAAAAAAAAGAGAGGAAAAATGTATGTATATAGTTATGTTCATATATATATAAAAAAAAAAAAAAGGATTAGTAAAGGGATATACATTAGAGTTGGGATGAACTTTTATGCTTGTTATTTGAACTCAACTCTCATTTGCTTTTATTCTCTTTGGTATTTATCTTCTCATATCCATTTTATCCTCTTCTGTTACCTTGACCTCACTACAACCTTGAATAAAGTCCTCATGATTTGTGTGTGCATGTGTTTTGAGTAGTGGAGAAGTAGAAGACAAGCAAGCTTATGGTAGTGCAATTTTCATGGGTTGAATTGAGTGAAATACCTACCTTTTAAACACTTGAGAGATTGAGAGGGAATCTTGTGAAGATCTATCATTCTCGATTCATGTTGAAGATACCTTGCTTGTTGGTTTTAGATGTGGAGAATTGTTAACTCATGAATGTTTTGATCCCTTGAACCTTTGGTTGTTCTTCTTGATTGTAAAATTTTGGGCTCTTGAATGTCGTTGGAATTTAAATTTTTGTTACTCTCTTATGTCCTTGTTTTGGTCTTGAGTTTTGCCCAGGAGTGCAAAAAGCTAAGTGTGGGGGAATTTGATAATCACATATTTTATTCATTAAGAAACCCTTATGTTTAGTCATTTGCACTCTCCATATTCTTATTTGATTGAGTTTGGTATGCTTTTGTGAGTTTAAGCTCAAATTGGTCCTAATTGAATATTTTCAGCATTATTGAGACTTGACACTGTTTCTGTATTTTGGCCATAACTTAAGTTCCTGATATCTGATAATCATGAATTTTACCTTGTAGGAAAGCTAGGAGGAAGCTCTACAACTTTGATGAAGAGCTCGAAGTCCTAAACAGATGTCTAAGAGACCTAAGTTTACATGGAAATCAGAATACGGGTTCTGTCACTAGAATCCGAATGGTGTGCACTCATAAAATCATATCTCAAGCTGTAATAATGGAGATGAGCTGAAATTTGGATAGTTGATACTTAAGATCCAAATAAACAACTTTCATGAAGAACATTTTTTGAAAAAATGAAGTCTAATGGGTCAGTTTGAGCTTGCAAGTCGGAACAGAGGTGCTGAAGTTGGGTTTGAACAACCTGCGGTATTTGGGTTATATCTTGGGCTGTAGGAAGCCAAATTGGACGATCCAGATATGCATATTATAGCCAAGACAAAGATATACAACTTTCATGAAGAGTACATTTCATGGATCTGAAGTATAATTAGTCGTTTTTGGCTTCCAAGTCAGATGAGAAATTTTCATCCTCAACCACCCACTCATCCATCCACTAGTCCATTCATCCACTCATCCACTAATCCACCCACTCATCCACTAATCCACTCACTCATCCACTCAACCAACCCACTCAACCACTCCACTCAACCACTTCACTCAACCACCCCACTCATCCACCCATTCCCCTTTGTCATTTTGTTACCCTAGACATCTATAAAAGGCACCATTGGTTATCATGAATAACAAGTTGTATTCTCCTTCATTTCTCTTATAGTTTCTTCTTGTTTCTTCATAGTTTCTCATAGCTTTTGTATATTTTGATGCTCCCCTTCATGGTAATGGAGGGCTAAGCTACTTTCGGTCAATTTAGAACTCTTGAAGAGATTGTGG
Organism: Ormosia emarginata; assembly: GCA_029884605.1. Classification (NCBI taxonomy): domain Eukaryota; kingdom Viridiplantae; phylum Streptophyta; class Magnoliopsida; order Fabales; family Fabaceae; genus Ormosia; species Ormosia emarginata. The sequence continues at coordinate 23,334,373 of JAQQTP010000074.1, read as the reverse complement.
TTTGGATTCTTGAGACCTTGGTTATGTATTGTATTTGATTTGTAATTGAATTCCTCTTTTCTTCTTCTTTCTTTTCTTCTTCTTTCTTTTCTTCTTCTTAATCTTGAATGCATGACTGGTGATTCTATTTATGTTGATCTGATTTGATCTTGGTTTAAGATTGAGATTTGTGATGAAACTTAGAACTGATTGATCTAAACTAATCACATAAATGAAGATTGAGATTTGTGACGAAACTTAGAACTGATTGATCTAAATTAATCACAGAATTGAAAAGGTTAGGTTACTGATTTATGCCTAAGTTAATTGAATTCGGTACTTGAAATTAACATAGATCTTCATGAATGGTGTGATTGCGGATTTGTGTTTATCACTTGTTAATTAAATTCTAGACGATCGTCTAGTATGAATTCTGGATTTGATGCAGAGATCTCGGTTAGATCCAAATTAACAATTCAATATCGCTTCAAGTGTTCTATGAAGGGTCTATGATTGAATCCACCCAATCTTGGATAGGTTTCTAAATTGACTGCTCTTTAATTGTTATTTCTTCCTCTAATTTTGTTAAGTGTGATCTTAAATTGTCAAACCCCCCTTTGCTAACTTTCACTTGATTTGATTAAATTGCATCTACAATCCTCGTGGAGATGATCCGGTGTTGTCACTATGCTACAAGCTTAGGTAATGACTTCGGTTATAATTTTGATTGAGTTCGTCGTTCGTCACTTGGCGAACAATTCTTTCTCCTTCAGAATCTGGAGAACTATGCTAAGGTGTTCAGCATGATCCTCCCGATTTGGGGAATATATCAAGATATCGTCAATGAAGATGACAACAAACTTGTCCAAGTACGGATGAAAGATTCTGTTCATGTAGTCCATGAAGATAGCAAGTGCGTTCGTTACACCAAACGGCATCACAAGGTATTCGTAATGACCGTATCGGGTACGAAAAGTAGTCTTAGGTATATCCTCAGTCTTCACCCTTATTTGATGGTATCCAGATCTCAGATCGATCTTCGAAAACACCGCTGCTCCCTTCAGTTGGTCCATCAAATCGTCGATTCTTGGGAGTGGATACTTGTTCTTAATCGTCAGCTTGTTCAACTGCCTATAGTCCATACACACTCTTGAGGTACTGTCCTTCTTCCGGACTAACAACACTGGCGCTCCCCAGGGCGATACACTCGGTCTGACAAACTGTTTCTCCAAAAGCTCCTCTAGTTGTTTCTTAAGTTCTGCCAATTCTGTTGGCGACATCCAGTAAGGTGCTATAGACACGGGACTAGCTCCCGGTACAAGGTCAATAGCAAACTCTATCTCATACGTTGGTGGTAAACCAAGTACATCTTCTGGAAAGACTTCAGAAAACTCCTTCACTACTGGAATAGTACTCAGATCAGCCTGGCTCTTGATTTTCAAAGAAGATAGCAGCATGTATCCTTGAGCTCCTTCTTTCAAGAAAGCTCGCACTTGGTTGGCCGTCAAGTATCTAGAATCTTCATCCATGGGAAAGACTATGGTTTTTCTAGAGCAATCTAACAGAACATGGTTGGAAGACAACCAGTCCATCCCTAAGATTATATCTAGTTGTGAAAGAGGTAAACATATCAAATTGACAAAAAAAGATTTGACCCTCAACAATTAGGGGACACTTCAAACAGACTTTGGTAGTAACTACCGGTTTGTCAGTAGGGGTTGAGACAGTCAAATCAAAGGGTAGTTCAGACACAAGTAAGCCAAGTCATAGCACACAGTCATAAGATATGAAAGAATGGGTTACCCTAGAGTCGTACAGTACTTTTAAAAGATTACCTTCTATTGTGCCTTCTCCTTGAATCAGGTCTTCGGATTCAGAGGCTTCAGCTCCGCTCATAGTGTAGACTCGACCTCCGGCTTGCGGTTTCTTGGCTTGAGTTGCATTGATTGAAGATTCGGTCTTTGCTTGGTTACAATCTCTGGACATGTGGCCCGGTTTGCCACATCTGAAGCAGATAAATCCCTTGATCGTGCAGTCTCTCGTGTGATGGTCTTTTCCACACTTTAGGCATTTAGAAGGATATGCCACAATCTGACCAGTCCGGTTCCCAGTAGAACCTCCACCAGAACTTCAACCAGTTTGTTGCTGACCTCCCTCTGGTCGAGAATAGGGTTTCTTTTGGAAGCGGTTTGAACTATTGCCTCCACCTCTTTGGAACCTCGCAAGCCCAAAGTTCTTGCTCCTCGAGTCTCTAGCTTGTTCCAAGGCCTCAACTTCACAGCACGTGTCCAACAGTTCTGAGAATACTTTAATTTTCAGAGTGATTACAGCCTTCTTCACTTTGTACCTCAACCCTTCAGTGAACTTCCAACACTTCCAAGCTTCATCTATTTGATGCTGATAATGCATTGAGAACTTCTCCAAGTTCTTAAACTTGGCTGCATATTCACTAACGGTCATGTTCCCCTGTCTCAGGTTGAGGAATTCCATCTCCTTTGCATGTCTTGCACTGGTAGGAAAGTACTTATCCAAGAATTTGTCCTTGAACAAGTCCCATATGATGTCGCGCCCTTCGGCCTCCAGTGCTCTCTGGGCTCCGTTCCACCAGTCTTCGGCATTGCCGATAAGCATAAAGGTAGCGTAATTCACCTTCTTATCTTCGGCACAGTTCATGCCACGGAAAACCTTCTCGAGTTCCTTGACCCACAAACTAGCCATGTCTGGATCAAATTCTCCCTTGAATTGTGGAGGGTTGTGGTGACGAAATTCTCCTAAGTTTTGTGCATCTACAGTTGCCTCAAGTTGTTGGGTAGCTCTCTCTTGTTGTTGAGTGGCACGCTCATTTTGCTGCGCGATGACTTCCGCCATCCGCTGCATCGCTTCTACAGCAGCTGCCATTTCTCCGCCTCTTGCCATCTTACTTCCTCTTGAATCGGATTAACTAAAAAACACAAGGAAGGTCAGAGAGATTCATTCAAAACACCAATCATAGATATTCACACAGCACAAACAAGACAAACTCACACACAAGACCCAAAGTAACACAAATCGGGGCTCTAATACCAACTTAATGTAACGCCCCTTTTTGGAGAGGGAACGTCACATTATTAAACATAATGAAAAAGCAAAAAATAATTTTTTTTTCTTTTTAAATTAAGACCCGGTTCATTTAGTTTAAGGTTAACTTGTTCGATGTTTTAATACGTCAGTAAAATGGTGGTATATATATATGTATATATATATTTTTGTTAATTAATAAATAAAACTAAGTGACGAAGCTGGAATGGCAGTAAAGAGTAAGACAGAAAATAAACTTCACATCTGAATGACATGCACATATACATATATATTTAAATATTAACTGTGCTTTAGATATAAGCCTGGAAATTTTCAAAAAAGCAAAATTATATCTGCCTATGGATTTTACATACACATCCACCAGAATATCAAAATATACAGCCCACCAAAAATAATATATCAGGCCCCCAAAATAAAACCCTAGTAGCCATCAGCAGCTACCAGTAAAATCAGTCCTTCAGAGGAGGAGGGACAGTATCAGGGTCCTCAGCAGGATCCTCCTAGTCTGAGGAAACCTCCATCGGAACCACGGAACCACGGGCAGGAGCCCAAGCGGTGGAATCGAAAGAGTCCTCCTGCGGGGTGTAGTAACGATCACCCCACATCTCACAGATGGGCAAGTAGAACTCCAGTCGCAGGCTGACATAGCAGGTAAAAATAGGAGTCTCATGACGTCTCCAGGCTAGAGAAATCGACACATCCCCCAGATAGACGCAGCGATCGGAACTCAAGTTGATGTGCCAACACTCTGGCCCTCCGAGGAAGGTCAAACACACATCGCCTAGAAATCTGCGCATACGTGCCTCCATCGTCCTCTGTAGAGGCTAGTCTCGATCTGGCCAGAAGCCAGGGAAATCAGGGGCTTCAACCTCCTTGTCGTCGTCTTCGGTAGATACCGTATACACACAAGCAACAAATAATAGGAATACAAGAAAGAGGTAAGACATCCTACCATCATTACCAATTATAGCAGCCAGAAACAAAATGGCGCAACTCGCCCAAATAGCAATTTATAACAGCGTTTCCAAATAATAAGCAGTAAGTCTGACAGTAAGCAATTAAACAGTGCTAGGCATGCATTCATTGTAATAATAATCAGGCAATTCACAGTTGCGGAAGGTAATAATTTACGATGATAGGTTATATCATGATGCACATGCATGCTTTCCCAAATTCCTACTCCATAGAGCTAGACACAAACAGTCGGAGAGAAAGATCAGGGGACATGTCTGTAACTCGGCTGCCGCGGCCAAAGTGCTAAAATCAATAATTCTCACGTGCACATCCAGGCATTGTACAGACATTCCACGCTCGATCATGATATAGGACAGTGTCTCGGTCCAGATCGTCGGTGCGTTTGCATCAGTTTACCCCACGGGTAGGAGAGCTACCAACTGCCCATTGTGGAGGACCTGCACCCCGATGCCCCTAAGGTCAAACACGACCTACACTAGTCTACTCGCACCCGTACTAAGGTGTGTTCAATCTCCTAGGCAACTTGGCCTTACAACAGTCCACAGGACATTCACAATGCATAAGACTCTATGCATGAACATGTATGATCATCAATTTCATACAATTCCATAATATGCCACAATTGGCCAAGAGAGCATCAATATACAAATGGTCACTCATATGGACCCACAATATCATAATCATATTGAATTCTTCCAATTTATTGATTACCGATCTCCTTACATGGATTTTTAACTACTTAATTACCTAACCTTCTAAGTTACTAAAGTTGCATTATTAAGCCTCAAAAGGCCTTAGAGGTTGTGGCCTCTCAAGGAATTCAATTCCCAAATATTGTCAAGTCATCACAATACATGTTATACTCTTAATTCACTTCATTGTTCACTTGTTAAATTAGTTCACCAAGAACCCCAATTTGGGCTCAAAACCGTAGCCTCTCCTAGAGGCACTCTCCATGATTTTTTTTTCTTCAATTTCCAAGCCATTCAATCCAATCCAATAATTCAAAATACATAACCAATCAATCCAATGTCACAAATATCATAAATTAAGCGTGTAAACAATTAATCCATCAATTTAAAGAAAAACCCTCATTAGGGTTTTCTCACAAACAACACAACCAAGGTTCCTAGATGCTAATAGAGGTTGAGGAGGAGTGTCTTCCTCTTACACAAGTGAAGAAATCAAGAGAAACCTCCAAGAATTCCCTTGTAATTTTGGATTGGTGCCACCCAAAACCCTAAAAAATTCAACTTGGTTAGAATAGCATAAGGACTTGAAAAATGGAGTGTAGGTGGTCACAAGAACACCCTTGAAACCGAAAATGAAGAGAGGAGAAGAAGAGTCTTGAAACTTACCCAAAAGCCCTAACTTTGAAGCTTGAAGAAGGTGATGAAGATGGTGGAATTTCAAGATGCTCCAAGCAAGAAAGATGTTTACGAGAGGGAGAGGATTAAGAAAATGTGGTTGGTTAGAATTTTTGTGAAGATTGAGTGGGGAAGAAGAGGGCTGGCCGTAGCTCTTATAGAGAGAAGGAGCAGAAAATGTTTGGTGAAGAAAAGTGATGAAGGTAGAGAGAGAAAGTGATTTTGGTTTATTTGAATTTGTGTGATGTAATTAATTAAATGAAGCAAATCAATCCCCCTCCCCCCCATTTGGGGCTGCTGCTGCCGTGCTTGAAGAGAGAGGGAAGAGAGAGTTTTTGGCTTCCCTTGGAAGCTAAGGGCTTCTTGGTCATTGTTTGGTCAAAGCTTCTCAAAGAAGCTTTGATTATTTTACATTAAATTTGAATTAAAGTGAGTTGATTAGACATAAAGTAGATTGCATTAGGATAATGTGATAGGATTTTTATTACATGCTATTATCCAATGGATAATAGTTACAATTAATGTGTCAAGTATTTAATTAATCGACGAGATAAATTTCACAAGTGTGATATTGTTTTATTTTATCTGTTAAAATTTCTCGAAAAACGTAGAGTCTCGTAAACTGTGTCCAGCCTCAGGTTTAGTAAGATCCCCCTTCGACGTGATCATAGTTCCAGGTTCACGGAGAAAACATCGCGTTTCTCCAGTTCCGTTCAGTGCGTACGTAAAACGAGGAATATATTAAAATATTCGACGTTTACGGAAAAATTCTGAAAAAATTCACATAAATCACAAATATTAGAAAATGACTATTCGTAATAAAATAAATAATTTATGGGGTGTTATACTGACCTCAGCAGGTCTCAGCTCAGTGTGCACGTAAAATGAGAAATATATTAAAATATTCATCATTTCTGAAAAATTCCAGAAAAATTCTTAAAAATCTAGAATATTAGAAGATGATCATCTGTAATCAAATAAACACTTTTTGGGATGTTACAGTATAAGGTAGGGAGACCGTAAGCTTTGGGAGAGGAAATGGAGAGAATTTCTTTGTATTAAACTTTGCAAGAGAAGGTGAAAACTTTGAAACGTGATAGAAAATTCAACTTTGGCCATCTTGAAGACTTAATGGCCGTAGGACATGTTGAGAGAAAAATGAGAGAGAAATATTTTATTTGATAGCTTTGTGATAGCCTTTGCTTTTCTTTGACAAGAATGAAAGAAAAGTTGATAGGAAAGATTAAGTATAGAAATTCATTGCATGACCGTAGGTTACATGTGCAAAGCCACCAAAATTGACTAAGTTGTGCATTAAAAGATGATAACTTTAAGATGTGATCGAAATGAAGTGAAATGTCTTCTTTCACAAATGCATGGTCATGTAGTGCATAGGAAAGAAGCTTAAGACTTGATAAACAAGATAGAAACATTTGCACATGGCTTCACATGGCCTCACATGGCCTTGGTCTTCATGTAGTTATCCTTTAGTCATAAGAAAATTCAAGAACATGCTAGAATTAGTATAGGCCTTCAACATACAAAAGTCTTAGAATTATATATAGGCTTAGGAAATAAAATTTGATAAAATTTTAGAAGCTTAGATGATGGTCTTAGGTGTGTTGGCTGAATGCTTCAAGGTAGGGAGAATGAAGTTTTTGGCTAAGTTGAGAAGAAAAGAAATGAAGAGAATGGCTTAAATGGCCAAATGTGATAGAAATGTGATAGCTAGCTTTCACAAAAGTGTGATAGCCGTGGAGTGCATGCATGTGGGGAAATTAATGCTTGATCAATCAAGATAGAAATCAAGCACATGGTGAATGTCATCAAGTGGTCATGCTTTGGTCACCCTTGATGATTCATAAGCTCTTGAATATCCTAGAAAACTCTATATGGTCGTGGAACACCATTGAGAGACTAACTAAAATTTTGTTTCATTTAATTAATACTTAAACTTAAATTAACTTAGCTAATTCATCTAGTTTAGGAATTAATTAAACTAGCCATTTTTGTTGACTTAATGCCATTGGTTAATAATCATGTCAAGCCACTAATGTTGACTTCTAATAACTAGTAGCACATGGCTACCACATGGCTAAAGCTACAAGAAATTATTACTCACAAAATAAAAATTACTGCTCACAAACCATTAATTATTGTACAGTGAATAATAAAATTACAGTAAAAGAAAATTTAGTAACTGTATCCAGTTTCGAGTTTAGTAAGATCCCCCAGTCCCGCATTAACAGTGCAAAATTTTCTGGCCCATAAAAATATTTTACTTTTTTCCGGGCCCACCCGGGCCCACAGACGACACAAAATAATATGAAAATATTCACAATCTCAAAAAAATCTAGAAAAATTCTCAAAAATCATAAAAATTATAAAATCAATATTTATGCAGAAAAAATGAAATTCAGGATGTTATAACTCTCCCCTACTAAAAAAAAAAATCATCCTCGAAATTTACCATACCTCAGAACAATCGAGGATATTGTTTCCTCATCTAGTCTTCCAGCTCCTATGTAGCATCTCCCGTCATTTCATTCCAGATCACTTTTTACTTCTCTCGAATTTCTTTTATCAGACTATTCGAAATAGTAATCGTAATCAAACAGATTCTTCTTGATGTCAAATTCACAGATAATCACATATTCCAGAATTGCTTTATCAATTCACTCTTGTTAACCATCATAACAGATGTACTAAGCACATTGTCTACTTAATGCATTCGCCGTGTCTTTCGCCTTTCTCGTGATGATACCGATGTTAAAGATTGTTGTCCTTCAAAAATTTTAACTATCGTCTCTGGCTATTATCAAACTTCATTTTGATCGAACAGGTACACCAAGCTCTTGTAATCACTGTAGATGTCTGATAATCACATATTTTATTCATTAAGAAACCCTCATTATTAGTCATTTACACTCTTCATGTACTTAATTGACTGAATTTGATTATGTTTTGTAAGTTTGAACTCGAATCGGACTTAATTGATTTTTCAGCATTATTCGAGTCTTATACTGTTTCTGTATTTTGGCCATATCTTGAGTTCTAAATGTCTGATAATTATGAATTTTATCTTGTAGGAAAGATAAAAGAGAGCTCTACAACTTTGATGAAGAGCTCGAAGTCAAATTCAGACATCTAGTGGAGCTAATTGGGCATGGAAATCAGAATACGGGATTTGTGACTGGAACCCGAACAATGTGTAGTAACCAGAACATAATTCGAGTTTGGGTTTATAGAATGGGCTGAAAATTGGTGATCTGAAAGTTAAGACCCATATGTACAACTTTCATGACAAACACAAAACTTGATTCGGGCTCCTTGATGGAGATATTGGGTCTGAAAGTCAAAACAGAGGTGCTGAAACTGGTCCTGAGCAGTCTGTAGTAATTGGGTCATATCTTGGGCTGTAGGACGAATTTTTGGGTGCTTCCAGAGCCATTGGAAAGCTTAGACAATTTCCTAGAACTTTCATGAAGACCACTTGGCTCAAAAATGACGAAATCAATGAGTTCAGCAATGAATACTTTCGGAGACAAGGAAGCTCACCTACCAAGTTCACCTACCAAGCTCACCTACCAATCTCACCTACCAAGCTCACCTACTAATTCCACCTACTAATCTCATCTACCCATCTACTACTACTCTGAATCCTCTATAAAAGGAAGCATGAGGAGAGCTCTAAACACAACATACACTTAGTGTTAGAAATAGCTTTTCATAGTTCTTGTATATTTTTCCTTCATTGTAATGGAGAGCTAAGTCACTTCTAGTCAATTCGGGACTCTTGAAGAGATTGTGGCTTGGATTCTTGAGACCTTGGTTATGTAATGTATTTGATTTATATTTGAATTCCTCTTCTCTTCTTCTTCGTTCTCTTGATCTTGAATGCATGAATGGTGATTCTGTTTATGTTTGATCGATTTGATCTTGGTTTAAGATTAAGTATTGTGATGAACGAAGATTGAGATTTGTGATGAAACTTAGAACTGATTGATCTAAACTAATCACGTAATTGAAGAGGTTAGGTTACTTGATTTGTGCCTATGTTAATTGAATTCGGTGCTTAAATTAACATATATTTACATGAATGGTGCGATTGCAGATTTGTGTTTATCAACTTGTCAATTGAATTACGGACGATTGTCTAGTATGAATTACGGATCGATGCGAGAGATCTCGGTTAGATCCAAGTTAACCATTCAAATGTATTTCAGGTGTTTGTTGAAAGGTCTATGATTGAATCCACCCAATCTCGGATAGATTTCTGAATTATTGTTCTTTTAATTGTTATTTCTCTTTAAATCCATCATTTGCGATCCTTGAACCATCAAAACCCCCTTTTTTCTAACTTTTACTTGATTTGATCAAATTGCATCTACGATCCTTGAGGAGACGATCCGGTGTTGTTCACTATACTACAAGTTTAGGTAATAACTTCGGTTATAATTTTGACTGAGTTCGGCGCTCGTCAAAATTTTGGCGCCGTTGCCGGGGAACTCGTAAGTGTAATCTTTTCATTTTGAGTAACCTTACTAATTTTTGTTCTTTCTTACCTATTCTAACAGTTATTTTTCATTTACTAACATTGTTCATACCATACTAATATTTTTATCCTAGCTTTTGAATTTTTCTGATTTAGGAAAGACGGAAAACAGGTGATTACGAGTAACTATTGCAATTTTCGAACTGCAATATGCCCAGAATGAGCTGAAACTTGGTCGGTTGAAGGAAAATAGCCTGATAAACAAGACTCACAGTAAACTGTGAGGTCACCCCTGGTTTTTCGAAATTCTATCATTTAGACCACTTTTTTAATTTTTTAATATTTTTTATTGCATTTTCTAGTTTCATTTTTATGTAGATTTTGTTCTATGTTGATTCCATAATTTTTAATGTTTAGACATATTAACTAGATTTATTTTTGCATATTTTGAGTGTTGTTTAGTGTATTTTGCTTAGTTGCAGTTTTTGTGTTTTTGTGCTTTAGTTAATGCATGACTAGGTCCAATCCACGATATCTTGCTTGATCTTGATCCCGAGATTGATAGGACCTTGCATAGATTAATTAGAGCTCGTGTGATAAATTCCAGAGTTAATTCTGAACCAAATTTTGGGAGTGAACACGATAACTTAAGTAATCCACGAAATCATGGTGATAACATGCATAATAGAACCCTTAAGGAACTTGTTGCTCTGATGTATCTTACCAATCTTTGTGCATTCAATATCCTGATCTTGATGCAGATTTTGAGTTGAAATCTGGTTTGATACACTTGTTACCAAAGTTTCATGGTCTTGCGGGTGAAGATCCTCATAAGCACTGAAAGAGTTCCATGTTGTGTGTTCAACCATGAAGCCACAAGGCATCTCCGAGGAACACATCAAGTTAAGGGCATTTCCCTTCTCACTTGTCGATGCAGCCAAAGATTGGTTGTTTTATCTTTCACCGAGTTCAGTCAAAAGTTGGAATGACATGAAGAGGTTGTTCCTGGAGAGATTCTTCCCTGCCTCGAGAGCTGCTTGCAATTAGGAAGGATATATGTGGCATCAGACAGATGTCTGGTGAGACTTTGCATGAATACTGGGAGAGATTCAAGAAGTTGTGTTCGAGCCCTCATCACCAAATTAGTGACCAACTCTTGATTCAATACTTTTATGAGGGTTTCTTTGCCAAATGATAGAAGCATGATCGATCTTTTCCTCTGGAGGAGCCTTAGTAGACAAAACTCCTACCGCCGCAAGAGATCGATAGCAAACATGGCGCCAATACCCAACAGTTTGGCTCGCGGATCATCACCGCAACCAGAGGAGTTAATGAAATTCAAGCATCTCATATGGACCAACAAAGAATGGAACACGAGACTAGATGAATTGACTTCTTTGGTAAGACAGATAGCGATGGGTCAACAACCACCCATGCGAGATGACTTGCATCGTGTGTGGAATTTGCTCTAATTCATCTCATCCTACTTGATTCATGCCCTACACTTCGGGAAGATGGTCCCGCTTTTCCCGGATCAATGTGTTCTTTGCGGTGGTGTTTTTCCTGGTAGACCCCAATATCGGCAACAACAACAAAGCAACAATCTAGATATGATCCATTTTCTAGTACTTATAATCCTGGTTGGCGAGACCATCCCAATTTGAGATATGGGAATCCTAGCCGGCAACAATGGCCCCACAGCGAAACAACAAATTTCCCCACCAAGCGGAACAACAATTTAGATACCAAGGCTGCGGGTCCAAGCAACAAATACCAACAAATACCCCCTGCATTCGGACAACGACAGCAACATTCAAGCCTCTGTCCAATCCACTCCCGGTGAGCCATCATTGGAAGACGATGAAACAAATGGCCACAAATAACATTCGGTTCAGTGAACGTCGGTGCCAACATTCGAATTTACAAACTCAAATTGGGCGGTGGCAACCACTTTGTGAGCGAACTAAAGAGTCAAGGTTCTAGCCAATTGCCTTCACAAACAGTCAACAATCCAAGAGGCAACGTAAGTGCAATTACCTTGAGAAGTGGCAAAGAAGTTGATGTTCCAACCTTACAAAGAATCGAAATTGACCAAAAACGGCGGGAAATGGATAATTCGGTCAGAAATCGTACCCTTGAAGAAAATTGCAGAGAATTCAGATGTTGCCATTCCATTACCTTTTCCAAATAGGATCACACAATCCAAGAGAACAATGCAAGCGAGAAATGGAAAAAGAAGTCATGGAGACATTCGGGAAAGTGGAAATCAATATTCCCCTCCTAGATGCAATCAAGCAAATTCCAAAATATGCTAAATTTCTCAAGGAGTTGTGCACTCATAAGAGAAGGTTGAAAGGGGATGAGAAGATCGGCATGGGAAGAAATGTTTACGCAATGATTACGCCAAGCATGCCACGAAATGCAAAGATCCTGGAACTTTCACAATTTCTTGCACAATTGGCAACTCTAGATTTGAGCATGCAATGCTAGATTTGGGTGCTTCGATCAATGTCATGCCCATGTCAGTGTATAAGTGTTTAAACATTGGTACTTTGCAACCCACTGGTATCGTGATTCAGTTGGCAAATAGAGCCACTGCTCATCCTGCAGGTGTCTTTGGAAGATGTGTTAGTCCGGTGAATGAGTTGATTTTTCCAGTGATTTCTACATTCGGACATGGAAGATGAGTCTCCAACAAACCATGCTCCATTGATTCTAGGCGGAGACCATTCCTCAAGACCGCCAAGACCAAGATAGACGTGCATGCTTGGCACCCTTTCTATGGAGTTTGGCGACGATTTGGTACAATTTAACATTTTTGATGCTATGAGACACCCCTAGAGGAGCATTACTGTTTTCCATGTTGATATGATTGAGATCTTTGGTTGATGATGTCTATACTTGATTTATATCTTGAATTCCACGATATTGTTGACTATCTTGGTTCTGTTTCTTGTGATACATGTGCCACTTGTGATGTTGAACCATGTCTTTGCATGTCTTTGAGATTTATTCTGTTATGAGTAATGATCTGATATCTTGATGATGCAACAATTGAGAATGAGAGTCGGTACCATCTTGAAATTAATGTTCTTGAGTTAGTCAAGAATCACTTGTTACCTTCCATTGTACAACCTCCATCCTTGGAGTTGAAGACTTTACCAGACCATCTTAAATATGCATATTTGGGAGATGGTGAGACACTTCCGGTGATCATTGCTAAAAACCTACAACCTGATCAAGAAGAAAAATTACTGCAGATTTTGAGGCAGAATAGGCAAGCCATCGGATGGACTCTTGCAGATATTCCTGGTATTAGTCCCTCCACATGCATGCATAAGATTTTATTGGAAGAAGGGATCAAACCAGTTAGACAGCCCCAAAGGAGACTAAATCCCCTGATTCTAGATGTGGTGAAGAAGGAAGTTACAAAGCTACTTCAAGCTGGCATTATTTATCCCATATCTGACAGTCAATGGGTGAGCCCCGTGCAAGTGGTTCCCAAGAAATCTGGGGTCACAGTGGTTGCGAATCAGAACAATGAGCTTGTGCCCACACGAGTTCAAAACAGGTTAGCGAGTTTGCATTGATTATAGGCGGCTCAACCAGGCTACCGAAAAGGATCATTTCGCTGCCCTTCATTGATCAAATGTTGGAGCGGTTAGGCGGCAAGTCACATTATTGTTTCCTGGATGGATATTCGGGCTATTTTCAGATTCATATAGCCCCGAAAGACCAAGAGAAGACTACTTTCACTTGTCCATTTGGCACATTTGCATACGGAGGATGCCCTTTGGTCTATGCAATGCTCCGGGCACCTTTCGAGGTGTATGGTAAGTATCTTTTCTGATTTTTAGAAAATTGCATGGACGTATTCATGGATGATTTTACTTGTCTATGGATCTTCCTTTGATGCATGTTTAGATAGTCGCTCGGTCTTGCATAGATGCATTAAGACTAACCTCGTTCTAAATTTTGAGAAATGTCATTTCATGGTAGAACAAGGTATAGTCTTAGGGCATGTGATATCTCATGAGGGTATTGAGGTAGATCCTGCAAAAATAGATGTTATTTCATGCCTATCTTACCCCACATGCGTGCGGGAGATACGTTCTTTCCTTGGTCATGCAGGTTTCTATCGGCGGTTCATAAAGGATTTCAGCAAAATTGCACTTCCGCTATCCAACTTACTGCAAAAAGATGTGGAGTTTCACTTTGACAAGAAGTGCCAGGATGCCTTCAATCAATTGAAGCGGGCATTGACCAAGACACCTATCATCCAACCGCCGGATTGGACACTTCCATTTGAGTGATGTGTGATGCCTCTAATTATGCATTGGGAGCTGTTCTTGCACAAAGGGTCGGTAAAGTATCTCATGTCATTTCCTATGCTTCGAGAACTTTAGATCCTGCACAAATCAACTACACCACAACCGAAAAGGAACTTTTAGCAATTGTTTTTGCTTTAGATAAATTTCGATCATATTTGCTTGGTTCCCGAGTGGTTGTGTTTTCGGATCATGCGGCATTGAAGTTTCTCTGAAAAAGCCCAATGCCAAGCCCCGTTGATTAGGTGGATGTTGCTCCTCCAGGGAGTTTGATATTGAGATCCGTGACAAGAGTGGAGCGGAGAATTTGGTGGCGATCACTTGAGTCGAATTGAAAGGGAGGCGGATGTTTTTCCCATCCATGATGTTTTCCCTGATGAGCAACTTTTCAAGCTGCAAGGCAACATCCCTTGGTTTGCTGATTTGATTAATTTCTTGGTTGCTAACGCAATACCTGCACATTTCACTAAGGCTAAGATTGATAAATTGAAGAGTGAGTCAAAGTATTATGTGTGGGATGATCCTTACTTATGGAGATTTTGCAGTGACCAAGTAATTAGGAGGTGTGTGCCAGATGATGAATTCTATTCCATTCTTAGCTTTTGTCATAAACTTGCATGTGGCGGCCACTTCAGTCCTCAACGGACTGCTAGGAAAGTTTTGGGATTACACCTACGAGTTCCCCGGATACTTTTGTGTTGTAAACGCCAGCTAGCACTCTTGGTCGATCACTTGCTGCGAGGAATATTCATCTTGTATATGAGGGAGGTTGTCGTGGGTTAATGGGGTGTATCACTTGCTTTGCCTTTGTAAGAGACAGTCGGGTTTTAGGTGTCATTCCCGAAACTTTAGCTCAAGAACATCAATGGAAAGACAATTGGGGAGGAACTTAAAGTATCATCAATGCATGAACGCATGAAGATAATGCTTGAAAACTCGATGCATTCATTGCCTTACCAGTGGTTTTGGTACTTTGGAAGAAATTTTTCAAATTGTCTCTTGGGCCGAATCAACATCCACCATAAACCCATTGGTTTGTTGAATGTTAATAATTTCTTTGATCTTTTGTTCTTTTTTCTTGACAAAGTCATGGAAATTGGGTCAAAATTTATCACTCCTTCTAAGAAGACAACTTCTTATCTCTCGCCTCCACTATTGATGAGCTCATTGATAAATTAGAAGCTTTTGAGTATGTACGATCGGTATTAGCTCGAGATAGATTGGTCAACGAAGCAGCGAAGGAAGTAACAAGAAACAAGAAACAAGAGCCCGATCTGAAACTTTCTCTTTAATGGGTTTGATTTAAAAAAAAAAATAATTGTTGTTGTTTTGTTTAGTATGATATGGTTGTCATGGACTTATTAAACCAATTAGTGATGGCGAGTAAGGAGTAATTTTACTCTTGAGACGCATCTTAATTGGTGGCGAGTAAGGAGTTTTTTTAGGTAGTAATTAATTAGTATTGACTTGTGGTAGTACTAACGTTTTCTTGTTTGATTTCTTTTCGAGTCCGATCTGCGACCGACAAGTGTGTTTTCTTTTACGCTGGGCGTTGATTCACTTCTTATCGGGTTGTGTTGCTCTTTTCTATCTCTTTCTTTCACATTGAGGACAATGTTACATTAAGTGTGGGGGAGAGATTTTAGCATGTTTCATTTCTTTTCGTTTGTTAAAAAAAAAATTCAAAAAAAAAAATTCAAAAAAAAATAAAAAAATAAAAAAGGGGTTCATTGCATGATTGAATAATTTTTCTCCCTTCTTGAACTGATATGCTTGGTGATGGATGATTGAATTGATGAATTGAGTTTGATGAATGCATACCTTGTGAGATTTTGAGCCTAATGGATGGATTCAACATTTATGCCATTCTCTTCTTTCTTGTGTGATTTTCACTCATGTTAATGACCACTCTAGAACTTGCTTTGATTCTTTTTGAGGCTACATTTCACTTGCATGCATGAACATGATTGAGGCCCTCTTTCTTAGCTAGTTTAACCAAATAGCCAACCTTGTTTTCAATATGATATCAAGCACTCTTTTGACCTCTCGAAAATTCTCTAATTTCTTGAACCTTGTATATTTTCCTTTGCTTAACCCCTTTGAGCTTATTTGACCATTTCTTGTTTCTAGCTCATTATGTGCCTTAAATGAAAAATCGTGTTCTTACTTACTGTACCTTAGGGAATAAAAGAACATTAGCCTGGTTAATGGATGAGTTTTTGAACAAGCTGGGGGTGTGTGTACAAAATGGTTGTTGAAAAAAAAAAAAGAAAAAAAAAGAAAAGAAAAGAAAGAGTGCCTAAAAAAAAAAAAAAAAAAAAAAAAAATGTATGTATATAGTTATGTTCATATATATATAAAAAAAAAAAAGAAAGAAAGAAAAGGATTGGGAAATGAATATGTAAAGGGATATACAATAGAGTTGAGATGAACTTTTATGCTCGTTATTTGAACTCATTCTCATTTGCTTTTATTCTCTTTGGTATTTATCTTCTTATATCCATTTTATCCTCTTCTGTTACCTTGACCTTACTACAACCTTGAATAAAGTCCTCATGATTTGTGTGTGCATGTGTTTTGAGTAGTGGAGAAGTAGAAGATAAGCAAGCTTATGGTAGTGCAATTTTCATGGGTTGAATTGAGTGAAATACCTACCTTTTAAACACTTGAGAGATTGAGAGGGAATCTTGTGAAGATCCATCATTCTTAATTCATTCTTTTCAACGGAAGTTTCCTTGCACTTTGGTTTGAGATGTGAAGAAATGTTACCTCATTTATGCTTTGATCCCTTGAATTTCTTGTTGCTCTTCTTGCTTCATTGAGTCCTTTAGAGTTTTAATTTTTAAGTTTGTGTCGTTTGTCTTTGTCTTCTAACTTTAGTTTTATATGTTTTGCCCAGGAGTGCAAAAAGCTAAGTGTGGGGAATTTGATAATCACATATTTTATTCATTAAGAAACCCTCATTATTAGTCATTTACACTCTTCATGTACTTAATTGACTGAATTTGATTATGTTTTGTAAGTTTGAACTCGAATCGGACTTAATTGATTTTTCAGCATTATTCGAGTCTTATACTGTTTCTGTATTTTGGCCATATCTTGAGTTCTAAATGTCTGATAATTATGAATTTTACCTTGTAGGAAAGATAAAAGAGAGCTCTACAACTTTGATGAAGAGCTCGAAGTCAAATTCAGACATCTAGTGGAGCTAATTGGGCATGGAAATCAGAATACGGGATTTGTGACTGGAACCCGAACAATGTGTAGTAACCAGAACATAATTCGAGTTTGGGTTTATAGAATGGGCTGAAAATTGGTGATCTGAAAGTCAAGACCCATATGTACAACTTTCATGACAAACACAAAACTTGATTCGGGCTCCTTGATGGAGATATTGGGTCTGAAAGTCAAAACAGAGGTGCTGAAACTGGTCCTGAGCAGTCTGTAGTAATTGGGTCATATCTTGGGCTGTAGGACGAATTTTTGGGTGCTTCCAGAGCCATTGGAAAGCTTAGACAATTTCCTAGAACTTTCATGAAGACCACTTGGCTCAAAAATGACGAAATCAATGAGTTCAGCAATGAATACTTTCGGAGACAAGGAAGCTCACCTACCAAGTTCACCTACCAAGCTCACCTACCAATCTCACCTACCAAGCTCACCTACTAATTCCACCTACTAATCTCATCTACCCATCTACTACTACTCTGAATCCTCTATAAAAGGAAGCATGAGGAGAGCTCTAAACACAACATACACTTAGTGTTAGAAATAGCTTTTCATAGTTCTTGTATATTTTTCCTTCATTGTAATGGAGAGCTAAGTCACTTCTAGTCAATTCGGGACTCTTGAAGAGATTGTGGCTTGGATTCTTGAGACCTTGGTTATGTAATGTATTTGATTTATATTTGAATTCCTCTTCTTTCTTCTTCTGTTCTCTTGATCTTGAATGCATGAATGGTGATTCTGTTTATGTTTGATCGATTTGATCTTGGTTTAAGATTAAGTATTGTGATGAACTCGAAGATTGAGATTTGTGATGAAACTTAGAACTGATTGATCTAAACTAATCACGTAATTGAAGAGGTTAGGTTACTGATTTGTGCCTATGTTAATTGAATTCGGTGCTTAAATTGACATATATTTACATGAATGGTGCGATTGCAGATTTGTGTTTATCACTTGTCAATTGAATTATAGACGATTGTCTAGTATGAATTACGGATCGATGCGAGAGATCTCGGTTAGATCCAAGTTAACCATTCAAATGTATTTCGGTGTTTGTTGAAAGGTCTATGATTGAATCCACCCAATCTCGGATAGATTTACTGAATTGACTGTTCTTTTAATTGTTATTTCTCTTTAAATCTGTCATCTGCGATCCTTGAACCATCAAAACCCCCTTTTTTCTAACTTTAACTTGATTTGATCAAATTGCATCTACGATCCTTGAGGAGACGATCCGGTGTTGTTCACTATACTACAAGTTTAGGTAATAACTTCGGTTATAATTTTGATTGAGTTCGGCGCTCGTCAAAATTTTGGCGCCATGTCTTGGGAACTCGTAAGTGTAATCTTTTCATTTTGAGTAACCTTACTAATTTTTGTTCTTTCTTACCTATTCTAACAGTTATTTTTCATTTACTAACATTGTTCATACCATACTAATATTTTTATCCTAGCTTTTGAATTTTTCTCGATTTAGGAAAGACGGAAAACAAGTGATTACGAGTAACTATTGCAATTTTCGAACTGCAATATGCCCAGAATGAGCTGAAACTTGGTCGGTTGAAGGAAAATAGCCTGATAAACAAGACTCACAGTAAACTGTGAGGTCACCCCTGGTTTTTCGAAATTCTATCATTTAGACCACTTTTTTAATTTTTAATATTTTTTATTGCATTTTCTAGTTTCATTTTTATGTAGATTTTGTTCTATGTTGATTCCATAATTTTTAATGTTTAGACATATTAACTAGATTTATTTTTGCATATTTTGAGTGTTGTTTAGTGTATTTTGCTTAGTTGCGCTTTTGTGTTTTTGTGCTTTAGTTAATGCATGACTAGGTCCAATCGATATCTTGCTTGATCTTGATCCCGAGATTGATAGGACCTTGCATAGATTAATTAGAGCTCGTGTGATAAATTCCAGAGTTAATTCGAACCAAATTTTGGGAGTGAACCCGATAACTTAAGTAATCCCGAAATCATGGCGATAACATGCATAATAGAACCCTTAAGGAACTTGCTTGCTCTGATGTATCTTACCAATCTTTGTGCATTCAATATCCCGATCTTGATGCAGATTTTGAGTTGAAATCTGGTTTGATACACTTGTTACCAAAGTTTCATGGTCTTGCGGGTGAAGATCCTCATAAGCACCTGAAAGAGTTCCATGTTGTGTGTTCAACCATGAAGCCACAAGGCATCTCGAGGAACACATCAAGTTAAGGGCATTTCCCTTCTCACTTGTCGATGCAGACCAAAGATTGGTTGTTTTATCTTTCACCAGGTTCGGTCGGAAGTTGGAATGACATGAAGAGGTTGTTCCTGGAGAGATTCTTCCCCCTCGAGAGCTGCTTGCAAATTAGGAAGGATATATGTGGCATCGACGGATGTCTGGTGAGACTTTGCATGAATCCGGGAGAGATTCAAGAAGTTGTGTTCGAGTGCGCCTCATCACCAAATTAGTGACCAACTCTTGATTCAATACTTTTATGAGGGTTTGTTTGCCAAATGATAGAAGCATGATCGATCTTTGCCTCTGGAGGAGCCTTAGTAGACAAAACTCCTACCGCCGCAAGAGATCGATAGCAAACATGGCGCCAATACCCAATGATTTGGCTCGCGGATCATCACCGCAACCAGAGGAGTTAATGAAATTCAAGCATCTCATATGGACCAACAAAGAATGGAACACGAGACTAGATGAATTGACTTCTTTGGTAAGACAGATAGCATGGGTCAACAACCACCCATGCGGATGACCGCATCGGTGTGTGGAATTTGCTCTAATTCATCTCATCCTACCGATTCATGCCCTACACTTCAGGAAGATGGTCCCGCTTTTCCGATCAATGTGTTCTTTGCTTTGGTGTTTTTCCTGGTAGACCCCAATATCGGAACAACAAAGAACAATCTAGATATGATCCATTTTCTAGTACTTATAATCCTGGTTGGCGAGACCATCCCAATTTGAGATATGGGAATCCTAGCCAAAGAACAATGGCCCCCACCAAGAAGAATAACAACAATGGCCCACCAAAGAAGAAAAACAATTTAGATACCAAGTCATGCGGTCCAAGCAACAAATACCAACAAATACCCCCGCATTCGGACAACAAGAACACTCATTCGCGGTCTGTCCAATCCACTCCAAATGAGCCATCATTGGAAGACCGATGAAACAAATGGCCACAAATAACATTCAGGTTCAATGCGAGAACGTCAGTGCCAACATTCAGAATTTACAAACTCAAATTGGGCAGCTGGCAACCACTGTGAGCGAACTAAAGAGTCAAGGTTCTAGCCAATTGCCTTCACAAACAGTCAACAATCCAAGAGGCAACGTAAGTGCAATTACCTTGAGAAGTGGCAAAGAAGTTGATGTTCCAACCTTACAGCAATCAGAAATTGACCAAAAACGGCAGAAATGGATAATTCAAATCCGTAAATGCGTACATCAAGAAAATTGCGAGAGAATTCAGATGTTGCCATTCCATTACCTTTTCCAAATAGGATCACACAATCCAAGAGAACAATGCAAGCAGAAATGGAAAAAGAAGTCATGGAGACATTCAGGAAAGTGGAAATCAATATTCCCCTCCTAGATGCAATCAAGCAAATTCCAAAATATGCTAAATTTCTCAAGGAGTTGTGCACTCATAAGAGAAGGTTGAAAGGGGATGAGAAGATCAGCATGGGAAGAAATGTTTCTGCAATGATTCTGCCAAGCATGCCACAGAAATGCAAAGATCCTGGAACTTTCACAATTTCTTGCACAATTGGCAACTCTAGATTTGAGCATGCAATGCTAGATTTGGGTGCTTCGATCAATGTCATGCCCATGTCAGTGTATAAGTGTTTAAACATTGGTACTTTGCAACCCACTGGTATCGTGATTCAGTTGGCAAATAGAAGCCACTTTGCTCATCCTGCAGGTGTCTTTGGAAGATGTGTTAGTCCGGTGAATGAGTTGATTTTTCCAAGCAGATTTCTACATTCGGACATGGAAGATGAGTCTCCAACAAACCATGCTCCATTGATTCTAGGCGGACCATTCCTCAAGACCGCCAAGACCAAGATAGACGTGCATCGGGCACCCTTTCTATGGAGTTTGGCGACGATTTGGTACAATTTAACATTTTTGATGCTATGAGACACCCCCTAGAGGAGCATTCTGCTTTTCCATGTTGATATGATTGAGATCTTTGGTTGATGATGTCTATACTTGATTTATATCTTTGAATTCCACGATATTGTTGACTATCTTGGTTCTGTTTCTTGTGATACATGTGCCACTTGTGATGTTGAACCATGTCTTTGCATGTCTTTGAGATTTATTCTGTTATGAGTAATGATACGATCTTGATGATGCAACAATTGAGAATGAGAGTCGACCATCTTGAAATTAATGTTCCTTGAGTTAGTTTTTGAGATCACTTGTTACCTTCCATTGTACAACCTCCATCCTTGGAGTTGAAGACTTTACCGACCATCTTAAATATGCATATTTGGGAGATGGTGAGACACTTCCTAGGTGATCATTGCTAAAAACCTACAACCCGATCAAGAAGAAAAATTACCGCAGATTTTGAGGCGAGAATAGGCAAGCCATCGGATGGACTCTTGCAGATATTCCTGGTATTAGTCCCTCCACATGCATGCATAAGATTTTATTGGAAGAAGGGATCAAACCAGCTTAGACGACCCCAAAGGAGACTAAATCCCCGATTCTAGATGTGGTGAAGAAGGAAGTTACAAAGCTACTTCAAGTGGCATTATTTATCCCATATCGACGATCAATGGGTGAGCCTGTGCAAGTGGTTCCCAAGAAATCTGGGTCACGGTGGTTGCGAATCAGAACAATGAGCTTGTGCCCACACGAGTTCAAAACAGTTAGCGAGTTTGCATTGATTATAGGCGGCTCAACCAGGCTACCAGAAAGGATCATTTCCCGCTGCCCTTCATTGATCAAATGTTGGAGCGGTTAGGCAAAGTCACATTATTGTTTCCTGGATGGATATTCGGGCTATTTTCGATTCATATAGCCCCATAAGACCAAGAGAAGACTACTTTCACTTGTCCATTTGGCACATTTGCATACGGGAGGAGGATGCCCTTTGGTCTATGCAATGCTCCAGCACCTTTCGAGGTGTATGGTAAGTATCTTTTCGATTTTTTAGAAAATTGCATGGACGTATTCATGGATGATTTTACTTGTCTATGGATCTTCCTTTGATGCATGTTTAGATAGTCCGGCTCAGTGTCTTGCATAGATGCATTAAGACTAACCTCGTTCTAAATTTTGAGAAATGTCATTTCATGGTAGAACAAGGTATAGTCTTAGGGCATGTGATATCTCGTGAGGGTATTGAGGTAGATCCCGCAAAAATAGATGTTATTTCATGCGTATCTTACCCCACATGCGTGCGGGAGATACGTTCTTTCCTTGGTCATGCAGGTTTCTATCGGCGGTTCATAAAGGATTTCAAAAAATTGCACTTCCGCTATCCAACTTAATGCAAAAAGATGTGGAGTTTCACTTTGACAAGAAGTGCCAGGGATGCCTTCAATCAATTGAAGCGTGCATTGACCAAGTACACCTATCATCCAACCGCCGGATTGGACACTTCCATTTGAGCTGATGTGTGATGCCTCTAATTATGCATTGGGAGTGTTGCTTGCACAAAGGGTCGGTAAAGTATCTCATGTCATTTCCTATGCTTCGAGAACTTTAGATCCTCGCACAAATCAACTACACCACAACCGAAAAGGAACTTTTAGCAATTGTTTTTGCTTTAGATAAATTTCGATCATATTTGCTTGGTTCCAGAGTGGTTGTGTTTTCGGATCATGCGGCATTGAAGTTTCTCCCGAAAAAGCCCAATGCCAAGCCCCGGTTGATTAGGTGGATGTTGCTCCTCCAGGAGTTTGATATTGAGATCCGTGACAAGAGTGGAGCGGAGAATTTGGTGGTGATCACTTGAGTCGAATTGAAAGGGAGGCGGATGTTTTTCCCATCCATGATGTTTTCCCTGATGAGCACTTTTCAAGCGCAAGGCAACATCCCTTGGTTTGCTGATTTGATTAATTTCTTGGTTGCTAACGCAATACCTGCACATTTCACTAAGGCTAAGATTGATAAATTGAAGAGTGAGTCAAAGTATTATGTGTGGGATGATCCTTACTTATGGAGATTTTGCAGTGACCAAGTAATTAGGAGGTGTGTGCCTGATGATGAATTCCATTCCATTCTTAGCTTTTGTCATAAACTTGCATGTGGCGGCCACTTCAGTCCTCAACGGACTGCTAGGAAAGTTTTGGGATTACACCTACGAGTTCCCCGGATACTTTTGTGTTGTAAACGCAGCTAGCACTCTTGGTCGATCACTTGCTGCGAGGAATATTCATCTTGTATATGAGGGAGGTTGTCGTGGGTTAATGGGGGCTGTATCACTTGCTGCCTTTGTAAGAGACAGTCAGGTTTTAGGTGTCATTCCTGAAACTTTAGCTCAACAACATCAATGGAAAGACAATTGGGGAGGAACTTAAAGTATCATCAATGCATGAACGCATGAAGATAATGCTTGAAAACTCGATGCATTCATTGCCTTACCAGGTGGTTTTGGTACTTTGGAAGAAATTTTTCAAATTGTCTCTTGGGCCAAATCCGAACATCCACCATAAACCCATTGGTTTGTTGAATGTTAATAATTTCTTTGATCTTTTGTTCTTTTTCTTGACAAAGTCATGGAAACGTAAATTTATCACTCCTTCGGCAGAGACAACTTCTTATCTCTGCCTCCACTATTGATGAGCTCATTGATAAATTAGAAGCTTTTGAGTATGTACCGATCAGTATTAGCTCGATAGATTGGTCAACGAGAAACGGCGAAGGAAGTAACAAGAAACAAGAGCCGATCTGAAACTTTCTCTTTAATGGGTTTGATTTAAAATAAAATAAAATAAATTGTTGTTGTTTTGTTTAGTATGATATGGTTGTCATGGACTTATTAAACCAATTAGTGATGGCAGAGTAAGGAGTAATTTTACTCTTGAGACGCATCTTAATTGGTGGCAGAGTAAGGAGTTTTTTAGGTAGTAATTAATTAGTATTGACTTGTGGTAGTACTAACGTTTTCTTGTTTGATTTCTTTTCAGGGTCTGATGCGGCACTGACAGTGTGTTTCTTTTCTGCTAGGCGTTGATTCACTTCTTATCAGGTTGTGTTGCTCTTTTCTATCTCTTTCTTTCACATTGAGGACAATGTTACATTAAGTGTGGGGGAGAGATTTTAGCATGTTTCTGTTTCTTTTCGTTTTTTAAAAAAAAAAAATTCAAAAATTTTTTTTCAAAAAATAAAAAAAAAATAATAAAAAAGGGGTTCATTGCATGATTGAATAATTTTTCTCCCTTCTTGAACTGATATGCTTGGTGATGGATGATTGAATTGATGAATTGAGTTTGATGAATGCATACCTTGTGAGATTTTGAGCCTAATGGATGGATTCAACATTTATGCCATTCTCTTCTTTCTTGTGTGATTTTCACTCATGTTAATGACCACTCTAGAACTTGCTTTGATTCTTTTTGAGGCTACATTTCACTTGCATGCATGAACATGATTGAGGCCCTCTTTCTTAGCTAGTTTAACCAAATAGCCAACCTTGTTTTCAATATGATATCAAGCACTCTTTTGACCTCTCGAAAATTCTCTAATTCCTGCCAACCTTGTATATTTTCCTTTGCTTAACCCCTTTGAGCTTATTTGACCATTTCTTGTTTCTAGCTCATTATGTGCCTTAAATGAAAAATCGTGTTCTTACTGTAAATTGGTCTCAAAGAAAACAACGACTCCCTTCGTTTGGTCTTCTAGTTCCCACGTTGTATCTTCCATCACATTGTCCCAGATTACCTTCACCAAGGTAAGTCATTTCACTTGTCTATCTCTAATCTTAACAAAAAATGTCTCATAGATCAAGTTCTCTTTCTAATTGTACTGTATTTAATACCATGACATTGGTTGAATTAAGAATATATCTTCTTAATTAAGATACATGGAAGACACTATGAAGGTTAGAAAGAAAAATGACAAGGCTATTCGATAGATTACCAGATTTATCTAACAAAGAATTTGATATGGTTTAATAGATTTCGAAATGAACATGGTCAATAAATTTAGAATTGAACTTTCTGGATTCAAATCCAAAAATCTCAGTCTAAGGAAACACTAAAATTTTATTAGAAACAATATAACAATATAATAGGATATGGTTGGAAAATAACCAATCCATTAATGAACTCAAATAGATGTGATTTTAGATAAGCAGTTCAAATCAACAGAAGAGATTTGATCTTTAATAAACATAGGATAGAGTTAGAAAACTCGAGTATAGATAACAAGTTTAACAAGAAAAGTAGAAATACCTAGATCAAAAGATAACAAAGACATAGATAACCCAAATGGTTCACACAGTCATTGACCACAAAAGAATGGATTACCTAGCAAATTATACAGTATAATTTTAGGATTACTTTCTATGGCACAACTTTCTTGTTTCATAAGTCTTTATATTTGAACGTTCCCATTCCACTTTTTGTATTGACTTCTTCTTCTACGTGAGATCTTAAAATAAGTGCATTACTAACGGAAGGTTCCGTCTCCAGTTGTGTACAGTCTCTAAAAAAATGTCCGGGCTTCCCGCATCTGAAACAAAGAGTTCCTTTGATTGCACATTCCTTGGTCAAATGAGCCTCTCCCCACTTCCAACATTTTGATGTTGATGCTACAGTCTGACTAATTTCGTTGCCACTAATACTTCCTTCACTTGTTCGTTGTTGCATCTCTGGTGGTTGTATATATGACTTTTGTTGAAATCGATTGATCTTACGTTTCCTTCTCTTTTGAACCATTGAGGATCCTAAGTCACTGCTTCTTGCATCCTGAGACTGATTTGATTCTAACAAGTTCTGAAGTTCGGTTATTAGTTCCTGTTGCTGAGCGATCTTCTGAGTCTGTTGTACCGTTACGTCAATCATCCTCTGCATTATACTTTTTGCTGCGACCATACAATCATCGTCACGCCTTATGTCCACATTCTCATGTCTACTACGATCCATTGTCTTTCTTCAAAGACAAACAAACCAAAACACAATGAAACCAAATGTAACCACTTCAAACAACGTTGTCTCCTTTCGGAAACCAAACAATATATTTCTGTGTTTAGTGTCAGAGAACCACACAGCACAAACAAGACAAACCTACTCATAAACCCAAAAGACTCTAACTTGGGCTCTGATACCAACTAATGTAACACCCACCTTAGGGTATCACATTTCAGACCAACTCCTCTTATATTCTTTACCCAAGTTATAAAATGTTTAATATTATCTAGAATACGGGTTTAGAAATTCCTTTTTCACGGATAACACAAATTTACCAAATTAAAGTAACACAAGATACAAAAATAGAACAACATATATCCCTTATACATATCATAGAATATTAATATTTTCATTACATAAACTATATAAAACTCGACCTGGCCCAAGTTCACAATCTCTAAAAACAAAATCCTTCTCCAAGACAGATTCCCTAACCAAGAATGTCTCGCTACTTATGCAACTTAAATCACCACAATACGCTAGATACTCAGAGTCCCAATGAACACCAAGCAGCAACGCCTTCAAGAAACTGTAGTATAAAAAACCTAGCTGATCCCTCCTTGCCGCCATCGTAGTCTTTGCTGACATAAGCATAAATAGAAATAGACAGAACAATATAGCAAAAAGGTGAAATCCCCTACATCGCATACCAATATAGCAACAAGAGAACGACAAACATTCCAACACAGTTCAACTTACAATATAATAATAACATATTTAATAAGTAAATAATCTAATAACTTGTATCACAATATGATGCATAATGATAACACCACAATAATATTACATCACAATAATGTTATATCACAATAATGTAAATGCTGATTATGCATATGCACAATGTGTATGTTGACCATCCTTTTCTACAATGTAACCAATTCCTACTATTCCATGGAACTATACTCAAATTCAGAGATGAACGCTTCAAAAGATCTGTCCCCCCTAAAAAGATAGTCTATGGACCATGAAAAGCAATAGTGTCGTCGGGGCTGTCAGTGCGTTGCAAACGGTTTAGATCGCGGCTAGAGGTATATATATATATATATATATAGTGCTTAATTAGCACTCGTGATATCATCGTACCACGAAGCGAATCACTGCGCCCTGACCTCCCCCCAGGATCTATTAAGATCCCACTATCTTGTAAGTTCCCATCCACTCTTTAGGCATAAAACGCCATAACAGCCATCAACTATACAATGTTTTTCCATGCATAATGTATGATCCAACACATACAAATCATATTTTATCGAATTTTACATATACCAACCACATTCTTGGCGGTATCATTTTCCAACATAATGGGGCCCACCACGACAGCCCGACAATCAATTGCTATAATTTCCAACCGCGTAAACATTTTATCACGTTTTTGAAATCATGTAACATTTTTCAAACATTTTTAAATTACGTAAATATTTTTCAACATTTTCGCAATCGCGTAAATAATTTTCAAACGTTTTCTAAATCGCATAAATATTTTCAAATATTTTTAAATCGTTTTCTCAATCGCGTAATTTAAAAAACATTATTTTAAATACGCGTAAGATTTTTCTACTGTTTTTCACTGTATAAAATATTTCTTGACGTTCTAAATTAAATTCTGAAACTTTCCAAACTTTAAAAATATTATTTGGACATCATTTTCCATTTTTCTTATAAAACTACTCTAAGTAATAATTTCTGACGTTTCTCTCAAAATTTGTATTATTTGATTTTAATAAAATCTTCTACAATTACCTTTACTAAAATCTTTTTCAATAAAATACTTTGAGTTCTAAATCACTTTCAAGACTTATTCTCCATTATCATGAATAAAATCACGTTTATCTAACAAAAACTTTATTCCATAAAATATTTGAATTTTCAAATCGCCTTTAAAAACTCCTTTTTTATTTCA
Source organism: Ormosia emarginata (assembly GCA_029884605.1). Classification (NCBI taxonomy): domain Eukaryota; kingdom Viridiplantae; phylum Streptophyta; class Magnoliopsida; order Fabales; family Fabaceae; genus Ormosia; species Ormosia emarginata. The sequence continues at coordinate 23,305,865 of JAQQTP010000074.1, read as the reverse complement.
AAATTCACTAAATTGAGTTCTTGTTAATAAATCCTTCAAAACTACCCTTAAGAAAATATTTTTGATCTAAAACACTAATTCTTGGCATGTTGGCCGAAAATCCATTTATTTCCATAACCAAATATTTATTCATTTCCTCTCTCATTTTCCTTTGTAAAAATCTTTAATCCAATTACTTGTTACTTAACCATCTAAAATCGACACTTAGTAAAATATTTCCAACGATTAGTTCCAAAATCCTCATGGAAATCGTGTACCTCTTAGTTCTTAGAAAACAACATAGTTTTCCTTTCCACGTGATTCTTATCATATGCCACATGATTTTCACATATTCATGCTTTCATGCTTGCTATTAAAGTAATAAAATCATATTAATCATTCAATAACAATCTAATTAAAATCATACCATCCCACATATAAATCATACTTAATTATCAAAGTAATAGAATCACATATAATCAAAAAGCAACCATGGCAATTTCATGCATACAATCAACATCATATAGTTATACACAATCAAACATACAAACACCAATAACCACACAATTCGAATGAATAAATCCTCACATGGATTTTCCACTCACAAACACAAACAAATCCATTCCCTCACCACCTCATTTGGCCGATGAGGTTAATCTCCCTCTTACCTTGATTGATGCCTCCTAGCTCCTTGTAGAACTCTCTTTGTGTCAATTTTTCACCACCAAGTAGATCTTAGAATCAAAACAAACACATAAAAGTTAGTATCTAAGGCTTGATTAAGATGACCATAGTTCAAACATGGTCTTAGGATTTCCAAGAGTCAAGTAAGAAATCAAGTTTCAAGATCTTTACCTTGAATCCCTAGAACTTAAATCCAAGAATCAAGCTTGAAGATGATAGAATTAGGTCTTGATCACAACATAAAAGTTGCTTAGAATGAAGTTTAGGATCAAGTGATGTGATTAGATAAAATTATGAGTGATTGGAAGGCAAGTTTAGAGAGTGAGGCTATGAACCACACAAGGAGAAAAGGTAAGAGCTTTTGTGTTCTTTGCTTGATAGGAAGGTGAAGATGAATGAATCTTGAGAAGTTCACTACATGAAAGAGTCTTGGATTAATTAGAGGATTCAAGATATATGGTTGGTGTAAATTATTGAAGGTTGGAGAATGGTATAAGGTAGAGAGACCATAAGCTTTGGGAGAGGAAATGGAGAGAATTTCTTTGTATTAAACTTTGCAAGAGAAGGTGAAAACTTTGAAACGTGATAGAAAATTCAACTTTGGCCATCTTGAAGACTTAATGGCCGTAGGACATGTTGAGAGAAAAATGAGAGAGAATTATTTTATTTGATAGCTTTGTGATAGCCTTTGCTTTTCTTTGACAAGAATGAAAGAAAAATTGATAGGAAAGATTAAGTATAGAAATTCATTGCATGACCGTAGGTTACATGTGCAAAGCCACCAAAATTGACTAAGCTATGCATTAAAAGATGATAACTTTAAGATGTGATAGAAATGAAGTGAAATGTCTTCTTTCACAAATGCATGGTCGTGTAGTGCATAGGAAAGAAGCTTAAGACTTGATAAACAAGATAGAAACATTTGCACATGGCTTCACATGGTCTCACTTGGCCTTGGTCTTCATGTAGTCATCCTTTAGTCATAAGAAATATCAAGAACATGCTAGAATTAGCATAGGTCTTCAACATACAAAAGTCTTAGCATGATATATGGGCTTAGGAAATAAAATTTGATAAAATTTTAGAAGCTTGGATGATGGTTTTAGGTGTGTTGGCCGAATGCTTCAAGGTAGGGAGAATGAAGTTTTTGGCTAAGTTGAGAAGAAAAGAAATGAAGAGAATGACTTAACTGACAAAATGTGATAGAAATGTGATAGCTAGCTTTCACAAAAGTGTGATAGTCGTGGAATGCATGCATGTGGGGAAATTAATGCTTGATCAATCAAGATAGAAATCAAGCACATGGTGAATGTCATCAAGTGGTCATGCTTTGGTCACCCTTGATTATTCATAAGCTCTTGAATATCCTATAAAACTCTACATGGCCGTGGAATACCATTGAGAGACTAACTAAAATTTTGTTTCATTTAATTAATACTTAAACTTAAATTAACTTAGCTAATTCATCTAGTTTAGGAATTAATTAAACTAGCCATTTTTGTTGACTTAATGGCATTGGTTAATAATCATTTCAAGCCACTAATATTGACTTCTAATAACTAGTAGCACATGGCTACCACATGGCTAAAGCTACAAGAAATTATTACTCACAAAATAAAAATTACTGCTCACAAACCAGTAATTATTGTACAATGAATAACAGGAATAGCATTTACATCATTTTCACTCTTGACTTCTAAAGAAGATAACAACATGTATCCTTGTGCTCCATTCCTCAATAAAGATTCGACTTGATTGGCAGTCAAAAATCCAGAAACCTCATCCTCAGGAAATACTAAGGTCTTTTTAGAACAATCTAACAGAATATGGTTAGAAGATAACTAATCCATTCCTAAGATTATATCTATATCGATAAGAGGCAAACAAATTAAATCAACAGAAAAGACTCGATTATTTATAGTAACAGGACAATTTAGGCAAACTTTAGAAGTACTAACAGGCTTGGCAGTAGGTGTACAAGCAATTAATTGAAAGTTCAAAGAAGACACAGGCAATTTCAACCGATCCACACAGTCATATGCAATAAACGAATGAGTTGCACCTGAATCATATAGTACAGTTAAAAGATTACCTGATATGACACATTCTCCCTTGATAAGATCATCGACCTGAGAGGCCTCGACTTTACTTATCGTATAAACTTGTCCTCTAGCTTAAGACGACAACATGAACATTGCTTATTGAAGGTTCCATCTTCGCTTGATTACAATCCCTTGAGAAGTGACTAGGCTTTCTGCATCTAAAGCAAATGATTCCCCTGATCATACAGTCCTTCGTCATATGACCCTTTCTACACTTTAAACATCTCGTTGGTGCCACATTCTGACCAAAATGATTGTTATTGGTACCTCCTCCACATGATTGTTGTTGTTGTTGCTAACTTCCCGATGGTCTCGAATATGGTTTTTGCTAAAACTGGTTGTTGTTACTGCTTCCTCCCCTTTGGAACCTTGATGGCTCAAAGTTACGGTTTCTTGTATCTCGTGATGGCTGTAACATTTCAAGTCTGCAACACATATCCATCAATGCCGAAAACTAGTTCATTCGCATTAGCAATACTCCCTTCTTCAGTTCAGCGCTCAATCCTTCCTCAAACTTACGACATTTCCAAACCTCATCAGGCTGGATCTGGAGATATCGTGAGAATTTAGACAAACTCTCAAACTTTGCTGCATACTCATTCACTGTCATTCCTCCTTGTCTTAATCTGAGAAATTCCATCTCCTTGGCATAGCTTGCATTATCCGGGAAATATTTTTCCAAAAACACTTCACAAAATACCTCCCACATAACTGCCTTTTGTTGTGCTTATAATACTCTATGAGTAGTATTCCACCAATTTTCACTGTCACCTAACAACATGAAAGTAGCATAAGTCACCTTGTGATCCTCTGCACACCTCATTCCTTCAAAAATCTTCTCCAGTTCTTGTATCCATAGACTTGCTTTTTCCAGATCAAACTCGCCCCAAAACTGTGGTGGATTGTTTCGACGGAATTCTGATAAATTCTGGACATTAACATTCGCTTCTTGCGGTTGTGCAGCGTATCGATTTTGTTGCACAATCACATCTGCCATATGCTGCAGCCGCTGCTATTGGATCCTCATTGTGCCCCGCGTTTACATGTGCTCCTCTATTACGAGACATAGCTTTCTTCACCAGCAACCAAAACACAAATAAAAGTCAGATGTAACCTTTCGGAAACCAAACATAGAGAATCACACAACTTAAGCAAAATAGACCTAACCACAAAAATCCAAAAAACTCTAATCGGGAGCTTTGATACCAACTAATGCAACACCCACCGTAGGGTATCACATTTAAGACTAATCCTAATATAACTTACCCCAGTTGTAAAAGAATTAATCTTGTAAAACACTGATTTTAAAATTTCATTTATGGAAAAACTGAAAATAAATAAAAGTCATAAATGTAAAATGTAACTGAAAACAAACTCGCCATAACTTACATATTACAACTTTGTTTACAAATAATTTACATAAATACATTCCCAAAAGATAATATATACATTACACACCAAACCACACACCAAAACAGAAACTATTTAACTAGAACTTCAATAGACTAAGGATTTAAGCTCTCATTAAGATTCTCCTCCTCAGTGTTATCATCAAAGAACCCTGGCGGATACAATACACACCGGGTTAGCATTCTAGCAGTCGACATCATAGAATCATCATGTGGAGTACGAGTATTTCTACTCCAGAGCTCACGAATAGGCATAAAGAACTCTAGACGCACAGACACGTGTTGTGTCATAACAGGAATTCCATCCCTAGTAGCACTTAGATTCAGAGTCAAATCCCTGGTATAAACAAATCGTTCTCTATCTGAATTAACCCTCCAAGCGTCAATCCCACCATGGAATTGAATTGTAACAAAACCTAAAACTTGGCACCTTGCCGCCATATCAAGATAATACAGAAAAATCGTCACTGGTAGTAAAAAGAGTTATCCACTTCCTTGTCTTCTTGGTCTTCATCAAACATATACAATAAAACAAGTATAACATAACAAAGAGGTGAGATCCCCTACATCAATACCAATGAGGCAGTATAGAAAATGACAGTAAATGATACAGATACAATATTATCACATACAGTCATATTATCATATCACAAATAACATATCAAATAAGCATAATTATCACATCAATATTCTGACCCACTATGCATGTGTACAACGACCCATTTCCTACTCCATGGAGCTAATCACAATTTCAGAGAGAAAGATAGGGAGTACATGTCTACATATCGTTAGCCTCAAATCATATGCCAATATATCAAATCATGGTGTGCAACATGGCCAATACAGACACTCTCAACCAATCACAAAAAGAGTAGTAACTCTGTCGAGATTGTCAGTGTGTTTACAAAGGATACCACGATGCAGTGGTGCTACTAACTGGCCACATATGATATTCCACACCCCGACGTCCCCAAGATCATTGAAGATCGTAACTACGCAATTCTCACCCGCACGAAGGTATAATTTCCATCTCCTAGGCCTATTGCCTTAATTGACATGCTTTTCCATGCATGATATATGATCCAACACATATAAACCATATTTCACCGTATATTACCACATTTTTTTGCAATATCACTTTCCAACATAACAGGGCCCACCATGACATCCTGACAACAAACTGCTGTAATTTTCAATCGCGTAAATATTTTATTGCATTTTTGAAATCGCATAGTATTTTTCTTACGTTTTCAAATCACGTAATTATTTTTCAATGTTTTCACAATCGCGTAAATATTTTCAAATGTTTTCTAAATCGTATAGATATTTTAAATTATTTCTCAATCGCATAGCTTGAAAATACACGTTTTTAAATCACATAAGAGTTTTCTAGCATTTTTTTCACTTGTGTAAAATATTTCTTAACTTTCTAAACTTATTTATAAAATTCTTTACATAATATAGACATTTTGGCCTTCTTTAAAATATTTTCTTTCTGAAAATTCTTAACGTAATATTTTCTATGATTCTTTATAAAAAATTAATTTCTTTGATTTAATTAGACATTACATCTCAAAATTTTCTAACGCGCTTCAAAACCCAAAGGTGAGCTATACGTTAGCCAATGTCAAGTACCTTCTATTCATTGTTATAGCTTTAATATACTAATTTAATTCCAAACATTGAATCTAATTTCCTTTTTCTACTAAAAATTCATTAAATTAATTTCTTGTTAACTAATTACCAAAGTCCATACTTAGTAAAATAATCTTGGATTTAAAATACCACACTTTGGCAAATTGGCCAAAAATTCATTTATGCATCATAAATCATGATTAATCATTTTTTCATCACAAAATCCTTGACAAAACCTTTAATCCAATATCTTATCATTATATTCTTTGATCCATAACTTAAGAAATAATTTGAAACATCTTGTTCTCTTGGTGATGTTCAAAACCATGAGCCTCCATAGGTTCTTTGGAACCCTCATACAATTTCCTCATCAAATGATTCACATCCTACTTTACACAATAATCATCATGCTTCCATAATCACATAAACAAGCATATAATCAAATAAACAAGCATAAAATCAAAGCTAGAAAGCATACCAACCAAAGATCATCACAAACAAAACAAGCTTAAAACCACACAAGTGAATAAATCCTTATGGATTTTTCAACACAAACAAGTCATCTCCTCACCACCAACTTATGGTTGATGAGGTTAATCTCCCTCTTACCTCAAGGAAGACAAAAATCCACTTAGTTGCTTTCCTTCAAAAATTTGATGTAGCCTCCAAAGAAAACCCTAACAAGCTTAAACCAACACAAAGTTACAAACTAAGCTTGAAGAAGAAAAATCATGGAGCAATCATGGTTTAGAAACTCAAGAATCAAACTTAGAAACAAAGAAGAAGAATTTTACCTTGAAAGTTTAAGAACCTTAGCTTGTAGTAAAGGTAGAAGATGAATGATTTAGCTTCGGTCTTCAACATGAAAGAGTCTTAGAATGATATGTAGGCTTAGGAAATAAGGTTGGATAAAATTTTAGAAGCTTGGATGATGGTGTTGTGTGTGTTGGCCGAATGCTTCATGGAATGGGAGAAATAGAATTTTTGGTTAAGTGAAGAAGAAAGAGAATGGAGAGAATGGTTTAAGTGAGACTAAAGTGTGATAGAAATGTGATGGATAGCCTACACTAAAGCTCCTAGCTATGGAATGCATGCATGTGAGGGAGTTAATGCTTGATCAATTAAGATGGAAATCAAGCACATGGTTATTGTCATCAAGTAGTCATGCTTTGGTTACCCTTGATGAATCATAAGCTCTTGAATGTCCTAGAAACTGCTACATGGCCGTGGAACTCCTTGACCAATACTAATCAAAATTTGTTTCATTTAATTACCACTTAAACTTAAGTTAACTTAGTTAATTCATCAAGTTTAAAGACTAATTAAACAAGTCATTTTTGTTAACTTAATGCTATTGGTTAATGGCATGTCAAGCCACTAATGTTGACCATTGTTAAAGACTAGTAGCACATGGCTATCACATGGCTAAAGCTACAAGAAATTATTACTCAAAGAATAGAAACTATTACTCACAAACTAGTAGCTATTGTACCGTGAATAATAAAATCACAATAAAAGAAAATTTTGATACTGTGTCCGATTTCGGGTTTAGTAAGATCCCCCGACCCCGCATTAACAGTACAAAATTTTATGGCCCTAAAAAAATTTTTTATTTTTTCGGGCCCACCCCGGGCCCACAGACAACCCGAAATAATATTAAAATAATCACAATCTCAGAAAAATCTACAAAAATTCTCAAAAATCATAAAAATTATAAAACTCATATTTATGCAGAAAAAATGAAATTTGGGGTGTTACAATCTCAAATATGATTTTCGTTGAAACCAATTATTGTTGTTATTTCCTCCTCTTTGGAATCGGGATGGTCCAAAATTGTGATTCCTCGTATCTCTAGATTGATCCAGATCTTCAAGCCGGTGACACACATCTAATAATGCTGGGAACTGATTCATCCTCATTGGTAGCACCGCCCGCTTCAAGTCAAGTCTTAAAACTTCTTCAAATTTTTAGCATTTCCACTCTTCGTCAGGCTAGATTTGAAAATATTGTGAGAATTTCGATAGGCTCTCAAACCTCGCAGCATACTCACCAACAGTCATTCCTCCTTGTTGTAGACCGAGAAACTCCATCTCCTTTGCATGTCTTACACTAGCAGGAAAGTACTTCTGCAGGAATGTATCGCAAAAGACTTTCCATGTAATTTTTCTTCCTTCAACTTGCAATAATTGACGAGTTCCTCTCCACCAGTCTTCACCATCTCCCATGAGCATAAAGGTAGCATAAGTTACCCTTCACTTGTCAATGCATCTCATTGCTTCGAATATTTTCTCCAGTTCTTTGATCTAAAGACTTGCCTTCTCTGGATCAAACTCGCCCTTAAACTGTGGCAGATTGTTACGACGGAATTCTGATAAATTTTGAGCATCTGTAGTTGCTTCTTGTTGTTGTGCTACTCTTTGATTTTGTTGCACAATAACATTTGCCATTCGTTGCATTGCTTCAGCAGCTGCAGTCATCGCATCATTATCGCATCCCATGTTCACACGTGTACCTCTACCACGAGACATTTCTTTCTCCAAAATCAACCAAACAAAACACAATAAAGTTAGTTGTAACCTTTCGGAAACCAAACACAGAGAATCACACAACACAAGCAAAATAAACCTAACTACAAAAACCGAAAAGACTCTAACCGGGACTTTGATACCAATTAATGTAACACCCACCATAGGGTATCACATTTAAGACTAAAACTTATATAACTTACCCGAGTTGTAAAAGAATTAATCTTGTAATGATACTGATTATAAAATTCCATTTTTTGCGAATAATATAAAATTAGATAAATAAATAAAATCGTACAATACATAACTATATAATACTCACTCATAATATACATAAATATAAAACTCGATTTAAAAATAATTTACATACATAAGATTGTACTTCAAAAAGTAAATATGTACAATTGTTACTTCAAAACATTAAACTAACCAAAGTTAACACTTCTAGGGAGAAAGTTCATCAGAAGGATCTTCCTCAGTCTCCTCTGAAGACAAAGACCTCGGATTCTGCGTAGACCTAGGAAACAAGTGTATGCGTAAAAGACACCATAGAGTTCTCTCTAGGGGTGCAAGAAGGAATACCCCACAAATCCCTCATGGGCATCGAGAACTCTAAATGTAACGAGATAGTGGTAAACAAAATAGGGTTGCCATTATGAGACCTACTAAAGGTTAGGGTCAACTCCCCAAGATAAACAACACGATCCCTCTCCAAGTCTGTAGTCCAAGCATCAGTACCCTCATGGAATTGTACACGTATAAACCCAATAATGCCTCATCGATACACCATAACATATAACGGATAAATTATCCTAAACAGAATCCAAGCGATCCTGACTCATCTTCTACATCGTCTTTATTTAATATAAACATACAACATAACAAACATAACATGAAGAGGTGAGATCCCCTAGATCAATACCAATATGATAGTATAGGAATAACTGTAAACATATAGATATAGCGTTAACAGGTAAAATCATGTTATCATATCATATATAAAATAATAGATAAATATAACTGTCATATCAGTATACTGACCCACTATGCATATATACACAGACCAATTCCTACTCCATGGAGCTAATCACAATTTCAGAGAGAATGATCTAGAAGATTTGTTTGTATCTCGTTAGCCTCAAATAAAGTGCTAAAACAAAATTTCAGCATACGCAACATGACTTATATAAGATAGTTTATGTCAGATCGTGATTAAGGATAGTGTTTTGTCGAGATCGTCGGTGCGTTGCATAGTACACCACGACCCAGTGGTGCTACCAACTGTCCACTTGTGGAATCCTCGCCCTAACACCTCCATCGATCAACCAGTGATCAACACTGCACATATCACACCCACACTAAGGTGTATTTCATCTCCTAAGCAACTCGCCTTTACCAATAAGGCTGACATGCTTTTCGATGCATAATTTATGATCCAATAAACATACAAACATTTATATCACAGTTTTTCATAAAAACACGTCATCACTTGGCAAAACTGTTTTCCAACATATCTGGGTCCACTGCATTGGCCCGACTTTAAACCGCTGTTATTTTCAATCGTGTAATACTTTTATATTTAATATACAAATAACCTTATTTAAAATACTTTTTTACTTAAAATTCCTTTAAGTAATATTTTCTACTATTCCTTATAAAAATCCACATTTCTTTGATTTAATCCAACTTTATAGATCAAAGTCTACCAACGTGCTTCAAAACCTAAATGGGTGAGCTATACGTCAGTAAACCCAAGTTTTTAAATTTATTCCCATCATAGTCGAAATCTACTTTCTAAATTATTCCAAAAATTTGTTCATTTCATTTTTATACCTTAAAACCCACTAATTTAAATTCTTGTTACTTAATCCTCTAAGACTACACTTAAGAAATTATTTTTTATCTAGATTTCCAATTCTTGGCATGTTGGCTGAAAATCAATTAGTGTTTTATCACAAAATATTTGTTCATTTCCTATTTCCTTTTCTTTAAAAAACCCTTAATTCATTTACTTATTACCAAATCATCTAAATTCATGCTTGATACAATATTTTTGATTGGTTTGCTCCAAAATAAGTGTGGAGGCCATGAGCCTCTAGGTTCTCTGGAACCAAAATCTCTTTCCTTTTTATGTGATTCACATCCTATATTACACATAAATTATCATGCTTCAACTATCACATATTCATGCATACTATTAAAATAATAAAAGCATATTAATCAAAACAATCACAAAGCATGAAAACTTATACATACAAGTGAATAAATCCTTATATAGATTTTTCACTAACAACCAATTTCATCCCTTACCACCACACATGGTTGATGAGGTTAATCTCCCTCTTACCTTAAAGGAAGATCAATCAAGTCCTTGCTTGTCCTCTTGAAGATTTCGTACACCAAGAACTCAAACCCTAGAAATCTTTAAACCATACCAAAGTTACAAACAAGACTTGAAAACAAGAAAACCATAGATCAAACATGGTTTAGAACATTAAAATCAAACTGAGAAACAAAAATCAAGAACTTTACTTTGAAAGCTTGAGAACCCTAGCTTGTAATAAAGGTAGAAGATGGTTGATTTAGCTTATGCTCTTAACATGAAAGAGTCTTAGAATGATATGTAGGTTTAGAAAATAAGGTTAGATGGAATTAAGAGAGATTGGATGATGGTTTGGAGGGATTTGGTAGTGAGCTTTAGGAAGGAAAGGTTAAGAGGTTTTCTTTGTTCATGGAAGAGAGAGAATAAAGAGAATGATACTTGGTCACAAAGTATGATAAACTTGAAATGGAAATATCCCAATACAAGCTCCTAGTTGTGGAGTGTATGCATGTGGGGAGTCAAAGACTTAATCAACAAGTTTAGGAAATATCACATAGTGTTGGTCATTAACATGTCATGGTTTGGTCACCTTGGTTCCTATTGGTTCAAGCCTAAGAATCATTGCATGAATCACAAAATGGTGAAGGTCCTAGAACCCTTCTTGGCAGTGGAGCACTAAGCAAAAAGGCTAACCAAGTTTTGTTCACAAAGTCTCTTAGTTTAACTAGTTTGTTTCCTATTGGTTCAAGACAAGTCTAGCTGTTAATATTGACTAGTTTTCATTAGTTACTCTTAAGTAACTAGCTCTCTAATTGGCTCACCAAAGTGAGTCATCAAGAATGCTCTAGAAAAATGACCGAGACTTTTTCAGAGACTATTATCCAATGGACAGAAGTTACTGAAACTATTACCCAATGGACAGAAGCTACTGCTCACAAACTAGTAGTTATTGTCTAATGAATAATAAAACGTGAAATTTTTTTATTTGGCAGATAAATTATAAAAATTATAAAATTGAGAACTGTGTCCTTCGGTTTTAGATTTAGTAAACTCCCCTGGTCCTGAATAAATCGTCAAAAATTTTCCCTAGCCTGAAAAATTTCATTTTCCCAATACCAAGTAAAACACACAAAAAGTCCAAAAATAATCACAGAATAATCAAAATAAATTAAGCAAGGCACAAAAATCACAAAATTGTAAAATCCCATAATATTGAGAAACATGAAATTTTGGGGTGTTTTAGTATAAAGTACACGTCCCCTTTGTGTTGGTATGAGGTTGGAGAGGGAACCATTCTAGGTCCTGAGTTGGTGTAGCAGACCATAGATCAGATTAAAATGATCCATGATAGATTGGCTAGGGCTCACAGTAGGCAGAAAAGCTATGCTAATAAGGGGAGAAGACCTCTAGAGTTCAGTGAGGGAGATCATGTATTCTTGAGAGTCACTCCTACAACTGGGATTAGTAGAGCATTGAGAACACAGAAGTTAAACCCTTGTTTCATTGGTCCCTACCAAATCCTAAAGAGAATTGGACCTGTAGCCTACCAAATTGCCCTTCGACCTAGCTTGTCTAACCTTTATGATGTCTTCCATGTGTCACAGATTAGGAAGTACAATCCAGATCCTTTACATGTCATGATAAATAAATCTGTGCAGTTAAGAGATGATTTGTCTTATGTTATGCGACTAATACGGATCATGGACAGAGGAGTCAAAGAACTTAGAGGTAAGAATATTCCTCTGGTGAAGTTGCTTTGGGATGGTGCTGGTTTCGAGGAGGCGTCTTGGGAGTTGGAGCCCCATATGCAGCAAGACTATCCGCAGTTGTTTATATGAGGTAAGCAATTTTGGGGGCAAAATTTTAAATAGGGGGAGAAATGTAACATCCTCTTCAACATGTTAGACTTGTAAATATTACAGAGGTAGCTTAATACTTGCTTAACATGTCTGCTTAATTTTGTGACAATCTGAGTTAGTTTGGGCACTTTCCTACAGCCTGAAAGGTGAAAAGTAGCTTAAAATGACTCAGATATCAGCATAAATGGCTTAGCTAATGGAAATAGATATGAATTATTTTTTCTAAGTCACAAATGTGTATTTTGTGATGTACTTAAAGTTTGAGAATTTTCAGAGTCAGTTTGGTATTTTTAGGCACACTAGTTATCTATTTAAAGCCGGAATGACTAGTCGCAGATATGAAAAATGTTGGTTTTGGTGTAACAATATTTTTTATGAATCCTATGATTTATTTTAAAGTTGTTAGAACTTGAAAATCTTGTTTTAGCTAAAGTTAAGTGTTTTTAGTAGATCGGGAATTATATATATGGTAACCTATGGCTTATAATCTTCCATGGTTACTAGCCACTTCCTTTGACTCTTTAAGTGATATTTCAAGCCATCATTCTTGTTTCTCATTCACTCTCTTATGGCTGAAAATAGAAGCAACAGAGAAGGAAGAGAAAGGAGAAAAACAGGAAAGGAAGAAGAGGGAATCCAAGGGGAAAGGAAAGTTGGAAGTCTTGTGATCATTTCCTTCATCATCTCCATCATTTTCAGCAGCTTGGGAAGCTTAAAGGTAGGGGTTTTTGAACTGAAACTCTCATTCCTACTCATTTCTCATGTTAGGCTAATTTGAGGTTTAATATGCCAAATTGAGTTCTTGTGGTGTTTGAAGTGATTTTCTTGCTTGGATAAGTTTTCAAGAGTGTTTATGACTTGTTCATGCTAAGAGTTTGGATTAGAAATTGAAAATTCTCCATTTGGACCTAAAATGCTCCAAGTGTTGATTTTAGGGGTTTAGATTAGTGATTTGGTGTTTTGATCCATCTTTTATGAAATCAATTGGTGTTTTATGTTTCCTTCATGTTAGTGAACTTGTTAGGAACTTGAAATCACCTAAAAACTGATTTAGAGTGGCCAAAATCTGAAATTTGTTCTAATGGAACAGTACCCGGATTCTGTAGAATTATGCAGAATCCATGTTCTGTTACTGGTGTCGCGGCGCAAGTATTTCAAGTCGCAGCGTGAGACTGATACACTTCCAGTATTGGAACCCGAGAGCAGGGTGCTGCGATGTGGCACAAGTGGCACTGCAGCGTGGCACAGGTGGCGCCGCGACGTGAGCTCTAGAATCTTCAAAAATGCATTTTTGATATCGTTAGAAGTTCCTAAGTGTTGGGATCATTCTTATATGCTTTCCTAAGTGTGTTGGGACACAAATAGGGGTAATTCTTGGAGAGAATAACCACATGGCATATATTTAAAAGTTGTGAAACCTTATGCAAATCTTTGAGTTAGAATTCCTTAGGAATTGTGTCTAAAACCTTACACAACTTGAGGTTGTTTTGAAATCATTTGTGAAGTGATAATATGAGGTTCTAGATATGAGAATACTAGTTATATAGATCTTACTACTATGTTGGATAAATGAGGCTAAGATTCCTATGTTCTAGTGTTTATATGTGGCTTGGATATTTGGTTTTCAAACTTAGTATTTGCTAGTTTCCTATGTATTATGACCTTAGATGGTGTGCACAATCATGTGGCCTGAGAACAAGGTGTTGGATCTATATTCTCCTTGCATTTATGCTTGTATGGTCAGGGCTATTGGTATGAGGGTGGTAGCAGTACTCTTACTTTATGAGGGGAAAGAATCCACTTATTACTAGGTAGTGTGATGGTTCTTTTGCCTAACCTACTAAGACAAATACAATGAACATAGGTTCTTGGGAAATAAGTAAATAACATGTGTTTTCAAAACCTAAAACTTGCATTAGCATTGCACAATCATTATATTAGGACTTTGTTTGAGCATAACCATACATCATAGCATAAAACATTGCAATGTTGGCAATTGTATGGGCAGTTGTATCGCTTAGTTTCTTGTTCGATAATATCTTAGGGTTGTATGGGTGATTCTTTGATGTTATTAATTTTCGGATTTCCTTTTCATAGAATGTTAAATTGTGTTTAGTTGAATTATTTGTTATAAATGATTAACTATTGGTCTTGGTATACGAATACTGAGAAATTGTGATTTCTCACCCTTGTGTGTTCCATGTAAATCTAGGTGAAAACCCTCTAAAGAGAAAGGGCACGAAAAAAAAGTAAAAGGCTTTGTTTAGCAGTTTTATTTCTTGTTGAACCAGTTTATTTATTAGTACCTTTCTGGTTGTACGTAAAAGTTTATGTATACAATATGGCTTGTTAGCCAGTGACGTATGCATATATGATCTTTTTATCATTTGAGGCTTTCTATAATGGCTATATAGGCTATTATGGGTTTTAATTTATATGCATTTTTAGAAGTAACACGTTTAATGCGATTTATCTTGAAATATTCCCTTTATTTTACAATAATTTTATTAGGGTGTTACAAAAGGCGGTTATAGGTGCTATTATTATACAAGATCATAATTAGCAGTTATGAATAATCATAGGATTTATCCACTGTATAAATCTTGTGGTAACATGTTACTACCCAATTTCGTGATCTAACATTTTTTGTGTTGGGATCTCGACAGTGTACCATGAATTCCTGTTAGGGTGTCAACGACGGACTCCGGCTGGATGTGTGCCAGGTTGACCCATAAGACTAGTGTCCCTGATCATGGTCCAGAATAGAATTATAACTTTTAAAGCCATTTATGATTAATTTCAAGATTTGAACATATCAAACAATTTCAACTGAGAAAACATACAACCTTTAACTTTCCAAACTCCAAGTAAGTATATAAGAAAATTAAGCATCATAGAAAAAGGATCAAAACTACTTATAAGCATGTGAATTTCCATATTTGAACAAAGAGAATTAGTCACAAGCTCAAGAACAAAGATATTACCATAAAACATGTAATTCCAAATAAAGTGTGTACTTATCTAGCATATTAGCACATGTAGAAACACTTTTAAGACATAAAGCTGGAAAAGTACTACTTAAGGCATGTTAAGACATAAAACAAGTCTCTACTTCTCCAAAGGTTACCTGTCCATGCTTCTTAGAGACTAGGAAAGAGAACTTGGAGTCATCTTTGGTCATGTGCTTGGAGCAACCACTATTAAGAGACCAATGTGAGCTATTGACCTTTAAGCACACCTACAACGCACTTAATTTTTAACCTTTGGTACCCAAATTTTCTTAGGTCCTTGTGTGTTAGATTTGGGCAAAGTGCCCTCGGAGATCCAAACCATCTTAGTCCCTAGTTTGTTGTTGTTCTTCCTTGCATTGCATGTTGATGCACTATATCCTTTCTTGCCACAATAAAAATATTTTATGAAAGGATTACTTGATGTGCTTAATGAAACAATGAAGTTCTTATAGAGTTTTTGTTGATTTTTGGGAATATACCCCCAAACCAACCTTTTCAAAAACTCATCTTTATTTTCTAAGCAATATATTCAAATTGTCTCATCCAAAAGTAAATTTAGAAAGAGTATTTTTTAAATCCTCAATCTCTTTCTCCAAGACTTTACACGAAGATCAAGAAGAGGATATAGATGTATTTTCATGAGAAGAACAAGTCATGCATAAAGAATTGACATCAATTAATCTAATAGTTTCATTTTTAATTTTAAGTTCTTCAATTTCCTTCGTTAAGATGGAAATTTTGTTTTCTAAAGAGGAAATACTTAGTTTTCTTTGATGAGGAAACAAGTTTAGAAAGTCTCATAGATTCATCATGCAATTCTTTAAAAGTATCTTATAATTCATTATAGGAAGCGGAAGAGTCAAGGGTTAAGGATACTACATCTATGTCATCTTAATCTTCCTCTTCCCCTCTAGCCATGAGACAAAGGTGAGCTTCCTCATTATCGGAGCTATTGATTGAGTCCATGTCATTTTCATCCCATGATATATAGGCTCTCCTTCCTTTCCTGTCATTTGAAGGTCTCTTCTCAAACTTCTCCACATTCTTTTGGTTGATAGGACATTTCATCTTCATGTGTCCCTAATAAACACAATTTTCAAATATTAGCTAACCCTCGTATTTAGTCTCTTACACCTCTTATATGCTTAACTGATTAGTTTTAGACACATTTTATAAGTTTAGGTTCAAATTAGGCTTAATTGTATTTTTAGCATTATAGGAAATTTTACATTGTTTTTTGTATTTTGAACATAACTTGAAATCTAGATGTCTAGTTGGGTCAGATTGGGCCACAAAGTCATAATAGAGATGTTGTCACTGGAACCTAGATCATGTGCAAAGATTGGGCCATAATTTGGGTTGTAGGTGTAATTTAGAGTTGAAACAGGTTCCATTTGAAAGCTAAGACAAATATCTTCAATTCTTATGATGACAACTTATCAAAACGATGATGTTTTGATTGTTTTTTCACCCTTTGAATTTGGATGACGAGTTTAAAGAGTTGTTAAGAATGTTTTGGGCATAACTCTCTTATCTTAAGCCTAAATTATGCAAATTATGTGTCCAATTAAAGATAAAGGGAAGAGGATTAAACCTAAGCTGAGGGAAAACTTGGATTTTTAATTTTAGAGATAGTTATTTAAGCAACAACAACCACGAAATACAACCCTAATTTTCTCCTAGTCGTTCTTGCTTGCATTTCCTCTCTTCATCTTTCTTCTTCTCCTTTGTCTCTAGTTTTCTTTCTTTTCTGTTTTTGCCTTCCATCCATGGAGGGCTAGACCCATTTAAATCAATCTTAGGGATTGACAATCTTGATGTTTAATTCTGAGATCTTGTTTTGATTGTTTTACATTAAATTGCTAATCGAGTTTCTCTTTTACTTGTTGATCAATTTTATCTTTTACTAGTTAAACAATTTCCTCTTTGATTTTGTTAAATCTGAATTGAATTGCTTAATTTGATTTGGATGTTGATGTGATAATTGCATAATTACCACGTGCTTAATGAGGATTACAGATGCATCAAAGGCTTCTTTGATGATGTTTGTTAAGTTTAGTTGAATTCTGGGTTTTCGATTAATTTAGAATTAGATGGGTGCTTAATGTAACACCCTAATCCTAGATATCGAAAGTAAATAGAATCAAGGGTGTCACTTTGAAAATTAAAACATAAACTTAAAACAAACTCGTACCCTGTATAACGAATATAACACATGCATATATAGAGCCTTGAAAAAGTAAATGAACAAGACATTTTGTGCATCTATTAACTTGCTCTTTACCATGAAACTATCTAATATGTCTAAAATTATAACTTTTTAAAAATTGTTTACAAACACATAATTACATAATCATTAATATAAATACAGAACTTATTACAAACTGAGAAAATAAATAGAATTATATAAATCTAAACTTATTCTTTAACACTTCCTTTGCTCCTACTGTAGTCTACCTCTGGATTTATCATGGAAACAAGAAATTGGGGTGTGTAACACCTCGAAAATTGTTTGTTTCATGATATATATTCATTTTATAATATTTATGAATTTTTGTAAATTATTTTGGTGATTTAGATTATTTTAATATATTTTTCAATTTACGTGTGCACTGAGCGGAGCTGAGAAAATAAAATATTTTCCTTGAGGTTGGAAAACCTTGGACTGTGGAAACGGTGACTGTGGATCTTACTAAAGTCGAGGCCGGACACAGTTTATGAAGTTTTCGTTTTTCGAGATTTTATTTGATAAATAAAAATTACGATACATTTTATTATCCGTTGGATAATAAATACTAGTTTTGTTAACTGTAACTTTTGTCCACTAGATAATAGCTTTAGTAATGTGTTAGTCATCTTTTCTAGAGAGCACTTTAATGACATCATCAAATTGACTTTTTCAAAAAGTGGACAAAGCTTCTCAAGGAAGCTTTGCACCAAGCTTCTCAAGGAAGCCAACTTCTCTCTCTCCTCCCTTGGGGGACTCCATGGCAATGAGGGGGAAAGGTGACACAAATTGTCACCTTTCCACTAAAAACACATACTCATTTTTCACTTTTCAAATTTTCAGAAAGGTTTCTATCATTTTCTCTCTCTACTTTTCCATTCTCTCTCACTTTTCTCCTTCACATTTTCTTTTCTTCCTCTCCTCTCCAAGTCCACGGCAACACCACCTTCTCCACCCTCTATGTTTGATTAATTTCAAGCTACCAGCTTGAAACTACATTTCATTTGAAAACTTTTCTTGTTGGAAACATTTTCAAAAACTCACATTTTCTCTCCATTTTCTCTTCACTCCCACGACCAAACCCACCATTTTTGGCCATCCAAACTTTCTTGCTCAACCAACCTTATTTCTTTCATCTTCTCATCACCTTGAAGCTTTTTCCTTTTGTGACAATCACTTGATTCTTCCATCTTCATCTTCTTCAATAAAGCCCTAAAACTTGAAGCTTTGAGGTAACGTTCTTGACTTTTCTATTTTCTCTCCTCTTTTTCATGATTCTTGGTCACCTTGATGATCAAGGACTTTTCTTTTCAAGTTTGGGTTATTGATTATGTGAGTTTGATCATCCTAGGGTTTTGTTGGTGGTGGTGAACGAAAATTGCAAGAAGCAACAAAGGAGCTTGTTTTTCTTGTTGTCTCCTTAGGTAAGAGAGAGATATTCTTCTTCAACTTATCTTGGTGGTGAGGAACATATTTTTGGTGTTGTTAGTGAGGAATCCATGTTAGGGTTACTCACTTTGTTGTATGATTTTTGGTGATTCTTGATCATTTTGTATTGGTTTTACCTTGTAGGACTTTATTGGTTGTTATTGTATATCTTGATGGCTTTGGAATAATTTTGATGGATTGGAATCATCTATGGAAAGCATAGCTCTTTGCCCCTTTGTTTGAGGCTCACGGCCAAGCACCCACCAATGGAGTGTCCATGATCAAAATTTTGTAACAATTTAGGGGACTAACTAATTAAGTGATTAATGATGAGTGGAATGATGAGAATTTAGGCTCCTAGTCCCTTAGAACTCATGGCCCCATAGAGAAAACAATGGCAAAATTTCATGTTAAAATGGAAACTTAATTAATTAAATGATTAGATGTTGATTAGGGATTCATAAAATGGAAAGAACAAAAAACAAAATTTTATCCTACAACCTAAAGTGTTTTTGGGCCAAAGAAAAAACATGAGTGTAAGTGAGGTTTGAGAAACTTGAAATAATTACTCTAAGTGAGTTATGTTTAGAACTAAGTAAAGGACTTGCTTAATTAGAATAACAAAGATTAGGTGAAAAATACAAAAGAATTCCTCTAGAGAGGCTTAATAGGAAAAGTGTTGAAGTTAAAGCGTAATTTCATATCAAACCTAAAAAGTATGCTTTCGCAATTGAGAATTGGACAATGTATTATTGTGGGTCCATAAGTGGGACCAAGGAATTGTTGATAATTAATTTGGCCAATTATGGCGTGATTATGGAAAAAGTATATTATTGTAGAATATACATAAATATGCACTGAGTCAACATGCATTGTGAAAGTCCGGTGGACTTTGTTGTAAGGCTTCATGCCTAGGAGATGAATCACACCTTAGTGCGGGTGCGAATAGACTAGTGTAGATTACTTGTTGACCTTGGGGGCATCGGGGTATGGGTATCTCACATTAGGCAGTTGGTAGCTTCTCTGTGCCGTGAGATAGATCGATGCAAATGCACTGATGATCCGGACCTAAACACTGTCCTATATCGCGATCTTGTGAAGAATGTCTTGTATAAGCCATGTTGCGCAATTTATTGATATTGAAGCACTTGATTTGAGGCTGATGAGATACAGATATGTCTCCTTGATCATTTTCTCCGATATTGTGTTTAGCTCCTTGGAGTAGGAATTTGGTACTTGTGCATGTGCATAGTCGGTCAACATATTTACCTGACATATATTTATATGATTATAGAATTGTTTCTTCTATTGATATTATGACTGCCTAGATTATTAAATTGTTTATTATCTGAACCTTGATGTTGCTTACTATTTTACTGTAATATTTGGCGTTATATGCCGATTATGTTTCTTTACTGCCATGTTGGTAATGATGTTGGATATCTCACCTCTTTGCTTTGTTATTATGTGTATATATGTGCTTCTTTAAAGACCAAGACAAGAAGGGGCTCGAGTTTCTTGGTTACTAATCAAATTAGTCTTCTGTTTTGTGATGGCATCCCAGCGAGGCTTTCTTAGGTATGCCAGACTGAGGTTCCATTGAGGCGTTGACAGTTGGCACGTTGACTTGAACACTAAGCGTTTCGTCTACGTGGGAGATATGACTGTGTCTTTGGCGTGGGGTCGTTATGACCCACCTGTTTTCTCTTTTGATCTTGTTGTATGGCTGGAGTTCTACATGCCAATACGTGAGGTGTGGGGTGACCGTGAGTATACCCCACAAGAGGATTCGTTCCTATCTTCTGCATGAGCCCCTGCTCGTGAGTCTGCTGCTCCTATAAGGATTTTCTCTTCTGAGGAGGAACTTAAGGAGGACCCATTTGAGGCTCCTTCTCAGTAGTTGTTGGGGGCATGATTCTTTTTGTAGCCTTTTTGGTGGCTGTTTGTATATCACTTTGGAGGCCTGATGTCTTTTGTTATTTTTGGAGGGTTAATGTATGTAATTCGTTTTTGGGCATGTAAAGCTTCTGCTTTCTTTTGTTAAAACGGTTGATGTAAATAAATACTTATGTCATATATCTTTTGTATAAATGTATGGTTTGATCTTCATGTTAATTTCGGCAAAGTTTATGTTTTTACTTACAAAAAAAAAAAAGAAATCACCAAGTTATTGTATACTTTATAAATGAATAGGTTACTATCTAGATATATATAATCTGAGTCTTAGTGTTATCTTTTGAGTTTTCATTTGTTTTCGGTGTGACTGTCCCTCTCCAAAAAAGGGCATTACAAGGTGAGAATTTAAAATTCTCAGTAGTAAATTTACAAAATATGATATTATAATAAATCTAGCTACTATAGTTTTAAACAAGTTACATAAATTAATAAATAGAAAGGTGATGTAAGCTAAAAATTAGTCTTTTCATTACCGATGTAAACTGTTCATTTATATATATATATATATATATATATATATATATATATATATATATATATATATATAGGATCGATTTCTTACACCAGTGTAAGCCTTTTTTGACTTATACTTATTTTCAACCGTTAAATCTACTTTCATTTAATGGTTGAGATGATTTCATTAAAAGTAACCATTAGATGAAAGTGAATCTAACGGTTTAAAATGAATGTAAGTCAAAAAAGACTTATACTGGTGGAAGTTGATCCTCCCTCATATATATATATATATATATATATATACCTTGTATAATTAGGTTAATTAACCTATTCTTTAATTACCTTAGTGGTTACCACCACCTTTCAAAATTCAATCTTCATACAAAAGTATATTAAAGCATCTAATACTAATTCATTAATTTTATTCAATATACATTCATTAGTTACTTTATTAATCAAGCAACTAAATCACATGATAATAATAATAATAATAATAATAATAATAATAATAATAATAATAATAATAATAATAATAATAATAATAATAATAATATACCAATACATACCTTGTATAATTAGGTTAATTAACCTATTCTTTAATTACCTTAGTGGTTACCACCACCTTTTAAAATTCAATCTTCATACAAAAGTATATTAAAGCATCTAATAATAATTCATTAATTTTATTCAATATACATTCATTAGTTACTTTATTAATCAAGCAACTAAATCACATGATAATAATAATAATAATAATAATAATAATAATAATAATAATAATAATAATAATAATATACATTACAATATTTCATAATACCTTATAATCATTACAATTTTCATAATACCTTATTCCTTGAGCAATAATTCAGCCAACAAGACCAATTCAATTCCTCAAATATCATTAGCAATAATTTAAGTCACATTCAAAAGACTACTTATTATCTAAAATTTACAAGCGAGAGTATACTTCCACAAAAGACTACTTTTTGACTTAAAGTATGACCGTGACCTACATATAGCCTAAAAACAAGCATTTTAATTCAAAGTTTAGTGCTAACACATGAATTAAATACATAGAAACTATATTCTAGAACAGAACATCAACATACTTTGAAATATTCAACTATATTCTCATTAAAATAACATCTTAAGCTCAACATATAACCACTAGGAAAATTTAAGACAAAGAAATCTCATTAAACATATAATGCAGCCATAACTTGCACCAAGCAACCATCCAATGAGACTTTGTTTTTCTTTTCATATTCAACATCAATAAAAACAATAGATGATCAATTACAAAGACTTTAATACCATTATAAATTAGTTTAGCCAAGAGATATACAACTAAACAACATTAATCATACTTTCTTCCTTCACATCTCATTAGGCATCTATATCACACTTTATAGCTTATACCATTTTTCTACCAAACCTTTACCAATTCAAGTTTAAACATGTCATTATTTCCTATTATCACAAAGTCAATCTTTTCCTTCCACAAAAAGTAATTACTAGATATAAACTCAAAATACATTACAACATTATATATACATTTCAATACTACATACACATGTCACAACCTTTGATCTTTAATTATGAACTATTATATAACTTTTATTTCTTCATGACAATTAACTTTTATAGCATTGCATTGCATTTCACCACACCCCTTATAATTTCTCACGACTGGACAGTACCATAAGTTTATTCTACTTGCTGAACTGCACAACAAAAACAACCACAACGTGTTGATGCTCCTCTTTCTCTTCCAAACTGCTTTGCTTCCATTTAATCATAATTTCCACCAATTTTCAACACATCAACATTTAAGAACATTAACATACACACTTAACTAATGAATCTCAACTTTAACCTCAACACAATTTACCCTCAAAATTTATTTTGGATCTCACCCAAAATTGACATCACAAGGAAGAAAATAAAATGTTAAACAACGGAATCCATGGCAAACAACAACCTTAATCTCGTTTCCATACCTCAAAAACCACTAACAACCATTATTAAACTTAAAGGAGTGAAGATTAACATATAAATCTCGGTTAGCATGAAAATATTTCATTCTCTTTTTACGGCCAAAACATCAACCAGAAAAAGAGGGAATATAAAAGCAATGTAAGAAAACAGTTTCCCCTACCTTATCTTCTATAGGTCCATGCTCTTCCTGTAACATCCCAAATTTAATAACCATAGTATAATCATGATTATACCACAATCACTAAATCAGGCCTGCTACCAATGCAACAATGCATTTCCAAATATTTCCACTGTTCATATATAGAAAATATGAGCCACAAATGAAATATATAAATATATACACAGGTCCAAAATTACATCCACTGAAAAGAAAATACATTTTATGTAAATATATACTTAACATAAGGTACTATTGGCATGAAGCATCATACTTACATACCTAAAATTAAGAAGACAAGTACAAATGCATTAAAGGTGAAAGTAGTAACCCCGGGATAGGTACTACTCATGAACAGAGTCACATCCCCTATAAATATAAAAAGATTGGCGACTCGGTGGCACGCTAGGTATCAAAGACCCCATGAAGCTGCTTCCGCACGTAACCAAAGAAAACCCCGTCCAGACGCCATCACAGGAATCAAAAAGTCAACCCAAATAAAACCAGGTGATTCAACCTTGTCCCCCTTCACAGTCTTTATCAAACATAAACATAAAACAGGACAATACAATAAAGAGGTAAGACCCCCTATATCAATACCAGTTATGACAGTAAAGAAACAAGAATGGCACACAACTTCATTCAAGTATCGAAAACAATAAGCAACATTAAAGTCAGATGATAAGCAATTCAATAATTGAGGCAGTCATAATATTAGTGAAAGAAAAATTCAATAAGTACATATATGTATATATTTATGTTAGATAAATATGTTAACCGACTATACATATGCCCAATGTACCAAACCCTACTCCATGGAGTCAAATACAACATCGGGAAGAATGATCGGGGAGACATGTCTGTATATCATTGGCCTAAATAAAGTGTTATCACAAAGTCCGTGTACGCATCATGCTCATACAAGACATTCATCACCGGATCGTTAATAGTATAGTGCCTGGTCGAGATCGTCAAAGCATTGCTCAGTCACCACGGCCCAGAGGAGCTATCAACTGGCCACTTATAGGGCACCAACGCCCAGACGCCTCCAAGTTTCAACAAGTGAACCACACTACTCAATTCGCACCCGCACAAAGGTGTAATTCATCTCCTAGGCATACAACCTTAATAAAAAGTTCACCAGACTTTCACAAAGTATGATGAATGACTCAATGTACAGACACACACACGCACACACACACACACACACACACACACACACACACACACACACACACATATATATATATATATATATATATATATATATATATATATATATCAATGTCATGCATTTCATAACCATAAGCCACCATTGGCCAAAATAGTCATCAACAATTCTTGGTTCCACTTGTGGGCTTGATAGTAAAATTATCATTTATTTTCAATCGCGGACATACCATTATCTCATAAGGTTTTATTACTATTTTTCAATTAGGTAAAGCTTCTATTGCCATGTTAAACTAAATTTTGAAACTTTCAAAGTTTTATATAAAAATTACACCTCAGCTTCAACATTTTTCCTATTGAGCTTCTCTAGGGAATATTTTCTAAGATTTTTCACATAATCCTTATTACTCTAATTTTAAAAGTCCTTCTCTTTATCCTTAATAAAAACTCACTTAAAATAAATATTTTAGGTTTCTCAAAACCTCACTCACGCTTATTTTCCTTCAATGGCCAAAAATCACTCTTGATTTTAGGATAAAAACTTTATTTCTTTTCTCTTTCCATTTTATGAGTCTCTAATTAAATATCTAATCACCTAATTATCTAAGTTCCAACTTGATACAAAAATCTTGCCTTGGATGCCCTACATGTCCATGAACCCTAAGGGTCTAGAAAACCCATAATTTTCATCACTTTATCAATCACTTATCACTTAATTGCTTAAGCCCCAAATTAATACAAAGATTTTGTCTTAGACACCTTAAATTGGGTCACTTGGCCGTGAGCCACAATCAAAAGGAGCACAAAGCCCTTGCCTTTCATACATGATTCCAAGCATCCAAAGCATCTTCATTGATCAATTTCACATAATAGCAAACTTATGCACCATATCATGCAATAAAATTATTCAAGGCAAATAAACACAAATCACCAAAAATCATACAATCAATTGGGTAGATCCTCACATGGATTTCCCACTCAAAACATACAAAGTTGTTCCTCACCACCATGATAGGTTGATGAGGTTAATCTCCCTCTTACCTAAAGAGATGGCAAGAAAAGAAAGCTCCTTAATGCCTCTTGGAATTTTCATCCAACACCTCCAACCAAACCCTAGAAGTTTCAAACTCACAAGATTAACGCCTAAAGCTTGAAAAAAGAAGACCAATGATCAAGATGATGGCCTTGAACACGAAAAAGAGAAAAGAAAATATGAAGATCAAGAATCTTACCTTAAGAGCTTCAAGTTAGGGCTTGAAAAAAGATGATGGACATGAACAATTGCACTACCATAAGCTTACTTATCTTCTACTTCTCCGCTACTCAAAACACATGCATACAAAAATCAAGAGGACTTTATTCAAGGTTGTAATGAGGTCATGGTAAAGGAGAGGAGATAATATGGATATAAAAAGATAAATACCAAAGAGAATAAAAGAGCATTATGGTACAATTAGAGTGGAGAAAATGTTTGAGAACATTCATCATAAAGGACAATCACCAATATTTGACTAATGTTTTGTTGAAGATCAATCCCAAATTGGTGAATTGAATTCATTGTTAGACTTGAACATTCTCCTTTTCTTCCTGTTGTTTCCAAGCATCCACCTTTATTTTGATAATCCTTTGATTGCAACGGTGGTTGTAACACCCTCCGTAGGGCGTCACATTTTAAATAAAACATAAAACCAAATGAAATCATTTTATAAAAGCTTTGAGTTTTAAAAGATAAATTTTAAAATATCTTTTTGCGGAAATATAAATTTACCAAAAATTATAAGTAAAACAGAAATTAGATTGAATTAATTAATACACATATTATATATGTTACAAAATATCCAACAACAAATTAAAACATAATATTTATAGACTCAGAGAAACAGTAGCAAACCCAAAGATGAGTACTACTAATAGCACGGTAACAACACTAACGAGAAAACCCAACCTACATGTTCCATTTCTCCACCAAACTGCATCCTGTTGAAACTTGGAAGATTACACCTTGACGTCGTCACCATCTTCAGAACATAGCCTCCAGTAGGTCTAAGAAACTCGTTTCACCTACTATACGAATTTAACAATACAAACACAACAAAAACAATACAGTAAAGAGGTGAGATCCCCTTTCACCAATACCAGTACGGTAGCAAAGAATTATACGAATGACAAAGTCATTCCATACACACAAATATCACAAATATCATCATGTTATCAATTTATAAATAAAATCAAATAAGCATATATCATAATAAAATGAATAACAATAACAACATATAACATCACAAAGTTTAATATATACTAAATAACGACATATAATATCATGGATAAAAATATAAGAAATAACCACATATATAAGATCATAGATAAAAATAAAAATAAAAAATATAATAAATAACAACATATAACATCATAGGCACAAAGATAATAACAACATATAATCATAAGATCACGTATAAAAGATCATAGATAAAAGATCATAGATAAAAGATCATAGATAAAAGATTATAGATAAAAGATCATAGATAAAAGATAATAATGTACAGCATATAAACATATGCAATATGACACAATCCTACTCCATGGAGCTAAAAACAAACAGACATCGAGAGCGAATGATCCTCAAAATCTATTAGTACCACGGCTGCCCAACCAAACTATTGCGTTGTCACACGTTGCGTCTATAGCCCCACGTCACATGGAATCCACCATCCAAGGCGTGGTGTAGTTCACGATCTCACGTTGTGGCACTACAGGCAATGTACTATTAGACTTTACAAGATCTCGATTAAGTATAGTGTGTGTTGAGTCCATTAGTGTGTTACCAGTTACCACGGCACAGAAGAGCAACCAACTGTCCACATATGGAATTATGCACACTAACGTCTCCAAGTTCATTCAAAATTGAACCACACTACGCTTATCGCACCGACAATACGATGTGATTCACCTCGTCAATCAATCCACCAAAAATTGGCATTAACAGTAAGTCCCACCGGACAAATACTGTTCCAAAGCCTGTACGGGTTCACCTCATAGCCCGACAGCAGAAAAATATACAGAAAGCCTGTACGGGTTCACCTCATAGCCCGACAGCAGAAAAATATACAGAATATATAGTTTTGGTCAATCGCGTAGAAATTTTATCGCGTTTTCACAATCTCGTCGTTTTTATAAACGTTTTTAAATCGCGTAAATTTATTTTACTATTTTTAAAATCGCGTAGAGTTTTTAATACGTTTTCTCAATCGCGTAAGATTTTTAAATCATTTTCTTGTCCGAATTCCTTAAAAACACTGTTTAAAACAAACAAAAATAATATTTAATACATTTAAACTACGTAGAATATTTTTCATACCGTATACTGTCTTTTGGACATCTTTTCTATCTTATTTGTCCGTTTTTAATATAAATTGACAGTATTATGTTTAGAAAAATTATAATAATGATTTTCTAGGTTTACTGTCAAAAATCCTTTTTATTTTTATTACAACCAATAAATTACACTTTTAAAAATTATTAACGTGCTTCAAAAGACAAGGTGAGCTATACGTTAGAAATTTTACAAAGCTACTTAACTTATTTCTTCTAACAAGAAAAATCATTAGCTTAAACTTCTTAAACTTAATTCTAATCAATTTATTTCTTCAAAACTCATTGTAATAAAATCCTTTTGGCATTTATTACTTAAACTTAGTTGAAAACAATTACGTAAATCAAAAAGATTTAAATTTGGCATTTTGGCCGAAAATCATTCTATGCTTTATAATTCATTCCTAATTATTTTCATACATTTAATCTCTTATAAAACTCTTGATCTAATTTATTTTTATTAAATTATCTAGTCCATAATTAGAAAATAAATTTGGATTAAAAGTATGTGGCATGTTGGCCAATTTTAACAAATTCCTTGCATTTGATCTTTAAATTATTTTTCATCTTTTAAATCAATGTCAAATTCATTGTATTCATTAAATCATTGTTTTAGAAAATGATTTTAGAAATCAAAACATTTAACTTAGGCATGTTGGCCGAAATACCTAATTTCATTCTTGGATCCATAAATTCATTTTTCTTACTTTAAATCAATTTGTGACTTGTCAATTTTCCTAGGTTAATTAAATCACACTTTTAGAAAATTGATGAGAACATTTTGGTCCTCCTTTTATATTAAGACCGTAAGCCTTGGTGTTATGTTCTTTGGAACACTCATGCAATTTTTCACATGCTATTTACATTCTAGAATAATTACCATACTTCTATAAACACATGCAATATATTAACACATGTAATATATCAAAGCAATCATAAACACATACCAAAAATTATTAAAGCTATAAACATGCTTACACACATAATCAATCACAATTAGGAAAAACTATAAACAATCAAGTGAATGAATCCTTATAGATTCTTCACCACAAACACAAACATTCCTCACCACCAACACATGGTTGATGAGGGTAATCTCCCTCTTACCTCTTGTAGAAACCTCCAAGTCCATTGTATGTCTCCTTCAAGCAAGCTTCCTCCACCAAGAGCTCCTTGAAAACAAAGAAAACATACAATATTAATACCTAAGGCTCTAAACTAGAATAATCATGGATTAAAATCATGATTAAAACTTTGAATGGATAGAAACATGAAGATAAAAGAATCCTACCTTCAAGGCTTCAAACTTAAGCTTTGAAGAACAAGGTAGAAAATGGAAGATTTAGGAAAAACTTCCAACATGAAAGTTCTTTAGAAATGCATGGAGATTCAAGATCTATGGTCATTTAAAATTATTGAAGCTTGGAAGAGGATTTTTGAGTGGTTGGCCGAATCCATGGGGAAAAGAAAAAGGAGAGAAATTTGGTTGCTTGATCTTGGTTCTTTGAAGAAAAAAATATAGAAGAGAACAAGTGAAATAAAAGGAATGGAAATTGTCCTCCATTAGGAGCTATGGCCGTAGAACACAAGAAGAGAAAAAGGGATAAGAGCTTGTTGCTATTTGGAGAATTTTGGAAAAAAAAGGAAGGCTTTGATATTTGGTTGGCCGTGAATGACCTTGAGAGAAAGTGAGAAATATTGGTTGTTTTGTTTCTTTGAATGATAGCAAATTGAAGAATTCACCCAAGGTGAATTGCCATAGAAGCCAAAAAGGAAAGCCACCAAAATTGACTAGTTTTAGGAAATTGAAATTAACTTTATTTCCTTTTTGTAATGCTTGGCCGTAAATCACTTGGAGAAAAAGTGAGAATTATGTTTGCATTTGCTCCCTCCAAATGCATGGTCGTAAAATGCATGGAGAGTAAAAGTGAATTGGAGTATTGGAATTGTCTTCCTAAAGCATGCAATTTGCCGTAGAAGCACATGCAAAAGCCACTAAAATTGATTTGGTCTCACTTAGGTAATTAATTAAAAGATAGGAAGAATTGAATGATAATATTTGCTTCACAAATTTGGCTTGACCGTAGACTTCAACAAAGAAAGCCATCAATATTGACTAGTCTTCATTTTATTCAATTTGGCTTTTCTACATGCATTCCACAAAGCCTTCTATGTGAATTCACTTTGTGAATTGGATATTAGAGCACTTTGCTCTCTTCCTCCACCGTAGAACCATCTAAATTTCAAGAAGCCTAAATCTATTTGATAGCTTGTTTTCTATTGGTTCTTAAAAATTCAAGCCATTAATCTTGACCAATTTCTATTGGTTAAATATTTACTAACTTGATTCTTATTGGTTGCTATTTTTGTTGACCAATTCCTATTGGTGCTCATGGTATATTTTCTAACATACTTTAACAAATAAACAATAATTATACAATAATTACTGTTTATAAAGTCAGTATTTATTGCCTAATGGGTAATAAAATATACAGAGATTTTTATTTTAGACTAACAGAGTAGCAATTATTATTGATCATTTTTTTTTCTACTGATTACCCTTGATGAGTCATAAAGCGAGTCATCAAAGAGAAATTTCTAGAATATGTGACTCACTACGATGAGTCAGTATGATGAGTCATCGTGGAACTATCTAGAACGGGTGAGTCAACATAGCGAGTCAGCGTAGATATTTTCTAGAGCAGATGAGTCAGCATGGCGAGTCATCAGCTGAGTCACTGACTGCATCATTGGCTGTGTCAACATGGCGAGTCAGTATGCTGAGTCATCGGAGAAGTTTCTGGAACTGGCGAGTCATCATGGTGAGTCACAGGCTGAGTCACCACTTCTAGAACCTTCTAGACGCTGTTGAGTCATGATGCTGAGGTGTCACACCACGTGTCATCGTCCTATTGGCCCGTTGTGATGAGTCATAGCCACCAATTTTGACCAGCTCCTCATTGGTCCACGTGTACAGCACTTGATGACTAAACGTGGGTCCCGCAAAATATTTCTGGGTCCGCTGTCACTTATTTGTACTGACTAATAAAATAATATTATAATAATATAAAATTATTTTATTTGACAAGATTAAATCCTAAAAATTAAAAGATTTTTAGGCTCATTCGAATTGGGTTTAGTAAGATCCCCCGCCTCTGAATAATTAAAAACAGGTTTTCCTGGTCCGGAAAAATATTATTTTCCTACCCCGGAGCAAATCACACAAAAAGTCCATATAAAATCACAGACAATAATATTGAGCACTGTATCAAGTAGAAAACAATTAAAAACAGCACATTCGGGACGTAATGGTCATTTTCCCATTTTTCCCCATGACGAAGCAAATCATCCAAAACGTTCAAATAAAATTACAGACAGTATTAATTGTCTGTATATCTCCCAGAAAAATTAAAACAGTAGCTCGAGAAAATTTTTATTTTACTGTATCGAAGCAAATTACGTAAAACGATCAAATAAAATTTTAACCTGTAAAACATATTTATATTTCATACAGAAAAATAAGAAACAGTAAATAAGGACACAACAGTCATTTACCCAAAAGTTGGGGTGTTACAGTGGTCAATAATTTTTTTTTCATTTTGCACACACACCCCCACACTTATTCAAGAACAAGGTCAATGCTCTCTTATTCCCTAAGGTTGGGTAAAAACATGTTTTTTTTTTGAAGGATGAAATGAGCTTAAAACAAGGAATGGTCAAACAAGTTTAAAGGGATTACACAATGGAAAATATACAAGGATGGCTATTTGGTCAAAGTAGCTATTTCAAAATGCCTCAATCATATTAATGTATGCATGTGAAAATGTAGCCTCAAAAAGAATCAAAGCAAGTTCTAGAGTAACAATTCCATGAGTGAAAATCACACAAGAAAGAAGAGAATGGCATAGATATTCAATCCATTCATCATAGGCTCAAAATCTCACAAGGCATATTTCTATCATTCTTAATCCACCAATTCAACATCCATAACTAAGCATGTGAAATTTAAGAAAGAAGATAATTTATTCAATCATGCTATGATTCCTGAATTTCAATTGCTTCTAAGGCTGTGAGAGTGCATTCGCTTGAATCTTTCCAAGGAAATCAAAAGACAAAAACTTTGTTACTTCCACAAATCAATACTAATTAATTACTACCTAAAAACTCCTTACTCTGCCACCAATTAAGATGCGTCTCAGAAGTAAAATTACTCCTTACTCTGCCATCACTAATTGGTTTAGTAAGTCCATGCCAATCATATCATACTTCCCAAACAAAACAAAATAATTTTTTTTTGGGTCAACTATCCTTCCCCCCAACTAGATCACAACATTGTCCTCAATGTTAAAATATAGATGAGTAAAGAATAGAAGATATTACCTATTGGAGAAAACTGACACAAATTTAAACAAAAATAAAGTATGATAAATCCAAAGTAAAGGAAAGCTTTAAAAGAAGTGTCAAATCTGGCTCCTTTTTCATCCTATTTCCCTCACTGCCTCCTGCTGACCAATCTATCTGAGTTATTGCTGGATCAGGATCAAAGATCAAAGGTAAAGGATTTTTTTTTTCTGTGACTTCAAGAAAACCATCAGGGTAATGAAGTCTAGAAACTCCTGAAGGACCCTGCTCAAAGGATCGTCTGTCCAAAACCAAAATACAGCAAAATCATACAAAGATAAAAGAGATATAATAGCAAATGATGACATACCTGTATGTACAACTTTCATGGCGTATCTTTATACTGTGCGTCATGAGTGCAGTAGTGGCATATCTTTTTACTGCGTGTCACCAGTGCAGTAGACACTCACGAACTTTTTTTTTAAAAAAAACGTGCAAAGGTCCACCCGAGTCAATGACGGGTCAGCCAAAGGCTGGGGCTCCACAACTAATTAAAGCCATGGTACTCCTTCCGGATCGCCCTTGTTCAAACATTTTTTTTCTTTTTTCTTTTTCTTTTTTTTTTTGAATTTTTTTCTCTTTTTTTTTAAAGATTACATGAAGAATAAGAAGATGATATGTACAGATTGTTGTGGATATGCTCACATCTGCCTCTGGTTTAACGTCCAGTAACGGCTTAAACGCCTTCTATGAGTCGAGGATAAGCTTCCCATCCAATTTTCTTATAAATTGGCAAATGACTCCTTACTCAGTCCATTCTTAATGAAGGATCTATTTGCGGAAACCATCCCCAAAGAACGACATTGCATGTTACAATTCCATTGTCCACATTTGTAACAGACTTGTAACCTTTTTGCTCTTCTCCTTTTAGAATACGAACTTCTTCTAAGACCTGACATGTATGAGTCAAATGAAATTGAAGACTCACCTGCTAGTTGGACCTTTGCTTCAATTATCCAGCGTACATCTTCTGGCATACCTTTGTGCATTAACAGTCTCAATCTTTCACATCGAACTTTGTAAATTTTTTTCAGAGCATTTTGAGGGAGAGAAGGAAAATGTTTTCTCAGGTTTGAAAGAATGACATCCATTTTAAAGGAGAAGAAGGATTCAGTTATTTTGGGAAACTGAAAAACAAACCGACTTGAGAGTCACAGAGTACCGTATCTGCCACTTAACCGGCAACACAAAGAACTCATCAACTTTGTTTTTTCAGAAATGGTTTGAGCCTTTGTCCATTGACTTTAAACACATTACCATTCCTATGATTTTCAATATCTACGGCCCCATGAGGATACACGTGTTTGACAACAAAAGGACCACTCCACCTAGATCTCCATTTTCTAGGGAATAGGTGCAGGCGAGAATCATAAAGCAGAAATTTTTGACCAATTTCAAAAGATTTTCTCAAAATTGTCTTGACTGTGGATTTTATTGGATTTGTCTTTTGACAATTTTCACAACTTTTACAAAAAGTATAGAAGTCCTTAAATAAAGTGGGCCAATAAAATCTGCACTGTAAGATTTTCGCAGCTATTTTCTTTGAAGAAAAGTGACCTCCACATGCTTCTGAGTGACAAAATTTAATGACACTACCTACCTCACTGTCGAGCACGCATCTCTGAAAAATTTGGTCAGGATAATGTTTGAACAAGTATGGGTCATCCCAATAAAAATTTTTCACCTCTGTAAAAAATTTCTTTCTATCTTGGTGCGTCCATTGAGGCGACATCTTTTCTTCTTGTTCTTCAGTAAGAGGCGAGGAAATTACTACAGGAAAACTTTGCTTTTCTCCCAAAAATGTGTACTTCAACCCAGTAAGTAATGACTTTAGTTCCGGTGTGGTTACTTCTTCATGGGCATTATCATTCATGGGTTTTAGCTCTTTGAATTTTGGATTTCTTCCTTTGTATTCTATTTCCTCTGTACAATCAAGCAAATCAAATGAATTAATTAAACAAACTTCTAATGGGTCAGAAGAACTCCCTTTTTGAAGATGATCATCTATAATGGCTTCAATTCCTTCAACTTCCTCATTTTTATTAAGGACTTCCTGTGGTTGCTTGCACATGTTAAAAACATTGAGATCCAGTGTCATGTTTCCAAATGTTAGCTTCACCACTCCATTTCTGTAATTTATCAAAGCATTAGATGTTGCTAAAAATGGACGGCCTAAAATAACAGGAATTGACTTGCAACTATCAACCAGAGGTTCAGTATCCAAGACAATGAAATCCACAGGATATTTGAATTTATCAACTTGAACCAACACATCTTCCACTATTCCTCTTGGAATTTTAATTGATCTATCTGCAAGTAAAAGAGTTACAGAAGTTGGTTTTAACTCACCTAAGTTGAGTTGCTGATAAACTGAATATGGAAGCAAATTGATACTAGCACCAAGATCAAGTAAAGCTTTTTCAATTTTATTTTCTCCAATAATGCATGAAACTGTAGGACAACCAGGGTCTGTATATTTCAACGCATTATTATTTTGAAGAATGAAGCTTACTTGTTCTGCCAAAAATGCTTTCTTTTTCACATTTAATTTCTTTTTAACAGTGCACAAGTCCTTCAAATATTTGGCATAAGAAGGAATCTGTTTGATAGCATCTAACAGAGGAATATTAATTTTCACTTGTTTCAAAATTTCAAAAATTCCAGTGTTATGGTCCAATTTCTTTGGATTTTTCAATGCTTGAGGAAATGGGGGTGAAGGCGAGAGTTTAGTCTCCTTTTGGTCAACTTCTTCATTTTCTTGGGGAATTGGCTCATCTTCTTTCTCACAAGATTCGAGGATTTGTTTTTCAACAACCTTTCTACTCCTAAGAGTTATCACTGACTGGACTTGGTCCATTTGTTAGTTTTCTGAACTCCCCTCATTTAGATTGTACTGACCCTTGGGATTTGGTTGAGGTTGAGAAAGAAATTTTCCTTTCTCATGAATGATGAGTGCAGAAGAAAGTTTAGCAAGAGTGTCTTTTATGTCATTCATGGTTTGATTATTTTGTTTATTAATGGCCTCTTGCTTTTCTATGAATGCATGCAGTGTTTCTTCAAGGTTTTTCCTATATGGTGGGACATAAGGTGCATATCCTTGAGAATTTTGAGAGTCCTGTTGTGCCTGAGGAGGTGGTGGTTGCATGAATTGTGACTGAGTATTGTTCCTCCAGCTGAAGTTCGGGTGATTTCTCCATCCCGGATTGTATGTATCTGAAAAAGAAGAAGTAAATGGCTTTTTAAAATTATTCATCGCATTTACCTGCTCATGTACAACTTCTTTAAAAATAAGAATGTTAGGACATTCGTGTGTTGAGTGTCCTAAGTCATCACAAATACCACAAATTTCTTTATTTTGCATAGATTTGATTTCTTTTGCTTTTCTTAATTTCATGGCTTCAACCTTTCTAGCCAAACTGGCAAATCTAGCATTTAGATCTTCCTCTTGACTAAGGTGATATTTTCCTTTATTAGCACTTGCAAGATTAGATCTAATTAAATTTTCAGAAATATTAGTACTATGCCAAGATTGAGAATTTTCAGCCAATTGGTTCAAATAGTCTAAAGCTTCATCAGGTTCTTTATCAAGAAACTCACCATTGTACATTGTTTCCACAAATTGTTTAGTTTCAGGAGTTAAACCTTCATAAAAGAAGCTTATAGTGCGTCATTTTTCAAAACCATGATGTGGGCAAGAATTTAACAAATCTTTAAATCATTCCCAACATTGAAAATATGCTTCATTTGAATTTTGGGAAAAATTTTGGATTTGTCTTTTCATAGCATTGGTTTTATGTGTTGGAAAAAATTTCTTTAAGAACTCACCTTGCATTTCTTGCCATGTGCCAATTGATCTTGGTTTCAAAGTGTTAAGCCAGGATTTTGCTTTATCTTTTAAAGAAAAAGGAAACAATTTAAGCTTAACAATCTCTTCAGTGCAATTTTGATCATTGAAGGCAATACATACTTCCTCAAATTCTTTCAGATGTAAATATGGACTTTCAGATTCTAAACCATGAAAATTAGGAAGTAAAGAAATCATACCTGGTTTGAATCTAAAATTATTGGCATTGAGTGGAAAGATAAAACATGATGGACTAGAATTTCGAGGTGGTTGCAAATATTCACGCATGGTTTGCAACGGTTGATTTTTCGGTTCATTATGTACACTTTCATTGTCAGCCATTGTGTCAATTGTGTGTGATTGTGATTCAAACAAGTCAATATATAAAGTACCAGGATTAATTTTAACTAAACGACCAGAATTTAAATCACGATACTAATTAAGCACAAATACATAAATAACTAAAAATAAATTAAAAAAAATAATGTACAAGCTTGCGGTGTCACTCACCATTAAATATTAACAGGGATGTGGTATAAACCAACCTCCCAAAAATAAAAATAAAAATAAAAATAAAGTGCGAAAAATTAAAATACAGAAAATAAAGTGCAGAAAGTAAATTTAAATATGAAAGCCGGAGAGTGACAGAGCCCCACAGAGTTGGCGAAATAGAAGAGAAGAAGAAATATTATTTTATTAAGTTAGATTGCAGAAAAATAAATAACAGAAAAGTAAAAGGGAGAGTTTCCCCCACTAAGTTAGTGCGTAAAATAAAAGGGAGAGTTACCCCCACTGATGAAAAAAAATGGTGAAAATAAATAAATAAAATAAAAAAACAAAAAAAATGACATAAATATAAAAGTTAGAAAGTTAG
This sequence comes from Ormosia emarginata, assembly GCA_029884605.1. Classification (NCBI taxonomy): domain Eukaryota; kingdom Viridiplantae; phylum Streptophyta; class Magnoliopsida; order Fabales; family Fabaceae; genus Ormosia; species Ormosia emarginata. The sequence goes on along the minus strand of JAQQTP010000074.1, from coordinate 23,268,458 downwards.
TATGTTAGCAAGTTAGTAAGTTAGAGTTAGAGAGTTAGTAAAGAAATCGAAGGATCGGCAAGCCGATCTTTTGCTCCGGTGAGGGAGAAGAGAGAATAGATTTTATTAAAGAAAACAAACCTCAATAAATCAAAACTTCAAATCAAGTCCCCGACAACGGCGCCAAAAACTTGACTGCGGGATTTAAGGATGCAAACCCAAGTGCAGGTTGTCTCAAGTAGTAAATTTCTCAGGAGTCCGAGGTCGATCCACAGGGAATTGATGAAGAAAAATTAATTGAGGTAAGAAGAGGATTTGTCACAATACCAAAAGTAATAAAACAAGTTCACAAATGAATTTAAGGGCTTGCTTGGGTTAGGAGATCCACTCTTGGTAATAAATTAAAGGTAAGATTATTTCTCTTTTCAACTCAATTGAAATCCACACACAACGGAGGTTCCAATCGAAAAATATAACATTCAAAGTTCAATTATATATGTAATCATATTATGATTCCTTTAATTATCTACCAACATTTGTAAATGAGTTCAAGCATTCACTGTGCCAATCCTATTGTCTACAATAAATCAAGATCTCCATTAACAAAGAAGGTTTCTAAATTGATTGGAAACAAAATACAACACATATAATGTTCATTTAATAATATATCATTTAAGCACAAGAAATAAAATAATCTAACCTTATTTCATTACCAAGAGCTTCACTCTTTCACCCAAGCAAGATGAAGATTTAGTTACTCATGGATAAGAAGAAAGAAAGAGAGAAGAAGAGAAAGATGAACATGGCTTCAATTTAGAACAAGAGAAGATTACAATAAAGGAAAACAATAAACAAGCATAACCACAACTTGTAACAAACTAAGCTTAACACCCAGTTTTCAAATGGTCAGCCAATGGTGCCTTTTATAGAGGATTAGGGATACAAAATGACAAAGGGGCTGATTAGGGGTAGGTGGGATGAGTGGATGAATGATGGAGAATGCCAAATGGTGAGGATAAGAGTGAAAAATCATTGAGATTTCTTGTCTCCGAAATCATTCATTGCTTAAGTCATTGATTTCGTCATTTTCAAGCCAAGTGGTCTTCATGAAAGTTCTAAGAAATTGTCTAAGCTTTCCAGTGGCTCTGGAATCACCCAAAAATTCGTCCTACAGCCCAAGATATGACCCAATTACTACAAACTGTTCAGGTCCAGTTTCAGCACCTCTATTTTGACTTTTAGACCCAATATCACCATCAAGGAGCCCGAATCAAGTTTTGTGTTCAACATGAAAGTTTTAGATCTGGGTCTTAACTTTCGAATGTCCAAATTTCAGCCCAAGATAATTCTTGTAGCCCAAGTTATGCTCTGATTACTGTACACTGTTCAGGTTTCAGACACAAAACTCGTGTTCTGTCTTCCAAGCCCAATTAGCTCCACTAGATGTCTGATTGAGACTTTGAGCTCTTCATCAAAGTTGTAGAGCTCTCTCTTATCTTTCCTACAAGGTAAAATTCATAATTATCAGACATTTAGAACTCAAGATATGGCCGAAATACAGAAACAGTGTAAGACCAAAATAGTGCTGAAAAAATCAATTAAGTCCAATTTGAGTCCAAACTTACAAAACATAACTAGACTTAATCAATTAAGTACATGGAGAGTGTAAATGACTAAAAAATGAGGGTTTATTAATATATAAAATATGTGATCATCAGATTGTATGAGTGTTCCAAAGAACACCAATGAAGGCTCACGACCTCAACATCAAAGGAGAACCAAAATGTTCTCATCAATTTTCCAAAAGTGTGATTTAATTAACTTAGGGGAACGGATAAGATATAAATTGTTTTAGAACAAGAAAAAAACAAATTTAAAGAATAAATGTCAATTTTTATATATTTCGGCCAACATGCCAACTGTGAATGTTTTTATTTCTAAAATTGTTTTTCAACAAAGGTTAGGTAATAATGCTAAAAGAAATTTTATCACAATGAATTTCAAGGAATAAAAATGATTAGATTAAGTTTGAGGAACTAAATCTAAGAGTTTTACCATTTAAAAGAAAATACAGTAACTTTTGTAAAATTTCTAACGTAGAGCTCATTTTATATTTTGAAGCACGTTAGTAGTTTTCAAAAGTATAATTAATTGGTTATAATATAAATAAAAGGAATTTTTACAGAAAATTTAGAAAACCATTGTTATACATTTTCTAAGCAAAATACTGTCAATTTTTGCTAAAAATAGGCAAATAAGAGAGAAAAGATATCTACTATATTATATACGGTATGAAAAATATTCTACGTAGTTCAAACATATTAAATATTATTTTAATAGTAATTTTTAAGGAATTCGGACAAGAAACTGATTTAAAAATTTTATGCGATTGAGAAAACGTGTTAAAAATTCTACGTGATTTTAAAAATAGAAAAATATATTTACGCGATTTAAAAATATTTGTAAAACGACGGAATTGTGAAAATGCGATTAAATTTCTATGCGATTGATGAAAACAATGAATTTTTACTGTCGGGCTAAGTGGTGAACCCAGACAGGTTGTGAAACAGTATTGGTCTGGTGGGACATACTGTATATATATGAGTTTCTGCCATGAGGGCATGAGTTTTTGCCATTGAGGGCATTTGCATAAATACGCATATTTATACCATTGAGAGTATTTTGAAAATTTTCTTCTGGACATTTATTGAGTTAATGTCAATTTTTGGTGGATTGATTGACGAGGTGAATCACATCGTATTGTCGGTGCGATAAACGTAGTGTGGTTCATTTTCTTGATGGACTTGGAGACGTTAGTGTGCGGTATCCCATATGTGGACAGTTGGTCACTCCTCTGGGCCGTGGTAACTGGCAACACACTAATGGACTCAACACGCACTATATTTAATCGAGATCTTGTAAAATCTAATAGTACATTGCCTGTAGTGACACGACGTTAGAGAGTGTGCTACACCACGCCATGTGATTGTGGGCTATAGACGCAACGTGAGACCACAGAATAGTTTGGTTGGGCAGCCGTGGTACTAATAGATTTTGTGGGTCATTCTCTCTGATGTCTGTATGTGTTTAGCTCCATGGAGTAGGATTGTGTCATATTGCATATGTATCTGTGTCGTACATTATTATATATTTTTTTTTTATCTCGTAATATCATATATATATATTTAATTCTTATATTATATCTATGTTATACTTGTATCTACGTTTATATTGTTTTGTGTTATGCTGTATTTATGATTATGTTGTTATGGCATTCTGTTATAGCATTCTATATTGTATGAATTATTTTATCTGTTGTATTGTTGTTTTCTTATTTACCATGTTTGTGATGATGTAGATTGTCTTACCTCTTTCTTGTATGTGCTATCTGTATATTTTAAATTATGTGATAAAGAGTTTGAGGAAGAGGAACAACCTCTTGAGTGTGAGTATTCAGAGGAGGAGGAAGAGCAGCAAGCTGAACATCAGTTCTACGAGCAAGAACCATCCGATCATCCATATCCATTGGATTGATTGTGTGAGTATGGCACTACCAGATTCTTTGGATTCGTGCAACTTGAGTTTCACGGAGGCTCAAGCCTGGTGTCTCGCGAGAGGATAGAGACTCGGTGACGTACGTAGGGCGTCTGACTGTGACCATACGTACGGAGTTTGATGGAGTGCCGATCTTTTCTACTTTGTTGTATTTACATGTGGAGTTGCCGCTATCTCTTAGGCGTCATTGGGGTGGTATGTTTGATGCGCCTAGCGAGATCAGCAGCGTATCGACTGCACGGACTCGTGTCCGTAGAGGGTCGAGGCATCCTGGATATCTATCACCTGAAGTTTCATCTGAGAGTAATCCTTCAGAGGGTTAGATATTTGTGATGTGTACTTGGGCGCGTCTGCGTTTGTATATATTGACCTTTTACTGCTTTATTTACTGTTTTGGTTTTTAAATATTTGTAGTTGTACATTATTTGTATAACCTATGATGGAACCATAAGTATATTATGTGTGAAAATAGTGTGCTTATTTTATGTTCAGTGTTATTTTATCTCGTAATATTCTGTTTAACCAAAAAAAAAAATTTACAACCCACATTAGTATATAATAAACGTTTTACAACTTGGGTAGATTTTATTTATCTTTATTTTATTTTCTTTATAAATGTGACATCCCCATAAGGGTGTTACAGTTTGACTGTAAAATCTCAAAATTTTTAAAGTTAGTATGTATGTGCATTTGGTGCACTCATGAAAAATAGCCTTTTTAGGCAAAAATTGAGGTGTTTTTGACAAAGTTTGGACCCTAGAAACGTTAGTAGCTCCTTTAATAGTTATAATTGAGTTTTGAAAGTATAGTAAGAGTGCTATAGGGCCTAGTTGGCAAGAGTTGAGTGCAATAGAGCCTAGTTGGCAAGAGTTGAGTACCATAGGGTCTAGTTGGCAAGAGTTGAGTTTCATAGGTCCTATTTGGCAAGAGTTGAGTGCCATAGGGCCTAGTTGGTAAGAGTTGAGTGCCATAGGGCCTAGTTAGCAATAGTTGAGTGCCACAGGATCTAGTTGGCAAGAGTTGAGTGTCATGGGGCCTAGTTAGCAAGAGTTGAGTGTCATAGGGCCTAGTTGGTAAGAGTTGAGTGCCATAGGACCTAGTTGGCAAGAGTTGAGTGCCATGGGGTCTAGTTGGAAAGAGTTGAGTACTATAGTTCCTAGTTAACAATGCTGAAATGCCATAGCGCATGAAAGCTCTCATAGAGTTGAGATAGAGCAAGTAGTGCAAAGACAAACTTAGTATAGAGTTTTAATGTGGTGGTTATGCAAGAGTTAGACATAGCACCACATTCTTCTCATACGTGCATGCACATACTTGCTATTTCTAACAGTTTGAGGTAGTGGAAAAGTCTACTTAGTTTAAGGTAGGTGATAGGAGGTTACATATTCCTTTCCTACCTGGTAGGTTAAGGAGGTAACATGTTCAGATAACAGATTCCCTCCCTACCAAGAGGAGTAGTCAAGTTTCATGATATTGCATTTACACTATCATATATCTTTGCTTGAGCATAATCATGCATCATACAATCATTGTATTAGTTGATATTTGATTGTATTTGTGATATGTGATTTCTTTTATGAATGTGTGGCCTTGCTCATTGGTATTTTACAATTGTATGGGCGGTTGTTTAATATCATTGATTGATTGTGTTATACGTAAATTAGTCCAGAAGTATAGTTTGCTAGGAGACATCACCTAGAAAGTGACTGTGATAGCTCCTTGAGATGTGAGAGGTAGTTTGATTGATAGTTCTAGATGATTTTATGATGTTATGAGTTGTTTATTCTTTGTGAATGTTACAATTGCTAGTATTGGTACACATATACTGAGAATATTTAATTCTCACCCTATATGTTGCCATGTAAATCCAGGTGGAAGTTCTCTCCAAGACAAGAGGTAGAAGAAGACTGAAGATTAGACTAGTTTTTGTTTTAGTAGTTAATTTCTGTATACTCATGTATATTTGATATTAGTTTGTAAACAGATGTATGTGCTATATTTTGTCATTTGAGATAGATTAAGTTCTCTTCATAATGGTTTATTTATATAAATGTTATAGGATAGATTAATGTTTAAGTTAGAAGTAGTATAGCTAATGCAATGATTAGGATGTTATATTAGGTATATATCAGATATATTAGCATTTCAGTATTAGGATGTTATAGAAAGTGTGATCAATTTTCTACCTATAGAGGTTCAATTTGTATAATCCACTCTTGTTAGAGTTTCCAATCTTAATTCATCTGATTTCCTTTATAAGAGGGTGAGGTATCCCTTAAGAAGAAAAAAGGGTGAACTATCCCTTAAGAGAAAAAAAAGTAAGGAATCCCTTATATTAAGGTTCAAACACAAATGGTGAGATATCTCAAAGGTATTGTGTGTAACATCCTCTTTTTACACATGTTAGACTTGTATAAAGTTACAAAGGTAGCTTAATACCTCTTTAACATGTCCACTAAATTTTGTGACTTTTTGAGTTAATTTAGGCACTTTGCAGCACTACAGAACATGCAAAATGACTATTTTAACTTAGAAAAATAGCATAAGTTTGTAATTAAAGGACATAAATATGGAAAGTTCATTTCTAGGTCACAAATGTGTGGAAGAGGATGCAGTTAAATTTTTAGGGCAAACAGAGTCAGTTTAGTATTTTTAAGGATATCGAGTGAGTATTTAAGTACCAGATTGAAGCACAACAAATATGAAAAATTATGAAAATGATGAAACAATAATTTACATGGATCTTATAAATTATTCTAAGGTTGTTGGAAAGTAGGAAACTTGATTTAGTTAAATAAAAGTGTTCTTAACAAATACAAAGTTAAGCAAATTGACCATTTTGCCCATAAACCCATCTTTTAAAAGATGAGATTTCTCTCATCTTTTTCAATCTCTCTCATGCTAGTTTCAGAGAAACAAAAGAAATAAAAACATGGGAAGAAAAGGGGGAGAGGAAGGAGGAGAAAATGGAGGAGAAAGAAAGGGAAACAAGAATCAAATTGAAGACTTGAGGTAGGGGGATCTGATCAATCAATTTTGAGGCAATCATTATTGCTTTATATTTGGCCTAATTGATTCTAATTGTATCCAATATCATGCTTGTGGGTGAGTTTTAGATGATTGGGCCTCATTGAGCTTAGTTGTAAAAACTTCATTAATTTTCAGAATTTAGCTCATTTTGACCTTTCTGTCTTGTATAGGCCATATCTTGGGCTACAAATATCATATTTGGATGATCTTGGTGACTCTGAAAGCTGAGATGAAGATACACAATTTTACGTATAATGTAATTTTTGTATTTCAGCTAGATTCAAGGCGAAATTGAGCCTCAAAGTTAGGATGCTATTGCTGTCACAAAGCTTGGACCTTCCCTCACTAATTTGGGCTTACTCTCTTAATTTAAGCCCAAATAAGGCAAATTATATGTCTATGAAAAGCTTATTCAGAGGGCTACAGTTTGAGCCAGGGGAAGATTAGGAATTACAAAAGAATTTTCAGTTACAAAAAGGTTAACGCAGATTTCGAAAAACACTTTTTGGAATTACTTTTGTTTAATTTTTCAGATTGAAGGAAGAGTTCTTTTCTGTCTTTTCGTTTTCTCTCTTCTCTCTTATTTCTTCTCTGAAGATTCTGCATTTTTCATAATGGTCATGGAAGGCTAAAGATCCAATTAATCCAAGGAATTCAATCATTGTGGTTAGAGTTTTGAGTTCTTTTGTTTAATTGCGAATTCTGATTGTATTCTTTCCTCTTCTCCTTCTTCAATTGAGATATGTCTTTGCAACATGATTATGTTGATCTAGATCTAGATTTGATTGAATCTAGATTATGATTTCGAAATTGAAGATAGAATTAGGATTGATTAATCTGAATCTAATGGAGGATAGATCATCGATTGGTAATCTATATTAATTCGAAATTGTTTCTAAATCAATTTTAATCAAGATTGTGATTGTGATTCTGTTTTAGTTGACCAAATTCTAGGAGATTATCCAGTTGAATTCGAATTAACAAAGGTGAATGCATATAGAATTCTACTCTATTTGAACTGTGATTAACTCTGCCACTTGAATTGAAGGCCTTGGATTGGTGTTTCAAGAATTGAATTTTCTTTTAACTTCGGTTTGAATTTGTATTCTGCTACTTGATGAACAAAACCCCCTACTTATTGATAACTTCTAATATGCTTGAGAAATCTGAATTGGTCCTTGGGAGATGACCTAGGTTATGCACTATGTTATATTCCATTTTAAAACCTAGACTATTTTGAGGTGATTATGACATCGCTGATCAAAATTTGGCGCCGTTGCCGGGGGTCTATTTTCGGTTTCCTAGGCTTATTAGGAGTCCCTAATAGTTTACTAATTTCTTTGCTTGAGTTCTGCAGAATTGTTGCTCTTTGAAAGTTGTGAACAAATTTTGCTAATATTGCTAATCGCGTGTCAAGCAAGTTGCTGCATAATTCTATTTTCTGCATCATTGCTTTGTTTTGTTCAGCTCATTTTGTTGTTCCATTGTGTTTTCTACTGCAACACACCATTGTTCAATTCTGCTGCATTGCATTTTACAGTCCATTGATCTCTGTCACTGTTCCATTGTCTTTTGCTTCATTTGCTGCAAAATTTGTGTTACTGTTACATTGGATTTTGCTGCATTCCATGAATCCTGTTATTATGCATTGCATCACACAACACAATTGGTATTTCTTTTGCACAAGTAACACATTCCTCTGCTGCATAATTTCCTGTTATACTGCATTTTGCTGATGTAGTTACTGTTCCATTGGTTTTACTGCATTGCATTCTGTTCCTGCATGTCATTTTGTTGCTATTGACCATCCTTTTACAGTCCTTATTGATATTTTCAAGTTGCTCATCTTCACTTGAGTTTCACCTTCATTTTCACTCTTCACTTTCACTTTGCTTCCATTTTCCTGCATCCAAAAAGGCATTAGTAGAAATCATTTGGTGTTGGAATGGAATCTTGAGCTGAAACTTGGTCTCCAAAAGTAAACCACCATTCTAAGCAAAGTAAACCCATAGGGATCTTCCCTCTAGAATTTGGCCAAATTCCATCATTTGGTAGGGTTTTTGAGCAAATTTAGGTAAGACTATGGCTTTTTTGTAATTTTTGAGTGGAAAAACATGTTCGGATTGAGCTGAAAATTGGTGGGTTGAAGGAAAATGGCCTTCTCCACAAGCTATGAGCACCACCCTGGTTTGCCCAAAATCCTTCATTTAGACCACTTTTTCATTTTTTGAAGATTTTTTATTGCATTTTTGAGTTCCATTTTTGTGTAGTTTTTAGTGTGTGGTGGTCCCATAATTTTTAAAAATCATTTAATAGGTCAATTAGATTTATTTTGGTGCATTTTTAATGTTAGATAGTTAATCTTGTTTGTTTTGTGTTTCTGTGTTTTCTATGTTTCATGACAAGTGTAACACCCCAAACTTCGTAACTAGTTGACAGTAATTTTGACAGTTAATAGAATTCTATTGTTTAGTGATTTCTGTATACTGTAAAATTATTTTGAATATTTCGTCAGTACATTTAATCATTTTGTGTGATTTACTCCGTGTCAGGAAAATAATAATTTTTGGGCTGGAGAAAATTTTACGTAAATTAATTTTTACTATTAAGTCTTAATTATTTTACGTAATTTGATTTGATTTTTGTAAGTTTTCTAATTTTTGTGATTTTGTGAATGATTATGAAATTTTTATATTACTTTGATTATTTTAGTGTTATCCGTGGGCCGTCTGTGGGCCCAGGGGGTTGTATGTGGGTCCAGGTGGGTCCCGAAAAGTGAAAATTTTTTTACAGCTCAAAAAATTCGTACTGTTGAGACGGAGATAGGGGATCTTACTAAACCTGAATCCAGAAACAGTTTTTAAAATTTTCTTTTACTGTGTTTTGTATTGTATTGAATTATCAGGCAATAAAAATACAGTAAAAATATTATTTGTAGGGTTATAGCAGATAAAAAAAAAATATTGTACTACGTAGTCAACATTAGTGGCTTGGATAATCACCATTGATTTAATCAATGGTGGAGATTTAGTCTTACAAAGTGGCTAGGACCATTTATGACCCTTGGATGTAAAGTTTGAAGGAGTAATCTTGACCCTTCATTTTGGAGATACATCTAATGGCTAGGATTTCAAGGAGGAAAGATTCAATGGCCTAGATTAAGTCTTCTATCTAAGGCTAAACCTAGAAGCTACATTAATCCTAACCATTGATCTAATCAATGGTTAAGATTGCCTAAAATGGTGGCTAGTGAGATTAGTCACATTTTGATGAAGCATGGAGGGGGGGGACGGTTTTTGTGATGGGTTTAGAAGCTAAAGCAAAGTTTGAAGACATTATTGATCACCTTGGTCATTATTGATCATTTTTCAAGAAGCTAAGTTCACAAAATTTTCTCTCCTTTCTCTCCAAGCAAAGCTCACGGCCATAGCACCAAGAACCATCTTCCATCACTCAACAATTTTAAACAACCACCTATCTTGAATCCTTACTTCAATTCAAGAACCTTTGTAGTTAGACCAAGCTCTAAATCTTCCATCTTCAAGGATTTTTTCCAAGAGCAAGTTCTAGGGTTTTTGAGGTGAAGTGTAAGGAAAACTTCATTTCTTATCTCTTTTTCATGTTCTAAGCCATGTTTGATCCATGGTTCTTCTTGTTCAAGCTTGATATACTAATAAACTTGTGTTTTGTTTTGTATTTGAAAAGCTTTTGGTGGTGAAGGACTTGGAAAAAGAAGCAAAACAAGGAGTCTTTGAGGTTCTTCAAGAGGTAAGAGGGAGATCCATCTCACCAACCAAGTATGGTGGTGAGAGATGGTTTGTGTATTTGATGGATGGTGAATCCATATGAGGATTCATATCCATGGTCATGTAATTATTTGTGGGTGTTTATGTGTTTTTGATTATTTGCTTATGCTTGATGTGCTTTGCATGATTTATTTGTGTTTGCATGCTTAGTATGATTTTTATTTGCTTTTATGGTATGCTTGAAATATAATATGCTTATTATATGTGATGTATGCCATAAAAATTGTTGGAAAGGAAAACAATTTTTGGTTCCAATGACCATGAGGATTTTGGCCTCTACACCTCAAAATAGGTATTCACAAATTAATATTTTCATGAATGGTAAAATTGGATGTTTAGAAAAGCAAGGAAAATAAACAAAAGGTTTATTTTCAAGGAATAAGTGTTCACGGTTTTGGTGAGAAATTTTAATGGTTTTGTTTGTGTAAAACCATGAATGGAACTTAGATGATTTAGAAGGAAAAATATTTTGATGGTTTCAATGGCCATGTCCACGGTTTTGAAGGCTTATAAATGCCTTGATTTTATGAAACAAAGTGATTTTCAAAGTGGAAATATAATTTGATTTAGTACAAGGATTTTGGAAAGGGAATCAGAGTGTTTTATCACTTGAGAAACAGAAAATTCCGTTATAAAAGGAAAATAGAGGTTGTAAGGGTTTGAACCTCAAATTATTTTAGAAAAGGATTGAATTTGAGAATTTATTTTGAATTATAAAGGAAACGTTGATGATTTAAAATTTACTAACGTAAAACTCATCCTTTGGATTTTGGAGAGTGTTAGAGAATTTTAAGTGAGAAACATTGATTTAATTCAATGAAATGGGGAATTTATGGAATAAATTGTGAAAAGAATTTTCTTGAGTAATAAAATGTAGAAAATAAACTGAGAAGTCATATTATTTTGAGAAAGGTTGAATTGGAAATTTTGGAATATTTTACGTGGTTGTAAAATGGTGAAAAATGATTTACGTAACTTAAAAATGTGATTTTTAAGCTACGCAATGTGAAAAATGTTAAAATATTTCTACGCGATTTAGAAAGCATTTAAATATTTTTATGCGATTGAAATATTGTTAAAAAATCATTACATGATTGAAAACTGATGAAATATTTTTACGTGATTGAGAAGACGATGGAAAATCGCTACGCGATTTGAAAACATAACAGAAATGTTGCGCGATTGTGAAAATGCGACAAAAGTGTTGCGCGACTATGAAAATGCGATAATATGATTTTTGCGATTGAATAAACAGTAGGATTACTGTTGGACTAGTGTATGAACACTATATGAGAAAATGATGAATTTTGCTTGTGATTGGCATGAGTGCATTTTATATGCATAAACTAGTGTATGGACACTATATGAGAAAATGATGGATTTTGTCTATGATTGGCATTGGTGCATTGAACATGCATTGAAAAGGTCCGATGGATTGGATAAGTCTATTTGCCTAGGAGAGATGTACACCTCTTGAGTGGGTGTGATATGCGTAGTGTAAGTCACTTGTTGACTTTGGGGGCATCGGGATGCGGGTTGCCTACAGTGGGCAGTTGGTTGCTTTTCTATACCGTGGGTTAGATCGATGCAACACACCGATGATCCTGACTGAGATACTATTCTTAATCAAGATCTAGTAAAGACTGTCGTATATATGCTAGATGTGCAAGCACATATGAGAAATATGGCACGTGGTCTGAGGCATGTTGGTACAGATAGATCTTTTAGATCAATTTCTCCGAACTGAGTGTTAGCTCTATGAAGTAGGAAATTGAGTCTATGTGCACATGCATAAATTTGAGTATTTATATCTGTATGAAATAATAATTGGGGAATATTAGTTATGACAATTGAATTGTTAAGGAATAATGGATGATGATGATGATAATCATGTGATGGCATTATTGTAATTATTGTGTGATTTGAATAATGTTAATAGCATGATGGTAATTATTATTTATTGTATCTGTTATGATAAATAATGTTGATGGCATGATTGTGATTATGGTATGATGTATCTGTATGATATATTGTATGTGTTATCTCTGTGCTACCATGTTGGTATTGGCGTAGGTGATCTCACCTCTTTGTATATTATTTTGTACTATATTTATATTTGGTAAAGACGTTGAGCAAGGCATAGAACAAGAGGGTGAAGAAGAGCAGGTTCCTGTGGAAGAAGCGGAGTTTTGATAAGATGACATCAAGACCTAGTTTCTTTGGTTACGTGAGACTACAGTTCCACGGTGGAGCTGGAGCATGGAGGACTAGTCCTAATGAGAGGGGACTTATATATCAAGGAAATCTGACGGTCAACATGAGTAGGGAATTCCATGGAGATTCGTTCCTTTTCGTAACTATATATGTACATGTCGAATTTTCGTTGTCAATTAGGCAGCATTGGGATACTAGGTATTATGTCCCAATGGAAATTAGTATTGTGTCGTCTGCTCGGACACCTGTATCGAGCTGGATTCCTACCTACTGAGGAGTCTGAGGAGGACCCAACTGAGGGTTCTGCTGTTTAGTTAGACTTGGGCGAGTCGTTTAAATATTTAAGTATGTCAACTACTTTTGAGACTTGGTCTGTATATAAATAATGTCGATAGTACTTCTGTAATGTACATGATGTAAATTATGTGTGATAATGTAAATTATGTGTCGACAATACTTTAGGATTCTCATTAGGCATAATCATACATCATCATGCATTGCATAAAAATTGATAATTGTATGGGCAAATGTCTTGTTTTTATTGAATATGAAGATTAAGGATAAAAGTTAGAAAAGGTCAAGAATGGTATTTAATAATGAGTTAACTGTTGTTTCTAGTACGATGATAGATGTTTAAGATACTAGTTGTTCAAAGTGATTGATATCTGATTAAATTATTTTTTTAGTAACTAAATGAAATGCCTGCTTTGGGAAGGGAAAGGACTGGGCTTTTGCTTACATCACATTTCCAAATGATTAAGTATAGTTTATTTTTACCCACAGCAATTGGATTTACCATGATGTCATGATTTAAATGTTATTACTGAGAATTATTAATTCTCAAGTGCAAGGCAAGGCGGTGAAGATTTAGTTAAGTTAGTAATGTAATTGTTTTGGTTATGTAATTATATTAATAGTTCTGTAATTAAGTTTATGTAATTAGTCTTATAATGGGTTGTAATCTCAGACATATCAGATATATTTCTAGTAAAGAGCAAATTTCATGAGGTGTTAAATGTCTTGCTCTCTTACATTTGTAAAGGCTCTATATATTTATTTGTTAAATTCATATTGAACAGGTTAAAAATTTACATTTACATTAAAAAGTGACATACTAATTCTAGTTACTTAGTATACATAGGGTATACTACAATATTTAGAATTAGAGTGTTATATTGTGAGTGCTATTAGTTGTAAAAGTTGCAAGCACCTGTTGAAGCTTGACGTTTAGTGGATAAATCTCGGGTGAATCACTTGAGGACTGGACATAGGTCATAAGGAGTGACTGAACTAGGATAAATCTTGTGTTTGTTTCTCTTTACTCTATCTGCTTTACATTTGTGCTTTGTTTATTATATGCTTACTTGAATACTTTACATCTTGGTTAGTTTATTTGTGTGAGAAGTGTTCATTCTCATCTATCTATTCATCTCTATCAATTAACAGCTTCAATAAAAATTGATAAACAAGTGTTTTTAGAAAAGTTTGCAAAAATCTTTTACAAACTTAATTCACCCCCCTCTTAAGTTTGAAGCCGCTTGGTAACAAGTGGTATCAGAGCTCAACTTTTGTGTAATAAAGAGCTTAACAGCTTCAAGAGCAGAGATGACTTCTTGAAATCCTTTTTCATCAAAGGGTGCTTCAATCAATAGACCTACCTTTTTCAACGGTGATGAATATGATTATTGGAAAGAATGAATGGAATTTTGTATTGAAGCTATTGATTTAGATGTGTGGGATATAGTAGAAAATGGTCCTTTTATTCCTACACATGTTGTTAATGGTGTAAGAATTAATACACCTAAAAGTGAATGGACCGATGAGGATAAGAGAAAGGTTCAATACAATTTGAGAGTTAAAAACATTATTACCACAGTCTTAGTGTATGATGAATTCTTTTGGATCTCAAATTCTAAAATAGCCTAACAGATGTGGGACATTTTGCAAGTCACCCATAAAGGTAGTAGTGAAGTGAAGAAATCAAGAGTAAACACTCTCACTCATGAATATGAACTCTTTAGAATGAACTAAGGTGAAAGCATTCAAGAAATGCAAAAAAGGTTCAATCATATTATTAACCATCTTGCTTCATTGAGAAAGACATTTTCTAATATAGATCTTATTAACAAAGTTTTGAAGTGTTTAAATAGGCATTGGTAACCAAAGATGACGGCTATTGTGGAATTAAGGAACCTCTCTACCATGACATTAGCCACACTCTTTGGAAAGTTTCAAGAGCATGATTTGGAGTTGAATAGTCTTAATCAACATGAGGAGCTTGACAAGAACAAGAAATGAATTGCTCTCAAGGCCACTTCCTCTATGCTTAATGATGATGATAAATATGATGGATATGGCTTTGAGAATCTTGAGATCAATGAGGAGAATCTTAGCCTTCTTGTCAAGAGGTTTGGAAAATTCTTCAAGAAGCAAAGGACTCAAAGAAGACCTCACTTCCCTCTAAAGAAGACCAATCACAAAGGGGAACGAACTTCATTCACTCTCATATGCTATGATTGTGGAAAGCTGATAGCTGTCAAGACTATAAATTTAAATCAATTTATATACTGATTCACTAAAATACTTGTAGTATAAGGCAAATACTTGTAGTATAAGGTACAACTGGGTCAAGCCATTGGATCATTCTAATCAAGCAATCAAATTAAGAGGTTAACAGGGGGGAAAAAGAGTCACAAAATTAATTACCAAAAAGTAATTAAGAATTGTAAACAAAATTAAGTAAACAACCAATCCAAGGAAATTAACTAATCTTAAATTTAATCCATCATTAATCACTATGAATCCATTAATTGCTAATCAGATTCTTAATCTTAGATCACATCAAGAAGCCTTAAGATGATCCATGAATTCTCTACTAGATAAGCATCCCGAATTTAATTAATCAAGGTTAAGCAAATTAAGCACCCATCTATAAATTAATTTAAAACCCATAATTCAACCAAGCTTAACAAACAACATCTAAAAAGCCTTTGATGCATTGTTTAATCTTTGTAATCCATATTAAACACATGGTAATTATGCAATTATCACATCAACATCCAAATCCAATTAAGTAATTCAATTTAGATTTAACAAAATGAAAGAGGAACTTGATTAACAAGTAAAATATATACTTGATTAACAAGTAAAAGATAAACTTGATTAACAAGTAAAAGAGAAACTTGATTAGCAATTTAATGTAAAACAATCAACACTAGATCTCATAATTAAATATCAAGATTGTCAATCCCTAGGATTGATTTAAAAGGGTCTATCCCTCTATCGATGGAAGGGAAAAATAGAAGAGAAAGAGAACCAGATAGAAAGGAAAAGAAGAAAGATGAAGAGAGGAAGTACAAGTAAGAGTTGCTAGGAGAAAATTAGTGTCGAGTTTTATGGTTAGTCGTTGCTTAAATAATTATCTCTAAAGTTAAAAATCAAGTTTGCCCTCAACTTAGCATTAATCTGTTTCCTCTTAGCTTTAATTGAACACCTAATTTGCATAATATAAGCTTAAGACGAGAGAGTTATGTCAAAAACATACTTAATAGCTCTCTGAACCTGTTACCTGACTTCAAAGGGTTAAAACACCATCAAAACGTCACTATTTTGATAAGCGATCTTGTAAGAATTGAAGATCTATGTATCAGCTTTCATATGGCACTAGATTTAGCTCCATATGACACCTACAACTCAAATTATAGCCCAATCATTACACATCGTCCAAATTTCAGCAACAACATCTCTGTTTTGACTTCATGACCCAATCTGACCTACTAGAAATCTGATTCTGTAACACCCACCATAGGGTGCCAATCATTTATGTTACTTAATTACTAAATTACCCCCCAAGTTCATAATTTGTGATGTTATAAGAAAAATACGAGTTGTAAACTTTTTTCTTCTTTGATATCGATAAAATAAACTTAGCAGAAAATAAAAAATATTATACATCATCACACATAATATACATCATTATACATTACAAACGTATTGTTGACATTATTTATATACAAACCAAGCTCTCAAAGTATTTGAACATAATATAAAACTAACATACTGCCCAAGTATAAACTAGACAGCAGAACCCTCAGATGGGTACTCCTCAGATTCCTCAATAGGAAGGAATCTAGCACGACGCGAAATCCTACGGATAGGTGTCCGAGCAGATGACACAATACTAATCTCTGTTGGGACATAATACCTAGTATCCCAATACTGCCTGATTGACGGCAGAAATTTGACATGTACATATATAGTTACGGAAAAGAACGGATCTTTACGAAACTCTCTGCTTATAATGACCGTCAGGTTTGCCTCATAAATTAGTCCCCTCTCATTGGGACTAGTCCTCCACGCTCCAGCTCCACCATGGAACTGTAATCACACGTATCCGAAGAAACTTGACCGGGATGCCATCTGACCAAAACTCAGCTTCCTCTGGAGTCTGTTCTTCTTCATCCTCTTGTTCAGTCCCTTGTTCAGCGTCTTTACAAATATAAATACTGTAACATCCCAACTTTTGGGTAAAAGACCGTTGTGTCCCTATTTTACTGTTTCTTGTTTTTCTGTATGAAATACAGAAAAACAATACTGTTTGTTATTTTATTTGATAGTTTTACATGATTTGTTTCGATACAGTAAAATAAAAATTTTATCAAATTACTGTTTTAAATTTTTCTGTATCAAAAACAGATGTATAATACTTGCCTAGTATTTTATATAATCGTTTTACGTATTTTTCTTCCGCATGCTGAAATAAAAATTTTTCTCGAGCTCTGTTTTAATTTTTCTCGAAAGATATACAGCTATATAATACTGCTGGATATTTTATTTGAACGTTTTGGACGATTACCTACGTTGTGGGAAAAAATGGAAAAATGACCGTTACGTCCCGAACGTCATCGTTTTTGTCGTTTTTGCTTGCTTTTAATTGTTTTCTTCTTGATTTAATGTCCGATAATACCGTCTGTGATTTTATATGGACTTTTTGTGTGATTTGCTCGGGGTAGGAAAATAATATTTTCCGGCCGGGAAAATCTTATTTTATTATTTAGAATTGGGGAATCTTACTTAACCCGATTCTCGAATGAGACTAAAAATAATCTTTTAATTTTTAGGATTTAATCACAAATAAAATAATTTTATATTATTATAATATTATTTTGTTAGTCAGTATAAATAAGTGACGGCGGACCCGGAAATATTTTGCGGGACCCACGTTTAGTCCTTAAGTGCTGAACACGTGGACCAATGAGGAGCTGGTCAAAATTGGTGGCTATGACTCATCGCAACGGGCCAATAGGACGATGACACGTGGCGTGACACCTCAAGATCATGACTCGCCAGCCTTCTAGAAGGTTCCGTAGTGCGCGACTCGGCCCGTGACTCACCGCAGTGACTCGCCGGGGCCCAGGAAGTTTCTCGATGACTCGTATTGACTCACCATTGATGACGCAGCCAATGATGCGCTTGTGATGCGATCGGACTCAAATGCTGACTCACCTGCTTTGGAAAATATCTACGCTGACTCGCCATGCTGACTCACCTGCTTTGGAAAATATCTACGCTGACTCATCTGCTCTAGAAAATATCTACGCTGACTCGCCATGCTGACTCACCCGTTCTAGAAAGTTCCACGATGACTCATCATACTGACTCATCGTAGTGAGTCACATGTTCTAGAAATTTCTCTTTGATGACTCGCTTTATGACTCATCAAGGGTAATCAATAGAAAAAAAAAATGATCAATAATAATTACTACTCTGTTAATCTAAAATAAAAATCTATGTGTATTTTATTATCCATTGGATAATAGATACTGACTTTATAAATAATAAATATTATTCATTGGTTAAAATATACTATAAAATATAATGTGCACCAATAGGAAATTGGTCAACAAAAATAGCAACCAATAGGAATTAAGTTAGTAAATATTTAACCAATAGAAATTGGTCAAGATTAATGGCTTGAATTCTTAAGAACCAATAGAAAATAAGCTATCAAACCAATTTAGGCTTCTTGAAATGCAATGGTTCTACGTAAAGGAGGAATGAGCAATTTGCTCTAATAGCCAAATTCCCAAAATGAAGTTTACGTAGAAAGCTTTAGACAATTCATTTGGAAAGCCAAATTAACCAAATAAAGACTAGTCAACATTGGTTTCTTCTCTTTGATCTCATTCTACGGCAATTGCAAATTTTTGCAAAGCCAATATCACATTTCTATCTTTCCTATCTTTCAACTAGTTAACCAAGTCAACATTGGTGGCTTTTCTTTGGTTTCACTCTACGGCAAAGCCAAGCATTTGGTGAGGCAATTATTACAATCAATTCTTACTATCTTTCATCTAATTAACCAAGTGAGACCAAGTCAAGTTTTGTGGCTTTATGCATGTGCTTCTACGGCAATGCATAAGTGAAGGAAACAATATTAAATGTTTCAAATCATTCTTGCTCTCCAAGCCTTTCAAATTAGTCAATTTTGGTGGCTCTCCTTGTTAGCTTCTACGGCAATTCACTTGGTTTCCAAGGCTATTCACATTTGGTGAAAGGCAATATTCAATAATTCATTTCATGCTTATTTCCTATGCAATTGTGACCATGCATTTGGAGGAAGCAAAACAAATATCTCTCACTTTCTCTCAAGGTCATTTACGGCCATGCATCCTAATATAGGAGACTTTGTTTTTGTTTAACCTAAAGTCTTCATCTTTTCAAAAGCTATCAAGCCAACCTCTCAAATATTCTTCCTTCTTTTCTCTCCATGTGCTCCACGGCCATGGCTCCCAAATGGAGACAATCTCCACCCATTCACCTCACTTACTCTTCTACACATCCTTTTCTCCAAAGAACCAAGACCAAGCAAGCAAAATTCTCTCTCATTTTCTCTTCCCCTTGATTCGGCCAAAGCACCAAGAACTTCTCCAAATTTCTATAATTCCTACCAATATCATTTCTTGAATCCTCTCATCAATCCAAGACACTTTCATGTTAGGAATTTCTCAAGATTCCTTCATCTTCATCTTCCTATCAAGCAAAAACCACAAAAGCTCACATCTCTCCCTTTCTTCAAGCTCACGGCCAACCCTAAAAAAAAATCACCTTCCAAGCTTCTAAAATTCTAAATGACCATAGATCTTGAATCTCCATACCATTCTAAGGAACTTTCATGTTGGAAGTTTTTCCTAAATCTTCCATTTTCTACCTTGTTCTTCAAAGCTCAAGTTTGAAACCATGAAGGTGAAATTCTTTAATCTTCATGTTTCTATCCATTTTAAAGTTTTAATCATGATTTTAATCCATGATTATTCTAGTTTAGAGCCTTAGGTATTAATATTGTATGTTTTCTTTGTTTTCAAGGAGCTCTTGGAGGAGGAAGCTTGCTTGAAGGAGACATACAAAGGACTTGGAGGTTCTACAAGAGGTAAGAGGGAGATTACCCTCATCAACCAAGTGTTGGTGGTGAGGAATATATGTGGTTGTGCTTGTAGAATCCATAAGGATTCGGTGGTGTGCTTGTTTTGATGTGTTAATTATTTGTGTGTTTGTTATTTGTGTGTTTGATAATTTGGTGCTTACTAGTAGGTTGTTGTGTATTTGTTAGTAGTCTTCTTATGTGATATTTGTAATAAATTGCATGTCTATAAGCTTTAATTTGCATGTCTACAAGCTTTGATAATATGGCATGTGTTAGAAATGCATGATAATATATAGGATGCAAATAATATGTCAAGGATTGTATGAGTGTTCCAAAGAACACACTAACAAGGCTCACGGCCATGATCCAAATGGGGAACCAAAATGTTCTCTTAATTTTCTTAAAAGGTGACCTAATTAACCTAAGAGAATTGGTAAGATATCCATTTGTTTAGATTAAGAAAAATGAATTTGGAAATTAAATGGCATAACCTTACATTTTCATCCAACATGTCTAACTTCAACACTTTGATTTCTAAAACTATTTTCTAGGGTAAGGATTAAATCAATGTAGACAATACAAGAGATTAAACATGTATTTAAAAGGTGAAAAATAATTCGAAATCAAATGCAAAGTTTTTATCAAATTCGCCAACATGCCAAATTATACATTCATGATTTCTAAAAATTAATTCCAAGCTATTTTCAATCAAGAAGAAGCAATACAAGTTAAAGTAAATTTTCTACAATGAGTTTTAAAGAAATAAAATAGTTAGAATTAAGTTTAAGAGGTTAATACTAATGGTTTTTACTGTAAGAAGAAATACAGTAGCTTTATAAAATTTCTAACGTATAGCTCATCGTGTGTTTTGAAGCACGTTAGGAATTTTCAAAAGTATAATTATTTGGTATTAATAAAAATGAAAAGAACTTTTAAATGGTAAATTTAGGAAACCATTATTATAATTTATTAAACAAAATACTGTCAATTTTTAGTAAAAATGGATAAATAAGATAGAAAAGATGTCCAAAAGACAGGATATCGCTATGAAAAATATTCTACGTAATTTGAAAGTACTAAATATTATTTCTGTCTGCTTTTAAACAGCTTATTTAAGGAAGTTGGACAAGAAAACGATTTAAAAATCCTACGCGATTGAGAAAACGTATTAAAAATGATACGCGATTTTAAAAACAGAAAAATATCTTTACGCGATTTTTAAACGTTTGTAAAAACGACGAGATTTCAAAAACGCGATAAAATTTCTACGCGATTGACCGTTACTATATTTATTTTTCGCCGGGAAAATGTGAACCCGTCATGTGCTTTTGAGGTTATTTCATTGTCGGGAAAAAGTGAACCCGCATGTGCTTTTTGCCATTGAGGGCATATTTTTATCTTGAGGGCATTTTCGTAATTTCATATATTTGGAATTATGTTTTGTCTTTATACCAATTTTTGGTGTTTTGGTTGACGAGACGAATCACATCGTGTTGTCGATGCGATAAATGTAGTGTGGTTCATTGTTCTAATGAACTTGGAGACTTTAGTGTACGGATCCCACACGTGGACAGCTTGGTAGCTCCGCTGGGCCGTGGTAAACCGATAGCACACTAATGTACTCGACATTCACTATATTTAATCGAGGTTTGTAAAGTCTAGTAGTACATTGCCTATAGTGCCACAACGGGAGACTGTGAACTATACTACGCCTGGATGGTGGATTCCCAGTGTCGTAGGCTATCGACGCAACGTGTGATCGCGTAATAGTTGGTTGGGCAGCCGTGGTACTAATAGATTTTGCAAGTCATTCTCTCTGATATCTGTTTGGGCTTAGCTCCATGGAGTAGGGTTGTGTTTTGGTGTATTTGATTATATCTTGGATAATATTCCATTTTCTCTATTTATCTTTATCCGATAATATCTTGGATGTTTTTACATTTTCTCTATTTATATTTATCTCGATAATTTTTATGTTGGTTGTCCATTTCTTATCTTATTTTATCTGTGAGATTGATTTATCTATGTGGTTTTCTTTATTTGTGTTATATCCGTGATATTTTTATTTGTGATCTTTCATATCCGATATTAATTGTTTATATGTTGTATTTTGTCCGTGCATTATTGTATTTTTGTTCTCTATGAATTGAATTTAATCTTTATTTATTGAATTTAATCTTTATTTTTATATGGTATGAATTGTTATATCTATCCCGATAATGTTATTACCGTTTATTTTATTAGGTTGTATGCATATTAGAAATATTTGATAACATGACTATAATTGTGATTATCTCAGTGTATGGAATGACTTTGTCATTCGTATTATTCTTTACTACCGTACTTGGTCCGGTGAAAGGGATCTCACCTCTTTCCTGTGTTGTTTTTGTTTGGTTTGTATTCTTCGAATTCGTATAGTAGGCGGAGCACATTCTTAACCCTAGGGGAGACAATATTCTGAAGATGGTGGCGACGTCATTGAGTGGTCTTACAAGTTTCAACAAGATGCAGTTGGTGAAGAAACAGACTATGTAGGTTGAATTTTTCTCGTTAGTGTTGTTACCGTGCTATTAGTAGTACCCGTCTTTGGGTTTACTACTGTTTCTCTGAGTCTGTAAATATTACGTTTTAACTTATATGAAATGATTGGTGATGTGTATGTTAATCTGTTAAATTTAATTTCCATTTTACTTAAAATTTCCGATAAGTTTGTATTTCCGCAATAAGAAATTTTAAAATCCATATTTTAAAACTCAAAGCTTTTATAAAATGATTTTAATTAGTTTTAAGATTTATTTATTATTTCAAAATGTGACGCCCTACGGATGGTGTTACATTAGTTGGTATCAGAGCACGGTTAGAGTCTTTTTGGGGTTTGTGGTTGGGTTTGTCTTGTTTTTGTTGTGTGACTCTCTGTGCTTGGACTCCGAAAGGAGACAATGTTTCTTTGGAATGGTTACTTTGGTATCCATTGTATTATGATTCGTCTGTCTTTGAAGAAAGACGATGATTCGTGGTAAACGTGCACGTGAGGAAGCAAGATGCGATAGCGGTGATATGACTACAACTATGAAAGCAAGGTAAAGAATAATTGAAAAAACAAGACAATATGACTTGAGGATTACTCAAGCGAGGAACGATAGCCGAGGATTAGAAGCGATCAAGTCGAAATAAATCTTAGAATACGCAATTTCGTAACGTTAGACCGTATTAGTTCTCAAGAAGGCGAAGTCGTAAGGCCAAGCAAGTCCAAAGTGGAAAACGTATTCGTGATCATCGGGAAGTCAACAACAACAACAATCTTGTGGAGGAAAAGCTAGCGGTAGCAAGTTTGGTTAGATTGTGACATTTGCACCAACGTGTTGAAAGTGTGAGGAAGATCATCTAACGAGGAGTTGTGCAATCAAAGGAAAATCATCTGTTTTCAAGTGTAGGATGCCTGGACGTTTTGTGAACAAAGTGTATCTTGCTAAAAAAGAAGTCATCTCGTTAGTAACGTACGTGCTTCGACATCTTAAGTAGAGTGGAACATCGATTCTTCAAGTGGAGCAAAAGCATCTTAGGTTGCGGACCTAAACAAAGGAGATTGTGTCACAAAAAGGTGATTCTTTAACTATACTGTATAATTCCGAGAGTAGCCTATTTCTCTATGGCATATATTGTGTGAGTCAATTAGAATTATTTGTGTCTTCATTATTCTTTTGGCCTGATTGTTTCTACTTCTGTTATTAGAACATGTAGTTGAGAACTTGAGTTGCTTAAACCATTCTAAGTTTATTGAATAATTGAATCTTTTCTGTTGATTCAATTTGTATGCTTCTTTCAAAACGGATGATCTACAAATATGGATTGGGTATTTTTCCAACCATCCATACTGCTAGACTTATCACTTGAATTGTTCAAGTTAAAAAGTTCACTTTTAAATTCATCATACCATATCAATTTCTTTATTGGATAGGTTCGGTGGTATGGATGATTCTATCATCTCTTTTTATCATCTTTTATTTCTATGTCTTCACGACATCTTTCATATACCGCAATTGCGAAAAATGTACTTTTGGTATAACTCATTCTTTTATGACTAATTGACTATTTGGGTTGATTAGAGCTATCAATACCTTTGTTACCTTTGATTTATCTATTTCTGCTTTTGTTACCAAACCTATTGTTATTATCCAGTTGCTTAAACAATCTTTTCTGTTAATCTAAACTGTCTACCTCTTTCAAGAGAGAGATGTGATCTTATACATGGATTGGTTATCTTTAATCATATCCTATAGATTGTTTCAGTAAAACTTTGGTGTCCCAGAAATCTTATTCTTAAAATCAGGCAATGTCAAATTCTTTGTTAGACAAGTCTGATAACAATTCAGATAATTTCTCTACCTTTTCTTCTAAATTTTTTTATAATGTCCTTTTGTGTGTTGCAATTGTAAAGAAAGGATGTTTTTAGTCAAAATTATGTCATAAGTATCAAATACAGTATTGTTGAAAAAGAGAACTTGGATTATGAGGCACTTCCAGTTAAAAGTAAAGGCAGAAGAGTGAAGTGGTACAAAGTCAGGGATAATTTCAAATGGTACTGATCAGAGTGACGCAGCGGAAGCGTAGAGGATAGTATCTTTCGTCCTTATTTAGACAGAATTGTCATTATCTTTATTAACGACATTCTGATCTATTCTCAAAATCATGAAGAATCCCACTAAAATACTATTCTCCATGTTTTACGCGATGCAAGGAGTTTTCGTTAATCGAGGTAATCTGGAGTGGTGTAAACGGAGGTGCAACGTGAAAATTAAAAGACAAGACGAAGGGACTGTTCGAGATTGCTGCGAATTTCGGGACGAAATTCCTTTTTGGTGGGGAGTGTTGTAACATCCCAACTTTTGGGTAAAAGACCGTTGTGTCCCTATTTTATCAAGTTTTTGTTTTTTTCTCGTATGAAATACGTAAAAAATAATACTGTTTTATTATTTTATTTGATAGTTTTACATGATTTGTTTCGATACAAGAAAATAAAAATTTTATCAAATTACTGTTTTAAATTTTTCTCAGTATCAAAAACAGATGTATAATACTTGCCTAGTATTTTATATAATCGTTTTACGTATTTTTCTTCCGCATGTGAAATAAAAATTTTTCTCGAGCTACTGCTTTTAATTTTTCTCGAAAGATATACAGCTATATAATACTTTGGATATTTTATTTGAACGTTTTGGACGATTACCTACGTTGTGGGAAAAAATGGAAAAATGACCGTTACGTCCCGAACGCATCGTTTTTGCTATTTTTGCTTTTTAATTGTTTTCTTCTTGATTTAATGTCCGATAATACCGTCTGTGATTTTATATGGACTTTTTGTGTGATTTGCTCGGGGTAGGAAAATAATATTTTCCGGGCCGGGAAAATCTTATTTTATTATTTAGAATTGGGGAATCTTACTTAACCCGATTCTCGAATGAGACTAAAAATAATCTTTTAATTTTTAAGATTTAATCACAAATAAAATAATTTTATATTATTATAATATTATTTTGTTAGTCAAGATAAATAAGTGACGGCGGACCGGAAATATTTTGCGGGACCCACGTTTAGTCCTTAAGTCTTGAACACGTGGACCAATGAGGAGCCTGGTCAAAATTGGTGGCTATGACTCATCGCAACGGGCCAATAGGACGATGACACGTGGCGTGACACCAAAGATCATGACTCGCCAGCCTTCTAGAAGGTTCCGTAAGTGCGACTCGGCCCCGTGACTCACCGCAGGTGACTCGCCGCCCGAAGTTTCTCGATGACTCACCGTGACTCACCATTGATGACGCAGCCAATGATGCAGTTGTGATGCAGTCAGTGACTCAGCATGCTGACTCACCTGCTTTGGAAAATATCTACGCTGACTCGCCATGCTGACTCACCTGCTTTGGAAAATATCTACGCTGACTCATCTGCTCTAGAAAATATCTACGCTGACTCGCCATGCTGACTCACCCGTTCTAGAAAGTTCCACGATGACTCATCATACTGACTCATCGTAGTGAGTCACATGTTCTAGAAATTTCTCTTTGATGACTCGCTTTATGACTCATCAAGGGTAATCAATAGAAAAAAAAAATGATCAATAATAATTACTACTCATTAATCTAAAATAAAAATCTATGTGTATTTTATTATCCATTGGATAATAGATACTGACTTTATAAATAATAAATATTATTCATTGGTTAAAATATACTATAAAATATAATGTGCACCAATAGGAAATTGGTCAACAAAAATAGCAACCAATAGGAATTAAGTTAGTAAATATTTAACCAATAGAAATTGGTCAAGATTAATGGCTTGAATTCTTAAGAACCAATAGAAAATAAGCTATCAAACCAATTTAGGCTTCTTGAAATGCAATGGTTCTACGTAAAGGAGGAATGAGCAATTTGCTCTAATAGCCAAATTCCCAAAATGAAGTTTACGTAGAAAGCTTTAGACAATTCATTTGGAAAGCCAAATTAACCAAATAAAGACTAGTCAACATTGGTTTCTTCTCTTTGATCTCATTCTACGGCAATTGCAAATTTTTGCAAAGCCAATATCACATTTCTATCTTTCCTATCTTTCAACTAGTTAACCAAGTCAACATTGGTGGCTTTTCTTTGGTTTCACTCTACTGCAAAGCCAAGCATTTGGTGAGGCAATTATTACAATCAATTCTTACTATCTTTCATCTAATTAACCAAGTGAGACCAAGTCAAGTTTTGTGGCTTTATGCATGTGCTTCTACGGCAATGCATAAGTGAAGGAAACAATATTAAATGTTTCAAATCATTCTTGCTCTCCAAGCCTTTCAAATTAGTCAATTTTGGTGGCTCTCCTTGTTAGCTTCTACGGCAATTCACTTGGTTTCCAAGGCTATTCACATTTGGTGAAAGGCAATATTCAATAATTCATTTCATGCTTATTTCCTATGCAATTGTGACCATGCATTTGGAGGAAGCAAAACAAATATCTCTCACTTTCTCTCAAGGTCATTTACGGCCATGCATCCTAATATAGGAGACTTTGTTTTTGTTTAACCTAAAGTCTTCATCTTTTTCAAAAGCTATCAAGCCAACCTCTCAAATATTCTTCCTTCTTTTCTCTCCATGTGCTCCACGGCCATGGCTCCCAAATGGAGACAATCTCCACCCATTCACCTCACTTACTCTTCTACACATCCTTTTCTCCAAAGAACCAAGACCAAGCAAGCAAAATTCTCTCTCATTTTCTCTTCCCCTTGATTCGGCCAAAGCACCAAGAACACTTCTCCAAATTTCTATAATTCCTACCAATATCATTTCTTGAATCCTCTCATCAATCCAAGACACTTTCATGTTAGGAATTTCTCAAGATTCCTTCATCTTCATCTTCCTATCAAGCAAAAACCACAAAAGCTCACATCTCTCCCTTTCTTCAAGCTCACGGCCAACCCTAAAAAAAATCACCTTCCAAGCTTCTAAAATTCTAAATGACCATAGATCTTGAATCTCCATACCATTCTAAGGAACTTTCATGTTGGAAGTTTTTCCTAAATCTTCCATTTTCTACCTTGTTCTTCAAAGCTCAAGTTTGAAACCATGAAGGTGAAATTCTTTAATCTTCATGTTTCTATCCATTTTAAAGTTTTAATCATGATTTTAATCCATGATTATTCTAGTTTAGAGCCTTAGGTATTAATATTGTATGTTTTCTTTGTTTTCAAGGAGCTCTTGGAGGAGGAAGCTTGCTTGAAGGAGACATACAAAGGACTTGGAGGTTCTACAAGAGGTAAGAGGGAGATTACCCTCATCAACCAAGTGTTGGTGGTGAGGAATATATGTGGTTGTGCTTGTAGAATCCATAAGGATTCGGTGGTGTGCTTGTTTTGATGTGTTAATTATTTGTGTGTTTGTTATTTGTGTGTTTGATAATTTGGTGCTTACTAGTAGGTTGTTGTGTATTTGTTAGTAGTCTTCTTATGTGATATTTGTAATAAATTGCATGTCTATAAGCTTTAATTTGCATGTCTACAAGCTTTGATAATATGGCATGTGTTAGAAATGCATGATAATATATAGGATGCAAATAATATGTCAAGGATTGTATGAGTGTTCCAAAGAACACACTAACAAGGCTCACGGCCATGATCCAAATGGGGAACCAAAATGTTCTCTTAATTTTCTTAAAAGGTGACCTAATTAACCTAAGAGAATTGGTAAGATATCCATTTGTTTAGATTAAGAAAAATGAATTTGGAAATTAAATGGCATAACCTTACATTTTCATCCAACATGTCTAACTTCAACACTTTGATTTCTAAAACTATTTTCTAGGGTAAGGATTAAATCAATGTAGACAATACAAGAGATTAAACATGTATTTAAAAGGTGAAAAATAATTCGGAAATCAAATGCAAAGTTTTTATCAAATTCGCCAACATGCCAAATTATACATTCATGATTTCTAAAATTAATTCCAAGCTATTTTCAATCAAGAAGAAGCAATACAAGTTAAAGTAAATTTTCTACAATGAGTTTTAAAGAAATAAAATAGTTAGAATTAAGTTTAAGAGGTTAATACTAATGGTTTTTACTGTAAGAAGAAATACAAGAGCTTTATAAAATTTCTAACGTATAGCTCATCGTGTGTTTTGAAGCACGTTAGGAATTTTCAAAAGTATAATTATTTGGTATTAATAAAAATGAAAAGAACTTTTAAATGGTAAATTTAGGAAACCATTATTATAATTTATTAAACAAAATATCATCAATTTTTAGTAAAAATGGATAAATAAGATAGAAAAGATGTCCAAAAGACAAGATACGCTATGAAAAATATTCTACGTAATTTGAAAGTACTAAATATTATTTCTCGTCTGCTTTTAAACAGCTATTTAAGGAAGTTGGACAAGAAAACGATTTAAAAATCCTACGCGATTGAGAAAACGTATTAAAAATGATACGCGATTTTAAAAACGAAAAAATATCTTTACGCGATTTTTAAACGTTTGTAAAAACGACGAGATTTCAAAAACGCGATAAAATTTCTACGCGATTGACCGTTACTATATTTATTTTTCGCTGCGGGAAAATGTGAACCCGCATGTGCTTTTGAGGTTATTTCGCTGTCGGGAAAAAGTGAACCCGCACAGGCTTTTTGCCATTGAGGGCATATTTTTATCTTGAGGGCATTTTCGTAATTTCATATATTTGGAATTATGTTTTGTCTTTATACCAATTTTTGGTGTTTTGGTTGACGAGACGAATCACATCGTGTTGTCGATGCGATAAATGTAGTGTGGTTCATTGTTCTAATGAACTTGGAGACTTTAGTGTACGGGATCCCACATGTGGACAGTTGGTAGCTCCGCTGGGCCGTGGTAAACCGATAGCACACTAATGTACTCGACATTCACTATATTTAATCGAGGTTTGTAAAGTCTAGTAGTACATTGCCTATAGTGCCACAACGGGAGACCGTGAACTATACTACGCCTGGATGGTGGATTCCCAAAGGTCGTAGGCTATCGACGCAACGTGTGATCGCGTAATAGTTGGTTGGGCAGCCGTGGTACTAATAGATTTTGCAAGTCATTCTCTCTGATATCTGTTTGGGTTTAGCTCCATGGAGTAGGGTTGTGTTTTGGTGTATTTGATTATATCTTGGATAATATTCCATTTTCTCTATTTATCTTTATCTGATAATATCTTGGATGTTTTTACATTTTCTCTATTTATATTTATCTCGATAATTTTTATGTTGGTTGTCCATTTCTTATCTTATTTTATCCGTGAGATTGATTTATCTATGTGGTTTTCTTTATTTGTGTTATATCCGTGATATTTTTATTTGTGATCTTTCATATCCGATATTAATTGTTTATATGTTGTATTTTGTCTGTGCATTATTGTATTTTTGTTCTCACTATGAAATGTTGTTATTGAATTTAATCTTTATTTTTTTTATATGGTATGAATTGTTATATCTATCCTGATAATGTTATTACTGTTTATTTTATTAGGTTGTATGCATATTAGAAATATTTGATAACATGACTATAATTGTGATTATCTAGGTGTATGGAATGACTTTGTCATTCGTATTATTCTTTACTACCGTACTGGTACTGGTGAAAGGGGATCTCACCTCTTTCCTGTGTTGTTTTTGTTTGGTTTGTATTCTTCGAATTCGTATAGTAGGCGGAGCACATTCTTAACCCTAGGGGAGACAATATTCTGAAGATGGTGGCGACGTCATTGAGTGGTCTTACAAGTTTCAACAAGATGCAGTTGGTGAAGAAACAGACTATGTAGGTTGAATTTTTCTCGTTAGTGTTGTTACCGTGCTATTAGTAGTACCCGTCTTTGGGTTTACTACTGTTTCTCGAGTCTGTAAATATTACGTTTTAACTTATATGAAATGATTGGTGATGTGTATGTTAATCATTAAATTTAATTTCCATTTTACTTAAAATTTCCGATAAGTTTGTATTTCCGCAATAAGAAATTTTAAAATCCATATTTTAAAACTCAAAGCTTTTATAAAATGATTTTAATTAGTTTTAAGATTTATTTATTATTTTAAAATGTGACGCCCTACGGAGGGTGTTACAAATACAGTACAAAATAATATACAAAGAGGTGTGATCACTTACGCCAATACCAACATGGTAGCACAGAGATAATACAAATAGCATATCATACAGATATATCATACCATAATTACAATCATGCCATCAACATTATTTATCATAACAGATACAATAAATAATAATTACCATTATGCCATTAACATTATTATCATTATCATCATCCAATTATTCCTCAACAAAACAATTGTCATAGCCAATATTCCTCAATTATTATATCATATGGATATAAATACTCAGATTCATGCATGCGCACATAGACTCAATTTCCTACTCCATAGAGCTAATACTCAGCTCGGAGAAGTTGATCCGAAAGATCTGTTTGTACCAACATGCCTCAGACCACGTGCCACATTTCTCATATGTGTTTGCACATCTAGCATATACACGACAGTCTTTACAAGATCTCGATTAAGAATAATGTCTCGGTTAGGATCATCGGTGCGTTGCATCGGTCTAACTTACAGTAAAAAGAGCTACCAACTGCCCATGTAAGCAACTCACACCTCGATGCCCCCAAGGTCAACAAGTGACTTACACTACGCATATCGCACCCACTCAAGAGGTGTACGTCTCTCCTAGGCAAATAGCCTCATACAGTCCATCAGACCTTTCTAATGCATGTTCAATGCACCAATGCCAATCATAGGCAAAATTCATCATTTTCTCATACAGTGTAAATACACTATTCCAACAATAATCCTACTGTTTATTCAATCGCAAAATCATATTATCGCGTTTTCATAGTTGCGAAACATTTTTCTCGCATTTTTCACAATCGCGCAATATTTCCGTTATGTTTTCATAATTTCACAACATTTTCGTTGCGTTTTTAAATCACATATAGATTTTTCAACGTTTCCATCAATCACGTAAAAATATTCCATCGTTTTTCAATCATGTAGTGATTTTTCAACAATATCTCAATCACATAAAAATATTTAAATGCTTTCCAAATTGTGTCGAAATATTTAAACGTTTTTCAAATCGCGTAGCTTAAAAATCACGTTTTTAATTTAAGTAAATCATTTTTTACCATTTTTCAACTTCGTAAAATATTTCTCAACCTTCAAAAATTCCATTTCAACCTTTCTTAAAATAATATGACTTCTCACATTATTTTTCACATTTTCTTACTCTAGAAATTCCTTTTTATATTAGATTCCAAAAAATCACCATTTCATTGAATTAAATCAATGTTTCTCACTTAAAATTCCCTAACGCTCTACAAAATCGAAAAGATGAGTTTTATGTTAGAAAATCTCAAATCACCAACTTATTCTTTATGATTCCAAATAAATTTTAAAAATCAATCCTCTTTAAAATAAATTGAGGTTCAAACACTTTCAACCTCTCTTTTCCTTTTACATACGAAAATTCCATTTTTCAAATGATAAAACACTCTGATTCCCTTTCCAAATTCCTTGTACTAAATCAATTATATTTCCACTTTGAAAATCACTTTGTTTCATCAAAATCAAGGCATTACAAGCCTTCAAAACTGTGGACATGGCCATTGAAACCATTCTTATATTTTTCCTTCTAGATCAACCAAGTTCCATTCTTGTTTTTACAGAAACAAAACCATTAAAATTTTCCTCCAAAACCGTGAGCTCTATTTCCTTGAAAACAAACCTTTTGTTTATTTTCCTTGCTTTTCCAAACATCCAATTTTACCATTCATGAAAATATTAATTTATGAACACCTATTTTGAGGTATTTGGCCGAATTCACCATGGTCCTTAGAACCAAAAATCACTTTCCTTTTCATCATCAAATCATGACATACATATACATATTCAACATATATATATCACAAGCATGCCATAATCAAAACAATAAATCATGCAAATCATACCAAGCATAGGCAAATAATCAAAGCACATAAACACACATAAATAATTGCATAACCATGGATATGAATCCTCACATGGATTCACCATCCATCAAATAAACAAACCATCTCTCACTACCATACTTGGTTGGTGAGATGGATCTCCCTCTTACCTCTTGAAGAGCCTTAAAAAGCTCCTTGCTTTGCACTTTGCACAAGCTCTCCGCCAACAAAAGTCTCCTGAACATAAAACAAACACAAGTTTATTAGTATATTAAGCTTGAATAAGAGGAACCATGGATCAAACATGGCTTAGAACCTGAAAAAGAAGAGAAGAAATGAAGTTTCCTTACACTTCACCTCAAAAACCCTAGAACTTGCTCTTGGAAAAAGTCCTTGAAGATGGAAGATTTTGAACTTGGTGTAAACTACAAAGTGTCTTAGAATAAGGCATAGATTCAAGAAATATGGTTGTTTGAAATTAAAGAGTGGTGGAAGGTAAACTTCGGTGTCTTGGCCGAAACTTGCATGGAGAGAATGGAGAGAAATTTTTTGATGAAGTCTTGGCTTTTTGGAGGAGACAAAGATGAATTATGATAGCAATAATATGGTCTTCAAACCTATCCATGCTCTTAAGCTTCACAAAATCGTCCCCCCCTCTTCATGCACTCCAAATTTGTGACAAATTTCATAGCCACCATTTCAAGCATTTCCTACCATTGATTAGATCAATGGTTAGGATTAATGTAGGTTTTAGGTTTAGGCTTAGATAGAAGACTTAATCTAGTCCATTAGATCTTTCCTCCTTTAATTCCTAGCCATTAAATGTATCTCCAAAATGAAGGGTCAAGATTGTTCCTTCAAACTTTACATCCAAGGGTCATAAATGGTCCTAACCACTTTGTAAGACTAAATCTCAACCGTTGATTAAATCAAGATCAAGTCTCCACCGTTGATTACATCAATGGTGGATATCCAAGCCACTATTGTTGACTACGCAGTACAATATTTATTTTTTTATCTGCTATTACCTTTCGAATAATATTTTTACTGTATTTTTATCACCCGATAATTAAATACAATACAAAACACAGTAAAAGAAAATTTTAAAAACTGTTTCCGGATTTAGGTTTAGTAAGATCCCCCATCTCCATCTCAACAATACAAAATTTTTGAGCTGTAAAAAAATTTTCACTTTTGGGGGCCCACCTGGGCCCACAAACAGCCCACGGATAACGCTAAAATAATCAAAGTAATATAAAAATTTCATAATCATCCACAAAATCACCAAAAATATAAAACTTACGAAAATTAAATTAGATTACGTAAAATAATTAAGACTTAACAGTAATAATTAAATTACGTAAAAAATTTTCTGGCCCGAAAATTATTATTTTCCTGACACAGAGTAAATCACACAAAATGATCAAATGTACTGACGGAATATTCAAAATAATTTTACAGTACACAGAAATCACTAAACAGTAGAATTCTGTTAAATGTCAAAATTATTGTCAAATATTTAAGTTTAGGGTGTTACAGATTCATCCTTCGCACTCTTCATCAAAGTTTTAGATCTCTCTCTTAGTTTTACTACAAGATAAAATTAATAATTTTTAGATGTTTATAACTCAAGTTATGCCCAAAATACAGAAATAGTATAAAATTTTCAATAATGTTGAAAAATACAATTAAGCCCATTTTGAACCTAAACTTATAAAATGTGGGTAAAACCAATCATTTATGCATATAATAGGTCTAAGAGACTAAATATGAAGGTTAACTAATATATAAAAATTGTGTTTATCAAATTCCCTTACACTTAGCTCTTGCATTCTTGGGCAAAACTAGAAATTCAACATAGGGAACAAGGAACAACAACACAAACTCAAAAGTTAAACTCTAAAAGACTCACTTTCTAATGATTTTCAAGAATGCAAAAGTCTATAAACAAGAAGAGCAACCAAAGCTTCAAGGAATTAAAACATTCATGAAGTATCATTTCTTTATATCTCAAATCAACAAGTAAGGTAACTTCAATTGAAAAGCATAAATCAAGAATGATAGAACCTCACAAGATACACTCTCAATCCCTCAAGTGTTTAGAAGGTAAGTCTTTCACTCAATTCAACCCATGAAAATTTGCACTACCAAAAGCTTGCTTATCTTCTACTTCTCCACTACTCAAAACACATATACATATAAATCAAAAAGACTTTATGCAAGGTTGTAATGGGGTCAAGATAAGGGAGGGGAATAATATGAAGATGACAAGTTAAATACCAAATAGAACAAAAGAACATTGGGGATGAGTTCAAATAACAAGCATGAAAGTTTATCCCAGCTCCACGTAATGCAAATTCTCTTTACATATTCTTTTCCCCTTTCTTTTTCTTTTTTAAAAACAATTCCTTTGTTTTTTTTTCTTCTGTTTTTTTTTAATTGGCCACATTTTCCTTTTCACTAAACATTTTGCACACTAAGTAGCACACCCCTACACTTGTTCAAGAGCTCATCCAATAATAATGTCAATGCTCTCCTATTCCCTAAGGTTAGGTAAAAACATTATTTTTCATTAAAGGCATATAATGGGCTAAAAACAAGAAATGAATAAATAGGCTCAAAGGGGTTAATTAAGGAAAAATATGCAAGGTTGGCTATTTGGCCAAAGTAGCTAATTAAAAAAAATGCCTTAATCATGTTGATATATGCATGTGAAAATGTAGCCTAAAAAAGAAACAAAGCAAGTTCTAGAGTAATAAATTCCATGAGTGAAAATCTTACAATAAAGAAGAGAATGATACAAATGCTCAATCCATTCATTAAAAGGTTCAAAGTCTCGCAAGGTATGCTTCTATCAAACTCAATTTACTAATTTAATTTCCATTATCAAACTAGTTAATCTCAAGATGAAAGACAATTTATTCACTTATGTTATAAACCTTTAACTTAAAGTGATGCATGCTCAAAACTTAGAATTGAAAAATAGAAAAAAAAATAGAATTAAAAACCCACACTTAAATCTTAGATTATCCTCAATGTAAAGCTTATAAAACATCAAATCATCAATATTCATTAAAAATCATCAAAAAATCTAAGACAAGTAAAATAAAGGAGAGAAGGAAGAAACATCCTTATCAAGTGATGTATATGGTTGCTAGCAAGTGGACCTCCTCCATTATGCCTTCTTGAGTTCCCTCATAGAATTGCTTGAGGCAATGTCCATTAACTTTGAAAGTTTTGTTAGTTGCCTCACTTGTGATCTCCACTACACCATAAGGAAAAAACTTAGTGACTATAAAAGGACCTAACCACCTAAAACGGAGCTTACCAGACATGAGCTTGAGGCAAGAATTGTAAAGGAGAACTTTTTGACCATTCATAAATTCTTTTATTGCAATCATCTTATCATGAAAGGCTTTAGTTTTCTCTTTGCAGATACAAGAGTTCTTATAAGCTTCCAACCAAATCTTTTCAATTTCTTGGAGTTAGATTTTTCTTTGGGATTCAGCTTGGTTCAGGTCAATGTTGCACTTCTTTACTGCCCAATAAGCCTTGTGCTCAATCTCCAATGGAAGGTGGCATACTTAAAGGAGTCTTAAAGGCAATCCTATACGCCTACAATGCGTTCTCAAGCCTCTTGCTCCAATCTTTTCTATTTAGTTGGACTTTTTTTTCAAGATTTATTTCAATTTCCTATTCGAAACTTCGACTTGCCCATTGGTTTGTGGATGGTAGGAAGTCAAAGCCTTATGCATCACACTATATTTCTTCAACAATGCCTCCATGTTTTTATTACAGAAATGGGAGCCTTAGTCATTGATTGTGGCATTTGAAACTCCAAACATGCAGAAAATGTGAGGCTTGACAAAGTCTAAAACAACATGAGAATCATTAATCTGAGTGGCCTTTGCCTCTACCCACTTAGATACATAATCAACAACTATCATAATGTAAACAAAACCAAAGGAATTTGGAAAAGAGCCCATGAAATCAATACCCTACACATCAAATATCTCACAAAACAATAATTGTTGTTGAGGCATCTCATTCCTATAGGAAATGTTACCTAATCGTTGGCATTGCTCACAATTCTTAGAATAACTGTAAGCATCATAAAACAAGGTAGGCCAATACATTCTAGAGTCTAAAATCTTCCTAGCAGTGTGTTGTGGTCCAAAGTGACCACCACATGCAATGGTATGACAAAAATTCAGATTAGACTGAAACTCATAATCAGGAACACAACGTCTAATCACTTGGTCACTACACAGTCTCTATAGATAAGGATCATCTTATATATAATATTTAGACTCACTCTTAAGCCTATCAATATGATGTTTCTTAAAATAAGCAGGTA
Organism: Ormosia emarginata; assembly: GCA_029884605.1. Taxonomy (NCBI): domain Eukaryota; kingdom Viridiplantae; phylum Streptophyta; class Magnoliopsida; order Fabales; family Fabaceae; genus Ormosia; species Ormosia emarginata. Next base: position 23,231,600 of record JAQQTP010000074.1, on the reverse strand, counting down.
ACTCAAATGCAACTAAATAATTCACTAAATCAGCATACCAAGGGTCCTTACCTCACAATAGAAAAAACTGCTCATCTGGGAAGGTCTCTCAGATAGGAAGAGCGTCCACTGCCTGTGGGATCTTGGTCAGATGATTTGCTACCAAGTTTTTTGCTCTTCTATTATCTCTTATCTCAATATCAAACTCCTGTAAGAGCAATATCCATTGAATGAGACTAGGCTTCGCCTCAGGCTTCTTCAACAAGAATTTCAAGGCTGCGTGGTCAGAGAAAATAATAACTTTAATGCCCAACAAATGGGAACAAAATTTATCTAAAGGGAAAACAATTGCTAGAAGCTCCTTTTTAGTGGTGGTGTAATTGCCTTAGGCAGAATCCAAAGTACGAGAGGCATAAGATATCACATGAGGTTGCTTGCCAACTCATTGAGAAAGGATGATTCCAATTGCAAAGTTGGAGGCATCACACATCAGCTCAAAAGGAGACTCCCAATTTTGAAGCTGAATAATGGGAGAAGAGGTCAAGTTCTTCTTCAACTGAAAAAATGCCTTCTTGTAAGGCTCATCAAATTCGAACTTGACTTCTTTTTGAAGAAGCCTAGACATTGGAAGGGCACTTTTGCTAAAGTCTTTGATGAAACACCTGTAGAACCCTACATGACTAAGAAAGGAACACACTTTCCACAAATAAGTAAGGTAGGGTAAAGAGGCAATAACATCTATATTTTCTCTATCTACTTCACTGTCTTTGCTAGAAACCACATACCCTAAGACTATACCTTGTTCTACCATGAAATGACATTTTTGAAAATTAAGAACAAGATGTGTCTCAATGCACCTATTAAGCACCTTAGCAAGGCTGTCTAAACATGCATCAAAAGAAGATTCATAAAAACTTCCATGTAGTGTTCTAACAAGTCAAAGAAAATGCTCACCATGTATCGCTGAAATGTACCTAGGGCATTACAAAGCCCAAAAGGTATCATCCTATAAGCAAACGTGCCAAATGGGCAAGTGAAGGTTGTCTTCTCTTGGTCCTCCAGGGCTATGTGAATATGAAAGTAGCCTGAAAATCCATCTAGGAAGCAATAGTGTGACTTGCCAACCAACCTTTCCAACATTTGATCAATGAAAGGTAAAGAAAAGTGATCCTTCCAAGTAGCTTTCTTGAGCTTCCTGTAATTAATACAGACTCTCTAGTTGTTCTGTACTCTAGTGGGGACCAGCTCATTCTTCTCATTGACGACCACAGTCTTCCCGATCTTCTTGGGAACTACTTGCACCAAACTCACCAACTAGCTATCTGAAATAAGGTAAATGATGCCAGTTGACAATAGTTTGCTCACTTCTTTCTTCACCACACCCAAATTAGAGGGTTAAGTCTACTTTAAGGTTGTCTCATTAGTTTGCCTTCCTCCTCTAATAAAATTCGATGCATGCATGTGGAGGGGCTAATGTAATACCCATCGTAGGTTGCCACATTTAAACGTTATTATTACCGAATTACCCCCAAGTTCATAAATTGTTATGTTATAATAAAAATACAAGTTGTAAAATTTCTTGATGTCGATAATATAAACTTAGCGGAAAATAAAAATATTACAACATCATCACAAATAATTTACATCATTTATACATTATAAAAGTACTGTCAAGATTATTTATATACAGACATAGTCCTCAAAGTATTTGAACATTATTTAAAACTAACATACTGCCCAAGTAAAACTAAATAGCAGAACCCTCAGACGGGTCGTCCTCAGATTCCTTAGCAGGTAGGAATACAGCTTGACACGAAGTCCTACGGACAGGTGTCTGAGCAGATGACACAATGCTAATCTCACTAGGAGTACGGGAGTAAGCTCCCCTGTACTGCCTAATGGACAACAAAAACTCTAAGTGTACATAAATATTTACACTAAAATAAGGGTTCCCTTGATAAAGCTTACTCAGGGTAACATTCAAGTCTCCTGTATAGAAAATACACTCTCTATCTAGATGGACATGCCAGACCTCCGGACCTCCTCGAAATTGTAAAGTCATATATCCTAGGAAACTGGGCATCGCCATCTTCTCAAAACTTTGCTTCCTCAGGAGGAATCTGCTCCTCTTCTCCTTCTTGTTCAATCCCTTGCTCAACGTCTTTACAAATATAATTACAGTACAAAATAGGCATACAAAGAGGTGAGATCACCTACGTCAATACCAATATGGTAGCACAGAGATAACACATACAATATATCATACAGATACATCATACCATAATTACAATCATGCCATCAATATTATTTATCATCACAATAGATGTAATAAACAATAATTACGATAATGCCCTCTACATTATCCAAGTATTCATCAATTCAATTATCATAAATAATAATTATGATAATGCCCTCAACATTATCCAAATATTCAACAGTTCAATTGCCATAACCAATATCAATACTCAATAATTATGCATGTGTACATAGACTCAATTTCCTACTCCATGGAGCTAAACTTAGGTCGGAGAGAGTGATCGAAAAGATCTGTCTGTACTAACATGCCTCAGACCACGTGCCTCAATTCTCATACGTATTTGCACATTTAGTATATACACGATAGTCTTTATCAAATCTTGATTAAGAATAGTGTCTCGGTCCGGATCATCAATGTGTTGCATCGGTCTAACCCACGGTACAGAAGAGCTACCAACTGCCCATTGTAGGCAACCCGCACCACGATGCCCCCAAGGTCAATAATGACTTACACTACGCATATCGCATCCGCTCAAGAGGTGTATTCTCTCCTAGGCAATTAGCCTTTTCCAGACCATTCGGACCTTTCCAATGCATGTAAAATGCACTAATCTCAGTTCAAATTCATAATTTCATATTCAGGGTCCACACACTAGCCCATTCTCAGTTCAAATTCATAATCTCATATTCAGGGTCCGCACACTGGCCCAACAGTATCTTTACTGTATTCTCAATCGCGTAATCATATTATCGCGTTTTCTCAATCTCGCAACACTTTTGTCACGTTTTCACAATCACGCAACATTTCTGTCACATTTTCAAAGTCGCGCAACATTTCTGTATCGTTTTCAACTCGCGTAGCGATTTTCCATCATTTTCTCAATCTCGTAAAAATATTCCATCATTTTTCAATCACGTAGCGATTTTTCAACAATATCTCAATCTCGTAAAAATATTTAAACGCTTTTCCAAATAGCGTAGAAATATTTAAATATTTTTCAAATCGCGTAACTTAAAAATCATATTTTTAAGATATGTAAAGCATTTTTCACCATTTTTCCACTACATAAAATATTTCTCAACCTTCTAAACGTCATTTTGGCCTTTCTCAAAATAATATGACTTCTCACTTCATTTTCCACATTTTCTTACTCAAGAAATCTTTTTCACAATATATTCCACAATTTCGTTATTTCATTGAATTAAATCAATGTTTCTAACTTTAAATTTCCTAACGCGCTCCAAAACCCAAAGGATGAGTTATACGTTAGTAAATTTCAAGTTCTCAATGTATTCATCATAATTCTTGAATCCATTCTAAAAATCAATCCTCTTTAAAATAAATTGAGGTTCAAACACTTTCAACCTCTCTTTTCCATTCATATATGAAAATTCCATTTTTCAAGTGACAAAACACTTTGTTTCCATTTCTTTAATCCTTGTACTAGATCAATTACATTTCCACTTTGAAATCATTTTGTTTCATAAAACCAAGGCATTACAAGCCTTCAAAACTGTGATACATGACCATTGAAACCATCATATATTTTTCCTTCTAAATCAACTAAGTTCCATTCATGTTTTTACACAAACAAAACCATTAAAATTCCTCCAAAAACCGTAAGACTCTGGATCATTGAAACCAAAACATTTGTTCATTTTTCTTGCTCCTCTAAACATCCAATTTTACCATTCATGAAAATATTAATTTGTAAACACCTATTTTGAGGTGTGAGGCCGAAATCCTCATGTTCTTTGGAACTAAAAATTATTTTCCTTTCCATCATCAAATCATGGCATACATATACATATTCATCATGTCATATAATCAAGCATACCTTAAAGCAATAAAAATCACCTAAAGTATGCAAATACAAATAAATAATTTAAAGCACATAAACACCCACAAATAAATTACATAACCATGGATATGAATCCTCACATGGATTCACCATCCATCAAATACAAATTCATCTCTCACCACCATACTTAGTTGGTAAGATGGATCTTCCTCTTACCTCTTGAAGAACTACCAAAGCTCCTTGGTTTGCTCCTTGAACAAGTGAATCACCACCAAAAGCTTCTTAAACACAAAACAAAACACAAGTTTAATAGCATATCAAGCTTGAACAAGGAGAACCATGGATCAAACATGGCTTAGAACATGAAAAAGAGATAAGAAGTGAAGTTTCCTTACACTTCACCTTAAAAACCCTAGAACTTTGCTCTTGAAGAAAGTCCTTGAAGATGATAGATTTAGAACTTGGTCTAAACTACAAAGTGTCTTGGATTGAGGTATAGATTCAAGAAGTAAGGTTGTTTAAAATTTTTGAAGAGTGATGGTGGGTTCTTGGCCTCTTGGCCGTGAGCTAGCTTGAAGAGAAATGGAGAGAAAAGTTTGATGAACTTAGCTTTTTGGAATGATCAAGAATGATCAAGAAGGAGTAATAATGGTGTCTTGAAATTTTGCTATGGCCTTAAGCCATCAAAAATCGAACCCCCCCTCTTGCACACTCAATGAGTGACTAATGTCAATAGCCATCATTTTGGGCATTGTTAGCCATTGATTAGATCAATGGTTAGTATTAATATAGATTCTAATTATAGCCTTTAGATGTAAGACTAAATCTAGGTCATTAGATCTTTCCTCATTGAAATCCTAGCCATTAGATGTATCTCCAAAATGAAGGGTCAAGATCACCTCTTCATACTTTCCATCCAATGGTCATAAAAAGTCTTTGCCACTTTGTAAGACTAATCTCCACCGTTGATTAAATCAATGGTGGATATCCAAAGGCTTCAACATTAAGCTTGCTTCTTATTGGTCGGTCATAAAGTCGTCATAACCATTAATGTTGACTAAGCAATATAATATTTATTTTTATCTGCTATTACCCTACGAACACAATTAACTGTAGTTTTTATTGCTCGATAATTAAATACAGTACAAAACACAGTAAAAGAAAATTTTGAAAACTGTTTCAGAATTTGGGTTTAGTAGGATCCCCCATCTCCATCTCAACAGTACAAAATTTTCTGGTTGTAGAAAAATTTTTACTTTTTGGAGCCCACCTAGGCCCACATACAGCCCCCTGGGCCAATAGACAGTCTATGGATAATATTAAAATAATCAGAGAAATATAAAAATTTCATAATCATCCACAAAATCACAAAAATTATAAAACTTATGAAAATCAAATCAGATTATGTAAAATAATTAAGACTTAACAGTAATAATTAAAATACGTAAGATTTTTCCCGACTCAAAAATTATTATTTTCTTAACACGGAGTAAATCATACAAAATGATCAAATGTATTCACGGAATACTCAAAATAATTTTACAGTACACAGAAATCACTAAACAGTAGAATTCTGTTATTACTGTCAATATTACTATCAAATAGTTAGAAAAATTGGGGTGTTACAGCTAATCCCAAGAATATATGCAAGCGTCCATCCAATGGCTTTCTTGCTCTGCTTCAAGATCTGGAACAATTTCTCTTCTTGTTTGAGCTGTAAATTCTTTGCTATAATCACTGGTAGCTTCTCATTTGCTTCCAAGAACACATATTTCAAATGTTCGAGTAATTGCTTTAACTCAAGGATAGGTGGTTGTTGCACTGAAGGTATCAATCTGATTGAAAAAACTAATTATGCTGATTTAACTGCAACATCACATGTAATATGTGTACAATCTTCCAAAATAGCATAATCATATCCAATAGAATAAAAAAATCCAGAACACGTAGTATCATTTCCTATATACGCAGAAATCTCAAAACATGCAGCACACATACTAGTCTCATCACAAATAGAAATAGAACATCCATAACATTCAAAAAATCAACACTATCCAAAAATCCCACAATTTCAGGAAATTCAGCTAGCATATCAACATACATATCATCAACAAGAAAATCAATGATGTCTAACTAAAAAATAGAATACTCTTCTAAAGGAAATTTCATGGCATCAAATATATTAAATTAAACTATGTTATCCCTAAATTCCATGGAAAGGGTACTGACATGCACATCAATCTTAATTTTTGCAGTTTTCAATAAGGGTCTTCCTAAAATCAATGGCGGTTGACAAGTTGCAAATTCATCTTCTATGTTTAGAACATAAAAATTTGCTAGAAATATTAAATTATTTGCTATTACCAAAACATCCTTAAGCACTTTTGCAGGATGATCTCTGCTCCTATTTACTAGTTGAATGATAACTCAAGTTGGCTTCAACTCTCTAATCTGCAAAGATTCATAAACTGATTTTGGCATCACATTAATTGAGGCATCCAAATCCAACATTTCACATGTAAACTGCTAGTTTCCTAGTGTGCAAGGAACGATGTATGCTTGAGGATCCTTGCACTTTGGAGGTATATTTGGTTGGATCAAAGCAGAAACATTTCTTACTGTGCTCACTTTCTCATTTCCTTTCAACCTCCTCTTATGAGTGTACAATTCCTTCATAAACTTACTATATTTTGGAATCTGCTTTAGTACTTCCAAGAGAGGTATATTGACTTCTACCTTTCAAAAGGTATCCATAATCTCCTTGTCCAATTTAATGTCAACTATCTTCCTTGATTGAGTCATTCTATTGGGAAAAGGAAGAGGAATGCTGAGAGCATATTTTTCTATAGGATTTTTCATAAACTTTTGATTTTTCTTTGAATTCTCTACATGTTCTATATTTTGTTGTATTGAATCTTCTGTGAAATTCTAGTTTGCTAGATCTGATTTTTTTGCACAATCCTGTTGCACAATCTTTGGTTGCAGTTTGGTTGGATCACTAACTTCTTTGCCACTTCTCAAGGTTATGACACTCACATTGCCTATTGGATTCTTAATTGTTTGGGAGGGCAATTGACCGGAACCTTGAGTCTTTAACTCATTAATGGAAGTTGCAAGTTGATCAATTTGAGTCTCCAAGTTCTAAATGGTGGTCTCGGTTCTCTGTTGAAATTGAATGTTATTGGTTACTAACTGCTTCACCAAGTCTGCCGAGCTAGGTTCTGAATTGCTACTTTGTTGCATGGGTTATTTCACTGGTTTTTGAAATTGTTGCTTGCTCAGGCCTACTGTGTTATATTTGGTCTGTTGCTATTATTGCTGAAGTTAGCCAGAATTGATGCCATATCGCAAATTGGGATGATCTCTCCATCCAGGGTTATATGTGTTAGAATAAAGGTCATACTTGGCTGCTATTGGTCTTCCAGGAAAGATTCTAACCACTGCTTTACTACTTTCTTAGAGTGCAAGACACTGGTGTAACATCCCAAAATTTTGCGTTATTCAGTAATTTGTAGTTTTTATGAGTTTTATGTTTTTTTGTGAATTGTTTGATTTATTTTAATTATTTTGTTATTAGTTTTGAGCTTTCTTTGTGTTTGAGGCCGGACCGAAAAAAAAATTGAGCCGAAAAATTTTGGACTGTTAATGCAGGGTCGGGGGAGCTTACTAAACTCAAAACTGGAAACAGTTTTCAAAGTTTTATTTTTCTAAGATTTTATCTGACAAATAAAATCTAGGTACGTTCTATTATCCATTGGCCAATACAATGCAGTAGCTATTGTCCATTAGGTAATAACTGCCAGAAAATATCTTGATGGATGGTTATCCATAAGCTTAAATATCTTAGAGATCATCATAATTAATCATGATAAGCTTTTTGTGTGCACCTATAGGAGAGCAAGCTTGCTTAACAAGCTATTGAAAAGTCAAGTAAAGTGGCTACTTAAAGTGAGGACCAATGGGAGGTTAGCTTGCTAGCTAAGTTTGGAGGCATGGAGAAGAGAAGTTGGACACTCCCTCTAGCATGGAAGCTCATGACCAAGGAGGGTTCAAGAGTGTTCAAGGAGCTTCAAGGTGGTTCTAGGAGGTTCTAGGACATGCTTGAAAATATCTTGGTTAAGAAAAATATCTTAAGTTAATTATGTCATCTTTTTCAAAGAGCTTAAATAGGAGGGCTTTAGCTTTAGTTCTACTCTTATTCATTTCTATCACACCTTCGTGAAAGTTCTCTCACCTTTCCTCTCAAGAGGTCACACAGCCAAACTCATTAAGAGGGGCCAAGTTTCTAACTTTGTTCATCTTTCATTCATTTCATCCAAGAAGCCAAAAGCTAAACACAAAAATCTCTCTCACTTTTTTTTCCCATAACCCATGGCCAAGACCTTATTGTGGATGCTAAGTTTGTGACTTAGTCCATTCCTTATCATCTTGTCATAAACCAAGAAGCTACACATCAAAAACTCTCACACATTTTCTCTCAAAGAAGCTTAAGGCCATAGCTACCATATACACATCCAATCTTCTTTAATTCAATCCAACCATAGATCTTACATCTAAACATCATTCCAAGATACTTTTGTGTTGAGACTTTCTTCTAAATCATCCATCTTCAATTGATTTCCCTAAACTCAAGTTTGAAAAGTTTTAGGTGAAGTTCTTGATCTTCACTTCTAATCTTATTTTCAAAGTTCTAGACCATCATGTTGATCAATGGTCATCTTGTTTCAAGCCTTAAGATGTTGATGTTTGTGTGTTTGTTTTGTTTTAAGGAATAACTTAGTGGTGGAAGTTCACTCAAGGAAGGCATACAAGGAGTTTTGAGTAATTATCTAAGGTAGGAGGGAGATTAACCTCATCGACCAAACATGGTGGTGAGAAATGAAAATTTGTGTTTGAAAGTGAAGAATCCATGTGAGGATTTATTCACTTGATTGTGTGATTTTGACTAGTTGTGCTTATTTAGTTAGGTATGATTATATGATGATAAATAGTATGCATGAAATCTCTATGGTTGTTTAATTTGCTAAATAGGTTTATTTACTTGATTGTATGAGTTAAATAGTTTGTACTTATTTGCTTTATATGATGTTATAGCTTTGATGATATGCATAAACTTGTTATGATAGAACTTTGATATGTTGCATGCTATGAAACTATATGGAAAAGGAAAGAAATTTTGGTTCCAATGACCACCCATACGACCATCTAGCCGAAACAGGGATAATCAAGTCAAAAATATTTTATTAATTGTGGACTTAGTTGATTAAGTAATAAGATTATGAGTTAAAGATTTTTAAGTTTGAAAAGGAAATGAATAAGGTTTTATTATTTGAAAGAAATGGATTTTTGACAATGATCATAAAGAATGAGTTTGGAAGAATGATGTGAATATTAAAGTATTTTATTTAAAAGAGTGGTTAGCAAAAGAAATGGAAATAAGTGTGGAAGATGTTTTAAAATTTAAAGTATTTTACTTAAGAGAAAATTTGATAAGGAATTAAATCAAGGATTTTAACAGGAATATGGAAACGTATAGCTTTTATTGGACAAAGAATGATTTTTGGCAATAGAAATGGAAAAGGAGTTTTTAAAGGTGATTTGATATTTAAAGTATTTTATTTATGAAGAATGGAACAAAGTTTTTTTTTATTAGATAAAAGTGATTTTTGGTTGTGATGATAGAGAATAAGTTAGAATGTTAGTTTGAAACTTAAAGTATTTTGTTTAAAGGATTTTTAGTGAAGGAAATGGAAAGAAAATTTCTTTAATGTTTGATTAAATTAAAATAATACTGATTTTGTAATAAATGTTAGAGAATATTATTTAAAGGAGTTTTTAGTAAGAAAAATGGGAATTAAAGTTCAAATTTTATATCAAAATTGGAAGGGTTCAAAATCAAGTTAAGAAAGTTAAGAAATGATTTACGCGATTGAAAAATTGTGATAAAACTTTATGCGATTCAAAAATGATGATTTTTGAACTACGTGATTGAGAAAATGTTTAAATATTTTTACGCAATTTGAAAACGTAACTAGATTGTTACGCGATTGTAAAAATGTGATAAAAGTGTTACGCAATTGAGAATACAGTAAGTTTATTGTCGGGCCGACGTGTTGGTCCCGGTAATATTAATAAATGGTTTAGCCCAGTGGTGGCTCGTTGTTGTGGAAAAAGTCATATTATGAATATGTATATATGCATTGTGTCATTCATCATGCATTGAACATTGAACAGTCGGTGGCTGTTAAGGGTCAGAGGCCTAGGAGTTGAATTACACTTAAGTGTGGGTGCGAACTGCGTAGTATAGATCTATGAATGATCTTAGGAGACGTCGGGGCACGGTAAGTAACAAGCAGTCATTTGGTCGCACCACTAGGCCATAAAAGCCGATGCAATTTACCGGCGATCTCGACATACACTATTCTTTTCAAGATATGGCGTAGACTGTTTTGTACAAAGCCATGTTGCACAAAAACTAAGAAAATATATAGCACTTGAATTTGAGGCTGACGAGGTACAAGCAAATGTCTTTTGTATCATTCACTCCGAATTTGTGTTAGCTCCATGAAGTAGGGTTATGTCCATATACATGGTTAGTATACATATTGTGGTGGCATAGTCAATATACATTTTGTTGATATATATATATTGTTGTAGTATTGTTAATATTTATATCATTGTGATATATGCTTGTGGTGGTTATTTATTAATTGATAGCATGACTATACCTATGATATCTATGATATATATTTGTATGGAATGACATTGTTATTCGCATCGTTTCTTTACTGCCATATTGGATGTGATGTAGAGGATCGCACCTCTTTGCTGTATTGTTTTGTTTTGTGTTTATATTTGTTAAAGTCTATGAAGTTGACAAAATGGGTTTTCTTGGGTTTAGTTTAAGGATCTTCGGAGTTCGGTGATGGCGTCGAGAAATGATCTTCATAGTTTCATCAGAGTGTAGTTTCACATAGAAGTTGATGCATGGCGCGTCGAGATGGAAACGGAGCATGTTACCTATGTTGGGGATTTGACCTTAACGATGAGTAGGACCCGTCATAGTGTTCATGTGTTTTCTTGTAATGCTTATGAACATTTACAGTTCTTTTTGCCTATTAGAAATGTGGGGTGATCGTCATCGTACCCCTAGAGAGAACTCTGTGGTGTCATCTAATCGGACTCCCATTCGTCAGGACATGCCCCAACTAGGGAGTATGTCTGTTGGGGATCCAGAGGAGGATCAGGTGCAAGACCTTTCTCTTCAAGTGTTTAGACTTGGGCTAGATCGAGTTTTTATATGATAGTTATACCTATGTTTTTGGGTATGTAAGTCTTATGTTTTATGTTGTCAGTACTCTATGTTATGTATATAAGATGTATATTATTTGGTCATTATGCCTTGTGTTTGTAATATCCTATTAAATTTAGGTGATCAGCAAAAAGAATTTTATAACTCATATATTATAATATTAAAATAATTTGGACTTGGGTTAAGTTTTATAATGCGTTAGTTCGAAATGTAATTCCCAAGGAAAGGTGTTACAACTAGTCTGTTAGGTGATCTGGCAAGGAGTAGAATTCCCAAAGTTTTGTTGGGGACTGAAATTGTTTTCGTCCCAATGCTAGTTTCCTAACCAAGGAAGTCATCTCCTCTAATATGTTCTCAATTCTCTGTTAATCAGCATCAGAAACCCCTACTTCATTGACTCCTCTGGTTGAGGTAATGACTCATGTGCCAAATTATTGTGCATTTGCTGCCATGTTCGCTATTAAATCTCTTGGTGCAACAAGGGTTTTGTCTACTAAAGCTCCTCCAGAGGCAACATCTACCATGCTTCTATCCATAGGTAAAAGTCCCTCACAGAAATACTGTATTAGCAACTGGTCACTAATATGGTGATGCGGACAACTTTTACACAACTTCTTCAATCTCTCTCAATACTCATGCAAAGTTTCTCTTGATATCTGCCTGATGCCACATATATCCTTCCTATTAGCAACAACTCTAGAAGCAAATAAAAACTTTTTTAGGAACAGTCTCTTCATTTCATTACAACCTATTATGGTTATTGGCTGCAAGTAATACAACCAGTCCTTGACTGCTCTATCTAATGAGAAAGGAAAGACTCTCATTTTGATGTGTTCTTCAGGAATGCCTTGTGGTTTCATGGTGGAGCACACCACTTGGAACTCTTTCAAGTGCTTATGGAAATCCTTACTTGCAAGTCCATGAAACTTTGATGTTAAGTGTATCAATTATGATTTCAATTCAAAATCAGCATTTAAATCAGTATATTAAATGCACAAAGATTGGTAATTTACATCAGGTGCAGCTAGTTCCTTAAGAGTCTTATTATCCATATTATCAGTCATGCTTGTAGTGTTATTTATAGTATTATCAGCCATAGTTGCAATGCTACTTATATTCTCAGGTTCAGTTTCAATTTTAGAATTTATCCTTTCACTATGCCTCCGAGCTCTATTAAGTGTATGCAAGGCCCTCTCAATATCAAGGTTAATGTCAAACAAATGATTACTAGAAGACTTGGTCATAAAACATGTAAAAATGTAGAAATACAATATGCAAAATGGACTACACAACACTAAAATTATGCCCAAATAACACTACTTAACCTACCAATACAATTTTAAAAATTATAGGACCACCACATAGTGAAAACTACTCAAAAATAGTTCCAAAAAATGTAATTAAAAATCTTCAAAAAATTTAAAAAAAATGGTCTAAACGATGGAATTTGGCAAAATAGGGTGGACCTCACTGCTGCATTGTAGAATACACTGTTTTCCTTTAATTGACAAATTTTGAGCCTAATCTAAAAGTATCTGCCTATACAAAATTCCACTTGGAAGCCTAAACTGAGTTGAAAACTACTTGAAACAAGGAAAACAAGGGTTAGTGAAGGGTTAGTAGCTAATTATACTCCTAATATGATTGATTAAACTTAGATTGATCCCCAGCAATAGAGCCAAAATTTGATTGCTGTCAAGAGTATCAAATTAAATCAATTCATAAAATGATTCGCTAAAATACTTGTAGTATATGGCACAACCAAGTCTAGTCGTTAGATCACTCTAATCAAGCAAACAAATTAAGAGGTTAACAATGGGGAAAAAAGAGTTGCAAAATTAATAAACAAAAAGTAATTAAAAATGGTAAACATAATTAAGTAAACAACTAATCCAAGGAAATCAACTAATCTTGAATTTAATTCATCATTGATCACTACGAATCCATTCAATTGCTAATCAGATTCTTAGTCTTAGATCACATCAAGAAGCCTTAAGATGATCCATGAACTCTCAACTATATAAGCATCTATAATTTATTTAATCAAGGTTAAACAAATTAAGTGTAACATTCTGCTCAACCTAATGATACTAATTAGTGTTATAGTAACTCAATAAATTTGGTATTGGTTACCTGATAAAGTGGGTAACTGTTTGGGTCAAATTGAGCCTAGATCTATAACACGAAATGTAAGAAATAACTCCAAACAATCTAAAAATTTAGCTTAAATAGTTAAGAACTTAGAAATGAATATAGAAAATTATTTCTAAGTCATGAATGCTTGGAATAAGCTATATTAAATTTTTAGAGATTAAATAAATGAGTTTAACATTTTTAATAATATTGAGAATGTGTTTATAAATATAATAAAATAGCCAAAGAGTTTGGAAAATTGTGAAATTGTTTGGAAATGATAAATAGAATATGAAAAGTAAGTTGAGGTAGGTACATTTACTTACCTTATAGGTTCGATTTAATTTAAAAGAAATAGTGCAATTTATCTAATGAATGACGATGTGTAGAAAATTATGGAAATCAAAATATATGAAATTAGTTAAGATTTGTGATTTTTGGGAACACTCATGAAAACTGAAAAATTTAATTTCGAAAGATTAAAGTGTTCATAGGAGACACAAAAGTTTTAAGTGAATTTGTTTTATAAAACTTTTTCCTTTCAATCTTAGCCTCTTATATCTTATCCCTTACACTATTCATCGTTAAATTTCATTTCTCTTTCTTGCTCATTCACTCTCTTTTTTTTTTAATCTTTCATCCATTAGCTATCCCACCCATAAGCTCTATAACACCCCAACTTTTGGATAAATGACAGCATTGTCCTAAATGTACTGTTTTGTATTTCTTTGTATGTTATAAAATTTATTTGACTGTTTCGTGATTATATTTGAGTGTTTTATGTGATTTACTCTGAGTCTAGGAAATAATAATTTTCGGGCCGAGGAAATCTTATTTTAATTATTTGAAGCTGGGGGATCTTACTAAATCAAATTTTGAGTGATATGTATATTAACTTTTAATTTTTAGGATTTAACTGTGCAATAAAATAATTTTATATTATTATAATATTATTTTATTTGATAGTATCTACTATCTCGAAAATAGTAGAAATCTGCTCCAAAATAACCATGGACCTAGAAAAGACTGTGGAACCTACGTTTAGTGAACCAGTCAACGTTTCTGGCTAGACTAATTCCTAAGCCAATGAGGAGTGGTCAACAAAAGTGGCTTGAACATTTTAGACCAATACGATTCAAGTCCACAAAAGTGGTTGGACTTGTTAAGATGAAACTAAAAAGCTTAACCAAGTTAGCTTAAAACCAAACTAAGTTAGTATAGAAAGCTTATGTTGTAACTAAGTGAAGTAAACCTAGTTAGCTATCTAGTTAAGTTCTAGTTAGAGAATATTCTCAAAATATCAAGACAAACCTAGTTATCCTAAGTAACTAAATAGTTAAGCTAGTAACTAAACAAACTAATTAATTTTACCTAAGTATAACTAGAAAACCAAATGAAGCACAAACTTGGTTTGCTTCTCTTTAGGGCCATTCTGCCAAGCATGTTCAAGAACCTTCAAGAAGAGCTTAGTCATTTGCATGACTAGATTATCTACTCCAATTAGGGACAAGCTTGAAGCCAAAGCCTTTGATATCAACCATTGATCAAATCTAGGGCTATTAGGTGATAGGAGGAGTCAACAAAAGAGGCCACCTCCTTTGATGAAGCTCACGGCCAAGTAGAGCTATAGGAGAAGCATTTCACTTCATTCTTCATCTTTGCTATCACTTAAACTTACTCTTTTCTCTCTTCAAGAACAAAAATCACCATTGTTGTTCCTTTGAGAGCCATTCGGCCAACACCAAGAAAACACACTTCCAACCTTCAAAAATTTTATCTAACCCAACTTCTCAAATCTAAACAACATTCTAAGAACATCTCTAGTTGAGAGTTCTTCCAAAATCTTTCATTTTAAGCTTGGAAAATCACTTTGGAGATTTTTCCTACAAGGTGAAGATTCTTGTTTTTCATTTCTAACTTGATTTCTAAGATTCTAAGCCATGATTGATCCATGGTTTATGTTTTTCTCCTATAGTTATAACTCTTTAATTTTTGTTTAAGATTTTAGGGTTTCTTTGGAGAGCTACCCGAAATCAACTAGGAGGAGAGTAGAAGGAGTTGTTTTCCCTTAAGGTAAGAGGGAGATTTAATCTCATCAACCTTGTGTGGTGATAAGAAAATGGATTGTATGTGTGTGAAGAATCCATAAGCATTCATTTGTGTGGTTGTTTAAAATGTTTTCTTTATTTGTGTTTGATTTTATTTGTATGTATGTTTATAGCTTTAAAATATATTGCATGTGTATATAAATGCATGATTATTAACATAGGATGTGAATAACATGTAAGGATTGCATGAGTGTTCCAAAGAATACAACATGGAGCTCACGGCTTCACCATGAAAAAGAGAACCAAAATGTTCTCAACCATTTTCTAAAGGAAGGATTTAATGGAATTAGGTAAATTAAAGAATTCCAAAATGATTTAGAAGATGGAATATGATTTAAAGATCAGATGCAAAGATTTTGTTAAATTCGGCCAGCATGCCCTTTTAATGTATAATCAATCCAAAAATTTGTTTTCTAAGTGTAAACTAGTTGCCTAACCTAAAAAGAATTCATTTGCAATGGATTTTTAAGAACTAAATAAGTAAACAAATTTTTATTAGAAATATGGAATAGAAGAGAAATAGACAAAACTCTTGAAAAATACTTACCTTTAAATTTTAAATTATGTTAGCAATTTTCAAAGTGTATTTTGTAGTCATAAGACTAAACAAAGGAATTTTAAAGGAAACGTAGAAAATATAACTAAGTAGAATTACTAGACAAAAAAGGGGAATTTTTGTGAATTATTTGCGTGATTTTGATTATTTTATTATATTTCTTAAATTCTGTGCCAAAAAAGAGGACATGGGATCTTACTAAACCTGAAGCCGAACATAGTTTACGAAGTTTTCACTATCTAAGATTTTATCTGACAAATAAAATCAGGGTACGTCTTATTATCCAACAGACAATAAACACTGGTTTTGTTAATCGTAACTTTTGTCTATTGGGTAATAGCTTATTGTGGATGGTTCTACATGTGATCTTAGTCATCTTTTTCTAAAAGCTTTCCTTGATGACATCATCCATGTGACATCACTTGTTGACTTTCCAAAAAGTGAACTAATAGAAAACTAGCTTCCTAAGCAAGCTTTAGAGAAAACTTAATGGAGAAGCTTTGCATTTCTCTCTCTTCCTTGGAGAAGACCATGGCCAAGAGGCTTCTTAGGCAAGTTTCTATTCATTTTTTTTTCTATCATCATTTAGTTTCATTCACCCTTCAAGAAACAAAGAAAACGTTACACACTTTTCTCCCTCACTTTTCTTCTCCCATTTTCTCTTTAGTGGCTCACGGTCACAACCCTCCAATTCCCTTTTCTATTTTGTTTGCTCCAATCAATTATACTTCTTGAATCTACACACCCTTTGGATGATTTTCTATGCTGTGATCATCATCTAACTCTCTCATCTCCATCATCTTTTTTCAAGTCATAACTTGAACCTCTTAAGGTAAGATTCTTGATCTTCATCTTTTCTCTTCTCTTTTTCGTGTTCAAGGCCATCATCTTGATCATTGGTCTTCTCTTTTCAAGCTTTAGGTGTTGATCTTATGAGTTTGAAACTTCTAGGGTTTGGTTGGAGGTGTTGGACGAAAATTCCAAGAGGCATCAATGAGCTTTCTTTTCTTGCCATCGCTTTAGGTAAGAGGGAGATTAACCTCATCAACCTATCATGGTGGTGAGGAACAACTTTGTATGCTATGAGTGGGAAATTCATGTGAGGATCTACCCACTTGATTGTATGATTTTTGGTGATTTGTGTTTATTTTCCTTGTATAATTTTATTGCTTGATATTGTTTATGAGTTTGCTATTATGTGAAATTGATAAATGAAGATGCTTTGGATGCTTGGAATCATGCATGAAAAGCAAGGGCTTTTTGCTCCCTTTGATTGTAGCTCACGGCCAAGAGACCCAATTTATGGTGTCCAAGACAAAATCTTAGTATTAATTTGGGGCTTAAGCAATTAAGTGATAAGTGATTGATAAAGTGATGAAAATTATGAGTTTTCTTGACCTTTAGGGTTCATAGCCATGTAGGCACCCAAGGCAAGATTTTTGTATCAAGTTTAAACTTAGATAATTAGGTGATTAGATATTTAATTAGACACTCATAAAATGGAAAGAGAAAAGAAACAAAGTTTTTATCCTAAAATCAAGAGTGATTTTTGGCCATTGAAGGAAAATAAGTGTGAGTGAGGTTTTGAGAAACCTAAAATATTTATTTTAAGTGAATTTTTATTAAGGACAAAGAAAAGGACTTTTTGAATTAGAGTAATAAAGATTAGGTGAAAAATATTAGAAAATATTCCCTAGCGAAACTCAATAGGAAAAGTGTTGAAGTTGAGGTGTAATTTTTATATTAAACTTTGAAAGTTTCAAAATTTAGTTTAACATGGCAATAGAATTTTTACCCAATTGAAAAATAGTAATAAAACCTTATGAGATAATGGTATGTCCGTGATTGAAAATAAATGACAAATTTACTATCGGGCCCGCAAGTGGAACCCAGAGTTGTTGATGACTATTTTGGTCAATGGTGGCTTATGGTTATGAAATGCATGACATTGATATATATGTGTATGTGTGTGTGTGTATGTACATTGAGTCATTCATCATACTTTGTCAAAGTCCGGTGGACATTTTGTTGAGGCTATATGCCTTGGAGATGAATTGCACATTTGTGTGGGTGTGAATTGAGTAGTGTGGATCACTTGTTGAACTTGGAGCCATTTGAGTGCAGGTACTCCACAAGTGGCCAGTTGGTAGCTCCTCTAGGTCGTGGTGACTGAGCAACACTTTGACGATCTCGACTTGGCACTATACTATTCACGATTCGGTGATGAATGTCTTATATGAGCCATGATGTGTACGCGGACTTTGTGATAGCACTTTATTTAGGTCGATGATATACAGACATGTCTCTCCGATCATTCTCTCCGATGTTGTATTTGGCTCCATGGAGTAGGGTTTGGTACTTAGGGCATATGCATAGTTGGTTGACATATTTATCTGACATAAATATATACTTATATGTACTTATTGAATTTCTCTTTCATTGATATTATGACTGCCTCAATTATTGAACTGTTTATCATCTGACTTTAATGTGTCTTATTGTTTTCGGTACTTAAACGACGTTATGCGCCATTCTTGTTTCTTTACTGCCATAACTGGTATTGATGTAGGGGATCTCACCTCTTTATTATACTGTCATGTTTTATGTTTATGTTTGATAAAGACTGCGAAGGGGGGCGAGGTTGAATCGCCTGGTTTTATTTGCGTTGACTTTCTGATTCCTGTGATGGCGTCTGGACGGGATTTTCTTTGATTACGTGCGGAAGTAGCTTCATGGGAGCTTTGATACCTGGCGTGACGATCGAGTTACCAATCTTTTTATATTTATAGGGGATGTGACTTTGTTCATGAGTAGTACCTATCCCGGGGTTACTACTTTCACCTTTAATGCGTTTGTACATGTCTTCTTAATTTTGGGCATGTAAGTATGATGCTTCATGCCAATAGTACCTTACGTTAAGTATATATTTACTCAGTTAATGTAATTTTGGAGCTGTGTATAAATTTATATATTTCATTCATAGTTCATATTTTCTATATACGCACAATGGAAATATTTAGAAATACGTTGTTGCATTGGTAGCAGGCCTGAATTTAGTGACTGTGGTATAATAACAATTATACTATGGTTATTAAATTTAGGATGTTACATTCTCGGTATCAGAGCAGTTTATCCTGTTGAGTCAGGATATGGACTGACTATGCTTAGACATGTTAGAAGTTTCTCTTTATGTTGTTCACTTCCTTATCTCTTGGTTGAGATGTTGGAAAAGGAATGCATGGCTTGCCATAGGTTGAATGTTAGCAACTACTGTTACACAGTTACACGATATTGAGGATTGGCCTACTCAATATGTAATGTTCTGTGTGGACATGAAACTATGACTTCACCTAGGTGTACAAGAGAAAGTGGAGTTCTTTTAGTAAGGAGTTCAGCTGGTATGACTGAACTCATTTAGGATCTGTTTGCATCTACACCTTTTGTTATGGTATCTCTAGAGTTCCCGAGTTCAAGCCTTTTGGGTTTGTGGTAAAGTTTGTCTTGTTTGCGTTGCGTGATGCTTAGTGTTTGGTTTCCAGATGAGACAATATCGTTTGAAAAAGGATTACGATTGGTTTTCATTATGTTTTGATTCGTCTATCTTTGAAGGAAAGTAATGGCTTATAGTAGAGGTGCGTGTGTGGACATGGGGCGAGACAATGGAAGTATAGCTGCAGCCACTGGAGCAAGGTAGAGGATGGTCAATATAACAGTACAACAGAATCAGAAGGCTGCCAGCAGTGGGAAGTGACAGCCGAGGGTCAGAATCTGTTAGAGTGAATCTATTAGAGTTGGGTCAGTCTCTGAATACCAAACCCAGTAACTTTGGGCCATCTCGATTCCAAAGAGGGAGGAAGTGTAAGGTCAACCGATTCCAGTGGAAACCGTATTCACGAACACCGGGGAAACAGCAACAGTAACAAACATATAGAGGAAGTGGTAGTGGTAGTAGATCCATCCAGACCATGGCATTTTTACTAAGATGTAAGAAGTATAGAAAGGGCCACTCAACCAAGGAGTGTACAATGAAAAGGGTCATTTGCTTCAAATGTAGGAAGCTCGACTATATCTCCAGAGACTGCAATCACCCCAAGGCAGAGCCTTCTGTCGGTAATGTGTGAGCTGCAAGACCTCAGGCAGGAGGAAGAGTTTATACTATGAGTGGATGGAAAGCCTCCAAATCCAAAGATCTGATAAAGAGAGATTGTGCCATAGGAGGTAATCTTTTATTTGTACTGTATGACTCGGGGGTGACCCATTCTTTTATTGCCTATAGTTGTGTGCATCGATTAGAATTATCTATGTCTTCCTTACCTTTTGATTTAATTATTTCTACTCTTACCGCTAAACATGTTGTTACTACTCAAGTTTGGTTGAACTGTCCTATTTCTGTGGAAGATCGAATCTTTTCGATCGATCTGATTTGTCTACCTCTTTCTCAAATAGACATAATCTTAGGAATGGATTGGTTATCTTCTGACCATATCCTACTGGATTGTTCCAGTAAAACCCTAGTTTTCCCTAAGACTGAAATTTTTGGATTTTTGACTGCCAACCAAGTTAAAGCTCTCTTGAAAGAGGGAGCTCAGGGATACATGTTATTGTCTTCCTTAGAAATCAAGAGCGAGATGGATGTGAATGCTATTCCAGTAGTCAATGAGTTTCCTAAAGTCTTTCCTGATGATGTACCTAGTTTACCGCCGGAGTGAGAGATAGAGTTTACTATCGATCTTGTACTTGGATCAGGTCCTGTATCCATAGCACTATACAGGATGTTGCCGTCAGAGTTGGTTGAACTCAAGAAGCAGTTGGTGGAACTTTTGGAATAGAAGTTTGTCAGGCCTAGTGTATCATCCTGGGGAGTGCCAATATTGTTAGTTAAGAAGAAGGATGAAACTTCTCAATTATATGTAGATTATCACCAGTTGAACAAGGTCACAATTAAGAACAAGTATCCACTCCCGAGGATAGATGATTTGATGGATCAGCTAAAGGGAGCCACTATTTTCTCCAAGAATGATGTACGTTCTATCTATCATCAAATTCGTGTGAAAATAGAGGATGTTCCCAAGATGGCTTTTTGGACGTGACACGGGCATTATGAGTATCTTGTGATGCTTCATATCAGGGTTTAGGATATATCCTTATGCAGAATAGAAGAGTGGTAGCATATGTTTCAAGGCAACTGAGAGTACATGAGAAGAACTATCCTACGCATGAATTGGAATTAGCTGTCATTGTGTTTGCATAGGAGATCTGGAGACATTTTCTTTATGGGACAACATTCAATGTCTACAGTGATCACAAGAGTCTGAAATACCTGTTTGATCAAAAAGGAGTTGAATATGAGGCAAAAATGGTGGTTAGAGTTTTTGAAAGACTATGATTTTCAACTTCAATACCATCCCGGAAAGGCAAACGTCGTAGTAGATGCTTTGAGTAGGAAGATCTTAGTGTTTTTGCTACGATGCTCAAAGGAAGTGAGTTAATAGAACAGTGTAGGGATATGTGGTTATCTGTGGAATTAACACCGGGGAGGATGTGCTTAAATATGATCACTAATGGAAAGAATCCGAGAGAAGCAGGGAAATGACTCATACTTATAGAATAAGAAGGAACTGGTGAGGCAAGGCGCTGTATTAGAATTCAGAGGAGGGTCAGATAGGATTCTAGGATTCAGAGATAGGATTTTTAAGCCCGATGATCTGGAGCTTAGGAAGTTAATTCTTGAAGAAGCCCATACGAGCAAGTTGAGTAGACATCCGGGAATGACGAAGATGTACCAAGACCTGAAACAGTTATTTTGGTGGCACGAAATGAAGAGGGGCATTGCCAAGCATGTGTCATC
Source organism: Ormosia emarginata (assembly GCA_029884605.1). Taxonomy (NCBI): domain Eukaryota; kingdom Viridiplantae; phylum Streptophyta; class Magnoliopsida; order Fabales; family Fabaceae; genus Ormosia; species Ormosia emarginata. The sequence continues at coordinate 23,209,606 of JAQQTP010000074.1, read as the reverse complement.
TTGTCTGGTTTATCAGAAAGCTAAGGTTGAATATCAGAGACCTTCAGGAATGTTGCAACCTCTAACTATTCCTGAATGGAAATGGGATAGTATTACAATGGATTTCACGGTTGGACTACCGAGGACCCGAAAGAGGTATGATTCGATATAGGTGATTGTTGATCGACTTACAAAGTCTGCGTACTTCCTACTGATTAACGTAAGGTATTCGATGGAGAGGTTGAATCACCTGTATATTGGTGAAATTGTTAGACTTCATGGTGTGCCTTCTAGTATTGTTTCTGATAGAGATTCGAAGTTTACATCAAGGTTTTGGCAAAGTCTATAAGAAGCGATGGGAACGAAACTTCATTTTAGTTTTGCTTATCATCCATAAACATATGGTCAATCGGAGAGGACAATTCAATCGCTGGAAGATCTACTGAGAGCTTGTATTTTAGAATAGTCTGGAAGTTGGGATGAATTTTTACCTCTGCTAGAGTTCACCTGCAATAACAGTTTTTACTCAAGCATAGGGATGGCACCCTATGAGGCTTTATATGGACGACGATGTAGAACACCTTTACACTAATACCAAGATGGAAAGCATCTTACTATAGGGCCTGATCTTGTACAACAAATAACAGAAAAGGTTAAGATAATTCAGGAAAAGATGTGGACAGAGTCGACAGAAAAGATATACGGACAAAAGAAAAAAACCTCTTGAGTTTGAGGAAGGCGAGTATATGTTTTTGAAAGTCACACCTACGACTGGGGTCGGTCGAGTTCTTAAGTCAAGAAAGCTCACTCCTAAATTCATTGGACTATATCAAATTCTTCGTCGGATAGGTTCAGTAGCTTACCAAATAGCCTTACCGCCTTTTCTTTCTAACCTTCATAATGTCTTTCATGTGTCGCAATTGCAAAAGTATATTCCTGATCTAACCCATGTCATAGCACTGGATTCAGTGTAATTAAAAGAGAATTTAACCTATGAGATGATTCTTGTAAAGATCGAGGATAGGAGAGTAAAGCAACTCAGGGGCAAGGAAATTGCATTGGTAAGGGTGATCTGGAATGACGCGATAGAAGATGCAACGTAGGAGCTAGAAAACAAAATGAAGGAGCAGTATCCACATCTATTCTAAGGTATGGCAATTTCGAGGACAAAATTTCTTTTAGAGGGGGAGAGTTGTAACACCCCGAAAATTGCTTAATTATTGTTATATATGTTTTTTATAATTTATATGATTTTTGTGAATTTTTGTGAATTATTTGGGTGATTTTGATTATTTATTATATTTCTTGATTTCCGCATGCGTTATGCAAGGCCGGAAGGATAAAATGTTTCCAAGGCCGAAAAATTTTGGACTGTGAAACGGGGCCTGGGGATCTTACTAAACCTGAAACCGAACATAGTTTAAGAAGTTTTCATTATCTGAGATTTTATCTGACAAATAAAATTAGGGTATGTCCTATTATCCAACAGACAATAAACATTGGTTTTGTTAATTGTAAATTTTGTCCATTGGGTTATAGCTTGTTGTGGATGGTTCTAGATATGATCTTAGTCATTTTTTTTCTAAAAGCTTTCCTTGATGACATCATCCATGTGACATCACTTGTTGACTTTCCAAAAAGTGAACCATTAGAAAACTAGCTTCCTAAGCAAGCTTTAGAGAAAACTTAATGGAGAAGCTTTGCATTTCTCTCTCTTCCTTGGAGAAGCCCACGACCAAGAGGCTTCTTGGGCATGTTTCTATTCATTTTTTTTCTATCATCATTTTGTTTCATTCACCCTTCAAGAAACAAACAAAAAGCTACACACTTTTTCTCCCTCACTTTTCTTCTCTCGTTTTCTCTCTAGTGGCTCACGGCCACCACCCTCCAATTCCCTCTTCTATTTTGTTTGCTCCAATCAGTTGAATAGAGTGAAATACTTACCTTTTAAACACTTGAGAGATTAAGAGTGAATTCTGTGAGGATCTATCATTCTTGATTCATTCTTTTCAACTGAAGTTTCCTTGCTTGTTGATTTGAGATGTGAAGAAATGTTACATCATTTATGCTTTGATCCCTTGAATTTCTTGTTGCTCTTCTTGCTTCATCGAGTCTTTTAGAGTTTTTAGCTTTTGAGTCTGTGTCATTTTTCTTTATCTCCTAACTTTGGTCTTATGTGTTTTGCCCAGGAGTGCAAAAAGCTAAGTGTGGGGGAATTTGATGATCACATATTTTATATATTAATAAACCCTCATTTTTTAGTCATTTACACTCTCCATGTACTTAATTGATTAAGTCTAGTTATGTTTTGTAAGTTTGGACTCAAATTGGACTGAATTGATTTTTTCAGCACTATTTTGGTCTTACGTTGTTTCTTTATTTCGGCCATATCTTGAGTTCTAAATGTCTGATAATTATGAATTTTACCTTGTAGGAAAGATAAGAGAGAGCTCTACAACTTTGATGAGAGCTCAAAGTCTCAATCAGACATCTAGTGGAGCTAATTGGGCTTGGAAGACAGAACACGAGTTTTGTGTCTGAAACCTGAACAGTGTACAGTAATCAGAGCATAACTCGGGCTACAAGAATTATCTTGGGCTGAAATTTGGACATTCAAGTTAAGACCCAGATCTAAAACTTTCATGTTGAACACAAAACTTGATTCGAGCTCCTTAATGGTGATATTGGGTCTGAAAGTCAAAACAGAGGTGCTGAAACTGGGCCTGAATAATTTGTAGTAATTGGGTCATATCTTGGGTTGTAGGACGAATTTTTGGGTGATTCCAGAGCCATTGGAAAGCTTAGACAATTTCCTAGAACTTTCATGAAGACCACTTGGCTCGAAAATGACGAAATCAATGACTTAAGCAACGAATGATTTTGGAGACAAGAAATCTCAATGATTTTTCACTCTTATCCTCACCATTTGGCATTCTCCATCATTCATCCACTCATCCCACCTACCCTAATCAGCCCCTTTGTCATTTTGTATCCCTAATCCTCTATAAAAGGCACCATTGGCTGACCATTTGAAAACTGGGTGTTAAGCTTAGTTTGTTACAAGTTGTGATTATGCTTGTTTATTGTTTTTCTTTGTTATAATTTTCTCTTGTTCTAAATTGAAGTCATGTTCATCTTTCTCTTCTTCTCTCTTTCTTTCTTCTTATCCATGAGTAACTAAATCTTCATCTTGCTTGGGTGAAAGAGTGAAGCTCTTGATAATGAAATAAGGTTAGATTATTTTATTTCTTGTGCTTAAATGATATATTATTAAATGAACATTATATGTGTTGTATTTTGTTTCCAATCAATTTAGAAACCTTCTTTGTTAATGGAGATCTTGATTTATTGTAGACAATAGGATTGGCACAGTGAATGCTTGAACTCATTTACAAATGTTGGTAGATAATTAAAGGAATCATAATATGATTACATATATAATTGAACTTTGAATGTTATATTTTCCGATTGGAACCTCCGTTGTGTGTGGATTTCAATTGAGTTGAAAAGAGAAATAATCTTACCTTTAATTTATTACCAAGAGTGGATCTCCTAACCCAAGCAAGCCCTTAAATTCATTTGTGAACTTGTTTTATTACTTTTGGTGTTGTGACAAATCCTCTTCTTACCGCAATTAATTCTTCTTCATCAATTCCCTGTGGATCGACCTCGGACTCCTGAGAAATTTACTACTTGAGACAACCTGCACTTGGGTTTGCATCCTTAAATCCCGCAGTCACAATCCTTGACATGTTATTTATATCCTATTAATTATACATGCATTTTTAACATATACAATATATTTAAAGCTTGTAGACATACAATTTAATACAATTCACAAATAGGAAAGCTAATAACAAATAACACAAAAGAATCCTTATGGATTCTACAACCACAACCAATTCCATTTTCTTATCACCACCCAAGGATGATAAGATTCAAGTCTTCCTCTTACCTTAAGTGAAGACAAACACTCTTTCACTCCTTTCTAGGGTTTCGGTTTTCACCCCTTCAAGACACCTATCAAGCTTAAACAAATTTCTACAAGTTATTAACATGAAAGAAAGCTTAAACCATGGATCAATCATGGCTTAGAACTTTGAAAAAGAATTTAGAAATGAAAAACAAGGATTTTCACCTTCTAGGTGGAATTCTCAAGTAGTTTTTCAAGCTCAAGATGATGGATTTTGCAAGAACTCTCAACTAGAGATGTTCTTAGAATTGTGTTTAGGTTTAGAAAAGTAGGTGGGATAAAATTTTGGGTGGTTGGATGTTGGAGTAAGGTGGCTGGCCGAATGGTGCTTCAAGGTAGCATCAATGGAGTTTGGTATTTTTGGAAGAGAGAGAAGAGAGAAAGTGTTAGAGAATTAAGTGAATAATGGCCTTCCAAGGGTGAATGGCCGTAGACTTCAAATGCAAAGAGGTGTCCATTTGGTTGGCTCCATCCAAGCCTTAGAAATGATCAATGGTGAGGATTAAAACTTGATCACCAAGCTTAGCTCTCATTGGCTATTCCAAGCCTTGTCACTAACCTTGTCATTAACCTAGTCATTAGCTTAGTCATTAGCTTAGTCATTAGCCTAGTCATTAGCCTAGTCATTAGCTTTTAAAATATCTCACCACTAATGATGTTTAATTAAGCTACTACTCCAAAACGTTAACTGTTTCGCTAAACGTGGGTCCCGCAAAACATTTCTGGGTCCATTACCGCTTATTTGTACTGACTAATAAAATAATATTATAATAATATAAAATTATTTTATTGCACAGTTAAATCCTAAAAATTAAAAGATTACTAACCGTATCATTCAGAATTGGGTTTAGTAAGATCCCCCAGCTCCGAATAATTAAAATAAGATTTCCCCAGCCCAAAAAATATTATTTTCCTGTCCCAGAGCAAATCACACAAAAAGTTCAAATAAAATCATAGACAGTAAAATAAAATAGTATTTCATACAGGAAAACAACAAACAGTACAAAAAAGACATAATGGTCATTTATCCTAAAGTTGAAAAACAGAAAACAGTACATTCGGGACACAACGGTAATTCACCCAAAAGTTTAGGGTGCTATACAAACAGCCTTTCTTCATATTTTTTTTTTGCATGAATGTAGCCAAAGTTATGCGACATTACGCAAAAGCTAAAATAGGGCATTCTCTGTTTTACCTGAAAATGACCTTACTTTGAAATAAATCTGGGAATAAACTAAGAATTCAAAAATTCTAAAATTTAATAGTCCTTACATGTTAGCTTTCAAATGCCACTGGTCTCATGTCAGTACGACATCAGAACAAGAAATTATATAATCTGATTTATTGGCTGCCAGAATGCATTTTCTGTATAATCTACCATGGATTCAAATAGAAGCAAGTACTGATTGGCTTGTTCTAAAATTCTGAAATTTTTACTACATGAAGCTTTATGTCTTAGCTTTCAAATGCCACTGGAATCCAGTCAATCTGATAGTTGTATCTCAAGTTATGCAACAAACATCACAAGTTATTCGAATGTTGTCCTGTTTCTGCATATTTGGGTTCTGCATAACCTTGGTTTCTAACCAAGTTCTAATCCTCAAATCATGGATTCTAAGTATTTCCCAACCCTAATCATGGTCTCTAATCATGTTAGGATTATTAAACACTAAATTCAACTCATCAAACTTAGGTTATGATCCAAAATCAATAAATCAAAACCTAATTCTCAACTTTTGATTCAAACACTTAAGAGAGTGTTTCTAACCTCACAATTAACAACCAAGCATAGGTCAAGCTAGAATGAAACTAACCTCAGCCATTGAAAGCAAGAACTAGCTAAAGAAACCATCTTTACCTCAAATAGCCATTTTTCCCCAAACCATACATACATGCAAAAACTACAAGAGATGGAGAGGAAAGTTGGATTTTGGAAAGAACACCCCTACCTCTTTGTGGAGTGGAAGATCACACCTTGGCCTTTCCTTTTTCCTTCCTCTTCCTTTCTTCTTCTTCCTTTTCTTTTTCATTCTCTTCTCTTCTTTCTCTATTTTTTGTTTCCTCTGCCGTGTGAAAATGAGAAAAAGAAGTCAATTGGCTTCTTAAAGGATAATTACTAAGCTATACTGAAACCTTATATCTCTTAAGAACACTTTGATCTTACTAAATCAAGTTTTCCTAACTTCCTTAGGTATTAGAATAAATCATAAGATACATCTAATTACCAAAAACATCATTTTCATATTTTTCCATATCTACACTAAGTCCATTCGGTATTAAAACACTCACTCAGTGTGCTTAAAAATACCAAATGAGCTCAGTTTTCCTTCAAACTTTAACTGCAACTTCCTTTTCTAAGTTATTTTAGGCTACTTTCCACATTCTGTGTTGCGGTAAAGTGCCTAAACTAACTCAGTTTGCCATGAAACTTCACAGGCATGTTAAGCTAGTATTGGACTACCTTTGTAATCATATATAAGTCTAACATGTTATCGATAGTGGTACACTTCTCCCCTCTTTTTTAAAATTTTATCCCCAAAATTTGGTTTGTTTAATGTAAGAAGTTTCATACTAGTCACATTTAAAACCAAGTTCAACCAAATCTTAAAGAAACAAAATTACTCACTCTTCCCGGTGTTGTGGGTCTGATATCCAACTTTGTTTCTTCCCTTTGCGGACACTCCTTAGCACAATGCCCTGGCTGCCCGCATTTGTAACATAGTGACTGTCCCACTTAACTTGGTCTATTACCATGCATCCTCCCACACTTAGGACACTGAGGCCCCTTTGACTCCTTCTGGACTCGCTCATCTTCATCTTGAAGAAAACCAGCTTTCATAGTGCTCCTCTTGCCCTTCTTATACTTGTCATCCTCACTTTTTCTTTTCTAAAAATCTTGTGACCTCTGTTCTGTATGGAGTTGGAGACAACCTGATTCCACAATTCTACACTTATTTTCCAGGGAAGGGAAATCTCTAATCTCCATTGGTCTTATCATTCTTTTGATATCATCCCTCAATCCAATTTTGAATTTGACACACTTTCAATTCTCATCCAGGTTGAGTCTATACAACGAAGAAAACTTATATAGCTCATTGAACTTTGCCTTATATTGACCTATAATCACACCCTTTTGCTTAAGCTTATAGAATTCTATCTCCTTATCCTTTCGTAAGGTCCTTGAAAAGTATTGCTCCAAAAAGGTATTTCGAAACACTTCCCATGTGATCTGCGTTCCTACTGCTTCTAGCAATCTCCTGGTACTTCTCCACCAATGCTCTACTTACCCTCTGAACATAAAGGAAATGAAGGAAACCCCCTGCTCATTTGAACATCGTATAACATCAAAAATCTTCTCCAATTCAGTTAACCATTCCTTGGCTTTCACCATATCATATTCACCTCTGAAAGGTGGAGGGTTAAGCCTTTGAAACTCTGAAAGATCCTAAAAGTTCAAATTTCTTGCAATTTGCACCTCTTGTACTGGTGGAGGTACTTGTTATTGAGGTTGAGTGGCTTGCAATCTCTCCAACATCTTGTTGGTGGTAGCTGCTTGCTCTTGCATACCCTGGCCATTGCCATTACTACTTTAGCCATGCTAGGATTCTCACCAGAAGAATCCTGGTTTCCTCTAGTGCGCCTTGAAGAAGCCATTGTTTCCTGTATACACAAAACATTAAATATTGAGGTGATCAATCTCAATACCATGTAATAGTGTAACAGTAGCTAATAACATTCAAACAAGGCCAAGACATGTAAACATCTCACAAAAGAGACAAGAAATGTATAACACTAAGTGGAAAGACTTTATCTTATCTAAACTTAGTTAGTCCATACCCCAACTCAACAGGATGAACTGCTCTGATACCAAAATATAACATCCTAATATTGAAATCCTAATATATCTGACATATACCTGGATAAACAGTATTAGTTATGCTACTTCTAACTTAAACATTAATCTATCCCATAACATTTATATAAATAAAACATTATGGAGAGCCTTGTAGAAATAAACATCCACTCATAAACATACAACTACGTCTCAAATGACAAAATATAGCACATACAATTGTTTACAAACTAATATCACATATATATGGGTAAATAGAAATTAACTACTAAAACATAAAACTAGTCTAATCTTCAGTCTTCTTTTGCTTCTTGTCTTGGAGAGAACTTCCTCATAGATTTACATGGCAACACACGGGGTGAGAATCAAATATTCTCAATATAAGTGTACTAATACCAGCAGTTGTAATATTCACAAAGAATAAACAACTCAAAGCATCATAAAATCATCTAGAACTATCAATCAAACTACCTTTCACAACTCAAGCAGCTATCATATTCACTCTCTAGGTTGTCTCCAAGCAAACTATATCACTAGACAAATTTACGTATAACACAATCAATCAATGATATTAAACAACTGCCTATACAATTGTAAAATACCACTGAGCAAGGCCACACATTCATAAAAGAAATCACATATCACAAATACAAACAATTACTAAGTAATGCAATGATTTATGATGCATGATTATGCTCAAGCAAAGATATATGATAGTGTAAATGCAATGTCATGAAACTTGAGTACTCTTGGTGTAACACCCCAAAAATTCGTATTTTATTTATTTCGGGCTATTCTTAGTTATTTTGAATAATCCAACTCAACTTCTGTGGATTTTATAATTTTTGTGATTTTTAAGAATTTTTGAGAATTTTCACGTTTTTTATTATTTTAATATTATTTTGAGGCTGTATACGAACATTCGTATTTTATTTCTTTTTGAAAATCCTTAATGATTTTTACTAATTCGACTTGTTTTTCATAAGTTTTATAATTTTTGTGATTTTTGTGGATGATTATAAATTTTTATATTTCTCTGATTGTTTTTGGGCTGTACATAGGCCCAAGTGGCCTTACATGGGCCCAGGTGGGTCCTGCAAAATGAAAATTTTTCTACGCATAAAAAAATTTATACTGTTGAGATGGAGACCGAGGATCTTACTAAACCTGAATCCAGAAATAGTTTTTGAAATTTTCTTTTACTGTGTTTTGTACTATATTTAATTATTGGATGATAAAAATACAGTAAAAATATTATTCATAGGGTTATAGCAGATATAAAAATAAATATTATATTGCTTAAGTCAACATTGGTGGTTTGGATATCCACCATTGATTTAATCAACGGTGGAGATTTGATCTTGATTTAATCAACGGTTGAGAAACAAACTTAATAAAGAAGCTTTGGATGATCACCAATGATTTAATCAATGGTGTGGGAATAAACTTAGTTAAGAAGCTTTGGATGTTCACCATTGATCTAATCAATGGTGGAGATTTAATCTAGATAAGCTTAATAAGGAATGCTTTGATATCAACCGTCGATTTAATCAACGGTGTAGAATTGGTCATATAAAGTGGCTATGATCATTTGTAACCATTGGATATGGATTTAATCTACGGTGGAGATTTGGTCTTAAAAAGTGACAAAGACCATTTATGACCATTGGATGAAGAATTAATCAAGGGTGGAGATTTGGTCTTAAAAAGTAGCAAGGACCATTTATGACCCTTCGATGTAAAGTTTGAAGGAGTAATCTTGACCCTTCATTTTGGAGACACATCTAATGGCTAGAATTTAAAGGAAAAAGATCCAATGGCCTAGATTAAGTCTTCTAACTTAAAGTCTACCCTAATCCTAACCATTGAATTAATCAATGGCATAGAATGCTTCAAATAATGGCTTAGACTTTCCAAGAACCAATAGAAATTGGTCAAGAATAATGGCTTGACTATTTAAGAACCAATAGTAAACAAGCTATTGAATAAAGTTTGGACTCTTTGAATTATATGTTTCTACGGTGAAGGAAGAGCAAAATTGCTCTAACAAGCAATTCACTTTGTGATATTAGGATACAATTCAAGTGAAACAAAGTGAGACCAAGTTAACAAAATGGCCACCTTTTTGAAGAAGCACCTACGGCCATGCAAAGTTAAAAGAGGAAAATTTGATTCAATTAATTCATGTTCCATTATTTATATTACACAACAAAGAAATAGTCAATATTGGTGACTTTCTCCATTTGAAGCATTCGGTCATGCACTTGAAGCGGGGGCCAATTCTTTTACTCATTATACTTGGTCATTCCTCAAACAATAATTCAAGAAGCTAAATAAAAGTAAGTCAATTTTTGATGACTTTGCACATGTATCCTACGGCCATGCACTTCTTTTTGGAGACAAACGACCCATAATTGATTCATTTTTCTCCTACTCACCTATGGTCATGCAATGAATAATGTAAGACAATTTCTACACCTAATCTTTCCTATCAACTTTTCTTTCATTCTCATCAAAGAAAAACAAAAAAAGCTACACACACAATATTACCTTTCTCTCCATGCACTCCACGGCAACTACTAGATAGGAAGACTTTTCATTTCTATCTTCATTTCTACCAAAGACTAAAAACAATTCTCTCCATTCTCTCTCTTCCAAGAACAAGAACAAAAGAAAACTTCATTCTCTCTTCCTAAGAAGACCATTCGGCCAAGACACCTAAACCCACCCTCCAATCTCTTTTAATTTCATCCAACCATAGATCTTGAATCTGCATGATATTCTAAGCAACTTTCATGTTGGAGACTTTCTCTAAATCATTTATTTTCAAGGACTTTATTCAAGAGCAAAGTTATAGGGTATTTGAGGTGAAGTGTAAGGAAACTTCATTTCTTCTCTTCTTTTTCATGTTCTAAGCCATGTTTGATCCATGGTTTATCTTGTTCAAGCTTGATTTACTAATAAATATATGTTTTGTTTTGTATTTAAGAAACCTTTGGTGGTGAAGGACTTGGAAAAAGAAGCCAACCAAGGAACTTTTGAGGATCTTCAAGAGCTAAGAGGGAGATTCATCTCAGCAACCAAGCATGGTGGTGAGAGATGGTCTTATATTTGATGGATGGTGAATCCATGTGAGCATTCATATCCATGGTCATGTAATTATTTGTGGGTGTTTATGTGCTTTGATTATGCTTGATATGCTTTGCATGATTTTATGGTTTATATGGTATGCTTATAATATGCATGATGATAATATGGTATGCTTATAATATGCATGATGAGAATATGATGAAATTATGTATATGTATATCATGATGTGATGATGGAAAGAAAATCAATTTTTGGCTCCAATGGCCAAAGTGGTGTGATCACGGTTTTGACACTCATAATTAGAGTTTATGTTGAAATTTTTCAAGAGTAAGGGAATTAATTTTTGATCCCTAGAATATGGTGAATTTCGGCCAAGACACCTCAAGATAGGTGTTCACAAATTAATATTTTCAAGAATGATGAAAATGGATGTTTAGAAAAACAAGAAAAATAAACAAAGGGTTTAGTTTTCAAAGAGTACATGAACACGGTTTTAGAAGAATATTTATTAATTTATTTGGTGTAAAAACAAGAATGGAATTTAATGGAACTCAAGGACATTTATGAATAAAGCATTGAGTTGATGATTTTAAGGATTTGCAAAGAAAGTGAAAAAGGATTTGTAAAGAAAGTGAAAAATAGATTTGCAAAGAAAGTGAAAAATATAAATGAACAAATCATTTGATTTCAAAGACCAAGTGCTCATGGATTTTGTAAAGGATTTTTAATGGTTTTGTTTGTGTAAAACCATATCAACTTAGAAGGAAAAATGTTTTGAGGGTTTCAATAGTCATGCCCATGTTTTTTTTTAAAGGCTTGTAAATGCCTTGATTTTATGGAAGATTTGTAATGCCTTGATTTTGATGAAACAAAGTGATTTTCCAAGTGGAAATGTAATTGATTTGGTATAAGGAATTTAGAAAAGGAATCAGAGTATTTTATCACTTGAGAAATGAATTTTAGTATGTAAATGGAAAAGAGAGGTTCAAACACACCTCAATTTATTTTGAAGAGAATTGATTTTAGAATTGATTTGAGAAAAATGGAGAATATAATGGTGATTTGATATTTTCTAACGTGTAACTCATCCTTTGGGTTTTGGAGAGCGTTAGTAATTTTTAAAGTTAGAAGCATTGATTTAATTCAATGGAATTGTGAATTTGTGGAATATATTGTGAAAAGGATTTTCTTGAGTAAGAAAATGTGGTAAATAATGTGAGAGGACATATTATTTTGAGAAAAGAATTTCTTAAAGGAGAAATATGAAAAATGATGTTAAAAATGATACTGATTTATTTGAGGGTCCAAAATAATGTTTGGAATATTGAGGAATATTTTACGTGGTTGTAAAATGGTGAAAAATGTTTTACGTATCTTAAAAACGTGATTTTTACGCTATGCCATTTGAAAAATGTTAAAATATTTCTACACAATTTGAAAAACATTGAAATATTTCTACGCGATTTGGAAAGCGTTTAAATATTTTGAAAATGATGGAAAATGGTTTACGCGACTTAAAAGAACGATTTTTTTAAGTTACGCGATTGTGAAAATAGTGAAAAATCGCTACGTGATTTGAGAAACGTGTAAATATTTTTACGTGATTGAGAAAACGTTATTAAATCTATACGTAATTTGAAAATGCAACAAAAACGTTGCAAAATTGTGAAAACGTAACAGAAATATTATGCAATTGTGAAAACAAGATGAAAGTGTTTTGTGATTATAAAAACGCGATAATATGATTTTGCTATTGAAAATACAGTATGATTACTGTTGGGCCAATGTGTGGACCCTGATTATGAGATTATGAAATTAAACTGAGAATGGGCCAATGTGTGGACCCTGAATATGAAATTGTGAATTTTTTCCTGTGATTGGCATTGGTGCATTGAACATGCATTGGAAATGGTGAATTTTGCCTGTGATTGGCATTGGTGCATTTTATATGCATGGACTAATGTATGAACACTACATGAGAAAATGATAAATTTTGCCTATGATTGACATTGGTGCATTGAACATGCATTGGAAAGGTCCGATGGACTGTATGAGGCTATTTGCCTAGGAGAGACGTATGCGATATGCATAGTGTAAGTCACTTGTTGACCTTGGGGGCATCGGGGTGGGGGTTGCTTACATGGGAGGTTGGTCGCGCTTCTTCCCGTAGGTTAGACCGATGCAACGCACCGATGATCCTGACCGAGACACTATTCTTAATCATGATCTCGTAAAGACTATCGTGTATATGCTAGATGTGCAAAAATCAAAATGAGGATTATAGCACTTGGTCTAAGGCATTTTGGTACCGACAGATCTTTCGGATCGACTTCTCCGAACTGAGTATTAGCTCCATGGAGTAGGACATTGAGTCTATGTGTGCATGCATGAATCTGAGCATTTATATCTGAATAGATATTTCTAACTGAGGAATATTGGCTATGACAATTGTTTTGAATACTTGGATGATGATGATGATAATTAGATGATGTTGAGGACATTATCATGATTACTGTTTATGATAATTAAATTGATAAATGATTTGATGATGATAATTGATTAATGTTGATGGTATGATATATCTGTATGATATGCTGTTGTGTTATCTCTGTACTACCATGTTGGTATTGGCGTAGGTGATCTCACCTCTTTGTTATATTGTTTGGTTGGGTTTGTGTTGTAAAAATTATAATAGATAGAACGAGTTGTCTTAGACATAACGGGTGACAAATACCTCTGCGTTTGGAGACAACATCAGAGAATGACCATTCCAGATTGGATAGGTTACAGTGTTGACAAAGAAGAGATGTCTGAGGACAAAGAGTAGATGTAGAACAGATGTCTGATGCATCAAGATGGATACACAACAGAATACGTATGTAGAGTTTTTATCGTTAGTGTTGTACCGTGCTATTAAGTAGGACCCGTGATGGGTTTGCTACTGTTAAAAAAAGAGAGTCTGTTAGTTTTATATTTCTCTTTAAATTGTTAAATATTAATTAGTGTCAATATTGTATATTAATAAGTTTAAATGTATTTTCAGTAATACTTATGGATTACAGTTAGTTTATGTTTCCGTCTTCAGCAAGAAAAGGAAATTTTAAAACTCACCTTTTATAACTCAAACCTTTTATGTACTGATTTTCAGATTGGGAGTTGGTAGTCAGAAATGTGATGCCCCGAGGGGGCGTTACATTAGTTGGTATCAGAGCACGGTTTGAGTCGTTTGGGGTTTGTGGTTAGGTCTATTTTGCTTGTGTTATGTTCTCTGTGTGTTTGTTTTCCGAAAGAAAACAATGTTGTTTGCAATGGATACTAGATCTATTGTATATTGATTCGTCCATCTTTGAAGAAAAGAAATGACTCATGATAGATAAAGAAAGACGATAGCTCGTGGTAGACGCACATGCGTGGAAGCGGAACATGTTACTAGTAGTGCAGTTGCAACTATGGGAGCAATGTGGAAGATAACTAACGTGACAGTACAACAGGAACAGAGGATCGCCGAATAGCGGGAATTGGAAGTAGAGGCTCAGAATCTGATGAAAGAGAATCAGTTTTGAAATATAAGATTTCATAATTTTGGAACCTGGTATTGCTTCTTAGGGATATTAGGAAAGTGATTGATTATAACGGAAAACATATTTACGACCATTGGGAGATCAGCAGCAGTAAGATATGTGGAAAAGAGGACACTTAACGAAGGATTGTATGTTCAAGGAAGCAATTTGTTTTAAGTGTGGAAAGTTTGGACACATTTCCAGACATTGTGTTCCATTGAAAACAGAGTTTTCTGTTGGTAAAATCTCAGGTAATAGGGAATGTTCTGAGCGAAAAATCTTAGGTAGTAGGAAGTGTTCGGAGCGGAGGATTTAAACAATGGAGATTGTGTCATTGGAGCTAATCCTATAAACCATACTGAATATTTCTGTGAGTGACTTATTCTTTATGGCATATGATTGAGTAGATCAATTATATGTTAGAGTTATTCATTATCCTCTGATTTGTTTCCTTCTGTTTTTATTCTTAGCATATCGAGCTACTCTTGTTATTCAAATTTTTGTTATGGATCAAATTTTTGTGTTAGTTTGATCTGTTTCATAAATAGATATGATCTTTGAAACAGATTGGTCATTTTTCAACCATATCCTATGACATTATTTCAACAAAGTGTTAGTATTCCAGAAAATTCATTTTTGAAATCGGGTTACATCAAGTTTTTCTTGCTAGATATGTTCGATAACATATTAGATCATTTTGCTCTCCTCCATAATGTTCTTTCATGTATTGCAATTGCAAGAAAAGAAAAGAAAGAAGGAATATTTTGCAAGAAAGGATATTCCTATTTATGTCCATGTTATGATATCAGAGTGACGTAGCGGAAGCGTGGTGCATTCTTCAAAGGTTGAAATAGTTTTTCAGTGGAAAAAGTTAAAGACAGTAATAGAAATCCTGAAAAATTTCTAGATCGTTAGACTTCTCACCTAACTTATCAGAAAGAATTAAGTGTTGTATGGACTAAGGTATATAAGGAGAATTTTTAGGAGTTGAAATATGTTTGAGTACTTCTATGATATTAGTTTTGTCTAATCTCAGTGAACCATTGGAGGTATTAGTTGTGGGGTATGATTTTAGGAAATTGAAGTTACATGAGAAAAAAAAACTATTCTAAGCATGAATGGAAGTTGGTAGCCGCTGTGTTTGTATTAGAAGTATGGAATGACGTAAGTGAAGATGTAATATGGGAACTGGAGGATAAGATAAAAGAACAATATCTATATTTATTTTGAGGATGTGAAATCAGGTTTATCAAGTTTCGAGGACGAAACTTCTTTTTAGAGGGGGAGTATTGTAACACCCTAAAAATTCGTATTTTATTTATTTTGGGCTATTCTTAATTATTTTGAATAATCCGACTCCACTTCTGTGGATTTTATAATTTTTGTGATTTTTAGGAATTTTTGGGAATTTTCACGTTTTTTTATTATTTTAATATTATTTTGAGGTTGTATACGAACATTCGTATTTTATTTCTTTTTGAAAATCCTTAATGATTTTTACTAATCCGACTTGTTTTTCATAAGTTTTATAATTTTTGTGATTTTTGTGGATGATTATAAATTTTTATATTTCTCTTATTGTTTTTTGGTTGTACGTGGGCCCAAGTGGTCTTACGTGGGCCCAGGTGGGTCCCGTAAAATGAAAATTTTTCTATGCATAAAAAAATTTATACTGTTGAGACGGAGACAGGGGATCTTGCTAAACCTGAATCCGAAAACAGTTTTTGAAATTTTCTTTTACTGTGTTTTGTACTATATTTAATTATTGGACGATAAAAATACAGTAAAAATATTATTCATAGGGTTATAGCAGATATAAAAATAAATATTATATTGCTTAAGTCAACATTGGTGGTTTGGATATCCACCATTGATTTAATCAACGGTGGAGATTTGATCTTGATTTAATCAACGGTTGAGAAACAAACTTAATAAAGAAGCTTTGGATGATCACCATTGATTTAATCAATGGTGTGGGAATAAACTTAGTTAGGAAGCTTTGGATGTTCACCATTGATCTAATCAATGATGGAGATTTAATCTAGATAAGCTTAATAAGGAATGCTTTGATATCAACCGTCGATTTAATCAACGGTGTAGAATTGGTCATATAAAGTGGCTATGATCATTTGTAACCATTGGATATGGATTTAATCTACGGTGGAGATTTGGTCTTAAAAAGTGACAAAGACCATTTATGACCATTGGATGAAGAATTAATCAAGGGTGGAGATTTGGTCTTAAAAAGTAGCAAGGACCATTTATGACCCTTGGATGTAAAGTTTGAAGGAGTAATCTTGACCCTTCATTTTGGAGACACATCTAATGGCTAGAATTTAAAGGAAAAAGATTCAATGGCCTAGATTAAGTCTTCTAACTTAAAGTCTACCCTAATCCTAACCATTGAATTAATCAATGACTTAGAATGCTTCAAATAATGGCTTAGACTTTCCAAGAACTAATAGAAATTGGTCAAGAATAATGGCTTGACTATTTAAGAACCAATAGTAAACAAGCTATTGAATAAAGTTTGGACTCTTTGAATTATATGTTTCTACGGTGAAGGAAGAGCAAAATTGCTCTAACAAGTAATTCACATTGTAATATTAGGATACAATTCAAGTGAAACAAAGTGAGACCAAGTCAACAAAATGGCCATCTTTTTGAAGAAGCACCTACGGCCATGCAAAGTTAAAAGGGGAAAATTTGATTCAATTAATTCATGTTCCATTATTTATATTACACAACAAAGAAATAGTCAATATTGGTGACTTTCTCCATTTGAAGCATTCAGTCATGCACTTGAAGGGGGGCCAATTCTTTTACTCATTATACTTGGTCATTCCTCAAACAATAATTCAAGAAGCTAAATAAAAGTAAGTCAATTTTTGATGACTTTGCACATGTATCCTACGGCCATGCACTTCTTTTTGGAGACAAACTACCCATAATTGATTCATTTTTCTCCTACTCACCTATGGTCATGCAATGAATAATGCAAGACAATTTCTACACCTAATCTTTCCTATCAACTTTTCTTTCATTCTCATCAAAGAAAAACAAAAAAAGCTACACACACAATATTACCTTTCTCTCCATGCACTCCACGGCAACTACTAGATAGGAAGACTTTTCATTTCTATCTTCATTTCTACCAAAGACTAAAAACAATTCTCTCCATTCTCTCTGTTCCAAGAACAAGAACAAAAGAAAACTCCATTCTCTCTTCCTAAGAAGACCATTCAGCCAAGACACCTAAACCCACCCTCCAATCTCTTTTAATTTCATCCAACCATAGATCTTGAATCTACATGATATTCTAAGCAACTTTCATGTTGGAGACTTTCTCTAAATCATTTATTTTCAAGGACTTTATTCAAGAGCAAAGTTATAGGGTATTTGAGGTAAAGTGTAAGGAAACTTCATTTCTTCTCTTCTTTTTCATGTTCTAAGCCATGTTTGATCCATGGTTTATCTTGTTCAAGCTTGATTTACTAATAAATATATGTTTTGTTTTGTATTTAAGAAACCTTTGGTGGTGAAGGACTTGGAAAAAGAAGCCAACCAAGGAACTTTTGAGGATCTTCAAGAGGTAAGAGGGAGATTCATCTCACCAACCAAGCATGGTGGTGAGAGATGGTCTTATATTTGATGGATGGTGAATCCATGTGAGGATTCATATCCATGGTCATGTAATTATTTGTGGGTGTTTATGTGCTTTGATTATGCTTGATATGCTTTGCATGATTTTATGGTTTATATGGTATGCTTATAATATGCATGATGATAATATGGTATGCTTATAATATGCATGATGAGAATATGATGAAATTATGTATATGTATATCATGATGTGATGATGGAAAGAAAATCAATTTTTGGCTCCAATGGCCAAAGTGGAGTGATCATAGTTTTGACACTCATAATTAGAGTTTATGTTGAAATTTTTCAAGAGTAAGGGAATTAATTTTTGATCCCTAGAATATGGTGAATTTCGGCCAAGACACCTCAAGATAGGTGTTCACAAATTAATATTTTCAAGAATGATGAAAATGGATGTTTAGAAAAACAAGAAAAATAAACAAAGGGTTTATTTTTCAAAGAGTACATGAACACGGTTTTAGAAGAATATTTATTAATTTATTTGGTGTAAAAACAAGAATGGAATTTAATGGAACTCAAGGACATTTATGAATAAAGCATTGAGTTGATGATTTTAAGGATTTGCAAAGAAAGTGAAAAAGGATTTGTAAAGAAAGTGAAAAATAGATTTGCAAAGAAAGTGAAAAATGAAAATGAACAAATCATTTGATTTCAAAGACCAAGTGCTCATGGATTTTTAAAGGATTTTTAATGGTTTTGTTTGTGTAAAACCATATCAACTTAGAAGGAAAAATGTTTTGAGGGTTTCAATAGTCATGCCCACGTTTTTTTTAATGGCTTGTAAATGTCTTGATTTTATGGAAGATTTGTAATGCCTTGATTTTGATGAAACAAAGTGATTTTCCAAGTGGAAATGTAATTGATTTGGTATAAGGAATTTAGAAAAGGAATCAGAGTATTTTATCACTTGAGAAATGAATTTTAGTATGTAAATGGAAAAGAGAGGTTCAAACACACCTCAATTTATTTTGAAGAGAATTGATTTTAGAATTGATTTGAGAAAAATGGAGAATATAATAGTGATTTGATATTTTTTAACGTGTAACTCATCCTTTGGGTTTTGGAGAGCGTTAGTAATTTTTAAAGTTATAAACATTGATTTAATTCAATGGAATTGTGAATTTGTGGAATATATTGTGAAAAGGATTTTCTTGAGTAAGAAAATGTGGTAAATAATGTGAGAGGTCATATTATTTTGAGAAAAGAATTTCTTAAAGGAGAAATGTGAAAAATGTTGTTGAAAATGATACTGATTTATTTGAGGGTCCAAAATAATGTTTGGAATATTGAGGAATATTTTACGTGGTTGTAAAATGGTGAAAAATGTTTTACGTATCTTAAAAACGTGATTTTTAAGCTACACGATTTGAAAAATGTTAAAATATTTTTACGCAATTTGAAAAACATTGAAATATTTCTACGCGATTTGGAAAGCGTTTAAATATTTTGAAAATGATGGAAAATGGTTTACGCGACTTAAAAGAACGATTTTTTTAATGTACACGATTGTGAAAATAGTTAAAAATCGCTACGCGATTTGAGAAACGTGTAAATATTTTTACGTGATTGAGAAAACGTTGTAAAATCTATCCGTAATTTGAAAATGTAACAGAAATGTTGCAAAATTGTGAAAACGTAACAGAAATGTTGCGCGATTGTGAAAACACGATGAAAGTGTTTTGTGATTATAAAAACGCGATAATATGATTTCGCTGTTGAAAATACAGTATGATTACTGTTGGGCCAATGTGTGGACCCTGATTATGAGATTATGAAATTAAACTGAGAATGGGCCAATGTGTGGACCCTGAATATGAAATTGTGAATTTTTGCCTGTGATTGGCATTGGTGCATTGAACATGCATTGGAAATGGTGAATTTTGCCTGTGATTGGCATTGGTGCATTTTATATGCATGAACTAGTGTATGAACACTATATGAGAAAATGATAAATTTTGCCTATGATTGGCATTAGTGCATTGAACATGCATTGGAAAGGTCCGATGGACTGTATGAGGCTATTTGCCTAGGAGAGACGTACACTTCTTGAGTGGGTGAGATATGCGTAGTGTAAGTCACTTGTTGACCTTGGGGGCATCGGGGTGCGGGTTGCTTGCATGGGAGGTTGGTCGTGCTTCTTCCCGTAGGTTAGACCGATGCAACGCACCGATGATCCTGACTGAGACACTATTCTTAATCATGATCTCGTAAAGACTGTCGTGTATATGCTAGATGTGCAAAAATCAAAATGAGGATTATAGCACTTGGTCTAAGCCATGTTTGATCCATGGTTTATCTTGTTCAAGCTTGATTTACTAATAAATATATGTTTTGTTTTGTATTTAAGAAACCTTTGGTGGTGAAGGACTTGGAAAAAGAAGCCAACCAAGGAACTTTTGAGGATCTTCAAGAGCTAAGAGGGAGATTCATCTCAGCAACCAAGCATGGTGGTGAGAGATGGTCTTATATTTGATGATTGGTGAATCCATGTGAGGATTCATATCCATGGTCATGTAATTATTTGTGGGTGTTTATGTGCTTTGATTATGCTTGATATGCTTTGCATGATTTTATGGCTTATATGGTATGCTTATAATATGCATGATGAGAATATGATGAAATTATGTATATGTATATCATGGTGTGATGATGGAAAGAAAATCAATTTTTGGCTCCAATGGCCAAAGTGGAGTGATCACGGTTTTGACACTCATAATTAGAGTTTATGTTGAAATTTTTCAAGAGTAAGGGAATTAATTTTTGATCCCTAGAATATGGTGAATTTCGGCCAAGACACCTCAAGATAGGTGTTCACAAATTAATATTTTCAAGAATGATGAAAATGGATGTTTAGAAAAACAAGGAAAATAAACAAAGGGTTTATTTTTCAAAGAGTACATGAACACGGTTTTAGAGGATTATTTATTAATTTATTTTGTGTAAAAACAAGAATGGAATTTAATGGAACTCAAGGACATTTATGAATAAAGCATTGAGTTGATGATTTTAAGAATTTGCAAAGAAAGTGAAAAAAGATTTGTAAAGAAAGTGAAAAATGGATTTGCAAAGAAAGTGAAAAATGAAAATGAACAAATCATTTGATTTCAAAGACCAAGTGCTCATGGATTTTGTAAAGGATTTTTAATGATTTTGTTTGTGTAAAATCATATCAACTTAGAAGGAAAAATGTTTTGAGGGTTTCAATAGTCATGCCCACGTTTTTTTTAAAGGCTTGTAAATGCCTTGATTTTATGGAAGATTTGTAATGCCTTGATTTTGATGAAACAAAGTGATTTTCTAAGTGGAAATGTAATTGATTTGGTATAAGGAATTTGGAAAAGGAATCAGAGTATTTTATCACTTGAGAAATGAATTTCAGTATGTAAATGGAAAAGAGAGGTTCAAACACACCTCAATTTATTTTGAAGAGAATTGATTTTAGAATTGATTTGAGAAAAATGGAGAATATAATAGTGATTTGATATTTTCTAACGTGTAACTCATCCTTTGGGTTTTGGAGAGCGTTAGTAATTTTTAAAGTTAGAAACATTGATTTAATTCAATGGAATTGTGAATTTGTGGAATATATTATGAAAAGGATTTTCTTGAGTAAGAAAATGTGGTAAATAATGTGAGAGGTCATATTATTTTGAGAAAAGAATTTCTTAAAGGAGAAATATGAAAAATGATGTTGACAATAATATTGATTTATTTGAGGGTCCAAAATAATGTTTGGAATATTGAGGAATATTTTACGTGGTTGTAAAATGGTGAAAAATATTTTACGTATCTTAAAAATGTGATTTTTAAGCTACGCGATTTGAAAAATGTTAAAATATTTCTACGCAATTTGAAAAATGTTGAAATATTTCTACGCGATTTGGAAAGCGTTTAAATATTTTGAAAATGATGGAAAATGGTTGATGCGACTTAAAAGAATGATTTTTTTAAGTTACGCGATTGTGAAAATTGTGGAAAATCGCTATGCGATTTGAGAAACGTGTAAATATTTTTATGTGATTGAGAAAACGTTGTAAAATCTATACGTAATTTGAAAATGCAACAAAAACGTTACAAAATTATGAAAACGTAACAGAAATATTACGCGATTGTAAAAACATGATGAAAGTGTTTTGTGATTATAAAAACGCGATAATATGATTTTGCTGTTGAAAATATAGTATGATTACTGTTGGGCCAATGTGTGGACCCTGATTATGAGATTATGAAATTAAACTGAGAATGAGCCAATGTGTGTGTAACACCCTTGTGGGGATGTCACATATATAAAGAATATAAAAGAAAGATAAATAAAATCTACCCAAGTTGTAAAACATTTGTTACGTACTAATACAGGTTGTAAAATAATTCCTGTTAAATCGAATATTATTAAATAAAATAACGCGGAAACATAAAACCAACAGAACAACATCACTCATAATATACATATGGTCCAAGTTATAAGTTATACAAATAATTTACAACTACAACTACAAATATTTAAACAAAAACAATGAACAAAACATTAAAAGAGTCAATATATACATACGCAGACGCGCCCAAAATACACATCATAAACATTTAACCCTCTGATGGATCACTCTCAGGAAACTCATCAGAAGATAAATATCCAGGATGCCTCGACACTCGGCGGAAACGAGACCGCGCAGTCGATACGATACTCATCTCACTAGGCTCAGTGGACACACCACCCCAATAACGCCTAAGAGATAAAGGCAACTCTAAGTGCAAAAACACAGTAGTCGACATAACTGGCTCTCCATCAAACGTATGACGTAGGGACACAGTCAACCGTCCCACATAAGTCACTGAGTCTCTATCTCCCCGCAGATGCCAAGCTAACGATCCACCGTGAAACTCAAGTTGCACAAAACCCAAAAATCCTGGCACCGCCATACCCAAACAAATCAGTCCAATGGATATGGATGATCAGATGGTTCTTGGTCGTCGTACTGATCTTCGGCTTGCTGCTCTTCTTCCTCCTCAGGATACAAAATCTCAAGAGGCTGTTCCTCTTCCTCAAACTCTTTACCACGTAAATAAATATATACAGAAAACACATATAATAAAGAGGTAAGACAATCTAAAATCATCACAAACATGGTAAATAAGAAAACGACAAACAACAGATATACAGTTCATGCAATATGAAAAGCTATAACAGTAATTAATAATAGGATAGTGTAAAGATTTAAATGTCACAACAACACATAATATCACAGATAAAGTAGTATCACAGATAAAATAATATCACAGATAAAATAAAATAAGAAATAGATAATTTATCATAACAATAACCAGATAAAAATAAACAGATAAAATAAAATAATATCCAAAATATAATCATATGCAATATGACACGATCCTACTCCATGGAGCTAAACACATACAGATATCAGAGAGAATGACCCGCAAAATCTATTAGTACCACGGCTGCCCAACCAAACTATTGCGCTGTCTCATGTTGCGTCTATAGCCCCACGACACATGGATCCCACTATCCAAGGCGTGGTGTAGTTCACGGTCTCACGTTGTGGCACTACAGGTAATGTACTATTAGACTTTACGAAATCTCGATTAAATATAGTGCGTGTCGAGTCCATTAGTGTGCTATCGGTTACCACGGCCCAGCGGAGCGACCGACTGTCCATATATGGGATCCCGTACACTAACGTCTCCAAGTTCATAAAGACAATGAACCACACTACGTTTATCGCATCGACAACACGATGTAATTCACCTCGTCAACCAATCCACCAAAAATTGGCATAAACTCAATATATGATCCAAAAATAAGAAATTACCAAAATACCTTCATTAAAATATATCCTCAAAGATAAAAAGATACAGTAAGTCCCACTGGATAAATACTGTTCCAAAGCCTGTACGGGTTCACCTCATAGCTCGACAGCAGAAAAATACAAAAAATACCGTTTTGGTCAATTGCGTAGAAATTTTATCGCGTTTTCACAATCTCGTCGTTTTTACAAATGTTTTTAAATCGCGTAAAACTATTTTTCTATTTTTAAAATCGCGTAGAGTTTTTAAGACATTTTCTCAATCGCGTAAGATTTTTAAATCATTTTCTTGTCCAAATCCCTTAAAAATTACTGTTTAAATAAACAAAAATAATAAATAATACGTTTAAACTACGTAAAATATTTTTCATACCATATACTGTCTTTTGGACATCTTTTCTATCTTATTTGCCCATTTTTCCTAAAAATTGACAGTATTTTGTTTAGAAAATAATAATGATTTTCTAATTTTTCCGTAAAAATTCTATTTACTTAATTTTTAACTGTATAATTTAATCCTTTTGGAAAATCACTAACATGCTTCAAAATACGATGAGTCATATGTTAGAAATTTTCAAAAGTTACTGTATTTCTTTTCTAACAATAAAATCATTAGTTTTAATTTCTTAAACTTAATTTTAATCAATTCATTTCTTCAAAACTCATTTTAGAAAAATTCTTTTTAACATATATTGCATCTTTATACTTGAAAATGATTTGGATTTGATTTTAGAAATCATGGATACTTGGTTTGGCATGTTGGCCGAAATTTATACTTGTGTCATTTGATTTCTAAATTCATTTTCCTTCATCTAAACAATTTTATATCTTGATAATTTGCCTATGTTAATTAAATCACATTTTAAGAAAATGATGAGAACATTTTGGTTCTCCATTTTTTGTTAATGGCCTATTGATGTGTTCTTTGGAACACTCATGTAATCCTTGGCATGTTATTCACATCCTATAAATTATCATACATTTCTAACACATACAAATTATCAAAGCTTGTAGACATGCAAATCAAAGCTTGTAGACATGCAACTTCATACAAATTATTACAAACATCAAATAGGAAAGCTACTAACAAACACACAAATAAGCTACTAACAAACACACAAAGGAATCTTTATGGATTCTACAATCACAACAATCAATCTCCATCTTCTTACCACCACCCAAGGATGATAAGATTAGTCTTCCTCTTACCTTAAATGAAGACAACCACTCCTTCACACCTTTCCTAGGGTTTTGGTTTCACTCCACCAAGTCACCTATCAAGCTTAAACAAAACTACAAATTACTAACCATAAAAGAGAGCTTAAACCATGGATAAATCATGGCTTAGAACTTTGAAAAAGAGTTTAGAAATGGAAAACAAGAAATTTCACCTCCTAGGTAAAATTTTCCAAGTAGGTTTCCAAGCTTCAAATGAAGGATTTTGCAAGAACTCTCAACTAGAGATGTTCTTAGGATTATGTTTAGGTTTAGAAAACTTGGTTGGATAAATTTTTGAGTGATTGGATGGTGTAGTTTATGGTTTCGCCGAATACAGCTTCAAGAAAGCTTCAATGGAGTTTAGGGTTTTTGGAAGAGAGAGAAGAGAGAAAATGCATGAAGATGAAGTGAATTTTTAGTCTTGCAAAGGCCAAATGGCCGTGGACTTCAAGCATGCAAGGTGTAGCCTTGCTTGGCTTCATCCAAGCCTTAGGATGGATCAAAGGTCAAGATTAAAACTTGGTTAGCAAGCTTAACTCTCATTGGTTGATTTTAGCATTGTCATTAGCCTAGTCACCATGCTTAGTCACTAATTAGCCTAGTCATTAAGCTTAGTCACCATGTTCTTGAAAGTTCTACTACTAATGATGCTTAATTAAGCTACTAAGTTAATCTTTTTAACTAAACGTGGGTCCTGCAAAACATTTACGGGTCCATCTTGTCATCTAATTATCTTGACTAATAAAATAATATTATAATAATACAAAATTATTTTATTTGACATTAAATCCTAAAAATTAAAAGATTAACAACAGTATCATTCAGAATCGGATTTAGTAAGATCCCCCAGTTCTGAATAATTAAAACAAGATTTCCCCGGCCTGGAAAAATATTATTTTCTTGTCCCGGAGCAAATCGCACAAAAAGTCTAAATAAAATCACAGACAGTAATATTAAGCACTGTAACATATAGAAAAATTAAAAACAATACAATCAGGATGTAATGGTCATTTTTTTTATTTTTCCCCACAACGAAGCTAATCATCCAAAACGTTCAAATAAAATTACAGACAGTATTATATGTCTGTATATCTCCCAGAAAAATTAAAACAGTAGCTTGACAAAGCTTTTATTTTACCGTCTCGAAACAAATTACGTAAAAAGACTAAATAAAATTTTAGCCTGTAAAACGTATTTGTATTTCATACAGAAAAACAAGAAACAGTAAAATAGGGACACAACGGTCTTTTACACAAAAGCTTGAAAAACAGCAAACAGAACATTCGGGACATTTTTCTAAAAATTGGGGTGTTACAACTTTTCCCAACAAATAATAATTTCATCCTCGAAATTCGTTGTTCCTCAAAACAAATGAGAATACTGATCCCTCATTTTATCTTCCAGCTCCCAGGTAGCATCACCCGTCACATCATTCCATATGACCTTCACTAACTTCGATCATTTTCCCTCGAAGCTGCTTTACCTTTCTGTCCTCTATTCTAACAGGTAAAGTCTCGTAAGTCAAATTCTCCTTCAACTGTACTTCATCCGGTTGTATAACATGCGTTGGATCCGGTATATATTTCCGTAACTGAGATACATGAAATACATCATGCAGATTTGATAGAAAAGGCAGCAAAGCAATCTGATACGCTACAGGACCTATACGTCGGATAATCTGATACGGTCCAATGAACTTAGGAGTAAGCTTCTTAGACTTAATAACTCTTCCGACACCGGTCGTAGGAGTAACTCTTAGAAACACATGCTCACCCTCCTCAAATTCAAGAGGTCGTCTTCGTTTATCCGCATAACTCTTCTGTCTGCTTTACGTCGTCCTCATCTTCTCTTGTATCATCTTTACCTTCTCCGTAGTTTGTTGTACAAGATCTGGTCCAACAGTCATGCTTTCCCCATCTTGATACCAACATAACGGTGTTCGACATTGTAACACCCCAACTTTTGGATAAAAGACCGTTGTGTCCCTGTTTTACTATTTCTTGTTTTTCTCTATGAAATACAGAAAAATAATACTGTTTGTTATTTTATTTGGTCGTTTTACATAATTTGTTTCGATACAGTAAAATAAAAATTTTATCAAATTACTGTTTTAAATTTTTCTGTGTAATATACAGCTATATAATACTGCTGGATATTTTATTTGAACGTTTTGGATGATTAGCTACATTGTGGGAAAAAATGAGAAAATGACCATTACATCCGGAATGTGCTGTTTTTGCTATTTTTACTGTTTTTAATTGTTTTCTACTTGATACAGTGCTCAATATTACTGTCTGTGATTTTATTTGGACTTTTTGTGTGATTTGCTCTGGGGTAGGAAAATAATATTTTTTCGGACCAGGAAAATCTGTTTTTAATTATTCAGAGGCGGGGGATCTTACTAAACCCAATTCTGAATGAGCCTAAAATTAATCTTTTAATTTTTAGGATTTAACTGTCAAATAAAATAATTTTATATTATTATAATATTATTTTATTAGTCAGTACAAATAAGTGACAGCAGACCCGAAAATATTTTACGGGACCCACGTTTAGTCATCAAGTGCTGTACATGTGGACTAATGAGGAGCTGGTCAAAATTGGTGGCTATGACTCATCGCATCGCGGGCCAATAGGACGATGACACGTGGCGTGACACCTCGACATCATGACTCGGCAGCTTCTAGAAGGTTCCGAAGTGGTGACTCGACTGTGACTCACCATGATGACTCGCCAGTTTCAGAAGCTTCTCGATGACTCAGCATGCTGACTCGCTATGCTGACACAGCCAATGATGCAGTCAGTGACTCAGCTGATGACTGGCCATGCTGACTCATCTGCTCTAGAAAATATCTATGCTGACTCGCCATGTTGACTCACCCGTTCTAGAAAATTCCACGATGACTCATCATACTGACTCATCGTAGTGAGTCACATGTTCTAGAAATTTCTCTTTGATGACTCGCTTTATGACTCATCAAGGGTAATCAGTAGAAGAAAAATGGTCAATAATAATTACTACTCTGTTAGTGTAAGATAAAAATCTATGTATATTTTATTATCCATTGGACAATAGATACTGATTTTCTAAACAGTAATTATTGATCATTGGTTAAAGTATACTATAAAATATACAATGTGCACCAATAGAAATTGGTCAACAAAAATAGCAACCAATAGGAATCAAGTTAGTAAATATTCAACCAATAAAAATTGGTCAAGAATAATGGCTTGAATTTTTAAGAACCAATAGAAAACAAGCTATCAAATAAATTTAAGCTTCTTGAAGTTTGGTGTTCTACGGTGGAGGAAGAGAGCAATTTGCTCTAATAGCCAAATTCACCAAAGTGAATTCACGTAGAAGGCTTTAGGAAATTCATTTAGAAAGCCAAATTGAACAAATGAAGAATAGTCAATATTGATGGCTTTTCTTGGTTGAAGTCTACGGCAAAGCAAGCTTTTGGTGAAGCAATATTACCATGCAATTATTCCTATCTTTCATCTAATTAACCAAGTCAAGTTTTGTGGCTTTATGCATGTGCTTCTACGGCAATGCATGAGTGAAAGAAACAATTTTAAATGTTTCCAATCATTCTTGCTCTCCAAGTTTTTCACAAAGGAAAAATAAAGCTAATTTAATATCCTAATAACAAGTCAACATTGGTGGCTTCTCTTCATGCTTCTACGGCAATTCACCTTGGGTGAATTCTTCAATTTGCTATCATTCAAAGAAACAAAACAACCAATATTTCTCACTTTCTCTCAAGGTCATTCACGGCCAACCAAGTATCAAAGCCTTCCTCTTACTCCAAAATTCTCCAAATAGCAAAAGCTCTCATCCCTTTTTCCTTCCTTGTGTTTCATGGCCATAGCTTCCTAGAAGAGGGCAAACTTCACCCATTTATCTCACTTGTTCTCTTCTATATCCTTTTCTCCAAAGAACCAAAATCAAGCAACCAAATTTCTCTCCTTTTTCTCTTCCCCATGGATTCGGCCAAACACACTTCAAGACCATCCAACCACTCAAAAATTTATCCAACCAAGTTTTCTAAACCTAAACACAATTCTAAGAACATCTCTAGTTGAGAGTTCTTGCAAAATCCTTCATTTGAAGCTTGGAAACCTACTTGGGAGATTTTACCTAGAAGGTGAAATTTCTTGTTTTCTATTTCTAAATTCTTTTTCAAAGTTCTAAGCTATGATTTATCCATGGTTTAAGCTCTCTTTAATATTAGTAATTTGTAGAAATTTTGTTTAAACTTGTTAGGTAATTTTGGTGGAGAAAACCGAAGACCCTAGAAGGAGTGAAAGCATACTTGTCTTCAAGAGGTAAGAGGGAGATTACCCTCATCAACCATGTGTTGGTGGTGAGGAATGTTTGTGTTTGTGGTGAAGAATCCATAAGGATTCATTCACTTGATTGTTTATAGCCTTTCCTAATTGTGATTGATTATATGTGAAAGCATGTCTAATAGCTTTAATATTTTGTATGTGCTATGTGTGTAACATGTCTAATAGCTTTAATAATTTGTATGAGTTTTATGGTTATTTTAGTATATGGTATGTATATATATATGCATGATAATTATTGTAACATGTAAATAACATACAAGGATTTGCATGAGTGTTCCAAAGAGCACAAACCCAAGCTCACGGCCTCAAGGCAAAGAGGAGAACCAAAATGTTCTCTTAAATTTTCTAAAAGTATGATTTAATTAATCTAGGAAAATTGACAAGTTACCAATTTGTTTAGAGTAAGAAAAATGAATTTATGGATCAATGAATGAAATTATGTATTTCGGCCAACATGCCAAAGCCAAGCAATTATGATTTCTAAAATCATTTCCAAAACATTTTCTAAAACAATGATGTAATGAATTTAGGTAATACAATGAATTAGACATTGATTTAAAAGATGAAAAATAATTTAAAGATCAAATGCAAAGACTTTGTTAAAATTGGCCAACATGCCACATACTTTTAATCCAAATTTATTTTCTAATTATGGACCAGCTAATTTAATAAAAATAAATTAGATCAAGAGTTTTATAAGAGATTAAATGTATGGAAATAATTAGGAATGAATTATAAAGCATAGAATGATTTTCGGCCAAAATGTCAAATTTAAATCTTTTTGATTTATAGAATTGTTTTCAACTAAGTTTAAGTAATACATGCCAAAAGGATTTTATTACAATGAGTTTTGAAGAAATAAATTGATTAGAATTAAGTTTAAGAAGTTTAAGCTAATGATTTTGACTGTTAGAAGAAATACAATAGCTTTGTAAAATTTCTAACGTATAGCTCACCTTGTGTTTTGAAGCACGTTAGTAATTTTCAAAAGAGTAATTTATTGGTTGTAATAAAAATAAAAAGGATTTTTGACAGTAAACCTAGAAAATCATTATTATAATTTTTCTAAATATAATACTGTCAATTTATATTAAAAACGGACAAATAAGATAGAAAAGATGTCCAAAAGACAGTATACAGTATGAAAAATATTCTACGTAGTTTAAATGCATTAAATATTATTTCTGTTTGTTTTAAACAGTGTTTTTAAGGAATTCGGACAAGAAAATGATTTAAAAATCTTACGCGATTGAGAAAACGTATTAAAAACTCTACGCGATTTTAAAAATAGTAAAATATATTTACGCGATTTAAAAACGTTTATAAAAACGACGAGATTATGAAAACGCGATAAAATTTCTATGCGATTGACCGTTGCTGTATTTATTTTTCGCTGTCAGGAAAATGTGAACCCATACAGGCTTTTGAGGATTTTTCGCTGTCGGGAAAATGTGAACCCGTACAGGCTTTCTATTTTTCTGCCATTGAGGGCATATTATTATCTTGAGGGTATCTTCGTAATTTCATATTTTTGGAATTATGTGTTGAGTTTATGCCAAATTTTTGGTGGATTGATTGACGAGGTGAATCACATCGTATTGTCAGTGCGATAAGCGTAGTGTGGTTCAATTTTGAATGGACTTGGAGGCATTAGTGTGCATAAATCCATATGTGGACAGTTGGTTGCTCTTCTGGGCCGTGGTAAATGATAACACACTAGTGGACTCGACACACACTATGTTTAATCGAGATCTTGTGAAGTCTAATAGTACATTGCACCGTAGTGCCACAACGTGAGACCGTGAACTACACCACGCCTTGGATGATGGATTCCATGTGACGTGGGGCTATAGACGCAACGTGTGACAACAAGCAATAGTTTGGTTGGGCAGCCGTGGTGGTACTAATAGATTTTGAGGATCATTCGCTCTCTCGATGTCTGTATGTTTTTAGCTCCATGGAGTAGGATTATGTCTTGTTGTATATGTTGATATGTGGTGCATTGTTATCTTTTATTTGTTATTTTTATCTATTATCTTTTATTTGTTATTTCTTTTATTTGTTATTTTTAAACTCACATTTATCTTTTATTCATTATCTTTTATTTGTTATCTTTTATCTATTATATTTTTATTTGTGATTTTTATTTGTGATTTCTATCTGTGATTTTTTTTGTGACCTTTCATTTGTGATATTTCTGTTGTTATGACATTTGATCTTTCTTTTATATTGTCTTGTTATGATATTTTATATGGTATGAATTGTTATATCTATCCTGATAATGTTATTACTGTTTATTTTATTAAGTTATATGCATATTAGAAATATTTGTAAATTGATAACATGACTATAATTGTGATATCTGTGTGTATGGAAAGACTTTGTCATTCGAATCATTCTTTGCTACCGTACTGGTATTGGTGAAAGGGGATCTCACCTCTTTACTGTATTGCTGTGTTGTGTTGTGTTGTTAAAATCGTATAGTAGGCGGAGTAAACCTATTGGAGGCCATATTCTGAAGATGGTGACGGCGTCGAAGAGTGACCTTCAGACTTCAACAGGATGCAGTTGGTGGAGACATGGATCTTGTAGGTTGGATTTTTCTCGTTAGTGTTATTACCGTGCTCTTAGTAGTAACCTTCATTAGGTTTGCTACTGTTTCTCTGAGTCTGTAAATTACATGTTTTACTTCTATAATGAATATTTGGTGGTACTTATATTATGTGTATTAATTAATTCAATTTAATTTCGGTTTTTCTTATAATTTTTGGTAAGTCTATATTTCCGCGAAATGAAATTTTAAAATTCATCTTTTAGAATTCAAAGCTTTTATAAAATAATTTCATTTGGTTTTATGTTTTATTTAAAAATGTGACGTCCTACGGAGGGTGTTACAGACATCGCCTTCCATACAATGCCTCATAGGGTGCCATCCCTATGTTTGAGTGAAAACTATTGTTGTAGGTGAATTCTATCAAAGATAAAAATTCATCCCAACTTCCTCGTTGCTCCAAAACACAAGCACATGACAGATCTTCTAAAGACTGTATAGTTCTCTCTATCTGACCATCAGTCTGCAGATAATACGCCGAACTTAGTCGCAACTTAGTTCCCATAGCTTCTTGCAGACTTCGCCAAAACCTTGACGTAAACCTCAGATCTCGGTCAGAAACTATACATGTAGGTACACCATGTAATCTGACAATCTCACTGATATACAACTGGGTTAATCTTTCCAATGAATACTTAATATTAATTGGCAAGAAATGAGTCGATTTAGTAAGCCTATCGACTATAACCTATATTGAATCATGACCTTTCCTCGTCTTTGGCAAACCAGTAACGAAATCCATCGAGATACTATCCCATTTCCACTCTGGGATAGATAACGGTTGCAACATTCCAGCTAGTCTCTGATGTTCCACTTTCGTTTTCTGACAAACCAAACAAGACTCCACATATTCTGCTACATCTCTTTTCATCCTTGGCCACCAAAATAACCTTTTCAAGTCTTGGTACATCTTGGTCATCCCCGGATGTAAACTTAGGTCACTAGTATGAGCTTCATCTAGGATCGACTTCTTCAATTCAGAATCATCAGGCATACAAATTCTTCCCTTAAACCTTAAGATTCCATCCGCTCCTTCTTCTACCGTCGCCTTATGACCTTACTTTAACAATTCTCTCTCATTTTGTAAAAACACATCTTCCTTTTGTTTATCTCGGACTACATCAAGAAATTCGTTTATGATCACGACCTTATATAGACGAACTCTTTCAGGCAGAAACTCTACAGACAACCATAGATCTCGGAATTTAGTGATCAACTCTTCCTCCTTGATCATCATTGCCGAACCACTAAGCACCTTTCTACTCAAGGCATCAGCTACGACATTAGCTTTTCCCGGATGGTATTGGAGTTGAAAATCATAATCCTTTAAGAATTCCAACCATCGTCTTTGCCTCATATTCAATTCTTTCTGATCAAACAAGAACTTTAGACTCTTGTGATCACTAAAGACATTGAACAACGCCCCATACAGAAAATGCCTCCACACTTTCAGAGCAAAAACCACCGCGGCCAATTCCAAATCGTGCGTTGGATAATTCCTCTCATGAACCTTCAACTGACGAGAAGCATACGCCACAACATTCCGGTCTTGCATCAAAACGCAACCTAACCCTTGATAAGAAGCATCGCAATACACATCACAAGATCTCTTAGAATCTGGCAAGATCAACACAGGTGCAGTTGTTAACCTCTTCTTTAACTCTTGAAAACTGGCTTCAGGTTCTTCCGTCCATTCAAAAGCTTGGCTTTTCCTCGTAAGTTGTGTAAGTGGTCCAGCAATCTTGGAAAAACCTTCGATAAACCTCCGGTAATAACCAGCAAGTCCAACGAAACTTCGAACTTCTGTTACCGTCTTAGGCCTTTCCCACTGTAAAACAGTCTCCACTTTAAATGGGTCTACCGTAATACCTTCTTTAGAAATCACGTGACCTAGAAATTGGACTTCTTCCAACCAGAACTCACACTTGACCAATTTCGCATATAGTTGCTTTTCCTTCAAAATCTGAAGAACAATACCCAGATGTTCAGCATGCTCTTCCTTAGATTGAGAATAGATCAAAATGTCATCGATAAAGACAATGACAAATCTGTCTAGATACGGATGAAAAATCCTGTTCATATAGTCCATAAATATGGCAGGAGCATTCGTCACCCCGAATGTCATTACCTGATACTCATAATGTCCATAACGAGTTCGAAAAGCGATTTTCGGTAGATCCTCCTGATAATCACATATTTTATTCATTAAGAAACCCTTATGTTTAGTTATTTACACTCTTCATGTACTTAATTGACTGAATTTGATTATGTTTTGTAAGTTTGAACTCGAATCGGACTTAATTGATTTTTTTTCAGTATTATTCGGGTCTTACACTGTTTCTGTATTTTAGCCATATTTTGAGTTCTAAATGTCTGATAATCATGAATTTTACCTTGTAGGAAAGATAAGAGAGAGCTCTACAACTTTGATGAAGAGCTCAAAGTCAATTTCAGACATCTAGTGGAGCTAATTGGGCATGGAAATCAGAATATGGGATTTGTGACTGGAACCCGAACAGTGTGTAGTAACCAGAACATAATTCGAGTTTGGGTTTATAGAATGGGCTGAAAATTTGTAATCTGAAAGTTAAGACCCATATGTACAACTTTCATGACAAACACAAAACTTGATTCGGGCTCCTTGATGGAGATATTGGGTTTGAAAGTCAAAACAGAGGTGCTGAAATTGGTCCTGAACAGTCTGTAGTAATTAGGTCATATCTTGGGCTGTAGGACGAATTTTTAGGTGCTTCTAGAGCCATTGGAAAGCTTAGACAATTTCCTAGAACTTTCATGAAGACCACTTGGCTCAGAAATGACGAAATCAATGAGTTTAGCAATGAATACTTTCGGAGACAAGGAAGCTCACCTACCAATCTCACCTACCAATCTCACCTACCAAGCTCACCTACTAATTCCACCTACTAATCTCATCTACCCATCTACTACTACTCTGAATCCTCTATAAAAGGAAGCATGTGGAGAGCTCTAAACACAACACACACTTAGTGTTAAAGATAGTTTTTCATAGTTCTTGTATATTTTTCCTTCATTGTAATGGAGAGCTAAGTCACTTCTAGTCAATTCGGGACTCTTGAAGAGATTGTGGCTTGATTCTTGAGACCTTGGTTATGTAATGTATTTGATTTATATTTGAATTCCTCTTCTCTTCTTCTTCTGTTCTCTTGATCTTGAATGCATGAATGGTGATTCTGTTTATGTTTGATCTGATTTGATCTTGGTTTAAGATTAAGTATTGTGATGAAATTTAGAACTGATTGATCTAAACTAATCACGTAATTGAAGAGGTTAGGTTACTGATTTGTGCCTAGGTTAATTGAATTCGGTGCTTAAATTGACATATATTTACATGAATGGTGCGATTGCAGATTTATGTTTATCACTTGTCAATTGAATTCGACGACGATTGTCTAGTATGAATTATGGATCGATGCGAGAGATCTCGGTTAGATCCAAGTTAACCATTCAAATGTATTTCAGGTGTTTGTTGAAAGGTCTATGATTGAATCCACCCAATCTCGGATAGATTTCTGAATTGATTGTTCTTTTAATTGTTATTTCTCTTTAAATCCTCTCACTGCGATTCTTGAACCATCAAAACCCCCTTTTTCTAACTTTCACTTGATTTGATCAAATTGCATCACGATCCTTGAGGAGACGATCCGGTGTTGTTCACTATACTACAAGTTTAGGTAATAACTTCGGTTATAATTTTGATTTGAGTTCGGCGCTTCGTCAAAATTTTGCGCCATGAATTCTTGGGAATCTCGTAGGTGTAATCTTTTCATTTTGAGTAACCTTACTAATTTTTGTTCTTTCTTACCTATTCTAACAGTTATTTTCCATTTACTAACATTGTTCATACCATACTAATGTTTTTATCTTAGCTTTTGAATTTTTCCGATTTAGGAAAGACGGAAAAGCAATTGATTACGGGTAACTATTGCAATTTTCGAATCAGAACATGCCCGAAATGAGCTGAAACTTGGTCTGTTGAAGGAAAACAACTGATAAACAAGACTCACAATTGTGAGGTCACCCCTGGTTTTTCGAAATTCTATCATTTAGACCACTTTTTCAATTTTTTAATATTTTTTATTGCATTTTCTAGTTTCATTTTTATGTAGATTTTGTTCTGTGTTGATTCCATAATTTTTAAAAATGTTTAGACATATTAACTAGATTTATTTTTGCATATTTTGAGTGTTGTTTAGTGTATTTTGCTTAGTTGCGCTTTTGTGTTTTTGTGCTTTAGTTGATGCATGACTAGGTCCAATCTCGATATCTTGCTTGATCTTGATCCCGAGATTGATAGGACCTTGCATAGATTAATTAGATCTCGTGTGATAAATTCCAGAGTTAATTCTCGAACCTAATTTTGGGAGTGAACACCGATAACTTAAGTAATCCACGAAATCATGGCCGATAACATGCATAATAGAACCCTTAAGGAACTTGCTTTGCTCTGATGTATCTTACCAATCTTTGTGCATTCAATATCCTGATCTTGATGCAGATTTTGAGTTGAAATCTGGTTTGATACACTTGTTACCAAAGTTTCATGGTCTTGCGTGTGAAGATCCTCATAAGCACACTGAAAGAGTTCGATGTTGTGTGTTCAACCATGAAGCCACAAGGCATCTCGAGGAACACATCAAGTTAAGGGCATTTCCCTCTCACTTGTCGATGCAACTAAAGATTGGTTGTTTTATCTTTCACCGTGTTCGGTCGAAGTTGGAATGACATGAAGAGGTTGTTCCTGGAGAGATTCTTCCCCGCCTCGAGTTCTTTGCAATTAGGAAGGATATATGTGGCATCAAACATATGTCTGGTGAGACTTTGCATGAATACTGGGAGAGATTCAAGAAGTTGTGTTCGAGCTGCCCTCATCACCAAATTAGTGACCAGCTCTTGATTCAATACTTTTATGAGGGTTTGCTGTGCCAAATGATAGAAGCATGATCGATGCTGCCTCTGGAGGAGCCTTAGTAGACAAAACTCCTACCGCCGCAAGAGATCGATAGCAAACATGGCAGCCAATACCCAATTTTGGCTCGCGGATCATCACCGCAACCAGAGGAGTTAATGAAATTCAAGCATCTCATATGGACCAACAAAGAATGGAACACGAGACTAGATGAATTGACTTTTTGGTAAGACAGATAGCGTGGGTCAACAACCACCCATGCGGATGACTGCATCGGTGTGTGGAATTTGCTCTAATTCATCTCATCCTACTTGATTCATGCCCTACACTTCGGGAAGATGGTTCCGCTTTTCCGGATCAATGTATTCTTCAATGGTTTTTCTGGTAGACCCCAATATCGAAACAAACAAGAACAATCTAGATATGATCCATTTTCTAGCACTTATAATCCTGGTTGGCGAGACCATCCTAATTTGAGATCTGGGAATCCTAGCCAGCAACAACAGCCCCACCAGCAGCAACAACAATTTAGATACCAAGCTGCAGGTCCAAGCAACAAATACCAACAAATACCCCCGCATTCGAGACAACGAAGAACATTTGTTGGCGATCCTGTCCAATCCACTCCAGCTGAGCCATCATTGGAAGACCTGATGAAACAAATGGCCACAAATAACATTCAGTTCCAGCAGAACGTCAGTGCCAACATTCAGAATTTACAAACTCAAATCGGGCAGCTGGCAACCACTGTGAGCGAGCTAAAGAGTCAAGGTTCTAGCCAATTGCCTTCACAAACAGTCAACAATCCAAGAGGCAACGTAAGTGCAATTACCTTGAGAAGTGGCAAAGAAGTTGATGTTCCAACCTTACAGCAATCAGAAATTGACCAAAAACAGGAAATGGATAATTCAGTCCAGAAATCTGTACACTTGAAGAAAATTGCAGAGAATTCAGATGTTACCATTCCATTACCTTTTCCAAATAGGATCACACAATCCAAGAGAACAATGCAAGCAGAAATGGAAAAAGAAGTCATGGAGACATTCAGGAAAGTGGAAATCAATATTCCCCTCCTAGATGCAATCAAGCAAATTCCAAAATATGCTAAATTTCTCAAGGAGTTGTGCACTCATAAGAGAAGGTTGAAAGGGGATGAGAAGATCGCATGGGTAGAAATGTTTCGCAATGATTCGCCAAGCATGCCACGTAAAATGCATAGATCCCGGAACTTTCACAATTTCTTGCACAATTGGCAACTCTAGATTTGAGCATGCAATGCTAGATTTGGGTGCTTCGATCAATGTCATGCCCATGTCAGTGTATAAGTGTTTAAACATCGGTACTTTGCAACCCACTGGTATCGTGATTCAGTTGGCAAATAGAGCCACTGCTCATCCTGCAGGTGTGCTGGAAGATGTGTTAGTCCGGGTGAATGAGTTGATTTTTCCAGCAGATTTCTACATTCTGGACATGGAAGATGAGTCTCCAACAAACCATGCTCCATTGATTCTAGGCAGACCATTCCTCAAGACCGCCAAGACCAAGATAGACGTGCATGCTGGCACCCTTTCTATGGAGTTTGGCGACGATTTGGTACAATTTAACATTTTTGATGCTATGAGACACCCCCTAGAGGAGCATTCTGTTTTCCATGTTGATATGATTGAGATGCTGGTTGATGATGTCTATACTGATTTATATGCTTGAATTCCCTGATATTGTTGACTATCTTGGTTCTGTTTCTTGTGATACATGTGCCACTTGTGATGTTGAACCATGTGTTGCATGTCTTGAGATTTATTCTGTTATGAGTAATGATACAGCTGCTGATGATGCAACAATTGAGAATGAGAGTCAGTACCATGCTGAAATTAATGTTGCTGAGATAGTTGTTTCAGATCACTTGTTACCTTCCATTGTGCAACCTCCATCTTTGGAGTTGAAGACTTTACCACCATCTTAAATATGCATATTTGGGAGATGGTGAGACACTTCCTGGTGATCATTGCTAAAAACTTACAACCCGATCAAGAAGAAAAATTACTGAGATTTTGAGGCGAATAATAGGCAAGCCATCGGATGGACTCTTGCAGATATTCCTAGTATTAGTCCCTCCACATGCATGCATAAGATTTTATTGGAAGAAGGGATCAAACCAGTTAGACAGCCCCCAAAGGAGACTAAATACCCGATTCTAGATGTGGTGAAGAAGGAAGTTACAAAGCTACTTCAAGTCGGCATTATTTATCCCATATCTCGACGGTCAATGGGTGAGCCCCGTGCAAGTGGTTCCCAAGAAATCTGGGGTCACAGTGGTTGCGAATCAGAACAATGAGCTTGTGCCCACACGAGTTCAAAACAGGTTGGCGAGTTTGCATTGATTATAGGCGGCTCAACCAGGCTACCGAAAGGATCATTTCCTCGTTGCCCTTCATTGATCAGATGTTGGAGCGGTTAGCTGGCAAGTCACATTATTGTTTCCTGGATGGATATTCGGGCTATTTTCAGATTCATATAGCCCCAGAAGACCAAGAGAAGACTACTTTCACTTGTCCATTTGGCACATTTGCATACAGGAGGATGCCCTTTGGTCTGTGCAATGCTCCGGCACCTTTCAAAGGTGTATGGTAAGTATCTTTTCTGATTTTTTAGAAAATTGCATGGACGTATTCATGGATGATTTTACTATCTATGGATCTTCCTTTGATGCATGTTTAGATAGTCCTGGCTCAGTCTTGCATAGATGCATTAAGACTAACCTCGTTCTAAATTTTGAGAAATGTCATTTCATGGTAGAACAAGGTATAGTCTTAGGGCATGTGATATCTCTCGTGAGGGTATTGAGGTAGATCCTGCAAAAATAGATGTTATTTCATGCCTATCTTACCCCATGCGTGCGGGAGATTCGTTCTTTCCTTGGTCATGCAGGTTTCTATCGATGGTTCATAAAGGATTTCAGCAAAATTGCACTTCCGCTATCCAACTTACTGCAAAAAGATGTGGAGTTTCACTTTGACAAGAAGTGCCAGGATGCCTTCAATCAATTGAAGCAGGCATTGACCAGTACACCTATCATCCAACCGCCGGATTGGACACTTCCATTTGAGTTGATGTGTGATGCCTCTAATTATGCATTGGGAGCTGTTCTTGCACAAAGGGTCGGTAAAGTATCTCATGTCATTTCCTATGCTTCGAGAACTTTAGATCCTGCACAAATCAACTACACCACAACTGAAAAGGAACTTTTAGCAATTGTTTTTGCTTTAGATAAATTTCGATCATATTTGCTTGGTTCCCAGTGGTTGTGTTTTCAGATCATGCAAGCATTGAAGTTTCTCCCAGAAGAAGCCCAATGCCAAGCCCCGGTTGATTAGGTGGATGTTGCTCCTCCAGGAGTTTGATATTGAGATCCGTGACAAGAGTGGAGCGGAGAATTTAGTGGCTGATCACTTGAGTCGAATTGAAAGGGAGGCAGATGTTTTTCCCATCCATGATGTTTTCCCTGATGAGCAGCTTTTCAAGCTGCAAGGCAACATCCCTTGGTTTGCTGATTTGATTAATTTCTTGGTTGCTAAAGCAATACCTGCACATTTCACTAAGGCTAAGATTGATAAATTGAAAAGTGAGTCAAAGTATTATGTGTGGGATGATCCTTACTTATGGAGATTTTGCAGTGACCAAGTAATTAGGAGATGTGTGCCTGATGATGAATTCTATTCCATTCTTAGCTTTTGTCATAAACTTGCATGTGGCGGCCACTTCGGTCCTCAACGATCGCTAGGAAAGTTTTAGACTCGGATTATATTGGCCCACTCTATTTCATGATGCATATATGTTTTGCAAATCTTGTGATCAATGCCGAGAACAGGGAATACTTCTCGTAGGAATGAAATGCCCCGAAACCCTTATTATTCTGTGAGATTTTTGATGTTTGGGGTATTGACTTTATGGGTCCTTTTCCCGTATCATTTGGTTTTGTTTACATTCTCTTCTCATGTGGATTATGTATCTAAATGGGTGGAGGCTAAGGCCACTTCTGGACCGATGATTCTAAAGTTGTTGTGGATTTTATTAGATCACAGATTTTCTGTAGGTTTGGAGTCCCGAGATCCATCATTAGTGATCAAGGTTCACATTTTTGCAATCGAAGCATGGAGGCTTTGATGAAGAAGTATGGAGTCCAACATAAGGTTTCTACACCCTACCACACCCAAACCAATGGGCAAGCCGAGGTCTCTAACAGAAATTAAGCGATACTCCGAGAAGACAGTTCAACCTAACGAAAGGACTGGAGCAAGAGGCTTGAGGATGCTTTATGGGCTTACCGAACGCTTATAAGACACCAATCGGGATGTCTCCGTATCGGATTGTTTTTGAAAAGCCTGCCACCTACCGGTGGAAATTGAACATCGAGCATTCTCAGGGCGGTGAAAAGGTGCAACTTGGACCTAGATCAAGCAGGTATGGAGAGGAAGCTGCAGACTGCAGAATTGGAGGAGATCTGCTTGGAGGCTTATGAAAGTTCCAAACTTTATAAGGAGAAGACCAAAGCCTTCCGTGATAAGTTGATTCGAGGAAAACATTTGAGATTGGTCAAAAGTTCTCCTCTATAACTCCCGCCTCCGACTCATGCACGGCAAATTAAGGTCTAGATGGGATGGACCATTTATTGTTACTAATGTTTTTCCTTCCGGTCTGTCATTCGGATTAAAAGTGAGGTCACCGCCAAAGCTTTCATCGTAAATGGACACCGCCTCAAACAAGATCATGAACTTCCGAGAATGCGAAGTGGAGGTGATGAACCTTCTCCATCCGCATTATGAAAAAAAAAAAAAAAAAAAAAAAAAAAAAAAGAAAAAAAAAAAGAAGAAAAAAAAAAAAACCCGACAATGAGGTAGGTAGTGTCGCTCGAAGCATGTGGAGGTCATTTTTTTCTTCGGCGACAACAACTGCGAAAATCTTGCGGTATGGATTTTATTGGCCTACTTTATTAAAGGTCTGTTACACCTTTTGCAAAAGTCTGCGAAATTGGTCAAAAAGTTCTCGCTTTGAGATTATCGTCGCACCTACTCGGGGACGTAGATATTGAGGATCTTAGGAATGGTACTGCGCTTAAGTTAATGGACAAAGACTCAACCATTCTGGAAAACCAAGTTCTTGAGTTCTTTGTGTTGCCGGTTAAGTGGCGGATACGGTACTCCGTGACTCTTGAGTCGGTTTATTCTTCGCTTCCCAAAATAACTGAACCCTTCTTCTCCTTCAAAATGGATGTCATTCTTTCAAACCTGAGAAAACATTTTCCTTCTCTTCCTCAAAATGCTCTGAGAAAAATCTACAAAGTTCGATGTGAGAGATTGAGAATGTTAATGTACAAGGGTATGCCAGAAGATGTACGCTGGATAATTGAAGCAAAGGTCCGATTAGCAGGTGAGTCCTCAATTTCATTTGACTCATATATGCCCGGTCTTGGAAGAAGTTCATATTCTAAAAGGAGAAGAGCAAAAAGGTTACAAGTCTGTCACAAATATGGACGATGGAACTGTAACAAGCAATGTCGTACTAAGGGGATGGTTTCCGCAAATAGAGAAGATAAAATTTTCTTCATTAAGAATGGACTGAGTAAGGAGTCATTAGATGATATCTTATTGACTCTTGAGACGCATTCTTGTGGATTGGTGCATCG
Source organism: Ormosia emarginata (assembly GCA_029884605.1). Classification (NCBI taxonomy): domain Eukaryota; kingdom Viridiplantae; phylum Streptophyta; class Magnoliopsida; order Fabales; family Fabaceae; genus Ormosia; species Ormosia emarginata. Next base: position 23,166,856 of record JAQQTP010000074.1, on the reverse strand, counting down.
TGAAATTCTTAAATTGTGGAATCTCTTCAAGGATGAAGAACAACGCTACAGTCTTGGGAATCTGACTCTAAAAGACCCTGTTTGCCAATTTATAAGAAAATTGGATGGGAAGCTTATCCTCGACTCATAGAAGACATTTAAGCCGTTCGGACGTTAAACCAGAGGCAGATGTGAGTCATATCCACAAACAATCTGTACATATCATCATCTTCTTCTTCTTCATGTCATTTTTCAAAACAAAAAAAAAAACAAAAAAAAAAAAAAAAAAAAACAAAAAACAAAAAAAAAAATGAAAAAAAAAATGTCTACTTGTTAGGGTTGGCTTTGGTAACACAAACCGTGAATGGGGAAATGCATGCATCCTGATCCAGCCTTCTTAATTGAAAAACAAAGAAGGTAGATTGTATCCCACATGTGAGGCAGCCAGTCGTATTATGGTCACTTATCCCTTTTGGGAGCCCTATGTTGCGCTGGTCTTGAATGGGTCTAATACTGGTCAACAATGCTTTGGCACAAAGCCGAAAGAGCAGACTACCTCCATCTCAATCTTAAGTAAGTATACACTCATCTTTCATCAAGTTTTTTCTAACAATTTCAAAAAAAAAAAAAAGAGAAGGGATTAGAGTATGTCATCATACAGGTATGTCATCATTTTCTATTTCTTTTATCTTTGTATCATTTTGTTGTATTTTGATTTTTGTACAGACGATCCTTTGAGCAGGGTCCTTCAGGGGTTTCTAGACTTCTTTACCTTGATGGTTTTCTTGAAGTCAAAAAAAAAAAAAAAAAAAGATTCAAGTGTCTCTTAATTTCAACCTTTTCTGACAACAGCCAACCTACCCTTATAGGTGCAATTATTTCCCTTTCCATTCTTTTTCTTATTTAAACACTCCATTTTCTCCATTTTCCTTCACACTCAGAAACACTCAAAGGGAGGAAGAGTATAGAATGGGGCCTTCTATTCGTAACCTCAAAAATGTCTGTGTTTTTTGTGGGTCGAGTTATGGGAAGGGATTAGAGTTTATAAATGCAGCTAGCACTCTTGGTCGATCACTTGCTGCGAGGAATATTCATCTTGTATATGGGAGAGGTTGTCGTGGGTTAATGGGGGCTGTATCACTTGCTTTGCCTTTGTAAGAGACATCGGTTTTAGGTGTCATTCCCGAAACTTTAGCTCAACAGAACATCAATGGAAAGACAATTGGGGAGGAACTTAAAGTATCATCAATGCATGAACGCATGAAGATAATGCTTGAAAACTCGATGCATTCATTGCCTTACCAGTGGTTTTGGTACTTTGGAAGAAATTTTTCAAATTGTCTCTTGGTCGAACCGAACATCCACCATAAACCCATTGGTTTGTTGAATGTTAATAATTTCTTTGATCTTTTGTTATTTTTTCTTGACAAAGTCATGTGGAACGTAAATTTATCACTCCTTCGGCAAGACAACTTCTTATCTCTCCTCCACTATTGATGAGCTCATTGATAAATTAGAAGCTTTTGAGTATGTACACGATCGTATTAGCTCGTATAGATTGGTCAACAGAAGCAAAGGAAGTAACAAGAAACAAGAGCCCGATCTAAAACTTTCTCTTTAATGGGTTTGATAAAAAAAAAATTGTTGTTGTTTTGTTTAGTATGATATGATTGTCATGGACTTATTAAACCAATTAGTGATGGCAGAGTAAGGAGTAATTTTACTCTTGAGACGCATCTTAATTGGTGGCAGAGTAATAACGTTTTCTTGTTTGATTTCTTTTCGTGTCGATCGATGCAGATCGACAAGGTGTGTTTCTTTTACTCTTAGCGTTGATTCACTTCTTATCAGGTTGTGTTGCTCTTTTCTATCTCTTTCTTTCACATTGAGGACAATGTTATATTAAGTGTGGGGGAGAGATTTTAGCATGTTTCTGTTTCTTTTCGTTTGTTAAAAAAAAATCTAAAAAAAAATCTAAAAAAAAAAAGAGGTTCATTGCATGATTGAATAACTTTTCTCCCTTCTTGAACTGATATGCTTGGTGATGGATGATTGAATTGATGAATTGGGTTTGATGAATGCATACCTTGTGAGATTTTGAGCCTAATGGATGGATTCAACATTTATGCCATTCTCTTCTTTCTTGTGTGATTTTCACTCATGTTAATGACCACTCTAGAACTTGCTTTGATTCTTTTTTAGGCTACATTTCACTTGCATGCATGAACATGATTGAGGCCCTCTTTCTTAGCTAGTTTAACCAAATAGCCAACCTTGTTTTCAATATGATATCAAGCACTCTTTTGACCTCTCGAAAATTCTCTAATTCCTGCCAACCTTGTATATTTTCCTTTGCTTAACCCCTTTGAGCTTATTTGACCATTCCTTGTTTCTAGCTCATTATGTGCCTTAAATGAAAAATCGTGTTCTTACTGTACCTTAGGAAATAAAAGAACATTAGCCTGGTTAATGGATGAGTTTTTGAACAAGTGTGGGGGTGTGTGTACAAAATGGTTGTTGAAAAAAAAAAAAAGAAAAGAAAGAGTGCCTAGAAAAAAAAAAAAAAAGAAAAATGTATGTATATAGTTATGTTCATATATATAAAAAAAAAGAGAGAGAAAAGGATTGGGAAATGAATATGTAAAGGGATATACATTAGAGTTGAGATGAACTTTTATGCTCGTTATTTGAACTCAGCTCTCATTTGCTTTTATTCTCTTTGGTATTTATCTTCTCATATCCATTTTATCCTCTTCTTTTACCTTGACCTCACTACAACCTTGAATAAAGTCCTCATGATTTGTGTGTGCATGTGTTTTGAGTAGTGGAGAAGTAGAAGATAAGCAAGCTTATGGTAGTGCAATTTTCATGGGTTGAATTGAGTGAAATACCTACCTTTTAAACACTTGAGAGATTGAGAGGGAATCTTGTGAAGATCCATCATTCTTAATTCATTCTTTTCAATGGAAGTTTCCTTGCTTGTTGGTTTGAGATGTGAAGAAATGTTACCTCATTTATGCTTTGATCCCTTGAATTTCTTGTTGCTCTTCTTGCTTCATTGAGTCCTTTAGAGTTTTTAGCTTTTAAGTTTGTGTCGTTTGTCTTTGTCTTCTAACTTTAGTTTTATATGTTTTGCCCAGGAGTGCAAAAAGCTAAGTGTGGGGGAATTTGATAATCACATATTTTATTCATTAAGAAACCCTTATGTTTAGTTATTTACACTCTTCATGTACTTAATTGACTGAATTTGATTATGTTTTGTAAGTTTGAACTCGAATCGAACTTAATTGATTTTTTTTCAGTATTATTCGGGTCTTACACTGTTTCTGTATTTTAGCCATATTTTGAGTTCTAAATGTCTGATAATCATGAATTTTACCTTGTAGGAAAGATAAGAGAGAGCTCTACAACTTTGATGAAGAGCTCAAAGTCAATTTCAGACATCTAGTGGAGCTAATTGGGCATGGAAATCAGAATACGGGATTTGTGACTGGAACCCGAACAGTGTGTAGTAACCAGAACATAATTCGAGTTTGGGTTTATAGAATGGGCTGAAAATTTGTAATCTGAAAGTTAATACCCATATGTACAACTTTCATGACAAACACAAAACTTGATTCGGGCTCCTTGATGGAGATATTGGGTCTGAAAGTCAAAACAGAGGTGCTGAAACTGGTCCTGAACAGTCTGTAGTAATTGGGTCATATCTTGGGCTGTAGGACGAATTTTTAGGTGCTTCTAGAGCCATTGGAAAGCTTAGACAATTTCCTAGAACTTTCATGAAGACCACTTGGCTCAGAAATGACGAAATCAATGAGTTTAGCAATGAATACTTTCGGAGACAAGGAAGCTCACCTACCAATCTCACCTACCAATCTCACCTACCAAGCTCACCTACTAATTCCACCTACTAATCTCATCTACCCATCTACTACTACTCTGAATCCTCTATAAAAGGAAGCATGTGGAGAGCTCTAAACACAACACACACTTAGTGTTAAAGATAGTTTTTCATAGTTCTTGTATATTTTTCCTTCATTGTAATGGAGAGCTAAGTCACTTCTAGTCAATTCGGGACTCTTGAAGAGATTGTGGCTTGGATTCTTGAGACCTTGGTTATGTAATGTATTTGATTTATATTTGAATTCCTCTTCTCTTCTTCTTCTGTTCTCTTGATCTTGAATGCATGAATGGTGATTCTGTTTATGTTTGATCGATTTGATCTTGGTTTAAGATTAAGTATTGTGATGAAATTTAGAACTGATTGATCTAAACTAATCACGTAATTGAAGAGGTTAGGTTACTTGATTTGTGCCTAGGTTAATTGAATTCGGTGCTTAAATTGACATATATTTACATGAATGGTGCGATTGCAGATTTATGTTTATCACTTGTCAATTGAATTACGACGATTGTCTAGTATGAATTTCGGATCGATGCGAGAGATCTCGGTTAGATCCAAGTTAACCATTCAAATGTATTTCAGGTGTTTGTTGAAAGGTCTATGATTGAATCCACCCAATCTCGGATAGATTTCTGAATTGACTGTTCTTTTAATTGTTATTTCTCTTTAAATCCTGTCACTGCGATTCTTGAACCATCAAAACCCCCCTTTTTCTAACTTTCACTTGATTTGATCAAATTGCATCACGATCCTTGAGGAGACGATCCGATGTTGTTCACTATACTACAAGTTTAGGTAATAACTTCGGTTATAATTTTGACTGAGTTCGGCGCTCGTCACCTCCCCCTTAACACGAATCTGGTGATAACTCGATCTCAGATCTATCTTGGAAAATACCACAGCTCCTCTTAACTGATCCATCAAATCGTCAATTCTTGGAAGCGGATACTTATTCTTGATAGTCACCTTGTTCAGCTGACGATAATCCACACAAAGCCGAGAAGTTCCGTCTTTCTTCTTGACCAAAAGCACTGGCGCACCCCATGGTGAAACACTAGGTCGCACAAACTGTTTCTCCAACAGTTCCACCAATTGCTTCTTCAGCTCCTCCAACTCTACTGGCGACATACGGTATGGTGCAATTGAGATAGGACCTGCTCCTGGTACTAAATCAATTGAAAACTCGATCTCCCTCTCAGGTGGCAAACCAGGTACGTCATCAGGAAAAACTTCTGGAAACTCATTGACAACAGGAATAGTATTCACATCCTTCTCATTCTTAACTTCTAGAGAAGACAATACCATATATCCCTGTGCTCCCTCTCTTAACAAAGATTTGATCTTAACAGCAGTCAAGAATCCAGACTTTTCTTCCTTAGGAAAAACTATGGTTTTACTTGCACAATCTATAAGGATATGGTTAAAAGATAACCAGTCCATCCCTAAGATTACATCTATCTCAACAAGAGGTAAACAAATCAAGTTAACCAAAAACTTACGGTCCTTCAAAACAATAAGACAGTCCAAACATATCTTTGATGCAATTACAGGTTTAGCAGTTGGCGTAGATACACTCAATTTAACATTCAGAGAAGACACAGGTAACTTCAATCTTTCCACACAATCATATGCAATAAATGAGTGTGTAGCACCAGAATCATATAACACAGTCAGAAGATTACCTCCAATGTCACCTTCTCCTTGTATAAGATCATCAAACGTAGAAATTTCAGTTCCCGTCATAGTATATACACGCCCTCCAGATCTCGGTTGAGTACTCCCTGATTTCTGCTGATTAGCACGAACATAACGAGCAGCAGGTTTCCTTTCCGGCTGAGTACAATCCTTCGACATGTGCCCAGGTTGTTTACAGTTAAAACAAACTGTCCCTTTAAAACATGTCGGCGTGAACGCTACTCTCTGTCCGCACTTAAAACATGTCGACATGTGCACTCCGGAGAGATATGGCCTTTCTTTCCGCACTTAAAACATGTCGGCGTGAACGCTACTCTCTGTCCAGCTCCACTACCACTTGCACTTCCCCCAACTGGTGGTCGTTGAGATTGACTCCCTGATGGTCTAGAATACGGCTTGCGCTGAAACCGATTCGTATTACTACCTCCACCTCTCTGAAACCTTGTCGGCCCAAAGTTACGATTTCTCTGATCTCGCGACGGCTCTAATTCCTCAAGTCGCGCACATGCATCAACCAAAGCATGAAACTGAGTCATTCCCAAGGATAGCATTCCTCGTTTCAATTCCACTCTTAAACCTGATTCAAACTTCCGCCATCTCCACACATCATCTTGCCGTGTTTGAGCATAATCTGAGAACTGAGACAAGCTCTCAAACTTTGTGGCATACTCATTCACCGTCATATTTCCCTATCGCAAACTAAGAAATTCCATTTCTTTGGCATGCCTAGCACTTGCAGGAAAATATTTCTCTAGAAAAGCATTAAAAAATACTTCCCATGTAATTTCAGTCCCTTCAACCTGCAATACTTGGCGGGTTCCTCTCCACTAATGTTCTCCATCTCCCCTTAGCATAAAAACAGCATAAGTCACCTTCTTATCATCTGTGCATCTCATTCCTTCAAAAATTCTCTCCAAGTCTTGTATCCATTGACTTGCTTTCTCCGGATCAACCTTGCCTCTAAACTGTGGCGGATTGTGGCGCCTAAATTCAGATAAATTTAGGGCATCGCGTAGCATCTTCTTTGTTGAGCCTGCTCTCCCGATTCTCGTCATTACTTCAGCCATCCGCTGCATAGCTTCAGCAGCCGCAATCATAGGGTCCACATCACGATTCACGTTCGCACGTCCTCTACCTCGTCCAGACATCTTCTTTCTTCAAACAAAGCAAAACAAAATTAGATACATCCTTTCGGAAGTAAATCACAGAGAATCACACAGCACAAACAAAAACAGACCCAACCACAACCCCAAAAGACTCTAACTTGGGCTCTGATACCAACTAATGTAACACCCTTGTGGGGATGTCACATATATAAAGAAAATAAAAGAAAGATAAATAAAATCTGCCCAAGTTGTAAAACATTTGTTACATACTAATACGGGTTGTAAAATAATTCCTATTAAATAGAATATTATTAAATAAAATAACGCGGAAACATAAAACCAACAGAACAACATCACTCATAATATACATATGGTTCAAGTTATAAGTTATACAAATAATTTACAACTACAACTACAAATATTTAAACAGAAACAGTAAACAAAAATAGTAAAGAGTCAATATATACATACGCAGACGCGCCCAAAATACACATCATAAACATTTAACCCTCTGATGGATCACTCTCAAGAAACTCATCAGAAGATAAATATCCAGGATGCCTCGACACTCGGCGAAAACGAGACTGCGCAGTCGACACGATACTCATCTCACTAGGCTCAGTGGACACACCACCCCAATAACGCCTAAGAGATAAAGGCAACTCTAAGTGCAAAAACACAGAAGTCGACATAACTGGCTCTCCATCAAAGGTATGACGTAGGGACACAGTCAACCGTCCCACATAAGTCACTGAGTCTCTATCTCCCCGCAGATGCCAAGCTAATGATCCACCATAAAACTCAAGTTGCACAAAACCCAAAAATCCTGGCACCGCCATACCCAAACAAATCAGTCCAATGGATATGGATGATCAGATGGTTCTTGGTCGTCGTACTGATCTTCGGCTTCTTTTCTTCTTCCTCCTCAGGATACAAAATCTTAAGAGGCTGTTCCTCTTCCTCAAACTCTTTACCACGTAAATAAATATATACAGAAAACACATATAATAAAGAGGTAAGACAATCTAAAATCATCACAAACATGGTAAATAAGAAAACGACAAACAACAGATATATAGTTCATGCAATATGAAAAGCTATAACAGTAATTAATAATAGGATAGTGTAAAGATTTAAATGTCACAACAACACATAATATCACAGATAAAATAGTATCACAGATAAAATAATATCACAGATAAAATAAAATAAGAAATAGACAATTTATCATAACAATAACCAGATAAAAATAAACAGATAAAATAAAATAATATCCAAGATATAATCATATGCAATATGACACGATCCTACTCCATGGAGCTAAACACATATAGATATCAGAGAGAATGACCCGCAAAATCTATTAGTACCACGGCTGCCCAACCAAACTATTGCGCTGTCTCACGTTGCGTCTATAGCCCCACGACACATGGATCCCATTGTCCAAGGCGTGGTGTAGTTCACGGTCTCACGTTGTGGCACTACCGGCAATGTACTATTAGACTTTACAAAATCTCGATTAAATATAGTGTGTGTCGAGTCCATTAGTGTGCTATCGGTTACCACGGCCCAGCGGAGCGACCGACTGTCCATATATGGGATCCCGTACACTAACGTCTCCAAGTTCATAAAGACAATGAACCACACTACGTTTATCGCATCGACAACACGATGTGATTTACCTCGTCAACCAATCCACCAAAAATTGGCATAAACTCAATATATGATCCAAAAATAAGAAATTACCAAAATACCCTCATTAAAATATTTCCTCAAAGATAAAAAGATACAGTAAGTCCCACCGGACAAATACTGTTCCAAAGCCTGTACGGGTTCACCTCATAGCTCGACAGCAGAAAAATACAGAAAATACTGTTTTGGTCAATCGCGTAGAAATTTTATCGCGTTTTCACAATCTCATTGTTTTTACAAACATTTTTAAATCGCGTAAATCTATTTTTCTGTTTTTAAAATCGCGTAGAGTTTTTAATACGTTTTCTCAATCGCGTAAGATTTTTAAATCATTTTCTTGTCCAAATCCCTTAAAAATTACTGTTTAAATAAACAGAAATAATAAATAATACGTTTGAACTACGTAAAATATTTTTCATACCATATACTGTCTTTTGGACATCTTTTCTATCTTATTTGCCCATTTTTACTAAAAATTGACAGTATTTTGTTTAGAAAATAATAATGATTTTCTAATTTTTTCGTAAAAATTCTATTTACTTAATTTTTAACCGTATAATTTAATCCTTTTGGAAAATCACTAACATGCTTCAAAATACAGTATGAGCCATATGTTAGAAATTTTCAAAAGTTACTGTATTTCCTTTCTAACAATAAAATCATTAGTTTTAATTTCTTAAACTTAATTCTAATCAATTCATTTCTTCAAACTCATTTTAGAAAAATTCTTTTTAACATATATTGCATCTTTATACTTGAAAATGATTTGGATTTGATTTTAGAAATCATGGATACTTGGTTTGGCATGTTGGCCAAAATTTATACTTGTGTCATTTGATTTCTAAATTCATTTTCCTTCATCTAAACAATTTTATATCTTGATAATTTGCCTATGTTAATTAAATCACATTTTAAGAAAATGATGAGAACATTTTGGTTCTCCATTTTTTGTTAATGGCCGTGAGCCTCATTGATGTGTTCTTTGGAACACTCATGCAATCCTTGGCATGTTATTCACATCCTATAAATTATCATACATTTCTAACACATACAAATTATCAAAGCTTGTAGACATGCAACTTCATACAAATTATTACAAACATCAAATAGGAAAGCTACTAACAAACACACAAATAAGCTACTAACAAACACACAAAGGAATCCTTATGGATTCTACAATCACAACAATCAATCTCCATCTTCTTACCACCACCCAAGGATGATAAGATTAGTCTTCCTCTTACCTTAAATGAAGACAACCACTCCTTCACACCTTTCCTAGGGTTTCAGTTTCACTCCACCAAGTCACCTATCAAGCTTAAACAAAACTACAAATTACTAACCATAAAAGAGAGCTTAAACCATGGATAAATCATGGCTTAGAACTTTAAAAAAGAGTTTAGAAATGGAAAACAAGAAATTTCACCTCCTAGGTAAAATTTTCCAAGTAGGTTTCCAAGCTTCAAATGAAGGATTTTGCAAGAACTCTCAACTAGAGATGTTCTTAGGATTGTGTTTAGGGTTAGAAAACTTGGTTGGATAAATTTTTGAGTGATTGGATGGTGTAGTTTATGGTTTGGCCGAATACAGCTTCAAGAAAGCTTCAATGGAGTTTAGGATTTTTGGAAGAGAGAGAAGAGAGAAAATGCATGAAGATGAAGTGAATTTTTAGTCTTGCAAAGGCCAAATGGCCGTGGACTTCAAGCATGCAAGGTGTAGCCTTGCTTGGCTTCATCCAAGCCTTAGGATGGATCAAAGGTCAAGATTAAAACTTGGTTAGCAAGCTTAACTCTCATTGGTTGATTTTAGCATTGTCATTAGCCTAGTCACCATGCTTAGTCACTAATTAGCCTAGTCATTAAGCTTAGTCACCATGTTCTTGAAAGTTCTACTACTAATGATGCTTAATTAAGCTACTAAGTTAACTGTTTTAACTAAACATGGGTCCCGCAAAACATTTCTGGGTCCACTGTCATCTAATTATACTGACTAATAAAATAATATTATAATAATACAAAATTATTTTATTTGACAGTTAAATCCTAAAAATTAAAAGATTAACAACAGTATCATTCAGAATCGGGTTTAGTAAGATCCCCCAGTTCTGAATAATTAAAACAAGATTTCCCCGGCCCGGAAAAATATTATTTTCCTGTCCCGGAGCAAATCGCACAAAAAGTCCAAATAAAATCACAGACAGTAATATTAAGCACTGTAACATATAGAAAAATTAAAAACAGTACAATCGGGACGTAATGGTCATTTTTCCATTACAGACAGTATTATATGTCTGTATATCTCCCAGAAAAATTAAAACAGTAGCTTGACAAAACTTTTATTTTACCGTCTCGAAACAAATTACGTAAAAAGACTAAATAAAATTTTAGTCTGTAAAACATATTTGTATTTCATACAGAAAAACAAGAAACAGTAAAATAGGGACACAACGGTCTTTTACACAAAAGCTTGAAAAATAGCAAACAGAACATTTGGGACATTTTTTTAAAAATTGGGGTGTTACAATGTGGACTCTGAATATGAAATTGTGAATTTTTGCCTGTGATTGGCATTGGTACATTGAACATGCATTGGAAATAGTGAATTTTGCCTATGATTGGCATTAGTGCATTTTATATGCATGAACTAGTGTATGAACACTACATAAGAAAATGATAAATTTTGCCTATGATTGGCATTGGTGCATTAAACATGCATTGGAAAGGTCTGATGGACTGTGTAAGGCTATTTGCCTAGGAGAGATGTACACTTCTTGAGTGGGTGCGATATGCGTAGTGTAAGTCACTTGTCGACCTTAGGGGCATCGGGGTGCGAGTTACTTACATGGGAGGTTGGTCGCGCTTCTTCCCGTAGGTTAGACCGATGCAATTCACCGATGATCCTGACTGAGATACTATTCTTAATCATGATCTCGTAAAGACTGTCGTGTATATGCTAGATGTGCAAAAATCAAGATGAGGATTATAGCACTTGGTCTGAGGCATTTTGGTACCGACAGATCTTTCGGATCGACTTCTCCAAACTGAGTATTAGCTCCATGGAGTAGGATATTGAGTCTATGTGTGCATGCATGAATCTGAGCATTTATATCTGAATAGATATTTCTAACTGAGGAATATTGGCTATGACAATTGTTTTGAATACTTGGATGATGATGATGATAATTAGATGATGTTGAGGACATTATCATGATTACTGTTTATGATAATTAAATTGATAAATGATTTGATGATGATAATTGATTAATGTTGATGGTATGATATATCTATATGATATGCTGTTGTGTTATATCTGTACTACTATGTTGGTATTGGCGTAGGTGATCTCACCTCTTTGTTATATTGTTTGGTTGGGTTTGTATTGTAAAAATTATAATAGATAGAACGAGTTGTCTTAGACATAACAGGTGACAAATACCTCTGCGTTTGGAGACAACATCAGAGAATGACCTTTCCAGATTGGATAGCTTACAGTGTTGACAAAGAAGAGATGTCTGAGGACAAAGAACAGATGTAGAACAGATGTCTGATGCATCAAGATGGATACACAACAGAATACGTATGTAGAGTTTTTATCGTTAGTGTTGTACCATGCTATTAAGTAGGACCCGTGATGGGTTTGCTACTGTTAAAAAAAGAGAGTCTGTTAGTTTTATATTTCTCTTTAAATTGTTAAATATTAATTAGTGTCAATATTGTATATTAAGTTTAAATGTATTTTCAGTAATACTTATGGATTACAGTTAGTTTATGTTTCCGTCTTCAGCAAGAAAAGGAAATTTTAAAACTCACCTTTTATAACTCGAACCTTTTATGTACTGATTTTCAGATTGGGAGTTGGTAGTTAAAAATATGATGCTCCGAGGGGGCGTTACACTTGGTAGGGAGGGAATTTGTTGTCTGAACATGTTACCTCCTTAACTTACCAGGTAGGAAGGGAATATGTAACCTCCTGTCACCTACCTTAAACTAAGTGGACTTTTCTACTACCTCAAACTGTTAGGAATAGCAAGTATGTGTATTCATGTATGAGAAGAATGTGGTGCTATGTCTAACTCTTATATGACCACCGCATTAAAACTCTATACTAAGTTTGTCCTGGCACTACTAGCTCTACCTCAACTCTATGAGTGCTTTCATGCACTATGACATTTCACTATTGTCAACTAGGTACTATGGTACTCTACTCTTGCCAACTAAGCTCCATGACACTCAACTTTTGCCAACTAGGCCCTATGACACTCAAATCTTTCTAACTAGGTCCTGTGGCACTCAACTCTTGCTAACTAGGTCCTATGGCACTCAACTCTTACCAGCTAGGCCCTATGACACTCAACTCTTTCTAACTAGGCCCTATGGTACTCAACTCTTGCTAACTAGGCCCTATGGCACTCAACTCTTGCCAACTAGGCCCTATAGCACTCTTACTACACTTTCATAACTTAACTATAACTATTAAAGGAGCTACTAAAGTTTCCAGGGTCCAAACTTTCTCAAAAACACCTCAATTTTTGCCTAAAAAGGTTATTTTTCATGAGTGCACCAAATACACATACATACTAACTTTCAAAATTATGAGATTTTACAATCATCCGACCTTCCTTCATATCTTTCAAATGCCATAATTCTCACCTCATTTGCATAAATGTAGCCAAAGTTATGTGACATTACGCAGAAGCTAAAATAAGGCATTCTATGTTTTACCCGAAAATGACCTAAATTTGAAATGAAACTAGGAACAAACTAAGAACTCAAAATATCTAAAATTTAACAGTCAACTAACCTTACATGTTAGCTTTCAAATGCTATTAGTTTCATGTCAATACGACATCGGAGCAAGAAATTATGTAATCTGGTTTATTGGCTACCAGAATGCATTTTTTCAGAATCTACCACGGATTCAAGCAGAAATAGGTACTAATTGGCCTACTCTAAAATTATAAATTTTTTACTACATGAGGCTTTATGTCTTAGCTTTCAAATGTCACTAGAATCAAGTCAATATGATGTCTATAGCTCAAGTTATGCAACAAACATCATAGGTTATTCAAATGTTGTCCTGTGTCTACAGATTTGGGTTCAGCATAACCTTAGTTTCTAACCAAGTCCTAATCCTCAAATCATGGATTCTAAGTGTTTCCCAACCCTAATCATGGTCTCTAATCACGTTAGGATCATTAAACACTAAATTCAACTCATCGAACTTAGGTTATGATAAAAAATCAATAAATCAAAACCCAATTCTCAACTTTTGATTCAAACGCTCGAGAGTGTTTCTAACCTCACAATCAACAACCAAGCATAGGTCAAGATAGAACCAAACTAAACTCAGTCATTGAAAGCAAGAACTAGCTAAAGAAACTATCTTTACCTCAAATAGCCATTTTTCCCCAAACCATACATACATGCAAAAACTACAAGAGATGGAGAGGAAAGTTGGATTTTGGAAAGAACACCCCTACCTCTTTGTGGAGTGGAAGATCACACCTTGGACTTTCCTTTTTCTTCCTCTTCCTCTTTTCTTCTTCCTTTTCCTTTTCCTTCTCTTCTCTTCTTTCTCTATTTTTTGTTTCCTCTGTCGTGTGAAAATGAGAAAAAGAAGTCAATTGGCTTCTTAAAGGATAATTACTATGCTATACTGATACTTTATATCTCTTAGGAATACTTTGATCTTACTAAATCAAGTTTTCATAACTTCCTTAGGTATTAGAATAAATCATAAGATACATCTAATTACCAAAAACATCATTTTCATATTTTTCCATATATACTCCAAGTCCATTCGGTATTAAAACACTCGCTCAGTGTGCTTAAAAATACCAAACCAACTTAGTTTTCCTTCAAACTTTAACTGCAACTTCCTTAACTAATTTATGACTTAAAAACAACTTTTCCATAACTATTTCTCCTATCTAGGCAATTTATGGCCTTTTCTGAGTTATTTTAGGCTACTTTCCACATTTTGTGTTACGTCAAAGTGCCTAAACTAACTTAGTTTGCCATGAAACTTCACAGGCATGTTTAGCTAGTATTAAGCTACCTCTGTAATCATATACAAGCCTAACATGTTATCAATGGTGTTACACTTTCTAGCTCAAAACAGAGTACTAAAGTTGAAGGCCGGTAAAGTTCATATTAAATGCTTTGTAAGTTCTTTTATAAATGATTTCCTTCTTCCCTTAAGTCCCTAATGACTTGTATTTGTAGCCCAAGTCATTAAAGAGTTGTTGGGAGGTGGTTGGTGGTTGGTGGCATTTAATGCATGTTATTTGCCGTTAAGTTCTACATTTGGAAACTCAGATAATTAATTATTGAAATCCATAGTTGATTATCATCGAGATAGCACAAAAGAAATAAGTTTCTGGAACTCAACAATCAATTATCCACTTGGTATAATCAATTATTAGCTTTTAAATAAAGAGGTGCGCTATACCTTTTAAGTTCAATAATCAATTATTGCCCTGTAATAATCAATTATTGCTTAAAGGAACAAAATCCATGGCATTCTTTTGCTAATCGATTATGGAAACCCCATAATCGATTATTGCCTTTAAAAATCCAAATTAAGGCATATGTTAAAGTTAAATAATCAATTATGGCAAGCCAATAATCAACTATTTGGCTTTAAACAACTTTGAAGAACTTAGTCATCTTAAACTAAATGTCTTCAATTAATCCAACAAGCTTTCAAACACTTAAAAGCCATTTCCCATGATTTTAAAACTCATTTTAACAACTTGAAAAACATTTTAAAACATTGGGTGATATTGGGTTCTTGAAAAATGGATTTAGAGTTTGAGTGTGAAGGTCCTTGGACTTGATCTTGCAATCATCTTCTTGTTGGTTATTATCAAAACCATCGCCATTGCCAATTACATCATCATTTCAATCACAATAAGATTCTTTGGAGTCATGTTCAACATAATAAGAAATTCACATATTAGCGATGGAAACATCCCTCGTTAATCTCTCATTAATCCCTTGCAAAATATTATTACGAGGGATTAGTGAGGGACTTCTATGTCGATTTTTTTTTTACTCACTAAGAAGCGATAGAATACATTTCGTCGCTAAGTTATCACTAAATACTTGTAGCAATTTCAATTTCCCTCGCTAAGTCATCGCAAAGCCCTTGCAAATTTTCAAAAAAAGGGTGCTTGGATTCCCTTGCAAATCAGCGATGGAAAATTTCATCACTATTCTATAGTTAATAGAGAATTTTCAAGCAATAATTACCCTTTACTAGCCATTGCACAATATCAATGTAATATTTAGCAAATATAAGGATGTCGTACCCATAGGGAGTGACATGATTAACTAAAATATAATATCTACCTAAATTAATTTAAAGGAAAAAGAAAAGAGATTTTTATTTTATTTAATTAAAGTGAGAATATAAATGACGCGCTAAACTAAAATTAAAATTAAATAATAAATCTAAATAGTATGACTCAAATTAAAATGTAAGAGTAATTAAAGAACAATTCTAGGACCTCAAATCCACCACTAACTATGCAAAAAGAATTTAACTTGAATAGGAATTAATCTTGTTCTATGGAGTGTCTACGACTACAAGCTTTAATCACTACTAAAGATTATTAGAATTTAATTGATGACATAATTCATCTAACATAACATGACCTATTCAAATTATGACATAAATTATTTAATATAGCATGACCTATTCAATTCTTAGATCACAAAAGCAATGAGAACTATTGCACAACCCTTACCTAAGACTACAAGAATTAGGCATCTAATTAAAACATATCAATTTAAATTTACTAATTGACTATGTAACATCCTCTTTTTACACATGTTAGGCTTGTATAAGGTTACAGAGATAGCTTAATACTTGTTTAACATGTCCATTAAATTTTATGACATTTTGAGTTAATTTAAGCACTTCACCGCAACACAAAACTTGCAAAATGACTATTTTAACTCAGAAAAATAGTATAAATATGTAATTAAAGAAAATAAATATGAAAAGTTTATTTCTAGGTTACAAATATGTGGAAGAGGATGTGGTTAAATTTTTAGGGCAAACAAAGTCAGTTTGGTATTTTTAAGGATACCGAGTGAGTATTTAAGTACCAGATAGAGGCACAACAGATATGGAAAATTATGGAAATGATAGAACAAGAATTTTAATGGATCTTATGATTTATTCTAAGGTTGTTGGAAAGCAAGAAACTTGATTTAGTAAAATCAAAGTGTTTTTAACATATACGAAATTTTGGTAAAAGACTAAAGTGCCCCTAAGTTATGTTTTAAAAGTGAGTTTCACTCACTTTTTCTCTTCAATTTTGAGCTGATAGCAGAACAAGGAAATGAAAGAAGAGAAAGAGCAAGAAAAGGAAAAGGAGAGAAAGAAAAAGAAGAAAGAAGTGGAGGAGGAAGTAGAGCTTGGAGCCTCCATAGCCATCTTCAAGACCTTGAGGTAGGGGTGTTTTCTATCTTATCCCTCATTCTTCTATTCTTTTTTCCATGTTTGTGGCTTGTGAGTTTGGAATGAAAATGGGTTGGGTTGAGTTTCTTAGAGTTTGAGTTGAAGGAACTCTTAGGAAACTTGAGATAGGATTGTTTTTTTAGCTAGACTATGCATGGTTCATGGTTTGAATCATAGAAGTATCCACAAAACACCTTAGGTGAGGAGTTGAGGAATGGGCATATGAGATTGTGATTTGGTTCCTAAGACTATGGTTCGATAGTTTGAGATTATACATGAGATTCATATGATGTTTACAGATGTTTAGAATCTATGATTTAAGGAAGGATCAGAATATGGTGTGTAAATGGTGAGGAAACAACTATTAACGTTATGCATAATAGCAGTGTTATTCGAATAATAGGAACTAGAAAATGTAGAAAATTGCATGGTTATTCGAATAACACAACTGTTATTCAAATAACAACATCTAGAAAAACATAATCTTGACAACTTATAGTGTTTGTTGCATAACTTGAGCTATAGATATCAGAATGACCTGATTCCAGTGGAATTTGAAAGCTAACATGTAAGGCTATTTTCCCATTAAATTTCAGAATGTTTGTAGATAGGATGCATATTTGGTGCAATCTTGAAATCATCCTTTTTGAGGCAAATATTGAGGTGCTTGGGATAGTTTGAGATTAAATGGTTTGTGAATTATGTGTTGCTATCTTTTTGGCTAAGGTTGAGTTAGGATGATAAGATGAAAGGGTGTTGGATGATTTTATGATGGATTTTGCTATGTAATGTATTATGTGTTGTTATTAAATGATGTAATGAGACACATTATGGTTTGATTAAGGATATGATGAGGGTGTAATATGAACTTTGATTTATTTGATTGGAAAATTGATTTCCAATGTAATGTTATGTCAAATTGATATATTTAAAAGATGTGCTTTAATGTTTATACTTTGTAAGAAATTAATGATCACCATGATGATTAAAAATTAAATGAGGCATTGAGTCATGATATGATGTAATGTTGAGAAGCATATTGATTTATACGTGTTATCAAATAAAGTTGATGATGATGATATTGGAAAGTAATATAAAAGGAACGGTAAAGGTAAATGAGGTTGAATGAGTCTCTCTCTACAAGCATGTATGATAATGTAAAAGAGTAAGTTTAATGATTATGGTATTGCTTCCCTATTATGTAATGATAGATATGATTAAATAAAAGTTAAAGAAGGATTTTTTTTTTAATAATATGCATATTTTGTTTTCAAACTTGTTATTTGATGTTTCCATGTATTGTAAATTTATTGAAAGGGCTCCAAGTGGCTTGGACAAAAGGGCTCCAAGTGCCATGTTTGGTAGTGCAAGGAACAAAAAGGCATCCTGCCTACCCAAAAAATAATACAAGGAACAAAATGGCTTCCTGGAACAAAAGGACTTCCTGAAAATATTCAAATAACATGTATTTTCTAAATAAAATCTTTTAAAAGAATCATTACATGAGCATACTTTAGGGTTCTCATTAGGCATAATCATATATTATCATGCATTGCATAAAAATTGACAATTGTATAGACAATTGTCTTGTTTTTATAAAATGTGAAGATTAAGGATAAAAGCTAGTTAGAAAATGTTGAGATTTAGTATTTAAAATGAATTAAGTGTTGTTCCTAATATGATGATAAATGTTTAAGGTATATGTTGTTTAAATTGATTGTTATGTAATAAATGAATTATTTTATAATTAAATGAACTGTCTGCTTTAGGAAGGGAAATGACTGAGTTTTGGCTTATACCACCTTTCCAAATGATTAAGTACAATTTGGTTTTTACCTCAATGCAGCTGTATTTATCTTGATATGATGATTTAAATTTTACTACTAAGAATTATTAATTCTCACCCTAATTCTTTTTATATTTCTATGATAAATCCAAAGAAGGACCAAAGCAAGCGCAAGGCAAGGCAAGGGGATGAAGATTTAGTTAAGTTGTTAATGTAATAATTTTAGTTATGTAATTATATTAATGGTTCTGTAATTAAGTTTATGTAATTATGTTTTGTAAACATTTGTAATCTCAGAGATATCAAGTGTTGTATAGTAAAGAGCAAGTTTCTTGAGGTGTAAAATGTCTTGCTCTCTTACTTCTGTAAAAGCTCAGTATATTTATTCGTTAAATAGATATTGAACAGGTTATAAATTACGCTTAAATTAGAAAGTGACATACTAATTGTATTTACTTAGAATACGTAGGGTATACTACAGTATTTAAAATTAAGGTGTTACAGACTACAAGTTAATAAATAAAAATAAATTGAATAACACTTAAAGATCAATAATCATCAATATTGTGCAATTATAGAACAAAGAAATATATTTCAAACAAAGTTAAATCATCTAAAACAAAAGGTTAAGGCTTCATCTTAGTCCTAGAAAATAAATTAACTACTCATTGTAAGAGTATCAAACACAAAGAGAGAAGAAAAGTCCAAAAGAGATGAAACAATTGCTACGCATCTCCTCTAATCTCCTCTCGAGCGGCGTGCAGTGCTACGTGCCTCTTTTGTCTACTGCCCCCCTCTTCTCCTTGTCTATTAATTAGAGATTTTATCTAATAAAAGTGTATCTTTTACAAAATCTCCTTAATTAGTTTTCAAATAATAAAAAGATATTGATTAGATTTAGGAAACTTAATCTCCATTTATTGAAGGCTGCCGAATTTTCACCTTTTTCTCTTTTTATTTTTCTGGTCATTCATATGACAAAATTAGCCTTCGAGGCCATAGAATATTTGTTGCATTTTTTGTTAGCTTTCCAATGCCGCAAGAATCGCATCGATCTGATATCTATACCCCAAGATATGATCCAAACATAGCAGCAAGGTAAGAAAATACAAGTTGAATCCGAATTTGTAACAAATTCTCTACCATTATCACAATAATTAATTAATTAGATTTTCTCAAATAAACAAATGATAATTTCATAAAATTTAAAAAAATTAAATATATTGAGATATAATATTGCCTATTTTTTAAGAAAAATATATAAAAATTAAGCTATTATCATAACTCTCAATCAGCTTATTGCTAGTTCCTAGCAATAAAAGCAGCTTAAAACAAAATTCAAAGTAAATCATATCTCTAATCAATTCAATCAAATTTTATCTCAACTCAAGAATATTAGTCATGCATCAGAACACCACAATTGCCACAAAAATTCTACCATCGTCAGACTCAAAGTATATGAATAATATAGCTATTACGATACATACTCAATGTCTTCAAATATCATAACTAGAATCCCTATCATAAAACATATTTCAACTACATGCAATCCTCACAAGTGTTACCCTCAACAACAAATATCACTCAAAAATAAGTTGTCACTCATAACAAATATATGTGAGAAGAGTAGTTGACACAAATCAAAACAAATATCTCACATATAAAATAAATGAAAGAACACCGAGGAAACAAAACAAATATTATTTCATGGAAGGATGCCAAGAAAATATACATCACACCTTTAGATTAGTCATGTACATTGAAAGAATCATGGAATCCCTTAAGATCAAATAAGACTTTATTATGTTTGTAATGCGAGTAAAGGGAAAATATGAAGGTTAAAGGGTAACAATTAAAATCAAAAGTATTTCAAGAATATTTTGAAGCTCACATCTACACTTTCAATATCACTATTTCCTTTCTTTAAATCACTTTAATCTCCTACTCCCAATACTAACATTTTTTCTCGAGTTTTTCAAACTTAACATTTTTCTATTTTTTTTTCTTTTCTGACTTACCTTTTTTTTCATTTCCATTTCTTTTTTTTTTAAACATTCCTCATATCACCCTATATTAAAATCACAATGCTTCTTTCTTGAAATACTTTGGAAAAGGATTAAGAAAGAAAAGCTTAATAAACAGGCTCAAAGGGGTAACTATGAAAGAACAAAAAGTATTATTTCAAGGCTCAAAATAAGAAACACGGCCTACTATAATCTCTTAAGAAAATATATAACTCAATCAATTTCCATGGCATCAAATTAAATGCAAGTGTAACATAAAACTTCTCTTTAGTAAAAAATAACAATAATGAAACGATATAGTGAGAAAATAAAAAAAAATTATGAGCACTAACGAGAAATATTGGAAGGCCAAGAAAATACTCTCACAATAAAAATGAATGGCTCAAAACTCACTAGGTAAAAATTGTATCCACATGTTTTCATTAAGTTCTCTAATTATTTCAATTCTTCAACAATGAGATTTGCATAAGTAGCTGTGTGAATACTTGAAACAATTTGAGTAAGATGATAGAAAGAAAAAAAAAATTCACACAAAAGTGGCATAATGATAACATGACTGAATACTCAAGTAACGCCCACCCCCAATCAAAACCAAACATTGCCCTCAATGCTTCAAATTAAATCCAAACTTGAGAAATATTCACCAATATGTATCAAAATAATTATTAGGACAAAAAGAAGAAAGAATAATGGGAAAAAGTCACATACCTAAAATGCTTATCAATTACAAGGAAAGAAGAAAAAAGGATAACTATACCCTGATAATTGTTAGCAATGAAAAGAAGTAACAAAAAGAAAATAAAATAAAATAAACAAACAAACTAACTAATTTTTTTTGTATTTTTACTTTTTTTAATTTTTTTGTTAGCCAATACTATTTACATCCCCATACAAAAGCTCCGAACTCTAGGAGACACTTAAGCCAACTCAGATAATAAAATAAAATTATCTAAAGAGTAAAAGAAAATTCTACCTACAAACTATATCATTATGTGAAGTTATACTCTCTAAAGGATTCTTAGACAAAATAGAAGACATAATCTCTTTAACTTTCTCATCAATCACATCCATCAAGGCACACTCAGATTCATCTTCTATAGCAGGTTGGCTAGTAGGCTTGAAGATAATAAGTTTAATTCTCATGTTCATAACTGAAACATCCATTACCCCAGGCCTACAACTAATGTTAGCATTAGCAGTGGCTAAGAAAGGCCTCCCTAAAATGATAGGAATTTCCTTTTTTAATAAGTGAGAGGGTTCCATATCAAGCACTATGAGATCAATAGGAAAGAATCCCTTATCAATTTTCACTAAGACATCATCAACTCTTCTTCAAGGGATCCTAATTGACCTATTAGCTAACTGCATAGAACAATTTGATGGATGCAACTCACCTAAGTCTTACTCTTTATAAACAGAATATGACATCAAATTAACACTAGAACCTAGATTCAAGAGTGCTTTATTAATCTTATGATCACTAACATAGCAAGAAATAGTAGGAATACTAAGATCTTTCAACTTAGGTGCTGTGTTAAAATGCAAAATTGAGCTTACCTGTTCACTTAAGTGAACCTTCTTAGACATATGTGCTTTAGATTTTCTTTTAAATGTGCAGATGTCCTTAAGAAACTTGGCATAAGTAGGAATCTATTGACTAACATCCAAAAAAGGAAGATTGATCTTTACTTGCTTAAAGGTCTCAAGAATATCCTCTCTCTACTTATCTTTCCTAAAATGTGAAGGTGTTTCTAAGGCTTGAGGGTAAGGAAACTTTGACTCATATGAATTTGAAATCGAAGAATTAATCACATTAGAGGAAGGGGATTTAGTTTCTTCTATATTTTATTTATGATTATTCTCATCCTAATCACCATGCACTATCTCCTCATTCACCTCATTTTTCACCTTTTTCCCATTCCTAAGAATCATTACAACCTTGACTTGCTCATGGATTTGGCCTTTAGGACTTTCTATAGGGTGACTTGGAAGCTTACCCTTCTCTCTATTTCCTATAGTAATGACTAATTGTCCAATTTGAGTCTCTAACTTTACTATGGACTGAGTGTGAGAATCTAAAAGTTGCATCCTAGATTCCATAAATTGCATCCTACAGTCCAAGTTTGTCAACAAGATAAAACCTTATCTATTTTGTCCTTCAAGTTGGAACTACTGTTTGATGCTTGAAATAGGTTAGATGCATACCTTTGTGGTTGAAAGCCAAGGGGTGGTGTCATACAAATTTGACCGGCTTGATTAGGTTGCTACCCTTGTTGTGCTTCAACGCCTTGTTGCTTCTAAGAGAAGTTAGTATGATTCCTCCAACTAGGATTGTAAGTGTTAGAATATGAGTTGTTTTGTGAGGAAATCCTTGGGTTACATTAGCTTGCTCTAATGAAAATTCAGAAAATTGTGAGACAACAAGACAATCATATGAAGTATGAGAAAGATTAGAACAAACGGTACACACATTATACGCATTAGAAGAATTGGCATGTTTTTTACTCAAAGATAACAATTGATCCATCTTCTTGGACAATGCATCCACCTGGTCCATTTTCTTAGACAGAGATTCCACCTTAATTCAGATCAGATGTGTGTGAAATCTCATAAATTCTCATTTTATTTCCTAATTGCCTTGATGTATCTAGTTGTGAGGATGAGGTATATAATTGTGAATTCTCACTTAAGTACTCAAATAATTCTCATGCCTCATCTGGGTTTTGTGTAAGAAAATACCCCCACACGATGCATCAACTATCTATTGGTTATGTTCATTCAATCCAGAATAAAAGCTTTGCACTTGTTGGATTTAAGAACTTTATGATGTGGACAACAGTGGAAAAGATCATTAAATCTTTCCCAACTCTCATGAAATTATTCATTTTTGACTTGAGAAATATTTCTTTAAAAATTCTCTGGATAATCTATCCCAAGTGACAATGTTATCGCACGTAGAAAACTAATCTTTAGCCTTATCCTTTAAAGAAAAAGGAAAAAGACAAAGACAAATTACATCATTAGTAACATTCAGGATTTTAAAGGTGGAACATTCCTCTAAGAATGCATCTAAGTGCATATAAGGATTCTCAAATTCAAGCCTATAAAATGACATTTGAATTACACTATGCTTAATTTCAAAGTGGTTAGCCCCAATCTTATGCAAACGGACACAAGTAGGAGAATCATATGTATTTGGAGTAAAATATTCTCTAAGTGCTTAATTATTATTTGTCATATTAGTATCAATGATTGTAGTTTGGTTTTGTGTTCTAAGTCTATGCTCTATCTCTGGGTTGTACTCTTTCAAATCTAATAACAATGAATGCCTACCAAATATAACCCAGACAAAATATTAAACTAATAAGAGTAAGAGTTGAAACAAAGCCACCTGGAGTCTCAAGTTCGAGTAGAATTGGTCTTCTCTAACCTTATCAGCAAAAACTAAAAAAAATAAAAATAAGAACCCTAAGACCAAACAAATAAAATAAAATAAATAAAATAGAAAATTAAATAAATAAAAAAATCCTAAACTAAAAATAAAAATTGGCAAAAATTAAATTGAAGCAATCACAAAACCAACTCGCCAGCAACAATGCCAAAAACTTGATAGCGAATTTTCAATAAAATTACCCTTTACTTGCAATTGCACAAAATCACTGTAATATTTGGCAAATATAAGGGTGTCGTACCCACAAGGAGTGATAAGATTAACTAAAATCTAATATCTACCTAAATTAATTTCAAGGAAAAAGAAAATAAATTTTTATTTTATTTAATTAAACTTAGAATATAAATTATGTGTCAAACAAAAGCTAAAATCAAATAATAAATTTAAATCAAATGACTCAAATTAAAATTTAAGAGCAATTAAAGAATAATTTTAGGACCTCGAATCCACTACTAACTATGCAAAAATGAATTCAACTTGGATGGAAATTAATTTTGTTCTATGGAATGTCTACAACTACAAGTTTTGATCGCTACTAAAGATTATTAGAATCTAATTAATGACATAATTCATCTAAAAAAACATGGTTTATTTAAATTATGACATAAACCATTTATTATATGATAAACTATTCAATTCTTAGATCACAAAAACAATTAGTACTATTGCCCAACTCATACCTAAGACTACAAGAATTAGACATGTGATTAAAATATATCAATTTAAATTTACTAATTGACTACAAGTTAACCAATAAAAATAAATTGAATAACATTTAAGGATCAATAATCATCAATATTGTGCAATTATAAAACAAAGAAAAATATCTCAAACAAAGTTAAATCATCTAAAACAAAAGATTAAGGCTTTATTTTAGTCCTAGAAAATAAAATTAACTACTCATTGCAAGAGTATCAAACACAAAGAGAGAAGAAAAATTCATAAGAGATGAAACAATTGCTAGGTGTCTTCTCCAATCTCTTCTCGAGTGACGTGTGGCACTATGTAACACCCTTATCCTAGATACTATAGCATATCCTATGTATGCTAAGTAAATAGGACCAAGTGTGTCAATTCCATACTTAGAGCGTAGAATTTAAACACAGATATAAAACCTGTGTATCCAAATATAATGTATACATATATAGAGCCTTGACAAATGTAAGAGAGCAAGACATTTTACGCATCTGACAACTTGCTCTTTACCATGATACCACCTGATATGTCTGAGATTACATATTATTATAGACTAATTATAAAAAAAAACTTAATTACATAGCCATGAGTTTAAATACAATCCAAAATAAATAAATATCTTCACCAGGTCTTCGTCGCCTTGCCAAACGCTTGCTTTGCTCCTACGCTGGATTTATCATGGAACATGAAAAGAACTGGGTGAGCATATGAAATTCTCAGTAGTAGTTTAAAACCATGACATCATGGTAAATCTAGCTGCTTCGAGGAAAACTAGTTTAAACACATTATATGGAAAGGTGGCGAATGCCAATGTCCTTTCCCTTCCTGAGGCAGACAGTTCATTTAATTATGAAAATAATTTAACTATTATATATCAGTTCAATTGAACAAACATACACTGATATATTCATAAATATACCAGAAATAATAACAAGTCTACTTCATGTACTATTCCTAGCCCTTCTTGCCAACTCTTGTCATTAATTTTTGCAATTATAAAAAACAAGACAACTGTCCATACAATTGCCAATTTTATGCAATGCATGGTGATGTATGATTATGCCTAATGAAAATCCTAAAGTATGCTCATGCAATGATTTTTCAAAGATTTTGTTTTAGAAAACACAAGTTATTTGAATATTTCTAGGAAGCCATTTTGTTCCAAGAAGCCCTTTTGTTCCTTGTATTGTTTTCTAGATAGGCAGGACGCCTTTTTATTCCTTGTGCAACCAAGCATGACACTTGGAGCCTTTTTGTTCAAGCAATAAATTTACAATACATGAAAATATCAAATAACAAGTTTGAAAACAAAACATGCATAATATAAAAAACCTTTCCTTCTTTAACTTTTTACATAATTTTACTTTTCCTTACATAATAGGGAAACACAACCTTTTCTAAGAAGCTTTTCATTTATATAATAGTTTGTAAAGAGGGAGTAACTCTACTTTTTCAACCTCGGTTTATCCCTTTTCTTTACATTATTGTCATACTTGCCAAAAACATTCATTAATGAGCATATGTCATTATGCCCCTTGAACATCATTCATATTCATCAATAAATTTCAATTTGTAACACAATGCATTCACATTTAATCAATCAATCTCAAATGAGATCAATCTCATAGGATTCATGTCATCCTCAAATCATTTCATCAATATGCAAATTCATCAATATAATATCACTCAATCTATAAAGCATTCCATTATGTAATGTTGTACCAAGATAACGAGTATTGCATAACATAAAACTCAAATCCTTTATGCCTTAAAAAATAGTAGCCTCGGATTTAAACTTCCCAAGGCCAGAAACAAGCATTCTTAGAAACATATTGGTATTAAAACTCATCAAAACTTTCAGCCAACACCATACAATAACCTACAAATTATCACATGAAGACATAAAAATTCTAGTTACAACGAGCGCACTCATCCAAGACATTTAGCTTGACAACATCATCACAATAATCTCTAGAAAAGAATAACCAACTAGAATCCAAGAACCACCTACACAAAATCAACCATCTATTTTATAAATTTAATATCCATTCTCAAAACCAATCATTAAACAACACTAACATCCTCACAATTTTTATATCTAACATTCAAAATACATTTAGAGCAATCAATCTAATAGGGGTTTTAACCCATTTTCTAAGCTCAAATTTCATTAGGAGTTAAGTCAAGTAACCAATTTCTCAAACCACAATCAACATATAAACCACAATTTTCCATTACAACATCTTTATCAAACAGAATTATTTTAGAACAATTAGAAAATGAAAATAACAATAAAACCACCTACCTTTTCCTTTCTTGAATCTTGCATTTTTCCAAATCATGTTCCTAACCAATTTCCAACAACACAACCATTCAATAACCTCTAAACACACATTTATACCATCAATTTCGGGTTAAAACTTAGCCCATTATCCATAAAAAATCTCATCTTTCATCCATAAAAAATGTTAGGAAAACAAGACAAAAATCATGTTCTTCAACACATTCAAAACACAAACAACTAAAACTTAATAAATTTTCATTTTTAACAACAAGAGTCAATCAAAACAGCATGTGAATAGTAATGTGAACAGTACATGATTCCTTTTTGTTTCCAAGCTCAAACATGAATATCAAAAGGAGGAAACAAAGATGGATGTGTAGGGATTCCTACCTCAAGCTTGCATTTTGATCCTTGTTTCCTTTTCTTTTTCTTCCATTTCTTCCTTCTTCCTCTCCCCCTTTTCTTTCTTCAGTTTGCCTTTACTGGAGATGTAGAAAGAGGTGAAAAAGATGAGAAAAGCTCATCTTTTTTAAAAGATGACATTAAGGGCAATTTTATCCTTTTGCTAATTTCAAATATGCTAAAAACACTTTGATTTTACTAAATCAAGTTTCTTGGTCTCCAACAACCTTAGAATAAATTATAAGATCCATCTAATTTCTTGTTTCATTATTTTCACAATTTTCCATATTTGTTGTACCTCAATCCAATACTTAAATACTCACTTGGTATCCTTAAAAATACCAAACTAACTATGTTTGCCCTCAAAATTTAACCACATTCGCTTTCACACATTTGTGACCTATAAATGAATTTTTCATATTTATTTCCTTTAATTACATATTTATGCTATTTTTTTTGAGTTAAAATAGTTATTTTGCACGTTTTGTGTTGCGACAAAGTGCCTAAATTAACTCCAAATGTCACAAAATTTAGTGGACAAGTTAAACAAGTATTAAGTTACCTCTGTAACCTTATACAAGCCTAACATGTGTTAAAAGATGATGTTACAATTCTCCTCTCCTTTTAAAAATTTTGTCCCCAAAATTTAGCTTTCTATACTAAAATTTGGAGACCTTTCACAGCTATCCTTAATTGTGTCCATCTTATCCTTTCCAATCTCTAACACGATTTACGGGTTCTCATTCTTCTTGAAGCTTGTAGTTTAGGATCGATCATAACTCCCCTGTTTTTGTGAACATCTTCTAGCAAAGTGTTCTATTTGACCACTCACATGGCACACTAATCAAAGTATGTTGCTATGTGGTCTACCACAATTAGGGCATTCAAACTCTACAGTTTCTGTTTGAACTCGCTTGTCTTCATCTTATGTATCGCTTGATGTAGAATCATTTTCCTCATTTTCGTTGTCTACTTTTTTCCTCTTTTGAAGATTCGTGATTATTTGCTCCATGTGAAACTTGAATTCATTAAACTCCACAATTTTAGACTTCTTTTTCATTCTGCACCTTTCTTAGAAAATACTTATTTAAGAAAGTTGCCCAAAATACTACCCACTTTACATAAGTACGTGCAACTTTCAATAATATTATTGAACTCCTTTACCAACTTTAAAGTTCAACCCGATTAGAGATTTTCGTGATTTATTTATTCTTTGAGTTCCTTCATTCTCATACATTATAAGTGTAGAGCATTGTCATATCTTCAAAAATAAACTTAGCTCCATCCGTGTAAATACATGGTTTCTCTCTATCATGTACATTGTGACAATTTTTATTCTGGCAATATAAATCTTCGATAGTTTGAACATTTACAGTCACCAAGTCAATTTTGAGGGTTAAGGTCTTTGACAGAATAAGAGAAATTCCTGGCTATATACTTGTCCACATTGGTGAACCTGTGAGTATACATAAATAAAGATCTAACTTCAGACATTGTCTTGTTTGACAAAATGTAAGATGGCCTCTCATCTATAGGAGTATATGATTTCATTCTAACAAAATAACATTTCACAGAAGAAGTTATTGGGTCCTTTTTCTTTTCTATCTTCCTGTAGAGAACACGAGCATTCTGGATTTCTGGTTCTAAACTCCTTACATTCTTTTTCTCAACAAATTTAACAACCCAAACATTGTTGTCATCTTGTATCCATGTGTTATGTAAAATAAGGCTTTTGAACTTCAAACTTCCATCTAAAAGAACATAGCAATAATATACATGTGGCCCGTGATTCAAAATACAATTGTTCCATTTCACAGTTGATGTTTCTTTAAAAAATTGCAAATATACTATCCTTTGTGTATGACCTTTGAATATGTTTACCTAGAAACAGATTTAAAAATTTACTGCTCTATGCCTTTATGTATAACTCTCCTCAAGGTAATCCATTACTTTTGGGTATCTTAAGGCTCATACCTTTCTCATACATATAGGAGTGAATGCAACGATTCCATACTAGAATATTCACATCCAAAACATCACTTCATCACATTTTAGGTGATATCTAATGCAACACTAAGTTGCCTAGAATGCTAGATACATATCTATAAGTAATTCATAAGCTTACTAAGGTTGCTCTTACTTTTGGAATTGTGAAATTATGTTTTTCTCTAGCTCATAACCGATTATCCCGTTGGAGTAATCAGTTATGGAGCTTTATTTTTCATTTTTGTCCAAGGCACTAACCGGTTATAATCTTTGAATAACTGGTTAGAGCTCATAAAATCTGTTTTGCTAAACAACATAATCGATTAGCTCTCAAATGCTAACTGGTTATTGTGTTTCTATTAACTCCTTGAACTAGTTGAATAATCGGTTAGGCTATTGTCCTAACTGGTTATTTAACTAGTCAGAGGCTCATGCCTTGCTTGTATAATCGGTTAGACACTTTATCTAGCCGATTATGCTTGTCATAAAGTTATAAATGCATGTATAACCTGTTATCGCTTAACCATAACTGGTTATACCACAATCAACCCCGTTCTGCCTTTGAAAGATAATTGGTTAGGGGGCTTCCCTAACCAGTTATCTGGGCTAGTTTTTGTCAGAAAAACAGAGTCACACACAACTCTATCCATTCTTTTCTTCACTCATCTTTCCACAATTTCCATTATATTATATCTTTCTCTGATTGTGGACAAATTCGTCTCTTTATTCTAAAACTTCAACATTTCAACTAATTACGTGTCCTCAAGAACCTTGAGACATGTTTCTTGCTGACATTTCATTTTTTTTTATCATATTCACTATTCAAAACCTTGAGCTTTCTTGTTCTTATTATATCATTGGATAAGTAGCATCAAATAACTACTAACTCTATTTTATACCTTCTCTCAATATCAGCCTTTTCTTCCTCAATAGCTTATTTCAACGTTTGTCTTTTATCCTATTGCATGAGATGTGACTTCCTCAAATACTTTTTGCATTCTTCTTAATTTCCCCAACCAATCATCCTCACAAGAATTTTATTAATAATAGCATCTCGCTTCTTCTTGGTGGTTGCCATCATCCTAACTATCTCAAACATACCTCTAATTCCAATATGAATAAACTTCATAATTTACAACTCATCTTCACTAAACACCTGCTTTATATTGTCTTGTAAACATACTACCTTACTTCAATCTAGAAATTCTACTTCCTTATCATTTCGCATGTTCTTCAGGAAATATGTAACACCCTTGTGGGGATGTCACATATATAAATAAAATAAAAGAAAGATAAAAAAATCTACCCAAGTTGTAAAACATTTGTTATATAATAATACGGGTTGTAAAATTTTTCCGATTAAACAGAATATTACGAGATAAAATAATACAGAACATAAAATAAGCACACTATCATCACACATAATATACATATAGTTTCATCTTAGATTATACAAGTAATGTCAAACTACCTATATTAAAAACGAAAACAGAACAGTAAACAAAGCAGTAAAAGGTTTATATATACAAATGCAGATGCGCCCAAGTACACATCATGTATATCTAACCCTCTGAAGGATCACTCTCAGATGAAACTTCAGGTGATAAATATCCAGGATGCCTCGACCCTCTACGGACACGGGTCCGTGCAGTCGATACGCCGCTGATCTCGCTAGGCGCATCAAACATACCGCCCCAATGACGCCTAAGAGATAGCGACAACTCCACATGTAGATACAGCAAAGTAGAAAAGATCGGCACTCCATCAAACTCAGTACGTATGGTCACCGTCAGACGTCCTACATACGTCACCGAATCTCGATCCTCTCGCAGACGCCAGGCTTCAGAGCCTCCATGAAACTCCAGTTGCATGAATCCAAAGAATCCTGGTAGCTTCATATCCACACAATCAATCCAAAGGATATGGATGATCAGATGGTTCTTGATCGTAGAACTGATCTTCGGCTTGTTGATCTTCCTCCTTCTCAGGATACTCACACTCAAGAGGCTGTTCCTCTTCCTCAAACTCTTTAACACATAATTCAAAATATACAAATGACACATACAAGAAAGAGGTAAGACAATCTATATCACCACAAATATGGTAAAATAAGAAAACGACAATACAACAGGTATAACAGTTAATACAATATAACATACCATAATAACATGAATCATAATATTAAATAATACAGAAACTCAATACCCTAACAA
The DNA here is from genome assembly GCA_029884605.1 of Ormosia emarginata. Taxonomy (NCBI): domain Eukaryota; kingdom Viridiplantae; phylum Streptophyta; class Magnoliopsida; order Fabales; family Fabaceae; genus Ormosia; species Ormosia emarginata. The sequence goes on along the minus strand of JAQQTP010000074.1, from coordinate 23,135,169 downwards.
CATACAATGATACAGATGAATCAAATGGTACAGATAAAATGATACAGATGGATAAAATAGTGCAGATAAATAACATTAATATGTATAGAATATAAATATATGAAATGTGACTCAACCCTACTCCATGGAGCTAAAAATACAGGCATCAGAGTGAACGACCCGCAAAATCTATTAGTACCGTCGACCGCCCAATAACTATTCTGCTATCTCACGTTGCGTCTATAGCCCACTGAAATAACATAGTGGTGTAGCACACTGTCATACGTCGTGTCACTACAGGCTTGCACTAATAGATTTCACAAGATCTTGATTAAGTATAGTGCGTGTTGAGTCCATTAGTGTGTTACCAGTTACCACGGCCCAGAGGAGCGACTAACTGTCCACAAATGGAATAATCTGCACATTAATGTCTCCAAGTTCATTCAAATTGAACAACACTAAGCTTATCACACCGACAACACGATGTTATTCACCTCGTCAATCAATCCACCAAAATTGGCATGACTCAATGCATGATAAAATTTCCAAATATGCCCTCACTGGCAAAAATTACAAATATGCCCTCACTGACAAAAATTATGAATATGCCCTCACTGGCAAATCGCATATATATATATATATATAGAGTACGTCCCACCTGACAATACTATTTATATACAGTACGTTCCACCTGACAGTACTGTTTCACAACCTATCCGGGTCCACCACTTTGGCCCGACAGTAAAACTTGTTGTTTTCGTCAATCGCGTAGAAATTTTATCGCGTTTTCAAAATCTCGTCACTTTTACAAACATTTTTAAATCGCGTAAATATATTTTACTATTTTTAAAATCGCGTAGAGTTTTTAATACGTTTTCTCAATCGCGTAAGGTTTTTAAATTATTTTTTTGTCCGAATTCCTTAAAAATTACTGTTTAAGTAAACAGAAATAATATTTAGTACGTTTAAACTACATAGAATGTTTTTCATACCGTATAAATTATATTTGCTATCTTTTCTATCTTATTTGTCTGTTTTTAACAACAATTGACAGTATTTTTCTTAGAAAATGTATAACAATGATTTTCTAAGTTTTCCATAAAAATTCCTTTTATTTATATTATATCCATTTAATCACACTTTTGAAAACTACTAACGTGCTTCAAATATAATATGAGCTCTACGTTAGAAATTTTACAAAAGCTACTGTATTTACTTTTAACCACTAAAATCATTGGTTTTAACTTTTTAAACTTGTTCTAATCATTTTTATTCCTTAAAACTCATTGTAAAAAAATTCCTTTTAGTATTACTATCTAACCTTTGTTGAAAAACAATTTTAGAAATCAAAATATTCAACTTGGGTATGTTGGCCGAATTTGTTAAAACTTTAATATTTGATCTTTGGATCATTTTTTTCTTCTTCTAAATCATGTTGCATCTTGTTCTTTTACCTAAGTCAATTAAATCACTCTTTTAAAAAATTGTTGAGAACATTTTGGTTCTCCTTTTTGGTTGAGGCCGTGAGCCTTAGAGGTGTGTTCTTTGGAACACTCATGCAATCCTTGACATGTTGTTCACATCCTACTATTTACACATACATTTCTAACACATACAATATTTTTAAAGCTTGTAGACATGAATATTAATACAAATCACAAATAGGAAAGCTATTAACAAACACACAAATGAATCCTTATGGATTCTACAATCACAAACAATTTCCATTTTCTTACCACCACCCAAGGATGATAAGATTAAGTCTTCCTCTTACCTTAAATGAAGACAAATACTCTTTCACTCCTTTCTAGGGTTTCAGTTTTCACTCCTCCAAAACCTAACAAGCTTAAACAAAATTCTACAAATTATAACCATGAAAGAAAGCTTAAACCATGGATTAATCATGGCTTAAAACTTTGAAAAAGAATTTAGAAATTAAAAACAAGAAATTTCACCTTATAGGTAAAATCTCCCAAGTAGATTTTCAAGCTCCAAATGATGGATTTTGCAAGAACTCTCAACTAGAGATGTTCTTAGAATTGTGTTTAGGTTTAGAAAAGTTGGTTAGAAGAAATTTTGGGTGGATGGATGGTGTATAAGAGTGCTTGGCCGAAAGCTTCACAAAGGAAACAACAATGGAGTTTTGTGTTTTTGGAAGAAAGAGAAGAGAGAAAATGATAGGAAATTAAGTGATAATTACTCCTCCAAATGATGCATGGCCGTGGACTTCAAGGGACCAAGAGGTGTCCATTAGGTTGGCTCCATCCTAGCCTTAGGATTGATGAATGGTGAGGATTAAGACTTGATCACCAAGCTTTGCTCTCATTGGCTAATCCTAGCCTTGTCATCAAGCTTAGTCACTAATTAAGCCTAGTCATTAAGCTTAGTCACATGCTCTTGAATGTTCCACCACTAATGATGCTTAATTAAGCTACTAATCCTATTAAGCTTTTACTAAATGTGGGTCCCGCAAAACATTTTCGGGTCCATTACCACTTATTTGTCCTGACTAATAAAATAATATTATAATAATATAAAATTATTTTATTTCACAGTAAAATCCTAAAAATTAAAAGATTACTAACCGTATCATTCAATTGGGTTTAGTAAGATCCCCACTCCGAATAATTAAGATAAGATTTTCCCAAATTTAAAAATATTATTTTCCGTCCCGAGCAAATCACACAAAAAGTCCAAATAAAATAACAGACAATATTATAAAGCAAAGAATTCATACAGAAAAATAACAAATAGTACAAAAAGGACATAACTGTCATTTATCCTAAAGTTGAAAAACATCAAACAGTACATTCGGGACTCAACGGTAATACCCCAAAAGTTTAGGGTGTTACAAAATACTTATCCAAAAAGGTCACTCTAAATATTTCCCATATCGTTTATGTATTAATAACTCCCCTCAACCTTCTTTGGCTTTTGTTGGATCCAGTTCTCTTTAGAACAACAGGAGGTTTAGTTTTTCCTAAATTCTGGGAGATCAAAGAAACATTATCCCCACTATCGTTACATCCTTAGCTTGTGGATACAGTCCCATTCTCTTCATCATTTATGAATAACCTTAATTTACTCTCACATCATCCTGTTTATAGCTTCTACCTATTGTCCAGTGGCGGCGCTCTACTTCCTCTTCACTTTTACTAACAGCGTAGCAATATAACCATCTCAGACATATTATTATTACTTTCTCTAGAAATTTTCTTATTCTTCTCGTGTTCGCCTTGGAGGTGTAATAATTTCCTAGTCACAGATAACATTACACATTGAGGTGGCCAGTCTCTATATCATGTAATAATGTGCCAGTAATTATTAACATCGAAACGATTGTCATACAATTTTATTCATATATCTCACATTGAGATGAAGGAATGCACGACATAAACAAAAACATCTAAGCATGCCTAAAAGCATAGTCAGTCCATTCCCCGGCTCGATAAGATGAACTGTTCTGATACCAAAATGTAACACCCTAATCCTAGATACTATAGTATATTCTATGTATGCTAAGTAAATAGGACCAAGTGTGTCAATTCTATACTTATAGCATAGAATTTAAAACATAAATATAAAACCTGTGTATCCAAATATAATGTATACATATATAGAGCTTTGACAAATGTAAGAGAGTAAGACATTATACGCATCTGGCAACTTGCTTTTTACCATGATACCACCTGATATGTCTGAGATTACATATTATTATAGACTAATTATAGAAAAACTTAATTACATAGCCATGAGTTTAAATACAATCCAAAATAAATAAATAAATATCTTCACTAGGTCTTCGTTGCCTTGCCTTAAGCTTGCTGTGCTCCTACACTGGAATTATCACGGAACATGAAAAGAACCAGGGTGAGAATATGAAATTCTCAATAGTAGTTTAAAACCATGACATCATGGTAAATCCAGCTACTTCAGGGAAAAACTACTTTAAATATATTATATGGAAAGGTGGCGAATGCCAAACTCAGTCCTTTCCCTTCCCGAGGCAGATAGTTCATTTAATTATGAAAATAATTTAATTATTACATATCAATTCAATTGAAGAAATAAACACTGATATATTCATAAATATACCAGAAATAATAATAAGTCTACTTCATGTACTATTCCTAGCCCTTTCTGCCAATTCTTTTCATTAATTTTTGTAATTATAGAAAATAAGGCAATTGCCTATACAATTGCTAATTTTATGCAATACATGGTGATGTATGATTATGCCTAATGAAAACCCTAAAGTATGCTCATGCAATAATTTTTAAAAGATTTTGTTTTAGAAAACACAAGTTATTTGAAAATTTCCAGGAAGCTCTTTTGTTCCAGGAAGCCATTTTGTTCCTTGTTTTGTTTTCTGGGTAGGCAGAACACCCTTTTGTTCCTTGCGCTACCAAGCATGGCACTTGAAGCTTTTTTGTCCAAGCCACTTGGAGCCCTTTTATCCAAGCAATAAGTTTACAATACATGAAAATATCAAATAACAAGTTTGAAAACAAAACATGCATAATATTAAAAACCTTTCATTCTTTAACTTTTTACATAATTGTACTTTTTCTTACATAATAGGGAAACATAACCTTTTCTAAGAAGCTTTTCACTTATATAATAGTTTGTAGAGATGGAGTAACTCAACTCTTTCAACCTTAGTTTACCCATTTTCTTTACATTATTGTGCTTCCTAGTATCATACTTGCCAAAAGCATTCATTAATGAGCATATTTCATTTTGCCCTTGAACATCATTCATATTCATCAATAAATTTCAATTTGTAACACAATGCATTTACATTTAATCAATCAATCTCAAATGAGATCAATCTCATAGGATTCAATATCATCTTGAAATCATTTCATCAATATGCAAATTCATTAATATAATATCACTCAATCCATAAAGCATTCCATTATGTAATGTTGTACAAAGATAACGTGTATTGCATAACATAAAACTCAAAGCCTTTATGCCTTAAAAAATAGTAGCCTCAGATTTAAACTCCCTAAGGCCAAAAACAAACATTCTTGAAAACATTTTAGTGTTAAAACTCATTAACACTTTCAGCCAACACCATACAACAACTTACAAATTATCACATGAAGACATAAAAATTCTAGTTACAACGAGCGCACTCATCTGAAACATTTAGCTTGACAACAACATCACGATAATCTCTAGAAAAGAATAACCAATTGGAATCCAAGAACCACCCACACAAAATCAGCCCTCTATTTTATAAATTTAATATCCATTCTCAAAACCAATCATTAAACAACACTAACATCCTCACAATTTTTATATCCAACATTCAAAATGCATTTAGATCAATCAATCTAATAGGGGTTTTAACCCATTTTCTATGCTCAAATTTCATTAGGAGTTAAGTCAAGGAACCAATTTCTCAAACCACAATCAACATATAAGCCACCATTTTCCATTACAACATCTTTATCAAACAAAATTATTTTAGAACAATTAGAAAATGAAAATAACAATAAAACCCCCTACCTTTTCCTTTCTTGAATCTTGCATTTTTCCAAATCATGTTCCTAACCAATTTCTAACAACACAGCCATTTAATAACCTCTAAACACATATTTATACCATCAATTTCGAGTCAAAACTCAGCCCATTATCCATAAAAAATCTCACCTCTCATCCATAAAAAATCTTAGGAAAACAAGACAAAAATCATGTTCTTCAACACATTCACAACACAAACAACTAAAACTCAATAAATTTTTGTTTTTAACAATAAGAATCAATCAAAACAACACATGAATAGTAACATGAATAGTATGTGAACAGTACATGGTTCCTCTTTATTTCCAAGCTCAAACATGAATATCAAAAGGAAGAAACAAAGATGGAAGTGTAGGGATTCCTACCTTAAGCTTACATTTTGATCCTTGTTTCCTTTTCTTTTTCATCCATTTCTTTATCCTTCCTCTCCCCCTTTTCTTCTCCCATTTCTTCCTTCAGTTTGCCTCTGCTGGAGATGTAGAACGAGGTGAAAAAGATGAGAAAAGCTCATCTGTTTTAAAAGATAACATTAAGGGTAATTTTATCCTTTTGCTAATTTCATATATGCTAAAAACACTTTCATTTTACTAAATCAAGTTTTCTGGTCTCCAACAACATTAGAATAAATTATAAGATCCATCTAATTTCTTGTTTCATTATTTCCATAACTTTTCATATCTTCTGTACCTCAATCTGATACTTAAATACTCACTCGGTATTCTTAAAAATACCAAACTACCTCTGTTTGCCCTCAAAATTTAACCACATTCTCTTTCACACATTTGTGACCTATAAATGAATTTTTCATATTTATTTCCTTTAATTACAAATTTATGTTATTTTTTTGAGTTAACATAATCATTTTGCACGTTCTGTGTTGCGGCAAAGTGTCTAAATTAACTCCAAATGTCACAAAATTTAGCGAACACGTTAAACGAGTATTAAGCTACCTCTGTAAGCTTATATAAGCCTAACATGTCGGTCTACTACCCTCATCTTCTTCTAGTCTATTAATAAGAGATTTTATCTAATAGAAGTATATCTTGCACAAAATCTCGTTAATTGCCTTCCAAATAATAAAATAATATTGATTGGATTTAAGAAACTTAATCTCCTTTTATTGAAGGCTGCCAAATTTTTGTCTTTTTCTCTCTTTTTTTCTTGTCATTCATATGACAAAATTAGCCTTCGAGATCAACAGAAGATTTGTTGCATTTTGTGTTAGATTTCTGACGTCGTAAGAATCACATCGATCTGATATATATGGCCCAAGATACGATCCAAATATAGCATAAAGGTCAGAAAACATGAGTTGAATCTGAATTTGCAACAAATTCCCTGCAATTATCACAATAATTAATTAATTAGATTTTCTCAAATAAACAAATGATAATTCCACAAAATAAAAAAAATTAAATATATTGAGATATAATAATGCCTATTTTTATAAGAAAAATATATAAAAATTAGGCTATTATTAGTAGTTATAGTTTAGAAATTCGTACCAATTTTGGATCTAATACTACCAATATCCCTCGCTAATTGCCCTCGTTATTCCCTTTGTCCCTAGTTATTCTGTCCCTTCTCCCTCGCTAATGTACGTCACTATTCCATTAATAATCTGTCGCCAATGGTTGACTATCTTTCACTCTTTCTTATGATTTCCTCATCATTCCCTTTCTAATCTCTCGTTAATCCCTCGCAAATCAGTTTGATTGCTTTTTTTTTCAATTTAAAATATAAAAAACTTAACTATTAATATCCAAAATACACATGTATAAACCTCTCAATCAAGACAGAAGTCTAGCAAATAAATTTATGAAAAGCAACGAAATTGTTATACAAATAATCCAAAATAAGTCTACTAATGGTTCAAAGTTATATAAATAGTTCATAAGATGTTTTACAAAACAAGAATAAAAGGCACAAGTAATCACTCTAAGTTTGCTTCGTCTTCATCATCATCCTCTTGATCCTTCCCAACTATTTCACCTTATGATGGTGCCTGTGGAGAAAGATTTGCTGCTTGGATCATAGATAGAATGGGCGCCAACATAGGGACTAGTTGAGTCTCAACAAAGGAAGTCATCACTATAGCCATTGTTGCATTTACAGCTTCAGTTATGTCTACTTAAAGGTGTAGAGCGAGAAGGACCCACAACCTCCGAGGATGAAGGATGCATGGTGTCATCAATGCCAATGTGCAAGTTGTTACCTGTGCCATGGACCTGTCCCTTCTTGTTAGGACCCGCCGCATCCAACCACACCTCCGGGTCAACCATAGGATGAGTCGAAGAGTTTTCTCCATACTTTTCTGACATTGCGGTGTCATATGACTCTTAAAATAACAAATCAAGAAAAATATTAGCAAGAAAATCAATCGCTTAACAAATATAATGACTTTTAAATTTTAAAGATGTGATTGGCCTTGTGACATTAAAGATTGGTTTTAATGACAACAAACATGAAGATGATAGGAAGACCAAGTCCAAGAACTTTAAGATTATCGTTAAGACTTATAGTCTTTTTGTACAGAGTCTTTCTAGATATCTCATTGATTTTACAAGAAAGGATAAAAATGGTTTTAAACTAAAAACCTAAAATTAAAAATGGCCTTGAGAATTAATTAAAAGGTTTTGGTGTTTTTGAAAACCATCTGGGTAGTTTTCTAAAGTATTCACAAATGTTTTTTTAACAAGGTTATTCAAATAAAGGCCTCTTTATTCGAATAAACCAAGTCCAGAAATTCTGGTTTTTAACAGGGTTATTCGAATAACCCTAGAGTTATTCGAATAACATTTTCAAAATCCTGCTATGTGTCTTTGTTTTCAAAAGTGCTATTCGAATAGCACCTCTGTTATTCAAATAGAGGGTTTTCATAATGGCTTCTTTAAAATAAGCTATTCGAATAACCTTAAGTTATTCGAATAGACCTATTTCTTAGAAAATGATTTAAAACAGAGTTATTCGAATAACCCTCAGGCTATTCAAATAACACATATCAATTTTGGTTATCACGAGGCCTTTCAAATTGGGTTATTCGAATAAAGCAATTGTTATTCAAATAACGTCATGATCTAGTTTTAAAAAGAAACGACCATATTCTTATTTATTGATGGATTTAATTGCACCCAACGGCTCTTTTCTTCAAAGCTCTATAAATAGAGGCCTTGGGTCATCTTTACAAGCTGCCTAACTATCTAAATCGATGTTTGCTTGCTTTAAGACGTGAATTATAATTTTCTCATATTTCCTATGCTCTTTTAGCCAAACCTTTGAGATATCCTTAAAGAGCTTCTTAGAGCTTCAATTTGTGATATTTACTCTTTGTGAGAGTTTCTCTTCATCTATTTTCTGCTTCTTTATAACGAGGGTGAGGTATCCCTCAAGGTTTGTATAAGGGTGAGGTATCCCTAAAAGTTGAGGCTTTAGCACAAGGGTAGAGTTTCCTGCGTGTGAAAAGTGCTCTAGTTTGTAACGATAACAAGCACTTGTTCAAGCTTGTATTGACAGTGAAAAATCTTGGATAGTTTTTTTTTCGAGGACTAGACGTAGGCCACAAGAGATTTGGTGGCTGAATCAGGATAAATATTGTGTCTGCTCTTCTCATCTTAATCTCTTTATTTACTGCAATTTATTTATTATTACTTACCTGTTCATTTTATGTACTTAAGGTTTTTTATTCTTTCTTTGCATTCACATCTTTTAAGAAATAGCTTCAATGAAATTTGTCTTATAAGCATTTGCGAAAAGTTTTTAAATACTCAATTCACCCCCTCTTGAATACTGGAGCCACTTGGTAACAAAAGACACCTACAATGAAGTTCTTTGAGCATTCGGGAGACATAGTTTTTGTAACATCTTAATACTAGTACTAATAACATGCCTAAGATCATGTATTAGTAGATAGGATTAGGTATGCCACTTTAAAACTAATAATAAAATTTTAGAAAAGATTTATAACATATATGAAAATATGAGCCTGTTGCAAATGTATTATTATACATATATCGAAAAGGGCTAAATACAAATACATTCATCATAATACAAATAATACATAAGATGCCTCTATGGCTCTACTTATATAAATTCTACTCTTCTAATCTTCCAACATTTATAGCTAAACTCTTTCTTCATATCTCTAATCTTCTCTTTTACTCGCTAATGTCTTCTTCGTCCCTGAAAATAATACGGAAATACAAATATACGAGGGTAAGAGATCCAAGAATTCTCAGTAGTTTTGTAAAAATGTGTCATCGTAATATTTCTAGTTGTTTCGAGGAAAAACTCATTCTTTGTTTAAAACTCATTATACATATATATACATATATTAGTTAGAGAGGTGGCAAACTGCTAAAACTGGTCCTATCTCTTCTCGAAACAGAGGTTCAATTATTATTATTTATAAAAACTATTTGTACAACCAAATACTTCAATACAGTATTATATACTTCATTCATAATTATCAATATAATTCAACATCATAAATATCTCAAGAATAAAAGTTAATTCATTGATAATCATCAAATTCTTTATAAGTAGTAATTCAAACAACATCATTTATTATTCATATATAGAAATGTATCACAAATAGTTATTCATCATCTTTCAACATTCAATACAAATCAGATATTTTCTTCATATCTTATTTTCATCAAGTATTATAAATTATCATATATCATTCATTCGGGATACTCTCATACTCGAGGTTATATCCCATTTTCTTCTGGATATTGTCATACTCGATGTTATATCTAGTTCTCATATAAAGAGATATTTTCATACTCAAGGGTATATCTCATTCATTCGGGATACTCTCATACTCGAGGTTATATTCCATTCTCTTCTAGATACTCTTCTGCTCGAGTTTATATCCAGTTCTCATTCATTCTTACTCCATACCCGGAGTATACTCAAGTTTACTCCCTGCCCGAGGTATATTCAAGTTTACTCCCTGCTTGGAGTGTATTCAAGTTTACTCCCTGCCTAAAGCGTATTCAAGATTACTCCCTGCCCAGAATATATTCAAGTTTACTCCCTACCCAGAGTGTATTCAAGTTTACTCTCTGCTCAGAGTATATTCAATTCTCATTCATTCAATCACACATCGATACTAATTTCCAATAAAATTCTAAATTCTCATGTTCATAACAATCAACTCAACTTTGCATTCAAAGAAAATATACCAATCCAAATTCAAGCTCAACCTTAATAATATAAGGGAGCATATTTACTCAACGGAGCAATGGCTCAATGGAGTATGTGGCTCAATGGAGCAATGACTCAACAGAGCATTTTAAAGCTCATATATTAAATAGCTTAACTTGAAACCACAAAGAAATAATATTATTCTCAAATTCACAATATAAAATCCCAATACACAATAAAATCACATTTATCAAGTAAACAATATTAGATTATCTATTCTTTTGAGTCATCACTAACTTCATACATCAGATACCATGTATTAATTTCAATACTCAATACATAATTATCTCATACTCAAGTCAAATACAATTCAAATATAACTTCTATGAGCACTGACTTTAAATACAATCTCAAGTTAAAATACTATCTCAATCTTGAAAAGATAAGAGAGCAATCATACGTGCTCATACTAAACACCAAATAGTTCAACTTTATTTTCAAACATTCCCAATGCATCATGACTAGAATTCCGGAATTCTATCAATACTCAACTTTAAAACAAAGTATCAAAATATGCTACAATAATCCATATCACATTTATATCACACAACTTTTATGTTATATATACATTTATATCACATAAACATATATTTGAATAACTAATATAGTTATTCAAGTATATGTTGATTTCCTTCCCAATTCTAAATTCATGTGCTCACATCTTCAACAAAGTGATTCAAATATCTATTTTATTATTTGAATTACTCCAAAGTGATTCAAGTATCAATTCTGACTTATGAATTCACGTTAACATTATTAGATCAGGTTATTTGAATGGTGTACATGTTATTCGAGTATAGAATAGCAAAGTCACCTTGCTGCTATCTACGTCCATTCCAATCTTCAATTCATCATTTCATTATTTCAAATAATCTTCTTCACATCATAATTTCATAAAATGTATACTAGGTAATTTATCTTTCTTCATTGTCCAACTAATATGATTGTAATATATATATATATATATATAGGGGGATCAGCTTACACCAGTGTAAGTCTTTTTTCTCTTACACCTATTTTCAACCATTTGTTCCACTTTCATCTAATGGTTAAGATTATTTAATTAAAGGTAACCATTAGATTAAAATGGATCTAACAACTGAAAATGGGTGTAAGAGGAAAAAAACTTACATTAGTGTAAGTTGATCCTCCCTCATATATATATATATATATATGCCATCTTGTAAATCATCACACTATTCATAATCATGACTATTTACTTAAGAAATCTCTAAGCATCCATACAATTTTTATGCAGAAAATTCCATACAAAAATCACACAAATAAGTTTCAAAAAATAAGTTTTTCTCCTTACCTTACTTGCTATCTTCTTCAAGCATTGATTCTATGAACTTTCTTCAATTTTTCCTCTATTTTCTCTTCTTTTCCTCCTTCTCTTTTTTCTCCTCTATGTAGCCGTGTATGGTGCTCTATTTTTTGAGGTTTCAAACATTGTAGAAAGTTAGTAATATAGTGAAGGAAAAGTCCAAATAAGATAAAGCTAATGAATGGCGGTGGAAGGAAGAAAATGTAGAATAATAGATTGTACTAGAACTTTTGTATCTGTTAAGCATACTTTAATCTTCTAAAACTAAGTTTTCAAGTTACCATAAGTATTATAGAAAATTTTAGGACTCAACCTAGTCCTTGGGTCAAATTTTTCACAATTTTTCATATACCATTATTTATCAGTTAAACTTCATTACTCGGTCCCAAGTTAAGTTGAACTTAAGAATTAGGTAAATATGCTTACTGATACTTATTTTGATTAGTATTTTATACCAAAATATTCTCTATATCTTACTTGTCATCTCTATAAAATTTCATAATTTTCTGAGATACTTAACTGTACTGGCTATTTTTTTAACAATATCCTTAAAAATATCAAACTTACTATGTTGCTTATCCAAAATTTTTTACAATTCTTATCAATGGTTCTTAGCTAGGAAATAAATTTTTCATATTTATTTCCATCATATTAACTAATTTAGTAGATACCTTAATTATTCTCTTGCATTCAGTATTACAGAATTACGCTCAAACTAGCTCAGAAAATTATCTGAATTAACAGATAACTCTTATTAGTATTACTAATCTACTATAACCCTGATTCGGATTATTAGGTTAAGGAGAATGTTATAGTTTCCATCTTTCTTCTTATGAAATTTGTCATAAACATCTCTAAAAGAAACCAGATGCTTCAACTTTGCCTCCTATAATCACATATAGAAGAATATATAATAAACACATCAAAAGTAATTAGGCGATCCCTCTAAAATACTAATGCCTTTATGCCATACTCAAGATAGGCAAACAACTCAAGTAATTAAAAAAAGTAAGAGATTATCCTGCATGAATATATAGATAAACACTACACCAAAGAAATAAGTACAAAGTTACCATTACTTTTTTCTCCCTTAAAAGTAATACACTATTATAGAATTGTAGCTATGTAAACTACAAAGATTTCACTAATTAAGATCTCCAACTATAGTCATAAACTATGAAGATTTCACTAATTCAAACTCACATTCTAGGAAGTACGGCAAAATTGTTTTGATTCTTTTTTAAACTAGTTTAAATTCACACAAAGGAACATGCTAAGAGCCAAGTAGGAAACTATGAAAAGGTAAATTCATAAGTCAAGTAAGATAATAGATAAATTTTCGACCAAAGGTTATCGACCTTCTTGTTTACTTCAAGGCATCAAGCATGGCTGCCCTATTCCTTCGGGTAGCTTCAAACTTCCTTATCCATTTTTTTGTCACTCAAATGTCGACCAGGTCATCCTATACTTATATCCTCATTCCTCTAGGCCCATGGCCCTTAATATCAACGAAGTTATCTGATTTTACCTTATCAAAGGCCTTATCCCTTGCTCTGTTCAAATGATATGGATAGCAATCCATGCAAGTCCGTTCCAAGACAGTTCTCGCCATGTCACGATCATAATCAAATGCGAACTGATACTTATCCTACACAAATGTTATGTAAGTATATTTATTTTTAGATGAATGTATAATATATAATTCTAAAAATACAATTACTTACCATAAAATCCTTAACAGTATGTCCTTCATGTTAATAAGATAATGTCTCCATGTATTAGCTGGAATAGGCATCCTTGTGATGACATATAATGTCATGGGTCATTCGTTATGGGACAAACCTCCTCCTGTAAGTACAAGAAGATATGTTGGTAATCTAAAAGTAAATAAATGTAATAAAAGATTGAATTAACTATTGCTTACGGTTCAGGGACAATCACCACATATATAACTTCCCTCTTATCAGTTTATGTATGAGATTCTCCACTTGAAAGCACCAAATTCGAGCTGCTAGTTGGTCGGTCAGCAGGGGGTGGGATAGAAGGGGGTGGATCAGTAAGGGGGATAGAAGCTGATGTACCTTCAGTGGTCAATGGGATAGATGTCGATAGGCCTATATTGGTCAATGGGCCAATAGCTGAAGTTGCACCTAACGTAATTATAGATAAATAAAAAAATACATATATATTACATTTATATAAACCAAGAGTTAACAATAATTAAAAATATTATCCTATAGGTATACCTTGGGAGTGCTTAGAAGGCTGTAATGGTGGAGAAATATGGAATGATTGAGAAGGCTGGGGTGGAACATTACAGCCTCTCCCACGACCTTGTCCAGCGCCTTTACCTCAAGTTACCATGATGAATATCTGCATAAGGAAACATAATGAACTATGACGAGTTTACAAGCACATATGTCTCAACAATTTAAAGTTCCACATCTGTCAAGAATATATTCTAACCTCTCCCGATAGGATGACATAGATGTTTAAAAATAGATAACTGTTAATCAATTATATCTTCCCCATCGTCGTCATTCCAAGGAACTTGAGTGCACCTGGTCTGTAGGTGGGGAACAAAATACATGGAAGCAAAATTAAAATTTTTTTCTAAAATATATGCTTCACAAATAGATCATTCAACTCTCACCTTATTTCGAACCTTCATATTCAAGTACAACATACACCTTTCAAAGGGGTACACCTACCTATAATGCATTAGTCCTCTAACCTTAAATTCATAAGAGAGATGCACGACTAGATATTCCATCACGCCAACAAATGCTGGAAGAAAAATCTTCTCTAACTTGTAAATTGTTTCAATAATGGAAAGCTCTGCACTCTCCATGATGGAGGCATTTATTTCAGTTGCACAAACTTCTTTAAAGAACAAGTTGAGTTCTATTAATGGTCCCTATATAGGTTTTGGCAAGATATCATGAAATGTTAGAGGAATTAACCTTTTCATAAAAGCATGACAATCGTGAATTTTCATTCCATATATCTTCTCGTCACCTACATTGATGCAACGTGCAATATTTGACGCATACCATTAAGAAATTTCAACTATTTTATCCACTCACACACCATCCTCCTTTGATTGGCATCCAAGACATATGTCGCCTTTGATTTTTTACACTTGACGTTCTCAACTATTAGCTCTAAGGTGTGACATTTGCATATTATCTTCAAATCTTCTCTTGCATTTGCATTATCTTTTGTCTAGCCCTTTATGTCTATGACAGTGTTGAAGATATTGTCAGCTAAATTATGTCGTATTAGATTAGTAGACTAATAAGGCAATTCCTATAATATGCTCTTTTTCACCCAGTTGTGGTGTATATCAAAGTCACCTTATTTTTATTTACCTGAATTCAAGCAAAAAATGACTTCCTTAAGTTGAGTCACTCTATTCAAGATATTTGTCCCACTCAGCTATTGCGGTGGATTACGTTGTTTCATTATTGATTTCTTGAAAGAGTTTTGATCACAGTGAAATGGATTATCAAAAGGTAGAAATTGGTGATGGTAATCAAACCAGTAGCATTTCCTACCATGCTTCAATACAAATGACTTACTGTGGTTCATACAAAGCGGACAAGAAAGTTTTCTATGAGTGCTTCACCCAGATAACATTCCATAGGTTGGAAAGTCACTTATTGTCCACAACAAAGCTGCTTTCATATTGAAATTTTGCTTCTTTCATGCATCATAAGTGTGCACCCCATCGTCCCACAATATCTTTAGATCGTCAATTAAGGGTCTAAGATAGACATCTAAACTTTTACCTGGTAACTTTGGTCTAGGAATCACAAGAGTGAGGAATATGTATTCCCTTCTTATACACATACTTGGGGGTAGATTGTAACACCCCGAAATTTCTTGTTTTTTAGTTATATGTGATTTTTATGATTTTTGTATTTTTTGTGAATTGTTTGATTTATTTTGATTATTTTATTATTATTATTGGGTTTTCTGTGTGTTTGAAGCAGGGCGGAAAAAATAAAAAATTTTCAGGGCCAGAAAATTTTATACTATTAATGCGGAGCCAAGAGAACTTACTAAACCTGAAACTGGAAACAGTTTTTGAAATTTTACTTTTTTGAGATTTTATTTAACAAATAAAATCTAGGTACGTTCTATTATCCATTGGACGATAAATACTGATTTTTGCTAGTAGTAACTTTTGTCCATTAGTTAATAACTACTGATAAATATCTTTCAAGGCGATTAGTCATGAGTTGAGTCATGAACCTAGTCACTAATCTCATGATGCTTGCTTTATGGTTGGACCAATTAGAGAGTTGGTCATCTAAAGTGGCTATGACTCTTTATGTGACTCACCCATGTGACTCACATTTTGTGACTCACCCTAGGTGAATCCCACGGCCAAGCATGTGTTGGAAGGTTCAAGAGTTAGTTTTCATTCGTTCATTCTCATCTTCACTTTCATGAAGCAACAAAACACAAAAGCTCTCATATTTTCTCTCTTTGAAGCTCATGGCCAAGGCACCTAGAAACACCTTCTAATATTCCTTAATTAAAACGAACCTCATATCTTGAACCTACACACCATTTCAAGACACTTTTGTGTTGTGACCATCTTCTAGTTCATCCATCTTCCTTCTTTTTCTTCAAGCTTGGGGTTTGAAGCTTTTAAGGTGAAGTTCTTTAATCTTCATTTTTCTTTTCATTTTCAAGTTCTAGGCCATAACTTTGATCCATGTTCATCTTAGTTCAAGCCTTAGATGTTAATATTTGTGTGTTTGTTTTGTTTCAAGAACAACTTGGTGGTGAGAGTTTGCTTCAATAAGGCATACAAGGATATTTTGAGCATGATCTAAGGTAAGAGGGAGATTAACCTCATCATCCAATTATGGTGGTGAGGAATGAAAATTTGAGTTGTAGGAGAAAAATCCATGTGAGGATTTATTCACTTGTTAGTATAAATTTAGTGATTTGTACTTTTTTGCTTTATGTGATTTTATGGCTTTAATAGTATGCATGAACTTGCTATAGTAGAATTATGATGATTAAAGTATGTTGTATGCTATGATTTACGTTGGAAAGGAAAGAATTTTTTAGTCCCAATGACCATTAGGGCTCACGGCGTTCATGCCCAATTTGGGTAATCTAAGTCAAAAATGTTTTATTAATTGTGAACTTAGATGATTAGGTAACAAGGAATTTGATTAAGTATTTACAAAATAGAAAAGGTAATGAATAAAATTTTTATTGTTAATCATCAAGAAGTTTTCGGCCATGATGTTGGAAAATAGGGTTGAGAAGTAAATTGGAAACTTAAAGTATTTTATTTAAGAGGATTTTTAGTAAAGTAAATGGAAAAGATTTTATTAAATTATAATAATGCAAATTTTGGAAAAAACGTTAGAAAATATTACCTAGAGGAGTTTTAGCAAGGAAATATTGGAATTAAGGTTAAATTTTATATTAAACTTGGAAAGTTTCAAAATTAAGTTGAGAAAGTCAATAAAAGCTTTACACGATTGAAAAATAGTGATAATATCTTACACGTTTAAAAAATGATGATTTTTGAGCTACGTGATTGAGAAAACGTTCAAAAATTTTTATGCGATTCAGAAAAATGTTAGAAAATATTTACGCGATTTGAAAACGTAACAAAAGTGTTACGCGATTGTGAAAACGCAATAAAAATGCTACGCGACTGAGAAGAACAGTAGTTTGTTGTTGAGCAATGTACTGGACCCAGAGATGTCAATATATGGTTTTGGCCTGTGGTGGCTTGTGTAACACCCTGAAAATTGTTTGCTTCATGATAAATAGTCATTTTATAATATTTGTGATTTTCATGAATTTTTGTAGATTTTTTCGGAAACGTTGATTATTTTAATATATTTCTCGATTTGCATACATGCTGAATGGAGACGGGAAAATAAAATATTTTCCTCAAGGCTGAAAAACCTTGAACTGTGGAAACGTCGACAGGGGATCTTACTAAACCCGAGGCCAGATACAATTTACGAGATTTATGTTTTTTGAGATTTTTATCTGATAAATGAAAATTGCAGTACATTTTATTATTCGTTGGACAATAAGTACTGAGTTTTTATGAACTGTAACATTTGTCCATTAGATAATAATTTGTAGTAAAAAGCTTATCATCTTTTCAAGAGTATCAACTTTATGTCACATCACTTTGACTTTGCAAAAAGTGAAGAGTTGGCTTCTTGGAGAAGCTTTGTTTTTAGCTTGTTGGAGAAGCCAAATTTCACCAAGCTTCTACAGGAAGCTTCTCCTTCCCTCCTCTCCAAAGGGACCCCACGATTTTGGGGGGAAAAGTGGCAAGGAAAGTTGTCATCTTTTTACAAAACATATTACCACTTTTACTCTAAAACTTTTCTATCACTTTCTCTCTCCACATTTTCTCTTCTCTCACTGTTCACTTAAACCTTTCTCCTCTCCATTTTCTCCTCTCCTCCATGGCAGCCCTACCTCATTCCCCTTCATGTTTGTTTGATTCCAAGCTAATCATTTTGCTTAAAGCTGCACTTCCTTTAAAGCTTTTCATCTCTTGTTGAAAATCATCTTCAAGAACTCAACTTTCCTCTCCATTTCTCTCTATTTCCACGGCCAAGATTCACCATTTTTGGCCATCCACATTTTTTTGCCCAACCACCCTTGTTTCCTATATCTTCTCATCATCTTAAAGCTTTTCTCTTTTGTGACCAACACCTAGATCTATCATTTTCATCCTCTTCCACAAAGCCTTAAACTTTGAAGCTTTGAGGTAAAGTTCATGGCTTTACTACTTTTCTCTTCTCTTTTTCGTGATCCTTGGTCATTTTAGTGATCAAGGATTCTTCTTTTAAGTCTTCGTCGGTAGTTATGTGAGTTTGACCATCTTAGGATTTTAGTGAAGGATTTGGACGAAAATCATGAAGGAGGTTCTAGAGCAAACTTGGATGACCAAATAGATTCTACTTTGTTCATTTCTCTCCTCTCCATCAAGAAACAAAACAAAAGATCTCACCTTTCTCTCCCAAACCCCACAGCCAAAGCATCATTTTGGAGGGTTCAAGGTTTAGTTTTTATTTGTTCATTTTCATCTTCACTTTCTTGAAGCCAAGATCACAAAATCCTCTCACCTTTCTTCCATTGAAGCTCACGGCCTCCCCCTCGAGAACCACCCATCCATCTTCTTTAATTCCATCCAACCATAGATCTTGAATCTAAGCACAAATCCAAGACACTTTCATGTTGAGATTTTAGTCAAAATCATCCATCTTCAACCTTGTTCTTCAAGCTCAAGATCAAGGGTTTTTAGGTGAAGTTTTGAATCTTCCCTTCTAATCTTATTTTCAAAATGTTAAACCATGATCTTGATCCATGGTTGTCTTCTATTAAGCTTTAGGTCTAATGTTTGTATGTTTGTTGTCTTAAGGGTTGCTTATTGGTGTTGGACGAAAATCAATCAAAGAGACATCAAGGAGCCTTCTTTTTTATTTTCTCTAGAGGTAAGAGGGAGATTCACCTCATCGACCAAACATGGGGGTGAGAAAATGGAAATGATGTGTTTGTAAGTGAAGAATCCATGTGAGAATTCCTTCACTTGATTGTGTGGTGATGGTTTATGCTTATTTGCTTTATATGAATTTGATTTTGTATGATTTATGCTTATGTGCTTAGTTGTGCTCTATTATGATTTATGCATGGATGTACTATAGTGTGATTTGATAATTGAAGTATGATATGTGCTTGGAATCTTATTGTTGGAGGATGAGAATTTAGAGGTCAAAGGACCATGAGGCTCACGACCATTGAGCCCATTTTGGGGCAACCCAAGTCAAAAATATTTTATAAATTGTGAATCTAGTTGATTAGGTAAAAGGGATATGAATCAAAGATTTTTGAGTGTGGAAAGGAAATGAATAGTATTTTATTAATTGGAAAGAATGGATTTTTAGCATAGGTCATAAAGAATGAATTTGGAAAATGATGTTAAGTTTAAAGTATTTTGTTTAAAAAGGATTTTTAGAGGAGTGTGGAAATGTATAACTTTTATTGAATAAATAATGATTTTGCAATAAAAATGGAAAAAAGAGAATATTAAAGGTGATTTGAGATTCAAAGTATTTTACTTAAGGAGAATGGAACAAAGTTTTATTATTAGATAACAGTATTTTAATTAAGATGATGGTGGATAAGTTTTAAAAGTGATTTAGAACTCAAGGTATTCTGTTTAAGAGGATTTTAGTAAAGGTAATGGAAGTAGTTTTTAGTAAAGTAATATAATGTGGATTTTTGGAAAACATTGGAAAACGTTTACGCAATTGTGAAAATAACGGTTTGCTATCGGGTCAACGTTCTGGACTAAGCCTTGTTAAAAATATGATCTATGGCCCGGGGTGGCTTGTATTATGCGTTGAATTGTCGTGTATTGAACATTATACATTGTTTTGTGGTTGTGCCGATATGCTGGACCCGTGTCAATCAGTGTTATTATATAATTGTAGGGGTAGTTATATAATATCATTGATACTAATAGTATTAGACAATTGTATGAGTGGTTGTTTTTAATATCATTGGGAACAGTACAATGGTGGCTTGAGTTATGCATTGAGTTATCATGCATTGAACATCATACAGTCAGTGTCTGCATAACTTTTGTTGCCAAGGAGTGAATGAGAATCGAATATTGAGATCTATGATGGATCTTAGGGGACCATAAGACGCAGTGATTCATAGTGATAATTGTTCACCTTATACACCACTGGCCATGATGAACCGTTGCAATGCATTATGCACCCGACAACACAATCTCTTTTCGTGGTCCGACGTAGACTGTCATTGAGGGTGGCAGATCTTCTAGAATGTTCATCTCGAAATTTGAGTATTAGCTCTATATGTAACACCCTAAAAATTGCTTGTTTCATGATTTATATTCATTTTATAATATTTGTGATTTTTGAAAATTTTTCTGGAATTATTTGACTTGCTTGATTATTTTATTATATTTTTTAATTTACGTGCGCATATGCGAGACCGAAAAAATATAATATTTTTCCGATACCGGAAAGCTTTGGCCTATTAAATGACATAGAGGGATCTTACTAAACCTGAGTCGGACACAATTTATGAAGTTTTTATTTTTCAAGATTTTATCTGATAAATAAAATCACACTACATTTTGTTATCCATTGGACAATAAATACAGGTTTTGTTAACTGTAACTTTTGTTCACTGGATAATAACCTTAGTAGAGTGTTAGTCATCTTTTCTAAAGAACAACTTAATGACATCACAAACTATGACATTATCGTTGACTTTTCAAAAAAGTAAGTTTTGGCTTCTTGAAGAAGCTTTGTGGGAAACTTCCTAGCACTTTCCTATTGTTGGAGAAGCTTTACCAAAGCTTATTAGAGAAGCTTCATCTTCTTTCTCCTTGCATGTGTGGCCACGGTTTAGGAAGGAAAAAGATGACCAAGTTTCATCTTTTCCCTTAATCTTTCACTTCACATTTTCTCCCCAAAGAACCTTCATCTTTTCTCTCACTTTTCTATCACACTTTCATCTTCTCCATTTTCTCTCTAACTCCACGGCAGCCCCACATCCTTCCACTCTCCATGGTTGCTTGATTTCAAGCTTACACCTTGCTTGAATCTACATCTCCTTTGAAGACTTTCATTTCTTGTTGAAGTCATCTTCCAAGGAGCTCACTTTTCCTCTCTATTTTCTCTCCTCTTCCATGGCCAAACCACCATTTTTGGCCACCCACATCTTCTTGCTCAACCAACCTTGTTTCTTGCACCTTCTCATTATTTTGAAGTTTTTCTCTTTTGTGACCATCACCCAAATCTTCCATTTTCACCTTCTTCCACAAAGCCCTAAAGTTTGAAGCTTTGAGGTAAAGTTCATTGCTTTACTACTCTTCTCTTCTCTTTTTCGTAATCCTTGGTTACTTTGGTGATCAAAGATTCTTCTTTTAAGCTTTGGTTGGTGATTATGTGAGTTTGACCATCTTAGGGTTTTGGTGAAGGATTTGGACGAAAATCATCAAGGAGGCATCAAGCTCTAACCTATAATTTTTGAGGTGAAATTGCTAATATTTGCTTCTCTTTACATTTTAAGGTTCTAGACTATGTTTTGATCCATAGCCATCTTAGTTAAGCCTTGTTCTTGGACCATCTCTCACCTTTCCTCTCACTTTTCCTCTTCTCTCCATGTGAGTAGTCGGCTCTCAGGTGCTGGTAATGGAGTGCTTAGGCGCTCAGTTGACAGAGAAGAAGTATTGAATGTTACCCAGTCAGCGCTCAGACGCTGGTAATGGAGCGCTTAGGCACTCAATTGGCAGAGAAAAAATGTTGGACGTGCCTAGCCAGCGCTTAGGCGTTGGAAGGCTAGCGCTCAGGCGCTCGTCGCTGGACATTCTACACAATTTTTCTTTCTATAACTCACGGCAAATACCCCTAAAATACCAACCAACCTTGTTTAATTACAACAAACCCTTGATCTTGAACCTAGACACTATTCTAAGATATTTTCACGTTGAGACCATCTTCGAATTCATCCATTTTCAAGTGTTTCTTCTAAGTCCAAGATTTGAAGACCTAGAGGTGAAGTTTTGAACTTTCACTTCTAATCTTATTTTTAAAGTGTTAAACCATGATCATGATGCATGGTTGTCTTCTATCAAGCTTAGATTTAATGTTTGCTTTCTTGTTGTCTTAAGGAATTGCTTGTTGGTGGTGGATGAAAATTCAAGGAGACATGAAGGAGCTCTCTTTTGATCTTCTCTTGAGGTAGGAGGGAGATTAATCTCATCGGCCAAGTTGGGTGGTGAGAAAATGAAAACTTTGTGTTTGTAAGTGAAGAATCCATGTGAGGATTCCTTCACTTGATTGTGTGATGATGACTGCTTATGCTTATTTCATTATGTTAGATTATATGAAGTTGATAGTATGCATGAAAGCTATATGATTGTTTAATTGTCATGTTAATTTATCAACTTGATTGTATGAAGTTTGTACGTGGTTGTCTATCCTATCTTTGTGGCTTGAAAGTATACATAAATTTGTTATGGTGGGATTTTGATACATTGTATGATATGAATATATGTAAGTGGAAAGCGATTTTAAGTTCAAGAACCTTTGTGGCTCACAGCCACTTTATTTAAAATAGGAGTAATCAAGCCAAAGATACTTTATAAATTGTAGATTCAGTGATTGGGTAATAAGAGCATGAATTTAAGGTTTTTAATGCTTGGAAAGGAAATGTATAAGATCTTATAAGTTGCAAAAAAGAGATTTTTAACAAAGATCATGAAGAGTGAATTGGGAAGAAGGATGTTAAGTTTAAAGTATTTTATCATAAAAAGATTTTTTTTTAAAGGAATATGGATAACGTATAGTTTTTATTAGATAAATAATGATTTTGATTTAGATAATGGGGATTGAGTTTTAAAATTGATTTAGAATTCAAGACATTTTGTTTAAGAGGATTTTAGTAAAAGTGATGGAAGTAGTTTTCAGTAAAGTAATATAATGCAAATTTTGGAGAGAACATTGGTAAATGTTTATGCAATTGTGAAAATAGTCGTTTGCTATCGGGCCGACGTACTGGACCTAATTTTATTAAAATTTGATTTGTGGTCTGTGGTGGCTTATATTATGCATTGAATTACCGTGCGTTGAACATTATCATGCATTGAACATTATACACTGTTTTGTTGTTGTGTCGATGTTCTAGGCCTAGATGGGTCAGTGTTATTATGTAATTATATGGGTGGTTATATAATATCATTGATACAAATGATATTAGACGATTGTATGGTCGGTTGTTTTAATACCATTCGGAATAGTACAATGATGGCTGGAGTTATGCATTGAGTTATCAAGCGTTGAACATCATACAGTCAGTGTCTGTATGGCTTTTATTGCCTAGGAATAAATGAGAATTGAGTAGTGTGATCCAATGAAAGGATCTTGGGGGACCGTGAGGCATGGTGATTCATTAGTGATCATGTTATCACATTATTACACCTCTGGCCACGATAAACCATTGCAACGCATTACGAGCTCGACAAACACTATTCTTTTCATTGTCCGGCATAGACTGTCATTGAGGGGGGTAGATCTTCTGGAACGTTCATCTCTGAAATTGAGTATTAGCTCCATGGAGTAGGAATTGGTTCATTATGCATACACATGGTCAGTATACCTATTGTCATGGCATGGTCAACATACATATTGTGGTGGCATAATCATTTTATATATCTACGGTGGATGCCTGTTGTTATAGCGCTGTTAATATTTATATTATTGTGGGATATGCTCTCTGACAATATTTTTGAAATTGATAACTTGAATATATTTGCAATATCTGTATGTATAGAATGACTTTGTCATTCGTATCGTTTTCTTCAATGCCATTTTGGTATGCGATGTAGGGGATCTCACCTCTTTGTTGCTTTGTCCTATTTTATGTTTATATTGATGAAGACTGCAAAAGGGATGAGGTAGAATCATCTGGATTTTTAGTTTGGTAGATTTCTAATTTATGGTGATGGCATCTGGACGAGATTTCGTTGGTTACATGTGGATACGACTTCATGGAGGCATTGAAGTTTGGTGTGTTATCTGAGACATCGAACGTTTTATATATATAGGGGTTAAGCTCGGTCTGCTAGTAGTACCTATCCTAGGATTACTACTTTCGCCTTTAGTGTTTTTGTACCTGTCACCTTTTATTTGGTTATGTAAGTATTATGTTTTGTGTTACCAATGCTTTATGTTAAGGATGGATACATTTATATATGGAATATATTTCCCTTCGGTGATTGTATTTTAAGGGTTGTGTACTAAATATATTTCATCTGTGGCTCATATTTCTATATATGCACAATGTTTAAATTTGGAAAATTATTGTTGAGCTGTAGCACGCCTAAATTAATGACTGTGGTATAATGACGATTGTGTCGTGGTTATTAAATCTAGGGGTGTTACACCATGGAGTAGGAACTGGTTCAATATACATACACATGGTCAGTACACATATTGTCGTGGCATGGTCAACATATATATTGTGGTGGCATAATTATTACATACCTATTGTGGATACCTGTTGTTATAGTGTTGTCAATGTTTATATTATTGTAGGATATGCTTTTTGATGATATATATGAAATTGATAACTTGAATATATCTGCAATAACTGTATGTATGGAATGACTTTGTCATTCGTATCATTTTCTTCGCTGCCATTTTGGTATGCGATGTAGAGGATCTCACCTCTTTGTTGTATTATTTTGGGTCAAAATTACGTTGAAGAAGACTGTGAAGGAAGACTAGGTTGAATCGTCTAGATTTTACTGAATTGACTTCCGATTATGGTGATGGCATCTAGACAAGATTTCTTTAGCTATGTGCGAGTACGACTTCATGGAGGCATTGATGCTTGGCGTGTCAACCGAGACACTGGACACTTCGTGCATAGTGGGGAGGTGACTCTACTTAGGAGTAGTACCTATCTTGGGGTTACTACTTTCACCTTCAATACTTTTGTGCATGTGGAGTTCTTTATTCCCATTAGAGACTTGTAGGGTGATCGACATCACACCCCTAGGGAGGATTCTATGGAGTCGACTGCTCGGACTCTCGTCCATCATGACGTGCCTCGACAGGGAAATTTGCATGTTCTGGCTCCAAAGGAAGATCAAGTGGGGGAGATTACCCTTCAGGTGTTTGGGCTTGGACCGGGTCAAATTTACATATGGTAGTTGTGCACATCTTCTGTTGTTTGAATATGTAAGTAGTATGTTTTGTATTAACAATACTTTATGTTATGGATATATATGTATTTATGGAATGTATTTTCCTTCAGCGATTTTGTTTTAAGAGTTGTATACTAAATATACTTCATTCGTGGCTCGTATTTTCTTTATATACACAAGGATTAAATTTGTAAAACTTATTTTTGAATTGTAGCACGCCTAGATTTAGTCACTGTGACATAATGATGATTGTGCCGCAATTGTTAAATGTAGGGGTGTTACATTAAGTGGTATTAGAGTAGTTCATCCTGTTGAGCCGTGGTATGGACTGACTATGCTTAGACATGTTAGAAGTTTTTGTATGTTGTGCATTTCCTTGTCTCTTGGTTGAGATGATAGGAAAGGAATGCATGGCTTGCCATAGGTTGAAGGTTAGTTGCTACTATTATACAGTTGCATAATATTGAGGACTAGCCTACTCAATATGTAATGTTCTATGTGGACAAGAAACTATGACTTCACCTAGGCGTACAGCGAGAATAGGAGTTCTTTTTGTAAGGAGTCCAACTAGTATGACTGAACTCTTTTAGAATTTGTTGCATCTATACCTTTTGTTGTGATATCTCTAGAGCCTAAGCTTGAGTCTTTTAGGCTTATGGTTAAGTTTGTTTGGTTTGTGTTGTGTGATTCTTTATGTTTGGTTTCCGAAAGGAGCCAATATTGTTTGAAAGGGATTGCGATTGGTTTTTGTTATGTTTTGATTCGTCTGTCTTCAAAGGAAAGCAATGGCTTGCGGTAGGCGTACACGTGTGAATGTGGGTCGTGACGATGATGGGATGGCTACGACTACAGAAGCAATGAAAAGAATGGCTAACGTAACAGTGCAACAGAATTAGAGGGCTACTTAGCAGCGGGAATTGGTAGCCGAGGCTCAGATTTTGTTAGAAATGAATCAATCTCAAGACTTGGGACCCCATGACGTTGGACTATATTGGTTTCGAAGGAGGAGAAATAGTTAGGTCAAGCGATTCCAGCGGAGACCACATTCATGACCATTGGGGAAGCAACAGCAATAGCAACTGTATGAAGGTAGTGCTAGTGGTAGCAGATCTAGCCAGACCTTGGCATTTTTACCAATATATAAGAAATGTGGAAAGAACCACTCAACGAGGGAGTGTGAGATCAAGGGGGAAGTTTGTTTCAAGTGTGGGAAGCTCAGATACATTTCTAGAGACTGTGCTCCACCAAAGAGGAAGTCTTCTGTTAGTGATGTACGTGCTTTAAGACCTCAAGCTGAAGGGAAAGTTTATACCTTGGGTGGAACAAAAGTTTCCCAGACTGAAGATCTAAACAATGGAGATTGTGCCACAGGAGATGATCCCTTGACTGTGCTGTATAATTCTAGGGGCAACCCATTCCTTTATGGCTTATGACTGTATGGATTGATTAGGGTTATTGGTGTCTTCGTTACCTTTTGACTTGTTCATTTATGCTTCTGTTACTAAACCTATTGTTACTATCGAACTACTCAAACTATCATATTTCTGTTAAAGACCAAATCTTTTCTATTGATTTGAATTGTTTACCCCATTCTCGACTAGATGTGATTTAAGGAATGTATTGGTTATTTTCTAATCATATCCTGCTAGATCGTTCCGATGAAAACCTTGGTGTTTCCTGAAACTGAGACCTCTGAATTCTTAACAGCCAACCAAGTTGAAGCTTTCTCGAGAAAAAGGAGCCCAAGGATACATGCTAATATCTTCTTTGGAAGTCAAAATTAAGGAGAATGTGAATATTTTTCTTATAATCAAGGAGTTTCTCATGATAAGCTCTGGTGCTGTCAGTTAAAGAGAGGGATGGATTTTCTCGGTGATATGTGGACTATCACCAATTGGATAAGATTACGATCAAGAATGAGTATCCTCGGAAGGAGATAGATGATTCGATGGATCAGCTAAAAGGGAGTCGTTGTTTTCTCTATGATGGATTTACGCTTTAGCTATCCTCAGATTTGTGTGATAGTAGAGAGTGTTCCCAGAATGACTTTTCAAATGCGTTATGGGCATTATGAGTATCTCATGATGCCGTTTGGAGTGACAAATGCTCCTGCTGTATTCATGGATTTCTTGAATCGGATCTTTCGTCCTTATCTAGACAAATTTGTTGTTGTCTTTATCGATGACATTCTAATCTATTCTCGAAAATCAAGTGGAACATGCTGAATATCTCGGTATATTTCTCCAGATTTGGAAGGAGAAGAATTTTGAACACTAAGTTGTCAAATTTCAAATTTTGGTTGGAAGAGGTTAAACTTTTGGGTTATGAGATTTCAAAGGAAGGAATTGCTATGAATTCATCGACGGTTGAAACAGTTCTTCAGTGGGAAAGACCAGAGATCGTAACGGAGATTCGTAGCTTGTGGGATTAGTTGGTTATTATCCAAGAGTTATCGAAGGATTCTCCAAGATAATAGGACCTTTCACCTAGCTTATAAGAAAAGAATCAAGCTTTTCTATAGATGGATGTATGTGAGGGAAGTTTTCAAGGGTTGAAGAGACATTCAACTACTTCGTTAGTCTTAGTTCTACCTGATCCTAATCAACCCTTGTGGTGTTTTGTGATGTTTCATATCAAGGTTTAGGATGTGTGCGTGTGCAGAATGGGAAGGTTGTGGCGTATGCTTCAAGGCAATCAGCAGTGCATGGGAAGAACTACCCTACACGAACTTAGAGTTAGCCATGTGTGTTTACATCGAAGATCTAGAGGCATTATCTACATGGAACAACATTCAACGTCTACAGTAATCATTAGAGTCATAAATATCTGGTTGATTATAAGGAGTTAAATATGAGACATTACATGGACGGCAATGTAAGACACCTTTGTGTTGACACCAAGATAGTGAAAGGATTGCGATTGGACTCGAGCTTGTACGATAAGCAACGGATGAAGCTAAGATAGCTCAGGAAAAGATGTAAACAACTCAAGGGAGAAGAAATTGTGTTAGTAAAGGCAATCTGGAATTATGTAATTGGAGACACAACGTGTGAGCTAGAAGACAAGATGAAGGACACAATACCCTTATCTATTCTAAAGTATGACAAAATTTCGAGGATGAAATTTCTTTTCTGAAGGGAAGAGTTGTAACACCTCGAAAATTGTTTGTTTCATGATAAATAGTCATTTTATAATATTTGTGATTTTTTATGAATTTTTCCAGAAACGTTGATTATTTTAATATATTTCTCTATTTGTGTGCGTTGAAAGAAGTCGAGAAAATAAAATATTTTTCCCGAGGCAGGAAAACCTTGAACTATGGAAACGTCGACGGGGGATCTTATTAAACCCGAGGCTTGGCACAGTTTGTGAGGTTTACATTTTTTAAGATTTTTATCTAATAAATAAAAATCGCAGTACATTTTATTATCCGTTGGACAATAAGTACTAAGTTTTTATTAACTATAACATTTGCCCATTGAATAATAATTTGTAGTAAAAAGCTTATCATCTTTTCAAGAGTATCAATTTTATGTCACATCATTTTGACTTTGCAAAAAGTGAAGAGTTGGCTTCTTGGAGAAGCTTTGTTTATGGCTTATTGCAAAAGCCAAATTTCACCAAGCTTCTAGAGGAAGCTTCTCCTTCCCTCCTCTCCAAAGTGACCCCACGGTTTTGAGGGGGAAAGTGGCAAGGAAAGTTGTTATCTTTTTACAAAACACATTACCACTTTTACTCTAAGACATCTCTATCACTTTCTCTCTCCACATTTTCTCTTCTCTCACTTTTCTCTCAAACCTTTCTCCTCTTCTCCAGGATAACCCTACCTCATTCCCCTCCATGTTTGTTTGATTCAAAGCTAGCCATTTTGCTTGAAGCTACACTTCCTTTGAAGCTTTTCATCTCTTGTTGAAAATCATCTTCAAGAACTCACCTTTACTCTCCATTTCTCTCCACTTCCACGACCAAGAGACACCATTTTTTGCCATCCACATTTTCTTGCCCAACCAAGCTTGTTTCCTATATCTTCTCATCATCTTAAAGCTTTTCTCTTTTGTGACCAACACCTAGATCTATCATTTTCATCCTCTTCCACAAAGCCTTAAACTTTGAAGCTTTGAGATAAAGTTCATGGCTTTACTACTTTTCTCTTCTCTTTTTCATGATCCTTGGTCACTTTAGTGATCAAGGATTCTTTTTTTAAGTCTTGGTTGGTGATTATGTGAGTGTGACCATCTTAGGGTTTTAGTGAAGGATTTGAACAAAAATCATCAAGGAGATTCTAGAACAAACTTGGATGACCAAATAGTAAGGTGATTCTACTTTGTTCATTTCTCTTCTCTCCATCAAGAAACAAAACAAAAGTTTTCACCTTTCTCTCCCAAACCCCACGACCAAAACATGATTTTGGAGGGTTCAAGGTTTAGTTTTTATTTGTTCATTTTCATCCTCACTTTCTTGAAGCCAAGAACACAAAATCCTCTCACCTTTCCTCCATTTATGCTCACGGTCTCCCCCTCAAGAACCACCCATCCATCTTCTTTAATTCCATCTAACCATAGATCTTGAATCTAGGCACAAATCCAAGACACTTTCATGTTAAGATTTTAGTCAAAATCATCCATCTTCAACCTTGTTCTTCAAGCTCAAGATCAAGGGTTTTTAGGAGAAGTTTTGAATCTTCACTTCTAATCTTATTTTCAAAATGTTAAATCATGATCTTGATCCATGGTTGTCTTTTATCAAGCTTTAGGTCTAATATTTGTATGTTTGTTGTCTTAAAGGTTGCTTATTGGTGTTGGACGAAAATCAATCAAGGAGACATCAACGAGCCTTCTTTCTAATTTTCTCTTGAGGTAAATAGGAGATTAACCTCATCAACCAAACATGGTGGTGAGAAAATGGAAATGTTGTGTTTGTAAGTGAAGAATCCATGTGAGGATTCTTCACTTGATTGTGTGGTGATGGTTTATGCTTATTTGCTTTATATGAATTTGATTTTGTATGATTTATGCTTATGTGCTTAGTTATGCTCTATTATGATTTATGCATGGATATGCTATAGTGTGATTTGATAATCGAAGTATGATATGTAACACCCTCTCCTCAGGGTATCACATTTCTGACTCCCAACTCATAATCTGTAAAGAAGTTGATAAAAGGTTTGAGTTATAAAATGTGAGTTTTAAAATTTCTTATTACAGAAACATAAACTTACTGAAATCCATAAGTATTACTGAAAATATAATTAAACAGATTAATATACAATATTGACACTAATTAATATTTAACAATTTAAAGAGAAATGCAAAACTAATAGACTCTCTTTTTAACAGTAGCAAACCCCATGACTGGTCCTACTTAATAGCACGATAAAACACTAACAGTAAAACTTAGCATATTTATTCCTTCTTGTATCTATCTTGGTGCGTCAGACATCTGTTCCTTGTTCACACTGCACACTATCGAATCTTGAATTGCTACTCCTCAATGTTGTTACCAATCTCAGAATATCCGCCACTCGTTATGTCTAAGACAACTCGTTTCTTCTACTATATAATTTTTACAACACAAACACAGCAAAATAATATAACAAAGAGGTGAGATCACCTACGCCAATACCAACATGGTAGCATAGAGATAACACAAATAGCATATCATACTGATATATCATATCATAATTCCAATAATGCACTCAACATTAATCAACTATCATCATCCAATCATTTATCAGTTTAAATATCATTCAATATTCACGATGATGTCCTCAACAATATTCGAGTATTCATCAATTCAAATCACACGATAATAACAATAATGCCATCAACATTATTTATCATCATCATCACCCAGTATTATTCAACAGCTCAATTTTCATACCAATAATTACGATAATGTCATCAACATATTCCAGATATTCAACAGTTCAATTATCATAACCAATGCTC
Organism: Ormosia emarginata; assembly: GCA_029884605.1. Lineage (NCBI taxonomy): Eukaryota > Viridiplantae > Streptophyta > Magnoliopsida > Fabales > Fabaceae > Ormosia > Ormosia emarginata. The sequence goes on along the minus strand of JAQQTP010000074.1, from coordinate 23,103,422 downwards.
AATAATGATGCATATGTTATGCATGTGCACATAAACTCAATGTCCTAATCCATGGAAGTTTTCACAATTTCGAGAAGAATGTTCTGTTAATTGCCAGCCTTAGCCCAAAGACAATCTTCCAGATTAGCCCACAGACAATGCCCAGCCTTAGCCCACAGACAATTGTCCAGCTTTCGAAAAGAATCGTGTTCTTGTCGAGTATCGCCAATGCGTTGCAATGGACTGTATCGCCAAGTAGCATATGGTCCAGCCGTAGCCCACAGACAGATATCCACTGGTCGACCGTCGCACCTTGACGCACCCCAAGATCCATCATAGACCTCACTATCAATTCACATTCCCTCTTCAACCACAAGGGTCCCAATAGCATCAGCTATCAATTTTTGTTCAATTCAAAATCATCATATGCCTTAATGCATATCTTTCCAATGCATGTTCAATGCACCAATGCCAATCATAGGCAAATTCCTCATTTCCAATGCATGTTCAATACACCAATGCCAATCATAGGCAAAATTCACACTTTCATATTCAGGGTCCACACATTGGCCCATTCTCAATTTTAATTTCATTATCTCATAATCAGGGTCTACACATTGGTCCAACAGTAATCATACTATATTTTTAACAGCGAAATCATATTATCGCGTTTTCATAATCATAAAACACTTTTGTCGTGTTTTCACAATCGCGCAACATTCTTGTTACGTTTTCATAATTCCACAACACTTCGGTTGCATTTTCAAATCACATATTGATTTTTCAACATTTTTTCAATCACGTAAAAATATTTACATGTTACTCAAATCGCGTAGCGATTTTTCACCATATTCACAATCGCGTAACTTAAAAATCATTCTTTTAAGTAGCGTAAATCATATTTCATCATTTTCAAAATATTTTAATGCTTTCCAAATCGCGTAGAAATATTTTAACATTTTTCAAATCGCGTAACTTAAAAATCACATTTTTAAGATACGTAAAACATTTTTTACCATTTTACAATCACGTAAAATATTCCTCAATATTCTAAACATTATTTTGGACTTGCAAACAAATCAATATCATTTCCAACATCATTTTTTCATATTTCACCTTTCAGAAATTCTTTACTCAAAATAATATGACTTTTCACATTATTTTCCACATTTTCTTACTCAAGAAAATCTTTTTCACAATATATTCCACAAATTCACAATTCCATTAAATTAAATCAATGTTTCAAACTTTAAAAATTACTAATGCTCTCCAAAACCCAAAGGATGAGTTACACGTTAGAAAATATCAAATCAGTATTATATTCTCAATTTTTCTCAAATAAATTCTAAAATCAATTCTCTTCAAAATAAATCGAGGTTCAAACACTTTCAACCTCTCTTGTCCATTTACATATGAAAATTTCATTTCTCAAGTGATAAAACACTTTGATTCCCTTTCCAAAAATCCTTGTACTAAATCAATTATATTTTCACTTGGAAAATCACTTTGTTTCATCAAAATCAAGGTATTACAAACCTTCCAAAACCGTGGTACATGATTATTTAAACCATCAAATATTTTTCCTTTTAAGTCAATATGGTTTTACACAAACAAAACCATTAAAAATCCTTTACAAAAACCGTGAGCACTTGGTCTTTGAAATCAAATCATTTGTTCATTTTTCATTTTCACTTTCTTTGTAAATCCATTTTCACTTTCTTTGCAAATCCTTAAAATCAACATTGCCCATGTTTAGTAAAATGCTTAGAAACTTTTTACACAAAATAAATCAGTAAAAATCCTTCTCAAAACCATGAACACTACTTCTTGAAAAACAAACCCTTCATTTATTTTCCTTGCTTTTCTAATCCTCCAATTTTATCATTTATGAAAATATTAATTTATGAACACCTATTTTGAGGTGTCTTGGCCAAAATCCTCTTAGTCTTTGGAACCAAAAATCAATTTCCTTTCCATCATCAAATCATGACATATAAATACATATTCAAATATATATCACAAGCATGCCATAATCAAAGCAATAAATCATGCAAATCATACCAAGCATATTCAAATAATCAAAGCACATAAACACCCACAAATTATTACATGAACATGGATATGAATCCTCATATGGATTCACTATCCATCAAATATAAGACCATCTCTCACCACCATACTTGGTTGGTGAGATGAATCTCCCTCTTACCTCTTGAAGATCCTCAAAAGCTCCTTGTTTTGCTTCTTTTTCCAAGTCCTTCACCACCAAGGCCTTCTCAAATACAAGACAAAACACAAGTTAATTAACATATCAAGCTTGAACAAGATAAACCATGGATCAAACATGGCTTAGAACATGAAGAAGAGAGAAGAAATGAAGTTTCCTTACACTTCACCACAAATACCCTATAACTTTGATCTTGAAGAAAGTCCATGAAGATGAATGATTTAGAGAAAGTCTCCAACATGAAAGTTGCTTAGAATAAGGTAAGGATTCAAGATATGTGGTTGTTTGAAATTAAAGAGTGATGGAAGGTAGATCTAGGGGTCTTGGCCGAAACCTCCATGAAAAGAAAGTGGAGAGAAAAGCTTGATGAGTTATTGTTTTTGGAGAAGACAAAGGAAATCAAGAATATCAATAATATGGTCTTCAAACTTTCCTATGTCCTAAAGCTTCTCAAAACCGTAGCCCCCCCTTTCCATGCATTCTCATAAGAGTGCAAATAATCAATAATGATGCATAATTGACTAAAACAACTAATAATGTCTTCAAACTTTTTCCTTTAGCTCCTAAACAACACAAAAACCGTCCCCCTCCATCCATGCATTCAACAAAGTTGTCATCTTTTCTAGCCACCATTTAGAGCCATTTAAGCCATTGATTAGATCAATGGTTAGGATTTAGGTAGACTTTTGATTAGAAGACTTAATCTAGGCCATTAGATCTTTCCTCCTTGAAATCCTAGCCATTAGATCCATCTCCAAAATGAAGGGTCAAGATTACTCCTTCTAACTTTTAATCCAAGGGTCATAATTAGTCATAGCCATTTTAGAAGACCAAATCTCCACCATTGATTAAATCCAAATCCGATGGTTATAAATGATCCATCTCTACCATTGATTAAATCCAAATCCAACGGTCACAAATCGTCTTAGCCACTTTATAAGATCAAATCTCCACCCTTGATTAATTCTTCATCCAATGGTTATAAATGTTCATAGCCATTTTATTAGACTGATTCTACACCGTGGATTAAATCGATGGTTGATATTAAAGTCTTCAATATTAGACTTGCTTCCTATTGGTCCATCAAAAGAATTAAACTTGTTTCCTATTGGTCCGTCAAAAGTTGTCATAACCACTATTGTTGACTTAAGCAGTATAATTTCTATTTTTATCTACTAAAACCCCATGAAAGAATATATTTACTGTATTTTTATCTCCCGATAATTAAATACAGTACAAAACACAATATAATAAAATTTTAAAAACTATTTTCGGATTCAGGTTTAGTAAGATCCCCTGTCTCCGTCTAAACAGTTCAAATTTTTTTATGCATAGAAAAATTTTCACTTTGCGGGACCCACCTAGACCCACTTAAGGCCACCTTGGGCCCACAAACAGCCCAAAAATAATCAAAGAAATCTAAAAATTTATAATCATCCACAAAAATCACAAATATTAGAAAACGTATGAAAATCAAGTCAGATTGTTAAAAATAATTAACAATCAAGAAAAATAAATACATACAGATTTCCCCCAGCCCAAAAATTATTATTTTCTTGACACGGAGTAAATCACACAAAATGATCAAATGCGCAGACGGAATACTCAAAATAATTTTACAGTACACAGAAATCACTAAACAGTAGAATTCTGTTAACTGTCAAAATTACTGTCTAATAGATAGGAAATTTTGGAGTGTTACATGATATGTGTTTGGAATCTTGTTGTTGGAGGATGAGAATTTAGAGGTCTAAGGACCATGAGGCTCACGGCCATTAAGCACATTTTGGGGCAACCCAAGTCAAAAATATTTTATAAATTGTGAATCTAGTTGATTAGGTAAAAGGGATATGAATCAAAGATTTTTGAGTGTGGAAAGGAAATGAATATGATTTTATTAATTTGAAAGAATGGATTTTTAGCATAGGTCATAAAGAATGAATTTGGAAGATGATGTTAAGTTTAAAGTATTTTGTTTAAAAAGGATTTTTAGAGGAGTGTGGAAATGTATAACTTTTATTGAATAAATAATTATTTTGCAATAGAAATGGAAAAAAGAGAATTTTAAAGGTGATTTGAGATTCAAAGTATTTTACCTAAGGAGAATGGAACAAAGTTTTATTATTAGATAACAGTATTTTAATTAAGATGATGGAGGATAAGTTTTAAAAGTGATTTAGAACTCAAGGTATTTTGTTTAAGAGGATTTTAGTAAAGGTAATGGAAGTAGTTTTTAGTAAAGTAATATAATGTGGATTTTTGGAAAACATTGGAAAACTTTTACGCAATTGTGATAATAGCGGTTTGCTATCAGGTCAACGTTCTGGACCTAGCCTTGTTAAAAATATAATCTGTGGCCTGGGGTGGCTTGTATTATGCATTGAATTGTCATGCATTGAACATTATGATGCATTGAACATTAAACATTGTTTGGTGGTTGTGCTGATGTGCTGGACCTGGGTGAATCAATGTTATTATATAATTGCATGGGCGGTTATATAATATCATTGATACTAATGGTATTAGACAATTATATGAGTGGTTGTTTTTAATATCATTGGGAACAGTACAATGGTGGCTTGAGTTATGCAAAGAGTTATCATGCATTGAACATCATACAGTCAGTGTCTGTATGGCTTTTGTTGCCAAGGAGTGAATGAGAATCGAATAGTGAGATCTATGATGGATCTTAGGGGATTATAGGGCACAGTGATTCATAGTGATAATTGTTCACCTTATACATCACTGGCCATGAAGAAACGTTGCAATGCATTATGCACCCGACAACACTATCTCTTTTCGTGGTCTGGTGTAGACTGTCATTGAGGGTGGCAGATCTTTTGGAATGTTCATCTCGAAATTTGAGTATTAGCTCTATATGTAACACCCTGAAAATTGCTTGTTTCATGATTTATATTCATTTTATAATATTTGTGATTTTTGGAAATTTTTCTAGAATTATTTGACTTGTTTGATTATTTTATTATATTTCCCAATTTACGTGCCGTATGCGAGACCGAAAAAATATAATATTTTTATGAGACCGGAAAGCTTTGGCCTATTAAACGACATAGGGGGATCTTACTAAACCTGAGCCAGACACAATTTATGAAGTTTTCATTTTTCAAGATTTTATCTGATAAATAAAATCACACTACATTTTATTATCCGTTGGACAATAAATACAAGTTTTGTTAACTGTAACTTTTGTCCACTGCATAATAACCTTAGTAGAGTGTTAGTCATCTTTTCTAGAGAACAACTTAATGACATCACAAATTATGACATCATCGTTGACTTTTCAAAAAAGTAAGTTTTAACTTCTTGAAGAAGCTTTGTGGGAAACTTCCTAACACTTTCCTATTGTTGGAGAAGCTTTACCAATGCTTATTGGAGAAGCTTCATCTTCTCTCTCCTTGAATGTATGGCCACGGTTTAGGGAGGAAAAAGATGACCAAGTTTCATCTTTTCCCTTAATCTTTCATTTCACATTTTCTCCCCAAAGAGCCTTCATCTTTTCTCTCACTTTTCTACCACACTTTCATCTTCTCCATTTTCTCTCTAACTCCACGGCAGCCCCACATCCTTCCACTCTCCATGGTTGCTTGATTTCAAGCTCACACCTTGCTTGAATCTACATCTCCTTTGGAGACTTTCATTTCTTGTTGAAGTCATCTTCCAAGGAGCTCACTTTTCCTCTCCATTTTCTCTCCTCTTCTATGGCCAAACCACCATTTTTGGCCACCCACATCTTCTTGCTTAACCAACCTTATTTCTTGCACCTTCTCATCATTTTGAAGTTTTTCATATTTGTGACCATCACCTAAATATTCCATTTTCACCTTCTTCCACAAAGCCCTAAAGTTTGAAGCTTTGAGGTAAAGTTCATTGCAATACTACTCTTCTCTTCTCTTCTCTTTTTCGTAATCCTTGGTTACTTTGGTGATCAAAGATTCTTCTTTTAAGCTTTGGTTGGTGATTATGTGAGTTTGACCATCTTAGGGTTTTGCTGAAGGATTTGGACGAAAATCATCAAGGAGGCATCAAGCTCTAACCTATAGTTTTTGAGGTGAAATTGCTAATCTTTGCTTCTCTTTACATTTTAAGGTTCTAGACTATGTTTTGATCTATAGCCATCTTAGTTAGGCCTTGTTCTTGGACCATCTCTCACCTTTTCTCTCACTTTTCCTCTTCTCTCTTTTCTCTCCATGTGAGTAGTCAGCTCTCAGGTGCCGGTAATGGAGTGCTTAGGCGCTCAGTTGATAGAGAAGAAGTATTAAACATTACCCAGTCAGCGCTCAGGCGCTGGTAATGGAGCGCTTAGGCGCTCAATTGGCAGAGAAAAAATGTTGGATGTACCTAGTCACCGCTTAGGCATTGGAAGGCTAGCGCTCAGGCGCTCGTTGCTGGACATTCTACACTATTTTTCTTCCTATAACTCATGGCCAATACCCCCAAAATACCATCCAACCTTGTTTAATTCCAACAAACCCTTGATCTTGAACCTAGACACTATTCTAAGATATTTTCATGTTGAGACCATCTTCGAATTCATCCATTTTCAAGTGTTTCTTCTAAGTCCAAGATTTGAAGACCTAGAGGTGAAGTTTTGAACTTTCACTTCTAATCTTATTTTTAAAGTGTTAAACCATGATCTTGATCCATGGTTGTCTTCTATCAAGCTTAGATTTAATGTGTACTTTCTTGTTGTCTTAAGGAATTGCTTGTTGGTGGTGGACGAAAATTCAAGAAGACATGAAGGAGCTCTCTTTTGATCTTCTCTTGAGGTAGGAGGGAGATTAATCTCATCGACCAAGTTGGGTGGTGAGAAAATGAAAACTTTGTGTTTGTAAGTGAAGAATCCATGTGAGGATTCCTTCACTTGATTGTGTGATGATGACTGCTTGTGCTTGTTTAATTATGTTAGATTATATGAAGTTGATAGTATGTATGAAAGCTATATGATTGTTTAATTGTCATGTTAATTTATCTACTTGATTGTATGAAGTTTGTACGTGGTTGTCTATGCTATCTTTGTGGCTTGAAAGTATGCATAAATTTGTTATGGTGGGATTTTGATACGTTGTATGATATGAATATATGTAAGCGGAAAGAGATTTTAAGTTCAAGAACCTTTGTGGCTCACAGCCACTCTATTTAAAATAGGAGTAATCAAGCCAAAGATACTTTATAAATTGTGGATTTAGTGATTGGGTAATAAGAGTATGAATTTAAAGTTTTTAATGCTTGGAAAGAAAATGCATAAGATCATATAAGCTGCAAAAAAGAGATTTTTAACAAAGATCATGAAGAGTGAATTGGGAAGAAGGATGTTAAGTTTAAAGTATTTTATCATAAAAAGATTTTTTTAAAGGAATATGGATAACGTATAGTTTTTATTAGATAAATAATGATTTTGATTTAGATAATGGGGAATGAGTTTTAAAATTGATTTAGAATTCAAGACATTTTGTTTATGAGGATTTTAGTAAAAGTGATGGAAGTAGTTTTCAGTAAAGTAATATAATGCGAATTTTGGGAAGAATATTGGTAATTGTTTATGCAATTGTGAAAGTAGCGGTTTGCTATCGGGCCGATGTACTGGACCTAATTTTATTAAAATTTGATTTGTGGCCTGTGGTGGCTTATATTATGCATTGAATTATCGTGCATTGAACATTATCATGCATTGAACATTATACACTGTTTTGTTGTTGTGTCGATGTGCTAGGCCCAGATGGATCAGTGTTATTATGTAATTGTATGGGTGGTTATATAATTCATTGATACTAATGGTGTTAGACGATTGTATGGACTGTTGTTTTAATACCATTGGGAACAGTACAATGATGGCTGGAGTTATGTATTGAGTTATCATGCATTGAACATCATACAGTCAGTGTCTGTATGGCTTTTGTTGCCTAGGAGTAAATGAGAATTGGGTAGTGTGATCCAATGAAAGGATCTTGGGGGACCGTGAGGCATGGTGATTCATTTAGTGATCATGTTATCACATTATTACACCCCTGGCCATGAAAAACCATTGCAACGCATTACGAGCCCGACAAACATTATTCTTTTCATGGTCCGGCATAGACTGTCATTCAGGGGGGCAGATCTTCTGGAACGTTCATCTCTGAAATTGAGTATTAGCTCCATGGAGTAGGAATTAGTTCATTATGCATACACATGGTCAGTATACCTATTGTCATGGCATGGTCAACATACATATTGTGGTGGCATAATCATTTTATATATCTACAGTGGATGCCTGTTATTATAGCGCTGTTAATATTTATATTATTGTGGGATATGCTCTCTAACAATATTTATGAAATTGATAACTTGAATATATCTGCAATATCTGTATGTATGGAATGACTATCATTCGTATCATTTTCTCTATTGCTATTTTGGTATGCGATGTAGGGGATCTCACCTCTTTATTGCTTTGTCCTATTTTATGTTTATATTGATGAAGACTGCAAAGGGGATGAGGTAGAATCATCTGGATTTTTAGTTGGGTAGATTTCTGATTTACGGTGATGGCATCTGGACGAGATTTCATTGGTTACGTGCGGGTACGACTTCATAGAGGCATTGATGTTTGGTGTGTTGTCTGAGACACCAAGCATTTTATATATATAGGGGTTACAGCTCGATCTGCTAGTAGTACCTATCCCAGGATTACTACTTTCCCCTTTAGTATTTTTGTACTTGTCACCTTTTATTTGGTTATGTAAGTATTATGTTTTGTGTTACCAATGCTTTATGTTAAGGATGGATACATTTATATATGAAATATATTTCCCTTCGGTGATTGTATTTTAAGGGCTGTGTACTAAATATATTTCACCCGCGGCTCATATTTTCTATATATGCACAATGTTTAAATTTGGAAAATTGTTGTTGAGCTGTAGCACGCCTAAATTTAGTGACTGTGGCATAATGACGATTGTGTCATGGTTATTAAATTTGGGAGTGTTACACCATGGAGTAGGAACTGGTTCAGTATGTATACACATGGTCAGTACACATATTGTCGTGGCATGGTCAACATATATATTGTGGTGGCATAATCATTACATACCTATTGTGGATATCTGTTGTTATAGTGTTGTCAATGTTTATATTATTGTGGGATATGCTTTTTGATGATATGTATGAAATTGATAACTTGAATATATCTGCAATAACTGTATGTATAAAATGACTTTGTCATTTGTATCATTTTCTTCACTGCCATTTTGGTATACGATGTAGGGAATCTTACCTCTTTGTTGTATTATTTTGGGTCAAAATTACATTGAAGAAGATTGTGAAGGAAGGCGAGGTTGAATCGTCTAGATTTTACTGAATTGACTTCTGATTATAGTGATGGCATCTAGATGAGATTTGTTTGGCTACGTGCAGGTACGACTTCATGGAGGCATTGATGCTTGGCATGTCAACTGTGACACTGGGCGCTTCGTGCATAGTGGGGAGGTGACTCTGCTTAGGAGTAGTACCTATCTTGGGGTTACTACTTTTACCTTCAATGCTTTTGTGCATATGGAGTTCTTTATTCCTACTAGAGACCTGTGGGGTGATCGGCATCACACCCCTAGGGAGGATTCTATGGAGTCAATTGCTCGGACTCTTGTCCGTCATGATGTGCCTCGACAGGGAAATTTGCCCGTTCTGGCTCCAGAGGAAGATTAAGTGGGGGAGATTACCCTTCATGTGTTTGGGCTTGGATTGGGTCAAATTTACATATGGTAGTTGTGCACATCTACTGTTGTTTGAATATGTAAGTAGTATGTTTTGTATTAACAATACTTTATGTTAAGGATATATATGCATTTATGGAATGTATTTTCCTTCGGCGATTTTGTTTTAAGAGTTATGTAGTAAATATACTTCATTCGTGGCTCTTATTTTCTTTATATACATAATGATTAAATTTGTAAAACTTATTTTTGAGTTGTAGCACGCCTAGCTTTAGTCACTGTGGCATAATGATGATTGTGCCGCAATTGTTAAATGTAAGGGTGTTACATTAGGTGGTATCAGAGCAGTTCATCCTGTTGAGCCGTGGTATGGACTGACTATGCTTAGACATGTTAGAAGTTTTTGTATGTTGTGCATTTCCTTGTCTCTTGGTTGAGATGATGAGAAAGGAATGCATGGCTTGCCATAGGTTGAAGGTTAGTTGCTACTGTTGTACAGTTACGTGATATTGAGGACTAGCCTACTCAATATGTAATGTTCTATGTGGACAAGAAACTCTGACTTCACCTAGGCGTACTAGCAAGAATAAGAGTTCTTTTTGTAAGGAGTCCAACTAGTATGACTGAACTCTTTTAGAATTTGCTACATCTACACCTTTTGTTGTGATATCTCTAGAGCCCAAGCTTAAGTCTTTCAGGCTTATGGTTAAGTTTGTTTGGTTTGTGTTGTGTGATTCTTTATGTTTGGTTTCCGAAATGAGCCAATATTGTTTGAAAGGGATTGCGATTGGTTTTTGTTATGTTTTGATTCGTCTGTCTTCAAAGGAAAGCAATGGCTTGCGGTAGGCGTACGCGTGTGAATGTAGGGCATGACGATGATGGGATGGCTACGACTGCAGAAGCAATGAAAAGAATGGCTACCGTAACAGTACAACAGAATCAGAGGGCTACTCAATAGCAGGAATTGGTAGCCAAGGCTCAGATTTTATTAGAAATGAATCAATCTCAAGACTTGGGACCCCATGATGTTGGACCATATTGGTTTCGAAGGAGGAGAAATCGTAAGGTCAAGCGATTCCAGTGGAGACCACATTCATGACCATTGGGGAAGCAACAACAATAGCAACTGTATGATGGTAGTGCTAGTGGTAGTAGATCTAGCCAGACCTTGGCATTTTTACCAATATATAAGAAATGTGGAAAGAATCACTCAACGAGGGAGTGTAAGATCAAGGGGGTAGTCTGTTTCAAGTGCGGGAAGCTCATATACATTTTTAGAGACTGTGCTCCGCCAAAGAGGAAGTCTTCTGTTAGTGATGTACGTGCTTCAAGACCTAAAGCTAAAGGGAAAGTTTATACCTTAGGTGGAACGAAAGTTTCCCAGACTGAAGATCTAAACAATGGAGATTGTGCCACAGGAGATGATCCCTTGACTGTGTTGTATAATTCCAGGGGCAACCCATTCCTTTATGGCTTATGACTGTGTGGATTGATTAGGGTTATTGTTGTCTTCATTACCTTTTGACTTGTTCATTTGTGCTTCTATTACTAAACCTATTGTTACTATCCAACTACTCAAACTATCCTATTTCTGTTAAAGACCAAATCTATTCTATTGATTTGAATTGTTTACCTCATTCTCGACTAGATGTGATTTTAGGAATGTATTGGTTATTTTCTAATCATATCCTGCTAGATCGTTCCGATGAAAACCTTGGTGTTTCCTGAAACTGAGACCTCCAAATTCTAAATGGCCAACCAAGTTGAAGCTTTCTCGAGGAAAAGGAGCCCAAGGATACATGCTAATATCTTCTTTGGAAGTCAAAATTAAGGAGAATGTGAATATTTTTCTTATAATCAATGAGTTTCTCATGATAAGCTCCAGTGCTGTCAGTTAAAGAGAGGGATGGATTTTCTCGGTGATATGTTGACTATCACCAGTTGGACAAGATTATGATCAAGAATGAGTATTCTCGGAAGGAGATAGATGATTCGATGGATCAGCTAAAAGGGAGTCATTGTTTTCTCCATGATGGATTTATGCTTTAGCTATCCTCAGATTTGTGTGATAGTAGAGAGTGTTTCCAGAACGGCTTTTCAAACACGTTATGGGCATTATGAGTATCTCATGATACAGTTTGGAGTGACAAATGCTCCTGCCATATTCATGGATTTCATGAATCAGATCTTTCGTTCTTATCTAGACAGATTTGTTATTGTCTTTATCGATGACATTCTGATCTATTCTCAAAAATCGGGAGGAACATGCTGAATATCTCGGTATATTTCTCCAGATTTGGAAGGAGAAGAATTTTGAACACCAAGTTGTCAAATTTCAAATTTTGGTTGGAAGAGGTTAAACTTTTGGGTTATGAGATTTCAAAGGAAGGAATTGTTGTGAATTCATCAAACGATGAAGCAGTTCTTCAATGGGAAAGACCAGAGACCGTAACGGAGATTCGTAGCTTGTGGGATTAGCTTGTTGATTCTCCAGACAGTAGGACCTCTCACCTAGCTTACAAGAAAAGAATCAAGCTTTTCTATAGATTAATGCATGTGAGGGAAGTTTTCAAGGGTTGAAGAAACGTTCGACTACTTCGCCAGTCTTAGTTCTACCTGATCCCAATCAACCCTTGTGGTGTTTTGTGATGTTTCACATCAAGGTTTACGATGTGTGCATGTGTAGAATGGGAAGGTTGTGGCGTATGCTTCAAGGCAATCAGGAGTACATGGGAAGAACTACCCTACACGAACTTGGAGTTAGCTATGTGTGTTTACATCGAAGATTTGAAGGCATTTTCTACATGGAACAACATTCAACGTCTACAGTAATCACTAGAGTCAGAAATATCTGGTTGATTAGAAGGAGTTAAATATGAGACGTTACATGGACGGCGATGTAAGACACCTTTGTGTTGACACCAAGACAGTGAAAGGATTGCGATTGGACTCAAGCTTGTATGATAAGCAACGGATGAAGCTAAGATGGCTCAGGAAAAGATGTAAATAACTCAGGGGAGAAGAAATTGTGTTAGTAAAGGCAATCTGGAATTATGTAATTGGAGACACAACGTGTAAGCTAGAAGACGAGATGAAGGAACAATACCCTCATCTATTCTAAGGTATGACAAAATTTCGAGGACGAAATTTCTTTTTAGAAGGGGAGAGTTGTAACACCCCGAAAATTGTTTGTTTCATGATAAATAGTCATATTATAATATTTGTGATTTTTGTGAATTTTTGTGGATTTTTCCAGAAACGTTGATTATTTTAATATATTTCTCTATTTGTGTGCGTTGAACGAAGCTGAGAAAATAAAATATTTTTTCCGAGGTTGGAAAACCTTGAACTGTGAAAACGTCGACGGAGGATCTTACTAAACCCGAGGCCCAGCACAGTTTACGAGGTTTACAATTTTTTAAGATTTTTATCTAATAAATAAAAATCGCAGTACATTTTATTATCTGTTGGACAATAAGTACTGAGTTTTTATTAACTATAACATTTGCCCATTAAATAATAATTTGTAGTAAAAAGCTTATCATCTTTTCAAGAGTGTCAACTTTATGTCACATCACTTTGACTTTGCAAAAAGTGAAGAGTTGGCTTCTTGGAGAAGCCTTGTTTATGGCTTGTTGCCGAAGCCAAATTTTGCCAAGCTTCTAGAGGAAGCTTCTCCTTCCCTCCTTTCCAAAGTGACCCCATGGTTTTGGGGGGGGAAAGTGGCAAGGAAAGTTGTTATCTTTTTACAAAACACATTACCACTTTTACTCTAAAACATTTCTATCACTTTCTCTCTCCACATTTTCTCTTCTCTCACTTTTCTCTCAAACCTTTCTCCTCTCCTCCAGGACAGCCCTACCCCATTCCCCTCCATGTTTGTTTGATTCAAAGCCAGTCATTTTGCTTGAAGCTACACTTCCTTTGAAGCTTTTCATCTCTTGTTGAAAATCATCTTCAAGAACTCACCTTTCCTCTCCATTTCTCTCCACTTCCGCGACCAAGAGACACCATTTTTGGCCATCCACATTTTCTTGCCCAACCAACCTCTTTTCCTATATCTTCTCATCATCTTAAAGCTTTTCTCTTTTGTGACCAACACCTAGATCTATCATTTTCTTCCTCTTCCACAAAGCCTTAAACTTTGAAGCTTTGAGGTAAAGTTCATGGCTTTAGTACTTTTCTCTTCTCTTTTTCGTCATCCTTGGTCACTTTAGTGATCAAGGATTCTTCTTTTAAGTCTTGGTTGGTGATTATATGAGTTTGACCATCTTAGGGTTTTAGTGAAGGATTTGAACAAAAATCATCAAGGAGGTTCTAGAGCAAACTTGGATGACCAAATAGTAAGGTGATTCTACTTTGTTCATTTCTCTTCTCTCCATCAAGAAACAAAACACAAGTTTTCACCTTTCTCTCCCAAACCCCACGACCAAAACATCATTTTGGAGGGTTCACGGTTTAGTTTTTATTTGTTCATTTTCATCCTCACTTTCTTGAAGCCAAGAACACAAAATCCTCTCACCTTTCCTCCATTTATGCTCATGGTCTCCCCCTCAAGAATCACCCATCCATCTTCTTTAATTCCATCCAACCATAGATCTTGAATCTAGGCACAAATCCAAGACACTTTCATGTTGAGATTTTAGTCAAAATCATCCATCTTCAACCTTGTTCTTCAAGCTCAATATCAAAGGTTTTTAGGTGATGTTTTGAATCTTCACTTCTAATCTTATTTTCAAAATTTTAAACCATGATCTTGATCTATGGTTGTCTTCTATCAAGCTTTAGGTCTAATATTTGTATGTTTGTTGTCTTAAGGGTTGCTTATTGGTGTTGGACGAAAATCAATCAAGGAGACATCAACGAGCCTTCTTTTTTATTTTCTCTTGAGGTAAAAGGGAGATTCACCTCATCGACCAAACATGGTGGTGAGAAAATGGAAATGATGTGTTTGTAAGAGAAGAATCCATGTGAGAATTCCTTCACTTGATTGTGTGCTGATGGTTTATGCTTATTTGCTTTATATGAATTTGATTTTGTATGATTTATGCTTATGTACTTAGTTATGCTCTATTATGATTTATGCATGGATGTGCTATAGTGTAATTTGATAATTGAACTATGATATGTGTTTGGAATCTTGTTGTTGGAGGATGAGAATTTAGAGGTCTAAGGACCATAAGGCTCACGGCCATTAAGCACATTTTGGGGCAATCCAAGTCAAAAATATTTTATAAATTGTGAATCTAGTTGATTAGGTAAAAGGGATATGAATCAGATTTTTGAGTGTGGAAAGGAAATGAATATGATTTTATTAATTTGAAAGAATGGATTTTTAGCATAGGTCATAAAGAATGAATTTGGAAGATGATGTTAAGTTTAAAGTATTTTATTTAAAAAGAATTTTTAGAGGAGTGTGGAAATGTATAACTTTTATTGAATAAATAATGATTTTGCAATAGAAATGGAAAAAAGAGAATTGTAAAGGTGATTTGAGATCCAAAGTATTTTACTTAAGGAGAATGGAACAAAGTTTTATTATTAGATAATAGTATTTTAATTAAGATGATGAAGGATAAGTTTTAAAAGTGATTTAGAACTCAAGGTATTCTGTTTAAGAGGATTTTAGTAAAGGTAATGGAAATAGTTTTTAGTAAAGTAATATATTGTGGATTTTTGGAAAACATTGGAAAACATTTACGCAATTGTGAAAATAATGGTTTGCTATCAAGCCAACGTACTAGACCCAGCCTTGTTAAAAATATGGTCTATGGCCCGTGGTGGCTTGTATTATGCATTATGTAACACCCTAAAATTTGCTAATTTACAGTATTGTCTGAATTGTACTATTTTATGATTTTTGCGTGCTGTAAATTTATTTTGACTGTTCTGTGACTGTTTTTGATCTTTATGTGTGATTTACTCCGAGTCAGGAAATTAATAATTTTTGGGCCGGGGAAAATCTTTATCTGATTATTCAGAACTGGAGGATCTTACTGAACCCAATTCTGAATGATGCTTGTACCGATCTTTTAATTTTTAGAATTTATCTGCGAATTAAAAATATTTTATATTTTAATATTATTTTATTATCTATTGGACAGTACCTATTGACTTAAAAGTTGTAGCTTCTGCCCAGTGGACAATAGGAACCGAAAAAGTCTTTGTGACTTACAACTTAGTAAACCTAGTCAATGTTAGTGGCTTGAATTTTTCTAAGCCAATAGGATCTAGTCAACAATAATGGTTAGACTAGTTAGCTTAGTAACTAGAAAATCTAACTAAGTTAGCCTAGATTCTATGTAGTAACTAAATGGAATGAAACTTAGTTTACTATTCTTTAGGGATTCTTGTTACAAGATTTTTCTAGTGCATTCTAGAAGCTTGTTAGTCACACCAAAGTAACTAGGAAATCTAACTAAGTTAGCTTGATTTAATTAGAAGCAATGGAATTAGAAACTAGGTTAGCTTAAGCTTAACTAGGTAACTAAAGGAATCAAAACTTGGTTAGCAAATCCCATTGTGCTCCACGGCCAAGACACCTTCAAGGAAGGTTCAACGCTTAAATTTTCAAGCCTATCACTTATGGTAAATATCCTAGCCTCCATAACTATCTATATGGTAAAAATATCAAGCAAACATTTTACCTTCCTCTCCTTGCACCTCCACGGCTAACACATAAGGAAATAGGATGTCATTTCATTTCATCTTCATCATTTTTATCACAAAAATCTATTCTCTCTATTCTCTTTCTTCCAAGAACAAGCAAAAACTCCATTTCTCTCCTTCTAGAGGTATTCGGGCACCACACCATAACCATACCTCCACTCTTCTATAATTTCATCCAACATCATTTCTTGAACCTAAACACAATCCTAAACACTTTTCTAGTTGTGAACTTAAGCTAGTTCATCCATCTTGTGCTTGGAATACAAGGTTAAAGTTTTCTACTCAACAAGTTTTAAATCCTTGTTTAAGTTTGTTAGGGTTTTCTTGGAGGGTCACGAAATCTCTAGGAAAGCATCCAAGAGGAGTTTGTCTTCCTTAAAGGTAAGAGGGAGATTTAATCTCATCTACCATGTATTGGTGGTGAGAAAATGGATTTGTTTGTGGTGAAGAATCCATAAGAATTCATTCACTTGATTGTTTAAAGCTTTTCTTATTTGTGATGATTTTTTATGCAAGCATGTTTATAGCTTTGATTATATGTTTTAATATGTGTTTATGAAGGCATGATAGTTATTGTATATAGTAGGATGTGAATAACGTGATAAGGAATTGCATGAGGGTTCCAAAGAACCCAAAAGGGGGCTCACAGCCTCAACACCACCAAGAGGACCAAGATGTTCTAAAATATTTTCCTAATCATGGATTAATTAATTAAATTGGATTAAGGATTTTTACAAGGACTTAAATGAAAGAAAATAATTAAAGATGATTTATAGAACACATAATGAATTTCGGCCAACATGCCATTTATGATATCTTTAATCCAAAGTCATTTTCTAAGTGTGGACTTATGTAATTAATTTAATAAGAACTTAACTTAATGAATTTTTGGAGAATAAAGGAGTAAATTAATTTTAGAGTTTAATTAATGGAATAAATACTTGAAAAGTACTAACGTATAGCTCACCGGTTGGGATTTGAAGCGCGTTAGCAAGTTTCGAGCTGTAAATATTGGTTAAATCCAATAAAGGTAATTTTTAAAGAAAACAGTAGGAAATATTACTTAGAGAATTTTTATTAAGGAAATACTGTAAATAAGACTAAAAATAGATATATAATGGATAAAGTTTCAAAATTTAATTGAGAAAGTAAAGAAATTTTTTACGCAGTTGAAAAATATTAGAAAAATCTTACGTGTATTTAAAATAATGATTTTTAAACTACGCGATTGAGAAAATGATTTAAATTCACTACGCGATTGAAAAAATGATTTAAAAATGCTATGTGATTGCAAAAACGTCGAAAAATATTTACACAATTTGAAAACGTTAGAAAAAGATTACGCGATTGTCAAAACGTAATAATATATTTACGCGACTGGAAATAACAGTAGTTTACTGTCGGGTTAACGTGGTGGACCTGGTTATGTTGAAAAATGGTACTGCCAAGTGATGACGTGTGCTTGTGAAAAATAATAGTAATGTTATATGTGTATTTTGAATCATGCACCTTGCATAAAGAAACGTGTCAGTTTGGTTGGTATTGGCAAGTTGCCTAAGAGATGAATTACACCGTAGTGCGGGTGCGATAGGCGTAGTGTTGTTCATTGAGTGAACTTGGAGGCGTTGGTGTGCGGAGTATTCCACATGTGGACAGTTGGTAGCTCCTCTGACCTGTGGTACCAGGCAACACACTAGCGATCTAGACAAAGCACTATTCTTAATCACGATCTAGCATAGACTGTCTGGTACAATGCCTATCGTACACGATGGATAGACTGTGTAGCACTTGGCTTGAGGCAGCCGAGCTACAGACAGATCTTCTGGATCATTCTCTTTGAAAATTGTGGTTAGCTCCATGGAGTAGGAACGAGTTTGTGTACATATGCATATTTGGTTTGCATCATGACGTGATAATTATATTGATCTGAGATATTGTGTATATTGTGATAACATGATTTGATGTATTAAATGTCATATTTGTATGTATTGTCGTTTTCTATACTGTCATGCTAGAACTGATGTAGATTGTCTCACCTCTGTGTATACATTTCTGTGTTATTATTATGATTGGTAAAAATTTTGAGGAAGCAGAAGAGGAGCAACCTTTAGGTTGTCAGTACGAGGAGGAACAGTATTCTGGTGATCAGTGCGTAGAGGGCGAGCCTCTAGATTATCCTTATTATTTGGATTGATTTGATGTGACATGACGCTACCGAGTTTTTTGAGATTCGTGAGACTGGAGTTCCAAGGGGGCTTCGAAGCCTGGCATCTTCACGTGGATAGGGAGACTGTTGTTTATGTGGGACGATTGATTGTGTCCCTCAGTAGGGAATACGATGGAGTTCCTATGTTTTCTACGATTGTTTATATACATCTAGAGTTACCCTTATCTATTAGGCACTATTGGGGTGGTCGTTTCCATGCCCCTAGTGAGCTTAGTAGTGTGTCGACCACACAGACTCCTGTCCGTAGGGCTACATGACATCCAGGGTTTCTGTCTTCCGATGATCCATCAGAGAAGGATCCTTCAGAGGATCAAGACTTTTAGTTCTGTACTTGGGCTAGTTTGTGCTTTATTTTAAGTCAAACAGTTTATAATTTTGTCTAATAGTTTGTACTTATCATATCCTTAAAAATAAAATTATATGTATAATTATGGTGTGTATTTATTAGTTTGTTCTATTTCATGTTCTGTTTATTTTATTTAATGATGTTATAAACAATAGGAAAAATTTTACAACTCGTATTATTACTATTTAATAAATGATTTATAACTTGGGTAAGGTTTTACTACAATTAGTCGTAAATGTGACATCCTAAGAAAGGTGTTACATTAGTTGGTATCAGAGTCCAAGTTAGAGTCCTTTGGGGTTTGTGGTTAGGTCTATTTTGCTTGTGTTGGGTGATTCTCTGTGATTTGTTTCCAAAAAATTACATCTGACTTTGTTTTGTCTTGTTTGATTGATTGAAGAAAGAAATGTCCCGTGGTAGAGGAACGTGTGCAAACATGGGACGTGATACTGATGCAATGACTGTAGCTGCTGAGGCCATGCAACGTACGGCGGAAGTAATTATGCAGCAGAATCAATGAGCAACCCAGTAACACGAGGCGACTATTGATGCTTAGAACTTATCTGAGTTTCAATGTAATAACCCACTGTATTTTAGAGGCGAGTTTGATCTGGAGAAGGCGAGTCTTTGGATCCAAGAGCTGGAAAAGATTTTTGAAGGAATAGGATGTGCAGACGATCAGAAAGTGACATATACTACGTTTATACTGATGGGAGACAGTGCAAACTGGTGGAGAGGAACTCAACGATTACTACAAGATGAGGGAAGAGAAATTACGTGGGATGTGTTTTACGAAGTATTTCTGGAGAAGTACTTCCCGGCTAGTGTACGACATGCCAAAGAGATGGAATTTCTCAGTTTATGACAAGATAACATGATTGTTGGTAAGTATGCCTCGAAATTTGAGAGCTTGTCAAAGTTCTCAAGGTATTTCCAAATCCAGCCTGACGAGGAGTGGAAATACCGCAAGTTTGAAGAAGGACTGAGGGTTGAATTGAGAAGAAGAGTGCTACCAATGAGGATGAATCAATTCCCTACCTTGATGGATATGTGTCGACGACTTGAGGAACTGGAGCCGTCACGAGACCCGAGGAATCACAACTTTGGACCGTCTAGGTTCCAAAGAGGAGGAAACAATAATAACAGTTGGTTTCAGCGCAAATCGTTCTTAGGACCATCGGGGAACCAGCCCAGTCCTAGTGGCAACAAAGCTGGTCAAACCGTGGCATTTATGCCAAGGTGTTTTAAATGTGGGAAAAGTGGTTATATATCAAGAGACAATGCAATCAAGGGACTTATTTGCTTTAAATGTGGAAGGCCTAGTCCTGTTTCCAAGGACTGAAACCATCCAAAAAAAAGCCAACAATGAGTAACGTTCATGTTGCTCAGCCGCAAGCAGGAGGGCGAATTTACACGATGAGCAGAGCTGAAGCTTCCCAATCTGAGGATCTTATTCAGGGAGAAGGTGTCGTAGCAGGTAATATTTTAACTGTACTATATGATTCGGGTGCAACTCATTCATTTATTGCATATGACTGTGTGGATCGTTTGGGACTGTCTATGTCTTCTTTGAGTTTTCAATTGATTGTTTCTACACCCATTGCTAAGCCTGTTGTTACATCTAAAGTATGCTTGAATTGCCCTATTACCATTCATGATTGAGTCTTTTTTGTTAATTTAATTTGTTTACCTCTCGTTAAAATAGATATAATCTTAGGAATGGATTAGCTATCTTCTAACCATATCCTACTAGATTGTTCCAATAAAACCTTAGTTTTTCCTAAGGATGAGGATTCTGGATTTTTAACTGCCGCTAAAGTCGAATCATTGTTGAGGGATGGAGCTCAAGGATACATATTTTTGTCTTCTTTAGAAGTCAAGAGTGAGAAAGACGTGAACGCTATTTCTGTCGTTAACAAGTTTTCCAAGGTTTTTCCTAATGAGGTACTTAGTTTACCACTAGAAAGAGAGCTAGAGTTTTCTATCGATCTTATACCAGGAGCTGGTCCTATCTCAATTGCACCATATCAGATGTCACCATCGAAATTAATAGAGTTGAAAAAGTAATTGGAGGAACTATTGGAAAAACAGCTTGTGTGACCGAATGTTTTACCATAGGGAGCTCCAATACCACTAGTCAAAAAGATGGATGGAACCTCTCGTCTTTGTGTGTGACGTGTGTGAAATCAGCAAGTACATCGAATCGCATCAAGTAATAAAGTAATGAGTAGAGTATTGTCTCACGAGGATTATATTATCAATTACGAAGTTCATTAAATTAACAAAATCTAAGCTTTCCAATTGATTAGAGTTGATAAAACCAAAATAAAAACATAATTAAAGAAAGTAATTAAAATTTAACAAAGTAAATTTAATAAATTTAATAGGAGTTGAAAAACAATAATAGGAAAATGTTATGGCTCAGACTTCACTTGAACTCTTTAAATGCAAATTCAAATAATGGTTTAATCATGTTCTAAATAAATGATTTACAGTCAATTCCTAAAATTAATTAATATCCAATCCCTTGGATTACTAATCCTCTTACGTTGTTTTAGAATTAACTAATCCCTTAGTCTAATTCCAAAATAAAAAGGCATTATCAGGAATAAGGGAATTACAAGAAAGACCACATAATTCACAACATCTATCCCTAGCGGTTGCAGAAATTATGGTGTTTATCACAGATCTAGGCTCATGCAAATTTTCCCAAATCATACATCAACCTATTAGTTCATTTCCAAATTGATCAAGTTTAGAAAAGCATTAAGGATAGAGATAAACACATAAATCATAAACTAGAAACATGAATTAAACTCATAAAAGAAATTACATCATTCAAGTATCAAGATCCATCATCCCCTAACAAAGAGAAACTATTTATACATAGAGAAAGAACAAAATAAAAGAAAGATTAAGACAAATTCTATTGATAAATTGTGAAATGAGTGCCTGGAGTCTCCTCCTCAGCAGCCTCCCTTGTAACATCCCGAAAAATACATATTTGATTATAAATCCTCATTTTATAATATTCTTGATTTTTAGGAATTTTTCTGGAATTTTTCGGAGACGACGAATATTTTAATATATTCCTCGTTTTGCGTGTCTGCAGAGCAAAGCTGGGAAAACGCGATGTTTTCTCTCGCGAACTTGGAACTATGGATAAGTCGACGGGGATCTTACTAAACCCGAGGCTTGACACAGCTTTACGAGGTTTCGCGATTTTTTTTCGAGAGATCTTAACAGATAAAGTAAATTCATACAAATAAGAATTTATCTCATGTCGATTTGTTAATGCCGACTCTCGCCAACAATAACTATTGTCCAACAAATAATAATATGAAATAAAAATCTTATCACATTATTCAAAGAATTTCCTTGTGGTAAACCTTTTTTTAGCCTTATTGTCTAAATAAAATTCTGGTTAATTTAAAAGCCTATTTTAGGAAGCTTCCATGAAGTTTCCTATTTAGCACATTTCTCACTCCCTTCTCTACTCTTCTCTACTAAGCCATTTGGAAGGGGGGATATTAGCTTGCATTAAATCATTTTACTCACATTCTCCATTTCTCTCTTCATTCACGTTCTCCTTCTTTCATTTTCTTCTTCTTCTTTCTCCTCTTCTACTAAGCCACACCCACACACATTGGAGTTTATCTCCATCATTCACTAAATCCATCACATTCCAACTCTCCTACTCCATTCCAGGTCCCCTCATGCTGCTATCTTTTGGGTTCTTCTTCTTCTTCCATTTTTCTTCCACCATTGAAGCCAAAGCTTAGAGCTTTAAGGTAAAGCTCTTAACTTTCTTCCATTATTCTTGCTATTTTCGTTTCTCTTAGTCACCTTGGTGGCCAAGAACCTATTTTTCATGGTTTGAGTGAACATTGTGGTGATCACTCACATTTGTGTTTTTCTTGAAGGGGGAAAACGAAAATTAGGGCAAGAAGGTGTAGCACCATTGTGTTGCCTTCCAAATAGGTAAGAGGAAGATGATCCTCCTCAACCAATCTTGGTAGTGAGGGAATGTCTTGTGTGTTGTTGAAAATGAGGGAATCCATGTTGGATCACTCTTCTATTGCATGTTGTTATTTCTATGATTTGTAGATGTTTAATTTGTATGATTATATGGATTTTTGCAATGTGCGTTTGTTAGCAAAAAGAAATATGTTTTGGATGGTGGTAAAGGTGTACCCTTTTGAAATTTGAGGGCCACTCTTCCAGAGAAGAGGATTCTGCAGAATCCTTGATTTTGCACTAGCGCTCAAAGCGCCAGTGCGTAGGGCGCCTAGGCGCTCTATGCCCGCAGAATTTTCCCCGTAACACGGTTTGGACAAATGCGCTCGGGCGTTTCGTGTTGGGCGCCCGCGCTCAACCAGGCCGCCAGCGTTGCAAAATGGCGCTAGGCGCTCATGACATAAATGACCAGGAAATGTGAGGTTCCATAATGAATCCTTAAGGAGTGTGTTATTGCTTTGACAACTTGATAACTTTGCCTCGATATTAGAATTGAAAAAGAACATGAGAGTGTGAGGCCTAAGAGCTTAAATGAATTTCAAGTTATGTGGAATATTGAATTGGTCCTGAGAATTAACCTTGAACATGAACCTTGGAAAGGGAAGCAAATACTAAGTTAGGATTCATAATGAACCTAATAATGCATCAATTGACTTGAACCTAGTATTATGTTGTTATGGGTCCATGTGAGTGACCGTATATGGATATTGATGCTATATTGGCCTAATGTGGCATAGTGTGAAATTGTATGAGATTGTGGATCATACATGTGCATGCATAGTGTCTTATGCATTGTGATTGTCCGTGTGGACTATTGTAAGGCCTAGTTGCCTAGGAGATTGAACACACCTTAGTGCGGGTGCGAGTAGACAAGTGTGGGTCTTGTTATGACCTTGGGGCGTCGGGGTGCGGGTCCTCCACAATGGGTAGTTGGTAGCTCCTTTGCCCGTGGGGCAAACCGATGCAACGCACCGACGATCCGGACTTGACACCGCCCTATATCGTGATCTAGTGAAGAATGTCTCGTGCAATGCCATGATTGTGCACGAGAAAAAAATTTATTGATTGCACCGGCCTCGAAGTAGAGTCATACATGTCTCCCCGATCTTTCTCTCCGATTGATTGAGTTTAGCTCCATGGAGTAGGGGTTTGAGAGAACATGCATATGAGTCGTGATATATATATACATTGCTGGTATTATCCGTTCTCCATATTGTGACTTGTTTGCTTACTATTGCAATAACTACCGCTGGATCTGTTTAATTGTTTATAAACTTGAAATTAACGTTTATTATTCGAATATGCCGTTTCTAAATTGCTAATTGGGCGCTATGCGCCGTATTATTTCCTGGCTGCCATAACTGGTAATGATGGTAGGATATCTTACCTTTTTCTTGTATTTCTATTATTTGCTGTTTATGTGTACCCCGTACTGATCGAAGACGACGGTGAAGAGACAGAAGAGCCTCGCCTTCCCGCTTCGGCCCGCACGCACAGATTGACTTTGAAACGATGTCCGCACGCATGCGCGCGATTCTTGGGAGATGTGCGTCCGACCTTCATTGGGGGGCCGAGTGCCGGCACGTCAACCCGAACTCCGACCGCTGCGTGTATGTGGGAGACGTGTCGATAGCACTTGCCGGGAGACGCCATGAAGCACCCGTCCTCACTTGCTACCTCAAAAACGCTGGAGTTTTACCCGCCTATCGTGAGATGTGGGGTCCCCGCTATTACACCCCGCAGAGGATTCTTTCGACTCCACGGCCCCGTCCCGTGCATCCGTGGTTCCTATGGATGAGTCCTCGGATGAGGAAGATCCCGATGAGGGTCCTCCCGATGATCCCGAATCGGTCCCTTTTTATTTGAGGGGTCGATGATCATTGGTGGCTACCGATGGTGCCATGTTTTTGTTTTTGGGGGCCCGATGTATCTTTCTTTTTGATTTGGATCTATATTTTGTATATGCATGAGGGTATATATGCATGTTTCCCTCAAAGGGGTATAGTTTTGGTTTTTGATGATGGCCATCTAGTTGTATTAAACTCTAGATATATATATGCATGCTATTCAAAATTTCTATGTATTGTTTTATTCGTTCCTTTTATTCACATTCTGCATTATCGTATCATTATTATTATTATTTTTTTTAAAAAAAAAAATATTGCCAAGTTTGCTCACATGGTTAATCATCAATTAATTAAAATGAACCGGGTCTTAATCGTTGTTTAATCAATTTCCGCATTTTATTTTATTTGACAATGTGACGTTCCCTCCCAAAAAGGGGCGTTACATGAAGTTGGTATCAGAGCCCCGGTTTATGTTTTCTTTGGGTCTTGAGTGTGAGTCTGTCTTTTTGTCTTTGTGTGAATCTCTCGTGATGGGTGTCTTGAGTGGATTCCTCCGACTTTTCTTATGTTTTCGCAATCTAATTTGAGAGAAGAGCAAGATGGCAAGAGGTGGAGATATGACATGTTATTGAAGCGATGCAGAGAATGGCCGAGGTCATCGCCCAACAAAATGAACGCGCTTACTCAACAACAAGAAAGAGCTCTACACACAGGCGACCGCCGACGCGCAAAACTTAGCGAGTTTCGTCGTCATAACCCTCCGCACATGATCCCGACAAGGCTAATCTATGGATCAAGGAGCAAAAAGTCTTTCGTGGCATGAATTGTGCGGAAGACAAGAAGGTAAACTATGCGACTTTTATGCTTGTCGGAAATGCCGAAGACCGGTGGAATGGAGCTCAAAGGGCATTAGAAGCCGAAGGAGCAGAGGTCACCCGGGAACTGCTCAAGGAGAAATTCTTGGGCAAATACTTTCTCTGCGAATGCGAGACACGCAAAGGAGATGGAGTTCCTCAACCCGAGACAGGGGGAACATGACCGTCAAGAATACGCGGCCAAGTTTGAGAACTTGGAGAGATTTTCAACACATTACCAAAGATCAAACCGATGAAGCCCGGAAATGCTGGAAATTCACCGAAGGATAGGTACGAGGTAAAGAAAGCCACAATTACCTTGAAAATGAAGGTATTCTCGAATCGTTAGACACTTGCCGCGAAGTCCATCTAGAGACGCGAGAAACAGAACTTTGGGCCTGTACGGTCCCAAAGAGGTGGAGGCAAAGATGGTTCAAACCGCTTTCGAAGAAACCCTATTCCCGACCAACGGGAGTCAACAACCAACCGGTGGAAATTCTCGGTGGAGGTTCTTCTCGGGAACCGAATCGGTCGAATACGACCTACCCGTCCAAATGCCAAGTGTGGGAAGGATCATCTCACAAGAGACCGCACGATAAAAGGAATCATTTGCTTCGTATGTGGCAAACCGGGCCATATGTCCGTAGACCGCAACCAAGCAAAGGTTGAACCTTCACCATGCAACCCGAGCCAAGAAACCGCAAGGCTTCGAGTTTATACTATGAGTGGAGCCGAAGCTTCAATCCGAAGACTTGATTCAAGGAGAAGGCGCCATAGAAGGTAATCTTTTAAAAGTACTTGTATGACTCGGGGCAACCCATTCTTTCATATCATATGACCGTGTGCTACGACTTGGTTTACCCGTGTCTCGAACTACCTTTTGAATTGAATTTCAACCCCCACCGATAAACCGGTAGTTACTACCAAAGTCTTTTGGAGTGTCCTTTGATTGTTGAAGGTCGAATCTTTTCTCGTCGATTTGATCTGTTTACCTCTTTCACAGCTTAGATGTAATCCTAGGGATGGACCGGTTATCTTCCAACCATGTTCGTTAGATTGTTCTAGTAAGACCATAGTCTTTCCCGTGTGGATGAGAATTCTAGATACTTGACGGCCAACCAAGCACGAGCTTTCTTGAAAGAAGGAGCTCGGGGGTACATGCTATTATCTTCCTTGAAAGTCGAGAGTGAGGCCGATTTGAGTACTATTCCCAGTAGTGAAGGAATTTCCTAAGATCTTCCCGAAGAAGTACCGGTTTACCGCCGGCACGTGAAATCGAGTTTGCTATTGATCTAGTGGCTGGTCCCGTGTCTATAGCACCGCACCGAATGTCACCGATGGAATTAGCCGAACTTAAGCAAAGCGGCTAGAAGAGCTTCGGAGAAGCAGTTCGTTAGACCAAGTGTGTCTCCGTGGGGAGCACCCGTGCTACTAGTTCGAAAGAAGGACGGTACCTCGAGATGTGTGTGGACTACAGGCAATTGAACAAGTTGACAATCAAGAACAAGTATCCTCTCCCGAGAATTGACGACTTGATGGACCAACCGAAGGGGGCAGCGGTATTTTCGAAGATTGACTTGAGATCCGGGTATCATCGATAAGAGTGAAGACGGAGGATATACCCAAGACTGCCTTTTCGTACGCGATACGGCCATTACGAGTATCTTGTGATGCCGTTTGGTGTGACGAATGCGCCGCTATTTTCATGGACTATATGAACCGCATCTTTCGTCCGTACTTGGATAAGTTTGTTGTCGTCTTCATTGATGACATCCCGATATATTCTCGAATCGGGAGGATCATGCCGAGCACCTCAAAGATAGTTCTTCGATTTTGAAGGAAAAGGAACTGTATGCCAAGTCGTCGAAGTGCGAGTTTTGGCTAGATGAGGTGAAGTTTTTGGGTCATGTGATCTCAAAAGAAGGAATCGCAGTGGATCCATGCAAAGTGGAAGCAATATTGCGTGGGAACAACCGAAATCAGTGACGGAAGTCCGTAGTTTCGTTGGTTTAGCTGGATATTACCGAGGTTCATAGAAGGGTTTTCCAAGATTGCCGACCGCTCACTCAATTGACGAAGAAGAATCAAGCTTTCAAATGGACCGATAAATGTGAGCAGAGTTTTCAAGAGTTGAAGAAACGGTACTACCTCACTTGTATTAGTGTTACCTGATCCGAATGAACCGTTCGAGGTGTATTGTGACGCTCGTATCAAGGTTTGGGATCTGTCCTTATGCAACACCGAAAGGTGGTAGCCTATGCTTCGCGACAGTTGCGAGTGCATGAAAAGAATTACCCGACTCATGATTTGGAGTTGGCAAATGTGGTTTTGCTCAAGATATGGAGACATTTCCTTTATGGAGCGACATTCAACATCTTCAAGACCACAAGAGCTTGAAGTACTTGTACGATCGAAGGAGCTGAATATGAGACAATGAGATGGCCGGGAGTTTTTAAAGGATTATGATTTCCATTGTTGTACCACCGGCAAGGCGAACGTTGTGGTGACGCCTTAAGTAGAAAGACTATCGTGTTTCGCCTTGATGATTAAGGAAAGGGATCTCATCGAACAATTTAGAGATGTATGGTCATTTGTTAAGTTGGAACCCAAAAGAATTTGCATGAATATGGTTACCATCTCAAGCGAGTTGATGGAAGACATACGGGAAAAACAGAAGACCGATGAATTCTTGCAAGGAATAAGAGAACAAATGAAACAAGGCGAGAAAACAGAGTTCGAAGAAGGAACAGATGGAATTCTGAGATTCCGAGGTAGAGTTTGCATTCCTCGTGACCAAGAGCTTAGACGATATATTGTGGATCACGCCCACACTAGCAAGCTAAGTATGCACCCTGGCATAACGAAGATGTACCAAGACTTGAAGAAGTTATTCTGGTGGCATGGACTAAAGAGTGATGTCACTAGATGTGTATCGACTTGTCTAGTCTCAAAAAGCCAAAGTGGAACATCGCCGACTGCATAGGTTGCCGCAACCCTTGTCTATTCCCGAATGGAAATGGGACAAAGATCGCAATGGACTTTGTTGTGGGATTGCCAAGGACGAGGATGGGACATGACTCGATTTGGGTGATAGTTGATCGACTTACAAAATCGGCTCATTTCCTCCCGATTAACATAAGGTACGCTTTGGAAAAGCTGACCCGACTGTATGTTGGGGAAATTGTCGATTACATGGTGTGCCTACGAGTATAATCTCGGATAGAGATCCGAGGTTTACCTCAAAGTTTTGGCAAAGTTTACAAGCTTCGTTGGGGACGAGATTGCGCCTGAGTTCAGCATATCATCCGCAAACCGATGGTCAATCGGAAAGAACGATTCAATCCCTAGAGGACCTACTTAGAGCTTGTTCTATGGAACAGACTTGAAGTTGGGATGAAGTTCTACCACTGGTGGAGTTCACCTACAATAACAGTTATCATTCGAGTATGGGATGGCACCCTATGAAGCTCAGATGGAAGACGGTGTCGAACACCATTATGTTGGTACCAAGACGGCGAGCGTCTTACGATTGGACCGGACATTATCCAGCAGACGACCGAGAAGGTTAAGATGATCCAAGAGAAGATGAGAACCGCTCAGAGCCGACAAGAACTATGCGGATAAGAGAAGAAAGCCTCTTGAGTTTGAAGAAGGTGAGCATGTGTTCCTAAAAGTCACACCCACGACTGGGGTCGGCCGGGCCTTGAAATCTAGAAAACTCACTCCAAAATTTCTTGGACCTTACCAAATTCTTCGTCGGATAGGTCCAAAGAGCTTACCAGATAGCCTTACCCCTATTCTTTCAAACATACATAATGTATTCCATGTGTCACAACTTCGTAAATATTTACCCGATCCAAGTCATGTCATAGCACCTGGTACGACAGTTAAAAGAGAACCTGACCTATGAAACGTCTCCTGCGAGAATCGAGGATCGACGGATAAAGCAACTACGAGGAAAGGAGATTCCATTGGTAAAGGTGATTTGGAATGAAGCAACTGGTGATGCGACTTGGGAATTGGAAGACAAGATGAAGGAGCAACATCCAGAATTATTTTGAGGTATGTAAATTTCGAGGACGAAATTCCTTTTTAGTTGGGGAGTGTTGTAACATCCCGAAAAATACATATTTGATTATAAATCCTCATTTTATAATATTCTTGATTTTTAGGAATTTTTCTGGAATTTTTTCGGAGACGACGAATATTTTAATATATTCCTCGTTTTGCGTGTGCTTGAGCAAAGCCGGGAAAACGCGATGTTTTCTCTCGCGAACTTGGAACTATGGATAAGTCGACGGGGATCTTACTAAACCCGAGGCTTGACACAAGCTTTGAGGTTTCGCGATTTTTTTCGAGAGATCTTAACAAATAAAGTAAATTCATACAAGCGAAGAATTTATCTGTCAGATTTGTTAATGCTGACTCCTGCCAACAATAACTATTGTCCAACAAATAATAATATGAAATAAAAATCTTATCACATTATTCAAAGAATTTCCTTGTGGTAAACCTTTTTTTAGCCTTATTGTCTAAATAAAATTCTCGGTTAATTTAAAAGCCTATTTTAGGAAGCTTCCATGAAGTTTCCTATTTAGCACATTTCTCACTCCCTTCTCTACTCTTCTCTACAGAAGCCATTTAGAAGGGGGGGATATTAGCTTGCATTAAATCATTTTACTCACATTCTCCATTTCTCTCTTCATTCACGTTCTCCTTCTTTCATTTTCTTCTTCTTCTTTCTCCTCTTCTACGGCACACACCCACACACATTGGAGTTTATCTCCATCATTCACTAAATCCATCACATTCCAACTCTCCTACTCCATTCCAGGTCCCCTCATGCTGCTATCTTTTGGGTTCTTCTTCTTCTTCCATTTTTCTTCCACCATTGAAGCCAAAGCTTAGAGCTTTAAGGTAAAGCTCTTAACTTTCTTCCATTATTCTTGCTATTTTCGTTTCTCTTAGTCACCTTGGTGGCCAAGAACCTATTTTTCATGGTTTGAGTGAACATTGTGGTGATCACTCACATTTGTGTTTTTCTTGAAGGGAGAAAACGAAAATTAGGGCAAGAAGGTGTAGCACCATTGTGTTGCCTTCCAAATAGGTAAGAGGAAGATGATCCTCCTCAACCAATCTTGGTAGTGAGGGAATGTCTTGTGTGTTGTTGAAAATGAGGGAATCCATGTTGGATCACTCTTCTATTGCATGTTGTTATTTCTATGATTTGTAGATGTTTAATTTGTATGATTATATGGATTTTTGCAATGTGCGTTTGTTAGCAAAAGAAATATGTTTTGGACTGGTGGTAAAGGTGTACCCTTTTGAAATTTGAGGGCCACTAAGCCACAGAAGAGGATTCTGCAGAATCCTTGATTTTGCACTAGCGCTCAAAGGCCAGGCTAGTAGGCGCCTAGGCGCTCTATGCCCAGAGAATTTTCCCCGTAACACGGTTTGGACAGCGCAAAGGCCGTGTTGGGCGCCAGTGCGCTCAACCGGCGCTCGGCGTTACAGAAATGGCGCCTAGGCGCTCATGACATAAATGACCAGAAATGTGAGGTTCCATAATGAATCCTTAAGGAGTGTGTTATTGCTTTGACAACTTGATAACTTTGCCTGATATTAGAATTGAGAAAAGAACATGAGAGTGTGAGGCCTAAGAGCTTAAATGAATTTCAAGTTATGTGGAATATTGAATTGGTCCTGAGAATTAACCTTGAACATGAACCTTGGAAAGGGAAGCAAATACTAAGTTAGGATTCATAATGAACCTAATAATGCATCAATTGACTTGAACCTAGTATTATGTTGTTATGGGTCCATGTGAGTGACCGTATATGGATATTGATGCTATATTGGCCTAATGTGGCATAGTGTGAAATTGTATGAGATCAGGATCATACATGTGCATGCATAGTGTCTTATGCATTGTGATTGTCCGTGTGGACTATTGTAAGGCCTAGTTGCCTAGGAGATTGAACACACCTTAGTGCGGGTGCGAGTAGACAAGTGTGGGTCTTGTTATGACCTTGGGGCGTCGGGGTGCGGGTCCTCCACAATGGGTAGTTGGTAGCTCCTTTGCCCGTGGGATTAAACCGATGCAACGCACCGACGATCCGGACTTGACACCGCCCTATATCGTGATCTAGTGAAGAATGTCCGTGCAATGCCATGATTGTGCACGAGAAAAAAATTTATTGATTGCACCGGCTCTCAGTCACGTAATGTCTCCCCGATCTTTCTCTCCGATTGATTGAGTTTAGCTCCATGGAGTAGGGGTTTGAGAGAACATGCATATGAGTCGTGATATATATATACATTGCTTGGTATTATCCGTTCTCCATATTGTGACTTGTTTGCTTACTATTGCAATAACTACCGCCCGGATCTGTTTAATTGTTTACCGTTGAAATTAACGTTTATTATTCGAATATGCCGTTTCTAAATTGCTAATGGGCGCTATGCGCCGTATTATTTCCCGGCTGCCATAACTCGGTAATGATGGTAGGATATCTTACCTTTTCTTGTATTTCTATTATTTGTCGTTTATGTGTACCCCGTACCCTCGAAGACGACGGTGAAGAGACAAGAGCCTCGCCTTCCCCCGCTTCGGCCTGCACAGATTGACTTTGATCGCGACGATGTCTAATTCGCATGCGCGGATTCTTGGGAGATGTGCGTCCCGACCTTCATTGGGGGCCGGAGTTACATCAACCCGAACTCCGACCGCCGCGTGTATGTGGGAGACGTGTCGATAGCACTTGCCCGGAGACGTCATGAAGCACTGTCCTCACTTGCTACCTCGCCTTCACGCTTGGAGTTTTACCCGCCTATCGTGGAGATGGGGGTCCCCGCTATTACACCCCGCAGAGGATTCTTTCGACTCCACCGCTCGGGCCCCGTCCCGTGCATCCGTGGTTCCTATGGATGAGTCCTCGGATGAGGAAGATCCCGATGAGGGTCCTCCCGATGATCCCGAACGGTCCCTTTTATTTGAGGGGTCGATGATCATTGGTGGCTACCGATGGCCGCCGTGTTTTTGTTTTTGGGGGCCTGATGTATCTTTCTTTTTGATTTGGATCAGTATATTTTGTATATGCATGAGGGTATATATGCATGTTTCCCGTATAGTTTTGCTTTTTGATGATGGCACATAAATGCTTGTATTTATGAAATAGTTGTATTAAACTCTAGATATATATATGCATGCTATTCAGGTGCAAATTTCTATGTATTGTTTTATTCGTTCCTTTTATTCACATTCTGCATTATCGTATCATTATTATTATTATTATTTTAAAAAAAAAAAAATATTGCCAAGTTTGCTCACATGGTTAATCATCAATTAATTAAAATGAACCGGGTCTTAATCGTTGTTTAATCAATTTCCGCATTTTATTTTATTTGACAATGTGACGTTCCCTCCCAAAAAGGGGCGTTACATCCCTCACGACTCTCTCTCTCTTGATTCAGTCCTCCCCCATGAATAATGATTTGAATTTTGGGATAACTTCCCATTTATAATTGTTGTCACGCGTCCAGCACTTGAGCTCTGAACTACCTGAGACCAGATTTTGCCTTGATGCACGCACTTGAGCGTTGGCTTCCCAGCGCTTGAGTGTTGAGATTTGCCATTTACGCGCTTGAGTGCTGGGATAACAGAGAAACTATACGAATCAGCTCATCCAGCGCTTGAGGGTTGGCTCTTGAGCGCTTAAGCGCTGAGTATCCAGAAAGCTTTTCTAATAGCTTTTCCAATGATTCTTCCATGAAATCAAATCCAATCTTCATCTCTATGTAAAACCTATCAAAAACACAAGAAAATGTGAAATAAGAGAAACAATTTCAAACAATAAAAACATGATAAACTTAAGGACAAAACTCAATCAAACAGATTAAAGAGAATGAAAAACCCAAAATAATGAACTGTAAAAATATAAATTTTTGCAGGTTCATCACTCCGCTAAACTTAAGCTTTTGGTTGTCCTCAAGCAAAGAATATGAAACAAAATCAAGATAAAACTGATTATCAAGGAATACAAATCAAGGGACAATCCATAGTTTAAAAATAAAATTCAATTAAGCTCGGCAATCAATTCTAATCAAGCAAGAAAATTCAACACTTAATACAATTAGAGACTTGAGTCTAGCTTGAACATTTTCTCTCTACCAAACAATTGAGATAACTCATTTTTCCATCTCTCAAGTGTTTAAGGGCAAAGAAATCACTCAAATTTCTCTTAACAAATGCATGACCATATGTTTGATTATTAATCGCATCTCCACTTTCAAGATCACATACATAACAAGGATAAAAAATGACTTACATTGGGTTGTAACGAGGCCAAGGGTAAAATCATAAGTAAGACAAAGATAAATAAAGGTGAAGAATATTTACGGGTGAAGCTATACAAAGCAGAATCAGGTTGAGAGGATAATCAATATAGCAATATGCATAAGGTCATTCTCACTTTCAACCAACTAATTCTCATTATTCTTCACCATTAATATTTTATTTTACAACTTTTTCTTTTTTTTTCTTTTTTCTTTTTTTCATTCAACCCTTGAAAACAAAAGTGACTTATCAAGACTTTTCAATTAACACATTAGATGCTCCAAATAATCCAACATGAATAATCAACTGGGTATTCAAGAAATCAATTTCAGGCTCAAAAGGGGCAACTAATGGATTATGGTGGTTCAATGCAACTCTGGAAGTTAAGAAAGAATTAAACCTAATTGCCTCATCATGTCCAAGAATGTATGTGAATCAATCAAGTCTCAACAAGATATCAAATCAAGTTATAGCACACAAAAGTCAAGAGAAAACTCACACCAGAAGGAAAATAGGATTCAGTTTATGATAAATCCAATCAAGAAAGGCACAAATCTCACTTTCTGGCTTAAGTTAGTAAATAGAATAAAATGCAAGCAGACATGGATGATTTCCCAAAATAAAATGCTAAATTATTTTAATACTCAATTCAAAAAGATTGCCTTGTAGAAAAATTCAGTACACAACAATTCAATTCATTAGTAGTGGATTCCCCTATCAAACAAATTTCTATCAATTCAGAAATAATAAAGAAATTAACCCAATTCCCACAAGATTCAATGCAATGAACAAGTGAAAAATGATTCCACTCCCCCAAACTTGAAAGAAATAGTGTCCTCAATGCTTAAATAAGAAATGTAACTGAACAAAGGACAACAAAACTTCCCTGAAAATAGAAATTGAAGATCGTGAAGGTGGTGGGAGAGAGAAGCGCGTAGCCATGAACTCGAACTGCTAGTCTTCATGAGTGGAGAAACATGGGCTAAATCTGCACACAAAAAACAAAGCAAAAACTGAAAACAAAATGTAAGAATTAACGTGAAAATAAAGGAACTAAATGAAAGAAAAGGAAAAATCTTTTTGGGCAGCCGATAACTATATACATCCCCCTACAAAGGCTCCGAACTCAGGGAGGCACTTAAGCCGACACAACATTGGCTAGCTCAATCTTAACAACATGGGCCATGATCGTTCTGGAAGAGATTTCATAAATTAAGAAGTTCAAGATGTACAACTTCATAAGAATGCATCTCAAGAGTCAAAAAGATATTATCTAATGACTCCTTACTCAGCCCATTCGTAATGAAGTAAATTTTATCTTCTCGTTTTGTGAAAACCATTCCTAGAGAACTTGATTTAAAGCATTCATGAGCCCATTTAAAACATTAAAGCTGCAGAAATCCAATTAAAAGTGAAAATAAAAATAAAAACAAAGAAACTAAAACCAAATAATAAAGAAAAATAAAGAAAATAAAAATTTTAGGTTGCCTCCCAAAAAGCATTTGTTCAACGTCATTAGCTCGATGTTGCCTTTTATTAATCACTCATGGTGGCTTGAAGCAGGAGAAATAGGATGACATCTTTGTTTTGTCAGATCTTTGCCTCCATACTCGGTCATTGCCCTTGAAATCCTCTTCAAAAATATTCTGAACTAGAGTTGAGCTAAGTTGTCTAGAAGACACTTTAGCATTTGTAACTCCACTAGGCCATGGGATTTTTAATTTATCAATAAGTGAGGAGTTAACTTTCAGTGAGTCATTAACAATGGTCCTATCTGAAATGAATCAGTGGAAGCTGGAGGATCTTTTTCAATCCCAACAATCTCAGAAATAGGAGGACCTTTTTCCTTTTCATCAACAATCTTAGAAGTAGGAAGATCATCATTAGTCAATGGTGCAGAGTTCTTACCAGCTGACTCCTTTTGAGCTTTACCTTGGATGCAATTGATGGGGGCATAGAGATCTGATGTTAGGGTAGATTTGTCAAAGATTTTGATGGTCACCTGATCTCCATCCACCCTTAAAATTAGTTCACATTTTGGCACATCAATCAATGCTCCTGAAGTAGCAAAGAATGGTCTTCCCAGAATTAACAAGATATCAGCATCCTCGTCCATATCTAAGATCACAAAGTCAACTGGGAAAATAAATTTGTCAACATTCACTAGCAAATCTTCCACAATACCGTACGGATATCTAATTGATCGATCTGCTAATTGAAGGGAGACCAGTGGAGGCTCTACTTTTTCAATTCCCAACTTGTGCAAGATTGACAATGGCATTAAATTAATGCTCGCACCTAAGTCACATAAAGCCTTGTCAACATTCAACTTTCCAATAGTACAAGGGATGCAAAAACTTCCTGGATCCCTTAACTTTGATGCTAGCTTCCGTTGAATTATGGCGCTGCACTCCTTAGTAAGTGCTACAGTCTCATCTTCTTCTAACTTCCTTTCTTAGATAACAAATCCTTTATGAATCTGACATAAGAAGGCATCTGCTCAAGTGCCTTAGCAAAAGGAATATTTATCTGTAATTTCTTGAAGACTTCTAAGAACTTGGAAAACTGTTTCTCTTGAATCTCTTTCCTAAATCTTTGAGGATGTGGAAGTCTAGCATATAGTGAAGGATCAATTGTTTTCTTCAGCTCTATGTCTTTCTTTTTCCTCGGCACTCTTGATTGTTTTTCTCTGGCTTCAACCTCTTTATTATCATCCTGGGACAAGACATCTTCAGTTGAAACATTATTGCTTCCATTTTCATTTCTTGAAGAATTAGAGGCTTCTTTCTTGTCTTCTTCTATAGTCTTACCACTTCTTAAGGTGATTGCCATACATTGCTTCTTAGGGTTTATCATAGTATCACTTGGACGATTGCCTGGAGGTCTTTCTTGAAGATGTTTTGCTATTTGCCCCACTTAATTCTCAAGGCTTCTTATAGAAGCTTCATGGTTCTTATGATTGTTTCTTGATTCTTCCATGAAAGTTGTAGTCTATTGCACAAAAACAGAGGTTTGTAGAGAAAGTTTCTCCATTACAACCTCAAGAGGAGACTTCTGTTCGGGCTGAGAATTTAATAGAATAGCTTGATTCTTCTAAGAGAAATTTGGATGATTCCTCCAGCCTGGATTGTAAGTATTAGAGTAAGGATTACATTGTGGCCTTGAAGGATTTCCAATGTAGTTTACATACTCTGGGATGTTGACACCTAAATTCCTTGCGTCATATTGATCATTGACATAGTTGTCTCCACAGAAATCGCAAGTCAGACTTTGATGATTAACTGCATTTACCTGTAAATTACCAACTTGCTTGGTAAGGTTGACAATGGGTTGCATCATGGTCTGATTTTGTGCAAGTATAGTATCAACAACACTGAGCTCCAACACTCCCTGTTTAACCGTAACTCTTCCACTAGGAACTTGGTACTCATTAGTGGCCATTGTCTCAAGTAATGCTTAGGCTTCTTCTAGGGTCTTTGAGTTTATAGATCCACCAGCAGATGCATCCACCATAAGTCTTGTGAAATGATTCAAACCATTGTAAAAGATTTGCACTTGCTGCCAAACTTCGAAAGCATGATGAGGACATTTTCTCAGAAGCTCTTTAAATCTTTCCCATGCTTCATAGAGAGATTCTCCCTGACTTTGAGTAAAGCAAGCAATCTCACTCCTTATCTTCACAAACATTGATGGAGGAAAATATCGAGTAAGGAACTTACTAACTAGATCATCCTAAGTAGAAATGCTTCCTTGAGGCTAGGCTTGTAGCCAGCTCTTGGCTTTATCTCTCAGTGAAAATGGAAAAAGTCGTAACTGAATGACATCATCACTGGCCCCATTATACTTGATAGTATCACAGAGCTGTAAGAAATTGGCAATGTGGAGATTAGGATCTTCTGCCTGGCCTCCACCAAACTGATTCTGTTGCACCAGCTGTAGAAAAGCTGGTTTAATTTCAAAATTGTTTGCTTGGATAGCCAGTCGCACAATACTGGTTGTGACACTTTTAGAAGATGGAGTGGCATAGTCTGCCATAATGCGTCTTCTCTGTGCATCAACATTTTCAGCCATCTTTTCTTCTTTAGTTTTCTTTCCTTCTCTGATTGGCTTTCTGATTGCTCTTTTTGTTCTTGTTATTTCTGGATCAAAAATTAATATTTCTGAATCCAAAGTATCTTGCATAAACAACAAACAAGCAAACCAAAGTGAAGCAAAGAAAAGGAAATACAAATAAAAATAAATAGAAATAGAAATAACCC
Organism: Ormosia emarginata; assembly: GCA_029884605.1. Taxonomy (NCBI): domain Eukaryota; kingdom Viridiplantae; phylum Streptophyta; class Magnoliopsida; order Fabales; family Fabaceae; genus Ormosia; species Ormosia emarginata. Next base: position 23,064,953 of record JAQQTP010000074.1, on the reverse strand, counting down.
AAGAAAACAAAAATTGAATATAGAGAAATAAAATAAGAAAATTAATTGAAATAAAATTAAACAAACTAAATTAAATGCCCAAATTAGTGCTTTTTTAATTACTATCTAATATTGACAATCAATAATCCCTGGCAACGGTGCCAAAAACTTGACGTGTGTGAAATCGACAAGCGCACTGAATCACATCAAGTAATAAAGTAGTGAGTAGAGTATCATCCCACGAGGATTATATTGTCAATTACCAAGTTCGCTAAATTAACACTATCTGAGCTATCCAATTGATGAGAGTTGATAAAACCAAAATAAAAACACAATTAAAGAAAGTAATTAAAATTTAACAAACTAAATTTAATAAATTTAACCGGAGTTGAAAAACAATAATAGGAAAATGGTAGGATTTAGACTTCACTTGAACTCTTTAGATGCAAATTCAAATAATGGTTTAATCATGTTCTAAATAAATGATTTATGGTCAATTCTCAAAATTAATTAATATACAATCCCTTAGATTACTAATCCTCTTACGTTGTTTTAGAATTAACTAATCTCTTAGTCTAATTCTAAAATAGAAAGGCATTATCAGGAACAAGGGAATCACAAGAAAGACCACATAATTCACAACGTCTATCCCTAGCGATTGCAGAAATTATGGTGTTTATCATAGATCTAGGCTCATGTAAATTTTTCTAAATCATACATCAACCCATTAGTTCATTTCCAAATTGATCAGGTTTAGAAAATCATTAAGGATAGAGATAAACACATAAATCATAGACTAGAAACATGAATTAAACTCATAAAAGAAATTACATCATTCAAGTATCAAGATCCATCATCCCCTAACAAAGACAAACTAGTTATACATAGAGAAAGAACAAAATAAAAGAAAGATTAAGACAAACTCTATTGATAAATTGTGGAAGGAGTGCCTGGAGTCTCCTCCTCAGCAGCCTCTCTCACGACTCTCTCTCTCTCTTGATTTAGCCGTCCCCCATGAATAATGATTTGAATTTTAGGATAACTTCCCATTTATAATTGTTGTCACGCATCCAGCGCTTGAGCGCTGGCTCCTTGGTGCCTGAGCACTGAACTACCAAAGACCAAATTTTGCCTTGATGCACGTGCTTGAGCGTTGGCTTCCCAGCGCTTAAGCACTGAGATCTGCCATTTACGCACTTGAGCGCTGAACTCCTAGCACTTGAGCGCTGGGATAACAGAGAAACTATACGAATCAGCTCATCCAGCACTTGAGCGCTGGCTCTTAAGCGCTGAGTATTCAGAAAGCTTTTCCAGCAACTTTTCCAATGGTTCTTCCATGAAATCAAATCCAATCTTCATCCCTATGTAAAACCTATCAAAAACACAAGAAAATGCGAAATAAGAGAAACAAATTCAAACAGTAAAAACATGATAAACTTAAGGACAAAACTCAATTAAACTTATTAAAGAGAATGAAAAACTTAAAATAATGAACCGTAAAAATATAAATTTTTGCAGGTCATTAGTGTGGACTACCGCCAATTGAACAAGGTCACGATAAAGAATAAGTACTCACTTCCAAGGATTGACGATTTGATAGACTAACTGAAAGGAGCAGCTGTTTTCTCTAAGATAGATCTGCGATCAGGTTATCATTAAATTCTTGTCAAGGTAGAGGATATACCTAAGACAACTTTCCGAACTCGTTACGGGCATTATGTGTATCAAGTGATGCCATTTGGAGTGACCAATGCTCCTACTCTATTCATGGACTACATGAATAGGATCTTTCATCCGTACCTAGACAGATTTGTCGTTGTCTTTATTAACGACATTCTGATCTATTCTCAAGATCCGGAAGAGTATGCTGAATATCTCAGCATAGTTCTCTAGATTTTGAAAGAAAAGAAGTTGTATGCAAAGTTGGCGAAATGTGAATTTTTGTTAGAAGAAGTTCAATTTCTGGGTCACGTGATTTCCAAAGATGGTATTGCGGTAGACCCATCGAAAGTGGAGACCATTCTACAATGGAAAAGACCAAAGACAGTGATAGAGATCCGAAGTTTTGTTGGATTGGCTGGATATTACCGAAGGTTCATTGAAGGTTTCTCCAAGATAACAGGACCTCTTACACAACTCACAAGGAAGAGTCAAGCTTTTGTTTGGACAGAAGAATGCGAAGAAAGTTTCCAAGAGTTAAAGAAGAGATTGACGACTGCACCAGTGTTGATTTTACCGGATCCAAGTAAGTCTTTTGATGTGTAGTGTGATGCTTCTTACCAGGGGTTAGGATGTGTGCTAATGCAGAACAAAAATATGGTAGCCTATGCTTCGACACAGCTGAAGGTACATGAGAAGAATTACCCAATGCACGATTTGGATCTAGCCGCAGTAGTTTTTGCGTTAATGATATGGAGACATTTTCTCTATAGGGTCATATTCAACGTCTTCAGTGATCATAAGAGTTTGAAATACTTCTTCTATCAAAAGGAGTTGAACATAAGACAGAGATGGTGGCTAGAATTTTTGAAGGATTATGATTTCTAACTTCAATACCATCCAAGAAAGGCGAACGCCGTGGCAGATGCCTTAAGTAGGAAGGAGATCAGTGTCTCTACTATGATGATAAAGGAAGAAGAATTGATCGAGCAATTTAGAGATTTATGGTTGTCTGTGGAATTGGCACCAGGAAGGATTCGTCTAAATAGAGTTACTATTTTGAATGACCTGTTGGAAGAAATCCGAGAAAAACAGGAAGATGATCCATTTTTGCAAAATGAGAAAGAATTCTTGAAGCAAGGTCATAAGGCAACGATTGAGGAAGGATTTGATGGGGTTTTAAGATTCGAAGGAAGGATTTGTATACTTGATGATCCCGATCTTAAGCAACCAATTCTGGATGAAGCTCATACCAGTAGGTTGAGTATGCATCCGAGGATGACTAAGATGTATCAAGATCTAAAGCGGATGTTATGGTTGCCAAGGATGAAGAGAGATGTTACGGAACGTGTGGCATCTTGCCCTGTTTGTCAAATGGCAAAAGTTGAACATCAAAGACCCACTAGTATGTTACAACCCTTAACTATTCTAGAATGGAAATGGGATAGTATTGCAATGGATTTTGTTACCAGATTGCCAAAGACTAGGAAAGGTCATGATTCTATATGGGTTATAGTTAATAGGCTTGCGAAGTCAGCACACTTCTTGCCAATAAATATCAAATATTCGTTGGAATGATTGACCCAAGTGTACATTGGTGAAATTGTTAGACTTCACGGTGTACCCTCTAGTATCATTTCCGATAGAGATCCAAGGTTTACATTGAGGTTTTGGCGAAGCTTACAAGAAGCCATGGGAACTAAGCTACGTTTAAGTTCTGCTTACAATCTGCAAGCCGATGGTCAAACTGAGAGGACTATCCAGTTGTTGGAGGATCTGTTGAGAGCTTGTGTGTTAGAACAACAAGGGAGTTAGGATGAATTATTGTCTCTGATAGAATTCACCTATAACAATGATTTTCACTCAAGTATAGGGATGGCACCCTATGAAGCACTATATGGGTGACGATGCCCAACACCTTTGTGTTGGTATTAGGATGGGAAAAGTATGACCATAGGACCTGATCTTGTGTAACAAACAACAGAAAAGGTAAAGATTATTCAGGAGAAAATAAGGACAACTCAGAGTCGGTAGAAAAACTATGCAGATAAGCAAAGAAGACCTCTTAAATTTGAGGAAGGCGAGCATGTGTTCTTGCGAGTGACACCTACGACTGGTGTCAGAAGGGTTATCAAATCTAGAAAACTCACTCCTAAATTCATTGGACCTTATTAAATTATTCGTCAGATAGGTCCAGTAGCCTACCAAATAGCTTTACCACCCTTTCTTTCCAATCTCCATAATGTATTCCATGTGTCTCAATTGAGAAAATATATTCCCGATCTAACTCATGTCATTCAGCCCGATGAAGTATAATTGAAAGATAATTTGACGTATGAGATGTTTCCTGTTAAGATTGAGGATAGGAGAATGAAACAACTTCGAGGGAAAGGAATTGTATTGGTTAAGGTAATCTGGAATGAAGTGATGGGAGATGCTACATGGGAGTTGGAAGATAAAATGATGGAGCAATACCCACAACTTTTCTAAGGTACGATAAATTTTGAGGACGAAATTTCTTTTAATAGGGGAGAGTTGTAACACCCCAAAATTTGCTAATTTACAGTAATGTCTGAATTGTACTATTTTGTGTTTTTTGTGTGTTGTAAATTTATTTTGACTGTTCTGTGACTATTTTTAATCTTTGTGTGTGATTTACTCAAAGTCAGAAAAATAATAATTTTCGAGTCGGGAAAAATCTTTATCTGATTATTCGTAGCTGGAGGATCTTACTAAACCCAATTCTGAATGATGTGTGTACCGATCTTTTAATTTTTAGAATTTATTTGTGAAATAAAAATATTTTATATTTTAATATTATTTTATTATCTGTTGGACAGTACCTACTGACTTAAAAGTAGTAGCTTCTGCCCAGTGGACAATAAGAACCGGAAAAGTCTTTGTGACTTACAACTTGTAAACCTAGTCAACGTTAGTGGCTTGAATTTTTCTAAGCCAATAGGATCTAGTCAACAATAATGGCTGGACTAGTTAGCTTAGTAACTAGAAAACCTAACTAAGTTAGCCTAGATTCTATGTAGTAACTAAATGGAATGAAACTTAGTTTGCTATTCTTTAGGGATTCTTGTTACAAGATTTTTCTAGTGCATTCTAGACGTTTGTTAGTCACACCAAAGTAACTAGGAAATCTAACTAAGTTAGCTTGATTTAATTAGAAGCAATGGAATTAGAAACTAGGTTAGCTTAAGCTTAACTAGGCAACTAAAGGAACCAAAACTTGGTTAGCAAATCCCATTGTGCTCCACGGCCAAGATACCTTCAAGGAAGATTCAAGGCTTAAATTTTCAAGGTTATCACTTATGGTAAATATCCTAGCTTCCATAAATATCTACATGGTAAAAATATCAAGCAAACATTTTACCTTCCTCTCCTTGCACCTCCACGGCTAACACATAAGGAAATAGGATGTCATTTCATTTCATCTTCATCATTTTTATCACAAAAATCTATTCTCTTTATTCTCTCTCTTCCAACAACAAGCAAAAACTCCATTTCTCTCCTTCTGGAGGTATTCGGCCACCACACCATAACCATACCTCCACTCTTCTATAATTTCATCCAACATCATTTCTTGAACCTAAACACAATCCTAAACACTTTTCTAGTTGTGAACTTAAGCTTGTTCATCCATCTTGTGCTTGGAAAACAAGGTTAAAGTTTTCTACTCAACAAGCTAAAATCCTTGTTTCTTATTTCTGAATTGATTCTTGAGTTCTAGAGCCATGATTGATCCATGGTTTTCCTTTTTCAAGCATAGTTTATGATTTTGTGAATTGTTTAAGTTTGTTAGGGTTTTCTTGGATGGTCACGAAATCTCTAAGAAAGCATCCAAGAAGAGATTGTCTTCCTTAAAGGTAAGAGGGAGATTTAATCTCATCAACCATGTATTGGTGGTGAGAAAATGGATTTGTTTGTGGTGAAGAATCCATAAGGATTCATTCACTTAATTGTTTAAATCTTTACTTATTTGTGATGATTTTTATGCAAGCATGTTTATAGCTTTGATTATATGTTTTAATATGTGTTTATGAAGGCATGATAGTTATTGTATGTAGTAGGATGTGAATAACATGATAAGGAATTGCATGAGGGTTCCAAAGAATCCAAAATGGGGCTCACGGCCTCAACACCACCAAGAGGACCAAGATGTTCTAAAATATTTTTCTAATCATGGATTAATTAATTTAATTGGATTAAGGATTTTTACAGACTTAGATGATAGAAAATAATTAAAGATGATTTATAGAACACATAGTAAATTTCAGCCAACATGTCATTTATGATATCTTTAATCCAAAGCCATTTTCTAAGTGTGGACTTTTGTAATTAATTTAATAAGAACTTAACTTAATGAATTTTTGGAGAATAAAGGAGAGTAAATTAATTTAGAGTTTAATTAATGAAATAAATATTTGAAAAGTACTAACGTATAGCTCACCCATTGGATTTTGAAGCGTGTAAGCAAGTTTTGAGCTATAAATATTGGTTAAATCCAATAAAGGTAATTTTTAAAGAAAATAGTAGGAAATATTACTTAGAGAATTTTTATTAAGGAAATACTGTAAATAAGACTAAAAATAGATATATAATGGAGAAAGTTTCAAAATTTAATTTAGAAAGCAAAGAAATATTTTACGCAGTTGAAAAATATTAGAAAAACCTTACGCGTATTTAAAATAATGATTTTAAACTACGCGATTGAGAAAATGATTCAAATTCACTACGCGATTGAGAAAATAATTTAAAAACGCTACGCGATTGCAAAAATGTTGAAAAATATTTACGCAATTTGAAAACGTTAGAAAAAGGTTACGCGATTGTCAAAACGCGTTAATATATTTCGCAATTGGAAATAACAACGGTTTGCTATCGGGTTAACGTGGTGGACCCGGTTATGTTAAAAAATGGTACTGCCAAGTGATGGCATGTGGCTGTGAAAAATAGTTGTATTGTTATATGTGTATTTTGAATCATGCACCATGCATAGAGAAACATGCCAATTTGGTTAGTATTGGCAAGTTGCCTAAGAGATGAATTACACCGTAGTGCGGGTGCGATAGGTGTAGTGTTGTTCATTGAGTGAACTTGGAGGCGTTGGTGTTCGGAGGATTCCACATGTGGACAGTTGGTAGCTCCTCTGAGCTATGGTATCGAGCAACGCACTAGCGATCTAGACAAAGTACTGTTCTTAATCACGATCTAACGTAGACTGTCTGGTACAATGCTTATCGTACACGATGAATAAACTGTGTAGCACTTGGCTTGAGGTAGCCGAGCTATAGACAGATCTTCTGGATCATTTTCTCTGAAAATTGTGGTTAGCACCACGGAGTAGGAAAGAGTCTGTGTACATATGCATATTTGGTTTGCATCATGATGTGATAATTATATTGATCTAAGATATTGTGTATATTATGATAACATGATTTAATGTATTAAATGCCATATCTGTATGTACTGTCGTTTTCTATACTGCCATGCTGGTAATGATGTAGATTATCTCACCTCTGTGTATGCATTTCTGTGTTATTATTATGATTGGTAAAGATTTTGAGGAAAGAGAAGAGGAGCAACCTTTGGGTTGTCAGTACGAGGAGGAATAGCATTCTGGTGATCAGTGCGTAGAGGGCAAGCATCTAGATTATCCTTATTGTTTGGATTGATTTCACGTGACATGCCGCTATCGAGTTTTCTAAGATTCGTGAGACTGGAGTTCCAAGGGGGCTCCGAAGCCTAGCGTCTTCACGTGGATAGGGAGACTGTTGTTTATGTGGGACGATTGATTGTGTCCCTCAGTAGGGAATACAATGGAGTTCCTATATTTTCTACGACTGTTTATGTACATCTAGAGTTACCCTTATCTATTTGGTACTATTGGGGTGGTCGTTTCCATGCTCCTAGTGAGCTTAGTAGTGTGTCGACCGCATGGACTCCTATCCATAGGGCTACACGACATCCAGTGTTTCTGTCTTCTGATGATCCATTAGAGGAGGATCCTTCAGAGAATCAGAACTGTTAGTTTTGTACTTGGGTTAGTTTGTGGTTTATTTTGAGTTAAACAGTTCATAATTATGTCTAATAGTTTGTACTTGTTGTATCCTTAAAAACAAAATTATATGTATAATTATGGTGTGTATTTATTAGTTTATTCTATTTCATGTTCTATTTATTTTATTTAATCATGTTATAAACAAAAGAAAAAAATTTACAACTTGTGTTATTATTATTTAATAAATGATTTATAACTTGGGTAAGGTTTTACTATAATTAGTCGTAAATGTGACATCCTAAGGAGAGTGTTACACATTGAATTATCGTGCATTGAACATTGTGATACATTGAACATTATACATTGCTTTGTGGTTATGCTGATGTGCTGGACCCGAGTGGATCAGTGTTATTATATAATTGTATGGGCAGTTATATAATATCATTGATACTAATAGTATTAGACAATGGTATAGGCGGCTGTTTTTAATATAATTGGGAACAGTACAATGGTGGCTTGAGTTATGCATTGAGTTATCATGCATTGAACATCATATAGTCGGTGTCTGTATGGCTTTTGTTGCCAAGGAGTAAATGAGAATCGAATAGTGAGATCTATGAAGGATCTTAGGGGACCGTAAGGCGCAGTGATTCATAGCGATAATTGTTCACCTTATACACCTCTGGCTATGATGAACCGTTGCAATGCATTACGCGCCCGACAACATTATCTCTTTTCGTGGTCCGGCGTTGACTGTCATTGAGGGTGACAGATCTTCTGGAACGTTCATCTCTAAATGTGAGTATTAGCTCCATAGAGTAGGAACTGGTTCAGTATGCATACACATGGTCAGTACACATATTGTCGTGGCATGTTCAACATACATGTTGTGGTGGCATAATCATTATATACCTATTGTGGATATCTGTTGTTATAGTGCTGTCAATGTTTATATTATTGTGGAATATGCTTTTTGATGATATATATGAAATTGATAACTTGAATATATCTACAATAACTATATGTATGGAATGACTTTGTCATTCGTATCATTTTCTTCGCTGCCATTTTGGTATGCGATGTAGGGGATCTCACCTCTTTGTTGTATTATTTTTGGTTAAAATTACGTTGAAGAAAACTGTGAAGGAAGGCAAGGTTGAATCGTCTAGATTTTACTGAATTGACTTCCGATTACGGTGATGGCGTCTGGATGAGATTTCTTTGGTTACGTGCGGGTACGACTTCATGGAGGCATTGATGCCTGGCGTGTCGACCGTGACACCGAGCGCTTCGTGTATAGTGGGGAGGTGACTCTGCTTAGGAGTAGTACCTATCTTGGGGTTACTACTTTCACCTTCAATGTTTTTGTGCTTATGGAGTTCTCTATTCCCATTAGAGACCTGTGGGTGATCGGCATCACACCCTTAGGGAGGATTCTATGGAGTCGACTGTTCGGACTCTCGTCCGTCGTGACGTGCCTCGACTGGGAAATTTGCCCGTTCTGGCTCCAGAGGAAGATCAAGTGGGGGAGTGTTTGGGCTTGGACCGAGTCGAATTTTTATATGGTAGTTGTGCACAACTTCTGTTGTTTGAATATGTAAGTAATATGTTTCGTATTAACAATATTTTATGTTATGGATATATATGTATTTATGGAATGTATTTTCCTTTGGCGGTCTTGTTTTAAGAGTTGTGTACTAAATATACTTCATTCGTGGCTCGTATTTTCTTTATATGCACAATGATTAAATTTGTAAAACTTGTTTTTGAGTTATAGCACGCTTAGATTTAGTGATTGTGGCATAATGACGATTGTGCCGCAGTTGTTAAATGTAGAGGTGTTACAACTTGTTTTTGTGGAAAACCATGTTTTTGACATTTATTTGTGCATTGAATCATTAATCATGCATTGAAAGTCGTATAAATTGTGTTTATTGAGGCTATTTGTTTAGGAGTCGAATTACACCTAAGTGCGGGTGCGAATCGCGTAGTGTAGGTCACTTGTTGATCTTGGAGGCGTCGGGCCGCAGGTATCCCACAAGTGGACAGTTGATAGCTCCACTGGGCCGTGGTGACTGAGCATCGTACCGAGTTCTACTCCCGATCTGGTGAAGAATGTCTTGTACAGCCATGCTGCATACATTGAATTTGTGATAGCACTTTGTTGTGGCTAACCATATACGGACATGTCTCCCTGATCATTTTCTCCGAAATTGTGTTTTAGCTCCATGGAGTAGGAATTGGCCCATTGTGTATATGCATAGTCAGTTGAAATATTATTGTAATGTATATTTGTGGAATTATCTGTTATTTGATATCATGAATATACGTGTTATTTATGTATTTGAATGGCATTATTGTCATTACTATTTCTATGTTGTCATGTTGGTATGTAATGTAGGGAATCTCACCTTTTTATTGTATTATTCTGTTTTATGTTTATGCTTGATAAAGATTGTGAAAAAGACGAGGCAAGATGGCCTGAGTTTTGTTTAATGTGATTTTTCTGAGTTCTGAAATGGTCTCGAGACAGGATCTTTTTGGTATTGTTAGAGTTCAGTTTCACGGAGGCACTGATGCCTGGCGTATCAACTTGGATACGAAGTGCGTTATCTATGTTGGGGATGTGACCCTAACGTTGAGTAGGATCCGTCATAGTGTTCCTATGTTTTCTTTTGATGTTTCTATATATTTGGAGTTCTCTATGCCTATTAGATAGTTATATGGTGATTGTCATCGTAACGCTAGAGAGGAATCTGTTGTGTCGCCTAGTCGGACACCTGTTCGTAGGACCATGTACCACCTAGGGTTTTTATCTTCTGAAGAGACAAATGAGGATCCAGAAGAAGATCTGTAATACCCCAAAATTTATTTATTTTATTATAAATACTCATTTTACAATATTTGTGATTTTTGAAAAATTTTCTGGATTTTTCAGAGAATGCAGAATATTTTAATATTATTCCTCATTTTACGTGTAAACTGAGCGGAGCTGGGAAAATGAGATATTTTTCCCGAGAACCTTGATCTATGAAAACATCGACGAGGGATCTTATTAAACCCGAGGTTGGACATGGTTTACGAGGTTTCACATTTTTTTATTTTTATCTGATAAATAAAAATCTTTGTGTATTTTATTATCTATTGGACAACTAATACTGACTTTGCTATCTGTAGCAGTTGTCCATTGGATAATAGCTTGTGGTAAAAATCCTTATCACATTATCCAAAATTTACTTTATATCACATCCATTAGCTTTATTTTCAAAAGAAAGATTAATTTAATCCAAGCTCATTATGGAAAGCTTCCTAAAAATTTCCCTAATGATACATATAATTTTCTCTCTCTTCGCTCCCCACTCACTCCACGGCAGAGACACTCCTTTGGGGAGTTAAAAATTGTTTCCTCACAATTACCATTTCATTCCCACTTCAAATACACAAAAAACACCTAACATTTTTCTCTTCTCTTCTCATTTTCTTCAAGCACTCTTCTTTTTTCTTCTCTTCTTCCTTCTCCATGGCACACCCACCCATTGGAGACCTTCTCCATTGTTTGCTAAACCAATCACATTTCATGTTTCCTTCCTCCATTCCAAGGCTATTCTCTTTGGTGGTCATCCTTTGGTTCTTCTTCTTCCATCATACCCCATTGAAGCTAAAGCTTGAAGCTTTTGAGGTAAAGTCTTCAACTTTCTTCTATTTTCTTCTCATTTTTGTTTTTCTTGGTCACCCATGTGACCAAGAACTCATCTTTCTATGGTTTTAGTGAGCATTTTGAAAGTTGCTCACCCTAGTGTTTTCTTGAAGGTGGAAAACAAAAAAAATCAAGAACAAAATGGGCTATCATCCTTGTGTTGTCTTCAAATAGGTAAGAGAGAGATGATCCTCTTCAACCAATCTTGGTAGTAAGGAAATGTCTTGTGTATTGTTCATGATGGGGGGAAATCTATAAGGGATTACTCTCTTGTTACATTATATTATTTTCATGATTTTTATTGTTGTTTGATTTGTACGAATTTATGGGAATGCATGGTGTGATTTGATGACTAGGAGCCCATTGATAGATATTTTGTATTTTGGTGATCATAGATTACGTCTTAGATGGCTTGAAAAAGAATGAGAAGCCTTGAAAATGGTTGGGCCAAAGTTCTGCAGAATTCATTTCTGCAGAATCCTTTCTGGTGCACTAGCGCTTAGGCGTTGTGCAACGAGCGCTCAGGTGCTTTACCAGCGCTCAGGCGCTGAAGCTTGAATGCGTAAGCGCCCAAAGTCCAGAATCATTCCAGAGACGTAGTTTAAGCCATGTATAAGCCATGTATAAGCCAATTGCGCAAATATTTTGATGAGAGGAAGCACATTATTTTTAAGGCTAACGAGATACTAGCATGACTCCTTGATCATTCTCTCCGAAATGTTAGTGTCTAGCTCCATGGAGTAGGAACTTGGTACCATACGCATTGTGAATTGTCAGTCTCATAATTCATTGAGCATGAATATTTATAACTGTGAAAATATCAGTTCTTATTACTATAATAATTATCTGATTACAGGACTATTGACTACTGAAGATATTACAGTTATATGTCTATTATTGTTAGTTCTTACTATTAATTTTTGTTATGTTTTATTGTCAATTTTATTATTATTGGTAATGAATATATATGTTGTAATGTTATGTGGGTGTATAGCGGCGTTCTGTTTTCTTGCTGTCATTTTGGTAATGAAAGATGGGTGTCTCACCTCTTTCTGTATTTTGATATTTCTATTTATTTATGTGCTTCTGAGAAGACGTTCTTGAGGAAGAAAAGGAAACACCTGAGTTTTCGGGTTTTTGGCCATACTACGACTAGAGTTTGCTGAAGATGTCTTCGCATCTGCGCCAATTTTTGGGGTATGCTACAATGACCTTTCATGGAGGACTCAACTGCTGGCACATTAACTTGAGCATGGACCGATGCATCTATTAAGGGGAGTTGATTGTGTCTTTGGCGTGGGGCCGCTACGACCCGCCTGTTTTTGACTTTACCACTTTTGTTCATTTGGAATTTTACCTGCCTGTTAGAGATCTGTGGGATGACCTTTATTACACCCCATAAGAGGACTCTTTCCTCTCCACTACTCGGGCTTCTGCCCGAAATTCGGTCTCTCCGATGGCAATTTCATCAGATGAAGAGGACCCTGAGGAGGACCCTGCTACGGCTCCTTCTCGTTAGTCTTAGGGGTTGATACTGTTGGTGGCTACTGATGGCTAACCGTTTATCTTTTTGGGAAGCCTGACGTTTTGCTATATTGGATAGGTGTATATTTGTATCATCTCGAGTGGGTACATCTTTTGCTTTTCGTGTAAATCATGATGTAATTAAACAGGTTGTTGCATATATATATAAATATGTTATGTATGGATATATGGTTTATTTTATGTTGGTTTTTACTACGACCGTTCGAACTATTACCTCGCTACGAAGAGAATCTCTAAATTTATTCTTTTGACACTACTTGTTAATAATTAATAATACAATTTAATACAAAAAGAAATGTAATGACATTTAGAAAGGAACCTATACATCTATTAAATGAACCAGGTCTATGAGGTTTAAAATAATTATTATTTTTTCATAATTTATTTCGTTTTATACTTTCAAATTATTACTATGGTGTGACGTTCCTTCTTCGTGAGACACAAGAAAAAGGGGCATTACACTGTCTTGGTATCAGAGCCTCGGTTTAAGTTTCTTTTAGGTCTTGTGATTTTGGACTGTCTTGTTTGTGCTGTGTGATTCTCTATGATTGGTATTCCGAAAGGATACATCTGACTTTCTCTGTGTTTTGTATAGCTTAATCTGAAAGGAGGCATGGCTTGCAGAGGAGATATGACTACTGCAATTGAGGCAATTCAAAAGATGATTGAAGCTATGCTGCAACAAAACCAGCAAACGGCTCAACAGCAATAGAGGACTGCACAACAGCTTAAAGCTATGGTAGATGCTCAAAACTTGGCTGAATTTCATCGCACTAACCCTCCACAATTTAAAGGAGAATTTGATCCTGAGAAGGCTACTCTGAGGATCAAGGAACTGGAAAAGATATTCACGGGCATGAACTGTGCTAATGACAAGAAGGTGACGTATACGGCGTTTATGCTTGTAGGAGACGCAGAGGATTGGTGGACCGGAGAACAGAGACTGTTAGGGGCAGAAGGTCGAGAGATTGCTTGGGCAATATTCAAGGAGAGATTCTTGAATAAATATTTCCCGAAAAGTGCTAGGCATGCTAAGGAGATGGAGTTTCTTGGTTTATGGCAAGGAAGTATGACTGTAAGTGAGTATGCTCCTAAATTTGAGAGTTTATCTAAATTCTCAACCTACTTTCAACACCAACCGAACGAAGCATGGAAATGTCGAAAGTTCGAGGAAGGCCTAAGACACGATGTGAAGAGGGCGGTTATCACTCTGAAGATTAACCAATTTTCAGAACTGCTTGGTATGTGTCACTGGGTGGAAGACTTAGACTAGGCACGTGATGCAAGAAACCGCAATTTTGGACCTTTTCGGTCTCAAAGAGGAGGAAGCATTAATGCTAACTGTTACCAGAAGAAGCCTTATTCCAAACCACCTGGAAATCAACAATAGAGACCGCAAGGTGGAAGTCCTAGAGGAAGTCCAGGTAGAACGGGTCAAACAACGGCGTCTATGCCAAGATGCATGAAGTGCAGGAAGGAGCACTGCATAAAAGATTGCACAATCAAAGGGATTATCTACTTCAGATGCGGGAAACCTGGACATGTTTCTCGTGATTACAATCAACCTAAGGCAGAGCCTTCTGTTAATGCTGCTAGAACTGCTAAACTGCAGGCTGGAGGTAGAGTTTATACCTTGAGTGGTGCTAAAGCCTCTGAATCCGAAGATCTTATACAAAGGGAAGGTGTCATAGAAGGTAATCTTTTAACTGTACTGTATGACTCTGGTGCAACTTATTCTTTCATTTCCTATGACTGTGTGAAAAGGTTTGGTTTACCTATGTCTTCTTTGCCTTTTGATTTGACTATTTCAACTCCTACTACCAAACCCGTTGTTACTACCAAAGTCTGTTTAGATTGTCCTTTGATTGTTGAAGGTTGAATCTTTTCTGTTGATTTGATCTGTTTGGCACTATCTCAGTTAGATGTGATCTTAGGAATGGATTGGTACCATGTCCTGTTAGATTGTTTATAAAAACCATAGTTTTTCCTTTGGATGAGAATTCTAGATTTTTTATGGCCAACCAAGTGAAAGCTTTCTTGAAAGAAGGAGCTCCGAGATACATGTTGTTGTCTTCTTTGAAAATCGAGAATGAGGTAGACGTGAACACACTTCCAGTGGTTTGAGAATTTCTTGAAGTCTTTCCTGAAGATGTACCTGGTTTACCATCGAAGCGAGAGATCGAGTTTACCATTGACTGTGTACCTAGAGCTGGTCCTATTTCCATAGTGCCTTACAGAATGTTGCCAGTAGAGCTAGTTGAGCTCAAGAAGCAATTGGAAGAACTTTTAGAGAAACAATTTGTTAGACCTAGCGTATCACCTTGGGGAGCACCGGTATTGCTAGTTAAGAAGAAAGATGGTACTTCACGATTGTGTGTGGACTACCGTCAGCTAAATAAAGTCACAATCAAGAACAAGTATCCATTGCCGAGGATAGATGACCTAATGGATTAACTGAAAGGAGCCGCGATGTTTTCAAAGATCGATTTGTGATCGGGTTACCATCAGATCAGAGTAAAAGTGGAAGACATTCCTAAAACGACTTTTCGTACTCGTTATGGACACTACGAGTACCTGGTGATGCTTTTTGGTGTGACTAATGCACCTGTTATTTTCATGGATTATATGAATAGACTCTTCCATCCATGTTTGGACAGATTCGTCGCTGTCTTCATCGACGATATCTTGATCTATTCGAAAAATCAGGAGGATCATGCTGAACATCTCAGTATAGTTCTTCAGATTTTGAAGGAGAAAGAGTTATACAACAAGTTATCGAAGTGTGAGTTTTGGTTGAACGAAGTTAAATTTTTAGGCCATGTGATTTCGAAGGAAGGAATTGTTGTAGACCCATCAAAAGTGAAAGTTGTCCTACAGTGGGAAAGGCCGAAGACAGTGACAGAAATCCGAAGCTTTGTTGGATTAGCCGAATATTACCGGAGGTTCATCGAAGGGTTCTCTAAGATTGTTGGGCCTCTCACCCAACTCACAAGGAAGAATCAAGTTTTTGAGTGGATGGATGCTTGCGAAGGAAGTTTTCAAGAGTTGAAAAGGAGACTAACTACTTCACCAATGTTAGTTCTGCCTGACCTAAGTGAACCATTCGAAGTATACTGTGATGCTTCATACCAAGGACTAGGGTGTGTCCTTATGCAAGGTAGAAAAGTGGTGGCTTATGCCTCGAGACAATTGCTAGTGCATGAGAAGAACTACCCAACGCATGACCTGGAGTTAGCTATTGTTGTATTTGCTTTGAAGATATGGAGACATTTTCTCTATAGAGCAACATTCAACGTCTTTAGTGATCACAAGAGCTTGAAGTATCTATACGACCAAAAATAGGTGAACATGAGACAACGAAGATGGTTAGAGTTCCTAAAGGATTATGATTTCCAACTTCAGTATCACCCTGGAAAGGCCAATGTTATGGCTGATGCCTTAAGTAGGAAAACAATCAGCGTTTCTACCATGATGATCAGAGAACAGGATTTGATAGAACACTTTAGAGACGTATGGTCTTTTGTGGAACTAATGCCAGGAAAATTTGCATAAACATGGTCACTATTTCGAATGATTTAATGGAAGATATCCGAGAAAAGTAAAAGGTTGACAAGTTCTTGCAAGAGGAAAGAGAGCTGATGAAGCAAGGCGGTATATCAACATTAGAGGAAGGAAGCGATCGAATTTTAAGATTCCAAGGTAGGGTCTGTGTGCCTAAGGATGAAGAACTCAGGAAGTATATACTCGAACATGCTCATAAGAGTCAGTTGAATATGCATCCTAGAATGACCAAAATGTACCAAGATTTGAAGAAGTTATTTTGGTGGCATGGAATGAAAAGAGATATTGCTAGATGTGTATCTTCCTGTTTAGTTTGCCAGAAAATAAAGATCGAACATCAAAGACCATCTGGAATGTTACAAGCCTTGACTATTCCCGAATGGAAATGGGATAGTATTGCCATGGACTTTCTTGTCGGATTGCCAAAGACTAGAAGAGGATATGATTCAATATGGGTGATTGTGGATCAACTTACGAAGTCAGCATATTTCTTGGCGATCAACCTAAGATATCCATTGGAGAAGTTGACTCAGTTGTACATCGGTGAAATTGTCAGACTACATGGTGTCCCTACAAGTATCATTTCAAACAGAGACCCCAGATTTACATTGAAATTTTGGCAAAGTCTTCAAGAAGCAATGGGGACAAAGCTAAGTTTGAAATCTGCATATCATCCTTAGACCAATGGTCAATCAGAAAGAATAATTCAGTCATTGGAGGATTTGCTAAGAGCATGTGCCATAGAACAGACTAGAAGTTGGGATGAAGTCTTACCATTGGTAGAATTCACCTACAACAATAGTTATCATTCGAGCATAGGGATGGCTCCCTATGAGGCTCTATATAGGGAAGGTGCAGAACACCTTTATGCTAGTATCAAGACGGAGAGTGACTTACAGTTGGAACTTATCTTATTCAGTAGACAACTGAGAAGGTCAAGATGATTTAGGAGAAGATGAGAGCGGCTCAAAGTCGACAAAAGAGCTATGCGAACAAAAGGAGGAAATCTCTTCAATTTGAGGAAGGAGAGCATGTGTTCTTTAAAGTCACGCCTATAACTGGGGTCGGTCGGGTTCTCAAATCTAGAAAGCTCACTCCTAAATTCCTTGGACTTTATCAAATTCTTCGTCGGATAGGTCCAGTTGCTTATTAGATAGCTTTACCACCTTTTCTTTCAAATCTCCACAATGTTTTTCATGTGTCACAACTCTGAAAATACATTCCAAGCCCTAATCATGTCATAGCACATGATTCAGTACAATTAAAGGAAAACTTGACTTATGAAACAACTCCTGTAAGGATTGAGGATATGAGAATGAAGCAACTCAGAGGGAAGGACATTCCATTAGTGAAAGTGATCTAGAACGAGACAACCGGAGATGCGACGTGGGAACTGGAGAACAAGATAAAGGAGTAATACTCAGAATTATTCTAAGGTATGAAAATTTCGAGGACGAAATTCTTATTTGATGGGGAGAGTTGTAACACCCCAAAATTTATTTATTTTATTATATATATTCATTTTATAATATTTATGATTTTTTAGAATTTTTCTGAGAACACGGAATATTATGATATTATTCCTTGTTTTGTGTACAAACTGAGCGGAGCTGGAAAAATGAGATATTTTTCCCGAGAACCTTGATCTGTGGAAATGTCGACGAGGGATCTTACTAAACCGAGGCCAAACACGGTTTATGAGGTTTCACTATTTTTGAGATTTTTATTTGAAAAATAAAAATCACTGTGTATTTTATTATCTGTTGAACAACTAATACTGATTTTGCTATCTGTAGCAGTTGTCCATTGGATAATAGCTTGTAGTAAAAATCCTTATTATATTATCCAAAATCTACTTTGTGTCACATCCATTAGCTTTATTTTCAAAAGAAAGATTAATTTAATCCAAGCTCATTATGGGAAGCTTCCTAGAAATTTCCCTAATGATACACATAATTTTCTCTCTTTTCCCTCCCCACTCACTCCACGGTAGAGACACACATTTGGGGAGTTAAAAATTGTTTCCTCACAATTACCATTTCATTCCCATTTCGAATACACAAAAAACACCTAACACTTTTCTCTTCTCTTCTTATTTTCTTCAAGCACTCTTCTTTCTTCTTCTCTTCTTCCTTCTCCACGGCACATCCACCCATTGGAGACCATCTCCATTGTTTGCTAAACCAATCACATTTCATGTTTCCTTCCTCCATTCCAAGGCTATTCTTTTTGGTGGTCATCCTTTGGTTCTTCTTCTTCCATCATCCACCATTGAAGCTAAAGCTTGAAGCTTTTGGTGTAAAGTCTTCAACTTTCTTCTATTTTCTTCTCATTTTCGTTTTTCTTGGTCACCCATGTGACCAAGAACTCATCTTTCTATGGTTTGAGAGAGCATTTTGAAAGTTACTCACCCTAGTGTTTTCTTTAAGGTGGAAAACAAAAAAAAAACAAGAACAAAAAGGGCTATCATCCTTGTGTTGTCTTCAAATAGGTAAGAGGGAGATGATCCTCTTCAACCAATCTTGGTTGCAAAGAAATGTCTTGTCTATTGTTGATGATGGAGGGAAATCCATGTTGGATTACTCTCTTGTTACATTATATTATTTTCATGATTTTGTGGTTGTTTGATTTGTATGAATTTATGGGAATGCATGGTGTGATTTGATAACTAGATTACGTCTTAGATGGCTTGAAAAAGAATGAGAAGCCTTGAAAATGGTTGGGCCAAAGTTCTACAGAATTCGTTTCTACAAAATCCTTTTTGGTGCACTAGCGCTTAGGCGTTATGCAACGAGCGCTCAGGCGCTCTACCAGCGCTCAGGCGCTGAAGCTTGAATGCTTAAGCGCCCAAAGTCCAGAATCATTCCAAAGACGTAGTTTAGGGAGCGCTCAGGCACTGAGTGTTGAGCGCTCAGGTGCTCAACCAATGCTCAGGCGCTGGAGACTTGGCGCTCAAGCGCCTAAGGCAGAAATTGCCAAAATACTGTAAAGAGATGATTATAACTTCAAAAATTGACATATTATAACTAAACTAAGGTAAATGACTTGATTGGTTAAGAGAATTCCTGTAGAGAGGGAGATTTTATAAGAACAGTTAATCTAAAGGGAAATTCCATAATGAACCTTAAGAAGTGTACCACCTTGAGAACTTAATGCTATGTTGTTTTGGATCCCTAAATGGGACTAGGGAATTATGGATGTTTAAGGTGTATAAATTGTGATATGTTACGAATAAGTATACTATTGATAAATATACATGAATATTGTTGGTATTTCTCTTGGACAAAATGTGATATGTTATGAATAAGTACATTATTGATGAATGTACATAATATGCAATGTTTATGAGAAACATGTCATTGGTGAACATGCATGATGTAAATTAAGTCATCATGCATTGTCATGTCTGTTGGACATTATTGGAAAGGAGATGTATGCCTAGGAGATTGAATAACACCTATGTGCAGGTGCGAGTAGACTAAGCATAGGGTCATAGTGGTTGGCCTTGGGGGCGTCAGGGTGCGGGTGTCTCACAATAAACAGTGGTAGCTCCACTAGGGCCGTAGGATAGACCGATGCAAACACACCGACGATCCGGACTGAGACGTTGTCCCATATCGCAATCAACTGTTGAGGTGCCATGTATAAGTTGTATTGTGCAAATATTTTTATGAGATGAAGCACACTATTTTTAAGGCTAACGAGATACTAGCATAACTCCTTGATCATTCTCTCTGAAATGTTAGTGTCTAGCTCTATGGAGTAGGAACTTGGTACCATACGCATTGTGAATTGTCAGTCTTATAATTCATTAAGCATGAATATTTATAATTGTGAAAATATCTTTTCTTATTACTGCAATAATTATCTGATTACTGGACTGTTAACTGCTGAAGATATTACTGTTATTTGTCTGTTATTGTTAGTTCTTACTATTAATTATTGTTGTTCTATTTTATTGTCAATTTTATTATTATTTGTAATGAATATATATGTTGTAATGCTATGTGGGCGTCCAGCACCGTTCTGCTTTCTTGCTGCCATTTTGGTAATGAAAGATGGGTGTCTCACCTCTTTTTGTATTTTGATATTTCTATTTATTTATGTACTTCTGAGAAGACGTTCGTGAGGAAGAAAAGGAAACACCTGAGTTTCTGGGTTTTTGGCCATACTACGACTAGAGTTTGCAGAAGATGTCTTCGCGTCCGCACCGATTTTTGGGGTATGCTAGGATGACCTTTCATGGAGGACCCGACTGTTGGCACATTAACTTGAGCACGGACCGATGCATCTATCACGGGGAGCTGACTGTGTCTTTGGCATGGGGCCGCTACGACCCGCCTATTTTTTACTTTACCACTTTTGTTCATTTGGAATTTTACCTGCCTGTTAGAGATCTGTGGGATGACCTTTACTACACCCCATAAGAGGACTCTTTCCTCTCCACTGCTTGGGCTTCTGCCCGAAATTCGGTCGCTCCGATGACAATTTCATCAGATGAAGAGGACCCTAAGGAGGACCCTACTACGATTCCTTCTCGTCAGTCTTAGGGGATGATACTGTTGGTGGCTACTGATGGCTAACCATTTATCTTTTTGGGAAGCCTGACATTTTGCGATATTGGATGGGTGTATATTTGTATCATCTCAGATGGGTACATCTTTTGCTTTTCGTGTAAATCATGATGTAATTAAACAGGCCGTTGCATATATATATATAAATATGTTATGTATGGATGTATAGTTTATTTTATGTTAGTTTTTACTACGACCGTTCGAACTATTATCTCGCTACGAAGAGAATCTCTAAATTTGATTTATTCTTTTGACATTACTTGTTAATAATACAATTTAATACAAAAAGGAATGTAATGACATTTAGAAAGGAACCTATACATCTATTAAATGAACCGGGTCTATGAGGTTTAAAATAATTATCATTTTTTTGCAATTTATTTCGTTTTATACTTTCAAATTATTACTATGGTGTGACGTTCCTTCTTCGTGAGATACAAGAAAAAGGGGCGTTACAAGATCCATCTTAGGACCCTTCTCCTTAGGTGTATAATGTTGAGATAGTTTCCATTTTGCTATAGAGTTTGTATATATGTCTTTTGAGTACAAATCTTATGTATGTAAGTTGTTAGTGAACTATGTCTCATATGTATATATGATGTGTATTATTCAGTTATTATAACTTGTGTTCTTTTTATTTTGTTAAAATTATGTTATCTGGAAAAAGAAATTTTAAAAACCATACATACAATGTTAAATCTTTTACAACTTGGTTCTAGTTTGATAAGTTTGAAGTCTCAAATGTAATACCCTAGGGAGGGTGTTACATAGATTGTACGGTGTGACAAAAATAGGTCAACATGAATATGGTGTAGTTAAACTGCTGAATGGACTAAAATCGTATGTACAAAGGTCAAGCCTAACATTTCAAGCCTCTAGCGCAAATGTTGAATGGGTAGCGTCAAATCATTTCCAAGCCTCATTATCAGCTAGATGTGTGATCACTGATTCATCTTGAGGCACTCTATCCGCATCCTAACTAATATATTGTGCATTGTTTTTGGACATAAACAATCGTTGGAGTCTAGGAATAATGGAAAAATATCGCAACACTGAGTACGACACATCCTTCCCATTCAATGAACGTCCCACCTTTAGTTTGAATCGTGGGTGTCCAAATTGTAAGTGAAGTGAGTAAAGTTTCTTGTCACTATATTATGAGTAAAGTTTCTTGTCGCTATATTATTTGTAATACAACATGCACTGATTAGGATACGCATCTATCTTCTCATATCCTAATCCCAACTCACGAACCATTCTCTTCGATTTGTAATTTTGGGTAACCATTTAGGCTTTGGAATCATGCTCCTAATTATGACAATCATTTTATCATAATAACTCTCACTCATGTGGAACTTTGACTTCAAGTTCAAAAGTTAAGTTATAGCTGACAATTTTGTGTGCTTATGGCAACCATCCTATAAAGGTTCGTCAGCGTGTCTTAGTAAGTCATAAAACTTCAAAGCTGGAGGATTTGAATCCTCTTCTAAATCTTGAGCTTCTAGATTTAATCTACCACCTGCGACATCCATAACCATATCCACGTATGGATTCCTAGTCTCTACTTCATCATCATGGACAATGGATGTTAAGTCGTTATCCCCCCATCTGTCCTCACC
Source organism: Ormosia emarginata (assembly GCA_029884605.1). Classification (NCBI taxonomy): domain Eukaryota; kingdom Viridiplantae; phylum Streptophyta; class Magnoliopsida; order Fabales; family Fabaceae; genus Ormosia; species Ormosia emarginata. Next base: position 23,042,309 of record JAQQTP010000074.1, on the reverse strand, counting down.
ATGAATGGTCCAATTTACATAACCATCCACAAATCCATATTTATACAGATGTTGTTCTACCCCAAATGACTCCCTCCTAATATGATTCTTACATCTAGCACATGGACAAAGGATGCGACTTAATACATCAGTAATCGTCAGGTCTCCTTGAGCAACCTTAATGAAATCATCAACTCCATTCTTGAATTAATCACTTGCATAGCCAGTAAGATCATTTCTTCGTAACATCTAACTTCGATCGAGTCTCATGATTGTTGAAATTGGTTTAGCACATTAATACAATCATTTTCAAAATCTTCACCTCTCTTTTAACATGGTATGACCCTATCCCATTCGAAAAGACACATTTTCAACACTTGATTGATAGAATTCTAAAAAATCACACATCTTATACTTGACAAAATTTCGACAACATTTCCCTTTGGTCTCCAAGTGCACGACTCGAACATGGTGACATCTACCACGATCAAGTATGCACCCAGAGAACAAAAGGAAATGTAACAGAACAAAATTGCATCAAGTATAAAATATGAGATTTAAGGAATAACCATTAACCAAGTGAAGAAAAAGTTTCTTCCCAAACTGTCTAACTTGGACAATTCAAGATTCAATACAATGAGCAGTACCTTAAAAAAGTACATGTGCTCACTAAATTGAACCTCAAACGAGAAACTAAGACTTCGCTCAAATTGTTAAAAAAAACAAAGGATTAATTTCAACCATGCAACATACAGATATGTAAGTATTTGAGATGAGACATCTAATAAGGCTATGGCAAAAAACACAATATAAACTACTATAATTTTATATAGTTGTAGACAGAAGAGGACAAAAAAGGATTCCATTACCATAAATAGAATATAGAAAATTTGAGATTTGGGGAACAGGAGGAAAGAAGCAAAGGAATGTCTCTAACAATCACATTATAATTAAAGAAATATTATAGGAAGTGATCTATATAGATTATAAAAAGACATCTTAACAATGTAAAAAGAAACCAGAAATTGTCATAGACTTTGGTTGCTAAGAGTTCAAAAAGGAGCTTGCTTCATTATCATCATTAAAATTCATTAGTTTTTAACACAAGTAAATTAAAATTAAATTCATAAATCCATTGGTCTTTAACACAAGTAACTAACTCAATTTCACAAGTTCAAAAAATAATTAACCAACATACGTTCATATGAACTAACAGAGTAATGGGCAGTCTTGATTTTAATTTTAAGGTTAAAAAAATAAATTAAGAATACCTGAGAAGATGGGTGGGTGGTGGTTAAAAAAAATAAAATAAAATAAGATAGAGATGAGAAAGACATGAAAATAGAACTGAGAAATCGAACTACCTGAGAGTATGAGACAAAGGTGTTAGACTTTGCATACTTCAACAACCATACTACAACCCTGCAAAAACATTACAAAATTCATCAATAAACAATCACAATAAAATTCAACCAAAGTATCACATTCACAAGGAAAAAAACTCAGAATGAATAAGAAGGACTTGGGGGAGGACAAGAACAAACTTGTTATGAGCAATATTCTTTTGAAAAGGAGGACAACGGTAGCAATGTATGTGCGCCGAAAGAACAATAATGTAATGCATTGTGAACTGTTTAATTTTCTTTTTGTGCAAACCAAAAGAAAGACCACACTTATTGACAACGAACTTGGAATCCGCACTACCAAAACCACAAGATATTGACAACAAGATAAAGGGAATCATCAATCAACAACAACAAACACAAGTCTAAAATTTTTTCCTAGAAAGAAGATACAAAAACAAAGTAAAGAAGCAAGTGAGCAAGGGATCTAAGAGGTGAACCACTCCATGACATGCAGTGGAGCCTTGACCAATTCCAAAGCAAGCTCCAAAAATACATGTAGTGGAGCCTTGACCCATTGCAACCATAACGACTAAGCAAACTTCACTTGCACCACCCAAAAAACACACTTAATAATTAAATAGAAATTAAAGGAGGCTCTGAAAACCCATCTTAATAATATGCACCAAAATCACATTTTTCAGTAAACCCATTTGGTTTTAGGAGAAAAGAAGCAGAACCTAAATGATAATATTGTAGGAAAAAGCTTTCTAAGAATAATCATTTTGGTTCACAAGGCGTGGTAGTAGCATACCTTTGTTTTATGTAACATCCCAAATACTAGTACTAATGACGTATCTGGCTTACGCATCAATAATTAGAATTTGGTACATTACTTATGAATATACACAAATATTTAAATAAAAGATTTAATAATATATAAAAGATGAGCCTTTTCCGGAAACATAATATACATATAATATGAAATGAATTGTATACAAATTATACATCGTTATACATTATATAATATACATCTTATTATACAAAAATCTTAACCAAACGAACAAAACTATCTCTTCATCACAAGCTCCATCTTTCGTCATCTTGCTTAACTATTGTAGATCTTTCCTGGAATCATTGTGGGAATCATAGAAGTAGGGGGTAAGAATCATGAAATTCTCAGTAGTTTATTTAAAAATGTGTCATCACAGTAATTCCAGCTATTTCAGAAAAAATCCATTTTAAAATACTCAATGTCAATCTAGGAAGGTGGCAGAAAGCCAAAATAAGTCATTTCTCTTCCCGAAACAGACAGTTCATTTTATCGTTATGAAAATCATTCATATCGTCAGAAATCACCTCATAAATCATATCTTTAAATTTCTTATCGTCCAATCGTAAATCATGTTATCAAATATCATATTTTCACATAATTGAAATATCATCAATACTAAAGTTATATTAAGAAACCACATTTCTAAAAATTCATCAAATCATAAATCATTTTATCAAATATCAAATCATCAATACTCAAGTCTCATCTTAAAATCAAATATATGAGCTCATAATATTATTCATTCACTTAGTAGTAACCTGCTTTCAGGTTAGTGCACATCAACCTATTTATGACTATCAATTTGTCACACAGGACTACTCCGGGTAACTAGGTCATATCCATCTTCGTCTAGTAAAGAGGACACACATAAATCCTCAGTCTAAACCAAGGGTAGACTTCAAACTATTATGAAAGAGAAGATGTACATAAATCCTCATACTATCAGTCGTCTAGGATAGGGAAGATGCACAAAAATCTTCACACTATCCAGGATTTAGGATTACCCCAAGTAGTAAAGAGAAAGCATATAAATCCTCTATTATTTGATGACTAGGAAAGCTCAAGTAAAAAGGGAGGTCTTCCTCAACCTTAATTACTCTAGTATAAAGAGATTCTTAATTTCTCTCTTACCATTGTCCAAGATTTATCCTAAGTCTAAGGTATATCCAAAAATCCACTTAGCCTAGTTCCACAAAGGCATACCCATGAGAGAAAATCAATTTTCATTAAATCTCTTTAATTCTTATATCATCAATCATACAACAATATGCATATAATAGTTTTTCTCATCATAGGTATTCAAATTCATCAATCAATCTCAATTCATAGCATAATGCATTAATTACATTAAAAATCAAATTCCTAATCAATAAAATCAAAGTTCACATTTTTGTCTTGTTTTGTTTCACAGATAGCAAAAATCACACAAGTAAAACATGGGACAATATTACAAATTGTGCCATGACTTCATTTCCCAAGTGTGCCGCGACACACTCAACAAATTGGTGTCGTGTCACCTCAATTCATTTATGTCATGGCACCTCATCAAATTGGTGTCGTGGCTCCGTGTTCTTTATAGTTTCTGGGTTTTTGGGCGAGAAACCAGCAGCTCAAAGTTATCAAGAAATACAACTCAAGTTCATCAAGATCCAAAAGAAAAAAAAAATGAATCTTTAACTCATATTCAAGCATCAACTCAGCATCAATTCAAAATCATCATTCAAATCTTAGTTTATAACTCTTGGAAAACAAAATAGAAAGGGTTCTCAAAGAAAAAAATGAGAAAGTAAGAAACCCCCTACCTTGCTTCCCATGACTTCTTGATCTTGTTACTTTTCCTTGTTTCCTTGCTTTTCTTTCCTTAATCTTCCTTCTTTCTCCCCCATTTCCCTCTTTCACGCCCTCCCACTTCCTTTTTTCTTTGTTTCTCTTTTTGTTTGTCTCCATTTCTTTTTCTTTTCTTTTGATGAGGGCAGTCGTATGAGTGTTAAAAGAAAGGGGAGTGGTCGTGAGAAAAGAGTGAGAAAATATCAAGAAAGATAATGATGACGGGTGTAGGATGGTGGAGGAAGAAAATAAGAGGTAAAAAGTGAAATTCAGTTGGAAGTATTGTATCTGTTAAGGATACGTTAATACTCCCACAACAAATTTTCTAACCTTCACAAGTGTTCTAAAAAATTCTACGATTTCATTCATTTTTCAGTTTCAATTTTCCACAAATATTATTATACACCTTTACCTGTCACTAAGTTTTGCTATTCATCCCTGGCTAAGTTAACCCTTATGGAACTGAACAAAGAAGTTTTTAGGTACTCTTTCTAATTTGTTTCCACTCTCTAATTAATCTCCATCCTCTATTTGACAATTGATCATAATGTTGTGATTTTCTAAGCTACTTATCTATTTAGTTTGGTCTTTAAACACTCTCTAGTGTCATTAAAAATGTCAAACTAATTCATTTGATTTTTAAAAAATTAATATAGCTCATTCTAATCATTTATCACTTAGAAATAATTCTCTATATTTATTTCTACTTTCTTAACTATTTAAGCTAAATTTTTGGGCTATTTTGAGCTATGTCTCAGGTTCAATGTTATAGATTTATGCTCAATTCAATCTAAACAATTACCCAAATTATCAAGTAACTTATACCAAATTTATTGAGTTACTATAATACTGATTACAAAATGTTACATTCTATACCACAGTTTCTGAAAATGGGTGCTGAACTAGAAAGCGAAGAAAAAGCAAACCCACAACAACAACAACCTCCTAACCCCAATAACAATGGCGAAATATTATCAAAGTTTTGTTTTTTTCTCCCAATCAGATCCAAACCCAGATCATAAGTGAAGAAAATACAATAACCCAAAACATTAATAACACATTGTAAGATGCTATATAGAATTGAACAAAGTGAACCCATCATAGAAAGAGAGAAAGAAGGAAGAGTATTTTACTTGACAATCCAAACAACAAGGGAAAGTATTGAGAAGAAGAGGTAGAGAAAGGAAAAGGGAAGACCCTGTAAGAATGAACAAATTGAACTTCACAGAGGCACGCACAAATGAACAAAGGCGAATGAATTAGGGCTAATTAGGGTCATTGTTGAGAAATTGATTTGTGGAAGGTGGTTTCCCATTGTTGAGAGAGAGAGTACGAGCAGAGATGGAGAGTGGGAAATGTGTGTCGCGTGCTCAGAAAGAGGGGAAGGGAGTGGGTGAGTGGTGCTAACTAACTAATTCTAACTTAGGGTTTTTAAAATTTTACCAAGTTTTGCAAGGGATTTGCCCTCGCTAATTCGCTCGCTAAAAATCAATGAGGGACTTTTGTTAGCAAGGAGAAATTTTCTTCACAATTCCCTCTCTATTCACTAGTTGTTTCCACCATGAATTTGTTTATGGAATTTAACGAGGGCTCAATATCCCTTCGCTAATCCCTCGCAATTCTCTTGCTAATTAACAAGGGAATTGTGAAGGAAATTTCCCTCGCTAAATTCCCTTACTAATTAGCGAATTTCTTGTAGTGCAACCACAGTACATATCTTTTCAGAAAGTCAATTCCCTGGAAAGAGTAGAGTCATAGATTAATCAAATTTACAAATACAAAAATTAAAAGTGATCTATGTTTCACAATGATAGATTAATAACACCACATCACAATGAACAAAAATCGTATGTATGCCCAATTGTTGGGATGGAGCTGGGAAGGTGTCGCCCTGATCCTATTCAACACCTTGACATAGAATTCAGGGAATGGAATCTGTAGTTTGAGCCTTGTGAAAAAGGTCTTGAACATATATGTGAACAGTAGCCTCATCTTTAGCATATTGTAAACCCTCTCATTCTTGTCACACGGTTGGACCATATAGTGCTCTTCTAATGTCCCTATCACCATCATATCCATGTACTATCTGAGTTTGGTGGAATTTTATGATGTTTGGATTAAAAACCGAAGGGGCTCATAGTAAACTAAAGAGTACTCCTTCTCATCTAAAGGCAGTGTGGAAACTTCTTCTAGCGCTCATCAATGCCCAATTCTTACTACCCATGTTGTTAGATGGCGGAGCAGGAGCAATACCTACAAAGGCCGAAGAGCTATCAAAATTGCTACTCACAAGACCAAGACATCTCTCTGCAGATTCTTTGAGCTCGGAGTATGAATGAAATCCTTGGAGAATAATCAGGGGTAGAAGCTCTCTTTGGGGCCCCTCCTTGTTGCAAACTATGTGGCGGGGATGATGGATGCTCAAAAATCTCTAAAGAATACCCCTCTTCTCCATTATTTCCCAATTCCCTAACTCTGGCTATATTGAACCGTAATTGGGAAGAAAAAGGGAAGCAATTAGGCAACTTATGATGGAATGGAGAAGGATGAGTGAGGACACCTAAAACGGCGAGCTATCGCGAACAGTGGCCTGAAAAGCTTGCTAACTCACCAAAGAAGAAAGAGAGAAACTAAGAAACTAAGAATGCGAAGGAAACAAAAGTGGGAGTCAGCTTCCATCGTCTGTTATTTATAAGGAAAAGCTGAAGTAATTGCCACCCACTCTTAGGGGCAAAATGGTCCACCTAACATTTAATTTCAAAATGATTATTGAGCGCGAAACCCTAACATTCACACCACGTGACAGAAAGGCTGTTAGTGCACAGGCGAAAAGACGTTTGCCCAACAAACCAAATGTCTCTAGCAAGCCAAAGGTCACAAACCCAGGCACCGCGAGCTACTCCATGGCAGAACATAGCTAGGGAAGAAGTTCGATATCTGCGATCATCTCCAATTAGTGGTGATCCCTTCATAATTGTGCTCCATGGTTTGGAGCCACAAGAAGTTGGTCACAAATAGTCAAAGATCTATAATTACAATGGTCCAAATCCCCAACAACATCGAAGGATGGCACTCTGATAGCCATTAGAGCTGACCTGGGGGCAATGATCTTGACTAGGATTTGGGCCTAATAAGGCCAAGCCCAATGACCAATGGGATATGACCTTCCCCCTTGGCAAAATGAATGATGCCTCTAGGGAGTCAATCACAAGTCAACACACAAGCTTAGGAAGCTTCTAGGAAGCTTCCTCTAAGGAACCTATAATGACCATAATATCACTGAGACATACTTGGACCTCAAGACTCACTCCACTATAAATAGCTACAGTAGCCATGAGGGTAAGGATCTTTTCCCGCTTATTGCACACACATTACACCCTCATTGACTTGAGTGTTAAAGTGTCTTGCAGGTACCCAACTGCTAGTCATAGAAACCATCACTCAAGAAGGGGGTGAATTGGGTGATTACAAACTTTTACAACAACTTTGAGAAATTATGCATTTTGATATTTTCAATCAACACATGCAGTAGAATAAGTCTAACAAAGGTACAAGTATTAGAGATTTCTCAAATACCACTTGGGCTATAGGATAAATCAAGCAAATAAGCTAGATATCAAATTCAACTCAAGCATATAGAATTAAAGCACAAATGTAAATGAGATAGAGTTGAGAAGAGCAAACACAATGATTTATCTTGGTTTAGCCACCAACTACTTGTGACCTACATTTAGTTCTCAAGCTTAACTTGAGATTTTCTTCACTATCTCCTAGACTTCACAAGTGCTAGGAAAACCTTTGTGCAAGTAAGAGCACTCCTCACACCTTGGGATACCTCACCCTTGTCCTAGAACCTCCAACTCTTTAAGCTTCATAGGTGCTTGAAAAACCTTTACATTCAATAGCACTCACAACACCTTTAGGATACCTCATCCTTTGTGTTTAAGCCTCACTATAAGGGATACCTCACCCTTTTTCTCTCTTGAGGGATACCTCACCCTCTTATAATGATTTTGAGATGAAGAGAAAGTTTATAAACTCTCACAAGAGTAGATATACAACTTGAAGAACAAATGAATAGAAAGATCTTGCAATAAAGAGCTCAAAATATGATTTTAATTATTCAAGGATCAAATCAAGTGTTCAAGTGTTATAAAAGCTTCAAAAGACACTTATATATAAAGCCCAAGTGATAAAATAGCCATTGGTAGCGTTTAGAAATGATTTTTTTTAAAAACTAGCCATTTATAACCATTGGGAGCGCTTTTGGGCACGTGGTGATCGATTACATAGATGTATAATCGATTACATGGCTTCTGCCAAAGTTGTAATCAATATAGGACTTATGTAATCGATTACATGCATTCTGGTTTTGAAAATTGACTTTAAATGGTCATAACTTCTTCATTTCTTATCCGATTAAAGCAAATGACCACTCATTAGAAAGATATTTAAGTCTATTTTCAAATGAAATAAGTTTCACAACAAAACACAAATTATTTTTAAATTTATGATCAAAAGAGTAACAAAGGTTAGCTTTTCAAAACTCAAACTTGACTATTTTTCATAGTTTAAAGCAAATGATCATAATTTCTTCATTTCTTATCTGTTTAAAGGAAATGACCACTCATTGGAAAGATCTTTAAGTCTATTTTCATATAAAATAAGTTTCATAACAAAAATAAAAGTATTTTAAAGTTATGATCAAAAGAGTAGCCAAAACTCAGTTTTTCAAAACTCAAACTTGACCATTTTTCATAGTTTTTAACTACCACCATGACTAGCTTTTAAAAATATGTTTCTTGCGCATTTTAGCATGTAAGAACCATTGTAAAGATTTAAAAAACATATTTGAGCTCTTTTCTTATAAAACTTCTATCTTTACATAAGAGAAAGCCTAAAAGGAAAATATATCAATTCAAGTCCTTAGACTTTTTCATGTAATCCAAGCTTCCAAAAAAATTATTCTCTTCAAATCTTGCAAATGCTTGGAACATCTTATCATTCTCATTATTCTTTAGTTTAGCATCATTGTGATCTTTTACTTTCTTGTTGCAATGTTCACTCTTAGTACTTGAACTATCCTACATAGTATTGCTCACTTAAATAAACATAATTAGTCCAAATTCATAATTCAATATCTTCATATGCATGAATCATAAATATATAACTTTAGTTAGTCTAACATGCATATAAAACTTTCATAGACACATCCAAATAAAAACATTTATTAATTACTGATAGATATGCTCTATATAGGATGTAACACAGAACACTTTGCATATTTTCATTTAAATAAAGTCAAATCCAATATTAATTTAATACAACTTATATAACACATTATTGGATATATTATATAAAGAATGCCACACATAACTCATTGCATGATTATTAAGTGAAATATAACTAGATAAAGTACATAATCATGCATGATACAATATAATCAATTAAGCACATCTATGTAGCATAAACATTATTCTTTTTGTCTTGTATTTGTCATCATCAAAACTTAACATATTAAACCATTGGGGCAAACTTATTTCTACAATCTCCCCATTTTTTATGATGACAAATCACCAAAGAAAAAATATGTTAAGCAATATAAGCATATCAAACAATAAGCACAAGAACATATTTTTCTTTCCAATTCTCACTTCCTCTATTTGACATCAACAAAAAGGCTTAGGAAGGAAAAATAATTTTTTCTTTCTCCTATAGATAAAACTCATGTTGCCAAAAGGAGTAGGATCATCAAAAACAAAAACTTCTTCAAGTTATTCAAAGCATAACTATCTCCCCCTATTTGATTCTACATATGATTCAAGAATTAAAAGATGAAATAAACATACTTTCAAGATATAAAAGATTATTCATGCAATGTTTGTCAAATTTTGGTTCATCAACATTTGGCATATGATTGTATTAAAACATTTTATGTAATCAAATAAGGATGTAAGCCAAGAGATATAAACAACTTAAGAGCTAAGTTCCCCCTTATTGAAGCACAAGATGGATAAAGTGAAATATGTATGCCAAGATCATAGAAGCACATTATCCTAAAGTAAAGCAAGGCAAAAGATACTTATTCTTAATCCATCAATCAAAAAACTATTTTAAGATTGCTCCCCCTCTCAAAAAGAATTATATAAGAACACATTACATTTTCAAAATAATTTTAGAAGGGTATAGAGGTTTTATATTAAAAAACACATATTCCTTAACAATGATCAAAGCCAAGTCAAAAGAATATCTGAAAGTACATATCTTCTCTTTCTCATTGAACAAGAGCCTTAAGAAAATAAAACACTTTGAAGAATAAGGCTTATCTTTTGAAATATCAATATGAATTCTATAGAACATTTCAAAAGATTTATTTGGAAACTTTCTTCAACATTATCTCAAGATTTAATAAAATATTTTAAAGAAAATGAAGAGAGTGTTACATTTATAACACATATCCAAAGTTTCCAAATTTTTAAGACAAATAGGAAGTGAAAATACTTTCGTCTTAAGACAAGTTAAAATGATTCTCAAGGATATGGAACTTGAAAAGCTTCTTTAAAATATAATAACAAATTTTGCTTTTAAAAAAAACTTTTTAATCAAACCACAAATTCTTTTCAAAACAAGAGCATGATTCTTATAGGTGTTATACCACTAAGAAATCATGATCAAGAGAATCATAGATATCAAACATTCACATTGATGAAATATGTTATAGGGATCAAAACATGTATAGTACTAACATCATTGACCCTATATGCAATAACAAAATTAGCAAGTTAATATCTCATTAGGCACTTTGTCAATGCTAAGCATACTTCTCATGTAATGAAAATATCTAATCATTTAAGATCAATTTATCAACATGTATCATACAATCCACAACATATAAAATACCATAATAGCTTAGGGATAAAGATACTTATTGAGTTAGATAGAGAGACATGCTCTTCTTTTATTGGTCCTTCAATTTTGAGCTTTCTTCCTTTAAATACTTCATTCCATTGCACTAAAAGAAAGTCTCCCTTATCTTCCTCTTCATTTGAACTCTATTCAACTCTTCTCATTTATCCACATATGCTTGTATGTAAAAATCTGATGGCTATATTTGAAACATGTAGAGAAACTTACAAAGCTAATTTCAAAAGTTCTCTAAATCATAAGCTATCATCAAATATCATTTAAGCTCATTTACAAGCATAATTTAGGTTGATATATATAATGTAAAGCATGTATCACATTATCAACCATGCAATATTAGTTTTAGCAAGAATGCATGAAGTACATATGCACTTGAATCCAAAAATATGGTTTAAGCACTTTAAGGCATGTTTCAAGTTTATTAAGAAACACATGATCATCATCAAAACTTATATAGGCATTTTGGGAAAACAATGATCATGTTAGGCATGTTATATTAAGTAAGAAATTCTAGTATGCACACTTGATTCAAGTTTCTTACATTGAAGTTGAAAGACAAGTTTAAGGCATAAGATGAATCATTTACTTCTTGTTTTCAAGATATGAACATATCAAGCAATTTCAAATTAGAAGACATATAACTTTTAACTTTCTAATCTCCAAGTAAGTATATAAGACAATTAAGCATCAAAGAGAAAGGATTAAAACTACTTATGAGCATGTGAATTTCCATATTTGAACAAATAGACTTGGTCACAAGCTCAAGAATAAAGATATTACCATAAAACATGTTATTCCAAATAAGGTGTGTACTTATCTAGCATGTTAGCATATGTAAAGATATTTTCAAAACACAATGCTAGAGAAGCACAACTTAAGGCATGTTAAGGCATAAAAGTAACTCTCTACTTCTCCAAATATCACATGATATTCAATTTAAAGCATAAACAAGGATAAGAGATTAATGTCACCAAAAGTGTACTCTTTGAGTTTTTGTAAGTGACTCCAACTTCTATGCCTCAAGGCTCCTTGAAAAAGTTGTGGTTCTCCATGTCATTCTTTTTATGTTTTCATCACTCTTAGAGAACTTGGACCATTTCAAACTTTTCGAATCCTAAGTAACATAGTTGTATTTTACTTCAATGCATGCTTGAGCTAATAGTCACCTTACAACACAATTCATTATACTTTCTTTGGTATCTACCAATTTTGGATCCATAGAGGTTAGTCATTAATTATTAATCCATTCACTACAAAAAAGGGGTAAATTACGGCAGTTTTTTTTACATATTACAGCAGTTTTGATTGTCATTTTTCACATCAGTGGCAGTTTTCAAAACTAACGTAATTATCTTCGCCGTTCGGTATAATACGGCGGTTTCCCATTAACCGCCATGACAACCGCCACAATTTACCATGTATAAAACGACGGTTTAATTTTTGCATAAAATGGCAGTTCAAACTGCCGTAATTTATATAACACCAACAAAAAAAATTGTAAATTACGGCGGTTAGAACTGCCGTAATTTACATAACACCAACCAAAAAAAATGTAAATTACGGCAGTTCTAACTGTCGTAATTTACATAACACCAAAAAAATATAAATTACGGCAGTTAGAACTACCGTAATTTACATAACACCAACCAAAAAAAGAGGTAAATTACGGCAGTTAGAACTGCCATAATTTACATAAACCCAACAAAAAAAAAACATAAAACAATCGTTTAGAACACCATAATTCACCTAAAACCAACCAAAAAAATGGCAGACAACCCAACTCAATAGCATAATCCAATTCATAATTCATGTAGAGCTGATTCATATATCAAGCATGAATTACAAACCATATCAAGCGACTGATTCATATATATTCCCAAAGAAAAAATGATCTAATCAATGATACAAACCAGCATTTGATTACATCTTCACATAAATTAAAACTGAAAAAAAAAATGCAGCACCCACAAATGATATCAGGCATGTTTCTAAGCAAACATCACACCAACCCAGCAGTTAATATATTCCAGTATGCCAGACAAAGAAAATCTAAGACCAATGATGAATTAAATTGTCCTTCCTTGAGAGTACATGCGATGACTTATCCTATCAAGCAATTGATTCAACAGATTTTGAATAAGATCAAAATTGGGCTCAAGGTATACCCAACAGTTCATATAACATGTCAACCATCCAAATCAAACCAACAGGAAAAGATTGATAGAACAAAAGAAAAAAAAAACATGAACATTCTGATTTAAGTGAGGCACATTCACAAACAAACCCAAAAATTTAGATGATCATGTGCTCAAAGAAAAACAAGAAACACAGCTCCATCATCGAACACAAATCTGTCTCAGTTTTTTTTATCAAACAAATAGTGTGCAGTGAAGCAGAATTCATCAAACCTTGGAGATTTTTCATCAAATAGATTTTGTACAAGAACTCAAATACACTAACCATTATCCCCCTTCCATTATTTATATCTGGACTGGATTAACTCTCTCCCCTCAAGACAGTAAAAGATTGGTCATGAGATGATTACCTTTGCAAAAGGATGCTTCAAACATCTACTCTTGAGCTATATAATTATATTATTTGCAGCTAATACCAGTCACAATCATGTAATGGTGATGGTACATAGAAGTTTTGCAAGGAAAAAGCCAAAATGGAAAGGTCCAATAAACAAATGTCAAGATTGAAGGAATTTTTCATGCAAATCAAACTTTTTTATTACCTGTACATAGTGCACGAAAATTTTCAGCAGGCTTCGGAGCAACTCCATACAAAAAAATAGAGTACTTTTTGAAAAATGAAACCAAACAGAATATACTAACAATAAGTGATACTGCACATATCCAATTAAATGGTTATACAATTCCCTTAGAAACAAGAAAGGTTCTTATCAATAAAAATCCTGAAGACAAAGTAGTTGGGAGTACCTTAGAACATTATTTAGCATCAAATCATCCAACTAACTATATTATTAAAAAGCAACACAAAGTAACAAAATAAATGTGAACATACATTTGCACCGTGTTCTAATAGAACACTGACAGCATCTTATTGGCCATGACTAGTAGCCCAAACCAAAGGCATCCCTATATCACTTTCTAAATCAGGATTAATTCCTCTGGAAAGCAAATGCTTGAGCAGCTCAGTATCTCCTCCAACAAAGCACAGATTAAAACAAAATCAGAAAATGAAACAAAACAAGAAATCACGAAAGCAAATTTATAATCTATTTTCAAATGAAATAAGTTTCACAACAAAAAGTAAAGTATTTTTAAAGTTATGATCAAAAGAGTAACCAAAGGTCAGCTTTTCAAAACTCAAACTTGACTATTTTTCATTATTTAAAGCAAATGATCATAACTTCTTCATTTCTTATCTGTTTAAAGGAAATGACCACTCATTGGAAAGATCTTTGAGTCTATGTTCATATGAAATAAGTTTCATAACAAAACAAAAGTATTTTGAAAGTTATGATCAAAAGAATAACTAAAGGTCATCTTTTCAAAACTTAAACTTGACCATTTTTCATAGTTTTTAACTACCACCATGACTAGCTTTTCAAAACATGTTTCTTAGGCATTTCAGCATGTAAGAACTATTTGTAAATATTTAAAAACATATTTGAGCTCATTTCTTGTAAAACCTCCATCTTTACATAAAAAAAAAACCTAAAAAAAATATATATCAATTCTAGTCATTAGGCTTCTTGATGTAATCCAAACTCCCAAAAAAATTCTTCTCTTTAAATCTTGCAAATGCTTGAAACATCTTATTATTCTCATTCTTCTTTAGTTTAGCATAATTGTGATCTTTTGCTTTCTTGTTGCAATGCTCACTCTTGGTACTTAGACTATCCTACAAAGTATTGCTCACTTAAGTAAACATAGTTAGTCCAAATTCATAATTCAATATCTTCATATACATGATTTATAAATGTATAATTTTAGTTAGTCTAATATGCATATAAGACTTTCATAGACACATCTAAATAAAGACATTTATCAATCACTAATAGATATGCTCTATATAGGAAGCAACAAAGAACATTTTGCATATTTTCATTTAAATACAATGAAATCTAATATTAATGTAATACAACTTATATAACATATTATTGGATATATTATATAAAGAATACTACACATAACTCATGGCATGATTATTAAGTGAAATATAACTAGATAAAGTACATAATTATGCATGATACAATATAATCTATTAAACACATTTATGTACATAAACAATATTCTTTTTGTCTTGTATTTGTCATCATCAAAACTTAACATATTAAACTATTGAGACAAACTTATTTCTACACCAACCCCCTACTCCAACGCATCCAAGCTTGAAGTAGGTTACTACAGTAAGCTAGTTCTAGTCTAAGGAGCCCAACAACCCAAGATAAAACAATATATATAATGAAAATAGAAACCTTCACACCAAGCAATGTTTTTCGGTATAGTCTCTTTTGCAAGCTTTCCTTATAATTCAAGCAATAAAGTTGTAAAATGTAAATTATACTCTTTCCATTTTAAAATATTTCTCATATGAATTTCGGTTTATATTATCTGTTAATTTAAAAATTTTAAAAGATATTAAATGATTTTTTAACTTTAACATTCTCTTTTAGTATCTATAAATAATTAAATAAAATGATAGAGAATATTAATAAGTAGTAATATTGTAAGTGTTTGAATGAAAGACATATTAGTCAAATAAAATTATTTTTTCTTATGATTAAGACTATTCAATGACTTGGAGAGTGTTTGCCTTATTATCTATCTTCAGTTTTAGTTAATATATTTTAATTAGTAATTATACAATGTTACTTTATTTTTATTTTTTATTTTTTTCTATAATTTTGTGAAGAAATTTTTTAAAAAAATTATTGTTTTAATTATTTTTTGTAGAATTCAAAACAAAAAATAGAATAAAAATAATCTGAACTTTTTATAAATATTAATAAAAAAATATTAACTAAAAATAAAATAAAAAATATAATTAACATCTGATGAGTAATTAAAAAGAATGTCAAAATGCTTGTAGTCTCATACTTAAGTCATTAAAATGTGTACATTAACAAGAATAACGGTGACATAGGGATTGTGACCCTGAAATGAAAAGCCCCTTGGTTATCTCGGTGTCCACTTGTCAGTGAATGCCACCTGTTGGAGTGCTCACAAATTTTGTATTTATAGTCCATAGATAAAATAAAGCCATTAAGAAGGGTTGGTGGCAAATTAAATCCTTCAAAAACTAATTGTTATGGTGTTTCAAAATCTTTGTAATCAATTACGTTAATGTGGTTATCAATTTCATAAGTCAAAAACATGTTTATGGGCTTAACCAAGAACTTGGTAATTGATTACACCATATTGTAATAGATTACATAGTCATTTCCAAGTCTTATAATCGATTATGGCTCGTGATAATCGATTACATGTTCAAACCCTTTGTAATTAATTACAAGATTTGGTAATCGATTACAGTCTTCTCAGAAGCCTTGTAATAAATAACATGAGGCTAGTAATGGATTACAGGCTTGACAAAAGCTTCTTAATGGAATATAGGAACATGTAATCTATCACACTCATCCTTAAAAACTTATTTTGGAAGAGATCAAGCCTTGTAATGGATTGCCAAGTGCTGTAATAGATTACAAATCATTAAAATTTGGATTTTCAAGGATTTAAACAAGATTTTCACAATCCAAGATCAAATCATGATTTTGTGCAAAACAATCCAAATTCTTCAAAAATCAAAACCACCAACTTAGGAAATTCATTGTGGACTTTTAAAAACTAATTTTAGCTTACTGAGATATTAAAGATCACTTCTCACATACAAGATCCTAAGTCTTATAAATCTATTGCCTTGAAGCTTCTCTTGGACTAGGTCTTGCTCATTGTTTTGTTATCATCAAAACCTGTACGAAATAAGCATTTTCATCAAGGTCATTAGGAGCAAGTTCATTATTTTGGTTCTTTACATTGATGATATTTTCATTGTCTTGGAGAGACATTGTTTGACTGGGGTTTGAAATTAATAGGGATAGAACTTGTGGTTTATTAAGTTTGTCATAGAAATTCTACATAAAAAGAGTCCTTCATAGGTCTAATATGAAGGATTACAAGCCTAGGGGTGTTCATGTCACTAAAGGTGATAAAATTAAGAAGAGCCAGTGTCGTCAAAGTGAGATTGGAAGGTAGTCAATTAAGAAAATTTCATATGTGAGTGTTGTATGGAGTTTGATGAATATTCAAATTTGCACTAGACCTAACTTGGCTTTTCATACTAGTGTTCTTGGGAGATATCTCTCTAATCCAGGAGTTGATCACTAGGTTACTGCCAAGAAAATGAATTTCATATGTGAGTATTGTATGGAGTTTGATGAATATTCAAGTTTGCACTAGACCTAACTTGGCTTGTCATACTAGTGTTCTTGGGAGATATCTCTCTAATCCAGGAGTTGATCACTAGGTTACTGCCAAGAAAATGAAGAGATATTTGCAAAAAAACAAAGCCCTACATGCTTGAATACGAGAGTGTAGATAGCTCAGAAGTGGTTGGATATATAGATTCTGATTTTGGAGGGTGCCCCAATAACATGAAATCCACTTCTAGTTATATCTTTATGCTAGCTAGTGGTGACATATCCTAGAAGAGTGTTAAGAAGACCATGACGGATTCTTCGACTATTTAGGTTAAGTTCGATACTTATTTTGATGCTGCTTCTTAAATCATATAGCTTAAGATTTTTATCTCGGGTCTTCTAGTTGTTATTTCCATCTTCGGACCACTAAAGATTTATTGTGATAATAATGCATATCTATATTTCAAAAAGAAGAGTAAAACTTCTAGTGGGATCACGCATTTGGAATTGAAGTACCTGACAGTTAGAGACTTTGTGAAGAAAGGAGTCAAAGTTAATGAGCATAAACACAAACTTGAAGCTTGAAAATCCATTAACTGAGGGACTTAGTGTAACACCCTCCTTAGGGTATCACATGTCTGACTCTCGACTCATATTCTGAAAAGAAGTTCACACAAAGTTTGAGTTATAAAAGGTGGGTTTTAAATTTTTTTTTCTTTACTGAAACATAAACTTACCAAAGTTCATAGGTAATACCAAAAATATATTTATACTAATTAATATACAATATTGTCACCAATTAATATTTAACAATTTAAAGAGAAATATAAAATTTACAGACTCTCTTTTAACAATAGCAAACTCTATGACGGGTCCTACTTAAATAGCATGGTAAAACACTAACGATAAAACTTAACATACTCATTCCTTCTCTTGTATCCAACTTGATGCATCAGAACTCTACTCCTTGTCAACACTACACATCATCGCATCCTGAATGACTGCTTCTCAACGTTGTCACCAATCTCAGAGCATCCATCAGTTCATTCTCAGAAACTCGTTCCATCTATTATATATTCATTTAATAACACAAGCCCAACCAAACAATAAAACAAAGAGGTGAGATCACCTACGCCAATACCAACATGGCAGCACAAAGATAACACAAACAACAATATCATCCAGGTATATCATACCAGTATTATTTAACAGTTCAATTATCATAATCAATATTCCTCAAATATTATATCACACAGATATAAATGTTCAGATTGTGCATGTGCAAATAAACTCAATTTCCTACTCCATGGAGCTAAACTCAGGTTCAGAGAAAATGATCGAAAAGACCTGCCGGTACCACGTGCCTCAGACCACGTGCTTTAATTCTTATTTTGATTTTTGCACATCTAGCACATACACGACAGTCTTTATCAGATCTTGATTATGGATAGTGTCTCGGTCAGGATTATCGGTGTGTTGCATCGGTCTAACCTACGAATACAGTAGAGTGACTCATTGCCCATTGTAGGCAACCAGCACCCCGATGCCCCCAAGGTCAACGAGTGACTTACACTACGCATATCGCATCTACTCAAGAGGTGTGTTTCTCCTAGGCAATCATCCATATCCAGTCCTCATCGGACCATTTCAATGCATGTATAATGCACCAAATACCAATCACAAGTATAATACCAATCACAGGTATATCTCATAATTTCTCAGATATAATTTATACAATGCACGAATATATCAGTGCAAGTCCAACCACAAGGGTCATTCTTTTCAAATTCGTTTGTTCAATTAAATCATATGCCTCAACGCATATTTTTTTCCAATGCATCTAAAATGCACCACATGCCAATAACAGGCAAAACTCATTGTTTTCACAAACAGTATCCATGCACGGGTTTTATAGTAATCATACTGTATTTTTCAATAACAAAATTATGTTATCATGTTTTCATAGTTATAAAACATTGTTGTCGTGTTTTCACAATCCCGCAACATTTCTGTTACGTTTTCACAATTCTAAAACATTTCTACTACGTTTTCACAATGTTGTAACACTTCTGTTACATTTTCACAATTCTATAATTTTTCTATTACGTTTTCACAACATCGTAACACTTCTATTACGTTTTCAAAATACTGCAACATTTCTGTTGCACTTTTAAATCACGTATTAATTTTTCAACATTTTTCTCAATCGCATAAAAATATACATTTCTCAAATTGCGTAGCAATTTTCCACCGTTTTCAAAATCGCGTAACTTAAAAACTATTCTTTTAAGTTGCGTAAATCATTTTCCATCATTCTCAAAATATTTAAAACACTTTCCAAATCACATAACGATTTTTCGCCACTTTTCACAATCACGTAAAAATAATTCATCACTTTTCAATCACGTAGTGATTTTTCAATAGTAGTTCAAATTACGTAAAATATTTAAACGTAATTCAAATCACGTAGAAATATTTCAACGTATTTAAAATCGCGTAGAAATATTTTTTCGTATTTCAAATCGCGTAGCTTAAAAATCACGTTTTTAAGATACGTAAATAATTTTTCACCACAATTCCATTACAAAAAATATTTCTTGACCTTCAAAAATTCTTTTTCAACCTTTCTCAAAATAATATGACTTCTCATATTATTTTTCATATTTCTCATTCAAGAAAATCTTTTTCGCAATATAATTTTCCCATTTTTTTCCCTACGTAAAATATTCCTCAATGATCATTTCTAATATCATTTTCCACTTTTTCTTCCTCAAGAAATTCCTTTTCCACATTTTCCTACTCAATAAATCCTTTTCGAATATAATTCACAAAATCACTTTTCCATTGATGTAAATCAATGTTTCAAATCTTAAATTTTCCTAACGTACTCCAAAACCCAAAAATAAGTTATACGTCAGTAAATTTTTAAATTATATTCTCCATTTTTCTCAAATCAACTCCAAAATCAATCTTCTTCAAAATAAATTGAAGTTAAAACATTTTCAACCTCTCTTTATTTTTTGTCTACAAAAATTTCCATTCTTTCAAGGGATAAAACACTCTGATTCCCTTTCCAAAATTCTTGTACTAAAACACTTTGTTTCATAAAATCAAAGCATTCGAAATCCTTCAAAAAAAATCGTAGACATGATCATTGAAACCATCAAATATTTTCAAGTGACAAAACACTCTGTTTCCATTTTCTTTAATCCTTGTACTAAAACACTTTTTTCAAAACACTTTGTTTCCACTTGAAAATCAATTTGTTTCATAAAACTAAAATCATTCCAACCTCCCAAAAATAATGGAGTCTTTGGCCATTGAAGCCATCATTTCTTTCTCTTTGTAAATCTATTGTTTATCATTTTTGTTTTTACACAAACAAAACCATTAAAATTTTGTTTTCAAAACCGTGTGACTCATGGTCATAAAACCAAACCCATTTGTTCAAATTCATTTTCACTTTCTTTGCAAATCCTTTTTCACTTTTTTTTGCAAATCCTTAAAATCAACATTGCTTGTTTCATTTTTCGAAATCATGATTAGTAAACACTTAGAAACTTTTTACCCAAAATATATCAATAAAAGTCCTTCAAAATCGTGTTCATGTACTCTTGGAAAAACAAACCCTTTGTTTATTTTCCATTCTCTTCAAATCATCTATTTTCATCATTCATGAAAAAACTAATTTGTGAACACCTATTTTGAGGTGTCTTGACCGAAATTCACCATGTTCTAGGGACATAAAAATTAATTCCGTTGTTCTTGAAAAAATTCAACATAAACCCTAATCATGAGTGTCAAAACCGTGACCACTCTTCCTTGGCCATTGGAGCCAAAAATTAATTTCCTTTCCATCATCACATCATGGCATACATATACATATTTCATCATAAATACCACAAGCATGCCATATTCACATCATGCATGTTATAAGCATACCATTAAAGCCATAAAATCATGCATAGCATATCAAGCGTAGGCAAATAATCAAAGCTCATAAACACACACAAAATAATTACATGACCATGGATATGAATCCTCACATGGATTCACCATCCATCAAATACACAACCATCTCTCACCACCATATTGGGTTGGTGAGATGAATCTCCCTCTTACCTCTTGAAGATCCTCAAAAGCTTCTTGTTTTGCTTCTCTTTCCAAGTCCTTCACCACTAAGGGCTTCTCAAATACAAAACAAAATACATAGAAATTAGTATACTAAGCTTGATTAAGAGGAACCATGGATCAAACATAGGTTAGATTATGAAAAAGAGAGAAGAAATGAAGTTTCCTTACACTTCAACTCAAAAACCCAATAACTTTGATCTTGAAGAAAGTCCATGAAGATGAATGATTTAGAGAAAGTCTCCAACATGAAAGTTTCCTAGAATATCATGTAGATTCAAGATCTATGGTTGGATGAAAATAAAAGAGATTGGAGGGTGGGTTTAGGTGTCTTGGCCGAACCTAGCTTGGAGAGGAAATAGAAGAGTTGTCTTGTTTTTGCTTCTTGAGAAAGGTGATAGAAAAGATGATGAAGTAAGATAGAAATGAATGAAATGAATTTTGGTCCCCCTCCTCCTATGCATTGTCGTAGAGTGAAGAGAGAAAAAAGTGTATTATTTGATCAAATAATTAGTATTGACTCATTTGAGAGAAAAGGTGATAAAGTGAGATATGAGTGAATTATTGTTAGAAGAATGACCAAGTAAAATGAGCAAAAGAATTGGCCCCCCTTCAAGTGCATGGCCGTATACTTCAAATGGAGAAAGCCACCAATATTGACTTGTCTTACTTTGTTCAATTAATATAAGATGATAGAAATTGAATTGTAATATTTTGCCTCACAAATGGATGCATTGTAGTAGCTTCCTTGAAGCAAGCCATCATTATTGACTATTTCTTTGTTGTGTAATATAAATAATGGAACATGAATTAATTGAATCAAATTGGCCCCCTTTAACTTTGTATGGCCGTAGGTGTTTCTTCAAAAAGAATGGCCATTTTTGTTGACTTGGTCTCACTTTGTTTCACTTGAATTGTATCCTAATAAAACAAAGTGAATTGCTTATTAGAGCAATTTGCTTTTGCCTTCACCGTAGAAGCATATAATTCTAGGAGTCCAAACTTTATTCAATAGCTTGTTTCCTATTGATCCTTAAATAGTCAAGCCATTATTCTTGACCAATTTTCAACCATAGATTAAATTAATTATTAAGATTCAATCTTGAAAGTCCAAGCCATTATTTAAGCATTCTTAGCCATTGATTAAATCAATGGTTAGAATTAAGGTAGACTTTAGGTGTAGCTTTAGATTAGAAGACTTAATCTAGGCCATTGGATCTTTCTCCTTTAAATTCTAGCCATTAGATGTGTTTCCAAAATGAAGGGTCAAGATTACTCCTTCTAACTTTACATCCAAGGGTCATAAATGGTCTTTGTTACTTTAGAAGACCAAATCTCTACCATTGATTAAATCCACATCCAATGGTCATAAATGGTCTTTGTCACTTTTTAAGACTAAATCTCCACCCTTGATTAAATCTAAATCCAATGGTTATAAATGGTCATAGTCACTTTATATGACCAATTCTACACCGTTGATTAAATCGACGGTTGATATCAAAGCCTTCCTTATTAAGCTTGTCTAGATTAAATCTCCACCATTGATTAGATCAATGGTGAACATTCAAAGCTTCCTAACCAAGTTTATTCTCACACCATTGATTAAATCAATGGTGATTATCCAGTGCTTTTTATTAAGTTTGTTTCTTAACCGTTGATTAAATCAATGGTTAATATTCAAAGCTTCTAAATTAAACTTGTTTCCTATTGGTCTGTTAAAAGTTATCATAACCACTAATGTTGACTAAGCAGTATAATATTTTATTTTTATCTGCTAAAATCCCACAAAAGAATATATTTACTATATTTTTATCGCCCGATAAATAAATACAGTACAAAACATAGTACAATAAATTTTTAGAAATTGTTTCCGGATTCAGGTTTAGTAAGATCCCCTGTCTCCGTCTCAACATTACAAATTTTTATATACGTAGAAAAATTTTCACTTTGTGGGACCCACCCCGGGCCCACATACAGTCTAAAAATATAAAAATTTCATAATCACCCATAAAATCACAAAAATTAGAAAACGCACAAATATTAAATCATATTACGTAAAATAATTAAAACTTAACAGTAATAATTAAATTACGTAAAATTTTCCCTGGCCTGAAAATTATTATTTTCCTGACACGGAGTAAATCACTCAAAATGATCAAATACGCTGACGGAATAAACAAAATAATTTTACAGTGCACAGAAATTACTAAACAGTAAAATTTTGTTAACTGTCAAAATTACTGTTTAAGAGATAGGAAATTTGGGGTGTTATAATACCCCCCCTCTTTATAGAAATTTCGTCCTCGAAATTTGATAAACCTGATTTCACACCTTCAGAATAAATATAAATACTACTCTTCCATCTTATTTTCCAGTTCTCACGTAGCTTCTTCACTTACATCGTTCCAAACGATTTTAACCAATGAAATCTCCTTTGTCTCATGTTCACTTCTCCTGATCAAACAGATATCTCAGACTCCTATGATTACTGAAGACATTGAACTAATCCAGCGGCTACTAGCCCTCATTCATGTGTAAAATAGCTTTTCTCATGTACTTTAATTTCCTTGAAACATACAATACAACTCGTGAAGATTCTCCTTGTATGTATCAGTCCATACAAACACTTCATTCTTTCTTATAACTAAGTGAGAAGTCCTATGATCCAAATTTTTTTCAAGATTTCCATTACTGTCTTAACTTTTCCCATAGAAGAATTGTTTCAACCTTATAACACGGATATAAATAAGAATATCCTTTCTTGCAAGATATTCTTTCAATTGCAATAGATGAAAGAATTGCAATAGATGAAAGAAAACATCATAGAGGATAACAAAACGATCGAATATGTTATCGAACATATCCAGCAAAGAATTGAATGTAACTCGATTTTAAGAATGAATTTTCTGGAATACTAACACTTTGTTGAAATAATCTCATAGGATATGGTTGAAAAAGAACCAATCCGTTTTCAAAGATTACGTCTGTTTATGAAACAGATCAAACTAACACAAAAAATTGATTTATAACGATAATTTCGAATAACACAAGTAGCTCGATCGACTAAGAATAGAAACAGAAATAAACAAATCAGAGGATAACGAATAACTCTAACATATAATTGATCTACTCAATCATATGCCATAAAGAATAAGTTGCCTCCCAGAGATATACAGCATGGTCAAAGAATCACCTTCTGCAATACAGTCTCCCTTATTTAAGTCTTTAGTTCAGAACACTCCCGTTCCGTTCAGAGTAACAACTTTCCCTACTATCAGAGATTTTTACTAACAGAAAACTCTATATTTCTGGAAGTATGTCCAAACTTTCCACAAATTGTTTTCTTAGACGTACAATCCTTCGTTAAGTGCCCCTTTCCACATCACTTACTGCTTCTGGTTTCTCAATGGTCGTAAATACATTTTCTGTCGAAATCAATCACTTTCCTGATATCCCTAAGAAGAAATATCAGGTTCCAAAAATTACGAAATCTTATACTCTAGGACTAATTCTCTTGCATCAGATCCTGAACCTCAACTTTTAGTTCCCGTTGTTTAGCGATCCTCTGTTCCCGTTGTACTGTCACATCAATCATTCTTCCACAATGCTCTTGTAGTTGCAACTGCATTACTAGTAACATATTCCGCTTCCACACGCGTACATCTACCACGAGCCATTTTCCTATCTTTAAAAAAAAGTCAATGGTATCTAATAAGTTTTTCTACTCACCTTCTTCTTTTATTTTTTTTTTTCTATCTTTTCTTACCCTTCTATTTCATTTTTGTTCCCTCCCTTTAATCTAATTAAATTAATAGAATATTTAATATAATATTTATTTTTTTATTAATATTTTTCTTTTTATTATTTTCTTATTAATATTAATTATATATTTGATTTTAGATATATATTATATATATATATTTTATTGAAATTATATATATATTTTATTGAATATAAATTTATTTGATTTGTGCATCCGGTGCTTTCGTAGACGAATCAAAATACAATAGATCTGATATCCATTATAAACAACCTTGTTTCCTTTCGAAAAACAATAACACAGAGAACACAACACAAGCAAAATAAACCTAACCACAAACCCCAAAAGACTCAAACCGTGCTCTAATACCAACAATGTAATACCCTCCGTAAGGTATCACATGTCTGACTCCCGACTCATATTCTGAAAAGAAGTTCACACAAAGTTTGAGTTATAAAAGGTGGGTTTTAAATTTTTTTTTCTTTACTGAAACATAAACTTACCGAAGTTCATAGGTAATACCAAAAATATATTTATACTAATTAATATACAATATTGTCACCAATTAATATTTAACAATTTAAAGAGAAATATAAAACTTACAGACTCTCTTTTAATAGTAGCAAACCCTATGACGGGTCCTACTTAAATAGCACGGTAAAACACTAACAATAAAACTTAACATACTTGTTTCTTCTCTTGTATCTAACTTGATGCATCAGAACTCTACTCCTTGTCAACACTACATATCATCGCATCTTGAATGACCACTTCTCAACGTTGTCACCAATCTCAGAGCATCCATCAGTTCCTTCTCAGAAACTCGTTCCATCTATTATATATTCATTTAATAACACAAGCCCAACCAAACAATAAAACAAAGAGGTGAGATCACCTACGCCAATACCAACATGGCAGCACAGAGATAACACAAACAACAATATCATCCAGGTATATCATACCAGTATTATTCAACAGTTCAATTATCATAATCAATATTCCTCAAATATTATATCACACAGATATAAATGTTCAGATTATGCATGTGCAAATAGACTCGATTTCCTACTCCATGGAGCTAAACTCAAGTTCAGAGAAAATGATCGAAAAGACATGCCGGTACCACGTGCCTTAGACCACGTGCTTTAATTCTCATTTCAATTTTTGCACATCTAGTATATACACGACAGTCTTTATTAGATCTTGATTATGGATAGTGTCTTGATCAGGATCATCGGTGTGTTGCATTGGTCTAACCTACGGATACAGTAGAGTGACTCACTGCCCACTATAGGCAACCTGCACCCCGATGCCCCCAAGGTCAACGAGTGACTTACACTACGCATATTGCACCCACTCAAGAGGTGTGTTTCTCCTAGGCAATCAGCCATATCCAGTCCTCATCGGACCATTTCAATGCATGTATAATGCACCAAATACCAATCGCAGGTATAATACCAATCACAGGTATATCTCATAATTTCTCAGATATAGTTTATACAATGCACGAATATATCAGTGCAAGTCTAACCACAAGGGTCATTCTTTTCAAATTCATTTGTTCAATTAAATCATATGCCTCAACGCATATTTTTTCCAATGTATCTAAAATGCACCATGTGCCAATAACAGGCAAAACTCGTTGTTTTCACAAACAGTGTCCGTACATTGGTTTTACAGTAATCAGACTGTATTTTTCAATAACAAAATCATGTTATCATGTTTTCCTAGTTATAAAACATTGTTGTCATGTTTTCACAATCCCGCAACATTTCTGTTACGTTTTCACAATTCTAAAACATTTCTATTACGTTTTCACAATGTTGTAATACTTTTGTTATGTTTTCACAATTCTATATTTTTTCTATTACGTTTTCACAACATCGTAACACTTCTGTTATGTTTTCAAAATACCGCAATATTTCTGTTGCACTTTTAAATCACGTATTAATTTTTCAACGTTTTTCTCAATCGCATAAAAATATACATTTCTCAAATTGCGTAGCAATTTTCCACCGTTTTCAAAATCGCGTAACTTAAAAATCATTCTTTTAAGTTGCGTAAGAAACCATGTCTCATTCTTTTGAAAACGTATACTTGGTTGCTCATGATGAGCGTGGTAGTGATTTCTCATGCTCGGGAGAGAGTGAATGTGTTAAAGAGAAAACATTGGAGGATCGACATTGAAATAACATTATTGGATCACAGGTTTAGTGTTATTTTCATGTTATGCTACCACATCAGGACTTGGTCTATGCTATTGGTAATGCTTATGATCATGGAAGGTCTTACATCAATAAAAGGTGTAATTGCTGCCATGATTCAACATTGTCAATTGTATAGGTTGGGTCAATTTGCAAGGTTATCCCATGGATTGTTCTTTTTGAAATCGTGGCCACGTTGCGAAAATTAATTGTCAACCTGAGAGTCATTTTCAAAACTAAATGATTTTTAAGAAAATACCATTCAAGCAGTGTTGTCCAAGTGGGAGAATATAAGAATATTTTCTACTTTGGGTTGCTACTAATCGATGTTTTTGGTTTTATTAAAACGGGTTAATGGTCAATCCACATGGGACAAATGATAAGCTAAGGGTGATCCATTTATTTTAAGGCATTTTATACCTTATTGGGATGATATGTCAGATGACTATTAGTGTAGGTTCATTCCTTAGTGGCTCATGATGGGAAGGCTAATTAAGGTTAACATCATTAAGAATACATGCTAAATCTCTTCTCCACTCCTAATAGCAAATGCTTTACCCATTGAGAACCGCATCTCAACTTAGAGACCAGAAGGAAAAACTTAGCATTTAAGGTAATCATCAAACTTAATCATGACTAGGCAAGATATGCAACTTACATAGTCTATATCTTTATGATATATTTGGTATTCTACGATTATATATACATCCATTAATTCTTACAAGTTGTTTAAATTTTATCAAAGAAAGTTCGAGAAAGAGAAATGTCATTCAAAATCTAAATACAAAATATTTAAGATAACTCAGCTTTTATTACATAGGAAAAGATATTTATATAAATTATGTTAATTATGTACATAATTTGAATTACTCATTATTTTTTTACAATTAAACTTGAATGTTATCTAATAATTTATACTAGAATATGTAAGAAATATGAGTGTAAGTTTAAGTATTTTTACTCTTAATATGTTTGCATTTAATGATGAAATATTCATACACGAACTTGTTTGATACTTTTTCCCGTTATAAGTAGTTAAAATAATATAGCTTCAATCAACGCTTGTGAATGGAAAATCAGTGTTGGGAGAGTTTTACACCTTTGTGATTTGACCTAACTTGACTCCACATTAGTCGAGGCCAAATATAGCTTCTGAATATCAAGGGTTTTACACAAATAGTAATAATAATAATTGTAACAACCCGAAATTTTGCGTTCGCCAGTTATTTGTAATTTTTATGCGTTTTATGATTTTTATGAATTGTTTAATTTATTTTTATTATTTTATTATTATTTTTAGACTTTCTATGTGTTTGAGGTCGGGCCAGAAAAATAAAAATTTTCGGGGTCGAAAAAATTTTGGACTGTTAATACGGGACTGGGGGAGCTTACTAAACCTGAAACCGGGAACAATTTTCAAAGTCTTATTTTTCTAAGATATTATTTGACAAATAAAATCTAGGTATGTTCTACTATCTATTGGACAATAAAATGCAGTAGTTATTGTCCATTGGGTAATAACTACCAAAAAATATCTTGATGGATGGTTATCCATAAGCTTAAATATCTTAGAGCTCATTATGATCAATCATGACAAGCTTTTTGTGTTGCACCTATAGAAAACAAGCTTGCATAACAAGTTTGTTGAAAAGTCTAATATAGTGGCCATGACTCATCTTGAAGAACTAATAAGAAGAAAGACCAAGTTTTGTGATCATGACTCACCATCCATGACTCACCATGCTAAACCAATGGAAAGCAAACTTAATGGAGAAGTCTTGACTCATCAACCTTGAACCAATGGGAGGTTAGCTTACTAGCTAAGTTTGGAGGCTTGGAGAAGAGAACTTGGACACTCCCTCTACCACGGAAGCTCACGGCCAAGTAGGGTTCAAGAGTTTTCAAGGAGCTTCAAGGTGGTTCTAAGAGGTTCTAGGGCATGTTTAAAAATATCTTGGTTAAATATTTTGGTTAAATATATTGGTTAAGTAATTATCTTATGTTAATCTCATCATCTTTTTCAAGAAGCCAGGACACTTTGCAATCCTAGATGTCATGATCTAGAATCTTGTAGAACAACTATTGATGACCAACAATTAGTCACTTAACTTCTTAAGCTATCTTATCATCTTTTCTTTCATGCAACAAAATGACTAAAACTCTTTCTTTTCTCTTCATGGCATTTTCGGCCAAGCACTCTCCAAATGCTATCCAATTTTGTTTAATTCAAGCCAACCATATCTCTTGAACCTAGTCATCCTTTCTAGAATTTTCTTGTGACTCACCTAGTGATTCACCTATATGACTCACTATATGACTCACTATATGACTCATTAAGTGAATCATTCATCTTTGTGACTCACTTACTTTGTTGGACCAATTAGA
The DNA here is from genome assembly GCA_029884605.1 of Ormosia emarginata. Taxonomy (NCBI): domain Eukaryota; kingdom Viridiplantae; phylum Streptophyta; class Magnoliopsida; order Fabales; family Fabaceae; genus Ormosia; species Ormosia emarginata. The sequence continues at coordinate 23,012,533 of JAQQTP010000074.1, read as the reverse complement.
AGGTTAGCCAACTAAAAAGCTTATTACTCACCCTATGACTCATTCATTTGATGACTAACTACATGACTCACTAGATGACTCATTGTGTGACTCATTGCATGACATAAATTTTTGGTGACTCACCAAGTGACTCCATGGCTAAGCACCATTCGGAGGGCTTTAGCTTTAGTTCTACTCTTATTCATTTCTATTGCACCTTCATGAAAGCTCTCTTACCTTTCCTATCAAGATGTCCAATGGCCAAAATCATTAGGAGGAGCTAAGTTTCTAACTTAGTTCTTCTTTTATTCATTTCATCCAAGAAGCCAAAAGCTAAACACAAAAATCTCTCTCATTTTCTCTTCCCATAACCCACAGCCAAGACCTTGTTGTGAATGCTAAATTTGTGACTTAGTCTATTCCTTATCATCTTGTCATAAACCAAGAAGCTACACATCAAAACTCTCACACCTTTTCTCTCAAAGAAGCTCACGGCCATAGCTACCATATGCACATTCAATCTTCTTTAATTCAATCCAACCATAGATCTTACATCTAAACATCATTCCAAGACACTTTTGTGTTGAGACTTTCTTCTAAATCATCCATCTTCAATCACTTTCCCTAAACTCAAGTTTGAAAAGTTTTAGGTGAAGTTCTTGATCTTCACTTCTAATCTTATTTTTAAAAGTTCTAGACCATGACTTGGATTAATGGTCATCTTGTTTCAAGCCTTAAGATGTTAACGCTTGTGTGTTTGTTTTGTTTTAAGGAACAACTTGGTGGTGGAAGTTCACATAAGGATGGCATACAAGGAGTTTTGAGCAATTATCTAAGGTAAGAGAAAGATTAACCTCATCGACTAAACATGGTGGTGAGAAATAGAAATTTGTGTTTGAAAGTGAAGAATCCATGTGAGGATTTATTCACTTGATTGTGTAATTCTGACTAGTTGTGCTTATTTAGTTATGTATGATTATATGATGATAAATAGTATACATGAAATTTCTATGGTTGTTTAATCTGCTATATAGGTTTATTTACTTGATTGTATGAGTTAAATAGTTTATACTTATTTGCTTTATATGATGTTATAGTTTTAATGATATGCATAAACTTGTTATGATAGAACTTTGATATGTTACATGCTATGAAACTATATGGAAAAGGAAAGAAATTTCGGCTCTAATGACCACCCATGACTCACGACCATCTAGCCAAAATAGGGGTAACCAATTCAAAAATATTTTATTAATTGTGGACTTAGTTGATTAGGTAATAACAATATGAGTTAAAGATTTTTAAGTTTGGAAAGGAAATGAATAAGGTTTTATTATTTGAAAGAAATAGATTTTTGACAATGATTATAAAGAATGAGTTTGGAAGAATGGTGTGAAGATTAAAGTATTTTATTTAAAAGAGTAGTTAGCAAAAGAAATGAAAATAAGTGTGGAAGATGTTTTAAAATTTAAAGTATTTTGTTTAAGAAATTTGATAAGGAATTAAATCAAGGATTTTAAGAGGAATATGGAAACATATAGCTTTTATTGGACAAATAATGATTTTTGGCAATAGAAATGGAAAAGGAGTTTTTAAAGGTGATTTGAGATTTAAAGTATTTAGGAAGAATGGAACCAAGTTTTTTTATTATTAGATAAAAGTGATGTTTGGTTATGATGATAGAGAATAAGTTAGAATGATAGTTTGAAACTTAAAGTATTTTGTTTAAAGGATTTTTAGTAAAGAAAATAGAAAGAGAATTTCTTTAATTTTGATTAAATTAAAATAATACAGATTTTGGAATAAATGTTAGAGAATATTATTTAAAGGAGTTATTAGTAAGAAAAATGGGAATTAAAGTTCAAATTTTATATTAAAATTAAAAGGGTTCAAAATCAAGTTTAGAAAGTTAAGAAATGATTTACGCGATAGAAAAATTGTGATTTTTGAACTACGCGATTTAGAAAATGTTTAGATATTTTTACGCAATTGAGAAAATGTTGGAAAATATTTACGCAATTTGAAAACGTAACTAAAATGTCACAAGATTATGAAAACACGATAAAAGTGTTACGCAATTGAGAATACAATAAGTTTACTATCGGGTTGACATATTGGTCCCGAAAATATTAATAAATGGTTTAGCCCGGTGATGGCTCGTTGTTATAGAAAAATCATATTATGGATATGTATTTATGCATTGAGCCATTTATCATGCATTGAACATTGAACAGTCGGTTGCTGTTAAGGGTCGGAGGCCTAGGAGTTGAATTACACCTAAGTGCGGGTGCAAACTACGTAGTGTAGATCTATGAATGATCTTAAGGGACGTCGGGGTGCGGTAAGTAACAAGTGGTCATTCAGTCGCACCACTAGGCCGTGAAAGCCGATGCAATGCACCAACGATCTCGATATACACTATTCCTTTCAAGATACGGCGTAGACTATTTTGTACAAAGCCATGATGCGCAAAAACTGAGAAAATATATATAGCACTTGAATTTGAGGCTAACGAGGTATAGGAAAATGTCTTCTGTATCATTCACTCTGATTTTGTGTTAGCTCCATGAAGTAGGATTATGTCCACATGCATGGTCAGTATACATATTGTGGTGGCATAATCAATACACATTTTGTTGATATTGTTATAGTATTGTTAATATTTATATCATTATAATATATACTTGTGGTGGTTATCTATTAATTGATAGCATGACTATACCTGTGATATCTGCTATATATATATTGGTATGGAATGACATTGTTATTCGTATCGTTTCTTTACTGCCTTATTGGATGTGATGTGGGCGGTCTCACCCTTTTGTTGCATTGTTTTTATTTGTGTTTATATTTCTTAAAGTCGGTGAAGTAGACGAAGTAGGTTTTCTTGGGTTTGGTTTAAGGATCTTCAGAGTTCTGTGATGGCATCAAGAGGTGATCTTCACAGTTTTGTCCGATTGTATTTTCATGGAGGAATTGACGCATGGCATGTCAAGATGGATATGGGGCATTTTCAGTATTTTGGGGTTGTATCTCTATATATGAGTAAGACCCACTATGGGGTTACTACTTTATCTATTCATGTTGTTGCTCTTTTGGAGTTTTACATGTCGGTTGAGGAGTTATGGAGTGATATTCATCATACTCCTTATGAGGATTCTGAGGTGTCAACAGCTCAGACTCCTGTTTGTAGTGACATGCCCCAACTGGGGAATTGGTCTGTCAATGATTCTAAAATGGATCCGGAGGAGGATCAGGTGCAGGATCTTTCTCTTCAAGTCTTTAGTGTTGGACTTGATTCAGTTTGGATATGGTAGATATATATATACATATACATGTATATGTATATATATATGTAACATCCCAACTTTTGGGTAAAAGACCGTTGTGTCCCTTTATTTTATCAAGTTTCTTGTTTTTACTGTATGAAATACGTAAAAATAATAATGTTTGTTATTTTATTTGGTAGTTTTACATAATTTGTTTTGATACAATAAAATAAAAATTTTATCAAATTACTTGTTTTAAATTTTTCTATATCAAAAACAGATGTATAATACTGTCTAGTATTTTATATAATCGTTTTACGTATTTTTCTTCAAGACAGTGAAATAAAATTTTTCTTGAGTTTGCTGTTTTAATTTTTCTGAAAGATATACAGCTATATAATACTGCTGGATATTTTATTTGAACGTTTTGGACGATTACCTACGTTGTGGGAAAAAAACGGAAAAATGACCGTTACGTCCCAACGTCTTCGTTTTTCTTTGTTTTTGCTTTGTTTTTAATTGTTTTCTTCTTGATTTAATGTCCGATAATACTTGTCTGTGATTTTATATGGACTTTTTGTGTGATTTTCTCCGGGGTAGGAAAATAATATTTTTCCTGGACCGGGAAAATCTGTTTTTAATTATTCGAGGCGGGGGATCTTACTAAACCCAATTGAATGAGCCTAAAATTAATCTTTTAATTTTTAGGATTTAATCACAAATAAAATAATTTTATATTATTATAATATTATTTTATTAGTCAGTATAAATAAGTGACGACGGACCCGAAAATATTTTGCGGGACCCACGTTTAGTCATTGAGTGCTGTACACGTGGACCAATGAGGAGCTGGTCAAAATTGGTGGCTATGACTCATCGCAACGGACCAATAGGACGATGACACGTGGCGTGACACCTCAGCATCATGACTCAGCAGCTTCTAGAAGGTTCCGAAGTGTTGACTCGGCTGTGACTCACCGCGGGTGACTCGCCCGTTCGAAGCTTCTCGATGACTCAGCGCTATGACTCACCATTTATGATGCAGCCAATGATGCAATTGTGATGCAGTCAGTGACTCAGCATGCTGACTCGCCATGCTGACTCACCTGTTTTGGAAAATATCTATGCTGACTCATCTGCTCTAGAAAATATCTACGCTGACTCGCCATGCTGACTCACCCGTTCTAGAAAATTCCACGATGACTCATCATACTGACTCATCGTAGTGAGTCACATGTTCTAGAAATTTCTCTTTGATGACTCGCTTTATGACTCATCAAGGGTAATCAGTAGAAAAATAATCAATGATAATTTCTACTCTGTTAGTATAAAATAAAAAATCTATGTGTATTTTATTATCCATTGGATAATAGATACTGACTTTTTAAATAATAAATATTATTCATTGGTTAAAGTATGCTATAACATATAGTGTGCACCAATAGGAAATTGGTCAACAAAAATAGCAACCAATAAGAATCAAGTTAGCAAATATTTAACCAATAGAAATTGGTCAAAATTAATGGCTTGAATTTTAAGAACCAATAGAAAGCAAGCTTTTAAACAAATGTTTGACTTCTTGAAATTGTTGGCTACGGTGGAAGAGATGAAATTTGCTATAATTAACCAATTCACAAAGTGAATTTACGTAGGAAGCTTTAGGAATTCATTTTGAAAGCCAAATTAACCAAATAAAGACTAGTCAACCTTGGTTTCTTCTCTTTGATTTCATTCTACGGCAATTGCAACTTTTGCAAAGCCAATATTACAATTCCATTCTTCTATCTTTCAACTAATTAACCAAGTCAATATTGATGGCTCTCTTTATTGAATGTCTACGGCCAAACTAAATTTTGGAAGATCAAATATTGCAATTTAATTCTTTTCTACCTTTCATTTATTAATCAAGTATGACAAAGTCCATATAGATGGCTTCTTGTCATGAATACATTTACGGCAATTGAATGCCTTTAGGAAGACAATTCCAATACTTCAATTCACATTTACTCTCCATGCATTTACAACCATGCATTTAGAGGAAGCAAAACCAAATATCATTCTCACCTATTCTCAAGGTCATTCATGGCCAAAGCTTAGAAAAACCAAAGAAGACTTGTTTTTATTTCTCCAAGTCTTCATCTTTCTCCAAAGCTATCAAGCCAAACTCTCAAATATTCTTCCTTCTTTTCTCTCTTTGTGTTCACGGCCAAAGCTCCCAAATGGAGACAATCTTCATCAATTTATTTCATTTGTTCTCTTCTATATCTTTTTCTTCAAAGAACCAAGATCAAGCAACCAAAATTCTTTCCTTTTTCTCTTCCTCTTGAATTCGGCCAACTCACCAAAAATCCTCTTCCAAGCTTCTAAAAATTTAAATGACCATAGATCTTGAATCTCCATACCATTTTAAGAAACTTTCATGTTGGAAGTTTTTCCTAAATCATCCATTTTCACCCTTGTTCTTCAAGCTCAAGGTGTAGGGTTTTAAGGTGAAGTTTGTGAAATCTTCACTATTAATTTTATTCTTTCCTTTTAAACCATATTTTGATTCATGGTTTTCCTACTCAAGCCTTAGATATTAATATTGTATGTTTTCTTTGATTTTTCAAGTAGCTCTTGGTGGAGAGGAATTGCTTGAAGGAGACATACAAGGAGCTTGGAGGTTCTTCAAGAGGTAAGAGGGAGATTACCCTCATCAACCATGTGTTGGTGGTGAGGAATGTTTGTGGTTGTGGTGAAGAATCCATAAGGATTCATTCACTTGATTGTTTATAGTTTTTCCCTAATTGTGATTGATTATGTGTGTAAATGATTTATGTGTTTATTACTTGTGTGTTTGTTAATTTTTGTGTTTGTTAGTAGGTTGTTGTGTATTTGTTAGTAGCCTTCTTATTTGATGTTGTAATAATTTGCATGTCTACAAGCTTTAATCTGCATGTCTACAAGCTTTGATAATATTGCATGTGTTAGAAATGCATGATAAAATATAGAATGTGAATAATATGTCAAGGGTTGCATGAGTGTTCCAAAGAACACACTAACAAGGCTCACGGCCATGATCCAAATGGGGAACCAAAATGTTCTCTTAATTTTCTTAAAAGTTGATTTAATTAACCTAAGAGAATTGGTAAGATATCCATTTGTTTAGATCAAGAAAAATGAATTTGGAAATTAAATGGCATAACCTTACATTTTCATCCAACATGTCTAACTTCAACACTTTGATTTCTAAAACTATTTTCTAGGGTAAGGATTAAATCAATGTAGACAATACAAGAGATTAAACATGTATTTAAAAGGTGAAAAATAATTTGGAAATCAAATGTAAAGTTTTTATCAAATTCGGCCAACATGCCAAATTAGACATTCATGATTTCTAAAATTAATTCCAAGCTATTTTCAATCAAGAAGAAGCAATACAAGTTAAAGTAAATTTTCTACAATGAGTTTTAAAGAAATAAAGTAGTTAGAATTAAGTTTAAGAGGTTAATACTAATGGTTTTTTTTACTGTAAGAAGAAATACAGTAGCTTTATAAAATTTCTAACGTATAGCTCATCGTGTGTTTTGAAGCACGTTAGGAATTTTCAAAAGTATAATTATTTGGTATTAATAAAAATGAAAAGAACTTTTAAATGGTAAATTTAGGAAACCATTATTATAATTTATTAAACAAAATACTGTCAATTTTTAGTAAAAACGGATAAATAAGATAGAAAAGATGTCCAAAAGACAAGATATCGCTATGAAAAATATTCTACGTAATTTGAAAGTACTAAATATTATTTCTGTTTGTTTTAAACAGTTATTTTAAGGAAGTTGGACAAGAAAACGATTTAAAAATCTTACGCGATTGAGAAAACGTATTAAAAATTCTACGCGATTTTGAAAACAGTAAAATATATTTACGCGATTTATAAATGTTTGTAAAAACGATGGAATTGTGAAAATGCGATAAAATTTCTACGCGATTGAACGTTACTGTATTTTTCGCTGTCGGGAAAATGTGAACCCGTACAGGTTTTCTTTATATATATATATATATATATTTGTTACCAATGAGTACAAGTTTTCGCTGTCGGGAAAATGTGAACCCGTACAGGCTTTGTATATTTTTTTTCTTTGTCGGGCTATGAGGTGAACCCGTACAGGCTTTGGTTTGATTGACGAGGTGAATAACATCGTATTGTCGGTGTGATAAGCGTAGTGTGGTTCGACCTTGAATGGACTTGGAGACGTTAGTGTGCATGATTCCATATGTGGACAGTTGGTTGCTCTTCTGGGCCGTGGTAATTGGCAACACACTAACGGACTCGACACACACTATACTTAATCGAGATCTTGTAAAGTCTAATAGTACATTGCCTGTAGTGTCACAACGTGAGACCGTGAACTACACCACACCTGGATGGTGGATTCCCAGTGTCGTGGGGCTATAGACGCAACGTGTGACAGCGTAATAGTTTGGTTGGGCAGCCGTGGTACTAATAGATTTTGAGGATCATTCGCTCTCTGATGTCTGTTTGTTTTTAGCTCCATGGAGTAGGATTGTGTCATCTTGCATATGTTTATATGCTGTACATTATGATTTTTATCTATGATTTTTATCTATGATCTTTTATCTATGATTTTTATCTATGATCTTTTATCTATGATCTTTTATTCTATGATCTTTTATTTGTGATCTTTTATCTGTGATATTATATGTTTATATGTTATAATTTTGTCTGTACATGGTTATCTTTTATTTGTGATATTATATGTTGTTGGTATCTTAATCTTCCTTTTATATTGTTATGATATTTTATATGGTATGAATTGTTATATCTATCCCGATAATGTTATTCTTTGTTTATTTTATTAGGTTATATGCATATTAGAAATATTTGTAAATTGATAACATGACTAATTGTGATATCTGTGTGTATGGAATGACTTTGTCATTCGAATCATTCTTTGCTACCGTATTGGTACTGGTGAAAGGGGATCTCACCTCTTTCTGTATTGTTTTTGTTGTGTTGTCTTGTGTTGTTAAAATCGTATAGTAGGCGGAGTGAACCTATTGGAGACCATATTCTCAAGATGGTGACGAGCGTCGTCATTGAGTGGACTTTCAAGTTTCAACAAGATGCGATTGGTGAAGAAACGGACTATGTAGGTTGAAATTTTTTGTTAGTGTTATTACCGTGCTATTAGTAGTAACCTTCATTAGGTTTGCTACTTGTTTTCTCGAGTCTGTAAATATTACGTTTAACTTATATGAAATGATTGGTGATGTGTATGTTAATCAATTAAATTTAATTTCCATTTTTCTTAAAATTTTTGGTAAGTTTGTATTTCCGCGACAAGAAATTTTAAAATCCATATTTTGAAACTCAAAGCTTTAATAAAATAATTTTAATTAGTTTTAAGATTTATTTATTTTATTTAAAGTGTGACGCCTACGGAGGGTGTTACATTAGTTGGTATCGAGCACGGTTAGAGTCTTTTTGGGGTTTGTGGTTGGGTTTATCTTGTTTTTGTTGTGTGACTCTCTGTGCTTGGACTCCGAAAGGAGACAATGTTTCTTTGGAATGGTTACTTTGGTATCCATTGTACTATGATTCATCTGTCTTTGAAGAAAAACGATGATTCGTGGTAAACATGCACGTGAGGAAGCAGGACACGATAACGGCGATATGACTACATCTACGAAAGCAATGCAAAGAATAGTTGAAGGAACAATACAGTATGATTTGAGGATTACTCAGCAGCGAGAAACGATAGTCGAGGATTAGAAGCAGACAAAGTCAGAATAAGTCTTAGAATACGTAATTTCGTAACGTTGGACCATATTGGTTCTGAAGGAGGAGAAATCGTAAGGTCAAGCAAGTCCAGTGGAAAAACGTAATTCATGATCATCAGGAAATCGACAACAACAAAGAATCTCGTGGAAGAAGAACTAGCGGTAGCAGGTTTAGTTAGACTGTGACATCTGCACAACGTGTTGAAAGTGTGAGGAAGATCATCTAACGAGGAGTTGTGCAATCAACGGAATCATCTGTTTTCAAGTGTAGGATGCTCGGACGTTTTGCTGAACAGTGTATCTCGCCCAAAAACAAAGTCATCTGTTAGTAACGTACGTGCTTCGACATCTTAAGTAGAATGGAGCATCAATTCTTTAAGTGGAGCAAAAACATCTTAAATGGAAGAACTTAAACAAAGAAGATTGTATCACAAAAAGGTGATTCTTTAACTATACTGTATAATTCCAAGAGTAACCTATTTCTCTATGGCATATAATTATGTGGGTCAATTAGAGTTATCTGTGCTTTCATTATTCTTTTGGCCTGATTGTTTCTACTTACATTAGAACATGTGGTTGAGAACTTGAGTTGCTTAAACCATCCTAAGTCTATTAAATAATTGAATCTTTTCTGTTGATTCAATTTGTATGCTTCTTTCTTAAAACAGAAGCAATTTAAAAATATGGATTGGGTATTTTTTCCAACCATCCATGTTCTGTTAGATTTATCAGTTGAGTTGTTCAAGTTAAAAAGTTCACTTTTAAATTCATCGTACCATATCAATTTCTTTATTGGATAGGTTCGGTGGTATGGATGATTCTATCATCTCTTTCTATCATCTCTTATTTCTATGTTTTCATAATATTTTCCTTATGCATAATTGCGAAATATGTGGAAATGTACTTTTAGTTTAATTCATTCTTTTATGACTAATTGACTATTTGAGTTGATTAGAGCTATCAATATCTTTATTACCTTTTTGATTTATCTATTTCTGCTTTTATTACCAAATCTATTGTTATTATCCAGTTCCTTAAACAATCTTTTCTGTTAATCTAAATTGTCTACCTCTTTCGCGAGATAGATGTGATCTTATACATGGATTGGTTATCTTTAATCATATCCTGTAAATTATTTCAGTAAAATTTTGATGTCCCAGAAATCTTATTCTTAAAATCAGGCAATGTCAAATTCTTTGTTGGACAAGTCTGATAACAATTCAGATAATTTCTCTACCTTTTCTTCTAAATTTTTATAATGTCCTTTTGTGTGTTGCAATTGTAAAGAAAGGATGTTTTTAGTCAAAATTATGTCATAAGTATCAAATACAGTATTGTTAAAAAAAAAAAAACTTGGATTGTGAGGCACTTCCAGTTAAAAGTAAAGGCAGAAGAGTGAAGCGGTACAAAGTCAGGGATAATTTCAGATGGTACTGATCAGAGTGACGCAGCGGAAGCGTAGTAGATAGTATCTTTCGTCCTTATTTAGACAGAATTGTCATTATCTTTATTAACGACATTCTGATCTGTTCTCGAAATCATGAAGAATCACACTAAAATGTTATTCTCCATGTTTTACGCGATGCAAGGAGTTTTCGTTAATCGAGGTAATCTAGAGTGGTGTAAACGGAGGTGCAACGTAAAAATTAAAAGACAAGACGAAGGGACTGTTTAGAGAATTGCTGCGAATTTCGGAGGCGAAATTCCTTTTTGGTGGGGAGTGTTGTAACATCCCAACTTTTGGGTAAAAGACCGTTGTGTCCCTATTTTACTGTTTCTTGTTTTTCTGTATGAAATACAGAAAAATAATAATGTTTGTTATTTTATTTGGTAGTTTTACATAATTTGTTTTGATACAGTAAAATAAAAATTTTATCAAATTACTGTTTTAAATTTTTCTATATCAAAAACAGATGTATAATACTGTCTAGTATTTTATATAATCGTTTTACGTATTTTTCTTCAAGACAGTGAAATAAAATTTTTCTTGAGTTTGCTGTTTTAATTTTTCTGAAAGATATACAGCTATATAATACTGCTGGATATTTTATTTGAACGTTTTGGACGATTACCTACGTTGTGGGAAAAAATGAAAAAATGACCGTTACGTCCCGAACGTCTTGTTTTTTCTTGTTTTTTTGTTTTTAATTGTTTTCTTCTTGATTTAATGTCCGATAATACTTGTGCCTGGTGATTTTATATGGACTTTTTGTGTGATTTTCTCGGGGTAGGAAAATAATATTTTTCCGGACCGGGAAAATCTGTTTTTAATTATTCGGAGGCGGGGATCTTACTAAACCCAATTGAATGAGCCTAAAATTAATCTTTTAATTTTTAGGATTTAATCATCAAATAAAATAATTTTATATTATTATAATATTATTTTATTAGTCAGTATAAATAAGTGACGACGGACCCGAAAATATTTTGCGGGACCCACGTTTAGTCATTGAGTGCTGTACACGTGGACCAATGAGGAGCTGGTCAAAATTGGTGGCTATGACTCATCGCAACGGACCAATAGGACGATGACACGTGGCGTGACACCTCAGCATCATGACTCAGCAGCTTCTAGAAGGTTCCAGAAGTGCTGACTCGGCCTGTGACTCACCGCAGTGACTCGCCAGTTCCAGAAGCTTCTCTGATGACTCAGCGCTATGACTCACCATTTATGATGCAGCCAATGATGCAGTTGTGATGCAGTCAGTGACTCAGCATGCTGACTCGCCATGCTGACTCACTTGTTTTGGAAAATATCTATGCTGACTCATCTGCTCTAGAAAATATCTACGTGACTCGCCATGTTTCACCCGTTCTAGAAAATTCCACGATGACTCATCATCCTGACTCATCGTAGTGAGTCACATGTTCTAGAAATTTCTCTTTGATGACTCGCTTTATGACTCATCAAGGGTAATCGATGAAAAATAATCAATGATAATTTCTACTCTGTTAGTATAAAATAAAAAATCTATGTGTATTTTATTATCCATTGGATAATAGATATTGACTTTTTAAATAATAAATATTATTCATTGGTTAAAGTATGCTATAACATATAGTGTGCACCAATAGGAAATTGGTCAACAAAAATAGCAACCAATAAGAATCAAGTTAGCAAATATTTAACCAATAGAAATTGGTCAAAATTAATGGCTTGAATTTTAAGAACCAATAGAAAGCAAGCTTTTAAACAAATGTTTGACTTCTTGAAATTGTTGGCTACGGTGGAAGAGATGAAATTTGCTATAATTAACCAATTCACAAAGTGAATTTACGTAGGAAGCTTTAGGAATTCATTTTGAAAGCCAAATTAACCAAATAAAGACTAGTCAACCTTGGTTTCTTCTCTTTGATTTCATTCTACGGCAATTGCAACTTTTGCAAAGCCAATATTACAATTCCATTCTTCTATCTTTCAACTAATTAACCAAGTCAATATTGATGGCTCTCTTTATTGAATGTCTACGGCCAAACTAAATTTTGGAAGATCAAATATTGCAATTTAATTCTTTTCTACCTTTCATTTATTAATCAAGTATGACAAAGTCCATATAGATGGCTTCTTGTCATGAATACATTTACGGCAATTGAATGCCTTTAGGAAGACAATTCCAATACTTCAATTCACATTTACTCTCCATGCATTTACAACCATGCATTTAGAGGAAGCAAAACCAAATATCATTCTCACCTATTCTCAAGGTCATTCATGGCCAAAGCTTAGAAAAACCAAAGAAGACTTGTTTTTATTTCTCCAAGTCTTCATCTTTCTCCCAAAGCTATCAAGCCAAACTCTCAAATATTCTTCCTTCTTTTCTCTCTTTGTGTTCACGGCCAAAGCTCCCAAATGGAGACAATCTTCATCAATTTATTTCATTTGTTCTCTTCTATATCTTTTTCTTCAAAGAACCAAGATCAAGCAACCAAAATTCTTTCCTTTTTCTCTTCCTCTTGAATTCGGCCAACTCACCAAAAATCCTCTTCCAAGCTTCTAAAAATTTAAATGACCATAGATCTTGAATCTCCATACCATTTTAAGAAACTTTCATGTTGGAAGTTTTTCCTAAATCATCCATTTTCACCCTTGTTCTTCAAGCTCAAGGTGTAGGGTTTTAAGGTGAAGTTTGTGAAATCTTCACTATTAATTTTATTCTTTCCTTTTAAACCATATTTTGATTCATGGTTTTCCTACTCAAGCCTTAGATATTAATATTGTATGTTTTCTTTGATTTTTCAAGTAGCTCTTGGTGGAGAGGAATTGCTTGAAGGAGACATACAAGGAGCTTGGAGGTTCTTCAAGAGGTAAGAGGGAGATTACCCTCATCAACCATGTGTTGGTGGTGAGGAATGTTTGTGGTTGTGGTGAAGAATCCATAAGGATTCATTCACTTGATTGTTTATAGTTTTTCCCTAATTGTGATTGATTATGTGTGTAAATGATTTATGTGTTTATTACTTGTGTGTTTGTTAATTTTTGTGTTTGTTAGTAGGTTGTTGTGTATTTGTTAGTAGCCTTCTTATTTGATGTTGTAATAATTTGCATGTCTACAAGCTTTAATCTGCATGTCTACAAGCTTTGATAATATTGCATGTGTTAGAAATGCATGATAAAATATAGAATGTGAATAATATGTCAAGGGTTGCATGAGTGTTCCAAAGAACACACTAACAAGGCTCACGGCCATGATCCAAATGGGGAACCAAAATGTTCTCTTAATTTTCTTAAAAGTTGATTTAATTAACCTAAGAGAATTGGTAAGATATCCATTTGTTTAGATCAAGAAAAATGAATTTGGAAATTAAATGGCATAACCTTACATTTTCATCCAACATGTCTAACTTCAACACTTTGATTTCTAAAACTATTTTCTAGGGTAAGGATTAAATCAATGTAGACAATACAAGAGATTAAACATGTATTTAAAAGGTGAAAAATAATTTGGAAATCAAATGTAAAGTTTTTATCAAATTCGGCCAACATGCCAAATTAGACATTCATGATTTCTAAAATTAATTCCAAGCTATTTTCAATCAAGAAGAAGCAATACAAGTTAAAGTAAATTTTCTACAATGAGTTTTAAAGAAATAAAGTAGTTAGAATTAAGTTTAAGAGGTTAATACTAATGGTTTTTTTTACTGTAAGAAGAAATACAGTAGCTTTATAAAATTTCTAACGTATAGCTCATCGTGTGTTTTGAAGCACGTTAGGAATTTTCAAAAGTATAATTATTTGGTATTAATAAAAATGAAAAGAACTTTTAAATGGTAAATTTAGGAAACCATTATTATAATTTATTAAACAAAATACTGTCAATTTTTAGTAAAAACGGATAAATAAGATAGAAAAGATGTCCAAAAGACAGTATACGCTATGAAAAATATTCTACGTAATTTGAAAGTACTAAATATTATTTCTGTTTGTTTTAAACAGTTATTTTAAGGAAGTTGGACAAGAAAACGATTTAAAAATCTTACGCGATTGAGAAAACGTATTAAAAATTCTACGCGATTTTGAAAACAAGAAAAAATATATTTACGCGATTTATAAATGTTTGTAAAAACGATGGAATTGTGAAAATGCGATAAAATTTCTACGCGATTGAACGTTCTTGTATTTTTCATTGTCGGGAAAATGTGAACCCGTATGTGTTTTCTTTATATATATATATATATATATTTGTTACCAATGAGTACAAGTTTTATTTGTCGGGAAAATGTGAACCCGTATGTGCTTTGTATATTTTTCTTTCTCATTTGTCGGGCTATGAGGTGAACCCGTACAGGCTTTTGGTTTGATTGACGAGGTGAATAACATCGTATTGTCGGTGTGATAAGCGTAGTGTGGTTCGACCTTGAATGGACTTGGAGACGTTAGTGTGCATGATTCCATATGTGGACGGTTGGTTGCTCTTCTGGGCCGTGGTAATTGGCAACACACTAACGGACTCGACACACACTATACTTAATCGAGATCTTGTAAAGTCTAATAGTACATTGCCTGTAGTGTCACAACGTGAGACCGTGAACTACACCACACCTGGATGGTGGATTCCCGATGTCGTGGGGCTATAGACGCAACGTGTGACACACGTAATAGTTTGGTTGGGCAGCCGTGGTACTAATAGATTTTGAGGATCATTCGCTCTCTGATGTCTGTTTGTTTTTAGCTCCATGGAGTAGGATTGTGTCATCTTGCATATGTTTATATGCTGTACATTATGATTTTTATCTATGATTTTTATCTATGATCTTTTATCTATGATTTTTATCTATGATCTTTTATCTATGATCTTTTATTCTATGATCTTTTATTTGTGATCTTTTATCTGTGATATTATATGTTTATATGTTATAATTTTGTCTGTACATGGTTATCTTTTATTTGTGATATTATATGTTGTTGGTATCTTAATCTTCCTTTTATATTGTTATGATATTTTATATGGTATGAATTGTTATATCTATCCTGATAATGTTATTGCTGTTTATTTTATTAGGTTATATGCATATTAGAAATATTTGTAAATTGATAACATGACTAATTGTGATATCTGTGTGTATGGAATGACTTTGTCATTCGAATCATTCTTTGCTACCGTACTGGTACTGGTGAAAGGGGATCTCACCTCTTTCTGTATTGTTTTTGTTGTGTTGTCTTGTGTTGTTAAAAATCGTATAGTAGGCGGAGTGAACCTATTGGAGACCATATTCTGAAGACGGTGACGGCGTCATTGAGTGGACTTTCAAGTTTCAACAAGATGCAGTTGGTGAAGAAACAGACTATGTAGGTTGAAATTTTTTTGTTAGTGTTATTACCGTGCTATTAGTAGTAACCTTCATTAGGTTTGCTACTGTTTCTCTCGAGTCTGTAAATATTACGTTTAACTTATATGAAATGATTGGTGATGTGTATGTTAATGTTAAATTTAATTTCCATTTTTCTTAAAATTTTTGGTAAGTTTGTATTTCCGCGACAAGAAATTTTAAAATCCATATTTTGAAACTCAAAGCTTTAATAAAATAATTTTAATTAGTTTTAAGATTTATTTATTTTATTTAAAGTGTGACGCCCTACGGAGGGTGTTACATTAGTTGGTATCGAGCACGGTTAGAGTCTTTTTGGGGTTTGTGGTTGGGTTTATCTTGTTTTTGTTGTGTGACTGACTCTCGTGCTTGGACTCCGAAAGGAGACAATGTTTCTTTGGAATGGTTACTTTGGTATCCATTGTACTATGATTCATCTGTCTTTGAAGAAAAACGATGATTCGTGGTAAACATGCACGTGAGGAAGCAGGACACGATAACGGCGATATGACTACATCTACGAAAGCAATGCAAAGAATAGTTGAAGGAACAATACAATATGATTTGAGGATTACTCAGCAGCGAGAAATGATAGTCGAGGATTAGAAGCAGACAAAGTCAGAATAAGTCTTAGAATACGTAATTTCGTAACGTTGGACCATATTGGTTCTGAAGGAGGAGAAATCGTAAGGTCAAGCAAGTCCAGTGGAAAAACGTAATTCATGATCATCAGGAAATCGACAACAACAGCAATCTCGTGGAAGAAGAACTAGCGGTAGCAGGTTTAGTTAGACTGTGACATCTGCACCAACGTGTTGAAAGTGTGAGGAAGATCATCTAACGAGGAGTTGTGCAATCAACGGAATCATCTGTTTTCAAGTGTAGGATGCTCGGACGTTTTGCTGAACAGTGTATCTCGCCCAAAAACAAAGTCATCTGTTAGTAACGTACGTACTTTGACATCTTAAGTAGAATGGAGCATCAATTCTTTAAGTGGAGCAAAAACATCTTAAATGGAAGAACTTAAACAAAGAAGATTGTATCACAAAAAGGTGATTCTTTAACTATACTGTATAATTCCAAGAGTAACCTATTTCTCTATGGCATATAATTATGTGGGTCAATTAGAGTTATCTGTGCTTTCATTATTCTTTTGGCCTGATTGTTTCTACTTCTGTTATTAGAACATGTGGTTGAGAACTTGAGTTGCTTAAACCATCCTAAGTCTATTAAATAATTGAATCTTTTCTGTTGATTCAATTTGTATGCTTCTTTCTTAAAACAGAAGCAATTTAAAAATATGGATTGGGTATTTTTCCAACCATCCATGTTCTGTTAGATTTATCAGTTGAGTTGTTCAAGTTAAAAAGTTCACTTTTAAATTCATCGTACCATATCAATTTCTTTATTGGATAGGTTCGGTGGTATGGATGATTCTATCATCTCTTTCTATCATCTCTTATTTCTATGTTTTCATAATATTTTCCTTATGCCGCAATTGCGAAATATGTGGAAATGTACTTTTAGTTTAATTCATTCTTTTATGACTAATTGACTATTTGAGTTGATTAGAGCTATCAATATCTTTATTACCTTTTTGATTTATCTATTTCTGCTTTTATTACCAAATCTATTGTTATTATTCAGTTCCTTAAACAATCTTTTCTGTTAATCTAAACTGTCTACCTCTTTCGCGAGATAGCTGTGATCTTATACATGGATTGGTTATCTTTAATCATATCCTAAAATTATTTCAGTAAAATTTTGATGTCCCAGAAATCTTATTCTTAAAATCAGGCAATGTCAAATTCTTTGTTGGACAAGTCTGATAACAATTCAGATAATTTCTCTACCTTTTCTTCTAAATTTTTATAATGTCCTTTTGTGTGTTGCAATTGTAAAGAAAGGATGTTTTTAGTCAAAATTATGTCATAAGTATCAAATACAGTATTGTTAAAAAAAAAGAGAACTTGGATTGTGAGGCACTTCCAGTTAAAAGTAAAGGCAGAAGAGTGAAGCGGTACAAAGTCAGGGATAATTTCAGATGGTACTGATCAAAGTGACGCAGCGGAAGCGTAGTAGATAGTATCTTTCGTCCTTATTTAGACAGAATTGTCATTATCTTTATTAACGACATTCTGATCTGTTCTCAAAATCATGAAGAATCACACTAAAATGTTATTCTCCATGTTTTACGCGATGCAAGGAGTTTTCGTTAATCGAGGTAATCTAGAGTGGTGTAAACGGAGGTGCAACGTAAAAATTAAAAGACAAGACGAAGGGACTGTTCAGAAATTGCTGCGAATTTCGAGGGCGAAATTCCTTTTTGGTGGGGAGTGTTGTAACATCCCAACTTTTGGGTAAAAGACCGTTGTGTCCCTATTTTACTGTTTCTTGTTTTTCTGTATGAAATACAGAAAAATAATAATGTTTGTTATTTTATTTGGTAGTTTTACATAATTTGTTTTGATACAGTAAAATAAAAATTTTATCAAATTACTGTTTTAAATTTTTCTATATCAAAAACAGGATGTATAATACTGTCTAGTATTTTATATAATCGTTTTACGTATTTTTCTTCAAGACAATGAAATAAAATTTTTCTTGAGTTTTTTGTTTTAATTTTTCTCAAAAGATATACAGCTATATAATACTTCTTGGATATTTTATTTGAACGTTTTGGACGATTACCTACGTTGTGGGAAAAAATGAAAAAATGACCGTTACGTCCCGAACGTCTTCGTTTTTTTTTTTTCTTTGTTTTTAATTGTTTTCTTCTTGATTTAATGTCCGATAATACTGTCTGTGATTTTATATGGACTTTTTGTGTGATTTTCTCCGGGGTAGGAAAATAATATTTTTCCGGACCGGGAAAATCTGTTTTTAATTATTCGAGGCGGGGAATCTTACTAAACCCATTGAATGAGCCTAAAATTAATCTTTTAATTTTTAGGATTTAATCAAATAAAATAATTTTATATTATTATAATATTATTTTATTAGTCGATATAAATAAGTGACGACGGACCGAAAATATTTTGCGGGACCCACGTTTAGTCATTGAGTCTTTGTACACGTGGACCAATGAGGAGCCGGTCAAAATTGGTGGCTATGACTCATCGCAACGGACCAATAGGACGATGACACGTGGCGTGACACCTCGGATCATGACTCGCCAGCTTCTAGAAGGTTCCGGAAGTGCGACTCGGCTGTGACTCACCGCAGTGACTCGCCGCCCGTTCGAAGCTTCTCTCGATGACTCGGCCGCTATGACTCACCATTTATGATGCAGCCAATGATGCAATTGTGATGCGATCGAAGTGACTCAAAGATGCTTGACTCGCCATGCTTGACTCACTGTTTTGGAAAATATCTATGCTTGACTCATCCGCTCTAGAAAATATCTACGCCGACTCGCCATGTCGACTCACCCGTTCTAGAAAATTCCACGATGACTCATCATCATGACCGACTCATCGTAGTGAGTCACATGTTCTAGAAATTTCTCTTTGATGACTCGCTTTATGACTCATCAAGGGTAATCGATAGAAAAATAATCAATGATAATTTCTACTGTTAGTATAAAATAAAAAATCTATGTGTATTTTATTATCCATTGGATAATAGATACTTGACTTTTTAAATAATAAATATTATTCATTGGTTAAAGTATGCTATAACATATAGTGTGCACCAATAGGAAATTGGTCAACAAAAATAGCAACCAATAAGAATCAAGTTAGCAAATATTTAACCAATAGAAATTGGTCAAAATTAATGGCTTGAATTTTAAGAACCAATAGAAAGCAAGCTTTTAAACAAATGTTTGACTTCTTGAAATTGTTGGCTACGGTGGAAGAGATGAAATTTGCTATAATTAACCAATTCACAAAGTGAATTTACGTAGGAAGCTTTAGGAATTCATTTTGAAAGCCAAATTAACCAAATAAAGACTAGTCAACCTTGGTTTCTTCTCTTTGATTTCATTCTACGGCAATTGCAACTTTTGCAAAGCCAATATTACAATTCCATTCTTCTATCTTTCAACTAATTAACCAAGTCAATATTGATGGCTCTCTTTATTGAATGTCTACGGCCAAACTAAATTTTGGAAGATCAAATATTGCAATTTAATTCTTTTCTACCTTTCATTTATTAATCAAGTATGACAAAGTCCATATAGATGGCTTCTTGTCATGAATACATTTACGGCAATTGAATGCCTTTAGGAAGACAATTCCAATACTTCAATTCACATTTACTCTCCATGCATTTACAACCATGCATTTAGAGGAAGCAAAACCAAATATCATTCTCACCTATTCTCAAGGTCATTCACGGCCAAAGCTTAGAAAAACCAAAGAAAGACTTGTTTTTATTTCTCCAAGTCTTCATCTTTCTCCAAAGCTATCAAGCCAAACTCTCAAATATTCTTCCTTCTTTTCTCTCTTTGTGTTCACGGCCAAAGCTCCCAAATGGAGACAATCTTCATCAATTTATTTCATTTGTTCTCTTCTATATCTTTTTCTTCAAAGAACCAAGATCAAGCAACCAAAATTCTTTCCTTTTTCTCTTCCTCTTGAATTCGGCCAACTCACCAAAAATCCTCTTCCAAGCTTCTAAAAATTTAAATGACCATAGATCTTGAATCTCCATACCATTTTAAGAAACTTTCATGTTGGAAGTTTTTCCTAAATCATCCGTTTTCACCCTTGTTCTTCAAGCTCAAGGTGTAGGGTTTTAAGGTGAAGTTTTTGAAATCTTCACTATTAATTTTATTCTTTCCTTTTAAACCATATTTTGATTCATGGTTTTCCTACTCAAGCCTTAGATATTAATATTGTATGTTTTCTTTGATTTTTCAAGTAGCTCTTGGTGGAGAGGAATTGCTTGAAGGAGACATACAAGGAGCTTGGAGGTTCTTCAAGAGGTAAGAGGGAGATTACCCTCATCAACCATGTGTTGGTGGTGAGGAATGTTTGTGGTTGTGGTGAAGAATCCATAAGGATTCATTCACTTGATTGTTTATAGTTTTTCCTAATTGTGATTGATTATGTGTGTAAATGATTTATGTGTTTATTACTTGTGTGTTTGTTAATTTTTGTGTTTGTTAGTAGGTTGTTGTGTATTTGTTAGTAGCCTTCTTATTTGATGTTGTAATAATTTGCATGTCTACAAGCTTTAATCTGCATGTCTACAAGCTTTGATAATATTGCATGTGTTAGAAATGCATGATAAAATATAGAATGTGAATAATATGTCAAGGGTTGCATGAGTGTTCCAAAGAACACACTAACAAGGCTCACGGCCATGATCCAAATGGGGAACCAAAATGTTCTCTTAATTTTCTTAAAAGTTGATTTAATTAACCTAAGAGAATTGGTAAGATATCCATTTGTTTAGATCAAGAAAAATGAATTTGGAAATTAAATGGCATAACCTTACATTTTCATCCAACATGTCTAACTTCAACACTTTGATTTCTAAAACTATTTTCTAGGGTAAGGATTAAATCAATGTAGACAATACAAGAGATTAAACATGTATTTAAAAGGTGAAAAATAATTTGGAAATCAAATGTAAAGTTTTTATCAAATTCGGCCAACATGCCAAATTAGACATTCATGATTTCTAAAATTAATTCCAAGCTATTTTCAATCAAGAAGAAGCAATACAAGTTAAAGTAAATTTTCTACAATGAGTTTTAAAGAAATAAAGTAGTTAGAATTAAGTTTAAGAGGTTAATACTAATGGTTTTTTTTTTGTAAGAAGAAATACAGTAGCTTTATAAAATTTCTAACGTATAGCTCATCGTGTGTTTTGAAGCACGTTAGGAATTTTCAAAAGTATAATTATTTGGTATTAATAAAAATGAAAAGAACTTTTAAATGGTAAATTTAGGAAACCATTATTATAATTTATTAAAAAAATCATTGTCAATTTTTAGTAAAAACGGATAAATAAGATAGAAAAGATGTCCAAAAGACAAGATATCGCTATGAAAAATATTCTACGTAATTTGAAAGTACTAAATATTATTTCTTTTGTTTTAAACAGATTATTTTAAGGAAGTTGGACAAGAAAACGATTTAAAAATCTTACGCGATTGAGAAAACGTATTAAAAATTCTACGCGATTTTGAAAACAGGAAAATATATTTACGCGATTTATAAATGTTTGTAAAAACGACGGAATTGTGAAAATGCGATAAAATTTCTACGCGATTGAACGTTACTGTATTTTTATTTGTCGGGAAAATGTGAACCCGTACAGGTTTTCTTTATATATATATATATATATATATTTGTTGCCAATGAGTACAAGCTTTCGCTGTCGGGAAAATGTGAACCCGTACAGGCTTTGTATATTTTTCTTTCTCGCTGTCGGGCTATGAGGTGAACCCGTACAGGCTTTGGTTTGATTGACGAGGTGAATAACATCGTATTGTCGGTGTGATAAGCGTAGTGTGGTTCGACCTTGAATGGACTTGGAGACGTTAGTGTGCATGATTCCATATGTGGACAGTTGGTTGCTCTTCTGGGCCGTGGTAATTGGCAACACACTAACGGACTCGACACACACTATACTTAATCGAGATCTTGTAAAGTCTAATAGTACATTGCCTGTAGTGTCACAACGTGAGACCGTGAACTACACCACACCTGGATGGTGGATTCCCAGTGTCGTGGGGCTATAGACGCAACGTGTGACAAACAATAGTTTGGTTGGGCAGCCGTGGTACTAATAGATTTTGAGGATCATTCGCTCTCGATGTCTGTTTGTTTTTAGCTCCATGGAGTAGGATTGTGTCATCTTGCATATGTTTATATGTTTGTACATTATGATTTTTTTATCTATGATTTTTATCTATGATCTTTTATCTATGATTTTTATCTATGATCTTTTATCTATGATCTTTTATTCTATGATCTTTTATTTGTGATCTTTTATCCGTGATATTATATGTTTATATGTTATAATTTTGTCTGTACATGGTTATCTTTTATTTGTGATATTATATGTTGTTGGTATCTTAATCTTCCTTTTATATTGTTATGATATTTTATATGGTATGAATTGTTATATATCTATCCCGATAATGTTATTGCTTGTTTATTTTATTAGGTTATATGCATATTAGAAATATTTGTAAATTGATAACATGACTAATTGTGATATCTGTGTGTATGGAATGACTTTGTCATTCGAATCATTCTTTGCTACCGTACTGGTATTGGTGAAAGGGGATCTCACCTCTTTCCTGTATTGTTTTTGTTGTGTTGTCTTGTGTTGTTAAAATCGTATAGTAGGCGGAGTGAACCTATTGGAGACCATATTCTGAAGACGGTGACAGCGTCATTGAGTGGACTTTCAAGTTTCAACAAGATGCAGTTGGTGAAGAAACAGACTATGTAGGTTGAAATTTTTTTGTTAGTGTTATTACCGTGCTATTAGTAGTAACCTTCATTAGGTTTGCTACTGTTTCTCTGAGTCTGTAAATATTACGTTTAACTTATATGAAATGATTGGTGATGTGTATGTTAATCTGTTAAATTTAATTTCCATTTTTCTTAAAATTTTTGGTAAGTTTGTATTTCCGCGACAAGAAATTTTAAAATCCATATTTTGAAACTCAAAGCTTTAATAAAATAATTTTAATTAGTTTTAAGATTTATTTATTTTATTTAAAGTGTGACGCCCTACGGAGGGTGTTACAATATACATGTATATGTATATATATACATGTGACGAGTGTAGGATCTTTCTCTTCAAGTCTTTAGTGTCGGACTTGATTCAGTTATATATGTATATATTTGTGTTCTTTTAAGAAAGTAGTTTTCGTGTAGTTATTTTTTGTTGTTAGAATTTCATATAAATATATTGTGTATATTATTCAAGTTTTAAGAATTTTATTAAGTTTTAAGTTATTAGGGAAAAGAATTTTTACATCCGTGCTTATTTGAAATCAAATCTTTTACAACTCATTTTCAGTTTTAAAGTTTAGTTCGAAAATGTGACTCCCAAAGGATGGTGTTACATTAGTTGGTATCAGAGCACGGTTTGAGTTTTTTGGGTTTTATGGTTAGGTTTGTGTTGTGTGTTTCTCTATGTTTGGTTTCTGAAAGGAGACAATTTTGATTAGAATGGTTACTTTGGTTTCCGTTGTGTTTTTATTTGTCCATTTTTTAAGAAAGGCAATGGTTCGTGGTAGACGTACACGTGTGGAAGCGGGACGTAACATAGATAATATGTTTACAACTATATAAGTAATGCAGAGAACAACTGACGTATCAGTACAACAGGAGCAGAAGGTCACTCAGTAGCAGGAACTAGAAGTTGAGGTTCAAAATCTGATGAGGTTTTCCTTAAGCCTTTTGAATTCAGACCTAACTATGACTAGAACAAACAGAATTTGGAAGATGAAATTGAAAGGAAGAATAAAGAAAAAAAAGAACTGATTCTGTCCATTTTTAGGAAGCATCCATATCTCACGCTATAGACATCAGAATTGAGTGATTCCAAAACGAGGTGAAAGATCTCTTTCTAAAACACGATTTAGACTTAAGAATCACCAAAAAAGAGTACGTATAACTTGAGATATAAGTGCGAGAAATTTGAGACAAAAACTGAGGAAATTGCAAAATTAGAAGGAAGAACAAGAGACGAAATTGATGAAAAGAAATAAGATAAGAATGGTGTCACAAACCTAGTTTGATAAGCCAAGAAGGATCGCCACAAGAATTGGTTAATTCTTGATAAGATCAAATGATGCAAGGAAGAACCCTAGCAGAGCAAAACTCTCAGTTTTGTATATTCCAAAAATGTGTATCCCTCTAATAATCTCCAAATGTTTTAGTACAATTCAGTTTAGAGGTTTGCCCATTTAGGACTTAACAAAAATAAAAACAAAACCTCTTAGCATAAGCATCACTGATATGTTCCAGTGGTTAAGGAGACATATTCAGCTTCAAGTGCCTGGGTTCTAATCCTGTTGTGGGCAAAATATATTTTTTTGAACACAGCCATACACCAAATAGAACTAGAATGCAATAGAAAATAAAAAAAAATAAAAACAGCCCCAAAAATATATATAAAGGTCTTGAAAGTTCAGATTGACTCTTTTGGCTCTTCTCCTTTCAATTGGCTCTTCTCCTTTCAATCCAAGTGGGCTATGCATGTGTAAACCCTAGGCTCGACCTGTTGGGCTTCAATCTGATGTTGGGTCTCTAATAAATTGTTCACCATCTTTTTTTTAAGTTCTTCTTGGGCCCTTTTAGCTCTTGCTCTTGTCATGGGCCCTCCTAGGCCTTGTATTGGATCTTGGACTTCTTTCTGGACTTGGGCCTGGGCCTGGGCTTCTCCCATGAAGTCCTCATCATTCCCTCCTTCTTGAGAAGCATTTGTCCTCAAATATATTAATTCATCACCTGCATCATAAAAGGACAAATCAGCCACATTAAAGGTAGCACTCACACCATACTCACATGGCAAGTCAATCTTATATGCATTATCATTGATCTTAGCCAATACTTGAAAAGGTCCATCTCCTCTTAGCATAAGCTTAGACTTCCTTTCAGATGGAAATCTTTCCTTCCTGAAGTGTACCCATACCCAATCACCTGGCTCAAATGTTTCCTTCTTCTTTCCTTTGTTTGCATGCTTGGCACACCCTTCCATTTTCTTCTCAATTTGGGCCTTAACCTCCTCATGCAATTTCTTGACATAATCAGCTTTAACCTGCCTAGACTTATCTTGCAATTGAGAAATGTTAGGTAAAGGCAATAAATCCAAAGGAGTCAAAGGATTAAAACCATATACAATTTCAAAAGGTGAAAACTGAGTAGTACTATGTATAGCCCTATTATAAGCAAACTCAACATGTGGCAAACATTTCTCCCAAGACTTAAGATTTTTCTTTAGAATAGCTCTAAGGAGAGTAGATAAAGTCCTATTTATAACCTCTATTTGCCCATCAGTTTGGGAATGGCAAGTAGTAGAAAATAATAGTTTTGCGCCTATCTTTCCCCACAAGGTCCTCCAAAAATGACTAAGGAATTTAGAGTCCCGATCACTTACAATACTCTTAGGCAAACTATACAGTCTTACCACCTCTTTGAAGAATAAATCAGCTACATGACATGCATCATCCACCTTTTTGCATGGTATGAAGTGAGCCATCTTTGAGAACCTGTCAACCTCCACAAAAATAGAATCCTTCCCTCCCTTAGACCGGGGCAAACCTAGAACAAAATCCATAGAAATATCAATCTAAGGGTGTTCAGGAACAGGCAATGGAGTATATAATCCATGCGGCATGACCCTAGACTTAGCCTTTTTACAAACAAGACACTTATCACACAACTTATGTATATCATGCTTCATGTGGGGCCAGTAAAAATGCTCATGCAAGATGTCATATGTCTTTTGCACCCCAAAGTGTCCCATTAAGCCCCCTTCATGTGCCTCTTGAACAAGCAATTCCCTAATTGAACTTTTAGGCACACAAAGTCTCTTGTCCTTTATTAAGTAACCATTATGCTTGAAATACCCATCAGATACAGTATGAGAACATGTTTGATAAATATGAGAAAAATCAGCATCATGTTCATACAGTTCCTTAATATATTCAAAACCAAGAAATTTAGTTTCAAGAGTAGTCATTAAAGCATACCTGCATGACAAAGCATCAGCAACCACATTGGACTTACCTTTCTTGTGCTTGCTCACATAGGGAAATTGTTCAAGAAACTCCATCCACTTGGCATGTCTCTTGTTCAACTTTCCCTGTCCTTTCAAATACTTTAGAGACTTATGATCACTAATAAACTCCTTAGGTAGAAGATAGTATTGCCAAGTTTACAAAGCCCTAACTAAAGCATACAATTCCTTATCATATGTAGGGTAGTTAAGGGCAGTCCCATTCATTTTCTCACTAAAATAGGCAATGGGATGTCCTTCTTGCATTAAAACAACACCTATGTCTACCCCAGATGCATCACATTCAAGCTCAAAGGATTTAGGAAAGTTAGGCAAAGCAAGTATGGGTGCATGTGTTAATTTCTCCTTTAGGACAGCAAATGTTGTCTCTTGTTTCTTTCCCCATTTAAATCCCAAATGCTTCTTGACTAGTTCATTTAGAGGTGCAGCAATAGTACTAAAATCCTTAACAAACCTCCTATAGAAACTAGCAAGCCCATGGAAACTTCTTACCTCACTCACACTCTTAGAAGTTGGCCATTCTTGGATTGCTTTTATTTTCTCTTTATCTACATGCACTCCACTAGAATTAACCACAAATCCTAAGAACACAACATGGTCCTTACAAAATGTGCACTTTTCCAAATTAGCATACAATCTTTCTTTTCTAAGCACATATAAAACAGATTGCAAATGATGCAAATGCTTATCCAAATTTTTACTATATATCATCAAAATAAACAACCACAAATTTCCCTAGAAACTCTCTCAAAACATGGTTCATCAATCTCATGAAAGTACTAGGGGCTTTTGTTAATCCAAATGGTATTACTTTCCACTCATACAAGCTATACTTGGTTTTAAAAGCTATTTTCCACTCATCATCTTCTCTAATCCTAATCTGATTATATCCACTTTTCAAATCAATCTTAGAGAAATAACAAGAGCCATACAACTCATCTAACAAATCATCTAACCTGGGAATGGGATGTCTGTACTTGATGGTGATGTTGTTGACGGCCCTACAGTCAGAACACATCCTCCAACTTCTATCTTTCTTTGGCACCAATATAACTGGTATAGCACAAGGGCTCAAGCTCTCCTCAACCCATCCTTTGCTCATCAATTCAGCAACTTGCCTTTGAATTTCCTAGGTCTCTTGAGGATTACTCTTGTATACTGGCCTATTAGGCAACACAACCCCTGGCACCAAATCAATTTGGTGTTCAATACCTCTCAATGGTGGAAGTCCTGGTGGTATATCTTCTGGAGAAACATCTTGAAATTCTTGTAAAATAGATTTAACTCCACTAGGAAGTTCAAGGTCAGAATCAAGTGCAGTAATCTCCTTATTATAGAGTATATACATAGACTTCCTTGCCATTAAAGCTCTTCTCACCTCTCCACTCTTCACAAACAAAGCATTCTTTCTCTCTTTCTTTTTGCTCTCATTTTTATTTTCTTTCCTTTCTTTCCTCTCTTGCTTTCTTTTTTCTCTCGTGATATTTTGATCATCACATACCTCTTTTGGAGACAATGGAACCAATGTAACCTTGCGATTTTCATGGTGAAAAGTGTATTTATTTGTGTGACCATCATGGTGAGCTTTTCTATCATACTGCCATGGTCTCCCAAGAAGCAAATGACTAGCTTTTATTGGAACCACATCACACAAAATTTTATCTTTATATTTTCTAATAGAAAACTCAATCTCCACTTGCTTATCCACCCTCAATTCTCCCTCCTCACTTAACCATTATAACTTGTATGGTCTAGATGGGTTTTAGTTTCCAAATTCATTTTTGTCACCAACCTAGTACTTGCTACATTAGTACAACTCCCTCTATCAATGATTAAGGAACACAATTTGCCTTGGATAAGACATCTAGTATGGAAAATATTTTCTCTTTGACTTTCCTCACCTTCTTTGGCTAATCCTCCTAACATCCTCCTCACAATGAACAAATCTCCTTCAGGAATCTCCTCCTCTTCCTCTCTCTCTCTTCCTCACTTGAGGATTTAGTTTGGGAACTCTCACTAGTGATTTCTCTATTATCTTTTAACACCATAACCTTCTTGGTTGGGCATTCAGATGCAATGTGCCCCCTACCTAAACATTTGAAACACTTTATGTCTCTAGACCGAGACTTGTTTGCCATTTCTTTGCCCTTGTTTTGGGTTGGGTTTGGGGCTATTGTGGGGATCCTAGAAGATGAGGTACCCTCTTTCTTGAACTTATCCTTCCATCTAAAGTTATCATAGTTTGATATACTCTTTCTCATACTTTTTTCTTTTTAGTTGTTATTCCACTTTCATGGCATGGTGAACTAAGTCCTCCATTTCTACATAATTTTGAAGCTCAACAACATCTCTTATATCTCCATGCAGCCCATTAAGGAATCTATCCATGGTAACCTCCCTTTCCTCCTCTACATTAGCTCGGATCATGGCTATGGTAGTGGGATGGAACATACCTCCATCTCAACACTCTTTTTAACTCCTCCCAACTCTCTAACATAGGCTCTCCATACCTCCTCCTCTCATTTTGGAATTAATCCCACCAAACTAAGGCATAGTCAATGAATTCCAAGGTAGCTAGCTTGACCTTCCTCTCTTTATCTAGGTTGTGGCATGAGAAAATTTGTTCTACCTTCAGCTCCCACTTAATATAGGCTTCAGGATCACTTTTTCCTTTAAATGGTGGTATGGTAACTTTCACAACCTCTTCTCAGTTTCTCCTTTGTTCTCCCTCATGTTCTCTCCTTTCATGCCTCTCATGTCTCCTCCTATCTCTATTTGGTCATTCTCCCCATTCTGATTTTGGTTTTCTAAAGTTTCAAGCCTCTCATAAATTCCCTCTGTATGCTCCCTTAACACCTCATTCATCCTTTGAGTTAAGGCATCTAACAACAACCTATTCTCCCTAGTACGGGATGGAAGTCCCTCTCTTGCAGCCATAGTTAGATTTGAGGTAAAGAAGTCCTCTCCAAAACTATTTCACACAAATTTAGCTTTTAAGCTAATGTATCTCTCTTGCCTTTTTCCACTTTTTCTCTTGCTTAAAGTTCTTACTAGAATCAAACAATCTCTTCAAGAAATGAATTTTTAATTTGCAGCAATCACAAGACAAGTAGTAAAGAACAAGTTCACTACTCACAATTAGAAAGACAAGTGATTCATAAATTCAAACAAGAGACAAGAACAAGGTTTAGGTCTAGAATCATTCTTCCCTCAAACTAAATATTCAAGCATTTCCAAATCCCCTTTCTTTTAAAAAAAAACTCCAATTTTGTTTTTTTTTTAAGATTCAACACTCAAATTTAGCCTCTACAATCTTAGTACAATTCTAGCAATTCAGAAAATCACAATTAAGTGTCGTTTTCACTTACTTGGCAGCCACTATATGCCTCTTTGTGCAGCCTTGGTTCCCCTAATTTTTTTCAAGCTTGGAATGGTTCCAAATTAGCCCACACAATCATGATTTTGAGTGTAGGAAAACAGCCTCTTAATCCTTGTTGTTTCTCTTCAAATGTTACTATCAATTTTCTACAGCAAGGTTGTGCTCTCACACCCCAAACACAGCTTCAAAATAGCCCTCTTTTGGCTCCAATTCACACCCAAACACTAGCCCTAATGACTAGCTTTGATACCAAATGATGAGATTTTCCTTAAGCCTATTCAATTCGAACCTAACTAGGACTAGAACAAACAGAATTTGGAAGATGAAATTGAAAGGAAGAATAAAGAAAGAAAAGAACTGATTCTGTCCGTTTTTAGGAAGCATCCATATCTCACGCTATAGACATAAGAATTGAATGATTCCAAAACGATGTGAAAGATCTTTTTCTGAAACACGATTTAGACTCAAGAATCACTGAAAAAGAGTATGTATAACTTGAGATATGAGTGCGAGAAATTTGAGATGAAAACTGAGGAAATTGCAAAATTAGAAGGAAGAACAAGAGACGAAATTGATGAAAAGAAATAAGATAAGAATGGTGCCATATAAGCCAAGAAGGATCACCATAAGAATTGGTTAATTCTTGATAAGATCAAATGATACAAGGAAGAACCTTAGCAGAGCAAAACTCTCAGTTTTGTATATTCCAAAAATGTGTATCCCTCTAATGATCTCCAAATGTTTTAGTACAATTCAATTTAGAGGTTTGCCCATTTAGGACTTAACAAAAATAAAAACAAAACCCCTTAGCATAAGCATCACTTATATGTTCCAGTGGTTAAGGAGACATATTCAGCTTCAAGTGCCTAGGTTCTAATCTTACTGTGGACAAAATATATTTTTTTGAATACAGCCATACACCAAATAGAACTAGAATGCAATAGAAAATAAAAAAAATAAAAACAATCCCAAAAATATATATAAAGGTCTTAAAAGTTCAGATTGACTCTTTTGGCTCTTCTCATTTCATTCCAAGTCGGCTATGCATGTGTAAACCCTAGGCTCCACGTGTTGTGCTTCAATCTGATGTTGGGCCTCTAATAAGTTGTTCACCACCTTTTTAAGTTCTTCTTGGGCCCTTTTAGCTCTT
Source organism: Ormosia emarginata (assembly GCA_029884605.1). Taxonomy (NCBI): domain Eukaryota; kingdom Viridiplantae; phylum Streptophyta; class Magnoliopsida; order Fabales; family Fabaceae; genus Ormosia; species Ormosia emarginata. Next base: position 22,981,446 of record JAQQTP010000074.1, on the reverse strand, counting down.
GCTCTTGTCATAGGCCCTCCTAGACCTTGTATTGGATCTTGGACTTCTTTCTAGACTTGGGCTTCTCCCATGAAGTCCTCATCAGAATCTATTGGAGGAGAGTCAGTTTTGGGGTAACTTTGTGTAACACCCCGAAAATTGTTTATTTTGCGATATGTATGATTTTTATAATATTTGTGAATTTTAGAGATTTTTGCTAATTTTTCGGATGATTGTGATTATTTTAATATATTTATCAATTTACGTGCACACTGAGCGAAGCTGAGAGAATAAAATATTTTCCTCGAGTTTGGAAAACCTTGAACTGTGGAAACGTCGACAAGGGATCTTACTAACCTAAGGCCGGGCACAGTTTATGAGGTTTGTGTTTTTTGAGATTTTTATCAGATAAATAAAAATCGTTGTACATTTTATTATCTGTTGGACAATAAATACCAGTTTTGTTAACTATAACTTTTGTTCACTGAATAATAACTTTGGTAGAGTTAGTCATCTTTTCTAGAAGTGCACTTTAATGACATCATCAAAATGACATCATCACTTTGAATTTAGCAAAAAGCCAACAAAGCTTCTCAAGTAAGCCTTCTCCCAAGCTTTTCAAGGAAGCTTCCCTTCACTCCTCTCCATGTGGCCCACGGTTTTGGGGGGAATAATGGGAAGAAAATTGATTATCTTTTCACAAAACAAAATACACCTTTTATTCAGAGAAAAGTTTACTATCACTTTCTCTCTCCATATTTCTCTTTTCTCACTTTTCTCTCAAAATTTCTCTTCTCCATTTTCTCTCTAACTCCACGGCAACCACATCCTTTCCACCCTCCGTGGTTGCTTAACTTCAAGCTCACACCTTGCTTGAATCTACATTCCCTTTGAAGACTTTCATTTCTTGTTGGAATCACCTTCAAGGAACTCACTTTTCTCTCCATTTTTCTCCTCTTCCACGGCCAAGACTCACCACTTTTGGCCATTCACATTTGCTTGCTCAACCAACCTTGTTTCCTACATCTTCTCATCATTTTGAACCTTTTCTCTTTTGTGACCATCACCTAAATCTACCATTTTCATCTTCTTCCATGAAACCCTAAGATTTGGAGTTTTAAGGTAAAGTTCATGACTTTTCTATTTTTCCTTCTTATTTTCGTGATTCTTAGTCACCTTTGTGACCAAGAACTTCTTTTTTCAAGGCTTGATTTATTAATTGTGAATGTTTGGTCATTCTAGGGTTTTAGGGGAAGCTTGGCCGAAATCTACAAGGAGCTTCAAGGAAGTTCCTTTCTTGTTTTCTCTTTAGGTAAGAGGGAGAATATCCTCATCAACCACTCATGGTGGTGAGGAACGAAAATTATGTTGAAAATGGAAGATCCATGTGAGGATCTCTCCATTTTGCTGTTTTGATTTTTGGTGATTTGTGATTGTGTGTTTTGTACGGTGTTGTTATTTAATGTTGTACTATTATGTGTTCTTGAAGAATTGTGATGTTTGATAGGCTTGAAATTGTATGTGGATGACAAGGGATTCTTACCCCATTGGACATGTGCCTCACGACCTTGTGGCCTAAAATTAAGAATCAAGATTAAACCTTTGAACTAAAGTGAGACTTGGATAATCAAGTGGTGAGTGATTGAAGGAATGGTGAGAAATTTGGGTCTAGACACTCAAGTGTGTGTGTCGGCCAAGAGGAGGAAATTTGTGAAACATAAGACTAAATTGGGGATAACTTAGAACTTAGAAGTTTAGGCTAAGAATGAATTGATTGAGGTATTATAATGATGAAATAAGATGAATATTGAGTCCAATGACCTTAGGGTTCATGGCTAATTAGGGTAACTAAGACAATATTTGATATCAAAAGGGAATTTTGAGTGATTAAGTGATTAGATATTTAATTAGGAACTTATAAGATGGAAAGAGAAAAGAAAATGTAATTTTACCCAAAACGCCAAGAGTGAATCTCGACCAATTAAGGAAGATGAGTTAAAGTGAGGTTTTGAGAATCATAAGACATTTAATTAAATAAATTGTATTAAGAACAAAGAGAAGGACTAATTGAATTAGAGAAACAAGAATTAAGAGTGTAAAAGAGGTTTTGAGAAACATAAAATGTTCATTTTAAGTGAATTTTATTAAAGACAAAGAAAAGAACTTTTTGAAGTAGAGTGATAAGGATTAGGTGAAGGGTAGAAGGATATATTCCTTAGTGAAGCTTAATAGGAAAAGTGTTGTAATTGGGGTGTAATTCTTACACCAACTTTGAAGGTTCAACATTTATTTTAAAATGGTAATAGAAGTGTTCCTCGATTGGAAAACAATAGTAAAACCTTATGAGACAATGGTATATCCAAAATTGAGAATGAAGGACAATTTACTACTGGGCCCACAAGTGGGGACCCAAGACTGTTGATGATTGTTAATGACTGTTGTGGCCAATGATGGCTTATGATCATGAATTGCATGACATTGATAATTATGTATGTATGTGTGCATTGAGGTATTCATCATAGTTTGTGAAAGTCCGATGGACTATTAATTAAGGTTGTATGAGCCTAGGAGATGAATTACACCTCAGTGCGGGTGCGATGGGCCTAGTGTAGGTCATTTGTTGACCTTGGGGGCGTCGGGGTGCAAGTTTTCCACAATGGTCAATTAGTAGCTCCATTGTACCGTGGATCAGACTAATGCCACACACCGTCGATCTGGATCGAGACACTCACCCCAATCACGATCTGGCGTAGACTGTCTCGTATTAAGCCTAACATATACATTTAGAAAATTATGATTTTTAGCACTTGGGCCAAGGCTGCCGAGATATAGACATGTTCTTCTGGATCATTCTCTCTGAAATATTTATCTAGCTCCATAGAGTAGGAAATTAGTTCATTGCGTACATTTGCATAGTCAGTCTGCATATCATTATGACATTCCATACTTGTTTAATTATCTGATATTTGATTAAATGATTATCTATTCAATTATCTCTTAAATGATTTATTAAGTTGATGATTGACTGATAGTATTATTTTGCCTGTTAATAATTGTGCTTGTTGCTTGCTACATTTGGTCGGTATTTCAGTTCGTATTATCCTGTTAGACCATTTGTGTACCGCAAGTACACGGGTCATTCAAGTAATACAGATACGGAGTATAAGTTCGTTCCCACGAGGATATATGGCTTCCATTACGAAGTAACAACTAATAGCTTAGCTAAATTCTATTCAAGAACATATAAAATAAAGAAATGCAAATAAAGTAAATCTAAACTACAAAAGCATTGAAGATAATGGTTTAGAGATCTAGGAAATCCTTCTTCACCTTTTACTTCAACTAATGACATGCAATCCTTATAAGCAACATCAATGATTAGTTAGTTTAGCTTGAGAATCTGATTTAGTCAAAAGCCTATGTCTAGGTCGATCAACCCTGGTGTCATTTACCTAATCCACTATGTTTCTTATGTTTTCATGAGGACTAGTATAAACTCCACTAATGAACGATCTATTCTCAAACACACGCTAATACATGGCTAAAAGGTATATTTCTATCCCGTTAGCGAATCAACTCATCCAAGCCAATTGAACTCACCGAACATGCATCAACTATACCATATCCATATCCACAAATCCCTATGTCTAGTTCATTTGCATCAATCAAGATCATGCAATTATTGGCCAAACAAGAGCAAGCATTAAGCATAGACATGGAAGAACAAAACCAAACATCAATAGATATTCAAAAGATAACATAAACATCAATATTCATATAAAGATCCAAAGTATTTCCTAAATACAGCTACCAATCCATTGAACACGAATTTACAAACAAAAACCATGCTCAAAACATAAGGAAGAGAAGAGAAACAAAGGGAGAAGAGGAAGGAATCCATGGATGTGATCATTGAAGCTTCAATCTCCTTCCATAAAGAAGTTGGCCTCCAACCAAGCCTCCCTACGCCTCCAATCAGCCCAGAAATGAAGAACAGGTCGCAGCCTCTCTAAACCTAAAAAGCTTTAAAAACTAACTAACTTTACAAAATCTATTAAAAACGTATATATAGACTCAGAAAAATAAAGTCACGTCATGGAATTAACATGCCTACACTGCGGCATGTGTCAAATTAGGTCAAGGACGCTGCAGCATTGATTTCCTTGCACCGCGGCGCTCCATTTGCGTAGCTCTCTGACTTTTCAGGGGAATGATCCACGCCGCGGCATTGATATGCCACACCGCGACGTTGCCTGCTGAGATGCAGATTTGGCTTTCTCTTCCAATTTCAGCTCAATTGCTCCACATATCATCTTGTTTGGAGCTCTTCTTAATATAGAGAAAACACCAAATCAGTAAGAGTTGCAAATCCACTTAATCAATCAAATAATATACACAGTTTACTCAATTACATACATAAAAGGTATCAGAATTAGATATAACAAATACAAGTATAAAACCCTCCAAATATGCATATATACAAGGACTTTAGCAATCAGTAAAGCACAAATATGGGGCACAAATAACTACACACTGTGGAGTTATCATATCCCCATGCTGCCATAATGGTATTGATTGTAGGTGTAACATCCCAAAATTTCCTATCTCTTAAACAATAATTTTGACAATTAACAGAATTTTACTGTTTAGTAATTTCTATGCACTGTAAAATTATTTTGTTTATTCCATCAGCGTATTTGATCGTTTTGAGTGATTTACTCCGTGTTAGGAAAATAATAATTTTTGGGCCGGAGAAAATCTTTAAATATTTATTTCTCTTGACTGTTAATTATTTTTAATAATCTGACTTGATTTTCATACATTTTCTAATATTTGTGATTTTTGTGGATGATTATGAATTTTTTTGACTGTATGTGGGCCCAGGTGGTCTTATGTGGACCCAGGTGACCTTACGTGAGCCCAGGTGGGTCCCGCAAAGTGAAAATTTTCTACGCATAGAAAAATTTGTACTGTTTAGGCGGAGACAAGGGATCTTACTAAACCTGAATCTGGAAACAGTTTTAGAAAATTTCTTGTACTGTATTTTGTACTGTATTTATTTATCGGACGATAAAAATACAATAAATATATTCTTTCGTGGGGTTTTAGCAGATAAAAATATAAATTAAATTGCTTAAGTCAACCTTGGTGGTTTGGATATCCACCATTGATTTAATTAACGATGGAGACTTGATCTTGATTTAATCAACGGTGGAGATTTGATCTTAAAAGTGAATAAGATCATTTATAACCATTAGATGGAGATTAAATCAAGGGTAGAGATTTGGTCATCTAAAGTGACTATGACCATTTGTAACCATTGGATATAGATTTGATTAAGGGTGGAGATTTGGTCTTGTAAAGTAACAAGGACCATTTATGACCATTGGATTTAGATTTAATCAATGGTGAAGATTTAGTCTTAAAAAGTAGCAAAGACTAATTATGACCTTGGATTAAAAGTAAGAAGGAGTAATCTTGACCCTTAATTTTGGAGACACATCTAATGGCTAGAATTTCAAGAAGAAAAATCTAATGGCCTAGATTAAGTCTTCTAAATCAAAAGTCTACCTAAATCCTAACCATTGAATTAATCAATGGCTTAGAATGCTCTAAATAATGGCTTGAAAAATATGACAATATTATTGCATGCAAGGATGGAGGGGGGACGATTTTTGTAATGAATTTGGTGCTAGAAGAGACTTTGATTACCATTATTAATTGCTTTATGTCAATCATGTTTTGCTTTAGTCAATTATGCTACATGATTGCTTTGTTTTCTTCCTTGGAAATTTCTTGGAGGGGGGCCAAAATTATTTCATTTCCTATCACACTTTATCACTCTTTTCTCTCTTCACTCTACGGCAAAGCATAGGAGGAAGGGGCCAAAAAGCATTTCATTCATTTGCTATCATAATTCATCTTTGTCTCCTCCAAAAAAAGCCAAGACTTTATCAAAAGTTTCCTACCTTGTCTCTCCATGTGAATTTCGGCCATGCACTTTAAAGAGGACCAAAATTGTTGGTTTCTATCATTTGTATCATAATTGCTTTCTATTCATCATCTTCTCTAAAACAAAACACAAAAACTCCATTCTTTTCTCCTAGAACACCATTCGGCCAACACCTAGGAGCTATGTCTCCAAGCTTCTAAAATTTTATCTAAACACATTTCTTAAACCTAAACACCATTCTAAGAACATCTCTAGTTATGAGTTTTTCCAAAATCATTCATCTTGGGCTTCAAATCCAAACTTCAAGTTTCTATCAAAAATCAAAAATTTCATCTTTGTGTTTCAAGAGAAACCATTCGGTCAAGACACTCAAAACCACCATCCAATCTCTTTTAATTTCATCCAACCATAGATCTTGAATCTACATGATATTCTAAGCAACTTTCATGTTGGAGATTTTCTCTAAATCATTCATCTTCATGGACTTTCTTCAAGATCAAAGTTATTGGGTTTTTGAGGTGAAGTGTAAGGAAACTTCATTTCTTCTTTCTTTTTCATGATCTAAACCATGTTTGATCCATGGTTCCTCTTAATCAAGCTTAGTATACAAATTTTTATGTATTTTGTTTTGTATTTGAGAAGCCCTTGGTGTGATGAAGGACTTGGAAAAAGAAGCAAAACAAAGACCTTTTGAGGATCTTCAAGAAGTAAGAGGGAGATCCATCTCACCAACCAAGCATGGTGGTGAGAGATGGTCTTATATTTGATGGATGTTGAATCCATGTGAGGATTCATATCCATGGTCATGTAATAATTTATATGTGTTTATGAGCTTTGATTAATTGCCTATGCTTAATATGCTTTGCATGAGTTTATGATTTTGATGGTATGCTTATACTATGCATGATGATAATATGGCATGCTTTTGATATATATATATATATATATATATATATATATATATATATATATATATATATATATATATATATATATTTGATGATGGAAAGAAAATTAATTTTGGTCCCAATGGCCAAGAAAGAGCTACGGTTTTGATGCCCTTGATTAAGGTTCATGTTGAAATTTTTCAAGAACAAGGAAATTAATTTTTTATCCCTAGAACATGGTGAATTTCAGTTAAGACACCTCAAGATAGGTGTTCACAAAATTAATATTTTCTTGAATGATGAAAATGGATGTTTAGAAAAAACAAGGAAAATAAATAAAGAGTTTATTTTTCAAAGAGTACATGAACACGGTTTTAGAAGCATTTTTATTGATTTATTTTGTGTAAAAAGTTTCTAAATGTTTTACTAGACATGAGATTTAAATGAAAATAGCAATGATGATTTTGAAGGATTTGTAAAGAAAGTGACGGATTTGCAAAGAAAGTGAAAAATGGAAATGAACAAATGATTTGATTTTCAAAGACTATGAGTCTTACGTTTTTGTAAAGGATTTTTAATGGTTTTGTTTGTATAAAACCATATCAATTTAAAAGGAAAAATATTTGATGGTTTCAATAGTCATGTCCATGTTTTTTTTAAAGACTTGTAATGTCTTGATTTTTATGAACAAAGTGATTTTCAAAGTGAAAACGTAACTTGATTTAATACAAGGAATTTGGAAAGGGAATCAGAGTGTTTTTATCACTTGAGAGAATTTTGTAAACGAAAGACAAAGAGAGGTTGAACATGTTTGAACTCTAATTTATTTTGAAGAATGATTTTGGAAGTGATTTGAGAAAAATGGAGAATATAATGGTGATTTGAAAAGTTACTAACGTATAACTTATTTTTGAGTTTTGAAAGTACGTTAGAAAATGTTAAGTTTTGAAACGTTGATTTATATCAATGGAAAAATGATTTTATGAATTATATTTTGGAAAAGGATTTCTTGAGTAAAGAAATGTGGAAAAAGATTTTCTTGAGTAAGAAAATATATTACATCAAGTATAAAGTTATATTATTTAAGAAAAGTTTAAAAAGGAAAATTTGAAGGTTGAGAAATATTTTACGTAATGAAATTGTGGTAAAAAAATTATTTACGTATCTTAAAAATGTAACTTTAAAGTACGTGGTTTGAAATACAGTAAAATATTTCTAAGTATTTGGAAATACAGTAAAATATTTCTACGCGATTTTAAATACGTTGAAATATTTCTACGCGATTTGAATTACATTTAAATATTTTACGTAATTTGAATTACTATTGAAAAATCACTACGTGATGGAAAAGTGATGAATTATTTTTACGTGATTGTGAAAATAGTGGAAAATCATTATGTGATTTGAAAAGTGTTTTAAATATTTTGAAAATGAAAGAAAATGATTTACGCGACTTAAAAGGATGATTTTTAAGTTACGCGATTTTGAAACAGTGGAAAAATATTATGCGATTTGAGAAACGTATATTTTACGCGATTGAGAAAAACGTTGAAAAATTAGTACGTGATTTAAAAGTGCAACAGAAGAGTTGCGGCATTTTGAAAAACGTAATAGAAGTGTTACCATATTTTGAAAACGTAACAAAAACATTTTGAAATTGTGAAAACGTAACGGAAATGTTGCGCAATTTTGTGAAAACACGACGAAAGTGTTTTATAATTATGAAAATGTGATAACATGATTTTGCTGTTGAAAATACAGTATAATTTGGTATAGTTTATATGCATTGGAAAGAGATGCCTGTGATTGGATTTGGTGCATTATACATGCATTGGAAAAACATGCGTTGAGGCATATGATACATTGAAATAATGAAATTGAAAAGATTTGGCCCTTTGGGGTTGGACTTGCACTGATATATATTCGTGCATTGTATATAGGCCCTTGTGGTTGAAGAGGGAATGAGAATTGATAGTGAGGTCTATGATGGATCTTGGGGCGTCAGTAGCGGCGATCGACCAGATGGACAAATGGCGAGTACCACTGTGCCACTTAGCGATCTGCATCCGTTGTAACGCATTGACGATACCCGACAAGAACCGATTCTTTTCAACAAGTGGAAGATTGTCTTTGGGCTAAAGTGACAATTGTGAGCATTCTCCTCGAAATTGTGAAAACCTCCATGGAGTTGTTTTTGAAAAACTGAGTCTTTGTGCACATACATAATCTGACATTTATATCTGTGTGATGTATTAATTGAGGAATATTGGCTATGACAATTGTTTTGAAAACTTGGATGATGATGATGATAATTAGACAATGTTGAGGGCATTATCGTAATTGTTGCTTATGATAATTGAACTGATAAATGATTGGATGATGATAGTTGATTAATGTTGATGGCATGGTCATAATTGTGATATGATCTATCTGTCTGATATGCTGCTTGTGTTATCTCTGTGCTGCCATGTTGGTATTGGTGTAGGTGATCTCACCTCTTTGTTATGTTGTTTTGTTGTGTCTGTACTGTTAAAATCAATTAATAGAAGGATCGAGTTGTCTTAGACATAACGGGCAATGAATACTCTGAGATGGGTGACAACAATAAGGAGTGGACATTCAGGACTCAAAGGTGTGCAGTGTTGACAAAGAATAGATATAGAACAGATGTCTGATGCAACAAGATGGATACACAACGGAATAAGTATGTTAAGTTTTAACGTTAGTGTTGTCTTGTCTATTAAGTAGGACCTGTCATGGGGTTTGCTACTTGTTAAAAAAAAAAAGAAAGTCATTAGTTTTATATATCTCTTTAAATTGTGAAATATTAATTAGTGTCAATATTGTATATGAATCTGTTTCAATATATATTTTTCAGTATTATATAAAAATTTCAGTAAGTTTATATTTCAACAAGAAAGAAATTTTGAAACCCATATTTTTATAACTCAAACCTTTTACGAATTGATTTTCAGATTATGAGTCGGGAGTCGGAAATGTAATGCCCTAAGGAGGGTGTTATAGTAGGAGTTCTCACCTCTTTATTGTGTCATTCTGTTTTATATTTATACTTAATAAAAGATCGTGAGGAAGAAGAGGAGGGACCACACCCTCTTTGTATGGGCTGATTTATTGAATTCGCCATGGTGTCTAGACGAAAATTCTTTAGTTACGTACGAATGCGGCTTCATAAGTGCATTGATGCCTAGCGCGTCGACTGGGACACCGAGCGCCTTACTTATCGGGGGGGAGGTTGTAACACCTTAATACAGATATCCAGATATATCCTAGATAGACAGAGATATATAAAGATAACCAGTACTAGAGATGTCACTTCTATACTACATACTAACATATATCTATAATCACAACTGAGTAATTATAGAAAGCCTTGAGAGATTGCGGAAAAACTTAAACTTATACATATTGTAACACCCCTTTTGAGGATGTCACACATAAAAGAAAATAAAATAAATAGAAATAAAATCTACCCAAGTTGCGGAATATTTGTTAAAATTATTACGGGTTGTAAAAATAATTCATGATAGACAGAAATATGTAATAAAAATATAATGTGGAAAATACGAGATAAAAAAAAAAACTTCATTACGATAATATACATATGATTAAGTTATACACTTTGTACAAATAATTTACAACTAAGTCTACAACTATTTAAATAAAAACAAAAAGAAAGCAATAAAAGAGTTAATATATACGGACATCTGACGTCATAGCCAAAAAAAAAAAAACATCATGGTTATCTAATCCTCAGATGGATCACTCTCAGTCTGAAAATGATCATCGGGAGATAGATATCCCGGATGTCTCGACACACGGCGATAACGGGATCGCGCAGTCGATACGATGCTTATCTCACTAGGCTCAGGGTTTTCAGCACCCCAATAACGCCTAATGGATAAGGGTAACTCTAAGTGCAGAAATAATGTCGTCGTTGCAATCGGATCTCCATCAAACTGATGACGTAGAATCACGGTCATACGTCCAAAGCATAGGTAACGAAGCACGATCTCCTCGTAAATGCCAAGCCGGATCACCTCCATGGAATATCGCTCTATGAATCCCAAAAATGCGGCGTCGCCATCCCCCACACAATCAATCCGAGAGGGTATGGATGATCGGATGGTTCTTGCTCGTAAAGCGATCGTCGGCTTGCGACCTTCCTCTTCCTCGGGGTACACGATCTCAAGAGGTTGTTCCTCTTCTTCCTCTTCAAACTCTTTACCGCATAAAATAAATAGACAATAGACGCATACAATAAAGAGGTAAGACAACATAAAATCATCACAACATGGCAAATAAGAAGACGACAATACTACTACACACGATACAATACGAAGAAACTATAACAAGAATACATATTAAATATCCTAGTGTTTTCGAACATCACGGATATAACACAAATAAAGAAATTCACACGGATAAATCAATTTCACGGATAAACTAAGATAAGAAATAGACAACTAACATAAAAATTATCGAGATAAATACAAATAGAGAAAATGTAAAAACATCCAAGATGTTACCAGATAAAGATAAATAGAGAAAAATGGAATACTATCCAAGATATACTCAAATATACCAAAACACAACCCTACTCCATGGAGCTAAACCCAAACAGATATCAGAGAGAATGACTTGCAAAATCTATTAGTACCACGGCATGCCCAACCAACTATTACGCGATCACACGTTGCGTCAATAGCCTACGACACTTGGGAATCCACCATCCAGGCGTAGTATAGTTCACAGTCTCCCGTTGTGGCACTATAGGCAATGTACTACTAGACTTTACAAACCTCGATTAAATATAGTGAATGTCGAGTACATTAGTGTGCTATCGGTTTACCACGGCACATGGCCCAGACTGAGCTACCAACTCCACGTGTGGGATCCCGTACACTAAAGTCTCCAAGTTTATTAGAACAATAAACTACACTACACTTATCGCATCGACAACACGATGTGATTCGTCTCGTCAACCCAAAACACCAAAAATCGGTATAAAGACAAAACATAATTCCAAATATATGAAATTACGAAAATGCCCTTAAGATAAAAATATATGCCCTCAATGGCAGAAAGCCTGTACGGGTTCACTTTTTCCCGACAAATGAAATAACCTCAAAAACTCATATGGGTTCACATTTTCCCGACAATAAAAATAAATACGGTAACGGTCAATCGCGTAGAAATTTTATCGCGTTTTTGAAATCTCGTCGTTTTTACAAACGTTTAAAAATCGGGTAAAGATTATTTTTCTGTTTTTAAAATCGCGTAGCATTTTTTATCGTTTTCTCAATCGCGTAGGATTTTTAAATCATTTTCTTATTCGAATGCCTTTAAAATTACCATTTAAACAGATAGAAATAATATTTAGTACATTTAAACTACGTAGAATAATTTTTCATACCGTATAATTTGTCATTAGGATATTTTTACTATCTTATAGGTTCATTTTTACTAAAAATTGACATATTTTGTTTAGAAACTTATAATAATGATTTTCTAAATTTTCCATAAAATTTCTATTTACCTAAATTTTTAACCATTTCATTAAATTCTTTTTGAAATCTCTAACATGCTTCAAAACCAAAAGTGAGCTATATGTTAGAAAATTTCTTAACATTCTTGTATTTTCTTCCTAATGATAAAATTATGAATTTTAACCCTTTAGACTTACTTCTAATCAATTGGTTCCTTCATAAATCATTATAGAAAATTTCTTCTTAACTTGTATTGTTTCTTTTTAATTGAAAAAGGTTTAGAAACAAGTTTTGAAAAAATCATGAATTCCTATAGTGGCATGTTGGCCGAATTTTATAAAACTTTTGCATTTGATTTCCAAAATGTCTTTCACCTTTTAAATCATATCAAATGTATTCTATAGTCTAAGTTCATTAAATCATTTTAGAAAATAGTTATCTATAGTCAATTTAATCCTTTAGGCATGTTGGCCCAAAATACTAAGTTTGTACCATTTGATTTCTAAATGCATTTTTCTTTGATCAAATCAATTAGAAACTTTCTTGATTCTCCTAGGTTAATTAAGCTACACTTTAGGAAAAATCAAGAGAACATTTTGGTCCTCCAAACTTGTCATTGCCGTGAGCTATTGGATGTGCTCTTTGGAACACTCATGCAAATTTACACATGTTATTCACATCCTAAACCTTATCATACAATTCTAACACATGCATTTATATCCCTAACACATGCAAAATATTTCTAACACATGCAAAATATTTCTAACACAAAAAACCTAATTTAAAGCTTATAGACATACAATCAAAAGCTATTAGACATGAAAAATTATTACAATTACCAAATAAGAAAGCTACTAACACATAACACTTAAGCTACTAGCAATCACAAAAATTAACAAATACACATCAATAAACACACCACCACCGAATCCTTATGGATTCTACAAACAACTCATCTTCTTACCACCATCAAGGGATGATAAGAATTGTCTTCCTCTTACCTTAAATGAAGACAAAAAGCTTGCTTTCTCACCTCCTAGGTCACGGTTTTCACTCCACCAAACACCTAAAAATTTCAAACAAAACCTACATGTTACTAACCATGAAAAAGAAGCTAAACCATGGAAAAATCATGGCTTAGAACTTTGAAAAAGAAGAGAGAAAAGAAAAGTATGAAATTTCACCTTCTAGGTAAAACTTCCAAGGTTGGTTTCCAAGCTTTAGATGGAAGAATTTGAAGAAACTCCCAACTACAAAGGTTCTTAGAATGGTGTTTAGATTAAGGAAACTTGGTTAGAAAAATTTTTGGATGGTTGGATGGTTAGGAAATGAGCTTGGCCGAATATGGTGAAGAAAATGGGCAAGAATGGTGGCTAGGGTTCTTGATGAGAGAGAAGAGAAAAGTGATGAAGACAAAGTGATTTTTGGTCCTTCCTCCTTCACTTGGCCGTAGCTCTCTAAGGGCATGCAAGGTGGCTCCTTGCTTGGCTTCATCAAGCCATTGGATGAATCAAAGGCTAAGATTAAGCCTTGGTGAGCAAGCCTAATTCTCATTGGTTGGTTCCGGTGACTCACATGGCTTAGTCACACTTTGCGTAATAAATGCTCTGCTCTGAGTCATAAGCTGTTACGAAAGTTCTACACTTACGGTGATTAATTAAGCTACCGATCTAACCGTTACGCTAATTGTGGGTCCCGCAAAATATTTTCGGGTCCATTGTCACTAAAACATATCTTGACTAATAAAATAATATTATAATAATATAAAATTATTTTATTTGTGATTAAATCCTAAAAATTAAAAGATTATTTAGTCTCATTCGGAGAATCGGGTTAAGTAAGATCCCCCAATTCTAAATAATCAAATAAGATTTTTCCCGGCCGGAAAATATTATTTTCTGCCCTCGAGCAAATCACACAAAAAGTTCATATAAAATCACAGACAGTATTTTCTGGCATTAAATCAAGAAGAAAACAATTAAAAACAGACAAAAAAACAGAGAAAACAGTACGTTCGGGACGTAACGGTCATTTTCTCGTTTTTTCCCACAACGTAGGTAATCGTCCAAAACGTTCAAATAAAATATCCAGATTATTTAGTTTGTATATCTTTCGAGAAAAATTAATACATAGCTTAGAAAAAATTTTTATTTTACTGAGTCTCGAAACAAACTACGTAAAACGATCAAATAAAATTTGAACCTGTATTATCGTAGTTGTTTTCATACAAAATTCAAGAACAGAAAAACAGGGACACCGCGGTCATTCATACAAAAGCATGAAAAACAGAAAACAGTACATTCAGAATATTTTCTAAAAATTGGGGCGTTACACATATACATATACAAACTTAGCCACCTGAGGGCTTATTGTAATACATATAACATAAAACTTACAGAACAAACATAAACCTATTACATAAGTTCTGTCTACTTAAAGCAATAAAAACTATTCTAGTCTTCATGCTTTATCTTCTCATCCTTAGCAGGGTTTGTACCTCTGTACCTGTGCCTTTGCCTGCGCCTGCATCTGTACCTGCATCTGGATTTACATGGAATAGCAACTGGGGTGAGAATTAACATTCTCAGTAAAAGCAATTCCAATACCAGTTCTCTATAACATTGTATATAACAAATATATAACAAATGCTATAATTCTAACTTAGGAGCTTTGTCCCCTTTTCTCATAACTATTTCTATCTTAGGAGCTTTCTCCTCTTTTCTTATAACTTAGGAGTTTCCTCCTCTTTTCTCATAACTTAGGAGTTTCCTCCTCTTTTCTCATAACTGCACACTTTCTTATAGTGTGATGTCAACCGATAGCCTACACACTGTTAATACATACAACGCCCATACAGCTGTACATACTAACAGCGACGGACAATGCACATACAACTGTCCGTGAATGCAATGATAATGATATGTAATATGAATATGCCTAAGGAATCCTAAAAGCATGTGAATGAAATGCAAATGCAAAAGTCTATTCTAAGAACAAGGAAGTTTGCTAGGAACTAGTCAGTATATCATCTAGTGGTAATTAGAGGGAAATCTCATCCTCACATTACACACATCCTGGCACACTGAGAAATTCGGGCTTCATCCTTGCTCAAAGAGCGTCTCTGGATTCCCCCTTATCTCCTTTGGCCTTGGCACTATCGAGACATCAGGGTTATGTCCTTCTCAAAAGTCCTTCGGACACCCATCTATCTTCTTTTTGCCTCCATGAATAAACATCAAAGGATATCCACCAGATCGATACTACTTAACTAAGTCCTAGACTTTTATTTGTACTTATATACTTAGTTCCTCTTTGATCTAAGCATATTCTACTAATAACTTTGGCTTCTTATGTTTACCCTTTGCAATGAGGAGAATCTGTAACCTCATACTATATGTAACCTTAGCACTTGGTTAGGAATACTTGTCCCCTAAGGAACTTCTCTGATTCCTTACCTTCTGGCTAAATGACCTCACGTCATATAACGTTACATTCTCAGGTAAACATCACCAGTTCATTTCTCATACTTGTACCTAAACTCCACCTCATCACTCCTATCTCTTAAGTGATCTCTAACGCAACACTATGTTGCTGAGGTGTAAGGTACTTATCTATGGCAACCACTAGTCTTAGTTGCACTAAGGTTCTTTCTCTTCACATACATACTAGCTTAACTGACTAATGTGTGAAAAGCTTAGTGTTATGTCTAACTCTTACATAAACACCATCTTACTTTCCTATAGACTCAACTCATCCTAGTGAAAGAGTCTATCTTAACTAATGCCTCAACTATCCTTGCTTAAGGACATAATGAGCATCTCTCTAAAACTTTGCATAATTAACTCAACTTTAACTAAAATGAGTAATTCATGCATCTAACTTTCCTTTCTATCACACGTCTGGTAGTAGCTTTTACTACACTTGTGTGCTAACATACATAATCTAGCTGTATCTAGCTTTCCCTTCTATCACACGTCTGGTAGTAGCTTTTACTACACTTGTATGCTTAGGGTTCCAGATACCTCTTTAACTATTCCAAACTCATGGAATGCTTAAGAACTTAACTTCCACACTTGGTTAGTATCTAAGGAAGTAAATTCTCTTTATCTTGCATCTCTAACTCATCTTTACTAATACATGAGTTATTGCACATTTCTGCTCTACCTTATGATTATGACATCTTCTTAGTCATATATCATCTTATTGTGTATTTAACAATGCACCAAGTCTCACTTAACTAGAGACTTAGTACCTAAACGTTCCCTCTTTAGAACCAATACACAATCTTGTCTCCACTCAAGTAACTCTAATGCAAGAGTGGTTCTTACTTGCAACTCTTTGTTGCCTAAGGTTCTAGGTACCTTCCTAAGGTAATCCACTATTCTTGGATCCCCTAAGGTTCATACCTTTCTCATTCTCTACTAGAGTGCATACTAATACACTTGTCTTCATTGCACCATCTCATCACATCTTAAGTGATATCTAATGCAACACTAAGTTGCCTAAGGTGCAATGTCGTTACTTAAAGCAAACCTTTCCTTTAGGATGCTTAAAAGCCTATGCTTTCTCATTCTTGATGGGTAGGTACTTTTCACTTGAAAGTACCCCCAATTGTGCCTCAACACACTTTAGGAAACATATATAAATGATCCCCTTTTCTTTAGAACTTCAAAACGTCCAAAAATAACATTTTGGAGTTTCAGGGTCTCACGCCGCGACACGGCGTTTGCACGCCGCGGCGCCCTGTTCTCGAGTGCTCTGTTTCGTGGTCTCGCACCGCGGCATGCACCTTATACACCGCGGCGCTCCAAGCCAAACGACCCTCACGCTGCGGCGTGACATCTTCACGCCGCGGCGCTAATAGCAGAATCCTGATTCTGCAGAATTCTGCAGCTACGGGTTTGCTGTTTTTTTGATCATTTTCTTGAATTTTGGCCATTTCTTACCAACTTCTAAGTGATTCTAGGTTCCTAACTAGTTCCTTAACTATTAGGAATCATCAATCACTCATTTAAACCTCTTAATTTGGATTATAACTCAAAATCCTCCATTCATGACCATAAATCCCAAAATGGGCATCAATGGCTTATATGAATATTCCTAGGTTTCTAAATTCAATTTATGACACAAACAAGTCATAATTGACCTAAGAAACATATTCATGCAAATCAAAAACATCAAACTCATCTAGAATTCCATTTAGCATACTAAGTTGTCAATATGCATACTTAGAGGAAAGAGATGAGTAAAAGCTCTAAACCCCTACCTCTTGAAGACTCAAAGCCTTGAACCTTGAAGCTTGATCTTCTTCCTCTCCTTCTTCCCTTCTTCCCCTTTCTCCTTCTTCTTCTCCCCTTTTCTCTCTTTTCTTTTCTGGTTTTCGATTCTGCCGAGGGAGAAGGGAGATATAAGGGGGTGGGACGCAGAGGTAATTACGGGAAAAGATTAACTTAAGTCTCTACACTGAAACTTATATCTGCTATGGACACCCGAATTGTGCTAATTCGAGTTTTCCTGCTTCTAACAACTTTAGAATAAATCATAAGATTCATCTAAATTGTTGTTTCACAATTCTCATCATTTTCTATATCTGCTAGGGATTAATCTGGCATTAAAAGCATAACCTGTATGCCTAAAAATACCAAACTGACTTCGATTCTCTTGAAACTTTTACCACATCTTACTTGGCTTATTTGTGACCTAGACATAAACTCTCTATGTTTATTTCTCTTAACTCAGCAACTTATGCTATTATCCGAGTAATTTTAAGCCACTTTACAACTTCTATGTTGCAACTAAGTGCCTAAATGAACTCAAATTGTCACAAAACTTTACTGACATGCTAAACAAGTCAAATGCTACCTTCGGTAACCATTTACCAGTCTAACATGTACTTAAGGGTATTACAGAGGTGACTTTGATAAGGAGTAGTACCCATCTTAGGGTTACTACTCTCACCTTCAATGCTTTTATGTATGTGGAATTCTCTATGCCCATTAGAGAACTGTGGGGTAATCAGCATCATACCCCTATGGCAGTGCATATGTTTTCTTTTATTCGGTATGTAACCATTATGTTTGTGATAATAGTACCTTATGTTAAGAACATATATATATATATATATATATATATATATATATATATATATATATATATATATATATATATATATATATATGGAATGTATCTTTACTTCAGTGGTTGTAATATTGGGAGTTGTGTACTGACTACATTTCATTCGAGGCTCATATTTTATATCTATGCATAATGGAATATTCCTGGAAATTCGTTGTTCTCATGTAGCTCGCTTGAATTTGGTAACTGTGGTGTAATGATCATTATGCTACGGTTGTTTAAATTTTAAGGGTGTTACATTTAGGTGGTATCAGAGTAGTTCATCCTGTTGAGTCGGGGTATAGACTGACTATGCTCAGACATATTAGAAGTTTTTGTATGTTGTGCACTTCCTTGTCGCTTGGTTGAGATAATGAGAAAGGAATGCATGGCTTGCCATAGGTTGGATGTTGGTAGCTACTGCTATACAGTTACATGATATTGAGGACTAGCTTACTCAATATGTAATGTTCTGTATAAACAGGAAACTATAGCTTCACTTAGGCGTACCAGGAAAAACAGGAATTATTTGAGTAAAAAGTTCAGATGGTAGGAGTGAACTCATTTAGGGTTTGTTCATATCTACACCTTTTGTGGTGGTATCTCTAGAGTTCTCGAGTTTGGGTCTTTTGGGGTTTTCGATTGAGATGTCTGGTTTGTGTGTGTGCTTCTGTGTGCTTGATTTTTTGAAAGGAGACAACATTGTTTGGATGGGGTTATGATTAGTTTCTCTTATGTTTTGATTTGTCTGTTCTCGAAGAAAAGTCAATGGCTCGTGGTAGGCATACGCTGGTGAATGGGGGACAAGACAATGAAAGTATGACTGCAACTGCTCAAGCAATGCAAATGATGGTGGACATAACAGTATAACAAAATCAGAAGGCTGCTCAACAGCAGGGAACGACAGTCGAGGTGCAAAATCTGTTAGAGCTAGACTAATCTCAAAATACTAAACCCCGTAAATTTGGATCATCTCGATTCCAAAAAGGGAGGAAGCGTAAGGTAAACCGATTCCAACGAAAATCGTATTCATGGCCACTGGGGAAGCAACAACAATGACAAACATGTGGAAGGAGTACTTGTGGTAGTAGACCTAGTCAGACTGTGACAGTTTTGCAATTATATAAGAAGTGCAGAGAAGATCATGCAAGAAGGAGTGTAACATTAAGGGAATAGTTTGTTTCAAGTGCAGGGAACTCAGACATGTTCTCAGAGGTTGTATCCCATCAAAGGTGAAACCTTCTGGTAGTGATGCACGTGCTTTAAAACCTCAAGCTGAAGGGAAAGTTTATACTCTGGTTGGAGTGAAATTTTTCCAGACTGGAGATCTAAATAATAGAGATTGTGACACAAGAGATGATCCCTTGACTATGTTGTATAACTTAGGGGGCAACCCATTTCTTTATGGCATGTGATTGTGTGGATTGATTAGGGTTATCAGTGCCTTTGTTACCTTTTGACTTGTTCGTTTCTACTTCCGTTACTAAACATATTATTACTATCCAGTTGCTCAAACTATCCTATTTATGTTAGAGACCAAATCTTCTCTATTGATTTGAATTGTTTGCCTCATTCTCGAAGAGGCGTGATTTTAGGAATGGATTGGTCATTTTCTAATCATATCCTGCTAGATCGTTCAATTGAAAACCTTAGTGTTTCTTGAGAACTGAGATTTCTGAATTCTTAACGGCTAACCAAGTTGAAGCTTTATTAAGGAAAATGAGCCTAAGGATACATGTTATCCTTTTATGTGGAGGTCAAAAGTAAGGAGAATGTGAATGGTATTCTTGTAATCAGTGAGTTTTTCATGATAAGCTCTAGTGTTGTCAGTTAAGGAGAGGGATGGAACTTCTCAGTGATACGTGAACTACCGCCAGTTGAACCAAATTACGATCAAGAATGAGCATACTCGGAAGAAGATAGAAGGTTCTATAGATCAACTAAAAGGAAGTCGTTATTTTCTTCAAGATAGATGTATGTTCTGGTCATCATCAAATTCGTGGGAAGTTGAGGATGTTCCGAAAACGATTTTTCAAATGCGCTATGGGCATTATGAGTATCTCGAGATGCCATTTAGAGTGACGAATGCTCCTGTCGTTTTCGTGGACTACATGAATCAGGTCTTTCGTTCTTATTTAGACAGATTGGTCAGTGTCTTCATCAATAACATTCTGATCTATTCTCGAAGTCGGGAGGAACATGCTGAATATCTCAGTATAGTTCTCTAGATTTTGAAGGTGAAGAAGTTGTACGCCAAATTATCAGAGTACGAATTCTGGTTAAAGGAGGTTAAGTTTTTGGGTCATGTAATTTTGAAGGAAGGAATTGTTTTGGATCCATTGAAAGTTGAAGTGGTTCTTCAATGGGAAAGACCAAAGACTGTAACAGAAATTCGTAGCTTCGTGGGACAAATTGGATACTACCAAAGATTCATTGAAGGATTCTCCAAGATAGTTGGACCTCTCACTTAACTTACGAATAAGAATCAAGCCTTCGTGTGGACGGATGCATGTGGAGAAAGTTTTCAAGAATTAAAGAGATAACTAACTTCTTCGCCAGTGTTGGTTCTGGATGATCCCAAGGAACTGTTTCAAGTGTTCTACGATGCTTCGCACCAAGGTCTAGGATGTGTGTGTAACACCCCAAATTTTATTTATTTCATGATAAATGTTCATTTTCTAATATTTGTGATTTTTGAGAATTTTTCTGGGAACACGGAATATTTTAATATTATTTTTCATTTTACGTGCAAACTGAGTGGACCCGAGAAAATGAGATATTTTTCTTGAGAACCTAGATCTATGGAAACGTCGACAAGGGATCTTACTAAACCCGAGGCTGGACACGGTTTACGAGATTTTACAATTTTTAAGAAATTTTAACAGATAAAATAATAAAACGCTATGTAAATTTTATCTGTCAGATAAATTAACACTGACTTTTGTCGACTGTAGTAATTGTCCATTAGATAATAACATGTATTAAAAACCCTATCACATTATCCTAATGTAATCTACTTTAAGTCTAATCAAACCTACTTAAATTTAAATTTAATGTATTTTAATCAAAGCTTCTTTGAGAAGCGTTGACTACCAAATGACCAAGCTACCCTTGGCTTGTTAGGGAAGCCAATTTCCCCCTCCTTCTCTTTCCCAATACCGCGGCACTCCCTTGACCAGGGGGGAAAAATTTTACTCACACACACTTAACACACTTAGTCATTTTCACTCATTTTCTTATCACACTTTCTCTCTCTAACTCCATCTTCTTCACATTTCCTCTTCCTTCTCTCTTCTCCTCATTCTTGGCTACGAAATTGCAGCCCCTAACTTCAACCATTTTCTTTCATTTTTCTCTTCATCAAGTCCATTTCTCTACTCACGTCAACCTCCTCTACACTTTCTCTTTAGAAATTTTCTTCAAAATCTAACCTTTCATCCATTGTCATCCAAGACAAAGCTTCAAAGTTTAAGGTAAAGTTTTTATTTTTCTTCTTCTTTCTTTTCATTTTCGTGCTCCATGGTCTCTTTGATGACCATGGATCTCTTCTCTTCCAACCCTTGATGTTGATTCATTGTCTTGAAATTCCTAGGGTTTTGGAAGCTCAAAACTGAACCTACCAAGGAGCATCTAGGAAGCCATTTTCGTGATTCTCCTTTAGGTAAGAGGGAGACTAATCACTTCAACCATTTTGGTGGTGAAGGAACCTTTGTATGCTTACTTTGTTTTGGTGATTTTGTATATTTATGTATTCTTGAATTGGATTAATGTTTGAATTGTGAATTTGAATGTATTTGATGTGTTGGAAATGCTTGATCATGTTAGGGTTGTTAAATGGGAAATTTGAAATTTCTTACCCTAATATGATGCCACAGTTTTGACTAGATTTTAGGGGTATAAATTGATTTTTGTATACAATGAAATGAAGCATATGTGATTAATTGTTAAATGATGATATTAAAATTTATGAATGGAGAATTTTAAGGGTTTAATACCCTAGGGTGAAGCCACAGTTTTGATCTTGAAAGTTAGGAGATTGGATTGGTTTTGTGTAAAATAAAATTTAAAAGATTAGATACTAAGTAATTGATGCATAAAATGGAAGGAAATTGGAATCTTGATGACCTAGAGAGGCCACGATTTTTAGAGAAAATTAGGGGTTAAGTAATGCCTTGACACATCTTTGGAAATTAAGAATTTAGAAACATTCATAATCCATAATAAAGTGGAAGGATTGGATTGAATAACAACACTCAAGAAGGACACGATTTTGAAGGACTATTTAATAAAAAATTGTTATAATTGACCAAAGCATAAGACTTTGAGAATGTGAATCCATAATGTGGACTTATGATAAAGGATGAACCCTAAATATATATTGACGTTATTGATTCTATGTCAATGTGGATCCCTATGTGGGCTTAGTGTTTTGTTGATTTCGTACTTGAGGAATTTGTGACATATTGATACTATGACATGTTGATATTGAACCATATATATTTAGATATGCCATTGTGGTATATTGTATGATTATTGAATCATTGATAAACATACATGATGTACATTATGTCGTCATGCATATGTGTTATCCATTGGACATTGTTAGAAAGGCTATGTATGCCTAGGATTTTGAATAACATCCATGTGCGGGTGCGAGTAGACTAAGCGTAGGGTCATAGTGGTTGGCCCTGGGGGCGTCGGGGTGCGGGTGTCTCACAACAGGTAGTGGTAGCTCCACTAGGGCCGTGGGATAGACCGATGCAACACACCGACGATCCGGACTGAGACGTTGTCCTATATCGTGATCAACTGTTGAGGTGCCATGTATAAGCCGTATTGTGCAAATGTTTTTATGAGATGAGCACACTAATTATTTTGGCTAACGAGATACTGGCATAACTCCTTGATCATTCACTCCGAAAATGTTTATGTCTAGCTCCATGGAGTAGGAATTTTGGTGCTTTTTTGCATTGTGAATTGTTAGTCTCATAATGTATTGAGCACAAGCATTTATGACTGTGGGAGTTATTTGTTATCATTACTGTAATGCTTATTTAATTGTTGAACTGTTGACTGTTGGGAATATTGCTATTATCTGCTTATTATTGATGCTTATTGCTACTGTTTATTATTGATCTGCTTTATTGTCAATTCTAATTATTGCATGAACTGTGTTGATATGTGGGCGTTCAGTGCCGTTTTGTTTTCTTACTGTCATTTTGGTACTGAAAGCTGGGTGTCTCACCTCTTTCTGTATTTTCTATATTTCTGTCGGACTGTGTACTTCTGAGAAGACGTTCGTGAGAAGAAGAAGGAAATAACTAAGTTTTCGAGTTTCTGGCCGCACTATGACTAGAGTTGTTAAGGATGTCATCACGCCCACACCGCTTTTTGGGGTACGTGAAGTTGACCTTTCATGGAGGACCAGATTGATGGCACTTGCATGTGGAGATGGACCGATGTGTCTACCGCAGGGAGCTGACGGTGTCTTTATCTTGGAGTTGTTATGACGCCCCTGTCTTTGATTTTTTAGCTTTTGTTATTTTAGAGTTTTACCTACCCGTGAGGGATATGTGAACAAATATGTTCTACGCCCCTCAAGAGGATTCTTTCCTCTCCACTGCTCGGGCTTCTACCCGAAATTCGGTCGCCCCGATGGCTATTTCATTGGAGGATGAGGACCCTGAGGAGGACCCAGCTACGGTCCCTTCTCGTCAGTCTTAGGGGCTGATACTATAGGTGGCTACTGATGGCTAACTGTTATCTTTTTGGGGAAGCCTGATATTTTGCTAGTTCATGGGTGTAAATTTGTAACTATCTTGGGTAGATAGAGTCTTTACTTTTTGTATATTTTGTGATGTAACTAAAACAAGTGATATAATATATATATATATATATATATATATATATATTGTGGATGTATGATTATAAATTCTGTTCTGATTTTTATCGTATTGATAATTGTTATTATCTCATTACTATTACATTATACAAAAAAAAATGCGTACAAACATTTCAATAATCGATTATTTTATCATCTAAGAAAACAAACTATTTAATCTTATGTTAATAATGAACCGAGTCTTAATTAATCGTTGTAACTATTATTTTTCGCAAATTTATTTCGTGTTTTTAGTATTATGGTGTAATGTTCCTTCTTCACGGTATTAAGAAAAAGGGGCATTACAATGTGCTCATGTAGAGTTGGAAAGTTATGGCTTATGCCTCGAGGTAGTTGAGGGTGCATGAGAAGAATTACCCAACTCATGACTTAGAGTTAACAGCAGTTGTATTTGCTCTGAGGATATGGAGACATTTTCTGTATGGAGCAACGTTTAACATCTTTAGCAATCACAAGAGCCTGAAGTATCTGGTTGACCAAAAGGAGCTGAACATAAGATGGGGAAGGTGTTTAGAATTTTTGAAGGATTATGACTTCTAGCTTCAGTATCATCCTGGAAAAGTAAACGTTGTAGCAGATGCTTTGAGCCGAAAGCTACTTAATATCTTTGTTATGATGGTCAAGGAAAAGGAATTAATAGAGCAATTCAGGGACATATGGTTGTCATTGGAAATAACACCAGAGGAGGTATGTCTAGGTATGGTTACTATTTCGAATGGTCTGTTGGAAGAGATTCGAGAAAAGCAGAAAAGTGACCAATTTCTACAAGACGAGAGGAAGCTATTGAAGCAAGGTATGACGTCAGAATTTGAGGAAGGGTTCAATGAAATCCTGATGTTCACAGGTAAGGTTTGTATACCAGATGATTCAGAACTTAAGAAGTTAATTTTCGATAAAGCTCACACGAGTAAGTTGAGTATACACACTGGAATGACCAAGATGTATCAAAACCTAAAACAAATGTATTGGTAGCAAAGAATGAAGAGAGGCGTTGCCAAGTATGCATCATCTTGTCTGAGTTACCAGCAAGCTCATTCCAAAATTCTTCAGACCATATCAAATTCCTCTTTGGATAGGTCCGGTAGCCTACTAACTAGTTTTACCACCCTTTCTTTCTAATCTTCATAATATCATCTATATGTCGCAATTGCGAAAGTGTATTCTCGATCCAGCCCATGTCATCGACAATTCTTTGGTTATGTACAGGTGCAACTTTATGGGGGCATTGATGTCTGGCACATAGACTGGGACACCGAGCGCCTTACTTATCGGGGGGAGATGACTTTGATAAGGAGTAGTACCCATCTTGGAGTTACTACTTTCACCCTCAATGCTTTTGTGCATGTGATATTCTCTATGCCTATTAGAGAACTGTGGGGTAATCAGCATCGTTCCCCTATGACAATGCATATGTTTTCGTTTATTGGGTATATAACCATTATGTTTGTGATAATAGTACCTTATGTTAAGAATATATATATACATACATACATATATATATATATGTGTGTGTGTGTGTGTGTGTGTGTGTGTGTGTATATATATATATACAGGATGTATCTTTACTTCAGTGGTTGTAATATTGGGAGTTATGTACTGACTACATTTCATTCGAGGCTCATATTTTATATCTATGCATAATGGAATATTCTTAGAAATCCGTTGTTGTCATATAGCATGCTTGAATTTGGTAACTATGGTGTAATGACGATTATGCTACAGTTGTTTAAATTTTAAGGGTGTTATATTTAGGTGGTATCAGAGCAGTTCATCCTGTTGAGCTGGGGTATGGACAGACTATGCTTAGACATGTTAGTAGTTTTTGTATATTTTGCACTTCCTTATCTCTTGATTAAGATAACGGGAAAGGAATGCATGGCTTGTCATAGGTTGAATGTTGGTAGCTACTGTTATACATTTACATGATATTGAGGACTGGCCTACTCAATATGTAATGTTCTGTGTGGACAGGAAACTATGGCTTCACCTAGGTGTACCAGGAAAAATAGGAATCCTTTGAGTAAAAAGTTCAGCTGGTAAGAGTGAACTTATTTAGGGTTTGTTCATATCTACAACTTTTGTTGTGGTATCTCTAGAGTTCTCGAGTTTGGGTCTTTTGGGGTTTTCGATTAAGTTGTTTGGTTTGTGTGTGTGATTCTTTGTGCTTGATTTTTCGAAAGGAGACAACATTGTTTGGAAGGGGTTATGATTAGTTTCTCTTATGTTTTGATCTGTCTGTTCTTGAAGAAAAGTCAATGGGTCGTAGTAGACGTACGCGTGTGAATGCGGGACGAGACAATAAAAGTATGGCCGCAACTACTCAAGCAATGCAAAGGATGGTTGACGTAACAGTACAACAAATTTAGAAGGCCGCTTAGCAGTAGGGAACGACAGCCGAGGTGTAGAATCTGTCAAAGCTGGACCGGTCTCAGAATACCGAACCCTGTAAATTTAGATCATCTTGATTCCAAAAAAAAGAGGAAGCATAAGGTCAATCGATTCCAACGAAAATCGTATTTACGGCCACCGAGGAAGCAACAACAACGACAAACATGTGGAAGGAGTACTTGTGGCAGTAGACCCAATCAGACTGTGATAGTTTTACAATTATGTAAGAAGTGCGAAGAAGATCACGCAACGAAGGAGTGTAAGATTAAGGGAGTAGTTTATTTCAAGTGCGGGGAACTCGGACACGTTCTAAGAGGTTGTACCCCATCAAAGGCGAAACCTTCTGGTAGTGATGCACGTGCTTCAAAACCTCAAGCTAAAGGGAAAGTTTATACTCTGGTTAGAGTGAAAGTTTTCCAGACTAGAGATCTAAATAATGGAGATTGTGCCACAAGAGGTGATCCCTTGACTATGCTATATAACTCAAGGGGCAACCCATTCCTTTATGGCATGTGACTGTGTGGATTGATTAGGGTTATCGGTGCCTTTGTTACCTTTTGACTTGTTCATTTCTACTTCTATTACTAAACCTATTATTACTATCGAGTTGCTCAAACTATCCTATTTGTGTTAGAGACCAAATCTTCTCTGTTGATTTGAATTGTTTGCCTCATTCTCGAAGAGACGTGATTTTAGGAATAGATTGGTCATTTTCTAATCATATCTTGCTAGATCGTTCTAATGAAAACCTTAGTGTTTCTTGAAAATTGAGATTTCTGAATTCTTAATGGCCAACCAAGTAGAAGCTTTATTGAGGAAAATGAGCCTAAGGATACATGTTATCCTTTTATGTGGAGGTCAAAGGAAAGGAGAATATGAATGGTATTCTTGTAATCAGTGAGTTTTGCATGATAAGCTCTGGTGCTGTTAGTTAAGGAGAGGGATGGAACTTCTCGGTGATATGTGAACTACCACCAGTTGAACCAGATTACGATCAAGAATGAGTATGCTCGGAAGAAGATAGAAGGTTCGATGGATCAGCTAAAAGGAAATCACTATTTTCTTCAAGATAGATGCACGTTCTAGTCATCATCAAATTCGTGGGAAGTTTAGGATGTTCCCAAAATGATTTTTCAAAAGCGCTATGGGCATTATGAGTATCTTGTGATGCCATTTAGAGTGACGAATGCTCCTGTCGTATTCATGGACATCATGAATCGAGTCTTTTATTCTTATTTAGATAGATTGGTCGTTGTCTTCATCAACGATATTCTGATCTATTCTCGAAGTCGAGAGGAACATGTTGAATATTTCAATATAGTTCTCCAGATTTTGAAGGAGAAGAAGTTGTATACCAAATTATCAGAGTACGAATTCTGGTTGGAGGAGGTTAAGTTTTTGGGTCATGTAATTTCAAAGGAAAGAATTGCTATAGATCCATTGAAAGTTGAAACGGTTCTTCAATGGGAAGACCGAAGACCATAACATAAATTTGTAGCTTTCTGGGACTAACCGGATACTACTAAAGAGTCATCGAAGGATTCTCCAAGATAGCTGAACCTCTCACCTAACTTACGAAGAAGAATCAAGCCTTCGTGTGGACGGATGCATGTGGAGAAAGTTTCCAAGAATTGAAAAGACGACTGACTTCTTTGCCAGTGTTGGTTCTGGCTGATCCCAACGAACCGTTTGAAGTGTTCTGCGATTCTTCGCACCAAGGTCTAGGATGTGTGCTCATGTAAAGGTGGAAAGTTGTGACTTATGCCTCAAGACAGTTGAGAGTACATGATGAGAATCACCCAACTCATGACTTGGAGTTAGCCGCAGTTGTATTTGCTCTGAGGATATGGAGACACTTTCTGTATGGAGCAACGTTCAACGTCTTTAGCAATCACAAGAGCTTGAATATCTGGTTGACCAAAAGGAGCTGAACATAAGGCAGGGAATGTGGCTAGAATTTTTGAAAGATTATGGCTTCTAGCTTCAGTATCATTATGGAAAAGCAAATGTCGTAGCAGACGCTTTGAGCCGGAAGCTATTTAATATCTTTGTTATGATGGTCAAGGAGAAGGAATTAATAGAGCAATTCAGGGACATGTGATTGTCATTAGAAATGACACCGGATGAGGTATGTCTAGGTATGGTTACTATTTCGAATGATATGTTGGAAGAGATTCGAGAGAAACA
The DNA here is from genome assembly GCA_029884605.1 of Ormosia emarginata. NCBI lineage: Eukaryota > Viridiplantae > Streptophyta > Magnoliopsida > Fabales > Fabaceae > Ormosia > Ormosia emarginata. The sequence continues at coordinate 22,952,529 of JAQQTP010000074.1, read as the reverse complement.
AAAAAGTGACCAATTTCTACAAGATGAGAAGAAGCTATTAAAGCAAGGTATGGCGTCAGAGGAAGGGTTCGACAAAATCTTGATGTCCACGGGTAAGGTTTGTATACCGGATGATTCAGAACTTAGGAAGTTAATTTTCGATGAAGCTCACACGAGTAAGTTGAGTATACACACTGGAATGACCAAGATGTATCAAGACCTAAAACAAATGTATTGGTAGCAAGGAATGAAGAGAGACGTTTCCAAGTATGCATCATCTTGTCTGAGTTGCCAGCAAGCTCACTCCTAAATTCTTCGAACCATATCAAATTCCTCTTCGGATAAGTCTAGTAGCCTACCAACTAGTTTTACCACCCTTTCTTTCTAATCTTCATAATATCTTCTATATGTCGTAATTACAAGAGTGTATTCTTGATCCAGCCCATGTCATCAAACTGGACATAGTATAATTAAAAGAAGATTTGACCTATGAAATACTTCCTGTAAAGATCGAGGATAGGAGAGCAAAGTAACTCAGGGGCAAAGAGATTACATTAGCAAGGGTGATCTGAATTGACGTGACTAGAGGCGCGACGCGGGAGCTAGAGAATAAGGCGAAGGAGCAGTATCCACATCCATTATAAGGAATGACAAATTTCGATGATGAAATTTTTTTTAGAATGGGAGAGTTGTAACACCCCGAAAATTGTTTATTTTGTGATATATATGATTTTTATAATATTTGTGATTTTTGGAGATTTTTGCTAATTTTTCGGATGATTATGATTATTTTAATATATTTCTCGATTTATGTGCACACTGAGTGGAGCTAGAAGAATAAAATATTTTCCCTAAGGCTGAAAAACCTTGAACTGTGGAAACGTCAACAGGGGATCTTACTAAACCTAAGGTCGGGCATAGTTTACGAGGTTTACGTTTTTTGAGATTTTTATCTGATAAATAAAAATCACTGTACATTTTATTATTCATTGGACAATAAATACCAATTTTGTTAATTGTAACTTTTGTCCACTAGATAATAACTTTAGTAGAGTGTTAGTCATCTCTTCTAGAAAAGCACTTTAATGGCATCATCAAAGTGATATCATCACTTTGACTTTAGCAAAAAGCCAACAAAGCTTCTCAAGGAAGCTTTGCACAAAGCTTCTCAAGGAAGCTTTGCACAAAGCTTCTCAAGTAAGCCTTCTCCCAAACTTTTCAAGGAAGCTTCCCCTTCACTCCTCTCCAGGTGGCCCACGGTTTTGGGGGGAATAATGGGAGGAAAATTGATCATCTTTTCACAAAAAAAAAAAAAATACACCTTTTATTCAAAGAAAAGTTTACTATCACTTTCTCTCTCCACGTTTTTCTTCTCTCACTTTTCTCTCAAAATTTCTCTTCTCCATTTTCTTTCTAACTTCATGGCAACCACATCTTTTCCACCCTCCATGGTTGTTTGACTTCAAGCTCACACCTTGCTTGAATCTACATTCCCTTTGAAGACTTTCATTTCTTGTTGGAATCACCTTCAAGGAGCTCACTTTTCTCTCCATTTTTCTCCTCTTCCACGGCCAAGACTCACTACTTTTGGCCATCCACATTTGCTTGTTCAACTAACCTTGTTTCCTACGTCTTCTCATCATCTTGAACCTTTTCTCTTTTGTGACCATCACCTAAATCTACCATTTTCATCTTCTTCCATGAAACCCTAAGATTTGGAGTTTTAAGGTAAAGTTCATGACTTTTCTATTTTTCCTTCTTATTTTTGTGATTCTTGGTCACCTTTGTGACCAAGAACTTCTCTTTTCAAGTCTTGATTTATTGATTGTGAATGTTTGGTTATTCTAGGGTTTTTGGGGAAGCTTGGCCGAAATCTACAAGGAGCTTCAAAGAAGTTCTTTTCTTGTTTTCTCTTTAGGTAAGAGGGAGAATATCCTCATCAACCACTCATGGTGGTGAGGGATGAAAATTAGGTTGAAAATGGAAGATCCATGTGAGGATCTCTCTATTTTGTTGTTTTGATTTTTGGTGATTTGTGATTGTGTGTTTTGTATGGTGTTGTTGTTTAATGTTGTACTATTATGTGTTCTTGATGAATTGTGATGTTTGATAGGCTTAAAATCATGTGTGGGTGACAAGGGATTCTTACCTCATTGGACATGTGCCTCACGACCTTGTGGCCTAAAATTAAGAATCAAGATTAAACCTTTGAACTAAAGTGAGACTTGGATAATCAAGTGGTGAGTGATTGAAGGAATGGTGAGAAATTTGGGTCTAGACACTCAAGTGTGTGTCTCAGCTAATAGGAGGAAATTTGTGAAACATAAGACTAAATTGGGGATAACTTAGAACTTAGAAGTTTAGGCTAAGAATGAATTAATTAAGGAATTATAATGATGAAATAAGAAAATGAATATTGAGTCCATTGACCTTAGGGTTCACGCCTAATTAGGGTAACCAAGACAATATTTGATATCAAAAGGGAATTTTGAGTGATTAAGTGATTAGATATTTAATTAGGAACTCATAAGATGGAAAGAGAAAAGAAAATGTAATTTTACCCAAAATGCCAAGAGTGAATCTCGGCCAATTAAGGAAGATGAGTGAAAGTGAGGTTTTGAGAATCATAAGACACTTAATTAAATAAATTGTATTAAGAACAAAGAGAAAGACTAATTGAATTAGAGAAACAAGAATTAAGAGTGCAAGAGAGGTTTTGAGAAACATAAAATGTTCATTTTAAGTGAATTTTATTAAAGACAAAGAAAAGAACTTTTTGAAGTAGAGTGATAAGGATTAGGTGAAGGGTAGAAGGATATATTCCCTAGTGAAGCTCAATAGGAGAAGTGTTGTAATTGGGGTGTAATTCTTACACAAACTTTGAAGGTTCAACGTTTATTTTAAAATGACAATAGAAGTGTTCCTCAATTGGAAAACAATAATAAAACCTTATGAGACAATGGTATGTCCAAAATTGAGAATGAAGGACAATTTACTACCGGGCCCACAAGTGGGGACCCAAGACTGTTGATGATTGTTGATGACTATTGTGGCCAATGATGGCTTATGATCATGAATTGCATGGCATTGATAATTATGTATGTATGTGTGTATTGACACATTCATCATACTTTGTAAAAGTCCGATGGACTATTGATTAAGATTGTATGAGCCTAGGAGATGAATTACACCTCAGTGCGGGTGCGATGGGCCTAGTGTAGGTCATTTGTTGACCTTGGGGGCGTCGGGGTACGGGTTTTCCACAATGGTCAGTTGGTAGCTCTATTGCGCCGTGGATCAATGCCACACACCGATGATGCAGACCGAGACACTCACCCTAATCACGATCTGGCGTAGACTATCTCGTATTAAGCCTAACGTATACATTGAGAAAATTATGATTTTTAGCACTTGGGCCAAGGCTGCCGAGATACAGACATGTTCTTCTGGATCATTCTCTCTGAAATATTTGTCTAGCTCTATGGAGTAGGAAATTAATACATTGCGTACATTTGCATATTCGGTCTACATATCATTATGACATTCCATACTTGTTTAATTATCTGATATTTGATGAAATGATTATCTATTGAATTATCTCTTGAATGATGTATTAAGCTGATGATTGACTGATAATATTATTTTGCCTGTTGATAATTGTGCTTGTTGCTTGCTGTATTTGGTTGGTATTTCTGTCCGTATTGTCCCCATGCTGCCATGATGGTATTGATTGTAGGAGTTCTCACCTCTTTATTGTGTCATTCTATTTTATATTTATACTTGATAAAAGATTGTGAGGAAGAAGATGAAGGACCACACCCTCATTGTTTGGGCTAATTTACTGTATTCACCATGGCATATGGACGAGAATTCTTTGGTTACGTACGGGTGCAGCTTTATGGGGGCATTGATTCCTGGCATGTCAACTGGGACACCGAGCACCTTACTTATCAGGGGGGAGGTGACTTTGATAAGGAGTAATACCCATCTTGGGGTTACTACTCTCACCCTCAATGCTTTTGTGCATGTGAAGTTCTCTATGTCCATTAGAGAACTGTAGGGTAATCAGCATCGTACCCCTATGGCAGTGCATATGTTTTCTTTTATCGGGTATGTAACTATTATGTTTGTGATAACAGTACCTTATGTTAAGAATATATATATATATATATATATATATATATATATATATATATATATATATATATATATATATGGTATGCATCTTTACTTTAGTGGTTGTAATATTGGGAGTGGTGTACTGACTACATTTCGTTCATGTAACATCCTAAAAATTTTGTATCTCTTAATCAGTAATTTTGACAGTTAACAGAATTTTACTGTTTAGTAATTTTTGGATACTGTAAAATTATTTTGATTATTCCATCAGCGTATTTGATCGTTTTGAGTAATTTACTCTGTGTCAGGAAAATAAAAATTTTCGGGCTGATGAAAACTTTACGTAATTTAATTTTTACCGTTAGGTTTTAATTATTTTACGTAATCTAATTTGATATTTGTACGTTTTCTAATTTTTGTGATTTTATAGGTGATTATGAAATTTTTATGATTCTCTGACCATTTTTGGACTATTTATGGGTCCCAGTGGTCCTATGTGGGCCCGGGATGAGTCCTAAAACGTGAAAATTTTTCTACGCATAGAAAAATTTGTACTATTTAGACGGAGACAGTGGATCTTACTAAACCTGAATCCGGAGACAGTTTTAGAAAATTTCTTGTACTGTGTTTTGTACTGTATTTAATTTATCAGACAATAAAAATACAGTAAATATAATCTTTCGTGGGGTTTTCACAGATAAAAATAGAAATTATACTGTTAAGTCCATAATTAGTGGTTATGATAATTTTTGATGGACCAATAGGAAACAAGTCTAATATTGGAGACTTTGATATCAACCGTGTAACACCCCAATTTTTAGAAAAATGTCCCGAATGTTCTGTTTGCTGTTTTTCAAGCTTTTGTGTAAAAGACCGTTGTGTCCCTATTTTACTGTTTCTTGTTTTTCTGTATGAAATACAAATACGTTTTACAGGCTAAAATTTTATTTGGTCGTTTTACGTAATTTGTTTCGAGACGGTAAAATAAAAGTTTTCTCAAGCTACTGTTTTAATTTTTCTGGGAGATATACAGACAATTAATACTGTCTGTAATTTTATTTGAACGTTTTGGATGATTTGCTTCGTCGTGGGGAAAAATGAAAAAATGACCATTACGTCCCGATTGTCTTGTTTTTAATTTTTCTATATGTTACGATCTTAATATTACTTGTCTGTGATTTTATTTGGACTTTTTGTGCGATTTGCTCCGGAGACGGAAAATAATATTTTTTCGGGCCGGGAAAATCTTGTTTTAATTATTCAGAACTGAGGGATCTTACTAAACCCGATTCTGAATGATACTGTTGTTAATCTTTTAATTTTTAGGATTTAACTATCAAATAAAATAATTTTGTATTATTATAATATTAGTTTATTAGTCAGTATAATTAGATGACAGTGGACCTGAAAATGTTTTGCGAGACCCACGTTTAGTTAAAACAGTTAACTTAGTAGCTTAATTAAGCATCATTAGTGATGGAACATTCAAGAACATGGTGACTAAGCTAGATGACTAAGCTTAATTAGTGACTAAGCATGGTGACTAGGTTAGGATTAACCAATGGGAGCAAAGCTTGGTGAATAAGGCTTAATCTTGATCATTGATTCATCCTAAGGCTTGGATGAAGCCAAGCAAGGCTACACCTTGCATGACTTGAAGTCCACGGCCATTTGGCCTTTGGAGGACAAAAATCACTTCATCTTTCATGCATTTTCTCTCTTCTCTCTCTTCCAAAAACCCTAAACACCATTGAAGCTTCCTTGAAGCTAGTTTCGGCCAAACACAAACCAAGACCATCCAACCACCCAAAAATTTATCCAACCAAGTTTTCTAAACCTAAACACAATCCTAAGAACATCTCTAGTTAAGAGTTCTTGCAAAATCTTTCATTTGAAGCTTGGAAACCTACTTGGAAAATTTTACCTAGAAGGTGAAATTTCTTGTTTTCCATTTCTAAACTCTTTTTCAAAGTTCTAAGCCATGATTTCTCCATGGTTTAAGCTCTCTTTTATGGTTAGTAACTTGTAGATTTTGTTTAAGTTTGTTAGGTGGTTTGAAGGAGAAAACCGAAACCTAGAAGAGGTGTGAAAGAATATTTTTGTCTTCATTTAAGGTAAGAGGAAGACTAATCTTATCATCCATGGGTGGTGGTAAGAAAATGGAGATTTATTGATTGTAGAATCCATAAGGATTCCTTTGTTGTGTGTTTGTTAGTAGCTTGTTTGTGTGGTTGTTAATAGTTTTCCTATTTGATGTTTGTAATAATTTGTATGAAGTTGCATGTCTACAAGCTTTGATTTGCATGTCTACAAGCTTTGATGATTTGTATGTGTTAGAAATGCATGATAATGTATAGGATGTGAATAACATGCTAAGGAATGCATGAGTGTTCCAAAGAACACCACACCAAGGCTCACGGCCATTGACCAAAAAGGAGAACCAAAATGTTCTCATTATTTTTCTAAAGTATAATTTAATTAACCTAGGAAAATTAACAAGAGATAGAATTGTTTAGATCAAGGAAAATGAATTTGGAAATCAAATGACACAAGTGTATATTTTGGCCAACATGCCAAACCAAGAATCCATGATTTCTAAATTCAATTCCAAACCATTTTCATGTATAAAGGTGCAATATAGGTTAAAAAGAAATTTTCTAAAATGAGTTTTGAAGAAATAAATTGATTTAAATTAGGTTAATCAACTAAAACCATTGATTTTATTGTTAGAAAGAAAATACAGTAATTTTTGAAAATTTCTAACATATAGCTCATACTTTATTTTGAAGCATGTTAGTGGTTTTCAAAAGGATTAAATTATACGGTTAAAAACTGAGTAAACATAATTTTTACGAAAAAATTAGAAAATCATTATTATAATTTTCTAAACAAAATACTGTCAATTTTTAGTAAAAATGGACAAATAAGATAGAAAAGATGTCCAAAAGACAGTATACGGTATGAAAATAATTTTACGTAGTTTAAATGTATTATTTATTATTTCTGTTTATTTAAACAGTAATTTTTAAAGGATTTAGACCATAAAATGATTTAAAAATCTTACGCGATTGAGAAAACGTATTAAAAACTCTACGCGATTTTAAAAATAAAAAAATAAATTTACGCGATTTAAAAACGTTTGTAAAAACGATGAGATTGTGAAAACGCGATAAAATTTCTACGCGATTGACCAAAACGGCATTTTCTGTATTTTTTTGCTGTCGGGCTATGAGGTGAACCTGTACAGGCTTTGGAACAGTATTTGTCCGGTGGGACTTACTGTATCTTTTTATCTTTGAGGATATTGATGCATGCGGATGTAGTGATTAAAATTAAGATAAAAATCAGTTGTCAGGCCTACCAGAAAATAAAAAACCTTACAACTAGTTGTAGTTAGTAAGGGTCGATCCACAGAGAACCAATTCAATTAACACTATTAAACAATTCCCAATTTAGACTCGATTAACAATAAACAAGAAAAGGGGGTTTTGGAGTTTTGATGAACAATGAACAGCTTCAAAGATAACAATAAACAAACTGAAATCAACAATATAAGAAAATTGGTTAAGAGATTGAATCCACCACTAGATTTATATAATAATGTAAATCCACATATCCTTATTCCAACATGCTCAATTATGTTTTTATGCAATTGTGAGAAAATCTCTGTTTTCCTTACGTGTTGGCCAATTTAGCAACCGCTCAAATCAACTCCTAATCACCGATTAGTCATAAAGCAACATTCTTACAACTATCCAACAATTGCATTAAGATTTAGAAAACCAATTACACTAAGGTCTAATCACACACCGGATTAAATTACTTAGAACATATATTTCTCTAGATCTAATACCGCAACTCACAGATAATAAACTCAGATCTACCACTTTTATAACTGGCAAATAGCACAAAGATAATTATACCCACATGAACATCATACATCCCACTAGATCTACTACCGCAACCGCGCATAATAAACCTAGATCTACTACTTTGAAAGTAGGAACAAGTACAAAAACCTTCATACCAACAATAGATTCGAAATATATGAATAAAAACATAACTGTGTTGAAATAATCAAATATGCAAAGTTTACAACATTAATACTAGCGGTTTCATCACCCCCTTAACCAAGGGAGGTTTAGTTACACATAGCTAGAAAGAAATCACAAGAAAAACTATGAAGAAACAAGAAGAAACTATGAAGAAACAAGAAACTAAGAGAGAAAATGAAGGAGAGTTCCATCTTGTTCATGATAAATGGTGCCTTTTATAGAAGTCTAAGGTAACAAAATGACAAAGGGAAGTGGGTGGATGAGTGGGTGAGTGAGTGGAGTGTTTGAGTGGATGGATTAGTGGGTTGGTTTAGTGGATTGGTTTAGTGGATGAGTGAGTGGAATGGTTGAGTGGTTGAATTAGTGAAAAATGCCAAAGGACTTTTGGTGAGTGGGAAATTATGGACATGAATGGGTGAGTGGATGGATGAGTGGATGGATTAGTGGATGAGTGGGTGGAGTGGTTAAGTGGTTGGATTAGTGTATGAGTGGATGAATGGGTGAGTTAGTGGATGAGTGGATTAGTGGATGGATGAGTGGGTGGTTGAGGACGAAAATTTCGTGTCTGACTTGGAAGCCAAAAACGACCCACTATACTTCAGAACCACGAAAAGTGTTCTTCATAAAAGTTGTAGATCCTTGTCTTGGCTATAAAATGGATAGCTGGTTCGTCCAATTTGGCTTCCTTAAGCCCAAGATATGTCCCAAATACCGTAGGTTGCTCAAACCCAACTTCAGCACCTCTGTTCCGACTTGCAAGCCCAAAATGACCTACTAGACTTCTTTTTCTGAAAATGTGTTCTTCATGAAAGTTGTTTATTTGGATCTTGACTATCCACTATCCAAATTTCAGCCCATCTCCATTATTACATCTTGAGATATGATTTTATGAGTGCACACTGTTCGGATTCTACTGACAGAACCCGTATTCTGACTTCCATGTAAACTTAGGTCCCTTAGACATCTGAATCGGACTTCGAGCTCTTCATCAAAGTTGTAGAGCTTCCTCTTAGCTTTCCTACAAGATAAAATTCATGATTTTCAGATATCAGGAACTCAAGTTATGACCAAAATACAGAAATAGTGTAAAATCTCAATAATGCTGAAAATATTCAATTAGGACCAATTTGAGCTCAAACTCACAAAATCATGTCAAACTCAATCAATTAAGAATATGGAGAGTGTAAATGACTAAATATAAGGGTTTCTTAATGAATAAAATATGTGTTTATCAGATATATTTTTATTGAGGGTATTCTGGTAATTTCTCATATATTGAGTTTATGCCAATTTTTGGTGGATTGGTTGACGAGGTGAATCACATCGTGTTGTCGATGCGATAAACGTAGTGTGGTTCATTGTCTTTATGAACTTGGAGACGTTAGTGTACGGGATCCCATATATGGACGATCGGTTGGTTCATGATGGTAACCGATAGCACACTAATGGACTCGACACGCACTATTTTTAATCGAGATTTCGTAAAGTCTAATAGTACATTGCCTGTAGTGCCACAACGTGAGACCGTGAACTACACCATGCCTTGGATGATGGATTCCATGTGACGTGGGGCTATAGACGCAACGTGTGACAGCGCAATAGTTTGGTTGGGCAGCCGTGGTACTAATAGATTTTGCGGGCCATTCTCTCTCTGATATCTATATATGTTTAGCTCCATGGAGTAGGATCGTGTCATATTGTATATGGTTATATCTTGGATATTATTTTATTTTTATCTTTTTTATTTTATCTGTTTATTGTCTAATTCTTATTTTATTTTATCTGTGATATTATTTTATCGTGGTATTATTTTATCGTGATATTGTTTTATCTGTGATATTATGTGTTGTTATGATCCTATTCTGTTACTAATTATTGTTATAGCTTTTCATATTACATGAACTGTATATCTGTTATTTGTCATTTTCTTATTTGTCATGTTTGTGATGATTTTAGATTGTCTTACCTCTTTATTGTATGTGTTTTTTGTATATTTATTTACGTGGTAAAGAGTTTGAGGAAGAGAACAAATTCTTGAGATTTTGTATCCTCGAGGAGGAAGAAGAGCGGCCAGTAGAAGATCGACTGACGACCAAGAACCATCGATCATCCATATCCATTGGACTGATTTGTTTGGGTATGGCGGTGCCAGGATTTTTGGGTTTTGTGACACTCGAGTTTCATGGTGGATCGTTAGCTTGGCATCTGCGGGGAGATAGAGACTCAGTGACTTACGTGGGACGGTTGACTGTGTCCATACGACATATATTTGTATAACTTATAACTTGGACCATATGTATATTATAAGTGATGTTGTTCTGTTTAATGTGAAAGAAGTAAGTGATGTGAAAGAAGGTACTTAATGAAGGAATGTACGTTAAGGAAACAATTTGTGGAAAAGTTGGACACATTTTCCCAGAGATTATGCTCTTTGAAAACAGAGTTTTCTGTTAGTAAAATCTTAGATGATAAGGAAAATTGTTACTCTAAGCGGAATGGGAGTGTTCTGAGCTGAAACTTAATTAAGGGAGACTGTATTGCAGAAGGTAATTCTTTGATCATAGTGAATATTTTTGTGAGGAAACCTGTTCTTTGTGTAATATGATTGAGTAGATCAATTATATTTTAGAGTTATCTGTAATCCTCTGATTTGTTTATTTCTGTTTCTATTCTTAGCCGATCGAGCTATGGGTGTTATTCAAATTATTGTGATAGATCAAATTTTTGTGTTAATTTGATCTGTTTTATAAACAGATGTGATCTTTGAAAATGGATTGGTTATTTTTCAGCCATATCCTATGAGATTATTTCAACAAAGTGTGAGTAATTCAGAGAAAATCTATTCTTGAAAATTGGGGTTACATCCAATTCTTTGCTGGATATGTTCGATAACATATTCAATTCGTTTTGTTATCTTCCATGATGTTTTCTTTCATCTCCTGCAATTGAAGGAATATCTTGCAAGAAAGGATATTTCTATATTTGTATCCGTGTTAACGTATCAGAGTGGCGCAGCGAAAGCTTTTAACGTATCAGAGTGGCGCAGCGAAAGCAAGGTGGATTCTTCAAAGGTTAAAACAATTCTTTTATGTGAAAAGTTAAGACGGTAATGGAAAACCATAGAAAAATTTATGGAGATGTCTGTTTGATCAGGAGAAGTGAACAAGAGATAAAGAACTTTCATTGGTTAAAATCGTTTGGAATAACGTAAGAGGTGAAACTACGAGGGAACTGGAAGAAAAGATGGAAGAGGAATAGTTATATTTATTTCGAGGATGTGAAATCATGGTTATTAAATTTCAAGGACGAAATTTCTGTAAGAGGGGGAGTATTATAATATCCTAAAAATTTCGTATCTCTTAACCAATAATTTTGACAGTTAATAAAATTTTACTGTTTAATAATTTCTGGATACTGTAAAATTATTTTGATTATTCCATCAGCGTATTTGATCGTTTTGAGTAATTTACTCCGTGTTAGGAAAATAAAAATTTTCGGGCGGGGGAAATGTAACGCCCCAAATTTTAGAAAAATACCTCGAATGTACTGTTTATTGTTTTTCGAGTTTTAAGACAAATGACTGTTGTGTCCTAAATTTCTGTTTCTTGTTTTCTGTATGAAACGTTATGAAATAATACTGTCTGGTATTTTATATAATCGTTTTACGTGTTTTTCTTCAAGACAAGGAACTAAAAATTTTCTGTAATTCGCTGTTTTAATTTTTCTGAATGATATACAGCTATATAATACCGCTGGATATTTTATTTGAACGTTTTGGATGATTAGCTACGTTGTGGGAAAAAATGGAAAAATGACCATTACGTCCCGAACGTGTTGTTTTTGCTGTTTTTGCTGTTTTTAATTGTTTTCTCCTTGATTTAATGTCCAATATTACTGTCTGTGATTTTATATGGACTTTTTGTGTGATTTGCTCCGAGGCAGGAAAATAATATTTTTCCAGACCGGGGAAATCTTATTTTATTATTTAGAATTGGGGGATCTTACTAAACCCGATTCTGAATGAGACGATAAATAATCTTTTAATTTTTAGGATTTGATCATTAAATAAAATAATTTTATAATATTATAATATTATTTTATTAGTCAATATAATAAAATGACAAATGGACCCTAAACGTTTTACGGGACCCACAATTAGCGAATGGTTAGATCAGTAGCTTAATTAATCATCATTAGCAGTAGAACTTTCCAGAACAAGCTGACTCAGCTAGTTGACTAAGCTGGTAATTAATGAACAGTGTGACTAGGCTTGTGAGTCATCAATAATCAACCAATAGGAGACAAGCTTGTTAAGCAAGTTTTAATCCTAGCCTTTGATGCATTCCATGGCTTGGATGAAGCCAACCATTTGGCCACCTTGCATGCATGAAGTCTACGGCCATGTGGGGTTAGGAGACCAAAATATCACTTCATCTTTCTTACTTTTCTCTCTTCTCTCTCTTCCAAAAACCCTAAACACCATTGAAGCTTCCTTGAAGCCATTTTCGGCCAAGCTTGTTCCTTGACCATCCAACCATCCAAATTTTCATCTAACCAAGTTTTCTAAACCTAAACACAATCCTAAGAACATCTCTAGTTGAGAATTTCTTCAAAATCTTCCATTTGGAGCTTGGAAACCAATCTTGAAAATTTTACCTAGAAGGTGAAATCTCATGTTTTTCTTTTCTCTCTTCTTTTTCAAAGTTCTAAGCCATGATTTATCCATGGTTTAGGTTCTTTTTCATGGTTAGTAACTTGTAGATTTTCGTTTGAGTTGCTAGGTACTTTGGTGGAGGAAACCGAACCCTAGGAGGAGTGAAAGAAATCCATTTGTCTTCATTTAAGGTAAGAGGAAGACAAATCTTATCACCTATGGATGGTGGTAAGAAGATGGAGTTTTGATTTTGTGATTGTAGAATCCATAAGGATTCATGTTTGTGCTTGTTAGTAGCTTATTTGATGTGGTTGTCTATTTGTTAATAGCTTTCCTATTTGTTGTTTGTAATAATTTGCATGTCTACAAGCTTTCAGTTGCATGTCTATAAGCTTTGATAATATTGCATGTGTTAGAATTGCATGATAAAGTATAGAATTGCATGATAATGTATAGGATGTGAATAACATGTCAAGGAAATGCATGTGTGTTCCAAAGAGCACTCCATGAGGCTCACGGCCACTAATCAAATGGAGAACCAAAATGTTCTCTTAATTTTTCTTAAAAGGGTAATTTAATTAACCTAGGAGAATTAAGAAGGTTTTCAAGTTGTTTAGATCATGAAAAATGAATTTAGAAATCAAATGGTAAAACTAAATATTTTCGGCCAACATGCCTAAAATGAATGTGTTGATTTCAAAAACCATTTTCTAAAACAATGGTTAAATGAATTTAGACAATATAATAAGTTTGACATATAGTTAGAAGATGAGAAATAATTTAGAAATCAATTTCAAAATATTTAGGAAATTTGGCCAACATGCCAAACCAAGTATCCATGGTTTCTAAAATTAAATCCAAACTTTTTCTAAGTATAAGGATGCAATATGTGTTAAAAAGAATTTTTCTAAAATGAGTTTTAAAGAAAAGAATCAATTAGAAATAAGTTTGAGAACTTAGAACTAATGATTTTGTTATTAGAAATGAAATACAAGAACTTTCGAAAATTTCTAACATATAGCTCATGCTTTGTATTTTGAAGCATGTTAGTAGTTTTCAAAAGGATTAAGTATATGGTTTTAAAATTTTAATAAACGCAGAATTTTTACTTGTAAAATTAGGAAACCATTAATATAATTTTCTAAGCAAAATACTTGTCAATTTTTAGTAAAAACGGACAAATAAGATAGAAAAGATGTCCAAAAGGCAGTATACGGTATAGAAAATATTATACATAGCTTAAAAGTATTATTTATTATTTCTGTTTATTTAAACAGTAATTTTTAAGGAATTCGGTCAAGAAAATAATTTAAAAATCTTACGCGATTGAGAAAACGTATTAAAAATCCTACGCGATTTTGAAAACAGAAAAATATACTTACGCGATTTCAAAACGTTTGTAAAAACGACGAGATTGTGAAACGCGATAAAATTTCTACGTGATTGACCGTTCTTGTATTTATTTTTCATTTGTCGGGAAAATGTGAACCCGTCATGAGCTTTTGAGGAATTTTCATTTGTCGAGAAAATGTGAACCCGTCATGAGCTTTCTATTTTTCTCGCCATTGAGGGCATATTATTATCTTGAGGGCATTTTCATAATTTCATATTTTTGGAATTATGTATTGTGTTTATGCCAAATTTTTGGTGTTTTGGTTGACAAGACGAATCACATCGTGTTGTCGATGCGATAAACGTAGTGTGGTTCATTGTTCTAATGAACTTGGAGACGTTAGTGTACGGGATCCCATATATGGACGGAGTTGGTAGCTCCGTGGCCGTGGTAAACCGATAGCACACTAATGGACTCGACACGCACTATATTTAATCGAGGTTTGTAAAGTCTAGTAGTACATTGCCTATAGTGCCACAACGGAGACCGTGAACTATACTACGCCTGGATGGTGGATTCCCGGTGTCGTAGGCTATTGACGCAACGTGTGACAGCGTGATAGTTGGTTGGGCAGCCGTGGTACTAATAGATTTTGCAAGTCATTCTCTCTGATATCTGTTTGTGTTTAGCTCCATGGAGTAGGATCGTGTCTTAGTGTATATGATTATATCTTGGATATTATTCTATTTTCTCTATTTATCTTTATCTGGTAATTATTATGATGGTTGTCTATTTCGTATTTTATTCTATCTGTGATATTGTTTTATCTGTATTTTTATTTGAGTTATATTTGTGATGATATGTAGTGTTATGATATCTAAGCTTTACTCTATTCCATTATTATTACTGTTATAGCTTTTCGTATTGCATGAACTGTATATATGTTGTTTGTCGTCTTCTTATTGGCCATGTTTATGGTGATTTTAGATTGTCTTACCTCTTCGTTGTATGTATTTCTGTATATTTATTTTACGCGATAAAGACTTTGAGGAAGAGGACCAGCCTCTTGAGATCCTGTGCCCCCAGAGGAGGAGGAGGAGGAGGAAGATCGGCAAATCAACGACCGGTTTACGATCAAGAACCATCGATCATCCATATCCATTGGATTGATTTGATTGGGTATGGCGGTACTGGATTTTTAGGATTTGTACAGCTGGAGTTTCATGGAGGATCGCTAGCTTGGCATCCGCGAGGAGACCGAGACTCGTGACGTATGTAGGACGGTGACGGTGACCCTACGTCAATAGTTTGATGGAGAGCGGGTTATGACTACTACTTGTATTTTTACATTTAGAGTTACCCTTATCTCTTAGGCGATATTTTGGTGGTATGACCACGGAGCCTAGTGAGATTAGTATCGTATCGACTCTGCGCGATCTCGTTATCGCCGAGAGTCGAGACATCCGGATATTTGTCTCCCCGATGATCATTTTCATGTTGAGAGTGATCCTTCAGATGATTAAATATGCATGATGTTTTTTTGGGCGCGTCTGCGTATGTCTGTATATATTGACTTTTGATTACTTTATTTATAGTTTTCGTTTAAATATTTGTACTTTTAGTGTAAATTATTTGTATAACTTATAACTTGGATCATATGTATATTATAAGTAATGTTATTTTGTTTTATGTTTTTTTTTATTTGCTATTTCCGCATATTTTATTTAAGAATATTCTCGTTTAACAGAATTATTTTACAACCCGTAATAGTATGTAACAAATGTTTCATAACTTGGGTACATTTTATTTCTCTTTCTTTTATTTTCTTTTATGTGTGACATCCTCCAAAGGGGTGTTACAGGAAAACTTTACGTAATTTAATTTTTACCGTTAGGTTTTAATTATTTTACGTAATCTGATTTGATATTTGTGCGTTTTCTAATTTTTATGATTTTATAGGTGATTATGAAATTTTTATGATTCTCCAACCGTTTTTGGACTGTTTGTGGGTCCCAATGGTCCTACGTGGGCCCGAGATGAGTCCTAAAACGTGAAAATTTTTCTACGCATAGAAAAATTTGTACTGTTTAGATAGAGACAGGGGATCTTACTAAACCTGAATCCGGAGACAGTTTTAGAAAATTTCTTGTACTGTGTTTTGTATTGTATTTAATTTATCGGATGATAAAAATACAGTAAATATAATCTTTCGTGGGGTTTTCACAGATAAAAATAGAAATTATACTGTTAAGTCCATAATTAGTGGTTATGATAATTTTTGATGGACCAATAGGAAACAAGTCTAATATTGGAGACTTTGATATCAACCGTTGATTTAATCAACGGTGTAGAATTGGTCATATAAAGTGGCTATGACCATTTGTAACCATTGAATATGGATTTGATCAATGGTAGAGATTTGGTCTCAAAAAGTGACAAAGATCATTTATGACCGTTGGATGAAGAATTAATCAAGGGTGGAGAATTGGTCTTGTAAAGTAACAAGGACCATTTATGACCATTGGATGTAAATTTGATCAATGGTGGAGATTTGGTCTTAAAAAGTAGCAAAGACTAATTATGACCCTTGGATTAAAAGTAAGAAGGAGTAATCTTGACCCTTCATTTTGGAGACACATCTAATGGTTAGAATTTAAAGGAGAAAAGATCTAATGGCTTAAATTAAGTCTTCTATCTAAAGCTACACCTAAAGTCTATCTTAATCCTAACCATTGAATTAATCAATGGCTTAGAATGCTTCAAATAATTGCTTGGACTTTCAAGATTGAATCTTAACCATTAATTTAATCTATGGTTGAAATTTGGTCTTATATAATTGCTTAGACTTCAATTGTGACCCTTGGATGGCAACATGGAAGAAGAAATCTTGACCATCCATTTAGTAGCTTCATCTAAAGGCTAAGATTAAAGGAGGAAGAAGATCCAATGGTCCAAGTTTGTTACTATCACTTAGAAACTCTCCAATTATTTGGTGTCTTTGACTAACACTCAAATAATTTACTTTTTTCTCTCTTCACTCTACGGCAATGCAAGGAAAAAGGGGGGCCAAAAAGCATTTCATGCATTTGCTATCATAATTCATCTTTGTCTCCTCCAAAAAGCCAAAGTTCTTAGCAAAACTTTCTCTCCTTCTTCTTCATGGTGGGTTTTGCCATGGCACCCAAATATGTCCTTCATCACTCTTTAATTTCATACAACCTAGTTTCTTGAATCCTTACCTTATTCTAAACAACTTTCATGTTGGAGATTTTCTCTAAATTATTCATCTTCATGGACTTTCTTCAAGATCCATGTTATGGAGTATTTATGGTGAAGTGTAAGGAAACTTCATTTCTTCTCTCTTTTTCATGATCTAAACCATGTTTGATCCATGGTTCCTCTTAATCAAGCTTAGTATACTAATTTTTATGTATTTTGTTTTATATTTGAGAAGCCCTTGGTGGTGAAGGACTTGGAAAAAGAAGCAAAACAAAGAGCTTTTGAGGATCTTCAAGAGGTAAGAGGGAGATCCATCTCAGCAACCAAGTATGGTGGCGAGAGATGGTTTTATATTTGGTGGATGGTGAATCCATGTGAGGATTCATATCCATGATCTTGTAATTTATTTGTGGGTGTTTATGTGCTTTAATTATTTGTCTATGCTTGGTATTTTATGGCTTTGATAGTATGCTTAAAATATGTATGATAAGTATATGGCATGCTTGTAGTATTTATGATGAAATATGTATGTGTGTGCCATGATGTGTTGATGGAAAGGAAATCAATTTTTGGCTCCAATGGCCAAGGAAGGGCTACGGTTTTGATGCTCTTGATTAGGGTTCATGTTGAAAATTTTCAAGAACAAGGGAACTAATTTTTTGGTCCCTAGAACATGGTGAATTTCGGCCAAGACACCTCAAGATAGGTGTTCACAAATTAATATTTTTATGAATGATGAAATGAGATGTTTAGAAAAACAAGGAAAATAAACAAAGGATTTATTTTTCATAAAGTACATGAACACGGTTTTAGAAGAATTTTTATTGATTTATTTTGTGTAAAAAGTTTCTAAGTGTTTTACTAAACATGAGTTTTAAATGAAAATAGCAATGTTGATTTTAAGGATTTGCAAAGAAAGTGAAAAAGGATTTGTAAAGAAAGTGAAAATGGATTTGCAAAGAAAGTGAAAAATGAAAATGAACAAATGACTTGATTTCAAAGACCAAGTGTTCACGGTTTTTGTAAAGGATTTTTAATGGTTTTGTTTGTGTAAAACCATATCAATTTAGAAGGAAAAATATTTGATGGTTTCAATAGTCATGTCCACGTTTTTGAAGGCTTGTAATGCCTTGGTTTTATGAAACAAAATGATTTTTAAAGTGGAAATACAATTTTGATTTAATACAAGGAATTTGGAAAGGGAATCAGAGTGTTTTATCACTTGAGAGAATTTCGTAAACGAAAGACAAAGAGAGGTTGAACGTGTTTGAACTCCAATTTATTTTGAAGAAAATTGATTGTAGAAGTGATTTGGGAAAAATGAAGAATATAATGGTGTTTTGAAAATTTACTAACGTATAACTAATTTTCGAGTTTTGAAGTACGTTAGGAAATTTTAAGATTTGAAATGTTGATGGAAAAGTGATTTCGTAGGTTATATTTCAAAAAAGGATTTCTTGAGTAAAGAAATGTGGAAAAAGATTTTCTTTAGTAAGAAAATGTGTTAAATAAAGTATAAAGTCATATTATTTTGAGAAACGTGGAAATGGAATTTTTGAAGGGTGAGAAATATTTTCTGTAATGGAATTGTGGTGAAAAATTATTTACGTATCTTAAAAACGTAATTTTTAAAGTACGTGATTTGAAATACAATAAAATATTTCTAAGTGTTTTGGAAATACAGTAAAATATTTCTACGCGATTTGAGATACAGTAAAATATTTCTATGTAATTTGAAATATGGTAAAATATTTCTACGCGATTGGAGATGTGTTGAAATATTTTTAAGCGATTTGAATTATGTTTAAATATTTTGAGAACGACGAAAAAGATTTAAATATTTTACGTAATTTAAACTACTATTGAAAAATCACTACGTGATGTAACAGCCATAGAATATTTTTACGTGATTGTGAAAATGACAGAAAACTGCTATGAGATTTGGAAAGTGTTTTAAACATTTTGAGAATGATGAAAAATGATTTACGCGACTTAAAAGAATGATTTTTAAGTTACGCGATTTTGAAACAGTGGAAAAATACTATGCGATTTGAGAAACGTATATTTTTACGCGATTGAGAAAAACATTGAAAAATTAGTACGTGGTTTAAAAGTGTAACAGAAGAGTTGTGGCATTTTGAAAACGTAACAGAAATGTTACTATATTGTGAAAATGTAACAGAAGTGTTACGGTATTGTGAAAATATAACTAAAACGTTTTGGAATTATGAAAACATAACAGAAATGTTACACGATTGTGAAAACACGATAAAAGTGTTTTATGACTATAAAAACATAATAACATGATGATTACTGTTAAAATAGTGTCCATACACTGTATGAGAAAATGACAAGTTTTGCCCGTGATTAGCATTTGGTGCATTTTACGTGCATTGGAAAGATATGCCTGTGATTGGCATTGGTGCATTATACATGTATTGGAAAAATATGCGTTGAGGCATATGATTCCATTGAACAAATGAAATCGAAAAGATTTGGCCCTTGTGGTTGGACTTGCACTGATATATTTCATGCATTGTATAAAGTATAACTAATAGCTATTTTGGCCCTTGTGGTTGAAGATGGAATGAGAATTGATAGTGAGGTCTATGATGGATCTTGGGGGCGTCAAGGCGCGGTGGTCGACTAGTTGATATCTGTCTGTGGGCTAAGGCTGGACCATATGCCACTTGGCGATGCAGTCCGTTACAATGCATTGACGATACCCGACAAGAACACGATTCTTTTCAATGACTGAGAGATTGTCTTTGGGCTAAGGCTGACAATTAACCAGAGCATTCTTCTCGAAATTGTGAAAACCTCCATGGAGTTGTTTTTGAAAAACTGAGTCTATGTACGCATGCATGGAACTGAGTATTTATATCTATGTGATATATTAATTGAGGAATATTGGCTATGACAATTATTCTGTTAAGAAATATTGAATGATATTTGAACTGATAAATGATTTGATGATGATAGTTAATTAATGTTGATGGCATGATCATAATTATGGTATGATGTATCTGTATGATATGTTGTTGTGTTATCTCTGTGCTACTATATTGGTATTGGCGTAGGTGATCTCACCTCTTTGCTATGTTATCTTGCTGTGTCTGTATTGTTAAAATTAAACAGTAGAAAGAATGAGTTGTCTTAGACATACCGGGAGGTAGATATTCTGAGTTCGGAGACAACATCAGAGAATGACCATTCCAGATTTGATAGCGTGCAGTGTTGACATAGAACAGATGTCTGATGCATCCAGATGGATACAAGAAGGAATAAGTATGTTAAGTTTTCTCGTTAGTGTGGTACCGTGCTATTAAGTAGGACCCATCATGGGGTTTGCTACTGTTAAAAAGATTGGTGTCAATATTAATTGGTGTTGTTAAATATTAATTGGTGTCAATATTGTATACTAAATATATTTTCAGTAATACTTATGAATTTCAGTAAGTTATGTTTCAACAAGAAAGAAATTTTAAAACCACGTTTATAACTCAAACCTTTTATGAACTTCTTTTCAGATTATGAGTTGGGAGTCAGACATGTGATGCCCTAAGAAGGGTGTTACAATTCGAGGCTCATATTTTATATCTATGTATAATGGAATATTCTTGGAAATTCATTGTTGTCATGTAGCACGCTTGGATTTGGTAACTGTGGTGTAATGACGATTATGCTACAGTTGTTTAAATTTTAAGGGTGTTACACTTTGGATTACCTAGGTTCCAAAGGAGGAATAATATAAAGGTAAATCAATTTTGGCAGAAAACGTATTCATGATCTCCAGGAAATCAACAACAACAGCAAATGTGTGGAGCAAGTGCTAGTAGTAGTAAACCCAGTCAAATGGTGTCACCTTTACAAATATGTAAGAAGTGTGCAAAAGGTCATGCAACAAAGAACTGTACAATGAAGGGAAAAGTTTGTTTCAAGTGCGAAAATCCAGGACACAAGTTCAGGAATTGTACTTCACAAAAGACGAACTTTTTTGTTAGTAATGTACGTGCTTCAAAATCTCAGATAGAAGGGAAAGTTGACAATCTAAGTGGAGCGTAAGCATCTCGAACTGAGGACCAAAACAAGGGAGATTGTGCCACAGGAGGCGATCCTTTGACTATGTTGTATAATTCAGGGGGCAACCCATTCCTTTATGGCTTATGATTGTGTGGATTGATTAGAGTTATCTGTGTCTTTGTTACCTTTTGACTTGTTTATTTCTGCTTCTATTACTAAACCTATTGTTACTATCCAGTTGCTTAAACTATCCTATTTCTGTTAAAAACCAAATCTTTTCTATTAATTTGATTTGTTTACCTCTTTTACAAAATAGACGTGATCTTAAAAATAGATTGGTTATCTTCCAACCATATCTTATTAGATTGTTTCAATAAAATTTTAGTCTTCCATAAAACTCATTCTTAAAATCGGGTCATATCAAATTCCTTGTTGGATATATCCAGTAACACATTAGATAGTTTTAGTACCTTTTTCTTTCTAGCCTTCATAACATTTTTCATATATCGCAATTGCAAGAAAATATATTCTTGATCTAATCCATATCATAGAATCAGATGCAGTACTGTTAAAAGAGAATTTAACTTGTGAGACACTTCTTGTTAAGATCAAAGGTAGGAAAGTGAAGCAATTCAGAGGAAAAGAAGTTGCATTGCTAAAAGTGATCTGGAGTGAGGTGACTGAAGATGCAACATGGGAACTTGGAGGCAGAATGAAAGAATGTCTGCAATTGATCAAAGGCATGATAAATTTCAAGGACGAAATTCTTTTTAGAGGGGGAGGTTGTAATAACCTGAAATTTTGCGTTCTTCGATAGTTTGTAGTTTTTATGAGTTTTATGATTTTTGTGAATTGTTTGATTTATTTTGATTATTTTATTATTATTTTTAGATTTTCTGTGTGTTTGAGGCTGTGCCGGAAAAATAAAAATTTTGGGGGCCAGGAAAATTTTGGATTGTTAATATGGGGCTGGGAGAGCTTACTAAACTTGAAATCGAGAACAGTTTTCAAAGTTTTATTTTTCTAAGATTTTATCTGACAAATAAAATCTAGTACGTTCTATTATCTATTGGACGATAAAATGTAGTAGCTATTGTTTATTGGGTAATAACTACTGAAAAATATCTTGATGGATGGTTATCCATAAGCTTAAATATCTTAGAGCTCATTATGATTAATCATGACAAGCTTTTTGTGTTGCACCTATAGGAAACAAGCTTGCATAACTAGTTTGTTGAAAAGTCCAATATAGTGGCGATGACTCATCTTGAAGAACCAATAAGAAGGAAGGCCAAGTTTTGTGATCATGACTCACCATCCATGACTCACCATGCTAAACCAATGGAAAGCAAACTTAATGGAGAAGTCTTGACTCATCAACCTTGAACCAATGGGAGGTTAGCTTGCTAGCTAAGTTTGGAGGCTTGGAGAAGAGAAGTTGGACACTCCCTTTAGCATGGAAGCTCACGGCCAAGGAGGGTTTAAGAGTGTTCAAGGAGCTTCAACGTGGTTCTAGGACATGTTTAAAAATATCTTGGTTAAGTAATTATCTTAAGTTAATCTCATCATCTTTTTCAAGAAGCTTGGACACTTTGCAATCCTAGATGTCATGATCTAGAATCTTGTAGAACAAGTGTTGATGACCAATAATTAGTCACTCAATTTCTTAAGCTATCTTATCATCTTTTCTTTCATGCAACAAAGTGACTAAAACTCTTTCTTTTCTCTCCATGGCATTTTCGGCCAAGCACTCTCCAAATGCTATCCAATTTTGTTTAATTCAAGCCAACCATATCTCTTGAACCTAGTCATCTTTTCTAGAGTTTACTTGTGACTCACCTAGTGATTCATCTATATGACTCATTAAGTGAATCATTCATCTTTGTGACTCACTTTGATGGACCAATTAGAAGGTTAGCCATCTAAACTACTTATTACTCACCCTATGACTCATTTATTTGATGACTGACTAGATGACTCATTATGTGACTCATTGCATGACATAAATTTTTGGTGACTCACCAAGTGACTCCACGGCTAAGCACCATTAGGAGGGCTTTAGCTTTAGTTCTACTCTTATTCATTTCTATTGCAGCTTCATGAAAACTCTCTTACCTTTCCTCTCAATATGTCCCACGGCCAAACTCATTAGGAGGAGCTAAGTTTCTAACTTAGTTCATCTTTTATTCATTTCATCCAATAAGCCAAAAGCTAAACACAAAAATCTCTCTCACTTTCTCTTCCCATAACCCACGGTCAAGACCTTATTGTGAATGCTAAATTTGTGACTTAGTCTATTCCTTATCATCTTGTCATAAACCAAGAAGCTACACATCGAAACTTTCACACCTTTTCTCTCAAAGAAGCTCATGGCCATAGCTACCATATGCACGTTTAATCTTCTTTAATTCAATCCAACCAAAGATCTTACATCTAAACATCATTCCAAGACACTTTTGTGTTGAGACTTTCTTCTAAATCATCCATCTTCAATCACTTTCCCTAAACTCAAGTTTGAAAGGTTTTATGTGAAATTCTTGATCTTCACTTCTAATCTTCACTTCTAATCTTCACTTCTAATCTTATTTTTAAAACTTCTAGACCATGACTTGGATCAATGGTCATCTTGTTTCAAGCCTTAAGATGTTAATGTTTGTGTGCTTGTTTTGTTTTAAGGAAGAACTTGGTGGTGGAAGTTCACTTAAGGAAGGCATACATGGAGTTTTGAGCAATTATCTAAGGTAAGAGGGAGATTAACTTCATCGACCAAACATAGTGGTGAGAAATGAAAATTTGTGTTTGAAAGTGAAGAATTCATGTGAGGATTTATTCACTTGATTGCGTGATTTTGACTAGTTGTGCTTATTTAGTTATGTATGATTATATGATGATAAATAGTATGCATGAAATCTCTATGGTTGTTTAATTTGCTATATAGGTTTATTTACTTGACTATATGAGTTAAATAGTTTGTACTTTTTTGCTTTATATGATGTTATAGCTTTGATGATATGCTTAAACTTGTTATGATAGAACTTTGATATGTTGCCTGCTATGAAACTATATAGAAAAGGAAAGAAATTTTGGTTCCAATGACCACCCATGGCTCACGGCCATCTAGCCAAAATAGGGGTAATCAAGTCAAAAATATTTTATTAATTGTGGACTTAGTTGATTAGTTAATAAGAATATGAGTTAAAGATTTTTAAGTTTGGAAAGGAAATGAATAAGGTTTTATTATTTGAAAGAAATGGATTTTTGACAATGATTATAAAGAATGAGTTTGGAAGAATGGTGTGAAGATTAAAGTATTTTATTTAAAAGAGTGGTTAGCAAAAGAAATGAAAATAAGTGTGGAAGATGTTTTAAAATTTAAAGTATTTTGTTTAAGAAATTTGATAAGGAATTAAATCTAGGATTTTAAGAGGAATATGAAAACATATAACTTTTATTAGACAAAGAATGATTTTTGGCAATAGAAATGAAAAATGAGTTTTTAAAGGTGATTTGAGATTTAAAGTATTTAGGAAGAATGGAACAAAGTTTTTTTTTATTAGATAAAAGTGATGTTCAGTTATGATGATAGAGAATAAGTTAGAATGATAGTTTGAAACTTAAAGTAT
The DNA here is from genome assembly GCA_029884605.1 of Ormosia emarginata. Classification (NCBI taxonomy): domain Eukaryota; kingdom Viridiplantae; phylum Streptophyta; class Magnoliopsida; order Fabales; family Fabaceae; genus Ormosia; species Ormosia emarginata. The sequence continues at coordinate 22,927,524 of JAQQTP010000074.1, read as the reverse complement.
TTTGTTTAAAGGATTTTTAGTAAAGAAAATGGGAAAAGAATTTCTTTAATGTTTGATTAAATTAAAATAATATAGATTTTGGAATAAATGTTAGATAATATTATTTAAAGGAGTTATTAGTAAGAAACATGGGAATTAAAGTTCAAATTTTATATTAAATTAGAAGGGTTCAAAATCAAGTTTAGAAAGTTAAGAAATGATTTACGCGATTCAAAATGGTGATTTTTGAACTACGCAATTGAGAAAACATTTAGATATTTTACGCGATTGAAAAAATGTTAAAAAATATTTACGCAATTTGAAAATGTAACTAGAATGTCACGCAACTGTGAAAATGCGATAAAAGTGTTACGCGATTGAGAATACAGTACGTTTATTGTCGGGCCGACGTATTGGGGGTGCGAACTGCGTAGTGTAGATCTATGAATGATCTTGGGGGACGTCAAGGTGCAATAAGTAACAAGTGGTCATTCGGTTGCATCACTAGGCCGTGAAAGTCGATGCAACGCACCGACGATCTTGACATACACTATTCCTTTCAAGATATAGCGTAGATTGTTTTGTACAAAGATATGATGCGCAAAAACTGAGAATATATATATATAACACTTGAATTTGAGGCTGACAAGGTACAGGTAAATGTCTTATGTATCATTCACTCCGATTTTGTGTTTGCTCCATGGAGTATGATTGTGTCCACATGTATGGTCAGTATACATATTGTGGTGGCATAGTCAATACACATTTTGTTGATATTGTTGTAGTATTGTTAATATTTATATCATTGTGATATATACTTGTGGTGGTTATCTATTAATTGATAGCATGACTATACCTGTGATATCTGTGATATATATATTGGTATGGAATGACATTGTTATTCGTATTGTTTCTTTACTGTCTTATTGGATGCGATGTAGGGGGTCTCACCTCTTTGCTGTATTATTTTGTTTTGTGATTATATTTGTTAAAGTCGGTGAAGTAAACAAAGTAGGTTTTCTTGGGTTTGGTTTGAGGATCTTCGGAGTTCGGTGATGGCATCGAGAGGTGATCTTGACAGTTTCGTCAAAGTGCATTTTCATGGAGAAATTGACGCATGGCACGTCGAGATAGATATGGGGCGTTTTCAGTATTTTGGGGATGTATCTCTGTATATGAGTAGGACCCACCATGAGGTTGCTACTTTATCTATTCATGTTGTTGTTCTTTTGGAGTTTTACATGCCAGTTGAGGAGTTATGGAGTGATATTCATCATACTCCTAGTAAGGATTCTGAGGTGTCAACAGTTCGAACTCCTGTTCGTAGTGACATACCCCAATTGGGGAATTGGTCTGTCAGTGATTCCGAAATGGATCCGGAGGATGATCGGGTGCAGGATCCTTCTCTTCAAGTCTTTAGTGTTGGACTTGATTCAGTTTGGATATGGTAGATATATATATATATATATATATATATATATATATATATATATATATATATATATATATATATATATATATATATATGTTCTTTTAAGAAAGTAGTTTTGGTGTATCTATTTTTATGTTGTTAGAATTTCATATAAATATATTATGTGTATTATTCAAGTTTAAGAAGTTTTGTTAAGTTTAAATTATTAGTGAAAAGAATTTTTTAATCTATGCTTATTTGTAATCAAATCTTTTACAACTCGTTTTCAATTTTAAAGTTTAGTACGAAAATGTGACTCGAAAAGGAGAGTATTACACAACAACAACAACAACAACAACAACAACAACAACAACAACAACAACAACAACAACAATAATAATAATAATAATAATAATAATAATAATAATAATAATAATAATAATTATCGTTGTTGTTGTTGTTAAGCTCCATCAAATCACATGATTAAAAAGTTGTTGATTAGTCTGTTATTTTTCATAATCTGAGTTATTAAACTGCAACTCAATTGGTTTACATATTTCTTTTCAGTTTTTAATCTTTCTTGTATTTCTAGGTAGTGCTTTTAAAACTAGTTTAATAAATTAGTTAAATTAGTTAAACTATGAATTAATCACTCCATCAATTTTAATTCACTCAAAAAATTAAATAAATAGTTAAACTTTCAAAAATCAGTAAAAAAATTAATAAAAAAAATTAATGAATTGATTAATTGAATTATTCAGTTGAATTGATCGACTTTTAATTTAAATTTTATAATTGATTTTTTAAAAAAAATAAAAAAAACATATTTTTAAATCGCTTAAACCGATGGAACTATGACTATCTACTTCACTGGTTCAACGAAAACAGTGCTTTTACTTGGTGTGCATTTTTTTTTCTTTTGATTTGGTTTTGTTCCTGTCATTTGTTTGGTTTTACTAGCCCTAGCCGTTTCTATTTAACATGAGCCCTTAAAATGTACCCTACAAGTCTAGTCATTGAACAGCTGACTCGCTCATAAATCCTAGCTGTCAACGCAAGGTGAAAAGGAGAACCGCAACGCAAGGTGAAAAGGAGTGGGAACCGAATTGGAAGGTACTCTAGACAGGGCAACACGGTTGTCACATCCTCAACCTTCTTCTATTCCTCTGTTAGCTGCATGCGTCGTGCATTACTGCCCCCATCCCCAATATTAATATTAAACTAGCCACTCATTCCAAATCAACGTTAATAATATTCTAGTTATTAACTAAAACAAACAATGATAATTATAATAAAAGAAAGCCCAGCTCCCGAGAAACCATAGGGCAAAAAATATAAAGCAGAGGAGACGGGATGTAAACTTGGACGCTAATGCACTGCTCTCAGCGACAAACCAGCTAGATCGCTTCCTTAGGGGTTGAATTCAATACACAATCACCCTTTTATCACTGTTTAATTAATGCCAAATTACTTTTTCACCCATCTGTGGAATTTGAAATGGAAACGACTTTACCGTTTTAACCCTTGAGCTTTTTGCAGTCCCAAGTAGGGGTCAAAAACGGATCAGATCGGCCTTATTCGGCCAAATTTATTCGGTTGCCGTTTTTCGCCACTTTTATTTGGCCATATAAATTTCGGGTAGATTATTTTTCACCAACCCAATCCATTTAAATTTTATGTAGTATAAAAAAAGATCGTCTGGTCCATTTATTCGGCCATTCTATTCGGGCCCATTCGGTAATATGTAAGGTTCGCAAGATTTTCTTTGGCCAACCCATCCATTTTATCAATTAATCGGTTATTTCATCGACTACCATTTTGACACCCCTAATCCCAAGTTGATATTCTAATAAAAGATTTTTGTACTTGATGTGCTACGGTGTGGTGTCGAGCAATTAAGAAAATGGTTGTGTTGTGTGCGCACATCCCTTCATCATTTCATTTCAATGACGTATGTATTATTTATATTTTTCAAAAAAATATAATTAAATAAAAAAATATATAATAAATATTATTAAATAAAATATAAAAAAATATTATTTAATATAAAAATATAAAAATATAAAAAAATATGTATAATAAATAATATTAAAAAAATATAAAAAAAATATATGTATTATTTAATATAAAAATATCAGAATTAATTTTTTACTTTATACATCTGGCCTCGCTTTATCATCGTCACATTCTACGTGCGCCTTTTCTATTTTTGAAGTGTGCCCACAGATTGATGTTATAAGATGTGCCTACCTTAAGCTAGAGCTAGGTAACTTGAAAACGTTTAAAATGCACCCAATGGTTGGGTGTATGAGATGCACCAACTATTAAAATCGATAATCAACTATTAATATTAATGACATATAATTTGAAGTATAAGTTATATTTTATTTATTTATTTTTTATTATAAATAATTATATATAAAAAATTTATAAATTTTAACTAATACTATTTATATATAAAAAAACTTAAATTATTCTTATTTTTTTTATCATAAATAATTATATATATAAAAATATTTATAAATTTTAATTAATAATATATATGCACAATTTTTTTGTCACAAATAATTACTTATATAAATAATTTTTTTATAAATTTTAATTAATAATATTTATACACACTCAAACTCATAAACAATTATTTTGGAATTAAAATATAATTATGACAATTTTTTTTAAAAAAATTTAACCGGATAACCAGTTACACCAAGTAAATTTACTTGTCTACGGCTTACACCCACATAACGCGTGGAGGTATCTTAAGCATATGCGCAAAATAATTAAAGTTCATGTAAAGTAGTAAAATATACACTTCGGCTCAATATTTTACATTCCGCTGGCTCCAAAATTATAGTCTTGCTGAGTTGAGTGTGGAAATACTCAAGTTTGAAGTTTTAACATTCATGATTCTATTCAGCGAAACTCCAAAGTCTAACACTTCTTTACCAAAAATGTTTTGTTATGCAAGAAAAGAAAGGCATTGTGGAAGTTTCAATTGGTTCTCTGTGCAGCATAACACAAATGGGATTTTGACCAATCTATCTTTAGTGGTAAAGATATTTATTAAATTTTTATCTTTTTGAAATTATTTACTTAAATGTCATCATTTTTGTCACGTTAAAAATTTTTAAGATAGTGCGTGCCTCATAGGATACGCCGATACGCGTGACGTATCTAACGTGGATACGCCAGAATGCGTGGCGTATCCTACGTGGATACGCCAGAATGTTTGACGTTTTTCACATGGATATGCCTTGCGTTCTAGCGTATCCATGTAGGATATGCCACACGTTCTAGCGTATCCACGTTGGATATGCCACTCGTATTGGAGTATCCAACACACGTGATCTGTTATGTCAAAATAGGCTAAGTTCGATGGGTCGATCCGAATAACTCGACAAAATGGATGAGTTGGCTAGCAAAATGTCAGCTCGAAACTTATATAGACCGAATGGGTTGAGGTTGAATGGGCCTGACCAGCCTGTTTTTTTAACATTACATAAGGCTAGATGGGTTAGGCTGGGTTAAGAAAATGTCAGCTCGAAACTTACATGACCCGATGGGTTGGCTCAAAAATGGCCCGACCCTGAATGGGCTGGCTCGGCACGTTTTGACATAGTTAGTAGCTCAAGTAAAGCTTCTGACTTTGAGACACGGTCGTGTCTCTTGATCACACGGCTGTGTCTCATCCAGATACGTCATTTTATGATCAAGCGACTGTGTCGTGTTTTCACACGGTCGTGTGAGTTCTATTGACGTGAAAAATAAGTTATTTAACCCCCAAATCATGTTTAGTATGTTTAAGTTAAAATTTTCGACTCAATTAAATCTAAGGCGAGTCCAGGTTTAAAAAATTGAGTTTATAAAATTATGAAGTTAAACTTAATCAAATCTAGCAGTGAGCACCCTTAGCATATTGTAATCAAGTTTTATACTTTAAATTGATGGGCTAGAATACTAGCCAAGCGAGCCTAACAAAATCAATTACCTTTAATAGTTTAAACATTCCGATTCTATAAAAAAAAATTGACAGAATTTTCCCTAAAAATGAGACGGTCCCAAAAATATTTCATCCTGTATAATGAAACATATTTATATATATTGAATTCCATATCAACAAAACACGTATAAGATGCATAAGCATAACAACAAAATCTGGTACATATACATACAGTTATCCCAAATTAAGCAAATGTAATAAAATGTGGTACATATACATCAATGAGAAGGTCAGGGTCAGAATGTGGTGGTCTGTGAGGGGGATCAGAAGAAGGTCTTGACGATGGGTGAGGATATGGTGGGTAACCCATATACGGTAGATATAAAAATGACAGTATAAGGGTAAAGATATAAGGATATGGTAGGTAAGGGTAAGGGTAAGTAGGTGGTGGGTATGCTGTAGATAGAGGATAACCTGGATATGGCGAGTACGATGGAGGTAGTGGCTGAGATGATGGGTAAGTAGCAGTAGAAGTGGGCGGTGGCTGAGTACTAGGCACAACAGAAGAACCAGAGTCATCTAAAAGTCGTAGTCGTGATCGAGTACTCACTAACCCTCTCCGTCTACGACACGACCTCTGCTCATCGGACTGCTCGGATGGTCTAGGAATGTCATCTGCAAGAGGAGCTGGACAAATATGATCCAATATGATGCGATCATGCTCCCTCACTAAAGATAAGATGTCCTCTATGGTCTGTTGAAGGCTAGCCATACTAAATCCCGAACTAGGGTTCCTGGCCGATGCATGAACGTTCTCTGCAATGTCAGCTTAAGATATAGATATAACACGTCATTATCAATATAAAATGCACAAAACAAATAGCAGAATATATTGGTAAAAAGCTTACCACAAACTCAATGGATGCACTAGTTCGGGAAATCTAACGCTTGATAATCCGTATGTACTAGTGCATGTACTCAGACTGCGTAGTAAGGAGAGCTTCCAAAGGCCAATCAATAACACACCGTTCTCTCTGACTATCCTAGATGGCTATGTGTGCAAGATGTGTGGCTCGCCAATCCTCGTCGTGTCCTCCGACCAATGTAATTGAGGGCAACTCGTCAGATTGGTGTTGTAACGCACCTAAATATACCAACTGCAACGCAATCGTCATTACACCACAGTTACTAAATCCAGGCGTGTCACAGTCATGATAACAGTAGTTTCAAAAATTAACGAGTTTATTTCTTCACATTTACGCATAAGTAGAAAATACGAGCCATGAATGAATTATAGATGTATTCAACCCTTAATACAACCATTGAAATGAAATCACATTATATATATATATATATATATATATATATATATATATATATATATATATATATATATATATATATATATTATAGCCAACTTACACGAATCACTGATAACATAGAATATGATAATTACAGAGTCAAGTAAAATACAGCGGGAATAAAAACATAAAAAAGGGGGAAGTAGTGACCCAGGGATGGGTACTACCAGCAGTCAAGTCCGTAACCCCATATACGCATGACATTCAGCGTCCCGGTTGATACAACAGGCATCAATGCCTCCATGTTGATGCACTCCTAGGAAAATTAAAGAAATATTGTCCAGGTTCCCAACCCCATCGGTAAGGTGTGATTCCTCATCATCTTCTTCACGATCTTTTATCAAATATGAATATAAAACAGAGAACGCAGAAATATAGGGAAGAGGTGAGACACCCGCCATTCATTACCACTATTGGCAGTAAGAAAATAGCACGGCGCAAAGCGCCCACCGAGCAATACAGTTCATATATTCATCAATAGCAACGGCGGAATTTATAATAAGAGCAATTCAATTCTAAGTAATAATCAGAGTCAATAATAACAGTGATGTTTATGGTAAAGGTAGAACAACAGTAAGCAATAGCAGGCAGATCACAATAGTTTTTCCAAGAATCAGCACAATAATCAGATAACCATTTACAGACGTACAACAGTTATCTTCACATTCACAGGTGTTCATGCTCAACAGTTTATAAGACCAATAATGAACAATGCACAATGCATACTTTCCCAATTCCTACTCCATGGAACTAGACTCAAACAAGCGGAGAGAAAGATCAAGAGACGTGTCTGCAACTCGGCTGCCGCGACCAGGTGCTAAAACTCAACAGTTTTCTACGTGCACATCAGGCATTGTACAGACAGTCCACGCTCGATCACGACATAGGACAGTGTCTCAGTCCGAATCGTCGGTGTGTTTGTATCAGTCTACCCCACGGGCAGGAGAGCTACCAACCTCCCATTGCGAGGAACCCGCACCCCGACGCCCCCAAGGTCATCACACGACCTACACTTATCTATTCGCACCCGCACCCAGGGTGTGTTCAATCTCCTAGGCAACTCGGCCTTACAACAGTCCACAGGACATTCACAATGCATAAGACTCTATGCATGAATATGTATGATCAACATCACATACTATTCCATAATATGCCACAATTGGCTCAAATAAGCATTATTACAACATTGGTCACTCATATGAACCCACAATATCATAATATTGAAATCAAATAAGGTAATATACTTTTAGGGTCCATTATGCGTTCTTATTCAAGATTTTCCATTCTTACAAGAATCCATCATTAAGTAAGTTTCCATCTCGCGTTATGCTCAAGTCTCTTGATACCAATCATTTAGTTTTTATTCTTCATGGGGCCAATCTCATTCCTAAAATCCATGATCAAAATCGTGGCTTCCCAAAGTCCACTGTTAACATCAATTTCTCCCATTTTATGCATTGATTTCTTGATATCCTTTACTTAAGTTTTTGTTCTCCAAGTTCATTCTAATCCCTTATAGTTTTAATCTAATATCCTGGCTTCAAATTGAGTTAAATAACCCTTAAAGCTCTCCATCTCACATCCCAACATTAACATTTATATTTCCAATTACATAGGCTTCATCTCACAGTTCCCTACTAGTTCTGTCATGGGCGCCTAGGCGCCATATCTGTAGCGCCTGAGCGCTGGTGGAGCGCCTGGACGCTGACCACGAAGCACCTGAGCACTCACCAGGCCGCGTCACAGGGAAAACTTCTTTGGGCACAGAGCGCCTAGGCGCTCATGCATGCACGCCTTTGCCCGCGCTGGCGCTAGTGCATTAACGAGTCTGCGGTCGTTTACTGCGAGCCCGACCCATCCTTTATCAAGTTTCTCATTTATTTTCCACAATCCAAATTATGATTCATGTCCTCTACATACAAAATAACAATATATATAAGTTCATGATCATCAAAGCATACAATATACATCCATACGTTCATACAAATCAAACAACTACAACATTATGGAAATGACTCAATATAACAAAGAGAGAAATCCAACATGGATTCCCTCATCAACAACAACACACAAGACATTTCCTTACTACCAAGATTGGTTGAAGAGGATCATCTCCCTCTTACCTAAATAAAGGCAATTACAAGAATGCTTTCCCCTTTTTGCTCTTGATTTTCGTTTTCCCCTTCAAGAAAAATCCTAGGGTGAGAAATTCTCAATGTGTTCACTCCAATCATAGAAAAATGGCTCCTTGGCCACATAGGTGACCAATAAAACGAAAAAGAAGAAGAAGATGGAAGAAAGTTGAAGACTTTACCTCAAAAGCTCCAAGCTTTAGCTTCAATGGTGAAAAATGGGGGAAGAAGAAGAAGAAGAAGAAGAACCAAGGATGGCCACCAGAAAAAATGGTCTTGGAATGATGGAAGGAGCTAGATATGGAAGTGGTGAAGTAAGGAATGAAAATGGTGAATGGTGAGGGTGGACGGTGGAGGAGGAGGAAGAATAAGAAGAGAAGAAGAAGAAGAAGAAGAAGAAGAAGAAGAAGAAGAAGAAGAAGAAGAAGAAGAAGAAGAAGAAGAAGAAGAAGAAGAAGAAGAAGAAGAAGAAGAAGAAGAAGAAACGAAGAAGAAGAAGAAGAAAGAGGCAGACGGAAGAAGAAGAAAGAAAGGAGAGAAGATGTTTTGATAATTAATGGATTTGTGTGATAAAAATGAAATAAGGAAAAGTAATATTTCCTTGCTTTGGGCTGCCATGTAGCCGTGCATAGTGAAAGAAGAGGGAGGGTGAGAATTGGCTTCCAAGAGAAGCCAAGGGTATATGAGTAAATGTTTGGTCAAAGCTTCTCAAAGAAGCTTTGATTAATTTATCATTAAATTTGAATTAAAGTAGATTGATTAGACATAAAGTGGATTTCATTTGGATAATGTGATAGGATTTTTATTATACACTATTATCCAATGGATAATAGTTACAGTTAACAGAAGTCAGTATTTAATTAATTTGACAGATGAATTTTATTTCGCTGTATTGATCTATTTTATCTGTTAAGATTTCTCGAAAGACGTAAAACCTTGTAAATTGTGTCCGGCCTCGGGTTTAGTAAGATCCCCCGTCGACGTTTCCATAGTTCAAGGTTCTCGGGAAAAATATTTCATTTTCCCGGTTCGACTCAGTGTGCATGCAAAACGAAGAATATATTAAAATATTCGTCGTTTCCGAAAAATTCTGAAAGAATTCACATAAATCGCGAATATTAGAAAATGACTATTCGCAATAAAATTTTTCAACTTTGGAAGCGTTACAGTCGTTCTGCCAATTCTGTCCAATGTGCGCGCAGAACGAGGAATAATATTAAAATATTCCGCGTCCTCAAAAAAATCCAGAGAAATTCATAAAAATCAAAATTATTGTAAAATGATCATTTATCCTAAAATTATAAATTTTCGGGATGTTACAGGTATGGTCTCCGTGGTATTGGTTGGTCCAGACTAAACTGACGCATTATCCTGTCTGACTGGTGTCACTCAACAATGTGAAAAAAGATAAGTAGAATTACTACCAGAATAATGTCTCTACCAACGACACAAAATACTGGCAGTGAAGCCACAATCTCATTTGTATATGGCCACCATGTTAGCTGCAATCACAATTGTATAAAGAATTAGAAAGGAAGACAAATTAACTTATTTAAATCAATATAAACAGATACTGATCTCATCACTCTTCATCTAATCAAAGCATTCTGACGTATTCACGTAGGATACACTAAGTGTTCTAGCATATCCACGTTGGATACGCCAAACGTTCTAGCATATCCACGTTGGATACGCCACGCATATTGTCGTATCCTATGTGACACAGATAATCTCAAAGAATTTCAACATGACAAAAAAGGTAACATTCGAATAAAAAATTTAAAAAAAATAATAATTTAATAAATATCTTTACTACTAAAAACAGATAGGTGAAAACCCGAACACAAATCTACCAAATAACATCTCTAATTATCTAAACCAAGCTTTAAAATGTTACCACTCGATTAACTGACTTTCGAACAAATAATATATATATTTTTTGGAACAAATAATATATGATTGTAAGATTTTTTATTATAAGGAGGAGAAATCTGATAGACCAAGTATAAAATGGGACAAAAGAAAAAGGGCATCAAAGTAACTTCAACCCTAAATTCCGTTTGTCTCTTTTAACTCAATTAAAGCCTCTCTTTATTTATATTTTACGTTCTTATTTCACTTTATTTTTTTGCGCCAGGAGACTTTTTTGCCCCCTTGGATAAAAAAAAAAAGGAAACCGAGAAAACAAAATAACACAAAATAAAGTCCTCTAATTTAGGTGTCCGCTTGTCCCCTTCAAGCGCAAATAAACCCTCCTCTCCTTTTCTCTCTCTCCAGTCTCCACTCAAAACCACAACTTCTCACACTTTGTGCTCCAAACACCCTGTACTTTCTCACTCACTCATTTTCTTTACTACTCTCGTCATTATCTCTCCGTTCAAACCCAGAACCTTAAAATTTTAGCTTCAACTTCCAAACACAGAGAGAAAAATTCTTAATTTCTTTAGTAGCCATGGAAGCACCCAAGTTTTTCCAGAGCAGCTTTTGCCCACAATTCCCCTCCGACAACAACAAGACCAATAACACCGGCGCTGCCGACCATTTCATCGTCGAGGACCTTCTTGACTTCACCAACGACGACGCTATCATCACCGACGCCACCTTCGACTCTGTCCCCGGCAACTCCACTGATTCTTGCACCGTAACCGCCGTTGATAGCTGCAACTCTTCCTCCTTCTCCGGTTGTGACCCCAATTTCGTCGCCGATATTGGTTGCCGGAATCTCGCCGACGACCACGTCTCCAGTGACCTCTGCGTTCCGGTATATTATATGTGTATATATTTGTTATAACTCTACCACATATATCAAGAAACAAATACAATTCAAAATTTCATACCCATGTGTAACGTGCAGAGCCTCCCACTACGTGAATACCAATTTGACTTTCCGGTTTTTTTCTTTATTTTTTATTTCTTAAAAATTGCTAACCCAAGTAAAACATAACATATATCACAATCAGTTTGTCTTTATTATCTTCCCAACCTTTGTTTGGTTGCTATAAGAATTTCAGGGAAAACACAAGTAGGTACAAGTACAACAGAGTTATCCATATTTTACAGTCCAAAAACTAATTTTCTTGCAATAATTCCTTTAATTATTACGAATTTTCTGAGTAAGGGAAATATTTCCTTCTTTCCCCCTTAAGTTTTATGGGCTGGCTAACACACAAAATGAATGCTTTAACTGCTGCACATGAAAGCAATAGCTGAAGATAAAATGATCCTGAAAGAAAATAATGTACATATAATAATAAAAAATAAATGAATAATATTTTATTATATCAAAATTTTTGGGGGAATAGAGAACTAAAGGCTTTGTGGTTGAAATTTGAAAGCAGTATGATGATCTAGCGGAGCTGGAATGGCTTTCCAATTTCGTGGAGGAATCGTTTTCAAGCGAGGACCAGCAGAAGCTGCAGGTGATATCAGGCACGAAGGCACGAAACGACGACGCATCAGAGGCCCGCGAATTTCAGCCCGACCCCAACCGAAACAACCAGATATTCAACACGGAAGTGTCGGTTCCAGCAAAGGCCCGCAGCAAGAGGTCCCGCGGGCCGCCATGCAACTGGACCTCACGCCTCCTCCTGCTCTCCCCAACGACGTCGTCTTGGGATCCTGATATCATCATACCCACCACCACCCCGACCGCCGTAGCAGTTCCAGTCACCTGTAAAAAGCCAGCAAAAGCGGCACCAAAGAAGAAAGACGGCAGCTACTTCAGTAGCGAAGTGTCCGGGGACGGCCGCAAGTGCCTGCATTGCGCGACGGACAAAACGCCACAGTGGCGGACCGGACCCATGGGCCCAAAGACGCTGTGCAACGCTTGCGGCGTGAGGTACAAGTCTGGCCGTCTAGTACCTGAGTATAGGCCCGCGGCGAGCCCGACGTTCGTGCTGACGAAGCACTCGAACTCGCACCGCAAGGTGCTGGAGCTGCGAAGGCAGAAGGAGATGGTGCGGACCCAGCAGCACCAGCAACAGCCGTTCCTACAACATCATCATCAGAGTATGATGTTTGAAGAATCCAACGGTGACGATTACTTAATCCACCAACACGTGGGACCCGATTTCAGGTAGCTGATCTAGTAGATTGCTAGTGTAGGACAGCTACGGTGGAGCCTCGGGTAATTTAATTTGTAGCGGAGTTAGTTCATCATAGAGTTTCGTTATTATTATTATTTTTTTCCTTTCTAATTTTGTTAGGGATTATTACTTTTTCCTAACTTAAAATTTTTGAGTTTATGTAGACCGGTCTAATGATGGCTCTAATGCTTCTAGAAGTTGTTATTATTTAGGCCATATTTGGCAGACTCGGAAGGTTACTCAATTTTCTTAATTCAAGTTATTTCGTTTACTCACTATTATGTTGACTTCAGTATTTTTCTTAGTCTTGGTTCATCGCCTTATTACACACAAGTTAATTGTATCACAGTACGTAATTGGGTAAAAAATGAATTGATGAAAAAATCCCCGCGGCTCTGTGCAAAATAGCAAGAAAAAAAGGAGTGCTTAATAGACCGTGGTTTGCATGTACTGCTCCAAGGTTTTTGCCAAGTCTTATTCCTATTATAGCAAAGTAACTATACGTAATTTACTCACAAATAAATAAATAAATAGCTATACGTAATGTTGTTGATGTCCAAACAGTTAAGGACTTTAGCTACCACCCTTAAATTAGAAGCGAAAGATTAAAGAGCTAAAAGTATCCTCTACGTGCTATTCATCTTACTACAACATAAGTATATAAGAATGAGCTAGAAGATATCACAAATACTTAAATAATATCTTATAATAGTCGCATACTTAGGCATTTATTCACGTCAAACTCATTACTGACTGGTGAAATATACATACAAGTAGTCTTGTCCCAGAGCAGTCAGCATATGTTGGTTCTTAGTATGAGTGCAGATAATCATCGTTGCTATATAACAATAGAGAAATTATTCTTTTATACTTTTTATATTATTTTCAACATATATATAAAAGATAAACTTTTGGTTCTTCTTCAGAGTTTTTCATATGATGGCCGGCTTCGTGTGTAAGGACTGAATCAATCATTGTACAAAATAACTTTTACCCTTGTTAGTATAAAAATAACATTTTGCGATACAAGGCAATTTCAATGAGGTGTTGTAAAGTTTAGTGCATATGAAATTCACTAAATTATGAATATATACGTATTTTTATTTTATTAGAATCAAAATTATAGTAAAGGTATAAGATTCTCGAAATAATCATTTCAATTTAGCATTAGAAAAGTGATTTTGATATCATATTAGAGATGATACTTCGAGTTAGTCTCAAAAATTGATATTTGAAGAATAACTATACTTAAAAATTTATGAAAATAAAAGTAAGAGGTCTCGACCAGAAGCCAACAAATATTTGAATGTTCAAATTTGAAATCAAAAGAAAGAGTTTGAATTTGAAATAGAAGTTAACAACAATTATAAGTGTAAGATCAAGACAAAATAATGATTGTTAACAGAGATTGAACAGTTACTTATAGTACGAAGATTACTAACAAAGATTTGACAATTACTTGAATAGGATCACTAATAATCATTAAACAATTTTTTATATTTTAAACACATGTTAAAATCTTATAAAAAAATAATTACTTATAATGTCTATAAATATCAAAAGAATAAAAACATTTAAGAGTCACTATTAAAAATGATGTGGACAGTGACCGAAATATAATCCATGACTACTAGCAACGAAAATTGTCACAAAATTCATTTGTTGGATTTAGCGACAGAATTATCCGTGATAAATTTTGTCGCTAAATTATTTTATTTCTTGAAAAATAAACATTTTATTATATGTAATATATAACGACAAAAATTTTCTGTCGCTAAGTTTTTATATAAAAACGTGAAAATTTTATTATTAAAAATACAAAGGTAATGGTAAAAGCAACACTCTCCTCACCACTACGCCATGTTTAGATGTAATGCTCACACTTACATGTGTTATATATTTATAATTAAATTAATACTTTTATATCTTTTTTCATTCCCCTCATTCTCGTTCTCTATCACCCTAAACGCTTTGTTTCCATTCCCTATTCCTGCAAATCAAACCACCCACTACCAAATCAAAACCCCAATCATACGGAACCTGCATTGCTACCGATGCAACACCTCCCCACGGTTGCGAGATTGCTCCTCCCTACTGCGAGCAAGAGGCCAACGAAGCAACTCCTCCCCACTGTTGCGAGATCGCTCCTCCCCACAGCGAGGTCCTTGATTTCTTATGAGCTAAAGGAGCTTCAAAAGATTCAACAAGGGTTATTGTCAAAGTAGCACAGTCTGAATACAAGGTTAGGTTTGTTCTTCTTCTGTTGAGATGATAACCCATTTTTTATAGGTAATTTAAGTTTTTGCTAATAGATGGTAATACTTTTAAGCTTTATTGGTAGATGACTGTACTGCTTCTCTAACAGGTTTATGAATATTTGGTTAATCTGACAGGAAATGCTAGCAAATGTAAGAACTCAGAAAAATCTTTGGGTTCTGTATTGTCAATTCTGTCAACCCCACTAACCTACTTCCCCATTGGAACACCTTTTTCTCCCTTGTGATCACAAACGCAACAATCCTAATTTCCAATTTAGTCCTACCAAAAAAAAGAAAGAAAAATTAATGCATATACAACCTTTAGCTTTAGTTTGAGATTTGAGAATTGTTTTTCATTTTTTATTTCCCAATTCATTATGTTCTTTTGGGTAGCGTCAGTAATGCTTGCTACCCACGAGTTTGTAAGTGGTATTTTGGTGTATTGCTAAGAGTGTTTTAAATAAATAAATTGTATGGTTCACGGTAAGGAGGAAAATAAGTTCCCTCCCATGATTGGGGAATTTCAACAGAGAATGTGTCCATATACATGATATTTCTGGTTTACTTATATGAGTAGTAGATGAATTGTTTCGTGGTCAATACTTCTTTTTGCCTAGTGGTTGGTATGTTCACTATGTATGTTGGGCCTGAGAAAGAATATATTTTATAAATATGTTTCTACAGGGCATATACATACCCCTATAAGTAGTACTGTAGTAGCATGGCCTAGCTACTTAAAAATTCTGATTTGAGTGAAGCATGCATCTGTAAGATGTGCTGAAATAATCCCAAACCACTAGGCAGTTTTGAACAAATCCAAAATAAAAGAATTAGAAGGCATCAAACCAGCTAGCAGGAAAAATTACTAAAGCAAATCATTTCCTAAACTTTCATAACTCAACTCAATTATTTTGATTGCAACATCCTGCATACCAGTAATATATTATCTCTAGGAGTAGGATGTTGCAGTTCCAAAATATCCTTCAACTCTGACATACAAGAGTCTTTGAATAAGCATGCAATAGTCAGAAGGGCAACTGGCAGCCACCACATGCTTCAGTAATTCATTAGCTACAGACCACAATTCATCACTTACAAGTAGCAGAAGAGTCATCAAAACTCAGCTTTAAGCCCAAGTTTCCCTTTTTGTTGAGAATTTTAACTAAACATTCTGAGTATTCATCTGAGGTAACACCTATTAACTTACAGAAATGAATAATACCTTGCAACTTTTGTGTTGTCCACCAGAAAGGATTCATATTTTTTCTTCAAATCAAGTTTTGCCAAGAATCAACCAGAATTACCAGAGCATTTGTCTTGTTTTCTTGTTCTTTAACCTTTTATGTATTGACCTGCTCTTCCAATTACATATTGTTCATAATTAATGTAGACTATCTATTTTAGATTTAGATCATAATAGACATTGTGCTAAACTCTGATATCAAATATTACTCCCAAGTTCCCACTAAATTTACGAATTAGTTCTCACCAAGCCTTAGTAGGTATTAACTAGTTTAATTTAGAGTTTAATTTTGATTCCATTATCAGTGTGAAATATTTTTAATTTAGGAGAAGTGTATTAACTTTTCTTTTCATTTAGTCCAAGGGCCTTTGTTACCTTATAAACAACTAATGCAGGGAGAATGAGTCACCTTTACTCAATTTATCATATAGTCCTTTGTTAAATGCTTGTAGTCATATTATATAAAAATATTATTTTTTTGGTTTTTGCTAGGGGTGGGGTGGGGGGTTTCTTTTCAGCTTCTTCCATTTGTTTTCTCGGATAATATATATCTTCATTTTCTTAGGATATAGTTATACATGGAGTGCTCAACCGTGAAAGCTGGCATGAAATTATTTCATATTTATAATATATACACTCCGTAAAGCTCCTCATGACAAAATGCATAATACTAGGACAATATTTTTTGTTACTGATTTATATTAACTAAGAGTTGACTGCATTAGGTACAATATTACTAAACAAATAATGAATAAATCAGTACCACTCAAGAATAGTACCATCATAGATTTGGTCCTCTTTGATTGGCTCTCATGCCAAATCTGCTCCTGAAGATGGCAGCTAAGCTTAAGTAGTCATTATTACCTAACAAAAGTTTGCAGTTGATGGCCATGACAATTATTACCTACTCAAGATTTCTAGCATTTGACAAAACTATGGTCAACCAAACTGATCCCCCAGTTGGCTACATACCTATGCCAAGTTCATTATAATATAATGTCTTTAAGGGTTTTAGGACTCATTTAATTTAATTTTCTTTTGTAGCTCTCACAGCAACAAGCATCAGAAAACCGAGTCACAGAAAGCAAGGCCATTTTAGGAATCAAGACACGAAAATCTTCCTTTCATTTTATTATCGAATAGAAGGTCTTTAGTTAACTATTTGAAACCCGTTTGAGCTATGGGAGCAAAGCCCTGTTTGGTTGATAGGAAAGTTCCGAATAAATTTATCCACTTCCCCCCCCCCCACCTGTTTTACTTTGCGGATCTGATTCTCTGAAAGATCAAAACTATTGGTTGGTTCTTTTTCATGGTGGTTTTGTGTTATTCGGATAAGGTGGGTGGGTTTATGTGGGGTGTAATATCTCATCTAGATTAAATTTTTATACATTTAATTTAGTTAGTTAGTATTTTATTTGTGTTATATATCAAAGGGACATAAATGAAAATTAATTTTATGAGTAAGAAGGGACGTACGTAAAATTAAAATTTTGTGTGTACAAATTAAATTATTTGTACAACGTCAGTCCAAAGGACTAATTCTCTAGAACACTAGAAATTGTGAAAAAGATTTATAAGTTATTTAAGATATAAATTTACTATTAGACAACTTATTAATTATAGAAATTGGAAGGGTAATTAGAGAAATTCCAATAAGTTAGTAACTAGATGCTTAACTAAAATGAAATCAATGTAATTAAATTGATAATAGGTTAGTTAGAGTAACTAAGTAATCATGACTTAGTTAGGAAAATCTATTAAAATAATCAATGACCAATAAGAACAAACCAAACCACCTAGTTAGACATTGGTTGGCTTCCAATTGGATGAATTGGCCACTAGTTGAAATCTAATTGGATGGCTAGAAAGTATAAAAGGAAAAAAGAATAGAAAAGAAAGGAGAGAAACTCTCCCAAAGATGCTAGAGAATTCGGCCAAGGCAAGGAGAAGGAGGAAGAGGAGAAGAAAAATAAGGGAAAAAGGAGAAAAACCAAGAACAAGAAGGATCCATTGATTTTCAAGCTACTTTTCAAGAGAATCAAGTAGTTAGGTTTAAGATCTTCAACTTTCTTGCAAGTTCTTTCAATGACAAGAGGTAAGGAGTCATACTTCTTCTACTATATTTTCTTGTGTTGCTCTTGTTTCAAATAGTATTCTAATATGTTTATTCATTATGCTTATGAATCATAAAAGCCTTGTTCATGAGTGTTTTTTGTTGGATTGGAACCCTATGTTATTAAGACTTAAGTTGTGATCTTGAGTTTCTATAGCAGATGAAGGATAGATATGGTTGTTGATGAAGTAAGAATCATATGATTGGTGTTAATTTTGTGGAAATATGGTCAACAAACAAAGATTTAAGAATTAGGGTTTTAATCCAAATCAATTTGGGGATTTTGGTTTAATCTTTGATTTAAAGTGGAATTGATGTTAGAAATGAATTTTTGATGCTAGAAATGACCTAGAAATGATTAGAATGAGAAGAAATTCTTTATTATTTTACATGGGTAATTTCGGCCTTGAGGAGAAATTAGGATTAAATTTGCTTGTTAATGAATTGTATAGCATCATATTATTGTAGTTATAGAAAATAAGTGATATGAATTATATTGATGTTGGAATTGTGATTAAATGGTTGATGACATAAAAAATGATCAAGTGAAATATGTTGATGATATACTTTAATCATCATGAATGATTGATTATGTTAATGTCACAAGTTATGAATTATTGATGTTGCTTATGTAAAAATGATGATACTTAAGTGGTGATATATTATTAGTTGACATTTAGCCTAAAAATGTGATATTAATATGAAGAAGAAAATAAGGTAATGATTTTAAAATTTATTAATATTGGTCCATGGGCACAGAGGAATTAAGTTGTCCTTGGGCGCAACGGAATCTTAATAGAAAGTCTATTAAGATTGATCTATGGGCACATAGAAATTAAGTTGTCTTTGGGCATGACAAAATCTTAATATAAAGTTTTGACTTCTAGAACCCATTAAGGAGATCCATGGGCATAGAGGATTTAAGTTGTTCTTGGGCACAGTAGAACTTAATGAGAAGTCTTACATTGGGTCAAGTCCATTGAAGTTAGGGGACACCCTAAAAAGTATGAGATCTCAATTAGGAAACTGACCGATGTGAGCAAGAAAAGGAAAGTAATGTAAAATGGTTTATATTAATGTGATGGTTCTTATATTTGATTATATTTAGTAATTAATTTAAAGTATTAATATATAATTATGTACGATGTTTTGTATGGAAAGTATTTTTTGCAGTGAATGCAGCTGGACATAGCATAGTTCAAAATATATAATTTTCTTAACTGTGTGATTTCCCTACGGAAAATTTTAAGATTCTCACCCTTTATCTGTTATGTTAAGAGAAACAGGATATAGTACGCATCACTCTATTGATTGATATTGATGCTCACTTTGTTTTTCACCATGCTACTGAAGAATTTCGTTTGGTTGTAAATAGATGTATATAGCTGACTTGGTGGCATTGTGGGTGTGCACTGTCTACTAATATAAATATCTCATTTATTTATTCAGACATTTGAGATGTCTTCTTTTTGTAGTTCTGTAACTTTGAGGTTTTGTAAATATTCTAGACAAATATATTGGTACAGCGGATGTAAATATTAAATATAAATGCAACTAGTGTGTTACTAGAAATTTTTTGTTTGTATTTTATTATAATTATGTTTCAGTGATACATGAGTCTTATAGTTTTACAACTACAAATAATAATTTCAACCTAATTGGTTTAAGTATTTAATTCAATTCCATTACGTAATAAATCGCTGCACTTATTTTATTAAATAAGAAATAATAAACATAGTACGTAATATTCTATCATTATTATTAAATTATAATAAAATAACTGGTAAGATGTTACATGAGGTTTCATCATTCATTTATTTTGCCTAGCTTCACCAAAGTTAGTGAAAAGTGCAAACAACCAGAATGAACACACGTAGCAAATTTTTGTCTTCTTTTAGGAAAATGGTGGCCAGGGATGTAAGGGTTCAATTTTTAATTTCCTAGTTAGGAGGTGAATTGATAATAACAGATTTTATACATTAATAAATTTTTCATTTTTTGTCATTTACACTCTCTATGTACTTAATTAATTGAGTTTGACCATGTTTTGTAAGTTTGGGTTCAAATGAGACGTAATTGATTTTTTTGACATTATTAGAATTTTACACTGTTTCTGCATTTTGACTATATCTTGAGTTTTAAATGTCTAAAAATTATGTATATTATCTTGTAAGAAAGATAAGAGAAATATCTGCAACTTTCATGAAGAGCCTTAGAGTTGAATCAGATATCTAGTGGACGAATTGGGCTTGGAAGTTAGAACAAGGGTGTTGTCACTGGAATCCGAGTAGCTTACACTAATTGGTCCATAACTTGGGTTGTATGAGGTTTTTTTGAACTTAAACTAGTGCCATTGGAAAGCTTACACACAAGACTCAAACTCGTATGAAGATCACTAATTGAAACTACAACGTTTTGATGGCGTTCTACCCATGTAAAGTCGGCTAACGAGTCTAGAGACCCATTAAGAGTGATTTGGGCATAACTTTCTCATCTTAAGTCCAAATCAAGTAATTTCAGTGGCTAAAGAAAGCTAAGAGGTAGAGGATTTACTTTAACCTATGGAAAAATTAGGATTCTTAATTTTTAAGTAAGTTATTTTTGTATAAATAGGGAACCCGAGATAAATAGTAACCCTAATCCGTACTACTTGATTCTTCAACCTAAAATTTTCTCCTTTCTTTTGCAAACTGTGTGGCTGCAGTCATGGAGAGCTAAACATTTGAGATTAATTCAAGGATTTTGAGGAAATTATTGTTTGGCTTTGAGATTTTGTACTTAATTTCGATTTTGAATTGAATTAATTATCTTCTTCTTCTCTTGATTTAGATTTCTAATTGCATGATTAGAGATTTCTGTTGTGTGATGTTATCCAATTTGATCCTTAATCCTAATTGAGATTTGTGATTAAATTGTGATTGATTAATTATGGTTTAGTTACATGAATTGAAGACGGTTAGGTTGATAGATTTGTTAATCTAGGTTAATTGAATTCTGCTTGTTAAACTAGCATAGATTGCATGAATTTAGCGATCGCAGGTTTATGAATCGTTTGTTAGTTAAATTCTAGGTGATTATCTAGTGTTAAATTCTAGGTGATTATCTAGTGTTAAATTCTATATGTTTGATGCAGAGATTTTGGTCAATCATAGATTAACTAATTAATTCAATCTAGATGCATGTTTAGTGATCGATGATAAGCTAACTAGGTTTCTGACGGTTTCTTAGATTGGTTTCTTTGCAAATTGATTTTTCTTACATTTAATTATTACGTTTACATTTTTCATACACAATCCTCCCTGTTTGTCCTTGATTTGGTTTGATTGGTACCTTGAACCTTGAGAAGTGACTTAGTTTGCTGCCTTGTGCTACAAGTTATCGGTAGAACTAGAATTTTGTTATTTAGTTGAGCTCGACACTCGAATCAAATTTGGCGCCGTTGCCGGAGATTTAAGCAAGATCGCTCTTCCACTATCTAATTTGCTGCAAAAGGATGTGGAGTTCGTCTTTGACTAGAAATGCCAAGAAGCCTTTAATCATTTGAAGAAGGCGTTGACCAGTACTTCCATCATCCGGTCACCTGACTTGACACTTCCATTTGAGCTTATGTGTGATGCCTCCAATTATACAGTGGGAGCTATCTTGACATAGAGAGTGGGGAAGGATTCTCGTATGATCTACTATGCCTTTAGAACTTTGGATGCTGCTCAAGTCAACTACACAACTATAGAAAAAGAACTCTTAGCCATTGTATTTGCTTTAGACAAATTTAGATCATATTTGCTTGGTTCTAAAGTAGTAGTGTTTTCTGATCATGCAATGCTGAAGTTTCTTTTGAAGAAACCCAAAGCAAAACCATGACTAATTAGGTGGATGTTGCTACTCTAGGAGTTTGATACTAAAATCTGGGATAAGAGTGGAGTAGAAAACCTAGTGGCTAATCATTTGAGCAGAATTAAGAGAGCTTTAGAGCCTCTGGTCATCCATGACTCCTTCCCAGATGAGCAGCTTTTACAGTTGCAAGGTAAGACTACCTCTCCTTAGTTTGCTGACTTAGTTAATTACTTGATTGCTGGTGCACTGCCTGTATATTTCACTAGGGCTCAGATTGATAAGTTAAAGAGTGAGTTTAAGTATTATGTGTGGGATGATCCTTATCTGTGAAGATTTTGTAGTGACCAAGTGATTAGGAGATGCATACCTGATCATGAGTTTGATTCTATTCTTAGCTTTTGTCATGCATTTGCATTCTTGAACTTTGGTTTATATTGGCCTACTTTATTCCATGATGCATACTTGTTCTGTAAGTCTTGTGAACAGTGCCAGAGAACAGGAAACATTTCTCATAGGAATGAGATGCCCCAGAAACTTTTGCTATTTTGTGAAATTTTTTATGTATGAGGTATTGATTTTATGGGACCCTTTCTTGTTTCTTTTGGTTTTTTTTACATGTTGCTGGTTGTTGATTATGTATCAAAGTGGGTGGAGACAAAAGCCACTCGGACTGATGATTCCAAAGTTGTAGATTTTGTTAGATCACAATTTTTTTACAGGTTTGGAGTCCCGAGGGCTTTGAGATTCTGTACCTAATTTTAATTTTGAATTGAATTAATTATCTTTTTCTCTTGATTTGAATTTCAAATTGCATGATTAGAGATTTCTGTTGTGTGATATGATCTGAATAGATCCTTAATCCTAATTGAAATTTATGATTGAATTGTGATTGATTAATTGTGGTTTAATTACATGAATTGAAGATAGCTATGTTGATAGATTTGTTAATCCAGGTTAATTGAATTTTGGTTGTTAAACTAGTATAGGTTGCATGAATCTAGCGATCGCAAGTATAAGAACCGTTTGTTAGTTAAATTCTAGGTGATTATTTAGTGTTGAATTATATGTGTTTGATGCAGAGATTTTGGTCAATCATAGATTAACTAACTAATTCGATCCAAATGCATGTTTAGTGATCGATGACAAGCCAACTAGATTTCTGACAGTTTCTTGGATTGGTTGCTTTACAATTTGATTTTTATTACATTTAATTATTACATTTACATTCTGCATACACAATCCTCTCTGTTTGACCTTGATTTGGTTTGATTGGTACCTTGATCCTCGAGAAATGACTTGGTTCGCTGCCTTATGCTATAAGTTATCAGTAAAATTAGAATTTTGTTATTTGATTGAGCTCGACACTCGAATCATGGATTGCCATTTCCATGTTTTCACCCCTTTATTTTTATTGTTTATATTTATTTATTTTCTTAGGTCTTGGCCCAATGTGTTGTGTGCATCAACATAGTGATGCTACTGAGTTATGCTTGAAAACTACTAGTATGTTTAACAACTATATATAATCCAACTACTTTACTTGTTTTGTTTTCCTTTTCCATGATCCTTAGCCCCTTCCTTTATAGCATATTTCTCTTATCCTTTTTTTTTAGCTACACGTTAGTTTTCCCCTCCAACCTAGATGTTGTCTACCTATTATATGAAATCAAAATAAGTTTTGGCAATGACAATCTTTATTTAATGACTTTATTGGTATTAGGATTATGGATCAATGTAAATTCTTGGCAATGTGTAATATCATCTAAAACATATTAGACTTATAAATAGTTACAAAGGTAGCTTAATACTTGCTTAACATGCTTATTTAATTTTGTGACAAACTGAGTTAGTTTAGATGTAACACCCCAATTTTTAGAAAATGTACCGAATGTACTGTTTGCTGTTTTTCAAGCTTTCGTGTGAATAACCGTTGTGTCCTTATTTTACTGTTTCTCGATTTCTACATGAAATACAAATACGTTTATACAGGCTCAAATTTTATTTGGTCTTTTTACGTAATTTATTTCAAGACGGTAAAATAAAAGTTTTTCCGAAATCATCTGTTTTAATTTTTTGGAAGATATACTGAGACAATTAATACCGTCTGTAATTTTATTTGAACTTTTTGGATGATTAGCTACGTTGTGGGAAAAAATAGAAAAATGACCATTACGTCCGAACGTCTTTGTTTGTCTTGTTTTTTCTTTGTTTTTAATTGTTTTCTACTTGATTTAGTGTCCAATATTACTTGTCTGTGATTTTATATGGACTTTTTGTGTGATTTGCTACGGGCGGGAAAATAATATTTTTCCTGACCGGTAAAATCTGTTTTTAATTATTCGTAGAGGCGGGATCTTACTAAACCCAATTGAATGAGCCAAAATTAATCTTTTAATTTTTAGGATTTAACTTGTCAATAAAATAATTTTGTATTATTATAATATTATTTTATTAGTCAAGATAACTTAGTGACATGGACCAAATGTTTTGCGGGACCCACGTTTAGCTAAAACAATTAACTTAGTAGCTTAATTAAACATGATTAGTGAAGGAACATTCTTGAACATGATGATTAGGCTTGATGACTAGGTTATTAGTGACTAAGCATGGTGACTAAGGCTTGATGACTAGGTTAGGAGTAGCCAATAGGAAACAAGCTTGCTAACCAAGTTTTAATCTTGACCTTTGAAGTATCCAAGGGCTTGGATGAAGCCAAATCCATGCACACCTTGCATGCATTGAATGTCTACGGCCAAGAGGGGTTGGAAGATCATTCTTCACTTCATCTTTCATGCTTTTCTCTCTTCTCTCTCATCCAAGAACCCTAAACACCATTGTTGCTTCCTTTCTTCACCATTCGGCCAAGAAAATATCTACACCATCCAATCACCCAAAATTTCTTCTAACCAAGTTTTCTAAACCTAAACACAATCCTAAGAACATCTCTAGTTGAGAGTTCTTTCAAAATCTTACATTTGAAGCTTGAAAACCTACTTGGAAGTTTGTACCAAGGAGGTGAAATCTCTTGTTTTTCTTTTCTAAATTCTTTTTCAAAGTTCTAAGCCATGATTTATCCATGGTTTAGATTCTCTTTTAATGGTTAGTAACTTGTAGTTTTGTTTAAGTTTGCTAGGTATTTTGAAGGAGAAAACCGTGACCTAGGAGGAGTGAAAGAAATCCTTTTGTCTTCATTTAAGGTAAGAGGAAGATAAATCTTATCACCTATGGATGGTGGTAAGAAGATGTAGTTTGATTTTGTGATTGTAGAATCCATAAGGATTCATGTGTGTGCTTGTTAGTAGTTTATTTGATGTGGTTGTGTATTTGTTAGTAGCTTTCTTATTTGTTGTTTGTAATAAATTGCATGTCTACAAGCTTTAAGTTGCATGTCTATAAGCTTTGATAATATTGCATGTGTTAGAATTGCATGATAAAGTATAGAATTGCATGATAATGTATAGGATGTGAATAACATGTCAAGGAAATACATGTGTGTTCCAAAGAACACCACACCAAGGCTCACGACCACTAACCAAATGGAGAACCAAAATGTTCTCTTAATTTTCTTAAAAGGTAATTTAATTAACCTAGGAGAATTAAGAAGGTTTCAAGTTGATTAGATCAAAGAAAATGAATTTAGAAATCAAATGGTAAGACTTAGTATTTTCGGCCAACATGCCTAAAATGAATGTGTTGATTTCAAAAACCATTTTCTAAAAAAATGGTTAAATGAATTTAGACAATACAATAAGTTTGACATATATTTAGAAGATGAGAAATAATTTAGAAATCAATTTCAAAGGATTTAGGAAATTTGGCCAACATGCCAAACTAGATATTCTTGATTTCTAAAATCAATTCCAAACCATTTTCAAGTATAAAGAAGGCATTATATGTTAACAATAATTTTTTTTAAAAGAGTTTTTAAGAAATCAATAGATTAGAATTAATTTAAGGAACTAAAATCAATAATTTTATTGTTATAAAGGAAATACAAGAATCTTTAAGAATTTCTAACATATGGCTCATGCTATATTTTGAAGCATGTTAGGAGTTTTTAAAAGATTAAATTATCCGGTTTATTTAAATAAACAAAGTTTTTACGAAAAATTAGCAAAACCATTATTATTAAAATTCTAAACAAAATACTGTCAATTTTTAGTAAAAACGGACAAATAAGATAGAAAAGATGTCCAAAAGATAGTATACGGTATGGAAAATATTATACGTAGCTTAAAAGTATTATTTATTATTTCTGTTTATTTAAAAAGTAATTTTTAAGGAATTCGGTCAAGAAAATAATTTAAAAATTTTACGCAATTGAGAAAACGTATTAAAAATCCTACGCGATTTTGAAAACAGAAAAATATATTTACGCGATTTCAAAACGTTTATAAAAACGACGAGATTGTGAAAACGCGATAAAATTTCTACGCGATTGACCGAAACAGTATTTTTCTGGATTTCTGTATTTTTCTGCTGTCGGGCTATGAGGTGAACCCATACAGGCTTTGAGACAGTATTTGTCCAAGAGGGACTTATTGTATATTTTTACCATTGAGGGCATATATTTTTATACCTTGAAGGTATTCTGGTAATTTACCAATTTTTGGTGAATTTTGGTTGACGAGGTAAATCTTATCGTGTTGTCGATGCGATAAACGTAGTGTGATTCATTGTTCTAATGAACTTGGAGACTTTAGTGTACGGGATTCCATATATGGACAGTCGGTCGTTCACGGCCGGGCGTGGTAACCGATAGCACACTAATGGACTCGACACGCACTATATTTAATCGAGATTTGTAAAGTCTAGTAGTACATTGCCCGTAGTGTCACGACGTGAGACGTGAACTACCCCACGCCCTGGATGGTAAATTCCAGATGATGTGGAGCTATAGACGCAACGTATGACCGCGGAATAGTTGGCTAGGCAGTGTGGTACTAATAGATTTTTGCGAGTCATTCCCTCTGATATCTGTGGTATCTGTGTTGTTTAGCTCCATGAAGTAGGAATGTGTCATATTTCTTATGAGTATATCTGGAACTTTATTTTATCATATCTGTCTATTTTATCTGGTTAGTATTATGAGGATTATTTATCTGTTCTATTATTTTATCTGTGATGTTTTATTTTATCCGTGATATTATGTGTCGTTATGATAATTAAATCTTTTTCTTTATTCTCATTCGATTTACTTTATATACTTTTCATATTGCATGAATTGTATAACTGTTGTTTGTCGTCTTCTTATTGGCCATGTTTATGGTGATTTTAGATTGTCTTACCTCTTTTCTGTATTGTGTATGTTTCCTGTATATTTATTTTATGCGGTAAAGAGTTTGAGGAAGAAGAAGAGGAACAACCTCTTGAGGTTCTGTACCCCGAGGAGGAGGAAAAACAGCTAGCCGACGACCAGTTTGACGATCAAGAACCATCTGATCATCCATATCCATTGGATTGATTAGTTTTGGTATGGCGGTGCCTGGATTTCTAGGGTTTGTACAGTTGGAGTTTCACGGTGGATCGCTAGCGTGGCATATGAGAGGAGATAGAGACTCTGTAACGTATGCGGGACGGATGACGGTGACCCTACGCCATAGATTTGATGACGAGCCAGTGATGACGACGACGATGTTTCTGCATTTAGAGTTACCTTTATCCATTAGGCGTCATTAGGGTGGTGTATCCACTGAGCCTAGTGAGATGACACTCGTATCGACTGCGCGATCTCGTTATCGCCGAGTGTCGAGACATCCGGGATATTTGTCTCCTGATGATCATTTTCATGTTGAGAGTGATCCTTTAGAGGATTAAATATGCATGATGTTTTTTTTGGGCGCGTCTGCGTATGGATGTATATATTGACTCTTTTACTGTTTTTATTTTTTGTTTCTGTTTAAATATTTGTAATTGTAGTTGTAAATTATTTGTATAACTTATAACTTGGAACATATGTATATTATGAGTGATGTTGTTCTGTTTAGTTTATGTTTTCCGCTTTATTTTATTTTTAATAATCTGTTTAACATGAATTATTTTACGACCCATATTATTATGTATTAAGTGTTTTACAACTTGAGTAGATTTTATCTATTTTCTTTATATATGTGACATCCTCCAAAAGGGTGTTACATTAGTTGGTATCAGAGCCCAAGTTAGAGTCTTTTGGGGTTGTGGTTGGGTCTGTTTTTGTTTGTGCTGTGTGATTTCTCATGATTTATATCCTTTCGGAAGTATCTAAAAGGATGTATCTGACTTTGTTTTGTTCTGTTTGAAGAACGACGATGTCTGGACGAGGTAGAGGACGTGCGAACGCGAATCGTGAAGTGGATCCTATGATGGTTGCTGCTGAAGCTATGCAGCGGATGGCTGAAGTGATTACGCAGCAAAATCTGAGAGCAGCTCAACAACAAGATGCTACTGCTGATGCCCTGAATTTATCTGAATTTAGGCGCCACAATCCGCCACAGTTTAGAGGCGAGGTTGATCCAGAGAAAGCAAGTCAGTGGATACAAGACTTGGAAAGGATTTTTGAAGGAATGAGATGCACAGATGATAAGAAGGTGACTTATGCTGTCTTCATGCTGAGAGGTGATGCAGAACATTGGTGGAGAGGAACCCGCCGAGTTTTACAAGCTGAAGGGATGGAAATCACATGGGAAGTGTTTTCTAATGTTTTTCTGGAGAAATATTTTCCTGCGAGTGCTAGGCATGCCAAAGAAATGGAATTTCTTGGTTTGCGACAGGGGAATATGATGGTGAATGAGTATGCCACAAAGTTTGAGAATTTGTCTCAATTCTCAGATTATGCTCAGACACGACAAGATGATGTGTGGAGATGACAGAAGTTTGAATCAGGTTTAAGAGTGGAACTGAAACGAGGGGTAGTATCCTTGAGAATGACTCAGTTTCATGCTTTGGTGGATGCATGTGCGCGACTTGAGGAGCTTGAACCGTCGCGAGATTAGAGGAATCGGAACTTTGGGCCGACAAGGTTTCAGAGAGGTGGAGGTAGTAATACGAATCGGTTTCAGCGTAAGCCGTATTCCAGACCAATAGGGACTCAATCTCAACGACCATCAGTTAGTGGAGGTGCAAGTGGTAGTGGAACTGGACAACGAGTGGCGTTCATGCCGACATGTTTTAAGTGCGGGAAGAAAGGCCATATCTCGCCGGAATGCACGCTTAGAGGTACAGTTTGTTTTAACTGTAAGCAACCTGGGCACATGTCAAAGGATTGTACTCAACCGGAAAAGAAACCTGCTGTTCGTTATGTTCGTGCTAGTCAGCAGAAATCAAGGAATACTCAACCGAGGTCTGGAGGGCGTGTTTATACCATGAAGGGAACTGAGATTTCTCAATCTGATGATCTTATACAAGGAGAAGGTGACATTGGAGGTAACCATCTGACTGTGTTGTATGACTCTGGCGCTACACACTCGTTTATTGCATATGATTGTGTGGAAAGATTGAAGTTGCCTGTGTCTTCTTTGAATGTTAAGTTGAGTGTTTCTACTCCAACTGCTAAACTTGTGATTGCATCTAAGATCTGTTTGGATTGTCCTGTTGCCGTGAAGGGCCGTCTGTTTATGGTCAACTTGATTTGTTTACCTCTTGTTGAGATAGATGTAATTTTAGGGATGGACTGGCTATGTTCTAACCATATCCTTATGGACTATGCAAGTAAAACCATAGTTTTTCCTAAGGAAGAGGAGTCTGGATTCTTAACGGCTGTTAAGGTCAAGTCTTTGTTAAGAGAGGGAGCGCAGGGATATATGGTATTGTCTTCTCTAGAACTTAAGAATGAGAAGGATGTGAATACTATTCCTGTTGTCAACGAGTTTCCTGATGTTTTTCCTGATGACGTATCTGGTTTACCACCCGAGAGGGAGATCGAGTTTTCAATTGATTTAGTACCAGGAACAGGTCCTATCTCAATTGCACCGTATCGTATGTCTCCAGTGGAATTGGAGGAGCTGAAGAAGCAATTGGTGGAGCTGTTGGAGAAAGAGTTTGTGCGACCTAGTGTTTCACCATGGGGTGCGCCAGTGCTTTTGGTCAAGAAGAAGGACGGAATGTCTCGGCTTTGTGTGGATTATCGTCAGCTGAACAAGGTAACTATCAAGAATAAATATCTGCTTCCAAGAATTGACGATTTGATGGATCAGTTGAAAGGAGCTGTGGTATTTTCCAAGGTAGATATGAGATTTGGTTATCACCAGATTCGAGTAAAAGGGGAAGATGTACCGAAAACTGCTTTTCGAACTCGATATGGACATTATGAGTATCAGGTAATGCCATTCGGGGTGACGAATGCTCCTGCTATATTTATGGATTATATGAACAGGATTTTTCGTCCGTATCTAGACAGATTTGTCGTTGTCTTTATCGATGACATTCTGATCTATTCTCAATCTAAGGAAGAGCATGCTGAACATCTTGGTATTGTTCTTCAGATTTTGAGGGAGAAACAGTTGTATGCGAAATTGGCTAAGTGTGAGTTCTGGTTGGAAGAAGTCCAATTTCTTGGTCACGTAATTTCTAAAGAAGGTATTGCGGTGGACCCATCAAAAGTGGAGACTGTTTTACAGTGGGAAAGGCCTAAGACGGTAACAGAAGTTCGAAGTTTTGTTGGACTTGCTGGTTATTATCGGAGGTTTATCGAAGGTTTTTCCAAGATTGCTGGACCGCTTACACAGCTTACGAGGAAAAACTAAGCTTTTGAATGGACGGAAGAACGTGATGCCAGTTTTCAAGAGTTGAAAAAGAGGTTAACGACTGCACCTGTGTTGATCCTACCAGATTCGACGAAATCTTTTGATGTGTATTGCGACGCTTCTTATCAAGGGCTAGGATGCGTATTGATGCAAGATCGGAACGTTGTGGCATATGCTTCTCGACAATTGAAGGTTCATGAGAGGAATTATCCAACGCACAATTTAGAATTGGCCGCTGTGGTTTTCGCTCTGAAGATATGGAGACATTTTCTCTATGGAGCAACGTTCAACATCTTCAGTGATCACAAGAGCTTGAAATACTTGTATGATCAGAAGGAGCTGAACATGAGGCAACGGAGATGGTTAGAATTCCTGAAAGATTATGATTTTCAACTGTTGTACCACCTTGGCAAGGCGAGTGTCGTGGCTGACGCCTTAAGTAGAAAGATTATCAGTGCTTCTGCCCTGATGATCAAGGAAAAGGAGCTCATTGAACAGTTTAGAGATGAGTGGTCATTTGTTGAGTTGAAACCAGGAAAGATCTGTATTAATATGGTAACTATTTCAAGCGAGTTGATGGAAGACATAAGGGAAAAGCAGAATGCCGATGAATTTTTACAAGGAATAAGAGAACAAATAAAGCAAGACGAGACAATAGAGTTCAAAGAAGGAACTGATGGAATTCTGAGGTTTCGGGGTAGAGTCTGTGTTCCTCGTGACCGGGAGCTGAGGCGATATATTGTGGAACATGCCCATACTAGTCTATTGAGTATGCATCCAGGCATAACAAAGATGTACCAAGACTTGAAGAAGTTATTCTGGTGGCACGGATTGAAAAGTGATGTTATTAGGTTTGTGTCAACTTGTCTAATCTGTCAAAAGGCGAAAGTGGAACATCAAAGACCAGCTGGATTATTACAACCATTATCTATTCCAGAATGGAAATGGGATAGCATATCCATGGATTTCGTTACTGGTTTGCCAAAGACGAGGAAAGGTCATGATTCGATATGGGTTATAGTTGATAGGCTTACGAAATCGGCTCATTTCCTACCAATTAATATTAAGTATTCATTGGAAAGATTAACCCAGTTGTACATCAGTGAAATTGTCAGATTACATGGTGTACCTACATGTATAGTTTCTGATCGAGATCTGAGGTTTACGTCAAGGTTTTGGCAGAGTTTGCAGGAAGCTATGGGAACCAAGTTGCGACTAAGTTCAGCGTATCATCCACAGACAGATGGTCAGACAGAGAGAACTATACAGTCTTTGGAAGATCTGTTGCGTGCTTGTGTTTTGGAACAACGAGGAAGTTGGGATGAATTTTTATCTTTGATAGAATTCACCTACAACAATAGTTTTCACTCAAGTATCGGAATGACACCTTATGAAGCATTGTATGGAAGACGATGTCGAACACCGTTGTGTTGGTATCAAGATGGGGAAAGTATGACTGTTGGACCAGATCTTGTACAACAGACTACGGAGAAAGTAAAGATGATACAAGAAAAGATGAAGATGACGCAAAGCAGACAAAAGAGTTACGCGGATAAACGAAGACGACCTCTTGAATTTGAGGAGGGTGAGCATGTGTTTCTAAGAGTTACTCCTACGACTGGTGTCGGAAGAGTTATTAAGTCTAAGAAGCTTACTCCTAAGTTCATCGGACCGTATCAGATTATTCAACGTATAGGTCCTGTAGCATATCAGATCGCTATGCTGCCGTTTCTGTCGAATCTGCATGACGTGTTTCATGTATCTCAGTTACGAAAGTATATACCAGATCCGACGCATGTTATACAATCAGATGACGTACAGTTGAAGGAGAATTTGACTTATGAAACTTTACTTGTCAGAATTGAGGACAGAAAGGTAAAGCAGCTTCGAGGGAAAATGATCGAGCTAGTGAAGGTCATATGGAATGATGTGACAGGTGAAGCTACCTGAGAGCTGGAAGATAAAATGAAGGATCCGTATCCTCATTTGTTTTGAGGAACAGCGAATTTCGAGGACGAAATTTTTATTTGTTGGGGAGAGTTGTAACACCCCAATTTTTAGAAAATGTCTTGAATGTCTTGTTTGTTATTTTTCAAGCTTTCGTGTGAATGACCGTTGTGTCCCTATTTTACTTGTTTCTCGATTTACGCATGAAATACAAATACGTTTATACAGGCTCAAATTTTATTTGGTCTTTTTACGTAATTTGTTTCGAGACGGTAAAATAAAAGTTTTTCCGAACTCTTGTTTTTTAATTTTTTGGAAGATATACTGAGACAATTAATACTTGTCTGTAATTTTATTTGAACTTTTTGGATGATTAGCTACGTTGTGGGAAAAAATGGAAAAATGACCATTACGTCCCGAACTTCTTGTTTGTCTTGTTTTTGCTTGTTTTTAATTGTTTTCTACTTGATTTAGTGTCCAATATTACTGTCTGTGATTTTATATGGACTTTTTGTGTGATTTGCTACGGGGCGGAAAATAATATTTTTCCTGACCGGTAAAATCTGTTTTTAATTATTCAAAGGCGGGGATCTTACTAAACCCATTGAATGAGCCTAAAATTAATCTTTTAATTTTTAGGATTTAATCGTCCAATAAAATAATTTTGTATTATTATAATATTATTTTATTAGTCAAGATAACTTAGTGACAATGGACCCTAAATGTTTTGCGGGACCCACGTTTAGCTAAAACAATTAACTTAGTAGCTTAATTAAACATGATTAGTGAAGGAACATTCTTGAACATGATGATTAGGCTTGATGACTAGGTTATTAGTGACTAAGCATAGTGACTAAGGCTTGATGACTAGGTTAGGAGTAGCCAATAGGAAACAAGCTTGCTAACCAAGTTTTAATCTTGACCTTTGAAGCATCCAAGGGCTTGGATGAAGCCAAATCCATGCACACCTTGCATGCATTGAATGTCTACGGCCAAGAGGGGTTGGAAGACCATTCTTCACTTCATCTTTCATGCTTTTCTCTCTTCTCTCTCATCCAAGAACCCTAAACACCATTGTTGCTTCCTTTCTTCACCATTCGGCCAAGACAATATCTACACCATCCAATCACCCAAAATTTCTTCTAACCAAGTTTTCTAAACCTAAACACAATCCTAAGAACATCTCTAGTTGAGAGTTCTTTCAAAATCTTACATTTGAAGCTTGAAAACCTACTTGGAAGTTTGTACCAAGGAGGTGAAATCTCTTGTTTTTCTTTTCTAAATTCTTTTTCAAAGTTCTAAGCCATGATTTATCCATGGTTTAGGTTCTCTTTTAATGGTTAGTAACTTGTAGTTTTGTTTAAGTTTGCTAGGTATTTTGAAGGAGAAAACCGTGACCTAGGAGGAGTGAAAGAAATCCTTTTGTCTTCATTTAAGGTAAGAGGAAGACAAATCTTATCACCTATGGATGGTGGTAAGAAGATGGAGTTTGATTTTGTGATTGTAGAATCCATAAGGATTCATGTGTGTGCTTGTTAGTAGCTTATTTGATGTGGTTGTGTATTTGTTAGTAGCTTTCCTATTTGTTGTTTGTAATAAATTGCATGTCTACAAGCTTTAAGTTGCATGTCTATAAGCTTTGATAATATTACATGTGTTAGAATTACATGATAAAGTATAGAATTGCATGATAATGTATAGGATGTGAATAACATGTCAAGGAAATGCATGTGTGTTCCAAAGAACACCACACCAAGGCTCACGACCACTAACCAAATGGAGAACCAAAATGTTCTCTTAATTTTCTTAAAAGGTAATTTAATTAACCTAGGAGAATTAAGAAGGTTTCAAGTTGATTAGATCAAAGAAAATGAATTTAGAAATCAAATGGTAAGACTTAGTATTTTCGGCCAACATGCCTAAAATGAATGTGTTGATTTCAAAAACCATTTTCTAAAACAATGGTTAAATGAATTTAGACAATACAATAAGTTTGACATATATTTAGAAGATGAGAAATAATTTAGAAATCAATTTCAAAGGATTTAGGAAATTTGGCCAACATGCCAAACTAGATATTCTTGATTTCTAAAATCAATTCCAAACCATTTTCAAGTATAAAGAAGGCATTATATGTTAACAAGAATTTTTTTTAAAAAGAGTTTTTAAGAAATCAATAGATTAGAATTAATTTAAGGAACTAAAATCAATAATTTTATTGTTATAAAGGAAATACAGTAATCTTTAAGAATTTCTAACATATGGCTCATGCTATATTTTGAAGCATGTTAGGAGTTTTTAAAAGATTAAATTATCCGGTTTATTTAAATAAACAAAGTTTTTAAGAAAAATTAGGAAACCATTATTATTAAAATTCTAAATAAAATACTGTCAATTTTTAGTAAAAACGGACAAATAAGATAGAAAAGATGTCCAAAAGACAGTATACGGTATGGAAAATATTATACGTAGCTTAAAAGTATTATTTATTATTTCTGTTTATTTAAACAGTAATTTTTAAGGAATTCGGTCAAGAAAATAATTTAAAAATTTTACGCGATTGAGAAAACGTATTAAAAATCCTACGCGATTTTGAAAACAGAAAAATATATTTACGCGATTTCAAAACGTTTATAAAAACGACGAGATTGTGAAAACGCGATAAAATTTCTACGCGATTGACCGAAACCGTATTTTTCTGGATTTCTATATTTTTCTGCTGTCGGGCTATGAGGTGAACCCGTACAGGCTTTGAGACAGTATTTGTCCAAGAGGGACTTACTGTATATTTTTGCCATTGAGGGCATATATTTTTATATCTTGAGGGTATTCTGGTAATTTACCAATTTTTGGTGAATTTTGGTTGACGAGGTGAATCACATCGTGTTGTCGATGCGATAAACGTAGTGTGGTTCATTATTCTAATGAACTTGGAGACTTTATTGTACGGGATTCCATATATTGACAGTCGGTCGCTCCGCTGGGCCGTGGTAATCGATAGCACACTAATGGACTCGACACGCACTATATTTAATCGAGATTTGTAAAGTCTAGTAGTACATTGCCCGTAGTGTCACGACGTGAGACAATGAACTACCCCACGCCTGGATGGTAAATTCCCAGTGATGTGGAGCTATAGACGCAACGTATGACCGCGGAATAGTTGGTTGGGCAGCCGTGGTACTAATAGATTTTTGCGAGTCATTCCCTCTGATATCTGTGTTATCTGTGTTGTTTAGCTCCATGGAGTAGGAACGTGTCATATTTCTTATGAGTATATCTGGAACTTTATTTTATCTTATCTCGTCTATTTTATCTAGTTAGTATTATGAGGATTATTTATCTGTTCTATTATTTTATCTGTGATGTTTTATTTTATCTCGTGATATTATGTGTCGTTATGATAATTAAATCTTTTTCTTTATTCTTTTTGATTTACTGTTATAGCTTTTCATATTGCATGAATTGTATAATTGTTGTTTGTCGTCTTCTTATTGGCCATGTTTATGGTGATTTTAGATTGTCTTACCTCTTTTCTCGTATTGTGTATGTTTCCTGTATATTTATTTTATGCGGTAAAGAGTTTGAGGAAGAAGAAGAGGAACAGCCTCTTGAGGTTCTGTACCCCGAGGAGGAGGAAGAACAGCTAGCCGATGACCAATTTGACGATTAAGAACCATCTGATCATCCATATCCATTGGATTGATTAGTTTTGGTATGGCGGTGCATGGATTTCTAGGGTTTGTACAACTGGAGTTTCACGGTGGATTGCTAGCGTGGCACATGAGAGGAGATAGAGACTCTGTAACGTATGCGGGATGGATGACGGTGACCCTACGCCATAGATTTGATGACGAGCCAGTGATGACGACGACGGTGTTTCTGCATTTAGAGTTACCTTTATCCATTAGGCGTCATTGGGGTGGTGTATCCACTGAGCCTAGTGAGATGACACTCGTATCGACTGCGCGATCTCGTTATCGCTGAGTGTCGAGACATCCGGGATATTTGTCTCCTGATGATCATTTTCATGTTGAGAGTGATCCTTCAGATGATTAAATATGCATGATATTTTTTTTGGGGCACGTCTGCGTATGGATGTATATATTGACTCTTTTTCTGTTTTTATTTACTGTTTCTGTTTAAATATTTGTAATTGTAGTTGTAAATTATTTGTATAACTTATAACTTGGAACATATGTATATTATGAGTGATGTTGTTCTGTTTAGTTTATGTTTTTCGCATTATTTTATTTTTAATAATCTGTTTAACAGGAATTATTTTACGACCCATATTATTATGTATTAAGTGTTTTACAACTTGGGTAGATTTTATCTATTTTCTTTATATATGTGACATCCTCCAAAAGGGTGTTACATTAGACATTTTGTTGCAACCTGAAAGATAAAAAGTAGCTTAAAATGATCAAGATATTAACTTAAATGGCTTAGCTAATGGAAATAAATATGGATAATTTGTTTCTATGTCACAAATGTGTGAACTGTGAAATGGTTAAAGTTTGAGGGTAATCAAAGTTAGTTTAGTATTTTTAAGCATACTGGTTGTGTATTTTAATGCCAGATTGACTAGTAACAGATATGAAAATTTATGATTTTGGTCAAACAAATTTTTTAATGAATCTTAGTATTTATCTTAAGTTGTTGGAAGTTGAAAAACTTGATTTGGAGAAATGTAAGTGTTCTTAGCAGATATAGTTGATGCTGCAAAATATCATAAGTGACTTATGTCACCTGTAACATCCCAAATTATTAACACTAATAGCGTATCTGGTTACGATCAGTAATTAGAAATTTGGAATATTACTTATGAATTTCAAAAATTTTAAATAAAACACTTTAATATGATACAATATATGAGCCTTTAGTGGAAGCATTTATTACAAATAGCTTGAAAAAACTTATATTTAAATTATACATCAGCGAATATTACATAATATATCATCTCATTAAACATTAAATTAAAGAAACTAACTATCTCTTGTAAACATATATGCTCCATCTATCTTCATTTTGCTTATCTATTGCTGGACTTTCCTGGAATCATTGCGGAAAACATAGATGTAGGAGGGTAAGTGTAACACCCAAAAAATTCGTATTTTAATTATTTTTGTTGATCTTTAATTATTTTTATTAATCTAACTTGATTTTTATGAATTTTATAATTTGTATGTTTTTTGTGAATTTCTGAGTTTTATATATTTTGATTATTTTAATATTATTTTTGGATTGTATGTGAGCCTTCGTATTTTAATTATTTCTCTTGATTCTTAACTATTTTTGCTAATCTGATTTGATTTTCATGAATTTTATAATTTTATAATTTTTGTGGATTCTTGTGAGATTTTATATTTTTTATTATTTTAATATTATTCTTGTGCTGTATGCGAGCCTGACGCAAGCTCGGGTGGGCCTGGAAAAATAAAATTTTTATGTGGCCAGAAAACTTTAGACTGTTGAGACGGAGTTGAAGGATCTTACTAAGTCCAAAATCGAAAATAGTTTTTGAAATTTTCTTTTACTGTGTTTTTGTACTATTTTATTTATTAGACAATAAAAATACAGTAGCTATTATCCATTGGTTAATATTTACCGAAAAATATCTAGTATGGACCAATAGAAAGAAAATTTCAAGACTAAACAAAGTGTTAGTCCAACATAATAGTTATGACTTCTTCTAACCAATAGGAAGCAAGCTTAGAGGTGAAGACTTTGGATATCCACTATTGATTTAATCTATGGTAGAGATTAGTCTCACAAAGTGGCTAGGACTTTTTGTGATCCTTGGACGACAAGCATGGAAGAGAAGCTCTTGACTGTAACACACCTAAATCTAACAACCGCGACACAATCGTTATTGCACCACAGTTACTAAATACAGGCGTGTCACAGTGTCAACAAAAGAGTAGTTTCAAAATTCATTTATTTCCATTATGCGTAAATAGAAAATACGAGTCTCGGAATGAAACATATTTAGAAGTCAGCCATTAAAATACAATCACTGAAAGAAAAACATATTCCATATATATAATGTATTTGTTCTTAACACAAGGCACTAATAACACAAAATATAATACATACATATTCAAATAAAATACAGCGGGAACAAAACACAACAGGGAAAAAAAGTAGTAACCATGGGGTAGGTATTACTAGCAGACAAAGCCGCAACCCTATATACATATACAACGGTCGGAGTTCCAGTCGACAAGTTCGGCATCAATGCCCCCGCGCAGCTGCACTCGTACGTAATCGAAGAAATATTGTCCAGACATCTAATCCCCTCGGCAAAAGTGTGGTCCCTCATCATCTCCTTCACGATCTTTTATCAAACATAAATATAAAACAGAAATACAGAAATACAGGAAAGAGGTGAGACACCTAGCCTTCAATACCAATATGACAGAAAGAAAATGGAACGGTGCTGTACGCCCACATAACATCACAACACATACATTTATCAATAGCAACAATAAAAATAAGCATTAAGATAGAAACAACAATAAGTAATAATAAAGATAGCATAAAAGAGGAACAACAATAATATCTCAGATAATAAACAATAAGGCAATTCAAATAATCATAACTTCATGTAAAGTCAAGAGTCCAGTCATCATATAAATGGACAACAGTAAATAGCAATAAGAATCATCAATAACAGGCAGGCAACATCAATATTTCCAACAATCAACAGCTCAAGCAATCAAATAATTATTGCAGTAATAAGAACATATACTTTTCCACAGTTGTAAATGCTCATGCTTAATGAATTATGAGAATGTCAGTTCATAATGCGAATGGTACCCAATTCCTACTCCATGGAGCTAGACATAAACATTTTCGGAGTGAATGATCAAGGAGTTATGCCAGTATCTCGTTAGCCTTTAAAAACAATGTGATTCATCTCATAAAATATTTGAGCAACAATGGCTTATACATGACACATCAACAGTTGATCGCGATATAGGACAGCATCTCCATCCGGATCATCGGTGTGTTTGCATCGGTCTATCCCACGGCCTTAGTGGAGCAACCACTGTCTATTGTAAGACACTCACACCCCAATGCCCCCAGGGTCAACAACATATGACACCTACGCTTAGTCTATTTGCACCCGCACATAGGTGTTATTCAACTTCTAGGCAACTTGGCCTTTCCAACAATGTCCAACGGATAACACATATGCATGACAACACAATGTCCAATTATATATGTTTATCAATGATGCATTCATCATAAAGTATACCACCGTGACATATATATCCATTTTCATTATTAACATATCATAATTTCATCAAGAACTTAGTCCCACATAGGAACTCACATTTGCATCAACCAACTCTCAATATCAATACATATACATGTCCATCGTTCCACACATACCACAATTTCCATGTTATGAATCTAAAATTTCCATTTTCAAAATCATTTCTCCATTATTGGTATGGATACATAATCCTATCACATTTAAGTGAAATAAAATCCTTGAATCTAGGGTTTAAGATTCATGTTTGAATTACAAGGGACAAGGAACCATATTTTCATCACTTTCAACTCAAAATCTCATTTTAGGGTCCTAGTAATTGATTACATATCTTTGGTAATTGATTATCAGCTCGACAGAATCTCTGTAATCAATTACAGACTGAATGTAATCGTTTACATAGCTTCCCAGAAACACGATTCGTAACTCTAGGGACTTGGTAATCGATTACACAATTCTGGTAATCGATTACTAGCTGGACAGAACCTCCGTAATCGATTACAGACAGGATGTAATCGATTACATGATTCACTAAATCACGATTTTGTAACTCCAGAGGCTTGGTAATCGATTACACAATTCTGGTAATCGATTACAAGCTAGACAGAATCTCCATAATCGATTACAGACAAGATGTAATCGATTAAGTGATTCTCAGAATCATGGTTTTGTAACTCCAAGGGCTTGGTAATCGATTACAGGCACTGTGTAATCGATTACCACGCATAAACTTGCAGAAAAATGATTTTTAAGCCATCTAAATTCAAACCAAATCAATCCATAATATTTTCAACATCATATTAGCTCAAACATGCATCCAAAATCATATAAAGGAAATCAATGACTCATACAAATCAAACCAAATACACTAATGTGAAAAGAAGAAAGAAAAACACATAACAAAGAGGGAAATCCACACATGGATCCCTAAATCAACAACACCACACAAGACATCTCCTTACTACCAAGATTGGTTGAAGAGGATAATCTCCCTCTTACCTATTTGAAGACAACACAATGGTGCTACTCCTTTTTGCTCTTGATTTTCGTTTTCCTCCTTCAAGAAAACACTAATGTGAGTGACTTCCACAATGTCCACTCAAATCATGGAAAGATGAGTTCTTGATCACATAGGTGACCAAGAAAAATGAAAATGGGAAGAAAATGGAAGAAAGTTGAAGACTTTACCTCAAAAGCTCCAAGCTTAAGCTTCAATGGTGAATAATGGAAGAAGAAGAACCAAAGGATGACCACCAAAGAGAGTAACCTTGAAATGGTGGGAGGAAACAAAGAATGTGATTGGTTTAGCAAACAATGGAGATGATCTCCAATGGGTGTGTGTATGTCGTGGAGAAGGAAGAAGAAGAGAGGAAGAGAATAGTGCTTGAAGGAAATTGAGAAGGGAGGAAATGTTTAGAAATGTAAGAGTGAAGAATTAAAAGTGAGGATGTGAATATTGAGCTTCGAAATGGCTTCTGCCGTGGAGTGAGTGGAAAGGGAAGAGAGAGAAATGTGTGATTGTAGGAAATTTCTTGGAAGCTTCTATTTTTTACAAGCTTGAATTTAATTAATTTTCCTTTTGAAAATAAAGCTAATGGATGTGACACAAAGTAGATTTTAGATAATGTGATAAGGTTTTTAATACATATTATTATTTAGTAGATAATTATTACAGTTGACCGAAGTCAGTATTAATTTATCTGACAGATAAAATTTACACAACGATTATTATTTTATCTGTTAAAATTTCTAGAAAAATGTGAAACCTCGCAAACCGTGTCTACCCTCGGGTTTAGTAAGATCCCCCGTCGACGTTTCCACAGCTCAAGGTTCTCGAGAAAAATATTTCATTTTCCCGGTTCCGCTCAGTGTGCACGTAAAATGAGAAATAATATTAAAATATTTCGCGTTCTAAGAAAAATCCAGAAAAATTCTCAAAAATCACAAATATTATTAAACGACTATTCATCCTAAAATTATAAATTTTTGGGATGTTACAACACTCCCCTTCAAATAGAAATTTCGTCCTCGAAATTTTTATTTCTTAGAATAACATGGAAGTAATTCCTTCATCTTGCCTTCCAACTTTCACATCGCGCTTCTAGTCGCGTCAATGCAGATCACCCTTGCTAATGTGATCTCTATATCTCCGTGTTGCTTTGTTCTCCTATCCTTGATCTTCATAAGAAGCTTCTCATAGATCAGACTCTCTCTGAATTGTACCGTGTTTAGTTTGATGACATGGCTGAATCGGGGATATGCTTTCGCAATCATGATATATGGAAGATTTCACGAAGATTTAGAAAGAAAGGATGACAAAAACTAGTTATAGGCTACTGGACCAATCTGAAAAAGAATTTGATATAATCCGAAGAATTTAGGAGTGAGTTTACTGGCAGGTTAGACAAGATGACACACATTTAGCAACGTCTCTCTTCATCCCTTATTACCATTACTTCTGTTTTAGATCTTGAGATATCTTGGTCGCTCAGGAGTGTATACTCACTTTATTCCCGTGAGCTCCATTGAAAATTAACTTCTTAAGTTCTGACCCATCTAGCATACAAACCTTACTCGTGAACATCAGGATTCCATCGAATTCCTTCACCGTAACCTGATGCCATGCCTTGTTTTAATAGCCCCTTCATGTCTTGTATAAATTGGTCACTTTTCTACTCCTCTTGGATCTTTCCCAACAGGTCATTCGAAATAGTGACTATATCTAGACATACCTCATCCAGTGTCATTTCTGATGACAACCACCTATCCTCGAATTACTCTATTAATTCCTTCTTCTTGACCATCATAATGAAGGTATTAGGTAGTTTCCGATTCAAAGTGTCCGTCATGACGTTTACTTTTTCAAGATGACACTAAAGTTAGAAATCATGCTCTTTCAAAATTCCTAGTCACCTCCTCTGTCTCATGTCCGGTTCCTTTTTGCCGAACAGATAGTTCAGCCTCTTGCGATTGCTATAGGCATTGAACGTTATCCCATACAGAAAGTGTCTCTTTATTCTCAGAGCAAATACAATTGCGGCTAACTCTATGTCATGTGTTGGGTAATTTCTCAATGCACCCTCAACTACCTCGAGGCATAAGTCACAACTTCCCAACTTTGCATGAATACACATCCTAGACCTTGATGTGAAACATCACAAAACACTTCAATTGTCTTATTGGAATCGGGTAGGACCAAAATTGGCGAGTCTTCGAATGTTTCCTCAATCCTGGGAAAACTTTCTTCACGTGTGTTATCCCATGAAAGTTTTGATTCTCTTCTTGTAAGCTGAGTAAGATGTCCTACTATCTTGGAGGATCCATCGATACTCCTTCGATAACAACCAACTAATCCCACCAGCTAAGAATCTCCTTTACGGTCTCCGGTCTTTCCTTTTAAAGAACTGCTTCAATCTTTTGTGAATCCATAACAATTCCTCCATTTGGGATTTTATAATCCAAAACTGAACCTCCTCAAACGAGAATTCGTACTCTGATACCTTGACATTCACTTCTTTCTCTTTCAAAGTCTGGAAAATTATACCGACGTGTCCGACGTGTCTCTCCATATGTTCGAGAATAGATCAGAATGTCATCATTGATGACAACGACAATTCTGTTCTAGGTAAGGATGGAAGATCCAATTCACGTTATCCATGAATACGACAGGAGCATCTGTTACTCCGAACGGCATTACGAGATATCCATAATGTCCATAGTGCATTTGAAATACTATTTTGGAGAACACCCTCAAATTCCTACGAATTTAATGATAACCAAAACGTACATTATCTTGGAGAGAACAACGACTCCCTTCTAACTGATCCATCGAATCGTTCATCTTTCTCTGAGGATACTCCTTGATCGTAATTTTATCCAACTGGTGACAATCCTTATCTC
The DNA here is from genome assembly GCA_029884605.1 of Ormosia emarginata. Lineage (NCBI taxonomy): Eukaryota > Viridiplantae > Streptophyta > Magnoliopsida > Fabales > Fabaceae > Ormosia > Ormosia emarginata. The sequence goes on along the minus strand of JAQQTP010000074.1, from coordinate 22,883,319 downwards.
ACCGAGAAGTTCCATTCATCTCCTTAACTGACAGCACTGTAGCTCATCGAAAAAAAATTCATTGATTATGATAGTGATATTCACATTCCTTTTTGTTTTGTTCTCCATAAAAGGTAACACGTATCCTTGGAGTTCTTTTCCCTCACAAGGGTCCAACCTTGTTGGCCGTTACGAATTCAAAAGTTTTAGTTTCGAAAACCTCTAAGGTTTTCATCGGGATGATCTAGTAGGATATGACTAGAAAATAATCGACCAATTCCTGAAATCATAAACCCTAATAGGTATAGCTTTAGGTATGCAAGTCAGATCAACAAAAGATTTGACTTTTAGTAGAACAGGATGAAGTAAACAAACTTGATTGTCAACGACAAATCTTGGTAATAGAGATAAAAGTAACTGGGTCAATGTCAATGAAAATACAGATGAATCTAAATGATCCATACAGTTACAAATTGTAAAAGGAAGGGTTACCCTTAGAATTATACAGCACGATTACAGGATCGTCAATTGAGGCATAATTTCTATTGTTTAGATCTTCAAACTTAGAGGTCTCAGCACCTCCCAGGGTGTAAATTTTGGCTTCTGCTTGTGGTTCCACAGCCCTTGCAGCATCGACTGAAGAACTTGCCTTCGCTTGGTTGCAGTTGTGGGAAACGCTTCTAGGCTTTCCACATTTAAAGCAGATGATCCCTACAATTATGCAGTCCCTTGTTAGGTGCTCATTTCCGCACTTGAGACAGAACATTCTCTTGGTGTTATATTCCTTGGTTGAGTGGTTCTTTCCGCATTTCTTACATTTTGGTAAGGGTGTAGGGTCTGATTGGATCCACTGCCACTAGCACTTTCCCCATGCGTTGGATGTGGCTGTCGCTTTCCTGACAATCGAGAGTATGGTTTCTGCTTGAATTGATTAGCCTTCCTATTACTCCTCCTTTGGTATTTAGGCAGTCCAAGGTTATCCCAAGTCCGACTTCCCTTCAACAGATTCAGAAACTTAACCTCTAATTCTCGCGGTCGGGCGGCCCTTTGATTTTGGTGAGTTATCACATCAACCATCCTCTGCATTTCCTCTTCAGTCGCAGTCATGCTTCCATTGTCTTGTTCCGCGCCCATATGCATATGTCTACCACGAGCCATCGATTTTTCTTCGGAGATGGACAAAACATGACACAACAAAACAAACGTAATTATTTCAAACAATATTGTCTCCTTTCGGAAACCAAACACACAGAATCACACAATTCAAGCAAAACAAATTCGATTCACAGATTCTAACAGTCTTCAACTCGAGCTTCTCCATTCCTGCCTTCTACGGCGTAACCCCTTGCAAGTCGTCAACTCCCAACAGCTTCTCAAACCAAACTTACACCAGTTATTTCTTTCTCCAGAAGATCGGTTCCCCAAACTTTATGATCTCCTTATAAAAGAATTCCTATTCTCTTAGTACAGTACGCCTAGGTGAAGTCATAGTTTCCTGTATACACAGAACATTACATATTGAGTAGGCCAATCCTCAATATCATGCAACAGTATAATAGTAGCTACCAACATTCAACCTATGGCAAGCCATGCATTCCTTTCCCATCATCTCAGTCAAGAGACAAGGAAGTGCACAATAGATAAAATCCTAATATACCTAAACATAGCAAGTCCATACCCCGACTCAACAGGATGAACTACTCTGATACCACCTAGTGTAATGCACCTAAATCTAACAACCGCGGTAAAATCGTGAATGCACCACAGTTACTAAATACAGGCGTGTCACAATGTCAACAAAAGAGTAGTTTCAAAATTCATTTATTTCCATTATGCGTAAATAGAAAATACGAGCCTCGGAATGAAACATATTTAGAAGTCAGCCATTAAAATACAATCACTGAAAGAAAAACATATTCCATATGTATAATGTATTTGTCCTTAACACAAGGCACTGATAACACAAAATATAATACATACATATTCAAATAAAATACAGCGGGAACAAAACACTAGAGGGAAAAAAAGTAGTAACCCTGGGGTAGGTACTACTAGCAGACAAAGCCGCAACCCTATATACAATACACCGGTTGGAGTCCCAGTCAACAATTTCGACATCAATGCCCCCGCGCAGCTGCACTCTTACGTAATCGAAGAAATATTGTCCAGACATCTAATCCCCTCAGCAAAAGTGTAGTCCCTCATCATCTCCTTCACGATTTTTTATCAAACATAAATATAAAACAGAAATATAGAAATACAGAAATACAGGAAAGAGGTGAGACACCCAGCCTTCAATACCAATATGACAGCAAGAAAACGGAACGATATAGGAAGCCCACATAACATCACAACACACACATTTATCAATAGCAACAATAAAAATAAGCATTAAGATAGAAACAACAATAAGTAATAATAAAGATAGCATAAAACAGGAACAACAATAATATCTCAGATAATAAATAATAAGGCAGTTTAAATAATCATAACTAAATGTAAAGTCAAGAGTCCAGTCATCATATAAATGGACAACAGTAAATAGCAATAAGAATCATCAATAACAGGCAGACAACATCAATATTTCCAACAGTCAACAGCTCAAGCAATCAAATAATTATTGCAGTAATAAGAACATATATTTTTTCACAGTTGTAAATGCTCATGCTCAATGAATTATGAGACCGCTAGTTCATAATGCGAATGGTACCCAATAACTACTCCATGGAGCTAGACATAAACATATTCAGAGTGAATGATCAAGGAATTATACCAGTCTTTCGTTAGCCTTTAAAAACAGTGTGCTTCATCTCATAAAATATTTACGCAACAATGACTTATACATGGCACCTCAACTGTTGATCGCGATATAGGACATCATCTCGGTACGGATCGTCGGTGTATTTGCATTGGTCTATCCCACGGCCTCAGTGGAGCTACCACTGTCTATTGTGAGACACCCATACCCCGACGCCTCCAAGGTCAACAACATATGACACCTATGCTTAGTCTATTCGTACCTGCATATAGGTGTTATTCAACTCCTAGGCAACTTGGCCTTTTCAACAATGTCCAACGGACAACACATATGCATGACAACACAATGTTCAATCATGTATGTTTATCAATGATGCATTCATCATAAAGTATACCACCGTGGCATATATATCCATTTTCAATATTAACATATCATAATTTCATCAAGAACTTGGTCCCACATAGGAACTCACATTTGCATCAACCAACTCTCAATATTAATACATATACATGTCCATCGTTCCACACATACCACAATTTCTATGTTATGGATCTAAAAATTCTATTTTCAAAATCATTTCTCCATTATTGGTATGGATACATAATCCTATCACATTTAAGTGACATAAAATCCTTGAATTTAGGGTTTAAGATTCATGTTTGAGTTACAAGGGACAAGGAACCATATTTTCATCATTTTTAGCTCAAAATATCATTTTAGGGTCTTGATAATCGATTACATATCTTTGGTAATTGATTACCAGCTCGACAGAATCTCTGTAATCGATTACAGACTGAATGTAATCGATTACATAGCTTTCTAGAAACACGATTCGTAACTCTAGGGACCTAGTAATCGATTACACAATTCTGGTAATCGATTACCAGCTGGACAGAACCTCCGTAATTGATTATAAATAGGATGTAATCGATTACGTGATTCCCAGAATCACGATTTTGTAACTCCAGAGGCTTGGTAATCGATTACACAATTCTGGTAATCGATTACAAGCTAGACAGAGTCTCCGTAATCGATTACAGACAAGATGTAATCGATTATGTGATTCTCAGAATCATGATTTTGTAACTCCAAGGGCTTAGTAATTGATTACAGGCACTGTGTAATCGATTACCACGCATAAACTTGCAGAAAAATGATTTTTAAGCCATCTAAACTCAAACCAAATCAATCCATAACATTTTCAACATCATATTAGCTCAAACATGCATCCAAAATCATATAAAGGAAATCAATGACTCATACAAATCAAACCAAATACACCAATGTGAAAAGAAGAAAGAAAAACACATAACAAAGAAGGAAATCCAGACATGGATCCCTAAATCAACAACACCACACAAGACATCTCTTTACTGCCAAGATTGGTTGAAGAGGGTCATCTCCCTCTTACCTATTTGAAGACAACACAATGGTGCTACTCCTTTTTGCTCTTGATTTTCATTTTCCTCCTTCAAGAAAACACTAATGTGAGTGACTTCCACAATGTTCACTCAAATCTTGAAAAGATGAGTTCTTGATCACATAGGTGACCAAGAAAAACAAAAATAGGAAGAAAATGGAAGAAAGTTGAAGACTTTAGCTCAAAAGCTCCAAGCTTTAGCTTCAATGGTGAATAATGGAACAAGAAGAACCAAAGGATGACCACCAAAGAGAGTAATCTTGAAATGATGGGAGGAAACAAGGAATATGATTGGTTTAGCAAACAATGGAGATGGTCTCCAATGGGTGTGTGTGTGTCATGGAGAAGGAGGAAGAAAAGAGGAAGAGAAGAGTGCTTGAAAGAAAATGAGAAGAGAGGAAATGTTTAGAAATGTGAGAGTGAAGAATTAAAAGTGAGGATGTGAATATTGGGCTCCCAAATGGCTTCTGTTGTGGACTGAGTGGGAAGGGAAGAGAGAGAAATGTGTGATTGTAGGAAATTTCTTGGAAGCTTCCCTTTTTTACAAGCTTGAATTTAATTAATCTTCTTTTTGAAAATAAAGCTAATGGATATGACATAAAGTAAATTTTAGATAATGTGATAAGGTTTTTAATGCATATTATTTAGTAGACAATTGTTATAGTTGACCAAAATCAGTATTAATTTATCTAACAGATAAAATTTACACAACGATTATTATTTTATCTGTTAAAATTTCTTGAAAAACGTAAAACATCGCAAACTGTGTCTGGCCTCGGGTTTAGTAAGATCCCCCGTCGACGTTTCCACTGCTCAAGGTTCTCGGGAAAAATATCTCATTTTTTTGGCTCTGCTCAGTGTGCACGCAAAATAAGAAATAATATTAAAATATTCTGCATTCTCAAAAAAATTCAGAAAAATTTCCAAAAATCATAAATATTATTAAACGACTATTCATCCTAAAATTATAAATTTTCGGGATATTACATTGACCCTCTATTTTGAAGATGCATCTCACGGCTAAGACTTCATGGAGGAGGGATCCAATGGTTCAAATTCAATCCTATCTCTTGGAAGCCTCCACAAAAATCTACATTGAAGATCAACACAATTATTTCACTCTTCTCTCCATCATTCCACGGCAATAGCTAGTAATTAGGAGACTTGGACTTTCATTCATTTTTATCACTCATCTTCATCTTTCACTCAAGAGAAAACTATCACCAAAGCTCTCAAAACTTCTCTCTCTTTTCCTCCCTAAACCCCACAACCAAGAGGCCTAAATCACACCTTCACTCTCCAATAATTTTAACCAACCTTATTTCTTGAATCCTTACCTATATACAAGACACTTTGTAGTTGAAGTCTTGACCAAAATTATTCATCTTCAAGGAGTTTTCCAAGACTTAAGTTCTAGGGTTTTAAGGTGGAGTTTATGGAAACTTCACTATTTATTTCATCTTCATGTTCTAGGCCATGTTTTGATCCATGGTCTTTCTTATTCAAGCTTTAGATGCTAATAAACTTGTGTTTGTTTTTATGTTCAAGAAGCTCTTGGTGGTGAAGGACTAGTACAAGAAGCAAAACAATGAGCTTTGGAGGCTTCACCACAAGATAAGAGGGAGATCTATCTCACCAACTAAGTATGGTGGTGAGAGATGAATTTGTATGTGATGGGTGGTGAATCCATGTGAGGATTCATATCCATGGTTTTGTAAATTATTTCTGTGTGTTTATGTGCTTTGAATTTATTTTTTTATGCTTTATATGATTTTATTACTTTAATGGTATGCTTGCTATATAGTATGATGATTATATGCCATGTATGCCATGATAGATGTTGAAAAGGAAAAATAATTTTGGTTCCAAAGACCATGAGGCTTATGGCCTCAACACCTCAAAATAGGTGTTTCCAAGCTAATATTTTCATGAATGGTAAAATTTGATGTTTAGAAGAGCAAGGAAAATGAATAAATATTTTGGTTCCAATGACCATGTACCTCACGGCCAAGAAGGCTTAAATGGAGTAGTTTTGTGTAAAAATATGATTTATAAATGGTAACTTAGTTGATTAGGTGCAAGGAAATTAATACAAGAACATAAGAAATAAAAATGGAAACAAAACAATTTATTATTTGAAAAAGGGAGATTTGGTCTCATGAGATTGAAAGTGTTTGAACCTTAAAATATTTTATAAAGTGAAGTAAATTTTAGAATTAATCTAGTTATGATAAGAAATAAATTAGTGACTTGAGATTTACTACCGTATAGCTCACTCTTTGGGTTTTTAGAGCGCGTTAGGAAATTTTAAGCTAAAACCATTGATTTAAATCAATGAAAAAGTGATTTTGTGGAAAATATTGTGGAAAAGATTTCTTAAGTGAGAAAATATGGAAAAATGAAGTTAGAAGTTATATTAATTTTTAGAAAGGGCAAAATGATGTTTAGAATTTTGAGAAATATTTTATGCAGTTGAAAAATGATGAAAAATGCTTTACAGGACTTAAAAATATGATTTTTAAGCTATGCAATTTCAAAAATGTTAAAAAATTACTGCGCGATTTGAAAAACGTTTAAATATTTTTACGTGATTGAGAAAACATCAAAAAAATAAATATGAGATTTGAAAACGTGACAAAAATGTTGTGCTATTGCAAAAATGTGATAAATTGATTACGCGATTGAAAATACAGTAGAATTACTATTGGGCTAATGTGTGGGACCCATTTATGTGAAATATGACTTTAGCCTGTGATTGACTTATATGCATTGTGAAAGTCCGATGAACTATGTTAAGGTCAATGGCCTAGGAGAGAATTACACCTTTGTGTGGTGTGATATACATAGTGTAGGTCACTTGTTGACCTTGGGGGCGTCGGGGTGCGGGTTTTCCACAATGGGCAGTTGGTAGCTCTACTGTACCATGAATCGAACCGATGCAACGCACCGACGATCCAGACCGAGATACTATTCTTAATCAAGATCTGGCGTAGACTGTCGTGTATAATGCTAGATCTACAAAACTGATGAAAGTTGTAACACTTAGTCTGAGGCAGTTGTGGCACCGACAGATCTTTTGGATCAATCTCTCTGACTTGTGTTCTACCTCCATGGAGTAGGAAATTGAGTCTGTGTGCATATGCATAGTCTGTACATCTATATCTGTGTGATATTTTATTTGTCAAATATTGATTAATGTTTGATGCCATGATTATAATTATTGTTTGTTATATCTGTATTATTATTTGTTATATCTGTATGACATTACTGTCATTCCTATCTCTTTACTGCCATGTTGGTACTGGTGTTGGTAATCTCACCTCTTTGTATGCTATTCTTGTATTGTATCTATATTCGGTAAAGACGGTGAGCAAGATTGTGAGCAAGAAGGTGAGGAGCAGATTCCTATTGAGGAAGCTGATTTCTGAATCGATGGCGATGCCAAGTTTTCTTGGGTACTTGAGGCTTCAGTTCCAAGGGGGTTGGCATGTTCACTTAGATAGAGAGTGTATTATCTATATGGGAGATCTGACTGTTTCCCTAAGTAAGGTTTATCATGGGAACCCTTACTTTGCTGTCGATATTTACGTGCATCTGGAGTGTCCGTTATCTATTAGATAGTATTGGGGTGGTTGCTACCATACCCCTAGCGAGATTAGCATTGTGTCGTCTGCTCGGACACCTGTCTGTAGGACCACGTGTCATATAGGGCTCCTATCCTCTGAGGATCCATTTGAGAATCTATCGGAGGGTCAGAACTTTTAGTTATGCACTTGGGATAGTCTATAGTTTATTATGAGTCAAACAATTTATAGTTCTGTCTAACAATGTGTACTTATATGTGTCTTTAGAAACAAAATTATATATATAATTATGGCGTGTTATATTCAGTAGTTGTATTTTATGTTATGTCTCATTTATTTAATTATGTTATCCACAAAAAGAAAAATTTTACAACTCATATTTATATTATTAAATATTATTTTTTAACTTGGGAAATTTGGTAATGAATAACATTAAAATGTGATACCCTATTGATAATCACATATTTTATACATTAATAAACCTACATTTTTAGTCATTTATACTCTCTATGTACTTAATTGATTGAGTTTGGTTATGTTTTGTAAGTTTGGACTCAAATTGGACTTAATTGATTTTTTCAGCATTATTTGGGTCTTATACTATTTCTGTATTTTTGTTATATCTTGAGTTCTAGATGTCTTATAATTATGTATCTTACCTTGTAGGAAAGATAAGAGAGAGCTCTACAACTTTCATGAGAGCTCCAGGTAAAATATTGACATCTAAAAGAGCTAAATGAGCTTGGAAATCAGAACATGGGTTTTGTCACTAGAACCTAAATAATGTGCAGTTATCAGAGCATAACTTGGGCTGTAGAAACTTTCTTGGGTTGAAATTTGGATACCTGAAAGTTAAGACCTATATCTACAACTTTCTTGAAGAACATAAGAGCTCATTTGGACAGCTTGGAGGTGATATTAGGTCTGGAAGTCAAAATAGAGGTACTGAAACTGGGCATAAATAGTCTGCAGTAATTGGGTCATATCTTAGGCTGTAGGACGAATTTGTGGATGATTTTGGTGGCATTGGAAAGTTGAGACAAAATTCTACAACTTTCATGAAGATCATGTTGCTTCATTCTAATGGCATCTATGAGATCAACATTGAATGATTTCAGAGATAAAGAATCTCAATAATTTTCCACTCACCAACTCACCATTTGACATTTTCCACTCATCCACCTACTCCTCACCCACTCATTAATCAACCCCCTTGTCATTTTGTATCTCTAATCCTCTATGAAAGGCTTCATTGGTTGATCATTTGGGGGACTTTGGTTTTAGGCTTGGTTAGGCGAAATTATGTTCATGCTTGTTTATTATTTTCCTTTGTTGTAATTTTCTCTTGCTCTAAATTGAAGCTATGTTCATCTTTCTCTTCTTCTCTCTTTCTTTCTTCTTGTCTATGAGCAACTAAATTTCATTTTGCTTGGGTGAAAGAGTAAAGCTCTTGGTAATGAAATAAGGTAAGATTATTCTATTTCTTATGCTTAAATGATATATTATAAAGTGGACATTATATGTGTTGTATTTTGTTTCGAATCAATTTAGAAACCTTCCTTGTATAGTGGAGATCTTGATTTATTGTAGACAAGAGGATTGGCACAATGAATGTTTGAGCTCACTTACAATTGTTGGTAGATAATTGAAGGAATCATAATATGATTGTATATATAATTGAACTTTGAATGTTATATTTTCCGATTAGAACCTCCGTTGTGCGTGGATTTCAATTGAGTTATAAAGAGAAATAATCTTGCCTCTAATTTATTACCAAGAGTGGATCTCCTAATCCAAGCAAATCCTTTTTCATTTGTGAACAACTTTTATTACTTTGGTGTTGTGACAAATCCTTTTCTTACCTCAATTAATTTTTTTTCATCAATTCCCTGTGGATCGACTTCGGACTCCCGAGAATTTATTAGTTGAGACAACCTGCACTTGGGTTTGCATCCTTTAATCCCGCATCACCTACGATGGGTGTTACATTAGTTGGTATTAGAGCCCAAGTTAGAGTCTTTTGGGTTTGTGGTTAGGTCTGTCTAGTTTGTGTTGTGTGACTCTCTGTCTTTGGTTTCCGAAAGGGAACAATATTATTTGAAGTGATTGTACTTGACTTCTATTTTGTACTGTTTAGTTTGATTCTGAGAATTATGATGGCTGGACGAGGTAGAGGACGTATGAATACTAGAGCTGGACGTATGAATGCTGGAGATGATAATCAAGGCATCGCTGCAACTGTAGCAGCAATGCAAAGGATGACGGATGTCATCGTGCAACAAAATCAAGGGGCAAATGAGGAAACTCAGAATTTGTCAGAGTTTCGTAAAAATAATCCACCACAGTTCAACGGAGAATTTGACCCAAAGAATGCCAATCTTTAGATCAAAGAGTTAGAGAAAATATTCGATGGTATGGGTTGTACTGATGAGAGGAAGGTGATTTATGCAACCTTTGTGCTGGTTGGTGATGGCGAAGATTAGTGGGCCAGAGCCCGAAGATTATTGACAGCTGAAGGGAGAGTTGTAACTTGGGAACTCTTCAAGCAAAGATTTCTGGGAAAGTATTTTCCAGCTAGTGTTAGATATGCTAAGGAGATGAAATTCCTTGGTCTACAACAAGGGGTGATGTCAGTAAGTGAGTACGCTATGAAGTTCAAAAGCTTGTCTAAGTTTTTGAGATATTTTGAGATACAACCAGATGAAGAATGGAAGTGTAGGAAGTTTGAAGAGGGGTTGAGACACGACATCAAGCGGCCAATAGTAACCTTGGGAATCGATTAGTTCCCAGCGCTGTTAGATAAATGTCGTAAAGTTGAGGAGATAGATCATTACCGTGATGTGAAGAACCAGAACTTTGGACTTACTCAGTTCCAAAGAGGAAATGGTAGTGGTAGCAACTGTTATCAATAGAAACCATATGCTAGAGCATTGGGAAGTCAGACTCAACAATGACTTTATGGGGGAAGTTCTGGTGGTAACAAGATTGGTCAAGCGGTAACTTCTACATCCAAATGTTTTAAGTGTGGAAAGGACCACTTGACTAAGGACTACTCACACAAAGGAATCATATGCTTCAAATGTGGGAAGCCTGGACACCTCTCAAGTTGGAACCCTCTATGGGAAACGTCCGTACTGCTAGACCATAGGCGGGTGGTCGTGTGTATACTCTGAGCAGGGAGGAAGCCACGAAGTCAAAGGATCTAATTATAGAGGAATGTGCCATTGAAGGTAATCCTTTAACCGTATTATATGATTCAGGAGCAACCTACTCTTTCATTGCCTGTGATTGTGTGGAGCTTTTGGGATTATCTGTGACTAAATTGCCTTATGACTTAAGTGTTGCTACTCCTACTGATAAGCCTATGATTATTGCAAAAGTATGCTTTAATTGCCTTTTTTGTGTTAGGGATAGAATCTTTCATGTTGACTTGATATGTTTGCCTCTTTCTAAGATTAATGTAATCTTAGGAATGGATTGGTTATCTTCTAACCATATCCTGATAGATTGTTCCAATAAGACATTAGTTTTTCCCGAGGCTAAGGATTCTAGATTCATAACGGCCACTCAAGTAGAAGTTTGTTTGAAGGAAGGTGTAACACCTTCCATAGGGCATCACATTTTTAACTAAAAACTTAAAACCTGAAAATCATTTCATAAAAGCTTTGAGTTCTAAAAGATGGATTTTAAAATTTCTTTTCGCGGAAACATAAACTTACCAAAAATATAAGTAATATAGAAAAATAGACTGAACTGATTAACACACATATTACTTATATCACATAATATTCAATAACATTTTAAAACATAAAATTTACAGACTCAAGAAAACAATAGCAAACCCAATGACGGGTCTTACTCAATAGCACGGTAATATCACTAACGAGAAAACTCAATATACTTGTTTCGTTTATCCACCAAACTGCATAGTGTTGAAACTTGGAAGATCACTCCTCGACGCCGTCACCGACCTCAGAATATTGCCTCCAATTAGTCTAATAAACTTGTTTTCTCTTACTATATGAATCAATACAAACACAACAAAGCAATACAGCAAAGAGGTGATATCCCCTTTTACCAATACCAGTACGGTAGCAAAGAATGATACGAATGACAAAGTCATTCCATACACACAGATATCACAAATATAATCATGCTATCAATTTATAAATAATTCCAATAAACATATATTGTAATAAAATGAACAACAATAATATTACCATAACAGATATAACAATTGATACAATAAACCATATAGTCAGGTCATGCATAATAACTCACATCAACACATCATACATAATATCTCAATATTGAATATAAATAACCACATTAAGATGTAGACCACATATGCAAATATACACAGACTCATTCCTACTTCATGGAGCTAAAACACAGACATGAGAGAGAATGACCCGTAAAGATCTATCAGTACCTCAGGCTGCCCAACCAAACTATTCCACTGTCTAACGTCGTGTCTATAGCCCACAGTCCAATGTCGTGTAGTAGTACACAGTCCAATGTCATGCACTACAGACATTGTACTAAACAGTCTTTACAAGATCTTGATTAAGTTTAGTGCGTGTCGAGATCACTAGTGTGTTACCAGTTACCATGGCCCAGAGGAGTGACCAACTGTCCACATGTGGAATACTCTGCACACTAATGCCTCCAAGTCCACTCGATGAACCACACTACGCTTATCACACCGACAATCCGGTGTAATTCATCTCGTCAATCAATCGCCAATATCAACCAAATTGACATGACTCTCAATGCATGAATAAAAATCATAATTACATAATTACCCTTAGTCTCAAAATGTCACTATATTTACAAAAATGCCCTCAATCTTAATATTCTCAAATATAGTACTTCTCCACTTGACAATACCATATCTCAACATGTTCAGGTCCACCACTTTGGCCTGACAGCAAAACTCACTGTTCCAATTAATCGCGTAGAAATTTTATCGCATTTTCACAATCACGTCACTTTTACAAACATTTTTAAATCACGTAAATATTTTTCAACATTTTTAAAATCGCGTAGTGTTTTTAAATCATTTTCTCAATCGCGTAAGATTTTTAAATCGTTTTCTTAACTGTAAGGCGAAAAAATCTTTATCTTAAATATGCGTAAGCTATTTCTAATACTTTTAAACTACGTATAATATTTTCTTTACGTTCAAATTTTATATTGAAACTTTCTCTATTATTAGTCCATTTTTAATTAATGTTGGCGACATTTTATCTAGAAAACTCATTAAGTGATATTTTCTACGTTTCCATCAAAAATTTACTTTTCTTAATCATAACTAATAATTACATCTCGAAACTTGCTAACGCGTTTCAAAACTCAATGAGTGAACTATATGTTAGTACTTTTCAAGTATTTACATCATTACTTAAATTAACTAATTTAACTCTAAAATTAAATTACTTTCCATTGTTTATCTAAAAATCTATTTAATTAAGTTCTCATTAAATTAATTTCATAAGTCCACACTTTTAAAATAGTTTTGGATTAAAAACATCATAAGTAGGCATGTTGGCCCAAAAATCATTCTATGCATTAAAAATCATATTTATTTGTTTTCTCATCATTTAATCTCTTATAAAAATTCTTAATCCAATTTATTTTTATTAAATCATTTAGTCTATAGTTAGAAAATAATTTTGGATCAAAGGTATATGGCATATTGGCCGAAATTCTACATGTCCTTATAATTCATCTTAAAATTATTTTCTATCCTCTAAATCATTGAAAAATCCATTAATCCAATTAAATCAATTAAGTCATTCTTTTAGAAAATGGTTGAGAACATTTTGGTCCTCTTTGGTGATGATGGAGCTGTGAGCTCCCTTGTGTTCTTTGGAACACTCATGCAATCCTCACATGTTATTCATATCCTACAATAATAATCATGCATCTATGAACACATACCATATATTAAAGCAATCATAAAACATATACCAAAAATATTAAAGTTATAGACATGCTTGTACACAAAATCAAACACAATTAGGAAAGACAATAAACAACCAAGTGAATGAATCCTTACGGATTCTTCACCACAAACCCATCCATTCCTCACCACCAACACATGGTTGATGAGGGTAATCTCCCTCTTACCTCTTGAAGAAACCTCCAAAGCTCATTGTATGTCCTCTGGTTGTCTCCTTCAAGAAGAACTTCAACCACCAAATGCTTCTTGAAAATCAAAGAAAACATGAAATATTAATATTCTAAGGCTTAAATAAGAAAAACCATGGATCAAAATATGGTTTAGAACTTTGAATCTATGATTAGAAGAGGATATCAAGAATTTCACCCTTTATCCTTCAAATTTAGATCTTAGAAAAAGTGCTTGAAGATGGATGATTTGGAAGATGGTCTCAACATGAAAGTTCCATAGAATTGCATGGAGATTCAAGATCTAAGGTTGTTTAGAATTATTGAAGCTTGGAAGGTGATTTTGTGGTGGTTGGCCATGAGCTTTGTGAGAGAGAAAGGTAAGAGCCTTTGTGTTCTTTGCTTGATAGGAAGATGAAGATGAATGAATCTTGTGAAATTCCTAACATGAAAGTGTCTTGGATTAATGAGAGGATTCAAGAAATGATATTGATAGGAATTATAAAAGTTTGGAGAGTGGTTCTTGAGTGCTTGGCCGAATCTATGGAGGGAGAGAAAGTGAGAGAGTTTTGTGTATATCTTTTGGCTTCTTGGGTGGAGATGACTAAAAGATGAGCAAGTGTAGAAATTTGGCCTCCAAGAGTGTTTGGCCGTGGAACACAATGAGAGAAAAGGGGTGAGAGCTTCTTGCCAAAGTTGAAAATGAACCAAAGCCCTCCTATTTATAGACTTCATGAAAAAGATGAAGGCTTAAGATATTTTTTGGTATACTGTAAGCAATGAATAATAATTGCTGCTTATAAAGTCAGTGTCTATTGTCCAATGGATAATAAAATATACCTAGATTTTTCTCTTGTTCTAGCTGGGTAGCAACTATTGTTGATCATTTTTCTACTGATTGCCCTTGATGAGTCACAGAGCGAGTCATCAAAGAGAAGTTTCTAGAACATGTGACTCACTACGATGAGTCAGCATAGATATTTCTAGAACAGGTGAGTCAGCATGGCGAGTCACTAGCTGAGTCAGCATAGAACCTTCTGGAACGTGTGACTCACTGCAGCGAGTCATAGGGTGAGTCAGCGTTTCTACAACCTTCTAGAATGTGGCGAGTCATCGCTTCTAGAATGTGGCGAGTCACTACTTCTGGAAGCTTCCCAAATATGCTGAGTCACAGGTGCTGAGGTGTCGCACCATGTGTCGAGTTTCTATTGGTCCTTCGCGATGAGTCACAGCCACTAACTTTGACCGATTCCCTATTGGTCCACGTGTAAAGCACTTGATGACTAGGCGTGTGACGAGGCGTCTTCTAGAACAAGCTGGAACATGTGAGTCACTAAATATCTCAAAATTTCTGGCCAATAAATTTTTTTATTTTTCTAGGCCCGCCTCGGGCCCATACACAGCCTAAAATATCAAAAATATATTAAATATTCAAAATATACCAAAATATCTAAAATATAATAAAATATTCAAAATATCTCAAAATATCTAAAATATATTAAAATATTCAAAATATCTTAAATATCACAAAAATTCACAAAAATCATAATAATTGTGAAACTCATGAAAATCAAATCAGTTAGTAAAAATAATTAAGGATTGAGAGAAAGAAATAAAATACGAAGGCTATATACACATCCCAAAAATAATATTAAAATAATAAAAAACGTAAAAACTCCCAAAAATTCTTAAAAATCACAAAAATCATAAAATTCACAGAAGTAGAGTCGGATTACTCAAAATAATTCAGAATCAACCAAAACAAATAAAATACGAATTCTCGGGGTGTTACAACACTCCCCTCCTAAAAAGAATTTCGTCCCTGAAATTCGTAGTAGTCTTAGAACAATCATGGATACTACTCTTTCATCTTGTCTTCTAGTTCTCACGTTGCATCCCCGCTTACGTCATTCCAGATTACCTTGACCAACGTAAACTTCTTGTATGCGTCAGTCCATGCAAACGCTTGATTCTTTCTGGTAAGCTGGGTGAGAACTCTTGCGATCTTGGAAAATCTCTTAATAAATTTTCGATAGTAACCGGTCAATCCTATAAAACTACGGATTTCAAATGCAGCGTTCGACCTTTCTCATTCAAGAACTGTTTTTAACTTTTGATGTGTCAACTTCAATTCCTTCCTTTGAATCACGTGGCCCAAAAACTGCACTTCATCCAACTAGAATTCACATTTCGATAACTTTAGTATATAACCGCTTCTCCTTTAGAACTTGGAGAACCACACTGAGATGTTCAGCATGTTCCTCACGATTTTGAAAATAGATCAGAATGTCGTTAATAAAGATAATGACAATTTTGTCTAGATAAGGACGAAAGATTCTATCCACATAATCTATGATTATTGCGGGAGCATTTGCCACTTTGAACAACATCACTTGAAATTTCTTTGCCTTTGTATCGCTTCACTCTCCTACCTTTGCTTTTAACAGGAAGTGTCTCATAAATCAAGTTCTCTTTTTCAATAGTACTGTATCTGATACTATGACATGATTTTGACTAAGAATATCTTTTCTTGCAATTGCAATATATAAAAAGACATTATAAAGGTTAGAAAGAAAAGATAGCGAAACTATCCAATGTGTTATCGGGCATATCCAACAAGGAATTTGATATTGTCCGATTTTAAGAATGAGTTTTCTGGGACACCAAAATTTTACTGAAACAATCTACAAGATATGGTTAAAAATAACTAATCCATTCATAAGATCACATCTATCTCATGATAGAGGTAGACAGTTTAGATTAATAGGAAAGATTGTTTAAGGAACTGGATAGTAACAATAGGTTTGGCAATGAAAGTAGAAATAGATAAGTCAAAAAGTAACGAAGATACTGATAGCTCTAATCAACCCACATAGTCAATTAGTCATAAAAGAATGGGTTGGACCAAGAACAAGTTTTCGCAATTGCGACCCATGCAAGATATCATGAAGGCATAGAAAGAATAGATGATGGAGTCATCTATACCACCGGACCTATCCAATGGAGATATTGATGTGGTCCGATGAATTTAGAAGTGAGCTTTTTAAGTTGAATAATTCAACTGATAAGTCTAACAAAGCATGGATGGTTGGAAAAATACCCAATCCATATTTTTAGATCGCGTCTATTTTGAGAAAGAGGTACACAAATTAAATCAACAGAAAAGATCCAGTCATTTAACAGGCTTAGGATAGTTTAAATAACTCAAGTTATTAACCACAAGTTTTAGTAATAAAAGTAGAAATAACCAGGTCAAAAGATAATGAAGACACAAATATTAGGGTTTACGTGCATTTGGAGTTTCTGTTATCTATTAGACAATATTGGGGTGGTTGCTCTCATACCTCTAGCAAGATTAGCATTATGTCATCTTCTTGAACACCTGTCCGTAGGACCACGCATCATATATGGTTCCTATCTTCTAAGGATCCATCTGAGGATCTGTCGGAGGGTCAGAACTTTTAGTTATGCACTTGGGCTAGTCTGTAGTTTATTATGAGTCAAACAGTTTGTAGTTCTGTCTAACAGTGTGTACTTATATGTATCTTTAGAAACAAAATTATATGTATAATTATGGCATGTTATATTCAGTAGTTGTATTTCATGTTATGTCTCATTTATTTAATTATGTTATCTGCAAAAAGAAAAATTTTACAACTCATATTTATATTATTAAATATTATTTTATAACTTAGGAAATTTAGTAATGAATAACATTAAAATATGATACCCTACGGTGGGTGTTACAATAAGAATCATGAATTTTTTTAGTAATTTAATTAAAAGTGTCAACACAACAATTCTAGCTATTTCGGAGAAAAGTCCGTTACAAAATATTTGTTATCCTTATAGGAAGGTGGAAGAAAACCAAAACAAGTCCTTTCTCTTTCTGAAATAGTCAGTTCATTTTCTCTTTATAAAAAATCATTCATATTATTAAAATTTACATCATAAATCATATCCTTAAATTTCATACCCTATGAATATAAATCATAGGATTGGTTCTTGTATTTTCAAGTAAGGAAAATATATCCTTAACATAAAAAATTTATCGATAAAATCTCATTTCAAAAAACTCTTCAAGTCATAACTCAATATCATCATGGAAATCCTTTCTCAATCAACAATCAAGAACCATTCTTTTAGTTCAATAATGTGCATGATAATCAATATGTAGTTTATCCTTTACATTCTCAATCAAAACTTATTATTTAAGCATAACTCATATATTTTTAACTATGGCCAAAACAGGGCAGATTTCAACTTTGAGTTTTAACCACTTTTCAAACCCACATATCATGTACAATTTTATCATATTTCTTATTATAATTGTGACACCTTCCCTAGGGCATCACATTTCTGACTAAAATCTGAAAATCATGTCATAAAGACTTTGAGTTCTAAAATATGGATTTTAAAATTTCTTTTTGCTGACAATATAAACTTATCGAAAATATAAGTAATTACAAAAAAATAGACTGAACTGATTAATACATACATTTACTTATACCATATAATATTCAACAACATTTAAAACATAACTTACAGACTCAAGAAACAGTAGCAAACCCAATGACGGGTCCTACTTAATAGCACGGTAACAACACTAGCGAGAAAATTCAACATACTTGTTCCGGTCTTCCACCAAACTGCACACTGTCAAAACTAAGAAGATCACTTCTCGACGCCGTCACCGAACTCAGAACATTGCCTCCAGTTAAGTCTATGGAACTTACTTCGCCTACTATACAAATTTTGACAATACAAAAATAACAAACAATACAGCAAAGATGTGAGATCCCCTTTCATTAATACCAGTATGGTAGCAAAGAATGATACGAATGACAAAGTCATTTCATACACACAAATATCACAAATATAATCATGTTAACAAATTATCATTATGTTCAGAAAACATATATCACAATAATATAAACATCAACAGTATATCAACAACAAATATCAATAATATACATATGCAATGATTATGCTACCATGATATGTACCTCGACAATGTCACAACAATATGTACACAAAACTATGCATATGCACAATGCATCAGATTCCTACTCCATGGAGTTAAACAATTTCGGATGTGAATTGCCTAGAAGATCTGCCACCCATAATGACAGTCTAAGCTAGACGCGAGACATAAATAGTTTTTGTCAGGGCATACGCCAGTGCGTTGCAATGGTATATCATGGCCAAACATATAATGTGACAAATAAGTCACTATGAATAACCGCGCCCTGACGTCCCTAGTAGATCCCCCACTGCATCACAGTATTCAGCTCTCATTCACTCCTAAACAACAAAAGCCATCACAACAATCGACTATGCATGACAACTCAATGCATGACTCAATCCACCATAGTATTCTTCACAATAGTATTAGAACAACTGCTCATTCAATTGTCTAATACCAACAACATCAATGATATTATATAACTGCTCATTCAGTTTACATAATATCAATGATCCACCAGGGTCCAGTACGTCGGCCCAACAGTAATCCATTATTTTCTCAATCGTGTATCCTTTTTATCGCATTTTCACAATCGCGTCACCTTTTTCAAACGTTTTTGAAATCGCGTAGTGTTTTTAAATCATTTTCTCAACCGTGTTACGATTTTAAATCATTTTCTCAATCGCGTAACATTTTTAAATCATTTTCTCAATTACGTAGCATTTTGAAATCATTTTCTCAATCGCGTAACATTTTTAAATCATTTTCTCAATCGTGTAGTTTACAAATCACTATTTTAAATACGCGTAAGCTATTTCTAATATTTTTCAACTACGTAAAATATTTTCTTTGTTTTCTAAGTTACTTCTTGAAACTTTTGTCCATTATATAATTATTTCTAGCTTTATTTACAACATTTCTTTAATAAAAATCCTTTACCTAATATTTGCTATTATTTCTTTTAAAAAATCTCTAAAATAATTTTACTTTAATTTATTCTCTAAAACCCATTAAATTAAGTTTTTCTTTAATATTGTATAATTCTATGCTTAGGAAATAACTTTAAATTTAAAAACATTATAAGTAGGCATATTGGTCCAAAAATCATTTATATGCTTTATAAATTATCTTTAATTATTTCCTACGCATTTAACCTTTTATAAAAATTCTTAATCCACTTTATTAACTTTAGATCATATAATCCATGGTTAGAAAATAATTTTGGATCATAGGTATATTGAATGACATGTTGGCCGAAATTTAGTACGTCTTTTATAAATCATCTTTAAATTATTTTCCATCCTCTAAGTCCTTGTAAAAATTATTTATTCAATTAAATTAATTAATCTTTGCTTTAGAAAATATTTGAGAACATTTTGGTCCTCTTTGGGGTGATGAAGCCGTGAGCTTCATGTGTTCTTTGGAACACTCATGCAAATCCTCAACATGTTATTCACATCATATTACCTAAGAATACTATCATGCATCCATAAACACATTGCAAATATATATATCAAAGCTATAGATATGCTTGCATCAAAATCAATCACAAATAGGAAAAACTTTAAACAATCAAGTGAATAAATCCTTATGGATCTTTCACCACACACAAATCCACTCCTCACCACCAACACATGGTTGATGAGGGTAATCTCCCTCTTACCTCTTGGAGAAACCTCCAAAGCTCCTTGCTTTGCTTCTTGTACAAGTCCTTCACCACCAAGAGCTTCTTAAAAATCAAAGTAAACACACATAATCAATATATATAAGACTTGAATAAGAAAACCATGGATTAGAATCATGGTTAGAACCTTGAAAATCAAAAGAAAAGTAAAGATTAATGAACTTCACCAATAAAGTTTCAATCTTTAGCTTGAAGAACAAGGTTGAAGATGGAAGAATTAGGGAAAGTCTCTAACATGAAAGTTCCTTAGAATTTCATGGAGATTCAAGATCTAAGGTTGTATAGAATTATTGAAGCTTGGAAGGTATTTCTATGGTGGTTGGCCGTGAGCTTCTCTAAAGAGGAAAGGTAAGAGTTTTTGTGTTTGGCTTTGAAAGAACTCCTTGAAGATGGATGATTTTGATCAAGACTCCAACTACATAGATGCTTAGATTGATGTAAGGATTCAAGAAATAACGTTGGTTAAAATTATTGGAGAGTGATAGTTTGATCTTGGCCTCTTGGCCGTGAGCTCCCTTTGAAGAACAAGGTGAGAACTTTTTGGTTTTCAAGCAAGAGATGAAGATGATCACAACATCAAAGTATCTTAGAATGGTAAGAGGATTGAAGAAATGATATTGGTAAGAATTATAGAAGAGTGGAAGGGATTTTCTCCACCATGGCCGTGAGGTGTTCTTGGGAAAATGGAGAGAATTTTTGTGAAGCTTGGTTTAGAAAGATGGTGAAGATGAAATGAAATGAATTAAAACATTTCCTATAGCTCTTCTAAGCCTAAAACCATGACCTCCCCCCCTTGTACACTAAGGTGATGTCTAAATACATTAGCCACCATTTTAGGCTTCAAGAGCCATTGATTAAATCAATGGTGGATCTTTGGTAGAAGCTTCCAAGTGATATGATCAAATCTAAGCCATTGGATCTCTCCTCCATGAAATTCTAGCCATAAGATGCATTTTCAAAAATGGAGGGTCAAGATCTTCTTTACTTTCTTTCCATCCAAGGGTCACAAATGGTCCTAGCCACTTTGTAAGACCAATCTCCACCGTAGATTAAGTCAAGGGTGGATATCCTAAACTTCCTTATTAAGGTTGTCTTTACAACCATTGATTAGATCAATGGTGAACATCCAAAGCTTCCTAACTAAGTTTACTCTCACACCATTGATTAAATCAATGGTGATCATCCAAGGCTTCTTCATTAAGTTTGTTTCTCAACCATTGATTAGATCAATGGTTGATGTTCAAAGCTTCTCCACTAAGTCTTGTCATCCAAGGGTGCAAATCAAGGTCAAGCCCTCTTTGTTAACTAGCATTTCCATTGGTTGGGTGGTTACTAACTTGTTTCCTATTGGTTGTTACTTTTGTTGACCAATTTCTATTGGTTACCCTTGAAAAGTCTTTGCCACAAATGTTGACTTAATCTTATTGGTTGATCTTATTTCTATAGCTCTCTTATTGGTTCATCAAAGATGACTACTTCTAATTGGTTCATCAAATGAAGGCTAGATTCTAATTAGTTCATCAAGGATGGCTAAATTCCTATTGGTTCAATTTATAACCATCAAATTTGATTAATTCTTATTGGTTCATTTCAAAGATACTAGATTCCTATTGGTTTAGAAATTCAAGCCATCTATTTTGACTAAATCCTATTGGTTTACAGAAAATATTTTCCAAACAATTGCTACAGAAATTATTACTTAATGAACATAACATTACTGGTTACAAGACAGTAAATATTTGTCCGTTGTAAAATAAAAATATAGTATATTTTTATTTCAGAGATAGTTTCTAAAAATTAAAAGATTGAGTCATGTATCTCTCGGAATTGGGTTTAGTAAGATTCCCCAGCTTCGAATAAATACGTAAAGATTTTCCCCGGCCCGAAAATTATTATTTTCCTGACACGGAGCAAATCACACAAAACGTTCAAATACAATCGCAGAACAGTCAAAATAATTTTACAATATACAAAAATTATTAAACAGTACAATTCTATCATTACTGTCAAATAGCTAAATTTTGGGGTGTTACAATAATAAGGCAGCCTTATGCCTTAACACTCCCAACCATTTCAAGTCATTATTTTACATATTTAAAGTAACAAAATATTGGTTCAATTTGGGCAATATTCTGCCTTAACAAACAACCACCAATTAAGTTTCAAAATTCACACTCAAATGCATTTAAAACACTATTATCAACAAGGCAACATTTAGCCTATTCTCCTTATCACAATTTAGACCACCATTATAATTAAATAAGCATCATAAATCTGCCCAAAAACAAGGCACAACATGTGGTCAACATCCATAATTATTCATAATGAATGAAACTAATCTCTATTGAACATATATTCATCAGATATGTAATCCAAACTCAAGACTTAACTATTCTTATTCATTTTTAATTCTCAAAACCTCTAATGAGAGTTATGTGTCATGAAACTACATCATTTTCTCTTTTTTTCCAACATATGACCGTGACCTTCCAAGATAGAAACACTACAAAATCAATTCAATTTCGAAGTCAATAAACATATAGCAAATTCTATTTTGGCCATAAACTTTATTTAATCAAATCACAATTTCAAGCACAATTGTAGTAACAATTTTTGTCAAAATAGGGCAGCTCTTACTATGTATTTCAACCACATTTTAAGTTATAAATACATGAACATTTGCTCCAAATTTTTAATTATATTTGGCAGCATTTTGCCTTGTTTCTCATTCATCACTTAAATCATCATAACACTCAATGGAAGATGAAACACAAATTGAAACATGATAAACCTAGTTTGACTGTGAGGTCCATAACCAGAAAACATCATCAACTTGACAAGTTGCTCACTCAATAAATTATCAAAGAAGAAGAACTAGTTGGAAGTAAGGAACTAAAGCACAAAAACAACAAAATCATGCTCTGTTAACTTTGTCCAGCTGTGACATACATGAAGACAAGATCAAAATTTAACCAAAAATATCATAGAAAAAAGAAGAACAAGTCAAGGGCAAGCATCCCCTGCCTCATGATTTTCCTTTGTTTCCTTTTTATTCTTCAAGCTTTAAAATTAGCATAAAAGAGGTTGGAAACTAGGCAACGACTGCCCCAACAATTCGCCCCAAAAACATAATCAAATCTTCATTTTCTTTTTTTGTTCAACATTACATTTCAACATATATCTTAATAGATTTAAATGAGCAATTCAAAGAAAATATTCAGCCCAACTCAACCGTGAATCATAGGAGCCCAAAACATTAATCAATTTCACCAATTCCTCACAATTTTCATATTCAATTAACCAAGACATATTTTGAGCAATCAATCAAATAGGTGTTTTTATCCTATTCCAAAGCTCAAGCTAAAGTTAACACATAGTCAATCTTTCCATTTCAAAGTCTTTATCAAAACAACAATTTTTCAGACTTAAGAAAACATAAAATGAAATGTCAAAGAATTTCCCCCTACCTCATACTCCATGGTTCTTTGCTCTTGTTCTTTCTTGGTTGGCCTCCATTGTTCTCCGTTTTTTCTTCATTTTTGTTTGCTGTTGCCATTCTTCTTTCTCTCTATTATTTATATTTTTTTCAACACACTCAAATGAGAGAGAAAGAGTAACTGAGTCAAAGAAATAAAAGGAAAGAAAATGATCAAAACGTATCAAAGATGGCATCAAGCATGAACTAGGGGAGAATGGACAAACTAGTGCGATGGACGAACAAACGACGGATGAACTAGCAGACGAGTGAGCGACAAAGAAAGAACAAACAACATGAGCGGATGCATGAGAGAAAGCAAGACTAGAGAGTGAGAGATGAGGGTGAAACGGAAGGAAGAAACATGAACTTATGTGGGAGAGAAAAATGTAAAGAGAAAGAAACAAAGAGTGAACGAACGTGAAGGAGAGAAAATGTAAAGAGGGTGAATAGTGGTAAAGATAAGAAATTTGTGGCTTAAAATAGTAGGAAGGAAATTTTATAAAATTCACTTGGAACTTTTGTATCTCCTAGGAACATCTTAATCTTTCGAAATCAAGTTTTCTAGCTTTCATGAGTGTTCCCAAAAATCACATATCTTAACTAAATTCATATATTCTGATTTTCATAATTTTCTATACACTGTCATTCATCAGATAAACTGCACTATTTCTTTTAAATTAAACCGAACCTATGAGGTAAGTAAACATGCTTGCCTTAACTTATTTTTCATATCAAAATATTTCATATTCCACTTATCATCTCCAAACAATTTCATAATTTTCCAAGCTATCTAGCTATTTTATTTAATTTATAAACAATTTCTTAGTGTTATTTAAATATCAAACTAATTTATTTGATCTCTAAAAAATTAATATAGCTTATTCCAAGCATTTATGACTTAAAATAATTTCTCCATATTCATTTCCATCTTTTAGCTATTTAAGCTAAATTTCTGAGCTATTTGGGGCTATTTTTCACATTCAGTGTTATAGATTTATGCTCAATTCAACCCAAACAATTACCCAAATTATTAGGTAATTAATTCCAGATATATTGAGCTACTGTAACATTGATTAGTATCATTAGGTTGGGCAGAATGTTACATCAGCCACGTTTCTACATCCTTTATATTTGACTTTCCTATGTTATTTCTTCACTTTTTCACTCATTCTCTCTTTGCTCTATCATGGTCCAGTAGCTCCAGCAGAAGAGAAGGAAAGCAAGCAAAGGAAAGATGAGAGAAAAAAGAAAGAATCAAAGGGGAAAAGCAAGCTTGAGTTTTATTAGCCATCATCTACATCTCAGCTGCAAGAGGTAAGGGATTAGACTTCTTCTTAGCTTCTTTTCTCCATTTTCACCATTGATGCATATTTGATGCATAATAGGTCAAATTGGGTTCTAGAGGCATTTGGAGTGTTTGTTTTTGTGCTTGAATGTGTTTCAATGGTTGTTTACAACTTGTTCATGGTTTGAGTTTGAGTTAGAGACTTAAAACTCATCTTTTGGACTTTTGATGCATAAACTGGGAAAATAGGTTTTGGATGAGTGATTTTGTTCATGGATCTAAGATTTGTGGTTAGAGTTAGTGGTTGATGATTCCTATGCGTTAGTGAATTAGTTAAGGACTTAAAATCACCTAGAAAACTATTTTGGAATGGTTGAATTCCGAGAGATGCTCTAATGGAATAGTACCGGGTGCTATTTTTCTACAGAATTTTACAGAAAAACACCCCGCGCAGTGGCATGGTAGTTTCACACTGGGGCATGGCCTGAAAAATTTCAGTCCAATACTTAAACCCGAGAGCAGCACGCCACGACCTAGGGAAGTCATGCCGAGGTGTGAGCTCTAGAATTTTCAAGAGATGTGTTCTTGATGTCTTGGGATTCTCTAAGTGTTAGGATCACTTATATATACCTTTTTAAGTGTGTTGAGGCACTAATGGAGGTATTTATTAGAAGGAATAACAACCCAACATATATGACAAATTTGAGAAACCTTAGGCATTCTTTGAGATAGAGAATGCCATAGGAAGTACCTAGGACCTTATTCAACATGAAGTTGACTTTAAAATCACTTGTGAAGTGATGAAGTGAGGTTCTAGATATAAGAGTACTAGTGCATGCTTCTTACTACTTATTTGAATAAGTTAGGCTAATGTTCACATGTACTAATATTATTTTTTCATAAGGTTGTGAGGATCTTGTGATTATTTCAAATGTGATTTGAAAATACTCTTGCATGCCTTTAAATCTTGCTGTTCCTATGTATTGTGACATTAGATGGTGTGCACAACCATATGGCCTGAGAATGAGGTGTTGGATCTAAATTCTCATAGTTTATACTATTATGGTCAGGGTTATCGGTATGGGGGTAGTAGCAATACTCTTACTATGGTGAAGGGAAGGAATCCACTTATTACTAAGTAGTGTAAGGGTGATCGTGTCAATCCTACTCAGTATATACAATGGAACGTGGTTCCTGGGAATGAGCAAGTAACACGTCTTTACTAAAACTAAAAATCTACATAAGCATTGTATAATCATATTATTAGGACATTGTGTGAGCATAACCATATATCATAACATAAAGCATTGCATTTGTTGACAACTATATGGGCGGTTGTTTTGATTGCTCGATGATATTTTACAATTTATATGGGTAGTTGTTCAATATCATTGTTTGTTCATTGTAAGTGTGTGTTAGGTTATTGCTTGCCTTGTGAATGTTACATAGAGAGTACGTATATTCTTAGTAGTGTTGAGTAATAGCTCATCTATCTATTGTAAGATTAACTTGATATATGTAGATTATTTATTCTATTTGAATGGATAACTACTGGTTTTGGCTTACTCATATTGAGGATTTGTGAAGTCTCGCCTCGTCGTATTTCTATGTAAATTCAGGCTAACACCCTTCAAGGGGAAAGGGTAAGAAGAAGAAAAATGCTTAGTTTTATTTATTAGTTACTTTGTACATTAGCTTGTATTTATTTCCTTTGCTTTTAGTTTGTAAAAGCTCATGTATTACAATGTGGCTTCTTAGCCAGTGATGTATATATACAACCTTTTTTTTTATCCTTCATACCTCTCTATAATGACTATACAGGTTCTTATGGATTTATGTTTTATCCATTAATCGGAAGTGACATACTAGATGTAGTTTATCTTGAAATATTCAGGTTATTTTACGATAATTGTATTAGGATGTTACACAACACTTTCTCATCTTGGTATGTGCTTCCTAGATTGTACTTATAATTTGGTTACTTGATGCTGTTTGATAGGATTTTTAATACTTCTAAAATGAAAATTCCTGAACATTGCAAATGGATGGATGAAAGGATAGGTCTTGATAAGAATATTACAAATGAATTTATAGAGGAGGGTTTTGAGTTTGTTGAATCTACTTGTGCCCAAGATCAATATAGGCTAGAAGGAAAGTTAAGGTGTCCTTGTAAAAAATGTAAATGTAGGTAGTACCAAGAAGTTAACGACATCAAGGTGCATCTATATAGTAATTACAGGCTTTATGAGTAACTACTTCTACTGAACTAACCACAGAGAATCAATGCCTCATATTCTTGTTGTAGTTTTTGATGATTCATACTATAGAGGTAGTGGGTTAAGGGAGGACTTCAATAGGTATGAGCAGATGGTAATGGATGCCACTGGACCTTCAATCGGTACTTACATTGAGCAACAAGGATTTGGTTATGTTGAACAAATGAGTGAAGATCCTAACCCAGAAGCCAAATTTTTTTTTTGATATGTTGGTAGCTACAAAAGCTCCCTTCTATGATGGTTGTGAAGATTACTCTGAATTGTCAGCAACAATACAAACTCTAAGTATCAAGTCTGACTTCAATAACTCTGGGAATTGCTTTAATCGATAAGTGGATTTCATGGGGAACGCATTGTCGAAAGATAATCGAATGCCCAAAAACTTCTATCGTGCAAAGAAATCAGTAGAACGACTAGGGCCAAGTCATGTTAAGATTGACTACTATCCAAATGGATACATGTTATACTATCCTCCTGAAGAGAATATGGAAAGTTGTAAATTTTGTGGTCAGGACCAGTATAAAAGAAGCACTAGAAACAATAAGGTTAAATAAACTCCTTTGAAAAAAATGTGATACTTCCCACTTGTCCCAAGGTTACAAAAACTTTATTCCTCAATACAAATGGAAACTCTAATGACATGGCATCGTGAGAGTCAGAGGGATTCAAGTTCCTTGTCTTATCCTCGTGAAGGAGAAGCTTGGAGATGTTTTGATGAAACATATACAGAATTTGTAGAAGACCCTCGAAATATGAGATTAGGGTTATGTGCAGATGGGTTTACTCCATTTGATAAAACTAGTAGGACTTATTCTTGTTGGCCAGTAATAGTCATCCTGTACAATCTTCCTCCTGAAATATGAATGTGGAGAGAATTTTTGTTCTTGAGTGTCATAATTCCTGGCCTGATGAATCTTAAAAGTAGAATTAATGTGTACTTACGACCATTAATAGAAGATCTTAAAAAGTTATGGAATAAAGGTGTTTTGATATATGATGTGTCAATCAAACAGAACTTTCTCATGAAGGCAGCTTTGATGTGGACGATTAATGACTTACCTGCATATGAGATGTTATTTGGATGGATGATGATGGGAAAACTAGCTTGCTTGATTTGTATGGAGTGATCAAAAGCACTTACACTTCAACATAGATGCAAAACTTCATTCTTTGATTATCACCAACAGTTCTTGCCAATTGATCATGCCTATAGAAGGAATAAGAATGCGTTTAAAAAGGGATGTGTTGAGACTGGAGTACCCTGACTTAGGTTGACTGGTGAGGAAGTGTGGGAAAGGGTGAGACATTTTCCTAGTATTATTGAATCTACAGGAGACCACTCGATTGGGTACGAGGTTAGTCACAACTAGACCAAACGCACTATATTTTGGGACTATCCATATTGGAAAGCAAACCTTCTCCATCATAATCTAGATGTCATGCACATTGAGAGAAATGTGTTTCTTAATATTTTATGCACAGTTTTGGATACTATGGGCAAGACAAAAGACACTTTTAAAGCTATAATAGATTTAGTAAAATATTGTAGATGAAAGGATCTAGAGTTGTAGGATGTTGGAGGTGGAAAACTAAGGAAACCAAAAGCACAATACACATTAACTAACCAGTAAAGGTTAGCTGTTTGCGAATGGGTAAAACAACTTAAGCTACCAGATGGGTATGTTTCCAATTTGGGTAGGTGTGTTGACATGAGGGCAGTGAAGTTATTCGGTATGAAACGTCATGACTGCCACATATTCATGCAATATTTACTCCTGATGGCATTCAAAGCTTTGTCAAAGTCCATTTGAAATATGCTTACTAAATTCAACAAATTCTTCACAGAATTAACTTCTCATTATTGAGAGAGAATAAATTGTTTGAGATGGAGCAGAACATTCCAATTATTATGTACAAATTAGAGCAAATATTTCCTCCAAGCTTCTTTGACTTTATGGAGCACCTTTCAATCCATTTGTCATACAAAGCAAGAGTTGGTAGTCCTGTGCAATATATATGGATGTATTCCTTTGAAAGGTGGATTTACTTATCTCATTCTTTTAAATGAAATTCTCATAGTATATCGGAATTTTTTAACTAATCAACTCAATTTTCATTATTAGGTTTATACGTATCTTAAAAGATAAAGTCACAAACCCGTCTAAAGTCGAATGTTTCATTTGTGAAGCTTATCTAGTGGAGGAGACTTCTACCTTCGCATCTTACTACTATCCACATGAAATTCCTTCTAGGAGAACATGATTTCCACATAATGACAATAGAGGTGATGGGAGTTCAACAAATCCACCATTGTCTATTTTTTATTATCTAGGACACCCTGCTGGAAAACGCAACTATACTACCTTAGATGAAAGGGAAATTGAAGTTATAAAATTATATGTTCTTTTAAATTGTCCTGAGGTATAGCCTTTTTTAGAGTAAGTCATCGAGCATATGCTAATTACTCATATATTGCAGCGATTAATACAAATCTTACATGATCTATGATCTGTATGCAGAATGTAAGCAAATATGTTACGAGAACTTGTCCTTGACATAAATCACTCAGAAGTAGACAAAGAAATTTCCACATTGCTCCCCGCATGGTTTAAAGAACATGTATGCTAACTTCTTTCAATCATTTATAATATCACTTGTTAAGTTAAACTAACAAATAATTTCATAATATAAGTTCTTGATTCAAGTAACATGATTGAGGACCATTTTTTGAGGAGTTTGGCATGGAGGGCACTTAGAAAAGTCAACAAATTTACAACATATTTTTTAAATGGTTTTAAATTCAACACAAGGTCTAAAAGTCATGGGATTGGTATGACAAATTATGGCATATATGTTAGAGATGGTGGTTATGAGATGATGGAGAATGATTACTATAGGGTGCTAACTGATATTGTTGAATTGGAGTATACCAGAAGGCCCACAAAAAAGTTGGTTTTATTCAAATGTGACTGGTTTAATCCCACTATCAATCAAGAGACAAAGATCAATAAAAATTATGGGATTATTGAAGTTAGAGAGTCTAGGAGATATAAAAATTATGATCCTTTCATATGGGCACAACAAGCAAAGCAAGTGTACTATACAAAGTATCCTGAAGGCCAACAAGGGTGGTTATGTGTGATGAAAACTAAGGCATAGAGTATAATTCAAACTTCAGAAACTAAGAACCTCGAAGCTGATGATCCGTACCAAGAAACTGATGTCCCTGTAATGCTTATGATAGTTTCAAATGATGATCTTCAACAAAGTCTTGTTGATATAACTGGTCCAACAAAGGAAGTTCAAAAAGAGTCTTTGAATTAAGTTGATTTAGAAGAAGTAGATGAAGACGTAGAACTTATAACACAGGAGGAGGAGGAGGAAGAAGAAGAAGAAAAAAAAATATTTTTTGATTAGCTTATTTATGTATCTAAGTTTGTATTATTATGCTTGTTTGTGAATTTCTTTAAGTTTGTGCTTTTAGGTGCATGCCTGTGAATCTCTTTAACTTTAGTTGCTTTAATACATGTGCTTGTTTTTTTAGTTACTTTAAAAAAAGTTAATTATATTTTTTGTTTACCATATGTACATAAATGGCAGATAACCATATAGGTAGAGGTAGAGGTAGAGGTAGTGTAACACCCCTTTAGAGGATGTCACACATAAAAGAAAATAAA
This sequence comes from Ormosia emarginata, assembly GCA_029884605.1. Lineage (NCBI taxonomy): Eukaryota > Viridiplantae > Streptophyta > Magnoliopsida > Fabales > Fabaceae > Ormosia > Ormosia emarginata. The sequence goes on along the minus strand of JAQQTP010000074.1, from coordinate 22,852,080 downwards.
AGAAATAGAAATAAAATCTACCCAAGTTGTAAAACATTTGTCAAATAATAATATGGGTCGTAAAGTAATTCCTGATAGACAGTTTATTAAAAATAAAATATTACGGAAAACATAAAATAAATAGAACAACACCACTCATAATATACATATGTTTTAAGTTATAAGTTATACAAATAATTTACAACTACAATTACAAATATTTAAACAGAAACAGTAAATAAAAACAGTAAAAGTGTCAATATATACATCCATACGCAGACGCACCCAAAAAAAACATCAAACATATTTACTCCTCTGAAGGATCACTCTCATCATGAAAATGATCATCAGGGGACAAATATCCTGGATGCCTCGACTCTCGGCGATAACGTGATCGCGTTGTCGATACGATACTTATCTCACTAGGCTCCGTGGTCATACCACCAAAATGGCGCCTAATGGATAAGGGTAACTCTAAGTGTAGAAACACTGTCGTAGTCATGATCGGCTCTCCATCAAACCTATGACGTAAGGTCACAGTCATCCGTCCTGCATATGTCACCGAGTCTCTATCTCCCCTCATGTTCCACGATAAAGATCCACCGTGAAACTCCAAAGTCACGAACCCCAAAAATCCAGGTACCGCCATACCAAAACTAATCAATCCAATGGATATGGATGATCAGATGGTTCTTGATCGTAAAACTGGTCGTCGGTTTGCTGATCTTCCTCCTCCTCGGGGTACAAGACCTCAAGAGGCTGTTCCTCTTCTTCTTCCTCAAACTCTTTACCGCATAAAATAAATATACAGGAAACACATACAATAAAGAGGTAAGACAATCTAAAATCATCACAAACATGGCCAATAAGAAGACGACAAATAACAATTATGCAGTTCATACAATACGAAAAGCTATAACAGTAATAATAATGAAATAGAGTAAAACTTAGATATCATAACGTTACATAACATCACAGATATAACACAGATAAAAAAAACACAGATAAAACAATATCACAGATAGAATAAAATAAGAAATAGACCACCATCATAATAATAACCAGATAAAGATAAATAGAGAAAATGGAATAACATCCAAGATATAACCAGATAAAGATAAATAGAGAAAATGGAATAACATCCAAGATATAACCAGATAAAGATAAATAGAGAAAATGGAATATCATCCAAGATAAAATCATATACACTAAGACACAATCCTACTCCATGGAGTTAAACACAAACAGATATCAGAGAGAATGACTTGCAAAATCTATTAGTACCACGGCTGCCCAACCAACTATCACGCTGTCACACGTTGCGTCAATAGCCTACGACACTGGGAATCCACCATCCAGGCGTAGTATAGTTCACGGTCTCCCGTTGTGGCACTATAGGCAATGTACTACTAGACTTTACAAACCTCGATTAAATATAGTGCGTGTCGAGTCCATTAGTGTGCTATCGGTTTACCACGGCTCAGCGGAGCTACCAACTGTCCACATGTGGGATCCCGTACACTAAAGTCTCCAAGTTCATTAGAACAATGAACCACACTACGTTTATCGCATCGACAACACGATGTGATTCGTCTCGTCAACCAAAACACCAAAAATTGGCATAAAGACAATACATAATTCCAAAAATAAGAAATTATGAAAATGCCCTCAAGATAATAATATGCCCTCAATGGCAGAAAATAGAAAGCCTGTACGGGTTCTCATTTTCCCGACAGCGAAAAATCCTCAAAAGCCTGTACGGGTTCACATTTTCCCGACAGTGAAAAATAAATACAGTAACTGTCAATCGCGTAGAAATTTTATCGCATTTTCAAAATCTTGTCGTTTTTATAATCGTTTTGAAATCGCGTAAATATATTTTTCTGTTTTCAAAATCGCGTAGGATTTTTAATACGTTTTCTCAATCGCGTAAGATTTTTAAATCATTTTCTTGACCGAATTCCTTAAAAATCACTATTTAAATAAACAGAAATAATAATTAGTACTTTTAAACTACGTATAATATTTTCCATACCGTATACTGTCTTTTGGACATCTTTTCTATCTTATTTATCCGTTTTTACTAAAAATTGACAGTATTTTGTTTAGAAAATTATATTAATGGTTTCCTAATTTTACCATAAAAATTCTGTTTATTAAATTTTTAAACCATATAATTAATCCTTTTGAAAACTACTAACATGCTTCAAAATACAGCATGAGCTATATGTTAGAAATTTTTGAAAGTTATTGTATTTCTCATTACAGTAAAAAAATCATTAGTATCAACCTCTTAAACTTAGTTCTAACCACTTTATTTCTTTAAAACTCATTGTAGAAAATTTACTTTAACTTGTATTGCTTCTTCTTGATTGAAAATAGCTTGGAATTAATTTTAGAAATCATGAATTGTCTAATTTGGCATGTTGGCCGAATTTGATAAAAACTTTGCATTTGATTTCTAAATTGTTTTTCATCTTCTAAAAACATGTTAAATCTCTTGTATTGTTTACATTAATTAAATCCTTACCTTAGAAAATAATTTTAGAAATCAAAATGTTGAAGTTAGACTTATTGGCCGAAAATGTAAGGTTATGCCATTTGATTTCCAAATTCATTTTTCTTGACTTAAACAACTTAAAACCTTCTTAATTCTCCTAGGTTAATTAAATCACCTTTTAAGAAAATTAAGAGAACATTTTGGTCCTCCATTTTTGTTAATGGCCGTGAGCCTCATGGAAGTGTTCTTTGGAACACACATGCATTTCCTTGACATGTTGTTCACATCCTACACATTATCATACAATTCTATACTTTATCATGCAATTCTAACACATGCAATATTATCAAAGCTTATAAACATGCAACTTAAAGCTTGTAGACATGCAAAATTATTACAATCACCAAATAAAGAAAGCTAATAACAAATACCACATAACTACTAACAAACACAAAAATTAACAAATAAACACATAACAACCACATCACCACCGAATCCTTATGGATTCTACAAACACCACAAATTAATCCATCTTCTTACCACCACCAAGGGATGATAAGATTAGTCTTCCTCTTACCTTAAATGAAGACTAATGATTTGCTTTCACTCCTCCTAAGGTTCGGTTTTCTCCACCAAAATACCTAGCATCTCAAACGAAAATCTACAAGTTACTAACCATGAAAAAGAACCTAAACCATGGATAGATCATGGCTTAGAACTTTGAAAAAGAAGAGAGAAAAGAAAAACATGATATTTCACCTTCTAGGTAAGATTTTCAAGATTGGTTTCCAAGCTCCAAATGGAAGAATTTGTAAGAACTCTCAACTAGAGATGTTCTTAGGATGGTGTTTAGGTTTAGAAAAGTTGGCTTGATTGAATTTAGGGTGGTTGGATGATCAAGAAGCAAGCTTGGCCGAAAATGGTGAAGAGAAGAGACAAGAATGGTGGCTAGGGTTTTTGATGAGAGAGAAGAGAGAATTTTGCATGCAAGCAAAGTGATCTTTGGTCTCCTAACTCTCTTGGCCGTAGCTCTCAAAGAGCATGCAAGGTGTGCATCTTGCTTGGCTTCATCCAAGCCCTTGGATGCATCAAAGGTTAGGATTAAAGCTTGCTTAACAAGCTTGTCTCCTATTGGTTGGTTCTTGATGACTCCCCAAGCCTAGTCACACTGCTCATAAATTATCAGCTTAGTCAGCTAGCTGAGTCAGCTTGTTCTGGAAAGTTCTACTGCTAATGATGTTTAATTAAGCTACTAAGTTAATCGTATCTAAACGTGGGTCTTGCAAAACATTTCCGGGTCCATTTCATTTTATTATCTTGACTAATAAAATAATATTATAATATTATAAAATTATTTTATTTGACAAGAAAAATCCTAAAAATTAAAAGATTATTTATCGTCTCATTTAGAATCGGGTTGAGTAAGATCCCCTAATTCTAAATAATAAAATAAGATTTTCCCCGGCCCGAAAAATATTATTTTCCTGCCTCGGAGCAAATCACACAAAAAGTCCATATAAAATCATAGACAGTAATATCGAACATTAAATCAAGTAGAAAACAATTAAAAACAAAAAAAAAAGAAAAAACAAAGACGTTCGGGACGTAATGGTCATTTTCCCATTTTTTCCCACAACGTAGCTAACTGCTTCAAAAAGTTCAAATAAAATTACAGACGGTATTAATTGTCTCAGTATATCTTCCAAAAAATTAAAACAGTAGCTCGGAAAAACTTTTATTTTACCGTATCGGAACAAATTACGTAAAAAGACCAAATAAAATTTGAGCCTGTATAAACGTATTTGTATTTCACACAGAAATCGAGAAACAGTAAAATAAGGACACAACGGTCATTTACATAATAACTTGAAAAACAGCAAACAGTACATTCGAAATATTTTCTAAAAATTGGGGCGCTACAACTCTCCCCAACAAATAAAAATTTCGTCCTCGAAATTCGCTGTTCCTCAAAACAAATGAGGATATTGATCCTTCATGTTATCTTCCAGCTCCCAGGTAGCTTCACCCATCACATCATTCCATATGACTTTCACTAGTTCGATCATTTTCCCTCGAAGTTGTTTTACCTTTCTGTCCTCAATTCTGACAGGTAAAGTTTCATAAGTCAAATTCTCCTTCAATTGCACGTCATCTGGCTGTATAACATGCGTCGGATCTGGTATATACTTTCGCAACTGTGACACATGAAATACGTCATGCAGATTTGACAGAAACGGCAGCATAGCGATCTGATATGCTACAGGACCTACACGTCGGATAATCTGATACGGTCCAATGAATTTAGGAGTAAGCTTCTTAGACTTAATAACTCTTCTGACACCAGTCGTAGGAGTAACTCTTAGAAATACATGTTCACCCTCCTCAAACTCAAGAGGTCGTCTTCGTTTATCCGCATAACTCTTTTGTCTGCTTTGTGTTATTCTCATCTTCTCTTGTATCATCTTTACTTTTTCTGTAGTTTGTTGTATAAGATCGGGTCCAACAGTCATACTTTCCCCATCTTGATACCAACATAACGGTGTTCGACATCGTCTTCTATACAATGCCTCATAAGCTGCCATTCCTATGCTTGAATGAAAACTATTGTTGTAGGTGAATTCTATCAAAGATAAAAATTCATCCCAACTTCCTCGTTGTTCCAAAACACAAGCACGCAACAGATCTTCCAAAGACTGTATAGTTCTTTCTGTCTGACCGTCAGTCTGCGGATGATACGCTGAACTCAGTCGTAACTTAGTTCCCATAGCTTCTTGCAGACTTCGCCAAAACCTTGACGTAAACCTCGGATCTCGATCAGAAACTATACTAGTCGGTACACCATGTAATCTGACAATTTCACTGATGTACAACTGGGTTAATCTTTCCAATGAATATTTAATATTAATTGGTAAGAAATGAGCCGATTTCGTAAGCCTATCGACTATAACCCATATTGAATCATGACCTTTCCTTGTCTTCGGCAAACCAGTAATGAAATCCATGGATATGCTATCCCATTTCCATTCTGGAATAGATAACGGTTGTAACATTCCAGCTGGTCTTTGATGCTCCACTTTCGCCTTTTGACAGATTAGACAAGTTGACACGCACCTAATCACATCACTCTTCAATCCATGCCACCAGAATAACTTCTTCAAGTCTTGGTACATTTTTGTTATACCTGGATGCATACTTAATAAACTAGTATGGGCATGTTTCACAATATATCTTCTCAACTCCCGGTTACGAGGAACACAGACTCTACCCCGAAACCTCAGAATTCCATCAGTTCCTTCTTTTAACTCTATTGTCTCGCCTTGCTTTATTTGTTCCCTTATTCCTTGCAAAAATTTATCAGCATTCTGTTTTTCCCTTATGTCTTCCATCAGTTCGCTTGAGATAGTAACCATGTTAACACAGATCCTCCCCGGTTTCAACTCAACAAATGGCCACTCATCTCTAAACTGTTCAATGAGCTCCTTTTCCTTGATCATCAGAGCAGAAGCACTGATAATCTTTCTACTTAAGGCATCAGCCACAACATTCGCCTTACCAGGGTGGTACAATAGTTGAAAATCATAATCTTTCAGGAATTCTAACCATCTCCGCTGCCTCATGTTCAGCTCCTTCTGATCATACAAGTATTTCAAGCTCTTGTGATCACTGAAAATGTTGAACGTTGCTCCATAGAGAAAATGTCTCCATATCTTTAGAGCAAAAACCACAGCAGCCAATTCCAAATCGTGCGTTAGATAATTCCTCTCATGAACCTTCAATTGTCGAGAAGCATATGCCACAACGTTCCGATCTTGCATTAACACGCATCCTAGTCCTTGATAAGAAGCGTCGCAATACACCTCAAAAGATTTCGTCGAATCTGGTAGGATCAACACCGGTGCAGTTGTTAATCTCTTCTTCAACTCTTGAAAACTGGCTTCACGTTCTTCCGTCCATTCAAAAGCTTAATTTTTCCTCGTAAACTGCGTAAGTGGTCCAACAATCTTGGAAAAACCCTCGATAAACCTCCGATAATAACCAGCAAGTCCAACAAAACTTCGAACTTCTGTTACCGTCTTAGGTCTTTCCCATTGTAAAACAGTCTCCACCTTCGATGGGTCCACCGCAATACCTTCTTTAGAAATTACGTGACCAAGAAATTGAACTTCTTCCAACCAGAACTCACACTTAGACATTTTCGCATACAGCTGCTTCTCCCTTAAAATCCGAAGAACAATATTCAGATGTTCTGCATGCTCTTCCTTCGATTGGGAATAGATCAGAATGTCATCGATAAAAACAACAACAAATCTGTCTAAATAAGGACGAAAAATCCTGTTCATATAATCCATAAATATGGCAGGAGCATTCGTCACCCCAAATGGCATTACTTGATACTCATAATGTCCATAATGAGTTCGAAAAGCAGTTTTCGGCACATCTTCCCCTTTTACACGAATCTGATGATAACCAGATCTCAGATCTATCTTGGAAAATATGACAGCTCCTTTCAACTGATCCATCAAATCATCAATCCTTGGAAGCGGATATTTATTCTTGATAGTCACCTTGTTCAGCTGACGATAATCCACACAAAGCCGAGACGTTCCGTCCTTCTTCTTGACTAAAAGCACTGGCGCACCCCATGGTGAAACACTAGGTCGCACAAACTCTTTCTCCAATAGCTCCACCAATTGCTTCTTCAGCTCCTCCAATTCCACTGGCGACATATGATACGGTGCAATTGAGATAGGACCTGTTCCTGGTACTAAATCAATTGAAAACTCGATCTCCCTCTCAGGTGGCAAACCAGGTACGTCGTCAGGAAAAACATCAGGAAACTCGTTGACAACAGGAATAGTATTCACATCCTTCTCATTCTTAACTTCTAGAGAAGACAATACCATATATCCTTGTGCTCCATCTCTTAACAAAGACTTGACCTTAACAGCAGTTAAGAATCTAGACTCCTCTTCCTTAGGAAAAACTATGGTTTTACTGGCACAGTCTATAAGGATATGGTTAGAACATAACCAGTCCATCCCTAATATTACATCTATCTCAATAAGAGGTAAACAAATTAAGTTGACCATAAACAAATGGCCCTTCACAACAATAGGACAATCCAAACAGATCTCAGATGTAACAACAGGTTTAGCAGTTGGCGTAGATACACTCAATTTAACATTCAGAGAAGACACAGGCAACTTCAATCTCTCCACACAATCATATGCAATAAAAGAGTGTGTAGCACCAGAATCATACAATACAGTCAGAAGATTACCTCCAATGTCTCCTTCTTCCTGAATAAGATCATCAGACTTAGAAATCTCAGATCCTATCATTGTATATACTCGTCCTCCTGATCTTGGTTGAGTATTTCCAGATTTTTGCTGACTAGCTTTAACATACCGAACAGCAGGTTTCCTCTTCGGCTGTGGACAATCCTTCGATATGTGCCCAGGTTGCTTACAGTTAAAACAAACTGTACCTTTAACCATGCACTCGGGAGAGATATGACCTTTCTTCCCGCACTTAAAACATGTCGGCGTAAACGCCACTCTCTGTCCAGCTCCACTTCCACTTGCACCTCCACTAACAGATGGTCGTTGAGACTGATTTCCTGTTGGCCTGGAATACGGCTTACGCTGAAACCGATTTGCATTACTACCTCCACCTCTCTGAAATCTTGTCGGCCCAAAGTTCCGATTCCTCTGATCTCTAGATGGCTCCAACTCCTCAAGTCGAGCACATGCATCCACCAAAGCATGAAACTGAGTCATTCTTAAGGATACCACTCCTCGTTTCAGTTCCACCCTTAAACCTGATTCAAACTTCCTGCATCTCCACACGTCATCTTGCCGTGTCTGAGCATAATCTGAGAATTGAGACAAATTCTCAAATTTTGTGGCATACTCATTCACCGTCATATTCCCCTGTCGCAAACCAAGAAATTCCATTTCTTTGGCATGCCTAGCACTCGCAGAAAATACTTATCCGAGAAAAACATTTGAAAACACTTCCCACGTGATTTCGGTCCTTCACTTGCAATACTCGGCGGGTTCCTCTCCACCAATGTTCGCATCACTTCTCGGCATGAAGACAAAGATAAGTCACCTTCTTATCGTCCGTGCATCTCATCCCTTCAAAAATCCTTTCCAAGTCTTGCATCCACTGACTTGCTTTCTCCTGATCAACCTCGCCTCTAAACTGTGGCGGATTGTGACGCCTAAATTCAGATAAATTCAGGGCATCAGCAGTAGTATCTTGCTGTTGAGCCGCTCTCAGATTTTGCTGAGTAATCACTTCAGCCATACGCTGCATAGCCTCAGCAGCCGCAATCATAGGGTCCACATCCCGATTCACATTAGCACGTCCTCTACCTCGTCCAGACATCTTCAAACAGAACCAAACAAAATTAGATACATCCTTTTAGATAAATCCGAAAGGATATAAATCACAGAGAAGCACACAACACAAACAAAAATAGACCCAACCACAACCCCAAAAGACTCTAACTTGGGCTCTGATACCAACTAATGTAACACCCCTTTGGAGGATGTCACACATAAAAGAAAATAAAAGAAATAGAAATAAAATCTACCCAAGTTGTAAAACATTTGTCAAATAATAATATGGGTCGTAAAGTAATTCCTGATAGACAGTTTATTAAAAATAGAATATTATGGAAAACATAAAATAAATAGAACAACACCACTCATAATATACATATGTTTTAAGTTATAAGTTATACAAATAATTTACAACTACAATTACAAATATTTAAACGAAATTGAAAATAAAAATAGTAAAAGTGTCAATATATACATCCATACGCAGACGCGCCCAAAAAAAACATCAAACATATTTACTCCTCTGAAGGATCACTCTCATCATGAAAATGATCATCAGGGGACAAATATCCTGGATGCCTCGACTCTCGGCGATAACGTGATCGCGCTGTCGATACGATACTTATCTCACTAGGCTCCGTGGTCATACCACCAAAATGGCGCCTAATGGATAAGGGTAACTCTAAGTGTAGAAACACTGTCGTAGTCATGATCGGCTCTCCATCAAACCTATGACGTAAGGTCACAGTCATCCGTCTTGCATATGTCACCGAGTCTCTATCTCCCCTCATGTTCCACGATAAAGATCCACCGTGAAACTCCAAAGTCACGAACCCCAAAAATCTGGGTACCGCCATACCAAAACTAATCAATCCAATGGATATGGATGATCAGATGGTTCTTGATCGTAAAACTGGTCATCGGTTTGCTGATCTTCCTCCTCCTCGGGGTACAAGACCTCAAGAGGCTGTTCCTCTTCTTCTTCCTCAAACTCTTTACCGCATAAAATAAATATACAGGAAACACATACAATAAAGAGGTAAGACAATCTAAAATCATCACAAACATGGCCAATAAGAAGACGACAAATAACAATTATGCAGTTCATACAATACGAAAAGCTATAACAGTAATAATAATGAAATAGAGTAAAACTTAGATATCATAACGTTACATAACATCACGGATATAACACGTATAAAAAAAACACGATAAAACAATATCACGGATAGAATAAAATAAGAAATAAACCACCATCATAATAATAACCAGATAAAGATAAATAGAGAAAATGGAATAACATCCAAGATATAACCAGATAAAGATAAATATAGAAAATGGAATATCATCCAAGATATAACCAGATAAAGATAAATAGAGAAAATGGAATATCATCCAAGATAAAATCATATACACTAAGACACAATCCTACTCCATGGAGTTAAACACAAACAGATATCAGAGAGAATGACTTGCAAAATCTATTAGTACCACGGTACTGCCCAACCAACTATCACGTCATTGTCACACGCGTTGCGTCAATAGCCTACGACACTGGGAATCCACCATCCAGGCGTAGTATAGTTCACGGTCTCCCGTTGTGGCACTATAGGCAATGTACTACTAGACTTTACAAACCTCGATTAAATATAGTGCTTGTCGAGTCTATTAGTGTGCTATCGGTTTACCACGGCCCAGCGGAGCTACCAACTGTCCACATGTGGGATCTCGTACACTAAAGTCTCCAAGTTCATTAGAACAATGAACCACACTACGTTTATCGCATCGACAACACGATGTGATTCGTCTCGTCAACCAAAACACCAAAAATTAGCATAAAGACAATACATAATTCTAAAAATATGAAATTACAAAAATGCCCTCAAGATAATAATATGCCCTCAATGGCGTAAAAATAGAAAGCTGACGGGTTCTCATTTTCCCGACAAATAAAAATCCTCAAAAGCACAGACGGGTTCACATTTTCCCGACAATAAAAATAAATACAAGAATCGTCAATCGCGTAGAAATTTTATCGCGTTTTCAAAATCTCATCGTTTTTATAATCGTTTTGAAATCGCGTAAATATATTTTTCTATTTTCAAAATCGCGTAGGATTTTTAATACATTTTCTCATTCGCGTAAGATTTTTAAATCATTTTCTTGACCGAATTCCTTAAAAATCACTGTTTAAATAAACAGAAATAATAATTAGTACTTTTAAACTACGTTTAATATTTTCCATACCGTATACTGTCTTTTGGGCATTTTTTCTATCTTATTTGTCCGTTTTTACTAAAAATTGACAGTATTTTGTTTAGAAAATTATATTAATGGTTTCCTAATTTTACCATAAAAATTCTGTTTATTAAATTTTTAAACCATATAATTAATCCTTTTGAAAACTACTAACATGCTTCAAAATACAGCATGAGCTATATGTTAGAAATTTTTGAAAGTTATTGTATTTCTCATTACAGTAAAAAAATCATTAGTATCAACCTCTTAAACTTAGTTCTAACCACTTTATTTCTTTAAAACTCATTGTAGAAAATTTACTTTAACTTGTATTGCTTCTTCTTGATTGAAAATAGCTTGGAATTAATTTTAGAAATCATGAATTGTCTAATTTGGCATGTTGGCCGAATTTGATAAAAACTTTGCATTTGATTTCTAAATTGTTTTTCATCTTCTAAAAACATGTTAAATCTCTTGTATTGTTTACATTAATTAAATCCTTACCTTAGAAAATAATTTTAGAAATCAAAATGTTGAAGTTAGACTTATTGGCCGAAAATGTAAGGTTATGCCATTTGATTTCCAAATTCATTTTTCTTGACTTAAACAACTTAAAACCTTCTTAATTCTCCTAGGTTAATTAAATCACCTTTTAAGAAAATTAAGAGAACATTTTGGTCCTCCATTTTTGTTAATGGCCGTGAGCCTCATGGAAGTGTTCTTTGGAACACACATGCATTTCCTTGACATGTTGTTCACATCCTACACATTATCATACAATTCTATACTTTATCATGCAATTCTAACACATGCAATATTATCAAAGCTTATAAACATGCAACTTAAAGCTTGTAGACATGCAAAATTATTACAATCACCAAATAAAGAAAGCTAATAACAAATACCACATAACTACTAACAAACACAAAAATTAACAAATAAACACATAACAACCACATCACCACCGAATCCTTATGGATTCTACAAACACCACAAATTAATCCATCTTCTTACCACCACCAAGGGATGATAAGATTAGTCTTCCTCTTACCTTAAATGAAGACTAATGATTTGCTTTCACTCCTCCTAAGGTTCGGTTTTCTCCACCAAAATACCTAGCATCTCAAACGAAAATCTACAAGTTACTAACCATGAAAAAGAACCTAAACCATGGATAGATCATGGCTTAGAACTTTGAAAAAGAAGAGAGAAAAGAAAAACATGATATTTCACCTTCTAGGTAAGATTTTCAAGATTGGTTTCCAAGCTCCAAATGGAAGAATTTGTAAGAACTCTCAACTAGAGATGTTCTTAGGATGGTGTTTAGGTTTAGAAAAGTTGGCTTGATTGAATTTAGGGTGGTTGGATGATCAAGAAGCAAGCTTGGCCGAAAATGGTGAAGAGAAGAGACAAGAATGGTGGCTAGGGTTTTTGATGAGAGAGAAGAGAGAATTTTGCATGCAAGCAAAGTGATCTTTGGTCTCCTAACTCTCTTGGCCGTAGCTCTCAAAGAGCATGCAAGGTGTGCATCTTGCTTGGCTTCATCCAAGCCCTTGGATGCATCAAAGGTTAGGATTAAAGCTTGCTTAACAAGCTTGTCTCCTATTGGTTGGTTCTTGATGACTCCCCAAGCCTAGTCACACTGCTCATAAATTATCAGCTTAGTCAGCTAGCTGAGTCAGCTTGTTCTGGAAAGTTCTACTGCTAATGATGTTTAATTAAGCTACTAAGTTAACTGTATTAGCTAAACGTGGGTCTTGCAAAACATTTCTGGGTCCACTGTCATTTTATTATACTGACTAATAAAATAATATTATAATATTATAAAATTATTTTATTTGACAAGAAAAATCCTAAAAATTAAAAGATTATTTTCGTCTCATTTAGAATCGGGTTGAGTAAGATCCCCTAATTCTAAATAATAAAATAAGATTTTCCCTACCAAAAAATATTATTTTCCCGCCTCGAGCAAATCACACAAAAAGTCCATATAAAATCATAGACAGTAATATCGGACATTAAATCAAGTAGAAAACAATTAAAAACAGCAAAAACAGCAAAAACAGCACGTTCGGGACGTAATGGTCATTTTCCTATTTTTTCCCACAACGTAGCTAACTGTTCAAAAAGTTCAAATAAAATTACAGACAGTATTAATTGTCTGTATATCTTCCAAAAAAATTAAAACAGTAGCTCGGAAAAACTTTTATTTTACCGTCTCGGAACAAATTACGTAAAAAGACCAAATAAAATTTGAGCCTGTATAAACGTATTTGTATTTCACACAGAAATCGAGAAACAGTAAAATAAGGACACAACGGTCATTTACATAATAACTTGAAAAACAGCAAACAGTACATTCGAAATATTTTCTAAAAATTGGGGCGTTACAGGTAGAGGTAGAGGTAGAGGCAGAGGTAGAGGGCAAGGTACCTCTTAGGCATCTAGCTTCCTGTCCCACCTCCACATCCTCCCACTTCTGGATTACCTACCCTACCTCCACATCCTCCCACATGTGGCTTACCTACCCCACCTCCACATCCTCCTACATCTTGCTTGTAACATCCTAATACCTGTAACCTAGTATATATGACATATACCTAGATAAACAGTATTAGTTGTGCTACTTCTAACTTAAAACATCAACTAATCCATAACATTTTTACAATTATTATAGAGAGCCATAACTAAAAAGTTATAGATATATACATCACCGCCTCAAAAGGGCAAAGAATTATACATACAACACTAAACTTACTCAAAGCGAATATAAATCATTATACAAGCTATAAGTACTAAAAGTATTAAAAATTAAATTAGTCTTCATGCTTCTACTTCTTTCCCTTTGAAGGGTATTGACCTGGATTTACATGGAAACACAGTGGGGGTGAGAAATCATATATTCTCAGTATAAGCATTTCAAAACTAGTATTGGTAATATTCATAAAGAATAAACAAACCAATCTTACATAAGATGATAATACTTGAACTTAATAGTAATAGATTATGGTTACAACGAGACATTAAATCTCTATGCAATATATCTCTATGCAATATCACTAGAACATCCACATAGTACTCTTATGTAAAAGGTTCACTAAGCATAACACATAATCTATATACATAAGTTCATCTTTCATATGACAAGAACAACTATCTATACAATTGTAACATATCATAGCTAGCTTATTCATAAACTTGTTATAAGTATTACACATATAACCTTCTTCTATGGATAAACTTACTAACTTAGGATTAAGATTCGCAACAGGCAATTGAGTCTTTACTTGATACCACTAGAATGTTCACATTTTTACTCTATGTAAACATTCCCTAAGCCAATCCATAATCTTAAACTCATATATAGAACTATCAATGATATTGAACAACTGCCCATACAATCGTAAAATATCATCAATACTAGGCAATTGCCCATACAATTGTGATGGAACTAGAAATAAATATGTATGCAGTATGCTTATACGTATAAAATGTTCAAAAATGATGATTATGAAATGCAATGCAATTATGTAAGTGTAGAATTGTGTATGTGTCACTTGCATATTCCATGTTCTCTTTAAACTTGTAGTTAAGAAGACTAAATCTTCAAACTACCTGATAATGAGTGGACTGGTTCCTACTCACACTAGTGAGAGTACTAATTCCACTGCATAGAAACTAGTAACCTTGGCCCTCTGAGAAATTAAGGCTAAATCCTCACTCAAAGAGACTTTTGGATTTTTCCATTTACCTCATTTGGCCAAATGATTGTACAACATTAAAGATTACTCTACTTGGGAATTAGCAAGTAACAAGAAACTATGCGGTGTTATGTTTGACTCATACAAAACCAATGCATTAACTCATCACATTTTTCTCTCTAATCAAGTGAAGAACTATACTCTAGTAAACATGTACTCTCAGTTCACTTCTAACTCATAAAGGAGCATATCCCATGTTTCTAATTAAGTAATCATACTAATGATTCATGTATCTAGCTTGCCTTATTTTCACACCACAAGTGGTAATTTATGCCACACTAATGTGCTCAAGGTCCTAGATACCTGCTTTAAGTAATTCCTAACTTATGAAAAGCTTAAAGACTATAACTTTTATAATATCTCCATACTAGGTCCATTCATGCATCACTAACTCCACTTTCTCTCTTAGGAGCAACTCATGCACTATGGTAAGTGACTATTGCCAACTGAACTCAGCTTACTTGTATCTAGTATATCCTATCATCATCACCTTATATGTGATATCAAATGCAACTCTATGTTGCCTAAGGAACTAGATACCTACTTATGGTAATCTATAACTCTTGGTTGCACTAAGGTCTCTTACTTTCCAGTATATACAAGTTGGTCTTTCTCTCTAGGAAATAACCCTACTAGTGTCTCAACACACTCTACAAAGCATATAAAAGGAATCCTAGCAAGTAGGAAAACTCAATTAATCATAATAAACATCATGGTAAAAGCTGCTCTGGGCGCCTGGTTGTCCATTCTCCAGCTCTAGGCACTCATTGGGCGCCTGGGCTCTCACTACCCAGCGCTTGGGCATAAACATGCCCTGTTCTACTTTGTGGCTGGCACTTAAGTGCCAAGCACCTGGCGCCTGAGCACCCAATGCCCTGTTGCATGCAGAATTCTCTTTGGCATGTGGATGCCTAGGCGCCCAACTCCCAGCACTTGAGTGCTGGTCGCATAACGCAAATTCTGTAGAATTCTGTAGAATTTGTTACTATTCCATTAGAATAGATTTAATTTTCAGCCATCGTAAAATAGTTTCTAAGTGATTTCTAACGTCACTCACACCCTATAATTATGTTGTAACACTAGTACAACTTATTGGCTTATTTAAGCATGGATTAATGACCAAAATCATAACCTCACATGCCCATTTCCTAAGTTCAAACTCAAAGAACTACTTAGTTTTTGTCCAAAGACAAAGATGTTCATCTTGCATTCACTAAGTTGAAAATGACTAAATTAAACCATTGAAAACAAGAACTGAGCAAAGAAAATAGATTCTTGCATCTCAAACCCATTTTCTCCATCTAAAAGACCTAACATCAACCATGAAGTGGATGAAGGAATAAGATAAGATTCAAGGCTAAGACCTAGACAAGATGATCCTCACGCTTTTCCCTTTGATTTCCTCTTGATCTTATAGTTTCCCTTGCTTCCTCTTCCTCTTTCCCCTCTTCTTTCTCCTCTTGCATTTTTTATTTCTATTTTTGCTCCAAAGAGCCGTGTGAGAAAGGAGAAATGAGGATGGAAAGTTAAGCAATAGATAAGACTAAGGCCACTTGAACCAAAAGTTGGAACTTTATATCTACTAAGAACACTTGAATTATGCTAAATCACATTTTCTAACTTTCAACAACTTTAGAATAAATCCTAGGATTCATCTAAATTATTGTTTCACCATTATTAACCTATTTTTTCATATATACTACTAGTCAATCTGGAATTAAAATACACAACTAGTATGCCTAAAAATACTAAACTAACTCTGATTGTTCTCAAATTTTAACTACATCCTCTTCCACCTATTTGTGACTTAGAAACAAATTCTCTAGATTTATTTCCCTCAACTTAGCAATTTATGCTACTATCTAAGTCATTCTAAGCTACTTTTCACCTTTTGTGTTGCGACAAAGTACCTAAACTAACTCAATTTGTCACAAAACTACACATGCATGTCAAACAAATATTAGGCTACCTATGTAATCATATACAAGCCTAACATGTTATTGAGGGTGTCACATTTCTCATCTTCTTTTTAAAATTTTATCCCCAAAATTGCTTACCTCATATCAGATTTGATATCATACTTAAAGGAATCTCTCCTTCCTTGGTTGTATCTAACTCAACCTTAGAGGTTCTCATTCTGTCAGAGTAGCTTGTTCGATCTATAAACCATGTACTAGCTGAACTTATACCATACCTATAGTGAGTTCTGCTTCTCTCTTAGATGGTAACTCAATTGTCTTCTTAGGAAATACTTCTGGATGTCCTCTTATTGCAACTATATTCCCTAAGACTTGCTCAACTTCAACATTCAAGGAGAAAAAGGAGAATAAATCCTTAAGCCCCCACCACTAAGAAGTTGTTCACTTGTTTAACTCTCAAAATAGACTCTGGGGGAATAGGCACAGAAGAATTATCAAATATAAATCTCAATGTCCAATATGATCAATTCGAACAACATGGTTCGCTAATAACCAAAACTATGCCTAGTCTAACGTCCAAGTTAAGAAGATATAAACTGATAAGATTCACAAAGGAAATCTTACCTTCTATCTTCACACAACAATCCAAACTTATAAAGGAAGTTGTGACTAACTTTCCTGTTTGTGTAGACAAGGATAAAACATGTGGAATATAACATAAAAAAAAAATACAAAATAAGTCTCATTATTCGATTAACTAAGTTTTTTTTTAATAGAAGTTTCTGCTGAGCAAAAAGAGAGGAAACTAAGTGACTTTATTCGAATAGATTTTCTGTTATTCGAATAGAATCTTTGTTGTGCAAAAATACAGGAAGAAATGTATAACACCCACCGTAGGGTGCCACATTTATGTTACTTAATTATCAAATTACCCCCAAGTTAAAAATTGTGATGTTGTGATAAAAATACGAGTTGTAAAATTTTTTTCTTTCTTCTTTGATAACTATAAAATAAACTTAGCGGAAATTAAAAAAAATATTATACATCATCACACATAATGTACATCATTATACATTACTAATATACTGTCAGAATTATTTAAATATAGATCATGTTTCAAAAGCAGTATACACTTAAATATATACAGACGTAGTTCAGAACAGAGTTTTAGACTTGCCCAAGTGTATCTAAGCAGCAGAACCCTCTGATGGGTCCTCCTCAGGTTCTTCAGTGGGTAGGAATCCGATTTGACACATATCCCTACTGACAGGTGTCCGGGCTGACGACACTATACTAATTTCTGTTGGGACATAGTTTCTGGTATCCCAATGCCGCCTAATAGACAGCGAAAATTCCATATGCACAAAAATAGTTACAGAGAAAAACGGATCCCCATGAAATACCCTACTAAAGTTTACTGTCAAATGTCCCTCATAAATTAGTCCCCTCTCATTGGGACTAGTTCTCCATGCTCCTGCTCCTCCGTGGAACTGCAGATGCACGTACCAGAAGAAACTTTACCTCGATGCCATAATATCAAAATTCCACGTTATCAGAAGGAAGTTCCTCTTCTCCTTCTTGTACAATTTCTTGCTCAGCGTCTTCACCAAATATAAATACAGTACACAAATATACATACAAAGAGGTGAGATCACCTATGCCAACATGCCATCATCACTGTTCAAATCACACAATAATTACAATAATGCTATCACATTATTATCATCATCATCATCCAGTATTTCTCAGTTAGAAATAGATATTCACTATTTACGATAATGCCCTCAACATTACCCTAGTATTCAACATTACCCCAGTATTCAACAGTTCAATTATCATAACTAATACTCAATAAATATGCATGTGCACATAGACTCAATGTCCTACTCCATGGAGCTAATACTCAAGTCGGAGAAATTGATCCGAAAGAGCTATCGCTACCAAATGCCTCAGACCACGTGCCACAATTCTCATTTATATTTGCACATCTAACATATACACGACAGTCTTTACGAGATCTTGATTAAGAATAGTGTCTCAGTTAGGATCATCGGTGTATTGAATCGGTCAAACTTACGGGAAGAAGAGCTATCAACCACCCATGTAAGCAACCCGCACCCCGATGCCCCCAAGGTCAACAAGTGACGTACACTATGCATATCACACCCACTCAAGATGTGTACGTTTCTCGTAGGCAATTAGCCATATCCAGTCCATCGGACCATTCCAATGTATGTATAATGCACCAATTACCAATCAAAGGTAAATCCCATAATTTCTCATACAATGTCCACACACTGATTCAATAGTAATCCTACTGTATATTCATTCGTGAAATCATGTTATTGTGTTTTCATAGTCGCGCCACATTTTTTTTCCGTGTTTTCAGAATCGCGTAACAATTTTCCACTGTTCTCTCAACTGTGTAAAAATATTCTGTTTGTTTTTCAATCGCATAGTGATTTTTTCACAATAATTTAATCGTGTAAAATATTTAAATACTTTTCAAATCACATAGAAATATTTTAACGCTTTTCAAATCGCATAGCTTAAAAATCACGTTTTTAAGTTACGTAAATCGTTTTTCACCATTTTTACACTTTGTAAAATATTTCTTAACTTTTAAACATCAATTTGGCTTTTCTCAAAATAATGTAACTCACCACTTTATTTCCTACAATTTCCTACTTGAGAAATCTTTTTCGTCATGTATTTCCAAAAAACACCATTTCATTGAATTAAATTAATGTTTCTAACTTAAGATTTCCTAACGCTCTCCAAAACCCAATAAATGAGTTTTACGTTAGTAAATTTTAAGTCACCAATGTATTCTTTATAATTCTAAGTTACTTCTAAAAATTAATCCTCTTTAAAATAATTTGAGGTTCAAACACCTTTCAACCCCTCTTTTCTTTTATTTATGGAAATTCCATTTTTCTTAAGTGACAAAAACACTCTAATTCCCTTTCCAAAATCCTTGTATGAAAATTACATTGTTTCATATAATCAAAACATTTTCTAAGTCGTCAAACCATATACATGGCCACTGGAAACCATCAAATATTTTTCTTCTAAATCAACTAAGTTCCATTCTTGTTTTTACACAAAATAAATTAATAAAAATGCTCCTCCAAAACTGTGTACATTGTTTCTTGAAAACCAAACCCTTTGTTTATTTTCCTTGCTTCTCTAATCATTTAATTTTATCATTCATAAAAATGTTAATTTGTGAACACCTAATTTGAGGTGTCTTGGCCGAAATTCACCATAGTTTAGGGACCAAAAATTAATTCCCTTGTTCTCGAAAAATTTCAACATAAACCCTAATTTTGGGAGCTAAAAACCGTAGCCTCCCCTTGGCTTTTGGAGCCAAAATTGCTTATTTCAACATACATCCACCATAATATATTCAACATATTTTCTTTATGCAAATTATAAGCATACCATATAAGCAATAAAATCATGCAAATCATATCAAACATAAACAAATAATCAAAGCACATAAACACACACAAATTATCACATGCAATAATGACCAAGGTGATCCATAATGGTCTTCAAACTTGCTTTAGCTCCACATTCACTCACCAAAACCATCCCCCTCCTTTGCATCTCCAAAAACCGTCCCCCCTTCCTTGCTTCATCAAAGTGTGACAAATCTCATAGCCACCATTTTAAGCCATCTTAACCCTTAATTAAATTAATGGTTTGGATTAAAATAGCTACTAGGTTTAGCTTATAGATAGAAGACTTAATTTAGGCCATTAGATAATTCTTTCTTAAAATCCTAGCCATTGAATGTGTCTCCAAAATGAAGGGTCAAGATTACTCTTTCAAACTTTACATCCAAGGGTCCAAAATGGTTGTAGCCATTTTTGAAGACCAAATCTCCACCATTAATTTAAATCCATATCCAATGATCATAAGTGATCCATCTCCACCGTTGATTAAATCTACATCCAATGGTTAATAATGGTCATAGCCATTTTATAAAACTAAATCTCCACCCTTGATTTAATCTTCATCCAACGGTTATAAATGGTCCTAGCCATTTTATAAGACCAATCTCCACCGTTGATTAAATCGATGGTTGTTATTCACAGTCATAAAGTGATCATAACCACTATTGTTGACTAAGAAGTAAAATTTCTATTTTTATCTGCTATAACCCTACGAATAATGTTTTTACTGTATTTTTATCGCCCGATAATTAAATACAGTACAAAACACTGTAAAAATTTTTTTCTAAAACTGTTTTCGGATTCAGGTTTAGTAAGATCCCTTGTCTCCGTCTAAAAAGTACAAATTTTTCTAAACGTAAAAAAATTTTCACTTTTCTGGACCCACGCGGGACCTACACATGACCTCCCTGGGCCTACAGATGGCCCACGGATAATGCTAAAACAAATAGAGTAATATAAAAATTTCATAATTACCCATAAAATCACAAAAATTAGAAAATGCACAAATATCAAATCAGATTACGTAAAATAACTAAGACTTTTCAATAATAATTAAATTACGTAGAATTTTTCCCCGGCCCGGAAATTATTATTTTCCTGACACGGAGTAAATCACACAAAACGATCAAATGTACTGGCGGAATATTCAAAATAATTTTACAGTATACAGAAATCACTAAACAATAGAATTTTGTTAACTGTCAAAATTATTGTCCAATAAATAAGAAAGTTTGGGGTGTTACAACTCTCCCCCTCTAATAAAAGTTTCGTCCTCGAAACTTGGTAAACGTGATTTCACACCCTTAGAATAAATAGGGATATTGTTCTTTTATCTTTTCTTCCAGTTCCCATGTAGCTTTCCCGCTTACATCATTTCAAACGATTTTAACCAATGAAATTTCTTTACCTCGAAATTGCTTTGTCCTTCGATCTTCAATCTTGACTGGAAACGTTTCATAGGTTAAATTTTCATTCAATTGCACTGTGTCTGGCTTGATAATATGTGTAGGATCAGAAATATATTTTCGTAGTTGCGATACATGAAATACATCATGAAGATTTGACAGAAATGGTGGTAATGCAATCTGATATGCCACCGAACCTATCCGACCTAAAATCCGATATGGTCCAATAAACCTTGGAGTAAGCTTCTTAGACTTAAGCACTCTTCCAACTCCGGTCATAGGTGTCACTCGCAGAAAAACATGGTCACCTTCCTCAAATTCAAGCAATTTTCTCCTTTTATCAACATAGCTCTTTTGTCGAGTTTGAGTCATCTTCATCTTGTCTTGAATCATCTTCACTTTCTCAGTTGTCTGTTGAATAATTTCTGGTCCTAGAATAGCACTCTCACCATCTTGATACCAACATAACGGTGTTCTGCATCATCTTCCATACAATGCCTCATAGGGTGCCATTCCTATACTCGAATGAAAACTGTTGTTGTACGTGAACTCTATCAGTGGTAAGAATTCATCTCAACCTCCAGTTTGTTCCAAAACACATGCTCTCAACAAGTCTTCTAACGATTGAATCGTCTTTTCTGATTAACCATTAGTTTGTGGATGGTAAGCAGAACTCAAACGTAGTTTTGTTCCCATCGCTTCTTGTAGACTGTTCCAAAATCTCGATGTAAACCTTAGATCTCGATCCGAAATAATACTGGTTGGTATACCATGAAGTCTGATGATTTCACTGATGTACACTTGGGTCAACTTTTCTATTGAGTACTTAATATTAATCGGCAAAAAGTGCGCTGACTTAGTAAGCCGATCAACAATTACCCAAATAGAATCATGACCTATCCGAGTTTTTGGTAGTCCTATCACAAAATCCATTGCTATGTTATCCTATTTCCACTCAGGAATAGGCAAAGGTTGCAACATTCCTGAAGGCCTTTGATGTTCCACTTTAGCCTTCTGACAGACTAAACAGGATGATACATACTCAGCGACATCCTTCTTCATTCGTTGCCACCAATATAATTGTTTTAAATCCTGGTACATCTTTGTGGCTCCTGGATGCATACTCAACTTACTCCTGTAAGCTTCATCCAAAATCAATCTCCTAAGTTCAGGATCATTAGGCACACAAACTCTTCCTTAAAACTTCAAAATTCCATTAGCTCCTTCACTAAATTCCAACATCGCTCCTTGGCTCTTAGCTTCTTTTACTTCTTACAAATACTGGTCACTGTTTTGTCCTTCCCGTATTCTATCCATCAAATCATTTGAAATGGTAATCATGTTTACACGCATTGTTCCTGGCATAAGTTTCACCGACAAATGTATATCCCGAAATTCTTCTATCAGTTCCTTCTCCTTGATCATTATAACAGAAGCACTAAGCATTTTTCTACTTAACGCATCCGCTACGACATTCGCCTTTCTGGGATGGTATTGTAACTGAAAGTCATAATCCTTCAGAAACTCTAACCAACGCCTTTGTCTCATGTTCAACTCTTTTTGGTCAAACAAATACTTCAAACTTTTATGATCACTAAAAACAGTGGACGTTGCTCTATAAAGAAAATGTCTCCCAACTTTCAATGCAAACAACACAACTGCCAACTCCAAGTCATGAGTCGGATAATTCCTTTCATGATTTTTCAACTGCCTTGAAGCATAAGCCACCACCTTACGGTTTTGCATAAGTACACAACCCAATCCTTGGCACGAAGCATCATAATATACATCGAAAGGTTCGTTCGGATCAGGTAGAATCAATACTGGTGAAGTAGTCAATCGTCTCTTCAACTCTTGAAAACTTTCTTCGCATGCATCAATCCACACGAACAGTTAATTCTTCCATGTAAGTTGGGTAAGAGGTCCTGCTATCTTCGAAAACCCCTCTATGAACCATCTATAGTAACCAGGTAATCCGACAAAACTACAAATTTCTGTTACGGTCGTTAGTCTTTCCTATTCCAAAACTGTCTCCACTTTTGAAGCATCAACTTCAATTCCTTCCTTTGATATAACGTGTCCCAAAAATTGAACTTCGCTTAACCAAAATTCATATTTGGACAACTTGGCATACAACTTATTCTCCTTTATAATCTGGAGAACCACTCTGAGATGTTCAGCATGTTCCTCCTGACTTCGAGAATAAATGAAAATGTCATCTATAAAGACAACAATAAACTTATCCAAGTACAAATGAAAAATTCTGTTCATAAAGTCCATGAATATGGCAGGTGCATCAGTCACACCAAATGGCATCACAAGATATTCATAATGCCCATATCTCGTCCGAAATGCAATTTTGGGAATATCTTCCACTTTCACATGAATCTAGTGATACCCAGATTGTATATCAATCTTGGAAAATATTGCGACTCCTTGTAATTGATCCATCAGATCATCAATCCTTGGAAGTGGATATTTATTCTTAATCGTAATCTTGATCAACTGCCGATAGTCTACGCATAGACGAGAAGTTTCATCCTTCTTCTTTACCAACAATACTGGAGCTCCCCATGGTGACACACTAGGTCTCACGAATTGCTTTTCCAACAAATCCTCCAACTGTTTCTTATGTAATGCACCTAAATATGACAACCGTAGCACAATCGTCATTACACCACAGTTACTAGATCCAGGTGCATCATAGTCTCAATAACAATAATTTTTAATTTTACAAGTTTATTTTTTTTTTCATTCATGCATAAGTAGAAAATACGAGCCTCGAATGAGATATAAATATATTGACTCATCAACGGATACAACATCATTTGATACAAAATTATATATTTCCAAAATTAATGCATAAAGTAGAATTACACAATATTGAATTTAAACCTTTTCATTACATAACATAAACTACCAAATAAAGGTCCGACCTTCACCGAAGTTGAACACATGAATGGAAAGATGCTGTACTTGATCTTCCTCGGCATCTTTGACAGATAAGACTCGCCCTTGCGATATCTCCAAAGGAAAAAGAGTATGAACCTGTGTCATAACCGAAATCTCTCTAAGGAAGAGATTGTAACACCCTTATGGGGATGTCACATATATAAAGAAAATAAAAGAAAGATAAATAAAATCTACTCAAGTTGTAAAACATTTATTACATAGTAGTACGGGTTGTAAAATTCTTCTTGTTAAACAGAATAGTATTGAATAAAATAACGCGGAAACACAAAATAAACAAACTAACATCACACATAATATACATATGGTTCTAGTTATAAGTTATACAAATAATTTACAACTATCCATATTTAAACTAAAACAGTAAACAAAACAGTAAGAGTCAAAATATACAAACGCAGACGCGCCCAAGTACACATCATAAATATCTAACCCTCTGAAGGATCACTCTCAGATGAAACTTCAGGTGATAAATATCCAGGATGCCTCGACCCTCTACAGACACGAGTCCGTGCAGTCGACACGCTGCTAATCTCACTAGGCGCATCAAACATACCGCCCTAATGACGCCTAAGAGATCGCGGCAACTCCACATGTAGGTACAACAAAGTAGAAAAGATCGGCACTCCATCAAACTCCGTATGTATGGTCACAGTCAGACGCCCTACGTACGTCACCGAATCTCTATCTTCTCGCAGACGCCAGGCTTCAGAGCCTCCGTGAAACTCAAGTTGCACGAATCCAAAGAAACCTGGTAGCGTCATATCCACACAATCAATCCAATGGGTACGGATGATCAGATGGTTCTTGATCGTAGAACCGATCTTCTGCTTGTTGCTCTTCCTCCTCTTCAGGATACTCACACTCAGGAGGTTGTTCCTCTTCCTCAAACTCTTTATCACATAATTTAAAAATATACAGATAACACATACAAGAAAGAGGTAAGACAATCTAAATCATCACAAACATGGTAAATAAGAAAACGACAATACAACAGGTAAAACAGTTCATACAATATAGCATACTATAATAACATAAATCATAATATTAAATAATACAGAAACTCAATACAACAACATACAATGGTACAGATGAATAAAATGCTATAGATAATTAAAATGATACAGATAGATAAAATAGTGCAACTAAATAACATTAAAATGTATAAAATATAAATATATGAAATGTGACTCAACCCTACTCCATGGAACTAAAAATACAGACATCAGAGAGAATGACCCACAAAATCTATTAGTACCGTCGACCGCCCAATAACTATTCCGCTGTCTCACGTTGCGTCTATAGCCCACTGTAAAAAAAAGGTGTAGTGGTGTAGCACACTGTCATACGTCGTGTCACTACAGGCTTGCACTAATAGACTTCACAAGATCTTGATTAAGTATAGTGCGTGTCGAGTCCATTAGTGTGTTACCAGTTACCATGGCCCAGAGGAGCGACCAACTGTCCACAAATGGAATAATCTGCACACTAATGTCTCCAAGTTTATTCAAGTTGAACCACACTACGCTTATCACACCGACAACACGATGTTATTCATCTCGTCAATCAATCCACCAATTATCAACCCAATTGGCACAACTCAATGCATGATAAAAATTTCAAATATGCCCTCACTGGCAAAAATTCCAATTATGCCCTCACTGGAAAAAATTACAAATATGCCCTCATTGACAAATCGCATATATATACAGTACGTCCCACCTTACAGTACTGTTTCAGAATCTGTCCGGGTCCACCACTTTGATCTGACAGTAAAACTTATTGTTTTCGTCAATCGCGTAGAAATTTTATCGCGTTTTCAAAATCTCATCGTTTTTACAAACAGTTTTAAATCGCATAAATATATTTTACTGTTTTTAAAATCGCGTACTGTTTTTCAAACGTTTTCTCAATCGCGTAAGATTTTTAAATCATTTTCTTGTCCAAATTCCTTAAAATTACTGTTTAAATAAACAGAAATAATATTTAATACGTTTGAACTACGTAGAATATTTTTCATACCGTATAAATTATATTTGCTATCTTTTCTATCTTATTTGTTTGTTTTTAGCAAAAATTGACAGTATTTTGCTTAGAAAATGTATAACGATGATTTTCTAAGTTTTCCATAAAAATTTCTTTTATTTATATTATAACCATTTAATTACACTTTTGAAAACTACTAACGTGCTTCAAAATATAATATGAGCTCTACGTTAGAAATTTTACAAAAGCTACTGTATTTCCTTTTAACCATTAAAATCATTAGTTTAAACTTCTTAAACTTAATCAAATCAATTTATTTCTTCGAAAATCATTGTAGAAAAATTCCTTTTAACATATATTGCTTCTTTTTGATTGAAAATGGTTTGGAATTGATTTTAGAAATCATAAATCCTTGGCTTTGGCATGTTGGCCGAAATACTTAAAATTACCCTTTGATCTCTATATTCATTTTTCTTGCTCTAAACAATTTTGCATCTTGTTAATTTTCCTAGGTTAATTAAATCACACTCTTAGAAAATTGATGAGAACATTTTGGTTCTCCTTTTTGGTTGAGGCCGTGAGCCTTGGTGATGTGTTCTTTGGAACACTCATGCAATCCTTGACATGTTGTTCACATCTTAAGATTTACACACGCATCTACTAACACATACAATATTTCAAAGCTTGTAGACATGCAAGTTAATACAAATCACAAATAGGAAAGCTAATAACAAGCACACAAATGAATCCTTATGGATTCTACAATCACAAACAATTTCCATCTTCTTACCACCACCCAAGGATGATAAGATTTAAGTCTTCCTCTTACCTTAAATGAAGACAAATACTCTTTCACTCCTTTCTAGGGTTTCGGTTTTCACTCTCCAAGATACCTATCAAGCTTAAATAAAATTCTACAAGTTATAATCACGAAAGAAAGCTTAAACCATGGATCAATCATGGCTTAGAACTTTGAAAAAGAATTTAGAAATGAAAAACAAAGATTTTCACCTTCAAGGTAGAATCTTCAAAGTAGTTTTTCAAGCTCAAGATGAAAGATTTTGCAAGAACTCTCAACTAGAGATGTTCTTAGATTTGTGTTTAGGTTTAGAAAAGTTGGTTAGAAGAAATTTTGGGTGGATGGATGGTGAAGAATGGTGTTTGGCCGAATGGTGCTTCAAGAAATCACCAATGGAGTTTGGTATTTTTGGAAGAGAGAGAAGAGAGAAAATGTTAGGAAATTAAGTGATAATTACCCTTCCAAAAGGTGCATGGCCGTAGACTTCAAGGACAAGGGAGGTGTCCATTTGGTTGGCTCCATCCAAGCCTTAGAAATGATCAATGGTGAGGATTAAGACTTGATCACCAAGCTTTGCTCTCATTTGGTTAATCTAAGCCTAGTCACTAAGCCTTGTCATTAAGCCTTGTCACTAATTAAGCCTTGTCACATGCTTAGTCACATGCTCTTGAATGTTCCACCACTAATGATGTTTAATTAAGCTACTAATCCTATTAAGTTTTTACTAAACGTGGGTCCCGTAAAACATTTCCTAGTCCATTACCGCTTATTTGTACTGACTAATAAAATAAGATTATAATAATATAAAATTATTTTATTTTACAGTTAAATCCTAAAAATTAAAAGATTACTAACCGTATCATTCAGAATTGGGTTTAGTAAGATCCCCAAATTCAATAATTAAAATAAGATTTCCCACACGAAAAATATTATTTTCTGTCCCAGAACAAATCACAGAAAAAGTTCAAATAAAATAACAGACAGTATTATAAAGCAGTAATTCATACAGAAAAACAACAAACAGTACAAAAAGGACATAACGGTCATTTATCCTAAAGTTGAAAAACATCAAATAGTACATTCAGGACACAACGGTAATACGCCAAAAGTTTAGGGTGTTACAACTCTCCCCAACAAACAAAATTCCGTCCTCGAAATTCGTTATACCTCAGAAGAAATATGGATTTTGCTCGTTTATTTTGTCTTCCAGCTCCCAGGTAGCATCACCTGTCACATCGTTCCATATGACCTTTACCAATTCGATCATCTTCCCTCGAAGCTGCTTCACCTTTCTGTCCTCTATTCTGACAGGTAAAGTCTCGTAAGTCAAATTCTCCTTCAGCTGTACTTCATCGGGTTGTATAACATGCGTCGGATCCGGAATATACTTCCTTAGCTGGGATACATGAAATACATCATGCAGATTTGATAGAAAAGGCGGCAAAGCAATCTGATAAGCTACAGGACCTATACGTCGGATAATCTGATACGGTCCAATGAACTTAGGAGTAAGCTTCTTAGATTTAATAACTCTTCCGACACCAGTCGTAGGAGTCACTCTTAGAAATACATGCTCACCCTCCTCAAATTCAAGAGGTCGTCTTCGTTTATCCGCATAACTCTTTTGTCTGCTTTGCGTCGTCTTCATCTTCTCTTGTATCATCTTTACCTTCTCCGTAGTCTGTTGTACAAGATCTGGTCCAATAGTCATACTTTCCCCATATTGATATCAATACAACGGTGTCCGACATCGTCTTCCATACAATGCCTCATAGGGTGCCATCCCTATACTCGAGTGAAAACTATTGTTGTAGGTGAATTCTATCAAAGATAAAAATTCATCCCAACTCCCTCGTTGCTCCAAAACACAAGCTCGCAACAGATCTTGCAAAGACTGTATAGTTCTCTCTGTTTGACCATCAGTTTGCGGATGATAAGCTGAACTCAACTGCAACTTAGTTCCCATGGCTTTTTGAAAACGTCGCCAGAACCTCGATGTAAACCTTGGATCTCTGTCAGAAACTATACATGTAGGCACACCATGTAATCTGACAATCTCACTGATGTACATCTGGGTTAATCTTTCCAACGAATATTTAATATTAATTGGCAAGAAATGAGCCGACTTCGTAAGCCTATCGACTATAACCCCTATCAAATCATGACCTTTCCTCGTCTTTGGCAATCCAGTAACAAAATCCATAGAGATACTATCCCACTTCCACTCTGGAATAGCTAACGGTTACAACATACCAGCTGGTCTCTGATGTTCCACTTTCACCTTCTGACAAACCAGACAAGACTCCACACGTTCCGCTACGTCTCTTTTCATCCTTGGCCACCAAAAGAACTTCTTTAAGTCTTGGTACATTTTGGTCATCCTCGAATGCAAACTCAGATCACTAGTATGAGCTTCATCTAGAATTCCTTTCTTAAGTTCAGAATCATCGGGCATACAGATTCTTCCCTTAAACCTTAACATTCCATCTGTTCCTTCTTCTACCGTTGCCTTATGACCTTGCTTTAACAATTCTCTTTCATTTTGCAAAAACGCATCTTCCTTTTGCTTATCTCGGACTACATCGAGAAATTCATTTATGATCACGACCTTACATAGGCGAACTCTTCCAGGCAGAAATTCCACTGACAACCATAGATCTCGGAATTTGTTAATCAATTCCTCCTCCTTTATCATCATTGCCGAAACACTAAGCACCTTTCTACTTAAGGCATCAGCTACCACATTAGCTTTTCCTGGATGGTATTAGAGTTGAAAATCATAATCCTTTAAGAATTTCAACCATCGCCTTTGCCTCATATTCAATTCTTTCTGATCAAACAAGTACTTCAAACTCTTGGGATCACTAAAGACATTGAACATCGCTCCATACAGAAAATGCCTCCACACTTTCAGAGCAAAAACCACTGCGGCCAATTCCAAATCGTGTGTTAGATAATTCTTCTCATGAACCTTCAACTGTCGAGAAGCATACGCCACAACATTCCGATTTTGCATCAACACGCATCCTAACCCTTGGTAAGAAGCGTCACAATACACATCAAAAGTTCCCTTAGAATCTGGTAAAATTAACACTGGTGCAGTTGTTAACCTCCTCTTCAATTCTTGGAAACTGGCTTCACGTTCTTCCGTCCACTCAAAAGCTTGACTTTTCCTCGTGAGCTGCGTAAGCGGTCCAGCAATCTTAGAAAAACCTTCGATAAACCTCCGGTAATATTCAGCAAGTCCAACAAAACTTCGAACTTCTGTCACCGTCTTAGGTCTTTCCCACTGCAAAACAGTCTCTACTTTCGATGGGTCTACCGCAATACCTTTCTTTGAAATCACGTGACGTAGAAATTGAACTTCCTCTAACCAGAACTTCCACTTAGCCAATTTCGCATACAACTACTTTTCCCTCAAAATCTGAAGAACAATACCGATATGTTCAGCATGCTCTTCCTTAGATTGAGAATAGATCATAATGTCATCGATAAAAACAACGATAAATCTGTCTAGATACGGACGAAAAATCCTGTTCATATAGTCCATAAATATGGCAGGAGCATTCGTCACCCCGAATGACATTACCTGATACTCGTAATGTCCATAACGAGTTCGAAAAGCTGTTTTGGGTACATCCTCCCCTTTAACACGAATCTGATGATAACCAGATCTCAGATCTATTTTAGAAAATACCACTGCTCCCTTCGACTGATCCATCAAATTGTCAATTTTTGGAAGCGGATATTTATTTTTGATAGTCACCTTGTTCAGCTGACGATAATCCACACAAAGTCGAGAAGTTCCGTCTTTCTTCTTGACCAAAAGCACTGGTGCTCCCCATGGTGAAACACTAGGTCGCACAAACTGTTTCTCCAACAGTTCCACTAATTGTTGTTTCAGCTCCACCAACTCTGCTGGCGACATTCAGTATGACGCAATTGAGATAGGACCTGCTCCTGGTACTAAATCAATTGAAAACTCAATCTCCCTCTCAGGTGGAAAACCAGGTACATCATCAGGAAAAATTTCTGGAAACTCATTGACAACAGGAATAGTATTCACATCTTTCTTGTTCTTGACTTCTAGAGAAGACAATAACATATATCCCTGTGCTCCCTCTCTTAACAACGACTTGACTTTAACAGCAGTCAAGAATCCAGACTTTTCTTCCTTAGGAAAAACTATGGTTTTGCTTGCACAATCTATAAGGATATGGTTAGAAGATAACCAGTCCATCCCTAATATTACGTCTATCTCAACAAGAGGCAAACAAATCAAGTTGACCGAAAACACACGGTCCTTTATAACAACAAGACAATCCAAACATATCTTAGACGTAATTACAGGTTTAGCAGTTGGCGTAGAAACACTCAATTTAACATTCAGAGAAGACACAGGCAACTTCAATCTTTCCACACAATCATATGCAATAAATGAATGTGTCGCACCAGAATCATATAACACAGTCAGAAGATTACCTCCAATGGCACCTTCTCCCTGAATAAGATCATCAGATTGAGAAATTTCCGTTCCAGTCATAGTATACACTCGCCCTCCAGACCTCGGTTGAATACTTTATGACCTTGGCTGAGTGGTACGAACACTTCTCATAGCTGGCTTTCTCTCTGGCTGAGTACAATCCCTAGATATATGTCCAGGCTGTTTGCAATTAAAACAAACTGTTCCTCTGATAGGGCATTCACTAGAAAGATGGCCTTTCTTTCCACACTTAAAACATGTTGGCGTGAACGCCACTCTCTGTCCAACTCTACTACCACTAGTACTTCCCCCAACCGGTGGTCGTTGAGATTGATTCTATGGTGGTCTAGAATACAGCTTGCGCTGAAACCGATTAGTATTACTGCCACCACCTCTCTGAAACCTTGTTGGTCCAAAGTTACGATTCCTCTGATCTCGTGACGGCTCCAACTCCTCGAGTCACGCACACGCATCAACTAAAGCATGAAACTGATTCATTCTCAAGGATATCACCCCTCGCTTCAGTTCCACTCTTAACCCTGCCTCAAACTTCTGACATCTCCACCCATCATCTGGTCGAGTTTGAGCATAATCTGAGAATTGAGACAAACTCTCAAATTTAGTAGCATACTCATTCACCGTCATATTACCCTGACGTAAACCAAGAAATTCCATCTCCTTGGCATGTCTAGCACTCGCAGGAAAATACTTCTCCAAAAATGCATTAGAAAATACCTCCCATGTAATTTCTGTTCCTTCAGCCTGCAACAACCGGTGGGTTCCTCTCCACCAATGTTCTCCGTCTCCCCTTAACATAAAGGCTGCATACGTTACCTTTTTCTCATCGGAGCATCTCATTCCTTCAAAAATTCTCTCCAAGTCTTGTATCCATTGACTCGCCTTCTCAGGATCAACCTCGCCTCTAAACTGCGGCGGATTGTTACGCCTAAATTCAGATAAATTTAGGGCATCAGCAGTAGCATCTTGCTATTGAGCTGCTCTCAGATTTTGCTGCGTAATCACTTCAGTCATTCGCCGCATAGCTTCAGCAGTCGCAATCATAGGATCCACTTCCCGATTTACGTTCGCACGTCCTCCTCCTCTACCAGACATCTTCTTTCTTCAAACATAACCAAACAAAGTTAGATACATCCTTTCGGAAGTAAATCACAGAGAATTACACAGCACAAACAAAAATAGACCCTACCACAACCCCAAAAGACTCTAACTTGGACTTTGATACCAACTAATGTAACACCCTTATGGGGATGTCATATATATAAAGAAAATAAAAGAAAGATAAATAAAATCTACCTAAGTTGTAAAACATTTATTACATAGTAGTACGGGTTGTAAAATTCTTCTTGTTAAACAGAATAGTATTGAATAAAATAACACGGAAACACAAAATAAACAAACCAACATCACACATAATATACATATGGTTCTAGTTATAAGTTATACAAATAATTTACAACTATCCATATTTAAACTAAAACAGTAAACAAAATAGTAAGAGTCAAAATATACAAACGCAGACGTGCCCAAGTACACATCATAAATATCTAACCCTCTGAAGGATCACTCTCAGATGAAACTTCAGGTGATAAATATCCAGGATGCCTCGACCCTCTACGGACACGAGTCCGTGCAGTCGACACACTGCTAATCTCACTAGGCGCATCAAACATACCACCCCAATGACGCCTAAGAGATAGCGGCAACTCCACATGTAGGTACAACAAAGTAGAAAAGATCGGCACTCCATCAAACTCCGTACGTATGGTCATAGTCAGACGCCCTACGTACGTCATCGAATCTCTATCTTCTCACAGACGCCAGGCTTCAGAGCCTCCGTGAAACTCAAGTTGCACGAATCCAAAGAATCCTGGTAGCGTCATATCCACACAATTAATCCAATGGGTACGGATGATCGGATGGTTCTTGATCGTAGAACTGATCTTCGGCTTGCTGCTCTTCCTCCTCTTCAGGATACTCACACTCAGGAGGCTGTTCCTCTTCCTCAAACTCTTTATCAAATAATTTAAAAATATACAGATAACACATACAAGAAAGAGGTAAGACAATCTAAATCATCACAAACATGGTAAATAAGAAAACGACAATACAACAGGTAAAATAGTTCATACAATATAGCATACTATAATAACATAAATCATAATATTAAATAATACAGAAACTCAATACAATAACATACAATGGTACAGATGAATAAAATGCTATAGATAATTAAAATGATACAGATAGATAAAATAGTGCAACTAAATAACATTAAAATGTATAAAATATAAATATATGAAATGTGACTCAACCCTACTCCATGGAGCTAAAAATACAGACATCAGAGAGAATGACCCACAAAATCTATTAGTACCATCGACCGCCCAATAACTATTCCACTGTCTCACGTTGCGTCTATAGCCCACTGTAAAAAAAAGATGTAGTGGTGTAGCACACTGTCATACGTCGTGTCACTACAGGCTTGCACTAATAGACTTCACAAGATCTTGATTAAGTATAGTGTGTGTCGAGTCCATTAGTGTGTTACCAGTTACTACGGCCCAGAGGAGCGACCAACTGTTCATAAATGGAATAATATGCACACTAATGTCTCCAAGTTCATTCAAGTTGAACCACACTATGCTTATCACACCGACAACACGATGTTATTCATCTCGTCAATCAATCCACCAATTATCAACCCAATTGGCACAACTCAATGCATGATAAAAATTTCAAATATGCCCTCACTGGCAAAAATTCCAATTATGCCCTCACTGGCAAAAATTACGAATATGCTCTCACTGGCAAATCGCATATATATACAGTACGTCCCACCTGACAGTACTGTTTCACAATCTGTCCAGGTCCACCACTTTGGCCCGATAGTAAAACTTGCTGTTTTCGTCAATCGCGTAGAAATTTTTTTCGCATTTTCAAAATCTCATCGTTTTTACAAACGTTTTTAAATCGCGTAAATATATTTTACTATTTTTAAAATCGCGTACTATTTTTCAAACGTTTTCTCAATTGCGTAAGATTTTTAAATCATTTTCTTGTCCAAATTCCTTAAAATTACTGTTTAAATAAACAGAAATAATATTTAATACGTTTGAACTACGTAGAATATTTTTCATACCGTATAAATTATATTTGCTATCTTTTCTATCTTATTTGTTTGTTTTTAGCAAAAATTGACAGTATTTTGCTTAGAAAATGTATAACGATGATTTTCTAAGTTTTCCGTAAAAATTTCTTTTATTTATATTATAACCATTTAATTACACTTTTGAAAATTACTAACGTGCTTCAAAATATAATATGAGCTCTACGTTAGAAATTTTACAAAAGCTACTGTATTTCCTTTTAACCATTAAAATCATTAGTTTTAACTTCTTAAACTAAATCTAATCAATTTATTTCTTCGAAAATCATTGTAGAAAAATTCCTTTTAACATATATTGCTTCTTTTTGATTGAAAATGGTTTGGAATTGATTTTAGAAATCATAAATCCTTGGCTTTGGCATGTTGGCCGAAATACTTAAAATTACCCTTTGATCTCTACATTCATTTTTCTTGCTCTAAACAATTTTGCATCTTGTTAATTTTCTTAGGTTTAATTAAATCACACTCTTAGAAAATTGATGAGAACATTTTGGTTCTCCTTTTTGGTTGAGGCCGTGAGCCTTGGTGATGTGTTCTTTGGAACACTCATGCAATCCATGACATGTTGTTCACATCTTAAGATTTACACACGCATCTACTAACACATACAATATTTCAAAGCTTGTAGACATGCAAGTTAATACAAATCACAAATAGGAAAGCTAATAACAAGCACACAAATGAATCCTTATGGATTCTACAATCACAAACAATTTCCATCTTCTTACCACCACCCAAGGATGATAAGATTTAAGTCTTCCTCTTACCTTAGATGAAGACAAATACTCTTTCACTCCTTTCTAGGGTTTCGGTTTTCACTCTCCAAGATACCTATCAAGCTTAAATAAAATTCTACAAGTTATAATCATGAAAGAAAGCTTAAACCATGGATCAATCATGGCTTAGAACTTTGAAAAAGAATTTAGAAATGAAAAACAAAGATTTTCACCTTCAAGGTAGAATCTTCAAAGTAGTTTTTCAAGCTCAAGATGAAAGATTTTGCAAGAACTCTCAACTAGCGATGTTCTTAGATTTGTGTTTAGGTTTAGAAAAGTTGGTTAGAAGAAATTTTGGGTGGATGGATGGTGAAGAATGGTGTTTGGCTGAATGGTGCTTCAAGAAATCACCAATGGAGTTTAGTATTTTTGGAAGAGAGAGAAGAGAGAAAATGTTAGGAAATTAAGTGATAATTACCCTTCCAAAAGGTGCATGGCCGTAGACTTCAAGGGCAAGGGAGGTGTCCATTTGGTTGGCTCCATCCAAGCCTTAGAAATGATCAATGGTGAGGATTAAGACTTGATCACCAAGCTTTGCTCTCATTGGTTAATCTAAGCCTAGTCATAAGCCTTGTCATTAAGCCTTGTCACATGCTTAGTCACATGCTCTTGAATGTTCCACTACTAATGATGTTTAATTAAGCTACTAATCCTATTAAGTTTTTACTAAACGTGGGTCCCGCAAAACATTTCCGGGTCCATTACCGCTTATTTGTATTGACTAATAAAATAATATTATAATAATATAAAATTATTTTATTTTACAGTTAAATCCTAAAAATTAAAAGATTACTAACCGTATCATTCAGAATTAGGTTTAGTAAGATCCCCCAGCTCCGAATAATTAAAATAAGATTTTCCTGGCCCGGAAAATATTATTTTCCTGTCCCGGAGCAAATCACACAAAAAGTTCAAATAAAATAACAGACAGTAATATAAAGCAGTAATTCATACAGAAAAATAACAAATAGTACAAAAAGGACACAACGGTCATTTATCCTAAAGTTGAAAAACATCAAACAGTACATTCGGGACACAACGGTAATACGCCAAAAGTTTAGGGTGTTACAGAGATGACGGTTACCCCACATTTCCCTAATGGGTATAGGGAACTCCACATGTAACGGAACATAGGCGATGTTAGTCCCATCGCCGGGTTCATCTCCACACTGTACTAGGGTTACATCTCCCACGTATACGACAAGTCCAGCTTCACGTTCGAAGTTCCTGGCTTCCGAGCCTTGGAGAAACTGTATCCAAGTGCGAAACATGTAGGGTGTTGGGGACGTCATCACCAGGAAGTAGAAATCGATCCTCAAGTACAACTAATCGAGTCCACTTGCACTCTTCTCTGTTTTTATCCAATTTGACATAGAACATGGTAATACAAGAAAGAGGTGAGATACCTATCTTTCATTACCACTATGGCAACAAGAAAACAGCACAGCGTAAAGCGCCCACAAAGCAATACAGTTCATACATTTATTAACATCAATAGTGAAATTTAAACCGAAAGTAGTGTAATTATAAGCAATAATAAGAATCAATATTAACAGTGGCATTTGTAATAAAAGCAGAACAGCACTAGGCAATAGCAAGGTTCGACAGCATCAGACAAATCATAATAATATTTCCAGAAACCAACACAATGATCGGATAATCATTTACAGAAGTAAAACAGTTACTTTAACAGATATTCATGCTCAACAACATATGAGACTGACAATGAACGATGCACAATGCATTATGGTACCAAATCCTACTCCATAGAGCTAAACATTAACCTTTTCAGAGTGAATGATCAAGGAGTAATGCCAGTATATCGTTAGCCTTAAAAATAGTGTGCTTCATCTCATAAAATGTTTGCGCATCATGGCTTATACATGGCACCTCAACAGTTGATCGCGAGATAGGACAACGTCTCAGTCCGGATTGTCGGTGTGTTTGCATCGGTCTACCCCACGGTATAGAGGAGCTCTTAACTGTCCATGATGAGGCACCCACACCCCGACGTCCCCAGGGCCAACAACATATGGCACTTATGCTTAGTCTATTCGCACCCGCACATAGGTGTTATTCAACTCTTAGGTATATATATGCATGACAACGCAATGTCAAGTCATGTATGTTTATCAATGATGTGTTCATCATATACAATACCACAACGGTATATAGTCATTATCAAATTACATATGCATGATGACTCAATGTCCAATCATGTATGCTTATCAATTATGCATTCATCACATACAATGCCATAGTTGCATATATTCGTTCCCAATATCAATAAATCATTTCTCATCGAGAATTAAATCAACATATATATATATATATATATATATATATATATATATATATATATATATATATATATATATATATATATATATATAGCCCTTCACAGGGATTCACAATACGTAGAGTCGAATCTCAATACCAATATATTTTATGGCTTATCATAACCGCCATTTCCCACTAAGGGTTTAACGTTTCCAAGAATCTAAGTCTTGATCAATTATGCCAATCTCTAGGTTAACTAACCCTTAAAAACCTTAACCTCACAAGCCTTCAAGGTTCTAAATTCTTGTCCATATTATGCACTAATCTCTTAATACCAATCACTTAGTTTTGGTTCCACATGGGATTAACTCAATTCCTCATTATCATTAAGTATTCATGGTTTATCAATTGCCACAATGTCCTTATTAGGGATACTTATTTTCAAAGTCTTAAGTCTTTGATCAATTATGAAAAGGTTAGGGTAAATAACCCTTTAAAACTATGGTCTTCTCAAATACCATTACTCAATTTAATTTTCTCGCTTTATTAAGGATTATGCAATTCTCTAATTCCTCAATCTCCAAGGATGCACCAAGGCATCACTTGAGCTCAATCTTTCTCTCTAAAACCGTGGTCCCTCAAAGTTCTCAAAATCTCAATTCCTTTCCATTTTATATAATAGTTTCTTGTTAATAAATCACTATAATTTTAGTTCACCAAAGTCATTTTCATCCCTCATGATTCCAAGCCAAAACCGTGGCCTTCTTTAGTCTTTAAAGTTTCATTCTTTCACTATATTATGTATTGGTTACTTGATACTTAATCACTTAAATTTCCATTTCTCACAAGATCAATCCAATTGCCTAAGGTCCATGCCAAAACCGTGGCTTCATAGGTCGTCTAAGTTCCACTTTATATTTCTCATTTGTGTATTGATTCTTTAAGATCAATTTACTTAAGTTTAATGTATCAAGGTCATTCCATTTGCCTTATTGTTCAAGCCAATACCGTGGCTATCATTGAGTCTTCAAAGTCTAATTTTTCCTTCCCTTTTATGTATTAACTTCTTGTCATCAATTCACTTAAATTGTTAGTTCATTAAGATCAATCCAATCGCCTAAAGTTCAATACCAAAACCGTGGCTTCATGGTGTCCAATGTCCAATTTTTCTTTCCACTTTTATGCATTAGTTTTCTTGATATTAGTTCACTTAAATTTAGTTTATCAAAATTAATCCAATTGCCTCTTTATCAAGATCAAAACCGTGGCTTTATGTGGGGTAGTAAACCCTTAGAATTTCACATTCATAAATTTTCATTATCATCATTTAACATTTAATTTCATAGCTTCCTTTTATTATGTACAAAACAAATTTATCATTCAAGAATTATCTCAAAACCGTGGCATCAAGTTAAGGTAGGAAACTCCACATTTTCCATTTAACAACCCTAACTTGATCAAGCACATTTAATACATCAAACATATTCAAGAGCACAAATCAAACATTAATCAAATTCAAGAACACTATATCATACAAATTTACAAATCAAGTAGCATACAAAGATGGATTTCCCCATCAACATACATACAAAGTTCCCTCACCACCATAAATGGTTGAAGTGAGTAATCTCCCTCTTACCTAGAGGAGATAATGCAAGGAAACAAACTCCTTGGTTCCTTGATTTGCAAATTCGGATTCCACCTTCAAGAGAACCATAAAATGGTCAAATTTTCATAATCACAAACTAAGGATTGAAAAGAATGATCCTTGGTCACATAGGTGACCAAGGAAAACGAAATTGAGATGTGAATGTGAAGAACTTTACCTAAAGCCTTAAGCTTGAACTCCTTGAGATTTTTTTTTGGTGATTTTCGGATTCCACTCACCCAAGAATCCTAGAGTGTTCAAAATCACTCACATTACACATCAATGCTCAAAAGAGAAGCCCTTGGTCACATAGTAACCAAGGAAAACAAAAATAAGAAGAAATAGGAGAGAAATCAAGAATCTTTACCTAGATCTTCAAGGTTAGGGCTTGATGATAGGAGATGTAAATGGAAGAACACAAAATAGCTTCCTTGCATGTCTTCAAGGTGGATTTGGTTTTGGCCCTCCAAGAACCCTAAAAATCCAACATCATAAATCAACACCAAGGCTTGGTAAAGGCATGTTCCATGGTTACAAAAATGGCCATGGAAACGAAAATGAAGAAGAGAAGTGAAAAATCTAAAGGTTTACCTCCAAAAGACTCAAGCTTTGTTCTTGAAAAGATGATGTAGATGAGAGACTTAGAAGGTGTTCACAAAAATGAAATGTATAAGAAGAGGAATACGAAAATCACCTCTTGATGGTGAAGAGGGAATTCGGTCACCACATCTCCAAAACCCATTAAGCTTCAAGCTTTGTCCTCTAATGGTGGAAAACGAAATAGAGGTTTTTAGGAGATGGATCCAAAAGGAAAAGTGTTTCGAATGATGAGGTGAATATAGAAATGAGCTTGGAGAAGAGAAAAGATGAAGAGAAATGGTGGAAGAAGGGGCTTCAATTTCGGGTTGGAGAGGAGGAGGAAGAAAGGTTGGATTTTTGAAGAAATTTTCTAAAGAGAAAGTATAGAGGAGATGGAAGGGAGTATGGAAATGGTCTTGGTGAAGCAAAAAGATGAAGATTGGTGGTCAAGAGTGGGCTGCCATTTTCGTGGTCATGGTGGAGGTAGAGAGAAGGAGAAGAAAAAGGTGAAGAAGATGAAGTGAAGAGAGAGAAGTGATTGGTAAAATGAATTAGGGTTTGATGTGTTAAAGTGAGTAGGAGAATTTAGTCTCCAACACCCCCAAAATGGGCTGCCAACCGTAGCCATCAAGAAAGAGTGGGAGGGAGTGTTTTGTCCTTTCCATACAACTAAAGTGGGTAATTTGGTCATTTGGCCAAAGCTTCTAGAAGAAGCTTCATAAATGAGATTCAAAATTTGAATTAAAGTGAGATTCATTTGACATAAAGTAGATTGCATTGGGATAAGGTGATAGGATCTCTAATGCATACTATCGTCCAATGGATAATAGTTACAGTGGACAGAAGTCAGTATTAATTCATCTGACAGATGAAATTTACACAGCGTTTTGTTAGTTCGCCTGTTAAATTTCTCAAAAAACGTGAAACCTTATAAACTTTGTCCGACCTTGGGTTTAGTAAGATCCCCTGTCGACGTTTCCATAGTTCAAGGTTCTCGGGAAAAATATTTCATTTTCCCCAACTTCGCTCAGTGCACACGCAAAATGAGAAATATATTAAAATATTCGACGTCTCTGGAAAAATTCTAGGAAATTTCCATAAATCACAAATATTATAAAATGACTATTCGTCAAAAAATTTTCTAACTTTTGAAACGTTACAGTCGTTTACCCAACTTTGCCAATGTGCATGCAAAACGAGAAATATATTAAAATATTAGACGTTTCTAGAAAAATTCCAAAAAATTCTCAAAAA
Organism: Ormosia emarginata; assembly: GCA_029884605.1. Lineage (NCBI taxonomy): Eukaryota > Viridiplantae > Streptophyta > Magnoliopsida > Fabales > Fabaceae > Ormosia > Ormosia emarginata. Next base: position 22,810,504 of record JAQQTP010000074.1, on the reverse strand, counting down.
TCACAAATATTATAAAATGATTATTTATCCTAAAATTATTAATTTTCGAGATGTTACATCTTAAGCTCTGTCAACTCTACTGGCGACATCCGATAGGGCACAATAGATATAGGTTCAGCTCCAGGTACTAAATCAATAGCAAACTCAATTTCTCTTTCTGGTGGTAGTCCAGGTATATCTTCAGGAAATACCTCAGGAAATTCATTAACCACGGAAATATCCTTTAAGACATCTTCACATTGAACCTCCAAAGAAGACAACAGTAGATACCCATGATCTCCTTCCTTCAGACAAACTTCTACTTGAGTTGCCGTTAGGAATCTAGGATCTTTAGCCTCAGGAAATACTAACGTCTTATTCGAACAATCAATTAGGATATGGTTAGAAGATAACCAATCCATTCCTAAGATTACATTAATATTGGAAAGAGGCAAACAAATCAAATCCACATGAAAGATTCTATCCCTATTACATACAGGGTAATTCAAACATACTTTTGTAGTTATCACAGGCTTATCAGTAAGAGTAGCAACACTCAAATCATTTGGCAATGTAGTCACAGTTAAACCCAAACGCTCCATACTATCACATGCAATAAAAGAATGTGTTGCTCCCGAATCATAGAGTACGGTTAAAGGATTACCTTCAATAGCACACTCCTCCATTATCAAGTCCTCAGATTTAGCGACTTCCTCCCCGCTCATTGTATACACACGACCACCCGTCTGTGGCCTTGCAGTACGGACGTTTCCCCCAGAGGGTTCCTTCTTTATTTGGTCACAATCCTTGGAGAAATGTCCATGCTTTCCACACCTAAAACAAACAACTTCCTTATGTTGACAATCTTTCGTGAGATGATCCTTCCCACACTTGAAACATCGAATAGGAGTCCCAGCTTGACTTGCCTTATTGCCACTAGAACTTCCTCCCACAAATTGTTTCCTGTTCTGACCTCCTGCCGGTTTCACATACGGCTTTTGCTGAAAACGATTTACTTGATTATTCTTCCCTTTTTGGAACCTTGCAGGTCCAAAATTCTTATTCCTTGCAGCACGTTGATGATCAATCTCTTCAACTTTATGACATTTTTCAATCAAAGTTGGAAATTGATTAATCTCCATCATCGCTACTGCTCTCTTAATATCCAGCTTTAATCCTTCCTCAAATTTCCTGAACTTCCAGTCCTCATCTGGGTGCATCTGCTAATATCTCAAAAATTGAGACAGACTTTCAAATTTTGCGGCATACTCACTTACTAACATCAACCCTTGTCTTAAACTCAGAAATTCCATTTCCCATGTGCCTCACACTTGTTGGAATATATTTCTCCAAAAATTTCTGCTTAAAAAGTTGCCATGTCACAATCCTTCCTTCAGCTTCTAACAGTCTTCGGGCTCTTGTCCACCAGCGCTCACCATCTCCTATTAGCACAAACGTTGCTAATGTAAGCTTCCGTTCATCAGCACACCCCATACCATCAAATATCTTTTCAAGTTCTTGGATCCAAAGATCAGCCTTCTCTGGGTCAAACTCTCCACGAAACCTCGGTGGATTGTTCCTATGAAACTCCGATAAACTGTGAACGTCCTCATTAGCCCTTTGATTTTGCTGTCCAACCATTTCAGCCATTCTTTGCATTGCTGCTATAGCTGCAGCCATGTTCTAGTTATCATCACCAGCATTTTCCATTCTAGTTCGCGTATTTACACGTCTTCGTCTGCGTCCTCATCCAGCCATTACTTTTCTCTACTCAAACTGGACAACACAAAGAAAGTAAGGTCAATCTTCAAACAATATTGTTTCTTTTCAGAAAACAATAACAGAGAATCACACAACACAAACAGGACAGACCTAACCACAAACCCAAAAGACTCTAACTTGGGCTCTAATACCAACTAATGTAACACCCACCGTAGGGTGCCACATTTATGTTACTTAATAACCAAATTACCCCTAAGTTATAAATTGTGATGTTGTGATAAAAATACGAGTTGTAAAATTTTTTTCTTTCTTCTTTGATAATGATAAAATAAACTTAGCGGAAATTAAAAAAAATATTATAAATCATCACACATAATGTACATCATCATACATTACTAACTGTAACACCCCTTGATGTAGCAACCGAAGCATAATCGTCATTACAACACAATTACTAAATCCAAGTGTGTCACAGTCATGATAACAGTAACTTAAATTCTCAAGAGTCTATATTTTTTTTTGACAATTTGCATAGGTAGAAAATATGAGCCTCGAATGAAATATAAATGTATTCAAGCCATGATACAACCACTGAAATAAAACCATATCTCTTATACATATATATATATATATATATATATATATATATATATATATATATATATAGTCAATTTACACAAATCACCGATGACATAGAATATAACAATTACGAGTCCAATAAAATACAAATGAATAAAACACTAAAAGGGGGAAAAGTAGTGACCCAGGGATAGGTACTACTAGCGGACAAAGCCGCAACCCCATATACACATACGACGCTCGGAGTCCCAAATCAACAAGTCGCATCAATGCCTCCACGCAATCGCACTCGTACGTAGCCGAAGAAACCTTGTCCAAACGCCAAATCCAATCAACCAAAGTGTGGTCCCTCTTTATCTTCCTCACGATCTTTTATCAATATAAGTATAAAACAGACATACAAAGATATTGGAAACACAAAAAGAGGTAAGATATCCTACATCATTACCAATTATAGCATGCTAGAGACATTACGGCGCCACGCGCCCAAATAGCAAATCGAAACAAGATATTCAAATACTAACAAGAAGTCCAACAAGAAGCAATTAAACAAATCCGAGCAGGTAATCATTACAAGAATGAACGGATAAGTCATAATATGGAAAACAGATAATAACAACAATGTATATATATATCATGTCTCATATGCATGTTCTCTCAAAGCCCTACTCCATGGAGCTAAACTCAATCAATCAGAGAGAAAGATCAGGAGACATGTCTGTGACTCGACTGCCGAGGCCAGTGCTATAAATCAAATCGTGCACAATCATGGCATTGCAGAGACATTCATCACTAGATCACGATATAGGACAGTGTCTCGGTCCGGATCGTCGGTGCGTTTGCATCGGTCTACCCCACGGGCAGGAGAGCTACCAACCTCCCATTGCGAGGAACCCGCACCCCGACGCCCCCAAGGTCAACAAGTGACCTACACTTGTCTATTCGCACCCGCACTAAGGTGTGTTCAATCTCCTAGGCAACTAGGCCTTACAACAGTCCACAAGGACAATCACAATGCATAAGACACTATGCATGCACATGTATGATTCATAATTTCATATAATTCCATAATATGCCACATTAGGCCAATATAAGCATCAATGTATATATGGTCACTCACATGGACCCATAACAACATAATATCAATATCAAGTCAATTAGTACGTCATTAGGTTCATTATGAATCCTAACTTAGAATTTATTCCTCATTTCAAGGTTCATATTCAAAATCAATTTAACATACTAAGGCAATTCAATCTCCAATAACTTACATTTTATTTAAGCTCTCAAGCCTCACACTCTCATGCTCTTTAAAATTTATGAAGTCTTAATTACAATAAATTCTCCTAATTTCTTGATTATCCATTTCACTACTTAGGCTTCCAATTACCTAATTGATTATGCTTCCAATTCATCAAAATCACATTTTCACCTAGAAATGCCATAGAGGTCGTGGCCTCCCTATAAATCCAAATTCAAATTCTTTTCAAGCCATAATCTTGTACATCATTTCTTTAATTATTTAAAGTGTTCTCTTGTTCAATTAACTCACCAAAACCCTAGGTTCTTGTCTCCAAAACCGTAACCACTATAGGAGTTTCAACTTCCAATTGTTCTTCCATTAAATTCCATTTCATACATTGATAATTTAAGTCTTATACCCATTACAATTTCAACACAATTTCCTCTAAATTTCCAACCTAAAACCGTGGCACTCTTGAAGGGTGTTCAATCAATTTTTCATCCATTTTAAATCACTAAATCCATTCCAACATTCCATTATATACCACCAATCAATCCAATAGCATAAATTAATTAAAATCAACACATAACATAATTAATCACTAAAGTCAAGAACAACCCTCATTAGGGTTCTTCCACAAATCAAACAAATCAAGGTTCCTAGATGCTAAAAATGGTTGAAGAGGAGTGTCTTCCTCTTACTTGAGTGTAGAAATCAAGAGAGCTCCAAGAATGCTCCTTATATTTTCGGATTTAGCCTCCAAAATCCCTAAAAATGGTAACTTGTTAGAATAAATATTAAGGCTTGGAAAAATGAAACATGAGTGGTCATAGAAGAGACCATGAGCACGAAAATGAGAGGGAAGAAGAGTGGTCTTGATCTTACCCAAAAATGTTCAAGGTTGGAGCTTGGAGAAAATGGTGAAAATGGTGGAATCTCAAGAAGCTCCAAGAGGGAAAGGTGTTTAGAATGGTGAGGGGAGTAGGAAAATGTAATTAGATGAAGATTTTGAGAAGTTTGAGTGGAGGAGGGCTGCTGGACGTTGGGTGTTCAAGAGAGGAGAAAAGAAATATTGAAGAAGGAAGAAGAAGAAGAAAACGTAAAATGAAGAGAAAATGGTGTTTTTGGGTGATAATGTATTAAATGTAATATTAGGATAAATGAAATCAATTCTTTTCCCCTTTTGGTGGCTGCTGGAGACGTAAAAGAGAGAGAGAAGTGGGTGGGGAATTTGGCTTCCTTTGGAAGCTAAAGCACATGGGTCAAAGGTAAGGTCAAAGCTTCTTAAGGAAGCTTTGATTATTTAATCAATAAATTTGAATTAAAGTAGATAGATTTGACATAAAGTAGATTACATTAGGATAATGTGATAGTATTTTTATTACACACTATTATCCAATGGATAATAGTTACTGATTACATGTAAGTCGGTATTTAATTAATCTGACGATGAATTTTTCATTTGTATTGATTTATTTTTATCTGTTAGAATTTCTCGAAAATTATGAAACCTCGTAAACTGTGTCAAGTCTCGGGTTTAGTAAGATCCCCCGTCGACATGTCCATAGTCCAAGGTTCTCAGAGAAAACATCGCGTTTCTCTGGTTCTTTCATCTTGCACGCAAAATGAGGAATATATTAAAATATTCGACGGTTCCGAAAAATTCCTAGAAAATTCCCAAAAATTGCAAATATTATAAAATGACTATTCGTCATATAATTTTCCAATTTTTGAAGCACTACAGTCGTTTTCACGACTCTGCTCGAGCAAAACGGAATATATTAAAATATTCGAGAAAAATTAAAATATTCACATTTAGAAAAACTTCCGAAAAATTAGTTCACATAAATCACAAATATTAGAAATGAGAAATATATTAAAATATTCTGCGTTCTCAGAAAAATCCAGAAAATTCTAGAAAATCCCAAATATTGTAAAATGATCATTTATCCTGAAATTATTAACTTTCGGGACGTTACACTAACACTGTCAGAATTATTTAAATACAGATCATGTTTCAAAAGTAGTACACACTGAAATATATATAAACGTAGTTTAGAACAGAGTTTTAGGCTTGCCCAAGTCTATCTAAGCAGCAGAACCCTCCGACGGGTCCTCCTCAGTTTCTTCAGCGGGTAGGAATCCGATTTGACGCATAGCCCTACGGACAGGTGTCCGGGATGACGACACTATACTAATTTCCATTGGGACATAGTTTCTGGTATCCCAATGCCGCCTAATAGACAACGAAAATTCCACATGCACAAAAATAGTTGCAGAGAAAAATGGATCCCCATGAAATACCCTACTAAAGTTTACTATCAGATGTCCCTCATAAATTAGTCCCCTCTCATTGGGACTAGTTCTCCATGCTCCTGCTCCTCCGTGGAACTGCAGACGCACGTACCTGAAGAAACTTGACCTCGACGCCACAATATCAAAATTCCATGTTATTAGAAGGAAGTTGTTCCTCTTCTCCTTCTTGTACAATTTCTTGCTCAGCGTCTTCACCAAATATAAATACAGTACACAAATATACATACAAAGAGGTGAGATCACCTACGCCAACACCAACATGGTAGCACAGAGATAATACAAAGAGTATATCATTCCATAATTACAATTATGTCATCATCATAGTGTAAAAGTAATAATTACCATCATGCCATCATCACTGTTCAAATCACACAACAATTACAATAATGCTATCACATTATTATCATCATCATCATCCAATATTTCTCAGTTAGTAATAGATATTCACTATTTACGATAATGCCCTCAACATTACCCCAGTATTCAACAGTTCAATTATCATAACTAATACTCAATAAATATGCATGTGCACATAGACTCAATGTCCTACTCCATGGAGCTAATACTCAAGTCGGAGAAATTGATCCGAAAGAGCTATCGGTACCAAATGTCTCAGACCACGTGCCACAATTCTCATTTATATTTACACATCTAGCATATACACGACAGTTTTTACGAGATCTTGATTAAGAATAGTGTCTCGGTCAGGATCATCGGTGTGTTGCATCGGTCAAACTTATGGAAAGAAGAGCTACCAACCACCCATGTAAGCAACCCGCACCCCGATGCCCCAAGGTCAACAAGTGACTTACACTACGCATATCGCACCTACTCAAGAGGTGTACGTTTCTCCTAGGCAATTAGCCATATCCAGTCCATCGGACCATTCCAATGCATGTATAATGCACCAATTACCAATCAAAGGTAAATCCCATAATTTCTCATACAGTGTCCACACAACAGTAATCCTACTGTATATTCATTCGTGAAATTATGTTATCGTATTTTCATAGTCACACCACTTTTTTTTTCGTGTTTTCAGAATCGTGTAACAATTTTCCAATGTTCTCTCAACTGTGTAAAAATATTCTGTTCGTTTTTCAGTCGCATAGCGATTTTTCCATAATAATTTAATCGTGTAAAATATTTAAACTCTTTTCAAATCGCGTAGAAATATTTTAACATTTTTCAAATCGCATAGCTTAAAAATCACGTTTTTAAGTTACGTAAATCATTTTTCACCATTTTTACACTTTGTAAAATATTTCTCAACTTTTAAAACATCAATTTGGCTTTTCTCAAAATAATGTAACTCACCACTTTTTTTTCTACAATTTCCTACTTGAGAAATCTTTTTCATCATGTATTTCCATAAAACACCATTTCATTGAATTAAATTAATGTTTCTAACTTAAGATTTCCTAACGCTCTCCAAAACCCAATAAATGAGTTTTATGTTAGTAAATTTTAAGTCACCAACGTATTCTTTATAATTCTAAGTTACTTCTAAAAATTAATCCTCTTTAAAATAATTTGAGGTTCAAACACCTTCAACCCCTCTTTTCTTTTATTTATGAAAATTCCATTTTTCTTAAGTGACAAAAACACTCTAATTCCCTTTCCAAAATCCTTGTATGAAAATTACATTGTTTCATATAATCAAAACATTTTCTAAGTCATCAAACCATATACATGACCATTGGAAACCATCAAATATTTTTCTTCTAAATCAACTAAGTTCCATTCTTGTTTTTACACAAAATAAATTAATAAAAATGCTCCTCCAAAACCGTGCACATTATTTCTTGAAAATCAAACCCTTTGTTTATTTTCCTTGCTTCTCTAATCATTCAATTTTATTATTCATAAAAATGTTAATTTGTGAACACCTAATTTGAGGTGTCTTAGCCGAAATTCACCATAGTTTAGGGACCAAAAATTAAGTCCCTTGTTCTTGAAAAATTTCAACATAAACCCTAATTTTGGGAGCTAAAAACCGTAGCCCCCCCTTGGCTTTTGGAGCCAAAATTGCTTGTTTCAACATACATCCACCATAATATATTCAACATCTTTTCTTTATGCAAATTATAAGCATACCATATAAGCAATAAAATCATGCAAAATCATACAAATCATATCAAACATAAACAAATAATCAAAGCACATAAACACACATAAATTATTACATGACCATGGATATGAATCCTCACATGGATTCACTATCCATCAAATTAATAAACCATCTCTCACCACCATACTTGGTTAGTGAGATGAATCTCCCTCTTACCTCTTGAAGATCCTCAAAAAGCTCCTTGCTTTGTATTTTGAACAAGATCTCCACCAATAAAAGTTTCTTAAACATAAAACAAACACAAAGAAATTAGTATATCAAGCTTGAACTAGGGGAACCATGGATCAAACATGGTTTAGAACATGAAAAAGAAGAGAAGAAATGAAGTTTCCTTACACTTCACTTCAAAACCCTAAAACTTGCTCTTTGGAAAAAGTCCTTCAAGATGGAAGATTTAGAACTTGGTGTAAACTACAAAGGTTCTTAGAATGATGTAAGGATTCAAGAAGTGTGGTTGTTTAGAATTATTGAGTGATGGAAGGTGGTTCTTGGGGTGATGGCCGTAGCTTATGGTGGGAGAGAAAGGAGAGAAATTTTTGCTAAGTTAATTTTCATGCAATAATGACCAAGGTGATCCATAATGGTCTTCAAACTTGCTTTAGCTCCACATTCACTCACCAAAACCGTCCCCCCTCCTTTGCATCTCCAAAAACTGTCCCCCCCTTCCTTGCTTCATCAAAGTGTGACAAATCTCATAGCCACCATTTTAAGCCATCTTAACCCTTAATTAAATTAATGGTTTGGATTAAAATAGCTACTAGGTTTAGCTTATAGATAGAAGACTTAATTTAGGCCATTGGATCATTCTTCCTTAAAATCCTAGCCATTGAATGTGTCTCCAAAATGAAAGGTCAAGATTACTCCTTCAAACTTTACATCCAAGGGTCCAAAATGGTTGTAGCCATTTTTGAAGACCAAATCTCCATCATTAATTTAAATCCATATCCAATGATCATAAATGATCCATCTCCACCGTTGATTAAATCTACATCCAACGATTAATAATGGTCATAGCTATTTTATAAGACTAAATCTCCACCCTTGATTTAATCTTCATCCAACGGTTATAAATGGTCTTAGCCATTTTATAAGACCAATCTCCACTGTTGATTAAATCGATGGTTGTTATTCACAGTCATAAAGTGATCATAACCACTATTGTTGACTAAGTAGTAAAATTTCCATTTTTATCTGCTATAACCCTACGAATAATGTTTTTACTGTATTTTTATCACTTGATAATTAAATACAGTACAAAACACTATAAAATAAATTTTCTAAAACTGTTTCCGGATTCAGGTTTAGTAAGATCCCTTGTCTCCGTCTAAACAGTACAAATTTTTCTAAATGTAGAAAAATTTTCACTTTTCTGGACCCACGCGGGGCCTACACATGACCTCCCTGGGCCCACAGATGGCCCACGGATAATGCTAAAACAAACAAAGTAATATAAAAATTTCATAATCACCCATAAAATCACAAAAATTAGAAAATGCACAAATATCAAATCAGATTACGTAAAATAATTAAGACTTTTCAGTAATAATTAAATTACGTAGAATTTTTCCCCAGCCCGAAAATTATTATTTTCCTGACACGGAGTAAATCACACAAAATGATCAAATGTACTGGCAGAATATTCAAAATAATTTTACAGTACACAGAAATCACTAAACAGTAGAATTCTGTTAACTGTCAAAATTACTGTCTAATAAATAGGAAAGTTTAGGGTGTTACAAAATGTGCCATGTTTTTTTAATAACATTTATGTTATTCGAATAAAGTAGCAAACAATAGTATAATGGAAAACCTGTTATATTAGTTCTCTTTCCTGGTAAATCAATCTAACTAGTTTCCAATAGAACATATTTAATGAAGTAAGATGGATGAGGTAAGCAAGGTGAGATCAGCAAGGCCATGTGTCAATAAAGGAACTCCTAAATGATGATTAAGAAAGTAACAATGATTACAAGAAACTAAAAATCTGATAGTAAAATAATCAAACAAAACAGACTAAGTTATACACGTAGGTGTTGCAAGAAGAAAAATCTGGAATAAAGTCTTGATTTTCATGAAGATTTCTTCCCAGATTGATAGCACATCAAAAGATATCATCCTTGCATCATTCTCATACGTAAGAGAGCTCAACTTTAGCCCTATAAATTCGTTCTTTCCTTCCTTTTTTCAACACGAAAAGCACTCAACTCAACAGCCCCTGTTTTCTACTACTTCTATTTTCCATCTTCAATACCTTTCTTTTAGCAAACTCAAACCAATAACAGAGGTAGGAATTAACAAAAACACCATTTTTTTCTCTCTATTTCTTCTACTTATACTTTCTAGTCCATTACTTTGCTTTCAAACTCATTTGCTCTGTTTTTGGTTCAATGAAACAGTGACGTATTGATATATGCAAAATGTGATGTTGATGGGTTTATTCGAATAAACTTGGTTTTATTCAAAAAATTCATTTTAAAGCACTTTAGAAAATACATTTTCAACTATTTTATGCGAATAACACTGATGTTATTCAAATAAAGTATGCTAAAATGCTTCTGAACAGTGATTTTTGACCAGTTTATAAAGCCTGTTAAAACACTTCAAAAGCTATTTTTTAGAAGCTTTTATTCGAATGACACTTTTGTTATTCAAATAAAAGTAAGATTGTTATTCTGATAACAATTTTGTTATTTGATAGCAACTTTGTCATTCTGATAACGACTTTGTTATTCTAACATCGATTATGTTATTTTGATAATGATTTTGACATAAAAGCTTTAGAAATGAGATTTTAAATATACTTAATCACTTATGAGCTATTCTTTTAACTTTTTTTTAATCAATCTTTCATTTATTTAATTTTATTATAAGTTATTTTATGTTATTCTTTATATTGGATATGTTAATTATTAATTATTATTAATGTTCTTTATTACTGTTCTTATTTTTACTATATACTATAGCGATACTTGTTTTAATACAAGTTTATTTTTAAGTTAAATGTCGCTCTGTGAAGAAAGTATTTTTGAAATGTCATCTCATGGATAAAAATGAATCAATGTGCAAAGAGATATCGTGGCCATGATTAGATATTATTGGGGAACGCCTTGATTAGACATTATTGTGGACATGATTAGAGGACATTGAGGGACCCTTCTTTGTCGAGATTATTGGGGATTCTTCAGAAGAGAAATATCGTGGCCATAATTAAAGATTATTAGGGGACACCCTAATTAGATATTATTGTGGTCATGATCAGAGGACTTTGAGGGACACCTCATTGTCATAGAGAAATGAGGAATTCCTCAACCAGAGATAATTATGGCCATGATTAGAGATTATTGGGGGACACCTTGATTAGAGATATTTATGGTCATAAACAAAGGACTTTGAGGGACGCCTTAATGTGTAACACCCCAAAAATTATTAATTTTATGATGAATAATCATTTTATAATATTTGTGATTTTTGTGAATTTTTTTGGATTTTTCTGAGAACGTGGAATATTTTAATATTATTCCTCAATTTGCGTGCACACTGAGCGGAGCCGGGGAAATGAGATATTTTCCCTAAGGACCTTGATTTGTGGAAACGTTGATGGGGGATCTTACTAAACCCGAGGCTGGATATGGTTTACGAGGTTTCACATTTTTCAAGATTTTTATCTGATAAATAAAAATTGCTATGTATTTTATTATCTGTTAGACAACTAACACTGACTTCTGTGAACTGTAACAATTGTCCATTGGATAATAACTTGTAATAGAAATTTCATCTTATCCAAAGATAATTCACTTTATGTCAAATCAAATCACCTTTAATTCAAAAATAATGTATTTTAATCAAAGCTTCTCAAGGAAGCTTTGACCAAAAATGACTAAAATGCCCAAAACTTGTGGGAGAAGCCAATCTCTCCCTCTCCTTTTCTCTTGTGTACTGCGGCTAGGGACCTTTAGGGGGGAGCTAAAGATTCAATTTTTACTTTATCATTTTACTCCAAAATTCACATCACAAAAAGCTATCAACTTTTTCTCTTCACAATTTTTCTCTCTTCTTCTTCCTCTCTTCCTCTCCATACTCCACGACTGCAGCCCATCTCGGTGGCTATCTTCATTTGTTTGCTTCACTACTACCATTTCTACACTTCTCTTCTCATTCTAAACCTTTTCTGTTTAGAGATTTTCTTCTAAATCCATCATCTTCTTCACTTTTCTTCAAGAACAAAGCTTGAAGCTTTTGAGGTAAACCTTTGATTCTTCACTTTCTCTTCTTCTTTTTCGTTTCTATGGTCATTTTCATGGCCATGGATCATTTCTTTTTCAAGTCATTGGTGTTGATTCTTTGAGTTATGATTCTTAGGGTTTGGTGGAGCTTTGGAAGAAAATCACAAGGACCAACAAGGAGTGGATTTTCGTGTTCTTCCTTCAGGTAAGAGGGAGATTTACTCACTTCAACCTTTATTGGTGGTGAGAGAACTTTTGAGTGGTTGTTCATGGAGAAATCCATAATGGATTGTGATAATCATATATTTTATACATTAATAAACCCTCATTTTTAGTTATTTACACTCTCCATGTACTTAATTAATTAAGCCTAGTTATGTTTTGTAAGGTTGGACTCAAATTGGACTTAATTGATTTTTCTAGCATTATTTGGGTCTTATGCTGTTTCTGTATTTCGGCCATATCTTGAGTTCTAAATGTCTGATAATTATGAATTTTGCCTTGTAGGAAAGATAAGAGAGAGCTCTACAACTTTGATGAAGAGCACAAAGTCTCAATCAGACATCTAGTGGAGCTAATTGGGCTTGGAAGACAGAACACAAGTTTAATGTCTGAAACCTGAACAGTGTACAGTAATCAGAGCATAATTCGAGTTTGGGCTTATAAAATGGGCTGAATTTGGAATCTGAAAGTTAAGACCCATATCTACAACTTTCATGTTGAACACAAAACTTGATTCGGGCTCCTTGATGATGATATTGGGTCTGAAAGTCAAAATAGAGGTGCTGAAACTGGGCCTGAACAGTCTGTAGTAATTGGGTCATATCTTGGGCTGTAGGACGAATTTTTGGGTGATTCCAGAGCCATTGGAAAGCTTAGACAATTTCCTAGAACTTTCATGAAGACCACTTGGCTCAGAAATGACGAAATCAATGACTTAAGCAATGAATGATTTCGGAGACAAAGAATCTCAATAATCCAACCACTAATTCAATAATCCAACCACCTAACCAATCATCCAACCACTCCACCCACTAATCCACCTACTCTTAATCATTCTCCTTGTCATTTTATATCCCTACTCTTCTATAAAAGGCACTCAAGTGTTAAGCACTTGGGGTGAGGCTTAGTTTGTTACAAGTTGTGGTTATGCTTGTTTCTTGTTTTACTTTGTTGTAATTTTCTCTTGTTCTAAAGTGAAGCTATGTTCATCTTTCTCTTCTTCTCTCTTTCTTTCCTCTTATCCATGAGTAACTAAATCTTTATCTTGCTTGGGTGAAAGAGTGAAGCTCTTGGTAATGAAATAAGGTTAGATTATGTTATTTCTTGTGCTTAAATGATATATTATCAATTGGACATTATATGTGTTATATTTTGTTTCCAATCAATTTAGAAACCTTCTTTGTATAATGGAGATCTTGATTTATTGTAGACAGTAGGATTAGCACAGTGAATGCTTGAACTCATTTACAAATGTTGGTGGATAATTAAAGGAATCATAATATGATTGCATATATAATTGAACTTTGAATATTACATTTTCCGATTAGAACCTCCGTTGTGTGTGGATTTCAATTGAGTTATAAAGAAAAATAATCTTACCTTTAATTTATTACCAAGAGTGGATCTCTTAACCCAAGCAAGCCCTTAGACTCATTTGTGAACTTGTTTTATTACTTTTGGTGTTGTGACAAATCCTTTTCTTACCTCAATTAATTTTTCTTCATCAATTCCCTGTGGATCGACCTCGGACTCCCGAGAAATTTATTACTTGAGACAACCTACACTTGGGTTTGCATCCTTTAATCCCGCAGTCAAGTTTTTGGCGCCGTTGCCAGGGACTTGATTTGAAGTTTTGATTTATTGAGGTTCGTTTTCTTTAATAAAATCTATTCTCTTTTCTCCCTCACCGGAGCAAAAGATCAGCTTGCCGATCCTTCGGTTTCTTTACTAACTCTCTAACTCTAACTTACTAACTTGCTAACATACTAACTTTCTAACTTTTATATTTATGTCGTTTATTTTTGTTTTTTTAATTTTATTTATTTATTTTCACCATTTTTTTCATCAGTGGGGGTAACTCTCCCTTTTATTTTACGCACTAACTTAGTGGGGGAAACTCTCCCTTTTACTTTTCTCGTAATTTATTTTTTTGCATTTTTTTTATTTGGTGGTTGGTTTATTACCCCATCTTTGTAATTTTTTTTTTTATTTTTTTTTTGCCCTCTAACTTAATGAAATAATATTTCTTCTTCTCTTCTCTTTCGCTTGGCTCTGGTGGGGCTTTGCCTTTCTCCTAGGTTTTCATATTTAAAGTTTACTTTCTCGCACTTGATTTTACGTATTTTAATTTTCGTACTTTATTTTTTGTATTTTATTTTTATTTTTATTTTTGGGTGGTTGGTTTATTACCCCATCCCTGTTAATATTTAATGGTGGGTTACACCACCAGCTTGTACATTATTTTTTTTGTTTATTTATTTTAAGTTATTTATGTATTTATACTTAATTGGTATCGTGATTTAAATTCTGGTCGTTTAGTTAAAATTAATCCTGGTACTTTATATATTGATTTGTTTGAATCACAATCACACACAATTGACACAATGACTAACAATGAAAGTGTACATGATGAACATGAAAATCAACCGTTGCGAACCATGCGTGAATATTTGCAACCACCTTGAAGTTCTAGTCCATCATGTTTTATCTTTCCACTCAATGCCAACAATTTTAGATTCAAACCCGGTATGATTTCTTTACTTCCTAATTTTCATGGTTTAGAATCTGAAAGTCCATATTTACATCTTAAAGAATTTGAGGAAGTATATATTGCCTTCAATGATCAAAATTGCACTGAAGAGATTGTTAAGCTTAAATTGTTTCCTTTTTCTTAAAAAGATAAAACAAAATCTTGGCTTAACACTTTGAATCCAAGATCAATTGGCACATAGCAAGAAATGCAAGGTAAGTTCTTGAAGAAATTTTTTCCAACACATAAAACCAATGCTGTCAAAAGACAAATCCACAATTTTTTTCAAAATTCAAATGAAGCATATTTTCAATGTTGGGAACGATTTAAAGATTTGTTAAATTCTTGCCCACATCATGGTTTTGAAAAATGGAGCACTATAAGCTTCTTTTATGAAGGTTTAACACCTGAAACTAAATAATTTGTGGAAACAATGTGCAATGGTGAGTTTCTTGATAAAGAACCTGATGAAGCTTTAGACTATTTGGACCAGTTGGCTGAAAATTCTCAATCTTGGCATAGTACTAACACTTCTGAAAATTTAATTAGATCTAATCTTGCAAGTGCTAATAAAGAAAAATATCACCTTAGTCAAGAGGAAGATCTAAATGCCAGGTTTGCTAGTTTGGCTAGAAAGGTTGAAGCCATAGAATTAAGAAAAGCAAAAGAAATCAATTCTGTGCAAAAAGAAGAAATTTGTGGCATTTGTGATGACTTAGGACACTCAACACATGAATGTCCTAAGATTCCTATTTTTAAAGAAGTTGTATATGAGTAAGTAAATGCAATGAATAATTTTAACAAGCCATTTACTTCTTCTTTTTCAGATACATATAATCCGGGATGGAGAAATCACTCAAACTTCAGCTGGAGGAATAATAATCAATCACAATTTGTGCAACCACCACCTCCTCAGGCACAATAGGACTCTCAAAATTCTCAAGGATATGCACCTTATGTCCCACCATATAGGAAAAACCTTGAAGAAACACTGCATGCATTCATGGAAAAGCAAGAGGCCATTAATAAACAAAACAATCAAACCATGATTGACATAAAAGAAACTCTTGCTAAACTTTCTTCTGCACTCATCATTCATGAGAAAGGAAAATTTCCTTCTCAACCTCAACCAAATCCCAAGGGTCAGTACAGTCTAAATGAGGGGAGTTCAGAAAACCAACAAATAGACCAAGTCCAGTCAGTGATAACTCTTAGGAGTGGAAAGGTTGTTGAAAAACAAATCCCCGAATCTTGTGAGAGAGAAGATGAACCAATTCCCCAAGAAAATGAAGAAGTTAACCAAAAGGCGACCAAACTCTCACCTTCACCCCTATTTCCTCAAGCATTGAATAATCCAAAGAAATTGGACCATAACATTGGAATTTTTGAAATTTTGAAACAAGTGAAAGTCAATATTCCTTTGTTAGATGCTATCAAACAGATTCCTTCTTATGCCAAATATTTGAAGGACTTGTGCACTGTTAAAAGGAAATTAAATGTGAAAAAGAAAGCATTTTTGGCTGAATAGGTAAGCTCCATTCTTCAGAATAATAATGCGTTGAAATATAAAGACCCTGGTTGTCCTACAGTTTCATGCATTATTGGAGAACATAAAATTGAAAAAGCTTTACTTGATCTTGGTGCTAGTGTCAATTTGCTTCCATATTCAGTTTATCAGCAACTCAACTTAGGTGAGTTAAAACCAACTTCTGTAACTCTTCTACTTGCTGATAGATCAATTAAAATTCCAAGAGGAATAGTGGAAGATGTGTTGGTTCAAGTTGATAAATTCATATATCCCGTGGATTTCATTGTCTTGAATATTGAACCTCTGGTTGATAGTTGCAAGTCAATTCCTGTTATTTTAGGCCGTCCATTTTTAGCAACATCTAATGCTTTGATAAATTGCAGAAATGGAGTGGTGAAGCTAACATTTGGAAATATGACACTGGATCTCAATGTTTTTAACATGTGCAAGCAACCACAACAAGTCCTTGATGAAAATGAGGAAGTTGAAGGAATTGAAGCCATTATAGATGATCATCTTCAAAAAGGGAGTTCTTCTGACCCATTAGAAGTTTGTTTAATTAATTCATTTGATTTGCTTGATTGTACAGAGGAAATAGAATACAAAGGAAGAAAGCCAAAATTCGAAGAGCTAAAACCCATGAATGATAATGCCTATGAAGAAGTAACCACACCGGAACTAAAGTCATTACCTGCTGGGTTGAAGTACACATTTTTGGGAGAAAAGCAAAGCTTTCCTGTGGTAATTTCTTCATCTCTTACTGAAGAACAAGAAGGAAAGATGTCGCTTCAATGGACGCACCAAGATAGAAGGAAATTTCTGACAGAGGTGAAAATTTTTTATTGGGATGACCCATACTTGTTCAAACATTGTCCTGACCAAATTTTTCAGAGATGCGTGCCCGACAGTGAGGTAAGTAGTGTCATTAAATTTTGTCACTCAGAAGCATGTGGAGGTCACTTCTCTTCAAAGAAAATAGCTGCGAAAATCTTGCAGTGTGGATTTTATTGGCCCACTTTATTTAAAGACTGCTATACTTTTTGTAAAAGTTGTGAAAATTGTCAAAAGTTGGGCTCAATTTCAAAAATAAACATGATGCCTCTGAATCCTGCAATCATGATGAAGAAAAACACTACAGTCTTGGGAATCTGACTCTAAAAGACCCTGTTTGCCAATTTATAAGAAAATTGGATGGGAAGCTTATCCTCGACTCATAGAAGGCGTTTAAGTCGTTACTAGACGTGAAACCAGAGGCAGATGTGAGCCATATCCACAACAACCTGTACATATTATCTTCTTCTTCTTCATGTTTTCTAAAGAAAAAAAAAGTATGAACAAGGGCGATCCGGAAGGAGTACCATGACTTTAATTAGTTGTGGAGCCCCAGCCTTTGGCTGACCCGTCATTAACTCAGGTGGACCTTTGCACGCTGGTCCTTAAAAAAATTCGTGAGTGTCTACTGCACTGGTGACACGCAGTATAAAGGTATGTCACTACTGCACTCATGACGCGCAGTATAAAGATACGCCATGAAAGTTGTACATACAGGTATGTCATCATTTGCTATTATATTTCTTTTATCTTTGTATGATTTTGCTATATTTTGGTTTGGACAGACGATCCTTTGAGCAGAGTCCTTCAGGGGTTTCTAGACTTCTTTACCCTGATGGTTTTCTTGAAGTAAAAAAAAAAAAGATTCTGTGTTCCTTAATTTCAAACTCTTCTGACAACAGCCAACCTACCCTTATAGGTGCAATTATTACCCTTTCCCTTCTTTTTCCTATTTAAATACTCCACTTTCTCCACTTTCCTCCAACTCAGAATCAATCAAAGGGAAGGTGAGAATAGAAATGGAAGGTGTTTCTGTTCGTCAACTTAAAAATATCTGTGTATTTGTGGATCTAAGTATGGGAAGAGTTTAGAGTTTGTTAACGCAGCTACCACTCTTGGTCGATCACTTGCTGCGAGGAATATTCATCTTGTATATGGGGGAGGTTGTCGTGGGTTAATGGGGGCTGTATCACTTGCTGCATATATAGGAGGCAGTCAGGTTTTAGGTGTCATTCCTGAACCTTTAGCTCAATAGAACATCACTGGAAAGACAATTGGAGAGGAACTTAAGGTATCATCAATGCATGAACGAATGAAGATACTGCTTGAAAACTCTGATGCATTCATTGCCTTACCAGGTGATTTTGGTACCTTGGAAGAAGTTTTTCAAATTGTCTCTTGGGCCCAACTGAACATCCACCATAAACCCATAGGTTTGTTGAATGTAAATAATTTCTTTGATATATTGTTAATCTTTCTTGACCATGCTGTAGAACAGAAATTTATCACACCTTCAGCAAGACAACTTCTTATCTCTGCTTCCACTATTGATGAGTTGATTGATAAATTACAAGCTTTTGTTCATGAACCTGACCCAGCAATAGCTCAGATAGATTGGTCAACAGGAAGCAGTGAGGGAAACGAGATGAAAAAGGAGCCAGATTTGACACTTCGTTTATAGCTTTTCTTTTGCTTTTATTTATTGTACTTTGTTTTTATTTAAATTTGTGTCAGATTTCTCCAACAAGTAATATCTTCTATCCTTTACTCTTCTATATTTTAACATTGAGGACAATGTTGTGATCTAGTTGGGGGGGAAGGATAGTTGACTACTAATTTTTTTTTCTTTTTTCTTTTCTTTTTTGGGAAGTATGATATGATTGTCATGGACTTATTAAACCAATGAATGATGGCAGAGTAAGGAGTAATTTTACTTCTGAGACGTATCTAAATTGGGAAGTATGTTTAGTGATATGACTATCAGAAACATATTCTTAGTAAAACCAATTAGTGATGGCAGAGTAAGGAGTAAATTTTGGAAACAATTTATTACTCTTGAGACGCATCTTAGTTGGGGTAGTAATTAATTAGTACTAATTTGTGGAAGTAACAAAGTTTTTGTCTTTTGATTTCCTTTGAAAGATTCAAGCGAATGCACTCTCACATCCTTGGAAGCAATTGAAATTCAGGAATCATAGCATGATTGAATAAATTATCTTCTTTCTTAAATTTTATATGCTTGGTTATGGATGTTGAATTGGTGGATAATTAATGATAGAAATATGCCTTGTGAGATTTTGAGCCTATTGATGAATGGATTGAATATCTGTACCATTCTCTTCTTTCTTGTGTGATTTTTACTCATGGAATTGTTACTCTAGAACTTGCTTTGATTCTTTTTGAAGCTACATTTTCACATGCATACATTAATATGATTGAGGCATTTTGAAATAGCTACTTTGACCAAATAGCCATCCTTATATATTTTCCATTGTGTAACCCCTTTGAGACTTGTTTGACCATTCCTTGTTTTAAGCTCATTTCATCCTTCAAAAAAATAAAAAAAAAATAAAAAAATGTTTTTACCCAACCTTAGGGAATAAGAGAGCATTGACCTTGTTCTTGAACAAGTGTGAGGGTGTGTGTGCTAAATGATCCAAAAAAAAAAAATTTATTGACCACCGTTACAATCAAAGGATTATCAGAATAAAAGTGGATGCTTGGAAACAACAGGAAGAAAAGGAGAATGTTCAAGTCTAACAATGAATTCAATTCACCAATTTGGGATTGATCTTCAACAAAACATTAGTCAAATATTGGTGATTGTCCTTTATGATGAATGTTCTCAAACATTTTCTCTACTCTACCTGTACCATAATGCTCTTTTATTCTCTTTGGTATTTATCTTTTCATATCCATATTATCCCCTCTCCTTTACCATAACCCCATTACAACCTTGAATAAAGTCCTCTTGATTTTTATATGCATGTGTTTTGAGTAGCGGAGAAGTAGAAGATAAGCAAGCTTATGGTAGTGCAATTGTTCATGGGTTGAATAGAGTGAAATACTTACCTTTTAAACACTTGAGAAATTGAGAGTGAATTCTGTGAGGATTTAT
The DNA here is from genome assembly GCA_029884605.1 of Ormosia emarginata. Taxonomy (NCBI): domain Eukaryota; kingdom Viridiplantae; phylum Streptophyta; class Magnoliopsida; order Fabales; family Fabaceae; genus Ormosia; species Ormosia emarginata. The sequence goes on along the minus strand of JAQQTP010000074.1, from coordinate 22,790,082 downwards.
CATTCTTGATTCATTCTTTTCAACTGAAGTTTCCTTGCTTGTTGGTTTGAGATGTGAAGAAATGTTACCTCATTAATGCTTTGATCCCTTGAATTTCTTATTGCTCTTCTTACTTCATCAAGTCTTTTAGAGTTTTTAGCTTTTGGGTCGGTGTCATTTTTTTTTTGTCTCCTAACTTTGGTCTTATGTGTTTTGCCCAGGAGTGCAAAAAGCTAAGTGTGGGGGAATTTGATAATCATATATTTTATACATTAATAAACCCTCATTTTTAGTTATTTATACTCTCCATGTACTTAATTTATTAAGCCTAGTTATGTTTTGTAAGGTTGGACTCAAATTGGACTTAATTGATTTTTTCAGCATTATTTGGGTCTTACACTGTTTCAGTATTTTGGCCATATCTTGAGTTCTAAATGTCTGATAAATATGAATTTTACCTTGTAGGAAAGATAAGAGAGAGCTCTACAACTTTGATGAAGAGCTCAAAGTCTCAATCAGACATCTAGTGGAGCTAATTGGGCTTGGAAGACAGAACACGAGTTTTGTGTTTGAAACCTGAATAGTGTACAGTAATCATAGCATAATTTGAGTTTGGGCTTATAAAATGGGCTGAAAATTTGGAATCTGAAAGTTAAGACCCATATCTACAACTTTTATGTTGAACACAAAACTTGATTCGGGCTCCTTGATGGTGATATTGGGTCTGAAAGTCAAAATAGAGGTGCTGAAACTGGGCCTGAACAGTCTATAGTAATTGGGTCATATCTTGGGCTGTAGGACGAATTTTTAGGTGATTCCAGAGCCATTGGAAAGCTTAGACATTTTGCTAGAACTTTCATGAAGACCACTTGGCTCAAAAATGACGAAATCAATGACTTAAGCAAAGAATGATTTCGGAGACAAAGAATCTCAATAATCCAACCACTAATTCAATAATCCAACCACCTAACCAATCATCCAACCACTCCACCCACTAATCCACCTACTCTTAATCATTCTCCTTGTTATTTTATATCCCTACTCTTCTATAAAAGGCACTCAAGTGTTAAGCACTTGGGGTGAGGCTTAGTTTGTTATAAGTTGTGGTTATGCTTGTTTCTTGTTTTACTTTGTTGTAATTTTCTCTTGTTCTAAAGTGAAGCTATGTTCATCTTTCTCTTCTTCTCTCTTTCTTTCCTCTTATCCATGAGTAACTAAATCTTCATCTTGCTTAGGTGAAAGAGTGAAGCTCTTGGTAATGAAATAAGGTTAGATTATGTTATTTCTTGTGCTTAAATGATATATTATCAATTGGACATTATATGTGTTATATTTTGTTTCCAATCAATTTAGAAACCTTCTTTGTATAATGGAGATCTTGATTTATTGTAGACAATAGGATTAGCACAGTGAATGCTTGAACTCATTTACAAATGTTGGTGGATAATGAAAGGAATCATAATATGATTGCATATATAATTGAACTTTGAATGTTACATTTTCCGATTGGAACCTCCGTTGTGTGTGGATTTCAATTTAGTTATAAAGAAAAATAATCTTACCTTTAATTTATTACCAAGAGTGGATCTCCTAACCCAAGCAAGCCCTTAAACTCATTTGTGAACTTGTTTTATTACTTTTGGTGTTATGACAAATCCTTTTCTTACCTCAATTAATTTTTCTTCATCAATTCCCTATGGATCGACCTCGGACTCCCGAGAAATTTATTACTTGAGACAACCTGTACTTGGGTTTGCATCCTTTAATCCCGCAGTCAGATTGCTCATTTTGTACGATTGTTTTTCATGTTTTGTGTATACTTGATTGATATTAAAGTGTTGGTTATTTTGAATGCCTTGATGATGTTGGATTGCTTGGATTGGATGAATGAAAAAATGTAGGGTTTTCTATCCTTTGGGGAGGTCACGGTTTTGGACTAGATTTTGGGGGTTTGAGTTGATTCTTGTAACACCCCGATGTAAGGCATCACATTTACGACAAAATTAAAATAAAAACCTTCCCAAGTTATAAATCGTTTGTTAATAAATAAAACACGAGTTGTAAAATTTTAGTTGTGTATTCTAAGAAGATCAATAATCATCCTATACAAATCCAATCATCTTCCATTATTGTTTCAACCTTCGTCCTATGGCCATTTCTTCTTGCGGAAAACATTACTAAATAAAATAAAAACAGAACATGAAATAAAATATATTATTACATACATACCATAATATCCATATGGTTTTGTTTTAAAATAAAAAAAATAAAAATTAAATCATAAACCGTTTGACACAAAAGAGTAGATAATAGACTTGCCCATGTCCAACAGACTAAGAAAACCCAAAAAAATACAGTACAAACATAACTAAAACAAAACAATCAAGCCAACCAATAAGGATGATCCAACGGCTCGCCTCCTTCGTGCTGGTCCTCGAATTGCTGCTTCTCTCACGAAAAATTAAGAGGTTGGTCCTCTTCACCGTCTTTACCGTACATAATAATAATAACACAGAAATACATACAAAGAGGTGAGACAATCTGTCTTCATTACCATCAGGCAGTATAGAAAACGATAATATAAACAGATATATCATCAAAACATGTTATCACAACATATGTAATATTTCACAGAATATATACAGAATAACAATAGACTCATAAGGCGCATGTACACGACACAAACCTACTCCATGGAGCTAAACACAACCAATCAGAGGGAATGATCCCAGAAGAACCTGCCTGTCAACTAGGCTGCCACGGGCCACGTGCTACACAGTCAAATTCGTCGTGGCTCGCATAGTACACAGTCAAACTCATCGTGTACTACAGACATTCTACAAGACCGTGCCCAACAAGATCGTGATTAAGAATAGTGCTTTGTCGAGATCATTAGTGTGTCATGTCTGGTACCACGGCCCAGAGGAGCTACCAACTATCCATATGTGGAATTTCCGCACACCAATGCCTCCACGTTCGATAAATGAACAACACCACGCCTATCGCACCCAAACAGCGGTGTAATTCATCCTCTTAGGTATAACTTGTCAATGACACCAAAAACAGCATATACCTCAATGCATGGTGCAAGACTTAAAAAAATTCACATATATCATAAAATTATCAAATTACATGGTCAAGTGCCATATTTATAGGAAAGGGAATAACTGTGCGGATAAATTAGCATCCTTTGGAGTAGCTTCTAAATGCTTCTCTTGGTGGGATTTGATTCCTGATTTCATTAGGATAGACTTCTTTCGCAATAGGTTTAGTCTTCCCAATTTTAGATTTAAATAATGTTTCTTTTCGTTTGGGTCTGGCTGTTGCCCCTTATGTGTTGTACTACGTTTTTTTATTTTGATCAATAAATTTTTTGGTTTGCTGCAGATGATTGGTAGAGTCTTAGGTGCCAACCTAGTTGGGATCTTTTTCTCTATTGTGATGTTTTTGCAATCCATTTTATCAAAAAAAAAGTGCCATAACTCGGCAGTACCACTTTTCAATATAACCGGGTCCAACCCGACAACATGCCGCTGTTTCAATCTCGTAAATATTTTACCGCATTTTCACAATCTCATGATTATTTTTCAATGTTTTCAAATTGCGTAGGTATTTTCCTACGTTTTCTCAATCACGTAAATATTTTTCAACATTTTCAAATAGCGTAGGTATTTTCCTACATTTTTTAAAACCATTTTCTAAATTGCGTAACATTTTTAAATCATTTTATCAACCGCGTAACGTTTTTAAATCATTTTATCAATCGTATAATTTAAATATCACCATTTTAAATATGCATAAAGTATTTCTACTATTTTTGACCATATAAAATATTTCTTGACATTTTAAATTAATTTTTGAAACTTTCTGAAATTAAGAATCCTTTTTAATAAAATACTTAGAGCGCTAAATCAATTTTAAAACATATTCTCCATCATAATAAAAATTACTAAATTGAGTTCTTGTTAAATAAATCTTTTAAAACTACCTTTAAGAATTTTTTTTTATCTAAACACCAATTCTTGACTTGTTGGCCCAAAATTAATTTATTTTCCATAACCAAATATATAATCATTTCCTATCTCATTTTCCTTTGTAAAAATCTTTAATCCAATTATTTGTTACTTACTCCTCTAAAATCTATACTTAAAAAAATAATTTTAGATTAAAAGTATACTGAATGGCATGTGATCGAAATTTACTATGTCTTCAACAAATCAAGCATTTGAAAACACATACATCAAAATCAATCAAACCATAAACAATCAAGTAAATGAATCCTCATGGATTCTTCACACACAATCCATTTTCATACTACCAAAATAGTTGATGAGATTAAATCTCCCTCTTAGCTCTTGAATACTATCCTTCTTGAAAGCTTCCTTAGAGAATTTTGTGTGACTTCAAGAAAATACCTATCAAGCTTAAGCAATTTACAAAATACAAAGCTAAGCTTAAGAAAGAATAACCATGGATTAAACATGGCTTAGAAATTTAAAAACAATTTTAGAAATAGGAAACAAGAATTTTACCTAATAGGGTAGAAATTTCAACCTTGATTTCCAAGCTCAAGATGGTTGATTTTGAAGAAACTCACAACATGAAAGATGTTTGGAATGGTGTTTAGCTTTAGGAAATGAGGTTGGATAAAATTATTGAAGAGTGAAAGTGTGATTTGGGAGTGGTGGCCGAATAGCTCAAGGAATGGAGAAAAGATGAAGTTCTTCTTTGTGTTCTTGTGTTCTTGAAGAAAAAGAATGGAGAGAATAGATAGGAGTGATGGAAAATGAAGTGGAGAGGTCTCCTACACTATATATAGCCATGTGGTGCATTGGAGGAGTGGGTGGAATGATTTGTGATAATTGCTTAGTGGAGCACTCAAGGAGGCAAGGTGGTGCATGCTAGCTCACTAAAGTGTATGATTAAGTGTGATGGAATCAAAATGATAGCCTAAAAATCATGTGCATTGCCTTGGAGTTACATGGAGTGAATGGATGGAAATTCATTGAATATTTGAGTAGGAGACAAGGTAGTTGAAGGATGACTAGACTACAAGTGATCATGAATGATAGAATGCATTATTATGCATTATTTGAAGTATCATTTGCCTTCTTTGAGAGACATGGCCGTGTGGCCTTGGTGGAATTCACCAACAAAAGAATTCCATTCCATGTTATAATGAAGTGCATGAGTTGTAGGTGGGTCAAAGTGTTTTACCACTTTGGTTTTCTAAATTAAACATACTAGGTCCACTAACATGATTATAGAATCTAGGTAAATAGAAAACTTAATTACTAGGGGTAGGTAATTAGGTTTATGATTTCACCTATGGTAAGTAGATTTATAACCTTAACCTAAGGTAAATAGATTTATGACTTTAACCTAGGGTGAATAAATTTTTTATAACTTTAACCGATGGTAAATAAATTTATAACTTTATCCTAATGTAAATAGGTTTATAACTTTAACCTAAGGTGAATAGATTTATAATTTACCTAAGGTAAATAGATTTATGATTTTACTTACATCTATTTCTCTACGTAGATTTTAACCGATAGTTAATTTTGAATTGAGAAAATTGCTGCAGTAAAAACTAATTTTTTTTACTATCTGAAATTTACTGCAGTAAAAATTAAATTTTTATTGTAGTTCAATAATAACGTGTATCTAGATAAATTTTCAAACAACGAAGATTTTTGAATACTGTTTCTGGTTTCGGGTTTAGTAAGATCCCCCGACCCCAAGTGAATAGTTCAAAAATTCATCCGGCTTGGAAAAATTATTATTTTCTTAACTCGGAGTAATTCATACACAAAGATCAAAAACATTCACAGAACAGTTAAAATAAATTTACAGCACACAGAAATCATAAAATAATATAATTTAGTCGTTACTATAATTTATCAAAAATTGGGGTGTTACAATTCTTGTATGAAATGAAACTTAGATAATTAGGTATTAAAGGATTGAGGCATGTAATGAAAAAATTAGGATTTGATGCTCTTGGGAGGCTTACGGCCTCTAGGGGGTTTTTGGGGTCCAAATGGTGCTTTTGGGGCAACCTTGGGACTTAGCTAATTTAGAGTTATGAAATCAATAATGTGATGAGAGAAAAAGGGTTGGATGTTGTTTTTGAGAGGCCATGGCCTCAAGGGTCTATTTGACCTAGACTTATGTAATTAATCAAGACTTAGATAATTAGGAATGTTGGATCCATAAAATGGAATTGTGGTTTGTGATAGAACCTTATATATGTTTGATGTTATTGAGAATTGATTATATGCCATTGTGAGTTCATATGTGGGACCAAAGACTTGTTGATGTCTAATTTAACCAAATTGTGGTATGTTTCGTGAGAAGTATATTATTGATGAATATACATGATATGCATTGAGTCATCATGTATTTGTGAAAGTCAGTTGGACTCTATTGTCAAGGCGGTGCATGCCTAGGAGATTGAATTACACCTTAGTGCGGGTGCGAGTAGACTAAGTGTAGGTCATATGGTTGGCCTTGGGGGCGTCGGGGTGCAATTGTCTCACAATAGACAATGGTAGCTCCACTGGGGCCGTGGGATAGATCGATGCAAACACACTGACGATCCGGACCAAGACACTGTCCTATTGCGCAAAATATTATTTTTCTGATAAGCACTTTATTTTAGGCTAACGAGATACTGGCATGACTCCCTGATCATTCTCTTCGATTGTTTATGTCTAGCTCTATGGAGTAGGATTTTTGGTACATCATGCATTATGCATTGTCGGTCTCATATTTCTTCTGGCATGAATGTCCATAACTATTAAATTGTCTCCTTTTAATTGCTGAAATAATTATCTGATTGATAAACTATTTACTACCTAAGATAATGTGATTATTTCTCTTATATTGTTTATTTCATTATTACTGCTGATATATATATTTACTGTGATGTGATGTGGGCATCCAACGTCATTTTATTTTCTTACTACCATATTGGTATTGAATGCTGGGTGTCTCACCTCTTTCCTATACTCCTGTATTTCTGTTTTATTTATATGCTTCCGAGAAGATGCTCGTGAAGAAGGGGAAACACCCGAGTTCCCTGGTTTCTGGGCTGACTACGATCAGTGCTTGCTTGAAGATGTCGTCACATCCGCGAAGATTTTTGGGATATGCGAGGATGACCTTCCACGGAGGTGCTGACTGTTGGCATATAAACCTGCGTATGGACCGTTGCATTAATCATGGGGACTTGACGGTGTCGTTAGCTTAGGGTCGCAATGATCCGCTTGTTATTGATTTTATTGTTTTTATTCATTTGGAGTTTTACCTACCCGTCCGTGATCTGTGGGATGATCTCTATTACTGTAACACCCTACTGGGGATGTCATATTTACGACAAATATAATAAACCTTTACCCAAGTTATAAAATGTTTAGTACATATATAATAATATAAGTTATGAAAATTTTCTTTTCTGTACATTATATCAATAAATAAATAAACAGAGCATGAAATACAACAACTATTAAATACACATCATAATTATACATATGATTTTGTCTTTAAGATACAAATAATTTACAAATTACAATTATTTAACAAAGCAGTAAAAAGTTTGACATTACTCGAAATATAAACTAGCCCAAATGCACATCTAGAAATTCTAATCCTCCTCAGATGGATCGTCGGATGACAGAAATCTCGGATGTCTTGTAGCTCTACGGACATGAGTCCGTGCTGTCGATACACTACTAAGCTCATTGGGGGTATGAAAACGTCCACCCTAATAACGCCTGATAGTCAAAGGCATCTCTAGATGTAAATAAAAAGTAGTAGAAAACATCGGAGCTCCATCAAACTCCCGACGGAGGGACACAGTCAGACGCCCCACATAAACAACCGACCCTCTGTTAGCTCGCAGACACCAGGCCTCAGAACCTCTGTGAAACTCAAGTTTCACAAATGCCAAAAACTCAGGCAAAGCCATGACTACTAAATCAATCCAAATGGTAAGGATGATCTAGAGGCTCGCCTTCCTCAAACTGATTGCTCGAATGCTGCTCCTCCAGATACTAACAGTCTAGAGGCTGCTCTTCTTCCTCTTCCTCAAACTCTTTACGAAATGTAAACAATAATGCAGAAAATACATATAAAGAGGTGAGACAATCTACATCACTACCAGCATGACAGTACAGAAAATGACAGTACATACAGATATCAAAATTGATACAATAATCCATATTATCACATCATACATAATACCTCAAATTAATATAAACAATCACATTATGATGCAGACCATATATGCAAATGTACACAGACTCATTCCTACTCCATGGAGCTAAACACAAACATCAGAGAGAATGATCCGGAAGACCTGTCCGTACCTCAGGCTGCCCCAACCAAGTATTACACATTCAAATTGTCGTGTAAGTAGTACACAGTCAAAACATCGTGCACAACAGGTATTGTACCAGACCATCTTCACAAGATCTTGATTAAGAATAGTGCTTGTCAAGATTGCTAGTGCGTTGCCCGTTACCACGGCCCAGAGAAGCTACCAACTGTCCACATGTGGAATCCTCCGCACACTAATGCTTCCAAGTTCACTTAATGAACCGCACTATGCCTATCACACTCGCACTACGGTGTAACTCATCTCGTCAGTCAATCGCCAATTTCAACCAAATTGACATACTTCTCAATGCATGTACATGAACCAAAATTACACAAATAACCTCCTTATTAGTATTTTCAAATATAGTATGTCTCCACTTGACAGTACTATTTCTCAACATGTTCGGGTCTACCACTTTGGCTCGACAATAAACTACTATTCCTTTTTGTCGCATAAATATTTTATTGCATTTTCACAATTGCGTCACCTTTTTCTAACGTTTTCAAATCGCATAAGTATTTTTTAACGTTTTTGAAATTGCATAGTATTTTTAAATCATTTTCTCAATCGCGTAATGTTTGTAAATCGTTTTCTAAATCACGTAGCTTAAAAATCACTATTTTAAATACGCATAGGATATTCATAATATTTTTCAACTACGTATAATATTTTCTTTATGTTCTAAATTATATTTTGAAACTTTCTCCATTATTTATTTTTTTTTAATTTTTTTGACAGCATTTCATCTAGAAAATTCATTAAGTGGTATTTTCTACGTTTTCCTTTAAAATTTACCTCTCTTAGTCATAACAAATATTTACACCTTGAAACTTGCTAACGCGCTTCAAAACCCAAAGGGTGAGCTCTACGTTAGTATTTTTCAAGTGTTCAATTTATTTCTCATCCATACTTAATTTCTCTAATTAAGTTTCTAATAAAAGGTTCATTTATTTTGTTCTCCAAAATCCATTGAGTTCTCTTTAAATTAATTCCTTAGTCTACACTTAGAAAATAATTTTGGATCAAAGGTATATCAAATGGCATGTTGGCCGAAATTCAATATATTTTTATAAATCATCTTTAAATTATTTTCCATCCTCTAAGCCTTTGTAAAATTTATTTATTCAACTAAGTTAATTAATTTATACTTTAGAAAATGGTTGAGAACATTTTGGTTCTCTTTGGAGTGATGAAGCTGTGAGCTTCCTTGTGTTCTTTTGAACACTCATGCAAATCCTCACATGTTATTCACATCCTACAATAACTATCATGCATCTATAAAACACATACCATAAATTTTAAAGCTATAGACATGCTTGCAAACAAAATCAATCACAAATAGACAAAAACTTTAAACAACCAAGTGAATGAATCCTGACGGATTCTTCACCACAAATACATTCATTTTCTCACCACCACACAAGGCTGATGAGATTAAATCTCCCTCTTACCTTAAGGGAAGACAAACTCCATCTAAACTCCTCCTAGTTATTTTCGTGTAGCTCCCAAAGAAACCCTGACAAACTTAAACAATTTTAAAGAGTTATAAACTATGGTTGAAAATGAAAAATCATGGATCAATCATGACTTAGAACTTTAATAATTAAGTTAGAAATAAGAAACAAAGATTTTTACCTTGTAGGAAAGAAACTTCAAGGTTGTTTTCCAAGCTTCAAATGAATTATTTTGAAAAAACTCTCAAGATGAAAGATGCTTAGAATGATGTTTAGATTTAAGAAGTGGTGTTAGATGAAAATTTAGAAGAGTGGATGATGGTGTTTAGTGTAGTGGCAGAATACCTCAAAGAGAAAAGCTATGGAGTTTTCTTTGTGTTCTTGAAGAGAGAGAAAGGAAATTTTAGGTGATAGTAAAGATGAGAATGAAGTGAAAATGTTCTCCTCCCCTATGCATGGCCGTGGAGTTCAATGGAGGTGGCCACTTTAGTTGACCATCCAAGGACTCCTAATGGCCTTAGATGTGTTCAAGGGTGGATCTTCAATACTTTGCCTCCAAGTTTGCTTCCTATTGGTTTAGAAAATCAAGTCACCAAGCTTCTTGATCCTTCTTGAAGAACCTTGGCCGAAATGCTCCAAGGGAGAGCAAACTAAGTTTTGGTTCACTTAGGCAATCTAGTTAGACTTAGGTGAAATCAGTTAGGTTTCTTAGTTACTTGTCTAACTATTTAGTTACTTAAGGCAACTAGCCATCTTCTTGACTTTACTAGAACATTCTCTAACTAGAACTCTAATGAGTAGCTAACTAGGTTTGTTCCATTTAGTTACTACTTAGATACTTTAGATTAACTTAGTTAAGTTTAAGCTAACTTAGTTAGGTTTTTCTAGTTACTTACTAACTAGTCCAACCATTTTTGTTGACTATTTTCTATTGGTTTAGAAATTTTCAAGCCTTTTATGTTGACTATTTCCTATTGGCTTAGAAATAATTCAAGCCAGAAACGTTGACTGATTTACCAAGTGTGAGTCCCACAGACTTTTCCAAGTCCATGGTCCTTTGGGGCAGAAGCTACAGTTTTTAAGATAGTAAGTACTGTCTAATAAAATAATATTATAAAAATATAAAATATTTTTATTGTATAGATAAATTGTAAAAATTAAATGAGTGATACACATATTATTCAGAATTAGGTTTAGTAAGATCCCCCAACCTCGAATAATCAGATAAAGATTTCCTTGGCCCGAAAATTATTATTTTCTTGACTCAGAGTAAATCACACACAATGATCAAATACAACCACAAAACAGTCAAATTAATTTTATAGCATATAGAAAACGTAAAACAATACATTGTGGATAATCTTGTAATTTAATCAAAAGTTGGGGTGTTACAATTACACCCCATAGGAGGATTCATTTCTTTCCACTGCTCGATCCTTTACTTGAAATTCGGTTGCTCCGATGATGATTTCATCTGATGAGGAAGACCCAGAGGAGGATCTTGCTACAGTTCCTTCTCGTCAGTCTTAGGGGCTGGTATTAACGGTAGCTACTGATGGCTATCTGTATATCTTTTTGGGAAGACTAATGTTTTGCTATTTTGATGGACTGTATATTTGTAAGCATCTTGGGGGTGGGTAAAGCTTTTTGCTTTTTGTATATTTGATGATGTAATTAAACAGGCTTGATGCAATTTTTTTTTTATATATATATATATAATCATGTGAATGTATAATTTCCTTTCATGCTAATTTTTACTATAACTACGTTTTATTATTCTCTCACTAGGACACAAAAAAATATACATGTAACATCCTAAAAATTTCGTATCTCTTAACCAGTAATTTTGACAGTTAATAGAATTTTATTGTTTAGTAATTTCTGGATACTGTAAAATTATTTTGATTATTCCGTCAGTGTATTTGATCGTTTTGAGTGATTTATTCCGTGTCAGAAAAATAAAAATTTTTGGGCCGGGAAAAACTTTACATAATTTAATTTTTACCATTAGGTTTTAATTATTTTATGTAATCTGATTTGATATTTGTGCATTTTCTAATTTTTGTGATTTTATGGGTTATTATGAAATTTTTATGATACTCCGACCATTTTTAGACTGTTTGTGGGTCCTAGTGGTCTTACGTGGGCCTGGGATGAGTCCCAAAACGTGAAAATTTTTCTACGTATAGAAAAATTTGTATTTTTGAGACGGAGACAAAGGATCTTACTAAACCTGAATTCAAAGACAGATTTAAAAAATTTCTTGTACTGTGTTTTGTACTGTATTTAATTTATCGGACGATAAAAATACAGTAAATATAATCTTTCGTGGGGTTTTCACAGATAAAAATAAATATTATACTGTTACGTCCACAATTAGTGGTTATGATAATTTTTTATGGACCAATAGGAAGCAAGTTCAATATTTAAGACTTTGAAATCAACCGTCAATTTAATCAATGGTGTAGAATTGGTCATATAAAGTGGCTGTGACCATTTGTAACTATTGGATGTTAATTTAATCTATGGTAAAGAATTGGTCTTGTAAAGTAACAAGGACCATTTATGACCATTGGATGTTGATTTAATCTATGGTGGAGATTTAGTCTTAAAAAGTGACAAAGACTATTTATGACCCTTGGATGTAAAGTTTGAAGGAGTAATCTTAACCCTTCATTTTGGAGACACATCTAAGGGCTAGGATTTAAAGAGGAAAGATCCAATGGCCCAAATTAAGTCTTCTATCTAAAGCTATACCTAAAGTCTACCTTAATCCTAACCATTGAATTAATCAATGGCTTAGAATGCTTCAAATAATTGCTTGGACTTCAATTGTGACCCTTGGATGGCAACATGGAAGGAGAGATCTTGACCATCCATTTAGTAGCTTCATCTAAAGGCTAAGATTAAAGGAGGAAGAGAATCCAATGGTCCAAGTTTGTTACTATCACTTGGAAACTCTCCAATTATTTGGTGTCTTTGACTAACACTCTAATAATTCACTCAATTCTCTCTTCACTCTACAGCAATGCATAGGAGGAGGGGGACCAAAATTATTTCATGCATTTCCTATCTCACTTTATCACCTTTTCTTTCAATTATTCTAGTAACTTGACTATCACTCAAATAAATAAATAATTCACTCTTTACTTTCCAAGTAAGGCTACGATCATGCAATTGTTTAGGAGACCAAATAATTCACTTTGTGATATTAGGATACAATTCAAGTGAAAACAAAGTGAGACCAAGTCAACAAAAATGGCCACCTTTTCTTTAGAAACACCTACGGCCATGCAAAGTAAAAGGGGGCCAATTTGATTCAATCAATTCCATTAATTCATGTTCCATAATTTATATTATACAACAAAGTAAGATAGTCAATTATGGTGGCTCTCCATTTTGTTTTCTACGGCCATTCATTGAAGGAGATAAGATTCATGCAATTAATTCATTTGGCTATTGTTTTTATGCCTACAAGAAGCTATACAAAGTTAGTCAATGTTTGGTGGCTATTCTTTCCAATTCCTACTGCTATGCTTGCTTGGTAAAAGAGAAACATGCTATCTTTAATTCATTTCTATCTCTTTTGTTCCAAATTGACTCACAGCCAAGTAGTTTTTGGGGGGCCAAAATATTAACTCCTTACTTGATAATTCATATCACTTTTCTATCAATAACATCTCTCACCTTTCTTTCAAAACAAGTGCACGGCCAAGAAGGCCTTAAGAAGCCAAAATTGTGACTTTAGTTTATTTGAACATTTTTCTATTTCAAGAACCAAAGAACCATATCAAATTTCTCTCCACTTCCTCTCCAAGCTTGGTTCGGCCATGACACCCAAGAATGCCTTTCATCACTCTTTAATTTCAAACAACCATATTTCTTGAATCCTTACCTTATTCTAAGCAATTTTCATGTTGAAGACTTTCTCTAAATCATTTATCTTCATGGACTTTCTTCAAGATCCATGTTATGGAGTATTTATGGTGAAGTGTAAGGAAACTTCATTTATTCTCTCTTTTTCATGATCTAAACCATGTTTGATCCATGGTTCCTCTTAATCAAGCTTAGTATACTAATTTCTATGTATTTCGTTTTGTATTTAAGAAACCTTTGGTGGTGAAGGACTTGGAAAAAGAAGCAAACCAAGGAACTTTTGAGGATCTTCAAGAGGTAAGAGGGAGATCTATCTCACCAACCAAGTATGGTGGTGAGAGATGGTTTTATATTTGGTGGATGGTGAATCCATGTGAGGATTCATATCCATGGTCTTGTAATTTATTTGTAGGTGTTTATGTGCTTTAATTATTTGTCTATGCTTGGTATGCTTTGCATGATTTTATGGCTTTGATAGTATGCTTAAAATATGTATGATAAGTATATGGCATGCTTATAGTATTTATGATGAAATATGTATGTGTATGCCATGATGTGTTGATAGAAAGGAAAACAATTTTTGGCTCCAATGGCCAAGGGAGAAGGCTACGGTTTTTTATGCCCTTAATTAGGGTTCATGTTGAAATTTTTCAAGAACAAGGGAATTGATTTTTGGGTCCCTAGAACTTAGTGAATTTCGGCCAAGACACCTCAAGATAGGCGTCACAAATTAATATTTTCATGAATGATGAAAATGGATGATTTGAAGAATATGGAAAATAAACAAAGGGTTTGTTTTTCAAGAAGAACAAGAACACGATTTTGAAGGGATTTTTATTGATTTATTTTGTGTAAAAAATTTCTAAGTGTTTGTTAAACTTGATTTCGAAAAACGAAATGGGCAAACGTTGATTTTAAAGATTTGCAAAGAAAGTGAAAAAGGATTTGCAAAGTAAGTGAAAAAGGATTTACAAAGAAAGTAAAAATGAATTTGAACAAATGGGTTTGATTTTATAACTATATGTCTTATGGTTTTGAAAACAAAGATTTTAATGGTTTTGTTTGTGTGAAAACAGAAATGATAAATAGTTGATTTAGAAGGAAAAATATTTGATGACTACAATGGCCAAATACCCTATGGTTTTTGAAAAGCTTGTGATACTTCAATTTTATGAAACAAAGGGATATTTTATAAAACAAAGTGTTTTGTCACTCGAAAGATTTGATAGTTGTCAATGACCATGTCCACGGTTTTTGTGGATACCTTGATTTTATGAAAATGATTTTCATACAAGGATTTGGAAAGAGAATCAAAGCGTTTTATCACTTGAGAGAATAGAAATTTTCATAACGGAAAACAAAGAGAGGTTGAAAAACGTTTGAATTTCAATTTATTTTGAAGAAGACTGATTTTGGAAATGATTTGAGAAAAATGAAGAATATAATGGTGTTTTGAAAATTTACTAACGTATAACTTATTTTCGAGTTTTGAAATATGTTAGAAAATGTTAAGTTTTGAAATGTTGATTTATATCAATGGAAAAGTGTTTTTATGGATTATATTTTGAAAAAGGATTTCTTGAGTAAAGAAATGTGGAAAAAGATTTTCTTGAGTAAGAAAATGTGAAAAATTAAATACAAAGTCATATTATTTTGAGAAAGGTTGAAAAGGAATTTTTGAAGGTTAAGAAACATTTTCTGTAATAAAATTGTGATGAAAAATGTTTTACATATCTTAAAAACGTGATTTTTAAGCTACGCAATTTGAAAAAATGTGTTGAAAATAATATTGATTTATTTAAGTCCAAAATAATGTTTGGAATATTGAGGAATATTTTACGTGATTGTAAATTTTTGAAAAATATTTTACATATCTTAAAAATGATTTGGAATACGTTAAAATATTTCTACGCGATTTGAATTACATTTAAATATTTTACGTGATTTGAACTATTGTTGAAAAATCACTACGTGATTTAAAAGTGATAGAATACTTTTATGTGATTGTGAAAATGACGGAAAATCGTTATGTGATTTGAAAAGTGTTTTAAATATTTTGAGAATGATGGAAAATGATTTACGCGACTTAAAAGAATGATTTTTAAGTTACGTGATTTTGAAACAGTGGAAAAATACTATGCGATTTGAGAAACGTATATTTTTACGCGATTGAGAAAAATGTTGAAAAATTAGTACATGGTTTAAAAGTGCAACAGAAGAGTTGCGATATTTTTAAAACGTAATAGAAATGTTACTGTATTGTGAAAACGTAACAGAAGTGTTACGGTATTGTGAAAATATAACTAAAACATTTTGGAATTGTGAAAACGTAACAGAAATGTTACGCGATTGTGAAAACAAGACAAAAGTATTTTATGATTATAAAAACATAATAACATGATGATTATTGTTAAAACAGTGTCCATACACTGTATGAGAAAATGACAAGTTTTCCCTGTGATTGGCATTTGGTGCATTTTACATGCATTAGAAAGATATGCCTGTGATTGGCATTGGTGCATTATACATGCATTGGAAAAATATGCGTTGAGGCATATGATTACATTGAACAAATGAAATTGAAAAGATTTGGCCCTTGTGGTTGGACTTGCACTGATATATTCGTGCATTGTATAAAGTATAGCTAATAAGCTATTTTGGCCCTTGTGGTTGAAGAGGGAATGAGAATTGATAGTGAGGTCTATGATGGATCTTGGGGGCGTCAAGGCACGGCGGTCGACCAGTGGATATCTGTCTGTGGGCTAAGGCTGGACCATATGCCACTTGGCGATGCAGTCCGTTGCAACGCATTGACGATACCCGACAAGAACACGATTCTTTTCAACGACTGGAAGATTGTCTTTGGGCTAAGGCAGACAATTAACAGAGCATTCTCCTCGAAATTGTGAAAACCTCCATGGAGTTGTTTTTGAAAAACTGAGTCTATGTGCGCATGCATGAAACTGAGTATTTATATCTATGTGATATATAAATTGAGGAATATTGGCTATGACAATTGTTCTGTTGAGAAATACTTGAATGATATTTGAACTGATAAATGATTTGATGATGATAGTTGATTAATGTTGATGGCATGATCTTAATTATGGTATGATGTATCGGTATGATATGCTGTTGTGTTATCTCTGTGCTACCATGTTGGTATTGGCGTAGGTGATCTCACCTCTTTGTTATATTATTTTGCTGTGTCTGTATTGTTAAAATTATACAGTAGAAGGAACGAGTTGTCTTAGACATAACGGGTGGTAGATACTCTAAGATCGCTGACAACATTGAAGAGTGGCTGTCCCAAGTTCGATGATGTGCTGGGTAGACAAGGAGTAGAGTTTTGATGCATCAAGTTGGATACAAGAGAAGGAATGAGTATGTTAAGTTTTATCGTTAGTGTTATACCATGCTATTAAGTAAGAACCGTCATAGGGTTTGCTACTGTTAAAAAGAGAGAGTTTTATGTTAGTTTTATATTTCTCTTTAAATTGTTAAATATTAATTGGTGTCAATATTGTATACTAAATATATTTTCAGTAATACTAATGAATTTCAGCAAGTTTATGTTTCAGTAAGAAAGAAATTTTAAAACCCATCTTTTTATAACTCAAACTTTGTGCGAACTTCTTTTCAGATTATGAGTCGGGAGTCGGAAATGTGATACCCTAGGGAGGGTGTTACAATACATATATTGTAACAACCTAAAAATAGCATTTATTTCCTCTTCCTTATAAATAGGGTTAATTTAGCCACTGCCGTTTTGGAAATAGCTAACTTATTAACTTTATGTTTTGTGCTTTCTTTTTAAGGAGCGGAAGAAATAACTATCAGCACAAAGACCTACGTGCATAATTGTCATTTAGATACAAAACACCAAACACCAGTTTGCATAATAGTTACAAAATTAGACCCATGCAGGGTCTTATACAAGCCGTGAGATTAAAACAACATAAAAAAAAAACATTAGCAGCAACACATATTTCTCCTCATTTTCAAGTAGTAGGGTAGAGGAGAATTTAGCATGGTCATAGTTAGCTGAACGGAGGCGGCGACGACAGGATCACCATGGAGGGAGGACCACCTAGAAAGTGAAGGGGCCCGAGATGGTGATAACTCCAAACTCTGGGTGGGAGATGGATGATACCTGTATGGTAATCTGACCAGTAAAAGTAAACAATTTGGTTTCCATGTCATAATGCCTGGTCCCTTCTCCCAGCCAGACTACAATAGTACTCATGATGGCGGGTCTGGAATACCACGATAAAATCATAGAAAGGGTGAGAAAATGATTCTCAGTAGGTAAGTTTTTTAAAAAAATAGAACTAATGATATTCTAGGGGAATCGGTTTTTAGTAAAATTCTCACAACATAAATAATATAGTTTAAAGAAAATCTCTGGTTCCCAAAGCGGTTTATTTTTCGAAAATAGCTTTTCTACAGAATATGTAACAATTAGAAGGAATAAATTACTTATAATAACAGAATTGCAACAATAAGGAATATGAGCATCCAAACACCTTAAAAATTACTAATAAAGACAGTATCATAATAACAAGAGTTTAAGATAGTTATAAATTTCTTTTTTTAAGGTCTCTTTTACTATACCAACTCCATTGAGTGCTCCTTTGGGATAGCAGATGGACGAGAGTACACATACCTCCCACTGTATGCTCTCTATCGTCCTGGAGAAAAAGGGCATGTCAAAGTAATGCCACCTCCGAAAGCGACCTCCACAAACTCACAATCCTACCAGACTTGTTCTACCTCGAACATAAGTGTGGTCACAATAGCATTACTCCCAAGGGTTTCACCACCCCCCAATCTACTCCTCACATATCTTCGTGTAGGCTAATCCCAAGGAAACTTTATCTTTACACTTTTATTACATTTATACATATGATGATTTTAAAGTTCGTATATTACAAACGAAAACCAATCACAACTCACCACCAAAAGCATAGGGATCAATAACCATATTTTCAAATACTCATCACCATAGTCTTTCATCATTTTTAGTAACCATTAAGATGCATTTGATTCGGTGCACTTAATTAAAACCAGAATCAAAGAAGAGTACATAACATCACAATCTCCATTCGGTGCACTTGAAGAAACCAGAATGCATGATTTCCAAGTTGCCACTCGGTGCATTTGATTTAAGAAAACAGAATCATGTTGTTTACACAACTTATAGCAAAATGTGGTTACTTAGCTTTAGAATTTATGTTATACTCATAAAACAGAAACATATTAAAATGGAAACTAGAAAAATAGAAACATATGATAATGGAAACCAGAAAAACCGTAAAACAAGAAACTAGTAAACCAGAATGTTAAAATACAACCAGAAAAAGTGAATGCAGGATGTTATTATGCAAACCAGAAAACAACATGCAAAGGGTTATATGTAAACTAGAAAAAACAGAATGCAAGTGTTGTGATACAACCAGGAAACAAAATGCAACCAGAAAACAGTATGCAGAACAGAATGCACTTGGTTAGCAAGAAATTAGTAGAATGGAAGTCTAAGAAAGAATGACTAGAGAAAAGCTTCCCCTTTGATTCTTCCCTACCTTAACCGTCCTTAGGAGTGAAGAGATGGAGGAGGTGTGTTGCTTCTTTAAGGCTCACGGATATGAAAACAAGAGGAAGGGTGTGAAGAAATTATGGAAATGGAAGGATGGGTGGCTCACGGTTTTTTGCAAGAACTTGGAGGGGGTTGGATGGATGTTGCTCCAGCCTTGTCTCCTGATTCTTAAGCTCCTTAAAACCGTGCTGCTCCTCCTCATCATAGCTATGATTGCCTAGGATAGCATAGGCTTTTGATGTGGCCATTGTCTTGGAAGAAAAGGGTGGCAGCTTGCTGTTTTTGGAGAGAAATCCTGGTGCCAGCTCCTGCTTCCCTTTTTGAAGAAGCATGCTGCTGCTTCTGCTGGTTTCCAACGTGACAAGGAGGCTGGAGAGGTGTCTCCTTGCATGAAGTGAAAGGGAGCATGAGTTACATGTGGCATCATGACTTGGTTTGATCAAGAAAGGTGTCCTTCTGCATGTTTTGGTTGTCATGCAGCCTTCCACGGTCTGCTTAGGCTGGTGAGGGAAAATCATGGCCCTTGGGGAGGGCTACTGCCGTGGCATCTTGCATGGAGAAGAGCTTGGACAATTGCACACTTGGCTTGGTTAAGAATGTGGCAATTTGTATGGCTTTCAAGCCATACGACTGCCATATGTTCCAGCCATAAATGTCATGCTATTTGGATGTGTTTTAAAGCTTTGGTGGTGTGTCACAATCCTGGCCAACCGTGTGCCTTATTGTATCATGCTGTCTTGGTTTCCTTGCTTGTGTAAAATACTTGTTTTAAGGATAGCATGCAACCTTCTAAATGCCATGGCCATAGGTTATGTTTAACTTACTAATTCCACTAAGTAAATGACATGTAAACACTTGTTTGATGATAGCTAGGCTGCCTTCCATGTACTTGTAAAGGATGGAAACAATTTAGAAGCTTTGTTGTCATGGCTTGCTTAGGAAAAAAAATAGAATTCACTTAGTTCTTGCCTTTGGCATAATTCTAATCATATTTATAACCAAGCAACACTTGTCCTTTAAATATTAATATGCAAATGATTAATTGTTTGTTTGCATGATTTCTTTTTCTATTCTCAAGTAATTAGCCATTACTCAATCATATACGTGGTCATGATCATTCTTTGCTAATTTACTTTGAGATTGATTTTTGAGTTAGATTTATAGTAAGTTATCTTCTTCTTAGTCCTTACCTAGGGTTTTTATTTAAATCAAAGTTCTTGTTTAAGAATTATTACGGGGTGTTACATATATTCAATACCCGATTACTATACAATTACAATTAAAGATGTTTATTCATATACAACAAAAATGATAAACTGGGTCTTAATTTACGATTTATTTATTTTTTGCATTTTACTTTACTTTATTAAGGTGTGACATTCCTTCTTCTCTTAGAAAATGGGACGTTACACTAGTTTTTGGTATCAGAGCCCTGATTTAAGTTTTCTTTTGGGTCTTGTGGTTTGGGCTGTCTTGTTTGTGCTATTTGATTCTCTGTGTTTGGTATTCCGGAAGGATACATCTGACTTTTCCATGTGTTTTGTATAGTTTGACTTGAAAAGTGATGTAGCTCGTAGAGGAGATATGACTGCATCGATCGAGGCGATACAAAAGATGGCTGAGGCCATGCTGCAACAGAACCAACGGACTGCTAAACAGAAAGAGAGAGTTATATAACAGTTAGAAGCTACTACAGATGCTTAAAACTTGGCTGAATTTTGTCACAACAACCCTCCATAATTCAAGGGAGAATTTGATTTGGAGAAGGCTACTCTTTGGATCAAGGAGCTGGAGAAAGTCTTCAGAGGCATGAACTATGTAAATGATAAGAAGGTGACTTATACTGCGTTTATGTTGGTTGGGGACGCAGAAGACTGGTGGATTGGAGAATAGAGACTACTGGAAACTGAAGGTCAAGCAATTACTTGGGAGGTATTCAAAGAGATATTCTTGGAGAAATATTTCCCTGCAAGTGCTAGACATGCTAAAGAGATGGAGTTTCTTAGTCTGAGACAAGGGAACATGATGGTCAGTGAATACGCTACAAAGTTTGAAAGCTTGTCCAAATTTTTAACTTATTTCCAACACCAGCCGAACGAGGTATGGAAATGTCAGAAGTTCAAAGAAGGTTTGAGGCATGATGTGAAGAGAGTTGTTATAACATTGAGGATTAACCAATTTTTGGAGCTGCTTGATACGTGTTACCGGGTAAAAGACCTAGACCAAACGCGGGACACGAGGAACCACAACTTTGGGCCTTTTCGGTCCCAGAGAGGAGGCAGCAGCAGTGCTAATCGCTATCAGAGAAAGCCTTACTCAAGACCACCTGGAAATCAACAACAACACTCATAAGGTGGAAGTCCTGGTAGGAGTCCTGGTAGGATTGGTCAGACTACGGCGTCTACGCCAAGATGTTTGAAGTGCGGGAATGAGCACTACACGAGGGATTGCACAATTAAGGGAGTCATTTGCTTTAGGTGTGGGAAGCTTGGACATGTTTCCTATGACTGCAACCAAGCAAAGGCAGAGCCTTCAGTCAATACTGCAAGAACTGCGAAACTGCAGGCAGGAGGTAGAGTTTATACCTTGAGTGGAGCTGAGGCCTCTAAATCCAAAGATCTCATACAAGGAAAAGGTATCATAGAGGATAATCTTTTAACTGTACTATATGACTCTGGGGCAACCTATTCTTTCATTCCCTATGACTGTGTGAAATGACTTGGTTTACCTGTGTCTTCTTTGCCTTTTGACTTGACTGTTTCAACTCCTACTGCTAAACCTGTTGTTACCACTAAAGTCTGTTTAGATTGTCCTTTAATCGTTGAAGGTCAAATCTTTTCTGTTAATTTGATCTGTTTACCTCTTTCCCAAATAGACATAATCTTAGGAATGGATTAGTTATCTTCTAACCATGTCCTGTTAGATTATTCTAGTAAAACCATAGTTTTCCCTTTGGATGAGAATTCTAGATTTTTGACGGCCAACCAAGTGAAAGCTTTCTTAAAAGAAAGAGCTCAGGGATAAATGCTATTATCTTCTTTAAAAGTCAAGAACGAAGCAGATGTGAACGCAATTCCAGTGGTTAGAGAGTTTCCCGAAGTCTTTCCTGAAGATGTACCTGGTTTACCGCCGGAGTAGGAGATCGAATTCTCCATTGACCTTGTACTTGGATTTGGCCCTGTTTCTATAGTGCCCTACAGAATGTCACCAACAGAGCTAGTTGAACTCAAGAAGCAATTGGAAGAACTCTTGGAGAAGCAATTTGTTAGACCTAGCGTGTCGCTATGGGGAGCACCGGTATTGCTAGTCAAAAAGAAGGATGGTACTTCACGATTGTGTGTGGACTATCACCAGTTGAATAAAGTCACGATCAAGAATAAGTATCCACTTCCAAGGATAAATGACTTGATGGATCAATTGAAGGGAGCAGCGGTGTTTTCTAAGATCGATTTGCAATCTGGCTATCATCAAATCAGAGTAAAGGTGGAGGATATTCCTAAAATAGCTTTTCGTACCCATTATAGTCATTATGAGTACCTGATGATGCCTTTTGGTGTGACGAATGCACTTGACATATTCATGGACTATATGAACAGAATCTTTCGTCCTTATTTGGATAGATTCGTTGTTGTCTTCATCGACGATATCTTGATTTATTCTCAAAATCAGGAGGATCATGCTGAACACCTCAGCATAGTTCTTCAGATTCTGAAGGAAAAGAGGTTGTACGCCAAATTGTCGAAGTGTGAATTCTGGCTGGACGAGGTCGAGTTTTTAGGCCATGTGATCTTGAAGGAAGGAATCGATGTAGACCCGTCAAAAGTGAAAGCTGTTCTACAATGGGAAAGGCCGAAAATAGTGACAGAAATTTGGAGCTTTGTGGGATTAGCTGGATATTACTGGAGATTCATTGAAGGATTCTCTAAGATAGTTGGACCTCTTACTCAGCATACGAGGAAGGATCAAGCCTTTGAGTGGACGGATGTTTGCGAAAAAAGTTTTCAAGAACTGAAGAGGCGACAAACTACTTCACTAGTGTTAGTCCTACCTGATCCAAGTGAACCCTTTGAAGTATATTGCGATGCTTCATACCAAGGATTAGGGTGTGTCCTTATGCAAAGCAGAAAAGTGGTAGCTTATGCTTCGAGACAGTTGTGAGTGCATAAGAAGAACTACCCAACACACGACTTGGAATTAGCGGCTGTTGTATTCGCTTTGAAGATTTGGAGGCATTTTCTTTATGGCGCGACAGTCAACATCTATAGCAACCACAAGAGCTTGAGATATCTATATGATCAGAATGAGTTAAATATGAGACATCGAAGGTGGTTGGAATTCCTAAAAGATTATGATTTTCAACTTCGATACCACCCTGGAAAGGCAAACATTGTGGCAGATGCCTTAAGTAGGAAAGTGATCAGTGTTTCTGCTATGATGATTAAAGAAAAGGATTTGATAGAACAATTCAGAGATATATAGTCTTTTGTGGAGTTGACACTTGGAAAAAAATGTATGAACATGGTCACAATCTCAAATGACTTGATGGAAGATATTCGAGAAAAGCAGAAAGTTGACAAGTTCTTCCAAGAAGAAAGGGAGCTGATGAAACAAGGCAGTGCAACAACCTTAGAGAAGGAACTAATGGAATCTTAAGATTCAGAGGTAGAGTCTGTGTATCCAAGGACCAAGAACTTAGGAAGTATATACTCGAACATGCTCACACGAGTCAATTGAGTATGCATCTAGGAATAACTAAGATGTACCAAGATTTGAAGAAGCTATTTGGGTAGCATAGAATGAAGAGAGATATTGCTAGATGTGTGTCTTCCAGTCTAGTTTGTCAAAAAGCGAATGTTGAACATCAGAGATCGTCTAGAATGTTACAACCCTTAGCTACTCCTGAATAGAAGTAGGATAGTATTGCAATGAACTTTGTGGTTGGATTGCCAAAGACTAGAAATGGTTATGATTCGATATGGGTAATTGTGGATCGACTCACGAAGTCAGCATATTTCTTACTAATCAACATAAGATATTCATTGGAAAAGCTAACCTAACTGTATATTGGTGAAATTGTCAAACTGCATGGTGTGCCTACCAGTATCATTTCTGATAGAGATCCAAGGTTCACATCAAAGTTTTGGCAAAGTTTTCAAGAAGCGATGGGAACGAAGCTACGTTTAAGTTCTGTATATCATCCCCAAATCGATGGTCAATTGGAGAGAACAATTCAATCATTGGAAGACTTACTAAGAGCTTGTGCTTTAGAATAAACTAGAAGTTGGGATGAAGTTTTACCATTGGTAGAGTTCACCTATAACAACAATTATCATTCGAGTATAGTGATGACATCTTATGAGGCTCTATATAGGCGAAGGTGCAGAACACCTTTATGTTGGTACCAAGATGGAGAACAACTTACTATTGGACCTGATCTTATACAGCAAACAACTAAAAAGGTCAAGATGATTCAGGAGAAGATAAGGACTGCTCAGAGTCAACAAAAGAGCTATGCGGATAAAAGGGGAAAGCCTCTTGAGTTTGAGGAAGGCGAGCATGTATTTTTGAAAGTCACGCCTACGACTGGGGCCGGCCGAGTTCTTAAATATAGAAAACTTACTCCTAAATTTCTTGGACCTTACCAAATTCTTCGTCGAATAGGTCCAATTGCTTACTAAATAGCCTTACCACCTTTTTTTTTCTAATCTCCACAATGTCCATGTGTCATAACTTCGAAAATATATTCCTAGCCCTGATCATATCATAACACCTGACACGGTACAATTGAAAGAAAACTTGATTTATGAGATAACTCTTGTAAGGATTGAGGATAAAAGGATGAAGCAACTCAAAGGGAAAGACATCTCATTGGTAAAAGTGATATGGAATGAAACAACCAGAGATGCAACTTAGGAGTTGGAAGACAAAATGAAGGAGCAATACCCACAACAATTTTAAGGTATAAAAATTTTGAGGACGAAATTTCTATTTGAAGGGGAGAGTTGTAACACCCCAAAAATTGTTAATTTTATGATGAATAGTCATTTTATAATATTTGTGATTTTTTGTGATTTTTTGTTATTTTTTATGATAACGTGGAATATTTTAATATTATTCCTCAATTTGCATGCACACTGACCAGAGCCGTGGAAACGAGATATTTTTCCCGACGACCTTGATCTGTGGAAACATTGACGAGGGATCTTACTAAACTCGAGGCTGGATACGGTTTACGAGGTTTCACGTTTTTTGTAATTTTTATCTTATAAATAAAAATCGCTGTGTATTTTATTATCTATTGTATAATTAACACTGACTTCTGTCAACTGTAACAATTGTCCATTAGATAATACCTTGTAGTAGAAATTTTATCTTATCCAAAGATAATCCACTTTATATCAAATCAAATCACCTTCAATTTAAAAAATAATGTATTTTAATCAAAGCTTCTCAAGGAAGCTTTGACCAAAAATAACTAAAATGCCCAAAACTTATGGGAGAAGCCAATCTCTCCCTCTCATTCTCTCTTGTGTGCCGTGGCTAGGGACCTTTAGGGAGAAGCCAAAGATTCAATTTTTACTTTATCATTTTACTCTAAAATTCACATCACAAAAAGCTATCAACTTTTTCTCTTCACCATTTTTCTCTCTTCTTCTTCCTCTCTTCCTCTCTTCCTTTCCACACTCCATGGCTGCAACCCATCTTGGTGGCTATCTTCATTTGTTTGCTTCACTACCACTATTTCTACACTTCTCTTCTTATTCTAAACCTTTTCTATTTAGATATTTTTTTCTAAATCCATCATCTTCTTCACTTTTCTTCAAGAACAAAGCTTGAAGCTTTTGAGGTAAACCTTTGATTCTTCACTTTCTCTTCTTCTTTTTCGTTTCTATGGTCATTTTCATGGCCATGGATCCTTTCTTTTTCAAGCCATTGGTGTTGATTCTTTAAGTTATGATTCTTAGGATTTGGTGGAGCTTTGGACGAAAATCACAAGGACTAACAAGGAGTGGATTTTCGTGTTCTTCCTTTAGGTAAGAGGGAGATTTACTCATTTCAACCTTTAGTGGTGGTGAGAGAACTTATGAGTGGCTGTTGATGGAGAAATCCATAATGGATTACTCACTTTGTATGATTATTTTTCATGTTTTATGTATACTTGATTGATATTAAAGTGTTGGTTGTTTTGAATATCTTGATGATGATGGATTGCTTGGATTGGATGAATGGAAAAAATGTAGGGTTTTCTATCCTTTAGGGAGGTCATGGTTTTGGACTAGATTTTGGGGGTTTGAGTTGATTCTTGTATGAAATGAAACTTAGATAATTAGGTATTAAAGAATTGAGGCATGCAATGGAAAAATTAGGATTTGATGCTCTTGGGAGGTTCACAGCCTTTAGGGGGTTTTTGGGGTCCAAATGGTGCTCTTGGTGCAACCTTGGGACTTAGGTAATTTAGAATTATGAAATCAATAATGTGACGAGAGAAAAAGGGTTGGATGTTGTTTTTGAGAGGCCACGACCTCAAGGGTCTATTTGACCTAGAGTTATGTAATTAATCAAGACTTAGATAATTAAGAATGTTGGATCCATAAAATGGAATTGTGGTTTGTGATTGAACCTTATATATGTTTGTTGTTATTGAGAATTGATTATATGCCATTGTGAGTCCATATGTGGGACCAAAGACTTATTGATGTCTAATTTAACCAAATTGTGGTATGTTTTGTGAGAAGTATATTATTGATGAATATACATGATATGCATTGAGTCATCATGCATTTGTGAAAGTCCGTTGGACTTTATTTTCAAGGTGGTGCATGCCTAGCAGATTGAATTACACCTTAGTGCAGGTGCGAGTAGACTAAATGTAAGTCATATGGTTGCGAGTGTCTCACAATAGACAATGGTAGCTTCATTGGGGTCGTGGGATAGACCAATGCAAACACATCGACGATCCGGACCAAGACACTGTCCTATATCGCAATCTTGTTGTGAGTGCCATGTATAAGTCATGTTGTGCAAAATATTATTTTTCTGATAAGCACTTTATTTTTAGGCTAACAAGATACTGGCATGACTCCCTGATCATTCTCTCCAAATGTTTATGTCTAGCTCCATGGAGTAGGATTTTTGGTACCTCATGCATTATGTAACGCCCCTTTTTGGGAGGGAACGTCACATTGTCAAACAAAGTAAAATGCGGAAATTACATAATTAACGATTAAGACCCGGTTCATTCCAATTAATTAATGTTTAACCATGTGAGCAAATTTGACAATATTTTTTTTTTTTTATAATAATAATAATGATACTACAGAGTGCGGATAAAAGTAACGAATAAAACAATACATAGAGATTTGCACCTGAATAGCATGCATATATATATCTAGAGTTTAATACAGCTGTTTCATAAATACAAGCCTGGCCATCATCAAAAAGCAAAACTATACCCACCCCAAGGGAAACATGCATATATACCCACATGCATATACAAAATATACAGCCCAAATCAAAAAGAAAGATACATCAGGCCCCCAAAAACAAAAACACTGGCACCATCAGTAGCCACCAATGATCATCGACCCTCAAATAGAAAGGGACCGATTCAGATCATCGTGAGGACCCTCATCAGATCTTCCTCATCCGAGGACTCATCCATAGGAACCACAGCAGGCGCGGGACGGAGCCCGAGCGGTGGAATCAAACGAATCCTCCCGCGGGGTGTAGTAACGGGACCCCACATCTCCCGATAGGCAGGTAAAACTCCAAGCGTAAGCTGATGTAGCAAGTGAGGACCGTGCCTCATGGCGTCTCCAGGCAAGTGATACGACACGTCTCCCACATACACACAACGGTCGGAGTTTAGGTTGATGTGCCAACACTCCGCCCTCCGAGGAAGGTCGCGCACATCTCCCAAAAATCCGCGCGTGCGTGCGTGACATCGTCGCAGCCAAAGTCAATCCCGTGCGGGCCGAAGCCGGGGAAGGCAGTGCTCTTCTCGTCTCTTCACCGTTGTCTTCGATCGCACAAGGTGCACATAAACAAACAAGTAATAGAAGCACAGTGGAAAGAGGTAAGATATCCTACCATCAATACCAATACAAAGAACCAAGAACCGAATCGGCGCATAACGCCCACGTAGCATGTAAAGGCAATAAATAAGCTTTTAAACAGATAACCAAAGTAATCATTAATAAAGGTAATGAATAATTCATAATATCCAGCAGCTTACATATCGTAAACAATAATTTTCGATGTCGAATATTCCATGATGCATGGACTCAACATTCAATTTCCTACTCCATGGAGCTAGACTCAAACAATGGAGAGAAAGATCGTGAGACATGTCTCGTGACTCCTACCGCCGAGGCCGTGCTATCAATAATTTTCCACGTGCACAATCATGGCATTGCACGTACATTCTACACTAGATCACGATATAGACAAGTGTCAAGTCCGGATCGTCGGTGCGTTTGCATCGGTTTGCCCCACGTACGCAGGAGCTACCAACCGCCCATTGCGAAGGACCCGCACCCCGACGCCCCAAGGTCATAACAAGACCCACACTTGTCTACTCGCACCCGCACTAAGGTGTGTTCAATCTCCTAGGCAACTTGGCCTTACAACAGTCCACACGGACATCACAATGCATAAGACACTATGCATGCTCATGTATGATCCACCATCTCATACGAATTCATAATATACCATAATTGATCAAGAGAGTGCAATAAGCAAATTTGCATCCAAGAAGAACCCAATATCACATAATATCAATTTATAACTCAAGGAACACATTATGGGTCCATTATGGATTTCTAAAATCTCCAAGTCTTATGAAATTCATCTCATTGGTTCATTTACTTGTCATTTGATTCAAGTTACTTGATTCTTATAATTACCTTCCAAGCTTAGCTCATTTCCTAAGTCTCCACCACAATCCATCATGAATTTATTGTTACAAGTTTCCTATTATCAATCTACATTTTTAATCGCTTGATTAACTCAAGTCTTGACATCTCAAATTTGTTAATCTTTTCCTCATTCAAGCCCTCAAAACCGTGGCACTCAAGAGAGTCTTAGATCACAATTTTCTTCTCACTAATTTAGTCTTCCTTTACTTAACCTACCTAGCATTATTCTTGGCACCATGACAACCAAAATTCTGCTCCTAAAACAACCCAAAACCGTGGCACTTACCAAGGTTTAACAACCAGAATTTTGTCCATTTAAACCAACCTTAACTACTTGATTTTATTAGCCATGCATTGATCAAAAATTAAGCATTACTTCCACTCATTTTCCAAAGCACAAAAACAGCCCCAAAAACAAGCCAAAAACCGTGACTCACTCAAGGTTCCAACAACCAGAATTTTATCCATTCAAATCAACCTTAACTACTTGATTAAATTAGCCATGCATTGATCACAAATTAAGCTTCATTTCCATTCAATTTCCAGCACACAACCAGCCCAAAACAGAGCCAAAAACCGTGGCACTCCAAGGGTCCAGCAGACCGAATTTTGCTCACTTCAATCTCACTCAACTACTTGATTAAATTAACCATGCATTGATCACAAATTAAGCACCACTTCCATTGAATTTCCAGCACAAAAACAGCCCCAAAAACAAGCCAAAAACCGTGGCACTCCAAGGGTCCAGCAAACCAGAATTTTTCAGCATTCATACATGGTTTCCAATCACAAAATTACACAATCCATCAACCACTCAAAGCTAAATCAAAATCACATTCAAGAAACCAATTTCAAGCAAGTTCAAGAACAACCACCATGTGGTTCTTCTTCCAAAAATTAAATACAAGATTCCTAGTTGCTAAAGAGGTTGAGGAGGATTAATCTTCCTCTTACCAAGTTGATGAACCAAGAAACTCCAAGAATCACCCTTGATTTTCGGATTTGGAGCACCAAAAACCCTAGAAAATTTGGTCCAAGTTAGAACAATGAAATGGTGTGTAAAAGAAGAAGAAAATGGCCAATAAACCAAGGAAAAACAGAAACGAAAATGGGAGGGGAAGGCTGGAATTTTTCAGCCATGGGAGCTCACCTTCAAGGCTTGAGGAATGGTTGAAGATGGAAGCTTTTCTTGAAACTCCAAGCACCAAAGATGAAGAGGAGGAGTAGGAGATTAAGGAAATGTGGTTAGATTAAATTTTTTTGTGAAGGTTAGGTTTCATGGGAGAGGGCTGGACGCAGGGGCCACTGGAAGGAGAAGAGAAATATGTGAAAAAGAAAGGAGAAGAAGAGAACGTAAATGAAGAAGCAAAATGTGTTTTTGGTGATATTATGTCAATTGATTTATTTGAATAATTGAATCCAATTTCTTTCTCCAATTTGGGCTGCAGACCACGTAAGTGAGAGGGAGAGAAATGAGTGGGAAAAATTTGGCTTCCTTTGGAAGCTAAACACTTGGTCAAAGCTTGGGTCAAAGCTTGTTAAGGAAGCTTTGATTAAAATACACTTAAATTTGAATTAAAGTGAGTAAATTAAATATAATGTAAATAGCATTAGGATAAGGTGATAGTATTTTTATTACACACTATTATCCATTAGATAATAGTTACAATGATGTAAGTCGGTATTTAATTAATCCGACAGATGAATTCTTCACGTATTGATTTAATCGTGTCTCAGAAAGATTTCTGGAAATTTGTGAAACCTCGTAAACTGTGTCAAGTCCCGGTTTAGTAAGATCCCCCGTCGACTTATCCATAGTCCAAAGTTCGCAGAGAAAACATCGCGTTTTCCTGGTTCCGGTCATGTGCACGCAAAACGAGGAATATACTGTAATATTCGACGTTTCCAGAAAATTCCCAGAAAATTCTCAAAAATTGCAAATATTATAAAACGACTATCCGTCATATAAATTTTCAATTTTTAAAGCGTTACAGTCGTTTTCACGACTCTGCTCGAGTTTCACGTAAAACGAGGAATATATTAAAATATTCGTCGCTTTCCGAAAAAATTCCAAAAAATTCTCATAAATCACAAATATTAGAAAATGACTATTCATAGTGAAATAATCAATTTCCGAAGTGTTACACTGGTCTCAAAGCAATTCTCACCAATTGTGCACGTAAAACGAAGAATATATTAAAATATTCGTCGCTTCCGAAAATTTCCAAAAAATTCCTAAAAATCAAGAATATTATAAAATGATGATTTATGATCAAATATGTATTTTTCTGGATGTTACAACACTCCCCTACTAAAAGGAATTTCGTCTCGAAATTTTTATACCTTAAAATAATTCGATGTTGCTCCTTCATCTTGTCTTCCAATTCCCAAGTCGCATCACCATTGCTTCATTCCAAATCACCTTTACCAATGGAATCTCCTTGCCTCGTAGTTGCTTTATCCGTCGATCCTCGATTCTCGCAGAGACGTTTCATAGGTCGTTCTCTTTTAACCGACTGTGTCCTGCTATAACATGACTTGGATCGTGTAAATATTTACGAAGTTGTGACACATGGAAGACATTGTGTATGTTTGAAAGAATAGGGGTAAGGCTATCCGGTAAGCTACCGGACCTATCCGGCGAAGAATTTGGTAAGGTCCAAGAAATTTTGGAGTGAGTTTTCTAGATTTTAAGGCCCTACCGACCCCGCCGTGGGTGTGACTTTCAGAACACATGCTCACCTTCTTCAAACTCAAGAGGCTTTCTTCTCTTATCCGCATAGCTCTTCTCGCCGCTCTCGAGCAGCTTCTCATCTTCTCTTGAATCATCTTGACCTTTTCGCTTGTCTCGTTGAATGATATCCGGTCCAATTGTGAGACGCTCTCCATCTTGGTACCAACACAACGGCGTTCGACACCGCCTCCCATACAGGGCTTCATATGGTGCCATCCCTATACTCGCATGGTAACCGTTGTTGTATGTGAACTCTATCACGGCAAGATTTGGTCCCAACTCCCGCCCCGCTCAATAGTACACGCTCTAAGCAAGTCCTCTGAGATTGGATCGTCCTTTCCGATTGTCCATCGGTTTGTGGGTGGTACGCCGAACTCGTACGTAACTTTGTTCCCGGCCGATGCCCGTAGACTTTGTCGAATTTTGAAGTAAATCTCGATCCCTATCCGAAACTATACTCGTAGGCACACCATGCGCCCCGACAATCTCTCCAATATACAATGGGTCACTTTTCCAAATCGTACCTTATATTAATCGGGAGGAAATGAGCCGATTTTGTAAGCCGATCGACTATTACCCAAATCGAGTCATGTCCTATCCTTGTCCTTGGCAATCCTACAACGAAATCCATTGCAATGTCAGTCCCATTTCCATTCGTGAATAGACAACGGTTGTAGCAGTCCAAATAGTCTCCGATGTTCCACTTTGGCTTTTTGACGTACTAGACAAGTCGATACACATCTAGTAACGTCACTCTTCATTCCATGCCACCGAATAACTTTTTCAAGTCTTGGTACATCTTCGTTATGCCTGGGTGCATATTCAAGCCAAGTCGGTGGGGCATGTTCCACAATGTACCGCTTTCGCTTCTTGATCACGGGAATACAGACTCTACCCCGAAATCTCGTAATTCCACGCCCTTCTTCGAATTCGTTTTCTCACCTTGTTTCATTCGTTCTCTCACCTCTTGCAAGAATTCATCGGCCTTTCCGCTTTTCCCCCTATGTCCTCCATTAGCTCGCTTGAGATGGTAACCATATTCATACAAATTTTTCCCGGCTTCAATTCCACAACCGACCACACATCTCTAAACCGTTCAATGAGCTCCTTTTCCTTGATCATCGTGCGTAAGACCGATAGTTTTTCTCGCTCAAGGCGTCACCACAACGTTCGCCTTACCAGTGGTGGTACAACAGCTTGAAAGTCATAATCTTTCAAGAATTCTAACCATCTCCGTTGTCTCATATTCAGCTCTTTTCGATCGTACAAGTACTTCAAGCTCTTGTGGTCACCGAAGATGTTGAATGTCGCTCCATGAGGAAATGTCTCCATATCTTCGCAGCAAAACCACACCGCCAACTCCAAATCATGAGTCCTGTAATTCTTTTCATGCACTCGCAACCTGTCGCGAAGCGTAGGCTACCACCTTTCGGTGTTGCATAAGAACAGATCCCAATCCTTGGTACGAAGCGTCACAATACACCTCGAACGGTTCATTCTTGATCAAGTAACACTAATACAGTGAGGTAGTCACCGTTTCTTCAACTCTTGAAAACTCGCTCACATTTATCACCCATTCGAAAGCTTGATTCTTCTTCGTCAATTGAGTGAGCGGTCCGGCAATCTTGGAAAACCCTCTATGAACCTCCGGTAATATCCGGCTAAACCAACGAAACTACGGACTTCATCACATCGACTTCGGTTGTTCCCACCGCAAAGATCGCTTCTACTTTGCATGGATCCACCGCGATTCCTTCTTTTGAGATTACGTGACCCAAAAACTTCACCTCATCAAGCCAAAACTCGCACTTCGACAGCTTGGCATACAGCTCCTTTTCCTTCAAAATCTGAAGAACTATGCCGAGGTGCTCAAGCATGATCCTCCTGATTTTGGGAATATATCGTAGATGTCATCAATGAAGACGACAACGAACCTATCCAAGTACGGACGAAAGATGCGGTTCATATAGTCCATGAAAATAGCAGCGCATTCGTCACACCAAACGGCATCACAAGATACTCGTAATGACCGTATCGCGCACGAAAAGCCTCTTGGGTATATCCTCCGTCTTCACTCTTATCCGATGATACCCGATCTCAAGTCAATCTTCGAAAATACCGCTGCCCCTTCGCTTGGTCCATCAAGTCATCAATTCTCGGTAGAGGATATTTGTTCTTGATCACAACTTGTTCAATTGCCCGTAATCCACACACAATCTCGAGGTACCGTCCTTCTTTCGAACTAGTAACACAGTGCTCCCCACGAGACACACTTGGTCTAACGAATCGCTTTCTCCAAAAGCTCTTCTAGCCGCTTCTTAAGTTCAACCTAATTCTGTTTCTGACATTCTAAGACGGCATTATAGACACGGACCAGCT
This sequence comes from Ormosia emarginata, assembly GCA_029884605.1. Taxonomy (NCBI): domain Eukaryota; kingdom Viridiplantae; phylum Streptophyta; class Magnoliopsida; order Fabales; family Fabaceae; genus Ormosia; species Ormosia emarginata. The sequence continues at coordinate 22,755,764 of JAQQTP010000074.1, read as the reverse complement.
CCCGTATAGATCAATAGCAAACTCGATTTCACGTGCCGGCCAGAAACTGTGTACTTCTTCGTGGAAGATCTCGAAATTCCTTCACTACCGGAATAGTACTCAAATCACCTCACTCTCAACTTTCGAGAAGATAATAGCATGCACCCCGAGCTCCTTCTTTCAAGAAAGCTCGTGCTTGGTTGGCCGTCAAGTATCTAGAATTCTCATCCACAGGAAAGACTATGGTCCTACTAGAACAATCTAACGAACATGGTTGGAAGATAACCACCCATCCCTAGGATTATATCTAACTGTGAAAGAGGTAAACAGATCAAATCGACGTAAAAGATTCGACCTTCAACAATCAAAGGACACTTCAAACGTACTTTGGTAGTAACTACCGCTATTTATCGTTGGGGTTGAAACACTAATTCAAAAGGTAGTTCGTACACGTAAACCAAGTCGCAAAGACACAAATCATATGATATGAAAGAATGGGTTGCCCCGAGTCATACAAGACTTTTAAAAGATTACCTTCTATGGCGCCTTCTCCTTGAATCAAGTCCTCGTATTCGCAGCTTCGGCTCCGCTCATAGTGTAGACTCGTCCTCCGGCTTGGGTTTCTTGGCTCGAGTCGCATTGACCAAGGCTCGCCTTTGCCCGGTTACGCCTCTCGGATATGTGGCCCGGTTTGCCACACCTAAAGCAGATGATCCCCTTAATCGTGCAATCTCTTGTGAGATGATCCTTCCCACACTTCGGCATTTGGATGGGTAGGTCGTATTCGACCAGGGCCGATTCGATTCCCGTAAGAACCTCCACCGTAACTTCCACCGGTTGGTTGATGACTCCTCGTTGGTTGGGAATAGGGCTTCTTCCGAAAGCGGTTTGAACCACGCCTCCACCTCTTTGGGACCGTACAGCCCAAAGTTCCCGTGCCTCGAGTCTCTAGCCTCGCTCCAAGGCTTCAACTTCGCAGCAAGTGTCTACGCTCCGAGAATACCTTCATTTTCAAGGTAATCACAGCCTTTCTTCACTTCGTACCTCAAATTCTTCTGTGAATTTCCAAAGACTTCCGTGCTTCATCGGTTGATGCCGGTAATGTGTTGAAAATCTCTCCAAGTTTTCAAACTTGGTCACGTATTCGCCGACAAATCATGTTCCCCTCGTCTCGTGTGAGGAACTCCATCTCCTTTGCGTGTCTCGCATTCGCAGAAAGTATTTGCCCAAGAATTTCTCCTTGAACAATTCCCAAGTGACCTCTCTCCTTCGGCTTCTAACGCCCTTTGAGCTCCATTCCACCGCCTTCGGCATTTCCGACAAGCATAAAAGTCGCATAATTTACCTTCTTGTCTTCCGCACAATTCATGCCAAGAAAGACTTTTTCCAGCTTCCTTGATCCATAAATTAGCCTTGTCGGGATCAAACTCCCCTTGAACTCGCGGAGGGTTATGACGACGAAATTCTCGCTAAGTTTTGCGCATCGGCAGCCGCCTCAAGTCCGTTGAGCGCCTCTTTCTTGTTGTTGAGCAACAAGGCGTTCGTTTTGTTGCGCAATGAGTTCCGCCATCCGCCGCATTGCTTCCACAAAGAATGCAATATCTCCACCTCTTGCCATTTTGCCTTTCTCTTAAATTAGATTACTGAAAACATAAGAAAAGTCAGAGGAATCCACTCAAGACACTCACCACAGAGATTCACACAGCACAAACAAGACAGACTCACACTCAAGACCCAAAGAAAACATAAACCGGGGCTCTGATACCAACTTAATGTAACGCCCCTTTTTGGGAGGGAACGTCACATTGTCAAACAAAGTAAAATGCGGAAATTAAATAATTAACGATTAAGACCCTTCATTCCAATTAATTAATGTTTAACCATGTGAGCAAATTTGACAATATTTTTTTTTTTTATAATAATAATAATGATACTACAGAGTGCGGATAAAAGTAACGAATAAAACAATACATAGAGATTTGCACCTGAATAGCATGCATATATATATCTAGAGTTTAATACAAATTGCTTTCATAAATACAAGCCTGCCATCATCAAAAAGCAAAACTATACCCACCCCAAGGGAAACATGCATATATACCCACATGCATATACAAAATATACAAATTTCCAAATCAAAAGAAAGATACATCAGCCCCCAAAAACAAAAACACCGGCAGCCATCAAGAGCCACCAATGATCATCGACCCTCAAATAGAAAGGGACCGATTCAGATCATCGTGAGGACCCTCATCGATCTTCCTCATCCGAGGACTCATCCATAGGAACCACGAGGCGCGGACGGAGCCCGAGCGGTGGAATCAAACGAATCCTCCCGCGGGGTGTAGTAACGGGGACCCCACATCTCCCCGATAGGTGTAAAACTCCAAGCGTAAGTCGATGTAGCAAGTGAGGACCGGTGCCTCATGGCGTCTCCAGTGCAAGTGATACAGACACGTCTCCCACATACACACAACGGTCGGAGTTTAGGTTGATGTGCCAACACTCCGCCCTCCGAGGAAGGTCGCGCACATCTCCCAAAAATCCGCGCGTGCGTGCGTACATCGTCGCAAATAAAGTCAATCCCGTGCGGGCCGAAGCCTGGGAAGGCAGTGCTCTTCCTCTCTCTTCACCGTTGTCTTCGATCGCATAAGGTGCACATAAACAAGAAGTAATAGAAGCACAGGGAAAGAGGTAAGATATCCTACCATCAATACCAATACAAAGAACCAAGAACCGAACGGCGCATAACGCCCACGTAGCATGTAAAGGCAATAAATAAGCTTTTAAACAGATAACCACCAGTGCAATCATTAATAAAGGTAATGAATAATTCATAATATCCAGCAAGCATATCGTAAACAATAATTTTCGATGTCGAATATTCCATGATGCATGGACTCAACATTCAATTTCCTACTCCATGGAGCTAGACTCAAACAATGGAGAGAAAGATCGGGAGACATGTCTCGTGACTCCTACGCCGAGGCCGTTGCTATCAATAATTTTCCACGTGCACAATCATGGCATTGCACGTACATTCTACACTAGATCACGATATAGGACAAGTTGTCAAGTCCGGATCGTCGGTGCGTTTGATCGGTTTGCCCCACGTACGCAGGAGCTACCAACCGCCCATTGCGAAGGACCCGCACCCCGACGCCCCAAGGTCATAACAAGACCCACACTTGTCTACTCGCACCCGCACTAAGGTGTGTTCAATCTCCTAGGCAACTTGGCCTTACAACAGTCCACACGGACATCACAATGCATAAGACACTATGCATGCTCATGTATGATCCACCATCTCATACGAATTCATAATATACCATAATTGATCAAGAGAGTGCAATAAGCAAATTTGCATCCAAGAAGAACCCAATATCACATAATATCAATTTATAACTCAAGGAACACATTATGGGTCCATTATGGATTTCTAAAATCTCCAAGTCTTATGAAATTCATCTCATTGGTTCATTTACTTGTCATTTGATTCAAGTTACTTGATTCTTATAATTACCTTCCAAGCTTAGCTCATTTCCTAAGTCTCCACCACAATCCATCATGAATTTATTGTTACAAGTTTCCTATTATCAATCTACATTTTTAATCGCTTGATTAACTCAAGTCTTGACATCTCAAATTTGTTAATCTTTTCCCTCATTCAAGCCCTCAAAACCGTGGCACTCAAGAGAGTCTTAGATCACAATTTTCTTCTCACTAATTTAGTCTTCCTTTACTTAACCTACCTAGCATTATTCTTGGCACCATGACAACCAAAATTCTGCTCCTAAAACAACCCAAAACCGTGGCACTTACCAAGGTTTAACAACCAGAATTTTGTCCATTTAAACCAACCTTAACTACTTGATTTTATTAGCCATGCATTGATCAAAAATTAAGCATTACTTCCACTCATTTTCCAGCACAAAAACAGCCCCAAAAACAAGCCAAAAACCGTGACTCACTCAAGGTTCCAACAACCAGAATTTTATCCATTCAAATCAACCTTAACTACTTGATTAAATTAGCCATGCATTGATCACAAATTAAGCTTCATTTCCATTCAATTTCCAAAGACACAACCAGCCCAACAGAGCCAAAAACCGTGGCACTCCAAGGGTCCAGCAGACCAGAATTTTGCTCACTTCAATCTCACTCAACTACTTGATTAAATTAACCATGCATTGATCACAAATTAAGCACCACTTCCATTGAATTTCCAGCACAAAAACAGCCCCAAAAACAAGCCAAAAACCGTGGCACTCCAAGGGTCCAGCAAACCAGAATTTTTCAGCATTCATACATGGTTTCCAATCACAAAATTACACAATCCATCAACCACTCAAAGCTAAATCAAAATCACATTCAAGAAACCAATTTCAAGCAAGTTCAAGAACAACCACCATGTGGTTCTTCTTCCAAAAATTAAATACAAGATTCCTAGTTGCTAAAGAGGTTGAGGAGGATTAATCTTCCTCTTACCAAGTTGATGAACCAAGAAACTCCAAGAATCACCCTTGATTTTCGGATTTGGAGCACCAAAAACCCTAGAAAATTTGGTCCAAGTTAGAACAATGAAATGGTGTGTAAAAGAAGAAGAAAATGGCCAATAAACCAAGGAAAAACAGAAACGAAAATGGGAGGGGAAGGCTGGAATTTTTCAGCCATGGGAGCTCACCTTCAAGGCTTGAGGAATGGTTGAAGATGGAAGCTTTTCTTGAAACTCCAAGCACCAAAGATGAAGAGGAGGAGTAGGAGATTAAGGAAATGTGGTTAGATTAAATTTTTTTTTGTGAAGGTTAGGTTTCATGGGAGAGGGCTGACGCAGGGGTCTGCTGGAAGGAGAAGAGAAATATGTGAAAAAGAAAGGAGAAGAAGAGAACGTAAATGAAGAAGCAAAATGTGTTTTTGGTGATATTATGTCAATTGATTTATTTGAATAATTGAATCCAATTTCTTTCTCCAATTTGGGCTGCAGACCACGTAAGTGAGAGGGAGAGAAATGAGTGGGAAAAATTTGGCTTCCTTTGGAAGCTAAACACTTGGTCAAAGCTTGGGTCAAAGCTTGTTAAGGAAGCTTTGATTAAAATACACTTAAATTTGAATTAAAGTGAGTAAATTAAATATAATGTAAATAGCATTAGGATAAGGTGATAGTATTTTTATTACACACTATTATCCATTAGATAATAGTTACAATGATCAATTTCGATTTAATTAATCTGATGATGAATTCTTCACGTATTGATTTAATCAGTCTCAGAAGATTTCTGAAATTTGTGAAACCTCGAAACGTGTCAAGTCCCGGGTTTAGTAAGATCCCCGTTGACTTATCCATAGTCCAAAGTTCGCAGAGAAAACATCGCGTTTCCTGCTCCGGCCATGCACGCAAAACGAGGAATATACTTGTAATATTCGACGTTTCCAAAAATTCCCAGAAAATTCTCAAAAATTGCAAATATTATAAAACGACTATCCGTCATATAAATTTTCAATTTTTAAAGCGTTACATATCGCTTTCACGACTCGCTCGAGTTTCACGTAAAACGAGGAATATATTAAAATATTCGTCGCTTTCCGAAAAAATTCCAAAAAATTCTCATAAATCACAAATATTAGAAAATGACTATTCATAGTGAAATAATCAATTTCCGAAGTGTTACACCGGTCTCAAGCAATTCTCAAATTTCAGTGTGCACGTAAAACGAAGAATATATTAAAATATTCGTCAAGTTCGAAAAATTTCCAAAAAATTCCTAAAAATCAAGAATATTATAAAATGATGATTTATGATCAAATATGTATTTTTCGGGATGTTACACATTATGCATTGTTGGTCTCATATTTCTTCCGGCATGAATGTCCATAACTATTAAGTTGTCTCCTTTTAATTGTTGAAATAATTATCTGATTGATAAATTGTTTACTGCCTGAGATACTATGATTATTTCTCTTGTATTGTTTATTTTATTACTACTGATATATATATGTACTGTGATGTGATGTGAGCGTCCAGTGCCATTTTGTTTTCTTACTACCATATTGGTATTGAATGCTGAGTGCCTCACCTCTTTCCTGTACTCATATATTTTTGTTTTATTTATATGCTTCTAAGAAGACGTTCATGAAGAAGAGGAAGCGCCCAAGTTCCCTGGTTTCTGGGCTGACTACGATTAATGCTTGCTTGAAGATATCGTCACGTCCATGGAGATTTTTGGAATATGCGAGGATGACCTTCCACGGAGGTCCTAACTATTAGCATATAAACCTGCGCATGAACCGTTGCATTTATCATGGGGAAATATTAGAAATTACACAAGCTAAGGATAATATTAGAAATTATTAGTAATTTTACATATTACACAAGCTAAGGATAATATTAGAAATTATTAGTAACGTGTTACTCTGTTAGATTTAAATATTATATTGATATTTAGAGTAGGACATTACAGTATGATATCGGAGCAGTGTCCTAGGCAACGTGGTTTGAGAACCATTATCGCTTGATGACAAAATAAGAAAGTTATTGCAAGAAAAGATGTCTCGCAGGCGGAATAATTCTAATCCTCATCCAAATCATAAGGATAGAGTGGAACGAATAATGGACATACACGCAGAGATTGTTGCTGCAATGCGAGATCAGCTGCGACCAATCAATTCATTCAGCAAATGCAAGCCAATAGAGCGCTTCAACCAAGCGTTCGGGCAGTAAACCCAAATTTTTGAGGAATTTTCGGGTTTCGGAGAGCAAATCCGCCAACTTTTAAAGGAGAATACAACCCAAGGCTGCAGAAAATTGGCTTATGGAGGTAGAGAAGATTTTCATTGTCTTAGGGAGCACTAACACCCAAAAGTCAACTTTGCTATGTAACATTCTCCTTAACCTAATGATCCTAATCAGGGTTATAGTAGCTCTGTAATACTGATAAGAGTTATCTATTAATTCGGGTAATTTTCTGAATCAGTTTGAGCGTAATTCAGTAACTTTGAATACAAGATAATAATTAAGGTATCTATTGAATCAGTTGATATGATGAAAATAATTATGAAAAATTTATTTCCTAGCTAAGGACCATTGATAAGAATTGTAGAAAATTTTGGAGAAGCAATAGAGTCAATTTGGTATTTTTAAGGATACTGCTAAGAAATAGCTGGAATAGTTCTGGAACAGCTAAGTAATTCAGAAAATTATGAAATTTCATGGAGATGATAAGTAAGATATGGAGAGTATTTTGGTATAAATATTAACCAAGATAGGTATAAGTAAGCTAATTTCGAAATCCCTCGGTTCGGGATCGAGTTATGAAACTTAACCGATAAATAGCAGTATATGAAAAGTTATGGAAAAATAGATCTGAGAACTAAGATGAGTTCTAAAATTTTTCACAACACTTATGGTAACTTGAAAACTTAATTTTGAAAGATTAAAAGTTCGTAATATATAAAAAAGTTTTAGAACAATTTGCTTGTTTTATCTTTTATTCGTCCACCGGCATTCCAAGTTTCTACATTTTTTTACTATTCTTAAGACCTTTCCACACATTTTCTGTACCATTCCCCTATGCAGACATAGCACAAAAATAGAAGGAAGAAGCAACATACACGGCTACCAATTTTCAAACATTAACTTCTATATTTCACTTTCCATTTTCCTTAAAAATTAATAAAGTTCTTTCTTGCTCTTTTCTTCATTATTCTTCATGGTTAAATAGCCCAACAAAAGGCTGAGAACAGAGTTCAAAATAGCAAATAAAGAGGGAGAAAAGAAGGAAAGAAAAAGAAGGAAAAAGGAAGAGGAAACAAGGGCAATAAAAGGAAGAACAACTTAGCAATCTAGTGGAGTTGAGGTAAAGGGTTTTTACCTTCAGTCCATTCATCTTTATCTTAAAATTTCAACTAAAATTTTGTTTATTACCCATAAGGCAACCACGACCAACTAGAGTTTAATGGTGAAAGATGATTTAGTTTACTGTTTTTCTTTCTATGGATTATTAAGTAAAATTTATGGTGTAGGGGCTATTATTTCCATTTTTCTCTTCTACTATATTTGTTTGAGTTAAAATTCTGAATTTTTTTTTATGTCTACGGTGTTTACAGTCAACTATGACAAAAAAGAGGATAGTGGTTGGATAGTGTACATAAGGCTAACTCTCTTTATTGATATGATATTATGTAATTCAAAGAATGACTTTTATAATACAATGCCTTCATAATGCTTTTACGCTATGCTAAGTAATTTAATATAGTGAAGGTTATTCAAATAACTTGATATTAAATAAATGTTTATGTAATATAAATATATGTTTATGTGATATAAATATATATATGACATAAAAGTTGTGCGATATAAATGTGATATAGATTATTGTAGCATATTTTGATACTTTGTGTTAAAGTTGAACATTGATAGAATTTCGGAATTCTAGTCATGATGCATTCGGAATGTTTGAAAATAAAGTTGAACTATTTGGTGTTTAGTATAAGCACGCATGATTGCTCTCTTATCTTTTCAAGATTGAGATAGTATTTTAACTTAAGATTGTATTTATATATTCAGTGCTCATATAAGTTGTATTTGAATTGTATTTAACTTGAGTATGAGATAATTATGTATTAAGTATTAAAATTAATACATGGTATCTGATGTATGAACTGAGTGACAACTCAAAAGAATAGATAATCTAATATTGTCTACTTGATAAATGTGATTTTATTGTGTATTGGGATTGTATATTGTGAATTTGAGAATAACATTATTTCTTTGTGGTTTTAAGTTGAGCTATTTAATATATGAGCTTTAAAATGCTCCGTTTAACCATGCTCCATTGAGCCACATACTCCGTTGAACCATTGCTCCATTGAGTAAATATGCTCCCTTAATTTATTAAGGTTGAGCTTGAATTTGGATTAGTATATTTTCTTTGAATGCAAAGTTTAGTTGATTATTATGAACGTGAGAATTGAAAACACTCCTAGCAGGGAGTAAACTTGAATACGCTCCGGGAAGGGAGTAAACTTGAACCTCACTCTAGGTAGGGAGTAAGCATGGATGAGAACTAGATATAAACTCGAGCAGGAGAGTATCCGCAAGAGAATGAGATATAATCTCGAGTATGAGAGTATCTCGAATGATTGAGATATACCCTCGAGTATGAGAATATTTCTTTATATGAGAACTAGATATAACCTCGAATATGAGAATATCCTGAAGAGAATGAGATATTACCTCGAGCATGAGAGTATCTCGAATAAATGATATATGATAATTTATAATACTTGATGAAAATAAGATATTAAGAAAATAGCTAATTTGTATTGAATGTTGAAAGATGATGAATGACTATTTGTGATATATTTCTATATATGAATAATAAATGATGTTTGAATTACTACTTATAAAGAATTTGACGATTATTAATGAATTAACTTTTATTCTTGAAATATTTATGATGTTGAATTATATTGATAATTATGAATGAAGTATATAATACTTTATTGAAGTATTTGGTTGTGCAAATGGTTTTTATAAAGAATAATAATTGAACCTCTGTTTCGAGAAGAGAGAGGACTAGTTTTGGCATTTTGCCACCTCTCTAACTGATATATGTATATATATGTATAATGAGTTTTCAACAAAGAATGAATTTTTCCCCAAAACAACTAGAAATATTACGATGACATATTTTTACAAAACTATTAAGAATTCTTGAAATTATCACCCCCGTATATTTGTATTTTCGTATTATTTCCAGGGATGAAGAAGACATCAACGAGTTGAAGAGAAGATCAAAGATATGAAGAAAGAGTTTTGCTATAAATGTTGGAAGATTAGAAGAGTAGAATTTATATAAGTAGAGCCATGGCGACATCTTATGTATTATTTGTATTATGATGAATGTATTTGTATTAAGCCCTTTTCGATATATGTATGATAATACATCTGCAATAGAATCATATTTTCGTATATGTTAAAAATATTTTCTAAAATTTTATTATTAGTTTTAAAGTGGCATACCTAATCCTATCTACTATTACATGATCCTAGGCATGTTATTACTAATAGTATTAGGATGTTACATGCTGTTAGGAGAAGCGAAACATTGGTGGCATGGAGCCATAAGACATTTAGAAAACCTAGATAGACCCATCACCTGGGAGGTTTTCCAAAAAAATTTCCTAGATAAATATTTTCCTACTAGTGTTCGAAATGAGAAAGAATTAGAGTTTCTATAGTTATGACAAGGGAAAATGACAGTTGGGCAATATGTAGCAAAATTTGAAGAATTAGTAAAATTTTACTCTTATCTTCAACTTAATAATAATGAAGAATGGAAGACTGTAAAATTTGAATCTGAATTAAGGCCAGAAATTAAGAAGGAGATAAGTAAGCTAGAGATAAGGCAGTACTCTACACTGGTTAACAAGTGTAGAATTATGGAGAAGGATCTTTTGGAATATAAAGCTAAGAAGGAAAAGCAATTCTAGCTTAAGCGTAAGTGGGAAGACAATGGAGAAAGAGCTGGAAACAATAAGTTTAGGCCAAATACAAATAAGGAAAATCAGGACTAGACTGAAGCGAAGTACCTAGAGTGTGGAAAGGAACATGGAGATGAACCTTGCATGTTTGGACAATGGGTATGTTACTTTTGTGAAAAGCCAGGACATATATGATTACAGAATTGGCAAAAAGGAACATTCCCAAACAAAGTGACAAGTTCCGTGAAGCAGAAAAATCTCCAGATCTAATATGAGGCTATTATTCTTAGAAAGTAGTCTTAAGTTGTAGACAACTAAATAAGACGATTATTAAGAATAAATATTCCCAAAATAACTATTAGAACTAGATATGGTTATCTGATAATGTTGTATTTATGGATAGGGTGTTTAGGCCATACTAGAATAAATTTGTGATGATATTATGATTCACTTGAGGATAGTGTTTGAAATCTTGAAAGAAAAATAGTTATATGCAAATTTGAAAAAGTATGAATTTTGGATAAAAGAAATTTCTAATAGCAACATATCCTTACTTGGGTTTAGGATCATAGGAAGACCCTTTAGGAACTACTACCGTTATTTTAGTAATCTCCAACCCTTTAGGACATTTTGTGGTTTATAATGATATTTCTAAAAAGGATTTAGGATGTATATGCAAGAGGGAAAGGTAGTAACTTATGCCTCTAGACAACTTAGGCCTCATTACATGATTTAGAATTAGCAGCAATAGTTTTACTCTAAAAATTTAAAGATATTATTTGAGGAATATACTGATATTTTTAGGAATTTAATATGAAGATGGATTGAATTTCTTATGGATTATGATATGACTTATTATATGTGATGGTTTAGAAAAATGGATTTGATAGAAAAATTTAGGTATTTGAATCTTTCAGTAATCTTTAAGCCAAATAGGAATTGATAGGTTATTGAAGGTTTGGAAACAAAAATTATAGAGGCACAAAAGAAGATCAATTTTTGCAAGCTCTTAAGGATGTGATACTTGAATGAATAATGAATAAATAAGTGATTATGTACAGGAATAGATTATGTAATTTTGGTAACCTAGAATAAGATCTGAAATAGGTAGGACCTTTAGATTTGTTACAACCCTTAGAAATCCCAAAATGAAAATGGGATAGTAATTTTATGGATCTTGTTATACCAATCTAGGTCATGATGCTATATGAATGGTTGAAGATAGACTAACTAAGTCAATATTATTCTAATTCAAGGTTTATCTCTAGGAGAAGGACAAAAGTTTTATGGCAAAGTCAAAATGTAGAAGGAAAAAGAGGATTTTGAATGAAAGTGTCCAGCATTTTCCTAGCAGTTATTAGAAATTTGGAGGACAAAATTTTTATAAGAGGGGAAGAATGTAACATCCCAAAAAAAATAAAATACAAAATAAGTCTCATTATTCGAATAACCAAATTTTTATTTGAATAGAAGTTCTGTTGAGCAAAAAGATTGGAAACTAAGTGACTTTATTCAAACAGATTTTCTGTTATTCGAATAGAATCTTTGTTGTGCTAAAATACTAGAAGAAATGTGCCATATTATTTGAATAAAGTAGCAAACAACAATATAATGGAAAACCTGTTACGTTAGTTCTCTTTCTTGGTAAATCAATCTAACTGGTTTCCAATGGAACAAATTTGATGAAGTAAGATGGATGGGGTAAGTAAGGTGAGATCGGCAAGGCCATGTGCCAATAAAGGAACTCCTAAATGATGATTAAGAAATTAACAATGATTACAAGAAACTAAAAATTTGGTAGCTGAATAATTAAATGAAACAGAAGGCATAAAACTAAGTTATACACGTAGGTGTTGTAGGAAGAAAAATCTGGAATAAAGACTTGATTTTCATGAAGATTTCTTCCCAAATTGACAACACATCAAAAGATATCATCCTTGCATCATTCTCATACGTAAGAAAGCTCAACTTTAGCCCTATAAATACATTCTTTCCTTTTGTTTTTTAGCACGAAAAGCACTCAACTCAGCAACCCCTATTTTCTGCTACTTCCATTTTCTATCTTCAATACCTTTCTTTTAACAAACTCAAACCTATAACAAAGGTAGGAATTAGCAAAAACACTATTCTTTTCTCTCTATTTATTCTACCCATACTTTCCAATCCATGACTTTGCTTTCAAACTCATTTGCTCTATTTTTGGTTCAATGAAACACTAACGTACTGATATATGCAAAATGTTATTTTGATGGGTTTATTCGAATAAACTGTGTTTTATTTGAATTAATCATGTTAAAACACTTCAAAAATTTAATTTTTTCAACTGTTTTATTTGAATAACATTGATGTTATTTGAATAAAGTATGCTAAAACACTTTTGAACAGTGATTTTCGACCAGTTTATTCGAATAACACTTGTGTTATTCGAATAAAGCATGTTAAAATGTAACGCACCTAGATCTAACAACCGCGGCACAATCGTCATTACACCACAGTTACTAAATCCAAGTGTGTCACAGTCATGATAACAGTCATTTAAATTCTCAAGAGTCTATACTTTTTTTTTGACGATTTGCATAGTAGAAAATACGAGCCTCGAAAGAAATATAAACATATTCAACCCATAATACAACCACTGAAATAAAATCATATTCCTTATATATATATATATATATATATATATATATTATAGTCAATTTACACAAATCACTGATGACATAGAATATGATAGTTACAGAGTCAAATAAAATACAGCAGGAATAAAAACATTAAAGGGGAGGAGTAGTAACCCAGGGATGGGTACTACCAGTAGACAAAGCCGCAACCCTATAGGTACATGACACTCGGTGTCCCAGTTGACATGACAGGCATCAATGCCCTCACATGGCTGCACTCTTACGTAATTGAAGAAATTTTGTCCAGACGCCCAATCCACTCAATCAAGGTACGGTCCCTCTTCATCTTTTTCACGATCTTTTATCCAATACAAATACAAAACAGAAATACAGGAAAGAGGTGAGACACCCATCTTTCAGTACCACTATAGCAGTAAGAAAACAATACAGCGCAAAGCGCCTACGAAGCAATACAGTTCATATATTTATCAACAGCAGCAATGGAATTTACAACACAAGCAAATTCAGCTTACAAGCAATAATAAGGATCAATAATAACCAAGAAACATCAAATACTCTAGACAGTCAACAAAGTCTTAGATATCGAACAGTTAAAACATTTCAGGTAATCATGGCATCAAGATCACAATAGTTTATTCATCATATAAAAGAGTGACGCATGACATGCGGACTCACAATGCCGACTCTCAATGCTAACTCACAATGCTGACTCACAATGTCGACTCACAATGCTAACTCACAGTGCTAACTCACAATGCTTGTGCACTTGGTACCAAGATTTTCCATTTTAAAACATGAACGTTCCGGTAGTCTCCGCCCCCTTAAACAGTCTATGCCGGACTACGAAAAGAATAGTGCTTGTCGGTTCCTCGTCAGTGCGTTGTAATCGGCTTTCCGGCCAGAGGTATTTTACTATGTGATAACATCATCACCAGAAGGATCACCGCACCCTGACGCACCCAGAGATCCATCATAGACCACACTATCCAATCCTCGTTCATTTACCATAAAAAGAATAGTGATTTGTCAGGCTCGTAATGCGTGCAATCAGCATACGCCGCGCCTTACGCCCCTCTAAGATCCATCACAGACCTTACCATTCAATTCTCATTAATTCAATGCATAAAGAATAATGATTTGTCGGGCCCGTAATGCGCGCAATCAGCATACACCGCGCCTTACGCGCCCCCATAGGTCCATCATCGACCACATTATTCGGTTCTCGTTCATAAGCCCATACAGCCTTTTAACAGTCATCGACTGAGCAATTTGTTCAATGCATACCAGTTAAATGAATAATCATAGGCTCATCTAGCCTCTTAACAGTCACAGATTGAGCAAATTGTTCAATACATTAACTTAAATCAAAATCAGAGGCTCATCCAGCCTTTTAACAGTCAGAGACTGAGCAGTTTATAAAATATATGCTGACTCAATGCTTGATCCTAGGCTCATTCAGCCCTTTAACAGTCATTGATTGAGCAAACATCTAATGCATGTGGACTCCATGCATAAACAGGTTCACAAATATTTCACAATACATAATCTTCCATAATATGCCACAATTAGGCCAATTCAACCATTAATAAATCTTATGAGATCATCGTAAAGTCCTACTCAAGTTATCATCCCTTGTAAATTCATTTCCTAGAGAAACTTCTCTCGAAGTCCTTATTCAAGCTTCATTCCTTTAGGTTGATCAAGTTCCTTAACCTAATCAATTATGTTCACTTAAAATTTACTAGCATGTTTTACAAGTCTCACAACTCTCTTGTTCTTCCTCTATGTTCCAAATCACTTAACTCTCATTTTACTCTAAATAAATCTAACTTCCTAGAATCCATTATCAAAACCGTGGCCTCCCAAAGTCCATTACTAACATCAATTTCTCTCATTTTATGCATTGATTTCTTGATATCATTTACTTAAATTTTTGTTCCCCAAGTTCATTCCAATTCTTTGTAGTTTCAATCTAAAACCTTGGCTTCAAATTGAGTTAATAAACATTTAAAACCTTCCATCTTAGATTCCAACATTAACATTCAAATCTTCAATCACATAGCTTCATCCCACAGTTACCTAGCTAGTTCTGTTCTGGGCACCTAGGCGCCATCTCTGGAGCGCCTGAGCGCCTGGACGCTGACCACGAAGCGCCTGAGCGCTCACCAGGTCACGTCACAGGGAAAACTTTCTGGGCATGGAGCGCCTAGGCGCTCTATGCACAGCGCATGAGCGCTAGTGCATTAACAAGGGTTCTGTAGAATTTGTTTCTGCAGAACCTTGGCCCATCTTTCACCAAAGTTTCTCATTCATTTTTCCCAACAATCCAAAATATGATTCATGACCTCTAAATACAAAATAACAATATATAGGTTCATAATCATCAAAGCACACATTGCAAATCCATATACTCATACAAATCAAACAACTACAAAATCATGGAAATAACACAATATAACAAAGAGAGAAATCCAACATGGATTCCCTCATCAACAACAATACACAAGACATTTCCTTACTACCAAGATTGGTTGAAGAGGATCATCTCCCTCTTACCTAAATGAAGACAATCACAAGGATGCTATTCTTTTTTGCTCTTGATTTTCGTTTTCCCCCTTCAAGAAAAACCCTAGGGTGAGAAATTCCCAAAGTGTTCACTCCAATCATAGGAAAATGACTCCTTGGCCACATAGGTGACCAAGAAAATGAAAATGAGAAGAAAATAAAAGAAAGTTGAAGACTTTACCTCAAAAGCTCCAAGCTTTAACTTCAATAGTGGAAAATGAAAGAAGAAGAAGAAGAAGAAGAAGAAGAAGAAGAAGAAGAAGAAGAAGAAGAAGAAGAAGAAGAAGAAGAAGAAAGAAGAAGAAGAAGAAGAAGAAGAAGAAGACAAGAAGAAGAAAATGAAGTCTTGAAGAATGAAGAAGAAGAAAGAAGAACCAAGATGGCCAAAGCTCTTGAATGATGGAAGAAAGCTAGATATGGAAGTGGTGAAGCAAGAAAATGAAGATGGGTAATGGTGAGGGTGTATGGTCGAGGAGGAAGAAGAAGAGAAGAAGAAGAAAATGAAATGAAAATGTGAGTATTGGGCTCCCAAATGGCCTCTGCCGTAGGGAGAAGAAAGGAGAGGGAAGAGAGAGAAATGTGAAATGGGAGGAAATTTCCTGGAAGTTTCCCAAAAGAGTTTTTGGAATTAATTTAATCTTTATTTTGAAAATAGAGCTAATAGATTTGACACAAGGTAGATTTTTGAATAGTGTGATAAGATTTTTATTACATGTTATTATTTATTGGACAATAGTTATAGTTGGCAGAAGTCAGCATTAACGAATCTGACAGATTAATTCTTCGTAGTGTTTTATTATTTCATCTGTTAAAATTTCTCGAAAGGCGTGAAACCTTGTAAACTGTGTCTGGCCTCGGGTTTAGTAAGATCCCCCGTCGATGTTTCCATAGTTCAAGGTTCTCGGGAAAATATTTCATTTTCCTGACTCTGCTTAATACGCACGCAAAACGAGAAATATATTAAAATATTCATCGTTTCCAAAAAATTCTGAAAGAATTCACATAAATCACAGATATTAGAAAATGACTATTCGTAATAAATTTTTCCAACTTTGGGAGCGTTACAGTCGTTTTGCCAATTTTGCCCCATGTGCACACAAAATGAGGAATAATATTAAAATATTTCGCATTCTCCGAAAAATCCAGAAAAATTCTTAAAAATCCCAAATATTGTAAAATGATCATTTATCCTAAAATTATAAATTTTTGGGATGTTACATAAAACACTTCAAAGCTATTTTTAGAAGCTTTTATTCGAATAACATTTTTGTTATTCGAATAAAAGTAAGATTGTTATTTTGATAACGATTTTGTTATTCTGATAACACTTTTGTTATTCTAGTAACACTTTTGTTATTCTGATAACGACTTAGAAGGACGCCTCATTGTCATAGAGAAATAAGGAATTCCTCAACCAGAGATAATTATGGCCATGATTAGAGATTATTGGTGTAACACCCTAATTCTAAATACTGTAGTATACTGTCTATCCCTTTATTAGGCCGCAAGTGCACGGGTCATACAAGTAATACAAATATAAAGTATAAGTTCGTTCCCACGAGGATAAATGGCTTCCATTACTAAATAACAACCAATAACGTAGATAAATTCTATTCAAGAACATATAAAATAGGAGAAATGCATAGAAACTAAATCTAAAGTCTACAAAGCAATAAAGGTAATGGTTTAGAGATCTAGGGAATCCTTCTTCACCTCCTATTTCATACTAATGATATGCAATCTTTATAAGCAACATCAATGAATTGTTAAGTTAGCTTGAGAATCTGATTTAGTTAAAAGCCTATGTCTAAGTCAGTTAACCCTGGTGTAATTTACCTAATCAACTATGTTTCCATGAGAACTAGTGAAAACTCTACTAATGAATGATCTATTCTTAAACACCCGTTATACATGGCTAAAAGGTATATTTCTATCTAGTTAGCGAATCAACTCATCCAAGCTAATTGAACTTATCGAACATGCATCAACCATACTTATGATCTAAGATCCAAATTCCTATGTCTAGGTTCATCAGATTTCAACAAATCATTCAAAAGTTGATAAAACCTTCAAAAGCATTAAGAACCATATGATTGAACAAAGCTAAACATCAATATATACTCAAAAGATAACATAAACATCAATATTCATAGAAAGATTCAAAGTAATCTCTAAATAAAGCTCAACTAATCCATGAAGACGAAATTATAGTACAAAAACCATGCTCAAAAGATAGGTAAGAAAAGAGAAACAAAGGGAGAAGAGGAAGCCATGGATATGATCTTTAAAGCTTGAATCTCCTTCCATGAAGAAGATGGCCTCCAATCAGGCCTCCCTAGGCCTCCAATTAGCCCAGAATGAAGTTCCAGCCTTAACCTCTCTAAAACCTAAAAAGCTTTCACGGACTCCCTTTGTAAAATCTGTTAAAAATCTATTTATAGGTTCAGAAAATAGAGTTACGCCGCGATATTCAACTTATCATGCCGCAGCGCACTTCAATTTAGGTTAGGGACACTGCGACATTAACATGCTTGCGCCGCGGCGTTCAATTTGCATAGCTCTCTGACTTGATGCAGGGGATGCACCACGCCGCGACATTAATATGCCTGTGCCGCGACATGAGATATTGAGTTGCACACTTGGCTTTCTCTTCCAGTTTCAGCTCAATTGCTCCATATATCAGCTTGTTTGGAGGGCCTACGATAGAGAAATCACCAAATAATTAAGAGTTGCAAATCCACTTAATCAATCAAATAATACGCACAATTTACTCAAAATCATATAGGAAGATATCAGAATTGAATATAGCAAATATAAGCACAAAACCTTCCAAATATGCATACAATCAAGGACTTAAGCAATCAATAAAACACATATATGGGGCACAAATAACTACACATTGTGGAGTTATCATTTACCCTAAGTATACTAAGTAAATAGAATTAGTATGCCATTTTCTAACGTAAAACTTAAAAGATAATCATAACTTATATAACAAATATAACACATACATATATAGAGCCTTGACAAAGTAAGAGAGCAAGACATTTTACGCATATGACAACTTGCTCTTTACCATGAAATTATCTGATATGTCTGAGATTGCAACCTTTTACAAGCTACATATATAAACTTAATTACAGAACCATGAATATAAGTTATAGACCAAAATAAATACATAAACAACTTAACTAAATCTCTATCCCCTGCCTTGAGCTTGCTTTGATCCTTTGCTGGATTTATCATGAAAAACATAAACAAAAACTGGGCGGAGAATTAATAATTCTTAGTAGTAAATTTGAAATCGTGACATCATGGTAAATCTAGCTGCTTTGGGGTAAAAACCAAATTGTATTTTATCATTTGGAAAGGTGGCATAAGCCAAAACTTAGTCCTTTCCCTTCCCAAAGCAAACAATTCATTCAGTTACAAAATAATTCATTTATTTTATAACAATTAATTCAAACAACATGTACTTTAAATATTCCACATCATATTAAGAACAACACTTAATTCACTTTAAATACCATTCTCAACCTTTTCTAACTAGCTTTTATCCGTGACCTTCACATTAAATAAAAACATGACAATTACCCATACAATTGCCAATTTTTATGCAATGCATGGTAATGTATGACTATGCCTAATGATGACCCTAGGTATGCTCATACAATGACTTTAAAAAGATTTTATTTTTAGAAAACACATGTTATTTGATATTCCTAGGAAGCCCTTTTATTCTAGGAAGCTCTTTTGTTCCTTGTATTGTTTTCTGGGTTGGCAGAACGTTCTTTTATTCCTTGCACTACCAAACATTTATAACATAACACTTGGAGCCCTTTTGTCCAAGCTACTTGGAGCCCTTTTGTCCAAGCCATAACTTACAATACATGGAAACACGAAATAACAAGTTTGAAAACAAAACATGCATAATATTAAAATCCTCTCCTTCTTTAATTGTTATTCAATCATACCTTTTGATCGAGCACTGACCTTAATCAAAATTGTAATCGAGTTATACTTATAGCTTGTAGTATAGGAAACAACACTAGATCGTCTCTCAAGAATTTTAGTTGTAATTTAATCAAATCAAGCCGAGATTGGGGGGGTAAGCAGAATTATAAATGCACAATAGAAACATAATACGAATTAAAGGATAAAACAGAATTAATAAAGCAACCAATCCAAGAAAATTATCCAAACTTGATTTTAATCCATCCTTGATTACTGAAGGTCCATTCAAATATCAATCAAATCCTTGGTCTTAGACCACATCAAGATGCCTCTCAATGATCATGGATCTTCAACTAGAAATGCTTCCAGTATTTAATTAATTGAGGTTAGACAAATTAAGCATCCATCTTAAACCCAAATTAACTTGAAAACCAAGATCCAACCATGTTAAACATTTCATCTAACACCTTCAATGCCTTATTCAATCTTTGAGTTCATCTCTTTGCACATGATAATTAAGTAATTAACATATGAAAATGCCAATCCAATTAAGCATTCAACCAGAATTAACAAAGAGAAAAAGAAGAAGAGAAACTTGATTAATAGATGAACATTAACAATAAAAACGAAATCTCAAGATTATCAATCAAGAATGTTCAATTCTTTGGATTGATTTAAAGGCCCTACCCCTACATGAGAAGGGGAGAACTCATAAAAGTAAAAAGGAAGAAGAAAACAAAAATTAAAGAGAAGGAAGAGAAGAGAATTCTAGAAAGAAGGAAGAAAAGTGTTCCAAATGAAGGGTGTCTTAGTTTCTGACTTCTAACCCCCTAAACTACTCCCTATTTTGGCTTCACATAATTAAATACCTATTAATTACAAAGTTGGGTCAGTTATGAGCAATTGGGCCTAAACCCCAATTTGGAGGTCTACAACTCAAGTTATAGACATAACAACATCAAAGGGTCTCTGAACTCGTATTCTGACTTCTAGGCCCAATTAGGTCCACTAGACATTCGATTGAGACTTCGAGCTCTTCATCAAAGTTGTAGAGCTTCCTCTTAGCCTTCCTACAAGATAAAATTCATAATTATCAAATATCCAAAACTCAAGTTATGGCTGAAATACAGAAACAATATCAAGAGTCATTTATGCTAGAAAAAATCAATTAAGCCCAATTTGAGCCCAAACTCACAAAACATGACCAAGCTCAATCAATTAAGAATATGGAGAGTGTAAATGACTAAACATGAGGGTTTATTAATGTATAAAATATGTGATTATCAAATTCTCCCACACTTACCTTTTTGCACTCTTGGGCAAAACACAAAAGACCAAAACAAGGGTGCAAGGGATTAACAAAAAGACTCAAATTCCAATGACATTCAATAATGCAAAAGTTTACAAGCAAGAAGAACAAGAAAAGGTTCAAGGGAACATAACATTCATGAGTTAACATTTTTTCACATCTCAAACCAACAAGCAAGGTAGCTTCAAATTGAAAAACATGAATCAAGAATGATAGATCCTTACAAGATGCATTCTCAAACCCTTAAGTGCTTACAAGGTAAGTATTTCACTAAATTCAACCTATGAAAATTGCACTACCATAAGCTTGCTTATCTTCTACTTCTCCACTGCCAAACACATGCACACAAAAATTAAGAGGACTTTATTTAAAGTTGTAATGGGACCAAGGTAAGGGAATGAAATAATATGGATATAACAAGTTAAATAACTAAGAGAATAAGAGAGCAACGAGGAGCAACTCAAATGACAAGTAACAAGCATGAAATTTTATCCCCAATTCCATATTATGCACATTCTCTTATATATTCCTTCTCTTTCACAACCTTTATTGCATTTATTCTTTTTCTCTTCATTTTTTCATTTTTTTCATTTTTTTCATTTTTTTTTCACAATCACCTTGCATATTGCACATCAATTTGCACAACCCCTATACTTGAACTATTAATTTCCCACAAGCAAAAGAGCTACTCAAATGAAAATGAACTAATGCTCTTCTATTCCCTAAGGTAAGGTAAAAACATGGATTTTCACAATGGCATATAATGAGCTAAGACAAAGAATAGACAAATAGGCTCAAGGGGGTTAATTAAAGGGAAATGATGCAAGGTTCGCTATTTGGCCAAGGTAGTTAATCAAGAAAGAAGGCTTCAATTATGATCATGCATGCAAGTGAAATGTAGCCTAAAAAAGAATCAAAGTAAGTTCTAGAGTGATAAATTAACATGAGTGAAAATCACACAAGAAAGAAGAGAATGATGCAATGTTAAATCCACCTGTAACGCCCCTTTTCAGAGAGGGACAATCACACCAAAGACGAAACTCAAAAGATAATACTAAGACCTGGTTTGCATACATATAGATAGTAACCTGTTCATTTATAAAGTATATGATAACTTGGTAATTTTTTTTTTGTAAGTAAGTAGAAAAACATAAACTTAACGGAAATTAACATGAAGATCAAACCACACATTAATACAAAAGATACATAACATAAGTATTTAGATACATCATCAGATTTAGCAAAAGGAAGCAGAAGCTTTAAATGCCCAAAAAGAATTATATACATCAGCCCTCCAAAAATAGCAAAAGACATCAGGCCCCAAAGTAATATACAAACAACCATAAAAAAGGCTACAGAAAGAATCATGCCCCCAACAACTACTGAGAAGGAGCCTCAGATGGGTCCTCCTCAGGTTCCTTCTCAGAAGAGGTAATCCTTATTAGAGCAATAGATTCACTAGCAGGGGCTCGTGTAGAGGACAAGAACGAATCCTCCTGTGGGGTATACTCGCGGTCACCCCACACCTCACGTATTGGCATGTAGAACTCCAACTATACAGCAAGATCAAAAGAGAAAACAGGTGGGTCATAACGACCTAACGCCAAAGACATAGTCACATCTCCCATGTAGACAAAATGCTCGGTGTTCAAGTCAACATGCCAACAGTCAACACCTCAGTGGAACCTTATTCTGGCATACTTAAGAAAACTTCATTGGGATGTCATCACAAAACAGAAGACTAATTTGATCAAAAACCAGGAAACTCGGGCCCTTCCTCTCCTCGGTCTTTAAAGAAGCACAAATATAAATAGAATAACAAAGCAAAGAGGTGAGATATCCAACATCATTACCAACATGGCAGTAAATAAACATAAACGGTGTATAACGCCAAATAGTACAGTAAAATAGTAAGCAATATCAAGGTTCAGATAATAAACAATTTAATAATCCAGGCAGTCATAATATCAATAGAAGAAATAGTTCCATACTCATATAAATATATGTCAGGTAAATATGTTGAACGACTATGCACATGCACAAGTACCAAAATCCTACTCTATGGAGCTAAACACAATATCGGAGAGAATGATCAAGGAGATATGTCTGTATCTTGTCAGCCTCAAATCAAATGCTTCAATGTTAACAAATTACGCAACATGGCTTATACAAGACATTCTTCACAAGATCGTGATATAGAACAGTGTCTTGGTCTGGATCGTCGGTGCGTTTGCATCGGTCTGTCCCACGGTGCAGAGGAGCTACCAACTGCCCATTGTGGGATACCCCCACTCCAATGCCCCCAAGGTCAATAAGTGACCTACACTAGTCTATTCGCACCCGCACAAAGGTGTGATTCATCTCCTAGGCATTAAGCCTTACAACAAAGTCCACCAGACTTTCACAATGCATGATGACTCAATGCATATTCATGTATATTCAACAATAATATACTTTTTCCATAATCACGCCATAATTAGCCAAATTAATTGTCAACAAATCCTTGGTCCCACTTATGGACCCACAACAATACATTGTCTAATTCTCAATTGCGAAAGCATACTTTTAAGGTTTGATATGCAATTACGCTTTAACTTCAACACTTTTCCTATTAAGCCTCTCTAGGGAAATTCTCTTGTATTCTTCAGCTAATCTTCGTTACTCTAATTAAGCAAGTCCTTTACCTAGTTCTAAACATAGCTCACTTAGAATAATTAGTTCAAGTTTCTTAAAACCTCACTTACACTCATGTTCTTTCTTTGGCCAAAAATTACTTTAGGTTGTAGGATAAAATTTTGTTCTTTGTTCTTTTCATATTATGAATCCCTAATCAACATCTAATCACCTAATTAATTAAGTTCCCATTTTAACACAAAATTTTGCCATTGGTTACTCTATGAGGCCGTGAGCTCTAAGGGACTAGGAACCAAAATTCTCATCACTCCATTCATCATTAATCCCTTAATTAGTTAGTCTCCCAAATTGTTACAAAGTTTTGATCATGGACACCCCATTTGTGGGTACTTGGCCGTGAGCCTCAAACAAAGGGGCAAAGAGCCCTTGCTTTCCATACATGATTCCAATCCATCAAAATTATTCCAAAGCCATGAAGATGTACAATAACAACCAATAAAGTCATACAAGGTAAAACCAAAACAAAAATCATCAAGAATCACCAAAAACCTTACAACAAAGTGAGTAACCCTAACATGGATTGTAACACCCCAAAAATTGCTTGTTTTATAATAAATAGTCATTTTACAATATTTGTGATTTTTGTGAATTTTCTAGAAACATGAATTATTTTAATATATTTCTCGTTTTGCATACGCACGAAGCGGAGCCGAAAAAATGAAATATTTTCCTCGAGGCTGGTAAATCTTGAACTGTGAAAATGTCAACGGGGGATCTTACTAAACTTGAGGCCAAACACAGTTTATGAGGTTTATATTTTTCAAAATTTTATCTGATTAATAAAATCGTTGTACCGTGAAATTATCCGATGGATAATAATACTATTTTTATTAACTGTAACCCTTGTCCTCCGGATAATAGCTTTAGTAGAGTGTTAGTTATCTTTTGTAGATAGCACTTTAATGACATCATCAAAGATGACAACATATATGTGTCATCATCGTTTGACTTTTGGAAAAGTGTTCCAAAACTTCCCAAAGAAGCTTTGTATAAGGCTTCTAAGGGAAGCTTTGTTTTCTCTCTCCTCCCTCCCACACTCCACGACAATGAGGACCATTTTGGAGCCAAAAATTAGCTTTTCACTTTACTATTCATTTCTAATTCTTGAAATCACCAAAAGCTATCACCTTTCTTCTTTCTTCATTTTTTTCTCTCAAACTTTTCTCTCTTCCTCTCTTCCTCTCTACTCCAGGCAACCACCACCATGGGAGGCCATCTTCACTAGCTTGCTAAATTCATCTCACTTCTTACTTCCTCTTATCATCCTAAGACTTTTCTCTTTGGTGATCATCTCCTGAATCTTCCTTTTTCATCTTCCACCATTGAAGCCCTAACTTGAAGCTCTAAGGTAAAGTTCTTAGCTTTTCTCTTCTTTTCTTCCCTTTTTCATTTTTCTTGGTCACCTATGTGACCAAGGACTCCTCTTTTCATGGTTTGAGTGAGGATTGTAAAAGTTTGCTCACTTTAGGGTTCTCTTGAAGGTGGAGGACGAAAATTGCAACAAAGGGATCAAGAAGCTTGCTTTCTTGTGTTGTCTTCTATAGGTAAGAAGGAGATAATCCTCTTCAATCTATCTTAGTAGTGAGGAGACATTTTTAGTGTTGTTGATGAGGAATCCATGTGGGATTGCTCTCTTTGTTGTGTTATTCTTCATGATTTTGTAACTATTTTGACTTGTATGATTTATTGATTGTCATTGTGTGTCTTAATGGCTATGGAATATATATTGGATTGCTTGGATTGTTATATGGAAAATTTAGGGTTCTTTACCCCTTTGGATTCACAACCAAGAGACCAAGTTTTTGCGTGTTCAAGTTTTGATCTTTGTAGAAATTGGAACTTAGGTGATTAAGTGTTAAAGAGTTAGTTAATACAATGGAAAACTTTGGGTTCTTACCCCTTGGTAGGCTCATGGCCTCTAAGGCCTTTTATGGGTCCAAGTATGTAATTTTTGTGTAACCTTGGAATTTAAGTAATTGAGAGTTAAGTAATTAAGAATGTGATGGAAAGAAATTTATTTGATGACCTAGAGTGATTTTAGACTTAAGAAAAGAACTAGAGTGTTTGTGAGGCTTGGAGAACCTTAGAATAATTTTCTAAGTGAACTTAATTAAATTAAAGTAAAGAACCTTGTTTATTAAGAGAAGTAAAGATTGAATGAGAATTACAAGAGAATTCCTCTAGAGAAAGATTTCATAAGAAATCTTAAATTAAAGTGAACTTCCATAATGAACTTTAAAAGTGTATTGTCACATTTGAGAACTTGATAATGTGTTGTTATGGGTCCATGAGTGAGACCAAGAAATTTGTTGATGTTTAACTTGGCCAAATTGTGTCATGTTATAGAAAAGTATATCATTGTGAAATATATATGAATATGCATTGAGTCATCATGCATTGTGAAAGTCCGGAGGACTCTGTTGTAAAGCTTTATGCTTAGGAGATTGAATCACACCTTAGTGCGGGTGCGAATAGACTAGTGTAGGTCATTTATTGACCTTGGGCGTGTCAGGGTACAGGTGTCTCACAAATGGACAGTTGGTAGCTCCTCTGAGCCATGGGATAAACCGATGCAAACGCACCGACGATCCGGACTGAGACACTGTCCTATATCGTGATCTTGTGAAAAGTGTCGCACATAAAGTCTTGTTGGGCAAAATTATTGATTTTTCTAAAAGCACTTGATTTTAGGCTGACATGATACTAACATGTCTCCCTGATCATTCTCTCCAATGTTTGTGTCTAGCTCCATGGAGTAGGATTTTTGGTACCATGTACACGTGCATAGTCAGTCAACATATTATTTGGCATTTATTTATATAATTATGGAACTATTGTTTTTATTGATATTATGACTGCCTGGATTTGTTAAGTTGTTTATTATTTGAATCTTGATGCTGATTATTATTCATGCTATGCTATGTGGGCGTCTTACGCCATTCTGTTTCTTTACTACCATAATTAGTATTGAATGTAGGATGTCTCACCTCTTTTTTGTATTTCTGCTATTCTATTTATTTATGTGTTTCTCTGAAGATGTCGGTAAGGAAGGGGAAGTGCACGAATTCCCTGGTTTTTGGCTTGATTTCTATTAGTTATCCGTTTGGTCATGGCATCCCGTGCACGTGGCTTTTTGGGTTATGTGAGATTGACATTTCATGGAGGTCCGGACTGTTGGCACATCAACATGAGCACGGATCACTGCATCTACCACAGAGACATGACTGTGTCTCTGGCATGGGGTCGTCATGATCCGCCTGTCTTTACTTTTTAATGCACACTTATATTTAGAGTTTTACTTGCCCATTCGTGATATGTGAAGTGATTGTTATTACACTCCACTAGAGGATTCGTTCTTATCCTCTGCACGAGCCCCTACTCGTAATTCAGTTGCTCTGCTGAGGATTCCCTCTGATAAGGAAGATCCCGAGGAAGACCCATCTGAGGCTCGCTCCTAGTTGTTCATAAAGGCTTATCTCTTTTTGACAGCCCTTTTGGGTGGCTAGTTGTATATTTCTTTGCGGGCCTGATGTTTTATCTTTTTGGTGGGCTGTATATGTGTAATCTTTTTTAGGGCATGTAAAGCTTATGCTTTTCTTTTGTATATCTGATGATGTATCTAAACGAGTATGATATAAGTATATATATGTATGATGTATGAATGTGTGGTTTACTTCTTATGTTAATTTCAGCTGTAATTATGTTTTATTATTTTTTTGTTACAAAAAAATAGAATTCGCCAAATCATTATATACTTACAAATGAACAGGCTATTGTCTATATATCTGAATCAACTGGGTCTAATAAATAGTTTTGTTGTCTGATTTCGTTTTAAGTGTCACGCTTCCTTCCCAAAAAGGGGGCGTTACACTAATTTGGTATCAAAGCCTTGGTTTGAGTTTTCTTTTGGGTCTTTATGGTTAGGTCTGTCTTGTTTGTGCTATGTGATTCTTTGTGTTTGGTTTTCAAAAGGATACATCTAATTCTTCCTTGTATTTTTATTCAGTTTAACTCTGAAAAAGCATAATGGCATGCAGTGGAGGTATTGCTGCAGCAGTTGAAGCCATGCAACGAATGGCGAACGTTATTGTACATCAAACTGAGAGAGCTGCTCAATAGCAGGAAAAGGATGCACAACAGCTAGATGCATCAACTGATGCTTAAAATCTGTCGGAGTTCTGTCGTAACAACCTTCCTCAATTTAAGAGGGAATTTGATCCAGAGAAAGCTAATCTTTGGATCAAGGAGGTAGAGAAAATTTTCAGAGGCATGAACCATGCTGAAGACAAGAAGGTAACCTATGCTACCTTTATGCTGATCGGAGGTGCAAAAGATTGGTGGAACGGGGTGCAGAGACTACTAGAAGCTGAAGGCCGAGTAATCACCTGGGAGGTATTCAAGAATAAATTCTTAGAGAAGTATTTCCCAGCAAGTGCAAGACATGCCTGTAACACCCTTGTGGGGATGTCACATTTATGAATAAAACAAAATAAAGATAAATAAAATTCTACCCAAGTTGTAAAACATTTGTTACATAGTAATACGGGTTGTAAAATTTTTCCTATTAAACAGAATATTACGAAATAAAATAACACGGAACATAAAATAAGTAAACTATCATCACCCATAACATACATATGGTTTTGACATAGGTTATACAAATAATTTACAACTACAAATATTTAAACCAAAACAGTAAACAAAGCAGTAAGAAGTCTATATATACAAAACGCAGACGCGCCCAAGTACACATCACAGATCTCTACCCCTCCGATGGATCACTATTAGGACGATCATCAGAAGACAGATATCCAGGATGCCTCGACCCTCTACAGACACGGGTCCGTGCAGTTGACACACTGCTAATCTTACTAAGCGCATCAAACATACCACCCCAATGACGCTTAAGAGACAGCGGTAACTCCACATGTAAGAAAGATGGGCTCTCCATCAAACTCTGTACGTATGGTCACAGTCAGACGCCCTACGTAAGTCACCGAATCTCTATCCTCCCGCAGTCGCCAGGCTTCTGAGCCTCCGTGAAACTCAAGTTTCACAAAACCGAAGAATCTCGGCAGCGTCATACTCACACAATCAGTCCAATGGGTATGGATGATCGGATGGTTCTTGGTCGTCGAACTGATCCTCGGCTTGTTGATGTTCCTCGTCCTCAGGGTATACAAAATCAAGAGGCTGTTCCTCTTCCTCAAACTCTTTTACAACATAATTTAAAATACAGAAATAGTACATATAAAGAGGTAAGACAATCTATATTACCACAAACATGGTAAATAAGAAAACGCCAATACAACAAACATGACAATCCATACAATATAGCATACCTTAACAGCATAAATAATAATATAATATAACACATAAATTAAATGCAATAACATCATAGAATGTAACAGATAGATAAAATATTACAGATAATAATGTTATAATGTACAACACATATACATATGCAATATGACTCAATCCTACTCCATGGAGCTAAAACACTAACATCAGAGAGAATGACCCACAAGTTCTATTAGTACCTTAGGCTGCCCAACCAACTATTGCATTGTCTCACATTGTGTCTATAGCCCACTGTCCAAAACATCGTGGTGTAGTACACAGTCCAAACATCATGTAACTACAGGCATTGTACTAAAACATCACGTTGTGTCTATAGTGCGTGTCGAGATCACTAGTGTGTTACCAGTTACCACGGCACAGAGGAGCGACCAACTGTCCACATATGGAATAATCCGCACACTAATGTCTCCAAGTTCACATAAGTTGAACCACACTACGCTTATCACATTGACAACACACTGTAATTCTTCTCGTCAATCAAATCACCAATTATCCCCCAAATTGGCACAACTCAATATATGAACAAAATAATTACCAAAATACCCTCAATGGTATTAGTACCCATATTTACGAAAGTATCCTCTATGGCAAAACTCCAATAGACAGTACGTCTCACTTAACAGTATTGTTTCACAATCTGTCCGGGTCCACCACTTTGGCCCGACAGTAAAACTTACTGTTTTCATCAATTGCGTAGAAATTTTATCACATTTTCAAAATTTCATCATTTTTACAAACGTTTTTAAATCGCGTAAATATATTTTACTATTTTTGAAATCGCGTATTGTTTTTAAATCGTTTTCTCAATCGCGTAAGATTTTTAAATTATTTTCTTGTCCGAATTTCTTAAAAATTACTATTTAAATAAACAAAAATAATATTTAATACGTTTAAATTACGTAAGATATTTTTCATACCGTATACAATATATTAGATATCTTTTCTATCTTATTTGTCCGTTTTTAACAAAAATTGACAGTATTTTGCTTAGAAAATCTATAAAAATGGTTTTCTAGGTTTTTTGTTAAAAATTCTTTTGTTTATATTATAACCATTTAATTACACTTTTGAAAACTACCAACGTGCTCCAAAACATAAAATGAGCTCTACGTTAGAAATTTTACAAAAGCTACTGTATTTTCTCCTAAACAGTAAAATCCTTAGTTTTAGCTTCTTAAACTTAATCTAATTATTTTTATTCTTCAAAACTCATTGTAATAAAATTCCTTTTGGGTATTATTACTTTACCTTGATAAAAAAATTTTAGAAACCAAGAACACTTGACTTTGGCATGTTGGCCGAAATCCATAAACGTACCATTTGATTTATAGATTCATTTTTCTTACTCTAAATCAATTTGTACTTTGTCAATTTACCTAAATCAATTAAATCACTCTTTTAGAAAATTGTTGAGAACATTTTGGTTCCCATTTTGTGTTGAGGCCGTGAGCCTTGTATTTGTGTTCTTTGGAACACTCATACAAACCTTGCATTTTATTCACATCTTTCAATTATTCATGCATTTCTAACATATACAATATATTCAAAGCTTGTAGACATGCATATCAATACAAATCACAATCAAGAAAGCTATTACAACAAACAATCAAATGAATCCTTATGGATTCTACAATCACAAACAAATCCATTTTCTTATCACCACCCAAGGATGATAAGATTCAAGTCTTACTCTTACCTTAAATGAAGACAAACTCTTCTCCTCTCCTTCCTAGTGATTTCGAGTTCACTCTCCAAATTACCTATCAAGCTTTAATAAATTCTACAAGTTACTACCATAGAAGAATAACATAAACCATGGATCAATCATGGCTTAGAACCTTAGAAATGAGATTAGAAATGAAAAACAAGAAATTTCACCTTTAAGGAGAAATCTTCAAAGTTGTTTTCCAAGCTCAAGATGAATTTTTTTTGAAGAAATCTCTAACTGGAGATAGTCTTAGAATGGTATTTAGTTTTAGAAAAGTAAGTTAGATAGAATTTTAGGTGAATGGTTGATGAAATGGATGGTGTGGCCGAATGGCTCTCAAAGGAAGCTTCAATGGAATTTTGTTTTTGCAAGAGAGAAAGATGATAGAAAACTTAACAAAATCAACCCTTCTCTCCTTGTTGTAGCCGCGGAGCCACCCTAGAGAGGTGTCCACTTTGGTGGCTTCATCCAAGCCTTAGAAATGATCAATGGCTAGGATAAACACTTGGCCTCCAAGCTTAGCTCTCATTGGTAGATACAAACCTAGTCATGCAATGACTAAGCTTGTTCTTGAAAGTTCTTGGCTTGCTTTACCTTGGCTTGGCCGAATTCCCTAAGGAGAAAGGTAACCAAGTTTTCTTCTCCTTAACCATCTAGTTACACTTAAGTGAAACAATCTAGTTACTTGTCTAACTAGTTAGTTACTTAGGTTAACTTAGTTAACTTGATACTTATAGATTTTTATTAACTTAGAAACCAACTAGATAGCTAACTAATTTACCATCATTTAGTTACTTAACAAGTTTTTATACTAACTTAGTTAAGTTCTAATCTAACTTGATTAGGTCATCTAGTTCTAAACTAATTAGTCTAACCACTTTTGTTGACTCTTTTCCTATTGGTTTAGAAATTTCTCTAGCCAAAATCGTTGACTAGTTTCCTAAGCATGGGTCCCGCAAGGCATTTGTGGGTCCTACAATCAAAAAGTGGGTCCCACAGACAATTTTCGAGTCCACTGTCACTTATTTATACTGAATAATAAAATAATATTATAATAATATAAAATTATTTTATTTCACAGTTAAATCCTAAAAATTAAAAGATTAATAACAGTATCATTCAGAATTGGATTTAGTAAGATCCCCCAGCTCCGAATAATTAAAATAAGATTTTTCTGGTCTGAAAATTATTATTTTCCTGTCCCAGAGCAAATCACACAAAAAGTTTAAATAAAATCACAGATAGTAAAATAAAACTTTGTATCATACAGAAAAATAACAAACAGTACAATTCGGGACACAACAGTCATTTATCCTAAAATTGGGGTGTTACAATGCCAAAGAGATGGAGTTCCTCAGTTTGAGGTAAGGGAACATGACTGTCAGCGAGTATGCCGCGAGGTTTGAGAGCTTGTCCCAATTTTCAAGGTATTTCTAACTCCAGTCAGACGAGGAATGGAAGTGTCAAAAATTTGAGGAAGGACTGAGGCATGACATAAGATGGGCGACCATAACCTTGAGGATCAACCAGTTTCCAGAGCTGTTGGACATGTGTAGCTGAGTGGAAGATCTGGATCAGGCGCAAGACATGCAGAATTGTAACTTTAGACCTTTTAGGTCCCAAAGAGGGGGTGGCAGCAATGTAAACTGTAATTAGAGGAAACCCTATTCTAGACCACCTAGGAATTAGCAACAGTGACCACAAGGTGGAAGTCCCAGCGGAAGTCCTGGTAGAACTGGTCAGGCTGTTGCGTCTTCGCCGAAATGTTTGAAGTGAGGGAAGGATCACCTAATGAAGGATTGTACCATCAAAGGAATATTCTGCTACAGATGTGGAAAACCTGGACACATCTCTAGAGACTGCAATCAAGCTAAGGCAGAGCCTTCCGTCAACACTGCACGAGCTGCAAAACTGCAGGTAGGAGGCTGAGTCTACACCATGAGTGGAGCGAAAGCCTCCGAATTTGAAGATATGATATAAGGAGAGAGTACCATAGGAGGTAATCTTTTAACTATACTGTATGACTCTAGGCAACCCACTCTTTCATTTCTTATAACTGTGTGCGACGACTTAGTTTACTTGTGTCATCCTTACCTTTTGACTTAACTATTTCTACCCCTTTTGCCAGACCTGTTGTTACCACCAAAATTTGTTTAAATTGTCCATTAATTGTTGAAGGTCGAATCTTTTCTGTTGATTTGATCTGTTTACTTCTTTCCTAAATAGACGTGATTTTAGGAATGGATTGGTTGCCTTCTAACCATATCCTGTTAGACTGTTCTAGTAAAACCATAGTTTTCCCTATGGATGAAGTTTCTAGATTTTTGATAGCCGACCAAGTTCAAGCTTTCTTGAAAGAAGGAGCTTAGGGGTACATGCTATTGTCTTCCTTAAAAGTCGAGGGTGAGGCGGATATGAATGCAATTCCAGTGGTTAACGAGTTTCCTGAAGTCTTTCCTGATGATGTACCTAGTCTACCACCGAAGCGGGAGATAGAGTTCACCATTGATCTTGTGCCTGGATCTGGTCTTATATCTATAGCACCCTACAAGATGTCACCATCAGAGTTAGTTGAGCTCAAGAAGCAGTTAGAAGAACTCTTGGAAAAGTAGTTTGTTAGACCCAATGTGTCATAATGGGGAGCACCAATATTACTAGTCAGGAAGAAGGATGGAACTTCTTGATTGTGTGTGGACTATCACCAACTGAATAAGGTCACAATCAAGAATAAGTACCCACTTCCGAGGATAAATGACTTGATAGATCAACTGAAAGGAGCAGCGGTATTCTCTATGATCGATCTGCGATTAGGTTACTATCAAATTTGGGTATAGGAGGAGGATATTCCCAAGATGGCTTTTTATACCTGTTATGGTCATTACAAATATCTTCTGATGCCATTGGAGTAATGAATGCCTCTGCCATATTCATGGATTACATGAATAGAATCTTTCATCATTACCTAGACAGATTTGTTGTTGTCTTCATCGATGACATTCTGATCTGCTCTCAAAATCAAGAGGAGCATGTTGAACATCTTAGTATTGTTCTCCAGATTCTAAAGAAGAAGAAGCTGTATGCCAAGTGAAATGTAGTCTCTAAAGAAGAGATTGCAGTAGACTCGTCAAAAGTGGAAGCGATTCTGCAATAGGAAAGGCCGAAGATAGTGATAGAAATTCGGAGCTTTATGGCATTAGCTGGATATTATCAGAGATTCATTGAGGGATTCTCTAAGATAGCAAGGCCACTCACTCAACTCACGAGGAAGAATCAAGCCTTTGAGTGGACTAATGCTTGCGAAGAAAGTTTTCAAGAATTGAAGAGACGACTAACTACTTCATCGGTATTAGTTCTACCTGATCCAATTGAGCCCTTCGAGGTGTACTGTGATGCTTTATACTAAGGATTATAGTGTGTGCTTATGCAAAATAGAAAAATGGTGGCTTACACTTTGAGACAGTTGAGAGTGCATGAGAAGAACTACCCAACCCATGACCTGGAATTAGCAGCTATGGTATTCGCTTTGAAGATATGGAGGCATTTTCTTTATGGGGCGACACGTCAATGTCTCTAGCGACCACAAGAGCTTGAAGTACCTATTCGACCAAAAAGAGCTAGACATGAGGCAGAGGAGATTGTTGGAATTCATGAAGGACTATGTCTTTCAACTCTAATATCATCCTAGAAAGGCCAACGTTGTGGCAGATGCTTTGAGTAGAAAGATGATTAGTATGCCTGCTATGATGGTCAAAGAGAGGGAATTGATAGAGCAGTTTAGAGATATGTGGTTATCCATTGATTTGGCACCAGGAAGGATTCGTTTGAACGTGATCACTGTTTTGAATGATTTGCTAGAAGAAATCTAAGAGAAACAAGAAAGTGATGAATTTCTTCAAGAAGAAAAAAAGCGAATAAAGCATAGTGGTGTGACGACAGTAGAGGAAGGACTTGATAGAGTCTTGAAGTTTAAAGGTAGGATCTATATACCCAATGATTCGGAGCTCAGAAAGACAATTCTTGATGAAGCTCATAACAGCAGGTTGAGTATGCATCCTGGTATGACAAAGATGTACCAAGACTTGAAAAAGTTGTTTTGGTGGCCGGGAATGAAGAGAAACGTAGCTCAATATGTGTCATCATGCTTGGTCTATCAGAAAGCGAAGATTGAACATCAAAGACCTTCTTGAATGTTGCAACCTCTAGCTATTCTCGAGTGGAAATAGGATAGTATAGCAATGGATTCGTGGTTGGATTACCAAAGACCAGAAAGGGTTATGATTTGATATGGATAATTGTTGATCAGCTTATGAAGTTAGCACACTTCTAACCGATTAATATAAGGTATTCCATGGAGAAGTTAGCCCAAGTGTATATTGGCGAGATTGTTAGATTACATGGTGTGCCTTCAAGCATTATTTCTGATAGAGATCTAAGATTCACATCAAAGTTTTGGCGAAGTTTGCAAGGAGCATCAGGGATGAAACTTCGATTGAGTTCTGCTTATCATCTTCAAATGGATGGACAAACAGAAAGGACGATCCAATTATTGGAAGATTTACTCAGAGCTTGCACCTTGGAACAAACTATAAGTTGGGATGAAATTTTGCCTTTGGTAGAATTCACCTACAATAATAGTTTCCATTCGAGTATAGGGATGGCCCCCTATGAAGCCTTGTATGGAATATGGTGCAGAACACCCTTGTGTTAGTATCAAGATAGAGAGTATCTCATAATTGGACTTGATCTAGTGCAACAAACAACAGAGAAGGTCAAGATGATTCAGGAAAAGATGAGGACGGCTCAGAGTCAACAAAAGAGCTCTGCTGACAAAAAGAAGAAAGCCTCTTGAGTTTGAGGAAGGTGAGCATGTGTTTTTGAAAGTCACGCCTACGACTGGGGTCGGCCGAGTTCTGAAATCTAGAAAACTTACTCCCAAATTTCTCGGACCTTATCAAATTTTTCGCTGGATAGGTCCAGTAACTTACCAAATAGCTTTACCACCTTTTCTTTCTAACCTTCACAATGTTTTCCATGTATCATAATTGCGAAAATATATCACTGACCTGAGCTATGTCATAGCATCGGACATAGTACAATTGAAAGAGAACTTAACCTATGAGACACCTCCTGTAAGGATTGAGGATAGGAGGATAAAGCAACTCAGAGGGAAAGAAATCCCGTTAGTAAAAGTAATCTGGAATAACACAACTGGAGATGCGACATGGGAGTTAGAAGATAAGATGAAGGTGCAACATCCGCAACTATTCTAAGGTACGAAAATTTTGAGGATGAAATTTCTTTTTAGAAGGGGAGAGTTGTAACACCCCAAAAATTGATCGTTTTATAATAAATAGTCATTTTATAATATTTGGGATTTTTGTGAATTTTTGTGGATTTTTCCAGAAACGTGGATTATTTTAATATATTTCTCGTTTTGTGTACATGCTGAGCGGAGCTGGGAAAATGACATATTTTGCCCGAGGCTGGTAAACCTTGAACTTTGGAAACGTCGATGGGGGATCTTACTAAACCCAAGGTCAGGCATAGTTTACGAGGTTTGCGTTTTTCGAGATTTTATCTGATAAATAAAATCATTGTACCATGAAATTATCCGATGGACAATAATACTATTTTTATTAACTATAACCCTTGTCCACTGGATAATAGCTTTAGTAGAGTGTTAGTTATCTTTTGTAGATAACACTTTAATGACATCATCAAAGATCACATCATGTATGTGTCATCATCATTTGACTTTTGGAAATGTGTTCCAAAACTTCCCAAAGAAGCTTTGTACAAGGCTTCCAAGGGAAGCTTTGTTTTCTCCCTCCTCCCTCCCACACTCCACGACAATGAGGGCCATTTTGGAGCCAAAAATTAGCTTTTCACTTTACTACTTTTCATTTCTAATTTTTGAAATCACCAAAAGCTATCACTATTCTTCTTTCTTCATCGTTTTCTCTCAAACTTTTCTCTCTTCCTCTCTTCCTCTCTACTCTAGGCAACCACCACCATGGGAGGCCATCTTCACTAGCTTGCTAAACTCATCTCATTTCTTGCTTCCTCTCATCATCCTAAGACTTTTCTCTTTGGTGATCATCTCTTAAATCTTCCTTTTTCATCATCCACCATTGAAGCCCTAACTTGAAGCTTTTCTCTCCTTTTCTTCCCTTTTTCATTTTTCTTGGTCACCTATGTGACCAAGGACTCCTCTTTTCATGGTTTGAGTGAGGATTGTAAAAGTTTGCTCACTTTAGGGTTCTTTTGAAGATGGAGGACGAAAATTACGACAAAGGGATCAAGAAGCTTGCTTTCTTGTGTTGTCTTCTATAGGTAAGAGGGAGATAATCCTCTTCAACCTATCTTGGTAGTGAGGAGACATTTTTGCGATTGTTGATGAGGAATCTATGTGGGAGTGCTCTCTTTGTTATGTGGTTCTTTATGATTTTGTAACTATTTTGACTTGTATGATTTATTGATTGTCATTGTGTGTCTTGATGGCTATGGAATATATATTGGATTGCTTGGATTGTTATATGAAAAATTTAGGGTTCTTTACCCCTTTGGATTCACGGCCAAGAGGCCAACTTTTTGAGTGTTCAAGTTTTGATCGTTGTAGAAATTGGAACTTAGGTGATTAAGTGTTAAAGAGTTAGTTAATGCAATGAAAAACTTTAGGTTCTTACCCCTTGGGATAGTCACGGCCTTTAGGGCCT
Source organism: Ormosia emarginata (assembly GCA_029884605.1). NCBI lineage: Eukaryota > Viridiplantae > Streptophyta > Magnoliopsida > Fabales > Fabaceae > Ormosia > Ormosia emarginata. Next base: position 22,718,360 of record JAQQTP010000074.1, on the reverse strand, counting down.
TTTATGGGTCCAAGTATGTAATTTTTGTGTGACCTTGGAATTTAAGTAACTGAGAGTTAAGTAATTAACAATGTGATGGAAAGAAATTTATTTGATGACCTAGAGTGATTTTAGACTTAAAAAAGAACAAGAGTGTTTGTGAGGCTTGGAGAACCTTAGAATAATTTTCTAAGTGAACTTAATTAAATTAAAGTAAAGAACCTTGTTTATTAAGAGAAGTAAAGATTGAATGAGAATTACAAGAGAATTCCTCTAGAGAAAGATTTCATAAGAAATGTTAAATTAAAGTGAACTTCCATAATGAACTTTAAAAGTGTATTGTCACATTTAAGAACTTGATAATGTGTTGTTATGGGTCTATGAGTGGGACCAAGAAATTTGTTGATGTTTAACCTAGCCAAATTGTGGCATGTTATAGAAAAGTATATCATTGTGAAATCTACATGAATATGCATTGAGTCATCTTACATTATGAAAGTCCGGTGGACTCTGTTGTAAGGCTTTGTGCCAAGGAGATTGAATCACACCTTAGTGCGGGTGCGAATATACTAGTGTAGGTCATTTGTTGACCTTGGGGGCATCGGGGTGCGGGTGTCTCACAAATGGACTGCTGGCAGCTCCTCTGGGCCGTAGGATAGACTGATGCAAACGCACCGACGATCTGGACCGAGACATTGTCCTATATCGCGATCTTGTGAAGAATGCCGTGTATAAAGCCTTGTTGTGCAAAATTATTGATTTTTCTAAAAGCACTTGATTTTAGGCTGACGAGATACTGGCATGTCTCCCTGATCATTCTCTCTGATGTTTGTGTCTCGCTCCATGGAGTAGGATTTTTGGTACCATATGTACGTGCATAGTCAGTTAACATATTATTTGACATTTATTTATATGATTATGGAATTGTTGTTTTTATTGATATTATGACTGCCTGGATTTGTTAAGTTGTTTATTATTTGAATCTTGATGCTGATTATTATTCATGCTATGCTATGTGGGCATCTTACGCCATTCTGTTTCTTTACTACCATAATTAGTATTGAATGTAGGATGTCTCACCTCTTTTTTATATTTCTGCTATTCTATTTATTTATGTGTTTCTCTGAAGATGTCGGTGAGGAAGGGGAAGTGCACGAATTCCCTAGTTTTTGGCTTGATTTCTATTAGTTATCCGTTTGGTCATGGCATCCCGTGCACGTGGCTTTTTGGGTTATGTGAGATTGACATTTCATGGAGGTCCGGACTGTTGGCACATCAACGTGAGCACAAATCACTGCATCTACCACGAAGATGTGACTGTGTCTCAGGCATTGGGTCATCATGATCCACCTGTCTTTACTTGTTAATGCACACTTATATTTAGAGTTTTACTTGCCCATTTGTGATATATGGGGTGATCGTTATTACACTCCATGAGAGTATTCGTTCTTATCCTCCGCACGAGCACCTGTTCGTAGTTCGGTTGCTCTGATGAGGATTTCCTCTAATGAGGAAGATCTCGAGAAGGACCTATATGAGGCTCACTCCTAGTTGTTCATGGAGGCTTGTCTCTTTTTGACAGCCCTTTTGGGTGGCTGGCTGTATATTTCTTTGGAGGCCTGATGTTTTGTCTTTTTGGTAGGCTGTATATATGTAATCTTTTTAAGGGCATGTAAAGCTTATGCTTTTCTTTTGTATATCTGATAATGTATCTAAATGAGTATAATATAAGTATATATACGTATGATGTATGAATGTATGGTTTACTTCTCATGTTAATTTCTGTTATAATTATGTTTTATCATTTTTTTATTTAAAAAAAAAAAAGAATCTGCCAAATCATTATATGCTTACAAATGAACAAGTTATTATCTATATATTTGAATTAACCGAGTCTAATTAATAGTTTGGTTATCTGAGTTCGTTTTAAGTGACACGCTTCCTTCCCAAAAAGGGGGCATTACACTAGTTTGGTATCAGAGCCCCAGTTTGAGTTTTCTTTTGGGTCTTTGTGGTTAGGTTTGTCTTGTTTGTACTGTATGATTCTTTGTGTTTGGTTTTCGAAAGGATACATCTAAGTCTTCCTTGTGTTTTTATTTCAGTTTAACTCTGAAAAAGTATAATGGCATGCGGTGGAGGTATTGCTGCAGCTGTTGAAGCCATGCAACGAATGACGGACGTTATTGCACAACAAACTGAGAGAGCTGCTTAATAGCAGGAAAGGGCTGCACAACAGCTAGAAGCATCAGCTGATGCTCAAAATTTGTCGGAGTTCCGTCGTAATAACCCTTCTCAGTTTAAGGGGGAATTTGATCCAGAGAAGGCTAGTCTTTGGATCAAGGAGCTAGAGAAAATTTTCAAAGGCTTGAACTGTGCCGATGATAAGAAGGTAACCTATGCTACCTTTATACTAATCGGAGGTGCAGAAGATTGGTGGAACGGGGTACAGAGACTACTAGAAACTGAAGGCCGAGTAATCACCTAGGAGGTATTCAAAACTAAATTCTTGGAGAAGTATTTCCCAGCAAATGCAAGACATGCCAAAGAGATGGAGTTCCTCAGTTTGAGGCAAGGGAACATGACTGTCAGCGAGTATGTCATGAGGTTCGAGAGCTTGTCCCAATTTCCAAGGTATTTCTAACTCCAGCCGAATGAGGAGTGGAAGTGTCAGAAATTTGAGGAAAGATTGAGGCATGACATAAGAAGGGGGGCCATAACCTTGAGGATCATCCAGTTTTCAGAGTTGTTGGATACGTGTCGCCAAGTGGAAGATCTGGATCAGGCGCGGGACACGCAGAATCGTAACTTTGGGTCTTTTAGGTCCCAAAGAAGGGGTAGCAGCAATGTAAACCATTATCAGAGGAAACTCTATTCCAGACCACCTGAGAATCAGCAACAGTGACCACAAGGTGGAAGTCCCAACGGAAGTCCTGGTAGAACTGGTTAGGCTGCAGCGTCTTCCCTGAAATGTTTGAAGTGAGGGAAGCATCAACTAACAAGGGATTACACCATCAAAGGAATAATCTACTACAGATGTAGAAAACCTGGACACATCTCTAGAGACTACAATCAAGCTAAGGCAGAGCCTTCAGTCAACACTGCACGAGCTACAAAACTGCAGGTAGGAGGCTGAGTCTACACCATGAGTGGAGTGGAAGCCTCTGAATCTGAAGATCTGATACAAGGAGAGAGTACCATAGGAGATAATCTTTTAACTATACGGTATGATTCTAGGGCAACCCACTCTTTCATTTCTTATAACTGTGTGCGACGACTTGGTTTACCTGTGTCATCCTTACCTTTTGACTTAACTGTTTCTACCCCTACTGCCAGACCTTTTGTTACCACCAAAGTTTGTTTAAATTGTCCTTTAATCATTGAAGGTCAAATCTTTTTTGTTGATTTGATCTATTTACCTCTTTCCCAAATAGACGAGATTTTAAGAATGAATTAATTGTCTTCTAACCATATCTTGCTAGACTGTTCAAGTAAAACCATAGTTTTCCCTATGGATAAAGTTTCTAGATTTTTTACGGCTAACCAAGTTCAAGCTTTCTTGAAAGAAGGAGCTTAGGGATACATGATATTGTCATCCTTAAAAGTTGAGGGCGAGGCAGATGTGAATGTAATTCCAGTGGTTAACAAGTTTCCCAAAGTCTTTCCTGATGATGTCCTGGTCTACCGCCAGAGCGGGAGATAAAGTTCACCATTGATCTTGTGCCTGGATCTGGTCCTATATCTATAGCACCCTACAGGATGTCACCATTAGAGTTAGTTGAGCTCAAGAAGCAGTTAGAAGAACTCTTGAAAAAATAGTTTGTTAGACCCAGTGTGTAACCATGGGGAGCACTAGTATTGCTAGTCAGGAAGAAGGATGGAACTTCTTGATTGTGTGTAGACTATCGCCAGTTGAATAAGGTCACAATCAAGAATAAGCACCCACTTTCGAGGATAGATGACTTGATGGATCAACTGAAAGGAGCAATGGTATACTCTAAGATCGATCTGCGATCGAGTTACCATCAAATTCGGGTAAAGGTGGAGGATATTCCCAAGACGACTTTTTGTACCTGTTATGGTCATTACGAATATCTTGTGATGCCTTTTGGAGAGACAAATTCCCCTGCTATATTCAAGGATTACATGAATAGAATCTTTCATTCTTGCCTGGACAGATTTGTTGTTGTCTTCATCGATGACATTCTGAGCTACTCTTAAAATCAGGAGGAGCACACTGAACATCTCAGTATAGTTCTCTAGATTCTGAAGAAGAAGAAGTTGTACGCCAAGTTGTCAAAGTGTGAATTATGGCTGGAAGAAGTCAAGTTTTTTGGGCCATGTAATCTCTAAGGAAGGGATTACAGTAGACCCGTCAAAGGTAGAAGCGATTCAGCAATGGGAAAGGCTGAAGACAATGACAGAAATTCGGAGCTTTGTGGGATTAGCTAGATATTATCAGAGATTCCTTGAGGGATTCTCTAAGATAGCAGGGCCACTCACTCAGCTCACGAGGAAGAATCAAGCCTTTGAGTGGACTAATACTTGCGAAGAAAGTTTTCAAGAATTGAAGAGATGACTAACTACTTCACCGGTGTTTGTTCTACCTGATCCACGTGAACCCTTTGAGGCGTACTGCGATGCTTCATACCAAGGATTATGGTGTGTGCTTATGCAAAACAGAAAAGTGGTGGCTTATGCTTCGAGACAGTTAGGAGTGCAAGAGAAGAACTACCCAACCCATGACCTGGAATTAGCAGCTATGGTATTTGCTTTGAAGATATAGAGGCATTTTCTTTATGGGGCGACATTCAACGTCTTTAGGGACCACAGGAGCTTGAAGTACTTGTTCGACCAAACGGAGCTAAACATGAGGCAGAGGAGACTGTTGGAATTCTTGAAGGACTATGATTTTCAACTCCAATATCGTCCTAGAAAGGCCAGCGTTGTGGCAAATGGTTTGAGTAGAAAGATGATTAGTATGTTTGCTATGATGGTCAAAGAGAGGGAATTGATAGAGCAATTCAGAGATATGTGGCTATCCGTTGATTTGGCACTAGGAAGGATTCGTTTGAACGCGATCACTGTTCTGAATGATTTGCTAGAAGAAATCCAAGAGAAACAAGGAAATGATGAATTTCTGCAAGAAGAAAGAGAGCGAATGAAGCATGGTGGTGTGACAATAGTAGAGGAAGGACCTGATGGAGTCCTGAAGTTTAAAGGTAGGATCTGCATACCCAATGATCTGGAGCTTAGAAAGATAATTCTTGATGTAGCTCATAACAGCAGGTTGAGTATGCATCCTAGCATGACAAAGACGCACCAAAATTTGAAGAAGTTGTTTTGATGGCCGGGAATGAAAAAAGACGTAGCTTGGAATGTTGCTTGGTCTGTCAGAAAGCGAAGATTGAACATCAAAGACTTTTTGGAATGTTGCAACCTCTAGCTATTCCTGAGTGGACATGTGATAGTATAGCGATGAATTTCGTGGTTGGATTAGCAAAGACCAGAAAGTGTAATGCCCCTTTTTGGGAGGGAACGTCACATTGTCAAATAAAAATACGAAAAATAAAATTTTTCTAAATTAAGATCCAGTTCATTTTAGTCCAGATTAATTTGTTTGATTCATTATTACATGGGTAAAATGGCGGCATGTATTTTTTTTTTTGTTAATTAATACAACGTTGTGACGAAATGTAAGTAACAATAAAGAGTAAGACAGAAGATAAAGCTTACATCTGAACAACATGCGCACATATATATATATCAAATATGTTTTAGATACAAGCCTGGAACTTCCAAAAAGTAAAACTATACCTGCCCAAAGGATCATACATATACATCCCCAAGATATCAGAATATACAGCCCACCAAAAATAAAACATCAGGCCCCCAAAATAAAACACTGGCAGCCATCAACAGCTACCAGTAATGTCAGTCCCTCAGATGAGGAGGGATCGTGTCAGGATCCACCGCGGGGTCCTCCTCCTCCGAAGAAACCTCCATAGGGACCACAGAGCCACGGGCAGGAGCCCGAGCAGTGGAATCAAAAGAGTTCTCCTGCGAGGTGTAGTAGTGGTCACCCCACATCTCTCAGATGGGCAGATAAAACTCCAAACGCAAGCTGATGCAGCAGGTAAGAATCGGTGGCTCATGACGTCTCCAGGCTAGCGAGATCGATACGTCTCCCAAGTAGACACAGTGGTCGGAACTCAAGTTAATGTGCCAGCACTCTGGCCCCCCAAGGAAGGTCAGACGCACATCTTTTAGAAATCCGCGCATGCGTGCCTCCATGCTCCATAGTAGGTGCTAATCGCAAGCAGGCCAGAAGCCAGGGAAATCGGGAGCTCCAACTTCCTTGCCGTCGTCTTTGATAGACATAATATACGCACAGGAAGCAAATAACAGGAATCAGGAAAGAGGTAAGACATCCTACTATCATTACCAATTATAGCAGCAAGAAACCAAACAGCGCATCACGCCCAGATAGCATTTCAAGAACAATAATAATAATGATAGACAGTAGATACATCAGTAAACAGGTAAGCAGTTCAAGGCAATCGTTCATCATAATGATAAATAAATAGTTCACATCCACATAAAACAGTAAGTATCAGATGATATGACATCTTTTGATGCATATGCGCACAGTACTCAATTTCCTACTCCATGGAGCTAGACACAAACAGTCGAAGAGAAAGATCAGGAGACACATTTGTAACTCGGCTACCGAGGCCAAAGTGCTATAACTCAACAGTTTTCCACGTGCACATCCAGGCATTGTACAGACAGTCTACACTAGATCACGATATAGGACAGTGTCTCGGTCCGGATCGTCGGTGTGTTTGCATCGGTCTACCCCACAGACAGGAGAGCTACCAACTGCCCATTGCGAGGAACCCGCACCCCGATGCCCCCAAGGTCATAACATGACCTACACTAGTCTACTCGCACCCGCACTAAGGTGTGTTCAATCTCCTAGGCAACTTGGCCTTAACAACAGTCCAAAGGACATTCACAATGCATAAGACTCTATGCAAGAACATGTATGGTCATCGTTACATACTATTCCATAATATGCCACAATTGGCCAAAGTGAACACCAACACATCATTGGTCACTCACATGGACCCACAATATCATATTATTGAAATTAAATAAAGTAATACATTTTTTTGAGGTCCATTATGAATTCTTATTTAAAATTTACCTTTCTTACAAAGTTCGTCTCTAATTGAATTCTTATAATTTGATAAATTTTCTTAATGTAATTTATTCGCCTACACTTAGAAGGTTATTCTAAGGTCTCAAAGTCTCACACTCTCTTGTTCTTGCCCTTGTAAAATTACCTAAAGATTTATGACAAGTTTCATTCTTGGTTCTTTAAAATTTATGAATCTCCAAGTATATCTAGTTCTTCCAATTTGCTAATCTTCTAACCTATTACTTATGATTTAATCATTTAATTATCCAAGTTCCAAGGTTACCAAAATTTCATGATCAAGCCCTAAAAAGGCCCTAGAGGCCGTGGCCTCCCTAGGGAATTATGTTCTCAATTTTTCCATTCCATTGATTGTACATTACACACTTGATTAATTAAGTCATCCACTTGTTTTAATTTGTTCACAAAGAACTCATACTTTTAGCCCCAAAACCATGGCCACCCAAGAGAAAATCCCATATTAATTTCTTCCATTTCATGTCTTCCAATCCATTCCAATATACCAATATACATCAACAATGAATCCAATAACATAAACCAAGTACAAACAACATGCACACATACTAATCATGCAATCAAAGAATAACCCTCATTAGGGTTTTCTCACAATCAATCACAAACAAAGTTCCTAGATGCTAATAGAGGTTGAGGAGGAGTGTCTTCCTCTTACCAAATTGAAGAAAACAAGAGGAACCTCCAAGAACTTCTTGTAATTTTCGGATTGGGCACTACCAAAAACCCTAGAAATTCAACTTCATCAAAATAGCACCAATGCTTGAAAAATAAAGCATGGATGGTCACCAAGAGGACCAGAAAAACAAAAATGAGAAAATAAAGTGAAGAATGAAGAAGCTTACCTAAAAACCCTAAGCTTGAAGCTTGAAGAAGATGGTGAAAATGGTGGATTTTCAAAGAGCCACAAGCAAGAAAAGTGTTTAGGAGATAAAGAGGATTAAGAAAATGGGGTTGGATGGAAATTTTGTGATGGATAAGGGGGGAAAGGGCTGCTGGCTGTGGAGCTCCTAGAGAGAAGGGGGAGAAAATCTAAAATGAAGAAGAAAGTGAAAGTAGAGAGAGAATGTGCATTAGGTGAAATTTTGAAATTATGTATTATAGTTAATTAAGTGAAACAAAACAATTCCCCCCCCCCCCAAATTGGTGCTCTAGCCGTGCATGAAGAGGGAGAAGAGGGAGATGGCTTCTTGCATTGGGAAAGAAGGAAAGGAAATTTCTTAGAAGCTTCCTCCAAGCTTACAAGGGAAGTTTCGTACGTTTCACGGTAAAGTGAAAATAAGGTTGTCTCTTAATTGGGCACACTAACACAGATGAATATTTACACTATCAGTGTAACACCCCTTGATGTAGCAATCGGAGCGTAATCGTCATTACACCACAGTTACTAAATCCAGGTGTGTCACAGTCATGATAACAGTAATTTAAATTCTCAAGAGTCTATATTTTTTTTTTGACAATTTGCATAAGTAGAAAATACGAGCCTCGAATGAAGTATAAATATATTCAACCCATAATACAACCACTGAAATAAAATCATATTCCATATATATATATTTTATAGTCAATTTACACAAATCACTGATGACATAGAATATAATAATTGCAGAGTCCAATAAAATACAGCAGGAATAAAAACACTAAAAGGGGAAAAGTAGTAACCCAGGGATGGGTACTACCAGCAGACAAAGCCGCAACCCCATATGTACATGACGCACGGCGTCCCAATTGACACGACAGGCATCAATGCCTCCACGCGGCTGCACTCTTACGTAGTCGAAGAAATTTTGTCCAGACGCTCAAGCTAATCAACCAAGGTGTGGTCCCTCTTCATCTTCCTCACGATCTTTTATCAAATATAAATATAAAACAGAAACACACAAATATAGGAAAAAGGTGAGACACCCGTCTTTCATTACCACTATTGGCAGTAAGAAAACAGCACGGCGCAAGCGCCCACCAAGCAATACAGTTCATATATTCATCAATAGCAACAATGGAATTTATAATAAAAGCAATTCAATTCTAAGCAATAATCAGAGTCAATAATAACAGTGATATTTATAGTAAAGGTAGAACAACAATAAGCAATAGCAGGTAGATCACAATAGTATTTCCAGGAATTTGCACAACAATCAGATAATCATTTACATTCACCGGTGTTCATGCTCAATAGTTTATGAGACCGACAATGAATGATGCACAACGCATTATGATACCACAATTCCTACTCCATAGAGCTAGACACAAACAGTTGGAGAGAAAGATCACGAGACATGTCTATCACTCGGCTGCCGCGGCCAAAGTGCTATAAATCAATAATTTCCACGTGCACATTCAGGCATTGTACAGACAGTCCGCGCTCGATCAAGATATAGGACATTGTCTCGGTCCGGATCGTTGGTACGTTTGCATCGGTCTACCCCACGGGCAGGAGAGCTACCAACCGCCCATTGCGAGGAATCCGCACCCCGACGCCCCCAAGGTCATAACATGGCCTACACTAGTCTACTCGCACCCGCACCAAGGTGTGTTCAATCTCCTAGGCAACTTGGCCTTACAACAGTCCACAAGATATTCACAATGCATAAGACTCTATGCATGAACATGTATAATTCACAATTTCATACAATTCCATAATATGCCACAATTGGCCAAGATAAGCATCAACACATAAATGGTCACTCACATCGACCCATAATATCATAATATTGAAATCAAATAAGATAATACATTTCTAAGGTCCATTATGCATTCTTATTCAAGATTTGCCATTCTTACAAGAATCCGTCACTAAGTAAGTTTCCATAATTAATTGAATTTTTCTAAAGTAATTTACTCTCATACACTTAGAATGGTTATTCTAAGATCTCAAAATCTCACACTCTCTTGTTCTTACTCTTGTAAAATTTTCTCAAGTTTCATGACAAGTTCCTTCTTTAGTCCTTTAAAATTTATGAATCTCCAATTGTATTTAATTCTTCCAAATTTGCTACCTTGCTAACCTATTGCCTATGTTTCAATCATTTAATTTTCTAAATTCCAAGATTACCAAAAATTACACAATTAAGTCCCAAATAGCCCTAGGGGCCGTGGCCTCCCAAGTGGGTTCAATTCTTAATTTTTCCATTCCATTGATTTTATGTTACACACTTGATTAATTTAGTCATTCACTTGTTAAAATTTGCTTACCAAGAACACATCAATTTAAACCCCAAAATCGTGGCCACCCAAGAGGTTCCAATTCCAAGTTTCCCTTCCATTGATTTCATTTTATCACTTGATTAATTTAAGTCTTATACTGGTTATAACTTGTCCACAATTTACCCAATTTTATGCCCAAAAACTGTGGCCTCCCTAGATCCTCAAAATTTCATTCTTTCACATATCATGTGTTAGTTACTTGATACTTAATTACTCAATTTCCATTTGCCTTATTGCTCAAGCTAAAACCGTGGCCATCAATGAGTCTTCAATGTCCAATCTTTCCTTCTCTTTTAGGTATTAACTTCTTGTTATTAATTCACTTAAGTTTTTAGTTCATTAAAATCAATCCAAGTGCCCAAGATTCAATGCCAAAACTGTGGCTTCATGATGTCCATTATCCAATTTTTCTTTCCACTTTTATGCATTAGTTTTCTTAACACTAATTCACTTAAATTTAGTTCATCAAAATTAATCCATTTGTCTCTTTACCAAGACCAAAACCGTGGCACCCCTCTTGGGTATTAAACTCTCAAGGTCTTCCATTCATTAGTGTTAATACTATCATTCAAACTTTGATTACATAAGTCTTATTTCACTTGTATACAAAAACCAATATTCACCCCTAATTTCTAATCAAAACCGTGGCACCATATTGAGGTAGGAAACTCTAAATTTTCCATTTAGCAACCCCAACATGATCAAGCACAATTAATATATCAATCATATTCAAGAGCATAATCAAGTATCAATCAAATTCAAGAATACTAAATCATACAAAATTTATAATTCAAGCAAGCATACAAAGAGCATACAAGGATGGATTTCTCCATCAACACACATACAAAGTCTCCTCACCACCATAAGTGGTTGAAGTGAGTAGTCTCCCTCTTACCTAGAGGAGACAATGCAAGAAAATAACTCCTTGGTTCCTTGATTTGCAATATTTGGATTCCACCTTCAAGAGAACCATAAAGTGGTCAAATTCTCATATTTACAAACTAAGGATTGAAAAGAATGATCCTTGGTTACATAGGTAACCAAGGAAAACGAAAATGAGGAGAAAATGGATAGAAATCAAGAATCTTTACCTTGGAAGACAATGGAGGCAAGGTTGGATTTTGAGCAAACCTTCCAAATGAAACTTTTAGAGAAGATGAAGATGAGTGTATAAATGTGTTTAGTGGAGAGAAAAATCAAAAAGCTTGGCCATCCATGGAGGAGTGATTTTCGGATTTGAAGAATAAGGGGTAGAAAGGATGGATTTTTGAAGAGATTTTATAAAGAGAAAGTGTAGAGGAAGTGGAAATGGAGAGAAAATGGAGGTAGAAATGGAGGTAGAAATGGAAAATGGAGAAACTTTCTACACAAAGAAGGTAGAGGAAGTGAGTGCAAGTGTAAAAATGGGCTTGGAGGGGAGAAAAGATGAGCAAAAATGGAGGAAGAGGTGGCTGGAATTTCGTGCTCATGGTGGAGGTAGAGAGAAGGAGGAGAAAATATGAAGAAGAAGAAGAAAGAAGAGAGAGAAGGTGCATAGGAAAATTTTAAAATAAAGTGGTCTAATTAATTAATTGAAGCCAAACTAATTCCCCCCCCCAAAAGGCTTGTTCCGGCCGTGAATAGGGAGAGAGAGAAGAGAGTGGGCTGCATTTGCATGGGGAAAATGGGAGAGGAAATTTCCAAGAAGCTTCCTCTAAGCTTACATGAGAAGCTTCACACGTTTCACGATAAAGTAAAAGTAAGGTTGTCTCCTAATTGGGCACACTAACACAGATAAATATTTACACTGTTAGTATTTTTTTTCCTCCAGTGTAGAAGAGTCACAGATGATGAAAATAATATTTTATTGTTCATCGGATGATTTTACAGTACCGCGATTTCATTTATCGGGTAAAATTCTCGAAAAATGTAAACTTCGTAAATTGTGCCCGGCCTCGGGTTTAGTAAGATCCCCCATCGACAAGTCCACAATTTAGAGTTTACCAGCCACAGGGAAGACATTGCATCTTCCTGGGTCCATTCAGTGCGCACGTAAAACGAGAAATATACTAAAATATTCGACATTTCCAGAAAATTCCCAGAAAATTCTCAAAAATTGCAAATATTATAAAATGAATATTCGTTATAAAATTTTTCAAATTTCGAAGTGCTACAGTCGTTTTCTAGAGTATGCTGAATGTGCACGTAAAACAAAGAATATATTAAAATATTCAACGCCTCCGAGAAATTCTAGAAAATTTCTCATAAATCACAAATATTATAAAACGACTATTCGTCACAAAATTTTCTAACTTTCAAAACGTTACAGTTGTTTTCCCAACTCTGCTCAATGTGCACGTAAAATGAGAAATAATATTATAATATTCCGCGTTCTCTGAAAAATCCAGAAAAATTCCTACAAATTCTAAATATTGTAAAATGATTATTTATCCTAAAATTATAAATTTTCAGAATGTTATAGTTAGTATTATTTTTTCCCCAGTGTAGAAGAGTTACAGATGATGAAAATAATATTTTATTGTCCATCGGAGGATTTTACGGTTCCGCAACTTCATTTAGCGGGTAAAAACCTCAAAAAAATGTAAACCTCGTAAATTGTTCCCGGCCTCGGGTTTAGTAAGATCCCCCGCCGGCATGCCCACAATTTAGAGTTTACCAGCCACGGGGAAAGTATTGCATCTTCCTGGCTCCGCTCAGCGTGCACGCAAAACGAGAAATATATTAAAATATTTATCATTTTCGAAAAATTCTGAATGAATTCACATAAATCACAAATTTTAGAAAATGACTATCCATGATAAAATAAATGATTTTCGGAGCATTATACTGACATCTGCAAGTCTCTGCTCAGTGTGCACGCAAAACGAGAAATATACTAAAATATTCACCATGTTTGAAAAATTCCAAAAAAATTCCTAAAAATCAAGAATATTATAAAATGAACATTTATAATTAAACAAACACTTTTTGGGGTGTTACAGAAAGGGTTATGATTCGATGTGGGTAATTATTGATCGGCTTACGAAGTCAGCACACTTTCTACTGATCAATATAATGTATTCCATGGAGAAGTTAGCCCAAGTGTATATTGGCGAGATTGTTACATTACATGGTGTGCCTTCAAGCATTATTTCTGATAGAGATCTAAGATTCACATCAAAGTTTTGGCAAAGTTTGCAAGGAGCATCGAGGATGAAACTTCGATTGAGTTCTGCTTATCATCCTCAAACGGATGGACAAACAGAAAGGATGATCCAATCATTATAAGATGTGCTCAGAGCTTGCACCTAAGAACAAACTGTAAGTTAGGATGAAATTTTATCTTTAGTAGAATTCACCTATAATAACAGTTTCCATTTGAGTGTAGAGATGGCACCCTATGAAGCCTTGTATGGACAACGATGCAGAACACCCTTGTGTTGGTATCAAGATGGAGAGTATCTCACGATTGGACCTGATCTGGTACAACAAACAACAGAAAAGGTCAAGATGATTCAGGAAAAGATAAGGATGGCTCAGAGTCGACAGAAGAGCTATGCCGACAAAAGAAGAAAGTCTCTTGAGTTTGAGGAAGGCGAGCATGTGTTTTTGAAAGTCACGCCTACGACTAGGGTCGGCCGAGTTTTGAAATCTAGAAAACATACTCCCAAATTTCTTGGACCTTATCAAATTCTTCACCGGACAGGTCCAGTAGCTTACCAAATAGCCTTACCACCTTCTCTTTCTAACCTTCACAATGTTTTCCATGTATCACAATTGCAAAAATATATCCCTAACCCGAGCCATGTTTGTAACACCCCGAAAATTTGTATTTTATTTATTTCGATCGATTTTTAATTATTTTGAATAATCTAACTCGACTTCCGTAAATTCTATGACTTTTTTTATTTTTAGGAATTTTTAGGAGTTTTTACGTTTTTGAGTATTTTAATATTATTTTTGGGGCTATTTATGAGCTTTTGTGTTGGTGTATGCCCTAGTGGCCAATACATTTTGTTTGTATTTACATACATTATATTATGTTATTTTATATGAGACATTTCATTTATTGTGTTCTTTTTGGTAGATATAATAAAGTCCTTAGAATAGTAAGTTTGATACCATAGGACATCAAGTGGATGACTTGATCGTGAGATCCTATTGGATAAAACACTATTCTTAAATGTCCCTAGTCAAGTATTATTGTTAATTAGGACAACAATAATACATTGAGGCTAGTATGTGCGTAGACTGATGACCACATCTCACGGGTCATGGATATGAGATATCAAGTCTACACATGGATACATATTAGAGTAATGATGTATTGGACAGACCCGCCATGAGAACGCTACGTGGATCGTTACGTGAGTGTCATAAGCGATTCTCATAGTGATAATGGTGTATGTGGTCCTTTGACCTGAAATCACTACGATTCCTACATGAGGAGTTGTGTGTTTTAATGCCATCAAACGTCATCTATGACAAGATGATTATAACGTTGGTTATTAGACATGCCGCAATACATGTGGAGGAATGTGAGTGACCTAGATGAGATTTGTCCCTCCTACATAACAGGAGCGATATCTTCGGGCCCCCTGATTGAGTGAGACTACGAAATGCATGGCCATGCTCAAATAAGTCAATATGAGATATTGATCTTATTTGTTATTACTATGTCTACTCGGAATCGAAACCGAAGATTGAACTAAACAAGGGTGACACATTCCATGCCTTGTGTTCAATCTGGATATCCGGACAAAGGGACTAAACTACACGAAACATTGGTCACGGATAGGTTATGTCAAATCACCGACATTCTCATTACTTGGGTAGCAGTGATGTGTTGCTAGATACCACTCATCGTTTGTAATATTAAAATGAGATTTTAATATTACTACCAACGTCATGAGAACTCTGCAGGTCGCACACTTAGAACAGACTAAATTGGAGTAATCAGAATCCAAGTTGGACTCGGATTCAACTGTGGGCCTAACTCATGACAGATGGGTTTAGGATTGCACCACTTACCTTGCTACTGCTCACACTCACTTAAGGCAGCCTTTGTTATAAATAATACTGCTAAGGGGGCTGCTACTAGGTTACATCACAACCCTAGCAGCACCTACAGAAAGTGAGTGAGAGATAGTGAGGTCTTCTTCTCCTCTCTTCGCAGCTAGCACTATGAAAACAGAGGCGTGACTCCTTTTGCAAGTCTGTTCGTGTGGATACCGCAGAAACATCATCGCTATTACGGTGTTGGTGATTCACCTCGCTTGTGTCTATCACGCTTCAAGAGGTAAAAATTTAAAAACTCGGATTATGGATTTTTTTTTCGCATGGATCCTAAGAGGGAATTCTGTTATTCCGCTACGAGACTTTTGATCTGCAAATTCCCAACAGTGGTATCAGAGCCACTTGCGAAACCATGATTCGATTTTTTGCTTTTCTTGTTATATGCGATAACATGATTTGTTGCTTTCTTTTGATAAAAGATATGATCTTTATATGTTGTTTCTGAAATCATGAAGATGTTCATATGTTGTTGCGAAAACTGTTTTGAAAGCTTTCTGTTTCTGCGTTTTTCTGGTATATATATATGTGATATGTATGAATGAAAATCGTTTTGAATGCTTTCTGTTTTTGCGTTTTTCTGGTATATACATATGTGATATGTATGATTCTACGAAACTATTTTGAAAGCTTTCTATTTCTACATATTTTTCTGTATGAATGCGATATACACAGCAGCGCGACACAAGGTTTTGGAAACCTTGTTTTCGTTTTGCGACGGCCATGAAGCTTCCTCATGACATGAAGTGTTCATGTCTTCACGCATTCTAGAAACCTTGTTTCTGGATAGGTGATGACGGCTGTGAGGAACCCCTGCGACACATGAAGCGTTCATGTGTTTGCGGGCCTTAGGGTTCAAGTCTTGTTGCCCTAGCCGTCATAGAGGCAGAAGGGGTCCAACTCAAATTTTTGTTCAAGTAACCAAGCGGGACCCCTGTCGGGGCGCTGCCCCGAACCCCGTTTCGTGGTGTGTGATATTCGAAAGTGCAATATTCAAATATGTTTTTATAATTCACAAAATAATAATGTGTTATTGCTTTGTGTTTATGTATTCTTAGAGATGCATGGTGCATGGTTATGGCCTTAGTCTTTATTTTATGCTATTTTGGTTATTTTAAATACGACCTGCGTGTCGTGCCTTTCTCTCTACATTCTGATTGTACATTCTCTTCTCATCTAACTCCCCTCGAATGTAAAAGAGGTTTCTATAATGTAATCTTCATGTGGAGACAAGGAGACGACATCAAGTGAGGACGTTGGTGGGAGACGCTTGGTGAAGCTGGCATTAATTAATGCTACTCTCTTAGAGGCCATAACCATGTCACATTTATTATATGCTTTATATGTATGAGATGCATGGATAATGTTTATGGTATGTTAAACAAGTTTAATAAATGGTGAGATCTAATAATAAAATTCCCTCAAAGAAAATATTAAGTCATTATGTGATGCCTTCCAATGCGTGACACTCGTCAAGACTAATATCGATCGAGTGTAGGTCTGCCAAAGCAGGGTGCCTTTATCTATATTAGTAAGATGTGATAGGATAATAGTAATATCCAATTGTCAACCATTGGGTTTGACTTAACTAGGCCATTTCAATAGGATTGAAGGCTTAGAGGCATGAAGTTGGGCTTTAGTCCATTAGATGGATTAGAATAAGTGTTATTCACCCAACTATCCAAGAGTTGCATGTGATGTAATTGGAAAGAGTTTCCTACCTAAATAACTGAATTTTGGGCGATCAGCCAAAGCTGACTCAAAACTAGGTGAAATATGGATCTTGGCCCACTAGAAAATCTTCCAATGGGATTTTCCAAGTCAATGCTGACGGTCATTGATTTGAATAAAATAGTGGGAGACGTATTTAATTAAAAGACCTTGTTAAATATGTTTATAGCATAATACTTATATTTTGCATATTTCTGTTGATAGATTACCATGGCAACAAACACATCAAGTAACTTATCATTGCGATCGGTCCTTGAGAAGGACAAGTTGTCTGGGACAAATTTCCTAGACTGGTACAGGAACTTGAGGATTGTCCTCAAGCAAGAGAAAAAGCTGTATGTTTTAGAACAACCTATTCCTGAACCACCTGCTGCTAATGCCCCTAGAGCTGAAAGAGATGCTTATAAGAAGCATCAAGATGATACCTTGGACATTGGATGTCTAATGCTAGCCACCATGAACTCTGAGCTCCAAAAGCAACATGAGAACATGGAAGCATACGATATGATCGTACACCTCAAAAAGCTTTATCAAGAGCAGGCTAGACATGAGAGATATGAGGTCTCCAAAGCACTCTTTCGGTGTAAGTTGGTAGAGGAAGCCTTGTTGGTGCTCATGTACTCAAGATGATTGGGTACATTGAAAACCTTGAGAGACTCGGTTTTCCTATGGGCCAAGAGTTGGCCACTGACTTAGTCCTGCAATCATTGCTGGATAGTTTTAGTCAATTTGTCATGAACTACAACATGAATGAAATTGACAAACCACTACCAGTAGTCTGCTAAGCATGTTGAGAACTGCTGAGCAGAACATAAACAAAGGCAAAGGAAAGGCCATAATGATGGTCCATAAGAATAAGGGCAAGAAACAACAGAAAAAGCCCCAGGACAATTGGAAGGGTAAAGGCAAGGAAAAGTCCAAGCCTAGCACTTCTAGCTTGAAACCAAAGGGGTGGAGTGGCTAAGGAAGGTACATGCTTCCACCGCGGTCGACCGGACATTGGAAGAGGAACTGTGCCAAGTACCTAGAGGAGCTCAAGAAGAAGAAGGGAAGTGAGACTTCCACTTCAGGTATTTTTGTTATAGAAGTCAATTTATCTACTTCGCATCATGGGTATTAGATACTGGATGTGGATCTCACATTTGTGTAAATGTGCAGGATCTAAAGAGCAGTAGACCATTGACTAAGGGCGAAGTCGACCTACGAGTGGGAAATGGAGCAAAGGTTGCTGCACTAGCCGTAGAGACTTATTTATTAGCTTTGCCAACTGGGCTTGTAATTGAATTGGATAATTGTTATTTTGTGCCTGCTATTAGCAGGAATATCATTTCTGTTTCTTGTTTGGACAAGAAGGGTTTTACTTTTATAATTAAGAACAAAAGTTATTCTCTTTATTTGAATGATATTTTCTATGGTAGTGCACATTTGAGTAATGGACTTTATGTCCTTGATCTCGAAACGCCCATTTATAACGTAAATACAAAGAGATTCAAGTCAAATGATATGAACCCGACTTATCTCTGGCATTGTCGTTTGGGCCATATAAATGAGAAACGCATTTCCAAACTCCATAAAGATGGATTCTTGGACTCGTTTGATTACGAATCATATGAGACATGTGAATCTTGTTTATTGGGAAAGATGACTAAGGCCCCATTCACGGACAAGGTGAAAGGGCTAGTGATCTTTTGGGCCTCATACATAGTGATGTATGTGGGCCACTAAACACACTAGCTAGAGGCGGTTTTCGACTTCATTACATTTACCGATGATTTCAGGTAGATATGGATTTGTATATCTTATGAAGCACAAATCGAATCCTTTGAAAAGTTCAAAGAGTTCAAGAATGAAGTACAAAACCAACTTGGCAAGAGTATTAAAATCCTTCGATCAGATCGAGGAGGTGAATACTTAAGCCAACAGTTTGATGATCATCTGAAAGAGTGTGGGATAATATCTCAACTCACTCCTCCTGGAACACCACAAAGGAATGGTGTTTCTGAAAGGAGGAACCGACCTTGTTGGACATGATCCAATCCATGATGAGTGATGCAGACTTTCTAGGCTCCTTCTGGGGACATGCTCTGTTAACAGCAGCTTTTACACTTAACCGTGTTCCATCTAAGACGGTTCAACAGACACCATATGAGATGTGGACTGGGAGAAGACCCAGTATGTCTTTTATGAAGATTTGGGGTTGCGAAGCTTATGTGAAACGTCAAGTTTCTGATAAGCTTGGCCCAAAATCAGATAAATGCTTCTTTGTGGGGTATCCTAAGGAAACCAAGGGATACTATTTCTATAATCCTACCGAGGGCAAAGTGTTTGTCGCACGGACCGCCGTATTCCTAGAAAAGGAGTTTATCTCCAAAGGAGTCGATGGGAGGAAAGTAGAACTTGAAGAAATTCAAAGTTCACAAAGTAGCAACGAACCAATGGTGGAAATAGAGCAGCCTCCACAAATCGTTGTGGAACCACAATCTGCTCTAGTAGCACAAGACCCGCGTAGGTCTAACAGATACGTCGTCAACCAGAGAGATATGGATTTCTCATGACTCAACAAGGTGACGTATTACTCATGGATCAAGATGAGCCTGTGACTTACCAGGAAGCCATTATTGGCCCGAGATCCGAAAAATGGCTTGAGGCCATGAGATCCGAAATGGAATCCATGTATACCAACCGGTATGGACCTTGGTTGACCCACTGAAGGGATAAAACCCATTGGGTGCAAGTGGGTTTTTAAGAAGAAAACCGACATGGATGGTAATGTGCATACCTTTAAGGCGCGATTGGTGGCTAAAGGTTTCAAGCAAATTCATGGTGTAGACTATGATGAGACTTTTTCCCCGGTTGCGATGCTTAAATCATTCGGATCTTGCTTGCTATCATAAAGATACCATGATTATGAAATCCGGCAAATGGATGTCAAAATTGCTTTCCTTAATGGAAATCTTCTCGAGGATGTGTACATGACACAACCCGAGGGTTTTGCCACTCCACAGATGCTACAAAGGTATGCAAGTTGCAACGATCTATTTATGGATTGAAGCAAGCTTCCGTAAGCTGGAATCTTCGTTTTGATGATACAATCAAACAGTTTGGTTTTATCAAAAATGAAGAAGAATCTTGTGTCTACAAGAAGGTTAGTGGGAGCACAGCTTGTCTTTCTAGTATTGTATGTAGATGACATACTACTAATTGGAAATGACATCCCTACCTTACGGTCCGTAGAAGACTTGGTTAGGGAAGTGCTTTTCTATGAAGGACTTAGGCGAAGCCACCTATGTATTAGGTATCAGGATCTATAGAGATAGGTCGCAGAGATTGCTTGGCCTAAGTCAGAGTACATACATAGACAAAGTGTTAAGACGTTTTAACATGCATGAATCCAAGAAAGGACTCTTGCCTATGTCGCATGGTATAAGCCTATCTAAGGCTCAATCCCCTTCCACCCAGGATGAGAGGGATCGCATGAGTAAGATTCCATATGCATCTGCAATTGGATCTATCATGTATGCCATGTTATGTACTCGACCAAATATCTCCTATGCTTTGAGCATGACGAGCAGGTACCAGTCTGATCTAGCTGAGAGTCACTAGAGTGCTGTCAAGAACATCCTTAAGTACTTAAGAAGAACTAAGGATTCGTTTTTGGTATATGGAGCCGAAGAGGAACTAGTAGTAAAGGGTTACACTGATGCTACCTTCCAAACCGATAAGGACGACTCCAGATCGCAATCGGGTTTTGTTTATTGCCTGAATGGTAGGGCTGTAAGCTGGAAGAGTTCAAAGCAGAGACAAATCGATTCTACCACGTAGGCCGAGTATATTGTTTGCCTCCAATGCAAAGAAAGGAGGCCATTTGGATTAGAAAGTTCATTATTGAGCTTGGTGTAGTTCCTAGCATTGTGGACCCAATAGACCTCTATTGTGATAATAATGGAGCCATTGCACAAGCTAAGGAGCCCAGATCTCACCAGCGATCCAAACATATACTTAGGCGCTTCCATCTCATTCGAGAAATCATCGATAGAGGAGATGTGAAGATATGCAGAGTACCAACAGATGATAACATTGCTGATCCACTGACGAAGCCTCTTGCACAACAAGCATGAGGGTCACACTAGGTCTTTAGGCATTAGAAATATGCTTGATTGGCTCTAGTGCAAGTGGGAGATTGTTGGTGTATGCCCTAGTGGCCAATACATTTTGTTTGTATTTACATACATTATATTATGTTATTTTATATGAGGCATTTCATTTATTGTGTTCTTTTTGGTAGACATAATAAAGTCCTTAGAATAGTAAGTTTGATACCATAGGACATCAAGTGGATGACTTGATCGTGAGATCCTATTGGATAAAACACTATTCTTAAATGTCCCTAGTCAAGTATTATTGTTAATTAGGACAACAATAATACATTGAGGCTAGTATGTGCATAGACTGATGACCACATCTCACGGGTCATGGATATGAGATATCAAGTCTACACATGGATACATATTAGAGTAATGATGTATTGGACAGACCCGCCATGAGAACGCTACGTGGATCGTTACGTGAGTGTCATGTTTATTCTCATAGTGATAATGGTGTATGTGGTCCTTTGACCTGAAATCACTACGATTCCTACATGAGGAGTTGTGTGTTTTAATGCCATCAAACGTCATCTGTAACAAGATGATTATAACGTTGGTTATTAGACATGCCGCAATACATGTGGAGGAATATGAGTGACCTAGATGGGATTTGTCCCTCCTACGTAACAGGAGCGATATCTTCGGGCCCCCTGATTGAGTGAGACTACGAAATGCATGGCCATGCTCAAATAAGTCAATATGAGATATTGATCTTATTTGTTATTACTATGTCTACTCGGGAATCAGGAAACTGAAGATTGAACTAAACAAGGGTGACACATTCCATGCCTTGGGTTCAATCTGGATATCTGGACAAATGGACTAAACTACACGGAAACATTGGTCACAGATAGGTTATGTTAAATCACTGACATTCTCATTACTTGGGTAGTAGTGATGTGTTGCTAGATACCGCTCACTGTTTGTAATATTAAAATGAGATTTTAATATTACTACCAACGTCATGAGAACCTGCAGGGTCGCACACTTAGAACATACTAAATTGGAGTAATCGAATCCAAGTTGGACTCGGATTCAACCGTGGGCCTAACTCATGACAGATGGGTTTAGGGTTGCACCACTTACCTTGCTACTGCTCACACTCACTTAAGGCAGCCTTTGTTATAAATAATACTACTAAGGGGGCTGCTACTAGGTTACATCACAACCCTAGCAGCACCTACAGAAAGTGAGTGAGAGATAGTGAGGTCTTCTTCTCCTCTCTTCGCAGCTAGCACTATGAAAACAGAGGCGTGACTCCTTTTGCAAGTCTGTTCGTGTGGATACCGCAGAAACATCGTCGCTATTACGGTGTTGGTGATTCACCTCGCTTGTGTCTATCACGCTTCAAGAGGTAAAAATTTAAAAAATCGGATTATGGATTTTTTTTCGCATGGATCCTGAGAGGGAATTCTGTTATTCCGCTGCGAGACTTTTGATCCGCAAATTCCCAACATTTTGTATTTATTTCTTTCTGTCAATCCTTAATTATTTTTACTAATCTGATTTGATTTTCATAAATTTCATTATTATTATGATTTTTGTGAATTTTTGTGATATTTTAGATATTTTGAATATTTTAATATATTTTAGATATTTTAAGATATTTTAAATATTTTATTATATTTGAGATATTTTGAATATTTTATTATATTTTGGATGTTTTGTGATTTCTGTATGTTGTAAAATTATTTTGACTATTCCATGACTGTATTTGATTATTTTGTGTGATTTATTCCAGGTCAGGAAAATAATAATTTTTGAGTCGGAGAAAATCTTTACGTATTTATTCGGAGCCGGGGGATCTTACTTAACCCAATTCCGAGAGATATGTGACATAATCTTTTAATTTTTAGAAGTTATTTGTGAAATAAAAATATAATGTATTTTTATTTTATAGCGGACCAATATTTACTGACTTGTAAGCAGTAATGTTCTGTTCAATGAGTAATAATTTCTGTAGCTATTATTCGTTGGTTAATAGCTACCGGTAAATATCTTTCTTGGAAATGTCTAGTGGATGATTCTAGACGTAAGCCTAGTCACCCACTCTAGAATGTTCTAGACAATGACTCATTGTTTGGTGACTCACCTAGGTGACTAGCCTAGTGACTCACATGTTCTAGACTATTCTAGAAGGTTCTAGAAAATGCCTAGTCACGTGACTAGTCAACAAGTACTCGAGTACTTACTTTACACATGGACCAATGAGGAGCTGGTCAAAGTTAGCAGTTGTGACTTATTGCAGAGGACCAATAGGAGTTTGACATGTGGCGTGACACCTCAACACCTATGACTCAGCTTGTTCTGGAAGCTTGTAGAAACTATAACACCCTAGTGGGGATGTCATATTTATGAATGCAATAAAATAAAATCTCTCCAAGTTGTAAAACATTTGATAAATAATTAATATAAGTTATAAAATTTTTCTTTTAATACATAATAACCTAAAATAAAATAACACGGAACATGAAATAAAACAAACTGTTATCACACACATAATATACATATGATTTTGTTTTAAGTTATACAAATAATTTACAACTACAAAATATTTAAAGAAAGTAGTAAAGAGTTAATATACAATGCAACATCATAAAGTGCCCAAGTGCACATCATAGATTTCTAACCCTCCGATGAATCATCGGACAATAGAAAATCTAGATGTCTCGTAGCTCTACGGACAGGAGTCTGCACTGTCGACACTATATTGCTCTCACTAGGGATACGAAACATTCCTCCCCAGTGACGTCTCAGGTCCAACGACATCTCCAACTGTAGATACAAAGTCGTAGTTAAAGCAGGCTCAGCATCAAACTCTGCTCGTAGGGACAAAGTGAAACATCCCAAGTAGATCATCGATCCTCGATCCTCTCGCAGACGCCAGGCCTCTGAACCTCCGTGAAACTCTAGTCTCACGAAACCAAGAAATCCCGGCAACGTCATACTCGCCGAATCAATCCAACGGATATGGATGATTGGAAGGTTCGCACTCGTCGAACTAATCCCCTGTCTGCTGCTGATCCTCCTCTTCAGGATACAGACAATCTAGAGGCTGTTCCACTCCCTCAAACTCTTTTATAACATAATTTAATAATACAGAAACAATACATATAGAGAGGTGAGATAATCATACATCAATACCAGCATGGCAAATAAGAAAACGACAGTACAACAGATATCACAGTTTAATACAATAAAGCATAACATAATAGCATTAGCAATACTATAATTTTAATACAGAAATTTTAATACAACAGTATCATACAATATCACAATTAATAATGTTATGATGCATGACACAAATGTAAATGCAATTCGACTCATTCCTACTGCATGGAACTAGACACAGATATCAGAGAGAATGACCCGCAAAGATCTATCAGTACCTCAGGCTGCCCAACCAAACTACTGCACTGTCTAACGTTATGTTTATAGCCCACAGTCCAAACATCGTGTAGTAGTACACAGTCCAAACATCGTGTACTACAGGCATTGTACTAAAATAGTCTTTACAAGATCTTGATTAAGTATAGTGCATGTCGAGATCACTAGTGTGTTGCCAATTACCACAGCCCAGAGGAATGACCAATTGTCCACATGTGGAATACTCCGCACACTAATGCCTCCAAGTCCACACAAAATGAACCACACTACGCTTATCACACTGACAACACAGTGTTATTCGCCTCGTCAATCAATCACCAATATCAACTAAATTGGCATAACTTAATGCATGAATAAAAATAATAATTATCAAATTACCCTTAGTCTCAAAATATTCTTATATTTACAAAAATACCCTTAACCTTAGAATTCCAATATATAGTACGTCCCACCTGACAGTACCATATCTCCACATGTCTGGGTCTACCACTTTGGCCCGATAGCAAAACTTACTGTTCCAATTAATTGCATATAAATTTTATCGTGTTTTCACAATTTTGTCGTTTTTACAAACGTTTTTAAATCACGTAAATATATTTTGCTATTTTTAAAATCGCGTAGTATTTTTAAATCATTTTCTCAATCGCGTAAGATTTTTAAATCATTTTCTTGATCGAAAAACTTTAAAATAAAGATTTTAAAAATGCGCAAGCTATTTCTAATACTTTCAAACTACGTAGAATAATTTTCTTACGTTATAAATATATTATAAAATGTTCTCTTTTATTTGTCTGTTTTTAATAAATTTTGACAGCATTTTGTCTATAAAATCTATTAAAAATGTGCTTTCTACGTTTCTCCTCTAAAAATTCTTTTGTTTATTTTATTACCACTAAATACACTTTGAAAATTCAAGTTATACTTTTTAAACTCAAAGGTAAGTATTTTTCAAGAGTTTTGTTTATTTCTCTTCTCTACTATATTTCTAGTAAAAATTTAATTTACTTCTTTAATTCTTGAAAATTCATTACAAATGCATTCTTTTTAGGTAAAACATCAAGTCTACACTTTAGAAAATAAATTTTGGATTGATTACACATTTGCAAAGCATTTTGGCCGAATCTCATGAAGCCTTGGCATTTGATCTTTGGATCATTTTTCTTCTTCTAAATCATTTTGAAATTCATTCATTTACCTAATTCCATTAAATCCTTTCTTTAGAAAATGGTTGAGAACGTTTTGGTTCTCTTTTCTTTGTTGAGGCCGTGAGCCTCTCTTTGTGTTATTTGGAACACTCATGCAAACCTTACATGTTATTCACATCCTAAGTAATAATCATGCATATATCACACATGCAATATATTTTAAAGCTTGTAGACATGCATTCAAACAATATCAAACACAAATAGGAATGCATTTAAACAATCAACACAATTGAATCCTTATGGATTCTTCCCACACATACAATCCATTTTCTCATCACCACACATGATTGATGAGATTAAATCTCCCTCTTACCTTTAAGGAAAATAAAATCTTTTACTCCTTCTCCTAGTGATTTCGTGATCTCCTTCAAGAAAACCTAACATACTCAAATAAATTTTTACAAGTTATAACTATAGGAGAAAAACATAAACCATGGATCAATCATGGCTTAGAACCTTAGAAATGAAGTTAGAAATGATGAACAAAGATTTTCACCTTCTAGGAAAAACCTCCAAAGAAATTTTCCAAGCTTAAGATGATAGATTTTGGAAGAACTCTCAACTAGAGATGTTCTTAGAATGGTGTTTAGGTTTGGAATAGTGAGTTAGATAAAATTTTTGAAGGTTGGATGATGGTGTATAATGGTGTGGCCGAATGGTCTTCAAAGTGCAACAATGGTGGGTTTTGGTTCTTGGAAGAGAGAAAGTGTAAGTTAAGTGATAGAAAATGAAGTGAAAAATGGTCTCCAAATGTGCATGGCCGTGGAGCTCATCAATGAGGAGGTGGCCTCTTTGTTTGACTTCCAAGACTCCATCCTAGCCTTAGCTTTCATCAAGGGCTCACATGCAAAGCTTCTCCCCAAAGTTTGCTTGCTATTGGCTCATTCAAGCCTTGTCACATGCCTTGTCACATGCCTTGTCACATGTTCTTGAATGTTCTAACCTAATGGTAATCATTAATTAAGCTACTAATCCCATTAAGTTTCTATGCACACTTAATCTAGTTTAATTAGGTTAATTGGTTACATTACTAATTAATTAGCATTCTTGTAATCTAAGCTTCAAAAGCCATTGATTAAATCAAGGGTTGGTATTAGGTAGTGATATGATCAAATCTAAGCCATTAGATCTCATCTCCATGAAATCCTAGCCATTAGATTCATCTTCAAAAATAAAGGGTCAAGATCTTCTCTACATTCCTCCCATCTAATGGTCACATATGATTCTTGCCATTTTGTGAGACCAATCTCCACCGTACATTAGATCAATGGTGGATATCCAAAGCCTTCCTTATTAAGCTTATCTTTACAACCATTGATTAGATCAACGGTTGATATTCAAAACTAAACCTTCTCATCCAATGGTGCAAATCAAGTCAAGCCCTCTTTGTTGACTTAATTCCTATTGACTTAAAATAAATAAGCCATCAACGTTGACTACTTTATCTAAACGTGGGTTCCGTAAACTAATTGTGGGTCCTACAAACCAAAAGTAGGTCCCACAGACTTTTTCGGGTCCATTGTCGTTTTATTTGTATGGACTAATAAAATAATATTATAATAATATAAAATTATTTTATTGCATAGTTAAATCCTAAAAATTAAAAGATTGATACACGTATCATTCAGAATTGGATTTAGTAAGATCCCCCAGCTCCGAATAATTAAAATAAGATTTACCCAGTCCGAAAATTATTATTTTCCTGACTCGGAGCAAATCACACAAAACACTCAAATATGAACACGAAACAGTCAAATAAATTTTATATCATACAGAAAAATATTAAACAGTACAATCAGGACATAATGGTCATTTATCCTAAAGTTAGGGTGTTACAGAAACGATGACTCGCCATGTTCTAGAATGATGACTCGCCACATTCTAGAAGCTTGTAGAAACGCTGACTCACCCTATGACTCGCCATAGTGAGTTACACGTTCCAGAAGGTTCTCTTGGTGACTTAGCTAATGGCTCAGTGCTACGACTCATCATGCTGACTCACCTGTTCTAGAAATCTCCACAGTGACTCACCATGCTGACTCATCATAGTGAGTCGCATGTTCTAGGAGTTTTTCTCTGATGACTCGCTATGTGACTCAAGGCTAAAGGAAGGTTCTAGGAGACTCTAAAAATATCTTGATCAAAATATCCTAAGCTTCATATTTTTCATGAAGTCTATAAATAGGAGGGCTTTGATTCATTTTCATCTTTTGTATGAAGCTTTCACCCTTTTCTCTCCTTGTGTTCCACAACCAAATACCACTTGAAGGCCAAAATTCTACACTTGGTCATCTTTTCTTCATCTCCATTCAAGAAACCAAAATCTATACACCAAACTCTCTCACATTTATGAAAATCTCTCTCACTTTTCTTTCTTGAAAGCCACGACCAAGCTTGTTAGTAGAGGCCAAGTTTGTGACTTAGTTATCTTTCCATCAATTCCATCAAGAAAACCATAAGCTAAACACAAAACTCTTTTCCTTTCCCTTCTCTATAACCCACAGCCAAAGCACCAAGAACCCACCTCCTAACTTCCTAAATTTCATCTAATTTCATATCTTGAATCCTTATACCAATTCAAGATACTTTGGTGTTATGATCATCTTCATCTATCTCTTGGAAATCAAAAAGTTCTCACCTTGTTCTTCAAAGGAAGCTCATGGCCACACCCTTCCAAAATACCTTCCAAGCTTCAATAATTCTAAACAACCTTAGATCTTGAATCTCCATGCAATTCTAAGGAACTTTTATGTTGAGACCATCTTCCAAATCATCCATCTTCAAGCACTTTTCCTAAGAACTAAGTTTGAAGGATAAAGGGTGAAGTTCTTGATATTCTTTTCTAATCTTAGATTTAAAGTTCTAAACCATGTTTTGATCCATGGTTTTCTTATTCAGGCCTTAGATATTGATTATGTGTGTTTACTTTGATTTTTTCAGAAGCTCTTGGTGGAGAAAAATGGATTCAAGAGGGACATACAAGGAGCTTTGGAGGGTTCACAACAAGGTAAGAGGGAGATTACCCTCATCAACCATGAGTTGGTGGTGAGGAGTGAATTTGTGTGTGGTGAAAAATGCAATGGCCCTTTTTCTAGGAGAAGAAGGAACGTCGCACCATAATATATAAAACACTTGCAAAAAAGTAATAATTATTTTAAACCTCATAGACCCGGTTCATTTTATAGATGTATAGGTTCCATTCTAAATGACATTACATTTTTTTTGTTATTAAATTGTATTATTAACAAGTAGTGTCAAAATAATTAATTTAAAAGTTCTTTTTGTAGCGAGATAATAGTTAGAACTGTCGCAGTAAAAACTGACATAAAATAAACCATACATCCATACACAATATATATATTTATATATTTATATGCATCAGTCTATTTAATTACATCATAATTTCTACAAAATGCAAAAAATGTACCCACCCGAGATGATACAAATATACACCCATTAAATACAGCAAAACGTCAGGCTTCCCAAAAAGATAAACGGTTAGCCGTCAGTAGCCACCTACAGCATCAGCCCCTAAGACTGACGAGAAGGGACCGTAGTAGGGTCCTCCTCAGGGTCCTCGTCATCCGATGAAATTGCCATCAGAGTAATCGAATTTCGGGCAGAAGCCAGAGTAGTGGAGAGGAAAGAGTCCTCTTGTGGCGTATAGTAAAGGTCATCCCACAAATCTCTAGCAGACAGGTAAAATTCTAAATGAACAAAAGCTGTGAAATCAAAAACTGGCGAGTTGTAGCGGCCCCACGCCAAAGACATAGTCAGCTCCCCGTGATAGATGCAACGGTGTGTGCTCAAGTTAATATGCCAACAGTCAGGTCCTTCATGAAAGGTCATCCTAGCATACCCCAAAAATCAGCGCGGACGCTAAGATATCTCCAATAAGCACTAATCGTAGTCGGGCCAAAAGCCAGAAAACTCAAGCGCTTCCTTTTGTTCCTCGCGAACGTCTTCTCAAAGGCACATAATTTAAAATAAGAATATAGATATACAAAAAAGAGGTGAGACACCCAGCTTTCATTACCAATATGGTAGCAAGAAAATAAAACAGTGTTGGGCGCCCACATAGCATTACCACACATATATTTATCAACAGTAATGATTAAAGATACTAGCAGTAATCAAGTAAGCAATGAAAGAGAAATAACAACAGAATCTCAGGCAGTAAATAGTTTATTGAATTAGATAATTATATCAACAGTAAAAGTAGATAATTCAACAGTCATAAGCACTCATGCTCGATGAAATGTGAGACTGACAATGGACAGTGCACAATGCATCATGGTACTAAAAATCCTACTCCATGGAGCTAGACATCAATATTTTGGAGAGAATGATTAAGGAGTCATGCTAGTATATCGTTAGCCTTAAACATAAAGTGCTTCATCTCATAAAATATGTGTGCAATATGGCTTATACATGACATCTCAACAGTTGATCGCGATATAGGATAGCATCTCGGTCCGGATCATCGGTGTGTTTGCATCGGTTTATCCCATGGCCCCAGTGGAGCTACCACTATCTATTGTGAGACACCCGCACCCCGACGCTCCCAAGGTCAACTACTATGACCCTATGCTTAGTCTACTCGCACCCGCACTTAGGTGTTATTCAATCTCCTAGGCATACATCGCCTTTCTCAATAAAGTCCAATGGACATCACATATGCATGACGACTCAATTTTCAATCATGTATGTGTATCAATGATATGTTCCTCATGAACAATGCATCACAAGCATATTCCTCAACAAAGCATTTCTCATGGAACATATCATAGTGGCATATAGACAATTCTCAAAATCAACATCAACATATGTGTACATATAGTTCAACATTTTCCACAATTCCATATTATGGATCCAACATTTCCAATGTCTTATGTCTTGATCAATTATGATAATTTTAGGTTAAGGAACCCTTAAAAACAATGGCTTTCTTAAGAATTATTACTTAATCAATTTCGTACATCTCATTATGGATTGTATACTCCTCTAAGTCCTTAATTCCCAAAGATGCATCAAAGCATCACTTGAATTCCAAAATTTTCCTTAGAGGTCGTGGCCTCCCTAGTCATCAAGGTTCCAAATTTTTGTTCTATTTCATGCATCAATCTTTCATTCCTTAATTACATAAGTCTTATCTTACACAAAATCAAATCCAGTCCTTAAAATCCATGGCCAAACTGTGGCCTCCCAATAGGGTTGTGAACCCTCAAATTTTTCATCTATTAAATCCAACCTTATTAAGCATTCTAACATTCCTAATGCATTCAAAATCACAAATCAATCATTAACCACAATCAAGAGCACATAGACATGAAAAATCATCAAACAAAGTAAGCATTCAAGTATGGATTTCTCCATCAACAATCACACAAGGTCTTCTCACCACCAATAATGGTTGAAGTGAGTAAATCTCCCTGTTACCTAAAGGAAGAACACGAAAATGGCCTCCTAGTTGGCTTCTTGATGGTTAGGTTTTGGCTCCTCTAAGAACCCTAGAATTTCAAACACAAAAAATCAACACCAAGCTTTGAAAAATATGAATCATTGATCTCCAATGAGACCATGGAACACGAAAATGAAGAGAAGAAAGAAGAAAAATGGAAGCTTTAACTTAAAGCTTCAAGCTTGGTCTTGAAAGAAAATGGTGAAGATGATGGATTTTGAAGAAGCTTTTCAAATAGGAAGTGTAGAGGATGTTGAGAGGAATGTAAAAATGGTGTTGGTGAAGTTGAAAGATGAAAAGAAAATGGTCACAATGGGGCTGAAAAACCATGGGGTGAAAGAGAAGAAGAAAAGAGAAGTTGGAGAGAAAATGAAGATGAAAGTTAGAGAGAGAAAATGAAGATGAAAGTTAGAGAGAGAAAGTGATAGATGAAATGTGATATTTTTGAGTGAAATGGGTTAAGTGTGGGAAGCAAAAATTTGCTTCTCCCTTGGGCACATTTTCGCGGCAAAGAGAGAGGAGAGAGGGGAGGGAATGGCTTCTCCAACAAGCCAAGGGCACATTAGTCATTTGGTGGTCAAAGCTTCTCAAAGAAGCTTTGATTAAAATACAATATATTTGAATTAAAGTGGATTTGATTAGACATAAAGTGCATTACATTAGGATAATGTGATAGAATTTTTAATACATTTTATTATCCAACGGATAATTGTTACAGTTGACGAAAGTCAGTATTAATTGTGTGGCGGATAAAATTTACACTTTACACAACGTTTATAATTTTATCTGATAAAATTTTTTGAAAAACGTGAAACCTCATAAATCGTGTCCAGCTTCGGGTTTAGTAAGATCTCCCGTCGACGTTTCCACAGATCAAGGTTCTCGGGAAAAATATCTCATTTTCCCAGCTCCGCTCAGTTTGTACACAAAACGAAGAATAATATTAAAATATTTCACGTTCTCAGAAAAATCTAGAAAAATTCTCAAAAATCACAAATATTATAAAATGGCTATTTATAATAAAATAAATAAATTTTGGAATGTTACAAAAAATCCAAAAGGATTTATTCACTTGGTTGTGTATGCTTAAGTGTTCTATGTTATGTTATGTGTGATTTTATTTCTCTGATAGCTATGCATGATTTTATTGCTTGATTAGTATGTGTGATAGTATGATTTTGATTACCTTGCGATAAATTGCTTAATATGAGTTTTATTGCTTTAATAATATGCATGAACATGTGGCAGTATAAATATGATTTAAATGATATGTGTATATTATGATATATGTTGCAAAGAAAAGAATTTTGGCTTCAATGGCCATAAAGAGGCTCGAGGCCTTCGCTTTTGTTTTAGAGCAAACCAATTTTAAATGTTTTACTAAGTGTAAATTTAGATGATTTAGTAATAAGTAATTGGATTAAAGATTTTTACAAAGAAAAATGAGATAGAAAATGAATAAATATTCAATGATGAAGCAAAGATTTAATTTCGGCCAACATGCCAAGAATTGTTATTCTAGATCAAAATATTTTCTTAAGTGTAGTCTTAAAGGATTAATGAATAGGAACTCAATTTCATGAATTTTGAAATATAAAAACAATGATTTTAATGATAGAAATGAAAAAAGAAGTTTTGAAGGTGATTTATAGCTTAAAGTATTTTATTTAAAAGGATTTTAGTAAAAGGTAATAGTAGAAGATTTTATTAAATTCAAATAATACAGATTTTTAGAAAAATGTCAGAAATTATTATTTAGAGTAGTTTTTATAAGAAAAATTGAAAATGATGTCCAAATAAGATTTTTAGTTTGGCAAGTTTCAGAATTTAATTTAGAACGTCAAGAAATATTTTATACAGTGAAAAACAATAGAAAAACCTTACGCGATTCAAAAATAATGATTTTTGAGCTACGCAATTTTGAAAACGTTTAAATATTTTTACGCAATTAGGAAAACATTGGAAAATATTTACGTGATTTGAAAACATGACAAAAGCATCACTCAATTGTGAAAACGCGATAAAAAGGTTACGCGATTGAGAAAAATAGCGGATTACTGTTGGCCGACGTACTGGACCTGGGTGGATCATTGATATTATGTAATTGAACGAGCAGTTATATAATATCATTGATACGAATATTATTAGACAATTGAATGAGCAGTTGTTCTAATATTATTGTGAACAGTATAACAGTGGCTTGAGTTATGCATTGAGTAGTCATGCATTGAACACTGTATAGTCATTGGCTGTGATGACTTTTGCTGCTTAGGAGTGAATGAGAATTGAATACTATGATCCAATGGGGGATCTACTGGGGGCGTCAGGGCATGGCGATTGATAGTGACCTATTTGTCACTTTATACATCTCTGGCTATGATAAACCGTTGCAACGCACTGGTGCATGTCCCGACAAAACACTATTGCTTTTCGCGTCCATGTAGACTGTCATAGAGGTGGGCAGATCTTCTGGGCTATTCACATTCGAAGTTGTTTAGCTCCATGGAGTAGAAAGATGATGCATTGTGCATATGCATAGTCGGTATACATATTGTTGTGGCATTGTCAAGGTGCATATTCTGGTGGCATAATCAATATATATATATTATTAATATCTGTTGTTAAAATACCATTAATGTTTATATTATTGTGAAATATGTTTTCTGAAGATAAATTGATAACATGATTATACTTGTGATATTTGTGTGTATGAAATGACTGTTATTCGCATCATTCTTTGCTACCATGCTGGTATTGATGAAAGGGGATCTCATCTCTTTCCTGTACTATTTTGTTGTGTTTGTATTGTTAAAATTCATGTAGTAGGCGAAGCATGTAACACCCCAACTTTTGGCTAAATTATATTTTTGCCCTAATTGTACTGTTTTCTGTGTGTTATAAAATTAATTTGACTATTTCGTAATTGTATTTGATTGTTTTGTGTGATTTACTTCGAGTCAAGAAAATAATAATTTTCGGGCCGGGAAAAATCTTGTTTGATTTTTTGGAGCTGGGGGATCTTACTAAACCCAATTCCGAATAATACGTATATCAATCTTTTAATTTTTAGGATTTTTCTATATAATAAAAATATTTATCATGCAGAAAAGTCTGTGGGACCCACGTTTAGCTTATGGGACCCACATTTGATTTGTGGGACCCACGTTTGGGTTTGTCAGACCCACTTTTAGGAAAAGTTTACCAACGTAAATGACTTGTAAAATTCTAAATCAAAAGGTTGAAAATCCATAAACTGGTTAGATTTAGTAGATTAGTTAGTTTAAAACCTAACTTAATGGAATAATTAGTCAAAAACCTGATTAAGTTAATCTAAAGGATTTAAGTGATAATTAAATGGATTAAACCTAATTAGTTTTTCATCAAATTTTAGTTAGACAATGTACTAGCATAATTAAGTAGAAGATTAGGGACTCTAAGTAAATAAATGATTAACTAAAATACAAAGGAATCTAACTAACTTTTAATTAAACCTAACTAGGAGGACTTAAGCATAATTAAGTTAGTAAAATCAATCAAATTTTGATTAGAATTCCTATAGCATTTTCGGCCTTATGCATGCATTATGCTCTCATAATGCAACCAAGAAGATGCTAGAAGCTTAGCCATCCACCATTCAATCCATCAAAGGCTATTATGAAGCAAAATTTGTCAACAAAAATGGCAAACTCTTTTATTGCACTCTATGGCCATGCATTATGGGGGGGCTTTTTTTTCACTTCATAATAATTCATTCAATCATTCTAACCATTCATTCATTTCTCTTTCTACCAAAGAAAACTCCTAAGTCTCCTTCTACACACCATTCGGCCATCAAGCTTCTCTAACACTTTCACTCATCAAAAATTTCATCCAACTTCATTTCCTAAACCTAAACCATATTCTAAAAACATCTCTAGTTGTGAGTTTTTGCTAAATCATTCATTTGGAGCTTGGAAAATAACTTTGAAGTTTCTTTCCTATAAGGTGAAAATTTTTGTTTCTTGTTTCTAATTTGATTTTTGATGTTCTAAGCCATGATTGATCCATGGTTTATCTTTTTCAACCATAGTTATGACTTTATAATTTGTTTAAGCTTGTTAGGATTTTTGTTGAAGCTACACAAAATTTCTAAAGAGGAGTCCAAGGAGATCTTGTCTTCCTTATAGGTAAGAGGGAGATTTAATCTCATCAACCATGTGTGGTGGTGAGAAAATGGATGTAATTGTGGTGAAAAATCCATAAGGATTCATTCACTTGGTTGTTTGTTGTCTTTTCTATTTGTGATTAATTTTGTGTGCATGTTTATTGTCTTTTCTATTTGTGATTTATTATGCATGCAAGCATGTCTATAGCTTTGATATTTTGGTATGTGTTTTATGGTTGCTTTAATATATGGTATGTGTTCAAAGATATATGATATCTATTGTGAGATGTGAATAATATATTGAGATTTGCATAAGTGTTCCAAAGAACACATGATGAAGAGCTCACGGTTTTTACTATGAAAAAGAGAACCAAAATGTTCTTAACCATTTTTGAAAGGATGACTTAATTGATTTGATTAAGTTAATGGATTTTACAATAATTTAGAGGATGGAAAATAATTTAAAGATGATTTGTACAAAGAATGGTGGAATTCGGTCAAAAATGATTTTTAATGTATAATTAATCAAAAATTTATTTTCTATGTGTAGACTAGTTAGTTAACCTAAAAAGTATTTATTTACAATGGATTTTCAAGAACCAAATAAGTAAACAAATTTTTATTACAAGTCTAGTATAGAAAAGAAATAAATTTTAGACACTTGAAAAATACTTACCTTTGAGTTTTTAAAGTATGTTAGCAATTTTTAAAGGGTATTTTATGGTTATAATTAAATAAAGGAATATTTAAAAGAAAAATGTAGAAAATATCACTTAGTGGATTTTCTACACGAAATGCTGTCCAAATTGATTAAAAATAAGCAAGTATTGAAGAAACGTTTCAAAATGACATTTAGAAAGCAAGGAAATATTTTACGTAGTTAAAGAATAAAATTAACTGTAGAAGAATTTATTAAAATTGAATTTTTTTTAGAAAAACATCAGAAATTATTACTTAGAGTAATTTTTGTAAGAAAAATGGAAAATAATGTCTAAATAATATTTTTAGTTTTTAAAAAGTTTCAAAATTTAATTTGGAGCGTCAAAAAATATTTTATACAGTGAAAAATAGTAAAAATAGCTTACGCTTTTTTAAAATAGTGGATTTTAAACTACGCGATTGAGAAAATGTTGAAAAATATTTGTGCGACTAATGAGAATAGTAATTTTTACTGTTGGGCC
This sequence comes from Ormosia emarginata, assembly GCA_029884605.1. NCBI lineage: Eukaryota > Viridiplantae > Streptophyta > Magnoliopsida > Fabales > Fabaceae > Ormosia > Ormosia emarginata. The sequence continues at coordinate 22,681,640 of JAQQTP010000074.1, read as the reverse complement.
AAAGTGGTGGACCCAGACATGTTAAGAAATAGTACTGTCAAGTGGAGACATATTGTTTTTGGAATTATTGATACTAAGGGTATTTTTGTAATTATGGTGACAATGAGGATATTTTTGTAATTATGATTCATGGTGATACTGAGGGTATTTTTGTAATTATGGATCATTACATACATAGAGTGGTATGTCAATTTGGTTGAAATTGACGATTGACTGACGAGATGAATTACACCGTGTTGCGGGTGTGATAGGCGTAGTGTGTTCATGTGGAGAACTTGGAAGCGTTAGTGTGCAGTAAATTCCATATGTGGACAGTTGGTAGCTCCTCTGGGCTGTGGTAACTGATAACACACACTAGCGATCTCGACAAATACTATTCTTAATCAGGATCTATTGGGGACTGTCTGGTACAATGCCTGGACGTACATGACGTATTTGACTGTGTACCATTCACACGACGTATTTGACTGTGTGCTATTTACACAACGTATTTGACTGTGTAATAGTTGGTTGAGGCAGCCTAATGTGCGGACATGTCTACCGGATCATTCTCTCTGATGTTTGTGTTTAGCTCCATGGAGTAGAAACGAGTCTGAATACATGGCATATTTAATCTGCATCATTGTGTGATTAGTTATAAATTTGATTTATGATATTTTGCATATGTGATAATATGAATTGTTATATTAACTGTTATATTTGTTTGTATTATCGTTTTCTTTACTGCTATGCTGGTAATGATGTAGATTGTCTCACCTCTTTGTATATATTTTTTTGTATTATTATTTATGTTCCGTAAAGTCGTTGAGGAAGTAGAAGAGGAGCAGCCACTGGATTGTCAACACAACGAGGAGCAGCAACCGAGTGACCAGTTCGAGGAAGACGAGCCTCGAGATCATCCATATCATATGGATTGATTGCAACGTGGTATGGTGTTACCGGAGTATTTCTATCTTCCGATGATCTTCCCGGGGAGGATTCTTCGGAGGATCAGAACTATTAATGTTAGGCTTGGGCTAGTTTTTGGTTTGCTTTAAACTAGACAGTTTACTGTTTTATTTAATAGTTTGTAATATGTAAATTGTTTGTACCTATTAAAAAAAATATCATATGTATAATTATGGTGTGTATGTAATAGTTTGTTTTATTTTATGTTCTGTATTTTATTTTATAATATAATGTTAAAAAATTATTTTTACAACCTATATTATTATATATTACGAAATAATTTATAACTTGGGTAACAGTTTTATTATTATTGTTTGGAAATATGACATCCCCTGTAGGGTGTTGCATTTAGTTGGTATCAGAGCCCAAGTTAGAATCTTTTGGGGTTGTGGTTGGGTCTGTTTTGCTTGTGTTGTGTGATTCTCTGTGATTGGTGTCCGAAAGGATACTTCTGACTTTGTTTTGTCTTGTTTGATTAAAGAAGAAGATGTCTAGCGGAAGAGGAACGCGTGCAAACGTTAACCGTAATGTTGACCCAATGACTGCAGCTGCTAAGGCTATGCAGCGTATGGCAGAGGTGATTATGCAACAAAATGAATGAGCAGCTTAACAGCAAGATGCGACTGCTGATGCTCTAAACTTATCGGAGTTTAGGCGTAATAACCCGCCGCAGTTCAGAGGTGAATTTAATCCAGAGAAGGCGAGTCTTTGGATCCAAGATCTCGAAAAGATATTTGAAAGAATGGGGTGCGCCAATGATTAAAAGGTGACATATGCTACATTTATGCTGAGAGGGGATGGTGAGAACTGGTGGAGAGGAACCCGACGTTTACTACAAGCTGAGGGAACTGAAATTACCTGGGAGGTATTTTGTGAAGTATTTTTGGAAAAGTACTTTCTTGCCAGTGCTCAACATGCCAAGGAGATGGAATTTCTTGGTTTACGTCAAGGCAATATGACTGTTGGTGAGTATGCTTCCAAATTTGAGAGTTTGTCACAGTTCTCAAACTATGTCCAAACCCAACAAGATGATACGTGGAAATGCCGTAAGTTTGAGGAAGGGCTGAGGGTAGAGTTGAAGAGAGGAGTGCTACCCTTAAGGATGAACCAGTTTCATGCTTTGGTGGACACATGTGTACGACTCGAGGAGTTAGAGCCGTCACATGATTCAAGAAATCGTAACTTTGGACCAACTAGGTTCCAAAGAGGAGGCAACAACAACAACAATAACAATAGCCGGTTTCAACGCAAGCCGTATTCGAGACCACCGGGAAGTTAGCCTCAACGTCCATCTATCGGGGGAAGTTCTAGTGGCAACAAAGCTGGTACAAATGTGGCATTTACACCAAGATGTTTTAAATGTGGAAAGAGTGGCCACATATCTAGAGACTATTCAATCAAAGGGCCAATCTGTTTCAAGTGTGGAAGACCTGGGCGTATTTCTAAGGAATGTAACTAGTCAGAAAGGAAGCCAATTATGAGCAATGTTCGTGCTACTCAGCCACGATTTGGAGGGCGAGTGTACACGATGAGCGAGGCTGAGGTTTCTTAGTCTGAAGATCTTATTCAGGGGGAAGGTGTCGTAGCAGGTAATCTTTTGACTGTACTATATGATTCAGGTGCGACGCATTCATTTATTGCGTATGATTGTGTGGATCGGTTGAAATTGCCTATGTCTTCTTTGAGTTTTCAATTGATTATTTCTATACCAACTGCCAAGCCTGTTGTTACATCTAAAGTATGTTTGAACTGTCCTATTATCATAAATGATCGAGTCTTTTCGGTCAATTTAATTTGCTTACCTTTTGTTGAAATAGATATAATATTAAGAATGGATTAGTTATCTTCTAACCGTATCCTATTAGATTGTGCCAATAAAACCTTAGTTTTTCCTAAGGATAAGGATTCTGGATTTTTAACTACTGTCAAAGTCAAATCTTTGTTAAGGGATAGAGCTCAAGGATACATACTGTTGTCTTCTTTGGAAGTCAAGAGTGAAAAAGATGTGAATGCTATTCCAATCATGAATGAGTTTCCAGAAGTTTTTCCCGATGACATACCTGGCTTACCACCGGAAAGAGAAATCGAGTTTGCTATTGATTTGGTACCAGGAGCAGGTCCTATTTCAATTGCACCATATAGGATGTCGCCATCAGAATTGGTGGAGTTGAAGAAGCAATTGGAGGAATTGTTGGAAAAGTAGTTTGTGCGACCGAATATTTCACCGTGGGGAGCGCCAGTACTACTAGTCAAGAAGAAGGATGGAACTTCTCGTCTTTGCATAGACTATCGTCAGCTGAACAAGGTCATACTAAAGAACAAATATCCACTTCCAAGGATCGATGATTTGATGGACCAGCTGAAAGGAGCAACTATTTTCTCTAAAATAGATCTGCGATTAGGTTATCATCAGATTCGTGACAAGGTTGATGATGTGCCTAAAACAGCTTTCCGAACTCGTTACGGGCATTATGAGTATCAGGTGATGCCGTTCGAAGTGACGAATGCTCCTGCAATATTTATGGACTATATGAATAGGATTTTTCATCCGTATCTAGACAGGTTTGTCGTTGTCTTTATCGATGACATTCTGATCTACTCCCAAAATAAGGAAGAGCATGCTGAACATCTCAGTATAGTTCTCCAAATTTTGAAAGACAAAAAACTGTATGCAAAATTGGCGAAGTGTGAGTTTTGGCTAGAAGAAGTTCAATTTTTGGGTCACGTAATTTCCAAGGAAGGTATTGCGGTGGACCCATCGAAAATAGAAACTATTTTGCAATGGGAGAGGCCAAAGACGGTAATCGAAATTCGAAGTTTTGTTGGAATGGCCGGATATTACCGAAGGTTTATTGAAGGTTTTTCTAAGATAGCTGGACCTCTTGCATAACTCACAAGGAAGAGTCAAGCTTTTGATTGGATGAAAGAATGTGAGGTAAGTTTTCAAGAGTTGAAGAAGAGATTGACGACTGCACCAGTGCTGATTTTGCCAGATCCCAACGAGGCTTTTGAGGTGTATTGTGATGCTTCTTACCAAGGGTTAGGATGCGTGTTGATGCAAAACAGAAATGTGGTAGCCTATGCTTCAAGACAGTTCAAGGTTCATGAGAGGAACTACCCAACGCATGATTTAGAACTCGCTGCAGTGGTTTTTGTGTTGAAAGTGTGGAGACATTTTCTGTATGGAGCTATGTTCAATGTCTTCAGTGATCACAAGAGTTTAAAATACCTGTTCAATCAAAAGGAATTGAACATGAGGCAGAGGCGATGGTTAGAGGTCTTGAAGGACTATGATTTCCAACTTCAATACTATCCAGGAAAAGCGAATGTGGTGGCGGATGCCTTAAGTAGGAAGGTTATCAGTGTTTCTACTATGATGATAAAGGAGGAAGAATTGATCAATCAGTTTAGAGATTTACGGTTGTCAGTGGAATTGGCACCAGGAAGAATTCGTCTAAGTAGAGTTACTATTTTGAATGACTTGCTGGAAGAAATCAAGGAAAAACAGGATAAGGATCCATATTTACTGAATGAGAAAGAATTTTTGAAGCAAGGTCATAAGGCAACGGTTGAGGAAGGATTTGATGGAATCTTAAGATTTAAAGGAAGGATTTGTATACCTGATGATCCCGATCTTAAACAAGCAATTTTGGACGAAGCTCATACTAGTAGGTTGAGTATGCATCCGGGGATGACAAAGATGTACCAAGACTTAAAGCGGATGTTTTGGTGGCCAAGGATGAAGAAAGATGTTGCAGAACGTGTGGCGTCTTCTTTGGTTTGTCAAAAGGCAAAAGTTGAATATCAAAGACCAGCCGGTATGTTACAACCTTTAACTATTCCCGAGTGAAAATGGGATAGCATCTCAATGGATTTTGTTACCGAATTGCCAAGAACAAAGAAGGGTCATGATTCTATATAGGTTATAGTTGATAGGCTTACGAAGTCAGCGCACTTCTTGCCGATCAATATTAAGTATTCGTTAGAACGATTAACCCAGGTGTACATTGGTGAAATTGTTAGACTTCACGGTGTACCCGCAAGTATAGTTTCTGATAGAGACCCGAGGTTTACGTCAAGATTTTGGCGAAGCCTACAAGAAGCCATGGGGACTAAGTTACGTCTAAGTTTTTCTTATCATCCGCAGACTGATGGTCAAACGAAAAGGACTATTCAATCACTGGAAGATCTGTTGCATGCTTGTGTGTTGGAACAACAAGGGAGTTGGGATGAATTTTCGTCTTTGATAGAATTCACCTACAATAATAGTTTTCACTCAAGTATAGGGATGGCACCCTATGAAGCACTATATGGGCGACGATGCCAAACACCTTTATGTTGGTATCAAGATGGGGAAAGTATGACCATTGGACCTGATCTTGTGCAACAAACTACAGAGAAGGTGAAGATGATTCAGGAGAAAATGAGGACGACACAGAGCCGACAGAAAAGTTATGCTGATAAGCGGAGGAGACCTCTTGAATTTGAGGAAGGTGAGCATGTGTTTTTGTGAGTAACACCTACGACTGGTGTCGGAAGGGTTATCAAATCTAGAAAACTCACTCCTAAATTTATTGGACCTTATCAAATCATTCGTCGGATAGGTCCTGTAGCCTACCAAATAGCTTTACCACCTTTTCTATCCAATCTTCATAATGTATTCCATGTGTCTCAACTGAGGAAATATATCCCCAATCCAACACATGTCATTCAATCTGATGAAGTGCAACTGAAAGATAATTTGACTTATGAGACGCTTCCTGTTAAGATTGAGGACAGGAGAGTGAAACAGCATCGAGGGAAGATGATTGTATTGGTAAAGGTTATATGGAATGAGGTAACGGGAGATGCTACTTGGGAGCTGGAAGATAAAATGATGGAGCAGTACCCACATCTTTTCTAAGGTACGGTAAATTTCGGGGAAGAAATTTTTGTTAGTGGGGGAGAGTTATAACACCCCAACTTTTGGCTAAATTATATTTTTGTCCTAATTGTACTGTTTTCTATTTTCTATGTGTTATAAAATTAATTTGACTATTTCGTAACTGTGTTTGATTGTTTTGTGTGATTTACTCCGAGTTAAGAAAATAATAATTTTCGGGTCAGGGAAAATCTTGTTTGATTATTTGGAGCTGGGAGATCTTACTAAACCCAATTCTGAATAATACATATATCAATCTTTTAATTTTTAGGATTTTTCTGTATAATAAAAATATTTATCATGCAGAAAAGTCTGTGGGACCCACGTTTGGCTTATGGGACCCACATTTGTTTTATGCGACCCACGTTTGGGTTTGTGGGACCCACTTTTAGGAAAAGTTTACCAACGTAAATGACTTGTAAAATTCTAAACCAAAAGGTTGAAAATCCATAAACTGGTTAGATTTAGTAGTTTAGTTAGTTTAAAACCTAACTTAATGGAATAATTAGTCAAAAACCTAATTAAGTTAATCTAAAGGATTTAAGTGATAATTAAATGGATTAAACCTAATTAGTTTTTCATCAAATTTTAGTTAGACAATGTACTAGTATAATTAAGTAGAAGATTAGGGACTCCAAGTAAATAAATGATTAACTAAAATACAAAGGAATCTAACTAACTTTTAATTAAACCTAATTAGGAGGACTTAAGCATAATTAAGTTATTAAAATCAATCAAATTTTGATTAGAATTCCTATAGCATTTTCGGCCTTATGCATGCATTATGCTCTCATAATGCAACCAAGAAGATGCTTAAAGCTTAGCCATCCACCATTCAATCCATCAAAGGCTATTATGAAGCAAAATTTGTCAACAAAAATGGCTAGCTCTTTTATTACACTCTACGGCCATGCATTATAGGGGGGCTATTTTTTCACTTCATAATAATTCATTCAATCATTCTAGCCATTCATTCATTTCTCTTTCTACCAAAGAATTCAAAGAAAACTCCTAAGTCTCCTTCTACACACCATTCAGCCATCAAGCTTCTCTAACACTTCCACTCATCAAAAATTTCATCCAACTTCATTTCCTAAACCTAAACCATATTCTAAGAACATCTCTAGTTGTGAGTTTTTGCTGAATCATTCATTTGGAGCTTGGAAAATCACTTTGAAGTTTCTTTCCTATAAGGTAAAAATTCTTGTTTCTTGTTTCTAATTTGATTTTTGATGTTCTAAGTCATGATTGATCCATGGTTTATCTTTTTCAACCATAGTTATGACTTTATAATTTGTTTAAGCTTGTTAGGATTTTTGTTGAAGCTACACAAAATTTCTAAAGAGGAGTCCAAGGAGATCTTGTCTTCCTTATAGGTAAGAGGGAGATTTAATCTCATCAACCATGTGTGGTGGTGAGAAAATGGATGTAATTGTGGTGAAGAATCCATAAGGATTCATTCACTTGGTTGTTTGTTGTCTTTTCTATTTGTGATTAATTTTGTGTGCATGTTTATTTTCTTTTCTATTTGTGATTTATTATGGATGCAAGCATGTCTATAGCTTTGATATTTTGGTATGTGTTTTATGGTTGCTTTAATATATGGTATGTGTTCAAAGATATATGATATCTATTGTGAGATGTGAATAATATGTTGAGATTTGCATAAGTGTTCCAAAGAACACATGATGAAGAGCTCACGGTTTTTACTATGAAAAAGAGAACCAAAATGTTCTCAACCATTTTTGAAAGGATGACTTAATTGATTTGATTAAGTTAATGGATTTTACAATAATTTAGAGGATGAAAAATAATTTAAAGATGATTTGTACAAAGAATGGTGGAATTCGGTCAAAAATGATTTTTAATGTATAATTAATCAAAAATTTATTTTCTATGTGTAGACTAGTTAGTTAACCTAAAAAGCATTTATTTACAATGGATTTTCAAGAACCAAATAAGTAAACAAATTTTTATTAGAAGTCTAGTATAGAAAAGAAATAAATTTTAGACACTTGAAAAATACTTACCTTTGAGTTTTTAAAGTATGTTAGCAATTTTTAAAGTGTATTTTATGGTTATAATTAAATAAAGGAATATTTAAAAGAAAAACGTAGAAAATATCACTTAGTGGATTTTCTAAACGAAATGCTGTCCAAATTGATTAAAAATGAGCAAGTATTGAAGAACATTTCAAAATGGCATTTGGAAAGCAAGGAAATATTTTACATAGTTAAAGAATAAAATTAACTGTAGAAGAATTTATTAAAATTGAATTTTTTTGAGAAAAACGTCAGAAATTATTACTTAGAGTAATTTTTGTAAGAAAAATGGAAAATAATGTCTAAATAATATTTTTAGTTTTTGGAAAGTTTCAAAATTTAATTTGGAGCGTCAAAAAAAATTTATACAATGAAAAATAGTAAAAATAGCTTACGCATATTGAAAATAGTAGATTTTAAACTACGCGATTGAGAAAACATTGAAAAATATTTATGCGACTAATAGGAATAGTAATTTTTACTATCGAGCCAAAGTGGTGGACCCGGACATGTTAAGAAATAGTACTGTCTAGTGGAGACATACTGTTTTTGGAATTATTGATACTAAGGGTATTTTTGTAATTATGGTGATAATAAGGATATTTCTATAATTATGATTCATGGTGATACTGAGAGTATTTTTGTAATTATGGATCATTACATACATAGAGTGGTATATCAATTTGGTTGAAATTGACGATTGACTGACGAGATGAGTTACACCGTGTTGCGGGTGTGATAGGCGTAGTGTGTTCATGTGGAGAACTTTGAGGTGTTAGTGTGTAGTAGATTCCATATGTGGACAGTTGGTAGCTCCACTGGGCCGTGGTAACTGATAACACACACTAGCGATCTCGACAAATAATATTCTTAATTAGGATCTATTGGGGACTGTCTGGTACTGTGCCTGGACGTACACGACGTATTTGACTGTGTACCATTCACATGACGTATTTGACTGTGTGCTATTTACACAACATATTTGACTGTGTAATAGTTGGTTGAGGCAGCCTGATGTGCGGACATGTCTACCGGATCATTCTCTCTGATGTTTGTGTTTAGCTCCATGGAGTAGGAACGAGTCTGAATACATGGCATATTTAATCTGCATCACTGTGTGAATAGTTATAAATTTGATTTATGATATTTTGCATATGTGATAATATGAATTGTTATATTAACTGTTATATTTGTTTGTATTGTCGTTTTCTTTACTGCTATGCTGGTAATGATGTAGATTGTCTCACCTCTTTGTATATATTTTTCTGTATTATTATTTATGTTCCATAAAGTCATTGAGGAAGTAGAAGAGGAGCAGCCATTGGATTGTCAATACAATGAGGAGGCCGCAACTGAGTGACTAATTCGAGGAAGGCGAGCCTTGAGATCATCCATATCATTTGGATTGATTGCAGCGTGGTATGGTGTTACCGGAGTATTTCTATCTTCCGATGATCTTCCCAAGGAGGATTCTTCGGAGGATCAGAACTATTAATGTTAGGCTTGGGCTAGTTTTTGGTTTGCTTTAAACCAGACAGTTTACTATTTTATTTAATAGTTTGTAATATGTAAATTGTTTGTACCTATTAAAAACAAAAAAAATCATATGTATAATTATGGTGTGTATGTAATAGTTTGTTTTATTTTATGTTCTGTATTTTATTTTATAATATAATGTTAAAAAAAATATTTTTACAACCTATATTATTATATATTACAAAATAATTTATAACTCGGGTAACGATTTTATTATTATTGTTCGGAAATGTGACATCCCCTGTTGGGTGTTGCAAAGCAAGTTTCTTAGACTTAGCTGGAGGCAGTGTTCTGAAGTAGGTGACAGCGTCGACGAGTGATCTTCCCAGTTTCGATAGTGTGCAGTTTGGTGGAGGAACGGAACAAGTATGTTGAGTTTTCTCGTTAGTGTTATTACCGTGTCATTAAGTAGGACCCGTCATTGGGTTTGCTACTGTTTCTTTGAGTCTGTAAGTTTTATGTTTTAAATGTTGTTGAATATTATGTGTTATAAGTAAATATGTATATTAATCAGTTCAGTCTATTTTTTGTATTATCTATATATTTTGGTAAGTTTATGTTTCTACGAAAAGAAATTTTAAAATCCATAGTTTATAGAGGGTGTTGCATTAGTTGGTATCAGAGCACGGTTAAAGTCTTTGGGGTTTTGTGGTTAGGTCTGTCTTGTTTGTGTTGTGTGACTCTCTGTGCTTGGACTTCAAAAGGAGACAATGTTGTTTGGAATAGTTACTTTGGTTTTCATTGTATTTTGATTCGTCCATTTTTGAAGAAAAGGCAATGGCTCATGGTAGACGTACGCGTGTGGAAGCGGGACGTGATAGTGGTAATATGACTGCAACTATGGAAGCAATACAGAGAACAACTGATGTAATTATACAACAAACCCAGAGGCTTGTTCAACAATAGGAATTGATGGCCGAGGCTAAAATTTTGTTAAAGTTGAACCAGTCTCAGGATATGAGACCCTATAACATTGGACCATATTGGTTTCGAAGGAGGAGAAATTGTAAGGTCAAGCGATTCCAGTGGAAAACGTATTTGCGATCACCGGGAAGTCAACAACAACAACAATCATATGGAGGAGGTATGAGTGGTGGTAGTTTTAGTCGGACCATGGCATGCATGAGATGTGGAAAAGGCCATTTAACAAAGGATTGTACATTTAAGGGAGTAATTTGTTTCAAGTGCAAAAAGCCAGGACACATTTCCAGAGATTGTGTTCCACCAAAAATGAAGTTTTCTGTCAGTAACGTACATGCTTCAAAATCTCAGGTAGAAGGGAGGCGTCGATTCTCTAAGTGGAGCAAAAGCATATCAGACTAAAGACCTAAACAAAAAAGATTGTGTCACAAGAGGTGATCCTTTAACTGTACTGTATAATTCAGGGGGTAACCCATTTCTTTATGGCATATGATTGTGTGGATCAATTAGAGTTATTTGTGTCTTCGTTATCTTTTAACCTAGTTGTTTCTACTTCTATTACTAAAACTTGTGGTTGATAACTTGAGTTGCTTAAACTATCCTAAGTCTATTAAATGACTGAATCTTTTCTGTTGATTCAATTTGTATACCTCGTTCACAAAATAGACGCGATTTAAAAATATGGATTGGGTACTTTCCAACCATCCTTGCTTTGTTAGTTCTATCGGTTGAATTATTCAACTTAAAAAGCTCACTTCTAAATTCATCGGACCACATCAATTTCTCTGTTGGATAGGTTCGGTAGTATATTAGACGACTCCACCATCTTTTCTTTCTATGCCTTCATGATATCTTTCATGTATCGTGTAACACCCCAATTTTTAGAAAATGTACCGAATTTATTGTTTGCTGTTTTTCAAACTTTCGTGTGAATGACCGTTGTGTCCCTATTTTACTGTTTCTCGATTTCTGCATGAAATACAAATACGTTATTACAGGCTCAAATTTTATTTTGTCTTTTTACGTAATTTGTTCCGAGACGGTAAAATAAAAGTTTTTCTGAGCTACTGTTTTAATTTTTCTGGAAGATATACAGACAATTAATACTGTCTGTAATTTTATTTGAACTTTTTGGATGATTAGCTACGTTGTGGGAAAAAATGGAAAAATGACCGTTACGTCCCGAACGTGCTGTTTGTACTGTTTTTGTTGTTTTTAATTGTTTTCTACTTGATTTAGTGTGCAATATTACTGTCTGTGATTTTATATGGACTTTTTGTGTGATTTGCTACGGGCGGGAAAATAATATTTTTTCGGACCGGTAAAATCTATTTTTAATTATTCGGAGCGGGGATCTTACTAAACCCAATTACTGAATGAGCCTAAAATTAATCTTTTAATTTTTAGGATTTAACTGTCAAAATAAAATAATTTTGTATTATTATAATATTATTTTATTAGTCAGTATAACTTAGTGACAATGGACCCTAAATATTTTGCGGGACCCACGTTTAGCTAATACAGTTAACTTAGTAGCTTAATTAATCATCATTAGTGAAGGAACTCTCTAGAACATGGTGACTAGCTTAGTGACTAGGTTAATGTGATAATGAAGCTTAGTGACAAGGCTTAGTGACTAGGTTAGAAGGAACCAATGGGAGACAAGCTTGCTAACCAAGTTTTGATCTTGGCCTTTGATGCATTCTAAGGCTTGGATGAAGCCAAGCCATGGACACCTTGCATGGCTTGAAGTCTACGGCCAAGTGAGATTTGGAAGACCAAAAATCACTTTGTCTTCAAGCATTTTCTCTCTTCTCTCTCATCCAAGAACCCTAAACACCATTGTTGCTTCCTTTCTTCACCATTCGGCCAAACCTAGTTCTACATCATCCAACCACCTAAAATTCTATCCAACCAAGTTTTCTAAACCTAAACACAATCCTAAGAACATCTCTAGTTGAGAGTTCTTGCAAATTCTTACATTTGAAGCTTGAAAACCTACTTGGAAGTTTGTACCAAGGAGGTGAAATCTCTTGTTTTTCTTTTCTAAATTCTTTTTCAAAGTTCTAAGCCATGATTTATCCATGGTTTAGGTTCTTTTTTTATGGTTAGTAACTTGTAGTTTTGTTTAAGTTTGCTAGGTATTTTGAAGAGGAAATCCGTGACCTAGGAGGAGTGAAAGAAATCCTTTTGTCTTCATTTAAGGTAAGAGGAAGACAAATCTTATCACCTATGGATGGTGGTAAGAAGATGGAGTTTGATTTTGTGATTGTAGAATCCATAAGGATTCATGTTTGTGCTTGTTAGTAGCTTATTTGATGTGATTGTGTATTTGTTAGTAGCTTTCTTATTTGTTGTTTGTAATAGTTTGCATGTCTACAAGCTTTAAGTTGCATGTCTACAAGCTTTGATAATATTGCATGTGTTAGAATTGCATGATAAAGTATAGAATTGCATGATAATGTATAGGATGTGAATAACATGTCAAGGAAATGCATGTGTGTTCCAAAGAACACCACACCAAGGCTCACGACCACTAACCAAATGGAGAACCAAAATGTTCTCTTAATTTTCTTAAAAGGTAATTTAATTAACCTAGGAGAATTAAGAAGGTTTCAAGTTGATTATATCAAAGAAAATGAATTTAGAAAGCAAATGGTAAGACTTAGTATTTTCGGCCAACATGCCTAAAATGAATGTGTTGATTTCAAAAACCATTTTCTAAAAACAATGGTTAAATGAATTTAGACAATACAATAAGTTTGACATATTTTTAGAAGATGAGAAATAATTTAGAAATCAAATTCAAAAGATTTAGGAAATTCGGCCAACATGCCAAACTAGACAATCTTGATTTCTAAAATCAATTCCAAACTATTTTCAAGTATAAAGAAGGCATTATATGTTAACAAGAATTTTTCTAAAAAGAGTTTTTAAGAAATCAATAGATTAGAATTAATTTGAGGAATTAAAATTAATGATTTTATTGTTATAAAGGAAATACAGTAATCTTTAAGAATTTCTAACATATGGCTCATACTATATTTTGAAGCATGTTAGGAGTTTTTAAAAGATTAAATTATCCGGTTTATTTAAATAAACAGAGTTTTTACGAAAAAATTAGGAAACCATTATTATTAATTTTCTAAACAAAATACTGTCAATTTTTAGTAAAAACGGTCAAATAAGATAGAAAAGATGTCCAAAAGACAGTATACGGTATGGAAAATATTATACGTAGTTTAAACGTATTAATTATTATTTCTGTTTATTTAAACAGTGAATTTTAAGGGATTTGGACAAGAAAATGATTTAAAAATCCTACACGATTGAGAAAACGTATTAAAAAATTCTACGCGATTTTAAAAACAGAAAAATATATTTATGCAATTTATAAACGTTTGTAAAAATGACGAAATTGTGAAAACGCGATAAAATTTCTACGCGATTGACCGTTGCTGTATTTATTTTATGCTGTCGGGAAAATGTGAACCCGTACAGTCTTTTGAGGATTTTTCGCTGTCGGGAAAATGTGAACCCGTACAGGCTTTCTATTTTTCTGCCATTGAGGGCATATTATTATCTTGAGGGTATTTTCGAAATTTCATATTTTTGGAATTATGTATTGAGTCTATGCCAAATTTTTGGTGGATTAGTTGATGAGACGAATCACATCGTGTTGATAAACGTAGTGTGGTTCATTGTTCTAATGGACTTGGAGACGTTAGTGTACGGTATCCCATATGTGGACAGTTGGTAGCTCCGGTGGGCCGTGGTAAACCGATAGCACACTAATGGACTCGACACGCACTATATTTAATCGAGATTTGTAAAGTCTAGTACCATTTGCCCGTAGTGCCATGATGGATGAACTCACCATGTCGTGGGGGATTCTATGTCGTGGGGCTATAGACGCAACGTGTGACCGCGCAATAGTTGGTTGGGCAGCCGTGGTACTAATAGATATTTACGAGTCATTCTCTCGATATCTTTGTGTTTTTTAGCTCCATGGAGTAGGGTGTGTCTTATATTTATTTATTGGGATCTATTTATTTATTTTGTCTTATTTATTTATTTTTGTCTTATCTGTTTATTATATTGATATTGATTTATTTGTTTACTTGTATTTGTTTTATCTATTGTTGTATTGTATCATGTGTTTCTTGTTTTATTTTATCTGTGATGGTATATTGTTGGGATATTTAAATCTTTTTGAATCTTTACACTACTTTGTTACTTATTAATGTTATAGCTTTTCATATTGCATGAACTGTATATCTGTTGTTTGTCGTCTTCTTATTGGCCATGTTTGTGGTGATTTTAGATTGTCTTACCTCTTCGTTGTATGTATTTCTGTATATTTATTTTACGCGGTAAAGACTTTGAGGAAGAGGACCAGCCTCTTGAGATCCTGTACCCCGAGGAGGAGGAGGAAGATCAGCAAATCGACGACCAGTTTTACAACCAAGAACCATCCGATCATCCATATCCTTTGGATTGATTGTGGGAGATGGCAGTGCCAGGATTTTTGGGGTTCGTGACTCTCGAGTTTCATGGAGGATCGTTAGCTTGGCATCTGCGAGGAGATCGAGATTCTGTGACATATGTAGGACGGCTGACTGTGACTCTACGTCATCAGTTTGATGGAGAGCTGATCATGACTACGACAGTATTTCTACACTTAGAGTTACCCTTATCCATTAGGCGTCATTGGGGTGGGATATCCACTGAGCCTAGTGAGATGACACTCGTATCGACTGCGCGATCTCATTATCGCCGAGAGTCGAGACATCCGGGATATTTGTCTCCTGATGATCATTTTCATGTTGAGAGTGATCCTTCGAGGATTAAATATGCATGATGTTTTTTTTTTGGGCGCGTCTGCGTATGTACGTATATATTGACTCTTTTATTGCTTTATTTATGTTTTCGTTTAAATATTTGTAATTTTAGTTGTAAATTATTTGTACAACTTATAACTTAAATCATCTCGTATATTATAATTAATGTTGTTTTGTTTATTTACTATTTCCGCATATTTTATTTAACAATATTCTGTTTATCGGGAAATTATCTTACAATATGTAATATTATTTAACAAATATTTTACAACTTGGATAAATTTTATTTATTTATTTTATTTTTCTTTATATGTGTGGCATCCCCAAAGGGGTGTTACATTAGTTAGGTATCGAGCCCAAGTTAGAGTTTTTGGGGTTGTGGTTGGGTCTGTTTTTGTTTGTCTTTGTGTGATTCTCTCAGATTTATATCCTTTCGGAAGTATCTAAAAGGATGTATCTAATTTTGTTTTGTTTGTTTGAAGAAAGAAGATGTCTGGACGAGGTGGAGGACGTCCGAACATGAATCGTGATGTAGACCCTATGATTGCGGCTGCTGAGGCCATGCAATGGATGGTCAAGTGATTACTCGACAGAATCGAGAGCGACTCAACAAAGATGTTACTGCTGATGCCCTGAATTTATCTGAGTTTAGGCGTCATAATCCGCCACAATTTAGAGGCGAGGTGGATCCAGAGAAAACAAGTCAGTGGATGCAAGATTTGGAGAGGATCTTTGAAGGAATGAGATGCGTGGATGATAAGAAGGTGACTTATGCTGTTTTCATGCTGAGAGGAGATGCAGAACATTGGTGGAGAGGAACCCGCCGAGTATTGCAAGCTGAAGGGACCGAGATCACATGGGAAGTGTTTTCTAATGCTTTTCTCGGATAAGTATTTTCTGCGAGTGCTAGGCATGCCAAAGAGATGGAATTTCTTGGTTTGCGACAGGGAAATATGACGGTGAATGAGTATGCCACAAAATTTGAGAATTTGTCTCAATTCTCAGATTATGCTCAGACACGACAAGACGATGTGTGGAGATGTCGGAAGTTTGAATCAGGTTTAAGGGTGGAACTGAAACGAGGAGTGGTATCTTTGAGAATGACTCAGTTTCATGCTTTGGTGGATGCTTGTGCTCGACTTGAGGAGTTGGAGCCATCTAGAGATCAGAGGAATCGGAACTTTGGGTCGACAAGGTTTCAGAGAGGTGGAGGTAGTAATACGAATCGATTTCAGCGTAAGCCGTATTCCAGACCAACAGGGACTCAATCTCAACGACCATCGGTTAGTGGAGGTGCAAGTGGTAGTGGAACTGGACAGAAGGTGGTGTTTACGCCGACATGTTTTAAGTGCGGTAAGAAGGGCCATATATCTCCAGATTGTACAATCAAGGGGACAGTCTGTTTTAACTGTGGACAGCCTGGGCATATGTCGAAAGATTGTACTCGACCAGAAAAGAAACTTGCTGTTCGGTATGTTAGAGCTAATCAGCAAAAATCTGGAAGTACTCAACCAAGGTCAGGAGGACGAGTATATACAATGATGGGATCTGAGATTTCTAAGTCTGATGATCTTATTCAGGGAGAAGGAGACATTGGAGGTAATCTTACATTCGTATTGTATGATTCTCGGTGCTACACACTCATTTATTTCCTATGATTGTGTGGAAAGATTGAAGTTGCTGTGTCTTCTCTCGAATGTTAAATTGAGTGTATCTACGCCAACTGCTAAACCTGTTGTTACATCTAAGATCTGTTTGGATTGTCCTATTGTTGTGAAAGGCCGTTTGTTTATGGTCAACTTGATTTGTTTACCTCTTATTGAGATAGATGTAATATTAGGGATGGATCAAGCATGTTCTAACCATATCCTTATAGACGTGCAAGTAAAACCATAGTTTTTCCTAAGGAAGAAAAGTCTGGGTTCTTAACTGCTGTTAAGGTCAAGTCTTTGTTAAGAGATGGAGCGCAGGGATATATGGTATTGTCTTCTCTAGAAGTTAAGAATGAGAAGGATGTGAATACTATTCCTATTGTCAACGAGTTTCCTGATGTTTTTCCTGATGATGTACCTGGTTTGCCACCTGAGAGGGAGATCGAGTTTTCAATTGATTTAGTACCAGGAACAGGTCCTATCTCAATTGCACCGTATCGTATGTCGCCAGTGGAATTGGAGGAGCTGAAGAAGCAATTGGTGGAGCTGTTGGAGAAAGAGTTTGTGCGACCTAGTGTTTCACCATGGGGTGCGCCAGTGCTTTTGGTCAAGAAGAAGGACGGAACGTCTCGGCTTTGTGTGGATTATCGTCAGCTGAACAAGGTGACTATCAAGAATAAATATCCGCTTCCAAGAATTGACGACTTGATGGATCAGTTGAAAGGAGCTGTGATATTTTCCAAGATAGATCTGAGATCTGGTTATCACCAGATTCGTGTAAAAGGGGAAGATGTGCCGAAAACTGCTTTTCGAACTCGATATGGGCATTATGAGTATCAGGTGATGCCATTCGGGGTGACGAATGCTCCTGCCATATTTATGGATTATATGAACAGGATTTTTTGTCCGTATCTAGACAGATTTGTCGTTGTCTTCATCGATGACATTCTGATCTATTCTCAATCGAAGGAATAGCATGCTGAACATCTTGGTGTTGTTCTTCGGATTTTGAGGGAGAAGCAGCTGTATGCGAAATTGGCTAAGTGTGAGTTATGGTTGGAAGAAGTCCAATTTTTAGGTCACGTAATTTCTAAAGAAGGTATTGCGGTGGACCCATCTAAAGTGGAGACTGTTTTACAGTGGGAAAGACCTAAGACGGTAACAGAAGTTCGAAGTTTTGTTGGACTTGCTGGATATTACCGGAGGTTTATCGAGGGTTTTTCCAAGATTGCTGGACCACTTACACAACTTACGAGGAAAAGTCAAGCTTTTGAATAGACGGAAGAACGTGAAGCCAGTTTTCAAGAGTTGAAGAAGAGGTTAACGACTGCACCTGTGTTGATCCTACTAGATTCGACGAAATCTTTTGATGTGTATTGCGACGCTTTTTATCAAGGGCTAGGATGCGTATTGATGCAAGATCGAAACATTGTGGCATATGCTTCTCGACAATTGAAGGTTCATGAGAGGAATTATCCAACGCACGATTTGGAATTGGCCGCTGTGGTTTTTGCTCTAAAGATATGGAGACATTTTCTCTATGGAGCAACGTTCAACATCTTCAGTGATCACAAGAGCTTGAAATACTTGTACGATCAAAAGGAGCTGAACATGAGGCAGCGGAGATGGTTAGAATTCCTGAAAGATTATGATTTTTAACTGTTGTACCACCCTGGTAAGGCGAATGTCGTGGCTGATGCCTTAAGTAGAAAGATTATCAGAGCTTCTGCTCTGATGATCAAGGAAAAGGAGCTCATTGAACAGTTTAGAGATGTGTGGTCATTTGTTGAGTTGAAACCAGGAAAGATCTGTATTAATATGGTAACTATTTCAAGCGAGTTGATGGAAGACATAAGGGAAAAGCAGAATGCCGATGAATTTTTACAAGGAATAAGGGAACAAATAAAGCAAGACGAGACAATAGAGTTCAAAGAAGGAACTGATGGAATTCTGAGGTTTCGGGGTAGAGTCTATGTTCCTCGTGACCGGGAGCTGAGGCGATATATTGTGGAACATGCCCATACTAGTCTATTGAGTATGCATCCAGGCATAACAAAGATGTACCAAGACTTGAAGAAGTTATTCTGGTGGCATGGATTGAAGAGTGATGTTATTAGGTGCATGTCAACTTGTCTAGTCTGTCAAAAGGCGAAAGTAGAACATCAAAGACCAGCTGGAATGTTACAACCGTTATCTATTCCAGAATGGAAATGGGATAGTATATCGATGGATTTCATTACTGGTTTGCCAAAGACGAGGAAAGGTCATGATTCCATATGGGTTATAGTCGATAGGCTTACGAAATCGGCTCATTTCTTACCAATTAATATTAAGTATTCATTGGAAAGATTAACCCAGTTGTACATCAGTGAGATTGTCAGATTACATGGTGTACCTATATGTATAATTTCTGATCGAGATCCGAGGTTTACGTCAAGGTTTTGGCGGAGTCTGCAAGAAGCTATGGGAACCAAGTTGATACTGAGTTCGGCGTATCATCCGCAGACAAATGGTCAGACAGAGAGAACTATACAGTCTTTGGAAGATCTGTTGCGTGCTTGTGTTTTAGAACAACGAGGAAGTTGGGATGAATTTTTATCTTTGATAGAATTCACCTACAACAATAGTTTTCATTCAAGCATCGGAATGGCACCTTATGAGGCGTTGTATGGAAGACGATGTCGGACACCGTTATGTTGGTATCAGGATGGGGAAAGCATGACTGTTGGACCCGATCTTGTACAACAGACTACGGAGAAAGTAAAGATGATACAAGAGAAGATGAAGACGACGCAAAGCAGACAGAAAAGTTATGCGGATAAACGAAGACGACCTCTTGAGTTTGAGGAGGGTGAGCATGTGTTTCTAAGAGTTACTCCTACGACTGGTGTCGGAAGAGTTATTAAGTCTAAGAAACTTACTCCTAAGTTCATTGGACCGTATCAGATTATCCGACGTATAGGTCCTGTAGCGTATCAAATCGCTATGCCGCCATTTCTGTCGAATCTGCATGACGTGTTTCATGTGTCTCAGTTACGAAAGTATATACCAGATCCGACGCATGTTATACAGCCAGATGAAGTGCAGCTGAAGGAGAATTTGACTTATGAAACTTTACCTGTCAGAATTGAGGACAGAAAGGTAAAGCAGCTTCGAGGAAAGATGATCAAGCTAGTGAAGGTCATATGGAATGATGTGACGGGTGAAGCTACACGGGAGCTGGAAGATAAAATGAAGGATCAGTATCCTCATTTGTTTTGAGGAACAGCGAATTTCGAGGATGAAATTTTTATTTGTTGGGAAGAATTGTAACACCCCAATTTTTAGAAAATGTACCGAATGTACTGTTTGCTGTTTTTCAAACTTTCGTGTGAATGACCGTTGTGTCCCTATTTTACTGTTTCTCGATTTCTGCATGAAATACAAATACGTTATTATAGGCTCAAATTTTATTTGGTCTTTTTACGTAATTTGTTCTGAGACGGTAAAATAAAAGTTTTTCTGAGCTACTGTTTTAATTTTTCTGGAAGATATACGAGACAATTAATACTTGTTTGTAATTTTATTTGAACTTTTTGGATGATTAGCTACGTTGTGGGAAAAAATGGAAAAATGACCGTTACGTCCCGAAACGTCTTTGTTTGTCTTGTTTTTTGCTGTTTTTAATTGTTTTCTACTTGATTTAGTGTCCAATATTACTGTCTGTGATTTTATATGGACTTTTTGTGTGATTTGCTACGGGCAGGAAAATAATATTTTTCCTGGACCGGTAAAATCTGTTTTTAATTATTCGGAGGGGGGATCTTACTAAACCCAATTGAATGAGCCTAAAATTAATCTTTTAATTTTTAGGATTTAACTGTCAAATAAAATAATTTTGTATTATTATAATATTATTTTATTAGTCAGTATAACTTAGTGATAGTGGACCCAGAAATGTTTTGCGAGACCCACGTTTAGCTAATACAGTTAACTTAGTAGCTTAATTAATCATCATTAGTGAAGGAACTCTCTAGAACATGGTGACTAGCTTAGTGACTAGGTTAATGTGATGATGAAGCTTAGTGACAAGGCTTAGTGACTAGGTTAGAAGGAACCAATGGGAGACAAGCTTGCTAACCAAGTTTTGATCTTGGCCTTTGATGCATTCTAAGGCTTGGATGAAGCCAAGCCATGGACACCTTGCATGGCTTGAAGTCTACGGCCAAGTGAGATTTGGAAGACCAAAAATCACTTTGTCTTCAAGCATTTTCTCTCTTCTCTCTCATCCAAGAACCCTAAACACCATTGTTGCTTCCTTTCTTCACCATTCGGCCAAACCTAGTTCTACATCATCCAACCACCTAAAATTCTATCCAACCAAGTTTTCTAAACCTAAACACAATCCTAAGAACATCTCTAGTTGAGAGTTCTTGCAAATTCTTACATTTGAAGCTTGAAAACCTACTTGGAAGTTTGTACCAAGGAGGTGAAATCTCTTGTTTTTCTTTTCTAAATTATTTTTCAAAGTTCTAAGCCATGATTTATCCATGGTTTAGGTTCTTTTTTTATGGTTAGTAACTTGTAGTTTTGTTTAAGTTTGCTAGGTATTTTGAAGAGGAAAACTGTGACCTAGGAGGAGTGAAAGAAATCCTTTTGTCTTCATTTAAGGTAAGAGGAAGACAAATCTTATCACCTATGGATGGTGGTAAGAACATGGAGTTTGATTTTGTGATTGTAGAATCCATAAGGATTCATGTTTGTGCTTGTTAGTAGCTTATTTGATGTGGTTGTGTATTTGTTAGTAGCTTTCTTATTTGTTGTTTGTAATAGTTTGCATGTCTACAAGCTTTAAGTTGCATGTCTACAACCTTTGATAATATTGCATGTGTTAGAATTGCATGATAATGTATAGTATGTGAATAACATGTCAAGGAAATGCATGTGTGTTCCAAAGAACACCACACCAAGGCTCACGGCCACTAACCAAATGGAGAACCAAAATGTTCTCTTAATTTTCTTAAAAGGTAATTTAATTAACCTAGGAGAATTAAGAAGGTTTCAAGTTGATTAGATCAAAGAAAATGAATTTAGAAATCAAATGGTAAGACTTAGTATTTTCGGCCAACATGCCTAAAATGAATGTGTTGATTTCAAAAACCATTTTCTAAAAACAATGGTTAAATGAATTTAGACAATACAATAAGTTTGACATATTTTTAGAAGATGAGAAATAATTTAGAAATCAAATTCAAAAGATTTAGGAAATTCGGCCAACATGCCAAACTAGACAATCTTGATTTCTAAAATCAATTCCAAACTATTTTCAAGTATAAAGAAGGCATTATATGTTAACAAGAATTTTTCTAAAAAGAGTTTTTAAGAAATCAATAGATTAGAATTAATTTGAGGAATTAAAATTAATGATTTTATTGTTATAAAGGAAATACAGTAATCTTTAAGAATTTCTAACATATGGCTCATACTATATTTTGAAGCATGTTAGGAGTTTTTAAAAGATTAAATTATCCGGTTTATTTAAATAAATAAAGTTTTTACGAAAAAATTAGGAAACCATTATTATTAATTTTCTAAACAAAATACTGTCAATTTTTCGTAAAAATGGTCAAATAAGATAGAAAAGATGTCCAAAAGACAATATACGGTATGGAAAATATTATACGTAGTTTAAACGTATTAATTATTATTTTTGTTTATTTAAACAGTGAATTTTAAGGGATTTGGACAAGAAAATGATTTAAAAATCCTACACGATTGAGAAAACGTATTAAAAAATTCTACGCGATTTTAAAAACAGAAAAATATATTTACGCGATTTATAAACGTTTGTAAAAATGACGGAATTGTGAAAACGCGATAAAATTTCTACGCGATTGACCGTTGCTGTATTTATTTTATGCTGTCGGGAAAATGTGAACCCGTACAGGCTTTTGAGGATTTTTCGCTGTCGGAAAAATGTGAACCCGTACAGGCTTTCTATTTTTCTGCCATTGAGGGCATATTATTATCTTGAGGGCATTTTCGTAATTTTATATTTTTGGAATTATGTATTGAGTTTATGCCAAATTTTTGGTGGATTGGTTGATGAGACGAATCACATCGTGTTGTCGATGCGATAAACGTAGTGTGGTTCATTGTTCTAATGGACTTGGAGACGTTAGTGTACGGTATCCCATATGTGGACAGTTGGTAGCTCCGCTGGGCCGTGGTAAACCGATAGCACACTAATGGACTCGACACGCACTATATTTAATCGAGATTTGTAAAGTCTAGTAGTACATTTGCCTGTAGTGCCACAACGTGAGACCGTGAACTACACCACGCCTGGATGATGGATTCCTGTGTCGTGGGGCTATAGACGCAACGTGTGACCGCGCAATAGTTGGTTGGGCAGCCGTGGTACTAATAGATTTTTACGAGTCATTCTCTCTGATATCTTTGTGTTTTTTTAGCTCCATGGAGTAGGGTGTGTTTTATATTTATTTATTGGGATCTATTTATTTATTTTGTCTTATTTATTTATTTTTGTCTTATCTGTTTATTATATTGATATTGATTTATTTGTTTACTGTATTTGTTTTATCTATTGTTGTATTGTATCATGTGTTTCTTGTTTTATTTTATCTGTGATGGTATATTGTTGGGATATTTAAATCTTTTTGAATCTTTACACTACTTTGTTACTTATTAATGTTATAGCTTTTCATATTGCATGAACTGTATATCTGTTGTTTGTCGTCTTCTTATTGGCCATGTTTGTGGTGATTTTAGATTGTCTTACCTCTTCGTTGTATGTATTTCTGTATATTTATTTTACGCGGTAAAGACTTTGAGGAAGAGGACCAGCCTCTTGAGATCCTGTACCCCGAGGAGGAGGAGGAAGATCAGCAAATCGACGACCAGTTTTACGACCAAGAACCATCCGATCATCCATATCCTTTGGATTGATTGTGGGAGATGGCAGTGCCAGGATTTTTGGGGTTCGTGACTCTCGAGTTTCATGGAGGATCATTAGCTTGGCATCTGCGAGGAGATCGAGATTCTGTGACATATGTAGGACGGCTGACTGTGACTCTACGTCATCGGTTTGATGGAGAGCCGATCATGACTACGACAGTATTTCTACACTTAGAGTTACCCTTATCCATTAGGTGTCATTGGGGTGGGATATCCACTGAGCCTAGTGAGATGACACTCGTATCGACTGCGCGATCTCATTATCACCGAGAGTCGAGACATCCGGGATATTTGTCTCCTGATGATCATTTTCATGTTGAGAGTGATCCTTCAGAGGATTAAATATGCATGATGTTTTTTTTTGGGCGCGTCTGCGTATGTCTGTATATATTGACTCTTTTATTGCTTTATTTACTGTTTTCGTTTAAATATTTGTAATTTTAGTTGTAAATTATTTGTACAACTTATAACTTAAATCATCTGTATATTATAATTAATGTTGTTTTGTTTATTTACTATTTCCGCATATTTTATTTAACAATATTCTGTTTATCAGGAATTATCTTACAATATGTAATATTATTTAACAAATGTTTTACAACTTGGGTAAATTTTATTTATTTATTTTATTTTTCTTTATATGTGTGGCATCCCCAAAAGGGTGTTACATATCGCAATTGCGAAAATATATTCTTGGTCCAACCCATTCTTTTATGGCTAATTGACTGTGTGGGTTAATTAGAGTTATCAGTACCTTCGTTACCTTTTGACTTATCTATTTCTACTTTTATTACCAAACCCATTGTTACTGTCTAGTTCCTTAAACAATCTTTTCTGTTAATCTAAATTGTCTACCTCTTTCTCAAGATAGACATGATCTTAAGAATAGGTTGGTTATCTTCTAACCATATCCTATAGATTATTTCAGTAAAATTTTAGTGTCCCAGAAAACTCATTCTTAAAATCGGGCAACATTAAATTTTTTGTTGGATATGCCCGATAACACATCGGATAGTTTTGTTACCTTTTCTTTCTAATCTTTATAATGTCCTTTTATATATTGCAATTGCAAGAAAGGATGTTCCTAGTCCAATTCATGTTATAGTATCAGATACAATACTGTTGAAAAAGAGAACTTGATTTGTGAGACATTTCCTGTTAAAAGCAAAAGGCAGAAGAGTGAAGCGGTACGAAGGCAAGGAAATTTCAAGTGATGTTGTTCGGAGTGGCGAATGCTCTCGCAATATTCATAGATTATGTGGATAGGATCTTTTGTCCTTATCTAGACAGAATTGTCATTATTTTTATTAACGACATTCTGATCAATTCTCGAAATCATGAGGAACATGCCAAACATCTCAGTGTGGTTCTCCAAGTCTAAAGGAGAAGCAGTTATATGCTAAAGTTGTCGAAATGCGAGTTTTGGTTGGATAAAGTTCAGTTTTTGGGCCACATAATTTTCGAGGAAGGAATTGAAGTGGACGCGTCAAAAGTTGAAATAGTTCTTGAATGAGAAAGACCAAAGACTGCATCGGAAATTCATAATTTTCCCAAGATCGTAGGACTTCTCACCCAGCTTACCAGAAAGAATTAAGCGTTTGCTTGGACTGATGGATACAAGGAGAATTTTTAAGAGTGGTAAAGGCGCTTGACTACTTCACCGGTGTTAATCCAACCCGATCCCAACGAACCATTAGAGGTGTACTGTGATGCGACACATCAGGGTTTAGGATGTGTGCTTATGTAAAGCTGAAAGGTTGTAGCATATGCTACAAGGCAACCGAAGGTGCATGAAGAAAACTACCTTGCGCATGATTTGGAATTGGCAACGGTTGTGTTTTCATTAAAATATGGAGACACTTTCTTTATGGAGCAACATTCAACGTCTTCATCAATCACAAAAGTCTGAGGTATCTGTTTGATCAGGAGAAGTTGAACATGAGGCAAGGAGTTTTCGTTGGTTGAAGTAATCTGGAATGATGTAAGTGGAGATGCAACATGGGAACTGGAAGACAAGATGAAAGAGCAGTATCCATATTTGTTCTGAGACTACTACGAATTTCAAGGACAAAATTCTTTTTAGGAGGGGAGTGTTGTAACACCTCAAAAATTTATATTTTATTTATTTCGGTCGATTCTTAATTATTTTGAATAATCCGATTCGACTTCCGTAAATTTTATGATTTTTGTGATTTTTAGGAATTTTTGGGAGTTTTTACATTTTTGATTATTTTAATATTATTTTTGGGGTTGTATATAAGCCTTTGTATTTATTTCTTTCTATCAATCCTTAATTATTTTTACTAATCTGATTTGATTTTCATGAATTTCATAATTATTATGATTTTTGTGAATTTTTGTGATATTTTAGATATTTTGAATGTTTTAATATATTTTAGACATTTTAAGATATTTTGAATATTTTATTATATTTGAAATATTTTGAGATATTTTGAATGTTTTATTATATTTTGGATGTTTTGTGATTTCTGTATGCTGTAAAATTATTTTTACTATTCTATGACTGTATTTGATTCTTTTGTGTGATTTACTCCGAGTCAGAAAAATAATAATTTTCAGGCCGGAAAAAATCTTTCTGTATTTATTCGGAGCCAGGGGATCTTAGTAAACCTAATTCGGGAGATACATGACATAATCTTTTAATTTTTAGAAGTTATCTATGAAATAAAAATATACTATATTTTTATTTACAGCGGACTAATATTTATTGACTTGTAAGCAGTAATGCTCTGTTCATTGAGTAATAATTTCTGTAGCTATTGTCTGTTGGTTAATAGCTACTGGTAAATATCTTTCTCAGAAATATCTAGTGGATGATTCTAGATACAAGCCTAGTCACCTACTCTAGAATGTTCTAGATGATGACTCATCATTTGGTGACTCACCTAGGTGACTAGCTTAGTGACTCACATGTTCTAGACTATTCTAGAAGGTTCTAGAAAATGCCAAGTCACACGACTAGTCATCAAGTACTTGAGTACTTACTTTACATGTGGACCAATGAGGAGCTGGTCAAAGTTAGCGGCTATGACTCATCGTGGAGGACCGATAGGAGCTTGACACGTGGCATGACATCTCAGCACCTATGACTCAGCTGGTGTTGGAAGCTTGTAGAAACGATGACTCGCCATGTTCTAGAATGCTGACTCGCCACATTCTAGAAGCTTATAGAAACGCTGACTCACCCTATGACTCGCCATAGTGAGTTACACGTTCTAGAAGGTTCTCTTGGTGACTTAGCCAATGGCTCAGTGCTACGACTCATCATGCTGACTCACCTGTTCTAGAAATCTCCACAGTGACTCACCATGCTGACTCATCATAGTGAGTCGCATGTTCTAGGAGTTTCTCTCTGATGACTCGCTATGTGACTCAAGGCTAAAGGAAGGTTCTAGGAGACTCTAAAAATATCTTGATCAAACTATCCTAAGCTTCATCTTTTTCATGAAGTCTATAAATAGGAGGGCTTTGATTCATTTCCATCTTTTGTATGAAACTCTCACCCTTTTCTCTCCTTGTGTTCCATGGCCAAATACCACTTGGAGGCCAAAATTCTACACTTGGTCATCTTTTCTTCATCTCCATTCAAGAAGGCAAAATCTATACACCAAACTCTCTCACATTTATTAAAATCTCTCTCACTTTTCTTTCTTGAAAGCCATGGCCAAGCTTGTTTGTAGAGGCCAAGTTTGTGACTTAGTTATCTTTCCATCAATTCCATCAAGAAAACAATAAGCTAAACACAAAACTCTTATCCTTTCCCTTCTCTATAACCCATGGCCAAAGCACCAAGAACCCACCTCCCAACTTCTTAAATTTCATCTAATTTCATATCTTGAATTCTTATACCAATTCAAGATACTTTGGTGTTGTGATAATCTTCATCTATCTCTTGGAAATCAAAAAGTTCTCACCTTGTTCTTCAAAGGAAGCTCATGGCCACACCCTTCCAAAATACCTTCCAAGCTTCAATAATTCTAAACAACCTTAGATCTTGAATCTCCATGCAATTCTAAGGAACTTTCATGTTAAGACCATTTTCCAAATCATCCATCTTCAATCACTTTTCTTAAGATCTAAGTTTGAAGGATAAAGGGTGAAGTTCTTGATATTCTTTTCTAATCTTAGATTTAAAGTTCTAAACCATGTTTTGATCCATGGTTTTCTTATTTAAGCCTTTGATATTGATTATGTGTGTTTACTTTGATTTTTTAAGAATCTCTTGGTGGAGAAAAGTAGATTCAAGAGGGACATACAAGGAGCTTTGGAGGGTTCACAACAAGATAAGAGGGAGATTATCCTCATCAACCATGTGTTGGTGGCGAGGAGTGGATTTGTGTGTGGTGAAAAATTCATAAGTATTTATTCACTTGGTTGTCTATGCTTAAGTGTTCTATGTTATATTATGTGTGATTTTATTTCTCTGATAGCTATGCATGATTTTATTGCTTAATTAGTATGTGTAATAGTATGATTTTGATTACCTTGTGATAAATTGCTTAATATGAATTTTATTGCTTTAATAATATGCATGAACATGTGGTAGTATAAATATGATTTAAATGATATGTGTATATTATGATATATGTTGCAAAGAAAAGAATTTTGGTTCCAATGGCCATAAAGAGGCTCAAGGCCTTCACTCTTGTGTTAGAGCAAACCAATTTAAAATGTTTTACTAAGTGTAAATTTAGATGATTTAGTAAAGATTTTTACAAAGAAAAATGAGATAGAAAATGAATAAATATTCAATGATGAAGCAAAGATTTAATTTTGGCAAACATGCCAAGAATTGTTATTCTAGATCAAAAATATTTTCTTAAGTGTAGTCTTAAAGGATTAATTAATAGGAACTCAATTTAGTGAATTTTGAAATATAAAAAGAATGATTTTAATGATAGAAATGAAAAAGAAGTTTTGAAAGTGATTTATAGCTTAAAGTATTTTATTTAAAAGGATTTTAGTAAAGGTAATAGTAGAAGATTTTATTAAATTCAAATAATACAGAATTTTAGTAAAACGTCAAAAATTATTATTTAGGGTTTAGAGTAGTTTTTATAAGAAAAATGCAAAATGATGTCCAAATAATATTTTTAGTTTGGAAAGTTTCATAATTTAATTTAGAATGTCAAGAAATATTTTATATAGTGAAAAACAGTAGAAAAACCTTACGTGATTCAAAAATAATGATTTTTGAGCTACGCAATTTTGAAAATGTTTAAATATTTTTACGCGATTAGGAAAATGCTAGAAAATATTTACGTGATTTGAAAAAGTGACAAAAGCATCACGCGATTGTGAATACGTGATAAAAAGGTTACGCAATTGAGAAAAACAGCAGATTACTGTTAGGCCAACGTACTAGACCCAGGTGAAGCATTGATATTATATAATTGAATGAGCAGTTATATAATATCATTGATACGAATATTATTAGACAATTGAATGAACAGTTATTCTAATATTATTGTGAACAGTGTAACAGTGGCTTGAGTTATGCATTGAGTTATCATGTATTGAACATTGTATAGTTGATGGTTGTGATGGTTTTTTTTGCTTAGGAGTGAATGAGAATTGAATACTGTGATCCAGTGAGGGATCTACTGGGGGGCGTTATGGCGCGGTGATTCATAGTGACCTGTTTGTCACTTTATACATCTTTGGCCATGATAAACCGTTGCAACGCACTGGCGCATGTCCCAACAAAACACTATTACTCTTCGCGTCCATGTAGACTGTCATAGAGGTGGGCAGATCTTTTGTGCCATTCACATCTGAAGTTGTTTAGCTCCATGGAGTAGAAAGATGATGCATTGTGCATATGCATAGTCGATATACATATTGTGTGGCATTGTCAAGGTGCATATTCTGGTGGCATAATCAATATATATATATTATTAATATCTGTTGTTAAAATACCATTAATGTTTATATTATTGTGAAATATGTTTTCTGAAGATAAATTGATAACATGATTATACTTGTGATATCTATGTGTATGAAATGACTTTGTCATTCGTATCATTCTTTGCTACCATGCTAGTATTGATGAAAGGGGATCTCACATCTTTGCTATACTGTTTTGTTGTGTTTGTATTGTTAAAATTCGTGTAGTAGGCAAAACAAGTTTCTTAGACTTAACTGGAGGCAATGTTCTGAAGTCGGTGATAGCGTCGACGAGTGATCTTCCCAGTTTCGATAGTGTGCAGTTTGGTAGAGGAACGGAACAAGTATATTGAGTTTTCTCATTAGTGTTGTTACTGTGCCATTAAGTAGGACCCGTCATTGGGTTTGCTACTATTTCTTTGAGTATGTAAGTTTTATGTTTTAAGTGTTGTTGAATATTATGTGGTATAAGTAAATGTGTGTATTAATCTGTTCAGTCTATTTTCTGTATTATCTATATATTTTGGTAAGTTTATGTTTCTGCGAAAAGAAATTTTAAAATCCATATTTTAGAACTCAAAGCTTTTATGAAATGATTTTTCAGATTCTAAGTTTTTAGTCGGAAATATAATGTCCTACGATGGGTGTTACAATGTCATAGCACCGGACACAGTCCAATTGAAAGAGAACTTAACCTATGAGACACCTCTTGTAAGGATTGAGGATAGGAGGATGAAGCAACTCAGAGGGAAGGAAATCCCGTTAGTAAAAGTAATCTGGAATAGCACAACCGGAGATGCGACATGGGAGTTAGAAGATAAGATGAAGGAGCAACATTCGCAACTATTCTAAGATATGAAAATTTCGAGGACGAAATTTCTTTTTAGAAGGGAAAAGTTGTAACACCCCGAAAATTGTTTGTTTTATAATAAATAGTCATTTTATAATATTTGTGATTTTTGCATATTTTTGTGGATTTTTCTGAAAATGTGGATTATTTTAATATATTTCTCATTTTACGTGCGCGCTGAGCGAAGCCGGGAAAACGAAATATTTTTCCCGACGCTAGTAAACCTTGAATTGTGGAAACGTTGTTGGGGGATCTTACTAAACCCGAGGCCGGACACAGTTTACCAAGTTTGCGTTTTTTGAGATTTTATCTAATAAATAAAATCACTGTACCGTGAAATTATCCGATGGACAATAATATTATTTTTATTAACTATAACCCTTGTCCACTGGATAATAGCTTTAGTAGAGTGTTGGTCATCTTTTATAGATAGCACTTTAATGACATAATCAAAGATGACATCATGTATGTGACATCATCGTTTGACTTTGGGAAAAATATTCCAAAACTTCCCAAAGAAGCTTTGTACAAGGCTTCCATTTTCTCTCTCCTCCATGCCACACTCCACGGTAATGAGGGCCATTTTGGAGCCAAAAATTAGGTTTTCACTTTACTACTTTTCATTTCTAATCTTTGTAATCACCAAAAGCTATCATCTTTCTTGTTTCTTCATCTTTTTCTCTCAAACTTTTCTCTCTTCCTCTCTACTCCACGACAACCACCACCATGGGAAGCCATTTTCACTAGCTTGCTAAACTCATCTCATTTCTTGCTTCCTCTCATCATTCTAAGACTTTTCTCTTTGGTGATCATCTCTTAAATCTTCCTTTTTCATCTTCCACCATTGAAGCCTTAACTTGAAACTCTAAGATAAAGTTCTTAGTTTTTCTCTTCTTTTCTTTCCTTTTTTGTTTTTCTTGGTCACCTATGTGACCAAGGACTCTTCTTTTCATGGTTTGAGTGAGGATTGTAAAAGTTTGCTCACTTTAGGGTTCTTTTGAAGGCGGAGGACGAAAATTGCAGCAAAGGGATCAAGAAATGTGGGGATGAGGAGACGTTTTTGGTGTTGTTGATGAGGAATCCATGTGGGATTGCTCTCTTTGTTGTGTCGTTCTTCATGATTTTGTAACTATTTTGTCTTGTATGATTTATTGATTGTCATTGTGTGTCTTGATGGCTGTGGAATATATATTGGATTGCTTGGATTGTTATATGGAAAATTTACGGTTCTTTACCCCTTTGGAGTCACAGCCAAGA
Source organism: Ormosia emarginata (assembly GCA_029884605.1). Lineage (NCBI taxonomy): Eukaryota > Viridiplantae > Streptophyta > Magnoliopsida > Fabales > Fabaceae > Ormosia > Ormosia emarginata. The sequence continues at coordinate 22,649,808 of JAQQTP010000074.1, read as the reverse complement.
GGCCAAGTTTTTGGGTGTTCAAGTTTTGATCTTTGTAGAAATTGGAACTTAGGTGATTAAGTGTTAAAGAGTTAGTTAATGCAATGGAAAACTTTGGGTTCTTACCCCTTGGGAGGCTCACGGCCTCTAAGGCCTTTTATGGGTCCAAGTATATAATTTTTTTGTAACCTTGGAATTTAAGTAATTGAGAGTTAAGTAATTAACAATGTGATGGAAAGAAATTTATTTAATGACCTAGAGTGATTTTAAACTTAAGAAAAGAACAAGAGTGTTTGTGAGACTTGGAGAACCTTAGAATAATTTTCTAAGTGAACATAATTAAAAAAAAGTAAAGAATTTGGTTAATTAAGAGAAGTAAAGATTGAACGAGAATTACAAAAGAATTCCTCTAGAGAAAGATTTCATAAGAAATGTTAAATTAAAGTGAACTTCCGTAATGAACTTTAAAAGTGTATTGTCACATTTGAGAACTTGTTAATGTGTTGTTATGGGTCCATGAGTGACACCAAGAAATTTGTTGATGTTTAACTTGGCCAAATTGTGGCTTGTTATAGAAAAGTATATCATTGTGAAATATACATGAATATGCATTGAGTCATCATGCATTGTGAAAGTTCGGTGGACTCTGTTGTAAGGCTTTATGCCTAGGAGATTGAATCACACCTTAGTACGGGTATGAATAGACTAGTGTAGGTCATTTGTTGACCTCGGGGGCGTCGGGGTGCGGGTGTCTCACAAATGGACAGTTGGTAGCTCCTCTGGGCCATGGGATAAACCGATGCAAAGGCACCGACAATCCAGACTGAGACACTGTCCTATATCGCATTCCTATGAAGAATATCGCGTATAAAGCCTTGTTGTGCAGAATTATTGATTTTTCTGAAAGCACTTGATTTTAGGCTGACGAGATACTGGCATGTCTCCCTGATCATTATCTCCGATGTTTGTGTCTAGTTCCATGGAGTAGGATTTTTGGTACCATGTTCACATGCATAGTCGGTTAACATATTATTTGGCATTTATTTATATGATTATGGAACTGTTGTTTTTATTGATATTATAACTGCCTGGATTTGTTAAGTTGTTTACTATTTGAATCATGATGCTGATTATTATTCCTACTATGCTATGTGGGTGTCTTGTGCCATTTTGTTTCTTTACTTCCATAATTGGTATTGAATGTAAGATGTCTTACCTCTTTTCTGTATTTCTACTATTCTATTTATTTATGTGTTTCTCTGAAGACGTTGGTGAGGAAGGGGAAGCGCATGAATTCCCTGGCTTTTGGCCTGATTTCGATTAGTCATCTGTTTGGTCATGGCGTTCCATCCGTGTGGCCTTTTGGGTTATGTGAGATTGACATTTCATGGAGGTCCGGACCACTGGCACATCAACGTGACCACGGATCACTGCATCTACCACAGAGACGTGACTGTGTCTTTGGCTTGGGGTTGTCATGATCCACCTGTCTTTACTTTTTAATGCACCTTTATATTTAGAGTTTTACTTGCCCATTCGTGATATGTGGGATGATTGTTATTACACTCCATGAGAGGATTCGTTCTTATCCTCTGCACAAGCCCCTGCTCGTAATTCGGTTGCTCCGTTGAGGATTCCCTCTGATGAGGAAGATCATATGGAGGACCCATCTGAGGCTCGCTCCTAGTTGTTCATAGAGGCTTGTCTCTTTTTGACAGCCCTTTTGGGTGGCTGGCTATATATTTCTTTGGGGGCCTGATGTTTTGTCTTTTTGGTGGGCTGTATATGTGTAATCTTTTTGAGGGCATGTAAAGCTTTTGCTTTTCTTTTGTATATCCGATGATGTATCTAAACGAGTATGATATAAGTATATATACGTATGATGTATGAATGCATGGTTTACTTCTCATGTTAATTTTTGTTGTAATTATGTTTAATCATTTTTTTATTACTAAAAAAAAAAGAATTCACCAAATCATTATATGTTTACAAATGAATAAGCTATTATCTATATATATATATATATATATATATATATATATATATATATCTGAATCAACTGGGTCTAATTAATAGTTTTGTTGTCTGAGTTCATTTTAAGTGTCACACTTCTTTCCCAAAAAGGGGTGTTACATGGATTCCTCACTATCAACACAAAACATGTACCTCACCACCAAGATAGGTTGAAGAGGATGATCTCTCTCTTACCTAAAGAGACAACTTGAAAAGCAAGCTCCTTTACCTCTTGAACTTCGTCCAACTCCTCCACCAAAACCCTAGGATGATTAAACTCACATAATCACCAACTAAAACTTGAAAAGAAAAGTCCTTGATCACCAAGGTGACCAAGAATCACGAAAAAGAGAAGAGAAAATAGAAAAGTCAAGAACTTTAACTCAAAGCTTCAAGTTTTAAAGCTTTATGGAAGAAGATGAAAATGGAAGAATCAAGTGATGGTCACAAAAGGAAAAAGCTTCAAGGTGATGAGAAGATGCAAAAAATAAGGTTGGTTGAGCAAGAAAACTTGGATGGCCAAAAATGGTGGGTTTGGCCGTGGGAATGGAGAGAAAATGGAGAAGAAAGGTGAGTCTTTGAAGATGGTTCCAACAAAAAAGAAAAGCCTTCAAATGGGATATAGTTTCAAGCAAGGCGATTGCTTGAAATTAAGCAAACATGGAGGGTGGAGAAGAGGGTGTAGCCATGGGTTTAGAGAGGAAAGGAAGAAGAGAAATGAGAGGAGAAAAAGTGAGAGAAAAGAAAATGTGGAGAGAGAAAGTGATAGGAAACTTTTTGAAATATGAAAAGTGAAAGTGAATATGTGTTTTTTGCGAAAAGGTGACAATTTGTGTCACCTTTTTCCTTCTCATTGTCATGGAGCTTCAAGGGAGGAGAGAGAGAAGTTGGCTTCCTTGAGAAGCTTGATACAAAGCTTCTCTTTTTGAAAAAGCCAGTGGTGATATCATTTTGATGATGTCATCTTGGTGATGTTATTAAAGTGCTTTCTAGAAAAAAATGACTAACACTCTACTAAAACTATTATCCAGTGTACAAAAGTTACAATTAACAAAATCAGTATTTATTATCCAACGAATAATAAAATGTACCATGATTTTATTTTATCAGATAAAATCTCGAAAAACAAAAACTTCATAAACTGTGTTCAGCCTCGGGTTTTGTAAGATCCCCCATCACCGTTTCCACAGTCCAAGGTTTTCCAGCCTCAGGAAAAATATTTTATTTTTTCGGCTCTGCTTAGCGTGCATACAAATCGAGAAATATATTAAAGTAATCAAAATCACTGAAAAATTGACAAAAATTGACAAAAATCACAAATATTATAAAATGAATATATATCATGAAACAAACAATTTTTAAGTTGTTACACCACCAATAGACTCAAAATCTCACAAGGTATGCATCTATCAAACTCAATCCACTAATTCAAACATCTACCACCAAGCATTTCAATTTCAAGAAGGAAAAAAATTCATTCAATCATACAATGAACCTTGAATTTCAATTGTCTTAAACTCTTAAACTTCACAAACATCAAAACATCATTGGAAGACAATTAAAAGCAGAAACACATTTTTATTTATTTATTTATTTTATTTTATTTTATTTTTTAAGAAGAAAACATAATTTAAAAATAACAAAAATAGCAAAAATAGTAAATCAGAAAAAGAAAACAGAAAATAATAGCCAACATGCTAAAATCTCTCTCCCACACTTAAATTTTGCATTGCCCTCAATGTAAAGCTCAAAAATCATTAGCAACCATCAATAACATCAACAAATATGAGACAATCAAAATAAAATAGAGGGAAAAGAAACATCCTTATCAAGTGGAGTAGACGGCTTCTTGCAAGGTGACAGCCTCCAAAACGTCCGCTTGAACTTGAGCTCCCTCATAAAATGGCTTGAGCCGGTGGCGATTTGACTGTGAAAGCTTTCATGGTTGCCTCACTTGTAATCTGCACAGCACCATAAGGAAAAATCTTAGTAACAACAAATGGACCTAGCCATCTAGATCGAAGCTTTCCGGGCATGAGCTTGAGGCGAGAGTTATAGAGGAGAACTTTTTGGCCAATCACAAATGTTTTCCTCATGATCATCTTATCATGGAAGGCTTTGGTCTTCTCTTTATAAAGTTTGGAACTTTCATAAGCCTCCAAGCGAATCTCCTTCAATTGTTGCAATTGTAGCTTCCTCTCCATGCCCGTTTGATCTAGGTCTAAGTTGCACTTCTGCACCACCCAAAATGCGCGATGCTCAATTTCCACCGGTAGATGACATGCTTTGCCAAAAACAATCTGATACAGAGACATCACGATCAGTGTCTAATAAGTAGTCTAGTAAGCTCATAAAGCATCCTCAAGCCTCTTGCTCCAATCATTTCTGTTAGGTTGAACTGCCTTCTGGAGTATCTATTGTTACCAAGTGACTTTAATACTCAAGAGAGGGGTGAATTGAGTTTATAAAGCAAGTTTACAATTCTTTCGCAAAATACTTGACTATTGAATTTTCTTGAAGCTATTGACTATTTGAAATGAATGAATTGATAAGAACAATATATATTGCTTAATAACCAACCAAGAGAGAAGTAATCAAGTAAGAATACAAGCAATATACAAATATTAAGAGAAGGGTTTAGAGAATCAAACACAATAATTTATCCTGGTTTGGCCACCAATCCACTTGTGACCTACGTCCAGTCCTTAAGCAACCACTCGAGATTTTCCACTATATCTTCAAGCTTCAATAGGTGCTTGACTACCTTTACAAACTTGAGCACTCAACTCTTTGGGATACCTCACCCTTGAGCTTGAGTCTCTTCAAACAAAGGGATGCCTCACCCTTTACAATATGGAGGGATACCTCACCCTCTCTTTACAGATTTATCAAGAATATAGATGAATAGAAGCTTTCTCAAGAGTGAATGATACAACTTCAAGTCCTATAGGTATTTATGATCCACTTGATAATGATCAAAACAGAGGATTTTATGAACAATGATAGTGAAACTCGTATTAATGCTCAACTGGGTTTTTCAGCTTGGTTGATCAACCCCCATAGATGCCCAACAACTTGTATTTAAAGCCCATTGAATAAAAGAGTCGTTGGAGAGTGGTTGGGACCATTAATGGCAGCTTACTATCCGTTATTTCCTCTTCTGGTTCGTGGTCTCGAATAACAAGTTTGTTATTCGAATAAGGCTTCAAATAGCTTAGGGCAATTTTGTCTCTGGAACGTGTTATTCGAATAACCATATTGTTATTCGAATAACGACTTATAGATTGGTTTCTAGATAACTTCTTATTCAAATAACAAACTCGTTATTCGAATAAGCCTTTCTTAGAAATGCTTCTGAGACCGTGTGTTATTCGAATAACACTTATGTTATTCGAATAATACATCAAGTGCCTTGATGAATTTGAACTTGTTATTCAAATAACACAGGGCGTTATTCGAATAACCCTTACGCAGATGAGATTATTTGACTTCTCTGATATTGGTTATTCGAATAACAAAAGTTGTTATTCGAATAAGGCTCTTAGAAAAATCATTTCCTAGAGCTTTTGAATATTGCCAATTAATCTCAAATGATCTAGTAAGCTTTTGGACACTTGTGTTTGTTTCTTTGGTAACCAAAAACCAATTTGAAGCCTCATGAATATGTGAGTTATTTGAGTTCTTTTTATTTGAGACTTTAGGTGAATCATTTATACCTTTACATCATGATCTAAAACCTATAGCTAGTCTTGAGGGTCTTGGTTATGATCTTGACTCATGGATATGATCTTGACCCATCTTCATGTTTGTTATCATCAAAACTAAGTTCTTCATTTATCAATGGCTAATCACATTCTCCCCTTTTTTGATGATGACAAACCAAGCATTTGAGAAAAGAGTTAGTCCATAAACCAATGGAATCCACAAAGGAAAGATACTTACACCTCCTCTACTTTGTAAGAGGAGAGTTGATTTTCAGAGATATGCGCAGCTCCCCTTTTCTTTTGGAATCCTTGATCCTCTTTAAGGAAGATTTTCTAACCTGTCTTTTCTCAACATAATCTCCAAAAGATTGTTAAAAATATAATGATGTATTCTCCCCCTTTTGTCATTACTAAAAAGATGGAGCAACAAAAGCACAGACAGATATGCAATTTAGAAGTATATTTGAACTATTAAATAAATAAGGAGAAGATCATACAAATCATTAATATGCAGAAAGATCATTTGTCATTAACAAAAACAATGGTTAATTACATTTACAGTGTCTCTAGTTATGATTTGCTACAATCCAAAACATAAAAAAAACTTAGGAGCTATGGATCCTAGAAAAAGGTATCCGGTGGAGAAGGAGGAGAGGAGGGAGCTTGTCCAGATAGCATGGTTCGTAGGGTAGTCTGCTCACGCTCAATCGCCTCAAGCCGGTCAAAGATGATAGTGTTTGTGTGTTCAATGTAGGCTTTGAGGTTAAGCATGGTTGACATGAGCTGATCATTTGTCACATGATCAGCGACAGGGATATCAGTAGCAGCTTCAGGAGCAACTTCAGGAGCATCTTCAGGCACAGCAGGAGCACCAGCACCAGCCTCGTCCTGCTCATCAGGATATACTCATCTGCCGACCTCATCTGGGACCATCTTCATTTTCTTCAGAGTGTATTCTCCGAAGATATTGAAGTGAGTGAGCTTTATTGGTCGCTTAGTTTCCTGAATTACAATGTATTTTTTAAGGAACACAGAGATGAGTAGGGCATAAGGCAAGTTGGAGTTTTCTTGGTGCTTTGCCTTTAGCATGTGTTTGCCAATGAAGTTTGGCCAGTTGATCCTCCAGTTCTTCCTCAGAACCCAAACCATGAAAATATCATCCTCAGTTAAGTAGGCGTAGTTACCACCACGAGGTGCGAGAATGTGACGCATAATGAAGTAACCTATCCTGACTGTTCAGCATCCCACTCTTCAACCCAACCTTAGGCCATTGAGTGCCAGGCTTTACAATGAGAGGCATGGCTTCTTCCTTATCATACTCCTTGACGAATGGCCTGCTGTCTTCTTCAATAGCAGTGCCTATAGCATTCAGGTTGAAGAGCTCCATCCAGTCTGAAGGGGAGATTACTATTTGTTGGTCCTTGATCTTGGAGACGATGTTTGGACCATCTAGCCTCAAATTGCAATAGAACATCTTTACCAGATCAGGGAAGATGGTGTTAGAGTAGCTGCATAATTTGAGAACTCCTTGGTGGTTGAGAGAGTCAAGAAACTCGAATCCACCTTCGTCTTCAAAGAATTTTAGGTCCATCACCTTTGGCTGCACAATATTGCGGTTCCAGAATTGCTCCCTGAACCTCGTCAGGTCAGCTTCGTTGGATAAGAGTCTCCTGAGATCGAGAGGATTGTTGGTAGGAGCGGTTTTTGAACGTAGGCATTTGGATGAGGATGCCATTGGAGAGTTTGAGGGATTGATGGGTGGTTTTGGTGGAGAGGGAAGAGAGTTTAGAGAGAGAGGACGGTGGTGGAACGTGGGGAGAGAGGGAAAAATTTCAGAAATGAAGTTTAGAAACGTGGGGACCATATTTGTATCTTGCATGTTATTCGAATAACAGTTATGTTATTCGAATAACAAGGTGGTAGATCAAACGTTTTGACCACCCTGCCAAACGGTATTCGAATAACAATAAGTGTTATTCGAATAAACACTGTGAGGCTGTAAAGGACATGGCATTCTGCCATATTTTATTCGAATAACAAAATCTTTATTCGAATAACAATGTAAACTTGGGTGTTTTCTGACAAACCTTATTCGAATAACTATTGTGTTATTCGAATAACGAATCATTTGGTGCTTCTTGACCATTATTATTCGAATAACTAACTGGTTATTCGAATAACTAGTTAAAGAGCAGAATACGTAGGAATATACTTTAAGTTGTTATTCCAATAACTCAGGCCTTATTCAGGCATCAGTTAAGCACAATTTTACCTAATTTTGTGTAGGACCTGCAAAACAAATTTAGGGAAACCTCCGACACCCAAGTTAGCAAAGATTTAATGGAAATAAATCAAGGATATAATAATGCAAGCATTTATTCATATACATGATTGATCAATTATGCCCAATTCTCTTCTAATGAAATAGAATGCTTCTTTTGCTAGAGGTTTAGTGAAGATATCAGCTAGTTGTTTAGTTGTTTCCACAAATTCTAGAATGCAATCACCCTTTTGAACATGGCCCCTTATAAAATGATGTTGTATTTCTATGTGCTTTGTTCTAGAGTGTAAAATGGGATTTTTAGACAAGTTGATTGCACTAGTATTATCACATCTTATGGGGATGTGATCCAGCTTAAGACCATAATCTAGAAGTTGTTGCTTCATCTAAAGGATTTGAGCACAACAACTTCCAGCTGCAACATATTCAACTTCACCAAATTTGACAATGCCACACTATTTTGCTTCTTGTTATGCCAAGAAACTAATGAGCTTCCAAGCAAGTGGCATGTCCCACTAGTACTCTTCCTATCCATTTTGCACCCAGCAAAATCAGAATCGGAATAACCTATCAAGCTACATGAGGTACCCTTAGGGTATCACAGTCCCATTTGTGATGTGCCCATTAGATATTTCATAATTCGTTTTACAGCACTTAGGTGTGATTCTTTAGGATTTGCTTGAAATCTAGCACACATGCATACACTAAACATGATATCTGGCCTACTTGCGGTAAGGTAAAGGAGTGAGCCAATTATACCTCTATATTTAGTGATTTCTACCGATTTATCTACTTCATCCTTGTCCAAGTAACAGGAAGTTCCCATTGGTGTAGCCATTTGTTTTGCTCCTTCCATTCCAAACTTTTTGAGAAACTCCTTGCAATACTTAGATTGACTTATGAAAGTCCCACCCTTTGTTTGCTTGATTTGAAGGCCAAGGAAGAAATTGAGCTCACCCATCATGGACATCTCAAACTCACTTTGCATGATATTAGCAAATTCTTTACAAAGAGAGTCATTAGTAGTACCAAATATAATATCATCAACATATATTTGAACAAGTAGATTGTCATGCTTTTTATGTTTGATGAAAAGAGTTGTGCCATCCTTTCCCCTAGAGAAACCATTTTCCAAAAGGAACTTACTCAACCTTTCATACTAAGCTCTAGGAGCTTGTTTCAAGCCATACAATGCCTTTTTAAGTTTAAAAACATGGTTGGGTAGTTCATAGTTTTCAAAACTGGGAGGTTGATCCACATACACTTCCTCTTGGATGAAACCATTTAAAAAGGCACTTTTGACATCCATTTGAAAAAGTTTAAAGTCCATGATGCAAGCATATGCAAGTAACATTCTAATGGCTTCTAGTCTAGCTACGGGAGCATATGTTTCTTCATAATCTATACCTTCTTCTTGATTATAACCCTTAGCTACAAGCCTAGCTTTGTTTCTTATTATTAAGTCTGTTTCATCAAGTTTGTTCCTAAAAACCCATTTGGTGCCAATTATAGGATGATCGTTGGGCCTTGGAACTAATTCCCAAACTTGATTCCTCTCAAATTGGTTTAGTTCATCTTGCATGGCCAAGATCCAATGTTCATCATTGATGGCCTCATTTATATTTTTAGGTTCAACTTGAGAAACAAAAACCATATGATTACATGCATCTCTAAGAGAGTTACGAGTGATTACCCATTTTGATACATCACCTATTACTTTGTCAAGAGGATGATATCTTGATGTTCTCCATTCCTTGGGAAGACCCATGATTTGAGAGTTCTCTTGTCTTAGGGAATCATATGGGCTTTCTTCTTGCTTCTTGACTTCTTTTTCTTGATTTCCTAGGTGAGTTCTTGCAAGGATTTCTGTAACATCATCAACAAGCTCCTTTCTTGGCTCGTTTGGGTTAGTTTCATCAAATGCAACATGTATGGACTCTTCTATGGTCATAGTTCGTTTGTTATAAACCCTAAAGGCTTTACTATGTATAGAATAACCAAGAAATATTCCATCATCAGATTTTGCATCAAACTTCCCCAAGTTATCCTTTCCATTATTTAAAACAAAGCATTTACATCCAAAAACATGAAAATGTGAGACATTTGGTTTCCTTCCTTTGTATAATTCGTAGAGGGTTTTCTTTAAAATTAGCCTTATTAGAACCCTATTCATAACAAAACACACGGTGTTAACCGCATCCGCCCAAAAATACTTAGGAAGGTTGGCCTCATTGAGCATAGTTCTTGCCATTTCTTCTAAAGATCGATTTTTCCTTTCTACAACACCATTTTGTTGTGGTGTTCTAGGGGCTGAAAAATTATGCTTAATGTCATGTTCATAACAAAACGTTTCAAATTCATGGTTTTCAAATTCACCACCATGATCACTTCTTATGGATGCAATACAAAATTTTTTTTCGTTTTGGATAACTTTAGCAAGCTTTTTGAATGATTGAAAAGTATCATTTTTGTGAGATAAAAACAATGTCCATATAAACCTAGAAAAATTATCCACGATCACTAAGGCATAGTAATTTCCACCAAAGCTCATAGTTCTAGAGGGACCAAAAAGATCCATATGCAAAAGTTGTAGAGGTCTAGAAGTTGAAACCATATTTTTAGCTTTAAAAGAGACCTTTACTTGTTTTTTCTTTTGACATGCATCACAAAGTTTATCTTTTTCAAATTTGAGTTTTGGAAGACCAATTACTAGTTCTTTAAAAACTAATTTGTTTAAGTGATTCATGTGAATGTGAGCAATTCTTCTATGCCATAACCATGAATCATTTTCTCTAGTCATAAAGCAATTAGCATTATTTGAGGAAATGTCATCAAGGCTAATCATATATATGTTATTGACCCTATGACCAACAAACCTAACATGTTTATCATCCTTACCTTCAATTATGCAACAATTTGAATCAAATATTACTCTATTCCCCTTATCACACAATTGACTAATGCTAAGCAAGTTATGTTTGAGTCCTTTAACAAGTAAAACATTATCAATGGATGAGGAAGGAATCTTACCAACTTTACTGACTCCAAGGATCTTTCCTTTGTTATTGTCACCATAAGTCACATGTCCACTCTTCTTGGGGACTAGGAAGGAGAACTTGGAGCCATCACCAGTCATGTGCTTGGAACATCCACTATCAAGATACTAACTTGAGCTCTTGGTCTTCAAGCACACCTACAACACATATTCAGATTTTAACCTTTGGTACCCAAATCTTCTTGGGTCCTTGTGTGTTAGTGTTAGGCATGGTGCCCTTAGGGACCCAAACTATTTTTGTTCCAACCTTTGAGTTGATTTTCTTCCTTACATTACATGTTGATGCACTATGCCCTTTCTTTCCACAATGAAAGCATTTAATGAAGGGACTACTTGAGGTACTTGAGGAAACAAAGAAATTTTTTAGAAATTTTGTTGATTGTTGGGATTATACCCTAAACCTGCTTTTTGAAAGACACATCTTTGTTTCCCTAGTAATACATTCAAATTATCTCTTCCCATAGTAAATTTTGCAAGAGTGTTTTTCAAGTCCTCAATTTCAATTTCATATTCTTTACATGAAGAATAAGATGAGGGTGTGGGTATATTTTCATGTGAAGAACAAATCATGCATGATGAGTTGGCATCAATAAGTCCTAGAGTCTCATTTTCAACTTTGAGTTCTTCAATCTCCTTAGTTAAAGTAGAAATTTTGTTAGTCATTAAGGAGATTGTTTTGTTGGAAGTTAAAACCATTTTGGTGAGTCTCATGGATTCATCATGCAATTCTTGAAAGGCATCTTGCAATTCATTATATGAAGGAGATAGTTCAAGATTAGATGAGGTTACCTCGGTTTCGCTTTCCTCTTCTTCTTCTCCATTTGCCATAAGGCAAAGGTGGGCTTCCTCATCCTCCGAGTCATCGGTGGAGTCCATATCGTTGTCCTCCCAAGCGATGTATGCTCTTCTTCCTTTCCTTTCCTTGAAGGGCTTCTTTTCAAACTTCTCCATCTTCTTTTGATAAACCGGACATTCCATCTTCATGTGTCCGGGTTTTCCACATTCATAGCAAGTTGGAGTAGAAGAGGTTCCTTCTCCTTTTTGAAATGACCTTTTAGGAGGGAAAGGTGGTCTTCTTTGAGTTCCTTTCTTCTTAAGAAATCTTCCGAATCTCTTAACAAGGAGGCTGAAATTTTCTTCATTCATCTCAAGATTGTCAATACCATCTTCATCATCTTCATCCTCATTATAAATTGTTGAGGAGGTGGCCTTGAGAGCAATCCCTTTTTTCTTCTTATCTTGCTTCTCACTTTGACTTAATCGGTTTAGTTCCAACTCATGTTCTTGAAGCTTTCCAAAGAGAGTGGCCAAAGTCATTGTGGCAAGATTTCTTGATTCCGATATTGCCGTCACCTTGGGTTGCCAATTCCTGCTCAAACATCTCAAAACTTTATTAATAAGATCTTCATTGGCAAAAGTTTTTCCCAATGAAGCAAGATGATTAATTATATGAGTAAAACGTTTTTGCATTTCTTGAATGCTTTCCCCTTGGTTCATTCTAAACAATTCATATTCGTGAGTGAGTGTGCTAATTCTAGATCTTTTTACCTCACTTGTACCTTCATGAGTTACTTGCAATGTATCCCATATTTCTTAAGCGGTCTTACAATTTGACACCCTAAAGAATTCATCATACCCTAAAGAGATAGTAATGATATTCTTGGCTCTCAAGTTGTATTGAACCTTTTTCTTGTCATCATCAGTCCATTCATTTCTTGGTGTATTTGTTCTAACACCATCAACTAGACGTGTGGGGACAAAAGGACCATTTTCAATGGCATCCCACACATCAATATCAATAGCTTCAATAAAAATCTTTATCCTTTCTTTCCAATATACATAACCATCCCCATTGAAAAAGGGAGGCCTATTTATAGAAGAACCTTCATTAGAAAAACCATTTGAAGTCATCTTTACTCTTGAAGCGGCTAAGCTCTTTATACAAGAGTCTAGCTCTGATACTACTTGTTACCAAGTGGCTTCAATACTCAAGAGGGGAGTGAATTGAGTTTATAAAGCAAGTTTGTAATTCTTTTGCAAAATACTTGACTGCTGAATTTTGTTGAAGCTATTGACTATTTGAAATGAATGAATTGATAAGAACAATATATATTGCTTAATAACCAATCAAGAGAGAAGTAATCAAGTAAGAATACAAGCAATATACAAATATAAAGAGAAGGGTTTAGAGAATCAAACACAATAACTTATCCTAGTTCGGCCACCAATCCACTTGTGACCTACGTCCAGTCCTCAGGCAACCACTCGAGATTTTCCACTATATCTTCAAGCTTCAATAGGTGCTTGACTACCTTTACAAACTTGAGCACTCAACTCCTTGGGATACCTCACCCTTGAGCTTGAGTCTCTTCAAACAAAGGGATGCCTCACCCTTTACAATATGGAGGGATACCTCACCCTCTCTTTACAGATTTATCAAGAATATAGATGAATAGAAGCTTTCTCAAGAGTGAATGATACAACTTGAAGTCCTATGGGTATTTATGATTCACTTGATAATGATCAAAACAGAGGATTTTATGAACAATGATAGTGAAACTCGTATTAATGCTTAACTGGGTTTTTCAGCTTGGTTGATCAACCCCTATAAATGCCCAACAACTTGTATTTAAAGCCCATTGAATAAAAGAGCCATTGGAGAGTGGTTGGGAGCATTAATGGCAGCTTACTATCTGTTATTTCCTCTTCTGGTTCATGGTCTTATTCGAATTACAAGTTTGTTATTCGAATAAGGCTTCAAATAGCTTAGGGCAATTTTGTCTCTGGAACGTGTTATTCGAATAACCCATATTGTTATTCGAATAATGACTTACAGATTGGTTTCTGGATAACTTTTTATTCGAATAACAAACTTGTTATTCGAATAAGCCTTTCTTAGAAATGCTTCTGAGACCGTGTGTTATTCGAATAACACTTATGTTATTCGAATAACACAGGGCATTATTCGAATAACCCTTACGCAGATGAGATTATTTGACTTCTCTGATATTGTTTATTCGAATAACAAAAGTTGTTATTTGAATAAGCCTCTTAGAAAAATCATTTCCTAGAGCTTTTGAATATTGCCAATTAATCTCAAATGATCTAGTAAGCTTTTGGACACTTGTGTTTGTTTCTTTGGTAACCAAAAACCAATTTGAAGCCTCATGAATATGTGAGCTATTTGAGTTCTTTTTATTTGAGACTTTAGATGAATCATTTATACCTTTACATCATGATCTAAAGCCTATAGCTAGTCTTGAGGGTCTTGGTTATGATCTTGACTCATGGATATGATCTTGACCCATCTTTATGTTTGTTATCATCAAAACTAAGTTCTTCATTTGTCAATGGCCAATCACATCTGTTTGATCTTTCTATTGGAAATCTCGGCTTGCCCATTAGTCTAGGGGTGGTAAGGTGTAGAAACTCTGTGCATGACTCCATACTTTTTCATCAAAGCCTCTATGCTCTGATTGCAGAAATGTGAATCCTGATCACTAATGATGGCCCTCGAGACTCTAAACCTGCAGAAAATCTGTGATCTAACAAATTCACAACAACTTTGGAATAATCAGTCCTAGTGGCTTTCACCTCCATCCACTTGGATACATAATCAACAGCCAGCAAAATGTAAACAAAACCAAAAGAAATAGGAAAAGGTCCTATGAAATCAATACCCCAGACATCAAAAATCTCACAAAACAGTAAAGGCTGTTGGGGCATTTCATTCTGCGAGAAATATTACCTGTTCTTTGGCACTGTTCACAAGACTTACAAAACAAATATGCATCATGGAATAAGGTAGGCCAATATAAACTAGAGTCCAAAACTTTCCTAGCTGTACGAGTAGGTCCAAAATGTCCACCACATGCAAATGCATGACAAAAGCTATGAACAAAATCAAACTCATGATTAGGGATGCATCTCCTAATTACCTGGTCACTACAAAATTTCCAAAGATAAGGATCATCCTACACATAATACTCAGACTCACTCTTCAACTTATCAATCTGAGCCCTAGTAAAACATGCAAAGAAAACACCAACAACTAGGTAATTGACCATATCCATAAACTAAGGAGAAGTGACCTTACTTTATAGCTGTAAAAGCTGCTCATCAAGAAACGAATCATTAATGGGAAGAGGATCAGAGGCTCTCTTAATTCTGCTCAAGTGATCGGCGACCAGGTTCTTTGCTCCACTCTTATCTCGAATCTCTACATCAAATCCTTGGAGTGTTAGCATCCACCTAATCAATCGTGGTTTAGCTTCAGGCTTCTTCAAAAAAAATTTTAGAGTTGCATGATCAGACAATACTATAACCTTAGAACCAAGCAAATAAGATCGAAACTTGTCTAATGCAAACACAATTGCTAAAGTTCTTTTTCTGTGCTTGTGTAATTTACTTGAGCAGCATCCAAAGTTCGTGAAACATAATAGATCACATGGGAAGCTCTGCCCACTCTCTGTGCCAAAACAATGCCCACATCATAGGTAGAAACATCACACATTAGCTCAAACGAGAGTGTCCAATTAGGTGGCTGAAAGATAGGGTACTAGTCAAAGCTCGCTTCAAATGATCAAAGGCCTCCATGCACTTATGGCCAAACAAGAGCTCCACATCTTTGTGCAACAGGTTGGATAGCAGAAGGGTTATTTGAATGAAATCTCTGATAAAGCACCTGTAGAAACCTGCATGTCTAAGAAAAGAATGAACTTCTCGTACGCATGTGGGGTAAGATAAATTGGTAATAACATCTATTTTTGCAGGATCAACAACAATACCCTCGCTAGACACTACATGACCCAAAACTATACCCTCTTCTACCATGAAATGACATTTCTCAAAATTCAAGACAAGGTTAGTTTCAATGCATCAATGCAGTACTCTAGATAAACTATCCAAACAAGAATCAAAAGAAAAATCATATACAGTGAAATCATCCATAAACACCTCTATGCATTCCTCTAAAAAGTCGAAGAAAATACTTACCATGCACCACTGGAAGGTACTAGGGGCGTTGTAGAGGCCGAAAGGCATTCGCCTGTAAGCAAAGGTGCTGAAAGGGTAGGTGAATGTGGTCTTCTCTTGATCCTCAGGTGCAATGTGAATCTGAAAGTAGCCAGTGTATCCATTCAGGAAGCAATAATGGGATTTCCCAGCCAATCAATCTATCATCTGATCAATGAAAGGCAAGGAGTAATGATCTTTCTAACTAGCCTGGTTGAGCCCCTATAATCAATGCAGACTCGCCAACTGTTCTGCACTCTGGTAAGGATCCACTCATTCTTCTGATTGGCCACAACCATCACTCTAGATTTCTTGGGGACAACCAGCATAGGACTCACCCAAGTGCTATCAGATATGGAGTAAATAATACTAGCTTGTAGCAGCTTGGTGACCTTTTTCTTTACCATATCCAAAATCAGAGGGTTCAGTCTCCTCTGGGGTTGGCGCACTGATTTAGCTCCTTCCTCAAATAAAATTTTGTGCATGCATATGGAAAGGCTAATGCCAGGAATATCTACTAGTGTCCATCCGATGGCCTTTTTATTTTCCCTCAAAACCTGCAGCAATCTCACCTCCTGTTCAGCAAGGAGGTTTCTGGCTACAATCACTGGAAGTTGTAACACCCACCTTAGGGTATCACATTTCAGACCAACTCCTTTTATATTTTTTACCCAAGTTATAAAATGTTAAATATTATTTAAAATATGGGTTTCAAAATTTCTTTTTCGTAGACAACATAAACTTTACTAAATTAAAGTAACACGAGATACAAAAATAGAATAACATATATCTCTGATACATATCATAGAATCTTAATAAAAATACATTTTCTCATACATAACATGGATTCGTAATATCCTCATTACATAAACCATATAAGAACTCGACCTGGCCCAAGTTTACAATCTCTAAAGACAAAAGTTCTTCTCACTGGGAATGTCTCGCTACTTACACAACCTTAAAATAAGAAGTAATGACCCCATGGCGGGTCCTACTTATAGATAGAGTAATATCACCACAATACTCGATATATCAGAGTCCTAATGAACACACCAAGCAGCAGCGCCTTCAAGAAACTGTAGTCTAAAGAAACCTAGATGGTCCCTCCTTGCCACCATCGCAGTCTTCACCGACATAGGCATAAAATAGAAACAGACAAAATAATACAGCAAAGAGGTGAGATCCCCTACATCGCATACTAATATAGCAGCAAGAGAACGACAAACATTCCAACACAGTTTAACATACAATATAACAATAACATATTTAATAAGTAAATAATCCAATAAACTTGTATCACAATATTAGGCATAATGATAACACCACAATAATATTACATCACAATAATGTAAATGCTGATTATGCATATGCACGATGTGTATGTTGACCATCCTTTTCCACAATGTAACCAGTTCCTACTATTCCATGGAACTATACTCAAATTCAGAGATGAACATTCCAGAAGATCTGTCCTCCCTAAAAAGACAGTCTATGCTGGACCATGAAAAGTAATAGTGTCGTCAGGGCTGTCAGTGTGTTGCAAACGGTTTATATCGCGGCCAGGGGTATATATATATATGGTGCTAACATCAGCACTCGTGATAACATCATCACGAAGCAAATTACCGCGCCCTGACGTTCCCCCAGGATCTATTAAGATCCCACTATCCTGTAAGTTCCCGTCTACTCTTTAGGCATAAAACGCCACAACAACCATCAACTGTACAATGCTCAAATGCATGTTCAATGAAACCAAACCACTGTTGTACTGTTTCCAATGATATTAAATCAACCGCCCATACAACTACATAATACCAAAGATCCACATGGGTTTAGAACCTCGGTCCCCCAAGCACAATGCAATACCACAACTACTTAGATACAGTACGTCGGCTCTACAGCAGAACTTGTTGTTCCTCTCAATCGCGTAACTAAAATCACTGTTTTTAAATCGCATAAGGGTTTTTCTGTGTATTTTTAATTGCGTAAAATATTTTAATCATATTCTAAGCTTAAATTAAAACTTTTCTCATTTTCCATCAAAATTGGACGTTAATTCAAATATGTCCTTAATAAATCATTGTTTAGTAATGTTTCCAACATTTTCTCACTAAACCTCCTTTAATAAATACTTCCAAACATTTTCCATAAAAACGTAACTTATTGAAATTAATTTAAGATATCTCAAAAACATTTATTCATTACTCTCAATAACACTTTAAATAAAATACTTTAAGTTCCAAACCATCCTCAAAAATCATTTCCTTGCTAAAACTTCTCTGAATAATATTTTCTAATACTTTTTTCACAAAATTTTATTTCTTTGATTAACTTGGAATATTACAGCTCAAAATTTACTAACGCGCTTCAAAACCCAAAGGGCGAGCTATACGTCAGTAAATTTCAAGTTTTCACTTTTATCTCACATAATACTCTAATTACAGTAATTTTAATTCTAAAAATTTGTTAACTTTCTTTTTACATCTCAAAATTCATTAAAGTGAGTTCTTATTAATAAATCCTTCAAAACTACTCATTAGAAAATATTTTTGATCTAAAAACACCAATTCTTGGCATGTTGACCTAAAATCAATTTATTTTCCATAACCAAATATTTATTCATTTCCTATCTCATTCTCCTTTGTAAAAATCTTTAATCCAATTACTTGTTACTTAATCATCTAAGTCCACACTTAGTAAAATATTTCAAATGATTTGTTCCCAAAATCGTCATGGAAACCGTGTACCTCTTAGTTCTTAGAAAACAACATAGTTTTCCTTTCCATGTGATTCTTATCATATGCCACATGATTTTCATATATTCATGTTTTCATGCTTGCTATTAAAGTAATAAAATCATATTAAACATCCAATAATAATCCAATCAAAATCATAACATCCCACATATAAATCATACTTAATTATCAAAGTAATAGAATCACATATAATCAAAAAGTAACCATGGCAATTTCATACATACAATCAACATCATATAGTTATACATAGTCAAACACACAAACACCAATAACCACACAATTCAAATGAATAAATCCTCGCATGAATTTTCCACTCACAAACACAAACAAATCCATTCCCTCACCACCACATATGGCCGATGAGGTTTATCTCCCTCTTACCGTGATTGATGCCTCCTAGCTCCTTGTAGAACTCTCTTTTTGTATCAAATTTTTACCACCAAGTAGATCTTAGAATCAAAACAAATATATAAAAATTAGTATTTAAGGCTTGATCAAGATGACCATAAATCAAACCTGGTCTTAGGATTCCAAAAGTCAAGTAAGAAATCAAGTTTCAAGATCTTTACCTTGAAACCCTAGAACTTAAATCCAAGAATCAAGCTTCAAGATGATAGAATTAGGTCTTGATCACAACATGAAAGTTGCTTAGAATGAAGTTTAGGATCAAGTGATGTGATTAGATAGAATTATAAGTGATTGGAAGGCAATTTTAGAGAGTGAGGCCGTGAGCAATACAAGGAGAAAAGGTAAGAGCTTTTGTATTCTCTGTTTGATTGTAAGGTGAAGATGAATGAATCTTGAGAAGTTCACTATATGAAAATGTCTTGGATTGATGAGAAGATTCAAGATATGACGTTAGATGAAATTATGGAAGATTGGATGTAGTTTAGCGGGTGATGGCCGAATGCTATGGAAAAGAGAAAATGAGAGAATTTCTTGTGTTGGTTCTTGGTTCTTTGGAGAAAATGATGAGCAAATGAACAAGTGTAGTGAATAAATGAGTATTGTCTCCTATTTTTGGGTGTATGACTATGGGATATCAAGGAGAGAGAAATATGAGAATTATTTGGTAGCTTTGATGAATATTGAATAGAATTATGACCAAATGCATTTAGTTGAATGAATCTGCCTCCTTTTTGCATGCATGGCTGTAGAGTAGCTTGGATAGAAAGTTCAAGACTTGATTAGCAAGATAGAAACATTTGCACATGGCTTCACATGGTCTCACATGGCTTTGGTCATCATGTAGTCATCCTTTAATAAATAGAAAATTCAAGAACATGCTAGAATAGCTAGGTGGCCATGTGACTCAATGGAAAGACTAATTAAGTTTTGGTTCAATTTAATTCCTAATTACACTTAGCTTAGGTCTTCAACATAAAAGAGTCTTAGAATGATATATAGGCTTAAGTGACTAAAGGTGATAGAAAAGAAATAGATAACCTACACTAAAGCTTGTTGCCGTGGAGTGCATGCATGTGGGGGAATTAATGCTTAATCAATCAAGATGGAAATCAAGCACATAGTTAAAGTCATCAAGTGGTCATGCTTTGGTCACCTTGATGAATCATAAGCTCTTGAAATTCCTAGAAATCTCTACATAGCTGTGGAACACCATTGAGAGACTAACTAAAATTTTGTTTCATTTAATTAACACTTAAACTTAAATTAACTTAGCTAATTCATCTAGTTTAGGAATTAATTAAACTAGCCATTTTTGTTGACTTAATGCCATTGGCTAAAAATCATGTCAAGCCACTAATTTTGACTTCTAATAAAAGCTAGTGTCACATGGCTAAAGCTACAAGAATTTATTACTCACAGAATAAAAATTACTGCTCACAAACTAGTAATTATTGTACAGTGAATAATAAAATAACAGTAAAAAAAATTTAGTACTTGTATCAAATTTCGGGTTTAGTAAGATTCCCTGGCCCCATATTAATAGTACAAAATTTTCTAGCCCATAAAAAATTATACTTTTTCCGAGCCCACCCGGGCTCACAAACGACCCAAAATAATATTAAAATAATCACAATCTCAGAAAAATCCAGAAAAATTCTCAAAAATTATAAAAATTATAAAATTAATATTTATGCAAAAAAAATCGGGGTATTATAGAAGCTGCTCATCATCCTTCAAATATGCATACTTCATATGCTCAAGTAAAGGCTTAAGCTCAAAGGTAGGTGGTTTTTGGATTGAAGGTATCAATCTGGTTGCAGAAACTTCCCAAACAGCAGGATCGTATCTCATAAGATAAGGTAATATAGAACATGCAGATTTACCATTCACAATAGCAAGAATCTCAGAACATGCAGATTTATCACAATAAAAAACAACAGATTGATCACAATCAGAAACAGAACAAGCAAATTTATCAGAGACAACAATAGTAGATTTATCAAAAATAGAATTAGAATTAGAAACAATAGAATCAAAAATAGCACATTCAGATTTATCAAAATAAAAAACAACAACACCATCTAGACATCTCACAATCCCAGGAAATTCAGCTAGCATATCAAAATGCACATCAATCAACCAACATATCAAGGACATCTAATTGACAAGTAGAATGCTCTTCTAAAGGATGTTTCATGGCATCAAAGATATTAAATTGAGCTATGCTATCACTAAATTCCATGGTAAGGGTACCAGCATGCACATCAATCTTAGTTTTAGCAGTTTTCAAGAAAGGTCTTCCTAAAATTAATGGCAGCTGACTAGATGCAAATTCATCTTCCATGTTTAGAATATAAAAATCTGCTAAAAATATTAACTCATTTACCTTTACCAAAACATCCTCAAGCATTCCTATAGGATGAATTGTGCTATTATTTGCGAGCTAAATAATGATTCCAGTAAGCTTCAACTCTCCAATCTACGAGGATTCAAAACTGATTTGGGCATAACATTAATGAAGGCAACCAAATCCAACATTGCATAAGTGAATTGTTGGATGCCTATTATGCAAGGAATTATGAATTAGGGGTGTTCTTGGACCGGTTTGGATCAGTTTTGAGGCAAAAAATCATCCGATCCAAACAAGATAAATATCATCGGTTTGGTTTGGATTGGATGAATTCCGATAACCAAACCGATCTAATCCAAACCGATTTTAATCGGTTTGGATTGGATTGGATGATTCGGTTTTTAACCAATAACATAGTAAAAATGCAATCTAAATGAAAATACACAGCAACAACAATTTAAGTTTCTGTTTTTCAACTGCAAAAAATGTAAAAAGAAAAGTAGTATAGCCCCAAAAAGTTTGAAAGTAAAACACTGTAATAGAATTCCTCAACCATCAAAGAAAACAACTTAAATAAAATATTTTTCATAAGCAATTAGAAACACAGAACCATCTAAATTTCTCACTCAAAATAATCACCATAAAAGAGTAATTTGTTTGACATTATTATTCCAAATGTAACTCATCATAATAATCAATTTAAAAGAGTAATCTATTTGACATTATTATTCCAAAATAAAGGAAAATAACATAAAACAGAGATGGTAAGCAAGCTTATTCAAAATCAATTAATAAGGTAGATACTTGTTAATAGAAATATGCAGCAGTGATTCAACCATCTTATATTGGGATCAAAAGAAATATGAACAAAGAAAAATATGGACTGCACCTCAGACATGGTGGTCCATGGATGCCGGAGTTTTTGGAGGCGGATCTGGAGGTAGATCTGAGGGAAGAGCTGCGGATTTGGAGAGTGAAGGCGTGCTACGGGCAGATTTGAGGGGGGAAGGAGGAGGCACGGTGGGTCGTCAGCCATGGGGGAATGGAGGAGGGGGGGGGGGCGGGGGCCGCTAGTGACGGGCTGAAGGGGCGGGAGTATTGTTAAATGGGGGAAGGGGAGCGGTGGGTGAGACCGTGAGAGGGAGGGGGGGACGTCGCGGGTGAGAGGGAGGGGATGGGGGTGAGACCGTGAGAGGGAAGGGGGAGGGGGGCAGGGTGAGACCGTGAGAGGGAGGGGGACGCCGCGGGTGAGACCGTGAAAAAGGAAGGGGGAGAGGGAGGGGGATGCACACCACACGAAAGGGGAGAGGGAAGGGGGAGGGGAAGAGGTAGTACGGGGAAAGAGAAGTGGGAGAAGGGGGATGGAGTGGTTTTCTGAAAACTTTTTTGAAAAGTGAAAAGCTGAAGGGGAAGGGGGTATTATTAGGGGTAGTTTAGTAATTTTATATATATGTATTTTAGTAATCAGTTCGGCTCGGTTTGGATCGGTTTTATAAAATAGAATCGAAAATCAAACCAAATCGATCGATTCTGTAAAAAAATCATCTAAAATAATCCAGTCTATTTCAATTTTTGTCAGTTTTCGATTTTTTTGGATTGATTTTTGATTTTTTTTGGATTGGTTTGGATTTGAACACCCTTATGGTGAATGTTCCATGATCCTTGGATTTCTGTGGCATACTTGGCTAAATCATTGCAGAAATATTTATGCCCATACTAATCTTCTCTGTACCCTTAAGTCTTCTCTTGTGAGTGCACAACTCCTTGAGGAATTTGGCATACTTTGGAATCTGCTTGATTGCATCTAGGAGAGGGATATTGATTTCCACCTTCTTGAATGTCTCTAGGACTTCTCTTTCCATTTCTGCTTGCACTGTTTGCTTGGATTGTGTGACTCTATTTGGGAAGGGTAGCGGAATGGCCAAATCTGAATTCTCTGTACATTTTTTCTGTGGCATGAATTTCTGTACTGAGCTATTTATTTTTTACTCAGGTTGCTCAAGTTGCTGCTCAAGTTGCTCAAGACCATCAACTTCTCTACCACTTCTCAAGGTAATGACACTTACATTGCCTCTTGGGTTATTAACTATTTGTGAAGGTAATTGGCTTGATCCTTGACTTTTCAGCTCACTCACAGTGGTTGTTAGCTGCCCAATTGGAGTTTGTAGGTTCTGAATGGTGGCATTGATATTCTGCTAGAACTGAATGCTATTTATGGCTATCTGTTTCATCAAATCTTCTAATGATGGCTCGGTTGGAGTGGTTGTTGGACTTGGCAGCAAGAGGGGCTACTGCATAGGTGACTGCACTGTTTGTTGCTATCTGAATGCAGGTGGTTGGTATTTGTTGTTGGGACATGCAGCTTGGTATCTAAATTGCTGCTATTGCTTATGTCGATGGGGCTGTTGTTGTTGGCCAGAATGCCTATATCTCAGGTTGGGATGGTCCCTCCATCCAGAATTATAAGTACTCGAAAATGGATCATATCTGGGTTGTTGGGGCTGTTGATATTGCGGTCTACCAGGAAAAATGCCTGTTGTAGCAATAAGGTAGGCATGGTTGGCAAAATTCTCTTTTTGAAGTGTTGGACAAGAATCTGTAGGATGAGATGGACAAGAGCAAATTCCACACACAATTACAACCATTTGCATAGATGGTTGCTATCCCACTGCTAACTGCCTCACCAAAGAGATCAGTTCATCCAATCTGTGTTCCATTCTCTATTGGTCTATATGAGACACTTGAACCTCCTTAACTCCTCTGGTTAAGGTGATCATTCAAGTTCCAAATTGTTGGGTGTTGTCTGCCATGTTTGCTATCAAATCTCTTGCTGCAGTAGGGGTCTTGTCTACTAAGGCTCCTCCACTAACAATATCAATCATGCTTATCTCCATTAGCATCAGTCCCTCATAAAAGAATTGGATCAACAACTGATCACTGATTTGGTAGTGTGGACAACTTGAACACAACTTCTTGAATCTCTCATAATACTTATGCAAAGTTTCACCAGAAATCTATCTGATGCCACATATGTCCTTCCTAATTGCAGCAGCTCTGGAAGCAGGGGAAAACTTCTCTAAAAATAGTCTCTTCATATCATTCCAACAAGTCACAGAACCTGGTGAAAGATAATAAAGTCAGTCCTTGGCTGCATCAGAAGTGGAAAAAGGAAATGCCATCAGCTTGATATATTCGTCATAGATGCCTTGAGGTTTCATGGTTGAGTACACAACATAGAATTCCTTCAAATGCTTATGGGGATCCTCACCTGCAAGTCTATGAAACTTAGGCAACAAATGGATTAGTCCAGACTTTAGCTCAAAGTCAGCATCAATCTCAGGATATTTAATGCATATTGGTTGATAAGTGACGTCAAGGGTAGCAAGCTCGTTAAGAGTCCTATTATGCATATTATCAGCTAATGTAATATCTCGAAAATTACTTGTTTTCTGTTGCATATGCTTTTTATAATATTTGTGATTTTAGTGAATTTTAGAGAATTATTTGGGTGATTTTGATTATTTTATCATATTTCTCGATTTGCATGGGCGTTAAGCGAGGCCGAAAAAATAAAATATTTTTCTGAGGTCAGAAAGCTTTGGGTTATGGAAGCAGTACCAGGGGATCTTACTAAACTTGAGGTCAGACAAAGTTTAAGAAGTTTTTGTTTTTCAAAATTTTATTTGATAAATAAAATCACGGTACATTTTATTATCCATTGGGCGATGGATACTGGTTTTGTTAACTGTAACTTTTGTCCATTGAGTAATAGCTTTTTGTGGATGGTTCTAGATGTGATCTTAGTCATCTTTTTCTAAAATCTTTCCTTGATGACACCATCCATGTGACATCACTTAGATGACATCACTTGTTGACTTTCCAAAAAGTGAACCAATAGAAAACTAGCTTCCTAAGCAAGTTTTAGAGAAAACTTAATGGAGAAGCTTTGCATTTCTCTCTCTTCCTTGGATAAGCCCACGACCAAGAGGCTTCTTGGGCAAGTTTCTATTCATTTTTTGTTCTATCATCATTTAGTTTCACTCACCCTTCAAGAAACAAAGAAAAAGCTACACATTTTTTCTCTCTCACTTTTCTTCCCTAATTTTCTCTCTAGTGGCTCACGGCCACCACCCTTCAATTCCCTGTTCTATTTTGTTTGCTCCAATCAATTATACTTCTTGAATCTACACACCTTTTGGATGATTTTCTATGTTGTGGTCATCACCTAATTCTCTCATCTCCATCATCCTTTTTTTAAGCCCTACCTTGAAACTTTTAAGGTGAGATTTTGATATTTTTTTCTTTCTTTCTTTTTCATGTTCAAGACCATCATTTTTCATGGGCACCCAAGACAAGATTTTTGTATCAAGTTGGAACTTAGATAATTACGTGATTAGATATTTAATTAGGGACTCATAAAATGGAAAAAGAAAAGAAACAAAGTTTTTATCCTAAAAACAAGAGTGATTTTTGGCCATTGAACGAAAATAAGTGTGAGTGAGGTTATGAGAAAACCTAAAATATTTATTTGAAGTGAGTTTTTATTAAGGACAAAGAGAAGGACTTTTTGAACTAGAGTAATAAGGATTAGGAGAAAAATATTAGAAAATATTCCCTAGAGAAGAACAATAAGAAAAGTGTTGAAGTTGAGGTGTAATTTTTATATTAAACTTTGAAAGTTTCAAAATTTAGTTTAAAATGGCAATAGAAGTTTTACCCGATTGAAAAATAATAATAAAACCTTATGAGATAATGGTATGTCCGCAATTGAAAATAACCGACAATTTTGCTATTGGGCCCATAAGTGGAACCCAGAGTTGTGGATGACTTTTGGCCAATGGTGGCTTATAGTTATGAAATGCATGATATATATATATATATATATATATATATATATATATATATATATATATATATATATATATGTGTGTGTGTGTGTGTGTGTGTGTGTGTGTGCGGGTGCGAATTGAGAGTGTGGTTCACTTGTTGAACTTGGAGGTGTCTGGGTGCAGGTACCCCACAAGTGGCCAGTTGGTAGCTCCTCTAGGCCGTGGTGACCGAGCAATGCTTTGACGATCTCGAACAGGTACTATATTATTGACGATCCGGTGATGAATGTCTTGTATGGGCCATGATGCGTACGCAGACTTTGTGATAGCACTTTATTAAGGCCGATGATATACAGACATGTCTCCCCGATCATTCTCTCTGATGTTGTATTTAGCTCCATGGAGTAGGGTTTGGTACATTGGGCATATGCATAGTCGGTCGACATATTTATTTGACATAAATAGATACATATATGTTCTTATTGAATTTCTCTTTCACTGATATTATGACTGCCTTATTTATTGAGCTGTTTATCATCTGACTTTAATGTTGCTTATTGTTTTCAGTACTTGAAAGGCGTTGTATGTCATTCCTGTTTCTTTACTGCCATAACTGGTATTGATGTAGGGCATCTCACCTCTTCATTGTATTCCTGTTTTATATTTATGTTTGATAAAGACTGTGAATGGGGACCATGTTGAATCGCTTAGTTTTGTTTGGGTTGACTTTCTGATTCCTATGATGGCATCTAGACAGGGTTTCTTTGGTTAGTACGGAAGCAGCTTCATGGGGCCATTGATACCTGGCGTGCCGACCGAGTGCCAATCTTTTTATATTTATAGGGGATATGACTCTGTTCATGAGTAGTACCTATCCTGGGGTTGCTACTTTCACCTTTAATGCGTTTGTACATGTCTTCTTAATTTTGGGTATGTAAGTATGTTGCTTCATGCTAATAGTACCTTACGTTAAGTATATATTTACGTAGAATGTATTTTCATTTTGGTGGATGTAAATTCGGAACTGTGTATATATTTATATATTTCATTTTTGGCTCATATTTTCTATATACGCATAGTAGAAATATTTAGAAATGCATTGTTGCTTGGTAGCAGGCTTGAATTTAGTGACTGTGGTATAATGACGATTATACTATGGTTATTAAATTTAGGATGTTACATTCTTAACATCAGAGCAGTTCATCTTGTTGAGCCAGGGTATGGACTGACTATGCTTAGATATGTTAGAAGTTTCTCTTTATGTTGTGCACTTCTTTATCTCTTGGTTGAGATGTTGGAAAAGGAATACATGGCTTGCCATAGGTTGAATGTTAGCAGCTACTGTTATACAGTTACGTGATATTGAGGATTGACCTACTCAATATGTAATGTTCTGTGTGGATAGGAAACTATGACTTCACCTAGGCGTACTAGAGAAAGAGGAGTTCTTTTAGTAAGGAGTCCAGCTGGTATGACTAAACTCGTTTAGGATTTGTTTGCATCTACACCTTTTGTTGTGGTATCTCTAGAGTTCCCGAGTTCAAGTCTTTTAGGTTTGTGGTTAAGTTTGTCTTATTTGTATTGCATGATGCTCCGTGTTTGGTTTTCAAGAGGAGACAATATCATTTAAAAGGGGGTTACGATTGGTTTTTATTATGTTTTGATTTGTCTTTCTTTGAAGGAAAGCAATGGCTTGTGGTAGAGGTGCATGTATGGACATGGGGTGAGACAATGGAAGTATGGTTGTAGCAACTGCAGCAATGCAGAGGATGGTCAATATAACAGTACAACAGAATTAGAAGGCCACCCAATAGTGGGAAGTGACAGCCGAGGGTCAGAATTTGTCAGAGTTGGGTTAGTCTCAAAATACTAGACCCCGTAACTTTGGACCATCTCGATTCCAAAGAGGGAGGAAGTGTAAGGTTAACTGATTCCAGCAAAAATCGTATTCACGGCCACGGGGGAAGCAACAGAAACAACAAGCATGTGGAGGAAGTGCTAGTGGCAGTAGATCTAGGTAGACCATGG
Source organism: Ormosia emarginata (assembly GCA_029884605.1). Classification (NCBI taxonomy): domain Eukaryota; kingdom Viridiplantae; phylum Streptophyta; class Magnoliopsida; order Fabales; family Fabaceae; genus Ormosia; species Ormosia emarginata. Next base: position 22,621,392 of record JAQQTP010000074.1, on the reverse strand, counting down.
CATTTTTACCAAGATGTAAGAAGTGTGGAAAGGGCCACTCAACTAAGAAGTGTGCAATGAAAGAGGTCATTTGCTTCAAATGTGGGAAGCTCGACCGTATCTCCTGAGACTGCAATCACCCCAAGGTGGAGCCTTCTGTTGGTAATGTGCAAGCTGCAAGACCTCAGGCAGGAGGAAGGGTTTATACTATGAGTGGATCGGAAGCCTCCAAATCCGAAGATCTGATAAAGGGAGATTATGCCATAGGAGGTAATCTTTTGTCTATACTGTATAACTCGGGGGTGACCCATTCTTTTATTACCTACGGTTGTGTGCATCGATTAGGATTATCTGTGTCTTCCTTACCTTTTGATTTAATTATTTCTACTCCTACCGCTCAACCTGTTGTTACTACTCAAGTTTGCTTGAACTGTCTTATTTTTGTGGAAGATCGAATCTTTTCGACCGATCTGATTTGTCTACCTCTTTCTCAAATAGACATAATCATAGGAATGAATTAGTTATCTTCTAACTATATCCTACTAGATTGTTCCAGTAAAACCCTAGTTTTCCCTAAGACTGAAATTTATGGATTTTTTACGGCCAACCAAGTTAAAGTTTTCTTGAGAGATGGAACTCAGGGATACATACTATTGTCTTCCATAGAAATCAATAGCGAGATGGATGTGAATGCTATTCCAGTAGTCAATGAGTTTCCCGAAGTCTTTCCTGATGATGTACCTGGTTTACCATCAGAGCGGGAGATAGAGTTTACTATCGATCTTGTACTTGGATCTGGCCCTGTATCCATAGTATCATACAAGATGTCGCCGTCAAAGTTGGTTGAACTTAAGAAGCAGTTGATGAAACTTTTGGAAAAGTAGTTTGTCAGGCCTAATGTATCACCTTAGGGAGCGCCAATATTGTTAGTCAAGAAGAAGGATGGAACTTCTCGATTATGTGTAGATTATCGCCAGTTGAACAAGGTCACAATCAAGAACAAGTATCCATTCTCGAGGATAGATGATTTGATGGATCAACTGAAGGGAACCACTATTTTCTCCAAGATTGATTTGCATTCTGGTTATCATCAGATTCGAGTGAAGGTAGAGGATATTCCCAAAACGGCTTTTTGAATGCGTTACGGGCTTTATGAGTATCTTGTGATGCCGTTTGGAGTGACGAATGCTCCTGCAATATTCATGGATTACATGAATAGGATCTTTTGTCCTTACCTAGTGATAATCACATATTTTATACATTAATAAACCCTCATTTTTAGTCATTTACACTCTTCATGTACTTAATTGATTAAGCCTGGTTATGTTTTGTAAGATTGGACTCAAATTGGACTTAATTGGTTTTTTTAGCATTATTTGGGTCTTACACTATTTCTGTATTTTGGTTAAATCTTGAGTTCTAGATGTCTAGAAATTATGAATTTTACCGTGTAGGAAAGCTGAGAGAAAGCTCTACAACTTTGATGAAGAGCTCAAAGTCTTATTCAGACATCTAGTGGAGCTAATTGGGCTTGGAAGTCAGAACATGAGTTTTGTAACTGGAACCTGAATAGTGTACAATAATCAGAGCATAACTCGAGCTGTAGGAACTTTCTTAGGCTGAAATTTGGAGAGTTGAAAGTTAAGACCCATATCTATAACTTTCATAAGAACATAAGAGCTCATTCGGACAGCTTGGAGGTGATATTGGGTCTGGAAGTCAAAACAGAGGTGCTGAAACTGGGCCTGAATAGTCTCCAGTAATTGGGTCATATCTTGGGTTGTAGGATGAATTTTTGGATGAATTCAGTGCCATTGGAAAGCTGAGACAAAGTGCTATAACTTTCATGAGACTATGTTGCTTCATTCTGATGGCATCCATGAGATCAGCACTAAATGATTTCAGAGATAAAGAATCTCAATAATTTTCCACTTACCAACTCACCATTTGGCATTTTCCACTCATTTATCCACTCATCCACCTACTCTTGATCAGTCCCCTTGTCATTTTGTATCCCTAATCCTCTAGGCACCATTGGCTAATCATTTGGTGCTCTTGGTGTTAGGCTTAGTTTTTACAAATTATGGTTATGCTTGTTTATTGTTTTCCTTTGTTGTAATTTTCTCTTGTTCTAAATTGAAGCTATGTTCATCTTTCTCTTCTTCTCTTTTTCTTTCTTCTTATCTATGAGTAACTAAATCTTCATCTTGCTTGGGTGAAAGAGTGAAGCTCTTAGTAATGAAATAAGGTTAGATTATTCTATTTCTTGTGCTTAAATGATATATTATCAAATGGACATTATATGTGTTGTATTTTGTTTCCAATCAATTTAGAAACCTTCTTTGTATAATGGAGATCTTGATTTATTGTAGACAATAGGATTGGCACAGTGAATGCTTGAACTCATTTACAAATATTGGTAGATAATTAAAGGAATCATAATATGATTACATATATAATTGAACTTTGAATGTTATATTTTCCGATTGGAACCTCCGTTGTGTGTGGATTTCAATTGAGTTATAAAGAGAAATAATCTTGTCTTTAATTTATTACCAAGAGTGGATCTTCTAACCTAAGCAAGTTTTTAAATTCATTTGTGAACATATTTTATTACTTTTGGTATTGTGACAAATCTTTTTTTTACCTCAATTAATTTCTTTTCATCAATTCCCTGTGGATCGACCTCGGACTCCTGAGAAATTTATTACTTGAGACAACCTGCACTTGAGTTTGCATCCTTTAAATTCCGCAGTCAAGTTTTTGGCGCCGTTGCCGGAGACTTGATTAGAAGTTTTAATTTATTGAGGTTCTTTTTCTTTAATAAAATCTATTCTCTCTTCTTCCTCACCGGAGCAAAAAGATCGGCTTGCTGATCCTTCAGTTTCTTTACTAACTCTCTAACTTTCTAACTATCTAACTTACTAACCTACTAACTTGCTAACATACTAACTTTTATATTTCTATCATTTATTTTCTGCCTATTAACTTTTATTTTATGTCATTTATTTTTTGCTTACTAACTTTTATTTTCTCGCTCTCTAACTTTTTAATTTACGTCATTTAATTTCTCGCTCTCTAACTTTTTAATTTCTTTTATTTATTATTACTTTCTAACATAACAAAATAATCTTTCTTCTTTTCTTCTCTTTAATATGAAGCTCTGGTAGGGCTCTGCCTCTCTCCGGTTTCATATTTTAAATTTATTTTTTGTATTTTACTTTTTGCACTTTATTTTTTGCAATTTACTTTATGCAATTTACTTTTACTTTATTTTTTTGTATTTTACTTTCGTATTTTATTTTCTATAATTTACTTTCTCGCACTTTATTTTCTGTATTTTATTTTTAACTTTTTATTTATTAATAGTTATTAGGTGGTTGGTTTATACCACATCCTTGTTAATATTTAATAGTGGGTTATACCGCCAGCTTGTACATTATTTTTGTTTATTTATTTTAAGTTATTTATGTATTTATGATTAATTAGTATCGTGATTTAAATTCTGGTCGTTTAGTTAAAATTAATCCTTGTACTTTATATATTGATTTGTTTGAATCACAATCACACACAATTGACATAATGACTGACAATGAAAGTGTACATGATGAACATGAAAATCAACCTTTGCGAACCATGCGTGAATATTTGCAACCACCTCGAAATTCTAGTCCATCATGTTTTATCTTTCCACTCAATGCCAACAATTTTAGATTTAAGCCAGGTATGATTTCTTTACTTCCTAATTTTCATGGTTTAGAATCTAAAAGTCCATATTTACATTTGAAAGTATTTAAGGAAGTATGTATTATTTTCAATGACCAAAATTGCACTAAAGAGATTGTTAAGCTTAAATTATTTCCTTTTTCTTTAAAAGATAAAGCAAAATCATGGCTTAACACTTTGAAACCAAGATCAATTGGCACATGGCAAGAAATGCAAGGTGAGTTCTTGAAGAAATTTTTTCCAACACATAAAACCAATGCTATGAAAAGACAAATCCAAAATTTTTCCCAAAATTCAAATGAAGCATATTTTCAATGTTGGGAACGGTTTAAAGATTTGTTAAATTCTTGCTCACATCAAAAACGTTTCCGTTATATTTTCACAATACCATAACACTTCTTTTACATTTTCACAATACCGTAACACTTTTGTTATGTTCTTAAAATTCTAAAACAGTTTTATTACATTTTCACAATACCATAACACTACTGTTACGTTTACAAAATTTCGTAACATTTATGTTACGTTTTCAAAATACCGTAACTCTTCTGTTGCACTTTTAGACCACGTACTAATTTTTCAACGTTTTTCTCAATCGCATAAAAATATACGTTTCTCAAATCGTATAGTATTTTTTTTCCATTGTTTCAAAATCGCTTAACTTAAAAATCATTCTTTTAAGTCGCGTAAATCATTTTCCATCATTTTCAAAATATTTAAAACACTTTCCAAATCACATAACGATTTTTCGTCATTTTCACAATCATGTAAAAATATTCTATCACTTTTAAATCACATTTTAATTTTTCAACAGTAGTTCAAATTATGTAAAATATTTAAACGTAATTCAAATTGCGTAGAAATATTTTAACGTATTCCAAATCGTTTTTAAGATATGTAAAATATTTTTCAACATTTTACAATCACATAAAATATTCTTCAATATTCCAAACATTATTTTGGACTTAAATAAATCAATATCATTTTCAACATATTTTTCAAATTGCGTATCTTAAAAATCACATTTTTAAGATATGTAAAATATTTTTCATCACAATTGCATTACAGAAAATATTTCTTAACCTTCAAAAATTCCTTTTCAACTTTTCTCAAAATAATATTACTTTGTACTTCATTTAATATATTTTCTTACTCAAGAAAATCTTTTTCCACATTTCTTTACTCAAGAAATCCTTTTCCAAAATATAATCCACAAAAATTACTTTTCCATTGATATAAATCAACGTTTCAAAACTTAACATTTTCTAACGTATTTCAAAACTCAAAAATAAGTTATACGTTAGTAAATTTTCAAAACACCAACATATTCTCCATTTTTCCCAAATCACTTCTACAATCAATTTCCTTCAAAATAAATTGAAGTTCAAACACGTTCAACCTCTCTTTGTCTTTCGTTTACGAAATTCTCTCAAGTGATAAAACACTCTGATTCCTTTTCCAAATTCCTTGTATTAAATCAAAATTGTATTTCCACTTTAAAAATCATTTTGTTTCATAAAACCAAGGCATTACAAGCCTTCAAAAACGTGGACATGACTATTGAAACCATCAAATATTTTTTCTTCTAAATTGATATGGTTGTACACAAACAAAACCATTAAAAATCCTTTACAAAAGCCGTGAACACTTGGTCTTTGAAATCAAGTCATTTGTTCATTTTCATTTTTCACTTTCTTAACAAATCCATTTTCACTTTCTTAACAAATCCTTTTTCACTTTCTTTGCAAATCCTTAAATCAACGTTGCCCATTTCGTTTTTCGAAATCAAGTTTAATAATTACTTAGAAACTTTTTACACAAAATAAATCAATAAAATCCCTTTAAAAAAAACATGTTCTTGTTCTCTTGAAAAACATATCCTTTGTTCATTTTTTCATGCTTTTCAAATCAATCCAATTTTATCCTTCCATGAAAATATTAAGTTATAAACACCTATGTTGAGGTGTCTTGGCCGAAATTCACTAAGTTCTAGGGACCAAAAAATCAATTCCCTTGTTCTTGAAAAATTTCAACATGAACCCTAATTAAGGGCATCAAAAACCGTAGCCTTCTCCCTTGGCCATTGGAGCCAAAAATTGTTTTCCTTTCCATCAACACATCATGGCACACACATACATATTTCATCATAAATACTACAAGCATACCATATACTTATCATACATAATTTAAGCATACTATCAAAGCCATAAAATCATGCAAAGCATACCAAGCATAGACAAATAATTAAAGCACATAAACACCCACAAATAAATTACAAGAGCATGGATATGAATCCTCACATGGATTCACCATCCACCAAATATAAAACCATCTCTCACCATCATACTTGGTTGGTGAGGTGGATCTCCCTCTTACCTCTTGAAGATCCTCAAAAGCTCTTTGTTTTGCTTCTTTTTCCAAGTCCTTCACCACCGAGGGCTTCTCAAATACAAAATAAAATACATAAAAATTAGTATACTAAGCTTGATTAAGAGGAACCATGGATCAAACATGGTTTAGATCATGAAAAAGAAAGAAGAAATGAAGTTTCCTTACACTTCACCATTAATACCCCTTAACTTTGATCTTGAAGAAAGTTCATGAAGATGAATGATTTAGAGAAAGTCTCCAACATGAAAGTTGCTTAGAATAAGGTAAGGATTCAAGAAACTAGGTTGTATGAAATTAAAGAGTGATGGAGGAGATATTTGGGTGCCATGGTCGAAACCTACCATGAAGAAGAAGGAGAGAAAGTTTTGCTAAGAACTTTGGCTTTTTGGAGGAGACAAAGATGAATTATGATAGCAAATGCATGAAATGCTTTTTGGCCCCCCCCCTTTTCCTTGCATTGCCGTAGAGTGAAGAGAGAAATAAGTAAATTATTTGAGTGTTAGTCAAAGACACCAAATAATTGGAGAGTTTCCAAGTGATAGTAACAAACTTAGACCATTGGATCTTCTTCCTTTTTTAATCTTAGCCATTAGATGAAGCTACTAAATGGATGGTCAAGATTTCTTCTTCCATGTTGCCATCCAAGGGTCACAATTGAAGTCCAAGCCATTATATAAGACCAAATTTCAACCATAGATTAAATCAATGGTTAAGATTCAATCTTGAAAGTCCAAGCAATTATTTGAAGCATTCTAAGCCATTGATTAATTCCATGGTTAGGATTAAGGTAGACTTTAAGTTAGAAGACTTAATCTAAGCCATTGGATCTTTTCTCCTTTAAATTCTAACCATTAGATGTGTCTCCAAAATGAAGGGTCAAGATTACTCCTTCTTACTTTTAATCCAAGTGTCATAATTAGTCTTTGCTACTTTTTAAGAACAAATCTCCACCATTGATTAAATTTACATCCAATGGTCATAAATGGTCCTTGTTACTTTTTGAGACCAAATCTCTACCATTGATTAAATCCATATCCAATGGTTACAAATGGTCATAGCCACTTTATATGACCAATTGTACACCGTTGATTAAATCGACGGTTGATATCAAAGCCTTCCTTATTAAGTTTGTTTAGATTAAATCTCCACCATTGATTAGATCAATGGTGAACATCTAATACTTCTTTATTAAGTTTGTTTCTCCACCGTTGATTAAATCAAAATCAAGTCTCCACCGTTGATTAAATTAATGGTGGATATCCAAACCACCAATGTTGACTTAAGCAGTATAATATTTATTTTTATATCTGCTATAACCCTACAAATAATATTTTTACTGTATTTTTATCGTCTGATAATTAAATACAGTACAAAACACAGTACAAGAAAATTTCAAAAACTATTTCCAGATTCAGGTTTAGTAAGATCCCCTGTCTCCGTCTAAACAGTACAAATTTTTCTATGCGTAGAAAAATTTTCACTTTGCGGGACCCACCTGGGCCCACGTATGGCCACCTGGGCCCACATACACCCCCTGGGCCCACATACAGTAAAAAATTTTATAATCGTCCACAAAAATCACAAATATTAGAAAACACACAAATAACAAATCAGATTGCATAAAATAATTAAAACCTAATGGAAAAAATTAAATTACGTAAAGTTTTCCCCGGCCCAAAAATTTTATTTACCTGACACGGAGTAAATCACTCAAAATGATCAAATACGCTGACGAAATAATCAAAATAATTTTACAGTATCCAAAAATTACTAAACAGTAAAATTTTGTTAACTGTCAAAATTACTGTCAACTATTTAGGAAATTTTGGGGTGTTACAATACTCCCCCTATTACAGAAATTTCGTCCTCGAAATAACCATGATTTCACATCCTCGGAATAAATACAACTATTCCTCTTCCATCTTTTCTTCCAGTTCCCTCGTAGTTTCACCTCTTACGTTATTTCAAACGATTTTAACTAATGAAAGTCCTTTATCTCTTGTTCACTTCTCCTGATCAAACAAATATCTCCATAAATTTTTCTATGGTTTTCCATTACCGTCTTAACTTTTCACATTGACGAACTTCTTCAACTTTTGAAGAATCCACCATGCTTCCACTACGCCACTTTGATACGATGACACGAATATAAATATAGGAATATCCTTTCTTGCAAGATATTCCTTCAATTGTAAGAGATTAAAGAAAACATCATGGAAGATAACAAAACGAATTGAATATGTTATCAAACATATCCAGCAAAGAATTGGATGTAACCCTAATTTTCAAGAATAGATTTTCTCTGAATTACTCACACTTTGTTGAAATAATCTCATAGGATATGGTTGAAAAATAACCAATCCATTTTCAAAGATCACATCTGTTTATAAAATAGATCAAACAAACACAATAATTTGAATAACACCTGTAGCTCGATCGGCTAAGAATAGAAACAGAAATAAACAAATCAGAGGATTACGGATAACTCTAAAATATAATTGATCTACTCAATCATATTACACAAAGAACAGGTTTCCTCCCAAAGATATACACTATGATCAAAGAATTACCTTCTGCAATATAGTCTCCCTTAATTAAGTCTTCAGCTCAGATCACTCCCATTCCGCTTAGAGTAACAATTTTCCTTATCATCCAAGATTTTACTAACAGAAAACTCTATTTTCAAAGAGCATAATCTCTGGGAAAATGTGTCCAACTTTTTTGCAAATTGTTTCCTTGACGTACATTACGTACATTCCTTCATTAAGTACCTTATTTCACATCACTTACTGCTTTTGGTTTCCTCAATGATTGTAAATACATCTTCCGTTGAAATCAATTACTTTCCCAATATCCCTAAAAAAATACCAAGTTCCGAGATTACGAAATCTTATATTCCAAGACTGATTCTCTTCCATCAGATCCTGAACTTCAACTTCCAATTTTTCGCTGTTCAGCAATCCTCTGTTCGTGCAGTCGTCTTTCCACATTGCTCTCATAGTTGCAACTGCATTACTAGTAATATGTTCCACTTCCACACACGTACATCTACCACGAGTCATTTTCTTTCTTCAAAGACGGATGAACCAAAATACAATGGATCTGGTATCCATTGCAAACAACATTGTTTTCTTTCGAAAAACAAAAAACATAGAGAACATAACACAAGCAAAATAGACCTTACCACAAACCCCAAAAGACTCAAACTGTGCTCTGATACCAACTAATGTAACACCCTCCTTAGGGCATCACATGTCTGACTCTCGACTCAAAATCTGAAAAGAAGTTCGCACAAAGTTTGAGTTATAAAAGATGGGTTTTAAAATTTTTTCTTGCTGAAACATAAACTTATTGAAATTTATAAGTAATACAGAAAAATATATTGAAACAGATTCATAAACACTATTGACCCAATTGTACCATTTAACAATTGAAAGAGAAATATAAAACTAACAGATTCTTTTTTTTTTTAACAGTAGCAAACCCTATGACGGGTCCTACTTAATAGCACGGTACAACACTAACGAGAAAACTTAACATACTTATTCCTTCTTGTATCCATCTTGATGCATCAGATATCTGCTCCTTGTTAACACTGCACACCAGCGAGTCCTGAATGACCACTCCTCCATGTTGTCACGAAAACTCAGAATATCTACCACCCATTATGTCTAAGACAATTCATTCCTTCTACTGTATAATTTTAACAATACAGACATAGCAAGACAACATAGCAAAGAGGTGAGATCACCTACACGAATACCAACATAGTAGCATAGAGATAACACAAATAGCATACCATACAGATACATCATACCATAATTACAATTATGTCATCATCATAATGTATAAAATAACAATAAACACAATAATGCCATCACATTATTATCATCATCATCATCCAAGTATAAAAAACAATTGTCATAACCAATATCCCTCAATTAATATATCATGCAGATATAAAATGCTCAGTTTCATGCATGCGCACATAGACTCAGTTTTTCAAAAACAACTCCATGGAGGTTTTCACAATTTCGAGAAAAATGCTCTGGTTAATTGCCCAGCCTAAGCCCACAAATAATCTCCCAGTCGTTGAAAAGAATCGTGTTCTTGTCGGGTATCGTCAATGCGTTGCAACGGACTGCATCGCCAAGTGGCATATGGTCCAGCCTTAGCCCATAGACAATTATCCACTGGTCGACTGCCGGGCCTTGACGCCCCCAAGATCCATCATAGACCTCACTATCAATTCTCATTCCCTCTTCAACCACAAGGGCCAAAATAGCTTATTAGCTATACTTTATACAATGCACGAATATATCAGTGCAAGTCCAACCACAAGGGCCAAATCTTTTCAATTTCATTTGTTCAATGTAATCATATGCCTCAACGCATATTTTTCTAATGCATGTATAATGCACCAATGCCAATCACAGGCATATCTTTCCAATGCATGTAAAATGCACCAAATGCCAATCACAGACAAAACTTGTCATTTTCTCATACAGTGTTCATACACTATTTTGGCAGTAATCATCATGTTATCATGTTTTTATAGTCATAAAACACTTTTCCCGTATTTTCACAATCGCATAACATTTCTGTTACATTTTCACAATTCAAAAACGTTTTCGTTATATTTTCACAATACCATAACACTTCTTTTACATTTTCACAATACCGTAACACTTTTGTTACGTTCTTAAAATTCTAAAACGTTTTTATTACATTTTCACAATACCGTAACACTATTGTTACGTTTACAAAATTTCGTAACATTTCTGTTATGTTTTCAAAATACCACAACTCTTCTGTTGCACTTTTAAACTACGTACTAATTTTTCAACGTTTTTCTCAATCGCGTAAAAATATACGTTTCTCAAATCGCATAGTATTTTTTTCCACTGTTTCAAAATCGCTTAACTTAAAAATCATTCTTTTAAGTCGCGTAAATCATTTTCCATCATTTTCAAAATATTTAAAACACTTTCCAAATCACATAACGATTTTCCATCATTTTCACAATCACATAAAAATATTCTATCACTTTTAAATCACATATTGATTTTTCAACAGTAGTTCAAATTACGTAAAATATTTAAACGTAATTCAAATTGCGTAGAAATATTTTAACGTATTCCAAATCGTTTTTTAGATACGTAAAATATTTTTCAACATTTTACAATCACGTAAAATATTCCTCAATATTCCAAACATTATTTTGGACTTAAATAAATCAATATCATTTTCAACACATTTTTCAAATTGCGTAGCTTAAAAATCACGTTTTTAAGATACGTAAAATATTTTTCATCACAATTTCATTACAGAAAATATTTCTTAACCTTCAAAAATTCCTTTTCAACTTTTCTCAAAATAATATGACTTTGTACTTCATTTAAAATATTTTCTTACTCAAGAAAATATTTTTCCACATTTCTTTACTCAAGAAATCCTTTTCCAAAATGTAATCCACAAAAATCACTTTTCCATTGATATAAATCAACGTTTCAAAACTTAACATTTTCTAACGTATTTCAAAACTCAAAAATAAGTTATACGTTAGTAAATTTTCAAAACACCATTATATTCTCTATTTTTCCCACATCACTTCTACAATCAATTTTCTTCAAAATAAATTGAAGTTCAAACACGTTCAACCTCTCTTTGTCTTTCGTTTACGAAATTCTCTCAAGTGATAAAACACTCTGATTCCCTTTCCAAATTCCTTGTATTAAATCAAAATTGTATTTCCACTTTAAAAATCATTTTGTTTCATAAAACTAAGGCATTACAAGCCTTCAAAAACGTGGACTTGACTATTGAAACCATCAAATATTTTTCCTTCTAAATTGATATGGTTGTACACAAACAAAACCATTAAAAATCCTTTACAAAAACCGTGAACACTTGGTCTTTGAAATCAAGTCATTTGTTTATTTTCTTTTTTCACTTTCTTTGCAAATCCATTTTCACTTTCTTTACAAATCCTTTTTCACTTTCTTTGCAAATCCTTAAAATCAACGTTGCCCATTTCATTTTTCGAAATCAAGTTTAATAAACACTTAGAAACTTTTTACACAAAATAAATCAATAAAATCCCTTTAAAAAAAACGTGTTCTTGTTCTCTTGAAAAACATATCCTTTGTTCATTTTTTCATGCTTTTCAAATCAATCCAATTTTATCCTTCCATGAAAATATTAAGTTATAAACACCTATGTTGAGGTGTCTTGGCCGAAATTCACTAAGTTCTAGGGACCCAAAAATCAATTCCCTTGTTCTTGAAAAATTTCAACCTGAACCCTAATTAAGGGAATCAAAAACCGTAGCCTTCTCTGTAACACCCCAAATTTCTGTATCTCTTAAACAGTAATTTTGACAGTTAACAGAATTTTACTGTTTAGTAATTTCTGTGCACTGTAAAACTATTTTGTTTATTTCTTCAGCGTATTTGATCGTTTTGAGTGATTTACTCCGTGTCAGGAAAATAAAAATTTTTGGGCCAGGGAAAACTTTACGTAATTTAATTTTTACCGTTAGGTAATTATTTTACGTAATCTGATTTGATATTTGTGCGTTTTCTAATTTTTGTGATTTTTGTGGATGATTATGAATTTTTTTTAACTGTATGTGGGCCCAGGTGGTCTTATGTGCGCCCAGGTGACCTTACGTGGGCCTAGGTGGGTCCCGCAAAGCAAAAATTTTTCTACGCATAGAAAAATTTGTACTGTTTAGACGGAGACAGGGGATCTTACTAAACCTGAATCCGGAAACAGTTTTTAAAATTTTATTGTACTGTGTTTTATACTGTATTTAATTATCGGATGATAAAAATACAGTAAAAATATTATTTGTAGGATACAAGAATAAATATTATACTGCGTAGTCAACAAAGAGAGCTTGACTTGATTTATACCCTTGGATGAGAATACTTAGTTTGAATATTAACCATTGATTTAATCAAAGGTTAAGAAACAAACTTAATAAAGAAGCCTTGGATAATAACCATTGATTTAATCAATGGTGTGAGAATAAGCTTGGTTAGGAAGACTTTGATATCAACCATAGATGTAATCAAGGGTGGAGATTTAATCTTAAAAAGCAACAAAGGCCATTTATGACCATTGGATGAAGAATTAATCAAGGGTAGAGATTTGGCCTTCTAAAATGGCAAAGACGAATTATGGCCCTTGGATTTAAAATTTGAAGAAGCAATCTTGACTCTTAATTTTGGAGACACATCTAAGGGCTAGAATTTAAAGAAGAAAAATCCAATGGCCTAGTTTTAGTCTTCTAAAATTAAAAATCTACCTAAATCCTAACCATTGAATTAATCAATGGCTAGAAATGCTTCAAATGGTGGCAAATAATGAAGACAACTTTATTGAATACATTATGAAGAGAGGGTGATGGTTTTGGAGTGTTTAGAAGACAAAGAGACAAGCTTTATGTCATTTTTGCATGTCTTGGTCAAGTTAGACATCATAATGGCTTACTTTTGATTTTTGCACTCCAAGGAGAGTGCTTGAAGGGGGGGCACGGTTTTGGTGCTGCATGAAGGAGTTTGGAAGACCATAATTCATGCTTTAGTCATTATTGTCTTCCTTGGTCTTCATTGATTCATTTTCAAGAAGGAAACTTAGAAAATTTTCTCTCCATCTCCTTTCTTCTCTACATTTCGGCCAAGCCCTCCAAGAGCACCTTCCATCACTCAAAAATTTCATCCAACTTGATTTTCTAAACCTAAACATCATTCTAAGAACATCTCTAGTTATGAGTTTTTCCAAAATCATTCATCTTGATCTTCAAATCCAAGCTTCAAGTTTCTATCAAAAATAAAAAATTTCATCTTTGTTCTTCAAGAGATATCATTCGGTCAAAACCCCTAAAATCAACATCCAATCTCTTTTAATTTCATCCAACCTTAGATCTTGAATCTCCATGATATTCTAAGAAACTTTCATGTTGAAGACTTCTTCTAAATCATTCATCTTCAAGGAGTTTCTTCAAGATCAAAGTTATTGGGTTTTTGAGCCCTTGGTGGTGAAGGACTTGGAAAAAGAAACAAATCAAGAAGCTTTGGAGGATCTTCAAGAGGTAAGAGAGAGATCCATCTCACCAACTAAGCATGGTGGTGAGAGATGGTATTTTATTTGATGGATGTGGAATCCATGTGAGGATTCATATCCATGGTCATGTAATTAATTTGTGGGTGTTTATGAGCTTTGATTAATTTTCTATGCTTGATATGCTTTGCATGATTTTATAGCTTTGATGATATGCTTGATATGCTATACATGCTTTTATGGCTTTGATGGTATGCTTACATTATTTATGATGAAATATATATGTATATGCCATGATTTGATGATGGAAAGAAAATTAATTCTTAGCTCCAATGGCCAAAGAATGATTACGGTTTTGGCACTCAAGGTTAGGGTTCTATGTTGAAATTTTTCAAGAACAAGGGAATTAATTTTTGATCCCTAGAACATGATGAATTTTGGTCAAGACACCTCAAGATAGGTGTTCACAAAATTAATATTTTCTTGAATGATGAAAATGGATGTTTAGAAAAGTAAGGAAAATAAACAAAGAATTTATTTTTCAAAGAGTACATGAATACGGTTTTAAAAGGATTTTTATTGATTTATTTTGTGTAAAAAGTTTCTAAGTGTTTTACAAAACATGAGATTTAAATGAAAATAGCAATGATAATTTTAAGGATTTGCAAAGAAAGTGAAAAAGGATTTGTAAGGAAAGTAAAAATGAATTTGAACAAATGGGTTTGGTTTTTATGACCATCGGTATTTCGGTTTTGAAAATAAAGAATTTTTAATGGTTTTATTTGTGTAAAACCATATCAATTTAGGAGGAAAATATTTGATGGCTTCAATGGCCAAAGACTCTACGATTTTTGGAGGTTGGAATAATTTTGGTTTTTATGAAACAAAGTAATTTTAAAGTGGAAACAAAATGTTTGAACAAAATGTTTTAGTATAAGGATTTTGGAAAGGCAATCAAAGTATTTTATCACTTGAGAAATGAACTTTTATATGAAAATGAAAAAGAAAAGTTGCAAGGGTTTGAATCTTAATTTGTTTTGAAGAGAATTGATTTTATAATTGATTTGGGAAAAATGGAGAATATAATGGTGTTTTGAAAATTTACTAACGTATAACTTATTTTCAAGTTTTGAATTACGTTAGAAAATGTTAAGTTTTGAAACGTTGATTTACATCAATGAAAAAGTGATTTTGTGAAAGAATTTCTTGAGTAAAGAACTGTGGAAAAATATTTTCTTGAGTAAGAAAATATATTAAATGAAGTGTAAAGTTATATTATTTTGAGAAAAGTTAAAAAAGAATTTTTAAAGGTCAAGAAATATTTTCTGTAATGAAATTGTGGTGAAAAATTATTTACGTATCTTAAAAATGTGATTTTTAAGTTACATAATATGGAAAAATATTTCTACGCGATTTTAAATATGTTAAAATATTTCTACGCGATTTGAATTACGTTTAAATATTTTACGTAATCTGAATTACTATTGAAAAATCACTACGTGATGGAAAAGTGAATGAATTATTTTTACGTGATTGTGAAAATAGCGGAAAATCGTTATGTGATTTGAAAAGTGTTTTAAATATTTTGAGAATGACGGAAAATGATTTATGCGACTTAAAAGAATGATTTTTAAGTTACGCGATTTTGAAACAGTGGAAAAATATTATGCGATTTTGAGAAACATATATTTTTACGCGATTAAGAAAAATGTTAAAAAATTAGTACGTGTTTTTGTTGGTGTATGCCCTAGTGGCCAATACATTTTGTTTATATTTACATACATTATATTATGTTATTTTATATGAGGCATTTCATTTATTGTGTTCCTTTTGGTAGATATAATAAAGTCCTTAGAATAGTAAGTTTGATACCATAGGACATCAAGTGGATGACTTGATCGTGAGATCCGATTGGATAAAACACTATTCTTAAATGTCCCTAGTCAAGTATTATTGTTAATTAGGACAACAATAATGCATTGAGACTAGTATGTGCGTAGACTGATGACCACATCTCACGGGTCATGGATATGAGATATCAAGTCTACACATGGATACATATTAGAGTAATGATGTATTGGACAGACCCGCCATGAGAACGCTACGTGGATCGTTACGTGAGTGTCATAAGCGATTCTCATAGTGATAATGGTGTATGTGGTCCTTTGACCTGAAATCACTACGATTCCTACATGAGGAGTTGTGTGTTTTAATGCCATCAAACGTCATCTGTAACAAGATGATTATAAAGTTGGTTATTAGACATATCGCGATACATGTGGAGGGATGTGAGTGACCTAGATGGGATTTGTCCCTCCTACATAACAGGAGTGATATCTTCGGGGCCCCTGATTGAGTGAGACTACGAAATGCATGGCCATGCTTAAATGAGTCAATATGAGATATTGATCTCATTTATTATTACTATGTCTACTCGGGAATCAGGAAACTGAAGATTGAACTAAACAAGGGTGACACATTCCATGCCTTGTGTTCAATCTGGATATCTGGACAAAGGGACTAAACTACATGGAAACATTGGTCACGGATAGGTTATGTCAAATCACTGACATTCTCATTACTTGGGTAGCAGTGATGTGTTGCTAGATACCGCTCACTGTTTGTAATATTAAAATGAGATTTTAATATTACTACCAACGTCATGAGAACCTGCAGGGTTGCACACTTAGAACAGACTAAATTGGAGTAATCAGAATCCAAGTTGGACTCGGATTCAATTGTGGGCCTAACTCATGACAGATGGGTTTAGGGTTGCACCACTTACCTTGCTACTGCTCACATTCACTTAAGGCAGCCACTGTTATAAATAATACTGCTAAGGGGGCTGCCACTAGGTTACATCACAATCCTAGCCGCACCTACAGAAAGTGAGTGAGAGATAGTGAGGTCTTCTTCTCCTCTCTTCGCAGCTAGCACTACGAAACAGGCGTGACTCCTTTTGCAAGTCTGTTTCGTGTGGATACCGCAGAGACATCGTCACTATTACGGTGTTGGTGATTCACCTCGCTTGTGATTATCACGCTTCAAGAGGTAAATTTTTAAAGACTCGGATTATGGATTTTTCGCATGGATCCTGTGAGGGAATTCTATTATTCCGCTGCGAGACTTTTGATCCGCAATTCCCAACAGTGGTATCAGAGCCACTTGCGAAACCATGATTCGATTTTCTGCTTTTCTTGTTATATGCGATAACATGATTCGTTGCTTTCTTTTGATAAAAGATATGATCTTTATATGTTATTTCTGAAATCGAAATAATGATGTATGAAACCGTGTTCTGTTTTATTTGTTGTTTACGAAACATGTTGATGTTTCTGAAACCATGAAGATGTTCATATGTTTTTGTGAAAACTATTTTGAAAGCTTTCTATTTCTGCGTTTTTCTGGTATATATATATATATATATGTGATATGTATGAATGAAAATCGTTTTGAATGCTTTCTATTTTTGTGTTTTTCTGGTATATACATATGTGATATGTATGATTCTGCGAAAACTGTTTTGAATGCTTTCTGTTTCTGCACATTTTCTGTATGAATGCGATATACACAGCAGCGCGACACAAGGTTTTGGAAACCTTGTTTCCGTTTTGTGGCAGCTATGAAGCTTCCTCATGACATAAAGTGTTCATGTCTTCACGCATTCTGGAAACCTTGTTTCTGGATAGGTGATGACGGCTGTGAGGAAACCCTGCGGCACATGAAGCGTTCATGTGTTTGCGGGCCTTAGGGTTCAAGTGTTGCTGCCCCGAACCCCGTTTCGTGGTGTGTGATATTCGAAAAGTGCAATATTCAAAACTGTTTTTATAATTCACAAAATAATAATGTGTTATTGCTTTGTGTTTATGTATTCTTAGAGATGCATGGTGCATGGTTATGGCCTTAGTCTTTATTTTATGCTATTTTGGTTATTTTAAATATGACCTGCGTGTCATGAATTTCTCTCTACATTCTGATTGTACATTCTCTTCTCATCTAACTCGCCTCGAATGTAAAAGAGGTTTCTATAATGTAATCTTCATGTGGAGACAAGGAGACGACATCAAGTGAGGACGTTGGTGGGAGACGCTTGGTGAAGCTGGCATTAATTAATGCTACTCTCTTAGAGGCCATAACCATGTCACGTTTATTATATGCTTTATATGTATGAGATGCATGGATGATATTTATGGTATGCCAAACAAGTTTAATAAATGGTGAGATCTAATAATAAAATTCCCTCATAGAAAATATTAAGTCATTATGTGATGCCTTCCAATGCGTGACACTCATCAAAACTAATATCGATTAAGCGTAGGTCTGCCAAAGCAGGGTGCCTTTATCTATATTAGTAAGATGCGATGGGATAAGAGTAATATCCAAATGCCAACCATTGGGTCTGACTTAACTAGGCCATTTCAATAGGATTGAAGGCTTAGAGGCATGAAGTTGGGCTTTAGTCCATTAGATGGATTAGAATAAGTGTTATTCACCCAACTATCCAAGAGTTGCATGTGATGTAATTGGAAAGAGTTTCCTACCTAAATAACCAAATTTTGGGCGATCAGCCAAAGCTGACTCAAAACTAGGTGAAATATGGATCTTGGCCCACTAGGAAATCTTTCAATGGGATTTTCTGAGTCAATGCTGAGGGTTGTTGATTTGAATAAAATAGTCGGAGGCGTATTTAATTAAAAGACCTTGTTAAATATGTTTATAGCATAATACTTATATTTTGCATATTTCTGTTGATAGATTACCATGGCAACTAACATATCAAGTAACTTATCATTGCGATCGGTCCTTGAGAAGGACAAGTTGTCTGGGACAAATTTCCTAGACTGGTACAGGAACTTGAGGATTGTCCTTAAGCAAGAGAAAAAGCTGTATGTTTTAGAACAACCTATTCCTGAGCCACCTGCTGCTAATGCCCCTAGAGCTGAAAGAGATGCTTATAAGAAGCATCAAGATGATGCCTTGGACATTGGATGTCTAATGCTAGCCACCATGAACTCTGAGCTCCAAAAGCAACACGAGAACATGGAAGCCTACGATATGATCGTACACCTCAAAAAGCTTTATCAAGAGCAGGCTAGACATGAGAGATATGAGGTCTCCAAAGCACTCTTTCGGTGTAAGTTGGTAGAGGAAGCCCCGTTGGTGCTCATGTACTCAAGATGATTGGGTACATTGAAAACCTTGAGAGACTCGGTTTTCCTATGGGCCAAGAGTTGGCCACTGACTTAGTCCTGCAATCGTTACCGGAGAGTTTTAGTCAATTTGTCATGAACTACAACATGAATGAAATTGACAAATCACTACTAGAGCTGCTAAGCATGTTGAGAATTGTTGAGCAGAACATAAACAAAAGCAAAGGAAAGGCCATAATGATGGTCCATAAGAATAAGGGCAAGAAACAAAGAGAAAAAGCCCCGGGACAAGTGGAAGAGTAAGGGCAAGGAAAAGTCCAAGCCTAGCACTTCTAGCTTGAAACCAAAGTGGGTGGAGTGGCTAAGGAAGGTACATGCTTCCACTGCGCGGTCGACCGGACATTGGAAGAGGAACTGTGCCAAGTACCTAGAGGAGCTCAAGAAGAAGAAGGGAAGTGAGACTTCCACTTCAGGTATTTTTGTTATAGAAGTCAATTTATCTACTTCTGCATCATGGGTATTAGATACTGGATGTGGATCTCACATTTGTGTAAATGTGCGGGATCTAAAGAGAGAGACCATTGACTAAGGGCGCAGTCGACCTACGAGTGGGAAATGGAGCAAAGGTTGCTGCACTAGCCGTAGGGACTTATTTATTAGCTTTGCCAACTGGGCTTGTAATTGAATTGGATAATTGTTATTTTGTGCCTGCTATTAGCAGGAATATCATTTCTGTTTCTTGTTTGGACAAGAAGGGTTTTACTTTTATAATTAAGAACAAAAGTTGTTCTCTTTATTTGAATGATATTTTCTATGGTAGTGCACATTTGAGTAATGGACTTTATGTCCTTGATCTCGAAACGCCCATTTATAACGTAAATACAAAGAGGTTCAAGTCAAATCATATGAACCCAACTTATCTCTGGCATTGTCGTTTGGGCCATATAAATGAGAAACGCATTTCCAAACTCCATAAAGATGGATTCTTGGACTTGTTTGATTACGAATCATATGAGACATGTGAATCTTGTTTATTGGGAAAGATAACTAAGACCCCATTCACTGGACAAGGTGAAAGGGCTAGTAATCTTTTAGGCCTCATACATAGTGATGTATGTGGGCTACTAAACACACTAGCTAGAGGCGGTTTTCAGTATTTCATTACATTTACTGATGATTTCAGTAGATATGGATTTATATATCTTATGAAGCACAAATCAGAATCCTTTGAAAAGTTCAAAGAGTTCAAGAATGAAGTACAAAACTAACTTGGCAAGAGTATTAAAATCCTTCGATCAGATCGAGGAGGTTAATACTTAAGCCAACAGTTTGATGATCATCTGAAAGAGTGTGGGATAATATCTCAACTCACTCCTCCTAGAACACCACAATGGAATGGTGTTTCTGAAAGGAGGAACCAGACCTTGTTGGACATGGTCCGATCTGTGATGAGTCATGCAGACCTTCTAGGCTCCTTCTGGGGACATGCTCTGTTAACAGTAGCTTTCACACTTAACCGTGTTCCATCTAAGATGGTTCAACAGACACCATATGAGATGTGGACTAGGAGATGACCCAGTATGTCTTTTATAAAGATTTGGGGTTGCAAAGCTTATGTGAAACGTCAAGTTTTTGACAAGCTTAGCCCAAAATCAGATAAATGCTTCTTTGTGGGGTATCCCAAGGAAACCAAGGGATATTATTTTTATAATCCTACCGAGGGCAAAGTGCTTGTCGCACGGACTGCTGTATTCTTAGAAAAGGAGTTTATCTCCAAAGGAATCAGTGGGAGGAAAGTAGAACTTGAAGAAATTCAAAGTTCACAAAGTAGCAGCGAACCAATGGTGGAAATAGAGCAGCCTCCACAAATCGTTGTGGAACCACAATCTGCTCTAGTAGCACAAGACCCGCGTAGGTCTAACAGGATACGTCATCAACCGAGAAAGATATGGATTTCTCATGACTCAAGCAAGGTGACGTATTGCTCATGGATCAAGATGAGCCTGTGACTTACCGGGAAGCCATTATTGGCCCGAATCGAAAAATGGCTTGAGGCCATGAGATCGAAATGGAATCCATGTATGCCAACCAGGTATGGACCTTGGTTGACCCACCTGAAGGGGTAAAACCCATTGGGTGCAAGTGGGTTTTTAAGAAGAAAACCGACATGGATGGTAATGTGCATACCTTTAAGGCGCGATTAGTGGCTAAAGGTTTCAAGCAAATTCATGGTGTAGACTATGATGAGACTTTTTCCCCAGTTGCGATGCTTAAATCTGTTCGGATCTTGCTTGCTATTGCAGCATACCATGATTATGAAATCTGGCAAATGGATGTCAAAACTGCTTTCCTTAATGGAAATCTTCTCGAGGATGTGTACATGACACAACCTGAGGGTTTTGCCACTTCACAGGATGCTACAAAGGTATGCAAGTTGCAACGATCTATTTATGGATTGAAGCAAGCTTCCAGAAGTTGGAATCTTCATTTTGATGATACAATCAAACAGTTTGGTTTCATCAAAAATGAAGAAGAATCTTGTGTCTACAAGAAGGTTAGTGGGAGCACAATTGTCTTTCTAGTATTGTATGTAGATGACATACTACTAATTGGAAATGACATCCCTACCCTACAGTCTGTAAAGACTTGGTTAGGGAAGTGCTTTTCTATGAAGGACTTAGGCGAAGCCACCTATGTATTAGGTATCAGGATCTATAGAGATAGGTCGCAGAGATTGCTTGGCCTAAGTCAGAGTACATACATAGACAAAGTGTTAAGATGATTTAACATGCATGAATCCAAGAAAGGACTCTTGCCTATGTCACATGGTATAAGCCTATCTAAGACTCAATCCCCTTCCACCCAGGATGAGAGGCATCGCATGAGTAAGATTCCATATGCATCTGCAATTGGATCTATCATGTATGCCATGTTATGTACTTGACCAGACATCTCGTATGCTTTGAGCATGACGAGCAGGTACCAGTCTGATCCTAGTGAGAGTCACTGGAGTGCTGTCAAGAACATCCTTAAGTACTTGAGAAGAACTAAGGATTCGTTTTTGGTATATGGAGCCGAGGAGGAACTAGTAGTAAAGGGTTACACTGATGCTAGCTTCCAAACTGATAAGGATGACTCCAGATCGCAATCGGGTTTTGTGTATTGCCTGAATGGTGGGGCTGTGAGCTAGAAGAGTTCAAAGCAAGAGACAGTCACTGATTCTACCACAGAGGCTGAGTATATTGCTGCCTCCAATGCAACAAAGGAGGCTGTTTGGATTAGGAAGTTCATTATTGAGCTTGGTATAGCTCCTAGCATTGTGGACCTAGTGGACCTCTATTGTGATAATAATGGAGCCATTGCACAAGCTAAGGAGCCCAAATCTCACCAGTGATCCAAACATATACTTAGGCGCTTCCATCTCATTCGAGAAATCATCGATAGAGGAGATGTGAAGATATGCTGACTGCCAACAGATGATAACATTGCTGATCCACTAACGAAGCCTCTTGCACAGCAGAAGCATGAGGGTCACACTAGGTCTTTAGGCATTAGAAATATGCCTGATTGGCTCTAGTGCAAGTGGGAGATTGTTGGTGTATGCCCTAGTGGCCAATACATTTTGTTTGTATTTACATACATTATATTATGTTATTTTATATGAGGCATTTCATTTATTGTGTTCTTTTTGGTAGACATAATAAAGTCCTTAGAATAGTAAGTTTGATACCATAGGACATCAAGTGGATGACTTGATCGTGAGATCCTATTGGATAAAACACTATTCTTAAATGTCCCTAGTCAAGTATTATTGTTAATTAGGACAACAATAATGCATTGAGACTAGTATGTGCGTAGACTGATGACCACATCTCACGGGTCATGGATATGAGATATCAAGTCTACACATGGATACATATTAGAGTAATGATGTATTGGACAGACCCGCCATGAGAACGCTACGTGGATCGTTACGTGAGTGTCATAAGCGATTCTCATAGTGAAAATGGTGTATGTGGTCCTTTGACCTGAAATCACTACGATTCCTACATGAGGAGTTGTGTGTTTTAATGCCATCAAACGTCATCTGTAACAAGATGATTATAAAGTTGGTTATTAGACATATCACGATACATGTGGAGGGATGTGAGTGACCTAGATAGGATTTGTCCCTCCTACATAACAGGAGTAATATCTTCGGGCCCCTTGATTTAGTGAGACTACGAAATGCATGGCCATGCTTAAATGAGTCAATATGAGATATTGATCTCATTTGTTATTACTATGTCTACTCGGGAATCAGGAAACTGAAGATTGAACTAAACAAGGGTGACACATTCCATGCCTTGTGTTCAATCTGGATATCTGGACAAAGGGACTAAACTACATGGAAACATTGGTCACGGATAGGTTATGTCAAATCACTGACATTCTCATTACTTGGGTAGCAGTGATGTGTTGCTAGATACCGCTCACTGTTTGTAATATTAAAATGAGATTTTAATATTACTACCAACGTCATGAGAACCTGCAGGGTCGCACACTTAGAACAGACTAAATTGGAGTAATCAGAATCCAAGTTGGACTCGGATTCAATTGTGGGCCTAACTCATGACAGATGGGTTTAGGGTTGCACCACTTACCTTGCTACTGCTCACATTCACTTAAGGCAGCCACTGTTATAAATAATACTGCTAAGGGGGCTGCTACTAGGTTACATCACAACCCTAGCCGCACCTACAGAAGTGAGTGAGAGATAGTGAGGTCTTCTTCTCCTCTCTTCGCAGCTAGCACTACGGTGTTGGTGATTCACCTCGCTTGTGATTATCACGCTTCAAGAGGCAAATTTTTAAAGACTCGGATTATGGATTTTTCGCATGGATCCTGTGAGGGAATTCTATTATTCCGCTACGAGACTTTTGATCCGCAATTCCCAACAGTTTTAAAAGTGCAACAGAAGTGTCACGGTATTGTGAAAATATAACAGAAACGTTTCATAATTTTGAAAACGTAACATAAGTGTTACGATATTTTGAAAACGTAATATAAACACTTTGGAATTGTGAAAACGTAACAGAAATGTTTTGGAATTTTGAAAATGAAACGGAAATATTACGCAATTTTGAAAACACGACGAAAGTGTTTTATAACTATGAAAATGTGATAACATGTTTTTTGCTGTTGAAAATACAGTATAATTTGGTGCATTATACATGCATTGGAAAAAAATATGCGTTGAGGCATATGATACATTGAACAAATGAAATTGGAAAGATTTGACCCTTTGGGGTTGGACTTGCACGGATATATTCGTGCATTGTATATGGCCCTTGTGGTTGAAGAGGGAATGAGAATTGATAGTGACGTCTATGATGGATCTTGGGGGCATCGAGGCACGACGGTCGACCAAGTGGACAGCTAGCGAGTACCCTGTGTCACTTGGCGATGCAGTCCGTTGCAACGCATTGATGATACCCGACAAGAACATGATTCTTTTCAACAACTGGAAGATTGTCTTTAGGCTAAGGCTGACAATTGACAGAGCATTCTCCTCGAAATTGTGAAAACCTCCATGGAGTTGTTTTTGAAAAACTGAGTCTTTGGCACATGCATAATCTGACATTTATATCTGTGTGATATATTAATTGAGGAATATTGGCTATGACAATTGTTTTGAATACTTGGATGATGATGATGATAGTTGATTAATGTTGATTGCATGGTCATAATTGTGATATAATCTATCTGTATGATATGCTGCTTGTGTTATCTCCATGCTGCCATGTTGGTATTGGTATAGGTGATCTCACCTCTTTGTTATGTTGTTTTGCTGTGTCTGTACTGTTAAAATCAAATAATAGAAGGATCGAGTTGTCTTAGACATAACGGGCAATGAATACTCTAAGATGGGTGACAACAATAAGGAGTGGACATTCAGGACTCGAAGGTGTACAATGTTGACAAAGAACAGATGTAGAACAGATGTCTG
This sequence comes from Ormosia emarginata, assembly GCA_029884605.1. Taxonomy (NCBI): domain Eukaryota; kingdom Viridiplantae; phylum Streptophyta; class Magnoliopsida; order Fabales; family Fabaceae; genus Ormosia; species Ormosia emarginata. Next base: position 22,596,090 of record JAQQTP010000074.1, on the reverse strand, counting down.
ATGCAACAAGATAGATACACAATAGAATAAGTCTGTTAAGTTTTAACGTTAGTGTTATACCGTGCTATTAAGTAGAACCTGTCATAGGGTTACTACTGTTAAAAGAAGAAAAAAGAGAGTCTGTTATTTTTATATTTCTCTTTAAATTGTGAAATATTAATTGGTTTCAATATTGTATATTAATCAGTTTAAATATATTTTTAGTAATACTTATGAATTTCAGTAAGTTTATGTTTCAGTAAAGAAAGAAATTTCGAAACCCATATTTTCATAACTCAAACCTTTTACGAATTGATTTTCAGATTATGAGTCAGGAGTCAGACATGTGATACCCTAGGGAGGGTGTTACATTAGTTGGTATCAGAGCACGGTTTGAGTCTTTTGGGGTTTGTGGTTAGGTCTGTTTTGCTTGTGTTGTGTTCTCTGTGTTATTGTTTTCCTAAAGGAAACAATGTTGTTTATAATGGATATCAGATCCATTGTATTTCGATCCGCACGCCTCGAGAAAAAAAAAAGGAAATGGCTCGGGATAGTTGTACTTGTGTGGAAGTGGAACATGTTACTAGTAATGCGATTCTGACTACTGGCGAACGGGAGCAATGTGGAAAAACGATCAGGAACAAAAGACCGCTGTTCAGTGGGAAAGAAATGAAAGTTGAGGTTCAGGATCTGATGGAAGAGAATCAGTCTTGGAATATAAGATTTCAAAATTTTGGAACCTGATATTTTTAAGGATATTTGGAAAGTGATTGATTTCAACGGAAGATGTATTTATAACCATTGAGGAAACCAAAGGCAGTAACTGATGTGAAAGAAGGTACTTAATGAAGGAATGTACGTCAAGAAAACAAACGTTTATTTGAAATGGTTACATTTGGTTTCCATTTTATTTTGATTCATCCATCTTTGAAGAAAAGAAATGACTCGTGATAGACGTACGCGTGTGGAAGCGAGACATAATGGTGGTGATATGACTGCAACTTTGGAAGTAATACAAACAGTGGCTGAAGCAATTATACAGCAAACTCAGAAGATTGTTCTGCAGCAAGAATTGATTTCTTAAGCTAAGATTTTGTTAGAGTTAAATCAATCTCAGGATGAGAGACCCTGTAACGTTGGACTATATTGGTTACGAAAAAAAAAAGGAAAATCGTAAGGTCAAGCAATTCCAACAGAAAACGTACTTGCAATCTCCAAGGAGTCAACAACAACAACAATCTTGTGGAGAAAGTACTAATAATGACAAGTTTAGTTTGACTGTGACATCTGCACCGAAATGTAAGAAGTATGGAAAGGGGCACTTAACGAAAGATTATACGTTAAGGAAATAATTTGTTTTAAGTGCGGGAAGTTTGGAACACAATCTTTGAAAATAGAATTCCAATGAAAACAGAGTTTTCTGTTAGTAAAATCTCAGGTAGTAGGAAGCGTTCAGAGCGGAAGATTTAAACAATGGAGATTGTGTCATTGGAGCTAATCCTGTAAACCATACTGAATATTTCTGTGAATAACCTATTCCTTATGGCATATGATTGAGTAGATCAATTATATGTTAGAGTTATTCGTAATCCTCTGATTTGCTTACTTCTGTTTCTATTCTTAGCCGATCGAGCTACTCAAGTTATTCAAATCATTGTTATAGATCAAATTTTTGTGTTAGTTTGATCTGTTTCATAAACAGACATGATCTTTGAAAATGCATTGGTTATTTTCCAACCATATCCTATGAGATTGTCTCAATACAGTGTTAGTATTTCAGAAAAACTCATTCCTGAAAATCAGGCAAAATTAAATTCTTGTTGAATATGTTTGGTAACATATTAGATCATTTCGCAACCTTTTCTCCCTAAACCTATATAATGTTCTTTCATATATTGCATTTGCAAGAAAGAATATTTTGCAAGAAAGGATAATCCTATTTAAAATCCATGTCATAGTATCTGGTATAAAATGCGGTTGAAAGGAGAACTCGACTAGTGAGACGTTTCCTGGTAAGAGCTAAAGCTAGAGAATAAAGTGATATGAGGATAAGAAAATTTTAAGTAATACATTACATTAGTTAGAAGTTATCTGAGAAAAACTATTCTAGGCATGAATGAAGGTTGGTAGCCGTTGTATTGGTATCAGAGAATTCATTCTTGAAGATCGAGTTACATCCAATTCTCTGCTGGATATGTTCGATAACATATTTGAATTTGTTTTGTTCTTTTCCATGATGTTTTCTTTCATCTACTGCAATTGAAGGAATATTTTGCAAGAGAGAATATTCCTATGTATATCCAGATCAGAGTATCAAAGTGGCGCAGTGGAAGCGTGGTGGATTCTTTAAAAATTGAAGAAGTCTGTCTATGGGAAAAGTTAAGACGGTAATGGAAAACCGTAGAAAAAAAAATTATTACGATATTTGTTTGATCAGAAGAAGTGAACAAGAGATAAAGAACTTTCAATGGTTTAGAATTGTTTGGAATAACGTAAGAGGTGAAACTACATGGGAACTGAAGAAAAGATAAAGGAATAATGTCATTATTTATTCCGAGGGTGTGAAATCATGGTCATGAAATTTCGAGGACGAAATTTCTGTAAAGAGGGGGAGTATTGTAACACCCCAAATTTCCGTATCTCTTAAACAGTAATTTTGACAGTTAACAGAATTTTACTGTTTAGTAATTTCTGTGCACTGTAAAATTATTTTGTTTATTCCGTCAGCGTATTTGATCGTTTTGAGTGATTTACTCCGTGTCAAGAAAATAAAAAATTTCGGGCCGGGGAAAACTTTACGTAATTTAATTTTTACCGTTAGGTAATTATTTTACGTAATCTGATTTGATATTTGTGCGTTTTCTAATTTTTGTGATTTTTGTGGATGATTATGAATTTTTTTAACTGTATGTGGGCCCAGGTGGTCTTATGTGGGCCCAGGTGACCTTACGTGGGCCCAGGTGGGTCCCGCAAAGCAAAAATTTTTCTACGCATAGAAAAATTTGTACTGTTTAGACGGAGACAAGGGATCTTACTAAACCTGAATCCAGAAACAGTTTTTAAAATTTTATTGTACTGTGTTTTGTACTGTATTTAATTATCGGATGATAAAAATACAGTAAAAATATTATTTGTAGGATACAAGAATAAATATTATACTGCGTAGTCAACAAAGAGAGCTTGACTTGATTTATACCCTTGGATGAGAATACTTAGTTTGAATATTAACCATTGATTTAATCAAAGGTTAAGAAACAAACTTAATAAAGAAGCCTTGGATAATAACCATTGATTTAATCAATGGTGTGAGAATAAGCTTGGTTAGGAAGACTTTGATATCAACCATAGATGTAATCAAGGGTGGAGATTTAATCTTAAAAAGTAATAAAGACCATTTATGACCATTGGATGAAGAATTAATCAAGGGTAGAGATTTGGTCTTCTAAAATGGTAAAGACTAATTATGACCCTTGGATTTAAAATTTGAAGAAGCAATCTTGACTCTTAATTTTGGAGACACATCTAAGGGCTAGAATTTAAAGGAGAAAAATCCAATGGCCTAGATTTAGTCTTTTAAAATTAAAAATCTACCTAAATCCTAACCATTGAATTAATCAATGGCTAGAAATGCTTCAAATGGTGGCAAATAATGAAGACAACTTTATTGAATACATTATGAAGAGAAGGTGATGGTTTTGGAGTGTTTAGAAGACAAAGAGACAAGCTTTATGTCATTTTTGCATGTCTTGGTCAAGTTAGACATCATAATGGCTTACTTTTGATTTTTGCACTCCAAGGAGAATGCTTGAAGGGGGGGGCACGGTTTTGGTGCTGCATGAAGGAGTTTGGAAGACCATAATTGCATGCTTTAGTCATTATTGTCTTCCTTGGTCTTCATTGATTCATTTTTAATAAGGAAACTTAGAAAATTTTCTCTCCATCTCCTTTCTTCTCTAGATTTTGGCCAAGCCCTCCAAGAGCACCTTCTATGACTCAAAAATTTCATCCAACTTGATTTTCTAAACCTAAACATCATTCTAAGAACATATCTAGTTATGAGTTTTTCCAAAATCATTCATCTTGATCTTCAAATCCAAGCTTCAAGTTTCTATCAAAAATCAAAAATTTCATCTTTGTTCTTCAAGAGATATCATTCGGTCAAAACCCCTAAAACCACCATCCAATCTCTTTTAATTTCATCCAACCTTAGATCTTGAATCTCCATGATATTCTAAGCAACTTTCATGTTGAAGACTTCTTCTAAATCATTCATCTTCAAGGAGTTTCTTCAAGATCAAAGTTATTGGGTTTTTGAGCCCTTGGTGGTGAAGGACTTGGAAAAAGAAACAAATCAAGAAGCTTTGGAGGATCTTCAAGAGGTAAGAGGGAGATCCATCTCACCAACCAAGCATGGTGGTGAGAGATGGTATTTTATTTGATGGATGTGGAATCCATGTGAGGATTCATATCCATGGTCATGTAATTAATTTGTGGGTGTTTATGAGCTTTGATTAATTTTCTATGCTTGATATGCTTTGCATGATTTTATAGCTTTGATGATATGCTTGATATGCTATACATGCTTTTATGGCTTTGATGGTATGCTTATATTATTTATGATGAAATATATATGTATATGCCATGATTTGATGATGGAAAGAAAATTAATTCTTAGCTCCAATGGCCAAAGAATGATTACGGTTTTGGCACCCAAGGTTAGGGTTCTATGTTGAAATTTTTCAAGAACAAGGGAATTAATTTTTGATCCCTAGAACATGGTGAATTTTGGTCAAGACACCTCAAGATAGGTGTTCACAAAATTAATATTTTCTTGAATGATGAAAATGGATGTTTAGAAAAGTAAGGAAAATAAACAAAGAATTTATTTTTCAAAGAGTACATGAATACGGTTTTAAAAGGATTTTTATTGATTTATTTTGTGTAAAAAGTTTCTAAGTGTTTTACAAAACATGAGATTTAAATGAAAATAGCAATGATAATTTTAAGGATTTGCAAAGAAAGTGAAAAAGGATTTGTAAGGAAAGTAAAAATGAATTTGAACAAATGGGTTTGGTTTTTATGACCATCGGTATTTCGGTTTTGAAAATAAAGAATTTTTAATGGTTTTATTTGTGTAAAACCATATCAATTTAGGAGGAAAATATTTGATAGCTTCAATGGCCAAAGACTCTACGATTTTTGGAGGTTGGAATAATTTTGGTTTTTATGAAACAAAGTAATTTTAAAGTGGAAACAAAATGTTTGAACAGAATGTTTTAGTATAAGGATTTTGGAAAGGGAAATCAAAGTATTTTATCACTTGAGAAATGAACTTTCATATGAAAATGAAAAAGAAAAGTTGCAAGGGTTTGAATCTTAATTTGTTTTGAAGAGAATTGATTTTATAATTGATTTGGGAAAAATGGAGAATATAATGGGGTTTTGAAAATTTACTAACATATAACTTATTTTCAAGTTTTGAAATACGTTAGAAAATGTTAAGTTTTGAAACGTTGATTTACATCAATGAAAAAGTGATTTTGTGAAAGAATTTCTTGAGTAAAGAACTGTGAAAAAATATTTTCTTGAGTAAGAAAATATATTAAATGAAGTGTAAAAAGTTATATTATTTTGAGAAAAGTTAAAAAGGAATTTTTAAAGGTCAAGAAATATTTTCTGTAGTGAAATTGTGGTGAAAAATTATTTACGTATCTTAAAAATGTGATTTTTAAGTTACGTAATATGGAAAAATATTTCTACGCGATTTTAAATACGTTAAAATATTTCTACGCGATTTGAATTATGTTTAAATATTTTACGTAATCTGAATTACTATTGAAAAATCACTACGTGATGGAAAAGTGAATGAATTATTTTTACGTGATTGTGAAAATAGCAAAAAATCGTTATGTGATTTGAAAAGTGTTTTAAATATTTTGAGAATGACGGAAAATGATTTATGCGACTTAAAAGAATGATTTTTAAGTTACGCGATTTTGAAACAGTGAAAAAATATTATGTGATTTTGAGAAACATATATTTTTACGTGATTAAGAAAAACGTTAAAAAATTAGTACGTGTTTTAAAAGTGCAACAAAAGTGTCACGGTATTGTGAAAATATAACAAAAACATTTCAGAATTTTGAAAACATAACATAAGTGTTACGATATTTTGAAAACGTAATATAAACACTTTGGAATTGTGAAAACGTAACAGAAATGTTTTGGAATTGTGAAAATGAAACGGAAATATTACGCAATTTTGAAAACACGACGAAAGTGTTTTATAACTATGAAAATGTAATAACATGATTTTTACTGTTGAAAATACAGTATAATTTGGTGCATTATACATGCATTGGAAAAAAATATGCGTTGAGGCATATGATACATTGAACAAATAAAATCAAAAAGATTTGGCCCTTTGGGGTTGGACTTGCACTGATATATTCGTGCATTGTATATGGCTCTTGTGGTTAAAGAGGGAATGATAATTGATAGTGACGTCTATGATGGATCTTGGGGGCATCGAGGCATGGCGGTCGACCAAGTGGACAGCTGGCGAGTACCCTGTGTCACTTGGCGATGCAGTCCATTGCAACGCATTGATGATACCCGACAAGAACATGATTCTTTTCAACAACTGGAAGATTGTCTTTAGGCTAAGGCTGACAATTGACAGAGCATTCTCCTCGAAATTGTGAAAACCTCCATGGAGTTGTTTTTGAAAAACTGAGTCTTTGTGAACATGCATAATCTGACATTTATATCTGTGTGATATATTAATTGAGGAATATTGGCTATGACAATTTTTTTGAATACTTGGATGATGATGATGATAGTTGATTAATGTTGATTGCATGGTCATAATTGTGATATAATCTATCTGTATGATATGCTGCTTGTGTTATCTCTATGCTGCCATGTTGGTATTGGTATAGGTGATCTCACCTCTTTGTTATGTTATTTTGCTGTGTCTGTACTGTTAAAATCAAATAATAGAAGGATCGAGTTGTCTTAGACATAACGAGCAATGAATACTCTGAGATGGGTGACAACAATAAGGAGTGGACATTCAGGACTCGAAGGTGTACAATGTTGACAAAGAACAGATGTCTGATGCAACAAGATGGATACACAACAGAATAAGTATGTTAAGTTTTAACGTTAGTGTTATACCGTGCTATTAAGTAGAACCTGTCATAGGGTTACTACTGTTAAAAGAAAAAAAAAGAGTCTGTTATTTTTATATTTCTCTTTAAATTGTGAAATATTAATTGGTGTCAATATTGTATATTAATCAGTTTAAATATATTTTTAGTAATACTTATGACTTTCAGTAAGTTTATGTTTCAGTAAAGAAAGAAATTTCGAAACCCATATTTTCATAACTCAAACCTTTTACGAATTGATTTTCAGATTATGAGTCGGGAGTCAGACATGTGATACCCTAGGGAGGGTATTACATTCTCCCTTGGCCATTGGAGCCAAAAATTGTTTTCTTTTCCATCAACACATCATGGCACACACATACATATTTCATCATAAATACTACAAGCATACCATATACTTATCATACATAATTTAAGCATACTATTAAAGCCATAAAATCATGCAAAGCATACCAAGCATAGACAAATAATTAAAACACATAAACATCCACAAATAAATTACAAGACCATGGATATGAATCCTCATATGGATTCACCATCCACCAAATATAAAACCATCTCTCACCACCATACTTGGTTGGTTAGGTGGATCTCCTTCTTACCTCTTGAAGATCCTCAAAAGCTCTTTGTTTTGCTTCTTTTTCCAAGTCCTTCACCACCGAGGGCTTCTCAAATACAAAACAAAATACATAAAAATTAGTATACTAAGCTTGATTAAGAGGAACCATGGATCACACATGGTTTAGATCATGAAAAAGAAAGAAGAAATGAAGTTTCCTTACACTTCACCATAAATACCCCATAACTTTGATCTTGAAGAAAGTTCATGAAGATGAATGATTTAGAGAAAGTCTCCAACATGAAAGTTGCTTAGAATAAGGTAAGGATTCAAGAAACTAGGTTGTATGAAATTAAAGAGTGATGGAGGACATATTTGGGTGCCATGGCCGAAACCCACCATGAAGAAGAAGGAGAGAAAGTTTTGCTAAGAACTTTGGCTTTTTGGAGGAGAGAAAGATGAATTATGATAGCAAATGCATGAAATGCTTTTTCGCCCCCCTTTTTCCTTGCATTGCCATAGAGTGAAGAGAGAAATAAGTAAATTATTTGAGTGTTAGTCAAAGACACCAAATAATTGGAGAGTTTCCAAGTGATAGTAACAAACTTGGACCATTGGATCTTCTTCCTTTTTTAATCTTAGCCATTAGATGAAGCTACTAAATGGATGGTCAAGATTTCTTCTTCCATGTTGCCATCCAAGGGTCACAATTGAAGTCCAAGCCATTATATAAAACCAAATTTTAACCATAGATTAAATCAATGGTTAAGATTCAATCTTGAAAGTCCAAGCAATTATTTGAAGCATTCTAAGCTATTGATTAATTCAATGGTTAGGATTAAGGTAGACTTTAAGTTAGAAGACTTAATCTAGGCCATTGGATCTTTTCTCCTTTAAATTCTAACCATTAGACGTGCCTCCAAAATGAAGGGTCAAGATTACTCCTTCTTACTTTTAATCCAAGGGTCATAATTAGTCTTTGCTACTTTTTAAGACCAAATCTCCACCATTGATTAAATTTACATCCAATGGTCATAAATGGTCCGTGTTACTTTTTGAGACCAAATCTTTACCATTGATTAAATCCATATTCAATGGTTACAAATGGTCATAGCCACTTTATATGACCAATTCTACACCGTTGATTAAATTGACGGTTGATATCAAAGCCTTCCTTATTAAGCTTGTTTAGATTAAATCTCCACCATTGATTAGATCAATGGTGAACATCCAATACTTCTTTATTAAGTTTGTTTCTCCACCGTTGATTAAATCAAAATCAAGTCTCCACCATTGATTAAATTAATGGTGGATATCCAAACCACTAATGTTTATTTAAGCAGTATAATATTTATTTTTATATCTGCTATAACCCTACAAATAATATTTTTACTGTATTTTTATTGTCTGATAATTAAATACCGTACAAAACACAGTACAAGAAAATTTCAAAAATTGTTTCCGGATTCAGGTTTAGTAAGATCCCCTGTCTCCGTCTAAACAGTACAAATTTTTCTATGCGTAGAAAAATTTTCACTTTGTGGGACCCACCTGGGCCCACATACACCCCCTGGGCCCACAAACAGTAAAAAATTTCATAATCATCCACAAAAATCACAAATATTAGAAAACACACAAATATCAAATCAGATTACGTAAAATAATTAAAACCTAACAGTAAAAATTAAATTACGTAAAGTTTTTCCCGGCCCAAAAATTTTTATTTTCCTGACACAGAGTAAATCACTCAAAATGATCAAATACGCTGATGGAATAATCAAAATAATTTTACAGTATCCAGAAATTACTAAACAATAAAATTCTGTTAACTATCAAAATTACTGTCAACTATTTAGGAAATTTTGGGGTGTTACAGTCATAACGACCCCATGCTAAGGACACCGTCAGCTCCCCATGGTACACGCATCGGTCCGTCTGCACATTAATGTGCTAGCGATCAGGGCCTCCGTGAAAAGTGATCCGTGTGTAGCCCAAAAATTTGTAGGGGCGCGACATCATCCTCGATAATTTCAATTATAATCTGGCTAGAAGCCCAGAAACTTAGGAGCTTCCTTGTCTTTCTCATGAACGTCTTCTTGGAAGTACACAATCCAATAGAATACAGAAATAGAAAAAATACAGAAAGAGGTGAGACACCCAGCTTTCAGTACCAAAATGGCAGTAAAAAAATAATACGGCGCTGGACGCCCACATATAACACAGTTCATACATTTAATTGCAGCAACATTAAAATTAACAGTAAGGGAAGAACAATAATAATTAATTGTAATAATTGTAATAACATGCAAACAACAGTAATATTCCCAGTAGTCAATAGCTCAGATAATCAGACAATTACATTCACAGTTATAAATGTTCATGCTCAATGAATTATGAGACTGACAGTTCACAATGCACAAGATACCAAAAATCCTACTCCATGGAGCTAGACATAAACATTTTTCGGAGTGAATGATCAAGGAGTAATGCCAGTATATCGTCAGCCTCAAAATATAGTGTGCTTTATCTCATAAAAATGTTTGCGCAATTGGCTTATACATGGCATCTCGACAGTTGATCGCGATATAGGATAGCGTCCCAGTCAGGATCGTCGGTGTATCGCATCGGTCTATCCCACGGCCCTAGTGGAGCTACCACTGTCTATTGTGAGACACCCGCACCCCGACGCCCCCAGGGCCAACCACTATGACCCTATGCTTAGTCTACTCGCACCCGCACATAGGTGTTATTCAAACTCCTAGGCACACATAGCCTTTCTAACAATGTCCAACAGACAACACGTATGCATGACGACTCAATTTCAATCATGCATGTTCATCAATGATGCATTCATCATAAGCATATCACAATGGTGTATAAACATATATATATATACCCATACATATTTATTTCCCAACATCATCAAATCATGACATTCTCAAGTACATAATCAACAAGTGTTTAACCCAATTAAGGATCCATAACAACACATAATCAATTCTCGATATCGATATATGATCACACATAGCTTATCAAATTCACAAGTACATATCTTGGATTCATTCTTTCAAAGTCTAAATCTTTGGTCAATTATGAAAATTATAGGGTGAATTACCCTTCAAAACCGTGGCCTCCTCAATGTTATAATCCACTTTAATTCTTCCACTTGATTAAGAATTATGCATGTCTCTAAGTCTTAAATTTCCAAAGATGCACCAAAGGCATCATCTAAACCTAAATTTCCTCTCTAAAACCATAGCCCTCTCTAGGTTTCCAAGTTTCAATTTTCCACCACATTATGCATTAGTTAATTTATATCTAATCACTCACATTTCACTTCACACAAAATCAATCTAATTCCTTAATTACCAATGCCAAAACCGTGGCATCAATTTGGGGTAATAAACCCCCAAAGTTTTCTATTCATCAATTTTAATGTTATCATTCAACACCTAATTTCATAAGCTTTATGTATTTGTGTACAAAACAAATTCACAACCCAAAAATTCCCTCAAAAGCGTGACCATCATGCTAGGGTAGGAACCTCCAAAATTTTCATTTAGCAACCCTAACATGATCAAGCACATTTGACACTTCCAATCTACTCAAGATCACCAATCAAAATTTAATCAAATCCAAGAACACATGAACAAACAAAAATCACAAAATACATGAACATATAAGGGTTCCCTCACCACCGTTATTGGTTGAAGTGAGTAATCTCCCTCTTACCTAAGGAAGAACAACGAAAATGACCTCCTTCAAGGCCCTTGAGGATTCGGTTTCAAGGCTCCAAGAACCCTAGGAATTTCCATCATCAAGAATCAATGTTAAGCATGGAAAAGAATGGATCCATGGTCATCAAAGAGACCATGGAGCACGAAAATGAAGAGAAATGAGAAGAAAATCAAAACTTCACCTTAAAGCTTGAATCTTTACCTTGGAAGACAATGGAGAAAGGTTGGATTTTTTAAGAAACTTTCTAAAGGAAAGGTGTAGAGGAAATGGGGAGGAGTAAGGAAATGGTATCTGTGAAGAGAGAGGTGAAGAAAAATGGGTGGAGAAGGGGCTGCAAAACCACAACTATGGAGGAGTGTAGAGAGAAGAAGGAGAAACTTGAAGAGGATGAAGTTTAGAGAGAGAAAGTGTCTTGGTGAAATGAAATGATTTTGGTTATTTTGCTTTAAGTGAGGAGGCAAAATTTGCCTCCCTTAGCCTTGCATTGCTGCGGCTTCAAGAGGAGAGAGGGGAGGAATTTTTGGCTTCCTTGACAAGCCAAGGGCATTATTGTCTTTAGTTAGTCAAAGCTTCTCAAAGAAACTTCTTAATTAGGGTTCAAAATTTGAATTAAAGTGAGCTTGATTAGATATAAAGTAGATTGCATTAGGATAATATGATAGGGTTTTTATGACATGTTATTATCCAATGGATAATTTTTACAGTCGACAGAAGTTAGTATTAATTTATCTGACGGATAAAATTTACACAGCGTTTCGTTATTTGTTTGTTAAATTTTCTCGAAAAATATGAAACCTCGTAAACTGTGTCCAGCCTCGGGTTTAGTAAGATCCCCCGTCGACGTTTCCACAGATCAAAGTTCTCGAGAAACATATTTCATTTTTCTGGCTCTGTTCAAGTTGCACGTAAAATGAGGAATAATATTAAAATATTTCACATTTTCAGAAAAATCCAAAAAAATTTCAAAAAATTACAAATATTATAAAATGAACATTTATACTAAAATAAATAAATTTTGGGGTGTTACATGAAAAATAGCCTAAAATAACTCAGAAAATAGCATAAACTGCTATTTGAAGGGAAACAGGTGTGAGTAATTTGTTTCTAGGTCACAATTGAGTTAAGTATGGTGTTGTTAAAGTTTGAGAATAATCAAAGTTAATTTGATATTTTTAGGTATACTGGTTGAGCATTTTAATGTTGGATTGACCCCCAGCAGATATGGAAAAGTAAAGAAATAGTGAAACAAGATTTTTAATGAATCTTAGGATTTATTTCAAACTTGTTGAAAGTTAGAAAGCTGGATTCGGTGGAATTTAAGTGTTCTTAGTAGTATGGGAATTTTGCTATAAGTAGCAAAGTGAGACTTTGCTATTCACGGCAGAAGGAAACCAAAACAGAAGAAAGAAAAGAAAGAAAAAGAGAGAAATGAGAAGAGAGTAACTGAAGAAAGAAAGAGGAGAAAGGAAGAGGAAGAAAAGTAAAGCAAAAGGGAAAGATTCAAGAGCAAGATCAAAGCTTGAAGATCATCATCCAAGCAAGAGGTAGGGGATTTCTATTCATCTACTCCTTTGGTTCATCTTGAATGAACATAGGTTTTATGAATGGAAATAGGGGTTTGAGTAGTCAAATCCATGTTTTTGCCTTGGTTCTTGATTTCAAGAACTAAGTTAGTATGTTTTTAGCTTAATGAGAATAAGAGAGTTAGATTTATCTATTTATGGAGCTAGATGGTTCTTGAGTTAGAACTTAGGTTTTGATTAACCAAGTATGAGTGATTTGATGTAATGATCCATTTTTGATGAAATCAATTGGTGTTTTATGTTTCCTTCACATTTGTGAACTTGTTTGGGACTTTAAATCACCAAGAAACCAAGTTGGAGTGGCCAAAATTCAGAATTTGAACCAATAGAACAGTAAACCGTGACTATAAAATTCTGCAGAATCTGGGTTATGTGGAGCACACTGAGGCATGGCCCTAGGTGTGAGCATGCTGCGGCGTGACGAATTATATATCACGGTGTGGGGTAGTTTTCTATTCAGAAGTTGCACTCGAGAGCAAGGTGCCACGGCGTGTCTAGTTTTGTCCCGCGGCATGAGACCTTAAAGCTCCAAAATGTCATTTTTGAATGTTTTCAGTTCTCTAGTTGATAGAATCCTTTGTTTATGCCTTTTCAAGAGTGTTAAGGCACTAGAGAGGTTATTTCTTGGAAAGAAAGACCTAGTGGCATACAAGGGAAGATAAAAGAAAAGTGAGTGCATCCATTGGACATGGATTAACATAGACCAAGAGTTAGTTTCTTAAGCAACCTAAGGTAGCACAGATGTCACAAGAGAGGTGATAAGAGAGTTAAGAAGTTAGATGGCAAAAGTTGAGTGTCATAGACCCTAGTTGGCAAGAGTGAATGCCACAGTGTGTGAAAGCTTTTCAAGAGTTAAGTAGAGTTAGTAATGCGAAAATAGTAGTGTACTAAGTCTAGTTGACATTGGTTAAATGTCGTAGTGTAGGAAGTGCTCTCATAGAGAAGAGGTAGAGCTAGTAATGCAAAGGTGGGCTTAGTATAAGTTTATGTGGTGGTTATGTTAGAGTTAGGACATAACTCCACATTTACACACACATCACTTTCACACATGGTGGCGATATCCACCCAATTTATGGTAGGTTATAAGAGGTTACGTGATATGACAATAGACTCCCTCCCTACTTAGTAGATTATAAGAGATTACTTGTTCTTGTACCAAATTCCCTCCCTACCTAGAGGAATAGTTAAGTTTCACGACATTACACCTACACCATCATACACTTTTCTATGAACATAAACATACCTCATTTCATTATTGCATTATTTAATACTTGTTTAGTTTGGAATTGTATTCTTATAGTGTATGCTTTGTTATTGTATTGTGCCTTTGGTGATAGCTGTATAGGCGATTGTTTAGCCGATGATTTGAAATGATTGTATGGGCGGTTGTTTGATATCATCGTGGTTTCGGTTACGAGAATAGAAGCATAGTTTGCTTAGAAACATTACTAGTTTTAGTGTGGTTTATTCTTTACGAAGTTTTAAACTACTGGTTTTGGTATACTTATACTGAGAAATGTGATTTCTCACCCCATTTGTTTCCATGTAATTCCAAGTGGAAGTTCATCCAAAGGCAAGAAGAAAAAGTATGAAGACTAGGATAGTTGTTATGCTTAGTTATAAAGTTTTTATTTATTTATATTGCTTTTAGTTTGTTTAGAAAAGTTTATGTATACAATGAGTCCTTTTGAGGCGATGTTATATGTATAGCTTTTAGTTTTTTGCAAGGCTCTCTATGATTATTTGCTTAAATGATATGGGATAGTATGATGTTTAAGTTAGAAGTAACATAGCTAATACTATATATCCAAGTATATGCATAGTATACTAGGTTATCAGTATTAGGGTGTTACATCTAATATTACAACCTTTTACAAGCTATATATATAAACTTAATTACAAAACCATTAATATAATTTATAGATCAAAATAAATACATAAACAACTTAACTAAATCTTCATCACCCTGCCTTGAGCTTGCTTTGATACTTTGCTAGATGGAAAACATAAAACAAAAACTAGGGTGAGAATTAATAATTGTCAGTAGTAAATTTGAAATTGTGACATCATGGTAAATCCAACTGCTTTAGGGTAAAAACCAAATTGTATTTAATCATTTGGAATCGTGGCATAAGCCAAAACTCAATCATTTCACTTCCTAAAGCAAACAGTTCATTCAGTTACAAAATAGTTCATTTATTTCATAACAATTAATTCAAACAACATGTACTTTAAATATTCCACATCATATTAAGAACGACACTTAATTCACTTTAAATACCATTCTCAACCTTTTCTAACTAGCTTTTATCTGTGACCTTCACATTGAATAAAAACAAGACAATTGCCTATACAATTGCTAATTTTTATGTAATACATGGTGATGTATGACTATTCCTAATGATGACCCTAGGTATGCTCATACAATGACTTTTAAAAGATTTTATATTTAGAAAACACATTTATTTGGTATTCCTAGGAAGCCCTTTTTTTCCTTGTATTATTTTATGGGTAGGCAGGATGCCCTTTTGTTCTTTGCACTACCAAACATTTATAACATAAGACTTGGAGCCCTTTTGTCCAAGCCATAACTTATAATATATGGAAACACCAAATAACAAGTTTGAAAACAAAACATGCATAATATTGAAAACCTTTCCTTCTTTAGTTTTGTTCAATCATATCTTTCATTACATAAAAGGAAAGCAATATCATAAACATTAAACTTTCTCTTTATACATTTTCATATGTAATTGTAGAGAGAGACTTATTCAACCTCATCTACCTTTATCATTCCATTTATATTGCTTCCAAAATTATGTTTGTCAACATTACTCTCAACATGGCTCAAGGCCTCACTTCTCATCAACATATATCATTAATCAAACTATACTTTAGTCACTTTCCATTTCTAACTCTTTCTTGCATAATAAGGGAGCAAATCCTTAATCATTAAACAATAAACTTTCCACTTATTCATTACATTATAGAGAGGGAATTACTTACTCTACCTCACTACCTTTAACTTTTCATTTTAATGTCTCCCAATATTATGCTTGACAAATCTCATTCATGAATAAACTCATTTTATAATACTTTCTAACATAGTTCACATATATATAACCTTCGTTCCATATCGATAACGTACAAGGATTTATATCATGAATAATCCAAGTCATTACATACAACCATTAAATACATACATCAAATAAACAATATTTATCAATTCTTAGTCTTATAAATAATATATGTTTAAACCATACTTTGCTTGAATTGTTCATGTTTGTTTTCATTTAAAATAGCATAAGAAAAATTTCACAAAACATCACATTTTTCTCCTTTGCTCCAACTGGACAGCAACCCAATAACCAAGTGTTACTATTCATGGATGAACAGTAACCTAGACGTGTTATTGTTCATGGCTAGCATCAACAACAACAGCAACCATGTTGTTGCTCCATCTTCACTTCCAACCAAGATTTCTTCCATTTAATCATGCATTCAAATAATTTCCAACATTACAAACACATTAGAACCTTTAATCACACTTAAAACTCATCCATTTTGAATCAAAATCACAACCAACTCTCCACACAAAAAAAAAACCTTTTTTTTTGTTTCTTCAAAACCATGAACAATCAAGAACATAAACTTGTTCTAAACTTTCTCTTCACTTAAATCTAACTAATAAAAGCTTATTAGCTCATGAAAACCTCATTTATGTAGCACTATTCAAGCAGCCAAAGGGAGGAAAATATGGGCAAAAGAGCAAGAAAAGAATTAAAAAAGAATCCCCCTACCTCAAGCCTGAAGATGATTTCTCAAATCTTGAATTTGTCTCTTGATTTTCATTCCATTTCCTCCTTCTTCCTCTCCCTCTTTTTCTTCCCTAATTTTCCTATCCCCAACTTTACTGCTGGAATGTACAGGGGAGATGAGAAAGTGAGAAAACTCTCACTTTTTAAATGATAAACATTAGGGGCAATTTTGTCTATTTGCTAATTTCGTATCTACTAAAAACACTTTGATTTAAATAAATTAAGTTTTTTAACTTCCCACAACTTTAGAATAAATTGTAAGATCCATAAAAAAATTTGTTTCATCATTTCCATAATTTTTCATATCTGTTGTGCCTCAATCCGGTACTTAAATACTCACTCGGTGTCCTTAAAAAAACCAAACTGACTCCATTTGCCCTAAATATTTAACCACATCCTCTTCAACACATTTTTGACGTAGAAATAAATTTTTCATATTTATTTCTCTTAAATAGCATTTTATGTTATTTTCCTGAATTAAAATAGTCATTTTGCACGTTTTGTGTTGTGGCAAAATGCCTAAATTAACTCAAAACGTCACAAAATTTAACACACATGTTAAACAAGTATTAAGCTATCTCTGTAACCTTATACAAGTCTAACATGTTGTAAAAAGAGGAAGTTACAATTGAGGGATGACCTGATTAGATACTATTATGGTCATAATCAAAGGACTTTGAGGGACGCCTTCCTAACCTACTGAGACAAATACAATGAATGGAGATTCTTGGGAAATAAGTAAGTAACTTGTGTTTTCAAAACTTAAAACTTATATTAGCATTTGCATAATTATGTTATTAGGACTTTGTTTAAGCATAATCATACTTCATAATATAAAGCATCACATGATTGACAATTGTATAGGCAGTTGTCATTGCTTGACTAGTGATTGATTGATTGGTGGCTTGTTCGATATTATCTTAGGACTATATGAGCGATTCTTTGATGTTATTCATATTTCCAAATATTCTATTACATAGAGTGAAAATTTATCTTCAGTTGATTTAATTGTTGCAAATGTTTAACTACTGCTGGTCTTGGTATGTAAATACTGAGAAATTATGATTTCTCACCCTAGTATGTTCTATGTAAATACAAGTAAAGACCCTCCAAAGGGAAAGGGCAAGAAAAAGAAGAAGCAGAATGCTTAATTTAGCAGCTTTAGTTCTTTTTGTACCAGTTTGTATATTTGTACTCTTCTTGTTGTTTGTAAAAGTTTATGTATACAGTATGCCTCGTTAGCCAATGATGTATGTATATATGATCTTTTTATCATTCATGACTCTCTATAATGACTATACAGGTTATTATGGGTTTTTATTTTTATACATTTTTAGAAGTGACATACTTAATGCTATTTTTCTTGAAATATTATGTTTATTTTACGATAAATTAAATTAGGGAGTTACATTATGGTATCAGAGTCGTTCATCCTGTTGAGCCTGGGTATGGAATGACTATGCTTTGGCATGTGTAGGAGTTTTTGTTTTTGTTGTGTATTTCTTTGTCTCTTGTGTGAGATGTTTATTTGAATCGTATGACCTGCCTTTGGTATGACTATTTTAGCTACTGTTGCACGATTACATGATATTAGGATTAGCTACCTCTATATGTATTGTGTTGTGTTTACAAGAAACTATGGCAGCAAGAGGGCGACCCCATGGAAATAGGAACTCTGGTAATGATGGCCCCGAAATGGCTCTAGCCTTTATGGCAATGGTTGAGGCATTGATGGACCAAACAATCGCTACTTTCAATGCTATGCGAGAGCAAACTTCCCCATCATCTGAAGCTATAAGAGAGCAAGCAGCTGCGACAATAAGGATGTTTGAGAGAATGAGTGTGACTTAACTTCAACCACCTACACCACCACCACACCAATAGGGGCAACCAAACCAAGAGGTAGTTGGGAGGAATCAGACTTTCTAGGACCTCTTGGACTTCAGGAAATCTAATCCATCTTCCTTCAAAGGGGCGTACGACCCAGTTAGAGCTACGGGTTAGCTTAAAGAGATGGAAAAGATTTTTACTGTCATGGCTTGCTCAAACGAGCAAAAGGTGCTTTTTGCTACGTACATATTGGAAGGTGAGGCAGAGGATTGGTTGGTGGACACTAAGAGGGCTTTTGTGGTGTCAAGGACTTATGTGACGTGGGAGATCTTTAAGAGAACATTTTTTAAAAAGTTCTTTTTGTAAAATCTTCAGAATGTAAAGGAAATGGAATTTCTTAAGTTGGAATAGAGAGATATGTCTGCTGGCTAGTATGTTGCTAAATTCAATAAATTGTCCAAGTTTTCGTCTTGTATCAAGCTTAACCCAAATAAGTCATTGAAGTGTGTTAAGTTTGAAGAGGGATTGAGAGAAGACATTCAAAATGCCACCCAACTGTTTGAGATTCGAGACTTTGAAACTTTGATTAACAAATGTCGGATAATCGAATGGCATTTTAAAAAGCGTTTAGTGGAGCCTAAGTCACATGACTTTCAAAAGAGGAAGCGAGGTGACGACAAGTTCAAGAAAAAAACTTCTAAATCTGGCTTTCCTCAGAACAAGGGTAAGCAGATTCAGAAGGAGTTTGTGGGACCTAAGTGTTCTAAGTGTGGGAAACAACACAAAGACTAGCCTTCCTCGGTGTGTTTTGTTTGTAGACAACTTGGGCATTTTGCTAAGGACTGTCCAACAAGGAAAGAAACTGCGCCTACCCAGAAATCACAAGCCAGAGGGAGAGTCTATACTCTAGGTGGTGAAGTAGTGACTCAATCTTCCGATCTTATCGAATGTAAATGCATTATTCACAATCATCTTTTAACTGTGATATATGATTTGGGAGCATCCCACTCCTTTGTTTCTAATGATTGTGTGAATGAGCTGGATTTACCTGTGTCTGAACTTTCATCTTGGGCATGGATTAGTTGTCTGCCAACCATGTAGTATTGAACAGTTCAGAAAAATCCCTGGTTTTCTTGTCAGATATACCTACCAGAGTTGTTCCATCCGAGTCTATGTATCTCAATGTGAATTAGGTCAATCTCTATTTGGAGGAGGGAGCTCTAGGATATATTCTATTGTTTTCACTAAGTGCAGAGGTTGAGCAAAGCCTAGGTGAAATACTAGTGGTGAATGAATATCCTGAAGTTTTCCCAAGTGATATAGTGAAGTTGCCACCTAAGCGAGAAATAAAGTTTACTATAGACTTAGTGCCTAAGACGAGACCTATCTCTATAACACCCTATAATGGCACCAATAAAGTTAACGAAACTCAAGAAGCAAATCAAGGATTTGTTGGATAAGCAATACATTAGACTAAGTGTTTCTCCGTGGGGAGCACCTATGTTACTAGTGAAGAAAAAGGATGGTACCATGAGGTTCTGTGTGGATTACAGACAACTAAACAAGATGACCATTAAAAATAAGTATCTATTGCCTAGGATAGACGATCTAATGGATCAACTGAGAGGAGTTACAGTTTTCTCAAAGATTGATCTAAGGTCTAGTTATCATTAGATAAGAGTTAGGGAAGAGGATATCCCTAAGACATGTTTTAGAACTAGGTATGGGCATTATGAGTACCTCGTGATGTCCTTTGCATTGACGAATGCACCGATAATGTTCATGGATTACATGAATAAGATCTTTAGACCCTACCTGGATTAGTTTGTTGTAGTGTTTATCAATGATATCTTGATCTATTCTATGACAATAGAGGAGCATGAACAACATCTGAGGATAGTGTTGGAAACCCTTAAGGAGAATATGTTGTTTGCCAAGCTATCTAAGTGTGAGTTCTGGCTTTCACAAGTGTAGTTCTTGGGACATATGATATCTCAGGGTAGGATTTTTGTGGACCTAAGTAAAGTTAATGTAGTGTTATAGTGAGGGAGACTGTGACATCCTTATTCTTTTTCTTCTTTTCTTGTTTTTCGGATATCTGTGATTTTTGTGATTTTTATGAATTATTTGACTTATTTTGATTATTTTAATATTATTTTTGAAAAAATTTGGACTATTGAAATGGGATCGGGGGAGCTTTCTGAACTTGAGACCAGAGACAATTTTTGAAGTTTTTATTTTTTGATATTTTATTTGTAAATAAAATCAGGGTACGTTCTATTATCCATTGGATAATAGATACTAGTTTGGTTAACTATAATTTTTGTTCATTGGTTAATAACTACCAGTTAATGTCTAGTTACTCTCTTTGATGTTTGCTTTATGGTGAGACCATTAGCCATTAAATGACCATGGCCCACCATGTGACTTTTCTCTTTTTTGGACTAATAAGAAGAAAGCTTCCTAAAGAAGTTTTGGAACAAGCTTGTAGGAGATGCTTTGAGACAAGCTTGTAGGAGAAGCTTTGGACACCTTCCTAAGGAGAGAAGCCCATGGCCAAGGACACCTAAAGAGGCTTCTAGAGTAACTTTTCCACTTAACTCATTTTCATCTTTCATGAGCCAAAAAGCTACACACACTCTCTCTCACTTTTTTCTCTCATCTTTTCTCTCCACCAAGCTCATGGCCACACCACCAAAGACCACCATTCAAGCTTGTTTAATTTTAACCAACCTGACATCTTACATCTATTCACCATTCTAAGATACTTTGGTGTTATGCTCTTGATCTACTTCATCCATTTTCAAGCACTTCCTCAAGCTAGGGTTTTGAAAGCTTTTAAGGTGAAATTCCTCCATCTTCACTTCTCTTTTATTTTCAAATTCTAAGACCATGATTTTGATCCGTGGTCATTCTATTTCAAGCCTTAGATGTTGATTTTTGTATGTTGTTTTCGTTTTTAAGAGCATCTTGGGAGTGGAAGTTTGATTCAAGAAAGCACCCAAAGAGTTCTTGGTCATCATCTAAGGTGAGAGGGAGAATTGTAACACCCTAACTTTTGGATAAATAATAGTTTTGTCCTGATTGTACTGTTTTATATTTTTCTGTGTGTTATAAAATTAATTTGATTGTTTCGTAACTGTATTTGACTGTTGTGTGTGATTTACTCCGAGTCAAGAAAATAGTAATTTTCAGGCCGGGGAAAATCTTATTTTAATTATTCGGAGCTGGGGGATCTTACTAAACCTAATTCCGAATGATACGTGTATCGATCTTTTAATTTTTAGAATTTATCGGTATAATAAAATAATTTTATATTTTTATAATATTATTTTATTAGTCAGTACAAATAAAACGACCATGGACCTAGAAAAGTCTATGGGACCCACAATTAGTTTGCGAGACCCACGTTTAGAAAAGTAGTCAACGTTGATGGCTTGATTTATTTTTAAGCCAATAGGAATTAGTCAACAAAGAGGGCTTGACTTGATTTGCACCGTTGAATGAGAAGGTTTAGTTTTGAATATCAACCGTTGATCTAATCAATGGTTGTAAAGATAAGCTTAATAAGGAAGGCTTTGGATATCCACCATTGATTTAATGTATGGTGGAGATTGGTCTCACAAAATGGCTAGAATCATTTATGACCATTGGATGAGAGGAATGTAGAGAAGATCTTGACCCTTTATTTTTGAAGATGCATCTAATGGCTAGGATTTCATGGAGATGAGATCTAATGGCTTAGATTTGATTATATTACTATCTAATATTAACCGTTGATTTAATCAGTGACTCTTGAAGCTTGGTTGCAAGAATGCTAATTAATTAGTAATGTAACTAATTTTCCTAATTAAGTTAGATTAAGTGTGCATAGAAACTTAATGGGATTAGTAGATTAATTAGTAACTTATGATCACCATTAGGGTAGAACTTTCAAGAACATGTGACAAGGCTTGAATGAGCCAATTAGAAGCAAGCTTAGGGGAGAAGCCTTTGCATGTGAACCCTTGATGAAAGCTAAGGCTAGGATGGAGTCTTGGAAGGTCAAACAAAGTGGCCACCTTCTCTTGGATGAGCTCCATGGCCATGCACCATGAGGAGACCATTTTCACTTCATTCTTCATCTTTGCTATCATAAAACCTCTCTTCCCTCTCTTCAAGGACCAGAACTCACCATTGTTGTTCTTCTTTGAGCTATTCGGCCAAGCACTACACACTACCATCCACCCATCTAAAATTTTATCCAACCTTATTTCTCAACTCTAAACACCATTCTAAGAACATCTCTAGTTGAGAGTTCTTCCAAAATCTTTCATCTTAAGCTTGGAAAATTGCTTTGGAGGTTTTTCCTAAAAGGTGAAGATCCTTGTTTTTAATTTCTAACTTCATTTCCAAGGTTCTAAGCCATGATTGATCCATGGTTTATGTTTTTCTCCTATGGTTATAACTTGTAAAAATTTATTTGAGCATGTTAGGTTTTCTTGGAGGAGATCACGAAATCATCTAGGAAGGAGAGAAAAAGATTTTATCTTCCTTAAAGGTAAGAGGGAGATTTAATCTCATCAACCAAGTGTTGTGATGAGAAAATGGATTGTATGTGTGTGAAGAATCCCTAAGGATTCACTTGTTTGATAGTTTAAATGCTTTCCTATTTGTGTTTGATATTGTTTGTATGCATGTCTGCAAGCTTTAAAATATATTGCATGTGTTGATATATGCATGATTATTAATTAAGATGTGAATAATATGTAAGGTTTGCATGAGTGTTCCAAAGAGCACAAAAAGGGGCTCACGGCCTCAACAAGAAAAAGAGAACCAAAATGTTCTCAACCATTTTCTAAAGGAAGCATTTAATGGAATTAGGTAAATGAATGAAATCCAAAATGATTTAGAAGGTAGAAAATGATCCAAAGATCAAATGCCAAGGTTTTACTAATTTCGGCTAACATGCCTTGTAAATGTGTAATCAATCCAAAACTTATTTTCTAAAGTGTAAAGTTGATGTTTTACCTAAAAAGAACACATTGATAATGAATTTTCAAGAATTAAAGAAGTAAACTAATTTTATTAGAAATATAGTATAGAAGAAAAATAAACAAGACTCTTGAAAAATACTTAACTTTGAGTTTTAAAAGTATAACTTAAATTTTTAAAGTGTATTTAGTAGTAATAAACTAAATAAAAGAATTTTTAGAGGAAAACGTGGAAAGTTCATTTTTAATAGATTTTATAGACAAAATACTATAAAAATTTATTAAAAATAGACAAATAAAAGAGAACGTTTTATAATATATTTATAACGTAAGGAAAATATTCTACGTAGTTTTAAAGTATAAGAAATAGCTTACGTAATTTTAAAATAGAGATTTTAAAGTTTTTCGATCAAGAAAACGATTTAAAAATCTAATGCGATTGAGAAAACGATTTAAAAATACTACGCAATTTTAAAAACAGCAAAATATATTTATCCGATTTAAAAATGTTTGTAAAAACGATGAAATTGTGAAAACACGATAAAATTTCTACGCGACTAATTGGAACAGTAAGTTTGCTGTCGGGCCAAAGTGGTGGACCTGGACATGTGGAGATAAGGTACTGTCAAGTGGTGACGTACTATATATTGGAATTTTGAGGTTAAGGGTATTTTTTGTAAATATGATAATATTTTTAAGCTAAAGGTAATTTAGTAATTATTATTTTATTCATGCATTGAGTTGTGCCAATTTAGTTGATATTGGTGATTGATTGACGAGGCGAATTACACCATGTTGTCAGTGTGATAAGCGTAGTGTGGTTCATCTTGTGTGGACTTGGAGGCATTAGTGTGCGGAGTATTCCACATGTGGACAATTGGTCGCTCCTCTAGGCCGTGGTAACTGGCAACACACTAGTGATCTCGACATGCACTATACTTAATCAAGATCTTGTAAAGACTATTTAATACAATGACCGTAGTGCACGACGTTGGACTGTGTACTACTACACGACGTTGGACTATAGGCTATAGACACGACGTTAGATAGTGGAATAGTTTGGTTGGGCAGCCTGAAGTATTGATAGATCTTTACGGGTCATTCTCTCTGATGTCTGTGTCTAGCTCCATGGAGTAGGAAGTCGTATTACATTTGCATATGTGTTATGCATCATAACATTATTAATTGTGATATTATATGATACTGTTGTATTAAAATTCTTGTGTTAAATTGTGTTACTGTTTATGATGTTATGGTATGCTTTATTGTATTAAACTATGATATCTGTTGTGTTGTTGTTTTCTTATTTTCCATGCTGGTATTGATGTCTGATTATCTCACCTCTCTATATGCATTGTTTTTGTATTATTAATTATGTTATAAAAGAGTTTGAGGAAGAGGAACAACCTCTAGATTGTGTGTATCCTGAGGAGGAGGAGGAGCAGCAGACGGGGGATCAATTCGACGAGTGCCAACCTACTGATCACCCATATCCTTTAGACTGATTCAGTGAGTATGACGTTGCCGGGATTTCTTGGGTTCGTGAGCCTAGAGTTTCACGGAGGTTCAGAGGCCTGGCGATTATGCGAGGATCGAGGATCGATGATCTACTTGGGACATTTGACTTTGTCCCTACGAGGAGAGTTTGATGCTGAGCCTGTCTTTACTACGACCTTATATCTACATCTGGAGCTGCCATTGGATCTGAGGCGTCACTGGGGAGGACTCTTTCGTGTTCCCAATGAGATTATCATAGCGTCAACAGCGCAGACCCCTGTCCGTAGAGCTGTGAGACATCCTGAATTTTTATCACCTGAAGTTTCATCTGAGAGTGATCCTTCAGAGGGTTAGGGATCTATGATGTGCACTTGGGCACTTTATGATGTTGTATTGTATAACAACTCTTTACTGCTTTATTTAAATATTTTGTAGTTGTAAATTATTTGCATAACTCAAAACAAAATCATATGTATATTATGTGTGCGATAACAGTTTGCTTTGTTTTATGTACCATGTCATTTTACTTAATGCTAATAAGTATATAAAAAGGAAAAATAATTATAACTCATATTAATTATTTATCAAATGTTTTATAACTTGGGTAATATTTTATTTATTTTATTTTATTGCATCATAAATATGACATCCCCACAAGGGTATTATAAGATTAACCTCATCAACCTATCATGGTGGTGAGGAACAAAATTTGCATGTTATAAGTGAAGAATCCATGTGAGGGTTATTCACTTGGTTATATGTATTTTTGGTGAATTTTTTGTGGTTTTTACCTTATATGATATGGCTTAATATTATGCATAACCTTGGTAGAATAGAAATTTTGGTGATTGAAGTATGTGGTATGCTTAGAGTCTTATTGGTAAAGATAAAAAAAAAAAATGGAATCCAAAGGCTTAGGGATCACAGCCAAGTAACCCAAAATAGGGTATCCAAGACAAACTTTTGTGTTGATTTGGAACTTAGATGCTTAGGTGGAAAGGAATTGGATTAAGGATTTATAATAATGGAAGAGAGATAGAACAAAATTTGTCATTAAGTAAGAGAGGGATTATAGCTATTGAGTGGAAAAATAAGCTTGAAAGAGAAATTGAAAATTTAAGGTATTTTTATAAAAGGCAAAGGAAAATAATTTATTAAATTAACATAATGTGGATTCCTTGTGTGTTCTTTGTGAAAATATTAGGAAGTACAACCTACAGGAGCCTAGTTAGAAGAATATTGGAACCAAAGTTAATTTCTATATTAATCTTTGAAAGTTTCAAACTTAAGCTTAAAAGTGTAATAAAAGTTTTACGTGCTTGAAAAATAGTGATGATGTCACCGGCGGCGTTGGTCGAGGCTTTTGCTTAGGAGTTGAACTACACCTTAGTGCAAGTGCGAATTGCGTAGTGTGGTTCACTTGTTGAACTTGGAGGCGTCGGGGCACAGGTATCCCACAAGTGGCCAGTTGGTAGCTCCACTAGGCCGTGGTGACTGAGCAACGCATCTATGATCTCGACCAGACACTATTCTATTCACGATCTGGTGTAGACTGTCTTGTATAAGCCATGATGTGCAAATTGAGAAATTATAGCACTTGACTTAAAGCTAACGAAATACAAACATGTCTTCTAGATCATTCTCTCCGAAATTGTGTTTAGCTCCATGGAGTAGGAAATTAGTCTATTGTGCATATGCATAGTCTGTCTACATATCATTGTGATATTTTATATCTACTAAATTATCTGATACTTGATCCCATAACTGAAATTGTTATTTCCTGTATATGAATGATATTACTATTCTTTATTGTTTCTATGCTGCCATGTTGGCATTGATGTAGGGGATCTCATCTATTCGTTGTATTGTTTTATTTTATGTTTATATTTGATAAAGACTGAAAGGAAGACGAAGAAGGATCGTATCTTTTTTATTGTGTTGATTTTCTGTGATGATGGAGAGAAGAGATTTTGTTAGTTTTTTCAGAGTTCAGTTCCATGATGGTACAGATACTTGATGTATCGACTAGGATACTGAGCATGTTAGATATGTACGGGATGTGATTGTATCTATACGTAAGACCCGCGATGGGGATCCTATTATAACACCCCAAAAATTATTTATTTCTTGATAAATATTCATTTTATAATATTTGTGATTTTTGTGAATTTTTGTGGATTTTTCCTAAAATATTGATTATTTTAATATATTTATTGATTTGTGTGCACACTAAGCAGAGCCGAAAAAATAAAATATTTTCCCCAACGCTGGAAAACCTTGAATTGTGGAAACGTCGACGAACGATCTTACTAAAACTGAGACCAGACACAGTTTACAGAGTTTTCATTTTTCGAGATTTTATCTTATAAATAAAATCACAGTACATTTTATTATCCATTGGACAATAAATACTAATTTTGTTAACTGTAACATTTGTCAATTGGATAATAGCTTGTAGTAAAGTGCAAGCCATATTTTCAAGAATGTCCACTTTATGTTACATCACTTTGACTTTTTCAAAAAGTGAAGAACTGGCTTCTTGAAGAAGCTTTGTTTTTGGCTTGTTGGAGAAGCCAATTCCACCAAGCTTTCAAGGGAAGCTTCTCCCTCTCCCTTTGTGTGTGTGTGCCGCAGCCTAGGGGCAAAAGAGGGGCAAAAATATCAACTTAATTTTACTATTCTCATCACATTTCAATTCAAAAGTTTACAACTTTTCACCCATCATTTTCTCTCTCACTTTCTATCACATTTCTCTCTTCTCTTTCTCCTCCATACCCCATGGCCACCCCACCACTTTGAACCTCCATGTTTGCAAAAAAATTCAAGCAACCTCATTTTCTTAAGCTACATCATATTCTAACATCTTTCTTAGTTGGAATCTTCCTATAAAGCTCACTTCTTCATCATTTTTCTTTAAGCCCTAAGCTTGAAGCTTTAAGGTAAAATTCTTGACTTCCACCTTTCTTTCTCATTTTTGTGTTCATGGTCCTTACCATGACCATTAATCTCTTCTTTTCAAGCTTGAAATATTGATTTTTATGAGATGAAATTTATAAGGTTTTTGGTGGTGGAGGCTGAAACCTATAAGGAGCATAAAGGAAGTTGTTTTCTTGTTTTCTCTTTAGGTAAGAGGGAGATCATCTACTTCAACCTATCTTGGTAGTGAAGAGCATACTTATGTGTTAGTTGTGAGGAACCCATGTTAGGGTTACTCTCTTTGTTGTATGATTTTGATGATTTTGTATTGATTTTATCTTATATGAATTTGTTGGTTGTATTTGTATATCTTGATGACTTGGGATTGATCTTGATGGATTGGAATCATGGACGGAGATCAAGGGCTCCTTGCCCTATTTATTGAGGCTCACGACCATACACTCTCTAATGGGGTGTTCATGGTTAAAATTTTGTAACAAGTTGGGGAATTAACTAATTAAGTGATTAATAATTAATGGAGTAATGAAAATTTAAGTCCCTAGCTTCCTTAGAGCCCATGGCCTCTTAAGAAAAATAATGGCAAAATGTTGTGTTAAAGCAGAAACTTAGTTAATTAGATAATTAGAGGTTGATTAGGGATTCATAAAATGGAAAGAACAAATAATTGAATTTTGCTCTATAACTTAGAATAATTTTGAGCAAAGGAAGAACATAAGTGTAAGTGAGATGTTGAGCAACTTAAATTAAAATACCGTAAGTGAATTAAGTTTACAGTCAAGTAAAGAACTTGTTTAATTTGAGTAATAAGGATTAGGTAAAATGCAAGAGAATTCCCCTAGAGAAAGACTTTATAGGAAACGTTGAAATTAAAGTGAGATTCCATAATAAACCTTAAAGGTGTTTCTTCATATTTCAAAATTTGATAATGTGCTATTGCAGGTCCATAAGTGGGATTAAGGATCTGTTGATATTTAATTTGGTCAAATTGTGGCGTGATTGTGGAAAAATATATTATTATTATTGAATATACATGAATATGCATTGAGTCATCATGCCTTGTGAAAGTTCGGTGGACTTTGTTGTAAGGCTTTATGCCTAGGAGATTGAATCACACCTTAGTGCAGGTGCGAATAGACTAGTGTAGGTCATTTGTTGACCTTGGGGGCATCAGGGTGCAGGTATCTCATAATGGGTAGTTAGTAGCTCCTCTGTACCATGGGATAGACCGATGCAAACGCACCGAAGATTCGGACCGAGACATTGTCCTATATCGCGATCTTGTGAAGAATGTCTTGTGAACTACACCCCTCATGAGGACAGTAAGGTGTTCTCCGCATAGACTCCTGCCTGTCAGAGTGCTCCTCCTCCGGTAGTCTTACTCTCCGATGAGTCGGAGGAAGTCCCATCGGAGGGTCCTCTCCCGTAGTTGTGGGACTTGGCATGTGGTATATAGCTTTTGAGGGCCTGATGTTTTGTCTTTTTGGTGGGCTGTAATATGTATATCCTCTTGGGCATGTAAAGTTTCTATTTTTTTTTTGCTAAATCTGTTGATGTACCTAAACACTTATGACTCATCTTTTGTATAATTGTATGGTTTAATTTTCCATGTTATTTATTTCTGCTAAGTTTATGTTTTCCGCTTACAAATATATATATATATATATATATAAAAAGAATTATCAAATCACTATATGATTTATAAATGAACAAGTTACTTTCCATACTTATGTAAATCGGGTATTAATGAATTTCCTTATGTCGTTGGTGTGACTGTCCCTCTCCAAAAAAAGAGCGTCACACTAGTTTAATATCAGAGCTCCAGTTTATGTTTTCTTTTGGGTTTTATGGTTAGGTCTATCTTGTTTGTGTTGTTTTCGAAAGGATACATCTAACTTTTCTTATGTTTTGTTTAGTTTTAATTTGAAAAAGAGTGATGGCTCGTGGTGGAGGTATTGCTGCAGCAGTTGAGGCTATGTAGTGGATGGCGGATGTCATTGCACAGCAAGGTGATAGAGCTGCATGACAGCAAGAGGCGACGACAGATGCCTAGAATTTGTCAGAATTTAGTCACAACAACCCACCTCAATTTAAAGGAGAGCTCAATCCAGAGAAGGCCAGTCTTTGGATCAAGGAACTGGAGAAGATATTCCGAGGGATGGGCTGTGCTGATGACAGGATGGTAACCTATGCGACTTTCATGTTAGTCGAAGATACGGAAGACTGGTGGAATAGAGCGCAAAGATTAATGGAAGCTGAGGGAACCGTGATCACATAGGAAGTTTTCAAGAACAGATTCTTGAAAAAGTATTTTCCTGCTAGTGCGAGGCATGCCAAGGAGATGGAATTTCTTAGTCTGAAACAAAGGAACATGACAGTTGGTGAGTATGTAGTAAAGCTTGAAAGCTTGTCCAAGTTTTCAAGGTATTTCCAGCTCCAACCTGAGGAAGAGTGGAAATGCTGGAAGTTCAAGGAAGGACTGCGCCATGACTTGAAAAGAGCAATACTACCATTGGGAATTGACCAATTCCCAGCCTTGCTAGGCAAGTGTCGAAGGATTGAAGAACTAGATCAATCAAGGGACACGAGGAGTCGCAATTTTAGACCTTCTAGGTTCCAGAAGGGAGGTGGCAGCAATGTGAATCATTTTCAGAGGAAGCCTTATTCCCGACCATCGGGAAGTCAACAACAATCACAAGGTGGAGGCCCGAGTGGAGGTTCTGGAGGAAATCGGGTTAGTGAGACTGTGGTATCTTTGCCAAAGTGTTTAAAATGCGCAAGAGATCACCTGACAAGGGAATGCACAATCAAGGGCATCATCTGCTTCAAATGTGGAAAACCTGGACATGTCTCTAGAGATTGCAACCAGCCAAAGGTAGAGTCTTCTGTCAATAATGCATGAGTTGCCAAACCTCAGGTAGGAGGCCAAGTTTACGTAATGAATGGAGCTGAAGCCTCCTAATATGAAGATCAGATAAAAGGAGATTGTATCATAGGAGGTAATCTTTTATCTGTACTGTATGACTCAGGGGCAACTCATTTTTTTATTACTTATGACTGTGTGCGTCGACTAGGTTTACCTGTGTCTTCTTTGCCTTTTTATTTAAGTGTTTCTACCCTTACTACTAAACTTGTTGTTACTACCCAAGTTTGTTTGGACTATCCTTTATCTGTTGAAGGTCGAATCTTTTCTATTAATTTGATCTGTTTACCCCTTTCCCAAATAGACGTAATCTTAGGAATGGATTGGTTATCTTCTAACCATATCATGTTGGATTATTCCAACAAAACTCTAGTTTTCCCTAAGCCTGAAGTTTCTAGATTTTTTACAGCTAACCAAGTTAAAGCTTTTTTAAGAGAAGTAGCTCAGGGATACATGCTATTGTCTTCCTTAGAAGTCAAGAGCGAGATAGATTTGAATGCTATTCTGGTAGCTAATGAATTTCCTGAAGTCTTTCCTGATGATGTGCCTGGTTTGCCGCCGGAGCGGGAGATAGAGTTCATTATCGACCTTGTGTCTGGATCTAGTCTTGTATCCATAGCACTGTACAGAATGTCACCGTCAGAATTGGTTGAACTTAAGAAGCAGTTAGTGGAGCTTCTGGAAAAGCAGTTTGTTAGACTCAGTGTGTCACCCTGGGGAGCGCCAGTGTTCTTGGTTAAGAAAAAGGATGGAACTTAATGATTGTGCGTAGATTATCATAAGCTAAACAAGGTCACACTCAAGAACAAGTATCCACTTCCGAGGATAGATGATTTGATGGATCAGTTGAAGGGAGTTGTTATTTTCTCCAAGATAGATCTGCGTTCTGGCTATCATCAAATCCAAGTGAAGGCAGAGGATATTCCTAAGACAGCCTTTCGTACACGTTACTGGTATTATGAGTACCTTATGATGCCGTTTGGAGCTACGAATGCACCTGCCATATTCCTGGATTACATGAATAGAATCTTTCATCCTTACTTAGATAGATTTGTTATCGTCTTTATCGATGACATTCTGATCTATTCTCGAAATCAGGAGGAACATGCTGAACATCTCAGTGTAGTTCTCCAAATCCTGAAAGAGAATAAGTTGTATGCCAAGTTGTCAAAGTGCGAATTTTGGCTGGAAGAAGTTAAGTTTTTGGGACATGTGATCTCAAAGGATGGGATTGTAGTGGATCCATCGAAGGTTGAAGCAGTTCTACAGTGGGAAAGACCAAAGAGCGTGACTGAAATTCAAAGCTTTGTGGGGTTAGTTGGATATTATCAAAGATTCATTGAGGGATTCTCTAAGATAGCAGGATCTCTCACTCAGCTCACAAGGAAGAACCAAGCTTTTGAGTGGACAAATGCTTGTGAAGACAGTTTTCAAGAGCTAAAGAAAAGATTGTCTACCTCACCAGTTTTGGTTCTACCCAATCCAAATGAACCTTTTGAGGTGTACTGTGATGCTTCACATCAAGGATTAGGATGTGTGCTCATGCAAGATAGGAAGGTGGTGGTATATGCTTCAAGACAGTTGAGAGTACATGAAAAGAATTACCCTACACATGACCTAGAATTAGCAGCTGTGGTGTTTGCTCTAAAAAATGGAGACACTTTTTGTATGGGGCGACGTTCAACGTCTTTAGTGACCACAAAAGTCTAAAGTACTTATTTAATCAAAAGGAATTGAACATGAGGCAGCGAAGGTGGTTGGAGTTTCTGAAGGATTACGATTTTCAACTTTAGTATCACCCTAGAAAGGCAAACGTCGTGGCAGACGCTTTAAGTAGAAAGATGTTCAGTATCTCTGCTATGATGGTCAAAGAAAAGGATTTGATAGAGGAATTCAGGGATATATGGTCCTCTGTGGAATTGGCACTGGGGAAGATTTGTATGAACATGGTTACTATTTCAAGTGATCTAATGGAAGAGATTCGAGAGAAATAAAAAGTTGACAAGTTTTTGCAAAATGAGAGGGAGCTGATGAAGCACGACATTGTGTCAACAGTAAGGAAGGAACCGATGGAATCCTAAGGTTCAAAGGTAGAGTTTGTGTGCCCAAGGATTAAGAACTTAGGAAGTTCATTCTCGAAGACACTTACACGAGCAAGTTGAGTCTGCATCCAGGAATGACCAACATGTACTAAGACCTGAAACAGTTATTTTGGTGGCACAAGATGAAGAAAGATGTTGTCAGATATGTGTCATCCTATCTAATTTGTCAAAAAGCCAAGGTTGAACACCAAAGACCATCAGGAATGTTACAACCTTTAGCTATTCCCGAATGAAAATAGGACAGTATTGCAATAGATTTCGTGGTTAGACTTTCGAAGACCCGAAAAGGCCATGATTCGATATGGGTGATCGTTGATTGGTTCACAAAGTCAGCACACTTCTTGCCGATCAACATAAGATACTGACTAGAGAAGTTAACCCAGCTGTATATTGGTGAGATTGTTAGATTTCATGGTGTGCCTTCCAGTATTGTTTCTGATAGAGATCTGAGGTTCACATCAAGGTTTTGGCTAAGTCTTCAAGAAGCAATGGGAATGAAGCTTCGTCTGAGTTCTGCTTATCATTCTCAAACCGATGGTCAATCGGAAAGGATGATCCAATCGTTGGAAGATTTGCTTAGAGCTTGCACTTTGGAATAGACTGGAAGTTGGGATGAAGTTTTTTCATTAATAGAGTTCACCTACAACAATAGTTTCCACTGAGCATAGGGATGGCACCCTATGAGACCCTATATGGACGATAGTGCAGAACACCTTTGTGTTGGTACCAGGATAGAGAACACCTTACTATTGGACTTAACCTTGTACAACAAACGACTAAGAAGGTCAAGATGATTCAGGAAATGATGAGGACGACTCAAAGTCAGTAGAAGAGCTACGCGGACAAGAGAAGAAACCCTCTTGAGTTTGAGGAAGGTGAGTATGTGTTTTGAAAGTCACACCTACGACTGGGGTTGGCCGAGTTCTTAAATCTAGAAAACTCACTTCTAAATTCATTGGACCTTATCAAATTCTTCGCCGGATAGGTCCAGTAGCTTACCAAGTAGCCTTACCACCTTTTCTTTCCAACCTTCACAAAGTCTTTTATGTGTCGCAATTGCAAAAATATGTTCCTAGTCCAGACCATGTCATAGCAACTGATACAGTACAATTAAAAAAGAATTTAACCTATAAGGCACCTCCTGTAAAGACCGAAGATAGGAGGGTGAAATGACTTAGAGGGAAAGAAATTCTACTGGTGAAAGTGATCTAGAATGACACAATTGGAGATGCAATATGGAAGTTAGAGGACAAGATGAAGGAACAACATCCACATCTATTATAAGGTATGAAAATTGAGGACGAAATTTTTTTTAGAAGGGGAAAGTTGTAACACCCCGAAAATTGTTTGTTTCTTGATAAATAGTCATTTTATAATATTTGTGATTTTTGTGAATTTTTGCGGATTTTTCTAAAAATATTGATTATTTTAATATATTTCTCGATTTACATGCCCACTGAGCAGAGCCGAGAGAATAAAATAATTTTCCCAAGGCTGGAAAACCTTGAACTGTGAAAACGTCGATGGGAGATCTTACTAAACTCGAGGTCGAACACAGTTTATAGAGTTTTCATTTTTTGAGAATTTATCTAACAAATCACAGTACATTTTATTATCCGTTGAATAATAAATACTGATTTTGTTAACTGTAACATTTGTCTATTGGATAATAGCTTGTAGTAAAGTGCAAGCCATATTCTCAAAAGTGTCCACTTTATGTCACATCACTTTGATTTTTTCAAAAAGTGAAGAACTGGCTTCTTGAAGAAGCTTTGTTTTTGGCTTGTTGGAGAAGCCAATTCTACTAAGCTTTCAAGGGAAGATTCTCCCTCTCCCTTAGTGTGTGTGTGCCACGGCCTAGGTGGGAAAATAGAGGCAAAAATATCAACTTCATTTTACTATTCTCATTACATGTCCATACAAAAGTCTCCAACTTTTCACGCATCATTTTCTCTCTCACTTTCTATCACATTTCTTTCTTCTCTTTCTCCTCCATACCCCATGGCCACCCCACCACTTTGCATCTCCATGTTTGCAAAAAATTCAAGCAACCTCATTTTCTTAAGCTACATCACATTCTAAGATCTTTCCAAGTTGGAATCTACCAAAAAAGCTCACTTCTTCATCACTTTTCTTCAAGCCCTAAGCTTGAAGCTTTAAGGTAAAATTCTTAACTTCCGCCTTTCTTTCTCATTTTTGTGTTCATAGTCCTTACCATGACCATTAATCTCTTCTTTTTAAGCTTGAAATATTGATTTTTACGAGATGAAATTTCTATGGTTTTTGGTGGTGGAGGCCAAAACTGTAATTGGCTAAACAACATGAACAATAGTTTTAATAATAACAAACATGAAGATGATGAGAAGACCAAGTCAAAAGATCTTCAAAGATTAGCTTTAGGACTTAGGATCTTTGTAAGGAGACCGTTTTGGATATCTCATTGGTATTGGAAGAAAAGATTAAAATGTTTTTTCAAAATAAGTTTCCAAAATCCAAAAATTCATTTTTTGTATATCTGAAAGTGTTAAAACTGTTTTTGTCTCAGGGGTATTCAAATACATCCCATGGTATTTGAATAACCATGTTTTATATCTTCATACATTTTCTGTTTTTCAAAATGCTATTCGAATAAGCACTCTTGGTATTCGAATAAAGCTTTCTAAAAATCTGTTTTCTAAATGATCTATTCGAATAACCTTAAAGGTATTTGAATAACCTGTTTTACAGAAAGCTTGTTTTATTAGAGGTATTCGAATAAACAATAGGGTATTTGAATAACCTTCATCTGAACTATTTTTCAAAATCATTCTAAATCAGTGGTATTCGAATAACAAATGAGGTATTCGAATAACAAATAAGGTATTCGAATAACCTCCTTCAGATTTGTTTTTCACGAAACAGTGGTATTCGAATAACCAGGATGGTATTCGAATAAACCACGATTCCTGTTTTAGAAGGAAACAGATATAATTCAAATTTAAATGGAAATTAATTATTTCAATGGTTGTTTTCCTTAAAGGCTCTATAAATAGTGACCTTAGGTCACATCTGAAGGTTGCCTAATTATTTGAATCATTCTTTGCCTATGTTAAAACGTGTTTTTCAATTTTCTCTTATTTCATGTGCTCTTTTCGCCAAAACTTTGAGATATCCTAAGAGAGCTTCCTAGTGCTTCAATTTGTAATATTTGCTCTTTGTGAGAGTTTCTCTTCATCTATTTTCTACTTCTGTAAAAAGGGTGAGGTATCCCTTGTTGTAAAGAAGGTGAGGTATCCTTCTAAGGGGGTGAGGTATCCCTCTTGTGAAAAGGGTGAGGTATCCCTTGTTGTAAAGAAGGTGAGGTATCCTTCAAAGGGGGTGAGGTATCCCTGTTGTGTAAAGGTTGCAAGCACCTGTTTTAAGTTTGTATTGAATAGTAAAAAATTTTGAACTGTGTTTCAGGGACTGCCACAAGTAGTTGGTGGTCAAACTAGGATAAATATTGTGCTTGTCTTCTTATCGTTTATCTCTATTTATCTGTATTCAATTTAATATCTCTTGCAATTTATTTATTGGTTGTTCTTCTTCTCTTCCTTTATTTCACGTTGTTTTAATATTTTATTTTAGCATATTTAATTTGTTCACGCTTTTGCGAAAAGTTCTTAAATACTCAATTCACCCCCTTCTTGAGTACTGAAGCCACTTGGGTAACAAAAACCAATAAGGAGCATAAAGGAAGTTTTTTCTTGTTTTCTCTTTAGGTAAGAGGGAGATCATCCACTTCAACCTATCTTGGTAGTGAAGAGCATACTTATGTGTTGGTTGTGAGGAACCCATGTTTGGGTTACTCTCTTTGTTGTATGATTTTGTATTGATTTTATCTTATATGAATTTGCTGGTTGTATTTGTATATCTTGATGAACTGGGATTGATCTTGATGGATTGGAATCATGATGGAGATTAAGGGCTCCTTGCCCTCTTCATTCAGGCTCACAGCCATATACCCTCCAATGGGGTGTCCATGGTTAAAATTTTGTAACAAGTTGATGAATTAACTAATTAAGTGATTAATAATTAATAAGGTAATGAAAATTTAAGTCCCTAGCTTCCTTAGAGCCCACGACCTCTTAAGGAAAATAATGGCAAAATGTTGTGTTAAAGTGGAAACTTAGTTAATTAGATAATTAGATGTTGATTAGGGATTCATAAAATGGAAAGAACAAAGAATTGAATTTTGCTCTATGATAACTTCAGAAAATGAAGTTAATTCACTTGAATTTGATTATATTTGAGCATGCTATCCCTAAGTTTTCAAGGTCCTAAGTTCAATATTTGCATAACTTTGGTGAATTAAGTTTGTTGACTCAAATGATTTATAATTGAATCTTTGAAGATCTTGTTTATCTAAGTTAGATGGATTGTGGTTTGATGGACTTTGCCATTATTTTGATATAGGTATTCAAGATGAGAAAGGTCTTGGAAGGGATGAGGAAAGTGAAGAGAGGCCCAATTTGTGAAGAAAACATCAAAGGGAGGTTCTGCCAACCCACGCCTAGGCGTGGCCCTTGCAGTTTCTCAGGGATTCCAGGCAGAGACATCCACACCTAGGCATGGTAAAGTCAGTTTTTCAGGGTGATCAGACAGAGACCTCCACGCCTAGGCGTGGTAAAGTCAAGCCTAGGCGTGGCAAGCAGAGAACAGGCACGTGATTTATAACCACGCCTAGGCGTGGGAAAGTATGGGAAAAATCCTGGCACACGAATTTTACCCTTATATTCTGATTTTTGGGAGAAGTAAAGGCATCTTCAGCTTTGGAACATAAGCACGAATTCCAGAGAGCAAGTGAGAAGAGGAGGAACCCACTTGGATTGAAGGTGACTAAAAGGAGAATCAAGATCAAGGAGGAGGAGCAAGCTTGGAATCTCTCCATTTTTGTTCATTCTTTCTCTTTCTCTCTTGATTTGTACTTGATGGTTCATTCAATTTCATTCGTTTTCTTCTCCTTGATAATGTGTAACTAAACTCTAATCTAGGGGCTCTCTAGGATCTTGCTATGGATTTGATTAATTTGTAATTAGTTGAGTATCCTTTCAATGAAATTGATTTTCTTCATCCATATCTATGCTTAGTGCTTGTTATTGATTAGCCATCAATTGCATAATTTTTAATATTCCAATTGAACTAGAAATAGGGTGTTGTGAATATGGATATGATATGGTTTATGTATGTTTAACTAAGGGGATGGACACATACCTTTTGGACATGCATGACAAGTGTTTGATAATTGGTCTCAATGAGTGATTCTTATGTTAACTCACATGGACACATAGTGGATTAGCTAAGTTTTACATGGGTAATTGACCTAGACATAGGCTTTTATCTATTGATGGTTATTAGCTAACAAATATCATTTCATTGTTAGGTGCTTGTTAATTGTAATTAATCATTGAAGTAGCAAGTGAATAGGAACCCTTAGGCTTTAATCATTCTCATCTTCTCTTGTGATTTTGGTGTTTGGTGCTCTCTTGTTTTAATTTCCTTTACATTGTTATTTTAATTGCAACCCACTCTCCTTCGATTGCTTGGATAAAAATTTCTGAATTTTGGTTAAGTTTAACATTCTTCTAATTAATCAATCCTTTGGGACACGATACTCTAACTCTCCTTTATATTACTTGTCGACCCATGCGCTTGCGGATTTACGGACCAACACTCTATAACTTGGAATAATTTTGAGCAAAGGAAGAACATGAGTGTAAGTGAGATGTTGAGCAACTTAAATTAAAATACCGTAAGTGAATTAATTTTACAGTCAAGTAAAGAACTTTTTAATTTAAGTAATAAAGATTAGGCAAAATGCAAGAGAATTCCCCTATAGAAAGACTTTATAGGAAACATTGAAATTAAAGTGAGATTCCATAATAAACCTTAAAGGTGTTTCTTCACATTTGAAAATTTGATAATGTGCTATTGCAGGTCCATAAGTGGGATTAAGGATCTGTTGATATTTAATTTGGCCAAATTGTGGCATATTTTGGAAAAATATATTATTATTATTGAATATACATGAATATGCATTGTGTCATCATACCTTGTGAAAGCCCAGTGGGCTTTGTTGTAAGGCTTTATGCCTAGGAGATTGAATCACACCTTAATGCGGGTGCGAATAGACTAGTGTAGGTCATTTGTTGACCTTAGGGGCATCGGGGTGTGAGTTGTTACCAAGTGGCTTCCAGTACTCAAGAGGAGGGGGGTGAATTGAGTAACAAAATTTTTTGCAAACGTCTTTAACAAATAAACTTTGCTGAATTTAAATATTAAATAACGTGAAAGAGATATGAAGAGAAAGAACAATTAATAATTAAATTGCAAGAATCAATAAATAAAGTGCATAAAGATAAAAGAATAAGAGAAGAAAAACAGGCACAGTATTTATCTTGGTTCGACCACCAACCACTTGTGGCCTACGTCCAGTCCCCGAAACACAGTTCGAGATTTTTCACTATTCAAGACAAGCTTAAACAACAGGTGCTTGCAACCTTTACAATAAGGAGCACTTTTCACACACAGGAAAACTCTACCCTTGTGCTCAAGCCTCAATCAAACAAAAGGGATAC
Organism: Ormosia emarginata; assembly: GCA_029884605.1. Lineage (NCBI taxonomy): Eukaryota > Viridiplantae > Streptophyta > Magnoliopsida > Fabales > Fabaceae > Ormosia > Ormosia emarginata. The sequence continues at coordinate 22,556,386 of JAQQTP010000074.1, read as the reverse complement.
CTTACCCTTATACAATCTTGAGGGATACCTCACCCTCGTTATACAGAATTAGATAAAGAGATGAAATGAAACTCTCACTAAGAGTAGATAAATACAAATTGAAGTACTAAAGAGTTGTTTCTCAAATATCTCAAGAGTTTTAAAAAATTATAAGTTCAGAAAAAGAGAGAATAAGGCAGAGCACGTTTTCAAGCAAGCAAAAATTGATCTCAATGTTCAGTGTTTTATCAGAGAAGTCCCAGGCTTCTATTTATAGAGCATCAAGAGAGAGAGAGAGCCGTTGGGAGCATTTAATTACGTTTAAAACTTTCTGATTGTCGTATGGAATTTGAAAACATAACTCTGATTCTCGTGGGGTATTCGAATGCCTGAAGGAAGTATTCGAATACCTCTGTCAAAAAACTCTGTTAGAAAACTGATTAAGTTGGGGTTATTCGAATACCAGTCAAGGGTATTCGAATACCTCATTAAAAGAAGGCATGTTTCGAAAACAGGGTATTCGAATACCATATGGAGTATTCGAATGCCTCATTTAAAAAGGTTCATTCTGAAACTAGGGTATTCGAATACCATATGGGGTATTCGAATGCCTCTGTTTTGGCACAGCAGAAAATATCAGTTACGAAACAGGTTATTCGAATACCATATTGAGGTATTCGAATAACTCAGTAAAAAATAGTTATAAAACCTTTCTAAAAAGCTTCGAAATGCTTGTTTTTAACCTCTAAAACATTTGATCTTTTAAAAGCAACTTTAAAACTTCAGTTTAGGTTATCCTTAATCATTTGAGATATTTAATTGACAAATTCTCATACATGATAGATCCTAAGTCCTAAGACTAATCTTGAAACACATGGACTTGATCTTCTTATCATCTTCATGTTTGTTATCATCAAAATAAATCTTCATTGTTGCGTAGTAAACACATTCTCCCCCTTTTTGATGATGACAAACTATCATAGAGAAAAGTATTAGTACAGAAATAATTGGAATTCACAAAGTAAGAGACTTACATTCATATCTAATATGTGCGTGGCGTAGCTCCCCCTTAATGTTGGAATCCAATAATAGTTATTTTAAACCTGCCTTTTCTCATAGTTATATTTTTCTCCCCCTTTGGCATAATCAAAAAGATAATATATAATGCATAAAAGGATACACAAAGAGAAACAAAGAGACTATTTTTATTAATAAATTTGCCAACAAATATACAATAAACAAAAAATAACCAGCTAATACAAGCAAGAACCAAAGAAAACATAAAGCCTAGAAATAGGCGTCTGGCGGAGGAGGAGGGGAATCAGAACTCCGTGAAGATAGCAAGGCACGCAAGGCAGCTTGCTCACGCTCAACACCATCAAGTCTGTCAAACAGAACAGAGAAGGTGTGTTCCAGATAAGCTCTGTTATCCTCCATATAAGCACGGTTGGCACATGTAAGGTGGCCATGACTTGATCCGCAGTAACCGAACCAAAGAACAGGAGCGGGGGCAGCGGGCCGGCGAGTATCGAGGCGGCGGGGGCTACCGGGCGCGGCAGCGGGGGCGCAGCAGGATCAGCTGGGTCGTCCTCATCATCGTCAACTTCAACTGAGAATACCCAGCCTTCATCAGTCTTTATCATCTTCATTCGGTTCAGCGTATAAGAGCCAAACACATTATGATGGGTCAGTTGAGTTTTTCGCTCGGTCTCCACAATCTGCGGATACTTACCTAGAAAGGCAGTGATGATCACCCCATAAGGTAGCTCTGAGCGTTCTTTTCCCTTAGCTCTCATCATATGCTTCATAATGAAGACGGGCCAGTTTATCTGGTGTCCTTTCTTCAGGATCCACAAAGATAAACACATCATCTTCACTCGGTAGGCGTAGTTCCCACCTCTAGGAGCTAGGATGTGGGCATAAGCATAATGTAAGAGCCCCGTCCGGCTCTTCATCATGCCCCTTTGACTCCCTTTTGAGTCGGAGGTAATGCCAACCCAGGTCTAAGAACATCTTCAATGGCTTGAATCTTGTCGAACCGCCGGACAAGCTCTTCACAGTCTTCGTAGTTACGGCCAGATAGATTCTAATCCGAAGAAGCGAACCCAGTCTGAGGAGTGATCACAATGTGCTGATCACTGACGTCAGAATGGAGTTCCAGACCTTCAATCCTCAAGTTGCAGTAGAACATTTTGACAAGATCAGGATATAGGACCGCCTTATAGGAGCAAAAACGAAGCACGCCCTGGATGTCCAGTTGGTGTAGGAAATCAAAGCCACCTTCTTTTTCAAAGAATGTCAAATTTAGATACTTGGGCTGCACAAGGTTGCGTTCTCTGAAATGAGAGATGAAACGTCCAAGGGTTTCTTGGTGGGAGGAGAGCCTTCGCAGATCCAACGGGTTGTTGCATGGCGCGGTTTTTGTGCGAGCACGCTTGGAGGAGGATGCCATGGATGGAGGTTGAAGATGAGAGGGATGGGTTTGAAGAGAGTGGGAGAAATGTAACGGTTGGGTCAGACGTATTCGAATAGGAAGAGGTGAAAACGGGAGAGAAGAAATGCAGAGATGAGATGAGTGAGGGAACGGGTGTACGAAGGGGGTTATATAACTCAGACCCAAGGTATTCGAATGCCGTAATTGGTATTCGAATACAGCTGTTTGGAAACGCAAAGGACAGGGCTATCTTAAAAGAAGGTATTCGAATACTGCTGTAGGTATTCGAATAGACTGTCCAAAATGGATTGGCCCAGTTAAGCAGGTATTCGAATACTGCTTAGGGTATTCGAATACTTCAGAGACAGAAACTAAAGCCTGATAGCAAGAGGCTTCAGGTTATTCGAATAACCACTAAGGTATTCGAATACACCTGTTTTATAAACCATGAAAACATACGAAGAAATGATGGTATTCGAATACCAGATGAAGGTATTCGAATAACTTAGATAAAAAAAACATATAAATTAAGTCCAGAATGCATTTTTTGAAGGATAAAGACTTACCCAATTAAATGAGTACCTGCAAAACAGAATTGAGGATATCTCCGACGCTCAAGTCAGTAATAATTAAAGATCAATAAAACAATGAATGAGCAGTAAATTTAGCAGTTTAAATACACGATTGATCCAAAATGCCAAGTTCTCTTCTTAAATGAAAGAAAGAATCTTTAGGTAAAGGTTTTGTGAAAATATCAGCAAGTTGATTTTTGGTTTCAACAAATTCTAACACACAATCACCTTTTTGAACATAATCTCGTATAAAATGGTGCCTTATCTCAATGTGCTTAGTCCTAGAGTGCATAATGGGATTCTTTGTCAGATTGATTGCACTAGTATTATCACATCTTATAGGGATGTGATTAAGCTGAAGACCAAAGTCTAGAAGTTGTTACTTCATCCATAGAATTTGAGCACAATAACTTTCGGCTGCCACATATTCAGCCTCAGCGGTGGATAAGGCCACGCTATTTTGTTTCTTGCTATGCCAAGAAACTAAGGAATTGCCAAGCAGGTGACATGTTCCACTAGTGCTTTTCCGATCCAATTTGCATCCAGCAAAATCGGAGTCAGAATAACCAATATGACTACAAGTGGCACCTTTGGGGTACAACAAGCCCACTTGTGTAGTGCCACCTAGATATTTCATAATACGTTTTACAGCACTTAAGTGCGACTCTTTAGGATTAGCTTGATATCGAGCACACATGCATACGCTAAACATTATATAAGGTCTACTAGCAGTGAGATAGAGAAGAGATCCAATCATACCTCGATATTTAGTAATTTCTACAGAATTACCTGCTTCGTCTTTATCCAAGTAACACGAAGTACTCATTGGTGTAGCCATATGTTTTGAGTTGTCCATTCCAAACCTCTTGAGAAGTTCTTTGCAATACTTTGTTTGGCTAATGAACGTTCCATTCCTTGTTTAATTGATTTGAAGTCCAAGGAAGAAATTGAGTTCTCCCATCATGGACATCTCAAATTCGCTTTGCATGATTTTGGCAAATTCCTTGCACAGATTTTCGTTAGTAGCACCAAATATGATATCGTCTACATATACTTGTACAAGGAGTATATCATGGTTTTTATTTTTAATAAAAAGAGTCGTGTCAACCTTACCTCTTGTAAAATCGTGTTCTAAAAGGAACTTACTTAACCTTTCATACTAAGCTCGTGGAGCTTGTTTTAAGCCATACAAAGCCTTTTTCAATTTGAAAACATGGTTAGGTAGATCATAATTTTCAAAACCTGGAGGTTGGTCAACATATACTTCCTCTTGAATAAAGCCATTTAAAAAGCACTTTTAACATCCATTTGATATAATTTAAAATCCATGATGCAAGCAAAAGCAAGTAACATCCTAATAGCTTCTAATCTAGCTACAGGTGCATAGGTTTCTTCATAGTCTATACCTTCTTCTTGATTATAACCTTTTGCTACAAGTCTAGCTTTATTTCTTGTTATTAAACCAGCTTCATCAAGCTTGTTTCTAAACACCCATTTAGTACCAATTATAGGATGATTATTAGGCCTAGGAACTAGTTCCCAAACTTGGTTTCGTTCAAATTGATTTAATTCTTCTTGCATAGCTAGAAACCAATGTTCATCATTAAAGGCTTCATTGATGTCTTTAGGTTTGATTTGAGAAACAAAGGCTAAGTGGTTACATGCATTTCTAATGGAGTTTCGAGTACTTACACCTTTGGATACATCACCTATTACTTGATCAAGCGGATGATATTTTGAGGTACGCCATTCTTTGGGAAGTTCTAAAGCTTGTGAATCCTCTTGTCTTTGCTTATCTTCTTGCTTCTTGATTTCTTTTTCCTTGCTATCCAAATGTGTTTCCGCTAAGACTTCTGCAACATCATCAATAACAAGATCCTTTCTCGATCCATTTGGGTCAGTTTCATCAAATGCAACATGTATAGATTCTTCAATAGTCATAGTTCTTTTATTATATATACGAAAAGCCTTACTATGATTTGAATAACTAAGAAATATACCTTCATCAGACTTAGCATCAAACTTGCCTAAGTTATCTTTTCCATTATTTAAAACAAAACATTTGCATCCAAAAACATGAAAATGTGCGACATTTGGCTTTCTTCCCTTGTATAATTCATATGGGATTTTCTTTAAAATAGGCCTTATAAGGGCCCTGTTCATAACATAACAAGTTGTATTTACAGCATCCGCCCAAAAATACTTAGGAAGAGCAGCCTCATTAAGCATAGTTCTCACCATTTCTTCTAAAGAACGATTTTTTCTTTCTACAACTCCATTTTGTTGTGGAGTTCTAGGGGCAGAGAAATTATGATTAATGTCATGTTCATCACAATAATTTTCAAAAACATTGTTTTCAAATTCGTCACCATGATCACTTCTTATAGAAGAAATTCGAAAACCTTTTTCGTTTTGAATAACTTTGGCAAGTCTTTTAAATGCTAGAAATGCATCATTTTTATTTGCAAGAAATAAAGTCCATGTAAACCTAGAAAAATCATCCACAATCACTAAAGCATAGTAATTCCTACCAAAGCTCATAATTCTAGAGGGTCCAAATAAATCCATGTGCAAAAGTTGTAAAGGTCTAGTAGTTGAAACTATATTTTTTGATTTAAAAGAGACCTTTATTTGTTTACCCTTTTGACATGCATCACATAATTTATCTTTAACAAAATTAAGCTTTGGTAGTCCAATTACTAGCTCTTTAGAGACCAACTTCCTTAGGTGATCCATGTGAATGTGTGCAATTCTCTTATGCCATAACCATGAATCATCATTCTTACTTAAAAGGCATTTCGCATCATTTGAAGATATATCATCAAGACTAATCATATAAATGTTATTTATTCTATGACCAATGAATTTAACATGCTTATCATTTTTATCTTCAATTATGCAACAATTTGAATAAAAAATTACCTTATTTCCTTTGTCACATAATTGACTAATACTAAGAAGGTTATGTTTCAAGCCTTCAACAAGCAACACATTTTCAATAGAGGAATTTGGATTCTTGCCAACTTTTCCGATTCCAAGAATTTTTCCCTTGTTGTTATCTCCATAAGTGACGTGACCATGATTCTTGGGAATAAACGTGGTGAATTTTGAGTCGTCTCCAGTCATGTGCTTGGAACAGCCGCTGTCGAGATACCAATTTGAGCTCCTGGCTTTCAAGCACACCTACAACACAATTTTAATTTTTAACCTTTGGTACCCAAATTTTCTTGGGTCCTTGAGTGTCAGTTTTGGGCAATGTACCCTTTGGAACCCAAATCATTTTTGTCCCAATTTTTGTGTTAACATTCTTTCTAGCATTGCATGTTGAAGCACTATGACCCTTCTTTCCACAGTAAAAACATTTAATAAATGGACTGCTGGAAGTACTTGAATAAACGAAGAAATTTTTATAAGATTTATGTTGATTTTTCGGGTTATAACCAATTCCAGCTTTTTCAAAAACAACCCTTTGTTTCCCTAATATAATATTTAGATTATCTCTCCCAGAAGTGAATTTGGCAAGGGTGTTCTTTAAGTCTTCAATTTCTTTCTCAAGCAAATGACATGAAGAACAAGATGAAGAAGTAGAAGTATGTGAGGAATGAGATGAGCATGCATCGATAATTCCTAAAGTTTCATTTTCAATTTTTAATTCTTCTATTTCTTTATTTCAAATAAGAATTTTATTTTCTAGAGAAGAAATTGTTTTCTTAGAAGAAGTAATTAATTTAGTAAGTCTAATTGATTCATAATGTAATTCTTCGAAGGCATCTTGTAATTCATCATAAGAAGGCAATAAATCAGAATTTACCTCATTGTCGCTTTCTTCTTCTTCTTCTCCTCCTTTGGCCATGAGACATAGGTGGGCTTCTTCGCTATCTGAACTGTCAGATGAGTCCATGTCGTTGTCATCCCAAGCTATGTAGGCTCTTCTTCCTTTTCTTTCCTTGAATGGTTTCTTCTCAAACTTTTCCATTTTCTTTTGATAAACTGGACACTCCATTTTCATGTGTCCGGGTTTTCCACATTCATAGCACGTTGGAGTCGTAGAAGTCCCTTCCCCTTTATTGTAGTTTTTCTTTGGAGGAAAGGATGGTCTTCTTTGTGTCCCCTTCTTCTTTAGGAACTTGCCAAATTTTCTTACCAAGAGTCCAAAGTTTTCTTCATTGATTTCATTATTTTCGGTGCCTTCATCATCTTCGTCATTATTGTCATCATTTACTGAGGTGATGGCTTTGAGAGCTATCCCTTTTTTTCTTCTTGTCATTTTCTTCACTCTGACTTAGTCTGCTTAGTTCCAATTCATGCTCATGAAGTTTTCCAAAAAGGGTAGCTAATGACATGGTTGTCAAGTCCCTTGATTCTTAAATTGCTCTCACCTTGGGCTGCCAAATCCTGCTTAAACACCTTAATACTTTATTAATCAAATCTTCGTTAGTAAAACTTTTTCCTAAAGATGCAAGATGATTAACAATGTGGGTGAACCTCTTTTGCATTTCTTGAATGCTTTCTCCTTGGTTCATTCTAAACAATTCATATTCGCGAGTTAGAGAATTGATTCTCGATCTCTTAACTTCACTAGTACCCTCATGGGTAACTTGTAAAGTGTCCCACATTTCTTTAGCAGTTTTGCAATTTGAAATTCAGAAAAATTCATCATACCCCAAGGCAGTGGTAATGATGTTTTTGGCTTTTAAATTATGTTGAACTTTCTTTTTATCATCATCAGACCATTCACTCCTAGGAGTTTCAGTTCTTACACCATCGATCATTTTTGTAGGTATAAATGCACCATTTTCGACAGCATCCCACACATCTAGATCAATAGCTTCGATGAAAATTTTCATTCTTTCCTTCCAATATGCATAACCATCCCCATTGAAAAAGGGTGGTCGGTTTATGGAAGATCCCTCTGAAAAGCCATTTGAGGAAGCCATGTTCTCTTGAAGCGGTTAAGCTCTTTATACAAGAGTCTAGCTCTGATACCACTTGTTACCAAGTGGCTTCCAGTACTCAAGAGGGGAGGGGTGAATTGAGTAACAAATTTTTTGCAAACGTCTTTAACAAATAAACTTTGCTGAATTTAAATATTAAATAACGTGAAAGAGATATGAAGAGAAAGAACAATTAATAATTAAATTGCAAGAATCAATAAATAAAGTGCATAAAGATAAAAGAATAAGAGAAGAAAAACAGGCACAGTATTTATCTTGGTTCGACCACCAACCACTTGTGGCCTACGTCCAGTCCCCGAAACACAGTTCGAGATTTTTCACTATTCAAGACAAGCTTAAACAACAGGTGCTTGCAACCTTTACAATAAGGAGCACTTTTCACACACAGGGAAACTCTACCCTTGTGCTCAAGCCTCAATCAAACAAAAAGGATACCTCACCCTTATACAATCTTGAGGGATACCTCACCCTCGTTATACAGAATTAGATAAAGAGATGAAATGAAACTCTCACTAAGAGTAGATAAATACAAATTGAAGTACTAAAGAGCTGTTTCTCAAATATCTCAAGAGTTTTAAAAAATTATAAGTTCAGAAAAAGAGAGAATAAGGCAGAGCACGTTTTCAAGCAAGCAAAAATTGATCTCAATGTTCAGTGTTTTATCAGAGAAGTCCCAGGCTTCTATTTATAGAGCATCAAGAGAGAGAGAGTCGTTGGGAGCATTTAATTACATTTAAAACTTTCTAATTCTCGTATGGAATTTGAAAACATAACTCTGATTCTCGTGGGGTATTCGAATGCCTGAAGGAAGTATTCGAATACCTCTGTCAAAAAACTCTGTTAGAAAACTGATTAAGTTGGGGTTATTCGAATACCAATCAAGGGTATTCGAATACCTCATTAAAAGAAGGCATGTTTCGAAAATAGGGTATTCGAATACCATATGGGGTATTCGAATGCCTCATTTAAAAAGGTTCATTCTGAAACTAGGGTATTCGAATACCATATGGGGTATTCGAATGCCTCTGTTTTGGCACAGCAGAAAATATCAGTTACGAAACAGGTTATTCGAATACCATATTGAGGTATTCGAATACCTCAGTTAAAAACAGTTATAAAACCTTTCTAAAAAGCTTCGAAATGCTTGTTTTTAACCTCTAAAACATTTGATCTTTTAAAAGCAACTTTAAAACTTCAGTTTAGGTTATCCTTAATCATTTGAGATATTTAATTGATAGCTCCATACATGATAGATCCTAAGTCCTAAGACTAATCTTGAAACACATGGACTTGATCTTCTTATCATCTTCATGTTTGTTATCATCAAAATACATCTTCATTGTTGCGTAGTAAACACACGAGTATCTCGCAATGAGTAGTTGGTAGCTCCTTTGTACCATGGGATAGACCGATGTAAACACACCGTCGATCCGGACTGAGACACTGTCCTATATCGCGATCTTGTGAAGAATGTCTTGTATGAGCCATGTTGCGTAATTTATTGATATTAAGGCAGTTGATTTGAGGCCGATTATATACAGACATGCCTCCTCGATCTTTCTCTCTGAATGTTGTGTTTAGCTCTATGGAGTAGGATCTTTGTACCTTGTGCATGTGCATAATCGGTCAACATATTTACTTAGCATTTATTTACATGATGATGGAACTATTACTTTTATTGATAATAAGATTGCCTGGATTATTAAATTGCTTATTCTATGATCTTAATGTTGCTTACTGTTGTACTGTACCGTTTGGCATTATGCCCCATCTATGTTTCTTTATTGTCATAATTGGTAATGATGTTGGATATCTCACCTCTTTGTTTTGTTACTTTGTTTATATTTGTACTTCTGTAAAGATCAAGGCGAGGACGAGCTTGCGTTTCCTTATTATTAGCTTTCTGTTTCATGATGGCGTCGGGTCAAAGCTTTTTGGGTTACGTTAGTGTTTTGTTCCATGGCGGATCGGATGCTTGGAAGATTGACTGGTACTCGGAGCGCATCAGATATTATGGAGATGTTTCTATTATCATCTGTAGGACTAGGGATGATATTCCTTTCTTTTCTTTGGATACCACTATCCACTTGGAGTTTTTCATGCCTGTTAGGGAGCTTTGGGGGTGTCCTAAACTACACCCCTCATGAGGACAATGAGGTGTCCTCTGCACGGACTCCTGCCCATTAGAGTGCTCCTCCTCCGGTAGTCTTACTCTCCGAGGAGTTGGAGGAAGACCTATCGGAGGGTCCCCTCCCGTAGTTGTGGGACTTGGCATGTGGTATATAGCTTTTGGGGGACTGATGTTTTGTCTTTTTGGTGGACTGTAATATGTATATCCTCTTGGGCATGTAAAGCTTCTATTTTCTTTTGCTAAATCTGTTGATGTACCTAAACACTTATGGCTCATCTTTTGTATAAATGTATGGCTTAATTTTCTATGTTAATTATTTCTGCTATATATATATATACATGTATATATATATATACATATATATAATTAAAAGGGAATTACCAAATCACTATATGATTTATAAATGAACAAGTTACTTTCCATACATATGTAAACCGGGTATGAATATGTTCTTTTGAATTTCCTTATGTCGTTGGTGTGACTGTCCCTCTCCAAAAAGGGGCATCACACCTATCTTCTCTCTTGACGTCTCGGTACGTTTGGAGTTTATTATGCCAATTAGGGAGTTGTGGGATGATTTGTATTACACCCCTGGGGAGGATCAAGACTTTGTGGTGTCATCTGCTAGGACACTTGCCCATGAGACCTTGCCCCTCTTCGGATCTCTATCTTCTGAGGAGGATCTGATAGATGACCCTATTCCCTAGGCATATGGACTTGGGCTAGTTTGTGTTTTGTTAAGCAGTTTGTATATATGTCTTTTGAGTACAAACTTTATGTATTTTGAGCGGACTGTGATCTATGTCCTTTATGTATATATTCTTTTGATGTATAATATTCTATAATTACATCCTGTGTTGTTTATGCCTAGTTTAAGTTTATGTTTTCGAGAAAGAAAATTTGATATCTGTATTTTACTATATCAAACCTTTTACACGTTTTGTTAAGTCTAGGAGTTTTAGTCGTAAATGTGATACCCTAAGGGAGGGTGTCACATTAGTTGGTATCAGAGCCCAAGTTTGAGTCTTTTGGGGTTTGTGGTTAGGTCTGTCTTGCTTGTGTTATGTGATTCTCTGTATTTGGTTTCCGAATAGAGATAAAATTGTTTGAAAGATTTCACCTGACTTTTTTGCGTATTGTTTAGTTTGACCTCAAAGGAACGTGATGGCTCATGGCAGAGGTGTACGTATGAACACTGGACAAGACAACGAAAGTATGCTTACAGTAGCTGAAGCTATGCGAAGGATGGTAGATGTTATAGTGCAACAGAACCAAAGGGCTGCCTAATAACAAGAAACGACTGCTAAAACTCAACTCAGAATTGATCTGAGTTTCACCACAACAACCCACCACAATTCAAAGGGGAATTTGATATGGAAAAAGCAAATTTTTGGATCAAAGAGTTAGAGAAGATATTTAAAGGAATGGGAAGTACCGATACTCAGAAGGTAACCTATGCTACCTTTATGCTTGTTGGAGATGCTGAAGACTGGTGGACAGGAGCCCAACGATTGATGGAAGCTGAGGGAAGACCGATCACCTTAGAAGTCTTTAAGAACAAATTCCTGGAGAAATACTTTCCAGCCAGTGCGAGGCACGTGAAAGAAACGGAGTTTCTAGGTCTAAAACAAAGGGAGTATGATAGTCAGTGAATATACTGCTAAGTTTGAAAGCTTGTCAAAGTTCTCAAGGTATTTCCAATTATAGCCTGATGAGGAGTGGAAGTGCCGCAAGTTCGAAGAAGGATTGAGGCATGACTTGAAGAAAGTAGTATTGCCTTTGGGAATTGAGGAGTTACCAGCTCTTTTGGACAAGTGTCGCAAGATTGAGGAGTTGGACTAATCACGAGACACGAGAAACTGTAACTTTGGACTTTCTTGGTTCCTAAGGGGAAGGAATGGCGGTGGCAATCATTTTCAGTAAAAGCTATATTCGAGGCCACCGGGGAATCAATCTCAACAACAATCACATAGAGGAGGTTTTGGTAGCAACAAGTTTGGTTGGACCGTGGCATCTTTGTCAAAATGTTTCAAGTGTGGAAAAGACCACTTAATGAAGGATTGTACGATCAAGAGGATCATTTGTTTCAGATGCAGGAAGCCCGAACACATCTCAAGGGATTAACCTAAGGTGGAGCCCTCTATTAGCAATGTACGTGCAGCAAGACCTCAGGCAAGAGGAAGAGTTTACACTATGAGTATAGTAGAAGCCTCCCAATCTGAAGATCTGATTCAGGGAGATTGTGCTATGGGCGATAATCTTTTAACTGTACTATATGACTCAGGGGCGACCCATTCTTTTATTGCCTATGACTGTGTGCACCGATTAGGAGTGTATGTGTCTTCCTTACCTTTTGATTTGATTATTTCTACTCCTATTGATAAACTCGTTATTACTACTCAAGTTTGCTTGAACTGTTCCATTTCTGTGGAAGATCGAATCTTTTCAGTCAATCTGATTTGTTTGTCTCTTTCTCAAATAGACATGATTTTAGGAATAGATTGGCTATCTTCTAACCATATCCTATTAGACTGTTCCAAAAAAACCTTAGTATTTCCTTATCTTGAGATTTCTGGATTTGTAATTGCCAGCCAAGTCAAAACTTTCTTGAGGGAAGGAGCCCAAGGATATATGCTTTTGTCTTCCTTGGAGGTCAAGAGTGAGAATGATGTGAATGCTATTCCTATGGTCAATGGGTTTCCTGAAGTCTTTTCAGATGATATACTTGGATTACCACTAGAAAGAGAAGTAGAATTTTCTATCGATCTTGTACCAGGATTTGGTCCTATATCCATGGCACTATATAGGATGTCGCCATCAGAGTTAGCCGAACTCAAGAAGAAGTTGGAGGAACTATTGGGGAAGCAATTTATGAGACCTAGTGTTTCACCGTGGGGAGCTCCAGTGTTGTTAGTTAAGAAGAAGGATGGAACTTCTCGGTTATATGTGAACTATCATCAGTTGAACAAGATTACAATCAAGAACAAGTATCCATTTCTGAGGATAGATGATTTAATGGATCTGCTGAAGGGAGCTGCTATTTTCTCTAACATTGATCTACGTTCTAGCTATCATCAGATTCGTGTAAAAGTAGAGGATGTTCCCAAGATGGCTTTTTGAACGCATTATGGGCATTATGAGTATCTTGTGATGCCTTGAAGTAACAAATGCTCTTGTTGTATTCATAGATTACATAAATCAGATCTTTTGTCCTTATCCAGATAGATTTGCTATTTTCTTTATTAATGACATTTTGATCTATTCTTAAAGTTAGGAGGAACATGCTGAACATCTCAGTGTGGTTCTTCATATTCTAAAGGAGAAGAAGCTATATGCTAAGCTGTCAAAATGTGAGTTCTGGTTGGAAGAGGTTCAATTTATGAGTCACATGATTTCAAAGGAAGGAATTGTAGTGGATCCATTGAAAGTGGAGGTAGTTCTTCAATGGGAAAGGATAAAGACTGTATCAGAGATTCGTAACTTTGTGAGATTAGCTGGTTATTATTGAAGATTTATCGAGGGATTCTCTAAGATAGCAAGACCTCATAACCCCAGCTTACAAGAAAGAATCAAGCTTTTGTATGGACAGATGTATGTGAAGAGAGTTTTCAAGAGTTGAAAAGATAGTTGACTACTCCACCAGTGTTGATTTTGCCCAATCCCAGTGAACCTTTTGAGGTGTATTGTGATGCTTCATATCAGGGTTTAGGATGTGTCCTTATGCAGAATAGAAGAGTGGTAGTGTATGCTTCAAGGCAACTAAGAGTATATGAGAAGAACTATCCTACGCATCAGTTGGAGTTAGCTGTTGTTGTGTTTGCATTGAAGATCTGAAGACATTTTCTTTATGGAGCAACATTTAACATCTACAGCGACCACAAAAGTCTAAAATACCTATTTGATCAGAAGGAGTTGAATATGAGACAAAGGAGGTGGTTAGAATTTTTGAAAGACTAAGATTTTCAACTTTAGTATCATCCTAGAAAGGCGAACGTCGTAGCAGAAGCTTTGAGTAGGAAGATGCTTAGTGTTTCTGCTATGATGCTAAAAGAAAGTGAGTTAATAGAACAATTTAGGGATATGTGGTTGTCTGTGGAGTTGACATCGGGGAGAATGTGCTTGAAGATGATCACTCTTTTGAGTGGATTAATGGAAGAAATTCGAGAGAAATAAGGAAGTGACTCATACTTACAGAATGAGAAGGAGCTGGTGAAGCAAGGCGCTGTGTCAAAATTCAAGGAAAGACCAGATGGGATCCTAAGATTCAGAGATAGGATTTGTGTACCGAGTGATTCCTAGCTAAAAAAGGTTGATTCTTGATGAAACTCATAAGAGTAAGTTGAGTATGCACCTACGAACTACTAAGATGTACCAAGATCTGAAACGATTATATTGGTGGTAAGGAATGAAGAAGGATGTGGCCAAGTATGTGTTGTCTTGTTTAATTTGTCAAAAAGCTAAAGTGGAACACCAAAAGCCTTCAAGAATGCTACAACATCTGACTATTCCAGAATGGAAATGGGATAGCATTGCAATGGACTTCGTGGTTGGATTGCCAAAGACTAGAACGGGGTATGATTCAATATAGGTAATTATTGATCGACTTATGAAGTCAGTGCACTTTTTGCTAATTAATATAAGGTATTCATTGGAGAAATTGACCCAAGTGTATGTCGATGAGATTGTTAGACTCCATGGTACCCTCGAGTATTGTTTCTGATAGTGTCCTAAGGTTTACATCAAGATTTGGTTAGAGTTTGCAAGAAGCAATGGGAATATAACTTCATTAAAGTTCTACCTACCATTCACAAATAGATGGTAAGTCAGAGAGGATAATCCAATCATTGGAAGATCTGTTAAGAGCTTGTGTTTTGGAACAAACTAGGAGTTAGGATAAATTCTTACCTTGGATAGAGTACACCTATAATAATAGTTTCCATGTAAGCATTGGGATGACACGCTATGAGGCGTTGTATGGGCGACGATGTAGAACACCTTTGTGTTGGTACTAAGATGGCGAAAGTTTTGCGATAGGACTTAAGCTTGTACAAAAAATAACTGAAAAAGTTAAGATGATTCAGAAAAGAATGAGGACAACTCAGAGTTGACAGAAGAGCTATGCCAACAAGAGACGAAGCCCTCTTGAATTTGAGGAAGGTGAGTATATATTTTTGAGAGTTACACCCACGATTGGTGTCAGAAGGGTTATTAAATCTAGAAAACTCACTCTTAAATTCATCAAACCCTATCAAATTCTTCGTTGGATAGGTCTAGTAGCCGACCAAATAGCTTTACCACCTCTTCTTTTCAACCTACATATTGTCTTCCATGTGTCACAATTACGATAGTGTATTCTTGCTCTAACCTATTTCATAGAATCAGATATGGTACAACTAAAAGAGAACTTGACCTATGAAACACTTCCTGTTAAGATTGAGGATAAGAGAGTGAAACAACTCAAAGGCAAAGAAATTGCATTAGTAAAAGTGATCTAGAATGACGTGATTGGAGATGCAACATAGGAGCTAGAGGATAAAATGAAAGAGTAATATCTACATTTGTTCTAAGGTATGATGAATTTCAAGGACGAAATTCTTTTTAGAAGGGGAGAGTTATAACATTCCAATTCTTTTTCTTCTTTTCTTATTTTTAGGTTATCTATGATTTTTTTTTATTTTTGTTATTTTTATAAATTATTTGACTTATTATGATTATTTTAATATTATTTTCAAAAAATTTTGGACTATTGAATCAGGGCCGGGTGAGCTTACTGAACTCGAGACAGGAGACAGTTTTTGAAGTTTTCATTTTTTGAGATTTTATTTGTAAATAAAATCTGGGTACGTTCTATTATTCATTGAACAATAGATACTAGTTTGGTTAACTATAACTTTTGTCTATTGGTTAATAACTACCGGTTAATGTCTAGTTACTCTCTTTGATGTTTGCTTTATGGTGGGACCATTAGCCATTAAATGACCATAACCTACCATGTGACTTTTCTCTTTTTTGGACCAACAGGAAGAAAGCTTCCTAAAGAAGTTTTGGAACAAGCTTGTAGGAGAAGCTTAGAGACAAGCTTGTAGGAGAAGCTTTGGACAACTTCCCAAGGAGAGAAGCCCACGGCCAATGACACCTAAAGAGGCTTCTTGAATAAGTTTTCCACTTAACTCATTTTCATCTTTCATGAGCCAAAAAGCTACACACTTTCTCTCTCACTTTTCTCTCTCATCTTTTCTCTCCACCAAGCTCACGGCCACACCACCAAAGACCACCATCCAAGCTTGTTTAATTTTAACTAACCCCACATCTTACATCTATTCACCATTCTAAGACATTTTGGTGTTGTGCTCTTAATCTAGTTCATCTATTTTCAAGTACTTCCTCAAGCTAGGGTTTTGAAAGCTTTTAAAGTGAAATTCCTCCATCTTCACTTCTATTTTATTTTCAAATTCTAAGACCATGATTTTGATCCATGGTCATTCTATTTCAAGCCTTAGATGTTGATTTTTGTATATTGTTTTTGTTTTTAAGAGCATCTTGGGAGTGGAAGTTTGATTCAAGAAAGCACCAAAGGAGTTCTTAGTCATCATCCAAGGTAAGAGGGAGATTAACCTCATCAACCTATCATGGTGGTGAGGAACGAAATTTGCATATTGTAAGTGAAGAATCCATGTGAGGGTTATTCACTTAGTTGTATATATTTGTGGTGATTTTTTTGTGGTCTTTGCCTTATATGATTTTATGGCTTAATATTATACATAACCTTGGTAGAACAAAAATTTTGGTGATTAAAGTATGTGGTATGCTTGCAGTCTCGTTGGTAAAGATAAAAAAAAAAGCTTTGGGATCCAAAGGCTTAGGGCTCACGGCCAAGTAACCCTAAATAGGGTATCCAAGACAAACTTTTGTGTTGATTTGAAACTTAGATGCTTAGGTGGAAAGGAATTGGATTAAGGATTTATAATAATAAAAGAGAGATAGAACAAAAATTTCGTCATTAAGTAAGAGAGGAATTTCGGCTACTGAGTGAAAAAATAAGCTTGAAAGAGAAATTGAAAACTTAAGGTATTTTTATAAAAGGCAAAGGAAAAGAATTTATTAAATTAATATAATGTAGATTCCTTGTGTGTTCTTTGTGAAAAGATTAGGAAGTACTACATAGAGAAGCCTAGTTAGAAGAATATTGGAACTAAAGTTAATTTCTATATTAATCTTTGAAAGTTTCAAAATTAAGCTTAAAAGTATAATAAAAGTTTTACGTGATTGAAAAATAGTGATGATGTCTTACGTAATTTAAGAATGATGATTTCTGAATTACGCGATAAAGATGCTTTACGGTTGGAAATAGCAACAGTGTGTTATCGGGCTCTTAAACGAGACTCGAAGATGTTAATGATTGGTTTGGCTCATGAGTAGCTTATGTTTATGAGAATCATGATATTAATATGTGTGAATGCATTGAGTCATTGATCATGCATTATACCAGCAGTGTTGGTCGAGGCTTTTGCCTAAGAGTTGAATTACACCTTAGTGCGGGTGCGAATTGTGTGGTGTGGTTCACTTGTTGAAATTGGAGGCGTCGGGGCACAGGTATCCCACAAGTGGCTAGTTGGTAGCTCCACTGGGCCGTGGTGACTGAGCAACGCACTGACGATCTCGACTAGGCACTATTCTATTCACGATTTGGTGTAGACTGTCTTGTATAAGCCATGATGCGCAAATTAAGAAATTATAGCACTTGACTTGAGGCTGACGAGATACAGACATGACTTCTAGATTATTCTCTCTGAAATTGTGTTTAGCTCCATGGAGTAAGAAATTGGTCCATTGTGCATTTGCATAGTCTATCTACATATCATTGTGATATTTTATATCTACTAAATTATCTGATACTTGATCCTATAACTGCAATTATTATTTCTTGTGTAAGAATGATATTACTGTTCTTTATTATTTCTATGCTGCCATGTTGGCATTGATGTAGGGGATCTCACCTCTTTGTTGTATTTTTTTGTTTTATGTTTATATTTGATAAAGACTGAGAGGAAGATGAAGAAGGATCACATCTTTTCTGTTGTGTTGATTTTCTGTGATGGCAGCGAGAAGAGATTTTGTTGGTTTTGTTAGAGTTTAGTTTCATGGTGGTACGGATGCTTGGCGTATCGACTGGGATACTGAGAGTGTTAGATATGTAAGGGATGTAACTGTATCTATACGTATGACCCACGATGGGGATCTTATCTTCTCTCTTGACGTCTCGGTAAGTTTGGAGTTTGTTATGCCGATTAGGGAGTTATTGGGTGATATGTATTACACCCCTAGGGAGGATCAGGACTCTGTGGTGTCATCTGTTAGGACACATGCCCGTGAGACCTTGCCCCGCTTCAGATCTCTATCTCCTAAGGAGGATCCGATGGAGGACCCTACTCCCTAGGCATATAGACTTAGGCTTGTTTGTGTTTTGTTAAGCAGTTTGTATATATGTCTTTTGAGTACAAACTTTATGTATTTTGAGCGAACTGTGATCTATGTCCCTTATGTATATATTCTTTTGATGTGCAATATTCTGTAATTACATCCTATGTTGTTTATGCCTTGTTTAAGTTTATGTTTTCGAGAAAGAAAATTTGAAATCCGTATTTTACTATATTAAACATTTTACACGTTTTGTTAAGTATAGGAGTTTTAGTCGTAAATGTGATACCCTAAGGGAGGGTGTCATAGAGACTAACGACTGTGATCGAGATCAAAAGCTTCATAGGCCTGGCGAGGTACTATAGAAGGTTCATAAATGGTTTTTCTCAATTTGTGCTATCCTTGACTAGAATGACTAGGAAAGGTAGTTCTTTTGATTAGACTCAGGATTATGAGAGTAGTTTCTAAGAGCTAAAAGTGAGGTTGACTACTACACCAGTGTTGGTAATTCCAGATCCTTTAGAGAACTTTAAGGTATATTGTGATGCTTCAAAGATAGGTTTGTGTTGTGTTTTGATGCAATATAGGAGAGTTGTTGCCTATGCATCAAGGCAGTTGAGATCTCATGAAGAGAACTACCCTACTCATGATCTGGAGTTAGCTGCAGCAGTGTTCGCCCTAAAGGTTTGGAGACATTACTTGTATGGAGTTCAATTTGAGGTGTTCAGTGATCATAAGAGTTTGAAGTACTTATTTGATCAAAAGGAGCTTAACATGAGACAATGGAGATGGATGAAGTTTTTAAAAGACTACGACTTCGAGTTGAAGTACCATCTAGGTAATGCCAATGTGGTGGCTGATACACTAAGTAAGAAATCCCTACATATGTCCCAGATGATGATCCAAGAGAGTAAACTTCTTAAGAGTTTTAAAGATATGAGTCTTTTAGTAACTGTGTTACCATATAGTCTTAGTGTGAGTCGAGTGGACAAAGTGAGTGACTTTAGGACTTAAATCTTGGAAGCTCAAAAGGAAGATAAGACTCTTAGTGATGTAAGTGAGTAGATCTTTTTAGGAAATCCTAGAGAGTTTGATATATTAGATGATGGGATGATTAAGTTTAGAGGTAGACTTTGCATTCCTTATGAATCTGAAATCAAGGAAAGGATCCTTAAAGAAGCTCACTATAGTCGGTACTCTATACATCCCGGGGCCATTAAGATGTATCAAGACTTGAAGAAGTTGTTTTGGTGGTTTGGTATGAAGAAGGACATAGCCGAGTTTGTGTCTAGGTGCCTAACTTGTCATAAGGTCAAGATAGAACACCAGAAACCCTATGGACATCTTCAATCTTTGGGAATCCTTGAATGGAAATGGGATAACATCACAACCGATTTTATGATGGGCTTGCCCAAGACTCAGTTAGGATTTGATACAATATGGGTTATAGTGGATAAATTAACAAAGTCTGCCCATTTTATACCTATTAGAGCTAACTACTCCATGGATAGACTTACCCAGTGCTGAGTTGGAAACTAACTGCTCTTTTGCTAATCGCAAGTGCACGGGTCGCTCAAGTAATAAAAATGATAAGTATGATCGTCTTCACAGGGATTATGTTAATTTCCAAAGCTAAATATTAATCTACAGCTTAATTAATTCTATTCAAGAAAACGTAAAGTGGAAAAGGGTTGATAAATAAATTACAAAACATAAAGAAAAGTAAAGATAGGTTGAGAACTTAAAGATTCCTTTTTCACCTCCTATTTAAACTGATAACATGCAATCCTTTTGAGTAAAAAGACGATTTGATTAGGTTTGTATGAGAAACTAACTTAGTTAAAAGCCTATGTCTAGGATGATTAACCTTATGCTATTTACTTAGTTCACTATGCGTCTATGAGAACCAAAGCAAACAACAAGCATTAAGATCAATTCTCAACTAAGACTATGCACGGCTAATAGGTATATGTCTATCCTATTAACAAATCAACCCACTCCGCCATTGGAATGAAATCGAACATGCATCTACCATACAAATGATCTAAAACCTAAAGTCTTATGTTTAGGCACAATAGATTTCAACAAATCACCCACAAGTTGATCAAACTCTTAAGAGCATTAAGATCCATATGATTGAACAAAGCCAAACATCGATATATACTCAAAGTAATACAAAACCATCAATATTCATACAAGGATTCAAAGTAATCCCTAAATATAACTCAACTAATCATTGAACACGAAAATATACACAAAATCAGTGCTCAAAGGAAAAGGAAAAAGAAGAAAACTAAGGGAGAAGGAAGGAAGCTCATGGATGTGATCTTCTATGCTTGAATCATCCTCCATAAGGAATATGGCCTCCAACCTTAGATCCCTAGGCCTCCAATCTACCCAGAAATGAAGTTCCAGTCATAGCTTTTCTAAACCCAAAATAGCTCTCATCAATTTGGCTCTTTAGGGACCATCCTGCAATTGAGAAATCAACCAGTCAAATACAAATGCAATTAAACTCAATCTGATCAAAGATTAGGAAGGATTTAAACAAGATTGATAAGGAAGACCTCAATATAGATTTCACATGAAAATGAGGCTAACGTCTTCCAACAATGCATCATAACAAGGATAAAGCCATCAATAATGCATAGAGATAGGGCATAAATAACTATATTCTATGGAGTTATCACACCCCATACCTAAGTTTTTGCTAGTCCTCGAGCAAAACAAAGTCAGACTACACTTGCAAAGACAAGCTCAACTTCAACACTAGTGTATAATGATTGCATTAAACCTCAAAGAATACGCATGCCTCAAAATCTGGTTCACACATACACAATCCTTCTCATACCAACAATCAAAGATTCAAATCTTGCATGATTCATTTCCCAGAAACATGCAAGTCAAACCTCTTCATTTCAAATCATACTCAACTAGATAAGCTTATGAACAAACACATGATATAAATCAAAGAATCCACAAAATTGTAATACAACTCTCTCTCCATTAATGTAAATCACATATTAATGATGATCAAAATGGGCTTTATCAGCTTGTAATGTAAGGCCATGGTTATAGGGTGAAGAAGAAAGGGGAAGGGATAACAAACAAACATTGAGAAACAAAAATATGCGATTTCAAGACTTGAGAACAAGTGAAAATAGCAGGGTATTCAATAGTGGAAGATCAAAACTCGCTAGAACCATGCTATGCTTTCCATTTTTAACTTTTTTTCTTTCTTTGTTTGCTTTGTTTTTCTCTCTTCTCTTTTTATTTCTTTTTACTTTTACAAAGCAATTTCTTTTTCTTTTTCTTTATTGCAATTGGTTCCTTCAGGCTCATTTTTGTATTTGAAAATATTAATACCCCTAATCATTGAACTCACTCCAAGAAACAACATATCATGCACTCAACAAACATTGATGGTAGGAAGAAAATACAATGCTTTTCACATGCATTAGAATGGTTAACATGGTAACGAACACAATGGTAATGAAAAACAAATAAGGCCAATAGTAAACAAGCTTCAAAGGGGACCTATGGATGACATCATTAAAGGGTAGCTTAAAAGGCTCAATCAGTCCAAAGAATGCCCTAATCATTTCCTCAATCATGCACAATTTAGGATTTTGCTTAAAGAGAGTTGCAAAACAATTTCAGAGATGCAAGACATATCCATATGTACTAGTCATAAACATTTTCTAGAAAAACATTCAAATCCAATCCGAAGCCAAACAAGCATAGGAATGGAAAATTCATCATTTATTAAAAGAATCTAGATTGATTAGCATGCTTCCAAGATTGCATAGGGATTCATAGAAAAATTTGAGGTGAATTTGCATCCCTAGTTATCATTAGGCAATCATTACACTAGCTAATGGTGTAACGCTGTGGGATTGCCTGCAGGATTGATGAGTGTCTCCACAAACCAACACGGGTCTTTTCAGCATGCTTTGTCCTCACTCACACGCATCCTAGGAAACTTCCCAGGAGTTCACCCATCCCATAATTGCTCCAGGTCAAGCACACTTAACCATGGAGTTCTTATGTTCTAGGCTCCTGAAAAGAAGTTGCAACTTCTTGATATGGCTACACCTAATCAATTCCTTTAAGTCATCCTCAACTATGCAGTCCCATACCTGCACAATCTCTTAATCCTTCTCATTCCGGTGTGTATTCAGTTCATTCATGGGACCCTTCACCTAGAAGCTTGCCAGGAGCCGCTTATTGATGCTTTCTCTTAGCACCGGCGACCACTCCCCGCTCTCATCGGCCCTGGGATGCCACATGCCCACCAACTTTCGCTTGGTTCATCCCCGAACCACACCGTACTGGGAGAGGTCCCATCTCTGATACCATTTGTAACACCCCAAAATTTAGCTATTTGACAGTAATGATAGAAATGTACTATTTTGTAATTTTTGTATGCTATAAAATTATTTTGACTGTTCTGTGATTATAATTGATCATTTTGTGTGATCTGCTCTGAGTCAGGAAAATAATAATTTTCGAGCCAGGGAAAATCTTTACGTATTTATTCGGAGCCGGGGGATCTTACTAAACCCAATTCTGAGAGATACGTGACATAATCTTTTAGTAATGTTCTGTTCATTGAGTAATAATTTCTGTAGCTATTGTTTGGAAAATATTTTCTGTGAACCAATAGGATTTAGTCAAAATAGGTGGCTTGAAATTCTAAACTAATAGGAAATGATCAACAATAATGGTTAGACTAGTTAGTTAGAAACTAGATGACCTAAACTAAGTAAGCCTAAACCTAACTAAGTTAATTTAAAAAGCCTAAGTAATAACTAAATGGAACAAACCTAGTTTGCTACCCACTAGAGCCTTAGTTACAAGAAGGTTCTAGCATATTCAAGAAATGGAGGAGTCATTTCTAAGTAACTAGATGGTTAGCCAAGTAACTAAGAAATATAACTAGATTAACCTAAGTCTAACTAGGAAACTAAAATGAATCAAAACTTGGTTTGCTCTTCCATTGAGAAATTTGGCCAAAGCACTACAAGGAAGGTTCAAGAACTTGATGACTTGATTTTCTAAGCCTACAGGAAACAAGCTTGGAGGCAAAGCTTTGAAGATCAACCATTAATTCAATCTATGGCTCTTGAAGCTTCAAAAAGTGGCTAGATGAATTTAGACACTCTCTTGGTGTCCAAGGGGGGAGGGCTCATGGTTTTAGGCTTTAGGAGAAGCAAAGTAAGACTCTTCATTCATTGCATTTCATCTTCATCATTGTCCTAAAGCAAGCTTCACAAAATTCTCTCCATTTCTCTCAAGAACACCTCACAGCCACACCATTCCATGCCATCACCCAACCCTCAATAATTTACACCAACTATATTTCTTGAATCCTTACCTTATTTCCAGACACTTTGTAGTTGAAGTCTTGATCAAAATCATCTATCTTCAAGGAGTTCTTTCAAAGCCAAAACTACACACAAAAACTCTCATCTTCTCCTTTCTTTTGATACCACACAGCCAAAGTGTCCAAATACCATATCCAACCTTCTATAATACCATCCAACCATAGATCTTGAATCTAGATGCAAATCCAAGGAACTTTCATGTTGAGACTTTCTTCTAAATCCATCATCTTCAAGCATTTTTCCTAAGCTCAAGTTTGAAGGCTTTTGGGGTGAAGTTCTTGATCTTCATCTTTAATCTTGTTTTAAAGTTCTAAACCATGATTTGAATCCATGGTTACCTTAGTTAAGCTTTAGATATTAATATTACATGTTTTCTTTGTTTAAAGTTCTACTTGGTGGAGAACATCAACTTGAAAGGAGACATACAAGGAGCTTAGGAGCATCTCCAAAAGGTAAAAGGGAGAATAACCTCATCAACCATTCATGGTGGTGAGGAACTAAATTTGTATGTGTGGGTGAAGAATTCAGGTGAGGATTGATTGATCCGATTGTGTATGCTTGTATATATGTTTATTTATTTTTATGTGACTTTAGTATGTTAATAATATGCATGAAATTGGTATGATTATTTATTGTTTATATGTAATGTTTTAATTATGATATTATGTATAAGTTTGATGATTTAAACATGTTATATGCTATGAATGTATATTGGAAAGGAAAGAATTTTGGTCCCAATGACCGTAGAGGCTCACGGCCTTCACACTAATTTTGGGCGTGTCAAGTTGAAAATATTTTATAAAGCATGGACATAGAAGAGTTGATGATGAGGAATTGAATTAAGAATTTCTAAAGTGGAAAATGGTATGAATTTAAGGTTTTACAAGTTGAAAATGTAAGTGAACAAAGTTTTATTTTGGGAAAAGAGTGGACTTTTAGTCATGAGAAGGAAAATGAATTTAAAGGGTGAATTGAGACATTTAAGTATTTTGTTTTAAAGTGGTTTAGTGAAGTTCAATGGATAATAAATTTTGAAGATTGTGATTTAACCAAAGTAACAAAGTTTTATGAACAATGTTTGAAAATAAATTTATAATTTGAAGTTGCTAACGTATAGCTCACCCATTTGGGTTTTGAAGCACGATGGAGGATTTTGATCTATACATGATTAAACTAAAAGTAATGTAAATTATTGTGAAGAAAATATTAGAAGATTTTATTAAATTTAAATAATACAGATTTTGAGAAAAACTTCAGAAAATTATTACTTAGAGCAATTTTTATGAGAAAAATGGGGAATGATGTCCGAATAATATTTTTAAACATGGAAAGTGACAGAATTGAATTTAGAACGTTAAGGAATATTTTATACAACGAAAAACAGTAGAAAAATCTTACGCGTTTAAAAAATAATGATTTTTGAGCTACGCAATTTAGAAAATGTTTAAATATTTTTACGTGATCAGAAAAATGTTGGAAAATATTTACATGATTTGAAAACATGACAAAAGTGTCACGCAATTATGAAAACGCGGTAAAAGTACTACTCGATTGAGAAAATAGTAATTTGCTGTCGGGCCGACGTACTGGACCTAAAAGGGTTGGAGAATGGATTTTGCCCGTGGTGGCTTGTTTGATGCATCGAATCATTGATCATGCATTGTGTAAGTCAAGTGGACTTTGTTAAGGCTGGTGGCCTAGGAGATTGAATTTACATCTTAGTGCGGGTGAGATTTGTGCAGTGAAGGTCTTTGATGGATCTTAGGGACATCGGGGTGCGGAATGCCATTGGTGGCTAGTTGGTTGCTCAACTGCGTCATGGTAACTGATGCAAACATACTGATGATCTCGATGTGACACTATGCCTAGTTGTGATTTGGTGAGAGTGTCTTGTATAAGCTATGACGCGTGAATTAATGAAAATGTGGCACTTGAATTAAGGCTAACGAGATGCAGACATGTACTCCTTCATCATTTTCTCTGAATTTGTTTAGCTTTATGGAATAGGAAACAATGCATTGTGCATATGCATAGTTGGTACATATACTGTTGTGGCATAGTCGGTACATATACTGTTGTGGCATACTCTGTACACATGTCATTTGGGCATATATTTAGTAGATCTTATTGCGATATTACTGATGTTCATATTTATTGTGATATATGTTTATTGAATTATTTACTAGTTGATGACATGACTATAAATTATGATTCTGTATATTTCTATAATGAATGACTCTATTATCTATACTGTTTCTCTATTGCCATGATGGTATTGATGTAGGGGTTCTCACCTCTTTGTGTTATTGTTTGGTCTGTTTCTATTTTATGTTAATGTCTGTGAAGACGGAAATGGCTGCTAGAAGGGATTCACGAGGTTTCGTTAGTCTATAGTTTCTTCAAGGCGCTGACGCTTGGTGTGTTCATTGGGATATAGGACATATAGAGTATTGTGGAGACATTACTCTATTCACATATAGGACCTGCCAAGGGGCCACTACTTTTGTTGTTGCGGTTGGATACGTAGAGTTTGTCATGCCTATCAAGGAGTTATGGAGTGATCTTCACTATACTTCTAGGGAGGAATCTGTAGTATTTTCTGCTTGGATTTCTGTTTGTCGAGGTACTTTCTAGTCAAAGAATTTGGATACGGAGGAGAACCTTCCCTCCAATTGTCTTGAACTTGGGCAAGTTTTGGTTTGATTATATTGCTTGTAAGTATATTGTGAGAACATAAGCTTTATGTATTTTATACTATTATTGTTTTATAATATGGAAAATAAATAATTTAATATGTGTGTATTTTCCTTATTTAGTTAAGTTTAAGTTATCAATGAAAAAGGGAAAATTTCCAACTCACATTTTATAAAGATAAAATGATTTATAAACTTGGGGTTTAGTTTCAAAATTTTTTGTCGAAAATGTAATGCTCTACGGAGGGTGTTACATTAGTTGGTATCAGAGCCCAAGTTTAGAGTCTTTTAGGGTTTGTGGTTAGGTTTGTCTTGTTTGTGCTATGTGTTTCTCTGTGTTTTGTTTCTGAAAAGAAACAAGATTGTTTAAAATGATTTCACCTGACTTTCATAGTGTGTTGTTTAGTCTGATTTCGAAGGACAACAATGGCATGTGGAAGAGGTGTGCATGTCAATCTTGGACGAGACAACGAGAGTACGATTGCAGCTGTGGAAGCCATGTGTAACACCCTAATACAGATATCTAGATATATTATAGTTACACAATGATATATAAAGATAACGGTACTATAAACG
This sequence comes from Ormosia emarginata, assembly GCA_029884605.1. Lineage (NCBI taxonomy): Eukaryota > Viridiplantae > Streptophyta > Magnoliopsida > Fabales > Fabaceae > Ormosia > Ormosia emarginata. Next base: position 22,529,241 of record JAQQTP010000074.1, on the reverse strand, counting down.
TCACTTCCTCATACTATATTCTAACATATATCCATAATCACAACTGACTAATTATAAAAAGCCTTGAAAGATTGCGGAAAAACTTAAACTTATATACAAACTTAGCCACAAGAGAGCTTATTGTAATACATATAACATAAAACTTACAGAACAAATATAAACTGATTACATAAGTTCTGTCTACTTAAAGTAATAAAAACTACTCTAGTCTTCATGCTTTCTCTTCTCACCCTTAGCAGGGTCTGTACCTCTATACCTGCATCTGTGCCTGTATTTGGATTTACATGGAATAACAACTGGGGTGAGAATTAACATTCTCAGTAAAAGCAATTCCAATACCATCTAACTATAACATTGTATATAACAAATATATAACAGATGCTATAATTCTAACTTAGGAGCTTCCTCCTCTTTTCTCATATCTGCACACTTTCTTATAGTGTGATATCAACTGATAGCCTACACATTGTTAATATATACAATGCCCATACAGCTGTAAATACCAATAATGACGGACAATGTCCATACAACTGTCCGTGAATGCAATGAGAATGATATGTAATATGAATATGCCTAAGGAATCCTAAGAGTATATGGATGAAATGCAAATGTAAGGTTTTGTTTTTAAATGCATGCAGAAGTTTATTTTGAAAACAAGGAAGTTTGCTAGGAACTAGTCAGTATATCATCCAGTGGTAATTAGAGGGAAAACTCATCCTCGCATTACACATATCCTGGCACGCTGAGAAATTCGGGCTTCATCCTTGCTCAAATAGCGTCTTTGGATTTCCCACTTATCTCCTTTGGCCTTGGCACTGTCGAGACATCAGGGTTATGTCCTTCTCAAAAATCCTTCGGACACCCATCTATCTCATTTTACCTCCATGAATGAACATCAAAGGATACTCACCAAGATCGATACTACTTGACTAATTCGTAGACTTACATACGTACTTATATACTTAGTTCCTTTACGATCTAAGCATATTCTCCTAGGAACTTTGGCTTTTTATGTTTACCCTTTGTAATGAGGAGAATCTATAACCTTATATACATGTAACCTTAGCATTTGGTTAGAAATACTTGTCCCCTTAGGAACTTCTCTGATTTCTTACCCTCTTAGCTAAATGACCTCACGCCATATAATGTTACATTCTTAGGTAAACATTACCAAACCATTTCTCATACTTGTACCTAAACCCCACCTCATCATTCATATCTCTTAAGTGATTTCTAATGCAACACTATGTTACTGAGGTGTTAGGTACTTACCTATGGCAAACCACTTTTCTTGGTTGCACTAAGGTTCTATCTCTTCACATACATACTAAATTAACTAACTAGTGTGTGAAAAGCGTAGTGTTATGTTTAACTCTTACATAACCACCATCTTAACTTTCCTATAGACTCAACTCATCCTAGTGAAAGAGTTTATCTTAACTAATGCCTCATCTACCCTTGCTTAAGGAAATAAATGAGCATTTCTCTAAAACTTTGCATAATTAACTCAAATTTAAGTAAAACGAGTAAGTCATGCATCTAGATAAGTATAACATACTTATTCTGGTTGTATCTAGTTTTCCTTTCCATCATACTTTTAGTAGTAGCTTATACTACACTTATGTGCTTAAGGTTCTAGATACCTCTTTAATTATTCCAAACTCATGGAATGCTTAAGAACTTAACCTCCATACTTTCATTAGTATCTAAGGAAGTAAATTCCCTTTATCTTGCACTTCTAACTCATCTTTACTAATACATGAGTTATTGTACATTTCTACTATACCTTATGATTATGACATCTTCTTAGTCACAATTCATCTTATTGTGTATTTAGCAATGCACAAAGTCCCACTTATCTAGCGACTTAGTACATAAACATTCTCTCTTTGGAACTAATACACAACCTTATCTATCTCCACTCAAGTAATCTAACTCAAGTGTGATTCTTGCTTACAACTCTTTGTTGCTTAAGGTTCTAAGTACCTTCCTAAGGTAATCCACTACTCTTGATTTCCTAAAGTTCATACCTTTCTTATTCTCTACTAGAGTGAATACTACTATTTATCCTAGTATACTTATCTCCATTGCACTATCTCTTCACATCTTGAGTGATATCTATTGCAACATTAAGTTGCCTAAGGTGCAATGTCCTTACCTAAAGAAAACCTTTCCTTTAGGATGCTTAAAGGCCTATGCTTTCTCATGCTTGATAGGTAACTATTTTCCACTTGAAAATATCCCTATTTGTGCCTTAACACACTTTAGGAAACATATATGAATGATTCCATTTACTCCCATTTACTCTAGAACTTCAAAACATCCAAAAACAACATTTTGGAGCTTCAGGGTCTCACGCCGCGGCATGGTGTTAACACGCCGTGGCGCCTTGCTCTCGAGTGCTAATACTGGGCTGATTTTTGGTCTCACGCCGCGGCATGCACCACTTACGCTACGGCGTTCATTGCAAAAACTAGATTCTATAGAATTCTGCAGAACCATGGTACTGTTCTATTGGTCAAATTCTCACTTCCAATCACTCTATGATCGATTTTCTAGTGATTTCTAGCACCAATCTAGGCCCCTAAACTTGTTGTAACTCAATTATAACTTATGGATTCTCTTAGGCATAGATCTAGGTCCAAATCACATAATTCCAACCATTGTCAAAATCCTAAAACCATGGATCCTAATGGTTGATCTTGAGCCATAAACGACTTTCTTAGCTTTACTAAGCTTAAACTAACCTTACTCAACTCTTGGAAACCAAGAATCAAGATAGGAACTCGGATTTGGCTCTCCAAATCCATTTCCCCCATCTCAAACCCTTACCCCTTTTAAGAGCAACAAAGCAATGAAGAGATGGATAAAAACCCCTAACCTCTTGAAGACTCTTGATCCTAAAGCTTGATCCTTAATCTTCTTCCTTTTCTTCTTCCCTTCTTCTTCTCCCATTTCTTCCTTTCTCCCTTTCTCTTTTCTTCTTTCTTTTTCTGTTTTTCGGTTCTCTGCCGAGAGAGAAGAGAGAAATAGGGGGTGGGACGCAGAGGGAATTAAGAAAAAAGATTAACTTAAGTTTCTGTGCTGAAACTTTATCTGCTAAGGACACCCGAATTATGCTAATTCAAGTTTTCCAGCTTCTAACAACTTTAGAATAAATCATACGATTTATCTAAATTATTATTTCACAATTCTCATCATTTTCTATACCTGCTGCTAGTCATTTGGTATTAAAATGCACAACCAGTATGCCTAAAAATACCAAACTGACTTTGATTCTCTTGAAACTTTTGCCACATCTTACATGGCTTATTTGTGACCTAGAAACAAACTCTCTATGTTTATTTCCCTCAACTTAGTAACTTATGCTATTATCTGAGTCATTTTAAGTGACTTTTCAACTTCTGTGTTGCAACTAAGTGCCTAAATGAACTCAGTTCGTCACAAAACTTCATTGGCATGCTAAACAAGTCAAATGCTACCTTAGGTAACCATTCACCAGTCTAACATGTGTTTAAGGGTATTACACCATGCAGCGGATGGTAGAAGTTATCATGCAATAGAATCAACATGCAGCTCAACAACAAGAAGCAACTACTAATGCTCAGAATTTATCTAAGTTTCGTCGTAATAATCCGCCACAATTTAGGGGCAATTTAGATCTAGAGAAGGCAAGTCCTTGGATCCAAGAACTGGAAAAGATTTTTGAAGGAATGGGATATACGAACGACCGAAAGGTGACTTATGCTACATTTATGCTGATGGGGGATGGTGAAAACTGGTGGAGAGGAGCTCGGAGACTACTACAAGCTAAAGGAAGGGAAATTACGTGAGAGGTATTCTGTGATACATTTCTGGAGAAGTACTTTCCAGCTAGTGCAAGATATGATAAGGAGATGGAATTTCTTGGTTTACGATACGGTGAGAAGACTGTTAGTGAGTATGCTACAAGATTTGAGAGCTTATCAAAGTTCTCAAGGTATTTTGAAATCCAACCTGACGAGAGGTGGAAATGTCATAAGTTTGAGGAAGGTCTAAGAGTTGAGTTGAAGCGAGGGGTACTGCCAATGAGAATGGATCAGTTCCCAGTATTAATTGACATGTGTAGCAGACTTGAAGAACTCAAACCATCCCGAGACACAAGGAATTGTAATATTGGACCCTCTTGGTTCCAAAGGAGAAGTAATGGTAATAATAGCAATCGATCCCAACGAGAACCATATGCACAGCCAGTGGGGAATCAACAACGACAACAATCACATAGGGGAAGTACGAGTGGTAGTGGTTTTAGTCGGACCATGGCATGTATGAGATGTTGAAGAGGCCATTTAACAAAGGATTGTACGTTTAAAGGAATAATTTGTTTCAAGTGTGGGAAACATAGACATGTTTCCAGAGATTGTATTCCACCAAAGATGAAGTCTTCTGTTAATATTGCACATACTTCAAGACACCACGAAGGAGCAAGAATCGATTCCATAGGTGGGGCAGGAGCCTCTCAAACCGAAAATTTAATTAAGGAAGATGAGCCATAGGGACTAAGCATTTAACTGTACTGTGTGACTTGGGGGCAACCCATATTTTCATTTCCTACGACTGTGTGAATCGATTAGAGCTGTTTGTGCCTTCGCTATCTTTTAAATTGATTATTTCTATTCCTACTATTAAACCCATTGTTACTACTCAAGTTGCTTAAATTATCCTACTTCAGTTAAAGGCCGAACCTTTTCTGCTAAATTGATTTGTTTACCCTTTTCACTGAAGGACATGATCGTAGAAATGGATTGGTTATCTTCCAACCATATCCTATTAGATTGTTCCAACAAAATTTTAGAATTCCAGAAAACTCATTCCTATAATCGAGCCATATCAAATTCTTTGTTGAATATATCTGGTAACACATCAGATAGTTTCATTACCTTTTCTTTCTAACTTTTATAATGTTTTTCATGTATTACAATTGCAAGAAAGAATATTCCTAGTCTAAATTCATGTCGTAGTCTTAGATACAGTATGGTTGAAAGAAACCTTGATTCGTGAGACACTACCTATTAAGAGCAAAGGTAAGAGAGTGAAGCGGTATGAAGGTAAGGAAATTGCAAGTGATGCTGTTCGGAGCGACGAATGCTCCTGAAGTGTTCATAGATTATATGAATAGGATCTTTCATCCTTATCTAGACAGATTTGTTATTGTCTTTAATAACGACATTTTGATTTATTCTCGAAATCATAAGAAACATGCTGAACATTTCAATGTGGTTCTCCAGATTCTAAAGGAGAAGTAGTGATATGCTAAGTTGTTGAAATGCGAATTCTGGTAGAACGAAGTGCAATTTTGGGCCATGTGATTTCAGAGGAAGGAATTGAAGTGGAAGCATCAAAAGTTAAAATAGTTCTTGAATGAGAGAGAGTGAAGACTGCATCAGAAATCCGTAGTTTTATCAGGTTAGCCGGTTACTACCGAAGGTTTGTTAAGAGATTTTTCAAGAGAGTAGGACCTCTCACCCAACTTACCAAAACGAATTAAGTGGTTGCATGGACTAATGCATGCAAGGATAATTTTTAAGAGTTGTAAAGGCGCTTGACTACTTCACCGGTGTTGATCCTACCTGATCCCAGCGAATCTTTTGAAATGAACCATGATGCGTCACATCAGGGTTTAGGATGTGTACTTATGTAAAACCGAAAGGTTATAACATATGCTACAAGGCAACCGAAGGTGCATGAGGAGAACTACCTTATGCATAATTTGGAATTGGAAATAGTTGTGTTTTCATTAAAAGTGTGAAGACACTTTCATTATAGAGCAACATTCAACGTCTTCAGCAATTACAGGAGTCTGAGGTATCTATTTAATCAGAAGGAATTGAACATAAGGCAAAGAGATTTCATTGCTTGAAGTAATTTGGAATGACGTAGGTGGAAATACAACATAAGAACAAGAGGAAAAGATGAAGGAGCAATACCTTTATCTGTTCTAAGGTATGCAAGTTTTGAGGACGAAACTTCTTTTTAGAGGGGGAGAGTTATTACAACCTAAAATTTAGCTATTTGACAGTAATGATAGAAATGTACTGTTTTGTGATTTCTGTATGCTGTAAAATTATTTTGACTATTCCGTGACTGTATTTGACTATTTTGTATGATTTGCTCCGAGTTAGGAAAATAATAATTTTCGGACCGAGAAAAATCTTTACGTATTTATTCAGAGCTGGGGGATCTTACTAAACCCAATTCCGAGAGATACGTGACATAATCTTTTAATTTTTAGAAATTATCTGTGAAATAAAAATATACTATATTTTTATTTTATAGCGGACAAATATTTACTGACTTGTAGGCAGTAATGTTCTGTTCATTGAGTAATAATTTCTATAACTATTGTTTGGAAAATATTTTCTGTGAACCAATAGGATTAAGTCAAAATAGGTGGCTTGAAATTCTAAACTAATAGGAAATAGTCAACAAAGATGGTTAGACTAGTTAGTTAGAAACAAGATGACCTAAAATAAGTAAGCCTAAACCTAACTAAGTTAATCTAAAAAGCCTAAGTAGTAACTAAATGGAACAAACCTAGTTTGCTACCCATTAGAGCCTTAGTTACAAGAAGGTTCTAGCATATTCAAGAAATGGAGGAGTCATTTCTAAGTAACTAGATGGTTAGCCAAGTAACTAAGAAATCTAACTAGATTAACCTAAGCCTAACTAGGAAACTAAAATGAATCAAAACTTGGTTTGCTCTTCCATTGAGTAATTCGGCCAAAGCACTCTAAGGAAGGTTCAAGAACTTGATGACTTGATTTTCTAAGCCTATAGGAAACAAGCTTGGAGGCAAAGCTTTGAAGGTCAACCATTGATTCAATCTATGGCTCTTGAAGCTTCAAAAAATGGCTAGATGAATTTAGACACTCTCTTGGCGTCCAAGGGAGGGGGGGCTCACAGTTTTAGGCTTTAGGAGAAGCAAAGTAAGACTCTTCATTCATTTCATTTCATCTTCATCATCTTCCTAAAGCAAGCTTCACAAAATTCTCTCCTTTTCTCTCAAGAACACCTCACGGCCACACCATTCCATGCCAACACCCAACCCTCAATAATTTACACCAACCATATTTCTTGAATCCTTACCTTATTTCAAGACACTTTGTAGTTGAAGTCTTGATCAAAATCATCAATCTTCAAGGAGTTCTTTCAAAGCCAAAACTACACACAAAAACTCTCATCTTTTCCTTTCTTTTGATACCACATGGCCAAAGTGCCCAAATACCATATCTAACCTTCTATAATACCATCTAACCATAGATCTTGAATCTAGATGCCAATCCAAGGAACTTTCATGTTGAGACTTTCTTCTAAATCCATCATCTTCAAGCACTTTTCCTAAGCTCAAGTTTGAAGGCTTTTGGGGTGAAGTTCTTAATCTTCATCTTTAATCTTGTTTTAAAGTTCTAAACCATGATTTGAATCCATGGTTACCTTAGTCAAGCTTTAGAAATTAATATTACATGTTTTCTTTGTTTAAAGTTCTACTTGGTGGAGAACATCAACTTGAAAGGAGACATACAAGGAGCTTAGGAGCATCTCCAAAAGATAAGAGGGAGAATAATCTCATCAACCATTCATGGTGGTGAGGAACAAAATTTGTATGTGTGGGTAAAGAATCCATGTGAGGATTGATTCATCCGATTGTGTATGCTTACTTGTATATGTGTTATTTATTTTTATGTGATTTTAGTATGTTAATAATATGCATGAAATTGGTATGATTATTTATTGTTTATATGTAATGTTTTAATTGTGATATTATGTTTAAGTTTGATGTGATATAAGTTTGATGATTTAAACATGTTATATGCTATGAATGTATATTAGAAAGGAAAGAATTTTGGTCCCCATGACCATAGAGGCTCACAGCCTTCACACTAATTTTGGGTGTGTCATGTTGAAAATATTTTATAAAGGATGGATATAGAAGAGTAGGTGATGAGGAATTTAATTAATAATTTATAAAGTGGAAAAGGGTATGAATTTAAAGGTTTTACAAGTTAAGAAAGTAAGTGAACAAAGCTTTAATTTGGGGAAAGAGTGGACTTTTAGTCATGAGAAGGAAAATGAATTTAAAGGGTGAATTGAGACATTTAAGTATTTTGTTTTAAAGTGGTTTAGTGAAGGTCAATGGACAATAAATTTTGAAGATTGTGATTTAACCAAAGTAACGAAGTTTTATGAATAATGTTGGAAAATAAAAATATAATTTGAAGTTGCTAACGTATAGCTCACCCATTTGGGTTTTGAAGCGCATTGGAGGATTTTGATTTATACAATTAGATTAAACTAAAAGTAATGTAAATTCTTGTGAAGAAAATATTAGAAGATTTTATTAAATTTAAATAATACAGATTTTGATAAAAACATCAAAAAATTATTACTTAGAGGAGTTTTTATGAGAAAAATGGGGAATGATGTCCGAATAATATTTTTAAACATAGAAAGTGACAGAATTGAATTTAGAACGTTAAGAAATATTTTATACAGTGAAAAATAGTAGAAAAATCTTACACATTACAAAAATAATGATTTTTGAGCTACGCAATTTAGAAAATGTTTAAATATTTTTACGCGATTGGAAAAATGTTGAAAAATATTTACGTGATTGGAAAACGTGACAAAAGTGTCACGTATTGTGAAAATGCGGTAAAAGTGCTACGCGACTGAGAAAACAACAGTTTGCTGTCAGGCTGACATACTAGACCCAAAAGTGTTGGAGAATGGATTTTGCTCGTGGTGGCTTGTTTGATGCATCGAATCATTGATCATGCATTGTGTAAGTCAAGTGGACTTTGTTAAGGCCGGTGGCCTAGGAGATTGCATTTACACCTTAGTGCGAGTGAGATTTGTGTAGTGAAGGTCTTTGATGGATCTTGGGGACATCGGGGTGCGGAATGCCATTGGTGGCCAGTTGGTTGCTCAACTGCATCATGGTAACTGATGCCAACACACCGATGATCTCGACGTGACTCTATGCCTATTCGTGATTTGGTGAGAGTGTCTTGTATAAGCCATGATGCGCAAATTGATGAAAATGTGGCACTTGAATTAAGGCTGACGAGATGCAGACATGTACTCCCTCATCATTCTCTCCAAATTTGTTTAGCTCCATGGAGTAGGAAACGGTGCATTGTGCATATGCATAGTCGGTACATATACTGTTGAGGCATAGTCGGTACACATGTCATTTGGGGATATATTTAGTAGATCTTATTGCGATTTTACTGATGTTCATATTTATTGTGATATATGTTTATTGTATTATTTACTAGTTGATGACATGACTATAAATTATGATTCTGTGTATTTCTGTATTGAATGACTCTACTGTATGTACTGTTTCTCTATTGCCATGATGGTATTGATGTAGGGGTTCTCACCTCTTCGTGTTATTGTTTGGTCTGTTTCTATTTTATGTTAATGTCTGTGAAGACAGAAATGGCTACCAGAAGGGATTCGCGAGGTTTCGTTAATCTACAGTTTCTTGAAAGCGCTGACGCTTGGTGTGTCCATTGGGATATAGGACATATAGAGTATTGTGGAGACATTACTCTATTCACATGTAGGACCTGCCAAGGGGCCACTACTTTTGCTGTTGCGGTTGGATACGTAGAGTTTTTCATGCCTATCAGGGAGTTATGGAGTGATCTTCACTATACTCCTAGGGAGGAATCCGTAGTATTTTCTGCTCGGATTTCTGTTTGTTGAGGTACTCTCTAGTCAGAGAATTTGGATACAGAGGAGAACCTTCCCTCCAATTGTCTTGAACTTGGGTAAGTTTAGGTTTGATTATATTACTTGTAAGTATATAGTGAGAACATAAGCTTTATGTATTTTATGCTATTATTGATTTATGAGATGAAAAATAAATAATTTAATATGTTTGTATTTTCCTTATTTAGTTAAGTTTAAGTTATCAATGAAAAATGGAAAATTTCCAACTCACATTTTATAAAGATAAAATGATTTATAAACTTAGGGTTTAGTTTTAATTTTTTTTTGTTGAAAATGTAATGCCTTACGGAGGGTGTTACAAATGGCATCATTTTATGCATTCAAATAATTTCACAAGAATCAACTATGCAAATCAACCATTTTGTGCACCAAATTATATAATAAACAAAAAAATAATACCAAAAATATCAATAATTAAACCAATAATATTTAAACACTGAAAAAGTCAATGTATATATATATATATATATATATATATATATATATATATATATATATATATATATATATATATATATATATATATATATATATATATATAAATACTAAGACACCCCCCAAACTTGAGGGAAACAATGTTCGCACTATACCATACATATATATAAAAAGAAAATAGAGTCAACATGAAAGAAAGATGCCCTGCATACATCATACTACTCATCAACATCAACATTTGGTAGGATCTCAGCACCTGCACTACTGTCATCATCACCCGGAAGTGGCTCAGTATCATCACCACGATCATTATGGTGGCGAGCTGGGTCTTGATGTTGATGGAAGGGTTCAGCACTGTCGAAAGGTGGGTGGGGTGGCTGCTGCTGGTGAAATAGGCTTGCACCATGAAAGGGTGGGTATGGAGGAATTGGGAAATCATGGGTGGAGATCTAGAGGCGCTCTGCCAACCATCTGATGCTTTGAACAGTGTATGCTTGCATAGCTACAATCTGGCGAAGCTCTGCGCAGGGCATCATCCATGTCCTGGGGAATTTGGGGCTCTAGGGCCACTCTTTGAGCTCTCTAGGGGGCTCGACGAGGTACAACTGTTGCATGTGGGGCTGCATCAACCCTCCCAATGAAATACTCATTGAGAGGTTGTTTAATCTCAGTGCACTCCTCATGCGGGCCTATAGGTATGCCTCGCCTCCGACATAGAAATTGGATGAATGATGGGAAGAATAAGCTGCGCCACTCACTAACTGCCTGCTACAGCTGAGTCTGTAGGATGACTGCGATGTCTATCAACTGCCGCTCTAAAATAGCATATATCACGATGGCCTTGTCGTGGGTAACCTCTGACAGGTTACTAGAAGGCAAGAGCTTGGTACTGATGAAATAGTACCAGACCTTAGCCTTTGGGGCCAAACAGTAATGAGGGAAAAATCGTGCGCGCCCCTACTCTAAAAAGGTCCATGGGACCGGCTGTGACTCTAGTGTATAAATACGCATGGTGACCGTCTGTAGGTCAATCCCCTCGGAATCCCACCGACTGAACTCAGTGTAATCACAGACCAAGGGAGAACGGGCAAGGTAAGCGCCGCCCTGATGGACTCCACAGAGAAAGAGACACGGCGGCTCTGCACAGTGACAATGGTAGAGTCGACGTGAGTGAAGGCCAGGTTCACGTAGAACTCGAGAACCAATGGTAAAGATGCCTTACTGGGGTGTTTGGCAAACTCCCCCCACTCATGCTGCTTGATGGTGGCCTCAATGTCGGCTTGAATGGTGTCAAAGAGGAATCTGTGCTCCACAATAACATGTTTAGAGACCAAGGTCCCATAGTGGTTTTGCGCAGCGACATAAATAAATCTAGTCCGGTCGACATCCAAAGGAGGAGATGGTTCCCTTTACTTCCTGCTGCTTTCTCCTCTAAGTGGTTTGGGTGCCATATGCCTGAAAAAGAAAGAAACAGGTCAGAATTGAGCAAGAAAATGAATAAGACAACTAAAACACTCAATTTTCTAGAAAAACAAGGGTAAGATGTTGTGGTATTCAATCAGTTCATACCAACGCCGTGACGTTGTGAACTCATGCCATGGCATTCAAAGAAATTTAAGCATACACCATAGCGTAAACAAGACACACCGCGGCATTCATGAACAGCCAAAACAAAACCCACAGCCCACAACAACCCCAACCCCAAAATGCAACATACTAATCAACTAAAAACAAGTAGAAGCTAAGCAAAATACTCAAAACTAAGATATAATCTAACTATAAATAACCTAAAACTAGAAAAACATGAAAACATAGATAGAAAAATGAAAATAAAATAAAATAAAATAGAGAAAAAGAAAAGGAAGAAAATATGTACCTTAAGATTGTAAGGGATGAAGGGAATGCAAAGGGATGCACAAAAATGCACAAAGTAGAAGCTTGTGGGAGAATGGACGAGGAGAGAGATAAGAGAAAATGCAGAAAGGGGAAGCTTGAAGGGTTTGCATTGCAGCACAAACCCTAGTATAATCTAACCTAATTAAGCACAGAGTGTCGCGACATTCACTAAACAATGCCGCAACACCCGTTTGCGCACAGACGTTTCAATTTTCAATTTTTTTAAAACAAAACCTCATCGTCGCGACGTTTACTAACCCACACCACGACGTTGCGCTCTCTGTCTCAAAACCTTGATAGGGCAGAGACCAGAACGCCATGATGCAAAAAAGCAAGTGTTGCGGCATGAGAGGTCTGCTTACAAAATTCTGCAGCAAACATCACGCAACACCCAAAAATGCCTCAATGAGGTCTCAACCATTTATAAGAATTGTCTAGCAGGTTTAACGCATGCATGCAACAACAAAATAACATGAATTATCAAAATCAAATATACTACATACTAGACTTTGAAACTTAATAAATTACAACAAAAAGGTGGATACAACAAAAAATGTGCCTTTTTTATAGCCCAGCCAAGACTTTTTCTGCTTCTTCAACTTGGGGGAGCGTGTTTGAGGGAGGTCTCCCTATCATCACTTGAAAACGTCCTCGGGGGCCTATTGTTCATTGCATTGGCCAGCTGCCCCACTTGAGTTTGAAGAGCCCTAATTGAAGACATTTGACTCTGAAGAAGATAATCATTTTTGGCCAGATGAGCATCGATTTTAGACATGTATGAATCAGTTTTCACCATGAATTGTATAAACATGTCTTGCAATGTTGGCTTCCTTTCTTGTATAGGTGGCCTTGCTTGCGATGAGAAACCAGGAGGATATGATTGTCTCTCATTGCTAGAAGATGAAGATGCTGGCCCTTGGCTATCCCGCACATAGGTGTTATTCAAACTCCTAGGCATACATCGCTTTTTCAACAATATCCAATGGATAAAACATATGCATGACAACGTAATGTACATCATATATGTTCATCAATGATACATTTATCATAAGCATACCACAATGGCATATATATTCATTTCTCAACATCAATATGTCATAATTCCCTCAAGTACATAGGATTTCACAATAACATAAAATCAATCCTCAACATCAATGTGTATTCGGGGTTCATCAGTTATCACAAGTCCACATTATGGATCCTCATTCTCAAAGTCTTAAGCTTTGGTCAATTATGAAAATTTTAAGTTGAAAAACCCTTCAAAACTGTGATACTCTCAAGAGTTATTACTCAATTTAATTCTTCCACTTGATTATGGATTATGTATATCTATAAATTCTTAATCTCCAAAGATGCACCAAGGCATCATTTCAACCCTAAATTTTCTCTAAAAATCGTGGCCTCACTAGGTCTTCAAGGCTCTAATTTTTTTTCATTTTATGCATTAGTTACTTGATACCTAATCACTTAGATTTTATTTCACACCAAATCAATCCATTCCCTTAGGATCCAAAGTCAAAACCGTGGCCTCCCTTTGGGGTACTAAACCCTTAAAATTTTTCTTTCATTAATTTTTAATATTATCATTCAACATTTAATCACATAAGCTTCATTTTATTTGTATACAAAAACCAATTTATATCCCTAAATTCTAGTCAAAACCATTGCCTCAAATTAGGGTAGGAAACTCCAAATTTTTCATTTAACAACTCTAGCATGATCAAGTATTTTCAACACATCCAATACATTCAAAGACATCAACCTCAAATTAAGAACACATAAGCACACAAAATCATCAACAAAGTAAGCATACAAATATGGATTTCGCCATCAACCAATCACACAAAGTTTCCTCACCACCAACAATGGTTGAATGAGTAAATCTCCTTCTTACCTAAAGAAAGAACACAAAAATGGCTTCCTAGGTGCTCCTTGAAGGTTTGGTTTTGAGCTTCCAAAACCCTAGAAATTTCAATCCCAAAGAATCAACATCAAGCATGTTAAAAGAAGAATCTTTGGTCTCCAATGAAACCATAGATCACAAAAATGAAGAGAAAGGAAGAAGAAAATGGAAACTTTACCTCAAAGTTAGAAGCTTTGTCTTGGAAGACAATGGAGGTAAAGATGGATTTTGAAGAAAATTTCTAAATAGAAAGTGTAGAGGGGGTTGAGGTGAGTGTAGAAATGGTGTTGATGAAGAGAAAAATCAAAGAAAATGGTCTTTAATGGGGGCTACAATTTCGTAGGGAAGAAGGAGAAGATGAGAGAATGAAGAGAAAAATATGAAGAAGAAGAACTAGAGAGAGAAAATGTTATGATAAAATGAGATATTTTGAGTGTTATGCATTAAGTGAGGAGACAAAATTTTGCCTCCTTTGGCCAAGCATTGCTGCGGCAATGGAGAGAGAGAAGGGCGAAATTTTTAGCTTCGCTAACAAGCCAAGGGCATACTAGTCTTTTGGTAGTCAAAGCTTCTCAAAGAAGCTTTGATTAAAATATAATAGATTTGAATTAAAGTAGGTTTGATTAGACTTAAAGTAGATTACATTAGGATAATATGATAGAATTTTTAATACATGTTATTATTTAATGGACAATTGTCATAGTTGACAGGAGTTAGTATTAATTTATCTGACAGATAAAATTTACACAGTGATTTATTATTTATCTGATAAAATTTCTTGAAAAATGTGAAACCTCTTAAACCGTGTCCAGTCTCGGGTTTAGTAAGATCCCCTGTCAACGTTTCCTCAGATCAAGGTTCTCAGAAAAAATATCTCATTTTCCCGACTCCACTCAGTTTACATGTAAAACGAGGAATAATATTAAAATATTTCGCGTTCTTAGAAAAATCCAGAAAAATTCCCAAAAATCACAAATATTGAAAAATGAATATTTATCATAAAATAAATAAATTTTGGGGTGTTACAACTCTTCTCAATGAATAAGAATTTTGTCCTCGAAATTTTTATACCTTAAAATAACTCTGGATATTGCTCCTTTATTTTATCCTCTAGCTCTCATGTCGCATCTCCAGTTGCTTCGTTCCAGATCACTTTCACTAATGAAATGTCTTTCCCCCTGAGTTGTTTCATTCTCATATCCTCAATCCTTACAGGAGTTGTTTCATAAGTCAAGTTTTCCTTTAATTGTACTGAATCGGGTGCTATGACATGATCAGGACTCGGAATGTATTTTCGAAGTTGTGACATATGAAAAACATTGTGTAGATTTGAAAGAAAAGGTGGTAAAGCTATTTGGTAAGCAACAGGACCTATCCGACGAAGAATTTGATAAGGTCCAAGGAATTTTGGAGTGAGCTTTCTAGATTTGAGAACCCGACCGACCCCAGTCGTAGGCGTGACTTTCAAGAACACATGCTCTCCTTCCTCAAATTCAAGAGGTTTCCTTCTCTTGTCCGCATAACTCTTTTTTTGACTCTGAGCCGTTCTCATCTTCTCCTGAATCATCTTGACCCTCTCAGTTGTCTGCTGAGAAAGATCAGGTCCGGCTGTAAGTCACTCTCTGTCTTGATACCAACACAAAGATGTTCGGCACCTTCGTCCATATAGAGCTTCATAGGGTACCATCCCTATGCTTGAATGATAACTGTTATTGTAGGTAAACTCTATCAAAAGTAAAATTTCATCCCAACTTCTAGTCTGCTCTATAGCACAAGCTCTTAGCAAATCCTCCAATGATTGAATTGTTCTTTCCGATTGACCGTCCGTCTACGGATGGTAAACAGAACTCAGACATAGTTTTGTCCCCATTGCTCCTTGAAGACTTTGCCAAAATTTTGATGTAAATCTCGGATCTCTGTCAGAAATGATACTTGTAGGCACACCATGTAGTCTGACAATTTCACCGATATACAGCTGAGTCAACTTCTCCAAGGGATATCTTATATTGATCAGCAAGAAGTGTACTGACTTTGTAAGTCGATCTACAATTACCCATATTGAATCATATCCTCTTTTCATTCTTGGCAATCCAACAACAAAGTCCATGGCAATACTATCCCACTTCCATTCGGGAATAGTCAAGGGTTGTAACATTCCAGATGGTCTTTGATGTTCAATCTTTGTCTTCTGACAAACCAAACAAGAAGATACACATCTAGCGATATCTCTTTTCATCCCATGCCACCAAAATAACTTCTTCAAATCTTGGTACATTTTGGTCATTCCAAGATGTATACTCAACTGACTCGTATGAGCATGTTCAAGAATGTACTTCCTGAGTTCTTCATCTTTAGGCACACAGACTCTACCTTGGAATCTCAAAATTTTGTCGCTTCCTTCCTCTAATGTTGATACACCACCCTGCTTTATCAGTTCTTTTTCTTCTTATAAGAACTTATCAACCTTCTGCTTTTCTCGGATGTCTTCCATTAAATCGTTTGAAATAGTGACCATGTTCATGCAGATTTTTCCTAGCATTAGCTCCACAAAAGACCATACACCTTTGAATTGTTCTATCAAATCTTTCTCCCTGATCATCATGGTAGAAACACTGATCGTTTTTCTACTTAAGGCATTGGCCACAACATTTGCCTTTCTAGGGTGATATTGAAGTTAGAAATCATAGTCTTTTAGGAATTCTAACCATCTTCGCTGCCTCATGTTTAACTCTTTCTGGTCATACAAATACTTTAAGCTCTTGTGATCGCTGAAGACGTTGAACGTTGCTCTATAGAGATAATGTCTCTATATCTTCAAGGCAAATACCACAGCAGCTAACTCCAAGTCATGTGTTGGGTAGTTCTTCTCATGCACTCACAATTGTCTTGATGCATAAGCCACCACTTTTCCACCTTGCATAAGGACATAAACCAATCCTTGGTATGAAGCGTCACAGTACATTTCGAATGGTTCACCTGGATCAGGTAGAACTAACACTGGTGAAGTAGTTAGTCTCCTTTTCAACTCTTGAAAACTTCCCTCGCAAGCATCCGTCCATTCAAAAACTTGGTTCTTCCTTGTGAGTTGAGTGAGAGGTCCAACAATCTTAGAAAATCCTTCAATGAACCTCTGGTAATATCCTGCTAATCTAATAAAGCTTCGGATTTCAGTCATCGTCTTCGGTCTTTCCCATTGAAGAACAACTTCCACTTTCGATGGGTCTACAGCAATTCCTTCCCTCGAAATCACATGGCCTAAAAATTTCACTTCATTCAACCAAAACTCACACTTCAATAACTTGGCATACAACTCTCTCTCTTTCAAAGTCTGAAGAACTATACTGAGATGTTCAGTATGATCCTCCTGATTTTTCGAATAGATCAAAATATCATCGATGAAAATAGCGACGAACCTGTCTAAATAAGGATGAAAGATTCTATTCATATAATCCATGAAAATAGCAGGTGCATTAGTCACACCAAAAAGCATCATCAGGTACTCGTAATGTCTATAACGAGTACGAAAAGCCGTTTTGGGAATGTCTTCCACCTTTACTCTGATCTGATGGTAGCTCGATCGCAAATCGATCTTAGAAAATACTGTCGCTCCTTTCAACTAATCCATCAGGTCATCTATCCTCGACAATGGATATTTGTTCTTGATCGTGACCTTGTTTAATTGACGATAGTCCATACACAATCTCGAAGTACTATCTTTATTCTTAACTAGTAATACCGGTGCTCCCCAAGGTGATACACTGGGTCTCACAAATCGCTTCTCTAAAAGCTCTTCCAGTTGCTTCTTGAGCTCAGCTAGCTTTGCAGGAGACATTCGGTAAGGCGCTATAGAAATAAGACCAGCTCCAGGTACAAGATCGATGGCAAATTCGACCTCCCGCTCTGGTGGTAAACTAGGTACATCTTCGGGAAAAACTTCAGGAAACTCTCGAACCACCGAGATTGCATCCACATCTACCTCATTCTCGACCTTCAAAGAAGACAACAACATGTATCCCCGAGCTCCTTCTTTCAAGAAAGCTTGAACTTGGTTGGCCGTAAAAAATCTAGAATTCTCATCCAAAGGGAAAACTATAGTTTTTCTAGAACAATCTAATAGGACATAGTTAGAAGATAACTAATCCATTCCTAAGATCACATCTAATTGAGATAGTGGCAAACAGATCAAATCAACAGAAAAGATTCAACCTTCAACAATCAATGGATAATTCAAACAAACTTTGGTGGTAAGAACAGGTTTAGTAGTGGGAGTTGAAACAGTCAAATCAAAAGGTAAAGAAGACACAGCTAAACCAAGTCTTTTCACACAGTCATAGGAAATAAAAGAATGAGTTGCACCTGAGTCGTACAATACAGTTAAAAGATTACCTTCTATGAGACCTTCCCCTTGTATAAGATCTTCGGATTCTGAGGCTTTAGCACCACTCAAGGTGTAAACTTGACCTTCAGTCTGCAGTTTAGCAGTTCTAGCAGCATTGACGGAAAGTTCCACCTTAGGTTGATTACAATCATGAGAAACATGTTCAGGTTTCCTGCATCTGAAACAGATGATCCCTTTGATAGTGCAGTCTCTTGTATAATGCTCCTTCCCGTATTTTATGCATCTCTGCGTAGACACCGTTGTTTGACCTGCTCTACCCAGACTTCCTCTAAGACTTCCACCTTATGGCTTCTGTTGTTGATTTCCAGATGGTCTGGAATAAGGCTTCTTTTGGTAACGGTTGGCACTACTACTTCCAAAGTTTAAGTTTCTTGCATCACGTGCCTGGTCCAAGTCTTCCACCCGGCGACAAGTATCAAGTAGTTCCAAAAACTGAGTAATCTTCAAAGTTATGACGGCTCTCTTCACGTCATGTCTGAGGCCTTCCTCGAACTTTCGATACTTCCATGCCTCATTCGGTTGATGTTGAAAGTAAGTCGAGAACCTCGACAAGCTCTCGAACTTAGCAGCATATTCGCTCACAGTCATATTTCCTTGCTGCAAACCAGGAAATTCCATCTCCTTAGCATGCCTAGCACTTTCTGGGAAATAGTTATTCAAGAATCTCTCCTTAAACAATTCCCAATCGATTGCTCGATTTTCAGCCTCCAACAACCTCTGCTCTCTGGTCCACCAATCCTCTGTGTCTCCAATCAGCATGAACGTAGCATATGTCACCTTCTTATTGTCGGCACAGTTCATGCCCATGGAGATCTTTTCCAATTTCTTGATCCACAAAGTAGCTTTCTCAGTATCAAACTCTCCTTTGAATTGTGGAGGGTTAGTGCGACGAAATTCTGCCAGATTCTAGGCATCAGTAGCAGCCTCCAATTGTTGTGCAATCCTCTCTTGTTGTTGAGCAGTTTGCTAGTTTTGTTACAACATAGCCTCAGCCATCTTTTGGATTGCTTCGATTGCAGCAGTCATGTCTCCTCAACGAATCATAATTCTTCTCAAATCAAGCTATACAAAACACAGAGAAAAGTCAGATGTATCCTTGTAGAATACTAAACATAGAGAATCACACAGCACAAACAAGACAGTCCAAAACCACATGACCCAAAAGAAAACTTAAACTGGGGCTCTGATACCAAGACAGTGTAACACCCCTTTTCTTATCTCGCGAAGAAAAAACGTCACACCATAATATAGAGAAACGAAGTAAATTGCGGAAAATAATAGATACGTTGATTAATTAAGACCCGGTTCATTTTTAACACGTGATTAAATAGTTTACTTTCTTGGATTGTAAAGTGATCGAGTATTGAAATATTTGTACACACATTTTTTTCTTTCTTCTATAACAATAAAGAGATGATAATAATTACAAATACAATAAAATCGACACGAATTGAAATTCATACAAATCACAATATATATATATATATATATATATATATATATATATATATATATTATGCATCACTGTTTAATTACATCATAATTTATACAAAAAGTAAAATATATACCCACCCAAGATGATACAAAATATACACCTAGTAAAAACGGCAAAACATCAGGCTACCCCAAAAAGATAAACGGTTAGTCATCAGTAGCCACCAACAGTATCAGCCCCTACGATTGACGAGAAGGGACCGTAGACGAGTCCTCCTTAGGGTCCTCTTCATCCGATGAAATTGCCATCAGAACGACCGAATTTCGGGCAGAAGCCCAAGCAGTGGAGAGGAACGAATCCTCCTGTGGGGTATAATATAGATCATCCCACAGATCTCTAACTGGCAGGTAGAATTCCAGGTGGACAAAAGTAGTAAAATCAAAAACAGGCGTATTGTAGCAGCCCCACGCCAAAGAGACAATCAGCTCCCCGTGGTAGATGCACCGGTTGGTGCTCAAGTTGATGTGCCAGCAATCGGGTCCTCCGTGGAAGGTCATCCAGACGTACCCCAAAAATTGACGTGGATGCAACAACATCCGCAACAAGCTTTAGTCTAAGTATGGCCAGAAGCCCGGAAACTCAGGTGTTTCCTTCTCTTCCTCACGAACGTCTTCTCAGAAGTATATGAATAAACAGAAGTAACGAAATACTGAAAGAGGTGAGACACCCAACTTTCAGTACCAAAATGGTAGCAAGAAAACAAAACGGCGTTGGATGCCCACATATAAATATAGTTCATACATCCAATTACAGTAATAATTAAATTAACAGTAAGAGTAGAACAACAATGAATAACAGTAAGTATCATTGATAACAGGCAGACAACATCAACATTTCCAACATTCAACAGTCCAAGCAATCAAATAATTACTGTAGTAATAATAATAGATACTTTTCACAATTATAAATACTCATGCTCAATGAATAATGAGACTGACAGTTCACAATGCAAATGGTACCAAAATTCCTACTCCATGGAGCTAGACATAAACATTTTCGGAGTGAATGATCAACGAGTTATGCCAGTATCTCGTTAGCCTAAAAAAAATTAGTGTGCTCATCTCATAAAATATTTGCACAATACGGCTTATACATGGCACCTCAATAGTTGATCGCGAAATAAGACAGCGTCTCAGTCCGGATCGTCGGTGTATTTTCATCGATTTATCCTACGGCCCTAGTGGAGCTACCACTGTCTATTGTGAGACATCTGCACCCCGACGCCCTCAAGGCCAACCACTATGACCCTACGCTTAGTCTACTCGCACCAGCACATAAGTGTTATTCAAACTCCTAGACATACATCGCCTTTTCAACAATGTCTAACGGACAACACATATGCATAACGATGCAATGTACATCATGTATGTTCATCTATGATACATTTATCATAAGCATACCACAATGACATATATATTCATTTCTCAACATCAATATGTTATAATTTCCTCAAGTACACGGGATTTCACAATAACATAAAATCAATCCTCAATATCAATTGTATTTGGGGTTCATCAATTATCACAAGTCCACATTATGGATCCTCATTCTCAAAGTCTTAAGCTTTGGTCAATTATGAAAATTTTAAGTTGAAAAACCCTTCAAAACCGTGATACTCTCAAGAGTTATTACTCAATTTAATTCTTCCACTTGATTATGGATTATGCATGTCTTTAAATTCTTAATCTCCAAAGATGCACTATGGCATCATTTCAACCCTAAATTTTCTCTAAAAACTGTGGCCTCACTAGGTCTTCAAGGCACCAATTTCTTTTCATTTTATGCATTAGTTACTTGATACCTAATCACTTAGATTTTATTTTGCACCAAATCAATCCAATCCCTTAGGATCCAAAGCCAAAACTGTGGCCTCCCTTTGGGGTACTAAACCCTTAAAATTTTTCTTTCATTAATTTTTAATATTATCATTCAACATTTAATCACATAAGCTTCATTTTATTTGTATACAAAAACTAATTTATATCCCTAAATTCTAGTCAAAACCGTGACCTCACATTAGGGTAAGGAAACTCCAAATTTTTCATTTAATAACCCTAACATGATCAAGCATTTTCAATACATCCAATACATTCAAAGTCATCAACCACAAATTAAGAACACATAAGCACACAAAATCATCAACAAAGTAAGCATACAAATATGGATTTCTCCATCAACCAATCACACAAAGTCTCCTCACCACCAAGAATAGTTAAAATGAGTAAATCTCCCTCTTACCTAAAGGAAGAACACGAAAATGGCTTCCTAGGTGCTCCTTGAAGGTTCGGTTTTGAGCTTCCTTAACCCTAGAAATTTCAATCACAAAGAGTTAACATCAAGCATGTTAAAAGAAGGATCTTTGGTCTCCAATGAAATCATAGATCACGAAAATGAAGAGAAAGGAAGAAGAAAATGGAAACTTTACCTCAAAGTTAGAAGCTTTGTCTTGGAAGACAATGGAAGTGAAGATGGATTTTGAAGAAAATTTCTAAATAGAAAGTGTAGAGGAGGTTGAGGTAAGTGTAGAAATGGTGTTGATGAAGAGAAAAATCAAAGAAAATGGTCTCTAATGGGGTTGCAATTTCATAGGGAAGAAGGAGAAGAAGAGAGAATGAAGAGAAAAATATGAAGAAGAAGAACTAGAGAGAGAAAGTGTTATGATAAAATAAGATATTTTGAGTGTTATGCATTAAGTGAGGAGGCAAAATTTTGCCTCCTTTGGCCGAGCAATGCCGCGGTAATGGAGAGAGGGAAGGGGGAAATTTTTGGCTTCCCCAACAAGCCAAGGGCATACTAGTCTTTTGGTAGTCAAAGCTTCTCAAAGAAGCTTTGATTAAAATACAATAGATTTGAATTAAAGTAAGTTTGATTAGACTTAAAGTAGATTACATTAAGATAATGTGATAGAGTTTTTAATACATGTTATTATTTAGTGGACAATTATCACAGTCAAAAGGATTCAGTATAAATTTATCTAACAGATAAAATTTACACAGCGATTTATTATTTGATTTGATAAAATTTCTCGAAAAACATGAAATCTCGTAAATCATGTCCAGTCTCGGGTTTAGTAAGATCCCCTGTCGATGCTTTCACAGATCAAGGTTCTCGAAAAAAATATCTCATTTTCCCGGCTCCGCTCAGTTTGCACGCAAAATGAGAAATAATATTAAAATATTTCGCGTTCTCATAAAAATCCAATTTTTTTTTCAAAAATCACAAATATTAGAAAATGAATATTTATCATAAAATAAATAAATTTTGGGGTGTTACAAGGTCAACTTTGTAGGTATTATCATTTATTCTTTCTAAGATTTGGAAGGGTCTATCTCCTCTAGATAAGAGCTTAGATTTCCTTTGCAAAGAAAACTTTTCTTTTTGCATGTGCACCCACACCCAATCTCCTGGTTCAAAAATAATTTGCCTCCTTCCCTTGTTTGCTTGCTTAGCATATTGCTCCATCTTTCTTTCAATTTGAGTCTTGACTTGTTCATAGAGCTTCCTCACATATTCAGCTTTTGTCTGTCCATCCCTATGAATTAAAGAAGAGACATTAGGTAGAAGCGGTAAATCAAGAGGGGTGAAGGGATTAAAACCATATACAATCTCAAAAGGAAAAAAAAAACTAGTAGTAGCATGCACAACCCTATTATAAGCAAATTCAACAAGAGGTAAGCATTCTTCCTAGGTTTTGATGTTCCTCTTCATGATTAATCGCAGCAAGGTCGATAAGGTCCTATTCACCACCTTAGTTTGCCTATCTTTTTGTGGGTGGCAAGTGGTAGAGAAGAGTAGCTTAGTCCCAAGCTTGTTCCAAAGTGTCCTCCAAAAATGGCTTAAGAACTTTGAGTCTCTATCTGAGACTATGCTTTTGGGTATTCCATGAAGCCTCACCACTTCTTTGAAGAACAAGTCCGCCACATGAATGGTGTCATCCACCTTATGGCAAGGAATGAAGTGGGTTATCTTAGAGAATCTGTCTACTACCACAAAAATGGAGTCTCTTCCTTTTTTTGAGCGGGGCAAACCCAACATAAAGTCCATAGATAAGTCACTCCAAGGGGAATCAGGAATATGTAGGGGGTATAGAGTCCATGAGGTGTTATCTTTGATTTGGCTTTTTTACAAACAATGCACCTATCACATAGTTTATGCACGTCATGCTTTATGTCAGACCAACAAAAATGCTCATGTAACACATCTAAAGTCTTTTGGATCCCAGTGTGACCCATTAATCTCCCCGCATAAGCTTCCCTAGGCAATAATTCACGCAAATAGCTCTTAGGCACACACAAACATTTTTCTTTGAATAAATACCCATCTTGCCTAAAGAACCCCCTATGCGCCCTTTTTTCACATACAATATACATCTTGGAGAAATCATTATCATGCACATACAACTCCTTTATGTGTTCAAAACCAAGCCTTTTTGTTTCAAGAGTAGCTAATAAGGTATACCTCCTGGAAAGTGCATCAACCACTATGTTTACCTTTCCTTGCTTGTGTTTGATCACATAGGGAAATTGTTCAAGGTATTCCACCCACTTGGCATGCCTCTTATTAAGCTTACCTTGCCCTTCTAAATATTTTAGTGACTCATAATCACTGTGAATTACAAACTTTTTTGGCAAAAGGTAGTGCTGTCAAGTGTGAAAAGCCCTTATGAGTGCATATAATTCTTTATCATAGGTGGAGTAATTTAAAACAGCTTCATGCAATTTCTCACTAAAGTATGCAATGGGGTGACCTTCTTGTAATAAAACAGCCACAATCCCAACATTTAATGCATCACACTCAAGTTCAAAAGACTTAGAAAAATTAGGCAATGCAAGTAGAGGTGCATGAATGAGCCTATCTTTATGTGTGTTATAACTTGTCTCTTGATCCTCCCCCCACCTAAAACTCACATTTTTCTTAACAACTTTATTTAAAAGGGTGGCTATGGTGTTGAAATCTTTTACAAACCTTCTATAAAAGCTAGCTAACCCATGAAAGCTTTTTACCTCACTCATAGACTTAGGGGTAGGCTACTCCCTAATGGCTTTTATCTTTTCTTCATCTATTTGCACTCTCTTAGCACTCACAACAAAGCCTAGGAACATTACATGGTCGGTGCAAAAGACACACTTCTCTAAATTAGCATACAACTTTTCTTTTCTAAGTGTAACACCTCAACTTTTAGAAAAATGACAGTTTTGTCCTGAGTGTACTGTTTTATATTTTTCTGTATGTTATAAAATTTATTTGACAGTTTCGTGTTCATATTTGAGTGTTTTGTGTGATTTGCTACAAGTTAGGAAAATAATAATTTTCGGACCAGGGAAATCTTATTTTAATTATTCGGAGCTGGGGGATCTTACTAAACCCAATTCTGAGTGATATGGTTGTTTATCTTTTAATTTTTTGGATTTAACTGTGAAATAAAATAAATTTATATTATTATAATATTATTTTATCTGACAGTACTTACTATCTCAAAAATAGTAGAAATCTGCTCTAAAATAACCATGGACCCGAAAAAGTCTGTGGGACCCGCGTTTAGAGAAGTAGTCAACATTTCTGACTAGACTAAATTCTAAGCCAATAGAAACAAGTCAACGATGTAGGCTTGAAAGGTTTGGACCAATAGAAAACAAGTCCACAAAAGTGGTTAGACTTGTTGAAATCAAACTAGAAGGTTAGCTATCTAGTTACTAAGTGAAATCAAACTAGAAGGTTAACATAAAAGGCTTATATAGTAACTAAGTGAAGTAAGGGGAAGAAGAAGGGGAAGAAGCATTAATGGAAGGAAAAGCATTAGATTTTTTAGAAGTCATACCTCTCTTGGGTTGTGTAGAGGAGTCTTCCTTTAGTTCCTTGTCCTTTCAAGTTGGAGGTTTGAGATTAGAAGAAGTCTTCTTCCATGCACCCTTTCTTTTGAGTTGTTGTTCCACCTTTATGGCTTGGTGGACTAACTCATCAAGCTTTTCATAGTTGTGCAACTCTACAATGTCTCCTATCTCACGGTTTCAACCATGAATAAAACGTGACATGGTAGCCTCCCTATCTTCAGTGATATTGGCCTTTATCATGGCCACCTCTATCTCCTTGTAGTACTCATTTACACTCCTACTTCCTTGGGTAAGTCTTTGGAGTTTATTATGTAATTCCCTATGGTACCATGAAGGGACAAACCTCATCCTCATCAAATTTTTCATCTCTTCCCAAGTATCTACGGGGTACTCCATATTCCTTTCCCTCTTTTTTTGTACTTGGTCCCACCAAATTAGGGCATAGTCAGAAAATTCTAGGACAACCACCTTCACTTTCCTTTCTTCATTGTAATCATGATAGAAAAAGATTTGTTCTACCTTTGTTTCCCATTCTAAGTAGGATTCGGGGTTATTCTTTCCTTGGAAAGAAGGTACTTGGGTCTTTACTCCTCCTCGGTCTCCTCCTCTTTCATCACTCTTATGCCTCTTATTCCTCCTTTCATAACTCCTTTCACTCCTATCATGCCTCCTTCTCCTATCATGGTTCCTCCTAGTCCTCCTTTCCCTACCCGAATCATAGGTATCTTCATCCTCATGCGAGACTTCATGTTGAGGGTCTCTCCTCCTTTCATTATCAAGCCTTGTATTTATTTCCACCCTAAACTTCTCAAGTTCTTTAGCTAAGGCTTGTATAAGGTTTGCAGTCCTAGGGGATGAGGTGTACTTCCTCCAATCATCTTTGCATAAGTAATAAGAATAATTCAAGATTGAAAGGCCCTTACCACTCTTCTCACGTGTATACACTCTTAGATTGATTCCACTCGTGTTTCACACAATTAGGCTTTTGTTTAATGAAAACGCTCTTGCCTTTTACCACTCAAGTTCTCTTTGCAAGTTCTGAAATGAACCATTTCGCGTTTCAATTACCAAAAGCTCTTACAAAAGTAGTGGTCCTCACAAGAGTAAGCACTCAAAAGTTGAAGAAAGGATGAAACTCTAGACAAAACTCAAAGAAATTTAAAAGACAAGCAAGAAAAGCTAATTAAAAAGAAAGGTAAAACTTAAAAGAAATAAGAAGAAAAAGAAATGTGCAAGGTATGTAGAATAACACTGCTTAATGAATTCACAAGGCATTCAAACTTAATCTTGCTTAAGTGCAAGGGCAGTCTTCATTTTTTTTGGAATCGACTTTTTTTTTCTCCTTTTTTTATACTATTTTTCACGTCCTTGTTCTCTTTTTGCACTTAAAAAAAATTGGTTCTTGCAATTTTAGTTCCAAATGTTATGATTGATTGTGTATTTAGGAGCTTCCTTTCAAATTAAGGTACTATAAAACATATAACAACAATGGATATAGAGTTAATAAGATCAAAGCTATAAATATTATGCATAAATTAAAGAACAGAAACTAAAGATAGAAAACAAAAGGACTGGAATTTAAATAGCAAAAGTAAAGAATGAAAAGTAAAGAATGTTGTCAATTCTTAGGAATAGCAGAGATCAATGATGATCAAGGTTATGTACAATTATGACATTCAAGCAATGGTGCTTGATGCTTGGAAAACAATAAGAACAAGTACAAAAAATACAAGAACTCTATCAACTATAGGATCTGGGCTCTAGATACCACATGATACGATCCAAGTTGGATGCATATTATTTTTATGGATCGTCCTTGAGTTGATTTCGTATTTTAAATAATTAAACGATGAAGGGTAAACAGTAACACATGAACAGTACGTGTGAACAGTACACATGAACAGTGCGTTAATAGTAAAAAAATAAAAAAGATAGAAAAAGACAAGGAATGGAAAGAAGAAGACGCCATACTCTTAGAGAGTGATAAGTCAAGCGAAGATTCGCCACAAAGGTAAGAAAACCTTTGATAAGAACCAAGATGGTTCTTCTAAGAATCCTAAGAGAACTAAGCTCTCAAAACTCACAAAGGAGTGCAATAATATTCTCAATTTCAAAAGTGATAAATGCAGTAAACACAAGCCTATTTATAAGCATTAGGTATGCGGCTAGGTCTAGCTAAAGGAGGCAGCAAGCTAGTGCATTTTTAATCCAAATCCTAACGCAAATGTGGCCTAGGCCCAATTAGAAGACAACACCTATCCCTAGCTCTGCTATGCGTAAGTTAAGCCCAAACAATAGGTACTTATTACAAAATTATCCCAAAAAGAAAATAAGAACCAAAACTGAGAAAATTAAAAGGTTCAAATACATAATTAAATAAAATTGACTAAGAAGAAATCATGCCCCCACATTGGGCCCTTCATCAACTGAGATCATTTGGACCATCCTGAGTGCTCCTTCTTCTATAATGGGCTTGAGTGAGAGAAAGTCGTTGACTTCTTTGTCCAAATCCTCCTTAGCCTTCTTAGCTCTTGACCTTGTCATTGGGCTCGTTGGGCTTCCACTTGAGCTTCCTTAGTCTCTATCATGCCCTCCTTCTTCAAAAGAATTCGTCCTCGAATTTGATCTTCCATCACCAACATCAAAAGGACTTAAGTCAACCACATTAAATGTTGCACTAACCCCATACTCACCTGGTAGGTCAACTTTATAGGCATTGTCATTGATTCTTTCTAAGATTTGGAAGGGTCCATCTGCTCTAGGTAAGAGCTTAGATTTCCTTTGCAAAAGAAACATTTCTTTTCACATGTGCACCCACACCCAATCTCCTTGTTCAAAAACAACTTACCTCCTTCCCTTGTTTGCTTGCCTAGCATATTGCTCCATCTTCCTTTCAATTTGAGTCTTGACTTGTTCATGGAGCTTCCTCACATATTCAGCTTTTGCCTGTCCATCCCTATGAATTAAAAAAAAGACATTAGGTAGAGGCAGTAAATCAAGAGGGGTGAGGGGATTAAAACCATTTACAATCTCAAAAGGAGAAAAGCTAATAGTAGCATGCACAGCCCTATTATAACAAATTCAACAAAAGGTAAGCATTCTTCCCAAGTTTTGATGTTCCTCTTCATGATTAATTGCAGCAAGGTCGATGGGGTCCTATTCACCACCTCAGTTTGCCCATCGGTTTGTGGGTGGCAAGTGGTAGAGAAGAGTAGCTTAGTCCCAAGCTTGTTCCAAAGTGTCCTCCAAAAATGGCTTAGGAACTTTGAGTCACTATCTGAGACTATGCTTTTGGGCATTCCATGAAGCCTCATCACTTCTTTGAAGAACAAGTCTGCCACATGAATGGCATCATCCACCTTATGACAAGGAATGAAGTGGGCCATCTTAGAGAATCTGTCCACCACCATAAAAATAGAGTCTCTTCCTTTTTTAGAGTGGGGCAAACCTAGCATAAAGTCCATAGACAAGTCAGTCCAAGGGGAATCAGGAATAGGTAGGGGGTATAGAGTCCATGAGGCATTACCTTTGATTTGGCTCTTTTATAATTAATGCACCTATCACATCGTTTATGCACATCATGCTTTGTGTCAGGCGAATAAAAATGTTCATGCAACACATCTAAAGTCTTTTGTATCCCAAAATGACCCATTAATCCCCCCTCATGATTCAGATTCTGACTGGGTGAATGAAGTGATGTCATTCACTAACCCAGTAGTCTTAGCTAGAGGAAAGTATTTGTTGAGGAATTTTCTGTACATATCCACCCATGTAGTTATAGATCTCAAAGGTAAAGGCTACAACCAGTTCTTGCTCGATCTCTGAGAAAGAAGGGAAAGAGCCTGGGTGAATGGCATCTTCTGAGACTTCATTGTGCCTGAAGGTGTCACAGATCTCCAGAAAGTTTCACAAATGTGCATTGGGATCTTCATTCAGCAAACTGCCAAATTGTACAGATGTCTGAATCATTTGGGTAATGGCCGATTTGATCTCAAAATTATTTGTACGGATAGGAGGCCATTTGATATTGATTGGAGATTTTCCATTTAAGGATTAGTAAACTCCCTTAGAGGCCTCGTATGATTATTGTTTTTCGCCATTGATGGTACCTTATTCACAAAAGAATGAAATATTAAATCAAAATGTATTTAAAAAAAGACTTAAATTAGAACTAACAAAGCTCAATATCAATATTAGCAATATAGAAATTAATCGCAATCCCCAGCAACAGCACCAAAAACTTACTGAGTTAGAAACCAACCATTCTTTTCCTAACCGCAAGTGCACAGGTCTCTTAAGTAATAAAAATGATAAGTAAGATCGTCTCCATAGGGATTATGGTAATTTCCAAAGCTAAATATTAATCTACAACTTAAGTAATTCTATTCAAGAAAACATAAAGTGGAAAAAAAGGGTTGATAAATAAATTACAAAACATAAAGAAAAGTAAAGATAGGTTAAGAACATAGAGATTTCTTTTTCACCTCCTATTTCAACTGATAACATACAATCCTTTTGAGCAAACAAACGATTAGATTAGGTTAGTCTGGGAAAGTAATTTAGTTAAAACCCTATGTCTAGGACAATTAACCTTATGTTATTTACCTAGTTCACTATACGTCCATGAGAACTAGAGCAAACAACAAGCATCAAGATCAATTCTCAATTAAGACTATGAACGACTAATAAGTATATGTCTATCCTATTAACGAATTAACTCACTCCACCATTTGAATGAAATTGAACATGTATCTAGCATACAAATGATCTAAAACCTAAAGTCTTATGTTTATGCACGATAGATTTCAACAAATCACCCACAAGTTGATCAAACTCTTAAGAGCATTAAGATCCATATAATTGAATATATCTAAACATCGATATATACTCAAAGTAATACAAAATCATCAATACTCATACAAGGATTCAAAGTAATCCCTAAATACAACTCAACTAATCATTGAACATGAAAATATACACAAAATCAGTGCTCAGAGGATAAGGAAAGAAGAGAAAAGTAAAGGAGAAGGAAGGAAGCTCATGGATGTGATCTTCTATGCTTGAATCATCCTCTATAAGGAAGATGGCCTCCAACCTTAGCACCCTAGGCCTCCAATCTGCCCAGAAATAAAGTTCCACCTGCACCTTTTCTAAACCCAAAATGACTCTCATCAATTTGGATCTTTAGGGGCCATCTTGCAATTGAGAAATCAACCAGTCAAATATAAATGCAATTAAACTCAATCTGATCAAAGATTAGGAAGGATTTAAACAAAATTGATAAGGAAGACCTCAATATAGATTTCACATGAAAATGAGGCTAACGCCTTCTAACAATGCATCACAACAAGGACAAAGCCATCAATAATGCATAGAGATAGGGTACAAATAACTACATTCTATGGAGTTATCACCCAATTATACCTTCAGGAGATAGTTAGGATGCACAATATACCTCTTAGTGTAACACCCCGAAAATTGCTTGCTTTATAATAAATAGTCATTTTATAATATTTATGATTTTTGTGAATTTTTTCAGAAACGTGGATTATTTTAATATATTTCTCATTTTGCATGCGCACTGAGCAGAGTCAGGAAAATGAAATATTTTCCCTGAGGTTGGTAAACCTTGAACTGTGAAAACGTCAACGGGGGATCTTACTAAACCTGAGGTTGGGCATAGTTTACGAGGTTTACATTTTTTGAGATTTATCTGATAAATAAAATCGTTGTACAGTGAAATTATCTGATGGACAATAATACTGTTTTATTAACAATAACCCTTGTCTACTGGATAATAGCTTTAGTAGAGTGCTAGTCATCTTTTGTAGATAGTACTTTAATGACATCATCAAAGATGACATCATGTATTTGACATCATCGTTTGACTTTTGGAAAAATGTTCCAAAACTTCCCAAAGAAGCTTTGTACAAAGCTTCCAAGGGAAGCTTTATTTTCTCTCTCCTCCCTCCTACACTCCATGGCAATGAGGGCCATTTTGGAGCCAAAAATTAGCTTTCACTTTACTACTTTTCATTTCTAATTTTTGAAGTCACCAAAAGCTATCACCTTTCTTCTTTCTTCATTTTTTTCTCTCAAACTTTTCTCTCTTCCTCTCTACTCCACGGCAACCACTGCCATGGGAGGCCATCTTCACCAGCTTGCTAAACTCATCTCATTTCTTGCTTCCTTTCATCATCCTAAGACTTTTCTCTTTAGTGATCATCTCCTAAATCTTCCTTTTTCATCTTCTACCATTGAAGCCCTAACTTGAAGCTCTAAGGTAAAGTTCTTAGATTTTCTCTTCTTTTCTTTCCTTTTTCATTTTTCTTAGTCACCTATATGACCAAGGACTCCTCTTTTCATGGTTTGAGTGAGGATTGTAATAGTTTGCTCACTTTATGGTTCTCTTGATGGTGGAGGATGAAAATTGCAACAAATGGATCAAGAAGCTTGCTTTCTTGTATTGTCTTCTATAGGTAAGAGGGAGATAATCCTCTTCAACCTATCTTGGTAGTGAGGAGACATTTTTGGTGTTGTTGATGAGGAATCCATGTAGGATTGCTCTCTTTGTTGTGTTGTTCTTCATGATTTTGTAACTATTTTGACTTGTATGATTTATTGATTGTCATTGTGTGCCTTGATGGCTATGGACTATATATTGGATTGCTTGGATTATTATATGGAAAATTTAGGGTTCTTTACCCCTTTGGATCTACAGCCAAGAGGCCAAGTTTTTGGGTGTTCAAGTTTTGATCTTTGTAAAAATTGGAACTTAGGTGATTAAGTGTTAAAGAGTTAATTAATGCAATGGAAAACTTTGGGTTCTTACCCCTTGGGAGGCTCACGGCCTCTAGGGCCTTTTATGGATCTAACTAGGTAATTTTTGTGTAACCTTCGAATTTAAGTAATTGAGAGTTAAGTAATTAACAATGTGATGGAAAGAAATTTATTTGATGACCTAGAGTGATTTTAGACTTAAGAAAAGAACAAGAGTGTTTGTGAGGCTTGGAGAACCTTAGAATAATTTTCTAAGTGAACATAATTAAATTAAAACAAAGAACTTGGTTAATTAAGAGAAGTAAAGATTGACTGAGAATTACAAGAGAATTTCTCTAGAGAAAGATTTCATAAGAAATGTTAAATTAAAGTGAACTTCCATAATGAACTTTAAAAGTGTATTGTCACATTTGAGAACTTGATAATGTGTTGTTATGGGTCCATGAGCAAGAAATTTGTTGATGCTTAACTTGGCCAAATTGTGTCATAGTATAGAAAAGTATTTCATTGTGAAATATACATGAATATGCATTGAGTCATCATGCATTGTGAAAGTTCGGTGGACTCTGTTGTAAGGCTTTGTGCCTAGGAGATTGAATCATACCTTAGTGCGGGTGCGAATAGACTAGTGCAGGTCATTTGTAGACCTTGGGGGCATCGGGATGCGGGTGTCTCATAAATGGACAGTTGGTAGCTCCTCTGGGCCGTGAGATAGACCGATGCAAACGCACTGACGATCTGAACTGAGACATTATCCTATATCGCGATCTTGTGAAGAATTCCGCGTATAAAACCTTGTTATACAAAATTATTGATTTTTTTTAAAGCATTTGATGTTAGGCTGACGAGATACTGGCATGTCTCCCTGATCATTCTCTCCGATATTTGTGTCTAGCTCTATAACGTAGGATTTTTGGTACCATGTGCACGTGCATAGTCAGTTAACATATTATTTGGCATTTATTTATATGATTATGGAACTGTTGTTTTTATTGATATTATGACTGCCTAGATTTGTTAAGTTGTTTACTATTTGAATCTTGATGCTGATTATTAATCCTGCTATGCTATTTGGGCGTCTTGCGCCGTTCTGTTTCTTTACTGCCATAATTGATATTAAATGTAGGATGTCTCACCTCTTTTCAGTATTTCTGCTATTCTATTTATTTATGTGTTTCTCTGAA
Source organism: Ormosia emarginata (assembly GCA_029884605.1). Classification (NCBI taxonomy): domain Eukaryota; kingdom Viridiplantae; phylum Streptophyta; class Magnoliopsida; order Fabales; family Fabaceae; genus Ormosia; species Ormosia emarginata. The sequence goes on along the minus strand of JAQQTP010000074.1, from coordinate 22,495,538 downwards.
GATGTCAGAGAGGAAGGGGAAGTGCACGAATTCTTGGCTTTTGGCCTGATTTCGATTAGTTATCTGTTTGGTCATGGTGTCCCGTCCATGTGGCTTTTTGGGTTATGTGAGATTCACATTTCATGGAGGTCCGGATTGTTGGCACATCAATGTGAGCATAGATCGCTGCATCTACCATAGAGACGTGACTGTGTCTCTGGCATGGGGTCGTCATGATCCGCCTGTCTTTATTTTTAATGCACACTTATATTTAGAGTTTTACTTGTCCATTCGTGATATGTGGGGTGATCGTTATTACACTCCACGAGAGGATTCATTCTTATCCTCCGCACGAGCCCCTGCTCGTAATTCGGTTGCTCCGATGAGGATTTCCTTGGATGAAGAAGATTCCGAGGAGGACCCATCTGAGGTTCGCTCCTAGATGTTCATGGAGGCTTGCCTCTTTTTGATAGCCCTTTTGAGTGGGTGGCTGTATATTTCTTTGGGGGCCTAATGTTTTGTCTTTTTGGTGGGCTGTATATGTGTAATCTTTTTGAGGGCATGTAAAGCTTATGCTTTTCTTTTGTATATCTAATGATATATCTAAACAAGTATGATATAAGTATATATATGTATGATGTATGAATGTAAGGTTTACTTCTCATATTAATTTCTGCTGTAATTATGTTTTATCATTTTTATTACAAAAAAAAAAAGAATTCGCGAAATCATTATATGCTTACAAATGAATAGACTATTATCTATATATCTGAATCAACTGGATCTAATTAATAGTTTTGTTGTCCGAGTTCATTTTAAGTGTCATGTTTCCTTCCCAAAAAGGAGGCGTTACACTTAGTATCATTTCTAATAGAGTCCCTAGATTTATATCTAGATTTTGGGGAGCCTTGTTAAAAGCTTTTAGAACAAAGCTTAGTTTAAGTACAACATACCATCCACAGACTGATGGTCAATCGAAAAAGACTATTCAAAAATGGAGAGTAAAGAAATATGGTTGATGAAGAAAAAAGATGAAGAGACTAAGTGAAGGGTGAGCTGCCAATTTCGATTTGGCTATGGAGTTTTAGAGAGAAGGGAGAGCAAGGAAGAAGATGAAGTTTAGAGAGAGAGATAACACTTAGGTTAAAGTGAGATAGTTTAGAGTGATTAGGTTAAGTGAATGAGTGAAATTTCCCCCTTTTTTCCCTAGGTTAGCCGCGGCATTGAGAGAGAGGAGCGAGGAAATTTGCTAGCTTCTCATGTAAGCTAAGGGCATTGTGGTTATTCTTGGGTCAAAGCTTCTAGAAACTTGATTAAAATAGCAATATATTTGAATTAAAGTAGGTTTGTTATGACATAAAGTAGAATACATTGGGATAAGGTGATAGGATTTTTATTACATACTATTATCCATTGGATAATTGTTACAGTTGACAGAAGTTAGTATTAATTAATCTGACAAATGAATTTCACACAACGTTGTCTAATTTTCATCTGTTAGAATTTTCTCATAAAACGTGAAACTTCGTGAACTGTGTCCGACCTCGAGTTTAGTAAGATCCCCCGTCGGCGTTTCCAGAGTTCGAGGTTCTCGGAGAAAATACTTCGTTTCTCCGACTCCGCTTAATGCGCACGTAAAACAAGAAATATATTAAAATATTCGACGTTTCCGAAAAATTCTCAGAAAATTATCAAAAATTATAAATATTATAAAAGGACTATCTATCCTATAATTTCCCAATTTTTGGAACATTACAGTTATCTTCCCGACTCTATCCAATGTATACGCAAAACGAAAAATATATTAAAATATTTCGCGTTCTCAGAAAAATCCAAAAAAATTTATAGAAAATCATAAATATTATAAAATGAATATCTATAATGAAATCAATGAATTTTGGGGTGTTACAACTCTCCCCAACAAATAAGAATTTCGTCCTCGAAATGGTTCATGCCTTAAAATAATGCAGGATATTGCTCCTTCATTTTGTCCTCCAGTTCCCATGTTGCATCTCCAGTTGCTTCGTTCCAAATTACTTTCACCAGTGCAATGTCTTTTCCTCTGAGTTGCTTTATCCTCCTATGCTCAATCCATACAGGAGTTGTCTCATAAGTCAAGTTTTCCTTTAATTGTACTGAATCAGGTGCTATGACATGATCAGGACTCAGAACATATTTTTTGAGTTGTGACACATGAAAAACATTGTGGAGATTTGAGAGGAAAGGGGGAAAGCTATTTGGTAAGCAACAAGACCTACCCGACGAAGAATTTGGTAAGGTCCAAGGAATTTTGGAGTGAGTTTTCTAGATTTGAGAACACGACCGACCCCAGTCGTATGTGTGACTTTCAAGAAGACATGCTCTCCTTTTTCAAATTCAAGAGGTTTCCTTCTTTTGTCCGCATAACTCTTTTGCCGACTCTGAGTCGTTCTCATTTTCTCCTGGATCATTTTGACCTTTTCAATTGTTTGTTGAATAAGTTCAGGTCCAACGGTAAGTCATTCTCTGTCCTGATACCAACATGATGGTGTTCAACACCTTCGTCCATATAGAGCCTCATAGGGTGTCATCCCTATACTTGAATGATAACTGTTGTTATAGGTGAATTCTACCAATGGTAAGATTTCATCCCAACTTCCACTCTGCTCTATAGCACAAGCTCTCAACAAATCTTCCAACGACTGAATTGTTCTTTCTGATTGACCATCTGTCTGTCGATGGTATGCAGAACTTAATCGCAACTTCATTCCCATAGCCTCTTGAAGACTCTGCTAAAACTTTGATGTAAACCTCATATCTCTATCAGAAACAATACTCGTGGGTACACCATGAAGTCTGACAATTTCACCAATATATATCTGAGTCAACTTATCCAACGGATATCTTATGTTGATCAACAAAAAATGGGTTGACTTTGTAGGTCGATCCACAATTACCCATATTGAGTCATATCCTTTCCTTGTCTTTGGCAACCCGACAACAAAATCCATGGCGATACTATCCCATTTCCACTCGGGAATAGCCAATGGTTGTAACATTCCAGTTGGTCGTTGATGTTCAATCTTTGTCTTCTGGCAAACCAAACAAGATGATACGCATCTAGCAATATCTCTTTTCATTCTATGCCACCAAAATAATTTCTTCAAGTCTTGATACATTTGGTTATACCCGGATGCATACTCAACTGACTCGAATGAGCATGTTCAAGTATGTACTTCCTGAGTTCCTCATCCTTAGGCACACGTCTATACCTTAGAATCTCGGATACACCGCCCCGTCAGTCTCTCCTTCCTCTTGTAGGAACTTGTCGACTTTCTGTTTCTCTTGAATATCATCCATTAAATCATTTGAGATTGTGACCATTTTCATGCAGATTTTTCCTGGTGTTAGTTCCACAAATGACCATACGTCTCTGAATTGTTCTAGTAGGTCTTTCTCCCTGATCATCATGTTAGAAACACTGACCGTCTTCCTACTCAAAGTATCGGCAATGATATTTGCTTTTCCAGGATGATGTTGAAGTTGGAAATCATAGTCTTTCAGAAATTCTAGCCATCTCCGTTGCCTCATATTCAGCTCCTTTTGATCATATAGGTATTTCAAACTCTTGTAGTCATTGAAGACATTGAATGTCGCTCCATACAAGTAATGCCTCCATATCTTCAATGAAAACACCACGACAGCTAACTCCAAATCATGTGTTAGGTAGTTCTTCTCATGCATTCGCAATTGTCTTGAGGCATAAGCCACCACCACTCTTCTATTTTGCATAAGAACACACCCCAAACCTTGATATGAAGCGTCACAGTACACTTCAAATGGTTCATTCGGATTCGGTAAAACTAACATGGGTGATGCAGTTAGTTTCCTTTTTAACTCTTAGAAACTTCCTTCATAGGAATCTGTCCATTCAAAAGCTTGATCCTTTTTGGTGAGTTGACTGAGCGGTCCAGCGATCTTAGAAAATCCTTCAATGAATCTTCGGTAGTATCCGGCTAATCTAACAAAGCTTCGGATTTCTGTTACCGTTGTTGGTCTTTCCCATTGTAACACTGCTTCTACCTTTGTAGGATCCACAACAATTCCTTCCTTCGAGATCACATGACCCAAGAATTTCACCTCGTCTAACCAAAACTCACACTTGGACAACTTAGCATACAACTTTCTCTCCTTCAAAATCTGGAGAACTACACTGAGATGCTCAGCATGATCCTCTTGATTTTGCGAATAGATTAGGATATCGTCGATGAAAACAACGACAAATATGTCCAAATAAGAACGAAAGATCCTATTCATATAGTCCATGAATACTGCAGGTGCATTAGTCACACCAAAAGGCATCACTAGGTACTCGTAATGTCCATATCGAGTACAAAAAGCCGTCTTGGGAATATCTTCCACTTTCACTCTGATTTGGTGATAACCCGATCGCAAATCGATCTTTGAAAACACAGCTGCTCCCTTTAACTGATCCATCAAGTCATCTATCCTTGGAAATGGATACTTATTCTTGATCGTGACTTTGTTCAACTGGCGATAATCCACGCACAATCTTGAAGTACCATCTTTCTTCTTAACCAACAACACAGGTGCTCCCCAGGATGACACACTGGGTCTCACAAATTATTTTTCCAGAAGTTCTTCCAACTGCTTCTTAAGTTCCACTAGCTCTGTTGGTGCCATATGGTAAGGCGCTATGGAAATAGGGCCAACTCCTGGTACCAAGTCAATAGCAAATTCAATTTCTCGTTCCGATGGCAAGCCAGGTACATCATCAGGGAAAACTTCAAGAAATTCTCGTACAATAGAGATTGCGTCCACATCAACTTCATGCTCGACTTTCAAAGAAGATAGTAGCATGTATCCTCGAGCTCCTTTTTCCAGGAAAGCTTTCACTTGGTTGACGGTCAAAAATCTAGAATCCTCATTCAAAGGGAAAACTATTATTTTTCTAGAACACTCTAACAGGATATGGTTAGCAGACAACCAATCCATTCCTAATATCACATCTAATTGAGATAATGGTAAACAGATCAAATCGACAGAAAAGATTCAACCTTCCACAATTAAAAGACAATTTGGACAAACTTTAGCAGTAACGATAGGTTTTGCAGTAGGAGTCAAAACAGTCAAATCAAAAGGTAAAGAAGACACAGACAGTCCAAGTCTTTTCACATAGTCATATGAAATAAAAGAATGAGTAGCACCAGAATCATACAGTGCAATTAAAAGATTACCTTCGATGATACCCTCTCCTTGTATTAGATCCTCAGATTTAGAGGCCTCAGCACCACTCAGGGTGTAGACTTTGCCTCCAGCTTGTGGTTTAGAAGTCTTAGCAGCATTGACAGATGGTTCCGCCTTGGTCTAGTTACATTCTCGAGAAACATGACCAGGTTTCCTGCACCGAAAGCAAATAATTCCTTTGATTGTGTAATCTCTTGTAAAGTGTTCCTTTCCACACTTCATACATCTTGGCGTAGGCACCGCATTCTGACCTATCCTTCCCGGACTTCCAGTTGGACTTCCTCCTTGAGGTCTTTGTGGCTATTGGCTTCCAGATGTTCTGGAATAGGGATTCTTTTGATAACGACTTGCGTTACCACCACCTCCTCTTTGGAACCGAACGGGCCCAAAATTTCTGTTTCTCGCCTCACGTTCTTGTTCCACACTTTCCAATTGACAGCAGGTGTCAAGTAGCTCAGAAAACTGAGTAATCTTCAAAGCTATCACAATTTTCTTCACCTCATGCCTTAGGCCTTCCTCAAACTTTCGACACTTCCAGATTTCATTGGGTTGAAGTTGAAAATAGGTCGAAAATCTAGACAAGTTCTCAAACTTGGCAGCGTACTCGCTCACAGTTATGCCTCCCTGTCGCAACCTCAGAAATTCCATTTCTTTTGCGTGCCTAGCGCTTTCAGGGAAATACTTGTTCAAGAACCTTTCTTTGAACACCTCCCAAGTTATCACTCTGTTTGCAGCTTGCGGTAGCCTTTGTTCCCCAGTCCACCAATGCTCTGCATCTCCCATCAACATATATGCAGCACAGGTTACTCTCCTATCATCAGCACAGTTCATGCCGGTAAATATTTTCTCCAGCTCTTGGATCCACAACGTAGCTTTTTCTAGATCAAACTCCCCTTTGAATTGTGGAGGGTTAGCACGATGAAATCCCTCGAAGTTTTGAACATCCGCCGTAGCTTCTAGTTATTGTGCAGCTTTAGGCTGTTGTTGAGCTGTCTGTTGGTTCTGTTGTAGCATTGCCTCAGCCATCTTTTGTATTGCCTCTATAGCAGCAGCCATATCACCTCTACGAGCCATCACTCCCTTTCAAATTAAACTACGCAAAGCATAGTGAAAGTCAGATGTATCCTTACGAATACCAAACAACAAAATCACAGAGAATCACACAGCACAAATAAGATAGTCCAAAACCACATGACCCAAAAGAAAACATAACTAGGAGCTCTAATACCAAGACAGTGTAATGCCCTTTTTCTCTTATCCAATACCCGCGAAGAAGGAACGTCACACCATTTTATCTATATAATCGTAAAACATAAGGTAAGATTATACTGTGAAAAATAGTACTTGTTTAAAATTTCCAAAACCTGGTATATTAATGCTAGTTTAATCTACCTTGAAACTTTCGCCATGCTCTTATTATATTATCATTGTTATATATTCTTTTTTTTGTAAGTCATTGTAAGTAGTACAATAGTAAATTAGAAAAATCCCCGTTGTGGCGAAACTTCAAACACTGAATAGTTATAATACAGTCAACAGAAATTAAACCATACATCGGAATTACATTATCATAATTATACATATAAGTCTGTATTAATTACATTTCCAAAATGTACACAAAAAGCAAAATATGTACCTACCCCAAGAGATACAAATATATATATACCCATCAATCCAATAATACGTCAGGCTCCCACAAAATAAACGGACAGCCATCAGTAGCCATCGATTTAAAAAGAAAACAGTCTCTAAGACTGACGAGAACAAGAAGGAACCGTAGATGGGTCCTCCTCAGGGTCCTCATCGTTCGATGAGACATCCATCGGAATGACAGAACAACGGGCAGGAGCCCGAGCAGTGGACAAGAAAGAGTCGTCACGTGGGGTGTAGTACATATCCGCCCACATGTCTCTCACAGGCAGGTAAAATTCCAGCCATACAAAGGCATGGAAATAAAAAATAGAAGCAGTATATCGTCCCCATGCTAAGGACACCGTCAATTCGCCGTGGTATACACAACGATCAGTCTGCACGTTGATATGTCAGCAATCCAGACCGCCATGAAAGTTAATCCGCACGTAACCAAAGAATCTACGGGGGCGAAATGACATCCTCAGCAGCCTCGATCTCAGTCAAGATACGGCCAGAAACCCTGAAACTCAGTGGTTTCCTTGTCCTCCTCACGAATGTCTTCAGTCAATCATGAGAAAATACACAGTAGCAGAATATACCGTAAAGAGGTGAAATACTCGTCATTCATTACCAATAATAGTAGCAGGAAACTAAGCGGCGCTGAACGCCCAAATAGAACACAGTTGATTCATTTAAGCACCATAGTATTAAAATTTACAGTGAAAGCGGACTAGCAACATTTAAATAGCAGAGATACCATCAGCAGTCAACAGTTCAGGTAACCAACAGTTGTTACATAATAATAGTAAACATGTTTCACAGTTAATAATGCTCATGCTCAATGAGTTATATGACTGACAGCTAACAACGCAAAAGTGTCCCAAAGACCTACTCCATAGAGCTAGACATAAACATTTTCGGAGTGAATGATCAAGGAGTAATACCAGTATATCGTTAGCCTCAGAAAATATAGTGTGCTTTATTTCATAAAAATGTTTGCGCAATGGCTTATACATGGTACCTCGACAGTTGATCGTAATATAGGACAGCGTCTCGGACAGGATCGTCGGTGTGTCATGTTGGTCTATCCCACGGCCCCAGTGGAGCTACCATTGACTATTGTGAGACAACCACACCCCGACGCCCCCAGGGTCAACAACATATGACACCTACGCTTAGTCTATTCGCACCTGCACATAGGTGTTATTCAAACTCCTAGGCCCACACAGCCTTCTAACAGCGTCCAACGGACGACGCATATGCATGACGACACAACGTCAAATCATGTATGTTTATCATAGTCATATAACAATGTCATTTCATCAGAATATTTTCATGACATGTAACCATCAAGTATTTAGCCCACAAGGGGGGTCCACAATCACTTAGAGTCATATTTTGTATCAAATCCAATTTTTCCAGAGTACATACACCATCATGGTCCATATCATGGAATCCACTTTTTCAAGTTATAAGCCGTTTGGCCAAATGTGATAATGTTGGGTTGCTTTAATCCTTTAAATTCATGTTATTTAAGGGTCTTTGAATTTTTATCCTTTCATTGCATTAGGCATTAACTCCTTACCACTAATTCTCTTAATCCTATTAGTTTATTAAGGTAAAATTATTTCCATATTAATCAAGCCAAGGCCGTGGTCCTCATTAGGTTCTCAAGTCCAATATTTGTCTTTATTTTTATGCATTAGTGTCTCATTATTAATTTACTCTATGTGTTAATTTCATGTTCTCCCAAAACTCCCACTCTCATGTTCTTTCTCTTGAGTAGGATTCTCAATTTTTACCAAATTAAGCCTTAATTTAATTATCTTTGCACATTATTAATTCCTAATGGTCTTCTAATATCCAATTTATCAATTCCTCCATCCAAGTCAAAATTTTTCACCATTGTTCCCCTCCATGGTCGTGAGCCTCACAAATTTAAGGTTCAAGGATTTTCATTTCTTCATTAGTCCTTAATCACTCAATTAATACTAATCCATTAAGCTTTAAAATTTTTAAACACTAACACCCCACCAAAGAGAGTGTGGTCGTGAGCCTCCATGCCTTAAGCAAAGGGCTTTTGTCTTAACCTCATCAATTTTCAATCCATCATAATCTTTACAATGGCAATAAGATTCAAATCTATCTAACAAATTAATTAAAAGAATGAAAATTTAAAGAATCAATTATAAGAAAATGAAATAACAAGAGTAACCCCTATTAGGGTTTCTCACAAATCTTCAAACAACAAGTCTCCCACCACCATTTTTGATTGAATAGAGTGGTCTCCCTCTTACCAAAGAGGAGAGCACGAAAATGACCTCCAATGTGCTCCTTGTGATTTCGGTTTTGTGCTCCTCAAAACCCTAGAAAACAACCTCAAAGAATCAACACCATATCTTGAAAAGAAAAGCATCCTTGACCATGAAAATGGTCTTGAAACACGAAAAGGAGAAGAGAAGAGAAGAAAGTTGTGATTTTTACCTTAAAGCCTCAAACTTTGATCTTGAAGAAGATTAGTGAAGATGAAAGATTTTGATTTAGTGTATGGAAGGAAAAAGGTTTAGAATGATGAAAAGAAGCTAAAAATGAGATTAATGAAGCAAGAAAACGAAAATGGTGATGGTGGAGATGGCAACCCGAAATGGAGAGAAATGGAGAAGAAGGATTTTGGTGAAACCTTGTGAAGAAAAGTGGTAGAGATGATAATGGAGAGTAAAGAAATGTGGTTGACGAAGAGAAAAGATGAAGAGACTAAGTGAAGGGTGAGCTGCAAATTTTGGTTTGGCTATGGAGTTTTAGAGAGAAGGGAGAGCAAGGAAGAAAATGAAGTTTAGAGAGAGAGATAGCAATTAGGTTAAAGTGAGATAGTTTGGAGTGATTAGATTAAGTGAATGAGTGAAATTCCCCCCCCCCCTTTTCCCTAGGTTAGCCGCAGCATTGAGAGAGAGGAGAGAGGAAATTTGCTAGCTTCTCATGTAAGCTAAGGGCATTGTGGTCATTCTTGGGTCAAAGCTTCTAGAAACTTGATTAAAATAGCAATATATTTGAATTAAAGTAGGTTTGTTATGACATAAAGTAGATTACATTGGGATAAGGTGATAGGATTTTTATTACATGCTATTATCCATTGGATAATAGTTACAGTTGATAGAAGTCAGTATTAATTAATCTGACAGATGAATTTCACACAGTGTTGTCTAATTTTCATCTGTTAGAATTTTCTCGTAAAACATGAAATCTCGTGAACTGTGTCTGGCCTCGGGTTTAGTAAGATCCCCCGTCAACATTTTCAGAGTTTAAGGTTCTCAGATAAAATACTTCGTTTCTCCAGCTCCGCTTAATGTGCACATAAAACGAGAAATATATTAAAATATTCAGTATTTTCAGAAAATTCCTAGAAAATTCCCAAAAATTACAAATATTATAAAACGACTCTCCATCCTATAATTTCCCAATTTTTGGAATGTTACAGTTATCTTCCCGACTCTATCCAATGTGCACGCAAAATGAAGTATATATTAAAATATTTCGCGTTCTCATAAAATTCTAAAAAAATTTCCAGAAAATCATAAATATTATAAAATGAATATCTATAATGAAATCAATGAATTTTGGGGTGTTACAAGGATTCAAGAAATGAAGTTGGCTTGAATTATTGAAGTAGGGATGGTGTTTAGTGATGCTTGGTTGTGGGGTTTGAGTGGAGAGAAAAGGAGAGAGTTTTTGTTTAGCTTTTGGTTTTTCTTGTTTCTTGATAGAAATGAACAAAAGATGAACAAGTGAGATTTTTAGCAAAGAATGCCCCACCAAAAAGGCCTTTGGCCATGAGCCCCCCTAAACACCAAGGGAGTGTCTAAGTTCATCCTAACCACCAAGCTTAGCTGGCAAGTTTTCCACCCATTGGCCACTAAGAGTCTTAGCCACTTTGTGAGACTCACCACCACCATTGATTAGATCAAGGATAGATAGCCAAAATCTTCACCTCTTACCTTACTTCCTATTGGTTAAAAAAAGTCATAGCCATTATGTTGGACTAGCACTTTGCTTTGTCTTGAAGTTTTCTTTCTATTGGTCCGTACTAGACATTTTCCGGTAAATATTAATCAATAGACAATAACTACTATAATTTTATTGTCAAATAAATAAAACTGAAAATATACAATAAAAGAAAATTTCAAAAACTATTTTCGGTTTCGGGTTTAGTAAGCTCCCCCGGCCTCCCATTAACAGTCTAAAATTTTTCAGCACCAGAAATTTTTTTATTTTTTCGGGCCTGCGCTGGGTCCGCCCCAGGTCGACAAACAGTTAAAGATATCATAATTCCACAAAAATTTCTAAAAATCATAAAAATTATAAAACTCAATAAAAGTCAATAAAATTAGTAAAAATAATTAAGCGTTAACTGAAATGAATAATAGATGAATTTTCGGGGTGTTACAACTCTCCCCCTCTAAAAAGAAGTTTCATCCTCGAAACTTTAACATATATTAAAACAAATACGAATATTGTTCTATTATTTTGTCCTCCAACTCCCATGTTGCTTCTCCACTTATGTCACTCCAAACTACTTTAACCAACGAAATCTCTTTACCTCTAAGTTGCTTTATCCTCCAATCCTCGATCTTGACAGGAAGTGTTTCATAGGTTAAATTTTCTTTCAATTGTACTATATTCGGTTCTATGACATGAGTGGGATCAGGAATGTACTTCCGCAATTGCAACACATGAAAAACAATATAGAGATTTGATAGAAAAAATAGTAACGCTATCTGGTAGGCTACCAGACCTGTCCATCAAAGAAACTGATTCGGCCCAATAAACTTCGAAGTAAGCTTTCTCGACTTGATAACCCATCCAGCTCTAGTCGTGGGTGTAACTCTCAAAAATACATGTTCCCCCTCTTCAAACTCAAGAGACCTTCTTCTCTTGTCTGCATAGCTTTTCTGCTGACTCTGAGTGATTCGCATCTTCTCCTGAATCATCTTAACTTTATCTGTCGTTTGTTACATAAGCTCATGTCCTAAAGCAAAACTTTCTCCATCCTAGTACCAACATAATGGTGTTCGGCATCTTTTTTCATATAGTTCCTTATAGGGTGTCATCCCTATACTTGAATGAAAATTGTTGTTGTAGGTGAACTCTATCAGTGGTAAGAATTCATCCCAACTTCCAGTTTGTTCCAAAATGGACACCCTCAATAAATCCTCTAACGACTAAATCATTCTTTCCGGCTGACCATTCCTTTGTGGTTCATAAGATGAACCCAAATGAAGTTTCGCCACCATCGCCTCTTGCAAACTTTGCAAAAATCTGGATGTGAACCTCAGGTCTCGATCTGAAATAATACAAGAAGGTACACCATACAGCCTAATAATCTCACTGATGTATACCAGAGTCAATCTTTCCATTCAGTATTTGATATTAATTGGCAAAAAGTGTGCTGATTTCGTAAGCCGATCAACAATCACCCATATAGAATCATAACCTTTCCTAATCTTTGGTAATCCGACAAAACTACAGATTTAAGTTACCATCTTCGGTCTTTCCCATTGAATAACTGTTTTCACTTTTGATGGTTCCACCAAAATTCCTTCCTTGGAAATTGTAACACCCTAAAATTTATTTATTTTATTATAAATATTTATTTTATAATATTTGTGATTTTTGAATTTTTTTTGGATTTTTTTAGAATGCAGAATATTTTAATATTATTTCTCATTTTGCATGCAAACTGAGTGGAGCCAGGAAAATAAGATATTTTTCTCAAGAACTTTGATCTGTGGAAACGTCGACGGGGGATCTTCAAACTTTAAAGTCAAGTTTCCATTTTTCTTCTTTCGTCTCTTCATTTTCGTGTTCTATGGTTTCATTGGAGACCAAAGAACCATCTTTTACCAACCTTAATATTGATTCTTTATTTTGGAAAATTTTAGGGTTTTGGGAGCTCAAAACCGAAACCACCAAGGAGCCAATAGGAGACCATTTTTGTGTTCTTCCTTTAGGTAAGAGGGAGATTTACTCACTTCTACCATTATTAGTGGTGAGGAGACTTTGTGTGATTGTTCGATGGAGAAATCCATATTTGTATGCTTACTTTGTTGATCATTTTGTATGCTTATGTGTTCTTTATTTGAGATTGATGATTGAATAATGATTTTGAATGCATTAGTGGTGTTGAAATGCTTGATAGTGTTAGAATTAATGAATGAAAATTTTGAGGATTTACTACCACTTTTAGAGGCCACGGTTTTGGCATGAAATCCCTAGGGTTGGAGTTGATTTGTGTAAAGTAAAACTTATGTGATTAGTTATAAAATGATTAAGACATGAAATAAAAATTTTGAGGGTTTCCTACCCTAAGGCCACGATTTTTAGAGAAAATTTAGGGTTCAAATGATGCCTTAGTGCATCCTTGGAAATTAAGAATTTAGAGACATGCATAATTGATAATGAAGTTGAAGAATTAAATTGAATAATAATACTTAAGAGGGCCACAGTTTTTAAGGGTTATTTAACCAAAAAAATTCATAATTAATCAAGACTTAAGGCATTGAAAATGTTGGATTTTATAATATAGAAATTGGGGTATGTGTGGAACAATGTACATGTGTATATATTGTTATTGAGAATTGGTTAATGCTATTGTGAGTTCCTATGTGGTACTAAGTTTTTGATGAAATTATGACATGTTAATATTGAGACTTGAATATATGCCATTATGGTATACTTTATGATAAATGTATCATTGATGAATATACATGATATACATTGTGTCGTCATGCATATGTGTTGTCCGTTGGACATTGTTGGAAAGACGATGTATGCCTAGGAGTTTGAATAACACCTATGTGCGGGTGCGAGTAGACTAAGCGTAGGGTCATAGTGGTTGGCCCTGGAGGTGTCGGGTGTAGGTGTCTCACAATAGACAGTGGTAGCTCCACTGGGGCCGTGGGATAGACCGATGCAAACACACCGACAATCCGGATTGAGACGCTATCCTACATCGTGATCAACTGTTGAGGTGTCATGCATAAGCCGTATTGCTCAAATATTTTTATGAAATGAGCACACTATTTTTAAGGCTAACGAGATACTGGTATAACTCATTGATCATTCACTCCGAAAATGTTTATGTCTAACTCCATGGAATAGGAATTTGGTACCATTTGCATTGTGAATTGTCAGTCTCATAATTCATTGAGCATGAGCATTTATAATTATGGAAAAATATATGCTATTATTATCGTAATAATTATTTGAAGGCTTAAACTGTTGACTGTTGGAAATATTGATATTGTATGTCTATTGTTGATAATCTTTACTGTTTTTTATTGTTGTTTTTGTAACACCCTCCCTAGGGTATCACATTTCTGACTCCCGACTCATAATCTGAAAAGAAGTTCACACAAGGTTTGAGTTATAAAAAGATGGGTTTTAAAATCTCTTTCTTTACTGAAACATAAACTTACTGAAATTCATAAGTATTACTGAAAATATATTTAAACTGATTAATATACAATATTGACACCAATTAATATTTCACAATTTAAAGAGAAATATAAAATTAACAGACTTTTTTTTTAACAGTAGCAAACCCCATGACGGGTCCTAGTAAATAGCACGGTATAACACTAACGATAAAACTTAACATACTTATTCTTGTTGTGTATCCATCTTGTTGCATTAGACATCTGTTCTACATCTGTTCTTTGTCAACACTGCACACCTTCGAGTCCTGAATGTCCACTCCTTATTGTTGTCACCACCTCAGAGTATTCATTGCCCGTTATGTCTAAGACAACTCATTCTTTCTACTATTTAATTTTAACAATACAGACACAGCAAGACAACATAACAAAGAGGTGAGATCACCTGCACCAATACCAACATGGCAGCACAGAGATAACACAAACAACAATATCATACAGAGATATCATACCAAACTTCCAATAATATATTCAATATTAATCAACTATCATCATCAAATCATTTATCAATTTAATTATCATAAACAACAATTACGATAATGTCCTAATTATCATCATCATCATCCAAGTATTCAAAACAATTGTCATAGCCAATATTCCTCAATTAATATATCACACAGATATAAATGTTCAGATTATGCATGTACACAAGACTCGATTTCCTACTCCATGGAGCTAAACTCAGGTCGGAGAAATGATCGAAAAGATCTGTCGGTACCACATGCCTCAGACCACGTGCTATAATCCTCATTTTGATTTTGCACATCTAGCATATACACGACAGTCTTTATCAGATCTTGAATAAGAATAGTGTCTCGGTCCGGATCATCGGTGTGTTGCAGCGGTCTAATCTACAGGAAGAAGCGCGACCAACCACTCGTGTAGGCAACCCACACCCCGATGCCCCCAAGGTCAACAAGTGACCTACACTACGCATATCGCACCCACTCAAGAGGTGTGTTTCTCCTAGGCAATCAGCCATATCCAGTCCTCATCGGACCATTCCAATGCATGTATAATGCACCAAATCCAATCACAGACAAATATGTCATTTTCTCACAAACAGTGTATGGACACTGATTCAATAGTAATCATACTGTACTTTCAACAGCAAAAATCATGTTATCACGTTTTCATAGTTGTAAAACACTTTTACCGTATTTTCACAATCGCGTAACATTTCTGTTACGTTTTCACAATCCAAAACGTTTCGTTATGTTTTCATAATACCATAACACTTCTCTTATATTTTCACAATACCGTAACACTTTTATTACGTTTTTAAAATTTTAAAACGTTTTATTACGTTTTCACAATACCGTAACACTTCAACATTTACAAAATTTCGTAACATTTCATTACGTTTTCAAAATGTTGCAATTCTTCTGTTGCACTTTTAAACCACGTACTAATTTTTTAACGTTTTTCTCAATCGAGTAAAAACATACGTTTCTCAAATCGCATAGTATTTTTTTTATTGTTTCAAAATCGCGTAACTTAAAAATCATTCTTTTATGTTACGTAAATCATTTTCTATCATTCTCAAAATATTTAAAACACTTTCCAAATCTCATCTCGATTTTTTTTGTCATTTTCACAATCACGTAAAAATATTCTATCACTATTCAAATCACGTAGTGATTTTTCAACAATATTTCAGTCGCGTAAAATATTTAAACGCTTTCCAAATCGTGTAGAAATATTTAAACATTTTTCAAATCGCGTAAAAATATTTTACTGTATTTCAAATTGTTTTTAAGATACGTAAAATATTTTTCAATATTTTTCAATCACATAAAATATTCCTCAATATTCCAAACATTATTTTGGACTTAAATAAATCAATATCATTTTTAACACATTGTTCAAAATTAATTGCGTAGCTTAAAAATCACGTTTTTAAGATAATGTAAAACATTTTTCATCACAATTTCATTCCAGAAAATACTTCTCAACCTTCAAAAATTCCTTTTCAACTTTTCTCAAAATAATATAACTTTATATTTCATTTAATATATTTTCTTACTCAAGAAAATATTTTTCCACAGTTCTTTACTCAAGAAATTCTTTTTCAAAATATACTTCACAAAAATCACTTTTCCATTGATGTAAATCAACGTTTCAAAACTTAACATTTTTCTAACGTATTTCAAAACTTGAAAATAAGTTATACGTTAGTAAATTTTCAAAACACCTTTATATTCTCTATTTTTCCCAAATCATTTCCAAACACAACCTTCTTCAAAATAAATTGAAGTTTGAAAACATTTTCGTTTACAAAAACTTGATTTTCTCAAGTGATAAACGCTCTGATTCTCTTTCCAAAATCCTTGTATTAAATCCAGATTACGTTTCCACTTTGAAATTCACTTTGTTCATAAAAATCAAGGCATTACAAGCCTTCAAAAACGTGGACATGACTATTGAAATCATCAAAACATTTTTTTTTTCTTTTAAATCAATATGGTTTTACACAAACAAAACCATTAAAGCCATCAAATACTTTTCCTTTTAAATTGATATGGTTTTGCACAAACAAAATCATTAGAATTTTGTTTTCAAATTCGAAATACCAATGGTTATAAAACCAAACCCATTTGTTCAAATTCATTTTTACTTTCTTTACAAATTCTTTTTCACTTTCTTTGCAAATCCTTAAAATTATCATTGATATTTTCATTTAAATCCCATGTTTAGTAAAACACTTAGAAACTTTTTACACAAAATAAATCAATAAAAATCCTTCTAAAACCGTATTCATGTACTCTTTGAAAAATAAATTCTTTGTTTATTTTCCTTACTTTTCTAAACATCCATTTTCATCATTCAAGAAAATATTAATTTTGTGAACACCTATTTTGAGGTGTCTTGTTTGAAATCCACCATGTTCTAAGTACTAAAAAAAATCAATTCTTTTGTTCTTGAAAATTTTCAACATGAACCCTAATCAAGGGCATCAAAACCATAGTTCTTCCTTGGCTATTGGAGCCAAAAATCAATTTCCTTTCCACCATCAAGTCATGGCATATAGATATCATAAATAATATAAGCATACCATCAAAGCCATAAAAGCATGTATAGCATATCAAGCATATCATCAAAGCTATAAAATCATGCAAAGCATATCAAGCATAGAAAATTAATCAAAACTCATAAACACCCACAAATTAATTACATGACCATGGATATGAATCCTCACATGGATTCCACATCCATCAAATAAAATACCATCTCTCACCACCATGCTTGGTTGGTGAGATGGATCTCCCTCTTACCTCTTGAAGATCCTTAAAAACTTCTTGTTTTGCTTCTTTTCCAAGTCCTTCATCACCAAGAGCTTCTCAAATACAAAACAAAATACATAAAAATTAGTATACTAAGCTTGATTAAGAGGAACCATGGATCAAACATGGTTTAGATCATGAAAAAGAGAGAAGAAATGAAGTTTCCTTATACTTCACCTCAAAAACCCAATAACTTTGATCTTGAAGAAACTCCTTGAAGATGAATGATTTAGAAGAAATCTTCAACATGAAAGTTGCTTAGAATATCATGGAGATTCAAGATCCAAGGTTGGATGAAATTAAAAGAGCTTGGATGGTGATTTTAGGTAGTATGATCGAATGGTGTATTTTGAAGAACAAAGATGAAATTTTTGATTTTTGATAGAAACTTGAAGCTTGAATTTGAAGATCAAGATGAATGATTTTAGAAAAACTCATAACTAGAGATGTTCTTAGAATGGTGTTTAGGTTTAGAAAGTCAAGTTGGATGAAATTAAAAGTGATGGAAGGTGCTTCTTGGAGAGCTTGGCCGAATGGTGTTATTTTGGGAGAGAAATGGAGTTTTCTTTGGTTTTTTTCTTGAAACTTGAAAGAAAAGGTGAGGATTAATAATAGAAAGCATGAAAATGAATTCTTTGGTCTTCTTTAGAGTGAATGACCGTAGCCTTACTTGGAGAGAAAGGAGAGAATAATTTGCTAAGTCTTGCTTTTGGAAAATGATGAAGATTGATCAAGATAGGTACTTAATAATCTTCAAATTTTTCTTTGGCTACAAAGGCTACTCAAAAATGTCTCCTTCTTCTTTGTTTTCTTCAAAACCGTGCCCCCCTCCAAATGACTTTCTAAGGAAGCAAACAAATAAATCATAATCAAGGATGATGTATTGGTGATCTTGACATGTAATAATGGTCATCAAAGTCATCTTTGGCTTCCAAAAGCATGCAAAAACCGTCCCCCTCCTTGAATTATGCATGCCACCTTTTTCAAGTCATTATTTGAAGCCTTTCTAGCCATTGATTAATTCAATGGTTAGGATTTAGGTAGATTTTTAATTTTAGAAGACTAAATCTAGGCCATTGGATTTTTTTTTCCTTTTAATTCTAGCCCTTAGATGTGTCTCCAAAATTAATGGTTAAGATTGCTTCTTCAAACTTTAAATCCAAGGGTCCTAATTAGTGTTTGCTACTTTAGAAGACCAAATCTCCACCATTGATTGATTCTTCATCCAATGGTCATAAATGGTTTTTGTTACTTTTTAAGATTAAATCTCCACCTTTGATTTAATCTAAATCCAATGGTTATAAATGGTCTTTGTCATTTTTCAAGACCAATTCTACACCTTTGATTACATCTATGGTTGATATCAAAGCCTTCCTAACTAATCTTATTCTCACACCATTGATTAAATCAATGGTTATTATCCAAGCTTTTTATTAAGTTTGTTTCTTAACCTTTGATTAAATCAATGGTTAATATTCAAACTAAGTATTCTCATCCAAGGGTATAAATCAAGTCAAGCTCTCTTTGTTGACTACGCAGTATAATATTTATTCTCGTATCCTACAAATAATATTTTTACTGTATTTTTATCATCCGATAATTAAATACAGTATAAAATACAATACAAGAAATTTTCTAAAACTGTTTCCGGATTCAGGTTTAGTAAGATCCCCTGTCTCCGTCTAAACAGTACAAATTTTTCTATGCGTAGAAAATTTTTTCACTTTGTGGGACCCACCTGGGCCCACGTATGGCCACCTGGGCCCACATACCCCTTGCGGGGCCCACAGACAGGAAAAAATTTCAAAATCATCCATAAAATCACAAAAATTATAAAATGCACAAATATCAAATCGAGTTACGTAAAATAATTACCTAACGGTAAAAATTAAATTACGTAAGGTTTTCCCTACCGAAAATTTTTATTTTCCCGACACGGAGTAAATCACTCAAAACGATCAAATACGCCGACGGAATAAACAAAATAATTTTACAAAGGTGCGTAAATTACTAAACAAGAAAATTTTATTAATCTATCAAAATTACTTGTTTAAGAATACGAAAATTTGGGGTGTTACAATACTCCCCTCTTTACATAAATTTCGTCCTCGAAATTTCATGACCATGATTTCACACCCTCAGAATAAATAATGACATTATTCCTTTATCTTTTCTTCAGTTCCCATGTAATTTCACCTCTTACGTTATTCCAAACGATTCTGAACCATTGAAAATTCTTTATCTCTTGTTCACTTCTCCTGATCAAACAAATATCTTAATATATTTTTTTTTCTACGGTTTTCCATTACCGTCTTAACTTTTCCCATAGACAGACTTCTTCAATTTTTGAAGAATCCGCCACGTTTCCACTGCGCCACTTTGATACTCTGACCTGGATATAAATGGGAATATTCTTTCTTGCAAGATATTCCTTCAATTGCAGTAGATGAAAGAAAACATCATGGAAAAGAACAAAACGAATCGAATATGTTATCGAACATATCCAGCAAAGAATTGGATGTAACTCGATCTTCAAGAATGAATTCTCTGATACCAATTCAGCGGCTACCAACCTTCATTCATGCCTAGAATAGTTTTTCTCAGATAACTCCCAACTAATGTAACTTCCAAGTAATGTAATGTATTACTTAAAATTTTCTTATCCTCACATCACTTCATTCTCCAGCTTTAGCTTCTTTAACAGGAAACGTCTCACTAACCGAGTTCTCCTTTCAACCGCATTATATCAAATACTATGACATGGATTTTAAATAGGAATATCCTTTCTTGTAAAATATTCTTTCTTGCAAATGCAATATATGAAAGAACATTATAGGGGTTTTAGGAAGAAAAGGTAGCGAAATGATCTGATATGTTACCAAACATATTCAACAAGAATTTGATTTTGCCTGATTTTCAGGAATGAATTTTTTTTAAAAATACTAACACTGTATTGAGACAATCTCATAGGATATGGTTGGAAAATAACCAATCCATTTTCAAAGATCATGTCTGTTTATGAAACAGATCAAACTAACACAAAATTTTGAGTTTTGAAAGATCATATCTGTTTAGGAAACAGATCAACCTATATAAAAATTTTGAACGACAGATCAAACTAACCCAAAGATTTGATCCATAACAACAATTTGAATAACTTGAGTAGCTCGATAGAAACAGAAGTAAACAAATCAGAGGATTACGAATAACTCTAACATATAACTGATCTACTCAATCATATGCCATAAGGAATAGGTTATTCATAGAAATATTCAGTATGGTTTATAGGATTAGCTCCAATGATGTAATCTCCATTGTTTAAATCTTCCACTCAGAACACTCCCGTTCCATTCAGAGTAACAACTTTCTCTACTATATGAGATTTTACTAACAGAAAACTCTATTTTCAAAGATTGTGTTCCAAACTTCCCGCACTTAAAACAAATTATTTCCTTAGATGTACAATCTTTCGTTAAGTGCCCCATTTCCACACTTCTTACATTTCGGTGCAGATGTCACAGTCAAACTAAACCTGTCATTACTAGTACTTTCTCCACAAGATTGTTGTTGTTGTTGACTTCTTGGAGATTGCAAGTACGTTTTCTGTTGGAATTGCTTGACCTTATGATTTCCCTTTTTTCGTAACCAATATAGTCCAATGTTATAGGGTCTCTCATCCTAAGACTGATTCAATTCTAACAAAATCTTAGCTTAAGAAATCAATTCTTGCTGCGGAACAATCTTCTGAGTTTGCTGTATAATTGCTTCAGCCACTGTTTGTATTACTTCCAAAGTTGCAGTCATATCACCACCATTATGTCTCGCTTCCACACGCGTACATCTATCACGAGTCATTTCTTTTCTTCAAAGATGGACGAATCAAAATAAAATGAAAACTAGATATAACCATTTCAAATAAACATTTGTTTTCTTGACGTACATTCCTTCATTAAGTACCTTTTTTCACATCAGTTACTGCCTTTGGTTTCCTCAATGGTTGTAAATACATCTTCCGTTGAAATCAATCACTTTCCAAATATCCTTAAAAATATCGGGTTCCAAAATTACGAAATCTTATATTCCAAGACTAATTCTCTTCCATTAGATCTTGAACTTCAACTTTCATTTATTTCCCACTGAACAGCGGTCCTTTGTTCCTGCAGTCATCCTTCCACGTTGCTCCCATTGCTGCCATAGCTGCAACTGCATTACTAGTAACATGTTCCACTTCCACACAAGAACAACTATCCTGAGCCATTTCTTTTTTTTTTTCGAGGCGTGCGGATCCAAATATAATGGATCTAATATCCATTATAAACAGCATTATTTCCTTTCGGAAAACAATAACACAGGGAACACAACACCAGCAAAATAGACCTAACCACAAACCCCAAAAGACTCAAACCGTGCTCTGACACTTAAACCTTAAGCTCTGATACCAACTAATGTAACACCCTCCCTAGGGTATCACATTTCTGACTCCCGACTCATAATCTGAAAAGAAGTTCACACAAGGTTTGAGTTATAAAAAGATGGGTTTTAAAATCTCTTTCTTTACTGAAACATAAACTTACTGAAATTCATAAGTATTACTGAAAATATATTTAAACTGATTAATATACAATATTGACACCAATTAATATTTCACAATTTAAAGAGAAATATAAAATTAACAGACTTTTTTTTTTAACAGTAGCAAACCCCATGACGGGTCCTACTAAATAGCACGGTATAACACTAACGATAAAACTTAACATACTTATTCTTGTTGTGTATCCATCTTGTTGCATCAGACATCTGTTCTACATCTGTTCTTTGTCAACACTGCACACCTTCGAGTCCTGAATGTCCACTCCTTATTGTTGTCACCACCTCAGAGTATTCATTGCCCGTTATGTCTAAGACAACTCATTCTTTCTACTATTTAATTTTAACAATACAGACACAGCAAGACAACATAACAAAGAGGTGAGATCACCTGCACCAATACCAACATGGCAGCACAGAGATAACACAAACAACAATATCATACAGAGATATCATACCAAACTTCCAATAATATATTCAATATTAATCAACTATTATCATCAAATCATTTATCAATTCAATTATCATAAACAACAATTACGATAATGTCCTAATTATCATCATCATCATCCAAGTATTCAAAACAATTGTCATAGCCAATATTCCTCAATTAATATATCACACAGATATAAATGTTCAGATTATGCATGTACACAAGACTCGATTTCCTACTCCATGGAGCTAAACTCAGGTCGGAGAAATGATCGAAAAGATCTGTCGGTACCACATGCCTCAGACCACGTGCTATAATCCTCATTTTGATTTTGCACATCTAGCATATACATGACAGTCTTTATCAGATCTTGAATAAGAATAGTGTCTCGGTCAGGATCATCGGTGTGTTGCAAATGGTCTAACCTACGGGAAGAAGCGCGACCAACCACCCGTGTAGGCAACCCGCACCCGATGCCCCCAAGGTCAACAAGTGACCTACACTACGCATATCGCACCCACTCAAGAGGTGTGTTTCTCCTAGGCAATCAGCCATATCCAAATCTCATCGGACCATTCCAATGCATGTATAATGCACCAAATCCAATCACAGAAAAATATGTCATTTTCTCACAAACAGTGTATGGACACTGATTCAATAGTAATCATACTGTACTTTCAACAGCGAAAATCATGTTATCACGTTTTCATAGTTGTAAAACACTTTTACCGTATTTTCACAATCGCGTAACATTTCTGTTACGTTTTCACAATCCAAAAACGTTTCTGTTATGTTTTCACAATACCATAACACTTCTCTTATATTTTCACAATACCGTAACACTTTTATTACGTTTTTAAAATTTTAAAACGTTTTATTACGTTTTCACAATACCGTAACACTATTTGTTACATTTACAAAATTTAACAACATTTACATTACGTTTTCAAAATGTTGCAATTCTTCATTTGCACTTTTAAACCACGTACTAATTTTTTAACGTTTTTCTCAATCGCGTAAAAACATACGTTTCTCAAATCGCATAGTATTTTTTTTACTGTTTCAAAATCGCGTAACTTAAAAATCATTCTTTTATGTTACGTAAATCATTTTCTATCATTCTCAAAATATTTAAAACACTTTCCAAATCTCATATCGATTTTTTTTTGTCATTTTCACAATCACGTAAAAATATTCTATCACTATTCAAATCACGTAGTGATTTTTCAACAATATTTCAGTCGCGTAAAATATTTAAACGCTTTCCAAATCGTGTAGAAATATTTAAACATTTTTCAAATCGCGTAAAAATATTTTACTGTATTTCAAATTGTTTTTAAGATACGTAAAATATTTTTCAATATTTTTCAATCACATAAAATATTCCTCAATATTCCAAACATTATTTTGGACTTAAATAAATCAATATCATTTTTAACACATTGTTCAAAATTGCGTAGCTTAAAAATCACGTTTTTAAGATACGTAAAACATTTTTCATCACAATTTCATTCCAGAAAATACTTCTCAACCTTCAAAAATTCCTTTTCAACTTTTCTCAAAATAATATAACTTTATATTTCATTTAATATATTTTCTTACTCAAGAAAATATTTTTCCACAGTTCTTTACTCAAGAAATTCTTTTTCAAAATATACTTCACAAAAATCACTTTTCCATTGATATAAATCAACGTTTCAAAACTTAACATTTTTCTAACGTATTTCAAAACTTGAAAATAAGTTATACGTTAGTAAATTTTCAAAACACCTTTATATTCTCCATTTTTCCCAAATCATTTCCAAACACAACCTTCTTCAAAATAAATTGAAGTTCGAAAACATTTTCGTTTACAAAAACTTGATTTTCTCAAGTGATAAACGCTCTGATTCTCTTTCCAAAATCCTTGTATTAAATCCTAGTTACGTTTCCACTTTGAAATTCACTTTGTTCATAAAAATCAAGGCATTACAAGCCTTCAAAAACGTGGACATGACTATTGAAATCATCAAAACATTTTTTTTCTTTTAAATCAATATGGTTTTACACAAACAAAACCATTAAAGCCATCAAATACTTTTCCTTTTAAATTGATATGGTTTTGCACAAACAAAATCATTAGAATTTTGTTTTCAAATTCGAAATACCAATGGGTATAAAACCAAACCCATTTGTTCAAATTCATTTTTACTTTCTTTACAAATTCTTTTTCACTTTCTTTGCAAATCCTTAAAATTATCATTGCTATTTTCATTTAAATCTCATGTTTAGTAAAACACTTAGAAACTTTTTACACAAAATAAATCAAAAAAAATCCTTCTAAAACCGTATTCATGTACTCTTTGAAAAATAAATTCTTTGTTTATTTTCCTTACTTTTCTAAACATCCATTTTCATCATTCAAGAAAATATTAATTTTGTGAACACCTATTTTGAGGTGTCTTGTTTGAAATCCACCATGTTCTAAGTACTAAAAAAAATCAATTCTTTTGTTCTTGAAAATTTTCAACATGAACCCTAATCAAGGGCATCAAAACCGTAGCTCTTCCTTGGCTATTGGAGCCAAAAATCAATTTCCTTTCCACCATCAAGTCATGGCATATACATATCATAAATAATATAAGCATACCATCAAAGCCATAAAAGCATGTATAGCATATCAAGCATATCATCAAAGCTATAAAATCATGCAAAGCATATCAAGCATAGAAAATTAATCAAAGCTCATAAACACCCACAAATTAATTACATGACCATGGATATGAATCCTCACATGGATTCCACATCCATCAAATAAAATACCATCTCTCACCACCATGCTTGGTTGGTGAGATGGATCTCCCTCTTACCTCTTGAAGATCCTTAAAAACTTCTTGTTTTGCTTCTTTTTCCAAGTCCTTCATCACCAAGAGCTTCTCAAATACAAAACAAAATACATAAAAATTAGTATACTAAGCTTGATTAAGAGGAACCATGGATCAAACATGGTTTAGATCATGAAAAAGAGAGAAGAAATGAAGTTTCCTTATACTTCACCTCAAAAACCCAATAACTTTGATCTTGAAGAAACTCCTTGAAAATGAATGATTTAGAAGAAATCTTCAACATGAAAGTTGCTTAGAATATCATGGAGATTCAAGATCCAAGGTTGGATGAAATTAAAAGAGCTTGGATGGTGATTTTAGGTAGTATGACCGAATGGTGTATTTTGAAGAACAAAGATGAAATTTTTGATTTTTGATAGAAACTTGAAGCTTGAATTTGAAGATCAAGATGAATGATTTTGGAAAAACTCATAACTAGAGATGTTCTTAGAATGGTGTTTAGGTTTAGAAAGTCAAGTTGGATGAAATTAAAAGTGATGGAAGGTGCTTCTTGGAGAGCTTGGCCGAATGGTGTTATTTTGGGAGAGAAATGGAGTTTTCTTTGGTTTTGCTTCTTGAAACTGAAAGAAAAGGTGAGGATGTAATAATAGAAAGCATGAAAATGAATTCTTTGGTCTTCTTTAGAGTGAATGACCGTAGCCTTACTTGGAGAGAAAGGAGAGAATAATTTGCTAAGTCTTGCTTTTGGAAAATGATGAAGATTGATCAAGATAGGTACTTAATAATCTTCAAATTTTTCTTTGGCTACTTAAAAGGCTACTCAAAAATGTCTCCCTTCTTCTTTGTTTTCTTCAAAACCGTGCCCCCCCTCCAAATGACTTTCTAAGGAAGCAAACAAATAAATCATAATCAAGGATGATGTATTGGTGATCTTGACATGTAATAATGGTCATCAAAGTCATCTTTGGCTTCCAAAAGCATGCAAAAACCGTCCCCCCTCCTTGAATTATGCATGCCACCTTTTTCAAGTCATTATTTGAAGCCTTTCTAGCCATTGATTAATTCAATGGTTAGGATTTAGGTAGATTTTTAATTTTAGAAGACTAAATCTAGGCCATTGGATTTTTTTTTTCCTTTTAATTCTAGCCCTTAGATGTGTCTCCAAAATTAATGGTTAAGATTGCTTCTTCAAACTTTAAATCCAAGGGTCCTAATTAGTCTTTGCTACTTTAGAAGACCAAATCTCCACCATTGATTGATTCTTCATCCAATGGTCATAAATGGTTTTTGTTACTTTTTAAGATTAAATCTCCACCCTTGATTTAATCTAAATCCAATGGTTATAAATGGTCTTTGTCATTTTTCAAGACCAATTCTACACCTTTGATTACATCTATGGTTTATATCAAAGCCTTCCTAACTAATCTTATTCTCACACCATTGATTAAATCAATGGTTATTATCCAAGGCTTCTTTATTAAGTTTGTTTCTTAACCTTTGATTAAATCAATGGTTAATATTCAACCTAAGTATTCTCATCCAAGGGTATAAATCAAGTCAAGCTCTCTTTGTTGACTACGCAGTATAATATTTATTCTCGTATCTTACAAATAATATTTTTACTGTATTTTTATCATCCGATAATTAAATACAGGATAAAATACAAGATAAAGAAATTTTCTAAAACTGCTTTCCTGATTCGGGTTTAGTAAGATCCCCTGTTTCCGTCTAAACAAGTACAAATTTTTCTATGCGTAGAAAATTTTTTCACTTTAATGGGACCCACACAGGCCCACGTTGGCCCATATACCCCTTGCGGGGCCCACAGACAGGAAAAATTTCAAAATCATCCATAAAATCACAAAAATTATAAAATGCACAAATATCAAATCAGATTACGTAAAATAATTACCTAACGGTAAAAATTAAATTACGTAAGGTTTTCCCCAGCCCGAAAATTTTTATTTTCCTGACACGGAGTAAATCACTCAAAACGATCAAATACGCTGACGGAATAAACAAAATAATTTTACAGTGCATAGAAATTACTAAACAGTAAAATTCTGTTAACTGTCAAAATTACTGTTTAAGAGATACGAAAATTTGGGGTGTTACAGTTTTGCTTTTACTGTAAATTTTAATTACTATTGTGAATGGATATATGAACTGTGTTGATATATAGGTGTCCAACATTGTTCTATTTTTTTGGTACCGTATTGGTAATGAAAGCTGGGTGTCTCACCTCTTTCTGTATTTCGATATTTTTGTTTATTTGTATGCTTCTGAGAAGACGTTTGTGAGGAAAAGAAGGAAACACCTGAGTTTCCGGGTTTCTGGCCATACTACGATTAGAGCTTGCTGAGGATGTCATCGCGCCCATGCCAATTTTTAGGGTACATCAGGATGACCTTCCATGGAGGGCCCGATTGTTAGCACATACATGTGTAGACAGACCAATGCTTTACCCCGGGGAGCTGACGGTGTCTTTAGCTTGGGGTTGCTATGACCCTCCTGTTTTTGAATTCACTACTTTTGTCATTTTGGAGTTCTACCTACATGTGAGGGATATGTGGGTTGATATGTACTACAACCCACAAGAGGACTCTTTCCTCTCCACTGCTCGGGCTTCTGCCCAAAATTATATCACTCTGATGGTAATTTCATCGGATGAAGAAGACCCTGAGGAGGACCCGGCTACGGTTCCTTCTCGTCAATCTTAGGGGGACTGATACTGTCGGTGGCTACATATTTTTGGGAAGCCTAATGTTTTGCCGGATTTAATGGGTGTATATTTGTATCAATTCGGGTGGGTACATATTTTGCTTTTTGTATAATTTATGATGTAATTAAACAAGTGATATATATATATATATATATATATATATATATATATATATATATATATATATATATATATATATATATATATATATTGTGAATGTATGATTTTCAATTCTCGTGTCGACTTTATTGTATCTATAATTATTATTAACTTTTTATTGTTGGTTCAAAAAAAAAAGAAAATAAAAATATGTACACATATTTCAATACTCGATTATTTTATCATTCAAGAGCACAAATTATTTAATCACGTGTTAATAATGAACCGAGTCTTAAATTAATTAACGTAACTATTATTTTCTGAATTTTCGTTTTAATTTCATTATGGTGTGACGTTCCTTCTACGTGAGGCAAGAAAAAGGGGCGTTACACTGTCTTGGTATCAAAGCCCCGGTTTAAGTTTTCTTTTGGGTCATGTGATTTTGGACTATCTTGTTTGTGATATGTGATTCTCTGTGTTTGGTATTCTGCAAGGATGCATCTGACTTTCTCTGTGTTTTATTTAGCTTGATCTGAGAAGAAGTATGGCTCATCAAGGAGACATGACTGCTGCAATCAAAGTAATTCAAAAGATGGTTGAAGTTATGCTGCAGCAAAACGAGCAAACGGCTCAACAACAAGAAAGGACTGCACAACAATTGGAGGCTACTGTTGATGCCCAGAATCTAGTGGAATTTCGTCGCACTAACCCTCCATAATTCAAGGGAGAATATGATCCTGAGAAGGCTACTCTATGGATCAAGGAATTGGAAAAGATCTTCATGGGCATGAATTGTGCCAACGACAGGAAGGTGACTTATGCTGCGTTCATGCTGATTGGGGATGCAGAAGATTGGTGGGCCGGAGAATAGAGGTTATTGGAAGCTAAGAATCGAGCAATTAATTGGGAGGTGTTCAAAGAGAGATTCTTAAATAAATATTTCCCAAAAAGTGCTAGGCACGCTAAGGAAATGGAATTTCTTAGCTTGAGGCAAGGAAATATGATAGTAAGTGAATATGCTGCCAAATTTGAGAGCTTGTCCAAATTCTCAACCTACTTTCAACACTAACCAAACGAAGCATGGAAATTTCGGAAGTTCGAGGAAGGTCTGAGACACAACGTGAAGAGAGCCATCATAACTTTGAAGATTACTCAGTTCTCAGAGCTACTTGATACGTGTCACCGGGTGGAAGACTTGGATCAAGCGCGTGATGCAAGAAATAGAAACTTTAGACCTTTTCGGTCCCAAAAAGGAGGAAGCAGTAATGATAATCATTACCAGAAGAAGCCTTATTCCAGATCACCTGGAAGTCAACAACATAAACCACAAAGGGGAAGTCCTGGAGGAAGTCCGGGCAGAACTGGTCAAACGACGGCTTCTACGCCGAGATGCATGAACTGCGGGAAAGAACACTACACGAGGGACTGTACTATTAAAAGAGTGATTTGCTTCAGATGCGGGAAACCTGGACACGTTTCTCGTGAATGCAATTAACCTAAGGCAGAACCTTTCGTCAATGCTGCTAGAACTACTAAACCATAGGCTGGAGGTCGAGTTTACACCCTGAGTGGTGCTGAAGCCTCTGAATCTAAAAATCTTATACAAGGGGAAGGTGTCATAGAAGGTAATCTTTTAACTGTACTGTACAACTCTAGTGTAACTCATTCATTCATTTCCTATGAATGTGTGAAAAGACTTAGCTTACCTATGTCTTATTTACCTTTTGATTTGACAATTTCAACCCCTATAGCTAAACCTGTTGTCACTACCAAAGTTTGTTTAGATTGCCCAATGATTGTTGAAGGTCGAATCTTTTTTGTTGATTTAATCTGTTTGCCACTATCTCAATTAGATGTGATCCTAGGAATGGATTGGTTATCTTTTAACCATGTCCTATTAGATTGTTCTAGAAAAACCATAGTTTTCCCTTTGGATGAGAATTCTAGATTTTTTACGGCCAACCAAGTTCAAGTTTTCTTGAAAGAAGGAGCTCGGGGATACATGTTGTTGTCTTCTTTGAAAGTCAAGAATAAGGTAGATGTGGACGCAATCTCGGTGGTTCGAGAGTTTCCTGAAGTTTTTCCCTAAGATGTACCTGGTTTACCACCGGAGCGAGAGATCGAATTTGCCATTGATCTTGTACCTGGAGCTGGTCCTATTTCCATAGCGCCATACAGAATATTGCCAGCAGAACTAGATGAGCTCAAGAAGCAACTGGAAGAGCTTTTGGAGAAGCAATTCGTGAGACCCAGTGTATCACCTTGGGGAGTACCGGTATTGCTAGTTAAGAAGAAAGACGGTACTTCGAGATTGTGTTTGGATTATCGTCAGTTAAATAGGGTCACGATCAAGAATAAGTATCCATTGCCGAGGATAGATGACCTAATGGACCAACTGAAAGGAGCGGCAGTGTTTTCTAAGATCGATTTGCGATTGGGCTACCATCAGATCAGAGTGAAAGTGGAAGACATTCCTAAAACGGCTTTTCGTACTAGTTATGGACATTACGAGTACCTGGTGATGCCTTTTAGTGTGACTAATGCACCTGCTATTTTCATGGATTATATGAATAGAATCTTCCATCCTTATTTAGACAGATTCATCGTTATCTTCATCGACGATATCTTGATCTATTCGAAAAATCAGGAGGATCATGCTGAACATCTCAGTATAGTTCTTCTGACTTTGAAGGAGAAAGAGTTGTATGCCAAGTTATCGAAATGTGAATTTTGGTTAGACGAAGTTAAATTCTTGGGCCATGTGATTTCGAAAGAAGGAATTGTTGTAGACCCATCAAAAGTTGAAGCTGTTCTACAGTGGGAAAGGCCGAAGACGATGACAGTAATCTGAAGCTTTGTTGGATTAGCCGGGTATTATAAGAGATTTATTGAAGGGTTCTCTAAGATTGTCGGACCTCTCACTCAACTCATGAGGAAGAATCAAGCTTTTGAATGGACGGATGCTTGCAAAGAGAGTTTTCAAGAGTTGAAAAGGAGACTAACTACTTCACCAGTGTTAGTTCTATTTGATCCAAGTGAACTATTCGAGGTGTACTGTGACGCTTCATACCAAGTATTAGGTTGTGTCGTTATGCAAGTCGGAAAAATGGTGGCTTATGCCTCGAGACAATTGCGAGTGCATGAGAAGAACTACCTAACGCACGACTTGGAGTTAGCTGCTATGGTATTTGCCTTGAAGATATGGAGACATTATCTTTATGGAGCAATATTCAACGTCTTCAGCGACCGCAAGAGCTTGAAGTATTTGTATGATCAAAAAGAGTTGAACATGAGGCAACGTAGATGATTAGAATTCCTAAAAGACTATGATTTCCAACTTCAATATCACCCTGGGAAGGCCAATGTTGTAGCCAATGCCTTAAGTAGGAAAATGATCAGTGTTTCTACCATGATGATCAGAGAATAGGATTTGATAGAACAATTCTTAGACATATGGTCTTTTGTAGAATTAATGCAGGGAAAAATCTGCATGAACATGGTCACCATCTCAAGTGATTTGATGGATGACATCCGAGAGAAGCAGAAGGCTGACAAGTTCTTGCAAGAGGAAAGAAAGCTGATAAAGCAAGGCAGTATGTCAACACTAGAGGAAAGAAGTGATGGAATTTTAAGATTCCATGGTAGAGTCTGTGTGCCTAAAGATGAAGAACTCAAGAAGTATATACTCAAACATGCTCATAAAAGTCAGGTGAGTATGCATCCTGGAATGACCAAAATGTATGAAGATTTGAAGAAGTTGTTTTGGTGGCATGGGATGAAAAGAGATATTACTATATGCGTATCTTCCTATTTAATTTATTAGAAAACAAAGATCGAGCATCCAAGACCATCTGGAATT
Source organism: Ormosia emarginata (assembly GCA_029884605.1). Lineage (NCBI taxonomy): Eukaryota > Viridiplantae > Streptophyta > Magnoliopsida > Fabales > Fabaceae > Ormosia > Ormosia emarginata. The sequence goes on along the minus strand of JAQQTP010000074.1, from coordinate 22,463,381 downwards.
TTACAACCCTTGACTATTCCCGAATGGCAATGGGATAGTATTGCCATGGACTTTGTTGTCGGATTGCCAAAAACCAGAAGAAGATATGATTCAATATGGGTAATTGTGGATCGACTTACAAAGTCAGCACACTTCTTGCCGATCAACATAAGATATCTATTGAAGAAGTTCACTCAGTTGTACATCGGTGAAATTGTCAGACTACATGGTGTGCCTACTAGTATCATCTCTGACAGAGATCCTAGATTTACATCGAAATTTTGGCAAAGTCTTCAAGGAGCAATGGGGACAAAACTACGTTTGAGTTTTGCTTACCATCCTCAGACAGACGACCAATCAGAAAGAACAATTCAATCATTGGAAGATTTGCTGAGAGCTTGTGCTATAGAGCAGACTAGAAGTTGGGACGAGATTTTACCATTGGTAGAATTTACCTACAATAACAGTTACCATTCAAGCATAGTGAGGCTCTGTATGGACGAAGGTGCAGAACACCTTTATGTTGGTATCAAGACGGAGAGCGACTTACAGTTGGACCTGATCTTATTCAGTAGACAACTGAGAAGGTCAAGATGATTCAGGAGAAGATGAGAACAGCTCAAAGTCGGCAAAAGAGTTATGCGGATAGAAGAAGAAAACCTCTTGAATTTGAGGAAGGAGAGCATGTGTTCTTGAAAGTCACGCCTATGACTGAGGTCGGTCGGGTTCTCAAATCTAGAAAGCTCACTCTAAAATTTCTTGGACCTTACCAAATTCTTCGTCGGGTAGGTCCCGTTGCTTATCAGATAGCTTTACCACCTTTTCTTTCAATTCTCCACAATGTTTTTCATGTGTCACAACTTTGAAAATACATTCTGAGTCCTGATCATGTCATAGCACCTGATTCAGTATAATTAAAGGAAAACTTGACTTATGAAACAACTCCTGTAAGGATTGAGGATAGGAGAATAAAGCAACTCAGAGGGAAAGAAATTTCATTGGTGAAAGTGATCTGGAACGAGATAACCGGAGATGCGACATGGGAACTAGAGGAAAAGATAAAAGAGCAATACCCAGAACTATTCTAAGCTATGAAAAATTTTAAGGACGAAATTCTTATTTGTTGGGGAGAGTTGTACCACCCCAAAATTTATTTATTTTATTATAAATATTCATTTTATAATATTTGTAATTTTTGGAAAATTTTTTGAATTTTTCTGAGAATGCGAAATATTTTAATATTATTCCTCATTTTGTGTGTAAACTGAGCAGAGTCAGAAAAATGAGATATTTTTCCCAAGAACCTTGATCTGTGAAAATGTCGACGGGGGATCTTCTTAAACCCGAGACTAGACAAGGTTTACAAGGTTTCACTTTTTTTGAGAAATTTTTATCTAATAAAATAATAAATCGTTGTATAATTTTTATTCGCCGGACAATTAATACTGACTTCTGTCAACAGTAACAATTGTCCATTGGATAATAGTATGTATTAAAAATCCTATCACATTATCCTAATGTAATCCACTTCATGTCTAATCAAATCCATTTTTATTTAAATTTAGTATATTTTAATCAAAGCTTTTTTGAGAAGCTTTGACCAGCAAAAGACAAGTATGCTATTGGCTTGTTGGAGAAGCCTCTTCCCCCCTTCTCTCTCTCCATTGCCGCGACATTCCTTGCCCATGGGAGGCAAAAATTTGCCTCCACAATTAATACATTTTACCCAAAAAATATCATTTTTCATCTAACACTTTCTCTCTCTAGTTTCTTCTTCTTCTTTATTTTTCTCCTCCTTCTCTCTTCTTCCTCCCCCTCACCTCATGGTTTGCAGGCCCTGAGGAGACCATTTTCTTCCATCTTTCAACCTCACCAATATCATTCTTACACTCACCTCAACCTCCTCTACACTTTCTATTTAGAAAATTTCTTCAAAATCCATCTTCACCTCCATTGTCTTCCAAGGCAAAGCTTCAAACATTAAGGTCAAGTTTCCATTTTTCTTCTTTCTTCTCTTCATTTTCATGTTCTATGGTTTCATTGGAGACCAAAGAACCATCTTTTACTAACCTTAATATTGATTCTTTGTTTTGGAAAATTTTAGGGTTTTGGGAGCTCAAAACCAAAACCACCAAGGAGATAGGAGACCATTTTTGGGGTTTTGGGAGCTCAATAGGAGACCATTTTTGTGTTCTTCCTTTAGGTAAGAGGGAGATTTACTCACTTTTACCATTATTGGTGGTGAGGAGACTTTGTGTGATTGTTCGATAGAGAAATCCATATTTGCATGCTTACTTTGTTGATGATTTTGTATGCTTATGTGTTCTTTATTTGAGATTGATGATTGAATAATGATTTTGAATGCCTTGGTGGTGTTGAAATGCTTGATAGTGTTAGAATTAATGAATGAAAATTTTGAGGATTTACTGCCACTTTTAGAGGCCACGGTTTTGGCTTGAAATCCCTAGGGTTGGAGTTGATTTGTGTAAAGTAAAACTTATGTGATTAGTTATAAAATGATTAAGATATGAAATAAAAATTTTGAGGGTTTCCTACCCTAATGTGAGGCCACGATTTTTAGAGAAAATTTAGGGTTCAAATGATGCCTTAGTGCATCCTTGGAAATTAAGAATTTAGAGACATGCATAATTGATAATGAAGTTGAAGAATTAAATTGAATAATAATACTTAAGAGGGCCACGGTTTTTAAGGGTTATTTAACCAAAAAAATACATAATTAATCAAGACTTAAGACATTGAAAATGTTGGATTTTATAATATAGAAGTTGGGGTATGTGTAGAACAATGTACATGTGTATATATTGTTATTGAGAATTGGTTAATGCTATTGTGAGTTCCTATGTGGTACTAAGTTTTTGATGAAATTATGACATGTTAATATTGAGACTTGAATATATGCCATTATGGTATACTTTATGATAAATGTATCATTGATGAACATACATGATATACATTGTGTCGTCATGCATATGTGTTGTCCGTTGGACATTGTTGGAAAGACGATGTATGCCTAGGACTTTGAATAACACCTATGTGTGGGTGCGAGTAGACTAAGCGTAGGGTCATAGTGGTTGGCCTTGGGGGTGTCGGGTGCAAGTGTCTCACAATAGACAATGGTAGCTCCACTTGGGCCGTGGGATAGACCGATGCAAACACACCGACGATTCGGACTGAGACGCTATCCTATATCGTGATCAACTATTGAGGTGCCATGCATAAGCCGTATTGCTCAAATATTTTTATGAAATGAGCACACTATTTTTAAGGCTAACGAGATACTGGTATAACTCATTGATCATTCACTCCGAAAATGTTTATGTCTAGCTCCATGGAATAGGAATTTGGTACCAATTGCATTGTGAATTGTCAGTCTCATAATTCATTGAGCATGATCATTTATAATTATGGAAAAATATCTGCTATTATTACCGTAATAATTATTTGAAGGCTTAAACTGTTGACTGTTGGAAATATTGATATTGTATGTCTATTGCTTATAATCTTTACTGTTTTTTATTGTTGTTTTGCTTTTACTGTAAATTTTAATTACTATTGTGAATGGATATATGAACTGTGTTGATATATGGGCGTCCAACATTGTTCTATTTTCTTGCTACCGTATTGGTAATGAAAGCTGGGTGTCTCACCTCTTTCTGTATTTTGATATTTTTGTTTATTTGTATGCTTCTGAGAAGATGTTTGTGAGGAAGAGAAGGAAACACCTGAGTTTCCGGGTTTCTGGCCATACTACGATTAGAGCTTGCTGAGGATGTCATCGCGCCCATGCTGATTTTTAGGGTACGTCAGGATGACCTTCCATGGAGGGCCCGATTGTTAGCACATACATGTGTAGACAGACCAATGCTTTACCGCAGGGAGCTGACGGAGTCTTTAGCTTGGGGTCGCTATGACCCTCCTGTTTTCAAATTCACTACTTTTGTCATTTTGGAGTTCTACCTACCTGTGAGGGATATGTGGGTTGATATGTACTACAACCCACAAGAGGACTCTTTCCTCTCCACTGCTCGGGCTTCTGCCCAAAATTATGTCACTCCGATGGTAATTTCATAGGATGAAGAAGACCCTGAGGAGGACCCGACTACGGTTCCTTCTCGTCAATCTTAGGGGGACTGATACTGTCGGTGGCTACATATTTTTGGGAAGCCTGATGTTTTGCCGTATTTAATGGGTGTATATTTGTATCAATTCGGGTGGGTACATATTTTGCTTTTTATATAATTTATGATGTAATTAAACAAGTGATATATATATATATATATATATATATATATATTGTGAATGTATGATTTTCAATTTTGTGTCGACTTTATTGTATTTGTAATTATTATGAACTCTTTATTGTTGGTTCAAAAAAAAAGAAAAGAAAAATATGTACACATATTTCAATACTCGATTATTTTATCATTCAAGAGCGCAAATTATTTAATCACGTGTTAATAATGAACCGGGTCTTAAATTAATTAATGTAACTATTATTTTCCGTATTTTTATTTTAATTTCATTATGGTGTGACGTTCCTTCTTCGTGAGGCAAGAAAAAGGGGTGTTACAGAAATTACGTGACCAAAAAAAAATTTAAACTTCTTCCTACCAGAATTCACACTTTGATAGCTTCGCAAACAACTTCTTCACCTTCAAAATCTGAAGAACTATACTGAGATATTCAGTTTGTTTCTCCAGATTTTGAGAATAGATCAGATTGTCGTCAATAAAGACAATGACAATCTGTCTAGATATGGACAAAAGATCCTATTCATGTAATCCATGAATATGGCTAGGGTATTCGTCACTCCGAACGGTATCTCAAGATACTCATAATGCCTATAACGCATCCGAAAAACAGTCTTATTGGAACAATCTAAAAGGATATGGTTGGAAAATAACCAATCCATTTTTAAGATTATATTTATTTTGAAAAAAAAAAGATAAACAAATTAACTCAACAGAAAAGATTCAGTCTTTGATAAACATAGAATAGTTTAAGCAACTTGAATATTCAACAAGAAGTTTTTGTAATAGAGTAGAGATAACTAGGTCAAAAGATAACGAAGACACAGATAACTCTAATTGACCCACACAGTCATTTACCAGAAAGAAAAGAGTACCTCCATAATTATACAGCATAGTTAAAAGATCACTTCCTGTGGCACAATCTCCCTTGTTTAAGTCTTCAATCTGGGATGCTTTCGCTCCACTTAGATTATCGATTCTTCCTTCTATGTGAGATTTTGAAATACATTTATTACAAATAGAAGGTTTTGTCTTTAGTGTAGTAGAATTCCTAGAAATGTGTCCAGATTTTCCGCACTTGAAATAGACCACTCTCTTGATCGTACAGTACTTTGTTGCATGACCCTTTCCACACTTCATACATACTTGTAAAGGTGTCACCTTCTGATTGGGTTTACTGCAACCAGCACTTCCTCTACACGGCTGTTGTTGTTGTTGACTTCCCGATGATTGCGAATACATTTTCCATTTAAATTGATTAACCTTTCTATTATTCCTCCTTTGGAATCTAGGTAGTCCAAAGTTACCCCAAAACTGACTCTCCTCCAGTAGATTCTGAACCTCGACTTCCAGTTGTTGCTGTTGAACTAGACTCCGATTTTGTCGTACAATCATATCAGTCGTTCTTCGTATTGCTTCCACAGTTGTAGTCATATCGTCAGCATTACGTCTTGCTTCCATATGTCCACGTCTACCACGAACCATCTCCTTTCTTCAAAAATAGACAATTTAAAATACAATGGATACCAAAGTAACAATTTCTAGCAATATTGTCTCCTTTCGGAAACCAAACACAAAGAAACACATAATAAAAATAAGACAAACCTAACCACAAAACCCCAAAAGACTCTAACCATGTTCTGATACCAACTAATGTAACACCCTCCTTCAGGTGCCACATTTTTGGACTAAGCAAATAAAAGATTTGATTATTTAAAATACGGGTTAAAACTTCTTTTCTGCTAAAAATATAAATTTTCCAAAGTTGTAGGTAATATTTAATAAAAAAACATATTGAATTGATTAAGACTCACATAATAGACACCACAAAATTTTTGACAAATATTTAGTAAACATAAAACTTATAGACTCAAAAGAAAACAGTAGCAAACCCTATGACTGGTCCTACTTAATAGCACGGTAATAATGCTAACGAGAAAACTCAACATACTTACTCTATTTCGCATCCATCTTGATGCGCCAGATATATGTTCCTTCGCAAAACTGCACATTGGCGAAACTGGGAAAATCACTCCTCGATGCCATCACCGAACTCAGAATATTGCCTCCAGTCAAGTCTAAGGAGCTTGCTTTGTCTACTATACAATTTTTAACAATACAAACACAACAAAACAGTACAACAAAGAGGTGAGATCCCGTTTATCAATACCAATATGGTAGCAACGAATGATACGAATGACAAAGTCATTTCATACATACAGATATCACAATTATATACTTGTTATCAATTCATAAACAATTCCAGTAAACATATATCATAGTAAAATAAACAGGAACAATTTTATCATAACAGATATCATCAATATATATAAAATGATTATGTCACACTATATGAACATTGACCACGCCATAACAATATGTGTACTGACCATGTGTATGCATATTGAACCAATTCTTGCTCCATGGAGCTAATCACAATTTCAGAGATGAATAGCCCAGAAGATCTGTCAGCCTCAATGACAGTCCACGCCAAGCGTGAAAAGAGATAGCGTTGTTGGGCGCGTAATGCATTGCAACGGTTCATTATGGCCAGAGGTGTATAAGGTGAACAATTATCTCTATGAATCACCGCGCCTTACGATTCCCTAAGATCCATCATAGATCTCACTATTCGATTCTCATTCATTCCTAGGCAACAAAAGCCATAATAGCAAACGACTATATACTGTTCAATGCATGATAACTCAATGCATAACTCAATTTCATCATTAGACTGCTCCCAAATGAGATTAGAACAACGACTTATACAATTGTCTAATATCATAAGATCAATGATATTATATAATCACTCATTCAATTACATAATATCACCGATATATCCAGGTCCAGTACATCAGCCTTACAACAACTTTATTGTATTTCTCATTTACGCAATACTTTTATCGTATTTTCACAATGGCGTAACACTTTTGTTATGTTTTCAAATTGCGTAACCATTTTCTGATGTTTTTCCAATCATATAAAAATATTTAAACATTTTCCAAATCACGTAGCGATTTTTTAACATTTTTGAAATCGTGTAGTTTAAAAATCACATTTTTAAGTCGCGTAAAATATTTTTTTATCATTTTTCAACTACGTAAAATATTTCACAATATTCTAAACATCATTTTGGACTTCTCAAAAAATAATACAATTTCTATCTTCATTTTTCACGTTTTCTCACTTAAGAAATCCTTTCCATAAATTTTTTACTTTTTCCCACAAAATTGCTTTTTCATTGATTTAAAAAAATTTCCTAACGCGCTTCAAAACCCAACGGGCGAGCTATATGTTAGTAAACTTCAAGTCACTAATTTATTTCTCATTTATAAACTAAATCCACTAATTTAATTAGTTCCAAAAATAAGCTTTTGTTACTTTTATATCTCAAAATCCCTTAATTTAAATCCTTTGCTATTTTAATCAATTCAATATTATATTTAGAAATACTTTTTGTTCTAATCTACTAATTTTTGGCATATTGGCCACAAATCATTTTGTTCTTCAAAAATCAATCATTTAATCACTTCTTATTTCATTTTTAATATTAAAAAACCTTTAATCCATTTTCTTGATTTCTAAATCATCTAATCCATGATTAGTATAACAACTTAGAACCTTTTGCTCCCAAAAATGATTTTGAGGCCGTGTGGCTCCATGGTTCTTTGGAACCAACATACTTTCCTTTGTCATGTAAATCACATCTTATTACATACACAAATTATCATGCATCATAAACACATACTTAAGCATATTATCAAAGCAATAAGCATAACAATCACCAAACAATCATAAATATGGAAAGCCTTAAATGAATAAATGAATAAATCCTTATGGATTTTTTACCACACACAAATCCACCCCTCACCACCAACACATGGTTGATGAGGTTAATCTCCTCTTACCTTTTGGTGATGCCTCCAAAGCTCCTTGATTTTCATCTTGAACTATTCCTTCACCACCAAGAGGTTCTTAAAAACAAAAATAAACACAAGTATATTAGTACCTAAGGCTTGAATAAGTAGACCATGGATCAAAATATGGCCTAGATCAATAAATGAGACAAGTAGTGAAGATTTCATGAACTTCACCGTAAAATCCTAGAACTTAGGCTTTGGAGAAAGCCATTGAAGATGAATGAATTAGGACTTGACCTTAACTACAAAGTTTCTTAAATTGATGTAAGGATCCAAGAAATGAAGTTGGCTTGAATTATTGAAGTGGGGATGGTGTTTGATGATGCTTGGCCGTGGGGTTTGAGTGGAGAGAAAAAGAGAGAGTTTTTGTTTAGCTTTTGGTTTTTCTTGTTTCTTAATAAAAATGAACAAAAGATGAACAAGTGAGATTTTTAGCATAGCATGCCCACCAAAAAGGCCATTGGCTATGAGCCTCCCTAGACACCAAGGGAGTGTCCAAGTTCTTCCTAGCCACCAAGCTTAGCTACCAAGTTTTCCACCCATTGGCCACCAAGAGTCTTAGCTACTTTGTGAGACTCACAACCACCATTGATTTGGTCTAGGGTAGATAGCCAAAACCTTCACCTCTAAACTTGCTTCCTATTGGTTAAAAAAAGTCATAGCCATTATGTTGGATTAGTACTTTGCTTAGTCTTGAAGTTTTCCTTCTATTGGTCGGTACTAGACATTTTTCAGTAAATATTAACCAATGGACAATAATTACTGTATTTTTATTGTCAAATAAATAAAACAGAAAAATATATAGTAAAAGAAAATTTCAAGAACTATTTCCAGTTTTGCGTTTAGTACGCTCCCCCGGCCTCGCATTAACAGTCCAAAATTTTTCGACACCAGAAAATTTTTGATTTTTCTGGGTCCGCCTCGAGTCTACCCCGAGCCCACAAACAGTCAAAAAAATCAGAATTTCACAAAAATTTCCAAAAATCATAAAAATTATAAAACTCAATAAAATCAGTAAAAATAATTAAGCATTAACTGAAATGAATAATAGATGAATTTTCGGGGTGTTACAACTCTCCCCCTCTAAAAAGAAGTTTTGTCCTCGAAACTTAAACATATATTAAAACAAATACGGATATTGTTCTTTTATTTTGTCCTCTAACTCCCATGTTGCTTCTCCACTTACGTCACTCCAGACTACTTTAACCATTGAAATCTCTTTACTCTAAAAGTTGTTTTATGCTCTGATCCTCGATCTTGATAGGAAATGTTTCATAGGTTAAATTTTCTTTCAATTGTACTGCATCTGGTTCTATGACATGAGTGGGATCAAGAATGAACTTTCACAATTGCGACACATGAAAAACATTGTGGAGATTTGATAGAAAAGGCGGTAATGCTATCTGGTAGGCTATCAGACCTATACGACGAAGAATCTAATACAACCCGATAAACTTCAAAGTGAGCTTTCTCGACTTGATAACCCATCCAACTCCAATCATTGGTGTAACTCTCATAAATACATGCTCCTCTTCTTCAAACTCAAGAGGCCTTCTTCTCTTGTCTACATAGTTTTTTTTACAGACTCTGAGTGATTCGCATCTTCTCCTGAATCATCTTAACTTTATCTGTCGTTTGTTGCATAAGCTCAGGTCCTAAAGCAAAACTTTATCCTTCCTGGTACCAACATATAATGGTGTTTGGCATCTTCTTCCATACAGTGCCTCATAGGGTGTCATCCCTATACTTAAATGAAAACTGTTGTTGTAGGTGAACTCTATCAGTGGTAAGAATTCATCCCAACTTCTAGTTTGTTCCAAAATGCACCCCCTCAATAAATCCTCTCACGACTAAATTGTTCTTTCTGACTGTCCATTTGTTTGTGGTTGATAAGCTAAACCTAGATGAAGTTTCATCCCCATTGCCTCTTGCAAACTTTGCGAAAATCTGAATGTGAACCTCAAGTCTTGATCTGAAATAATACTAGAAGGTACACCATGCAGCCTAATAATCTCACCGATGTATACCAGAGTCAATCTTTCCATTGAGTATTTGATATTAATTGGAAAAAAGTGCGCCGACTTCGTAAGCCAATCAACAATGACCCATATAGAATCATAACCTTTCCTAGTCTTTGGTAATCTGAAAAAACTACAGATTTCTATTACTATCTTCAGTCTTTCCCATTGAATAACCATTTTCACATTTAATGGATCCACCAAAATTCCTTCCTTGGAAATCATGTGACCAAAAAAAAATTGAACTTCTTTCTACCATAATTCATATTTTGAAAGCTTCGCAAACAACTTCTTCTCCTTCAAAATTTGAAGAACTATACTGAGATATTCAGCTTGCTCCTCCAAATTTCGAGAATAGATCAGAATGTCGTCAATAAAGACAATGACAAATCTGTCTAGATATGGACAAAAAATCCTATTCATGTAATCCATGAATATGGCCGGAGCATTCGTCACTCCGAACGGTATCACAAGATACTCAAAATGCCCATAATGCGTCCGAAAAACGGTCGTATTGGAACAATCTAAAAGGATATGGTAGGAAAATAACCAATCCATTTTAAAGATTATATATATTTTGAAAAAAAAAAAAGATATACAAATCAACCAAAACCTTCACCTCTAACCTTGCTACCTATTGATTAAAAAAAGTCATAGCCATTATGTTGGACTAGCACTTTGCTTAGTCTTGAAGTTTTCTTTCTATTGGTCCATACTAGACATTTTTCGGTAAATATTAACCAATAGACAATAACTACTATATTTTTATTGTCAAATAAATAAAACTAAAAAATATACAATAAAAGAAAATTTTAAAAACTATTTCCGGTTTCAGGTTTAGTAAGCTCCCTTGGCCTCACATTAACAGTCCAAAATTTTTTGGCACCAGAAAATTTTTTATTTTTCCGGGCCCGCACCGAGTCCGCCCCAGGTCCACAAACAGTTAAAAATATCAGAATTCCACAAAAATTTCCAAAAATCATAAAAATTATAAAACTCAATAAAAGTCAATAAAATTAGTAAAAGTAATTAAGCATTAACTTAAATGAATAATAGATGAATTTTCGGGGTGTTACAACTCTCCCCTTCTAAAAAGAAGTTTCATCCTCGAAACTTTAACATATATTAAAACAAATACGGATACTATTCTTTTATTTTGTCCTCTAACTCCCATGTTGCTTCTCCACTTATGTCACTTTAAACTACTTTAACCAACGAAATCTCTTTACCTCTAAGTTGCTTTATCTTCTGATCCTCGATCTTGACAGGAAGTGTTTCATCGGTTAAATTTTCTTTCAATTGTATTGTATCCGGTTCTATGACATGAGTGGATCAGGAATGTACTTCAAAAATTGTGACACATGAAAAACATTATGGAGATTTGATAGAAAAGTCAGTAACGCTATCTGGTAGCCTACCGGACCTATCCATCGAAGAATCTGATATATCCCGATAAATTTCAAAGTGAGCTTTCTCGACTTGATAACCCATCCGACTCCAGTCGCAGGTGTAACTCTCAGAAATACATGCTCCCCCTCTTCAAACTCAAGAGGCCTTCTTCTCTTGTCTGCATAGCTTTTATGCCAACTCTGAGTGATTTGCATCTTCTCCTGAATCATCTTAACTTTATTTGTCGTTTATGGCACAAGCTCAGGTCCTAAAGCAAAACTTTCTCCATCCTAGTACCAACATAATGGTGTTTGGCATCATCTTCCATATAGTGCCTCATAGGGTGCCATCCCTATACTTGAATGAAAACTGTTGTTGTAGGTGAACTCTATCAGTGGTAAGAATTCATCACAACTTCCAGTTTGTTCCAAAACGTACACCCTCAATAAATCCTCTAAGGACTGCATCGTTCTTTCCGACTGACTATCCATTTATGGTTAATAAGTAGAACATAAATGAAGTTTCATCCTCACCGCCTCTTGCAAACTTTGCGAAAATCTAGATGTGAACCTCGGGTCTCGATCCGAAATAATACTAGAAGGTACACCATGCAGCCTATAATCTCACCGATGTATACCTGAGTTAATATTTCCATTGAGTACTTGATATTAATTTGCAAAAAGTGCACCGACTTTGTTAGCTGATCAACAATGACCTATATAGAATCATAACCTTTCCTAGTCTTTGATAATCCGACAAAACTATAGATTTCCGTTACCATCTTCGGTCTTTCCTATTAAATAACCGTTTTCGCTTTTAATGGATTTACCGAAATTCCTTCCTTGGAAATCACGTGACCTAAAAAAAAATTAAACTTCTTCCTACCGGAATTCACACTTTAACAGCTTCGCAAACAACTTCTTCTGCTTCAAAATCTAAAGAAGTATACTGAGATATTCAGCTTGCTCCTCTAGATTTTGAGAATAGTTCAGAATGTCATTAATAAAGACAACGACAAATCTATCTAGATATGGATGAAAGATCCTATTCATGTAATCCATGAATAGTGTTGGAGCATTCCTCACTCTGAACAGTATCACAAGATACTCATAATGCCCATAACACATCTGAAAAATGGTCTTGTTGGAACAATATAAAAGGATGTGGTTGGAAAATAACCAATCCATTTATAATATTATATCTATTTTGAAAAAAAAGATAAACAAATTAACTCAACAGAACATAGGATAGTTTAAGCAACTTGAATATTCAACAAGACGTTTTTGTATAAGAGTAGAGATAACTAGGTCAAAAGATAACGAAGACACAGATAACTCTAATTGACCCACACGGTCATATACCATAAAGAAATGGGTTACCTCCAGAATTATACAACATAGTTAAAGGATCACTTCCTGTGGTACAATCTTCCTTGTTTAAGTCTTCAGTCTGGTATGTTTTCGCTCCACTTGGATTGTCGATTCTTCCTTCTACGTGAAATGTTGAAATACATTTATTATGAACAGAAGGTTTCATCTTTGGTAAAGTACAATTCTTGGAAATATGTCTGGATTTTTTGCACTTGAAATAGACCACTCTCTTGATCGTACAGTGCTTTGTTGCATGACACTTTCTGCACTTCATACATACTTGTACAGGTGTCGCCTTCTGACTGGGTTTACCACTACCAACACTTCCTCTACACGGCTGTTGTTGTTGTTGACTTCCCGGTGATTGCAAATACGTTTTCTATTTAAATTGTTTAACCTTTCTATTATTCCTCCTTTGGAATCTAGGTAGTCCAAAGTTACCCCAAAATGACTCCCCTCCAGTAGATTCTGAACCTCGACTTCCAATTCCTGCTATTGAACGAGACTATGATTTTGTCCTACAATCACATCAGTCGTTCTCCGTATCGCTTCCACAGTTGTAGTCATATCGTCAGCATTATGTCTTGCTTCTATACGTCCACGTCTACCATGAACCATTTCCTTTCTTCAAAGACAAACAATTTAAAATACAATGGATACCAAAGTAACCATTTCAAGCAATATTATCTCCTTTCGGAAACCAAACATAGAGAAACACATAATAAAAATAAGACAAACTTAACAACAAAACACCAAAAGACTCTAACCGTGCTCTGATACCAACTAATGTAACAACCTCCTTCGGGTGCCACTTTTTTCAATTAAACAAAAGAAGACTGAATTAAATTATAAAATATTTGATTATTTAAAATACAAGTTAAAACTTCTTTCTTGGAGAAAATATAAATTTACCAAAGTTGTAGGTAATATTTAAAAAAAAAAACATATTGAATTGATTAAGACTCACATAACAGACACCACAAAATTTTTAACAAATATTCAATAAACATAAAACTTATAGACTCAAAAGAAAACAATAGCAAACCCCATGATGGTTCCTACTTAATAGCATGGAAATAACACTAACGAGAAAACTTAACATACTTATTTTGTTCTGCATCCATCTCGACGCGCTAGATATCTGTTCCTCTGCAAAACTGCACACTGGCAAAACTGGGAAGATCACTCCTCGATGCCGTCACCGAACTCAGAATATTGCCTTCAGTCAAGTCCAAGAAGCTCGCTTCATCTACTATACAAATTTTGGCAATACAAACATAACAAAACAGTACAACAAAGAGGTGAGATCCCCTTCATCAATACCAATATGGTAGCAAAGAATGATACAAATGACAAAGTCATTCCATACATATAGAAATCATAATTATATTCTTGTTATCAATTCATAAACAATTCCAGTAAACATATATCACAGTAAAATAAACAGTAACAATTTTATCATAACATATATCATCAACATATATGAAATGATTATGTTACACTATAAGAACATTGACCACGCCACAACAATATGTGTACTGATTATAACACCCCAAAATTTGTTTATTTCATGATAAATAGTGGTTTTATAATATTTGTGACTTTTGTGAATTTTTCTAGAGACGCTTGCGAGGAAGAAAGGGAAGCACCTGAGTTTCCTGGCTTCTAGCCCGACTACAATTAGTGCTGATCAGAGATGTCTTTGTGTCTGCATCGATTTTTGGGGTATGCTAAGATGACCTTTCATAGAGGACCCAACTGTTGGCATATTAGCTTGAGCACGGACCAATGCATCTATCACGGGGAGCTGACTGTGTCTTTAGCGTGGGGCCGCCATGACCCGCCTGTTTTTGACTTCACAACCTTTGTTTATTTAGAATTTTACCTGCTTGTTAGAGATTTGTGGGATGATCTTTATTATACCCCACAAGAGGACTCTTTTCTCTCCACTGCTCGGGCTTCTGCTCGAAATTCGGTCGCTCTGATGACGATATCATCGGATGAGGAGGACCCTGCTACGGTCCCTTCTCGTCAATCTTAGGAGCTAATACTATCGATGGCTACTGATGGCTAACCATTTATCTTTTTGGGAAGCCTAACATTTTGCTGTACTTGATGGGTGTATATTTGTACCATCTCAGGTGGGGTATATCTTTTATTTTTTGTATAGTTTATGACGTAATTAAACAGGCTGTTGCATATAAATATATAAATATAAATGTTATGTATTAATGTATGGTTTAGTTTATGTTGGTTTTCACTGCGACAGTTTTAACTATTATCTCGCTACGAAAAGAACCTTTAAGTTAACTCTATCGACACTACTTGGTAATAATACAATTTATTACCAAAAAAAAATATATAATGCCATTTAAAAGGAACCTATACACCTATAAAATGAACCGGGTCTTAATCTACAACGTAATTATTTTCCACAATTTTATTTCGTTCTCACTTCACTATGGTGTGAAGTTCCTTCTTCGTGAGATAAGAAAAAGGGGCATTACACTATCTTGGTATCAGAGCCTCGATTTAAGTTTTCTTTTAGGTTTTGTGGTTTTGGACTGTATTGTTTGTGCTGTGTGATTCTTTGTGTTTAGTATTCTGACAGGATACATCTGACTTTTTCTTGTGTTTTGTATAGTTTGACTTGAAAGAGGATTATGGCTCGGAGAGGAGACATGACTGTGGCGATTAAGGCAATTTAGAGGATGGCTGAGGTCATGCTGCAACAAAACTAGTAGACGACTCAATAGCAAGAAAGGACTGCACAATAGCTTGAAGCTACGACAGATGCCCAAAACTTGGCAAAATTTCATCGCACTAACCCTCCACAATTCAAAGGAGAATTTGACCCAGAGAAGGCTACTCTGTGGATCAAGGAACTGAAAAAGATATTCACGGGCATGAACTGTGCTGACAATAAGAAGGTGACTTATGCAGCATTTATGCTTGTTGGAGACGCAGAGGATTGCTGGATCGGAGAACAGAGATTGCTGGAGATAGAAGGTCGAGAAATTACTTGGGTGGTATTCAAGGAGAGATTCTTGAATAAATATTTCCCGGAAAGTGTCAGACATGCTAAGGAGATGGAGTTTCTGGGTTTGTGGCAAGGAAATATGACTTTAAGTGAGTATGCTGCTAAATTTGAGAGCTTATCGAGGTTCTCAACCTACTTTCAACACCAACCAAATGAAGCATGGAAATGTCAATAGTTCGAGGAAGGCTTAAAACACGATGTGAAGAGGACGGTTATCATTCTGAAGATTAACCAGTTTTCAGAGCTGCTTGATACATGTCGCCGGGTAGAAGACTTAGACCAGGCGCGGGACACAAGAAACCGCAACTTTGGACCTTTTCACTCTCAAAGAGGAGGAAACAATAATGCTAATCGTTACCAGAAGAAGCCTTATTCCAGACCACCTGGAAATCAGCAACAGAGACCGCAAGGTGGAAGTCTTGGAAGAAGTCCAGGTAGAAAGGGTCAAACAACAGCGTCTACGTCGAGATGCATGAAGTGCAGGAAAGAGCACTACACGAGAGATTACATGATCAAAGGGATCATTTGTTTCAAATGCGGGAAGGCCGGACATGTTTCTCGCGACTATAATCAACCTAAGGCAGAGCCTTCCGTCAATGCTGCTAGAACTGCGAAACCGCAAACTAGAGGTAGAGTTTACACCCTGAGCGGTGCTGAAGCCTCTAAATCTGAAGATCTTATATAAGGGGAAGGTGTCATAGAAGGTAATCTTTTAAATGTACTGTATGACTCTGGTGCAACTCATTCTTTCATTTCCTATGACTGTGTGAAAAGGCTTGGTTTACCTGTGTCTTCTTTGCCCTTTGATTTGACTATTTCAACCCCTACTGCTAAACTGTTGTTACTACGAAAGTCTATCGAGATTGTCCCTTAATTGTTGAAGGTCGAATCTTTTCTGTTGATTTGATCTGTTTACCATTATCTCAATTAGATGTGATCTTAGGAATGGATTGGTTATCTACCAACCATGTCCTATTAGCTTGTTCTAGAAAAACCATAGTTTTCTCTTTGGATGAGAATTCTAGATTTTTGACGGCCAACTAAGTGAAAGCTTTCTTGAAAGAAGGAGCTCAAGGATACATATTGTTGTCTTCTTTGAAAATTGAGAACGAGGTAGATGTAAGCATAATTCTAGTGGTTAGAGAATTTCCTGAAGTCTTTCCTGAAGATGTACCTAGTTTACCACCGGAGCAGGAGATTAAATTTACTATTGACCTTGTACCTGGAGCTGGTCCTATTTCCATAGCGCCCTACAGAATGTCGCCAGTAGAGCTAGTTGAGCTCAAGAAGCAATTGGAAGAGCTTTTGGAGAAACAATTCGTTAGACCCAGTGTATCACCTTGGGGATCACCAATATTGCTAGTTAAGAAGAAAAATGGTACTTCGAGATTGTGTGTGGATTATCGTCAGTTAAATAAAGTCACAATCAAGAATAAGTATCCATTGCCAAGGATAGACGACCTAATGGATCAACTGAAAGAAGCAGTAATGTTTTCTAAGATCGATTTGCGATCGGGCTACCATCAGATCAGAGTAAAAGTGGAAGACATTCCCAAAACGACTTTTCGTACTCGTTATGGATACTACGAGTACTTGGTGATGCCTTTGGTGTGACTAATGCACCTGCTATTTTCATGGATTATATGAATAGAATCTTTCATCCTTATTAGGACAGATTCGTCATTGTCTTCATCGATGACATCTTAATCTATTCGCAAAATTAGGAGGATCATGTTGAACATCTTAATATAGTTCTTCAGATTTTGAAGGAGAAAAAGTTGTATGCCAAGTTATCGAAATGTGAGTTTTGGTTGAACGAAGTTAAATTCTTAGGCCATGTGATTTCAAAGGAAGGAATTGTTGTAGACCTATCGAAAGTGGAAGCTGTTCTACAATGGGAAAGGTCGAAGACGGTGACAGAAGGATTCTCGAAGACTGCCGGACCTCTCACTTAACTCACGAGGAAGAATTAAGCTTTTGAGTGGACGGATGCTTGCGAAGAAAGTTTTCAAGAGCTGAAAAGGAGACTAACTACTTCACCAGTGTTAGTTCTGCCTGACCCAAGCGAACCATTTGAAGTATACTGTGATGCTTCATACCAAGGACTAGGGTGTGTCCTTCTGCAAGGCGAAAAAGTGGTGGCTTATACCTCGAGACAATTATGAGTGCATGAGAAGAACTACCCAACGCATAACCTGGAGTTAGCTGCTATGGTATTTGCTTTGAAGATATGGAGACATTTCCTCTATGGAGCAATGTTCAACGTCTTTAGTGACCACAAGAGCTTGAAGTATTTGTATGACCAGAAAAAGTTGAACATGAGGCAGTGGAGGTGGTTGGAATTCCTGAAAGATTATGATTTCCAACTTCAGTATCACCCTGGAAAGGCCAATGTTGTGGCCGATGCCTTAAGCAGGAAAATGATCAGCGTTTCTACCATGATGATCATAGAAAAGGATTTGATAGAATAATTCAGAGA
This sequence comes from Ormosia emarginata, assembly GCA_029884605.1. Lineage (NCBI taxonomy): Eukaryota > Viridiplantae > Streptophyta > Magnoliopsida > Fabales > Fabaceae > Ormosia > Ormosia emarginata. The sequence goes on along the minus strand of JAQQTP010000074.1, from coordinate 22,444,915 downwards.
CGTGTGGTCTTTTGTGGAATTAATGCCAGGAAAAATATGCATGAACATGGTCACTATTTAGAATGATTTGATGGAAGATATCAGAGAAAAGCAAAAAGTTGACAAATTCTTGCAAGAAGAAAGGGAACTGATGAAGTAGGGCGGTATATCAACATTAGAGGAAGGAAGCGATGGAATTTTGAGATTCCAAGGTAGAGTCTGTGTGCCTAAGGATGAAGAACTCAGGAAGTATATACTCGAACATGCTTATACGATTCAGTTGAGTATGCATCCTAGAATGACCAAAATGTACCAAGATTTGAAGAAGTTATTTTGGTGGCATGGAATGAAAAGGGATATTGTGAGATACGTATCTTCCTGTTTAGTTTATCAGAAAACAAAGATCGAACATCAAAGACCATCTGGAATGTTACAACACTTAACTATTCCCGAATGGAAGTGGGATAGTATTGCAATGGACTTTGTTGTTGGATTGCCAAGGACAAAAAGGGGTCATGATTCAATATGGGTAATTGTGGATCGACTTACAAAGTCAGCACATTTCTTGTCGATCAACATAAGACATCCATTGGAGAAATTGACTCAGTTGTACATCGGTGAAATTGTCAGACTACATGATGTGCCTACAAGTATCATTTCTGACAGAGATTCCAAATTTACATCAAAATTTTGGCAAAGTCTTCAAGAAGCAATGGGGACAAAGCTATGTCTGAGTTCTGCTTACCATTCTCAGACCGATGGTCAATCAGAAAGAACAATTCAATCATTGGAAGATTTGCTGATAGCTTGTGCCATAGAACAGACTGAAAGTTGGGATGAAATTTTACCGTTGGTAGAGTTTACCTACAATAATAGTTACCATTCAAGTATAGGGATGACTCCCTATGAGGCTCTATATGGGAGAAGGTGCAGAACACCTTTATGCTAGTATCAGGATCGAGAGCGGCTCACAGTTGGACCTGATCTTATTCAGCAGACGACTGAGAAGGTCATGATGATTCAGGAGAAGATGAGAACAGCTCAAAGTTGACAAAAGAGCTATGGGGACAAAAGGAGAAAACCTCTTGAATTTGAGGAAGGGGAGCATGTGTTCTTGAAAGTCACGCTTACAACTGGAGTCGGTTGAGTTCTCAAATCTAGAAAGCTCACTCCTAAATTCCCTGGACCTTACCAAATTCTTCGTTGGGTAGGTCCCGTTGCTTATCAAATAGCTTTACCATCTTTTCTTTCAAACCTCCACAATGTTTTCCATGTGTCACAATTTCGAAAATATATTCCCAGCCCTGATCATGTCATAGCACCTGATTCAGTATAATTAAAGGAAAACTTGACTTATGAAATGACTCCTGTAAGGATTGAGGATAAGAGAATGAAGCAACTCAGAGGGAAAGACATTTCATTGGTGAAAATGATCTGGAACGAAGCAACTAAAGATGCGACGTAGAAACTAGAAGACAAGATGAAAGAGCAATACCCATAATTATTCTAAGGTATGAAAATTTCGAGGACGAAATTCTTATTTGATGGGGAGAGTTGTAACACTCCAAAATTTATTTATTTTATTATAAATATTCATTTTATAATATTTGAGAATTTTTATAATTTTTTTGGATTTTTCTAAGAATGCAGAATATTTTAATATTATTTCTCGTTTTGCGTACAAACTGAGTGGAGCCGGGAAAGTGAGATATTTTTTCCGAGAACCTTGATCTGTGGAAATGCCGATAGGGGATCTTACTAAACCCGAGACTGGACATAGTTTACGAGATTTCAGATTTTTGAGAAATTTTATCTGATAAAATAATAAATCGTTGTGTAATTCTTATCCGCCGAACGATTAATACTGACTTCTGTCAACTATAACAATTGTCCATTGGATAATAGCATGTATTAAAAATCCTATCACATTATCCTAATGTAATCCACTTTATGTCTAATCAAATCCACTTTAATTCAAATATATTGTATTTTAATCAAAGCTTCTTTGAGAAGCTTTAACCACCCAATGACTTATGTGCCCTTGGCTTGTTGGGGAAGCCAATTTTCCCCTTTCTCTCTCTCCCATTGCCGTGGCAATGCATGCCCAAGGGGAGCAAATTTTTGCTACCCCACTTAACACATTTTATCAAAATATCTCTCATTTCATCCTACACTTTCTCTCTCCTCAAGTTTCATCTTCATTTCTCTCCACCTTCTCTCTTCTTCTTCTCATTCCTTCACGGTTTTGGCAGCCAATTGGTGACCATTTTCTTTCACTTTTCACCTCACCAACATCATTTCTACACTCCCCTCATCATCCTCTACACTTTCTATTTGGAAAGTTTCTTCAAAATCCATCATCTCCTCCATTGTCTTCTAGGATTTTTGGACCCTAAAACCGAAACCACCAAGAAGCAACTAGGAGGCCATTTTCGTGTTTTTCCTTTAGGTAAGAGGAAGATTTGCTCACTTCAACCATTATTGGTGGTGAGAAGACCCTTGTGTGATTGTTGATGGAGAAATCCATATTTGAATGCTTACTTTGTTTGATGATTTTGCATGTTTATGTGTTCTTGATTGAGGTTGATGATTGAATGATGATTTTGAATGCATTGGGGGTGTTGGAATGTTTGATAATGTTAGAATTAACAAATAGAAAATTTGAGGGTTTCCTACACTAATGTGAGGCGATGGTTTTGGTGCAACACCCACCGTTGGGTATCACATTTAAGACTAATCCTAATACAACTTACCCAAGTTGTAAAAGAATTAATCTTGTAAAAATACCAATTTTAAAATTTTGTTTGCGGAATTACAGAAAATAAATAAAACTTTAAACGTGAAACGTAATTAAAACTAACACACCATATTTTACATATTACAACTTTGTTCACAAATAATTTACATAAACACACCCTCAAAATTTAATATTTACATTACACACCAAACCAAAACTATTTAACTAAAACTACAACAAACTAAAAGTTCTGACTTTCATTAGGATCCTCCTCCTCAGTGTTGTCATCAAAGAACTCTGGCGGATACAGTACATGTTGGGTTGGTGTCCTAGCAATCGACATCATGGAATCCTCATGTGGAGTATAAGTATTCCTACTCCAAATCTCACGTATAGGCATATAGAACTCTAGATGCACAGACACGTGTTGTGTTATGATAGGAACTCTATCTCTAGTACCACTTAAATTCAAAGTCAGATCCCCAGTATAAACAAACATTTCCCTATCTAAATTAACTCTCCAAGCATCAATTCCACCGTGGAATTGAACTGTTACAAAACCTAAAACTTGGTGCCTCGCCGCCATACCAAGTAAACACAGAAAACAGTTACTGGTAGTAAAAAGATTTATCCGCCTCCTCGCCTCCTCGGTCTTCATCAAATATATACAATAAAACAAATATAACATATAAAGAGGTGAGAACCCCTATATCAATACCAATGAGGTAGTATAGAAAATGACAGTAACAGATACATATACGATATTATCATATACAGTCATATCATATTACAGATAACATATTAAATAAGCATAAATATCACACCAATATGTTGACTCATTATGCATATGTACAACGACCTAATTCCTACTCCATGGAGCTAATCATAATTTCAGAGAGAATGATAGGGAGTACATGTCTGCATATCGTTAGCCTCAAATCATGTGCCAATATATCATATCATGGTGCGCAACATGACCGATACAGACACTCTCAACCAATCACGAAAAGAGTAGCAACTCCATCGAGACTGTCGGCGTGTTTGCAAAGGATACCACGACACAGTGGTACTGCCAACTGGTCACATATGACATTCCACACCCCGACGTCTCCAAGATCACTGAAGATCGTAACTACGCAATTCTCACCCGCACAAAGGTGCAATTTCCATCTCCTAGGCCCATTGCCTTACTTGACATGCTTTTCTATATATGATTTATGATTCAAAAATACATACAACCATTATTTTATCGTATTTCACATATACGCGTCATTTCTTGACAGTATCACTTTTTAACATAACAGGGCCCACCACAATTGCCTGACAGCCAACGGCTGTAATTTTCAATCGCATAAACATTTTATCACATTTTTGAAATCGCGTAACATTTTTCTTACGTTTTCAAATTACGTAAATATTTTTCAACGTTTTCGCAATCACGTAAATAATTTCAAACATTTTCTAAATTTCAGAAATATTTTCAAACATTTTCTAAAATACGAAATATTTTCAAACATTTTTAAAATGCATAAATATTTTCAAATGTTTTTAAATCCCATAGAGGTTTTTAAACGTTTTCTTAATCGCGTAACAACTTAAAATCATTTTCTCAATCGTGTAGCATAAAAATCAATTGCGTAGCTTAAAAATAATAATTTTTAGCATTTTTCTCTTATGTAAAATATTTTCTCAACTTTCTAAATTTATTTTATAAAATCCTCTAAATAATATATGCATTTTAGCCTTCTTGAAAATGTTATCTTTCTAAAAAATCCTTAACGTATTATTTTCTATGATTCTTTTCAAAAATTTGATTTCTTTGATTTAATTAAATATTATAACTTTAACACACCAACTTAAATTCAACCATTAAATCTAGTTTCCTTTTTCTACTAAAAATTCATTAAATTGATTTGTTGTTAACTAATTACCAAAGTCCACACTTAGTAAAATAATCTAGGGTTTAAAATTCCACACTTTGGTGTGTTGGCCGAAAATTAGGTTTAGGTTTCGTATACATACTTAATCATTTTTCATCACCAAAATCATTTACAAAACATTTGATCCAATTTGTTATCCCTAAATTCATTAATCCATAACTTAAGAAATAATTTGAAATATCTTGTTCACTTGGTGATGTTCAAAACCGTGAGCCTCCCCTAGGTTCTTTGGAACCTTCATACAATTTTCTTCTCATAATAATCATATCCTACTTTACACAATAATCATCATGTTTCCATAAGCATATAAACAAATAAATCAACATATAATCACATAAACAAGCATAAAATCAAAGCTTTAAAATAAACCAAACAACAATCACCACAAACAAAGCAAGCTTAAAACCATACAAGTGAATAAATCCTTATAGATTTTTCACCACAAACAAAGCCATCTCCTCACCACCAACATATGGTTGATGAGGTTTATCTCCCTCTTACCTCAAGGAAGACAAAATCCACTTGGTTGCCTTGCTTCAAGAATTTTGTGAAGCTCAGAAGAAAATCCTAACAAGCTTAGACCAACATAAAGTTATAAACTAAGCTTGAATAAGAGAAACCATGGAACAATCATGGTTTAGAAACTCAAGAATCAAACTTAGAAACAAAGAAGAAGAATTTTTACCTTGAAAGTTAAAGAACCCTAACTTGTAGTAAAGGTAGAAGATGAAGGATTTTGCTTAAGTCTTCAACACAGAAGAGTCTTAGAATGATGTTTAGGCTTTGAAAATACAGTTAGATAGAATTTTACAAGCTTGGATGGTTGGTGTTATGGTGATGGCTGAATGGTGCTTTGGAGGAGAGAAATGGAGTTTTGGTTAAGTGTAGAAATGAAGAAATGAAGAGAATGGCTTAAGTGTCTAAAGGTGATAGAATTGTGATAGATAGTCTATACCAAGGCTTGTTGCCGTGGAGTTACTAGCATGTGGGGAATTAATTGCATGGTCATTCAAGGTGCAAATCAAGCACATGGTTCAAGTCACCACATGGTCATGCTTTGGTCATCCTTTGATGAATCACTAACTCTTGAAGCTCCTAGAAACTCCTTCATGGCCGTGGAGTTCATTGCCTATTACTAACTAAAATTTGTTTCAATTTGTGACCATTTAAGCTTAAGTTAACATATTAATTCATCTAGTTTAAGAACTAATTAAGCTAGCCATTTTTGTTGACTTAAGGCTATTGGCTAAGAATCATGTCAAGCCACTAATGTTGACTATTCTAAGGATTAGTAGCACATGGTTAGCACATGGCTAAAGCTACAAGAAATTATTACTCACAAAATAAAAATTACAGCTCACAAACTGGTAATTACTATACAGTGAATAATAAAATCACAGTATAAGAAAATTTAGTAACTGTATCTGGTTTCGGGTTTAGTAAGATCCCCCGGCCCCGCATTAACAGTACAAAATTTTCTGGCTATTAAAATTTTTTAGTGTTTCCGGGCCCACCCTGGGCCCACAGACAACCCAAAATAATATTAAAATATTCACAGTCTCAGAAAAATCCACGAAAATTCTCAAAAATCACAAAAATTATAAAATTTATACTTATGCAGAAAAAAAAATTCGGGGTGTTACAACTCTCCCCTACTAAAAAAAAAATTATCCTCGAAATTTACCATACCTCAGAACAATTGAGGATATTGTTCTCTCATCTTGTCTTCTAGCTCCCATATAGCATCTCCCGTCGTTTCATTCCAGATCACTTTTACTAACGGAATATCCTTCCCTCTGAGTTACTTCATCCTCTTGTCTTTAATCTTAACAGGAAGTGTCTTATACGTCAAATTTTCTTTCAATTGTACCTCATCGGGTTGAATGACATGACTTGGATTAGGAATATACTTTCTCAATTGGGACACATGGAAAACATTATGAAGGTTGGAAAGAAAAGGTAGTAAAGCTATTTGGCATGCAACTGGACCTATCCGACGAAGAATTTGATAAGGCCCAATAAACTTAGGAGTGAGTTTTCTGGATTTTATAACCCTTCCAACACCAGTCGTAAGGGTAACTCGTAAAAACACATGCTCACCTTCCTCAAATTCAAGAGGTCTTCTTCTTTTATCAGCATAGCTTTTCTATCTACTTTGAGTCGCCTTTATTTTCTCTTGGAGCATGTTTACTTTCTCAGTTATTTGTTGTATCATCTCAGGTCCAATGGTCATACTTTCACCATCTTGATACCAACACAAAGGTGTTCGACATTGCCGTCTGTAAAGCGCTTCATAGGGTGTCATCCCTATACTTGAGTGAAAACTATTATTGTAGGTGAATTCTACCAAAGGTAAAAATTCATCCCAACTCCCTTTTTGTTCTAGCACACAAGCTCTTAACAAATCCTCCAATGACTGTATTGTCCTCTCCGTTTGACCATCCGTTTAAGGATGATAAGCAAAACTCAAATGAAGTTTAGTTCCCATTGCTTCCTGTAGGCTTCCCCAAAACCTTGACGTAAATCTTGGATCTCTATCAGAAATGATACTAATGGGTACACCATGTAGTCTTACGATTTCACCAATGTACACCTGGGTCAACTTTTCCAATGAATACCTAATATTGATTGGCAAGAAGTGAGCTGACTTCGTAAACCTATCAACAACGACCTATATAGAATCATATCCTTTTCTGGTCTTTGGCAAACCCATAACAAAATCCATTGCTATACTATCCTATTTCCATTCTGGAATAGTTAGGGTTTGTAGCATACCCGCTAGTCTTTGATGTTCAACCTTCACTTTCTGACACACGAGACATGATGACACATGTTCAGCAACATCTCTCTTCATCCCAGGCCACCAAAATAATCGTTTCAGATCATGATACATTTTAGTCATTCCTGGATGTATACTCAACCTGCTGGTATGAGCTTCGTCGAGAATCGCCTTTCTAAGATTGGGATCATTAGGTATACAAATTCTACCTTTAAACATTACGATCCCGTCAAATTCTTCCTTAACCGTTGCCCCATGGCCTTGCTTCAACTGCTCTCTTTCCTCTTGTAAATATTCATCATTATATTGTTTTTCTCGAATTTCCCCAAGCAAATCATTCAAAATCGTGACCTTGTTCAAACGTGTAACACCCCTTGATATAATGACCACAACACAATCGTCATTACACCACAATCACTAAACCCAGTCATGCACAGTCTCAAAAATAGTATTTACAAAAATATTTATTTCATTTATACATAAATAGAAAATATAAGCCCCAAATGAATGCATATTTAGTATCCAACCATTAACGTACAACCACTGAAGAAAAACATATTTCATATATAACATATTCAGCCTTAACACAAAGCACTAACAACACTAAATATAGTACTTATATATTCAAATAAAATATAGTGGGTACTAAAGCACAAAAAGGGAAAGTAGTAACCCTTGGATAGGTACTACTAGCAGACAAAGCCGCAACCCCATACATACGTGACACTTGGAGTCCCAATCGACATGTCAGGCATCAATCCCTCCACGAAGTTGCACCCGTGCGTAACCGAAGAAATCTCGTCTAGACACCATATCGAAAATAATGAATCAGCTCAATCCAACCAGTAAAGATGTGGTCCTTCATCTTCTTCCTCACAATCTATTATCATATATATATATATATATATATATATAGATATATATATATATATATATAGATATATATATATATATATATATAGATATATATATATATATATATAGATATATATATATATATATATAGATATATATATATAACAGAAATACAAGAATATAGGAAAGAGGTGAGACATCCTACTTACATTACCAATTATGGTAGTAAAGAAACACAACGGCACAGAGCGCCCACATAGTAGAGCAATAACATTTAAGCAACAGTAATTACATACGATAAGAGAAAATAGTAACAGAATCTCAGATAATGAATAATTAAAACATTTCAGATAATCATGACATCAATAACCTAATAATATTATCATCATATAAATGAGTGCCAAATAATATGCCGACTCACAATGCATGTGCACTTGGTACTAAGATTTTCCATTTCCATTTCAAAGATGAACGTTTCGGGAGATCTGTCTCCCTTAATGACAGTCTACGCCGGACCACGAAGAGAACAGTGCTTGTTAGGCGCGTGATTCGTTGCAACGGTTTATCATGGCCAGGGGTATAATAAGGTGATAACATCATCACGAAATGAACCACTGCACCTCACAATCCTCAATCAGATCCTTCCATGGGATCACACTATTCAATTCTCGCTCATTTACCACAAAAAGAATAGTGATTTGTCAGGTGCATGATGAGTGCAATCGGTATAAACCGCGTCTTATGATCCTCAATCAGATCCATCACAGACCTTACCATTCAATTCTCATTCATAGGCTCATATAGCCTTTTAACAGTCATTGACTGAGCAATTTGTTCAATACATGCTGACTCAATGCATGATCATAGGCTCATCTAGCCTTTTAACAGTCAACGACTGAGCAAATGTCCAATGCATATTGACTCCATGCAAATCATGTATATTCAACGATAATGATACACCTTCCTTAATATGCCACAATTTGGCCAATTTAAGCATTAACATAATTCTTAGTCCCAAGCACGGACCTACAATAGTATAGTGTTAATTTCTCTAGAGTGATAGCACACTTTTAGAAGTTCATTCCTGGGTTTCACCCTAGCTCAACAAGTCTTATGAGATCATCATAAAGTTCCACTTTAATTAACATCTATTATCGAATCATTATAAAGTTTCGCTTTAATTAACATCTCTTATGGATTCATTTTCTAGAGGGATCCTCTTGAAGTCCTTATTGAATCTTCATTCCTTTAGATTGCTCAAGTTCCTTAATCTAATCAATTATGCTCACTTAAAATTACTCTAAGTGTATACAAATTCTCTTGTTCTTCCCTTATGTTCAAAATCATTCTAAGTCTCCATTTTTGCACTACATTTTGTGACATTTTGCCTTAAGAATCCGTGAGCCTCATTATAACAAAATCTAACTCTTTTTCCTTCACCACAATGTTGATCACTTATCATTTAATCACATAAGACCCAAGGTTGCACAAAGATCACAACTTAACCTAATAAATATTCTAGAGGCCGTGAGCCTCCTAATGGTATGAATCTAACCAATCTTCTTACCACATTGTTAGTTACTTTCATTAAATTACTTAAGTTCCAAAGTTGCTACAAATTTAAGTCTTGAACCCTAACAATTATTCAAGAGGTCGTGGGCCTCCCAGTGGGTAGGAACCCAAAGTTTTCCATTTTATTCATTTGCCCTTTAACTCTTCATCACCTAAGTTCCAATCTTTACAAAACCACACCTTGAACACCCAAAATTTTGGCCTCTTGGCCGTGAATCCAAATGGGCAAAAGACCCTAAAATCCCTTCACATGACAATCCAAGCAATCCAATATATTTTTACATAGTCATCAAGACATATAATAATAATCAATAAATCATACAAGTCCAAATAGCACAAAATCATGAAGAACATCACAACCAAGAGAGTAATCCCACATGGATTCCTCATCAACAACATAAAGAAAACGTTTCCTCACTACCAAGATAGGTTAAAGAGGATTATCTCCCTCTTACGTAAAGGAAGAACACGAAAATGACCTCCTAGATGGCTTCTTGGTGGCTCGATTTTGGGGCTCCAAAAACCCTAAAAATAAAGTTCAAAGAATCAACACCAATGGTTGAAAAAGAAGAGATCTATGGTCATAAATATAGCCATAGAAACGAAAAATAGGAAGAGAAAGTGAAGAATCAAAGAGTTACCTTCAAAGTCTCAAATTTTGTTCTTGAGAGAAAGTGAAGAAGGTGATGAATTTTGAAGAAGATCTCTAAAGAGAAAATGTTTAGAATGAGAAGGAGTGTGTAGAAATGGTAATGGTAAAGTGAGAAAATGAAAATGGTGATGGTCACCTATTGAGGCTACAAAAACCGTGAGGGTAAAGGAGAAGAAGAAGAGAGAAAATGGTGAAGATGTGATCTTTATGGATGGATCTTAGAAGAATGATGTCTAAGATGAGTAGTAGCTTAAGAAAAATGAAGACTTGAGATTTTTTCCATGGTAGAGGTGGGTGGAGATGGTGGTTCCGTGGAGAGGGTGAAGGAGAAGAAGAAGAGAGAAGGTTGAGAGAAAAGATGAAGATGGAAGGTAGAGAGAGAAAGTGATAGTAAAGTGAAATGAAATGAAATGTGTAATTAGGTGTATTTTGTGTAAGTGTGTGAATTAAAATGTGTGGCCACAAAGAGCCCTCAAAATTGTGTGGTGGAGGGGAGGAGAGAAGAAATATGGCTTCTTGAAGAAGCCAATAGAAAAGTGCAAGGAAGTTTCCTCCAAGCTTCTCCAACAAGCCAAAAGGAAGGTACTAGGAAGCTTCCTTCCTTTGAAAAGTTAAAGTGATGTCATGGTGATGATGTCACCATGGTGATGTCATTAAAGTGTTCTCTAAAATATGACTAACACTGTATCAGATTTATTATCAGTGGACAAAAATCACAGTTAACAAAAATTGATATTTATTGTCCAACGGATAATAAAATTATTCTGCGATTTTTATTTATCAGATAAAAATCTCGAAAAATGTGAAACCTCGTAAACTGTATCTGTTCTCAGGTTTAGTAAGATCTCCTATCAACGTTTCCACAGTCCAAGGTTCTCGGGAAAAATATCTCATTTTCCCAACTCTGCTCAGTGCGCACGTAAAATGAGGAATAATATTAAAATATTTCACGTTCTCAGAAAAATTCATAAAAATTCATAAAAATCACAAATATTATAAAACAACTATTTATCATAAAATTATTAATTTTTGGGGTGTTATAACTCTCCCCTTCAAATAGAAATTTCATCCTCGAAATTTTCATTCATTAGAATAAACATTGATGTTGTTTCTTCATCTTACCTTCTAACTTTCATGTCATATCTCTCGTCATGTCAATTCAGATCACCCTTACCAATGTGATCTCCTTGCCTCCGTGTTGCTTTGCTTTCCTAACCTTGACCTTCATAGGAAGTATTCCATAGATCAAATTCTCTTTTAATTGTACTGTGCTTAGTTCGATGACATGGGCTGGATCGGGGATATACTTTTGCAATTATGGCATGTGAAGGACATTATGAAAATTAGAAAGAAAGGACGACAAAATCAGTTGATAGGCTACCGGACCAATTCGAAGAGGAATTTGATATAGTCCGAAGAATTTAGGAATGAGTTTGTTGGTAACTCAGACAAGATGACACTGAAGCTAGACGTCATACTCCTTCAAAATTTCTAGTCACCTTCTTTGTCTCATGTTCAACCCCTTTTTATCGACTAGACACTTCAGGCCCTTGTGATTGCTAAAGGCGTTGAACGTTGCTTCACACAGAAAGTGTCTCTATGTTCTCAGAGTAAATACAACTGCGGCTAACACTAAGCCGTGAGTTGGGTAATTCTCCTCATGCACCCTCAACTACCTCGAGGCGTAAGTCACAATTTCCTAACTTTGCATGAACATATATCCTAGACCTTGATGTGAAGCATCACAAAACACTTCGAATGTTTCATTGGGATCGGGTAGAGTCAAAACTGGAATATCTCCTCAACCTTTGAAAACTTTCTTTACATGTGTTGGTCCATAAAAAGTTTGATTCTCTTCTTGTAAGCTGAGTAAGACGTTCTACTGTCTTGGAGAATCCATCGACGCTCCTTCAATAAAAACTAACTAGTCCCACCAGCTACGAATCTCCTTTACAGTCTCCGATTTTTCCTTTTTGAAGAACTGCTTCAACCTTTTATGAATCCACAACAATTCCTCCATTTGAAATTTCATGACCCAAAAACTGAATCTTCTCCAACCAGAATTTGTACTCTGATAATTTGGCGTATAACTCTTTTCCTTTAAAGTCTAGAAAACTATATCGAGATGTCCAACGTGTCTCTCCATATCTTCGAGAATAGATCAAAATGTCATCATTAATGACAATGACAATTCTGTCCTAAGTAAGATGGAAGATCCAATTCATGTTATCCATGAATACGACAGGAGCATTTGTTGTAACATCCCAACTTTAGGATAAATGATCGTTATATCCTGATTGTACTGTTTTATGTTTTCTGTATGATATAAAATTTATTTGACTGTTTCGTGTTCATATTTAAGTGTTTTGTGTGATTTGTTCCGAGTCAGGAAAATAATAATTTTCGGACCGGGGAAATCTTATTTTAATTATTCGGAGCTAGGGGATCTTACTAAACCCAATTCTGAGTGATATGGTTGTTAATCTTTTAATTTTTAGGATTTAACTGTGCAATAAAATAATTTTATATTATTATAATATTATTTTATTAGTCAATATAAAAAAAGATAATGGACTTGAAAATGTCTATAGGACCCACTTTTGGTTTGTAGGACCCACAATTGATTTGCGAGACCCACGTTTAGTTAAAGTAGTCAACGTTGATGGCTTGATTTATTTTAAGCCAATAGGAATTAAGTCAACAAAGAGGGCTTGACTTGATTTACACCGTTGGATGAGAAGGTTTAGTTTTGAATATCAACCGTTGATCTAATCTATGGTTGTAAGGATAAGCTTAATGATGAAGGACTTGGATATCCACCATTGATTTAATGGACGGTGGAGATTGGTCTCACAAAAAAAATGGTTGGAATCATTTGTGACCGTTGGATGAGAAGAATGTAGAGAAAATCTTGACCCTTTATCTTTAAAGATGAATCTAATGGCTAGAATTTCATGGAGATAAGATCTAATAGCTTAGATTTGATCATATTACTACCTAATACCAACCCTTGATATGATCAATGGCTCTTGAAATTTGGATTATAAGAATATTAATTAATTAGTAATGTAAATAATTTTCCTAATTAAGTTAGGTTAAGTGTGCTTAGAAGCTTAATGGGATTAGTAGCTAATTAATCACCATTAGGGAGGAATCTTCAAGAACAAATGACATTGCATGTGACTAGGCATATGACAAGGCTTGGATTAGCCAATGGAAGACAAGCTTGGTGACCAAGTTTTGATCTCAACCTTTGATGAAGTCTAAGGCTTGGATGGAGTCTTGAAAGTCAAACAAAGAGGCCACCTCTTCATTGGATGTGTTACACGGCCATGCACCATTTTGGAGAGCAATTTTCACTTCATTCTCTAACAAATGTATAATTAATCCAAAACTTATTTTCTAAAGTGTAGAGTTGATGTTTTACCTAAAAAGAATGCATTTGTAATGAATTTCCAAGATTTAAAGAAGTAAACCAATTTTTATTAGAAATGTGATATAGAAGAAAAATACATAAAACCCTTGAAAAATACTTACTTTTGAATTTTTAAGTATAGTGATAATTACTAAAGTGGATTTAGTAATTGCAACACCCTACTGGGGATGTCACATTTCCGAACAATAATAATAAAACCTTTACCCAAGTTATAAATTATTTCGTAACATATAATGATATAGGTTGTAAAAATATTTTTTTTAACAAAATATTATAAAAATAAATAAACAGAACATAAAATAAAACAAACTATTACATACACACCATAATTATACATATGATTTTGTTTTTAATAGGTACAAATAATTTACATATTACAAACTATTTAATTAAAACAGTAAACTGTCTGGTTTAAAGCAAACCATAAACTAGCCCAAGCATAATACTAAAAGTTCTGATCCTCCGAAGAATCCTCCTCGGGAAGATCATCGGAAGATAGAAATACTCCGGTAACACCGTACCACACTACAATCAATCCATATAATATGGATGATCTCGAGGTTCGCCTTCCTCGAACTGGTCACTCAGTTGCTGCTCCTCATTGTATTGACAATCCAATAGTTGCTCCTCTTCTACTTCCTCAACGACTTTACGGAACATAAATAATAATACAAAAAATATATACAAAGAGGTGAGACAATCTATATCATTACCAGCATAGCAGTAAAGAAAACAACAATACAAACGAATATAATAGTTAATATAACAATTCATATTATCACATATGTAAAATATCATAAATCAAATTATAACTATTCACATAGTGATGCAGATTAAATATGCCATGTACTCAGACTCGTTCCTACTCCATGGAGATAATCACAAACATCAAAGAAAATGATCCGGTAGACATGTCCGCACATCAGGCTGCCTCAACCAACTATTACACAGTCAAATACGTCGTGTAAATAACACACAGTTAAACACATCGTGTGAATCGTAACAGTCAAATACGTCGTGTACGTCCAGGCATAGTACTAGACAGTCCCTAATAAATCCTGATTAAGAATAGTATTTATCGAGATCGCTAGTGTGTGTTATCAGTTACCACGGCCCAGAGGAGTTACCAACTATCCACATGTGGAATCTACTACACACTAACGCCTCCAAGTTCTCTACATGAACACACTACGCCTATCACACCCGCAACACGGTGTAATTCATCTTGTCAGTCAATTGTCAATTTCAACCAAATTGACATACCACTCTATGTATGTAATGATTCATAATTACAAAAATACCCTCAGCATCAGCATGAATCATAATTACATAAATATCCTCATTGTCACCATAATTACAAAAATACCCTTAGTATCAATAACTCCAAAAACAGTATGTCTCCACTTGACAATATTATTTCCCAACATGTCCGGGTCCACCACTTTGGCCCGACAGTAAAAATTACTATTCCCATTAGTCGCGTAAACAAATTTTTTACGTTTTTCAATCGCGTAAATATTTTTCAACGTTTTTTCAATTGAGTAGTTTAAAATCTACTATTTTAAATACGTGTAAGCTATTTCTACTATTTTTCACTGTATAAAATATTTCTTGACGTTCCAAATTACATTTTTAAACTTTGCAATACTAAAAATATTATTTAGACATTATTTTCCATTTTTCTTACAAAAATTACTCTAAGTAATAATTTTTGACGTTTTTCTCAAAAATTCAATTTTAATAAATTCTTCTACAGTTAATTTTATTCTTTAACTACGTAAAATATTTCCTTGCTTTCTAAATGCCATTTTGAAACGTTCTTCAATACTTGCTCATTTTTAATCAATTTTGATAGCATTTCGTTTAGAAAATTCACTAAGTGATATTTTTTACGTTTTCCTTTTAAAAATTCCTTTATTTAATTATAACCATAAAATACACTTTGAAAATTGATAACATACTTTAAAAACTCAAAGGTAAGTATTTTTCAAGTGTCTAAAATTTATTTCTTTTCTATACTAGACTTCTAATAAAAATTTGTTTACTTATTTGGTTCTTAAAAATCCATTGTAAATGAATTCTTTTTAGGTTAACTAACTAGTCTACACATAGAAAATAAATTTTGGATTAATTATACATTAAAAAACATTTTTGACCGAATTCCACCATTCTTTGTACAAATCATTTTTAAATTATTTTCCATCCTCTAAATTATTGTAAAATCCATTAACTTAATCAAATCAATTAAGTCATCCATTCAAAAATGGTTGAGAACATTTTGGTTCTCTTTTTCATAGTAAAAACTGTGAGCTCTTCATCATGTGTTCTTTGGAATACTTATGCAAATCTCAACATATTATTCACATCTCACAATAGATATCATATATCTATGAACACATACCATATATTAAAGCAATCATAAAACACATACCAAAATATCAAAGCTATAGACATGCTTGCATGCATAATAAATCACAAATAGAAAAGACAATAAACATGCACACAAAATTAATCACAAATAGAAAAGAAAACAAACAACCAAGTGAATGAATCCTTATGGATTCTTCACCACAATTACATCCATTTTCTCACCACCACACATGGTTGATGAGATTAAATCTCCCTCTTACCTATAAGGAAGACAAGATCTCCTTGGACTCCTCTTTAGAAATTTTGTGTAGCTTCAACAAAAATCCTAGCAAGCTTAAACAAATTACAAAGTCATAAACTATGGTTGAAAAAGATAAACCATGGATCAATCATGGCTTAGAGCATCAAAAATCAAATTAGAAACAAGAAACAAGAATTTTCACCTTATAGGAAAGAAACTTCAAAGTGATTTTCCAAGCTCCAAATGAATGATTTAGCAAAAACTCACAACTAGAGATGTTCTTAGAATATGGTTTAGAATTAGGAAATGAAGTTGGATGAAATTTTTTATGAGTGGAAGTGTTAGAGAAGCTTGATGGCCGAATGGTGCTAATAGGAGAGTTTTGGAGTTTTTCTAAGTTCTTGGTAGGAAGAGAAATGAGAGAATGATTTAGAATAATTGAATGAATGATTATGAAGTGAATATTAGCCCCCCCCCCCACAATGCATGGTCGTAGAGCTCAATCAAAGAGCTAGCCACCTTTGTTGACAAATTAGCTTCGTAATGGCCTTTGATGAATTGAATGGTGGATGGCTAAGCTCTAGAATTCCATGATTGCTTCATGATTGCATTTTGAGAGCATAATGCATGCATAAGGCCGAAAATGCTATAGGAATTCTAATCAAAATTTGATTGATTTTAATAACTTAATTATGATTAAGTCCTCCTAGTTAAGTTTAATTAAAAGTTAGTTAGATTTCTTTGTATTTTAGTTAATCATTTATTTACTTAGAGTCCCTAATCTTCTACTTGATTATACTAGTACATTGCCTAACTAAAATTTGATGAAAAATTAATTAAGTTTAATCCATTTAATTATTACTTAAACCCTTTAGATTAACTTAATTAGGTTTTAGACTAATTATTCCATTAAGTTAGGTTTTAACTAACTAATCTACTAAATCTAACCATTTTTATGGATTTTCAACCTTTTGGTCTAGAATTTTACAAGCTATTTACGTTGGTAAACTTTTCCTAAAAGTGGGTCTCACAAACCTAAATGTGGGTCCCACAAGCTAAACGTGGGTCCCACAGACTTTTCTGCATGATAAATATTTTTATTATAAAGAAAAATCCTAAAAATTAAAATATTGATATACATATTATTCAGAATTGGGTTTAGTAAGATCTCCCAGCTCCAAATAATCAAACAAGATTTTCTCCGGCCCGAAAATTATTATTTTCTTGACTCGGAGTAAATCACACAAAATAATCAAATACAGTTACGAAACAGTCAAATTAATTTTATAACACACAAAAAACAGAAAAATAGTACAATTAGGACAAAAACATAATTAAGCAAAAATTGGGGTGTTATAGTAATAATAAACTAAGTAAATGAATTTTTAGAGTAAAAATGTAGAAAGTACATTTTTAATAAAATTTATAGATAAAATCTTTGTCAAAATTTATTAAAAATAGACAAATAAAAGAAAATGTTTTATAATATATTTATAATGTAAGGAAATTATTCTACATAGTTTGAAAGTATTAGAAATAGCTTATACAGTTTTAAAATCTTTATTTTAAAGCTTTTCGATCAAGAAAACGATTTAAAAATCTCACGCGATTGAGAAAACGATTTAAAAATACTACACAATTTTAAAAACAGCAAAATATATTTACGCGATTTAAAAACATTTGTAAAAATGACAAAATTATGAAAACGCGATAAAATTTCTATGCGATTAATTAAAACAACGAGATTTACTGTTGGGCCAAAGTGGTGGACCCAGATATGTGGAAATATGGTACGTTAGGTGGGAACGTACTGTATTTGAGATTTTTGCCATTGAGAGCATTTGCGTAAATATAAGAATATTTTGAAGCTAAGGGTAATTTAGTAATTATTGTTTTTATTCATGCATTGAGTTGTGCCAATTTGGTTAATAATTGGTGATTTGATTGACGAGGCGAATTACACCGTGTTGTCGGTGTGATAAGCGTAGTGTGGTTCATTCCTTTGTATGGACTTGGAGGCATTAGTGTGCGGAGTATTCCACATGTGACAAATTGGTTGCTTTTCTCCGGGCCGTGAGCGGTAACACACTAGTGATCTCGACACGCACTATACTTAATCAAGATCTTGTAAAGACTATTTTAGTACAATGCCTGTAGTTGCACGATGTTTGGACAGCGTGCTACTACATGATGATTGGACAGTGGGCTATAGACACAATGTTAGACAGTGCAATAGTTTGGTTGGGTAGCCTAAAGTACTGATAGATCCTTTCGGGTCATTCTCTCTGATATCTGTGTCTAGCTCCATGGAGTAGAAATAAGTCGTATTGCATTTGCATTTGTGTCATGCATCATAACATTATTATCTGTGATATTATTTGATATTGTTGTATTAAAATTGTTGTATTAAATTGTATTATTATTTATGTTGTTATGGTATGCTATATTGTATGAACTGTTATACCTGTTGTATTGGCGTTTTCTTATTTGCCATGCTGGTATTGATGTATGATAATCTCACCTCTCTATACGTACTGTTTCTGTATTATAATTTATATTGTAAAGAGTTTGAGGAAGAGGATCAGCCTCTAGATTGTGAGTATCCTAAGGAGGAGGAGTAGCAGCAAGCCGGGGATCAGTTCGATGACTGCGAACCATCTGATCATCCATACGCGCTAGATTGACTTTTGAGCATGGCGTTGCCGAGATTTCTTGGGTTTGTGAGACTAGAGTTTCACGGAGGCTCTGAGGCTTGGCGTTTGCACGAGGATAGAGGATTAATGATCTTCTTAGGGCGGATGACTTTGACTCTGCGAGGAGAGTTTGATGCGGAGCCTGTATTTACTACGACTCTGTACCTCCATCTGGAGCTGCCGCTGGAGCTTAAGCGTCATTGGGGAGGACTTTTCTGTGTTCCCAGTGAGATTAGTATAGTGTCGACAGCGCGGACTCATGTCCGTAGAGCTGCGAGACATCCTGGATACCTATCACCTGAAGTTTCATCTGAGAGTGATCCTTCAGAGGGTTAGATATCTATGATGTGCACTTGGGCACTTTTTGATGTAGTGTTGTATATGAACTCTTTATTGTTTTTTTTTAAATACTTTGTAGTTGTATATTATTTGCTTAACTTAAAACAAATTCTTATGTATATTGTGTGAGATATCAGTTTGTTTCACTTTATATTCCATGTTATTTTATTTAGTAATATTCAGTATAAAAGAGGAAAAAATTTTTACACCCCATACTATTTATGTAACAAATGTTTTACAACTTGGGTAGATTTTATTTTATTGCATCATAAATGTGGCACTCCCACAAGGGCGTTACATTTGTCACTTCGAACGACATCATGAGATACCCATAATGTCCAAAGCGCATTCGAAAATCATTTTGGGAACATCCTCAAATTCCCATGAATCTAATGATGACCAGTACATACATCTATCTTAGAGAAAACAATGACTCCCTTCTCGCATGTCCATCTAATCATTTATCTTCTTTTGAGAATTCTCATCCTTGATCGTAACCTTGTTCAATTGGCGTCAATCATCATCTCACCGAGAAGTTCCATTCTTCTCCTTAACTGACAGCACTGTAGCTCATCATGCGAAACTCATTGACTACGAGAGTGGCATTTATATTCCCCTTGCTTTTGTCCTCCATAAAAGATAACATGTATCCTGGGATTCCTTTTCCTCACAAAGCTTCAACTTTGTTGGCCATTACGAATCCAAAAGTCTTAGTCTCAAGAAACACTAAGGTCTTCATTGAAATGATCTAGTAGGGTATAGCTAGGAAAATAGTCAATCTATTCTTAAAATCATGAACTCTAATAGGTATGATTTTAGGTAAGCAAGACAAATCAACAAAAGATTCGATCTTTAGCAAAAATAGCATAGATTAAACAAACTTAAGTGTCAACAATAAGTCTTAGTAACAGAAGTAGAAATAACTAAGTCAAAGATAATTGAAGACACAGATGAATCCAAATGATCCATACGATCATACGCTATAAAGAAATGGGTTGCCCCCAGAATTGTATAGCACAGTTACAGGATCATCGCTTGAGGCACAATCTCCATCATTTAGATTTTCAGTCTGGGAAACCTTCGCGCCATCCAGGGTGTAATCTTTCCCTTCAGTTGGGGATCTTGAAGCACACGCATCATCAACAGAAGACTTCTTCTTCGCTGAAGCACAATGTTTAGAAACGTGTTCGGGCTTTCCGCATCTGAAGCAGATTATCCCTTTGATCTTACACCCCCTCGTTAAGTGGTCTTTTCCACATTTCTTGCATCTTGATAAGAATGTCGAGGTCTGACTGGATCTACTGCCACTAGCACTTTCTCTATGAGTTGGATGTTACGGTTGCTTCCCTGATAATCATGAATACAGTTTCTGCTTAAACTGATTAATCTTTCCATTATTCCTCCTTTGGAATCTAGGCAGTCCAAGGTTGCCCCAAAATCGACTTTCCTCCAATAGATTCTGAATCTCAACTTCCAATTCATGTTGTTGTGCAGCCTTTTGATCTTGGTGAGTTGTCACCTCAGCTATCCTTTGCATTTCTTCTGCAGTTGCAGTCATACTTTCATTATCTCGTCCTGCGCTTACATGTGTACGTCTACCACGAGCCATTGCCCTTGCATGTCTACCGTGAGCCATTGACTTTCTTCAAAGACAGACAAAACATAACACAATAAAGTAAACATAATTATTTCAAACAACATTGTCTCCTTTCAGAGACCAAACACAAAGAATCACACATTTCAAACAAGATAAATCCAATCTACGAATCCTAACAGTCTCCAACTTGAGCTTCTTCATTCTGCCTCCTCTGGTGTAACCTCTTGCAAGTCGTCAACCCCCCAAACAACTTCTCAAACCAAACTTACGCCAGTTATTCCTTTCTTTAGAAGATTGATTTTCCAAAACCTCTTGATTTCTTTACTAAAAGAATTCCTATTCTCCTAATACAGTATGCCTAGGCGAAGTCATAGTTTCCTATACACACAGAACATTACATAGTGAGTAGGCCAATCCTCAATATCATGTAACTGTATAACAATAGCTACTAACATTCAACCTATGGCAAGCCATGCATTTCTTTCCCATCATCTCAATCAAGAGACAAGGAAATGCACAACATACAAAAACTCTAATATGCCTAAACATAGCAAGTCCATACCCCGGCTCAACAAGACAAACTGCTTTGATACCACCAAATGTAACACCCCTTGATATAGTGACCATAACACAATTGTCATTACACCACAATCAATAAACCCAGGCGTGTCACAGTCTAAAAAATAGTATTTACAAAAATATTTATTTCATTTATACATAGATAGAAAATATAAGTCCCGAATGAATGCATACTTAGTATCCAACCATTAACGTACAACCACTGAAGAAAAACATATTTCATATATAACATATTCAGCCTTAACACAAAGCATTGACAACACTAAATATAGTACTTACATATTCAAATAAAATATAGCGGGTACTAAAGCACAAAAGGGGAAAGTAGTAACCCTGGGATAGGTACTACTAGCAGACAAAGCCGCAACCCCATACATACGTGACGCTCAGAGTCCCAATCGACATGTCAGGCATCAATCCCTCCACGAAGTTGCATCTGTGCGTAACCGAAGAAATCTCGTCTAGATGCCATATCGAAAATAATGAATCAACTCAATCTAACCAGAAAAGATGTGGTCCCTCATCTTCTTCCTCACGATCTTTTATCATATATATATATATATATATATATATAAAACAGAAATACAAGAATACAGGAAAGAGGTGAGACATCCTACTTACATTACCAATTATAGCAGTAAAGAAACACAACGGCGCAGAGCGCCCACATAGCAGAGCAATAACATTTAAGCAACAGTAATCATATACGATAAGAGAAAACAACAACAGAACCTCAGATAATGAACAATTAAAACATTTCAGATAATCATGACATCAATAACCTAAAAGTATAATCATCATATAAATGAGTGCCAAATGATATGCCGATTCACAATGCATGTGCACTTGGTACCAAGATTTTCCATTTCCATTTCAAAGATGAACGTTCCGGGAGATCTGTCCCCTTCAATGACAGTCTACGCCGGACCACGAAGAGAATAGTGCTTGTCAGGCGCGTGATTCATTGCAACGGTTTATCATGGCCAGGGGTATAATAAGGTGATAACATCATCATGAAATGAACCACCGCGCCTCACTGTCCTTAATCAGATCCTTCCATGGGATCACACTATTCAATTCTCGCTCATTTACCACAAAAAGAATAGTGATTTGTCAGGTGCGTAATGCGTGCAATTAGTATACACTACGCCTTATGATCCTCAATCAGATCCATCACAGACCTCACCATTCAATTCTCATTCATAGGCTCATATAGCCTTTTAACAGTCATCGACTGAGCAATTTGTTTAATACATGCTAACTCAATGCATGATCATAAGCTCATCTAGCCTTTTAACAGTCATCAACTGAGCAAATGTCCAATGCATGTTGACTCTATGCACAATCATGTATATTCAACAATAATGATATACCTTCCTTAATATGCCACAATTTGGCCAAGTTAGATATCAACATATTCACATATATTTCATAATACACATTTTCCATAATATGCCACAATTTGGCCATTTTAAGCATTAACATAATTCTTAGTCCCAAGCATGGACCTACAATAGTATAGTGTTAATTTCTCTAGAGTGATAGCACATTTTTAGAAGTTCATTCCAAGGTTTCACCCTAGCTCAACAAGTCTTATGAGATCATCATAAAGTTCCACTTTAATTAACATCTATTATGGAATCATTATAAAGTTTCGCTTAAATTAACATCTCTTATGGATTCATTTTCTAGAGGGATCCTCTTGAAGTCCTTATTGAATCTTCATTCCTTTAGATTGCTCAAGTTCCTTAATCTAATCAATTATGCTCACTTAAAATTACTCTAAGTGTATACAAAATCTAACCCTTTTTCCTTCACCACAATGTTGATTACTTATCATTTAATCACTTAAGACCCAAGATTGCACAAATATCATAACTTAACCCAATAAATTTCCTAGAGGCCGTGAGCCTCCCAATGGTATGAATCTAACCAATCTTTCCACCACATTGTTAGTTACTTTCATTAAATTACTTAAGTTCCAAAGTTGCTACAAATTTAAGTCTTGAACCCTAACAATTATTCAAGAGGCCGTGGGCCTCCCAATGGGTAGGAACCCAAAGTTTTCCATTTTATTCATTTGCCCTTTAACTCTTCATCACCTAAGTTCCAATCTTTACAAAACCACACCTTGAACACCCAAAAATTTGGCCTTTTGGCCCATGAATCCAAAAGGGCAAAGAACCCTAAAATCCCTTCACATGACAATCCAAGCAATCCAATATATTTTTACATAGTCATCAAGACATATAATAACAATCAATAAATCATACAAGTCAAAATAGCACAAAATCATGAAGAACATCACAACCAAGAGAGCAATCCCACATGGATTCCTCATTAACAACAAAAAGAAAATGTTTCCTCACTACCAAGATAGGTTGAAGAGGATTATCTCCCTCTTACCTAAAGGAAGAACACTAAAATGGCCTCCTAGATGGCTTCTTAGTGGCTTAGTTTTGAGGCTCCAAAAACCCTAAAAATCAAGTTCAAAGAATCAACACCAATGGTTGAAAAAGAAGAGATCCATGGTTATAAATATGGCCATAGAAATGAAAAATAGGAAGAGAAAGTGAAGAATCAAAGAGTTACCTTCAAAGTCTCAAACTTTGTTCTTAAGAGAAAATGAAGAAGATGATGGATTTTGAAGAAGATCTCTAAAGAGAAAATGTTTAGAATGAGAAGGAGTGTGTAGAAATGGTGATGGTGAAGTGAGAAAATGAAAATGGTGATGGTCACCTATTGGGGCTGCAAAAACCATGAGGGTAAAGGGGAAGAAGAAGAGAGAAAATGGTGAAGATGTGATCTTTATGGATGGATCTAAGAAGAATGATGTCTTAGATGAGTAGTAGCTTAAGAAAAATGAAGAATTGAGATTTTTACCATGGTAGAGGTGGGTGGAGATGGTGGTGCCGTGGAGAGGGTGAAGGAGAAGAAGAAGAGAGAAGGTTGAGTGAAAAGATGAAGATGGAAGGTAGAGAGAGAAAGTGATAGTAAAGTGAAATAAAATAAAATATGTAATTAGGTGTATTTTGTGTTAGCGTGTGAATTAAAATGTGTGGTCACAAAGAGCCCTAAAAAATGTGTGGTGGAGGGGAGGAGAGAAGAAATGTGGCTTCTTGAAGAAGCCAATAGGAAACTGCAAGGAAGCTTCCTCCAAGCTTCTCCAACAAGCCTAAAGGAAGGTGCTAGGAAGCTTCCTTCCTTTGAAAAGTCAAAGTGATGTCATGGCGATGATGTCACCATGGTGATGTCATTAAAGTGTTCTCTAAAATATGACTAACACTGTATCGGATTTATTATCAGTGGACAGAAATCACAGTTAACAAAAACTTATATTTATTGTTCAACAGATAAGAAAATTATTCTGCGATTTTTATTTATCAGATAAAAATCTCAAAAAATGTGAAATCTCGTAAACTATGTCTAGCCTCGGGTTTAGTAAGATCCACCGTCAACGTTTCCACATTCTAAGGTTCTCGAGAAAAATATCTTATTTTCCCAACTCCGCTTAGTGCGCATGTAAAACGAAAAATAATATTAAAATATTCTGCGTTCTTAGAAAAATCCAGAAAAATTCACAAAAATCACAAATATTATAAAACAACTATTTATCATAAAATTATTAATTTTCGGGGTGTTACAAAATGCATCCTTCCAGGAGCTAACTCTACCGATAACCCCAAATCTCTGAACTGCTCTATCAATTGTTCCTCTTTGATCATCATAGCAGAAACACTGAGCGTCTTCCTACTCAAAGCATCTGCCACAACATTTGCTTTTCTAGGATGATATTGAAGTTAAAAATCATAATCCTTCAAGAATTCTAACCATCTTCTCTGCCTCATGTTCAACTCCTTTTGATCAAATAAATACTTTAGACTTTTATGATCACTGAAGACATTGAACATAGCTCCATATAGAAAATGTTTCCAAATTTTCAATGCGAAAACAACTGCGGCTAATTCCAAATCATGCGTTAGGTAATTCCTTTCATGTACCTTCAGTTGTCTTGAAGCATATGCTACCACTTTTCTATTTTGCATCAAAACACATCCTAACCCTTGATAAGAAGCATCACAATATACTTCAAAAGATTCGTTTAGAACTGGTAGAATCAACACCAGTGCAGTAGTCAACCTTTTCTTTAGCTCTTGGAAGCTTTCCTCGCACTTATCTGTCCAGATGAAAGCTTGATTCTTCCTTGTGAGTTGTGTAAAAGGTCCAGCTATCTTGGAAAAACCTTCAATAAACCTTCGATAATATTCAGCTAATCCAACAAAACTTCAGATCTCAGTTACTGTAGTTGGCCTTTCCCACTAAAGAACCGTCTCCACCTTTGCTGGATCCATTGCAATTCCATCTTTCGAAATCACATGACCCAAAAATTGAACCTCGTCCAAGCAAAATTCACACTTAGACAACTTTGCGTACAACTTTTTCTCCTTTAAAATCTGAAGAACTATACTGAGATGTTCAGTATGCTCTTCCTGATTTTGATAATAGATCAGAATGTCATCAATGAAAATGACAACAAATCTGTCTAAATATGGATGAAAAATCCTATTCATGTAATCCATGAATATAGCAGGAGCATTTGTCACCCCAAAGGGCATTACAAGATACTCATAATGACCGTAACACGTTCGAAAAGCTGTCTTAGGTATATCCTCCACCTTGATACGAATTTGATGATAACCTGATTGTAAATCTATCTTAGAGAAAATAGGTGCTCCTTTCAACTGGTCCATCAAATCATCAATCCTTAGAAGTGGATATTTATTCTTGATTGTAACCTTGTTCAACTGGCGGTAGTCCACACACAAACGTGAAGATCCATCTTTCTTTTTTGCTAGCAGCATTGAGGCTCCCCAAGGTGAAACACTAGGTCGCACAAACTGTTTTTCCAACAGTTTTTCCAATTGCTTCTTCAACTCTGCTAACTCAGATGGTGACATCCGATATGGTGCAATCGAAATAGGACCCGTTCCTGGTACAAGATCGATAGAAAACTCTATCTCTCTTTCTGGTGGTAATCCCGGTACATCGTCAGGGAAAACTTCAGGAAACACATTTATAACAGGAATAACATCCATATCTTTTTCACTCTTGACTTATAAAGAAGATATTAGCATGTATCCTTGTGCTCTATCCCTCAATAAAGATTCGACTTGATTGGCAGTCAAAAATCCAAAAATCTTATCCTCAGGGAATACTAAGGTCTTTTTAGAACAATCTAACAGAATACGGTTAGAAGATAACTAATCCATTCCTAATATTATATCTATATCAGTAAGAGGCAAACAAATTAAATCAACAGAGAAGACTCAATTTTTAATAGTAACAGGACAATTCAGGCAAAATTTAGAAGTACTAACAGGGTTGGCAGTAGGTGTAGAAACAATCAATTGGAAGTTCAAAGCACAGGCAATTCTAAACGATCCACACAGTCATTTGCAATAAATGAATGAGTTGCACCTGAATCATATAGTACAGTTAAAAGATTACTTGATATGACATCTTCTCCCTTGATTAGATCATCAGACTGAGAGGCCTAGGCTCCACTCATTGTATAAACTCATCCTACAGCTTGAGACTTGACAGCACGAACATTGCTTATTGAAGGCTCCACCTTTGCTTGGTTACAATCCCTTGCGAAGTGACCAGGCTTTCCACATCTAAAGCAAATGATTCCCCTGATCGTACAGTCCTTCGTCATATGGGCCTTTCCACACTTTCTACATCTCGTTGGTAGTGCCACATTCTGACCAAAATGATTGTTATTGCTACCTCCTCCATATGACTGTTGTTGTTGTTGTTAACTTCCCAGTGGCCTTGAATATGGTTTGTGTTGAAAACGATTGTTGTTACTGTTGCCTCCCTTTTGGAACCTCGATGGTCTAAAGTTACAGTTCTTGGTATCTCGCAATGGCTCCAACTCTTCAAGTCTGCAACACATATCCATCAGTGTCGAGAACTAGTCCATTTTCATTGGTAATACTCCCTTCTTCAGTTCAACCCTCAATCCTTCCTCAAACTTGCGACATTTCCAATTCTCATCAGACTAGATCTGGAGATAATGTGAGAATTTAGACAAACTCTCAAACTTTGCTGCATACTCATTCACTGTTATTCCTCCTTGTCTTAATCCAAGAAATTCCATCTCCTTCGCATGCCTTGCACCATGAGGGAAATATTTGTCCAGAAACACTTCACGAAATACCTCCCACGTAATTGCCATTCGCTATTCTTGTAATACTCTACGAGTAGCCTTCCACCAATTTTCACCGTCACCTAACAACATGAAAGTGGCATAAGTCACCTTGCGATCATCTGCTCACCCCATTCCTTCAAAAATCTTCTCCAGCTCTTCTATCCACAGACTTGCCTTTTCCGGATTAAACTCGCCTCAAAACTACGGTGGATTGTTTCGACGGAATTCTGACAAATTCTGAACATCAATATTCGCTTCTTGTTATTGTGCAGCTTGTTGATTTAGTTGCACAATCACTTCTGCCATACGCTGCATTGCCGCTGCAGCAGCTGTCATTGGATCATCATTGCGTCCCACTTTCGCACGTGCACCTCTGTTATGAGACATAACTTTCTTCACCAGCAACAAAACACAAAAAGAGTCAAATAGAATCTTTCAAAAATCAAACACAAAGAATCACACAACTTAAGCAAAACAGACCTAATCACAAAACCCAAAAGACTCTAAACAGGATGCTCTGATACCAACTAATGAAACACCCACCATTGGGTATCACATTTAAGACTAATCCTAATATAACTTACTCAAGTTGTAAAAGAATTAATCTTGTAAAAATACCGATTTTAAAATTTCGTTTGTGGAACGTGAAATGTAATTAAAAACTAACATACCATATTTTACATATTACAACTTTGTTTGCAAATAATTTACATAAACACACCCCCACAAGTTAATATTTACATTACACACCAAACCAGAACTATTTAACTAAAACTACAACAAACTAAAAGTTCTGACTCTCATTAGGATGATCCTCCTCCTCAGTGTTGTCATCAAAGAACCCTGGCGAATACAGTACACGCCGGGTTGGTGTCCTAACAGTCGACATCATGGAATCCTCATGTGGAGTATAAGTATTCCTGCTCCAAATCTCACGTATAGGCATATAGAACTCTAGACGCACAGACACATGTTGTGTCATGACAGGAACTCTATCTCTAGTACCACTTAAATTCAAAGTCGGATCCCCGATATAAACAAACCTTTCCTTATCTAAATTATCTCTCCAAGCATCAATTCCACCGTAGAATTGAACTGTTACAAAACCTAAAACTTGGTGCCTCGCCGCCATACCAAGTAAACGCAGAAAACCGTTACTGGTAGTAAAAAGATTTATCCGCCTCCTCGCCTCCTTGGTCTTCATCAAATATATACAATAAAACAAATATAACATATAAAGAGGTAAGAACCCCTACATCAATACCAATGAGGCAGTATAGAAATGAGAGTAACAAATACAGATACAATATTATCACATACAGTCATATCATATTACAGATAACATATTAAATAAACATAAATATCACACCAATATGCTGACCCATTATGCATGTATACAACGACCCAATTCCTACTCCATGGAGCTAATCACAATTTTGGAGAGAATGATAGGGAGTACATATTTGCATATCGTTAGCCTCAAATCATGTGCCAATATATCACATCATGATGCACAACCTGGCCGATACGGACACTCTCAACCAATCACGAAAAGAGTAGTAACTCCGTCGAGACCGTCAGTGTGTTTGCAAAGGATACCACGACACAGTGGTGCTACCAACTAGTCACATATGACATTCCACACCCTGACGTCTCCAAGATCACTGAAGATCATAACTATGCAATTCTCACCCGCACAAAGGTGTAATTTCCATCTCCTAGGTCCATTGCCTTACTTGACATGCTTTTCTATGCATGATTTCTGATTCAAAAATACATACAACCATTTTATCGTATTTCACATATACGTGTCATTTCTTGACAGTATCACTTTTTAACATAACGGGGCCCACCACAATAGCCCGACAGCCAATTGCTGTAATTTCTAATCTCGTAAATATTTTATTGCGTTTTTGAAATCACGTAATATTTTTCTTATATTTTCAAATTACGTAAATATTTTTCAACGTTTTCGTAATCACGTAAATAATTTCAAACATTTTCTAAATTGTAGAAATATTTTCAAACATGTTCTAAAATGCGCAAAAATTTTTAAACGTTTTTAAAACGCGTAAATATTTTCAAATGTTTTTAAATCACATAGAGGTTTTTAAATGTTTTCTTAATCGCATAACAACTTAAAATCATTTTCTCAATCGCGTAGTATAAAAATCAATTGCGTAGCTTAAAAATAATAATTTCTAGCATTTTTCACTTGTGTAAAATATTTTCTCAACTTTCTAAATTTATTTTATAAAATCCTCTAAATAATATATGCATTTTAGCCTTCTTGAAAATATTATCTTTCTAAAAAATCCTTAACGTATTATTTTCTATGATTCTTTTCAAAAATTTGATTTCTTTGATTTAATTAAATATTATAACTTTAGCACACTAACTTAAATTCAACCATTAAATCTACTTTGCTTTTTCTACTAAAAATTCATTAAATTGATTTATTGTTAACTAATTACCAAAGTCCACACTTAGTAAAATAATCTAGGGTTTAAAATTCCACACTTTGGTGTGTTGACCAAAAATTAGGTTTAGGTTTCATATATATACTTAATCATTTTTCATCACCAAAATCCTTTACAAAACATTTAATCCAATTTCTTATCCCTAAATTCATTAATCCATAACTTAAGAAATAATTTGAAATATCTTGTTCACTTGATGATGTTCAAAACCGTGAGCCTCCCCTAGGTTCTTTGGAACCTTCATACAATTTTTTCATCATCATGTTTCCATAAGCATATAAACAAATAAATCAACATATAATCACATAAAAAAGCATAAAATCAAAGCTTTAAAATAAACCAAACAACAATCACCACAAACAAAGCAAGCTTAAAACCATACAAGTGAATAAATCCTTATAGATTTTTCACTACAAACAAAGCCATCTCCTCACCACCAACATGTGGTTGATGAGGTTTATCTCCCTCTTACCTCAAGGAAGACAAATTCCACTTGGTTGCCTTGCTTCAAGAATTTCGTGAAGCTCCAAAAAAAACCCTAAAAAGCTTAAACCAACATAAAGTTATAAACTAAGCTTGAATAAGAGAAACCATGGAACAATCATGGTTTAGAAACTCAAGAATCAAACTTAGAAACAAAGAAGAAGAATTTTTACCTTGAAAGTTAAAGAACCCTAACTTGTAGTAAAGGTAGAAGATGAAGGATTTTGCTTAAGTCTTCAACATAGACGAGTCTTAGAATGATGTTTAGGCTAAGAAAATATGGTTAGATAAAATTTTAGAAGCTTGGATGGTTGGTGTTATGGTGATGGCCGAATGGTGCTTTGGAGGAGAGAAATGGAGTTTTGGTTAAGTGTAGAAATGAAGAAATGAAGAGAATGACTTAAGTGACTAAAGGTGATAGAATTGTGATAGATAGTCTAACCAAGGCTTGTTGCTGTGGAGTTACTAGCATGTGGGGAATTAATTGCATGGTCATTCAAGGTGCAAATCAAGCACATGGTTCAAGTCACCACATGGTCATGCTTTGGTCATCCTTTGATGAATCACTAACTCTTGAAGCTCGTAGAAACTCCTTCATGGCCGTGGAGTTCATTGCCTATTACTAACCAAAATTTGTTTCAATTTGTGACCATTTAAACTTAAGTTAACATATTAATTCATCTAGTTTAAGAACTAATTAAGCTAGCCATTTTTGTTGACTTAAGGCTATTGGCTAATAATCATGTCAAGCCATTAATGTTGACTATTCTAAGGATTAGTAGCACATGGTTAGCACATGGCTAAAGTTACAAGAAATTATTACTCACAGAATAAAAATTACGGCTCACAAACTGGTAATTACTATACAGTGAATAATAAAATCACAATATAAGAAAATTTAGTAATTGTATTCAGTTTCAGGTTTAGTAAGATCCCCTAGTCCCGCATTAACAATACAAAATTTTCTGGCCATTAAACATTTTTAGTGTTTCTGAGCCCACCCTGGGCCCACAGACAACCCAAAATAATATTAAAATATTCACAGTCTCAGAAAAATTCACAAAAATTCTCAAAAATCACAAAAATTATAAAATTCATATTTATGCAGAAAAAACGAAATTTGGGGTGTTACATTTGGCCTTGGATTTTAAGGGATTGGATTGATTTTGTGTAAGATAAGATTTGAGTGATTAGGTATCAAGTAATTAATGCATAAAATGGAAAGAAATTGGAACTTTGAAGACCTAGGGCGGCCACGATTTTTAGAGAAAATTTTGGTTCAAATTGTAACATCCCGGGACTGCCTGCAGGATTGACGAGTGTCTCCACAAACTAACATGAGTCTTTTCAGCGTGCTTTGTCCTCACTCACACGCATCCTAGGAAACTTCCCAGGAGGTCACCCATCCCACAATTGCTCCAGGTCAAGCACGCTTAACAATGGAGTTCTTATGTTCTAGGCTCCCGAAAAGAAGTTACAACTTGTTGATATGGCTACGCCTAATCAATTCCTTTAAGTCATCCTCAACTATGCAGTCCCATACATGCACAGTCTTTGAATCCCTCTCATTCCGGTGCATATTTAGTTCATTCATAGGACCCTTTGCCTAGAAGCATGCTAGAAGCCGCTCCTTGTACGTGCTTCTCATGCACCAGCGTCCACTCCCCGCCCTCATCAACCCCAGGACACCACACAAATGATGCCTTGGTGCATCTTTAGAAATTAAGGACTTAGAGATATACATAATCCATAATGAGATGGAAGAATGAAATTGAGCAATAACTCTTAAGAGAAAGCCACGATTTCTAAGGGTTATTTAACTTGAAATTCTCATATTTGACTAAACCTTAAGACATTGGAAATGTGGATCCATAGGATGGACTTGTGATAATTGATGAACCATATATAAATAAAGGTTGATGTTGAGAATTGGTTCTATGTTATTGTGAGTCCCTATATGGGACTAAGTACTTGATGAAATTATGACATGTTGATATTGAGAAATGATCCTATGCCATTGTGGTATGCTTTATGATTAATGTATCATTGATAAACATACATGATGTACATTACGTCGTCATGCAAATGTGTTGTCCATTGGACATTATGGGAAAGGCGATGTATGCCTAGGAGATTGAATAACACCTATGTGCAGATGCGAGTAGACTAAGTGTAGGGTCATAGTGGTTAGCCTTGGGGGCATCGGGGTGCGGGTGTCTCACAATAGACAGTGGTAGCTCTATTGGGGCTGTGGGATAGACTGATGCAAACACACCGACGATCCAAACTGAGACGCTATCCTATATTACGATCAACTGTTGAGGTGCCATGTATAAGCCGTATTGTGCAAATATTTTTATGAGATGAAGCACATTATTTTTTTAAGGCTAACGAGATATTGACATGACTCCTTGATCATTCTCTCCGAAATATTGATGTCTAGCTCCATGGAATAAGATTTTTAGTATTGTAATGCATTGTGCACTGTCAGTTATCAGTCTCATATCGTATTGAACATGAGCACTTATGATTGTTGAAATATCTGCTTTTACTATCGATATAACTACCTGGTTTGATAAATTGTTTACTGCCTGAGATTCTGCTGTTATTTCTCTTTTATTGCTTACTTGATTATTACGGTTATTTTTAATTATTCTGTTTATAAATATATGTATTGTAATGCTATGTGGGCGTCCAGCACCGTTCTGTTTTCTTGCTACCATTTTGGTAATGAAAGCTGGGTATCTCACCTCTTTTCTGTATATCTATACTTCCGTTTTAAATTATGTATTACTGAGAAGACGCTCGTGAGGAAAAAAGGGAAGCGCCTGAGTTTCCTGGCTTCTGGCTCGACTACGATTAGTATTGATCGGAGATGTCTTCGCATCCGCGCCAATTTTTGGGGTATGCTAGGATGACCTTTCATGGAGGACCCGACTGTTGGCATATTAACTTGAGCATAGACCGATGCATCTATCACGGGGAGATGACTGTGTCTTTGGAGTGGGGCTGCTATGACTCGCTTATTTTTTACTTCACAACCTTTGTTCATTTAGAATTTTACCTACCTGTTAGAGATTTGTGGGATGATCTTTATTATACCCCACAAGAGGACTCTTTCCTCTCCACTACTCGGGCTTCTGCTCAAAATTTGCTCACTCTAATGGCGATATCATCGGATGAGGAGGACCCTGCTACGGTCCCTTCTCGTCAGTCTTAGGGGCTGATACTGTCGGTGGCTACTGATGGCTAACCGTTTATCTTTTTGGGAAGCCTGACGTTTTGCTGTACTTGATGGGTGTATATTTGTATCATCTTAGGTGGGTGCATCTTTTGCTTTTTGTATAGTTTATGATGTAATTAAACAGGCTGATGCGTATAAATATATAAATATAAATGTTATGTATTAATGTATGGTTTAGTTTATGTCAATTTTCACTGCGACTATTTTAACTATTATCTCGCTACGAAAAGAACCTTTAAGTTAACTCTTTCAACACTAAATACAATTTATTACAAAAAAAATAATATATAATGCCATTTAAAAGGAACCTATACACCTATAAAATGAACCGGGTCTTAATCTACAATGTAGTTATTTTCCACAATTTTATTTTGTTCTCACTTCATTATGGTGTGACGTTCCTTCTTTGTGAGATAAGAAAAAAGGGCATTACAAATTTTGTGTGTGCGTGAATAATCCATGTATGGATTCATTCACTTGTTTGTATAAGTTCAATGTTTTGTGATTATTTGCTTTATTTGATTTTATTGCTTTGAATATTATGCATGAACTTGCTAGAATAGAAATATGATGATTGTTATATGTTGTATGATGTGAATCACTTGGAAAGGAAAAAGAATTTTTAGTCCCATGGACCTTGAGGCTCACGGCTAAGTAGGTAAAAATAGGATGTCCAAGACAAAATTTTGTATCAATTGGGAATTTAATAATTTAAGTGATTAGTGATTCATAAAAGAAAGGAAATTTTGGGTTCCTAGACCCTTAAGGTTCACGGCCATGTAGGGAATCTAAGGCTAAGGAAATTTTGTATCAAGTTGGAACTTAGACAATTAGGTAATTTGAGACATAATTAGGGACTCATAAAATAGAAAAGAGGAGAACAAAATTTTATCCTTACATCAAGAATGACTTTCGGCCAAAGTGATTAAAAATGGATTTAAATGATGTTTAAGAACTTAATAAATTAAGTGATTAGTGATTTATAAAATTAAGGTATTCTAATCAAGAGAGTTTTCTAATGGTAATGGAAAAAGAGTTTTGTAAATTAAAGTAATATGGACTTTGGTGAGTAATGTTTGAAAAATCTTTCCTTGAAAAGTTTTATTATGATGGACATTGGAAATTGAGGTTGACTTCTATATTGAGTTTTGAAAGTTTCCAAACGAGGTTTTAAATTTGCAATGATGATGTTGCGTAATTGAAAATAAACAAAAATTTTGTTGTCATGTCCACAAGGGGGGACCCGGACTTAGTGATGATTGTTATGGCCAAGTTATGGCGTATGGTTATGGAGAAATCATAACATTGTTGAATGTGTATGCATTGAGTCATTCATCATACATTGTGAAAGTTCGTTGGACTTTGTTTTATTAAGGTTGTATGCCTAGGAGATGAATTACACCTTTGTGCGGGTGTGAATTGAGTAGTGTGGTTCACTTGTTGAACTTGGAGGCGTCTGGGCACGGGTATCCCATAAGTGGCCAATTGGTAGCTCTTCTGGGCCGTGGTGACAGAGCAACCCTTTGACGACCTCGACCAAGCACTATGCTATTCACGATCTGGTGACGAATGTCTTGTATGAGCCATAATGTGTATGCTGACTTTGTGATAACACATTTTTTAGGCCGATGATGTACAGACATGTCTCCCCGATCATTCTCTCTGATGTTGTTTTAGCTCTATGGAGTAGGGTTTGGTGCATTGTGCATATACATAGTTGGTCAACATATTTATCTAACATAAATATATATATATATATATATATATATCTATATATATATATATATATATATATGTGTGCTTATTGAATTTCTCTTTCATTGATATTATGACTACTTCAATTATTGAACTGTTTATTATCTGACTTTAATGTTGCTTATTATTTTTGGTACTTGAAAGGCGTTGTGCTCCATTCCTGTTTCTTTACTGCTATAATTGGTATTGAAGTAGGGGATCTCACCTTTTTATTTTGCTATTCTGTTTATGTATGTGTTTCTTTAAAGACTATGATGGGAACGAGTTAGAGTTTCCTAGTTTCTGTTTGGATTAGTTTTCTGTTCTTGCTATGGCGTCCAAACGAGGTCTTCTTAGTTATGTTAGGCTACGATTTCATGGAGACATCGATTCGTGGCACGTCAACCTGAATACCGAGCGATTTGTTTATGTGGGTGAAGTGACCCTGTCTTTTGTGAGAAGTCATGATGAAGCCTCTATCTTCTCTTTTGATGTTGCTGCATGGCTGGAGTTTTACATGTCGATCTGACAGTCGTGGGGTGATCGCTCTTATACCCCATAAGAGGACTCAATTATGTCTTCTGCACAGGCCCCTGCCCGTGAGTCCTTGGCTCCTATTAGGATCTCTTCTTCGAAGGAGGATCCTGAGGAGGATCTGTTCGAGGGTCCTTCTCAGTAGCTTGCGAGGCTTGATGTGTTTTGTAGCTTTTGGGGCCTGATGTCTTTTTGTCATTTTTGGTGGGTGATGTGTATAATCTTTTTGGGCATGTAAAGCTTTTGCATATGTTTTACTAAGATCCTTTGATAAATGTAAGTACTTATGATATGTATCTTTTGGTTTGGTGTATGGAATGTTCTTTATATTATTCTCCGCTAAGTTTATGTTTTCCACATATTAAAAAGAAAAAAAAAGAAATTGGCAAATTCATATACTTATTTGATAAACAGGTAATTTTTATAAACTGGGTTTTTGTTTCTTTTGAATTTTGTCTTTTCGTTGTGATGCCCTTGGCGGAAAGGGCCATTACATGTACTGGTTTGAGTAGGGGTTATTCAGCTGTGTGTGATAGTTCTCAACATATTGTGCACTTTCAGACATGGAATAGCTCCTATCACTTGAATGGTTGTCTCCACACTTGTCACAAAGAACAAATAGGCTCTGATGAGGACTTGTTGCCAAACTATCTAGCTTGTTTGTAATTGTTGCCCCCTAAGCTGATAATGTTGTAATTGCATCCACCTCATGAACTCCTGCTACCTTCCTTGTAGCATTTCTTGCAAAGGGCCATTGGTAGTTGTTGGCTGCCAATTCCTCCAACAGTTGAAAGGCATTATCAAATGATTTGCTCAATAAAGAGCCTCTAGCTACTGCATCTATTATCGGGCATTAGTGTGGCAATAAGCCTTTGTGAAATGAATAAACCTAATGTCATAGAGGTATCTCATGATGGGGACATCTCTGCAAAAGATCCTTATACCTCTCCCAAGCTTCGTACAAAGACTCAAATTCAGTTTGGGTGAATAATGTGATGTCATTCACCATCTTAACAGTCTTGGCTGGTGAAAAATATTTGTTGAGAAAATTATTGCAGACATCAGTGCAAGTTGCTATAGATCCCACAGGCAGAGATTGCAACCAACTCTTGGCTCTATCTCTGAGAGAAAAGGGAAAGAGCCTTAGGCGAATGGCATCTTCGGATACTCCATTATGCCTAAAGGTGTCACAAATCTCCAGAAAGTTAGATAAATGAGTGTTGGGATCTTCACTGGGCAAACGCCAAACTATACTGACGTTTGAATCATTTGGATTATAGTCGGTTTGATCTCAAAATTGTTTGGGCGGATGGGAGGCCGTCTACTGCTAGGCTGCAAGTTCTCCATTTGAGGAATTGCAAACTCCCTCAAAGGCCTCGTATGATTATGATCATCTGCCATCTTTACTGTACCTATAACAAATAAAGAATGGAAACTTAAATTAATATGAACAAAAAGAAACTTGAACTAGAACTAAATAAGCTCGTTATTAATATTAGCAATAAAGAAATAAAGCCAAAATCCCCGGCAATAGCGCAAAAAACTTGTTCGTCCTTTTGCTTATCGCAAGTGCACGCGTCGCGCAAGTAATATTATGATCAATAGGATATCATTGCCACAAGGATTTGGTCAATTTCTAATGTCAATTATCAACCAATAACTTAATATTATTCAAGAACATTCAAATTTTAAAGGGTTGTGTAAGTAACTATAAACTAAAAGACTTAAATACTGTAAATCAGGAATAAAAGATATTGATTAGAATATAGGGAATCCTTCTTCACCCTTTACTTCAATTGATGATATGCAATCTTCTTAAGCAACATAAATGAGATAGGATTTGTTAGCTTGAGAAACTAACTTAGTTAAAAGTCTATGTCTAGGTAACCATGCTTCATGTAACATCCTCTTCAACATGTTAGACTTGTAAATGGTTATAAAGGTAGCTTAATACTTGCTTAACTTGCTTGTTTAATTTTGTGACAATTTAAGTTAGTTTAGGCACTTTGTTGCAAGCTGAAATATGAAAAATAGCTTCAAATGACCCATATATTAGCATAAATGGCTTAACTAATGGAAATAGATGTGGATAATTTATTTCTAAGTCACAAATGTGTATTATGTGATGTGGTTAAAGTTTGAGAATTTTCAGAGTCAGTTTGGTATTTTTAGGCATACTAGTTGTCTATTTTAAGTCGGAATGACTAGTTGCAGATATGAAAAATGATGGTTTTGGTGCAATAATATTTTTTATGAATCCTATGATTTATTTTAAAGTTGTTGGAACTTGAAAATCTTGATTTAGCTAAAGTTGAGTGTTTTTAGTAGATTGGGAATTACTAGTGTGGCAACTAAAGGCCATAATCCATCCACGGTTACTAGTCATCTTTTTTTACCCTTGTAAGTGATATTTCTATCACAATTTCCCTTGTTTCTCATTCTTCTTCACAGTTAAAAATAGAAACAATAGAGAAGGAAGAGAAAGGAGAAAAGAAGGAAGGGAAGAAGAGGAAAGCTAAGGGGAAAGAAAAGCTTGAAGATTTGTGATCAATTCCATCATCATCCCTATCACCATAGAAGCTTAAGGAACTCAAGGTAGGGGTTCTTGAACTCAACTTCATCTTCTTCCTCATTTTTCCATGTTAGGCTTATTTGAGGTTTAATATGTTAAATTGAGTTCTTGTGGTGTGATATGTGATTTTCTTATTTAGATGAGTTATAAATGTTGTTTATGACTTGTTTATGCAAAGAGTTTGGATTAGAAACCAAAACTAACCATTTTTGATCTAAAATGCTAAAAGTGTAGGATTTGGGGTTTTGATGGATGATTTTGTGTTTGATCTAATTTTTGGTAAAATCAATTAGTGTTTTATGTTTTCCTCATGTTTGTGAACTTGTTTGGGACTTAAAACTACCAAGAAATAGATTTGGAATGATCAAATTTCGTGTGTGGCACCAATGGAACAGTGCCACACTTCTACAGAATTCTACAGAAACTACTGTCTTGGGGTCATGCCTAGGCGTGACAAATCCACGCCTAGGCGTGGGTGTTCTGTTTGTCAATCTAGGCGAGACAAAGAGGATCACGCTTATGCGTGGGAATGTCATGCCTAGGCGTGAGTATCAGGATTTTTCAGGATTGTGTTCTTGAGGTTTTAGCATTCCTTAAGTGTAGGGATCATTCTTATATGCTTCCTTAAGTATGTTGAGACACAAATGAGGGTAATTATTGGAGAGAATAACCATATGCATAAATCTAAGAGTGGTGAAACCTTAGGCAAATCTATGAGTTAGAATGCCTTAGGGACCATCTAAAACTTTGATTAACATGAAGTTGACTTGGAAATCACTTGTGAAGTGATGGTGAGAAGTTTTAGGTAAGGAAATACTAGTTACATAGTTCTTGCTACCTTGTGGGATAGGTGATGCTAGGACCTTTATGTATTAGTATTGGATAGTCACTTGGTTTTGGAAATCTTGTGATATATCTTAATTGTGAATTGATATAGTTCTTGATACTTGGTTTTCAAACTTGGTACTTGTTAGTTTCCTATGTATTGTAACTTTTTATGGTGTGCACAACCATATAGCCAAAGAACAAGGTGTTGATCTAGATTCTTGTAGTTGGTATGTTATTGTGGTCAGGGTTACCGATATGGGGGTGACAATTGTAACACCCCAACTTTTGGTTAAATTACAATTTTGTTCTGATTGTACGGTTTTATGTTTTCTGTGCTGTAAAATTAATTTGATTGTTTCGTAACTGTATTTGATTGTTGTGTGTGATTTACTCTGAGTCAAGAAAATAATAATTTTCGGGCAAAAAAAATATATGATTATTCGAAGCTGAGGGATCTTACTAAACTCAATTCTAAGTAATACGTGCATCAATCTTTTATTTTTTAAAATTTATATGTAAAATAAAAATATTTTATATTTTATAATATTATTTTAATATCCGGTGTACAATACCTACTGTCTTAAAAATAGTAGCTTCTGCTCCAATGGACCATAGATTGGAAAAGTCTGTGGGACCCACGCTTGATAAATCAATCAACGTTAGTGGCTTGAATCATTTCTAAGCCAATAGGAATTAGTCAACATAAATGGCTTGAAATATTTCTAAACCAATAGCAATTAGTCAACAAAAATGGCTTGAGCATTTCTAAACCAATAGGAAGTAGTCAACAAAAATGGTTGGACTTAATGGATTAGTAAGTAGAAAACATGATTAAGCTAGTTTAAAACCTAATTAAGTTAATCCAAAGTGCTTAAGTAGTAATTAAATGGAATAAACCTAGTTAGTTATTCATTAAAATTTTTATTTAGAGAATGTCATGGCATAATCAAGAAGGTGATTAGTTATCCTAAGTAACTAAATAACTAAGAAAACATAACTAGGATGTCTTAAGCATAATTAGGAGACTAAAAAGAATCAAAGCTTGGTTTAGTTTCCCTAAGTGAATTTCGGCCAAGCCATCCAAGCACATTCAAGAAGGTGCTAGACACTTGATGACTTGTCTCTCTAGGCCAATAGGAAGCAACTTGGAGATAAAGTATTGAAGATCCACCCTTGAACACATCTAAGGCCATAAGGAGCTCTTAGAAGTCACTCAAGGAGGCCATCTCCTTAGGAAGCCCCACGGCCAAGTGCATTAGGAGGAAGGAAGAAAGCAGTTTGCTAAGTTCAAACTCATCTTCAACCATTCTCCAAAACAAGACAACAAAAAATTCTCTCCTTTCTTCTTGGTGAAGCTCATGGCCTCCATCACCAATCCATACCTCCACTCTTCTAAAATTTCATCCAACACCATTTCCTAAACCTAAACATCATTCTAAACATCTTTCATCTTGAGAGTTTCTTCAAAATCATCCATTTGAAGCTTGGAAACCAACCTTGAAATTTATTCCCTGCAAGGTAAAAATCCTTGTTTCTTGTTTCTAACTTGATTCTTGAAGTTCTAAGCCATGATTGATCCATGGTTTATCTTTTTCAACCATAGTTATGACTTGTTAAAATTGTTTGACTTTATTAGGGTTTCTTTGGAAGCCACACGAAATTCATAGGAGGAAATCCAAGAAGATTTTGTCTTCCTTATAGGTAAGAGAGAGATTTAATCTCATCAACCTTGTGTGGTGTAACACCCCAAAATTTATTTATTTAATTATAAATATTCATTTTATAATATTTGTGATTTTCTAATTTTTTTGGATTTTTTTGAGAACGTAAAATATTTTAATATTATTCTTCGTTTTACGTGCAAACTGAGCAGAGCCGGGAAAATGAGATATTTTTCTCGAGAACCTTGATCTATGGAAATTTTGACAGGGGATCTTACTAAACCCGAGACTGGATACGGTTTACAAAGTTTTACGTTTTTTGAGAAATTTTAACAGATAAAATAATAAAATACTTGTGTAAATTTCATCCGTCAGATTAATTAATACTGACTTCTGTCGACTATAACTATTGTCCATTGGATAATAGCATGTAATAAAAATCCTATCACATTATCCTAATGCAATCTACTTTATGTCTAATTAATCTCACTTTAATTCAAATTTTTGTACCCTAATTAAGAAGCTTCTTTGAGAAGCTTTGACCAACTAAA
The DNA here is from genome assembly GCA_029884605.1 of Ormosia emarginata. NCBI lineage: Eukaryota > Viridiplantae > Streptophyta > Magnoliopsida > Fabales > Fabaceae > Ormosia > Ormosia emarginata. The sequence continues at coordinate 22,402,845 of JAQQTP010000074.1, read as the reverse complement.
GACCACCTTGCCCTTGGCTTGTCAAGGAAGTCAAAAATCCTCTCCCTTCTCTCTCCACTTGCCGCGGCAAGCATAGCCCAAGGGGGAGTGAAATTGTGCTCCCACTTAACTCACTTAGTTACACTTTCATTCATTTTCAACTAGCCACTTCTCTCTCTAACTTCATCTTCTTCATATTTTTCTCCTCCTTCTCTCTACACCTCCTCCATAGCCACGGTTTGCAGCCCCCATCCTCCACCATTTTTGTTCACTTTTCTCTTCACCAAGCCTATTTCCCTACTCACCTTCATCTCCTCTACAACTTTTCTTTAGAAAATTTCTTAAAAAACCCAACCTTTCTCCATTGTCTTCCAAGGTAAAGTCTCTAACTTTGAGGTCAAGCTTCAACCTTTCTTCCCTTTTCTCTTCATTTTCGTGCTCCATGGTCTCTTTGATGACCATGGGTCCATTCTTTTTCATGTCTAATATTGATTCTTGATGATTGAAAATCCTAGGGTTTTGGAGCCTTGAAACCGAATCTTAAAGAGGCTTAAGGGAGACCATTTCATGATTTCTCCTTAGGTAAGAGGGAGACTACTCACTTCACCCAACATTGGTGGTGAGGGAACCCTTGTATGTTCATGTATTTTGTGAATTTTGTTTGTTCATGTGTTCTTAGATTTGACTAATGTTTAATTTGTAATCTTGAACGGATTGGAAGTGTTAAAAGAGCTTGATCATGTTAAGGTTTCTAAATGGAAATTTTGGAGGTTCCTACCCTAACATAGAGGCCATGGTTTTGAGGAGATGTTTGATGGAAAAAAAAATTGTTTTGTACATTAATACATAATTTATGAAATTAAATGTTGAATGATGATAATAAAATTTATGAATGGAAAATTCTAAGGGTTCATTACCCTAACTAATGCCACAGTTTTGGCTTGAACAATAAGCGATTGGAATGATCATGGTAAACTAAAAATTTAATTGAATGGATACTAAGAAACTAATACATAAAATGGAAAGAAAATTTGAAACTTAGAAGACCTATGATGCCACGATTTTGACACTTGAAATTAGGAAATTGGATTGGTCTTGTGAGAAATGGAATTTGAGTGATTAAGTATCAAGTAACTAATACATAATGTGGTAGAAAAATTGAGACTTTGATTACCTATAATGGCCACGGTCTTATAGTGAAAAATTTGGGATCAAGTGATGCCTTGATGCATCCTTAGAAGATTGAGAAATTAAAAACTTGCATAATCTTTAACAAGTGGTAGAATTAAATTGGATAAAAACTCTTAGAGGACCACGGTTTTGAATGGACACATTGACCTAAAATTTGTCATAATTAATTAAGCATAAGACTTTGAAAATGTAGATCCATAATGAGGACTTGTGATAGTGAATGAACACTTGAATAATGTGTTAACATGGAAATTGATTATATGCTATTGTGGACCCCTATGTGGGCTAAGCACTTATTGATCTCGTACTTGAAAATATCATGATGTGATGATGTTAAGAAATGAATATGTGTATATATATGTTTATACACTATTGTGATATGCTTATGATGAATGCATCATTAATGAACATGCATAATTGAAATTGAGTCATCATGCACACGTGTTATCCGTTGGACACTGTTAGAAAGGCTATGTGTGCCTAGGAGTTTGAATAACACCTATGTGCTGGTGCGAGTAGACTAAGCGTAGGGTCATATGTTGTTGGCCCTGGGGGCGTCGGGGTGTGGGTGTCCCACAATAGACAGTGGTAGCTCCATTAGGGCCGTGGGATAGACCGATGTGACACACTGACGATCCTGATTGGGACGCTGTCCTATATCGCGATCAACTATCGAGGTGCCATGTATAAGCCATTTGCACAAACATTTTTATGAGATAAAGCACACTATATTTTAAGGCTAACGATATACTAGCATTACTCCTTGATTATTCACTCCAAAATGTTTATGTCTAGCTCCATAGAGTAGGAATTTGGTACCTTGTGCATTGTGCATTGTGAGTTGTCAGTTCCATAGTACATTGATCATGAGCATCTATAATTGTTCTTATTTCCGTAATAATTATTTGAATATCTGAACTGTTGACTGCTGGTAGTATTACTGTTATTTATCTGTTGTTGGTGACATTATTGCTATCTGCAGTTTTTCTGCCCTTACTTTTAATTTTATTATTATTATGATTAAATGTTTGAACTGTGTTATATGTGGGCGTCCAGCGCCGTTTTGTTTTTTCGCTGCCAATTTGGTGCTGAAAGCTGGGTGCCTCACCTCTTTCTATGCTTCCTTTATTTTTGGTATTCTGTTGGATTGCATACTTCCGAGAAGACATTCATGAGGAAGACAAGGAAGCTCCTGAGTTTCCAGGCTTCTGGCTAGACTACGATTGAAGTTATCGAGGATGACGTCGCGCCCCCACGGATTTTTAGACTACACACGGATCATTTTTCACGAAGGACCTGACTGCTGGCACATTAATATGCAGACGGATCGATGCGTGTACCATGGAGAGCTGACGATGTCCCTAACATGGGGTCGTCATGATGCCCCTGTTTTAGATTTTCATGCTTTTGTTTGGCTGGAGTTTTACATGCCCGTTAGGGATATGTGGGCTGACATGTACTACATCCCATGTGATGACTCCTTTTTGTCCACTGCTCGGGCTCCTGCCTGTTGCTCAGTCGCTCCGATGGATGTTTCCTCGGACGAAGAGGACCCCGAGGAGGACCCTTCTACGGTCCCTTCTCGTCAGTCTTAGGAGCTGATACTATTAGTAGCTACTGATGGCTAACCGTCTATCTTTTTGGGAAGCCTGACGTTTGTTGTACATGCTGGGGTATATTTGTATAACTTTGGGTGGGTACATATTTTGTTTTTTATACATTTTGGAATGTAACTAAACAGGCTAACCGTATGGTTTATCTTACGTTGTCAAATTTTGTTTATTGCGGCCATTTTAATTATTATCTCTATACGTTATGGATTTTAAATAAGCCTTTTTTACTCTACTTGGTAATGACAATAATTTATTATAATAATTTAAACAAAAAAATATATATAGTGACATTTGTAAAGGAATTTAACTAACCATATAATGAACCGGGTCAATGAATTTAAAAAAAAATACTATTTTTCGCAATTTAATTTATTTCGCATTATGCATTATAGTTATAGTGCGACATCCCTTCTTCGCGGGTATTTAGAAAAAGGGGCGTTACATATGGTGGTGAGAAAATGGATGTATTTGTGGTGAAGAATCCATAAGGATTCAATCACTTGGTTGTTTAATGTCTTTTCTATTTATGATTGGTTATGTGTGCAAGCATGTCTATAGCTTTAAAATATATGATATGTGTTTTATAGATGCATGATAATTATTGTAGGATGTGAATCACGTGTGAGGATTTACATGTATGTTCCAAAGAATGAATTAAGAGCTCACGGCTTCACCAATAAAAGAAGAATCAAAATGTTCTCAACCATTTTCTAAAGCATGAATTAATTAACTTAGTTGAATAAATAAATTTTACAATGATTTAGAGGATGGAAAATAATTTAAAGATGATTTACGAAAGATATGTTAAATTTCAGCCAACATGCCACTTAATATACCTTTAATCCAAAATTATTTTCCAAGTGTAGATTAAGTAATTAATTTAAAGAGAATTCAATGGATTTTTGGAGAACAAAATAAATGAACTTTTATTAGGAACTTAATTAGAGAAATTAAGTATGAATGAGAAATAATTGAACACTTGAAAAATACTAGTGTAAATATTGGTTATAACTAAAAGAGGTAATTTTAAAGGAAAACGTTGAAAATACCACTTAAATGGATTTTCTAGACAAAATGTTGTCAATAGAATTAAAAATAATAAATAATGGAGAAAGATTTAAAATATAATATAGAACGTAAAGAAATTATTATACGTAGTTGAAAAATTTTAGTAATAACCTACGTGTATTTAAAAATGATATTTTTAAGCTACGCAATTGAGAAAACAATTTAAAAATGTTATGCGATTGAGAAAATGATTTAAAAATCTTACGTGATTTTAAAAACATTAAAAAATACCTACGTGATTTGAAAACATTTGAAAAAAGTGACGCGATTGTGAAAATGCGATAAAATCTTTATGCAACTAAAAGGAATAGTAAGTTTACTGTAGGGTTAAAGTGGTGGGCCCGGATGTGTTGAGAAATAGTACTGTCAAGTGGAGACGTACTGTATTTGGAAATATTGATAATGAGGATAATTATGTAATTATGGTTCATTATATTAGAAAATATTGATAATAAGGGTATTTATGTAATTATGGTTCATTATATTTGGAAATATTAATAATGAGGGTATTTGTGCAATTATGGTTCATATACATGCATTGAGAGATATGTCAATTTGGTTGAAATTGGCAATTGGATGACGAGATGAATTACACCGTGTTATGGGTGTGATAGGCGTAGTGTGGTTCATTAAGTGAACTTGGAGGCGTTAGCGTGCGGAGGATTCCATATGTGGATAGTTGGTAGCTCCTCTGGGCCATGGTAACGGGCAACGCACTAGTGATCTTGACAAACACTATTCTTAATCAAGATCTTGTAGAGACTATCTGGTACAATGCCTGTTGTGCACGATATTTTGACTGTGTACTGTTTACACGACATTTGACTATGTAATACTTGTCTGGGGCAGCCTGATGTACGGATAGGTCTTTCGGATCATTCTCTCTTATGTTTGTGTTTAGCTCCATGGAGTAGGAATGAGTCTGTGTACATTTGCATATATGGTCTGCATCATAATGTGATTATTTACAGTAATTAGAGATATTATGTATGATGTGATAATATGGATTATTGTATTAATTGTGATATCTGTATGTACTGTCGTTTTCTGTACTGCTATGCTGGTAGTGATATAGATTGTCTCACCTCTTTGTATATATTTTCTGTATTATTATTTATATTCTGTAAAGAGTTTGAGGAAGAGGAAGAGGAGCAGCCTCTAGATTGTCAGTATCCAGAGGAGCAGCAACCGAGCGAGTAGTTTGATGAAGGCGAGCCTCTAGGTCATCCTTATCATTTGGATTGATTTAGTGGTTATGGCTTTGCCTAAGTTTTTGGGGTTTGTGAGATTTGAGTTTCATGGAGGCTCTGAGGCCTAGCGTCTACGAGAAGATAGAGGGTCGGTTGTTTATGTGGGACGTCTGACTGTGTCCCTTCATAGGGAATTTGATGGAGCATGGATGTTTACTACTACTTTTTATTTACATCTAGAGATGCCTTTGACTATTAGGCGTTATTGGGGAGGACGTTTTCATGCCCCCAGTAAGCTTAGTAGTGTATCGACAGCACGGACTCCTGTCCATAGAGCTGCGAGACATCCGGGATTTCTGTCATCCGACGATCCATCGGAGGAGGATTAGAATTCCTAGATGTGTACTTGGGCTAGTTTGTTTTTAGTGTGATATCAAACAGTTTACCGTTTTATTAAATATTTGTAGTGATGTAAATTATTTGTATACTTAAGACAAAATCATATGTACATTATGGTGTGTATTTAATAGTTTGTTTTATTTTATGTACTGTCTATAGTACTTAATGATATATTGTATAGAAAGAAAAAAATTTATAACTCATATTATTAAATATTTACTAAAGGTTTTATAACTTAGGTAGTGTTTATTATAATTATTCGAAAATGTGACATCCTCAGTAGGGTGTTACAACAATAGTACTCTTACATTGGTGAGGGAAAGGTGTTTACCTATTACTAAGTGGGATTAGGCTTTTAAGCTTATCCTACTTTGTATATACAAGAGACAGAGGTTTTTAGGAAATTAAGCAAGTAGCTTGTGTTTTCAAATCTTAAAACCTGCATTAGCATTGCATAATCATTCTATTAGAACTTTGTTTGAGAATAATCATTCTTCATAGCATAAATCATTGTATGGTTTACAATTGTATGAGAAGTTATCATTACTTGATCGATTGATTGGTTACTTGTTTGTTTGATAATATCTTAAGATTGTATGGAGGATCTTTTGATGTTATTGATTTTTGGATATTTATATTGTTTAGAATATTAATGTGTTTAGTTCGTTATTTGTTATAAATGATTAACTACTAGTTTTGGTATGCTAATACTGAGAAATTATGATTTCTCACTCCTGTATACTTCATGTAAATCCAGGTGAAGACCCTCCAAAAGGAAAGAGCAAGGAAAAGAAGAAACAAAAGACTTAGTCGAGCAGTTTTACTTCTTGTTGAACTAGTTTGTATATTAGTATCTTTCTGGTTGTATGTAAAAGTTTATGTATACAATATGGCTTGTTAGCTAGTGATGTATGTATATACGATCTTTTTATCATTTCAGGCTTTTTATAATAACTATAGAGGTTATTATAGATTTTATTTATATGCATTCTTAGAAGTGACACATTGCGATTTATCTTGAAATATTATGTTTATTTTACGATAATTGTATTAGGGTGTTATACTTCATTTACCTAGTTCACTATGTTTCCATGAGATCTAGTGCAAACTCCACTCATTAAGAATGATTCTCAATAATAGTTATGCATGACCAATATGTATATGTCTATCTCGTTAGCTAATTAACTTATTCCATCATTAGAATGAAATTAAACATGCATTAACCATATCCATGATCTCAAACCTAAATCCCTATGTCTAGTTCAATGAATTTAATCAAAACACATTAAATGCTGGCCAAACACTCAAGAGCATTAAGAGAAATATAATTAAACAAACCCAAATCATCTATATTAACTTAAAGAGTTACAAAATAATCAATATTCATAGAGGAATCCAAAGAAATCCCTATACACAACTTAGCTACTCATGACAAACGAAAATATATTACAAATAATCTTTGTCATGGCAATAGATGAAAGAGAGATAAAGGAATGAAGGATGAAAGCTCAGTAAGAGTGATCTTTAATGCTTGAATCCTATTTCTTGAAGAAAATAGCCTCCAACTTTGGTCCCTTTAGCTTCCCTTCAACTTCAACAATAAACCCTAGCAGTTGTGGTTCAAAGTGAAAAAGCCTTCTTTTTGAAATATAATAAAATAATATTTATAGGCCAATATTTTCACTTGCACGCAGCGACATTAACCAAATTGCGTCGCGGCGCATGCTAAAATTAGGACCATGCTGCGACATTCATTCATTTGCACCGTGGAATTCAAGCCTCGAGTTTTAGTACTCTGTAGGATAAATGCACCACACTATGACATTAACATGTCTATGTCACAGTGTAAGGTGCTGAATTTCACCTTGGGTTTTCTCTTCCAATGCAGATCCAAGTCTTCTATATTTCTGCTTGTTTTGAGCTCTTCCTGTAATAGAGAAATCACCAAATTAGTAACAATTGCAAATTCACATAATCATATGAAGAATTATACCAGATTTGCTCAAGATCATATAGGAAGATATCACAATTGAATTCAATGAATATAAGCTTAAAATCTTCCATATATGCATAATAACAAGGACTAAGCATTCAATAGCGCATAGATATAGGGCATAAATAACTACATTTTATAGAGTTGTCAAAGGGAAAGGTGGCCTTCTTTGAATTCCCTTCTTTTTAAGGAATTTTCCAAACCTCCTTACAAGGAGACTAAGATTCTCCTCATTTAACTCAAAGTTCTCTAAACCATCTCCATCATCTTCATCTTTATCGTTATTTGTGGAGGAAGTGGCTTTGAGAACAATCCTTTTTTTTCTTTTTGTTCTGCTTCTCACTTTGATTAAGCCTATTGAGCTCCAACTCATGTTCTTGGAGCTTTCCAAAGAGAGTGACTAGAGATATTATTGATAAATCTCTTGATTCCGCAATAGCTGTTACTTTGGGTTGCCAACTCCTGCACAAATATCTCAAAACTTTGTTAATAAGATCTTCATTAGGAAAAGTCTTTCCTATTGAAGTAAGATGATTTACAATGTGTGTAAATCTCTTTCGCATTTCTTGAATGTTTTTTCCTTGATTCATTCTAAACAATTCGTACTCATTAGTGAGAATATTTATTCTTGATCGTTTTACTTCACTTGTACCCTCATGGGTCACTTGTAGAGTATATCACATTTTTTTTGGCGATCTTACAATTTGACACCCTAAAGAATTCATCATACCCCAAGGATGTGGTAATGATGTTCTTAGCTCTCAAATTGTATTGAACTTTCTTTGTTTTCTCATTGATCCATTCACTTCTTAGTGTATTAGTTCTTACACAATCAACAATACGTGTGGGAACAAATGGGCCATTTTCAACGGCATCCCACATATCTAAATCAATAGCTTCAATAAAAAATTTCATCATTTCTTTCCAATAGGCATCCCTATCCCCATTGAAATAGAGGGGTCTATTTATAGAAGAACTTTCGAAAGAAAAACCATTTGAAGCCATCACTTATCTTGAAGCTGCTAAGCTCTTTACACAAGAGTCTAGCTCTGATATCACTTATTACCAAGTGGCCTCAATACTCAAGAGAGGGGGAAAATTGAGTTTATAAAAAATTTTCGCAAATCTTTCATAAAACGCTTGATTATCAGTTTTCATTGAAGCTATTGTTTATTAGAAATGAATGGATAGAGAAGATAGAATGCGTTCACTCACAAGTAAATAAGCCAGGGATGATAGTATTCAAGTAAAATAATAAAATAGTGCACAAAAGTAAAGGAGTTGAGTTTAGGAAAACAAACACAAAGCTTTATCCTGGTTCAACCACTAATCCACTTGTGACTTACATCCAGTTCTCAAGTAATCACCCAAAATTTTTCACTATATCTTCAAGCTTCAATAGGTGCTTGATAACTTTTACAAGTTGGAGCACTCAACGCACTTTAGGATACGTCACCTTTTGTGCTTGAGCCTCAATTCCAAAAGGATACCTGACCCTTACAAAATGTTTGAAGGATGCCTCACCCTCTTTATAGTATAAACAAAGATTGAATCATATGAAACTCTCTTAAGAGTGGATAATACAAATTAAAGAACAATAGGTATCAAGGATTCACACTTTAAACCACAAAAACAGAGTATATGATGAAAAGGCTTTGAAAGCTTGTATTAATGCTCAAACAAGATTTTCAGATTGATTGTCTTACCTTCATAAATGCCAAATAACTTATATTTATAACTCATTAAAGATTAGAGTCGTTGGGGAGGTTGGTGGAGCATTAATGGCTATAAACTAGTTGTTATTTCTATTTCTAGTTCGATCTCTTATTTGAATAACAAGATTGTTATTCGAATAAAGCTTCAAATAGCACATAGGCAATTTTGTCTCTAAAACTTGTTATTCGAATAACACTTATGTTATTCAAATAATCCTTTAAAAATAATTTTCAGAAAAATTTATTATTCGAATAACAAACTTGTTATTCGAATAAACCATTTAAAGTTTGGTTTCTGGAAAATGTGTTATTCGAATAACTCCTTGATTATTCAAATAACCCTTACGCGTCAAGATAGATTTAAACCTGCTTTATTCGAATAAAGCTTATCAAGATGGAAGATTTGACATCTTTGACTTTAGTTATTCGAATAAGAAAACTATTATTCGAATAAACCATATGAAAAACATCTCATATAGCTTTTAACCATTGCCAAATGATTGCAAATGATCTTATAAGATTTTGGCCACTTAAATGTTGTTTCTTTGGAAACCAAAAACCGTTTTGAAGCCTTGAAAACATGTGTGCTATTTGGTTTCTTTGAAAAGCAATTTTTAGGGCCTTTGTGTGAACCACTTTTATACCTTTACATAATGATCTAAGTCCTAAAACTAATCTTGGAGGTCATGGACTTGATCTTGCAACATCTTCATGTATCAAAACACAAACTTCATAGGTCAATAGCCAATCACAGTGTCACTTTCTTTATTTAGACTCTTTATTACTTTTGATTAAATTATTTATTTATTTCTTTTTATTGTCCCAATACTAATCAAATAATCTTGATTAATTCTAGGCTCTTATATTTTTTTCTATTTTATTTTTTATATCTTCTTGTTTAATTTCTTGTACTAACATGCAACACATTTTTTCTCTTGATTTCATGCACTTACATGTGTTACTTTTTTTCATCCAATGACTTCTTCTTATATATACCTAAATATCCTTGAATAATTATATTTGAAAATGAAACTTTAAAGCCAAATTGGAAAAAAATTTAATCTTCACTCATAATTATTACACATACCTAAAGATGTTCATATTAGCTTAGTAAAATTTGCAAACCCTAATATTTTTTACATAAATTCTTTGTAACATGTAACACCCCTTGATGTAGCAACCGCGGCACAATCGTCATTACATCATAGTTACTAAATCCAAGTGTGTCACAGTCATGATAACAGTCATTCAAATTCTCAGGAGTCTAAATATATATTTTTGACAATATGCATAAGTAGAAAATACGAGCCTCGAATGAAATATAAATGTATTCCAACCATAATACAACCACAAAATAGAATCATATTCCTTTTATATATTTTATAGTCAATTTACACCAAGCATTGATAACATAGAATGTAATAATTACAGAGTCAAATAAAATACAGCGGGAATAAAACACGAAAAAAGGGGAGAGGTAATAACCCAGGGATGGGTACTACCAGCAGACAAAGCCGCAACCCCATATGCATATGACACTCGGCGTCCCAGTTGGCACAACAGGCATCAATGCCTCCTCGCAGCTGCACTCCCACGAAATCGAAGAAATCTTGCCAGGTTCTCAACCCCATCGGCAAGGTGTGGTTCCTCATCATCTTCTTCACAATCTTTTATCAAATATGAATATAAAACAGCAATACAGAAATATAGGAAAGAGGTGAGACACTCGTCTTTCATTACCACTATTGGCAGCAAGAAAATATCACGACGCAAAGCGCCCACCGAGCAATACAGTTCATATATTTATCAATAGCAACAGCAGAAATTATAAGAAAAGCAATTCAATTCTAAGCAATAATCAGAGTCAATAACAACAGTGATATGTATAGTAAAGGTAGAACTACAGTGAGCAATAGCAGGCAGATTACAAGAGTATTTCCAGAAATCAGCACAACAATCAGATAATCATTTACAGGTATCCATGCTCAATAGTTTATAAGACCAGTAATGAACGATGCACAATGCATGCTTTCCCCAAATCCTACTCCATGGAGCTAGACTCAATCAAGTGGAGAGAAAGATCAGGAGACATGCCTGTAACTCGGCTGCCGAGGCCAGTGCTATCAATAATTTTTCTCGTGCACAATCATGACATTGTACAGACATTCTACACTAGATCACGATATAGGACAGTGTCAAGTCCGGATCGTCGGTGTGTTTGCATCGGTTTGCCCCACGGCACAGAGGAGCTCTAAACTGTCCATGTGAGGGACCCGCACCCCGACGCCCCCAAGGTCATAACATGACCCACACTTGTCTACTCGCACCCGCACTAAGGTGTGTTCAATCTCCTAGGCAACTTGGCCTTACAACAGTCCACAAGGACATTCACAATGCATATGACACTATGCATGGACATGTATGATTCACAATCTCATACCATTACATAACATGCCACAATAGGCCAATATAAGCATCAATATATGTTCCTTATTACACACATACCACAATTTCCATGTCATGGATCCAAGAATTCCATTTTCAAAATCATTTCTTCTCCATCGGTATGAATACATATTCCTATCACATTTAATTACAGTAAAATCCTTGAATCCAAAGTTTTTAGGTTATGTTTGAGTTACAGAGGACAAAGAACCATAATTTCAATCATTTCCAGCTCAAAAATCTCATTTTTGGGTCTTGGTAATCGATTACATCACCCTGGTAATCGATTACCAGCGAAACAGAATCCCTGTAATCGATTACAATCTCATTGTAATCGATTACATGATTCCCAAAATCACGTTTCGTAACTTCAAGGCCCTGGTAATTGATTACACAGCCGTGGTAATCGATTAGCAGTTGGACAGAACCCCCGTAATCGATTACCCACAAGTTGTAATCGATTACGTGATTCCCAGAAGCACCATTTCAAAAGATCATAGGCTTGGTAATCGATTACACCATTCTTGTAATCGATTACACGCAAGTTGTAATCAATTACCAGAGTTCCAGAATCACGATTTCGTACCCTTAAGAGCTTGGTAATCGATTACAAACCTCGCGTAATCGATTACCACGCGTAATCTTGCAGAAAAACAGAGTTCTTCAGGTTCTCTAACTCAAACCAAACCATTCCTCATCATATTTAATCAACAAGATACTCAAATACACCTTCAAATCATGCAAGAGACATTAATAAATCATACAAACCCAACAAATACATTATCATCAAGAACAACATAAAAATGAGAGAACTTTATACATGGATTCAAAAATCAACAACAACACACATACAAGACATTCCCTTACTACCAACATTGGTTGAAGAGGATCATCTCCCTCTTACCTATTTGGAAGACAACACAAGGTGTTACCTCTTCTTGCCCTAGATTTTTGTTTTCCCTTCAAGAAGAGCACCAATGTGAGTGATTTCCTTAATGTCCACCCAAACCATGGAAAAATGAGTTCTTGATCACATAAGTGACCAAGAAAAACGAAAATGAGAAGAAAGTGAAAGAAAGGTTAAGACTCTACCTCCAAGCTCAAAGCTTTAGCTTCAATGGTGAAAAATGGAGGAAGAAGAAGAAGAACCAAGGATGGCCACAAGGAAAATGGTCTTGGAATGATGGAAGATAACAAGTAAAATGTGATTTGTTTAGCAAATAATGGAGTTAGTCTCCAATGTGTGGGTGTGTGTGTACGGTGGAGAGGAAGGAGAAAGAAGAAGAAGAAGAAGGAGAGAAGAGAGGAGAATGAGAAGAAGAGATAAATGAAAATGTGATTATTGGCTCCCAAAAAGGGGCCTCTACCGTGTAGAAGAATGGAGGGAGGGAAGAGAGAGAAAAATGTGTCCACAAGGAAACTTCTTGGAAGCTTCCTACAATGGGCTTTTAATTAACTCTATTTTTATTCTGAAAATAAGGCGAAAGGAGCTTGACACAAGGTAGATTTTTGAAGAGTGTGATAAGATTTTTTATTACATGTTATTATTTATTGGACAATAGTTGCAGTTGACCGAAGTCAGTATTAATTTATCCGACAGATAAAATTTATACAGCGTTTTATTATTTCGTTTGCTGAATCTTCTCGAAAAATGTGAAACTTTGTAAACTATGTCCGGCCTCGGGTTTAGTAAGATCCCCCGTCGACGTTTCCATAGTTCAAGGTTCTCGGGAAAATATTTCATTTCCCTGGGTTCGGCTCAATGTGCACGCAAAATGAGAAATATATTAAAATATTCGTCGGTTCCGAAAAATTCTGAAAGAATTCACATAAATCACAAATATTAGAAAATGACTATTCGTAATAAAATTTTCCAACTTTGGGAGCGTTACAGTCGTTCTGCTAATTCTGCTCAATGTGCACGTAGAACGAGAAATAATATTAAAATATTTCACGTTCTCTGAAAAATCCAGAAAAATTCCTAAAAATTCTGAATATTGTAAAACGATCATTTATCCTGAAATTATAAATTTTCGGGATGTTACAACACTCCCCTTCAAATAGAAATTTCGTCCTCGAAATTTTCATTCCTTAGGATAAATATCGAAGTTGTTTCTTCACCTTATCTTTTAACCTCCATATCGCGCTTCTAATCATGTCAATTCAAATTGTTATTACCAATGTGATCTCCCTACCTCCATGTTGCTTTACTATTCTATTCTCGATCTTACAAGAAGTACTCCATGGGTCAGACTCTCTTTTAACCGTATCGTGTCCTGTTCGATAACATGGCTGGGTCCAAGGATATATGTAACACCCCTTGATGTAGCAACCGAAGCATAATCGTCATTACACCACAGTTACTAAATCCAAGTGTGTCACGGTCATGATAACAGTAACTAAATTCTCAAGAGTCTATATTTTTTTTTTGACAATTTGCATAGGTAGAAAATATGAGTCTCGAATGAAATATAAATGTATTCAAGTCATGATACAACCACTGGAATAAAATCATATCTCTTATACATATATATATATATAGTCAATTTACACAAATCACTGATGACATAGAATATAACAATTACAGAGTCCAATAAAATACAGCGGGAATAAAACACTAAAAGGGGGGAAAGTAGTGACCCAGGGATAGGTACTACTAGCAGACAAAGCCGCAACCCCATATACACATACGACGCTCGGAGTCCCAGTCAACAAGTCAGGCCTCAATGCCTCCACGCAACTGCACTCGTACGTAGCCGAAGGAACCTTGTCCAAACGCCCAATCCAATTAACCAAGGTGTGGTCCCTCTTTACCTTCCTCACGATCTTTTATCAATATAAGTATAAAACAGACATACAAAGATATAGGAAAGAGGTGAGACACCCATCCTTCATTACCATTGCGGCAGTAAGAAAACGACACGGCGCGGAGCGCCCATAAAGCAATACAGTTCATATATTTTATAACGGCAACAGCGGAATTTATCATAAAAGCAATTCAATTGTAAGTAATAACAAGAATTAATAATAACAACGATATTTATAGTAAAGTAGAACAACAGCAGGCAATAGCAGACATATCACAATAGTATTTCCATGAATCAACACAATCATCGCAGTAATAATAATCAGGTCAGTCATAGTTGCAGAAATTAAACATTAATAATGACAGAATATATCATGGTTCATATGCATGCTTTCCCAAAGTCCTACTCCATGGAGCTAAACCCAAACAATCGGAGAGAAAGATCAGGAGACATGTCTGTGACTCGGCTGCCGAGGCCAGTGCTATCAATAAATTTTCTCGTGCACAATCATGGCATTGCACAGACATTCTACACTAGATCACGATATAGGACAGTGTCAAGTCCGGATCGTCGGTGTGTTTGCATCGGTTTGCCCCACGGCACAGAAGAGCTCTAAACTGTCCATGTGAGGGACCCGTACCCCGACGCCCCTGAGGTCATAACACGACCCACACTTGTCTATTCGCACCCGCACTAAGGTGTGTTCAATCTCCTAGGCAACTAGGCCTTACAACAGTCCACACGGACAATCACAATGCATAAGACACTATGCATGCACATGTATGATCCACAATCTCATACAATCTCATAATATGCCACATTTAGGTCAATATAAGCATCAATGTATACATGGTCACTCACATGGACCCATAACAACATAATATCAATATCAAGTCAATTAATGCATTATTAGGTTCATTATGAATCCTAACTTAGAATTTATTCCTCTTTTCAAGGTTCATGACCAAATCCAATTCTTGCAACTAGCTTAATATTCCAAGGCAACTCGATTTCCTATAACTTGTAAATTAATTAAGCTATTAAGCCTCACACTCTCTTGTTCTTCACTCACTTAGAATCACCTTAAGTTTTACAATGATCTCATTCTTAGTCTTCTAAAATTTATGAAGTCTTGACTATACTAAATTCTTCCAATTTATTAGTTGTCCATTTATTACATAGGTTTCTAATTACCTAATCACTTATGCTTCCAAATTATCCAAACCACATACTTACCTAAAACTTGCCCTAGAGGCCGTGGCCTCACAATGGTTACAATCCCAAATTCTCTCAAGTCATCATACTACATGTCATTCCCTTAATTCATTTAAGTGTTCACTTATCAAATTAGCTCACCAAGAACCCTAATCTTTATGCCTCAAAACCGTAGCCATCATTTAGGCTTCAATCTCAAACTTTTCTTCCATTAAATTCTATTTTGTCACTTGATTAATTCTAGTCTAATGCTTGTTACACATTAACCATAATTTATCCAATTTTCACCCTAAAAACCGTAGCCCTCCAAGAGAGATTCCCAAATATTTTTCTTCTATTTCCAATCACATAATCCAATCCAACATACCATTATATACAACAAATCAATCTAAGGTCACAATTATCACATTATATGTTACACTCTTAATTCACTTAAATTTAGATCATCAAAATCAATCCATTTGTCTCTTTACCAAGACCAAAACCGTGGCACCCCTCTTGGATATTAAACCCTCAAAGTCTTCCATTCGTTAGTGTTAATACTATCATTCAATCTTTGATCATATAAGTCTTATTTCACTTGTATACAAAACCAATATTCACCCCTAATTTCTAATCAAAACCGTGGCACCATGTTGAGGTAGGAAACTCCAAATTTTCCATTTAGCAACCCCAACATGATCAAGCACAATTAATATATCAAACATATTCAATAGCATAATCAAGTATCAATCAAATTCAAGAATACTAAATTATACAAAATTTATAATTCAAGCAAGCATACAAAGAGCATACAAGGATGGATTTCTCCATCAACACACACACACAAAGTCTTCTCACCACCATAAGTGGTTGAAGTGAGTAGTCTCCCTCTTACCTAGAGGAGACAATGCAAGAAAACAACTCCTTGGTTCCTTGATTTGCAATTTTCGGATTCCACCTTCAAGGGAACCATAAAGTGGTCAAATTCTCATATTTACAAACTAAAGCTTGAAAAGAATGATCCTTGGTCACATAGGTAACCAAGGAAAACGAAAATGAGAAGAAAATGGAGAGAAATCAAGAATCTTTACCTTGGAAGACAATGGAGACATGGTTGGATTTTGAGCAAACCTTCCAAATGAAACTTATAGAGAAGATGAAGATGAGTGTATAAATGTGTTTAGTGGAGAGAAAAATCAAAAAGCTTGGCCATCCATGGAGGAGTGATTTTCGGATTTGAAGAAGAAGGGGTAGAAAAATTGGATTTTTGAAGAGATTTTCTAAAGAGAAAGTGTAGAGGAGGTTAAGAGAAGTCTAGAAATGGTGTTTATGGAGAGAAAAGTGAAGAAGAGACTCTCTAATGGTGGCTGGAATTTTCGGATCAAGGAGGAGGAAGAAGAGAAGAGGTGGAGAGAAAATGGAGATAGAAATGGAAAATGGAGAAACTTTCTACACAAAGAAGGTAGAGGAGGTGAAGGCAAGTGTAGAAATGGGCTTGGAGAGGAGAAAAGATGAACAAAAATGGAGGAAGGAGGGGCTGCAATTTCGTGCTCATGGTGGAGGTAGAGAGAAGGAGGAGAAAAGAAAAGTGAAGAAGAAGAAGAAGGAAGAAGAAATGATGAGAGAGAAGTGTTTTGGAAATTAAATGAATTAAAGTGTGTAATTAAATTAATGAATCAAAGCAAATTTTCATTTGTTTTGGGCTGCATTCAGCCGTGAGTGGAGAGAGAAAAGAGAGAGTGAAATTGGCTTCCAAGAGAAGCTAAAGCACATGGGTCAATGCTTGGGTCAAAGCTTCTTAAGGAAGCTTTGATTATTTAATCAATAAATTTGAATTAAAGTAAATAGATTTGACATAAAGTAGATTACATTAGGATAATGTGATAGGATTTTTATTACACACTATTATCCAATAGATAATAGTTACAGTTGACAGAAGTCAGTATTTAATTAATCTGACAGATGAATTTTTTTCGCTGTATTGATTTAATTGTATCTGTAAAGATTTCTCGAAAATTATGAAACCTCGTAAACTGTGTCAAGTCTCGGGTTTAGTAAGATCCCCCGTCGACATGTCCATAGTCCAAGGTTCTCAGAGAAAACATCGCGTTTCTCTGGTTCTGCTCAGTGCGCACGCAAAACGAGGAATATATTAAAATATTCGACGGTTCCGAAAAATTCCCAAAAATTGCAAATATTATAAAACGACTATTCGTCATATAATTTTCCAATTTTTGAAGCACTACATTCGTTTTCACGACTCTGCTCGAGTTTTACGCAAAACGAGGAATATATTAAAATATTCATCGTTTCCGAAAAATTCCAGAAAAATTCACATAAATCACAAATATTAGAAAATGACTATTGGCGGCGAAATAATTAGTTTCCGGAGCGTTACACTGACCTCAGCAATTCTTAGCTCGGTGCGCACGCAAAACGAGGAATATATTAAAATATTCCGCATTCTTAGAAAAATCCAGAAAAATTCTAGAAAATCCCAAATATTGTAAAATGATCATTTATTCTGAAATTATTAATTTTCGGGATGTTACAATATACTTTCGTGATCATGACATACGGAAGATATCATGAAGATTTAAAAGAAAGGATAGTAAAGATTAGTTAGGGATACCGAACCAATCCGAAAAAGAATTTAGGATAGTCCGTAGAATTTAAGAGTGAGTTTGCTAGCAACTTAAATAAGATTACACACATTGAGCAACGCCTTTCTTCATCCCTTGTTACCATTACTTCTGTTTTAGATTTTGATATACCTTGATTGCTCCGGCGTGTAAACTCGGTTTACTCTCGTGAGTTTCATTGGGAATAAACTCCTTAAGTTCTAAATCATTTGGTATGCAACCATCACTCGTGAACATTAAGATCCCATCGAGTTCCTTCCTCGCATTCCGACACCATGCTTCGTCTTAATAGCCTTTTCTTGTCTTGTAGAAATTGGTCACTATTCTGCTTCTCTTGAATCCTTCCCAATAGATCATTCGAAATAGCGACTATATCTAGACATACCTCATCCAGTGTCATTTCTAATGACAGCCACCTGTCCTCGAATTACCCTACTAATTCCTTCTTCTCGACCATCATAATGAAGGCATTAGGCAGTTTCCGATTCCCAAGCGTCCACCATGGCGTTTTCTTTTCCAAGATGACTCTAAAGTTAGAGATCATGTTCCTTCAAAACCCTTAGTCACCTTCTTCGCCTCGTGTTTGGTTCCTTCTGTAACATCCCGAAAATTAATAATTTCAGGATAAATGATCATTTTACAATATTTGGGATTTTCTAGAATTTCTCTGGATTTTTCTGAGAACGCAGAATATTTTAATATATTCTTCGTTTTGCGTGAAACTCGAGCAGAGTCGTGAAAACGACTGTAGTGCTTCAAAAATTGGAAAATTATGTGACGAATAGTCATTTTATAATATTTGAAATTTTTGGGAATTTTCTGGGAATTTTCCGGAACCGTCGAATATTTTAATATATTCCTCGTTTTGCGTGCACATTGGACTGAGAATTGCTGAGACCAGTGTAACACTCCGGAAATTGATTATTTCACCATGAATAGTCATTTTCCAATATTTGTGATTTATGTGAATTTTTTCGGAATTATCTGGGAACGATGAATATTTTAATATATTTCTCGTTTTGCGAATTAACATTGAGCAGAGTCGTGAAAATGACTGTGACGCTTTAAAAATTGGAAATTTATATGACGGATAGTCGTTTTATAATATTTGCAATTTTTGAGAATTTTCTGGGAATTTTCTGGAAACGTCGAATATTACAGTATATTCCTCGTTTTGCGTGCGCGTCGACCCGAACCGGGAAACGCGATGTTTTCTCTGAACCTTGGACTATGGACATGCCGACGGGGATCTTACTAAACCCGAGGCTTGACACGCTTTACGAGATTTCATAATTTTCGAGAAATTCTAACAGACAAAATAAATCAATACAAAGAAAAAAAAAAATTCATCCGTCAATTAAATACCGACTCATTAACCAGTAACTATTATCTATTGGATAATAGTGTGTAATAAAAATCCTATCACATTATCCTAATGCAATCTACTTTATGTCTAATCCATCCACTTTAATTCAAATTTAATAGTAAAATAATCAAAGCTTCTTAAGGAAGCTTTGACCTTACCTTTGACCCATGTGTTTTGGCTTCCTTTGGAAGCCAAATTTCCCACCCATCTCTCTCTCTCTTTTACGTTGCAGCTGCCACTCAAGGAGAAAGAATTGATTTCATTGTCCTAATATTACATTTAACACATTATCACCCAAAACACCTTTTCTTTCTTCCTTTTACGTCATTCTTCTTCTTCTTCCTTTTCTTCTCTTCTCCATTTCTCTCCCACACCACACAGCCACCACCACCCAGCCCCTCCATCTTCACAAAAATTAAACAAATTACATTTTCTTACTCTCCTCACCATTCTAAACACCTTTCCCTCTTGGAGCTTCTTGAGATTCCACCATTTTCACCATTTTCTCCAAGCTCCAACTTTGAGCATTTTTGGGTAAGTTCAAGACCACTCTTCTTTCCCTCTCATTTTCGTGCTCATGGTCTCTTCTATGACCACTCATATTTCATTTTTCCAAGCCTTAGTGTTCATTCTAACAAGTTGCCATTTTTAGGGACTTTGGAGGTTGAATCCGAAAATTCCAAGGAGCATTCTTGGAGCTCTCTTGATTTCTACACTCAAGTAAGAGGAAGACACTCCTCTTCAACCATTTTTAGCATCTAGGAACCTTGATTGTTTGATTTGTGGAAGAACCCTAATGAGGGTTGTTCTTGAATTTAATGATTAATTATGCTATGTGTTGATTTTTATTTATTTATGCTATTGGATTGAATTGTTGAATATAATGGAATGTTAGATTGGATTTGATGACTTGATATGGATGGAAAATGGTTGAATGCCCTCCTTGGTGGCCACGGTTTTGAGGCTAGCAATTAAAGGAAATTGTAATAAATTGTAACAAGCATTTGATTTGAAGTAGTCAATGTATAAATATGGAATGTAATGGAAGAAGAATTTGAAATTGAAACTCAAGTGATGCCACGGTTTTGGGTGGAAAAATGGGGTAATTTTATGGTTAATGTGCAATAAGTATAAGACTAGGATTAATTAAGTAACAAGATGGGATTTAATGGAAGAACAATTGGAAGTTGAAACTTCTATGGTGGCTACGGTTTTGGAGCCAAGAACCTAGGGTTTTTGGTGAGTTAATTGAACAAGTGAACACTTTAAATAATTAAGGGAGTGGTGTACAAGATTATGGTTTGAAAGGAATTGGAATTGAATTCATTAGAGGCCACGGCCTCTAGTACATTTTTAGGGAAAATGTAATTTTGGTAAATTGGAAGTATAAGTAATTAGATACTTAGAGAACTAGGTAATGAAATGGACAATTATTAAATTAGAAGGATTATTAGGATTAAGACTTCATAAGCCTTAAAGGACTAAGAATGATTTCATCATAAGACTTAAGGTGATTATAAGTGGGTAAAGAACATGAGAATGTGACACTTGAGGGCTTAAATAAAATGTAAGTTATTGGAGATCGAATTGCCTTAGTATGTTAAGTTGATTTTTGAACATGAACCTTGAAATGAGGAATAAATTCTAAGTTAGGATTCATAATGAACCTAATGACGTATTAATTGATTTGATATTGATATTATGTGATTATGGGTCCATGCGAGTGACCATTTATATATTGATGCTTATATTGGCCTAATGTGGCATATTATGAACTTGTATGAGATGGTGGATCATACATGTGCATGCATAGTATCTTATGCATTGTGTTTGTCCTTGTGGACTGTTGTAGCCAAGTTGCCTAGAGATTGAACACACCTTAGTGCGGGTGCGAATAGACAAGTGTGGGTCGTGTTATGACCTCGGGGCGTCGGGGTGCGGGTCCTCCACATGGACAGGTTTAGAGCTCCTCCGTGCCGTGGGGCAAACCGATGCAAACACACCGACGATCCGACTTGACACTTGTCCTATATCGTGATCTAGTGTAGAATGTCTGTACAATGCCATGATTTGCGCATGAGAAAATTTATTGATAGCACTGGCCTCGGCAGCCGAGTTACAGACATGTCTCCTGATCTTTCTCTCCGATTGATTGAGTTTAGCTCCATGGAGTAGGGGTTTGAGAGAACATGCATATGAGACATGACATGTATATACATTGTTGTTATTATCTGTGTTCCATATTATGACTTATCTGTTCACTGCTGTAATGATTACCTGCCTGGACTGTTTAATTGCTTACTGTTGGACTTACTGTTAGTATTTGAATATACTGTTTCTGATTTGCTATTTGGGCGCGTGGCGCCGTAATGTTTCTAGCATGCTATAATTGGTAATGATGTAGGATGTCTTACCTCTTTCTCGTGTTTCCTATATCTTTGTATGTCTGTTTTATACTTATATCGATAAAAGATCGTGAGGAAGATAAAGAGGGACCGCACTTTGGTTGATTGGATTGGGCGTTTGGACAAGGTTTCTTTGGCTACGTACGAGTGCAGCTGCGTGGTGGAGGCATTGATGCCTGACTTGTTGACTGGGACTCCGAGCGTCGTATGTGTATATGGGGTTGCGGCTTTGTCTGCTAGTAGTACCTATCCCTGGGTCACTACTTTTCCCCCTTTTAGTGTTTTATCCCCGCTGTATTTTATTGAACTCTGTAATTGTTATATTCTATGTCATCAGTGATTTGTGCAAATTGACTATATATATATATGTATAAGAGATATGATTTTATTTCAGTGGTTGTATCATGGCTTGAATACATTTATATTTCATTCGAGGCTCATATTTTCTACCTATGCATATTGTCAAAAAAAAAATTATAGACTCTTGAGAATTTAGTTACCGTTATCATGACTGTGACACACTTGGATTTAGTAACTGCGGTCTAATGACGATTATGCTTCGGTTGCTACATCAAGGGGTGTTTCATTAGGTGGTATCAGAGCAGTTCATCCTGTTGAGCCGGGGTATGGACTTGCTATGTTTAGGCATATTAGAATTTGGTCTGTTGTGCACTTCCTTGTCTCTTGATTGAGATGATGGGAAAGGAATGCATGACTTGCTGTAGGTTGAATGTTGATAGCTACTGTTATGCAGTTACATGATGTTGAGGACTGGCCTACTCAATATGTAATGTTCTGTGTGTACAGGAAACTATGACTTCACTTAGGCGTACTGTGTTAGGAAAATAGGATTTCTTCTGTGAGGAGATCAAAAGGTTTTGGAAAACCGATCTTCTGGAGAAAGAAATAGTTGGTGTAAACTAGATTCGAGAAGCAGTTTGGGAGTTGACGGCTTACGAGGGATTGCGCTGTGGAAGCAGAACGAAGAAGTTCGAGCTGGAGATAGTTAGGATGTATGGAATTGAGCTTCTCTTGCTTGAATTGTGTGAATTGTGTGACTCTCTGTGTTTGGTCTTCATAGGGAGATAACATTGTTTGAAGTAATTTTTGTTTGTTATAATTATGTCCGTCCTCAGAGAGATTCAATGGCTCGCAGTAGACATGCAAGGGCGGTGGCTCGTGACAGACGTATACATGTGAGTGCGGGACAAGACAATAGAAGTATGGCCACGACGGCAGAAGAAAGGCAAATGGTAGCTGAGGTGACAACTTACCAGGATCAGAGGATCACGCAACAACGAGAGCTGGAAGTTGAGGTTCAGAATCTGTTGGAGGAAAGTCGACTTTGGGGCAAACGTGGACTACCTAGATTCCAAAGGAGGAATAATAGAAAAGTCAACCACTTTAAGCGAAAACCCTGCGCACGGGTATCAGGGAAACAACAACAACAACCAATTCCTGGACAAAGTACTAGTGGCGGTGTACCCGGTCAGATCCCGACATCTTCGCCAAGATGTACGAAATGCGGAAAGGAACACTTCACGAGGGAGTGTAAGATTAAAGGGATAACTGCTTTTAAATGTGGAAAGCCTGGACACGTCTCTCGCAACTGCGACCAAGCAAAGGCAAATTCTTCAGTCAATGCTGTAAGGGCTGTAGAACCACAAGCGGAAGCCAGAACTTATACCTTGGGAGGTGCTGAGACTTCAAAATTCGGAGATCTAAACCGTGGAAGTTATGCCTCAAATGACGATCCTGTAATCGTGCTGTATAATTCTGGGGGTAACCCTTCCTTTTACAATTTGTAACTTTATGGATCATTGGGATCCATCTGTATCTTTCCTATCTTCAACTTAAATCATTTCCATTTCTGTTACTAAGACTTATCGTTGACACTTAAGTTTGTTTAATCTATCCTGTTTCTGCTAAAGATTGAACCTTTTGTTGATCCATCTTGCTTACCAAGAATCATACATATTAGATTTCATGATTTCAGAGATTGATCAGTTATTTTCTGGTCATTATCTGCTAGAGCGTTCCTATAAGAACCTTAGTGATTTTCGAAACTAAGGCTTTTGAGTTCGTAACAGCCAACAAAGTTGAAGCTTTGCGAGGGAAAAGAAATCCAAGGATACGTGTTACCTTTTGCGCAGAGACGTAAAGAAAAGGGGGGATATGACCGTCACCATTGTAGTCAATAAGTTTCTTGTGATGAACTACAAGGTCTTTGTCGCGCTAAAGAGAAGGATGAAACATCTCGGTGAGATGAACACCATCGTCAAACGAACGAGATTATGATCAAGGGTGAGTATCCTCGAGAAAGATGTACGTCCCGGTCATCATTAAATTCGCGGGAGATTGAGAATGTCCCCGAAATGATTTCGAATGCGCTATGGGCATTATGGGTGTCTCGTGATGCCGTTCTGGAATAACGAATCCTCTTGTCGTATTCATGAGTGACATGAATTGTACCTTTTGTCCTTACCTAGAATAGAATTATCATTGTCATTAATGATGACATTCTGATCTATTCTCGAAAATATGGAGATACACGTTGGACATCTCGGCATAGTTTTCCTGACTTTAAAGGAGAGAGAGCAAATGCCAAAGTATCAGAGTATGGATTCTTAATTGAGAAGGTTCAGTTTTGGATTATGAAATTCCAAACGGAGGGATTGTTGTGGATTTCCAAGAGATTGAAGCAGCTTCTTCAAAAGGAAAGATCGGAGACCGTAAAAGAGGCACATAGTCAAGGCGAATTAGTTAGTCTTATCGAAGAAGACACAAAGATTGAAGGAGTATCAATGGATCCTCCAAGATAGCTCTGGATATTTTGCTCGGTTGCAAGAAAGAGAATAAAAACTTCTATGGACTAACGCGTGTGAAGAAAGGTTTTAAAGGTCGAGGAGACACTCGAATGCTTGTCAGATTTGGTTCTACCTAATCCCAGAGAACTGTTTGGAGAATTTTATGCTTTACATTAAAATCTAGGACATGTGTTCATGTAAGGTTAGGAAGGTTGTGACCTACACCTCAAGGTAGTTGAGGACACATTGGGAATTGCCTAACTCACGCTTGGTGCTAGCGTAGTTAAAATTTCTCTGAGAATATGGAGACGCTTGCTACGATCAACGCCTTTAGCGATCACAAGGACCTGAAGTATCCATTCGATAAAAAGTGGCTAAACATGAGACAGGAAAGGTGATTAGGGTTTTTGAAGGAGTATAACGTTTAGTTTCAGTGTCGTCCTGTCCGGGTTACTAATAAACCCATTCCAAAATTCTTGGGACTATATCAAATTTCGTTTCGGTTTGGTTCAATAGCTTGTCAACGGATTCTCGTTATCCTTTCTTTCTAAATCTCCATAATATCTTTCATATGTCACGATCGCGAAAGTATGTCACCGATCCACCACATCATCAACTAAACCCGGTGCAATTCAGAGAGAGTCTGATTTATGAAAAAAAAAAACTTCTCGTGAAGATTGAGAATAGAAGGATAAAGCAACGCAAAGATATAGAGATCGCGTTGGTAAGGGTGATCTAAATCGACGTAACTAGAGACACAATCTGATGAGGGTAAGAAAATAAGATGAAGAAACACGTCAATGTTGACCTAAAGGATGAAAATTTCGAGGACGAAATTTCTATTTGAAGGGGAGTATTGTAACATCCCGAAAATTAATAATTTCAGGATAAATGATCATTTTACAATATTTGGGATTTTCTAGAATTTCTCTGGATTTTTCTGAGAACGCAGAATATTTTAATATATTCTTCGTTTTGCGTGAAACTCGAGCAGAGTCGTGAAAACGACTGTAGTGCTTCAAAAATTGGAAAATTATGTGACGAATAGTCATTTTATAATATTTGAAATTTTTGGGAATTTTCTGGGAATTTTCCGGAACCGTCGAATATTTTAATATATTCCTCGTTTTGCGTGTACATTGGACTGAGAATTGCTGAGACCAGTGTAACACTCCGAAAATTGATTATTTCACCATGAATAGTCATTTTCCAATATTTGTGATTTATGTGAATTTTTTCGGAATTATCCGGGAACGATGAATATTTTAATATATTCCTCGTTTTGCGCGAACATTGAGCAGAGTAGTCGTGAAAATGATTGTAGACGCTTTAAAAATTGGAAATTTATATGACGGATAGTCGTTTTATAATATTTGCAATTTTTGAGAATTTTCTCGGGAATTTTCTCGAAACGTCGAATATTACAAGATATTCCTCGTTTTGCGTGCGCTGTCGACTTAACCAAGGAAACGCGATGTTTTCTCTCATGAACCTTGGACTATGGACATGCCGACGGGGATCTTACTAAACCCGAGGCTTGACACGCTTTACTTTAGATTTCATAATTTTCGAGAAATTCTAACAGACAAAATAAATCAATACAAAGAAAAAAAAAATTCATCCGTCGGATTAATTAAATACTTGATTATTAACTCAGTAACTATTATCTATTGGATAATAGTGTGTAATAAAAATCCTATCACATTATCCTAATGCAATCTACTTTATGTCTAATCCATCCACTTTAATTCAAATTTAATAGTAAAATAATCAAAGCTTCCTTAAGAAGCTTTGACCTTACCTTTGACCCATGTGTTTTGGCTTCCTTTGGAAGCCAAATTTCCCACCCATCTCTCTCTCTTTTTTACGTTGCAGCTGCCACTCAAGGAGAAAGAATTGATTTCATTGTCCTAATATTACATTTAACACATTATCACCCAAAACACCTTTTCTTTCTTCCTTTTACGTCATTCTTCTTCTTCTTCCTTTCTTCTTCTTCTCCATTTCTCTCCCACACCACACAGCCAGCCACCACCCAGCCCCTCCATCTTCACAAAAAATTAAACAAATTACATTTTCTTACTCTCCTCACCATTCTAAACACCTTTCCCTCTTGGAGCTTCTTGAGATTCCACCATTTTCACCATTTTCTCCAAGCTCCAACTTTGAGCATTTTTGGGTAAGTTCAAGACCACTCTTCTTTCCCTCTCATTTTTGTGCTCATGGTCTCTTCTATGACCACTCATATTTCATTTTTCCAAGCCTTAGTGTTCATTCTAACAAGTTGCCATTTTTAGGGACTTTGGAGGTTGAATCCGAAAATTCCAAGGAGCATTCTTGGAGCTCTCTTGATTTCTACACTCAAGTAAGAGGAAGACACTCCTCTTCAACCATTTTTAGCATCTAGGAACCTTGATTGTTTGATTTGTGGAAGAACCCTAATGAGGGTTGTTCTTGAATTTAATGATTAATTATGCTATGTGTTGATTTTTATTTATTTATGCTATTGGATTGAATTGTTGAATATAATGGAATGTTAGATTGGATTTGATGACTTGATATGGATGGAAAATGGTTGAATGCCCTCCTTGGTGGCCACGGTTTTGAGGCTAGCAATTAAAGGAAATTGTAATAAATTGTAACAAGCATTTGATTTGAAGTAGTCAATGTATAAATATGGAATGTAATGGAAGAAGAATTTGAAATTGAAACTCAAGTGATGCCACGGTTTTGGGTGGAAAAATGGGGTAATTTTATGGTTAATGTGCAATAAGTATAAGACTAGGATTAATTAAGTAACAAGATGGGATTTAATGGAAGAACAATTGGAAGTTGAAACTTCTATGGTGGCTACGGTTTTGGAGCCAAGAACCTAGGGTTTTTGGTGAGTTAATTGAACAAGTGAACACTTTAAATAATTAAGGGAGTGGTGTACAAGATTATGGTTTGAAAGGAATTGGAATTGAATTCATTAGGAGGCCACGGCCTCTAGTACATTTTTAGGGAAAATGTAATTTTGGTAAATTGGAAGTATAAGTAATTAGATACTTAGAGAACTAGGTAATGAAATGGACAATTATTAAATTAGAAGGATTATTAGGATTAAGACTTCATAAGCCTTAAAGGACTAAGAATGATTTCATCATAAGACTTAAGGTGATTATAAGTGGGTAAAGAACATGAGAATGTGAGACTTGAGGGCTTAAATAAAATGTAAGTTATTGGAGATCGAATTGCCTTAGTATGTTAAGTTGATTTTTGAACATGAACCTTGAAATGAGGAATAAATTCTAAGTTAGGATTCATAATGAACCTAATGACGTATTAATTGATTTGATATTGATATTATGTGATTATGGGTCCATGCGAGTGACCATTTATATATTGATGCTTATATTGGCCTAATGTGGCATATTATGAACTTGTATGAGATGGTGGATCATACATGTGCATGCATAGTATCTTATGCATTGTGTTTGTCCTTGTGGACTGTTGTAAGGCCAAGTTGCCTAGGAGATTGAACACACCTTAGTGCGGGTGCGAATAGACAAGTGTGGGTCGTGTTATGACCTCGGGCGTCGGGGTGCGGGTCCTCCACATGGACAGCTTAGAGCTCCTCCGTGCCGTGGGGCAAACCGATGCAAACACACCGACGATCCAGACTTGACACCGTCCTATATCGTGATCTAGTGTAGAATGTCCGTACAATGCCATGATTTGCGCGATGAGAAAATTTATTGATAACCGGCCTCGACAAAATGAAAGTTACGTACATGTCTCCCGATCTTTCTCTCCGATTGATTGAGTTTAGCTCCATGGAGTAGGGGTTTGAGAGAACATGCATATGAGACATGACATGTATATACATTGTTGTTATTATCTCGTGTTCCATATTATGACTTATCTCGTTCACCGCCGTAATGATTACCTCGCCTCGGACCGTTTAATTGCTTCCGTTGGACTTACTTGTTAGTATTTGAATATACTTGTTTCGATTTGCTATTTGGGCGCGTGGCGCCGTAATGTTTCTAGCATGCTATAATTGGTAATGATGTAGGATGTCTTACCTCTTTCTCGTGTTTCCTATATCTTTGTATGTCTGTTTTATACTTATATCGATAAAAGATCGTGAGGAAGATAAAGAGGGACCGCACTTTGGTTGATTGGATTGGGCGTTTGGACAAGGTTTCTTTGGCTACGTACGAGTGCAGCTGCGTGGAGGCATTGATGCCTCGACTTGTTGACTGGGACTCCGAGCGTCGTATGTGTATATGGGGTTGCGGCTTTGTCTCGCTAGTAGTACCTATCCCCGGGTCACTACTTTTCCCCTTTTAGTGTTTTATCCCCGCCGTATTTTATTGAACTCGTAATTGTTATATTCTATGTCATCGTTGATTTGTGTAAATTGACTATATATATATATGTATAAGAGATATGATTTTATTTCAGTGGTTGTATCATGGCTTGAATACATTTATATTTCATTCGAGGCTCATATTTTCTACCTATGCATATTGTCAAAAAAAAAATTATAGACTCTTGAGAATTTAGTTACCGTTATCATGACTGTGACACACTTGGATTTAGTAACTGCGGTCTAATGACGATTATGCTTCGGTTGCTACATCAAGGGGTGTTTCACCTTCTCATCGAATAAATACTTCTGGTTCTTGTGACAGCGAAGGACATTGAATATTAATCCATATAGAAAGTGTCTCTATATTCTTAGAGCCGATATAACCGCGGCTAACACCAGTTCGTGAGTCGGTCATTCCCAACGCACCTTCAACAACCTCGAGGCATAAGTTATAACTTCTCAACTTTGCATGAACATACATCCTAAACCTTGATGCGAAGCATCCCAAAACACTTCAAATGTTTCACTGGGATCGGGTAGTATTGAAATCGGAATATTTCCTCAATCTTTGAGAAACTTTCTCCGCCTGTGATGGTCCGTAAAAGTCTTGATCCTCCCTTTTTTTTTTAATCGGAGCAAGTTGTTCTACTATCTTCGAGAATCTGTCGATACTCCTTCGATAAAACCAACTGATCCCGCTAGCTATGAACCTCCCTCACAGTTTCTGATCTTTCCTTTTGAAGAATTGCTTCAACCTTTCCGTGAGTCCACACGATTCCTCCATTTGGAATCCCATGATCCAAAACGGACCCTTTTTAAATGAGAATTCACACTCTGGTACTTTGGCATTTACTTTCTCTTCTTTAAAGTTAGGAAAACTATACCGAGATGTCCAACGTATCTCCCCATACCTTCGAGAATAGGTCAGAATGTCATCATTAATGACAACGACGATTCCGTTCTAGGTGAGGATAGAAAATACAATTCATGTTGTCCAAGAATACAACATGAGCATTTGTCATTCCGGTTGACATCACGGGATATCCATAGTGTCGGAAGCACACTCGAAAAATCATCTTGGGAACATTTTCTATTTCTACGAATCCATCGGTAACCAAGACATACATCTATCTTGGAGAGAACAACGATTTCCTTCTCACTGATCCGTCAAATCATTTACCTTCCTCCGAGAATACTCATCTTTGATCATAATCTTGTTTAACTGGCGATAGTCCTCACATCACCGAGAAATTTTATTCTTCTCCTTAACCGACAACATCTTAGCTCAACATACGGAACCCTTTGGCTATTAAAGTGGCATTTATATTCCCTTTACTCTTGGTCCCCTACGGAGAACATTATATGTACCCTCAGGCTTCTTTCTTTTATGAGGTTTAGACCATGTTGGTCGTTACGAGTTTAAAAGCCTTAATTTCAAAAATTACCAAGGTGTTGATCGGAACGCTCTAACAGATACTAACCAGAAAATGACTGATCAATTTCTAAAATCATGAACTTGAATAGATATGATTCGAGGTAAGTAAGATAGGTCAACCAAAAGACTCGATCTTTATTAGAAATAGGATAGGTTACACAACTTAGGTGTCAACGACAAGTCTTAGTAACAGAAATGGAAACAACTAAGCCGAAGATAATAAAGATACAGATGAATCCAAGTGATCCATACAGTCACAAATTGTAAAAGGAAGGGTTACCCCCAGAATTATACAGCACGATTACAGGATCATCATTTGAGGCATAACTTCCATGGTTTGGATCTTCGAATTTTGAAGTCTCAGCACCTCCCAGGGTATAAGTTCTGGCTTCTGCTTGTGGTTCTACAGCCCTTACAGCATTGACTGAAGAATTTGCCTTTGCTTGGTCGTAGTTGCGGGAGATTTGTCCAGGCTTTCCACATTTAAAACAGACTATCCCTTTGATCTTACACTCCCTCGTGAAGTGTTCCTTTCCGCATTTCATACATCTTGGCGAGGATGTCAGGGTCTGACTGGATATACTCCCACTAGTACTTTGTCCAAGAGTTGGTTGTTGTCGTTGTCCCCCTGATACCCGTGTAGATGGTTTCCACTTAAACTGGTTAACTTTTCTATTATTCCTCTTTTGGAATCTAGGTAGTCCAAGTTTGCCCCAACGCCGACTTTCCTTCGACAGATTCTGGACCTCAATTTCTAATTCTCGTTGCTGCGTGTTCCTCTGATCCTGGTAAGTTATCACCTCAGCTATCATTTGCCTTTCTTCTGCAGTCGTAGCCATACTCCTATTGTCTTGTCCCACGCTCACATGTATACGTCTGTCACGAGCCACCGCCCTTGCATGTCTACTGCGAGCCATTGAATCTCTCTGAAGACGGACATAGTTACAACAAACACAAAATTATTTCAAACAACGTTATCTCCCTATGAAAACCAAATACAGAGAGTCCAACAATTCACACAATTCAAGCAAGACAAGTTCAATTCCATACATCCTAACAATCTCTAGCTCGAACTTCCTCATTCTGCTTCCACAGCGTAATCCCTCGTAAGCCGTCAACTTCCAAACTACTTCTCGAATCTAGCTTACACCAACTATTTCTTTCTCCAGAAGATCGATTTTCCAAAACCTTTTGATCTCCTCACAAAAGAAATCCTATCTTCCTAACACAGTACGCCTAGGTGAAGTCATAGTTTCCTGTACACACAAAACATTACATATTGAGTAGGCCAGTCCTCAATATCATGCAACTGTATAACAGTAGCCATCAACATTCAACCTACGGCAAGCCATGCATTCCTTTCCCATCATCTCAATCAAGAGACAAGGAAGTGCACAACAGACCAAATTCTAATATGCCTAAACATAGCAAGTCCATACCCCAGCTCAATAGGATGAACTGCTCTGATACCACCTAATGTAACACCCCTTGATGTAGCAACCGCGGCACAATCATCATTACACCACAGTTACTAAATCCAAGTGTGTCACAAATATGATAACAGTCAATTCAAATTCTCATGAGTCTAAATATATATTTTTGACAATATGCATAAGTAGAAAATACGAGCCTCGAATGAAATATAAATGTATTCCAACCATAATACAACCACAAAATAGAATCATATTCCTTTTATATATTTTATAGTCAATTTACACCAAGCATTGATAACATATAATGTAATAATTACAGAGTCAAATAAAATACAGCGGGAATAAAACACGAAAAAAAGGGGAGAGGTAATAACCCAGGGATGGGTACTACCAGCAGACAAAGCCGCAACCCCATATGCATATGACACTCGGCGTCCCAGTTGGCACAACAGGCATCAATGCCTCCTCGCAGCTGCACTCCCACGAAATCGAAGAAATCTTGCCAGGTTCTCAACCCCATCGGCAAGGTGTGGTTCCTCATCATCTTCTTCACGATCTTTTATCAAATATGAATATAAAACAGCAATACAGAAATATAGGAAAGAGGTGAGACACCCGTCTTTCATTACCACTATTGGCAGCAAGAAAATAGCACGACGCAAAGCACCCACCGAGCAATGCAGTTCATATATTTATCAATAGCAACAGCAGAAATTATAAGAAAAGCAATTCAATTCTAAGCAATAATCAGAGTCAATAACAACAGTGATATGTATAGTAAAGGTAGAACTACAGTGAGCAATAGCAGGCAGATTACAAGAGTATTTCCAGAAATCAGCACAACAATCAGATAATCATTTACAGGTATCCATGCTCAACAATTTATAAGACCAGTAATGAACGATGCACAATGCATGCTTTCCCCAAATCCTACTCCATGGAGCTAGACTCAATCAAGCAGAGAGAAAGATCAGGAGACATGCCTGTAACTCCTGCCGAGGCCGCTATCAATAATTTTTCTCGTGCACAATCATGACATTGTACAGACATTCTACACTAGAGCACGATATAGGACAGTGTCAAGTCCGGATCGTCGGTGTGTTTGCATCGGTTTGTCCCACGGCACAGAGGAGCTCTAAACTATCCATGTAAGGGACCTGCACCCCGACGCCCCCAAGGTCATAACATGACCCACACTTGTCTACTCGCACCCGCACTAAGGTGTGTTCAATCTCCTAGGCAACTTGGCCTTACAACAGTCCACAAGGACATTCACAATGCATATGACACTATGCATAGACATGTATGATTCACAATCTCATACCATTACATAACATGCCACAATAGGCCAATATAAGCATCAATATATGTTCCTTATCACACACATACCACAATTTCCATGTCATGGATCCAAGAATTCCATTTTCAAAATCATTTCTTCTCCATTGGTATGAATACATATTCCTATCACATTTAACTAAAGTAAAATCCTTGAATCCATAGTTTTTAGGTTATGTTTGAGTTACAGAGGACAAAGAACCATAATTTCAATCATTTCCAGCTCAAAAATCTCATTTTTGGGTCTTGGTAATCGATTACATCACCCTGGTAATCGATTACCAGCGAAACAGAATCCCTGTAATCGATTACAATCTCATTGTAATCGATTACATGATTCCCAAAATCACGTTTCGTAACTTCAAGGCCCTGGCAATCGATTACACAGCTGTGGTAATCGACACATTGACAAACCCCGTCGATTACCCACAAGTTGTAATCGATTACGTGATTCCCAGAAGCACCATTTCATAAGATCATAGGCTTGGTAATCGATTACACCATTCTTGTAATCGATTACACGCAAGTTGTAATCAATTACCAGAGTTCCAGAATCACGATTTCGTACCCTTAAGAGCTTGGTAATCGATTACAAACCTCGCGTAATCGATTACCACGCGTAATCTTGCAGAAAAACAGAGTTCTTCAGGTCCTCTAACTCAAACTAAACCATTCCTCATCATATTTAATCAACAAGATACTCAAATACACCTTCAAATCATGCAAGAGACATCAATAAATCATACAAACTCAACAAATACATTATCATTAAGAACAACATAAAAATGAAAGAACTTTATACATGGATTCAAAAATCAACAACAACACACATACAAGACATTTCCTTACTACCAAGATTGGTTGAAGAGGATCATCTCCCTCTTACCTATTTGGAAGACGACACAAGGTGTTACCTCTTCTTGCCCTAGATTTTCGTTTTCCCTTCAAGAAGAACACCAATGTGAGTGATTTCTATAATGTCCACTCAAACCATGGAAAAATGAGTTCTTGATCACATAAGTGACCAAGAAAAACGAAAATGAGAAGAAAGTGAAAGAAAGGTTAAGACTTTACCTCCAAGCTCAAAGCTTTAGCTTCAATGGTGAAAAATGGAGAAAGAAGAAGAAGAACCAAGGATGGCCACAAGGAAAATGTTCTTGGAATGATGGAAGATAACAAGTAAAATGTGATTTGTTTAGCAAATAATGGAGTTGGTCTCTAATGTGTGGGTGTGTGTGTACGGTGGAGAGGAAGGAGAAGAGAAGAAGAAGAAGAAGAAGAAGAAGAAGAAGAAGAAGAAGAAGAAAGAAAAGAGGAGAATGAGAAGAAGAGATAAATGAAAATGTGATTATTGGCTCCCAAAAAGGGGCCTCTGCTGTGTAGAAGAATGGAGGGAGGGAAGAGAGAGAAAAATGTGTCCACAAGGAAACTTCTTGGAAGCTTCCTACAATGGGCTTTTAATTAACTCTATTTTTATTCTGAAAATAAGGCGAAAGGAGCTTGACATAAGGTAGATTTTTGAAGAGTGTGATAAGATTTTTTATTACATGTTATTATTTATTGGACAATAGTTACAGTTGACCGAAGTCAGTATTAATTTATTCGACAGATAAAATTTATACAGCATTTTATTATTTCGTCTATTGAATCTTCTCGAAAAATGTGAAACCTTGTAAACTATGTCTGGCCTCGGGTTTAGTAAGATCCCCCGTCGACGTTTCCATAGTTCAAGGTTCTCGGGAAAATATTTCATTTCCCCGGGTTCGGCTCAGTGTGCACGCAAAATGAGAAATATATTAAAATATTCGTCGGTTCCGAAAAATTCTGAAAGAATTCACATAAATCACAAATATTAGAAAATGACTATTCGTAATAAAATTTTCCAACTTTGGGAGCGTTACAGTCGTTCTGCCAATTCTGCTCAATGTGCGCGTAGAACAAGAAATAATATTAAAATATTCCACGTTCTCCGAAAATTCCAGAAAAATTCCTAAAAATTCTGAATATTGTAAAACGATCATTTATCCTGAAATTATAAATTTTCGGGATGTTACATAACAGGACATTTTTTGTCATGTAATTGACTACACAATAGTATAATCAACTTCAATAACTTTTTATTTGCAAATCTATTTCTTTCCTTATTTGAAATTTTCAAATATAATATTTTTCACATAAATTCTAATCAACGACACATGTATGGTTGTGTAGCTAACTACACAATCATGTAATTAACTACAATAGCTTTTTGTTTGCAAATCTATTTTTTCCATGTTTGAAACTTACATTGTGTAGTGTTGTATATGACTATAACTTCCTACATCCAAACCTCACACCAATATAGAGCATTGAGCACATAACCACAGCAACAAATCCCAACAAATCCATGAACCATTCTTATAAACAAAGCCATTAAACAATATTCTTAACTCATCAAACCACCAAGAATAAATAACTCATAATTCATCCATCCATCAAACACCCAATCTCACCCCCAAATACTGAAACATGGCACTCTAACACCCATTCTTCCACCTACAAGCTCCATTTTTCCCTAAAACTCACCACAAAACCAAAACCCAGAAGTTTCCAGGCACCCGTAGAACTCGTCTACAACCACCAAAGATGCTTCGTCGATTGTCAACCTCGTCCCCTATATTGATAGTCAGTACACCTCCTTGCTCCATCGTCGGCTCAGGTGTGCTCCACCATCAAAGCTGCAAGCTCCAGCCTCAAACTTCTGCTTGATTGACGAGATGATGTGTCACGAAGAGGAGCTTCCGCTCTTCAATGGTGAGTTCCTCATTGTCGGCAATGACAAAAACCATCTCCATAAACTCCACAATCTCTCTTTGTAGCTCATCTTAGGTTGCTCTCTATCTCAGGTTCACTCTCTCCCATCACCTTTTTTTCTCAGAGGACGGATGAGACGAGGGAAATAGTGGCTAGGGTTAGTTCTCTTCTTTTCTTCCTTATTTATCTATTAGGAATCAAGATCCAATCTTCCTCACTTCTCAGGGATCAAAGCGCAATTCTCTCATTTCTTTCCTCAACTGATTGTTGATAACTCTATAAAATATAGTTATTTGCACCCTATATTGGTGGTATATAGATTTCTTAGTCCTTGTGCTTAGGTCTTCTTTGACTTCCTTTTTTCTTGAGAAATCTTCTAAACTTCCTCACAAGGAGGCTAAAATTCTCTTCATTCATCTCAAGATTCTCAAAATCATTTCCATCATCTTCATCTTCATTTTCAATTGAGGAGGAAGTGGCTTTGAGAGCAATTCCCTTTTTCTTCTTATCTTGCTCCTCATTTTGACATAATTTATTTAGCTCTAACACATGCTCTTGAAGCTTTCCAAAGAGGGTGGCCAAGGTCATTGTTGCTAAGTTCCTTGATTCGGAGATGGCCGTCACTTTGGACTATCAATTCCTGCTCAAATATCTCAAGATTTTTTTAATAAGATCTTTATTGGAGAAGGTCTTTCCCAATGAAGCAAGATGATTAACTATATATGTAAATCATTTTTGTATTTCTTGAATGCTTTCCTCTTGGTTCATTCTAAACAATTCATATTCATGAGTGAGTGTATTTATTCTCAATCTTTTCACCTCACTTGTACCCTCATGGGTTACTTGCAATGAATCCCACATTTCTTAGGCGATCTTACAATTTGACACCCTAAAGAATTCATCATACCCCAAAGAAGTGGTGATGATGTTCTTGGATTTCAAATTGTATTTGACCTTTTTCTTATCTTCATCGGTTCATTCGTTTCTTAGCGTATTAGTTCTTACACCATCAACTATACTTGTGGCAACAAAAGGACCATTTTCAACAGCATCCCACACATCAATATCAATAGCTTTAAAAAAAATCTTCATTCTCTTTTTTCAATAGGCATAACTATCCCCATTGAAAAAACAAGGTCTGTTTGCAGAAGAAACTTTGTTTGAAAAACCATTTGAAGTCATCACTTCTCTTGAAGTTATTAAGCTCTTTATACAAGAGTCTAGCTCTGATACCACTTGTTACCAAGTGGCCTCAAAACTCAAGAGGGGGTGAATTAAGTTTATACAAACTTTTGTAAATCTTTCGTAAAACCTTTGATTACTAATTTTCGTTGAAACTATTAATCGATAGAAATGAATGACTGGATAAGATAGAAAGATATTGCACTCAAATAAACTATCCAAGGGAAATAGTATTCAAGTAAATCAATAAAATAGTGCACAATGCAAAGAAGTTGAGTTAAGAAAACAAATACCAAGCTTTATCCTAGTTCAGCCACCAACCCACTTGTGACTTACGTTCAGTCCTCAAGTAAACACTCGAGATTTCCACTATATCTTCAAGCTTGAAAGCAGGTGCTTGATAACCTTTACAAATTGGAGCACTCAACATGCCTTGGGATACCTCACCTTTATGCTTGAGCCTTTATATTCAATGGATACCTCACCCTAACTATTTTGAGGGATACCTCACCCTCTCTTAATAGATTATACAAGATTTAAATGAAGCAAACTCTCTCTAGAGCATATAATACAAATTGAAGAACTATGGTATTAAGGATTCACACAACTTGAAGCTCAAAACAGGGTAGTCAATGAAATGATGAGAAAACTTGTATTTAATGCTTAAGAATGTTTTTCAGAATGTTTTCCAACTTGTAATCAATGCACCAACACTTTCATTTATAGCTCATAGCTTTTACAAGACGTTGCAAGTGGTTGAGGGCATTAAATGCTCTCAATAGAGCTATTGGGGAAGATTTGTTTGCTTCACCATGGCTGGTTATGGATATATCATAATCGGTTTTGTCTTTTAGCAAACAGAATCCTGGGCTTTTAAAAACACACCATAACCAATTATACTAAAAGCCATAATCGGTTATTGGCTTTTAAAACACAAAAGGCACATTCTGTTATGAACATATAACTGATTATGAATTTCTCATAATTGGTTATAAGGCTTTTAAAGCAAATGTGCAATGCCCTGTTTTCATCACATAACTGGTTATGCATATTGCATAATCGGTTATGAGCTTTTTGAAAAAGCTCCTGCCAAAGCGAATAACTTGTTATGGAAAACCATAATCAATTATTCCTTTTAAAAGACATTTTGGCGCGCTTTAGATTTGACTAAATAACCTATTATAGGAAATCCATAACCTATTATGGCTTGCCAAGAAACATAGGATTTTCAAAGAGTTTTTCAACCAAGGATATCCAAAAATCTTTCCAAACTTTCTAAAAGCATTTTACTTAATCTTAAACATAATTTTCACAAGATGAAAACATGATTATGCAAAGCCATTTAAGATGAGTTTAGAGCCAAGAAATGAGCTTTTGAGTACTCCAATATACCTCTACATATGATCTAAGTCCTATTAGCTAATCTTAAAAAACCTTGGGACTTGATCTTTGCACTTCATTGCTTTCTTTTTTATTTGATTATCAAAACTAAGACCATTGCCATTCACACACCAAGGCTCAGCATTGGAGAAGGAAGCTTTGAATACATTTCAGCTTACCGCGCTGTAGCGTAATATGTAGTACATTGTGGCGTCTTGCTCTCAACCTGTTGCGCATATTGAAGACAAAGACTAGCATGCCACGGCGCAAAGAAGTTGACGTCGCGGCGTGCTTTTGTTTGCGCTGGTTCCACTTAACCACATGGCACTCACACTGCGACGCAACAATGGTCATGCCGCAATGTAAGTTCACTGGCTTCATCTATAAATACTGTTTCATCTGATATTTTGAGAGAGTTAGGTGGGTGAAGATAGAAAACGCAGCAAGTACCAATTTTTCATCATTTTGGAGAGCTTTTAAGGGATTTAGAGGGAAAAAGACCATCATCCAAGGAGGATCAAGCATTCCAATATCACACCATAGTGTTTTCCCTTTTTTTCTCTTTATTCTCTCTTTCTCTAGGTCATGGGCATGAAATCTCTCTTGATATTTTCGTGTTTCATGGATAGCCAAGCTGTTTTTAGGGATTTTTTTGCATCCTTTTATGTACAATGGTGACTTTGTAACTTTTTTAGTTTATAATCATGATTGGTCTTGTTCATTTATGTTTCTCTTAATGCTCATAGA
Organism: Ormosia emarginata; assembly: GCA_029884605.1. NCBI lineage: Eukaryota > Viridiplantae > Streptophyta > Magnoliopsida > Fabales > Fabaceae > Ormosia > Ormosia emarginata. Next base: position 22,363,363 of record JAQQTP010000074.1, on the reverse strand, counting down.
AGTTTAGCCAACATTCATTATGTTTTGATAAAATCTTTTGAACTAGACATAAGAATCTAGATTTTAGATCATAAATATGGGTGATGCATGTTTAATTTCATTCTAATGGTGGGGTGAATTAATTCGTTAATATGATAGACATATACCTTTTGACCATGTATAGAAATTGTTAAAAATCAATCGTAATGCATGGAGTTTGCTCTAGTTCTCATAGGCACATAGTGAACTAGGTAAATGACATAGGGTTAAATGACCTAGACATAGGCTTTTAGCTAATGTAGTTTCTTAGGCTAACAAAACTAGTCATCATTGTTGCTTAAAATGGTTGCATGTTACCAAATAAAGTAGTTGGTGAAGAAAGAGTCCGTATGCTCTCATTACTGTCTTTTACTCCTGGTTTACCGCCTTTTAGTTTTTATATTAGCTACACATATTTTTCTCAATTTATATGTGCTTGAATAGAATTCATTAAGCTATTAGTTAATAGTTGGCATTAGATATTATTCATTATCCTCATGGAAACGAACTTTCTCATCATTGTATTACTTTTGCGACCCGTGCACTTACGATACACAAAAGGTCCAACAAGTTTTTGGCGTCATTGTCGGGGATAACGACTAATTTCTGATTATTGCCAATATTGACAACGAGTTTAATTAGTTTTAATTCAAGTTTTCCTTTAGCTCATTTTAATCAAAGTTTCATTCTTTCATTGTTTTAGGTTCAAATACCATGGTTGGTAACAATGATCATACAAGGCCCTTGAGGGAGTTTGTATCTCCTCAAATGGATAATCTACAATCAAACATAAGGTGACCTCCTATCTGAGCTAACAATTTCAAAATTAAACTGGCCATCATTCAAATGATACAAACTTCGATGCAATTTGGTATTTGCCTAGTGAAGATCCAAATGCCCACTTGTTAAATTTTCTGGAGATTTGTGACACATTCAAGCATAATGGAGTCTCTGCAGACGCCATTCGACTAAGGCTTTTTCTTTTTTCTCTTAGAGAAAGAGCCAAGAGTTGGTTACAATCTTTACCAGCAGGATCCATAAGTACTTGGAGTGATGTCTGTGGCAAATTTCGGAACAAATATTTTCCACCTGCCAAGACTGCGGAGATGGTGAATGGAATTACTTCTCTCACTCAAGTTAATTTTGAATCCTTGTATGAAGCATGGGAGAGATACAAGGATCTTTTGAGAAGGTGCCCTCATCACGAGATTCCTCTATGGCACCAAATCTATTCCTTCCATAAAGGGTTGTTGCCCCACCACCGTCCAATTGTGGATGCAGCTACGGGTGGGTCATTGCTTGAAAAATCCTTTGATGAGGCATTCCAACTGCTCGAAGAATTGGCCGCAAATAGCTACTAGTGGCCTTCTGCAAAAAATACTCCAAAGAAGGTAGCTAAAGTGCATGATATTAATGCAATTACATCACTTTCTGCTTAAGTGGTGTAATTGCTAATAAGTCGGATAGTTTGGGAGTGAGTCCTCATTTGAGCCCTTTTGTGCTTTGTGATCGATGTGGCGATAATAATGCAACTGATAGGTGCCCTTCCACCTTGGAGAGTGTACAATATGCTGGGAACTATCAGCCACCACAGAACAATCCTCATTTGCATAAGTATAACCTTGGGTGGAGAAATCATCCAAACTTCTCCTGGAGAGACAATCCAGGTGCATCATCTTCATCAGTTAGTAATGAAAGACAACCTTATCCTCCTAGTTTCTCTTCACAGTCAAGACCTCCTATGCAAGAAAAGAAACTATCTCTTGAGGACATGTTCATGCAGTTCATAGTCAAGTCCGATTCTTATATGTCGAAGATAGATATTCATTTAGCCAAGAACAATGCCATGATTCAAAGTCAAACAGCTTCAATGAGAGCATTGGAGACCCAAGGGGGTCAGTTGGTGAATGTTATAAACACTAGGCCTCGAGGACTTTTCCAAGTGACATTATCAGCAATCCAAGAGGTGACCCCATGGATTCACCAACCTGCAAAGCTATTAACCTTAAAAATGGAAAGGACATAGAAGGGACCAAACTACTTATAGATGATGCTGAAGTGACACAAGATGAAGAGATTGTGTATAAGGAGGACCAAAGGAGCAAAGTAATTGAAAAGAAGAAGGATGAGGAAAAGAAGATGGATAACAAACCTCATACATTACCTCTACCTTTCCCCAACAGATTGGCTAAACAAAAGCTAGATGCCAATTCCAAAAGTTTTTGGAAGTCTTCAGGAAGCTTCACATAAACATTCCATTTGCAGAGACATTAGAACAAATGCCAAGTTACGTGAAGTTCATGAAGGATATCCTATCTAAGAAGAGAATATTGGGGGACTATGAAACAGTGGCACTCACAGAGGAATGCAATGCCATCCTGCAGAATAAGCTACCCCCAAAGTTGAAAGATCCAAGAAGTTTTACCATACCATACATAATTAGGAGTCAATTCAATGGTAAAACTTTGTGTGATTTGGGGGCGAGCATTAACTTGATGCCTCTTTCAGTCTTCCAAAGGTTAGAATTAGGTGAAGTGAAGCCAACCTCTGTAACCTTACAATTAGTTGATAGAACTCTCACATATCTAAATGGGGTCATTGAGGATGTTTTGGTAAAGGTGGACAAGCTCATTTTCCCTGCTAACTTTGTCATCCTTGATATGGAGAAGGATCGCAATGTGCCGTTAATTCTAAGAAAGCCTTTCTTGGCAACTGGTAAGACCATGATAGATGTGCAAAAGGGAGAGCTTACCATGCAAGTGAATGACGAGAAGGTAACATTTAACATTTATAAGGTTAAATTTCCTAATGATCAAGAAGAATGTTCCTATGTTGGTATAATTGATCAGGTAGTAAATATTGCATTTCATGCTAATTTTCCTAATGATTCCCTTGCTTTTACTTTGACATCTCATGATGAGCATGTAGATTGTAACACCCTAAAATTTTTTTATTTCATGATAAATAGTCGTTTTATAATATTTGTGATTTTTGTGAATTTTTTTAGATTTTTCTGAGAATGTGAAATATTTTAATATTATTCCTCATTTTGCGTCCACACTGAGCAGAGCCGTGGAAATGATATATTTTCCCTGAGGACCTTGATCTGTGGAAACGTCAACAGGGGATCTTACTAAACCCGAGGCTGGACATGGTTTACGAGGTTTCATATTTTTTGAGATTTTTATCTGATAAATAAAAATCGCTATGTATTTTATTATCTGTTGGACAATTAACACTAACTTCTGTCAATTGTAACTATTGTCTATTGGATAATAGCTTATAGTAGAAATCTTATCTTACCTAAAAGAAATCTACTTTATGTCAAATCAAATCACCTTTAATTCCAAGGTAATGTATTTTAATCAAAGCTTCTCATGGAAGCTTTGACCAAAAATGACCAAAATGCCCAAAACTTGCAAGAAAAGCCAATCTCTCCCTCTCCTTCTCTCTTGTGTGCTACGGCTTAGGGCCTTTGGGGAGCCAAAAAAATTTAGCTTTTCCTTATCAGTTTTACTCCAAAATTCTAATTCACAAAAGCTATTACCCTTTTTCTCTTCATTTCCTCTTCTCATATTTTTCTCTTTTCTTCTTCTTCTTCCTTTACTCTTCTCCTCGGCAGCAGCCCCATCCAAGTGGCCATCTCCATTTGTTTGCTTCACTACACCATTTCTACACTCCTCTTCTCATTCTAAACCTTTTCTCTTTAGTGATTATCTTCCAAATCCATCATCTTCTTCACTTTTCTTCAAGAACAAAGCTTGAAGCTTTTGAGGTAAACTTTTGATTCCTTACTTTCTCTTCTTCCTTTTCATTTCTATGGTCATTTTCATGGCCATGGATCCTTTCTTTTTCAAGCTATTTGTGTTGATTCTTTGAGTTATGATTCTTAGGGTTTGGTGGAGCTTTTGACGAAAATCTCACAAGCACTTCAAGGGGTGATTTTCGTGTTCTTCCTTTAGGTAAGAGGGAGATTTACTCACTTCAACCTTTATTGGTGGTGAGGGAACTTTGAGTGGTTGTTGATGGAGGGATCCATAATGGATTGCTCACTTTGTATGCTTGTTTTTTTTCATGCTTTTGTGTATATTTGATTTAAATGAAAATGTTAGTTTTTTTGAATGCCTTGATGATGTTGGATTGCTTGGATTGGATGAATGGAAAAATGTAGGTTTTCCTACCCTTTGGGGAGGTCACGGTTTTGAACTATATTTTGGGGTTAGAGTTTGATTTTTGTATAAAATGAAACTTAGGTAATTAGGTAATAAAGGATTGATGTATATAATGAAAAAATTGGGTTTTCATGCTCTTGGGAGGCTCACAACCTCTAGGGAATTTTTGGGGTCCAAGCAGTGCTTTTGTGCAACCTTTGGACTTAAGCAATTTAGAGTTATGAAATCAATAATGCGATGAAAGAAAAATGGTTGGATTTTGTTTTTGAGAGGCCACGGTCTCAAGGGTCTATTTGACCTAGACTTGTGTAATTAATCAAGACTTAGGTAATTAGGAATTTTGGATTCATAAAATGAAATTGTGGTTTGTGTTGAACCTTATAAATGTATGTTGCTATTGAGAATTAATTATATGCTATTATGAGTCCATGTGTGGGACCAAAGACTTGTAAATATTTAATTTGACCAAAATTGTGGTATGTTTCATGAGAAGTATATTATTGATGAATATACATGATATGCATTGAGTCATCATGCATTTATGAAAGTTCGTTGGACTCTATTGTTAAGGCGGTGCATGCCTAGGAGATTGAATTACACCTTAGTGCGAGTGCGAGTAGACTAAGTGTAGGTCATATTATTGGCCATGGGGACGTCGAGGTGCGGGTGTCTCACAATAGACAGTGGTAACTCTACTGGGGCTGTGGGATAGACCGATGCAAACACACCGACGATCCAGACTGAGACACTGTCCTATATCGCGATCTTGTTGAGAGTGCCATGTATAAGCCATGTTATGCAAAATATTATTTTTTTGATAAGCACTTTATTTATAGGCTGACGAGATACTGGCATGACTCCCTAATCATTCTCTCCAAATGTTTATGTCTAGCTCCATGGAGTAGGATTTTTGGTACCATATGCATTATGCAATGTTTGTCTCATATTTCTTCTGGCATGAGTGTCTATAACTATTCAATTGTCTCTTTTATTTGTTGAAATAATTATCTGATTGATGAACTGCTTACTGCCTGAGATATTATTATTGTTTCCCTTTTATTGATTATTTTATTATTACTACTGATATATATATATATATGTATTGTGATCTTATGTGGGCATCCTATGCCATTGTGTTTTCTTACTATCGTATTGGTATTGAATGTTGGGTGTCTCACCTCTTTCCTGTATCTCTATATTTCTGTTTTATTTATATGCTTCTGAGAAGACATCTGTGAAGAAGCAAAAGCAACCGAGTTCCATAGTTTCTGGCCTGACTACGACTAGTGTTGTTCGAAGATGTCATCTTGTCCACGTAGATTTTTGGGATATGCGAGGGTGACCTTTCATGGAGGTCCTGTTTGTTAGCATATTAACCTGAGCACGGATCGTTGCATTTATCATGAGGACTTGGCAGTGTCGTTAGCCTGGGGTTGCTATGACCCACCTGTCTTTAACTTTACTGCTTTTGTTCATTTAGAGTTTTACCTACCTATTCGTGATCTGTGGGATGATCTCTATTACACCCCACAGGAGGATTCATTCTTGTCCACTGCTCGAGCCTCTACTCGAAATTCGGTCGCTTCGATGATGATTTCATCTGACGAGGAAGACCCAGAGGAGGAACATGCTACGGTTCCTTCTCGTCAGTCTTAGGGGGTTGGTACTGTCGGTGGCTACTGATGGCTATCCGTATATCTTTTTAGGAAGTCTGATGTTTTGTCATTTTGATGGGCTGTATATTTGTAAACATCTTGGGGGTGGGTAAAGCTTTTGCTTTTTGTATACATGATGATGAAATTAAATAGGCTTGATGCAAATATATATATATATATATATATATATATATATATATATATATATATATATATAATATGAATGTATGGTTTTCTTTCATGCTGATTTATACTGTAACTACGTTTTATTATTCTCTCACTACAACAAAAAAAAATATTCAATACCCGATTATTATACAATTATAATTGAAGATGTTTATTCATATATTAAAAATGAACCGGGTCTTAATTTACGATTTAATTATTTTTTCGTATATTATTTTTTTTCTTTATGGTGTGACGTTCCCTTTTCTCCTAGAAAAAGGGGCGTTACACTAGGTTTGGTATCAGAGCCCTAGTTTAAGTTTTCTTTTGGGTCTTGTGGTTTTGGATTATCTTGTTTGTGCTGTGTGATTCTTTGTGTTTGGTATTCCGAAAGGATGCATCTGACTTTTCCCTGTGTTTTGTATAGTTTGACTTGAAAAGAGATATGGCTCGTAGAGGAAATATGACTGTAGCGATCGAGGCAATTCAAAAGATGGTTGAGGCCATGCTGTAACAGAACCAGCAGACTGCTCAATAGCAAGAGAGAGTTGCATAACAATTAAAAGCTACTGCTGATGCTCAAAACTTGGCTGAATTTCGTCGTAACAACCCTCCTTAATTCAAGGGAGAATTTGATCTGAAGAAGGCTACTCTTTGGATCAAGGAGTTGGAGAAAGTTTTCAGAGGCATGAATTGTGCCAATGATAAGAAGGTTACTTATGTTGCCTTTATATTGGTTGGGGACGCAGAAGAATGGTGGACTGGAGAACAGAGATTGCTGAAAACTGAAGGTCGAGCAATTACTTGGGAGGTATTCAAGGAGAAATTCTTAGAGAAATATTTCCCTGCAAGTGCCAGACATGCAAAGGAGAAGGAGTTCCTTAGTCTAAGACAAGGGAACATGACAGTTGGTGAGTACATCGCGAAGTTTGAAAGCTTGTCGAGACTCTCAACTTGTTTCCAACACCAGCCGAACGACGTGTGGAAATGTCATAAATTCAAAGAAGGTTTGAGGCATAATGTGAAAAGGGCAGTTATAACTTTAAGGATCAACCAATTTTCAGAGCTACTAGATACGTGTTGCCGAGTAGAAGACCTAGACCAAGCGCGGGACAAGAGGAACTGCAACTTTGGGCCTTTTCGGTCCCAGAGGGGAGGAAGCAGCAGTGCTAATCGCTATCAAAGAAAGCCTTATTCAAGACCACCTAGAAATTAGCAACAACATTCACAAGGTGGATGTCCTGGTAGGAGTCCTGGTAGAACTGGTCAGACTACGGTGTCTACGCCAAGATGTTTGAAGTGTGGAAAAGAGCACTATATGAAGGATTGCACAATTAAAGGAGTCATTTGCTTTAGGTGTGGGAAGCCTAGACATGTTTCCTGCGACTGCAGCCAAGCCAAGGCAAAACCTTCACTCAATGCTATAAGAATTGCGAAACCACAGGCAAGAGGTAGAGTTTATACCCTGAGTGGAGCTGAGGCCTCTCAATCCGAAGATTTGATACAAGGAGAAGGTATCATAGAAGGTAATCTTTTGACTGTACTATATGACTCTGGGGTAACCCATTCTTTCATTTCCTATGACTGTGTGAAACGACTTGGTTTACCTGTGTCTTCATTGCCTTTTGACTTGACTGTTTTAACCCCTACTGCTAAACCTGTTGTTACCACTAAAGTCTATTTAGATTGTCCTTTAATTGTTGAAGGCCGAATCTTTTCTGTTAATTTGATCTATTTACCTCTTTCCCAATTAGACATAATCTTAGGAATGGATTGGTTATCTTCTAACCATGTCCTGTTAGACTATTCTAGTAAAACCATAATTTTTCCTGTGGATGAGAATTCTAGATTTTTTACGGCCAACCAAGTAAAAGCTTTCTTGAAAGAAAGAGCTCAGGGATACATGCTATTGTCTTCCTTAAAAGTCGAGGACGAGGCTGATGTGAACGTAATTCCAGTGGTTAGAGAGTTTCCCATAGTCTTTCCTGAAGATGTACCTAGTTTATCGCCGGAGCAGGAGATCGAATTCACCATTGACCTTGTACCTGGATCTGGCCCTGTTTCTATAGCGCCCTACAGAATGTCACCAGCAGAGCCAGTTGAACTCAAGAAGCAATTGGAAGAACTCCTGGAGAAGCAATTTGTTAGACCTAGTGTGTCACCATGGGGAGCGCCGGTATTGCTAGCCAAGAAGAAGGATGGTACTTCGCGAATGTGCGTGGACTATTGCCAGCTGAATAAAGTCACAATCAAAAATAAGTATCCACTTCCAAGGATAGATGACTTGATGGATCAATTGAAGGGAGCAACGGTGTTTTCTAAGATCGATCTGCGATCGGGCTATCATCATATTAGACTAAAGGTGGAGGACATTCCCAAAACAACTTTTTGTACCCGTTATGGTCACTACAAGTACCTAGTGATGCCTTTTGGTGTGACGAATGCACCTGCTATATTCATGGATTACATGAATAGAATCTTCCGTCCTTATTTGGACAGATTCATTGTTGTCTTCATCGACGATATCTGTAACACCTTTGTGGGGATGCCACATTTATGATGCAATAAAATAAAATCTTACGCAAGTTATAAAACGTTTGATACATAATTAATATGAGTTATAAAATTTTTCCTTTTATAATGGATATCATTAAATAAAATAACACGGAACATAAAATAAAACAAACTATTATCACACTCCATAATATACATATGATTTTGTTCTAAGTTGTGCAAATAATTTACAATTGCGAATATTTAAATAAACAGTAAAGAGTTAGCATAACAGTAAAACATAAAGTGCCCAAGTGCACATCAAAGATCTCTAACCCTCCGACGGATCACTCTTAGATTCATCATCAGATGATAGAAATCCATGATATCTCGAAGCTCCACGGACAGGAGTCCGTGCTGTTGATACAATATTGATCTCATTGGGTGTGCGAAACAGTCCTCCCCAGTGACGCTTCAGAGTCAGCGACAACTCAAGATGTAAATACAAAGTAGTTGTAAAAACAGGCTCCCCATCAAACTCTCCACGTAGGGACACAGTCAGACGCCCCACGTAGACAACTGATCCTCTATCCTCGCACAGTCGCTAGGCCTCCGAGCCTCCGTGAAACTCAAGTCTCACAAAACCTAAGAATCTAGGCAACGCCATGACGATAAGATCAATCTAGATGGTATGGGTGATTGAACGGCTTGCCTTCCTCGAACTGGTCGCCCGGCTACTCCTCAGGGTATAGAATCTCAAGAGGTTGTTCCTCTTCCTCTTCCTCTTCCTCAAACTCTTTACAGAAATAAAATAATAATACGGAAACATATACAAATAAATAGGTGAGACAATCTATATCAATACCAGCATGGCAAATAAGAAAACGACAATACAACAGATATCACAGTTTAACACAATAATACATACCACAATATCATAAATAATAACACAATTTAACTCATCATACATAATATCTCAAATAATAACATTATGATGCATGCCACAAATGCAAATGCATATGACACATTCCTACTCCATGGAGCTAGACACAGACATCAGAGAGAATGATCCGAAAAGAACTATCAGTACCTCAAGCTGCCCAACCAAACTATTACACTATCCAACGTCGTGTCTATAGCCCACAGTCCAAAACATCGTGTAGTAGTACACAGTCCAAACACATCGTGCACTACAGGCATTGTACTAAACAGTCTCCACAAGATCTCGATTAAGGATAGTGCGTGTCAAGATCATTAGTGTGTTGCTAATTATCACGACCCAAAGGAGTGACCAACTGTCCACATGTGGAATACTCCGCACACTAATGCCTCCAAGTCCACACAATGAACCACACTACGCTTATCACATCGACAACACGGTGTTATTCATCTCGTCAATCAATCGCCAATATCAACCAAATTGACATAACTCTTGATGCATGAATAAGAACTATAATTATAAAAATACCCTTGGTCTCAAAATGTCATCATATTTACAAAAACGCCCATAATCTCAATATTCCACAATATAGTACGTCTCCACTTGACAGTACCATATCTCAACATGTCCGGGTCCACCACTTTGGCCCGATAGTAAAACTCATTGTTCCAATTAATCGTGTAGAGATTTTATCACGTTTTCACAATCACGTCACTTTTATAAACGTTTTTAAATCGCATAAATATATTTTGACATTTTTAAAATCGCGTAGGGTTTTTAAATCGTTTTCCCAATCGCGTAAGCATTTTAAATCGTTTTCTCAATCGCGTAAGCATTTTAAATCGCTTTCTTAATCGTATAGCTTAAAAATCATTATTTTAAATAAGCGTAAACTATTTTTAATACTTTTAAACTACATAGAATATTTTCCTTACGTTATAAATATATTATGAAACTTTCTCTTTTATTTGTCTGTTTCTAATAAATTTTGACAGCATTTTGTCTATAAAATCTATTAAAAATGTGTTTTCTACTTTTCCTTTGAAAATTCCTTTGTTTAGGTTATAACTACAAAATACACTTTGAAAATTGTTATCATACTTTCAAACTCAAAGGTAAGTATTTTTTTTTCAAGAGTTTTGTTTATTTCTCTTCTATACTATATTTCTAATAAAAATCCGTTTACTTATTTAGTTCTTGAAAATCCATTGCAAATGAATTCTTTTTAGGTTAAACAACTAGTCTACACTTAGAAAACAAATTTTTGGATTGATTACACATTAAAAAGCATCTTAGCCGAATTCATCATTTCTTGTACAAATCATGTTTAAATTATTTTTTTATCCTCTAAATCATTTTGGAATTCATTAATTTACCTAAATCCATTAAATCCTTCCTTTAAAAAATGGTTGAGAACATTTTGGTTCTCTTTTCTTGGTGAAGCCGTGAGCTCCATGTTGTGTTCTTTGGAACACTCATGCAAACCTTACATGTTATTCATATCCTATATTAATAATCATGCATCTATATACACATGCAAATTATTTTAAAGCTATAAACATACATACAAACAAAATCAAACACAAATAAGGAAAACATTTAAACAACCACACAAATGAATCCTTATGGATTCTTCACACACATACAATCTATTTTCTCATCACCACACAAGGTTGATGAGATTAAATCTCCCTCTTTCCTTAAAGGAAGACAACTCCTTCTACTCTTCTCCTATGGTTTTCGTGACCTTCCAAGAGAAACCTAAAAATCTTAAACAAAAATTTAAAGAGTCATAACTATAGGAGAAAAACATAAACTATGGATCAATCATGGCTTAGAACCTTAGAAATCTTGTTAGAAATGAAAAACAAGAATCTTCACCTTGTGGAAAAAATCTCCAAAGTGATTTTCCAAGCTCAAGATGATTTTTTTTGGAAGAACTCTCAACTAGAGATGTTCTTAGAATGTTGTTTGGATTTGAGAAGTTGGGTTAGATGAAAATTTTGAAGGGTGGAAGTGTGATTTCTTGGTGTTGGCCGAATGGCTCTCAAAGAAGCAACAACGGTGATTTTTGTTCTTGGTGTTCTTGAAGAGAGAAAAGAGTAAGTTTAAGTGATAGCAAAGATGAAGAATGAAGTGAAAAGCTTCTCCTAGCTCTACTTGGCCGTGAGCTTCATCAAAGGAGGTGGCCTCCTTTGTTGACTCCTCCTAACACTTAATAGCCCTAGATTTGATCAATGGTTGATATCAAAGGCTTTGGCTCCAAGCTTGTCTCTAATTGGTGTAGGAAAACCTAGTCATCTAATGACTAAGCCTTCTTGATGCTTCTTGAAGTGCTCTAGCCGAATTGCTCCAAGGAGAAGTAACTAGGTTTGTGTTCATTTATGAAATCTAGTTACACTTAAGTGCATTTGATTAGTTTGCTTAGTTACTTGCCTAACTATATAGTTACTTAGGTTAGCTAGGTTTAACTTGATATTTTTAGAACCTTCTCAAACTAGGACTTAAATAAATATCTAATTAGTTTTACTTCACTTAGTTACTACATAAGCTTTCTATAGTAACTTAGTTAGGTTTTAAGCTAACTTGGTTAAGCTTTCTAGTTTAACCTTAGCAAGTCTAACCATTTTTGTGGACTTGATTCTTATTGGTCTAAAATGTTAAAGCCACTTTTGTTGACTACGTTTCATTGGTTTAGGATTTAATCTAGCCAGAAACGTTGACTGGCTCACTAAACGCAGGTCCCACAGACTTTTTTGGGTCCATGGTCATTTTGGAGCATATTTCTACTATTTTTGAGATAGTAGGTACTGTCGAATAAAATAATATTAATAATATAAAATTATTTTATTACACAGTTAAATCCTAAAAATTAAAAGATTAATATTCATATCACTAGGAATTGGGTTTAGTAAGATCTCTCAGCTCTCGAATAATTAAAATAAGATTTTTCCCAGCCCGAAAATTATTATTTTCTTGACTCGGAGTAAATCACACAAAACACTCAAATATAATCACGAAACAGTCAAATAAATTTTATAACTTACAAAAAAAACACAAAACAGTACATTTAGGACAATGTTGTCATTTATCCAAAAGTTAGGGCATTACAATTCTCCCCCATTAATAAAAATTTCATCCCCGAAATTTATCGTACCTCAGAACATGTGATGGTATTGCTCCCTCATCTTAACCTCCAACTCCCAAGTAGCATCTCCCGTTACATCGTTCCAAATTACCTTTACCAGCTCAATCATCTTCCTTCAAAGCTACTTCACTCTCCTGTCCTCAATCTTAACCGGAAGTGTTTCATACGTCAAATTATCCTTCAGCTGCACTTCATCGGGCTGTATAACATGCGTCGGATCGGGAATATATTTCCTCAGTTGAGACACATGGAATACATTATGTAGATTGGATAGAAAAGGTGGTAAAGCTATTTGGTAGGCTACAGAACCTATCCGACGAATGATCTGATAAGGTCCAATGAACTTAGGAGTGAGCTTCTTGAATTTAATAACTCTTCCAACACCAGTCGTAGGTGTTACTCTTAAGAACACATGCTCACCTTCCTCAAATTCAAGAGGTCGCCTTTGCTTATCAGCATAACTCTTTTGTCGGCTTTGAGTCGTCCCCATCTTCTCTTGTATCATCTTCACCTTTTCTGTTGTCTATTGCACAAGATGAAGTCCAATGGTCATACTCTCTCCATCCTAATACCAACACAAAGGTGTTCGGCATCGTCATCCATATAGCGCCTCATAGGGTGCCATCCCTATACTTGAGTGAAAACTATTGTTGTAGGTGAATTCTATCAAAGATAAAAATTCATCCCAACTCCCTTGTCATTCCAACACACAAGCACGCAACAAATCTTCCAACGACTGTATCGTTCTCTCCATCTAACCATTAGTTTGCGAATGATAGGCAGAACTCAGACGTAACTTAGTTCCCATTGCCTCTTGCAAACTTCGCCAAAACCTCGACGTGAATCTCGGATCTCTATCAGAAACTATACATGTAGGTACACCATGAAGCCTAACAATCTCGCTGATGTACATCTGGGTTAATCTTTCCAACGAATACTTAATATTGATTGGCAAGAAGTGTGCTGACTTCGTAAGCCTATCAACTATGACCCATATAGAATCATGTTCTTTCCTTGTTTTTTCCAATCCGGTAACAAAATCCATTGATATACTATCTCATTTCTATTCCGGAATAGCTAATGGTTGTAATATACCGGCAGGTCTTTGATGTTCCACTTTTGCCTTCTGACAAATGAGACAAGACACCACACGTTTCGCTACATCTCTCTTCATTCTTGGCCACCAAAACATCCGCTTTAAGTCTTGATACATCTTAGTCATTCCCGGATGCATACTCAAATCACTAGTATGAGCTTCATCCAAAATTGCTTTCTTAAGGTCGGGATCATCAGGTATACAAATTCTTCCCTCAAATCTTAAGATTCCATCAGATCCTTCCTCCACGGTTGCCTTATGACCTTGCTTCAAAAATTCCTTTTCATTCTGCAAAAACGAATCCTCATCTTGTTTGTCCCGAATTACATCCTGCAAGTCATTCAAGATTACAACCCTACCTAGACGAATCTTTCCTGGTACCAATTCCACTGACAACCATAAATCTCTGAATTGGTTGATCAATTCCTCCTCCTTTATCATCATGGTAGAAACACTGATCACCTTTCTACTCAAGGCATCCGCCACCACATTCGCCTTTCCTAGATGGTATTGAAGTTGAAAATCATAGTCCTTCAAGAATTCCAACCATCGCCTCTGCCTCATGTTCAATTCCTTTTAATCAAACAAGTATTTCAAGCTCTTATGATCGCTAAAGACATTGAACATAGCTCCATACAGAAAATGCCTCCACACTTTCATTGCAAAAACCACTGCGGCTAGTTCCAAATCATGCGTTGGGTAGTTCCTCTCATGGACCTTCAACTGTCTTGAAGCATAAGCTACTACATTTCTATTCTGCATCAACACACACCCTAACCCTTAGTAAGAAGCATCACAATACACCTCAAAAGATTTGTTAGGATCTTGTAAAATTAGCACTGGTGCAGCCGTCAATCTTTTCTTCAACTCTTGGAAACTTGCTTCACGTTCCTCCGTCCAATCAAAAGCCTGACTCTTCCTTGTGAGCTGCGTAAGCAGTCCAGCTATCTTAGAAAAACCTTCTATGAACCTCCAGTAATATCCAGCCAATCCAACAAAACTTCGGACTTCCATCACTATCTTAGGCCTTTCCCATTGCAAAATGGTCTCCACCTTCGATGGGTCCACTGCAATACCTTCCTTGGAAATCACGTGACCTAGAAATTGAACTTCCTCCAACCAAAACTCACACTTGGCTAGCTTCGCATACAGCTTCTTTTCTTTTAGAATCGGAAGAACTATACCGAGATGTTCAGCATGCTCTTCCTTGGATTGAGAATAGATCAGAATGTCATCGATAAAAATAACTACAAATCTATCTAGATACAGATGAAAAATCCTATTCATATAGTCCAAGAATATTGCAGGAGTATTCGTCACTCCGAACGGCATCACTTGATGCTCCCCACGGTGAAACACTCGGTCATACAAACTGTTTCTCCAATAGTTCCTCCAATTGCTTCTTCAACTCCACTAACTCCACTGGTGACATCCGATACGGTGCAATCGAAATATGACCTGCTCCTGGTACTAAATCGATAGAGAACTCGATATCTCTCTCTGGTGGAAAACCGGGTACATCATCAGGAAAAATCTCTGGAAACTCATTAACGACAAGAATAACGTTCACATCTTTCTCACTCTTGACTTCTAGAGAAGATAGTAACATATATCCCTGTGCTCCATCTCTCAACAATGATTTGACTTTAACAGTAGTCAAAAATTCAGAACTCTCTTCCTTAGGAAAAACTATGGTTTTGTTTGCACAGTCTATCAGGATATAGTTAGAAGATAACTAATCCATTCCTAATTTACATCTATCTCGACAAGAGGTAAACAAATTAAATTGACCAAAAACACACGATCATTTATGGTGATAGGATAATTCAAACATATCTTGGATGTAACAACAGGCTTACCAATTAGTGTAGAAACAATCAATTGAAAACTTAGAAAAGACACAGGCAGTTTCAATCGTTCCACACAATCATATGCAATAAATTAATATGTTGCACTCGAATCATATAGCACGGTCAGAAGAGTACCTTCAATGACACCTTCCCTCTGAATAAGATCCTGGGACTGAGAAACTTCAGTTCCAGTCATCGTATATACTCGCCCTCCAGATCACGACTGAGTAGCACGAACATTACTCACAGCAGGCTTCCTTTCCGACTGAGTACAATCCCTAGAAACATGTTCAGGTTATCTGCAATTAAAATAGATCGTTCCTCTGATCGAACAATCCTTAGATATATGGCCACTCTTTCCACACTTAAAACATCTTGGCGTAAACGCCACATTTTGACCAGCTCTATTACCACTAGAACTTCCCCCAACAGGTAGATGTTAAGGTTGACTTCCCGGTGGTCTCGCATAAGGCTTGCGCTGAAATCAGCTATTATTGTTGTTACCTCTTCTTTAGAGCCTAGTCAGTCCAAAGTTGCGATTTCTCGAATCTCTTGATGGCTCCAACTCCTCGAGTCGTCTACACGTATCCATTAAAGCAGGAAACTTATTCATTCTCATAGGTAGCACTCCTCACTTCAGTTCTACCCTTAGTCCTTCCTCAAATTTGTGGCATTTCCATGCCTTATCAGGTTGAATTTGGAAGTGCCTTGAGAACTGCGACAAGCTCTCAAACTTAGCAGCATATTCCCCAACAGTCATGTTACCTTAACGCAAACTAAGAAATTCCATTTCCTTGGCATGTCGGGCACTAGCACGAAAGTACTTCTCCAGAAATACTTCACCAAACACCTCCCAAGTAATCTTAGTTCCTTCAGCTTGCAACAATCGGCGGGTTCCTCTCCATCAATTCTCGCCATCTCCTCTCAACATAAAGGTAGCATATGTCACTTTTCTATTATCTGCACACCTCATTCCTTCAAATACTCTTTCCAAGTCTTGTATCCAAAGACTTGCCTTCTCAGGGTCAAACTCGCCTCTGAACTGCGGCGGGTTATTGAGCCTAAATTCAAAAAAATTTAAAGCATCAGCAGTTGCATCTTGGTGTTGAGCTGCTTGTTGATTTTGCTGAGTAATCACTTCTGCCATTCGTTGCATAGCCACAGCAACTGCAGTCATTGGGTCCACATTACGATTCACGTTCGCACGCGTTCCCCTTCCGCTAGACATCACTTTCTTCAATCATAACAAAACAAAGATAAATGTATCTTTTTGGAAATAAATCTCAAAGAATCACACAACACAAGCAAAAACATATCCAACCACAACCCCAAAAGACTCTAACTTGGGCTCTGATACTAACTAATGTAACACCCTTGTGGGGATGTCACATTTATGATGCAATAAAATAAAATCTTACCCAAGTTATAGAATGTTTGATACATAATTAATATGAGTTGTAAAATTTTTCCTTTTATACTAGATATCATTAAATAAAGTAACACGGAACATAAAATAAAACAAACTATTATCACACTCCATAATATACATATGATTTTGTTCTAAGTTGTGCAAATAATTTACAACTGTGAATATTTAAATAAATAGTAAAGAGTTAGCATAACAGTAAAACATAAAGTGCCTAAGTGCACATCAAAGATCTCTAACCCTCCGACGGATCACTCTCAGATTGATCATCGGATGATAGAAATCCAGGATGTCTCAAAGCTCTACGGACAAGAGTCTGTGCTGTCGATACAATACTGATCTCACTGGGTGTGTGAAACAGTCCTCCCCAGTGATGCCTCAGAGTTAGCGGCAACTCAAGATGTAAATACAAAGTAGTAGTAAAAACAGGCTCCCCGTTAAACTCCCCACGTAGGGACACAGTCAGACGCCCCACGTAGACAACCGATCCTCTATCCTCGCGCAGTCGCCGAGCCTCCGAGCCTCCGTGAAACTCAAGTCTCACAAAACCTAAGAATCCAGGCAATGCCATGACCACAAGATCAATCTAGATGGTATGGGTGATCGAACGGCTCGTCTTCCTCGAACTGGTCGCTCGGCTGCTGCTCCTCAGGGTATAGAATCTCAAGAGGTTGTTCCTCTTCCTCTTCCTCAAACTCTTTACAGAAATAAAATAATAATACAGAAACATATACAAATAAAGAGGTGAGACAATCTACATCAATACCAGCATGACAAATAAGAAAACGACAATACAACAGATATCACAGTTTGACACAATAATACATACCACAATATCATAAATAATAACACAATTTAACTCATCATACATAATATCTCAAATAATAACATTATCACGTATGCCACGAATGCAAGTGCATATGACTCATTCCTACTCCATGGAGCTAGACACAGACATCAGAGAGAAGGATCCAAAAAGAACTATCAGTACCTCAAGCTGCCCAACCAAACTATTACACTGTCCAACGTCGTGTCTATAGCCCACAGTCCAAAACATCGTGTAGTAGTACACAGTCCAAACATGTCGTGCACTACAGGCATTGTACTAAATAGTCTCCACAAGATCTCGATTAAGGATAGTGCGTGTCGAGATCATTAGTGTGTTGTCAGTTACCATGACCCAGAGGAGCGACCAACTGTCCACATGTGAAATACTCCGCATACTAATGCCTCCAAGTCCACACAATGAACCACACTACGCTTATCACACTGACAACACGGTGTTATTCATTTCGTCAATCAATTGCCAATATCAACCAAATTGACACAACTCTTGGTGCATGAATAAGAACTATAATTACGAAAATACCCTTGGTCTCAAAATGTCACCATATTTACAAAAATGCCCTTAATCTGAATATTCTATAATATAGTACGTCTCCACTTGACAATACCATATCTCACCATGTCCGGGTCCACCACTTTGGCCCGACAATAAAACTCACTGTTTCAATTAATCGCATAGAAATTTTATCACATTTTCACAATCACATCACTTTTACAAGCGTTTTTAAATCGCGTAAATATATTTTGACATTTTTAAAATTGTAACACCCTTATGGGGATGTCACATTTATAAAGAAAATAAAATAAAGATAAATAAAATTACCCAAGTTGTAAAACATTTATTATGTAATAATACGGGTTGTAAAAATTTTCCGGTTAAACAGAATATTACGAGATAAATAACACGGAACATAAAATAAGCACACTATCATCACACATAATATACATATGGTTCCATCATAGGTTATACAAATAATTTACAACTATAATTATTTAAACTAAAATAGTAAACAAAGCAGTAAAAGTCAATATATACAAACGCATACGCGCCCAAGTACACATCATAAATATCTAGCCCTCTGAAGGATCACTCTCAGATGAAACTTCAGGTGATAGGTATGCAGGATGCCTCGACCCTCTACGGACACGAGTCCGTGCAGTCGATACGCTGCTGATCTCACTAGGCGCATCAAACATACCACCCCAATGACGCCTAAGAGATAGCGACAACTCCACATGTAGATACAACAAGGTAGAAAAGATCGGCACTCCATCAAACTCCGTACGTATAGTCACAGTCAAACGCCCTACGTACGTCACCGAGTCTCTATCCTTTCGCAGACGCCAGGCTTCAGAGCCTCCGTGAAACTCCAGTTGCACGAATCCAAAGAATCCTGGTAGTGCCATACCCACACAATCAATCCAATGGATATGGATGATCGGATGGTTCTTGATCGTAGAACTGATCTTCTGCTTGCTGCTCTTCCTCCTCCTCGGGATACTCACACTCAAGAGGTTGTTCCTCTTCCTCAAACTCTTTATCACATAATTAAAAATATACAGATAACACATACAGGAAAGAGGTAAGACAATCTATATCACCACAAACATGGTAAAATAAGAAAACGACAATACAACAGGTATAACAGTTCATACAATATAGCATACTATAATAGCATAAATAAAAATAAAAGATAACACAGATGTAATATAACACAAAACTCAATGTAACAACAACATATAATGGTACAGATAGATTAAATATTACAGATGGATAAAATGTTATAGATAAATAGCATTAAAATGTATGACATAATAGTATATGAAATGTGACTCAACCCTACTCCATGGAGCTAAAAACACAGACATCAGAGAGAATGACCTACAAAATCTATTAGTACTATCGACTGCCCAAACTATTCCGTTGTTTCACGTTGCGTCTATAGCCCACTGTCATAACGTCGTGGTATAGTACACTGTCAAAACGTCGTGTCACTATAGGCTTGTACTAAATAGATTTCACAAGATCTTGATTAAGTATAGTGCGTGTCGAGTCTAATAGTGTGTTTCCAGTTACCACGGCCTAGAGCAGCGACCAACTGTCCACAAATGAAATAATCCGCACACTAATGTCTCCAAGTTCATTCAAGTTGAACCACACTACGCTTATCACACCGACAACACGATGTAATTCACCTCATCAATCAATCCACCAATTATCAACCAAATTGGCACAACTCAATGCATGATGAAAATTACCAAAATACCCTCAATGGTGAAAATTACGAAAATGCCCTCAACGGCAAAAATCTCAAATATGCCCTCAATGGCAAAAATTCCAAATATATACAGTATGTCCCACCTGACAATACTGTTCCACAATCTGTCCAGGTCCACCACTTTGGCTCGACAGTGAAAAAAATCTGTTGTTTTCGTCAATCGCATAGAAATTTTATCGCATTTTCAAAATTTCATCATTTTTACAAACATTTTTAAATCGCGTAAATATATTTTACTATTTTTAAAATCACGTACTGTTTTTCAAACATTTTCTCAATCGCGTGAGATTTTTAAATCATTTTCTTGTCCGAATTTCTTAAAAATCACTATTTAAATAAATAAAAAATAATATTTAATATGTTTGAACTACGTAGAATATTTTTCATACCGTATAAATTATATTGAATATCTTTTCTATCTTATTTGTCTGGTTTTAGCAAAAATTGACAGTATTTTGCTTAGAAAATCTATATCAATGGTTTTCTAATTTTTCTGTTAAAAATTCCTTTTTATTTGTATGACAAACCATGTAATTAAACTTTTGAAAACTACTAACATGCTTCAAAATATAAAATGAGCTATATGTTAGAAATTTACAAAAGCTACTGTATTTTTCTTCTAACAGTAAAATCATTAGTTTTAACTTCTTCAACTCAATCTTAATCCTTTTATTTTCTCAAAACTCATTGTAATAAAATTCCTTCTAGTATATATTGCTTCTTTTTGATAAAAAAAAATGATTTGGAAATGATTTTAGAAATCATAAATACTTGGCTTTGGCATGTTGGCCAAAATACATAAAATTGACATTTAATCTTTAAAATTTGTTTTTCTTGTTCTAAAACAATTTATATCCTATCAATTTCCCCTAAGTTAATTAAATCACACTTTTGGAAAATTGATGAGAACATTTTGGTTCTCCTTTGATGTTGAGGCCGTGAGCCTTCATTGGTGTTCTTTGGAACACTCATACAATCCTTGACATGTTATTCACATCCTACTAATTATACATGCATTTCTAACACATACAATATATTTAAAGCTTGTAGACATGCAATTTAATACAAATCACAAAAAAGGAAAGCTAATAACAAATAACACAAAGGAATCCTTATGGATTCTACAACCACAACCAATTCCATTTTCTTATCACCACCCAAGGATGATACGATTCAAGTCTTCCTCTTACCTTAAGTGAAGACAAACACTCTTTCACTCCTTTCTAGGGTTTCGATTTCACCCCTCCAAGACACCTATCAAGCTTAACAAATTTCTACAAGTTATTAACATGAAAGAAAGCTTAAACCATGAATCAATCATGGCTTAGAACTTTGAAAAAGAATTTAGAAATGAAAAACAAGAAATTTCAACTTCAAGGTAGAATCTCCAAAGTAGTTTTTCAAGCTCAAGATGATGGATTTTGCAAGAACTCTCAACTAGAGATATTCTTAGAATTGTGTTTAGGTTTAGAAAAGTAGGTTAGAAGAAATTTTGGGTGGATGGATGATGAAGAATGGTGCTTGGCCGAATAGACCTTCAAAAAGACATCAATGGAGTTTGGTATTTTTGGAAGAGAGAGAAGAGAGAAAATGTTAGAGAATGAAATGATTTTTGCTCTCCAAAGTGAAGCTTGGCCGTGGAGTTCAATGCAAGGGAGGTGTCCCCTTGGTTGGCTCCATCCAAGCCTTAGAATTGATGAATGGTGAGGATTAAAACTTGATCACCAAGCTTAGCTCTCATTGGCTAACCCAAGCCTTGTCATTAAGCCTAGTCATTAAGCCTTGTCATTAATTAAGCCTAGTCATTAAGCTACTACTCCAAAACGTTAACTGTTTCGCTAAATGTGGGTCCCGCAAAACATTTCCAGGTCCATTACCGCTTATTTGTACTGACTAATAAAATAATATTATAATAATATAAAATTATTTTATTACACAATTAAATCCTAAAAATTAAAAGATTACTAACCGTATCATTCAGAATTGGGTTTAGTAAGATCCCCAAATCGAATAATTAAAATAAGATTTCCCCGGTCCTAAAAATTATTATTTTCCTGCCCCGAATCAAATCACACAAAAAGTTCAAATAAAATCACAGACAATAAAATAAAACAGTATTTCATACAGAAAAACAACAAACAGTACAAAAAGACATAACGGTCATTTATCCTAAAGTTGAAAAACAGAAAACAGTACCTTCGGGACACAACGGCAATTCACCCAAAAGTTTAGGGTGTTACAAAAATCCTGTAGGGTTTAATCGCGTATGCTTTTTAAATCATTTTCTTAATCCTATAGCTTAAAAATCATTATTATAAATAAGCGTAAACTATTTTTAATACTTTTAAACTATGTAGAATATTTTCCTTACATTATAAATATATTATGAAACTTTCTCTTTTATTTGTCCGTTTCTAATAAATTTTGACAACATTTTGTCTATAAAATCTATTAAAAAAGTGTTTTCTACGTTTTCCTTTGAAAATTCCTTTGTTTAGGTTATAACTACAAAATACACTTTGAAAATTGCTATCATACTTTCAAACTAAAAGGTAAGTATTTTTTTTTTCAAGAGTTTTGTTTATTTCTCTTCTATACTATATTTCTAATAAAAATTTGTTTACTTATTTAGTTTATGAAAATCCATTGCAAATGAATTCTTTTTAGGTTAAACAACTAGTCTACACTTAGAAAACAAATTTTTGGATTGATTACACATTAAAAAGCATGTTAGCCGAATTCATCATTTCTTGTACAAATCATGTTTCAATTATTTTTTATCCTCTAAATCATTTTGAAATTCATTAATTTACCTAAATTCATTAAATCCCTCCTTTAGAAAATGGTTGAGAACATTTTGGTTCTCTTTTCTTGGTGAAGCCGTGAGCTCCATGTTGTGTTCTTTGGAACACTCATGCAAACCTTACATGTTATTCACATCTTATATTAATAATTATGCATCGATATACACATGCAAAATATTTTAAAGCTATAAACATACATACAAACAAAATCAAACACAAATAAGGAAAACATTTAAACAACCACACAAATGAATCCTTATGGATTCTTCACACACATACAATCCATTTTCTCATCACCACACAAGGTTGATGAGATTAAATCTCCCTCTTTCCTTAAAGGAAGACAACTCCTTCTACTCTCCTCCTATGGTTTTCGTGACCTTCCAAGAGAAACCTAAAAATCTTAAACAAAAATTTAAAGAGTCATAACTATAGGAGAAAAACATAAACCATGGATCAATCATGGCTTAGAACCTTAGAAATTAAGTTAGAAATGAAAAACAAGAATCTTCACATTGTGGGAAAAATCTCCAAAGTGATTTTCCAATCTCAAGATGATTTTTTTTTGGAAGAACTCTCAACTAGAGATGTTCTTAGAATGTTATTTGGATTTGAGAAGTTAGATTAGATGAAAATTTTGTAGGGTGGAAGTGTGATTTCTTGGTGTTGGCCGAATGGCTCTCAAAGAAGCAACAATGGTGAATTTTGTTCTTGGTGTTCTTGAAGAGAGAAAAAAGTAAGTTTAAATGATAGCAAAGATGAAGAATGAAGTGAAAAGCTTCTCCTAGCTCTACTTGGCCGTGAGCTTCATCAAAGGAGGTGGCCTCCTTTGTTGACTCCTCCTAACACTTAATAGCCCTAGATTTGATCAATGGTTGATATCAAAGGCTTTGGCTCCAAGCTTGTCTCTAATTGGTGTAGGAAAACCTAGTCATCTAATGACTAAGCCTTCTTGATGCTTCTTGAAGTGCTCTAGCTGAATTGCTCCAAGGAGAAGTAACTAGGTTTGTGTTCATTTATGAAATCTAGTTACACTTAAGTGCATTTGATTAGTTTGCTTAGTTACTTGCCTAACTATATAGTTACTTAGGTTAACTAGGTTTATCTTGATAGTTTTAGAACCTTCTCAAACTAGGACTTAAATAAATAGCTAACTAGTTTTACTTCACTTAGTTACTACATAAGCTTTCTATACTAACTTAGTTAGGTTTTAAGCTAACTTGGTTAAGCTTTCTAGTTTTGTAACACCCCAAACTTCCTAAATATAAGACAGTAATTTTGACAGTTAACAGAATTCTATTGTTTAGTGATTTCTATGTGCTGTAAAATTATTTTGAATATTCTATTTGTACATTTGATCGTTTTGTGTGATTTACTCCTTGTCAAGAAAATAATAATTTTCGGGCCGGGGAAAATCTTACGTAATTTAATTATTACTGAAAAGTCTTAATTATTTTACGTAATCTGATTTGATATTTATGAATTTTCTAATTTTTGTGATTTTGTGTGTGATTATGAAATTTTTATATTACTCTGTTGATTTTAGTGTTATCCGTTGGCTGTCTGTAGGCCCAGGGAGGTCGATGTGGGCCCCACGTGGGACCAGAAAGGTAAAAAAATTTCTGTAGCCAGGAAAATTTGTACTGTTGAGACGGAGACGAGGGATCTTACTTAACCTGAATCCGAAAACAGTTTTGAAAATTTTCTTTTACTGTGTTTTGCACTGTATTTAATTATCGAGTGATAAAAATACAGTAAAAATATTATTTGAAGGGTAATAGCAGATACAAAAATAAATATTGTACTGCGTAGTCAACCTCAGTGGCTTAGATATCCACCATTGATGTAATCAACGGTGGAGACTTGATCTTGATTTAATCAACGGTTGAGATTTAGTCTTATAAAGTGGCTAGGACCATTTATAGCCCTTGGATGTAAAGTTTGAAGGAGTAATCTTGACCCTTCATTTTGGAGACACATCTAATGGCTAGGATTTCAAGGAGGAAAGATCCAATGGCCTAAATTAAGTCTTCTATCTAAGCCTAAACCTAGAAGCTATGTTAAATCCTAACCATTGATCTAATCAATGGTTAAGATTGCCTAAAATGGTAGCTAGGAGATTTGTTGCATTTTGAAGAGTGCATGGAGGAGGGGGGATGGTTTTGGTGCTGCATTAGAAGCTAAAGTAATATTGGAAGACCATAATTGATCACCTTTAGTCATTATTGATCACCTTGGTCTTGGTTGAACATTTTCAAGAAACAAAGTTATCAAATTTTCTCTCCATTTCTCTCCTTCTCTAAGCTCATGGCCAAGCACTCCCACACCACCTTCCATCACTCAAAAATTTTATACAACCATACTTCTTGAATCCTTACTTCAATTCAAGAACCTTTGTAGTTTACACCAAGCTCTAAATCTTCCATCTTGAAGGACTCTTTCCAAGAGCAAGTTTTAGGGTTTTGAAGTGAAGTGTAAGGAAACTTCATTTCTTCTCTTCTTTTTCATGTTCTAAACCATGTTTGATCCATGGTTCCCCTAGTTCAAGCTTAATATACTAATTTCTTTGTGTTTGTTTTGTGTTTAAGAAACTTTTGTTTGTGGAGATTTTGATCAAAGTACAAAGCAAGGAGCTTTTTGTGATTCTTCAAGAGGTAAGAGGGAGATCCATCTCACCAACTAAGCATGGTGGTGAGAGATGGTTTTATATTTGATGGATGGTGAATCCATGTGAGGATTCATTACCATGGTCATGTAATAATTTGTGTGTGTTTATGTGCTTTGATTATTTGCCTATGCTTGATATGCTTTGCATGATTTTATTGCTTATATGGTATGCTTATGATATGCATGATGAAGATATGTTGAATATATTATGATGGATGTATGATAAAACAAGAAATTTTGGCTCCAATGGCCAAGGGGAGGCTATGGTTTTGACACCCAAAAATTAGGGTTTTATGTTGAAATTTTTCAAGAATAAGGAAATTGATTTGTTTAAAGAAATTATGAAGTGGAGAAAATTATTTTTAGTTTCAAAGACCATGGTGAATTTTGGCTTTATCACCTCAAAATAGGTGTTCACAAATTAATATTTTCATGAATGGTAAAATTAGATGTTTAGAAAAACTAGGAAAATAAACAAATGGTTTGTTTTCAAAGAACTTGAGTTCACGGTTTTGGTGAGGAGTTTTAATGGTTTTGTTTGTGTAAAAACCAAGAATGGAACTTAGTTGATTTAGAAGGAAAAATACAAGAATGGTTTCAATGGCCATGTCCACGATTTTGAAGACTTGAAATGCCTTGGTTTTGTGAGAACAAAGTGATTTTCAAAGTGGAAATATAACTTGATTTAATACAAGGAATTTGGAAAGGGAATCAGAGTGTTTTATCACTTGAGAAATGAAATTTTCATATGTAAATGGAAAAGAGAGGTTGAAAGTGTTTGAACCTCAATTTATTTTAAAGAGGATTGATTTTTAGAATTGATTTGGAATTATAAAGAATACATTGGTGACTTGAGATTTTCTAACGTATAACTCATTCTTTGTGTTTTGGAGAGCGTTAGTAAAATTTTAAAGTTAGAAACATTAATTTAATGAAATGGTGATTTTATGGAATAAATTGCGAAAAGGATTTTCTTCAGTAAGAAATTGTGGAAAATAATGTGAGACGTCATATTATTTTGAAAAAAATTGAAATAGAATTTTGAACCTTGAGAAATATTTTACGAAGTTGAAAAATGGTAAAAAATGATTTACATAACTTAAAAACATGATTTTTAAGCTACGTGATTGGAAAAATGTTTAAATATTTCCACGCAATTTGAAAAATGTTGAAATATTTCTACGCAAATTTGGAAAGCGTTTAAATATTTTTACACGTTTGAGATATTGTTGAAAAATCACTACGTGATTTAAAAATGGTGGAATATTTTTACGTAATTGATGAAAACGTTGAAAAATCTATATGTGATTTGAAAACATAACAGAAATGTTTCAAAATTATGAAAACGTGACAAAAGTGGTGCGCGACTATGAAAACGCGATAATATGATTTTCGTAATTAAATATACAGTAAAATTACAATTGAACCAATGGATGAACACTGTATGAGAAAATGATAAATTTTGCCTGTAATTAGCATTGATGCATTTTATATGCATGAACTGGTCTATGGACACTGTATATGAATTTTGCCTATGATTGGCATTGGTGCATTGAACATGCATTGGAAAGGTCCGAGGGACTGTATGAGGCTATTTGCCTAGGAGAGACGTACACCTCTTGAGTGCGTGCGATATGCGCAGTGTAAGTCACTTGTTGACCTTGGGGGCATCGGGGTGCGGGTTGCTTACATGGGTGGTTAGTAGCTCTTCTTCCTGTAAGTTAGACCGATGCAACGCACTGATGATCATGACCGAGACACTATTCTTAATCAAGATCTCGTAAAGACTGTCGTGTATATGCTAGATGTGCAAATACAAATGAGAATTATAGCACGTGGTCTGAGACATTTTGGTACCGACAGATCTTTCGGATCAACTTCTCCGAACTGAGTATTAGCTCCATGGAGTAGGAAATTGAATCTATATGCGCATGCATGAAACTGAGCATTTATATCTGTATGATATATTAATTAAGGAATATTAGCTATGACATTTGTTTTGTTGAGGAATAATTAGATGATGATGATGATGATAACCATGTGATGGTATTACTGTAATTACTATTACTTTATACACTATAATGATGGCATAATTGTAATTATGGTATGATATATCTGTCTGGTATGTTGTATGTATTATCTCTATGCTACCATGTTGGTATTGGCGTAGGTGATCTCACCTCTTTGTATGTATATTTGTGTACTGTATTTATATTTGGTGAAGACGCTGAGCAAGAAATTGTACAAGAAGGGGAAGAGGAACAACTTCCTTCTGATGACATGGAATTTTGATATTATGGCGTCGAGGTCAAGTTTCTTCAGGTACGTGCGTCTGCAGTTCCACGAAGGAGCAGAAGCATGGAGAACTAGTCCTAATGAGAGGGGACTAATTTATGAGGGACATCTGATAGTAAACTTTAGTAGGGTATTTCATGGGGATCCATTTTTCTCTATAACTATTTTTGTGCATGTGGAATTTTCGCTATCTATTAGGCGACATTGGGATACCAGAAACTATGTCCCAACAGAAATTAGTATAGTGTCGTCAGCCCGGACACCTGTCTGTAGGGCTATGTGTCAAATCGGATTCCTACCCGCTGAAGAACCTGAGGAGGACCAAATTGAGGGTTCTGCTGTTTAGTTAGACTTGGGCAAGTCGTTTAATTATTTAAGTATGTTTAAATACTTTGAGAACTTTGTCTGTATATAAATAATCCTGACAGTACGTTTGTAATGTATGATGATGTAAATTATGTGTGATGATGTATAATATTTTATTTTCCGCTAAGTTTATTTTATAGTTCTCAAAGAAGAAAGAAAAAAAAATTTACAACTCGTGTTTTTATCACAACATCACATTTTATGAACTTGGGGGTAATTTGGTAATTAAGTAACATAAATGTGAGACCCCTTACGGTGGGTGTTACATTAGTTGGTATCAAAGCCCAAGTTAGAGTCTTATGGGTTTATGGTTAGGTCTGTTTTGTTTGTGTTGTGTGATTCTCTGTTATTGTTTTCTGAAAAGAAACAATATTGTTTGAAGATTGACCATGCTTTCTTTATGCTGTCCAGTTTGAGTAGAGAAAGTAATGGCTGGAAGAGGACGAGGACGTGTCAATACTAGAACTGGAATAGAAAATGCTGGTAATGACAACCAGAACATGGTTGCAGCTGTAGCAACGATGCAATGGATGGCTAATGTCGTTGCACAACAAAATCAAAGGGCAACTGAGGATGCTCACAGTTTGTCTGAATTCTGTAAGAACAATCCACCGAAGTTTCGAGGAGAATTTGACCCAGACAAAGCTGACATGTGGATTAAGGAATTAGAGAAAATATTTGAAGGTATGGGAAGTACTGATGAACGCAAGCTGACTTTTGTAACTTTTATGTTAGTCGGAGATGGTGAAAACTGGTGGGCAGGAGCCCGAAGATTGTTAGAAGCTGAAAGAAGAGTTGCAACATGGCAGCTCTTGGGACAGAAGTTTTTGGAGTAGTATTTTCCAGCAAGTGTGCGTCATGCTAAGGAGATGGAATTTCTTAGTCTGAGGCAAGGAGTGATATCTGTCAGTGAGTATGCGGCAAAGTTTGAGAGCTTATCTAAGTTTTCGAGGTATTTCCAGTTGCACCCAGATGAGGACTGGAAGTGTAGGAAATTTGAGGAAGGATTGAAGCTTGACATTAAGCGAGCTGTAGCAACCCTGGGAATTGAGCAGTTTCCAGAATTGTTGGACAAGTGCCATAAAGTTGAGGAGATTGATCAACAACGAGCGGCAAGAAATAAGAACTTTGGACCTACAAGGTTCTAGAGAGGAAAGAGTAGTGGAGGAAACCGTTTTCAACATAAGCTGTATGCAAAATTGGCAGGAAATCAGAACCGGCAGCAATTTGTTGGAGGAAGTTCTGGTGGCAGTAAGGCAAGTCAAGTTGGAACTCCTATATATAACTGTTTCAAGTGTGGGAAGAACCATCTGACCAAGGATTGTCAGCATAAAGGAATTGTTTGTTTTAGATGTGGGAAACCTGGACATTTATCCAGGGATTGTGATCAGATTAAGAAGGAACCTTCTGTGGGAAATGTTCATACTGCAAGGCCACAGGCGGGTGGTCGAGTGTATACTATGAGCGGGGAAGAAGCCGCGAAATCTGAGGACTTAATCATGGAGGAGTGTGCTATTGAAGGTAATCCTTTAACCGTACTCTATGATTCGGGAGCAACACATTCTTTTATTGCATGTGATTGTGTGGAGCATTTGGGATTGACTGTGACTACATTGCCATATGATTTGAGTGTTGCTACTCCTACTGATAAGCCTGTGATAACTACAAAAGTATGTTTGAATTGTCCCGTATGTGTTAGGGATAGAATCTTTCATGTGGATTTGATTTGTTTGCCTCTTTCCAAGATTAATGTAATTTTAGGAATGGATTGGTTATCTTCTAACCATATCTTAATTGATTGTTCGAACAAGACGTTAGTATTTCCTGAGGCTAAAGATCCTAGATTCCTAACGGCAACTCAAGTAGAAGCTTGTCTGAAGGAAGGAGATCATGGGTATCTATTGTTGTCTTCTTTGGAGGTTCAATGTGAAGATGTCTTGAAGGATATTTTCGTGGTTATTGAATTTCCTGAGGTATTTCCTGAAGATATACCTGGACTATCGCCAGAAAGAGAAATTGAGTTTACTATTGATTTAGTACCTGGAGCTGGACCTATATCTATTGCGCCCTATCGGATGTCGCCGGTAGAATTGGCAGAGCTTAAGAAACAGCTGGAGGATTTATTGGAGAAGCAATTTGTGAGACCTAGTGTGTCACCTTGGGGAGCTCCAGTATTATTGGTTAAAAAGAAGGATGGAACATCTCGTCTATGTGCAGATTATCGGCAGTTGAACAAAATTACGATTAAGAATAAATATCCACTTCCAAGGATAGATGATCTGATGGATCAATTGTGAGGAGCCGCAATATTTTCCAAGATTGATTTACGATGTGGGTATCACCAGATTCATGTGAAAGTGGAAGATATTCCCAAAACTGCATTTCGGACTCGTTATGGGCATTATGAATATCTAGTGATGTCGTTTGGTGTGACGAATGCACCTGCCATATTCATGGACTTTATGAACAGAATTTTTCGTTCGTACTTGGATAAATTTATTGTTGTCTTTATAGATGACATTTTGATTTATTCTCAAAGTCAGGAGGAACATGTTGAACATCTCAGAGTGGTTCTCCAAATTTTGATGGAGAATAAGTTGTATGCCAAGTTGTCCAAATGTGAATTTTGGTTAAGCGAAGTTCAATTTTTGGGACATGTTATATCGGAGGAAGGAATTGAAGTTGATGCTTCAAAAGTGGAGACAGTTTTGGGATGAGAAAGACCGAAGACTGTAACAGAAATTCGTAGTTTTGTCGGATTAGCTGGTTACTATAGACGGTTCACAGAGGGGTTTTCGAAGATAGTCCTTGGACACCATGTCTTATAAGCGGGTTTGACATGTTCAATGCTCCCATATAATCATTTCTTTCATGTCCAAGATAGGGACCTCTTACCCAACTTACACGGAAGAATCAACCGTTTGTGTGGACTGATGCATGTGAAGAAAGTTTTCAAGAGTTAAAAAGATGATTGACTACTTCACCGGTATTGATTCTACCTGATCCAAACGAACCTTTCGATGTATATTGTGATGCTTCGTATCAAGGATTGGGTTGTGTACTTATGCAGAATCGTAAAGTGGTGGCTTATGCTTCAAGACAGTTGAAAAATCATGAGAGGAATTATCCGACTAATGACTTGGAGTTGCCAGCTGTGGTGTTTGCATTGAAAGTGTGGAGACATTTTCTCTATGGAGCAACGTTCACTATTTTTAGTGATCATAAAAGTTTGAAGTATTTGTTTGACCAGAAAGAGTTGAACATGAGACAAAGGCGTTGGTTAGAGTTTCTGAAGGATTATGACTTTCAGTTACAATATCATCCCAGAAAGGTGAATGTCGTAGCAAATGCGTTGAGTAAGAAAATGCTTAGTGTTTCTATTATGATGATTAAGGAGAAGGAATTGATAGAAGAATTTTGGGATATGTGTTTGTCTGTGAAACTGACGCCGGGCAGAATGTGTTTAAATATGATCACCATTTCAAATGATTTGATGGATAGAATACGAGATGGACAGAACAGTGACCAGTACTTGCAAGAAGCAAAAGAAGCAAAGAGCCAAGGAGCGATGTTGGAATTTAGCGAAGGTGCTAATGGAATTTTGAAGATTAAAAGAAGAGTTTGTGTGCCTGATGATCCAAATCTTAGGAGATTGATTTTGGATGAAGCTCACAGGAGTAAGTTGAGTATGCACCCAGGAGCCACAAAAATGTACCAGGATTTAAAACAATTATATTGGTGGCAAGGAATGAAAAAAGATGTCGCTGAATATGTATCATCTTGTTTAGTTTGTCAGAAGGCTAAGGTGGAACATCAAAGACCTTCGGGAATGTTACAACCTTTGCCTATACCTGAATGGAAATGGGATGACATAGCAATGGATTTTGTGACAGGACTACCAAGGACTCGGAAAGGTCATGATTCTATTTGGGTAATTGTTGATCGGCTTACTAAGTCGGCACATTTTTTGCCGATTAATATTCAGTGCTCAATGGAGAAGTTGGCCCAAGTGTACATTAGTGAAGTTGTTTGACTTCATGGTGTACCATCCAGTATTATTTCAGATCGAGATCCGAGGTTTACGTCAAGATTTTGAAATAGTTTGCAAGAAGCGATGGGAACAAAGCTACGTTTAAGTTCTGCTTACCATCCACAGACTGATGGTCAGTCAGAAAGGACGATTCAGTCGTTAGAAGACTTGTTGAGAGCATGTGTTCTAGAAGAAAGTGGAGGTTGGAATGAGTTCTTACCATTGATAGAGTTCACATACAACAACAGTTTTCATTCGAGCATAGGGATGGCACCCTATGAGGCGTTGTATGGGAAGCAATGCAGAACACTGTTGTGTTGGTATCAGGACGGTGAAAGTGTTGTGTTAGGACCAGAGATTATTCAACAAACAACTGAGAAAGTGAAGATGAAACAAGACAAGATGAGAATGACTCAAACTCGGCAAAAGAGTTATGCTGATAAAAGGAGAAAATCGCTTGAATTTGAAGAAGGTGACCATGTATTTCTACGTGTGACACCTATGACTAGAGTTGGACGAGTGCTTAAGTCTAAGAAGCTCACTCCAACGTTTATTAGGCCGTATCAGATTTTACGTCGGGTAGGTCCGGTAGCTTATCAGATTGCATTACCACTATTGTTATCAAATCTTCACAACGTATTTCACGTATCACAATTACGAAAATATATTCCTGATCCTACCCATGTTATTAAGCCAGACACAGTACAACTAAAGGAGAACTTAACCTATGAAACGTTTCCAATCAAGATTGAGGATCGAAGAACAAAGCAACTTCGAGGTAAGAAAATTTCATTGGTTAAAATCGTTTGGAACGATGTAAGTGGTGAAGCTACATGGGAACTAGAAGAAAAGATAAAGGAACAATATCTGTATTTATTCTGTGGATGTGAAGTCAAGTTTATCAAGTTTCGAGGATGAAACTTCTTTTTAGAGGGGGAGTATTGTAACACCCCAAACTTCCTAAATATAAGATAGTAATTTTGACAATTAACAGAATTCTACTGTTTAGTGATTTCTATGTGCTGTAAAATTATTTTGAATATTCTGTCAGTACATTTCATTGTTTTGTGTGATTTACTCCGTGTCAAGAAAATAATAATTTTCCGGCCGGGGAAAATCTTACGTAATTTAATTATTACTGAAAAGTCTTAATTATTTTACGTAATCTGATTTGATATTTGTGAATTTTCTAATTTTTGTGATTTTGTGTGTGATTATGAAATTTTTATATTACTATGTTGATTTTAGTGTTATCTGTGGGCCGTATGTGGGCCGAGGGAGGTCGTATGTGGGCCCCACGCGAGTCCAGAAAGGTAAAAAAATTCCTGTAGCCAGGAAAATTCGTACTGTTGATATGGAGATGGGGGATCTTACTAAACCTGAATCTAAAAACAGTTTTAAAAATTTTCTTTTACTGTGTTTTGCACTGTATTTAATTATCGAGTGATAAAAATACAGTAAAAATATTATTCGAAGGGTAATAGAAAATACAAAAATAAATATTGTACTGCGTAGTCAACATCAGTGGCTTGGATATCCACCATTGATGTAATTAACGGTGAACACTTGATCTTGATTTAATCAACGGTTGAGATTTAGTCTTATAAAGTGGCTAGGACCATTTATAGCCCTTGGATGTAAAGTTTGAAGGAGTAATCTTGACCCTTCATTTTGGAGACACATCTAATGGCTAGGATTTCAAGGAGGAAAGATCCAATGGCCTAAATTAAGTCTTCTATCTAAGCCTAAACCTAGAAGCTACATTAAATCCTAACCATTGATCTAATCAATGGCTAAGATTGCCTAAAATGGTGGCTAGGAGATTTGTTGCATTTTGAAGAGTGCATGGAGGAGGGGGGATGGTTTTGGTGCTGCATTAGAAACTAAAGTAATATTGGAAGACCATAATTGATCACCTTTAGTCATTATTGATCACCTTGGCCATTGTTGAACATTTTCAAGAAACAAAGTTATCAAAATTTCTCTCCATTTCTCTCCTTCTCTAAGCTCACGGCCAAGCACTCCCACACCACCTTCCATCACTCAAAAATTTTATACAACCATACTTCTTGAATCCTTACTTCAATTCAAGAACCTTTGTAGTTTACACCAAGCTCTAAATCTTCCATCTTGAAGGACTCTTTCCAAGAGCAAGTTTTAGGGTTTTGAAGTGAAGTGTAAGGAAACTTCATTTCTTCTCTTCTTTTTAATGTTCTAAACCATGTTTGATCCATGGTTCCCCTAGTTCAAGCTTAATATACTAATTTCTTTGTGTTTGTTTTGTGTTTAAGAAACTTTTGTTGGTGGAGATTTTGATCAAAGTACAAAGCAAGGAGCTTTTTGTGGTTCTTCAAGAGGTAAGAGGGAGATCCATCTCACTAACCAAACATGGTGGTGAGAGATGGTTTTATATTTGATGGATGGTGAATCCATGTGAGGATTCATATCCATGGTCATGTAATAATTTGTGTGTGTTTATGTGCTTTGATTATTTGCCTATGCTTGATATGCTTTGCATGATTTTATTGCTTATATGGTATGCTTATGATATGCATGATGAAGATATGTTGAATATATTATGATGGATGTATGATAAAATAAGAAATTTTGGCTCCAATAGCCAAGGGGAGGCTATGGTTTTGACCCCCAAAAATTAGGGTTTTATGTTGAAATTTTTCAAGAATAAGGAAATTGATTTGTTTAAAGAAATTATGAAGTGGAGAAAATTATTTTTGGCTTCAAAGACCATGATAAATTTCGGCTTTATCACCTCAAAATAGGTGTTCACAAATTAATATTTTCATGAATGGTAAAATTGGATGTTTAGAAAAACTAGGAAAATAAACAAATGGTTTGTTTTCAAAGAACTTGAGTTCACGGTTTTGGTGAGGAGTTTTAATGGTTTTGTTTGTGTAAAAACCAAGAATGGAACTTAGTTGATTTAGAAGGAAAAATACAAGAATGGTTTCAATGGCCATGTCCATGATTTCGAAGACTTGAAATGCCTTGGTTTTGTGAGAACAAAGTGATTTTCAAAGTGGAAATATAACTTGATTTAATACAAGGAATTTGGAAAGGGAATCAAAGTGTTTTATCACTTGAGAAATGGAATTTTCATGTGTAAATGGAAAAGAGAGGTTGCAAGTGTTTGAACCTCAATTTATTTTAAAGAGGATTGATTTTTAGAATTGATTTAGAATTATAAAGAATACATTAGTGACTTGAGATTTTCTAACGTATAACTCATTCTTTCGGTTTTGGAGAGCGTTGCTAAAATTTTAAAGTTAGAAACATTGATTTAATGAAATGGTGATTTTATGGAATAAATTGCGAAAAGGATTTTCTTCAGTAAGAAATTGTGGAAAATATTGTGAGAAGTCATATTATTTTGAAAAAAATTGAAATGGAATTTTTGAACCTTGAGAAATATTTTACGAAGTTGAAAAATGGTGAAAAATGATTTACATAACTTAAAAACGTGATTTTTAAGCTACGCAATTGGAAAAAAGTTTAAATATTTCCACGCGATTTGAAAAACGTTGAAATATTTCTACGCAAATTTGGAAAGCATTTAAATATTTTTACACATTTGAGATATTGTTGAAAAATCACTACGTGATTTAAAAATGGTGGAATATTTCTACGTAATTGATGAAAACGTTGAAAAATCTATATGTGATTTGAAAACGTAATAGAAATGTTACAAAATTGTGAAAATGCGACAAAAGTGGTGCGCGACTATGAAAACGCGATAATATGATTTTCGTGATTAAATATACAGTAAAATTACTATTGAACCAGTGGATGAACACTGAATGAGAAAATGATAAATTTTACCTATAATTGGCATTGGTGCATTTTATATGCATGAACTGGTGTATGGATACTATATATGAATTTTGCCTATGATTGGCATTGGTGTATTGAACATGCATTGGAAAGGTCCGAGGGACTGTATGAGGCTATTTGCCTAGGAGAGACGTACACCTCTTGAGTGGGTGCGATATGCATAGTGTAAGTCACTTGTTGACCTTGGGGGCATCGGGGTGTGGGTTGCTTACATGGGTGGTTAGTAGCTCTTCTTCCCGTAAGTCAGACCGATGCAACGCACTGATGATCCTGACCGAGACACTATTCTTATTCAAGATCTCGTAAAGACTGTCGTGTATATGCTAGATGTGCAAATACAAATGAGAATTATAGCACGTGGTCTGAGGCATTTTGGTTTCGACAGATCTTTCGGATCAACTTCTCCGAACTGAGTATTAGCTCCATGGAGTAGGAAATTGAGTCTATATGCGCATGCATGAAACTGAGCATTTATATATGTATGATATATTAACTGAGGAATATTGGCTATAGCAATTGTTCATGGTCATTTTGGAGCAGATTTCTACTGTTTTTGAGACAGTAGGTGCTGTCGAATAAAATAATATTATAATAATATAAAATTATTTTATTGCATAGTTAAAACCTTAAAAATTAAAAGATTAATATTCATATCATTCGAAATTGGGTTTAGTAAGATCCCTCAGCTCCGAATAATTAAAATAAGATTTTTTCTGATCCGAAAATTATTATTTTCTTGACTCGGAGTAAATCATGCAAAACACTCAAATATAATCACGAAGCAATCAAATAAATTTTATAACTTACAAAAAAAAACAGTACATTTAGGATAATGTTGTCATTTATCCAAAAGTTAGGGCGTTACACTTATCCTCTTGTTCATCAGTGAGGGAAGACGATATGATTACTAGCAAAGTAGATATTGCTCCCAAATAAGCATATTGCAAGTGATTAAGCAGGGGCTTCAACTCAAGCTTTGGAGGTTCCTCTATGGAAGGCTTTGACAACTCCTTAGATAAATGAAAATCCAAAGGCTCAAACTTGGATGACCTGAAATACTTAGGAAACACATCAAGCTATTTAACAAAATCAAGTACAACATCCCTAGTATCATCATCCTGGTCAGTTAAGGTGGTCAATGATAAAGCAAGAGGATCATCGAGATAGTTAGCATAAAATGCATCAACAACGATATTATCCAACATACCTATTTATGAACACTCTTCATGGTCATGAGGAAACTTAATTGCTTTAAAAATGTTAAATGTTACCTCTTGATCATGAACTCTTATACTTAATCCACCTTTTTGGACGTCTATCAATGTTCTCCCCGTGGCAAGGAACGATCTGCTAAGAATCATAGGCACGTTACGATCCTCCTCTATATCCAGATTGACAAAGTCAGTAGGAAATATGAACTTGTCCACTTTGACTAAGACATCCTCAACAATTCTGTTTGGGTAAGTATAGGAACGATCAGTTAGTTGGATGGTCACTGATGTAGGCTTGCATTCCCCTAAACCTAGCCTTTGGAAAATGGATAAGGGCATGAGATTAATGCTTGCCCCGATGTCACATAAAGTTTGTCTAAATAATTGATCTCCGATAGCACACGGAATTGTGAAGCTTCTTGGATCCTTCAATTTTAGAGGAAGCTTTTGTTGTAGAATAGTACTACATTCCTCCAACAATGCCACTATTTCAAACTCACTCAACTTACGTTTTTTGGATAAAATATCCTTTTTAAACTTGACATAACTGGGCATTTGTTCCAATGCTTCAGCAAAAGGAATATTGATGTGAAGCTTCTTAAAACTTCTAAAAATTTCTTGAACTATGCATCCATCTTTTGCTTAACTTGTCTATTAGGGAAGGGTAGAGGTTTTGTATAAGAGTTGTCCTCTACCTTTTTCTTGTCCTCTACCTTCTTAGGCTCTATTGTCTTCTCAACTTCTTTGCTCACAACCACCTCTTAGTCTATTGTCACCTCAGGCTCTTCTTCAAGCAGCTTTGTCTTGGAATTCCCTTCTAAGTCTTTCTCACTCTGACGAGCACCGAACTCACCAAAATTGTAATTGAGTTATGCCTATGGCTTGTAGCATAGGAAACAACATCGGATCGTCTCTCAAGAATTTTAAAATGCAATTTGATCAAATCAAGTAAAAAAGGGGGGTTTGGCAAGATTACAAAATTAAATAGAACAGAATTCGAATTGAAAGAAGAGAAAACAAATTTAACAAAGCAACCAATCCAAGAGAATTGTCCAAACTTGATTTTAATTCATCCTTGATTATTATAGGTCCATTTAATTATCAATCAGGTTGATGTGCTAGTAGTCGGGCCCTCCATGAAAGGTCATACGGGCATACCCCAAAAATCGACATGGACGCGACGACATCCTCAGCAAGCTCTAGTCTAGGTATGGCCAGAAGCCTGGAAACTCAGGTGTTTCCTTCTCCTCCTCATGAACGTCTTCTCAGAAGTATACAGATAAAATAAGAACATCGAAAATATAGAAAGAGGTGAGACACCCAGCTTTCAATACCAAAATGGCAGCAAGAAAACAAACGACGCTGGACACCCACATATAAATACAGTTCATACATTCAATTACAGTAATAATTAAAATTAACAGTAAGGGCAGAACAATAATAAATAACAGTAAGTATCATTAATAACAGGCAGACAACATCAACATTTCCAACAGTCAGCAGTTCAAGCAGTTGAATAAATTTTATGTTGGTGTATGCCCTAGTGGCCAATACGTTTTGTTTGTATTTACATACATTATATTATGCTATTTTATATGAGGCATTTCATTTATTATGTTCTTTTTTTTGGTAAACATGATAAAGTCCTTAGAATAGTAAATTTGATACCATAGGACATCAAGTGGATGACTTGATCGTGAGATCCTATTGGATAAAACACTATTCTTAAATGTCCCTAGTCAAGTATTATTGTTAATTAGGACAACAATAAATGCTTTGAGACTAGTATGTGCGTAGACTGATGACCACATCTCACGGGTCATGGATATGAGATATCAAGTCTACACATAGATACATATTAGAGTAATGATGTATTGGACATGACCCGCCATGAGAACGCTATGTGGATCGTTACGTGAGTGTCATAAGCAATTCTCATAGTGATAATGGTGTATGTGGTCCTTTGACCCGAAATCACTACGATTCCTACATGAGGAGTTGTGTGTTTTAATGCCATCAAACGTCATCTCGTAACAAGATGATTATAAAGTTGGTTATTAGACATACCGCGATACATGTGGAGAGATGTGAGTGACCTAGATGGGATTTGTCCCTCCTACATAACAGAGTGATATCTTCGGGGCCCCCGATTGAGTGAGACTATGAAATGCATGACCATGCTCAAATGAGTCAATATGAGATATTGATCTCATTTGTCATTACTATGTCTACTCTGGGAATCGAAACCGAAGATTGAACTAAACAAGGGTGACACGTTCCATGCCTTGTGTTCAATTTGGATATCTCGGACAAAGGGACTAAACTACACGGAAACATTGGTCACGGATAGGTTATGTCAAATCACCGACATTCTCATTACTTGGGTAGCAGTGATGTGTTGCTAGATACCACATTTTTTGTAATATTAAAATGAGATTTTAATATTACTACCAACGTCATGAGAACCCGCAGGTCGCACACTTAGAACGAAATTGAGTAATCGAATCCAAGTTGGACTCGGATTCAATTGTGGGCCTAACTCATGACGGATGGGTTTAGGGTTGCACCACTTACCTTGCTACTTGCTCACACTCACTTAAGGCAGCCACTATTATAAATAGTACTTGCTAAGGGGGCTGCTACCGTGTTACATCACAACCCTGGCGAGAAAGTGAGTGAGAGATAGTGAGGTCTTCTTCTCCTCTCTTCGCGGCTAGCACTACGAAACGAGGCGTGACTCCTTTTGCAAGTCCGTTCGTGTGGATACCGCAGAAACATCGTCGCTATTACGGTGTTGGTGATTCACCTCGCTTGTGTCTGTCACGCTTCAAGAGGTAAAATTTTAAAACCTCGGATTATGGATTTTTCGCATGGATCCTGTGAGGGAATTCTGTTATTCCGCTGCGAGACTTTGATCCGCAAATTCCCAACATTTTATGGTAATAATAACAGATATTTTCCCACAATTATAAATGCTCATGCTCAATGAATTATGAGATTGACAGTTTAAGATGCAAAAGGTACCAAATTCCTACTCTATGGAGCTAGACATAAACATTTTTCGGATTGAATGATCAAGGAGTTATGCCAGTATCTCATCAGCCTTAAAAAAATAGTTGCGCAAATGGCTTATACATGATACCTCAATAGTTGATCATGATATAGGACAACGTCTCAGTCCGGATCGTCGGTGTGTTTGCATCGATCTATCCCACGGCCCCAGTGGAGCTACCACTGTCTATTTTGAGACACCCGCACCCCGACGCCCCCAAGGCCAACCACTATGACCCTACGCTTAGTCTACTCGCACCTGCACATAGGTGTTATTCAAACTCCTAGGCATACATCACATTTTCAACAATGTCCAACGGATAACACATATGCATGATGACGCAATGTACATCATGTATATTCATCAATGATACATTTATCATAACATATACTGCAATGGCATATATATACATGGTTCAATGTCAACATGTCATAATTTCATCAAGTACACAACCAACAAGTACTTAGCCCACATAGGCTCTCACAATAACATAGAATCAACTTTCAACATCAATATGTATTCGTGGTTCATTAATTATCACAAGTCCACATTATGGATTCTCATTTTCAAAGTCTTAAGCTTTGGTCAATTATGAAAATTTTAAGTTAAATAACCCTTCAAAACCATGGCACTCTCAAGAGTTATTACTCAATTTAATTCTTCCACTTGATTATGGATTATGCATGTCTCTAAATTCTTAATCTCCAAAGATGCATCAAGGCATCATTTAAGCCCTAATTTTTCCCTAAAAACCGTGGCCTCACTAGGTCATCAAGGTTTCAATTTCTTTCCATTTTATGCATTAGTTACTTAATACCTAATTACTTAGATTTTATTTCACACTAAATCAATCCAATCCCTTAGGATCCAAGGCCAAAACCGTGGCCTTACCTTAGGGTATTAAACCCTTAAAATTTCCTATTCATTAATTTTAACATTATCATTCAACATTTAATCACATAAGCTTCATTTCATTGTATACAAAAACCAACTTATATCCCTAAATTCTAGTCAAAACCCTGGCCTCACATTAAGGTAGGAAACTCCAAATTGTTCATTTAACAACCCTAACATGATCAAGCATTTTCAATACATCCAACACATTCAAGATCACTATTCAAGCATTAATCCAATACAAGAATATATAAACATGCAAAATCACCAAAACAAAGTGAGCATACAAAGGTTCCCTCACCACTACTAATGGTTGAAGTGAGTAATCTCCCTCTTACCTAAAGGAAGAACACAAAAATGATCTCCTTCTTGTTCCTTGAAGGTTTTGGTTTTGGGGTCCAAGAACCCTAGAAATTTCAATCATCAAAAATCAACATCAAGCATGGCAAAAGAAGGATCTTTGGTCTCCAATGAGACCATAGAACACGAAAATGAAGAGAAAGATGAAGAAAAATGGAAACTTTACCTTAAAGCTTGAACCTTTGCCTTGGAAGACAATGGAGGTGGAGATAGAGTTTGAAGAAAATTTCTAAATAGGAAATGTAGATGAGGTTGAGGTGAGTATGGAAATGGTGTTTATGAAGAGAAAAGTGAAGAGAAATGGTGCTAATGGGGGCTGTAATTTTCGTAGGGAAGAAGGAGAAGAAGAGAGAAGGAAGAGAAAATGAAGAAGAAGTTAGAGAGAGAAATTGTTGTAGGAAAATGAGTAAAATGTGATTAAGTGAATTAAGTGGGAGAGCAAAATTTTGCCCTCCTTGGACAATAGGTGCCACGACAATGGAGAGAGAGAAGGGGAGGGAATGGCTTCCCCCAACAAGCCAAGGGCATCTTGGT
Source organism: Ormosia emarginata (assembly GCA_029884605.1). Taxonomy (NCBI): domain Eukaryota; kingdom Viridiplantae; phylum Streptophyta; class Magnoliopsida; order Fabales; family Fabaceae; genus Ormosia; species Ormosia emarginata. Next base: position 22,321,213 of record JAQQTP010000074.1, on the reverse strand, counting down.
CTTTTGGTGGTCAAAGCTTCTCAAAGAAGCTTTGATTAAAATACAATAAATTTGAATTAAAGTGGGTTTAATTAGACTTAAAGTAGATTACATTAAGATAATGTGATAGGATTTTTAATACATGTTATTATCCAATGGACAATTGCTACAGTTGACAGAAGTCAGTATTAATTATCCGGCAGATAAGATTTACACAACGATTTATTATTTTATCTGTTAAAATTGTTCAAAAAACGTGAAACCTCATAACTGTGTCTAATCTCGGGTTTAGTAAGATCCCCCGTCGACGTTTCCATAGATCAAGGTTCTCAGGAAAATATCTCATTTTCTCGGCTCCGCTCAATTTGCACGTAAAATAAGAAATAATATTAAAATATTTCGTGTCCTCAGAAAATCTAGAAAAATTTTCAAAAATCACAAATATTAGAAAATGAATATTTATCATAAAATAAATAAAATTTAGGATGTTACAGCTAGACCTCTCACTCAACTCACAAGAAAGAACTAAGCTTTTGAGTAGACGAATGCTTACGAAGAAAGCTTTCAAGAACTGAAAAGATGACTAACTACTTCACTAGTGTTAGTCCTACCTGATCCAAATGAACCTTTTGAAGTGTATTATGATGCTTCATACCAAGGATTAGGGTGTGTGCTTATGCAAAGCGAAAAAGTGGTGGCTTATGCTTCGAGATAGTTTCGAGTGCATGAGAAGAATTACCTAACACACGACTTGGAGTTAGCAGCTGTTGTATTCGCGTTGATGATATGGAGGCATTTTCTTTATGGAGCGACGTTCAATGTCTTTAGCGACCACAAGAGCTTGAAATATTTGCATGATCAGAAGGAGTTGAATATGAGACAATGAAGGTGGTTGGAATTCCTAAAAGATTATGATTTTCAACTTCAATATCACCCTGGAAAGGCAAATGTCGTGGCGGATGCCTTAAGTAGGAAAATGATCAGTGTTTCTGCTATGATGATCAAAGAAAAGGATTTGATAGAACAATTCAGAAATATATGGTCCTTTGTGGAACTGACACCAGGAAAGATTTGTATGAACATGGTCACAATCTCAAATGACTTAATGGAAGATATTCGAGAGAAGTAAAAAGTTGACAAGTTCTTACAAAAAGAAAGGGAGTTGATGAAACAAGGCTGTGCGAGAACATTAGATGAATGAAACGATGGAATTTTAAGATTCAGAGGTAGAGTATGTGTACCCAAGGGTCAAGAACTCAGGAAGTATATACTCGAACATGCTCACACGAGTCAGTTGAGTATGCACCCAGGAATAACCAAGATGTACCAAGATTTGAAGAAGTTATTTTGGTGGCACGGAATAAAGAGAGATATTGCTAGATGTGTGTCTTCCTGTCTAGTTTGTCAGAAAGCGAAGGTCGAACACCAGAGGCCATCTGGAATGTTACAACCCCTAGCTATTCCTGAATGGAAGTGGGATAGTATTGCAATGGACTTTGTGGTTGGATTGCCAAAAACAAGAAAGGGTTACGATTCGATATGGGTAATTATGGATCGACTCAAAAGTTAGCACGCTTCTTACCAATCAACATAAGGTATTTATTGGAGAAGCTAACCCAACTGTACATTAGTGAAATTATTAGACTACATGGTGTGCCTACCAGTATCATTTTTTATAGAGATCCAAGGTTCACATCAAAGTTTTGGCAAAGTTTTCAAGAAGCGATGGGAACAAAGCTACGTCTAAGTTTCGCATATCATCCCCAAACCGATGGTCAATCAGAGAGAATGATTCAATCATTGGAAGACTTACTCAGAACTTGTGCTTTGGAACAAACTGGAGGTTAAGATGAAGTTTTACCATTAGTAGAGTTCACCTACAACAACAGTTATCATTCGAGCATAGGGATGGCACCCTATGATGCTCTATATGGACGAAGGTGCAGAACACCTTTGTGTTAGTACCAAGATGGAGAGCGACTTACTGTTGGACTTGATCTTATACAGCAAACAACTGAAAAAGTCAAGATGATTTAGGAGAAGATGAGGACAGCTCAGAGTCGACAAAAGAGCTATGCAGACAAAAGGAGAAAGCCTCTTGAGTTTGAGGAAGGCGAGCATGTGTTTTTGAAAGTCACGCCTATGACTACGGTCGGTCGAGTTCTTAAGTCTAGAAAACTTACTCCTAAATTCCTTGGACCTTACCAAATTCTTCACCGAATAGGTCTAGTTGCTTACCAAATAGCCTTACCACCTTTTCTTTCTAATCTTCACAATGTCTTTCATGTGTCACAACTTTGAAAATATATTCCTAGCCCTGATCATGTCGTAGCACCTAACACGATACAATTAAAAGAAAACTTAACTTATAAGACAACTCCTGTAAGGATTGAAGATAGGAAGGTGAAGCAACTCAGGGGGAAAGACATCCTATTAGAAAAATTGTTATGGAACGAAACAAAACGGAGATGCGATGTGGGAATTGGAAGACAAAATGAAGGAGCAATACCCACAACTATTCTAAAGTATAAAAATTTTGAGGACGAAATTTCTATTTGAAGGGGAGAGTTGTAACACCCCAAAATTTTGTTATTTCATGATAAATAGTCGTTTAATAATATTTATGATTTTTGTGAATTTTTTTGAATTTTTCTGAGAATGTGGAATATTTTAATATTATTCCTCGTTTTGCATGCACACTGAGCAGAGCCAGGGAAATAAGATATTTTTCTCGAAGACCTTGATCTGTGGAAACGTCGACAGGAGATCTTACTAAACCTGAGGTTGGACACGATTTACGAGATTTTATATTTTTTGAGATTTTTATCTGATAAATAAAAATCGTTGTGTATTTTACTATCTGTTGGACAATTAACACTGACTTCTGTCAACTAAGAGCATTGTCCATTGGATAATAACTTGTAGTAGAAATCTTATCTTATCCAAAAGAAATTCACTTTATGTCAAATCAAATCACCTTTAATTCAAAAGTAATGTATTTTAATCAAAGTTTCTCATGGAAGCTTTGACCAAAAATGACCAAAATGCCCAAAACTTGCAAGAGAAGCCAATCTCTCCCTCTCCTTCTCTCTTGTGTGCCGTGGCTTAGGGCCTTTGGGGAGCCAAAAAAATTTAGCTTTTCCTTATCATTTTTACTCCAAAATTCTAATTCATAAAAGTTATTACCCTTTTTCTCTTCATTTCCTCTTCTCACATTTTTCTCTTTTCTTCTTCTTCTTCCTTTTCTCTTCTCCACGACAGCAACCCCATCCAAGTGGCCATCTCCATTTGTTTGCTTCACTATCACAATTTCTACACTCCTCTTCTCATTCTAAACCTTTTTCTCTTTAGTGATTATCTTCCAAATCCATCATCTTCTTCACTTTTCTTCAAGAACAAAGCTTTAAGCTTTTGAGGTAAACCTTTGATTCCTTACTTTCTCTTCTTTTTTTCGTTTCTATGGTCATTTTCATGGCCATGGATCCTTTCTTTTTCAAGCTATTGGTGTTGATTCTTTGAGTTATGATTCTTAGGGTTTAGTGGAGATTTGGACGAAAATCTCACAAGCACTTCAAGGGGTGATTTTCGTGTTCTTCCTTTAGGTAAGAGGGAGATTTACTCACTTCAACCTTTATTAGTGGTGAGGGAACTTTGAGTGGTTGTTGATGGAGGAATCCATAATGGATTGCTCACTTTGTATGCTTGTTTTTTTTTTCATGCTTTTGTGTATATTTGATTTAAATGAAAATGTTGGTTGTTTTAAATGCCTTGATGATGTTGGATTGCTTGGATTGGATGAATGAAAAAATGTAGGTTTTCTTACCCTTTGGGGAGGTCACTGTTTTGAACTATATTTTGGGGGTTAGAGTTTGATTTTTGTATAAAATGAAACTTAGGTAATTAGGTAATAAAGGATTGATGTATGTAATGGAAAAATTAGGTTTTCATACTCTTGGGAGGCTCACGGCCTCTAGGGAATTTTTGGGGTCCAAGTGGTGCTTTTGTGGAACCTTTGCACTTAAGCAATTTAGAGTTATGAAATCAATAATGCGATGAAAGAAAAACGGTTGGATTTTGTTTTTGAGAGGCCACGGTCTCAAGGGTCTATTTGACCTAGACTTGTGTAATTAATCAAGACTTAGGTAATTAGGAATTTTGGATTCATAAAATGAAATTATGGCTTGTGTTGAACCTTATAAATGTATGTTGCTATTGAGAATTAATTATATGCTATTATGAGTCCATGTGTGGGACCAAAGACTTGTTGATGTTTAATTTGACCAAAATTGTGGTATGTTTCATGAGAAGTATATTATTGATGAATATACATGATATGCATTGAGTCATCATGCATTTGTGAAAGTCTGTTGGACTCTATTGTTAAAGCGATGCATGCCTAGGAGATTGAATTACACCTTAGTGCGGGTGCGAGTAGACTAAGTGTAGGTCATATTGTTGGCCTTGGGGGCGTCGGGGTGCGAGTGTCTCACAATAGACAGTGGTAGCTCCACTGGGGCTGTGGGATATATCGATGCAAACACACCGACGATCAGACCGAGACACTGTCCTATATCGCGGTCTTGTTGAGAGTGCCATGTATAAGTCATGTTGAGCAAAATATTATTTTTCTGATAAACACTTTATTTATAGGCTGACGAGATACTGGCATGACTCCCTAATCATTCTCTTTGAATGTTTATGTCTAGCTCCATGGAGTAGGATTTTTGGTACCATATATATTATGCAATGTCTGTCTCATATTTCTTCTGGCATGAGTGTCTATAACTATTCAATTGTCTCTTTTAATTGTTAAAATAATTATCTGATTGATGAACTACTTACTGCCTGAGATATTATTGGTGTTTCCCTTTTATTGATTATTTTATTATTACTACTGATATATATGTATTGTGATCTTATGTGGGTATCCTGCGCCATTCTGTTTTCTTATTGCCGTATTGGTATTGAATGCGGGGTGTCTCACCTCTTTCCTGTATCTTTATATTTCTATTTTATTTATATGCTTCTGAGAAAACATCTATGAAGAAGGAGAAGCACCAGAGTTCCCTGGTTTCTGGCCTGACTACAACTAGTGTTGTTCGAAGATGTCGTCTCGTCCACGTAGATTTTTGGGATATGCGAGGATGACCTTTCACGGAGGTCCTGATTGTTGGCATATTAACCTGAGCACGGATCGTTGCATTTATCATGGGGACTTGGCGGTGTCGTTAGCCTGGGGTCGCTATGACCCACTTGTCTTTAACTTTACTACTTTTGTTCATTTAGAGTTTTACCTACCTGTCCCTGATCTGTGGGATGATCTCTATTACACCCCACAGGAGGATTCATTCCTATCCACTGCTCGAGCCTTTGCTCGAAATTCGGTCGCTCCGATGATGATTTCATCTGACGAGGAAGACCCAGAGAAGGATCCTGCTACAGTTCCTTCTCATTAGTCTTAGGGGGCTGGTACTGTCGGTGGCTACTGATAGCTATCTGTATATCTTTTTAGGAAGCCTGATGTTTTGCTATTTTGATGGGTTGTATATTTGTAAACATCTTGGGGGTGGGTAAAGCTTTTGCTTTTTGTATACATAATGATGTAATTAAACAGGCTTGATGCAAATATATATATATATATATATATATATATATATATATATATATATATATATATATATATATATATATATATGTGAATGTATAATTTTCTTTCATGCTGATTTATACTGGAACTACGTTTTATTATTCTCTCACTATAACAAAAAAAACTATACAATTATAATTGAAGATGTTTATCCATATATTAAAAATGAACTGGGTCTTAATTTACAATTTAATTATTTTTTTGCATATTGTTTTTTTTTCTTTATGGTGTAATGTTCCCTTTTCTCCTAGAAAAAGAGGTGTTACATAGATAGGGATAACATTAGGGAATGTATTAAACTGCTTGACTCTTTTGCTAAGTTTTACAGGAAATCAAGTTTTGAGCCATTGCAAATCTCCTCTAACAAGCCCATTCTATAACCTTCCATCATCTCTCCACCCAAGTTGGAACCCATTGCCCGATCACTTGAAATATTCATACTTAGGAGAATCATCCACATTTTCATCATTTCCTCACTATTATCAGAAGAGCAAGAGCCAAGTTGTTAAGAGTGCTGAGGTAGTATAAGAAGGCGCTGGGATGGACTACTGCAGACATTAAAGGAATTAGTCCTACTATATGCATGCACAAAATTCTGCTAGAAGATCATGCCAAACCAATCATTGAGTAGGAGGTGGAAAAAAAAAGATCATCAAATGGTTGGACGGGGGCATCATATACCCAATCTCAGACAGTACATGGGTGAGCCTTGTAACACCCCTTTTTCGGAAGGGAACGTCACATTATCAAATAAAATAAAATACGAAAATTAAATAATTAAGACAATTAAGACCCGGTTCATTTTATTCAAGATTAGTTTATTTAAACTTATCAGTACATGAGTAAAATGACGGTATATTATATATATATATATATATATATATATATATATATATATATATATATATATATATATATATATATATATATTTCTTTTGATTGAATCAATTGGTCAAATGTAATTAGCCGTAAGAATAAGGCAAAAAGGTAAAACTTATATCTGAATAACTTGCACATATGTTATATATATAAATGTTAACAACGTTTTGAATACAAGCCTGGAATATCCAAAAAGCAAAACTATACCTGCCCCAAAAGATTATACAAATATGCCCCAGTGATACCAAAATATACAGCCCACACAAAAATACATCAGGCCCCAAAATAAAACACTAATAGCCATCAGTAGCTACCAGTAAACTCAGTCTCTCAGATGAGGAGGGACCGTATCCGGGTCCTCAGCAAGATCCTCCTCTTCCGAGGAAACCTCCATGGGAACCACAGAAGCACGGGACGGAGCCTGAGCGGTGGAATCAAAAGAGTCCTCCCAAGGGGTGCAGTAACGGTCACCCCACATCTCACGGATGGGCAAATAAAACTCTAGTCGTAGGCTGACGTGGCAGGTGAGGACAGGCGCCTCATGTTGTCTCCAGGCAAGGGTGATGGACACGTCTCCCAAGTAAATACAGCGCTCGGAGTTCAGGTTGATGTGCCAGCACTCTGGTCCTCCAAGGAAGGTCAAACGCACATCGCCCAAGAATCCACGCATACGTGTCCCCATCTTCCGCAGCAGATGCTAATCTTGTTCGGGCCAGAAGCCGGGGAAGTCAGGGGCTTCTAACTCGTTGCCGTCGTCTTCGGTCGATACAAAGTATATATGTACAGACAACAGATAGTAGAAATACAGAAAGAGGTAAGACATCCTACCATCATTACCAATTGTAGCATGCTAGAAACAAAACGGCACCACGCGCCCAAATAGCAATTCAGAATATCACATCCAATTAATAAACAGTAATTCCAACAGTAAGCAAATAAATAGTTCCAGGCAGATAATCATCACGGTAGTAATCAAATCATTCATAGTTATGGAAAATGAATATTAACAATGACAGTGTATATCATGACTCGCATGCATGCTTTTCCCGAATTCCTACTCCATGGAGCTAGACTCAAACAATCGGAGAGAAAGATCAGGAGACATGTCTGTAACTCAGCTGCCGAGGCCAGTGCTGTCAATAAATTTTCTCGTGCGCAATCATGACATTGTACAGACATTCTACACTAGATCACGATATAGGACAGTGTCTCGGTCCGGATCGTCGGTGCGTTTGCATCGGTCTACCCCACGGGCAGGAGAGCTACAAACCTCCCATTGCGAGGAACCCGCACCCCGACGCCCCTAAGGTCAACCAATGACCTACACTTGTCTATTCGCACCCGCACTAAGGTGTGTTCAATCTCCTAGGCAACTTGGCCTTACAACAGTCCACAAGGACAATCACAATGCATAAGACACTATGCATGAACATGTATAATTCACAATCTCATACAATTCTATAATATGCCACATTAGGCCAATATAAGCATCAATATACAAATGGTAATTCGCATGTACTCACAATATCATATTATTGAAATAAATCGAGGTAACACATTTTCATGGTCCATTATGCATTCTTAATTAAGATTTGTCATCCTTGTCAAAGTTCACGTCCAATCCTATTCTTACAACTTGCAAAATCTTCCAAGGCAATTAAATTTCTTCCACCTTTGTAAATCGTTCAAGCTCTTAGGCCTTGCACTCTCTTGTTCTTCACTCACTTGGAATTACCCTAGGTTTTATGATAATCTCGTTCTTAGTCCTTTAAGATTTATGAAATCTTGATTATATTAAATTCTTCCGATTCATGAGTTATCCATTTTATGACATAGGTATCTTAACATAATCTACTCTCATAGAGTCTCTCTCTTTCTAAAGGAATTTCCTTAACAAATTCAGTTCCTTACTTCATTTTACGTTGTAATACCTTCACATGGAAGTCTTAGCATCATTTCACCATCATCTGGGTGATTCTGCTATGGGCGCCTAGGCGCCATGTCTGGAGCGCCTGAGCGCTAACCAAGCCGCGTTCAGGGAAATTTTCCCTGGGCATAGAGCGCCTAGACGCTCTACGCACAACGCCTGAGTGCTAATGCAATTTCAAGGATTCTGCAGAATCCCTTCTGCAGAACCGTGGCCCATTAACTTTCAAGTATTAAAGTCATTTACCAACAGTCCAAATCAAGGTTATGAACTCCATAAAAACCGCATACAAGCATTTATATTATCAAAGTAAAGGATAACCCACATTGGGGTTTTTCCACCAACAACACATCAAAGGTTCCTAGATGCTAAAGGAGGTTGATGAGGAGTGTCTTCCTCTTACCTAAGAGAAGAAATCAAGAGAAACACCAAGAAATCTTCTTGTGGATTTTTGGATTTGAGCTTCACCAAACCCTAAAAATGGTGACTTGATTAGAATGGCACATGGACATGAAAAACGAAATGTGAATGGTTATTAGAAGACCCTTGTAACTGAAAACGAAGAAGAGAGAGGAGAGGTCTTGAAACTTACACAAAAGCTCAAAGCTTGAAGCTTGAAGGAGATGATGAAAATGGTGAAATTTTGCAATGCTCCAAGCAAGAAAGATGTTTAGGAGAGGGTGGGGATTAAGGAAATGTATTTGGATGAAAGTTTTGTGAATGTTGAGTGGGGAGAAGGAGAGCTGCCGTAGCACACCAGAAAAGAGGGAGGAGAAGAAGAAAATGGAGAAAGAAGAAGAAGAGTAAAAAGAAAGGCTTGAAATGTGTTAATGAATTAATGAAAAGCTAATGTTTCCCCCCCTTCCAAGGGCTGCTGCCGAAGTGAAGAGAGAGAGGAGTGAGGGAGAGTTGGCTTCCAAAGGAAGCCAAGGGCACATAGGTCATTGACTTGGTCAAAGCTTCTCAAAGAAGTTTTGGCTATTTTAACCATTAAATTTTGAATCTAAGTGGATAGATTAGACATAAAGTAGGTTGCATTAGGATAATGTGATAGTATTTTTATTACACACTATTATCCAATAGATAATAGTTACAGTTGACAGAAGTCAGTATTTAATTAATCTGACAGATGAATTTTTCTTTTCGCTGTATCGATTTATTTTATCTGTTAAGATTTCTCAAAAATTTGTGAAACCTCGTAAACTGTGTCAAGTCCCGGGTTTAGTAAGATCCCCCGTCGACTTATCCATAGTTCAAGGATCGCAGAGAAAACATCGCATTTTCCCAGTTCCGTTTAGTGCGCACGTAAAATGAGGAATATATTAAAATATTCGACGTTTCCGTAAAATTCTAGAAAAATTCCTAAAAATCAAGAATAATATAAAATGACTATTTATTCATAAACAGGTATTTTTCGGGATGTTACAAGCCTTGTCCAGTGTGAACCTAAAAAAGGTTGTTAACAATGAAAACAATGACTTGATTCCCACCAGAACAGTCACAGGGTGGCGTATTTGCATGGACTACAAGAAGTTAAACACCACAACCAGAAAGGATCATTTTCCTCTACCATTCATTGATCAGATGCTGGACAGGTTAGGAGGGCATACATTTTAATGCTTTCTGGATGGAAACTCAGGGTACAATCAGATTGCTATAGCCCCTGATGATCAAGAGAAGACAATATTCACTTGTCCCTATAGCACATATGCTTTTAGGAGAATGTCATTTGGCTTGTGTAATATGCTAGCAACCTTCCAGAGATGCACGATGGCAATCTTTACATATATGGCAGAGAAGTTCTTGGAGGTCTTCATGGATGACTTCTCAGTCTTCGATGATTCTTTTGATGATTGTCTGAATAATTTGGCTTTGGTTTTGCAAAGATATGAAGAGACCAATTTGGTGCTTAACTGGAAGAAATGTCACTTCATGGTCCAAGAAGGCATACTTCTTGGCCATATAGTGTCGTGCAAAGGGATGGAGGTGGATAGAGCAAAAATAGAGGTGATTGAGAAACTTCCGCCACCAGTCTCAGTGAAGGGAGTCAGAAGTTTCAAGGGGCATGCTGATTTCTACCGGAGATTCATAAAGGATTTCTCCAAGATTTCTAAGCCTCTTTGTAGTCTATTGGAGAAGGACGTCCAATTTAACTTTGATAAATCTTGTCACGACGCATTTGTGGAATTGAAAAAGAGACTTGTACCAGCTCCGGTGATTACCACCCCTGATTGGGAGCTGCCCTTTGAACTAATGTGTCATGCCAGTGATTATGTTGTTGGTACAGTTTTGGGGCAATGGAAGGACAAGATGTTTTGCTCCATATACTATGCAAGCAAAACTCTTAATGATGCACAGCTGAACTACACCACAACAAAAAAGGAACTTCTGGTGGTTGTTTTCGCATTTGACAAGTTTTGGGCATATTTGGTGGGTGCTAAGGTGATAGTCTACATTGACCACTCCGCGATTAAATACTTGGTGGCAAAGAAGGATGCAAAATCATGATTGATTTGATGGGTTTTACTGCTGCAAGAGTTTGACTTGGAAATTCATGACAAGAAATGGGTTGAGAATCAAGTTGCTGGCCACCTTTCTAGATTGAAAAATGAGGAATATGAAGCTGAACTAATCACAATCAGAGAGACATTCCCCGATGAGCAGCTATTGGCTATTGCAGCTCAATCAGACCCTTGGTATACTGACATTGTGAATTATCTAGTATGTGGTGTGATGTCTCCGGATTTCATCTCTCACTAGAGGAAGAAGTTCTTGCATGATAGCAAGCACTATATTTGGATAAGTCTTTCTTGTTTAAATAGTGTCCTAATCATATGCTGAGAAGATGTGTACCTTTGGAGGAAGTTGAGCAGATTTTCAGTCAATGTCATGTTGCCCCTTACGGAGGTCATTATAGTGGTGATAGAACAACGGCAAAGGTTCTCCAATCTGGCTTGTATTGGCCATCTCTTTTCAAGGATGCATACTTCTATGTTAGCAAATGTGATAGATGTCAGAAATCAGGGAACATGTCAAGGAGAAATGAGATGCCCCTCAATTTCATTCTTGAAGTTGAAATTTTTTATGTTTGGGGCATGGACTTCATGGGTCCCTTCATTCCCTCCTATAGGAATCTGTGTATTCTTATGGCAGTAAACTACGTGTCTAAATGGGTGGAGGCAAGTGTATTTCCTACCAATAACTCTAAGATAGTGATAAACTTCATGAAGAAATAAATCTTCACCCGTTTTGGTACTCCTCGAGCCATTATCAGTGATGGAGGGTGACATTTCTATAATAAGTGTTTTGAGGCTCTCCTTGCCAAATATGGGGTGGCTCATCAAATTGCCACCACATACCACCTACAGACAAGTGGCCAAGCGAAGGTATCCAATCGCGAAATCAAGCAAATACTTGAGAAGACTATGTGCCCATCCCGCAAAGATTGGTCAAGACGGCTTGATGATGCACTATGTGCATACAAAACTACTTATAAAAACCCTATTGGTATGTCCCCATACAAGCTTGTGTTTAGAAAAGCTTGTCATTTTCTCGTTGAGTTAGAGCATCATGCTTATTGGGAAATAAAGCAGCTGAATTTTGATTTGCAAGCTGCTAGTGACAAAAGATTATTATAACTCAATAAACTTGATGAATTCAGGCTTCAAGCCGATGAGAATGCAAAACTGTACAAAGACAAGGTGAAGAGGTGGCTTGATAAGAAGATTGTGCAAAAGACATTTGAGCAAGGCCAATAAGTCCTCCTCTACAACTCCAAGCTCAAGCTCTTTCCAAGAAAGCTTAAATCTAGATGGTCAGGTCCGTTCCAAATGGTAAATATGTTTCCCCATAAGGCGATTGAGATTGCAGATGTTAGTGGAAAATCATCCTTTAAGGTCAATGTCCAGTGCCTAAAGCCTTACCTGGGAGAAGAAGTTGATAGGGGGAAAATCTCTGTCACATTGGCTACCCCAACATGAAAAATCAGAGAAAGTCCTTCCTGGACTATAACAGAAGGCCCTTTTTTGAGAAAGATCCAACCATGTTCTTAATTCTTTTGTTTTGAGTCTAATGTTTGGAAACTTTGATTTTGATGTTTCATGTTATTTTGGTTATACATTTCATGATTTAACTAGCTGGACTATTTTTACAGGTGGTGGAGACTTTTGGGTAGTAGAGGTAGCTGCCAAATAATTTTTGCTGTAAAATTCTGCAGGTTAGCTCCTCACGTCGCAGCTCACCAAGTTTACATCGTGGTGTTCTCAGCTCTGTCTTATTAGGATTTCAAACTTGAGAGTTTTCCACTACGGCGCATAAATGTCACGTCGCAGCGTTCTGCTCTCAGGTTATCTCGGGTAAGAAGGCTGCAAGCAAGTGCACGACACTGCGGCACACCAAGTGCACGCCGCGGCTTGTAGATCATTCATTTTGCTAAAAAAATTGTGAAACGTGTGATTCACTAGAACTCACACCGCGACGTAGAAGCTATATGCTGCAGTGTGATGCTCATTGCTTAAATAAAAAGGGAATAGGGTTTGCGTTGAAGCACAAACCTTTTTCGCTCTTTCAAGTTGTTCCTTTTTTTCTCACACATTTTTCTCTCTCCTTCATCTTTGGTTCCTATATTTTCTTCAAATCCCCACCCCCATTTGCTCTCCAGGTAACCCGTTCTCTCACTTACTCTCTTTTATTTCACAACCTATTTTCCATTAAATCTAATTTTCCTTCCTTTCAGAGTTTACTTGGGTTGATTTCTATGAGATCATGTATATTTTGGGTTGCTTTTTGTTTGTATTCAGTGGGCTTTAAATGCTCTGGGGTTAGCATTGTTGAGTGCGTGAATTTCTGTTCAGAAGTTCATGCGCACCGCGGCATGCCTTATTGGCGCTACTGTGTTTTTGGGTTTATTTGAGTGTCGTGGTGCACCAATTGCACACCGCGACATTCCCCTTCCAAATTGCTTATTTTTTAATGCTTTTCATCCTATTTCTCTTTTTGCCTTGTGGCTATGCCTTTTGCTCTTTTTACCATGCTTTATATGTGCCACCATGCTTTGTATTTCATTTAAATGATATGTATTTTTGTTCATATATTTTTCTTGTTTTCACTGTACATATCTTTTTGACAGAACTAGGTATATTATTCCTGCTACCACCATGCCTCCGAAATGTCAAAAGGGTGAGAGTAGCCAGTGTCGCAGGGAGACTTCTCCCTCTGCTGAGTTTGATAGAAGGAAATTCATTTCAACAGCTACCCAGGAGCGATATTTCAAACTGGTCTCCAAGCCAGTAATTTCTGAGAGGGGGTTCAGCTTCAAGAAGGCTATTCACCAAGAGCTCGAGCGGACCATACAACACTACAAATGGAAGACATTTGTCAAACAACCAGTGTCTGCCATTCTACCTATTGTTGGTGAGTTCTATGCCAATGCTGCATTTTCTAACCCCAAGACTTCAAAAGTCATAGTGTGCGGCCGCCAAGTCTCCTTCTCTGTTAAGAACATTAGAACAACCTTAGGCTTATCCGCCCCAGCAGAAATGTGCGAATACACTCATTTCCTCCAAGTGGGGCCGGAGGAGGGAATTGACCTTGATGTTGTCACTGCTCGAACCTGCACCCCACAGGCACAACTTGTGATGTGGACCCTCGGTGGTCAGGATAGGCGGCCAAGGTACTTCTCTCGTTCATGCTTGACTTCAGAGGCTCGCGTGTGGTATCACTTCATTAGCACTCGGATCATCCCTTCTGCCAACATGTCTGAGGTGACTAGAGATCGGGCCATCCTGATTTATTCCATTCTTGAGCACCAATCCATTGATGTTGCCCTGATCATCTATCCGCAGATTAAGAAGTCAATAAGGGAGTCCAAGAGCCTCTTCTTCCCTTTTCTCATCCACATGCTTTGCAGTTTGCATCAGGTACAGTGGGGCCCTTATGAGGAGCTGGTCGATGTTAAATAGCCTCTTAATGACAGAATCCTTCAAAGGCTAAAAGATGCTCCAGCCACAACACATGCTAGGCAGCAACAGGCTGGGAGTGAGCCCACGGCGGCCCACACTCTCCCAGATGATGACTTGCGCATTGAGATTACACGTTTAGCTGCCATGGAGGCATACACAGTGGAGACCATTAAGTGGCTGGCGGAGCACCTACAGGTTTCCACTGATGACTTCCCCATCTCGCACCTCCCTCCTCGTAATTATGCTAGACCTTCATAACAGCAGCAAGATCCAATTGATGACAGAGATGATGTATAAATGGTTGCTGTTGAGGAAGGCGATGATGATGCAGAGGAGACTGCCACTGACGAGGATGATGTGTAGTTGTGATGCATACAGGGAATCTTTATGTTATTTTGACTATTTTTTTATGTATTTTGTACAGTGAGGGCACTGTTTCCCTCAATTTTGGGGGGGAGTCTAACTATTTTTGTCTAACTACTTATGTTATGTATCTAGTGCTGATCTTTTGATAGTTGACTAGTATGTTAATGCTTTGCTTTTGGTGTATTGTGTTGCTGTGGTTGCCCAATGATGAAAATAGATGCTAATTTGCCTCATGTTTTCTGTGAATCCATATTTTATCCTGGATGCATGCTGAAACAATCTTAATTCTTTTTATGCATGATGAATTTCCCACTTGCATGTTTGTTTAGCTTTGGAAATGATTTGAGTGCTTGTTTAGAGAATGTTTATGGGTTGTACATGTGAATGACTTCTTTTATCTTTGAAATTGTTTTGCAACTCTCTTAAAGTGAAATCCTAGATTGTGTATGATTGAAGAAATGATTAGGGCATTGTTTGGACCAATTAAGCCTTTCAAGCTTACCCTTACATGATGATATCCATAAGTCCCCTTTGAAGCTTTTTAATTGTTTTTCCTTATATGTTTTTCACCACATTCATTTTCTTAACCCCATGTAACCATTCTAATCCATGTGAAAACATTGCATTCTTTTGCCTACCATCATTGTTTGTTGAGTGCATGGCATGATATTTCTTGACTTGAGTCACATGATTGAAGGGTATGAGTGCTTATGTTAGTATAGAAGTGATTTAAAGGAACCATACTGCAACTCAACTAGTGAAAGGCGATTCTTTCGGGAATGTAAAGGACCTTTGGTGTGCAGGTTCAATTCCTATGTGGGCTGCAAACTGCTTAAGGGAATGAATTTGCCACCAAAACGCCTCAGTAGGGGTTAGCCCTGAACTTGGTGGGGTCTGAGAATACCTGAGCATTGGCTAGCCTGGGGGTCAGCCCAGGGGGCAATCACTAGGGGTCAGCCCTGGGGCTGTTACACCATCAATTGTACGTGTGGGCACAAAAGGACCATTTTCAATAGCATCTCACACATCAATATCAATGGTTTCAATAAAAATCTTCATTCTTTCTTTCCAATAGGCATAACCATCCCCATTGAAAAAAGGAGGTCTGTTTATAAAAGAACCTTCGTTTGAAAAACCATTTGAAGCCATCACTTCTCTTGAAGTTGCTAAGCTCTTTATAAAAGAGTCTAGCTTTGACACCACTTGTTACCAAGTGGCTTTAAAACTCAAGAGGGGAGTGAATTGAGTTTATACAAATTGTTGTAAATCTTTCGTAAAACCTTTGATTATCAATTTTTATTAAAGTTATGAATCGATAGAAATGAATGAATGGATAAGATGGAAAGATATTACACTTAAATAAACTAGCCAATTGAGATAGTATTCAATAAATCAATAAAATAGTGCACAATGTAAAGAAGTTATGTTAGGAAAACAAACACCAAGCTTTATCCTGATTCATCCACCAACCCACTCGTGGCTTACGTCCAGTCCTCAAGTAAACACTCAAGATTTCCACTATATCTTCAAGCTTGAAAGCAGGTGCTTGATAACCTTTACAAATTGGAGCACTCAACACACCTTGGGATACCTCACCCTTATGGTTGAGCCTCTATATTCAAGGGATACCTCACCCTAACTGTTTTGAGGGATAACTCACCCTCTCTTAACAGATTATACAAGATTTAGATGAAGGAAACTCTCTCTATAGCAGATAATACAAATTG
This sequence comes from Ormosia emarginata, assembly GCA_029884605.1. Taxonomy (NCBI): domain Eukaryota; kingdom Viridiplantae; phylum Streptophyta; class Magnoliopsida; order Fabales; family Fabaceae; genus Ormosia; species Ormosia emarginata. Next base: position 22,304,728 of record JAQQTP010000074.1, on the reverse strand, counting down.
AAGGACTATGATATTAAGGATTCACACAACTTAAAGCTCAAAACAGGATATTCGATGAAATGATAAGAAAACTCGTATTTAATGCTTAAGAATTTTTTTCAAAATGTTTTCTGTAACGCCCCAAAATTTATTTATTCTTCTATCGATATTCATTTTATAATATTTATGATTTTCTAGAATTTTTCTGGATTTTTCTGAGAACGTGAAATATTTTAATATATTTCTCGTTTTGTATGCACATTAGACAGAGTCGAGAAAATAACTGTAACGTTCCAAAAATTGGAAAATTATAGGACGAATAGTCGTTTTATAATATTTATAATTTTTGGGAATTTTTTGGGAATTTTCGAGAAACGTAGAATATTTTAATATATTCCTCGTTTTGCATGCGCATTAAGCGGAGTCGGAGAAACGAGGTATTTTCTCTGAGAACCTTGAACTATGGAAATATCAACGGGGGATCTTGCTAAACCCGAGGCTGGACATAGTTCACGAGATTTCATATTTTACGAGAAAATTCTAACAGATAAAATAATGAAACACTGCGTAAAATTTATCTGTCAGATTGATTAATACTGACTTCTGTCGACTGTAACTATTATCCAATGGATAATAGCATGTAATAAAAATCTTATCACTTTATCCCAATGTAATCTACTTTATATCATAACAAATCCACTTTAATTTAAATATATTGCTATTTTATTCAAGTTTCTAGAAGCTTTGACCTAAAAAAATGACATGACTACCCTTAGCTTGCTTGAGAAGCTTGTCAATTTCCTTCTTCTCTCTCTCCATTGCCGCGGCTCTCACTACAGAACAGGGGGGGAAATTTGCCTCCATCACTTTAACCTATCTCACAAAAATATCTCACTCACTTTAACCTAGCTACTCCTCTCTCTACCACTTCATCTTCTTCTTTGCTCTCCCTTCTCTCTAGAAACTCCATAGCCATCCGAAAATTCCAGCCCCTTCACCATTTGATCTCTTCATCTTTTCTCTTCATCAACCATATATCCTTACTCTCCATCATCATCTCTACCACTTTCATTCACAAGACTTCACCAAAATCTTCCATTTCCTTTTCTCTCCATTTCGGGTTACCACTTCCACCATCACGATTTTCATTTTCTTGCTTTCTAGCTTCTCTTCATCATTCTAAGTCTTTTTCCTTTCATACCCTACATCAAAATCTTTCATCTTCACCATCCTTCTTCAAGATCAAAGTTTGAGACTTTAAGGTAGAAATCACAACTTGCTTCTCTTCTCTTCTCCTTTTCGTGTTCCAAGACCATTTTCATGGTCAAGGATGCTTTTCTTTTCAAGTTATGGTGTTGATTCTTTGAAGTTGTTTTCTAGGGTTTTGAGGAGCCAAAATCGAAATCACAAGGAGCACTTTGGAGGCTATTTTCGTGCTCTCCTCTTTGGTAAGAGGGAGACCACTCTATTCAACCAAAAATGGTGGTTGGAGACTTGTTGTTTGAAGATTTGTGAGAAACCCTAATAGGGGTTACTCTTGCTATTTCATTTTTCTTATAATTGATTCTTTAAATTTTTATTCTTTTAATTGATTTGTTAGATAGATTTGATTCTTATTGCCATTGTAAAAATTGTGATGGATTGAAATTAATGAGATTGGGACAAAAGCCCCTTGCTTGAGGCATGGAGACTCACGGCCACACCCTCCTTGGTGGGGTGTTGGTGCTCAAAATTTTAAAGCTTAATGGATTGGTGTTAATTAAGTGATTAAGGATTAATGAAGAAGTGGAAAAAAAAGATAAAATTATTAGAACCCTAATCTTCATGAGGCTCACGGCTATGAAGGAGTAACATGGTGAAAAATTGTGACTTGGATGAAGGAATTGATAAATTGGACATTAGAAGACAATTAGGGATTCATAATGTGTAATGATAATTTATCAAAGACCTAATTTGGTTACTTGGAGAATTTGAATCAAGAGAAAGAACATGAGTGTGTGAGTTTGGGAGAACTTGAAATAAACACATAAAGTAAATTCATAATGAAACACTAATGCATAAAAAAATAAAAAAATGAAAATAGACATTGGACTTGAGAACTCAATGAAGGCCACAGTTTTGACTTAATTAATATAGGAATGGATTAACTCAATGAACTAATGGAAATTCAAAGACTCTTGAATGCCCTGGATATAAGGAATTAAAGTGACCCAAAGTTGTCACATTAAATCAATAACATGTAACTTGATAAAGTGGAACCCATAATGTGGACATAATGATTAATGAAAATTAGAAAGCAATAATGACATAAAAATTGACTCTATGCTATTGTGGACCCCTATGTGGGATGAACATTTGACGAATATGGACTACCAACACACCTTGATGTGATGATATCAATAAATGAATTTGTGTACGTATATATATAAATGTATCATTGTGAAATATCGTGATGAGCATACATGATTCAACATTGTGTCATCATGCATGTGTATTGTCCGTTGGATGTTGTTAGAAAGGCTATGTATGCCTAGGAGTTCGAATAACACCTAAGTGCGGGTGCGAATAAACTAAGCGTAGGTGTCATATGTTGTTGACCCTGGGGGCGTCGGGGTGTGGGTGTCTCACAATAGACAGTGCTAGCTCCACTGGGGCCATGGGATAGACCAATGCCACACACTGATGATCTTGTCTGAGGCACTGTCCTATATCGCGATCAAATGTCGAGGTACCATGTATAAGCCATTGCGCAAACATTTTTATGAAATAAAGCACACTATATTTTCCTGAGGCTAACGATATACTGGTATTACTCCTTGATCATTCACTCCAAAAATATTTATGTCTAGCTCCATGGAGTAGGTTTTTGAGACACTTTTGCATTGTGAGTTGTCAGTCGCATAACTCATTGAGCATGAGCATTATTAATTGTGAAGCATGCTCACTATTATTTCTATAAAAATTGTTAATTACCAGAACAGTTGATCGTTGATGGTATCTCTGTTATTTAAATGTTGTTATTCTGCTTTCACTGTAAATTTTTAATATTGTGGTGCTTAAATGTATAAACTGTGTTCTATTTGGGCGTTTAGCACCGTTTAGTTTCTTGCAGCTATTATTGGCAATGAATGATGAGTATCTCACCTCTTTACTGTATATTCTGCCATTATGTATCACCCTATGATTGTCCGAAGACATTTGTGAGGAGGACAAGGAAACCACTGAGTTTCAGGGTTTCTGGCCGTATCTTGACTGAGATCGAGGCTACTGAGGATGTCATTTCGCCCCCGTGGATTCTTTGGTTACATGCGGATCAACTTTCATGGTGGTCCGGATTACTGACATATCAACGTGCAGATTGATCATTGTGTATACCATGGCGAACTGACGGTGTCCTTAGCATGGGGACGTTATGATGCTTCTATTTTTTATTTCCATGCCTTTGTATGGTTGGACTTCTACCTGCCTGTGAGAGACATGTGGGCTGATATGTATTATACCCCATGTGACGACTCTTTCTTGTCCACTGCTCGGGCTCCTGCCCGTTGTTCTGTCGTTCCGATGGATGTCTCGTCAAACAATGAGGACCCTGAGGAGGACCCATCTACGGTTCCTTCTCATTCTCGTCAGTCTTAGAGACTGTTTTTAAATCGATGTCTACTAATGGTTGTCCGTTTATTTTTGTGGGATCCTGACGTATTATTGGATTGACGGGTATATATATATTTGTATCTCTTGGGGTAGGTACACATTTTTTTGTGTGTACATTTTGGAAATGTAATTAATACAGGCTTGTACGTATGATTATGATAATGTAGTTCTGATGTATGGTTTAATTTTTGCTGACTGTATTATAACTGTTCAGTGTTTGAAGTTTTGCTACAACAGGGATTTTTCTAGTTTACTATTGTACTACTTACAATGACTTACAAAAAATAATAATGATAATATAATAAGAATATGGCGAAAGTTTTAAGATAAATTAAACCAGCATTAATACACCGGGTTTTTGAAATTCAAAACAAGTACTATTTTTTGCAATATAATTTTACCTTAGGTTTTCACGATTATATAAATATAATAGTGTGACGTTCCTTCTTCGCGAGTATTGGACTAGGAAAAAGGGGCGTTACACTGTCTTGGTATCAGAGCTCCTGGTTATGTTTTCTTCTGGGTCATGTGGTTTTGGACTATCTTGTTTGTACTGTGTGATTCTCTGTGATTTTTGTTGTTTGGTATTCATAAGGAAACATCTGACTTTCTCTGTGTTTCGCGTAGTTTAATTTGAAAAGAAGCAATGGGTCGTAGAGGTGATATGGCTGCTGCCATAGAGGCAATACAAAAGATGGCTAAGGCAATGCTACAGCAGAACCAGCAGACAGCTCAACAACAGGCTAGAGCTGCACAACAGCTAGAAGCTACGATGGATGTTCAGAACTTAGAGGGATTTCGTCATGCTAACCCTCCACAGTTTAAAGGGGAGTTTGATCCAGAGAAAGCTACATTGTGGATCCAAGAGCTGGAGAAAATATTTGTTGGTATGAATTGTGCTGACGATAGGAAGGTGACCTATGCTGCATACATGCTGATAGGAGATGCTGAGCATTGGTGGACTGGGAACAAAGGTTGCTGCAAGCTGTAAATAGAGTGATAACTTGGGAGGTGTTCAAGGAAAGGTTCTTGAACAAGTATTTTCCTGAGAGTGCTAGGCATGCGAAAGAAATGGAATTTTTGAGTTTGCGGCAAGGAGGTATGATGGTTAGCGAATACGCTGCCAAGTTTGAGAGTTTGTCAAGATTTTTGACTTACTTTCAACATCAACCAAATGAGATCTGGAAGTGCCGAAAGTTGGAAGAAGGTCTAAGGCATGAAATGAAGAGGATTGTCATAGCTCTAAAGATTACTCAACTTTTCGAGCTACTTGACACATGTTGTCGGTTGGAAAGCTTGGATCAAGCGCGTGATGCGAGAAACAGGAATTTTGGGCTAATTCGGTCCCAAAGAGGAGGTGGTGGTAACGCAAATCGTTATCAAAAGAAACCCTATTCCAGACCATCTGGAAGCCAACAGCCACAAAGACCTCAAGGAGGAAGCCCAACTGGAAGTCTAGGAAGGATGGGTCAAAATGCTGCAACTACTTCGAGGTGTATGAAGTACGGAAAGGAGCACTTTACAAGAGACTGCACAATCAAAGGAATTATTTGCTTTCGGTGCGGGAAACCTGGTCATGTTTCTCGAGACTGTAACCAGACCAAGGCGGAACCATCTGTCAATGCTGCTAAGACTTTTAAACCACAAGCTGGAGGCAGAGTCTACACCCTTAGTGGTGCTGAGGCCTCTAACTCTGAGGATCTGATACAAGGAGAAGGTATCATCGAAGGTAATCTTTTAATTATACTGTATGATTCTGGTGCAACTCATTCTTTTATTTCATATGACTGTGTGAAAAGACTTGGATTGCTTGTGCCTTCTTTACCTTTTGATTTGATTGTTTCGACTCCTACTGCAAAACCTGTCGTTACTGCTAAAGTCAGTCTAAGTTGTCCTTTAATTATGGAAGGTCGAATCTTTTCTGTCGATTTGTTCTGTTTACCATTATCTCAATTAGATGTGATATTAGGAATGGATTAGTTATCTGCTAACCATATCCTGTTAGACTATTCTAGAAAAATAATAGTTTTCCCTTTAGATGAGGATTCTAGATTTTTGACTGCCAACCAAGTGAAAGCTTTCTTGAAAGAAGGAGCTCGAGGATACATGCTGTTATCTTCTTTGAAAGTCGAGAATGAAGTTAATGTGGACGCAATCTCTATTGTACGAGAATTTCCTGAAGTTTTCCTTGATGATGTACCTGGCTTGCCACCGGAACGAGAAGTCGAATTTGCTATTGACTTGGTACCAGGAGCTGGCCCTATTTCCATAGCGCATTACCGTATAGCACCAGCAGAGCTAGTGGAACTTAAGAAGCAGTTGGAAGAACTTCTGGAAAAATAATTTGTGAGACCCAGTGTGTCACCCTGGAGAGCACCTGTGTTGTTGGTTAAGAAGAAAAATGGTACTTCAAGATTGTGCGTGGATTATCGTCAGTTGAACAAAGTCACGATCAAGAATAAGTATCCATTGCTGAGGATAGATGACTTGATGGACCAATTAAAGGGAGCAGTTGTGTTTTCAAAGATCGATCTACGATCGAGTTATCACCAAATTAGAGTGAAAGTGGAAGATATTCCCAAGACGGCTTTTCGTACTCGATATGGACATTACAAGTACCTGGTGATGCCTTTTGGTGTGACTAATGCGCCTGCAATATTCATGGACTATATGAATAGGATCTTTCACCCTTATTTGGACAGATTGGTCGTTGTTTTCATCGACAATATCTTGATCTATTCACAAAATCAGGGGGATCATGTTGAACATCTCAGTATAGTACTCCATATTTTGAAGGAAAAAGAGCTATATGTGAAACTATCCAAATGTGAGTTTTGGTTAGATGAAGTGAAATTCTTAGGTCATGTGATCTCAAAGGAAGGAATAGTTGTGGATCCTTCAAAAGTATAAGTTGTGCTACAATGGGAAAGGCCAACGACGGTGACGAAAATCCGAAGCTTTGTTGGATTAGCCAGATACTACCGGAGGTTTATTGAAGGATTTTCAAAAATTGTTGGACCATTCACTCAACTCACCAGAAAGAATCAAGCATTTGAATGGACAGATGCTTGCAAAAAAAGTTTCCAAGAGTTGAAAAGGAGACTAACTACATCACTTGTGTTAGATCTGCCTAATCCAAATGAACCGTTTGAAGTGTATTGTGACGCTTCATATCAAGGTTTGGGGTGCGTCCTTATGCAAAATGGAAAGGTGGTGGCTTATGCCTTAAGACAATTACGAGTGCATGAGAAGAACTACCCAACGCACGATTTGGAGTTAGCTGCCGTGGTGTTTGCATTGAAGATATGAAGGCATTACTTGTATGGAGCAACATTCAACGTCTTCAGTGATCACAAGAGTTTGAAATACTTATATGATCAAAAGGAGCTGAATATAAGGCAACAAAGATGGCTAGAATTTCTGAAAGATTATGATTTCCAATTTCAGTATCATCCGGGAAAGGCGAATGTGGTGGCCGATGCTTTGAGTAGGAAGATGGTTAGTGTTTCTACCATGATGATCAGAGAGAAAGACCTGATAGAACAATTCAGAGATATATGGTCATTTGTGGAGTTAACACCGGGAAGAATCTGCATGAATATGGTCACTATCTCGAATGACTTAATGGATGATATTCGAGAAAAATAGAAGACCGGTAAGTTCCTACAAGAGGAAAGAGAATTGATAAGGCAGGGCAGTGTATCAACACTAAAAAAAGGAAATGATGGAATTCTGAGATTCCAAGGTAGAGTCTGTGTGCCTAAGGATGAGGAACTCAGGAAGTACATACTTGAACATGCTCATTCGAGTCAGTTGAGTATGCATCCGGGTATAACCAAAATGTATCAAGACTTGAAGAAATTATTTTGGCGACATGGAATGAAAAGAGATATTGCTAGATGTATATCATCTTGTTTGGTTTGCCAGAAGATGAAGATTGAACATCAACGACCAGCTGGAATGTTACAACCATTGGCTATTCCCGAGTGGAAATGGGATAGTATCGCCATGGATTTTGTTGTCGAGTTACCAAGGACAAGGAAAGGATATGACTCAATATGGGTAATTGTGGATCGACTTACAAAGTCAACCCACTTTTTGCCGATCAACATAAGATATCCATTGGATAAGTTGACTCAGATATATATTGGTGAGATTGTCAGACTTCATGGTGTACCCACGAGTATTATTTCTGACAGAGATCCGAGGCTTACATCGAAGTTTTGGTAGAGTCTTCAAGAGGCTATGGGAATGAAGTTACAATTAAGTTCTGCATACCATCCACAGACTGATGGTCAATCAGAAAGAACAATTCAGTCGTTAGAAGATTTGTTGAGAGCTTGTGCTATAGAGTAGACTGGAAGTTGGGATGAAATCTTACCATTGGTAGAATTCACCTACAACAACAGTTATCATTCAAGTATAGGGATGGCACCCTATGAAGCTCCATATGGATGAAGGTGTCGAACACCATTATGTTCGTATCAAGATGGAGAACGACTTACCGTTGGACCTGAACTTATTCAACAGACAACCGAAAAGGTCAAAATGATTCAGGAGAAAATGAGAACGGCTCAGAGTCAGCAAAAGAGTTATGCGGACAAAAGAAGGAAACCTCTTGAGTTCGAAGAAGGAGAGCATGTCTTCTTGAAAGTCACACCTACGACTGGGGTCGGTCGTGTTCTCAAATCTAGAAAACTCACTCCAAAATTCCATGGACCATACCAAATTCTTTGTCGGGTAGGTCCTGTTGCTTACCAAATAGCTTTACCCCCTTTTCTTTCAAATCTCCATAATGTATTTCATGTGTCACAACTCAGAAAATATGTTCCAAGTCCTGATCATGTCATAGTACCTGATTCGGTACAATTAAAGGAAAACTTGACTTATGAGATAACTCCTGTAAGGATTGAGGATAGGAGGATAAAGCAACTCAGAGGGAAAGACATTGTGTTGGTGAAAGTAGTTTGGAATGAAGCAACTGGAGATGCAACATGGGAACTGGAGGACAAAATGAGGGAGCAATATCCCAGATTATTTTAAGGTATGAAAAATTTCGAGGACGAAATTCTTATTTGTTGGGGAGAGTTGTAACACCCCAAAATTTATTTATTATGCTATCGATATTCATTTTATAATATTTATGATTTTCTGGAATTTTTCTGGATTTTTATAAGAACGCGAAATATTTTAATATATTTCTCGTTTTACGTGCACATTGGACAGAGTCGAGAAAATAACTGTAATGTTTCAAAAATTGGAAAATTATAGGACTAATAGTCGTTTTATAATATTTGTAATTTTTGAAAAAAATTTGGGAATTTTTCGGAAATGCAGAATATTTTAATATATTTCTCATTTTGCGTGCGCATTAAGCGGAGCCGAAGAAACGAGGTATTTTCTTCGAGAACCTTGAACTATGAAAACGTCGATGGGAGATCTTACTAAACTCGAGGTCGGACACAGTTCACGAGGTTTTACGTTTTACGAGAAAATTCTAACAGATAAAATAATGAAACACTGCGTAAAAATTATCTGTCAGATTGATTAATATTGACTTCTGTCGACTGTAACTATTATCCAATGGATAATAGCATGTAATAAAAATCCTATCACTTTATCCCAATGTAATCTACTTTATGTCATAACAAATCCACTTTAATTCAAATATATTGCTATTTTATTCAAGTTTCTAGAAGCTTTGACCTAAAAAAATGACATGACTACCCTTAGCTTGCTGGAGAAGCTTGTCAATTTCCTTCTTCTCTCTCTCCATTGCCGCAGCTCTCACTAGGGAAAACGGGGGGGGGAATTTGCCTCCATCACTTTAACCTATCTCACAAAAATATCTCACTCACTTTAACCTAGCTACTTCTCTCTCTACCACTTCATCTTCTTCTTTGCTCTCCCTTTTCTCTAGAAACTCCATAGCCATCCGAAAATTCCAGCCCCTTCACCATTTGATCTCTTCATCTTTTCTCTTCATCAACCACATATCCTTACTCTCCATCATCATCTCTACCACTTTCATTCACAAGACTTCACCAAAATCTTCCATTTCCTTTTCTCTCCATTTCGGGTTACCACTTCCACCATCACCATTTTCGTTTTCTTGCTTCATTAATTTCATTTCTAGCTTCTCTTCATCATTCTAAGTCTTTTTCCTTTCATACCCTACATCAAAATCTTTCATCTTCACCATCCTTCTTCAAGATCAAAGTTTGAGACTTTAAGGTAGAAATCATAACTTGCTTCTCTTCTCTTCTCCTTTTCGTGTTCCAAGACCATTTTCATGGTCAAGCATGCTTTTCTTTTCAAGTTATCGTGTTGATTCTTTGAAGTTGTTTTCTAGGGTTTTGAGGAGCCAAAACCGAAATCACAAGGAGCACTTTGGAGGCTATTTTCGTGCTCTCCTCTTTAGTAAGAGGGAGACCACTCTATTCAACCAAAAATGGTGGTTGGAGACTTGTTTTTTGAAGATTTGTGAGAAACCCTAATAGGGGTTACTCTTGCTATTTCATTTTTCTTATAATTGATTCTTTAAATTTTCATTCTTTTAATTGATTTGTTAGATAGATTTGATTCTTATTGCCATTGTAAAAATTGTGATGGATTGAAATTAATGAGATTGGGACAAAAGCCCCTTGCTTGAGGCATGGAGGCAAACGGCCACACCCTCCTTGGTGGGGTGTGATTAAGGATTAATGAAGAAGTGGAAAAAAAAAAAGAGAAAATTATTAGAACCCTAATCTTCATGAGGCTCACGGCCATGAAGGAGTAACATGGTGAAAAATTATGACTTGGATGAAGGAATTGATAAATTGGACATTAGAAGACAATTAGGGATTCATAATGTGTAATGATACTTAATCAAAGACCTAATTTAGTAACTTGGAGAATTTGAATCAAGAGAAAGAACATGAGTGTGTGAGTTTGGGAGAACTTGAAATAAACACATAAAGTAAATTAATAATGAAACACTAATGTATAAAAAAATAAAAAAATGAAAATAGACATTGGACTTGAGAACTCAATGACGGCTACGGTTTTGACTTAATTAATATAAGAATGGATTAACTCAATGAACTAATGGAAATTCAAAGACTCTTGAATGCCCTGGATATAAGGAATTAAAGTGACCCAAAGTTGTCACATTAAATCAATAACATGTAACTTAATAAAGTGGAAACCATAATGTGGACCATAATGATGAATGAAAATTAGAAAGCAATAATGACATAAAAATTGACTCTATGCTATTGTGGACCCTTATGGGGGATGAACATTTGACGAATATGGACTACCAACACACCTTGATGTGACGATATCAATAAATGAATTTGTGTACGTATGTATATAAATGTATCATTGTGAAATATCATGATGAGCATACATGATTCAACATTGTGTCATCATGCATGTGTATTGTCCGATGGACGTTGTTAGAAAGGCTATGTATGCCTAGGAGTTCGAATAACACCTATGTGCGGGTGCAAATAGACTAAGCGTAGGTGTCATATGTTGTTGACCCTAGAGGCGTCGGGGTGTGGGTGTCTCACAATAGACAGTGCTAGCTCCACTGGGGCCGTGGGATAGACCAATGCAACACACCGACGATCCTGTCTGAGGCGCTGTCCTATATCGTGATCAACTGTCGAGGTACCATGTATAAGTCATTGTGCAAACATTTTTATGAAATAAAGCACACTATATTTTCTTGAGGCTAACGATATACTGGTATTACTCCTTGATCATTCACTCTGAAAATATTTATGTCTAGCTCTATGGAGTAGGTTTTTGAGACACTTTTGCATTGTGAGCTGTCAGTCGCATAACTCATTGAGCATGAGCATTATTAACTGTGAAGCATGCTTACTATTATTTATGTAAAAATTGTTGGTTACCTGAACTGTTGACATCTGTTATTCTGCTTTCACTGTAAATTTTTAATATTGTGGTGCTTAAATGTATAAACTGTGTTCTATTTGGGCGTTTAGCACCGTTTAGTTTCTTGCTGCTATTATTGGTAATGAATGACGAGTATCTCACCTCTTTACTGTATATTCTGCCATTATGTATCACCCTATGATTGTCCGAAGACATTCGTGAGGAGGACAAGGAAACCACTGAGTTTTAGGGTTTCTGGCCGTATCTTGATTGAGATCGAGGCTGCTGAGGATGTCATTTCGCCCCCGTGGATTCTTTGGTTACGTGCAGATCAACTTTCATGGTGGTCTGGATTGCTAGCATATCAACGTGCAGACTGATCGTTGTGTATAGCATGGTGAACTGACAGTGTCCTTAGCGTAGGGACGTTATGATGCTTCTATTTTTGATTTCCATGCCTTTGTATGGCTGGAATTCTACCTACCTGTGAGAGACATGTGGGTGGATATGTATTATACCCCACATGACGACTCTTTCTTATCCACTGCTCGGGCTCCTGCCCATTGTTCTGTCGTTCCGATGGATGTCTCGTTAGACGATGAGGACCCTGAGGAGGACCCATCTACGGTTCCTTCTCATTCTCGTCAGTCTTAGAGACAGTTTTTAAATCGATGGCTACTGATGGCTGTCCGTTTATTTTTGTGGGAGCCTGACGTATTATTGGATTGATGGGTATATATATATTTGTATCTCTTAGGGTAGGTACACATTTTGTTTTTTTTATGTATATTTTTGAAATGTAATTAATACAGGCTTGTACGTATGATTATGATAATGTAGTTCTGATGTATGGTTTAATTTCTGTTGACTGTATTATAACTGTTTAGTGTTTGAAGTTTCGCTACAATATGGATTTTTCTAGTTTACTATTGTACTACTTACAATGACTTACAAAAAATAATAATGATAATATAATAAGAATATGGCGAAAGTTTTAAGATAAATTAAACCAGATTAATACACCGGGTTTTTGAAATTCAAAACAAGTACTATTTTTCGTAGTATAATTTTAACTTAGGTTTTCACGATTATATAAATATAATAGTGTGACGTTCCTTCTTCGCAAGTATTGGACTAGGAAAAAGGGGCATTACATTTTCCAAATTGTAATCAATGCACCAACACTTTCATTTATAGCTCATAGCTTTTAAGAGACATTGCAAGTGGTTGGGGGCATTAAATGCTCTCAATAGAGCCATTGGGGAAGAGTTATGTGTTTCACCATAACCGGTTATGGATATATCATAATTGATTATATCTTTTAGAAAACAGAATCCTGGGCTTTTAAAAACACGCCATAACCAATTATACTAAAAACATAATTGGTTATTGGCTTTTAAAACACAAAAGGCACATTCTATTATGAACATATAACTGATTATGAATTTCTCATAATCAGTTATGAGGCTTTTAAAGCAAACGTGCAATGCCATGTTTTCATCACATAACTGGTTATGCATATTGCATAATCGGTTATGAGCTTTTTGAAAAAGCTCCTCCCAAAGTGAATAACATGTTATGAAAAACCATAACTAGTTATTCCTTTTAAAAGACATTTTGGCGCCTTCAAATTTGGCCAAATAACCTATTATGGGAAATCCATAACCTATTATGGCTTGCCAAGAAACATAGGATTTTCAAAGTGTTTTTCAACCAAGGATATCCAAAAATCTTTCCAAACTTTCTAAAAGCATTTTACTCAATCTTAAACACAATTTTCGCAAGATGAAAACTTGATTATGCAAAGTCATTTAAGATGAGTTTAGAGCCTTTAACGCCCTTTTTTCCCGCAAAGGGCATCACAACAAAAGGACAAAATTCAAAAGAAAGAAACTGAAACTCAGTTTATAAAAATTACCTGTTTATCAAATAAGTATATGAATTTTTCAATTTCTTTTTTTTTCTTTTTAATATGCGGAAAACATAAACTTAGCAGAGAATAATATAAAGAGCGTTCCATACACCAAATCAAAATATACGTATCATAAGTACTTATATACATCTGAGGATCTTAGTAAAACATAAGCAAAAGCTTTACATGCCCAAAAAGATTATACACATCAGCCACCAAAAACAACAAAAAGACATCGGGCCCCAAAGCTACAAAAAGATATCAAGCCTCACAAGCTATTGAGAAGGACCCTCAGATGGATCCTCCTTGGGATCCTCAGAAGAAGAAGAGATCCTAATAGGAGCCACAGACTCACGGGAAGGGGCTCGTGCAGAAGACATAAACGAGTCCTCTTGTGGGGTATAACAGTGGTCACCCCACAGCTCACAGATCGGCATGTAAAACTCTAACCACACAGCGACATCAAAAGAGAAGGTAGGAGCTGCATCACGACTCCTCACGAAAGACAGGGTCGCCTCGCCCACATAAACAAACCGCTCGGTATTCAGGTTGATGTGCCACAAATTGATACATCCATGAAACCTTAGCCTATCATAACCAAGAAGACCTCGTCTGGACGCCATAGTAAGAATAGAAAACTAATGCAAATGGAAACTGAGAAATTTTGGGTCGTTCCTGTCACAGTCTTTAAAGAAGCACATACATAAACAAAATGACAGGATAAAAAGGTGAGATCCACTACATCAATACCAGTTATGGCAGTTCAATAAGCAACATTAAAAATCTGATAATAAATAGTTCAATAATTGAGGCAGTCATAATATCAGCGAAAGAAAAATTCAATAAGCACATATATGTATATATTTATGTCAGGTAAATATGTCAATTGACTATGCATATGCACAATACACTAAACCCTACTCCATGGAGCTAAAACAACATTGGAGAGAATGATCGGGGAGACATGTCTGTATATCATCAGCCTCAAAAAATGTGTTATCACAAAGTCTACATACGCATCATGGCTCATACAAGACATTCATCACCGAATCGTGAATAGCATAGTGCCTGGTCAAGGTCGTCAAAGCGTTGCTTGGTCACCATGGCCCAGAAGAGCTACCAACTAGCCACTTGTGGGATACCCGCGCCCAGACGCCTCCAAGTTCAACCCGTGAACCACACTACTCAATTCGCACCCGCATAAAGGTGTAATCCATCTCCTAGGCATACAACCTCTGTAACACCCCAAATTTTCGTATCTCTTAAACAGTAATTTTGACAGTTAACAGAATTTTACTGTTTAATAATTTCTGTGCACTGTAAAATTATTTTATTTATTCCGTCAGCGTATTTGATCGTTTTGAGTGATTTACTCCGTGTCAGGAAAATAAAAAATTTTGGGCTGGGGAAAACTTTACATAATTTAATTTTTACCGTTAGGTAATTATTTTACGTAATCTGATTTGATATTTGTGCGTTTTCTAATTTTTGTGATTTTTGTGGATGATTATGAATTTTTTTTAACTGTATGTGGGCCTAGGTGGGTCCCGCAAAGCAAAAATTTTTCTACGCATAGAAAAATTTGTACTGTTTAGACGGAGACAGGGGATCTTACTAAACCTGAATCCGGAAACAGTTTTTAAAATTTTATTGTACTGTGTTTTGTACTGTATTTAATTATCGGATGATAAAAATACAGTAAAAATATTATTTGTAGGATACAAGAATAAATATTATACTGTGTAGTCAACAAAGAGAGCTTGACTTGATTTATACCCTTGGATGAGAATACTTAGTTTGAATATTAACCATTGATTTAATCAAAGGTTAAGAAACAAACTTAATAAAGAAGCCTTGGATAATAACCATTGATTTAATCAATGGTGTGAGAATAAGCTTGGTTAGGAAGACTTTGATATCAACCATAGATGTAATCAAGGGTGGAGATTTAATCTTAAAAAGTAACAAAGACCATTTATGACCATTGGATGAAGAATTAATCAAGGGTAGAGATTTGGTCTTCTAAAATGGCAAAGACTAATTATGACCCTTGGATTTAAAATTTGAAGAAGCAATCTTGACCCTTAATTTTGGAGACACATCTAAGGGCTAGAATTTAAAGGAGAAAAATCCAATGGCCTAGATTTAGTCTTCTAAAATTAAAAATCTACCTAAATCCTAACCATTGAATTAATCAATGGCTAAAAATGCTTCAAATGGTGGCAAATAATGAAGACAACTTTATTGAATACATTATGAAGAGAAGGTGATGGTTTTGGAGTGTTTAGAAGACAAAGAGACAAGCTTTATGTCATTTTTGCATGTCTTGGTCAAGTTAGACATCATAATGGCTTACTTTTGATTTTTGCACTCCAAGGAGAATGCTTGAAGGGGGGGCACGGTTTTGGTGCTGCATGAAGGAGTTTGGAAGACCATAATTGCATGCTTTAGTCATTATTGTCTTCCTTGGTCTTCATTGATTCATTTTCAAGAAGGAAACTTAGAAAATTTTCTCTCCATCTCCTTTCTTCTCTAGATTTCGGCCAAGCCCTCCAAGAGCACCTTCCATCACTCAAAAATTTCATCCAACTTGATTTTCTAAACCTAAACATCATTCTAAGAACATCTCTAGTTATGAGTTTTTCCAAAATCATTCATCTTGATCTTCAAATCCAAGCTTCAAGTTTCTATCAAAAATCAAAAATTTCATCTTTATTCTTCAAGAGATATCATTCGGTCAAAACCCCTAAAATCACCATCCAATCTCTTTTAATTTCATCCAACCTTAGATCTTGAATCTCCATGATATTCTAAGCAACTTTCATGTTGAAGACTTCTTCTAAATCATTCATCTTCAAGGAGTTTCTTCAAGATCAAAGTTATTGGGTTTTTGAGGTGAAGTATAAGGAAACTTCATTTTCTTCTCTCTTTTTCATGATCTAAACCATGTTTGATCCATGGTTCCTCTTAATCAAGCTTGATATGTTAATTAACTTGTATTTTGTTTTGTATTTGAGAAGCCCTTGGTGGTGAAGGACTTGGAAAAAGAAACAAATCAAGAAGCTTTAGGATCTTCAAGAGGTAAGAGGAGATCCATCTCACCAACCAAGCATGGTGGTGAGAGATGGTATTTTATTTGATGGATGTGGAATCCATGTGAGGATACATATCCATGGTCATGTAATTAATTTGTGGGTGTTTATGAGCTTTGATTAATTTTCTATGCTTGATATGCTTTGCATGATTTTATAGCTTTGATGATATGCTTGATATGTTATACATGCTTTTATGGCTTTGATGGTATGCTTATATTATTTATGATGAAATATATATGTATATGCCATGATTTGATGATGGAAAGAAAATTAATTCTTGGCTCCAATGGCCAAAGAATGATTACGGTTTTGGCACCCAAGGTTAGGGTTCTATGTTGAAATTTTTCAAGAACAAGGGAATTAATTTTTGATCCCTAGAACATGGTGAATTTTGGTCAAGACACCTCAAGATAGGTGTTCACAAAATTAATATTTTATTGAATGATGAAAATGAATGTTTAGAAAAGTAAGGAAAATAAACAAAGAATTTATTTTTCAAAGAGTACATGAATACGGTTTTAAAAGGATTTTTATTGATTTATTTTGTGTAAAAAGTTTCTAAGTGTTTTACTAAACAAGAGATTTAAATGAAAATAGCAATGATAATTTTAAGGATTTGCAAAGAAAGTGCAAAAGGATTTGTAAGGAAAGTAAAAATGAATTTGAACAAATGGGTTTGGTTTTTATGACCATCGGTATTTCGGTTTTGAAAATAAAGAATTTTTAATGGTTTTGTTTGTGTAAAACCATATCAATTTAGGAGGAAAATATTTGATGGCTTCAATGGCCAAAGACTCTACGATTTTTGGAGGTTGGAATAATTTTGGTTTTTATGAAACAAAGTAATTTTAAAGTGGAAACAAAATGTTTGAACAGAATGTTTTAGTATAAGGATTTTGGAAAGGGAAATCAAAGTATTTTATCACTTGAGAAATGAACTTTCATATGAAAATGAAAAAGAAAAGTTGCAAGGGTTTGAATCTTAATTTGTTTTGAAGAGAATTTATTTTATAATTGATTTGGAAAAAATGGAGAATATAATGGTGTTTTGAAAATTTACTTACTAACGATAACTTATTTTCAAGTTTTGAAATACGTTAGAAAATGTTAAGTTTTGAAACGTTGATTTACATCAATGAAAAAGTGATTTTGTGAAAGAATTTCTTGAGTAAAGAACTGTGGAAAAATATTTTCTTGAGTAAGAAAATATATTAAATGAAGTGTAAAGTTATATTATTTTGAGAAAAGTTAAAAAGGAATTTTTAAAGGTCAAGAAATATTTTTTGTAATGAAATTGTGGTGAAAAATTATTTACGTATCTTAAAAATGTGATTTTTAAGTTACGTAATATGGAAAAATATTTCTTCGCGATTTTAAATACGTTAAAATATTTCTACGCGATTTGAATTACGTTTAAATATTTTACGTAATCTGAATTACTATTGAAAAATCACTACGTGATGGAAAAGTGAATGAATTATTTTTACGTGATTGTGAAAATAGCAAAAAATCATTATGTGATTTGAAAAGTGTTTTAAATATTTTGAGAATGACGAAAAATGATTTATGCGACTTAAAAGAATGATTTTTAAGTTACGCGATTTTGAAACAGTGAAAAAATATTATGCGATTTTGAGAAACGTATATTTTTACGCGATTAAGAAAAACGTTAAAAAATTAGTACGTGTTTTAAAAGTGCAACAGAAGTGTCACGGTATTGTGAAAATATAACAGAAACGTTTCAGAATTTTGAAAACGTAACATAAGTGTTACGATATTTTGAAAACGTAATATAAACATTTTGGAATTGTGAAAACGTAACAGAAATATTTTGGAATTGTGAAAATGAAACGGAAATATTACGCAATTTTGAAAACACGACGAAAGTGTTTTATAACTATGAAAATGTAATAACATGATTTTTACTGTTGAAAATACAGTATAATTTGGTGCATTATACATGCATTGGAAAAAAATATGCGTTGAGGCATATGATACATTGAACAAATGAAATTGAAAAGATTTGGCCCTTTGGGGTTGGACTTGCACGGATATATTCGTGCATTGTATATAGCCCTTGTGGTTGAAGAGTGAATGAGAATTGATAGTGAGGTCTATGATGGATCTTGGGGCGTCGGCGCGGCGGTCGACTAAGTGGACAAATTAGCGAGTACCCTGTGTCACTTGGCGATGCAGTCCGTTGCAACGCATTGACGATACCCGACAAGAACACGATTCTTTTCAACAACTGGAAGATTGTCTTTGGGCTAAGGCTGACAATTGACAGAGCATTCTCCTCGAAATTGTGAAAACCTCCATGGAGTTGTTTTTGAAAAACTGAGTCTTTGTGCACATGCATAATCTGACATTTATATCTGTGTGATATATTAATTAAGGAATATTGGCTATGACAATTGTTTTGAATGCTTGGATGATGATGATGATAGTTGATTAATGTTGATTGCATGGTCATAATTGTGATATAATCTATCTGTATGATATGCTGCTTCTGTTATCTCTATGCTGCCATGTTGGTATTGGTGTAGGTGATCTCACATCTTTGTTATGTTGTTTTGTTGTGTCTGTACTGTTAAAATCAAATAATAGAAGGATCGAATTGTCTTAGACATAACGGACAATGAATACTCTGAGATGGGTGACAACAATAAGGAGTGGACATTCAGGACTTGAAGATGTACAATGTTGACAAAGAACAGATGTAGAACAGATGTCTGATGCAACAAGATGGGTACACAACAGAATAAGTATGTTAAGTTTTAACGTTAGTGTTATACCGTGCTATTAAGTAGAACCTGTCATAGGGTTACTACTGTTAAAAGAAAAAAAAGGGAGTCTGTTATTTTTATATTTCTCTTTAAATTGTGAAATATTAATTAGTGTCAATATTGTATATTAATCAGTTTAAATATATTTTTAGTAATACTTATGAATTTCAGTAAGTTTATGTTTCAGTAAAGAAAGAAATTTCAAAACCCATATTTTCATAACTCAAACCTTTTACGAATTGATTTTCAGATTATGAGTCGGGAGTCAGACATGTGATACCCTAGGGAGGGTGTTACAACCTCAACAAAACAAAGTCCAATGGACTTTCACAATATATGATGCATGACTCAATGCACACACATATATATATATATCAATGTCATGTATTTCATAACTATAAGCCATCATTGGCCAAAACAGTCATCAACAACTCTGGGTTCCACTTGTGGGCCCGATAGCAACATCGACATTTATTTTCAATCACGGACATACCATTATCTCATAAGGTTTTATTACTATTTTTCACTCGGGTAAAACTTCTATTGTCATTTTAAACTAAATTCTGAAACTTTCAAAGTTTGATATGAAAATTACACCTCAACTTCAACACTTTTCCTATTGAGCTTCTCAAGGGAATATTTTCTAATATTTTTCGCCTAATCCTTATTACTCTAATTCGAAAAGTCCTTCTCTTTGTCCTTAATAAGAACTCACTTACAAAAATATTTTAGGTTTCTCAAAACCTCACTCACACTTATTTTCTTTCAATGGCCGAAAATCACTTTTGATTTTAGGGTAAAAACTTTATTTCTTTTCTTTTTTTCATTTCATGAGTCCCTAATTAAATATCCAATCACCTAATTATCTAAGTTCCAACTTGATACAAAAATCTTGCCTTGGGTGCCCTACATGGCCGTGAACCCTAAGGGTCTAGAAACTCATAATTTTCATCACTTTATCAATCACTTATCACTTAATTGCTTAAGCCCCAAATTAATACAAAGATTTTGTCTTGAACACCTTAAATTGGTTACTTGGCCGTGAGTCGCACTCAAAAGGATGCAAAAGCCCTTGCCTTTCATTCATGATTCCAAGCATCCAAAGCATCTTCATTAATCAATTTCATATGATAGCAAACTCATGCACGACATCAAGTAATAAAATTATACAAGGCAAATAAACACAAATCACCAAAAATCATACAATCAAGTGGGTAGATCCTCACATGGATTTCCCACTCACAACATACAAAGTTGTTCCTCACCACCATGATAGGTTGATGAGGTTAATCTCCCTCTTACCTAAAGAGATGGCAAGAAAAGAAAGCTTATTTATGCCTCTTGAAATTTTCGTCCAACACCTCCAACCAAACCCTAGAAGTTTCAAACTCACAAGATCAATGTAACACCCCTTGATTTAATAACCACGGCACAATCGTCATTATGCCACAATCACTAAATCTAGACGTGCTACAACTCGATCCATAAGTCTGAAAATTTAATCATTGTGCATATATAGAAAATACGAGCCTCGATATAAGATATATTTACATTTACTCGAATCTAAAACATAACATCAGCTTAAATAAAGATACATTTTCATAATCCATGCATAGAAGTAACATATAACAATGTTAAACATAAGTTTACATAGAGTAACTACCATATAAAAGTTCGACCTCTCCCAAAGTCAAACACCTGGAGAGAAGGGTCCTACACTTGATCATCCTCCGGATCACCTACAGATGAACTTCCCCCTTAAGACACGTCATGATGCATAGGAACCTAAATAGGTGACACAACTGAAACCTCTCTAGGAAAGAGGTGGTGATCATCCCACAACTCCCCAATGGGTATAGGGAACTCCACATGCATAAAAGTATGAAAGATGCTCGTGGCAGCTCCAGGATAATTACCACTTCGAATTAGGGTCACATCCCCTATGTACATAAAACACTTCGCATCATGGTTGGAATGCTAGGCTTCCATGCCTCCATGGAACTATATCCACATGCAACTGAAGGAAGCTTGTCCAGATGCCATCGCAAAGAGACAAAAGTCGATCCCAAACTAAACTAAGCGAATTTAACTCGCTCTTTCCGCAGTCTTTATCCAAACATAAGCATAAGACAGTGTAATACAACAAAGAGGTGAGACATCCTACTTTCATTACCAATTATGGCAGTAAAGAAACATAACAGCACATGACACCCACATAGCAAAGCAATAATATTAAACAGCAATAATCACATACAATAAAAGAAACAGCAACAGAGTCTCAGATAATAAACAATAAAACAGTTCAAATAATCATACATCATTAAAATAATAGTCCAATCATCATATAAATGAGTGCCAAATAATATGTTGACTTACTATGCACGTGCACATAGTACCAAAAATCCTACTCCATGGAGCTAAACCAAATTTCATAGATGAACGTTCTAGAAGATCTGTCCCCCTCAATGACAGTCTACGCCGGGCCGCGAAAAGAATAGTGCTTGTCGGGCTCATAATACGTTGCAACGGTTTATCATGGCCAGAGGTATATAATGTGATAACATCATCACGAAATGAATCACCGCGCCTTACGCCCCCCCAAGATCCATCATAGATCTCACTATCCGATTCTCACTCAACTCATAGGCTCAAGCAGCCTTTTAACAGTCATCGATTGAGCAATTGTTCAATGCATGTTGACTCAATGCATGTTGACTCAATGCATAATCATGTATATTCAACAATAATGATATACTTTCCATAACACGCCACAATTTGGCCAAGTTAAACATCAATAGAATTTTAGTCCCAAACACGGACCCACAATAGCATAGTATTAAGTTCTCAAGAGTGATAACACACTTTTTGAGGTTCATTTCGGGGTTTCACTTTAACTTAACAATTCTTATGAAACCATTACAAAGTTTCGCTTTGATTAACGTTTCTTATGAAATCATTATAAAGTTTCACTTTAATTAACATCTATTATGAAATCAATATAAGGTTTCATTTTAATTAATATTTCATATGAATTCATTTTCTAGAGGGATTCTCTTGAAGTCCTTATTAAATCTTCATTCCTTTAGATTAGTCAAGTTCTTTAGTCTAATCAAATTATGCTTACTTAAAAATTACTCTAAGGTTTTGCAAGTCTCACAAACTCTATTGTTCTTCCCTTATGTTCAAAATCATTCTAAGTCATAAGATAAAGTCTTGTTCTTTATTCTTTCCATTTTATGAACTCCTAATAAATCTAAAATTTTCTAATCATCTAAGTCTCCATTTTAGCACTACATTTTGTGGCATTTGCTTTAAGAGGCCGTGAGTTCTAGGGGTTTAGAAACCCAAAATTTTCATTTCTCCATTCATCAATAATCCTTTAATTAGTTAGTCTTCCAACTTACATCAATGTTTTAAATCTTGGACACCCTATTTTAGGGCACATGGTCGTGAGCCTCACGTGGAAGTGCAAGGAACCCTTGCTTCCCATTCATAATTCCAATCTATTACAAATAACCCAAGATTACCAACATACACCAATATACCCACAAAATCACACAAAAGCACATTAAATCCAAAGAATCAATAGAAAACTATAAAATCAAGAGAGCAACTCATGTTAGGGTTTCTCACAATCCACATACAAACAAGTTTCCCACCACCAATAGAGGTTGAAGTGGATAGTCTCCCTCTTACCAAGAGAAGATAACACAAAAGCAAGCTCCTTTCTCCTTTGAAATTTCGTCCTCCACCTTCAAGTAACCCTAAGAACAGCAACCTCACAAGAGAGACAATCAAGACTTGAGAAAGGTATCCATGATCACCAAAGTGACCATGGATTACCAAAATGAGGGGGAAAAAGGAAAAATCCATGAACTTTTACCTTAAAGTTCAAGCTTTAAGTCTTGAAGAGATGAAAATGAAAATGGTGGATTTTGATGATGGTCACAAAAGAAAAAATGTTCTAAGTGATGAGAAATGGTAGGAAATGAGGTTGGTTGGATGAAAAGCTTGGATGGCCCAAAAATGGTGGTCTAGGCCGTGGAAGATGAGAGAAAATGGAGAGGAAAGGTTGAGTTTTTGAAGATGGTCACCAAAAGAAAATGTCTTAGAATGGTGAGAGGAAACAAGAAATGTGATTTGTTTTAGCAAGCTAATGGAGATGGTCTCCAATGGTGGTAGCAACCGTGGGGTGGAGAGGAAGAGAGAACTTGAGAGAAAATGAGAGGGAGAAAGGATGGAGAGAGAAAGTGATAGTTTTTGAAATAAATAAATGAAAATGCGATGAAATGAAAACACAAATTTTGGCTCCCCAAAGTGGTGCATTGCCGTGGAAACAAGGAGAGAGAGGAGGGAAAAGTGAGCTTCATGCATGCATAGGAGATTTCTAGGAAGCTTCCTTGAGGAGCTTTTGATTAAACAAATCATTCTTTTTGAAATAAAAGAGATTGGATGTGACATAAAGTGGATTTCCTTTAAATAAGGTGATAGGATTTCTACTACTATCTATTATCCAATGAACAATTGTCACAGTTAACAAAACCAGTATTAATTGTCCAATGGGTAATAGAGCGTATCGCAAGAATGTTTATTCATCAGAACGTACCGTGATTTTATTTATCAGATAAAATCTTGAAAAACGTAAAATCTCATAAACCTTGTCTGACCTCGGGTTTAGTAAGATCTCCCGTCGACGTTTCCACAGTTCAAGATTCTCGGGAAAAATATCTCATTTCCTGACTCCGCTTAGCGCACACACAAAACGAAGAATATATTAAAATATTCAACGTTTCCAGAAAAATCTAGAAAAAATCACAAAAATCACAAATATTATAAAATGACTATTTATCATGAAACTATTAATTTTTGGGGTGTTACAATCAACATCTAAAGCTTAAAAAGAGAAGACCAATGGTCAAGATGATGGCCTTGAACATGAAAAAGAGGAGAGAAAAATGAAGATCAAGAATCTTACCTTAAGA
This sequence comes from Ormosia emarginata, assembly GCA_029884605.1. Classification (NCBI taxonomy): domain Eukaryota; kingdom Viridiplantae; phylum Streptophyta; class Magnoliopsida; order Fabales; family Fabaceae; genus Ormosia; species Ormosia emarginata. The sequence continues at coordinate 22,280,436 of JAQQTP010000074.1, read as the reverse complement.
GCTTCAAATTAGGGCTTCAAAGAAAATGATGAAGATGAGAGAACTAGATGGTGATTACAACAAGGAAAAGCTCCCAAATGATGAGTAGATTCAAGAACAAGAATTGATTTGAGCAAACAAACATGGAGGGTGGAAAATGGGTGCTTGGCCGTGGAGCATAGAGAGAAAAAGAGAAGAGAAAAAGTGAGAGAGAAATGTGAAACTTTTGAATGAAAAAGATAAAAATGAATGCCTAAGTGAAAGATGATAACTTTGTCATCTTTTCCTCCCCAAAACCATGGCTTCCCCCAAGGTGAGAGAAAATGAGGCTTCTCTAACAAGCTTGTTATAAAGCTTGCCAAGGAAGCCAAATTCCACCTTTTAGAAAGTCAAAGGTGATGTCACATGGATGATGTCACCAAGGAAAGCTTTTAAAAAAATATGACTAAGATCACATCAAGAACCATCCACAACAAGCTATTACCCAATGGACAAAAGTTACAGTTAATAAAATCAGTGTTTATTGTCCGTTGGATAATAGGACGTACCCTAATTTTATTTGTTAGATAAAATCTCAGATAATGAAAACTTCGTAAACTGTGTCCGGTTTTAGGTTTAGTAAGATCCCCCAGCCCCGTTTCACAGTCCAAAATTTTTCGACCTCGAAAAAAAATATTTTATTTTTTCAACCCCGCGTACTCAAATCGAGAAATATAATAAAATAATCAAAATCACTCAAATAATTCACAAAAATCACAAATATTATAAAAATCATATATAACAAAAAATAAGCAATTTCCGGGGTGTTACAAAGCCAAGAAATGAGCTTTTGTATGAGTCCAATACCTCTACATATGCTCTAAGTCTTATTAGCTAATCTTGAAAAACCTTGGGACTTGATCTTTGCACTTCATTGCTTTCTTGTTTGTTGATCATCAAAACTAAGACAATTGTCATTCACACCAAGGCTCAGCATTAGAGAAGGAAGCTCTGAATGCATTCCAACTTATCGCGCCACGACGTTGTGTGTAGTACGTCGGGGCGTCTTGCTCTCAGCCTGCTGCGCATAATAAAGATAGAGACTAGCATGCCGCGGTGCAAAGGAGTTGACGTTGCGGCGTGCTTTTGTCTGTGCTAGTTCCACTTAACCACATGGCACTCACACCGCGACACAACAATGGTCACGTCACAGTGCAAGTTCGTGGGCTTCGTCTATAATACTATTTCAACATATATTTTGAGAAAGTTAGGTGGGCGAAGATAGAAAACGCGGCAAGTACTAGTTTTTCATCATTTTGGAGAGCTTTGAAAGGATTTAGAGGGAAAAGCATCATCATCCAAGGAGGACAAGCATTCCAATATCACACCATAGTGTTTTCCCTCTTTTCTCTTTATTCTTTCTTTCTCTAGGTCATAGGCATGGAATCTCTCTTGATATTTTCGTGTTTCATGGATACCTAAGCTATTTTTAGGGATTCCTTTAGATCCTTCTATGTACATTGGTGACTTTGTAACCTTTTAAGTTTATAATGATGATTGGTTTTGTTCATCCATGTTTCTCTTAATGCTTATAGATGTTTGGCCAACATTTATTGTGTTTTGACAAAATCTTTTGAACTAGACATAGGAATCTAGATTTTAGATCATGGATGTGGGTGATGCATGTTTAATTTCATTCTAATGGTGGGGTGAATTAATTCGTTAATAGGATAGACATATACCTTTTGACCATGTATAAAAATTGTTAAGAATCAACTGTAATGCATAGAATTTGCTCTAGTTCTCATGAGTACATAGTGAACTAGGTAAATGACATAGGGTTAAATGACCTAGACATAGGCTTTTAGCTAATGTAGTTTCTTAAGCTAACAAAACTAGTCATCATTGTTGCTTAAAATGGTTGCATGTTGCCAAGTAAAGTAGTTGGTGAAGAAAGAGTCCTTCTGCTCTCATTACTGTCTTTTACTCCTGGTTTACCGCCTTTTAGTTTTTACATTAGCTCACACTTTTCCTAATTTATATGTGCTTGAATAGAATTCATTAAGCTATTAGTTAATAGTTAGCATTAGATATTATTCATTATCCTCGTAGAAATGAACTTTTTCATCATTGTATTACTTTCGCGACCCGTGCACTTGCGGTACACAAAAGGTCCGACAATTGCCCATTGCCATATTATTTTCTCATTGTTTATTTTCTCTCATCATGTCTCAAATGTATAGCTTAGAGTGATGCAAAAGAGGTAATATGGTACTACCTACAAAATCATTGTACCGAAGTGTTCGCCAATTTGCAAATGCCAAAATTGTACACCTATATCCCACCTTGATAGTGTGCTATGTAGTTACAAAATGGAAAACGACAATGGCATTAAACATATGGCCACGGTGCTTAATATAGGAGCTGATTTATACATCATTTAATTTCTTTCCAAATATTTTGGGGCAGAGGATGTTGTTTGAATGAGGTATGACAGTATATGTAGTTCACTTGATAGTTTTATGTCAACTTACTCGAATAAAATAAATGTTCATACCTCACTTTGCTTACACTTTCTCCTTTTCGGGAAAAAGGGAGAGAGAAGGAATTGGAAAGTGAAAGGCAAAGGTGTAACGGAGAGGTGTAAGGAAAGTAATGTTTGAATAACAATTTTTTTTAGTGAAACTACAAAATATTCTCATTTGTTCAGCCTATTTGAACCGCATATTGGATTAATCCTTATTTGACCACGGGAACATGATAGTTATATAATCTCCCTATAAGTTGTTTTCCTAAATTTTGAACTCATGCCTTTGTCCCAAGAAATCAAAATTTTGTAGGTATGTATAAATAACATTTATGCTTGAATAAATGTTAAAAAGCGCCCTATGAGTGTGCTGTGGTTCATTGTCGACTTTTGATTAATTATAATTTGATCAATTATAACGCTTAGTTAGCAAATGAGATACAAAAATGTAATGAAATTTTCATCAATGCCTCAATAACACCGTAGAAGTGGTTTGTACTCTCCTTGGTCTTGATATCAGGCTTTACTTCAAAGGCATTCCTGTGAACTATTTTAGCAGCTGGGAACAATTATTCTGATCATTAGTTGTAACCACCTCAAGAAGATATAAGTAGCTTCTTTTATATCACTTCACATAATATCCAATCATAAATTGATTTTTTACGATGAAAACTTAAAATCTTGCCAAAGTAATTTCTTCAAAATGACAAATCTCAAACTTAACTTCTAAAAATAGAATCTTGGTAAGTAATTACATTTAAGCAGTCGAAAATATCTAATTCTAAACACATTCAATCGTAAGAAGAAACTTTCCACCGTATGCTTTTCAAGTTTTACTGTAACGTGGGCTTTAATTGTTCAGAAGACTCCTTCCTGTCTATAGGCTTGAAAATATAAGCATTGGATTTTATGTTATAAGGAAAAATAAACTCTGTTAAACTCTCGCTGACATACTGAGATCTTAATTCTGGAAAAGAAAAACAGTGAAGTGGGTTTAACTTATCGCTGATACACTGATTCTAATTCTTCAAATGGAAAATAAACATACAATGAAAGCCCAATCTTACTAAGCTGAGAACACTGTCAAATGTCCATTCAAATTTACAACAGGTCACCATTGGAGCACAGCAATTTACAAGCCCCTTCCACATGCCTTCTGAAAGCCAAAGGGGCACCGTTGGTTGAATGGTATTGCTATTCATTGTTATATTTGCTCAGCCTATTCATCAAGTATAGCACGGCCAAGATTTGTGGCTAGAGCTAGCCTAATAGAGCCTAGTGTCTCGGGAGGTAAGCTAGGCTCAGTGAAGTGTGAGCGCAGTCTTGCCAACGATAACTCTTGAAGTTTGTTCAACAAAAGATTGGTCTCAGAGACATTTAGAAGAGGACAATCCTGCCAATTAAGCAGCTTCAACTGCTCCAAAAAGAAACAAACAAGGCAATCATATAATCATGATTGACATAAACAGCTGACCATATTGGACATGTAAAATACACTGGCCACAAATAACGTGCAAAAATCAATGGTAAGAGAATCAACCATGATATAAGAAGCAAAGATGACGAAACAAACTGATTAAAAAATATATATGGTTGCAAATTAGTTACTAGAGAATTCAAGATTCCAAATTTCCAACTGCTAAGTGCTAAGAACTTAATAGATCCTAATTTTTAAAATCAAGAAAGATAATAATATTAAATTAACGCATGGTAAAAAAGCCACAGCATTAGCAACTATTACTCAATCCCAAAATACCAAATGCGATATGATTTATCCACTCCAATGGCAATCAAATGAATGCATTAATCAAGAAGACTCAAGATCTAAGGAGGAAATAACAAAATAGAAGGGGCACAAAGATAATTGCATAAACAATCAGCATGCAATGCGCTAGGAGCCTAAGACTGAATTGGCTATATTAAGAGAACCTGCAGTTAAAAAACACTAGCCTCTAGAACACATGCTATGCATGTACCAAATGGCATTCCTAAAAGGAAAATTATGAGAAGCTTAGTTAAAACTGGGCAAACTATAAATATTACAAAATTTCAATTTTATTATTGTTGCATTCTTCTATACTCAATGCTTTCCACTGGGTCCACTCAATGCATAATAAAAGAAACAATGATGAAAGAGGGTTTTTAAGAGGTCCCCGTTAACATTTACGCTGAACATTATAACTTAAGCTCACCGAATCATAGAGAAGGGGCAGCCAAAAGCGCTGAGGGGTCGATGGATTTTTCATAAGCTGCAGAATAAAAAGAAATGTATCATATTTAAAAGCAGTAACCTGAAAAACCAATATTAATAATAAATTTCAATACAATAATATCCCAAGGGAAAGGGCTTCTATATTTTGCCACTGTCTAATGTCATAACTGTTACAGTGTGTTATCAAACAGAGCATATATTGTTGAATGTAGCATATGGAAAGAATCCTAACAAGACTAGTTCGTACAATCAGCATCCGATTATACAGGAGCCAAATTAATCACGTAAGTGTAGTGTGCACATAACTAATACCAGTATAAGGGAGCCTACAGCTTGCCTAGCAGCATCAGTTGATTTTCCACTAGCTACCTGCTGAAGGGATTTTTTGAAGTCCCTATACCTGTTATTTAATATTTAACAAATTTTAGAGCTAAGAAAATGATAAATAATTAGATTGAAGACAAGAAAACAAGATGAAAATGCACAGAATAGGCCATTCATACTTGTGCAAAAATTCAAGGCCCCCAGCAGGCTTAGATTCAGAACCCAATAATTCAATTACGCCTTCCCATTGCTGTTTAAAAAAAAAAAAAAGAATAGTCAAAGTGAGAAATCTAAATAATTATCAAAGAAAAGAAAATTTCATATCAAGGAATAAACTAATACATACGAAAATCTTTCAGCAGGCTGTTTATTGGAGTATTATGAGAAGTACCTTAAAGCTTTCATCGGAGATTGACTTTCCAACAGAATCAAATAAATGTTGGGCAATCCTATTGAGTCGACTTGCATCTTGGGCTTGTTGAAGCCAAAATACTCCAGCACCTTTACGACCATGCTTCCAGTGATATACTCCAGCAACCTAAAATATTTATAATGCATATTCAATTCTAGTAAACTATATTATGAAAGAACAGTGAAGATTTTCTAATCCCCACTGTTTCTGCCCATAGTATATGCAAGAACAGTTAACCTAATCTACAAAGCAGTTTACCTTCATCATATTTGAACTAAGATGATCAAGTTCATACAAACGGCATATCTCGATGTTCTGCATGAGTAAGAATGATTTGTCTGTCACTCACAAGTATATGAAAAACATACTAAAATTCAGGAGCATGTGACTTGTGAAACAGAACCAATAACAGACAGTAAGTAGATGAAACAGCTACCTTAAGCAACATGTCATTATGTTGAACAGATTGCCTGTACAATGAATTCTCTAACAAGCCCATTCCTTGCTTCGTGCACGATGTCAAATATATAGGAGCTATCTGCGGATATGTGTATATTAGACCATATGAGCACCAAATTAGACCACTTGCACACAATATAATTGTCGTACAAAGTTGATTAAATTGCATTCTTCATCGAAAACATCATTTGGCCTAGGTTGTTTTGGTCTCTTGGTGATGCTAAATCCTATGTATGAGACATCAGTTTCATTCTTATTCTCTCTCGTCTATCAACCTCATCTCAAAATCCAAGGCATGTAAGTGCAACAGTAAATTCTGATGTGCATCAAGAGATGAGTGTAATTCATCCAACATAATTCACCACTTTGGGATCAGATTAACAGGATATTTTGCTCAAGTAACTTGCACTCACTTGCCAGGTCAATGCATGTGATGATAGAACTTGAGCATAAACAAGCCGATGCAGTTCCACTATGCTGATTGCCCCCAAGTTATAACGCTCATCATGTAGAAGAATCTCTGCTTGCTCACTCCCTGCAGTCAACAATTCTATGGCATGTGCAACCATCCTATTGTATAGATACATGACACATACAAAGTCCCATTTTCATCAAACCAAACTAAACAAAGGACAAATTCAGTGCATGTTCGGTTTTTGATTATTTTACACTCAAAAAAATCTTTTCAGCCAAAATCTCTATCTCTATCACGCACTCAATGAATAAAGCAAAAATAAATTAACAATAGAAGAGAAGCAGCTCACCACGGGCCAAATTCTCTGGAACACTCTGCTAAAACAACCTGAGACATTTTAAAATGCTCATTCAAGTTTAAAATGGGAACGGAAGGATTGAATCAAATAACAGAATATCAAAAGCAGCAGCAGGCCTAAATCTTTAAAAAAAAAAATAGAGCATGATGGACAGTAAAAGTTTAATATGCATTCCTCACCTCAGTATTTTCTCCAAGAATTCCAATCATAAGTCCTGCCAACCTGTGGGTACTGGATGGTGGTTTCAACTGGATGCATTTCTGGGCCAAATTATACATGCTTTCTATTCCCTGCTTACAAAAGGGGGGAAAAACAAAATCATGTAGATGTCCACTTAATAAACAAATATACAGGAAGCTAATAATTGCATAAGTAGATCAAAGTTACCATTGTAAATGGCCTTATGTATAGAAAATGAGAAATATACAACTCGATCCAATAACATGTAGCCATGCAGAGATTCTTGGTGTTACCCAGCATAATTTGTAGCATGTTTCTCAAGCCGTCACGAGTTCGATGATTATCACACTGAATCCAGAATGGACTGCAATCCAGCTTAGAAATTTGTGACCTCCATTTTTCCCAAGCCTATTAAATGGAAATACACAACATCATATCACAGTAGAAGAAATGTGCCAAAAAGCAAATATAGTAGTACATCTTAAAGTATTGTGGAATCTGGATATACCTTGATAAAGTCAGGCTTGGATTTAAAGCATTCGCCTAATTTTCCAGCAGCAGATTTAGGACGCAAGTGGGGCATTTTGGAAATAAGAATAGCAACTGCCTCCACATGTCCATTCTCTAACTGTTTGTTAAAAGAGAGACAACAGAAGCATAGAGATTGTAAAACCACGTTTCTCAACTACACAACGGAGAGCTAATTATATAGAACTAAGGTAATAAATACAAATAAATACAAAGATTACGGTTATGATTTGGTTAGCCTATACAAAGAATCTACATAAATACAAAATATATTTACACGTTTCCAACACTCCCCCTCAAGCTGGAGCATTAAAGTCATATGCATCAAACTTGTTACAAATATAGTTTACTCAAGGACCTCTCAAAGACTAAGTAAAAACATCTTCCAGTTGATCATTTGAATTTACAAAGCTAGTAATGATGTCTCCAGACAGGATCTTCTCTCTAATAAAATGACAGTCTATCTTAATGTGTTTGGTCCTCTCATGAAACACTAGATTGGAAGCGATATGCAATGCAGCTTGGTTATCATAAATAAGAGTCATTTGCATAACGTTTCCAAACTGAAGCTCTTTAAGAAGTTGTTTTAACGAAATGAGCTCGCAAGTAGCTGAGGCCATGGCTTGATATTCTGTTTCGGCACTTGATCTTGCAACCACATTGTGTTTTATACTCTTTCAGGATATCAGATTACCCCCAATGGATACACAATACCAAAAGTTGATCTCCTATCACTAGGAGAAACTGCCCAATCAGCATCTGAGTATCCAACAATCTGAGTGTGTCCTTTTTCTTCGTAGACAAGGTCTTTTCCTGGAGCTCCCTTAATATATCTTAGAATACAAATCACTACATCCCAATGTCCTTCACAAGGTGAGTTTAGAAATTGGCTTATTACACTCACCGCAAAGGAGATATTTGGACGGGTAACAATAAGATAATTAAGTTTTCCAACCAATTGTCTATATCTTCCTGGGTTTGAAAGTGGCTCCCCCTAATCCGGTAAAAGTCTAACATTGGGATCCATAGGAGTGTCAATTGACTTTGCATTCAGTAGTCCTGTTTCCTCAATGATGTCCATAGCATACTTTCTTTGTGAGATAACTACGTCATCCTTGGATTGTGCCACTTCAATTCCCAAGAAATAACGAAGTTTGCCAAGATCTTTGGTTTGAAAGTGATGACAGAGGTGCTGTTTTATCTGAGTTATACCTTGGTGATCGTTGTCTGTGATAACAATGTCGTCCACATACACAATCAAATAGATGCAGCCTCGGATTGTATGGCGATAGAAGACAGAGTGGTCAACCTCACTGCGAGTCATACCAAACTGTTGAACAACAGTATTGAATCGACCAAACCAAGCTCAAGGAGATTGTTTGATACCATACAAGGACTTGTATAGACGACAAACGAGGCCAAAAGACTCCCTCTGAGCAACAAATCCTGGAGGTTGCTCCATTTAGACTTCTTCCAGATCACCATGGAGAAAAGCATTCTTAATGTCCAGCTGATGAAGGGGCCAGTGGCGAATAGCGGCCATAGATAGAAAAAGCCGAACAGAAGCCATCTTCGCCACTGGTGAGAAAGTGTCCCCATAATCCAAACCAAAGATCTGGGTATATTCTTTTGCCACCAGACGAGCCTTTAGGCGATCTAGAGTGCCATCAGGGCTAACCTTGACCGTAAAAATCCACTGGCAACCTACAACAGACTTCCCAGGAGGAATAGGAACAAGTTCCCAAGTACTACTGCTATGAAGTGCACACATTTCATCAATCATTGTTTGTCACCACTCAGGATGGGATAAAGCTTCACTTAGAGATTTAGGAATAGACACAGAAGACAAGGTGGCAAGACAAGCATAATGCGAGGAAGAGAGGCGATGGTAACTAAGAGTAACATAGTGAGGAGAAGGGTTACGAGTAGATCGTATACCTTTTCGAAGTGCAATGGGAAGGTCTGGAGTGGGAGGCAGTGTCGGAGGAGAGTCCATAGGGCCTCAGTAACCTCTACAACCTCTGGTGGTGGTGGCGACGGCAATGGTGGTGGTTGTGGCCATCGATGATAGACTTGGAAGGGGCGAGTATTAGGGACCGAGGCACCAATAGAGGAAGGTGGCGGTAGAACAAGGTCAACTGGGACAAGAGGAGGAGAAATAGGGAGGACCTCAGTAATGGGTGTAAGTGGAAAGTCAGGAGACTCAAAGAAAGGAACAAACTTGAAGAAAGTGACAACGGCAGAGACTAGATAACACTTAAAAGTAGGTGAAAAACAACGATAATTCTTTTGAGACTGATGGTAATCGAGAGAAACACATTTGATAGAGCGGGCAGACAGTTTGTCAAAACCTGGAGTGAGATTATGGACAAAACATGTCGATCCGAAGACACGAGGCAGAAGAGAATGGAGAGGTTAGTGAGGGAACAAAACAAAATGGGGTACCTAGTTATCAAGCACAGAAGAGGGCATACGATTAATCAAATAACAGGCAGTGAGAATAGCATCTCCCCAAAAACATAAGGGAATGCGACCATGATGCAAAAGGGTCCGAGTTGTTTCAATTAGATATCTATTTTTGCACTCAGGAACCCCATTTTGTTGAGGGATATAGGCACAAGATGTTTGGTGAAGAATGCCATTAGAAGCCATAAAAGTTTGAAAATTCTGAGATAAAAATTCACGAGCATTGTCACTACGCAAAATACAAATTGAAACACCAAACTGAGTTTTTATTTCATGATAAAAGGTCTGAAAAATTGAAAACAACTCGGATCTGTTTTTCATTAAAAATAACCAAGTACACCGAGAATAGTCATCAATGAAAGTAACAAAGTATTTGGACCCAAAAGTAGAATCAACATGACTAAGACCCCAAATATCAGAATGCACTAAAGCAAAAGGAGACGCAACTCGACGACAGACTCTATCGAGAAACAGACTACGGGTGTGTTTCCCAAGCTGACACGACTCACAAGGTAAACCAGATAACTTGGAAAAGCTTGGCACCATTTGTTGTAGTTTGGCAAGGCTAAAATAACCCAGCTGAGCATGGATGGTGAGAGGGGAACCCGTGACAGAGCACACACGAGAGGCGGCAGAGAGCTAGTAAAGACCATTAGACTCGCATCCACCGCCAATCATCCGTCCCGAACTCCAGTCCTGCAAAATGTCAGAGTCTTTAGTGAATCTAATGCGACAATCTAAAGAACGTGTCAAACGACTTATGGACAGTAAATTAAAAGGACATCCAGGGACATAAAGAACTGAATCAACAAACAGAGTAGGGAGGGGATGGACAGTTCCAATCCCTTGGGGCTGAGTTTGGGAACTATTTGCTAAAGTAATTATAGGTAAATAGCCTGATTTAGAGAGTATGGAGAAAGACGTTTATTACCAAAGATATGATTAGATGCACCAAAGTCGAGGACCCAAGGAAAGGGTGACAGCGAACGGCGGCAGATAGCAGAAGCCACGGCGGAGATGGGAGATGAGATGCCAGAAAGGCATCACAGCAAGGGAGAAAGAACGGCAAATTGAAATGGAAACACGATTGGCCGTAAAAAAAAAATTCACCGAAGGGCAGTGGACCCACTGAGTGTGCATGGTTCTAGGATCGCCTCTGTTTAAGCTCTAGATACAATGTTAAAAGAGAGAAAACAAAAGCATAGAGATTGTGAAACCGCATGTCTCAACTACATGACGGAGAGCTGATTATATAAAACTAAGGTAATAAATACAAAGATTACAATTATGATTTGGTTAGCTTATACAAGGAATCTACATAAATACAATATATATTTACACGTTTCCAACACTGTTCAATTAAAAGAGGATAGAAAATGAGACAAAATACAACCACCACCAAAGCCTTCTCCCACTAGGTTAGCTACATGGATCAGACGATGCTATTATGTTCTATCATAAATCATGACCTCAAAAAGTCTATTTAAATCTAAGTCTTTTTTAATGGTTTCCCTCATGATTTTTCTTAGTTTCCCTCTATCTCTAACTATTAGGCTATCCTCCATCTTATCTTCTCTTCTTACCGAGGCTTGTATTGGTCTTCTCCTCACATGGCCAACTATATATATATATAACTATTATGTAAAATTATATTCAAGAATATATATATATATATATATATATATATATATATATATATATAAGAACATAAGACATAATAACAATAAAATCACAATTTGTACCCAAAAAAAATTAAAATCACAATTACAACTAACATTTAAATATATTCTATTTCAAAATGCATAATAGATGTGAGTTTAAAACACCCACTATTTAATAAAACTTAACATTTAATAAAACACCCAAGATTCAGTAGCATAAGCAAGCATAGTCGAGGTCGCACCACCAACACCACATCACACATACGCACATTAGGGTTCAACTCACTGGAGATGGGAGAAGGATCGAAGCAGGTTAATTTTTGGGTGGGTGACAGTAAAATGTCATCGTTTGTCGTTTGAGTGTGGGTGGGTGAATGTCTTGGGTTGGACTCGGTTCCTTTGCATTTGCCTGACCCAACAACCACATTTTGGTGGAATGTTGAAACTCAACTTTCTAGTTTTCAAATAGACATAACCATTAACAAAATTTTTATTGTGTGTATAAAGTTATAACGGAGGTCTCTCCAGTACCCTTCCTTTTTGTAAGGGTATTGGTACACCTTAACAATCAGAGGTTAATATTTTCCATGTGTCCCACTTACTTGAAATATAAATACAGCAAGTTATTTTTGTATTTATTTTTCAATTAAATGGGACAAGTGGCAAAATATTGATAGCTAATTACTAAAAGGGTACTGGACCCTCATAGAAACAGAGTATCAAAGGAATCTCAATATATAAATTAATAAATTGTGTAAGTATTATAAAATTATAATTATATATAAATAATAAATAAATAAATAGGTCAGCCTAATAGGACAAATCGGCCTTTTTAAAGGCCTAGGCCTAGCTTAGTTAAATAGGCTTTTTTAAAAGCCTAAGCTTGGTTTGTTTCTTGATAAATAGGCAAGGCCAAAGTGGAACGAAAATAGGCTAAGCCATAGCCCCCTAATAGGCCATCTGGCCTATTCCCAACTCTACAATCAATTTCACATAAAATTGTTAAAAGAATAGTTCAAGTAGATAAACAATGCAGGGAAGCAGGAAAATTATACGACATACAATTAGTAAATAAAATCTATGAACAAATTGTTGGCAAACCTGCAATTAGGAAGGTGTATACTAGGAGGAATAAAAAAGATAATAGGGGATCAGAGCTAGTTGAGTAGTTATTATGTTATTAGGTGGTTATTTTGTTACTAGTGGCAATTATTCTGTTGGCTGGTTAGTTAGTTGAGTCTGTTAGTAATAAATAGAGAAGGGGGTCATATGGGAGAGGCAACTTGTTTCAGAGTGAAGGGAAGGTTAAGAGAGTGAGGACCTCTCGAATGCCCTTAGGCTGTGGGTATTCACAGTTTGGCTTGTGATTGTCATTTTTGGTAAGTTCTTGTAATTCTTTTTGTTTTTTTCTCCCTCTAGTTGATACAAAGAGGAAAGTTTATCACTAAAATTTCTATCTTTTCCTTAATTTCTGGTCCAATTCTATCAACTGATATCAGAGCTCCCAAATCCTATGAGTTTTTCATGGTTCTTATGAGAATGGAAGCTAGACTCGACACTGTGGATAGCGGACTAGAAGCTTGGAGATGCCAAGCAGAAGATGAGTTGGCTCAGCGGAAATTGTTAGAGGCAAGGACCACAAAGACAGAGGAGACAATGGACGAAATTCTGAGGCTGGTGAGAGGGTTCAATCGAAACTCACATCCAGGGGTCCGATCCAGCAGTTCCGATCATGATGGAGAGAGATCGCATGAAGAAGAAAGACCAATGGATGGCCCAAGATTTGAGGAAACAGACAACCGGTGGAGGAAACTTGAAATTCCTCTGTTTTCTAGTAAAGATGCTTATGGGTGGGTTAATAAGATAGAGAGATATTTTCAGGTGAAGGGGGTGACAGAGGAAGAGGTTGCGAGCAGTGATGATGGCCATGGAGGGTCGTGGGCTGAGTTGGTTTCAGTGGTGGGAATCTTGTCCACAAAAAGCTTCTTGGGAGGTTATTCGCACAGCTGTGATAAGAAGATTCCAGCCATCAATGGTGCAGAACTCCTATGAGGTTTGTAACATCCTCTCTAACCAGTTAGTCTTAATCATAGTTATAGAAGTTCAGTAACTCTTGTAAGAGTTACCTGTTAACTTTGGTAACCTTTTTAAGTTAGTTGGGTTATTTTTCTATAACACTGACAGTAGAAAGTAGCTGTTAATAGCCCAAAGAGTAGCATAAACTACTAGAATGAGGGAAATAAATATGAAAAATTTATTTCTAGGTCACAAATATATAGAAGGTGATGAGGTTAATTTTGGAGTATTAACGGAGTTAGTTTAGTATTTTTAGTAATACTGAGTGAGTGTTTAAAGACCAGCTTAAATAGGCAGATATCTTGAAAAATTATGAAAATTTGATAAGATATCAAGTAAAGAATGGAGAATTTTCTAGTAATGAGAACAGGTTAAGTTAGATACCTGTAAGCTCATTAGCTTATTTCCTTGGGTTTAATGTAACTTAAGGAAGAGTAATAGAACTTCAGTGATAGTTTTAGGTGTATGAAAGATTATAGAATGATGAGTATAGGATTGAGATGAATCCTAAGATTTTTCATAACACCTATAGAAGTTAGGAAACTTGGATTGGTAAGATCAAAGTATTCTAAAGAGATATAAAGTTTCCAACTAAATATCTAGTTCAACCTTATCTCTCCACCGTCCCTCATCTTTTCATCTTTATCTTTGACTTTATTTTCCCTTATTTCTCTCATCTCACGTTCTGGAGTAGTAGAAAGAGAAGAGAAAAGAAGAGGAAAAGGAAGAACAAAAGAGACGAAGGAAAGGAAGAAGGAGGAAGAGGAGATACTGAGGAAGAACAAGAGGAAGGCTTGATCATCAGTCACACCATTTGAGGTAGGGGTGTTTGATTATCTAGTTCAATCTTTTTCTACACTTTCTTGATACATGGAGTATGTTTGATTGGGTAGAAAATGAGTTTTGAGGTGTTTCTCAAGGGTTTGAGTTGGATGAACTCATTAGAAACTTGAGATATGATTTGTACTGAATTAATACATGTATGGTTGTGCCTTATTATAGCATATGAGCATCCATAGAACTCCATTAACATGTGTTTGAGAAAAATGGGTTTTAGGATGAAAGGTTTAGCATACTTGTTCTTGTGTCACTAATTGAGTGATTTGAGAATGTGTATAAGAGTTTAACATGTTTAGAGACCATGTATGAGGTTGAAAACCATCCAAGACTTGTGTTTGTGGGTCAAGGATTGGTTAGGAACTCAGTAGAACAGAGCATTTGAGTTTGGTGTTGCGCGCCTAAGTGCCCAAGAGGTGAGTGCCTAAGCGCCCAAGCCCAGAAAGCAGAAACGTGAAGGGCGCTCAAGTGCCCAAGAGTTGAGTGCCTAAGCGCGCAAGACCAAAAGGCTCTGGTATTGAGCGCTTGATCGCTCAGAAGCTGGGCGCCTAAGCGCCCAATGACAGATGAAACAAGGGAGGTTTGCTATCATGGAGCACCTAAGCACTAAGAAAGTGAGCACTTGAACACCCAGATACATAACTTCCTAAGCTTTTTACTTTGAGGAATTGGAGTTCCTTACTAGTAGAGATCTTTTATGCATGCTTTTTAGTGAGTTAAGACACTATTAGGGATACTTCATAAAGGAAATATCTACCTAGCACGTGTAAAAGAATAGGCCTTTGTACATCCAATGGTAATGGATTGACATAGGCAAGTTGCTAATCATTGAAGAGCAATGATGTTACACTTGTTATCACTTGTGGTGTGATGATGTGGTGTACTAGATGTAAATATACTGAGTTTGTTTGGTAATAGTTATTTGTCATCATGCATGAATTGCTCCTTGATGATGAAAGTAGAGCTAGAGATGCATGAATGGTAATTGTTCCCCTTATTTGCTAGGGTTTAGCTATGAGGGCAACCTAGAAACATGAATTGCTCCTTTGTGATAAAGTTGAGCAGGAATTGCATGTTTGTTAAGAATGACTCCTTTATTAGTTAAAGTTGACCCATAGCACAATTTATCATAAGACAAAAGAGTGAGAAAAACACTTTGTTAAAGATGGATTTGTGAGACAAGGGAATGAGAAAAGCACCTTGTCATGGTAGAGGAGTGAGATAAACACTCTACCAAAAGTAGCATAGAAGCGAGAAAAGCTCTCTACCAGAAGCAATAAGAGTAAGTAGGACTCTTTGCTAGGCAAAGGAGTGAGAAAAACCATTTGCGAAGGAATAATGATATCTCACAATTGTATGGACAGTTGTTTATCATTATTAGTTATGTTTAAGGATTGTGGATTGCTTTGTGAATGTTGCATGAAGAGAGAGCATGTTAATGTTCCTATGGTAGTGAACAGTAGCTCATTTACTTGTTGCGATCTTAATCCTTTGTTGTTTCGTTTATTCATAATGAATGTTTAATTACGTAATAATTGAACATTCTGCCTCGGGAAGAGAAAGGAACAATTTTTGGCTTTTGCCACCTTTCTAGAGTATAAGTTAAGTTTTATAACTAGTTTTTATTTGCTTTTAAGCAAAGCTTGTATATTATTATTGAAGAAATCTAAAATCTAAGAATACTTTCATATATTCAAGTAGGAGGGAATACAAGACTTTTATAGAGAAACTAAGCAACAAGTCTGTTAATGATTCTCCATAAAGTCAGCAACAAACAATCCTAAAATTAAGGAAATAAAAAAGGAAGAAAACAGAAATAGAGAGATAAGGAAACACTTGAAAGGCAATATTATTGCTCTTATTCAAAATATACAACGCGGAGATGAGGATGTTGCACTGGATGTGTGGCCATACAAGATAAGATAAGATTAGGAATGAATGCATTAGAGAGAAAGCAGGGATAGCACCTATTGTGAAAAAGATGGTAGAATCTCGCCTTAGGTGGTTTGGACATGTAAGGAGAAGACCCTTAGAAACCCCAATGAGAAGAGTAGATCAGGTGGAGGATAGTCCAATAGCTAGAGGTAGATGGAAATCAAGAAAGACTATAGGTGAAACTATTAAAAAAGATTTAGATTTGAATGACATTTCTGAAAACTTTGTTTATGATAGGGCACAATGGCGTCATTTGATCTATGTAGCCAACCCCACTTAGTGGGAAAAAGCTTGATTGTTGTTGTTCTTGTATATTCAAAATATACAACGCAGCTCCTCTTATAGAAAGAAGGAGAGCAGAAAAAATAGGATGCCATAATGGCAAATCCCTATGAAAAAGGAAATAACAGAACTGTTGACTCTATCTTAGGAAATAATTGAAATAGTTTCCTAATTACATGCTAATCTGGTTCTAACTAAATATTTACAATAATAACAGAATATTTACAATAAATGGGAGAGATAAGACACGTTTAATGACAATTAATGTAGACTTTCAACACTCCCCCTCAAGCTGCCTTGAAAATGTTGTACATGGACAGCTTGCCAATCATGTCATCAAAGTGTTTCTTGGCTAATCCTTTGGTGAGAATGTCAGTTGTCTGGTCTCTGGTTGAAATGTATGGAATGCAAATCTGCCCTTTCTCTATTTTCTCCTTAATAAAGTGTTTATAAACCTCTACATGTTTAGTTCTATCATGTAATACAGGGTTGTGAGCTATAGAGATTGCGGCAATATTATCACGGTACAGTCTTGCTAGTGCTGAATTTTGAATCTTCAGCTCTTGTAGCAGCTTATTAATCTATAACACTTCACAAATTCCTTGAGCCATTGATCTATATTCTGCTTCTGCACTACTTCTAGCTACTACACTTTGTATTTTACTTCTCCAAGTGACTAATTTCCTCCAATAAAAGTGCAGTAACAAGATGTAGACCTTCTATCCATAATGTTGCCAACCCAATCTTCATCTGTATAGGCTTCCACCTGTATGGATCCAATTTTTCTGTATAATAGTCCTCTTTCTGGAGTTCCCATTAGGTATCTTAGAATTCTATCCACTGCTTCAAAATGCTTAAAGCCGTGTGAATGCATAAATTGACTTACCATACTAACTGCAAATGCAATATCTGGGCGAGTATGAGAAAGATAGATTAGTCTCCCAACCAATCTTTGGTACCTCTCTCTGTCAGTTACTTCCTCAGGTTTAGCTGGTTCAAGTTTTACATTTTGCTCAATGGGTGTCTCGGCTGCCTTACACCCCAATAAGCCAGTTTCCTTAAGCAAATCTAGGATATACTTCCTTTGATTAATAAAGATTCCTTCCTTTGATCTAGCGAACTCAATTCCAAGAAAGTACTTTAATGGACGAAGTTCTTTAATTTCAAAGGCTCTTCAAATGACCAATTTCTCCATCATCATTTCCTGTCAAGATAATATCATCAACATATATAATTAAAACAGCAATTTACCATTCATGGTATGTTTATAAAACATTGTATGATCAGCCTGGTTGTGGCTGTATCCGAGACCTTTCACAGTAGTCCTAAAGCGTTCAAACCATGGGGACTATTTTAACCCGTACAAAGACCTTTTTAACTTGCACACTTGGTCGGATTTCAGTTTTTCCTCAAAGCCAAGTGGAGGGCTCATAAACACTTCTTCCAAGTCTCCATTTAGGAAGGCATTCTTAACATCTAATTGGTGAAGGATCCAATCAAAATTCACAGCAAGAGACAGCAAAACTCTGATAGAATTGATTTTAGCTACTAGAGCAAAAGTTTCCCCATAGTCAATTCCAGAAGTTTGAGTGAACCCCTTTGCAACTAGTCTTGCCTTGTATCGTTCTATGCTCCCATCAGCCTTGCATTTAATGGTGACCACCCACTTACAACCTATTGTATTTTTTCCTTTTGGTAGCTCAACAATTTCCCAAGTTCCACATTTTCTAAGGGCATTCATTTCTTTCATAACAGCATGGTTCCAGTTGGGATCATCTAGAGCTTCCTGAATGTTTCTAGGCACAAACAAGTTTGTAATTCTAGAGGTGAATGCTTTATGCTTTAGAGATAGATTATGGTAGGACATGAATTTAGATATAGGATGGTGAGTGCTGCAGGTTTTGGCATTCTTTTGTGTGCAAGCCGAGTTCCCTTCCTAAGGACAATAGGTAAAGAAGTGTCTAAATTTTCAGAACTAGACTAGAGGGGAGTAGAGTTACCTAGAGCAGACTTAGTAGGACTTTCTGAGGAAGTTGACTGGCTTGGTGCTTGGATAATAGGATGGCATCCTTCTTGTGAGATCTTGTTCCTCCGAACATAAATGATTGTTTATTTATGTGATTGTTGCATTGCTCCCCCTATCTTAGAAAAATCTAATGTTGGCACCTCTTCATTGTTTTCAACATCTCGGGCATTATGTTCAAGTATATCTTCAGGTTTGGATACAGTTTCATAAATGAGTTGAGGTATGGACTGACGAAGGAGATCATTTTCATCAACCCTTATCTCCCCCTGAAAATGATCTTTACGAGAAAAGGGTTGTTCCTCTGAAAACATTAAATCCATTGTAGTTTTTTGGTGGTACGATTAAAACATTTGTACCCCCTTTGATTAGGAGTATAACCTAGAAAAATACACTTTTCAGGCCGGGAATCAAGCTTAGATTGTGATGCATGGTGAACATGTACAAAAGCAGTGCACCCAAAGATTTTTAAAGGCAAATTTGCATGCATTCTTGAATTAGGATAGGTTTTTTGAAGAACTTCCAAAGGTGTCGAAAAATTTAGAACACACATAGGCATTCTGTTTATCAAATAAGATGCTGTTAGGACAGCCTTGCCCCATAGATATTGAGGGACATGCATAGTAAACATAATAGCTCGAGCAACTTCAAGTAAGTGCCTATTTTTTCTCTCAGCAAGGCCATTCTGCTGAGGGGTATTAGGACAAGTGGACTGATGTTGAATGCCTCTTTCTGCCAAAAAATTTCCGATATATTTATTAAAGTATTCGATTCCATTGTTAGTACGGAGTATGCTTATTTTGGTGTTAAATTGAGTTGCAACCATATTATAAAACGTTTCAAACAGTTTTGCCACATCAGATTTGTCACGCATTATATAAACCCAACACAACAGTGAATGATCATCAATAAAGCTTACAAACCATCTTTTTCCAAATTGAGTAGTGATTTTTGAGGGTCCCCAAACATCACTATGAATTAAATAAAATGGTTTAGATGCACGGTATGGTTTAGGATTATAAGAAATACGATGACTTTTAGCAAGAACACAATTTTCACACTAAAAAAAGGAACAATCAACATCCTTAAATAAAGATGGGAACAAATGTTTAAGATATTCAAAACTTGGATGTCCTAATCTCAGGTGCCAAAGCATTATTTGTCTTTGGACAGTAGGGGAGCTTGTACCACTAAGACCTTGAATCACCTTATTTCCGTAGGATCCTTTATTGAAATAGTAGAGGCCATCTATCATCCTAGTATTGCCAATCATCTTCCCCGAAATCTGGTACTGAAACACAATGGAAATCCAAACAAATAATCTTGCAATTAGTATCTTTACAACGTTTACTACCAGATAGAAGGTTACAAGAAAGTTTTGGAACATGTAGGACAGATTGTAGGTCAATGGTAGATAATATAGTTACGATACGTTTTCCAGAAATAGGAGAGACACTACCATCTGCAATTTTAACCTTTTCATTACCAGAACATGGAGAATATGTTTTAAATAAAGATGATATGCTGGTCATATGGTCAGACGCCCCTGAATCAATGATCCATGGGACTGACTCTATAGCACAAGATAAACCTCTAAAAATTTTCAAAATTACCTGATTGTGCAATAGAAGCACTAGGAACACTAGATGATGTAATGGACTGTAAGAGTTTAATGAGTTGATCAACTTGCTCTCTACTGAAAAGGGTATTGTTAGCTTCATGTGCTACAGCGGAGACTTGCCCTTGTTTACCACCAGCTTTATTGCCCTTTAAATGAGTTGGTTTTCCATGAAGTCTCCAGCAAGTCTCTCGGGTATAGCGTGGCTTGTTGCAGTAATCACATCATACACAATTTGATTCATCACTTCTTTTCTGATGGTAACTATTACTTTTGTTTGCCATAGATTCAGCAGCAACGAGAGCAGTGATATCTGCAGTTATAGGCTCTGGTTTTTTGTTCTTTCCCAACATAACACTTCTCCTGGTTTCCTTTCTTTGTACTTCTAAGAAAAACTCTCCAAGGGATGGTAGAGTTCCTCTACCAATGATCCTTGCTCGAACTTCATCAAGTTCATCATCTAGTCCAACCAGAAACTTGAAAATCCTCCCTTCCTTAATCACTTGATTGTGATATTTCGAATCTTCAGGTGATTTCCATTCATGAGTGTTGTAAACGTCTAAGTCTTGCCAAATCCTCTTCAAATTATTGAAGTATTTGGTCATGTTGTCTCCGCCTTGCTTGATCTCTCCAATTCTCAAGTTTAGTTCATACACTTGAGATTTGTTTCCCATATCGGAGTACATCTCATTAACACTGTCCCAAAGCTCCTTGGCTATTGAGTAACACATGTAATTGGCACCAATCTCTTCTTCCATGGAGTTGACTAACCAAGTCATGATCATGGAATTTTCTGCATCCCATACTGCATATTAGGAGCTTTCCCTGGCTGGTTGCTTAGTGCTGCCTGTCAAATATCCTATCTTGCCCCTTCCACGTATATACATACGGACTGACTGAGACCAGCGGAAGAAATTCGCTCCATTGAGACAAATTGTAGTGATTTGAACCAAAGGAGAGTCACCCAAAGTCATTTTGGGTTCAAAACCTTGATTCTACGATGTCGCTGGTCCACTGTGAGAAACGACTGTGGTAGCCGAGACATCATCTTGTGACTCGGAAGCCATGCTTGGATAAGGATTAGGGCCGGCAGAGCAGCTCGTACTCTGCTCTGATACCAACTTGAAAGGAAATATTATTGCTCTTATTCAAAATATACAACGCAGCTCCTCTTATAGAAAGAAGGAGAGCAGAAAAAATAGGATGCCATAATGGCAAATCCCTATGAAAAAGAAAATAACAGAACTGCTGACTCTATCTTAGGAAATAATTGAAATAGTTTCCTAATTACATGCTAATCTGTTTCTAACTAAATATTTACAATAATAACAAAATATTTACAATAAATAGGAGAGATAACACACGTTTAATGACAATTAATGTAGACTTTCAACAGAAGCAAATGATCTTTATCTCTTTAAATAGAATAAATCAGAAAGAGAAATAAAATCCCTACAATCAGGGACAATAAAAGAAGGAAATAACAGAATAGTCAACACTCCCCCTCAAGCTAGGTTTCCAAGGTTGAACATGCCTAGCTTGTCAACTTGTTTTTCAAACATCCTTCTTGCTAAAGCCTTTGTTAGAACATTAGTAACTTGATCATTTGTAGACACATAAGTTATGCATAGAATCCCAGCCTTAATTTTTTCTTTGATGAAATGTCTATCCACTTCCACATGTTTTGTGCGGTCATGGTGGACAGGGTTGTGAGACATATTTATGGCAGCCCTTGTTGTCCCAATAAATCTTTAGAGGAGGGATAGTTTTCATCTCTAATTCTTCAAGGAGAAGTTTCAGCCATAACATCTCACAAATTCCGTGAGCAACAGCTCGAAATTCAGCTTCAGCACTACTTCTTGCCACCCCATTTTGTTTCTTGCTTCGCCAGGTGACCAAGTTACCCCATACAAAGGTACAGTACCCTGAGGTAGACCTCTTGTCATCAATAGAACCAGCCCAATCTGCATCAGTGAACCCTTCTATGCTTCTGGACTCATTTTTGCTAAAATATAGGCCTTTACCAGGTGATCCTTTGAGATATTTAAGAATTCGAAGCACAACCTCCATGTGCTCTTCACAGGGAGCATGCATGTACTGACTAGCCACACTTATAACAAAGGTTATGTCAGGTCTGGTATGGGAAAGATAGATAAGCTTCCCTACTAGACGTTGATATCTTCCAATGTCAACTGGACTTGCATCCTTTTGGTTGCCAATCTTAATTATAGAATCCATTGGTGCGTCCACTGGTTTACACCCAAGCATCCCCGTTTCCTTTAACAGATCCAGCACATATTTTCTTTGAGTGACAAAAATTCCTTTCTTGTTTATAGCAATCTCCATTCCAAGAAAATAGCGAAGAGATTTCAAATTCAGTTGCCAGCCTATTTTTCAATCTTGTCATCTCCATTACATCATCTCCTGTCAAAATTATGTCATCCACATAGACAATAAGAACAGCAATCTTACCATCTTTGTGTCGATAAAAGAGGGTGTGATCAGACTGAGCTTGCTTATACCCTTGTTGAAGAATTGCTTTGGTGAATCTACTGAACCAAGCTCTCGGGGACTGCTTTAACCCATAAAGAGCCTTTTAGTTTGCAAACCATTCCATTTCTCCCTTCATTATCAAACCCAAGTGGAAGATCCATGTATACTTCCTCTTCCAAGTCTCCATTGAGAAAAACATTTTTTACATCAAGTTGATGTAGGTCCCAATCTAAGTTGGCAGCAATAGATAAAAGGACACGGACAGTGTTGTGTTTGGAAACTGGAGCAAAAGTCTCGTTGTAATCTATGCCATACGTTTGAGTAAATCCTTTTGCAACCAACCTCGCTTTGTGCCTTTCAATAGTACCATTAAACCTGTACTTTACTGTAAATACCCATTTATAGCCAATCGGAGCCTTCCCTTCGGGTTTCGGTACAAGATCCCATGTATAGAAAGAAGGAATGTGAATGTATGAATATTATTCCTTTAATCAATTGTGTACAGAGAAGGTTACAATATATAGGCTAATGTCATTAACTGTTATCCTAAATATAAGAGAGAAAAATCAGCCCTAATAAAAACAAAAATAAAAAATATATCTGTACAAATTTGATATTAATGTTGTACATATCTGATATTAGTGCTGATATATTACAACACTCCCCCTTAAGCTGGTGAGTGAATATCTATCATTCACAGCTTGCAAGTAGGACCTTGAAATCGCTCTATGGGAAGCCCCTTGGTGAAAACATCTGCTAATTGGTGCTCTGAAGAGACGTACTCTGTAGTTATAAGGCCACCATCTAATTTTTCCTTGATAAAATGGCGATCAATCTCTATATGCTTTGTCCGATCATGTTGAACCGGGTTGTGAGCAATGCTAATTGCAGACTTATTACCACACAATAACCTCATAGGAGCTTCGTACTTTATTCTGAGATCATCTAGTATGATTCTCATCCATAACAGTTCACAAATTCCTTGTGCCATAGCTCGAAATTCAGCCTCTGCACTTGACCTTGCAACAACATTTTGTTTCTTACTTCTCCAAGTCATCAAGTTTCCTCCTAAAAACATGCAGTAACCTAAGGTAGACCGTCTGTCTACAACTGACCGGCAAAATCTGCATCTATATAGGTTTCAATGGTCAATTTTTGTTCCCTCCGAAATAGAAGTCCTCTTCCCAGGCTTGTCTTCAAATACTGGAGAATTCTATTCACAGCTAGCATATGTCTCTCACGAGGATCATGCATGAACTGGCTAACCACACTAACAGCATAGGCTATGTCTGGTCTGGTGTGAGACAAATATATCAGTTTTCCCACAAGTCTCTGATATTGTGCCTTATCCACCCTTGGGCTCCCTTCATTGTTTTCAATCCTGTGATTTTGTTCAATAGGTGCCCATGTGGTTTTGCAACCTAGCTTACCTGTTTCCTTAAGCAAATCCAGGACATATTTCCTCTGGGAAATAAAGATGCCTTGTTTGGAATAGGTAACCTCTATCCCAAGGGAGTACTTCAGCTTTCCCAAGTCCTTTATTTCAAACTGTGCAGCTAGTTTTTCTTTTAGGACCTGTTTCTCAACCTCATCATCATCGGCAATGATCATGTCATCAACATAAACCAGAAGAAGTGTAATTTTATAAAGAAGGTATGATCTCCCTGGCTCTGCCTATAACCTAAGGACACCATAGCATTAGTGAACCTCCCAAACCAAGCACGAGGAGACTGCTTGAGTCTATATAAGGCCTTCCTTAACTTGCACACCATATTCCCTCCACCGGTAGGTCCATATCCTGGTGGGATGTCCATATATACTTCCTCTTCCAAATTCCCATGGAGAAAAGCATTTTTAACATCAAATTGGTGCAAGTCCCATCCAAAGTGTGCTGCCAAGGAGAGAATGATCCTGACTGTGTTCATCTTTGCTACTGGCAAATGTTTCCTCATAATCAATCCCATATGTTTGAGTGTACCCTTTTGCAACCAGCCTTGCTTTGTATCAGTTTAGAGTACCATCAGACCGATATTTCAATGTGCAAATCCATCTGCACCCCAACTATCCTTTTGTCCTTTGGCTTCTCAACAATTTCTCAGGTCTCATTCTTGTTCAAAGCACTCATTTATTCATGCATGGCTTGAACCTAATTCTTATCCATTAATGCTTCTTGTACTGAAGTGGGGACTCTGGTAGAATCAATTGCTAAAATAAAACTCCGATGCTGTAATGATAGGTTTTTAGTGGACACAAACTGAGATATAGGGTATTTTGCACTAGTTCTTCTGGCTTTTCTTAAAGCTATTGGCAAGTCATCAGCGTTAGGTTCACAAATATCATGTAAAGGACTATTCAAAGGTTCAGAATCAGGAATGCTTACCTCTGGTTCGGGTGATTGAAGCTGCTGTTGGATCAGGTTGGGTTTTTTCCGATAATACACCTGCTTGTATCGATCTATAGGAACAGATACTGATTCTTTAGGTGTCTCTGAAGTATCAGAAGATGATGCCACATCCTTCATCAGAGGAGGGACAGATGACTCAATAGATTCAGCCAGAAGAGGAACAAAAGATTACTCAAGGGACTCAGCTTCTTGACCACTCTCCCCCCGAAGCTGAGGATGAAGGTGAAAAGACTTGGATTCATGAAAAGTGACATCCATGGAGACATAGACACGACGACTTTGAGGATGATAACATTTGTACCCCTTTTTGTCTGATGCAAACCCTATGAAGATACATTTCATAGCCCTAGGATCCAACTTACCACGATATTGACTATGGACATGAACAAAGGCAACACAACCAAAGACACGACACAGGAGATTCTTCATGGTAGGAACAGAAGGGAAGAAGGAAGTCATGAGTTGCACAGGACTAAAACCATTCAAGACACGGGAGGGCAATCTGTTCATCAAGTATGCGGCAGTTAACACAGCTTCCCCCCAATAAGGCATAGGGACAGACATTTGGAATAGAAGTGCTCTTGCAATTTCTAGGAGATGACAATTCTTCCTTTCCGCAACCCTATTTTGTTGGAGGGTATCAACACAAGTTAACTCATGTAACACACCATGTTCTTTATGGAATTTTGTGAAATGCTGATTCACATATTCCTTGCCATTATCAGATCGTAACCTTTTTATATATTTTCCAAACTGGGTTTGAACCATGCGATAGAAATTCAAGAATATTTGAAACACTTCAAATTTATCTTTCATAAGAAATATCCATGTGACCCTAGTGCAGTCATCAATAAAAGAAACAAACCATTTTGTACCAAATATATTAGAATTATAGGAAGGTCCCCACACATCAGAATGAATAAGATCAAAAGGTTCAATACTTTTATTATTACTAGGAGAAAAAGTTGTGCGATGGTGTTTCGCAAACTGACAAACATCACAAAGAAAACACTCAACAGACTCATTTTTAAACAATTGTGAAAATAATGACCTAATAAGACTAAAAGGAGGATGACCAAGGCGTTTGTGGTGAAGCCATATCTGAGATGCAGCGCAATTTGAAATTGTCTCATGACTGGATGGGACACCGTCTGACTGGTACTACCATGAGTTCGATGTAGAACATATAACCCTCCTTGTTCCTTAGCAAACCCAATCGTCCTCCCCGTCGTAAGATCCTAAAACACACAATGAGAGGGAAAGAAGATCACTGTACAGTTTAAATCTCTAGTAAGCTTATGAATAGAAATAAGGTTATTTGACAAATGAGGGACATGGAACACATTATGTAAAGGAAGGGAAGATTGAAGTGAAATAGTACCACATCCTGAAACAGGGACATGGGATCCACTAGCAACCGTGATGTGATGCTTACCAGATAATTTAGAGTAAGTGAAAAAATATGAGGGATGAGGGGTCATATGATCAGTAGCACCAGAGTCAATAATCCAGAGATCCTCAGATACAGTATTAGAAACATTAAAGGAGAATGAACTTAAATTCTTACCAGTCATGGTTAGAGAACAAGTGCCAGAAGGCTTACTCATAGAATCCAAGAGAGTGCGCAAACGATCCATCTCGGCTTTACTAAGCGCGGGAATTGCCTCCCCATAAGGTGGTGCAGATACCTCTTCACCCTCAATAACCAAATCAGACACCGTTTGATTAACTTGCCTTTGTTGACTGCCTTTAAAACCCCCAGAGCCTCCAAGAACCTTGTCTCTGCCATGGAGTTTAAAACAAGAGTCCTTAGTGTGACCAGACTTCTTGCAATAAGGACACCAGCGCTCGTCACGTTTGGCGGATGACTTCCAAGAGGATGATCCAGGCTTTTCAAATGATAACCCACCAATAGGACCTTTGCCGGTGGCCAAAGCAGAACCATCACTTGAATTACCCTTATTCAACATGACAGCCCAACGACTCTCTTCCCCCCTAACTGTGTAGAACACCTCGGAGAGAAAAGGAAGCTTGTCCTTTCCTAAAATCTGAACCCGAATAGGATCATACTCAGAATTCAACCCAGAGAGAAACTTAAAGACCCGTCCACGCTCAATAAACTTGGTTAAAGTAGCAGTATCCTCAGTGCATTTCATCTTTAAATCCTGGTTTTGATTTAGCTCAATCCATAAACCATTCAGAGTACCATAATAATCAGTGACAGAAAGAGAGCCTTGCTGGGTATTAAAAATTGTGTTTTCTAATTCATAACACGTAGCAATATCTTATTTCATAGAATAGGTTTGAGAACTATCCCAAATTTCACGTGCAGAAGTAAAAAACATACAATTCTTACTGATATCTGGTGTCATAGAGTTCCATAGCCAAGTCATAATCAAAGAATCTTCATCATCCCAAATTCCAAACTGTGGGTCATCTGCCTTCAGAGGATCCCCGACAATGTGTGACAACTTCCGACGACCCTTGAGAGTGGTGCGAATAACCTGGGCCCATTGGAGATAGTTCTTACCATTGAGGTGATAAGAAGAGTGTAAAACTGGAAGATCATTTGGATTCAGTGCTGCAACGGCAACCGGAGGCGGTGGAACGACAACCGGAGGCGGCGTAGTGATGGTGGAGGACTGGGTGTCTACTGTAGACATTCTGGTTGGACCCAAAAACAGTCAGAAATGAACGGGGAGGAGCCGACGATCAGAACGGAGGGGGTCGCGCGGTGAACGGCGGCGTGGAGGGCGGCGCGTGGCTCTCACGCGCGTACAGTGCGGCGGCGCGTGGTGGCACGTGGGTGGTTGGTTTGGGGTGGGCTTTTTGAATGTGGCCGGAAAAACGCCGACAAGCAATCTGGCGAGGGTGGTGAGACAAAAAAACGGAGGCGGCGAGTGGTGGTTTTAAGGGTGGTGGTTTTAAGTCTCAGGCAGCAATAAGGCTGCAATAGGAGACTGCTCAACGAAAGGAAAAAACAAAGGCAAGCCCTAGGAACGACCTAGGCTGCTGATACCATATAGAAAGAAGGAATGTGAATGTATGAATATTATTCCTTTAATCAATTGTGTGCAGAGAAGGTTACAATATATAAGTTAATGCCATTGATTGTTATCCTAAAAATAAGGGCGAAAAATTAGCCCTAATAAAAACAAGAATAAAAAACATATCTGTACAAATCTGATATTAATGCTGTGCATATCTGATATTAGTGCTGATATATTACAACACCATGTTTGGTTCTTCTCAAGAGCATGGATTTCCTCAATTACAGCCTTTCTCCATTCAGGATCCCTTAAAGCCTCCTGTACATATTTTGGAATTTTTTTTCTTCTGACAGGTTAGTGATAAAAGCTTGTAGAGAAGGTGAGAAATGACTGTAGGAAACATAATTAGAGATGGGATGCTAAGTACAAGAGCAACTTTCTTTCCTTAATGCAATAGGTAGATCAAGATCACTAACCTTAGGAAATGAAATCGGTTCTGATTCATGGCAAGGCATCAGGTCCACAACATTCTCAGTTCTGCGAGATGCATTTCTTCTGGAATAAACATGTAACTCAGGCTGTTGTTGAGGATCTCCCCGTCTCAGAATTGGTAATATTTATGGCAGACTCTAGGTCATTTGTTTTAGGTGTAGGCTCTTTTATTTGTTCAGCTGGTGTGGGTGGATCATCCTGAATGTGTAATATAGGGCTTGGTGAAGGTTCCCAAGAAAGAACTTCTTTCCCATTCTCCCCCTGAAGTGAATTCTTGGGGTAAAAAGGCTGATTTTCAAAAAAGGTGACATCCATAGTGGTAAAACATTTGTGTTTATCAGGGGAGTAGCAACGATACCCCTTTTGAGTGGCTGAGTAACCAAGAAAAATACAGGGTATAGCACGAGGGTCAAGCTTACTTCGGTTATGGTCATGAACATGGACAAATGACTTACAGCCAAACACTTTGAGAGGTAAGGAACTTACAAGGTGAGTTTGAGGGTAGTACTGGAGAAAGAGCTGATAAGGAACCTGATGGTTGAGAACACGAGAAGGAAGCCGATTAATAAGATAGCAGGCTGTCAAAATAGAATCACCCCAAAAAAATTGAGGAACATTGTTAGCAAACATAATGGAGCGAGCAACTTCCAAGAGGTGTCTATTTTTCCGTTCAGCTACCCCATTTTGTTGTGGGGTATAAATACAAGAACTTTGGTGAATAATACCGTTTTCTAAAAAATACGCCTCAAGAATGAAATTGAAGTACTCTCTCCCATCATCAGTACGGACAATTTGAATTTTTTTATTGTATTGGTTTTGTACCATCAAGTGAAATTGTTTAAAAATTTGGGCAGCCTCATTCTTTTCTTTCAAAAGGTAAACCCAGGTGATCTGTGTATGGTCATTAATAAATGTGATGAACCACCGTTTGCCAATTGGATTTGGAACCCGAGAAGGACCCCATATATCACTATGAATTAAAGTAAATGGTCTAATTGATTTATAGGGTTAAGATGGAAACACAACTCTTTGGTGTTTGGCAACTTGACAAACATCACACTGAAATATATCTTTATTCTCAAAAAGTGAAGGAAACAACTGTTTAAGGTAAGGAAAACTAGGATGGCCTAACCTAGAGTGCCATAACATTATTTGTTCTTTTCGAGATAGGAAAATGGAGCAGCTGCCAGTGGTCAAAGCGTGTTGATTGCTGGGAGTGACTTCTTCAAAGTAATAGAGGCCATTGTGTTCCTTAACACTGCCAATCCTCATGCCCGAAATCATATCTCGAAAAATACAGCGAGAATGTGAGAACTCAGCAATACAATTTAGATCTCTCGTTATTTTACTAACAGAAAGCAGATTGCAAGATAATTTGGGGGCATAGAGAACATCTTTGAGGGATATGTGAGGGCTAATATTAATGGTACCAGTTCCAGCAACTGTTGCAAACGATCCATCAACAATCTTAATTTTCAGGTTTCCAGGACTAGGTTTATAAGAATAGGATAAACTTGCACAACTTGTCATATGATCTGTGGCACCAGAATCTATCACCCAAGGTTCAATAGTTTTGGATTTACCACTTAAAGCAGTAAGAAAAGTACTTTTTTGAGCCAAAAGGGACGTACTAGAGGCTAGTTCTTGTCCTTGAGTGGGAAAATGATTCTGGTTTGTCAGTTGGGTGTTGAGGATTTGTTGCAACTGCTCAAGTTGTTCCCCACTGAGAGAAAGATTGAGGTTGTTGCCATTTTTTGATGTTGACTCAGTGGTAACTTGCATGCCCTTGGAATCCTTCCTATTATTACGAGAGTTTGGTTTCCCAAACAATTTCCAACATTTATCACGGCTATGATTTGTTTTCTGACAGAAATCACACCAAAGGTTCCCATTCTTTTTCTGACTCCGAGATTCTCCTCGAAAATTCTCCGATCCGTGGACTAAGAAGTCAGAGTTTTCAGCTGTTGGTGTTGCGGTACCAAGCATAATGCATTTGCAAGTTTCTTCTCGGTGAACCTCACCAAAGATATCATCAATACTTGGTAGGGGTTTAAAGGCAAGTAGGCGTCCTCTGACCTCATCTAGATCCTTGTTAAGTCCTGATAAAATATCATAAATTATGTCCTTGTTCACAGCTTTTTGATAGTGCTCAATACAACCAGAACACAACCAATGACCATTATTAAATAGATCTACTTCCTGCCATAATTTTGTAAGGGCGTTGAAGTAGGTTGTAACATCCCTTTCGCCTTGCGTGAGGTTTCGAGCCTTATTTCTCAGTTCAAATAGTTGGGGGTTGATTTTTCCAGATCAGAATATTGCCTCTTGGCAGCCTCCCATATCTACTTGGCAGTCTGATAGTACATGAAGTTCTCACTAATCTTCGCATCCGTGGAATTGATCAGCCAAGCCATCACCATTGAATTCTGGGCATCCCATGTTTCAAAGGCTAGGTCTAATTCTGTCAGCTTCGTGGCAGTCCCATCAAGGTACTTATACCTACCTTTCCCTCAAATCACCATCTCAACAGAACGTGACCATGGCAGATAATTTTTTTCCGTTGAGTTTATGAGTGGTAATTTGAAGGGAAGAAGTATCGGAGTAGGGAACCTAAACAGTACCTACATTAACTGCTTTTGAAGTTCCATTTGGAGTTTGCTGTGTAGATTCTAAAGTTTCGGAAGTCTCATCCCCTTTGGTGCCAATCATGGCTCTCCCCCAGGGAAACGATGGCAGTTTGCCAGCCATAGGGAGAAAAACGACAGCAAGGGAACAAGATAAAAGAGAGAAATCTCATAAAATGAGAGGATGGGTAATAGTGGAATTAAGCGAGAGCATAGTGATCAGAACCCTACTCATGATACCATGAAGAAATCTAAAATCTGAGAATACTTTCATATATTCGAGTAGGAGGGAATACAAGACTTTTATAGAGAAACTAGGTAACAGGTCTGCTAATGATTCTCCATAAAGTCAGCAACAAACAATCCTAAAATTAAGGAAATAAAAAAGGAAGAAAACAGAAATAGAGAGATAAGGAAACAAATGATCTTATCTCTTTAAATGGAATAAATCAGAAAGAGAAATAAAATCCCTACAAACAGGGACAATAAAAGAAGGAAATAACAGAATAGTCAACAATTATATTTGCTTTGGTTTGAATAAGGTTTATATATTACACTATGGCCTTTGGAGGCTAATGTTGTATATATAAGATCTTTTCTTTCCCTCTTGGCTCTTTATAATAACGTGTAAGGTTATTATGAATCTAGAAAGTAAGTTAGAGGTGTCATGACTAATACTGTATACTATTGTATATTCAGTATATACTAAGGTATTGGTATTAGAATGTTACAAGGCTCTTCTTGGGCTGAAACAAACCGGGTCTATGGAGGAGTTTAGGGAAGCTTTTGAGTTGAATGCGGGCCCTTTGAGGAATACTAATCAAGAATACCTCCGCAGTATCTTCTTGACTAGAAGCACAGCTGAAATCAATTTATGAAAGGGAGTTTATGGCAATTATGTTGGCAGTCCAAAAATGGCGACATTACTTGTTGGGCAGACCATTTATCATCCATACTAATCAGCGCAGTCTGAAATTCCTTTCAGAACAACATTTAATGGGTGAAGAACAATATAAATGAACCTCTAAGCTGCTGGGTTTTGACTTTGAGATCAAGAATAAACCTGGTTGTGCTAATAAGGTGGATAATGCTCTCAGCAGGAAGATGATGTTTGCTGCATTGTCTACGGTGCATTTTAATGACCTAGACACTTTGGATGAGGAGTTGCAGGCTGATAGTAGTCTAAAATCCGTCATGCAGGATTTAATTCACAATTCAGGTTCTCACCCAATGTATCAATTGATTGGGGGAAGATTATTATTTGAAGGGAGACTAGTTTTGCCTAAGCAATCCACCAAAATTCCTCTGATTCACTACCAGAATTCCTTTGATTCTGTCTGAGTTTCACAGCTCATCTTTTGGAGGTCATTCTGGTTTTTTCAGGACATATAAAAGGATTGCTAGTTTAGTCTATTGGGAAGGGATGCGTGGAGATATTCAGAGATATGTTGCTACTCGTGATGTGTGCTAGTGGAACAAATATCAAACATTGTCTCCAAGGGGTCTTTTACAACCATTACCTATTCCCACTCAGACTTCGGCTGATATTTCAATAGATTTCATTGGGGGACTGCCTAAAGCTCACGGAAAGGACACTATCATGGTGGTGGTTGATAGGCTCACTAAATATGCTCATTTTGTGGCTATTTCCCATCCTTTTTTTGCTAAGGAGGTGGCAAATTTATTCATTAAAGAGGTGGTGCGATTATATGGGTTTCCAGTCTCTATTATTTCAGATAGGGATAAGGTGTTTCTCAGTCATTTCTGGACTGAGTTGTACAAGCAGGCTGGTACTCGTTTGAAATTTAGTTTTGCATACCACCCACAAACCGATGTTCAAACGGAAGTAGTAAATTGTTGCTTGGAAGCTTACTTAAGATGTTTGACTGGAACTAAACCTAAACAGTGGCCTCGGTGATTAAGTTGGGCTAAATATTGGTTTAATACCAACTATAACAGCTCTACTAAAACTACTCCTTTTAAAGCCCATTACGGCAGGGACCCTCCACTGTTGTTCAAAGGAAATACTTTTCCATCTGTAGTGGAAGAAGTAAATTTGTTGACTAAAGAAAGAGATTTGATGTTGGAGGAATTGCGAGAGAATTTGCTGAAAGGGCAAAACAGAATGAAGATGCAAACTGACAAACGTCGGAGAGAGGTGGTGGATTGGGTTTATTTGAAGCTGCAGTCATACAGACTCGGATCTTTAGCTAAAAGGGTTAATGAGAAGTTGAGTCCTAGATTGTATGGACCCTACCAGATTATGGAAAAAATTGGAGAAGTGGCCTATCGGTTAGATCTTCCAGTTGACAACAAAACCCACCCTGTTTTCCATGTTTCTCTATTGAAGAAAGTTGTTTCTATACAGTAGACATCAGAGCCATTGCCTCCTATGTTGTCTGATGAGTTGGAGTTACAGGTGCAACTAGAACAAGTTCTCCAAGTCAAAAGGACTTCTGTGGGTGTCCATCAAGTTCACATAAAGTGGTCTGGTCTCCCAGATTGTGAGAACTCGTGGGAGTTAGCGACAACCATTCAAGAGCAATTTGCTCATTTTGACCTTAAGGACAAGGTGGATGTCTTGGGGGGGGGGGAGTATTGTTAGCAAACCTGCAATTAGGAAGGTGTATACTAGGATGAATAAAAAAGATAATAAGGGATCAAAGCTAGTTGGGTAGTTGTTCTGTTATTGAGTGGTTATTCTGTTACTAGTGGCAATTATTCTGTTGGTTGGTTAGTTAGTTGAGTCTGTTTGTTATAAATAGAGCGGGGGGTCATATGGGAGAAGCAACTTGTTTTAGAGTGAAGGGAAGGTTAGGAGAGTGAGGACCTCTCGAATGTCCTTAGGCTGTGGGTATTCACAGTTTGGCTTGTGATTGCCATATTTGGTCCGTTCTTGTAATTCTTTCTGTTTCTTTCTCCCTCTAGTTGATACAGAGAGGAGAGTTTATCAATAAAGTTTCTATCTTTTCCTTAATTCCTGGTCCAGTTCTATCACAGACTCTTTAGGATCAAGGTAGCAAATCCCGGATAGCAACACAGAGCAGCCAACCACAAAAATGCTATAGCGGGTTGCAGGACGGCTGCTACACTGAAGATAGCAATACTGAAAACTTAGGACTCATTCACTCAAAACTTAGGACACTTACATCATCAAGACTCATAACTAAAAGAAACACAGGATGTAGCTATGTGAAACTTAAAAACAGAGGTTGGAGCTTGTGAAATGGAGGCTGCC
The DNA here is from genome assembly GCA_029884605.1 of Ormosia emarginata. NCBI lineage: Eukaryota > Viridiplantae > Streptophyta > Magnoliopsida > Fabales > Fabaceae > Ormosia > Ormosia emarginata. The sequence continues at coordinate 22,245,924 of JAQQTP010000074.1, read as the reverse complement.
ATCTAAAACAGAGGCTGCTGTGCGAAATACAGGAAGGAGTCGCACACAAAACTGAGCAAGTTGTTGTGCCAGTGTGAAACAGAGGCTGGCTAGTGCGAAAATGGTGGTTCGTTGTACTGGATTGAGGAAAACTTGACAAAAACCATAAACAAAGTGCAAAAATGGAGGTTGGATGCGGTGGGTTGAAGAAGTCTAAAACAGAGACTTTTTTTGGTGAACGTCTAACACAGTTAAAATACCTAATTTGGTGCTGTCAGCTGGGCTTTAGTGGGGGTAAATGAAGGGAATTCAATACATTTTAATGCTGCCAGGTGGGCTTAAGTGAGGGGTACTTTAGGAAATTTCCACACCCAAACACAAATTAGGGTTTTCCTCCCCTCACTCACTATTGCAGCCGCTATTGCCGCGATCTCTAGCTGCGACGCGGCCACTATGGCTGCTACGCTGAAATGCGACGTGATGACCGTCTAGGAGCAAATGACCTCTGCTTCACCCCGCTCCGGTGCTATAGTTAACTCTGTTTAGGATTATCTACAAGACTTCAGATGTTATCAAAACATCATCCAAGTTCATTCAACCATGATCATTCAGAACAAAAAGAGTCCGCCAACAGGGTTTGACTCATTTGGTCGACCTTTCACTCATAACAATAGCATGACTTGGGTTCGAATCCAAGAATCCCCCGTTGCTAGGCGATCTATAATCCCACTATAAATCCTCACTGAGGTTGGTGGTTTGCCTTGGTCTTGGAATGGGGAGAGCCTCCCCTCACCCTAAACTTTATTGTAACCAAAAAAATCTAAAGAGAGTCGAATACTATGGTGCTTTCACTTTAAATACTTTAGATACATATTCTCATTTCTTTATGTTTTAGGCCACATACCAACCTGAAACAAGGCATAAAGGGAGATCCAGGGCTCAGCCCAATAATATAAATGAAGCAGATTTAGATCAACATTATAGGTTCATTAATATGTGTTGTGAAACAAGACATTGGGAGAACTGAGGGTTAGCCCAATACAAATGGAGCAACTTAGGAACAGACTCAATAGAGCCAACAACAATAAAGTCTTTTTCTTTTTTTGAAAGAAAAAGAATTTTCATTAAGATGAAGAGAAAAAATTATAATGAATTGGAAGATAAGGAATCCCCCTTAACAAAGAGCAAAACACAACAACAAAGCAAAGAGAAAACATCAATGGAACAGAGCTGCTCAATCCCTCAATGTATCTGCTAGGGAAACCCCCTTACACCAAATAGAAACCAAGCACCTAATCTTATCCCAAATCAGCTGTTGTGCCACAGAAACCTCCTTCAAGATACAAGAGTTATGCTCCAACCATATGCACCAAAATGTAGAGTAGATTGCACATTGCCACAAAACTTTATTCTCTTTACTTCCAAAACCATTAAAGCTAGTCATCAAAAATTTGTCCAAGGACCTAGGGCACACCCAAACTTCACCAAAAATGTCAGAGTTTTAGAGAGAAACAGCAGCAGAACAATGTAAGAAGAGTGATAGATACTGGTGAGACTAGGTCAGAATTGAAGAATAGTGATTTATTACTGCACTCTGGTTGATATCAGAATGATGTCAACCCAGAAATTATAGAAAAATTCATAAAAATAATAGAAACAGATAGTCTGACCAAATATAGAGTGCTCAGTCCCTCCCAAGAGTCTAGCCCAAGTTTTTCCTCCCTTTTCACGTTCCCTTGCCCCCACAGTTATACACAGCAATCCTGTCTAATCCTTTCCTGCCTTGAATCCCATTTAATCCCATCGTTACAGCCATTAATCCAACTTAATCCTACCATTATACACAATTATCACCATTACCATCAATTAATTCCACTTTCTGTTACTATAGCAATTAATCCCACGTTCCCCATCCTGTCCTCCTTGCATCCGTGTGTCTATCAATACTCCCCCCAAAAGAGTCACCTTGTCCTCAAGGTGAAGGGTCGGGGAAATATAATAGCTCAAGGGACTCCCTCTAGGATCCCATTGCTTGAAGCATGAAAGCCAAGAGCTGCATTCCTTGGAACCTACTTTGGCACTGCTAACTTCCACCCCACATTGCTTGCCATATGCAGCTACTGTCTTCAATAACTCCTCAAAATTAGGTTGAATGCAAACCACATGATCCTGCAATAAACCATTTGCATTGCCTTGGAACTTAGTACCACACATTCGACCATTTAGGAAGCAATTTGAGGTTTCATTTCCACTCCAATAGCATAGTTGACTTCAGCCACAAGAGGAGTTGAGCCAGCAATCAAAGATGGTCTTGGATTCAAAATAGTAGCACAACCAGCATCACCAACACCTGTTGATAGACTGCTAATGAGAAAACCTCTCATTTCTAACTGCTAGTAACCCATTTTTGTAGTTGGAACATAAGTAGGTTTTCCTTTGAAGTGCTTTGGATAAACCCCACAAAAAAATCTTTCACCTCCTTGTTCCGCCTTGGGATTTCAATTGAGCCAACAAAAGAACTCCTCCCTACTTGAAAGATCTAGTGTTACTATATTGTACCTACTGGCATTGTTTTTGCAACTGAAAACCACTCATTAGAATTGTTCATGAAGATGAATCTGATTTCCCTAAGCCCTTCTAACCAATCCCACCTCAAATCCACATTTGTTCCACCCGGGTCAAATAAGAAGGAATCATGGACTATCTCAATGTCTTGCAACTGCAGCAACAGACCCCTCCTTTTGCCTTTTATTCCCCATCCAATCTTCTCTTTATTATAATTCTTCCTTGTGATAATCTTAACTTTCACCACCTACCAGTACAAAGAACATTTGGACCCCAGCTTCTAGTGAGGTCATGCAGCCTTCAATTTTGTCCACCAAGTATATGCATACAATAGCATCATAAAGAATTGTGCATGTGGTGAACTTATCATTATGATCAACACTTGTGTGATCACAATTACCATTGCTGGATTGAAATAGAGCATCACCCAAACAATAGTTTATCAAACATTCTACAGTAGAGCTATCATAAACAAACTGAACTCGTAATGGAGAGTATGCCCTTTTCTATAATAGGTCATTATATGTCAGTAGGTTCCTCTCTACCATGGCATGGGTTGTAAACCCAATGAATCTTAGCCCTACTTGAAGGTGGAGAAGATTTGTTGAAGGACAACATGCAATTGGGTAAAGTGGTAGCTAAGTTGACCATCACAATACCAATACCAGTAAAAGTTGACTCACTAAATAGGAAAAATACAGTTATGACAGTACTCAAAGTCATAGCGATAACACCTTTGAATTTCTCCAAAATGGATGCTGAAATGTCAAGCAACTTCTCAATTTTCTTCACCTCAACATTCTTGAATGAATCATTTTCTGGTAGAGGTACTTCAACAATTGTAGGCCACAGAAAGGAGAAAGCAAGTTCTTTAGTACCTGGATCAAACCCGAAGCGGCCATGTGCTAGTTCCATGTATTTAGATGACATTGTTTCTTGTTCAATACTGGAATGCAATGGTTGTAACCGAGCATCATTATCTGTTTTGGGCCATGGCCCAAAATCTATTGCAATAGTTTTAATGGGTGGGGTCTCTTTGGATGCAATTGAATCCTTTGCTCCAATTTCAATTATAGAATTGGGTCGTGGCCCACATATCATTGAGTACCTTTCTTCATTTTTCTGAACCCCCTTCCTCTTATCAGTGAATTGGGCATGACCCATTAGGTTAAGAAAAGAACTCAATTCCCATTCTGCCCCTCCTTCCCTCTCCACCCCAAGCACGATGCTTCTGGTAGGAGATTGAGGTACAGCAACCATTTTTGCCAGCGTCTCAACCACAAACGATCCTTCGATTGTCATACAAAGGTTTGGGTCCGATGGTTCTGGCGGTGAAGGCTTAGCCGGCGCACACGAGATCCAGAGCTCAGTCGCAATAAATGACCCATCCGTCACCATGGAAGAACCCGAGTCTGGCAGTTTTGGAAGTGGCAGTGGCAGTGGGCTGACCAAACTTCTTGAAACCCAAAGTTTTCTAGCCATCGTGGGGTACTTCTGCCCCTACTAGACCATCGTGTATAGATCGTCCTCCATCTCCACCCTTACTTCATCACTAAGACATGGCCATGACTGCGGCAATTTTCGTCTCACTGTAACAAGCTCTTTCTGGAGTTCCTCCTCTTTCGTCATCATCTCAACCGAATCTAAGTTCTTGAAACTGTGAAGCACTGCTGCATCACCACCTTCATCTTCTACCTCGATCTCCTCTACCACATTCTCGATCTCAAGCTTCTCCAACAAAGGGTCATTCTCTGTTTCTTTCTCTGAATATGTTCCAGTTCTGATTCCTCATCCCAGACCCAAATCGGCTAATCCAAGTCGTACTCGGCCTGGAGTCTTTTGACTAGCACCTTCAAGAAGGTCCACCAAATGGCATTCAGATTGCACCACTCCCACCACTGGTACTAAATTAGAGCTCGGCCTCTCAAGGCCCTCACAACCGCTGGTAGTTTCTCCCAGTTTGGAGTTGCATCTGCGTCGAAGTGTTGCACCACATTGATCAACCAATCATAAGCGTCATCTCTGTCAAACACCAGAATCTCCAATCTCTTGCGATGACTAAGATCTTGCATCTCCAATCTCTTGCAATGACTAAGATCTTGCATCTCCAATCTATCCAGTAGCTTCTCGATTCGCTCCGTTTTGTCATCTATTTTTTTCGTAACTATCCAAGGCTCCCGTTGTCCCTTCTATCACCAAAATCGTGAATGCTGGAACGTCGTCGAAATCGCGACCTCCCATTCGTCTCTTCCTTGTTTCGGGCCTGTAGTAGTTGCATCATCTCCTCCAACCGCCCCTCCAGCACTTCATGCTTCTGCTGCATAGTCCTCTCCAACGTCTCAATGCGGGATTTCATAGCTCACGTGGTCACCATCCAAAACCCCCTGGATCGAGAGCTCTAATACCAATTAATAGATACTAGTGAGACAAGGACAAAAAATTGAAGAATACTAATTTTTACTGGACTCTGGTTGATATCAGAATGATGTCAACCCAGAAATTATAGAAAAATTCAAAAAAAAAGTAAAAACAGATAGTTTGAGCAAATATAGAATGCTTAATCCCTCCTAAGAGCCTAGCCCAAGTTTTTCCTTCCTTTTCATGTTCCCCTACCCCCACACTTATACACAACAATCCTGTCTAATCCCTTCCTGCCTTGAATCCCATTTAATCCCACCGTTACAACCATTAATCCCACTTAATCCTATCATTACACAATTATCACCATTACCAGCAATTAATCCCATGTTCCCCACAATTAATCCCACTTTTTGGTACTATAGCAATTAATCCCATGTTCCCCATCCTGTCCTCCTTGCATCCGTGGGTCTATCAAAGAGATGAGGAATTGATTCAGAAACAGCACCACGCATAACACATATTAGGGGAAATAGGCTTACGTTGCCTCCGAACTTGCTCCGCAGTCCAAACATAAGACTTGACCTTAGAGGAAGCTTGGGAGCTCCACAGGGTTTATCAAAATGGAAAGTAGCTCTATTCAATGAATATGTTAGGAATTGGAAAAAAAGATTCGCACGAAAAAACCCCGAAAAGGCCAAGAGACCAAATCCTTCTATCCAAATTAGGAGACAAATGAACAGAGTCTAGACATAAGTTTGTGGTTGGATAAAGTATTTTAAAAATTCAGAGAATTTGAAATATCATGAAATTGAAATGCAGTAATCTAATACCCATCATTTATATAACTTTCGTTTCGGATAATTGTTTATGAAATAAGATTTTTCAAAACTATCCCTTGTCTTCTCTTATGTCGTCACCATGGATATCAATAGCTTGACCAACCATGGAAAACCATCATAATCAAACTACAAGCACCAAATCTATAGTTTCAATACCAGATCCCTGTTTGATTGTACCAGAACATGAAAACACTACAGTGGACTTTAATTAGGACCAGATTTGACGCTTGCTTTTTGTTATAATATATCAGCATTAATATCAGATATGTACAGATATGATTTTATTCTTGTTTTTATTAGGGCTGATTTTTCTCCCTTATTTTTAGGATAGCAATCAATAGCATTAGCCTATATATTGTAACCTTCTCTGTACACAATAATTCAAGGAATAACATTCATACATTCTATATGGTATTAGCAGCCTAGGTCGTTCCTAGGGCTTGCCTTTGTTTTTCCTTTCGTTGAGCAGCCTTATTGCTATCTCCTATTGCAGCTTTATTGATGCCCGAGTCTTCAAACCACCATCCGCCACCTGTCGTCGCCGTTTTTTGCCTCACCGCCCCAGCCGGCCTACTTGTCGGCATTTTTCCAGCCACCTCCGAAAAGCCCACCCCAAACCGACCAACCACGCGCCGCCACGTGCAGTCCACGCACCACCGCACTGTACGCACGTGAAAGCCACGCGCCGCCCTCCACGCAGCCGTTCACCGCGCGAACACCTCCGTTCTGCTCGTCAGCTCCTCCCCGTTCCTTTCTGACTGTTTTCAGGTCCAACCGGAATGTCTACAATAGACACCCAGTCCTCCACCATCACTACAACGCCTCCGGTTGCCGTCGCAACACTGAATCCCCATGATCTTTCTGTTTTACACTCTTCTTATCACCTCAATGGTAAGAATTATCTCCAATGGGCCCAGGTTATTCGCACCACTCTCAAGGGTCCTCGGAAGTTGACACACATTGTCGGGGATCCTCCGAAGGCTGATGACCCACAGTTTGGAATTTGGGATGATGAAGATTCTTTGATTATGACTTGGCTACGGAACTCTATGACACCAGATATCAGTAAGAATTGTATGTTTTTTACTTCTGCACGTGAAATTTGGGATAGTTTGAGTCAAACCTATTCTATGAAACAAGATATTGCTGCGTGTTATGAATTAGAAAACACAATTTTTAATACCAAGCAAGGATCTCATTCTGTCACTGATTATTATGGTACTCTGAATGGTTTATGGATTGAGCTGGATCAAAACCAGGATTTAAAGATGAAATGCACTGAGGATTCTGCTACTTTAACCAAGTTTATTGAGCGTGGACGGGTCTTTAAGTTTCTCTCAGGGTTGAATTCTGAATATGATCCTATTCGGGTTCAGATTTTAGGTAAGGACAAGCTTCCTTCTCTCTCCAAGGTGTTCTACACAGTTAAGGAGGAAGAAAGTTGTCGGGCTGTCATGTTGAATAATGGTAATTCAAGTGATGGTTCTGCTTTGGCCACTGGCAAAGGTCCTATTGGTGGGTTATCATCTGAAAGGCCTGGCTCATCCTCTTGGAAGTCGTCCGCCAAACGTGACGAGCGATGGTGTCCTTTTTGCAAGAAGTCTGGTCACACTAAGGACACTTGTTTTAAACTCCATGGCAGAAACAAGGTTCTTGGACGCTCTGGGGGTTTTAAAGGCAGTCAACAAAGGCAAGTTAATCAAACAATGTCCGACTTGGTTATTGAGGGTGAAGAGGTATCTGCACCACCATCTGGGAAGGCAATTCCGGCGCTTAGTAAAGCCGAGTTGGATCGTTTGCGCACTCTCTTATATTCTATGAGTACGCCTTCTGGCACTTGTTCTCTAACCATGACTGGTAAGAATTTAAGTTCTTTTTCCTTTAATGTTTCTAGTACTATATCTGAGGATCTCTGGATTATTGACTCTGGTGCTACTGATCATTTGACCCCTCATCCCTCATATTTTTTCGCTTACTTTACTCTAAATTATCTGGTAAGCATCACATCACGGTTGCTAGTGGCTCCCATGTCCCTGTTTCAGGATGTGGTACTATTTCACTTCAACCTTCCCTTCCTTTACATAATGTGCTTCATGTCCCTCATTTGTCAAATAACCTTATTTCTATTCATAAGCTTACCACAGATTTAAACCGTACAGTGACCTTCTTTCCCTCTCATTGTGTGTTTCAGAATCTTACCTTGGGGAGGACGATTGGGGTTGCTAAGGAACAGGGAGGGTTATATGTTCTACATCGAACTCATGGTAGTACTAGTCAGACAGTGTCCACATCCAGTCATGCGACAAGTTCAGATTCCGTTGCATCTCAGATATGGCTTCACCACAAACGCCTTGGTCATCCTCCTTTTAGTCTTATTAGGTCATTATTTCCACAATTGTTTAAAAATGAGTCTGTTGAGTCTTTTCTTTGTGATGTTTGTCAGTTTGCGAAACACCAACGCACAACTTTTTCTCCAAGTAATAATAAAAGTATTGAACCTTTTGATCTTATTCATTCTAATATGTGGGGCCCTTCCTCTAATTCTAATATATCTGGTGCAAAATGGTTTGTTTCATTTATTGATGACTGCACTAAGGTTACATGGATATTTCTTATGAAGGATGAATCTGAAGTGTTTCAAATATTCTTGAATTTCTATCGCATGGTTCAAACCCAGTTTGGAAAATCTATAAAACGGTTACGATCTGATAATGGCAAGGAATATGTGAATCAACATTTCACAAAATTCAATAAAGAACATGGTGTGTTACATGAGTTAACTTGTGTTGATACCCCCCAACAAAATGGGGTTGTAGAAAGGAAGAACCGTCATCTCCTAGAAATTGCAGGGGCTCTTCTATTCCAAATGTCTGTCCCTAAGTCTTATTGGGGGGAAGCTGTCTTAACTGCCGCAAACTTGATAAACAGATTGCCCTCTCGTGTCTTGGATGGTCTTAGTCCTGTGCAACTCATGACTTTCTTCTTCCCTTCCGTTCCTACCATGAAGAATCTCTTGTGTCGTGTCTTTGGTTGTGTTGCCTTTGTTCATATCCATAGTCAATATCGTGGTAAGTTGGATCCTAAGGCTGTCAAATGTATCTTCATAGGGTATGCACCAGACAAAAAAGGGTACAAATGTTATCATCCTCAAAGTCGTCGTGTCTATGTCTCCATGGATGTCACTTTTCATGAATACAAGTCTTTTCACCTTCGTCCTCAGCTCAGGGGGAGAGTGGTCAAGAAGCTGAGTCTCTTGAGTCATCTTTTGTTCCTCTTCTGGCTGAATCTATTGAGTCATCTGTCCCTCCTCTGATGAAGGATGTGGCATCATCTTCTGATACTTCAGAGACACCTACAGAATCAGTATTTGTTCCTATAGATCGATACAAGCAGGTGTATTATCAGAAAAACCCAACCCGGTCCAACAGCAACTTCAGTCGCCTGAACCAGAGGTAAGCATTCCTGATTCTGAGCCTTTGAATAGTTCTTTACATGATATTTGTGAACCTAACCCTGATGACTTGCCAATAGTCTTAAGAAAAGCCAGAAGAACTTGTGCAAAATACCCTATATCTTAGTTTGTGTCCACTAAAAACCTATCAGTACAGCATCGGAGTTTTATTTCAGCAATTGATTCTACCAGAGTCCCCACTTCAGTACAAGAAGCATTAATGGATAAGAATTGGGTTCAAGTCATGCATGAAGAAATGAGTGCTTTAAACAAGAATGAGACCTGGGAAATTGTTGAGAAGCCGAAGGACAAAAGGATAGTTGGGTGCAGATGGATTTACACAGTGAAATATCGGTCTGATGGTACTCTAGACCGGTATAAAGTAAGGCTGGTTGCAAAAGGGTACACTCAGACATATGGGATTGATTATGAGGAAACATTTGCCCCAGTAGCAAAGATGAACACAGTCAAGATCATTCTCTCTTTGGCAGCACACTTTGGATGGGACTTGCACCAATTTGATGTTAAAAATGCTTTTCTCCATGGGAATTTTGAAGAGGAAGTATATATGGACATCCCACCAGGATATGGACCTACCAATGGAGGGAATATGGTGTGCAAGTTAAGGAAAGCCTTATATGGACTCAAGCAGTCTCCTCGTGCTTGGTTTGGGAGGTTCACCAATGCTATGGTGTCCTTAGGTTATAGGCAGAGCCAGGGAGATCATACCCTCTTTATAAAACATTCCAAAGAAGGCAACCTTACACTTCTTTTGGTTTATGTTGATGACATGATCATTGCCGGTGATGATGAGGTTGAGAAACAGGTCCTAAAAGAAAAACTAGCTACACAGTTTGAAATAAAGGACTTGGGGAAGCTGAAGTACTTCCTTGGGATACAGGTTGCCTACTCCAAACAAGGCATCTTTATTTCCCAAAGGAAATATGTCCTGGATCTTCTTAAGGAAACAGGTAAGCTAGGTTGCAAAACCACAAGGGCACCTATTGAACAAAACCACAGGATTGGAAACAATGAGGAGAGCCCAAGGGTGGATAAGGCACAATATCAGAGACTTGTGGGAAAACTGATATATTTGTCTCACACCAGACTAGACATAGCCTATGCTGTCAGTGTGGTTAGCCAGTTCATGAATGATCCTTGTGAGAGACATATGCTAGCTGTAAATAGAATTCTTCAGTATTTGAAGACAAGCCCGGGAAGAGGACTTCTATTTCGGAAAGAACAAACATTGACCATTGAAACCTATACAGATGCAAATTATGTCGGGTCAGTTATCGACAGGCGGTCTACCTCAGGTTACTGCATGTTTTTAGGAGGAAACTTGGTGACTTGGAGAAGTAAGAAACAGAATGTAGTTACAAGGTCAAGTGCAGAGGCTGAATTTCGAGCTATGGCACAAGGAATTTGTGAATTGTTATGGATGAGAATCATACTCGATGATCTCCGAATAAAGTATGAAGCTCCTATGAGATTACTGTGTGATAACAAGTCGGCAATCAGCATTGCTCACAACTCGGTTCAACATGATCGGACAAAGCATATAAAGATTGACCGCTATTTTATCAAGGAAAAATTAGATGATGGCCTTATAACTACAGAGTACGTCCCTTCAGAGCACCAATTAGCAGATGTTTTCACCAAGGGGCTTCCCACAGAGCGATTTCAAAGTCTTACTTGCAAGCTGGGAATGATAGATATTCACTCACCAGCTTGAGGGGGAGTGTTGTAATATATCAGCATTAATATCAGATATGTACAGATATGATTTTATTCTTGTTTTTATTAGGGCTGATTTTTCTCCCTTATTTTTAGGATAGCAATCAATAGCATTAGCCTATATTTTGTAACCTTCTCTGTACACAATAATTCAAGGAATAATATTCATACATTCTATACTTTTTTATCACCACCATCGATAGAAGTTGAGTGAGATCAACTTGATCTCAGCGCAAGGCCTCAAGCCCTGTTGTCTCTCAATTATAGGCAGAAAATCTCTACGGTCACATGGGTCTGCAAATCTGTGACCATCCATACAGCTGTGCGATTCCTCCTCAGCAACACAGTCTGCTCCAGCAGCGATGACAGAGCCATGAGAGATCTGCGAGCAAAGATCGCAAAGTGAACTAGCGAAGTGAAGCCTCAACCATCGAGAGTGAGATCAAGGTTGTTAAAATCGAGATCCTCTACATAGGATCAGAAGGGGAGATTAGAAACATAAAACATGAGATCATAACACGAATCATAATACCCTACCTAAAATAAAAAATTATATTCAAACATATATATATATATATACATATATATATATATATAAAATAACTTTAAGAAACAAAATAACCTTAAAATCACATAAGACATTTAATTAAACTTCTATTCACAACACAAGTTAGAGTTACCACTCAATATAAAACACATAAGGCCCAGAAGGCCCAAAACAAAGGAGAGAAACAAGATCCATGAAGCACACTTGACTAAAAAAAGGAAGCACACTACACACCACACCACACCACAACAGCAAGCACACAACCAAAACAAGGAAAAAAAAAAACAGAGCCTAAACAGATCGAAGCACCCACACCAAACAACCAGACGATAAAGCACCCAAAGCAACTGGATCGAAGCACACAAAGTCCCAAACACCCAGCAACCTAACCGTCTCAGCCAAAGGGGGAACAGCAACCAGATTGAAGCGAGGACCCAGTCAAACCACCCAACAGATCAAAATTGAACCACCTACAGATCAAAGCACCTATGCAATTCGAATGAGAGATGGGGTCGAATGGGATGTCCTGACGATGTCGAATGAGATAATGAGGTCAAATGGGATGTTCAGGATTGGGTGGGCTTCAGTTTTTTCTCAAAAATGGGTTGCTCTACCACTTCAATGGTGGCTCGCCCTGCACGTAAAAATCGTTTGATCCCACCACTTATACAACCTTGCTTGACGATCCTACCCCGATCCCACCAAACCAATTTAGTGGGTGTAATCGGGATCGGAGCTCCTACAAAAGATCGTAATATCATGCGATCCTACGAGGTAAATCACGATCTTGACAACCTTGAATGATATCCATTTTGTAGTGGCCGGTGGCAGAAAAGAAAGAGATGAGGATTTAGAAATTCCACCTCAAAAGGTAGAATTTCAAATTCTCCCTTTTGAGCAAAAGGATACTTGATAGAAATCACAGAGAATTTTTAAAATTTCTGTTTTAGTTATCCTAAAAAAGTATTTATAATATAGCATTTTAAATTCTTTTGAAAATTGCATTCCCTCTTTCAAATCCCTTATCCAAACACATTATAAAAGAGACTCCAATTCATAAAGTTCCCTATAATCTAAGTTAACAAAAAAGTGAAATTCAAAGAAAAAACGAATCTTGAACAGCGACAATAAAGATGAGGTAAACAAGGAATGCCAACACACACTTAGAGTATGGACAACTAGACTCCTGGAATTGAAGTAAACACTATCAAACTCATCAAGTCCAGTTTGGCCAGAAGAATGTGTGCACAGATGAGATTAATTTTTTTCCTTGTCAGGAGTCAGGTCTTAGCTAGGAGCTACAGCAGAGTAAAAATCAACAACCAGAATTTCAATAAGCAGACAACAAAATGAAAATATTCCTATATAAAGGTCAGTGAGTTACAAGTATACAACTCCAAAGATGCTATCAATATTTTAACAAACATATGTTTGGGTATATTATAATCAGATAAGAGATTCCATTTTAATGCTTGTGTATAAGCCACAACACTAATGATTGTGATATTCATCAATTGTTATTGACAAAGAGAAGGGGAATATGTAGTGGGTAAAAAAGAAAATCACTGGGGGAGATTTAAAGTGACAAAATACCATTAGAAGTGCAAAAGGATTAAAATACTAAATAGATCAGGCATGAATCTAGTTGAATAATCTAGGAATGTGGCCAATAATAGAAAGCAGACTTTTTACCAGGAAAGACAAACTCAAACTATAAAATTACCAAAACCATATTGTGTAAATTCATCTCTTTCATATAACATTTTCATAATTTTCATGCCAACCTCACGATTGCTGAGCTGATCTAGTTGGTAAGATCCATGCAACCGCAGCATTTTCACCTGCAAGTGAAAGCCAACTTAACATAAAGTCTTTATTTACAAGGAAACATCAGATGCTGCAGAAAAATCTCAAATACAGTAGCCTTTACTAACCACAATATCAAGCCAACCAACTGACAGTGCAGATGACATCACTTCCCAATATTTAGGATCATCCTCAATCACCTGCACAGACAAATTTCATATTTTTACTTCCCCAACCTTGGAGAAATTGATCAAACACAACTGTTATAGACATTACAACAACAACAACCAAGTCTTTTCCCACTAGGTGGGGTCGGCTACATGGATCAAATGACGCCATTGTGCCCTATCATAAATCAAGTCTTCAGAAATGCCATACAAATCTAAATTTTTTTTAATCGTTTCACCTACAGTCTTTCTCGGTCTCCCTCTACCTCTAGCTATTGAGCTATCCTCCACCTGATCTACTCTCTGGAATACAAAAACAAAATCCAACTCGTAGACACAGATCTCATACAGATCTTTCACCTCATATGGGTGTTATTCATGAGTAGGTTTAGTTCAGAAACAATTGCTAATTTACCTTTACATTGTCAGAGTGGCTAACTCTTGGTGAACATTGGGTGTATACATTATACTTCTACATTGAAGCAGTTTCTCATGTGATATTTTCCAGGGATTTGGCTAGGATAAGGAGGCTAAGGTCTTGTGGCAGTGTGGAGTTTGATCTGTCTATGAAGTATTTGGTTGGAGTGAAATTCCCACTTTTTCAAGGGCATCTGTTTACCCTTACATATGTAATGGGATAGGACTATTTTATAGCCCCTCTTTGGTTCGCAATTCATCATTGCATTAAAGGAATATCTATTTCAAATATGCAGACAGATTGGATAGACTTTTTGCATTTTTGAGCTTCTAGTTCTCTGTTTTCTTTTAGATTCTCTGTTTAGTAGGATATCTTATACTTGGGGTCAATGTAATCAAAAATTTTTTGTCCCCTAATTTGCATTACCTAAATATCTTCAAACTAGAGGATTGAAATAACAGAATCTTGAATATTACCATTTTACTCTTGGGCTAGTTTTTCACCTTTCAAATCAAGTATAAAGCTTAAAAGTATATATGATAAGAACTGATATTAATACTGAATATTAAAGCAGCACAAGGAGGAAATCTCCTTTTACAAGAAAGAAAATACTGGAAAACAATACAAAATGCAGGAAAGAAAGATAACAATCAGAGTTGCAGTACCAACTCTGCCCCAGTGGCCTAAGCCACTCCAAAACTCTGTTATATCTCTCCACTCCCCACATTCCCTTTTATTACATTTTCCTAGCCTTACTACTTGCTTTCCCACACTCCTTGCCACGTACGCAAAGTTTGTTATATCCCAAATCCCTTTTCGGCCCCTTCGTCATAATTCCCACCTGGTTTAGCATAGGAGTGCCTAACAATACTCCCCCCAAAAGATTCACCTTGTCCTCAAGGTGAAGGTTGAGAATGACTCCTGTAACAACTGAAAACAAACTCCCACCGCGTCAACGGAATTGATTGGCATATTCTCTCCTTACAACAACAACAAGACAAGCAAGAACATAAGATCAGTGTCGCGGAGATGAAGATGTTGCGCTGGATGTGTGGTCATACAAGACAAGATAGGATTAGGAATGAATGCATTAGAGAGAAAGCAAAGGTAGCACCTATTGTGGAAAAGATGGTAGAATCTCACCTTAGGTGATTTGGACATATAAGAAGACGACCCTTAGAAGCCCCGGTAAGAAGAGTAGATCAGGTGGAGGATAGCCCAATAGCTAGAGGTAGAGGAAGACCAAGAAAGACTATAGGTGAAACTATTAAAAAAGATTTAGATTTGAATGACATTTCTGAAGACTTGGTTTATGATAAGGCACAATGGTGTCATTTGATCCATGTGTTGTTGTTGTTGTTGTATTCTCTCCTTAATTAGTTGTAGAAAACCCTTCAGTTTAGGAGTCCTTGGACGGTGGCCTCTTACATTATTTTTAGTGTTTATTGTTACTTATTTTCTAAGAGTGATTAGCTTGTTTTCTAGGAAACTAATTTTTATGTATGGCTACTATATATTACCTTCATTGTAAACACTCAGGACACATATAGAAAACAGTTTTGCCTTCACTTTTTTGAGTTTAACATGATATCAGAGACAAGATCTCATTTCCGTCGCCTACTTTGCTAGGCTCGCCTGTTCCGTCTAGACATCTGCAAGGGGGTGTTAAGAGTCCCACATCGCCTGCTTCAATCTTTCGGGTGCGGTTTATATATCTGTTGGGCCACTTCACTTAATGCCAATTGGTTTTAGGTTGAAATCTAACATCGTATCAGACTGGCTTACGATCCTAGCCTAGCCTAGCCAGAAATTCTACGTCTCTTGTCCTTTTTTTTTCTCAGCTCTATCCTAGTTCAGACTACGTTCTTCTTGGTCCTTTTTTTTGGATCATTCCTAGTCCAGAATTGGTTCTTCTTGAACAATCTTTTCTTAGCCTCATGTCTGCGGAAAAATATGATGTCTTGTGGGTTCGTCTTAATGGCAAGAACTACTCAGCCTAAGCATTCCAATTCCAGATATTTGTCAAAGGTAAGGATCTTTGGGGTCATATTGATGGCCGCAACCCTGCTCCTAATAAAGACACACACAAGGACATGCCAAGTGGGAGGTAAAAGATGCTCAAGTCATGGCATGGATCATAGGCTCTGTTAATCCCAACATCGTCCTCAATCTTCGACCCTTCAAGACTGCAGTCGATATGTGGGCCTACCTGAAGAAAATCTACAATCAGAATAACACTGCTCGAAGATTCCAGCTTGAACACGAAATCGCCATTTTTAAGCAAGATAGTCTCTCTATCTCTGAATTTTACTCTCATTTCATGAATCTTTGGGCCGAATACACCGACATAGTCTATGAAAACTTGACTCCTGAAGGTCTTAATTTGGTACAATCAGTTCATGAAACTACTAAACGAGATCAATTTCTTATGAAACTGAGATCTGACTTTGAAAGCATCCGGTCCAATCTCATGAACCGAGACCCTGTACCCTCACTGGATGCATGCCTCAATGATCTGTTTCGTGAAGAACAACACTTCTCACTCAAACAACCATGGAACAACAAAAATTCTCCTCTATTCCAGTGGCATACGCAGCACAAGGCAAGCCAAGAGGACGGGACATGAGCGTTGTTCAATGTTTCTGTTACAAAGGCTTTGGTCACTTCGCTTCAACCTGTCCCAAAAAATTCTAAAGTTATTGCAAAAAGGATGGACATATTATCAAAGAAGGTCCAACAAGACCACCCAAGCGATTTGCCACAGCCTTTACTGCCTCGGTTGGTTCTTCTATTCCTAGTAGTTCTACAAATACAGCATCTGTGCAACAAAATGCTCCTACCCCTGTTCAAACTTTGACTCCTGAAATAGTTCAACAAATGATCATTTCAACATTCTCTACTATAGGACTCTGAGGTAAATCCTTTTCTACCTCTTCTCCTTGGTACTTTGATTCTGGGGCTTCCCACCATATGACAAACAATTCCCAATTCCTTATTAATGTCACCAAATATTCTGGAAATCTCAAGATTCATACTGCTGATGGAAATCTTTTACCTATCACAGCCACTGGTGATATTTCTTCATCTCTAACTGATGTCTTTGTCTCTCCCAATCTCACTAGTAATCTTATTTCTGTTGGTCAGTTAGTTGACAATGATTGTCGGGTAGAATTCTCAAAATCTAGTTGTCTTGTGCAGGATCAACACACAGGGAAGATGATCGCGAAGGGGCCTAAAGTTGGACGCCTTTTTCCTCTCCATGTCTCTTTGTCTCCATGTTTTTCAATGCCTTTTGTCTCTTGTAATTCTGCTAATATTGATTACCAAATGTGGCATAAGCATCGTGGACATCCAAATTCAAATGTACTTCATGACTTGTTGAAATCTAGTTTCCTTGGAAATAAAAAGTCCCCATCTCTTAGTGTTGTTCACTTTGATTGCATTTCTTGTAAACTTGGCAAAAGTAAAATTCTACCTTTTCCAACTCATCAATCGAATGTAGGACAGCCTTTTGATATGATCCATAGTGATTTATGGGGGATGGCACCTGTTATATCTCATGCTAATTACAAGTACTTTGTCACTTTTATTGACGACTATAGTCGTGTCACATGGATCTATTTTTTGCGCTCTAAAGACGAAGTATTCTCTACTTTCAAATTCTTTCATGCTTATGTTCAGACCCAATTTTCTTCAAAAATTAAAATTCTTCGCTCCGACAATGGAGGGAAGTACACGTCTCATTTATTTCAGGAATTCTTGAAAACTAATGATATTGTATCTCAAAAGTCCTGCCCTTCAACTGCCCAACAAAATGGCGTAGCTGAAAGAAAAAACTGCCATCTGCTTGATGTTGTTCGCACTTTTTTGTTGGAATCTTCTGTGCCATCTCGATTCTGGTGTGAAGCTCTCTCCACTTTTGTCCACCTTATTAACCGCTTGCCCTCTCCATCATTGAACAGTGACTCTCCTTTCACTCGGTTATTTGGTCACCCACCCACTTATTCTAGTCTTCGCACCTTTGGTTGTGTGTGTTATGTCCATCTTCCTCCACAAGAACGCACTAAACTCACCGCGCAATCTATTGAATGTGCCTTTCTTGGATACTCTGCTCACTAGAAAGGTTTTCTATACTATGATCATAATCTATGTCAAATTCAGGTCTCTAGAAATGTCATCTTTCAAGAAAATAATTTTTTTTTGCAACTCACCATGACCTTCTCTCTTCCTCAATTTCTGTTTTTCCATTGTTTTCTAACTCTCTTGCAGGACCACCATCATCAAAACCTCTCTTGATGTACCAAAGACTTAATAAGGCCACTCCAAATCAGCCATCAGAACCTCCTGGACCCCCTTAAGATCACTCCCTGGCTGCTGATCCAATACATGCTCTAGAACCAGCTCCTCTACAACACAGTTCTCGCGTTTGTAAACCACCGAAAAAGTATGGTTTCGCCTCTCCCTTATCCTTGACAACAACTTTATCATTTGTTCTTATCCCTTCTTCTTATAAACAGGCAATGGAGCATGAATATTGGCAGAAAGCTATTGAAACAAAACTTCTAGCCCTAGAAGAAAATCAGACATGGGATAGTGTTCCATGTCCCCCATCTGTTAAACCTCTTGGCAGCAAGTTTGTGTTTTCTATAAAGCTTCGTTCGGATGGCTCCATAGACCGTCACAAGGCTCGACTGGTTGTTCTTGGAAATAAGCAAGAGTATGGACTTGACTATGATGAGACCTTTGCACCTATCTCCAAGATGACTACCGTGCGCACTATTCTTGCCATTACTGCCTCCCATTCCTGGCCATTACATCAAATGGATGTCAAAAACGCATTCCTCAACGGTGACCTGAAGGAGGAAGTTTACATCAAACTTCCCATGCCTACACCATCACCTAATGTAGTTTGCAAACTAAAACGCTCTTTATATGGCTTGAAACAGGGACCAAGAGTATGGTTTGAGAAGTTTCGACACACACTACTTGGCTTTTCCTTCACATAGAGCCAGTATGATCCATCTCTTTTTCTACAAAGGACTTCTAAAGGCATCATAGTACTCCTTGTTTATGTGGACGATATTGTGGTGACGATCAAGAGGCTATCTCTGAAATTAAGCAATTGCTTCATTCTACTTTTCACATGAAAGATCTTAGCCTGCTCACTTACTTCTTGGGGTTAGAAGTACATTATCAAACTAAAGGCATACTTTTAATTCAGCACAAGTATATTCAAGATCTGATCCAGTTAGCCGGCCTCACCAATGCAACCTCTGTTGACACCCCAATGGAAATTAATGTGAAATATAGACGGGATGAAGGTGACCTTCTTGCAGACCCCACTCTATATCGCAAGATGGTTGGTAGTCTTATCTACCTAACCATCACTCGACCGAACATTTCTTTTGTTGTCCACACAGTTAGCAAGTTCATGCAATCACCTCGGCATTTCCACCTTTCAGCAGTGCATCGCATCATTCGATACCTTCTCGGCACCTCCAAACGCAGCTTATTTTTCCCTAATGGTTCATCACTCTAGCTCCAAGCATACAGTGATGCTGATTGGGCTAGATGTCCAGAAACAAGGAAATCTACTACTGGCTGGTGTATGTTTCTGGGTGATGTTCCAATCTCATGGAAATGCAAGAAACAAGACTTGGTCTCTAAGTCATCCACTGAAGTAGAGTATCACGTCATGTCTGCTACATGCTCTAAGATAATTTGGTTGCGTGGTCTTCTTACAGAGCTTGGTTTCTCTCAAGCACAACCAATTCCACTACATGCTGACAACACAAGTGCCATACAAATTGCAACAAATCTAGTTTACATGAACAAACGAAGCACATAGAGGTCGATTGTCACTCTATCCGGGAAGCCTATGACCGTAGAGTTATCACTTTACCTCATGTCTCGACATCTATTCAAATTGCTGACATCTTCACCAAATCCTTGACACGTCAACGCCACAATGTCCTAGTTAGCAAATTGATGCTTGGAGCATAGTAACTTCCACTAGGGTCCCATGGACCTTTCCCGATTCCTACAACAAGAGTCAGCAAGGAGGACAACGGGGAAGACATTATGCCCTGGCTAATAGCTCCACCAAAGGTGACAAGTGCAATTTCTTCCCCTAAAGCAAGAGAAAAACTGAACCCCATGAGCACAGGAACAACTGAATCAACTGAAAATGTATTACGCAATGCTTCCTTGCCAATTGAAAGCATTTCACACAGCTGCATCATTGCCTTAACCTGCCAAATCATCTTAAACCCACATCCTTTTGCAAGAGGACATGAACTCCTGTTAACAGAACTGCCAACCCCCTCAAAATTGGCCTCCTTGTCTTCCAACTTAAATACTTGGCCATTTCTGCCAGGGTCAAATAAAAAATAGTCATGGACTAACTCCCTGTCACCTTTAATTTTGGCTTGGTGTCCTTCCCCTTCTTCCGCACAGTATTCTAATGGGTTTGTCCTAGGCAGCTTTGTTTCTTTGTGCTGTGTTGTCCATTCTCCCAGTGTTGCATCACATTTAAAAAAATTTATGGCTGCTGTTTCAGCCTCTCTCGTGGAAGATTTGAGGTCTATTATTATAGTTTTAGTGGGCTGGTAGGGTCTAGAATTAAGCCCACTTTTGGTACCGAACCCTGTTCAAGCTTTCTCTATAACCCCATCAGACTCTTTAATCAACTGGGCTAGATTAATAAGATCTGAATGAGACTCACCGTTAATTTCTGAGTGAGACCCACCTTTCAGCCCAATCTCTGCTGCTGAATTACTCCTTCCAAACTCAGTTTGTGGACTAGGTCGTGGCTCAAGCTCCACCTTGGGATTTGGCCCATGGCCCAAGCTCCACCTTGGGATTTGGCCCACTTTCCTCTAGATCCCCTTACTTCTCTTCAATCCAATGAGTTGTGTCCATTTGGCCTGAATGAGATCCATTTTTAATTTCTGAATGAGGCCCTTTTGTTCAGCTCTAAATGTGGTCCAACCATCTCCTTTTCAGAGGTACCTTTTGTTTCCTCACTGAATTGGGCTCGGCCCATTAAGTATAAAATATAATTCTGATTTTCAGAATCCCTATTCATCTTCTCACTGATTTGGGCTTGGCCCATTCGGTCAAAAAGGGGTCCCAACTGTTGTAATTCCCATTCTGCCCTTCTTTCACCCCTTCTTGAGAATTTGGCATAACGGTTCTTCCACGGTGCGATGCAGAACCCAGCTCCGGCATGTATCCTTTTTTTATAGAAAAAGAAATATTATTAAGAGAGAAGAAAAGTACAAAGGAGGAAAAGTAATCCTCTCAAAAAAACATAGCTAAAACCTATGAGCTTGTATCATGCAACAAAGCAAGCCAATCTCTCTGCATGTCTACCAAAGAAACACCAACAAAGAAACCATGAGTTGAACACCAAAGAGAAGCCAAAAGGAGAACCCTATCCCAAATAAAGTCTAAACTTGAGGAAAGCCCCTTAAAAATTCTAGCATTCCTTTCCAACCATAAACACCACAAAATAGCGAAGATAGAGCACTGCCAAAGGATCTTTGCTTCTTTGTAGGAGCCAAAACCTCTAAACTTAAATAGAATAAAATGGTGCAAATCCTTAGGGCAGACCCAAGCCTCCAAAAAAACCAAACAACTTATTCCATAGATAATTTGCTGCAGAACAATGCAAAACAAGGTGATCCCCTGATTCCGAAGCAGAGTAGCACATTAAGCACATATCAGGAAACAAAGCAGTGATAGGTCTGCGCTTCTGAAGCATGTCGTTAGTATTAATTCTATTAAGAACAGCAGTCTAGACAAAAGTTTTAACCTTTAAGGGAACTTTAGACTTCCAAATGGACTTTTCCAAAAGGAATCTTTCTCTATTAGGAGAATGAGTCAAGAATTGAAAATAAGACTTACAAGAGAAAGATCCAGAAGATTCAGCTCTGGCATGTATCCATCCCTAGCCACCGTCATAGCTCCAGTCTTCTCACCACCACCCACTGCCTGGTCGCAGATGTAGCGGCGTTTGGTGCTCCCACAATTAGAAAACATGGGTACTTCCCAACTCAACCACTGATCTGCCACCTTTTCTGACGAGGCAATCTAAAACCTCCCCAACAGTCCCCAGCAAAATGTTGGCCAAGTCACCACTCTCATCCTCGGTTCCCACCACTGGAACCAGTTCAACGCCCCTCCTTCCAAACCAACCACTGCCGTAGCCACCTTCTCCACCACCAAGATCTAATTGATCTCAAAGTAACGTTCAACATGACACAGCCATCCGTGAGGGTCGGTGCCCGTAAAATACAGCATCTCCATCCGTCGCATCCTCTCTTCCCTTCGCACCTCCTTGAGATCAACGTGCCCTTCATTTCTGCTCCAGGTACCTCGATTGCTTCCTTCTCCTTTTGGATCCAACTGCCCATTTCGAACAGCCACCACGATCTGCTCGGTCATCAATCGCAACATCTCCTCAATCCCCCAATCAATAGTTTTTTGGATCAGTCTAGGACTTTCGCCCATCCTCCGTTAAACAGCTTCCAAGCAGCTATCCATAAGTGTGAATACCATCCAGAGGATCCCTAGGATCGGAAGCTCTAATACCATTGATAAGAACTGATTAATACTGAATATTAAAGCAGCACAAGGAGGAAATCTTCTTTTACAAGAAAGAAAAAACTGGAAAACAATAGAAAATGCAGGAAAGAAAGATAACAATCAGAGTTGCAGCACCATCTCCACCCCAATGGCCTAAGCCACCCCAAAATTCTGTTATATCTCTCCACTCCCCACCTTCCCTTTTATTCCATATTCCCAGCCTTACTCCATGCTTTCCCACACTCCTTGCCACGCAGGCTCTGTTTGTTATATACCAAATCCCTTTTCTGCCCCTTACTCATAATTCCCATGTGGTCTAGCATAGGAGTGCCTACCAATATCTATCATCCTTATCAAGACAATTACTGATTTTTTTTTATAGAAAAAGAAATTCATTAAGAAAGAAGACAATTACAAAGACAGGAGGATAAGATGTCCTCCACCAGCAAACTACTAAAATGAAAATTACAAGAACCAGCAAATCAAAAATCAAGAATAACAATGGTTAGTTGCAGCCCAATCTCTATGCAAATCAGAAACAGCAACCCCCTTAAATAGACCATTAGCTGAGCACCAAAGAGAAGCTAAAAACCTTATTCTATACCACAACATTTCTAAAGACACCGAAACACCTTGAAACATCTGAGCATTCCTCTCCAACCATATGCACCACAAAATAGCAAAGCTTGCACAATTCTGCAGAATCTTGACCTCTTTTCTTCTTCCAAACCCTTTAAACCTTATTGTCAAAAACATCTCTACAGAATGCGAACAAACCCACTCTTCCCCAACAACACTAAACAGCCTATTCCACAAAGAATTAGCAATCAGACAAAGTAAAAACAGATCTATAACTGATTCAGAATTGTTCATGCACATAATGCAAATATTAGGGGAAATGGCAGTTTTAGGTCTCTGAATCTGCAACAAACCATTTGTATTAATCCTGTTCAGTACCACAGTCCAGACAAAAGACTTCACCTTAGAAGGAGCTTTGGATTTCCAAATAAATTTATCAAAGGGTGAACTTCTGTCTATTCGGAGAATGGGTTAAGAAATAAAAGAGACTTACAAGAAATGCCACTAGAAGGGTCAAGAATCCAAATTCTCCATCTGGAATAGAAGAAAGATTGGCATTTTCTATAAGAAGGAGGAGAGATTGTAAATCTTGAGTATTTATTTCATTAAGATTCCTGAAGAAGTGAAAGTTCCAGGAAATAGAGTCACCATGGAAAGAACAGAAATTTGGCAATTATTGATTTTAACTCCATTAATGTTAATGGATTTCTAAGTGAAACTTATAAAATTGAGAATTTCTCCACTTGGCTCTGAAGCATGGGTACCCGTACGTACCGGGTACGGGTACGTGTCGGGTACACGATGGGTACTACCGAGTACGTACCCAATAATTTTTTTATTGTTTTTTAGTTTGGGTACGGCTCTGGTGCGGCTGGGTACAGCTCCATGCGGCTGGGTATGGCTCCACCTGTTGGTTGGGTACGACTCCACCTAAATGAGGCCAAAACACGGTCGTTTGGCCTTCATATTGGGTATTTTGTTTCATCCTTCAGCCATCACCCGTATCTGCCTCCACCCGAAGTCTCTCTCGACCAGATCTCTCAACCAACTCGTCTCTGCTTCTCCGACGACCAACTCGTCTCTGCTCGTCTCAGCCAACACCGGCGACTGCAGCTCTGGCAACCTGCAACGCGACCTAGTCCGTTCTCTGCCCTCACTTCAGTGCGCTCTACCCTCTATTTCAAATCCTCACCCCCCTCCGAGCAGCATTACCAGTGCAATGCGAGGCACAACCTTGACCCCCCCATTCTAGTCCCGAGCCCCAGACGAGGAAGCAAGGCAGTGAAGGCTTCTTCTTTTTCTTTTTCTAGTAACCAGACGGTAGTGAACATTTTTTTTTTCTAGGAAGCAAGGCAGTGAAAGCTTTTTCTTTTGCTTTCCCACCATGTTTTCACAAGGTTCTGCTAGTATTGGTGGTGTTGGGTCTGACAGTGGGTCTGGCACAGCTTCTTCTGCTTATATGCAACTGGCATAGCTGAAAATGGTTGTCCTCTTTGGGCTTATGTGACTATATTGCAAAGTAAAAAGGTTGGAGGGAATGCAAGTTGGAAATGCAATTTTTGTGATGGAACTTACAAGGGATCTTATTTTAGAGTGAGGTCTCATCTATTGAGGAAAAAAGGACATGGCATTAGCATATGTAATGCTGTGCTAAATGACTATCTTCAAGAAATGAAGCAAATAGAAAGAGAGGCTATTGAGAAGAATGCAAAGGCAGTGCAAGTTCCTTTACCCTCTAGCTCTACAAGTTTGAACCCTCCTAGAGTTGATATGTCTTCTGATGGGAGCAAGAGAAGAAGAGGCACTGAGAGTGCAATAGGAAGGGCATGTAATAATGAGGCAAGAGATCATTTGTCATGTGAAATAGCCAGACTATTCTACTCGGTTGGTTTGCCACTAAATGTGGCTAGAAATCCCTATTTTCTTAGCTCATTCACATATGCTGCAAACACTACCCTCTCCGGTTTTCTTCCACCTAGCTACAATGCTATAAGAACTTCAATGTTGCAAAGAGAAACAGCCCACATATTGAGATTACTTCAACCCATCAAAGACACTTGGCCAGAAAAAGGTGTGAGTATAGTGAGTGATGGTTGGACTAATGCACAGAGAAGACCATTGATTAACTTCATGGTTGCATCGGATTCAGGAACTATGTTCTTGAAGGCAGTTGATGGCTCTGGTGAGATTAAGGACAAACATTACATTGCTAATTTGATTTTGTCCACCATTGATGACGTTGGACCACAAAATGTGATGCAAATCATTACTGATAATGCACCTGTTTGCAAGGCTGCTGGAGCAATTGTTGAATCCCTTCATCCTCATATCTTTTGGTCACCGTGTGTGGTGCACACCTTGAACCTTGCTTATTTGTACTCCTAAAAACAATCCAAATAATGAGAGTGTTTATGCTGAGTGTCATTGGATTACTGCTGTTGCTGATGATGCCTTTTCATTAAGAATTTTATCATGAATCATTCCATGAGGCTAGCCATGTATAATCAATTTGTGCATCTGAAGCTACTTTCTATTGCTGAGACTAGATTTGCCTCCGTCATTGTAATGCTTAAAAGTTTTAGAACTATTAAGCATGGTCTCCAATCTATGGTCATTAGTGAAGAATGGTCTCACTATAGAGAAGATGAAGTTCAAAAGGCTGCCTCTGTGAAAGAAACAATTTTGAATGACCTTTGGTGGGATAAAGTTGATTATATTCTAAGCTTTACAAAGCCCATCTATGATATGCTTCGTTCTTGTGACACCGATAAGCCAAACCTTCATTTGATTTATGAGAAATAGAATTTTGTGATTGAGCAAGTGAAGCTAGCCGTCTATCAACATGAGGAAAAGGATTTGAATCAAACATTCATCCTTCTATGGTGTGGTGTATGACATCCTAATTTCTAGATGGAATAAAAGTTGCACACCTCTTCATGGCTTGGCTCATTCACTTAATCCTAGGTAAATTTAATTAACTTTCAAGTTCCAAGTTCTTTTACTTTTTCTTAGATGTACTTTGGTTTTTGTATTATAGTAATCATAACTTATATTTTGTATAATAGGTATTATTGTAGACAATGGCTTGAGGAAGCTCCAAAACGAGTCCCCCCACATAAGGACAATGAGATTTGTATGGGGAGAAACAAATGCCTAAAGGATTACTTTCCGGATCCTCAAGAAAGGCGAGTGGTCACTTCAGAGTTTGTTAAATTCTCAAGTGGTGAAGAAGAGCTTGGCCAATTTGATTGCTTGCAAGATAGGTGGAACTTGACACCAAAGGAATGGTGGGTCATGTATGGAGCTTCAATCCCCAAACTTCAAACCATTGCCTTGAAGCTCCTTTCACAACCTTCCTCTTCCTCTTGTTGTGAAAGGAATTGGAGCACATATTCCTTTATCCACTCCATGAAAAAGAATAGGCTAAATCCTAAAAGAGCTGAAGATTTAGTTTTTGTCCACACAAATCTTCGTCTCCTCTCAAGGAAGAATAAGAACTATAATGAGGGTGAGACTAAAATGTGGGACATTGGTGGAGATGAATGGGATCCATTTGAAGGGGCTGGGATTCTTGAAGTTGCTAGTCTCTTTCTTGATGAACCAGATTTGGAGGTTGTTCTTTTCACTGATGATGGGCAAGGAAATGATGAAATTGAGACTGTTGGAGTTTGATTTTTGTAATCATCTTTAGAAGTTATCATGTTGAACAACTTAAATATTGCAATTTCTTATTGTGGATGTTGTCTTGGTTGAACAATTTAAGTTCTTTTCTATGTTTTATGTTGAAATTTGTGTATTTTAATTTTTGTGTTATGTTATCATATTTTATTGTGTGAGATTTTAGTTTATTATATATATATATATTATTTATTTATTTTTTATATATATCTATATGCCGTACCCGTACCGGGTACCGGTACCGTACCCATACCCATGCAACGTAGCCACTTAGTAAGCTTAATATCAATTGAATATCTATTTAAAGCAAACGATCAGCTAATACAACCAAAGTAACAGCTAGTTGCCAAAGGGAAATATGCTAAAATTAACTTCCTGAAACTTATAAAAATGTGAAAATAGCAAAGGAAAAAAGGTTGAAGAAAAACCAAATATATTTGTTAATTAGCATTTAAAACTGAACTGTCTCAACATAAAGCACAGAAAAATATCATTATATTTATATTCTCTGACCACTGTCGTAAGTCTATATAAACCATAATCATATTTTCACTTCATTACGAAATAAAAAATGAAAAATAGTGCAGGGGCACATGCAGATGTTGTCAGACCTGTATGTTGACAAGCTCTTTCTGCAAATCCACAAGCTTGCCATAAATTGTTTCCTGTGTACTTGAAAAGAGGCTGTCATAATCCTGTCATAAAATGCAACCATTAACTTTAAAATAAGCATATGTGATCAGTGTTAAGGTAAGAAAGAAGTATGGAATTAAAAAACCAATCAAGAATATGTTAAGAGATTATTACAGCTAACCAATCAACAAGCCTTTCGGGTAGCCATGCTTGAGATTGCTTGTCTGCATAAAATATTTCCATTAACTCCCATGCAGCTTTCAAACATGTTGGCTCCTCACCTTTCTACAACAAGTGTCAAAAAGTGACTAAATTCTTGGTATTGTAAGTCCCACAAAGCTGGTCTCAGCTAAACTCCAGACATTTAGTAAAACAGTTTAGAAACTACAATAGTACCTTAACAATTGCGTTCGGGTCTTCAATTATTGGACTGGGAGGCAACTTTGGCCCACCAAGAAGTGAAGTTATCTCTTTGCTATACTCAAGCACATGCTCCCACCTGATTGTAAGACAAAATAGCAACCTATTGTCAACCAGCACACTTACATGAAACCACACATGATTGTCAACCCGCAAAAATACATATAAAAATTAAGTCAGCAGTTTCCAATGCCACCCAATTTGAAAGGGCAATCATTTGCAGGAGGTGCTCCGTGAAACGAGATGAAGTCAATTTAGATGGATAATATTAAAATTGGAGGGCAGAGTCTCAAGATTCAGTTTTGATATAGGCTATGATGCATGGGTACTCCAAAATGGTTGCCATACCCATACCGGGTACATACCCAGTACTGGTACTTATTTGCTACACAAAGGTACTTACCCAATACTCACCTGATGAGTAGGTACCTGATATCACTCAAGTACAAATCATCGGTCCGTGCAAAACACCAAGTTTTGTTGCTAAGTTGTTTGATTTGCTATTAAATTAAACAAACTACCACTTCACTCCCTTCCAAATTCAAATCAAGCGCCTTCTTTATATATTTATGCTTACTAGAAATACTTTGTGGAGTTTTGTTGAAACCTTGTCGTTAGAACATTATAAAAATTGTATTTATCTTATGATTTAAATACTTTATAGTTTATTTTTTATATTTCTATATAATATACCCTACCGTACCCATACCCTAGCTTTTTGAAATTTTGTCGTACCCCGTACAAGTACTCGTACCCATATTCATGCAACTTATCATATGCTTACATGGAAACATTCAAATGCCTGTAAACAAAACAAGCAGAGCGAAGAGCTTCAATTGCCAAATCTTAATAATAACCGAAACAAATAACCAGGAGAATTGAATGAATCTAATAACACTATATTAGTATTATTGGTGCTTAAAAGAAACAAATCAATTTCCATTTTTCACACAAGGTTTTCATAAAGTAGAAACTAAATCATACAAGCAAGACAACTAGAGGTAACATACCAATCTAAATGATACGGAGACGGGGTCATCACTGGCCCCTTCGACAGTGCAGAAAGAGAGCTTCGCCGACTCTGAAGCAGCGCAAAGGGAGGGACGGAGCCGTACGCAATTCGCCTCCAGTGGGCGTCAGCGATCTCCGGATCTCCACCGTAGAGCTTAACTTCGAAGACCTTGCCACCCACTTGGGAGTCGGAACTTCCGGAAGGTTCTGCGGAGGGAGAAGGGAAGAGGGAGAGGCGGAGGGAGTTGCCGCGGGACCAGGAGATGACGAGGCGAGAAATAGGAGGGGTGAGGCCGTGGTGGAGAGGATAAACCGCCAGCGAGTCTTTGGTCTCGCCAGAGAATGGGACCAGAGCGCCATTGCCGACGGTGTCGGAGGCGACGCTGGGCATTTTTGAAAGGGACCTCTATGTTAGGGTTTTGGGGTTTTGGAAAAAATAATGAGTACAGTAACAGCGGGCTACGCTCTGCTAACCCGCAACTTTGTTTACGCGGTAAATAATTATGCTATATATCTCATCTAGTGGGTCAACCCGACACGCATACAGCCGAACTCTGCCCTATTTAATAACTTAGCCTTGATGATAGTCTAGACTCCGAAGTCATGCACGTCGAACAACATTGGACCATAGATCAAGATTGCTAGATTTATACAGATGATATATCCCTAAATATCTGCAACTACCAATTATCATCTTACGATATTATATGACTCATAACTACCTCAAATTGCTAAGTAGCTTCCATATCTAACTTTCTAACTTATAGGGATTTACCTCAACAATAATGGGATGATAATCTTTACTAGGATACTAATCATAAATATTTGCATTCAACACAGATTGTATTATGATTCCAGTCACGTTATATAAATATCAAGTTAAGTCACCCTAATCATGTATCTGTTATCTAACGACATAAATTCTATTTGTGCACTGTCTGACTTGAGCGTTGAGTCCATTTGTAGGTATCTACCCCCTGGTCCAACACACTCTACTGCAGCTGCTCAAGAAAGAAACTACCGTAACGTACCTACCTCAAGCATCTCTCTGAATCCACTTCAGAACATTGACACCGTCTGTGAGAAACGATAAACTTATATTCTCATTCACTCATGGTGAGCACGAGACAGTATCCTAGAAAAGGAGGTGTTGCGCCCACTGTCCCTGGTCAAGGACAAGGCCTGGCGGCACAACACGATCCTCCACCAGCACATGCAGAAACCTCCACCGCTAGGAGTCGGACAATTATCGTCAAGACTCTTAACGAGAGGCACAAGACTTCGGTTTCTGCCGAAAGTCCTAACCCGTCGCAAAGGGTCTCTGTTTGAGACAAACTTGTTTTTGCCGGAGGAGGAGCCAACAACGCTATGCAAGGACCGAGAATCCTTGTGCATTCTCGCCTAGGGCCCTCGAATAATGATGCAGACCATGCATCCCATCGCGAGGGCACCATTCAATCTGAGATGATGAGAAATTGCCTTCAAAAGCTGGTACACCAACAAATAACGCTAATCAACGACCAACTGTGAATGTTTACGTCATGGAACTCGTCAAAATTTTGATGATAACAAACTCAAGATGATGGCCAAGTACAAATGGATGCAAGACCGGAAGCAAAGCTGACAAGTTTCTAGGTTTTAGGATCTTCATGTAAGAAGCTCTCTTGGTATCTCAAGTATCTTATTAAAAAGAGCTTTTTCAAAAATCAAATGATTCTTTTAATCTTAGATTATGAAAATCAAGCTTTTTTCTTTAAAAAAATCCAAGCTTTCTTAATCTCAATATGTTTGATGGTCAATGGGATTAAAAATGGATTCAAGCATGTTTGTAATCTTAACCTTAAGTCTAGTAATCAGTTTATAGCTTCTTTGGAGGCTTGTAATCGATTACAATGACTTGGTAATCAATTACATCTATGTGGGAATTAGTTTTTCAAGAGTCAGTAGCTCTGTAATCGATTACATGAGGTATGCAATCGATTACACTACTTCTAGAGGCTTCATAATCGATTATGTAAGGCTTGTAATCGATTACATCGCTGACAGTGACCATGTAATCGATTACAATAAGGTTGTAATCAATTACAAACAACCTAGAAAGCTCAAAATGTGTTTTAAGAACAATGTAATCGATTACATTGTTATTGTAATCGATTACAATAGGGTTGTAAGTGCGCAAACGTGTTCTCTATAGCATTTATTGCTTTCATTAAAAGCCCTAGCGGCTCTTTTTCCTTAAAAGGCTATATATGGATCTTCCTAGGTCATCTTTTACATAGAACATGTAACATTCCAAAAAATACATATTTGATCATAAACCATCGTTTTATAATATTCTTGATTTTTAGGAATTTTTTTGGAATTTTTCGGAAACGACGAATATTTTAATATATTTCTCGTTTTGCGTGAAACTCGAGCAGAGTCGGGAAAACGACTGTAGCGCTTCGAAAATTGGAAAATTATATGACGAATGGTCGTTTTATAATATTTGCAATTTTTGGGAATTTTCTGGGAATTTTCCGGAAACGTCGAATATTTTAATATATTCCTCGTTTTGCGTCGTCAAGATCGAGCGAATCGAGAAACGCGATGTTTTCTCTGAGAACCTTGGACTATGGACATGTCGACGGGGGATCTTACTAAACCCGAGACTTGACACAGTTTACGAGGTTTCGCAATTTTCGAGAAATCTTTACAGATACAATTAAATCAGTACAGCGAAAAATTTATCTGTCAGATCAATTAAATACTAACTTCTGTCAACTGTAACTATTATCTATTGAATAATAGTGTGTAATAAAAATACTATCACATTATCCTAATGTAATCCGCTTTATGTCTAATCAAATCACTTTAATTCAAATTTAATAGTTAAATATTCAAGCTTCCTTAAGAAGCTTTGACCCCAAGCTTTGACCACATGTGTTAGCTTCCAAAGGAAGCCAATTTTTCCCACCCACTCTCTTCTCTCTCATTTGTAACACCCTCCCTAGGGTATCACATGTCTGACTCCCGACTCAAAATCTGTAAAGAAGTTCACACAAGGTTTGAGTTATAAAAATATAGGTTTTAAAATTTCTTCTTTACTGAAACATAAATTTACTGAAAATATTAGGTAATATTGAAAATCATATTTCAACTATTCATTATGCAATATTGACACCAATTAATATTTAATAACTTGAAGAGAAATATAAAACTAATGTACTCTTTTTTTTAACAAGATAGAAAATCCCATGACGGGTCTTACTTAATAAAGCACGGTACAACACTAACGTTAAAACTTAACATACTTATTCTGTTGTGTATCCATCTTGTTGCATCAGACATCTGTTCTACATCTGTTCTTTGTCAACACTGCACACCTTCGAGTTCTGAATGTCCACTCCTTATTGTTGTCATCCATCTCGAGTATTCATTGCTGTTATGTCTAAGACAACTCGATCCTTCTATTTTTTTTTATTTTAACAAGATCTGAGACATAAAGAAAACAACATAATACTGAGAGGTGAGATCACCTACACCAATACCAACATGGCGTAGACAGTAGAGATAACACAAGCAAGAATATCATACAGGGATATCATATCAAACTTCCAATAATATATTCAATATTAATCAACTATCATCATCAAATCATTTATCAATTCAATTATCATAAACAACAATTACGATAATGTCCTAATTATCATCATCATCATCCAAGTATTCAAAACAATTGTCATAGCCAATATTCCTCAATTAATATAACTTTATACTTCATTTAATATATTTTCTTACTCAAGAAAATATTTTTTCACAGTTCTTTACTCAAGAAATTCTTTTTCAAAATATAATTCACAAAATCACTTTTCTATTGATGTAAATCAACGTTTCAAAACTTAACATTTTCTAACGTATTTCAAAACTTGAAAATAAGTTATATGTTAGTAAATTTTCAAAATACCATTATATTCTTCATTTTCCCAAATCATTTCCAAACACAACCTTCTTCAAAATAAATTGAAGTTCGAAAACATTTTCGTTTACAAAAACTTGATTTTTCTCAAGTAATAAACGCTTCGATTCCCTTTCCAAAATCCTTGTATTAAATCCATTCGTTTCCACTTTGAAATTCACTTTGTTCATTAAAAATCAAGGCATTACAAGTCTTAAAAAAAAACGTGGACATGACTATTGAAACCATCAAATATTTTTCCTTTTAAATTGATATGGTTTTACACAAACAAAACCATTAAAAATCCTTTACAAAAACGTAAGACTCATAGTCTTTGAAAATCAAATCATTTGTTCATTTTCAATTTTTCACTTTCTTTGCAAATCCATTTTCACTTTCTTTACAAATCCTTTTTCACTTTCTTTGCAAATCCTTAAAATCATCATTGCTATTTTCATTTAAATCTCATGTTTAGTTAAACACTTAGAAACTTTTTACACAAAATAAACTAATAAAAATCCTTCTAAAAACCGTGTTCTTGTTCTCTTGAAAAACAAACCCTTTGTTTATTTTCCAAATTCTTCAAATCATCTGTTTTCATCATTCATGAAAATCTTAAGTTATAAACACCTATGTTGAGGTGTCTTGTTCGAAATCCACCATGTTCCAAGTACTCAAAAATCAATTCTTTTGTTCTTAAAATTTTTCAACATGAACCCTAATCAAGGGCATCAAAACCGTAGTTCTTCCTTGGCTATTGGAGCCAAAAATCAATTTCCTTTCCACCATCAAGTCATGGCATATACATATATATTTCATCATAAATAATATAAGCATACCATCAAAGCCATAAAAGCATGTATAGCATATCAAGCATATCATCAAAGCTATAAAATCATGCAAAGCATATCAAGCATAGAAAATTAATCAAAGCTCATAAACACCCACAAATTAATTACATGACCATGGATATGAATCCTCACATGGATTCCACATCCATTAAATAAAATACCATCTCTCACCACCATGCTTGGTTGGTGAAATGGATCTCCCTCTTACCTCTTGAAGATCCTCAAAAGCTTCTTGATTTGCTTCTTTTTCCAAGTCCTTCATCACCAAGAGCTTCTCAAATACAAAACAAAATACATAGAAATTAGTATACTAAGCTTGATTAAGAGGAACCATGGATCAAACACGGTTTAGATCATGAAAAAGGGAGAAGAAAATGAAGTTTCCTTATACTTCACCTCAAAAACCCAATAACTTTGATCTTGAAGAAACTCCTTGAAGATGAATGATTTAGAGAAAATCTCCAACATGAAAGTTGCTTAGAATATCATGGAGATTCAAGATCCAAGGTTGGATGAAATTAAAAGAGCTTGGATGGTGATTTTAGGTAGTATGACCGAATGGTGTATTTTGAAGAACAAAGATGAAATTTTTGATTTTTGATAGAAACTTGAAGCTTGGATTTGAAGATCAAGATGAATGATTTTGGAAAAACTCATAACTAGAGATGTTCTTAGAATGATGTTTAGGTTTAGAAAATCAAGTTGGATGAAATTTTTGAGTGATGAAAGGTGCTCTTGGAGGGCTTGGCCAAAATCTAGAGAAGAAAGGAGATGGAGAGAAAATTTTCTAAGTTTCCTTCTTGAAAATGAATCAATGAAGACCAAGGAAGACAATAATGACTAAAACATGCAATTATGGTCTTCCAAACTCCTTCATGCAGCACCAAATTCGTAGTCCCCCCTTCTTGCATTCTTCTTGAGTGCAAAAAAATCAAAAGTAAGCCATTATGATGTCTAACTTGACCAAGACATGCAAAAATGACATAAAGCTTGTTTCTTTGTCTTCTAAACACTCCAAAACCATCACTTTCTCTTCATAACGCATTCAATAAAGTTGTCTTCATTATTTGCCACCATTTGAAGCATTTCTAGCCATTGATTAATTCAATGGTTAGGATTTAGGTAGATTTAGGTAGGTTAGAAGACTTAATCTAGGCCATTGGATTTTTCTCCTTTAAATTCTAACCATTAGATGTGTCTCCAAAATTAATGGTTAAGATTGCTTCTTCAAACTTTAAATCCAAGGGTCCTAATTAGTCTTTGCCATTTTAGAAGACCAAATCTCTACCCTTGATTAATTCTTCATCCAATGGTCATAAATGGTCTTTGTTACTTTTTTAAGATTAAATCTCCACCCTTGATTTAATCTAAATCCAATGGTTATAAATGGTCTTTGTCATTTTTCAAGACCAATTCTACACCTTTGATTACATCTATGGTTGATATCAAAGCCTTCCTAACTAAGCTTATCCTCACACCATTGATTAAATCAATGGTTATTATCCAAGCTTTTTTATTAAGTTTGTTTCTTAACCTTTGATTAAATCAATGGTTAATATTCAAACTAAGTATTCTCATCCAAGGGTATAGATCAAGTCAAGCTCTCTTTGTTGACTACGCAAAGATAATATTTATTCTTGTATCCTACAAATAATATTTTTACCGTATTTTTATCATTCGATAATTAAATACAGTATAAAATACAGTACAAGAAATTTTCTAAAACTGTTTCCGGATTCAGGTTTAGTAAGATCCCCTGTCTCCGTCTAAACAGTACAAATTTTTCTATACGTAGAAAAATTTTCACTTTGTGGAACCCACCTGGGCCCACGTATGGCCACCTGGGCCCACATACACCCCCTCCGGGGCCCACAGACAGGAAAAATTTCAAAATCATCCATAAAATCACAAAAATTATAAAATGCACAAATATCAAATCGACACGTAAAATAATTACCTAACGGTAAAAATTAAATTACGTAAAGTTTTCTCCTACCAAAATTTTTATTTTCCGACATGGAGTAAATCACTCAAAACGATCAAATACTGTTGACGGAATAAACAAAATAATTTTACAACAAGACGAAATTACTAAACAAGAAAATTACATTAACTGTCAAAATTATCAAGAGATACTGAAAAAAAAGGGGTGTTACATCATTTACGTAATCTGCAGCCCAAAAAGGAGAAGGAATTGATTTGAATTATCCAAATAATTCATTTAACTCATTATCACCAAAAACACCATTTCTTTCTTCCTTTTACGTTTCTTCTTCTTCTTTTCTTTCTTCAAACATTTCTTTCTTCCTCTCCCAAAGACACCATACATCCAGCCACTCCTCAAGAACCCCAACCTTCATAAAAATTTACACCAACCATGTTTTCTTAATCTCCTACTCCTTCTCATCATCTTTTGTGCTTGGAGTTTTCAAGAAAGCTTCCATCTTCAACCATTTTTCAAGCTTTGAAGGTGAGCTCCCATGGTGAAAAATTTCAGACCTTCACTTCCATTTTCGTTTCTGGTTTCCTCTTGATTTAATGGTCATTTTCTTCTTCTTTTTCACATCATTACATTGTTCTAACTTGGACCACATTTTCTAGGGTTTTTGAGCTTCAAATCCGAAAATCAAGAGTGCTTCTTGGAATTTTCTTGGTTCTTCATCTTGGTAAGAGGAAGATTAATCCTCCTCAACCTCTTTAGCAACTAGGAATCTTGTGTTTGATTTTTGGAAGAAAAACCACATGGTGGTTGTTCTTGAAATTGCTTGAAATTGATTTCTTGAATGTTATCTTAATTTATCTTTGAGTAGTTGATTGAGTGGTTAATTATTCATGTAATTTTGTGATTGAAATCCATGATTGCTTGTCTGGAAAATTCTGCTTCTTTGGACCCTGGATGTGTCACGGTTTTGGGGCTGTTTTGGGCTGGAAAATGAAGGAAATGATGCTTAAATTTTGACCAATGCAAGGCTAATTAAATCAAGTAGTTAAGGTTGATCCAAGTGGACAAAATTCTGGTTGTTGGACCTTGGTGAGTGCCACGGTTTTGGGCTGTTTTAAGAGCGAGAATTTTGGTTGACATTGTGTCAAGAATAATGCTAGACAAATTAAGTAAAGGAAGACTAAACTAGTGAGAAGAAAATTGTAACCTAGGACCCTCTTGAGTGCCACGGTTTTGAGGGCTTGAATGAGGAAAAGATAACAAATTTGAGATATCAAGACTTGAATTAATCAAGTAATTAAACGTAGATTAATAGCGGGAAACTTGCAACAATAATTTTTATGATGGATTGTGGTTAAGACTTAGGAGATAAGCTAAATTTGGAAGGTAATTATAAGAATCAAATAACTTGGATCAAAATAACAAGTAAATGGACCTAATGATGTGAACATGACTTACTTGAAACCTTGGGAAGGCCACGACCTCTAGGTGAAAATTTGGGTTAAGATTCCATAACCCATTACTCGGATTACAAGTAATCAAAGAATACAAGAGATTAAGGATTTCATAAACCTTAATGAACCAATGAGATAATTTTCATAAGACTTGGAGATTTTAGAAATCCATAATGGACCTAAAATATGTTCCTTGAATTATAAATTGATATTATGTTGATATTGGGTTCTTTTTGGATGCAAATTTGCTTATTGCACTCTCTTGATCAAATGTGGTATATTATGCTATTGTATGAAATTGTGGATCATACATGTTCATGCATAGAGTCCTATGCATTGTGAATGTCCGTGTGGACTGTTGTAAGGCCAAGTTGCCTAGGAGATTGAACACACCTTTGTGCGGGTGCGAATAGACAAGTGTGGGTCTTGTTATGACCTTGGGGGCGTCGGGGTGCGGGTCCTCCACAATGGGTAGTTGGTAGCTCCTTTGCCGTGGGGCAAATCGATGCAAACGCACCGACGATCCGGACTTGACACTTAATCGTCCTATATCGTGATCTAGTGTAGAATGTCTGTGCAATGCCATGATTGTGCACGAGAAAATTTATTGATAGCACTGGCCTCGGCAGCCGAGTCACAGACATGTCTCCTGATCTTTCTCTCCGACTGTTTGAGTCTAGCTCCATGGAGTAGGAAATTGAATATTGTGTCCATGCATCGTGGAATATTCTGTCATCTGAAAATTATTGTTTACCCGATATTTAACTGTCTGAATTTAACTGCCTGGATATTATGAATTATTCATTACCTTTATTAATGATTGCTTGACTGGTTATCTGTTTAAAAGCTTATTTATTGCCTTTACATGCTACGTGGGCGTTATGCGCCGTTTAGTTCTTGGTTGCTGTATTGGTATTGAGGGTAGGATGTCTTACCTCTTTCCCTGTGCTTCTATTATTTGCTGTTTATGTGCACCCTGTACTGATCGAAGACGACGGTGAAGAGACAGAAGATCCTGCCTTCCCCGGCTTCTGGCCTGCACAAGATTGACTTTTACTGCGATATGCGTGGGTTCTTGGGAGATGTGCGTCTGACCTTCCTTGGGGGGCCAGAGTGTTGGCACATCAACCTGAACTCCGACCGCTGCGTGTACTTGGGAGACGTGTCGATAGCACTTGCCTGGAGACGTCATGAGGCACCTGTCCTCACTTGCTACCTCAGCTTGCGCCTGGAGTTTTACCTGCCTATTAGGGAGATGTGGGGTTCCCGTTATTACACTCCGCAGGAGGATTCGTTTGATTCCACCACTCGGGCTCCGTCCCGCGCCTCTGTGGTTCCTATGGATGAGTCCTCGGATGAGGAAGATCCTGATGAGGGTCCTCCTGAGGATCCTGAATCGGTCCCTTTTTACCTGAGGGGTCGATGATCATTGGTGGCTACTGATGGCTGCCAGTGTTTTTGTTTTGGGGGCCTGATGTATTTTTCTTTTTGGTTGGGCTGTATATTTTGTATATGCATGAGGGTATATATGCATGTTCCCTTGGGGTGGGTATAGTTTTGCTTTTTGATGATGGCCAGGCTTGTAACTACAAAACAGTTGTATTAAATTATATATATATATGTATGCCATTCAGGTGCAAACTTCTGTGTATTGTTTTATTCGTTCCTTTTATTCACATTCCGCATTATCGTTATTATAAAAAAAAAAATATTGCCAATTTTGCTCACATGGTTAAACATTAATTAATTAAAATGAACCGGGTCTTAATCGTTTGTTTATTTAATTTCCGCATTTTATTTATTTGACAATGTGACGTTCCCTCCCAAAAAGGGGCGTTACATTTAGTTGGTATTAGAGCCCTGGTTTATGTTTTCTTTGGGTCTTGAGTGTGAGTCTGTCTTGTTTGTGCTGTGTGAATCTCGGTGATGGGTGTCTTGAGTGGATTCCTCTGACTTTTCTTATGTTTTCAGTAATCTAATCTGAGAGAAGAGCAAGATGGCAAGAGGTGGAGATATGGCAGCTGCTATTGAAGCGATGCAGAGAATGGCTGAAGTCATCACCCAACAAAATGAACGCGCTGCTCAACAACGGAAAGAGGCTGCTCAACAGCTCGAGGCGACTGCCGACGCGCAAAACTTAGCGAGTTTCGTCGTCATAACCCTCCGCAATTCAAGGGGGAGTTTGATCCCGACAAGGCTAATCGATGGATCAAGGAGCTGGAAAAAGTCTTTCGTGGCATGAATTGTGCGGAAGACAAGAAGGTAAATTATGCGACTTTTATGCTTGTCGAAATGCCGAAGACTGGTGGAATGGAGCTCAAAGGGCATTAGAAGCCGAAGGAACAGAGGTCACTTGGGAATTGTTCAAGGAGAAATTCTTGGGCAAATACTTTCCTGCGAATGCGAGACACGCAAAGGAGATGGAGTTCCTCAACCCGAGACAGGGGAACATGACCGTCAGCGAATACGCACCAAGTTTGAAAACTTGGAGAAATTTTCAACACATTACCGGCATCAAACCGATGAAGCACCGGAAATGCTTTGGAAATTCACCGAAGGACCGAGGTACGAGGTAAAGAAAGCTGTGATTACCTTGAAAATGAAGGTATTCTCGGAATCGTTAGACACTTGTTTGTGAAGTTGAAGCCTTGGAGCGAGGCTAGAGACGCGAGAAACAGGAACTTTGGGCTGTACGGTCCCAAAGAGGTGGAGGCGGTGGTTCAAACCGCTTTCGGAAGAAACCCTATTCCCGACCAGCGGGAGTCAACAACAAATCGGTGGAAGTTCGGTGGAGGTTCTTCTCGGGAACCGAACTAGTCGAATACGACCTACCCGTCCAAATGCCTCGAAGTGTGGGAAGGATCATCTCACAAGAGACTCGCACGATAAAAGGAATCATTTGCTTCGGATGTGGCAAACCGGGCCATATGTCCGAGACTACAACCAAGCAAAGGCCGAACCTTCGGTCAATGCAACCCGAGCCAAGAAACCGCAAGCCGAGGTCGAGTTTATACTATGAGTGGAGCCGAAGCTTCGAATCAGAAGACTTGATTCAAGGAGAAGGCGCCATAGAAGGTAATCTTTTAAAAGTCTTGTATGACTGGGGGCAACCCATTCTTTCATATCATATGACCGTGTGCTACGACTTGGTTTACCCGTGTCTCGAACTACCTTTTGAATTGACCGTTTCAACCCCCATCGATAAACCGGTAGTTACTACCGAAGTCATTTGAAGTGTCCTTTGATTGTTGAAGGTCGAATCTTTTACTGTCGATTTGATCTGTTTACCTCTTTCACAATTAGATGTAATCCTAGGGATGGACCGGTTATCTTCCAACCATGTTCTCGTTAGATTGTTCTAGTAAGACCATAGTCTTTCCCGTGGA
This sequence comes from Ormosia emarginata, assembly GCA_029884605.1. Taxonomy (NCBI): domain Eukaryota; kingdom Viridiplantae; phylum Streptophyta; class Magnoliopsida; order Fabales; family Fabaceae; genus Ormosia; species Ormosia emarginata. The sequence continues at coordinate 22,205,574 of JAQQTP010000074.1, read as the reverse complement.
TGAGAATTCTAGATACTTGATGGCCAACCAAGCACGAGCTTTCTTGAAAGAAGGAGCTCGGGGGTACATGTTATTATCTTCTTTGAAAGTTGAGAGTGAGGCCGATTTGAGTACTATTCCTGTAGTGAAGGAATTTCCCGAGATCTTCCCCGAAGAAGTACCGGTTTACCACCGGCACGTGAGATCGAGTTTGCTATTGATCTAGTACGGGAGCTGGTCCCGTGTCTATAGCACCGTACCGAATGTCACCGACTGAACTAGCCGAACTTAAGAAGCAGCTGGAAGAGCTTTTGGAGAAGCAGTTCGTTAGACCAAGTGTGTCCCCGTGGGGAGCACCTGTGTTACTAGTTTGAAAGAAGGACGGTACCTCGAGATTGTGTGTGGACTACAAGCAATTGAACAAGTTGACAATCAAGAACAAATATCCTCTCCCGAGAATTGACGACTTGATGGACCAACTGAAGGGGGCAGCGGTATTCTCGAAGATTGACCTGAGATCTGGGTATCATCAGATAAGAGTGAAGACGGAGGATATACCCAAGACTGCTTTTCGTACGCGATACGGTCATTACGAGTATCTTGTGATGCCGTTTGGTGTGACGAATGCGCCTGCTATTTTCATGGACTATATGAACCGCATCTTTCGTCCGTACTTGGATAAGTTTGTTGTCGTCTTCATTGATGACATCCCGATATATTCCCGAATCGGGAGGATCATCTTTGAGCACCTCAAAGCATAGTTCTCCCGCATTTTGAAGGAAAAGGAACCGTATGCCAAGTGTCGAAGTGCGAGTTTTGGCTAGATGAGGTGAAGTTTTTAGGTCATGTGATCTCAAAAGAAGGAATTGCGGTGGATCCATGCAAAGTAGAAGCGATCTTGCAGGGGAACAACCGAAGTCGTGACGGAAGTCCGTAGTTTCGTTGGTTTAGCCGGATATACCAAGGTTCATAGAAGGGCTTTCCAAGATTTGCCGACCGCTCACTCAATTGACAAAGAAGAATCAAGCTTTCGAATGGACCGATAGATGTGAGCGAGTTTTCAAGAGTTGAAGAAACGGTGACTACCTCACCTCGTATTGGTGTTACCTGATCCGAATGAACCGTTCGAGGTGTATTGTGACGCTTCGTATCAAGGATTGGGATCTGTTCTTATGCAACACCGAAAGGTGGTAGCCTACGCTTCGCGACAGATTGCGAGTGCATGAAAAGAATTACCCGACTCATGATTTGGAGTTGGCGGTAGTGGTTTTTGCTCGAAGATATGGAGACATTTCCTCTATGGAGCGACATTCAACATCTTCAGTGACCACAAGAGCTTGAAGTACTTGTACGATCAGAAAGAGCTGAATATGAGACAGCGGAGATGGCTGGAGTTTTTAAAGGATTATGATTTCCAGTTGTTGTACCACCCTGGCAAGGTGAACCACCCTGGCAAGGCGAACGTCGTGGCTGACGCCTTAAGTAGAAAGACTATCAGTGTTTCTGCCTTGATGATTAAGGAAAGAGATCTCATCGAACAATTTAGAGAAGTATGGTCATTTGTTAAGCTGGAACCCGGAAGAATTTGCATGAATATGGTTACCATCTCAAGCGAGTTGATGGAAGACATACGGGAAAAACAGAAGACCGATGAATTCTTGCAAGAAATAAGAGAACAAATGAAACGAGGCGAGAAAACAGAGTTCGAAGAAGGAACAAATGGAATTCTGAGATTCCGAGGTAGAGTTTGTATTCCTCGTGACCAAGAGCTTAGACGATATATTGTGGATCATGCCCACACTAGCAAGCTAAGTATGCACCCTGGTATAACAAAGATGTACCAAGACTTGAAGAAGTTGTTCTGGTGGCATAAAAATTTGAAACTGTTGAAAATGGCTCTTTTATTCCCACACGTGTTGTTGATGGTGTAAAAGTTGAAACACCTAGAAATGAATGGACTGACGTTGACAAGAAAAATGTTCAGTATAATTTAAGAGCCAAAAACATCATTACCACAACTTTGGGGTATGATGAATTGTGCAGAATATCAAACTGTAAAACTGCTCAGGAAATGTGGGACACTTTACAAGTTACCCATGAGGATACTAGTGAAGTAAAGAGGTTGAGAATAAACATTCTCACCTGTGAATATGAACTATTTTGAATGAACCCATGGGAAAGCATTCAAGAAATTCAAAAGAGGTTCACTCACATTGTTAATCATCTTGCTTCATTAGGTAAAACTTTTTCTAATGAGGATTTAATTAACAAGGTTTTAAGATATTTGAGCAGGATTTGATAGCTTAAGGTGATCGCTATTTCAGAATCAAGAAATTTGGCGACTATTGTAACACCCCTAGATCTAATAACTATGGCACAATCGTTATTACACCATAGTCACTAAATCTAGATGTGTCACAGTCTTGATAATAGTATTTTCAAAAATTTAATTTCAATTATACATAAATAGAAAATATGAACCCCGAATGAAACATACTTAGTACCCAACCATATAAAATACAACTACTGAAGGAAAACATATTTCATATATAATATATTCGTCCTTAACACAAAGCACTGATAACACAAAACATAGTACTTACATATTCAAATAAAAAGTAACGTGTACAAAAGCACTGAAGGGGGGAAGTAGTAACCCTGGGATAGGTATTACTAGCAGACAAAGCCGCAACCTCATATATATGTGACACTCAGAGTCTTAGTTGACAGGCCGAGCATCAATGCCCCCACGAAGTTGCACCTGTACATAACCGAAAACCTTGTCCAAACGTCATATCAAAAATAATGAATCGACCCAGTCCAATCAGCAAGGTTATGGTCCCTTTTCATCTTTCTCACAATCTTTATCAAATATAAATATAAAACAGAAATACAGGGATACAGGAAAGATGTGAGACACCCAACATTCAATACCAATACGATAACAAGAAAGCATAATGGCGCAGGACGCCCACATAACATCACAACACATATATTTATCAACAGTAATAATAATAAATAGCATTAAGTGAGAAACAACAATAATCAATAATAAAAGTAAGCAATAAAAGAGGAACAACAATAATATCTCAGATAATAAATAATAAGACAATTCAAATAATCATAACTTCATTTAAAGCAATAATCCAGTAATCATATAAATGAACAACAGTTTCATCATCATGAAAATGGATAAATGTGCAAATGCCAGATGATATGCTAACTCACTATGCACGTACACATGGTACCAAAATCCTACTCCATGGAGCTAGACATCAACATTTTGGAGAGAATGATCAAGGAGTAATGTCAGTATCTCGTTAGCCGTAAAAATAAAGTGCTTCATCTCAAAATTAATATTTGCGCAACATGGCTTATACATGACACCTCAACAGTTGATTGCGATATAGGACAGCGTCTCGGTCCGGATCATCGGTATGTTTGCATCAGTTTATCCCGCTGCACAGAGGAGCTCATAACTGTCCATGTGGAACACCCGCACCCCGACGCCCCCAAGGTTAACCACTATGACCTACGCTTAGTCTATTCGCACCTGCATTAAAGTGTAATTCAATCTCCTAGGCACACATTGCCATTCTTAATAAAGTCCAATGGACATCACATATGCATGACGACTCAATTTACATCATGTATGTGTATCAATGATATGTTCCTCATAAACAATGCATCACATGTATATTCATCAACAACGTATTTCTCATGGAACATATCATAATGGCATATAGATAATTCTCAACAATATCATGCCACAATTTCATCAAGTACAAATCAACAAGTACTTAGTTCCACATGTGGACTCACATTAGCATAGAATCAATTCTCAATATCAACATATATGTATATATGATTCAACACATACCACAATTTCACATTACGAATTCAACATTCCCAATGTACTAAGTCTTGATCAATTATGAGAATTTTGGGCTAAGGAGCCCTTCAAAACCGTGGCCCTCTTCATGTTCATCACTCAATCAATTTCTTCCATCTCATTATGAATTACTAATGTCTAAATTATTAATTCCCAAAGATGCATCAAAGCATCACTTGAACTCCAAAAATCCCTTTAGAGGTCGTGGCCTCCCTAAGTCATCAAGGTTCCAATTCTTTTTCCAATTCATGTATCAATCTTTCAATACTTAATTACATAAGTCTTATTTTATACAAAATCAAATCCAACCCTTAAATTCATAGCCAAAACTGTGGCCTCTCAATAGGGTAGTAAACCCTTAAATTTTTCATTTATTAAATCTAATATCATCAAGCATTCCAACATACTTAATGCATTCAAAATAACCAATCATTATTCATTTCATTCAAGAACACACAAAACATGAAAAGCCATCAAACAAAGTAAGCATTCAATATGAATTTCTCCATCAACAACCACACAAAGGCCTTTTCACCACTAATAATGGTTGAAGTGAATAAATCTCCCTCTTACCTCAAGAGAAGATCAAAAGAGAGCTCCTTGATATTTTTCTTGAAGACTTCTTCCAACATCAACATAAAACCCTAAGTCATCAAGCAAACAAACATTAAATCTAAGCTTGATAGAAGACAATCATGGATCAAAATCATGGTTTAACACTTTGAAAATAAGATTAGAAATGAAGATCCAAAACTCCACCTCTAGGTCTTCAAATCTTGAACTTAGAGAAGTACTTGAAAATGGATGAATTTGAAGATGGTCCTAACATGAAAGTTTCTTAGAATGGTGTCTAGATTCAAGATCAAGGGTTAGTTGGAATTAAACAAGGTTGGATAGTGTATTCTGGTGCTTGGCCGAAACTAGCTTAGGAGAGGAAAATGAGATAGTTTTGATGCTTTGGTTTTCTTGGTTCTTGATTTTCGTTTTTCACCTTCAAGAAAACTCTAAGGTGAGCAATTTTTCAAAGTATTCACTCAAATCATGGAAAGATGAGTCCTTGATCATATAGGTGACCAAGAAAAATGAAAATGAGAAGAAAAAGAAAAGAAAGTTAAGAGTTTTACCTCAAAGCTTCAAGCTTTATGGCTTGAAGATAGATGATGAAGATGGAAGCTTTTGGAGATAATTCCAACTAGAAAAGTGTTTAGAATGTAATGGAGGTTAAGGAAATAGGATTGGATGAAGAGTTTGCAATGGTGGAGATGGCAAATGGTGTGGTGACCGTGGAGCATGGAAAGGGAAAGAAGAAGAGAAAAATGAGGGAAAAGTGAGAGAGAGGAAAACCTTCAAGTGTTACGTAGATTCAAGGATCAAGATGAGTTTAGCAAGCTAATGAAGATGGCCTCCCATGGTGGCTAAAACCGTGGAGTTAGAGAGAAGGAGAAGAAATTGGTTGAGAGAAAAGATGAAGATGGAAGGTAGAGAGAGAAAGTGATAGTAAAGTGAAATGAAATGAAATGTAGCTTAAGTGTATTTTGTGTAAATGCATGGAACAAAATGAGTGGCCACAAAGAGCCCACAAAATTGTATGGTGGAGAGGAGGAGAGAAGAATTGGCTTCTCCAACAAGCCAATATGAAGGTGTAAAGAAGCTTCCAACAAGCTAAGTTTCCACTTTTTGAAAAGTCAAGGTAATGTCATGGTGATGATGTCACCATTGTGATGTCATTAAAGTGTTCTCTAAAATGTGACTAACACTGTATCAGATTTATTATCAATGGACAGAAGTTACAGTTAACAAAAACTGGTATTTATTGTCTAACAGATAATAAAATTATTCTGCGATTTTTATTTATCAAAAATCATAAAATCTCAAAAATCGTGTCTGGCCTCAGATTTAGTAAGATCTCCCGTCGACGTTTCCACAATTCAAGGTTCTCAGGAAAAATATCTCATTTTCCTAGCTCTGCTCAGCGTGCACGTAAAATGAGAAATAATATTAAAATATTTCACGTTCTCAGAAAAATTCACAAAAATCACAAAAATTATAAAATGACCATTTATCATAAAACTATTAATTTTTGAGATGTTACAACTATGACTCTTGTGACTCTCTTTGGGAAACTTCAGGAGCACAAATTGGAGCTTAACAAACTTGATCAAAGTGAAGAACATGACAAGAAGAAGAAGAGGACTGCACTTAAAGCCACCTCCTCAACCTTTGACGATGATGATGAAGATGATGGAGATGGCATGGAGAACTTAGAATTAAATGAAGAAAATTTTAGTCTTCTAGTAAAGAAATTCGAAAGATTTCTTAGAAAGAAATGAAATCAAAGAAGGCCTCCTTTCCCACCAAAGAAGACGCATCACAAAAGGGAAGGTAATTCGTCCGCACCTACGTGTTACGGATGCGGAAAACCAGAACACATGAAGATGAAATGTCCAGTTTATCAAAAGAAAGTAGAAAAATTTGAGAAAAGACCTTCCAAGGAGAAGAAAGGAAGGGGAGCCTACATAGCATAGGACAACAATGACATAGATTCCACGGATAGCTCAGATAATGAGGAAGCTAACTTGTGTCTCATAGCTAGAGGAGAAGATGAAGACGAAAGCGACATAGAGGTAATGTTAAACCTTGACATATCTCATTCTTATAAAGAACTATAAGATACCTTCGAAGAATTGTATAATGAATCATTAAGGCTTACAAAATTAGTATTTTCATCTAAGAAAACAATTTCTACTTTAGAAAATCAAATTCTCAATTTAAACAAAGAAATTGAAGATTTAAAAATTGAAAACGAGACATTAAGATTAATTGATGCTTGCACAATTTCTTCTACACATGCTTCTACATCCTCATCTTGTTTATCATGTAAATCTCTTGAAAAAGAAATTGAAGATTTAAAGAACACACTAGCAAAATTCACTTTTGGTAGAGATAATTTAAATATTTTGCTTGGATAACAAAGGGTTGCTTTTCAAAAATTCGAGATATGATATAATCCCAAAAATCAATAAAAATTTTATAAAAATTTCTTTGTCTATTCAAATACTTCCAGTAGTCTATTTATTAAATGTTTTTATTGCAGAAAGAAAGAACATAATGCCTCAACATATAATGCAAGAAAAAACATTAACACTAAGGTAGGAACTAAAATGGTTTAGGTTCCCAAAGGCACAGTGTCACAAACTAACACACAAGGACCCAAGAAAATTTGGGTACCAAAAGTTAAAAACTAAATTTGTGTTGTAGGTGTGCTTGAAGGCCAAAAGCTCATATTGGTATCTGGACAGTGGCTGCTCTAAGCACATGACCAGAGACGACTCCAAATTCTCATTCCTTGTCCCCAAGACTCACGGACACGTAACATATGGAGACAACAACAAAGGAAAAATTCTTGGAGTCGGCAAAGTTAGAAAAAATCATAACTCCTCTATTGATAATGTATTGCTTGCTGAAGGATTGAAACATAACTTGTTTAGTATTAGTCAATTATGTGATAAAGGAAATAGAGTGATATTTGATTCAAATTGTTACATAATTGAAGGAAAAGATGATAAACATGTTAAATTTGTTGGTCATAGAGTTAATAATATTTATATGATTAGCCTTGATGATATATCTTCAAGTGATGTGAAATGTTTTTTAAGTAAAAAAGATGATTCATGGCTATGGCATAGAAGAATTGCACATATTCACATGGATCACTTAAATAAGTTGGTCTCCAAAGAGCTAGTAATTGAACTACCAAAGCTCAGATTTGAAAAAGATAAATTATATGATGCATGTCAAAAGAGAAAATAAGTAAAGGTCTCTTTTAAAGTAAAAAATGTTGTTTCAACTTCTAGACTTTTACAACTTTTACACATGGATCTTTTTAGTCCTTCAAGAACAATGTGCTTTGGTGGAAATTACTATGCATTAGTGATTATGGATGATTTTTCTAGGTTTACATGGACCTTATTCCTATCTCATAAAAACGATACATTTCTAGCTTTTAAGAAACTTGCCAAAGTTATCCAAAATGAAAAAAGTTTTTGTATTACATCCATTAGAAGTGACCATGAACCTTTTGTGATGAACATGACATTGAACATAATTTCTCTGCCCTTAGAACTCTACAACAAAATGGAGTTGTAGAAAGGAAAAAACGATCTTTAGAAAAAATGGTGAAAACTATGCTCAATGATGCTTCTCTTCCTAAGTATTTTTGGGCGGATGCAATAAGTACCGCTTGTTATGTAATGAACTGGGCTTTAATTAGGCCTATTTTAAAGAAAACTCCTTATGAATTATACAAGGGAAAGAAGCCAAATGTCTTACATTTTTATATTTTTGGATATAAATGTTTTGTTTTAAATAATGTAAAGGATAACTTGGGAAAGTTTGATGTTAAGTCACATGAAAGTATATTTCTCAGCTATTTTAACCATAGTAAGACTTTTAGAATTTATAATAAAAGAACTATGATCATTGAAGAATCTATTCATGTTGCATTTGATGAAACTAATCCAAATGAATCGAGAAAGGATCTTGTTATAGATGATGTTGCAGAGGTTTTGACAAAAACTCACTTCGACAACAAGGAGAAAGAAGAGACAAAACAAGAAGAAAGCCAAGAAGACATCCTAAATCAAGTGGAAACACAAGTCATGCATCTTCCCAACGAATGGCGAACCACAAAATACCATCCACTTGACCAAGTAATAAGTGATGTTTCTAATGATGTAAGTACTCAAAATTCAATTAGAAATGCATGCAACCATTTAGCTTTCATTTCTTAAATTAAGCCTAAAGACATAAATGAAACCTTTAACGATGAACATTGGATCTTAGCCATGTAAGATGAACTAAACCAATTTGAAAGAAATCAAGTTTAGGAATTAGTTCCAAGGCTCAATAATCATCCAATCATAGGCACCAAATAGGTCTTTAGGAACAAGCTTGATAAAGCGGGCCTAATAACAAGAAATAAAGCTAGGCTTGCATCTAAAGGGTATAATCAAGAAGAAGGTATTGATTATGAAGAAACATATGCACTTACAACTAGCTTATAGGCCATTAGAATGTTTCTTGCATATGCTTGCATTATGGATTTCAAATTATATCAAATGGATTTAAAAGTGCTTTTTTAAATGGCTTTATCCAAGAAGAGGTGTTTGTTGAGCCACCTCCCGATTTTGAAAATTATGATTTTCCCAATTATGTTTTTAAATTGAAAAAGGCTTTGTGTGGATTGAAAAAAGCTCCTAGAGCTTCATATAAAAGATTGAGCAAATTTCTTTTGGAAAAAGGTTTTTCAAGGGAAAAGGTTGACACAACCTTCTTTATTAAGAATAAAAAACATGATATATTCCTTGTACAAGTTTATGTAGATGATATAATTTTTGGTGCAACTAACGAATCTCTTTGTAAAGAATTTGCCAATTTAATGCAAAGCAAGTTTGAGATGTCCATGATGGAAGAGCTCAATTTCTTCCTTGGACTTCAAATCAAGCAAACAAGGAATGGAACGTTTATTAGTCAATCCAAGTATTGCAAGGAGCTTCTCAAGAAATTTGGAATGGACAACTTAAAGCATATGGACACACCAATGAGCATTTCCTATTACTTAGACATGGATGAGGCATGTAATTCCGTAGAAATTACCAAGTACAGAGGTATGATTAGATTTTTACTTTATCTTACTGCTAGTAGACCAGATATCATGTTTAGTGCATGCATGTGTGCTAGATACCAAGCGAATCCTAAAGAGTCGCATTTAAGTGCAGTTAAATGTATTATGAAATATCTTGTTGGAACTTCATAAGTGGGTTTGTGGTACCCTAAAGGTGCCACTTGTAGTCTTATTGGTTATTCTGATTCCGATTTTGCCGGATGCTAATTGGATAGGAAAAGCACTAGTGGAACATGTCAACTGCTTGGAAGCTCTTTAGTTTTGTAGCATAGTAAGAAACAAAATAGTGTGACATTGTCTACTGCTGAGACTAAATATGTTGTAGCCAGAAGTTGTTGCGCTCATATCCTATGGATGAAGCAATAACTTCTAGATTTTGGTCTTCAGCTTGATCAAATCCCCATAAGATGTGACAATACAAGTGCAATTAATTTGACTAAAAACCCTATTCTGCACTGTAGAACTAAACACATTGAAATAAGACGTCATTTTATTAGAGATCATGTACAAAAAGATGATTGTGTGTTAGAATTTGTTGAAACAACTAATCAACTTGCTAATATATTTACTAAACCTTTGCCAAAAAATTCCTTCTTTCATATAAGAAGAGAACTTGGAATTTGTAACACCCCTTTGGAGGATGTCACACATAAAAGAAAATAAAAGAAATAGAAATAAAATCTACCCAAGTTGCGGAACATTTGTTAAATATTATTACGGGTTGTAAAATAATTCCTGATAGACAGAAATATGTAATAAAAAGATAATGCTGAAAACAGGAAATAAAAAAAAACATCATCATTAATAATATACATATGGTTAAGTTATAAACTGTACAAATAATTTACAACTAAGATTACAACTATTTAAACAAAAACAGTAAAGAAAGCAATAAAAGAGTTAATATATACAGACATACGCTGACGCGCCCAAAAAAAAACATCATGGTTATCTAATCCTCAGATGGATCACTCTCGGCCTGAAAATGATCATCGGGAGATAGATATCCCGGATGTCTCGACACACGGCGATAACGGGATCGCGCAGTCGATACGATACTTATCTCACTAGGCTCAGGGTTTTCAGCACCCCAATAACGCCTAATGGATAAGGGTAACTCTAAGTGCAGAAATAACGTCGTCGTCATAATCGGATCTCCATCAAACTGATGACGTAGAATCACGGTCATACGTCCTGCATATGTAACAGAAGCACGATCTCCTCGTAAATGCCAAGCCAGATCACCTCCATGAAATACCAGCTCTATGAATCCCAAAAATCCTGACGTAGCCATCCCACACAATCAATCCAGAGGATATGGATGATCGGATGGTTCTTGATCGTAAAACTGATCGTCGGCTTGCTGACCTTCCTCTTCCTCAGGGTACACGATCTCAAGAGGCTGTTCCTCTTCTTCCTCTTCAAACTCTTTACCGTATAAAATAAATAGACAAGAGACACATACAATAAAGAGGTAAGACAACATAAAATCATCACAACATGGCCAATAAGAAGACGACAAATAACAACTACACAGTTCATACAATACGAAAAAGCTATAACAGTAATACATATTAGATATCCTAGTGTTTCAGAACATCATAGATATAACACAAATAAAGAAAACCACATAGATAAATCAATCTCACAGATAAAATAAGATAAGAAATGGACAACTAACATAAGAATTATCGATAAATATAAATAGAGAAAATGTAAAAACATCCAAGATATTACCGTATAAAGATAAATAGAGAAAAATGGAATATTATCCAAGATATAATCAAATACACCAAAACACAACCCTACTCCATGGAGCTAAACCCAAACAGATATCGAGAGAGAATGACTTGCAAAATCTATTAGTACCACGGCTGCCCAACCAACTATTACGCGGTCACACGTTGCGTCAATAGCCTACGGACTGGGAATCCACCATCCAGGCGTAGTATAGTTCACGGTCTCCGTTGTGGCACTATAGGCAATGTACTACTAGACTTTACAAACCTCGATTAAATATAGTGAATGTCGAGTACATTAGTGTGCTATCGGTTTACCACGGCCCAAATGGAGCTACCAACTCCGTCCACATGTGGGATCCCGTACACTAAAGTCTCCAAGTTCATTAGAACAATAAACCACACTACATTTATCGCATCGACAACACGATGTGATTCGTCTCGTCAACCAAAACACCAAAAATTGGTATAAAGACAAAACATAATTCCAAATATATGAAATTACAAAATGCCCTCAAGATAAAAAAATATGCCCTCAATGGCAAAAAGCACATGCGGTTCACTTTTTCCCGACAATGAAAATAACCTCAAAAGCACATCAGACGGGTTCACATTTTCCCGACAAATAAAAATAAATATAGTAACGGTCAATCGCGTAGAAATTTTATCGCGTTTTTGAAATCTCGTCGTTTTTACAAACGTTTAAAAATCGGGTAAAGATATTTTTCTATTTTTAAAATCGCGTAGCATTTTTAATACATTTTCTCAATCGCGTAGGATTTTTAAAACATTTTCTTATTCGAATGCCTTTAAAATTACTTGTTTAAACAAAAGTAAATAGTACTTAGTACATTTAAACTACGTAGAATAATTTTTCATACCGCATACTGTCTTTTAGATATTTTTGCTATCTTATTGGTTCATTTTTAATAAAAATTGACAGTATTTTGTTTAGAATATCATAATAATGGTTTCCTAATTTATCCATAAAATTTCCATTTACCTAATTTTTAACCATTTCATTTAATTCTTTTTGAAATCTCTAACATGCTTCAAAACCTAAAGTGAGCTATATGTTAGAAAATTTCTTAACATTACTGTATTTCCTTCCTAATGATAAAATTATGAATTTTAACCCTTTAGACTTACTTCTAATCAATTGGTTCCTTCGAAAATCATTATAGAAAATTTCTTCTTAACTTGTATTGTTTCTTTTTGATTGAAAAAGGTTTAGAATCAAGTTTTAGAAATCATAATTACTTATAATGGCATGTTGGCCAAATTTCATAAAACTTTTGCATTTGATTTCCAAAATGTCTTTCACCTTTTAAATCATATCAAATGTATTGTATTGTCTAAGTTCATTAAATCATTTTAGAAAATAGTTAACAATAGTCAATTTAATCCTTTAGGCATGTTGGCCCAAAATACTAAGTTTTTACCATTTGATTTCTAAGTGTATTTTCTTGGATCAAATCAATTAGAAACTTTCTTGATTCTCCTAGGTTAATTAAGTTACACTTTAGGAAAAATCAAGAGAACATTTTGGTCCTCCAAACTTGTCATTGCCGTGAGCTATTGGATTGTGTTCTTTGGAACACTCATGCAAATTTACACATGTTATTCACATCCTATATTTTATCATACAATTCTAACACATGCATTATATTTCTAACACATGCAAAAATATTTTCTAACACATACAACCTAAATTAAAGCTTGTAGACATGCTTTCAAAAGCTAATAGACATGCAAAATTATTACAATCATCAAACAAGAAAGCTAATAACAATTACCACATAAACTACTAGCAACCACAAAAATTAACAAATACACATCAATAAACACACCACAACCGAATCCTTATGGATTCTACAAACAATCCATCTTCTTACCACCATCAAGGGATGATAAGAATTGTCTTCCTCTTACCTTAAGTGAAGACAAAAGCTTGCTTTCACACCTCCTAGGTCACGGTTTTCACCACCAAAAATACCTAGAAATCTCAAACAAAATCTACATGTTACTAACCATGAAAAAGAAGCTAAACCATGGAAAAATCATGGCTTAGAACTTTGAAAAAGAAGAGAGAAAAGAAAAGCATGAAATTTCACCTTCTAGGTAAAACTTTCAAGGTTGGTTTCCAAGCCCTAGATGGAAGAATTTGAAGAAACTCCCAACTACAAAGGTTCTTAGAATGGTGTTTAGGTTAAGGAAACTTGGTTAGAAAAATTTTTGGATGGTTGGATGGTTAGGAAATAAGCTTGGCCGAATATGGTGAAGAAAATGGACAAGAATGGTGGCTAGGGTTCTTGATGAGAGAGAAGAGAGAAAAGTGATGAAGATGAAGTGTTGTTTTTGGCTTTCTCACTCCAAATGGCCGTAGCCTTCATGTGTAAGGATGTGCATGGATTTGGCTTCATCCAAGCCATTGATTTCATCAAAGGTTAGGATTAAATCTTGCTTAACAAGCTTAAATTCTATTGGTTGCTCATGGTGACTCACCTTGCTTAGTCACACAAAGTGTAATAAATTCTCTCATTGAGTCACTAGTGAGTCACTGCTCTGAAAGTTCTACGACCTTTACGGTGATTAACTAAGCTACCGATCTAACCGTTCTACTAATTGTGGGTCCCGCAAAATATTTTCGGGTCCACTGTCACTAAATTATACTGACTAATAAAATAATATTATAATAATATAAAATTATTTTATTTGATAATTAAATCCTAAAAATTAAAAGATTATTTTTAGTCTCATTCAGAATCGGGTTAAGTAAGATCCCCCAATTCTAAATAATAAAATAAGATTTTCCCCCTAAAAATATTATTTTCCCGCCTCGGAGCAAATCACACAAAAAGTCCATATAAAATCACAGACAGTATTTTCAGGCATTAAATCAAGAAGAAAACAATTAAAAACAGACAAAAACAATAAAACAAGACGTTCGGGACGTAACGGTCATTTTCCCATTTTTTTCCCACAACGTAGGTAATCATCCAAAACGTTCAAATAAAATATCCAGTAGTATTATATAGCTGTATATCTTTCAGAAAAATTAATACAGTAGCTCAGAAAAATTTTTATTTTACCGTCTCGAAACAAATTACGTAAAACGATCAAATAAAATTTGACCCTGTATTATCGTAATTGTTTTCATACAAAAATCAAGAATAGAAAAATAGGGACACAACGGTCATTCATACAAAAGCATGAAAAACAAAAAACAGTACATTCAGAATATTTCCTAAAAATTGGGGCGTTACAGAATTCTTAATCAATCTTGTATTTAATCCTGCTGCATAAATTTGTTTTTGCTGCATAATTCATATATTTCTTCTGCATAATCTTGTATTAATTATTTTTTTAGAAAATTGTTACTGACTTGAGTGTCGGAGGCTCCCCTAAATTTGTTTTGTAGGTACCCCATCATGACTAAGTCCTCCCACTGCTCAAAATTGCATCTGTTCATTGCCTTAGCCAAAATCCTTGGTGTTTGGAGAAAATCATTAGTTTGATCCTTGGTGCAATTTCAGTTTTAGGAAGAACAAGTCTTGGATAAGATTCTAGTTTTTAAGTTGCTTGGAATTAGGTTGAGAAAGTTTTGAAGTATCTTGAAGCTTATGGGATTCATCTTTTACTGTTTAATGTGAAAAATACAAGTTTAGTAGGATTATAATCAATTACAGACCCCCTGTAATCGATTACACAGGCTATGCCAGGAAAAATATGCAAAGTCAGAAGGCCCATAATCGATTATATACCCTGTATAATCGATTACAAAGATTCTGTCAAGCTTAATATGAAAAGTCAGAATGGTCGTAATCAATTGCATGCACGTCGTAATCGATTATGTAAGTTACCCAGAAATGTAATTGATTACATTCCAAATTGTAATCGATTACAGAGGAACCCAAAAATATAATCGATTACAACCCCCTTGTAATCAATTACAAGGTGGTTTAAAAGGAGCCCTGGACACGCGAACAACCATTTTCACCAGTCTCTCTATTTTTCTCTCTCACAAACACGATCCAAATCTCACCAAATCCCTCACATCTCTTCCATTTCTTCACCAAATCTCTCCATTTCACCTCTCGCTCACTCGAAAAACCATTCTCCACTAAACCTGTACATCAAATTGCGCCAACAACACCAAAAATCTCCACCTTGATTTCTCACCTATACATGTTCTTCACACCCAAAACCCCCAACTCCCAAAAACCCTCCAAATCCTCACCTTCCTTAGCCTTCTCTCACTCACAAACACCTACCTAACCCCATTCCTTCACGTTTCATTCCTTCATTTGCCTTATTTTCTACCCAATGGTTGAATCCTCTCGCAAAACCAAGAAACCCAAAACAGGGGCTGTTGGTGCTTCGTCTTCCTAGGCTTCTCCTCTCACCATTCCTAGATTGGACCTCTCTGCTCACTTCCAAACGTCCAAACAAGCTGAAGTATTTCGCTAACAGTTTCACCTCCGAAAGATTATACAGCCCAAGTATCTCACTTTTGAGTTCTGCTCCAGTGAACCTCTACAATGCTTTTGTCTAATTGAGCAACTAGATTTAATTAAGTTTCTGAGCATTAAGAGAGATACCAATAGTCATAAACTCTGGACTGTGGTATCAATTAACTGGTTTGACATCTGAGGATGCAAATTTTACTGGGTTGAATTAATGGGGAGATGAGTATGACTACAAGGATGCCTTGAATTCCTTGCTGAGAATAGGTTTTCACCCTGGTACACGAGTTCTAGCTATTGGGCTGACTATGGAAAACAAAGTCCTACATTACCTTATGGCTAGAGGTTTGATTGCCAGAGGAGGCAATTATTCTCAGGTTCTTAAGGACAACGTCTTGGCTCTTTGGGCAATGAACACCGAACGCTCCATTAACTGGGCTTATTATGACATTTAGCATATGCTTCGAGCGAAAGAGGATCCTCATCCTCTACCCTATGCAATGCTTATCACTACGATATTTGAGCACTTCCGCATTCCTTTGTCTAGGGAGGCAAAGGATGAGACTTCTGACGGGCAGAAGTGCATCAATGCACACACTCTGACGAAGCTATAACTGCGGAAGATCGATGACCATTGATACTACCTCCATCATGGCGTGGATGGTCAAATGCCTCAAGGTGTTGATGAGGATATTGAGGATGATGCACCTCCAGCTCCACCATCTATGGATCTTCTGCTTCAGGAGCTCTGTAGCCTCTGCACTCACATTGATGGTCAGTTTAGTGAGCTACGCACCTCTATTCACAGACTTGAGGAACACGTCACTCACACAGATGCAGAGGTTGCCATCATTCGAGCTTTACTAGAGACTGCTCCGGGCTCTCAGCCTAGGCCTGCTGCCCCTCATGTTGTGCCTTCTGCTAGTGTCCTTGGTGATAATTAGGAGCTTATCGAGTCTGAGGATGATCTTGCTACTGGTGACGATGATGTTGATCTTGCTGATGTGGCTACTGACAGTGACAGCGAGGCGACTGAGTGATGCAGGGAATCTTAGTCATGATGTTTATTTTATTGTTATCTGACCCAGCAACATTTTTTTTTTACTATTTGTATATAACTCTATTTATTCTGGTGCTTCTGATATACTTATTTACTGCTCTACTGATTATATACTCTGCTTCCTGGATTATTGAGAATATTTGTTGGTTACTTTTCTGAGTATACTGGTTGAACTATTACCTATTTTATTGTCTGTTGTTTGTTACTCTGTTTGGTAATCCTGGGCATGCCATTCTACTATTGAAACTCTGCCAAAAATTTTTTTGGAATGCTTACGTCTCTTATGCCTTTTATCTTAGCTTTTTGATAATGTCAAAAGGGGGAGAGATTGCATGAGTCAGGGGGAGAGCGATGTTTTTATGGGAAAGTGAGAATATGCATGAACTCAAGGGGAGAGCGATGTTTTAATAAATATCTAATATACTATATTTGCATGCATTGCTCCTCTTTCTCTGTGTTAGTTTGTCATCATCAAAAAGGGAGAGAATGTGAATACTTACATCATGGAACTCGCAAAGATTTTGATGATAACAAACTTAAGATGATAGCCAAGTACAAATGGATGCAAGACCAGAAGCAAAGCTGACAAGTTTCTAGGTTTTAAGATCTTAATGTAAGAAGCTCTTTTGGTATCTCAAGTATCTTATTAAAAAGAGTTTTTTCAAAAATCAAATGATTCTTTTAATCTTGGATTATGAAAATCAAGCTTTTTTCTTTTAAAAATCCAAGCTTTCTTAATCTCAATATGTTTCATGGCCAATGGGCTTAAAAATGGATTCAAGCATGTTTGTAATCTTAACCTTAAGTCTAGTAATCAGTTTATAACTTCTTTGGAGGCTTGTGATCGATTACAATGACTTGGTAATCGATTACATCGATGCGGGAATCAGTTTTTCAAGAGTCAGTAGCTATGTAATTGATTATATGAGGTCTGTAATCAATTACGCTGCTTCCAAAGGCTTCGTAATCGATTACGTAAGGCTTGTAATTGATTACATCTCTGACAATGACGATGTAATCAATTACATTAAGGTTGTAATCGATTACAAATAGCCCAGAAAAGCCCAGAATGCATTTTAAGAACAATGTAATCGATTACATTGTTATTGTAATCGATTACAACAAGGCTATAAGTGCGCAAACGTGTTCTCTATAGCATTTATTGCTTTCATTAAAAGCCCTAACAACTCTTTTTCCTTAAAAGGCTATATATGGACCCTCCTAGGTCATTTTTTACATAGAACATATATTGAGAAACATCTTAACATTGTTTTTAATATGAGTTTCATCCTTCTGATCTTCTTGCTCAGTTTTTTTTGAATATTTGAGATATCTTGAGAGAGCTTCCTAATTCTTCAATTTGTAATACACACTCTTTGAGAGAGTTTCCCTTCTGTTTCATTCCTGATTGATTATAATGAGGGTGACGTATCCCTTAGGAAATTTGTAAGGGTGAGGTATCCCTGTTGTCGAAGCTTAAGCACAAGGGTGAGGTATCTCAAGGTGTGAAGAGTGCTCAGGTTTGTAATGGTAGCAAGCACCTATTGAAGCTTGCATTGATAATGAAAAAATCTCGGGTGGTTTGTCAAGGACTGGACGTAGGTCACAAGTGGTTGGTGACTGAACTAGGATAAATTCCAGTGTTTGCTTTTTTGAACTCTTACTCCTTATATTTGCTTTTCAATTTTATAATATTGATTAAATATAACTTTATTAGCTTGCTAAATTCGCCAGAATCCTTCTATCTTCTCGGTTCTTTCATTTTTTTTTATAAATTGCTTCAACGAAATTTATTCTTAATGTATTTGTGAAAAGTTTTCAAAAATTTTTTAACTACTCAATTCACCTCCCTTCTTGCGTAAAGAAGCCACTTGGGTAACTGGAAAATGCCAAATGATGAGTTGGTAAGTAGAAAATTATTGAGATTCTTTGTCTCCGAAATCATTCCATGCTGATCTCATGGATGCCATCAGAATGATGCAACGTGGTCTTCATGAAAGTTGTAGCATTTTGTCTCAGCTTTCCAATACCACCAAAATCATCCAAAAATTCGTCCTAAAGCCCAAGATATGACTAATTATTGCAGACTGTTCAGGCCTAGTTTTAGCACCTCTGTTTTGACTTCCAGACCCAATATCACCTCCAAGCTATCCGAACGAGCTCTTATGTTCCTCATGAAAGTTGTAGATATGAGTCTTAACTTTCAAGTCTCCAAATTTTAGCTCAAGAAAGTTCCTATAGCCTGAGTTATGCTCTGATTACTGCACACTATTCAGGCTCCAATCACAAAACTTATGTTCTGACTTCCAAGCCTATTTAGCTCCTCTAGATGTCCATATTTTACCTAGAGCTCTTCATGAAAGTTGTAGAGCTCTCTCTTATCTTTCCTACAAGATAAGATACATAATTTTAACACATCTAGAACTCAAGATATGGCAAAAATACAGAAACAATGTAAGACCTAAGTAATGCTAGAAAAATCAATTAAGTCCAATTTGAGTTCAAACTTACAAAACATAACCAAACTCAATCAATTAAGTATATGGAGAGTGTAAATGACTAAAAATGAGGGTTTATTAATGTGTAAAATATGTGATTATCAAATTTCCCCATACTTAGCTTTTTGCACTCCTAGGTAAAACACATAAGACCAAAGCTAAGAAACAAAGAAAAACGATATAGACTCAAAACCTAAAAACTCTAGAAGACTCGATGAAACAAGAAGAGTAACCAAAAATTCAAGGGATCAAAGCATTAATGAGGTAACATTTCTTCACATTGAAACCAACAAGCAAGGAAACTTCAGTTGAAAAAAATGAATCAAGAATGATAGATCCTCACAGAATTCACTCTCAATCTCTCAAGTATTTAAAAGGTAAGTATTTCACTCTATTCAACCTATGAACAATTGCACTGCCATAAGCTTGCTTATCTTCTACTTCTCCGCTACTCAAAACATATGCATACAAAAAGTAAGAAGACTTTATTTAAGGTTGTAATGGGATCATGATAAAGGAGAGAAGATAATATGGATATGAGAAGATAAATACCAAAGAGAATAAAAAAGCATTATGGTACAGTTAGAGTAGAGAAGATGTTTGAGAACATTCATCATAAAGGACAATGACCAATATTTGACTAATGTTTTGTTGAAGATCAATCACAAATTAATGAATTGAATTCATTGTTAGGTCTGAATCTTCTCCTTTTCTTCCTGTTGTTTCCAAGCATCCACCTTTATTCTAGGTATGGATATGTCACATGGTGTATCAATGGACTCTGATAATCCTTTGATTACAACGGTGGTCAACTTTTTCTTTCTTTCTTTCTTTTTTTTATCATTTTGTTTTAACCTTTTGCACACATAGCCCCACACTTGTTCAAGAACAAGGCCAATGCTCTCTTATTCCCTAAAGTTGGGTAAAAACATGTTTTTTTTAAGGCACATAATGAGCTAATAACAAGGAATGGTTAAATAAATTCAAAGTGGTTACACAAGGAAAAATATACAAGGATGGCTATTTGGTTAAAGTAGCTATTTCAAGAAAAAAAAATGCCTCAATCATGTCTGTGTATGCAAGTGAAAATATAGTCTAAAAAAGAATCAAAGCAAGTTCTAAAGTAACAATTCCATGAGTGAAAATCACACAAGAAAGAAGAGAATAATACAAATGTTCAATCTATTTATTAATAGACTCAAAATCTCACAAGACATATTTCTATCATTCTCAATCCACCAATTCAACATCCATAACCAAGCATGTGAAATTTAAGAAAGAAGATAATTTATTCAATCATGCTATGATCCCTGAATTTCAATTACTTCAAAGGATGTGAGAGTGCATTCACTTGAATCTTTCAAAGGAAATCAAGCAGCAAAACTTTGTTACTTAAAAAATAAACACTAAATAGTTACTACCCCAACTAAGATGCATCTCAAGAGTAATAAATTGTTTCCAAAATTTACTCCTTTCTTTGTCATCCTTAATTGGTTTTACGACGAATAGGTTTCTGACAGTTATATCACTAAACATACTTCCCAATTTAGATGCGTCTCAAGAGTAAAATTACTCCTTACTCTGCCATCATTCATTGGTTTAGTAAGTCCATGACAATCATATTATACTTCCCAAAAAAGAATATTTTTTTTGGGTCAATTATCCTTCTCCCCCAACCAGATCAAAACATTGTCCTCAGTGTTAAAATATAGATGAGTAAAGGATAGAAGATATTACCTGTTGGAGAAATCTAACACAAATTTAAACAAAAACAAAGTATGATAAATAAAATCAAAGGTAAAGGAAAGCTATAAACAAAGTGTCAAATATGACTTTATTTTCATCCTGCTTCCCTCACTGCTTCCTACTGACTAATCTATCTGACCTATTACTGGATCAAGTTTATGAACAAAAGTTTCTAATTTATCAATCAACTCATCAATAGTGGAAGCAGAGATAAGAAGTTGTCTTGCCGAAGATGTGATAAATTTTTGTTCCACAGCATGGTCAAGAAAAAGTAACAAAATATCAAAGAAATTATTTACATTTAACAAACCTATCGGTTTATGGTGGATGTTCAGTTAGGCCCAAGAGACAATTTGAAAACCTTCTTCCAAGGTACCAAAATCAGCTGGTAAGGTAATGAATGCATCTGAGTTTTCAAGCATTATTTTCATTCGTTCATGCATTGATGATACCTTAAGTTCCTCTTCAATTGTCTTTCCAGTGATGTTCTGTTGAGCTAAAGGTCCAGGAATGACACCTAAAACCCGACTACCTCCTATATATGCAGCAAGTGATACAACCCCATTAACCCATGACAACCTCCCTCATATACAAGATGAATATTTCTCACAACAAGTGATCGACCAAGAGTGGTAGCTGCATTTACAAACTCTAAACCCTTCCCATACTTAGACCCACAAAATACACATATTTTTAAGTCGACGAACAGAAACACCTTCCATTTCTATACTCACCTTTCTCTATAAATGATTCTAAGTTAGAGGAAAGTAAAGAAAATGAAGTGTTTAAATAGGAAAAAGAATGGAAAGGATAATAATAGCACCTATAAGGGTAGGTTGGTTGTTGTCAGAAAAGTTTGAAATTAAGAAACACAGAATCTTTTTTTTTTTGTTTTTTGTTTTTGTTTTGTTTTTGTTTTTTTTTACTTCAAAAAAACTATCAGGGTAAAGAAGTCTAGAAACCCCTGAAGGACCCTGCTCAAATGATCGTCTGTCCAAAACCAAAATACAACAAAATCATACAAAGATAAAAGACATATAATAGCAAATAATGACATACCTTTATGTACAGTTTTCATGGCGTATCTTTATACTGCGCGTCATGAGTGCAGTAGTGGCATATATTTATACTGCGTGTCACCAGTGCAGTAGACACTCACGTCTGTTTATTCGAAGGAAAGAGAAAGAAGAAACCATCGTGGGTTTCCATCCTGGGTCTGGAAGCTGGAGAGCTCACACTTGGGCTCGTAACATCAACAAAAATGCTAAAATCTGAAACCCGTAATGTTCAAGATCCATAATGTCCCATCCCAGGGTGCTGAGAGCCCCTTCTTATAAAAGGGATGATCAACCTCAGATGCCTCATACGCTTTGGCAGTTGCGGGTTACTTCTCACTAATAACTAGAGTGGGGCGCTTCTGCCTGTCCATTAACTCTATAGTGCCTAGATGGTATGGTATACGAACCTTTTTAAGGACTAGCGTGCAAAGGTCCACTCGAGTCAATAACGGGTCAACCAAAGGCTGGGGCTCCACAACTAATTAAAGCCATGTTACTCCTTCCGAATTGCCCTTGTTCTGACATTTTTTTTCTTTTTTTTAAAGAAAACATGAAGAAGAAGTAGATAATATGTACAAATTGTTATGGATATGGCTCACATCTGCCTCTAGTTTCACATCCAGTAACGGCTTAAACGCCTTCTATGAGTTGAAGATAAGCTTCCTATCCAATTTTCTTATAAATTGGCAAACAGGGTCTTTTAGAGTTAGATTCCCAAGACTGTAGCGTTTTTCTTTATCCTTGAAGAGATTCCACAAATTAAGAAGTTCACGATGCACAAATCCATAAGAATGCATCTTAAGAGTTAATAAGATATCATCTAATGACTCCTTAATGACTCCTTACTCAGTCCATTCTTAATGAAGAAAATTTTATCTTCTCTATTTACAGAAACCATCCCCAAAGAATGACATCGCTTGTTACAATTTCATCGTGCATATCTGTGACTGACTTGTAACCTTTTTGTTCTTCTCCTTTTAGAATATGAACTTCTTCCAATACCTGGCATGTATGAGTCAAATGAAATTGAAGACTCACCTGCTAGTCGGACCTTTGCTTCAATTATCCGGCGTACATCTTCTGACATACCCTTGTGCATTAACAATCTCAATCTTTCACATCTAACTTTGTAGATTTTTGTCAGAGCATTTTAAGGGAGAGATGGAAAATGTTTTCTTAAGTTTGAAAGAATGACATCCATTTTAAAGGAGAAAGATTCAATTATTTTGGGAAACTGAAAAATAAACTAACTTGAAAGTCACAAAGTACTGTTATCTGCCACTTAACTGGGAACACAAAAAGCTGCAAAAACAAGGCAACAAAATTAGAATAAATTCTATTCATAACAAGGATCATAAAGGGAGATGAATTCTACTTCATCAACTTGGTTTTTCAGAAATGGTTTAAGTCTTTGTCCATTGACTTTAAACACATTATTATTCCTAGGATTCTTAATATCTATAGCCCTATGAGGATACACATGTTTGACAACAAAAGGACCACTCCACCTAGATCTCAATTTTCTAGGGAATAGGTGTAGACAAGAATTATAAAGCAGAACTTTTTGATTAATTTCAAAGGATTTTCTCAAAATTCTCTTGTCATGAAAAGCTTTTGTTCTAGCTTTATAAATCTTTGAATTTTCATATGCATCAATTTTAAATTCCTCAAGTTCATTTAATTGCAATTTGTGTATCTTGCAAGCATTATCAAGGTTTAGTTGAAAGCTTTAATGGCCCAAAATGCTTTATGTTCCAATTCTACAGGCAAGTGATAAGGTTTTCCATATACTAACCGATAGGGTGACATACCCAAGGATGTTTTGAAAGCAGTACGGTAAACCTAAAGTACATCGTTTAGTCTTAAAGACTAATCTTTACGATTTAGGTTAACCTTTTTTCCAAAATTTGTTTAATCTCCCTATTTGCCAATTCAACTTGTCCACTTGTCTACGGGTGATAAGGGGTGACAATTTTGTGTGCAATATCATATTTCTTCATTAAAGATTCAAATGGTTTATTGCAAAAATGTGTTCCCCCATCACTGATGATAGCTCGAGGGATTCCAAATCAACATAAGATATTTTCTTTTAAAAATTTGAGAACAATTTTATGATCATTTTGTCGACATAGAATCGCCTCAATCCATTTTGAGACATAATCAACTGCAACCAATATATACACAAATCCAAATGAGGATGGAAATGGACCCATGAAATCAATTCCCCAACAATCAAAAATTTCAATGACAAGGATGGGGTTCAGAGGCATCATGTTTCTTTTTTAAATTGATCCCAATTTTTGACAATTTTCACAACTTTTACAAAAAGTATAGCAGTCCTTAAATAAAGTGAGCCAATAAAATCTGCACTGCAAGATTTTCGCAATTGTTTTCTTTGAATAAAAGTGATCTCTACATACTTCTGAGTGACAAAATTTAATGACACTACATACCTCACTGTCGGGCACATATCTCCAAAAGATTTGATCAGGATAATATTTGAACAAGTATGAATCATCCCAATAAAAATTTTTCACCTCTATCAAAAATTTCTTTCTATCTTGGTGCGTCCATTGAGGCGACATCTTTCCTGTTACAAGAAAGTTGACTATGTTAGCAAACCAAGGCATGAAATTGACAGAAAATAAAAAATCATTAGGAAAAGAATCATTGATAGGTGTGTTATCAAAAGGTGGGCCAATTGTAAGTGTGGACAAATGATCAGCGACAACATTTTCAGCTCCTTTCTTATCTTTTATTGTGATGTTGAATTCTTAAAGCAACAAGATCCACCGTATCAATCTTGGTTTGGCATCCTGCTTAGACATCAAATATCTAACAGTAGCATGATTGGTGAAAATCACAATAGAAGAACCAATTAAGTAAGATCGAAATTTGTCCAGTGCAAAAATTATAGCAAGTAGTTCTTTTTCAATAGTGGTGTAATTCATTTGTACACTATTTAAAGTTCTATTTGCGTAGCAAATCACATGAGGCTTACTGTAACACCCTCCCTAGGGTATCACATGTCTGACTCCCGACTTATAATCAAAAAGAAGTTCGCACAAAGTTTGAGTTATAAAAGATGGGTTTTAAAATTTCTTTCTTACTGAAACATAAACTTACTGAAATTTATAAGTAATACTGAAAAATATATTTAAACTGATTTAAACTCATATAACAAATACCACTTAATATTTAACAATTATTCAACAAATATAAAACTTACATACTCTTTTTTTTTTTCTAACAGAGTAACCCTATGACAGTTTCTACTTAATAGCACGGTATAACACTAACGTTAAATCTTAACATACTCGTTTCTTCTCTTGTATCCAACTTGATGCATCAGAACTCTACTCCTTGTCTATCCGACACATCTTCGAACTTGAGACAACCACTTTTCAATGTTTTCATCAATCTCTGAGTATCTACCATCAGTTTCTTCTCGGAAAACTCGTTCTATCTATTACGTATTTATTTCACAACACAAACCCAACCAAAACATAAAACAAAGAGGTGAGATCACCTATACCAATACTAACATGGCAGCACAGAGATAACACAAGCAGCATATCATACAGATAGATCATACCATAATTATGATCATGCCATCAACATTAATTAATTATCATCATCCAATCATTTATCAGTTCAATTATCATAAACAATAATTATGATAATGCCCTCAACATTATCATCATCATCATCCAAGTATTCAAAACAATTGTCATAGCCAATATTCCTCAATTAATATATCACATAGATATAAATGTTCAGATTATGCATCAGCACAAGACTCGATTTCCTACTACATGGAGCTAAACTCAGGTCAGAGAAAGGATAAAAAAGATCTGTCGGTACCACATGCCTCAGACCACGTGCTATAATCCTCATTTTGATTTTGCACATCTAGCATATACACGACTGTCTTTATCAGATCTTGAATAAGAATAGTGTCACGGTCAGGATCATCGGTGTGTCACGTCGGTCTAACCCACGGTTACAGTAAAGCGACTCACTGCCCACTGTAGGCAACCTGCACCCTGATGCCCCCAAGGTCAACGAGTGACCTACACTACGTATATCGCATCCACTCAAGAGGTGTACGTTTCTCCTAGGCAATTAGCCTTATCTAGTCCATCGGACCATTCCAATACATGTATAATGCACCAAATACCAAATCATAGATAGGATACCAATCACAGGTTTAACTCATAACTTTTCAAAATATATTTTATACAATGCACTAATATCTCAGTGCAAGTCCAATCACAAGGGCCATACTTTTCAATTTTATTTGTTCAATTTTAAATCATATGCTTCAACGCATATTTTTCCAATACGTAAAGTTCCCCAAATACCAAATACAGGCATCTCTTTCTAATGCATATAAAATGCATCAAAAGCCAATCGTAGGCAAAACTCGTCATTTTCTCACACAGTGTTCATACACTGTTTTGGTAGTAATCATCATATTATCATGTTTTTATAGTCATAAAACACTTTTGCCGTATTTTCACAATTGTATAACATTTCTGTTACATTTTCACAATTCAAAAACGTTTCTGTTATATTTTCACAATACCATAACACTTCTTTTACATTTTCACAATACCGTAACACTTTTGTTACGTTTTTAAAATTCCAAAACGTTTTTATTATGTTTTCACAATACCGTAACACTACTGTTACGTTTACAAAATTTCGTAATATTTTTGTTATGTTTTCAAAATGTTGTAACTCTTCTGTTGCACTTTTAAATCACGTATTTAATTTTTTAACGTTTTTCTCAATCGCATAAAAATATACGTTTCTCAAATCGTGTAACGATTTTCCATCGTTTTCAAAATCGCGTAACTTAAAAATCATTCTTTTAAGTCGCGTAAATCATTTTCCATTATTCTCAAAATATTTAAAACACTTTCTAATCTCATAGTAGTTTTCCGCCATTTTCGAAATCATGTAAAAATATTCTCTCATTATTCAAATCATGTAGTGATTTTTCAATAATATTTTAGTCGCGTAAAATATTTAAACGCTTTCCAAATCGCGTAGAAATATTTAAACATTTTTCAAATTGCGTAGAAATATTTTACTGTATTTCAAATCATTTTTAAGATACGTAAAATATTTTTCAACATTTTACAATCACGTAAAATATTCCTCAATATTCCAAACATTATTTTGGACTTAAATAAATCAATATCATTTTCAACACATTTTTCAAATTGCGTAGCTTAAAAATCACGTTTTTAAGATACGTAAAACATTTTTCATCACAATTTCATTACAGAAAATATTTCTTAACCTTCAAAAATTTCTTTTCAACTTTTCTCAAAATAATATAATTTTGTATTTCATTTTTCACATTTTCTCACTCAAGAAAATCTTTTTCCACTGTTCTTTACTCAACAAATTCTTTTTCAAATATAACCCACAAAAATCACTTTTCCATTGATATAAATCAATGTTTCAAATCTTAAAATTTCCTAACATACTTCAAAACTCGAAAATCAGTTATACGTTAGTAAATTTTCAAAACATCATTATGTTCTTCATTTTTCCCAAATCATTTCCAAACACAACCTTCTTCAAAATAAATTGAAGTTCGAAAACATTTTCATTTACAAAAGCTTGATTTCTCAAGTGATAAATGTTGGTGTATGCCCTAGTGGCCAATACGTTTTGTTTGTATTTACATACATTATATTATGCTATTTTATATGAGGCATTTCATTTATTATGTTCTTTCTTTTGGTAAACATGATAAAGTCCTTAGAATAGTAAATTTGATACCATAGGACATCAAGTGGATGACTTGATCGTAAGATCCTATTGGATAAAACACTATTCTTAAATGTCCCTAGTCAAGTATTATTGTTAATTAGGACAACAATAATGCTTTGAGACTAGTATGTGCGTAGACTGATGACCACATCTCACGAGTCATGGATATGAGATATCAAGTCTACACATGGATACATATTAGAGTAATGATGTATTGGACAGACCCGCCATGAGAACGCTACGTGGATCGTTACGTGAGTGTCATAAGCAATTCTCATAGTGATAATGGTGTATGTGGTCCTTTGACCTGAAATCACTACGATTCCTACATGAGGAGTTGTGTGTTTTAATGCCATCAAACGTCATCTCGTAACAAGATGATTATAAAGTTGGTTATTAGACATACCGCGATACATGTGGAGGGATGTGAGTGACCTAGATGGGATTTGTCCCTCCTACATAACAGAGTGATATCTTCGGGCCCCCTGATTGAGTGAGACTATGAAATGCATGGCCATGCTCAAATGAGTCAATATGAGATATTGATCTCATTTGTCATTACTATGTCTACTCTAAATCGTGAAACCGAAGATTGAACTAAACAAGGGTGACACGTTCCATGCCTTGTGTTCAATTTGGATATCCGGACAAAGGGACTAAACTACACGTAAAACATTGGTCACGATAGGTTATGTCAAATCACCGACATTCTCATTACTTGGGTAGCAAAGATGATGTTGCTAGATACCGCATCGTTTGTAATATTAAAATGAGATTTTAATATTACTACCAACGTCATGAGAACCTACAGGGTCGCACACTTAGAACAGACTAAATTGAGTAATCGAATCCAAGTTGGACTCGGATTCAATTGTGGGCCTAACTCATGACAGATGGGTTTAGGGTTGCACCACTTACCTTGCTACTTGCTCACACTCACTTAAGGCAGCCACTATTATAAATAGTACCGCTAAAGGGGCTGCTACTGGTTACATCACAACCCTAGCCGCACCTACGTAAAGTGAGTGAGAGATAGTAGGTCTTCTTCTCCTCTCTTCGCAGCTAGCACTACGAAACAGAGGCGTGACTCCTTTTGCAAGTCCGTTCGTGTGGATACCGCAGAAACATCGTCGCTATTACGGTGTTGGTGATTCACCTCGCTTGTGTCTGTCACGCTTCAAGAGGTAAAATTTTAAAAAACCTCGGATTATGGATTTTTCGCATGGATCCTGTGAGGGAATTCTCATTATTCCGCTGCGAGACTTTGATCCGCAAATTCCCAACAAGTGGTATCGAGCCAGGTTGCGAAACCATGATTCGGTTTTCTGCTTTTCTTGTTATATGCGATAACATGATTCGTTACTTCCTTTTTTTTTTTTTATAAAAGATATGATCTTTATATGTTATTTCTGAAACCGTGAAGATGTTCATATGTTTTTGCGAAAACTGTTCTGAAAGCTTTCTTTTCGCATTTTTCTCGGTATATATATATGTGATATGTATGAATGAAAATCGTTTTGAATGCTTTCTGTTTTTTGCGTTTTTCTCGGTATATACATATGTGATATGTATGTTTCTACGAAAACTGTTTTGAATGCTTTCTATTTCTCGCATATTTTATGTATGAATGCGATATACACAAACGCGACACACAGGTTTTGGAAACCTTATTTCCGTTTTGCGACGCCATGAAGCTTCCTCATGACATGAAGTGTTCATGTCTTCACGCATTCTCGGAAACCTTGTTTCTCGGATAGCGATGACGGCTGTGAGGAACCCCTGCGGCACATGAAGCGTTCATGTGTTTGCGGGCCTTAGGGTTCAAGTGTTGTTGCCCTAGCCGTCATAGAGGCAGGAGGGGTCCAACTCGAATTTTTGTTCAAGTAACCAGTGGTGGTACATGAATGAAAAATTTTGAGGGCGCGCCCGAACCCCGTGGCGCGCCCGAACCCCGTTTCGTGGTGTGTGATATTCGAAAGTGCTATATTCAAAACTATTTTTTATAATTCACAAAATAATAATGTGTTATTGCTTTGTGTTTATGTATTATTAGAGATGCATGGTGCATGGTTATGGCCTTAGTCTTTATTTTATGTTATTTTGGTTATTTTAAATACGACCTGCGTGTCGTGCCTTTCTCTCTACATTCTGATTGTACATTCTCTTCTCATCTAACTCCCCTCGAATGTAAAAGAGGTTTCTATAATGTAATCTTCATGTGGAGACAAGGAGACGACATCAAGTGAGAACGTTGGTGGGAGACGCTTGGTGAAGCTGACATTTATTAATGATACTCTCTTAGAGGCCATAACCATGTCACATTTATTATATGCTTTATATGTATGAGATGCATGGATAATGTTTATGGTATGATTAACAAGTTTAATAAATGGTGAGATCTAATAATAAAATTCCCTCAAAGAAAATATTAAGTCATTATGTGATGCCTTCCAATGCGTGGCACTCGTCAAGACTAATATCGATCAAGTGTAGGTCTCCAAAAGCAGGTGCCTTTATCTATATTAGTAAGATGATAGGATAATAGTAATATCCAATTGTCAACCATTGAGTTTGACTTAACTAGGCCATTTCAATAGGATTGAAGGCTTAGAGGCATGAAGTTGGGCTTTAGTCCATTAGATGGATTAGAATAAGTGTTATTCACCCAACTATCCAAGAGTTGCATGTGATGTAATTGGAAAGAGTTTCCTACCTAAATAACTGAATTTTGGGCGATCAGCCAAAGCTGACTCAAAACTAGGTGAAATATGGATCTTGGCCCACTAGGAAATCTTCCAATGGGATTTTCCAAGTCAATGCTGAGGGTCATTGATTTGAATAAAATAGTGGGAGACGTATTTAATTAAAAGATCTTGTTAAATATGTTTATAGCATAATACTTATATTTTGCATATTTCGTTGATAGATTACCATGGCAACAAACACATCAAGTAACTTATCATTGCGATCGGTCCTTGAGAAGGACAAGTTGTCTGGGACAAATTTCCTAGACTGGTACAGGAACTTGAGGATTGTCCTCAAGCAAGAGAAAAAGCTGTATGTTTTAGAACAACCTATTCCTGAACCACCTGCTGCTAATGCCCCTAGAGCTGAAAGAGATGCTTATAAGAAGCATCAAGATGATGCCTTGGACATTGGATGTCTAATGCTAGCCACCATGAACTCTGAGCTCCAAAAGCAACACGAGAACATGGAAGCCTACGATATGATCGTACACCTCAAAAAGTTCTATCAAGAGCAGGCTAGACATGAGAGATATGAGGTCTCCAAAGCACTCTTTCAGTGCAAGCTGGTAGAAGGAAGCCCTGTTGGTGCTCATGTACTCAAGATGATTGGGTACATTGAAAACCTTGAGAGACTCGGTTTTCCTATGGGCCAAGAGTTGGCCACCGACTTAGTCCTCGCAATCGTTGCTTGGAGAGTTTTAGTCAATTTGTCATGAACTACAACATGAATGAAATTGACAAATCACTACCAGAGTCGCTAAGCATGTTGAGAACTCCGAGCGTAACATAAACAAAGGCAAAGGAAAGGCCATAATGATGGTCCATAAGAATAAGGGCAAGAAACAAAGGTAAAAAGCCCCGGGACAAGTGGAAGGGTAAGGGCAAGGAAAAGTCCAAGCCTAGTACTTTTGGCTTGAAACCAAAGTGGGTGGAGTGGCTAAGGAAGGTACATGCTTCCACCGCGGTCGACCGGACATTGGAAGAGGAACTCGTGCCAAGTACCTAGAGGAGCTCAAGAAGAAGAAGGGAAGTGAGACTTCCACTTCGGTATTTTTGTTATAGAAGTCAATTTATCTACTTCGCATCATGGGTATTAGATACTTTGGATGTGGATCTCACATTTGTGTAAATGTGCAGGATCTAAAGAGCAAGAGACCATTGACTAAGGGCGAAGTCGACCTACGAGTGGGAAATGGAGCAAAGGTTGCTTTGCACTAGCCGTAGGGACTTATTTATTAGCTTTGCCAACCGGGCTTGTAATTGAATTGGATAATTGTTATTTTGTGCCCGCTATTAGCAGAATATCATTTCTGTTTCTTGTTTGGACAAGAAGGGTTTTACTTTTATAATTAAGAACAAAAGTTGTTCTCTTTATTTGAATGATATTTTCTATGGTAGTGCACATTTGAGTAATGGACTTTATGTCCTTGATCTCGAAACGCCCATTTATAACGTAAATACAAAGAGGTTCAAGTCAAATGATATGAACCCGACTTATCTCTCGGCATTGTCGTTTGGGCCATATAAATGAGAAACGCATTTCCAAACTCCATAAAGATGGATTCTTGGACTCGTTTGATTACGAATCATATGAGACATGTGAATCTTGTTTATTGGGAAAGATGACTAAGGCCCCATTCACTCGGACAAGGTGAAAGGGCTAGTGATCTTTTGGGCCTCATACATAGTGATGTATGTGGGCCACTAAACACACTAGCTAGAGGCGGTTTTCGCACTTCATTACATTTACCGATGATTTCAGAGAGATATGGATTTGTATATCTTATGAAGCACAAATCGTAATCCTTTGAAAAGTTCAAAGAGTTCAAGAATGAAGTACAAAACCAACTTGGCAAGAGTATTAAAATCCTTCGATCAGATCGAGGAGGTGAATACTTAAGCCAACAGCTTGATGATCATCTGAAAGAGTGTGGGATAATATCTCAACTCACTCCTCCTGGAACACCACAATGGAATGGTGTTTCGAAGGAGGAACCGGACCTTGTTGGACATGGTCCGATCTATGATGAGTCATGCAGACCTTCCAGGCTCCTTCTCCTCGGGGACATGCTCATTAATGCAGCCTTTCACACTTAACCGTGTTGCATCTAAGACGGTTCAACAGTACACCATATGAGATGTGGACCGGGAGACGACCCAAGATGTCTTTTATGAAGATTTGGGGTTGCGAAGCTTATGTGAAACGTCAAGTTTCGATAAGCTTGGCCCAAAATCGATAAATGCTTCTTTGTGGGGTATCCTAAGGAAACCAAGGGATACTATTTCTATAATCCTACCGAGGGCAAAGTGTTTGTCGCACGGACCGCGGTATTCCTAGAAAAGGAGTTTATCTCCAAAGGAATCGTGGGAGGAAAGTAGAACTTGAAGAAATTCAAAGTTCACAAAGTAGCAGGCGAACCAATGGTGGAAATAGAGCAGCTCCCACAAGTCGTTGTGGAACCACAATCTGCTCTAGTAGCACAAGACCCGCGTAGGTCTAACAGATACGTCGTCAACCGAGAGATATGGATTTCTCATGACTCAACAAGGTGACGTATTACTCATGGATCAAGATGAGCCTCGTGACTTACCAGAAGCCATTATTGGCCCAGACCGAAAAATGGCTTGAGGCCATGAGATCCGAAATGGAATCCATGTATACCAACCAGGTATGGACCTTGGTTGACCCACTTTGAAGGGATAAAACCCATTGGGTGCAAGTGGGTTTTTAAGAAGAAAACCGACATGGATGGTAATGTGCATACCTTTAAGGCGCGATTGGTGGCTAAAGGTTTCAAGCAAATTCATGGTGTAGACTATGATGAGACTTTTTCCCGCTTGCGATGCTTAAATCTGTTCGGATCTTGCTTGCTATTGCAACATACCATGATTATGAAATCTGGCAAATGGATGTCAAAACTGCTTTCCTTAATGGAAATCTTCTCGAGGATGTGTACATGACACAACCCGAGGGTTTTGCCACTCCACGGGATGCTACAAAGGTATGCAAGTTGCAACGATCTATTTATGGATTGAAGCAAGCTTCCGTAAGTTTGGAATCTTCGTTTTGATGATACAATCAAACAGTTTGGTTTCATCAAAAATGAAGAAGAATCTTGTGTCTACAAGAAGGTTAGTGGGAGCACAGTTGTCTTTCTAGTATTGTATGTAGATGACATACTACTAATTGGAAATGACATCCCTACCCTACAGTCCGTAAAGACTTGGTTAGGGAAGTGCTTTTCTATGAAGGACTTAGGCGAAGCCACCTATGTATTAGGTATCGTGGATCTATAGAGATAGGTCGCAGAGATTGCTTGGCCTAAGTCAGAGTACATACATAGACAAAGTGTTAAGACGATTTAACATGCATGAATCCAAGAAAGGACTCTTGCCTATGTCGCATGGTATAAGTCTATCTAAGGCTCAATCCCCTTCCACCCAGGATGAGAGGGATCGCATGAGTAAGATTCCATATGCATCCGCAATTGGATCTATCATGTATGCCATGTTATGTACTCGACCGATATCTCGTATGCTTTGAGCATGACGAGCGTGTACCGGTCCCGATCCCTATGAGAGTCACCGAGTGTTTGTCAAAAACATCCTTAAGTACTTGAGAAGAACTAAGGATTCGTTTTTGGTATATGGAGCCGAAGAGGAACTAGTAGTAAAGGGTTACACCGATGCTAGCTTCCAAACCGATAAGGACGACTCCGATCGCAATCGGGTTTTGTTTATTGCCCGAATGGTGGGGCCGTGAGTCGGAAGAGTTCAAAGCAGAGACAACGCCGATTCTACCACGTAGGCCGAGTATATTGTCGCCTCCAATGCAAAGAAAGGAGGCCGTTTGGATTAGAAAGTTCATTATTGAGCTTGGTGTAGTTCCTAGCATTGTGGACCCAAAGTGGACCTCTATTGTGATAATAATGGAGCCATTGCATAAGCTAAGGAGCCCAGATCACACCAGCCGATCCAAACATATACTTAGGCGCTTCCATCTCATTCGAGAAATCATTGATAGAGGAGATGTGAAGATATGCAAAGTACCAACAGATGATAACATTGCTTGATCCACCGACGAAGCCTCTTGCACAAAGCCAGAAGCATGAGGGTCACACTAGGTCTTTAGGCATTAGAAATATGCCCGATTGGCTCTAGTGCAAGTGGGAGATTGTTGGTGTATGCCCTAGTGGCCAATACGTTTTGTTTGTATTTACATACATTATATTATGCTATTTTATATGAGGCATTTCATTTATTATGTTCTTTCTTTTGGTAAACATGAGTCCTTAGAATAGTAAATTTGATACCATAGGACATCAAGTGGATGACTTGATCGTGAGATCCTATTGGATAAAACACTATTCTTAAATGTCCCTAGTCAAGTATTATTGTTAATTAGGACAACAATAATGCTTTGAGACTAGTATGTGCGTAGACTGATGACCACATCTCACGGGTCATGGATATGAGATATCAAGTCTACACATGGATACATATTAGAGTAATGATGTATTGGACAGACCCGCCATGAGAACGCTACGTGGATCGTTACGTGAGTGTCATAAGCAATTCTCATAGTGATAATGGTGTATGTGGTCCTTTGACCAAAATCACTACGATTCCTACATGAGGAGTTGTGTGTTTTAATGCCATCAAACGTCATCTCGTAACAAGATGATTATAAAGTTGGTTATTAGACATACCGCGATACATGTGGAGGGATGTGAGTGACCTAGATGGGATTTGTCCCTCCTACATAACAGAGTGATATCTTCGGGCCCCGATTGAGTGAGACTATGAAATGCATGGCCATGCTCAAATGAGTCAATATGAGATATTGATCTCATTTGTCATTACTATGTCTACTCTGAATCGAAAACGAAGATTGAACTAAACAAGGGTGACACGTTCCATGCCTTGTGTTCAATTTGGATATCTGGACAAAGGGACTAAACTACACTAAAACATTGGTCACGATAGGTTATGTCAAATCACCGACATTCTCATTACTTGGGTAGCGAAGATGTGTTGCTAGATACCGTCACATCGCACTTTTGTAATATTAAAATGAGATTTTAATATTACTACCAACGTCATGAGAACCCGCAGGTCGCACACTTAGAACAGACTAAATTGAGTAATCATAATCCAAGTTGGACTCGGATTCAATTGTGGGCCTAACTCATGACAGATGGGTTTAGGGTTGCACCACTTACCTTGCTACTGCTGACACTCACTTAAGGCAGCCACTATTATAAATAGTACTGCTAAAGGGGCTGCTACCAGGTTACATCACAACCCTAGCCGCACCTACAGAAAGTGAGTGAGAGATAGTGAGGTCTTCTTCTCTCTCTCTTCGCAGCCTAGCACTACGAAACAGAGGCGTGACTCCTTTTGCAAGTCTGTTCGTGTGGATACCGCAGAAACATCGTCGCTATTACGGTGTTGGTGATTCACCTCAGCTTGTGTCATCACGCTTCAAGAGGTAAAATTTTAAAAAAACCTCGGATTATGGATTTTTCGCATGGATCCTGTGAGGGAATTCTGTTATTCCGCTGCGAGACTTTGATCCGCAAATTCCCAACAATAAATGCTCTAATTCCCTTTCCAAATTCTTTATACTAAATCAATTATATTTTCACTTTATTTTCATAAAAATCAAGGAAATACAAGTCCTCAAAAATGTGGACATGACTATTGAAATCATCAAAACATTTTTCCTTCTAATTCAATATGGTTTTACACAAATAAAACTATTAAAAATCCTTTACAAAAACCATGAACGTGTTCATTGAAAACTATCAATTCTTTCAAGTGACAAAACACTTCGTTTTATAAAATATCACTTTGTTCCATAAAAATTTAGGCATAACCAATTTTTCAAAACCGTAGGGTATTTGGCCATTGAAGCCATCAAACATTTTTCCTTCTAACTCAATTATTTATCATTTCTATTTTCACACAAACAAAACCATTAAAATCTTTATTTTCAAAACCAAAATACCGATGGTCATAAAAACCAAACTCATTTATTCAAATTCATTTTTTTACTTTCTTTACAAATCTTTTTTCACTTTCTTCGCAAATCCTTTTTCACTTTCTTTGCAATCTTTAAAATCAACGTTTGCCCATTTTGTTTTTTGAAATCAAGTTTAATAATAAATCAATAAAAATCCTTCCAAAAATCGTGTTCATGTACTCTTTGAAAACAAACCCTTTGTTTATTTTTCATGCTTTTCTGATCAATCCAATTTTATTCTTCCATGAAAATATTAATTTGTAAACACCTATGTTGAGGTGTCTTGGCCGAAAATCCCATAGCCTTTAGAACCAAGAAAATTCATTTTTTCTCCACTTCATAATTTTCATTAAACAAATCAATTTCCTTGTTCTTGAAAAATTTCAACATGAAACTCTAATTATGGGCATCAAAATCGTTGCCCTTCCTTGGCTATTGGAGCCAAAAATTGATTTCCTTTCCATCAACACATCATGGCATACACATACATATTTAAGCATAAATACTATAAGCATGCCATATACTCATCATGCATAATATAAGCATACCATCAAAGCCATAAAATCATGCATAGCATATCAAGCATAGGCAAATAATTAAAACACATAAACACCCACAAATAAATTACAAGACCATGGATATGAATCCTCACATGGATTCACCATCCATCAAATATAAGACCATCTCTCACCACCATACTTAGTTGGTGAGATGGATCTCCCTCTTACCTCTTGAAGATCCTCAAAAAGCTCCTTGTTTTGCTTCTCTTTTCAAGTCCTTCACCACTAAGGGCTTCTCAAATACAAAACAAAATACATATAA
Source organism: Ormosia emarginata (assembly GCA_029884605.1). Taxonomy (NCBI): domain Eukaryota; kingdom Viridiplantae; phylum Streptophyta; class Magnoliopsida; order Fabales; family Fabaceae; genus Ormosia; species Ormosia emarginata. The sequence continues at coordinate 22,168,069 of JAQQTP010000074.1, read as the reverse complement.
CTTAGTATACTAAGCTTGATTAAGAGGAACCATGAATCAAACATGGATTAGATCATGAAAAAGAGAGAAGAAATGAAGTTTCCTTACACTTCACCTCAAAAACCCAATAACTTTGATATTGAAAAAAGTCCTTGAAGATGAATGATTTAGAGGAAATCTTCAACACGAAAGTTGTTTAGAATATCATGTAAATTCATGATCTATGGTTGGATGAAATTAAAAGAGATTGGAGAGTGGTTTTGGGTGTCTTGGCCGAATGGTGTGTTTAGGGAGAGAAATGGAGTTTTCTTTTGTTGGCTATGCAGTATAAATTTTATTTTTATTTGCTCTAACCCCACGAAAGAATATATTTATTGTATTTTTATCATCCGATAATTAAATACAGTGCAAAATACAGTAAAAGAAAATTTTAAAAACTGTTTCCAGATTCAGGTTTAGTAAGATCCCCTGTCTCCGTCTAAACAGTACAAATTTTTCTATGCGTAGAAAATTTTTTCACTTTGCGGGATCCACCTGGGCCCACATACACCCCCTGGGCCCACAAACAGTAAAAAAATTTCATAATCATCCACAAAAATCACAAAAATTAGAAAATTCATAAATATCAAATCAGATTACGTAAAATAATTAAAACCTAACGGTAAAAATTAAATTACGTAAAGTTTTCCCCGGCCCAAAAATTTTTATTTTCTTGACACGGAGTAAATCACTCAAAACGATCAAATATACTGATGGAATATTCAAAATAATTTTACAATATACAGAAATCACTAAACAGTAAAATTCTGTTAACTGTCAAAATTACTATTTAAGAGATAGGAAATTTTGGGGTGTTACACTTACCTTCTTTTCTTTGGCCTAAAACAACGCCCACAACAAAATCACTAGCATCACACATCAACTCAAAAGGCAAAGACTAGTCAGGAGATTGCATGATAGGAGCAGATGTCAGAAGACCAATTAATTTTTCAAAAGATTTTTGACATTCTTAAGTCCAATTAAAAAAATGCATCTTTCAACAAAAGATTACATAATGGTCTAGATATAGCACTAAAATCCTTTATGAATCTTCTATAAAATCCTGCATGTCCTAAAAAGGAACGAACTTCTCTGACTGTTTTTGGGGAAGACAAATGAGCAATTAATTCAACTTTGCCCTTATCAACTTCAATTTCTTTAAAAGATATCACATGATCTAACACTATTCCTGAGGTAACCATGTAATGACATTTTTCCCAATTGAACACAAATCCTTTTTCTTCACATCTTTTAAGACCATTTTCCAAATTATCAAGACAATTTTCATAAGAATCTCCAAAATCTGTTAGGTCATCCATGAAAATCTCTAAATAATACTCAATCATGTCACTAAAAATGCTTAACATGCATCTTTGGGATGTTGCCGGAGTATTACAAAGGCCAAAAGGCATTCTTCTATATGCAAAAGTACCAAATGGACATGTAAAAGTGGTCTTTTCTTGATCTTCCAATGCAATTGGTATTTGATTATAACCCGAATAACTATCAAGAAAATAGTAGTATGAATGTTCTGCTACCCTTTCCAGAATTTGATCAAGAAATGGCAAGGGGAAATGATCTTTACTAATAGCAGCATTTAATTTTCTAAAATCAATACACATACACCAACTAAATGAGACTTGCGTAGGTATTAATTCACCCTTATCATTTTCAACCACTGTTATTCCAGATTTCTTAGGCACAACTTGTGTAGGGCTTACCCATTAGCTATCAGAGATAGGATAGATAATTCTAACATTAAGCAATTTAAGGACTTCAACTCTAACTACCTCTTTCATATATGAATTTAATCTTCTTTGAGGTTGTTGAGAAGTTTTAGCATTATCCTCTAAATGTATTCTATGTGTACAAATTAATGGATTAATACCTTTTATGTCTTTTAATGTCCATCCAATTGCACTTTTATGCCTTTTAAGTACTTCTGTTAACATACCTTCTTGTTTTTCATTAAGAGACGAGGAAATTACCACTGGAAAGCTTTGCTCTTCTCCCAAAAATGTGTACTTCAACCCAACAAGTAATGGCTTTAGTTTCGGTGTGAGTACTTCTTCATGGGCATTATCATTAATGGGTTTTAGCTCTTCAAATCTTAGCTTCCATCCCTTGTACTACATTACCTATGTACAATCAAGTAAAGAACATATTTCAGAGATATCATTTTCTAATTGCATGTCTGACTCAAATGAATTGACTAAACAAATTTCTAATGAGTCAAAAGAACTCCTTGTCTGAAGATGATCATCTATAATGACTTCAATTCCTTCAACTTCCTCCTTTTCATCAAGGACTTCCTGTGGTTGCTTGCACATGTTAAAAACATTGAGCTCCAGTATCATATTTCCAAATGTTAGTTTCACCACTCCATTTCTACAATATATCAAAGCATTAGATGTTGCTAAAAATGGACGGCCTAAAATAACAGGAATTGACTTGCAACTATCAACCATAGGTTCAGTATCCAAGACAATAAAATCTACAGGATATATGAATTTATCAACTTGAACCAACACATCTTCTACTATTCCTCTTGGAATTTTAATTAATCTATCGGCAAGTAGAAGAGTTATAGAAGTTAGTTTTAACTCACCTAAGTTGAGTTACTGATAAACTGAATATGGAAGCAAATTGACACTAGCACCAAGATCAAGTAAAGCTTTTTCAATTTTATGTTCTCCAATAATGCATAAAACTATAGGACAACTAGGGTCTTTATATTTCAACGCATTATTATTCTGAAGAATGGAGCTTACCTGTTCAGCAAAAAATGTTTTCTTTTTCACATTTAGTTTCCTTTTAACAGTGCACAAGTTATTCAAATATTTGGCATAACAAGGAATCTGTTTGATAACATCTAACAGAGGAATATTGATCTTCACTTATTTCAAAATTTTAAAAATTTCAGTGTGGTGGTCCAATTTCTTTGGATTATTCAATGCTTGAGGAAATGAGGGTGAAGGCGAGAGTTTGGTCTCCTTTTGGTCAACTTCATTTTCTCGGGGAATTGGTTCATCTTCTTGCTCACAAGATTCAGGAATTTATTTTTCAACAATCTTTCCACTACTAAGAGTTATCACTAACTTGACTTAGTCCATTTGTTGGTTTTCTGAACTCTCCTCATTTAGACTGTACTGACCCTTGGGATTTGGTTGAGGTTAAGAAGGAAATTTTCCTTTCTCATGAATGATGAGTGTAGAAGAAAGTTTAGGAAGAGTGTCTTTTATGTCACTCATGGTTTGATTATTTTGTTTATTAATAGCCTCTTGCTTTTCTACGAATGCATGCAGTGTTTCTTCAAGATTTTTCCTACATGGTGGGACATAAGGTGCATATCCTTGAGAATTTTGAGAGTCCTGTTGTGCCTGAGGAGGTGGTGGTTGCACGAATTTTGATTGATTATTATTCTTCCAACTGAAGTTCGGGTGATTTCTCCATCCCAGATTGTATGTATATGAAAAAGAAGAAGTAAATGACTTTTTAAAATTATTCATTGCATTTACTTGCTCATGTACAACTTCTTTAAAAACAAGAATCTTGGGACATTCATGTGTTGAGTGTCCTAAGTCATCACAAATGCCACAAATTTCTTTATTTTGCACAAATTTGATTTCTTTTGCTTTTCTTAATTCCATACCTTCAACCTTTCTAGCCAAACTGGCAAACCTAGCATTTAGATCTTCCTCTTGACTAAGGTGATATTTTCCTTTATTAGCACTTGCAAGGTTAGATCTAATTGAATTTTCAGAAGGGTTAGTACTATGCCAAGATTGAGAATTTTCATCCTGCTAGTTTAAATAGTCTAAAGCTTCACCAGGTTCTTTATCAAGAAACTCTCCATTGCACATTGTTTCCATAAATTGTTTGATTTCAGGTGTTAAACCTTCATAAAAGAAGCTTATAGTGCGCTATTTTTTAAAACCATGATATGGGCAAGAATTTAATAAATCTTTAAACCGTTCCCAACATTGAAAATATGTTTCATTTGAATTTTGGAAAAAATTTTGGATTTGTCTTTTCATAGCATTGGTTTTATGTGTTGAAAAAAATTTCTTTAAGAACTCATCTTACATTTCTTGCTATGTGCCAATTGATCTTGGTTTCAAAGTGTTAAGCCAAGATTTTGCTTTATCTTTTAAAGAAAAAGGAAACAATTTAAGCTTAACAATCTCTTCAGTGCAATTTTGGTCATTGAAAGCAATACATACTTCCTCAAATTCTTTCAGATGTAAATATGGGCTTTCAGATTATAAACTATGAAAATTAGGAAATAAAGAAATCATACTTGGCTTAAATCTAAAGTTGTTGACATTGAGTGGAAAGATAAAACATGATGGACTATAATTTCGAGGTGGTTGCAAATATTCATGCATGGTTCGCAACGGCTGATTTTCATGTTCATCATGTTCATTTTCATTTTCAGTCATTGTGTCAATTTTGTGTGATTGTGACTCAAACAAATTAATATATGAAGTACCAGGATTAATTTTAACTAAACGACTAGAATTTGAATCACGATACCAATTAAGCATAAATAAATAACTTAAAATAGAAAAAATAATGTACAAGTAGACAATTTACAATAGCCATTAAATATTAACAAGGATGTGGTATAAATCAACCACCCAATAAATATTAACAAGTAAAAAGTTAGATAACTGATAAAGTAAAAAGTTAGATAACTGATAAATTAAAAAGTTAGATAATTAGAGAGTTAATAATTAGTAAGTTAGAAAATGCAGAAAGTAAATACAACAAATAAAGTACATAAAGTAAATTGCAGAAAATAAATTTAAAATATGAAAATCGAAGAGAGGCAAAGCTCCACCAGAGTCGTGAAAGAGAAGAAAAGAAGAAAAATTATTTCGTTATGTTAGAAAGCAATAATAAATAACAAAAATTAAAAAGTTAGGGAGTAGAAATTAAATGACATAAATTAAAAGTTGGAGAGCAGAAAAAAAAAGTTAGTAAGCAAAAATAAATGACATAAATTAAAAGTTAGTAAACATAAATAAATGACATAAATATAAAAGTTAGAAAGTTAGTATGTTAGCAAGTTAGTAGGTTAATAAGTTAGATAGTTAGAAAGTTAAAGAGTTAGTAAAGAAACCGAAGGATCGGCAAGCCGATCTTTTGCTCTGGTGAGGGAGAAGTGAGAATAGATTTTATTAAAGAATGAGAACCTGAATAAATTAAAACTTCAAATCAAGTCCCCGGTAATGGCGCCAAAAACTTGATGCGGACTTTAAGGATGCAAACCCAAGTGCAGGTTGTCTCAAGTAATAAATTCTCGGGAGTCCGAGGTCGATCCATAGGGAATTGATGAAGAGAAATTATTTGAGGTAAGAAAAAACTTGTTCACAATTAAATTTAAGAACTTGCTTGGGTTAGGAAATCCACTCTTGGTAATAAATTAAAGGTAAGATTATTTCTCTTTATAACTCAATTGAAATCCACACACAATGGAGGTTCCAATCGAAAAATATAACATTCAAAGTTCAATTATATATGCAATCATATTATGATTCCTTTAATTATCTATCAACATTTGTAAATGAGTTCAAGCATTCACTGTGTCAATCCTATTGTCTACAATAAATCAAGATCTCCATTATACAAAGAAGGTTTCTAAATTGATTGGAAACAAAATACAACACATATAATGTCCACTTTATAATATATCATTTAAGCACAAGAAATAGAATAATCTAACTTTATTTCATTATCAAGAGCTTCACTCTTTCACCCAAGCAAGATGAACATTTAGTTACTCATAGACAAGAAGAAAGAAAGAGAGAAGAAGAAAAAGATGAACATAACTTCAATTTAGAGCAAGAGAAAATTACAACAAAGGAAAACAGTAAACAAACATGACCATAACTTCTCAAAACTAAGCCTAACACTAAAGTCTCCTAAATGATAAGCTAATGGAGCCTTTTATAGAGGATTAGAGACACAAAATGACAAGGGGGCTGATTAAGAGTAGGTGAGGAGTAGGTGGATGAATGGAAAATGCCAAATGGTGAGTGGAAAATTTTTGAGATTCATTGTCTCTGAAATTATTCAGTGCTGATCTCATGGATGCCATCAAAATAAAGCAACGTGGTCTTCATGAAAGTTGTAGCATTTTGTCTCAAATTTTCAATGCCACCAAAATCATCCAAAAATTCGTCCTACAGCCCAAGATATGACTCAATTACTGTAGATTATTTAGGCCCAATTTTAACACCTTTGTTTTGACTTTCAGACCCAATATCACTTCCAAGTTGTCCGAATGAGCTCTTATGTTTTTCATGAAAGTTGTAGATATGGGTCTTAACTTTCAAGTCTCCAAATTTCAGCCCAAGAAAGTTCCTACAACCATGCTCTGATTACTGCACACTATTCAGGCTCCAGTCACAAAACCCGTGTTCTGACTTCTAAGCCCATTTAGCTCCTCTAGATGTCCATATTTTACCTGGAGCTCTTCATAAAAGTTGTAGAGCTCTCTCTTATCTTTCCTACAAGGTAAGATACATAATTTTTACACATCTAGAACTCAAGATATGACGGAAATATAGAAACAGTGTAAGACCCAAATAATGCTAGAAAAATTAATTAAGTCCAATTTGAGTCCAAACTTACAAAACATAACTAAACTCAATCAATTAAGTACATACAGAGTGTAAATGACTAAAAATGAGAGTTTATTAATGTATAAAATATATGATTATCAGTAACACCAACAACATCAGCTGGATGATCAATGCCATCATCTAGAAGATCTAGAAAGGTCCATACATGATGAAAACTATGACAAAAGGCGAAATACAGACGAGAATTGGAGAAGGGCCCTGCATGACAATACTGAGGTCGTCAGAAACAACATTTCGGCCCTCTGCGATTAGCAGCAACAATTCTCAGATGAATTAATGGCGTATAGAGTGTCAAGAAACTTCAAGTTTCCTTCCAACTTGGAGGCCTATGATGGGATAACGGACCCTTAGGAACATTTAGATGCCTACACCTGTAATATGCCAAATTTAATAACCATAGTATTTCACCACGATCATTAGATTTAGGCCTACTACTTTCACAACTATGCAATTTTCAATATAACATAACAACATTATATAGAAAATATGAGTCATGAATGAATATATAAATATTACACCACAACTGTATTTCTCATAAATACAAAACGTTCATCATTTCAAAAGAAACTACTCAGCTACACTAAGCTAAGCGCTCCTAGCTTCTGCTTCCCTTTTTGAAGAACTCATGCCTGGATTTACATGGCAACACAATCGGGGTAAGAAATCACATCTCAGTAGAAATATTCCAAAACTAGCAGTTTGTTCACAATAATGAATAAATTAAACTATAAACATCAAATTGCACCTACAGTCTACAAATGAGCCACTGTTGAACGCCACAAGATTATTAGTATACATCTTATGTAATATTCACAAGGCAAACTATAAATGTAACCTCAAACTGTAACTATCAATAATATTATAAAACCGCTTATACAATTGTAAATATCATCGATTAAGGTAACTGCCTATACAATTACCATGCAATGAAATGCTTGTTATGTTGTATGTTTATGTTTAAACATGTCCTAAGACAATGATTATGCAATGAAGTAAAATAGTGTTAATGCAATGTCATGAAACTTAACTATTTCCAGGAACTACGATTCCTTTTTACTTCTTTGAGTAGTATGGCTCCAACCATTTAACACTACCTAGCAATGAATGGACTATTCCATCTCACAATAATGAGTGTACTGTTACCATCTCATATACCATTCACAGATACTTAGAAATGGCAAGTGTGTGAGAAAACATGCAAAGTGATATTTTAATACACATTCAATGCCACATCGGATATTCTCCTACGCGAGTTCATAACCAATGCCCTTAAATATGCCCATCCTTATGCAAAAGGTTTTCCAACTAACAAAATAGGGATACTCACATACTCACCCTATGTGCCATTCCCATCACTTACCAGCATCACAAAAGTTGTAAGGATATTACTCACCTTCACTACTTAACAAACATAAAGGGGATATCACTCACCTCAACTATGTTTCACAAACATACCATATCACAAATGATAATAACATCAAACGTATATAGATTAAGAATCTAGGTGTGAGCCTATGGCATTCGCCAAACCATTGGTTGCCTAAGGGTTCACACTTCCTTCTCATCAACTATGTAGTAATTTCCTCCTTGAAATACTCTCATAGATACCTCAACACACTTAAAAAGGCATACATGAATGATCCAATACTTAGGAATCCTCAAAACATCAAGAATCAACACTTGATCAACACTGGAAGTCACGCCTAAGTGCCACCCACCCATGCCTAGGTGTGAAGGTGGCAGGGCAACAACCTTGTAACTCCTAGGAAACCATGCCTAGGCGCAGTTTTGTCACGCCTATGCATGACCCTACGACAGAAACTTTTGCAGAATTCTGCAGATACGAGGTACTGTTCCATTAGAACTTACCCCTCACCTAATCACTCAAAACTCTTGTCTAAGTGATTTCCAACCTTACACAAGGTCCATTTACACAAAGCAACTCATATTTCACTTTGATTTCACTCAAAACCATAAGTCATGGATTGATGAACCCATCATCCACCTTAAAACCTAAACCCCCGAATTCAACTCCAATGAGAACCAAGGTGTTCAAGTGATGAATAATTCATCCTTATGCATCTAACAAACCAACAACAAACCATATTCAAGTTCACTAATAATAAATATGCCAAGAACACACAAAACAACCCTTTAAACTCCTTTTTTCCATCATGCCAACACATAGAACAAGATGAAGAAAAATGGAAACAAAGAGTCAAAACAAAGTCCCCCTACCACAAGGTCTTGAAGATGAAGCCAAGGATGGCTATGGAAGATCCAAGCTCCACTTGATTCCTCCTCCTTCTTTTTCTTCTTCCCCTTTCCTTTCTCTTTTCTCTTTTCTTTCTTCTGTTTTCTGCTTTCTCTCCTTCTCCCAGCCGTGGGATATTTAACAACGGGAGTCAAATTTTAGCTTCTCTTGGATAAACACTAAAACCTCGATTTGTTAAGAACACCCAGATTTCATCAAATCCAGTTCTCTAACTTCCAACATACTTAAAATAAATCCTAAGATTAATTAAAAATTTGTTTTCACCATTTCCATATTTTTCTATATCTACTGGCAGTCAATCCGACATTAAAACACACAAACAATATGCTTAAAAATACCAAACTAACTTTGATTAATCTCAAATTTTAACTGTAGCATAGTTCACATATTTGTGACCTAGAAATAAACTCTCCACATTTATTTCCACTAACTAAGCAGTTTAAGCCACTTTTGGAGCTAAAAATAACTATTTTTCACACATAGCGTTGCAGCAAAGTGCCTAAACATGCTCAGACAGTCACAAAACTTAACAGATATGATAAACAAATATTAGGCTACCTCCATAACCATATATAAGTCTATCATGTTTTCCCAAGGTGTTACAACACCCATTCGATGCAGTTCCATGGGGGATCCCAAGAGTTGTTGTGTCACGCCTTCCCCCTCTTTTTAAAGAAGGGCGTCCTCCGTTGGTTTTCTACACTACAAGCAAAATCCATCACTGGGTGGGAAGACCTCAGATTATGCTTCTTGCTGCACTACACTACTGCCAAAGAGCAGTCTAAGTTAATTAATTCTCTTTTTGAAATGCACCAAGGGAGCAGAGAGCCTATTCGTGAATACATCAAGAGATTTAATAATGCTTGTGTTTCTATAGAAAACCCGAATGACAAGATTGCTCTTCATTATGTCTTCATTATGTCCAGAGTGGCCTCCAGACTGATTCAGACTTCTTCCGGTCCTTGGTAAAAAAGAAGCTAGCTACTTTGAATGAGCTTTACTTGCGCTCCTAGAAATATATTGAATTAGATAAAGTTACCAAGGCTAAAGAAAGTTTGGAAAAAGGTGAGCCCACTCACAAAAAAAAAATCGGAACTCCAACCAGTCTCGAAACTCCTCTAAGGGAGACAATTCTGAGGGAGGAGCTTTCAACTGAGTTCCGTAATGTTAAGAGGGTTCCTCCTCTAAAGAAACAATCTTAGAAGGATCACTCAAAGCACTGTAAATGACATAAATGTTATAGCCACAAAATAAAAGATTGTTATCAACTCTGTGATGTTGTAGAATCCCTAGTCAAGGAAGGACAATTGCAAAAGTATATCAATAATTTCTGAAATGATGAGAATCGCAGAAGACGAAAAGAATGAAGACATAGCCGCAATTCGAGGTGAAGTCCGTCTCCACAACAAAGAAGAAGAAATCACAGCCCCACTAGAAAATGCCGGACTCCGCCCCACCGTGATATTGAAAAACTGATTGGATTGGAACTAGGATGCTCAAAGTGGAGGTAATGGAAATGATCAACTTGTTAGTACCATCTCAAGAGGATTTGCAAGCGGCGAGTTGTCTAATAATTCCTAGAAGAAAGCACTCCAAATGACAATGTTAAGCGTTTATAGCTCTAAGCGCAAACCATATGTTGAAGACAAGGAAGAACCATCTATCTCCTTTTTAGACAAGGACTACGACGATATTATCTAGGATCACGATGACCCTCTGGTGATCTCCAAAATAATATTTAATGTCGAGGTTCGATGTATCTTCGTCGATTAAGGAAGCTTGGTAGACATCATGTTCATGGACGCTTTTGAGAGGTTAGAGTTCCCTTTGTCTGCATTGACCCCTTATGATGGCGAGCTACTGGTTTTCTAGCAAAAAGGTTACCCCGGTAGGTTACTTTGAAACTTTCTTAACCCTGATAGAATAGTTAAAGTTAGGTTCCTAGTAGTGGATTGCCTATCAGCATATAATATTATTTTGGGTCACCTTACGTTGAATGACATTGTCACTGTAGTGTCTACCACTCACCAGGCCATGAAATTTCTCAATAAGAATAAGGAGGTGGTCACAGTCATATCACAGCACACAAATGCTACAATGAAAGTCTCAAAATCTGCAGAACCCCTAGGAAAACCAAAACACGCACATCCAACTCGACCCAGGATCAAGTCAACATCCTTATGACCGAGCTAGACGTACGTGAAGAGATCCGAGGTACCAGACCCCAGCCAGAAAGAGAGTTGCTTCCTCTCCAGTTGAGTGACAAGCCTAACCAAGTCACCAAGATTGGTGCATATCTAGAAGAACATGCAGGCGTCATCTTATAGAGCTCCTACAAAAAAACATGGACCTCTTTTCCTGGACATCCTCTGATATGCATGGGCTTAACCCCACTTTCATCTGTCATCGTTTATCTATTAAATGGGATGCAAGGTCGGTCTTCTAGAAGAAAAGAAAAGTTGACCATAAGAGACAACAGATTATCGAAAGAGCAAGTCAAGGAGCTACTCAGTGCCATCTTCATTAGAGAAATCTTATACACCACATGGCTCTCAAATGTGGTCTTAGTAAAAAAAGTCAAACGGGAAGTGGAGGATGTGTGTGGACTACACAGACCTGAACAAGGCAAACTGGTCAACAACTCCTCTGATTTTCGGCTACTGTCTTTCATGGACCCTTACTCCGGGTACAATTAGATCTCAATGTACCTCAAAGAAGAAGATAAAACTGGTTTCATCATTGAAAATGCGAGCTACTACTATAGGGTAATGCCCTTCGAATTGAAAAATGCAGGAGCCACCTACCAGCGGATGATGAATAAGGTTTTTGAGGATCAAGTCGGGAGAATGCTCAAAGTCTACATCAATAATATGATAGTCAAAGCTCCACTATCTGGATCATATGCCGCAGACCTTGAAGTAGTGTTCGCGCAACTGAGAAAGCACAACATAAGGCTTAATCTAGAAAAATGCGCATTCAGCGTCCAAGCCAGCAAGTTCTTAGGCTTCATCCTAACTTACTATAAAATTGAGGTGAATCCATACAAATGCCAGGAAGTTCTCAATATGCGTAGCCCTTAGAATGTAAAGGAAGTATAACAACTGACAGAATGGATTGCAGCCCTTACACGATTCCTCGCTAAAGCTGCTCACAAATCTCTTTCCCTTTTCAAGTTGCTAAAAAATGGGACAGGTTTTGAGTGGACTCAAGAGTGTAAGGATGCCTTCACGTCTTTGAAAAACCTCTTGTCCTCTCCCCCCATCCTGACAAGACCAGAACTCAGTGAGACATTGTATATATACCTCTCAGTTCATAAAGAGGTCATGAGTTTAGTGCTTATTCGGGAAACAACTGAAGGTTAGAAGCCGGTTTATTTTGTGAGCAAGGTGTTGCAAGGTCCTGAGCTTCGGTATCAGAAAATAGAGAAGGTCACATTTGCCCTCATTATCATAGCTAGAAGGATCAAATAGTGCTTCAAATGCCATCCAATGATGATAAGGACGAATAAGCCAATTCGCTAAATATTACATAAACCAGACTTAGCAGGAAGAATGATCACCTAGTCCATTGAGCTTTCTGAGTTCGAAATTGCATACGACCTCAGGTTAGTAATCAAGGCACATACGCTCTCCGACTTCCTTACTGAACTTACTTTAGACCCTGATGATCCCTAGGGAATATCGTGGACTATGTTTGTTGATGGCTCCTCTAACCTTAAAGGGAGTGGCACTGAAGTAATCCTAGAAAAATTCTCAAGGAGTAATCATTGAGAATTCCCTAAAGTTTGAATTCCCCACATCAAACAATCAGGCAGAATATGAAGCAAGCATCACTAGACTAGTAATGGCTAGAGAATTGGGTGCAACAAAGATTACACTTTGTAGTGACTCCTAACTCGTTACCTCCCAAATTCAAGGCAACTATTAAGCTAAGGAGCCCCTCTTGTAGAGGTACCTAGCAAAGGTACAAGGGCTCCTTAAAAACTTCCAAACAGTGAAAGTGGAGTGCATACCAAGAGAACAGAATTCAAAGGCCAATTTGTTGTCCAAGTTAGCCAACACAAAGAGCCCAGATAACAATCAATCTGTGATTTAGGAGACCCTATCTTATCCTTTTATCATGGATTCATATGTTTTCCAAGTGGAAGAATAAGAGCATACATGGATCACTCTAATAATGGAATACTTGCAATCCGGCATCCGTCCTGAAGACCCAAAGGAAGCCTCAAAGTTAGTCAAAATAGCGGTTTAGTACACCATCTATGATGAACGATTATACAGGCATGGATTTTCTTTGCCTATCTTTAAATACCTCACACCAAAACAAGCAAAATATATACTGGTTGAGGTCCATGAGGAGAGTTGTGGACACCACTTGGTAGGCAAAACTTTAGCATTAAAAGCACTTAGGGCTGGATACTATTGGCCTACAATGGAGGCTGATTCTATTATGCATGTCTAAATCTGCGACAAATGCCAACGGTACTCGGACCATTATCATGCCCCACCTAAAGAACTGTCCACAACATTCGTACCTTGGCCATTTTATAGGTGGGGTATAAATATTCAGGGTCCATTCCCTCAAGCACCTAGACAGTTGATATTCCTGGTGGTAGCCGTAGACTACTTCACTAAATGGATTGAGACAGAACCCTTGGTCACTATCACTTCTTCTTGAATCCAAAAGTTTACATGACACCATATCATTACTAGGTTTGGAGTCCTAGAATCCATTGTGACGAATAACAACACATAATTTAAAGACAAAGGGTTCGCAAAATTGCTTACTGATTTGAAAATCAAGCATCACTACAGTGCCGTTGAGAACCCCCGGACAGGCTGAAGTTGCCAACCGAGTTATTGTTCGCGAACTAAAAAGAAAGTTGGACGAAGCTAAAGGAAACTGGGCTGAACAACTATAACATGTCCTTTAGGCCTACCGGACTATGCCACATTCTACAATAGGTAAAATTCCCTTTAAGCTCACTTATGAGTGTAAGGCTATGATATTGGTGGAGATAAGGGAACCTAGCTTGCACCTCCAACAATTCTCACCTAACAATAACCCCAGATTAATCAGAGAAGACCTAGATCTTTTGGAAGAAAGAAGGCGTGTTGCTTATATATGCGACACCGCCATCAAGCAGAGGACAACAACATGATACAACCTATGGTTGTTCCCGAGAGATTCCAGTCAGGCTACCTAGTCCTCTACAGAGCTGACATCAGAGGTAGGAATGCCTCCCAAGGGAAGCTAGCTCCTAATTGGGAAAAGTTTTGAAATGCAAACAAACTTAGAAAGTACTATAACTAAGTGTCTTCCAAGGCCTAGCCTCTTAGTTTACTTCATGTTTGATCTGCCCCAATTACTATGGGAACATTATGCATAGACTTTTGTCCTTTACCAAATCAATAAAATAAAGTGATTTTCACACATCTACTTCAATAACTACTACGTGATTATTAGCAGCATGGATGGCGAAATCTGAGTCTAGCCATTATAGTACCCATCGTAGATTGTCTTATGTTAAACATGTTATGCAATAGAAAAATCCTAAGTCTTAGGAAAATTTAGGCACTAAACCGTAAACATTAAATGACCCCGACAAGGACCATTTAAAATTATACCTAAGTCAAGAGGGATCCTAAACACCAAAGTAATTGGCGACAAATGTAACGCCCTTACTATTGATACTATTAGTGTTTCCGGAATTACACCATAGCAACAATAGTAAGCACATCACTTAAGATATTTATTAAAAACTTCAAATATACTTTACAATATTTTACAAAATTATGAGCCTGGTCAAAGTGTAATAATGTACACATATATACTGAAAGGAGCTTATACAATAATACATCATAATACAAATACACACATATGCCTCCATGGCATTTGTTAATACTTTAATTATACAAATGTCCAAATACGTAAAAGAAACAAACAACCACTCCTACACGTGCCATTACGTTGCAAATACTGAACCTGGAATTATCATGGAATACATAATAATAATGGGGGTGAGAATACTAATTCTCAATAGATTCTATAATGAAAAAGGTGTCATCACAATAATTCCAGCTGTTTCGGGAAAAAATATATTTCTTTTAAAAAATTCAATATCACTATATACTTATATAGTTAGAAAGGTGGCAAAATGCCAAATCTACCCTTTTCTCTTCCAGAAATAGATTGCATTTAATAATTTCCAAAAACATATATATTTACAAACAATACAAATTTCATTCATGAACAATTTCAAAAATTGTTTCCAAATTCAATTTCCAAAATACCAAATTCATACAATGATTCAAATACTTTTCAAGTTATAATATGACATACAAGTTCAATTCAAACATCAGTGCTCATTCATATGCTTACTTATCCCACAGAACCTATATCGTAAGCATCATAAGGATAGGACCACCTCATATAGCTTAGGTTCTATATACTCATGGTAGAGAGTGATTTAGGGCCTCACATTACCAGTAGTATACTATGAGGGAGTTAATACGTGAGAATTATACTGATACTATGAGAAATTTATCCAAGAACACAAGATCCCCCTTCCTCACAAGAGGTCGTCTCCATGGTTCTAATAGAATTTCAAATACCTTGCCCTCATACAGGATCTTCTCGAAAATCCATTATACCAAGTGAAAAATAGTTTACATACAACAAGGATACTGAGTGGGAAAGCATGGGCTAATTACCTTCCCGTTCAAGAATAATTGTCCAATTCTCAGTTTCAATTCAAATACAAATTTATTGAGCACTGACCAAACAGGCATTCATTCAATACATACTTTCAGCTCAACCTCAAGATCAAAGGGAGCTTGATCTCAAGTTCACAACATATAATTTCAATTTCATAGATTTACAATGTTGTATTCAAAATACATTCTCAATTCACCATACATAATACCGTGATTCATACAAGCACCTTCTGAAATTCACCGTTCATAGAATGTAAATTCATACTTCACAAGAGTAATTTCATTCCATTACAATCAAAAGAATACCTTGGAAATGTTTCACAATTTACATCACAATATACTTAGAAAATATGCACCATGGATCCCAATATGCTTAATAACTCATTTCAACAAAACATGCATTTCACTCTTTATTCTGTTACGTAATGGGCACTTGAGCCCTCATTCACCAGCACCCGGGCGTTGGGCGCGCAACATCAAAGGAATGTGTTTCAAGCGCTGAACGCTTGTGCTGCAGTGCTTAAGCGCTGACGCATTAGAGGTGCTCCCCTGTTTATGCAAATTTTTCCAGCCAACATCCAAATCAAACCATAAAGATTTTAAACCATTTCCAATCTCACAAATGATTCATATCTCAATTAAAACACCTTATTGAACAAACTCAAATCATTAGATGATAAAATAACAATCAAAATCCACAATCCATTCATTTAAACTAAAGTTCTCATCCATGGCAAACAAGTCATGAAACCTTCAGAGTCTTATCCTTAATCCAATAACCAATTTGAAATATTCAAAGAAATGAAGAAAATAGAGAAAATATTTCTCCTACCTTTACCCTATTATTATTCCTTTGCCTTTATCCTTCTTCTTTCTTCCCTTTTGCCTTGATTCCTCAAGCTTTATCTCCTCTCCTTCCTTCCCTTTCTTTTCTTTTGCTTGTTCTTTTATTTCTATGTTTTCAACACACACAAACGAGAGAGAGAGAGAGAGAGAGAAAGAGAGAGAGAGTGACGAGAATGAGAAAAAGTGAGGATAAAATCAAAGAAACCAAATATTAAGAAATAGAAGAGAATGACGGTGAACATAAGGAAATAGGGGGAAAATTAAGAAAATCCTGTAACTTTATATCTATTAAGGATGTTTCAACATTCTATTAATGAATTTTCCAATCTTCGTTGGTATTATGGAACATTCTAGAATTCTATTCATTTCTCAATTTCTTCATTTATCAACTTTTCATATACACCTTTATCATTTACCAAGCTTCAGTGTTCTTTTCTAGGTTCAGTTAAATCTATGAAATTGAACTAGGAGGCTTATCAATATTCCTTTTAACCTATTTTCATCATCAGATTACTCTTCATACTCTCTTTACCACTTACTCAAAGTTTCATAATTTTCTGAGCTACTTTTCTATTTAATTTGGCCTTTAGACACTCACTAGTGTTACTAAAAATGTCAAACTAATTCATTTGATCCTTAAAAATTTATTGCAACTCTTTCCCATGGTTTATGCTTTAGAAGTAAATTTCCCACATTTATTTATGTCATATCATCCATTTTAGCTAAATTTATTAGCTATTATTCACATTTAGTATTATAGAATTATGCTTAAACTAGTCCAAAGGATTACCAAAATTATAATCCAACTTATACTTATAGTATTGAGCTTCTATAACCCTGATTAGCATCATTAGGGTATGGAGGATGTTACAATTCTCCCTTTTTTTTTTTAATAAATTTTGTCATCAAAATTTGCTTATCTCATCCAAAAAGTTCCGGATAATTCTTCTCCATGTTGGATTCAAGTTCCCATTTGGCTTCCTCTGAGTCATCACCATCCCACAGTACCTTTACCAAAGGAATTTGTTTCCCTCTGAGCTATTTAATTGCTCTATCCACGATCCTCATAGGTTTAACTATGTAAGTTGAATCATCTTTTAATTGATTCATTTTCTATGATATGTGAAGAATCTAGATTATACTTTTGAAGTTGGGAAAATGAAAAACATTATGAAGGTTTGATAAGCTGGGTGGTAAAACAATCTGGTAAGCAATAGGTCCAATTCTTTTTAAGATTTTGAAAGGACCAAGAAAACGAGGATTCAACTTTTCAGCTTTAATGGCTCTACCAACCCCCGTAATAGGAGTAACTCTAAGGAACACATATTCTCCCTCTTTGAATTCCAATGGTTTTCTCCTCTCATCCACATAACTCTTTTTGCCTACTTTGGGCAACTAACAACCTATCATTGATCCTTCTAATCTTTTCAGTGGTTTGTTGTTAATCACTCTATGAAATGTAGTCATGTATGCCCTATATATATGCTCTATAGATAACTTAGTCCTTACTTTTATGCATAATTAGAAGATTTTAGGCTCATATTCATTGAATTCAATTTTGATATCATCCAATATGATATTGAGAAAATCTTCCCTATTCTTGAAGAGATTAAGTAGAATTCACTTGTTATTAAATTGGTGATTTCTCAATTGTAGGAAGGGCTCCAAACAAGCAAATTCAAGGAAGATTTGGACCAACATTGGAAGAGAAAGCATAAGAAGTGATTCACCAACTCACGCCGCGATGCAGGCATATGCACGCCGCGACGTGGTAGCATCAGCCTGTCATATGCTTAAACTCGAGGCTAGCAGCCACGACGCAACCATCTTCATGTCGCGACGTGGTGACCTAAAAATGATACATACCGCAACGTAAATTGCCTTCACGTCGCGGCACGCAGCTCATTTCTTTGCCTATATATATTGATTTAAGAGACATTCTCAAGAAAGCTAATTTTAGTTAGAAAACAGTAGCTAGGGTTTCATTTTGAGATTGAGAGGAAGCAAAGGGAAGCCAAGTTGGAGGCCATCTTCTTTAAGGAGGAGATTCAAGCATCAAGAGTCCACAATCATTGAGCTTTCTTCCTATTCCATTTACTTTTTCTCTTCTTGTATCATGAACATGAATATTGTTTTTGGATTTTCATGTTCTATGGGTAGCTAAGCTGTATTTAGGGGTTCCTTTAGATCCTTCTATGGATATTGATGATTTTGTAACTCTTTGAGTTAATATTGATAAATAGTTTTGTTCAATCATATGGATCTTAATGCTCTTGATTGCTTGACTAACATTTAATGTGATTTAATTAAATCTATTGAACTAGGCATAGGAATTTAGGTTTTAGATCATGAATACGGTTGATGTATGCTTAACTTCATTCAAATGACATTACAAGAAAAGTGTATTTTTGCGGCGGATACGAATCCATCGCAAATTATGACAGATTTTGTAGTAGATATATATGCAGCGGATATATTTGCGACAAATTTTTCACC
Organism: Ormosia emarginata; assembly: GCA_029884605.1. NCBI lineage: Eukaryota > Viridiplantae > Streptophyta > Magnoliopsida > Fabales > Fabaceae > Ormosia > Ormosia emarginata. The sequence continues at coordinate 22,149,068 of JAQQTP010000074.1, read as the reverse complement.
ACAAAACTTTTCTGACAACACATTCACCATATATATATTTTTTTTATAAAAAAGAGGTCGGCCACAAAATTATTAAAATGAATAAAAATTTATTTTAAAGTTGAAAATAAAATTTTATTATGGAAAATCCACCGCAAATTTTGCTATAATTTTTTTTTTTTAAAAAGTGTTGCATCTCATTCACCATGTTTTATTTAAATAAAAAAGAGGTTTGAGGCAAATATTTCTGTAGCAAAATTATTAAAATTAATAATTTTTTTTTAAAGTTTAAAATAAAAAAAATAAAAAAAATTGAGCGAAAAAATCTGCCATCATTTTTTAAAAAAATTCTCACTATCATCTTAATCTCTTCTGGGCTCAACCTCCTATTCTTGTTAGTGATAGTGATCTTCTTCTTTAACCTCGTGATCATATCAAAGCAAACATTGATCTGAGGGACTCCCCTTGGTGCCACAACAAAGCCAGAGAGCTCAAACTTCCCAAGAAAGATGTTATCTTCTGGCCTAGTTCTCTCTCCCTCATACACTTTGATCAAAACACTAGACTGATTATCAATGCAAGTAGAGAAAACACGTTCTTTCTTGGTGGGGATCATGGTATTCTTTGGAATCAACATAGACAAGAGACCACCATCAACCTCAATCCCAAGACTAAGTGGAATGAGATGAAGCAACAAGAGCTCCTCCACTTTCTTGTCTTCTTCACCACTCAAAATTGTTGCACCATCTGCCATAGCTTCATCAGGGTTGATGCTTTTGCAGAGCTCTTTGCCATTGACATTGAACATATCCTTCAAAGGTTGTTGAACCTTTGGAATTCTTGTAGACCGTCCTACAAGAACAAACTCATGAACTTGGTTTTTGTTAACCTTAGCCTCAACTAGGCATTTGTCCATAATCTGCCGCAACACTACAACTCCAGCAACGGAAGCCGGTGTATTGCCGGAGAGATTTGTGGCGGCTTTGTGGCAGATTTTTTTGTCGTTAATTTTGTGGTAGAAATTAAATCCACCACAAAATATAATGTGATGACAATTTTTGCATCGATCACGAATCTGCCACAAATTGACAATTTGCAGTAGATTTTAACCTGTTTGTGTTTGCATATTTTGACTTTTCTTATAGTTTGATAGGGTGAGTTAATTAGCTAATGAGATAGAAATATATCCTTTAGTCATGCATAGCAAGTGTTTGAGAATATTCCTTAATAAGTGTCATTTGCGCTAGCTTTCATAGAAACATAGTGAATTAAGTAAATGACATATGGTTAATTGACCTAGACAAAGGCTTTTAACTAAGTTAGTTTCTTAAGGTAACAAAGCCATTTCATTCATGTTACTTAAAAAGATTACATATTACTAATTGAAATAGTAGGTGAAGAAAGATCCCCTGTTCGCCAATCATTGTATCTCAACCACAATTTATTACATTTTTTAGTCTTTGATACCATAGTTATTCCACACACCTTTTACCTTAATGAATGTTATTAAATAGAATCAATTAAGTTATTGGTCAACATTTAGCATTGGGTTTAGTCTTATACTTGTGGGAATGAAACTTTACTTATCATTTTATTACTTGTACGACTCGTTCATTGTAACACCCCAACTTTTGGATAAATGATAGCATTGTCCTAAATATACTATTTTGTATTTTTCTGTATGTTATAAAATTTATTTGACTATTCGTGATTATATTTGAGTGTTTTGTGTGATTTACTCCAAGTCCAGAAAATAATAATTTTCAGGTTGGGGAAATCTTATTTTAATTATTCAGAGTTAGGAGATCTTACTAAACTAAATTCCGAGTGATATGTATATTAATCTTTTAATTTTTAGGATTTAACTGTGCAATAAAATAATTTTATATTATTATAATATTATTTTAGTTGACAGTATCTATTGTCTCGAAAACAGTAAAAATCTGCTCCAAAATAACCATGGACTTGGAAAAGTCAGTGGGACCCACGTTTAGTGAACTAGTCAACGTTTCTGGCTAGACTAACTCCTAAGCCAATGAGGAGTGGTCACAAAAGTGGCTTGAACATTTTAGACCAATAAGATTCAAGTCCACAAAAGTGGTTGGACTTGTTAAGATGAAACTAGAAAGTTTAACCAAGTCAGCTTAAAACCTAACTTAGTATAGAAAGCTTATGTAGTAACTAAGTGAAGTAAACCTAGTTAGCTATCTAGTTAAGTTCTAGTTAGAGAATGTTCTCAAAATATCAAGACAAACCTAGTTATCCTAAGTAACTAAATAGTTAAGCTAGTAACTAAACAAACTAATCAATTTTACCTAAGTATAACTAGAAAACCAAATGAAGCACAAACTTGGTTTGCTTCTTTTTAGGGCCATTCGGCCAAGCATGTTCAAGAACCATCAAGAAGAGCTTAGTCACTTGCATAACTAGATTATCTACACCAATTAGAGACAAGCTTGGAGCCAAAGTGTAATGCCCCTTTTTCCTCCCTTAGTCATAATGGGTAAGAAGAGGGAACGTCGCACCATAGTGAAATGACGCACAAATGATTACGTAAAATTTGAACACTTTTTTTTTGTTTAATATAACTTTGGTTAAAACTTCCATCAATGTACTTATACACCTGTTCGTAAATATACCGCGTAATAGAGTTAAAATTAAAAGTTCCTCCTTCATATAAAACTTCTTATAAAAAACGTTAAAGAGAAATCAACAGGGAATGAAACACACAATCATAAACAATGTAGATAGTTACATACTTTGTACCATAATTACAAGCCTGTTTAAATTACATTTCTAAAAGATATACAAAAAGGAAAAATGTGTACCTACCCCAAGAGATACAAATATATCTACCCACAATCCAGTAGTACGTCAGGCTCCCTCAAAAAAATAAACGGACAGCCATCAGTAGCCATCAATTTACAACCAACCCTAAGACTGCCTGGAATGAGAAGGAACCGTAGATGGATCCTCCTCAGGGTCCTCGTCATCCAACGAGACATCCATCGGGACGACAGAACAGCGGGCAGGAGCCCGAGCAGTAGACAAAAAGGAATCCTCACGAGGGATATAATACATTTCACCCCACATGTCCCTCACAGGCATATAGAACTCCAGCTATACAAAAGCATGAAAATCGAAAATAGAAGCAGTGTAGCGTCCCCATGCCAAGGACACCGTCAATTCGCCGTGGTACACGCATCGATCAGTCTGCACATTGATATGCCAGCAATCCGGACCACCATGAAAGTTGATCCGCACATAACCAAAAAATCCACGGGGGCGAAAAGACATTCTCAGCAACTTCGGTCTTAATCGAGATAAGGCCAGAAACCTTGAAACTCAGTAGCTTCCTGGTTCTCCTCACGAGTGTCTTCTAGAGAGCATACAATTCAACCAAAATGCAAAATAAAGGAAAATACCGAAAGAGGTGAGATTCCCAGCTTTCAGTACCAACAAGGCAGCAAGAAAATAAACGGCGTCGAACGCCCACATAAGACACAATTAATACATACAGGTATGGTAATACATGAAAGCAATTAATGAGAGTAAAGCAACAAGGAATAGTAATTAATATCATCCATAGCCAACTAGCAACATCAGTATTACCAAGAATCAGGTAAATATCACAGTCATAATAGTAAGCACATTATCCAATCATGAATGCTCAATGGACCATGTGACTGACAACTCACAATGCAACAAGGGTACCAAAGTTCCTACTCCATGGAGCTAGACATAAACATTTTCGGAGTGAATGATCAAGGAGTAATGCCAGTATATCGTTAGCCTTAAAAATATATTGTGCTCATCACATAAAAACATTTGCGCAAAATGGCTCACACATGGCACCTCGACTGTTGATCGCGATATAGGACAACATCTCAGGCAGGATCGTCGGTGTGTTGCATTGGTCTATCCCACGGCCCCAGTGGAGCTACCACTGTCTATTGTGAGACACCCATACCCCAACGCCCCCAGGGTCAACAACATATGACACATACGCTTAGTCTATTCGCACCCGCACATAGGTGTTATTCAAACTCCTAGGCAACATAGCCTTCTCATCAATGTCCCACGGACAATACACATGCATGATGACACAATGTCCAATCATGTATGTTCATCAATGATGCATTCGGCATAAGCCTTTCCTCAATGGCACATATGCAATATTCGATGTCCAACATGACATATCAACAATACATTTATTGAAACATTGCCTCAATGGCACATCATCATTCTTATTTCATTGAGTACTACATCAATAATTTTAGCATCAACATGCATTCCTCATTACACACATACCACAATTTCCATAATCATAGATCCAAGGATTCCATATTCAAAAATCATTTCTTCCCTAATGGGGTGAATGCATCTTCCTATCACAAATTAATAAAGTAAAATCCTTGAATCCAGGGTTTTTAGGTTATGTTTGAGTTACAAAGGACAAAGAACCACCATCTCAATCATTTCCAGCTCAGAAACCTCATTTTTGGTCTTGGTAATCGATTACAACACCTTTGTAATCGATTACCCGAGAAACAAACTCAGTCGATTACAATCTCATTGTAATCGATTACGTGATTCCCGTAATCACGTTTCGTAACTTCAAGGCACTGGTAATCGATTACACAATCATGGTAATCGATTACCAATTGGGCAGAACCTCCGTAATCGATTACCCACGGTTGTGTAATCGATTACGTGATTCCCAGAAGCACCATTTCGTGACATCAGAGGCTTGGTAATCGATTACACTCATCCTGTAATCGATTACAAGCTAAACAAACCTCTCTGTATGTCGATTACACACCAGATGTAATCGATTACCAGGTTTCCAGAATCACGATTTTGTATCTTTAAGAGCTTGGTAATCGATTACAAGTCCCGTGTAATCGATTACCACCCGTAAACTTGCAGAAAAACAGAGTTCTCAGGCCCTCTAACTCAACCAAACCATTCCTCATCATATTTAATCAACAAAATACTCAAATACACCTTCAAATCATGCAAGAGGCATCCATTAAATCATACAAACCCAACAAAATACATTATCATCAAGAACAACATAAAAATGAGAGAACTTTATACATGGATTCAAAAAAATCAACAACAAAACACATACAAGACATTTCCTTACTACCAAGGTTGGTTGAAGTGGATCATCTCCCTCTTACCTATATGGGAAACAACACAATGTGCTACTCCTTCTTGTCTTAGATTTTCGTTTCTCCTCCTTCAAGAAAAACTCCAATGTGAGTGATCACCACAATGTTCACTCAACCATGAAAAATAGGTTCTTGGTCACCAAGGTGGCCAAGAGAAAACGAAAATAGCAAGGAAATGGAAGAAAGTTGAAAACTTTACCTTAAAGCTCCAAGCTTTAGCTTTAATGGTGGAAGAGAAATGGAAGAAGAAGAAGAAGAAGAAGAAGAAGAAGAAGAAGAAGAAGAAGAAGAAGAAGAAGAAGAAGAGAAGAAGAAGAAGAAGAAGAAGAAGAAGAAGAAGAAGAAGAAGAACCAAGAGATAACAACCAAGAAGAATAGTTTTGAAAGGGTGGAAGGAACAAGAAAATGTGATTGGTTTGGCAAATGAGGAAGTTGGTCTTCTAATGTGATGGTGTGTGTGTGTTCGTGGAGGAGGAGAAGAAGAGAGAGAAAAAAAGGGAAATGGGTATTTGGGTGTAGAGAAGTGAGAGTGTAATATTAGGATAAATGAGAGGAATTATTTGGGCTTCCCTTTAAAGCTTCTGCCGTAGAAGAGTGGAGAAAGGAGAGAGAAAAATATGTTGCAAGGGAAATTGCTAGGAAGCTTCCCATAATAAGCTTGGATTAAATTTAATCTTTCTTTTGAAATTAAAACTAATAGGTGTGATACAAAAATTAGATTTTGAATAATGTGATAATATTTTTTAATACATGTTATTATTTGTTGGACAATAGTTATAGTTGGTATAAGTCGGCATTAACAAATCTGACAGATAAATTCCTCACAGTGTTTTATTATCTCATCGGCTAAGATTTCTCGAAAAATGTAAAACCTTGTAAACTGTGTCCGGCCTCGGGTTTAGTAAGATCCCCCGTTGACGTTTCCATAGTTCAAGGTTCTCGGAGAAAATGTCTCATTTCTCCGGTTCCGCTCAATACACACGTAAAACGAGAAATATATTAAAATATTCCACATTTTCAGAAAATTCCAAGAAAATTCCAGAAAATCACAAATATTTTTAGAATGAATTCTGATAATAGAAAAGTAAATTTTGGGGTGTTACAACTCTCCCCAACAAATAGGAATTTCGTCCTCGAAATTTTCCATACCTTAAAACAATTCGGGATATTGCTCCTTCATTTTGTCCTCTAGCTCCCACGTCACATCTCCAGTTGCTTCATTCCAAATTACCTTCACTAGTGCAATGTCTTTTCCTCTGAGTTGCTTTGTCCTCCTATCCTCAATCCTTACAGGAGTTGTCTCATATGTCAAGTTTTCCTTCAATTGTACAGAATCAGGTGCTATGACATGATTAGGGTTTGGAATATACTTTCTGAGTTGTGACACATGAAAAACATTATGAAGGTTTGAAAGAAAAGGAGGTAAAGCTATTTGGTAAGCAACAGGACCTATCCGACGAAGAATTTGGTAGGGTCCAAGAAATTTTGGAGTGAGTTTTCTAGATTTGAGGACACGACCGACCCCAGTCATAGGTGTGACTTTCAAGAAGACATGCTCTCCTTCTTCGAACTCAAGAGGTTTCCTTCTTTTGTCCGCATAACTCTTCTGCCGACTTTGAGCCATTTTCATTTTCTCCTGAATCATCTTGACTTTTTCGGTTGTTTGTTGGATAAGTTCAGGTCCAACGGTAAGCCGTTCTCCATCTTGATACCAGCACAGAGGCGTCCGACACCTCCGTCCATATAAAGCCTCATAGGGCGCCATCCCTATACTTGAATGGTAACTGTTTTTGTAGGTGAATTCCACCAATGGCAAAATTTAATCCCAACCTCCAGTTTGCTCTATCGCACAAGCTCTCAACAGATCTTCTAACGACTGAATTGTTCTTTCTGATTGACCATCAGTTTGTGGATGGTAGGCAGAACTTAACCGCAACTTTGTTCCCATAGCCTCTTGAAGACTTTGCCAAAACTTCAAGGTAAACCTCGGGTCTCTATCGGAAACAATACTCATGGGTATCCCATGAAGTCTAACAATTTCACCAATATAAATCTGAGTCAACTTCTCTAACGGATATCTTATGTTGATTGGCAGAAAGTGAGCTGACTTCGTAAGTCGATCCACTATTACCCATATTGAGTCATATCCTTTCCGAGTTCTTGGTAATCCGACAACAAAGTCCATGGCGATGCTATCCCACTTCCATTCAGGAATAGCCAAGGGTTGTAGTAATCCAGCTGGTCTTTGATGCTCAATCTTCGTTTTTTGGCAAACCAAACAAGATGACACGCATCTAGCGATATCTCTTTTCATCCCATGCCACCAAAATAACTTCCTCAAGTCTTGATACATCTTGGTCATTCCAGGATGCATACTCAACTGACTAGAATGAGCATGTTCAAGTATGTACCTTCTGAGTTCTTCATCTTTAGGCACACAGACCCTTCCTTGGAATCTCAAAATCCCATCACTTCCTTCCTCCAATGTTGACACACCACCTTGCTTTATCAATTCTCTTTCTTCTTGCAGGAATTTATCGACCTTTTGTTTCTCTCGAACATCATCCATCAGGTCATTCGAGATAGTGATCCTATTCATGCAGATTTTTCCCGGTGTTAACTTTACAAATGACCATACATCTCTGAATTGCTCTATCAAGTCCTTTTCTCTAATCATCATAGTGGCAACACTAATCGTCTTTCTACTCAAAGCATCAGCCACCACGTTCGCCTTTCTAGGATGGTACTGAAGTTGGAAATCGTAATCTTTCAAAAATTCTAGCCATCTTCATTGCCTCATGTTCAGCTCCTTCTGATCGTACAGGTACTTCAGACTTTTGTGGTCGTTGAAGACGTTGAATGTGCCTCCATACAAATAATGTCTCCATATCTTCAATGCAAACACCTCTGCAGCTAATTCTAGATCATGTGTTGGGTAATTCTTCTTGTGCACTCGCAATTGTCTTGAGGCGTAAGCCACCACTCCTCCGTTTTGCATAAGAACGTACCCCAAACCTTGATACGAAGCGTCACAGTACACTTCAAACGGTTCACTAGGATTCGGTAAGACTAGCACTGGTGACGTAGTCAGCCTCCTTTTTAACTCTTAGAAACTTCCTTCACAGGAATCTGTCCATTCAAAAGCTTGATCTTTCTTGGTGAGTCGAGTGAGCGGTCCAGCGATTTTGGAAAATCCCTCAATAAACCTCCGGTAGTATCCAGCTAATCCAATGAAGCTTCGGATTTCCGTCACTGTAGTTGGTCTTCCTCACTGTAGCACAACTTCTACCTTTGAAGGATCCACTACAATTCCTTCCTTTGTGATTACATGACCCAAGAACTTCACTTCATCTAGCCAAAACTCGCACTTGGATAGTTTCACATATAGCTCTTTCTCCTTCAAGATCCGGAGAACAATGCTGAGGTGCTCAGCATGGTCCTCGCGACTTTGTGAATAGATCAGAATATCGTCGATGAAAACAACAACGAATTTGTCCAAGTAAGGACGAAAGATCCTATTCATGTAGTCCATAAATATCGCAGGTGCATTTGTCACACCAAAAGGCATCACCAGGTACTCGTAATGACCATAATGAGTACGGAAAGCCGTTTTGGGAATATCTTCCACTTTCACTCTGATTTGGTGATATCCCGATCTTAGATCGATTTTGGAAAACACAGCTGCTCCCTTCAATTGGTCCATCAAGTCATCTATCCTTGGCAATGGATACTTGTTCTTGATCGTAACTTTGTTTAACTGACGGTAGTCCACGCATAATCTTGAAGTCCCATCTTTCTTCTTGACCAACAATACAGGTGCTCCCCACGGTGACACACTGGGTCTCACGAATTCCTTCTCTAGGAGTTCTTCCAACTGCTTCTTAAGTTCCACGAGCTCGCGGTGCCATACGGTAAGGCGCAATAGAAATAGGACCAGCTCCAGGTACCAAGTCGATTGCAAACTCGACCTCACGTTCCGGTGGCAAACCAGGTACATCATCAGGGAAAACCTCAGGGAAATCTCGAACAACAGAGATTGCGTCCACATCAACTTCACTCTCAACTTTCAAAGAAGATAACAACATGTATCCTAGAGCTCCTTCTTTCAGGAAAGCTTTCACTTGGTTGGCGGTCAAAAATCTAGAATCCTCATCCAAAAAGAAAACTATTGTTTTTCTGGGAATGAATAGTCTAACAACAGACATGGTTGGCGATAGCCACTCCATTCCTAATATCACGTCTAGTTGGGATAATGGTAAATGATCAAGTCGACGACGTAAAAGACTCGACCTTCCACTATTAAAGGACAACCTAGACACACCTTTGTAGTGACTACATGTGTTTTGTAGTAAGAGTCGAAACAGTCAAATCGAAAGGTAAAGAAGACACAGACAATCCAAGTCTTTCCACACAGTCATGTGAAATGAAAGAATGAGTAGCACCAGATTCATACAGTACAATTAAATGATTACCTTCAATGATACCTTCTCCGTGTATCAGATCCTCTGGATTCGTAGGGCTCAAAGACCACTCAGGGTGTAGACTCTGCCTCTAACTTGTGGTTTAGAAGTCTTAGCAGCATTGACGGATGGCTCTGCCTTGGTCTGGTTATAGTCTCGAGAAACGTGACCAGGTTTCCTGCACCGAAAGCAAATAATTCCTTTGATTGTGCAGCCCCTTGTGAATGCTCCTTCCTGCACTTCATGCATCTTGGAGTAGTCGTAGCATTCTGACCCATCCTTGCCGGGCTTCCAGTTGGACTTCCTCCTTGAAACTTTTGTGGTTGTTGGCTTCCAGAGGGTCTAGAATAAGGCTTCTTTTGATAACGACTCGCGTTACCACCACCTCCTCTTTGGGACCGAATGGGCCCAAAGTTTCTGCTTCTTGCCTCGCGTTCTTGTTCCACACTTTCCAATAGCAGCAAGTGTCGAGTAGCTCAGAAAACTGAGTGATCTTCAAAGCTATCACGATTTTCTTCACATCATGCCTCAGGCCTTCCTCAAACTTCCGACACTTCCACGTTTCATTGGGTTGAAGTTAAAAATAGGCTGAAAATCTGGACAAGTTTTCAAACTTCGTGGCATATTCACTCACAGTCATGCCTCCCTGTCGCAATCTTAGAAATTCCATTTCCTTTGCGTGCCTGGCACTTTCAGGAAAATATTTGTTCAAGAACCTTTCCTTGAACACTTCCCAGGTTATCACCCTATTCGCGGCTTGCAGTAGCCTTTGTTCTCCCGTCCACCAATGTTCAGCATCTCCCATCAGCATGTATGCAGCATAGGTCACCTTCCTATCGTTAGCACAATTCATACCCGTAAATATTTTCTCCAATTCTTGAATCCACAATGTAGCTTTTTCCGGGTCAAACTCCCCTTTAAACTGTGGAGGATTAGCGCGACGAAATCCTTCCAAGTTCTGAACATCCGTTGTAGCCTCTAGTCACAGTGTGCAGTGCAGCCCTAGCCTGTTGTTGAGCTGTCTGCTGGTTCTATTGCAACATTGCCTCGGCCATCTTCTGTATTACCTCTATGGTAGCAGCCATATCACCTCGACGAGCCATTGTTCCTTCTCAGATTAGACTACGCAAAACACAGAGAAAGTCAGATGTATTCGTTTGAATACCAAACAACAAAAATCACAGAGAATGACACAGCACAAACAAGACAGTCCAAAACCACACGACCCAAAGAAACATAACCGGGAGCTCTGATACCAAGACAGTGTAACGCCCCTTTTTCCTCCCTTAGTCATAATGGGTAAGAAGAGGGAACGTCGCACCATAGTGAAACGATGCACAAATGATTACGTAAAATTTGAACACTTTTTTTTTGTTTAACATAAATTTGGTTAAAACTTCCATCAATGTACTTATACATCTGTTCGTAAATATACCGCGTAATAGAGTTAAAATTAAAAGTTCCTCCTTCATATAAAACTTCTTATCAAAAACATTAAAGAGAAATCAATAGGGAATGAAACACACAATCATAAACAATATAGATAGTTACATACTTTGTACCATAATTACAAGCCTGTTTAAATTACATTTCCAAAAGATATACAAAAAGGCAAAATGTGTACCTACCCCAAGAGATACAAATATATCTACCCATAATCCAGTAGTACGTCAGGCTCCCTCAAAAAAATAAACGGACAGCCATCAGTAGCCATCAATTTACAACCAACCCTAAGACTGCCTGGAATGAGAAGGAACCGTAGATGGATCCTCCTCGGTATCCTCGTCGTCCAACGAGACATCCATCGGGACGACAGAACAGCGGGCGGAGCCCGAGCAAGAGACAAAAAGGAATCCTCACGAGGGGTATAATACATTTCACCCCACATGTCCCTCACGGCATATAGAACTCCAGCCTATACAAAAGCATGAAAATCGAAAATAGAAGCAAGTAGCGTCCCCATGCCAAGGACACACACCAATTCGCCGTGGTACACGCATCGATCGATCATGTCCGCACGTTGATATGCCAAAGAATCCGACCACTATGAAAGTTGATCCGCACATAACCAAAAAAAAAATCCACAGGGGCGAAAAGACATTCTCAAAGAATTCGATCTTAATCGAGATATGGCCAGAAACCTTGAAACTCAGTAGCTTCCTGATTCTCCTCACGAGTGTCTTCTAGAGAGCATACAATTCAACCAAAATGCAAAATAAAGGAAAATACTGAAAGAGGTGAGATTCCCAAATTTCAGTACCAACAAGGCAGAAGAAAATAAACGGCGTCGAACGCCCACATAAGACACAGTTAATACATACAGGTATGGTAATACATGAAAGCAATTAATGAGAGTAAAGCAACAAGGAATAGTAATTAATATCATCCATAGCCAACTAGCAACATCAGTATTACCAAGAATCAGGTAAATATCACAGTCATAATAGTAAGCACATTATCCAATCATGAATGCTCAATGGACCATGTGACTGACAACTCACAATGCAACAAGGGTACCAAAGTTCCTACTCCATGGAGCTAGACATAAACATTTTCGGAGTGAATGATCAAGGAGTAATGTCAGTGTATCGTTAGCCTTAAAAATATAGTGTGCTCATCACATAAAAACATTTGCGCAAAATGGCTCACACATGGCACCTCGACTGTTGATCGCAATATTGGACAGCATCTCAGGCAGGATCGTCGGTGTGTTGCATTGGTCTATCCCACGGCCCCAGTGGAGCTACCACTGTCTATTGTGAGACACCCACACCCCGATGCCCCCAGGGTCAACAACATATGACACCTACGCTTAGTCTATTCGCACCCGCACATAGGTGTTATTCAAACTCCTAGGCAACATAGCCTTCTCATCAATGTCCCACGGATAATATACATGCATGATGACACAATGTCCAATCATGTTTGTTCATCAATGATGCATTCGGCATAAGCCTTTCCTCAATGGCACATATGCAATATTCGATGTCCAACATGACATATCAACAATACATTTATTGAAACATTGCCTCAATGGCACATCATCATTCTTATTTCATTGAGTACTACATCAATAATTTCAGCATCAACATGCATTCCTCATTACACACATACCACAATTTCCATAATCATAGATCCAAGGATTTCATATTCAAAAATCATTTCTTCCCTAAACGGGTGAATGCATCTTCCTATCACAAATTAATAAAGTAAAATCCTTGAATCCAGGGTTTTTAGGTTATGTTTGAGTTACAAAGGACAAAGAACCACCATCTTAATCATTTCCAGCTCAGAAACCTCATTTTTGGTCTTGGTAATCGATTCGACATACACCTTTGTAATCGATTACCCGAGAAACAGAACCTCTCATCGATTACAATCTCATTGTAATCGATTACGTGATTCCCGTAATCACGTTTCGTAACTTCAGGCAGACCGGTAATCGATTACACAACCGTGGTAATCGATTACCAATTGGCGTAACCTCCGTAATTGATTACCCACGGTTGTGTAATCGACACGTGATTCCCAGAAGCACCATTTCGTGACATCAGAGGCTTGGTAATCGATTACACTCATCCTGTAATCGATTACAAGCTAAACAAAACCTCTGTAATCGATTACACACCAGATGTAATCGATTACCAGGTTTCCAGAATCACGATTTTGTAACTTTAAGAGCTTGGTAATCGATTACAAGCCCCGTGTAATCGATTACCACGCGTAAACTTACAGAAAAACAGAGTTCTCAGGCCCTCTAACTCAACCAAACCATTCCTCATCATATTTAATCAACAAAATACTCAAATACACCTTCAAATCATGCAAGAGGCATCCATTAAATCATACAAACCCAACAAAATACATTATCATCAAGAACAACATAAAAATGAGAGAACTTTATACATGGATTCAAAAAAATTAACAACAAAACACATACAAGACATTCCCTTACTACCAAGGTTGGTTGAAGTGGATCATCTCCCTCTTACCTATATGGGAAACAACACAATGTGCTACTCCTTCTTGTCTTAGATTTTCGTTTCTCCTCCTTCAAGAAAAACTCCAATGTGAGTGATCACCACAATGTTCACTCAACCATGAAAAATAGGTTCTTGGTCACCAAGGTGGCCAAGAGAAAATGAAAATAGCAAGGAAATGGAAGAAAGTTGAAAACTTTACCTTAAAGCTCCAAGCTTTAGCTTTAATGGTGGAAGAGAAGAAGAAGAAGAAGAAGAAGAAGAAGAAGAAGAAGAAGAAGAAGAAGAAGAAGAAGAAGAAGAAGAAGAAGAAGAAGAAGAAGAAGAAGAAGAACCAAGAGATAACAACCAAGAAGAATAGTTTTGAAAGGGTGGAAGGAACAAGAAAATGTGATTAGTTTGGCAAATGAGGAAGTTGGTCTTCCAATGTGATGGTGTGTGTGTGTGTTCGGTGGAGAGGAAGAAGAAGAGAGAAAAAGAGGGAAATGGGTATTTGGGTGTAGAGAAGTGAGAGTGTAATATTATGATAAATGAGAGGAATTATTTGGGCTTTCCTTTGAAGCTTCTGCCGTAGAAGAGTGGAGAAAGGAGAGAGAAAAATATGTTGCAAGGGAAATTGCTAGGAAGCTTCCCATAATAAGCTTGGATTAAATTTAATCTTTCTTTTGAAATTAAAACTAATAGGTGTGATACAAAAATTAGATTTTGAATAATGTGATAATATGTTTTAATACATGTTATTATTTGTTGGACAATAGTTATAGTTGGTATAAGTCGGCATTAACAAATCTGACAGATAAATTCCTCACAGTGTTTTATTATCTCATCGGCTAAGATTTCTCGAAAAATGTAAAACCTTGTAAACTATGTCCGGCCTTGTGTTTAGTAAGATCCCCTGTCGACGTTTCCATAGTTCAAGGTTCTCGGAGAAAATGTCTCATTTCTCCGGTTCCGCTCAGTACACACGTAAAACGAGAAATATATTAAAATATTCCACATTTTTAGAAAATTCCAAGAAAATTCCAGAAAATCACAAATATTTTTAGAATGAATTCTGATAATAGAAAAGTAAATTTTGGGGTGTTACACAAAGCCTTTGATATCAACCATTGATCAAATCTAGGGCTATTAGGTGATAGGAGGAGTCAACAAAGGAGGCCACCTCCTTTGATGAAGCTCACGGCCAAGTAGAGCTAGGAGAAGCATTTCACTTCATTCTTCATCTTTGCTATCACTTAAACTTACTCTTTTCTCTCTTCAAGAACAAAAATCAGCATTGTTGTTCCTTTGAGAGCCATTCGGCCAACACCAAGAAAACACACTTCCAACCTTCAAAAATTTCATCTAACTCAACTTCTCTAATCTAAACAACATTCTAAGAACATCTCTAGTTGAGAGTTCTTCCAAAATCTTTCATTTTAAGCTTGGAAAATCACTTTGGAGATTTTTCCTACAAGGTGAAGATTCTTGTTTTTCATTTCTAACTCGATTTCTAAGATTCTAAGCCATGATTGATCCATGGTTTATGTTTTTCTCCTATAGTTACAACTCTTTAATTTTTGTTTAAGATTTTAAGGTTTCTTTGGAGAGCTACCCGAAATCAACTAGGAGGAAAGTAGAAAGAGTTGTTTTCTCTTAAGGTAAGAGGGAGATTTAATCTCATTAACCTTGTGTGGTGATGAGAAAATGGATTGTATATGTGTAAAGAATCCATAAGGATTCATTTGTGTGGTTGTTTAAAATGTTTTTTTATTTGTGTTTGATTTTATTTGTATGTATGTTTATAGCTTTAAAATATATTGCATGTGTATATAAATGCATGATTATTAACATAGGATGTAAATAACATGTAAGGATTGCATGAGTGTTCCAAAGAACACAACATGGAGCTCACGGCTTCACCATGAAAAAGAGAACCAAAATGTTCTTAACCATTTTCTAAAGGAAGGATTTAATGGAATTAGGTAAATTAATGAATTCCAAAATGATTTAGAAGATGGAATATGATTTAAAGATCAAATGCAAAGATTTTGTTAAATTCGGCCAACATGCCCTTTTTAATGTGTAATCAATCCAAAAATTTGTTTTCTAAGTGTAGACTAGTTGTCTAACCTAAAAAGATTTCATTTGTAATGGATTTTCAAGAACTAAATAAGTAAACGAATTTTTATTAAAAATATGGTATAGAAGAGAAATAGACAAAACTCTTGAAAAATACTTACCTTTAAATTTTAAAGTATGTTAGCAATTTTTAAAGTGTATTTTGTAGTCATAAGACTAAAAAAAGGAATTTTAAAGGAAAACGTAAAAAATATCACTAAGTAGAATTACTAGACAAGATATTGTCAAAATTAATTAAAAGTGGTCAAGTAATAAAGAATGTTTCAAAAATAAAATTTATAACGTAAGGAAAATATTCTACGTAATTTAAAAGTATTAGAAATAGCTTACGCATATTTAAAATTATGATTTTTAAGCCTTACAGTTAAGAAAACGATTTAAAAATCTTACACGATTGAGAAAACGATTTAAAAATACTATGCGGTTTTAAAACGTTAAAATATATTTACGCGATTTAAAAACATTTATAAAAGTGACGCGATTGTGAAAATACGATAAAAATTCTACGCAATTAATTGGAACAGTGAGTTTTGCTGTCGGGCCAAAGTGATGGATGCGGACATGTTGAGATGTAGTACTATCAAGTGGAGACGTACTATATATTGGAATATTGAGATTGAGGGCATTTTTGTAAATATGGTGATCTTTTGAGACTAAGGGTATTTTTGTAATTATATTCATGCATTGAGAGTCGTGTCAATTGGGTTAATATTGGCGATTGATTGACGAGACAAATTACATTATGTTGTCAGTGTGATAAGCGTAGTGTGGTTCATTGAGTGGACTTGGAGGCATTAGTGTGCGGAGTATTCCACATGTGGACAGTTGGTCGCTCCTCTGGGTCGTGGTAACTGGCAACACACTAATGATCTCGACACGCACTATTCTTAATCGAGATCTTGGGGAGACTGTTTAGTACAATGCCTGTAGTGCACGACGTGTTTGGACTGTGTACTACTACACAATGTTGGACTGTGGGCTATAGACACGACGTTGGACAGTGTAATAGTTTGGTTGGGCAGCCTGAGGTACTGATAGTTCTTTTCGGATCATTCTCTCTGATGTCTGTGTCTAGCTCCATGGAGTAGGAATGAGTCGTTATGCATTTGCATTTGTGGCATGCATCATAACATTATTATTTGTGATATTATATGATGTGTTAAAATTGTGTTATTATACTGTGGTATGCATTATTGAGTTAAATTGTGTTATTATTTATAATGTTATGGTATGCTTTATTGTATTAAACTGTGATATCTATTGTATTGTCATTTTCTTATTTGCCATGCTGGTATTGATGTAGATTGTCTCACCTCTTTATTTGTATGTGTTTCTATATTATTATTTTATTTCTGTAAAGAGCTTGAGGAAGAGGAAGATGAATAGCCTCTTGAGATTCTATACCCCGAGGATCAGCAGACAGGCGATCAGTTTGACGAGTGCGAGCTAACCGATCATCCATGCCATCTAGATTGATCTTGTGGTTATGGCGTTGCCTGGATTCCTTGTGAGACTGGAGTTTCACGGAGGTTCGGAGGCCTGGCTACTGCATGAGGATAGAGGATCGGTGATTTACTTGGGGCGTCTGACTGTGTCCCTGCGAGGATAGTTTGATGAGGAGCCTATTTTTACTACTACTCTGTATTTACATTTGGAGTTGCCTTTAGCGTTGAGACGTCACTGGGGAGGACTGTTTCATACACCTAGTGAGTTCAGTATTGTATCGACAGCACGGACTCTTGTCCGTAGAGCTACGAGACATCCTGGATTTCTATCATCCGAGAGTGATCCTTCGGAGGGTTAGGGATCTTTGATGTGCACTTGGGCACTTTATGTTTCTTGTACTGTTATGCTAACTCTTTACTGTTTCATTTAAATATTTGTAGTTGTAAATTATTTGTACAACTTACGACAAAATCATATGTATACTATGTGTGTGATAACAGTATGGTTTACTTTATGTTTCGTGTTATTTTATTTAATGTTATCCTGTATAAAAGGAAAAAAAATTTTGCAACTCATATTAATTATGTATCAAATGTTTTATACCTTGGGTAAGATTTTATTTTATTGTATCATAAATGTGACATCCCCACAAGGGTGTTACATTCATAGCAATATGTTTTATTCATTTAATGATTCTGTCACTAGGTGTCTTAAGGTTCAATTTGGCTTAATTATATTGGTTTGTCACATTTTATGATATTGGGCCTGGTTGGATCATCTAAGGAATTATTGCATGAATTGACCTTTATTTGTCTATTTGGCAGTGTTTAGTATTTTGGCTATAATATGAGTTCCAAATATCTGATTGGTGTGATTTTGGTCTTGTAGGAAAGCTAAGACAAATCCTTACAAATTTTATGAAGACTTGAATCATACATTTGAATAATTTAAATTGAACTTAAAGTAAGAGTCATAATACTGATCCTGACAGCTTGACCTCTACGCACTCATCAGCCTATATATCGAGTTATAGGCATTCAATGGATGTCAAACTAAGTCCAAATGAAATCTAAGACACAAAGATACAACTCTTATGAAGACTCCTAGGCTAAACTACGTCGTTTTTGGGCGGTCTAAACGAAATGAAATGCCACTGAACATCATGATGGAAGTTGAGTTGTTTGACGTATGGGGGATAGATTTTATGGGGCCATTCATACCATCCTTCGGTCAACTATATATCTTGGTGGCGGTTGATTATGTGTCAAAATGAGTTGAAGCAGTAGCCTTACCCATGAACGACTCTAAAGTGGTGGTGCATTTTCTCAAGAAGCACATTTTTACTTGCTTTGGCACCCCAAGAGCTATTATTAGTGATGAAGGTTCTCACTTCTGCAATAAACGTTTTCAAGAGCTCTTGGGAAAGTATGGGGTCACTCATAGGATTGCCATAGCTTACCACCCACAAACAAGTGGGAAGCTGAAATTTCCAATCGTGAGATTAAGAGAATCTTGGAAAAAATAGTATGTCCTTCGAGAAAGGATTGGTCCAAGAGGTTGGAAGATGCCTTATGGGCTTATTGCGCCACTTACAAAACTCCTATTGGCATGTCTTCGTATAACCATGTGTTTGGAAAAGCTTATCACTTGTCTGTAGAGTTGGAACACCATGTCTACTGGTCTATCAAAAAGCTCAATTTTGATCTTCAAGCAGCATGTGAGAAATGACTTCTCTAGTAGAATGAATTAGACAAATTTCTCCTTCAAGCTTATGAGAATGCCAAGCTTTACAAGGAAAAGGTCAAAAGATGGCATGATAAACATATTGTTGAAAAGAGCTTTGAGTCAGGTCAATAAGTCTTGTTGTACAACTCAAGGCTGAAATTGTTTCTTGGAAAGTTGAAGTCAAGATGGTCGGGCCCATTCGTGGTGCTTAAAGTGTTTCCTCATGGAACTATTAAGATTGCTCCACCAAATTCCTCCTCAAGCTTAAAGGTTAATGGCCAGTGCCTAAAGCCTTATCTTGGAGGATAAATTGAAAGGAGGAAGTCCTTCCTCACATTAGCAGCTCCATGATGAAATGAAGACCAAATCTTGCCTGGACTATAACTAAGGACCTTCTTGGGAGGGAACCCAAGTTCTTATCCTTTTGGTTTAGTGTTGCACTTAAGACCTTTGATTTTAAGGTTTTGTGTTATTTTGGTTATACACACAATAATCTAACCATCTAGGCTAATTTTACAAGTGGTGGAGACCCCTGGATAGTAGCAGCATTTGCTGAATTTTGTTTGTTATAGAATTTTGCAGACAAACTCCTTACATCGTGGCGCAAGCTTCTTTACACAATGACACAAGCTTCTTCACGCCACGATACAGGCGAATTTTTGGGTCATTAAGGCTTGGAGGCCGAGAGCTCCATGCTGTGGCGCACCTTTTGTTCACGCCGCAGCAGCTCAGTGTCTGAGTACATCGCGACGTGCATAACTTTATGCCACGACATGGTTTGTAATTTTTTTTAAGTGTGCATATGATGTTTTGCATGTTTAATTAAAAAAGCCAAATCTTTTTGAATGCGTAACATGTTTGCCAATCGCTAATGTGGTAGTGGTTGCCCATTGATAAAAATGTATACAATTAGACCTTAATATTTTTGTGAATCCATATGCGATTTTATAAACATGCTGAAACAATCTAGTTTCTTCTTATGCGTGATTTATTTCCCACTCATATGCACGTTTAGCTTTGAAAATGGTAAGAGTGCTTTTCTAGAGAATATTATAGAATGTACATGTGGAGACATCAAGTATCCTAGAAATTGTTTTTCAACTCTCTTAAAGTGAAATCCTAGGTGATGCATGATTGATTAAATGATTAAGGCATTGTTTGGACCGATTAAGCCTTTCAAGCTTACCTTTATAAGATTATATCTATAGGTCCCCTTTGAAGCTTTATAAATGTTCGACCTTGTATGTTCTTCATCCACCCTCATATTCCCTACCATGTTAACCTTTCCATGCAAGTGAAAGCATTGCATTCTCTTCCTACCTTCATTGTTTTTTGAGTACATAACATGTTATTTCTTGAATTGAGTCCAGTGATTGAGGTATTAGTGCATCTTCATTACAAAATGAGCTTGAAGGAATTAGATGCTGTAGAAGAAATTGCTTTGTAAATAAAAATAAAAAAAAAACAAGCAAATGAATGGAATAAGGAAAAATACAAAAGAAGTATTAAGTGATTCTAGAGAATTTTATTGTTTCATTTTAGTATACCCTAGTAGTATCACTTGGAGGCTTAAATCTTGAAATTGCATGCTTATGATTCTCAATGTTTGTATTGAATGCTTTCCCCTTTTTGTTCTTCTTCCCATTACCATTAGCCTTAAATTACAAGTTGTTAAAGCCCCTTTTGATCCTTAATAATGTCTAATTTACATTAGTGGAGAGAGAGTTGAAAAAAATCTTGTGGACTGTAGGATTCATATGTGTAACATCCCGAAAAATATCTGTTTAAGTATAAACGATCATTTTATAATATTCTAGATTTTTGAGAATTTTTCTAGAATTTTTCGGAAACGATGGATATTTTAATATATTCTTCGTTTTACGTGCACACTGAGCTGAAAATTGCTGAGGTCAGTGTAATGCTCCGGAAGTTAATTATTTCACCACCAATAGTCATTTTCTAATATTTGTGATTTATGTGAATTCTTTCGGAATTTTTTGGAAACGACGAATACAACAACAACAACAACCAAGCCTTTTCCCACTAGGTGGGGTCGGCTACATGGATCAAACGACGCCATTGTGTCCTATCATGAACCAAATCTTCAGAAATACCATTCAAATCTAGATCTTTTTTAACCGTTTCACCTATAGTCTTTCTTGGTCTTCCTCTACCTCTAACTATTGGGTTATTCTCCACTTGATCTACTCTTCTTACAGGGGCTTCTAATGGTCTTCTCCTTACATGTCCAAACCACCTAAGGCGATATTCTCCCATCTTTTCCACAATAGGTGCTACCCCTACTTTCTCTCTAATGCAATCATTCATAATCCTATCTTGTCTAGTATGACCACACATCCAACGCAACATCCTCATCTCCGCGACATTGATCTTATGCTCTTGTTGGCTTTTTACCGCCCAACATTCAGTACCATACAACATTGCGGGCCTTATAGTACAATGCGGTAAAATTTACCCTTAAGCTTGAGAGGCACTTTTCTATCACAAATAACTCCTGAAGCACTCCTCCATTTCATCCATTCAGCTTGAATCCTATGGTTTACATCCCCTTCTATTTCTCCGTCATTTTGTATGATGGATCCAAGATACCTAAACTGTGTGACTTGTGGTATGGTATGATCTCCAATTTTTATCGCTAAGCTAGCATTAACATGTTTCTTACTGAACTTACATTCCATATACTCCGTCTTACTCCTGCTTAGACGAAAGCCATGTTCTTCCAAAGTCCGTCTCCATAACTCTAGCTTCTCATTTATTTCCTCTCTCGACTCTCCAACTAAGACTATATCATCTGCAAAAAGCATGCATTGTGGCACTGACTCTTGAATATGCGCAGTAAGCACATCCAAGACCAAGGTAAAAAGATAAGGACTCAAAGCTGACCCTTGGTGCAGTCCTATAGTTATAGGGAACTCTTCTGTGACCCCACTCGGTGTTCTCACACTAGTTGTAGCATCATCATACATATCTTGGATTGCTCGAATATAGGCGATACGAACTCCTTTCTTCTCCAAAGTCTTCCACAAGACCTCTCTCGGTACCCTATCGTAGGCTTTTTCCAGATCAATGAAAACCATGTGTAGGTCTTTTTGCTTCCTCCGATACCGCTCCGTCAATCTTCGTAGAAGATAGATTGCTTCCATGGTTGACCTCCCAGGCATAAAACCAAATTGATTCTCTGAAATATGAGTCTCTTGTCTTAGTCTCCTTTCAATGACTCTTTCCCATAACTTCATGGTATGACTCATAAGCTTAATCCCTCTGTAATTTGCACAGTTTTGTATATCTCCCTTATTCTTGTAAATAGGGATTAAAGTGCTTCTCCTCCATTCATTTGGCATTTTCTTAGACCTCATTATCTCGTTAAACAGCTTTGTAAGCCAGCTTATACCTTTAACTCCTAGGCACTTCCATATCTCAATAGGTATATTATCCGGTCCGACCGCTTTTCCATTATCCATCCTCTTCAAAGCTTCTTTTACCTCAAACTCCCGAATTCTACGATAAAATGTTTTATTTTGATCTTCCTCTCTCGTGTTTGGAATGTCTGAATCCCCTAATGCCCCGTGTTTCTCATTAAATAACTTGTGAAAATAATCCTTCCATCGATCTTTGATGTCTTGTTCCATAACCAAGACTTTACCCTCTTCATCCTTAATGCATTTTACTTGATCCAAGTCTCTAGTCTTCCTTTCCCTACTTTTTGGAAACGACGAATATTTTAATATATTTCTCGTTTTGCGTGTGCGCAGTTCAGACCCGGGAAGATGCAATGTCTTCTCTGTGGCTGGTAAACTCTAAATTATGGACTTGTCGACGGGGGATCTTACTAAACCCGAGGCCGGGCATAATTTACGAAGTTTATGTTTTACGAGGTTTTACCCGATGGATGAAATCGCGGTATTGTAAAAATCATCTGATGAATAATGAAATATTATTTTCATCATCGGTAACTCTTCTACACTGGAGGAAAAATAATACTGATAGTGTAAATATTCATCTGTGTTAGTGTACCCGATTAGGAAATAACTTTACTTTCACTTTATCGAGAAACGTGCGAAGCTTCTCATGGAAGCTTGGAGGAAGCTTCTTGGAAATTTCCTTTTCCTCCTTCCCCATGCAAAAGCAACCCATTCCCTCCTCTCTCTCCTTCATGCACGGCTGGACAACATTTTGGGGGGAAATTGATTTTATTTCCTATGCATTCCTTTACTTCTTCTTTCTTCTACTTCATTCTTCTTCTTCCTCATGATATTTTCTCATCCCTCTCTCCAGAAATCCCACGGCACCAGCAGCCCTTCCCCCTTATTCATCACAAAATTTTGTTCCAACCACACTCTCTTAACACTCTTCCTCTCCTAAACATCCTTCTTGTTTGGAGCATCTTGAGATTTGTAACACCCCTTGATGTAGCAACCGAAGCATAATCGTCATTACACCACAGTTACTAAATCCAAGTGTGTCACAGTCATGATAACAGTAACTTAAATTCTAAGAGTCTATATTTTTTTTTTTGACAATTTGCATAGGTAGAAAATATGAGCCTCGAATGAAATATAAATGTATTCAAGCCATGATACAACCACTGAAATAAAATCATATCTCTTATACATATATATATATAGTCAATTTACACAAATCACTGATGACATAGAATATAACAATTACAGAGTCCAATAAAATACAAATGGGAATAAAACACTAAAAGGGGAAAAGTAGTGACCCAGGGATAGGTACTACTAGCGGACAAAGCCGCAACCCCATATACACATACGACGCTGGAGTCCCAAATCAATAAGTCGCATCAATGCCTCCACGCAACTGCACTCGTACGTAGCCGAAGAAACCTTGTCCAAACGCCCAATCCAATCAACCAAGGTGTGGTCCCTCTTTATCTTCCTCACGATCTTTTATCAATATAAGTGTAAAACAGACATACAAGGATATAGGAAAGAGGTGAGACACCCATCCTTCATTACCATTGCGGCAGTAAGAAAACGACACGGCGCGTGGGCTCCCATAAAGCAATACACTTCATATATTTTATAACGGCAACAACGAATTTATCATAAAAGCAATTCAATTGTAAGCAATAATAAGAATTAATAATAACAACGATATTTATAGTAAAGTAGAACAACAAAGCAGTAATAGCAAACATATCACAATAGTATTTCCAAGAATCAAGACAACAATCGACAATCATCACAAGAATAATAATCGGGTCACTCATAGTTACGAAATTAAACATTAATAATGACAAATATATCATGGTTCATATGCATGCTTTCCCAAAGTCCTACTCCATGGAGCTAAACCCAAACAATCGAGAGAAAGATCGGAGACATGTTTGTGACTCCTTTCCGCCGAGGCCAGTGCTATAAATCAAATCGTGCACAATCATGGCATTGCACAGACATTCTTCACTAGATCACGATATAGGACAGTGTCTCGGTCCGGATCGTCGGTGCGTTTGCATCGGTCTACCCCACGGGCAGGAGAGCTACCAACCTCCCATTGCGAGGAACCCGCACCCCGACGCCCCCAAGGTCAACAAGTGACCTACACTTGTCTATTCGTACCCGCACTAAGGTGTGTTCAATCTCCTAGGCAACTAGGCCTTACAATAGTCCACAAGGACAAACACAATGCATAAGACACTATGCATGCTCATGTATGATCCACAATTTCATACAATCTCATAATATGCCACATTTAGGCCAATATAAGCATCAATGTATACATGGTCACTCACATGGACCCCATAACAACATAATATCAATATCAAGTCAATTAATGCATTATTAGGTTCATTATGAATCCTAACTTAGAATTTATTCCTCTTTTCAAGGTTCATGACCAAATCCAAATTCTCGCAACTAGCTTAATATTCCAAGGCAACTCGATTTCTTATAACTTGTAAATTAATTAAGCTATTAAGCCTCACACTCTCTTGTTCTTCACTCACTTAGAATCACCTTAAGTTTTACAATGGTCTCATTCTTAGTCTCCTAAAATTTATGAAGTCTTGACTATACTAAATTCTTCCAATTTATTAGTTGTCCATTTATTACATAGGTTTCTAATTACCTAATCACTTATGCTTCCAAATTATCCAAACCACATACTTACCTAAAACTTGCCCTAGAGGCCGTGGCCTCACAATGGTTACAATCCCAAATTCTCTCAAGTCATCATACTACATGTCATTCCCTTAATTCATTTAAGTGTTCACTTATCAAATTAGCTCACCAAGAACCCTAATCTTTATGCCTCAAAACCGTAGCCATCATTTAGGCTTCAATCTCAAACTTTTCTTCCATTAAATTCTATTTTGTCACTTGATTAATTCTAGTCTAATGCTTGTTACACATTAACCATAATTTATCCAATTTTCACCCTAAAAACCGTAGCCCTCCAAGAGAGATTTCCAAATATTTTTCTTCCATTTCCAATCACATAATCCAATCCAACATACCATTATATACAACAAATTAATCTAAGGTCACAATTATCACATTATAAGTTACACTCTTAATTCACTTAAATTTAGATCAAAATCAATCCATTTGTCTCTTTACCAAGACCAAAACCGTGGCACCCCTCTTGGATATTAAACCCTCAAAGTCTTCCATTCGTTAGTGTTAATACTATCATTCAATCTTTGATTATATAAGTCTTATTTCACTTGTATACAAAACCAATATTCACCCCTAATTTCTAATCAAAACCGTGGCACCATGTTGAGGTAGGAAACTCCAAATTTTCCATTTAGCAACCCCAACATGATCAAGCACAATTAATATATCAAACATATTCAATAGCATAATCAAGTATCAATCAAATTCAAGAATACTAAATTATACAAAATTTATAATTCAAGCAAGCATACAAAGAGCATACAAGGATGGATTTCTCCATCAACACACACACACAAAGTCTTCTCACCACCATACGTGGTTGAAGTGAGTAGTCTCCCTCTTACCTAGAGGAGACAATGCAAGAAAACAACTCCTTGGTTCCTTGATTTGCAATTTTCGGATTCCACCTTCAAGGGAACCATAAAGTGGTCAAATTCTCATATTTAAAAACTAAAGCTTGAAAAGAATGATCCTTGGTCACATAGGTAACCAAGGAAAACGAAAATGAGAAGAAAATGGAGAGAAATCAAGAATCTTTACCTTGGAAGACAATGGAGACAAAGTTGGATTTTGAGCAAACCTTCCAAACGAAACTTGTAGAGAAGATGAAGATGAGTGTATAAATGTGTTTAGTGGAGAGAAAAATCAAAAAGCTTGGCCATCCATGGAGGAGTGATTTTCGGATTCAACCTCCAAAATCCCTAAAAATGGTAACTTGTTAGAATGAACATTAAGGCTTGGAAAAATGAAACATGAGTGGTCATAGAAGAGACCATGAGCACGAAAATGAGAGGGAAGAAGAGTGGTCTTGATCTTACCCAAAAATGTTCAAGGTTGAAGCTTGGAGAAAATGGTGAAAATGGAGGATTTTCAAGAAGCTCCAAGAGGGAAAGGTGTTTTTGGGTGATAATGTGTTAAATGTAATATTTGGTTAATTGAATCAATTCATTCTCCCCTTTTTGGGCTGCTGTAGACGTAAAAGAGAGAGAGAAGAGTGGGTGAGAATTGGCTTCCCAAGGAAGCCAAAACATGTGGTCAAAGTTTGGGGTCAAAGCTTCTTAAGGAAGCTTGATTATTTAACTATTAAATTTGAATTAAAGTGAATGGATTAGACATAAAGTAGATTACATTAGGATAATGTGATAGGATTTTTATTACACACTATTATCCAATGGATAATAGTTACAATTAATGAGTCAGTATTTAATTAATCTAACAGATGAATTTTTCGCTGTATTGATTTATTTTTATCTGTTAGAATTTCTCGAAAATTATGAAACCTCGTAAACTGTGTCAAGTCTCGGGTTTAGTAAGATCCCCCGTCGACATGTCCATAGTCCAAGGTTCTCAGAGAAAACATCGCGTTTCTCTGGTTTTGCTCAGCATGCACGCAAAACGAGAAATATATTAAAATATTTGACTGTTCCGGAAAATTCCCAGAAAATTCCCAAAAATTAAAAATATTATAAAACGACTATTCGTCATATAATTTTCCAATTTTTGAAGCACTACAGTCGTTTTCACGACTCTGCTCGAGTTTCACGCAAAACGAGAAATATATTAAAATATTCGTCATTTCCGAAAAATTCCAGAAAAATTCACATAAATCACAAATATTAGAAAATGAATATTGGAGGTGAAATAATTAGTTTCCGGAGCGTTACACGACCTCAAGCAATTCTCACCGGTCGCACGTAAAACGAGGAATATATTAAAATATTCTGCGTTCTCAGAAAAATCCAGAAAAATTCTAGAAAATCCCAAATATTGTAAAATGATCATTTATCCTGAAATTATTAATTTTCGGGACGTTACAAGATTCCACATTTTCACCATTTTCTTCAAGCTCCAAGCTTTGAGCTTTTGGGTAAGACTCAATACTTCTTTTCTTTCTCCTCCATTTTCGTGGTCATGGTTTTCATGTTGGCCATCCATGGCTTATTTTTCAAGCCTTGGTATTGATTCTAACAAAGTCACCATTTTTAGGGTTCTTAGAGCTCAAATCCGAAATTCAAAGGAGGTTCTTGGTGTTCTTCTTTTGTTTTCTTCACTTTGGTAAGAGGAAGACACTCCTCCTCAACCTCTCTTAGCGTCTAGGAACCTTGATTGTGTTGTTGGTGGAAAAATCCTAATGAAGGTTATCCTTGATTTTGTGATTACTATGTCTATGTGTTGATTTTAATTGATTTATGCTATTGGATTGAATTGTTGTATGATTGATTGATGCCTCTTGCATGATTTGAAAGTATATTTGAGTAACTTGTTGGTTAAATATGATAATGATTAGTGTGATTTGAGTTAAAGGACCTGAGAACTCTGTTTTCTGCAAGTTTACGCGTGGTAATCGATTACACGGGGCTTATAATCGATTACCAAGCTCTTAAGGGTACTAAATCGTGATTCTGGAAATCAGGTAATCGATTACATCTTGTGTGTAATCGATTATAGAGATTCTGTCTAGCTTGTAATCGATTACAAGAATGGTGTAATCGATTACCAAGCCTCTGATGTCACGAAGTAATGTTTCTGGGAATCATGTAATCGATTACAACTTGTGGGTAATCGATTACGGAGGTTCTGTCCGATTGGTAATCGATTACCACGGCTGTGTAATCGATTACCAGGTCCTTGAAGTTAAGAATCGTAGTTCTGGAAATCGTGTAATCGATTACAATGGGATTGTAATCAATTACAGGGATTCTGTTTCGCTGGTAATCGATTACCAGAGTGATGTAATCGATTACTAAGACCCAAAAATGAGATTTTTGAGCTGGAAATGATTGAAATTATGGTTCTTTGTCCTTTGTAACTCAAACATAACCTAAAAACCCTGGATTCAAGGATCTTACTTTACTTAAAAGTGATAGGAATATGTATTCATACTGATAGAGAAGAAATGATTTTGAAAATGGAATTCTTGGATCCATGACATGGAAGTTGTGGTATGAGTGTGATAAGGAACATATATTGGTGCTTATATTGGCCTATTGTGGCATGTTATGTAATGGTATGAAATTGTGAATCATACATGTCTATGCATAGTGTCATATGCAAATGTCCTTGTGGACTGTTGTAAGGCCAAGTTGCCTAGGAGATTGAACACACCTTAGTGCGGGTGCGAGTAGACAAGTGTGGGTCTTGTTATGACCTTGGGGGCGTCGGGGTGCGGGTCCTCCATAATGGGTAGTTGGTAGCTCCTTTGCCTGTGGGGCAAACCGATGCAAACACACCAACGATCCGGACTTGACACTGTCCTATATCATGATCTAGTGTAGAATGTCTGTACAATGCCATGATTGTGCATGAGAACATTTATTGATAGCACTGGCCTCGGCAGCCGAGTTACAGACATGTCTCCCGATCTTTCTCTCTGACTGTTTGAGTCTAGCTCCATGGAGTAGGAATTTGGGAAAGCATGCATGTGAGTCATGATATACATTGTCATTATTAATATTTATTTTTCCATATCTATGACTGATCTGGTTATTACTGAGATGACTATCTGCCTGGAATTGTTTATTTGCTTACTATTGGAATTTCTGCTTATTAATTGAATGTGATATTCTGAATTGCTATTTGGACACGTGGCGCCGTACTGTTTCTAGCTGCTATAATTGGTAATGATGGTAGGATGTCTTACCTCTTTCTTGTACCTCTGTTACTTGCTATATGTGTGTATACTATATTGATCGAAGACGACGGTAAGGAGGCAGAAGATTCCGAGTTTCCCGGCTTCTGGCCTGAACGAGACTAGCTTCTACTAAGACGATGGCGGCACGTATGCGCGGATTTCTTAGTGATGTGCATCTGACCTTCCTCGGAGGGCCGGAGTGTTGGCATATCAACTTGAGTTCCGATCGCTGCGTCTACTTGGGAGATGTGTCGATCGCCCTAGCCTGGAGACGTCATGAGGCACCTGTCCTCACCTGCCACATCAGCATGCGACTAGAGTTTTACTTGCCCATCAGAGAGATGTGGGGTGACCGTTACTATACCCCTTGGGAGGACTCTTTTGATTCTATTGCTCAGGCTCCTTCCCGTGGTTCTGTGGTTCCTATGGAGGTTTCCTCTGAAGAGGAGGATCCTGCTGAGGACCCAGATACGGTCCCTCCTCATCTGAGAGACTGAGTTTACTGGTACCTACTGATGGCTACCAATGTTTTATTTTTAGGGCCTGATGTATTTTTTTGTGGGCTGTATATTTTGGTATCACTGGGGCATATTTGTATAATCTTTTGGGGCAGGTATAGTTTTGTTTTTGGGTAATTCAGGTTTGTATCTAAGTATAAATGATATCAGTACATTTTATATATGTATATCTCTATGCATGTTATCCAGATGAGAATTTTGTCTACTATTTTATCCTTCACCATCATTTATATTCCGCATGGTTAAAATGATTATAAAAAAAAAAAAGAATTTGTATATTTATGCTATTCTGCTCGCGTATTTAAGAATTGAACAAGTTAAACTTAAACGAATGAACCGGGTCTTGAAATATTAAAACTTTATTCCGCATTTTCTTTTATTTGACAATGTGACGTTCCCTCCCAAAAGGGGGCGTTACAATATGCATGTGTATGCCCATAAACTTATCTGGATGAGTATGACTTTAATAGGAGTTTAGCATACATGATTGTGAGAAATGTGTTATGCATAAAAAGAAACCTTGAATGTTAGCGTATTAAGGATTGTGTGTGTAGAGTGGATTATGAAGCATGAGCATTCTTTGAGGGCTTAAACAATCATCATACATTGGTTGTAGTTTAATTGAAAATTGAATTCATCATAATTGTTGAATACTTGTTGAGCATGAGTTGTCAATATAAGTGTATTTAATCTTACTTTGTTTTGCTCGAGGACTAGCAAAAATCTAGGTTTAGGGGTGTGATAACTCTATGAAATGTAATTATGTATGCCCTATATATATGCTCTATAGATAACTTAGTCCTTGTTCTTATGCATAATTGGAAGATTTTAAGCTCATATTCATCGAATTTAATTTTGATATCTTCCTATATGATCTTGAGAAAATCTTGCCTATTCTTTAAGAGATTAAGTAGAATTGCACTTGTTATTAAATTGATGATTTCTCAATTGCAGGAAGGAATCCAAACAAGCAAATTCAAGGAAGATTTGGACCAACATTGAAGGAGAAAACACAAGGAGTGATTCAACAACTCACGTTGCGGCACAGACACATGCACGCTGCGGCATGGTAGCATCAACTTGTCACATGTCTAAACCCGAGGCTAGCACGCCGCAGCATAACCATCTTCATACCGCAATGTGGTGACCTAAGCCGCAATGCAGATTTCCTTTACACCGCGACTCATATCTCATTTCTTTTCCTATATATATTGATTTTAGAGACATTCTCAAGAGAGCTAATTTTACACCAAAAAACAATAGTTAAGGTTTTATTTTAAGATTGAGAGGAAGCAAAAGGAAGCCAAGTTGGAGGTCATCTTCTTCAAGGAGGAGATTCAAGCATCAAGAGTCCACAATCATTGAGCCTTCTTCCTATTCCATTTACTTTTTCTCTTCTTGTATCATGAACATGAATATTGTTTTTGGATTTTCGTGTTCTATGGGTAGTTAAGCTGTATTTAGGGGTTCCTTTGGATCTTTCTATGAATTTTGATGATTTTGTAACTCTTTGAGTTAAAATTAATAAATGGTTTTGTTCAATCATATGGATCTTAATTGTAACATCCCAAATTACTAACACTAATGACATATCTAGTTTATGCATTAGTAATTAGAAATTTGGTATATTACTTATGAATATCTAAAATTTTTCAATAAAACAATTTAATATTATACAAAATATGAGCCTTTCATGGAAACGTATAATAGACATAATATGAAATGAATTATATACAAATTATACATTGCTAAACATTACATAATATACAATTCACAGTACAAAAAGCTAAACCAAAGATTCTAACTATATTTTCATTCTAAAGCTTCAGCTATCTTCATCTTGTTTGACTGTTTTTGGTCTTTCCTGGAATCATTTGCGGGAAACATAGATGTAGGGTGTAAGAATTACGAAATTCTCAGTAATTTAGTTAAAAACGTGTCATCACAACAATTCTAGCTATTTCAGAGAAAAATCCATTACAAAACATTTATTATTTTTTTAGGAAGGTGGTAGAAAGCCAAAACATGTCTTTCCTTATCCCGAAATAGTTAGTTCATTTTATCTTTAGAAAATAATTTATATCGTCAAAATTTACATAATAAATCATATTTTTGAATTTCATATCCTTCAAATATAAATCATAATATTAAATCTTGTATTTTCAAGTAAGCAAAAATATCATTAATATCAAAATTTTATCAATAAATCTTATTTCCGAAAACTCTTCAAATCATGACTCAATTTATCCAATCTCAATTCATTAACCTCTCTTAAGAAAATCTCATCATATCTTAAGTCATTAAGAATCAAGTCTCATCTTATATTCAAACTTATGAGCTCATAATATAATTGATTCACTTAGTAATAGTCTACTTTTGGGTTGGTGCACTTCAACCCATTTATGACGATCAATTTGTCACACAGGACTACTCCGGGTAACTAGGCCTTGTCAATCTCAGTCTAGTAAAGAGGACGCACAGAAATCCTCAATCTAAACATAAGGATAGACTACAGCTACCAGAATAGAGATGACACACAAAAATCCTCATACTAGTAGTCATCTGGGATAGGGAAGCCGCACAGAAATCTTCACACTATCCCAGATTTAGGGTCACCCCAAGTAGTAAAGTCATCCTCTACCACTTGAAGACTAGAGAAGCTCAGGTAGAGAGGGAGGTCTTCCTCAACCCCAATTACCATGGCATAGAAAGATTTTCGATTTCTTTCTTACCATTTTCTGAGACTTACCTTAAGTCTAAGGTATATCCAAAATCTCACTCGCCTAGTTCCACAAAGGGATACCCATGAGAGAAAATCATCTTTCATCAAATCTCTTTAATCATCATATCATCAATCATGCAAAATATACATATCATCATTTTTCTCATCATAGGCATTCAAATTCATCAATCAATGCACAATCATGGTATAAGATATTAATATCTCATTAGTCAAACATTAAAGTATATCATTACATCATTTCATGCCAAAACACCATACTTTTCATAAACATCACAATTTTAATCAAATCTAGGCAACATTCTACCTTAAATATTAATCATGATTCAAGCTCCAAATTTAAGCGTAATACAACAAAATTCAACCATAAACAGGGTAGCATTCTACCTTCAATTTTCCACCATAATACAATCATAATTCCAATCAATAAAACACCATAAATTCTGCCCCAAAACAAGGCTTATAGCCGTGACCATCAACCAAGCCAAATTTTGGCCATAAAATCCACTATAACAATCACAATTCAACACAAGCATTAATAGAAATAGGTGAACAAATTAAAGAATTTAAACCTTCATGGCCGTGAGACCTAAGGCTCAAAGCATCAAACAAATTCATAATCAAACTCACAAAATTCTCATTCAACCATTCATCAAGTGAAAGAATAAATTGATAGTAGGAAACTAAAGCATAAAAAAAAACAAAATTTTCCTCCATTTAATATGGTCCAGCCGTGACTACAAGGACCTTAAAACCAAAATTTGAAGTTTAAACACCATAGAAAAAGAAGAATAAGTTAAGAGCAAGGACCCCATACCTTGTTTGTTTGCTTCTCTAGATTAGTTCCTTGGTTTTCCCTCACTTTCCTCTCTTTTTTCCTTGCCATTTCACCTCTGTTCTGCTGGTGTTGTTGCTCTGTTTTTGCCTCTGTTTTAGGGGTGAAAACCGTAAGAAACAATGGTGGAAGAACAAAGACGAGGAAGGTTGGTTATGAAGGCAAATGAAAGAAGCGAAAATGGAAACTAAAATGGAGAAAAAGGGGTTGTGATGCTGCAATGAAACAAGAAAATGGAGAAAGAGAGACAAAAAAGTGAGGAGAAAAAGAAAGGAGAAAAAAATTTGGAAGAGTGTGGGCGGTGGGTGAAAGAAAAAAGTAAAGAAAAGAATTGTGCTAGAACTTTCATATCTTCTACGTGCCCTTTAATTTTTCAAAATTGAGTTTTCAAGTTACTATAAGTATTATGGAAAATTTTACGACTCAACCTAGTCTTTGGATCCATTTTTTCACAATTTTTCATATATTGCTATTTATTAATTAAGCTTTATTACTCAGTTCCAAGTTAAATTAACCCATGAGATTAAGTAATAAACTTACTGATACTTATCTTAGTTGGTATTTTATACCAAATTATTCCCCATATCTTACTTATTGTCTCCATGAAATTTCATAATTTTCTAAGCTGCTTAACTGTACTGGCTATTTTTCAACGGTATCATTAAAAATACCAATCTTGCTATGTTGCTTCTCCAAAATTTTCTACAATTCTTATCAATGGTCTTTAGTTAGAAAATAAATTTTTTATATTTATTTTCATTATATCAACTGATTCAGTAGATACCTTAATTATTCTCTTGTATTTAGTGTTATAGAATTACGCTCAAACTAGTTCAAAAAATTATTTGAATTAACAGATAATTATTATCAATATTGCTGAGCTTCTATAATCCTAATTAGGACCATTAAGTTAGGGAGGATGTTACATTAACGCTCTTGATTGTTTGACCAACATTTAATGTGATTTGATTAAATCTATTGAACTAGACATATGAATATAGGTTTTAGATCATGAATATGGTTGATGCATGTTTAACTTAATTCAAATGATATGGTGAGTTAATTAGCTAATGAGATAGAAATATACCCCTTGGTCATGCATAGCAAGTGTTTGAGAATATTCCTTAATGAGTGTTATTTGCTCTAGTTCTCATGGAAACATAGTGGACTAGGTAAATGATACATGGTTAATTGACCTAGACATAGGCTTTTAACTAAGTTAGTTTCTTAAGCTAACAAAGCCATTTCATTCATATTACTTAAAAGGATTGCATATTACTAATTGAAATAGTAGGTGAAGAAGGATCCTCTATTCTCCAATCTATCTCAACCACAATTTATTACAATTTTTAGTCTTTGATACCATAGTTATTCCACATACCTTTTACCTTAATGAATGTTCTTGAATAGAATTAATTAAGCTATTAGTCAATATTTAGCATTAGATTTAGTCTTATCCTCATGGGAAAGATACTTTACTTATCTTTTTATTACTTGTACGACCTGTGCACTTGTAGTGTAAAAATGGATCAACAATTGTACTATTTCTGGACCTAGGATGATTTGTTCTCTTGTTTCATACCAACATAGAGGTGACTTACATTATCTACCATACAAGGCTTCATATGGTGCCATACCTATGCTAGAATAATAACTATTATTGTAGGCAAATTCTACCAAAGGTAAGAACCTATCCTAACTATCCTATTGTTCAAACACACAAGCTCTAAGCATGTCTTCAAGGGTCTGGATAGTTCTCTCAGGTTGCCAATCTATTTGCGGATAATAAGTTGCATTGAAATTCAGTTTAGTTCCAAATGTGTTTTGTAGGGCTCCCTAAAATCTAGATATAAATCTAGGATCCGTATTAGATACTATACTTGAGGGGACACCATGCAGTTTCACTATTTCTTGGATGTACAATTGATCTAACTTATCCAATAAATATTTAGCTCTTATTGCTAGAAAGTGCGCAGACTTTGTTAACCTATCCACTATAACCTAAATCGCATCATGACCTAATTGGGTTGTAGGAAATCCTGTTACAAAGTCCATTGAAATTACAAAGTCCATTGAAATACTTTTCCACTCCCATTCTGTTATTTCTAAGGGTTGCAAAGGACCAAAAGGTCTTTGATGCTCTATCTTGACTTTTTGACATACTAAGCATCTGGACACATATTCTGCTATATCTCTCTTTATACTTGGCCACCAAAATATTTTCTTAAGGTCTTGATGCATCTTGGTTACCCCAGGGTGAATGGTATACTTGTTTTTATGGGCTTCTTCTAAGATTCTTTCTTTAATTTCAACTTTTCTTGGCACACTCATTCTATCTCTGAACATAATCATTCCATCTTGAGCTTTTCTAAATTCCTTTTTCTTTCCTAGCAAAATTTGCTCAATTGTCTCTTTCAATTCATCATCTTCCTCTTGAGTAGCTTTAATTTGATTTCTTAATTCATTTTGAATCTCTAATGTATTCAAACAAAGACCATGTGGTAACATAGTTATTGCCAAATTCAAGTTTCTAAAACTCTCTATCATTTTCATTTCTTGTACCATCATATGGGACACCTGCAGAAGTTTTCTGCTTAGTGCATCAACCACAACATTAGCCTTTCCCAGATGATACCTCAATTCAAAGTTATAATCTTTTAAAAATTTCATCCACCTTCTTTGCCTTATGTTCAATTCTTTTTTTTTTATCAAACAAGTATTTCAAGCTTTTATGATCACTAAAGACCTCAAATTTTACACAATACAAATAATGTCTCCAAATCTTCAAAGTAAAAATAACTATTGCTAATTCTAGATCGTGGGTTGGATAGTTTTCTTCATGGGTCTCAGTTGCCTAGAAGCATAAGCAACTACCTTACCATTTTGCATCAAAACACATCCTAACCCCTCTCCTGAGGCATCACAATACACTTCAAAGTTTTTCTGTGGGTCAAGAATTACTAAAACAAGAGTGGTGCTCAACTTCTCTTTTAGTTCTTGAAAACTATTTTCACACTCTTGTGTCCATTCAAAGTTACCTCCCTTTCTGGTCACTCTTGTCAAAGGTAAAGTTATTTGGGAAAAGCCCTTAATAAATCTTCTATAATAAACTGCTAAACCCAAAATGCTTCTAATTTCGGTTACAATGGATGGTCTTTCCTATTGTAAAATTGCATCTACTTTACTAGGATCTACAGATATTCTGTCTCCAAATATCACGAGTCCTAGAAATTGCACTTTTTTCATCCAAAATTCACATTTTGACAACTTAGCATATAACTTTTTTTCTTTCAGGATTCCTAGAACTAATCTAAGATGTACTTCATGTTCTTCTGTTGTCTTTGAATAAATGAGAATATCATTTATAAAGATAACCACAAATTTATTAAGGTATGGTCTAAAAATCCTATTCATATAATTCATAAACACGACTGGTGCATTGGTTAAACCAAAAGACATTACAAGATATTCATAATGCCCATATCTAGTTCTAAAGGCAATCTTAGGGATATTTTTTTCTCTAACTTGGATTTGATGGTATCCAGATCTTAAATCAATCTTGGAAAACATAGTTGCACCTCTTAACTAATCTATTAAATCATTTGCCTATAGTCCACACACAATCTCATACTACCATCTTTCTTTTTCACTAGGAGCACAAGGGCTCCCCATGGTGATACACTAGGTCTAATGAACTTCTTATCTAATAATTCTTCAATTTGCTTCTTCAACTCAGCCAATTCTATAGGGGACATCATATAAGGTGCTATGGAAATAAGCCCGGTTCTTGGTACTAAGTCTATGGTGAATTCTATTTCCTTCTCAGGTGGTAATTCATTAACTTCATCTAGAAACACTTCTAGGTATTCTCTCACCACATGTATGGTTTCTAAACTTTGCTGACTTTTAGAATTTAAAGAAAAGAGGAGAACATAGCCCTGAGCTCCTTCTACTAGGTGGTTAATAACTTGATTGGCACTTAGGTATATGGATTCAGATGAAGAGTTCAAGGAAGGAGTATCAGACAAGAGTTTTATTTGAACAATTTAAAACAATATAGTTTGATGACAACCAATCCATGCCTAGAATGATATCTATATCAACAAGGGGTAGACATATGAGGTTTATAAGGAAATCTCTGTTTTCAATAGTCACACAACAATTTAGACATACTTTAGAAGTGGATATTGATTTTCCAATGGGAGAAGAAACTGCTAGGTCATTGGGAAGTTCAGAAATAGGTAAATCTAGTATCCTTACACATTCATAAGAAATGAAATAATGGGAAGCTCTCGAATCAAACAACACAGTTAAAAGATTACCTTTAACTATGCACTTACCTTGAATTAGATCAGAAGATTGAGCTGTTTCTTTGCCACTTAAAGTGAAAACCCTTCCTCTGGTTTAAGGCCTGGGAGGAGGTGGTAATGCAACTTATTTTTGGGGGTAGCTTATAGCATAATGTCCCTTTTATTCGCATGTACAACACTCCGCCTGGTCTGCCCAACAAGGTTTGTTTCCATGCCTTTTGCGACATTTTAAACATGCTGGTCCATATGATTATGTCTAAGCTTGCTTTCCTTTCTCTTGTTGATTCTTCGGCCTCTGACCATTTTTCTTGAACTTGTCATCTCCCTTTTTTTTCTCTTTTGAAATCATTGTTGTTTATACTCTAGTTATGGCTTTGGACCGACTGACTCCACAATTTGGCATCTATCCACTGAAGTATGAAAATATCTAATTTCTAATGGCTTCACCATTCTCTTGATTCCATCTCTTAATCCATCTTCAAATTTGATGTATTTCCAATTTTCATCTAGATTATATCAAAAATAAGAAGAAAATTTTGATAACTCTTTGAACTTTGCAACATACTGTCCCACAGACATATCACCCTGCTCTAATTTCAGAAATTCCAATCCTTTTGCTTCCTGCAAATTCCTCAAAAAATACTTATCCAAAAAAGCTGTTCTGAACACTTCACAGGTTACCTAAACACTAACTGCTTCTTTTAATCTTGTCACATCATTCCACCAAAGTTCAGCTTCCTTCATTAACATGTAGGAAGCAAAAGACACTCTCTGGTCGTTCCTACACCTCATTACTACAAAGATCTTTTCCAACTGCCTCAACCATACTTTTACTTTTGTTGGACCATATTCGCCTTCAAACAATTGAGGATTTGCCTTTCTGAATTCAAATGAATCATGGAAGTCTTGGTTTTCTACCAAAGCCATATTCTGCACTAGAACTGGTTGTGCATTAGCTCGCATTTATGCTAATATTCTATTAGTCATGGCTGCTTGCTCTCTAACTACAACATCTATGTCTCTAATAGCCTCAAACATATCTTGAGTATCACCTCTATCTCTAGCATGGGCTCTACCTCGGCCACGGGTGCACCTAGTCGATGTCATAGCCTCCTGCACACATAACACATTATATATTGAGTTGATCAGGCTCAATATTATGTAATAGTGCGATAGTTAACTATAAACATATAAACTCAAGGAAGTTATGTAATTCTACCTATGATTCTCATCTTTAAGACAAGACAAGTGCATAACAAGCATAACTAGTCCATACCCTAGTTCAACAACATGAACTGCTTTGATACCAAAATGTAACGTCCTTACTATTGATACTATTAGTGTTTCTGGAATTACACCATAGCAACAATAGTAAGCACTTCACTTAAGATATTTATTAAAAACTTCAAATATACTTTACAATATTATACAACATTATGAGCCTGGTCAAAGTGTAATAATGTACACATATATACTGAAAGGAGTTTATACAATGATACATCATAGTAGAAATACATACATATGCCTCCAAGGCATTTGTTTATACTTTAATTGTACAAAAGTCCAAATACGTAAAAGAAACAAACATCTACTCCTGCACGTGCAATTGCGCTACAAATACTGAACTTGGAATTATCATGGAATACATAATAATAATGAGGTGAGAATACTAATTCTCAGTAGATTCTATAATGAAAAAAGTGTCATCACAATAATTTCAGCTGTTTCAGGAAAAAATACATTTCTTATAAAAAATTCAAAATCACTATGTACTTATATAGTTAGAAAGGTGGTAAAATGCCAAATCCACCCTTTTCTCTTCCCAAAATAGATTTCATTTAATAATTTCTAAAAACATATATATTTACAAACAATACAGATTTCATTCATGAACAATTTCAAAAAATGTTTCCAAATTCAATTTCCAAAATGCCAAATTCATACAATGATTTAAACACTGTTTCAAGTCATAATATGACATACAAGTTCAATTCAAACATCAGTGCTCATTCATATGCTCACTTATCCCACAAAACCCATATCTCAAGCATCACAAGGATATGAGCCACCTCATATAGCTCAGGTTCTATATACTCATGGTAGTAAGTGATTCAAGGCCTCACACTACCACTAGTATCCTATGAGGGAATTAATACGTGAGGATTATACTGATACTATGAGGAATTTATTCAAGGACATAGGATCCCCCTTCCTCACAAGAGGTCGTCTCCATGGTTCTAATGGAATTTCGAATACGCTGCCCTCATACAAGATCTTCTCCGAAATCCACTATACTAAGTGAAACATAGTTTACATACAACAAGGATACTAAGTGGGAAAGCCAAAACTAATTACCTTCCCGTTCAAGGATAATTGTCCAATTCTCATTTTCAATTCAAATACAAATTTATTGAGCACTGACCAAACGAGCATTCATTCAATACATACTTTCAGCTCAACCTCAAGATCAAAGGGAGCTTGACCTCAAGTTCACAACATACAATTCTAATTTCATAGATCGTACAATGTTGTATTCAAAATACATTCTCAATTCACCATACATAATACCATGATGCATAAAAGCA
Organism: Ormosia emarginata; assembly: GCA_029884605.1. NCBI lineage: Eukaryota > Viridiplantae > Streptophyta > Magnoliopsida > Fabales > Fabaceae > Ormosia > Ormosia emarginata. Next base: position 22,108,899 of record JAQQTP010000074.1, on the reverse strand, counting down.
CCTCAAATTCACCATTCATAGAATGTAAATTTATACTTCACAAGAGTAATTTCATTCCATTACAATCATTAGAATACCTTAGAAATGTTTCACAATTTACATCACAATATACTTAGAAAATATGCACAAGGGATCCCAATATGCTTAACAACTCATTTCAACAAAAAATACATTTCACTCATTATTCTATTATGCAATGGGTGCCTTGTTCACCAGTGCCTGGGTGCAACAGTAGGGGAATGAGTTTCAAGCGCTGAGCGCTGACGTTTCAGAGGCACTCCCCTGTTTATGCAGATTTTTCAAGCTAAAATCCAAATCAAACCATAGATTTTAAACCATTTCTAATCTCACAGACAATTCACGTCTCAATTAAGCTTGCCTTATGACGACAAACCCCGTCATTTTGCATGATAAAATAACAATCAAAATCCACAATCCATTCATTTAAAGCTTCAGGGTTTCATTTCTAATGTTACAAATGATTCATATCTTAATTAAAACACCTTATTGAACAAACTCAAATCAGTGCATGATAAAATAACAATCAAAATCCACATTCTATTCATTTAAACCAAAGTTCTCATCTGTGGCAAACAAGTCATGAAACCTTCAAAGTTTTATCCTCAATCCAACAACCAATTTGAAATATTCAAAGAAATGAAGAAAATAGAGAAAAGATTTCCCCTACCTTTACCCTATTATTATTCGTTTGCCTTTATCCTTCTTCTTTCTTCCCTCATGCCTTGATTCCTCAAGCTTTATCTCCTCTCATTCCTTCCCTTTCTTTTCTTTTGCTTGTTCTTTTCTTTCTGTGTTTCCAATACACACAGATGAGAAAGAGAGAGAGAGAGAGAGTGACGAGAATGAGAGAAAGTGAGGATAAAGTCAAAGAAACCAAATATTAAGAAACAAAAGAGAATGGCGGTGAACATAAGGAAATAAGGGGAAAATTAAATAAGTTCTGTAACTTTGTATCTATTAAGGATGTTTCAACATTCCATTAATGAATTTTCAAATCTTCATTGGTATTATGGAAAATTTTAGGATTCTATTCATTTCTCAATTTCTTCATTTATCAACTTTTTATATACACCTTTATCATTTACTAAGCTTCAGTGTTCTTTTCTTGGTTCTGTTAAACTTGTGAAATTGAACTAGAAGGCTTATAAATATTCCTTTTAACCTGTTTTCATCATCAAAATACTCTTCATCCTCTCTTTACCACTTACTCAAAGTTTCTTACTTTTCTGAGCTACTTTTCTATTTAATTTGGCCTTTAGACACTCACTAGTGTTAGAAAAAATGGCAAAGTAATTCATTTGATCCGTAAAAATTTACTGCAACTCTTTCCCATGGTTTATGCTTTAGAAGTAAATTTCCCACATTTATTTCTATCATATCAGCCATTTTAGCTAAATTTATTAGCTATTATTCACATTCAGTGTTATAGAATTATGCTCAAACTAATCCAAAGGAATACCAAAATTATTATCCAACTTATACTTATAGTATTGAGCGTCTGTAACCTTGATTAGCATCATTAGGGTAAGAAGGATGTTACAATGGACCCCAGACAAGATTTTAATTATAAATTTTACCTAAGTCAAGTGGGATCCTAAACTTCAAAGCAGTTGATGACGAACCCCTAACAAGGTTTTGATTTCAAAAGAACACCTAAGTCATAAAGGGAATTCCAAGTGCTAAGGGGCGTTGGACCTGGGACCGTGGTTTCCTTTCCATTGGAATCATTCCTAAGTCCATCAAATGGTTGTGAAAGGCAACATGATGGGCATTGGACCTAATTGGGACTATGGATGAAAAACGCTATCACAAGCAAGAAAGTAAATTTAAAAGCCCCAACAACTGGGTAATTGTCTTGAAAAAGATAAAAGTGCCCCACGTAGGGAGCAAAAGTAAAATACCCCACGCAAGTGGCAAAGGGAAAAAATTAAGAATCATTTTCCGAGCCTTCAGCAACACCTGGATCCTAAGCAATGGTGGGCAAAGTTTCAGTAACACTTTGACCCTCAGTAGTAGCACTAGGATTTACAAGACGGTCGTCCTGAATCACCCTTCTCGAGTCTAACTCATCCAATACCAAGGCCATTTCGGGATTGAAGAGTTAGACTTGGTCAACAGCATTTTGAAATTGTTCCTCGCTAATTTTTAGGGAAACCATGATGAGTTGCTGGACATCACCTTGTAGAATGACCGTCCCAATTTGTAGTTAATAATTTTGAGCTCGGAGGTTCTCGTTATTAGCCTGGAGAACATTGACCTTCCTTTGAATTCCCACCAAGTTGGCCTCCTTATGCTTCAAAGTGTCCTTCAAGGTTACCAACTCCTTCTTCAACTCTTAGGCCTTAGTTTTTGCATCGCTCTTGGCCCTCAAAGCTTCTTCTTTGGCCTTCATAGCCATGTGTTCACATCACTCAGCCGCTGACACCTTCTCGGCCATCTACTTGCTGTAATCATCATAGCACCTTTCTAGAAAACGAGACTCAACAGCAAAACAAAGAGCATATGTTTGGAAGGAGGACAAAATCTCCTTCGTATCTTGCTGCGGTCTATAAAAATTCTGGGATCTGAGCTGTCCAAGTACAAACTGATTAGTCCAGTTTGCCCAGACTCAATTGTAACACCCCAAATTTCCTAAATAGTTGATAGTAATTTTGACAGTTAACAGAATTCTAGTGTTTAGTGATTTCTATGTACTGTAAATTTATTTTGAGTATTCTATCAGCGTATTTGATCGTTTTAAGTGATTTACTCCGTGTCAGGAAAATAATAATTTTCGGGCCGGGGAAAATCTTTAAGTATTTATTTCTCTTGATTGATAATCATTTTTAACAATCTAACTTGATTTTCATACGTTTTCTAATATTTGTGATTTTTGTAGATGATTATAAATTTTTATGATTATCTGGTTATTTTTGGGCTGTTTATGGGCCCCAGTGGTCTTACGTGGGCCTGGGGTGAGTCCCAAAATATGAAAATTTTTCTACATATAGAAAAATTTGTACTGTTTAGACGGAGACAGGGGATCTTACTAAACCTGAATCTGGAAACAGTTTTAAAAATTTTCTTGTACTGTGTTTTGTACTGTATTTAATTATCGGGCCATAAAAATACAGTAAATATATTTTTTCATGGGGTTATAGCAGATAAAAATAGAAATTATACTACTTAAGTCAACGATAGTGGTTATAACAACTTTTGACGGACCAATAGGAAACAAGTTTAATTCTTTTAACGGACCAATAGGAAGCAAGTCTAATATTGAAGACTTTGATATCAACCGTCGATTTAATCAACAGTGTAGGATTAGTCTAAGAAAATGACTATGATCATTTATAACCATTGGATTTAGATTTAAATCAAGGGTGGAGATTTGATCTTATAAAATGGCTATGACCATTTATGACCATTGGATTTGGATTTAATCAATGGTGGAGATTTGGTCTTCTAAAATGGCTATGACTAATTATGACCCTTGGATTAAAAGTAAGAAGGAGTAATCTTGACCCTTCATTTTTGGAGATGGATCTAATGGCTAGAATTTCAAGGAGAAAGATCTAATGGCCTAGATTAAGTCTTCTAAATCAAAAGTCTACCTTAATCCTAACCATTGATCTAATCAATGGCTAGAAATGCTCTAAATGGTGGCTAATTATGATGGTCACTTATTGAATGCATTATGAAGAGGGGGAACGATTTTTGGTGGCTTAAGTGTGTAGGAAAATTTGAAGACTACATTATTGTCATTATGGATCATTATTGATTATTTTCCTAAAGCAAAAATATTCTCTTCTTTCTCTCCAAGCATAGCTACGGCCATGCACTCTAAAGGGGGCCAAAATTGTTAGTTTCTATCATTTGTATCGTAATTGTCTTTCTATTCATCATCTTCTCCAAAACAAAACACAAAAACTCCATTCTCTTCTCCAAGAAACACCATTCGGCCAAAGCACCTAAGAATGCCCTCCATCACTCAAAAATTTTATCCAACTTAGTTTCTTGAATCCTTACCTTATTCTAAGAACATCTCTAGTTATGAGTTTTCACAAAGTCCTTCATCTTGAGTTTCAAATCTAAGCTTCAAGTTTCTACCAAAAATGGTAAAGTTCATATTTCTTCACCCAATCTTTTAGTTTTGATTTTCTAAGTCATGCTTGAACCATGGTTTATCTATTTCTACACTTGTTATTGATTTTAACATTTGTTTATGATTTTTTAGGGATTTTTCCAAGGAGTTCTACGAAATTGATGGAAGGAAAACTAAGTATTTTCACTTCATTCTTTACCTTAACCAAGTCTAAGAAGCCTTTCTAAGCAACTTTCATGTTGCAAATTTTCTCTAAATCATTCATCTTCAACCTTGTTCTTCAAGCTAAAGATTGGAGCTTTATTGGTGAAGTTTGTTAATCTTCACTTTTCTTTTGATTTTCAAGGTTCTAAGCCATGTTTGATCCATGGTTTATCTTGTTCAAGCTTGATATGTTAATTAACTTGTGTTTTGTTTTGTATCTGAGAAGCCCTTGGTGGTGAAGGACTTGGAAAAAGAAGCAAAGCAAGGAGCTTTTGAGGATCTTCAAGAGGTAAGAGGGAGATTCATCTCACCAACCAAGTATGGTGGTGGGAGATGGTTTTATATTTGATGGATGGTGAATCCATGTGAGGATTCATGTCCATGGTCATGTAATAATTTGTGGGTGTTTATATTGTTTATGAGCTTTAGATTATTTGCCTATGCTTGATATGCTTTGCATGATTTTATGACTTATATGGTATGCTTATAACATGCATGAGGATAATATGGTATGCTTATAATATGCATGATGAGAATATATTGAAATTATGTATATGTATGCCATGATATGATGGTAGAAAGGAAATCAATTTTTGGCTCCAATGGCCAAAGGAAGAGGGCTATGATTTTGATACCCATGATTAGAGTTTATGTTGAAATTTTTTAAGAACAAGGGAATTAATTTTTGATCCCTGGAACATGGTGAATTTCGGCCAAGACACCTCAAGATAGGTGTTCACAAATTAATATTTTCATGAATGATGAAATGAGATGTTTAGAAAAACAAGGAAAATAAACAAAGGGTTTATTTTTCAAAGAGTACATGAACATGGTTTTAGAAGGATTTTTATTGATTTATTTTGTGTAAAAAGTTTCTAAATGTTTTACTAAACGTGAGTTTTAAATGAAAATAGCAATGTTGATTTTAAGGATTTACAAAGAAAGTGAAAAATGAAAATGAACAAATGATTTGATTTCAAAGACCAAGTGCTAACGGTTTTTTTTTGTAAAGGATTTTTAATGGTTTTGTTTATGTAAAACCATATTAACTTAGAAGGAAAAATGTTTTGATGATTTCAATAGTCATGTCCACGATTTTGAAGGCTTGTGAATGCCTTGGTTTTATGAAACAAAGTGGTTTTCCAAGTGGAAATGTAATTTGAATTAGTACAAGGAATTCGGAAAGGGAATTAGAGTATTTTGTCACTTAAGAAATGAATTTCAGTATGTAAATGGAAAAGAGAGGTTCAAACACACCTCAATTTATTTGAAGAGAATTGATTTTAAAATTGATTTGAGAAAAATGGAGAATATAATAGTGATTTGATATTTGCTAACGTGTAACTCATCCTTCGGATTTTGGAGAGCGTTAGTAATTTATAAAGTTAGAAACATTGATTTAATTCAATGCAATTGTGAATTTGTGGAATAAATTGCGAAAAGAATTTTCTTGAGTAAGAAAATGTGGAAAATAATGTGAGTAGTCATATTATTTTGAGAAAGGTTGAAATGAAATTTTTGAAAGTTGAGAAATATTTTTCGTAATGGAAAAATGATGTTAGAAATGATATTGATTTGTTTGAAAGTCCAAAATAATGTTTGGAATATTGAGGAATATTTTATGGGGTTGTAAAATGGTGAAAAATGTTTTACGTATCTTAAACACGTGATTTTTAAGCTACACGATTTGAAAAATGTTGAAATATTTCTATGCAATTTGGAAAGCGTTTAAATATTTTGAAAATGATGAAAAATGGTTTACGCGACTTAAAAGAATGATTTTTAAGTTATGCGATTGTGAAAATAGTGGAAAATCACTACGCGATTTGAGTAACGTGTAAATGATTTTACTCCATTGAGAAAATGTTGAAAAATTAATACGTGATTTGGGAATGCAACAGAAGTGTTGCAAAATTGTGAAAACGTAACAAAAATGTTACGTAATTGTGAAAATACGATGAAAGTGTTTTTGTGACTATGAAAACGTGATAACATGATTTCACTATTGAATATACAGTATTATTACTGTTGGGCCAGTGTGTGGACCCTGATTTTGAGATTATGAAATTAAACTGAGAATGGGCCAATGTGTGGACCCTGAATATGAAATGGTGAATTTTGCCTGTGATTGACATTGGTGCATTGAACATGCATTAGAAATGGTGAATTTTGCCTGTGATTGGTATTGGTGCATTTTATATGCATGAACTAGTGTATGGACACTGTATGAAAAAATGATAAATTTTGCCTATGATTAGCATTGGTGCATTGAACATGCATTGGAAAGGTCCGATGAACCGTATAAGGCTATTTGCCTTGGAGAGACGTACACGTCTTGAGTGGGTGCGATATGTGTAGTGTAAGTCACTTGTTGACCTTGGGGGCATCGAGGTGCAGGTTGCTTACACGGGTGGTTGGTCGTGCTTCTTCCTATAGGTTAGACCGATGCAACACACCGATGATCCTGACCGAGACACTATTCTTAATCATGATCTTGTAAAGACTGTCATGTATATGCTAGATGTGCAAAAATTAAAATGAGAATTATAGCACTTGGTCTGAGGCATTTTGGTACAGACAGATCTTTCGGATCGACTTCTCCGAACTAAGTATTAGCTCCATGGAATAGGACATTGAGTCTATGTGCGCATGCATGAAACTGAGCATTTATATCTATGCGATATATTAATTGAGGAATATTGGCTATGACAATTGTTTTGAATACTTGGAGGATGATGATGATAATTGGATAATGATGAGGGCATCACCATCAATATTGATTGATAATTGAATTGATAAATGATTTGATGATGATAATTGATATGTTGATGGTATGATATATCTGTATGATATGCTGTTGTGTTATCTCTGTACTACCATGTTGATATTGGCGTAGGTGATCTCACCTCTTTGTTATATTGTTTTGCTGTGTTTGTATTATTAAAAGTAAATAGTAGATGGAACAAGTTGTCTTAGACATACGGGAGATAAATACTCTGAGATCGGAGACAACATCGGAGAATGACCATTCCAAATTTGATAGTGTGCAGTGTTGACAAGGAACAGATGTCTGATGTATTAAGAAGGATACAAGAAGGAATAAGTATGTTAAGTTTTCTCATTAGTGTTGTACCATGCTATTAAGTAGGACCCGTGATGGGGTTTGCTACTGTTAAAAAAAAAGAGAGTCTGTTAGTTTTATATTTCTCTTTAAATTGTTAAATATTAATTAGTGTCAATATTGTATATTAAACAGTTTAAATTTAATTTTCAGTATTACTTATAAATATCAGTAAGATTATGTTTCCGTCTTCAGCAAGAAAAGGAAATTTTTAAAACTCACCTTTTATAACTCAAACCTTTTATGTACTGATTTTCAGTTTGGGAGTTGGTAGTCAAAAATGTGATGCCCTGAGGGGGGTGTTACATCAATGACCACCCTCTTACCTCGGTCATCTAGTTAATTGCCCTCTACAATTCTCCTTTTGTGCCTTTCGAGCAGTTGTTGGGGAGATCCTTCCAACCGAGTGGGCTCCCCCTCAATCACCAGAACCTTAGGTGGTGGGGGTGTGGAAGCCGGAGTAGCAACTGTGGGGGCATTCGAGGGAACCAGCCGCATTCTTGGCCATCAGAGCCTTGAGAACTGCCAAGGAACTTCCGGATGCCATCTCGACCAAGCTTCCTGCAAAACGAACAAAGAGTCAGAGAACAAGAAAAACATGTAAGATATTACACAGAGCAAAGAAGCGTAAGGGCTTCAAGTTACACTACTTTGAATAGCCAGAAAGGTCGCATCATCAGGGGTTTCCAGCACGTCTCTTGAAGAAATCAAGCCAACTTGCTGAACCTACTTTTCAAAGAATTCAGCACACTCAACTTCATTGTCATCAAGACGGTGTTTCTCCTTCTCAATCAGCTTTAGAGATACGTGCCACACCCTCTGAGTCTAATACATGTTGAACTTCAGCTCCCTGTTATTATCCAACCAGAAAGGGTGAGTACCAGCCCTTAACTTGAAGAACTTTTCTTTAAAGTCCTTGTAACTTTCTTGGAAAGGATGAAAGACTTTCCGATTTTGCCTCGACTGAACTGAAAGCTAGGTCTGTTGATGAGCATTTGTGCCCACTAAACTCCACCGAGTAATCAGTAAATTCTCTCAAAATCGAGAATGTTCGCTTAACCATTAGGATGAATTTGGGATGGGGCAACGTGAAGAGTGCAGAGGATGGCAAGCTGGAACTCATTGAACGGAAGCCGAAGTCCAAATCGAATTAAAAAATACTTGTACAAGAACATGACTTAGCCTGCCGAGAAAAGCACACCCTTTTGTTCTTCAGCGATAGGATTTTATACTCATAATCCCTATTTCCTTTCTCAATGAACATCAGGTACTGTAACATCCTAATACTTAAGCTAATGACATATCCAGAATTATACATTAGTAATCGTATTAAAGGATGTCACATGTTAAATATCATATTTTTTTTAAGAGAACATATGTATAAGATATACAAGATATGAGCCTAAAGCGGAAATATAAAATACATATACAGGAATGGAGTCATATACAAAAAATATCTCGGAGTACATCAACATATGTTAATACATCATTTGACTCTAAGGCCTAAAAGAATGGTGCATAACCATGTACAAAACATAACATCAAAAGAACTAAGCTTGTCTCCGTGAGCTCGGTCCATCTCCAACTCTACAAGTTGTAGGGGTTATCAAGGAATGATTATGAGAATTAAGAAAAACTGGGGTGAGAATCTCATAATTCTCAGTAGTGGTTTCAAATATGTGTCTCCACAATGATTCCAGCTATTTCTGTAACGTCCCGAAAAGTATCTGTTTAATCATAAATAATCATTTTATAATATTCTTGATTTTTAGGAATTTTTCTGGAATTTTTTGGAAATGTCGAATATTTTAGTATATTCCTCGTTTTGGGTGCGCACTGAGCGGAACTGGAGAAACGCGATATTTTCTCCGTGAACCTGGAACTATGGACATGTCGATGGGGGATCTTACTAAACCCGAAGCTGGACACAGTTTACGAGGTTTCACAATTTTTGAGAAATTCTAACAGATAAAATAAAATAATACTGCAAAAAATTCATCTGTCAGATTAATTAAATACTGACTTCTGTCAACTGTAACTATTATCCATTGGATAATAGCATGTAATAAAAATCTTATCACATTATCCAAATGCAATCTACTCTATGTCTAATCAACTCACTTTAATTCAAATTTAATGTAAAATAATCAAAGCTTCTTTGAGAAACTTTGACCAAAAATGACCAAATGACCCTTAGCTTCCAAGGGAAGCCAAAAACTTTCTCTCCCTTCTCTCTCTATGCACAAAGCAGAAGAGCCCTAAAAACAAGGGGAATTAGTTTGCTTTCATTAATTCATTTTACCACACAAAATCCTTTTTAACCTAAAACACTTTCTCTTTCCACATTTTCTTCTTCTTCCTTCACTTGGTTTTTCTCCTCCTTCTCTCTAGAACCCTCCATGGCCAGCCCCTCTTCTCCCACTCATTCTTCACAAAAATTACAACTAACTACATTTTCTTAATCCTCTCCTCCTCCTAAACATCTTTCTTGCTTGGAGCAACTTGAAAACCACCATTTTCACCATCTTCTTCAAGCTTCAAGCTTTGAATTCTTGGGTAAGTTTCTTGACTCTTTCTTCCCTCTCTTCATTTTCGTGTTCATGGTCCTCTTGGTGACTATCCATGCTTTATTTTTCAAGCATTGGTGATGTTATAACAAAGTTGAAATTTCTAGGGTTTGGTGGAGTTCCAATCCGAAATTACAAGGGAGATTCCTTGGTGTTCCTTTTGTTTTTTTCACTTGAGTAAGAGGAAGACACTCCTCCTCAACCTCTATTAGCATCTAGGAACTTTGATTTTGTTGTTTGTAAGAAAAACCCTAATGTGAGTTATTCTTTAATTGGATGAATATTAAGCTTACATGTTGATTTTGTGATGTTCATGACCTTGAATTGCTTGATTGTGTATATTGATTTATTAGATTGGATTGGATGGCTTGAAATGGAAGAAAATGGATATGGAGTGCCTTTAGGGAGGCCACGGTTTTGAGGGTTAAAAATTGGGTAAATTGTAGACAAGTTGTAACAAGCATGGGACTCAAATTAATCAAGTGATAAAATGGAATTTAATGGAAGGAAAATTTGAGATTGAAACCTATAGGGTGGCCACGGTTTTGAGCCCAAAATTGGGGTTATTGGTGAGCCAATGCAACAAGTAAAGGATTAAGTGAATTAAGAGTGTAACCTATAATGTGATAAATTGGAAAGATTTGGGAATTGAATCCCTAGAGAGGCCACGGCCTCTAACGCCTTTTTAGGTGTAAATATGTAACTTTGGTAACTTGGAAGCATAAGTAATTATGTAATTAAAAACCTATGTAATGAGGTAGATAATAAATTTGAAGAATTTAATATAATCAAAGATTACATAAATTTTAAAGGACTAAGAGTGAGATTGTCATAAGACTTAAGGTAATTACAAGTGAGTGAAGAACAAGAGAGTATGAAGCCTAAGAACTTAAATAATTTACAAATTGTATGAAATTAAATTACCTTGGAAGATTTAACTAATTGTAAGAATTGAATTGGACATGAACCTTGAAAAGGGAAACAAATTCTAAGTTAGGATTCATAATGGACCTAAGAATGTACCAATTGATTTGATCTTTATATTATAATGTTATGGGTCCATGTGAGTGACCATTTGTATATTGATGCTTATCTTGGCCAATTGTGGCATATTATGGAATTGTATGAAATTGTGAATCATACATGTTCATGCATAGAGTCTTATGCATTTGTGAATGTCCTGTGGACTGTTGTAAGGCCAAGTTGCCTAGGAGATTGAACACACGTTAGTGCGAGTGCGAGTGCGAGTAGACTAGTGTAGGTCATGTTTGACCTTGGGGGCGTTGGGGTGCGGGTCCTTCATAATGGGCAGTTGGTAGCTCTTCTGTCCGTGGGACAAACCGATGCAAACGCACCGACGATCCGGACCGAGACACTGTCCTATATCGTGATTTAGCGTGGACTGTCTGTACAATGCCTAATTTGCACGTGGAAATTATTGATGTATAGCACTTTGGCTGCGGCAGCCGAGTTGCAAACATGTCTCCTGATCTTTCTCTTCAATTGTTTGTGTCTAGCTCCATGGAGTAGGAATTTGAGTACTGTGCGTGCATGCATTTTGGGATATGAAATCATCTGATAATTACTGCTTTGTGAATTTGAACTGTTTGTTTAATGTTGCGATAAATGACTGCCTAGAACTGTTTATCTGCTTACTATTGAATTTACTGCTTATTACTTGGATATGTTGCTTCTAAATTGCTACTTTACTTTGTTTCTGGCTGCTATAATTGGTAATGATGGTAGGATGTCTTACCTCTTTTCTGTATTTCTATTGTTTTCTACCTGTGCGTGTACTGTATCTACCAAAGACGATGGCACGGAAACTGAAACCCCCGATTTTCCTGGCTTCTGGCCCGAGCAAGATTAGCATTTATTGCGGAGCATGGAGGCACGCATGCGCGAATTTTTGGGCGATGTGCGTCTGCCTTCCTCGGAGGGCCAGAGTGCTGGCATATCAACCTGAGTTCCGATCGCTGTGTCTATATGGGGGATGTGTCAATTGCTTTAGCCTGGAGATGTCACGAGGCGCTGATCCTTACCTGCCATCTCAGCGTACGCTTGGAATTTTATCTGCCCATCAGAGAGATGTGGGGTGACCGTTACTACACCCCGCAGGAGGATTACTTTGATTCCACTGCTCGGGCTCCTGCCCGTGGGTCTGTAGTTCCGATGGAGGTTTCCTCGGACGAAGAGGACCCCGCTAAGGATCCTGATACGGTCCCTCCTCCTTTGAGGGACTAACTTTATTGGTAGCTGCTGATGACTACTAGTGTTTTATTTTGGGGGCCTGATGTTTTGTATTTTGGTGGGCTGTATATTTTGATATTCTAGGGGATGTATATGTAAAATCCTTTGGGGCAAGTATAGTTTTGCTTTTTGGAAATTTCCAGACTTGTATTTAGAGTACAGTTGATATCAATATATATATATATATATATATATATATATATATATATATATATATATATATATATATATATATATATATATGCATGTTATCCAGGTGTGAGTTTTATTTCCTGTCTTACCCTTTACTGTTGTTTAAGTTCGTCACTTAGCTTATTAACAAAAAAAAATTTATGCCGCTTTTGCTCACATATTAAAAATGTCGAATAAGCTAACTTTAAACTAAATGAACTGGGTCTTTATTTAGAAAAATTTTATTTTCCGCATTTTCGTTTTGATTCGATAATGTGACGCTCCCTCCCAAAAAAGGGCGTTGCAATTTCGGGGAAAATCAATTTAAATATTCAATGCATTTCTAAGAAGGTGGCAAAATCCAAATCCAAGTCCTTCCTCTTCTCGAAATAGACGTTCATTTTATCATTATGAAAACCTTGAAATTATCCATTGATAAATCAATTTATCAATTCCCATCTCAATAAATTAGAATTCATGTTTGTAAATCTCAAATCTCAAAGTCCATCATATTTCAAATCATCAAGATCCAAATCATTAAATCATGAATCATAATCTCGAATCTAATGTTTCCAACTTCTGAAGACACATGTGTCATCAATCCAATCTATGGTATGAAGGGAATGTACATCCTCACAATACTAATCTCTAGGTAGTAGCCTGCTGTCGAGTTAGTGCACTTCAACCTATTCATAGCTTTCACTACACAAGACTACCTCGAGTAACCCATATCAAAGCCACAACAAAGAAGGAATGTCCATCCTCTATATATAGTTGTGAGTAGAGAGAGAATGTCCATCCTGAACTACTGTTGATAGGGATGACATCATCCTTCCTCACACTATCCTTGAACTAGGAATACCTCATGTGTACAAAGGGAATGTCTATCCTCAACTACACATTGACCATGGAAAACTCGGGTAAAAAGGGAGGAAAGGTCCATCCTCAACCTCAATACTATGGTGGTAAGGGAATGTCCATCCTCAACCACCATACCAAGTTACCTCCTAGGTCCAAGGACATCCTATTAATAGGTTACTCAAACAATTGATCATTAAATCAAGTATTGAAACAATCATTATTTTCAAATCAATCTCAATATCATGCATATAGCAATCATAATGCATTTCTCAAATCATGACCTCGTGCCTGAATATTACATAAATCTATTTCATGTTCAAATCAATCATAATGCATTTCTCAAATCATGACCTTGTGCCTCAATATTACATAAATCCATTTTATGTTCTCTTCTCATGACATAAATCTCAATATGTCAACTTAATGCAAAGTGATTACCCGTCATGCCATGCCTCATATCATAAATCAATCATTTTAAAGTCAATCATGCATAATGTCAAGTGTTCTTGAGGTTCCTCACCCTTACATCAAGTATAGATCCATATTTCTAACCAAGATAATAGGTTAGGACAAGTCCTAATTGATTATCATGGCTAACCAAGTCTATTTTTATATCTCATAATCGGTTATCTTCATTGGATAATCGGTTATGGGCTTCCCAAACGTCTTTCCCATAAGCCAATAACCAATTATCCCTCTTTGGTTAATCGATTAGGGGCTTATTTTAGCCCTCTATCATAAGCAATAATCGATTAGGGAAGTTCCTTAATCGATTATGACCTGGACGTGTGCCTCTACCAAGCTTCAATAACTAGTTATGCCAATTGGCTAATCTATTATTGAAGACTTAGGAAGTATTTTGTTTAACACAATAACCGATTATGGTGCTTCCATAATCGGTTATCTGGGCTTGTGGGACATGAAATCAGAGCTCAAGAGGGAGGAAACCCCAAACCACCCATTCGTATGTCAAAATCCAACAAAAAACGCATCAAATCAAGAACCAAAACATCATGGAACAATACAGCAAGCATAGGTAATCATCATTACAAAAGATTACAACTTTCACAAGTTTCAAATCTTCATCATTTCAAGTCCAAGAACAACTTGGTTTCAAAACTCACTTCTTTGTGAAAATCATGGTTCAAATCCAACATTCAACCAACTTTGTTCCAAATTTATTAGAAAACACATTTTTACAAGGAAAGTTTGAGAAAACCCCCTACCTAGCTTGTAGTCACTTTTCTTTTCCCTTTCTTGTTCTTCTTTTTTGCCTTAAACATTTTTCTTTTCCTTGCCTTCTTGTCTTCCTTCTGCTGGTCTTGAAACACGAGAGAATGGAGATGAGAGTTGAGTGGATGGAAGTGAAAGTAAGAGAAAGGAAATGAGAGGAATGTGAGAAAGAGACAATGTAGCATGAAGGAATGGAGAAAATGATGAGGACATGAGAAATATCCTTGTTTAGGTGAGAATGGAAGAAAGCTACAATGATAGGAGCATAAAGTGAGTTTCAAAACTCAAAATTTCCGGTATACCTCATATACGTTAAGGACATTTTACTTTCTCCTAATCAAAATTTCTCACTGCCATAAACCTCGTAGAAAATTCTAGAATTTCATTATATTTTCCACATCACCATTCCTTCATTTTTCTTATACTGCATTATCAGCGCTAATGTTTCTGACAGTCTTTCTCACTCACTGTGTTATAGTTTTAAGCTTGATTTAATCCCAATTATTTTCAAAATTATCAAATATCTCTTCTCAACATTTATTAAGCTTCTCCATCATAATTATAACCATTAGGTTGGAGAAAATGTTACAGGTACCCCTTAAGCTTATCGAGCGAGTCTGTAGGCTGAAAATCAGATATTCAATCGTAGGCATCATCGCCAACCTATGGGTACACTAGCCCGAGACCACATCGAATCTGGATAAGTTCGTCTTCAGCCGGCATCCGGATTTCAACTGGCATCCAGACTTCTAGAGTCGGTGCTTGGGGTTTAGCCCTTCTCCTTTTGGCCATCAAGTTCCTAGAAACACCCACATAGGTCGATGAACAACTATCAAAATCACCTAACTTAAAGATTCAGACATGGAAATAGGCAAACAATAAAGATAGTTCACACTCACATATTGGCTTCATCGCCTTTCAAGGTCTAAGCCTTAGAAGGACACCTCCGCCGCACATGGTATGACAGAGGAGGTGCTCCAAAGGGCAATACCATTGAAGAGACTTAGGAACCATGACATCCAAACTCCTCTTTTTGAAAAAAGGAGAAAAGAAGTGCATTCCAAAAAGTTGCACGACTACTATATGACTAAAAAATAACAGAAATAAATGAAAGAAGGACAAAAATTAGGGCAGAAGGAGACAAACCTTGTAAGAAGTAGGATTGGATGAAGAAGGAAGCGAAAATGGCTGAGAAACACCTCACAATCACGTCTCTGCGATGTGTAATGTCCTTACTACTAATATTAAAGTGTATCCAGAATTACACCATAGTAATTAATAGTAATTACATCACTTAAAATTTTAAAATAAAATTTTTTAATATACTATACTTTAATATGACAAAATATGAGCCTGGAATGGTGAAATAATATACATATACTTGAAAGATGCTTATACAAAGAGTATTTCATAATACAAAATACATCAAATGCCTCCAAGTCATTATTTATACATCCTTTATACAAAATTTCAAATTAAAATAGACTTCAACTTTTGTTGCGACCATAGTGCTGCAAGATCCGCACCTGTAATTATCATGGAATATAATATAGAAATGGGGTGAGACTACTAATTCTCAGTAGTTCTATTATGAAAACATATCATCACAATAATTCCAGTTGTTTTGAGAAAAATACATTACTTTGAAATTCAGTTTGAACATATATATATATATATATATATATATATATATATATATATATATATATATATATATATATATATATAGTTAGAAGGGTGGCAAAAGTACCAAATCTGGTCCTTTCTCTTCCCGAAACAGAATTCCATTTAATAGTTTTCAAAAGTATTCTTTATCAAAAATACAAATTTCAATCATACATAATTCTAGTAGTTGTACAAAACATAATTACCATGATATCAGATCTACAATAATTCATATTCATTCCATCATCATAGCATGACATAAAAAAATTCAATTCCTCCATTCATATACAAGCTCAAGTCATATTATGACATACAAATTTTAATTTCATATCAGTACTTATTCAAATACTTGCTTATCCCATAAAACACATATCTCAGGCAACCCAAGGGTGGGAGCCATCTCATATAGCTCGGGTTCTATATTCTCATGGTAAGGAGTGATTTAAGGCCTCACACTACCACTAGTATCCTATGAGGGAATTAATACATGATGATTATACTGATACTGATACAATGAGGAATATATCCAAGAACACAGGATCCTTCTCCATTACAAGAGGTCATCTCCATGGTTCTAATGGAATTTCAAATACCCTGCCCTCATACAGGATCGTCTCCGAAATCCACTATACTAAGTTAAACACATTTCACATAAATACAAAGGATACTGAATGGGAAAGTATAGACAAATTACCTTTCGATTCAAGGATAATTGTCCAAATTCTTATTCTTAATTCAAGTTCAAATTCTATGAGCACTGATCAATCAAACATTCAATTCAAAATACCATCCTAGCTTAACCTTAATAATTTTAAGGGAGCATATTCTCAAATACACAAATTCAATACAACTTCTCATTCTAGCTCAACTTGAGTATTCAAGGAGCAATACCATTTCAAATTCAAGCTCAACTTGATAATTCAAGGTGCAATACCAATATATTTTATTTTATTTTATCACATTCCATAATTCTCAACAAGTGCATAATCCTCAATGAGTGCATAATTCTAAACTTATATAATGTACAATCAATTGTTCAATACATTTCCATACAATCATGATTTCTAATCATCATATAATCCTCAAACATCTTTTTAAATCACTCAACATAGATTAAGGAAATCAATTTGGAATCAAAAACCCATTTTTAAGACACCATAATTCATAGAGGAACAAAGACTTCCACTTCACAATCATGAAACAACAACCAAAAATAAACTATCCACAAGCTTAAAGGAATGAGAAACAAGCAAGAAAATCATAAAAATAACATTGAAATCCATTTTGCTCATCCTAAAAAATGTGCAACTAAATAAAAGAAAGAGTAAGTCAAGTGTTAAAAACAAATCCTCTACCTCACATCCTAGCCTTGTTTTCCTTGATTTTCCCTCACTTTCTTTCTCCTTTTTCCTTGCTATTTTCATCTATTTTTGCAGCTATTCTTGCCTCTGTTTTAGGGGTAAAAACGGTGAGAAAAAATGGAGGAAAGACTAGTTACAGGCATAATCTTATGTTTATACTATGGTTTATTCATGGTGAATGAATAAACACTAGTATTGGTAACTTATACTGAGAATTGTGAATTCTCACCCCGTGTGCTGTCATGTAAATCCAGGTGGAAGCTCTTCCAAAAGAAAGAAGAAGAAGAAGTATGAAGACTAGAGTAATTTTTATTTTTTTTAGTACAAAGCTTGTATAATGGTATATTTGCTTTGAGTTTGTATAAAGTTATGTATAATAATGTGCCTTGTGAAGCTTATGATGTATATATATAACTTTTAGTTTGTCATGGCTCTTCATAGTTATTTATATGAATGAATGTTATGGGTTTAGTTTGTTGTTTTAGGTTAGAGTAGCAT
Source organism: Ormosia emarginata (assembly GCA_029884605.1). NCBI lineage: Eukaryota > Viridiplantae > Streptophyta > Magnoliopsida > Fabales > Fabaceae > Ormosia > Ormosia emarginata. Next base: position 22,090,863 of record JAQQTP010000074.1, on the reverse strand, counting down.
TGCCATTCCTGGTTATTCTTATATATGCTAGATATAACATGATATCAGAATGGGGATATTACATTTTCCAGTAGGAGAAGTGACTGTTAAGTCATAAGGAAGTTCAGAAATAAGTAAATCTAGTATCCTTACACATTCATAAGAAATGAAAGAATGGGAAACTCTCGAATCAAACAACATAGTTAAAAGATTACCTTTAACTATGCACTTGCCCTGAATTAGATCAGAAGATTGAGCTGCTTCTTTGTTGCTAAAAGTGAAGACCCTTCCTCTAGTTTGAGGCCTGGGAGGAGGTGGTAATGCAGCTTGCTTTTGGGGGCAGCTTCTAGCAAAATGTCGCTTATGTCAACATGTATAGCACTCCACCTAGTCTGCCCAACAAGGTTTGTTTTTATGTCGTTTGCCATATTTTGGACATACTGGTCTGTAGGATTCTGTCAGAGCCTGTTTCCATTTTTCTTGATGATTCTTCGGCCATCGGCCATTGACCGTTCTTCTTAAACTTGTCATATGCCCTTTTTCTCTTTTGAAATCCTTACTGTCTTTACTCTGGTTGTGGCTTTGAACCAACTAACTCCACAATTCGGCATCTATCCACTGAAGTCTAAAAATCTCTAATCACCAATGGCTTCACCATTATCTTGATTTCATCTCTTAATCCATCTTCAAATTTGATACATTTCTAATTTTCATCCGGATTATACTAGAAATAAGAAGAAAATTTTGATAGCTCCTTTAATCTTGCAATATACTGTCCCACAAATATATCTCCTTGCTTCAATTTCAAAAATTCCAATTCCTTTACTTCTTGTAAATTTCTTGGAAAGTGCTTATCTAGGAAGGCCATTCTAAACACTTCCCAAGTCACCTAAACACTAGCTACTTCCTTTAACCTTCTCACATCATTCCACCAATGTTCATCTTCCCTCATTAACATGCAGGAAGCAAAAGACACTTTTTGGTCATCTCTACACCTCATTACCAAAAAAATCTTTTCCAACTGCCTCAACCATACTTCAGCTTTTTCTGGATTATATTCGCCTTCAAACGATGGAGGATTTGCCTTTCTGAATCAGATAAATCATAGAAATCTTGATTTTCTACCAAGGCCATATTTTGCGTTGGAACTAGTTGTGCATTGACCCGCATTTTTGCTAATATCTTGTTAGTCATGGCTACTTGTTCTCTAACTACAACAGTTATGTCTCTAACATCCTCAGATATACCAGGAGTATCATTCCTATCTCCAATAGGGACTCTACCTCAGCCATGGGTGCGCCTGGTCGATGCCGTAGCCTCTTGCACACACAACATATTATATATTGAGCTGATCAGGCTCAATATTGTGTAACAGTGCGACAATTAACTATAAACATACAAACTTAAGGTAGTTATGCAATTCCATCTATGCATCTCATCACTAAGACAAGACAAACACATAACATCATGCTTAAAGCATAGCTAGTCCATTCCCTGGCTCAATAAGATGAACTGCTCTGATACAAAAAATGTAAGGCCCTTACTGTTATTTCTAATAGTGTATCCGGAATTACACCTTAACAACAGTAGTAAGAACATCACTTAAAATATTCATCAAAAACTTATAATATACTTAACAAAATTATACAAAAATATGAGCTTGGACAGGGTGTAATAATGTACACATATATACAGAATGGAGTTTATACAACGAAACATCGTAGTACAAATACATACATATGCCTCCAAGGCATTTGTTTATACATTAATTGTACAAAAGTCCAAATCCAAAAAGAAATAGATATCCACTTCTTCACGAGCCATTGTGTAACATCCTCTTCAACATGTTAGACTTGTAAATAGTTACAAAGGTGACTTAACACTTGCTTAACATGCTTGATTAATTTTGTGACAATCTGAATTAGTTTAGGCACTTTGTTGCAAGTCGAAAGGTGAAAAGTAGCTTAACATGCCCTAAATATTAGCATAAATGATTTAGCTAATGGAAATAGATGTGGATAACTTATTTCTAAGTCACAAATACGTATTCTGTGATGTGGTTAAAGTTTGAGAATAATCAGAGTCAGTTTGGTATTTTTAGGCATAGTAGTTGTGTGTTTTAATGCCAAAATGACTAGTCACAGATACGAAAAATGATGGTTTTAATGCAAAAAGATTTTTTTATGAATCATGTGATTTATTTTAAACTTGTTAGCTTTAAGAAAATTAGATTTGGAGGAATCTAAGGGTTTTTAGTAGATATAAGTTATATTGCAAAATATCTTGAGTAACTTAAGTTTCTCACGTTTCTGCAACCTAATTTCTTTGACTTTCCTATGTTGTTTCTTCATCTTTTTCACTATTTCCCTCTTTGCTCTCTCTCACAACCAGCAACTCTTAGGAAAGGGAAAGAAACCAAAACAAAGAAAAAGAGGAAGGAAAGAAGAGGGAAGCAAAGGGGAAAAGAAAACTTGAAGACTTGTGATCATTTCCATCATCATTTCCATCAACATAGCAGCTTGAGGAGCTCAAGGTAGGGGTTTTTGAGTTGAAGCTTCATCTTTTTCCCATTCTTTCATGTTAGGCTTATTTGAGGTTTAATATGTCAAAAAGAGTTCTTGAGGTGTTTAAAGTGATTTTCTTGCATGGATAAGTTTTAAATGTGGTTTATAACTTGTTCATATTAAGAGTTTGGATTAGAAACTGAAAATTCTCCATTTGGACCTAAAATGTTGTAAGTGTTGATTTTAGGGGTTTGTATGAGTGATTTGGTGATTTGATCCATTTTAGGTGAAATCAATTAGTGTTTTATGTTTCACTCATATTTGTGAACTTGTTTGGGACTTAAAATCATTAAGAACCAAATTTAAGGTGGTCAAATCTTGTATTTTTGGCCAATGGAATAGTATTTAGTTCTGCAGAATTTTCTGCAGTAGGTCTGGTCAAGAGACACGGGGGCGGGGGAGGGAGGTTCGTGTCCCTTTTTGCCTGTTCAATCCCGTGAATTTATGATAACGGAACAAGACACGGGGGGAGGGGGGTCATGTCACCGAACACAGCCCGTGTCTTCGGCCCAGAAGTTATCAAGATGAATTCTTGATGTTTTGGGATTTCTTAAGTGATGGGATCACTCTTATATGTGTTCCGAAGTGTGTTGAGACACAAATGAGGGTAATTCTTAGAGAGAATAAGCACTTGGCATATATCTAAGAATTAGGAACTTAAGGCAAATCTTTGAGTTTAGAATGCCTTTGGTTGTATCTAAAACCCTACACAACATGAGGTTGTTTTGAAATCATTTGTGAAGTGATAATGTGAGGTTCTAGATATATGAATACTAGTTATGTGATTCTTACTACTTTGTTGGATAAGTGAGGCTAAGATTCCTATGTACTAGTGTTTAAAATGTGGCTTGAATATTTAGTTTTCGAACTTGTTATTTGCTATTTTTTATGTGTTGTAACCTTATATGATGTGCACAACCATTTGGCCATAGAATTGTAGGAAATGACCTTGAAGAGATAGGGGATCCAAAATTCTCAGAGCTGGCAATGCTATTATGGTCAAGGTTACCGGTGTATACGGTTAGCATTAGTACTCTTACCTTTGTGAGGGGAACGAGTCCTCATATCACCAGGTACTGTCAGGGCTTAATTGCATATCCTACCCAGTATATATAAGGGAACAGAGGTTCCTCGGAAATAAATAAGTGGCATGTGTTTTAAAAACCAAAAAATTGCATAAACATTACACAATCATCATATCAGGACTTTGTTTGAGCATAATCATATATGATAACATAAAGCATTGTATGGTTGACAATTGTATGGGCAGTTGTCATTACTTGACCGGTTGATTATTTGGTGGCTTGTTCGATAGTATCTTAGGATTATATGGGCGATTCTTTAATGTTATTGATTTTCAAATATTCTATTACATAACATGTAGTTATGTTTTTAGTTGATTTATTTATTGCAAATGATTAATTGCTGGTCTTAGTATGCGAATACTGAGAAATTGTGATTTCTCACCCCTTGTGTGTTCTATGTCAATCTAGGTGAAGACCCTTCAAATAAAAAGGGCAAGAAAAAGAAGAAGCAACATGCTTAATTTAGCAACTTTATTTCTTTCTAAACTAGTTTATATATTTATACTTTTCTGATTGCATATAAAAGCTTATATATACAGTATGACTTGTTAGCCAGTGATGTATGTATATATGATCTTTTTATCATTTGTGGCTCTCTATAATGACTATATAAGTTATTATGGGTTTTTTTTATGCATTTTTTAGAAATGACATGCTTAATGCAATTTATTTTAAAATATTCTGTTTATTTTACGATAATTGCATTAGGGTGTTACATTATGGTATCAGAGTCGTTCATCCTATTGAGTCGGGGTATAGACTGGCTATGCTTAGGCATGTTTAAGAATTCCTTTTTGTGTTATGCATTTCTTTGTATCTTGTGTGAGATATTTGATTGAATTGTATGACCTGCCTTTAGTATGACTATTTTAGCTACTGTTGCACAGTTATATAATATTGGGATTAGCTACCTCAATATGTATTGTTTTGTATTTACAGGAAACTATGGCAGCACAAGGGCGATCCCGTGGGGGTAGGAGTTCTGGTAATGAAGACCCTGAAATGGCTGGAGCCTTTATGGCAATGAGTAAGGCATTAAGAGACCAAACAACCGCTAATGCTAATGCTATGCGAGAATAAACTACCGCAACATTTGAAGCTGTAAGAGAGCAAGCAGGTGTGACAAACAAGATGTTTGAGAGAATGAGTGCAACTCAACATCAACCATCTACACCACTGCACCACCAGGGGCAACCAAACTAAGAGGTAGTTAGGAGGAATCAGACTTTCCAAGACCTCTCGAAGTGTAGGAAATCTAATTCGTCTTCTTTCAAAGGGGAGTACGACCCAATCAAAGCTGAGGGTTGGCTCAAAGAGATAGAGAAGATTTTTACTGTCATGGCTTGTTTAAATGGACAAAAGGTGCTTTTTGCTATGTATATGTTGGAGGGTGAGGCAGAGGATTAGTGGGTAGACACCAAGAGAGCTCTTGAGGTGGCAAGAACTCTTGTTACGTGGGAGATTTTTAAGAGATCATTTCTGAACAAGTTCATTTCGCAAAATCTACAGAATGCCAAAGAGATAGAATTTCTTAAGTTGGAGCAGGGGGACAAGTCTGTTGGCCAATATGTGGCCAAATTCAATGAATTGTCTAAGTTCTCATCTTGCATTAGGCTTAACCCAGATGAGTCATGGAAGCGTGTTGAGTTAGAGGAAGGTTTGAGTGAGGACATTCAAAATACTATCCAACCGTTTGAGATTCGAGACTTTGAAACTTTGATTAACAAATGCCGAATAATCAAAGGGCGTTCTAAGAAGCTTCTAGTGGAGCCTAAGTCATAAGACTTTCAAAAGAGGAAGCAGGGTGACGATAAGTTCAAGAAAGGGTCTTCTAAATCTAGCTTTCCTCAGAACAATGGTAAGCATATACAAAAGGAGTTTGTGGGACCTAAGTGTCCTAAATGTGGGAAACCGCACGGAGACCGACCTTGCTTGGTGTGCTTTGTTTGTAGACAACTTGGGCATTTTGCTAAGGAGTGTCTATCAAGGAAGGAAGCTACTCCTACCCAGAAACCACAAGTCAGAGGGAAAGTTTATACTCTAGGTGGTTAAGCGGTGACTCAGTCTTCCAATCTTATTGAAGATAAATGCATTATTCACAATCATCTTTTAACTGTGTTGTATGATACAGGAACATCCCACTCCTTTGTTTCTAATGATTGAATGAAGTTATTAGATTTACCTGTGTCTGAACTCTCATATGACTTATCTATATCTACGACTACTGGTAAACCAGTTACAACATCCAGAGTGTGTTTGAATATTGTGTAAAGGTAGAAGATAGGATTTCTGTGTAAACCTTATATGTTTGCCTCTTGTAGATATTGATGTCATCCTTGGCATGGATTGGTTGTCCGCCAACCATGTAGTGTTGAACTGTTTAGAAAAATCCCTATTTTTTATATCAGATATACCTACCAGAGTCATTCCATCTGAGTCTGTGTGTCTCAATGCAAATCAGGTCAATCTCTATTTGAAGGAGGGATCTCTAGGATATGTTCTCTTGTTTTCACTAAGTACTAAGGTTAAGCAAAACCTAGGTGAAATATCTGTGGTGAGTGAATATCCTAAAGTTTTTCAAAGTGATATAGTAGAATTGCCACCCGAGTGAAAAATAAAGTTTACTATAGATTTAGTACCTGGGACAGGACCTATCTTTATAGCACCCTATAAAATGGTGCCACTAGAATTAACAGAACTCAAGAAACAAATTGAGGATTTGTTAGATAAGAAATTCATTAGGCCGAGTGTTTCTCCCTAGGGAGCACCTGTGTTACTAGTAAAGAAAAAAGATGGTACCATAAGGCTCTGTGTAGATTACAAACAGTTGAACAAGGTGATCATTAAAAATAAGTATCTGTTGCCTAAGATAGACGATCTAATGGATCAGCCGAGAGGAGCTGCAATTTTTTCAAAGATTGATCTTAGGTCTGGTTATCATCAAATAGGGGTTAGGGAAAAGGATATCCCTAAAATTGCTTTTAGAACTAAGTGTGGGCATTATAAGTACCTCGTGATGTCCTCTGGGTTGACGAATGCTCCGGCAGTGTTCATGGATTATATGAATAGGAAGATCTTTAGACCCTACCTGGATTAATTTGTTGTGGTGTTTATTGATGATATCTTAATCTATTCTAAGACAATAAAGGAGCATGAACAACATCTGAGGATAGTGTTGGAAAGCCTTAAGGAGAATAGGTTATTTGCCAAGCTATCTAAGTATGAGTTCTGGCTTTCACATCTGCAGTTCTTGGGACATGTGATATCTCAAGGTGAGATTTTTGTGGACCCAAGTAAGGTTGATGCAGTGTTGCAGTGGGAGAGACCTAGCACTGAGACCGAGATCAGAAGCTTCATATGCCTAACGGGCTACTATAGAAGATTCATAAAAGGTTTTTCTTAGTTAGTGCTACCCTTGACTAGATTGACTAGGAAATGTAGTTCTTTTGATTGGACTCAGGTTTGTGAGGATAGTTTCCAAGAGCTTAAAGTGAGGTTGACTACTACACCAGTGTTGGTAATTCCAGATCCTTTGGAGAACTTTGAGGTGTTTTGTGATGCCTCAAAGATGGGTTTGGGTTAACATAGAAGAGTTGTTGCCTATGCATCAAGGCAGTTGAGACCTTATGAGGAGAACTACCCTACTCATGATTTGGAGTTAGCTGCAGTAGTGTTCGCCCTAAAGATTTAGAGATATTACTTGTATGGAGTTCAATTTGAGGTGTTTAGTGATCATAAGAGTTTGAAGTACTTATTTGATCAGAATGAACTGAATATGAGATAATGAAGATGGATAGAGTTTTTGAAACACTACGACTTTGAATTTAAGTATCATCCAGGTAAAGCCAATGTGGTGGCTGATGCACAGAGTAAGAAATCCCTACATGTGTCTCGTATGATGATCCAAGAGAGTGAACTTCTGGAGAGTTTGAGACATGAGCCTTTTAGTAATTGTGTTACCACGTAGTCTCAGTGTGAGTCGAGTGGACATAGTGAGTGACTTTAGGACTCATATCTTAGAAGCTCAGAAGGAAGATAAGACTCTTAGTGATCTAAGTGAGCCAATTTTTTTAGGTAATCCTTAAGAGTTTGATATGTCGAATGATGGGATGATCAAGTTTAGAGGTAGGCTTTGCATTCCTCATGAATCCGAGATCAAGGAAAGGATCCTTGAAGAAGCTCACTGTAGTCAGTACTCTATACATCCCAGGGGCCACTAAGATGTATCAAGACATGAAAAAGTTATTTTGGTAGTCTGGAATGAAGAGGGACATAGCCGAGTTTGTGTCTAGTACCTAACTTGTCAGAAGGTCAAGATAGAACATCAGAAACCCTCTAGATTTCTTCAATATTTGGTAATCCCTAAGTGGAAATGTGATAACATCACTATAGATTTTGTGATGGGCTTACCCAGAACTCAGTCAAGATTTGATGCAATATAGGTTGTAGCGGATAGATTAACCAAGTCTGCTCATTTTATACCCTATAAGGTTAACTACTCCTTAGATGGACTAGCCTAATTATACTTCAGGAGATAGTTAGATTGCGTGGTGTTCCCCCTTCTATAGTTTTAGATAGAGACCCTAGATTTACATCTAGATTTTGGGGAGCTTTGCAGAAAGCTTTTGGGATAAAGCTTAGTTTAAGTATAGCATACCATCCACAGACTGATGGTCAGTCGAAAAGAACTATTCAAACCCTAGAGGATATACTAAGAGCTAGTATGCTAGAGCAGAAAGGGAGTTAGGATAAGTTCTTACCTTTAGTGGAGTTTGCTTATAATAACAGTTTTTATACTAGCATAGGTATGGCACCGTATGAAGCACTTTATGGTAGAAAGTGTAGGCCCTCTTTGTGTTGGTATGAGATTGGAGAGGGAACCATTCTAGGTCCTGAGTTGGTACAGCAAACCACTGATAAGATTAAAATGATCTGAGATAGATTAGTTAGAGCTCATAGTAGGTAGAAGAGCTGTGCTGATAAGAGGAGAAGACCTCTAGAAATCAATGAGGGAGATCTTGTATTCTTGAGAGTTACTCTTACAACTAGGATTGGTAGAGCAATGAGAACACAGAAGTTGAACCCTCGTTTTATTGATCCTTACCAGATCCTAAAAATAATTGGACCCATAGCCTGCCAAATTGTCCTTCAACCTAATTTGTCTAACCTTCATGATGTCTTCCATGTGTCACAACTTAAGAAGTACAATCCAGATCCTTCACATGTCATGAGAAATGAATCTGTGCAGTTAAGAGAGGATTTGTCTTATGCTATGTGACAGATGAGGATCATGGACAGAGGAGTCAAAGAGCTTAGAGGTAAGCGAATTCCTCTGGTGAAGGTGCTTTAGGATGGTGCTAGTATTGAGGACGCGACTTGGGAGTTAGAGTCCCACATGCAGCAGGACTACCCACAATTGTTTATTTAGGTTAGCCATTTTGGAGATAAAATTTTAAAAAAGAGGGGAGAAATATAATATCCTCTTCAACATGTTAGACTTGTAAATAGTTACAGAGGTGACCTAATACTTGCTTAACATGCCTGATTAATTTTGTGACAATCTGAGTTAGTTTAGGCATTTTGTTGCAAGCCGAAAGGTAAAAAGTAGCATAAAATAACCCAGATATTAGCATAAATGATTTAGATAATGAAAATAGATGTGAATAATTTATTTCTAAGTCACAAATATGTATTCTATGATGTGGTTAAAGTTTGAGAATAATCGGAGTCAGTTTGGTATTTTTAGGCATACTAGTTGTGTGTTTTAATGCTAGAATGACTAGTCATAGATATGGAAAATGATGGTTTTGTTGCAACAGGATTTTTGATGAATCATGTGATTTATTTTAAACTGTTGGCTTTAAGAAAATTGGATTTGGATGAATCGAAGTGTTCTTAGCAGATATAAGTTATACTACAAAATATCTTGAGTAACTTAAGTTCCTCACGTTTGTGCAACCTAATTTCTTTGACTTTCCTATTTTGTTTCTTCATATTTTTCACTCTTTCCCTCTTTGCTCTCTCTCATGGCCAGCAGCTCCTGGGAAAGGGAAAGAAAACAAGCAAAAGAAGGAAGATGAAGGAAAGAAGAAGGAAGCTAAAGGGAAAGGAAAACTTGAAGACTTGTGATCATTTCCATCACCATAGCAACTTGAGGAGTTCAAGGTAAGGGTTTTTGAGTTGAAACTTCATCTTTTTCTCATTCATTCACATTAGGCTTATTTGAGGTATAATATGCCAAAATGAGTTCTTGAGGTGTTTAAAGTGATTTTCTTGCTTGGATAAGTTTTAAATGTGGTTTATGACTTGTTCATGCTAAGAGTTTGGATTAGAAATTGAAAATTCTCCATTTGGACCTAAAATGCTCTAAGTGTTGATTTTAGGGGTTTAGATGAGTGATTTGGTGATTTGATCCATTTTAGGTGAAATTAATTAGTGTTTTATGTTTCACTCATGTTTGTGAACTTGTTTAGGACTTAAAATCATCAAGAAACGAATTTAAGGTGATCAAATCTCGTATTTTTGGCCAATGGAACAGTGTTCGGTTCTGCGGAATTTTTTGCAGTAGGTCTGGTCAAGAGACACAACCCGTATCCTTAGACACTGGGGGTAGACACTGGGGGTGGGTCGTGTCACCAGAAATGGCTTGTGTCTTCAGCCCAAAAGTTATCAAGATGTGTTCTTGATGTTTTGGGATTTCTTAAGTGATGGGATCACTTTTATATGCATTCTTAAGTGTGTTGAGACACAAATGAGGGTAATTCTTGGAAAGAATAACCACTTGGCATATATCCAAGAATTGGGAACTTTAGGCAAATCTTTGAGTTTAGAATGCCTTAGGTTGTATCTAAGACCTTACACAACACGTGGTTGTTTTGAAATCATTTATGAAGTGATAATGTGATGTTCTAGATATATGAATACTAGTTATGTGGTTTTTACTACTTTGTTAGATAAGTAAGGCTAAGATTCCTATGTACTAGGGTTTAAAATGTGGCTTGAATATTTAGTTTTCAAACTTGTTATTTGTTATTTCCTATGTATTGTAACCTTATATGGTGTGCATAATCATTTGGCCAGAGAATTGTATGAAATGACCTTGAAGAGATAGGGGATCCAAAATTCTTGTAGCGGGCAATGCTATTATGGTCAGGGTTATTGGTGTATGAGGTTAGCATTAGCACTCTTACTTTTGTGAGGGGAACAAATCCACATATCACCAGGTAGTGTCAGAGCTTAATTGCCTATCCTACCAGTATATACAAGGGAACAAAGGTTCCTGGGAAATAAATAAGTGACATGTGTTTTAAAAACCAAAAATCTGCATAAGCATTGCACAATCATTATATCAGGACTTTGTTTGAGCATAATCATATATCATAACATAAAGCATTGCATGGTTGACAATTATATGGGCAGTTGTCATTGCTTGACTGATTGATTATTTGGTGGCTTGTCCGATAGTATCTTAGGATTGTATGAGTGATTCTTTGATGTTATTGATTTTCGGATATTCTATTACATAGCGTGTAGTTATGTTTTCAGTTGATTTATTTATTGCAAACGATTAATTGCTGGTCTTGGTATGCGAATACTGAGAAATTGTGATTTCTCACCCCTTGTGTGTACCATGTAAATCCAGGTGAAGACCTTCCAAAGAGAAAGGGCAAGAAAAAGAAGAAGCAGAAGACTTAGTTTAGCAGCTTTATTTCTTTTTGAACCAGTTTATATATTTGTACTTTTTTGGTTACATGTAAAAGCTTATGCATACAGTATGACTTGTTAGCCAGTGTTATATGTATATATGATCTTTTTATCATTCGTGACTCTCTATAATGACTATACAGGTTATTATGGGTTTTATTTTTATTTTTATGCATATTTTAGAAGTGACATGCTTAATGCGATTTACCTCAAAATATTATATTTATTTTATGATAATTACATTAGGGTGTTACACACTACACTGTAATTACTGAGTCTAGAGTTATCATGGAATACATAATAATAATGGGGTGAGAATACTAATTCTCAGTAGATTCTATTATGAAAAAGGTGTCATCACAATTATTCCAGCTATTTTGGGGAAAAACACAGTTCTTTAAAATATGCAACATGATTATATATAAATATGGTTAGAAAGGTGGAAAAAATGCCAAATCTAGTCATTTCTTTTCCCGAAATAGAATTCTATTTAACAATTTCCAAAAACATACTTTAACAGTCAATACAGATTACAATCATAAGTAAATTTAGGAATTGTTCCTATATACAAGTACTACAATATTAAATTCATTCCAAGGATTCAAATATATATATATATATATATATATATATATATATATATATATATATATATCAAATCATAACATGACATACAAATTCAATTCAAATTTCAGTTCTCACTCCATTACTCGCTTATCCCACAAAACCCATATCTCAAGCATCACAAGGATGAGTGCCACCTCATATAACTCAGGTTCTATATACTTGTGGTAGGGAGTGATTTAGGGCCTCACACTACCACTAGTATCCTATGAGAAAATTAATATATGAGTATTATACTGATACTATAAGGAATTTATTCAAGAATACAAGATCCCCCTTTCTCACAAGAGGTCCTTTCCATGATTCTAATGGAATTTCGAATACCCTACCCTCATACAGGATCGTCTCTGAAATCCACTATTCTAAGTGAAACATAGCTTACATAAAAACCAAGGATACTGAGTGGGAAAACATGGACTAATTACCTTTTTGTTTAAGGATAATTGTTAAATTCTCATTCTAAATTTAATTACAAATTCATTGAGCACTGATCGTTTAATATATATTTCTAGTTCAACCTTAAAATCAAAGGGAGCATATCTTTAAATTCACAATATACAATTCAAATTCATAGATCCAAGATACAATGTTACATTCAAAGCACATTCTCAAATTCATTATTCATACAATGTGAATTCTCAGTTCACAAGAGTAATACCATTCCTATATCATTACTCTAATACATAGAAAATGTTCCAAAAATTATATCATAACATGCTTTAGAAGACAAGCACAAGGGATCCCAATATGTATAAAAACTCATTTCAACAAAAAATAAATTTTCTTTCCTGTTCTGTTTTACAATGGGCGCCTGAGCACCCATTCACCAATGCCTGAGTGCCAAATAGGCAAAGAACGTTCTTTGTTCCTGCTACGACTCATGCTTAGGCACTCTATAATCAGCGACTAGGCGCTAGGCGCGCACAACAAGAAGAATGCGTTCCAGGCGCCGAGTGCTTGGGCGCTCATTCTTCAGCGCTTAAGCACTGATGCACCAGAGAGCATCCCCTATTTTATTGATGGTTTCCAAACCAATTCCAATCACAACAACATGCATCCTATTCCATTTCTAAGCTCATCAATGATCATAAACATCATTTATAAACATTCAAGAACATTTCCAAACCATTTCCATGGTAAAACAACAATCAAAATTATCAATCAATTTATTCAAACCAAAATCTTCATCCATGGAAAACAAGTCCTAAAAACCTTCAAAGTTTCAATTTCAATACATCAACCCTAATAGAATACATATAAAAATGAAGAAAACAGAAAAGCAATTCCCCTACCTTAACCTATTTGGATGGCCTTTCCTTTCTCTTTCTTCATTTCTTTTCTTCTTTCTTCTTCTTGCTTGATATTCTTCTCCTTTAACTTGTCTTCCTTTCTCTCTTTTTCTCCTCTCTTTTCTACTAGGTTTTGATGAGAGAGAGAGTAACAAGATGGAGTGAAAGAATAGCCAAAAGAAATGTTAACAAAGATAGAATATGAGAGAGCAGACGCGGTGGAATAGAAAAAGTGAGGAAAAGTTAAAATTCATCCTGAAACTTTATATCTCTTAAGGATGTTTCAACATTCCATTAGTGAATTTTCTAATCTTCAATGATATTATAGAAAATTCTAGGATTCTATTCATTTCTTATTTTCTTCATTTATCAACTTTTCTTATACACCTTTATCATTTACTAAGTTTCAGTGTTCTTTCTAGGTTCAGTTAAACCTATGAAATTGAACTAAGAAGCTTATAAATACTCCTTTTTAACTTGTTTTCATTACCAAGTCAACATTCGTCCTCTCTTTAACATTTACTCAAAGTTTTATAATTTTTTGAGCTACTTCCCTATTTAATTTGGCATTTAGACACTTACTTGGGCTACTAAAAATGCCTAACTGATTCATTCGATCCTTAAAATTTTACAACAACTCATTCCCACTGTTTATGCTTCAGAAATAAATTTCCCCACATTGATTTCTATCATACCAACCATTTTAGCTAAATTATTAGCTATTCTTTACATTCAGTGTTATAGAATTAGAGTCTAACTAATCCAAAATATTACTAAAATTATTATCCAACTTATACTTATAATATTGAGTTTCTATAACGCTGATTAACATCATTAGGGTAGGATGGATGTTATATAAGGCCAATGTTGTGGCCGATGCACTTAGCAGAAAACTTTTGCATGCATCTCGAATGATGATACAAGAGATGGAACTCCTTGAGAGCTTTAGAAATTTGAGCCTAGCAACGACTGTGTTACCACATGGTCTGTGTTTGAAAAGATTAGAGATTCAGAATGATTTGTGGGCTCAAATTAAAGAAGATCAAGAGGAAGAAGAAGCTTTAAAATTGATTGATAAGCAGATTTAGTTAGGGAAGAGAAATGATTTCAAGAGGACATATGACACTTATGTTTAGAAATAGACTTTGTGTTCCACAAGAAGATAAAATCAAAGAAAAGATCTTAGAAGAACCCCATAAAAGTAGATATACCTTCTATCCCAGAGCCACAAAAATGTATCAAGACCTCAAAAAGATATTTTGGTGGCCAAATATAAAGGGAGAAATAAAAGAATATGTGTCCAAATGCTTAATTTGCCAAAAAGGTGAAAATAGAACATTTCCAACCCCTAGAAATTCCCGAATGGAAATGGGAAAGCATATCAATGGACTTTGTGATGGGATTGCCAAGGACCCAGTCAGGCTATGATTCCATTTAGGTTATTGTGAATAGATTGACCAAGTCTTCACATTTCCTGGCCATAAAAGCAAGTTGGTCACTGGATAGATTAGCCTAGCTTTACCTTCAAGAGATTGTTAGACTGCGGAATCCCCTCAAGTATTGTATTAGACAGAGACCCTAGGTTCACATCTAGGTTTTGGGGAGCTTTTCATAAAGCTTTTGGGACAAAATTGAATTTTAATATGGCCTATCATCCGCAAACTAATGGCCAAACTGAAAGAACCATCCAAACTTTAGAAGATATGCTTAGAGCCTGTGTGCTTGACCATCAGGGTAGTTGGGATGGGTTTTTACCCTTGATAGAGTTTGCCTACAATAATAGTTATCACACTAGTATAGGGATGGCACCCTATAAAGCCTTGTATGGCAAAAAATGTAGATCACCTTTATGTTGGTGCGAAACTGGGGAACAAACCATCCTAGGTCCAAAAATGGTTCAACAGACCACAAAACATATTAGAATGATCAAAGATAGGATGTTAGCAGGCCCAAAGTTATGCGGATGAAAGAAGAAGGCCCTTGGAATTCAATGAAGGAGAACATGTGTTCCTCAGAGTCACTCCTACTACGGGAGTTGGTAGGTGATAACTCCAATAAATGTAGTTATTTATGCCTTATATCTATGCTTTATAGATAGCTTAGTCCTTGTTATTATGCATATATGGAAGATTTTAGGCTTATATTCATCGAATTCAATTTTGATATCTTTTTATATAATCTTGAGAAAATCTTGCATATTTTTTAAGTGATTATGTACATTTTCTATTGTTATTAAATTGCTGAGTTCTCTATTGTAGGAAGGGTTCCAAACAAGTAGATTTGTGGATGATTTGGACTAACATTGGAAGAGAAAGCTATTAATAGAGATGAGAGAAAGGTGAATCACAGTCGAAAACCTGAGAAGGAAGACGATTAATTAGGTAGACAGTAGTAGACAAAGACTCAACCCAAAAACGAGGAGGAACAAAGGATTCAAGTAGCAAGATACGTGTGACATCCAACAAGTGGTGATTTTTACGCTCAACAATGCCATTTTGCTGAGGCATATATGAATAAGAACACTGCAAAATAATACATTTATTCTATAAGAATGCCTAAAATTCATTAGACATATATTCTTCGCCAGAGTTAGAACATAAAATCTTAATACCAGTAGAAAATTGATTTTCAACATAGGCTAAAAAGGTCTGAAACACTGAAAAAACCTCGGCTTTGGAGTGAAGAAAATAAATCCAAGTAAACTGACTATAGTCATCAATAAATGTCACGAAATATTTATAGTTTGTATGAGATATGCCAGGAGAAACACCCCAAACATTACTATGAATAAGATCAAAACATTTGTCTGCATGATGACCAATAAAAGAGAATGGTAGAGTCTTACTTTTAGCAAGCTTACACATAAAATAATCAAAAGATAAAGAAGAAGACTGGTATTTATTGCCCAAGAAGCTATGTTTCAATAAATGAGACAAAATAAGTGAGTTAGGATGGCCCAAACATTTATGCCAGAGCTCACTTTGATTTGTTACAGTAGTACAAGCTAAAGAGAAAAGACTAGGAGTAGTAAAGAGTATAGGAAATAATCTGCCCACTTTAGGCCCCTTCGCAATCACTTTCCCCGACGCTTGATCCTGCATAAGATAACCACCACGAGAGAAATGCACGTCATAATTATTATCAACCAATTGGCCAACCGAAAGTAAACGAGAAGAAAGTCCAGGAGACACAAACACATTGCAAAAAGATGAATCAATATCCCTAACAATAGTAATAGGAAGAGTATTACCATTCACAATTTGAATATGTTGTGTACCATAATAGGGTCGAACATTGTGCAAAGAGTCAAAAGTACCAGACATATGATTCAAAGCCCTAGAGTCAACAAACCAAGATTGAAGAGTGTGCTTAGGCTTACCTTGAATGCCCATGGCAGAGAATGCTGAAATTATCATCTATATCACCATCTTTGGAGATAGGATAGCTTGAGTAGAGACTACAGGAAGTGCTGTTATGGAAGGTTGATGTGCTGGTGTTGTAGAAGAAGATGGATGGACCACTGTATAGAAGGCATTGAGTGGACGATTGTCTGGTCTCGTAGGACATTCCTTAATAATATGACCATGCTGTTTACAATAGGAACAAAATTTTTGGCTATAGTTTCGAGCAATATGTCCAAACTCCTTGCACGAATAGCACTGAACCTGCTTCATATCCCTTCCTTTTCCCTTCCCTCGAGCAGCATAAGCAACAGTGACAGCTTCCGAAGGAAATTTGTCTTGCGCCATAGCTCCTTGAGTGAATAACCACTGCTCTTCCTAAAATAACTCTCCAAGACACACATCCAAGGAGGGAACCAAGTCTCTATTTAACAGAGTATCCTTCATTACCTCGAATTCTGGTCTGATTTTCATTAGAAATTGAGCCCTTCGACTGGTGTTATGAACTTCTTGAAGGGTAGACAATGCTTTCTTTAGAACTTTAGCATGTATAATAGTCGAATGCTCGGTCCACAAGTTAAGGAAACCATAGTAGTATTCTTGAATCAAGAGATTACCCTGGCTATAGTTGGCAATGTCCAGCTCCAACTGAAAACACTTTGCATTGTTATCTTGGTTGTAGATACATTTCAAGTAGTCCCACATCTCCTTGGCTTCTAAAAAGGAGCGCAAATTGTTGACCATGTGTGGCTCAATGGATCCCAAAATCCAGGAAATAATGAGAGTCCTACGTCTCCCATTTAGCAATCTTGGTTGTGTCACTTGGTGCAGCGGAAGAGCCATTAATATGATCCCACAATCCTTTGCCTTTGACAAACTTCCTGAGCTGAAAATCCCAGGCTGAATAGTTTTTCCCACTAAAGCGAACATATAAGTTGTTTGTTGCCATAGTGATGTAGAAAACTAAAAGGATGCAAAAAAAAAAAATTCGTAACTCTGAGGTGAAACCAGAATATATGATCTGGAAAAAAAATTCCAAAACCAGATGCCAAACATGACGAACAAAATTCTGAAGCCAAAAAAGACTATAAATCCGAAAGCCCCTAGGGCAGAGAAAAAATCGTGACAACCTAGGATAAGAGAGAAGGATGTGATACCATGTCAAAGTGTCTGAAAAACTATATTTTATTCTAACCCCCAAATGTTTATAATGACAGTAATATAGATAGGGAGCAACTGTACATTAAATGTCCCTAGAAAATAAGCAACAAATTAATAAAGCACTAAATGCATTAAATACAATATCTACACTAAAAACATGGTAACAAGGCCAAGATGCAACAACCAAATCCAAGATACTGTAGCATATCCTATATATGCCAAATAAATAGGACTAAGTGTGTCAATTTTAGACTTATAGCGTAGAATTTAAAACATAAATATAAAACCTGTGTATCCAAATATAACGTATACATATATAGAGCCTTGACAAATGTGATAGAGTAAGACATGTTATGTATTTGGCAACTTGCTCTTTAGCATGATACCGCCTGATATGTCTGAGATTACATATTATTACAGACTAATTATAAAAACTTAATTACATAGCCATGAATTTAAATACAAACCAAAATAAATAAATAAATATCTTCACTAGGTCTTCGTCGCCTTGCCTTACACTTGCTTTAATCCTTCGCTGGATTTATCATGAAACATGAAAAGAATCGGGGAGAGAATATGAAATTCTCAGTTGTAGTTTGAAACTGTGACATCATGGTAAATCCAGCTACTTCGGGGAAAAACCAGTTTAAACGTATTATATGGAAAGGTGGCGAATGCTAAAATTCAGTCCTTTCCCTTCCCGAGGTAAACAGTTCATTTAATTATGAAAATAATTTAACTATTACATATCAATTCAATTGAACAAACATACACTGAAATATTCATTAGTATACCAGGATTAATAACAAGTCTACTTCATGTACTATTCATAGCCCTTCTTGCCTACTCTTGTCCTTAATCTTTACAATTATAGAAAATAAAGCAATTGCCCATACAATTGCTAATTTTATGCAATGCGTGGTGATGTACGATTATGCCTAATGAAAATCTTAAAGTATGCTCATACAATAATTTTTTTTAAAAAGATTTTGTTTTAGAAAACACATGTTATTTGATTATTTTCAGGAAGCCTTTTTTTTCCTTGTATTGTTTCTGGGTAGGTAGGACGCCATTTTGTTCCTTGCACTACCGAACATTTATAACGTTGGTACTTGGAGCCCTTTTGTCCAAGCCGCTTGGAGCCCTTTTGTCCAAGCATAAATTTACAATATATGAAAATACCAAATAACAAGTTTGAAAACAAAACATGCATAATATTAAAAACCTTTCCTTCCCTAACTTTTACTTAATCATATTTTTCATTACATAATAGGGAAATAAAACCATAATTATCAAACTTACCATTTATATATTACATGCTTGTAGAGAGGGACTCATTCAACCTCATCTACTTTTACCCATCCTTTTATGTTAATTCCCAGTATCATGCTCATCAACATCACTTACACCTACAAGGTATTTTAATGTCTCACAACATAATCAATTCATTCAATATCCTTACTAAAATTGTAATCTAATTCCTTTCGTCAAATAATATATTATTTCAACATCAATCACATTTATCATTCATTTTATATCAAAACATAATGCATTCATGATTAAATTAATACATAACATTATCTATGCTTATCTTCATTTAATACATATCTTAAAATAATATTACATTACATTATAAATCAAGTACTAATCAAATAAAGTCAATTATCACATTTCATTTGGCTTATTTCACGGTTGGTAGCATAACAAAACAATGCCACAACTTCTATCTTGTGTGTGCATCAGCACACTTCACAAATGGTGTTACAACACCTAAATTTTGTTGGGCCATGGCACAATTCACAATTGGTTCCGTGGCACCAATTTCATGAGTGTCGTGGCACCATTTCAATTTGGTGCCAGTTTCATGTTCTCTGGAACCATTTCCAGAAATCTCAAATTTTCACCCAATCTTCAAACTCTAATCATTCAAACCTCAAATCTAACAATTAATCATCTTTCTCATTTGAAAATATTCAACAAAACCACAAGATTTCAAGCTTTAGAAAAATGTAGATGGAGAAAATGATAGAAAGAACCCCTATCTCTTTCCTTTAGCTTCTTGGGGTTCTCTCCTTCCTTTTTCTTTCTTTGTTTGCTTGATTCCTTTAATTTTTCTTGATTCCCTCCATTTGATAGCTGAGTGTGTGTGTGCGCGTGAGGGGGAAGGGTGAGTGTGAGGAGAAGAGAGAAATGTGAGAAAGAAGTAGAAAACTGAGAGAGAGAGAGAGGGGGGTTAAAGGAGATATTTAAAGAAGGATATAATTTAAAATTTCAACTAGAAACATTTATATATCTTAGGAACACTTTAATCCTTAAAAATCACTTTTTCCAACTTCTATAAGTGTTCCCAAAATTCACAAGTCTCAATTAAATTCTTATATCCGGATTTCCATAATTTTCCATACATTATTATTCACTAAGTAAGATACACTATTTCTTTTAAATTAAATTGAACCTGTAAGGTAAGTAAACATACATGCTTCAACTTATTCTTTATATAAAAATATTTTTCATGTTTTACTTATAATCTCCAAGTAGTTTCATAATTTTTCAAGCTATCTAGTTATTTTATTTAAGCTATAAACACTTTCTCAGTGTCTTTAAAAATACTGAACTGACCCTGTTTGTCCTCAAAATTTAACTACATCCTCTTTTACACATTTGTGACCTAGAAATAAATTTTTCATATTTATTTATCTTAACTAACAATTTTTTGCTATTTTCCTGAGTTAAAATAGTCATTTTGCACATTATGTGTTGCGGCAAAGTGCCTAATTTAACTCAAAACATCACAAAATTTAGCAGATATGTTAAACTAGTATTAAACTACTTCTATAACCTTATACAAGTCTAACGTGTTGAAAAAGAGGATGTTACATTTCTCCCCTCCTTTTTAAAAATTTTGTCCCCAAAATTTAGCTTTCTATACTAAAATTTGGAGACCTTTCACAGCTATCCTGAATTGTATCCATCTTATCCTTTCCAATCTCTAAACACAATTTAGAGGTTCTTATTCTTCTTGTAGCTTGTAGTTTAGGATCGAGCGTAACTCCTTATTTCTATGAACATCTTCTGGAAAAGTATTCTACTTGACCACTCATATGGCACACTAATCAAAGTCTGTTGCTATGTGGTCTACCACAATCAGGGCATGCAGACTCTACAATTTTTGTTTGAACTCGCTTGTCTTCATCTTATGTATCGCTTGATGAAGAATTATTTTCCTCATTCTCGTTGTCTACTCTTTTCTTCTTTTGAAGATTTGTGATTATTTGCTCTATGTGAAACTTGAATTCATTAAACTCCACAATTTTACACTTCTTTTTCATTCTACACCTTTCTTAGAAAATACTTATCTAAGAAAGTTGCCCAAAATACTACTCGCTTTACATAAGTACGTGCAACTTTCAATAATATTATTGAACTCCTTTACCAACTTTAAAGTTCAACCCGATTAGAGATTTCCTTGATTTATTTATTCTTTGAGTTCCTTCATTCCTATACATTATAAGGGTAAAGCATTGTCATATCTTCAAAAATAAACTCAGCTCCATCTGTGTAAATACATGGTTTCTCTCTATCATGTTCATTATGACAATTTTCATTCTGGCAATATACATCTTCAATAGTTTGAGCATTTACAGTCACCAAGTCAATTTTGAGGGTTAAGGTCTTTGACAAAATAAGAGAAATTCTTAGCTATATACTTGTCTACATTGGTGAACCTGTGAGTATGCATAAATAAAGATCTAGTTTCAAACATTGTCTTATTTGACAAAATGTAATATGCCCTTTCATCTGCAGGAGTATATGATTTCATTCTAACAAAATAACATTTCACAGAAGAAGTTATTGGGTCCTTTTTCTTTCCAATCTTCCTGTAAAGAACATCAGCTTCTTGATTTCTAGTTCTAAACTCCTTACATTCCTCTTCTCAGCAAATTTAACAACCCAAACATTATTGTCATCTTGTGTCCATGTGCTATGTAAAATAAGGCTTTTGAACTTCAAACTTCCATATAAAAGAATATAGCAATAATATACTTGTGGTCTGTGATTCCAAATACAATTGTCATTTCTTTTCATAGTTGATGTTTCTTTAAAAACTTGCAAATATGTTGTCCTTTGTGTATGACCTTTGAATATGTTTACCTAGAAACAAATTTAAAAGTTTACTGCTCTATGCCTTTATGTACAACTCTTCTCAAGGTAATCCACTACTTTTGGGTATCTTAAGGCTCATACCTTTCTCATACATACTGAAGTGAATACAACGATTCTATACTAGTATACTCGCATCCAAAACATTGCTTCATCACATTTTAAGTGATATCTAATGCAACACTAAGTTGCCTAGAATGCTAGATACATATCTATAAGTAATTCATAAGCTTACTAGGGTTGCTCTTACTTTTGGTAGTGTGAAATTCTATTTTTTTCTCTAGCTCATAGCTGGTTATCCCATTGGAGTAATCAGTTATGGAGCATTATTTTCTGTTTTTGTCCAAGGCACTAACTAGTTATAGTATTTGAATAACTGATTAGAGCTCATAAAATCTGTTTTGTTAAACAACATAATCAGTTAGCTCTCAAATGCTAACCGGTTATTGTGTTTCTGTTAACTCCCTGAACTAGTTGAATAATCGGTTAGACTATTGTCCTAACTGGTTATTTAACTAGTCAAAGGCTCATGCCTTGCTTGTATAATCAATTAGACACTTTATCTAACCGGTTATGCTTGTTCATAAAGCCATAAATGCATGTATAACTTGTTATGGCTTAACCATAATCGGTTATACCACAATCAACCCTGTTCTGCTTTTGAATGATGATCGATTAAGGGGCTTTCCTAATCTGGGCTGATTTTTATCAGAAAAACAGAGTCACACATAGCTCTAACCATTCATTTCTTCACTCATCTTTCTGCAGTTTCCATTAGATTATATCTTTCTCTAATTGTTAACAAATCTGTCTCTTTATTCTAAAACTTCAACATTTCAACTAATTACATGTCCTTAAGAACCTTGAGACATGTTTCTTGCTAACATTTCAATTCTTTAATTCTTTTATCATATTCACTATTCAAAACCTTGAGCTTTCTTGTTCTTATTATATCATTGGAGAAGTAGCATCAAATAACTACTAACTCTATTTTATACCTTCTCTAAAAATCAACCTTTTCTTCCTCAATAGCTACTTCCAACATTTGTCTTTTATCCTGCTACATGAGATATAACTTCCTCAGATACTTTTCGCACTCTTCTTAATTTCCTTAACCAATCATCCTCACAAGAATTTTATTAATAACAACATCTAGCTCCTTCTTGGTGATTACCATCATCCTAACTATCTCAAACATACCTCGAATTCCAGCATGAGTAAACTCCATAACTTATAACTCATCTTCACTAAACCCCTACTTTATATTGTCTTGTAGACATATTACCTTAGTTCAATCCAGAAATTCTACTTCCTTATTATTTCACATGTTCTTCAGGAAATATTTATCCAAAAAGGCCACTCTAAATATTTCCCATATCGTTTATGTATTAATAACTCCCTTTAACCTTCTTTGGCTTTTGTTGGATCTGGCTCTCTTCAGAACAATAAGAGCTTTAGTTTTTCCTGAATTCTAGGAGATCATGGAAACATTGTCCCCACTATCGCTACACCCTTAGTTGGTGGATATAGTCCCATTCTCTTCATCATTTGTGAATAACCTTAATTTACTCTCGCATCATCCCATTGATAGCTTCTACCCATTGTCCAATGATAGCGCTTTGCTTCCTCATCACTTTTACTGGCAGCTTAGCAATCTAACCATCTCAGACATATCATTATTACTTTTTCTGGAAATTTTCCTATTCTTCTCGTGTACGCCTTAGAGATGTAATAATTTCCTAGTCACAGAGAACATTACATATTGAGATGGCCAGTCTCAATATCATGTAACAATTGTTGGGAATTGCAGATACATCACGCCATGGAATAATAAAAATTCCCTCATAGGATCCATGCAAAAAAGTCATAATTTGAGTTTTTAAAAATGTTTACCTCTTGAAGTGTGATAAACACAAGCGGCGTGAATCACCAACACCGTAATAGCGATGATGTCTCTGCGGTATCCACACGAACAGACTTGCAAAAACTTCCAACGTCCGCAGTCTTAGAGTTTGACCTATTTGTAACAGTGCTAGCTGCGAAGAGAAGAGATGGAAACTTGTCACTCTCTCACTCACTTTCTATAAGTGCAGCTAGGATTCTGTGATGTCTGCTTAGCAGTCTCTTTAGAAGTACTATTTATATTAGTGACTGCCTTAAGTGAGTGTGAGCAGTAGTAAGGTAAGCTATGCAACCCTAGACTCATCTATTATAAGTCCGGCCCACAATTGAATCCAAGTCCAACTTAAATCCTTATTACTCCAATTTAGTCTGCTCTATGTGTGCGACCCTATAAGTTCTCATAACGTTGACAGTAATATAAAAATCTTATTTTAATATTACAAGCAGTGAGCGGTATCTAGCAACACATCGCTACCACCCAAGTAATAAGAATGCCAGTGATTTGACATAACCTTTTTGTGACTAATGTTTCTGTGTAGTTTAGTCCCTTTGTCCAGATATCTAGATTGAACAAAAGGCATGGAATGCGTCACCCTTGTATAGTTCATTCCTTCATTTCCTAATACCTGAGTAGACTTAAAAACAACAAATGAGATCGATATCTCATATCGACTTATTTGAGCATGTCTATGCATTTCGCAGTCTCACTCAATTAGGGCCCCCAAAGATATCACTTCTATTATATATGAGGGACAAACCCCATCTAGATCACTCACATCCCTCCGCATTTTATAAGTTAAGTTTTCTTTCAATTGTACTATGTCAGGTGCTATGACATGATCAAGGCTAGGAATATATTTTCGAAGTTGTGACACATGAAAGACATTGTGGAGATTAGAAAGAAAATGTGGTAAGACTATTTCGTAAGCAACTGGACCTATCTAGGGAAGAATTTGGTAGGGTCCAAGAAATTTAGAAGTAAGCTTTCTAGACTTAAGAACTCAGCCTACCCTAGTCGTAGGCGTGACTTTCAAAAACACATGCTCGCCTTCTTTAAACTCAAGAGGCTTTCTCCTTTTGTCAGCATAGCTTTTCTGTCGACTCTGAGCCGTTCTCATCTTTTCTTGAATCATCTTGACTTTCTCAGTCGTTTGTTGTATGAGATCAGGTCCAATAGTAAGTCACTCTCCATCCTAGTACCAACACAAAGGTGTTCTGCACCTTCGCCCATCTAGAGCCTCATAGGGTGCCATCCCTATGCTTGAATGATAATTGTTGTTGTAGGTGAACTCCACCAATGGTAAAACCTCATCCCAACTTCCAGTTTGTTCTAAAGCACAAGCTCTAAGCAAATCTTCCAATAATTGAATTGTCCTCTCCGATTGACCATCGGTTTGGGGATGATATGCAGAACTTAAACGTAGCTTCGTTCCCATCGCTTCTTGAAGACTTTGCCAAAACTTTGATGTAAACCTTGGATCTCTATCAGAAATGATACTGGTAGGCACACCATGCAGTCTAACGATCTCGCCAATGTACAGTTGTGTTAGCTTCTCCAATGAATACCTTATGTTGATTAGTAAGAAATGTGCTGACTTTGTGAGTCGATCCATAATTACCCATATTGAATCGTAACATTTTCTGGTCTTTGGCAATCCAACGACAAAGTCCATCGCGATACTATCCCACTTCCATTTAAGAATAACTAAGGGTTGTAACATTTCAGACAGTCTCTGGTGTTCAACCTTCGCTTTCTGACAAACTAGACAGGAAGACACACATCTGGCAATATCTCTCTTCATTCCGTGCCACCAAAATAGTTTCTTCAAATCTTAGTACATCTTGGTTATTCCTGGGTGCATACTCAATTGGCTCATGTGAGCGTGCTCAAGTATATACTTCCTGAGTTCTTGATCCTTCGGTACATAGACTCTACCTCTGAATCTTAAGATTCCATCGTTTCCTTCCTCTAAGGTTGTTGCACCGCCTTGCTTCATCAGCTCCCTTTCTTCTTGTAAAAACTTGTTAGCTTTCTGCTTCTCTCAAATATCTTCCATTAAGTCATTAGAGATTGTGACCA
This sequence comes from Ormosia emarginata, assembly GCA_029884605.1. Taxonomy (NCBI): domain Eukaryota; kingdom Viridiplantae; phylum Streptophyta; class Magnoliopsida; order Fabales; family Fabaceae; genus Ormosia; species Ormosia emarginata. The sequence continues at coordinate 22,064,913 of JAQQTP010000074.1, read as the reverse complement.
TGTTCATACAAATCTTTCCTGGTGTCAATTCCATAAAGGACCATACATCTCTGAATTGTTCTATCAAATCTTTTTCCTTGACCATCATAGCAAAGATATTGAGCATCTTTCTACTTAAAGCGTCTGCCACGACGTTTGCCTTTCCAGGGTGATACAAAAGCTGAAAATCATAATCCTTTAGAGATTCCAATCACCTTCGTTGTTTCATATTCAACTCTTTTTGGTCATATAGATAGTTCAAGCTCTTGTGGTCGCTAAAGATATTGAACGTTGCTCCATAAAGAAAATGCCTCCATATCTTCAAAGCGAATACTACAGTTGCTAACTCCAAGTTGTGGGTTGGGTAGTTCTTCTCATGCACTCGCAATTGTCTCGAAGCATAAGCCACCACCTTTCTACTTTGCATAAGCACACACCCTAATCCTTAGTATGAAGCATCGTAATACACTTCGAAGGATTCACTTGGATCAGGTAGAACTAACACTGGTGAAGTAGTTAGTCGCCTCTTTAGTTCTTGAAAGCTTTTTTCACAAGTATCCGTCCACTCAAAGGCTTGATTCTTCCTTGTGAGCTGAGAGAGGTCCAGCTATCTTAGAGAATCCTTTAATGAATCTCCAATAATATCCAGCTAATCCCATAAAGTTCCAAATTTCTGTCATTGTCTTCAGTCTTTCCCATTGCAGAACAACTTCCACTTTTGATGGGTCTATTGCAATTCCTTCCTTCGAGATCACATGGCCTAAAAACTTGACCTCTTCTAGCCATAATTCATACTTCGATAGCTTGGCATACAACTTTTTTTTCCTTCAAGATCTGGAGAACTATACTGAGGTGTTCAACATGATCCTCTTGATTTTGAGACTAGATTAGAATGTCGTCAATGAAGACAACAACGAATCTATCTAAGTAAGGACGGAAGATCCTATTCATATAGTCCATGAATATGGTAGGTGCATTCATCACACCAAATAGAATCAAAAAATATTCGTAATGACCGTAACGGGTACGAAAAGCCGTTTTAGGAATATCTTTCACTTTTACTCTAATCTGATGATAGCCCGATCGCAGATCGATCTTAGAAAACACCGTTGCTCCCTTCAGTTGATTCATCAAGTCATCTATCCTTAGAAGTGGATACTTATTCTTGATCGTGACTTTATTCAACTGGCGATAGTTCACACACAATCGTGAAGTACCATCCTTCTTCTTAACTAGCAATATCGGCGCTCCCCACGGGGAAACACTAGGTCTAACAAAATTGCATCTGCAAGAGTTCTTCTATTTGCTTCTTGAGTTCAACTAGCTTTGCTGGTGACATTCTGTAGGGCGCTATGGATACAGGACCAGATCTAAGTACAAGATCGATGGTGAACTCTATCTCCCGTTCCGGCGATAAACCAGGTACATCATCAGGAAAAACTTTAGGAAACTCTCTAACCACTGGAATTGTGTTCACATCTGCCTCGTTCTCGACTTTTAAAGAAGACAATAACATGTATCCCTGAGCTCCCTCTTTCAAGAAAGCTTTCACTTGGTTGGCCATCAAAAATCTAGAATTCTCATCCACAGGAAAAACTACGGTCTTACTAGAACAGTCTAACAGGACATGGTTAGAAGACAACCAATCTTTCCCTAAGATTATATCTAATTGGGAAAGAGGTAAACTGATCAAATCAATAGAAAAGATTCGACCTTCAACAATTAAAGGACAATCTAAACAAACTTTGGTGGTAACAACAAGTTTAGCAGTAGGGGTTGAAACAGTCAAGTCCAAAGGCAAAGAAGACACAGGTAAGCCAAGTCATTTCACACAGTCATAGGAAATGAAAGAATGAGTTACCCCAAAGTCATACAGTACAATCAAAAGATTACCATCTATGATACCTTGTCCTTGTATTAGATCTTCGGATTTGGAGGGCTTAGCTACACTCAGGGTATAAACTCTGCCTCATGCCTGCGGTTTCGCAGCTCTTGCTGCATTGATTGAAGGCTCTGCCTTGGCTTGGTTGCAGTCGCAGGAAACATGTCTAGGCTTCCTACACCTAAAGCAAATGACTCCTTTAGTTGTGCAGTCCCTCGTTAAGTGCTCCTTTTCGCACTTCAAACATCTTGGCGTAGACGTCGTAGTCTGACCAGTTCTACCAAGACTCCCACCAGGACTTCCACTTTGTGAGCGTTGTTGCTAATTTCCATATGGTCTTGAATAAGGCTTTCTCTGATAGCGATTAGTACTGCTGCTACCTCCCCTCTAGGACCAAAAAGGCCCAAAGTTATGATTCCTCGTGTCCTGTGCTTGGTCTAGGTCTTCTACTCAGTGACACATATCTAGCAGCTCCGAAATTTGGTTGATCCTCAAAGTTATAACTGCCCTCTTCACGTCGTGCCTCAAACCTTCTTTGAATTTTTGACATTTCCACACCTTGTAACATCCCGAAAATTTATAATTTTAGGATAAATGATCATTTTACAATATTTGAGTTTTTTAGAAATTTTTCTGGATTTTTCGGAGAATGCGAAATATTTTAATATATTCCTCGTTTTGCGTGCGTATTGAGCAGAGTCGGGAAAATGAAATATTTTTCCCGAGAACCTTGAACTATGGAAACGTCGACGGGGGATCTTACTATACCTGAGGCCAGACACAGTTCACAAGGTTTCACGTCTTTCTAGAAATTTTAACAGATGAAATAATAAAACACTGCGAAGAATTAATCTGTCAGATTCGTTAATGCTGACTTCTGCCGACTATAACTATTGTCCAATAAATAATAACATATAATAAAAATCTTATCACATTACCCAAAATTTACCTTGTGTCAAGCTCCTTTAGCCTTATTTTCAAAATAAAAGTTAAATTAATTCAAAAACTCATTTGGGAAGCTTCCAGGAAATTTACTCCCATTTCACATTTCTCTCTCTTCCCTCTCCTTTCTTCTCCCTACGGCAGAGGCCATTTGGGAGCCCAATACTCACATTTTTATTTCACTTCTTCTTCTTCTCTTCTTCTTCCTCCTCAACTGTGCACCCTCACCATTACCCATCTTCATTCCCTTGCTTCACCACTTCTATATCTAACTTTCTTCCATCATTCCAAGACCATTTTCATTGTGGCCATCCTTGGTTCTTCTTCTTCTTCCATTTTCCACCATTGAAGTTAAAGCTTGGAGCTTTTGAGGTAAAGTCTTCAACTTTCTTTTATTTTCTTCTCATTTTCGTTTTCTTGGTCACCTATGTGGCCAAGGAGTCATTTTCCTATGATTGGAGTGAAAACTTTGGAAATTTCTCACCCTAGGGTTTTCTTGAAGGGGGAAAACGAAAATCAATAGCAAAAAGGAATAGCATCCTTGTGATTGTCTTCATTTAGGTAAGAGGGAGATGATCCTCTTCAACCAATCTTGGTAGTAAGGAAATGTCTTGTGTATTGTTGTTGATGAGGGAATCCATGTTGGATTTCTCTCTTTGTTATATTGTGTTATTTCCATGATTTTGTAGTTGTTTGATTTGTATGAGTATATGGATTTGCATTGTGTGCTTTGATGATTATGAACCTATATATTGTTATTTTGTATTTAGAGGTCATGAATCATATTTTGGATTGTTGGGAAAAATGAATGAGAAACTTTGGTGAAAGATAGGCCAAGGTTCCGCAAAAACGAATTCTGCAGAACCCTTGTTAATGCACTAGTGCTCAGGCATTGTGCATAGAGCTCCTAGGCACTCCATGCCCAGAAAGTTTTCCCTGTGACGCGGCCTGGTTAGCGCTCAGGCGCTTCGTGGTCAGCGCCTAGGCGTTATACCAGCGCTCAGGCGCTCCAGATATGGCACCTAGGCGCCTAGAACAGGACCAGCTAGGTAACTGTGAGATGAAGCTATGTGATTGAAGATTTGAATGTTAATGTTGGAATCTAAGATGGAAGGTTTTAAAGGTTTATTAACTCAATTTGAAGCCAAGGTTTTAGATTGAAACTACAATGAATTGGAATGAACTTGGGGAACAAAAATTTAAGTAAATGATATCAAGAAATCAATGCATAAAATAGGAGAAATTGATGTTAGTAATGGACTTTGGGAGGCCACGGTTTTGATAATGGATTCTAGGAAGTTAGATTTATTTAGAGTAAAATGAGAGTTAAGTGATTTGGAACATAGAGGAAGAACAAGAGAGTTATGAGACTTGTAAAACCTGCAAGTAAACTTTAAGTGAACATAATTGATTAGGTTAAGGAACTTGATCAACCTAAAGGAATGAAGCTTGAATAAGGACTTAGAGAGAAGTTTCTCTAGGAAATGAATTTACAAGGGATGATAACTTGAGTAGGACTTTACGATGATCTCATAAGATTTATTAATGGTTGAATTGGCCTAATTGTGGTATATTATGGAAGATTGTGTATTATGAAATATTTGTGAACCTGTTTATGCATGGAGTTCACATGCATTAGATGTTTTCTCAATTAATGACTGTTAAAGGGCTGAATGGGCCTAGGATCATGCATTGAGTCAGTATGTATTTTATAAACTGCTCAGTCTCTGACTGTTAAAAGGCTGGATGAGCCTCTGATTTTGATTTAAGTTAATGTATTGAACAATTTGCTCAATCTATGACTGTTAAGAGGCTAGATGAGCCTATGATTATGCATTTAACCGGTATGCATTGAACAAATTGCTCAGTCGATGACTGTTAAAAGGCTGTATGGGCCTATGAACGCGAACCGAATAATGTGGTCGATGATGGACCTATGGGGGTTGTAAGGCGTGGTGTATGCCAATTACACGTATTACAGGCCCGACAAATCATTATTCTTTACGCATTGAATTAATGAGAATTGAATGGTGAGGTCTGTGATGGATCGTAGAGGGGCGTAAGGCGCGGCGTATGCTGATTGCACGCATTACGAGCCTGACAGATCACTATTCTTTTATGGTAAATGAACGAGGATTGGATAGTGTGGTCTATGATGGATCTCTGGGTGCGTCAGGGTGCGGTGATCCTTCTAGTGATGATGTTATCACATAGTAAAATACCTTTGGCCGGAAAGCCGATTGCAACGCACTGACGAGGAACTGACAAGCACTATTCTTTTCGTGGTCCGGTATAGACTGTTTAAGGGGGCGGAGACTACCGGAACGTTCATGTTTTAAAATGCAAAATCTTGGTACCAAGTGCACAAGCATTGTGAGTCAGCACTGTGAGTAAGCATTGTGAGTCAGCATTGTGAGTTAGCACTGAGAGTCAGCATTGTGAGTCCGCATGTCATGTGTCACTCTTCTATATGATGAATAAACTATTGTGATCTTGATGCCATGATTACTTGAAACGTTTTAACTGTTCGATATCTGAGACTTTGTTGACTGTCTAAAGTATTGCTGATGTTTACTGGTTATTATTGATCCTTATTATTGCTTGTAACTGGACTGCTTGTGTTGTAAATTCCATTGCTGCTGTTGATAAATGTATGAACTGTATTACTCTGTGGGCGCCTTACGCCGTGCTGTTTTCTTACTGCCAATAGTGGTAATGAAAGACGGGTGTCTCACCTCTTTCCTATATTTGTGCATTTCTGTTTTATATTTATATTTGATAAGGATCGTAAAGAAGACAAAGAGAGACCATACCTTGGTTGATTGGCTTGAGCGTCTGGACAAGATTTCTTTGACTACGTAAGAGTGCAAACGCGTGGTGGCATTGATGCCTATCGTGTCAACTGGGACACCGTGTGTCATGTGCATATGGGGTTGCGGCCTTGTCTGCTGGTAGTACCCATCCCTGGGTTACTACTCCTCCCCTTTAATGTTTTTATTCCCACTGTATTTTATTTGACTCTGTAATTATTATATTCTATGTTATTAGTGATTCGTGTTAATTGGCCATAAAATATATATATATATAAGGAACGTGATTTTATTTCAATGGTTGTATTAAGGGTTGAATATATCTATATTTCTTTCGAGGCTTGTATTTTCTACTATGCAAATTGTCAAAAAAAAAGTATAAACTCTTGAGAATTTAAATGACTGTTATCATGACTGTGACACACTTGGATTTTGTAACTGTGGTGTAATGACGATTGTGCCGCGGTTGTTAGATCTAGGTGCGTTACACACCTCGTTTGGCTGGTGTTGGAAATAAGTTAAGAATTTGGATAGGCTTTCAAACTTCGCAGCGTACTCACTGATAATCATGTTCCCTTGTCTCAAACTAAGGAATTCCATCTCTTTTACATGTCTGGCACTTGTAGGGAAATATTTCTCCAAGAATTTCTCCTTGAATACCTCCCAAGTAATTGCTCGACCTTCAGTTTCCAGTAATCTCTGTGCTCTATTCCACCAGTTTTTTTTGCGTCCCCAACCAACATAAATGCAACATAAGTCATCTTCTTATCATTGGCACAACTCATGCCTCTAAAAACTTTCTCCAGCTCCTTGATCCAAAGAGTAGCCTTCTCCGGATCAAATTCTCCCTTGAATTGAGGAGGGTTGTTGTGATGAAATTCAGTCAAGTTTTGAGCGTCAGCAATAGCTTCTAACTGTTGTGCAACTCTCTCTTATTGTTGAGTAGTCTACTAGTTCTGTTGCAGCATGGCCTCAGCCATCCTTTGAATCGCCTCGATCATTGCAGTCATATCCCCTCTATGAGCCATATCCCTTTTCAAGTCAAACTATACAAAACACAGGTAAAAGTCAGATGCATTGTAACACCCTAATACCGGTAACCTAGTATTTCAAGATATACCTGGATAAGCAGTATTAGTTATGCTACTTCTATCTTAACATAATACTAATCCATATCATTTAAACAAATAATAATGGAGAGCCTTGCGGAAAACTAAAAGTTATACATATAACATTGCCACTAAATGGCTCATTGTATACATAACTTCCTGAACAAATTAAAAGCAGTGTAAATAAATACAAGCTTTAAACTAGAAAGCATAAAAACTATCTTTGTCTTCATACATCTTCTTCTTGCCTTTAGATGAACTTTTACCTGGATTTACAAGGCAACAAACAAGGTGAGAATTCATATTTCTCGGTATAAGTATACCAAAACCAGTAGTTTAAACATTCAAAATGAATAAACCCAACTGAACTAATACTTCATGCATAAGAAATAATTACAACTCTCTCTTTATGTAACGTTCTTTAGAAAACTATACTTCTGTTCTGATAATCAAAACCATGATGATATCAAATAACCGCCCATACAATCATTTGAAATCATCGACCAGATAACCACCCATACGGCTGTCACTGAAGGCACCAAACCACACATAAACAACAATCACACAAAAATATTCAAAACAAACAAAATATTAAATAATGCAATGATGGAATGATGTATGTTTATGTTCCAAGAAAAGTGTATGTTAGGGTTGGGGCAATGTCATGAATACTTAACTATTCCCCTAGGTAGGGAGGGAATCTGATACAATAACAAGTAACCTCCTATAACCTACTAAGTAGGGAGGAAGTCTGCTATCATATCATGTAACCTCCTATAACCTACCATAAACTAAATGGGTAGGGAGGGAATCTGGTACAATAACAAGTAACTTCCTATAACCTACCAAGTAGGGAGGGAGTCTGTTATCATATCATGTAACCTCCTATAACCTACCATAAACTGAGTGGATGCCTCCACCATATGCTCTCTAGGAATAACAAGCATATGTGAATTGTGAAGTGCGTGTAATGCGGAGTTATGTCCTAACTCTAACATAGCCATCACATGATCTCATACTAAGTCCATCTCGCATTGCTAACTCCACCTCTTCTCTATAGGAGCATTTCATGCACTACGACATTGAACTAATGCCAACTAGACTTAGTATACTGCTATCTTTGCATTACTAACTCTCTTCCACTCTTTGAGAGCTCTTCATGTACTATGGCATTCACCCTTACCAGCTAGGGTCTTTGGCACTTTTGCCAACTTGGCACCTCGGCCCTTAACTCTCGCCACTTAGGCACTATGGCACTTTACTATTGCCAACTCGGCACCTTGGCCCTTAACTCTTACCAATTAGACACTATGACACTCTACTATTGCCATCTCGCTCCTTAAATCTCTTATCACCTCTCTTGTGACATCTGTGCAACCTTAAGTTGCTTAAGAAACTAAACTCTTGATCTATGGCAATCCATGTCTAATGGATGCACAACTTTACTCTTATCTTTCCTTGTATGCCTCTAGGTTTTTCTATCTAAGAAATACCCTCTCTAGTGCCTCAACACATTCTACTAGGCATAACCAAAGGATTCCATCAACTAAAGGACTTAAAGCATTCAAAAACAACATTTTTGAAGCTTCAGGGTCTCACGCCGCGGCACAAAACTTTTCACGCCGCGGCACCTAACTCTCGAGTGCAACTTTTGGACAGAAAACTACCCCACGTCGCAGCATGCAACTCTCTATACCGCAGCATGCTCATGCCTCGGCCCACGCTGTGGCGTGACATGCAGAACTCAAATTTTGCAGAATTCTGCAGAAATCGTGCACTGTTCTATTCAACTTTTCTTAGCTTCCAATCATCAAAAATTAGTTCCTAGGTGATTTCTAGCTTCACCAACATCCTTTAAACATGTTGTAACACTTTTACAACCTATTAATTCTCTTAATTTGGATCAAACACCAAAAATCACCCCCTTGGTTGTTCATGACCTAGGTTCAAACTCAAGAACCAACTAGCTCCAATCTATGGATAAATCCATCTATCTTATTCTCACAAACTCGTAATGACCATTTCCAGTCAATGGAAACAAGAATCAAGCTAAGAAACTACTTTTCCCCCTTTGAAAAACCTATCTTCTCCATAAAAAAAACCTAAGTTCTAGCATAGAAAAGATGAAGAACAAGGATAGAAAACACCCCTACCTCTTGCTGGATGAAGATCTTGAAGCCTTGATCCTTGTCTTGATCTTTCCCCTTTGATTTCCTTCTTTTCTTTCTTCTTTCTTCCTTTGGTTTTCCTTCTTTTCTCCCTTTTTTTCTTCTCCTTCTGCTCTCTGCCATGGGAAAAAAATATAAGAAGCAAAGCCTCAATTTACTTCTTATAGGATATTAACTATCTTGTACTAAAACTCTTGATCTGCTATGAACACTTAGATTCCTCCGAATCAAGGTTTCTAACTTCCAACAGACTCCAAATAAATCCCAAGATTCATTAAAAATCATGTTGTACTTTTTCTCTACTTTTCCATATCTGTTGGGGGTCAATTCGGTATTAAAATGCATAATCAGTATGTCTAAAAATACCAAATCAACTCTGATTACTCTGAAACTTTAACTACACCTTACTTAATTTATTTGTGACTTAGAAACAAATTATCTAAACTTGTTTTCCTTCAAATAGCAGTTTATGCTATTTTCTGAGTCATTTTAGGCTACTTTTTACACTCGGGGTTGCAACAAAGTACCTAAACCAACTTAGTTTATCACAAAACTTGACTGATATGCTAAACAAGTAATATATTACCTTTGTAACAAATTATAAGCCTAACATGATTTTCTGGGATGTTACATGCATCCTTTCGGAATACTAAACACAGAAAGTCATACAGCACAAATAAGACAGTCCAAACCACAAGACCCAAAAGAAAACTTAAACCGAAGCTCTGATACCAAACTAGTGTAATGCCCCTTTTTCTAGAAGAAGAGGGAACATCACACCATAATAAAATGCAGAAAAATAACAAATCATGAATTAAGACCCGGTTCTTTTAATATATAAATAAGCCTCTTCAATCGTATAATAATTGGGTAATGTATTTTTTTTTGTTTTGTTGTAGTGCGAGAATAACAAAATATAGTTACAGCAGAAATTGACATGGAAGAAAACCATACATCCACATATTATATATATATATATATATATATATATATATATATATATATATATATATATATATATATATATATATAGGAAGTGTATCAGGTGAGAGGAGTATTTATTGTGAGAGGGTGAGAGGAGTGAATCTTGACCATTGGATCTTATATGAATGGTCAAGATTAGAATATAAATGCATGTGACTTTTTTAAGTTGTCACGTGACCTTTAAGTAACTTTTAATTTTGACCATCCATGTATGGTTGTATGGTCAAGATTCACTCCTCTCACCCTCCCACAATAATCACTCCTCTCACTAGATATGTCCCCTATATATATATATATATACATTAAGCCTGTTTAATTACATCATTAAGTATACAAAAAGGCAAAAGCTTTACCCAACCCTAGATGTTTACAAATATATAGTCCATCAAAATAGCAAAACATTAGGCTTCCCGAAAAGATATACAGATAGCCATCAGTAGCCACCGACAGTACTAGCTCCCTAAGACTGACGAGCAGGAACTGTGGCAGGATCCTCCTCTGGGTCTTCCTCATCAGATGAAATCATCATCGGAGCAACCGAATTACGAGCAGAGGCTCGTGCAGTAGTAGGAATGAATCCTCTTGTGGGGTGTAATAGAGATCATCCCACAAATCACGGACGGGTAGGTAAAACTCTAGATGAACAAAAGCAGTGAAGTTAAAAACTGGTGGGTCATAGTGACCCCAAGCTAGCGACACCGTCAAATCCCCATGATAAATACAACGATCCGTGCACAGGTTTATATGCCAACAATCAGGAGCTCTGTGGAAAGTCATCCTCGCGTATCCCAGAAATCTACGTGGACAAGATGACATCTTTAAATAAGCACTAGTCGTAATCAGGCCAAAAACCAGGGAACTCAGGCGCTTCCCCTTCCTCACGGACGTCTTCACAGAAGCACATAAATAAAACAGAAATACAAGGATACAGAAAAGAGGTAAGACACCTAACATTCAATACTAATACGACAGTAAGAAAACAGAATGACGTAGGATGCCCACATAACATATATATATATATATATATATATATATATATCAACAGTAATAATAAAAATAAGTAATAAAAGGGAAAACAACAATAATGTCTTAGACAGTAAGCAGTTCATCAGTCAGATAATTATTACAATATTAAAAGAGATAATTTAATAGTTATAGACACTCATGCCAGAAGAAATATGAGACAGACAATGCATAATGCATAAGGTACCAAAATCCTACTCCATGGAGCTAGACATAAACATTCAGAGAGAATGATCAGGGAGTCATGTCAGTATCTCGTCAGCCTAAAAATAAAGTGCTTATTAGAAAAATAATCTTTTGCGCAACATGGCTTATACACGACATTCTCAATAAGATCGCGATATAGGACAGTGTCTTGGTCCGGATCGTCGGTGTGTTTGCATCTGTCTATCCCACGGCCCCAATGGAGCTACCACTTTTTATTGTCAGACACCCGCACCCCGACGCCCCAAGGTCAACCGTGTGACCTACACTAGTCTATTCGCTCCCGCACTAAGGTGTGATTCAATCTCCTAGGCATACACAACATTAATAACAGAGTCCAACAAACTTTCACAAATGCATGATGACTCAATGCATGTCATGTATATTCATCAATAATATACTTCTCATGAAACATACCATAATTTGGTCAAATTAAACATCAACAAGTCTTTGGTCCCACACATGGACTCACAATGACATATAATTAATTCTCAATAACAACATATATTTATAAGGTTCAACACAAACCATGAATTTCATTTGATGAATCCATAATCCCTAATTACCTAAGTCTTGATTAATCACACAAGTTTAGGTCAAATAGACCCTTAAGGCCGTGGCCTCTCAAAAACAAGATCCAACATTTTTTTTATCGTATTATTGATTTCATAATACTATATTGCTTAAATCACACGGTTGCACAAGAGCACAACTTAGACCCCAAAAACTCCCTAGAGGCCGTGAGCCTCCCAAGAGTGTGAGAACTCATTTTTTCCATTACATGCATCAAATCCTTTAACACCTAATCACCTAAGTTTCAATTCTCACAAAAGATCAAACTCAAACCCCCAAAATTTTGTCCAAGGTCGTGACCTCCTCTAAATGGGTAGGAAACCCTACATTTTTCCATACACCAAAATCAAGCAATCCAACATCATTAAGGCATTCAAAATAACTGATAATCACATATTTTATTCATTAAGAAACCCTCATTATTATTCATTTACACTCTTCATGTACTTAATTGACTGAATTTGATTATGTTTTGTAAGTTTGAACTCGAATCGGACTTAATTGTTTTTTCAGCATTATTCGAGTCTTACACTGTTTCTGTATTTTGGCCATATCTTGAGTTCTAAATGTCTGATAATTATGAATTTTACCTTGTAGGAAAGATAAAAGAGAGCTCTACAACTTTGATGAAGAGCTCAAAGTCAAATTCAGACATTTAGTGGAGCTAATTGGGCATGGAAATCAGAATACGGGATTTGTGACTGGAACCCGAACAGTGTGTAGTAACCAGAACATAATTCGAGTTTGGGTTTATAGAATGGGCTGAAAATTGGTGATCTGAAAGTTAAGACCCATATGTACAACTTTCATGACAAACACAAAACTTGATTCGGGCTCCCTTGATGGAGATATTGGGTCTGAAAGTCAAAACAGAGGTGCTGAAACTGGTCCTGAGCAGTCTGTAGTAATTGGGTCATATCTTGGGCTGTAGGACGAATTTTTGGGTGCTTCCAGAGCCATTGGAAAGCTTAGACAATTTCCTAGAACTTTCATGAAGACCATTTGGCTCAAAAATGACGAAATCAATGAGTTCAGCAATGAATACTTTCGGAGACAAGGAAGCTCACCTACCAAGTTCACCTACCAAGCTCACCTACCAAGTTCACCTACCAAGCTCACCTACTAATTCCACCTACTAATCTCATCTACCCATCTACTACTACTCTGAATCCTCTATAAAAGGAAGCATATGGAGAGCTCTAAACACAACATACACTTGGTGTTAGAAATAGCTTTTCATAGTTCTTGTATATTTTTCCTTCATTGTAATGGAGAGCTAAGTCACTTCTAGTCAATTCGGGACTCTTGAAGAGATTGTGGCTTGGATTCTTGAGACCTTGGTTATGTAATGTATTTGATTTATATTTGAATTCCTCTTCTCTTCTTCTTTTGTTCTCTTGATCTTGAATGCATGAATGGTGATTCTGTTTATGTTTGATCTGATTTGATCTTGGTTTAAGATTAAGTATTGTGATGAAATTTAGAACTGATTGATCTCAATGAATCACATAACTGAAGATTGAGATTTGTGATGAAACTTAGAACTGATTGATCTAAACTAATCACGTAATTGAAGAGGTTAGGTTACTGATTTGTGCCTAGGTTAATTGAATTCGGTGCTTAAATTGACATATATTTATATGAATGGTGCGATTGCAGATTTGTGTTTATCACTTGTCAATTGAATTCGGACGATTGTCTAGTATGAATTCTCGGATCTAATGCGAGATCTCGGTTAGATCCAAGTTAACCATTCAAATGTATTTCAGGTGTTTGTTGAAAGGTCTATGATTGAATCCACCTAATCTCGGATAGATTTCTCGAATTGACTGTTCTTTTAATTGTTATTTCTCTTTAAATCCTCACATCGCGATCCTTGAACCATCAAAACCCCCTTTTTCTAACTTTCACTTGATTTGATAAAATTGCATCTACGATCCTTGAGGAGACGATCCGGTGTTGTTCACTATACTACAAGTTTAGGTAATAACTTCGGTTATAATTTTGATTGAGTTCTCATGCTCGTCAAAATTTTGGCGCCATTCTTGGGAACTCGTAGGTGTAATCTTTTTATTTTGAGTAACCTTACTAATTTTTGTTCTTTCTTACCTATTCTAATAGTTATTTTTCATTTACTAACATTGTTTATACCATACTAACGTTTTTATCTTAGCTTTTGAATTTTTCTCGATTTAGGAAAGACGGAAAACAGTGATTACGGGTAACTATTGCAATTTTCGAACTGCAACATGCCCAGAATGAGCTGAAACTTGGTCGGTTGAAGGAAAACAGCCTGATAAACAAGACTCACAGTAAACTGTGAGGTCACCCCTGGTTTTTCGAAATTCTATCATTTAGACCACTTTTCCAATTTTTTAATATTTTTTATTGCATTTTCTAGTTTCATTTTTATGTAGATTTTGTTCGTGTTGATTCCATAATTTTTAAAAATGTTTAGACATATTAACTAGATTTATTTTTGCATATTTTGAGTGTTGTTTAGTGTATTTTGCTTAGTTACAGTTTTTGTGTTTTTGTGCTTTAGTTGATGCATGACTAAGTCCAATCCTGATATCTTGCTTGATCTTGATCCTGAGATTGATAGGACCTTGCATAGATTAATTAGAGCTCGTGTGATAAATTCCAGAGTTAATTCTGAACCAAATTTTGGGAGTGAACCTGATAACTTAAGTAATCCTGAAATCATGGCTGATAACATGCATAATAGAACCCTTAAGGAACTTGTCGCTCCCGATGTATCTTACCAATCTTTGTGCATTCAATATCCTGATCTTGATGCAGATTTTGAGTTGAAATCTGGTTTGATACACTTGTTACCAAAGTTTCATGGTCTTGCGGGTGAAGATCCTCATAAGCACCTGAAAGAATTCCATGTTGTGTGTTCAACCATGAAGCCACAAGGCATCTCTGAGGAACACATCAAGTTAAGGGCATTTCCCTTCTCACTTGTTGATGTAGCCAAAGATTGGTTGTTTTATCTTTCACCAGGTTCAGTCAGAAGTTGGAATGACATGAAGAGGTTGTTCCTGGAGAGATTCTTCCCTGCCTCGAGAGCTGCTACAATTAGGAAGGATATATGTGGCATCAGACAGATGTCTGGTGAGACTTTGCATGAATACTGGGAGAGATTCAAGAAGTTGTGTTCGAGCTGCCCTCATCACCAAATTAGTGACCAACTCTTGATTCAATACTTTTATGAGGGTTTGCTGCCAAATGATAGAAGCATGATCGATGCTGCCTTTGGAGGAGCCTTAGTAGACAAAACTCCTACCGCCGCAAGAGATCTGATAGCAAACATGGCAGCCAATACCCAACAGTTTGGCTCGCGGATCATCACCGCAACCAGAGGAGTTAATGAAATTCAAGCATCTCATATGGACCAACAAAGAATGGAACACAAACTAGATGAATTGACTTCTTTGGTAAGACAGATAGCAGTGGGTCAACAACCACCAATGCAGATGACTGCATCAGTGTGTGGAATTTGCTCTAATTCATCTCATCCTACTGATTCATGCCCTACACTTCAGGAAGATGGTTCTGCTTTTCCAGATCAATGTGTTGCCATCTGGTGTTTTTCCCGGTAGACCCCAATATCGCTAAACAATAGCAACAATCTAGATATGATCCATTGTCTAGCACTTATAATCCCGGTTGGCGAGACCATCCCAATTTGAGATATGGGAATTCTAGCCAAAGAACAACAAATTTCCACCAAGAAGAATAACAAAATTTCCACCAAAGAAGAACAACAATTTAGATACCAAGTGCAGGTCCAAGCAACAAATACCAACAAATACCCCCTGCATTCATACAACAAGAACCTGTTCAGCAGTCTGTCCAATCCACTCCAGCTGAGCCATCATTGGAAGACCTGATGAAACAAATGGCCACAAATAACATTCGGCCTAAAGAACGTCGGTGCCAACATTCAATTTACAAACTCAAATCGGGCAAAATTGGCAACCACTGTGAGCGAGCTAAAGAGTCAAGGTTCTAGCCAATTGCCTTCACAAGCAAATAACAATCCAAGAGGCAACGTAAGTGCAATTACCTTGAGAAGTGGCAAAGAAGTTGATGTTCCAACCTTACAGCAATTAGAAATTGACCAAAAACGGCAGGAAATGGATAATTCAGTCCAGAAATCTGTGCCACTGAAGAAAATTGCAGAGAATTCAGATGTTACCATTCCATTACCTTTTCCAAATAGGATCACACAATCCAAGAGAACAATGCAAGCAGAATGGAAAAAGAAGTCATGGAGACATTCAGGAAAGTGGAAATCAATATTCCCTCTTAGATGCAATCAAGCAAATTCCAAAATATGCTAAATTTCTCAAGGAGTTGTGCACTCATAAGAGAAGGTTGAAAGGGGATGAGAAGATCAAGCATGGGAAGAAATGTTTCTCGCAATGATTCTCGCTAAGCATGCCACGTAAATGCAAAGATCCTGGAACTTTCACAATTTCTTGCACAATTGGCAACTCTAGATTTGAGCATGCAATGCTAGATTTGGGTGCTTCGATCAATGTCATGCCCATGTCGGTGTATAAGTGTTTAAACATTGGTACTTTGCAACCCACCGGTATCGTGATTCGCTTGGCAAATAGAGCCACCGCTCATCCCGGCAGTGTGTTGGAAGATGTGTTAGTCCTGGTGAATGAGTTGATTTTTCCAAAGCAGATTTCTACATTCTCGGACATGGAAGATGAGTCTCCAACAAACCATGCTCCATTGATTCTAGGCGGAGACCATTCTCAAGACCGCCAAGACCAAGATAGACGTGCATGCCGGCACCCTTTCTATGGAGTTTGGCGACGATTTGGTACAATTTAACATTTTTGATGCCACGAGACATCCCCTAGAGGAGCATTCTGTTTTCCATGTTGATATGATTGAGATGTCCGTTGATGATGTCTATACCGATTTATATGCTTTGAATTCCCGATATTGTTGACTATCTTGGTTCTGTTTCTTGTGATACATGTGCCACTTGTGATGTTGAACCATGTGCTTTGCATGTGTCGAGATTTATTCTCGTTATGAGTAATGATACACCATGGCCGATGATGCAATAATTGAGAATGAGAGTCAAGGTACCATGCTTGAAATTAATGTTGCTTTGAAGTGTTTCAGATCACTTGTTACCTTCCATTGTACAACCTCCATCCTTGGAGTTGAAGACTTTACTGACCATCTTAAATATGCATATTTGGGAGATGGTGAGACACTTCCGTGATCATTGCTAAAAACCTACAACCTCATCAAGAAGAAAAATTACTGCAGATTTTGAGGCGTAATATGCAAGCCATCGGATGGACTTGCGATATTCCCGGTATTAGTCCCTCCACATGCATGCATAAGATTTTATTGGAAGAAGGGATCAAACCAGCTTAGACACCCCCAAAGGAGACTAAATCCCCCGATTCTAGATGTGGTGAAGAAGGAAGTTACAAAGCTACTTCAAGTCGGCATTATTTATCCTATATCCGACACCAATGGGTGAGCCCCGTGCAAGTGGTTCCCAAGAAATGGGGGTCACAAGTGGTTGCGAATCGAACAATGAGCTTGTGCCCACACGAGTTCAAAACAGGTTAGCGAGTTTGCATTGATTATAGGCGCTCAACCAGGCTACCGTAAAGGATCATTTCCCGCCGTCCTTCATTGATCGATGTTGGAGCGGTTAGTCGGCAAGTCACATTATTATTTCCTGGATGGATATTCGGCTATTTTCAGATTCATATAGCCCCGTAAGACCAAGAGAAGACTACTTTCACTTGTCCATTTGGCACATTTGCATACGGAGGATGCCCTTTGGTCTATGCAATGCTCCGCACCTTTCGAGGTGTATGGTAAGTATCTTTTCTCGATTTTTTAGAAAATTGCATGGACGTATTTATGGATGATTTTACTGTCTATGGATCTTCCTTTGATGCATGTTTAGATAGTCCGGCTCGTCTTGCATAGATGCATTAAGACTAACCTCGTTCTAAATTTTGAGAAATGTCATTTCATGGTAGAACAAGGTATAGTCTTAGGGCATGTGATATCTCGTGAGGGTATTGAGGTAGATCCTGCAAAAATAGATGTTATTTCATGCCTATCTTACCCCACATGCGTGCGGGAGATTCGTTCTTTCCTTGGTCATGCGAGTTTCTATCGGCGGTTCATAAAGGATTTCAAAGAAAAATTGCACTTCCGCTATCCAACTTACTTGCAAAAAGATGTGGAGTTTCACTTTGACAAGAAGTGCCAGGATGCCTTCAATCAATTGAAGCAGTATTGACCAAGACACCTATCATCCAACCACCTAGATTGAACACTTCCATTTGAGTTGATGTGTGATGCCTCTAATTATGCATTGGGAGCTGTTCTTGCACAAAGGGTCGGTAAAGTATCTCATGTCATTTCCTATGCTTCGAGAACTTTAGATCCCGCACAAATCAACTACACCACAACCGAAAAGAACTTTTAGCAATTGTTTTTGCTTTAGATAAATTTCGATCATATTTGCTTGGTTCCAGAGTGGTTGTGTTTTCAGATCATGCAAAGATTGAAGTTTCTCCCGAAGAAGCCCAATGCCAAGCCCCGGTTGATTAGGTGGATGTTGCTCCTCCAGGAGTTTGATATTGAGATCCGTGACAAGAGTGGAGCGGAGAATTTGGTGGCCGATCACTTGAGTCGAATTGAAAGGGAGGCGGATGTTTTTCCCATCCATGATGTTTTCCACGATGAGCAGCTTTTTTCAAGTCCGCAAGGCAACATCCCTTGGTTTGCTTGATTTGATTAATTTCTTGGTTGCTAAAGCAATACCGCACATTTCACTAAGGCTAAGATTGATAAATTGAAAAGTGAGTCAAAGTATTATGTGTGGGATGATCCTTACTTATGGAGATTTTGCAAAGTGACCAAGTAATTAGGAGGTGTGTGCCTCGATGATGAATTCCATTCCATTCTTAGCTTTTGTCATAAACTTGCATGTGGCGGCCACTTCGGTCCTCAACGGATGCTAGGAAAGTTTTAGACTCGGATTATATTGGCCCACTCTATTTCATGATGCATATATGTTTTGCAAATCTTGTGATCAATGCCGAGAACAGGGAATACTTCTCGTAGGAATGAAATGCCCCGAAACCCTTATTATTCTCGTGAGATTTTTGATGTTTGGGGTATTGACTTTATGGGTCCTTTTCCCGTATCATTTGGTTTTGTTTACATTCTCGCTTTGTGGATTATGTATCTAAATGGGTGGAGGCTAAGGCCACTCGACCGATGATTCTAAAGTTGTTGTGGATTTTATTAGATCACAGATTTTCTGTAGGTTTGGAGTCCCGAGATCCATCATTAGTGATCAAGGTTCACATTTTTGCAATCGAAGCATGGAGGCTTTGATGAAGAAGTATGGAGTCCAACACAAGGTTTCTACACCCTACCACCCCCAAACCAATGGGCAAGCCGAGGTCTCCAACAGAGAAATTAAGCGATACTCCGTAAGACAGTTCAACCTAACGAAAGGACTGGAGCAAGAGGCTTGAGGATGCTTTATGGGCTTACCGGACGCTTATAAGACACCAATCGGGATGTCTCCGTATCGGATTGTTTTTGGAAAAGCCTCACACCTACCGGTGGAAATTGAACATCGAGCATTCTCGGCGGTGAAAAGGTGCAACTTGGACCTAGATCAAGCGGTATGGAGAGGAAGTGCACAGCTGCAAGAATTGGAGGAGATCCGCTTGGAGGCTTATGAAAGTTCCAAACTTTATAAGGAGAAGACCAAAGCCTTCCATGATAAGTTGATTCGAGGAAAACATTTGAGATTGGTCAAAAAGTTCTCCTCTATAACTCCCGCCTCCGACTCATGCCCGGCAAATTAAGGTCTAGATGGGATGGACCATTTATTGTTACTAATGTTTTTCCTTCAGTGTCGTTCGGATTAAAAGTGAGGTCACCGCCAAAGCTTTCATCGTAAATGGACACCGCCTCAAACAAGATCATGAACTTCCGAGAATGCGAAGTGGAGGTGATGAACCTTCTCCATCCGCATTATGAATTAAAAAAAAAAAAAAAAAAAGAGAAAAAAAAAAAAAAAAAAAAAAAAAAATTTGTGTGTGCCCGACAATGAAGTAGGTAGAGTCGCTCGGAGCATGTGGAGGTCATTTTTTCTTCACGACAACAATCTGCGAAAATCTTGCAAGATGGATTTTATTGGCCTACTTTATTAAAGGTCTCATTACACCTTTTGCAAAAGTTGCGGAAATTGGTCAAAAGTTCTCGCTTTGAGATTATCATCCGCACCTACTCCTTGGAAAATTGAGATCTAGGTGGCGCGATTCTTTTGTTGTCGACACGCGTATTCTCTCAAAGATCGGTGCATCGAGGATCCTAGGAATGGTAATGCGCTTAAGGTTAATGGACAAAGACTCAATCATTCCCGGAAAACCAAGTTCTTTGCGTTGCTTGGTTAAGTGGCGGATACGGTACTCAGACCGTGACTCTTGAGTCGGTTTATTCTTCGCTTTCCCAAAATAACCGAACCCTTTTTCTCCTTCAAAATGGATGTCATTCTTTCAAACACGAGAAAATATTTTCCTTCTCTTCCTCAAAATGCTCGAGAAAAATCTACAAAGTTCGATGTGAGAGATTGAGAATGTTAATGCACAAGGGTATGCGCGAAGATGTACGCTGGATAATTGAAGCAAAGGTCCGATTAGCAGTGAGTCCTCAATTTCATTTGACTCATATATGCCCTAGGTCTTGGAAGAAGTTCATATTCTAAAAGGAGAAGAGCAAAAAGGTTACAAGTCTGTCACAAATGTGGACGATGGAACTGTAACAAGCGATGTCGTACTAAGGGGATGGTTTCCGCAAATGAGAAGATAAAATTTTCTTCATTAAGAATGGACTGAGTAAGGAGTCATTAGATGATATCTTATTGACTCTTGAGACGCATTCTTGTGGATTGGTGCATCGTGAAATTCTTAAATTGTGGAATCTCTTCAAGGATGAAGAACAACGCTACAGTCTTGGGAATCTGACTCTAAAAGACCATGTTTGCCAATTTATAAGAAAATTGGATGGGAAGCTTATCCTCGACTCATAGAAGACGTTTAAGCCGTTACTGGACGTTAAACCAGAGGCAGATGTGAGCCATATCCACAAACAATCTGTACATATCATCTTCTTCTTCTTCTTCTTCTTCATGGCATTTTACAAAAAAAAAAAAAAAAAAAAAAAAAAAATGAAAAAAAAAAAAAAAAAAAAAAAAAAATGTATACTTCTTAGGGTTGGCTTTGGTAACACAAACCGTGAATGGGGAAATGCATGCATCTTGATCCAGCCTTCTTAATTGAAAAACAAAGAAGGTAGATTGTATCCCACATGTGAGGCAAACAACAGATTATGGCCACTTGTCCCTTTTGGGAGCCCTATGTTGCTACTGGTCTTGAATGGGTCGAATCTTGGTCAACAATGCTTTGGCACAAAGCCGAAAGAGCAGACTACCTCCATCCCAATCTTAAGTAAGTATACACTCATCTTTCATCAAGTTTTTCTAACAATTTCAAAAAAAAAAAAAAAAAAAAAAAGAGGACGTGATGTCTCATCGCACTCATGACGCTTTTGTTGTAAGATAAAGATACGCCATGGAGACTGTATATACAAGTCAAAATGTCATCATTTTCTATTTCTTTTATCTTTGTATCATTTTGTTGTATTTTGATTTTTGTACGGAAATCCTTTGAGCAGGGGTCCTTCGTAGGGTTTCTAGACTTCTTTACCTTGATGGTTTTCTTGAAGTTAAAAAAAAAAAAAAAAAGATTCTGTGTCTCTTAAAGTATCATCAATGCATGAACGCATGAAGATAATGCTTGAAAATTCTGATGCATTCATTGCCTTACCAGGTGGTTTTGGTACTTTGGAAGAAATTTTTCAAATTGTCTCTTGGGCCGAACTGAACATCCACCATAAACCCATTGGTTTGTTGAATGTTAATAATTTCTTTGATCTTTTGTTCTTTTTTCTTGACAAAGTCAAGGAAACGTAAATTTATCACTCCTTCTAAGAAGACAACTTCTTATCTCTGCCTCCACTATTGATGAGCTCATTGATAAATTAGAAGCTTTTGAGTATGTACCTGATCAGGTATCACTCAGATAGATTGGTCAACAGAAGCAAAGAAGGAAGTAACAAGAAACAAGAGCCCGATCTGAAACTTTCTCTTTAATGGGTTTGATTTAAAAAAAAAAAAATTGTTGTTGTTTTGTTTAGTATGATATGGTTGTCATGGACTTATTAAACTAATTAGTGATGGCAGAGTAAGGAGTAATTTTACTCTTGAGACGCATCTTAATTGGTGGCAGAGTAAGGAGTTTTTTAGGTAGTAATTAATTAGTATTGAATTGTGGAAGTACTAACGTTTTCTTGTTTGATTTCTTTTCAGGGTCTGATGCGGCACTGACAGTGTGTTTCTTTTCTACTTAGCGTTGATTCACTTCTTATCAGGTTGTGTTGCTCTTTTCTATCTCTTTCTTTCACATTGAGGACAATGTTATATTAAGTGTGGGGGAGAGATTTTAGCATGTTTCTGTTTCTTTTCGTTTGTTAAAAAAAAAAAAAAAATTCAAAAAAATTCAAAAAAAAAAAAAAAGGTTCATTGCATGATTGAATAATTTTTCTCCCTTCTTGAACTGATATGCTTGGTGATGGATGATTGAATTGATGAATTGAGTTTGATGGATGCATACCTTGTGAGATTTTGAGCCTAATGGATGGATTCAACATATATGTCATTCTCTTCTTTCTTGTGTGATTTTCACTCATGTTAATGACCACTCTAGAACTTGCTTTGATTCTTTTTGAGGCTACATTTCACTTGCATGCATGAACATGATTGAGGCCCTCTTTCTTAGCTAGTTTAACCAAATAGCCAACCTTGTTTTCAATATAATATCAAGCACTCTTTTGACCTCTCGAAAATTCTCTGATTCTTGCCAACCTTGTATACTTTCCTTTGCTTAACCCCTTTGAGCTTATTTGACCATTCCTTGTTTCTAGCTCATTATGTGCCTTAAATGAAAAATCGTGTTCTTACTGTACCTTAGGGAATAAAAGAACATTAGCCTGGTTAATGGATGAGTTTTTGAACAAGTGTGGGGGTGTGTGTACAAAATGGTTGTTGAAAAAAAAAAAAAAAAGAAAAAGAAAAGAAAGAGTGCCTAGAAAAAAAAAGAAAAAAAGAAAAATGTATGTATATAGTTATGTTCATATATATATAAAAAAAAAAGAGAAAAAGGATGGGGAAATGAATATGTAAAGGGATATACATTAGAGTTGAGATGAACTTTTATGCTCGTTATTTGAACTCACTTCATCTCATTTGCTTTTATTCTCTTTGGTATTTATCTTCTCATATCCATTTTATCCTCTTCTTTACCTTGACCTCACTACAACCTTGAATAAAGTCCTCATGATTTGTGTGTGCATGTGTTTTGAGTAGTGGAGAAGTAGAAGATAAGCAAGCTTATGGTAGTGCAATTTTCATGGGTTGAATTGAGTGAAATACCTACCTTTTAAACACTTGAGAGATTGAGAGGGAATATTGTGAAGATCCATCATTCTTAATTCATTCTTTTCAACGGAAGTTTCCTTACATTTTGGTTTGAGATGTGAAGAAATGTTACCTCATTTATGCTTTGATCCCTTGAATTTCTTGTTGCTCTTCTTGCTTCATTGAGTCCTTTAGAGTTTTTAACTTTTAAGTTTGTGTCGTTTGTCTTTGTCTTCTAACTTTAGTTTTATATGTTTTGCCCAGGAGTGCAAAAAAAAGCTAAGTGTGGGGAATTTGATAATCACATATTTTATTCATTAAGAAACCCTCATTATTAGTCATTTACACTTTTCATGTACTTAATTGACTGAATTTGATTATGTTTTGTAAGTTTGAACTCGAATCGGACTTAATTGTTTTTTCAGCATTATTCGAGTCTTACACTGTTTCTGTATTTTGGCCATATCTTGAGTTCTAAATGTATGATAATTATGAATTTTACCTTGTAGGAAAGATAAAAGAGAGCTCTACAACTTTGATGAAGAGCTCAAAGTCAAATTCAGACATTTAGTGGAGCTAATTGGGCATGGAAATCAGAATACGGGATTTGTGACTGGAACCCGAACAGTGTGTAGTAACCAGAACATAATTCGAGTTTGGGTTTATAGAATGGGCTGAAAATTGGTGATCTGAAAGTTAAGACCCATATGTACAACTTTCATGACAAACACAAAACTTGATTCGGGCTCCTTGATGGAGATATTGGGTCTGAAAGTCAAAACAGAGGTGCTGAAACTGGTCCTGAGCAGTCTGTAGTAATTGGGTCATATCTTGGGCTGTAGGACGAATTTTTGGGTGCTTCCAGAGCCATTGGAAAGCTTAGACAATTTCCTAGAACTTTCATGAAGACCATTTGGCTCAAAAATGACGAAATCAATGAGTTCAGCAATGAATACTTTCAGAGACAAGGAAGCTCACCTACCAAGTTCACCTACCAAGCTCACCTACCAAGTTCACCTACCAAGCTCACCTACTAATTCCACCTACTAATCTCATCTACCCATCTACTACTACTCTGAATCCTCTATAAAAGGAAGCATATGGAGAGCTCTAAACACAACATACACTTGGTGTTAGAAATAGCTTTTCATAGTTCTTGTATATTTTTCCTTCATTGTAATGGAGAGCTAAGTCACTTCTAGTCAATTCGGGACTCTTGAAGAGATTGTGGCTTGGATTCTTGAGACCTTGGTTATGTAATGTATTTGATTTATATTTGAATTCCTCTTCTCTTCTTCTTCTGTTCTCTTGATCTTGAATGCATGAATGGTGATTCTGTTTATGTTTGATCTGATTTGATCTTGGTTTAAGATTAAGTATTGTGATGAAATTTAGAACTGATTGATCTGAATTAATCACATAACGAAGATTGAGATTTGTGATGAAACTTAGAACTGATTGATCTAAACTAATCACGTAATTGAAGAGGTTAGGTTACCGATTTGTGCCTAGGTTAATTGAATTCGGTGCTTAAATTGACATATATTTATATGAATGGTGCGATTAAAATCACTTGTCAATTGAATTCGGACAATTGTCTAGTATGAATTATGGATCTAATGCGAGAGATCTCGGTTAGATCCAAGTTAACCATTCAAATGTATTTCAGGTGTTTGTTGAAAGGTCTATGATTGAATCCACCTAATCTCGGATAGATTTCTGAATTATCTGTTCTTTTAATTGTTATTTCTCTTTAAATCCTCTCATTGCGATCCTTGAACCATCAAAACCCCCTTTTTCTAACTTTCACTTGATTTGATAAAATTGCATCTACGATCCTTGAGGAGACGATCCGGTGTTGTTCACTATACTACAAGTTTAGGTAATAACTTCGGTTATAATTTTGATTGAGTTCGGCGCTCGTCAATAACCAACTTTTTCATATAAATCAAATAGGCACATAACATGAAAAATAAGCATACAAAGAGAGCAATCTATTGAGGATTCCTCCATCAACAACACGCAAAGGTTCCCTCACCACCAATAAAGGTTGAAGTGAGTAGATCTCCCTCTTACCTAAGGGAAGAACACAAAAAATGACTCCTTGATGGTGCTTGTGAGATTCGGCCAATAACTCACCAAAACCTTAGGAAATCAAACTCAAGGAATCAACACCAATGACTTGAAAAGAAAGGATCCATGGTCATGAAAATGACCATAGAAACGAAAAAGAAGAAGAGAAAGTAAGGAATCAAAAGTTTACCTCTAAAGCTTCAAGCTTTGTTCTAGAAGAAAAGTGATGAAAATGATGGATTTGAGAAATGATCACCAAAGAGGAAAGGTCTAGAATGAGAAGAGGAATCTAGAAATGGTAGTAGTGAAGCAAGCAAATGGAGATGGCCACATGGAGGGGTTGCAACCGTGGGGTGGAGAGGAAGAGAGGAAGAAGATGAGGACAAAAATGATGAAGAGGAAATGAAGAGAGAAAATGTAATAGTTTTTTGTGATTTAGAATTTTGGAGTAAAGAATGATAAGACAAAAGCCAAATTTTGGCTCCCCAAAGGGCTCCAAGCCGCGACACCAAGAGAGAGAAAGAGAGGGAGAGATTTGGCTTCTCATATAAGTTTCGATAATTTGGTCATTTTTGGTCAAAGCTTCCTTGAGAAGCTTTGATTAAAATATCTTTCTTTTTGAAATAAAGTGAATGGATGTGACATAAAGTAGATTTTTAGATAAAG
This sequence comes from Ormosia emarginata, assembly GCA_029884605.1. Lineage (NCBI taxonomy): Eukaryota > Viridiplantae > Streptophyta > Magnoliopsida > Fabales > Fabaceae > Ormosia > Ormosia emarginata. The sequence goes on along the minus strand of JAQQTP010000074.1, from coordinate 22,038,934 downwards.
TGATAGGATTTCCACTACAAGTTATTATCCAATGGACAATTGTTATAGTTGGCAAAAATCAGTATTAATTGTCTAACAGACAATAAAATACACAACGATTTTTATTTATCAGATAAAAATCTTGAAAAACACGAAACCTCATAAATCGTGTCCAGCCTCGGGTTTAGTAAGATCCCTCATCTACGTTTCCACAGATCAAGGTCCTTGGAAAAAATATCTCATTTCCCTAGCTCCGCTCAATGTGCACGTAAAATGAAGAATAATATTAAAATATTCTACATTCTCAGAAAAATACAGAAAAATTCACAAAATTCACAAATATTATAAAATGACTATTTACAATAAAATAAACAAAATTTTGAGGTGTTACAACTCCTACGTTGGATTTATCATGAAATATGAAAAGAATCGGGGTGAGAATATGAAATTCTCAGTAGTAGTTTGAAACCGTGACATCATGGAAATCCAACTACTTCGGGGAAAAACTAGTTTAAACATACTATAGGAAATGTGGCGAATGCCAAAACTTAGTCCTTTCCCTTCCCGAGGCAGACAATTCATTTAATTATAAAAATAATTTAACTATTACATATTAGTTCAATTCAACAAACATACACTGAAATATTCATAAGTATACTAGGAATAATAACAAGTCTACTTAATGTACTATTCCTAGCCCTTCTTACCAACTCTTGCCCTTAATCTTTGCAATTATAGAAAACAAGGTAAATGCCTATACAATTGCCAATTTTATGCAATGCGTGGTGATATATGATTATGCCTAATGAAAATCCTAAAGTATGCTAATACAATGACTTTTTTTAAAGATTTTGTTTTAGAAAACACATGTTATTTGATTATTTCCAAGAAGCCCTTTTGTTCCAGGAAGTCATTTTATTCCTTGTATTGTTTTTGGATAGGTAGGACGCCACTTTGTTCCTTGCAGTAGCAAACATTTATAACTTTGGTACGTGGAGCCCTTTTGTCCAAGCCACTTGGAGCCCTTTTGTCTAAGCATAAATTTATAATACATGAAAACACCAAATAACAAGTTTGAATACAGAACATGCATAATATTAAAAACCTTTCCTTCTTTAAATTTTACTTAATCATATTTTTCATTACATAATAGGGAAACAAAACATAATTATCAAACTTACCATTTATACATTACATGCTTGCAGAGAGGGACTCATTCAATCTCATCTACCTTTACCCATCCTTTTATGTGGATTCTCAATATCATGCTTATCAACATCACTTATACCATACAAGGTATTTTAATGTCTCACAACATAATCAATTGATTCAATATCCTTACTCAAATTGTAATCTAATTCCTTTCATCAAACAATATATTATTTCAACATCAATCATATTTATCATTCAGTTTATATCAAAACAGAATGTATTCATGATTAAATTAATGCAAAACATTATTTATGCTTATCTTCATTTAATACATATCTTAAAATAATATTACATTACATTATAAATCAAGTACTAATCAAATAAAGTCAATTATCACATTTCATTTGGCTTATTTCACGGTTGGTAGCATAACAAAACAATGCCACAACTTCTATCTTGTGTGTGCATCAACACACTTCACAAATGGTGCTACAACACCTAAATTTTGTTGGGCCATGGCACAATTCACAATTGTTGTCATGGCACCGATTTCACGAGTGTCGTGGCACTATTTCAATTGTTTGATGTTCTTTGGAACCATTTCCAGAAATCTCAAATTTTCACCCAATCTTCAAACTCTAATCATTCAAACCTCAAATCTAACAATTAATCATCTTTCTCATTTGAAAATCTTCAACAAAACCACAAGATTTCAAGCTTTAGAAAAATAAAGATGGGGAAAATGATAGAAAGAACCCCTACCTCTTTCCTTTAGCTTCTTGGAGTTCTCTTCTTCCTTTTCTTTCTTTGTTTGCTTGATTCCTTTAATTTTTCTTGATTCCCTCCATTTGATAGTTGAGTGTGTGTATGCACGTGAGGGGGAAGGGTGAGCATTAGTGAGAAGAGAGAAATGTGAGAAAGAAGCATAAAACTGAGAGAGAGAGAAGGGTTGAAAGAGATATTTAAAGAAGGACATAATTTAAAATTTTAACTGGAAACATTTATATCTCTTAGGAACACTTGAATCCTTAAAAATCACTTTCTCCAACTTCTATAAGTGTTCCCAAAATTCACAAGTCTCAACTAAATTCTTATATCCAGATTTCCATAATTTTCCATACATTGTTATTCACTGAGTAAGATGCATTATTGCTTTTAAATTAAATCGAACTTGTAAGGTAAGTAAACGTACCTACCTCAACTTATTTTTTATATCAAAATATTCTCCATATTTTACTTATCATCTCCAAGAAGTTTCATAATTTTCTAAGTTATCTAGCTATTTTATTTAAGCTATAAACACTTTCTCGGTGTCCTTAAAAATACCGAACTAACCTTGTTTGTCCTCAAAATTTAACTACATCATCTTGTACACATTTGTGACCTAAAAATAAATTTTCATATTCATTTCTCTTAACTAACAATTTTTTTTCTATTTTCCTAAGTTAAAATAGTCATTTTGCACATTCTGTGTTGTAGCAATATGCCTAATTAAACTCAAAACGTCACAAAATTTAGCGGACATGTTAAACTAGTATTAAGCTACCTCTGTAACCTTATACAAGTCTAACATGTTGAAAAAGAGGATGTTACACAAGAGGCCACCGTCCATAGAAACAAGGCCAAGAGGCCTCCATCTAATAGCTAGTATTAACATCCTCCATTCTCTATAACGTGCCTCCTAGTTATCACAATCTTCATACTTTTAGTTGTGTCTGTTTTGTTCATTTACCACCTACTGAGCGTCACAAACTTGGTGCTTAGGCAGTTCAGTGTGTGTTTATGAATAACAGTACCACTCAAAAAGGCTTTGTGTGTTATGATGCTACTGCTAATCGTCTTCGTATCTCTCGAAATGTGACTTTATTTGAGAATCACTACTCCTTTCTGTCTAATGTGGTCTCTTCTATTGATCTTGCTTTTCTTCCTAACTTTGGTGATGTCCCTCATTTTATTGAGCATTTCAAACTAAGTGTGGTGTATACGAGACGTCAACCTTCTTTACCCCCTCTCGACCACCTGAACCTGTACCTCCGACACCTTGAAGATCTGCTCGTGTCTAATCCACCAAATAGGTATGGGTTTCCACACACTTCTCTTAATGTGAACTTATCTGGCATTTCTGTCCCTATTATTCTCAGGAAGTTAAGGATGCATGTTGGGAACAAGCTATGCAAGCTAAGGTATAAGTTGCAACACCCCTTGATTTAATAATCATAGCACAATCGTCATTATTGCCACAGTCAGTAAATCAAGACGCGCTACAATTTAACAAGAAGTCTAAAAAATTTAATTATTGTGCATATATAGAAAATACGAGCCACGATATGAAATATATATATATTTATGTTTACTCGCATCCAGAATACAATGTCAGCTGAATATAAAGTTACAATTCCACAATCCCTACATAGAAGTAAAATACAACATAATTAAACATAAGTTTTGCATAGCATAACTACCATATAAAACTTCGACCTCTCCCAAATTCATGCACCTGAACGGAAGGGTCCTGCACTTGATCCTCGTCCGGATCCCCAATAGATGATCTTCCCTCTTGAGACACGTCATGATGCATAGGAACCTGAATAGGTGACATAACCGAAATCTCTCTAGAAAAGAGGTGGCGGTTATCCCACAACTCCCCGATGGGTATAGGGAATTCCACATGCATAAAAGTATGAGAGATGCTTGTAGTAGCTCCAGGATAGTTACCACTCCGAATTATAGTCACATCTCCCATGTACATAAAACGCACCGCATCACGGTCGGAATGCCAAGCTTCCAAGCCTCTATGGAACTGTATTCACATGCAATTGAAGTAAGCTTGTCCCGATGCCATCGTGAAGAGACAAAAGTCGATCCCAAACTAAACTAAGCTAATTCAACTCGCACTCTTCACAGTCTTTATCCAAACATAGCATAAAACAAGGTAATACAACAAAAAGGTGAGATATCCTACTTACATTACCAATTATGGCAGTAAAGAAATATAACGGTGCAGAACGCCCACATAGCAGAGTAACAACATTAAATAATAATAATCACATACGATAAAAGAAACAGCAACAGAGTCTCAGATAATGAACAACTTAAAACATTTCAGATAATCATGACATCAATAACACAATAGCATAATCATCATATAAATGAGTGCCAAATGATATGCCGACTCACAATGCCGACTCACAATGCATGTGCACTTGGTACTAAGATTTTCTATTCCATTTCAAAGATGAACGCTCCAGAAGATCTATCCCCCTCAATGATAGTCTTCGGGACCACGAAGAGAATAGTGCTTTGTCGGGCCCGTAATGCATTGCAATCAGTTTGTCATGGCTAGGGGTATATAAAGTGATAACATCATCACAGAATGAACCACCGCGCCTTACGCCCCACATAGATCCTTCCATTGGACCGTACTATAACAATTCTCGTTCATTTACCACAAAAGAATAGTGATTTGTCAAGCCCATAATGCGTCCAATCGGTGTTCACCGCGCCTTACGCCCCCTATAGATCCATCACAGATCACACTATTAAATTCTCATTCATTCACCGAGTAAAGAATAGTGATTTGTCGGGGCCGTAATGTGTGCAATCGGTATACACCGCACCTTACGCCCCCTATAGATCCTTTCACTGGATCTCACTTATTCAATTCTTATTCATAGGCTCATACAACCTTTTAACAGCCATCGACTGAGCAAATATTCAATGCATGTTGACTCAATGCATACTCATAGGCTCATCCAGCCTTTTAACAGTCATCGACTAAGCAAATATTCAATGCATGTTGACTCCATGCACAATCATGTATATTCAACAATAATGGTATACTTTCCATAACATGCCACAATTTGGCCAAGTTAGATATCAACATGTTCATGTATATTTCATAATAACACTTTTCCATGATATGCCACAATTTGGCCAAATAAGCATCAACAAAATTCTAGTCCCAAACACAGACCCACAATAGTATAGTATTAATTTCTCAAGAGTGATAGCACACTTTTAGAGGTTTATTTCGGGTTTCACTTTAATTAACATCTCTTACGAATTCATTCTCTAGAGAGATTCTCTTGTAGTCCTTATTCAATCTTCATTCCTTTAGATTGATCAAGTTCCTTAATCTAATCAATTATGCTCACTTAAAATTACTCTAAGGTTTTGCAAGTCTCACAAACTCCTTTGTTCTTCCCGTATGTCCAAAATCATTCTAAGTCATAATATAAAGTCTTATTCTTTGTTCTTTCCATTTTATGAATTCTTAACGAATCTAGAATTCTCTAACCATCTACGTCTCCATTTTAGCACTACATTTTGTAGCATTTTTGCCTTAAGAATCTGTGGGCCTCATTATAACAAAAGTCCAACCCTTTTTCTTTCACCACAATGTTGATCATTTATGACTTAATTACTAAAATCCCAAGGTTGCACAAAATCACTACTTGGACCATTAAATCTCCTAGAGGCCGTGAGCCTCCCTAGGTGAGAACTCCCAAAAGTTTTTCATTATAATCATTAATTCTTCATCACCTAATCACCTAAGTTCCAATGTCTCTAAAATCAAACTTAAATCCTCAAAATTTAGCCTTAAGGTCGTGACCCCCAAAATAGTAAGTAAACCCTACATTTCTCGATACATCAATTGTAACGCCCTTTTTTGGGAGGGAACGTCATATTGTCAAATAAAAGAAAATGCGAAAAAGTAAAGTTTTAACAATTCAAGACTCGGTTCATTAGTTTAAGTTTAACTTGTTCGATGCTTAAATACGTGAGTAAAATGGCAGTATAAATTTTTTTTTTTGATAATCATTTTAATGGTTAATCCTTTTAACAATGCGGAATATAAATGGTAGTAAAGAATAAGATAGAAGGCAACATTCACATCTGAATAACATGCATAATAATATATGTATATATAATGTGCTGACATCAATTGTACTTAGATACCAGCCTGAACTATCAAAAAGCAAAACTATACCTACCCCAAAGGATTATACAAATATATCCCAGAGATACCAAAATATACAACCCACAAAAAATAATACATCAGGCCCCAAAATAAAACACTGATAGCCATCAGTAGCTACAAGTAAATTCAGTCTCTTAGATGAGGAGGGACCGTATCCGGGTCCTCAGCAGGATCCTCCTCTTCAGAGGAAACCTCCATGGGAACCACAGAACCGCGGGCAGGAGACCGAGCAGTAGAATCAAAAGAGTCCTCCCAAGGAGTGTAGTAACGATCATCCCACATCTCTTGGATGGGTAGGTAGAACTCCAGCCATACGCTAACATGGTAGGTGAGGACAGGCGCCTCATGACGTCTCCAGGCTAGGGCAATCGACACATCTCCCAAGTAGACGCAACGATCGAAATTCAAGTTGATGTGCCAGCACTCCGGCCCTCCAAGGAAGGTCAGACGCACATCACCTAAAAATCTGCGCATACGTGCCGCCATCGTCTCCAGTGGATGCTAATCTAGATCGGGCCAGAAGCCAGGAAAATTGGGATCTTCCACCTCCTTACCGTCGTCTTCGATCAATACAGTGCACACACAGGCAGCAAATAATGGAAACACAGAAAGAGATAAGGCATCCTACCATCATTACCAATTATAGCAGCCAGAAACAGAACGGCGCATCGTGCCCAATTAACAGTTCAAAACAGTATCTCCAAATAAAAAGCAGCAAGTCCAACGGTAAGCAAGTAAACAGTTCCAGGCAGATACTCAATACAGTAATAATTACACAAGTCATATTTACAGAAATCAATAGTTCATAATGACAGAGGATATCATGATACAAATGCATGCCTTCTTAATTCCTACTCCATGGAGCTAGACTCAAACAGTCGGAGAGAAAGATCAGGAGACGTATCCGCAACTCGGCTGCCGTGGCCAAATGTGCTATTCAGCAACAATTTTCACGTGCACATCAGGCATTGTACGGACAGTCCACGCTCGATCATGATATAGGACAGTGTCAAGTCCGGATCGTCGGTGCGTTTGCATCGGTTTGCCCCACAGGCAGAGGAGCTACCAACTACCCATTATGGAGGACCCGTACCCCGACGCCCCCGAGGTCATAACATGACCCACACTTGTCTACTCGCACCCGCACAAAGGTGTGTTCAATCTCCTAGGCAACTAGGCCTTACAACAGTCCACAAGGACATTCACAATGCATATGACACTATGCATGGACATGTATGATTCATAATCTCATACAGTTACATAACATGCCACAATAGGCCAATATAAACATCAATATACAAATGGTCACTCACATGGACCCATAACGTCATAATATAAGGATCAAGTCAATTTGTACATTTTTAGGTCCATTATGAATCCTAACTTAGAAATTTGTTTCCCTTTTTAAGGTTCACATCCAATCCAATTCTTGCAATTAATTAATCTTCCAAGGCAATTTAATTTCTCATAGCTTGTAATTGATTTGAGCTCTTAGGCAAACCCACAACAAAATCCATTGCAATGTTGTCCCATTTCCATTCAGGAATAGACAATGGTTGCAGCAATCTTGCTGGTCTTTGATGTTCCACTTTAGCTTTTTGACAAACCAAACAAGTCAACACACATCTAGTGACGTCGCTCTTCATTCCATGCCACCAGAACAATTTCTTCAGATCTTGGTACATCTTAGTTATGCCTGGGTGCATACTCAGCTTGCTGGTGTGAGCATGTTCCACAATATATCACCTAAGCTCTTGGTCACGGGGAATACAAACTCTACCTCGGAATCTCAGAATTCCATTCGTTCCTTCTTCAAATTCCGTCTCTTTGCCTTGCCTTATTAATTCTCTCGCTTCTTGCAAGAATTCATCGGCCTTCTGCTTTTCCCATATGTCATCCATTAGCTCACTTGAGATGGTGACCATATTCATGCAAATTCTTCTAGGTTACAACTTAACAAACGACCATACATCTCTAAACTGTTCTATGAGGTCTCTTTCCTTGACCATCAAGGCAGAAACACTGATAGTCTTTCTGCTCAAGGCGTCAGCCATGACGTTCACCTTGCCAGGGTGGTACAATAATTGGAAATCATAGTTCTTCAGGAATTCTAGCCATCTCCACTGCCTCTTGTTCAGCTCTTTCTGGTCATACAAATACTTCAAGCTCTTATGGTCGCTGAAGATGTTGAATGTTGCTCTATAGAGGAAATGCCTCCATATCTTTAGAGCAAAGACCACAGCTACAAGTTCCAAATCATGTGTAGGGTAGTTCTTTTCGTGTACTCGCAACTGTCGCGAAGCATAAGCTACCACTCTTCGGTGTTGCATAAGAACAGATCCCAATCCTTGATACAAAGCATCACAGTACACCTCAAATGGCTCATTCGGATCAGGTAACACCAATACGGGTGAGGTAGTCAGCCGTTTCTTCAACTCTTGGAAACTCTGCTCGCAGCTATCAGTCTAGTCAAAAGCTTGATTCTTCCTCGTCAGTTGAGTGAGCGGACCAGCAATCTTGGAAAATCCTTCTATGAATCTTCTGTAATATCCGGCTAAGCCCACGAAGCTACGAACTTCTGTCACAGACTTCAGTTGTTCCCACCGTAATACTACCTCTACTTTCGAAGGATCCATTGCAATCCCTTCCTTCGAGATCACATGGCCTAAAAACTTCACCTTATCAAGCCAGAACTCACACTTCGACAGTTTGGCATACAGTTCTTTCTCCTTTAGAATCTGAAGGACTATGCTGAGATGCTCAGCATGATCTTCTTGATTCTGGGAATATATCAGGATATCGTCAATGAAGACAACAACAAACTTGTCCAAGTAAGGACGAAAGATCCTGTTCATGAAGTCCATGAAGATAGCAGGTGCATTCGTGACACCAAACGACATTACAAGGTATTCGTAATGACCGTATCGGGTACGAAAAATAGTCTTGGGCACATCCTCCGTTTTCACTCTTATCTGATGGTACCCAGATCTCAAATCGATCTTCGAAAACACTGCTGCTCCCTTCAGTTGGTCCATCAAATCATCAATTCTTGGGAGTGGATACTTGTTCTTAATCGTCAGCTTGTTCAATTACCTATAGTCCACACACAATCTTGAGGTACCGTCCTTTTTCCGAACTAACAGTACTGGTGCTCCCCACAATGACACACTCGGTCTAACAAACTGTTTCTCCAAAAGCTCTTCTAGCTGTTTCTTGAGCTCTGCCAATTCTGTTGGCGACATCTGATAAGGTGCTATAGACACGGGACCAGCTCCCGGTACCAGATCAATAGCAAACTCGATCTCACGTGTCGGTGGTAAACCAGGTACTTCTTCTGGAAAGACTTCAGAGAAATCCTTCACTACCGGAATAGTGTTCAGATAAGCCTCGCTCTCGATTTTCAAAGAAGATAGTAGCATGTATCCCTGAGCTCTTTCTTTCAAGAAAGCTCGTGCTTGGTTGGCCGTCAAGTATCTAGAATCCTAATCCATAGGGAAAACTATGGTTTTTCTGGAACAATCTAACATAACATGGTTGGAAGATAACCAATCCATCCCTAGGATTATATCTAATTGTGACAAAGGTAGACAGATCAGAACAACAGAAAAGACTTGACCTTCAACAACTAGGGGACATTTTAGATAGACTTTAGCAGTAACTACAGGTTTATCAGTAGGGGTTGAAACAATCAATTCTAAAGGTAGTTCAGACATAGGTAAGCCAAGTCGTAGCACACAGTCATATGATATGAAAGAATGGGTTGCCCCAGAGTCATACAGTACTTTTAAAAGATTACCTTCTATGGTGCCTTCTCCTTGAATCAAGTCTTCGGATTCGGAAGCTTTAGCTCTGCTCATGGTGTAAACTCGACCTCCGGCTTGTGGTTTCTTGGCTCGAGTTGCATTGACTGAAGGTTCAGCCTTTGTTTGATTGCAGTCTCTGGACATGTGGCCCGGTTTGCCACATCTGAAGTAGATGATTCCCTTGATCGTGCAATCTCTCGTGAGATGATCTTTCCCACATTTCAGGCATTTAGAAGGATATGTCGCATTTTGGCCAGTCCGGTTCCCAGAAGAACCTCCACCAGAACTTCCACCGGTTTGCTGCTGACTTCCCACTGGTCGGGAATAAGGCTTCTTTTGGAAGCGGTTTGAACCACTGCCTCCACCTCTTTAGGACCGTACAGGCCCAAAGTTCCTGTTTCTCGAGTCTCTAGCCTGTTCCAAGGCTTCAACTTCACAGCAAGTGTCTAACAGTTCTGAGAATACCTTCATCTTCAGGGTGATCACAGCTTTCTTCACCTCATACCTCAATCCCTCGGTGAACTTCCAACATTTCCAGGCTTCATCGGTTTGGTGTTGGTAGTGTGTTGAGAACTTCTCCATGTTCTCAAATTTGGCAGCGTACTCGCTAACGGTCATGTTCCCTTGCCTCAGGTTGAGGAATTCCAGCTCTTTCGCATGTCTCGCATTAGCAGGAAAATATTTGTCCAAGAACTTGTTCTTGAACACATCCCATGTGATGTCAGTTCCTTCGGCTTCCAATGCTCTCTGAGCTCCGTTCCACTAGTCCTCAGCGTTGCCCACAAGCATGAAGGTAGCATAGTTCACCTTCTTGTCTTCGGCACAGTTCATGCCATGAAAAACTTTCTCTAATTCCTTGATCCACAGACTAGCCTTGTTTGGATCAAATTCTCCCTTGAACTGTGGAGGGTTGTGGCGATGAAATTCTGCTAAGTTCTGTGCATCGGCAGTCGCCTCGAGCTGTTGAGTAGCTCTCTCTTGTTGTTGAGCAGCACGTTCGTTCTGTTAGGCGATGACTTCCGCCATCCTCTGCATTGCCTCTACAGCAGCTGCAATTTCTCCACTTCTCGCCATCTTACTCTTTCTCAAATCAGGTTGACTGAAAACCACAAGGTAAGTTAGAGGAATTCATTTCAAAACACATACCACAGAGATTTCACATAGCACAAACAAGACAGACTCACACACAAGACCCAAAGAAAACATAAACCAGGGCTCTAATACCAACTTAATGTAACGCCCCTTTTTGGGAGGGAACGTCACATTGTCAAATAAAAGAAAATGCGGAAAAGTAAAGTTTTAACAATTCAAGACCCGGTTCATTAGTTTAAGTTTAACTTGTTCGATGCTTAAATACGTGAGTAAAATAGCAGTATAAATTTTTTTTTATATAATCATTTTAATGGTTAATCCTTTTAACAATGCGGAATACAAATGGTAGTAAAGAATAAGATAGAAGGCAACATTCACATCTGAATAACATGCATATTAATATATGTATATATAATGTGCTGACATCAATTATACTTAGATACAAGCCTGAACTATCAAAAAGCAAAATTATACCTGTCCCAAAGGATTATACAAATATACCCCAGAGATACCAAAATATACAGCCCACCAAAAATAATACATCAGGCCTCAAAATAAAACACTGGCAGCCATCAGTGGCTACCAGTAAAATCAGTCTCTCAGATGAGGAGGGACCGTATTCGGGTCCTCAGCAGGATCCTCCTCTTCAGAGGAAACCTCCATGGGAACCACAGAACCGCGGGCAGAAGCCTGAGCAGTAGAATCAAAAGAGTCTTCCCAAGGGGTGTAGTAACGATCATCCCACATCTCTCGGATGGGTAGGTAGAACTCCAGCCATAGGCTAACATGGTAGGTGAGGACAAGCGCCTCATGACGTCTCCAAGCTAGGGCAATCGACACATCTCCCAAGTAGACGCAGCGATCGAAATTCAAGTTGATGTGCCAGCACTCCGGCCCTCCAAGGAAGGTCAGACGCACATCACCTAAAAATCTGCGCATACGTGCCGCCATCGTCTCCAGTGGATGCTAATCTCGATTGGGCCAGAAGCCAGGAAAATCGGGATCTTCCGCCTCCTTACCGTCATCTTTGATCAATACAGTGCACACACAGGCAGCAAATAATGGAAACACAGAAAGAGGTAAGGCATCCTACCATCATTACCAATTATAGCAGCCAGAAACAGAACGGCGCATCGCGCCCAATTAACAGTTCAAAACAGTATCTCCAAATAAAAAGCAGCAAGTCCAACGGTAAGCAAGTAAACAGTTCCAGGCAGATACTCAATACAGTAATAATTACACAAGTCATATTTACAGAAATCAATAGTTCACAATGACAGAGCATATCATGATACAAATGCATGCCTTCCCAATTCCTACTCCATGGAGCTAGACTCAAACAGTCGGAGAGAAAGATCAGGAGACGTGTCCGCAACTCGGCTGCCGTGGCCAAAGTGCTATTCAGCAACAATTTTCACATGCACATCAGGCATTATACAGACAGTCCATGCTCGATCATGATATAGGACAGTGTCAAGTCCGGATCGTCGGTGCGTTTGCATCGGTTTGCCCTACAGGCAGAGGAGCTACCAACTACCCATTGTGGAGGACCCGCACCTCGACGCCCCCGAGGTCATAACAAGACCCACACTTGTCTACTCGCACCCGCACAAAGGTGTGTTCAATCTCCTAGGCAAATAAGCCTTACAACAGTCCACAAGGACATTCACAATGCATATGTTACTATGCATAGACATGTATGATTCACAATCTCATACAGTTACATAACATGCCACAATAGGCCAATATAAACATCAATATACAAATGGTCACTCACATGGACCCATAACGTCACAATATAAGGATCAAGTCAATTTGTACATTTTTAGGTCCATTATGAATCCTAACTTAGAAATTTGTTTCCCTTTTTAAGGTTCACATCCAATCCAATTCTTGCAATTAATTAATCTTCCAAGGCAATTTAATTTCTCATAGCTTGTAATTGATTTGAGCTCTTAGGCCTCACACTCTCTTGTTCTTCACTCACTTAGAATTACCTTAAGTCTTATGATAATTTCATTCTTGGTCCTTTAAAACTTATGAAATCTTGATTATATTAAATTCTTCTAATTCATCAATTGTCTATCCCATTACATAGGTTTTTAGTCACATAATTACTTATGCTCCCAACTTGCCAAAATCACCTACTTACACCTAAAAATGCCTTAGAGGCCGTGGCTTCACAATGGTTTCAATTCCAAATCCTTTCATGTCATCATACTACATACTATTCCCTTATTTCATTTAAGTGCTCACTTGTTAAATTAGTTCACCAAGAACCCTAATTTCCATGACTCAAAACCGTGGCCCTCCAAGAGGGGTTTCCAAATATTTTTCATCCATTTCCAATCACATAATTCAATCCAATATATTTCCCATTACAACCAATCAATTCAAGGTCACAATCATCACAAATTTAGCATATAAACATAATAATCAATCAATTTAAAGAATAACCCTCATTAGGGTTTTTCCACAAATCATACAACCAAGGTTCCTAGATGCTAATAGAGGTTGAGGAGGAGTGTCTTCCTCTTACCCAAGTGAAGAGAACAAAAGAAGCACCAAGGAATCTTCTTGCAATTTTCGGATTTGCACCTCTAAGAACCCTAGAAATTTCAACTTTGTTAAATCAACACCAAAGCTTGAAAAATAAGCCATGGATGGTCGCCAAGAAGACCATGACCACGAAAATGGAGAGAAAGGAAGAGAGGTCTTGAAACTTACTCAAAAAGCTCAAGACTTGAAGCTTGGAGAAAGTGTTGAAGATGGAGGATTTTCAAGAAACTCCAAGAAGGAAAAGTGTTTAGAATGATGAGAGGATTTAGAAAATGTATTTAGATGAAATTTTTGTGAAGATTGAGTGGGGAGAGGGAGGCTGGCCGTAGCAATGGTAGAGAGAAGGAGGAGAGAAAGAAAAATGGAGAAGAAGAAGAAAGGGTAGAGAGAGAAAGTGTTTTTGGTTAATTATGGAAGTTGTGAGATAAGGGGCTGCTGCCGTGCTTAAGAGAGAAAGCATTTTCCTTCCCCAAGGGGCTGCTGTCGTGCTTGAGAGAGAGAAGAGGGAGAGGGTGTGTTGGCTTCTCTTGGAAGCTAAGGGTATTTGAGTCATTATTTGGTCAAAGCTTATCAAAGAAGCTTTGATTATTTAACATTAAATTTGAATTAAAGTGGATTGATTAGACATAAAGTGGATTTCATTTGGATAATGTGATAGGATTTTTACTACACACTATTATCCAATGGATAATAGTTACAGTTAACAGAAGCCAGTATTTAATTAATCTGACAGATAAATTTTCCGCAGTATTGATTTATTTTATCTGTTAAGATTTCTCGAAAATTAAGAAAACCTCGTAAACTGTGTCCAGTCTCGGGTTTAGTAAGATCCCCCATCGATATGTCCATAGTTCAAGGTTCGCGGAGGAAACATCGCGTTTCTCCGGTTCTGCCCAGTGCGCACGTAAAACGAGAAATATATTAAAATATTCGACGTTTCCGAAAAATTCCCAGAAAATTCTCAAAAATTGAAAATATTATAAAATGACTATTCGTCATATAATTTTTCAATTTTTGAAGCATTACAGTCGTTTTCCCGACTCCGCTCAAGTTTTGCGCAAAACGAAAAATATATTAAAATATTCATCGTTTCTGAAAAATTTCAGAAAAATTCACATAAATCACAAATATTAGAAAATGACTATTGGTGGTGAAATAATTAATTTCCAGAGTGTTACACTGATCTCAGCAATTCTCAGCTCAATGTGCACGCAAAACAAAGAATATATTAAAATATTCGACATTTCCGAAAAATTCCAGAAAAATTCCTACAAATCAAGAATAATATAAAATGATCATTTATACTTAAATAGATATTTTTCGGGATGTTACATCAATCCAAATACTCCAACATACAATCCATAGCCATCAAAGCATGCAAAGACAACCAATAGCTCATACAAGTCCAAAAAAATACACAATCATGAAAATAACACAATAAAGAGAGCAATCCACACATGGATTCCTCATCAACAACATCAAAAACGTTTCCGCACCACCAAGATAGGTTGAAGAAGATTATCTCCCTCTTACCTCTTGAAGACAACACAAGAATGTAAGCTCCCTTGTTCTTGATTTTCGTTTTCCACTTTCAAGAAAACCCTAAGGACATCAAAACTCACCAAAATCATCATCAAAGCTTAGAAAAGGAATCCTTCATCACCTAAGAGATCAAGAATCAAGAAAATGAGGAGAAAAGGTGGAAAAGCTATGAAATTTATCTTAAAGTCTCCAACTTTGAAGCTTGATCGAGCAAAAATGAAAATGGTGGATTTTGGTGGTGGTCACAAAAGAGAAAGTGTTCTAGGTGATGAGAAATTGTAGGAAATGAGGTTATTTGAGCAAGAGAAGTGGATGCCCAAAAATGGGTCTTCTTGGCCGTGAAAGAGGAAGAGAATAGAGAGAAAAGGTGAGCATTTTAGATAGTGATTCGAACAAGAAATGAAGATCTTCAATGGAAGTGTAGATTCAAGTAAGATTGAAGCTTGAAATCAAACATCCATGGAGTGTGGAAGGGTGAGGGGCTGCCGTGGAGTTAGAGAGAAGGAGGAGAAAATGGTTGAGAGAAAAAGATGAAGATGGAAAGTAGAGAGAGAAAGTGATAGTAAAGTGAAATGAAATGAAATATGTAATTAGGTGTATTTTGTGTAAGTGTATGGAATAAAATGAGTGGCCACAAAGAGCCCTCAAAATTGTGTGGTGGATAAGCGGAAAGAGGAAATTTGGCTTCTTGGAAAAGCCAATAGGAAGGTGCAAGGAAGCTTCCTCCAAGCTTCTCCAACAAGCTAAGCTTCTACTTTTCAAAAGTCAAAGTGATGTCATGGTGATGATATCACCATTTTGATGTCATTAAAATGTTCTCTAAAATATGACTAACACTGTATCGGATTTATTATCATTGGATAGAAATTACAGTTAACAAAAATCAATATTTATTGTCCAACGGATAATAAAATTATTCTGCGATTTTTATTTATCAAATAAAAATCTCAAAAAACATAAAACCTCGTAAACCATGACTAGCCTCAGGTTTAGTAAGATCTTCCATCGACGTTTTCACAGTTCAAGGTTCTCGAGAAAATATCTCATTTTCCAGCTTCGCTCAGCGCGCATGCAAAATGAGAAATAATATTAAAATATTCCGCATTCTCAGAAAAATCCAAAAAAATTCACAAAAATCACAAATATTATAAAATGACTATTTATAATAAAAATTTTAATTTTCAGGGTGTTACAACTCTCCCCTTCAAATAGAAATTTCGTCCTCAAATTTTTCATTCCTTAGAATAAATGTAGATGTTTTCCTTCATCTTATCTTCTAACTTCCACATCACGCTTCTAGTCACATCAATTCAGATCATCCTTACCAATGCGATCTCTTTGTCTTTGCGTTGCTTTGCTTTCCTAGCCTTGACCGTTACAGGAAGTATCCCATAGATCAAACTCTCTTTTAATTGTACTGTGTCCAATTCGATGACTTGGCTGATTGGGAATATACTTTCGCGATTATGACATATGGAATACATTATGAAAATTAGAAAGAATGGATGACAAAATCAGTTGATAGGCTACTAGACCAATCCGAAGAGGAATTTGATATAGTCCGAAGAATTTAGGAATGAGTTGGTTGGCAACTCAGACAAGATGACACACATTTAGCAACGTCTCCCTTCATCCCTTGCTACCAATACTTCTGTTTTAGATCTTGATATATCTTGGTGTGTGTATACTCAATTTACTCGCGTGAGCTCCATCGAAGATTAACTCCTTGAGTTCTGAATCATCTGGTATACAGACTTTATTTGTGAACATCAGGATTCCGTCGAATTCCTTCCTCACACTCTGACGCCATGCCTTGCTTTAATAGCTCCTTCTTGTCTTGTAGAAATTGGTCACTCTTCTACTTCTCTTGAATCTTTCCCGACAGATCATTCGAAATAGCGACTATATCTAGACATACCTCATTCGGTGTCATTTCCAATGACAACAACCTGCCATTGAATTACTCTATTAATTCCTTCTTCTTAACCATCATAATGAAGATATTAAGTAGCTTTTGGTTCAAAGCGTCTGCTATGACATTCACTTTTCTAGGATGACACTAAAGCTAGAGGTCATACTCCTTCAAAATTTCTAGTCACCTTCTTTGTCTCATGTTTAGTTCCTTTTTGTCAAATAGATACTTCAGGCTCTTGTGATTTTCTAACAGCGTTGAATGTTGCTCTATACAGAAAGTGTCTCTATACTCTCAGAACAATTATAACTGCGGCTAACTCCAAGCTATGAGTTAGGTAATTCTCCTCATGTACCCTCAACTACCTCGAGGTGTAAGTCACAACTTCCCAACTTTGCATAAACACACATCCTAGACCTTGATGTGAAGTATCACGAAACACTTCAAGTGGTTCCTTGGGATCAGGTAGAACTGAAACTGGTGGAGTATTCGAATATCTCTTCAATCCTTGAAATCTTTCTTCACATGTGTTGGTCCATAGAAAAGTTTGATTCTCTTCTTGTAGGCTGAGTAAGACGTTTTACTGTCTTGGAGAATCCATCGACGCTCCTTCGATAAAAGCCAACTAACCTTGTAAGTTACTAGGGTATTATGGTCTCCAGTCTTTCCCATTGTAAAACTGCTTCAACCTTTGACGGACTCACAACAATTCCCTTCCTTCGTAATTTTATGACCCAAAGTTTAACCTCCTTAACTAGCATTTGCACTTTGACAGTTTGGCATACACTTCTTTTCCTTTAAAGTCTGGAAAACTATATCGAGATGTTCAACTTGTTTCTCCATATCTTCGAGAATAGATCAGAATGTAATCATTAATGACAACGACAATTCTGTTCTAGGTAAGGATGAAAAATCCGATTCATGCGATCCATGAATACGACAGGAGCATTTGTCACTTCGAACGACATCACGAGATACCCATAATATCCAAAACGCGTTCGAAAATCATTTTGGGAACATCCTCAAATTCCCACGAATTTAATGATGACCAGTATGTACATCTATCTTGGAGAAAACAACGACTCCCTTCTCGCCGGTCCATCGAATCATTTATCTTCTTTTAAGAATTCTCATCCTCGATCATAATCTTGTTCAATTGGCGACAATCTTTATCTCATCGAGAAGTTCCATTCTTCTCCTTAACTAATAGCACTGTAGCTCATCATGCGAAACTCATTGACTATGAGAGTAGCATTTATATTCCCCTTGCTTTTGTCCTCCACAAAAGATAACATGTATCCTGAGATTCCTTTTCCTCACAAAGCTTAAACTTTGTTGGCCGTTACGAATTCAAAAGTCTTAGTCTCAAGAAACACTAAGGTCTTCATTGAAATGATGTAGTAGGATATAGCTAGGAAAATAACCAATTTATTTTTAAAATCATGAACTCTAATAGGTGTGATTTTAGGTGAGCAAGTCAAATCAACAAAAGATTCGATCTTTAGTAAAAATAGGATAGATTAAACAAACTTAAGTGTCAACGACAAGCCTTAGTAACAAAAGTAGAAATAACTAAGTCAAAGATAATTGAAGACACAGATGAATCCAAATGATCCATACGGTCATACGCTATAAAGAAATGGGTTGCCCCCAGAATTGTACAGCACAGTTATGGGATCGTCACTTGAGGCACATCGTTTAGATTTTTAGTTGGGAAAACCTTCGCTCCATCTAGGGTGTAATCTTTCCCTTCAGCTGGGGATCTTGAAGCACACACATCATCAATAGAAGACTTTTTCTTCGCTGAAGCACAATGTTTAGAAATGTGTCTGGGCTTTTCGCTTCTGAAGCAGATTATCCCTTTGATCTTACACTCCCTCGTTAAGTGGTTCTTTCCACATTTCTTACATCTTGATAAAAATGTCGAGGTCTGACATGATCTATTGCCACTAGTACTTTCTCCATGAGTTGGATGTTGCGGTTGCTTCCCTGATAATCGTGTATACGGTTTCTGCTTAAACTGATTAACCTTTCTATCATTCCTCCTTTGGAATCTAGGCAGTCCAAGGTTGTCCCTGTAACACCCCTTGATATAGTAACTACAGCACAATCGTCACTACACCACAGTCACTAAATCCAGGTGTGTCAAAGTCTCAACATATAATCTTTTCAAAATAAATATTTCATTTATACATAGATGGAAAATATAAGCCCTGAATGAATACATATTTATTATCCAACCATTAAAGTACATCCATTAAAGAAAAACATATTTCATATATAACATATTCATCCTTAAGACAAAGCACTGACAACAGGAAATATAGTGCTTACATATTCAAATAAAATATAGCGGGTACTAAAGTACAAAAGGGAAAAGTAGTAACCCTAGGATAGGTACTACTAGCAGACAAAGCCGCAACCCTAGAAATATATACGACACTCAGTGTCCCAGTCGACACGCCAGGCATCAATGCCCCCATCGAGTTGCACCTGTGCGTAACCGAAGAAATCTCGTTCTGATACCATATTGACAATAATGAATTAGCCCAATCCAAAAAGTAAGGGTGTGGTCCCTCGTCTTCTTTCTCACGATCTTTTGACATATATATATATATATATATATATATATATATATATATATATATATATATATATATATATATATATATATATATAATAGAAATACAAGGATACAAGAAAAGAGGTAAGACATCCTACTTACATTACCAATTATGGCAGTAAAGAAACAGAATGACATAGGACGCCCATATAGCAGAGTAACAATATCAAACAATAATAATCACATACAGTAAAAGAAATAGTAACAGAGTCTCAGATAATGAACAATTAAAACATTTCAGATAATCATGACATCAATAACACAATAGTATAATCATCATATAAATGAGTGACAAATGATATGCCGACTTACAATGCCGACCCACAATGCCGACTCACAATGCCAACTCACAATACATGTGCACTTGGTACCAAGATTTTCTATTTCCATTTCAAAGATGAACGTTCCAGGAGATCGGTCCCCCTCAATGAGAGTCTACACCTGACCACGAAGAGAATAGTACTTGTCAGGCGCGTGATGCGTTGTAACGATTTATTATAACCAGGGGTATAATAAGGTGATAACATCATCACGAAATGAACCACCGCGCCTCACGGTCCTCAATCAGATCCTACCACGGGATCACACTATTCAATTCTCGCTCATTTACCACAAAAAAAAATAGTGATTTGTCAGACACATAATGCGTGCAATTAGTATACACTGCGCCTTACGGTCCTCAATCAGATCCATCACAGACCTCATCATTCAATTCTCATTCATAGGCTCATATAGCCTTTTAACAGTCATTGACTGAGCAAATTGTTCAATGCGTTAACTCAATGCATAATCATAGGCTCATCTAGCCTTTTAACAGTCATCGACTGAGCAATTTGTTCAATACATGCTGACTCAATGCATGATCATAGGCTCATCCAACCTTTTAACAGTCATCGACTGAGCAATGTCCAATGCATGTTGACTCCATGCGCAATCATGTATATTCCACATGTTCACATATATTTCACAATACACATTTTCCACAATATGTCACAATTTGGCCAATTTAAGCATTAACAAAATTCTTAGTCCCGAGCACGGACCCACAATAGTATAGTGTTAATTTCTTAAGAGTGATAGCACACTTTTAAAAGTTCATTTCGGGGTTTCACCCTAGCTCAACAAGTCTTATGAGATCATTATAAAGTTCCACTTTAATTAACATCTATTATGGAATCATCATAAAGTTTCACTTAAATTAACATCTCTTATGAATTCATTTTCTAGAGAGATTTCTCTTGAAGTCCTTATTCAAGCTTCATTCCTTTAGATTGATCAAGTTCCTTAATCTAATCAATTATGCTCACTTAGAATTCTTTTAAGGTTTTGCGAGTCTTATAACTCTCTTGTTCTTCCCTCATGTTCAAAATCCTTCTAATCCACAAGATAAAGTCTTGTTCTTTATTCTTTCTATTTTATGAATTCCTAAGGGATCTAAAATTTTCCAATCATCTAAGTCTCCATTCTTGCACTACATTTTGTGACATTTTAACTTGAGAAATCCGTGAGCCTCATTATAACAAACTCTAACCCTTTTTCTTTCACCACAATGTTGATCACTTAAATCCCAATGTTGTACCAAGAATCACAACTTGGGCCATTAATCCCCCTAGAGGCCGTGAGCCTTCCTAGGGTAGAAGTCTCAAATCTTTTCCACTACAATTATCAATTCCTTAATATCTAATCACCTAAGTTCCAATATCTCCAAAATCAACCTTAAATCCTCAAAATTAGCCCTAAGGCCGTAGCCCCCAAAAGTGATAGGAAAACCCTACATTCTTCCATACATCATTCCAAACAAGATAACATACAATCCATAGCCATCAAGACATGCGAAGATAACCAATAACTCATACAAGTCTAAATACATACATAATTATGAAAAACAACACAACAAAGAGAGCAATCCACACATGGATTCCTCACCAACAACACCAAAAATGTTTCCTCACTACCAAGATAGGTTGAAGAGGATTATCTCCCTCTTACCTCATGAAGACAACACAAGGAAGCAAGCCTCTTAGTCCCTTGTGGGGATTTTCGTACTACACCTTCAAGGAAACCCTAAGGACATCAAAACTCATCAAAATCATCATCAAAACTTAGAAAAGGAACCCTTGATCACCCAAGAGATCAAGGATCACGAAAATGAGGAGGAAAGATGAAAAAGCTATGAACTTTACCTTAAAGTCTCCAACTTTGAAGCTTGATGGATCCAAAACGAAAATGGATGATTTTGGTTATGGTCACAACATGAAAGTTGCTTAGAATGGTGTCTAGATTCAAGATCAAAAGTTAGTTTCATGAAAAAGCTTGGATGGCCAAAAATGGTGGTTTTGGCCGTGGAAGAGGGGAGAAAATGGAGAGGAAAGGTTGAGTTTTTTGAAGATGACTCCAACTAGAAAAGTGTTTAGAAGGTAATAGAGTTCAAGGAAATGTGGTTACTTGAAATTTTTGCCATGGTAGAGGTGGGTGGAGATGGTGGTGCCGTGGAGAGGGTGAAGGAAAGGAGAAAAGAGAAAACTTGAAGAAGAATGAGAGAAGAGGGAAAATGGAGAGAGAAAGTGTCTTGGAAGCTTTTGAAAGTAAGAATGGAAGTGGTAAAATGAAGAAGCAAATCTTGGCTCCCCTAAGGTGAAGCATTGCCATGGAGTTAGAGAGAAAAGGGAGAACATGAAGTTTAAGAGAAAACTAATAGGAGAGAAATATTAGAGAGAGAAAGTGGTAGTAAAGTGAAATGTGTAATTAGGTGTATTTTGTATAAGTGTGTGAATTAAAATGTGTGGCCACAAAGAGCCCTAAAAAATGTGTGGTGGAGAGGAGGAGAGAAGAAATGTGGTTTCTTGAAGAAGTCAATAGGAAAGTGTAAGGAAACTTCCTCCAAGCTTCTCAAACAAGCCAAAAGGAAGGTGCTAGGAAGCTTCCTTCCTTTGAAAAGTCAAAGTGATGTCATGGTGATGATGCCACCATGGTGATGTCATTAAAGTGTTCTCTAAAATATGACTAACACTGTATCAGATTCATTATCAGTGGACAGAAATTACAATTAACAAAAACTGATATTTATTATCCAACGGATAATAAAATTATTCTGCGATTTTTATTTACCAGATAAAAATCTCAAAAAATGTAAAACCTCGTAAACTGTATCTAGCCTCAGGTTTAGTAAGATCTCCTGTCGACATTTCCACAGTTCAAGGTTCTCGGGAAAAATATCTCATTTTCCTAGCTCTGCTCAGTGTGCACACAAAACGAGGAATAATATTAAAATATTTCACGTTCTCAGAAAAATCCAAAAAAATTCACAAAAATCACAAATATTATAAAATGACTATTTATAATAAAATTATTAATTTTTTTTGGGTGTTACAACTCTCCCCTTCAAATAGAAATTTCATCCTCGAAATTTTCATTCCTTAGAATAAACATTGATGTTGTTTCTTCATCTTATCTTCTAACTTTCATGTCGCGTCTCTAATCACGTCAATTCAGATCACGCTTACCAATGTGATCTCCCTGCCTCCGTGTTGCTTTGCTCTCCTAACCTTGACCTTCATAGGAAGTATTCC
The DNA here is from genome assembly GCA_029884605.1 of Ormosia emarginata. Classification (NCBI taxonomy): domain Eukaryota; kingdom Viridiplantae; phylum Streptophyta; class Magnoliopsida; order Fabales; family Fabaceae; genus Ormosia; species Ormosia emarginata. The sequence continues at coordinate 22,015,722 of JAQQTP010000074.1, read as the reverse complement.
ATAGATCCAATTCTCTTTTAATTGTACTGTGCCTAGTTCGATGACATGGGTTGGATCGGGGATATACTTTCGCAATTATGGCATATGGAAGATATCATGAAGATTTAGAAAGAAAGGATGGTAAAATTAGTTGATAGGCTACTGGACCAATCCAAAGAGGAATTTGATATAGTCCGAAGAATTTAGGAGTGAGTTTATTGGTAACTCAGACAAGATGATACTGAAGCTGGACGTCATACTCCTTCAAAATTTGTAGTCACCTTCTCTGTCTCATGTTCAGTTCCTTTTCATTGAGTAGATACTTAAGGCCCTTGTGATTGCCAAAGGCGTTGAACATTGCTTCATACAGAAAATGTCTCCATGTACTCAGAGCAAATACAACTGCGGCTAACACCAAGCCGTGAGTTGGGTAATTCACCTCATACAACCTCAACTACCTCGAGGCGTAAGTCACAACTTCCCAACTTTACATGAACACACTTCCTAGACCTTGATGTGAAGCATCACAAAACACTTCAAACGGTTCCTTGGAATCGGGTAGAACCAAAACTAGCGAGTATTCGAATATCTCCTCACCTTTGAAATCTTTCTTCACATGTGTTAGTCCATAAAAGTTTTGATTCTCTTTTTGTAAGTTGAGTAAGATGTCTTACTATCTTGGAGAATCCATCTATGCTCCTTCGATAAAATCCAACTAATCCCACCAGCTATGAGTCTCCTTTACGGTCTCCGGTCTTCCCTTTTGAAGAACTGCTTCAACTTTTGACGGATTCACAACAATTCCTCCATTTGAAATTTCATGACCCGAAAATTGAATCTCCTCCAACCAGAATTTGTACTCTAATAATTTGGCGTACAACTCTTTTCCTTTAAGGTCTGGAAAACTATATCGAGATGTCCAACGTGTCCCTCCATATCTTCAAGAATAGATCAGAATGTCATTGATAAAGACAATGACATATCTGTCCTAGGTAAAGATGGAAGATCTAATTTATGCAATCCATGAATACGACAAGACCATTTGTCACTTCGAACAACATCACGAGATATCCATAATGTCCAAAGCGCGTTCGAAAATCATTTTGGGAACATCCTCAAATTCCCACGAATCTAATGATGACCAGTACGTACATCTATCTTGGAGGAAACAACGACTCCCTTCTCGCTGATCCATCGAATTGTTTATCTTCCTCCGAGGATACTCATCCTTGATGGTAATTTTGTTCATTTTGTGACACTCCATATCTCACCGAGAAGTTTCATTCTTCTCCTTAACTGACAACACTGTAGCTCATCGTGAGAAACTCGTTGACTACAAGAGTGACACTTATATTCCCCTTGCTTTTGTCCTCCACACAAAAGATAACATGTATCCTTGGATTCCTTTTCCTCACAAAGCTTCAACTTTGTTGGCCGTAACGAGTCCAAAAGTCTTTAGTTTCAGGAACACTAAGGTTTTCTTTGGAACGATTTGGCCGAATATAATTAGAAAATAATCAATCTATTCCTAAAATCATGAACTCTAAATAGGTGTGATTCTAGGTAAGCAAGTCAAATCAATAAAAGATTCGATCTTCAGTAGAAATAGGATAGATTAAACAAACTTAAGTGTCAACGACAAGTCTTAGTAACAGAAGTAGAAATAACTAAGTCAATGATAATTGAAGACACAAATGAATCCAAATGATCTATACGGTCATACGCTATAAAGAAATGGGTTACCCCCAGAATTGTACAGCACAGTTACGGGATCGTCGCTTGAGGCACAATCTCCATCGCTTAGATTTTCAGTCGGGGAAACCTTCGCTCCATCCAAGGTGTAATCTTTCCCTTCAGCTGGGGATCTTGAAGCACACACATCATCAACAGAAGACTTCTTCTTCGCTGAAGCACAATGTTTAGAAATGTGTCCAGGCTTTTCACTTCTGAAGCAGATTATCCCTTTGATCTTACACTCCCTTGTTAAGTGGTTCTTTCCATATTTCTTACATCTTGATAAAAATGTCAAGGGCTGACTGGATCTACTGCCACTAGCACATTCTCCATGAGTTGGACGTCGCTGTTGCTTCCCTGATAATCGTGAATGCGATTTCTGCTTAAACTGATTAACCTTTCTATTATTCCTCCTTTGGAATCTAAGCAGTCCAAGGTTGCCCCAAAATTGACTTTCCTCCAACAGATTCTGAACCTCAACTTCCAATTCTTGCTGTTGTGCAGCCCTTTGATCTTGGTGAGTTATCACCTTAGCTATCCTTTGCATTGCTTCTGCAGTCGTAGTCATACTTCTATTATCTCGTCTTGCGCATACATGCGTACGTCTACCACGAGCCATTGCCCTTGCATGTCTATCGCGAGCCATTGACTTTCTTTGAAGAAGGACAAAATATAACACAATAAAGCAAACATAATTATTTCAAACAACATTGTCTCCTTTCGGAGACCAAACACAAAGAGTCACACAATCCAAATAGAATAAGTCCAATCCAAGAATCCTAACAGTCTCCAATTCGAGCTTCTTCATTCTACCTCTTATGGTGTAACCTCTTGCAGGTCGTCAACCCCCAAACAGCTTCTCAAACCAAACTTACACCAGCTATTCCTTTCTCCAGAAGATCGGCTTTCCAAAACCTTTTGTTCTCCTTACTAAAGAATCCCTATTCTCCTAGTACAGTACACCTAGGCAAAGTCATAGTTTCCTGTACACACAGAACATTACATATTGAGTAGGCCAATCCTCAATATCATGCAACTGTATAATAGTAGCTACTAACATTCAACCTATGGCAAGCCATGCATTCCTTTCCCATCATCTCAATCAAGAGACAAGGAAGTGCACAACATACAAAAGTTCTAATATGCCTAAACATAGCAAGTCCATACCCCGGCTCAACAGGATGAACTGCTCTGATACCACCTAATGTAACACCCCTTGATTTAATAACCACAACACAATCGTCATTATTGCCACAGTCACTAAATCAAGACGCGCTACAATTTAACAACAAGTTTGAAAAATTTAATCATTGTGCATATATAGAAAATACGAGCCACGACATGAAATATATATATATATATATATATATATATATATATATATATATATATATATATATATATATATATATATATATATATATATTTATGTTTACTCGCATCCAAAATACAATGTCAGCTGAATATAAAGTTACAATTCCACAATCCCTACATAGAAGTAAAATACAACATAATTAGACATAAGTTTTGCATAGCATAACTACCATACAAAACTTTGGCCTCTCCCAAATTCATACACCTGAATGGAAGGGTCCTGCACTTGATCCTCCTCCGGATCCCCAATAGATGATCTTCCCTCTTGAGACACGTCATGATGCATAGGAACCTGAATAGGTGACATAACCGAAACCTCTCTAGGAAAGAGGTGGCGGTTATCCCACAACTCTCTGATGGGTATAGGGAACTCCACATGCATAAAAGTATGAGAGATGCTCGTAGTAGCTCCAGGATAGTTACCACTTCGAATTATAGTCACATCTCCCATGAACATAAAATGCTCCGCATCACGGTCAGAATGCCAGGCTTCCAAGCCTCCATGGAACTGTATCCACATGCAACTAAAGTAAGCTTGTCCCGATGCCATCGTGAAGAGACAAAAGTCGATCCCAAACTAAACTAAGCTAATTCAACTCGCACTCTTCACAGTCTTTATCCAAACATAGCATAAGACAAGGTAATACAACAAAGAAGTGAGATATCCTACTTACATTACCAATTATGGCAATAAAGAAACATAACGGTGCAGAACGCCCACATAGCAGAGTAACGACATTAAATAGTAATAATCACATACGATAAAAGAAACAGCAGTAGAGTCTCAGAAAATGAATAATTTAAAACATTTCAGATAATCATGACATCAATAACACAATAGCATAGCCATCATATAAATGAGTGCCAAATGATATGCCGACTCACATTGCCGACTCACATTGCCGACTCACAATGCATGTGCACTTAGTACTAAGATTTTCTATTCCATTTCAAAGATGAACGTTCCAGAAGATCTGTCCCCCTCAATGACAGTCTTCGAGACCACAAAGAGAATAGTGCTTTATCGGGACCGTAATGTGTTGCAATCGGTTTATCATGACCAGGGGTATATAAAGTGATAACATCATCACGGAATGAACCACCGCGCCTTACGCCCCCCATAGATCCTTCCATTGGACTGCACTATAACAATTCTCGTTCATTTACCACAAAAAGAATAGTGATTTGTCAGGCCCGTAATGCGTGTAATCGGTGTTCACCATGCCTTATGCCCCCCATAGATCCATCACAGATCACATAATTAAATTCTCATTCATTCACCGAGTAAAGAATAGTGATTTGTCGGGCCCGTAATGCGTGCAATCGGTATACACCGCACCTTACGCCCCCCATAGATCCTTCCACTGGATCTCACTTATTCAATTCTCATTCATAGGCTCATACAACTTTTTAACAGTCATCGACTGAGCAAATATTCAATGCATGTTGACTCAATGCATACTCATAGGCTCATCCAGCCTTTTAACAGTCATCGACTGAGCAAATATTCAATGCATGTTGACTCCATGCACAATCATGTATATTCAACAATAATGGTATACTTTCCATAACATGCCACAATTTGGCCAAGTTAGATATCAACATGTTCATGTATATTTCATAATAACACTCTTCCATCATATGCCACAATTTGGCCAAATAAGCATCAACAAAATTCTAGTCCCAAACACGGACCCACAATAGTATAATATTAATTTCTCAAGAGTGATAGCACACTTTTAGAGGTTTATTTCGGGTTTACTTTAATTAACATCTCTTATGAATTCATTCTCTAGAGAGATTCTCTTGTAGTCCTTATTCAATCTTCATTCCTTTAGATTGATCAAGTTCCTTAATCTAATCAATTATGCTCACTTAAAATTACTCTAAGGTTTTGCAAGTCTCACAAACTCCTTTGTTCTTCCCGTATGTCCAAAATCATTCTAAGTCATAATATAAAGTCTTATTCTTTGTTATTTTCATTTTATAAATTCTTAACAAATCTAGAATTCTCTAATCATCTATGTCTCAATTTTAGTACTACATTTTGTGGCATTTTTGCCTTAAGAATCTGTGGGCCTCATTATAACAAAAGTCCAACCTTTTTTCTTTCACCACTTGGACCATTAAATCTCCTAGAGGCCGTGAGCCTCCCTAGGTGAAAACTCCCAAAAGTTTTTCATTACAATCATTAATTCTTCATCACCTAATCACCTAAGTTCCAATGTCTCTAAAATCAAACTTAAATCCTCAAAATTTAGCCTTAAGCCTATGACCCCCAAAATAGTAAGTAAACCCTACATTTCTCCATACATCAATCCAAACATTCCAACATACAATCCATAGTCATCAAAGCATGCAAAGACAACTAATAGCTCATACAAGTCCAAATAAATACACAATCATGAAAACAACACAACAAAGAGAGCAATCCACACATGGATTCCTCATCAAAAACGTTTTCTCACCACCAAGATAGGTTGAAGAGGATTATCTCCCTCTTACCTCTTGAAGACAACACAAGAAAGTAAGCTCCATTGTTCTTGATTTTCGTTTTCCACTTTCAAGAAAACCCTAAGGACATCAAAACTCACCAAAATCATCATCAAAGCTTAGAAAAGGAATCCTTCATCACCTAAGAGATCAAGAATCACGAAAATGAGAAGAAAAGGTGGAAAAGTTCTGAACTTTACCTTAAAGTCTCCAACTTTGAAGCTTGATCTAGGAAAAACGAAAATGGTGGATTTTGGTGGTGGTCACAAAAGAGAAAGTGTTCTAGGTGATGAGAAATGGTAGGAAATGAGGTTGTTTGAGCAAGAGAAGTGGATGCCCAAAAATGGGTCTTCTTGGCCGTGAAAGAGGAAGAGAACAGAGAGAAAAGATGAGCTTTTTAGAGAGTGATTCCAACAAGAAAGGAAGATCTTCAATGGAAGTGTAGATTCAAGCAAGATTGAAGCTTGAAATCAAGCATCCATGGAGTGTGGAAGGATGTGGGGCTGCATGGAGTTAGAGAGAAGGAGGAGAAAATGGTTGAGAGAAAAAGATGAAGATGGAAAGTAGAGAGAGAAAGTGATAGTAAAGTGAAATGAAATGAAATATGTAATTAGGTACATTTTGTATAAGTGTATGGAATAAAATGAGTGACCACAAAGAGCCCTCAAAATTATGTGGTAGAGTAGAGGAGAGAGGAAATATGGCTTCTTGAAGAAGTTAATAGGAAGGTGCAAGGAAGCTTCCTCCAAGCTACTCCAACAAGCTAAGCTTCTACTTTTCAAAAGTCAAAGTGATGTCATGGTGATGATGTCACCATTGTGATGTTGTTAAAGTGTTCTCTAAAATATGAGTAACACTGTATCAGATTTATTATCAGTGGATGAAAATTACAGTTAAGAAAAATCAGTATTTATTGTCCAATGGATAATAAAATAACTCTGCGATTTTTATTTATCAGATAAAAATCTTGAAAAATATAAAACCTCGTAAACCGTGACTGGCCTCGGGTTTAGTAAGATCCTTCGTCGATGTTTTCACAGTTCAAGATTCTTGGGAAAAATATCTCATTTTTCCTGCTCCGCTCAGTGCACATGCAAAATGAGGAATAATATTAAAATATTTCCCATTCTAAAAAAAAATCAGAAAAATTCACAAAAATCACAAATATTATAAAATAACTATTTATAATAAAAATTTTAATTTTCGGGATGTTACAACTCTCCCCTTCAAATAGAAATTTTGTCCTCAAAATTTTCATTCCTTAGAATAAACATGGATGTTTTCCTTCATCTTTTCTTCTAACTTCCACATTGCGCCTCTAGTCACGTCAATTCAAATCATCCTTACCAATGTGATCTCTTTGTGTAACACCTTTGTGGGGATGTCACATTTCTGATGAAATAAAATAAATTTACTCAAGTTCTAAAACATTTGATACATAATAATATGAGTTGTAAAATTTTTCTTTCCTTTTATACATAATAACGTTAAATAAAATAACATGGAACATAAAATAAAACAAACCATTATCACACCATAATATACATATGATTTTGTTTTAAGTTGTACAAATAATTTACAACTACAACTATTTAATAAAGCGGTAAAGAGTCAGTAGAGTATTAAAAACATAAAGTGCCCAAGTGTACATCAAAGATTCCTAACCCTCCGAAGGATCACTCTCAGATGGATCATCGGATGACAGAAATCCAGGATGTCTCGTAGCTTTACAGACAGGAGTCCGTGCTGTCGACACACTACTAATCTCATTAGGCGCATGGAAAATTCCTCCCTAGTAACGCCTAAGAGTCAGCGGCATCTCAAGATGTAAATGCAGAGTAGTAGTAAAAATAGGCTCCCCATCAAACTTTCCACGTAGGGTCACAGTCAGATGCCCCACGTAGACTACCGATCCTCTATCCTCACGCAGTCGCCAGGCCTCAGTGCCTCCGTGAAACTCAAGTCTCACAAAACCCAAGAATCCAGGCAACGCCATCACCACAGATCCAAATGATAAGGGTGATCTGACAGCTCGCACTCGTCGAACTGATCACTCGGCTACTGCTTCTCAGGGTACAGAATCTCTAGAGGCTGTTCCTCTTCCTCCTCTTCAAACTCTTTACAGAATATAAACAATAATACAGAAATGCATACAAATAAAGAGGTGAGACGACCTACATCATTACCAGCATGGCAATAAAGAAAATGAAAATACAAACAGTTATCACAGTTTAACACAATAATACATAACACAATATCATAAACAACATCACAATTTAACACATCATACATAATATCACAAATAATAATAAAAAGATGCATACCATAAATGCAAATGTATAACAACTCGTTCTTACTCCATGCAGCTAAACACAGATATCAGAGAGAATGACTCGGAAGAACAATCAGTATCTCAGGCTGCCCAACCAACTATTACACTGTCAAAAGTCCTGTAAGTAGTCCACAGTCCAAACATCGTGTAAGTAGTACACAGTCAAATACGTCGTGCACCACAGGCATTGTACTAGATAGTCTCCCCAAGATCTCGATTAAGAATAGTGCGTGTCGCGATCATTAGTGTGTTGCCCGTTACCACGGCCCAGAGGAGCTACCAACTGTCCACATGTGGAATCCTTCGCACACTAACGCCTCCAAGATTCATTAAATGAACCACACTATGCTTATCACACCCACAACACGGTGTAATTCATCTCGTCAATCAATTCGTAAATTTTAACCAAATTGACATAACTCTCAATGCATGAATAAATAATCATTTAAAGGAATCCTTATGGATTCTTCACAAATAAAGGAATCCTTATAATCAATCACAAATAAGGAAAGCATTTAAACAAACAAGTAAAGGAATCCTTATGGATTCTTCACCACAAATACAACCACTTTCTCATCACCACACATGTTTGATGAGATCAAATCTCCCTCTTACCTTAAAGGAAGACAACTCCTTCTAACTCTCCTCCTATGGTTTTCGTGTGACCTCCAAGAGAAACCTAACATACTCAAACAAATTTTAAAGAGTCATAAATATAGGAGAAAAACATAAACCATGGATCAATCATGGCTTAGAACCTAGGAAATCAAGTTAAAAAGAAGAAACAAGAATTTTCACCTTGTAGGAAAAATCTCCAAAGTGATTTTCCAAGCTTAAGATGAATTTTTTTGGAAGAACTCTCAACTAGAGATGTTCTTAGAATGGTGTTTGGAATTGAGAAAATGTGTTAGATGAAAATTTAGATGAGTATAGGTGTGGGAAATGGTGTTGGTCGAATGGCTCAAAGAAGGAAGCAAGAGAGTTGTTCTCGGTGTTCTTGTTTTTGGAGAAGGTTGAAATGAAAATGGCTAAGTAAAATGCTCTCCTTTCCTCGACTTGGCCGTGAACCTCATCCAAGGAGATGACCTCCTTTGTTGACTCCTCCTAACACCTAATGGCCTTAGATGTAATCTAGGGTTGATATTCAAGGCTTTGGCTCCAAGCTTGTTCCTAATTGGTGTAGAAAAACTAAGTCACCAAGTGACTAGGCCTTCTTGAAAGGTCTTGGCCGAATGGCCCTAATGGAGAGCAAACCAAGTTTGTGCTTCATTCATGCAATCTAGTTACACTTAGGTGCATTTAGTTAGTTTGCTTAGTTACTTGGTTAGCCATTTAGTTAGCTAGGATGACTAACCATCTCCTAGATTTCTCTAGAACCTTCTCTAACTAGAACTTAAATAGATAGCTAACTAGGTTTCCTTCACTTAGTTACTAAACAAGCTTCCTATACTAACTTAGTTAGGTTTAAGCTAACTTGGTTAAGCTTTCTAGTTTAATCTTAACAAGTCCAACCGCTTTTGTGGACTTGATTTCTATTGGTCTAGAATTTTCAAGCCACTATTGTTGACTAGCTCTCATTGGCTTAGGATTTACTCTAGCCAGAAACGTTGATTGTTTCTCCAAACACGGGTCCCACAGACTTTTCGGGTCCATGGTCATTTTGGAGCAGATTTCTTCTGTTTTTAAGACAGTAGGTACTGTCAAATAAAATAATATTATAATAATATAAAATTATTTTATTGCACAATTAAATCCCAAAAATTAAAAGATTAATACATGTATCATTCAGAATTGGGTTTAGTAAGATCCCCCAGCTCCAAATAATTAAAATAAGATTTTTTCGGCCAGAAATTTATTATTATTTCCTAGACTCGGAGCAAATCACACACAATGATCAAATACAATAATGAAATAGTCAAATTCTATTTATAACTCACAGAAAATATAAAATAGTACAATCATGACAATATCGTACTTAACTCAAAAGTTGGGGTGTTACAACTCTTCCCCACTAATAAAATTTCGTCCCTGAAATTTATCGTACCTCAAAGCAGTTGAGGGTATTGCTCCCTCATTTTATCTTCTAGCTACCAAGTAGCATCACCTGTTACATCGGTCCATATCACCTTTACTAATTCAATCATCTTCCCTCGAAGCTGCTTCACTCTCCTGTTCGCAATCTTAACAGGAAGTGTTTCATACGTCAAATTATCCTTCAGCTGTACTCTATCAGGCCGTATAACATACGTTAGATCGAAAATATATTTCCTCAACTGAGACACATGAAATACATCATGTAGATTGGATAGAAAAGGTGGTAAAGCTATTTGGTAAGCTACAGGACCTATCCGACGAATAATCTGATAAGGTCCAATGAACTTAGGAGTGAGCTTCCTGGATTTAATAACCCTTCCGACACCAGTTGTAGGAGTTACTCGCAAAACACATGCTCACCTTCCTCAAATTCAAGAGGTTGTCTTCGCTTATCAGCATAGCTCTTTTGTCTGCTTTGAGTCGTCCTCATTTTCTCCTGAATCATCTTCACCTTTTTCGTAGTCTGTTGCACAAGATCGGGTCCAATAGTCATACTTTCTCCATCTTGATACCAACACAAAGGCGTCTGGCATCGTCTTCCAATAAGGCTTCATAGGGCGTCATCCCTATACTTGAGTGAAAACTATTGTTGTAGGTGAATTCTAGCAGAGACAAGAATTCATCCCAACTCCCTTGTTGTTCCGACACACAAGCACGCAACAATTCTTTCAACGATTAGATTGTTCTCTCCATTTGACCATCAGTCTGCGGATGATAAGCAGAACTCAATCGCAATTTAGTTCCCATGGCTTCTTGTAAACTTCGCCAGAACCTTGATGCAAACCTCGAATCTCTATCAGAAACTATACTTGTGGGCACACCATGAAGTCTGACAATCTCGCTGATATACATCTGGGTTAATCTTTCCAACGAATACTTAATATTGATCGGCAAGAAATGTGCTGACTTCGTAAGCTTATTAACTATAACCCATATAGAATCATGTCCCTTCCTCGTCCTTGGCAATCTGGTAACAAAATCCATTGAAATACTATCCCATTTCCACTCTGGAATAGTTAATGGTTGTAACATACCGGTAGGTCTTTGATGTTTCACTTTTGCCTTCTGACAAACAAGGCAAGACGTCACACGCTCCGCCATATCTCTCTTCATCCTTGGCCACCAAAACATCTGCTTTAAGTCTTGATACATCTTAGTCATTCCCGGATACATACTTAAATTACTAGTATGTGTTTCATCCAAAATTGTTTTCTTAAGATCGGGGTCATCAGGTATACTCCCTCAAATCTTAAGATTCCATCAGATCCTTCCTCCACCATTGCCTTATGACCTTGCTTCAAAAATTCATTTTCACTCAGTAAAAACACATCCTCATCCTGTTTTTCTCATATTACTTCTAGCAAGTCATTCAAAATCACCACCTTACTTAGACAAATCTTTCCTGGTACCAATTCCACTGACAACTATAAATCTCTGAATTGATTAATCAGCTCCTCCTCCTTTATCATCATGGTAGAAACACAAATCACTTTTCTGCTCAAGGCATCCGCCACCACATTCGCCTTCCTTGGATGGTATTGAAGTTGAAAATCATAGTCCTTCAAGAACTCTAACCATCGTCTCTGCCTCATGTTCAATTCCTTCTGATCAAACAAGTATTTTAGACTCTTGTGATCACTAATAACATTGAACATAGCTCCATATAGAAAATGCCTCCACACTTTTAATGCAAAAACCACTACGGCTAGTTCCAAATCATGTGTTGGATAGTTCCTCTCGTGTACCTTCAACTGTCTTGAAGCATAAGCCACCACATTCTTGTTTTGTATTAATACACATCCCCACCCTTGGTAAGAAACGTCACAATACACCTCAAAAGACTTGTTAGGATCTGGCAAAATCAACACTGGTGCAGTCGTCAATCTCTTCTTCAACTCTTGGAAACTTGCTTCACGTTTCTCCGTCTAATCAAAAGCTTGACTCTTCCTTGTGAGCTGCGTAAGCGGTCCAGCTATCTTAGAAAAACCTTCAATAAACCTCCTATAATATCCAGCCATTCCAACAAAATTTGGAACCTCCGTCACTGTCTTAGGTCTTTTCCATTGTAAAATAGTCTCCACCTTGACGGATCCACCGCAATACCTTCCTTGGAAATCACGTGACCTAGAAATTGAACTTTTTCTAACTAAAACTCACATTTTGCTAACTTTGCATACAACTTCTTTTCTTTCAAAATCTGGAGAACTATACTGAGATGTTCAACATGCTCTTCTTGACTTTGAGAGTATGTCATCAATAAAAACAACGACAAATCTGTCTAGATATGGATGAAAAATCCTATTCATATAATCCATGAATATTGCAGGAGCATTCGTCACTCCGAACGGCATCACTTGATACTCATAATGCTCGTAACGAGTTCAAAAAGCTGTCTTAGGTACATCATCTACCTTGACACGAATCTGATGATAACCTAATCGCAGATCTATCTTATACCAATTAATGTAACACCCACCGTAGGGTATTACATTTTATGTTAATTATTACTGAATTACTTCCCAAGTTATAAAATAATATTATTTAATAAAATATAAGTTATAAAATTTCTTGATATTGATAAGATAAACTTAGCAGAAAATAAAAATATTTAAACATCATCACAAATAATTTACATCATATACATCACATAAGTACTGTCAAACTTATTTATATACAGACCAAGTTCTCAAAAGTGTTTAAACATTTCTACATTACCATACTGGCCTAAGTACATCTAGACAACAGAACCCTCAGACGGGTCCTCCTCGGGATCAGCCTCAGATTCCTCAGAAGGTAGGAATCCTGGTTGACGTGTCGTCCTACGGACAGGTGTCGGAGCAGAAGATACAATGTTGATCTCATATGGGACTTGGTAACGACCGCCCTAATATTGCCGAATAGATAATGCAAATTCTACATGTACATATATAGTAACAGAAAAGAAAGGATTTCCATGAAAGATCCTACTCATATTAATTGTCAAATGTCCCTGATAAATAAGTCCCTCCTCATTGGGACTAATACGCAAAGCACCAGCTCCTCCATGAAATTGTAACCTCACGTACCCAAAGAAACTAGATCTGGTTGCCATCAAATCAGAACTCAGCCTCCTCAGCAGGAATCTACTCCTCTCCACCTTCTTGCTCAATACCTTGCTCAGTGTCTTTACCAAATATAAATACATTACAAGAATAGGCATATAAAGAGGTGGCAGCATGGAGACAGTATGTACAACATATCATACAGATACATCACGTAATAATACAGGTATAATAAACAATAAACATAATCATTTCATCCAACATTCCTTAACATTTGACAGATAAAATATCTCAAAGATAAATATGTTCAAGTTATGCATATGCTCATTGACTCATTTTCCTACTCCATGGAGCTAAAACTCAAGTCGAAGAGATTGATCTAAAAGATCTGTCTGTACCAACATGCCTCAGACCACATGCCACAATTCTCATAAGTGTTTTCACATCTAGCATATACACGACAATATTTACTAGATCTTGATTAAGAATAATGTCTGGATCCAGATCGTCGGTGCATTGCATCGGTCCGATCCACAGTACAGAAGAGCTACCAACTGCTCATTGTGGAAAACCCGCACCCGGACGCCCCCAAGGTCAACAAGTGGCCTACACTACGCATATCGCACACACTCAAGAGGTGTAAGTCTCTCCTAGGCCATTAGCCTTAACATAGTCCATCGGACTTTTCTAATGCATGCTCAATGTATACAAGTCATTCTCAGTCCAAAGTCATAATCTCAGATACAAGGTCCACACACTGGCCCAACAATATTTTTACCATATTTCTCAATCGCATAAACATTTTATTGCATTTTCACAATTGCACAACATTTTTGTCATGTTTTCAAATCGCATATTGATTTTTCAATGTTTTCTTAATCGCGTAAAAATATTTAAACGTTTTCCCAATTGCATAGCAATTTTTCAACGTTTTTGAAATCGCTTAGCTTAAAAATCATATTTTTAAGTTACGTAAAGCATTTTTCAGCATTTTTCAACTACATAAAGTATTTCTCAACCTTCTAAACCTTATTTTGGCCTTTCTAAAAATTTATATCATTTCTTATTTTGCTTTTCCATATTTTCTCACTTAAAATTTCCTAACGCGCTCAAAAACCCAATGAGTGAGCTATACGTTAGTAAATTTCAAGTCGCCAACATAATCACCATAATAATTAGATTAATTCTAAAAATTTAATTCTCTTTAAAACAAGTTGAGGTTCAAACACTTTCAACCTCGCTTTTTCTTTCATAAACAAAATCTTCATTTTCAAATAACAAAGTGTTTTGTTTCCATTTCTTAAATCCTTGTACTTAATCAACTAAATTACCACTTTAAAATCATATTTTTACATAAAACAAAATCATTCCAAGCCTTCAAAACCGTGGGGGACATGGCCATTGAAACCATCATATCTTTTCTTTTCCTTTCCTTCCTAACATCTAATTTTATCATTCATGAAAATCTTAACTTGGATACACCTATTTTGAGGTGTTGAGGTCGTAAGCCTCATGGCCTTTGGAACCCAAAATTTGTTTTCCTTTCCATCATCAATCATAGCATACATGTATATAATCAACATATCATATAATCAAGCATACCATAAAGCAATAAAAATCACATAAAGCATATAACACAAATAAATAATTTAAAGCACATAAACAGTCAATAAATTAATTACACAACTAAGGATATGAACCCTCACATGGATTCACCATCTATCACAAACAATTTCATCTCTCACCACCATACTTGGTTGGTAAGATCAATCTCCCTCTTACCTTAAGGAAGATCAAACCCTTCTTGGATCCTTTTCCTAGGGATTTCGTGTGGCTCCAAGAAAAATCCTATCAAGTTTAAACAAATTTACAAAGTCATAAACTATGGTAGAAAAAGAAAAACCATGGATCAATTATGGCTTTAGAACTTAAGAATCACTTTGAAAACAAGAAACAAGGATCTTTACCTTGTAGGATAGAAACTTCAAGTTTGGATTTCAAGCACTAGATGGATGATTTTGAAGAAACTTGTAAAATGAAAGATGTTTAGAATATGGTTTAGGTTTAAGAAGTGGGATTAGATAAAATTATGGAAGGTTATATGTTGGTCTAGGGTGTGGCTGCCGAGAGCTTCTCAAAGAAGAGAAAATGAAGTTTTTGTGTGTTCTTGGAAGAGAGAGAATGGAGAGAAAAGCTTAAGTGATAGGAATTGATAAGGATGAAATGAATTTTGGTCTCCTAAGCCTTGTGTTAGCTGTGAGAGTGTAGGGAGTGAATGGTAAGTTTTTTGTTTACATTTAGATCTTTATGGAGGCTGAGATATTTAACAAAGTGATAAGCTCAAAAATTTTGAGTCATGAACTTTCTTAAAGACCAAATGGCTGTGGAACCTAATGGGAAAACACTAACTAAGTTTTGCTTCATTTAGTTACCTTGTTAAGTTTAGGTAAACCTAGTTAGCTTACTTAGTTCATTAGCCAACTATCTAGTTACTTAGGTGATAGTCATCAATTCTTGAACATTGTAGAACCTTCTTGTAACTAAGAACCCTAATGGTTAGTAACTAAGTTTTTCTCTATTTGATTACTTCCTAAGTACTTTAGAATAACCTAGTTAGATGTAAGCTAACTTAGTTAGATTTTCTACTTTCTATCTAACTAGTCCAACCACTAAATTTGACCATCTTCCATTGGTTTAGAATATGTCAAGCCACTAATGTTGACTTCGTTCCTATTGGTTCACTATCAGTAAGTCTCAAGACTTTACCAGTTCCTATTGTCCACTGGACAGAAGCTACTGCTCATAAGTCAGTAGGTATCGTCCACTGGATAATAAAATAATAATAAAAATATAAAATATTTTTATTTCACAGATAAATTCTAAAAATTAAAAGATTATGACACGCATATCTCGGAATTGGGTTTAGTAAGATCCCCCAGCTCCTAATAAATACATAAAGATTTTTCCCAGTTAGAAAATTATTATTTTCTTATCTGAGAGTAAATCACACAAAACAACCAAATACAGTCACGAAACTGTCAAAATAATTTTACAGCACACATAAATCACAAAATAGTACAATTCTGTTATTACTGTAAAATAACAAATTTCGTGGTGTTACACTATCACCCCCTATATAATGCCTAATTTGGCCTTACATCATTAGAAACCTGATGGATACAAAGCTAGGTCAATTAGGAATCACTGGGCCCAAGTCTCATGTCATTTAGAGGCCTACAACTTAAGTTATGCTCAATTTAGTGGCCTAACTCGTCAATAACTCGTCTCTGTTTTCCAGCTTCAATTATGTGTCCCAAACGATGTAGTTTTGTTTAGGAGTCTTCATAAAAGGTGTAGCTTTTGTCTTAGCTTTCATTTGGGCTTAGTTTGACATTCGTTGAACTCCTATAACTCGAGATATGGGTTGATGAGTGCACAAAGGTCAAGCTGTCAGGATCAGCATTCTAGCTCTTGCTTCAACCTCAATTTAAATTATCCAAACGTATGATTCAGCTCCTGAGATATTGATGAAACTTGTAGAGATTTGTCTTAGCTTTCTTACCAGACTAGAATCACACCAATCATATATTTGAAACTTAGATTATAGCCAAAATATTGAACACTGCCAAATAGATAAATTAAGGCCAATTCATGCAATAATTCCTTTAATGATCCAATTAGGCCCAATATTATAAAATGTGAGAAAACCAATTTAATTAAGCAAAATTAAACCTTAAGACACCTAGTGAGAGGATTATTAAATGAATAAAATATATCATCCATCAAGCACGGCCTATTTCCATGATGCCTTTCACATTTAGGACATTTTGGCCCCTAGGGTTCCACCTGAACCTGTTTTCCTTTATCTTACAAGTACTTGGGTCGTGGAGTGTAACACCCCAAAATTTCTTATTTCTCAGGTATATGTGGTTTTTATGATTTTTGTGATTTTTATGAATTGTTTGATTTATTTTGATTATTTTATTATTATTTTTAGACTGTTAATGCGGGCCGGGGGAGCTTACCTAAAATTGAAAATAGTTTTTAAAATTTTTCTATTGTCCATTGGATAATAGCTTCCGGTAAAAATATAGTTGAATGATTCTAGACTTAGGCTAGTCATCTTTTCTAGAGGTTTCTTTTGTGACTCACTAAGTGAATCACCTTATGACTCATCTTATGTGGTGACTCATTGGGTGACTAGCCATGTGATTCACCTTATTTGCACCAATGGAAGGAAAGCTTACAAGCTAAGCTTGGTGGTGGTCAAAGATGATGGCCATGACTCACTAGGTGACTAGCCATGTGACTCACTACATGACTCACATTTTTTATGACTCACCCAAGGAGAAGCTCATGGTCATGGACAAGGAGGCATTGGAGGGTCCTAGAAGCTTAGTTCATCACTTATTCATTTCCATTTTCATCTTTCTATTAAAGAAACACAAAACTCTCTCACCTTTCTCTCTTGTGAGCCCACGACCAAGCACCAAGAAACACCATCCAATCTTCCATAATTTCAACTAACTTCATTTCTTAAATCTATACACCATTCTAAGACACTTGTGTGCTGAGAACATCACCTAGTTCATCCATCTTTTATCTTTTTCTTCAAGCTTAAGATTTGAAGCTTTTAAGGTGAAGTTTTGTAAACTTTATTTTTCTTTTCTATTTCAAGTTCTAAGACCATAACTTTGATCTATGGTCATCTTAGTCAAGCCTTAGATGTTAATACTTGTGTGTTTATTTTGTTTCAAGAACAACTTGATGGAGAAAGTTTACCTTAAAGGAGGCATACAAGGAGCTTTGAGCATCATCTAAGATAAGAGGAAGATTAACCTTACCAACCAATCATGGTGGTAAGGAACGAAAATTTGTGTTGTATGTGATAAATCCATGTGAGGATTTATTCACTTGTTTGTATAAATTTAGTGGTTTGTGCTTGTTTGCTCTATATGATTTTAAAGCTTTGATATTATGCATGAATTGGTTATAGTAGAAATTTGATGATAGAGATATGTTGTATACTTTGAAAATCATGTGTGTTGGACAAAAATTTTGGTTCCAAAGGCCATAGAGGTTCACAACCATCAAGCTTAAAATAGGGCATCCAAGGCAAATATATTTTATTAATTAAGGACTTAGTTGATTTTGTAACAAGGACATGAGTTAAAGTTTTACAAGTTGAAGAAGGAAGTGAACAAAGTTTTATTATGGGAAAGGGATTGATTTTTTAGCCATGAGAAATGAAATGAGTTTAAAAAGATGATTTTAAATTTTAAGTAGTTCATTTAAAAGTGTTTTAGTGAAGGTAAATGGAAAAGAAAATGAATAAAATTTTTATTATTGATTATCAAACCATTTTCGTCCATAATGTTGGAAAATATGGTTGAGAAACAAATTGGAAGCTTAAAGTATTTTTTTATTTAAGTGGACTTTTAGTAAAGTAAATGGAAAGAATTTTATTAAATTAAAATAATATAAGTTTTAGGAAAAACGTTAGAAAATATTTTCTAAAAGAGTTTTCGCAAGAAAATATTTGAATTAAAGTTAAATTTTATATTAAACTTAGAAAGTTTCAAAAATAAGTGTAGAAAGTCAGAAAAAGCTTTACGCGATTAAAAAATAGTGTTAAAATCTTACATATTTCAAAAATAATGATTTTTGAGCTATACGATTGTGAAAATGTTTATAAATTTTTACGCGATTGAGAAAATGTTGAAAAATGATTACGCGATTTGAAAACATAACAAAAATGTTACACAATTGTGCAAACACGATAAAAGTGCTACACGACTGAGAAAAATAGCAAGTTTACTGTCATACCGACGTACTAGACCCAGAGATGTCAATATGTGGTTTTGGCCAATGGTGGCTCGTTTTTGTGTGAAACCATGATGCTGATATTTTGGTTGTGCATTGGATCATTAACCATGCATAGAAAGTTGTAAAGACTGTGTTTGTTGAGGCTGTATGCCGAGGAGATGAACTTACACCTCAGTGTTGGTGAGAATTGCGTAGTGAAGATCTATGAATGATCTTGGGGGCATTGGGGCGTAGAATTCCACAAGTGGTCAGTTGGTAGCACCACTGTGCCGTGACAACCGATGCAAACACACCGACGACCTTGATGAGACACTATTCCTATTCCCGATCTAGTGTAGAATGTCTTGTATAAGCCATGATGTGCACGATGAGAAAATTATAGCACTTGATTTGAGGATGACAATATACAGACATGTCTTCTAGATCATTCTCTTCGAGGTTGGTTTTAGCTTCATGGAGTATGAAATTGGTCCATTGTGCATATGCATAGTCAGTCGACATATTGATGTGATATATGTTTATATCTGTAGAATTATTAATTGATAACATGATTATACTTGATAATTTTGTACTTGATTAGCACTATGTGTTATTACTTGTTCTGTTTGTTCTGTTTTATGTTTATGTTTTATAAAGACCATGATGGTGGTGAAGTAGAGATCTTCTTGGTTTCGTTAAGACGCAGCTTTGAGGAAGTACTGATGCTTGGAATGTCCATCTGGATATGGAGTGCTTTGAGTTTTTGTTGGGTTTGTTACCGTGCTTTTAAGTAGGACCCGTCGTGGGGTTTGGTACTTTTTCCTTTTAAGTATGTAAGTCTTATGTAATTATGTTTTATGTTGTTAGTACTCTATGTTATGTATATATGATGTATATTATTCAGTTTGACCTATCCTATGTTCTCTATTTTAGTTTACTAGTTTTAAGTTATCCACAAAAGGAATTTTGAAACTCGTACAATATAATATTAAATCTTTTATGAAATGGTTTTAGTTAGGAAGTTTTTAGTCTGAAATGTAATATCCTAGGGAGGGTGTTACATGGAGCACCCCTCCTGAACCTATTATCCATCCTTTTCCTTTTTTGGAAACTTTGTGGTCTCTGCTCCGGTTAAGGTTTAGAGTCATAGAATTCTATAATTCTACATTTCTTCACCAAAGTAGGAAAATCCCTAATTTCAAAGTGTCCAATGACTCTCTTAATATCATCCCTCAACCCTACTTCAAACTTTACACACTTTCATCCCCCGTCTAGATTATACCTGAAGTAGGAGAAGAATTTGGACAACTCCTCAAACTTGGCTACATATTGGCCTACAGATATGTTTCCTTATTCCGACTTTAAAAATTTCAACTCTTTTGCATTTTGCAAGTTCTTTGGAAAATATTTGTCCAAAAATGCAGTCTTAAATACCTCCCAAGTAATTTGGGTTCTAGTTGCCTCTAGTAATCTCTTGGCTTTATTCCACCAATATTTTACTTCTCCTTCTAACATGTGAAAAGCAAAAGTCACCATATTCTCTTCTGTACATCCCATAACATTAAAAGTTTTCTCCATTTCTCTAATCCAACCTTTAGCTTTGACCAAGTTATACTCTTCCTTAAAAGATGAAAGATTACCTTTTCTAAACTCCGATAGGTCATGAAAAATTTGGTTCCTAACTAATACCACATTATTTGTTTCCTATGGATGTAGATTTGTTCCCATCCTCTCTAATACTCTATTAGTCATGGTTGTCTGCTCCCTCGCGACAGTGACTATTTTTCTAAAGCTCCTGTCATATCTGTCGCGTTATCATTGGCAGGTTCCCTGTTACCACAAGTGCACTTGATTGATGTCATAGCTTCTTGTACACACAAAACGATACATATTAAGTTGATCAAGCTCAATATCATGTAATAGTGCGACAGTAACCATTAACATTCATACTCAAGGTTGTTATGAAATTTTATCTATTTATCTCATCATAAAGATAAGAAAATGCACAACACATAACAGGAACAGTTATTCATACTAAAAGCATAGTCAGTCTATACCTCGGCTCAATAAGATGAACTGCTCTGATATCATAATGTAACATCCCAATACTAATACTAGTAACATATCTGAATCTACACAATAGTAATTAAAATTAGGCACATCACAACTGAACTAATAACATTCTCTTTAGAACCTTTATAATATATATATGAGCCTAGTGAGAGAAATATAATATTACATATAACTGAAATTCTCATTTAAACAAACTTGTACATCATTGTACAATATATACAAACTTGGCCTTTAAGACACAAATATTTATAAACTATGTACAATCCTTTGTACAAAAGTGGAGACAAAACTATTCTACATCCACATTCTTCATCTAACTTTGCAGAAAACTCCTTCCCTGTAATTATCATGGAAATAAAAAAACATGGGGTGAGAATTCTACTAATTCTCAGTAGATCTAACATATATAGTGACATCACAGTAATTCTAGATGCTTTAGGGAAATCATTTCAATATTTAAAAGATAACATAGAAAGGTGGAAAAAGCCAAAACAAGTCCTCTTTCTTCTCGAGGCAGAAATTCAATTATTATCATTACTAAATACTTTATAACATTCATCATCAATAGATCATAGGTTATATTCTCAATAAATAATTCAAATGTGAGTTACAACTCATTATCACTATAATAATCTCAAATTCTCATAACAACTCTTTGATCTTTATTGATAACATTCACATGATAATTCATTTACGTATAATTCTCTTGCTAGTGTTCATTTAATTATCATCTTTTTAAGCTCATTCCTAAAACCCATATCAATGTACCTTAATAGGTAGGGCCACCTCATATAACCCGGGTGATCAATCAATTTTGAGCCATTCATTATTGCTTTATATTTGGCCTAATTGATGCTAATTGTGTCCAATATTATGTTTGTAGATGAGTTTTAGATGATTGGTCTTCATTGAGCTTAATTGTAAAAACTTCATTAATTTTCGGATTTTAGCTCATTTTGACCTTTCTGTCTTATATAGGCCATAACTTGGTCTATAAATATCGTATTTGGATGATCTTGGAGTCTCCTGAAAGCTGAGATGAAGATCTACAATCTGGTGTATAATGCAATTTTTCTAATTCAGCTGGATTCAAGGCGAAATTGGGCCTCAAAGTTAAGATGTTGTTGCTATCACAAAGCTTGGACCTTTCCTCAATGATTTGGGCCTAACTCTCTCAATTTAAGCCCAATTAAGGAAAATGATATGTCTCTGAAAAGCTTATTCAGAGGGCTACAGTTTGGACTAGGGGTAGATTTAGAATTACATAAGAATTTTCAGTTACAAATAGGTTAAGGCAGATTTTGAATTTACCTTTTGGAATTTGTAGTTCAGTTTTAACAGATTTGAGCAGAAACCTTTTCTATCTTTTCATCTTCTCTATTTTCGTTTTTCCCTCTGATCTGCATTTTCATAATGGCCATGGAAGGCTAAAGCTCCAATCAATCCAAGGAAATCAATGATTGTGGTTAGAGTTTTGAGTTCTCTTGTTTAAATTGTAATTTCTGTTGTGTTCTTCCCTCTTCTCCTTCTTCAATTGATTTCTGATTATGATTTCGAAATTGAAATTAGAATTAGGGTTGATTAATCTGAATCTAATGGAGAATAGATCATCGATTGGTAATCTATGTTAATCCGAATTTGTTCCTGGATCAATCTTAATCAAGAATTGTGATTGTGATTCTGTTTTAGTTGATGAAATTCTAGGTGATTATCTAGTTGAATTCGAATTAACAAGAGGTATAAGCAACAGAATTCCATTCTCTTTGAACAATGATTAATTCTACCACATGATTGAAGACCTTGGATTGGTGTTTCCTTAATTGAATTTTCTCAAAATTTGAATTCGTTTTCTGTTATTGTAATGAACAAAACCCCCTACTTATTGAGAACTTCTAACATGCTTGAGAAATCCGAATTGGTCCTTGGGAGATGACCTAGGTTATGCACTATACTATATTCCATAAATCCTAGTCTATTTTGAGGCGAGTGCGACATCGCCGATCAAAATTTGGCACCGTTGCCGGGGACCTATTTTCGGTTTCTTAGGTTTATTAGGAGTTCCTAATAGTTGCTAACTTCTCTGCCTGCGTGATCAACTTTGCTAGAAATCCTTAATTGCAGTTTGTTGTTTTTCTGCTACTCTATTGATTCTGCTACTGATTTTGCTTTTGATTCTGCTACATTCTGCCTGCTGCATTCTGTTTCAGTATACATTACATTTTGTGCATGCCTGCTGCATTTCACAAGTTACTGTTCCATTGGCTCTTGTTTTATATGCTGCATAATTCACTTCTGCTGGTTGCATAATTCTGCTGCAGAATTCTGTTTTGTTGCATAATTCTGCAGAATTCCATTCTGCTGGATAATTTTGTTGTTTTGTTGTTCCAATTATGTTTTTCTACTGCAATCAAATAAAATTATAACCGAAGTTATTACCTAAACTTGTAGTATAGTGAACAACACCGGATCGTCTCCTCAAGGATCGTAGATGCAATTTGATCAAATCAAGTGAAAGTTAGAAAAAAGGGGGTTTTGATGGTTCAAGGATCGCAGTGACAAGATTTAAAGAGAAATAACAATTAAAAGAACAAATAATTCAAATCTATCCGAGATTGGGTGGATTCAATCATAGACCTTTCAACAAACACCAAATACATTTGAATGGTTAACTTGGATCTAACCGAGATCTCTCGCATCGATCCGTAATTCATACTAGACAATCGTCCGTAATTCAATTGACAAGTGATAAACACAAATCTGCAATCGCACCATTCATGTAAATATATGTCAATTTAAGCACCGAATTCAATTAACCTAGGCACAAATCAAGAACCTAACCTCTTCAATTACGTGATTAGTTTAGATCAATCAGCTCTAAGTTTCATCACAAATCTCAATCTTCAGCTTCATCACAATACTTAATCTTAAACCAAGATCAAATCGATCAAACATAAACAAATCACCATTCATGCATTCAAGATCAAGAGAACAAGAAGAAGAGAAGAGGAATTCAAATATAAATCAAATACATTACATAACCAAGGTCTCAAGAATCCAAGCCACAATCTCTTCAAGAGTCCCGAATTGACTAGAAGTGACTTAGCTCTCCATTACAATGAAGGAAAAATATACAAGAACTATGAAAAGCTATTTCTAACACTAAGTGTATGTTGTGTTTAGAGCTCTCCTCATGCTTCCTTTTATAGAGGATTCAGAGTAGTAGTAGATGGGTAGATGAGATTAGTAGGTGGAATTAGTAGGTGAGCTTGGTAGGTGAACTTGGTAGGTGAGCTTGGTAGGTGAGCTTGGTAGGTGAACTTGGTAGGTGAGCTTCCTTGTCTCCGAAAGTATTCATTGCTGAACTCATTGATTTCGTCATTTTTGAGCCAAATGGTCTTCATGAAAGTTCTAGGAAATTGTCTAAGCTTTCCAATGGCTCTGGAAGCACCCAAAAATTCGTCCTACAGCCCAAGATATGACCCAATTACTACAGACTGCTCAGGACCAGTTTCAGCACCTCTGTTTTGACTTTCAGACCCAATATCTCCATCAAGGAGCCCGAATCAAGTTTTGTGTTTGTCATGAAAGTTGTACATATGGGTCTTAACTTTCAGATCACCAATTTTCAGCCCATTCTATAAACCCAAACTCGAATTATGTTCTGGTTACTACACACACTTTCGGGTTCCAGTTCACAAATCCCGTATTCTGATTTCCATGCCCAATTAGCTCCACTAGATGTCTGAATTTGACTTCGAGCTCTTCATCAAAGTTGTAGAGCTCTCTTTATCTTTCCTACAAGGTAAAATTCATAATTATCAGACATTTAGAACTCAAGATATGGCCAAAATACAGAAACAGTGTAAGACTCGAATAATGCTGAAAAATCAATTAAGTCCGATTCGAGTTCAAACTTACAAAACATAATCAAATTCACCAATTAAGTACATGAAGAGTGTAAATGACTAATAATGAGGGTTTCTTAATGAATAAAATATGTGATTATCAAATTCCCCACACTTAGCTTTTTGCACTCCCGGGCAAAACATATAAAACTAAAGTTAGAAGACAAAGACAAACGACACAAACTTAAAAGTTAAAAACTCTAAAGGACTCAATGAAGCAAGAAGAGCAACAAGAAATTCAAGGGATCAAAGCATAAATGAGGTAACATTTCTTCACATCTCAAACCAAAATGCAAGGAAACTTCCGTTGAAAAGAATGAATTAAGAATGATGGATCTTCACAATATTCCCTCTCAATCTCTCAAGTGTTTAAAAGGTAGGTATTTCACTCAATTCAACCCATGAAAATTGTACTACCATAAGCTTGCTTATCTTCTACTTCTCCACTACTCAAAACACATGCACACACAAATCATGAGGACTTTATTCAAGGTTGTAGTGAGGTCAAGGTAACAAAGAGGATAAAATGGATATGAGAAGATAAATACCAAAGAGAATAAAAGCAAATGAGAGAATGAGTTCAAATAACGAGCATAAAAGTTCATCTCAACTCTAATGTATATCCCTTTACATATTCATTTCCCCATCCTTTTCTCTCTTTTTTTTTTTTTATATATATATATGAACATAACTATATACATACATTTTTCTTTTTTTTTTTTTTTTTTTTTTTTTTTTTTAGGCACTCTTTCTTTTCTTTTCTTTTCTTTTTTTTTTTTTTTTTTTCAACAACCATTTTGTACACACACCCCCACACTTGTTCAAAAACTCATCCATTAACCAGGCTAATGTTCTTTTATTCCCTAAGGTACAGTAAGAACACGATTTTTCATTTAAGGCACATAATGAGCTAGAAACAAGGAATGGTCAAATAAGCTTAAAGGGGTTAAGCAAAGGAAAATATACAAGGTTGGCATGAATTAGAGAATTTTCGAGAGGTCAAAAGAGTGCTTGATATCATATTGAAAACAAAGTTGGCTATTTGGTTAAACTAGCTAAGAAAGAGGGCCTCAATCATGTTCATGCATGCAAGTGAAATGTAGCCTCAAAAAGAATCAAAGCAAGTTCTAGAGTGGTCATTAACATGAGTGAAAATCACACAAGAAAGAAGAGAATGGCATAAATGTTGAATCCATCCATTAGGCTCAAAATCTCACAAGGTATGCATTCATCAAACTCAATTCATCAATTCAATCATCCATCACCAAGCATATCAGTTCAAGAAGGGAGAAAAATTATTCAATCATGCAATGAACCTTTTTTTTTTTTTTTTTTTTTTTTTATTTTTTTTTTTTTTTTTTTTTTTTTGAAATTTTTTTTTTTTAACAAACGAAAAGAAACAAAACATGCTAAAATCTCTCCCCCACACTTAATATAAACATTGTCCTCAATGTGAAAGAAAGAGATAGAAAAGAGCAACACAACCTGATAAGAAGTGAATCAACGCTAAGCAGAAAAGAAACACACTGTCAATGCCGCATCAGACCCTGAAAAGAAATCAAACAAGAAAACGTTAGTACTTCCACAAGTCAATACTAATTAATTACTACCTAAAAACTCCTTACTCGCCACCGATTAAGATGCGTCTCAAGAGTAAAATTACTCCTTACTCGCCATCACTAATTGGTTTAATAAGTCCATGACAATCATATCATACTAAACAAAACAACAAAATTTTTTTTTTTTTTTTTAAATCAAACCCATTAAAGAGAAAGTTTCAGATCGGCTCTCTTGTTTCTTGTTACTTCCTTCGCTACGCTTCCTCGTTGACCAATCTATCTCGAGCTAATACCCGATCGTACATACTCAAAAGCTTCTAATTTATCAATGAGCTCATCAATAAGTGGAGGCAGAGATAAGAAGTTGTCTTGCCGAAGGAGTGATAAATTTCTCCACACCTTTGTCAAGAAAAAATAACAAGATCAAAGAAATTATTAACATTCAACAAACCAATGGGTTTATGGTGGATGTTCGGGCCGCCCAAGAGACAATTTGAAAAATTTCTTCCAAAGTACCAAAACCACCGGTAAGGCAATGAATGCATCGAGTGTTCAAGCATTATCTTCATGCGTTCATGCATTGATGATACCTTAAGTTCCTCCCCAATTGTCTTTCCAAAGGATGTTCTCATTGAGCTAAAGTTTCAGAATGATACCTAGAACCCGACTGTCTCTTACAAAGGCAAAGAAGTGATACAGCCCCCATTAACCCACGACAACCTCCCCCCATATACAAGATGAATATTCCTCGCAGCAAGTGATCGACCAAGAGTGCTAGCTGCGTTTACATAAACTCTAATCCCTTCCCATAACTCGACCCACAAAAAACACAGACATTTTTGAGGTTACGAATAAAGGCCCCATTCTATACTCTTCCTCCCTTTGAGTGTTTCTGAGTTTGAAGGAAAATGGAGAAAATGGAGTGTTTAAATAGGAAAAAGAATGGAAAGGGAATAATTGCACCTATGAGGGTAGGTTGGCGGTTGTCGAAAAGGTTGAAATTAAGAGACACGTAATCTTTTTTTTTTTTTTTTTTTTTTTTTTTTTTTTTTTGACTTCAAGAAAACCATCAAGGTAAAGAAGTCTAGAAACCCCCGAAGGACCCCGCTCAAAGGATCGTCTCAGTACAAAAATCAAAATACAACAAAATGATACAAAGATAAAAGAAATAGAAAATGATGACATACCCGTATGTACAGCCTCCATGGCGTATCTTTATACTGCGCGTCATGAGTGCAGTAGACATCACGTCCCTTTTTTTTTTTTTTTTTTTTTTTTTTTTTTTTTGAAATTGTTAAAAAAAACTTGATGAAAGATGAGTGTATACTTACGTAAGATTGGGATGGAGGTAGTCTCCTTTTTCGGCTTTGTGCCAAAGCATTGTTGACCAAGATTCGACCCATTCAAGACCAAATAAGAACATGGGCTCCCAAAAGGGACAAGTGGCCATAATACGACCGGCCGCCTCACATGTGGGATACAATCTACCTTCTTTGTTTTTCAATTAAGAAGGCTGGATCAGATGCATGCATTTCCCCATTCACGGCTTGTGTTACCAAAGCCAACCCTAAGAAGTATACATTTTTTTTTTTTTTTTTTTTTTTTTTTTTTTGAATTTTTTTTTTTTCATTTTTTTTTTTTTTTTTTTAAAATGCCATGAAGAAGAAGAAGAAGAAGATGATATGTACAGATTGTTTGTGGATATGGCTCACATCTCGCCTCTGGTTTAACGTCCAAGAACGTAAACGTCTTCTATGAGTCGAGGATAAGCTTCCCATCCAATTTTCTTATAAATTGGCAAACAGGGTCTTTTAGAGTCGATTCCCAAGATCGTAGCGTTGTTGTTCATCCTTGAAGAGATTCCACAATTTAAGAATTTCTCGATGCACCAATCCACAAGAATGCGTCTCAAGAGTCAATAAGATATCATCTAATGACTCCTTACTCACCCATTCTTAATGAAGAAAATTTTATCTTCTCTATTTGCGAAACCATCCCCTTAGTACGACATCGCTTGTTACGCCCCATCGTCCACATTTGTGACAGACTTGTAACCTTTTTGCTCTTCTCCTTTTAGAATATGAACTTCTTCCAAGACCGGCATATATGATTCAAATGAAATTGAGGACTCACCGCTAATCTGACCTTTGCTTCAATTATCCAACAGACATCTTCTCGCATACCCTTGTGCATTAACATTCTCAATCTCTCACATCGAACTTTGTAGATTTTTCTCGTAGCATTTTTGAGGAAGAGAAGGAAAATGTTTTCTCGTGTTTGAAAGAATGACATCCATTTTGAAGGAGAAGAAGGGTTCAGCTTATTTTGGGAAATCAAGAATAAACCGACTCAAGAGTCACGAGTACCGTATCCGCCACTTAACCTAAGAACGCAAAGAACTCAAGAACTTGGTTTTCCAGAATGATCGAGTCTTTGTCCATTAACCTTAAGCGCATTACCATTCCTAGGATCCTCGATCTCGATGCCGAGAGAATACGCGTGTCCGACAACAAAAGAACCGCGCCACCTAGATCTCAATTTTCCAAGGAGTAGGTGCAGATGATAATCTCAAAGCGTAACTTTTTGACCAATTTCCGCAGCCTTTTGCAAAAGGTGTAACAGACCTTTAATAAAGTAGGCCAATAAAATCCATACCGCAAGATTTTCGCAGCTTGTTGTCGCCGAAGAAAAATGACCTCCACATGCTTCGAGCGACTCTACCTACCTCATTGTCTAGCACACATCTTTTTTTTTTTTTTTTTTTTTTTTTTTTTTTTTTTTTTTTTTTTTTTTTTTTTTTTTTTTTTTTTTTTTTTTTTATTCATAATGCGGATGGAGAAGGTTCATCACCTCCACTTCGCATTCTCCGGAAGTTCATGATACTCGTTTGAGGCGGTGTCCATTTACGATGAAAGCTTTGGCAAAGGACCTCACTTTTAATCCGAACAAAGACTGTAAGGAAAAACATTAGTAACAATAAATGGTCCATCCCATCTAGACCTTAATTTACTGTGCATGAGTCGGAGGCGGAGTTATAGAGGAGAACTTTTTGACCAATCTCAAATGTTTTCCTCGTAATCAACTTATCATGGAAGGCTTTGGTCTTCTCCTTATAAAGTTTGGAACTTTCATATGCCTCCAAGCGGATCTCCTCCAATTGCCGCACCGCAGCCTTCCTCTCCAAACCTCGCTTGATCTAGGTCCAAGTTGCACCTTTTCACCGCCCGCAATGCTCGATGCTCAATTTCCACCGGTAGGTGGCAGTGCTTTTCCAAAAATAATCCGATACGAGACATCCCGATTGGTGTCTTATAAGCAGTCCGGTAAGCCCATAAAGCATCCTCAAGCCTCTTGCTCCAAATTTTCTCGTTAGGTTGAACTGCCTTCCGGAGTATCCGCTTAATTTCTCTCGTTGGAGACCTCGGCTTGCCCATTGGTTTGGGGGTGGTAAGGTGTAGAAACCTTGTGTTGGACTCCATACTTCTTCATCAAAGCCTCCATGCTTCGATTGCAAAAATGTGAACCTTGATCACTAATGATGGATCTCGACTCCAAACCTACATAAAATCTGGATCTAATAAAATCCACAACAACTTTAGAATCATCATCCGAGTGGCCTTAGCCTCCACCCATTTAGATACATAATCCACAAAGAAGCGTAATGTAAACAAAACCAAATGATACAGAAAAGGACCCATAAAGTCAATACCCCAAACATCAAAAATCTCACAGAATAATAAGGGTTTCGGGGCATTTCATTCCTACGAGAAGTATTCCCTCGTTCTCCGGCATTGATCACAAGATTTGCAAAACATATATGCATCATGAAATAGAGCGGGCCAATATAATCCGTAGTCTAAAACTTTCCTAGCAAATCCGTTGAGGACCGAAGTGGCCGCCACATGCAAGTTTATGACAAAAGCTAAGAATGGAATGGAATTCATCATCAGCACACACCTCCTAATTACTTGGTCACCGCAAAATCTCCATAAGTAAGGATCATCCCACACATAATACTTTGACTCACTTTTCAATTTATCAATCTTAGCCTTAGTGAAATGTGCAGTATTGCGTTAGCAACCAAGAAATTAATCAAATCAAGAAACCAAGGGATGTTGCCTTGCAGCCTTGAAAAGTCGCTCATCGTGGAAAACATCATGGATGGGAAAACATCCGCCTCCCTTTCAATTCGACTCAAGTGATCACCACCAAATTCTCCGCTCCACTCTTGTCACGGATCTCAATATCAAACTCCCGGAGGAGCAACATCCACCTAATCAACCGGGCTTGGCATTGGGCTTTTTCAGAGAAACTTCAATGCCGCATGATCCGAAAACACAACCACTCGGAACCAAGCAAATATGATCGAAATTTATCTAAAGCAAAAACAATTGCTAAAAGTTCCTTTTCGCCAGTGGTGTAGTTGATTTGTGCAGATCTAAAGTTCTCGAAGCATAGGAAATGACATGAGATACTTTACCGACCCTTTGTGCAAGAACAGCCCCAATGCATAATTAGAGGCATCACACATCACCAATGGAAGTGTCCAATCCGGCGGTTGGATGATAGGTGTATCGTCAATGCCTCGCTTCAATTGATTGAAGGCATCCCGGCACTTCTTGTCAAAGTGAAACTCCACATCTTTTGCAGTAAGTTGGATAGCGGAAGTGCAATTTTGCCGAAATCCTTTATGAACCGCCGATAGAAACCTCGCATGACCAAGGAAAGAACGAATCTCCCGCACGCATGTGGGGTAAGATAGGCATGAAATAACATCTATTTTTGCAGATCTACCTCAATACCCTCACGAGATATCACATGCCCTAAGACTATACCTTGTTCTACCATGAAATGACATTTCTCAAAATTTAGAACGAGGTTAGTCTTAATGCATCTATGCAAGACCCGAGCCGACTATCTAAACATGCATCAAAGGAAGATCCATAGACAAGAAAATCATCCATAAATACGTCCATGCAATTTTCTAAAAATCGAAAAGATACTTACCATACACCTCTCGAAAGGTGCCCGGAGCATTGCATAGACCAAAGGGCATCCTCCCGTATGCAAATGTGCCAAATGGACAAGTGAAAGTAGTCTTCTCTTGGTCTTCTCGGGGCTATATGAATCTGAAAATACCCCGAATATCCATCCAGAAACAATAATGTGACTTGCCGCCTAACCGCTCCAACATCCGATCAATGAATGGCAAATGCGGAAATGATCCTTTCGTAGCCCGGTTGAGCCGCCTATAATCAATGCAAACTCGCTAACCGTTTTGAACTCGTGTGGGCACAAGCTCATTGTTCTGATTCGCAACCACTGTGACCCCGCATTTCTTGGGAACCACTTGCACGGGCTCACCCATTGACCGTCGTATATGGGATAAATAATGCCACCTGAAGTAGCTTTGTAACTTCCTTCTTCACCACATCTAGAATCGTGGGATTTAGTCTCCTTTGGGGCCGTCTAACCGGTTTGATCCCTTCTTCCAATAAAATCTTATGCATGCATGTGGAGGGACTAATACCAGAATATCCGCAAGAGTCCATCCGATGGCTTGCCTATTCTCGCCTCAAAATCAGTAATTTTTCTTCTTGATCAAAGTTGTAGGTTTTTAGCAATGATCACCTAAGTTGTCTCACCATCTCCCAAATATGCATATTTAAGATGGTCTCGGTAAAGTCTTCAACTCCAAGGATGGAGGTTGTACAATGGAAGGTAACAAGTGATCCGAAACACTAACTCAAGAACATTAATTTCAAAGATGGTACCGACTCTCATTCTCAATTGTTGCATCATCAAGCACCAGTATCATTACTCATAACAGTAATAAATCTCAAGACATGCAAAGACATGGTTCAACATCACAAGTGGCACATGTATCACAAGAAACAGAACCAAGATAGTCAACAATATCGTGGAATTCAAAGATATAAATCAAGATAGACATCATCAACCAAAGATCTCAATCATATCAACATGGAAAATGTAATGCTCCTCTGGGGGTGTCTCATGGCATCAAAAATGTTAAATTGTACCAAATCGTCGCCAAACTCCATAGAAAGGGTGCCAAAGATGCACGTCTATCTTGGTCTTGGCGGTCTTGAGGAATGGTCTCGCCTAGAATCAATGGAGCATGGTTTGTTGGAGACTCATCTTCCATGTCCGTAATGTAGAAATCACTGGAAAAATCAACTCATTCACCCGAACTAACACATCTTCCAAAGACACCCAGGATGAGCAAGGGCTCTATTCGCCAACCGAATCACGATACCAAAGGGGGTTGCAAAGTACCGATGTTTAAACACTTATACACCGACACGGGGCATGACATTGATCGAAGCACCCAAATCTAGCATTGCATGCTCAAATCTAGAGTTGCCAATTGTGCAAGAAATTGTGAAAGTTCCAGATCTTTGCATTTTTGTGGCATGCTTGCGTAATCATTGCAGTAAACATTTCTTCCCATGCCGATCTTCTCATCCCCTTTCAACCTTCTCTTATGAGTGCACAACTCCTTGAGAAATTTAGCATATTTTGGAATTTGCTTGATTGCATCTAGGAGGGAATATTGATTTCCACTTTCCCGAATGTCTCCATGACTTCTTTTTCCATTTCTCGCTTGCATTGTTCTCTTGATTGTGTGATCCTATTTGGAAAAGGTAATGGAATGGCAACATCTGAATTCTCTCGCAATTTTCTTCAAGGGCACGTATTTCTCGACCGAATTATCCATTTCCCGCCGTTTTTGGTCAATTTCTCGATTGTCGTAAGGTTGAACATCAACTTCTTTGCCACTTCTCAAGGTAATTGCACTTACGTTGCCTCTTGGATTGTTGACTGCTTGTGAAGGCAATTGGCTAGAACCTTGACTCTTTAGCTCGCTCACGTGGTTGCCACCGCCCAATTTGAGTTTGTAAATTCTCGAATGTTGGCACCGACGTTCACTGAACCGAATGTTATTTGTGGCCATTTGTTTCATCGTCTTCCAATGATGGCTCACCGGGAGTGGATTGGACAGACCGCCGAATGTGTGTCGTTGTCCGAATGCAGGGGGTATTTGTTGGTATTTGTTGCTTGGACCCGCAGCCTTGGTATCTAAATTGTTGTTGCCGC
Source organism: Ormosia emarginata (assembly GCA_029884605.1). Taxonomy (NCBI): domain Eukaryota; kingdom Viridiplantae; phylum Streptophyta; class Magnoliopsida; order Fabales; family Fabaceae; genus Ormosia; species Ormosia emarginata. The sequence continues at coordinate 21,982,214 of JAQQTP010000074.1, read as the reverse complement.
CGGTGGGGCCGTTGTTGTTGCCGTTGTGGGGTGGGCCGTTGTTGCCGGCTAGGATTCCCATATCTCAAATTGGGATGGTCTCGCCAACCAGATTATAAGTACTAGAAAATGGATCATATCTAGATTGTTGCCGTTGTTGCCGATATTGGGGTCTACCAGAAAAACACCACCGCAAAGAACACATTGATCCGGAAAGGCGACCATCTTCCCGAAGTGTAGGGCATGAATCAAGAGGGATGAGATGAATTAGAGCAAATTCCACACACCGATGCAGTCATCCGCATGGGTGGTTGTTGACCCACCGCTATCCGTCTTACCAAAGAAGTCAATTCATCTAGTCTCGTGTTCCATTCTTTGTTGGTCCATATGAGATGCTTGAATTTCATTAACTCCTCCGGGTTGCGTGATGATCCGCGAGCCAAACCGTTGGGTATTGGCCGCCATGTTTGCTATCGATCTCTTGCAGCCGCGGTAGGAGTTTTGTCTACTAAGGCTCCTCCAGAGGCAAAGATCGATCATGCTTCTATCATTTGGCAAAGAAACCCTCATAAAAGTATTGAATCAAGAGCTGGTCACTAATTTGGTGATGAGGGCAAATTTGAACACAACTTCTTGAATCTCTCCCAAGATTCATGCAAAGTCTCACCGACATCCGTCTCGATGCCACATATATCCTTCCTAATTGCAAAGCAGCTCTCGAGGCAGGGGAAGAATCTCTCCAGAACAACCTCTTCATGTCATTCCAACTTCGACCGAACCTCGGTGAAAGATAAAACAACCAATCTTTGGTCGCATCGACAAGTGAGAAGGGAAATGCCCTTAACTTGATGTGTTCCTCGAGATGCCTTGTGGCTTCATGGTTGAACACACAACATGGAACTCTTTCAGTGCTTATGAGGATCTTCACCCGCAAGACCATGAAACTTTGGTAACAAGTGTATCAAACCAGATTTCAACTCAAAATCTGCATCAAGATCGTGATATTGAATACACAAAGATTGGTAAGATACATCAGAGCAAAGAAGTTCCTTAAGGGTTCTATTATGCATGTTATCACCATGATTTCAGGATTACTTAAGTTATCGTGTTCACTCCCAAAATTAGGTTCAATTAACTCGAATTTATCACACGAGCTCTAATTAATCTATGCAAGGTCCTATCAATCTCGTGATCAAGATCAAGCAAGATATCGATTGACCTAGTCATGCATCAACTAAAGCACAAAAACACAAAAACGCAACTAAGCAAAATACACTAAACAACACTCAAAATATGCAAAAATAAATCTAGTTAATATGTCTAAACATTTTTAAAAATTATGGAATCAACACAGTAACAAAATCTACATAAAAATGAAACTAGAAAATGCAATAAAAAATATTAAAAAATTGAAAAAGTGGTCTAAATGATAGAATTTCGAAAAACTAGGTGACCTCACAGTTTACTGTGAGTCTTGTTTATCAGGCTGTTTTCCTTCAACCGACCAAGTTTCAGCTCATTCTGGGCATGTTGCAGTTCGAAAATTGCAATAGTTACCCGTAATCACCGCTTTTCCGTCTTTCCTAAATCGAAAAAAATTCAAAAGCTAGGATAAAAATGTTAGTATGGTATGAACAATGTTAGTAAATGAAAAATAACTGTTAGAATAGGTAAGAAAGAACAAAAATTAGTAAGGTTACTCAAAATGAAAAGATTACACCTACGAGGTCCCCTAAGAATCAAGCGCCAAAATTTTGACGAGCGCCGAACTCAACTCATAAAATTATAACCGAAGTTATTACCTAAACTTGTAGTATAGTGAACAACACCGGATCGTCTCCTCAAGGATCGTAGATGCAATTTGATCAAATCAAGTGAAAGTTAGAAAAAGGGGGGTTTTGATGGTTCAAGGATCGCAGTGACAAGATTTAAAGAGAAATAACAATTAAAAGAACAGTCAATTCAGAAATCTATCCGAGATTGGGTGGATTCAATCATAGACCTTTCAACAAACACCTGAAATACATTTGAATGGTTAACTTGGATCTAACCGAGATCTCTCGCATCGATCCGTAATTCATACTAGACAATCGTCCGTAATTCAATTGACAAGTTGATAAACACAAATCGCAATCGCACCATTCATGTAAATATATGTCAATTTAAGCACCGAATTCAATTAACCTAGGCACAAATCAGTAACCTAACCTCTTCAATTACGTGATTAGTTTAGATCAATCAGCTCTAAGTTTCATCACAAATCTCAATCTTCGCTTCATCACAATACTTAATCTTAAACCAAGATCAAATCGATCAAACATAAACAGAATCACCATTCATGCATTCAAGATCAAGAGAACAAGAAGAAGAAGAAGAGAGAATTCAAATATAAATCAAATACATTACATAACCAAGGTCTCAAGAATCCAAGCCACAATCTCTTCAAGAGTCCCGAATTGACTAGAAGTGACTTAGCTCTCCATTACAATGAAGGAAAAATATACAAGAACTATGAAAAGCTATTTCTAACACTAAGTGTATGTTGTGTTTAGAGCTCTCCTCATGCTTCCTTTTATAGAGGATTCAGAGTAGTAGTAGATGGGTAGATGAGATTAGTAGGTGGAATTAGTAGGTGAGCTTGGTAGGTGAACTTGGTAGGTGAGCTTGGTAGGTGAGCTTGGTAGGTGAACTTGGTAGGTGAGCTTCCTTGTCTCCGAAAGTATTCATTGCTGAACTCATTGATTTCGTCATTTTTGAGCCAAATGGTCTTCATGAAAGTTCTAGGAAATTGTCTAAGCTTTCCAATGGCTCTGGAAGCACCCAAAAATTCGTCCTACAGCCCAAGATATGACCCAATTACTACAGACTGCTCAGGACCAGTTTCAGCACCTCTGTTTTGACTTTCAGACCCAATATCTCCATCAAGGAGCCCGAATCAAGTTTTGTGTTTGTCATGAAAGTTGTACATATGGGTCTTAACTTTCAGATCACCAATTTTCAGCCCATTCTATAAACCCAAACTCGAATTATGTTCTGGTTACTACACACTGTTCGGGTTCCAGTTCACAAATCCCGTATTCTGATTTCCATGCCCAATTAGCTCCACTAGATGTCTGAATTTGACTTCGAGCTCTTCATCAAAGTTGTAGAGCTCTCTTTTATCTTTCCTACAAGGTAAAATTCATAATTATCAGACATTTAGAACTCAAGATATGGCCAAAATACAGAAACAGTGTAAGACTCGAATAATGCTGAAAAATCAATTAAGTCCGATTCGAGTTCAAACTTACAAAACATAATCAAATTCAGTCAATTAAGTACATGAAGAGTGTAAATGACTAATAATGAGGGTTTCTTAATGAATAAAATATGTGATTATCAATGATTTGCTGAGCTGCATAGCCTGATTTGTGCATAACCTTGCTGCGGTTACTGTTCCATTGGTCTCCTTGCACCACATTCGATTTTTGCATATCATTTTGCTGCATTTGATCATTCATATACTTCATTATTGATATTTGAAAGTTCTCATCTTCATTCTTGAGTTTCACCTCCACTTTCACTTTTGAGTTTCACTTGTCCCCATTTTTCTGAATCCAAAAAGGCACTAGTAGACAGGAATTGTACTTGCGATGGAGTTTTGAGCTAAACTTGGCCCCCAAAGGTAAACCATCATTCTAAGCAAATTGATCCTAGGATCATTCCTGCATAATTTGGCCAAAATCCATCGTTTGGTAGGGTTTTTGAGCAAATTTAGGTGAGACAATGGCATTTTTGTAATTTTTGGGTGAGCAAACATGCTCAGAATGAGCTAAAAATTAGTGGGTTGAAGGAAAATGTCCTTCTCCACAAGGCTCACAGCTTTGCTGTGAGTAATACCCTGGTTTGCTCTAAATCCTTCATTTAGACCACTTTTTCATTTTTTGAAGATTTTTTATTGTATTTTTGAGTTCTATTTTAGTGTAGTTTTAAGTGTGTGGTAGTCTCATATTTTTTAAAAATCATTTGATAGTTCAATTAGATTTATTTTGGTGCATTTCTAGTGTTGGATACTCTATTTTGTTGTTTTGCTGTTTTTGAGTTTTGCATGTTATATGACTAGGTCCAATCCTGGTTATTTGCATAATTTTGATCCTGAGATAGATAGGACTTTTCATACCTTGTATAGGTTCAATAGATTTGATTCTGCATTTGCTTAGCATATAGGAAGTAGTGATTCTTCACATACTTATCATACTAGTGATTTTGCTTCTGAATTTTCTAATTCTGCACTTTCTGTCACTGATCCATCCTTTAATTCTGATTTTACTGAGCATACTGATATTATGGATAATAGAACCTTGAAGGAGTTGGCTGCTCCTGATGTTACATATCAGTCTTTATGCATTCAGTATCCTGATGTTGATATTCCATTTGAACTTAAATCTGGATTGATTCATTTGCTGCCTAAGTTCAATGGTCATGCAGGAGAAGATCCTCATAAGCACCTCAAGGAGTTCCACATTGTGTGTTCTACCATGAAGCCTCAAGGCATCTCCGAAGATCACATCAAACTTAGAGCATTCCCTTTCTCATTACAGGATGCTGCTAAGGACTGGCTGTATTACTTACATCCAAGATCTGTCACTAGCTGGAATGATCTTAAGAGGCTATTTTTGGAGAAATTCTTTCCTGCATCAAGGACTGTGTCAATCCAAAAAGAGATATGTGGCATCAGGCAGTTTGACAGAGAACCATTGTCTGAATACTGGGAAAGATTCAAGAAGATATGTGCTAGTTGTCCTCACCATCAGATTAGTGATCAGTTACTAATCTAGTATTTTTATGAAGGTTTGCTGCCTATGGATAGGAGCATGATTGATGCTGCTAGTGGAGGAGCATTGGTAGACAAGACTCCTATGGCTGCAAGAGCACTGATTGAGAATATGGCCACTAATTCCCAACAGTTTGGCACCAGAAGTAACTCAGTGGTATTGAGTAGAGGTGTCCACGAAATTGAAGTAACTTATGCTGCAGATCACAGGAAATTGGAAAGCAAAATTGATGACCTTGCATCCTTGGTGAGGCAATTGGCTGTGACTCAACATCAGCAACCTGCTGCAGTAGCTCCTGCCAGAGTGTGTGGCATTTGTATTTCTGCTGATCATTCCACAGATTCCTGTCCTACACTTCAGGAGGTTGACACTGATGGTACCCCACAGGCCTATGCTGCAAACATCTATAACAACAGGCCTCAGCAGCAGCAGCCACAACCTAGTTATGATCTGTCTTCCAACAGATATAACCCAGGCTGGAGAAATCATCCCAATCTGAGGTGGGGAAATAACTCTACACAGCCTGCCCCTACTCAATTTAGGCAACAAAGAAGAAGCACTACACTTCCAAATTACTGGGACCTAGCAGACCATATCAGCCACCTTTCATGCAGCAGCAAAATATGCAGCAGCCAAATAATGCACCTCCTAAATCTGAGCCAACCTTGGAGGAATTGATGAAACAGATGGCAGTGAACAACTTGCAGTTCCAACAGAGGACAGAAGCTACCATTCAGAATTTGGAGAATCAGATTGGCCAACTTGCAAGTTCTATGAACCAATTACAGTCACAAGATTCTGATAAACTTCCTGCACAAACTGTGGTGAATCCAAGAAATGTGAGTGCCATCACTCTAAGATATGGTAAGACTTTTGATGCACCAAATTGTGGGTTGCAACATGAATTAGATAAGAAGCAAGCCATACCAGAAATTCCATGTAGCAGCAAAAATAAAAAAACTGATTCTGGCCCCATTCCTATAGTTACTGCTGAGCATTCCATCCCACTACCATTCCCTCAGAGAGTTTTGCAGCTTAAGAAGACTCATGAGACTGACACAAATAGGGAGATCTTGGAGACATTTAGGAAGGTTGAGGTGAACATTCCTCTCATTGAAGCAATCAAGCAAATTCCAAGATATGCCAAGTTTCTTAAGGATTTGTGTACTCATAGAAGGAGACTCAAGGGAAATGAGAAGATCAGCATGGGAAGAAATGTGTCTGCACTTATACAGCCTACAATGCCCCAAAAATGCAAGGATCCTGGAATTTTTACTATTCCATGCACCATAGGCAGTAGCAAATTCGAAAATGCCATGTTGGATTTAGGTGCTTCAATTAATGTTATGCCCATATCAGTGTTCAACTCTCTTGCTCTTGGACCCTTGCAGAATACAGGAGTCATCATTCAGTTGGCAAACAGGAGTAATGCATACCTTGCTGGACTCATTGAGGATGTTCTTGTTAGAGTAAATGATTTGATTTTTCTTACAGACTTCTACATTCTGGATATGGATGGAGAATTCGAATCCAACAAGGCTCCCATCATTCTTGGTAGACCTTTCCTCAAAACTGCCAGGACTAAAATTGATGTCCATGCAGGCACTCTTTCCATAGAGTTTGAAGATAATGTGGTTCGATTTAACATCTTGGATGCCATGAAGCACCCCATGGAAGAACATTCAGTTTTCCATATAGATTTGCTGGCTGATATAGTTGATGATAGCTTTTCTGAGCTCTTTGTTGATGATCTTCCATTCTTTTCTGATTTTGTTGATACCTACACATGTGATGCTTGTACTGTTTCAGAAATGTGCAGTGTTTGTTGTGGTGTCCCGGGGTTGATGAGGGCGGGGAGTGGACGCCGGTGCATGAGAAGCACGTACAAGGAGCGGCTCCTGGCATGGTTCTAGGAGAAGGGTCCCATGAATGAACTGAATACGCACCGAAATGAGAGGGATTCAAAGATTGTGCAGATATGGGACTGCATAGTTGAGGATGGCTTAAAGGAATTGATTAGGCGTAACCATATCAACAAGTTGCAACTTCTTTTCGGGAGCCTAGAACATAAGAACTCCATTGTTAAGCGTGCTTGACCTAGAGCAATTGTGGGATGGGTGACCTCCTGGGAAGTTTCCTAGGATGCGTGTGAGTGAGGACAAAACACGCTGAAAAGACCCGTGTTGGTTTGTGGAGACACTCGTCAATCCTGCAGGCAGTCCCGGGATGTTACAGATGGTATCAGAGATGGGACCTCTCCCAGTACGGTGTGGTTCGGGGACGAACCAGGCGGAAGCTGGTGGGTATGTGGTGTCCCGGGGTTGATGAGGGCGGGAAGTGGACGCCGGTGCATGAGAAGCACGTACAAGGAGCGGCTCCTGGCATGCTTCTAGGCGAAGGGTCCCATGAATGAACTGAATACGCACCGGAATGAGAGGGATTCAAAGATTGTGCAGGTATAGGACTGCATAGTTGAGGATGACTTAAAGGAATTGATTAGGCGTAACTATATCAACAAGTTGCAACTTCTTTTCGGGAGCCTAGAACATAAGAACTCCATTGTTAAGCATGCTTGACCTGGAGCAATTGTGGGATGGGTGACCTCCTGGGAAGTTTCCTAGGATGCATGTGAGTGAGGACAAAACACGCTGAAAAGACCCGTGTTGTTTGTGGAAACACTCGTCAATCCTGCAGGCAGTCCCGGGATGTTACATTTGTACTAAGATTGCATCCTATTTACATGGTGATTCTGATACAGATATGGGGTCTGATCAATTAAATGGTGGTGCAACTGCAGAATTAATGGAGCCAGAATGCAGTTGTTTGATTACAGCAAGTATCACTGAATCAGATTTCGTTGGATTGCAGGCTGTAAACATAGCTACTCCCACCAGAATCCTTCCATTTGTAGTGCAGCCACCTACACTGGAGCTTAAGCCACTCCCAGAGCACCTTAAGTATGCATACTTAGAGGAGGATAAGAAGCTGCCAGTGATCATTTCTACTGCCCTCCATGCTGACCGGGAGGAGGAGAGCTGCTGCAAATATTGAGGAAGCATAAGAAAGCTATAGGTTGGACTTTGGCTGACCTTCCTGGCATTAGTCCTTCCATGTGCATGCACAGAATACTACTTGAGGAAGGTGCTAAACTAGTGAGACAACCACAGAGGCGACTCAACCCTTTGATCCTGGATGTGGTGAAGAAAGAGGTGACTAAGCTTTTGCAAGCAGGCATCATCTATTCTATCTCAGATAGTGCTTGGGTGAGTCCAGTTCAAGTGGTTCCAAAGAAATCAAGAATCACAGTAATGAAGAATGATCGTGATGAGCTGATTCCTACTAGAGTGCAGAGTAGCTGGAGAGTTTGTATTGATTACAGGCAGCTCAAACAAGCGACAAGAAAGGACCATTTTCCTTTGCCCTTTATCGATCAGATGCTTGAGCGCCTGGCTGGAAAGTCTTTCTACTACTTTCTTGATGGCTTTTCGGGATACTTCCAGATCCATATAGCACCAGAGGACCAGGATGCAGATATGATATGGGGTCTGATCAATTAAATGGTGGTGCAACTGCAGAATTAATGGAGCCAGAATGCAGTTGTTTGATTACAGCAAGTATCACTGAATCAGATTTCGTTGGATTGCAGGCTGTAAACATAGCTACTCCCACCAGAATCCTTCCATTTGTAGTGCAGCCACCTACACTGGAGCTTAAGCCACTCCCAGAGCACCTTAAGTATGCATACTTAGAGGAGGATAAGAAGCTGCCAGTGATCATTTCTACTGCCCTCCATGCTGACCAGGAGGAGAGGCTGCTGCAAATATTGAGGAAGCATAAGAAAGCTATAGGTTGGACTTTGGCTGACCTTCCTGGCATTAGTCCTTCCATGTGCATGCACAGAATACTACTTGAGGAAGGTGCTAAACTAGTGAGACAACCACAGAGGCGACTCAACCCTTTGATCCTGGATGTGGTGAAGAAAGAGGTGACTAAGCTTTTGCAAGCAGGCATCATCTATTCTATCTCATATAGTGCTTGGGTGAGTCCAGTTCAAGTGGTTCCAAAGAAATCAAGAATCACAGTAATGAAGAATGATCGTGATGAGCTGATTCCTACTAGAGTGCAGAGTAGCTGGAGAGTTTGTATTGATTACAGGCAGCTCAAACAAGCGACAAGAAAGGACCATTTTCCTTTGCCCTTTATCGATCAGATGCTTGAGCGCCTGGCTGGAAAGTCTTTCTACTACTTTCTTGATGGCTTTTCGGGATACTTCCAGATCCATATAGCACCAGAGGACCAGGAGAAGACCACCTTCACTCGCCCTTTTGGCACTTTTGCCTACAGGAGGATGCCTTTTGGCCTGTGCAATGCTCCTGGTACCTTCCAGCGATGCATGGTGAGTATCTCTACAGATTTTTTAGAGGATTGCATCAAGGTGTTTATGGATGATTTTACTGTTTATGGTTCCTCCTTTGATGCATGCTTGGACAGTTTGGATAGAGTTTTGCATAGGTGCATTGAGACTAACCTTGTTCTTAATTATGAGAAATGTCATTTTATGGTAGAACAAGGCATAGTCTTAGGCCATATCATCTCTCAGAAGGGTATAGAAGTAGATCCTGCTAAAATTAATGTTATTTCCCGCTTACCTTACCCTCTTGCGTGCGAGAGGTTCGTTCTTTTCTTGGCCATGCAGGTTTCTACAGGTGGTTCATTCAAGATTTCAAAGAAAAGGCCCTTCCGCTGTCCAACTTGTTGCAGAAAGATGTTGTTTTTGATTTTGATGGCAAGTGCAGAGAGGCTTTTGATTGCCTCAAAGGAGCTTTGACCACCATTCCCATCATTTAGCCACCTTTGTGGATGCTTCCTTTTGAACTCATGTGTGATGCGTCTAACTACGCATTGGGAGCTGTAACACCCCTTGATGTAGCAACCGCGGCACAATCGTCATTACACTACAGTTACTAAATCCAGGCGTGTCACAGTCATGATAACAGTAGTTTCAAAAATTAACGAGTTTGTTTCTTCACATTTATGCATAAGTAGAAAATACGAGTCATGAATGAGTTATAGATGTATTCAACCCTTAATACAACCATCGAAATGAAATCATATTCTTTATATATATATATATATATATATATATATATATATATATATATATATATATATATATATATATATATATATATATATTATAGCCAACTTACATGAATCACTGTTAACATAGAATATGATAATTACAGAGTCAAGTAAAATACAGCGGGAATAAAAACATAAAAGGGGAGAAGTAGTGACCCAGGGATGGGTACTACCGGCAGACAAGGCCGCAACCCCATATGCACATGACACTCAACATCCAGGTTGACACAGCAGGCATCAATGCCTCCACACAGTTGCACTCCTACGAAATCGAAGAAATCTTGTCCAAATTCCTAATCCCTTCGGCAAGGCGTGATTCCTCATCATCTTCTTCATGATCGTTTATCAAATATGAATATAAAACAGAGAATGCAGAAATATAGGAAAGAGGTGAGACACCCGTCATTCATTACCACTATTAGCAGCAAGAAAATAGCACGGCGCAAAGCGCCCACCGAGCAATACAGTTCATATATTTATCAATAACAACAGTGGAAATTATAACAAAAGCGATTCAATTCTAAGCAATAATCAGAGTCAATAACAACAGTGATATTTATAGTAAAGGTAGAACAACAGTAAGCAATAGCAGGCAGATTATAATAGTATTTCCAGAAATCAGCACAACAATCAGGTAATCATTCACAGGTATTCATGTTCAACAGCTTATAAGACCAGTAATGAACGATGCACAATGCATGCTTTCCCAATTCCTACTCCATGGAGCTAGACTCAATCAGTCGGAGAGAAAGATCAAGAGACATGCCTGTAACTCGACTACCGAGGCCAGTGCTATCAATAATTTTTCTCGTGCACAATCATGGCATTGTACAGATATTCTACACTAGATCACGATATAGGACAGTGTCAAGTCCGGATCGTTGGTTAGTTTGCATCGGTTTGCCCCAGGGTCATAACATAACCCACACTTGTCTATTCGCACCCGCACTAAGGTGTGTTCAATCTCCTAGGCAACTTGGCCTTACAACAGTCCACAAGGACATTCACAATGCATAAGACTCTATGCATGAATATGTATGATCAACATCACATACTATTCCCATAATATGCCATAATTGGCTCAAATAAGCATTAATACAACATTGGTCACTCATATGGACCCACAATATCATAATATTGAAATCAAATAAGGTAATACATTTTTAAGGTCCATTATGCATTCTTATTCAAGATTTTCCATCTTGCGTTATGCTTAAGTCTCTTGATACCAATCACTTAGTTTTTATTCTACATGGGATCAATCCAATTCCTAAAATCCATGATCAAAATCGTGGCTTCCTAAAGTCTACTACTAACATCAATTTCTCCCATTTTATGCATTGATTTCTTGATATCTCCTACTTAAGTTTTAGTTCACCAAGTTCATTCCAATCCCCTATAGTTTTAATCTAATGTCCTGGCTTCAAATTGAGTTAAATAACCCTTAAAGCTCTCCATCTCATATCCCAACATTAACATTTATATTTTCAATTACATAGGCTTCATCTCACAGTTCCCTACTGGTTCTGTCATGGGCGCCTAGGCGCCATATCTGTAGCGCCTGGGCGCTGGTGTAGCGCCCAGACACTGACCACAAAGCGCCTGAGCGCTCACTGGGCCGCGTCACAGGGAAAAACTTCATAGGCACGCAGAGCGCCTGGCGCTCTATGCACAGCGCCTGGGCGCTAGTGCATTAACAGGGGTTCTGCAGAATTCTTTTCTGCAGAGCCCTGGCCCATTCATTATCCAAAATCCCTCATCAATTTTCAACCATTCTAAAATGAGATACATGACATTTAATTACAAAATAGCAACATATGAGTTCATAATCATCAAGTCACACAATATACATTCATACATCCATACAAATCAAACAACAACATCATGGAAATAACCCAACGTAACAAAGAGGGAAATCTAACATGGATTCTCTCATCAACAACAACACACAAGACATTTCCTTACTACCAAGATTAGTTGAAGAGGATCATCTCCCTCTTACCTAAATGAAGACAATCACAAGAATGCTTCTCCTTTTTGGTCTTGATTTTCGTTTTCCCCTTCAAGAAAAACCCTAGGGTGAGAAATTCCCAATGTGTTTACTCCAATCATAGAAAAATGACTCCTTGGCCACATAGGTGACCAATAAAACGAAAAAGAAGAAGAAGATAGAAAAAAAAGTTGAAGACTTTACCTCAAAAGCTCCAAACTTTAGCTTCAATGGTGGAAAATGAAGGAAGTAGAAAAAGAAGAACCAAGGATGGCCACAAGGAAAATGCTCTTGGAATGATGGAAGAAAGCTAGATGTGGAATGGTGAAGCAAGAAAATGAAAAGGGTGGATGGTGAGGGTGTACGGTGGTGAAGAGAAGAAGAGAAGAAGAGAAGACAGAGAGAAGAGAAGAGGAGAATGAGAAGAGAGAAAAGTGTTTTAGAAAATATTAGTATAATGGCAATTAAGTGAGAAGCAAATATGACTCCCCCAAGGAGTCATCTCTGTAATAGAGAAAGAGTGAAGAGGGAAGAGAGAGAAGAGTGAAATGGGAGGAAGCTTCCTAGAAGTTTCCCAAATAAGCTTTTGAATTAATTTAACTTTTATTTTGAAAATAAGGCTAAAGGGACTTGATACAAGGTAAATTTTGAACAGTGTGATAAGATTTTTATTATATGTTATTATTTATTAGACAATAGTTATAGTTGACCGAAGTCAGTATTAATTTATCTGACAGATTAATTCTTCGCAGTGTTTTATTATTTTATCTGTTAATATTTCTCGAATAACGTAAAACCTTATAAATCGTGTCCAGTCTCGGGTTTAGTAAGATCCCCCGTCAACGTTTCCACAGATCAAGGTTATCGAAAAAAATATTTCATTTTCCCAGCTCGACTCAGTGCACACGTAAAACGAAAAATATATTAAAATATTCGTCGTTTCCAAAAAATTCTGAAAGAATTCACATAAATCACGAACATTAGAAAATGACTATTCGTAATAAAATTCTCCAACTTTGGAAGCGTTATAGTCGTTCTGCCAATTCTGTCCAATGTGTGCACAGAACGAGGAATAATATTAAAATATTCCGCGTTCCCAGAAAAATCCAGAAAAATTCCTAAAAATCCTAAATATTGTAAAATGACCATTTATCCTAAAATTATAAATTTTCGGGATGTTACAGGAGCTGTCCTTGCACAGAGAGTTGACAAACTTCCTCATGTCATTTCATATGCTTCTCAGACTTTAGATGCTGCACAGGCTAACTATACCACCACTGAGAAAGAGTTGCTTGCCATTGTATTTGCACTTAATAAGTTTAAATCATATTTGTTTGGCTCTCGAGTGGTTGTTTTTACTGATCATGCAGCATTAAAATTCTTGTTAAAGAAGGCAGAATCGAAGCCGAGATTGATTAGATGGATGCTGCTTCTCCAGGAGTTTGATTTGGAGATTAGAGATAGGAGTGGCGCAGAGAATTTGGTGGCAGATCAGTTGAGCAGGATAGAAGGAGTTGTTGACCCTTCTCCTATCAGAGATGACTTCCCAGATGAGCAGCTCATGTAGCTGCATGATACGCCACTTTCTCCTTGGTTTGCTGATTTAGTTAATTACTTGGTTGCCTTTGTTTTTCCTTCTCATGCATCTAGATCACAGAAAGCTAAACTAAAGAGTGATGCTAAATATTATGTGTGAGATGATCCATATTTGTGGAAATTTTGTAGTGACCAGGTGATTCGCAGATGCATACCTGACCATGAGATCCAGTCTGTTCTTCATTTCTATCATGCCTCTCCAGTTGGAGGTCACTTTGGACCACAACGGACCGCTAGGAAGGTGTTGGATTCTGGATTCTACTGGCCTACCATTTTCAGAGATGCATATCAGGTTTTCAGTACTTGTGAGCAGTGCCAGAGAGCAGGAGTGGCTATCACTCGCAGGCAGGAGATGCCCCAGCAGCCCATTCTGTTCTGCGAGGTTTTTGATGTTTGGGGTATCGATTTTATGGGCCTTTTCCCTGTTTCTTTTGGTTTCTCTTATATTGTGCTTGCGGTTGATTATGTTTCTAAATGGGTGGAAGCTAAGGCCACCAGGACTAATGATGCTCGAGTTGTTGTGGATTTTGTCCGGTCTAACATATTTTGTAGGTTTAGAGTGCCCCGAGCTATCATTAGTGACCAAGGGACTCATTTCTGTAACCAGACTTTGGCGACTTTGTTTCGGAAGTATGGGGTCGTGCATAGAGTATTTACTGCATATCATCCCCAAACTAACGGGCAGGCCGAGATTTCTAATAGAAAGATCAAGCAGATTTTGGAGAAGATGGTGCAGCCGAATAGGAAAGATTGGAGCCACCGGTTAGAAGATGCTCTTTGGGCTCATCGTACCACTTACAAGACACCTATAGGGATGTCTCCTTTCAGGGTTGTCTTTGGTAAACCATGTCACCTTCCGGTGGAGATAGAGCATCGTGCATACTGGGCAGTGAAGAGTTGTAACTTAGCATTTGACCAAGCAAGTTCAGAGAGGAAGCTTCAATTGCAACAGCTGGAAGAACTTCGCTTGGAGGCTTATGAGAATTCAAGGATCTATAAGGAAAAGACTAAGCATTTCCATGATAAGATGATTTCTAGAAAGGAGTTCTCCATTGACCAAAAGGTGCTTTTGTTCAACTCTCGCCTTAAACTCATGCCCGGTAAGCTCCGTTCTAGGTGGGATGGTCCTTTTGTTGTCACTAACATCTTTCCTTATGGTGCAGTGGAGATTTCGCATGCAGCTACCAATAAGAGTTTCAAGGTTAATGGCCACCGTCTTAAGCCCTTTTCTTGAGAGCCCCGCAAGCCCAGCATCTGTAGAGGAGCTCTCCTTGGCAAAGCCCACCTTTCCCCATGTGCAAATCTTCCCACCATGATAAGGGTGTTTTCTTCCCTTGCTCTTTTGTTTCACATGTATACTTGTCTTTTGCTTTTGCTTTATGTTTCCATTGAGGACAATGTGTGATTTAAGTGTGGGGGAGGGAATTTTGTCAAGCTTCGTTTTTCTATTTTTTTTTGTTGTTTTTGTTTCTATTTTTTCTCGCTTTTCTGTTTCTATTTTTTCTCGCTTTTCTCGTTTTGTGAATTTGCTTGGATTTTGCTGTTTCTAATTCTATTTTTGTTTGTTTTAATTCTGTTTTGATCCATTTTGCATGCCTTTCATTGAATATTTTGGTTTGTATAGGTTGTGAATAATTTCATCATTCTTAGTTAGAGGTTTCTTGACATGATGTAAATATTTTTCTTGTATTTTTGGTTTAGCAAGCTGGCATTGAGAATTAAAGTGTTGCATCATTTGTGATAGGCTTGTCCTTGGTGAGATTTTGGACCTTATACATGGATGGATTGCATTATGCCATTCTCTTTTCTTTCTTGTGTGATCTCACTCATGATTGTTGGTACTCTAGATTTTGACTTGATTCTTTTTGAAGCTCCTTGTTCACATGCATGTATTGAGATGATTGAGGCCTTCTTTCTTTGTTTAGCTACTTTGGCCAAATAGCCAACCTTGCATCATTTCCCTTTGATTACCCCCTTGAGCCTGATTACCTATTCTTTGCTTTAGCTCATTTTATGCCTTTGTGAAAAACCATGATTTTACCGTACCTTAAGGAATGGGAGAGCATTGGTTCATTTCATTTGAGGAGCTTTTTTACTTGTAGGCAGTTGATAGTTCAAGTGCGGTGGTTATACAAAATTGATGTGTAATATGCATGCAAGGTTATAAAAAAACAAAAAATAATAAATAAAAATAAAAAAAATAAAAAGAAAAAAAATGAAAAAAAAAATCGATTCAAGAAAGGTTGTAAAAGCAAAAGGGAAAGGTGATCAAAGTAAGAGAATATGCATTACTTGTCATTTGAGTTCCTCCTCATTGCTCTTTTATTCTCTTGGGTGCTTAACTTGCCATATCCATATTGTTCCTTCCCTTGCCTTGGCCCCATTACAACCTTAAATAAAGTCCTTTTGATCTTTATTTGCATGTGTTTTAAGTGGTGAAAATTAGAGACTTGTCAAGCTTATGGTAGTACTTGCTTTCATGGGTGCCTTGAGTGTAAATAAAATCCTAAACACTTGAGAGTAGAGCATGCCTAGTGAGGATCTTATCACTTTTGGTTCATCATTTGATTCGATTTGTCTTCTTGCTTGCTTGAGATGTTGAGAGATATATTCATGTTTGTCTTGATTCCTTGATACTTTGGATGTTTAAATCTTGATCACCACCTTGCATTCTTGCAATTCATTGGAAGGCATGTTGATTTTGTGTTCTTGTGGTGAAACCCCTTTTGGTTCAATTTTGAATTTTGCCCAGGAGTGCAAAGGTTCAAGTGTGGGGGATTTTGATCAATCAATTTTGAGTCATTCATTATTGCTTTATATTTGGCTTAATTGATGCTAATTGTGTCCAATATTATGTTTGTAGATGAGTTTTAGATGATTGGTCTTCATTGAGCTTAATTGTAAAAACTTCATTAATTTTTGGATTTTAGTTCATTTTGACCTTTCTGTCTTGTACAGGCCATAACTTGGGCTACAAATATCTTATTTGGATGATCTTGGAGTCCCCTGAAAGCTGAGATGAATATCTACAATCTGGTGTCTAATGTAATTTTTCTAATTCAACTAGATTCAAGGCGAAATTGGGCCTCAAAGTTAAGATGCTGTTGCTGTCACAAAGCTTGGACCTTTCCTCAATGATTTGGGCCTAACTCTCTCAATTTAAGCCCAATTAAGGCAAATGATATGTCTCTGAAAAGCTTATTCAGAGGGCTACAGTTTGGGCTAGGGGTAGATTAGGAATTACATAATAATTTTTGGTTACAAATAGGTTAATGCAGATTTCGAATTTACCTTTTGGAATTTGTAGTTCAGTTTTAACAGATTTGAGCAGAAACCTTTTCTATCTTTTCATCTTCTCTATTTTTGTTTTTCCCTCTGATCTGCATTTTCGTAATGGCCATGGAAGGCTAAAGCTCCAATCAATCCAAGGAAATCAATGATTGTGGTTAGAGTTTTGAGTTCTCTTGTTTAAATTGTAATTTCTGTTGTGTTCTTCCCTCTTCTCCTTCTTCAATTGATTTCTGATTATGATTTCGAAATTGAAATTAGAATTAGGGTTGATTAATCTGAATCTAATGGAGAATAGATCATCGATTGGTAATCTATGTTAATCCGAATTTGTTCCTGGATCAATCTTAATCAAGAATTGTGATTGTGATTCTGTTTTAGTTGATGAAATTCTATGTGATTATCTAGTTGAATTCGAATTAACAAGAGGTGTAAGCAACAGAATTCCATTCTCTTTGAACAATGATTAATTCTGCCACATGATTGAAGACCTTGGATTGGTGTTTCCTTAATTGAATTTTCTCAAAATTTGAATTCGTTTTCTGTTATTGTAATGAACAAAACCCCTACTTATTGATAACTTCTAACATGCTTGAGAAATCCGAATTGGTCCTTGGGAGATGACCTAGGTTATGCACTATACTATATTCCATAAATCCTAGTCTATTTTGAGGCAAGTGTGACATCGCTGATCACCGGGGTTCTATATTCTGAAGGTAGGGAGAGCCACTTGAACACTCTCCACAGTCAAGCAATGCGATCAAGGGTCTTAACCCATGCCCATTTAAGTCGTACCTTATCCATTGACAAATATGGTTTACAGTGGTCAAGGATAATCAACTGTAGCTCGGGACACTGGATTCCACACCACAAGGCTATTGCATCCAATCAAATGAACCCTACGATTGAGGTCAAGTTTTGTATTACCTCATATGGGGAAGTGAGTGTTTGTCCAATCAAACGAACCTTACCACTGAGGTCGAGTTTCATATTCACCTCGGATGGTGAAGGGAATGTTCGTACAATCAAGTGAACCTTACCTCTGTGGTCAATTTTTGCACTCACCTCGATCTGGTAAAGCGAGCATTCAATATGCAAGTGTACTGGGGTGTCCAACGGGTTGAGTCAACCTATGAACCCATGGGTTTTGACTCAACCCAACCCACAAAATGTGGGTTGGGTTGGTTTGGGTCCGCGGGTTGGGTTAGGTTGAAAAATTTAACATCCTCAATGACATGTTAGACTTGTATATAGGTACAGATGTAGCATAGTACCTGTTTAACATGCTTGTTTAATTTTCTGACAATTTGAGTTAGTTTAGGCACTTTACTACAACACAAAAGGTGAAAAGTAGCTTAAAATGACCAAAATAATAGCTAAAATGGTTTAGCTAAAGGAATTAGATATGGAGAATTTATTTCTTAGTCACAAATGTTTGTTAAGAGTTGTGGTTAAAATTCAAGAATTTACTAAGTTCATTTGGTATTTTTAAGCACACTAAAAGTGTGTTTTAATACCAGATCGACTAGTAACAGATATGAAAACTCATAAAAATGATGACATTAGGATTGAGAAGAATCTTAAGATTTATTTTAATGCCTATGGAAGTTAGGAAGCTTGATTTAGAGAAATTTAAGTGTTCTTAACAACTATATAAGTTTAAGCAAAATATCCTAAAGTGTTTTGAGCCACACATTTTCACCTACTCCCTTGACTTTGTTCGGTACCTTTTCTTACTTTCTCACTCACTCACTCATCTCATGTTAGCAATTGCAGCAAGTGGGGGACGAATGAATAGAGAAAAGAAAGACGAAAAGAAGAAAGGAGAGGAGGAAAAGAGAAGGAAGGCCAAAGGAAAAACTAAGGCTTGAGTTCCATCATCATAACCTTGAGGTAGGGGGTTTTCTTTGCTATTTTCCTTAGCTTTGTCTCTCTTGAGTTCAGAAAACTTGTGAGTGGATAAAGATTTTGAGATGGGAAAGATGATTATATGTTGTTGATGTGTGTGAAACAACATTATATTTTGTTCTTGTTTTGCATGCATTTTTATGCATTTTAGTTTCCTTTTTTATTTATTTTCCATTTAGTTCGGATAACTGCGGTGTTTTTGGTTTTGTTGTGCAGGATTGGTGCTTAATTGGCCTTGAAATGGATGGAAAGCTTGCACAATTGAAGTTGGAGCTTAAAGGGTAGCAATTTGGGACAAAAAGCTCACTCTAGAGGGTACCACGACCTTCCCGTGGACTGAACCACGACCGTTGTTGTCAAACAGAGACCACCACGGCCTGGCCGTGGAATTAACCACGGTCGTGGTTCGGGGTGCGTGTCAGCTGTTTAAGTCCGTTTTTCTCTTTTCTGATGGGCTTGGACCAGTTTTAACCCATGGGGTATATATAAATGTTCTGAAGACAACATTAGGGTTCGAATTTGGTTTTGGAGAAGGCACATAGAAGGCTCTTGATCTTCATCTTCCTCTCTTCTCTCTTAGATTACGGGTTTGGATGTTCTTGAAGTTGAATTTCTGGTTTCTTCTTCTCCATGTCTGAGTAGTTCCTTTTGTTTCTAGGATTGGGAAATGCCCTTTGATACATTGATGATGATTAATTGATATTGTTTACCCCTTTTATTAATCTTGAATGTTGTTGATTCGATCCTTATTGCGATTATTCATGTGAATTTGCTGGCCACTTATTTGCATCTCATAGATATCTAGGGATGTACTGAAAGGTGAACCTAGGTGTTGGAACCATAAGAATTGAACTTAAGGTCTAAATCACGAGAGTAGGTTTAGCCTTTCAAGGATTAATGAATTACCAAAAAGCGTAATGGGTTCAATTTAGATTCAATTACCACGAGAGTAGGAATTGGTTTAATTGGGCACGGTTCTTGTATCTTGAGAGGGAACATTAACTAATTTAGGGTAATTCACCTTTAATTGAATTTCAAGTGTTAATAAGAGGATTGTCAATTAGGAGTCTTGTATCATTGTGGTTAACCCCAATCCTGGAAGCTTTCTTGAATTTGAAAACCTTTCCTTAACAATTGCTATTTTTGTTCTCAATTTGCATTTTGATATTCATTTATTTAATTGTTTGGTTACTACATTCTTGTTAATCAACAATTATATTCCCTTTTGTTTAATTTAATTGAATTAATTAATTAATTGGTATTCATAGACATAGTCCCTGTGGATTTGATCTTTTTATTACTTGACGACGAAACCGTACACTTGCGGATTTCACGCACCAAGTTTTTGGCGCCGTTGCCGGAGACTGTATTTTTCTTGAATATCAGTTACTTTTTTATTTAATTATTTTAAACCTTTTTACTACTTTCTTGGTTTCTCTTTGACTCTCTGCAGGTAATTTCTCTTGTTTATGCGAAGTACTAGACATTCTAGGACTCTTATTGAAGCAGATCCTGAAATTGAAAGAACTCTTCGTAGAAGGAGAAGACAACGAGAGGAAAGAGCAAGAGAAATACTTGAACCAACGCTTGTCATGGCTGCACCTACTGATAATAGACCTCTTAAAGAGTATGCAGCACCTAACGCTCGGGGTTTGCGTTCTGGAATTGCTCGGCCAGACATTGAAGCTAGAAAGTTCACCATACCTCCTGCTTTACTCTTCATGATAAGACAGAACCAGTTTGGAGGATTGCTATCAGAGGACCCAAATGATCATGTGGATATGTTCTTGGAATTCTGTAAGACCCTTAAGATTGAAAGTGCCTCTGTTGATGCTATTCGCCTTCGCCTATTTCCATTATCATTGAGAGATAGAGCTAGGGCTTGGTTGAAGTCAGTTCCCGCTGAGACCATCACTTCTTGGGACCAATTGGAGCAAGCTTTCCTGAACAAATGCCTTCCACCATCCAAGACTGCTCATCTGAGGACCCAAATCATGAGTTTTGTTCAGAAAGATGGTGAATCATTGTCAGAAGCTTGGGATAGATATAAAGCTTTGTTGGAAGCCTGCCCACACCATGGGTTAGAAAAATGGTTGATCATCCACACCTTCTATAATGGGCTAGAATATTCTTCGAAGGTGTCTCTAGACTCCGCAGCTGGTGGAGCTTTGATGAACAGACGACTGACAGATGCCTATGAGATCATTGAGAGTGTCGCCACAAATCATCACCAATGGGCAAATGAAAGAGGTAATAACCCGAGAAAACTCTCGGGAGGTAAGTTTGAGGTAGACGGGGTTGATTTAATTATGTCAAAATTTGATTCTTTGAATAAACATTTTGACATGCTTGAAAAAGCTCATGTTAATGCCATAGGTGCTTCTAACAATTTTTGTGAGATTTGTGGAGCACAGGGACACATAGGTGCTGAATGCCAAGTTGGAATTGGCTCCTCACAAGGTGCATCGGTGGAGCAAGTGGAATCATGCCACAATTTCCATGACTTCAACTAAAAAGGAAGGAATGATCCATATTCCTAAACTCACAACCCTGGTTGGAGGTCACATCCCAACTTCTCCTACCAGAATAGTCAATACCAAGCAGGGCAAGGTAGTGCTAAACCCTCTTTTGGATTCCAATAGGTACAAAACTCTAAACTTGAGTCTTTTCTTGAAAATTTTGTTGAGAGTCAATCTAAGCAAAATGAGGAGTTTAGGCAACATGGGCAAGTTGTGACTGAGGCCATTAGAGAGTTATCATCTAAGGTTGAAAATTTGGCCATTCATAATAAGTTGTTAGAAACTCAGATTGCCCAACTTGCAGGCACTTCACACAGGCAACAAGGTAAGTTTCCTGGTCAGCCTGAAATGAATCCAGGTAATGAACACTGCATGGCTGTTAGTTTGAGAAGTGGTAAGAAATTAGAGGATCCCAAGGGTAAGGAGGTGAGTGACAAAGATGAGGAGAATGAGGAAAAAGACACTAAGACACAACCCTTAGAGGAAGATGAAACTAATGAAAAGGTGTCTAAGTATGTACCCCCTGAACCATACCAACCCCCAGTGCCATTCCCTCAAAGATTGGCTAAGGCTAAGCTAGATATGCAATTTGGGAAGTTCTTAGAGGTCCTTGAGAAATTGTACATTAATGTACCCTTCACTGAGGCGTTGAAACAAATGCCTACCTATGCTAAGTTTCTTAAGGATATTTTGTCTAATAAGAAAAAACTTGAGGAATATGAGACCGTAGCTCTAACCGAAGAGTGCAGTGCTTTAATTCAAAATAAATTACCTCCTAAGCTAAAAGATCCAAGTAGCTTCTCTATCCCTTGCTTGATTGGTAACACAAATTTTGATAAAGCTCTGTGTGACTTGGGGGCTAGTGTCAGTCTTATGCCCCTTTCTGTGTGCAAGAAGTTGGAGGTGGGTGAGCTGAAACCCACAACTATTTCACTTCAGTTAGCGGATTGGTCCGTCAAGTACCCCGTAGGCATCTTGGAGGATGTTCTTATTAGAGTGGGTAAGTTTTTTATACCCGTTGATTTTGTTGTGCTTGACATGGAAGCAGATGCTAAAATACCGCTCATACTTGGGCGACCATTCCTCACCACTGGAAGGGCAATTATTGATGTCCACGAAGGGAAATTGACTTTGCGATTGAACGATGAAGAAGTAGTTTTTAATGTTTTCAATTCTGAAAAAAATCCTAATTCATGTAATCGCATAGATGCTACTGATGTTGTGGACAGAGTTGTACTTTTAGATATGCAGGAATCTGTGACTCATGCTATGTTAGAGGAGACCTTGCCCAAGGTTGCTTCCAAGTTTGAGAAGGTCAAGCCCTGCAAGAAAGGACCAAAGAAACGGGATGACAAATGTGTCAAGAAGCGTGAATTTAAACCAGGGGATAAAGTTCTTGTTGATAACTCGCTTCTACATTTCTGTCCAGGTAAGTTGTGGTCGAAATGGTCTGGACCATATGAGATTATTTGAGTTTTATCCTATGGTGTGCTTGAGGTGAAGATAGAAGGCCAGAAGACATTTATGATAAACGGCCAGAGAGTGCAACACTATGAAGAAGGAGTGGGGACTGAGTACCACTCCATTGACATCACCTGAGCATAGAACCAACTCATAGTCAAGTTAATGACTATAACTTAACGCTTCTTGGGAGACAACCTAAAATTTTCTCTCTTTTCTTTATTTTCTTATTTTTATTGACTAACACTTTTTTGTTTTTTTTTTTGTTTCATAGTTAGCTAATGTTGAGTTGGCTTTGGTGTCTCCCTGAGTTCGGAGCCTTTGTAGGGGGATGTATATAGCTGTCGGCCGCAAAAAAAAAGGGTTTTAGTCCGGATGTTCGAGTTCATGGCTACACGCTTCCCTTTCCCGCCACCGTAATGAGTTCTTTTCATTTATTCCTTCCATAGTTTTAGATTTTTACATTGGGGGACAATGTAAGGTCTAAGCTTGGGGGTATTTTTCCATATTTTTTTATTATCATGCATTCTCATATTGCATTGTCTCATTGCATTTTCACACCATCATTTCTCTTAGCTTTTTGGTTGAACTTTGTGCCCCTCTCTTTTGAGGATTTTGAGATGATATTGATTTGGAACCCAATTTGTTGATTCTTGTGGTAGGCAACAGGCATTGTCTTTAATTGATAATGGAGGTGATTTCTTGATAGTTGATAATTAGCATATGTTCTATGAATTTGTGCTTCTCATTGATTTCTGAACCTTTAAAAGTGAGTTTTGAGCCTGTATGAGATTTATGCACTATATGACTTTTCATCCCATTCTTTGTGTTGAGTGAATATTCCTCATTGATTTTGTGCTCTAGAACTTGATTTGAAACCATTTTGGGGCGAAATCTTGGTTTGCATGCTTGAATATGAATAAGGCATCTTAGGTATTTTTCTGGTCTTCTGAATTTGTTACACTTTCATCCACTTGTTGCCTATTTTGAGCCTAATGTATAATTATTTATTCTTGATGCCTATGATAATACATTGTCGGTGATCATTTAGAATATTGAATGGAGTAGTTTGGGTTTGAATGTTGTATTAGGAATCATGTGTTTTGAAAATGAAATCTCTCCCCTATGAAAAAAAAACATGAGATGTAAGCTTGAAAAGAAGGAAAAGAAAGGTAGAAATTGTGGAGTTATGCTCTTGATTGAAAAATGCTTTTGCTCCATTTATGTTCTATTGGGTTTCTTGTGCTTATTTAAAATTTTGTTAGCCCTTTGTGCATACCTACCTTTCTTTATCCTACCTGACATCATTCCTATGGCCCCATTATAACCCTTGAAAGACCTTTTGATTCTTGCATGTATGCTGATTATTAGTGGAAATTTGGTTTCTTATCAAGCTTATGGAAGTGCTTTTTCTAAGAGGAATTTTGAGCGAATTGTCTTCACCCTTAAACGCTTTGAGTGTGGTTAGCAGTGTGAACTTAATTCTGTGAGGATCCATGGTTTCTGAGAGCTTAGCCTCTAATTGGACTTGATTTTGATTACCTCTCTGCTTCTTGGTTTGCCTTTGCCTATTGCTTGGTCGGATGTTTCCTCGGGTTCCTCATTCATTATTGTCTTTTGATCCCACTCCTTGGTTTGGTCTTAGTTATTGCTTGGGGACAAGCAAAATCTTAAGCTTGGGGGTATTTGATGTGTGTGAAACAACATCATATTTTGTTCTTGTTTTGCATGCATTTTTATGCATTTTAGTTTCCCTTTTTATTTGTTTTTCCCTTTAGTTCGGATAACTGCGGTGTTTTTGGTGTTGTTGTGCAGGATTGGTGCTTAATTGGCCTTGAAATGGATGGAAAGCTTGCACAATTGAAGTTGGAGCTTAAAGGGTAGCAATTTGGGACAAAAAGCTCACTCCAGAGGGTACCACGGCCTTCCCGTGGACTGAACCACGGCCATGGATCGAGCAGCTGCGTAAAAAAAGCAAAGGGGAAGTTCAGAGAAGACCACGGCCTGGCCGTGGACTGAACCATGGTCGTGGTTGTCAAACAGAGACGGCCTGGCCGGGGTGCGTGTCAGTTGTTTAAGTTTGTTTTTCTCTTTTCTGATAGGCTTGGACCAGTTTTAACCCATGGGATATATATAGATGTTCTGAAGACAACATTAGGGTTCGAATTTAGTTTTAGAGAAGGCACATATAAGGCTCTTGATCTTCATCTTCCTCTCTTCTCTCTTGGATTACGGGTTTGGATGTTCTTGAAGTTGAATTTTTGGTTTCTTATTCTCCATGTCTGAGTAGTTCATTTTGTTTCTAGGATTGGGCAATGCCCTTTGATACATTGATGATGATTAATTGATATTGTTTACCCCTTTTATTAATCTTGAATGTTGTTGATTCGATCCTTATTGCGATTATTCATGTGAATTTGTTGGCCACTAATTTGCATCTCATAGATATCTAGGGATGTACTGAAAGGTGAACCTAGGTGTTGGAACCATAAGAATTGAACTTAAGGTCTAAATCACGAGAGTAGGTTTAGCCTTTCGAGGATTAATGAATTACCAAAAAGCGTAATGGGTTCAATTTAGATTCAATTACTACGAGAGTAGGAATTGGTTTAATTGGGCACGGTTCTTGTATCTTGACAGGGAACATTAACTAATTTAGGGTAATTCACCTTCAATTGAATTTCAAGTGTTGATAAGAGGATTGTCAATTAGGAGTCTTGTATCATTGTGGTTAACCCCAATCCTGGAAGCTTTCTTGAATCTGAAAACCTTTCCTTAACAATTGCTATTTTTGTTCTCAATTTGCATTTTGATACTCATTTATTTAATTGTTTGGTTACTACATTCTTGTTAATCAACAATTATATTCCCTTTTATTTAATTTAATTGAATTAATTAATTAATTAGTATTCATAGACATAGTCCATGTGGATTCGATCTTTTTATTACTTGACGACGAAACCGTACACTTGCGGATTTCACGCACTAGTTGTTTGTGGTGTGAGAATCTAATTCCTTGATTTGGTTCTCAATGAATTGAGTTTTTGAAAAATGGGTTGAAACCCACTTTTGATCTGTTGCTCCAAATGGATTTTTTTGATGCTTGTGTAGGAAGAACTTGATGATGTTAGTTGATGATGGAAGTTGTATAATTTTATGCTTTGGCTCTGATTGAAAAGATTTAAGTTTGAGTTGTATTTGTTGAGGAACTTTTGAGCAGCTGAGTTTTTGCCCGAAACTCAGAAAATTTTAGGGGAAGCCACGGCACACCATAGGGAGAGCTACAACACCAAAGTCTCTGGAAAGCAGGGATTGTATCACAGAGAGCAAGGAGCTGTGACATAACAAGGGCCATGAGCCGCGGCACCCACTAAATGAAATGAGAAGCCGCGACACACCAATTGGGTGTGCCACGACACTAATTTGAAGGGTGAACCTGCGACACACTTTGGGAAGTGAAGCTGTGGCACCACTTGAGAAAAATGTTCCCAAACTTGTATTTTCCTTGTGTGATTTTTTGATACGTTATGGAATTATCAAAAATAGACCTTGCTGGTCTTGGCGTGAGGCAATGCTTGTTCAAGCTACGTAATCAATACCCATGGATGGATAAAGGTATTTTATAATGCTTAAAGCCCTAGAAAACTCTAGTTGCTTCCTTAATGGTTAAGGTTGAGCTAGGACCTTGTGATAAAAGGATGTTAGTTCCTTTATGTAATAGAGTTGAGCCATATGCGATTGTCTAGGTGCATGAAGTGTTCCTTCATGAGTGAAATTGAACTAGAATGCATGTGTGAGACAATTGTTTTCTTAATTACTCAGATTGGGTATAGGGAGTGCTAAGAACATGATCTTGCCCCTTTGTGTGACCAAGATGAGTAGGGTTGAGTGTTTGCTAGTTTCCTTTTTCACTCGGTTATGTGAACCTTGTGATGTGTTTATGTGTTTCTAAAATAACTTGCATATTTTGTTTTCAAACTTGCTATTTGCTTCTTCCTATGTATTATAACCTAGATGGTGTGCACAACCATGTGACCAAAGAATGAGGTGTTTGATCCAAATTTTCAGAGCAGAGGCTCATTGAGGTCAGGGTTACCGGTGTTATGGGGTTAGTATTAGTACTCTTACCTTTGTGAGGGAAACGAGTCCACACATCACCAAGTAGTGTTAGGGCTATATGCCTATCCCACCTAGTATATACAAGGGAACACGGTTCTTGGAAATGAATAGGTATCAGGTTTTCTAAAACAAAAATCTACATTAGCATTGCACAAGCATATTTTTAGGACATTCCTTAGGCATAATCATGTGGCATATTATGCATTGCATTATTTGACAACTGTACGGATAGTTATTTCCCTCTTGTTGATATTAAATTGTGAAAAGGTTATGGTTTACTTTATGAGTATGTAAATATTCTTATAGCAATGAGTAGAGTCTCATTTATCTATTGTGAATATAATCTAATGTTTATGGTATATTTATTTGTTGTGAATGAATAAATACTAGTTTTGAAACACTTATATTGAGGATTTATGAATTCTCACCCTACTATGTTTCCATGTAATTTTAGGTCAAGACCCCGTAAAGGGAAAGAAAAAGAAGAAAAATGCTTAGAGTAGTCATTTTGTTTTCTTTTGAATTGATACATGAATTTAGTTATATTGCTTTGTTTTTTAGAAAAGTTTATGTATGACAATGAGCCCGTTTTTGGACAGTGATGTAGATATATATAATGTTTTCTTCCCTCTTGGCTCTCTATACTAGCTTGTGTAGTTATTATGGACTTATATTTTATGTGTCTTTATAAAGCAGCACGCTTGATACTATTTATCTTTAAATATCTTGGTTATATTGAGATAATTGTATTAAGGTGTTACAATATGCTATCAGAGTAGTTTATCCTATTGAACCGAGGTATGGACTGACTATGCTTAGGCATGTTTGGTAATTGTTGTGTATTTCTTGTCTCTTGCTTGAGATGTTGGAGTTCATCATACTGAGCTGGGGTATGAACTGACTATGCTTAGGCATGTTTGGTAATAGTTGTGCATCTCTTGTCTCTTGCTTGAGATGTTGGGGTGAAATTGCATGACTTGCCTTGTGTTTGAGTGTTATTAGTTATTATTGCATGGTTATATGATATTGAGACAGATCAACTTAATATATATTGTTCTGTACGTACAGGAAACTATAGCACCACATAGGCAAACTAGAGGATCTAGAAACATATCTAGTGAGGGCCCTGACATGGTTGGAGCTTTCTTGGCTATGGTAGATGCCTTGAGGGAGTAGACTGCCATGAACGCAAGGATACTGGAGAGGTTGGGAGCTAATCCACCTCAGTAGCCTACACTACCACCAAACCAACCGAAGCAACTAATCCACCTAAGCAGCCTACACTACCACCTCAGCAGCCTTGGGAACCCTTGTCATATGGGAGATCTTCAAGAATTCGTTTCTAGAGAAGTATTTTCTGCAAAATCCACAAAATGCAAAGGAGATAGAATTTCTAAGGTTGAAGCAAGGCGACATATTTGTTGGTCAGTATGTGCCAAATTCAACGAGCTGTCGAACTTCTCATCCTGCATCAAGCTTAACCTAAATAAGGCTTAGAAGTGTGTTAAGTTTGAGGAAGGATTGATGGAGGACATCCAGAAGACCATTCAACCGTTCGTGATTTGGGACTTTGCAACTTTGGTGAATAAATGTCGGATAATAGAAGGATATGATGGGAAGCCTTCAGTGGAGTAGAAGTCACAAAGGTTTCAGAAGAGAAAGCAAGATGATGAAAGTTCAAGAAGGGATCTTCTAAACGCAGCTTTCCTAAGGGCAAGAGCAAGCAGGTTCAGAAAGAGTTTGTAGGGCCTAAGTGTCCCAAGTGTGGGAAACAACATTGAGACCGGCCTTGTTTGGTGTGCTTTGTGAATGGACAGCTGGGGCATTTTGCTAGAGAGTGCCCTCAAAGGAAGGAAGCTGTGTCTACCACAAGACCTCAAGCCACGGGAACAGTTTACACTTTAAGTGATAAAGAGATGACCTAGTCTTTAGACCTTATCCAAGGTAAATGCATGATTCACAATCACCTTTTAACTGTGTTATATGATTTAGGAGCATCCCACTTCTTTGTTACTAATGGTTGTGCGAATATGCTAGATTTACCTGTGTCTAAACTTTCATATGACTTGTCTATGTCTACACCCACCGGTAAACTAGTTACAACATCCAAAGTATGTCTTGATTGTTGTGTAAAAGTAAAAAAAATAGAGTTTTCTTCGTAAACCTTATATATTTACCCCTTGTGGCATTGATGTCATTCTTGGCATGGATTGGTTGTCCACCAACCATATAGTTTTGAATTATTCAGATAAATGCCTTGTTTTCCTATCAAATACACTTACCAAAGTTGTTCCTTCTGAATCAGTGTATCTCAATGTGAACCAAGTGAATCTTTGTTTGGAAGAGGGATCTCTAGGGTATGTTCTCTTATTTTCGCTAAGTGCTGAGTTTGAACAGAGCTTAGATAATAAACATGTGGTGAGAGAGTATCCTGAGGTATTCCCAGATGATATAGTAGAATTGCCACCTGAGCAAGAAATAGAGTTTACGATAGATTTAGTACTTGGGACGGGTCCTATCTCTATAGTATCCTATGGGATGGCACCACTAGAGCTAGCGGAACTCAAGAAGTAAATAAAGGAGTTACAAGACAAATAATTCATTAGATTGAGTGTTTCTTTGTATAGAGCACCCGTGTTACTAGTGAAAAAGAAGAATGGTACCATAAGGCTCTATGTGGATTACAGGCAGTTGAACAAGGTAACCATAAAAAATAAGTATTTGTTGGCTAGAATAGATTATCTAATGGATCAACTGAGAGAAGCTTTGATTTTCTCAAAGATTGATCTTAGATTCAGGTATCATCAGATATGGGTTAGGGAAAAGGATATCCCTGAAACCGCCTTTAAAACAAGGTATAGGCGTTATGAGTATCTCGTGATGTCCTTTGGGTTGATGAATACACCACCAGTGCTCATGGATTACATGAACAGGATCTTTAGACCCTACCTAGATCAATTTGTTATAGTGTTTATAAATGATATCCTTATCTATTCAAAGACAATGGAGGAGCATGAACAACATCTTAGAATAGTTTTGGAAACCCTTAAGGAGAAATGTTTGTTTGCCAAGCTTTTTAACTGAGTTATCGCTTAAGCAAGTTCAGTTCTTGGGCCATGTGATTTCTCAGGGTGGGATTTCAGTGGATCCAAGTAAAGTGGAGGCAGTGTTGCAATAGGAAAGACACACCACTGTGACTGAGATAAGGAGTTTCTTAGGCCTGCCAGGGTAATATAGGAGGTTCATAGAGGGCTTTTCTCGGATAGCACTACCCTTGACTAGATTGACTAGGAAAAGAAGTACTTTTGAATGAACTCAAGACTATGAGAATAGTTTTCAGGAGCTAAAGTTAAGGTTGACCTCTTCACCAGTGTTGGTAATTTTGGATCCTTTGGAGAACTTTGAGGTGTATTGTAACGCTTCAAAGATGGGTCTAGGGTTTGTTCTGATGTAATGTAGGAGAGTTGTTGCCTATGCATCTAGGCAGTTGAGGCCACATAAGGAGAACTATCCTACTCATGATCTGAAGTTAGCCACAGTGGTGTTTGCCTTAATGGTTTGGAGACACTACCTTTATGGAGTCCAGTTTGAGGTATTTAGTAATCATAAGAGTTTGAAGTACTTATTTGATCAGAAAAAGTTAAACATGATACAATGAAGATGGATGGAGTTTCTAAAAGACTACGACTTTGAGTTAAAGTATCATCTGGGTAAGGTCAATGTGTCTCAGACGATGATCCAGGAGAGTGAACTTCTTGAGAGTTTTAGAGACTTGAGTCTTGTAGTGACTGTGTTGCCACGTAGTTTCAGTGTGAGTAGAGTGGACATAGTGAATGACTTGAGGGCTCATGTAATTCCATATAATTCTAGGTCAAGACCCCCAAAAGGGAAAGAAGAAGAAGAAAAAGGCTTAAAGTAGTCATTTTGTTTTCTTTTGAATTAATACATATATTTAGTTATATTGCTATGTTTTTTAGAAAAGTTTATGTATGGCAATGAGCCCGTTTATGGCCAGTGATGTAGATATATATAATTTTTTCTTCCCTCTTAGCTCTCTATACTAGCTTATGTAGTTATTATGGACTTATGTTTTATGCGTCTTTATAAAATAGCACACTTGATACTATTTATCTTTAAATATCCTAGTTATATTGGGATAATTGGATTATGGTGTTACATTATGGTATCAGAGCAGTTCATCTTGTTGAGTCGGGGTAGGAACTAACTATGCTTAGGCATGTTTGGTAATAATTGTGCTTTTCTTGTCTCTTTCTTGAGATGTTGGAGTTCATCCTGCTGAGCTGGGGTATGAACTGTAACACCCTAATTTTTAGTTAAATTACAATTTTGTCCTGATTGTACTGTTTTATATTTTCTGTGTATTATAAAATTAATTTGATTGTTTCGTAACTGTATTTGACTGTTGTGTGTGATTTACTCTGAGTCAAGAAAATAATAATTTTCGGGCTGGGGAAAATCTTTATATGATTATTCGGAGCTGGGGGATCTTACTAAACCCAATTCTGAGTAATATGTGCATCAATCTTTTATTTTTTAGAATTTATCTGTAAAATAAAAATATTTTATATTTTATAATATTATTTTATTGGACAGTACCTACTATCTTAAAAACAGTAGCTTCTGCTCCAAATGAACCATAGACCCGAAAAAGTCTGTGGGACCCACTTTTGGTGAACCAGTCAATGATATTGGCTTGAATTATTTTAAGCCAATGAGAGCTAGTCAACGAAAATGGCTTGAAAATCTCTAAACCAATAGGAATTAGTCAACAAAAATGGTTAAACTTAATGGATTAGTAAGTAGAAAACATGATTAAGTTAGTTTAAAACCTAATTGAGTTAATCCAAAGTGCTTAAGTAGTAATAAAATGGAATAAACCTAGTTAGTCATTCATTAAAATTTTAGTTAGAGAATGTCATAGCATAATCAAGAAGGTGATTAGTTATCCTAAGTAACAAAATGATTAATTAAATAACTAAGAAACCTAACTAAATTTACCGAAACCTAACTAGAATGGCTTAAGCATAATTAGGAGACTAAAATGAATCAAAACTTGATTAGTTCACCTTAAGTGAATTCCGGCCAAGCCCATCCAAGCACATTCAAGAAGGTGCTAGACATTAGATGAGTTGTCTCTCTAGGCCAATAGGAAGCAACTTGGAAATAAAGTATTGAAGATCCACCCTTGAACACATCTAAAGCCATAAGGAGTTCTTAGAAGTCACTCAAGGAGGCCATCTCCTTAGGGAGCCCCATGGCCAAGTGCCTTAGGAGGAAGGAAGAAAACTTTTAGCTAAGTTCAAACTCATCTTCAACCATTCTCCAAAGCAAGACAACAAAAAATTGCCTCCTTTCTTCTTGGTGAAGCTCACGGCCTCCATCACCAATCCATACCTCCACTCTTCTAAAATTTCATCCAACACCATTTCCTAAACCTAAACATCATTCTAAACATCTTTCATCTTGAAAGTTTCTTCAAAAAAATTCATTTGAAGCTTGGAAACCCACCTTGAAGTTTCTTTCTTACAAGGTAAAAATCCTTGTTTCTTATTTCTAACTTGATTCTTGAAGTTCTAAGCCATGATTGATCCATGGTTTATTTTTTTCAATCATTGTTATGACTTGTTAAAATTGTTTGAGTTTGTTAGGGTTTCTTTGGGAGTCACACGAAATCCATAGGAGGAAATCCAAGAAGGTTTTGTCTTCCTTATAGGTAAGAGGTAGATCTAATTTCATCAACCTTGTGTGGTGGTGAGAAAATGAATGTATTTGTGGTGAAGAATCCATGAGGATTCATTCACTTGGTTGTTTAATGTCTTTTCTATTTGTGATTGATTATGGATGCAAGCATGTCTATAGCTTTAAAATATATGGTATGTGTTTTATAGATGCATGATAAATATTGTAGGATGTGAATAACATGTGAGGATTTGCATGAGTGTTCCAAAGAACACAAGGAAGCTCACGGCTTCACCAATAAAAAGAGAGCCAAAATGTTCTCAATCAATTTTCTAAAGCATGAATTAATTAACTTAGTTGAATAAATAAATTTTACAATGACTTAGAGGATGGAAAATAATTTAAAGATGACTTATAAAAGATATGTTAAATTTCGGCCAACATGCCACTTAATATACCTTTGATCCAAAATTATTTTCCAAGTATAGATTAAGTAATTAATTCAAAGCGAACTCAATTTCAATGGATTTTTGGAGAATAAAATAAATGAACTTTCATTAGGAATTTAATTAGAGAAATTAAGTATGACTGAGAAATGATTGAACACTTGAAAAATACTAACGTAGAGCTCACCATTTGGGTTTTGAAGCGCGTTAGAAAGTTTCAAGGTGTAAATGTTGGGTATAACCAAGAGAGGTAATTTTAAAAGGAAAACGTAGAAAATACCACATAGACGATTTTCTAGACAAAATGTTGTCAATAAAATTAAAAATAAATAAATAATGGAGAAAGTGTCAAAATATAATTTAGAACGTAAAGAAATTATTATACGTAGTTGAAAAATATTAGTAATATCCTACGCGTATTTAAAAATGATATTTCTAAGCTATGCAATAGAGAAAACAATTTAAAAATGTTACGTGATTGAGAAAGTAATTTAAAAACTCTACGCAATTTTAAAAACATTGAAAAATATCTACATGATTTGAAAACGTTTGAAAAAAAATGACGCGATTGTGAAAATACAACAAAATCTTTACGCAACTAAAAGGAACAGTAAGTTTACTGTCGGGTCAAAGTGGTAGACCTGGATATATTGAGAAATAGTACTGTCAAGTGGAGACGTGTTGTATTTGGAAATATTGATAATAAGGGTAATTATAGTTCATTATATTAATAATAAGGGTAGTTATGTAAATATAGTTCATTTTATTGGAAAATATTAATAATAAGGGTATTTATGTAATTATGGCTCGTTATATTTAGAAATATTGTTAATAAGGGTATTTGTGTAATTATGGTTCGTATACATGCATTGAGAGATGTGTCAATTTGGTTGAAATTGGCGATTGGCTGACGAGATGAATTATACCGTGTTGGGGGTGTGATAGGCATAGTGTGGTTCAATGAGTGAACTTAGAGGCGTTAGTGTGCGAAGAATTCCACATATGGACAGTTGGTAGCTCCTCTGGGCCGTGGTAACGGGTAACGCACTAGCGATCTCGACAAACACTATTCTTAATCAAGGTCTTGTAGAGACTATCTGGTACAATGTCTGTTGTGCACGATGTTTTGACTGTGTACTGTTTATACGACGTTTGACTATGTAATACTTGGCTGGGGTAGCCTGATGTACGGACAAGTCTTTCGGATCATTCTCTCTGATGTTTGTGTTTAGCTCCATGGAGTAGGAATGAGTCTGTGTACATTTGCATATATGGTCTGCATCATGATGTGTTTGTTTACAGTAATTTGAGATATTATGTATGATGTGATATTATGGATTATTATATTAATTGTGATATCTATTTGTACTATCGTTTTCTGTATTGCCATATTGGTAATGATGTAGATTGTCTCACCTCTTTGTATTTATTTTCTGTATTATTATTTGTGTTTCATAAAGAGTTTGAGGAAGAGGAAGAGGAGCAGCCTCTAGATTGTCAGTATCTGGAGGAGTAGCAACCGAGCGAACAGTTTGAGGATGGTGAGCCTCTAGATCATCCTTACCATTTGGATTGATTTAGTGGTTATGGCTTTGCCTGAGTTTTTGAGGTTTGTGAGACTTAAGTTTCATGGAGGCTTTGAGGCCTGGTGTCTACGAGCTGATAGATGTTCAGTTGTTTATGTGCGACATCTGACTGTGTCCCTTCGTAGGGAATTTGATGGAGCACCGATGTTTACTACTACTTTTTATTTACATTTAGAGATGCCTTTGACTATTAGGCGTTATTGGGGAGGACGTTTTCATACCCCCAGTGAGCTTAGTAGTGTATCGACAGCACGGACTCCTGTCCGTAGAGCTGCGAGACATCCAGGATTTCTGTCATCCGATGATCCATCTGAGGAGGATCCTTCGGAGGGTTAGAAATCTTTGATGTGCACTTGGGCATGTTTATATTTTGGTGTGATGTCAAACTTTTTATTGCTTTATTAAATATTTGTAGTTTGTAAATTATTTGTATCTTTAAGACAAAAAAAAATCAAATGTATATTATGGTGTGTAATAATAGTTTGTTTTATTTTATGTTTCGTTTTATTTTATTTAATGTTATCATGTATAAAAAGGAAAAAATTTATAACTCATATTATATATATACGAAACGTTTTATAACTTGGGTAAAGGTTTATATTTATTATTCGAAAATGTGACATCCTAAGGAGGGTGTTACATGGACTGACTATGCTCAGGCACGTTTGGTAATAGTTGTGCATTTTTTGTCTTTTGCTTCAAATGTTGGAGTGAAATTTCATGACTTGCCTTGTGTTTGGGTGTTATTAGCTATTGTTGCATGGTTACATGATTTTGAGACTGATCAACTCAATATATATTGTTTTGTGCTTACAGAAAACTATGGCACCAACAAAGGCAAATTAGAGGATTTGGAAACACATCTAGTGAGGGCCCAGATATGGTTGGAGCTTTCATGGCTATGGCAGATGCCTGGAGGGAGCGGACTGCCATGACCACAAGGATGTTGGAAAGGTTAGGAGCCAATCCACCTCAGCAGACTGCCATGAACGTTATGATGTTGGAGAAGTTGGGAGTCAATCCATCTAGAGGTTGGGAGTCAATCCATCTCAGCAGCCTACACCACCACCAAACCAACTTGAGCAACCAATCTAAGGGTTACCTGTAGGAAAGAATCAAAACTTCCAAGACCTCTCAGAATTCAAGACGTCTAACATGTCATCCTTCAAGGGGGACTACAACTTGGTCAGAGCGGAGGGTTAGCTTAAGGAGATGGAAAAGATTTTCACTATCATGGTGTGCTTAGACGAGTAGAGAGTACTCTTTACCTCTTACATGCTGGAAGGGGAGGCAGAGGATTGTGGAGGGATGCCAAGGGTTTTTTCCATAAGTCAGGAACCCTTATCACATGGGAGATCTTCAAGAATTCATTTCTAGAGAAGTATTTTCAATAAAATCTATAAAATGCAAAGGTGATGAAATTTCTAATGTTGGAGCAAGGCGACATGTTTGTTAGTCAATATATGGCCAAATTCAATGAGCTATCAAAGTTCTTATCCTGCATCAAGCTTAACCCAAATGAGGCTCAGAAATGTGTTAAGTTTGAGGAAGGATTAATGGAGGACATCCGGAAGGCCATTCAACCGTTCAAGATCCAGGACTTTTCAACTTTGGTGAATAAATGTCGGATAATAGAAGGACATGATGGGAAGCCTTCAGTAAAGAAGGAGTCACAAAGCTTTCAGAAGAGAAAGCGAGATGATGAAAAGTTCAAGAAGGGATCTTCTAAACCCAGCTTTCCTAAGGGCAAGAGCAAACAGGTTCAAAAAGAGTTTATGGGGCCTAAGTGTCTCAAGTGTGGGAAATAGCATGGAGACCAGTCTTGTTTGGTGCGCTTTATGTGTGGATATTTGGGGCATTTTTCTAGAGAGTGCCCTCAATGGACAGAAGTTGCGTCTAACTCGAGACCTTAAGCCACGGGAAGACTTTACACTCTAAGTGGTAAATAGGCGACCCAATCTTCGGACCTTATCCAAGGTAAATGCATGATTCACGATCATCTTTTAATTGTGTTATATGATTCGGGAGCATCCCACTCTTTTTTTTTCTAATGGTTGTGTCAATATGTTGGATTTACCTGTGTCTGAACTTTCATATGACTTGTCTGTGTCTACACCCACTGGTAAACCAGTTACAACATCCAAAGTGCGTCTTGATTGTTATACAAAAGTAGAAGATAGAGTTTTCTTCGCAAAACTTATTTGTTTACCCCTTGTAGACATTGTTGTTATTCTTGGTATGGATTGGTTGTCCACCAACCATGTAGTTTTGAATTGTTTAGATAAATCCCTTGTTTTCCTGTCAGATACACCTACCAAAGTTGTTCCTTCTGAATCAGTGTATCTTAAGGCGAACCAAGTGAATCTCTATTTGGAAGAGGGAGCTCTAGGATATGTTCTCTTGTTTTCGCTAAGTGCTGAGTTTGAACAGAGCTTAGATAATATACCTGTGGTGAGAGAGTATCCTGAGGTATTCCCAGACGATAAGTGGAATTGCCACCCAAGAGAGAAAAAGAGTTTACTGTAGATTTAGTACCTGGGACAGGACCTATATCTATAGCACCCTATAGGATGGCATATCTAGAGCTAGCAAAACTCAAGAAGCAAATAAAGAAGTTGCTAGAAAAACAATTCATTAGACTGAGTGTGTCTCCATGTGAAGCACCTGTGTTACTAGTGAAAAAGAAGGATGGTATCATAAGGTTCTGTGTGGATTACAGGCAGTTGAACAAGGTAACCGTAAAAAATAAATATCTATTGCCTAGAATAGATGATCTAATGGATTAATTGAGAGGAGCTTCGATTTTCTCAAAGATTGATCTTAGATTTAGGTATCATCAGATATGGGTTAGGGAAGAGGATATCCCCAAAGCCTCCTTTAGATTGAGGTATAGGTATTATGAGTATCTCGTGATGTCCTTTGGGTTGACGAATGCACCAGTAGTGTTCATGGATTAAATGAACATGATCTTTAGACCTTACCTAGATTAGTTTATTCTGGTGTTTATAAAGGATATCCCTATATATTCTAAGACAATGGAGGAGCATGGGCAACATCTTAGAATAGTTTTGGAAACCCTTAAGGAGAATCATTTGTTTCCCAAGCTATCTAAGTGTGAGTTTTGTCTCAAGCAAGTTCAGTTCTTGGGCCATGTGATTTCTCAGGGTGGGATTTCATTGAATCTAAGTAAAGTGGAGGCAATGTTGCAATGGGAAAGACCTACCGCTATGATTGACATTAGGAGTTTCTTAGGCCTGGCTGGGTACTATAGGAGGTTCATCAAGGGCTTTTCTCGGATAGCGCTACCCTTGACTAGATTGACTAAGAAAGGTAGTACTTTTGAATGGACTCAAGAATGTGAAAATAGTTTTCAAGAGCTAAAGTTAAGGTTGACCTCTTCGCCAATGTTGGTAATTCCAGATCCTTTGGAGAACTTTGAGGTGTACTATAACAATTCAAGGATGGGTCTATGTAACATCCTGGAAAAAAAACATTATAGACTTTTATATGTGTACAAAGGTAGCATATAAGTTATTTGATATATCAGTGAAGATTTGTGACAAACAGAGTTAGTTTAGGTACTTTGCTGCAACACAGAGTGTGGAAAGTGGCCTATAATGACTCAGTAAATAGCATAAATTGCTATTTGAAGGGAAACAAGTTTAGATAATTTGTTTCTAGGTCACAAATAAGTTAAATAAGGTGTGGTTAAAGTTTCAAGAGAATCAGAGTTAGTTTGGTATTTTTAGGTATACTGGTTGTGCATTTTAATACCGAGCGACTAGCAGTGATATAGAAAATGATGAGAATTGTGAAACAATAATTTAGATGCTTTGTATGATTTATTCTAAAGTTGTTGGAAGCTGGAAAACTTGAATTAACATAATTCGGGTGTCCTTAGCATATATAAGTTTCAGTGTAAAAACTTAAGTTAATCTTTTCTCTTAATTCCCTCCATGTCCCACCCTCTATATCTCTCTTCTCTCTCGGCAGAATGAAGAAAAACAGAGAAAGAAAGAAAAGAAAGAAAAGGGAGAAAGGAGAAAGGGGAAGAAAGGAAGAAGAAGAGAAAGAAGATCAAGGGAAAATCAAGATAAAAGCATAGAGCTTGAAGATTGATCATCCAAGATAAGAGGTAGGGGATTTCTATTCATCTATTCCTTTGATTCATCTTGAATGGACATAGGTTTTGTGAATGGAAATAAGGCTTTGAGTAGTCAAATCCATGTTTTTGGCTTGGTTCTTGATTTCAAGGACTAAGTTAGTATGTTTTCAGTTTAATGAGAATAAGATAGATGGATTTATCTATAGATTGGAGCTAGTTGGTTCTTGAGTTTGAACTTAGGTCATGAATAACCAAGAGGGTGATTTTTGGTGTTTGATCCAAATTAAGAGAATTAGTAGGTTGTAATGGTGTTACAACACATTTAGAGGATGTTGGTGATGCTAGAAATCACCTAGGAACTAATTTTTGATGTTGGAAGTTAAGAAAAGTTGAATAGGATAGTGCACGGTTTCTGCAGAATTCTGCATAAATTGAGTTCTGCATGTCACGCCGCGGCATGGACTGAGGCGTGGCCCAAGGCGTGAGCATGCCACGGCGTGGATAGTTGCATGCCGCGGCGTGGGGCAGTTTTCTGCCCAGAAGTTACACCCGAGAGTTGGGTGCCGCGGGTTGAGAAGTTTTGTGCCGCGGCGTGAGATCCTGAAACTCCAAAATGTTGTTTTTGGATGTTTTGAGATCCCTAGTGGATGGAATCTTTTGGTTATGCCTAGTAAAATGTGTTGAGACACTAGAGAAGGTCTTTCTCAGATAGAAAAACCTCGAGGCATACAAGGAAAGATAAGAGTAAAGTTGTGCATCCATTAGATATGGATTGTCATAGATCAAGAGTTTAGTTTCTTAAGCACCTTAAGGTTGCACAGAGATCACAAGAGAGGTGATAAAAGATTTAAGAAATGAGATGGCAATAGTAGAGTGCCATAGTGCCGAAGTGGCAAGAGTAAGGGCCAAGTTGCCAAGATGGCAATAGTAGAGTGTCATAGTGCCTAAGTGGCAAGAGTTAAGGGCCAAGGTGCCGAGTTGGCAAAAGTTAAGTGCCAAAGACCCTAGCTGGCAAGGGTGAATGCCATAGTGCATGAAGAGCTCTCAAAGAGTGAAAGAGAGTTAGTAATGCAAGGACAACAGTATACTAAGTCTAGTAGGCATTGGTTCAATGTCGTAGTGCATGAAATACTCCCACAGAGAAGAGGTGGAGTTAGTAATACAAGATGGACTTAGTATGAGATCATGTGGTGGTTATGTTAGAGTTAGGACATAACTCCGCATTACACATATTTCACATTTCACATATGCTTGCTATTCCTAGAGAGCAGATGATGGAGGCATCCACTCAGTTTATGGTAGGTTATAGGAGGTTACATGATATGATTGCAGACTCCCTCCCTACTTGGTAGGTTATAGGAGGTTACTTGTTATCGTATCAGATTCCCTCCCTACCTAGGGGTGTAGGAGGTCATGTGTTGTGATGACAGACTTCGTTCCTAAAAGTAGGCAATAAGGGGTCACACGTTATCATGGCAGAATTCCTCTGTGCCTAGGGGAATAGTTAAGTATTCATGACATTGCACCAACACTATCATACACTTTTCTTTGAGCATAAACATACATCATTCCATCATTGCATTATGTAATATTTTGTTTGGTAAATATATTTGTGTGATTGTTGTGTATGTGTTACTCTGTGTTATTAGTGACAGCTGTATGGGCGGTTGTTTGGTCGATGATTTCGAATAATTGTATGGGCGGTTGTTTGATATCATCATGGTTTCGGTTATCAGAACAGAATTATAGTTCGCTTAAGAACGTTACATAAAGAGAGAGTTGTAATTGTTTCTTATGTAGGAAGTATTAGTTCAGTTGGGTTTATTCATTTTGAATGTTTAAACTGCTGGTTTTGGTATACTTATACTGAGAAATGTGATTTCTCACCCCGTTTGTTGCCATGTAAATCCAAGTGAAGGTTCATCCAAAGGCAAGATGAAGTATGAAGACAAAGATAGTTTTTATACTTTCTAGTTTAAAGCTTGTATTTATTTACTTGCTTTTAGCTTGTACAAGAAGTTATGTATATAATGAGCCTTTAGTGGCGATGTTATATGTATAACTTTTAGTTTTCCGCAAGGCTCTCCATTATTATTTGTTTAAATGATATGGATTTGTATTATGTTAAGTTAGAAGTAGCATAACTAATACTGCTATCC
This sequence comes from Ormosia emarginata, assembly GCA_029884605.1. Lineage (NCBI taxonomy): Eukaryota > Viridiplantae > Streptophyta > Magnoliopsida > Fabales > Fabaceae > Ormosia > Ormosia emarginata. The sequence goes on along the minus strand of JAQQTP010000074.1, from coordinate 21,941,402 downwards.
AGGTATATTCTGATATACTAGGTTACCGGTATTACGGTGTTACAGTCTAGTGTTTGTTCTGATGCAACATAGGAGAGTTGTTGTCTATGCATCTAGGCAGTTAAGGCCATATGAGGAGAACTGTCCTACTCATGATCTGAAGTTAGTCGCGGTGGTGTTTGCTTAAAGGTTTAGAGACACTACCTTTATAGAGTCCAGTTTGAGATGTTTTGTGATCATAAGAGTTTGAAGTACTTATCTGATCAGAAAGAGTTAAACATGAGACAATAGAGATGGATGGAGTTTATGAAAGACTACGACTTTGAGTTAAAGTATCATCTGGGTAAGGCCAATATGTCCCGGATGATGATCCAGGAGAGTGAACTTCTTGAGAGTTTTAAAGACTTGAGTCTTGTAATGACTGTGTTGCCATGTAGTCTCAATGTGAGTAGAGTGGACATAGTGAATGACTTGAGGGCTTAGATCTTAGAAACTCAAAAGGAGGATGAGATTCTTAGGGATATAAGTGAGCAAATCTTCTTAGGAAATATGAGAGATTTTGATATGGCAGATGATGGAATAATTAAGTTTAGAGGTAGACTTTGCATTCCATGTGAATCCAGAATCAAGGAACGGATCCTTGAAAAGGCTCACCGTAGTCAGTACACTATCCATCCCAAGGTCACTAAGATGTACCAAGATTTGAAGAAAATGTTTTGGTGGCCAACAATGAACAGGGACATAGGAGAGTTTGTGTCTAGGTGCATAACTTGTCAGAAGGTCAAGATAGAACACCAAAAACCCTCCAATCCTCTTCAATATGGAAATGGGACAATATCACAATAGACTTTGTGATGGGGTTACCTAGGACTCAATAAGGTTTTGATGAGGTTTGGGTTATTGTGGATAGATTAACCAAGTATGTCCACTTTTTGCCCATTAAAGCTAACTACTCCTTAGATAGACTAGCCCAGTTATACCTTCAGGAGATAATTAGATTGCATATTGTTCCCCTTAGTATAGTTTCAGATAGAGACCCTAGATTTACATCTAGATTTTAGGGAGCCTTACAGAAAGCTTTCGAGACTAAGCTTAGCTTGAGTACAACATACCACCCATAGATAGATGATAACTCCATGAAATATAGTTATTTGTGCCCTGTATTTATGCTTTCATTGATTGCTTAAGTCCTCATTGTATGCATATTTGGAAGGTTTTGTGCTTAGATTTGTTATATTCAATTATGATACCTTTCTTATATGATATTGAGCAATTTGTGCTTATTTTGTTATTGATTAAGTGGATTTGCAATTATTAATGATTTGGTAATTTCTCTATTATAGGAAGGGCTCCAAACAAGATGATATATGGAGCATTTGAGCAAAAATGAAAAGAGAAAGCCAAAGAAGCATTCTGGCAACTGATGCCGCAGTGCAAGCATATTAATGCCACGGCGTGGTGCATCCCCTACATCTGAAAGAGAGCTCCGAAAATTGCATGTCATGGCGCAAAGAGCATACACTGCGGCATTGGTGACCTAAATTGACACACACTGCAGTGAAGACATGTTAATGTCGTAGTATGACTCTATTTTCTGAGCCTATGAATATTATTTTATTAGATTTTTAAATAGAGTTTTTGTAGGGTTTTAGAGAGGCTGCGACTTGTTCTTCATTTCTGGGTAGATTAGAGGCCATCTTCTTCATAGAAGGAGATTCAAGCATCAAAGATCATATCCATGAGCTTCCTTCATTCTCCTTTTATTTTCTTTTATTCCCTATCATGAACATGAGTTTTTGTTATTCTATTTTCGTGTTCAATAATTAGTTGAGCTGTATTTAGGAATTACTTTGGATCCTTGTATGAATATTGATGTTTATGTATTACTTTGAGTATATATTGATGTTTGGTTTTGTTCAATCATATGCATCTTAATGCTCTTAATTGTTTGATCAGCTTTTAAGTAATTTGTTGAAATCTGATGAACCTAGACATAGGAATTTGGATTTTAGATCATATGTATGGTTGATGCATGTTCAATTTCATTCAATTGGCTTGGATAAGTTGATTTGCTAATGGGATAGAAATATACCTCTTAGCCATGTATAGCATGTGTTTGAGAATAAATCTTAATGAGTGGAGTTTGCACTAATTCTCATGGAAATATAGTGGATTAGGCAAATAAAACATGGTTGATTGACCTAGACATAGGCTTTTAACTAAATCATATTCTCAAGCTAACTTAACTAATGCATTCATGTTGCTTATGAGGATTGCATATCATTAGTTGAAGTAGAGGGTGAAGAAGGATTTCCTAAAACTCTAAACATTATCTTTATCGTTTTTCTATCTTTAGATTATTTTTACTGCACTTTCTCCTATTATATATGTTCTTGAATAGAAATAGATAAGCTATTAGTTGATATTTAGCATTGGAAGCCAATTATCCTCTAGGGAACAATCTCTTACTCTATAACTGTATTACTTGTGCGACTTGTGCACTTGCGGCCTAATAAAGGGGCAAACAATAGATGGTCACTCAGAAAAGACTATCCAAACTCTCGAGGATATGCTTAGAGCATGTATGCTAGAGCAGAAGGGTAGTTGGGTTAAGTTCTTAACTTTAGTGGAGTTTGCCTACAACAACAGTTACCATACCAACATAGGCATGGCACCGTATGAAGCACTTTATGGTAGGAAGTGTAGGTCCCCCTTATGTTGGTATGATGTTGGAGAAGGGACCATCATAGGACCTGAGTTGGTACAGCAAACCACTGAGCAGATCAGAGAAATCAAGGATAAGTTGGTTAGAGCTCAGAGTAGGCAAAAAAGCTATGCTGATAGAAGGAGGAGACCTCTAGAGTTCGAAGAGGGAGAACGTGTATTCTTGAGAGTCACTCCTACAACAGCGATTAGTAGAGCATTGAGAACACATAAATTGAATCTTCGTTTCATTGGTCCCTACCAAATCCTAAAGAGAATCGGTCTTGTAGCCTACCAAATTGCCCTTCCTCCTAGTTTGTCAAACATTCATAATGTTTTCCATGTGTCACGTCATAAGAAATGAATTTGTACAGTTAAAGCATGATTTGTCTTATGCTATGCAACTGGCAAGGATCATTGACACAGGGGTCAAGGAGCTTAGAGGTAAGAAGATTCCTTTGGTGAAGGTACTCTGGGGTGGTGCTGGAGTCGAGGAGGCTACGTGGGAGTTGGAGTCCTACATACAACAAGATTACCTAATTATTTATGAGGTAAGCAAAGTTTGGGGACAAAATTCTTAAAAAAGAGGGGAGAAATGTAACATCCTCAATGACATGTTAGACTTGTATATAGTTACAGAGGTAGCATAGTACTTGCTTAACATGGTTGTTTAATTTTGTAATAATTTGAGTTAGTTTAGCCACTTTGTTGTAACACAGAAGGTGAAAAATAACTTATAATGACCTAGATAATAGCTAAAATGGTTTAGTTAAAGGAATTGGATAAGGAGAATTTATTTCCTAGTCACAAATGTTTGTTAAGAGCTATGGTTAAAATTCGAGAATTTATTAAGTTCATTTGGTATTTTTAAGTACACTAAGAGTGTGTTTTAATACTGGATCAACTAGTAACAAATATAGAAACTTACGAAAATGGTGAAATTAGGATTGAGATGAATCTTAGGATTTATTTTAATGCCTATGGAAGTTAGGAAGCTTGATTTGGAGAAATCTAAGTGTTCTTAACAAATATGTAACTTTCAGTGAAATATCCTAAAGTGTTTTGAGCCACACGTTTTCACCTACTCCCATGACTTTGCTCAGTACCTTTTCTCACTTTCTCACTCACTCACTCATCTCATGTTAGCAGCTGCTGCAAGTAGGGGATGAAGGAATATAGAAAAGGAGGAAAAGAAGAAGGGAGATGAGGAAAAGAGAAGGAAGGCCAAAGGAAAAGCTAAGGCTTGAGATCCATCATTATAACCTTGAGGTAAGGGGTTTTCTTTGCTATTTTCCTTAGCTTTGTCTCTTTTGAGTTCTAAAAACTTATGAGTGGATAAGGATTTTGATATGGGAAAGATAATTATGTGTTGTTTGTGGTGTGAGAGTATGATTCCTTGATTTGGTTCTCAATGAACTTTGAGTTTTTGAAAAATGGGTGGAAACCCACTTTTGATCTGTTGCTCCAAATGGATTTTTTGGATGCTTGTATCGGAAGAACTTGATGATTTGAGTTGATGATGCAAGATGTATATTTTTATGCTTTGGTTTTGATTGAAAAGATTTAAGTTTGAGTTGTATTTGTTGAGGAACCTTTGAGCAGTTGAGTTTTTGCCCGAAACCCAAAAAATTTTAGGGGAAGCCATGGCACACCATAGAGAGAGCTGTGGCACCGAAGTCTCTGGAAAGCAGGGATTGCATCACAGAGGGCAAAGAGCCACGACACAACAAGGGCTATGAGCCATGGCACCCACCAAATGAAATGTGAAGCCGTAGCACACCAATTGTAAGTCATTATTATACTTGATATGTTGGAATTGCTTGAGAGAAAACCTCTCAGCACTCATTCAATATATATAGCAATATACAATAAATAATTACAAAAATGAATAGGAGAATCCTAACAAAAAAAAAAAAAAGAATCCTATAGAATCATAATCTAAAAGATCATGTCAGAATATACAGTAATCAAATCACAATCAGATCATAATCAACACTCCCCCTCAAGCTGGTGCATATACATCATAAGCACCAAGCTTACATATGTATGTCATCCTTGGACCCCACAGAGCCTTAGTGAGAATATCTGCAAGTTGATCATTAGAGCTTACAAATGAAGTATTGATCAACATCCCAAATTACTAGTACTAATGACATAATTGGTTTACACATTAGTAACTAGAAATTTGGTACATTACTTATGAATATCTAAATTTTTTAAATAAAACAATTAGATAATATACAAAATATGAGCCTTTCGCGAAAACTTAAAGATACATACAATATGAAGGAATTATATACAAACTATACATCGCTAAGCATTTCATAATATACAATTCCACGGTACAAAAACTAAACTAAAGATACTAACTATATCTTCATTTCAAAGCTTCATATATCTTTATTCTGCTTGACTACTGTTGATCTTTCCTAGAATCATTGTGGAAAACATAGATGTAGGGGATGCAAATCATGAAAATTCTCAATAAGTTAATTAAAAATGTCATCACAACAATTCTAGTTATTTCAGAGAAAAATACTTTACAAAAATATTATTATATTTTTAAGAAAGTGGCAGTCATTTCTCTTCCTGAAATAGTTAGTTCATTCTATCTTTAGAAAATCATTCATATCTTCAAAATTTACATCATAAAACATACCTTTGAATTTCATATCCTTCGAATATAAATCTTAACTTGGTTCTCGTATTTTCAAGTAAGCTAAAATATCACTAATATCAAAATTTTATCGATAAAATCTCATTTCTGAAAACTTTTCAAATCATGACTCAATTTATCTAATCTGAATTCTTCAATCTTTCTTAAGAAAATCTCATCATATCTTAAGTCATTAAGAATCAAGTCTCATCTTATAATTCTTAATACTTACAGTCAAACATAAGCATAAACATGCTTTACATAACATTTCATATAATTATTTTCATTTATTATTTCTTAGAATAGCATGACAATGCATAAAAATCAATTTCTCAAATAAAGGAATCAAAATACATAATCTGTTCAAAAATCGAATAATCACCAACACCTAAACCGGCATATATTAACTCGATAACATCAAAATCTTATCAAACAAGCATCCATAGCTCAAACAATAATTGAAATCTTAGTCATAAACAAACCACACCAATGTGATCCTTTAACACCATCAAAATCATGATTTTACATAATTAAACTCTTCCACATACAAATCTAAATAGGGCAATGTCTAGTTTAACTATTCTATTCAAGATTAGACAATAATTCTAGCATAATAATGCATCAAGATTCAAATATTATACAGCCCCACATGTTTTGGGCAACATCAGACAATAGCACAGGATAGTAATTTAATTTTAGCATCTTTTACCAATATACAGCAACAACATATAGTACATGAGCATCTAGATTTTTATTATAAAAGGGCAGCAACCATCATAGCCTTCATATAGTCATTTAATCAACAACTTTGCTCATTTTCCTTATCTAAATTTATGCTATAACAAGGCAGCAACCATCATGGCCTTCACATAGCCATTTCATCAACAACTTTGCTCATTTTCCTTATCTAAATTTTTGCCATAACAGGGCAGCAACCATCATGGCCTTCACATAGCCATTTCATTAACAATTTTGATCATAAACATTAGTTAAATATAGTCTTAAGACAATCAGCAAAACTCAATCAATACATTGGTACAATAACTTGCCACATTAACCTTAAAGGCCGAGAGGCTTACAATAGAGTAATTCAGTAATCAATTATTTTACACAAGTTCTCACATAATTAGACTTTCAAGAGTAGGGAATAAACATGAATATTTAACCATACCCAAGCACCCACACACATATATCTTTACACCCCACTTTACCTTTAACAACCCAGGCCATGAAAACAATACACCAATAATCAAGGTGTGTCACGATTCCACATTACAAAATTAACATTTCAAAATCAACAAATTATCTTTCTTTCCAATAAGTGGCCGTGACACTCAAGAGCATAAAACCAAACATTAGTGCTATTATACATACCAAAACTTATTTCATGTTGTTCATAAAAATCGAGAATGATGCTTTCATAAATTAAATATCAATTCTAATTTAAGTTGTACTTAACTTTATGAATCCTTCAAACAACCAATTTCTCAAGATTCAATATCAAAAGTTTTTCATAAATTCAAGAAAACAAAAAGAAATGAAAAATAGCAAGGAAAAACCCCCTACCTTACTTTCCATAGCTCTCAGATTTTGTTCCTCCCTTTCACGTCCTTCCTCTCATTTTATTTTCTTGCTTCTTCATTTTCGCCCCTATTTCTCTATTCCAACACCCACAAAGACGAGATAGAGAGTAAGTGAGAATCAAAGAAACATAAAAAATAAGAAAAGATCAAAACAAATCTGTTAGAGTGATAGCGAGAGTGAACCCGCGAGGAACAGTGAAAGCTCGTTCAAGATGGACGAGCAAGAGAGATGAACGAGCATGAGAGCAGGGAGAGCGTATGAGCTAGCGAGAAAGATCAGAGACAGAGCGGACGAGTGATAAATGTGAGGGAGAGTGAAATGAGAGAGAGAATGAATATAGTGAATAGTAGAAAGGATAAGGAATCTAAGGCTTAAATTGAATGGGAAGAAAACTTTTATAAAATTCATCTGAAACTTTTGTATCTCCTAGGAACACTTTATTCTTTCGAAACCAAGTTTTTCAGCTTTCATGAGTGTTTCCAAAAACCATAGATCTTAAATAAATTCATATATTTTGATTTTCATAATTTTCTATACACTTCTATTCATCAAATAATCTATATTATTTCTTTTAAATTAAAACGAACCTGTAAGATAAGTAAAAGCACCTGCCTCAACTTATTTTTTATATCAAAATATTTTTCATATTCCATTTATCATCTTCAAACATTTTCATAATTTTCTAAGCTATCTAGCTATTTTATTTAATTTATAAATACTTTCCTAATGTTATTAAAAGTGCCAAACTAATTCATTTAATCTCTAAAATTTTAATATAGCTCATTCCAAGCTTTTTTTACTTAGAAATAATTTTTCATATTTATTTCTGCTTTCTTAATTATTTCACACATTCAGTGTTATAGATTTATGCTCACTTCAATCCAAACAATTATCCAATTTATCAGGTAACTAATACCAGATTTGTTGAACTACTATAACACCGATCAATATAATCAGGTTGGGCAAAATGTTATAGTGAAGCTGCAGCTCACTTTGGGAAGTGAAGTCCCGACACCACTTGAGAAAAATGTTCCCAGACTTGTATTTTCCTTGTGTGATTTTTGATACGTTATGGAATTATCAAAAATAGACCTTACTGGTCTTGGCGTGAGGCAATGCTTGTTCAAGCTATGTAATCAATACCCATGGATGGATGAAGGTATTTTACAATGCTTAAAGCCCTAGAAAACTCTAGTCGTTTCCTTAATGGTTAAGGTTATAATATCCTAAGACAGATATCTGGATATATCTGGAATATATAAAGATAAATAGTACTAGCTACGTTACTTACTACTTAACTAACTAATAATACGTCTATAACAACCATGTGAGTCGTTATAGAAAGCCTTGAGAGATTGCAGAAAACTTAAACTCATACATATATGTATACAACCTTAGCCACATAAGAGCCTATTGTAATATAATTGTAATACATGCCTCTAAATATAACTACAAAGTAAATATAAACTATATACATAAGCTTTGTCTAAACAAGAAACAAGTAAAACTATATTACACTAGTCGTTCTGTTTCTTGAACTTCTTACCCTTTGAAGATTCTTGACCTGCTTCTACCATGAAAACATAGAAAAGGGTGAGAACATAAAAATCCTCAGTAATATACATATATTTCATGGCATAATAACTATGGAAACTGCATACATAATTAAACTAAACTCAACATTATACAATCGCCTATACAACCGTATAAGATTATCTATATTAAATATCATAGGATTTTCCTCCACTATAACTGATAATTGCACAAAACCTAGTAGTATAGCCAAACTGATAACTTACATATTATTAACATAAACAATCGCCCATACAATCGCATATGTCAACAGCAACAGATAATTGCCCATACAACTGACTGTAACTGCAAAGTTGACGATTTAACACTACTTCTACCTATCCATTCCTGGAAACTCTGGTTCCACGAACACTTATTAAGGTAAGGAGTGAACTTATCACATCCTAAACCTACCTTGGACAGAGGAAAACTATTGTCCTCACTAATTGTAATCTTGCTTATAGACTTAACTCATTCTTGTGAAAGAGTTTATCTTAATTAATGCATCACTTTGACCTAACTTATGAAGTCAAATGAGCACTTCTTCGATCTTTGCACACTCAACTCAACTCTACTGCAAGTAAGTAATTCGTGCATCTAGATAAGTAAATTATACTTATCTCACTTGTATCCATCTTTTCTTACTAATGCACTACCTGTAGTGACCTGTATCGCACTAGAGTGCTCAAGGTTCCAAATATCTATTTTAGGTGATTCCTTACTCTTGGAATACCTAAAGACTTAAAATTTCATACTTAACTTAGTATTCAAAGAAGTAACTCTCTTCCTAGATGCATCTCCAACTCAACTTTACTAAACAAGAAGCTAAGCATGTTTCTACTATACTCAATGAATATGACAAGATTTTCAATCATAATTCATTATATTGTGTATTTAACAATACATGAGATCTCACTTAACTAGAGAACTTAGTACACAGCCATCCCTGATTGGGAACTAAACACACAAACTTTACTCCACTTGAGTGAAACTAATACAAGAGTGGTTACTACTTGCAACACTTTGTTGCTTAAAGTTTTAGGTACTCTTCCAAGGTAATCCACTACTCTAGGATATCCCAAGGCTTATAACTTTACCAACTAACTAGAGTGAATGCTACTACTTCATTCTAGTATACTCGTATCTATTACACCATCTCATCACATCTCGTGTGATATCTAATGCAACACTAAGTGCCTAGGGTGTTAGATATATACCTATGGCAATCCTTAACTATTAGATACATAAAGGTTCTAAACTTTCTCATACTTACTAGGTGATAGTTCCTCTCTTGACATATCCCCTAATTGGGTCTTAACACACTTTAGGAAGCATATATATATGGTTCCAACTAGCCAAGAACTTGAAAACATCAAAAATAACATTTTGGCAAGTTTCAAGGCTTCACGCCGCGGCACAAACTTGGGCACGCCGGTGCACTAAGCAAAAACACCCTCACGTTGCGGCATGACATCCTCATATTGTGGCATTCTTAGCAAAAACTAGATTCTGTAGAACTGTGGTTTTGTTCCATTGGTTCTTATTCCAAATCAGTTTCTAAGCGATTCTAAGTCCCTAATCAGTTCATTAACACATAGGAATCATCAATCACTAACTTAAACCTCTTGATTTGGATTCAAACACCAAAAATCACATACTTGACCTAAAACTCCAATTTTATGCATCAAAGGTCTAAATGAGATGTTCTAAGTTTCTAACTTCAACTTATGCTATGAACAAGTCATAAATGACCATAGAAACACAATCATGCAAGCCAAACACATCCAACACCTCTATAACTCATTTTGACTTAATATGCACCAAAAGTGCATTCATGGATAAATGATAAAAAGAGATGAAAAGAAGCTCTAATCCCCTACCTCATGTGTGGATGATCAATCTCCAAGCTTCAAGCTTTGATCTTAATCCTTCCCTTGATCCTCATGCCTTTCCTCCCTTTTTCTCCTCTTCTTTCTTCCCTATGGTTCCTTCTTTCTTTTCTTTCTTTGGTTTCTATTTTTCTCTTCTTTTGGCAGCACTTGTTGTCTTTTAACCGTGTGAGGGAGAGGAAATGAGTGACCAAAATATCCCTGGGATATTTTGCTGAAACTTTTTTATATGCTAAGAACACTCATATTGTGCTAAATCGAGTTTTTTAACTTCTAACAACTTTAGAATAAATCATAGGATTCATCTAAATTATTGTTTCACTACATCTCTAATTTTTCATATCTACTGTTAGTCAATCCGGCATTAAAACACACAATCAGTATGATTAATAATATCAAACTAACTATGATTGTTCTCAAAATTTAACTACACCTTGCTTCACCTATTTGTTACCTGGAAACAAATTTTCTAGATTTATTTCCCTGAACTTAGCAACTTATGCTACTATTTGAGTCATTTTAAACTACTTTTCAACTTCTAAGTTGCAACTAAGTGCCTAAATGAACTCAGTTCGTCACAAAACTTAACTGATATGTTTTACAAGCATAATGGTACCTCTGGGACCATTTACAAGCCTAACATATTTCGGAATGTTACAAAGGTTGAGCTAGGACCTTGTGATAAAAGGGTGTTGGTTCCTTTATGTGAGCCATATGTGATTGTCTAGGTGCATGAAGTGTTCCTTCATGAGTGAAGTTGAACTAGAATGTATGTGTGAAACAATTGTTTTCTTAATTACTCAAATTGGGTATGAGTAGTACAAGGAACATGATCATGCCCTTTTGTGTGACCAGGATGAGCAAAGTTGAGTGTTTGCTAGTTTCCTTTTCACTTAGTTATGTGAACCTTGTGAAATATACCCTTTGGTCATGCATAGCAATTGTCTAAGAATCAATCTTAGCAAGTAGAGTTTGCTCTAGTTCTCATAAATACATAGTGAGCTAGGTAATTACATATGGTTAGTTGACCTAGACATAGACTTTTAGCTAATCTAGTTTCTTATGCTAACAAAATCAATCATTCATGTTGCTTAAAATAGTTGCAAAATGCCAAGTGAAATAGTTAGTGAAGAAGGATTCTCTATTCTCTAATCATTGTCTCTTATTCTCATTTTAATGCTTTTTAGTCTTTACAATCATAACCAATTCACAACTATTTTCCTATTTTAATGTGCTTAAATAGAAATAATTAAGCTATTAGTTAATAGTTAGCATTGGAATAGCCTTTATCCTCATAGAAATGATCTCGTTTTTATCATTTTATTACTTGTGTAACCTGTGCACTTGCAGTAAGCAAAAAGAGCAAACAAGAAGCATATTTTTAGGACATTCCTTAGGCATAATCATGTGGCATATTATGCATTGCATTATTTGACAACTGTATGAGCAATTATTTATCTCTTGTTGATATTAAATTGTGAAAAAGTTATGGTATACTTTATGAGTATGTAAATATTATTATTGTAATGAGTAGAGTCTCATTTATCTATCATGAATATAATCTGATGTTTATGGTATATTGTTGTGAATAAATAAATATTGGTTTTGGAACACTTATACTTGTAGAAATAAGTTTGTCCCAATGTTTAATATGTTAAGTTTTGATGATAACAAATAATGGAAAAAAAGAATGATGTTTATGCTACATAGATGTGCTTAATAGATTATATTGTATCATACATGATTATGTACTTTATCTATTTATATTTCACTTAATAATCATGCAATGAGATATGTGTAGCATTTTTTATATAATATATCCAATAATGCTTTACATGAGTTATAATGAATTAATATTGGATTTGGCTCTATTTAAATGAAAATGTGCAAAATGTTCTTTGTTGTATCCTATATAGAGGATATCTATTAGTAATTGACAAATATTTTATTTAGATGTGTCTATGAAAGTCTTATATGCATACTAGACTAACTAGAGTTATACATTTATGAATAATGCATATCAAGATATTAAATTATGAATTTCGACTAACTATATTTGTTTTAAGTGAGTAATACTTTATAGGATAGTCCAAGTATATGTGTAACACCCTTAGTAACATGTTAGGCTGGTAAATAGGTTACAAAGGTAGCCTAATACTTGCCTAACATATCAGTTCATTTTTGTGACAAACTGAGTTAGTTTAGGCATTTTGTTGCAACACAGAAGTTGAAAAGTAGCCTAAAATGATTCATAAAATAGCTTTAAAGGCTAAGTTAAGGGAAACAAGTATGGATAACTTGTTTCTAGGCCACAAATGAGCTAAGTAAGTTGTAGTTAAAATTTGAGAACAATCAGAGTTAATTTGGTATTTTTAAGCATACTAGTTGTGCTTTTAATGCTGGATTGACCCCCAACAGATATGAAAAAATAGAATAAATGTGAAATAACAATTTAGATGAATCCTAGTATTTATTCTAAAATTGTTGGAAGATGAAAAACTTGAATTAGTACGATTCGAGTGTCCTTAGTAGATATAAGTTTCAACACAGAAACTTAAGTTAGACTTTTCTCTAAATTTCCTCTATGTCCCTATCTTATTTCTCTCATCCCTCTCACGAAATCCCTATCAGAAAATATAAAAGAAAGAAAAAAAAAGGGGAAAGGAGAGAAGAGAGGAAGGGGAAGAAAGAAGAGGAAGAGAAGAAGAAGGGCCAAAGACAAGGATCAAGAGTAAGATTAAGAGGCTTCAAGAATCAAGTAGTCTTCAAGAGGTAAGGGGATTAACTCTCAAACTCTTATTCTTGCTATATTCTTTTGATTTGGATTATGCATGGTGATATTGGAAGATGGGTTTGACATGGTTTTCCATTGATTGGATTAGATTAACTTGTTCTAAACCTAGTTTATGATTCATTTAGAGTTGATAGAGGCTTGGTGGCTAGTTTTTAGATTTGAGTTTATGCATGAGCTTCTTAAATTTGAAGTTGAAGAATGGGTATGTGTGGGTAGGGTTTTGACCCTAAATCCATGCCTAAGTGAGCCAACAAGTGGTATGAGTATTATAATATGTTTAGAGGGTGTAATTGAAGTTAGAAAATACCTAAAAACCATTTTTTGATGGTTAGAAGTTGGCTTGTTCCATTAGGAACCGTGGTCAAACTTCTGCAGAATTTCTGTCATAGGGCCACTCCTAGGTGCAGGTTTTCCATGCCTAGGCATGGACTGAAAATTTTCAGTCCAGAGTCAGATAGACAATGCCATACCTAGGCGTGGAAAAGTCATGCCTAGGCGTGATACAAGGTTTTAGCCACGCCTGGGCATCGGAAAGTCACGCCTATGTGTGAGTTCCAGAATTTTTCAGAAAGTATATTCTTGATGTTTTGAGATTTTCTATTAGTTGGGATCATTTATATAAGCTTTCTTAAGTGTATTAAAACACTTTTAAGGGTATTTCATAAAGGAAATAACCCACCTATTATATAAGAACAAGTTGAGTTTCCAAGCTTTTAAGAGTATAATCAAGTTTGAAATGTTGAGATAACCTTGTCCTAGGCCATGATAGGAAATTGATTGATGGGTATAGATATTCAAGGTAACCAAAACCCTAGTTGCTTTCCTTGATAGTTTAATTTAAGTTTGATAGGATTGTCACCATGCATTGTTTATTTATTGACAAAGGATGAGTTAAGAGGTTATGATAAAAAAGGCGTATAGTATTTAAGGGCTTAAAATAGTTATCTAAGTAGCATAACTGGTTATAGACCTAGTAAAAATAGAGTTTAACACCCTCTGGTTTATAAGCAATCCTAGTAAAGCTATGGAAAGATGAATGGTGAATCAAGCACCCTAGCAAGACTGAGTAAAGATGATTAGCGAACCAAGCAAGCAAAGTTAAAGTAATTATGAGTTTTAAGATCTCTAGTTATACCTTCGTGGGTGAAAGTAGGCAAGTGCCTAGAATGTTGCTCATATATTCGAATTAGTTAAGTTAACATAGTAAGTATATGTTAGTTACCTTGCAAGAATTGGCTCCCTTATGCAATAAGGTTGAACCCTAGCAAGAATTGACTCCCTTATGCAATAAGATTGAACCATAGTTTATCATAATTTCTAACTGAGGGAATGAAGCAAGCCCATTGACCTGGCAAAAGGGTGAGAAAAGCACCTCGCTAAAGGTGGAATTGTGATTAGTTATCCAAGTAGTGAACATTGCCGGTTAAGCCTGGTAAAGTGGTGACACTGGAGTGTTTCATGAAATGATTAGTTATCTAAGTAGTGAACATTGCCGGGTAAGTCTAGTAAAGTGGTGACACTAGAGTGTTTCATGAAAGGATTAGTTATCTAAGTAGTGAACATTACCAGGTAAGCCTAGTAAAGTGGTGACACCGGAGTGTTTCATGAAAGGATTAATTATCTAAGTAGTGAACATTGCTAGGTAAGCCTAGTAAACTAGTGACACCAGAGTGTTTCATGAAACCATTAGTTATCCGAGGCTATATCCTACGCTAGGCTATGGATGAGAAATGCTATGTCAGGCTATGAATCATTATATCATACGCTAGGTTGTGGATGAAATATCCTATGCCAAGCTATGGATTAATATATCCTATGCTAGACTAAGGATGAACATATCCTAGGTCAGGCTAAGGATAAGTAGGCTTAATACCAAATGAAGGAATACAATTCCTAAGTATAATTAAGTTACATATATGAGTTTCAGTTTAGAAATATATCTGTGTATATATTTAGTTTTAATACCATGAAATAAATATTTTTACTGAGAATTTTATATTCTCACCTCGTTATGTTTCATGATTAACAGGTCAAAACCCTACAAAAGGGTAAGAAGATGAAAATAACAAAAGAACTAGAAGAGTTTAGTTTTATGTTTTTAATTCAAAGCTTATTTATTAATTTATATTTGCTTTGAGAATGTAAAAAGTTGTATATATGTATAACTTTTAGATATGACTCTCCATAATTATTTGTTTAAATGTTATGGATTAGTTGATGATTAAATTAGAAGTAGCATGTCTGATACTGCTTATCTAGGTATATGTTAGATATACTAAGATACAGATATTAGGCTGTTACCCCAAGAGTGAGCATTGCAACAAGAAAGTAAAAGATCACAATTATGCTCAACACAAGAAGAATGAGAATAATAAGTTGTCTCAAGCATTTTCAATATTTGAAGAGAAGAAAATTTTGAAAGCTTGGATTACTTCAAGAAGCCTAAGGACTAGAATTGATATATTTTTCTTTTAGGCTTTCTCCTATGTAAAAATAGAGGTTTTACATAAAAAGAGCTCAAATATGTTTTTAAATATTTAAAAATGATTCTTACATGCTAAAATGCCCAACAAACATGTTTTGAAAAGCTAGTCGTGGTGGTAGTTAAAAACTATGAAAAATAGTTAAGTTTGAGTTTTGAAAAGCTAACCTTTGGTTACTCTTTTGATCATAACTTTCACAACACTTTGATTTTTGTTGTGAAACTTATTTCATTTGAAAATAGGCTCAAAGATCTTTTCAATGAGTGGTCATTTGCTTTAATCGAATAAGAAATGAAAAAGTTATGACCTTTTAAAGTCAGTTTTCAAAACTAGAGGCCATGTAATCGATTACACAAGTCCTGTAATCAATTATAACTTTGACAGAGGCGATGTAATCGATTACAACATCTATGTAATCGATTACTATATGCCTAGAAATGTTTCTAATGACTATAAATGGCTAGTTTTGATTAAAAAAAAAGTCATTTCTAAACACTACTAACGACTATTTTATCACCTGAGCTCTATAAATAAGTGTATATTGAAGCATTTACATCTTTAGAAACTCTAGAACACTTGGTTTGATCCTTCAATCGTCAAAATCATATTTTGAGCTCTTCCTTGCAAAATCCTTCTATTTCTTTGTTCTTCAAGTTGTATATATACTCTTGAGAGAGTTTATAATCTTTCTTTTCATCTTAAAATCATTATAAGAGGGTGAGGTATCCTTCAAGAGAGAAAAAGGTGAGGTATCCCTTGTAGTGAGGCTCAAACACAAAGGGTGAGTTATCCCAAAGGTGTCGTGAATGCTCTTGAATATAAAAGTTTTTCAAGCACCCATGAAGCTTGAAGAGTTGGAGGCTCTAGCACGAGGGTGAGGTATCCCAAGGTGTGAGGAGTGTTCTTGTTTATACAAAGGTTTTCCTAGCACCCGTGAAGTCTAGGAGATAGTGAAGAAAATCTTAAGTTAAGATTGGGGACTAAATGTAGGCCACAAGTGGTTGGTGGTTGAACCAGGATAAATTCTTGAGTTTGATTCTCTCTTCCCTACACTCTTTAATTTCAATATTTAGTGCAACATATTTTTTATTGCATATCTTGTTCTCTTGATGTTTTGATTTTAAAAACTTGATATTTAGCTTAGTTGCTTGATTTATACCAAAACCCAAGTTGTATTTGAGTAATATACAATAGTTGTATCTTTGTTAGACTTATTCTGCTGCAAGTGTTGATTGAGTATATCAAAATGTTTGATTTCTTAATGTTGTTTTAAAAATTTGTAATCATCCAATTCAACCTATCACGGTGGTGAGGAACACGTTTTTGTGTTGAGAGTGAGGAATCCAAGAGAGGGCTACTCACTTTGTTGTATGGTTTTTGGTGATTCTTGATGATTTTTGTGGTTATTTTGTCTTCTATGTTTTTACTACTTGTTATTGAATATCTTGATGGATTTGGAATATTTTGAATACTTGGAATTATGTATGGAAGGCAAAGGATTCTTACCCTTTTTGCTTGGAGGCTCATGGCCAAGAGGCCCAATAATGGGTCTATGATGGAATTTATGTACTAATTTAGGACTTAAGCAATTAAATGATGAGTGATTAGTGAGGTGATGAAAATTTTGGAATTCCTATCCTCTAGAGCCCATGGCCTTGTAGGGCATTCAATGGAAAACTTTTGCATTAAGTCAAAACTTAGGTAATTAGATAATTAGATGTTGATTAGGGATTCATAAAATGGAAAGAACAAAGAACAAAATTTTATCCTACAATCTAAAGTAATTTTTGGCCAAAGGAAGAACATGAGTGTAAGTGAGACTTTGAGAAACTTAAAATAATCACTTTAAGTGAGTTTTGTTTAGAACAAAGAAAACGACTTGTTTAATTAAAGTAACAAAGATTAGGTGAAAAATACAAGAGAATTCCCCTAGAGAGGCTTAATAGGAAAAGTGTTGAAGTTGAAGCATAATTTCATATTAAACCTCAAAAGTATGCTTTTGCAATTAAGAATCGGACAATGAATTATTGTGGGTCCATGAGTGGGACCAAGGTTTATTGACATTTGATTCGGCCATTTATAGCGTGTGGTTATGGAAAGGTCATGTTACCATTGAATATACATATGCATTGAGTCATCATGCATTGTGAAAGTCTAGTGGACTTTGTTGTAAGGCTTTATGCCTAGGAGATGAATCACACTTTAGTGCGGGTGCGAATAGATCAGTGTAGGTCACTCGTTGACCTTAGGGGCGTCAGGGTGCTGGTATCTCGCAATGGGCAGTTGGTAGCTCTTCTGTACCATGAGACAGACTGATGCAAACGCACTGACGATCTAGACCGAGACACTGTCCTATATCGCGATCTTGTGAAGAATGTCTTGTATAAGCTATGTTGCGCAATTTATTGATATTGAAGCACTTGATTTGAGGCTGATGAGATATAGACATGTCTCCTTGATTATTCTCTCTGATGTTGTGTTTAGCTCCATGGAGTAGGATTTTGGTACTTTGTGCATGTGCATAGTCGGTCAACATATTTACCTGGTATATATATATATGTGATTATGAAACTGTTTTCTTTTACTGATATTATGACTGCCTAGATTATTAAACTATTTACTATCTGAAACTTGATGTTGCTTACTATTTTACTGTGCTGTTTGGTGTTATGCGCCATTTATGTTTCTTTACTACCATAACTAGTAATGATGTTGGATATCTCACCTCTTTGCTTTGTTATTTGTTTATATATGTGCTTATTTAAAGACCGAGGCGAGGAAGAGCCCGTGTTTCCTGGTTTTTTTTATCAAATTAGTCTTTTGTTTTGTGATGGCATCCCGGTGAGGTTTTCTTGGGTATGCCAGACTGAGGTTCCACGGAGGTGTTGACTGTTGGCATATCGACTTGAACATCGAGCATTTCGTCTACATGGGAGATGTGACTGTGTCTTTGGCGTGAGGTCGTTATGACCCACCTGTTCTCTCTTTTGATCTTGCTGTATGGCTAGAGCTCTGCATACCGATACGTGAGGTGTGGGGTGACCGTGAGTATACCCCATAGGAGGATTCATTCCTGTCTTCTACACGAGCCCCTACTCGTAAGTCTGCAGCTCCTATAAGGATTTCCTTTTCTGAGGAAGATCTTGAGGAGGAATCTGAGGAGAACCTATTTGAGGCTCCTTTTGTAGCCTAGATGGTTTTCTATTTATAACTTTTTGGAGGGCAAATGTATGTATATCTTTTGGGCATGTGAAGCTTCTGTTTTCTTTTGTTGAAACTATTGATGTATCTAAATACTTATGTCATGTATCTTTTGTATAAATGTATGTTTTGATCTTCATGTTAATTTCCGCTAAGTTTATGTTTTTCGCTTAAAAAAAATTGCCAAGTTATTATATGCTTCATAAATGAACATGTTACTATCTATATGTATATAAACTGGGTCTTAGTGTTATCTTTTGAGTTTCATTTTCGGTGTGACTATCCCTCTTCAAAAGGGGCGTTACATTAAAGATCCTTACTTGTTGGCAACCATTGAAAGTTTTTCAAAATGGAAGGTTTTGAAATTAATAAACCATCATTGTTTGATGGTGTGCATTTTGTTTATTGGAAAGCTAGAATAGAATTTTATATGCAATCTATTGATTTAGATTTGTAGGATGTTGTGCTTGATGTATTTTCTCCTAAACCAAAATAAGATTAGAATGCTTATGACAATAAATATTTTTCCTTGAACATTAGAGTAATGCAAATCTTGATAAGTAGTTTGAATGATGATGCTTATGTTAAAATTAAGAGTTGCTCTAGTGCTAAAGATATATGAGATGCTCTTGATGTTATTTATCTTGCTAACAATGATTTTTAGCATAAAGTTGTATATAGAGAGTAAGAAGAGCAAAAGCCTTTAGAGGAAAACAATATTGAAAAATGTCCTCAAGAAGATGTTCTTGAATCCTTGAAGGACAACAACAAGGAAGATGGTGATTCCCTTAAAGAGTCAAGTATAATAGAAATTGAAACTACTTCCTATATGGTTAAAAAGGACTTTGAGGTAAATAATACTAAACTAGATTATATTCTTTTTTATTATGAGCTACAATGTGCATATGATGAATCGTATGATGGTTTATTGAATTTAGAAAAGAAAAATTTATCTTGTTTGGAAAACATTTCCTCCATTGAAAATGAAATTGAGATTTTGAAAAATGAATATGCTTTTCTTGATAAGGAAGTGCCTTTGAAAAGTGAAACCTCAACTTCTTGGGAAAAGTGCATTGATTTAGAAAATCAAGTTGAGGACTTATATTCCAAATTTACCAAAGCTAATTATTCAAATTACTTACATTCCATGCTTATTAATGAGAATAAAATTAATGTTATTCCACATAAAAATTCAAGCAAGGCTTATGACAAAAATAGTATAGAATGTAATAACAACAAAAGGCTTAAGTTTTCCAAAGATGATCTTCAAAGGACCAAGTCATCATTAAATTCAATTGTTTGTAGTTTTTGTGGTCATCTAGGACATATTTCTCATTTATACAATTATAGAAAAAATCCTTATATGAGAAATAACATAGTGTTGGTTCCTAAAAGTCTTAAACGTTCTAATACTAACATTCAAGGACCCAAGATGAAGTGGGTACCAAAACATCTTCCTAGTGTTTCAATTATGCAGCAAATTTCTCAAAAGGATGGACTAATTGGTCAAAAGAAAGAAGAATCATCAAGAAGAATGCTTCCAAAGCCCAATGGTAGAAGTTTTCTTCAAAGAAGGAAGATGGCTTCAACCAAAGTTTCTCAAGTATAAAATGTAAAACTTGTAAAGTTCAAGACTCCAAAAGAGAAATAATGGGTAAGAAAAAGTATTTCCTTGTTTACCAAGGCCAAGGTATCAAAAGCTTTTACCTCTCACGCACATTCACTTGTAAGGTCAATGAATTTAAGGTATATTCCTTATAGGCCTTAAGTGATTGATAGAATCATGTGTGCTTGGTAAAATTTGAATATTATATTTAGCACATGATTATGTTCATTCTTATTGTCACATAACTCATTAATTTGTTATATATCTTGGTACATAAAGTCCTATAATGTCTAGGTATGCTTGCTATATTTTTTGAATTGTCTATATATCATGAAAGTAAACATACTATTGGCTATGTGCTTAATGGTAATTGATTATTTATTTTGTTGTGCTCAATTTATATTCTATGAAAAACTTGATCTTTATGAGAGCATAATGGATTAATAATCAATGACTAACCTCTATGGATCCAAAATTGGTGGATACCAAAGAAAGTACTTTGAATTATGTTGTAGGGTGACTATTAGCTCAAGCATGCATTGAAGTAAAATACAACTATGCTACTTGAGATTTGGAAAATTTGAAATGGTCTAGGTTCCCCAAAAGTGATGAAAACATAAAAGGATGGCATAGAGAACCACAACATTCTCAAGGAGCCTTAAGGCATAGAAGTTGGAGTCACCTACAAAAACTCAAAGAGCACATATTTGGTGATATCAATCTCTTATCCTTATTTATGCTTTAAATTGAATATCATGTGATATTTGGAGAACTAGAGACTTGTTTTATGCTTTAACATGCCTTAAGTTGTGCTTCTCTAGTATTGTGTCTTGAAAGTTCCTTTACATATACTAACATGCTAAATAAGCATACACTTTATTTGGAATAACATGTTTTATAATAATATCTTTGTTCTTGAGCTTATGAACAATTCTCTTTGTTCAAATATGAAAATTCAAATGCTTATAAGTAGTTCTAATCATTTCTCTTTGATGCTTAATTATCTTATATACTTACTTAGAGATTGGAAAGTTAAAAGTTATATGTCTTCTTGTTTGAAATTGTTTGATATGTTCATATCTTGAAAATAAGAAGTAAATGATTCATCTTGTTCCTTGAACTTGTCTTTGAACTTCAATGTAAGAAACTTGAATCATATGTACATACTAGAATTTCTTACTTGATATAACATGCTTAACATGATCATTGTTTGCCCCAAAATGCTTATATATGTTTTGATGATGATCAAGTTTTTCTTGATAAACTTGAATTTTGCTTTGAAAATGATTAAACTATGCTTTTGAATTCAAGTGCATATGTCCTTCTTTTGTTCTCATTAGAGCGAACATTGCATGGTTGATAATGTGATACATGCTTTACATTATATATCAACCTAAATTATCCTTGTAAATGAGCTTAAATGATATTTGATGTCAACCTATGTTTAGAGAACTTTTAGAGTTAGCTTTGCAAGTTTCTCTATGTGCTTCAAATATAGCCATCAAATATTGAAATGTTAAGCATAAATGGATAAAGAGAAGAGTTGAATGAAGAGAAACATGAGGAGACTTTATTCAAGTGCAATGGAATGGAATATGCAATGGAAGAAAACTCAAACTCAAAGGACCAATAAACGAAGAATATTCTAAAGAAGCATCACTTTCTCAATAAGTATCTCTATCCCTAAACTATTGTGGTATTCTATATGTTATAGATTGTATGATACTTGTTAATAAATTGATCTTAAATAATTAGATTTTTTCCTTACATAAGAAGTATGCTTAGCATTGACAAAGTGGTTAATTGGATATTAACTTTCTAATTTTGTCATTACATATAGGGTGGATGATATTAGTTCTATACATACTTTGATCCCTATAGCATATTTCATCAAGGTGAATGTTTGATATTTATGATTCTCTTGATCTATGGTTTCTTAGTGGTATAACACCTATGAGAATCATGCTCTTGTTTTGCAAATAATTTGTGGTTTGAATAAAAAGTTTTTTTTAATGTAAAATCTCTTATTATATTTGAAAGAAGTTTTTCAAGTTCTATAACCTTGAGAATCATTTGAACTTATCATAAGACCTTGAAAGTGATTTAACCTCCTATTTGTCTTAAAAATTTAGAAATCTTTGGATATATGCTATAAATGTAGTACTCTCTTCATTTACTTTGAAAAGTTTTATTAAATATTGAGAGAATGTTTAAGAAAGCTTTGTTGGGAGCTATGCCAACCTTGTGGGTAACTCTTTTGTTAACCGCAAGTGCACGAGTCGCTCAAGTAATAAAAATGATGAGTAGAGATCATTTCCATGAGGACTACGGTTACTTTCTAATACTGAATATTAACCTACAACTTAATTAAGTCTATTCAAGCAAACATACATTAGAAAAAGGTTTTTTAAAAATACTACAAAGCATAAAGAAAAGATAAAGATATGGTTGAGAGAATAAGGAATCCTTTTTCATCCTCTACTTCAATTGATAATCTGCTATCCTTTCAAGTAATACAAACGATTAGATTAGGTTAGCCTAAGAAACTAACTTAGTTAAAAGCCTATGTCTAGGTTGATTAACCCTATGTCACTTACCTAGTTCACTATGCGTCCATGAGAACCAGAGCAAACAACAAGCATTAAGATTGATTCTCAAATATGACTATGCACAACTAAGAGGTATATGTCTATCCTATTAGAGAATCAATCTATCCCGCCATTAGAATGAAATCGAACATGCATCTACCATACGTATGATCTAAAACCTAAAGTCCTATGTCTAGGCTCATTAGATTTCATTAAATTACCTAAAAGCTGATTAAACAAATAAGAGCATTAAGTGTAACACCCTAAAAAGTGTTTGTTTAATCATCAATGATCATTTTATAATATTCTTGATTTTTAGGAATTTTTTTGGAATTTTCCTGAATTGATGAATATTTTAATATATTCCTCATTTTGCGTGCACACTGAGCAGAAACCTGCTGATGTTAGCGTAACGCTCTAGAAATCATTTATTTTATCATAAATAGTCATTTTCTAATATTTATGAATTATGTGAATATGCATCATGAGATGTCATACCATCTGATAATTACTGCCTTGTGCGAATTTTGAACTGTTTATTTATTATTATGATGAATGACCGCTGGAACTTGTCTCACAATTTCTTGATTGTATTTACTGCCTATGATTTTTGTTATTATTTTTGGAATGCTATGTGGGCGCGATGCGCCGTATTGGTTTCTGGCTGCTATAATTGGTAATGATGGTAGGATGTCTTACCTCTTTTCTGTATTTCTATTATTTGCTGCCTGTGCGTATATTGTATCTATCGAAGACGACGACAAGGAGGTTGGATCTCCCGATTTTCCCAGCTTCTGGCCTGATCAAGACTAGCACCTACTGTGGAGCATGGAGGCACGCATGCACGGATTTCTGGGTGATGTGCGTCTGACCTTCCTTGGGGGACCAGAGTGTTGGCACATCAACTTGAGTTCCGACCGCTGCGTCTACCTGGGAGTGTAACATCCCAAAAAGTATTTATTTAATCATAAATAATCATTTCACAATATTATTGATTTTTAGGAATTTTTTTAGAATTTTTCGGAAACGATGAATATTTTAATATATTTTTCGTTTTACGTGTGCACTGAGCTGAGAATTGCTGAGGTCAGTGTAACGCTCCGGAAATTATTTATTTCACCACAAATAGTTATTTTCTAATATTTGTTATTTATGTGAATTCTTTCGGAATTTTTCGGAAACGACGAATATTTTAATATATTTTTCGTTTTGCGCAAACATTTAGTAGAGTCGGCAAAACGACTTTAATGCTTCAAAAATTGGAAAGTTATATGACGAATAGTCGTTTTATAATATTTACAATTTTTTAGAATTTTCTGAGATTTTTCCAGAAACGTCAAATATTTTAATATATTCCTCATTTTGCGTGCACACTGAGCAGAACTGGAGAAACGCGATGTTTCCTCCGTGAACCTTGAACTATGGACATGTCGACGGGAGATCTTACAAAACCCGAGGTTGGACACAGTTTACGAAGTTCCATGTTTTTCGAGAAATTATAACAGATAAAACAAAATAATACTGCGAAAAAATTATTTGTCAAATTAATTAAATACTGACTTCTGTCAACTGTAACTATTATCCATTGGATAATAGCATGTAATAAAAATCCTATCATATTATCCTAATGCAATCTACTTTATGTCTAATCAATTCACTTTAATTCAAATTTAATGTTAAATAATCAAAGCTTCTTTGAGAAGTTTTGACCAAACAATGACCCAAATGCCCTTAGCTTCCAATGGAAGCCAAAAACTCTCTCCTCTCCTCTCTCTCAAGCTCTAGCAGAGCCCACACATAGGGGGAAATTGGTTGCTTTTCATTTAATCAATTTTACCATACAAGAATTCATTTTAACTAAAACACTTTCTCTCTCATCCTTTCTTCCTTCTTCTTTATTTTCTTCTTCTCCTCCTTCTCTCTACCATAGCTATGGCAGCCCCTCTTCTTCCCCACTCATCCATCACAAAAATTTAAACTAACCACATTTTCTTAATCCTCTCATCCTCCTAAACATCTTTCTTGCTTAGAGCTTCTTGAAATTCCATCATCTTCAACACTTTCTTCAAGCTTCAAGTTTGGAGTTTTTGTGTAAGTTTCAAGACCCTTCTCCTCCTCTCTTCATTTTCGTGGTCATGGTCATCTTGGTGACCACCCATGCTTTATTTTTCAAGCATTGGTGTTGTTTTAACAAAGTTGAAATTTCTAGGATTTTGGAGAGTGCAAATCCGAAATTTACAAGGAGCTCTCTTGGAGTTTCTATTGATTTCTACATTTGGGTAAGAGGAAGACACTCCTCCTCAACCTCTTTTAGCATCTAGGAACCTTGGTTGTGTTATTTGTGAAAAAACTCTAATGAGGGTTATTCTTTAATTTTGTAATTAGTATGTTTGTGTGTTGATTTTACTTTGTTTATGCTATTGGATTGATTGGTTGTGTATAATAGTATATTGGATTGGATTGGATGTCTTGAAATGGAAGAAAATGAATTTGGAGTGGCTCTTGGAGGGTCACGGTTTTGAGGGTTAAAAATTGGGTAAATTGTAGTCAAGTTGTAACAAGCATGAGACTTAAATTAACCAAGTGATAAAATGGAATTTAATGGAAGGAAAACTTGGAGTTGAGACCTCGTGGTGGCCACGGTTTTGAGCCCAAAATTGGAGTTAATGGTGAATCAATGCAACAAGTAAAGGATTAAGTGAATTAAGAGTGTAACCTATAATGTGATAAATTGAAAAGATTTGAGAATTGAACCCCTAGAGAGGCCACGACCTCTAAGACTTTTTAGGTGTAATTATGTAACTTTGGTAACTTGGAAGCATAAGCAATTATGAAATTAAAAACCTATGTAATGGGGTAAATAATTAATAAATTGGAAGGATTTAATAAAATCAAAGATTACATAAATTTTAAAGAACTAAGAGTGAGATTGTCATAAGACTTAAGGTAATTACAAGTGAGTGAAGAACAAGAGAGTGTGAGGCCTAAGGACTTAAATAATTTACAAATTGTATGAAATTAAATTACCTTGGAAGATTTAAATTAATTGTAAGAATTGGATTGGACATGAATGTTGTTGACCGTAAATCCGCAAGCGCACGGGTCGACAAGTAATATAAAGGAGAGTTAGAGTATCGTGTCCCAAAGGATTGAATAACTTAGAAGAATGTTAAACTTAACTATATTCACAAATTTTTATCCAAGCAAACGAAAGAGAGTGGGTTGCAATTTAAAATAACAACTTAAAGGAAACAAAATAAGAAAACACCAAACACTAATTCCACAAGAGAAGATTAGAATGATTAAAGCCTAGGGGTCCCTATTCACTTGCTATTTCAATGATTAATTGCAATTAACAAGCACCTATCAATGAATTGATATATGTTGGCTGATAATCATCAATAGATAAGAGCCTATGTCTAGGACAATTACCCATATGAAACCTAGCTATTCCACTATGTGTCCATGTGAAGCAACATAAGAATCACTCTTTGAGGCCAATTATCAAACACTTGCCATGCATGACCAAAGGGTATGTGTCCATCCCCTTAGTTAAACATACATCAACCATGCCATATCCATATTCACAACACCCTATTTCTAGTTCAATTGGAATATTAAAATCATGCAATTGATGGCCAATCAATAACAAGCACTAAGCAAAGATATGGATGAACAAAACCAAATTCATTGATAGAAAACTCAACAAACTACAAAATATTCAAATCCATAACAAGATCCTAGAGAGCCCCTAGATTAGAATTTAGTTACACATCATGAAAGAAGAGGAAACATAAAAACTGAATAAACCCATCAAGTTACAAATCAAAGAGAAAGGAGAAAGAATGAACAAAAGCGGAGAGTCTCCAAGCTTGATCCTCCTTCCTTGATCCTTGATCCTTGATCTTGATTCTTCACTTGAATCACCTCAATTCTGAGTAGATTCCTCCTCCTCTCACTTGCTCTCTGGAATTCGTGGTTAGGCTAGAACTGAAGATGCCCCTAATCCCCCCAAAAATCAGAATATAAGGGTAAAATTCGTGTGCCAGGATTTTACTCACGCCTAGGCGTGGATTTACCACGCCTAGGCGTGGTTATGAATCACGTGCCTGTCCTCAGCTTGCCACGCCTAGGCTTGACTTCACCACGCCTAGGCGTGGAGGTCTCTGTCTGAATCTCCCTGAAAACTGAGTTTGTTACGCCTAGGCGTGAGTTAACCACGCCTAGGCGTGGGTGTCTCTGCTTCTAATCCCTGAGAAACTGCAAGGGCCACGCCTAGGCTTGGATTTGTCACGCCTAGGCGTGGGTTGGGAGCACCTTCCCTTGATGATTTCTTCACACTTTGGGCCTCTCTTCACTTTCCTCGTCCCTTCCAAGGCCTTTCTCATCTTGAATACCTATATCACAACAATGATAAAGTCCATCAAATCACAATTCATCCAATTTCAATCAACAAGATCTTCAAGATTCAATTATAAATCATTTGAATCAACAAGCTTAATTCACCAAAGTCATGCAAATATTGAACTTATGACCTTGAAAACTTAGGGATAGCATGCTCAAATATAATCAAATTCGAGTGAATTAACTTCATTTTCTGAAGTTATCACACCCCCAAACCTAAAGTTTTGCTAGTCCTCGAGCAAACTAATCCAAGCATGAAAAGGAATTACAATCCAATTCAAAGGACAAGAAACATGAGGCAATTTGAACTAGAGCAAACCCAGCTTCCAATTATCATTTATACCCTCAGAAATCACTTCACAACCTCCCAACAAGGTCCACATATGCAAGAAATTCCCAACTATTGTGATCACCCTTGAATGCCATTTTTGTGCATGAAAGATTTCCCAAGCCCATGTATTTCAGACCCTTTCCTAATCATGAAGAGCAAGATGGATGAATTTATAAAATGCACCTGCACTCTCAAAAGAATGTTCTTCATCCCTTTCTCCACTAATGTAGGCAAGACAAAATCAAAGATCATGAGGGTCTTTTAAGCTTGTAATGTAAGGCTAGGGGTAGTGGCTAAGAAAGAAGGGAAAGACTTTGAATTCAAATATCAAACACATAATCAACCACTTCTATTGAATCAAGCCAAGCATGTAGATGCACAAATAGAATCCAACTTGAAGAATCAACTTTCTTTATTCCATTTTCTCATCATTTCAGATATTTTTTTTTTTTTTTTTTTCTAAGATCATACATACAATCTTATTTTCATTGCAAAAGGGCTTCAATTCACATAACAACCCAATTTATTCACTTTCTTTCTCTCTTTTTTTTTTTCCGGATGAAAGCTAGTAAACACAAATTCCTGGATTCTTAGCATCATGCAAAACACTATGGCTCAAAACAACAGAACTGCTCAATCATGTGCTCAACAAGGGACCAGTATTTAGGGGAAGAGATCTTTCTTTTATAAGCATGGGTTAAGAGGGTAGAGATTAGGGTTAAAGAAATGAAAATTAGGCCACACACTCACGCACACAAGGCTTAAAAAGGGGTACTAGGGGACTCATTCATTCAAGGTTGGCTTGAAGAGCTCAATCGGTCCAAACAAGTGCCCTAGTCATTTCCTTGAAAATGCATTGCCTAGGATTTCGCCTCAAAAGGGAATTAGACAAGCTTCTAAGATGCAAATAGACTTTACACATGCCAATCATAAATTTATCCAACCATGCATTTCATTCATATTTCAGAATCCACCACACATGCAACCAAGATTTTCTCTCACACGCAATTATGGCAATAAGTGCAAGCACAAAATCTTGAATTTTTACAAATGAGTTCCCAAGCAGTGAGGTATATATATGATCCACACAATCATCAGATATTCTAATCAGAAATCAGGCATGCACAAGTTCAACCTGCCTCAACACACACTCATCCATTCAATTCCTAATTCACGCAACCCTCAAGGCAAAATCATGCTCACTCAGATCCGAAGAGAAGGGAATCAATACATATATATATGTCCAAACAATGATTCAACAAGCAGTCACAAAAAGATCATCAATCCAATCCCCCCAAACCTAAGATAAGCGGTGTCCCACCTTGTATCAAAAAGAAGTCAAGTTTTTCAATAAAGTATATACAATGGACCGAAAGCAAAAAAAAAAAAACGGGAAAATAAAGCGAGAAAGAGCAAGGAAACAATGGTCCCGGCTCCTCAAAACAAATCCTCCTCATCAAATAGGTCATCGCCCTCCGCGCCCATATCGGCATCATCAGCTGGTGGAGGAGGAGGAGGAGGAGGTGAAGCTTGCCACCGGTGGGGCTGCAAAAGGAGGAAATGCCGAAAATCATCCATTGGGCGCCCCGACCCAAAGCTATCCAATGAATGCCCCGGTACATCGCGGCCAAGATCTCTGTGCGTAGTCGCATCTCCGTCTCTGCGTAGTCGGCATCTCCTGCTGCCTAGCCGGCGATCAACAGAGGCAGCCCAAGCAGCGTCAAAGACTGCAGTAGGGCGTGGGACGGTGTGGGGCGGTGGCCGTGGAGCCGGTATAGGAGCAGCTCTGCAGGCTAGGGGCGAGCAGGGCTTGCTGCGCTTCTCCCGGCGGTCATGATCGTCGAACGCCCTCTCCGTCATCGGAGTCTTCGGCTTGACGCGCACCTCGGTATCCTTCCATCGACGTGAGCTCTCTCACAAAGGCCGACAAATAAGGAAGGGAAGAAAAGCGATTTGAGCCGGGAGGTGATGCACGGTCCGATCGATCATAAAGTATCGAGCAAAGGTCCACCCGCTGCAGACCGTGGATCGCATACAACATGTACGCCCGCTCGGATAAATCTCGACCGGTGCTCGGTGGGGAGCAAGCGGGAGCACACAAAATGATTCCAAGGGCGCAGCTCACGGCGCAAACTCTCCTGTTTGATGAATCTGATGGAGCGGTCTGAGTTCCGCTGAACCTGAATCGGGAAGGCCGGATCACAGATACTGGTCATGACAGTGCTGAATGGTGTTCCTCCCTCCTCTTCAGGTAACTGTAAAGTCCTGTAAGCACACTGAAGAGGAGGAGGGCCAAGGTCCATAATCTGCCGAATGCGATCCACAGAGTAATCAACTACCTTCCTTCTTACTCTGGTAGTGGAAATGGAGCGCTTCTCAGCATGCGCATTGGCGTAGAATTCCTTTACTATAGCCGCCACAGGTTCTTCAGAGGGATGCTCAGCAAAGGTCATCCAGTGAAGTGCTTCAGTGGCATCGGAAATGGCAGGATAGCGTGCCACATTAATACCATGGAAGCCCCTCTCTGGTATGATGTTAATCTTGCGCAAATGCTGCCAGAAATAGTCAAAAGCATCCTGCGTTGTAAAGTAGGCTGGGTCAAAAACTGGAATTTCATCACCTTCCTCAGCCTGGCTTGGTCCAGCCTCAACAGTTTTCCTTGGACGCTTCGACATGGTTAGAGGATACCTGAAAAGAATTTAATCCAATTAGAACAGTTGGCAATGCAAACAATAAGCCCAATCATTCACAAATAGCCCAAAGCTATCCCAAATCAACAATTCAACCCCCAAAAGTGACAGAAGATCTTTCAGACAACTCAAAATGATAACTCAGAGCTCAAGCATGATGACCATATAAATTAACATTCTCCAATCACATAACAGCATCAGCACATCAACCATGCACAACCCAGATATGCAAAGGGCACAATTCTAAATCAATCAATGTCAATCCATAGTTTAGTTAACTCCTAGTCAAACTTAGTCACTATCCAACCAAACCACAAGATTAACCAAATCATAGCCCAAGCATCAGTCACAACTTAGATGCATTAAATCCTAGCATGCAACATAACAAAATAAAGCCAGACCATAGCACTACCAAAGTGACTGAATAAAAATGCAGAATTGACACTACCAGAAATATTCAACCACGTGAACAGAGTGTGACCCTTGATGAGCAATATATCAACCCAAAAAAAAAATAGCCATGTTGAAACAGAGCATAGCAGAAGATAAGACAATGCTACACATTTGAAAAATAATCAACATGTTAATCATGGAAACAGAGCATCTCAGCATCACAGTGATCACAATATATTCAACTTCCTCATATGGTGAACAATTTAATCACAAATGGGAACAGCATAATAGTTAGACAACTCGGAAGTCAAAAAAAATAAAAATAAAAAAAAAAAAAATAAAAAATAATAAAAAAAATGGAACTCACCGTGAATGAAGCACCAATGTCACAAGGTACCCACAAACCACGTAACGAAGAAGACAAAAATCAAACCCAAAACCAAAATCAACAAGAACAGAGAGATGGGATTTTGGAAAATGGTAGGGCAGGTACGGTGGTTGGTGGGTGGGGGAAATGTGGATGGAGATATGGTGATGGCTGAGAAGAGGGGTTTACGGTGGTGGTACGATGGAGGTGTTTAGGTGGAGAGGAGGGAAGAAGAAGGAGAAGGGTGGTTAGGGTTACGGTGATGGTGTTTTGGTGGAGGGTGGGAAGAAATCAGAAAAAGGGGGTTAGGGATTTGAGAGGGGGAATAGGAAGGAAAAGACAGAACCTGCGTTTTGTGCAGCAGCAGGCACACCACGCCTAGGCGTGACATTACCACGCCTAGGCGTGGTTTAAATTTTAATTTTTTTTTTTAAAATTAATTAATTTTTTTTTAAATTAAAAAAATTTTTTTTTTTATGAACATACACGCCTAGGCGTGGAAAACACACGCCTAGGCGCCATGCTTGCGGGCTAGACTGACTGAAAACGCAGAGAGTACCACGCCTAAGCGTGTATACTCCACGCCTAGGCGTGGATCTCTCTGGAAAATTTCCCCAAAAGCAGCTAAGACCATCACGCTTAGGCGTGTAAAAACCACGCCTAGGCGTGAGACTCTGGATCTCAAATCTTAACAAGAACACCGAGAATACCCCACATCCATGCATCAAACACACCCTCCTTACTCTCAAACATCTAAGAACAAATAGGAGTGACAAGAACAATCAAAGCATCAAATTGAAAAACAAACACTAAAACAATAAAACAAAATCAACCAAAATTACAAAATAAAAGAAAAATCATGCATAAAATTGTCCTAAGCGAAGACATAAGGTTAAGAAATTGGGTTGCCTCCCAAAAAGCGCCTTATTTATAGTCCTGGCTGGACTTTGCTAGACACTCAGGATGGAGGAGCAAGGGTAAGTGAGGTTTTGTGCCTCTCCACCTCACCACCCAAGTAGGGCTTGAGCCGCTGACCATTGACCTTGAAGGTTGACTTTGAAACTGGGTCTTCCAAGGTTACGGCACCATGAGGAAAAACTTCCACAACCAAAAATGGACCTGACCATCTAGATTTGAGCTTGCCAGGAAATAGTTTAAGCCTTGAGTTGAACAGGAGAACCTTCTGCCCCGATGCAAAGTTTCTTGGGATAATACGATTGTCATGCCACTTCTTCACCTTGTCCTTGTATAACTTGGCATTTTCATATGCTTGGAGACGAAATTCCTCAAGTGCATTGAGTTGCAACAATCGTTTCTCTCCACAGGCTTCAGAATCCCAATTCAATCTCTTGATGGCCCAATAAGCATGGTGCTCAAGCTCAACAGGAAGGTGACATGCTTTGCCAAAAACTAGTTGATAGGGGACATGCCAAGAGGGGTTTTGTAAGCAGTGCGATATGCCCAAAGAGCGTTATCCAGCTTTTTTTGACCAATCCTTCCCTGGAAGGACTCACGCTTTTTCCCGAATCCGCTTCAACTCTCTATTAGAAACCTCTCGTTGGCCACTTGATTGTGGATGGTAGGTCATGGCTACCCTATGTGTCACCCCATATTTGGCGAGCAATGCGGAAAGTACTTGTTGCGAAAATGAGATCCTCCATCACTAATAATAGCACGAGGGTGCCAAACCTTGAGAAAATGTTCTTTTTCGAAAAACCAGGACCACCTTAGAGTCACTAGTAGGTAAGGCACAAGCTTCCACCCATTTTGACACATAATCCACCGCTATGAGAATGTAACAGCTGCCAAAAGATGATACAAAGGGCCCCATAAAGTCAATGCCCCACACATCAAAGATTTCCACTTCCAAAATGGAGTTCAAAGGCATCTTATTCCTCCTTGAGATGTTTCAGGTCCGTTGACACCGATCACACTTAGCTGCAAAAGAGTGAGAATTGTGAAACAGAGAAGGCCAATAGAAGCCTGATTGCAACACCTTAGCCGCTTGTTCTTTCACCCCCATAGTGACCTCCATATGGTGAAGCATGACATTGTCTCAAGTATCGCACTAGTCTCCTCCATAGGAATGCATCTTCTAAGCACTTGATCGACACACTTTCGCTTAAAGAGAAATGGCTCATCCCAAATAAAATTTCGACATCATGAAGGAACTTCTTTTCGATGATAAGACAATTCGGATGGCACCAATCCACTCACTATGTAGTTAGCAAAATCAGCATACCATGGATCCGAACTAGCAAACACCGCAAATAACTGTTCATCCGGAAATGACTCACCAATCAAGGCCGGGTCTTGCTTGATACTTCTCATTCTCTAACCTGGAAAGATGATCGGCCACTTGATTTTCAAGCACCCTTTCGATCTCGATCTCAAGATCAAACTCTTGTAATAATAATACCCAATGCGAATCAACCTTGGCTTGGCATCCTTTTTGCTTATTAGATACTTGATAGCGAGTGATCTGTGAAGACAATGACTTTGGTGCCAACCAAATATGCTCTGAACTTGTCAAAAGCAAACACTACAGCAAGGAGTTCCTTCTCAGTGGTGGTGTAGTTCAACTGAGCATCATTGAGTGTCCGGCTTGCATAATAGATGGAATGGAAGATTTTATTCTTCCTTTGGCCCAACACTGCTCCAATTGCATAGTCACTAGCGTCACACATAAGCTCAAATGGTAAGGTCCAATCTGGAGTAGTGATAATGGGTGCAGAGATAAGCCTTTTCTTCAATTCCACAAAGGCTTCCATACAAGCTTCATCAAACTTGAAAACCACATCTTTTTCCAGCAAGTTACACAATGGTTTAGCAAGCTTAGAGAAGTCTTTGATGAACCGCCGATAGAATCCAGCATGACCAAGGAAGCTCCTAACTCCCTTCACTGAAATTGGTGGAGGAAGTTTCTCAATCACTTCAATTTTAGCTCGGTCCACTTCCATTCCCTTGGATGACACTCTATGACCAAGTACTATTCCCTCTTGGACCATAAAATGGCACTTCTCCCAATTGAGCACCAAATTGGTTTCCTCGCACCTTTGCAACACCAAGGCCAAGTTCTGAAGACAACCATCAAAGGAATCACCAAAAACAGAGAAATCGTCCATGAATATCTCCAAGCAGTTCTCTACCATATCAGTGAAAATGGCCATCATACACCTCTGAAAAGTAGCAGGAGCGTTGCACAACCCGAAGGGCATTCTTCTGAAAGCATAAGTACCATAAGGGCAGGTGAATGTTGTTTTCTCTTGATCATCCGGCAATCGCAATCGATTGTAGCCGAGTACCCATCCAAGAAACAGTAAAACTCATGACACCGCCAACCTATCCAGCATCTGATCAATAAATGGCAATGGAAAATGATCCTTTCTGGTTGCAGTGTTAAGCTTCCTGTAATCCATGCATATGCGCCATCCAGTGACAGTCCTGGTGGGAATTAAATCATTATTCTCATTTGCTACAACTGTCATCATTCCACCTTTCTTGGGCACACACTGAACCGGGCTCACCCATTTGCTATCGAAATAAATAGGTATATGATACCCGCATCCAGCCACTTGATAATCTCCTTTTTGACAACCTCCTTCATGATGGGATTTAGGCGCCTCTGATGTTCAATGGTTGGCTTATGGTCAGCTTCCAACAATATTTTGTGCATGCAAATGGTGGGGCTAATACCCCTGATATCTGCAATGGACCACCCCAAGGCCTGTTTGTATTCTCTAAGCACTCTGAGCAACTTGGATTCTTGCTCTTCTGACAAGGATGAGGAGATGATAACTGGCAATGTGGACTCCTCCCCTAGGTATGAATACCTCAAATGATCAGGCAATGGCTTGAGTTCTAGCTTGGGTGGAACTATGACAGAGGGTTGGAGACTGAGCTTATCAGAGGGTATGTTCAATGGTTCAAAACCTGGTCTCCTGTAAAACTTAGCAGACACGTCAAGCAATTTAATACATTCCATCACATCATCCCTATCTACATGCTCATGTATGGATGTTAATGATAAAGCAAGGGGATCATCAATGAAATTAGTATGGAATGCAGTATTAACTACTTGATCAATCATACCCAGGTAAGAACATTCTTCATGGTCATTGGGAAATTTCATGGATTTGTAAATGTTAAAAGTTACCTTATCCTCATTGACCTGCATTGTAAGCTCACCTTTTTGGACATCGATCATAGTCTTTCCCGTAGCCAGGAAGGGTCTCCCAAGAATCAAAGGCACATTGCGATCCTCTTCCATGTCTAGAATGATGAAATCCGCTGGAAAGATGAACTTGTCCACCTTGACCAATACATCTTCTATGACCCCTTTAGGGTATGTGAGAGAACGGTCAGCCAGCTGCAAGGTAACTGAAGTCGGCTTTGCCTCCCCCAAACCTAGCCTTTGAAAGATGGATAAGGGCATCAAGTTTATGCTTGCCCCTAGATCACACAAGGCTTTTCCAAAGAATTGACTCCCGATTGTGCATGGAATGGTGAAGCTCCCGGGGTCTTTCAATTTGGGAGGTAGCTTATTCTGCAAAATTGCACTACATTCCTCTGTGAGAGCTACGGTCTCATAATCCCCCAATTTCCTCTTCTTGGACAAGATGTCTTTCATGAACTTCACATAACTCGGCATTTGTTCTAACGCCTCAGCAAATGGAATGTTAATGTGAAGGTTCTTGAAAATTTCCAAGAATTTTTGGAACTGAGCATCAAGCTTCTGCTTTGCTAGCCGGTTAGGAAAAGGTGGAGATGGTGTTATGGGCTTGTCCTCCTTCTTCTTGTCTTCAACCCTTTCCCTAGCCATTTTCTCATTTTTCTCAACCTCTTTGCTCACAACCTTTTCATCTTGAGCTACCTCAATTTCTTCTTCAAGCTGTTTGGTCATTGGATTACCTTCTATCTCCTTCCCACTCCTCAATGAGATAACCTTGCAATGCTCATTAGATGCACCCTTGGGATTGTTGATGGTGTCACTTGGAAAATTTCCTTGGGGTCTGTTATTTAGAGCTTGGGCAAGTTGGCCCACTTGAGTCTCAAGATTCCTCAAAGAAGCTGCTTGACTTTGCATTAAAGCATCGTGGGATGCTAGCCTTGAATCAGTCTTAGTCATGTAATCTTGTTGACTGGTCATAAACTGAGCAAACATCTTCTCCAAATTAGAAGTTGAAGTCGATGTTGAAGTTTGGGCTTGAAGGGGGCTCTGTTGTTGGAAGCCTGGAGGAGCACGAGGTGCTTGATTATGCTGATGAGATGAGGAAGAGCCTTGAACATTTCCACCCCATGAGAGATTAGGATGGTTCCGCCAACTGGGGTTATAAGTATTACCAAATGCATCATTGTGACCCGGTTGACGGAATTGACTAGCATATTGTACACTTTCCAAGCTAGCCGTACAATTGGCAGTGGAGTGATGATCCCCACAATGATCACAAATCTCAGCTGTGATATTAGCTACGCTTGCAACTGAGTTGACTATCATAGTGTCCAACTTCTTGGAGAGTGCTGCCACTTGAGCAGAAAGTGATGTGAGAGCATCAACTTCATGTATCCCGGCTGCCGCTCTCCTCGGAGTAACTCTCTCTGCTGGCCACTGATAATTGTTGTTAGCCATTTCTTCCAACAGGTCATAGGCTGCATCCACAGTCTTGCTCATAAGTGCCCCTCCAGCTGCTGCATCAATTATGGAACGAATGGAGGTTGTCAAGCTATTGTAGAAAGTATGAACCAACATCCATTTTGCTATGCCATGGTGGGGGCACTTCCTTAGCAAATCTTTAAATCGCTCCCATGCTTCATATAAAGTTTCTCCTTCAAATTGCCTGAAGGACAAGATGTCATTTCTGTACTTCATTGCCTTCATGGGAGGAAAGAATCGGTCCAAGAACTTCTGAGCCAGCTCTTCCCAGGTAGTGATAGAATGTTCTGGTAAAGAATGAAGCCATGCCTTGGCCCTATCCCTCAATGAAAAAGAGAAGAGCCTTAAGCGAGTTGCATCATCAGTCATCCCATGATGCTTGAAAGTATCACATATCTCTAGGAAATTGGCTAGATGAGCATTAGGATCTTCATGGGGCAAATCTCCAAACTGCACATTTTGTTGAACCATCTGAATAATAGCAGGCTTGATCTCAAAAGTCTGTGCTTGGACAGCTGGCCTTCTAATGCTAGATCGGATTTCTCTAGCACTTGGGGTAGCATATTCCCTTAAGGGTCTTTCGGCATTTGCTTCCTCCGCCATCTCAGATTCACTAACCAAATTTAATGCTTGCTCTTGTACTTGTTGTTCTCTCAGCAATCTACGAAATGTCCTTTCAATCTCAGGATCGTAAGGAAATCGAGACACTCCTTGAGTTCTTCGCATACAAGAGCCAAGTACCTGAAAATCAAAAAAAAAATGCAAAACAAAACAAACGAAACTTGAAATAAGAATTGTGAATAGATGTAAGAAATAACACAAAATCTAAACTCAATCCCCGGCAACGGCGCCAAAAACTTGTTGTTGACCGTAAATCCGCAAGCGCACGGGTCGACAAGTAATATAAAGGAGAGTTAGAGTATCGTGTCCCAAAGGATTGAATAGCTTAGAAGAATGTTAAACTTAACTATATTCACAAATTTTTATCCAAGCAAACGAAAGAGAGTGGGTTGCAATTTAAAATAACAACTTAAAGGAAACAAAATAAGAAAACACCAAACACTAATTCCACAAGAGAAGATGAGAATGATTAAAGCCTAGGGGTCCCTATTCACTTGCTATTTCAATGATTAATTGCAATTAACAAGCACCTATCAATGAATTGATATATGTTGGCTGATAATCATCAATAGATAAGAGCCTATGTCTAGGACAATTACCCATATGAAACCTAGCTATTCCACTATGTGTCCATGTGAAGCAACATAAGAATCACTCTTTGAGGCCAATTATCAAACACTTGCCATGCATGACCAAAGGGTATGTGTCCATCCCCTTAGTTAAACATACATCAACCATGCCATATCCATATTCACAACACCCTATTTCTAGTTCAATTGGAATATTAAAATCATGCAATTGATGGCCAATCAATAACAAGCACTAAGCAAAGATATGGATGAACAAAACCAAATTCATTGATAGAAAACTCAACAAACTACAAAATATTCAAATCCATAACAAGATCCTAGAGAGCCCCTAGATTAGAATTTAGTTACACATCATGAAAGAAGAGGAAACATAAAAACTGAATAAACCCATCAAGTTACAAATCAAAGAGAAAGGAGAAAGAATGAACAAAAGCGGAGAGTCTCCAAGCTTGATCCTCCTTCCTTGATCCTTGATCTTGATTCTTCACTTGAATCACCTCAATTCTGAGTAGGTTCCTCCTCCTCTCACTTGCTCTCTGGAATTCGTGGTTAGGCTAGAACTGAAGATGCCCCTAATCCCCCCAAAAATCAGAATATAAGGGTAAAATTCGTGTGCCAGGATTTTACTCACGCCTAGGCGTGGATTTACCATGCCTAGGCGTGGTTATGAATCACGTGCCTGTCCTCAGCTTGCCACGCCTAGGCTTGACTTCACCACGCCTAGGCGTGGAGGTCTCTGTCTGAATCTCCCTGAAAACTGAGTTTGTTACGCCTAGGCGTGAGTTAACCACGCCTAGGCGTGGGTGTCTCTGCTTCTAATCCCTGAGAAACTGCAAGGGCCACGCCTAGGCTTGGATTTGTCACGCCTAGGCGTGGGTTGGAAGCACCTTCCCTTGATGATTTCTTCACACTTTGGGCCTCTCTTCACTTTCCTCATCCCTTCCAAGGCCTTTCTCATCTTGAATACCTATATCACAACAATGATAAAGTCCATCAAATCACAATTCATCCAATTTCAATCAACAAGATCTTCAAAGATTCAATTATAAATCATTTGAATCAACAAGCTTAATTCACCAAAGTCATGCAAATATTGAACTTATGACCTTGAAAACTTAGGGATAGCATGCTCAAATATAATCAAATTCGAGTGAATTAACTTCATTTTCTGAAGTTATCAATGAACCTTGAAAAGGGAAACAAATTCTAAGTTAGGATTCATAATGAACCTAAGAATGTACCAATTGATTTGATCTTTATATTATGACATTATGGGTCTATGTGAGTGACCATTCATGTGTTGATGCTTATCTTGGCCAATTGTGGCATATTATGGAATTGTGTGAAATTGTGAATTATACATGTTCATGCATAGAGTCTTATGCATTGTGAATATCTTGTGGACTGTTGTAAGGCCAAGTCGCCTAGGAGATTGAACACACCTTAGTGCGAGTGCGAGTAGACTAGTGTAGGTCATGTTTGACCTTGGGGGCATCGGGGTGCGGGTCCTCCACAATGGGCAGTTGGTAGCTCTTCTGTCCGTGGGGCAAACCGATGCAAACGCATCGACGATCCGGACCGAGACACTGTCCTATATCGTGATCTAGCGTGGACTGTCTGTACAATGCCTGATGTGCACCTAGAAATTATTGATGTATAGCACTTTGGCCGCGGCAGGTTAGTTCTGAGACATGTCTCTCCGATCTTTCTCTCCGACTGTTTGTGTCTAGCTCCATGGAGTAGGATTCTGAGTACTGTGTGTACATGCATTATGTAATATGAAATCATCTGATAATTACTGCTTTGTGAATTTGAACTGTTTATTTAATGTTGCAATAAATGACTGCCTGGAACTGTTTATCTGCTTATTATTGAATTTACTATCTATTACTTAGATATGTTGTTTCTGAACTGCTACCTAGGCGCATTGCGCCATTTTGTTTCTGGCTGCTATAATTGGTAATGATGGTAGGATGTCTTACCTCTTTTTCTGTGTTTCTATTATTTGCTGCCTGCGTGTACACTGTATTGATCGAAGACGATGGCAAGGAGGCGGAAGATCCTGAATTTCCTGGCTTCTGGCCCGAATAAGACTAGCATCTACTGAGGCGATGGCGGCACGTATGTGCGGATTTCTAGGTGATGTGCGTCTGACCTTCCTCGGAGGGCCAGAGTGCTGGCATATCAACTTGAACTCCGATCGCTGCGTCTATCTGGGAGATGTGTCAATTGCCCTAGCCTGGAGACGTCATGAGGCGCCGATCCTCACCTGCCATGTCAGCTTGCGGCTGGAGTTCTACCTACCCATCCAAGAGATGTGGGGTGATCGTTACTACACCCCTTGGGAGGACTCTTTTGATTCTACTGCTCGGGCTCCTGCCCGTGGTTCTGTGGTTCCCATGGAGGTTTCCTCTGAAGAGGAGGATCCTGCTAAGGACCCGGATACGGTTCCTCCTCATCTGAGGGACTGATTTTACTGGTAGCTACTGATGGCTACCAGTGTTTTATTTTGGGGGCCTGATGTATTATTTTGGTGGGCTGTATATTCTGATATCTCTGGGGAATATATATGTTTAATCCCATGGGGCAGGTATAGTTTTACTTTTTGAAAATTTCCAGGCTGTATCTAAAGTATATTTGGCATCTAAATATATATGTATATGTATGTTATTCAGATGTGAGTTTCTGTTTATTGTTTTGTTCTTTACCGTTATTCATATTCCGCATTGATAAATTAACAAAAAAAAATATACCGCCAATTTTACTCACGTATTAAAGTACCAAGCAAGTTAATTTTGAACTAAATGAACGAGTCTTAATTGTTTAAAAATTTATTTTTCGCATTTTCTTTTATGTTGAATAATGTGACATTCCCTCTCCAAAAAGGGGTGTTACAGGGAGACGTGTCGATTTCTCTAGCCTGGAGATGTCATGAGACGCCGATCTTTACCTGCTACGTTAGCCTACGCTTGGAGTTTTATCTGCCCATCTGGGAGATGTGGGGTGACCGTTACTACACCCCGCAGGAGGACTCTTTTGATTCCACTGCTCAAGCTCCTGCCCGTGGTTCTGTGGTTCCGATGGAGGTTTCCTCGGACGAGGAGGACCCTGCTGAGGATCCTGATACGGTCCCTCCTCCTCTGAGGGACTGACATTACTGGTAGCTACTGATGGCTGCCAGTGTTTTATTTTGGGGACCTGATGTTTTATTTTTAGTGGGCTGTATATTCTGATATCTTTGGGATATATATGTATGATCCTTTGGGCAGGTATAGTTTTGCTTTTTGGAAATTCCTGGCTTGTATCTAACACACAGTTAATATATATATATATATATATATATATATATATATATATATATATATATATGCATGTTATTCGGATGAGAGTTTTGTTTCTGTCTTACTCTTTATTGTTATTCATATTTCGTCACTCCATTTTATTGATTAATTAAATAATAATATATTAATATATATAACAAATAAATAATATATATATATATATATATATATATATATATATATATATATATATATATATATACGCCTTTTTACTCATGTACTAATGAATTGGACAAGTAAATCTTAATTAAAATGAACCAGGTCTTAATTCCGCAAAATTTTATTTTTCGCATTTTGTTTGACAATGTGACGTTCCCTTCCAAAAAGGGGCGTTACATTAAGTTGGTATCAGAGCCCCGGTCTATGTTTTCTTTGGGTCTTGTGTGTGAGTCTGTCTTGTTTGTGCTGTGTGAATCTTTGTGATTGGTGTTCTGAATGGAATACATCTGACTTTCCTTATGTTTTTCAATTAACCTAATTTAAAGAGAAAAGCGAGATGGCAAGAGGCGGAGAAATGGCAGCTGCTATAGAGGCAATGCAGAGGATGGTGGAAGTCATCGCGCAATAGAATGAATGTGCTACTCAGCAACAAGAGAGAGCTGCTCAACAGCTCGAAGCGACTGCCGATGCGCAGAACTTGGCGGAGTTTTGTCGCCACAACCCTCCACAATTCAAGGGAGAATTTGATCCAGACAAGGCTAGTTTGTGGATCAAAGAGCTGGAGAAAGTTTTTCGTGGCATGAATTGCGCTGAAAACAAGAAAGTGAACTATGCTACCTTCATGCTTGTTGGCAATGCCGAAGATTGGTGGAATGGAATTCAGAGAGTACTAGAGGCCGAAGGACGTGACATCACATGGGACTTGTTCAAGGACAAATTCTTGGATAAGTACTTTCCGGCAAGCGCGAGGCATGCAAAAGAAATGGAGTTCCTTAACCTGAGGCAGGGGAACATGACCATTAGTGAATATGCAGCCAAATTTGAGAATTTGGAGAAGTTTTCAACCCATTTTCAGCATCAACCAGATGAATCTTGGAAGTGTTGGAAGTTCACCGAAGGACTGAGGTACAAAGTGAAGAAGGTTGTGATCACTCTGAAAATTAAAGTGTTCTCAGAACTGTTGGACACATGCTATGAAGTGGAGGCCTTGGAACAAGCTAGAGATTCGAGG
The DNA here is from genome assembly GCA_029884605.1 of Ormosia emarginata. NCBI lineage: Eukaryota > Viridiplantae > Streptophyta > Magnoliopsida > Fabales > Fabaceae > Ormosia > Ormosia emarginata. The sequence goes on along the minus strand of JAQQTP010000074.1, from coordinate 21,898,786 downwards.
AGCAAGAACTTTGGGCCTGCAAGGTTCCAAAGAGGTGGAGGTAATAGTTCGAACCGTTTCCAAAAGAAGCCCTATTCCCGATCAACAGGAAGTCAACAACAAACTGGTGGAAGTTCTGGTGGAGCTTCTACTGGGAACCGAACTGGTCAGAATGCGGCATATCCCTCTAGATGCCTAAAGTGTGGGAAGAACCATCCCACGAGAGAGTGCACAATCAAAAAATCATCTGCTTCAGATGTGGCAAACCGGGCCACGTGTCCAGAGATTGTAACCAAGCAAAGACTGAACCTTCAATCAATGCAACTCAAGCCAAGAAACCGCAAGTTGGAGGTCGAGTCTACACCATGAGTGGAGCTGAAGCCTCCGAATTCGAAGACTTGATTCAAGGGGAAGGCACCATAGAAGGTAATCTTTTAAAAGTACTGTATGACTCTGGGGCAACCCATTCTTTCATATCATATGACTGTGTGCTACGACTTGACTTACCAATGTCTACCCTACCTTTTGATTTGACTGTCTCAACCCCTACTAACAAATTGGTAGTTACTACCAAAGTCTGTTTGAAGTATCCCCTAATTGTTGAAGCTCGAACCTTTTCGGTCGATTTGATCTGTTTACCTTTTTCACAACTAGATATCATCTTAGGGATGGACTGGTTATTATCCAACTATGTTCTATTAGATTGCTCTAGAAAAACCATAGTTTTCCCTGTGGATAAGGATTCTGGATACTTGACGGCCAACCAAGTTCGAGCTTTCTTGAAAGAAGGAGCTCAAGGATACATGCTACTGTCTTCTTTGAAAATGGAGAGCGATGCTGATCTGAGTACTATTCTAGTGGTGAAGGAGTTTCCTAAAATCTTTCCCGAAGAAGTACCTAGTTTACCACCGTCACGCGAGATAGAGTTTGCTATTGACCTTGTACTAGGAGCTGGTCCCGTGTCTATAGCACCTTATAGGATGTTGCCAACAGAATTGGCAGAACTTAAGAAACAATTAGAGGAGCTTTTGGAGAAACAGTTCGTCAGACCGAGTGTATCACCTTGGGGAGCGCCAGTGTTGTTGGTTCGAAAGAAGGACGGTACCTCAAGATTGTGTGTGGACTATAGATAGTTAAACAAGTTGACGATCAAGAACAAATATCCACTCCCAAGAATCGACAACTTGATGGATCAACTGAAGGGAGAAGCGGTGTTTTCGAAGATCGATTTGAGATTTGGATACCATCAGATAAGAGTGAAAATGGAGGATGTACCCAAGACTACTTTTCGTACCCGATACGGTCATTACGAATACCTTGTGATGCCGTTTGGTGTGATGAATGCACCTACTATCTTCATGGATTACATGAACAGGATCTTTCATCCGTACTTAGACAAGTTTGTGGTTGTCTTCATCGACGATATCCTGATATATTCCCATAATCCGGAGGATCATGCTGAACACCTCAGCATAGTTCTCCAGATCCTAAAGGAGAAGGAACTGTACGCCAAGCTGTCGAAGTGTGAATTTTGGCTAGATGAGGTTAAGTTTTTAGGCCATGTGATCTCGAAGTAAGGGATTGCAGTGGATCCATCAAAAGTGGAGGCAGTGCTACAATGGGAATGGCCGAAGTCAGTGACGGAGATTCGTAGCTTCGTGGGTTTGGCTGGATATTACAGAAGGTTCATTGAAGGGTTTTCCAAAATTGCTGGACCGCTCACTCAACTAACAAAGAAGAACCAGGCTTTTGAGTGGACTGATAGCTGCGAGCAAAGTTTCCAAGAGTTGAAGAACCGGCTAACCACCTCACCAGTATTGGTGCTACCTGATCCGAATGAGCCATTCAAGGTGTACTGTGACGCTTCATACCAAGGATTGGGGTCTGTTCTGATGTAACATAGGAGAGTGGTAGCTTATGCTTCGCGACAGTTACGAATGCATGAAAAGAACTATCCGACGCATGATTTGGAACTAGCAGCTATGGTTTTTGCTCTGAAGATATGGAGGCATTTCTTCTATGGAGCAACATTCAACATCTTCAGTGATCACAAAAGCTTGAAGTATTTATATAATCAGAAGGAGCTGAACATGAGGTAGCGGAGATGGTTAGAATTCCTGAAAGACTATGATTTTCAGCTGTTATATCACCCTGGCAAAGCGAATGTCGTGGCAGACGCCTTGAGTAGAAAGACCATCAGTGTTTCTGCCCTGATGATCAAGGAAAAAGATCTCATAGAATAGTTTAGAGATGTTTGGTCATTTGTAGAGTTGAAACCAGGAAAGATCTGTATGAGTATGGTCACCATCTCAAGCGAGCTAATGGATGATATACGGGAAAAACAGAAGGTCAATGAATTCTTGCAAGAAGTGAGAGAGCTGATGAGGCAAGGTAAAGAAATGGAATTCGAAGAAGGAACGGACGGAATTCTGAGATTCCAGGGTAGAGTTTGCATTCCCCGTGACCAAGAGCTTAAATAGTATATTGTGGATCATGCTCACACAAGCAAGCTAAATATGCACCCGGGCATAATGAAGATGTACCAAGACTTGAAGAAGTTGTTCTGGTGGCACAAAATGAAGAGTGACGTCACTAGATGTGTATCGACTTGTCTAGTCTATCAGAAAGCCAAAGTGGAACATCAAAGACCTGCAGGACTGCTGCAACCATTGTCTATTCCTGCATGGAAGTGGGACAGCATTGCAATGGATTTTGTTGTGGGTTTGCCAAGAACAAGAAGAGGACACAACTCGATTTGGGTAATAGTTGATCGACTCACGAAGTCGGCTCATTTTCTTCTGATTAACATAAGGTACAGTCTGGAGAAGCTAACCAAGCTATACATTGGAGAGATTATTAGACTGCATGATGTGCCTACGAGTATTGTTTCGGATAAGGATCTGAGATTTACTTCAAAATTTTGGCAGAGTCTACAGGCATCGTTGGGAACAAAGTTACGTCTGAGTTCAGTGTACCACCCACAAACCGATGGTCAATCAGAACGAACGATCCAATCTTTACAAGATTTGCATAGAGCTTGTACTATAGAGCAGACTGGATGTTGGGATGAAATCTTGCCATTGATAGAATTCACCTACAACAACAGTTACCATTCAAGTATAGGGATGGCACCCTATGAAGCTCTATATGGACGACGGTGTCGGACACCATTATGTTGGTACCAAGACGGCGAACATCTCACGATTGGACCGGATATCATTCAACAGATAATTGAGAAGGTCATGATGATTCAAGAGAAGATGAAGACCGCTCAGAGCCGGCAAAAGAGTTATGCAGATAAAAGGAGAAAGCCTCTTGAGTTTGAGGAAGGTGAACATGTATTCTTGAAAGTCACACCTACGACTGGGGTCGGCCGGGCTTTGAAATCTAGAAAACTCACTCCAAAATTTCTTGGACCTTACCAAATTCTTCGCCGGATAGGTCCAGTAGCTTACCAGATAGCTTTACCCCCTTTTCTTTCCAACATACACAATGTCTTCCATGTGTCGCAACTGCGTAAATATTTACCTGATCCAAGTCATGTCATAGCACCGGACACAGTACAATTAAAAGAGAACTTGACCTATGAAATGCCTCCTACAAGAATCGAGGATCGACGGATAAAGAAACTTAGAGGCAAGGAGATTCCATTGGTAAAGGTGATCTGGAATGAGACGACTGGTGATGCAACTTGGGAACTAGAAGACAAGATGAGGGAACAACACCCACAACTATTCTGAGGTACGTAAATTTCGAGGACGAAATTCCTTTTTAGTAGGGGAATGTTGTAACACCCTAAAAAGTATTTGTTTAATCATCAATGATCATTTTATAATATTCTTGATTTTTAGGAATTTTTCTGGAATTTTCTGGAAACGATGAATATTTTAATATATTCATCGTTTTACGTGCACCTGAGCAGAAACCTACTGATGTCAGTGTAACGCTCCGAAAATAATTTATTTTATCATAAATAGTCAATTTCTAATATTTATGAATTATGTGATTTTTTCTGGAATTTTTCGGAAATGATGAATATTTTAATATATTCCTCGTTTTACGTGTGCACTGAGCGGAGCCGGGAAGATGCGATATTTTCCTGTGGCTGGTAAATTCTAAATTGTGGACATGTCGATGGGGGATCTTACTAAACCCGAGACTGGGCATAATTTACGAGGTTTACGTTTTTCGAGGTTTTTACCCGATAAATGAAATTGCAGAACCGTAAAATCATCCGATGAATAATAAAATATTATTTTCATCATCTGTAACTCTTCTACACTGGGGAGAAAATAATACTGATAGTGTAAATATTCATCTGTGTTAGTGTGCTTAATTAGGAGATAACCTTACTTTCACTTTATCGTGAAACGTGCGAAGCTTCTCTTGTAAGCTTGGAGGAAGCTTCTTGGAAATTTCCTCTCCCTCTTTCCCCATGCAAAGGACACTCTCCCTCCTCTCTGTCCTCACCTCATGGCTGCAGCCCACATTTTGGGGGGAATTGGTTTGCTTTCATTAATTAATTTTACATCACATTATTTCAAAAATTAACCTAAAGCACTTTCTCTCTCTACTTCCACTCATCTTCTTCATTTAGCATTCTCTCCTCCTTCTCTCTAGAGAGCTACGGCCAGCCCTTCCTCTTCACCCTCAACCATCACAAAATTTTCAACCAACACCATTTTCCTAATCCTCTCCACCTCCTAAACACTTCTCTTGCTTGGAGCATCTTGAAAATCCACCATTTTCACCATCTTCTTCAAGCTTCAAGCCTAGGGTTCTTGGGTAAGTTTCTTGACTCTTCCTTCCCTCTCTTCATTTTCGTGTTCATGGTCCTCTTGGTGACCATCCATGCTTTATTTTTCAAGCATTGGTGTTGTTTTAACTAAGTTGAAATTTCTAGGGTTTTGGTGGCACCCAATCCGAATTTGCAAGGAGTTTCTTGGAGGTTTCTTTTGATTTCTTCACTTGGGTAAGAGGAAGACACTCCTCCTCAACCTCTATTAGCATCTAGGAACCTTGGTTGTGATTGTTGGTGGAAAAACCCTAGCAAGGGTGATTCTTTAATTTGATGATCTATATGTTTACATGTTGATTTTATGATGTTTATGACATTGGATTGGTTGGTTGTGTATATTGATATATTGGATTGGATTGGATGACTTGGAATAGAAGAAAATGAATTGGGAGTGCCTCTTGGGAGGTCACGGTTTTGAGCCCAAAATTAGGGGTTCTTGGTGAACCAATGCAACAAGTGAAAGACTAAGTAAAATTAAAGGTGTAAGATACAATTGATAAATTGAAAAGATTGGGAATTGGATCCCTAGGGAGGTCACGGCCTCTAGGGCCTTTTGAGGCTTAATTATGAAAGTTTGGTAACTTGGAGACTTAAGTAATCAAGTGGCTAAAATCCTAAGTAATGAACTAGAGGAATTACCAATTAGAAGAATTGAAGATAATTGGAGATTTCATAAATTTTAAAGAACCAATAATAAAACTTCCATAAGACTTAAGGAGATTTCAAGAGAGCAAGAACAAGAGAGTGGGAGATTCTAAGGACTTAGAATAAATTACCAAGTGTAAGAGAATGAATTACATTAGAGAAAATCAAACTATGTATGAGAATCAAATTAAAGAGGAACCTTGTAGGAAGAGTAAATCTTAAATAAGAATGCATAATGGACCTTAAAAATGTATTACCTTGATTAATTTCAATGTTATGATAGTGTGGGTCCATTTGAGTGACCAAAAGTGTGTTGATGCTTATTTTGGCCAATTGTGGCATATTACGGAAGAATATGTGATGTTGACCATACATGTTCATGCATATAGTTTTATGCATTGTGAATGTCCTGTGGACTGTTGTAAGGCCAAGTTGCCTAGGAGATTGAACACACCTTAGTGCGGGTGCGAGTAGACTAGTGTAGGTCATGTTACGACCTTGGAAGCGTTGGGGTGCGGGTACCTCACAATGGGCAGTTGGTAGCTCTCTTGTCCATGGGGCGAACCGATGCAAACACACCAACGATCCGGACCGAGACACTGTCCTATATTGTGATCTAGCGTAGACTGTCTGTACAATGCCTGAATGTGCACGTGGAAAACTATTGAGTTATAGCACTTTGGCCGCGGCAGCCGAGTTGCAGACATGTCTCCTAATCTTTCTCTCTGACTGTTTGTGTCTAGCTCCATGGAGTAGGAAATTGAGTACTGTGTGCATATGCATCATGAGATGTCATACCATCTGATAATTACTGCCTTGTGCGAATTTTGAACTGTTTATTTATTATTATGATGAATGACTTCCTGGAACTGTCTACCTGTTTACTGATTGTATTTACTGCCTATTATTATTGTTATTATTTTTGGAATGCTATGTGGGCGCGATGCGCCGTATTGGTTTCTGGCTGCTATAATTGGTAATGATGGTAGGATGTCTTACCTCTTTTCTGTATTTCTATTATTTGCTGCCTGTGCGTATATTGTATCTATCGAAGACGACGACAAGGAGGTTGGACCTCCCAATTTTCCTGGCTTCTGGCCTGATCAAGACTAGCACCTACTGTGGAGCATGGAGGCACGCATGCACGGATTTCTGGGTGATGTGCGTCTGACCTTCCTTGGGGGACCAGAGTGTTGGCACATCAACTTGAGTTCCGACCGCTGCGTCTACCTGGGAGACATGTCGATTTCTCTAGCTTGGAGACGTCATGAGACGCCGATCTTTAGCTATTACGTTAGCCTACGCTTGAAGTTTTATCTGCCCATCCGGGAGAAGTGGGGTGACCGTTACTACACCCTGCAGGAGGACTCTTTAGATTCCACTGCTCGGGCTCCTGCCCGTGGTTCTGTGGTTCTGATGGAGGTTTCCTCGGACGAGAAGGACCCCGCTGAGGATCTGGATACGGTCCCTCCTCCCTCCTCCTCTGAGGGACTGACATTACTGGTAGCTGCTGACGGCTGCTAGTGTTTTATTTTGGGGGCCTGATGTTTTATTTTTAGTGGGCTGTATATTCTGATATCTTTGGGATGTATATGTATGATCCTTTGGGCAGGTATAGTTTTACGTTTTGGAAATTCCAGGCTTGTATCTCACACACGATTATATATATATATATATATATATATATATATATATATATATATATATATATATATATATATATATATATATATATATGCATGTTATTCGGATGAGAGTTTTGTTTCCTGTCTTACTCTTTATTGTTATTCATATTTCGTCACTCCGTTTTATTGATTAACGAATAAAAAAAATAATGAAAAATATATATATATACTGCCTTTTTACTCACGTACTAATGAATTGGACAAGTAAATCTTAATTAAAATGAACCGGGTCTTAATTCCGCAAAATTTTATTTTCCTCTTTTTGTTTAACAATGTGACGTTCCCTCCCAAAAAGGGGCGTTACATTAAGCACCATATGAAAGAACAAAACCCAAATCATTTATATAAACTCAAAAGAGTACAAATCATTCAATATCCATAGGGGGATGATAACTCCAAAATTGTAGTTATTTGTGCTCTATATCTATGCTATATTGATTGCTTAGCCCTTGTTTTTATGCCAAAATGGAAGACTTTAGCTTGATATCCATATAATTCAATCTTGGTGTCTTCCATTATGATTTTGAGAAAATATTTCCAATTCTTTGAGAAATCAAGTACATTTGCAATTGTTATTGAATTTGTGATTTCTCTATGGCAAGAAAGGCTCCAATCAAGTTGAAACTTAGGAGATTTCGACCAGCATTGCAAGAGAAAGTCAAGTGCAAGGATTAACTTGTCATGCCGTGGCATGGTGCATCCTCTGCTTCAGACAAAGAGCTACGCAATTTGCACGCCGCGGTGTAGGCAGATGAATGCTGCAGCATTGTGACCTAATTTGTATAGGCGCTGCAGTGTAGGTTTATAATATCGTGGCGTGACTCTGTTTTATGGACCTTATAAATACTGTTGCATTAAAATTTATAAGGGAGATAGGTTATTTTCAGAAAGTAGCTGCTAGGGTTTCGTGTTTTAGACAGAAAGGAAGCAGAAGTAGCCAAGGTTGGAGGATAACTTCATCTTAGAGGAAGATTCAAGCCCAAGGATCATCACCATTGAGCTTTCTCTTCCACCCCTTTTTACTTTCTCATTATCCTTCCCATGAACATGATATATTTTGTTGTATTTTCGTGCTTCATGGCTAGCTAAACTATGTTTAGAGATTTCTTTGGATCCTCCTATAGATATTGAGTGATTTTGTAATCCTTTGAGTTTATATACATGATTTGGCTTGGTTCAATCATATAGTTCTTAATGCTCTTGAGTGTTTGATCAGCTTTTAAGTAATTTGATAAAATCTAATGAACCTAGACATAGGAATTTGGATTTGAGATCATAAGTATGATTGATGCATGTTTGATTTCATTCAAGTGGTTTGAATAAGTTGATTCGCTAATGGGATAGACATATAACTCTTAGCCATGCATAGTAATTGATTGAAAATAGATCTTAATGAGTGGATTTTACTCTAGTTCTCATGGAAATATAGTGAATTAGGTAACTGAAACAGGGTTAATTGACCTAGACATATGCTATTAACTAATTCAGATTCTCAAGCTAACCTAATCATTTCGTTTATATTTCTTATAAGGATTGCTTGTTATCAATTAAAGTAGGAGGTGAAAAAGGATTCCCTATTCTCTAATCATCAACTTTAATTCCAATTAAATAGCTTTTAAGTCTTTGAATTAGTTTAAACACAACTCTTTGAATTTGAATATTCTTAGATAGAAATTATTAAGCTATTGGTTAATGGTTAGCACTGAATTAGTCATAATCCTCGTGGGAACGATATCTGGCTCTTGACTATGTTACAAGTGTGACCCATGCACTTGTAGTAAACAAAAGAGTGAACAACTTTTTGGCGTCGTTGCTAGGAAGTATGACTTAATTTCAGTAGAGCTAATATTAACAATGAGTTTAATTAGTTCTAGTCTATGTTTCTTTTTGTGAATATTAATTTAAGTCTCAATTCTTTTATTTTTTCAGGAATTTGCAAGATGGAAGATGAGGACAATCAAACACAACCCTTAAGGGAATTTGCAACCCCTCAAATGGACAACTTGCAATCTAGCATTACGAGGCCAGCCATCAGAGCTAACAATTTTGAGATAAAGCCTACCATAATCCAAATGATTCAAACCTCTATTCAGTTTGGCAGCTTATCCAACGAAGATCCCAATGCATATCTCTCAAACTTCTTAGAGATCTGCTACATTTAGGCACAATTGTGTTTTTGAAGATGCCATTTGCCTGAGGCTCTTTCCCTTCTCTCTCCAAGACAAAGCCAAGAGCTAGTTGCAGTCTCTACCAGCGGGATCCATAATGACTTGGTCATAGGTATGTACTAAATTTCTAAACAAATACTTTCCTCCTGCCAATACTGCGGAGATGGTGAATGATATCACATCATTCACCTAAATTGAATCAGAAGCTTGGGAGAGGTATAAGGATCTACTAAGGAGGTGCCCACACTATGTAATTCCACCATGGCATCAAGTGTATTCATTTCACAAGGGCTTGTTACTGTAACATCGTCCAATTGTGGATATGGCAGTTGAAGGCTCTTTGTTAAGAAAAACTTTTGATGAGGCTTTCCAACTATTAGAGGAATTGGCTGCTAATAGCTACCAATGGCCCTCGGCAAGAAACACTCCACAAAGGGTAGCTGGAGTGCACGATGTGGATGTATTAACCTCGTTGTCAACTTAGGTTGTAGCATTAGCAAGTAAAATGGATAGTATGAGACAAAAGTCTCACTAGAGCCCATTTGTGTTGTGTGACAAATGCGGCGACAATCATTCAAGTGATAGATGCCTTACCACCTCTGAAAGTGTACAATACGTGGGGAACTACCGATCACAACAGAAAAACCCATACACAAATTAATATAATCCTGGGTGGAGGAACCATCCAAATTTCTCCTAGAGAGACAATCAAGGGGCCTCCTCTTCAGCACCTGGAGCTGAGCGATCGTACAATCCTCCTAGATTCCCCTCCCAGTCTAGACAACCAATTCAAGATAAGAAACCATCTCTTGAAGAAATGTTCATGCAGTTAATAGTAAAAACTGATTCTTTCATGACAAAGACGGATGCTCATTTAGCAAAGAACGACTCTATGATTCAAAGCCAAGTGGCTTTGATGAGAGCGTTAGAAACATAGGTCAGAAAATTGGCTAACACTATCAATAATAAGCCCCCAGACACCTTCCCAAGTGATACAATTAATAATACGAAGAATGCCTCAAATGAGCATTGTAAGGTCATCTCACTGAGGAGTGGGAAGGACATCGAGGGAAATCCTAAGACAAAACTACTGGTGGATGAAGTCAAAGAAAGAAATTACCATGAAGAGGTAGGTGAGGAAGAATAAAGGACTGAAGATATTGTCCAAAAAAAAGTAGAGGACAAGAAGGCAGTAGATCAACCATCTATACATCCTCTACCATTTCCTAATAAGCAAATCAAGCATAAGATGGATGCTCAATTTAAGAAGTTTTTAGAAGTTTTTAAGAAACTTTACATCAACATTCCATTCATTGAGCCATTAGAACAGATGCTCAGTTAAGTTAAGTTTACAAAGGATATTTTATCTAAGAAACGTAAGCTGGGCAAGTTTGAAATGGTAGCATTGTCAGAAGAATGTAGTGCTATCCTGCAACAGAAGCTTCCCTCAAAGTTGAAGGACCCGAGAAGCTTTATAATTCCTTGTGCCATTGGAGACAAATTCTTGGGACAAGCGTTGTGTGACATGGGGGCTAGCATTAATCTCATGCCCTTATCCATATTTTAGAGGCTAGGGTTAGGGGACTGCAAACCTACATTAGTAACCCTCCAACTAGCTGATCGTTCATTACTTATCCAGAGGGAATTATGGAGGATGTCTTAGTAAAAGTGGATAAGTTCATATTTCCTGCGGACTTTGTTATACTGGATATGGAGAAGGATAGAAACGTGCTACTAATTTTAGGCAGGTCGTTCCTTGCTACGGGAAGAACACTCATAGATGTGCAAAAGGGTGAATTGACTATGAGAGTTAAAGATCAAGAGGTGACTTTCAACATCTTCAAAGCAATAAAGTTTTCTCAAGATTATGAAGAGTGTTCTTATATTAGTGTGTTAGATAACATCATAGTTAAAACATTTCATGCCAATTATCCTGAAGACCCTCTTAAGTTATCATTGGCCTCATCAAAAAAGAAGGATGAAGATACTAAGGACAACATTTCTAATTACATTAAACACCTTGAAGCTATTCCTAAGTATTTCAAGTTACCTAAGTTTGAGCCTATGGAGTTTAATGCATTTAAAGAAGCACCTAAGCCTTCCGTTGAAGAACTTCTAAAGCTTGAATTGAAGCCTCTGCCTAACCATCTTTAATATGCGTATTTGGGAGCGACCTTCACTTTACCGGTAATCATATCATCATCCCTTTCGGATGATCAAGAGAAGAAACTTCTCCATGTGCTTCAGAAGTATGAACATGTCATTGGCTGGACAATTGTTAATATTAATGGAATTAGCCCTTCTATTTGGACGCATAAGATTTTGTTAAATGACAATCAGAGTGGGGTGGTGGAGCACCAGAGGAGGTTGAACCCAATCATGAAGGAAGTGGTTAGGAAAGAGATAATCAAGTGGCTCAATGTAGGTATTTTTTATCCTATTTCATATAGCCCTTGGGTATTGCCCAATTCAATGCATTCCAAAGAAAGGTAGCATGCCGATAGTCACCACTGAAAACAATGAGGTCATTCCTTCTCGTAAGGTAACTGGCTAGAGGGTGTGCATAGACTATTGTAAGTTAAATAAAGCCATGTAGAAAGACTTTCATTGATCAAATGCTAGATAGACTGCCAGGAAAAGCCTTCTATTGCTTCCTTGATGGTTATTCTGGATATAACCAAATTGTTATAGCGCCTGAGGACCAAGAAAAGACAACATTTACTTGTCCCTATGACACATTTGCTTTTCGGAGGATGCCCTTTGGGCTATACAATGCTCCTATTACTTTTCAATGTTGTATGATGGCCATCTTCGCAGATATGATTGAACATGGCCTTGAAGTGTTTATGGATGACTTTCGATGTTCAGAGACACATATGAGAGTTGTTTACTGATTCTCTCATCCATATTAAAAAGATGTGAAGAAACCAACCTTGTCCTCAGTTGGGAAAAGTATCACTTTATAGTCCAAGAAGGCATAGTTCTTGGCCATAAAGTTTCTATTAAGGGGATGAAGGTTGACAAGGCCAAAATAGAGGTGATTGACAAGCTACCTCCACCAATTTCAGTTAAAGGAATCTGCAGTTTTCTTAGTCATGCAGGTTTCTACAGGAGGTTTATTATAGACTTTTCCAAGATAGCCAAGCCTCTTTGCAACCTGTTAAAGAAAGATGTTTAGTTTACATTTGATGAATCATGTCAGGTTGCATTTGAGGAACTGAAGAAGAAGCTAGTGTCAGCACCAGTAATTATCACTCCAGATTGGGACTTACCTTTGAGCTCATGTGCGATGCAAGCGATTATGCTATGGGTGCAGTGTTGGGGCAGAGAAAGGACACGATGTTTCGCTCCATATATTATGCGAGCAAGACACTTAATGAAGCACAACTAAACTATGCCACAATGGAAAAAGAGTTGTTAGCCGTTTTATTTGCATTCGATAAGTTTCGAGCTTACTTGGTGGGTACTAAGGTGATCATTTATACGGATCACTCCACCATTAAGTACTTGGTCAGCAAGAAGGATGCAAAATCGCGATTGATTAGATGGGTTTTATTATTACAAGAGTTTGATATAGAGATCTATGACAAGAAAGGTGTAGAGAATCAAGTCACAAACCACCTTTCTAGGCTTGAGAATGAATACCATCAAATTGAACCACTCACGATTATAGAGACATTTCCAGATGAGCAGCTTTTTGTAACCACAACTCAATCATGTCCATGGTATGCAGACATGGTGAACTACATTGTGGGAGGTGTGTTGCTCCCTGAGCTGACTTCTCACCGGAAAAAGAAATTCTTGTATGATGTCAGGCACTATATTTAAGATGAACCGATTTTGTTTAAATAATGCCCTGACCATATACTAAGAAGGTGTGTGCCTATGGAAGAGGTGGAGCAGATTTTAAACTAATATAATTCTTCTCCATATGGTGGACATTATAGTGGTGAGAGGACAGCTACGAAGGTGCTTCAGTCTGGCTTTTATTGGCCATCTCTCTTCAAGGATGCACATTTCTATGTGCAAAGATGTGATCAGTGTCAAAAGTCGGGGAATATCTCAAGAAGGAATGAGATGCCCCTCAATTCTATCTTAGAAGTTGAAATTTTTGACGTTTGGGGCATTGACTTTATAGGCCCTTTTGTACCCTCTTTTGGAAATTTGTATATTCTAGTGGCAGTGGACTATGTGTCCAAGTGGGTAGAAGTATGTGCATTTCCTTCCAATGATGCTAAGGTAGTGATCAACTTCATGAAGAAACAGATCTTCACCTGATTCGGAACACCTAAGGCCATTATAAGTGACGGAGGGTCCCATTTTTTCAACAAGTACTTTGAAGCTCTCCTAGCCAAGTATGGGGTAACGCATCAGATAGCCACTGCTTATTACCCACAGACAAGTGGGCAAGCAGAGGTATCCAATCGTGAGGTTAAGCGAATTTTAGAGAAGATGGTGTGCTCATCCAGAAAGGATTGGTCAAAAAGACTAGATGACGCACTATGGGCTTATAGGACAGCTTACAAGAGCCTTATTGGTATATCTCTATAAAAGTTAGTATTTGAGAAGGCATTTCATTTGCCAGTTGAGCTTGAACACAATGCTTATTGGGCAACAAACCAGCTCAACTTCAATTTGCAAGCTGTTAGAGAGAAAAAACTTTTGCAACTTAATAAAATGGATGAATTTAAGCTACAAGCCTATGAAAATGCAGAATTGTATAAGGAGAAGATTAAATACTAGCACAACAAGAAGATACTCCAGAAAAGATTTGAAGAAGGCCAGCAAGTTCTCCTTTACAATTCAAGGCTTAAGTTATTCCCAAGAAAACTTAAATCGAGGTGGTCGGGGCCCTTTGTGATAATAAAATTGTTCCCCCATGGAGTTGTGGAGATTGCTCCAATGGATGGTTTATCAAGTTTTAAGGTTAATGGCTAACACCTAAAACCTTATTTTGCAGGAGAAATTTATAGGGGGAAGACTTCCCTCACATTAACAGCTCCAGCTTGATGTCTGCACAATCCTGCCGAGACTATAAATAAGGCCTTGCTTGGGAGGGAACCCAAGTGTTTAATTATTGGTTTATGTTTAAATATGTCAATACCTTGATTTTTTGTTTTTAGTATATTTTTGAAGTACATTATGAAAATTAACCTTGTAGACATGTTTTGTAGGTGTTGGACACCTTATTTATGCATAAGTTACGGCTAAAGTGAGTTTGCTGCTGAATTATGCAGACTGACCTCTCACGCCATGACGTGAGACTTATCACGCTGTGTAACACCCTCCTAGAAAATTACATTTCTAATTAAAACATTATAAAATTTAAACCAAGTCATATATATTTTAATATTAAAATATATGGGTTGTAAAATTTCTTTTCGCGAATAACAAAAACTTAACAGAATATAAAGAACACCAGACATAGTAAACTGAATATTACATATCTCATGTACATAATATAGTTTAGTGACAACATAAAATACTTAAAACTTACATATTCAAAATATATGTACAACTATCATAACAAAACCTAAATTGGCCCAAGTTCAAAACACCTGAAGGGAAGGGTCCTCCACTGGATCCTCCTCGGAATCCACAACAGATAAATTCCCCAGTCGAGGCATGTCTCGACAAACGAAAGTCCGACCAGACGATACCTTAGAATCCTCCCTAGGAGTGTAATGAGGATCACCCTATAACTCCCTAACAGGCATATAAAACTCTAGATATATAGTAGCATTAAAAGAAAAAGTAGTAACCATATGATGGGTCCTAGTCAAAGATAGGGTAAGATCCCCATGATACTCGATGCACTCAGTGCCTAGATAGACGCGCTATGCGTTAGTGCCTCTATAGAACTGCACCTTAACAAAACCCAGAAGATCCCACCTTGCTGCCATCACAGTCTTTATTGAACATAAGCATAAAATAGAATAGACAAGACAATATAATAAAGAGGTGAGATCCCCTATATCACATACCAGTATGGCAGCAAAGAAATAGTAATCACAATAATGCCATTCAAATACAAAATCAACAAGTATAGTCATGATATCAATTAATAGATAATTCAACGAATATGTATATCATAATAACATGCCTACTGACTCTGCATATGCACAATGAATTGACACCTACTCCATGGAGCTAAAACTAACATCAGAGAGAATTGATCGAGAGATATGTTTGTATATCGTCAACTTCAAATCAAGTGCTACAACTTTCTCAGCGTACGCATCATGGCTTATAAAAGACATTCTACACCAGATCGTGATTAGGAATAGTGTCTCGTCGAGATCGTTGGTGCATTTGCATCAGTTGCCACGGCACAGTAGCGCTATTCAATTGGCTACTTATGGAATTCTGCACCCCGACACCCCCAAGATCAGTCATTGACCTTCACTATGCATTTCGCACCTGCACTAAGGTGTAAATTCAATCTCCTAGGCATACATCCTTAACAATAAGGTCCTCATGACTTTCACAATGTATGATCAAATAACTCAATGACTCAATAATTATTAATAACATGATTTCCAGGAAAAACAAGCCACCACTAGGCTAAACTATCTATTGACGTCTTCAGGTCCAGTACGTCAGCTCGACAACAAACTCCTGCTATTCTCAATTGCGTAGCATCTTTATCTCATTTTCACAATCGCATAACACTTTTGTTAAGTTTTCCAAATCACGTAATATTTTCATGTCATTTTTCAATCGCGTAAAGATTTTCAAACATTTTCTTAATCGCGTAACTCAAAAATCATTGTTTTTAAATCGCATAAGATTTTATCAATATTTTTCAATCGCGTAGAACGTTTATTGACGTTCTAAGCTTAACTTTGAAACTTTCCATGTTTAAAATAGAATTTGAATCTTATGTCCAATGTTTTATTACCAAATCTTCTCTAAGTGGTATTTTCTAATGTTTTTCACAAAAATCTACATTACTTTGATTAAATCAAAACATTTCAAAAATCTCTTCCCTTTGTCTTTACTAAAAACTCTATTGAATGAAATACTTTAAACTTTAAACCATCTTTCCATCTTGTTTCCATTATCATGATCAAAATCAATTCTTTTTCAAATGATAAAATTTTTGTTCATTTTCCTTTTTCAACTTGTAAATCCTCAAATCATATTTTTGTCACCTAGTTATCTAAGTTTACAATCAATGAAAATAATTTGCCTTTGATACTTTATTTTGGGCTAGATGGCCGTGAGCCATGGATGGTCTTTGAGACAAAAATTTTTGCCATTCCCACATGATTCAAAGCATGCAAAACATTCCAATCATCAATTCCTACCATAACAATTGCATACATACTATCAAAGCCATATAATCACACATAACCAAACAAGCATAAACCTTTAAATTTACACAATTAAGAGAATAAATCTTCACATGAATTTTTCACCCACAAACACAAATTCTATCTCTCACCGCCAAGTTAGTTGATGAGGTTAATCTCCCTCTTACCTTAGATGATGATCAAAAAGCTCCTTGGTTGCCTCCTTGGAAAACTTCTACCACCAAAAGATCCTTAAAACAAATAAACATTCAATTATTAAAATCTAAGGCTTGAAATAAGATGACCATGGATCAAGATCATGGTTTAGAACTTTGAAAATAAAATTAGAAGTGAAGATCAAGAACTTCACCTAAAAACCTTCAATCTTAAGCTTGGAAAAAGTGATTGAAGTTTGATGACTTTGAAGAAGATTACAACATGAAAGTGTCTTCAAATGGTATTTAGATTCAAGATACAAAGTTGGTTTGAATTGAACAAGTTTGGAGAGTGATTTGGAGGTGTTGGCCAAAATTCACCAAGGAGAGAAAATGAGAGAGTTTGGTAGTTTTTGCTTCTTGAAAACAAAGGATGACAAGATAAGCTTTAGAGAGATGAAGTAACCAATTTGTCTTTGTCTTCTAAGCTTGAGTAACCATTTTGCCTTCTACAAACTTGCCTTGGAAGCTAACTTGCCATTGGTTCACAATCTTGAGTCATAGCCACCAAGTTGGACTTCCATTAAACTTAGCATGTAAGCTTTCTTCTCATTGGTTCAAAACCAAGTGAGTCATAAGAGGTGATGATGAGATTAATGACTAGGCTTATGACTAGTCATCTAACTAGATCTTTACCGGTAGATATTAACTAATGAACAAAAGTTACTGCTAGCAAAACCAGTGTTTATTATCCAATGGATAATAGAATGCACCTAGATTTCATCTGATAGAAAAAATCTCAGAAAAAGAAAAATTTAAAAATATGTTTTCGGTTTCGGATTTAGTAAGCTCCCCCGGCCCCGAGTTAATAGTTAAAATTTTTTCGGCCCCAATTTTTTTTATTTTTCTGGCACCACCTCAAACACACATAAAGTCCAAAAATAATATTAAAATAATCAAAATAAATTAAATAATTCAAAAAAATCATAAAAATCAAGAAAAAGAAATTTCGAGGTGTTACACACCGCATCATGAGGCCTTATCAGATGTTAAAAGTTTGGTGTTCAATGTCGCGGCGTGTTTGGTTAAAAAAATAGAAAAAGAGTAAATAATAAATAGTAATTATTTAAATTTTAATTCAGAAGGGAATTAATGGACGCCGCGGCGCAGGTAAGTCAACGCCGCGGCGTGAAGTGGCATTTAGGGTTAAGTGTCACGACGCTTGGTACTTCACCCATTTGCCCTCTTCTCTTCTATCTCCTCTGTTTCTCTCCTTCATATTTCTTTTCCAAGCCATAACCCATTTTCTTGTTTCATCTTTCATCATTTCCAGATAAGTTATGCTTGAATTTAATTTCTTGTAATTTTATTTTATATTTTACTCATTTTATTAAGAGTTCCAATGTTATGTGTATAATATAGTTGTTTTTGTTAAGAAGGTCATTAATAGGCTAGATATCAATGTGTTCTTGTTAGTTTTTGTTTATGTTTTTACCTCAAATGCATGTTTTTGATAAGCCCTGTTGTTTTTCTAAGAATTTTTGGGTTCTGTTCATAAGCGCACTGCGGCGTTGAGTTGAATGCAGCGGCGTGGGCTTGAATCTGGTTGAATGTTGCGGCGTGCATGTTAAATGTCGCGGCGTTAGGTTGAAATTAGTTGAAGGTTGTGACGTGGCTATCAATGTCGCAGCGTTAGAATGAACATTTTTTAATGCCACGACGTAGGTGATAATGTCGCGGCATATGGCCTAAATTTTTCCAGAATTGCAAGTTCTATTATGTTTAATACTTCCAATCGTTCAATTCTGACGTGTAATTTTTTTTCAGGTACTATAGGTCCTAAAAGACAATGCGGTTCTTCCAACCAGTAAAATAGGGAGCCATCTTCCCCTCCTCCATTTGACGAGAGGAGATTCATTTCTGCAGAGGCTGCTGAGCGATATACCTCACTAGTTTCCAAATCAATGATGGCCGAGCGCAGATTCTCATTTCGGGAGGCTATCCCGCAGGACATCGAGCAGACTATCCACCATTTCTGCTGGACTACATTTGCACAGTATCCTGATAAGGCAACACTTCCATTGGTTCATGAATTCTATGCGAACATAGAAGTGAATGGCCCCAACACCACCACTGTTGTTGTACAGGGACACCAAGTCTCCTATTCAGCTGCGATCATCAGAGCAACATTGAACTTGCCGGCTCCTCCGCTAGTCTGTGAGTACACTCATTTTCTCATATGGGAGCCAGAAGGCATCGAGCTAGGCACTGTTATGGCTAGAATCTGCATACCATAGTCTCAACCTGTATTATGGACTTTGAGCATCCAGTCTGCCAGACCCAAATTCTTCCCACGAGCCTATTTGACACCAGAGGCTTGAATTTGGTATCATTTTACTTATACATGCATCCTGCTAACGACCAACTTATTAAAGGTGACTCGCGATCGGGTGAACCTGATTTATGCTATTCTTGAACACCGGGCCATTAATGTCACCCACATTATTCATCAGCGGATCAGGAGGGCTGCTCGAGAGTGCATGAGTTGTTTTTTTCATCCCTCATCTAGACCCTTTGCCACTGGCAATCGGTCCCATTGTAGGACCATGAGGAGAAATCAGAGATTAAACAACTTCTTAATGATTATTTCATTGAGAGAGTGCGAGCAGCACCAGCCCCTAGGCATAGAGCACATAGACAGGCTCCTGCAGAGCCCAGGGTAGCGCCAGCAGATGACGCAACTTGGCGTACGCACATGGAGGCTCAGGTTGCCCAGATGGCAGCCATACTGTCTTATACCATCCAGACGCAAAGGTGGATGGCAGAGCAATTACAGCTACCCATGGATGATTATCCAGTCCTAGCCTTCCCGCCTGTTACTATTGCTAACCCTCCTCAACCTGTACATGGAGATCAAGGGGATGATGACGAGCCCATACCTGAGGATGATGATGCAGATGATGAGGATAAAGACATTGAGGAGGCATCCATCTAGCCCTCATGGCAGTCAGGGCATATTTCTTTCATTGTATTTTATTTCATATCCTATTGTATGTTACTTTTTGTACAGTGCGGACACTATTTCCCTCAAGTTTGGGAGGGTGTCTCAAAACTAGCTATTTTGATGTACATGCATGATAGTATTATTGTGATCATATATTAGTACTGTTAATTTCTGATATGATATTTTGGTATTTTAGTAAGATTATTTATGTTTGTAATTACGTACGCTTTGATAGTATCCATAGGAACATATATCTTGATAAAAAATTCATGAAAATCCCATTCAAGATACAATTGTTGTTCCCTTTCACAACATGAGTCATAATGGTTAAAGCTAGTGTGAAATGATTGCCCAATGATAGATATGGATGCAAATTGACTTTAATATTTCTGTGAATCCATATACAATCTTTGAAGCATGCTAAAGCAATCTAGTTTCTCTTTTATACATGGTGCGTTTCCCACTTGCATGCTTGTTTAACTTTGAAAATGATAAGAATTCTTGCTTAGATAAAGTTTATGGATTGTACATGTGAAAGTTCAATTATCCTTGAAATTGTTTTTGAACTCTCTTGAGGCGAAATCCTAAATTGTGCATGATTAAGGAAATGATTAGGACGTTGTTTGGACCAATTAAGCCTTAAAAGATTACCCTGATATGATTATTTCCATAGGTCCCCTTTGAAGCTTGATATATGTTTGGCCTTACGTTTTTTATCACCTACATATTTCATACCATGTAACCATTCTAGATGCATGTGAAAACATTGCATTCTTTATCTTACCATCATAGTTGGTTGAGTACATACCATATGATTTCTTGAAGTAAGTCTAGTAATAAGGGGTATTATGTTATCAATTTCAAAGATGAACTTGAAAGAACAATCTGCAATAAGAAAAACATTGCTTGGTAAAAGTAAAAGAAAGAAAAAGAGAAAAGAGACAAGCAAAGCAAAGAAAAGAAAGAAGGAAAGTTAAATAAAAAGCATTGAATGGTTCTTATGAGTTCTAATCTTCCAAATGTCTTTTTAAAATACCCTGACAGTTTTACTTGGGGTCAAGTCTTGAAATTATATTTGTATGTTTCTCAATGTTTGTGTTAAATCCATTCCCTTTTGTTCTTTATTCCATATCATTGGCCTTGCATTATAAGCTGTGAAAGACCCTTTTAATCCTCAATTGTGTGTGATTTACATTAGTGGAGAGAGAGTTGAATTACAATCTTGTGGATGCTTTGATTTATATTCATGCGTATGCTCATAAACTTATCTGGGTAAGTATGAATTGAATAGAAGAAGTTTTGTTTGCATGAGTGAGGGAAATATATCTTGTGTTAAAGGAAACTAAGAATGCTAGCATGATGAAGATTACATTTGTGTGAAACTGATTGTAAAGCAGGTGCATTCTTTGAGGTTTTATGCAATCATTATACACTACCTTAGTTTTAAGTGAAAGAGGAATATTGAAAGTTATTGAATGCAGGTTAACAAGGTTGATCAATGTGAATGTACTTTGTTTTGCTCGAGGACTAGCAAAAATCTAAGTTTGAGGGTGTGATAACTCCACAAATTGTAGTTATTTGTATTCTATATATGTGCTATATTGATTGCTTAGTCTTTGTTTTTACGCCTGAATGGAAGACTTTAGCTTCATATCCATATAATTCAATCTTGGTGTCTTCCATTATGATTTTGAGGCAATATTTCTAATTCTTTGAGAAATCAAGTACATTTACAATTGTTATTGAATTGGTGATTTCTCTATGACAGGAAAGGCTCCAATCAAGTTGAAACTTAGGATATTTAGACCAGCATTACAAGAGAACGTCAATTGCAAGGATCAGCTTGTCACGTAGTGGCGTGGGTATATCAATGCCACGGCGTGGTGCATCCCCTGCTTCAGACACAGAGCTACGTAATTTACATGCCGCGGCGCAGGCAAATGAATGTCGTGGTGTTATGACCTAATTTGTACAGGCATCGCAGTATAGGTTTATGAATGTCGTGGCGTGACTCTATTTTCTAGACCCTATAAATACTGTTGCATTAAAATTTATAAGAGAGTTAGGTTATTTTTAGAAAGCAGCTACTAGGGTTTGTGTTTTTGACAGAAAGGAAGCAGAAGTAGCCAAGGTTGGAGGATAACTTCATCTTGGAGGAAGATTCAAGCCCAAGGATCATCACCATTGACCTTTCTCTTTTACCCCTTTTTACTTTTTCATTACCCTTCCTATGAACATGATATATTTTGTTGTATTTTTGTGCTTTATGGCTAGTTAAGCTGTGTTTAGGGATTTTTTTTGGATCCTCCTATGGATATTGAGTGATTTTGTAATCCTTTGAGTTTATATACATGATTTGGTTTGGTTCAATCATATAGTTCTTAATGCTCTTGAATGTTTGATCAGCTTTTAAGTGATTTGATAAAATGTAATAAACCTAGACATAGGAATTTGGATTTGAGATCATAAGTATGATTGATGCATGTTTAGTTTCATTTAATTGGCTTGAATAAGTTGATTCGCTAATGGGATAGACATATACCTCTTAGTTATGCATAGTAATTGATTGAGAATAGATCATAATGAGTAGATTTTACTCTAGTTCTCAAGGAAACATAGTGAATTAGGTAACTGAAATAGGGTTAATTGACCTAGACATAGGCTGTTAACTAATTCAGATTCTCAAGCTAACCTAATCATTTTGTTTATATTATTTTTAAGGATTGCTTGTTATCAATTGAAGTATGAGTTAAAAAAGGATTCCCTATTCTCTAATCATCAACTTTAATTCTAATTAGATAGCTTTTAAGTCTTTGAATTAGTTTAAACACAACTCTTTGAATTTGAATATTATTAGATAGAAATTATTAAGCTATTGGTTAATAGTTAGCACTGAATTAGCTATAATGCTCATGGGAACGATATCCA
Organism: Ormosia emarginata; assembly: GCA_029884605.1. Lineage (NCBI taxonomy): Eukaryota > Viridiplantae > Streptophyta > Magnoliopsida > Fabales > Fabaceae > Ormosia > Ormosia emarginata. The sequence goes on along the minus strand of JAQQTP010000074.1, from coordinate 21,876,129 downwards.
ACTCTTGACTATATTACAAGTGCGACCTATGCACTTGCGGTAAGCAAAAGAGCAAACAGGGGATCCAAAGAATACCCAAAACACAGCTTAGCTACTTATTGAACGTGAAAATATAATACAAAAATCCATGTTCAAGATAAAGGGAAGAGAGAAAGGAGAAGGAACAGAAGATGAAGCCCAATGGGGTGAACCTTGAAGCTTGAATCTCCCTCAAAGATGAAGGTGACCTCCAATTGTAACGCCACAGGACATCCTGCAGGATTGATGAGTGTCTCCACAAACTAACACGGGTCTTTTCAGCGCGCTTTATCCTCATTCACACACATCCAATGAAACTTTCCAGGAGGTCACCCATCCCACAATTGCTCCAGGTCAAGCATGCTTAACCATGGAGTTCTTATGTTCTACGCTCCCGAAAAGAAGTTGCAACTTGTTCATATGGTTATGCCTAATCAATTCCTTTAAGCCATCCTCAACTATGTGGTGTGGTGTGGATTATGATTAAAATTTTGAATGAAAATCAGTTGCTAAGTTCCACCAAAAATAAAAACCTTGCAACTAGTTATAGTTAGCAAGGGTCGATTCACAGAGAATTAATTCAATTAACACTATAAGTTGAATCCTAATTTAAACACTCAAAAATAGTAAACAATAAAAAGGGGGTTTTGTTTGTTAAAATTTAAAACAGAAATTGAATCCAAGACAAAAACAGTAAATATAATCTGAAAAATCAATTAAAAGACAATGGTTAAGAGATGGAATCCACCACTAGACTTATATGATTATGCTAGCCCACATATCCTTTATAACAACATGATCAATTATGTTTTTTATGTGATTGTGAGATTAATTCTCTGTTTTCCTTAAGTTTTAGTTAATTCAGCAACCGCTCGAATCAATCCCTAATCAATAGTTATTTGTAAAGCAACTGCTCTTACACTTACTTATTAATTGCATTAAGATTTAAAAAACTAATTACACTAAGATCCAATCTCACACCAGGATTAAATTACTTAGATCATATGCCTCACTAGTCCTACCACTGCAACTGCGCATAGCAATCCTAGTTTTACCACTTTCGAAATTGGCAAACAGTATAAAAACCTTTATTCCAAATTAAGAACAGAAACATATGAATAAAAACACAATTGTATTGATATAAAGAAATATGCAAGAATCACATAATCAAAACTAGGGTTTCATCATCCCTTAACCATATAAGAAAACTAACCACACATGGCAAACTCAAAACCAAAAGAATGACAGAAGAAAAACATTGTCAAGAATAGAAGTGCAAAAGAAAACTAAAGATCAAACTAGTTTCCAAAGGTTGGGGATGATTGATCTCCAATTGCTTGAACCCGAGACTCCAATCTTCGATCTAATCTCCTTCTCCCTTGTTCTTAGTCTTCTTCTTAGCCTCTTGGCAGTTTCCCAGTCCAGACTCTCTTTTTATGACCCTAGGCAACCCTATTTATAACTTTGGAAACCTTATGCATCATTAAAATTCGAATCTAATGTTCTGATGTGACGACACGGGCCATGTCAAATGACACGGCCTACCCCGTGTCAGGTTCTGGTAACATAAATTCAAGTGTTTTGCAAGTTAGAGAGAAACACAACCCACCCCGTGTTAAATGACACGGGTCGTGTTGATGGTCAATGCTCAAAACTGGATCCTCTTGTGAAGACAAAGATGTACACGGCCTACCCCGTGTCATATGACACAGGTCGTGTTGTTGGTCAGGTCCATGTTGAAAATCCAGAGAAGGACACGGCCCACCCCGTGTCATGTGACATGGGCCGTGTCACTTACTTTCTTTAAATTCCTCTCTCTTTCTTTGCTTCTAGGGGTGATATTGATCTCTTGAAAAACACAATGCAATTATGAGTGCTTATAAACATACTTAAGCATAGTTTCACAATAAAAATCCGATTAAACTTCATATCCAGAAACTTAGGTAAAAGTTAACAATTAAACACACATGAAGTCCAATTAGATCAAACATAAGACATTCAAGATATAGAAATAATTGATAGATCAAATACCCCCACACTTAGCCTTTTGCACTCCTAGGCAAAACATAAGATCGAACCAGGGAACAAGGAAAAACAAAACAAATTCAAAAGCTTAAAAAAAAACTCAATTTCCAATGATATTCAAGAAAGGCAAAAGATTGTAAGCAAGAAGAGCAAGAAAAGATTCAAGGGTTCAAAACATTCAAGAGATAACAAATCTTCACATCTCAAACCAACAAGCAAGGTATCTTCAGTTTGAAAAACATGAATCAAGAATGATAGATACTCATAAGATGCACTCGCAATCTCTCAAGTGTTTACAAGGTAAGTATCTCGCTCAATTCAGCCATGAAAGATGCACTACCACAAGCTTGCTTATCTTCTACTTCTCCACTACTTAAACACATGCACACACAAATCAAGAGAACTTTATTAAAGGTTGTAATGGGACCAAGGTAAGGGAAAGAAATAGTATGGATATGGCAAGATAAGTACCTAAGAGAATAAAAGAACATTGGGGAGGAACTCAAATGACAAATAATAAGCATGAAATTTTCTCCCAATTCCATATAATGCACATTCTCTTCACATGTTCCCTTCCTTTTTCTTTCTCTTCTTTTACAACCTTTCTTGTATTTATTCTTCTTCTTTGCATTTTTTCTTCAACAACACTTTGCATTTTACATATCAAGGATACAACCCCCACACTTGTACTATGCATTATCCACAAGCAAAAGAGCTCATCCAATGAAAATGAACCAATATTCTCCCATTTCCTAAGGTAAGGTAAAATCATGGTTTTTCACATAAGGCATATAATGAGCTAAGATAAAGAATAGGCAAATAGGCTCAAGGGGTTAATCAAAGGAAAATGCTGCAAGGTTGGCTATTTGGCCAAAGTAGTTACTCAAGAAAGAAGGCCTCAATCATGTTTATACATGCAAGTGAAAATGTAGCTTCAAAAAGAATCAAAGCAACCTCTAGAATGATCAAATGACATGAGTGAAAATCACACAAGAAAAAGGAGAATGATATAAATGCTAAATTCATCCATCAATAGGCTCAAAATCTCACAAGGTATGCATCTATCAATTTCAATCCACCAATCAAACATCCAAAACCAAGCATGTCAAATTCAAGACAGAAGAAGAAATTTGTAAATCATAACCCTAAATTTCACTTGCTTTAAACTTAAACTTCACAAATCCCAAAACATCATTGGAAATCAATCAAAAACACATTTTTTTTAAAAACAGAATTAATTAAAACAGAAAGTAGAATGTAAACTCCTCCCCCACACTTAAATTCTACGTTGTCCTCAATGTATAGTTCAAAAAAAAATAATCATCAATTAATCCAAGACAAGTAAAATAAAAGAAAGAGAGAAGAAACATCCTTAGCAAATGAGGATGCCTCCACTGTTTGGAACATCATGAGAACAGTCACTAGGGTCCCATATCTTGAAGTGTAATGACCAAGTTAAACTTGAAATAGCATGAGAGTTTTCACTGTTAGGGTCCTATTGGTTCTCCTTAATTTCTTTGGAATTTACTAAAGCGTTATCACCTGAATCCCAAGCTTTCTGATGCCCCCTCAGAATTTGTAGCAATCTTTCCTCCTGTTCAGCAAGGAGGTTCTTGGTCACGATTACAGAAAGTTGTTTATCATCCACTGAGTATGCATACTTCTAATGTTCGGATAACGACTTCAGCTCCTCCATTTGTGTCTTAGATTCTGCAACTATGTCATGGTCATTATTGATAGATCCTTCAATATTATTAGCTGCTGTATGAACAGAATCATCAGCTTTCAAGTATACAGAAATCTCAGCACAAACAGCACAAGTCATATCACTATCATAATCAGTACATGCATTGCTAAGGATAGAATCATTGAAACCAATAATATCAGGAAATTCAGCACACAATTCATCATACGTTTCCTCAACTAACTCAACAAGTAAATCAATATGAAAAACAAAATGCTCCTCCATGGGATGCTTCATAGCATTAAAAATATTAAACTGAACAATTAAGTCTCCAAACTCCATGGATAGAGTTCCTGCATGCACATCTATTTTGGTCCTCGCTGTTTTGAGGAATGGCCTCCTTAGAATGAGTGGAGCCTTGTTGGATGGGGATTCCCCTTCCATCTTCAGAACATAGAAATCTGCAGGAAACTTTAGCTCATCAACCTTCACTAACACATCTTCAATCAACCCAGCTGGACGTGCACTGCTCCTATTAGCCAACTGAATCACTACACCTGTAGAGTGCAAAAGGCCAAGTCCAAGAGAGTTAAAAATAGACATGGGCATTACATTAATAGAAGTACCTAAATCTAGCATGGCATGCTCAAATCTATAATTGCCTATAACACATGGAATGGTAAAAGTCCCTGGATCTTTGCATTTCTGAGGCATAGGTTGAATGAGGGCTGAAACATTTTGGTTCATATTAATTCTCTCATCACCCTTTAGCCGCCTCCTCTGGGTGCATACTTCCTTAAGAAACTTGGCATATTTTAGGATTTGCTTAATTGCATCCAGCAAAGGAATATTGACTTCCACTTTCGTGAAAGTCACAAGAACATCTTTATCATTTTCACCCTCATCTTTCTTGCTCTTAACCAACCGACTAGGGAATGGAGCCTTAGTGATATGCCTAGGATGTAATTCAGGAATGCTTCTCTTGGGGGCCTTGGAGTGTTGCTCCTCTTCATTTACCTCCTTAATCTCTAGCTCTTTCTCTTTAGTGGCTTGTGGGAGAGACGAGAATTCATCTAACTTTTTCCCACTTCGCAATGTGATGGCACTCACATTTTCCCTCAGATTCACCTCTGGTTGCGAGGGAAGTCTCCCAGAAAGTTGGCTCTGAACCTTGTTGATTTCTGTGGCTAGTTGCCCCACTTGGTTTTGCAAGTTATGAATGGTGGCCTTTGTCTCTTGCTGAAACTGAATATTATTAGTGGCCATTTGCTTCACCAACTCCTCTAGTGAAGGCTCAGGTTGCCTAGGAGCTTGAACTTGTTGATGCCTCAGAGGAAAAGGTGTTTGCCTCTACTGAAATCTTGGAGGTCCATAGGTTGGAGGTTGATTCTGGGGCTACTTTCCATAGCTCAAGTTAGGATGATCCTTCCACCCCGGATTATATGTGTTCGAGTAGGGGTCGTAGTTGTAAGAAGGTCCAGAATATCCCCCTACTACTTTTACCTCCTCATTTGTGTCCTCTTAAAGAGTGGGAAACATATCAGTGGGATGTCCTAAGAGCAACAAATCCCACAAGCATTCACCGTTATTTTTCCATTGTCCATTAACCACTGAACCATGGCAGTCAACTGGGTCATTTGTTGTTGCAGACTGGCCGTTTCTACCTTTTTGACTGCTCTCGCTCTAGTATCATTTCGAGTGAAAAATTGTTGAGTGTTAACAGCCATCCTGGAGATCAAATTTTGAGTCTTTTGAGGAGTCTTATCAACCAAAGCTTCTCCACTAGCAGCATCAATCATGTTGTGGTCCATAACTAGCAAACCCTCATAGAAGTACTAAATCAAAAGTTGTTCACTAATTTGATGTTGAGGGCAACTAGCGCATAGTCTCTTAAACCGCTCCCAGTAATCATGAAGTGATTCCCCATGTCTTTGTTGGATGCCGCAGATTTCTTTCGGATGGTTGCGGCCTTTGAGGCGGGGAAATATCTGTCTAGGAAAGCTCGAGCCATACCCTGCCATGTTTAGATGGATCCGGGTGGCAAGTAGTATAGCCACTCCTTTGCAGAATCTTTCAAAGAGAATGGGCATGCCCTTAGCTTGACTTGATCCGCTGGAATTCTTGCTGGCTTCATGCTAGAGCACACCACATGGATCTCCTTCAGGTGCTTGTTGGGGTCCTCTCTAGCTAATCTATTGAAAGATGGTAAAAGATGGATCAAGCTAGACTTCAACTCAAATGCCTCCTCATTTACTGGAATTTCTATGCATAGAGGCTGTTGATCTTTGTTTGGAGCACCCAACATCCTCAGAGTAGATTCTGCCATCACTACTTCTTCAGGTGTCTCCTCAAATATCTCAGAATTTGATAAATCTATGTGGCGGACAGCTTTGACGTCGGCAGGTGTGAATTGAAGAGGAAACTGTGAGCTGACTTGTTCAAAGTAATGTCTTAGATTCCTCAATTGCCCATTTACGTCACCACTGGACATGAATGCCAGCAAAACAATCGGAAAAGAGGAAGAAAAGAATTAAAAACTGAAATAAAAATAGAGTGAAAAATAGGAAACAAACTAATAGCACAATTGAACAATTTGTTCCCCGGCAACGGCGCCAAAATTTGGTGTGGTGTGGATTATGATTAAATTTTAGAATGAAAATCAGTTGCCAAGTTCCACAAAAAATAAAAACCTTACAACCAGTTGTAGTTAGCAAGGGTTGATCGACAGAGAACTAATTCAATTAACACTACAAGTTGAATCCTAATTTAAACACTCAAAAATAGTAAACAATAAAACGAGGGTTTTGTTTGTTAAAATTAAAAACAGAAATTGAATCCAAGACAAAAACAGTAAATATAATCTGAAAAATCAATTAAAAGACAATGGTTAAGAGATGGAATCCACCACTAGACTTATATGATTATGCTAGCCCACATATTATTTATACCAACATGATCAATTATGTTTTTATGTGATTGTGAGATTAATTCTCTATTTTTCATAAGATTTAGTTAATTCAACAACCACTCAAATCAATCCATAATCAATAGTTATTTGTAAAGTAACTGTTTTTACACCTACTTATTGATTGCATTAAGATTTAGAAAACCAATCACACTAAGATCTAATCTCACATCAGGATTAAATTACTTAGATCATAGGCCTCACTAGTCCTACCACCGCAACTACGTATAGCAATCCTAGTTTTACCACTTTCGAAATTGGCAAAGAGTATAAAAACCTTTACACCAAATTAAGAACATAAACATATGAATAAAAACACAATTGTATTGATATAAAGAAATATGCAAGAATCACATAATCAAAACTAGGGTTTCATCTTCCCTTAACCATATAAGAAAACTACCCACACATAGCAAATTCAAAACCAAAAGAATGACAGAAGAAAAACATTGTCAAGAATAGAAGTGCAGAAGAAAACTAAAGATTAAACTAGTTTCCAAAGGTTGGGGATGATTAATCTCCAATTGGTTGAACCCGAGACTCCAATCTTCGATCCAATCTCCTTCTCCCTTGTTCTTAGTCTTCTCCTCAGCCTCTTGGCAGTTTCCCAGTCCAGACTCTCTTTTTATGACCCTAGGCAACCCTATTTATAACTTTGGAAACCTTGTGCATCATTAAAATTCGAATCTAATGTTCCGATGCGACGACACAGGCTGTGTCGTTTGACACGGCCTACCCCGTGTCAGGTTCTGGTAACGCAAATTCAAGTGTTTTGCAAGTCAGAGAGAAACACAGCCCACCCCGTGTTAAATGACACGGGCCGTGTTGATGGTCAATGCTCAAAACTGGATCCTCTTGTGAAGACAGAGTTGTACACGGCCTACCCTATGTCATATGACACGGGCCGTGTTGTTAGTCAAGTCCATGTTGAAAATCCAGAGAAGGACACGGCCCACCCCGTGTCATATGACACAGGCCGTGTCACTTACTTTCTTTAAATTCCTCTCTCTTTCTTTGCTTCTAGGGGTGATATTGATCTCCTGAAAAACACAATGCAATTATGAGTGCTTATAAACATACTTAAGCATAGTTTCACAATAAAAATTCGATTAAACTTCATATCCAGAAACTTAGGTAAAAGTTAACAATTAAACACACATGAAGTCCAATTAGATCAAACATAAGACACTCAAGATATAGAAATAATTGATAGATCACTATGCAGTCCCATACCTACACAGTCTTTGAATCACTCTCATTCCGGTGCGTATTCAGTTCATTCATCACACTGCGAAGTCTAACAATTTCACTAATGTACACCTGGGTTAATCGTTCCAACGAATACTTGATATTGATCGGCAAGAAGTGCGCTGACGTCGTAAGCCTATTAACTATAACCCATAAAGAATCATGACCCTTCCTAGTTCTTGAAAATCTAGTAACAAAATCCATTGCGATACTATCTTATTTCCATTCTGGAATAGTTAAGGGTTGGAACATATCGGCAAGTCTTTGATGTTCAACTTTTGCCTTTTGACAAACAAGGCAAGGCGCCACACATTCCACAACATCTCTCTTCATTCTTAACCACTAAAACATCCACTTTAGATCTTGATACATCTTAGTCATTCCCGGATGCATACTCAATCTACTAGTATGAGCTTCATCAAGAATTGCTTGCTTAAGATCGGGATCATCAGGTATACAAATCCTTCTTTCAAATTTTAAGACCCCTTCAGATCCTTCCTCAATCGTTGCCTTATGACCTTGCTTCAAAAATTCTTTCTCATTATGTAAAAAAGGATCATCTTCCTGTTTTTCTTGGATTTCTTCTAATAAGTCGTTCAAAACAGTAACTCTATTTAGGCGAATCCTTCTTGGTGCCAATTCCATAGACAACCACAAATCTCTAAACTGATTGATCAATTCTTCCTCCTTTATCATCATTGTAGAGACACTGATCACCTTCCTACTTAAGGCATCTGCCACCACATTCGCCTTTCTTGGATGGTATTGAAGTTGAAAATCATAATCCTTTAAAAACTCTAGTCATTGCCTCTGCCTCATGTTCAACTCCTTCTGATCGAACAAGTACTTTAAACTCTTATGATCACTGAAGACATTGAACGTAACCACTGCAGCTAGTTCCAAATTGTGCGTTGGGTAATTTCTTTCGTGTACCTTCAGCTATCTTGAAGCATAAGCTACCACATTTCTATTTTGCATTAACACATATCCTAATCCCTAGTAAGAAGCATCACAATACACTTCAAAAGTCTCGCTTGGATCCGGTAAAATTAGCATGGTGCGGTCATCAATCTTTTCTTTAACTCCTAGAAACTTTTTTTGTATTCGTATGTCCAAACAAAAGCTTAACTCTTCCTTGTGAGTTAAGTAAGAGGTCCTGCTATCTTGGAGAAACCTTCAATAAATCTTCGGTAATATCTGGCTAATCCAACAAAACTCCAGATTTCTGTCACTGTCTTTGGCCTTTCCCATTGCAGAATGGTTTCCACTTTCGATCGGTCCACCGTAATACCTTCCTTGGAAATCACGTGACCCAGAAACTAAACTTCTTCTAACCAAAACTCACATTTCGCCAACTTTGCATACATATTCTTTTCTTTCAAAATCTGAAGAACTATGCTACGATGTTCAGCATGCTCTTCTGGATCTTGAGAATAGATCAGAATGTCGTTAATAAAAATAATGACAAATTTGTCTAGGTATGGACGAAAGATCCTATTCATATAAGTCATGAATATTGCAGGAGCATTCGTCATTCCGAATGACATCACTTAATACTCATAATGCCCGTAACGAGTTCAGAAAGATGTCTTGGGTATATCCTTTACCTTGACACGAATTTGATAATAACCTGATCGTAGATCTATCTTAGAGAAAACAGCTGCTCCTTTCAGTTAGTCCATCAAATCGTCAATCCTTGGAAGTGGATACTTATTCTTTATTGTGACCTTATTCAGTTGGCGGTAGTCTACACAGAGACGAGAAGTTCCATCCTTCTTCTTGACTAGCAGTACTAGTGCTCCCCAAGGTGAAACACGCGGTTGTACAAACTATCTTCTAACAGTTCCTCCAATTGCTTCTTCAACTCTACTAATTCTGATGGTGAGATCCAATATAGCGCAAAAATAGGACCTGCTCCTGGTACAAGATCGATAGAAAACTCTATCTCTCTTTCCAGTGGTAAACTGGGTGCCTCATCGGGAAAAACCTCAGGAAATTCGTTAATGACAGAAATAACGTTCACGTCTTTCTTACTCTTGACTTCTAAAGAAGACAACAACATGTATCCTTGAGCTCTATCCCTCAACAATGATTCGACTTTAGTAGCAGTTAAAAATCCAGAATTCTCATCCTTAGGAAAAACTAAGGTTTTATTAGCACAGTCTAACAAGATATGGTTAGAAGATAACTAATCCATTCCTAAGATTATATCTATTTGAATGAGAGGTAAGCAAGTTAAATTAACAGAAAAGACTTGATCCTGAATGGTAATAGGGCAATTCAAATATACTTTAGATGTTACAACAGGCTTGGCAGTTGGTGTAGAAACAATCAATTGAAAACTCAGAGAAGACACAAACAATTTCAACCGAGCCACTCAGTCATACGAAATAAATGAATGCGTTGCACCTAAATAATATAGTACAGTCAAAAGATTATCTTCTACGATACCTTTTCCCCGAATAAGATCCTCGGACTGGAAAGCTTTAGCTCCGCTTATCATGTATACTCGCCCTCCAGATCACGGTTTAGTAGCATGAACGTTACTCACAGTTGGCTCCCTTTTTGGCTGGTTGCATTCCTTGGAAACATGTCCAGGCCTTCCACATTTAAAATAGATCATTCCCTTGATTGAACAATCCCTGTATATATAGCCATTTTTCCACATTTAAAGCACCTTAGCGTAAACGCCACATTTTGGCCAGCTTTGTTGCCACTAGAACTTCCCCCAAAAGATGGACGTTGGGGTTGGTTCCCCGGTGGTCTCAAGTATGGTTTGCACTGAAACTAGCTGTTATTGTTATTGTCCCCTCTTTGGAACCTAGTCAGTCCAAAGTTACAATTCTTTGGGTCTCGTGACGGCTCCAGTTCCTCAAGTCGTCGACACGTATCCATCAGGGCAGGAAATTGATTTATCCTCATGGGTAGCACTCATCTTTTTAGTTCTACCCTCAGTCCTTCTTCAAACTTGCGGCATTTCTACTCCTTGTTAGGCTGGATTTGGAAATACCTTGAGAATAGTGATAAGCTCTCAAATTTCATGGCATACTCACCGACAGTCATGTTACCTTGTCGTAAGCCAAGAAATTCCATCTCTTTGGCAAGTCAGGCACTGGTAGGAAAGTACTTCTCTGGAAATACTTCGCAGAACACCTCCCAGGTAATTTTTGTTCCCTCAGCTTGTAGTAATCATCGAGTTCCTCTCCACCAGTTCTCATCGTCCCCCATTAGCATAAACGTAGCATATGTCACCTTCCGATCGTCAACACATCTCATTCCTTCAAAAATCTTTTCTAGTTCTTGAATCCAAAGACTCGCCTTCTCAAGATCAAATTCATCTCTAAACTGTGGCGGGTTATTGTGTCTAAACTCAGATAAATTTAGAGCATCAGCAGTCGCCTCTTGTTGTTGGGTTGCTCATTGATTCTATTGTGTAATTACTTCTACCATACGCTGCATGGCCTCAGTAGCTGCAGTCATTGGATCAGCATTACGTTCCACATTGGATCACCAAAACAAAGTCAGATGTAACCTTTCAGAAACAAATCACAGAGAATCACACAACACAAGCAAAAACAGACTTAACCACAAACCCCAAAAGACTCTAACTTGGGCTCTGATACCAACTAATGTAACACCTTCCTTAGGATGTCACATTTATGACAAATTAAAATAAAACCTTACCCAAGTTATAAACGTTTCTTAACATATAATAATATAAGTTGTAAAAATTTTGTTTTTGTACATTATATCATTATTTAAAATAAACAGAACATGAAATACAACAAACTATTAAATACACACCATAATTATACATATGATCTTGTCTTTAAAGATACAAATATTTACATACCACAAACTCTTTTATAAAGCTGTAAACTGTTTAACAAAGCAGTAAATCGTTTAACTCATAACAACTGTACACTAGCCCAAGTACACATCTAGAAGTTCTGATCCTCCGAAGGATCCTCCTCTGGGAGATCATCGGAAGACAAAAATCCTGGATGTCACGAACGGACAAGAGTCTGGGTTGTCGACACACTACTAAGCTTACTTGGGGCATGGAAACAACCACCCCAATAGTGCCTAATAGATAAGGGTAACTCTAGATGCACATATACAGTAGTAGAGAACATCGAAACACTCCCATATTGTAACAACCCAAGTTTTATTTATTTTATGATAAATGTTCATTTTCTAATATTTGTGATTTTTGGGAAATTTTCTGGATTTTTCTAAGAACGTAAAATATTTTAATATTATTTCTCATTTTGCGTGCAAACTAAGCGAAGCCAAGAAAATAAGATATTTTTTTCGAGAACCTTGATCTGTGGAAACGTCGACAGGGGACCTTACTAAACCCGAGGCTGGACACAGTTTACGAAGTTTTACGATTTTTAAGAAATTTAACAGATAAAATAATAAAAATTGTGTAAATTTCATCTGTCAGATAAATTAATACTGACTTCTATCGACTGTAGTAATTGTCCATTAGATAATAATATGTATTAAAAACCCTATCACATTATCCTAATGTAATCTACTTTAAGTCTAATCAAACCCACTTTAATTCAAATTTATTGTATTTTAATCAAAGTTTCTTTGAGAAGCTTTGACCACCAAATGACCAAGCTACCCTTGGCATGTTGGGGAAGCTAATTTTTCCCCTCCTCTCTCTCCATTTGCCGCGACATTCCCTTGCCTAAGGGGGGGAAAATTTGACTCACACACACTTAACACACTTAGTCATTTTCACTCATTTTCATCCATCCACTTCTCTCTCTAGTTTTCTTCTTTATTTTTCTCTTCCTTCTCTCTTCTTCTTTCCTCTCTATACGGTTTTGCAGCCCCTATCTTTAACCATTTTTTATTCACTTTTCTCTTCATCAAGATCATTTCCATGCTTACCTTAACCTCCTTTACATTTTCTATCTAGAGATTTTCTTCAAAATCTAACCTTTCCTCCATTGTCATCCATGACAAAGCTTCAAGCTTTAAGGTAAAGTTTTCATTTTTCTTCTTCTTTTTCTTCATTTTTGTGCTCTATGGCCTCTTTGATGACCATGGATCTCTTCTCTTTCCACCCTTGATGTTGATTCATTTTCTTGAAATTCCTAGGGTTTTGGAAGCTCAAAACTGAAACCACCAAGGAGCAATAGGAGGTCATTTTTTGTGTTCTTCCTTTAGGTAAGAGGGAGATTACTCACTTTAACCATTTTTGGTGGTGAGGGAACCTTTGTATGCTCACTTTGTTTGGTGATTTTATGTGTTTATGTATTCTTAAAATTTGGATTTATGTTTAATTGTTGATCTTGAATGTATTAGATGTGTTGAAAATGCTTGATCATATTAGGGTTGTTAAATGGAAAATTTGGAGTTTCCTACCCTAATATGATGCCACGGTTTTGACTAAGATTTAGGGATAGAAATTGGTTTTTTTGTGTACGATATAATGAAGCTTATGTGATTACATGTTAAATGATAATATTACAATTAATGAATGGAAAATTTTGAGGGTTTAATGCCCCAAAGTGAGACCACGGTTTTGACTTGAATCTTGAGGGATTGGATTAGTTTGGTGTGCACTAAAATTTAAGTGATTAGATATCAAAAGACTAATGCATAAAATAGAAAGAAATTGGAACCTTGAAGACCTAGTGAGGCCACGGTTTTTAGAGAAAATTTAGAGTTTAAATGATGCCTTGATCTATCCTTGAAGATTAAGAATTTAGAGACATGCATAATCCATAATCAAGTGGAAGAATTAAATTGAGTAATAACTCTTGAGAGTGTTACGATTTTGAAGGGTTACTTAACCTAAAAATTGTCAAGATCGACCTAAGTTTAAGACTTTGAAAATATGAACTTGTGATAATAGATGAACCATAAATACATATTGATGTTGAGGATTGATTCTATGTTGTTGTGATCCCCTATGTGGAACTAAGCAATTGATAATATGTATTTGATGGACTTATGACAAGTTAATGATGAATATATATATATATATATATATATATATATATATATATATATATATATATATATATATATATATATATACCATTGTGGTATGCTTATGATGAATGCATCATTGATAAACATGTATGATGTACATTGTGTCGTCATGCATATGTGTTGTCCGTTGGACATTGTGGGAAAGGCTATGTATGCCTAGGAGTTTGAATAACACCTATGTGTGGGTGCGAATAGACTAAGCGTAGGGTCATAGTGGTTGGCCCTATGGGTGTCGGGGTACGGGTGTCTCACAACGGGCAGTGGTAGCTCCACTAGGGCTGTGGGATAGACCGATGCAAACACACCGATGATCCAGACTGAGACATTGTCCTATGTCGTGATCAACTGTTGAGGTGCCATGTATAAGCCGTATTGCACAAATATTTTTATGAGATAAGCATACTATTTTTAAAGGCTAACGAGATATTGGCATTACTTCTTAATCATTCACTCTGAAAATGTTTATGTCTATCTCCATGGAGTAGGAATTTTGGTACCTTTTTCATTGTGAACTGTCAGTCTCATAATTCATTATGCATGAGCATTCATAATTGTGAAGAGTATCTGTTATTATTACTGCAATAATTATTTGATTGTTTGGAAAAATTAATGCTATTTACTGTTGTTATGCTCTTACTGTCAATCTTAATTATTACTGTAATTGGATATATGAATTGTGTTTATATGTGGGCGTCCAACGCTGTTTTGTTTTCTTGTTGCCATTTTGGTACTGAAAGCTGGGTGTCTCACCTCTTTCTGTATTTCGATACTTTCTGTTTATTTATATGATTCTGAGAAGACGTTCATGAGGAAGAGAAGGAAACAACTGAGTTTCCAAGTTTCTGGCCGCACTACAACTAGAGCTATTAAGGATGTCGTCATGCCCATGCCACTTTTTGGGGTACATGAAGTTGACCTTCTATGGAGGACCAGATTGCTGGCACCTACATGTGTAGACAGACTGATGCGTGTACCGCGGGGAGCTGACGGTGTCATTGGCTTGGGGCCGCTACAACATTCCTGTCTTTGAATTTTCTGTATTTGTTATTTTATAATTTTACCTACCCGTGAGGGATATGTGGACTGATATGTTCTACACCCCTCAAGAGGATTCTTTCCTCTCCATTGCTCGGGCTTCTGCCCGAAATTTGGTCACTCTGATGGCAATCTCATCGGATGAAGAGGACCCTCTACGGTCCCTTCTCGTCAGTCTTAGGGGCTGATACTATAGGTGGCTACTGATGGCTAACCGTTTATCTTGTGAAGGTATGATTACAAATTTTGTTTCGATTCTATCGCATTGATAATTGTTATTATCTTCTTATTGTTATATTATACAAAAAAAATGCGTACAGACAATTCAATACTCGATTATTTTATCATCCAAGAATACAAACTATTTAATCTTATGTTAACAATGAACTGGGTCTTAATTAATCATTGTAACTATTATTTTCCGCAAATTTATTTCTTTTATGGTCTTTAGTATTATGGTGTGACGTTCCTTCTTCGCGAAATTAAGAAAAAGGGGCGTTACACATATTCTCTACTAAGGGACAAAGTCACTCGTCCCACATAAGCAACACTCTCTCTATCAGCTTGAAGACGCCAAGCTTCATGATGCGGGATTAAAGGATGCAAACCCAAGTGCAGGTTGT
The DNA here is from genome assembly GCA_029884605.1 of Ormosia emarginata. Taxonomy (NCBI): domain Eukaryota; kingdom Viridiplantae; phylum Streptophyta; class Magnoliopsida; order Fabales; family Fabaceae; genus Ormosia; species Ormosia emarginata. The sequence continues at coordinate 21,860,513 of JAQQTP010000074.1, read as the reverse complement.
CTTAAGTAATAAATTCTCGGGAGTCTGAGGTCGATCCACAGGGAATTAATGAAGAAAAATTCTTTAAGGTAAAGAAATGATTTGTCACAATAATAAAGATAATAAAATTTGTTCACAATTAAATTTAAGAACTTGCTTGGGTTAGGAGATCCACTCTTGGTAATAAATTAAAGACAAGATTATTTTTCTTTATAACTCAATTGAAATCCACATACAATGGAGGTTCCAATAAGAAAATATAACATTCAAAGTTCAATTATATATGCAATCATATTATGATTCCTTTAATTATCTACCAACATTTGTAAATGAGTTCAAGCATTCACTATGCCAATCCTCTTGTCTACAATAAATCAAGATCTCCATTATACAAAGAAGGTTTCTAAATTGATTGGAAACAAAATACAACACATATAATGTCCACTTGATAATATATCATTTAAACACAAGAAATAGAATAATCTAATCTTATTTCATTACCAAGAGCATCACTCTTTCACCCAAGCGAAATGAAGATTTAGTTACTCATAGACAAGAAGAAAGAAAGAGAGAAGAAGAGAAAGATGAACATAGCTTTAATTTAGAACAAGAGAAAATTGCAACAAAGGAAAACAAATAACAAGCATGAACATAATTTCTCTTAACTAAGCCTAAAACCAAAAGTCCCCTAAATGATCATCTAATGGAGCCTTTTATATAGGATTAGAGATACAACATAACAAGGGAGTTGATTAAAAGTAGGTGAGGAGTAGGTGGATGAGTGGAAAATGCCAAATGGTGAGTTGGTGAGTGGAAAATTATTGAGATTCTTTGTCTCTGAAATCATTCAGTGTTGATCTCATGGATGCTATTAGAATGAAGCAACATGGTCTTCATGAAAGTTGTAGCATTTTGTCTCAGCTTTCCAATGCCACCAAAATCATCCAAAAATTCATCCTACAGCCCAAGATATGACCCAATTACTGCAGACTATTCAGGCCCAGTTTCAGCACCTCTGTTTTGACTTCCAGACCCAATATCACCTCCAAGCTGTCCGAATGAGCTCTTATATTCTTCATGAAAGTTGTAGATATGGGTCTTAACTTTAAAGTATCCAAATTTCAGCCCAAGAAAGTTTTTACATCCAGAGTTATGCTCTGATTACTACACATTATTCAGCTTCTAGTCACAAAACTCGTGTTCTGACTTCCAAGCCCATTTAGTTCCACTAGATGTCCATATTTTACCTGGAACTCTCATAAAAGTTATAGAGCTCTCTCTCATCTTTCCTACAGGGTAAGATATATAATTTTTACACATCTAGAACTCAAGATATGACAGAAATACAGAAATAGTGTAAGACCCAAATAATGCTGGAAAAATCAATTAAGTCCAATTTGAGTCCAAACTTACAAAATATAACCAAACTCAATCAATTAAGTATATAGAGAGTGTAAATGACTAAAAATGAGGGTTTATTATTGTGTAAAATATGTGATCATCAAATTACCCACACTTAGCTTTTTGCACTCCTGGGTAAAACACATAAGACTAAAGTTAGGAAACAAATAAAAACGACATAGACTCAAAAGTTAAAAACTCTAAAAGACTTGATGAAGCAAGAAGAGCAACCAGAAATTCAATGGATCAAAGCATTAATGAGGTAACATTTCTTCACATCTCAAACCAACAAGCAAGGAAACTTCAGTTGAAAATAATGAATCAAGAATAATAGATCCTTACAGAATTCATTCTCAATCTCTCAAGTGTTTAAAATGTAAATATTTCACTCTATGCAACCCATGAACAATTGCACTGCCATAAGCTTACTTATCTTCTACTTCTCTGCTACTCAAACCACATGCATACAAAAATCAAGAGGACTTTATTTAAGGTTGTAATGGGGTCATGGTAAAAGAGAGGGGATAATATGGATATGAGAAGATAAATACTAAAGAGAATAAAAGAGCATTATGGTACAGTTAGAGTGAGGAAAATGTTTGAGAATATTCATCATCAAGGACAATCACCAATATTTGACTAATGTTTTGTTGAAGATCAATTCCAAATTGGTGAATTGAATTCATTGTTAGACCTGAACCTTCTCATTTTCTTCCTGTTGTTTCCAAGCATCCACCTTTATTCTAGACTCTGATAATCCTATGATTGCAATGTGGTCAATTCTTTCTTTTTCTTTTGTTTTGTTTTGTTTTTGTTTTCTTTTATCATTTTGCACATACACCCCCACATTTATTCAAGAACAAGGCCAATGCTCTCTTATTCCCTAAGGTTGGGTAAAAAATGTTTTTTTTTTAACTTTTTTTTAAGGCACGTAATGAGCTAAAAATAAGGAATGACTAAATAAGCTCAAAAGGGTTACACAAAGGAAAATATACAAGGGTGGCTATTTGGTCAAAGTAGCTATTTCAAAATGCCTCAATCATATTTATGTATGCATATGAAAATGTAGTCTAAAAAAGAATCAAAGCAAGTTCTAGAGTAACAACTCCATGAGTGAAAATCATACAAGAAAGAAGAGAATGGTACAGATATTCAATCCATTCATCAATAGGCTCAAAATCTCACAAGGCATATTTCTATCATTCTCAATCCACCATATCAACATTCATATCCAAGCTTGTGATTTTTAAGAAAGAAGACAATTTATGCTAAGATCCAAGAATCCATTTGTTACTTCTGCACAAAATAATTATCTCCTCAACTAAGATACGTCTCAAAAGTAAACTTACCTCCAAGGCAAAATTTACTTCTTACTCTGCCATCCTTAATTGGTTTTACTATGAATAGGTTTCTGACAGTCATATCACTAAATATACTTCCCAATTTAGATGCGTCTCAGGAGTAAAATTACTCCTTACTTTGCCATTATTCATTGGTTTAGTAAGTCCATGACAATCATATCATACTTCCCAACAAAGAAAATTTTTTTTTGGTCAACTATCCTTCTCCCCTAACCAGATCACACATTGTCCTCAATGTTAAAATATAGATGAGTAAAGGATAGAAGATATTACCTGTTGGAGAAATCTGACACAAATTTAAACAGAAACAAAGTACGATAAATAAAATCAAAAGTAAAGGAAAGCTATAAATGAAGTGTCAAATTTGGCTTTCTTTTCATCCTGCTTCCCTCACTGCTTCCTGCTGACCAATTTATCTGAGCTATTACTGGGTCAGGTTTATGAACAAAAGCTTCTAATTTCTTAATCAACTCATCAATAGTGGAAGCAGAGATAAGAAGTTGTCTTGCTGAAGATGTGATAAATTTCTGTTCCACAGCATGGTCAAGAAAAAGTAACAAATATCAAAGAAATTATTTACATTCAACAAATCTATGGGTTTATGGTGGATGTTCAGTTGGGCCCAAGAGACAATTTGAAAAACTTCTTCCAAGATACCAAAATCACTTGGTAAGGCAATGAATGCATCAGAGTTTTCAAACATTATTTTCATTCGTTCATGCATTGATGACACCTTAAGTTCCTCCCCAATTGTCTTTCTAGTGATGTTCTGTTGAGCTAAAGGTCCAGGAATGACACCTAAAACCTGACTGCCTCCTATATATGTAGCAAGTGATACAACCCCCATTAACCCACGACAACCTCTCCCATATACAAGATGAATATTTCTCACAGCAAGTGATCGACCAAGAGTGGTTGCTGTATTTACAAACTCTAAACCCTTCCCATACTTAGACCCACAAAAATACACAAATATTTTTAAGTTGACGAACAGAAATACCTTCCATTTCTATACTCACCTTTCTCTCTGAATGATTCCGAGTTGGAGGAAAGTAGAAAAAATAGAGTGTTTAAATAGGAAAAAGAATGGAGAAGGTAATAATAGCACCTATAAGGGTAGGTTGGCTGTTGTCAGAAAAGTTTGAAATTAAGAAACACAGAATCTTTTTTGTTTTTTTGTTTTTTTTTTGTTTTTTTTGTCTTTGTTTTTTGTTTTTTTTTTTACTTAAAGAAAACCATTAGGGTAAAGAAGTCTAGAAACCCCTGAAGGACTCTGCTCAAATGATCGTCTGTCGAAAACCAAAATATAGCAAAATCATACAAAGATAAAAGAAATATAATAGCAAATGATGACATACCTTTATGTACAGTTTTCATGGTGTATCTTTATACTGCGTGTCATGAGTGCAGTAGTGACATATCTTTATACTGCGTGTCACCAGTGCAGTAGACACTCATGTCTATTTATTTGAAGAATAGAGAAAGAAGAAACCATCGTGGGTTTCCATCCTGGGTCTGGAACCTGGAGAGCTCACACTTGGGCTCGTAACATCAACAAAGATGCTAAAATCTGAAACCTGTAATGTCCAAGATCCAGAACGTCCCATCCCAAGGCGCTGAGAGCCCCTTCTAATAAAAGAGAGGATCAAGCTCAGATGCCTCATACGCTTTGGCAGCCGCGGGTTACTTCTCACTAATAACCAGAGTGGGATGCTGCTGCCTGTCCATCAACTCCACAGTGCCTAAATGGTAAATATTGGGTTATGGAGTGCGGCTCTCTATAGAGCATGGTACACGAACCTTTTTTAAGGACCAGCGTGCAAAGGTCCACTCGAGTCAATGACGGGTTAGCCAAAGGCTAGGGCTCCACAACTGATTAAAGCCATGGTACTCCTTCTCTATAAGATGTACAGATTGTTGTGGATATAGCTCATATCTACCTCTGGTTTCACGTCCAGTAACAGCTTAAATGCCTTCTATGAGTCAAGGATAAGCTTCCCATCCAATTTTCTTATAAATTGGCAAACAGGGTCTTTTAGAGTCAGATTCCCAAGACTGTAGCATTTTTCTTTATCCTTGAAGATATTCCACAAATTAAGAAGTTCACGATGCACAAATCCACAAGAATGCGTCTCAAGAGTCAATGAGATATCATCTAATGACTCCTTACTCAGTCCATTCTTAATGAAGAAAATTTTATCTTCTCTGTTTGCCAAAACCATCCCCAAAGAACGACATTGCTTGTTACAATTCCATCGTGCACATTTGTGACAGACTTGTAACCTTTTTACTCTTCTCCTTTTAGAATATGAACTTCTTCCAAGGCCTGGCATGTATGAGTCAAATGAAATTGAAGACTCACCTGCTAGTCAGACCTTTGCTTCAATTATCCAGCGTACATCTTCTGGCATACCATTGTGCATTAACAGTCTCAATCTTTCATATCTAGCTTTCTAGATTTTTGTTAGAGCATTTTGAGGGAGGGAAGGAAAATATTTTCTTAGGTATGAAAAAATGACATCCATTTTAAAGGAGAAGGATTCAGTTATTTTGGGAAAGTGAAAAACAAACAGACTCGAGAGCCACGGAGTACCATTATCCGCCACTTAACCGGTAACACAAAGAACTGCAAAAATAAGACAACAAAATTAAAATAAATTCTATTCATAACAAGGATCAGAAAGAGAGATGAATTCTACCTCATCAACTTAGTTTTCTAGAAATGGTTTAAGTCTTTGTCCATTAACTTTAAACACATTACCATTCCTAGGATTCTCAATATTTATGGCCCCATGAGGATACACATATTTGACAACAAAAGGACCACTCCACCTAGATCTCAATTTTCCAGGGAATAGGTGCAGACGAGAATTATAAAGCAGAACTTTTTGACCAATTTCAAAAGATTTTCTCAAAATTGTCTTGTCATAAAAAGCTTTTGTTCTGGATTTATAAATCTTTGAGTTTTCATATGCATAATTTCTCAATTCCTCCAATTCATTTAATTATAATTTGCGTATCTTGCAAGCATCATCAAGATTTAGATTGAAAGCTTTAATGACCCAAAATGCTTTATGTTCCAATTCTACAGGCAAGTGACAAGGTTTTCCATAGACTAACTGATAGGGTGACATGCCCAAAGATGTTTTGAAAGTAGTACGGTAAGCCCAAAGTGCATCGTTTAGTCTTAAAGACCAATCTTTACAATTTGGGTTAACCGTTTTTTTCAAAAATTGTTTAATCTCCCTATTTGCCAATTCAACTTGTCCACTTGTCTGAGGGTGATAAAAGGTGAAAATTTTGTGTGTAATACCATATTTCTTCATTAAAGATTCAAATAGTTCATTGCAAAAATGTGTTCCCACATCATTGATGATAGCTCGAGGAATTCCAAATCGACACAAGATATTTTCTTTTAAAAATTTGAGAACAGTTTTATAATCATTGTGTCGGCATGGAATTGCCTCAATCTATTTTGAGACATAATCAACAGCAACCAAAATATACATAAATCCAAATAAAAAAAAGAAATGGACCCATGAAATCAATTCCCCAACAAACAAAAATTTTAATGACAAGGATAGGGTTCAGAGGCATCATGTTTCTTTTTGAAATTGAGCTAATTTTTTGACAATTTTCACAACTTTTACAAAAAGTATAGCAGTCCATAAATAAAGTGGGCCAATAAAATTCATACTGCAAGATTTTCACAGCTGTTTTCTTTGAAGAAAAGTGACCTCCACATGCTTCTAAGTGACAAAATTTAATGACACTACCTACCTCACTGTTGGGCACACATCTCCGAAAGATTTGGTCAGGACAATATTTGAACAAGTATGGGTCATCCAAATAAAAAATGTTCACCTCTGTAAAAAATTTCCTTCTATCTTGGGGTGTCCACTAAGGCGGCTTCTTTCTTTCTTGTTCTCCAGTAAGAGTTGAGGAAATTACTTCTGGAAAGCTTTGTTCTTCTCCCAAAAATATGTACTTCAACCCAGCAGGTAATGGCTTTAATTCCAAAGTGGGTACTTCTTCATAGGTATTATCATTCATGGGTTTTAGCTCTTTGAATCTTAGCTTCCATCCTTTGTATTCTATTTCCTCTGTACAATCAAGCAAATTAAATGAATTAATTAAACAAACTTCTAATGGGTCAGAAGAACTCCGTTTTGAAGAAGATCATCTACAATGGCTTCAATCCTTTCAACTTCCTCCTTTTCAACAAAGACTTCCTGTGGTTGCTTGCACATGTTAAAAACATTGAGTTCCAGTGTCATATTTCCAAACATTAGTTTCACCACTCTATTTTTGCAATTTATCAAACCATTAGATGTTGCTAAAAATGGATGGCCTAAAATAACAGGAATAGACTTGCAGCTATCAACCATAGATTCAGTATCCAAGACAATAAAATCCATAGGATATATGAATTTATTAACTTGTACTAACACATCTTCTACTATTCCTCTTGGAATTTTAATTGATCTATCGGCAAGCAAAAGAGTTATAGAAGTTGGTTTTAACTCACCTAAGTTGAGTTGCTGATAAACTGAATATGGAAGTAAATTGACACTAGCACTAAGATCAAGTAAAGCTTTTTCAATTTTATGTTCTCCAATAATACATGAAACTGTAAGACAACCAGGGTCTTTATATTTCAATGCATTATTATTCTGAAGAATGGAGCTTACCTGTTCAGCCAAAAATACTTTCTTTTTCACATTTAGTTTCCTTTTAACAGTGCACAAGTCCTTCAAATATTTGGCATAAGAAGGAATCTATTTGATAACATTTAACAGAGGAATATTGACCTTCACTTGTTTCAAAATTTCAAAAATTTCAGTGTTATGGTTCAATTTCCTTGAATTGTTTAATGCTTGAGGAAATGGAGGTGGAGGAGAGAGTTCAGTCTCCTTTTAGTCAACTTCTTCATTTTCTTGGGGAATTGGTTCATCTTCTTTCTCACAAGGTTCAGGAATTTGTTTTTCAAGAACCTTTCCACTCCTAAGAGTTATCACTGACTTGACTTGGTCCATTTATTGGTTTTCTGAACTCTCCTCATTTAGACTGTACTGACCCTTGGGATTTGGTTGAGGTTGAGAATGAAATTTTCCTTTCTCGTGAATAGTGAGTGCAGAAGAAAGTTTACCAAGAGTTTCTTTTATGTCAATCATGGTTTGATTGTTTTGTTTATTAATGGCCTCTTGTTTTTCTATGAATGCATCCAGTGTTTCTTCAAGATTTTTCCTATATGGTGGGAGATAAGGTGCATATCCTTGAGAATTTTGAGAGTCTTGTTGTGCTTGAGGAGGTGGTGGTTGCATGAATTATGACTGATTATTATTCCTCCAACTGAAGTTCGGGTGATTTCTCCATCCTAGATTGTATGTATCTAAAAAAGAAGTAAATGGCTTTTTAAAATTATTCATTGCATTTACTTGCTTATGTACAACTTCTTTAAAAATAGGAATCTTAGGACATTCATGTGTTGAGTGTCCTAAGTCATCACAAATGCCACAAATTTCTTCATTTTGCACAGATTTGATTTCTTTTGCTTTTCTTAATTCCATGGCTTCAACCTTTCTAGCCAAACTGGCAAACCTTGCATTTAGATCTTCCTCTTGACTAAGGTGATATTTTCCTTTATTAGCACTTGCAAGGTTAGATCTAATTGAATTTTCAAAAGGGTTAGTACTATGCCAAGATTGAGAATTTTCAGCCAGCTAGTTTAAATAGTCTAAAGCTTCATCAGGTTCTTTATCAAGAAACTCACCATTGCACATTGTTTCTACAAATTGTTTAGTTTCAGGTATTAAACCTTCATAAAAGAAGCTTATAGTGCGCCATTTTTCAAAACTATGATGTGGGCAATAATTTAACAAATCTTTAAACCATTCCCAACATTGAAAATATGCTTCATTTGAATTTTAGAAAAAATTTTGGATTTGTCTTTTTATAGCATTGGTTTTATGTGTTAGAAAAAATTTCTTTAAGAACTCACCTTGTATTTCTTTCCATGTGCCAATTGATCTTGATTTCAAAGTGTTAAGCCAAGATTTTGCTTTATCTTTTAAAGAAAAAGGAAACAATTTAAGCTTAACAATCTCTTTAGTACAATTTTGATCATTGAAAGCAATACATATTTCCTCAAATTCTTTAGATGTAAATATGGGCTTTCAAACTCTAAACCATGAAAATTAGGAAGTAAAGAAATCATACCTGGCTTGAATCTAAATTTATTGGCATTGAGTGGAAAGATAAAACATGAACTAGAATTTCGAGGTGGTTGCAAATATTTACGCATGGTTCGCAACGGTTGATTTTCATGTTCATCATGTACACTTTCATTTTCAGTCATTGTGTCAATTGTGTGTGATTGTGATTAAAAAAACAATATATAAAGTACTAGAATTAATTTTAACTAAATGACCAGAATTTAAATCATGATACCAATTAAGCATAAATAAATGACTTAAAATAGAAAAAATAATGTACAAGTCGGCAGTTTACACTAGCCATTAAATATTAACAAGGATCTGATATAAACTAACCACCCAATAAATATTAACAAGTAAAAAGTTAGATAACTGATAAATTAAAAAGTTATATAATTAGAGAGTTAATAATTAGTTAGTTAGGAAGTGCATAAAGTAAAATACAGAAAATAAAGTACAGAAAGTAAAGTGTGGAAAGTAAATTGCAGAAAATAAATTTAAAATATGAAAACCGGAGAGAGGCAGAACCCCACTAGAGTCAAGTGAAAGAGAAGAGAAGAAGAAAGATTATTTCATTACGTTAGAAAGCAAAAAGAAATAACAGAAATTAAAAAGTTAGTTAGTGAAAAATAAATAACATAAATTAAAAGTTAGAGAGCAGAAAATAAAAGTTAGTAAACAAAAATAAATGACATAAATATAAAAGTTAGAAAGTTAGTAGGTTAGTAAGTTAGTAAGTTAGATAGTTAGTAAAGAAACCGAATGATCGGCAAACCGATCTTTTGCTCTGGTGAGGGAGAAGAGAGAATAGATTTTATTAAAGAATAAGAATCTCAATAGATTAAAACTTCAAATCAAGTCCCCGACAACGGCACCAAAAACTTGATACAAGATTAAAGGATGCAAACCCAAGTGCAGGTTGTCTCAAGTAATAAATTCTTGGGAGTCCGAGGTCGATCCACAAGGAATTGATGAAGAAAAATTCTTTGAGGTAAAGAAATGATTTGTCACAATAATAAAAATAATAAAACTTGTTCACAATTATATTTAAGAACTTGCTTGGGTTAGGAGATCCACTCTTAGTAATAAATTAAAGACAAGATTATTTCTCTTTATAACTCAATTGAAATCCACACACAACGGAGGTTCCAATCGAAAAATATAACATTCAAAGTTCAATTATATATGCAATTATATTATGATTCCTTTAATTATCTACTAACATTTGTAAATGAGTTCAATCATTTACTGTGTCAATCCTCTTGTCTGCAATAAATCAAGATCTCCATTATATAAAGAAGGTTTCTAAATTGATTGGAAACAAAATACAACACATATAATGTCTACTTGATAATATATCATTTAAGCACAAGAAATAGAATAATCTAATCATATTTCATTACCAAGAGCTTCACTCTTTCACCCAAGCAAAATGAAGATTTAGTTACTCATAGACAAGAAGAAAGAAAGAGAGAAGAAGAGAAAGATGAACATAGCTTTAATTTAGAACAAGAGAAAATTACAACAAAGGAAAACAAATAACAAGCATGAACATAATTTCTCCTAACCAAGCCTAAAACTAAAAGTCCCCTAAATGATCAGTCAATGGAGCCTTTTATAGAGGATTAGAGATACAAAATGACAAGGGGGCTGATTAAGAGTAGGTGAGGAGTAGGTGGATGAGTGGAAAATGCCAAATGGTGAGTTGGTGAGTGAAAAATTATTGAGATTCTTTGTCTCTGAAATCATTCAGTGTTGATCTCATGGATGCTATCAGAATGAAGTAACATGGTCTTTATGAAAGTTGTAGCATTTTGTCTCATATTTCCAATGCCACTAAAATCATCCAAAAAATCATCATACAGCCCAAGATATGACCCAATTATTGCAAATTGTTCAGGCCCAGTTTCAGCACCTCTGTTTTGATTTCCAGACCCAATATCACCTCTAATATGTCCGAATGAGCTCTTATGTTCTCATGAAAGTTATAGATATGGGTCTTAACTTTCAAATTTCCAAATTTCAGCCCAAGAAAGTTCCTACAGCTCGAGTTATGCTTTAATTACTGCACACTGTTCAGCTTCTAGTCACAAAACTATGTTCTTACTTCCAAGCCCATTTAGCTCCACTAGATGTCCATATTTTACCTAGAACTCTTCATGAAAGTTGTAGGGCTCTCTCTCATCTTTCTTACAGGGTAAGATACATAATTTTTACACATCTAGAACTCAAGATATGACAGAAATACAAAAATAGTGTAAGACCCAAATAATGCTGAAAAAATCAATTAAGTCCAATTTGAGTCCAAACTTACAAAACTTAACCAAACTCAATCAATTAAGTACATAGAGAGTGTAAATGACTAAAAATGAGGGTTTATTAATGTATAAAATATGTGATCATCACTTCAGAACCCCCGTGAAACTCCACTTTCACGAACCCCAGAAAACTCAGTAGCGTCATACCGCGTTAGAATCAATCCAAATGATAAGGATGATCTAGAGGCTCGCCCTCTTCGCACTGATCGTTCAGATGCTGTTCTTCCTCGCACTGACAATAAGGAGGTTGCTCCTCTTCTTCTTCTTCCCAATCTTTACTGACATAAATAATAATACAGAAATACATACAAAGAGGTGAGACAATCTACATCACTACTAACATGATAGTATAGAAAACGACAATACATACAGATATACCATTGTATACATCAAATCATATTATCATATCATACATAATATCTCAGACCAAATGTAAATATCACATCATGATGCAGACTACATAAGCAGATGTACACAGACTTGTTCCTACTCTATAGAGCTAAACACAAATATCAGAGAGAATGACCTAGTAGATTTGCCTGTAGCTCTGGCTGCCCCAGCCAAATATTATATAGTCAAAACATCATATACAATAGGCATTATTCTAAATAGTCTAAGCTAGATCGTGATTAAGAATAGTATTTGTTGAGATCGCTAGTGCATTGCCCGTTACCATGGCCCAGAGGAGCTACCAACTATCCACATGTGGAATCCTCCGCACACTAACGCCTCCAAGTTCACTCAATGAACCACACTACACCTATCGCACCCTCACTACGGTGTAATTCATCTCGTCAGCAACTTGCCAATTTCAACCAAATTGACACATTTCTCTATGCATGTGCATGAGCCAAAATACATAAATAATAATGTTATCATTATTTTTCATAATAGTACGTCACCACTTGGCAATACCATTTTTCAACATATCCGGTCCACCACTTTAACCCGACAGCAAACTACTATTATTCTCAATCGCGTAAATGTTTTATTGCGTTTTCACAATTGCGTCACCTTTTTCCAACGTTTTCAAATCGCATAAATATTTTTTGACGTTTTTGACATCACGTAGTATTTTTAAATCATTTTCTCAATCGTGTAACGTTTTTAAATCGTTTTCTCAATCGCGTAGCTTTTTTAAATCGTTTTCTCAGTCGCGTAGTTTAAAAATCATTATTTTGAATACACGTAAGGTATTTCTAATATTTTTCAATTACGTAAAATATTTCTTTACTTTCTAAATTATATTTTGAAACTTTCTCCATTATATATTTATTTGTAACTTTATTTATAGCATTTCCTCTTGAAAAATCCTTTAAGTGGTATTTTCTACCGTTTCCTTTAAAAATTACCCTTCTTGGACTTACCCAATATTTACCTCTCAAAACTTGCTAACGCGCTTCAAAACCCAAAGAGTGAGCTATACGTTAGTACTTTTCAAGTGTTTATTTTATTTCTCATCCTTACTTAATTTCTCTAATTAAGCTTCTAAAATAAATTTACTTCATTTTATTTTCTAAAATTCATTAAATTGAGTTCTCATTTAAATTAATTACATAAGTCCATGCTTAGGAAATAATTTTAGGTTGAAAACATCACGAGTAGGCATGTTAGCCAAAAATCATTCTATGCTTTAAAAATCATATTTAATTGTTTTCCATAATCTAATCTCTTATAAAAACTCTTAATCCAATTTATTATTATTAAACCACTTAATCCTTGCTTAGAAAATAATTTAGGACATCTTGGTCCTCTTGGTGGTGGTGAAGCTGTGAGCTTCATGTGTTCTTTGGAACACTCATGCAAATCCTCATCATGTTATTCACATCCTACTACATACAATAGCTATCATACTTGCATAAACACATATTTAAACATATATCAAAGCTATAAACATACTTGCATCAAAACTAATCACAAATAGGAAAAACTTTAAACAACTAAGTGAATGAATCCTTATGGATTCTTCACCACAAACACATCCATCTTCTCACCACCATACAAGGTTGATGAGATTAAATCTCCCTCTTACCTCTAAGGAAGACAAATCTCCTTCTAGCTTGTTCCTAGCGATTTTGTGTAGCTCCAAATAAAACCCTAGCAAACTTAAACAATTTATAAAGTCATAAACTAAGGTTGAAAAAGAAAAACCATGAATCAATCATGGCTTAGGACTTTTAGAATCAATTTAGAAACAAGAAACAAGGATTTTTACCTTGTATAGAAGAAACTTCAAGGTTGTTTTCCAAGCTTTAAATGCATGATTTTGAAGAAACTCACAACATGAAAGATGTCTAGAATGGTGTTTAGGTTTAAGAAGTGGTGTTGGATAAAATTTTAGAAGAGTGGAGGTATGATTATGGTGTGATGGCCGTGAGCTTCACAAAGGAAAGCAATGGTGTTTTTTTTGGTTCTTGGAAGAGAGAGAAAGGAGAAAATAGCTTTTGTGTGATAGAAAGGATGAAGATGAAATGAAAATGCTCTCCTCCCCTTGTGCTTGCCGTGGAGTGTATAGGAAGAAGGAGTCAAAGTTTTGGCTAGCAATTATGAAGAGCACATGTCTCTTGTCACAAGTTGATCATGCATTGGTCATGTGGGTGAATCACCAAGCTTCTAGGTGGTGCTTGAAGGCTCCATAACCGTGGGCTTAAAGAGAAGCTAACCAAGTTTTTGATTTCCTTTGATTCCTAACTAATTTAAGCCAACTTAGTTAGATTACTTAGTTACATTACCGACCATCTAGTTACCTAAATATGACTAATCACTTTCTTGATCATACTAGAACATTCTTGTAACTAAGGCTCTAATGAGTAGCTAACTAGGTTTGTTCCATTTAGTTACTACTTAGGCTTTCTACATTAACTTAATTAAGTTTAAGCTAGTAACTAACTAAATAGTCCAACCATTATTGTTGACTACTTCCTATTAGCTTAGAAAATTCAAGCCAATATCGTTGACCAATTTTTATTGGTTCACCGAATTGTAAGTCACAAAGACTTTTCTGATTCCTATTATCCACTGGGCACAAGCTACTACTCTTAAGTCAGTAGGTATTGTCCATCGGATAATAAAATAATATTAAAATATAAAATATTTTTATTTCAGAAATAAATTCTAAAATTTAAAAGATTGATACACGTATCACTCAAAATTGAGTTTAGTAAGATCCCCCAACTCCGAATAATCAGATAAAGATTTTCCCTAGCCCGAAAATTATTATTTTCCTGACTCAGAGTAAATCACACACAACAATTAAATACAATCACGAAAGAGTCAAAATAATTTTACAGCACACAAAAAATACAAAACAGTACATTTCAGACATTACTGTAAAATTAGTAAAATTTGGGGTGTTACAGAAAATATTATTTTTTCCTTCCTAAGCCTTTTTGTTGATGTCAAATAGTGGGAGTGAGAATTGGAAAGAAAAATATGTTTTTGTGCTTATTGTTAGATATACTTACATGAATATCTATTTTTCTATATTTCTCAACATATTTTTCTTTGGTGATTTGTCATCATAAAAAAGGTGGAGATTGTAGAAATAAGTTTGCCCCAATGGTTTAATATGTTAAGTTTTGATGATGACAAATACAAGACAAAAAGAATGATGTTTATGCTACATAGATATGCTGAATAGATTATATTGTATCATGCATGATTATATACTTTATCTAGTTATATTTCACTTAATAATCATGCAATGAGATATGTGTAGCATTCTTTATATAATATATCCAATAATGCTTTATATGAGTTATAATGAATTAATATTGGATTTGGCTCTATTTAAATAAAAATGTGCAAAGTGTTCTTTGTTGTATCCTATATAGAGTGTAACACCCTAGAAAACATGATAGACTTGTATATTGTTACAGAGATAGCTTAATACAGGTTTATCATGTCTGTTAAATTTTGTGACTATCTGAGCACGTTTAGGCACTTTGCTGCAATGCTATGTGTGGAAAATAGCTATTTTTAGCTCTAAAAATGACTTAAACTGTTTAGATAGTGGAAATAAATGCGAAGAGTTTATTTCTAAGTCACAAATATGTGAATTATGCTACTGTTAAGCATACTGGTTGTGTGTTTTAATACGAGATTGACTGCCAGCAAATATGAAAAAATGTGGAAATGGTGAAATCAAATTTTTAATGAATCTTAGGATTTATTTTAAGTCTGTTGGAGGTTAGAGAACTAGATTTGATGAAATCTAAGTGTTCTTAACAGATCGAGGTTTTAATACTTATCTAAGAGAAGCCAAATTTGACTTCCCTTTTATAAGATCCCACGACAGAGAGGGGAAAAAATAGAAACAAAAAAGAAAGAAGAGGAAAATATGAAGGGAGAAAGAGAGCAAGAAGGAGGAGAAACCAAGAGGAAAGCTTGGATCCATCCTTGACCATCTTCAAGATCTTCATATCAACTATAAGAAGTAGGGGTTTTGTGTTCATCTCCATCTCTTTTCATCATTTTCATCATAGTTGCACCTCTGGTGCTTAATAGGACAAAATGAGCTCTAGAGGTATTTGATGTTTTTGGCTTGCATGAATGTATTTCTTTGGTCATTTATGACTTGCTCATAGCATAAGTTAAAGATAGAAACTTAAAACATCTCATTTAGATCATTGATGCCCAAAAGAGGGGTTTAGGTCAAGCTAAGTGTGATTTAGTTTTTGGATCCAAATTGGAGGTTTTTGTTTGTGGTTATTGATTCCTATGTGTTAGTGGACTTGTTAGGAACTTGAAATCACCTAGAAACTAGATTGGAGTGGCCAAAATCTATGAATTTGGCCAATGGAACAGTGGCATAGTTTTGCAAAAATTTCTGCAGAACATCTGTCCCAGAAACACAGCCCATGTCTAAAGACACAATGGGGGGCGTGTTTCAATCTAGAAGCTTTTGTGGTCTTCATGAAAGTTGTAGCTCTTTCTCTTAGTTTTCCAATGCCACCAGAATCACCTTGTTTCGACCTCCGTAGCTCACGTTATATTCATTTTATTGAGCTAAGGTCAAAGGTTGAGATTGAGAAAAAAGGGTAAAATGTTATTTTAGGGGAAACGAGCTTTCCTAAGTGTTGGGACCTTTCAAGTATGCCTTTATATGTGTGATGAGACCTTAGTAAGGGTATTTAATGAAGTAAATTGTGGAATGCAAGTAAATCAATTGTGATACTAATTATTGTAAGTAATTAGTAATTGTTTTGCATCATATGTTTATAAAGAAATTGTTGTGTGATGCAATGGAACCTATGAAAGGTGTAGTTCCTTTTTTTTATGCTTCTTAGTTAGTGTGGAGACTCTAATAGGAGTATTTAATGAAGTGAGAATGTGATAAATTAAGAATAATTTGTAATGCTAATTATGCGAGGTAATTAGGCATTGATATGTATACATACATAAGTTGTGTATTGTGATATTAAGAAAATGAGTTTCCCTAGGAGTTAGAATCACTCATGTGTACTCTTTTAAGAGTGTTGGAGTACTTTTAGAAGTAATTGGATGAAATGTTTATGAAATAAACTTGAGATGCATGTAAATCAATTGTGGAGCTAATTATGAGAAACAATTAGTGATTGTATTGCATGTGATGTTTATGAAACATATTGAGGTGAGTAATATCCTCTTAATGTTGATTGAGTCATATTGAGGTAAGTAATATCCTCTCTATGTTCTTGAGTAAGGTGGTGAGTAATATCCTCTTTATATTGATTGAACAATGAGGTAAATAATTCTTTTTTATGTTGAGGTAATTAATTCCTCATCATGATTGATGATTAGTGAGGTAAGTAATATCCTCCCTATATTTTTGTTGAACAGTGAGGTGAGTAATATCCTTTGTATCTGTTGATGGATAATGTAGGTGAGTCATATCCTCACTATGCCTGATAATTCATAACATTACCATGGAATTGGTGTTCCTGAATATGGTATCATGACATTACCAAGGACTTGGTATCATAACATTATTCATTTCATACTTAAGATTTACATAAGCATAAACACTAGACATAATTTGGCATAGCATGGCAATTGTATGGCGGTTGTTATCATGACATTAAATCATAACAATGCAATTGTACAGGCGATTGCGTATCTCTGAGATGGAGATGTTGTTTGCTTTTGTGATAGAAGTGTTAATTCAGTAAATGTGTAACATTTATGAATGTATAAACTGTTGATTTTGGAATACTTCTGCTGGGATGTGATTTCTCACCCCGATTATGTTGCCATGTAAATCCAAGTACGAGTTCTCCAAAAAGAGAAACAAGAGTTTGGAGTGCTTAGCTTAGTGTAGCTAGGTAGTTTCTTTTAAAATGATGTACGTTTTATATTTTTAAGAAATACAGTTGTGGTGTAATATTTATATATTCATTCGAGGCTCATATTTTCTATATATGCATGGTTTTGTTATATTGGAAATTGCATAGTTGTGAAAGTAACAGGTCTAAATCTAATGACTGTAGTGATATACTATGGTTATTAAATTCGGGATGTTACATAGAGCATATTTATTAGTAATTGATAAATATTTTACTTGGATCTATGAAAGTCTTATATGCATGCTAGACTAACTAGAGTTATACATTTATGAATCATGCATATCAAAATATTGAATTATGAATTTGGACTATGTTTGTTTTAAGTGAGTAATACTTTGTAGGATAGTCTAAGTGTAACATCCCGAAAAGTATCTGTTTAATTATAAATAATCATTTTATAATATTCTTAATTTTTAGGAATTTTTCAGGAATTTTTCAGAAATGACGAATATTTTAATATATTTTTCGTTTTGTGTGCACACTGAGCTGAGAATTGCTGAGGTCAGTGTAACGCTCCTGAAATTATTTATTTCACCACAAATAGTCATTTTCTAATATTTGTGATTTATGTGAATTCTTTCAGAATTTTTCGGAAATGACGAATATTTTAATATATTCTTCGTTTTGCGAAATATTGAGCAGAGTCGGGAAAATGACTGTAATGCTTCAAAAATTGGAAAATTATATGACGTCGAATATTTTAGTATATTCCTCGTTTTGTGTGCGCACTGAACGAAATCAGAGAAACGAGATGTTTTCTTCGAGAACCTGAAACTATGGACACGTCGACCGGGGATCTTACTAAACCCGAGGCTAGAACAATTTACGAGGCTTCACGATTTTCGAAAAATTTTAACAAATAAAACAAAATAATACTGCGAAAAATTCATCTGTCAGATAAATTAATACTGACTTCTGTCAACTGTAACTATTATCCATTGGATAATAGCATGTAATAAAAATCCTATCACATTATCTTAATGTAATCTACTTTATGTCTAATCAATTCACTTTAATTCAAATTTAATATAAAATAATCAAAGCTTCTTTGAGAAACTTTGACCCAACAACGACCACAATGCCCTTAGCTTCCAAGGGAAGCCAAAACACTCTCTCTTCCCTCTCTCTTCAAGCACGGCAGCAGCCCATTTTTGGGGGGAAAATATTTGGTTCCATTTAGTTAATTTCATCACACAAAAATCATTTAACCTAAAAACACTTTCTTTCTCTTCTTCTTCTTCTTCTTCTTCTTTCTTCATTTTGTTTTTCTCCTCTTTCTCTCTAGGAGAGCTCATGGCAGCCTCTCTCTCCCACACCTCAACCTTCTCAAAATTTTCATCCAACCCAATTTTCCTAATCCTCTCCCTCTCCTAAACACCTTTTTTGCTTCGAGCTTCTTGAAAATCCACCATCTTCATCACTTTCTTTATGCTTCAAGGTTAGGTTTTTGGGTAAACTTCAAGGCTCTTCTCCTCTTCCCTTCATTTTCGGTTTCAAGGGTCTTTTAATGACCATCTACACTCCATTTTTCAAGCCTTTGTGCTATTCTAATCAAGTTGAATTTTCTAGGGTTTGGGTGGCACCAATCCGAAATTTCAAGGGAGTTCTTGGAGGTTTCTCTTGATTTCTTCACTTGTGTAAGAGGAAGACACTCCTCCTCAACCTCTATTAGCATCTAGGAACCTTGGTTGTGTTGTTTGTGAGAAAACCCTAATGAGGGTCATTCTTTAATTTGATGATCTATGTGTTTGCATTGTTGGTTTTATGTTGTTTATGACTTTGGATTGAAAGGTTGTGTGTATTAATATATTGGATTGGATTGGACGGTTGAAAATGGAAGAAAAATAATTGAGAACCCCTTAGGGAGGCCACAGTTTTTGGGCCTAAAATTAGGTAAATTGTGGACAAGTTATAACAAGTAGAAGACTTAAATTTATCAAGTGATAAAATGAAATCAATGGAAGGAAAACTTGAAATTGGAACCTCTAGGGTGGCCATGGTTTTGAGCCCAAAACTGGGTTCTTCGTGAACTAATTTAACAAGTGAAAGATTAAGTGAATCAAGAGTATAACATGTAATGTGATGACTTGAAAAGATTTGGGGATTGAACCCTTAGAGAGGCCACGGCCTCTAAGGCCTTTTAAGGCTTGATTATGCAACTTTAGTAGCTTAGAAGTTTGGGTAATCGAGTGATTAAAAATCTATGTAAGGAGATAGGTAATTAATAAATTGGAAGGACTCAATATAACTAGAGATTTCATAAATTTTAAAGGAACCATGAGTGAAACTTTCATAAGACTTAGGATAGGTTCAAGAGAACAAGAACAAGAAAGTGTGAGTCTTTAAGAGCTTAGAATGATTTACCAAGTGTAAAAGAATGAATTATAATATGAGGATTAAATCAATTATGAGAATTTAATTGGAAATGGACCTTGTAGGAAAGACAAATTCTAAGTTAGGATTCATAATGGACCTAAGAACGTACCATTTGGCTTGATCTCAATATTATGATGTTATGGGTCCATATGAGTGACCATGTGTATATTGATGCTCTCTTGGCCAATTGCGGCATATTATTGAATTGTATGAAATCAATGATCATACGTATTCATGCATAGAGTCTTATGCATTGTGAATGTCCTGTGGACTGTTGTAAGGCCAAGTTGCCTAGGAGATTGAACACACCTTAGTGCGGGTGCGAGTAGACTAGTGTAGGTCATGTTTGACCTTGGGGGCGTCAAGGTGCGGGTCCTCCACAATGGGCAGTTGGTAGCTCTCCTACCCGTGGGGCAAATCGATGCAAACGCACCGACGATCCGGACCGAGGCACTATCCTATATCGTGATCTAGCGTGGACTGTCTGTACAATGCCTGAATGTGCATGCAGAAATTACTGACTTATAGCACTTTGGCCGCGGCAGCCGAATTACAGACATGTCTCTTGATCTTTCTCTTCAACTGTTTGTGTCTAGCTCCATGGAGTAGGAAATTGGGAAAACATGCATGTGCATCATGGAATAATCTATCATTGTAAATTATTACTTTCCATAAATATGAATTGTTGGGTTATTATTGTAATGAATATTTGCCTGAGGCTGTTGTTTGTTTATTGTTGTACTCAAATGCCTAGTATGTTGACTATCTTTTCTACATGCTACCTGGGTGCTATGCGTCGTCCCATTTCTGGTTGCTATAATTGGTAATGATGGTAGGATGTCTTACCTCTTTCCTGTATTTCTATTATTTGCTGCCTGTGCGTATACTGTATCTACCGAAGACGACGGCAAGGAGGTTGAAGCCCTTGACTTCCCCGGCTTCTGGCCCGATCAAGACTAGCACCTACTGTGGAGCATGGAGGCACGCATGCGCGGATTTCTGGGTGATGTGCGTCTGATCTTCCTTGGGGGACCAGAGTGTTGGCACGTCAACTTGAGTTCTGATCGCTGCATCTATCTGGGAGACGTGTCGATTTCTCTAGCCTGGAGACGTCATGAGACGCCGATCTTTACCTGCTACATCAGCCTGTGTTTGGAGTTCTATCTGCCCATTCGAGAGATGTGGGGTGACTGTTACTACACCTCGCAGGAGGACTCCTTTGATTCCACCGCTCGGGCTCCTGCCCATGGCTCCGTGGTTCGGATAGAGGTTTCCTCTAACGAGGAGGACCCCACTGAGGATCCTGATACGGTCCCTCCTCCTCTGAGGGACTGACTTTTCTGGTAGCTGCTGATGGCTGCCAGTGTTTTATTTTGGGGGCCTGATGTTTTGTATTTTGGTGGGCTGTATATTTTGATATCTGGGGATGTATATGTATGATCCTTTTTTAGAAATTTCCAGGCTTGTATTTAAAGTACAGTTGATATATATATATATATATGCGTATCATTCAGATGTGAATTTTATTTTCTGTCTTACTCTTTACTGCCATTCCAGTTTCGTTACTTAGTTTTATTAATTAACAAAAAAAAATATACCGCCATTTTACTCAATTATTAAAGCATCGAACAAGTTAACTTTAAACTAAATGAACCGGGTCTTAATTTAGAAAATTTTATTTTTTGCATTTTCTTCTATTTGACAATGTGACGCTCCCTCCCAAAAAGGGGCATTACATTAAGTTGGTGTCAGAGCCCTGGTTTGAGTTACTTTGGGTCTTGTGTGTGAGTCTATCTTGTTTGTGCTGTGTGAATCTTTGTGATTGATGTTTTGAATGAATCCTTCTGACTTTTCTTATGTTTTCAGTTAATCTAATTCAAGAGAAAGTGAGATGGCGAGAGGCAGAGAAATGGCAGCTGCTGTAGAAGCGATGCAGCGGATAGCGGAAGTCATCGCGCAACAAAATGAGTGTGCTGCTCAGCAACAAGAGAGAGCTACCCAACAACTCGAAGCAACTGTCGATGCACAAAACTTAGCAGAATTTCGTCGCCACAACCCTCCACAATTCAAGGGAGAATTCGATCCAGACAAGGCTAGTTTGTGGATCAAGGAACTAGAGAAGGTTTTCTGTGGCATGAATTATGCCGAAGATAAGAAGGTGAACTACGCTACCTTTATGCTTGTCAGCAACGCCGAAGATTGGTGGAACGGAACTCAGAGAGTGTTGGAGGCCGAGGGATGTGACATTACATGGGACTTGTTCAAGGACAAATTCTTGGACAAATACTTTCCTTCAAGCGTGAGGCATGCAAAAGAGATGGAGTTTCTCAACCTGAGGTAGGGGAACATGACCGTGAGTGACTATGCGGCCAAATTTGAGAACTTGGAGAAGTTTTCGATGCATTATCAGCACCAGATAGATGAAGCTTGGAAGTGTTGGAAGTTCACCGAGGGACTGAGATACGAAGTGAAAAAGGTTGTGATCACTCTGAAAATTAAAGTGTTCTCAGAATTGTTGGACACGTGCTGTGAAGTGGAGGCCTTGGAACAAGCTAGAGACTCGAGAAGCAAGAACTCTGGGCCTGCAAGGTTCCAAAGAGGTGGAGGAAGTAGTTCGAACCGTTTCCAAAAGAAGCCCTATTCTCGACCAATGGGAAGCCAGCAACAAACTGGTGGAAGTTCTGGTGGAGGTTCTACTGGGAACCAGACTAGTCAGACTGTGGCATATCCCTCTAAATGCCTAAAGTGTGGAAAAGACCATCACACGAGAGACTGCACGATCAAAGGGATTATCTACTTCAGATGTAGCAAACCGGGCCACATGTCCAGAGACTGCAACCAGACAAAGGCTGAACCTTCAGTCAATGTGACTCGAGCCAAGAAACCGCAAGCCAGAGGTCGAGTTTACACCATGAGCGGAGCTGAAGCCTCCGAATCCGAAGACTTGATTCAAGGAAAAGGCACCATAGAAGGTAATCTTTTAAAAGTACTGTATGACTCTGGGGCAACCCATTCTTTCATATCATATGACTGTGTGCTACGACTTGACTTACCAGTGTCTACCTTATCTTTCAATTTGACTGTCTTAACCCCTACTGATAAACTGGTAGTTACTACCAAAGTCTATTTAAAGTGTCCCCTAATTGTTGAAGGTTGAATCTTTTCTGTCGATTTGATCTGTTTACCTCTCACACAATTAGATATAATCCTAGAGATGGACTGGTTGTCTTTGAACCATGTTCTGTTAGATTGCTCTAGAAAAATCATAGTTTTCCCTGTGGATGAAGATTCTAGATACTTGACGGCCAACCAAGTACGAGCTTTCTTGAAAGAAGGAGGTCAAGGATACATGCTACTATCTTCTTTGAAGATCGAGAGCGAGGCTAATTTGAGTACTATTCCAGTGGTAAAGGAGTTTCTTGAAATCTTTCCAGAAGATGTACCTAGTTTACCACCGACGTGCGAGATAGAGTTTGCTATTGACCTTGTACCGGGAGCTAGTCCCGTGTCTATAGTACCTTACCAAATGTCGCCAACAGAATTGGCAGAACTTAAGAAACAACTAGAGGAGCTTTTGGAGAAACAGTTTGTCAGATCGAGTGTATCACCCTAGGGAGCACCAGTGTTGTTAGTTCGGAAGAAGGACGGTACCTCAAGATTGTGTGTGGACTATAGACAGTTAAACAAGCTGACGATCAAGAACAAATATCCACTCCCAAGAATTGATGACTTAATGGACCAACTGCAGGGAGCAGCGGTGTTTTCGAAGATCGATCTGAGATTTGGATATCATCAGATAAGAGTGAAAATGGAGGATATACCCAAGACTGCTTTTCGTACCTGATACGGTCATTACGAATACCTTGTGATGCCATTTGGTGTGACGAATGCACTTGCTATCTTCATGGACCACATGAACAGAATCTTTCGCCCTTATCTGGACAAGTTTGTTGTCGTCTTCATTGATAATATCTTGATATATTCCCCGAACCGGGAGGATCATGCTGAACACCTCAGCATAGTTTTCCAGATTCTGAAGGAGAATGAACTGTACGTCAAACTGTCGAAGTGTGAGTTTTGGCTAGATGAGGTGAAGTTTTTAGGCCATGTGATCTCAAAAGAAGGGATTGCAGTGGATCCGTCAAAAGTAAAGGTAGTGCTACAGTGGGAAAGGCCGAAGTCAGTGACGGAAATTCGTAGCTTCGTGGGTTTAGCCGGATATTACAGAAGATTCATAGAAGGGTTTTCCAAAATTGCTGGACCGCTCACTCAACTGACAAAGAAGGACTAGGCTTTTGAATGGACTGATAGTTGCGAGCAAAGTTTCCAAGAGTTGAAGAGACGGCTAACCACCTCACCGGTGTTAGTGCTACCTGATTCGAATGAACCATTTGAGGTGTACTGTGACACTTTGTACCAAGAATTGGGATCTGTTCTTATGCAGCACAGAAGAGTGGTAGCTTATGCTTCACGACAGTTGCGAGTGCATGAAAAGAATTACCCGACGCATAATTTGGAACTAGCAGCGGTGGTTTTTGCCCTAAAGATATGGAGGCATTTACTCTATGGAGCAACATTCAACATCTACAGTGATCACAAAAGCTTGAAATATTTGTATGTTTAGAAAGAACTGAACATGAGGCAGCAGAGATGGCTAGAATTCCTAAGGACTATGATTTCCAGCTATTGTATCACCCTGGCAAAGCAAACATCGTGGCAGACGCCTTGAGTAGGAAGACTGTCAGTGTTTCTGCCCTGATGATCAAGGAAAGAGACCTCATAGAACAGTTTAGAGATGTTTGGTCATTTGTTAAGTTGGAACCCGAAAAGATTTGTATGAACATGGTCACTATCTCAAACGAACTAATGGATGACATACGGGAAAAGCAAAAGGTCGATGAATTCTTGCAAGAAGTGAGAGAACTAATGAGGCAAGGTAAAGAAACTGAATTTGAGGAAGGAATGGATGGAATTCTGAGGTTTCAGGGTAGAGTCTGTATCCCCCGCGACCAAGAGCTTAAACAGTATATTGTGGAACATGCTCACACCAGCATGCTGAATATGCACCCGGGCATAACGAAGATGTACCAAGACTTGAAGAAGTTGTTCTGGTGGCACGGAATGAAGAGTGACGTCACTAGATGCGTATCGACTTGTCTAGTTTGTCAAAAAGCTAAAGTGGAACATCAAAGACCTGCAGGATTGCTGCAACCATTGTCTATTCCTGAATGGAAATGGGACAGCATCGCAATGGATTTTGTTGTGGGTTTGCCAAGGACAAAGAAAGGACACGACTCGATTTGGGTAATAGTGGATCGACTCACAAAGTCAACTCATTTTCTCCCGATCAACATAAAGTATAGTCTGGAGGACCCAACTATATATTGGAGAGATCGTTAGACTGCATGGTGTGCCTACGAGTATTGTCTCAGATAGGGATCTGAGGTTTACTTCAAAATCCTGGCAGAGTCTACAAGCATCGTTAGGAACGAAATTACGTCTAAGTTCGGCGTACCACCCACAAACCAATGGTCAATCAGAAAGAACGATCCAATCTTTAGAAGATTTACTTAGAGCTTGTACTATAGAGCAGACTGGATGTTAGGATGAAATCTTGCCATTGATAGAATTCATCTACAACAACAGTTATCATTCAAGTATAGGGATGGCACCCTATGAAGCTCTGTATGGACGACGGTGTCGGACACCATTGTGTTGGTACCAAGACGGTGAGCATCTCACGATTGGACCAGATATCATTCAACAGACAACTGAGAAGGTCAAAATGATTCAAGAGAAGATGAAGACTGCTCAGAGCCAGCAAAAGAGTTATGCAGATAAGAGGAGAAAGCCTCTTGAGTTTGAGGAAGGTGAGCATGTATTCTTGAAAGTCACACCTACGACTGGGGTTGGCCGGGCTTTGAAATCTAGAAAACTCACTCCAAAATTTCTTGGGCCTTACCAAATTCTTCGCCGGATAGGTCTAGTAGCTTACCAGATAGCTTTACCCCCTTTTCTTTCCAACATACACAATGTCTTCCATGTGTCGCAACTGCGTAAGTATTTACTTGACCCAAGTCATGTCATAGCACTGGACACAATACAGTTAAAAGAGAACTTGACCTATAAGGCGCCTCCTGCGAGAATCAAGAATCGATGGATAAAGCAACTTAGAGGCAAGGAGAATCCATTGGTAAAGGTGATCTGGAATGAAACGACTGGTGATGCGACTTGGGAACTAGAGGACAAAATGAAAGAGCAACACCCATATCTTTTCTAAGGTACGTAAATTTCGAGGACAAAATTCCTTTTTAGTAGAGGAGTGTTGTAACATCCTGAAAAGTATCTGTTTAATTATAAATAATCATTTTATAATATTCTTGATTTTTAGGAATTTTTTTGGAATTTTTCGGAAACGATGAATATTTTAATATATTTCTCGTTTTGCGTGCACACTGAGCTGAGAATTGCTGAGGTCAGTGTAACGCTCCAAAAATTATTTATTTCACCACAAATATTCATTTTCTAATATTTGTGATTTATGTGAATTCTTTCAGAATTTTTCAGAAATAATGAATATTTTAATATATTCCTCGTTTTGCGTGAATATTGAGCAGAGTCGGGAAAACGACTGTAATGCTTCAAAAATTAGAAAATTATATGACGAATAGTCGTTTTATAATATTTGCAATTTTTGAGAATTTTCTGGGAATTTTCTGGAAACGTCGAATATTTTAGTATATTTCTCGTTTTGCGTGCGCACTGAGCAGAACTGGAGAAATGAGATGTTTTCTTCGAGAACCTGGAACTATGGACACATCGACGGGGGATCTTACTAAACCCGATGCTGGACATAGTTTACAAGGCTTCGCAGTTTTCGAGAAATTTTAACAGATAAAACAAAATAATATTGCAAAAAATTTATTTGTTAGATAAATTAATACTGACTTCTGTCAACTATAACTATTATCCACTTTGGATAATAGCATGTAATAAAAATACTATCACATTATCCTAATGTAATCTACTTTATGTCTAATCAATTTACTTTAATTCAAATTTAATATAAAATAATCAAAGCTTCTTTGATAAGCTTTGACCCAACAATGACCACAATGCCCTTAGCTTCCAAGGGAAGCCAAAACACTCTCTCTTCCCTCTCTCTTCAAGCACGGCAGCAGCCCATTTTTGGGGGGGAAAAGATTTGGTTCCATTTAGTTAATTTCATCACACAAAATTCATTTAACCTAAAAACACTTTCTCTCTCTTCTTCTTCTTCTTCTTCTTTCTCTTTCTTCATTTTGTTTTTCTCCTCCTTCTCTCTAGGAGAGCTCATGGAAGCCACTCTCTCCCACACCTCAACCTTCACAAAATTTTCATCCAACCCCATTTTCCTAATCCTCTCCTTCTCCTAAACACCTTTCTTGCTTTGAGCTTCTTGAAAATCCATCATCTTCATCACTTTCTTTAAGCTTCGAGGTTAGGGTTTTTGGGTAAACTTCAAGACTCTCTCCTCTTCTCTTCATCTTTGGTTTCAAGGGTCTTTTAATGACCATCTACACTCCATTTTTCAAGCCTTTGTGCTATTCTAATCAAGTTGAATTTTCTAGGGTTTTGGGTGGCACCAATCCGAAATTTCAAGGGAGTTCTTGGAGGTTTCTCTTGATTTCTTCACTTGTGTAAGAGGAAGACACTCCTCCTCAACCTCTATTAGCATCTAGGAACCTTGGTTGTGTTGTTTGTGAGAAAACCCTAATGAGGGTCATTCTTTAATTTGATGATCTATGTGTTTGCATTGTTGGTTTTATGTTGTTTATGACTTTGGATTGGAAGGTTGTGTGTATTAATATATTGGATTGGATTAGACGGTTGAAAATAGAAGAAAAATAATTGAGAACCCCTTAGGGAGGCCATGGTTTTTGGGCCTAAAATTGGGTAAATTGTAGACAAGTTATAACAAGTATAAGACTTAAATTTATCAAGTGATAAAATGAAATCAATGGAAGGAAAACTTGAAATTGGAACCTCTAGGGTGGCCACGGTTTTGAGCCCAAAACTAGGTTCTTGGTGAACTTATTTAACAAGTGAAAGATTAAATGAATCAAGAGTATAACATGTAATGTGATGACTTAAAAAGATTTGGGGATTGAACCCTTAGAGAGGCCACGGCCTCTAAGGCCTTTTAAGGCTTGATTATGCAACTTTAGTAGCTTAGAAGTTTGGGTAATCGAGTGATTAAAAATCTATGTAAGGAGATAGGTAATTAATAAATTGGAAGGACTCAATATAACTAGAGATTTCATAAATTTTAAAGGAACCATGAGTGAAACTTTCATAAGACTTAGGATAGGTTCAAGAGAACAAGAACAAGAGAGTGTGAGTCTTTAAGAGCTTAGAATGATTTATCAAGTGTAAAAGAATGAATTACAATATGAGGATTAAATTAATTATGAGAATTTAATTGGAAATGGACCTTGTAGGAAAGACAAATTCTAAGTTAGGATTCATAATGGACCTAAGAACGTACCATTTGGCTTGATCTCAATATTATGATGTTATGGGTCTATATGAGTGACCATGTGTATATTGATGCTCTCTTGGCCAATTGCAGCATATTATGAATTGTATGAAATCGATGATCAAACGTGTTCAGGCATAGAGTCTTATGCATTGTGAATGTCCTGTGGACTGTTGTAAGGCCAAGTTGCCTAGGAGATTGAACACACCTTAGTGCGGGTGCGAGTAGACTAGTGTAGGTCATGTTTGACCTTGGGGGCGTCAGGGTGCGGGTCCTCCACAATGGACAGTTAGTAGCTCTCCCACTCTGGGGCAAATCGATGCAAACGCACCGACGATCCGAACCGAGACACTGTCCTATATCGTGATCTAGTGTGGATTGTCTGTACAATGCCTAAATGTGCACGTGGAAATTACTGACTTATAGCACTTTGGCCGCGGCAGCCGAGTTACAGACATGTCTCCTGATCTTTCTCTCTGATTGATTGTGTCTAGCTCCATGGAGTAGGAAATTGGGAAAACATGCATGTGCATCATGGAATAATCTGTCATTGTAAATTATTACTTTCCGTAAATATGAATTGTTGGGTTATTATTGCAATGAATATCTGCCTGAGGCTGTTGTCTGTTTATTGTTGTACTCAAATGCCTAGTATGTTGACTATCTTTTCTACATGCTACCTGGGCGCTATGCGTCGTCCCATTTCTGGTTGCTATAATTGGTAATGATGGTAGGATGTCTTACCTCTTTCCTGTATTTCTATTATTTGCTGCCTATGCGTATACTGTATCTACCGAAGACGACGGCAAGGAGGTTGAAGCCCCTGACTTCCCCGGCTTCTGGCCCGATCAAGACTAGCACCTACTGTGGAGCATGGAGGCACACATGTGCGGATTTCTGGGTGATGTGCGTCTGACCTTCCTTGGGAGGCCAGAGTATTGGCACATCAACTTGAGTTCCGACCAATGCGTCTATCTGGGAGACGTGTCGATTTCTCTAGCCTGGAGACGTCTTGGGACGCCGATCTTTACCTGCTACATCAGCCTGCGTTTGGAGTTCTATCTGCCCATTCGAGAGATGTGGGGTGACCGTTACTACACCCTGCAGGAGGACTACTTTGATTCCATCGCTCGGGCTCCTGCCTGTGGCTCCATGGTTCCGATAGAGGTTTCCTCTGACGAGGAGGACCCCACTGAAGATCCTGATACGGTCCCTCCTCCTCTGAGGGACTGACTTTTCTGGTAGCTGCTGATGGCTGCCAGTGTTTTATTTTGGGGGCCTGATGTTTTGTATTTTGGTGGGCTGT
This sequence comes from Ormosia emarginata, assembly GCA_029884605.1. Classification (NCBI taxonomy): domain Eukaryota; kingdom Viridiplantae; phylum Streptophyta; class Magnoliopsida; order Fabales; family Fabaceae; genus Ormosia; species Ormosia emarginata. Next base: position 21,830,716 of record JAQQTP010000074.1, on the reverse strand, counting down.
ATATTTTGATATCTAAGGACGTATATGTATGATCCTTTGGGGCGGGTATAGTTTTGCTTTTTGGAAATTTTCAGACTTATATTTAAAGTACAGTTGATATATACATATATTATATATATATATATATATATATATATATATATATATATATATATATATATATATATATATATATATATATATATATATATATATATATATATATATATATATATATATACGTATCATTCAGATGTGAATTTTATTTTTTGTCTTACTCTTTACTGCCATTCCAGTTTCGTCACTTAGTTTTATTAATTAACAAAAAAAAATATACCGCCATTTTACTCAATTATTAAAGCATGGAACAAGTTAACCTTAAACTAAATGAACCGGGTCTTAATTTAGAAAATTTTATTTTCCGCATTTTCTTCTATTTGACAATGTGACGTTCCCTCCCAAAAAGGGGCGTTACACCAAGTACCAAGAGTGAGAATTGCAAAAAGAAAGTAAAAGATCACAATTATACTCAACACAAGAAGAATGAGAATGATAAGTTGTCTCAAGCATTTTCAATATTTGAAGAGAAAAAATTTTTGGAAGCTTGGATTACTTCAAGAAGCTTAAGGACTAGAATTAGTATATTTTTCTTTTAGGTTTTCTCCTATGTAAAAATAGAGGTTTTACATAAAAAGAGCTCAAATATGTTTTTAAATATTTAAAAATGGTTCTTAAATGCTAAAATGTCAAACAAACATGTTTTGAAAAGTTAGTAATGGTGGTAATTAAAAATTATAAAAAATAGTTAAGTTTGTGTTTTGAAAAACTAACCTTTAATTACTATTTTGATCATAACTTTCAAAATACTTTGAGTTTTGTCATGAAACTTATTTCATTTGAAAATAGACTCAAAGATCTTTCCAATGAGTGGTCATTTCCTTTAAACAGATAAGAAATGAAGAAGTTATGACTATTTGCTTTAAACTATGAAAAATAGTCAAGTTTGAGTTTCGAATAGCTGACCTTTGGTTACTCTTTTGATCATAACTTTCATAATACTTTAGGTTTTGTTATGAAACTTATTTCATTTGAAAATAGACTCAAAGATATTTTCAATGAATGGTCATTGGCTTTAATCAGATAAGAAATGAAGAAGTTATGACCTTTTAAAGTTAGTTTTCAAAACCAGAGGCCATGTAATCGATTACAACATCCATGTAATCGATTACCACATGCCCAAAAGCATTCCTAATAGCCATAAATGACTAGTTTTCATAAAAAATCATTTATAAAACACTACTAATGGTTATTTTGTCACTTGGGCTCTATAAATAAGTGTATATTGAAGCATTTACGTCTTTAGAGACTCTAGAACACTTAGTTTCATCCTTGAATTATCAAAATCATATTTTGAGCTCTTTATTGCAAAATCCTTCTATTCCTTTATTCTTCAAGTTGTATATCTACTCTTGTGAGTGTTTATAATCTTTCTCTTCATCTTAAAATCATTGTAAGAGGGAGAGGTATCCCTTAAGAGAGAAAATGGTGAGGCATCCCTTGTAGTGAGGCTCAAACACAAAGGGTGAGGTATCCCAAAGGTGTCGTGAGTGCTCTTAAATGCAAATGTTTTTCAAGCACCTATGAAGCTTGAAGAGTTGGAGGCTCTAGCACAAGGACGAGGTATCCTAAGGTGTGAGGAGTGCTCTTGTTTGTACAAAGGTTTTCCTAGCACTTGTGAAGTCTAGGAGATGGTGAAGAAAATCTCAAGTTAAGCTTGGGGACTGGATGTAGGCCACAAGTGGTTAGTGGCTGAACTAGGATAAATTCTTAAGTTTGATTCTCTTTTCTCTACACTCTTTAATTTCAATATTTGGTGCAATATATTTTTTATTGCATATATTGTGCTTTTGATGTTTTGATTTTAAGAACTTGATATCTAGCTTAGTTGCTTGATTTTTCCCATAACCCAAGTTGTATTTGAGTAATCTACAATAGTTGTATCTTTGTTAGACTTATTCCGCTGCAAGTGTTGATTGAGTATATCAAAATGTTTGATTTCTTAATGTTGTGTTAAAAATTTGTAATCACCCAATTCACCCCCTCTTAGGTGATGGTTGCCATGACTAACAATACTAAGTATTTGTGAATTCTTACCCCGCTATGTTGCCATGTAATTTCAGGTCAAGACTCCAAAAAGGAAAAAAAGAAGAAAAAGGCTTAGAGTAGTCATTTTGTTTTCTTTTGAATGAATACATGTATTTAGTTATATTGCTATTTTTTTAGAAAAATTTATGGATGACAATGAGCCCGTTTATGGCCAGTGATGTAGATATATATAATATTTTCTTCCCTTTTGGCTCTCTATACTAGCTTGTGCAGTTATTATGGACTTATGTTTTATGCGTCTTTATAAAGTAGCACGCTTGATACTATTTATCTTTAAATATCCTGGTTCTATTGAGATAATTGTATTAGGGTGTTACATTATGGTATTAGAGCAGTTCATCCTGTTGAGCTGGGGTATGGATTGACTATGCTTAGGCATGTTTGGTAATAGTTGTGCATTTCTTGTCTCTTGCTTGAGATGTTGGAGTTCATCTTGTTGAGTCAGGGTATGGACTGACTATATGTTTAGTAATAATTGTGCATTTATCGTCTCTTGCTTGAGATGTTGGAGTGAAATTGTATGACTTTCCTTGTGTTTGGGTGTTATAAGCTATTATTGCACGGTTACAATGCGTTGAAACTGATTAACTAAATATATATTATTCTGTGCGTACAAAAAACTATGGCACCACAGAGGCAAACTAGAGGATCTGGAAACACATCTAGTGAGGGCCCTGACATGGTTGGAGCTTTCAAGGTTATGGCAGATGCCTTGAGGGAGCAGACTGCTATGAACGTTAGAATGCTGGAGAGGTTGGGAGTCAATCCATCTCAGCAGCCTACACCACCACCAAACCAACCTGAGCAACCTATCTAAGGGATACTTTTGGCTCTTTTGCTTACTGCAAGTGCACAGGTCGCACTTGTAGTATAACTAGGAGTCGGATATCGTTCCCACAAGGACAAACGTTAAATTCAGTACTAAGTATGAACCAATAACTCAAGTATTTCTATTCAAGGACATATAAATTGGAAAGATTTGTATTAACTAATTATAAGAACTTAAAACTATAAGATTGAAATTAAAGTTGATGATTAAAGAATAGGAAATCCTTTTTCACCTCCTACTTCCATTGATAATAAGTAATCCTTACGAGTAATATAAATGAAATGGCTAGGTTAGCTTGGGAATCTAAATTAGTTAAAAGCCTATGTCTAGGTCAATTAACCATGCTTCCATTACCTAATTCACTATGTGTCCATGAGAATTATTGTAAATCCACTCATTAAGATCTATTTCCAATTAATTACTATGCATGGCCAATAGGTATATTTCTATCCTATTAACGAATCATTGCATCCAAACCAATTGAATGAAATAGAACATACATCAATCATACATATGATCTCAAATCCAAATTCCTATGTCTAAGTTCATTAGATTTTAACAAATCAATTGAAAGCTGATTAGACTATCAAAGCATTAAGCATTATATGATTGAATCAAAACTAAATCACATATATAAACTCAAAGAATTACAAGATTAATCAATATCCATAGGAGGATCCAAAGAACAACCCTATACATAGCCTAGCCACTCATGACAAATGAAAATGGATCACAAAGAAGCATAGTCATGATAAGGAAAGAGAGGAAGATGAGGGAAAGAGAAGAGAAAGCTCATGGAGTGATCCTTCAAGCTTTAATCATCCTTTTCAATCTTGGACACTTTTGCTTCCTTTCAATCTCACATGAAAAACCCTAGTAGCTGCTCTCTAAAAACTGATTCTCCCCTTTTGAAATATGATAGAATAGTATTTATAGGCTCCAGAATTCTATTTCATGCAGTGGCACTATACATTCCACGCTGCGGCGTATGGTGAAATTAGGTCAATATATCGTAGCGCTAATTATTCACGTCACGGCACTCAAGCCTCGAGTTGCTTCTGTCAGAAACATGGGATGCCCCACATCGCAGCGCTATGTGTTAAACTTCACCTTGTGCCTCCTCTTGCTATGCAGCTCTAAGTCTTTGACAATTCTACTCATTGAGCCCTTCTTATAATTTGGAAGTCACCAAATTAATTGCAAATACAAGTTCACATAATCAGATGAAGAATTATACCAATTTGCTCAACAATCATCTAGGAAGATATCACAATCGAATTCAATGAATAGAGCTCAAAATCTTCTAAATATGCCTGATAACAAGGACGAAGCAATGAATCCAACACCATATATAGGGCCAAAATAACTACATTTTATGGAGTTATTAGTTACTTGTAGGAAGGAATCAAAACTTCCAAGACCTCTCAAAATTCAAGAAGTCTAACCCATCATCCTTTAAGGGGGACTATGACTCGGTCAGCGCGGAGGGTTGGCTTAAGGAGATGGAAAAGATTTTCATTGTCATGGTGTGCTCAGACTAGTAGAGAGTGCTTTTTGCCTCTTACATACTGGAAGGGGAGGTAGAGGATCGTGGAGGGATGCCAAGGGTTTTTTCGATAAGTTAGGAACCCTTGTCACATGGGAGATCTTCAAGAATTCGTTTCTAGAGAAGTATTTTCAGTAAAATCTATAAAATACAAAGGTGATGAAATTTCTAAGGTTGGAGTAAGGTGACATGTTTGTTAGTCAGTATATGGCGAAATTCAACGAGCTATCGAAGTTCTCATCTTGCATCAAGTTTAACCCAAATGAGGCTTGGAAATGTGTTAAGTTTGAGGAAGGATTAAGGGAGGACATTTGGAAGGCCATTCAACTGTTCAAGATCTTGGACTTTTCAACTTTGGTGAATAAATGTCGGATAATATAAGGACATGATGGGAAACCTTCAGTGGAGAAGGAGTCACAAAGCTTTCAGAAAAGAAAGCGAGATGATGAAAAGTTCAAGAAGGGATCTTCTAAACTCAGCTTTCCTAAGGGCAAGAGCAAACAGGTTCAGAAAGAGTTTGTGAGGCCTAAGTGTCCCAAGTGTGGGAAATAGCACGGAGACCGGTCTTGTTTGGTGTGCTTTGTGTGTGGACAGTTGGGGTATTTTTCTAGAGAGTGCCCTTAAAGGACGAAAGTAGCATCTAACTTGAGACCTCAAGCCATGGGAAGAGTTTAACTCTAAGTGGTAAATAGACAACCCAGTCTTTGAACCTTATCCAAGGTAAATGCATGATTCACGATCATCTTTTAACTGTGTTATATGATTCGAGAGCATCTCACTCCTTTTTTTTCTAATGGTTGTGTCAATATGCTGGATTTACTTGTGTTTGAACTTTCATATGACTTGTTTGTGCCTACACCCACCGGTAAACTAGTTACAACATCCAAAGTGCGTCTTGATTGTTGTACAAAAGTAGAAGATAGAGTTTTCTTCACAAACCTTATTTGTTTACCCCTTGTAGACATTGATGTCATTCTTGGTATGGATTAGTTGTCCACCAACCATGTAGTTTTGAATTGTTCAGATAAATCCCTTGTTTTCCTGTCAGATACACCTACCAAGTTGTTCCTTTTGAATCAGTGTATCTCAATGCGAACCAAGTGAATCTCTATTTGGAAGAGGGAGCTATAGATATGTTTTTTTTGTTTTCGCTATGTGCTGAGTTTGAATAGAACTTAGGTAATATACATGTGGTGAGAGAGGATCCTGAGGTATTCACAGATGATATAGTGGAATTACCACTCGAGCGAGAAATAGAGCTTACTATAGATTTAGTACCTGGAATGGGACCTATCTCTATAGCACCCTATAGGATGGCACCACTTGAGCTAGCAGAACTCAAGAAGTAAATAAAGGAGTTGCTAGACAAACAATTCATTAGACTGAGTGTTTATCTGTGGGGAGCACCATTGTTACTAGTGAAAAAGAAGGATGGTACCATGAGGCTCTCTGTGGATTATAGGCAGTTGAACAAGGTAACTATAAAAATTAAGTATTCGTTGCCTAGAATAGATGATTAAATGGATAAGGTGAAAGGAGCTTCGATTTTATCAAAGATTGATCTTAGATTCGAGTATCATCAGATACGGGTTAGGGAAGATGATATCCCTAAAACCTCCTTTAGAACGAGGTATGAGCATTATGAGTATCTCATATGTCCTTTGGGTTGACGAATGTACCAGCAATGTTCATGGATTAATGAACAGGATCTTTAGACCCTACCTAGATTAGTTTGTTGTGGTGTTTATAGATGATATCTGTATATATTCTAAGACAATGGAGGAGCATGAACAACATCTTAGAAAAGTTTTAGAAACCCTTAAGGAGAAGCTTTTGTTTGCCAAGTTATCTAAGTGTGAGTTCTAGCTCAAGCAAGTTCAGTTCTTGGGCCAAGTGATTTCTCAAGGGGGATTTTAGTGGACCAAAGTAAAGTGGAGGCAGTGTTGTAGTGGGAAAGACCCACCACTGTGATTGAGATCAAGAGTTTCTTAGGTCTAGCTGGGTACTATAGGAGGTTCATAGAGGGCTTTTCTTGGATAGCGCTACCCTTGACTAGATTAACTAGGAAAGGTAGTACTTTTGAATGGACTCAAGACTATAAGAATAGTTTTCAGGAGCTAAAGTTGAGGTTGACCTCTTCACCGGTGTTGGTAATTCTAGATCCTTTAGAGAACTTTGAGGTGTACTATGACACTTCAAAGATGGGTCTAGGGTCTGTTCTGATGCAACGTAAGAGAGTTGTTGCCTATGCATCTAGGCAGTTGAGACCGCATGAGGAGAACTACCCTACTCATGATCTGGAGTTTGTCGTGGTGGTGTTTGCCTTAAAGGTTTGGAGATACTACCTTTATGAAGTCTAGCTTGAGGTGTTTAGTGATCATAACAGTTTGAAGTACTTATTTGATTAGAAAGAGTTAAACATGAGAAAACAGAGATGGATGGAGTTTTTGAAAGATTACGACTTTAAGTTAAAGTATCATCCAAGTAAGGCCAATGTGGTGGCTGATGCACTAAGTAGGAAATCCCTACATATGTCTCAGATGATGATCTAGGAGAGTGAACTTCTTGAGAGTTTTAGAGACTTGAGTCTTGCAGTGACTGTATTGCCACGTAGTCTCAGTGTGAGTAGAGTGGACATAATGAATGACTTGAGGGCTCAGATCTTAGAAGCTCAAAAGGAGGATGAAACTCTTAGGGATATAAGTAGGGGTGTCAAAACGGGCTGGGCCAGCCCATTCAGGATTGGGCCATTTTCGGGCCGGGCCATTCGGGCCATGTAAGTTTCGGACTGACATTTTACTAGCCCAGCCCATCCATTTTGTCGAGCTATTTGGGTAGGCCCATCGGGCTTGGCCTATTTTGACACCCCTAGATATAAGTGAGCAAATCTTCTTAGATAATCTGAGAGAGTTTGATATGACGGATGATAGAATGATTAAGTTTAGAGGTAGACTTTGCATTCCAAGTGAATCCAGAATCAAGGAACGAATCCTTGAAGAGGCATCCATCCCAGAGTCACTAAGATGTACCAAGACTTGATGAAAATGTTTTGGTGGCCTAGAATGAAGAGGGACATAACAGAGTTTGTGTCTAAGTGCCTAACTTGTCAGAAGGTCAAGATAGAACACCAGAAACCCTCCGAACCTCTTCAATATGGAAATGGGACAATATCACAACGGACTTTGTGATGGGGTTACCCAGGACTCAGCAAGATTTTAATGCAGTTTGGGTTATTGTGGATAGATTAACCAAGTCTGCCCACTTTTTGCCCATTAGAGCTAACTACTCCTTAAATAGACTAGCCCAGTTATACCTTCAGGAGATAGTTAGATTGCATGGTGTTCCCATTAGTATAGTTTCAGATAAATATCCTAGATTTACATCTAGATTTTGGATAGCCTTACAAAAAGCTTTCAGGACTAAGCTTAGCTTGAGTACAGCATACCACCCACAGATAGATGGTCACTCGGAAAGGACTATCCAAACCCTTGAGGATATGCTTAGAGCATGTGTCTTAGAGCAAAAGGGCAGTTGGGATAAGTTCTTACCTTTAGTGGAGTTTGCCTACAACAACAATTACTATACCAGCATAGGCATGACACTGTATGAAGCACTTTATGGTAGGAAGTGTAGGTCCCCCTTATGTTGGTATGAGGTTAGAGAGGGGACCATCCTAGGGCCTGAGTTGGTACAACAGACCACTGAGCATATCAGAGTGGTCAAGGATAGGTTGGTTAGAGCTCATAATAGGCAGAAAAGCTATGCTGATAAAAGGAGGAGACCTCTAGAGTTTGAAAAAGAAGAACATGTGTAACGTCCTTAATTACATTACTAATAACGTATCTGGATTTATGTATTAGCAAATATAATAAACTATGTCACTAAAAATTAATCAAATTAAAATTAAATTATATTTAATTGATATACAGAAAATATGAGCCTATTACATAATATTATAACATGCATATATTAAAAGTATAATGTATAGTACGTTCTACAATACAATAATTTACATAAACTATTACAGAGTATTATTTATACAAAACATAATACAAATAATGACAAACTACATTAATTCTCTAGCTTTTGCCTCCTTGTTGAAAAGCTCGACCCTGTAAATATTATGGAAACAAGAACAGAAAGGGGTGAGAATTCAATGAATTCCTAGTGATACTATTAAAATCAGTAACATCATAATACTTCCAGCTGCTTTGGGGAAAAATCATTTCAAATCAATAATATATATTTTTCGTAGGAAGGTGGCTAAAGCCAAATCAGGTCATTCCTCTTCCCGAAACAGAAAATTCAATTATTACTAGTTTTTTAAAAAATGTTTGTTATCAAACATCAATTTAGCATCCACAATAAATTTAGAAATATATTATTATACAAGCATCTCATTTAACCAAATAAACTCAATTTCATCCTAATGCTTATTTATTTTACTGGACAATCGTCTACTTTCAGGTTAGTGCACTTCAATCTATTTATGTTCATTCGCCAATCTCACAGAACTACTCTGAAAAATGAGTAACCCAAAGACCTCTAGTTAGGGAATGTTCATCCTCAACTTAGAGTTGTGAGTAGAGAGGGAATGTTCATCCTCAACTACTATAATAGGGAGGGAATGTTCATCCTCACACTATCCACAAAATAGGATCACATCCAACAATTAGAAAGAATTTGAGTAAAAGATGAGGGAATGTCCATCCTCAATCTCATTTACTATGGAAGGGAAGGAATGTCCATCCTCACTTCCATTCCCTCTAGTGAAGAGGATCATTTCCAAGGGTTACTCAATAGGCAACAATTTTCAAACATATCAACATCAAAATTTCAGCTTCAAGGACAACTTTGTGCCATGATCTTTAACCATCAAATATGTCATAATATCATGCTCAAATAACACTATTCTTGTTCACATGGAATAGCCACATTGTCATGATCTAAAGAGCCATTCAAGGCACAATTTTCATATAAACACACATCAAATTTTAGTAATAAATAGAACAAACAATGCCATAACCATTCAATACCATTCAAGTCATGATTTCACACATTAAAGACATCCATATACAAGTTGAAAACATAGCAGTTGGCTACCCTTGTAATGGTCATCATTTAAGGTTCCATTTTAGGCATAAAATCCATCATTTACCACCAAAGATAGGGCAACCTTAAGCCTTCATTTTCTTTCACAACTTAAACTACAATTTCAATCACATAATCAATCATATTTTTATCATAAATTCTGCTCAAAACAGAACACAAACAATCATGGCAATCAAGCCTCAAAATCCAACCATTTTCTCATCAATAGAATATCATAATTCATTACAATCATTAATAGAAATAGATAAACCATTTTAAAACAATATAATGACCTTTAAACAAAATCTTAGCCATAGGGTATTGAGTTTCAAAGTATCAAAAAAAATCATAAACTTTTGTTCAAAAACTCTCATAAGGATTAGAACTAAAACTAAATGAATTAGAAACACAAAATGCTCAAAACTTGGGTTGTTTTCTTTAGTCTGGCCATGAGCTTTACAAGCTCAAAGTATCTAGATTTATGACATAAAAATAGTGAGAAAAGAGAGGCAAGAAAATAGTAAAGAACCCCTACCTTACTCCTAGCTTTTCTCCCTTGAGTTTCCTTGCTTTTCTTCTTGTTTTCCCTTCTTGTTTCTCTTCCCTTTTCTTTTGTCTTCCTTATGGTTTTGCAGCAAGTTGTAGTGTTCCTTTACTTCTGTTTTTGGCTGAAAAAATGTGAAGAAGAATGAGAAAAATAGAGAGAATTCTAGAGAAATGGGTGGGTGGTGGTTATGGTAAAAAAAAAATGACCAAAATTTAAGTCAGTAACTTTTATATGTGTTAAATACTCTTTAATCTTCCAAAACTAAGTTTTCAAGTGTCACACGTTTTCCCTTCATCCCAGTTTTCCAAACCTTTATAATATCTTCCATGTGTCACACGTTTTCACTTACTCCTATGACTTTCTTCGGTACCTTTTCTCACTTTCTCACTCACTCACTCATCTCATGTTAGCAGCTGCAGTAAGTTGGGGATGAAGGAATAGAGAAAAGAAGAAGGAAAAAGGGAAGGGATAGAAGGAAAAGAGAAGAAATACCAAAGGAAAAGCTAAGGCTTGAGTTCCATCATCATAACCTTGAGGTAGGGGGCTTTCTTTGCTATTTTCCTTAGCTTTGTCTCTCTTGAGTTCTGAAAACTTGTGAGTGGATAAAGATTTTGAGATGGGAAAGATAATTATGTGTTGTTTGTGGTGTGAGAATCTGATTCCTTGATTTGGTTCTTATTGAACTTTGAGTTTTTGAAAAATGGGTTGAAACCTAGTTTTGATCTATTGCTCCAAATGGATTTTTTGGATGCTTGTATAGGAAGAACTTGATTATTTGAGTTGATGATGGAAGATGTATGTTTTTATGCTTTGGTTCTGATTGAAAAGATTTAAGTTTGAGTTGTATTTGTTGAGGAACCTTTGAGTGTAACACCCCGAAAATTGCTTGTTTTTATAATAAATAGTCATTTTATAATATTTATGAGTTTGAGAATTTTTGTGGATTTTTTTGAGAACGTTGATTATTTTAATATATTTCTTATTTTATGTGTGGGCTGAGTGGAGCCGGAAAAATGAAATATTTTTCCCGAGGTTGGTAAACCTTGAACAGTGGAAATATCGACAGGAGATCTTACTAAACTCGAGATCAGACACAGTTTACAAAGTTTTCATTTTTTGAGATTTTTATCTGATAAATAAAAATTGTTGTACATTTTATTATGCGTTGGACAATAAATACTGATTTCTATTTAACTGTAATATTTATCCATTGGATAATAGCTTGTATTATAATATTTATCATATTTTCAAGAGTGTCAACTTTATGTCACACTATGTTGACTTTTGCAAAAAGTTAACAAAGCTTCTCAAAGAAACTTTGTACAAAGCTTCTCAAGGAAGCTCTACCCAATCTTCAAGAATGGATTTTCCTTCCTCTCTTTCCCTTTGATTTTGTAACACCCCAAAATTTCCTATCTATTAGACAGTAATTTTGACAGTTAACAGAATTTTACTGTTTAGTGATTTCTATATACTGTAAAATTATTTTGAGTATTCCATAAGCGTATTTGATCGTTTTGAGTGATTTACTCCGTGTCAAGAAAATAATAATTTTCTGGCCTTACGTGGGCTTAGGTGGGTCTCGCAAAGCGAAAATTTTTCTACGCATAGTAAAAATTATACTGTTTAGACGAAGACAGGGGATCTTACTAAACCTGAATCCGGAAACAGTTTTAGAAAATTTCTTGTACTGTGTTTTGTACTGTATTTAATTATCAGACAATAAAAATATAGTAAATATATTCTTTCATGGGGTTTTAACAGATAAAAATAGAAATTATGCTGTTAAGTCAACATTAGTGGTTATGATAACTTTTGACGGACCAATAGGAAACAAGTTTAATTTTTAAAGCTTTGAATATCAACTGTCGATTTAATCAACGGTGTAGAATCGGTCTAATAAAATGGCTATGAACATTTATAACCATTGGATGAAGAATTAATCAAGGGTGGAGATTTGGTCTTACAAAGTGGCTAGGACCATTCGTGACCGTTGGATTTGGATTTAATCAACGGTGGAGATGGATCATTCATAACCATTGGATTTGAATTTAATCAATGGTGGAGATTTGGTCTTCTAAAATGGCTATGACTAATTATGACCCTTGGATTGAAAGTAAGAAGGAGTAATCTTGACCTTTCATTTTTGGAGATGCATCTAATGGCTAGAATTTCAAGGAGGAAATATCTAATGGCCTAGATTAAGTCTTCTAATCAAAAGTCTACCTAAATCCTACTCATTGATCTAATCAATGGCTTAAATGGCTCTAAATGGTGGCCAGAAAAGATGACAACTTTGTTGAATGCATGGATGGAGGGGGGACAGTTTTTGTGTTGTTTAGGAGCTAAAGGAAAAAGTTTGAAGACATTAGTAGATTGTTTTAGTCAATATGGATCATTATTGATTATTTTGCACTCTTAGGAGAATGCATGAAGGGGGAGCTACGGTTTTGGTGTCTTAAGGCCATAGCAAAAAGTCTATGACCATTATCACTCATTATTGATCATTCTTGATCATTCCAAAAACCTAAAGCTCTTAGAAAATTTTCTCTTCTTCTCCTTCTAGCATGGTTCGGCCAAGCACCCTAAATATGTCTTCCATCACTTAACAATTTTAACCAACCTTATTTCTTGAATCCTTACCTTATTCTAAGTAACTTTCATGTTGGAGATTTTCTCTAAATCATTCATCTTCATGGACTTTCTTCAAGATCAAAGTTATAGGGTATTTGTGGTGAAGTATAAGGAAACTTCATTTCTTCTCTCTTCTTCATGTTCTAAGCCATGTTTGATCCATGGTTTATCTTGTTCAAGCTTAATATGTTAATTAACTTGTATTTTGTTTTGTATTTGAGAAGCCCTTGGTGGTGAAGGACTTAGAAAAAGAAGCAAAATAAGGAGCTTTTGAGGATCTTCAAGAGGTAAGAGGGAGATCCATCTCACCAACCAAGTATGGTGGTGAGAGATGGTTTGGTATTTGATGGATGGTGAATCCATGTGAGGATTCATATCCATGGTCATGTAATTATTTGTGGGTGTTTATATGTTTGATTTATTTGTTCATGCTTTGTATGATTTGCATGATTTATTATTTTTGATTATGGCATGCTTATGGTAGCTTATGGTATGTATGATGAAATATGTATATGTATGCCATGATTTGATGATGGAAAGGAAATTGATTTTTGGTTCCAAAGACCAAGAGGAATTTCAGCCAAGACACCTCAAAATAGGTGTTCACAAATTAATATTTTCATAAATGGTAAAATTAGATGACTAGGAAAGCATAGAAAATAAACAAAGGGTTTGTTTTTCAAGAAGTAATGTCCACGATTTTTGAGAAGGATTTTTATTGATTTATTTTGTATAAAAAGTTTCTAAGCATTTTACTAAACATGAGTTTTAAATGAAAAGGGCAATGTTGATTTTAAGGATTTGCAAAGAAAGTGAAAATGAATTTGCAAAGAAAGTGAGAATGAAAAATGAACAAATGATTTGATTTCAAAGACCAAGTGCTCACTGTTTTTATAAAGAATTTTTAATGGTTTTGTTTATGTAAAACCCTATTGACTTAGAAAGAAAAACATTTGATGGTTTAAATAACCATGTACCACGGTTTTGAAGGCTTGTAATGCCTTGATTTTGATGAAACAAAGTGATTTTTCAAATGGAAATATAATTGATTTAGTATAAGGAATTTGGAAAGGGAATCAGAGTGTTTTATCACTTGAGAAAATGGGATTTTTGTATATGAATGGAAAAGAGAGGTTGAAAGTGTTTGAACCTCAATTTATTTTGAAGAGAATTGATTTTAGAATTGATTTGAGAAAAATGGAGAATATAATAGTGATTTGATATTTTCTAATGTGTAACTCATCCTTTGGGTTTTGGAGAGCGTTAGTAATTTTTAAAGTTAGAAACATTGATTTAATTCAATGGAATTGTGAATTTGTGGAATATATTATGAAAAGGATTTTCTTGAGTAAGAAAATGTGGAAAATAATGTGAGTAGTCATATTATTTTGAGAAAGGTTGAAATGGAATTTTTGAAGGTTGAGAAATATTCTTCGTAATGGAATTATGGTGAAAAATGATTTACATAACTTAAAAATGTGATTTTTAAGCTACGCGATTTGAAATACGTTTAAATATTTCTACGCGACTTGAAAAATATTTAAATATTTTACACGATTGAAATATTGTTAAAAAATCATTACGTGATTGAAAAGTGATGAAATATTTTTACGTGATTGTGAAAATGGTGGAAAATCACTACGTGATTTGAGAAACGTGTAAATATTTTTATGCGATTGAGAAAACGTTGAAAAATCAATACGTGATTTGAAAATGCAACCGAAGTGTTGTGGAATTATGAAAACGTAACAAGAATGTTGTGCAATTGTGAAAAACATGACAAAAGTGTTTTAGGACTATGAAAACGCGATAACATGATTTTGCGATTAAATATACAGTATGATTACTGTTGGGCTAGTATGTAGACTCTGATTATGAGATAATGAAATTAAAACTAAGAATGGGCCAATGTGTGGACCCTGAATATGAAAGTATGAATTTTGCCTATGATTGGCATTGGTGCATTGAACATGCATTGGAAATGAGGAATTTTGCCTATGATTGGCATTGGTGCATTGAACACGCATTGGAAAGATATGCATTGAGACATATGATGATTTTGAATTGAACAAAAATTGATAGCTGATGCTATTGGGACCCTTGTGGTTGAAGAGGGAATGTGAATTGATAGTGAGTTCTATGATGGATCTTGGGGGCGTCAAGGCGCGGCAGTCGACCAGTGGATATCTGTCTGTGGGCTAAGGCTGGACCATATGCCACTTGGCGATGCAGTCCATTGCAACGCATTGACGATACCCGACAAGAACACGATTCTTTTCGAAAGCTGGACAATTGTCTATGGGCTAAGGCTGGGCATCGTCTGTGGGCTAATCTGGAAGATTGTCTTTGGGCTAAGGCTGACAATTAACAGAGCATTCTTCTCGAAAATGTGAAAACCTTCATGGAGTAGGACATTGAGTCTACATGCATAACATATGCATCATAATTGAGTATTTGGTTATTATAATTGAACTGTTGAATACTTGGATAATAATTGAGGACATCATCGTGAATATTGAATGATATTTGAACTGATAAATGATTGGATGATGATAGTTGATTAATGTTGAGTGCATTATTAGAATTATGGTATGATATACCTATATGGTATGCTGTTTGTGTTATCTCTATGCTACCATATTGGTATTAGCGTAGGTGATCTCACCTCTTTGTTATATTGTTTTGCTGTGTTTATGTTATTAAAAATTATATAGTAGAAGGAACTAGTTGTCTTAGACATAACGGGTGGCAGATATTCTGAGATTGGTGACAACATTGAGGAGTAGCAATTCAGGACTCGATAGTGTGCAGTGTGAACAAGGAACAAATGTCTGATGCATCAAGATGGATACAAGAAGGAATTAGTATGTTAAGTTTTACCGTTAGTGTTGTACCGTGCTATTAAGTAAGACTCGTGATAGGGTTTGCTACTGTTAAAAAAAGAGAGTCTGTTAGTTATATATTTCTCTTTAAATTGTTAAATATTAATTGGTGTCAATATTTGTATATTAATCAGTTTAAATATATTTTCAGTAATACTTATGGATTTCAGTAAGTTTATGTTTCTGTAATAAGAAATTTTAAAACTCACCTTTTATAACTCAAACCTTTTATGAACTTCTTTACAGATTATGAGTTGGGAGTCGGAAATGTGATACTTGAGGAGGGTGTTATAGGTTCCACGGCAATGAGGGAGAGAAATATGACAAAATTGTCACATTTTCCCTAATGCCACATATTTGCTTCACTTTTCAAAATTCTCAAAAAGTTTCTAACACTTTCTCTTTCCATTTTCTCTCTTCTCTCACTTTTCTCTCAAACCCTTCTCTTCTCTTTTCTCTTCTCTCTTCTACAGCAGCCACACCATTTTTCTCTCCATAGTTTGCTTGATTTCAAGCAATCATCTTGCTTGAAACAACATTTCCTTTGGAGACTATCATTTCTTATTGAAGCCATACTAAAAAAAGAGCTCACTTTTTTTTTTCTATTTTCTCACCAACCCCATGGCCAAAGACCACCATTTTGGCCATCCAAGCTTTTTCACTCAACTAACCTTATTTCTTACTTTTTCTCATCACCTAGAACATTTTCTCTTTTGTGACTATCTCTTGAATCCACCATTTTCATTTTCTTCCATTCAAGCTCGAAAGTTTGAGACTTTATGGTAAAATTCATGACTTTTCCACTTTTCCTTCTCATTTTCGTGATTCTTGATCTCTTAGGTGATCAAGGGTTCCTTTTCTAAGCTTTGGTTGTGATTTTTGCAAGTTTGGATGTCCTAGGGTTTTTGTTTTGGTGGAGGACGAAATTCAAGAACAAAGGAGCTTGCTTTCTTGTGTTGTTTTCTATAGGTAAGAGGGAGATGATCCTCCATGTGGGATTGCTCTTTCTTTTGTGCTGCTCTTCATGATTTTGTAACTATTTGACTTGTATGAATTTATTGATTGTTATTGTGTATCTTGATGGCTATGGATTATATATTGGATTGCTTGGATTGATATATGAAAAATTTTAGATTCTTACCCCTTGGGAAGTCACGACCTCAAGGGCCATATTGGTTAAAATTCATACATCAAACTAAAGCTTAGGTGATTAGGTGACATAACAATTTATCATGGATTCATAACATGGAAGGAATGAAGGAAAGAAATTTATTTGATGACCTAGAGTGATTTTAGACTTAAGAAAAGAACAAGAGTGTTTGTGAGGCTTGGTGAACCTTAGAATAATTTTCTAAGTGAATATGATTAAATTAGAGTAAAGAACTTGGTTAATTAAGAGAAATAAAGATTGAATGAGATTTGTAAGAGAATTCCTTTAGAGAAATATTTCATAAGAAATGTTAAATTAAAGTGAAATTCTATTATAAACCTTAAAAGTGTACTGTCACATTTGAGAACTTGATAATGTATTGTTATGGGTCTATGAGTAGGACCAAGAATCTGTTGATGTTTAACTTAGCCAAATTGTGGCATGTTATGAAAAAATATATCATTGTTAAATATACATGAACATGCATTGAGTCATCATGCATTGTCGAAGTAAGGCTATATGCCTAGGAGATTGAATCACACCTTAGTGCGGGTACGAATATATGAGCGCAGGTCATTTGTTGACCTTGGGGGCGTTGGGGTGCGGGTATCTCACAAATGGATAGTTGGTAGCTCCCTTGGGCCGTGGGATAGACAGATGCAAATGCACCGACGATCTGGACCGAGACACTGTCCTATATCACAATCTTGTGAAGAATGTCATGTATAAAGCCTTGTTGTGTAAATTATTGATTTTCTAAAAGCACTTGATTTTAGGATGACGAGATATTGACATGTCTCCTTGATCATTCTCTCCGATATTTGTGTCTAGCTCTATGGAGTAAGATTTTTGATACCATGTGCACGTGCATAGTTAGTCAACATATTATTTGGCATTTATTTATATGATGATGGAACTGTTGTTTTATTGATGTTACGACTGCTTGGATTTGTTAAGTTGTTTACTATTTGAATCTTGATGCTGATTTTTATTCTTGCTATGCTATGTGGGCGCCTTGCACCGTTCTGTTTCTTTACTGCCATATTTGGATATTAAATGTTGGATGTCTCACCTCTTTCTTGTCTCGATCTGTTTTATATTTATGACACGTGAAGACTAAGATAGCGGCAAGGCAGAATCTTTGTGGGTTCATGGAGATGCAACTTTCTTAGAGGTGCTGACATATAGTTTGCTCCCTTGGTGTTAGAGCACGTTGGGTACATTGGGAACCCTACCCTACCTTTGAGTAGGACTTGTTATGGGTTTTCTACTTCCTCGTTTGGGTCAGTATGGGCTTGGTTGCGGTAGCTATATATATGCCTTTGAACAAGTATGTGTTACATTTTGTATATGTTACTGTATTATATGTGTTACTGTATTATGCTATATATATATATATATGTATATATGTGTGTGTGTGTGTGTATATATATATATATATATATATATATATATATATATATATATATATAGATATATATATATATATATACATATATATATATATATATATATATATATATATCGGAATGTAATTCCCTTTGGAGGACGTTGTGGTTGTGTAATAAATATACTTCATTTGTGGCTTATATTTTCTATATATATGTACAACAATTAAATTTGAAAACCCGCTTGTTGAGTTGTAGCACACCTAAATTTAGTAACCGTGGTATAATGATGATTGTGCCGTGGTTATTAAATCAAGGGGTGTTACATTCAGCAACTGAGTTTTTGCCCGAAACCCAAAAAATTTCAAACGAAGCCACGACACACCATATGAAGAGTCGCGGAACCCAAGTCTCTGGAAAGTAAGGATTGCATCATAGAGAAAGGAGCAACGACACAACAAGGGCCATGAGCCGCGACACCCACCAAATGAAATGTGAAGATGTGACACACCAATTGGGTATGCCACGACACCAATTTAAAGGGTGAAGCTGTGACACACTTTGGGAAGTGAAGCCATGACACCACTTGAGAAAAATGTTCCTAGACTTGTATTTTCCTTGTGTGATTTTTGATACATTATGGAATTGTCAAAAAAAGACCTTGCTGGTCTTGGCATGAGGCAAGGCTTGTTTAAGCTATGTAATCAATACCCGTGTATGGATAATGGTATTTTATAATCTTAAAGCCCTAGAAAACTCTAATTGCTTCCTTAATGGTTAAGGTTGAGCTAGGACCTTATGATAAAAGAGAGTTGGTTCCTTTATATGATAAAGTTGAGCCATATGTGTGGCGTCCCGAAATTTAACAACCATAGTATAATCGTCATTACACCACAGTCCCTAAATTCCTTGGCACGCCACAAATACAATAACTCATTTCCAAAATCTATTATTGTGCAAGTACAGAAAATATGAGCCATGAATGAAATATATTTAGTACACAGCTCTTAAAATACAATCATCGAAGGAAAATATATTCCATATATAAATATATCCATCCTTAACATAAAGCATTGGTAACACAAAACATAAAACTTATATAACCAAATAAAAGGTGACAGGTACAAAAGCACCAAAGGGGAAAAGTAACAACCCTGGGATAGGCACTACTCGTAGACAGAGCACAACCCCTATGCATATTAAAACAATCGGTGCCCTGGTCGACACGCCAGGCATCAATGCCCCTATGTCACTACGCCCAAACGTAACCGAAAAATCTTGTCCAGACACCATCATAAGAGTCAGCAAATCAACTCAATGAAAGCCAGACAATTCAATCTTGCCACCCTTCACAGTCTTCATCAACACAAACATAAAGTAGGATAATACAACAAAGAGGTGAGACCCCTTACATCACATACCAAGATGGCAGCAAGAAAAGGTACGAATGATGAGGTCATTCCATACATACAAATATCATAAGTATATTCAAGATATTAATTCATAAATATCATCAGAAAAGATATCTTATAATAATATAATTATTAACAACATTATGACAATAGATATCAACGTAACATGTGTGTGTGTGTGTGTATATATATATATATATATATATATATATATATACCTCAATATGTATGTTGACCATGAGACAACAATGTTCACTGACCATGTATATGCATAATAAACCAATTCCTACTCCATGGAGCTAATACTCAATTTCAAATATGAACGTTCCAAAAGATCTGCCCTCTCAATGACAGTCTATGCCGGACCACGAAAAGAATAGTGCTTGTTGGGCTCATAATGCGTTGCAACAGTTTATCATGGCCAGCAGTATAATAATGTGATAACATGATCACTAAATGAACCACCGCGCCTCACGTTCCCCCAAGATCCTTCCCTTGGATCACACTACTCAATTCTCATTCACTCCTAGGCAACAAAAGCCATACAGACACTGACTGTATGATGTTCAATGCATGATAACTCAATGCATAACTCCAGCCATCATCGTACTGTTCCCAATGGTATTAAATAACCACCCATGCAATTGTTGAATATCATTAGTATCAATGTTATTATGTAACCGCCCATACTATTACATAATAACACTGATCCACCCGAGTCTAGTCCAACAGCAAACCAAGGTTTTATCAAATGTGAAACATATTAACCGCATGATTTAGAAGTCATCATTAACCAAAATAATTATCAACATCATACTGTCATTTCTATTCACAATGCATCATTATAGCATGAGTCAAGAATCATCAATATCATGAAATTCATAATCATAAACCAACACCTCATCAAGTATTTTTATTAGAGTTTCAATGCTCATTAAGAAGCATAAAATAAGGTATTACACAAGTGAATTTCTTTCATTTCCACCAACTAAAACTCTGTTCTTCCCAGTGTTTAGTGCTCAGGTGCTCACTTCTGGGCGCTAGCATAGCGCTCAGGTGCTCACCACGAACCGTCTAGGTGCTGGGTGTACAGCACCACGCAGCACACTCTCTTCCCAAAAATCAGTTTTTTTGCATAATTTTGCAGATGGAGCTATGGTTCCATCAAGGAGTAAAAATACTTAACACCCTCAAATCTCAATTCTACTTGTTTTCTCACCCCATGTAAGAACCACTATCATTTTAATTCTTG
Organism: Ormosia emarginata; assembly: GCA_029884605.1. NCBI lineage: Eukaryota > Viridiplantae > Streptophyta > Magnoliopsida > Fabales > Fabaceae > Ormosia > Ormosia emarginata. Next base: position 21,809,840 of record JAQQTP010000074.1, on the reverse strand, counting down.
TTTCTCTATTCCAATTAACACTTCTCTTTATTATTAATAAAGTTTACTTACTTAAAGTCGAATCTCAAAGCCTCACTTATACTCATTTTCCTGCAAAAGTCATAAGTCGTCATGGTTTTAGGTTAAAGTTCTCATTTCTTTTATTTTTTCATTTTATGAATTCCTAATCAATCTTCCAGTCATTAAATCTTTAAAATCCCACATTTGATACCAAATGGTTTCATGGTTTCCCTAAATGGCCGAAACCTCTAACACTGTCAGGTTCCAAAAATTCTTCTTCTTTGCTTACTTACACCAATTCTTTAACTCATTTTTAACCTAAATTTTCTAAATTCCAAGATCCTCCTTCTTGGCCGTGACCTCCATCAAGATTTCCAAGCACATATCATACTTCCATCATCAATTTACGTTATAGCATATTCATACATAATATTCAAGCCATAAAATCACACAAAACAAATAAGAACAACACATGAAGCAAATAGTCATAGATAACAAATTCATACAACCAAGTGAATAAGTCCTCATGTGGATTCTTCACTTGCTACATACAATCTCATTTCCCACCACCAAACTTGGCCGATGAGGTTAATCTCCCTCTTATCTAAGAAGACAATACAAGAAAATAAGCTTCTTGATCCCTTGTTCCAATTTTCGTCCTACACTTTCAAGAAAACCCTAAGGTGAGCAACTTTCAAAATCTTCACTCAAACCATGAAAAGAGGAGTCATTGGTCACATAGGTGACCACGAAAAACAAAAAAGAGAAGAAAAGAGAAGAAAGTCAAGAACTTTACCTTAAAAGCTTCAAGCTTGGGCTTCAATGGTGGAAAGTGAAAAAGGAAAAACTAGAGGATGGTCACCAAGGAAAAATGTCTTAGGATGATGAGAGGAAGCAAGAAATGGAAGTAGTTTAGCAAGCTAGTGAAGATGGTCCTTCCATGGTGTAGGTGCCGTGGAAGAAGAAGAAAAGAAGAGGAAGAGAAGAACTTGAGAGAAAATGAGAGAAGAGTAAAAGGAAAGAGAAAGTAATAGTAAAGTGATGATAGCTTTTGTGGTTTTTGAAATTAGAATGAAAAGTGGTAAGGGAAAAGCATAAATTTTGGCTCCACTTTTTGGCCATTGTCGTGGAGAGTGTGGGGAGGGAAGAGAGAGAGAAATGACTTTATGCATTGCTTGGGAAATTGCTAAGAAACTTCCTCCAAAGCTTCTTCAAGAAGCCAAAAATTCATTTTTTTTGAAAAGTCAATGGTGATGTCATGGTAATGTCACTAAAGTGAATATTCTAGAACACTTATATTTTACTACAAGCTATTATCCAATGGACAAAGGTTACAGTTAACAGAAATTAGTATTTATTGTTCAACAGATAATAAATTTGTATAGCGATTTTTATTTATCAGATAAAATCTCGAAAAACATAAACCTCGTAAATTGTGCTCGACCTTGGGTTTAGTAAGATTCCCTATCGATGTTTCCACAGTTTAAGGTTTACCCACCTCGAGGAAAATATTTCATTTTCCTGGCTCTGCTAAGCACGCATGCAAACCGAGGAATATATTAAAATATTCAATATTTCTGAAAAAATTCACAAAATTCACAAATATTATAAAATGACTATTTATCACGAAATTATCAATTTTGGGGGTGTTACAATATGTGATTGTTTAGGTGCATGACGTGTTCATTCACAAGTAAAGTTGAACTAGAATGCATAAGTGAGACAATTATTTTCTTAATTACTCAGATTGGGTATAGGGAGTACTAGGAACATGATCTTGCCCCTTTGTGTGACCAGGATGAGCAGGGTTGAGTGTTTGCTAGTTTCCTTTTCACTCGGTTATGTGAACCTTGTGATGTTTTTATGTGTTTCTAATATAACTTGTATATTTTGTTTTCAAACTTGCTATTTGCTTCTTCCTATGTATTGTAACCTAGATGGTCTGTACAACCATGTGGTCGGAGAATGAGGTGTTTGATCAAAATTCTCTGAGCGAAAGCTTATTAAGGTCATGGTTACCGGTGTTATAGGGTTAGTATTAATACTCTTACCTTTGTGAGGGGAACAAGTCCATATATCACCAGGTAGTGTTAGGGCTTTATTCCTATCCTACCAAGTATATACAAAGGAACGTAGTTCTTGGAAATGAGCAAGTATCATGGTTTTCTAAAATAAAAGCATGCATTAACATTGCACAAGCATATTTTTAGGACATTCCTTAGGCATAATCATATGATATATTATGCATTGTATTATTTGACAGCTGTATAGGCAGTTGTTTCTCTCTTGTTGATATTAAATTGTGAAAAGGTTATGGTTTATTTTATGAGTATGTAAATATTCTTATCGTAATGAGTAGAGTCTCATTTATCTATTGTGAATATAATCTGATGTTTATGGTACATTTATTTGTTGTGAATGAATAAATATTGGTTTTGGAAAACTTATATTGAGGATTTGTGAATTCTCACCCCTCTATGTTACCATGTAATTCCATGTCAAGACCCCTTAGGGAAAGAAAAAGAAGAAAAAGGTTTGGAGTAGTCATTTTTTTTTCTTTTGAATTAATACATGTATTTAGTTATATTGCTATGTTTTTTAGAAAAGCTTATGCATGACAATGAGCCTGTTTGTGGCTAGTGATATAGATATATATAATATTTTCTTCCCTCTTAGCTCTCTATACTAGCTTGTGTAGTTATTATGAACTTATGTTTTATGCGTCTTTATAAAATAGCACGCTTGATACTATTTATCTTTAAATATCTTGGTAATATTGAGATAATTGTATTAGGGTGTTGTGGAAAGCACTCCAACCCACAAGGTACGGGTCGGGTGATGGGTTAGGAAAGTGTCGACTCACGCAAACCCAACCCACCCAAGTAATTTTTTTTTGTAAAAGCCATTTAGCCATAGTTGCAATTTATGTTGTTTTTCTCATTACTTTTCTATATAGTCAATTAAGTTTAGGTATAGGCATTGTAGTCACATTGATAATGTGACCAAGAAAATAATGATTAGAAACTCATAAAGTGTCTAACAGACTACTGCAATGAAAATCTAACTAATCGCTTGGATGACAAAGAGTATCATGAGAAAATTGAGAATAAAGTAAGTGATTATGTCAATCCATAATCTATATGTGATAACATTAACTTCAATTAGCTAATGTGATTTGTTATTTATAACTTTTAGGACATGTTAGCTTGTTTTAGTTTATTTTAAATTTATGTTAGCTTAGTAAGACTTATTAAGTTTATTTATAATATTGACTCGTGTTCTTGAGAACAAACTCTCTAGAAGGATTAAATGAGCACAATAAATATAGAATCAGAATTGCGAATTGCATATATTTATGTTTATAAACCAATTAAAGGGAATAAATAACTCAAACAAAATAATATGCTTGTTTTACTAACATTTCATAACTGAATGAAGGATCTTAAAAGAAGTTCTCTACTTACTAGGAAAATTTATATGATAATAAACCTATAATGCATTTTTAAAAAAATAGAGAACAAAAGCAAGGTAGAGGAAGTTTTCTTACAAGTATTTGAGTTATGAATAACTTTGTTTAGTTTATTCTAAACTTAGTAAGACTTGTTAGTTGTTAATTTGTTACACACTTATTGACTTAAAGTGTTTAGTTTATTTGAGATTGAGACCTATTATGTTTGAGTAAGGTCGGTTGAGACTTATAGTGTTAATTTGATAGATTGAAGCCTATTATGTTTGAAATTGAGGCTTATGGTATAAATTTATTAGATTGAGACTTATTATGTTTGAAATTGAGACTTATGGTATTAATTTGCTAGATTTTTGCATTTTGATTTTTTTTAAGAATTTTTTTTTGAAAAAAAACACGTCAGACCCACAGGTTCGACCTAACCTAATCCACTCTTAAACAAGTTGGGTTGGGTCAGGTTAAGCGAAAAAATCTCTGCGACCCACCCAACCCACTGTTCGAGTGAGCAAGTCGGGTCCAAAAATGCTACTGAACCCACCCAGCAGACACCATGTATATTGAGACATGGCATTGGATCAATCTTAGAACTTTGAAAACAACTTCACTAAACAGTGATAATTCAACTGAACAATACAATGAGAGGCAGAATGTTTGGAAAAACAAGTCTTATTCTCATTCCAAACATCACCTATTTTATTCAACTTTACAAAAAAGGAAGCTATTCTCTTTCAAGAAAGACTAGCAAGACACCCTTGTGCAAAGACTATCATTTTGAGAACAGCCAAGAAGGTAGCCTGACGAAAACATGGTGATGACCAAGCATCGACCTACACGGGCCACCGCAGTTGTTGATCAAGATGAGAGCAACCACCTCACCCTTGATCAGAGTGAAGGTAGCTCCCCGTAGCCCTACACTTCCTAACCACCCCGGCACTCGCACAACAAGGAAGTAATCAGAGGAGCAAAGGATGAGGGCGGTGGAACCTATCCACACCTCACAGGAACTATAGACAGAAACCCCAAGTCATTTTAGCGGAAGCAAAACCATGCCTCATCGCTACATATGCTTCAAGGAAAATGTCTTATGCTGCTGAGAGGTGGCTGGACCAGACTGCACAAGGTAGTTACGCGGTCCTCACCAAGCCACTATGCCAGGAAAGAAAGACCTCCAAAATATGTAGTAAAAAAGGAAACACCTTCGAAACTTTGAGTAAAAATTTAAAAAAGGCCTTAGAAGGGGATACAACCCTCCATACGCTCACAAGAAGCAAGAAAAGGACCATTCTCTAGGGAAGACCTATGCTGAGTTATACCTAGAAGGAAAAGGGAACAAGTGACAACTTCACTACAAATGTTCCCTGTTTATAGAGGAAGTAACACATCCTGATTGGTCCGTAAAGGAGGTGAATTGGCTACATGATCGAGGCCAAGATTAATTGCTCCCTCCCTATGATTGGCCGCAAGGACAACAAACAATTGGAGAAAAAAAGTTAAAAACTACTATGGACATAAAACGATCTTAACTCCCAATAAATCCAAAGCAGCAGTTCTCAAGCAAACACAGACTGCTACAAACCATAGAGCAAAAACTGCCAAAATTGAGTTAGATCCAAAGCCTCACTACTGAGATCGAGTATTGGACCCATCTTGATGACCTACGTAAGTAGAATCGCTTAGGTATAAAGCCAACACCAAGATTGAGTGTCTAACCCATCTCGGTTTAACAAAGGCAAAAGTTCAACAAGTATGAAGGTTGCGCCTAGATGGAGCATTGAACTTGCCTCAACAATAAAAAGAAAGTAACATAGAGAAATTGTCAACTACTTAATTAAAGGGTACCCAAGGTCAGGACTTGTCCAATTACAAAAGTAAAACCCAATACAGGGGGCAACAAAATAAAAAGAAGTATAAAAAAGTGGCACTCTGATCTTCTGGAGTCTCCATTGCTGTCTTAATTTGCCCAGCCTTAACCTGTGTCACCTCGACCATGATCACCTCACCTGCATTTTGGCCAAAATCCAGCATTATCTCTATCCCTTCACAACCTTCCACCTCATAGTCCTCTTGATTACTAGGGACGGTCTCTGAAGTAACCATGTCCATAATATGGCTATCCCATACTTCCTTTAGCGTGTCGATTCCCTCCTCGTTAAGTCCAGGATTCAGGAGGTGGAGTTGGTTGAGGGCATTTTCAAATGTCTCTTCCACGGACGTCGACCAATCATCTATGGCCTATCAAACTCCCTCTTTAGAAGTGTATACTGAACCCAAACATTAGCAAGGGCGGACTCGGATAAGGCCAAGTGCTTCTTCAATTCATCCTCCCAAGTCTTCGCCTAATTGAGTTATGCTCGAAGCTTATCAGCCTTAAAAGCCTTGACTTGGAGAGACTCCATCTCAACAACTCGAGCACGGAGAGAGAGGATAAAAGAAGCATCTGCAGTCAGGTGATCAATCTCGGCCCTTAGCAACTTGAGCTACCCATCCTTCTAGGTCGCCTCCATGACAACTAGGTCAAGCAACCTGCTTTTCTCACCCAAGTCTAGTTAGAGCTTCTGCTTATCACTTTAGAAGATGTTGAGCTCCTCCTCTAAGTTGGAAACATCCTGGGAGGAACCCAATTTTCTCCCATAAGTCGAAGAAAAGAGACAAGCCGTAAACCCCCCCAACTGAGCCCTATGGAAGAACTTTGGCATGTCAAGCTGAATGATGAGTGTGAAATAACGTCATATTTTGTTCTTGTTTTGCATGCATTTCTAGGTATTTTAGGCATTTTCGTTTCCCTTTTTATTTATTTTTCCCCTTAGTTCGAATAACTGCGATGTTTTTTGTGTTGTTGTGCAGGATTGGTACTGAATTGATCTTGAAATGGATGGAAAGCTTGCATGATTGAAGTTGAAGCTTTACAGATAGAAAATTGGGGCAAAAAGCTCACTCCAAAGAGTTCTACGGCCAACCTGTGGAATTCCCCATGGCCATGGATCGAGTAGCTGCGTGAAGAAGCAAAAGAAAATTTCCAGAGAGTTCCACGGTCTAGCCGTGGAATGATCCACGGCCGTGGAACTCAAACAGCAAGATCCACGGCTAGCCCGTGGAATGATCCATGACCGTGGATCGCAGTACAAGACAAATTTTTAAGTTTTGTTTCTATTTTTTTATGCGCTGAGACCAAAGGAAACCCGTAGGGTATTTATAGATGTTCTGAATACAATATTAGGGTTCCAATTGGGTTTGAAGGAGGCACATTGGGAGGCTCTTGATCTTCATCTTTCTCCTCTCTTTTCTCTTTAATTACGGGTTTGGATGTTCTTGAATTTGATTTTTTGTTGTTTCTTCTCCATGTCTGAGTAGTTTCTTTTATTTCTAGGATTGGGCAATGCCCTTTGATACATTGATGATGATTAATTGACTTTGTTTATCCTTTTTATTAATCTTCTTTGATTCAATCCTTATTGCGCTTATTCATGTGAATTTGCTAGCCATATATTTGGATCTCATATATATCTAAGGACGTACTGAGAGGTGAACCTAGGTGTTGGAACTATAAGAATTGAACTTAAGGTCTAAATCACGATAGTAGGTTTAGCCTTTCGAGGATTTAATGAATTACCATAAAGCGTAATGGGTTCAATTTAAATTCAATTACCACGAGAGTAGGAATTGGTTTAATTGGGCACGGTTCTTATCTCTTAAGAAAGAACATTAACTAATTTAGGGGAATTCACCTTCAATTGAATTTCAATTTTAATAAAAGGGTTGTCAATTAGGATTTGTCTTGTATCATTGTGGTTATCCCCAATCCTGGAAGTTTTCTTGAATCTGAAAACTTTTCCTAAGAACTTGCTGTTTTTTATCTCAACTTTACATTTTAATATTTATTTATTTAATTGTTACTACATTCTTATCTCTCAATAATTTTATCCACTTTGTTTAATTGAATTGAATTAATTAATTAATTGGTATTCATAGATACAGTCCCTGTGGATTCGATCTTTTTATTACTTGACAATGAAATCGTACACTTGTGAATTTCACACGCCACTGAACTAACGTCTCGGCCTTGGTATAATTGTATAAGGGGTTGCCAATGAAGTCGGAAAGATCAGCCTCATGATGCCAAACCGACACCGACAAATGTCTAAGAGGAGCACCATCAAACTTTGTCATCCTTGCTTCCATATGCTTGCCTTTTCAAGGGCTGCAATGGCAGAACAGGAGAGCCCGTTTCAATGTCTTGTGCCCCAACGGACAGAATAGGAAGCGATACTGCCACAGCCGCAAGAGGAGGAGTCCTACTGCTTGGAGGAGCAGAGACAACAACATGCGCTCCTTGAGCAACTACCGAGGACTGAGACCTTGATGCCTCACCACCTTTTGCCGCCAACATCTTAGCCAGGCGTCAAAGTTTGGAAAGAGGAGTCATGCTTTCTGCAGACAAAAAGAAGAGTGTTACCACACATAGAGAAGTTTATGCAAGAAAGCAAGTACAAAAGAGAAATGCATAAGATGAGGTACCTAATGTAACATTCTCTTTTTACACATGTTAGACTTGTATAAGGTCACAGAGGTAACTTAATACTTGTTTAACATGTCTGTTAAATTTTGTGACATTTTGAGTTAATTTAGACACTTTGCCGCAACACAAAACATGCAAAATGACTATTTTAACTCAGGAAAAATGGCATAAATGCGTAATTAAAGGAAATAAATATAAAAAAATTATTTCATAAATGTGTAAAAAAGGATGTAGTTAAATTTTGACGTCAAACGGAGTCAATTCGGTATTTTTAAGGACACTGAGAAAGTGTTTATAGATTAAATAAAATAGCTAGATAGCTTAAAAAATTATGAAACTGCTTGGAGATGATAAGTGAAATATAGAGAATATTTTAATATGAAAAATAAGTTAAGGCAAGTAAGTTTACTTACCTTACAGGTTCGATTTAATTAAAAAAATAGTGCAGTTTATTTAATGAATAACATTATATGAAAAATTATAGAAATCCAGATATAAGAATTTAGTTGAGACTTGTGATTTTTAGAAATACTGATAGAAGTTGGAAAAAGTAATTTTTAAGAATTAGAATGTTCAGATATAATGTTTCCAATTGAAATTTTAAATCATTTCCAAATCTAAATATCTCCACCCACCCCTCTGTTTCTAATCTGAGCTTCTTTCTCACATTTCACATTTCTCACTTTTCACTCAAGCTCACTCCTCCCCCTCACGCACACACACACTCTGCTAGCAATGGAGGAAATTAAGAAAAAATTTAAAGAAACAAGTAATCCAAGAAGAAGGAAGAAAGATCAAGAGGAAGAGGATTGAAAGGTAAAGAGTAAAGCATCTTAAGGTAAGGGTTATTTTATTTTTCTCTTCATTTATGGTATGGCAAAAATCTGAAAACTTGGTGGATTGTTTGAGTTTTTGAATTGATAACAGATGTTTTCATGCCTTGGATATGAATAAAGCTTCAAGTTTTCCTTGATTTGTTGATGGGTTTGGGATTGGGATTTGGATGTATTTTCTTCAACCTTTTGGCTGCTGCTGGTTACATTTTTTGTTGCAAATATGTTGAAGCCATGGCACCATTTGGTGGAGGTGCCACGGCACAAAATAATTTAGGTTCTACGGCACTCATTTGTGAAGTGTGTTGCAGCACACATGCAAAGTGAAGTCGTGCCTTGTCATGGGGTGTGTTTGTTTGCTGTGTTAGTTAGTATTTATGTGGTGCATATGAAAAAGAAGCCTGCTATATGGAAGAAAACAAACAATACTCAAGTAGTTACTAATTGTTTGTATGGCTATATATTGAAGATCAATTAATGTACAGGTGTGGCACGTGTTTGTGCATGTGCTTTGTTCCTTTACGATTACAAATTTCATAATATTTCAAACGTAACTGAGGTTACTTATTAATGTGTTTGATTTAATTTGTAAATTTATAAAATTGTTATCACATTAATCTTTTAACTTGATCAAATAAAAATCATGTCAAAAAAAATAAAAAATAAAAACTTGAATATATGTTATTTGATCAAATAGATTATGATTGGTTAAATAACAATGTTAATAATTCCAATTAGGATGTAATTGGGAATGTTTGAGAATAAAGTTGAATTATATAATGTTTGAATGATAAATATGATTACCTATGATGAGAAGATTTTTATATGCATATCTTTGCATGATTGATGTGATGATAGGGATGAAACCTGAATCTTTGATTTTATTGATTGGGAACTTGATTCCTAATGTAATGTAATGTTAAATCAAATATGATTATGTATAGGTTTATTATGAATGCTAAGATTTGTAAGATGATTAAATGTTGAATATTGATAGGAAATGAGAAGCATATTGATTTATATATGTTATCAAAAAGATGTTGATGAACATGATATTGGGAAGCAATATAAGAGAAATGATAAAGGTATATGAGGTTGAATGAGTCCCTCTCTACAAGTATGTATGATAATGTAAAAAGAGCAAGTTTAATGCTTATGGTATTGCTTCCCTAATATGTAAATAAAAGTATGATTATGTACAAAGTGGAAGAAGAAAAGGTTTTTAATACTGTTGCATGTTTTGTTTTCAAACTTGTTATTTGATATTTTCATGTATTGTAAATCTATGGTTTGGACAAAAGGGCGCTAAGTAGCTTAGACAAAAGGGCGCCAAGTGTTATATTAAAAATGTTTGGTAGTGTAAGGAACAAAAGGGCATCCCGCCTACCCAGAAACAATACAAGGAACAAAAGAGTTTCTTGAAAATAATCAAATAACATGTATTTTCTAAAACAAAATCTTTTAAAATCATTACATAAGCATATTTTAGGACTTTCATTAGGCATAATCATACATTGTCATATGTTGCACAAAATTGACAATTGTATAGGTAATTGTCTTGTTTTTATTAAATGGGAAGATTAAGCATAAAAGCTAATTAGAAAAGGTTAGGAAAGTACTTAAAGTGAGTTAGGTATTGTTCTTAATATAATGTTATGTGTTTAAAGTATATGTTGTTCAAATTGATTGTTGTGTGATGATTACATTATTTTGTAATTAAATGAATTGTCTATATTGGGAAGGGAAAGGACTGAGATTTGGCTTATGCCACTTTTCTAAACCATTAACTATAATTTGTGTTTTACCCCAAAGCAGCTGGATTTATTATGATGTCAACATTTCAAATTTACTACTAAGAATTATTAATTCTCACCCTAGTTTTTGTTTTAAGATTTCCTTGATAAATCCAGCAAAGGATCAAAGCAAGCGCAAGTGCAAGGCGATGAAGATTTAGTTAAGTTAGTTATGAAATTATATTAATGGTTCTGTAATTAAATTATTATGATTAGTTCTTTGTATAAGTTGTAATCTCATACATATCAAATATATTTCTAGTAAAGAGCAAGTTTTCTAAGGTGTAAAATATCTTGCTCTCTTACTTTCGTAAAGGCTCTATATATTTATTCGTTAAATTGATATTGAGCAGGTTGCAAATTACGTTTACATTAGAAAGTGACATACTAATTCTATTTACTTAGTATACGTAGGGTATACTACAGTATTTAAAATTAGGGTGTTACACCTAACACAACCTTTACAGAAGCGGCAGGCTCATCCAATATATCCTTATAAGAAATGGCCCCTATTTTGTCAAATCAATAAAAAAAATCCAAGACCAAAGCCTCGGAAGAAGGTACTTCAGATCTTGAAGTTTCCAACTCTTTGTTGCTCTATCCCTAACTGATGTCGGTCCAATATAAATAAAGGCATGGCTCACCTTCTGGGGTGACAAAAAAAGGTGTCTTACCCAGAGTTCTTTATACCCTAAAGAAGTCATTTTAAATTTTTTTGAAGGACTCTTGATAGGGCTTGAAGACTGTATGTCCACTCTATGCACGTAGCGTAACCCACCTTTTGGTTTGGTTACTCCCAGAGGAGGTCAAATGTGAGAAAAGGAAAAAGAAAGACTTGACTGAGTACGACCACCCAAAGACCAGCCAAACCAGCTTGAATGCCCAGACAAACCCCCAAGCATTCATATGAAGTTGAGTAGGCGCCACTTGCAAGTGATTAAGAACGTCCACCTCAAAGTTAATAAATGGCAACCTCACCCCAATCTGGGAAAAGAGGGAGTCATACATATACATGAAGTGCTCGCGCATTGTAAGGGTCGAGCACACCCTCTATTCTTCTAACAGGTGCCGAATTAAGAACTATTGATCTCTAAATTGATCCACAGTTGGCTACAAGTATTGTTGCTTTTCCTGGGCATCTCCATCAGTCCTCACATTGGAAGGAGTACCCAAAACTCCCTGTCCACCCATAGATACCTATCAACATCACAAGGAAAGTCAAACATCTTCTTCTGCATAGGAATGGTCCTCCCCTGCTCTACAGGCATAGCCCTCCATTTTTGAGCCATACCTGCAGAGGACGCGCTCGAGTTAGACCTCAAAGAATCACTCAAATCTCCTAACGTCGTCAGATACTCAGAACCCCCATTGACAAGCCATTATCCTACACTAACTCCTCATTACCCAACATTTCTCCCTACTAAGTGCCTCCCACTAAGGGTTAAAAGAAAAGGGCAAAAATAGAAAGGATGAAGATGATGAGTGCCTTGAGTACAAAAGGAAAAAGGCACTGAACAGTGAAAAAATGCTGAAAAAGCCTTGAAACACCAACAACTGCAAGAAAACCACTGGAGAAAGAAATTTTGGATGTGAAAATCTAGAAAGCAGATTCGGGACAAAGAATGGAGAAAACCCCTCTCCACCTCTATTTATAGGCACGGAAGGTCACCACCCAACTGCTGCCATTAGGGGAAAGGTACGTTGTTTCAACACAAACAAGGCATTTCGTTCAAAATAACCTATCATCACGCCCACTTTTCAAAACTCAAAAGCGACTCATCATAGCGTTACGAATCCCAAACGACAACACCCACTACTCCTCAACCACATGTCATGTTGCTTCTGAATGAAGGCAACCGAAAGGACAAGGCTTAGAACGTTCAAAATTGAAGCAACGTGTGGCGCCACGAAAGGACACGTAAGTCAAACACTGGACCTTCAGCAAATCTTGCGGTGAAATGACACGCCGGATATCGGCCTAAGATTGAACCACAGACCCCACACAGCATGGGAGCAACTAATTATCTATCTCGAACCCTGGGATGATGACGTAAAGCAAAGCGATCCAACCTAAATCACGGCCCTTACTCACGTACCCTAGATTTTTACTATGATACATCACGGACCTCGACCCTTTGAGATAATAATGCGAGTTCCAACATAGAACACTATGACTCAGACCCCTTTGTCCATTGTGTGTCGTGTGCTCTAGTTAAACATGTATCTTGACACTTAGCAATCTCATCCAAGCACCAAGTTAGGGGCAACTATTCTAGACCGAGTATGGGCCTAGAAAATTAGAGCGACCCGATATGCCAAGCTGGTCCTCACACGTGCAATGCGTAGTGAGTCATTCGCCCACTAAGCATGTCCCCCCTAATAGAAAAGAAGAGACATCCCTCATACTATTGTAGCTGCACAACAAAGGAGTCTACCATTACTTACCTTATCAGGTAACTCTCAGAACCTAGTTCTGAATAGGTTCCAATGGTGGGAGGCTTAGACAACTTGGGTGACATGGGCCTCATTCAGCAACGCCCTATTACAGAGGTTCTAACCCTCATCCACAGGAAACCCATATGACGTCCTCATGGATCTCAAGAAAACTAGGATAGTGGTAGAATACAAAGAGCAGATTGAGTTGCTCTTAGCACCATTAGGGCATGCTAATGATGCAGTATTGAAAGCGACATTCATGAATGGGTTGAGGAATGAAATCAAGGAGGAAGTGCAACTGTACCAAACGGTGGGTTTGGGAGACATCATGGCACTAGCACAGCGTGTAGAGGACAGAATGCAATTGTTGGGGTGTGGAATTGGGTATCCAACCACATGGGTGATGAGTTATGGGTCGACCCAACCCTCATTGATGCCCAAGGTGAATGGGTCAGTGGAGTCTCCTCGATTTGACCCATGAAGAAATGCAAGACAAAATTCATAGGAATGTCTATTTTAGGTGTGATGACCCTTATTCCCCTAACCATGTATGTCAAAACCTGAATCTAAACTTGTTAGTATTGGGAACAAATGAAGGAAGGGGATGTGATACAAGGGGCATCAGGGTTAGAAAAAGAAAATGAGGATCTGGCTATGTAACTTAGCATAAATTGCATGGCTGGTGTGATGTCTAAAACATCATTAAAGTTGTGGGGAACAATTAAGGGGAATAAGGTAGTAGTGTTAATTGATTCTGGAGCTTCACATAATTTTCTGTCTCATGATTTAGTCAAAGAATTATAGCTACCATATGAAGAAACCAATGGGTATTCGGTGGTAGTGGGGAATGTAATGGGTATGTAAGGGAGTGCATCTGATGTTACCAAATCTAGAAATTAAGCAAGATTTCTTTTTATTTGAGTTAGGTGGAGCTGATGTGGTGTTGGGATTTGCATAGCTATAAAGTTTGGGGGAAATTCAAGCAAAATTTCGTGAGCTCAATATTAAGGTGATATCCAAAAGGAGATTTGTAAAGATTATATAGGATCTAGCTTTATCATGAACCATGGTGTCTCTAAAAGCTATGGTAAAGGCACTTAAAAATGGAGTAGAAGGGTATTACATTAAATTGGGGATGATCAAGTTAAAAGAAGATGAAGAAGGGGGAGGGAAGGAGAAAGAATATAAAGGAGAGGGAAAGAAGGAGAAAGCATTGGAGGAGTGTTGGCTGAGTTTTAGTGCAATGTCCTAAGACAGATATCTTGATATGTTTGAATATATCAAAATACATAGTACTAGCCACGTCACTTACTACATAACTAACTACTAATATAATTATAACAACCATGCAAGTCATTATAGAAAGCCTTGAGAGAATGCGGAAAAACTTAAACATATATATATATATATATATATATATATATATATATATATATATATATATATATATATATACAACCTTAGCCATAGAATGGCTTATTGTAATACATGCCTCTGAATATAACTACAAAACAAATATAAACAATATACATAAGCTTTGTTTAAACAAGAAACAAGTAAATCTATACTATACTAGTTCTTCTGTTTCTTGAACTTCTTACTCTATGACGATCTTTGACCTGCTTCTATCATGAAACATAGAAAAGGGGTGAGCACATATAAATCCTCAGTAATAAACATATATTTCATGGCATAAAAGCTATGTAAACTGTATACATAATTAAACTAAACTCAACATTATACGATTACCCATACAACCGTATAATGTTATCTGCAACACCCACCGTAGGGTATCACATTTAAGACTAATCCTAGTATAACTTACCCAAGTTGTAAAAGAATTAATCTTGTAAAAATACTAATTTTAAAATTTCGTTTGTGGAATAACAGAAAATAAATAAAACTTTAAACGTGAAACATAATTAAAACTAACACACCATATTTTAGATATTATAAAATATTTAAATATTATTGCAATACGAATTTCAAAATTTCTTTTTCGTGGATAACATAAAATTACCAAATTAAAGTAACAAAAGATACAAGAATAGACCAACATATATCTCTTGTACATATCATAGAATATGAATATCTTCATTATATAAACTATATAAAACTCGTCCTGGCCCAAGTTCGACGAATAGAAATGTCTCGACGGATAGAAATTCGAGTAAAATATACCTCGAAGTCATTCCGAGAAGTATAGCGAAGATCATTCCACAACTCCCTGATAGGTAAAATGAGCTCTACATATGCAGCCGTAAAGTAAGAAGTATTGATCCCATGGCGGATCCTACGTACAAATAGAGTAATATCACCACAATACTCTATATATCCCGAGTCCCAATGAACATAACAAGTAGCTGCACCATCAAGAAACTCTAGTCTAAAGAAACCTAGTTGATCCCTCCTTGCTACCATCGCAGTCTTCACCAACATAAGCATAAAATAGAAACGAACAGAACAATACAGCAAAGAGGTGAGATCCTCTTTCATCAATACCAATGAGGCAGTATAGAAAATGACAACAAATAATACAGATACAATATTATATCATACAGATATATTATAACATCATAGATAACATATCAAATAAGCATAGTTATCACATCAATATGCTGACTCACTATGCTTGTGTACAACGACCCATTTCCTACTCCATGGAGCTAATCACAATTTCGGAGAGAATGATAGGGAGTACATGTCTGCATATCATTAGCCTTAAATCATATGCTAATATATCAAATCATGGTGCGCAACATGGCCGATACAGACACTCTCAACCAATCACGAAAAGAGTAGTAACTCCGTCGAGACCGTCGGTGTGTTTGCAAAGGATACCACGACGGAGTAGTGCTACCAACTGGCCACATATGACATTCCACACCCTGACGTCTCCAAGATTACTGAAGATCATAACTACGCAATTCTCACCCGCACAAAGATGTAATTTCCATCTCCTAGGCCAATCGCCTTAATTGACATGATTTTCCATGCATGATGTATGATTCAACACATACAATTTTCCATGCAATATATATGATCCAACACATACAATTTTTCATGCAAGATGTATGATCCAACACATATAATTTTTCATTATTTTACAGTATTTCACATATACGCGTCATTTCTTGACAGTATCACTTTTCAACATAATGGGGCCCACTATGACAGCCTAACAGTCAACTACTGTAATTTCCAACCGCATAAACATTTTATCACATTTTTGAAATTACGTAATATTTTTCTTACGTTTTCAATTTTTGTAAATATTTTCAACGTTTTTGTAATTGCGTAAATATTTTCAAACATTTTCTAAACTGCGTAAATAATTTCAAACATTTTCTAAATTGCATAAATATCATCAAACGTTTTTAAATCACATAAATATTAAAAATTATTTTTTTCTCAATCGCGTAGTGTAAAAATTAATCGCATAGCTTAAAATAGGCGTTTTTAAATCATATAATGGTTTTCTAGCATTTTTCACTTACGTAAAATATTTTCTTAACATTCTAAATTTATTTATAAAATTCTTTACATAAATTATATATTTTGGCCTTCTTGAAAATATTTTCTTCCTAAAAATCCTTTACGTATTATTTTCTATATATAAAATATGCACTTTGACCTTCTTGAAAATATTTCCTTTCTAAAAATTCTTTACGTATTATTTTCTATGATTCTTTTAAAAAATTTGATTTCTTTGATATACATAAATATTAAAGCTTTAACATACTAATTTAATTCCAACCATTAAATCTAGTTTCTTTTTCTACTAAAAATTCATTAAATTAAATTCTTGTTAACTAATTTCCAAAGTCCACACTTAGTAAAATAATCTAGAATTTAAAATACCACCACACTTTGGTGTGTTGGCCGAAAATTAAGTTTATACTTCATATACATACTTAATCTTTTTTCATCACCAAAATCCTTTACAAAATCATTTTTCATCATCAAAATCCTTTACAAAACCATTAATTTAAGTTCTCACCATTAAATCACTCAATCCATACTTAAGAAAATATTTTGAAACATTTTTGCCCTCTTGGTCTTGTCATGGCCGTTAGCCATCATAGGTTCTTTGGAACCTTCATACAATTTCCTCATCATAATAATCATAACCTTCTTCACATGGATATCATCATACTTTCATAAGCATATAATCAAACATATAATCAAGTAAACCAACATATAATCAAGTTAACAAGCATAAATCACCACAAACAAAGCAAGCTTAAAACCATACAAGTGAATAAATCCTTATGGATTTTTCACCATAAACAAGGTCATCTCCTCACCACCAACATATGGTTGATGAGGGTAATCTCCCTCTTACCTTAAGGAAGACAAAACTCCTTCTTGCTTGATCTTCTATGGATTTCGTGTGGCTCCAAAGGAAAACCCTAACAAACTTAAACCAACCAAAGTCACAAACAAAGCTTGAAAAAGAAAAACCATGGAACAATCATGGTTTAGAAACTCAAAAACCAACTTAGAAACAAAGAAGAAGAACTTTTACCTTGAAATCTCAAGAACACTAACTTGTAGAAAATGTAGTAGATGAAGGATTTTGCTTAAGTCTTCAACATAGAAGTATCTTAGAATGATGTTTAGATGTAGGAAATAAGGTTAGATGAAATTTTGAAAGCTTGGATGGTTGTCTTTGGGTGTTGGCCGAATGGTGTCTTTGGAGGAGAGAAATGAAGTTTTGGCTAAGTGTAGAAAATGAAAAGATGAAGAGAATAGCTTAAGAGACAAAGGTGATATAATTGTGATGGATAGGTAATCTATCCTAGAGCTTCATTGCCGTGGAATGCTAGTGATAGCATGGGAAAATTAATTGCATGTCCATAAAGGTGCAAAATCAAACACATGGCACCAAGGCTTGCTTTTGGTCAACATTTGGTGACTCACTAACTTTTGCATGTCCTAAAAGACTCCTTCATTGCCGTTGAAGTCCATGCAAAATACTACCAATTATTGTTTCAATTTTGTGACCATTTAAGCTTAGGTTAGTTTACTAATTCATCTAGCTTAGTAATTAATTTAAACAAGTCATTTTTGTTGACTTATTACTATAGGTTAATTTTTATGACTAGCCCCCAAATTTGACTTCTACTATCAAGTGACACATGGCCATCACATGACTAGTACCTAGCTAAAGCTATAAAAATTTATTACTCACAGAATAAAATTATGGCTCACAAAACGGTAATTATTATACAGTGAATAATAAATTCACAGTATAAAAAAAATTAGTAACTGTATCCAGTTTCGGGTTTCGTAAGATCTCTCGGCCCTTCATCAATAATACAAATTTTTTTGGCCAACAAAAAATTTTAGTATTTCCGAGCCTACCGTGGGCCCACGACGGCCTAAAATATTACTAAAATATTTTTAATCTCGAAAAAATTTAGAAAAATTCTCAAAAATCACAAAAATTAAAAAATTAATATTTGTGCAGAAAAAATGAAAATTGAGATGTTACATTATCTATAATTTTTATCATAGGAGTTTTCTCCGCTATAATTGATAACTGCATAATGCCTCGTAGTATAGCCAAACCGATAGCCTACATATCATTAACATAAGTAACTGCCCATACAATCGCTTATGCCAACAGTCACAGATAATTGCCCATACAACTGAACTGTAACTACAAAGCTGATGATTTAACCCTACCTTTACTTGTTCATTTTAGGAAACTCTAGTTCCACGAACACTTGTTAAGATAGGGGGTGAATTTATCACATCCTGGTCCTACCTGAGACAAAGAAAAATGGTAATCCTTACTAGCTATAAACTTACTTATAGACCCAAATCATCCTTATGAAGGAGTCTATCTTAACTACTACATCATTTTGAACTAACTTATGAAGTCAAATGAGCACTTCTCTAATCTTTGCACATTTAACTCAACTTTCCTGCAAGTGAGTAATTCATACATTTGGGTAAGTAAACTGTACATATCTCATTTGTATTCGGCTTTCCTTGCTATTGCACTACCTGTAATGGCCTGTGTCACACTAGAGTGCACAAGTTCTAAATACCTATTTTAGGTAACTCCTAACTCTTGGAATACCTAACTACTTGATCTTCCATACTTAACTTAGTATTCAAGGAAGTAACTCTCTTCCTACATACATTTTCAACTCAACTATACTATTAGAAGAGTTAAACACTTTTCTGCTATACTCAATGAATATGACAAGCTTTCGAGTCATAGTTCATCTTAGTGTGTATTAAACAATGCACGAGATCTCTCTTAATTAGAGAACTTAGTACACCACCATTCCCGCTTAGGAACTAAACACACAAACTTAACTCTACTTGAGTGAAACTAACTCATGAGTGGTTAGTACTTGCAACACTTTGTTGTTTAAAGTTCTAGGTAACCTTCTAAAGTAATTAAATACTCTTTGATATCCTAAGGCTCATACCTTTACCAACTAACTAAAGTAAATGCTACTAATTCATTGTACTATACTTGTATCTATTACACCAATTCATCACATCTTAGGTGATATCTAATGCAACACTAAGTGCCTAGGGTGTTAGATACCTACCTATGGCAATCCTTATACTTGATAGGTGATGATTTCCCTCTTGAAACATCCCTATTAATGCCTCAACACACTTACAAAAGAATATAAGAGTGATTCTAATACATAGGGAAGTCCAAAACATCAAGAATACAATTCTTGAAAAATCTTGGAACTCACGCCTAGGCTTGGTTTTACCACGCCTAGGCGTGGCACTCTCTATCTGATTAATATGCAAAACTGACCATCCCACGCCTCGGCTTCATTCAGTCACGCTTAGGCGTCATTTAGTCACGCCTAGGCGTGACCATTCTATAGAAAATTCTGCAGAATGCGTTTTCTACTTCATTGGTTATCTAAATCAATTCCAATCACCAAACTCTTGAATTCTAGATACTATCCAATCCTAAATGTAACACCTTCCCTAAACTAATGATCCTAACCAGGGTTATAGTAGCTCAGTAATGCTGGTAAGAGATTATTTGTTAATTCGGATAATTTTCTAAACTAGGTGACTAGATATTGCTATTCTTCTTTCTCATCTTTTTGGTTTCATTCTTGTCACTTTCTCTTTCTCTCTCTCTCATGCTATACCAGCAGCAAACAGAGCATGAATTGCTCTCTTTCTTCCACTCCATCTCTTACATCTTTCAACCTATTTATCTTTCTATCTTCAAGGTCATTCAATCTTGTTTTCTTTGCTTCCTTTTCCATAATCTATCACGGCTAAATAGCCCAAAAAAGAGACAAAATCAGCAGCAGAAACAAGGGCAAAAATAACAAGGAAAAGTGGGGAAAAAGAGAAAGAAAATGAGGGGAAAATCAAGGAATCAAGGCAAGGAATAGAGGTAGGAGATTTTGCTTTTAACTAACTCTTTTTTTCCATGGTGTTGGAATTTACAATTCTGAATTTAATGACCATGAGGGTCACGCTGGGTTAAATTAAAAAGAGGATGATTTTTGTTATTTTTATGCTTAATTTCTTACTATTAATTAGTCTTTTCTCTTGATGAATTGATGAATGGAAATTTGTGGATTTGCTTATTATATTGTGCCTTAGTTTTCACGGTCATGTTGAGGTCTTTGAGAGGATTTTATTGTTTTAATTGCTTACCTATTTCTATTGATGTTAGTATTAAGATATGATGTTGTATTGATGGGAAAATGGTTGGAATTAATGTGAGGCTGAATTATGTCACGGTAGGGGTCCTTGGCTTTTGTTTTGTTCTTCTTTTCTACTTGATTGTGAATTAAAATTGTTACATTTAAGCCTATGAAGGCCACGACCAGAGCATGAAGAGAGATGATCTCTTTTGATTTTCTTGTGCTTTTGTTACTTATCTTATGCTGTTATTTTTCTTTTATAAATCCTTGAAAGAAAACTTATGTTTTAGTTATGTTTTGGGGTGTATAACTCAAGGCTAATCCATGTTTAGGTGGTGATTTATTTACTTTAATTTGTTCTCCATTCCTATTGATTCTTATGTTGAGTTTGTGATGTTAAAAATGATAAGATTTTATTGTTCTTGAGGATGAATGATCAAGGTAGTTGCTGCCCTGCTTTGATCATAAATTTTTTATACTTTTATGCTTGAAATTGTAACTTGAATGGTGTTTAATGATCATGGCAGCTTGCTACTTATTTGAGACCAGAAACTTGAGTTTTTATGCTTGAAATGGTGGTTTTTGTGGTTGGATTTGTCAAGGCAGAGTGCTGTCCAGAAAATTCAGAATTTTTAGTGCATTTGCACATGTCATTATTGCTTGAATAGTGGAGGAAATCATGGCTATGGCTGCCTTTGTTGTGACCCGAGAATTGAGTGTATTTATGTCATACATTGGCAATTGATTAAAGAAATTACGAAGTTGGTTATGACTAAGTGTGTTGGCCATGTCTTATGTATAGTTACTTATACTTGTTTTTAATTAATTATGCTTACCAATGGTCAATTAAGAAACTAAAAAGATTTATGGAAAATCCTAGCACATGAATTTTGGTATTATGTAATTAAATGCTTAAGTGTTTGTTTTAGCCATAAATGTCGAATTATGTATTTAAAGAAGTGTGGTAAATCCCATGAAGTATGCAAAGCATAAATGCTTAAACTATGTAGAAAGTATTCTTAAAATAATGGTAATGTGCTTTTGTTACTTATTAAAAAAATTGTATTGTTCCTTGATTATTCAAGTTGAACTTAAATTTGAAGTTGTATTGCTACTTTGTACACAAAGTTGAGTTATTGATATAAATATGAGAATCATTGTAAGTACCTTGTATGGAATGATTTTATACAATGTATGATATGAAACACTATGATATAATTGTGTATCTTGTATAAAATACTAGAATGGTATATTGTTCATGAAAGGAATTATGTTATGATTTGATAATGGATGAGGAATGAAATTCGTTATGTTATGAATTGCTCATTCTCTATTTTAGAATTTGAGATGATTGGATGGAATTATATATAAATTAACGCATGTACTGAGTATGGCATGAATGATGTATATGAATTAGTAAGGTTGATAAGTATAATCTTGGGATGCAAAATAAACAAAAGATAAGAGTAGATTGAGGTGAAGTGAACCACTCCCTCTCTACAAGCATATAATGTATTGTATGAATGAAAAGTTTGATGATTGAGGTTATGCTTTATAATGATGCAAGGTAAAGTATGTTATATGAAAAGTGAATGAAGAATTGGTTTTAAAAACAGTCTTACATGTTTTTTTTTCAAACTTGCTATTTGCTATTTCCACGTATTTGGCTTGAGCCAAAGATGCCCATAAAGCCAGGGTTATCATATTAAGGGAAGTCATGGAACAAAGGGATTCCTAGTACCTTAATGAGGGAGGTCAAGGAAAAAATGTTTTCCTAATACCTCATTTTACCCAGAGGAAAGACAAGGACCAAAGGTTGTCCTAGGAATATACAAATATCATGAATTTTCTTAAAATAAAATATTTTTTTATTAACATTTCATAAGCATACATTAGGACATTTCTTAGGCATACTCATACATCATCATGCATAGTATAAAATGACAATTGTATGGGCAATTGTCTTGTTTTTAGAATCAAGTTAATGAGGACCATGGTTAATGCTGACTTGGGGGTATCTCGAAGAATGAATTAAAGTGTTTATGTTGAGATATGATAATTGTAATGGATTATTGTTATCTTAGGTTTTATTATGGAAGATGAATATATATATATATATGATGTAAATTATGTATACTTAGTATTATTGCTTGAATTGATTGAGATACTAAATTAAGTTTGAAACCGTTTGATTAATTAAATTGTGCAAATGATTCTTATTAAGGATAATAATTAAATCTTTGTTTCGGGAAGAGAGAAAACCAACTTTGGCATTTTGCTACCTCTCTAACTTATATAAATATATTCATGTTAAATTTTAAACATATAATCTACTTACCTAAAACAATTGGAAATATTATGATGCTATGTTTTTAATAAACTAATGAGAATTCTTTGAATTCTCACTCCGTATGTTTGTATTTCTATATTATTTCCAAGAACAAGGAAGATTTGGCTTGAAGAAAGGAAGACTGGTATCGAAGAAGAAAAACTTAGATGCAATTATTAGTTATAGCAATATGTAAAGTTTGAATATATTTTGTCATAGAGGCACTTTATGTATTATTTACATTAAGAAGTATGTATTTGTATAAGGGTCTTTTCGATATATGTGTATGATTAAACAGGTAATAGGCTCGTTGTTTATGGGTGAATTTGGTATAAGATAAATTCCAACAAACAAATATATTTTATTAGTCGAATGTGAGTTCAGAGTTATTTGGTAATCTCGTTTGAAAAGGAGCTTTTAAGAAATTGATGAGTAACGTGCAAAATGTAAAGTGTAAAGAAACTTTAAATTGCAGAGAAAATAAATTACAAGAAATGTAAAGTGCTGAAGATTAAAATGCAGAAAATAAAGGTGCAGAAAGTTTAAATGCAGGAAATGTAAAAGTGCAGTAAGTTTAAAGTGCATAAAACATAAAACGCATGAATTTAAAATGCAGAAAGAGTAAAAAAATTTAAAGGACAATGCTTAAAAATAAAGAATTTAAAAAGACATTGCATTAATGTAAATTGCTGGGAATAAAAATGGAAGTCATACTTGGAGTCAAATCCGTTAATCTGCTTGAGTGAGATGTTAGGATTGTATATCTATTGGGGGATAAAAATACAAGTTTTGATTTTATAAAGATATTCTCGACAGACAGTTGACATTCGACGAAGATAGACAATTCGACGAAGATGATTTTTCTGTGGTCAGATGATAACATTGAGATATTCAACGAAGAGATTTTCGACAGCTCGATGATGATGACATTGAAGAAATTTTCTCATGTGTTATAGTTAGATGTTGGTTTTTGTCAAAAGATCTCAGTTGCTTTCAGTTATTAGTTTTGAATTCAACAGCTAGATGGGGATCCAAGTGGTGGCCAACTTAAAAGGCCAAGGGTTGGTTTCGTCGAAAATAAAAGATACCAGTTCTGGATTTGACAATAGTTGGTTATTGTCGAAAATTAAGATATTAGTAGGAACGTGGCATAACTGCCATGAATGTGATCAGTTTCTTAGGAGTCAGTTATTTTGTTTTTGCCTATAAATACTAGTATTCACGATGTAAAAAGGGTGGTTTTACTGGATATACAATCATAACATCTCACTCAAGCAAATTAACAGATTTGATTCCAAGTATGACTTCCATTTTCATTTCTAGCCATTTACATTAATGCAATGTCTCTTTAAATTCTTTATTTTCAAGCCTTGTTCTTTAAATTTCTTTACTATTTCTGCACTTTAAATTCATGCGTTTTACGTTTTCTGCACTTTAAACTTACTGCATTTTTACAATTCCCGCATTTAAACTTTTTGCACCTTTATTTTCTGTATTTTAATCTTCAGCACTTTATATTTCTTGCAATTTACTTTCTCTACACTTTTAAATTTCTTTGCACTTTATATTTTGCACATTACTCATTAATTTCTTAATTTTTTTTTAACGAGATTACCACATAACTCGTGAACCCACATTCGTTTGATAAAATATATTTGTTTGCTTGGAATTTGTCTCATACCAAATTCACCCGTAAACAAATTGGTATGCCCGATGGGACGAGTTCAGAGTAACTCGGTAGTGTCACAAACCTCTTTAGAAGAAGATGGTTTTATGCGTTTAAGAAGTGGAAAGTTGGTATTTTCTTGCCCTTCTCAAGATACGCAAACTATGAGTAACGCAAATAATCAGGCGTCAAATGCACTTTCAGTTGAAGTTAGTGTGCCATCTTAGACAGCCGTTATTGCATCACCTTTAACAACGGGTCCTGTGGTTGATGTAATAGTAACTGGTACTCTTAGGAGTAACCCAATGTTAGAACAAGTGGTGCCTGGAGTGACTCAGTCATCACCAAATCAACCAAGTAATCAAAGTGTAATAAACTTAAATTCAAGGTTGGCACCACAATATGGTTTGCCACTAAATTATGTTCCTCCTATGATGGCACAAATGGGACTTGGCTCTACTTTGGCTAATACTATAGGCCAAACAGTAGCCTCACAAGGCCAATCACAAATAAGTTCGGCTTTGGCAAGTTTTAATGGCCAAGGAATAGGAGTTGCAAGTTCAAGTAATCCAACTCCCTTTCGACAAAAGAGATTGAATTTGGGACCAATTTTCCCAAATATGTCGAGAGACAATCCCCAAAGTATAACAGGGCAAACTATGAATTCTTTGTCCAGTTTTTGACAACAAATGGATGAAAGCAACCATGACATGGTGCATATGTTCATTCAGCAAATGGGTGTCGTGATTACGCCAATCATGGAAAATACAAATAGTATTTGCAATGCATTGGCTCAGCAAATGGCAAGGCTAAACTAAGCCTTGGGAGTAGGTGATTTGACCAATGATAATATTCAGGGAGCCCAGCTTGGGGTAAATAGAGAAATGGTTACACCTCAAGCAAATGTAGGGCAAAATCAATAAAACTTAGATCAACTTGGCCAAAATGATCAGCCTCGTTTGGAATATGGAAATGTCCATGTGCTCCGTTGAGGAAACAAAAATCAAGTGGCCAGAAATGATATAGCTATGAGATTGCTTCGACTAAATCTTGGGGGCACCAAATGGTTGAACAAAATGTAAACCAAGTAGTGGAACAAGTGCTGAATAGATTTGGTTTTAACGTTGGCTATGCCAACCAGCCATATTTTGTATCAGCATCTCCTGAGTGTGTCCAACAGGCAGAGTTGCCTAGAGGAGTTAAGATTCCCAAACTTTCTAAGTTTGCAGGAGAAAGTGGGGAATCGACCGTCGAACATATTACACGGTTTACAATAGAGATGAGGGAGTTGGCCACTGTTGAAGGCCTTAAAATGAGATTCTTCCTAAGTTCCCTCACAAAAAATGCTTTTTCTTGGTTTTTGACATTGAGACCAAATTCAGTCCACTCCCGTGCTCAATTAGAAAGAAGTTTTCATGATCAACTTTTTAGAGGAGATTTGAAAGTGGGACTTACAGATCTTTTCAACATCAAAAGGATGTATAATGAAACTGTGGATGACTATCCGGCTAAGTTTCGACAAATGAGGAGTAGATATTTTACTCCTATACCAGAGGTCGAAATAGTAAAGGTAGTTGCAGGTGGTTTAGATTATTATGTAAGGAAGAAGTTAGTGAATCAACATTTAGTTGATCTTGCCCAATTAGGTGAAAAAGTTAGGCAAATAGAACAACTAAAAGTTGAAAAGATTCAAAAACAAAAAAGATTTCTTAAAAGAGAAAAGGTGGCATTTGTCGGATTAAATGAATCCGATAATGAGTTTAAAGGCAGCGATGATGAGTTCGAAGTTAACATTGCTGAACTTCAGAACGGTCCTCCTTATGTTTGTCAGGCATTATAGCCTACTAGAAATAAGGAGAAAATGGGTTACGTTAATAGGAAAACATATACATTCGACGAAACCAAAGCCGACAAGATTTTTAATTTGTTACTAAAAGATAAATAGATTAAACTGTCGGAAGGTCATAGGTTGTTAAAGTTGGATGAAATTAAAGACCGAAAATATTGTAAGTTTCAAAATAGTTTCGGTCATGTTACTAATGAATGTGTTCGTTTCAGAGACATAATTCAAAAAGTAAGAATGGATGGGCGTCTGAAGTTTGCCGACAAGCTTAAAGCGGATATGAAAGTTGACACAGATCCATTTCAGGCTGAAGTATCTTGTGTTGTTCAACAAGTTCCTTTAAATGTTGGGATGCTTAACATAAGGAGGTTGCAAGAATTCAACGTGGATACAAAGGATGCAATCGACGTATATCCCAAGCCAGGTGAGTCTCTTGAGACATTTCTTGAAAGAAAGAAAGATGAGGGCAAGGTAAGGTTGTGCCCAAGGTGTAATGCAGTATATGATGAGCTTGCTGCGAAGAAAGCTGCTGAAGAACAACCAAGTATCCAGCAGGGTAAGGAAAAAGTCTCGACAGAAAAACCTGGAGACCACAGAAGACTTTTCATGCTCCAAAGCCAAAGCCAGTTTACATGCCTAGGCCTAACATGAATGGTTGGTTAGTCGAACCACAGAGGTTTGTGGGAAACAAAGCTCATGTCAGACCATTTAAGACTACGGTGCCACCTGCTAATGTTGCCGTGAATAAGTGGATGAAGAATTCCATAATGGATAAACATACATATTTTTGACGAAATGTGTCTGCCAGGACGAGTAATTTTCAAAGAGATCAACCTTTTTGGAATGAAGACTACAAGAATGGAAGGATTAATTTAGGAAAAACTT
The DNA here is from genome assembly GCA_029884605.1 of Ormosia emarginata. Classification (NCBI taxonomy): domain Eukaryota; kingdom Viridiplantae; phylum Streptophyta; class Magnoliopsida; order Fabales; family Fabaceae; genus Ormosia; species Ormosia emarginata. The sequence goes on along the minus strand of JAQQTP010000074.1, from coordinate 21,782,418 downwards.
CGATTGGCCAAGATGAAGCAGGGCCATCAAAGGTTCTTCCAATGTCAAAGAGTAAGAAAAGGAGATTACAGAGATTAAGACAAACACAAAAGAGAAGAGATATGGCTGAAGGATTAGTGATCAAGGAGTAGCCTGCAGAAACAGGTTGTTTGGTGGTCGAAAAGAAACCAATGCTTGATCAAGATAAAGATGGTAGAAAGATAAAAAGTGTTGTTACCATGGGATCATTTCCAGGGGAGCCGACAACAAATGCAGTTAGACGACTTGATACTGATGATAAATCCTGACAAGAAAGGTTAGAAGAAATAAGAAAGGGTAAGCAAGTTCGAAGGCCAATTCCAAATAAAACAAAGAGGAAATGGCCAATTGGATTAATAGCTGTAGAAAAAGAGGCAAGAAAGAATAGTTTACCAGTCAAAAAGAACAAGGAGTTGATCAGCTCAAATGCTGTAAACCCGATAATAGGAAAAGAGCAGATTAAGGACTCTAGAATTGGAAATCGTAATATTGAAGACTGGTCAAAAGAAGAAATCAGGAGAATTTTAGAAGACCCAGATCAAGATATTGAGTGGAAAAAGAAAGTGCTCGACATAAGAAAAGAAAGAGAAAGATTGGCAAAGCCTGACTGCCAAAATATGAACTCAATGACTGATGAAGTTATTAAGGCCTTAAATGATCTAGAGGATCCTTTAGGTCTTGGTGATGAGGAACAATTCGACATGGACATCAACTTGGAAGATAATCTGGATGATATCTTGACGACTATGGATAGTAATTTGCCATCGGAAGATTACTTCAGGATTGGAAGGCATTTAAGTGATGAAGAGCTGTCTGATAAGGAGGAATTCCTGAAGTCAATGAGTGTTAATTTAGTTTCAGTGTTACCTGCAGATTTTGAAGGGTATCACGAAATTGAGTACATTGGGGAGAATGAAGAAGATTTTGATGACCTCGACGATCATTGGCTTCTTTTCCAGGACAATATGATCACAGTCTTTGACAATACAGCTCAGCTTGAAAAACCAATAGAAGATCAAAAGGCTCATTTACGACCGTTACACATCAAGGCTCTATTAGAAGGAAAACCCACCAATAGAGTTTTGATCGATCGGGGGGGGCAGCAATCAATTTAATCCCAAGGGCCATGATAAAAAAACTTGGTAAAGATGAGTCAGATTTGATGTCGACAAACATGATGGTCACAGATTTTAGTGGTAAAACCTCCCCGTCAGACGGAGTGGTAATGTTGAAAGTATAAGTCAGATCCGTTGCAAGACCGACATTATTTGTGGTAATTCCGATGAAGTCAAGTTACAATCTTTTGTTAGGGAGAGATTAGATTCATGCCGTCGGAGCAATACCCTCAACGGTTCATCAAAAGCTCATTCTTTGGAATAAACATGACCAAGTTGAAATAATAGAAGCGGATGACAGTTCTTGCTATCTCCAGCAGCTTCATGTCGATTTCAGAATATATGCTCCAAGTGTTAAACCAGTAACAGCAAGTGATGGAGTGATTAACAAAGACACACTCGAAGTTTGCTTGAGGGATCAGTTTGGTGTACGACTGGTGAAGAAGGCCAAAGAAGATCGGCCAAGCACTAGTTATGAGTGTTAAGAATTACTCAAAAAAAATTGTCGCCTTATTTAGTCGACAAAGCAGTATTCACTGCTGAAAGCATGCTGTCGGATTGTGTAATTATTTACGGGTGAATTTGGTATGAGACAAATTCCAACAAATAAATATATTTTATCAGGCGAATGTGGGTTCACGAGTTATGTGGTACTCTCGTTAGAAAAGAAACTTTTAAGAAATTGATGAGTAACGTGCAAAATGTAAAGTGCAAAGAAATTTTAAAGTGCAAAGAAAGTAAATTGCAAGAAATGTAAAGTGCTGAAGATTAAAATGCAGAAAATAAAGGTGCAGAAAGTTTAAATGCAGGAAATGTAAAAGTGCAGTAAGTTTAGAATACATAAAATGTAAAACGCGTGAATTTAAAGTGCAGAAAGAGCAAAGAAATTTAAAGGACAAAGCTTGAAAATAAAGAATTTAAAAGACATTGCATTAATATAAATTGCTGGAAATGAAAATGGAAGTCATACTTGGAGTCAAATCCGTTAATCTGCTTGAGTGAGATGTTAGGATTGTATATCCAGTAAAACCACCGTTTATACATCGTGAATACTAGTATTTATAGGCAAAATATAAAAAATAACTAACTCCTAAAAACTGACCACGTTCATGGCAGTTATATCATGCTTATCTATACTAATATTTTGCTCAACTGAGAGCAGCCATGTCATCTTTCGTCAATAGCATTGGTAACTTTATTTTCGACGAAACCATCCCTTGACCTTTTGATAATTGATCACCACTTGGATCACCATCTGGCTGTTGAATTCAAGACAAATAACTAAACGCAACTGAGATACTTCGACAAAAAACCAACATCTGACTATAACACTAGATCATCGTCTAATTGTCGAAAAAACCTCTTTGTCGAATACCTCAATGTTATCATTCAACCACAAAAAAACCATCTTTGTCGAATTATCTATCTTCGTCGAATGTCAACTGTCTGTCAAGAATATCTTTATTAAATCAAAACTTGTATTTTTATCCCCAACAAATGCCCCCCAAATTTTTCTTTCGACATTACTGGAAGAAAGATAAATTTTAATCTTATCTTCTAGTTCCAATCCGACGTCAAGACCTTATCAAAAATCTTTTTCGAAATCATTTTTGATTTGGTTTTCAAAAATCCAATAAAATCTTCCGTAAATTTTTTGAAAACCACAACTGCTACTTATCATTTCATACATTAAATAGTCGTTTCTTCCTAATAAATAGGGATGATATTTATCCCTTTCTGAAAAAATAGCTTTTTTACGAATATCACGCATCCTCTTACCTTCTCTATTGTTCATTGCTTCTTTAAATTTCATAAAAACACGCCACTTTTACTCCATCTTCTACTGTTCATCTTCCTCCACCTTATTTTCGCGTGTCTTTTCTGTAAAAACTTCTTTTTCAACAATGGCTTCTCATTCTCAATCTGTCAATGAACCATCAGTAGATTTGGGCAGCCACGCTGTTGTTCAAGACCCAGTTCTAGAGAAATTTGAACTGTGAAATCTTTCCAAGGTAATCCTTCCTATCAATGACCTTTCACTTTCTTTAGATCCTCCAGCTACTTTCTTAGGCCTAGTTCTGCCCAAAGAACTTATCACCAAAGAAATTCAAAGCTTTTTCCCTTGCAAAAATCTAAAAGAAGAATGTATTTTGGCTTTTCTTCCTTCCATCCCCATCAGTTATTTTAACAAATCTGAAAGGCTTTTTAGAACCCCACCTGGCCAAATCAATGGGTATCTTGATTAGCTTGATAGAGTCCAAGCCTCTAAAGAAACTTCATGGAGGAAATTAGGTATATTTGACTGTATCCAACTTTCACGTTATCCCATGAAAATGGATTCATGTATGTTGGGTGCATCTTTTTTCTTTTAGAACAAAACCACCAATTCCTTTCATTTCCCTTATGGCATGATGGGACCTACGCTTTTCGACGTAGCTGCCATAACTGGTCTTCGACCAGATGGGAAAGTCATAACTCCTATTCTTCTCCCCTTGAACGTCATAGACGTTTATTCAAAAGCCCCAACTCCTTTTTCAAATTTTGTCAATTTCTATTCTTCATCAGATGGCCCTGTGTCTGACGAAGAACATGTGGCTTTTCTTCTTCTCTGGTTGTCGGCCTATGCTCTCTGTACTAAATCAGTTCAGGTGTCAAAATCTTACCTTCACCTCGCCAATCTCCTTCATGAAGGTCAAGAATTGGCTTTTGGTCAGTTCCTTCTTGCCAATCTTTACTTTGGTATTGGCGATATTGTACAAAGCATTAGGTCACAAACAAAGAAAACTAATGCTGGTGGCCCCATATGGTTGCTGCAACTCTGGCTAAATGTCATTCTTGGAGACTATCTAGTCGACACTTCTCCTTCAACAATTTCTTCAGCTACTTATGGCATTAGACTTTGCAATTTCAAACATGAAAAAATCTACAAGCATCACTCAGAGAATTTTATGCACTTTTTTAGCATTTTCCATTCTATTTCCTTCAATACTGAAGACATTTATTTTGCACCCTTCGCTGACTGCTTCGTCGGTCCAGAGTGGTTTACTCGACCACTTATTTATGACAACCCTTCTATTCAAGCCGACAATCTTTCCATTTGGTCAAATTTTCTTTGTCGGCAAGTGTTAATTGTTGGCCTTCCTGGTTCGATGGACAATCTTTTAGAATTGCACCTGCCAAATTCAGTGGCTCGTCAACTAGGATTCTGTCAAGCCATTCCCACTCCATTCTCTCCAAAAGCCAAAGAACACTTTGTTAATGGCTACTTACAAGACATGTCAGATCTTGTACGGGTGGCTATGAAAAACGAGAGACACAAACAACATTTTTTTATTTCTCCTTTCACACCCTATAGAGGCAAGAGCCTTCGACAAAAACCAAAGGTAAACATATTCAAGATATTAGAGCTTTTGAGAAATATTACAAGATCAAGTGGGACTACAGGTATCCTGGCACAATTGTTCGACACTGTGAAGAAGTCCTGGCTAAACAAAAGCAAATGCACAAAGAGAAATGCTCCATTAATTTTATTGCGATTTCCATAAAAAACCCTTTGGCACGACTTGAACCTTTTCAAGTCCCTTTTCCAAAACCAGTGCCTCTTCCTTGTGCTCGTTTTGGTTTGGTCAATGAATTCCCAAGCAAACCTACTAAGGCTGGTAACTTCCTTACTTCTGATAGAGTCTTTTCTGCGAGTAACATCTTTCTTACAAGAACTCCAAAAGTTACTTTTACCCGTCGGTTTGCTTCCTCGTGTGAACAATTTGCCAAAGATACCCGAGTCATCACTAAATTGCTCGAAGGTACTTCTTTCGATTCTGAAATCAATTCCTTATTTCATCAACTAAATACTTTTCTTTCTTTTCTTTCTAGCTACTCCTTTAAAAAGACCTTTGGAGTATAAGCAATCAGGAGAAGGAGAAGAAGAAGAAACAGAAACTTCTACCTTAAAGAAAAGAAAAGGCAAGAAAGCTCAAAACCCTCTTATCCCAAAGGCTCAAAAAACTAAAACAACTAGGGCGGCATCGACGAAAAGCCCTACTAAGCCCAAAGTCGCTGCCTAGCCTTCTAAGGCAAAAACTTCCAAGGTATATTTTCTTTCAACCAACCTTTTAGAATTTAATTTCAATTTGTCAAAATTAAGCCTTTTATCAATTATAGGTTGGTGGCTTAACTCCCACTTCTTCTGTTGAAATCATTGAATCTCCAAACCCATCTTCTGAAAATCCTTTGAAGGTATAATTTCTTTTATTTCTTTTCTTCATACCTTGGTAAATTCTCATCTTATTTTACCTTTACAGAAGAAGAAGAAGAAGACTCAATCCTCAAGTTCTAGCTTGAAACCTACTGAACTTGAGGCAGAAACTACTTCTGTTCCTCCCAAGGTAAATGTTAACCGACACAATTTTTCCTAATTGGAAACTCAAGACTTCATTTAATAATGTGATCTTTTCTATTTCAGGATCTAGAATCTGAACAAATTACTGAAAATCCTTCAGGATCTATCACCGAATTGAATGCTGAGGATCCAATTCAATAACCTGCTGAGGTAAGATCTTCCAAGTTTTAAAAGAAAGAATTCCTAAGATTTTTCTTATCTTGATGTCACTTTTATTTTCTATAGCAACTGATAGATCCTGTTGCTCCTGACAATCCTACTGGACAAGGCAATGAAACTCTCTCTCCAGAGGATCAATTTTTTCAAGCTCCTGAAATACCAACTGTTTCCTTGCCTCTTCCGACAGAAATTCAGGGTGCTAGTTCTTCCCAAATAAATAAAGACAATCCTGTCGAAATTGCTTCTGAAGAATTCGACATGAATGCTCTCTTAGCTGAAATTGCACCTTCCAATCTACCTCCGTCATCTCAAATTCATTCTATTGTTATAGAGCCAAAAAATGCTGAAGATATGGAGGTAGATTTGTATGAATTGATATCTATGTTGTCGGGTAGCCATAGAAGTTTTCCACAATCAGCTCGCTCTTCGACCCAGCCTGGACAAGATTCCAGTGATTCTTATGTTGCTGAGCTTTTGGCAGAGCTAAAAAATGCCTTTACCTATTCCTTTGAGCAATTAAGTTTCGATCAACCACTCCAGGAAAGAATGCTGACCATTGTAGCTGAATTGGAACCTCTTTCTCAACAACTTCCAATAACGAATCGAGCTCTTCCTTCGACTGTCAAAGATTTTTTCCAAAACTTATCTCTGAACATGCCTACTATTCGTCAGGTTATTCCTGCTTATGATAAAAAACTTCAAGAAAAATCCAAGATTTTAAAGCAACTGACAGACGCAAAGGATGAGATAACCAAACTGAAAGGTTATCTTATTGATGGAAAAAATAAGGAGGCAGAACTTGACAAAGAAATTGAAGATTTGGAGAAAAAACTTGAAGAAACTCGTCGTCGAAAACAAAAACTCAGCATGGCACTGCAACAAGGGAATGTAAAACAGCAAAACATCATCAACAACTCAAAACAATGGGCTGTCGAGACCAAAGCTGTATTGGCGGACATACATTCTCTTGAACCAGAATATCAAAAATCTTGTACCAATAAACGAGCTTTGGAGGACTCTTGGGAAGTTTTGCAGAGGTTTTAATTGTATTGTTTTTTTTTATACCATCGGTTTGATAATCCGACAGGATTTGTATGGCCTTCTAGGCCAATACTTAATAAACATTCCTTTTGATCAATTTCCAACACGTTTTTTTTATTGCTCTTTAAACATTCTTTATTCTGTTTCTTTTCAATGCATCTCGTAACTGTGCATCATAATTAACTTAATTAATTATAATGAAAGTTACAAGGCAACACGTAATGACTCCTTCTGCAGAAAATCTCCTATAAATAGTGTTTTTCTGAAACACCGAAGTTCAAATCCGTATTCTGATTTTTCTTTTCCATCATTTCACCATGTCTTCAAATAATTTCTTCTTCTATTCAATAGGATAAATGGAAAAAAGGGCTTTGTAATAATGGTGATGATCAACTTGAACTTCGGTAAGAATCGTAATATTTTTGATGAGCTTCAGTAAGCATCGTAACAACCCAGTGTTTCTAAAACACGGTTGTTATGATGTAAATGACTCATCAGGGAGTAAACGACCAATCAAAATCTCATCCAGGACAAGTTAAGGGACGTCTGCTCATTCCTCTTCCTCAGGTCCTACGAGCTCAATTCAGAACACATTTAGCTGGGGAAAAGCTTCTGGTTTATTTAGAATAGGTTTATTTCTCTGTTATCTTCCTTGACAATCTAAACTAGATGTAACATCAGTATGTAATTTGTATTTGTCGAATATACGAATGAAATTTCATTTTTACTCAATTTCTATCTTTACTTCATACATTGTCGGTTTATATGGCTTTAAATATTTGCCATTAATTGATTTAATCCTCAAACCAAAATTAACTTCGACAAGTGCATAGGCATTTCCAGAAAATACTTGAGTAATTTTAAATGGTCTTCCCGACAAGTTGGATATAAATCTTCTTAGAAAGTTAACTTTTCCTAAAAAAGATTGTAATTCTTTCTTGTTTGTCGATGGTGTGGCCTCCAAAACTACCTTGGCTTTATTCTTGTCCACTTCTATACCTTTTTTATGGACTAAGAAACCCAAAAATTTGGCGGCCGACACTCCAAAACCGCATTTTTCTGGATTCATCTTAAGGTTGTGCTTCCTCATTCTGTTGAATGCCTGCCTTAAGTTTGTCAAATGGCTTTCCTTCGTTTCCGACTTGACAATGATATCGTCGATGTAGACTTCCATAAATTTTCCAATGACATCATGAAAAATTGTATTCATTGCTCTCTGATAAGTGGTCCCTGCATTCTTTAAACCGAAAGGCATGACTACCCATTCAAATGTCCCAATGGCTCCTGGACACCGAAGGCGCGTTTTACACGACACGTCTTCTGGCCATAAAAATTTGATTATAACTTGCATGGCCATCCATAAAACTTAATAATTCATGTCCAGATGCGGCATCAACTAACATTTCCGCAATTGGCATAGGATACTCATCTTTAGGTGTGGCAGTATTCAAATTTCTAAAATCTACACATATTCTCAACTTGCCATTTTTCTTAACTACAGGAACAATATTAGAAAGCCATTCGACATACCTGGTTGTTCTGATGAATGTGGCTTTGAGCAATCTTTCAACCTCTTCTTTTATCTTTAATATCACCTCATGTGTAAATCTCCTATTGGCTTGTCTAACAGGTCTGCATCCTTCTTTCAGAGGCAATCTATGCTCGATAAGATCTCTACTCAATCTAGGCATTTCATCATAATTCGAAGCAAAATAATATTTATATTCCATAATTAATTCGACAAGCTTTTCTTTGAAATCCTTTGGCAGAAATGAACTAACGAAAATGGGCCTTCTATCCGCTTCAGTGCCCAAGTTTATTTCTTCCAAAGGATCTTCCACTTCCACACTTTGCTTTTCATCAAGCCCTTTTTCAAATCCTAAAGGACCATCATCAATTACACAATCCAACAGCATGTTTTCAGCAGTGAATACTGCTTTGTCGGCTAAATAAGCCGACAATTCTTTTGAATAATCCTTAACACTCATAACTAGTGCTTAGCCGATCTTCTTCGGCCTTCTTCACCAATCATACACCAAACTAATCCCTCAAGCAAACTTCGAGTGCATCTTTGTTAATCACTCCACCATTTGTTGTTACTGGTTTAACACTTGGAGCATATATTCTGAAATTGACATGAAGTTACTGGAGATAACAAGGACTGTCATCTGCTTCTATTACTTCAACTTGGTCATCTTCATTCTAAAGAATGAGCTTCTGATGAACTGTTGATGGTATTGCTCTGACGGCATGAATCCAATCTCTCCCTAGCAAAAAAATTATAACTTGACTTCATCGAAATTACCACAAATAATGTCGATCTTGCAATAGATTCGACTTGTACTTTCAACATCACCACTCCGTCTAACAGGGAGGTTTTACCACTGAAATCTATGACTATCATGTTTGTCAACATCAAATTTGACTCATCTTTCCTAAGTTTTTTTATCATAGCCTGTTCTGAAATGGGTTCAGAGGGTACCTGAAATAGGCACGTATATGGTGGTTTCCTCCTTATGCAGCTGCAGCCAAGCGAATGAAGCCCAGAGGGTGGGTACCTGCAATGGGACTCCAACGCTCAAGTCAGGCAATGCCCAAGTAGATGTTAAGTAAAGGAGAATATATCAGATAGTCATAGATCTCTTTCTTTTTAGGTTTACTTAGCCTGATATATATAAAGAGCGTGGCTGGAATCCTCATGCAATCCACGTAGGACGAAGGTACATCAGGATCGTGCCTTGGCAGAGGTTTCAGCGCACGATCGTTGAGGTCCGTCTCTGACCTTGTTGGGACTGTCCTACGATCGTGGAGATCCATCTCTGATTTGTCAGGACTATTACCTTGATGGCCAATCCTTGTTTGGGGGGAATTTGTATAGGTCTGGCTATCGTAAGTGTCCGATGCCTTGGACCAAGGTCATGAGGCTTTAGCCGGGGTGTCTACAGAGGAGTCTGGTGGTTCGTGTGTCGGGTCGATCCTTCAGGATGGGATCCCGGACCACGGTCCAGAATAGTTGCCCCCAGCTTGGCGCTTGGGTAAGACCCAAGCGTCAAGGTATTATTGTGCTCGAAGTGGGCGATATCCTAGCTTTGAGGTCGGGCTTCGCGATGTCTCACGTTGGTCGAGGTCTGTGATCGAGCATGAGACAACTCGGCTGTTGGGATGTGGTTTGGACGCCGAGGTGGGTCCTTACCTACATCGCCATTCCTTAGACTCATGGCTTTCCTTCTGTTGCCCCCGAATATAGTTCTCGGGGTCTTTCAACTTGCAGCATCGTCCTTTGGTTGGTCTTGGATTCCCTAGATTCTTTGGAAACCATCGCTTTGACCTCCTTGAGAATGAACGAGTCTTTAATGGGGAGTGTCTGCTTTGTGCAGTTTATAACCGTCTACTGCTTTTGCAACCAATGGGAAAGGAGGGGCATTGAATACGGATTTATGGTTTGACAGGTTCTTCAGTGCAAGGAACTAATCGAAGCGTTCCATTCTCTCTATAAATAGAGGGTTTTTGTGTTCGACCATGGCATTCCTCTTTGCATCTTCATTCTGGAAGTGACTTATCTCAAAGAAATGGTTCTTTCCTTTCTTACGCGTTTCTGGAGAGTTTTGCCTCTTTCGAGAGTTTTCTTCTTGTTCTTTCCCAAATCTCTGAAACTTGGTCATTTCTATGTGAGTGATCTCTTGAATAGATATCTCACTTTCTCAGCGTATTAGTGGAAGATGTCTCACTTTCCTAGCGTACTGTGGTTGCTTGTTTGATACTTGCAGTCGTTGGGGAGGTTTGAGATATCTGTCGTGTTAGGTGGGGGTAGTTGCAGAAGGCGAGTCCAAATTCGCTTTCCTTCTCAGTAGAGCCTAAGAGCAGTCAGATATGCTGGAGGGACTATTGGGGCTGCTCCTCGGCTTTGAGGCTGCTTGGGGTGATTAAGGTTTTCAGTGGAACGATATTCCCATGAAAAAGCTGTGCCCCGTTTACCAAAAGAAAGTGCGCACCGATCTCTTCCTGCCTGGCGAAGAAGGAAGAGAAGAAAAGTGGCGGATGCCGAGGTTCGGAAGCAGTGTTCCGCTTCGGGCTTCGAAACCAATCCACTTTTTCAAGATACTGCTTCGGGGGGGGGAGACCGGTGCTAGTTCTTGGAGGAAATGTGGATGCGACATGGCCCGGGATGCCACTGATGTTAATGGCGGTTCGCACCTCCGGGGTTTCTTTCCTTATATGTTCCATGTCTCTATACTTTCTTTTCCCTCTTTTTGTTGTAAGATGATGTATGGAATGAGAAACTTAATAAAATTACTCCTTTTTCTTTGAATTTTGTGCCTTTTGCTTTCCTTTCTTTAAGCTGTGGTATTTATATTATACCGGGGTGATCCAACACTTATCTTGACCACGCGATATGTCAAGTTGCCCCCAGCTTGGTACTTGGTCGAGGCAGGCGAAGTGCCAAGTTTAGATACTTGACTCCGGGATCTCTGTACCTTAGGGGGAACTATTACCGGGGTAATATATTTTCGGGGTCCGAGCGGGTTTCCCGAGCTCTTTTACCCTACGGTTGCGTGTTCTTTAACCTGCTGGATGACCGTAACGTGAACTGTCATTACAGCAACGTGGGCCACGTGGCGCGCTCGGGTTAGGAGGACGTGCGTTGTGCTCCACGCGCTATAATGGGTGTCTTTTGAAATTTGAAGTGTTTAGACGGAATTGCCCTCTAACCGCAACCCCTATAAATAGGTGTAAGCTTTTATGTTTGTTTCGTTTGATTTTTATCCGAAACTTTATGGTTTTGTGTTGATTTCTGACGGGCATTGCGATGGTGCAAAACGATTTTGCTGGACTTCACAGGGCTGACCTACCTCTTCCTTTCTTCAAGGTACTCATAGAACTGGTGTTTTCTTTTGCTTCTGCTTCTTGTTCATTTGGTTCTTGCTGTTTCGAGAAAGGGAGGGGGGAAGTGTTCTTTCCCCTTCCGTCAATGGTGTTTGCCCTTCTTGGAGCACCTCCTCCATCGCACTATGTCCGGCGGAGGTGTCCTTCTGAGGCTTTTTGCCTTGGCGGATGTGGAGGCCAGAACGTTTGGATCTCTGAACTTGGACTGGTTCTGACCTTGAGCCTCTGTGTGTCTTCCAGGAAAAATGGCTAGAAAAAGGGTGTTACGAATTCAAGAACCCGCCCCGGTTCCAAAAGCTCGTGAGCCGGGGGGCCAAGAAGTCGAGGAGGAGTTGATTCGCATCAGACGAGGTCCGGGGTTACCTTACACCTGGGTTGCGGATGACGCTTTTGGTAGAATTTCCCGGTATGAGCTCGCAAGCGAGTTGGAAAAATTAAAGGAGTACTTGGAAACCACCGAAGGGGGAGCCCAGGATAAGGAGTTCTTGATTCTGTCCCCGGGAAAAGAACCGGTGTGTTCGATCCGTCAATCGGGGGAGCACTTCATGTTTCTCTACGAGGACTTCTTCACGAGGTTCGGGCTCCGCCTCCCCTTCAACGATTTCCACATTGCCATACTCTGTACCCTTCATGCTGCCCCCAGCCAGATTCATCTTAACGGTTGGGCTAATATCCTGGCCTTCGAGAGGATTTGCGAGCTGCTGGGGTTGCGATGCTCAAACGGGGCATTCTTTTATTTCTATACGAGGTATTCTGTTCATGGTGCTCACGCTTGTCAGCAGTCTTAGCTGTCGGTGAGATCCCGGCAAGGAAGAACGGTTTTCCTTCCCTACTTGGAAAGCTATAAGGACTTCAAGGAAAAGTTCTTCAAGCTAATGGCGACCGACGACACTCAACTCTTCTGGTTAGGGAGTGGCAGGGAGCCAACATTCAGCCTGTACTGGAACCCAGCGGCATGGAGCATCCTCACTCAGTCGTTTGAGAGGGAAATTTGTCAATTAGACGATGAGGAGCTTGAATGTGTCAATTTCTTTGAGATGTGGGTCGACGAGGTCGATAAAATCCGACCTAAGGATATACTAGATGCCGTGGACGATGTGGAACTTTGGGCTGTGCTAGGTAGCATAGGCCTTTATTCGTGTTTTATTTTCTTTTCTTTTTCTACTTATATGGACCTGATTGTTTGTGTTTGTGTTTGCTTTTTAGAGAGCTTGGCCGAGATGTCTAAGGGAACGCTCTGGCTATTCTTGAAGCTCTGAGGGCCAAGAGTGAATCGGGGCCTTCAGATCCTACCACGGAGGTAGTTTCAGTCTCATTGCCTCGTCGAACCGAGGTGCCTACCACGGAGGAGGAGCCAATCCAAGTGGAGGATTCCCCCCCACCCGTGGGGCGAAAAAGGAAGGAAGGTGGCGAGGGGCCATCGAGTGGCCGGAGTAAGAGGACCTTGGTCGAAGAAGGCGCCGACCCGGGTGGTGGGGGGCCTATCAACCTGTACCTCGAGAATCCGGATCCCCATGAGTTCGTTGATAACTTCCTCCTGGATAAGGAAGTAGAGGCGAAGCTGACCCCGCGTAGTGGTAAGGACGCTCTCTGTGGCTTCCAGGTTCTTGGGCTCCGTCTTGCCATGGAGGCTCGGCACTTGGAGCATGTGATTGAGGACTATGAGCGAAAGGTTGCTGCTGCTGAGCGGGGTGAAAACCAGGCTCTTATGGAGAAGGAGGAGGCTGTACGGGCCAAAGAGGAGGCCGTGAAGTCTAAGAATGATGTTGAGGCTTTGAACCGAGAGCTGGGGAATGAAGTGGCCGCCTTGAGAGATGCAGTGAAGGAGATGGAGGCCAGCTTGGTGGACGTTAGAAGGGGTATGGCCGAGTTGAGAGCTGAGAATGAGGGTCTTCATGTTGAGAACGAGCGTCTTGGAGGCCATGTTACCTCCCTGAAAGGCGATGTCGGAACTCTCCTTACTGTTTGTACTGACATCAAAGAACAACAATTCCGGAATGCCATCAAGCAAGTTCAGCTCTTCAATCTCGAGGTTGACCTGGTTCTCGATTCTCTGGACTCCGGGAAGGTAGTCTAGAATGGCTAACTCGTCGTTCCTCGCCTTGCTACTGCAGTTCCAAGCATGGGGGATTCTTCTGCCGGGGTTCGCAGTCCTGGGCCTCCTGCAGAGTGATTCATATGTTTTTATTTTTGCCCCCTGCGTGGGGTTTTATTTTTTGTATGGACAAGTGTTTTGCAATTGAATTGTCTTTTCGTTGTGCTTCTTTGCTCATTTTCGGGGTCCAACGCCCTTTGGGAATTTTGACGAGACCGCGGTCTGGGTTCAATACCCACTTCGGATGAGTGGCTTGTGGCCCCTTTTAGGACTTTGTGTTATGAAATATTTTATAAACCTTGGTTTGGGATCCAATGTCTTAAACGGTTTGTTGTTTGAGATTCGAGCCATAGGTGAAAAACCTTGTCCGTGGTCCATTGCCTTTTGTTCAAGTATTTTGGATGCCTCGGGACTTTGGTTTAGGGACTAGTCCATGCCGGGGTCTTTAGTGCCCGTGGTTTGGTGCTAGAATTTTCCCAAGTCAGGATTTTTCTGTTGCACGACCTACCTAGCATAAGACAACTTCCCGGGAGGTACCATGGGTCTTTCATGCTCATGGTTCGGTGCCAGAATTTTCCCAAGTTGGGATTTTTTGGTTGCACGACCTATCTAGCACAAGACAACTCCTTGGTTGGTACGAAGCGGTTGAAAACTCTTGCAAGACTCTATTTACTAGATTGGGATAACCTTGTGATGGATGTTTCATTAAATATATTCGGAAGGATAGTGTTTGTACAATAATTGGAGCTAAAACAGAAAGAAGACTAGGAGACTAGGCCTTAAAAGACACTTAGCTATAGTACTTTCTGAGTTTATCTGCACTACAAAAATTCTTCACTGGCTTGCCCGTCAATGTTTCTAGGGTGTAAGCTCCTTTTCCGGTACTTATTACGATACGGTATGGGCCTTCCCAATTAGGGGCTAACTTCCCTTGGGAGGCATTCCTTCTGCCGATGTCAGCTCTCCAGAGTACGAGGTCGCCTGGCTAGAATCTTCTGGGGATGACCTTCAGGCTGTACCAGGCTACCGTTCTTTGCTTGGTTGCAGGATTGCGTATGTGTGCGATGCACCTTCTTTCTTCCAACAGGTCCAAGTCTTCTCTTATTAACCTGGGATTGGTGTCTGGTGAAAAGTTTTGGAGACGCCAGCTCGGTTCCCCTATCTCCACTGGGATCATCGATTCGCACCCATAGGTTAATTTGAACGGGGTCTCACCTGTTGTGGAATGAGGAGTGGTTCGGTAGGCCCAAAGGACGTGGTCCAACTGCTCGGCCCAGTTTCCTTTGGCCTCGTCCAATCTTTTCTTTAACCCCCTAACGATAAACCGGTTGGCCGCTTCGGCTTGCTCGTTTGTTCGGGGGTTTTCCACGGCACTATAGTGGTGTTTTATTTTCAGTCTGTCAAGCAGTTCTTCGAACCCTTTGTCCTTGAACTACGTTCCCTTGTCTGTTACGATTGACTCTGGCACCCCGAATCTGGTAATAATGTGGCGCCAGGTGAACCTTTGAATCCGGGCCGAGGTTATGGTGACCAAGGGCTCTGCTTCTATCCACTTGGTAAAATAGTCTACGGCTACAACCAAGAACTTCAACTGTCCGGGCACTTGAGGAAAGGGGCCCAAGATATCCATGCCCCATTGGTAGAAAGGCCAGGGTATGGATGTCGTGGACAGTTCCTCTGGCGGGGTGTGATAGTGGTCAGAGTGTCGTTGGCATTTTTCGCATACTTGGACATGCGCAAGGGAGTCTACCTCCATCGTGGGCCAGTAGTAACTTGCCCTGAGTGCCTTTAATGCTAGAGCCTTTCCTCCGAGGTGGTGTCCACAGCTCCCTTCGTGAACTTCAGCCAGGACGTACTGAGCCTCTTTCGGCGTGAGGCATTTGAGGAGGGGTGAAGAAAATCTGCGCTGGTATAACTGCCCATCGAAGATGGTGTATCTGACCGCGGCTTTCTTCAATTTGGCCGCATCCTTAGAATCCTCAGGGAGGCTACCGGTCTGCAAGTATTCCATTAGTGGAGTGATCCAGGTACGTTCTTGCTCATCAACCTGGAAGACGGCTACGTCGGAAACTGCGGGGTGCGAGAGGGTTGCCTGGATCACCGATCGGTTATTACCTGGACTCTTGGTGCTTGCCAACTTGGATAAGAGATCGGCCCTGGAGTTTTGTTCCCAGGGTATGTGCTCCACTTTAACCAGCTGGAAGTTTGGGAGAAGTTCTTGCACCTTCGCGAGGTATTTCTGCAGGAGGGGTTCTTTGGCTTGATACTCGCCTCAGATCTGGGAGGTTACGAGCTGGGAGTCACTGCAAAGTTTGATCTTTGTGGCCCCGAGGTCTCTGGCCATTGCTAGTCCCGCGATGCATGCCTCATACTCTGCCTGGTTGTTGGAGGTAGGGAATTCGAACCTTAGTGAATTCTCAATAGTCACCCCTCCTGAGTTCTCCAAGATTACCCCGGCGTCGCGTCCTTTTGGGTTTAAAGACCCATCCACGAACACTGTCCAGGACAATTCTTCGGTGCATCCAGGGTCTGAAGTGAGTTCAACCAGGAAATCAGACAGCGCTTGTGCCGTGATTGCCAATCTAGGCTCGTAGGCAATCTCGAATTCGGAAAGCTCAATGGACCAGGCGATCATCCTTCCCGCTAAGTCTGGTTTATGCAGTACTTGCCGGATGGGCTAATCAGTCCTCACTATCACGGGATGGTACTGGAAGTATTGCCTCAGTCTCCTGGCTGTGATGATGAGTGTGAAAGCGATCTTCTCTATCTTTTGGTATTAGAGTTCGAGGCCTTGCAGTACCTTGCTTACGAAATAAATCAGTTGTTGTCCATCCGGCGTTTCTCTAATGAGTACCGAACTCACGGCTTCCTCGTGAACGGAGAGATACACGTAGAGTGTTTCTCCTGCCTCTGGCCTTGTAAGGATGGGAGGGGATGCCAGAATGTTTTTCAGGGATGTGAAAGCGTCTTCACAGTCTTCAGTCCATTCGAATCCGGTCCCCTTTTTCAATAATTTGAAAAGAGGGAGGGATTTGTGAGCGGCTTTGGCCAAGAACCTGGCGAGAGCCGCGATTCGTCCATTTAACTGTTGTACCTCTTTCACGTTCCAGGGGCTATGCATATCGAGCACCGCCTTGCATTTGTCGGGGTTTGCCTCTATGCCGCGGTGGGTCAGCATGAACCCTAGGAATTTCCATGCTTGGACCTCGAATGCGCACTTTCTTGGACTGAGCCTCATGTTGTAACGCCCCAATTTTTAAAAAATATTTCGAATGTACTCTTTGCTGTTTTTCAAGTTATTGTGTAAATGACCGTTGTGTCCTTATTTTACTGTTTCTCGATTTCTGTGTGAAATACAAATACGTTTATACAGGCTCAAATTTTATTTGGTCTTTTTACGTAATTTGTTCCGATACTCAGTAAAATAAAAGTTTTTCCGAGCTACTGTTTTAATTTTTCTGGAAGATATACAGACAATTAATACTGTCTGTAATTTTATTTGAACTTTTTGGACGATTAGCTACGTTGTGGGAAAAAATGGAAAAATGACCATTACGTCCCGAACGTGCTGTTTTTGCTGTTTTTAATTATTTTCTACTTGATTTAATGTCCGATATTACTGTCTGTGATTTTATATGGACTTTTTGTGTGATTTGCTCCGAGGCAGGAAAATAATATTTTTTCGGGCCGGGGAAATCTTATTTTATTATTTAGAATTGGGGGATCTTACTAAACCCGATTCTAAATGAGACAGTAAATAATCTTTTAATTTTTAAGATTTTACTGTCAAATAAAATAATTTTATAATATTATAATATTATTTTATTAGTCAGTATAATAAAATGACAGTGGACCCGAAAATATTTTGCGGGACCCACGTTTAGCTAATACAGTTAACTTAGTAGCTTAATTAATCATCATTAGCAGTAGAACTTTCCAGAACAAGCTGACTCAGCTAGCTGACTAAGCTGATAATTAATGAGCAGTGTGACTAGGCTTGGGGAGTCATCAAGAACCAACCAATAGGAGATAAGCTTGTTAAGCAAGATTTAATCCTAACCTTTGATGCATCCAAGGGCTTGGATGAAGCCAAGCAAGATGCACACCTTGCAATGCATGAAGACCTACGGCCAAGGGAGGTGGGAGACCATTCTCCACTTTGCTTGCATGCAAAATTCTCTCTTCTCTCTCATCAAAAACCCTAGCCACCATTCTTGTTTCTTTTCTTCACCATTTTCGGCCAAGCTTGTTCTTTGATCATCCAACCACCCAAAATTCAATCAAGCCAACTTTTCTAAACCTAAACACAAACCTAAGAACATCTCTAGTTGAGAGTTCTTACAAATTCTTGCATTTGGAGCTTGGAAACCAATCTTGAAGATTTTACCTAGAAGGTGAAATCTCATGCTTTTCTTTTCTCTCTTCTTTTTCAAAGTTCTAAGCCATGATCTATCCATGGTTTAGGTTCTTTTTCATGATTAGTAACTTGTAGATTTTCGTTTGAGATGCTAGGTATTTTGGTGGAGAAAACCGAACCCTAGGAGGAGTGAAAGCAAATCATTAGTCTTCATTTAAGGTAAGAGGAAGACTAATCTTATCATCCCTTGGTGGTGGTAAGAAGATGGAGTAATTTGTGGTGTTTGTAGAATCCATAAGGATTCGGTGGTGATGTGGTTATTATGTGTTTATTTGTTAATTTTTGTGTTTGTTAGTAGTTATATGGTATTTGTTAGTAGCTTTCTTTATTTGGTGATTGTAATAATTTTGCATGTCTACAAGTTTTAAGTTGCATGTCTACAAGCTTTGATAATCTTGCATGTGTTAGAATTGTATGATAAAGTATAGAATTGCATGATAATGTATAGGATGTGAACAACATGTCAAGGAAATGCATGTGTGTTCCAAAGAACACTCCATGATGGCTCACGGCCACTAACAAAATGGAGAACCAAAATGTTCTCTAAATTTTCTTAAAAGGTGATTTAATTAACCTAGGAGAATTAAGAAGGTTTCAAGTTGTTTAAGTCAAGAAAAATGAATTTGGAAATCAAATGGTATAACCTTACATTTTCGGCCAACAAGTCTAACTTCAACATTTTGATTTCTAAAATTATTTTCTAAGGTAATGATTTAATCAATGTAGACAATACAGGAGACTTAACATGTTTTTAGAAGATGAAAAACAATTTAGAAATCAAATGCAAAGTTTTTATCAAATTCGGCCAACATGCCAAATTAGGTATTCATGATTTTTAAAATTAATTCCAAGCTATTTTCAATCAAGAAGAAACAATACAAGTTAAAGTAAATTTTCTACAATGAGTTTTAAAGAAATAAAGTGGTTAGAACTAAGTTTAAGAAGTTTATATTAATGATTTTTACTGTAAGGAGAAATACAGTAACTTTTGAAAATTTCTAACATATAGCTCATGCTGTATTTTGAAGCATGTTAGTAGTTTTCAAAAGGATTAATTATATGGTTAAAAATTTTAATAAACAGAATTTTTATGGTAAAATTAGGAAACCATTAATATAATTTTCTAAACAAAATACTGTCAATTTTTAGTAAAAACGGACAAATAAGATAGAAAAGATGTCCAAAAGACAGTATATGGTATGAAAAATATTATACGTAGTTTAAAAGTATTATTTATTATTTCTGTTTATTTAAACAGTGATTTTTAAGGAATTCGGTCAAGAAAATGATTTAAAAATCTTACGCGATTGAGAAAACGTATTAAAAATCCTACGCGATTTTGAAAACAGAAAAATATATTTACGCGATTTCAAAACGATTATAAAAACGACGAGATTTTGAAAATGCGATAAAATTTCTACGCGATTGACCGTTACTGTATTTATTTTTCGCTGTCGGGAAAATGTGAACCCGTCATGAGCTTTTGAGGATTTTTCACTGTCGGGAAAATGAGAACTCGTACAGGCTTTCTATTTTTCTGCCATTGAGGGCATATTATTATCTTGAGGACATTTTTGTAATTTCATATTTTTGGAATTATGTATTGTCTTTATGCCAATTTTTGGTGTTTTGGTTGACGAGACGAATCACATCGTGTTGTCGATGCGATAAACGTAGTGTGGTTCATTGTTCTAATGAACTTGGAGACTTTAGTGTACGGGATCCCATATATGGACAGTTGGTAGCTCCGCTGGGCCGTGGTAAACCGATAGCACACTAATGGACTCGACACGCACTATATTTAATCGAGGTTTGTAAAGTCTAGTAGTACATTGCCTATAGTGCCACAACGGAGACCGTGAACTATACTACGCCTGGATGGTGGATTCCCGTGTCGTAGGCTATTGACGCAACGTGTGACGACGTGATAGTTGGTTGGGCAGTCGTGGTACTAATAGATTTTGCAAGTCATTCTCTCTGATATCTGTTTGTGTTTAACTCCATGGAGTAGGATTGTGTCTTAGTGTATATGATTATATCTTTGATGATATTTCATTTTCTCTATTTATCTTTATCTGGTTATATCTTGGATGTTATTCCATTTTCTCTATTTATATTTATCTCGGTAATTATTATGATGGTTGTCTATTTCTTATTTTATTCTATCTCGTGATATTGTTTTATCGTGTTGTTTTTTTTATCTGTGTTATATCTGTGATGTTATGTAACGTTATGATATCTAAGCTTTAATTTATTCCATTATTATTACTGTATAGCTTTTTGTGTTTTGCATAAACTGTATAATTGTTATTTGTCGTCTTCTTATTGGCCATGTTTGTGGTGATTTTAGATTGTCTTACCTCTTTATTGTATGTGTTTTCTGTATATTTACTTTATGCGATAAAGAGTTTGAGGAAGAAGAAGAGGAACAACCTCTTGAGATCCTGTACCCCGAGGAGGAGGAAAATCAGCAAACCGACGACCAGTTTTACGATCAAGAACCATCTGATCATCCATATCCATTGGATTGATTAGTTTTGGTATGGCGGTGCCCGGATTTTTGGGATTCGTGACTCTGGAGTTTCACGGTGGATCCCTATCATGGCACATGAGGGGAGATAGAGACTCGGTGACGTATGCTGGACGGATGACGGTGACCTTACGCCATAGATTAGATGACGAGCCAGTGATAACGACGACGGTGTTTCTACATTTAGAGCTACCTTTATCCATTAGGCGTCATTGGGGTGGTGTATCCACTGAGCCTAGTGAGATGACACTCGTGTCGACTGCGCGATCACGTTATCGCCGAGAGTCGAGGCATCCAGGATATTTGTCCCCTGATGATCATTTTCATGATGAGAGTGATCCTTCAGAGGAGTAAATATGTTTGATGTTTTTTTTGGGCGCGTCTGCGTATGGATGTATATATTGACACTTTTACTGTTTTTATTTACTATTTCTGTTTAAATATTTGTAATTGTAGTTGTAAATTATTTGTATAACTTATAACTCAGAACATATGTATATTATGAGAAATGTTGTTCTGTCTATTGTATGTTTTTCGCAATATTCTATTTTTAATAATCTGTCTATCAGGAACTACTTTATGACCCATACTATTATTTAACGAATGTTTTACAACTTGGGTAGATTTTATTTATTTATTTTAATTTTCTTTATATGTGTGGCATCCCCAAAGGGGTGTTACACATGTCGTGTCTTCTCAGCTGTGCGAACACTTCTTTCAGGTCCGAGGTGTGTGATCCGGGCGGCGGGGTCTTAACTATCATATCATCGATATAGGCCTCTAGCATTCTCCCTATCTGTTCTTCGAAGACTCTATTCATCATCCTCTGGTATGTGGCCCCGGTGTTCTTTAGCCCAAACGACATTACCTTGTAGCAGTAGCTCGCCCTTCCGGTGATGAAGGTCGTTTTGTCCTGATCTCCGGGGTACATTGGAATTTGATTGTACCCCGAGTAAGCGTCCATGAAGGACAGTGTCCGGAAACCGGAGGAGCTATCGACTAACTTGTCAACGTTTGGGAGGGGGTATGGATCTTTAGGGCACGCCTTGTTTAGGTTGGTGTAGTCCACACACATCCTCCATTTCCCGTTTGCCTTCTTAACCAGGACGACGTTCGAGAGCCAAGTGGTGTACGAGATTTCTCTTATGAAGCCGGCGTTCAGTAGCTCCTTGACTTGCTCCCCGATGGCTTGTTGTCTCTCGGGGCCAACTTTTCTTTTCTTCTGGGCGACCAGCTTCGCATCCTGTTTAATAGATAAACGATGGTAGATGAAGGCGGGGTCGATTCCAGGCATGTCAGCAGAAGTCCAGGCAAAAAGATCCTTGTTTTCTTGTAGAAGCTGTATCAGCTGGATCTTTTCCTGTTCCTCGAGGTTTGCTCCTATCATGGTGACTTGGTCGGGTTTGTCGCCCAGCTGGAGTGGGATCAGTTCTCCTTTGGGCTGGGGTCTTCTACCCCGGATCTCTTCACGGACATCCAACTCCGTCATCAGGATGTTGACTTGGTCGTAGGTGGTGTTGGATGTCCGTGTCTTTGTTTTCTTGGAGGTCCTGCCGATCCTCAAGCTCTCATTGTAGCATTTGCGGGCTGCAATCTGGTCGCCCTTGACCGTGACCACTTCACTATTCCTGTTGAGGAATTTCATGGCCTGGTGGGCGGTAGAGACCACAGCGGCAATTCCATTTAGCGTAGGGCGGCCCAGGATGATGTTGTAGGTCGAGGGACAATCCACGACTAGAAACCTCACCTTCACCGTTTAATAGGTGTCGTCGTTACCCAAGGTAAGGAAAGTTTCAAAGTAACCCATCGGAGTTACCTTTTCTCCGGAGAATCTGGTTAGCTCACCTTTATATGGTGTAAGCGCAGACAGAGGGAATTCCAACCTTTCGAAGGCATCCATGAACATGATGTCCGCTGAGCTCCCTTGATCTACAAAGATACGACGGACTTCGGAGTTGGAGATTATTCCGGATATGACCAGGGGGTCGTCGTGATCTTGGATAATGTCGCCGTAGTCCTTATCGGAGAAGGAGACGGGCGGTGCGTCCTTGTATTCCACGTGGGGCTTTCGGGAAGAGGAGCCGGACATGCTCATGACCGCAGTCCGAAGTGCCTTTTTTCTCGAGTTATTCGACAGACCGCCCCCTGTAAATCCCTCTGAGATAGTGCTTACGAGTCTATCCTTCCTGTTACCCCCACCTAGAATATCACGTTCTTGGTCCTGCCTGTTCTCAACATTGCGGTGTGGAGGTGTTCCGGAATCTACGGGTAGGACTCCGGCTTTTCCTTGTGCACTGGTTTGGGCTCCGCCTAGGGCTGCGGCTTCTTATCTGGTCCCGACGCCTTCCGCGATCTTCCCCTCCTTAGAGATCGCTGATGTACTTCTGCAGCCATCCCTCTTTAATCAGGGACTCAATTACATCCCGGAGTTGGTAGCAATCCTCCGTCTCGTGGCCATAGCTCTTGTGCCACCTGTAATGTTTCGAAAGGTCCCTCTGGAATTGCTTCTTTATGGGTGGTGGCCTCTTGATATCCTGGAACTCGGTTTGAAGGATCTCCTTCAAGATTGTCTCTCGAGGGGTGTTCAAAGGAGTGTATTCGGAATACTTGGGCCGAAACCGTTCGTTCTTGGAGGACTCCCGGGGTTAGTTGTTGTTGTGGTTCTTTTTCTGGTGGACCGGCTCGCCTTTCTCCAGATTCTCTTTTGCCCTGGTGACTTCCTCTAGTTCGACGTACTTGTCCGCCCATGAGTGAAACTCATCCAAGCTTGCCAGCTTCTTTTTTGCTAGGGATATGAAAAAGCCCGAGTCAATTCGGAGTTCGTTTCTGGCGTAGTGCAGGGCTATCCTATCATCCAAGTTCTCGATGCCTACGCAGGCTTGATTGAACCTTATAACGTACTCGCACAGGGATTCTGAACTTCCCTGGCGGATCCTGGAAAGTGAGTCGATCGACTTTGGTCGTTCCCTTGAGGTGGTGTAGTGCTGCAGGAAATGTTGCGTTAAGTCTTCCCATCTGGTGATCTTTGTGCGTAAGGTGACGAACCAACGGAGGGTATCCTTCTTTAGGAATAAGGGGAAGGCCCGGCATAACAGTTCTGAGGTGTACCCGTAGAGTTGCATGGACTGGGTGTAAGCATCCAGGTGCTCCTGGGGGTCCGTGGTTTCGTCATAGGCTTCCAAGTTGCTCGGAGGCTTGAAGTTCCTCGGGACCCTGTATGCCATTAGAGCATCCGAGAATTATTGTTGTCGGCCGGGGGCCGGGTTATGGTTTCCATAAGTCCCGGCGCCGGCATGCTGAATGGTGCGCTCATTACGAGCCGCATCTCGTTCTCCATTATCGCTGTCCGTCCTCACCGATCTTTCAAGGTTGTCCAACCGACAGCACTGTTCTTCCAGCTGACTTCGTTGGACTTCGATGAGTGTTGTCTGTTGACGCAACAACTCTCGAAGGTCATTCTTTGTTGCCTCAGGTTCGACATTGTCTTCGTAGTGAGACGCATGGTCCGCGTTATCATGGGAGATCCCTAAGCGGGCGTGCACAGGGATCCTGGCTTCGTGGTTCATATTGTTTGCTCCACCGTGAGGGAAGATGAGCCTGTTACGAATGGAAACCCTTCGAGACGGGGCAGGGCTTTCAGAGGCTGAAGTTTCATGTTTATCGTTGAGAGTTTCCACTATAACGGGCCATTTCTGGCAGCGAAGGTTTCTGGTGGTGTGATGGAAGGAGGGTCACGCTGGGCTGCTGGGCCCTGTGTTTGGCCAGGGGCAGCATGCGCAGTGCTTCCCTTCCTCTGGTTGTGTCTTGTGCTCACCATAGTTAACGTAGGAATGGAAGTTTATCGAAAAAATTCCCACAGACGGCACCAATGTTCTGAAATGGGTTCAGAGGATACCTGAAATAGACACGTACATGGTGGTTTCCTCCTTATGCAGCTGCAGCCAAGCGAATGAAGCCCAGGGGGGTACCTGTAATGGGACTCCAACGCTCAAGTCAGGCAATGCCCAAGTAGATGTTAAGTAAAGGAGAATATATCAGATAGTCCATAGATCTTTTTCTTTTTAGGTTTACTTAACCTGATATATATATAGAGCGTGGCTGGAATCCTTATGCAATCCACGTAGGATGAAGGTACATCAGGATCGTGCCTTGGTAGAGGTTTCAGCCCACGATCGTTAAGGTCCGTCTCTGACCTTGTCGGGACTGTTCCACGATTGTTGAGGTTCGTCTCTGACCTTGTCGGGACTGTCCTACGATCGTGGAGGTCCGTCTCTGATTTGTCAGGACTGTTACCTTGATGGCCAATCCTTGTTTGGGGGGAATTTGCATAGGTCTGGCTATCGTAAGTGTCTGATGCCTTGGACTGAGGTCATGAGGCTTTAGCAGGGGTGTCTACAGAGGAGTCCGGTGGTTCGTGTGTCGGGTCTATCCTTCAGGATGGGATCCCCGGCTACGGTCCAGAACATAGCCCTTGGGATTAAATTGATTGCTGCCCCCCCGTCGATCAAAACTCTATTGGTGGGTTTTCCTTCTAATAGAGCCTTGATGTGTAACGGTCGTAAATGAGCCTTTTGATCTTCTGTTGGTTTTTCAAGCTGAGCTATATTGTCAAAGACTGTGATCATATTGTCTTGGAAAAGGAGCCAATGATCGTCGAGGTCATCAAAATCTTCTTCATTCTCCCCAGTGTACTCAATTTCGTGATACCCTTCAAAATCTGCAGGTAACACTGAAACTAAATTAACACTCATTGACTTCAAGAATTCCTCTTCGTCAGACAGCTCTTCACTTAGATGCCTTCCAATCCTTAAGTAATCTTCCAACGGCAAATTACTATCCATAGCCGTCAAGATATCATCTAGATTATCTTCCAAATTGATGTCCATGTCAAATTGCTCCTCATCACCAAGGCCTAAAGGATCCTCTGGATCATTCAAGGCCTCAATAACTTCATCAGTCATTAGGTCTATATCTTGGTAGCCAAGCTTTGCCAATCTTTCTCTTTCTTTTCTTATGTCGAGCACTTTCTTCCTCCACTCAACATCTTGATCTGGGTCTTCTAAGATTCTCCTGATTTCTTCTTTTGACCAGTCTTCAATATTACTATTTCCAATTCCAGAGTCCTTAATCTGCTCTCTTCCTATTGTCGGGTTTGCAGCATTCGAGTTGATTAACTCCTTGTCCTTTTTGACTGGTAAACTGTTCTTTCTTGCCTCTTTTTCTGCTGCTATCAATCCAATTGGCCATTTCCTCTTTGTTTTATTTGGGATTGGCCTTCGAACTTGCTTACCCTTTCTTATTTCTTCCAACCTTTCTTGTCGGGATTTATCATCAGTGTCAAGCCGTCTAACTGCATTTGTTGTCGGCTCCCTTGGAAATGATCCCATAGTAACAACGCTTTTTATCTTTCTACCATTTTTATCCTGATCAAGCATTGGTTTCTTTTCGACCACCAAACAACCTGTTTCTACGGCTGCTCCTTGATCACTAATCCTTCAGCCATATCTCTTCTCTTTTCTGCTTGTCTTAATCTCTGTAATCTCCTTTTCTTACTCTTTGACATTGGATGAACCTTTGATGGTCTTGCTTCATCTTGGCCAATCGAAGTTTTTTCTAAATTAATCCTTCCATTCTTGTAGTCTTCATTCCAAAAAGGTTGATCCTTTTGAAAATTATTCCTCTTGGCAGACACATTCCGTCGAAAATATGTATGTCTATCCATTACGAAATTCTTCATCCACTTATTCACGGCAACATTAACAGGTGGCACCCTAGTCTTAAATGGTCTGAGATGAGCTTTGTTTCCCACAAACCCCTGTGGTTCGACTAACCAACTATTCATGTTAGGCCTAGGCATGTAGACTGGCTTTGGCCTTGGAGCATGAAAAGTCTTCTGTGGTCTCCAGGTTTTTCTGTCGAGAATTTTTTCCTTACCTTGCTGGATACTTAGTTGTTCTTCAGCAGCTTTCTTCGCAGCAAGCTCATCATATACCGCATTACACCTTGGGCACAACCTTACCTTGCCTTCATCTTTCTTTCTTTCAAGAAATGTCTCAAGAGACTCACCTGGCTTAGGATATACGTCGGTTGCATCCTTTGTATCCACGTTGAATTCTTGCAACCTCCTTATGTTGAGCATCCCAACATTTAAAGGAACTTGCTGAGCAACACAAGATACTTTAGCCTGAAACGGATCTGTGTCAACTTTCATTTCCGCGTTAAGCTTGTTGACAAACTTCAGACGCCCATCCATTATTGCTTTTTGAATTATGTCTCTGAGACGAACACATTCATTAGTAACATGACCGAAACTATTATGAAACTTACAATATTTTCGGTCTTTAATTTCATCCAACTTTAACAACCTATGACCTTCCGATAGTTTAATCTATATCCTTTAGTAACAAATCAAAAATCTTGTTGGCTTTGGTTACGTCGAATGTATATGTTTTCCTATTAACGTAACTCATTTTCTCCTTATTTCTAGTAGGCTGTAACGCCTGACAAACATAAGGAGGACCGTTCTAAAGTTTAGCAATGTTAACTTTGAACTCATCATCGCTACCTTCAAACTTATTGTCGGATTCATTTAATCCGACAAATGCCACCTTTTCTCTTTTAAGAAATCTTTTTTGTTTTTGAATCTTTTCAACTTTTAGTTGTTCTATTTGCCTAACTTTTTCACCTGATTGGGCAAGATCAACTAAATATTGATTCACTAACTTCTTCCTTATATAATAATCTAAACCACCTGCAGCTACCTTTACTATTTCGACCTCTGGTATAGGAGTAAAACATCTACTCCTCATTTGTCGAAACCTAGCCAGATAGTCATCCACGGTTTCATTATACATCCTTTTGATGCTAAAAAGATCTGTAAGTCCCACTTTCAAATCTCCTCTAAAAAATTGATCATGAAAGCTTCTTTCCAATTGAGCCCGGGAGTGGACTGAATTTGGTCTCAATGTCGAAAACCAAGAAAAAATATTTTTTGTGAGGGAACTTGGGAAGAATCTCATTTGAAGGCCTTCAACAGTGGCCAACTCCCCCATCTCTATTGTAAACCATGCAATATGTTCAACGGTCAATTCCCCACTTTCTCCTGTAAACTTGGAAAGTTTCGGAATCTTAACTCCTCTAGGCAACTCTGCCTGTTGGACCCACTCAGGAAATGCTGATATAAAATATGGCTGGTTGGCATAACCAACGTTAAAACCAAATCTATTCAGCACTTGTTCCACTACTTGGTTTACATTTTGTTCAACCATTTGGTGCCCCCCAGGATTTGGTCGAAGCAATCTCATGGCTATATCATTTCTAGCAATTTGATCTTCATTTCCTCGACGGAGCATATGGATATTTCCATATTCCAAACAAGGCTGATCATTTTGACCTGGTTGATCTAAGTTTTGTTGATTTTGCCTCACATTTGCTTGAGGTGCGACCATTTCTCTATTTACCCCAGGTTGGGCTCCCTGAATATTATCATTGGTCAAATCACCTACTCCCAAGGCTTGGTTTAGCCTTGCCATTTGCTGAGTTAATGCGTTGCAAACATTATTTGTATTTTCCATGATTGGCATAATTACAGCACCCATTTGCTGAGTGAACATATGCACCATGTCATGGTTGCTTTTATCCGTTTGTTGTCGAAAACTGGCCAAAGAATTCATAGTTGGCCCAGTTATATTCTGAGGAATATCTCTCGACATATTTGGAAATACAGGTCCCAAATTCAATCTCTCCTGTCGAAAGGGAGTTAGATTACTTGAACTTGCAACTCCTATTCCTTGGCCATTAAAGCCTGCTAAAGCCGAACTTATCTATGGTTGGCCTTATGAGGCTATTGTTTGGCCTATAGTATTAGCCAAAGTAGAGCCAAGTCCTATTTGTGCCAACACAGGAGGAACATAATTTAGTGGCAAACCATATTATGGTGCTAACCTTGAACTCGAGTTCATTACACTTTGATTACTTGGTTGATTTGGTGATGACTGAGTCACTCCAGGTACCACTTGTTCTAACACTGGGTTACTCCTAAGAGTACCGGTTGCTATTATATCAACCACAGGACCCGTTGTTAAAGGTGACGCAGTAACGACTGTCGAAGATGGCACACTAACTTCAACTGAAAGTGCATTCGATGCCTGATTATTTGCGTTACTCATAGTTTGCGTATCTTGAGAAGGGCAAGAAAATACCAACATTCCACTTCTTAAACGCATAAAACCATCTTCTTGTGAAGAGGTTTGTGACACTACCGAGTTACTCTAAACTCGTCCCACTAGGCGTGCCAATTTGTTTACGGGTGAATTTGGTATGAGACAAATTCCAAAAAACAAATATATTTTATCAGGAGAATGTGGGTTCACGAGTTATGTGGTAATCTCGTTAGAAAAGAAATTTTAAGAAATTAATGAGTAACGTGCAAAATGTAAAGTACAAAGAAATTTTAAAGTGTAAAGAAAGTAAATTACAAGAAATGTAAAGTGCTGAAGATTAAAATACAGAAAATAAAGGTGTAGAAAGTTTAAATGCGGGAAATGTAAAAGTGCAGTAAGTTTAGAGTGCAGAAAACGTAAAATGCATGAATTTAAAGTGCAGAAAGAGTAAAGAAATTTAAAGGACAAAGCTTGAAAATAAAGAATTTAAAAGATATTGCATTAATATAAATTGCTGGAAATGAAAATGGAAGTCATACTTGGAGTCAAATCCGTTAATCTGCTTGAGTGAGATGTTAGGATTGTATATCCAGTAAAACCACCGTTTGTACATCGTGAATACTAGTATTTATAGGCAAAATATGAAAAATAACTAACTCCTAAAAACTGACCACGTTCATGGCAGTTATATCATGCTTATCTATACTAATATGTTGCTCTACTGAGAGTAGCCATGTCATCTTTCGTCAATAGCATTGGTAACTTTATTTTCGACGAAACCATCCCTTGACCTTTTGATAATTGATCACCACTTGGATCACCATCTGGCTGTTGAATTCAAGACAAATAACTAAAGGCAACTGAGATATTTCGACAAAAAACCAACATCTGACTATAACACTAGATCATCGTCTAACTGTTGAAAAAACCTCTTTGTCGAATACCTCAATGTTATCATTCTACCACAAAAAAACCATCTTCGTCGAATTATCTATCTTCATCGAATGTCAACTGTTTGTCGAGAATATCTTTATTAAATCAAAACTTGTATTTTTATCCCCAACAGTAATTGATGACGGTCCTTTAGGATTTGAAAAAGGGCTTGATGAAAAGCAAAGTGTGGAAGTGGAAGATCCTTTGGAAGAAATAAACTTGGGCACTGAAGCGGATAGAAGGCCCATTTTCGTTAGTTCATTTCTGCCAAAGGATTTCAAAGAAAAGCTTGTTGAATTAATTATGGAATATAAATATTGTTTTGCTTCGGATTATGATGAAATGCCTAGATTGAGTAGAGATCTTATCGAGCATAGATTGCCTCTGAAAGAAGGATGCAGACCTATTAGATAAGCTAATAGGAGATTTACACATGAGGTGATATTAAAGATAAAAGAAGAGGTTGAAAGATTGCTCAAAGCCAAATTCATCAGAACAACCAGGTATGTCGAATGGCTTTCTAATATTGTTCCTGTAGTTAAGAAAAATGGCAAGTTGAGAATATGTGTAGATTTTAGAAATTTGAATACTGCCACACCTAAAGATGAGTATCCTATGCCAATTGCGGACATGTTAGTTGATGCCGCATCTGGACATGAATTATTAAGTTTTATGGATGGCCATGCAAGTTATAATCAAATTTTTATAGCCGAAGAGGACGTGTCGAAAACTGCCTTCAGGTGTCCAGGAGCCATTGGGACATTTGAATGGGTAGTCATGCCTTTCGGTTTAAAGAATGCAGGGGCCACTTATCAGAGAGCAATGAATACAATTTTTCATGATGTCATTGGAAAATTTATGGAAGTCTACATCGACGATGTCATTGTCAAGTCGGAAACGAAGGAAAGCCATTTGACAAACTTAAGGCAGGCATTCGACAGAATGAGGAAGCACAACCTTAAGATGAATCCAGAAAAATGCAGTTTTGGAGTGTCGGCCACGCTCAAATTTTTGGGTTTCTTAGTCCATAAAAAAAGTATAGAAGTGGACAAGAATAAAGCCAAGGTAGTTTTGGAGGCCACACCATCGACAAACATGAAAGAATTACAATCTTTTTTAGGAAAAGTTAACTTCCTAAGAAGATTTATATCCAACTTATCGGGAAGAACCAGAGTTTTTGCTCCATTGATCAAGTTGAAGGCTGAACAGGATTTTGTGTGGGAACCGTGCCACCAAGAAGCCTTCGACCAAATAAAGCAGTATTTGACAAAACCACCGGTCATGATGCCTCTAGTGCCCCGTCGACCGTTGAAATTATATATATCAGCATCAGAAGAAACCATAGGAAGTATGCTGGCTCAAGATGTAAATGGCGTCAAAAGGGCCGTGTATTATCTTAGTCAAGTTTTAAATGATGTTGAGAGAAGATATAGTGCAATAGAGAAACTTTGTTTAGCATTGTATTACTCATGTACTAAGCTTAAATATTACATGATGCCTTGTAATGTACTGGTTATGTCAAAAACTGATATAATAAAATATATGTTATTGAAACCAGTGTTAAATGGTTGTATTGGAAAATGGACAATTGCTTTGTTAGAATTTTCTTTACAATATGTACCAATGAGAGCAGTAAAAGGCCAAGCAATTGCTGACTTTTTGGCCGACCATCCTTGTTTGGATGTAGATAATATAAATACTGTCAGTTTAAAACCTTGGTGTTTATATTTTGATGGTTCAAGGCATCAAAATGGAATTGGAGTAGGGATTTTAATTGTTTCCCCTCAAGGTACTCCAACTAAGTTCATGTTTGAACTTAAATATACCTGTTCTAATAATGAGGCTAAATATGAAGCCTTAATTGTCGGATTGGAGATACTAGTGGAAATGAAAGCACATAATGTGCATATATTTGGTGATTCACAGTTGGTCGTTAAGCAACTTGCCCAAGAATATAAATGTGTTAGTGAAAATCTAATAAAATATTATATCGTGGCAAGTAAGTTAATGAAACAATTCGACGAGGTAACTGTCGAACACATTTCCAGAGGTTTAAATGAAGAAGCTAATGAATTAGCACAAGTAGCCTCTGGTTATAGACTTTCATCCAAGGTTCTTACAAATCTAATGGAAATAAGAGAAAATTTATATCCATTAGAAGAAAGAGATATACTACAAAATGACATTTCGACGATTAATGACTGGAGACAACCAATACTGAGTTATTTGCAAAATCCAAGTCAAGATGTGCATAGAAAGCTCATGTATAGAGCATCGAAGTTTGTGGTATTAGGGGGAGCCTTGTATAGAAAGTCTGTCGATGGAAATTTAGAAGTTTTTCTGAGTGAAGCAGAGGCTTATATTCCCTTGGCAGAAGTCCACGAAGGAATTTGTGGAGCTCATCAGACAAGTGAAAAGATAAAATGGGTGATAATCACATATTTTATTCATTAAGAAACCCTCATTATTAGTCATTTACACTCTTCATGTACTTAATTGACTGAATTTGATTATGTTTTGTAAGTTTGAACTCGAATCGGACTTAATTGATTTTTCAGCATTATTCGAGTCTTACACTGTTTCTGTATTTTGGCCATATCTTGAGTTCTAAATGTCTGATAATTATGAATTTTACCTTGTAGGAAATATAAAAGAGCTCTACAACTTTGATGAAGAGCTCAAGTCAAATTCAGACATCTAGTGGAGCTAATTGGGCATGGAAATCAGAATACGGGATTTGTGACTGGAACCCGAACAGTGTGTAGTAACCAAAACATAATTCGAGTTTGGGTTTATAGAATGGGCTGAAAATTGGTGATCTGAAAGTTAAGACCCATATGTACAACTTTCATGACAAACACAAAACTTGATTCGGGCTCCTTGATGGAGATATTGGGTCTGAAAGTCAAAACAGAGGTGCTGAAACTGGTCCTGAGCAGTCTGTAGTAATTGGGTCATATCTTGGGCTGTAGGACGAATTTTTGAGTGCTTCCAAAGCCATTGGAAAGCTTAGACAATTTCCTAGAACTTTCATGAAGACCACTTGGCTCAAAAATGACGAAATCAATGAGTTCAGCAATGAATACTTTCGGAGACAAGGAAGCTCACCTACCAAGTTCACCTACCAAGCTCACCTACCAAGCTCACCTACCAAGCTCACCTACCAAGCTCACCTACTAATTCCACCTACTAATTCCACCTACTAATCTCATCTACCCATCTACTACTACTCTGAATCCTCTATAAAAGGAAGCATGAGGAGAGCTCTAAAAACAACATACACTTGGTGTTAGAAATAGCTTTTCATAGTTCTTGTATATTTTTCCTTCATTGTAATGGAGAGCTAAGTCACTTCTAGTCAATTCGGGACTCTTGAAGAGATTGTGGCTTGGATTCTTGAGACCTTGGTTATGTAATGTATTTGATTTATATTTGAATTCCTCTTCTCTTCTTCTTCTGTTCTCTTGATCTTGAATGCATGAATGGTGATTCTTTATGTTTGATCTGATTTGATCTTGGTTTAAGATTAAGTATCGTGATGAAATTTAGAACTGATTGATCTGAACTAATCACGTAATTGAAGAGGTTAGGTTACTTGATTGGTACCTAGGTTAATTGAATTCGGTGCTTAAATTGATATATATCTACATGAATGGTGCGATTGCAGATTTATGTTTATTACTTGTCAATTGAATTACGGACGACGATTGTCTAGTATGAATTCTGGATCGATCTTTGAGATCTCGGTTAGATCCAAGTTAACCATTCAAATGTGCTTCAAATGTTTGTTGAAAGGTCTATGATTGAATCCACCCAATCTCGGATAGATTTCTAATTAATTGACTGTTTTTCTAATTGTTATTTCTCTTTAAATCTTGTCACTGCGATCTTTGAACCATCAAAACCCCCTTTTTCTAACTTTCACTTGATTTGATCAAATTGCATCTACGATCCTTGAGGAGACGATCCGGTGTTGTTCACTATACTACAAGTTTAGGTAATAACTTCGGTTATAATTTTGATTGAGTTCGGCGCTCGTCAAAATTTTGGCGCCGTTGCCGGGGATCTCGTAGGTGTAATCTTTTCATTTTGAGTAACCTTACTAATTTTTGTTCTTTCTTACCTATTCTAACAGTTATTTTTCATTTACTAACAGTGTTCATACCATACTAACATTTTTATCCTAGCTTTTGAATTTTTCTGATTTAGGAAAGACGGAAAACAGGTGATTACGGGTAACTATTGCAATTTTCGAACTGCAACATGCCCAGAATGAGCTGAAACTTGGTCGGTTGAAGGAAAACAGCCTGATAAACAAGACTCACAGTAAACTGTGAGGTCACCCTGGTTTTTCGAAATTCTATCATTTAGACCACTTTTTCAATTTTTTAATATTTTTTATTGCATTTTCTAGTTTCATTTTTATGTAGATTTTGTTCTGTGTTGATTCCATAATTTTTAAAAATGTTTAGACATATTAACTAGATTTATTTTTGCATATTTTGAGTGTTGTTTAGTGTATTTTGCTTAGTTGCAGTTTTGTGTTTTTGTGCTTTAGTTGATGCATGACTAGGTCCAATCTCGATATCTTGCTTGATCTTGATCCTGAGATTGATAGGACCTTGCATAGATTAATTAGAGCTCGTGTGATAAATTCCAGTTAATTCTGAACCTAATTTTGGGAGTGAACCTGATAACTTAAGTAATCCTGAAATCATGGCTGATAACATGCATAATAGAACCCTTAAGGAACTTGCTGCTCCTGATGTATCGTACCAATCTTTGTGCATTCAATATCCTGATCTTGATGCAGATTTTGAGTTAAAATCTGGTTTGATACACTTGTTACCAAAGTTTCATGGTCTTGCGGGTGAAGATCCTCATAAGCACTGAAAGAGTTTCATGTTGTGTGTTCAACCATGAAGCCACAAGGCATCTCAGGAACACATCAAGTTAAGGGCATTTCCCTTCTCACTTGTCGATGCGACCAAAGATTGGTTGTTTTATCTTTCACCGGGTTCGGTCGAAGTTGGAATGACATGAAGAGGTTGTTCTGGAGAGATTCTTCCCTGCCTCGAGAGCTGCTTGCAATTAGGAAGGATATATGTGGCATCGAGACGGATGTCTGGTGAGACTTTGCATGAATCTTGGGAGAGATTCAAGAAGTTGTGTTCGAGCCGCCCTCATCACCAAATTAGTGACCAACTCTTGATTCAATACTTTTATGAGGGTTTGCTTTGCCAAATGATAGAAGCATGATCGATCTTTGCCTCTGGAGGAGCCTTAGTAGACAAAACTCCTACCGCCGCAAGAGATCGATAGCAAACATGGCAGCCAATACCCAACAGTTTGGCTCGCGGATCATCACCGCAACCGAGAGGAGTTAATGAAATTCAAGCATCTCATATGGACCAACAAAGAATGGAACACGAGACTAGATGAATTGACTTCTTTGGTAAGACAGATAGCGGTGGGTCAACAACCACCCATGCGGATGACTCGCATCGGTGTGTGGAATTTGCTCTAATTCATCTCTTCCTACTTGATTCATGCCCTACACTTCGGGAAGATGGTCCCGCCTTTCCGGATCAATGTGTTGTTGCGGTGGTGTTTTTCCTGGTAGACCCCAATATCGAACAACAACGAACAATCTAGATATGATCCATTTTCTAGTACTTATAATCTGGTTGGCGAGACCATCCCAATTTGAGATATGGGAATCCTAGCCAAGAACAACGGCCCCACCAAAGAAAACAACGGCCCCGGCAAGAAGAACAACAATTTAGATACCAAGTCTGCAGTCCAAGTAACAAATACCAACAAATACCCCTGCATTCGGACAACAAGAACTCATTCGGTGAGTCTGTCCAATCCACTCCACCGAGCCATCATTGGAAGACCGATGAAACAAATGGCCACAAATAACATTCGGTTCAGCAGAACGTCGGTGCCAACATTCGAATTTACAAACTCAAATCGGGCGGTGGCAACCACCGTGTGAGCGAGCTAAAGAGTCAAGGTTCTAGCCAATTGCCTTCACAAACAGTCAACAATCCAAGAGGCAACGTAAGTGCAATTACCTTGAGAAGTGGCAAAGAAGTTGATGTTCCAACCTTACAAAGAATCGAAATTGACCAAAAACGGCGGGAAATGGATAATTCGGTCCGTAAATGTACCATCAAGAAAATTGCAGAGAATTCAGATGTTACCATTCCATTACCTTTTCCAAATAGGATCACACAATCCAAGAGAACAATGCAAGCGAGAAATGGAAAAAGAAGTCATGGAAACATTCGGGAAAGTGGAAATCAATATTCCCTCCTAGATGCAATCAAGCAAATTCCAAAATATGCTAAATTTCTCAAGGAGTTGTGCACTCATAAGAGAAGGTTGAAAGGGGATGAGAAGATCAAGATGGGTAGAAATGTTTCTGCAATGATTTTGCCAAGCATGCCGCGTAAAATGCAAAGATCCTGGAACTTTCACAATTTCTTGCACAATTGGCAACTCTAGATTTGAGCATGCAATGCTAGATTTGGGTGCTTCGATCAATGTCATGCCCATGTCAGTGTATAAGTGTTTAAACATTGGTACTTTGCAACCCACTGGTATCGTGATTCAGTTGGCAAATAGAGCCACTGCTCATCCTGCAGGTGTGCTGGAAGATGTGTTAGTTCGGGTGAATGAGTTGATTTTTCCAACAGATTTCTACATTCTGGACATGGAAGATGAGTCTCCAACAAACCATGCTCCATTGATTCTAGGCAGACCATTCCTCAAGACCGCCAAGACCAAGATAGACGTGCATGCTCGCACCCTTTCTATGGAGTTTGGCGACGATTTGGTACAATTTAACATTTTTGATGCCATGAGACACCCCTAGAGGAGCATTCTGTTTTCCATGTTGATATGATTGAGATCTTTGGTTGATGATGTCTATACTTGATTTATATCTTTGAATTCCCGATATTGTTGACTATCTTGGTTCTGTTTCTTGTGATACATGTGCCACTTGTGATGTTGAACCATGTCTTTGCATGTCTTTGAGATTTATTCTTTATGAGTAATGATACATGTTGCGATGATGCAACAATTGAGAATGAGAGTCGATTACCATGCTTTGAAATTAATGTTCTTGAGTTAGTCAAGTTTCGAGATCACTTGTTACCTTCCATTGTACAACCTCTATCCTTGGAGTTGAAGACTTTACCAGACCATCTTAAATATGCATATTTGGGAGATGGTGAGACACTTCCAGGTGATCATTGCTAAAAACCTACAACCTGATCAAGAAGAAAAATTACTGCAGATTTTTGAGGCGAATAGGCAAGCCATCGGATGGACTCTTGCGATATTCCCGGTATTAGTCCCTCCACATGCATGCATAAGATTTTATTGGAAGAAGGGATCAAACCGCTTAGACAGCCCCAAGGAGACTAAATCCCCTGATTCTAGATGTGGTGAAGAAGGAAGTTACAAAGCTACTTCAAGCTGACATTATTTATCCCATATATGACAGTCAATGGGTGAGCCCTGTGCAAGTGGTTCCCAAGAAATCTGGGGTCACAGTGGTTGCGAATCAGAATAATGAGCTTGTGCCCACACGAGTTCAAAACAGTTGGCGAGTTTGCATTGATTATAGGCGGCTCAACCAGGCTACCGAAAAGGATCATTTCCGCCGCCCTTCATTGATCAGATGTTGGAGCGGTTAGGCGGCAAGTCACATTATTGTTTCTGGATGGATATTCGGGCTATTTTCGATTCATATAGCCCCGTAAGACCAAGAGAAGACTACTTTCACTTGTCCATTTGGCACATTTGCATACGGGAGGATGCCCTTTGGTCTATGCAATGCTCCAGCACCTTTCGAGGTGTATGGTAAGTATCTTTTCGATTTTTAGAAAATTGCATGGACGTATTCATGGATGATTTTACTTGTCTATGGATCTTCCTTTGATGCATGTTTAGATAGTCCGCTCGGGTCTTGCATAGATGCATTAAGACTAACCTCGTTCTAAATTTTGAGAAATGTCATTTCATGGTAGAACAAGGTATAGTCTTAGGGCATGTGATATCTCGTGAGGGTATTGAGGTAGATCCCGCAAAAATAGATGTTATTTCATGCCTATCTTACCCCACATGCGTGCGGAGATTCGTTCTTTCCTTGGTCATGCGAGTTTCTATCGGCGGTTCATAAAGGATTTCAGCAAAATTGCACTTCCGCTATCCAACTTACGCAAAAGATGTGGAGTTTCACTTTGACAAGAAGTGCCGGGATGCCTTCAATCAATTGAAGCGAGGCATTGACCAAGACACCTATCATCCAACCGCCGGATTGGACACTTCCATTTGAACCGATGTGTGATGCCTCTAATTATGCATTGGGAGCTGTTCTTGCACAAAGGGTCGGTAAAGTATCTCATGTCATTTCCTATGCTTCGAGAACTTTAGATCCTGCACAAATCAACTACACCACAACCGAAAAGGAACTTTTAGCAATTGTTTTTGCTTTAGATAAATTTCGATCATATTTGCTTGGTTCCAGAGTGGTTGTGTTTTCGGATCATGCAGCATTGAAGTTTCTCCTGAAAAAGCCCAATGCCAAGCCCCGGTTGATTAGGTGGATGTTGCTCCTCCAGGAGTTTGATATTGAGATCCGTGACAAGAGTGGAGCGGAGAATTTGGTGGCTGATCACTTGAGTCGAATTGAAAGGGAGGCAGATGTTTTTCCCATCCATGATGTTTTCCCTGATGAGCAGCTTTTCAAGCTGCAAGGCAACATCCCTTGGTTTGCTGATTTGATTAATTTCTTGGTTGCTAAAGCAATACTGCACATTTCACTAAGGCTAAGATTGATAAATTGAAAAGTGAGTCAAAGTATTATGTGTGGGATGATCCTTACTTATGGAGATTTTGCAGTGACCAAGTAATTAGGAGATGTGTGCCTGATGATGAATTCCATTCCATTCTTAGCTTTTGTCATAAACTTGCATGTGGCGGCCACTTCGGTCCTCAACGGACTGCTAGGAAAGTTTTAGACTCGGATTATATTGGCCCACTCTATTTCATGATGCATATATGTTTTGCAAATCTTGTGATCAATGCCGAGAACAGGGAATACTTCTCGTAGGAATGAAATGCCCCGGAAACCCTTATTATTCTCGTGAGATTTTTGATGTTTGGGGTATTGACTTTATGGGTCCTTTTCTGTATCATTTGGTTTTGTTTACATTACGCTTCTTTGTGGATTATGTATCTAAATGGGTGGAGGCTAAGGCCACTCGGACCGATGATTCTAAAGTTGTTGTGGATTTTATTAGATCACGATTTTCTCGTAGGTTTGGAGTTCCGAGATCCATCATTAGTGATCAAGGTTCACATTTTTGCAATCGAAGCATGGAGGCTTTGATGAAGAAGTATGGAGTCCAACACAAGGTTTCTACACCTTACCACCCCCAAACCAATGGGCAAGCCGAGGTCTCCAACAGAGAAATTAAGCAGATACTCCAGAAGACGCTTCAACCTAACGAGAAGGACTGGAGCAAGAGGCTTGAGGATGCTTTATGGGCTTACTGGGACTGCTTATAAGACACCAATCGGGATGTCTCCGTATCGGATTATTTTTGGAAAAGCCTGCCACCTACCGGTGGAAATTGAGCATCGAGCATTCTGGGCGGTGAAAAGGTGCAACTTGGACCTAGATCAAGCAGGTTTGGAGAGGAAGCCTGCATTACTGCAAGCAATTGGAGGAGATCCGCTTGGAGGCTTATGAAAGTTCCAAACTTTATAAGGAGAAGACCAAAGCCTTCCATGATAAGTTAATTCTGAGGAAAACATTTGAGATTGGTCAAAAAGTTCTCCTCTATAACTCCCGCCTCCGACTCATGCCTGGTAAATTAAGGTCTAGATGGGATGGACCATTTATTGTTACTAATGTTTTTCCTTCCGTGTTTGTTCAGATTAAAAGTGAGGTCACTGCCAAAGCTTTCATCGTAAATGGACACCGCCTCAAACAAGATATCATGAACTTCCGAGAATGCGAAGTGGAGGTGATGAACCTTCTCCATCCGCATTATGAATAAAAAAAAAAAAAAAAAAGAAAGAAAAAAAAAAAAAAAAAAAAAAAAGAAAAAAAAAAAAAAAAAAAAAAAAAATTTGTGTGCCCGACAATGAGGTAGGTAGAGTCGCTCGAAGCATGTGGAGGTCATTTTTTCTTCAATGCGACAACAATGCGAAAATCTTGCAAGTATGGATTTTATTGGCCTATTTTATTAAAGGTCTCATACACCTTTTGCAAAAGTCAGTAGAAATTGGTCAAAAAGTTCGCTTTGAGATTATCATCTGCACCTACTCCTTGGAAAATTGAGATCTAGGTGGCGTGGTTCTTTTGTTGTCGGACACGCGTCTCCTCTCGGCATCGATCGATTGAGGATCCTAGGAATGGTAATGCGCTTAAGGTTAATGGACAAAGACTCAATCATTCTGGAAAACCAAGTTCTTGAGTTCTTTGTGTTGCTTAGGTTAAGTGGCGGATACGGTACTCGTGACTCTTGAGTCGGTTTATTCTTCGCTTTCCCAAAATAACCGAACCCTTCTTCTCCTTCAAAATGGATGTCATTCTTTCAAACCCGAGAAAACATTTTCCTTCTCTTCCTCAAAATGCTCGAGAAAAATCTACAAAGTTCGATGTGAGAGATTGAGAATGTTAATGCACAAGGGTATGCCGAAAGATGTCTGTTTGGATAATTGAAGCAAAGGTCCGATTAGCGGTGAGTCCTTAATTTCATTTGACTCATATATGCCCTGGGTCTTGGAAGAAGTTCATATTCTAAAAGGAGAAGAGCAAAAAGGTTACAAGTCCGTCACAAATGTGGACGATGGAACCGTAACAAGCGATGTCGTACTAAGGGGATGGTTTCCGCAAATAGAGAAGATAAAATTTTCTTCATTAAGAATGGATGAGTAAGGAGTCATTAGATGATATCTTATTGACTCTTGAGACGCATTCTTGTGGATTGGTGCATCGTGAAATTCTTAAATTGTGGAATCTCTTCAAGGATGAACAACAACGCTACGATCTTGGGAATCGACTCTAAAAGACCTGTTTTTGCCAATTTATAAGAAAATTGGATGGGAAGCTTATCCTCGACTCATAGAAGACGTTTAAGCCGTTCTTCGG
Source organism: Ormosia emarginata (assembly GCA_029884605.1). Classification (NCBI taxonomy): domain Eukaryota; kingdom Viridiplantae; phylum Streptophyta; class Magnoliopsida; order Fabales; family Fabaceae; genus Ormosia; species Ormosia emarginata. The sequence goes on along the minus strand of JAQQTP010000074.1, from coordinate 21,741,486 downwards.
ACGTTAAACCAGAGGCGAGATGTGAGCCATATTCACAAACAATCTGTACATATCATCTTCTTCTTCTTCTTCTTCATGGCATTTTACAAAAAAAAAATGAAAAAAAAATGAGAAAAAAAAATTCAAAAAAAAAATGAAAAAAAAAATGTATACTTCTTAGGGTTGGCTTTGGTAACACAAACCGTGAATGGGGAAATGCATGCATCCCGATCCAAATTCTTAATTGAAAAACAAAGAAGGTAGATTGTATCCCACATATGAGGCACCGGTCGTATTATGGCCACTTGTCCCTTTTGGGAGCCCTATGTTCTTATTGGTCTTGAATGGGTCGAATCTTGGTCAACAATGCTTTGGCACAAAGCCGAAAGAGCAGACTACCTCCATCCCAATCTTAAGTAAGTATACACTCATCTTTCATCAAGTTTTTTTAACAATTTCAAAAAAAAAAAAAAAAAAAGGACGTGATGTCTACTGCACTCATGACGCTGTAAAGATAAAGATACGCCATGGAGACTACATACAGTATGTCATCATTTTCTATTTCTTTTATCTTTGTATCATTTTGTTGTATTTTGATTTTTGTACGAGACGATCCTTTGAGCGGGGTCCTTCCTAGGGGTTTCTAGACTTCTTTACCTTGATGGTTTTCTTGAAGTCAAACAAAAAAAAAAAAAAAAAAGATTACGTGTCTCTTAATTTCAACTTTTTCGACAACCGCCAACCTACCCTCATAGGTGCAATTATTCCCCTTTCCATTCTTTTTCCTATTTAAACACTCTATTTTCTCCATTTTCCTTCAAACTCAGAAACACTCAAGGGGAGGAAGAGTATAGAATGGGGCCTTCTATTCGTAACCTCAAAAATGTCTGTGTTTTTTGTGGGTCGAGTTATGGGAAGGGATTAGAGTTTGTAAACGCAGCTAGCACTCTTGGTCGATCACTTGCTGCGAGGAATATTCATCTTGTATATGGGGGAGGTTGTCGTGGGTTAATGGGGGCTGTATCACTTGCTTTGCCTTTGTAAGAGACAGATCGGGTTCTAGGTATCATTCCCGAAACTTTAGCTCAACGAACATCACCGGAAAGACAATTGGGGAGGAACTTAAGGTATCATCAATGCATGAACGCATGAAGATAATGCTTGAACACTCGATGCATTCATTGCCTTACCGTGTGGTTTTGGTACTTTGGAAGAAATTTTTCAAATTGTCTCTTGGGCGAACCGAACATCCACCATAAACCCATTGGTTTGTTGAATGTTAATAATTTCTTTGATCTTCTTTATTTTTTCTTGACAAAGTTGTGGAACGTAAATTTATCACTCCTTCGGCAAGACAACTTCTTATCTCTGCCTCCACTTGTTGATGAGCTCATTGATAAATTAGAAGCTTTTGAGTATGTACTGATCGGGTATTAGCTCGGATAGATTGGTCAACAGAAGCGTGAAGGAAGTAACAAGAAACAAGAGCCCGATCTGAAACTTTCTCTTTAATGGGTTTGATTTTAAAAAAAAAAAAAAAATTGTTGTTGTTTTGTTTAGTATGATATGGTTGTTATGGACTTATTAAACCAATTAGTGATGGCAGAGTAAGGAGTAATTTTACTCTTGAGACGCATCTTAATTGGTGGCGAGTAAGGAGTTTTTAGGTAGTAATTAATTAGTATTGACTTGTGGAAGTACTAACGTTTTCTTGTTTGATTTCTTTTCGATGTCGATGCACGCATTGACCGACAAAGTGTGTTTCTTTTCTCGCTAGGCGTTGATTCACTTCTTATCAGGTTGTGTTGCTCTTTTCTATCTCTTTCTTTCACATTGAGGACAATGTTCTATTAAGTGGGGGGGGAGAGATTTTAGCATGTTTCTGTTTCTTTTCGTTTGTTAAAAAAAAAAATTCAAAAAAAAAATTCAAAAAAAAAAGAAAAAAAGAAAAAAAGAAAAAAGAAGGTTCATTGCATGATTGAATAATTTTTCTCCCTTCTTGAACTGATATGCTTGGTGATGGATGATTGAATTGATGAATTGAGTTTGATGGATACATACCTTGTGAGATTTTGAGCCTAATGGATGGATTCAACATTTATGCCATTCTCTTCTTTCTTGTGTGATTTTCACTCATGTTAATGACCACTCTAGAACTTGCTTTGATTCTTTTTGAGGCTACATTTCACTTGCATGCACGAACATGATTGAGGCCCTCTTTCTTAGCTAGTTTAACCAAATAGCCAACCTTGTTTTCAATATAATATCAAGCACTCTTTTGACCTCTCGAAAATTCTCTGATTCTTGCCAACCTTGTATATTTTCCTTTGCTTAACCCCTTTGAGCTTATTTGACCATTCCTTGTTTCTAGCTCATTATGTGCCTTAAATGAAAAATTGTGTTCTTACTGTACCTTAGGGAATAAAATAACATTAGCCTGGTTAATGGATGAGTTTTTGAACAAGTGTGGGGGTGTGTGTACAAAATGGTTGTTGAAAAAAAAAAGAGTGCCTAAAAAATAATAATAATAAAAAAGAAAAATGTATGTATATAGTTATGTTCATATATATATATATAAAAAAAAAGAGAGAGAAAAGAAAAGGATTGGGAAATGAATATGTAAAGGGATATACAATAGAGTTGAGATGAACTTTTATGCTCGTTATTTGAACTCAAATTCTCATTTGCTTTTATTCTCTTTGGTATTTATCTTCTCATATCCATTTTATCCTCTTCTTTACCTTGACCTTACTACAACCTTGAATAAAGTCCTCATGATTTGTGTGTGCATGTGTTTTGAGTAGTGGAGAAGTAGAAGATAAGCAAGCTTATGGTAGTGCAATTTTCATGGGTTGAATTGAGTGAAATACCTACCTTTTAAACACTTGAGAGATTGAGAGGGAATCTTGTGAAGATCCATCATTCTTAATTCATTTTTTTCAACGGAAGTTTCCTTGCACTTCGGTTTGAGATGTGAAGAAATGTTACCTCATTTATGCTTTGATCCCTTGAATTTCTTGTTGCTCTTCTTGCTTCATTGAGTCCTTTAGAGTTTTAATTTTTAAGTTTGTGTCGTTTGTCTTTGTCTTCTAACTTTAGTTTTATATGTTTTGCCCAGGAGTGCAAAAAGCTAAGTGTGGGGGAATTTGATAATCACATATTTTATTCATTAAGAAACCCTCATTATTAGTCATTTACACTCTTCATGTACTTAATTGACTGAATTTGATTATGTTTTGTAAGTTTGAACTCGAATCGGACTTAATTGATTTTTCAGCATTATTCGAGTCTTACACTGTTTCTGTATTTTGGCCATATCTTGAGTTCTAAATGTCTGATAATTATGAATTTTACCTTGTAGGAAATATAAAAGAGAGCTCTACAACTTTGATGAAGAGCTCGAAGTCAAATTCAGACATCTAGTGGAGCTAATTGGGCATGGAAATCAGAATACGGGATTTGTGATTGGAACCCGAACAGTGTGTAGTAACCAAAACATAATTCGAGTTTGGGTTTATAGAATGGGCTGAAAATTGGTGATCTGAAAGTTAAGACCCATATGTACAACTTTCATGACAAACACAAAACTTGATTCGGGCTCCTTGATGGAGATATTGGGTCTGAAAGTCAAAACAGAGGTGCTGAAACTGGTCCTGAGCAGTCTGTAGTAATTGGGTCATATCTTGGGCTGTAGGACGAATTTTTGGGTGCTTCCAGAGCCATTGGAAAGCTTAGACAATTTCCTAGAACTTTCATGAAGACCACTTGGCTCAAAAATGACGAAATCAATGAGTTCAGCAATGAATACTTTCGGAGACAAGGAAGCTCACCTACCAAGTTCACCTACCAAGCTCACCTACCAAGCTCACCTACCAAGCTCACCTACCAAGCTCACCTACTAATTCCACCTACTAATTCCACCTACTAATCTCATCTACCCATCTACTACTACTCTGAATCCTCTATAAAAGGAAGCATGAGGAGAGCTCTAAAAACAACATACACTTGGTGTTAGAAATAGCTTTTCATAGTTCTTGTATATTTTTCCTTCATTGTAATGGAGAGCTAAGTCACTTCTAGTCAATTCGGGACTCTTGAAGAGATTGTGGCTTGGATTCTTGAGACCTTGGTTATGTAATGTATTTGATTTATATTTGAATTCCTCTTCTCTTCTTCTTCTGTTCTCTTGATCTTGAATGCATGAATGGTGATTCTGTTTATGTTTGATCTGATTTGATCTTGGTTTAAGATTAAGTATCGTGATGAAATTTAGAACTGATTGATCTGAACTAATCATGTAATTGAAGAGGTTAGGTTACTGATTGGTACCTAGGTTAATTGAATTCGGTGCTTAAATTGATATATATCTACATGAATGGTGCGATTGCAGATTTATGTTTATTACTTGTCAATTGAATTCTGGACGATTGTCTAGTATGAATTCTGGATCTGATGCTGAGATCTCGGTTAGATCCAAGTTAACCATTCAAATGTTTGTTGAAAGGTCTATGATTGAATCCACCCAATCTCGGATAGATTTCTGAATTGACTGTTTTTCTAATTGTTATTTCTCTTTAAATCTTGTCACTGCGATCTTGGAACCATCAAAACCCCCTTTTTCTAACTTTAACTTGATTTGATCAAATTGCATCTACGATCCTTGAGGAGACGATCCGGTGTTGTTCACTATACTACAAGTTTAGGTAATAACTTCGGTTATAATTTTGATTGAGTTCGGCGCTCGTCAATGGGTCCTTCGACGTCAAAGGTATTATTGGCCAATACTAGGTAGGGATTGTATAATGATTGCCAAGTCTTGTGACGAGTGTCAAAGATATGGCCATATACAAATTGTTCCTACTAGTGAGTTACATGCTATAGTTAAACCTTGGCCTTTCAGAGGGTGGGCCTTAGATTTAATTGGCCAAATTCATCTTGTCTCGTCGAAGGGACACAAATATATTTTAGTAGGAGTTGATTATTTCACCAAATGGGTTGCGGCTGTAGCCTTGAAGGATATAACTCAGCAGGATGTGATTGACTTTATTGAAGATAATATAGTTTGTCGGTTTGGAATACCACAAACTTTGACAACCGACCAAGGATCAATATTCATTAAAAAGAAAGTTGTCGAATATGCCAGTTCAAGGAAAATTAAAATGCTCACGTTGACGCCATATTATGCTCAGGCAAATGGCTAAGTAGAGGCCATGAACAAAATAATCATAAATTTGATTAAAAAGCATATTGGTCAACAACCTAGAAATTGGCATAATACCCTTAATCAAATTCTATGGGCATATAGAAATTCACTAAGAGAATCGACGGGCACTTCACCATATAAGTTAGTTTATGGTCATGATGCAGTGTTACCAGTTGAGATTAATCTTTATTCCATTCGAATTCAAAAACAAGACAAGTTACCAATTGAGCATTATTAGGACTTGATGTTTGATGAATTGAATGAATTAAGTGATGAAAGATTAGTAACTCTAGAAAACTTGATTCGACAGAAAGAAAGGATTGCAAAGTTTTACGACAGTCGAGTTAAGTTTAAATCCTTTAAGATGGATGATTTGGTTTGGAAAGTCATTCTGCCCATGGATAAGAGGTGTCGAAAATATGGAAAATGGTCTCCAAAATGGGAAGGACCATTTAAAATTACTCAAGTATTTTCTGGGAATGCTTATGCACTTGTCGAAGTTAATTCTGGTTTGAGGATTAAATCAATTAATGGCAAATATTTAAAGCCATATAAACCGACAATGTATGAAGTAAAGATATAAATTGAGTAAAAATGAAATTTCATTCATATATTTGACAAATATAAATTACATACTGATGTTACATCTGGTTTAGATTGTCAAGGAAGACAACAGAGAAATAAACCAGAAGCTTCTCCCCAGCTGAATGTGTTTTGAATTGAGCTCGTAGGACCTGAGGAAGAGGAAGGAGCAGACGACCCTTAACTTGTCCTGGACGAGATTTTGGTTAGTCGTCTACTCCTTGATGAGCCATTTACATCATAACAACCGTGTTTCAAAGACACTGGGTTGTTACAATGCTTACTGAAGCTCATCAGAAATATTACGATTCTTACTGAAGTTCAAGTTGATCATCACCATTAATACAGAGCCCTTTTTCTATTTCTCCCATCGAGAAAAGAAGAAATTATCTGAAGACATGGTGAAATGATGGAAAAGAAAAAATTAGAATACGGATTTGAACTTCGGTGTTTCAGAAGAACACTATTTATAGAAGATTTGCTGCAGAAGGAATCATTACGTGATGCCTTGTAACTTTCATTATAATTAATTAAGTTAATTATGATGCATAGTTACGAGATGCATTGAAAAGAAACAGAATAAAGAATATTTAAAGAGCAATGAATAAAAACGTGTTGGAAACTAATCAAAAAGGATGTTTATTAAGTATTGGCCTAGAAGGCCATACAAATCCTGTTGGATTATCAAACCGACGGTATAAAAGAACCAATACAATTAAATCCTCTGCAAAACTTCCCAAGAGTCCTCCAAAGCTCGTTTATTGGCACAAGCTTTTTGATATTCTGGTTCAAGAGAATGTATGTCCGCTTACATCTGACTTTGGTCTCGACAGCCCATTGTTTTGAGTTGTTGATGATGTTTTGCTGTTTTACATTCCCTTGCTGCAGTGCCATGCTAAGTTTTTGTTTTCGACAATGAGTTTCTTTAAGTTTTTTCTCCAAATCTTCAATTTCTTTGTCAAGTTCTGCCTCCTTATTTTTTCCATCAATAAGATAACCTTTCAGTTTGGTTATCTCATTCTTTGCGTCGGTCAGTTGCTTTAAAATCTTAGATTTTTCTTGAAGTTTTTGATCATAAGCAAGAATGACCTGACGAATAGTAGGCATGTTCAGAGATAAGTTTTGGAGAAAATCTTTGACAGTCGAAGGAAGACCTCGATTCGTTATTGGAAGTTGTTGAGAAAGAGGTTCCAATTCAGCCACAATGGTCAACATTCTTTCCTGGAGTGGTTGATCGAAACTTAATTGCTCAAAGGAGTAGGTAAAGGCATTTTTTAGCTCTGTCAAAAGCTCAGTAACATGAGAATCACTGGAATCTTGTCTAGGCTGGGTAGAAGAGCGAGCTGATTATGGAGAACTTCTATGGCTACCTGACAGCATAGATATCAATTCATCCAAATCTACCTCCATATCTTCAGCATTTTTTGACTCTATGATAATAGAATGAATTTGAGATGACGGAGGTAGATTGGAAGGTGCAATTTCAGCTAAGAGAGCATTCATGTTGAATTTTTCAGAAGCAATTTCGACAGGATTGTCTTTATTTATTTGGGAAGAACTAGCACCCTGAATTTTTGTCGGGAGAGGCAAGGAAACAGTTCGTATTTCAGGAGCTTGAAAAAATTGATCCTCTGGAGAGAGAGTTTCATTGCCTTGTCCAGTAGGATTGTCAGGAGCGACAGGATCTATCAGTTGCTATAGAAAATAAAAGTGACATCAAGATAAGAAAAATCTTAGGAATTCTTTCTTTTAAGACTTGGAAGATCTTACCTCAGCAGGTTGCTGAATTGCATCCTTAGCGTTCAATTCGGTGATAGGTCCTGAAGGACTTTCAGCAATTTGTTCAATTTCTAGATCCTGAAATAGAAAAGATCACATTATTAAATGAAGTCTTGAGTTTCTAATGAGGAAAAATAGTGTCGGTTAACATTTACCTTGGGAGGAATAGAAGTAGTTTCTGCCTCAAGTTCAGTAGGTTTCAAGCTAGAACTTGAGGATTGAGTCTTTTTCTTTTTCTTCTGCAAAGGTAAAATAAGATGAGAATTTACCAAGGTATGAAAAAAAAAAGAAATAAAGGAAATTATACCTTCAAAGGATTTTCAGAAGATGGGCTTGGAGATTCAATGATTTCGACAGAAGAAGTGGGAGTTAAGCCATCAACCTGTAATTGATAAAAGGTTTAATTTCGACAAATTGAAATTAAATTCTAAAAGGTTGGTTGAAAATATACCTTGGAAGTTTTTGCCTTAGAAGGCTTAGCAGCGGCTTTGGGTTTAGCAGGGCTTTTCGTCGATGCCGCTCTAGTTGTTTTAGTTTTTTGAACTTTTGGGATAGGAGGGTTTTGAGTTTTCTTGCCTTTTCTTTTCTTTAAGGCAGAAGTTTCAGTTTCTTCTTCTTCTCCTTCTCCTGATTGCTTATACACCAAAGATCTTTTTAAAGGAGTAGCTAGAAAGAAAAGAAAGAAAAGTAATTAGTTGATGAAATAAGGAATTGATTTCAGAATCGAAAGAAGTACCTTCGAGCAATTTAGTGATGACTCGGGTATCTTTGGCAAATTGTTCACACGGGGAAGCAAACCGACGGGTAAAAGTAACTTCTGGAGTTCTTGTAAGAAAGATGTTACTCGCAGAAAAGACTCTATCAGAAGTAAGGAAGTTACCAGCCTTGGTGGGTTTACCTGGGAATTCGTCGGCCAAACCAAAACGAGCACAAGGAAGAGGCACTGGTTTTGGAAAAGGGACTTGAAAAGGTTCAAGTCGTGCCAAAGGGTTTTTTATGGAAACCGCAATAAAATTAATGGAGCATTTCTCTTTGTGCATTTGCTTTTGTTTAGCCAGGACTTCTTCACAGTGTCGAACAATTGTGCCAAGATACCTGTAGTCCCACTTGATCTTGTAATATTTCTCAAAAGCTCTAATATCTTGAATATGTTCACCTTTGGTTTTTGTCGAAGGCTCTTGACCCTGCACAGGAACGAGTTTTTCAGTTATTCGGCTTCGACAAACATCAATATCGATATGGTAAGGACTATAGTATGTAGTCCACCATTCGACAAAATCTAGAGTAACTCCTCTATAGGGTGTGAAAGGAGAAATCAAAAAATGTTGTTTGTGTCTCTCGTTTTTCATAGCCACCCGTACAAGATCTGATATGTCTTGTAAGCAGCCATTTACGAAGTGTTCTTTGGCTTTTTGAGAGAATGGAGTTGGAATGGCTTGACAGAATCCTAGTTGATGAGCCATTGGATTTGGCAGGTGCAATTCTAAAAGATTGTCCATCGAACCAGGAAGGCCAACAATTAACACTTGCCGACAAAGAAAATTTGACCAAATGGAAAGATTGTCGGCTTGAATAGAAGGGTTGTCAGAAATAAGTGGTCGAATAAACCACTCTGGACCGACGGAGCGGTCAGCGAAGGGTGCAAAATAAATGTCTTCAGTATTGAAGGAGATAGAATGGAAAATGCTGAAAAAGTGCATAAAATTCTCTGAGTGATGCTTGTGGATTTTTTCATGTTTGAAATAGCAAAGTCTAATGCCATAAGTAGCAGAAGAGATTGTTGAAGGAGAAGTGTCGACTAGATAGTCTCCAAGAATGGCATTTAGCCAGAGTTGCAGCAACCATATGGGGCCACCAGCATTAGTTTTCTTTGTTTGTGACCTAATGCTTTGTACAATATCGCCAATACCAAAGTAAAGATTGGCAAGAAGGAACTGACTGAAAGTCAATTCTTGACCTTCATGAAGGAGATTGGCGAGGTAAAGGTAAGATTTTGACACCTGAATTGATTTAGTACAGAGAGCATAGGCCGACAACCAGAGAAGGAGAAAAGCCACATGTTCTTCGTCGGACACAGGGCCATCTGATGAAGAATAGCAATTAACAAAATTTGAAAAAGAAGTTGGGGCTTTTGAATAAATGTCTATGATGTTCAAGGGGAGAAGGATAGGAGTTATGACTTTCCCATCTAGTCGAAGACCAGTTATGGCAGCCACGTCGAAAAGCGTAGGTCCCATCATGCCATAAGGGAAATGAAAGGAATTGGTGGTTTTGTTGTAAAAGAAAAAAGATGCACCCAACATACATGAATCCATTTTCATGGGATAACGTGAAAGTTGGATACAGTCAAATATACCTAATTTCTTCCATAAAGTTTCTTTAGAGGCTTGAACTCTATTAAGCCAATCAAGATACCCATTGATTTGGCCAGGTGGCGTTCTAAAAAGCCTTTCAAATTTGTTAAAATAACTGATGGGGATGGAAGGAAGAGAAGCTAAAATACATTCTTCTTTTGGATTTTTGCAAGGGAAAAAGCTTTGAATTTCTTTGGTAATAAGTTCTTTGGGCAGAACTGGGCCCAAGAAAGCAGTTGGAGGGTCTAAAGGAAGTGAAAGGTCGTTGATAGGAAGGATTACCTTGGAAAGATTCCACAGTTCAGATTTCTCTAGAACTGGGTCTTGAACAACGGCGTGGCTACCCAAATCTACTGATGGTTCAATGACAGATTGAGAGTGAGAAGCCATTGTTGAGAAAGAAGCTTTTACAGAAAAGACGCGTGAAAATAAGATGGATGAAGATGAACAGTAAAAGATGGAGTAAAAGTGGTGTGTTTCTGTGAAATTTAAAGAAGTGATGAACAGTAGAGAAGGTAAGAGGACGCGTGATATTCGTAAAAGAAGCTATTTTTTCAGAAAGGGATAAATATCATCCTTATTTATTAGGAAGAAACAGCTATTTAATGTTTGAAATGATAAGTAGCAGTTGTGGTTTTCAAAAAAATCCACGGAAGATTTTATTGGATTTTTGAAAATCAAATCAAAAATGATTTTGAAAAAGATTTTTGATAAGGTCTTGACGTCGGATTGGAACTAGAAGATAAGATTAAAATTTATCTTTCTTCTAGTAACGTCAAAAGAAAAAATTTGGGGGGCATTTGTTAGGGATAAAAATACAAGTTTTGATTTTATAAAGATATTCTTGACAAACAGTTGACATTCGACGAAGATAGACAATTCGACGAAGATGGTTTTTTTGTGGTCGGATGATAACATTGAGATATTCGACAAAGAGATTTTCGACAGCTCGATGATGATGACATTGAAGAAATTTTCTAATGTGTTATAGTCAGATGTTGGTTTTTGTCGAAAGATCTCAGTTGCTTTCAGTTATTAGTTTTGAATTCAACAGCTAGATGGGGATCCAAGTGGTGGCCAACTCAAAAGGCCAAGGGTTGGTTTCGTCGAAAATAAAAGATACCAGTTCTGGATTTGACAGGAGTTGGTTATTGTCAAAAATTAAGATATTAGTAGGAACGTGGCATAACTGCTATGAACGTGATCAGTTTCTTAGGAGTCAGTTATTTTGTTTTTGCCTATAAATACTAGTGTTCACGATGTAAAAATGGTGGTTTTACTGGATATACAATCCTAACATCTCACTCAAGCAGATTAACGGATTTGATTCCAAGTATGACTTCTATTTTCATTTCCAGCCATTTACATTAATGCAATGTCTCTTTAAATTCTTTATTTTCAAGCCTTGTTCTTTAAATTTCTTTACTCTTTCTGCACTTTAAATTCATGCGTTTTATGTTTTCTGTACTTTAAACTTACTGCATTTTTACAATTCCTGCATTTAAACTTTTTGCACCTTTATTTTCTGCATTTTAATCTTCAGTACTTTATATTTCTTGCAATTTACTTTCTCTGCACTTTTAAATTTATTTGCACTTTATATTTTGCACGTTACTCATCAATTTCTTAAGTTTCTTTTCTAACGAGATTATCACATAACTCGTGAACCCACATTTGTTTGATAAAATATATTTATTTGCTTGGAATTTGTCTCATACCAAATTCACCCGTAAACAATATCCAGTAAAACCATCCTTTTTACATCGTGAATACTAGTATTTATAGGCAAAAAAAATAAAAATAATTGACTCCTATGAAACTGATCACGTTCATGGTAGTTATGCCACGTTCCCACTAGTTTCTTAATTTTTGACAATAACCAACTCCTGTCGAATTCAGAATTGGTAACTTTTATTTTCGACAAAACCAACCCTTGGCCATTTGAGAGTTAGCCACCACTTGAACCTCCATCTGGCTGTTGAGACCCTTATTTGTTGAATGTCTCAATGGTATCATCTGACTAAAAACATTATCTTCGTCGAATCATCCAACTTCGTCGAATATCACTTGTCTGTCGAGAATATCTTTGTCAAATTTGGACTTGTATTTTTTTTATCCCCAACAGATGCCTCCCAAAATTTTTCTTTCAATGTTACTGGAAGAAAGATAAATTTTAACCTTATCTTCTAGTTCCAATCTGACGTCAAGACCTTATCAAAAATCTTTTTTGAAATCATTTTGATTTGATTTTCAAAAATCCAATAAAATCTTCCGTGGATTTTTTTGAAAACCACAACTGCTACTTATCATTTCAAACATTAAATAGCCGTTTCTTCCTAAAAAATAGGGATCATATTTATCCCTTTCCGAAAAATAGCTTTTTTTTTTTACGAATATCACGCGTCCTTTTACCTTCTCTACTGTTCATCACTTCTTTAAATTTCACAGAAACTTGCCACTTTTACTCCATCTTATATTGTTCATCGTTCTTTTCTGTAAAAACTTCTTTCAACAATGGCTTCTCATTCTCAATCTGTCAATGAACCATCAGTAGATTTGGGTAGCCACGCCGTTGTTCAAGACCCAGTTCTAGAGAAATCTGAACTGTGGAATCTTTCTAAGGTAATCCTTCCTATCAATGACCTTTCACTTTCTTTAGATCCTCCAGCTACTTTTTTAGGCCCAGTTCTGCCCAAATAACTTATTACTAAAGAAATTCAAAGTTTTTTCCCTTGCAAAAATCCAAAAGAATAATGTATTTTGGCTTCTCTTCCTTCCATCCCCATAAGTTATTTTAATAAATCTGAGAGGCTTTTTAGAACCCCACCTGGCCAAATCAATGGGTATCTTGATTGACTTAATAGAGTTCAAGCCTCTAAAGAAACTTTATGGAGGAAATCAGGTATTTTCGACTGCATCCAACTTTTGCGTTACCCCATATAAATGAATTCTTGTATGCTGGGTGCATCCTTTTTCTTTTGGAACAAAACCACCAATTCTTTTCAATTCCCTTATGGCATGATGGGACCTATGCTTTTCGACGTGGCTGTCATAACTGGTCTTCGACTAGATGGGAAAGTCATAACTCCTATTCTTCTACCCTTGAATAACATAGATGTTTATTCAAAAGCCCTAACTTCTTTTTCAAACTTTGTTAATTTCTATTCTTCATCAGACGACCTTGTGTCTGACGAAGAACATGTGGCTTTTCTTCCTCTTTGGTTGTCGGCCTATGCTCTCTATACTAAATCAGTTCAGGTGTCGAAATCCTATCTTTATCTTGCCAATCTTCTTCATGAAGGTCAGGAATTGGCTTTCAGTCAGTTACTTCTTACCAATCTTTACTTTAGTGTTGTCGATATCGTACAAAGTATTAGGTCTCAAACAAAGAAAACCAATGCTGGTGGCCCCATATGGTTGCTGCAACTCTGGCTAAATGCTATTCTTGGAGACTATCTAGTCGACACTTCTCCTTCGACAATTTCTTCTGCTACTTATGGCATTAGACTTTGCCATGTCAAGCTTGAAAAAATTCACAAGCATCACTCAGAGAATTTCATGTATTTTTTCAGTATTTTTCATTCTATTTCCTTCAATACTGAAGACATTTATTTTACACATTTTGCTGATTGTTTTGTCGGTCCAGAGTGGTTTACTCGACCACTACTTTCTGACAACCCTTCCACTCAAGCCGACAATATTTCTACCTGGTCAAATTTTCTTTGTCAGTAAGTGTTAGTTGTTGGCCTTCCTGGTTCAACAGACAATCTTTTAGAATTGCACCTGCCAAATTCAGTGGCTCAACAACTAGGATTCTGCCAGGCCATTCCAACTCCATTCTCTCAAAAAGCCAAAGAACACTTTATTAATGGTTGCTTACAAGACATGTCAGATCTTGTACGGGTTGCTATGAAGAACGAGATATATAAACAACATTTTTTGATTTCCCCTTTCACACCTTATAAAGGGGTTACCCCAGATTTTGTCGAATGGTGGACTACATATTATAGTCTTACCATATCAACATCGATGTTTGTCGAAGCCGTATAACTGAAAAACTCGTTCCTGTGTAAGATCAAGAGCCTTTGACAAAAACCAAAGGTAAACATATTCAACATATTAGAGCTTTTGAGAAATACTACAAGATCAAGTGGGACTATAGGTATCCTGGCACAATTGTTCGACACTGTGAAGAAGTCGTGGCTAAACAAAAACAAATGCACAAGGAAAAATGCTTCATTAACTTCATTGTAGTTTCCATAAAAAACCTTTTGGCACGACTTGAATCTTTTCAAGTTCCTTTTCCAAAACCAGTGCCTCTTCCTTGTGCTCGTTTTAGTTTGGCCAATGGATTCCCAGGTAAACCCACTAGGGCTGGTAACTTCCTCACTTCTGATAGGATCCTTTCTACGAGTAACATCTTTATTACAAGAACTCCAGAAGTTACTTTTACTCGTTGGTTTGCTTCGTCGTATGAACAATTTGCCAAAGATACCCGAGTCATCATTAAATTGCTCGAAGGTACTTCTTTTGATTATGATATCAAATCCTTATTTCATCAACTGATTACATTTTTTTTTATAGCAACTCCATTGAAAAGACCCTTGCATTACAAGCATCCAGAAGAAGGGGAAGAGGAAGAAATAAAAACTTCTGCCTTAAAAAAGAGAGAAGGCAAGAAAGCTCAGAATCCTCCTATCCCAAAAGCCCCAAAGGGTAAAACAACTAGAGCAACATCGATGAAAAGTCTTGCTAAACCCAAAGCTACCACCAAGCCTTCTAAGGCAAAAACTTCCAAGGTATATATATATATATATATATTCTTTCGACCAAACTTAAAAAAACTTGATCTCAACTTGACAAAACTAAATCTTTTGTCAAATCTAGGTTAGTGGCTCGACTCCTACTTCTGCTGTCAAGATTATTGAGTCTCCAAGCCCATCTTCTGAAAATCCTCTGAAGGTATAATTTCTGTTACTTCCTTTTTTGTATATCTTGGTAAATTCTCATCTCATTTTACCTTTGCAGAAGAAAAAGAAGAAGACTCAATCCTCAAGTTCTAGTTTGAAATCTACCACTGAACTTGAAGCAGAAACCACTTCTATCCCTCTCAAGGTAAATGCTACCCGACACAATTTCTTCCTTACGAATTGAAAACTTCAAGACTTCATTCAATAATTTGATCTTTCTTGTTTCAGGATCCAGAGGCTAAACTAATTGCTGAAAGTCCTTCAGGACCCGTCGTCGAATTAAGTGCTAAGGATCAAATTCGACAACCTGCTGAAGTAAAATCTTCCAAGTCTTTCAACTGAAAAATCCTTTTGATTTCATTTGTCTTGACATTGCCTTTGTTTTCTACAGCAATTGATAAATCCTGTTATACCTGACAATCCTACTAGGCAAGGCAATGAGATAGCCAGTCGTTGAGAAAATCTTTGACAGTCGAAGTTATACCTGTCTCTCAACAACTTCTAATAAACAGTCGAGCTATTCCTTCGACTATTAAAGATTTTCTCCAAAACTTATCTTTGAACATGCCTACTATTCTTCAGATCATTCCTGCTTATGATAAAAAATTTCAAGAAAAATCTAGGATCTTAGAGCAGCTGACTGACGCAAAGAATGAGATAACCAAATTAAAAGGCTATCTTATTGATGGAAAAAATAAGGAGGCAAAACTAAACAAAGAAATTGAAGACTTGTAGAAAAAGCTTGAAAAAACTCGTCGTCGAAAGCAAAAACTCAGCATGGCTTTGCAACAGGGGGATACAAAGCAGCAAAGCATTGTCAACAACTCGAAACAATGGGCTGTCAAGACCAAAGCTATGCTAGCAGATATACATTCTCTTGAACCAGAATATCAAAAAGCTTGTGCTAATAAACGAGCTTTGGAAGATTCCTAGGAAGTTTTGCAGAGAATTTAATTGTATTAGTATTTTTTTTATATATACTATCGGTTTGATAATCTGACAGGATTTGTATGGCCTTTCAGGCCAATACTTAATAAACATCCTCTTTGATCAATTCCTAATACATTTTTTTTTATTGCTCCATAATTCTATACTCTTAAATGCTTTTTTATTCTGTTTCTTTTCAATGCATCTCGTAACTGTGCATCATAATTAATTTAATTAATTATAATGAAAGTTACAAAACATTGCATAATGACTTCTTCTGCAAAAATCCCTTATAAATAGTGTCATATGTGACACCAGGATTCAAAAGAGTGTAATCTAACCCTTTCCTTCTCCCTTTCCAGCGAAATTCACCATGTCATCAGATAATTTCCTCTTCTCTCAATGGGAAAAATGGAAGAAGGTTTTTGTATTAATGGTGATGCTTATCTTGGGCTTCAGTAAGAATCGTAATATTCCTAATGAGCTTCAGTAATCATCGTAATAACCCGGTGTTTCTAAAACACGGTTGTTATGATGTGGATGACTTATTAGGGAGTAGACGACTAACCAACATCTCATCTAGGACAAGTTAAAGGTCGTCTACTTCTTCCTCTTCTTCAGGTCCCACGAGCTCAAATGGAACACATGCTTTAGCTGGGGAGAAGCTTCTGGTTTTTTTAGAATAGGTCTATTTTTCTCTGTAATATTCTGACAACTTAAACAAGTTGTAATATCAGTATGTAACTTGTAACTGTCGAATATATGAATGAATTTTTTTTTTACTCATTGTCGATCTTTACTTCACACATTGTCGGTTTATAAGGCTTTAAATATTTGCCATTAATTGACTTAACTCTCAAACCTGAATTAACTTCGACAAGTGCATAAGCATTCCCAGAAAATACTTGAGTAATTTTAAATGGTCCTTCCCATTTTGGAGACCATTTTCCATATTCTCGATAACTCTTATCCATGGGCAAGATTACTTTCTAAATCAAGTCATCAATCTTAAAAGATTTATACTTAACTCGACTGTCGTAAAACTTCGCAATTCTTTCTTTTTGTCGAATCAAGTTTTCTAAAGCAACTAATCTTTCATCACTTAATTTGTTTAATTCATCAAACATCAAGTCTCAATAATGTTCAATTGGTAAGTCGTCTTGTTTCTGAATCCTAATTGATTGAAGATTAATCTCAACTGGTAACACTGCATCATGACCATAAACTAACTTATATGGTGAAGTGCTTGTCGATTCTCTTGGTGAATTTCTATATGCCCATAGAATTTGATTAAGAGTATTATGCCAATTTCTAGGCTGTCGACTAATATGCTTTTTAATCAGACTTATGATTATTTTATTCATAGCCTCTACTTGGCCATTTGCTTGAGCATAATATGGAGTCGACATAATCATTTTAATTTTTTTAGAATTGGCATATTCGATAACTTTCTTTCCAATGAACACCGTTCCTTGGTCAGTTGTCAAAGTTTGTGGTATTCCAAACCTACAAACTATATTCTCTTCTATAAAATCAATTACTTCTTGTTGGGTAACTTCTTTTAAGGCTACAGCCTCAACCCATTTTGTAAAGTAATCAACTCCAACTAAAATATACTTGTGTTCTTTCGATGATGCAAGATGAATTTGGCCTATTATATCCAAAGCCCATCCTCTGAAAGGCCAAGGTTTAACAATGGAATGTAATTCACTAGCAGGAACGTTCGATATATGGCCATGTTTTTTACATTTTTCACAAGATTTGACAAATATTATATAATCCTTTACTAGCGTAGGCCAATAATACCTTTGTCGTTGAAGGACCCATTACAGTTTATCACCTGCTTGATGAGCTCCACAAATTCCTTCATGGACCTCTACTAAGGCAATATAAGCCTCTGCTTCACCTAAGCAGATTTCTAAATTTCCATCGACAAATTTCTATACAAAGCCCCCCTAGTATTACAAATTTCGACGCTTTGTATTTGAGTGTCCTGTCCATATTTTGACTTGGATTTTTGAAATAGCTTAATATTGGCTGTCTCCAGTCATTAATTGTCGAAATATCATTTTGGACTTTGGATGAAATTTTATACCTAGAGGCTATCTGTGCTAATTCATTAGCCTCTTCATTCAAATTTCTAGGGATATGTTCGATAATAACTTCGTCGAATCTCTTCATTAACTTACTCGCCACAACACAATATTTGGTCAGATTATAACCGACACATTTATATTCTTGTGTGAGTTGCTTAATGACTAACTGTGAATCCCTAAAAATATGCACATTACATGCTTTCATTTCTATTAATATTTCTAACCCGATAATTAAGGCTTCATACTCAGCCTTATTGTTTGAGCATGTATGTAACGCCCCTTTTTTTGGGAGGGAACGTCACATTGTCAAATAAAAGAAAATGCGGAAAAGTAAAGTTTTAACAATTCAAGACCCGGTTCATTAGTTTAAGTTTAACTTGTTTGATGCTTAAATACGTGAGTAAAATAGCAGTATAAATTTTTTTTTGATAATCATTTTAATGGTTAATCCTTTTAACAATGCGGAATATAAATGGTAGTAAAGAATAAGATAGAAGGCAACATTCACATCTGAATAAGACATGCATATTAATATATGTATATATAATGTCTTGACATCAATTGTACTTAGATACAAGCTTTGAACTATCAAAAAGCAAAACTATACCTTTATAAAAGGATTATACAAATATACCCCAGAGATACCAAAATATACAGTCCACCAAAAATAATACATCAGGCCCCAAAATAAAACACCGGTAGCCATCAGTAGCTACCAGTAAAATCAGTCTCTCAGATGAGGAGGGACCGTATCCGGGTCCTTAGCAGGATCCTCCTCTTCAGAGGAAACCTCCATGGGAACCACAGAATCGCAGGCAGGAGCCCAAGCAATATAATCAAAAGAGTCCTCCCAAGGGGTGTAGTAACGATCACCCCACATCTCTCGGATGGGTAGGTAGAACTCCAGTCGCAGGCTGACATGGCAGGTGAGAACAGGCGCCTCATGACGTCTCCAGGCTAGCACAATCGACACATCTCCCAAGTAGACGCAGCGATCGGAATTCAAGTTGATGTGCCAGCACTCCAGCCCTCCGAGGAATGTCAGACGCACATCACCTAAAAATCCGCGCATACGTGCCGCCATTGTCTCTAGTGGATGCTAATCTCGATCGATACAGTGCACACACAGGCAGCAAATGATGGAAACACAGAAAGAGGTAAGACATCCTACCATCATTATCAATTATAGCAGCCAGAAACAGAATGGTGCAACGCGCCCAATTAACAGTTCAAAACAGTATCTCCAAATAAAAACAGCAAGTCCAACGGTAAGCAAGTAAGCAGTTCCAGGCAGATACTCAATACAGTAATAATTACACAAGTCATATTTATAGAATTCAATAGTTCACAATGACAGAGCATATCATGATACAAATGCATGCCTTCCCAATTCCTACTCCATGGAGCTAGACTCAAACAGTCGGAGAGAAAGATCAGGAGACGTGTCCACAACTCGGCTGCCGTGGCCAAAGTGCTATTCATTAACAATTTTCACGTGCACATCAGGCATTGTACGGACAGTCCATGCTCGATCACGATATAGGAAAGTGTCAAGTCCGGATCATCGGTGCGTTTGCATCGGTTTGCCCTACAGGCAGAGGAGCTACCAACTGCCCATTGTGAAGGACCCGCACCTTGACGCCCCCAAGGTCATAACACGACCCATACTAGTCTACTCGCACCCGCACAAAGGTGTGTTCAATCTCCTAGGCAACTTGGCCTTACAACAGTCCACAGGACATCACAATGCATAAGATACTATGCATGAACATGTATGATTCACCATTTCATACAATTCCATAATAAGCCACAATTGGCCAAGATAAGCATCAATATGCAAATGGTCATTCACATGGACCCATAACATCATAATATAAGGATCAAGTCAACTTGAACATTTTTAGGTTCATTATGAATCCTAACTTAGAATTTATTTCCCTTTCAAGGTTCATGTCAAATCCAATTCTTACAATTAAACAAATCTTCCAAGGTAATTTAATTTTCATACAATTTGTAAATTGTTCAAGTTCTTAGGGCTTACATTCTCTTGTTCTTCACTCACTTATAATTACTTCAAGTCTTATGACAATCTCACTCTTAGTCCTTTAAGATTCATGAAATCTCTAATTCTACTAAATCCTTCCAATTTATCAATTATCCACTCATTGCATAGGTTTCTAATTACCTAGTCACTCATGTTTCCCAATTTGCCAAAGTTACATAATTAGGTCCCAAAGGGCCTTAGAGGTCGTGGCCTCTCTAGGAATTCAATTCCTAATTCTTTCCAATTCATCACATTATAGGTTACATGCTAAATTCACTTAATCTTTACTTGTTACATTAGCTTACCAATAGCCCCAATTTTGGGCTCAAAACCGTGGCCACCCCAAGAGTTCCAATCTCAAGTTTTTTTCCATTAATCCCATTTTATCTCTTGATTAATTCAAGTCTTATGCTTGTTACAATTTGTTCACAATTCACACCATTTACTAAGCCTAAAACCGTGGCCACCAAGAGGGGTTCTCAAATGATTTTCTTCCATTATCAATCACATAATCTAATCCAATATATCATTACATACAACAAATCAATCCAAGAGCATAAACAAAATAAAATCAATACAGAAGCATACTAATTACCAAATCAAAGAATAACCCTCTTTAGGGTTTTTCCACAAACAACCAAATCAAAGTTCCTAGATGCTAAGAGAGGTTGAGGAGGAGTGTCTTCCTCTTACCTTAATGAAGAAAACAAAAGAAAAACACCAAGAATCTTCTTTGTAATTTCGGATTGCTCTCTCCAAGAACCCTAGAAATTTCAACTTTGTTAAATCAATACCAAGGCTTGAAAAATAAGCCATGGATAGCCAACATAAAGACCATAACCACGAAAATGAAGGGAAAAGAAGAATGGTCTTGAAACTTACCCAAAAAGCTCAAAGCTTGAAGCTTGGAGAAAATGGTGAAGATGATGGATTTTCAAGAAACTCCAAGAAGAAAAGATGTTTATAATGATGAGAGGATTAAGAAAATATATTTAGATGAAATTTTTGTGAAGATTGAGTGGGGAGAGGGCTGCTGGCCGTAGGTGAGGGTAGAGAGAA
Organism: Ormosia emarginata; assembly: GCA_029884605.1. Classification (NCBI taxonomy): domain Eukaryota; kingdom Viridiplantae; phylum Streptophyta; class Magnoliopsida; order Fabales; family Fabaceae; genus Ormosia; species Ormosia emarginata. Next base: position 21,720,493 of record JAQQTP010000074.1, on the reverse strand, counting down.
GGAAGAGAGAAAGAAAAATGGAGAAGAAGAAGAAAGGATGAGAGAGAAAGTATTTTGATAATTTATGAAATTTGTGTGATAAATTAATTAATTGAAATGCAAGAATTTCCCTTGCATGGGCTGCCTTCCAGCCGTGAAGAGAGAGAAGAGAGAGAGGGAGAGTTGGCTTCCATGGGAAGCGAAGGGCCATTTGGTCATTGTTTGGTCAAAGCTTCTCAAAGAAGTTTTGATTATTTAACATTAAATTTGAATTAAAGTGGATTGATTAGACATAAAGTGGATTTCATTTAGATAATGTGATAGAATTTTTACTACACACTATTATCCAATGGATAATAGTTACAGTTGACAGAAGTCAGTATTTAATTAATCTGACAGATAAATTTTTCGCAGTATTGATTTATTTTATCTGTTAAGATTTCTCAAAAATTGTGAAACCTCGTAAACTGTGTCAAGTCTCGGGTTTAGTAAGATCCCCCGTCGACATGTCCATAGTCCAAGGTTCGCGGAGGAAACATCGCATTTCTCCGGTTTTGCTTAGTGCGCACGCAAAACGATAAATATATTAAAATATTCATCATTTTCGAAAAATTCCAGAAAAATTCACATAAATCACAAATATTAAAAAATGACTATTGGTGGTGAAATAATTAACTTCCGGAGCGTTACACTGACCTCAGCAATTCTCAGCTCAGTGTGCACTCAAAACGAGGAATATATTAAAATATTCGACATTTTCGAAAAATTTCAGAAAAATTCCTATAAATCAAGAATAATATAAAATGATCATTTATACTTAAACAGATATTTTTCGGGATGTTACAACACTCCCCTACTAAAAGGAATTTCGTCTTCGAAATTTGCATACCTCAGAATAGTTCCGGATGTTGCACTTTCATCTTGTCTTCTGGCTCCCAAGTTACGTCACTAGTTGTCTCGTTCCAAATCACCTTTACTAATGGGATTTCCTTTCCTCTAAGTTGTTTTATCCGTCGGTCCTCGATTCTCGCAGGATGCGCCTCATAGGGTAAGTTCTCTTACAACTGTACTGTATCCGGTGCTATGACATGACTTGGATCAGGCAAATATTTACGAAGTTGTGACACATAGAATACATTGTGTATGTTAGAAAGAAAAGGGGGTAAGGCTATCTGGTAGGCAACTGGACCTATCCGGCGAAGAATTTGGTAAGGTCCAAGAAATTTTGGAGTGAGTTTTCTAGATTTCAAAGCCCGACTGACTCCAGTCGTGGGTGTGACTTTCAAGAATACGTGCTCACCTTCCTCGAACTCAAGAGGCTTTCTCCTCTTATCTGCATAACTCTTTTGCCGGCTCTGAGCAGTTCTCATCTTATCTTGAATCATCTTGACCTTCTTAGTTGTCTGCTGAATGATATCTGGTCCAATCGTAAGACGCTCACTGTCTTGGTACCAACACAATGGTGTTCGACACCGTCATCCATACAGAGCTTCATAGGGCGCCATCCCTATACTCGAATGATAACTATTGTTGTAGGTGAACTCTATCAGTGGTAGAACTTCATCCCAACATCCAATCTATTCCATAGAACAAGCTCTAAGCAAATCTTCTAAAGATTGGATCGTCTTTTCCGATTGACCATCGGTTTGTGGATGGTACGCTGAACTTAGACGTAACTTTGTTCCCAACGATGCTTGTAAACTCTGCCAAAATTTTGAAGTAAACCTCGGATCCCTATCTGAAACAATACTCGTAGGCACACCATGCAGCCTAATGATCTCTCCAATATAAAGCTGGGTCAACTTCTCCAAACTGTACCTCTTGTTGATCAAGAGAAAATGGGTTGACTTCGTGAGTCGATCCACTACTACCCATATCGAGTCGTGTCCTTTCTTTGTCCTTGGCAAACCCACAACAAAATCCATTGCAATGCTGTCCCATTTCCATTCGAGAATAGACAATGGTTGTATCTTTGATGTTCCACTTTAGCTTTTTGACAAACCAAACAAGTCGACACACATCTAGTGACGTCGCTCTTCATTCCATGCCACCAGAACAATTTCTTCAGATCTTGGTACATCTTAGTTATGCCTGGGTGCATACTCAGCTTGCTGGTGTGAGCATGTTCCATAATATATCGCCTAAGCTTTTGGTCACGGGGAATACAAACTCTATCTCGGAATCTCAGAATTCCATCTGTTCCTTCTTCAAATTCCGTCTCTTTGCCTTGCCTTATTAATTCTCTCGCTTCTTGCAAGAATTCATCGGCCTTCTGCTTTTCCCGTATGTCATCCATTAGCTCACTTGAGATGGTGACCATATTCATGCAAATTCTTCCGAGTTCCAACTTAACAAACGACCATACATCTCTAAACTATTCTATGAGGTCTCTTTCCTTGACCATCAAGGCAGAAACACTGATAGTCTTTCTGCTCAAGGCGTCAGCCACGACGTTTGCCTTGCCAGGGTGGTACAACAATTGGAAATCATAGTCCTTCAGGAATTCTAGCCATTTCCGTTGCCTCATGTTCAGCTCTTTCTGGTCATACAAATACTTTAAGCTCTTGTGGTCGCTAAATATGTTGAATGTTGCTCCATAGAGGAAATGCCTCCATATCTTTAGAGCAAAGAGCTGCAAGTTCCAAATCATGTGTAGGGTAGTTCTTTTCGTGTACTCGTAACTGTCGCGAAGCATAAGCTACCACTCTTCGGTGTTGCATAAGAACAGATCCCAATCCTTGATACGAAGCGTCACAGTACATCTCAAATGGCTCATTCGGATTAGGTAACACCAATACGGGTGAGGTAGTCAGCCGTTTCTTCAACTCTTGGAAACTCTGCTCGCAGCTATCAGTCCAGTCAAAAGCTTGATTCTTCCTCGTCAGTTGAGTGAGCGGACCAGCAATCTTGAAAAATCCTTCTATGAATCTTCTGTAATACCCGGCTAAGCCCACGAAGCTACGAACTTCCGTCATAGACTTCGGTTGTTCCCACTGTAATACTGCCTCTACTTTCGACGGATCCACTGCAATCCCTTCCTTCGAGATCACATGGCCTAAAAACTTCACCTTATCAAGCCAGAACTCACACTTCGATAGTTTGGCATATAGTTCTTTCTCCTTTAGAATCTGAAGGACTATGCTAAGATGCTTAGCATGATCTTCCTGATTCTGGGAATATATCAGGATATCGTCAATGAAGACAACAACAAACTTGTCCAAGTAAGGACGAAAGATCCTGTTCATGTAGTCCATGAAGATAGCATGTGCATTCGTGACACCAAACGGCATTACAAGGTATTCGTAATGACCGTATCGGGTACGAAAAGCAGTTTTGGGCACATCCTCGATTTTCACTCTTATCTGGTGGTACCCAGATCTCAAATCGATCTTCGAAAACACTGCTGCTCCCTTCAGTTGGCCCATCAAATCATCAATTCTTGGGAGTGCATACTTGTTCTTGATTGTCAGCTTGTTCAATTGCCTATGGTCCACACATAATCTTGAGGTACCGTCCTTTTTCTGAACTAACAGTACTGGTGCTCCCCACGGTGACACACTCGGTCTAACAAACTGTTTCTCCAAAAGCTCTTCTAGCTGTTTCTTGAGCTCTGCCAATTCCGTTGGCGACATCCGATAAGGTGCTATAGACACAGGACCAGCTCTCGGTACCAGATCAATAGCAAACTCGATCTCACGTGTCGGTGGTAAACCAGGTACTTCTTCTGGAAAGACTTCAGAGAACTCCTTCACTACCAGAATAGTGTCCAGATCAGCCTCGCTCTTGATTTTCAAAGAAGATAGCAGCATGTATCCTTGAGCTCCTTCTTTCAAGAAAGCTCGTGCTTGGTTGGCCGTCAAGTGTCACACCCTAATAGGGATGTCACATTTTCGAACAATAATAATAACCTCTACCCAAGTTATAAATTATTACGTAATATATAATAATATAAGCTGTAAAATATTTTTTTTTTTAACATTATATTATAAAATAAACGAACATAAAATAAAACAAACTATTACATACACACCATAATTATACATATGATTTTGTGTTTAATAGGTACAAATAATTTACATATTATAAACTAGTTAATTAAAACAACAAAGCATGCTGGTTTAAAGCAAACCATAAACTAGCCCAAGCATAACACTAGAAGTTACGATCCTCAGAAGAATCCTCCTCGGGAAGATTATCGGAAGGCAGAAATACTCTAGTAACATCATACCACGCACGCAATCAATCCATATGATATGGATGATCTCGAGGTTCACCTACCTCGAACGGGTCACTCGATTCTTTGCTCCTCGTTGTATTGACAATCCAACAGTTGCTCCCTTCCACTTCCTCAACAACTTTACTGAACATAAATAATAATACGAGAAAATATATGCAAAGAGGTGAGACAATCTACATCATTACCAAAGCGTAGCGGTAAGAAAAACGACAAAACATACGGATATAGCAGTTAAAGCAACAAAATCATGTTAGCACAACATATATCATATCTCAATCAAGTATAAATGTCACGGATGCAAAATATCATAAATCAAATTATAATTATTCACACGGTGATGCGATTAAATATGCCATGTACTCGGACTCATTCCTACTCCATGGAGCTAAACACAAACATCGAGAGAAATGATCCGGTAGACATGTCCGCACATCATCAGTGCCTCGAACCAGGCTATTACACGGTCAAATACGTCGTGTAAATAGCACACGATCAAATACGTCGTGTGAATGACACACGATCAAATACGTCGTGTGAATAGTACACGATCAAACACGTCGTGTACATCCGGGCATAGTACCGAGACGGTCCCAATAGATCCCGATTAAGAATAGTATTTGTCGAGATCGCTAGTGTGTGTTTTTCGATTACCACGGCCCGGAGGAGCTACCAGCGTCCACGTGTGGAATCTACGCACACTAACGCCTCCAAGTTCTCCACATGAACACACTACGCTATCACACCCGCATACGGTGTAATTCATCTCGTCGATCAATCGTCAATTTCAACCAAATTGACATACCACTCTATGTATGTAATGATCCATAATTACAAAAATACCCTCGGTATCACCATGAATCATAATTACATAAATATCCTCATTGTCATCATAATTACAGAAATACCCTTCGTATAAAAAAAAACAGTATGTCTCCACTTGACAATACTATTTCCTAACGTGTCCGGGTCCACCACTTTGACCCGACAGTAAAAATTTACTGTTTCCATAAGTCGCGTAAATATTTTATCGCATTTTCACAATTACGTCACATTTTACAAACGTTTTTCAAACGCGTAAATATTTTTCAACGTTTTCTCTATCGCGTAGTTTAAAAATCATTATTTTAAATACGTGTAAACTATTTCTACTATTTTTCACTGGTATAAAATATTTCTTGACGCTCCAAATTAAATTTCCAAACTAAAAATATTATTTAGACATTATTTTCTATTTTTCTTACAAAAATTACTCTAAGTAATAATTTTTGACGTTTTTCCCAAAAAAATCAAATTTAATAAATTCTTCTACCGATAATTTTATTCTTTAATTACGTAAAATATTTTCTTGCTTTCTAAATGCCATTTTGAAACGTTCTTCAACACTTACTCATTTTTAATCAATTTTGACAACATTTAGTTTAGAAAATCCACTAAGTGATATTTTCTACGTTTTCCTTTTAAAAATTCCTTTATTTAATCATAACCATAAAATATACTTTAAAAATTGCTAACATACTTTAAAACTCAAAGATAAGTATTTTCAAGTGTCAAAAATTTATTTCTTTTATATACTAGACTTCTAATAAAAATTTGTTTACTTATTTGGTTCTTGAAAATTCATTGTAAATAAATTCTTTTTAGGTTAATAAACAAGTTTATACTTATAAAATAAATTTTTGGATCAATTAAACATTAAAATATATTTTGGCGAAAATCACCATTTTTATACAAACATGTTTAAAATTATTTTTCATCCATTAAATCATTGAAAAATCCTTTAATTTAATTAGATCAATTAAGTTATCCTTTTAGAAAATGGTTGAGAACATATTGGTTCTCTTTTCATAGTCAAAACCATAAGCTCTTCATCTTGTGTTCTTTGGAACACTTTTGCAAATCTCAACATATTTGCACATCCAACAATAATTATCATAGATCTATGAACATATACATATATTTATGAACACATACCATATATTAAAGCAATAATAAAACACATACCAAATATCAAAGCTATAAACATGCTTGCATGCATAATAAATCACAAATAGAAAAGACAATAAACATGCACACAAAATTAATCACAACTAGAAAAGACAATAAACATGCACACAAAATTAATCACAAAACAAACAACCAAGTGAATGAATCCTTATGGATTCTTCACCACAATTACATCCATTTTCTCACCACCACACATGGTTGATGAGATTAAATCTCCTCTTACCTATAAGGAAGACAAGATCTCCTTGGACTCCTCCTTAGAAATTTTGTGTAGCTTCAAGAAAAATCCTAACAAGCTTAAACAAATTATAAAGTCATAAACTATGGATGAAAAAGATAAACCATGGATCAATCATGGCTTAGAACATCAAAAATCAAATTAGAAACAAGAAACAAGAATTATCACCTTATAGGAAAGAAACTTCAAAGTGATTTTCCAAGCTCCAAATGGATGATTTAGCAAAAACTCACAACTAGAGATGTTCTTAGAATATGGTTTAGATTTAGGAAATGAAGTTGGATGAAATTTTTGATGGATGAAAGTAGAAGAAATGGTGTTGGCGAATGGTAGGAGAAAAGGGACTTAGGAGTTTTCTTTGGTTTCTTTGGGTAGGAGAGAAATGAAAGGATGAGGTAGAATGATTGAAATGAAATAACAAAGTGAATATTAGTCCCCCCCATCATGCATGGTCGTAGAGCTCAATAAGAGAGCTAGCCATCCTTTTTGACAAAATTGGCTTAATAATGGCCATAGGACACTCATAATGGAGCTTTGTCTCCTTTGTTGACCAACTAAATGCATAATGCATGCATAGATCCAAAAATAGCTATAGGAAATTCTAATCAAAATTTGATTGATTTTTAATAACTTATTTATGCTTAAGTCCTCCTAATTAAGTTTAATTAAAAGTTAGTTAGATTCCTTTGTATTTTAGTTAATCATTAATTTACTTAGAATCCTTAATCTTCTACTTAATTATACTAATACAATTGTCTAATTAAAATTTGATAAAAACTAATTAGGTTTTAATCTATTTAATTATCACTTAACCCTTTTAGATTAACTTAATTAGATTTTAAATTAACTAATCTATTAAATCTAACCATTTTTATGGATTTTTAACCTTTTGGTCTAGAATTTTACAAGCCTTTTACGTTGGTAAATTTTTCCTAAAAGTGGGGCCCACAAACCCAAACGTGGGTCCCACAAAGCAAATGTGGGTCCCACAAGCCAAACGTGGGTCCCACAGATTTTTCTCTGCACGATAAATATTTTTATTATACAGAAAAATTCTAAAAATTAAAAGATTGATATATGTATTATTCGGATTGGGTTTAGTAAGATCGCTTGACTCCAAATAATCAAACAAGATTTTCCCTACTAAAAATTATTATTTTCTTGACTCGGAGCAAATCACACGAAACAATCAAATACGATTCTGACGAAATAGTCAAATTAATTTTATAACACACGAAATCGAAAAAAAGTACAATAAGGGCAAAATCGTAATTAACCAAAAATTGGGGTGTTCTGACTCTCCCCACTAACGAAATTTCGTCCCAGAAATTTATCGTACCTTAGAAAAGATGTGGTCTTGCTCCCTCATTTTGTCTTCTAGCTCCCAAGTAGCATCTCCGTTATCTCATTCCATATAACCTTTACCAAAACAATCATCTTCCCTCGAAGTTTGCTTCACTCTCTCGTCCTCAATCTTAACGGAAGTGTCTCATACGTCAAATTATCTTTCGGTTGTACTTCATCGGGTTGAATGACATGTATTGGATCGAGGAATATATTTTCTCAAGTTGAGACACATGGAATACATTATGAAGATTGGATAGAAAAGGTGGTAAAGCTATACGGTAGGCTACGGGACCTATCCGACGAATGATTTGATAAGGTCCATAAATTTAGGAGTGAGTTTTCGAATTTGATAACCCTTCCGACACCAGTCGTAGGTGTTACACGCAAAAACACATGCTCACCTTCTTCAAATTCAAGAGGTCTTCTCCGTTTATCAGCATAACTTTTCTGTCTGCTCTGAGTCGTCCGCATTTTCTCCTGAATCATCTTCACCTTCTCCGTAGTTTGTTGCACAAGATCAGGTCCAATGGTCATACTTCCCCATCTTGATACCAACACAAAGGTGTTCGGCATCGTCGCCCATAAAGTGCTTCATAGGGTGCCATCCCTATACTTGAGTGAAAACTATTATTGTAGGTGAATTCTATCAAAGACAGAAATTCATCCCAACTTCCTTGTTGTTCCAACACACAAGCACGCAATAGATCTTCCAGTGATTGAATAGTCCTCTCCGTTTGACCATCGGTGCGGGATGATAAGCGAGAACTCGGGACGTAACTTAGTCCCCATGGCTTCTTGTAAGCTTCGCCAAAACCTTGACGTAAACCTCGGGTCTCTATCGAAACTATACTTGAGGGTACACCGTGAAGTCTAACAATTTCACTAATGTACACCTGGTTAATCGTTCCAACGAATACTTAATATTGATCGGCAAGAAGTGCGGCGACTTCGTAAGCCTATCAATTATAACCCATATAGAATCATGACCCTTCTTCGTTCTTGGCAATCCGGTAACAAAATCCATCGAGATACTATCCCATTTCCACTCGGGAATAGTTAAAGGTTGTAACATCTGGCTGGTCTTTGATGTTCCACTTTTGCTTTTTGACAAACCAGACAAGACGCCACACGTTCGCAACATCTCTCTTCATCCTTGGCCACCAAAACATCCGCTTTAAATCTTGATACATCTTTGTCATCCCCGATGCATACTCAATCTACTAGCATGAGCTTCGTCCAAAATCGCTTGCTTCACTCGGGATCATTAGGTATACAAATCCTTCCTTTAAATCTTAAGATTCCATCGATCCTTCCTCAACCGTTGCCTTATGACCTTGCTTCAAAAATTCTTTCTCATTCAACAAATATGGATCCTTATCCTGTTTTTCTTTGATTTCTTCCATCAAGTCATTCAAAATAATAACTTTACTTAGACGAATCCTTCCCGGTGCCAATTCCACGACAACCAGTAAATCTCTAAACGATTGATCAATTCTTCCTCCTTTATCATCATGGTAGAAACACGATCACCTTTCTACTTAAGGCATCCGCCACCACATTCGCCTTTCCCGGATGGTATTGAAGTTGGAAATCATAGTCCTTCAAGAACTCCAACCATCGCCTCTGCCTCATGTTCAATTCCTTTTGATTGAGCAGGTATTTTAAACTCTTGTGATCACTTGAAGACATTGAACACGGCTCCATACGAAAAATGTCTCCACACTTTCAACGCAAAAACCACTTTGCGGCGAGTTCCAAATCGTGCGTTGGATAGTTCCTCTCATGAACCTTCAATGTCTTAAGCATAAGCTACCACATTTACGTTACGCATCAACACGCATCCTAACCCTTGGTAAGAAGCGTCACAATACACCTCAAAAGCCTCGTTAGGATCGGCAAAATCGATGCGGTGCGGTCGTCAATCTCTTCTTTAACTCTTGAAAACTTGCCTCACATTCTTTCGTCCAATCAAAAACTTGACTCTTCCTTGTGAGTTGCGTAAGAGGTCCAACTATCTTAGAAAAACCTTCAATGAACCTCCGATAATATCCGGCCAATCCAACAAAACTCCGAATCTCGGTTTGAGTCTTCGGCCTCTCCCATTGCAAAATAGTTTCTATTTTCGATGGGTCCACTGCAATACCTTCCTTGGAAATCACGTGGCCCAGAAATTGAACTTCTTCTAACCAAAATTCACACTTTGCCAATTTTGCATACAGCTTCTTGTCCTTCAAAATTTGGAGAACTATACTAAGATGTTCAGCATGCTCTTCCTTATTTTGGGAATAGATCAGAATGTCATCGATAAAAACAACGACAAATCTGTCTAGGTATGGACGAAAAATCCTATTCATATAGTCCATGAATATTGCAGGAGCATTCGTCACTCCGAACGGCATCACCTGATACTCATAATGCCCGTAACGAGTTCGAAAAGCGGTCTTAGGTATATCCTCTACCTTGACACGAATCGATGATAACGATCGCGGAGATCTATTTTAGAAAATATAGCTGCTCCTTTCAGTGGTCCATCAAATCATCGATCCTTGGAAGTGGGTATTTGTTCTTTATCGTGACCTTGTTCGGTGACGATAGTCTACGCAAAACGAGAAGTTCCATCCTTCTTCTTGACTAGTAGCTTGGCGCTCCCCACGGTGAAACACTCGGTCGCACAAACCGCTTTTCCAACAATTCCTCCAATTGCTTCTTCAATTCCACCAATTCGATGGCGACATCCTATATGGTGCAATTGAAATAGGACTGCTCTCCAGGTACCAAATCAATAGCAAACTCGATTTCTCTTTGCGGTGGTAAGCCGGTACATCATCGGGAAAAACTTCCGAAACTCATTCACGATTGGAATAGCATTCACATCTTTTTCACTCTTGACCTCCAAAGAAGACAAAGCGACATGTATCCTTGAGCTCCGTCCCTCAAAAAGATTTGACTTTGACGGCGGTTAAAAATCCGAGAATCCTCGTCCTTAGGAAAAACTAAGGTTTTATTGGCACAATCTAATAGGATATGGTTAGAAGATAACCAATCCATTCCTAATATTATATCTATTTCAACAAGAGGTAAGCAAATTAAATTGACCGAAAAGACTCGATCATTTATGGTAATAGGACAGTTCAAACATACTTTAGATGTAACAACGGGCTTGGCAGTTGGTGTAGAAACAATCAATTGAAAACTCAAAGAAGACACGAAGCAATTTCAACCGATCCACACGGTCATACGCAATAAATGAATGCGTCGCACCTTGAATCATATAGTACGGTCAAAAGATTACACCGCTACGACACCTTCCCCTGAATAAGATCTTCGGGCCGAGAAGCCTCGGCCCCGCTCATCGTGTACACTCGCCCTCCCGGATCGCGGTGAGTAGCACGAACATTGCTCACCACCGGCTTCCTTTACGTGCAGTTTACATTCCCTAGAAACATGTCCGGGCTTTCCACACTTGAAACAGATTGGCCCTTTGATTGAACAGTCTCTAGATATGTGGCCACTCTTTCCACATTTAAAACATCTTGGCGTAAACGCCACGTTTGTACCAACTTTGTTGCCACTAGAACTTCCGCCGATAGATGGACGTTGAGGTTGATTCCCCGGTGGTCTCGAATACGGCTTGCGCTGAAATCGGTTGTTATTGTTGTTGTTGTTGCCTCCTCTTTGGAACCTCGTTGGTCCAAAGTTACGATTCCTTGGATCACGTGACGGCTCCAACTCCTCGAGTCGTACACATGTGTCCACCAAAGCATGAAACTGGTTCATCCTTAAGGGTAGCACTCCTCGCTTCAACTCTACCCTCAGCCCTTCCTCAAACTTACGACATTTCCACGTATCATTCTGTCGAGTTTGAGCATAGTCTGAGAGCTGAGACAAGCTCTCAAATTTAGAAGCATATTCATTGACAATCATGTTGCCCGACGTAAACCAAGAAATTCCATCTCCTTGGCATGTTGAGCACTTTGCGGGAAAGTACTTTTCCGAAATACCTCACGAGAATACCTCCCGGGTAATTTCAGTTCCCTCAGCTTGTAGTAAGCGTCGGGTTCCTCTCCACCAGTTCTCAGCATCCCCTCTCAGCATAAATGTAGCATTCGTCACCTTTCGATCATTAGCGCACCCCATTCCTTCAAATATCTTTTCGAGATCTTGGATCCAAAGACTCGCTTTCTCTGGATTAAATTCACCTCTGAACTGCGGCGGGTTATTGCGTCTAAACTCAGACAAGTTTAGAGCATCAGCAGTCGCATCTTGCTGTTGAGCTGCTCGTTCATTTTGTTGCGTAATCACCTCGCCATACGTTGCATAGCCTCAGCAGCTGCAATCATTGGGTCAACATTACGGTTCATGTTTGCACGTGTTCCTCTTCCGCCAGACATCTTTTTCTTCAATCAAACAAGACAAAACAAAGTCGGATGTATCCTTTCGGACACCAATCACGAGAGAATCACACAACACAAGCAAAAACGGACCCAACCACAACCCCAAAAGACTCTAACTTGGGCTCGATACCAACTTAAATGTCACACCCTAATAGGGATGTCACATTTTTCGAACAATAATAATAACCTCTACCCAAGTTATAAATTATTACGTAATATATAATAATATAAGTTTGTAAAAATATTTTTTTTAACATTATATTATAAAATAAACGAAATAGAACATAAAATAAAACAAACTATTACATACACACCATAATTATACATATGATTTTGTGTTTAATAGGTACAAATAATTTACATATTATAAACTAGTTAATTAAAACGACAAGCCGCGGTTTAAAGCAAACCATAAACTAGCCCAAGCATAACACTAGAAGTTCGATCCTCAGAAGAATCCTCCTCGGGAAGATTATCGGAAGACAAAATACTCTAGTAACATCATACCACGCTGCAATCAATCCATATGATATGGATGATCTCGAGGTTCACCTACCTCGAACTGGTCACTCGGTTCTTGCTCCTCGTTGTATTGACAATCCAACGGTTGCTCCCTTCCACTTCCTCAACGACTTTACGGAACATAAATAATAATACGAGAAAATATATGCAAAGAGGTGAGACAATCTACATCATTACCGGCGTAGCGGTAAAAAACGACAAAACATACGATATAGCGAGTTAAAAGCAACAAAATCATGTTAGCACAACATATATCATATCTCAATCAAGTATAAATGTCACGGATGCAAAATATCATAAATCAAATTATAATTATTCACACGGTGATGCAGATTAAATATGCCATGTACTCGAGACTACTCATTCCTACTCCATGGAGCTAAACACAAACATCGAGAGAGAATGATCCGGTAGACATGTCCGCACATCGGTGCCTCGACCAGCTATTACACGGTCAAATACGTCGTGTAAATAGCACACGATCAAATACGTCGTGTGAATGACACACGATCAAATACGTCGTGTGAATAGTACACGATCAAACACGTCGTGTACATCCGGCATAGTACCAGGACGGTCCCCAATAGATCCGATTAAGAATAGTATTTGTCGAGATCGCTAGTGTGTGTTTTTCGGTTACCACGGCCCGGAGGAGGAGCTACCAGCGTCCACATGTGGAATCTACTGCACACTAACGCCTCCAAGTTCTCCACATGAACACACTACGCTATCATCACACCCGCATGATACGGTGTAATTCATCTCGTCGATCAATCGTCAATTTCAACCAAATTGACATACCACTCTATGTATGTAATGATCCATAATTACAAAAATACCCTCGGTATCACCATGAATCATAATTACATAAATATCCTCATTGTCATCATAATTACGAAAAATACCCTTCGTATAAAAAAAAAAAACAAGTATGTCTCCACTTGACAATACTATTTCCTAACGTGTCCGGGTCCACCACTTTGACCCGACGGTAAAAATTTCTTGTTTCCATAAGTCGCGTAAATATTTTATCGCATTTTCACAATTACGTCACATTTTACAAACGTTTTTCAAACGCGTAAATATTTTTCAACGTTTTCTCTATCGCGTAGTTTAAAAATCATTATTTTAAATACGTGTAAACTATTTCTACTATTTTTCACTTGTATAAAATATTTCTTGACGCTCCAAATTAAATTTCCAAACTAAAAATATTATTTAGACATTATTTTCTATTTTTCTTACAAAAATTACTCTAAGTAATAATTTTTGACGTTTTTCCCAAAAAAAATCAAATTTAATAAATTCTTCTACCGATAATTTTATTCTTTAATTACGTAAAATATTTTCTTGCTTTCTAAATGCCATTTTGAAACGTTCTTCAACACTTACTCATTTTTAATCAATTTTGACAACATTTAGTTTAGAAAATCCACTAAGTGATATTTTCTACGTTTTCCTTTTAAAAATTCCTTTATTTAATCATAACCATAAAATATACTTTAAAAATTGCTAACATACTTTAAAACTCAAAGATAAGTATTTTCAAGTGTCAAAAATTTATTTCTTTTATATACTAGACTTCTAATAAAAATTTGTTTACTTATTTGGTTCTTGAAAATTCATTGTAAATAAATTCTTTTTAGGTTAATAAACAAGTTTATACTTATAAAATAAATTTTTGGATCAATTAAACATTAAAATATATTTTGGCGAAAATCACCATTTTTATACAAACATGTTTAAAATTATTTTTCATCCATTAAATCATTGAAAAATCCTTTAATTTAATTAGATCAATTAAGTTATCCTTTTAGAAAATGGTTGAGAACATATTGGTTCTCTTTTCATAGTCAAAACCATAAGCTCTTCATCTTGTGTTCTTTGGAACACTTTTGCAAATCTCAACATATTTGCACATCCAACAATAATTATCATAGATCTATGAACATATACATATATTTATGAACACATACCATATATTAAAGCAATAATAAAACACATACCAAATATCAAAGCTATAAACATGCTTGCATGCATAATAAATCACAAATAGAAAAGACAATAAACATGCACACAAAATTAATCACAACTAGAAAAGACAATAAACATGCACACAAAATTAATCACAAAACAAACAACCAAGTGAATGAATCCTTATGGATTCTTCACCACAATTACATCCATTTTCTCACCACCACACATGGTTGATGAGATTAAATCTCCTTCTTACCTATAAGGAAGACAAGATCTCCTTGGACTCCTCCTTAGAAATTTTTGTGTAGCTTCAAGAAAAATCCTAACAAGCTTAAACAAATTATAAAGTCATAAACTATGGATGAAAAAGATAAACCATGGATCAATCATGGCTTAGAACATCAAAAATCAAATTAGAAACAAGAAACAAGAATTATTACCTTATAGGAAAGAAACTTCAAAGTGATTTTCCAAGCTCCAAATGGATGATTTAGCAAAAACTCACAACTAGAGATGTTCTTAGAATATGGTTTAGATTTAGGAAATAAAGTTGGATGAAATTTTTTATGGATGAAAGTAGAAGAAATGGTGTTGGCCGAATGGTAGGAGAAAAGGGACTTAGGAGTTTTCTTTGGTTTCTTTGGGTAGGAGAGAAATGAAAGGATGAGGTAGAATGATTGAAATGAAAGGATGAGGTAGAATGATTGAAATGAAATAACAAAGTGAATATTAGTCCCCCCCCCCATCATGCATGGTCGTAGAGCTCAATAAGAGAGCTAGCCATCCTTTTTGACAAAATTGGCTTAATAATGGCCATAGGACACTCATAATGGAGCTTTGTCTCCTTTGTTGACCAACTAAATGCATAATGCATGCATAGATCCAAAAATAGCTATAGGAAATTCTAATCAAAATTTGATTGATTTTTAATAACTTATTTATGCTTAAGTCCTCCTAATTAAGTTTAATTAAAAGTTAGTTAGATTCCTTTGTATTTTAGTTAATCATTAATTTACTTAGAATCCTTAATCTTCTACTTAATTATACTAATACAATTGTCTAATTAAAATTTGATAAAAACTAATTAGGTTTTAATCTATTTAATTATCACTTAACCCTTTTAGATTAACTTAATTAGATTTTAAATTAACTAATCTATTAAATCTAACCATTTTTATGGATTTTTAACCTTTTGGTCTAGAATTTTTACAAGCCTTTTACGTTGGTAAATTTTTCCTAAAAGTGGGGCCCACAAACCCAAACGTGGGTCCCACAAAGCAAATGTGGGTCCCACAAGCCAAACGTGGGTCCCACAGATTTTTCTGCACGATAAATATTTTTATTATACAGAAAAATTCTAAAAATTAAAAGATTGATATATGTATTATTCGGATTGGGTTTAGTAAGATCGCTTGACTCCAAATAATCAAACAAGATTTTCCTAGGCTAAAAATTATTATTTTCTTGACTCGAGCAAATCACACAAAACAATCAAATACAATTATGAAATAGTCAAATTAATTTTATAACACACAGAAATCAGAAAACAGTACAATAAGGGCAAAATCGTAATTAACCAAAAATTGGGGTGTTACATCAAGTATCTAGAATTCTCATCCACAAGGAAAACTATGGTTTTTCTAGAACAATCTAACAGAACGTGGTTGGAAGATAACCAGTCCATCCCTAGGATTATATCTAACTGTGAAAGAGGCAAACAGATCAAATCGACAGAAAAGATTCGACCTTCAACAATTAAGGGACACTTCAAAACGGACTTTGGTAGTAACTACCTTTATCAGTGGGGGTTGAAACAATCAATTCAAAAGGTAGTTCAGACACAGGTAAGCCAAGTCGTAGCACACAGTCATGTGATATGAAAGAATGGGTTGCCCCAGAGTCATACAGTACTTTTAAAAGATTACCTTCTATGGTGCCTTCTCCTTGAATCAAGTCTTCGGATTTGGAGCCTTCAGCTCCGCTCATAGTGTAAACTCGACCTCCGGCTTGCGGTTTCTTAGCTCAAGTTGCATTGACTGAAGGTTCAGCCTTTGCTTGATTGTAGTCTCTAGACATATGGCCCGGTTTGCCATATCTGAAGCAGATGATTCCCTTGATCGTGTAATCTCTTGTGAGATGATCTTTCCCACATTTCAGGCATTTAGAAGGATATGTCGCATTCTGGCCAGTCCGGTTCCCAAAAGAACCTCCACCAGAACTTCCATCGATTTGCTGCTGACTTCCCGTTGGTAGGGAATAAGGCTTCTTTTGGAAGCGGTTTGAACCACTGCCTCCACCTCTTTGGGACCGTACAGGTCCAAAGCTCCTGTTTCTCGAGTCTCTAGCCTGTTCCAAGGCTTCAACTTCGCAGCAAGTGTCTAACAGTTCTGAGAATACCTTCATCTTCAGGGTGATCACAACTTTCTTCACCTCATACCTCAATCCCTCGGTGAACTTCCAATATTTCCAGGCTTCATTGGTTTGGTGTTGGTAGTGTGTTGAGAACTTCTCCAGGTTCTCAAATTTGGCTTCGTACTCGCTAACGGTCATGTTCCCTTGCCTCAGGTTGAGGAATTCCAGCTCTTTCGCATATCTCGCATTAGTAGGAAAATATTTGTCCAAGAACTTGTTCTTGAACACATCCCATGTGATGTCATTTCCTTCGGCTTCCAATGCTCTCTGAGCTCCGTTCCACCAGTCCTCAGCATTGCCCACAAGCATGAAGGTAGCATAGTTCACCTTCTTGTCTTCGGCACAGTTCATGCCACGAAAAACTTTCTCTAATTCCTTGATCCACAGACTAGCCTTGTCTGGATCAAATTCTCCCTTGAACTGTGGAGGGTTGTGGTGATGAAATTCTGCTAAGTTCTGTGCATCGGCAGTCGCCTCGAGCTGTTGAGTAGCTCTCTCTTGTTGTTGAGCAGCACGTTCGTTCTGTTGGGCGATGACTTCTGCCATCCTCTGCATCGCCTCTACAGCAGCTACAATTTCTCCACTTCTCGCCATCTTACTCTTTCTCAAATCAGGTTGACTGAAAACCACAAGGTAAGTTAGAGGAATTCATTTCAAAACACATACCACAGAGATTTCACATAGCACAAACAAGATAGACTCACACATAAGACCCAAAGAAAACATAAACTGGGGCTCTGATACCAACTTAATGTAATGCCCCTTTTTTTGGGAAGGAACGTCACATTGTCAAATAAAAGAAAATGCGAAAAAGTAAAGTTTTAACAATTCAAGACCCGGTTCATTAGTTTAAGTTTAACTTGTTCGATGCTTAAATACGTGAGTAAAATAGCAGTATAAATTTTTTTTTTATAATCATTTTAATGGTTAATCCTTTTAATAATGCGGAATATAAATGGTAGTAAAGAATAAGATAGAAGGCAACATTCACATCTGAATAACATGCATATTAATATATATATATATATATATAATGTGCTGACATTAATTATACTTAGATACAAGCCTGAACTATCAAAAAACAAAACTATACCTGCCCCAAAGGATTATACAAATATACCCCAGAGATACCAAAATATACAGCCCACCAAAAATAATACATCAGGCCCCAAAATAAAACACTGGTAGCCATCAGTAGCTACCAGTAAAATCAGTCTCTCAAATGAGGAGGGACTGTATTCGAGTCCTCAGCAGGATCCTCCTCTTCAGAGGAAACCTCCATGGGAACCACAGAACCGCGGGCAGGAGCCTGAGCAGTAGAATCAAAAGAGTCCTCCTAAGGGGTGTAGTAACGATCACCCCACATCTCTCGGATGGGTAGGTAGAACTCCAGCCGCAGGCTGACATGGCAGGTGAGGACAGGCGCCTCATGACATCTCCAGGCTAAGGCAATCGACACATCTGCCAAGTAGACGTAGCGATCGGAATTCAAGTTGATGTGCCAGCACTCTGGCCCTCCGAGGAATATCAGACGCACATCACCTAAAAATCCGCGCATACGTGCCGCCATCGTCTCCAGTGGATGCTAATCTTGATCGGGCCAGAAGCCAGGAAAATCAGAATCTTCCGCCTCCTTACCGTCATCTTCGATCAATACAGTGCACACACAAGCAGCAAATGATGGAAACACAGAAAGAGGTAAGACATCCTACCATCATTACTAATTATGGCAGCCAGAAACAGAACAGCGTAATGCGCCTAATTAACAGTTCAAAACAGTATCTCCAAATAAAAAGCAGCAAGTTCAACGGTAAGCAAGTAAGCAGTTCCAGGCAGATACTCAATACAATAATAATTACACAAGTCATATTTACAGAATTCAATAGTTCACAATGACAGAGCATATCATGATACAAATGCATGCCTTCCCAATTCCTACTCCATGGAGCTAGACTCAAACAGTCGGAGAGAAAGATCAGGAGACGTGTCCGCAACTCGACTGCCGTGGCCAGAGTGCTATTCATTAACAATTTTCACGTGCACATCAGGCATTGTACGGACAGTCCACGCTCGATCACGATATAGGACAGTGTCAAGTCCGAATCGTCAGTGCATTTGCATCGATTTGCCCCACAGGCAGAGGAGCTACCAACTGCCCATTGTGAAGGAACCGCACCCCGACGCCCCCAAGGTCATAACACGACCCACACTAGTCTACTCGCACCCGCACAAAGGTGTGTTCAATCTCCTAGGCAACTTGGCCTTACAACAGTCCACAAGACTCACAATGCATAAGACACTATGCATGAACATGTATGATTCACCATTTCATACAATTCCATAATAAGCCACAATTGGCCAAGATAAGCATTAATATGCAAATGGTCACTCACATGGACCCATAACATCATAATATAAGGATCAAGTCAACTTGTACATTTTTAGGTTCATTATGAATCCTAACTTAGAATTTATTTCTCTTTCAAGGTTCATGTCAAATCTAATTCTTACAATTAAACAAATCTTCCAAGGTAATTTAATTTTCATACAATTTGTAAATTGTTCAAGTTCGTAGGTCTCACACTCTCTTATTCTTCACTCACTTATAATTACTTTAAGTCTTATGACAATCTCACTCTTAGTCCTTTAAGATTCATGAAATCTCTAATTCTACTAAATCCTTCCAATTTATCAATTATCCACTCATTGCATAGGTTTCTAATTACCTAGTCACTCATACTTCCCAATTTGCCAAAGTTACATAATTAGGTCCCAAAGGACCTTAGAGGCCGTGGCCTCTCTAGGAATTCAATTCCTAATTCTTTCCAATTCATCACATTATAGGTTACTGATAATCACATATTTTATTCATTAAGAAACCCTTATGTTTAGTCATTTACACTCTCCATATTCTTAATTGATTGAGTTTGGTATGATTTTGTGAGTTTGAGCTCAAATTGGTCCTAATTGAATATTTTCAGCATTATTGAGATTTGACACTGTTTCTGTATTTTGGCCATAACTTGAGTTCCTAATATCTGATGAACATGAATTTTACCTTGTAGGAAAGCTAAGAGGAAGCTCTACAACTTTGATGAAGAGCTCGAAGTCTGATTCAGATGTCTAAGGGACCTAAGTTTACATGGAAGTCAGAATACGGGTTCTGCCAGTAGAATCCGAATAGTGTGCACTCAAAAAAATCATATCTCAAGATGTAATAATGGAGATGGGCTGAAATTTGGACAGTGGATAGTCAAGATCCAAATAAACAACTTTCATGAAGAACACATTTTGAGAAAAAGAAGTCTAGCAGGTCATTTTGAGCTTACAAGTCGGAACAGAGGTGCTGAAGTTGGGTTTGAGCAACCTACGGTATTTGGGACATATCTTGGGCTTAAGGAAGCCAAATTGGACGAACCAGCTATCCATTTTATAGCCAAGACAAGGATCTACAACTTTGATGAAGAACACTTTTCGTGGTTCTGAAGTATAGTGGGTCGTTTTTGGCTTCCAAGTCAGACACGAAATTTTCATCCTCAACCATCCACTCACCCATCCACTAATCCACTCATCCATCCACTCATCCACTCATCCACTCATCCACTAACTCTCACCCATTCATCCACTAATACACTAATCCAACCATTTAACCACTCCATCCACTCATCCACTAACTCATCTACTCATCCATCCACTCACCCATTCATGTCCATAATTTTCCACTCACCAAAAGTCCTTTGGCATTTTTCACTAATTCAACCACTCAACCAATCCACCCACTCATCCACTAAACCAATCCACTAAACCAACCCACTAATCCATCCACTCAACCACTCCACTCACTCACCCACTCATCCACCCACTTCCCTTTGTCATTTTGTTACCTTAGACTTCTATAAAAGGCACCATTTATCATGAACAACATGAATTCTCTCCTTCATTTTCTCTCTTAGTTTCTTGTTTCTTCATAGTTTCTTCATAGTTTCTCATAGCTTTTGTATATTTTGATGCTTCTCTTCATGGTGATGGAGGGCTAAGCTACTTTCGGTCAATTTAGATCTCTTGAAGAGATTGTGGTTTGGATTCTTGAGACCTTGGTTATGTATTGTATTTGATTTGTAATTGAATTCCTCTTTTCTTCTTCTTTCTTCTTCTTTCTTCTTCTTGATCTTGAATGCATGAATGGTGATTCTATTTATGTTGATCTAATTTGATCTTAGTTTAAGATTGAGATTTGTGATGAAACTTAGAACTGATTGATCTAAATTAATCACATAAATGAAGATTGAATTTGAGGTTAGGTTAATCACGGAATTGATTTTACTGTTTGTGCCTAAGTTAATTGAATTCGGTACTTGAAATTAACATAGATTTTCATGAATGGTGCGATTGCGGATTTGTGTTTATCACTTGTTAATTGAATTCTAGACGATCGTCTAGTATGAATTCTGGATTTGATGCGAGAGATCTCGGTTAGATCCAAATTAACAATTCAATTGCACTTCAAGTGTTCTATGAAGGGTCTATGATTGAATCCACCCAATCTTGGATAGGTTTCTAAATTGATTGCTCTTTAATTGTTATTTCTTCCTTTAATTTTGTTAAGTGCGATCTTAAACTGTCAAACCCCCTTTTTGCTAACTTTCACTTGATTTGATCAAATTGCATTTACGATCCTTGAGGAGACGATCCGGTGTTGTCACTGTGCTACAAGCTTAGGTAATAACTTCGGTTATAATTTTATTGAGTTCGGCGCTCGTCGAGAATTTTGTGCCGTGAGATTCTTAGGGAGCTCGTAGGTGTAATCTTTTCATTTTGAGTAACCTTACTAATTTTTGTTTTTTTTTTTTTTTTTCTTACCTATTCTAACAGTTATTTTTCATTTACTAACATTGTCCATACCATACTAACATTTTTATCTTAGCTTTTGAATTTTTCTGAATTAGGAAAGACGGAAAACAGTGATTACGGGTAACTATTGCAATTTTCGAACTGAAACATGCCCAGAATGAGCTGTAACTTGGTCGGTTGAAGGAAAACAGCTTGATAAACAAGACTCACAGTAAACTGTGAGGTCACCCCTGGTTTTTCGAAATTCTATCATTTAGACCACTTTTTCAATTTTTTAATATTTTTTATTGCATTTTCTAGTTCATTTTTATGTAGATTTTGTTCTGTGTTGATTCCATAATCTTTAAAAATGTTTAGACATATTAACTAGATTTATTTTTGCATATTTTGAGTGTTGTTTAGTGTATTTTGCTTAGTTGCGAGTTTTGTGTTTTTGTGCTTTAGTTGATGCATGACTAGGTCCATCCACGATATCTTGCTTGATCTTGATCCACGAGATTGATAGGACCTTGCATAGATTAATTAGAGCTCGTGTGATAAATTCGAGTTAATTCTGAACCTAATTTTAGGAGTGAACACGATAACTTAAGTAATCCTGAAATCATGGTGATAACATGCATAATAGAACCCTTAAGGAACTTCTTTGCTCTGATGTATCTTACCAATCTTTGTGCATTCAATATCTGATCTTGATGCAGATTTTGAGTTGAAATCTGGTTTGATACACTTGTTACCAAAGTTTCATGGTCTTGCGGGTGAAGATCCTCATAAGCACACGAAAGAGTTCCATGTTGTGTGTTCAACCATGAAGCCACAAGGCATTTCGAGGAACACATCAAGTTAAGGGCATTTCCTTCTCACTTGTCGATGCAACCAAAGATTGGTTGTTTTATCTTTCACCAGGTTCAGTCAGAAGTTGGAATGACATGAAGAGGTTGTTCCTGGAGAGATTCTTCCCTGCCTCGAGAGCTGCTGCAATTAGGAAGGATATATGTGGCATCAGACAGATGTCTGGTGAGACTTTGCATGAATACTGGGAGAGATTCAAGAAGTTGTGTTCAAGCTGCCCTCATCACCAAATTAGTGACCAGCTCTTGATTCAATACTTTTATGAGGGCTTCTGCCAAATGATAGAAGCATGATCGATCTTGCCTCTGGAGGAGCCTTAGTAGACAAAACTCCTACCGCCGCAAGAGATCGATAGCAAACATGGCGGCCAATACCCAACAGGTTGGCTCGCGGATCATCACGCAACCCGGAGGAGTTAATGAAATTCAAGCATCTCATATGGACCAACAAAGAATGGAACACGAGACTAGATGAATTGACTTCTTTGGTAAGACGGATAGCGGTGGGTCAACAACCACCCATGCGGATGACCGCATCGGTGTGTGGAATTTGCTCTAATTCATCTCATCCTCTTGATTCATGCCCTACACTTCGGGAAGATGGTCCCGCTTTTCCGGATCAATGTGTTCTTTGCATGGTGGTGTTTTTCTGGTAGACCCCAATATCGGCAACAACGACAACAATCTAGATATGATCCATTTTCTAGTACTTATAATCCTGGTTGGCGAGACCATCCCAATTTGAGATATGGGAATCCTAGCCGGCAACAACGGCCCCACCGGCGGACAACAACAAATTTCCCACCGGCGGCAACAACAATTTAGATACCAAGCTACGGGTCCAAGCAACAAATACCAACAAATACCCCCTGCATTCGGACAACGGCAGCAACATTTCGGCGATCTGTCCAATCCACTCCAAATTGAGCCATCATTGGAAGACACGATGAAACAAATGGCCACAAATAACATTCGGTTCAGTGAGAACGTCGGTGCCAACATTCGAAATTTACAAACTCAAATCGGGCGGTGGCAACCACGTGAGCGAGCTAAAGAGTCAAGGTTCTAGCCAATTGCCTTCACAAACGATCAACAATCCAAGAGGCAACGTAAGTGCAATTACCTTGAGAAGTGGCAAAGAAGTTGATGTTCCAACCTTACGGCAATCGAGAAATTGACCGGAAATGGATAATTCGGTCCGAGAAATCGTGCCTCAGAAGAAAATTGCGAGAGAATTCAGATGTTACCATTCCATTGCCTTTTCCAAATAGGATCACACAATCCAAGAGAACAATGCAAGCGAAAATGGAAAAAGAAGTCATGGAGACATTCGGGAAAGTGGAAATCAATATTCCCCTCCTAGATGCAATCAAGCAAATTCCAAAATATGCTAAATTTCTCAAGGAGTTGTGCACTCATAAGAGAAGGTTGAAAGGGGATGAGAAGATCGGCATGGGAAGAAATGTTTACGCAATGATTACGCGAAGCATGCCACGCAAAATGCAAAGATCCGGAACCTTCACAATTTCTTGCACAATTGGCAACTCTAGATTTGAGCATGCAATGCTAGATTTGGGTGCTTCGATCAATGTCATGCCCATGTCAGTGTATAAGTGTTTAAACATCGGTACTTTGCAACCCACTGGTATCGTGATTCAGTTGGCAAATAGAGCCACTGCTCATCCTGCGGGTGTGCTGGAAGATGTGTTAGTTCGGGTGAATGAGTTGATTTTTCCAGCAGATTTCTACATTACGGACATGGAAGATGAGTCTCCAACAAACCATGCTCCATTGATTCTAGGCGGACCATTCCTCAAGACCGCCAAGACCAAGATAGACGTGCATCTTGGCACCCTTTCTATGGAGTTTGGCGACAATTTGGTACAATTTAACATTTTTGATGCCATGAGACACCCCCTAGAGGAGCATTACATTTTCCATGTTGATATGATTGAGATCTTTGGTTGATGATGTCTATCTTGATTTATATCTTTGAATTCCACGATATTGTTGACTATCTTGGTTCTGTTTCTTGTGATACATGTGCCACTTGTGATGATGAACCATGTCTTTGCATGTCTTTGAGATTTATTACTGTTATGAGTAATGATACGGCTTGATGATGCAACAATTGAGAATGAGAGTCGGTACCATCTTGAAATTAATGTTCTTGAGTTAGGCATTTCGAGATCACTTGTTACCTTCCATTGTACAACCTCCATCCTTGGAGTTGAAGACTTTACCGAGACCATCTTAAATATGCATATTTGGGAGATGGTGAGACACTTCCGGTGATCATTGCTAAAAACCTACAACCCGATCAAGAAGAAAAATTACTGCAGATTTTGAGGCGAGAATAGGCAAGCCATCGGATGGACTCTTGCGGATATTCTGGTATTAGCCCCTCCACATGCATGCATAAGATTTTATTGGAAGAAGGGATTAAACCAGTTAGAGACGGCCCCAAAGGAGACTAAATCCCCCGATTCTAGATGTGGTAAAGAAGGAAGTTACAAAGGCTGCTTCAAGTGGCATTATTTATCCCATATCGACGGTCAATGGGTGAGCCCGTGCAAGTGGTTCCCAAGAAATGCGGGGTCACGGTGGTTGCAAATCGAACAATGAGCTTGTGCCCACACGAGTTCAAAACAGGTTAGCGAGTTTGCATTGATTATAGGCGGCTCAACCAGGCTACCAGAAAGGATCATTTCCCGCTGCCTTTCATTGATCAGATGTTGGAGCGGTTAGCTGGCAAGTCACATTATTGTTTCTGGATGGATATTCGGGCTATTTTCAGATTCATATAGCCCCGAGAAGACCAAGAGAAGACTACTTTCACTTGTCCATTTGGCACATTTGCATATAGGAGGATGCCCTTTGGTGCATGCAATGCTCCGAGCACCTTTCGAGAGGTGTATGGTAAGTATCTTTTCGATTTTTAGAAAATTGCATGGACGTATTCATGGATGATTTTACTTGTCTATGGATCTTCCTTTGATGCATGTTTAGATAGTCGCTCGGGTCTTGCATAGATGCATTAAGACTAACCTCGTTCTAAATTTTGAGAAATGTCATTTCATGGTAGAACAAGGTATAGTCTTAGGGCATGTGATATCTCGTGAGGGTATTGAGGTAGATCCTGCAAAAATAGATGTTATTTCATGCCTATCTTACCCCACGTGCGTGCGGGAGATTCGTTCTTTCCTTGGTCATGCGAGGTTTCTATCGGCGGTTCATAAAGGATTTCAGGCAAAATTGCACTTCCGCTATCCAACTTACTGCAAAAGATGTGGAGTTTCACTTTGACAAGAAGTGCCGGGATGCCTTCAATCAATTGAAGCGAGCATTGACCAGTACACCTATCATCCAACCGCCGGATTGGACACTTCCATTGAGTGATGTGTGATGCCTCTAATTATGCATTGGGAGGCTGTTCTTGCACAAAGGGTCGGTAAAGTATCTCATGTCATTTCCTATGCTTCGAGAACTTTAGATCTGCACAAATCAACTACACCACAACGAAAAGGAACTTTTAGCAATTGTTTTTGCTTTAGATAAATTTCGATCATATTTGCTTGGTTCCAGAGTGGTTGTGTTTTCGGATCATGCGGCATTGAAGTTTCTCTGAAAAAGCCCAATGCCAAGCCCCGGTTGATTAGGTGGATGTTGCTCCTCCAGGAGTTTGATATTGAGATCCGTGACAAGAGTGGAGCGGAGAATTTGGTGGTGATCACTTGAGTCGAATTGAAAGGGAGGCGGATGTTTTCCCCATCCATGATGTTTTCCACGATGAGCGACTTTTCAAGTGCAAGGCAACATCCCTTGGTTTCTTGATTTGATTAATTTCTTGGTTGCTAAAGCAATACACGCACATTTCACTAAGGCTAAGATTGATAAATTGAAAAGTGAGTCAAAGTATTATGTGTGGGATGATCCTTACTTATGGAGATTTTGCAGTGACCAAGTAATTAGGAGATGTGTGCACGATGATGAATTCCATTCCATTCTTAGCTTTTGTCATAAACTTGCATGTGGCGGCCACTTCGGTCCTCAACGGACTGCTAGAAAAGTTTTAGACTCTGGATTATATTGGCCCACTCTATTTCATGATGCATATATGTTTTGCAAATCTTGTGATCAATGCCGAGAAACGAGGGAATACTTCTCGTAGGAATGAAATGCCCCGAAACCCTTATTATTCTGTGAGATTTTTGATGTTTGGGGTATTGACTTTATGGGTCCTTTTCTGTATCATTTGGTTTTGTTTACATTACGCTTCTTTGTGGATTATGTATCTAAATGGGTGGAGGCTAAGGCCACTCGGACGATGATTCTAAAGTTGTTGTGGATTTTATTAGATCACAGATTTTACGTAGGTTTGGAGTCCCGAGATCCATCATTAGTGATCAAGGTTCACATTTTTGCAATCGAAGCATGGAGGCTTTGATGAAGAAGTATGGAGTCCAACACAAGGTTTCTACACCCTACCACCCCCAAACCAATGGGCAAGCCGAAGTCTCCAACAGAGAAATTAAGCAGATACTCCAGAAGACGCAGTTCAACCTAACGAAAAGGATTTGGAGCAAGAGGCTTGAGGATGCTTTATGGGCTTACCGGACTGCTTATAAGACACCAATCGGGATGTCTCCATATCGAATTGTTTTTGGAAAAGCATGCCACTGCCGGTGGAAATTGAGCATCGAGCATTACGGGCGGTGAAAAGGTGCAACTTGGACCTAAATCAAGCGGGTATGGAGAGGAAGGCTGCAGTACTGCGACAATTGGAGGAGATCCGCTTGGAGGCTTATGAAAGTTCCAAACTTTATAAGGAGAAGACCAAAGCCTTCCATGATAAGTTGATTACGAGGAAAACATTTGAGATTGGTCAAAAAGTTCTTCTCTATAACTCCCGCCTCCGACTCATGCACGGCAAATTAAGGTCTAGATGGGATGGACCATTTATTGTTACTAATGTTTTTCCTTACAGTGTTTGTTCGGATTAAAAGTGAGGTCAACGCTTGCCAAAGCTTTCATCGTAAATGGACACCGCCTCAAACAGATATCATGAACTTCCGAGAGAATGCGAAGTGGAGGTGATGAACCTTCTCCATCCGCATTATGAATAAAAAAAAAAAAAAAAAAAAAAAAAAAAAAAAAAAAAAAAAAAAAAAAAAAAAAAAAAAAAAAAAAAAAAGAAAAAAAAAAAAATTGTGTGCCCGACAATGAAGTAGGTAGAGTCGCTCGAAAAGCATGTGGAGGTCATTTTTTTCTTCGGCGACAACAAGCTGTGAAAATCTTGCGGTATGGATTTTATTGGCCTACTTTATTAAAGGTCACATTACACCTTTTGCAAAAGGCTGCGGAAATTGGTCAAAAAGTTCGCTTTGAGATTATCATCTACACCTACTCCTTGGAAAATTGAGATCTAGGTGGCGTGGTTCTTTTGTTGTCGGACACGCGTATCCTCTCGGCATCGGATCGAGGATCCTAGGAATGGTAATGCGCTTAAGGTTAATGGACAAAGACTCAACCATTCTGGAAAACCAAGTTCTTGAGTTCTTTGTGTTGCTTAGGTTAAGTGGCGGATACGGTACTCAGTGACTCTTGAGTCGGTTTATTCTTCGATTTCCCAAAATAAGCCGAACCCTTCTTCTCCTTCAAAATGGATGTCATTCTTTCAAACACGAGAAAACATTTTCCTTCTCTTCCTCAAAATGCTCGAGAAAAATCTACAAAGTTCGATGTGAGAGATTGAGAATGTTAATGCACAAGGGTATGCCGAGAAGATGTCTGTTGGATAATTGAAGCAAAGGTCCGATTAGCGGTGAGTCCTCAATTTCATTTGACTCATATATGCCGGTCTTGGAAGAAGTTCATATTCTAAAAGGAGAAGAGCAAAAAGGTTACAAGTCTGTCACAAATGTGGACGATGGAGCGTAACAAGCGATGTCGTACTAAGGGGATGGTTTCGCAAATAGAGAAGATAAAATTTTCTTCATTAAGAATGGGTGAGTAAGGAGTCATTAGATGATATCTTATTGACTCTTGAGACGCATTCTTGTGGATTGGTGCATCGAGAAATTCTTAAATTGTGGAATCTCTTCAAGGATGAACAACAACGCTACTGATCTTGGGAATCGACTCTAAAAGACCACTGTTTGCCAATTTATAAGAAAATTGGATGGGAAGCTTATCCTCGACTCATAGAAGACGTTTAAGCGTTCTTGGACGTTAAACCGAGAGCGGATGTGAGCCATA
This sequence comes from Ormosia emarginata, assembly GCA_029884605.1. NCBI lineage: Eukaryota > Viridiplantae > Streptophyta > Magnoliopsida > Fabales > Fabaceae > Ormosia > Ormosia emarginata. Next base: position 21,691,426 of record JAQQTP010000074.1, on the reverse strand, counting down.
TCCACAAACAATCTGTACATATCATCTTCTTCTTCTTCTTCTTCATGGCATTTTACAAAAAAAAAAAAAAAAAAAAACAAATGAAAAAAAAAATGAGAAAAAAAAAAAATTCAAAAAAAAAAAAAAAAAAAAAAAAAAAAAAAAAAAAAATGTATACTTCTTAGGGTTGGCTTTGGTAACACAAACCGTGAATGGGGAAATGCATGCATCTGATCCGGCCTTCTTAATTGAAAAACAAAGAAGGTAGATTGTATCCACATGTGAGGCGACCGGTCGTATTATGGCCACTTGTCCCTTTTGGGAGCCCATGTTCTTATTTGGTCTTGAATGGGTCGAATCTTGGTCAACAATGCTTTGGCACAAAGCCGAAAAGCAGACTACCTCCATCCCAATCTTAAGTAAGTATACACTCATCTTTCATCAAGTTTTTCTAACAATTTCAAAAATAAAAAACAAAAAAACAAAAAAACAAAAAAAAACAAAAAAAACAAAAAAAAAACAGACGTGATGTCTCTTTGCACTCATGACGCGCGATATAAAGATACGCCATGGAAAGCTAATACATACGGTATGTCATCATTTTCTATTATCTTTGTATCATTTTGTTGTATTTTGATTTTTGTACTGAGACGATCCTTTGAGCGGGGTCCTTCGGGGGTTTCTAGACTTCTTTACCTTGATGGTTTTCTTGAAGTCAATAAAAAAAAAAAAAAAAAAAAAAAAAAAAAAAAAAAAAAAAAAAAAAAAAAATAATAAAAAAAGGAGAAAAGATTACGTGACTCTTAATTTCAACCTTTTCTGACAACAGTCAACCTACCCTTATAGGTGCAATTATTTCCCTTTCCATTCTTTTTCTTATTTAAACACTCCATTTTCTCCATCTTCCTTCACACTCGAGAATCACTCAAAGGGAGGAAGAGTATAGAATGGGGCCTTCTATTCGTAACCTCAAAAATGTCTGTGTTTTTTGTGGGTCAAGTTATGGGAAGGGATTAGAGTTTATGTAAACGCTAGCACTCTTGGTCGATCACTTGCTTTGCGAGGAATATTCATCTTGTATATGGGGAGGTTGTCGTGGGTTAATGGGGGCTGTATCACTTCTTTGCTTCTATAGGAGGCGATCGGGTTTTAGGTGTTATTCCTAAACCTTTGGCTGAAAATAACATCACTTTGGAAAGACAATTGGAGAAGAAATTCGGGTAACATCTATGCATGGACGAATGAAAATAATGGTTGACAATTCGATGCATTTATTGTCTTACCAGTGGTTTTGGTACTTTAGAAGAAATTTTTCAAATTGTCTCTTGGGTAGAACCCAGAACATCCACCATAAACCCATTGGTTTGTTGAATGTTAATAATTTCTTTGATCTTTTGTTATTTTTTCTTGACAAAGGCGTGGAGCAAAATTTATCACTCCTTCGGCAAGAACAACTTCTTATCTCTGCCTCCACTATTGATGAGCTCATTGATAAATTAGAAGCTTTTGAGTATGTACACGATAAGGTATTAGCTCGAATAGATTGGTCAACGAAGCGGCGAAGGAAGTAACAAGAAACAAAAGCGATCTGAAACTTTCTCTTTAATGAGTTTGATAAAAAAAAAAAAGAAAAAAATTATTGTTGTTTTATTTAGTATGATATGATTGTCATGGACTTATTAAACCAATTAGTGATGGCGAGTAAGTAAGGAGTAATTTTACTCTTGAGACGCATCTTAATTGGTGGCGAGTAAGGAGTTTTTAGGTAGTAATTAATTAGTATTGCATTATGGAAGTACTAACGTTTTTTTTTTTAGTTTCTTTTCAAGGTCGATCGGCGGACGGTGTGTTTTCTTTTACGCTTAGCGATGATTCACTTCTTATCGGGTTGTGTTGCTCTTTTCTATCTCTTTCTTTCACATTGAGGACAATGTTCTATTAAGTGTGGGGGAGAGATTTTAGCATGTTTGTTTCTTTTCGTTTGTAAAAAAAAAAAAAAAAAAAAAAAAATTCTAAAAAAAAAAAAAAAAAAAAAAAAAAAAAAGAGGTTCATTGCATGATTGAATAATTTTTCTCCCTTCTTGAACTGATATGCTTGGTGATGGATGATTGAATTGATGAATTGAGTTTGATGGATGCATACCTTGTGAGATTTTGAGCCTAATGGATGGATTCAACATTTATGCCATTCTCTTCTTTCTTGTGTGATTTTCACTCATGTTAATGACCACTCTAGAACTTGCTTTGATTCTTTTTGAGGCTACATTTCACTTGCATGCATGAACATGATTGAGGCCCTCTTTCTTAATTAGCTAGTTTAACCAAATAGCTAACCTTGTTTCCAATATGATATCAAGCACTCTTTTGACTTCTTGAAAATTCTCGATTCTGCCAACCTTGTATATTTTCCTTTGCTTAACCCCTTTGAGCTTATTTGACCATTCCTTGTTTCTAGCTCATCATGTGCCTTAAATGAGAAATCGTGTTCTTACTTTACCTTAGGGAATAAAAGAACATTAGCTTGGTTAATGGATGAGTTTTTGAACAAGTGTGGGGTGTGTGTACAAAATGGTTGTTGAAAAAGAAAAGAGTGCCCAAAAAAAAAAAAAAAAAAAAAAAAAATGTATGTATATAGTTATGTTCATATATATATATATAAAAAAAAAAAAAAAAAAAAAAAAAAAAAAAAAAACCAAGTGTCTAAAAAAAAAAAAAAAAAAAAAAAAAAAAAAAGAAAAGGATTGGGAAATGAATATGTAAAGGAATATACACTAGAGTTGGGATGAACTTTTATGCTTGTTATTTGAACTCACTCTCATTTGCTTGTATTCTCTTTGGTATTTATCTTCTCATATCCATTTTATCCTCTCCTGTTACCTTGACCTCACTACAACCTTGAATAAAGTCCTCATGATTTGTGTGTGCATGTGTTTTGAGTAGTGGAGAAGTAGAAGATAAGCAAGCTTATGGTAGTGCAATTTTCATGGGTTGAATTGAGTGAAATACCTACCTTTTAAACACTTGAGAGATTGAGAGGGAATCTTGTGAAGATCTTTCATTCTCGATTCATGTTGAAGATACCTTGCTTGTTAGTTTGAGATGTGGAGAATTGTTAACTCATGAATGTTTTGATCCTTGAACCTTTGGTTGTTCTTCTTGATTGTAAAATTTTGGTCTTGAGTTTTGCCCAGGAGTGCAAAAAGCTAAGTGTGGGGGAATTTGATAATCACATATTTTATTCATTAAGAAACCCTTATGTTTAGTCATTTACACTCTCCATATTCTTAATTGATTGAGTTTGGTATGATTTTGTGAGTTTGAGCTCAAATTGGTCCTAATTGAATATTTTCAGCATTATTGAGATTTGACACTGTTTCTGTATTTTGGCCATAACTTGAGTTCCTAATATCTGATGAACATGAATTTTACCTTGTAGGAAAGCTAAGAGGAAGCTCTACAACTTTGATGAAGAGCTCGAAGTCTGATTCAGATGTCTAAGGGACCTAAGTTTACATGGAAGTCAGAATACGGGTTCTGCCAGTAGAATCCGAATAGTGTGCACTCAAAAAAATCATATCTCAAGATGTAATAATGGAGATGGGCTGAAATTTGGACAGTGGATAGTCAAGATCCAAATAAACAACTTTCATGAAGAACACATTTTGAGAAAAAGAAGTCTAGCAGGTCATTTTGAGCTTACAAGTCGGAACAGAGGTGCTGAAGTTGGGTTTGAGCAACCTACGGTATTTGGGACATATCTTGGGCTTAAGGAAGCCAAATTGGACGAACCAGCTATCCATTTTATAGCCAAGACAAGGATCTACAACTTTGATGAAGAACACTTTTCGTGGTTCTGAAGTATAGTGGGTCGTTTTTGGCTTCCAAGTCAGACACGAAATTTTCATCCTCAACCATCCACTCACCCATCCACTAATCCACTCATCCATCCACTCATCCACTCATCCACTCATCCACTAACTCACCCATTCATCCACTAATACACTAATCCAACCATTTAACCACTCCATCCACTCATCCACTAACTCATCTACTCATCCATCCACTCACCCATTCATGTCCATAATTTTCCACTCACCAAAAGTCCTTTGGCATTTTTCACTAATTCAACCACTCAACCAATCCACCCACTCATCCACTAAACCAATCCACTAAACCAACCCACTAATCCATCCACTCAACCACTCCACTCACTCACCCACTCATCCACCCACTTCCCTTTGTCATTTTGTTACCTTAGACTTCTATAAAAGGCACCATTTATCATGAACAACATGAATTCTCTCCTTCATTTTCTCTCTTAGTTTCTTGTTTCTTCATAGTTTCTTCATAGTTTCTCATAGCTTTTGTATATTTTGATGCTTCTCTTCATGGTGATGGAGGGCTAAGCTACTTTCGGTCAATTTAGATCTCTTGAAGAGATTGTGGTTTGGATTCTTGAGACCTTGGTTATGTATTGTATTTGATTTGTAATTGAATTCCTCTTTTCTTCTTCTTTCTTCTTCTTTCTTCTTCTTGATCTTGAATGCATGAATGGTGATTCTATTTATGTTGATCTAATTTGATCTTAGTTTAAGATTGAGATTTGTGATGAAACTTAGAACTGATTGATCTAAATTAATCACGAAATGAATTGAAGAGGTTAGGTTCTTGATTTGTGCCTAAGTTAATTGAATTCGGTACTTGAAATTAACATAGATTTTCATGAATGGTGCGATTGCGGATTTGTGTTTATCACTTGTTAATTGAATTCTAGACGATCGTCTAGTATGAATTCTGGATTTGATGCGAGAGATCTCGGTTAGATCCAAATTAACAATTCAATTGCACTTCAAGTGTTCTATGAAGGGTCTATGATTGAATCCACCCAATCTTGGATAGGTTTCTAAATTGACTGCTCTTTAATTGTTATTTCTTCCTTTAATTTTGTTAAGTGCGATCTTAAACTGTCAAACCCCCCTTTTTGCTAACTTTCACTTGATTTGATCAAATTGCATTTACGATCCTTGAGGAGACGATCCGGTGTTGTCACTGTGCTACAAGCTTAGGTAATAACTTCGGTTATAATTTTGACTGAGTTCGGCGCTCGTCAGTTACATGCTAAATTCACTTAATCTTTACTTGTTACATTAGCTTACCAATAGCCCCAATTTTGGGCTCAAAACCATGGCCACCCCAAGAGTTCCAATCTCAAGTTTTCTTCCATTAATCCCATTTTATCTCTTGATTAATTCAAGTCTTATGTTTGTTACAATTTGTTCACAATTCACACCATTTACTAAGCCTAAAACAGTGGCCACCAAGAGGGGTTCTCAAATGATTTTCTTCCATTATCAATCACATAATCCAATCCAATATATCATTACATACAACAAATCAATCCAAGAGCATAAACAAAATAAAATCAATGCATAAGCATACTAATTACCAAATCAAAGAATAACCATCTTTAGGGTTTTTCCACAAAAAACCAAATCAAAGTTCCTAGATGCTAAGAGAGGTTGAGGAGGAGTGTCTTCCTCTTACCTTAATGAAGAAAACAAAAGAAAAACACCAAGAATCTTCTTTGTAATTTCGGATTGCTCTCTCCAAGAACCCTAAAAATTTCAACTTTGTTAAATCAATACCAAGGCTTGAAAAATAAGCCATGGATAGCCAACATAAAGACCATAACCACAAAAATGAAGGGAAAAGAAGAATGGTTTTGACACTTACCCAAAAAGCTCAAAGCTTGAAGCTTGGAGAAAATGGTGAAGATGATGGATTTTCAAGAAACTCCAAGAAGAAAAGATGTTTAGAATGATGAGGGGATTAAGAAAATATATTTAGATGAAATTTTTGTGAAGATTGAGTGGGGAGAGGGCTGCTGGCAGTAGGTGAGGGTAGAGAGAAGGAAGAGAGAAAGAAAAATAGAGAAGAAGAAGAAAGGATGAGAGAGAAAGTGTTTTGATAATTTATGAAATTTGTGTGATAAATTAATTAATTGAAATGCAAGCATTTCCCTTGCATGGGCTGCCTTCCAGCCGTGAAGAGAGAGAAGAGAGAGAAGGAGAGTTAGCTTCCGTGGGAAGCCAAGGGCCATTTGGTCATTGTTTGGTCAAAGCTTCTCAAAGAAACTTTGATTATTTAACATTAAATTTGAATTAAAGTGGATTGATTAGACATAAAGTGGATTTCATTTGGATAATGTGATAGGATTTTTACTACACACTATTATCCAATGGATAATAGTTACAGTTGACAGAAGTCAGTATTTAATTAATTTGACAGATAAATTTTTCGTAGTATTGATTTATTTTATCTGTTAACATTTCTCGAAAATTATGAAACCTCGTAAACTGTGTCAAGTCTCGAGTTTAGTAAGATCCCCCGTCGACATGTCCATAGTCCAAGGTTCGCGGAGGAAACATCGCATTTCTCCTATTCTGCTCAGTGCGCACGTAAAACGAGAAATATATTAAAATATTCATCGTTTCCGAAAAATTTTAGAAAAATTCACATAAATCACAAATATTAGAAAATGACTATTGGTGGTGAAATAATTAATTTCCGGAGCATTACACTAACTTCAGCAATTCTCAACTCAGTGTACACGTAAAACGAAGAATATATTAAAATATTCGACGTTTCCGAAAAATTCCAGAAAAATTCCAGAAAAATTCTTATAAATCAAGAATAATATAAAATGATCATTTATACTTAAACAGATTTTTTTCGGGATGTTACAATGTATATTTAAGTTCAAACATGAATTTAGTTGGAGTACCTTGAGGAGAAACAATTAAAATTCCTACTCCAACTCCATTTTGATGCCTTGAGCCAACAAAATAAAAGTGTCAAGGTTTTAACTCGATGAAATTTATATTATCAACATCCAAACATAGATGGTTAGCCAAAAAATCAATAATTGCTTGGCCTTTGACAGCTTTCATTGGAACATATTGTAAAGAGAATTCTGATAAAGTAACGATCCATTTACCAATACGTCCATTTAATATTGGTTTTGACAACATATACTTTATTACATCAGTTTTCGATATAACCAATACATTACAAGGCATCATATAATATTTAAGTTTAGTACATGAGAAGTATAATGCTAAACAAAGTTTCTCTATTGCACTATATCTCCTTTCAGCATCATTTGAAACTCGACTAAGATAATATACAGCTCTCTCGACACCATTCTCATCTTGAGCCAGCATACTACCTATAGTATCATTTGACGCTGATATATACAATTTCAACGGTCTATGAGGCACTGGAGGCATCATAACCAGAAGGTTTGTCAAATATTGTTTAATTTGGTCGAATGCTTCTTGATGACAAGACTCCCATACAACGTCTTGTTCAGCCTTCAACTTAATTAATGAGGTAAAAATTATGGTTCTTCCCAATAAATTGGAAATGAATCTTCTTAAAAAGTTCACCTTCCCCAAGAAAGATTATAATTCCTTCTTATTTGTCAGAGGTACGGCTTCCAAAACTGCCTTGGCTTTATTCTTGTCCACCTCAATACTTTTTTTATGGACTAAAAAACCCAAGAATTTAGCAGCCGACACTCCAAAACCACATTTCTCTGGATTCATCTTGAGGATGTGCTTTCTCATCCTGTCGAATGCCTACCTCAAGTTTGTCAAATGGCTCTCTTTTGTTTCCGACTTGACAATGACATCGTCGATATAAACCTCCATAAATTTTCCAATAACGTCATGAAAGATTGTATTCATTGCTCTCTGATATGTGGCCCCTACATTCTTTAAACCAAAAGGCATGAGTATCCATTCATATGTCCCAATAGCTCCTAGACATCTGAAGACAGTTTTCGACACGTCCTTCTCGGCTATAAAGATTTGATTATAACCTGCATGGCCATCCATAAAACTTAACAATTCATGTCTAGATGCGGCATCAACCAACATGCCCGCAATTGGCATTGGATATTCATCTTTAGGTGTAGCAGTGTTTAGATTTCTAAAATTTACACATATTCTTAACTTGTCATTTTTCTTAATTACAAGAACAATATTAGAAAGCCACTCGACATACCTGGTGGTTCTGATGAACTTGGCTCTGAGCAATCTTTCGACCTCTTCCTTTATCTTTAAAATCACCTCAGGTGCAAATCTTCTATTAGCTTGCTTTACAGGTCTGCAACCTTCTTTTAATGGCAGTCTATGCTCGACAAGATCTCTACTCAAACCAGGCATTTCAACGTAATCCCACGCAAAGCAATCTTTATATTCCCTAATTAATTCAACAAGATTTTCTTTGAACTCCTTTGGCAAAAATGAACTCATAAATATAGGCCTTATGTCTGTTTCAGTGCCCAAGTTTATTTTTTCCAAAGGATCTTCCACCTCTACACCTTGTCTTTCATCAAGTCCTTTCTCAAAACCCAAAGGACTGTTATCTATTATGCAATCCGACAATACACCTTCAGTGGTGTACACAGCTCTGTCGGCCAAATAAGCCAACAGTTGATCCAACTGATTAACACTCATGGCTAGTGCTTGGTCGATCCATTTCGGCCTTATTCATTAATCGAATGCCAAACTGATCCATTAAGCATGTTTCAAGTGCATCTTTGTCGATAACTCCATTATTTGCCGTGACTGGCTTGATATTTGGTGCATAGATTTTAAAATCGACATGAAGCTGTTGTAAATAGCAAGGGCTATCATCTGCCTCTACTATTTCCACCTGATCATCTGCATTCCAAACAATAAGTTTCTGATGAACCGTCGATGGTATTGCTCTAACGGCATGTATCCAATCTCTCCCCGGTAGAAGATTGTAATTGGATTTTGTTGGAATTACGACAAACAATGTTGACCTCTCAATAGATCCAACTTGTATATTCAACATCACTACTCTGTCTAACGGGGAAGTTTTGCCACTGAAATCAATAATAATCATGTTGGTTAGCATCAAATCAGACTCATTCTTTCTAAGTTTCTTTAACATTGCCCTTAGGATCAGATTGATAGTTGCCCCTCCATCTATCAAGACTCTATTTATCGGCTTACCTTCTAGCAAAGCCTTGATGTGCAATGGACGGAGATGAGTCTTTTGTTCCTCTGTTGGCTTTTCAAAATATATTGTATTGTCAAACACAGTTAATATATTATCTTGACAGAAAAGCCAATGATTATTGAGGTCATCCAAGTCTTCTTCATTCTCTCCTATATATTCAATTTTGTGATACCCTTCGAATTTAGCAGGTATGACTAAAATCAAGTTCACATTCATTGACATCAAGAATTCCTCTTCATCTGACTCTTCATGACTTTTATATCCACCAAGCTTGAGGTACTCCTCCGACGGCAAACTACTATCCATAGCCATTATGATATCATCTAGATCCTTGTCCAGATTGAAATCCATGTTGATTTGTTCATTATCACCAAAGCCTAAAAGATCATATGGATCAGTCAAGGCTTCAATAACTTCATCAACTGTCTAATCCATATCTATAATTTGACAATCAGGCTTTGCCAAATCTCTTTTCCCCTTGATCATATCGGGCATTTTCTTTTTCCACTCAACATCTTGGTCAAGATCTTTCAGAACTTTTAAGATTTCTTCCTTCGACCAATCTTCATCATCACTATTGCTTTTGTTCCCAGCTATTCCTCTTATTATTTTCTCAGCTTTCAACCTAGCCATGTCCTTACTTTCATTACCTGCCAGATTGTTTTCCTTTGCTTCTTTTTCTGCTACTATAAGTCTAATCAACCATTTCTTTCTAATTTTGTTTGAAGTAGGCCCTTGAACTTGTTTCCCTTTCTTTATCTCTATAAGTTTTTCTTGTTGGAGATTGTTATTCCCATTCGACCATTCAACTTCATTTGTTGTCAGCTCAGCTGGGATTACCCCCTTGTATCTGCAAATTCTTTTCTGACAATACTCTTCAATTTCTTGTCATCTTTATTTTCATCAAGTGCTGGCTTAACCTTGACTACTAAACATCCTATTTTTGTTGGTTGTTCTTTGATAACTAAACCCTTAGCCAAATTCCTTCTCTTCTGGGCTTGTCTCAACCTCTGCAACCTTCTTTTTCGGCTCTTTGACATTGGTAAAGACTTTGATGGCCCTGCTACATCCTGGCCAATCAAAACTTCATCTTGGTCAATTCTACCATGTTTGTAATCTTCATTCCAGAATGGTTGATTTTTCTGAAACCTATTCTTCTTGGCAGCCACGTTTCGTCGAAAATACGTGTAACTTGCCATTGCAGAATTTTTAACCCATCTATCTACAGCAACATTGGCAGGTGGTACTCTGGTCCTAGCTGGTCCTACGCAACTCCTGGGAAATGCATTGCTCCCCATAGATCCACTAGATGACTAGACCAACCAGTCATTCATATTAGGCCTTGGCATATAGACTAGCTTAGGCTTTGGAGTATAAACTGGCTTTAGAGTATTGCAGGGCTGTTGTGGTTTTCTAACTTTCTTGTCGAAAAACTTCTTTTTACCTTGTGAATTACCCTTTTGCTCCTCAGCAGCTTTCTTTGCAGCAAATTCATCATACACTACATTGCATCTTGGACACAACCTTACTTTACCTTTTTCTTTCTTCCTTTCAAGGAAATTTTCAAGAGATTCTCCTAATTTGGGATAAACGTCCATTACATCTTCCATGTCAATGTCGAATCCCTGTAAATTCCTTATGTTGGTCATTCCAACATTTAAAGGAACCTGTTGATTGATGTATAAAATCCCAGCCTGAAATGGATCAGTATCAACCTTCATATCCGCCTTAGGCTTGTCAGCAAACTTCAAACGCCTATCCATTAGTGCCTTTTGAATCAAATCTCTAAAACGAATACATTCGTTAGTAACAAGACCGAAATTGTTATGAAACTGACAATATTTTCAGTCTTTTATTTCATCAGATTTTAATAACTTATGGCCTTCTGACAATTTAATCTATTTATCTTTTAAAAATAAATCAAAGATTTTGTCGGTTCTTGTTACGTCGAATGTATATGTTTTTCTATTGACATAACTCATTTTTTTCCTTATTTCTTGTAGGCTGGAGAGCCTGACACACATAAGGAAGACCATTCTGAAGTTCAGCAATGTTGACTTCAAATTCGTCATTGCTATCTTCAATTTCATTGTCGGATTCACCTAATCCGACGAATGTTGCTTTCTCCCTTTTAAGGAATCTCTTTTGTTTATGAACCTTTTCAGCTTTTAGTTGTTCTATTTGCCTAACCTTTTCACCTAGTTGAGCAAGATCAACTAAATGTTGGTTCACTAACTTTTTCCTTATGTAATAGTCTAAACCTCCTGCAGTAATTTTCACTATTTTTGCTTCAGGTATAGGAGTAAAACATCTACTCCTCATTTGTCGAAACCTAGATAAGTAATCTTCTACTGCTTCATTATACACTCTTAATATTGAAGAGATCTGTAAGTCCAACTTTCAAATCCCCTCTGAAGAATTGATCATGGGAACTTCTTTCTAATTGAGTCCAAGAGTGTATCGAATTTCGTCTCAATGTTGAAAACCAAGAAAATGTATTTTTAGTAAGGGAGCTTGGGAAAAATCTTATTTTGAAGCCTTCAATAGTGGCCAATTCTCCCATTTTTATTGTATACTGTGCAATATGTTCGACGATCGATTCTCTATTTTCACCAGCAAACTTTGAAAGTTTAAGAATTTTAATTCCTCTAGGAAATTCTGCTTGTTGTACCCACTCAGGAAATGCTGAAACAAAATAGGGTTGGTTTGCATATCCAACATTGAACCCAAATCTATTCAGCACCTGTTCTGTAACGCCCCTTTTTGGAGAGGGGACGTCACATTATTCAACATAAAAGAAAATGCGGAAAATAAAATTTTAACAATTCAAGACCTGGTTCATTAATTAGGTTTAACTTGTTCTATGCTTAAATACGTGAGCAAAATTAGCAGTATATCTTTTTTTTTTATAATCATTGTAACAATGCGGAATATAAATGACAATGAAGAATAAAATAGTAGACATAATTCACATCTGAATAACATGCATATAGATATATATATATATATATATATATATATATATATATATATAATGTGCTGACATCAATTGTACTCAGATACAAGCCTGAGATATTCAAAAAGCAAAACTATACCTACCCCAAAGGATTATACAAATATACCCTAGAGATATCAAAATATACAGCCCACCAAAAAAATACATCATGCCCCCAAAATAAAACACTGGTAGCCATCAGTAGCTACCAAAAAAGTCAATCCCTCAGAGGAGTAGGGACCATTTCCAGGTCCTCAGCAGGATCCTCCTCTTCAGAGGAAACCTCCATGGAAACCGCAGAACCACGGGCAGGAGCTCGAGCAGTAGAATCAAAAGAGTCCTCCCAAGGGGTGTAGTAACGATCACCTCACATCTCTCGGATGGGTAGGTAGAACTCCAGCCATAGGCTGACATGGCAGGTAAGGATCGGCGCCTCATGACGTCTCCAGGCTAGGGCAATCGACACATCTCCCAAGTAGACGCAGCGATCGGAATTCAAGTTGATATGCCAGTACTCCGGCCCTCCGAGGAAGGTCAGACGCACATCACCTAGAAATCCGCACATACGTGCCGCCATCATCTCAGTAGAAGCTAATCTTGTTCGGGCCAGAAGCCGGGAAAATCGAGATCTTCCGCCTCCTTACCGCCGTCTTCAATCAATACAGTGTACACACAGGCAGCAAATAATGGAAACACAGGAAAAGAGGTAAGACATCCTACCATCATTACCAATTATAGCAGCTAGAAACAAAATGGCGCAACGCGCCCAAGTAGCAATTCATGAAATAGTATATCCAAATAATAAATAGTAAATTCAACAGTAATCAGATAAATAGTTCCAGGCAGATATTCAATATAGTAATAATCAAACGAGTCATATTTACTGAAATCAATAATTCACAATGACAGAGTATATCATGATACACATGCATGATTTCCCAAATTCCTACTCCATGGAGCTAGACTCAAACAGTCGGAGAGAAAGATCAGGAGACGTGTCTGTAACTCGGCTGCCGCGGCTAAACTGTTATTCATCAATAATTTTCACGTGCACATCAGGCATTGTACAGACAGTCCGCACTTGATCACGATATAGGACAGTGTCAAGTCCGGATCGTCGGTGCGTTTGCATCGGTTTGCCCCACGGGCAGAGGAGCTACCAACTACCCATTGTGGAGGACCCGCACCCCGACGCCCTCGAGGTCATAACAAGACCCACACTAGTCTACTCGCACCCGCACAAAGGTGTGTTCAATCTCCTAGGCAACTTGGCCTTACAACAGTCCACAAGGACATTCACAATACATAAGACTCTATGCATGAACATGTATGATTCACAATCTCATACAATTCCATAATATGCCACAATGGCCAATATAAGCATCAATATACAAATGGTCACTCACATGGACCCATAACTTTACAACACAGGGATCAAATCAATTGGTGCATTTTTAGGTCCATTATGAATTCTAACTTCGAATTGTTTCTTTTTTTTTTCAAGGTTCATGTCCAATCCAATGCTTACAATTATTTAAATCTTCCAAGGCAATTTAATTTCTAATAACTTGTAAATTATTTTGAGCTCTTAGGCCTCACACTCTCTTGTTCTTCACTCACTTGAAATTTCCTAAGTCTTATGACAATTTCATTCTTAGTCCTTTAAAATTTACATAATCTTTAATTATGTTAAATTCTTCCGATTTATTTATTATCCAACTCATTACATAGGTTTCTAATTACCTAATTACTCATGCTTCCAAGTTACCAAAGTCCCAACATTAAGCCCCAAAAGGCCTTAGAGGCCGTGGCTCACAAGGGTTTCAATTCCAAGTCTTTTCAAGTCATCACATTACATGCCATTCTCTTAATTCATTTAATTGTTCACTTGTTAAATTAGCTCACCAAGATCTCTAATTTCTTGGCCTAAAACCGTAGCCTCCCTAGGAAATTCCATTCCAAATTTTTCTTCCATTCAATTCCATTTTATCCATTGATCAATTCAAGTCTTATGCTAGTTACAACTTAATCACAAATTTACCTAAATTCTAGCCTAAAACCGTGGCTATCAAGAGGGCTTCTCAAATGATTTTCTTCCATTATCAATCACATAATCCAATCCAATACACCATTATATACAACAAATCAATCCAAGGTCACAATTATCACAAATTCAATATTTAAACAAAGTGATCATCAAATTAAGGAACAACCCTCATTAGGGTTTTTCCTCAAATCATACAATCAAGGTTCCTAGATGCTAAGAGAGGTTGAGGAGGAGTGTCTTCCTCTTACCCAAGTGAAGAAATCAAGAGAACTCCAAGGAATCCTCTTTGTAATTTTCGGATTTGCACACCAAGAACCCTAAAAATGGTGACTTTGTTAGAATAGCATAATGACTTGAAAAATGTGATGCAAATGGCCATTAAAGGACCCTTAAAACCGAAAATGAAGAAGAGAGGAGAAGGGTTTTGAAACTTACACAAAAGCTCAAAGCTTGAAGCTTGGAGAAAGTGTTGAAGATGATGGATTTTCAAGAAACTCCAAGAAGAAAAGATGTTTAGAATGATGAGAGGATTAAGAAAATGAGCTTGGATGTAATTTTTGTGAAGGTTGAGGGAGAAGAAGAAGGCTGGTCGTGAGGGTGGTCTAGTGAGAAGGAGGAGAAATGAAAAATGAAGAAGAAGGAAGAAAGGGTAGAGAGAGAAAGTGTTTTGAGAATTAATGAATTAAAGTGTAGTAAATTGAATTAATGAAATGCAAACATTTCCCTTGCATGGGCTGCATTCCAGCCATGAAGAGAGAGAGGAGAGAGGGGGAGGGTTGGCTTCTCTTGGAAGCCAAGGGCATTTGAGTCATTGTTTGGTCAAAGCTTCTCAAAGAAGCTTTGATTATTTAACATTAAATTTGAATTAAAGTGAATGGATTAGACATAAAGTAGATTGCATTGGGATAATGTGATAGGATTTTTGTTACACACTATTATCCAATGGATAATAGTTACAGTTGACAGAAGTCAGTATTTAATTAATTTGACTGATAAATTTTTTCGCAGTATTGGTTTGTTTTATCTGTTAAGATTTCTCAAAAATTGTGAAACCTCGTAAATTGTGTCAAGTCTCGGGTTTAGTAAGATCCCCTTTCGACATGTCCATAGTCTAAGGTTCGCGGAGGAAACATCGCGTTTCTCCAATTTTGCTCAGTGCGCACGTAAAACGAGAAATATACTAAAATATTCGACGTTTCCGAAAAATTCTCGAAAAATTCCTAAAAATCAAGAATAATATAAAATGATCAGTTATACTTAAACAGATATTTTTTGGGATATTACATGTTCCACTACTTGGTTTACATTTTGCTTAATTACTTGGTGCCCCCCAAGATTTTGTCGAAGCAATCTCATGGCTGCACCATTTCTAGCCATTTGATCCTCATCACCTCGATGGAGCATATGGACATTACCATATTCAAAGTATGGCTAATCATTTTGCCTAGGTTGTTCTAGGTTTGGTTGATTTTGTCCCCCATTTTCCTGAGCTATAACCATTTCTCTATTTACTCTAGGTTGAGTTCCTTGCACATTTTCATTGGCCAATTCACCTATCCCCAAAGCTTGATTTAGCCTTACCATTTGCTGGGCCAATACGCTGCAAGCATTATTTGTGTTTTCCATGATTAGTGTAATCACAGCACCCATTTACTGAGTGAACATATGCACCATTTCATGATTACTTTCATCCATTTGTTGTCGAAAACTGGCCAAAGAATTTGTAGTTGGCCCAGTTACATTCTGAGGAATATCTCTCGACATATTTAGAAATACAGGTCCCAAATTCAATCTCTCCTGTCGAAAAGGGGTTGGATTACTTGAACTTGCAACTCCTATTCCTTGGCTATTAAAACTTGCTAAAGCCGAACTTATTTGTGGTTGGCCTTGTGAGGCTACCATTTGGCCTATAGTATTAGCCAAAGTAGAACCAAGTCTTATTTGTGCCAACACAGGAGAGATATAATTTGGTAGCAAACCATATTATGGTGCCAACCTTGAATTTGAGTTCATTACACTTTGATTACTTAGTTGATTTGGTAATGACTGAGTTACTCCAGGCACCACTTGTTCTAGTACTGGGTTACTTCTGAGAGTACCAGTTACTATTATATCAACCACAAGACCCGTACTAACAACGGTTAAATGTGACGCAGTAACAGCTGTCGAAGGTGGCACACTAATTTCAACTAAAAGTGCATTCGATGCATGGTTATTTGCGTTACTCATAATTTGCGTATCTTGAGAAAGGCAAGAAAATACTAACTTTTCACTTCTTAAATGCATAAAACCATCTTCTTATGAAGAGGTTTGTGACACTACGAGTTACTTTGAACTCGTCCCACTGGGCGTGCTAATTTGTTTATGGGTGAATTTGGTATAAGACAAATTCCAACAAACAAATATATTTTATCAGTCGAATGTGGGTTCAGAGTTATGTGGTAATCTCGTTTGAAAAGGAGCTTTTAAGAAATTGATGAGTAACGTGCAAAGAAACTTTAAATTACATAGAAAGTAAATTGCAAAAAATGTAAAGTACTGAAGATGAAAATGCAAAAAATAAAGGTGCAGAAAGTTTAAATGCAGGAAATGTAAAAGTGCAGTATGTTTAAAGTGCAGAAAATGTAAAACGCATGAATTTAAAGTGCAGAAAGAGTAAAGAAATTTAAAGGATAAGGCTTGAAAATAAAGAATTTAAAAAGACATTGCATTAATGTAAATTGCTGGAAATGAAAATGGAAGTCATACTTGGAGTCAAATCTGTTAATATGCTTGAGTGAGATGTTAGGATTGTATATCTAGTAAAACCACCCTTTTTACATCGTGAATACCAGTTTTTATAGGCAAAAAAAATAAAAATAACTGACTCCTAAGAAACTGACCATGTTCATGGTAGTTATGCCACGTTCCCACTAATTTCTTAATTTTTGACAATAACCAACTCCTGTCGAATTCAGAATTGGTAACTTTTATTTTTGACGAAACCAACCCTTGGCCATTTGAGAGTTGGCCACCACTTGAACCTCCATCTGGCTGTTGAGACCCTTATTTGTCAAATGTCTCAATGGTATCATCTGACTAAAAAAATTATCTTCGTCGAATCATCCAACTTCATCGAATATCATTTGTCCGTCAAGAATATCTTTGTCAAATTAGGACTTGTATTTTTTTATCCCCAACACTCGTATTTTCGTATAATCTAGGGTTGTTTTATTAAACTTGATAATAGTTTTGAAGTGATATCACTAATGCTAAATACTGAGGCATGATTCTAGACATGTCATTAGTATTAGTATTAGGTTGTTACATTAAACATGATCTAAAACATGATAGAATCATCAACACTAACTTGAACTCATTAAAACATGGATTAAACACCAATCATCAACCTACAAATCCATTTCTCAAAACACACCTCAAGTGGATATAATGAATTCTAAGGAATCAAAATTGACAACTATGCATCAAACTAGCTATAAACACTTTAACTCAACACTTGGAACTATAAATCAAGCCAAGAACATAAATTTACTCTTCAAACCCATTTCTTACTATTCATGTAACTTAACTTCAACCAAAGCAAAGATGAAGAAGAGATGAGATTGGAGGATAAGAAACCCCTACCTCTTGAAGCCATAAAGATTCTCAAGCTTTTCCCTTTGATCTTCTAGCTCCCCATGGCTTTTCCTCATTTTTTTCTCCCTTTCTGCCCCACAGTTCCCTCTTCTTTTCTTTTCTATTTTTGCCTTCTTCTGGAACGTGAGAAGAAGAAGGAGAATAAGAAGAAAAGTCATACTTTTCCACTTAAGTCCTATACTGGTATTTTATATCTGTTAAGGACACTTGAATTTAGCTAAATCAAGTTTTTCAACTTTTAACAAGTTTGAAATAAATACTAGGATTCATCAAAATTATTGTTTCACTAATAACTCTATTTTTCATATCTGTTGGAAATCAATCCGGCATTAAAACGCATAACTACAATGCCTAAAAATACCAAACTAATTCTGATTACTCTCAAATTTTAACCACACCTTATTCACCCTATTTGTGACTTAAAAACAAACTCTCTATGTTTCTCTCAACTTAGCAATTTATGCTACTATTTGAGTCATTTTAAGCTACTTTTCAACTTCTGAGTTACAACTAAGTACCTAAACGAACTCAGTTTGTCACAAAACTTAATTGACAAGTTATACAAGTATAATAGTACCTTTGAGACCATATACAAGTTTGATATGTTTTCTCGGGATGTTACATCTAGGAATTGTTTGCAGAACCTGCTTCCTTCCATCCTCCAATGCAACATGTGTAACACCCCAAAATTTGATTTCTCTACTATCCGTATTCATTTTATAATATTTGTGATTTTTTGGAATTTTTCTGGATTTTTCAGAGAAACTAGAATATTTTAATATTATTCCTTGTTTTACGTATGTGCAGAGCGAAACCGGAGAAATGAGATATTTTCTTCAAGAACCTTGAACTATGAAAACATCGACGGGGGATCTTACTAAACCCGAGGCCGGACACAGTTTACAAGGTTTTACGTTTTTTGAGAAACTCTAACAGCTAAAATAATAAAACACTGTAAATGATTTATCTGTCAAATTTGTTAATGCTGACTTCTGCCAACAATAACTATTGTCCAATAAATAATAACATGTAATAAAAATCTTATCTCGTTATTCAAAAAAAAAAATTACCTTGTGTCAAGCCCTTTTTGCCTTATTTTCAAAATAAAGATTTTAGCTAATTTTAAAAGCCCACTATAGGAAGCTTCCATTAAATTTCCCACTTGGCCCATTTTCCTCTCTCTCCCTTTCTCCACTCTTCTACGACAGAAGCTTCAAAGGAAAGCCCAAGTAATTCCCCTCATTTATCCTAATATTACACTCTCATTTCTCTAATCCCAAATACCCATTTCTCTCTTTCACTTTCTTCTTCTTCTTCTTCTTCACCGCGCAACCATTCTAGGAAGCAACAATCCTTTGCTTGCTTCATCATCAAAGATTCTTACTTTCTTACTCCATTCCAAGACCTTTTCTTGTTGCCATCTTTTGGTTCTTCTTCTTCTTCCATTTTTCCTCCACCATTGAAGCAAAAGCTTGGAGCTTTAAGGTAAAGCCTTCAACTTTCTTCCATTTTTCTTGCTATTTTCGTTTCTCTTGATTACCCCAAGAACCTATTTTTCATGGTTTGAGTGAACATTGTGGTGATCACTCACATTGGGGTTTTTCTTGAAGGAGGAAAACGAAAATCTAGGGCAAGAAGGAGTGGTACATTGTGTTGTCTTCCAAATAGGTAAGAGGGAGATGATCCTCTTCAACCAATCTTGGTAGTAAGGGAATGTCTTGTGTTTGTTGATGAGAGAATCCATGTTGGATCCCTCTCTTTGTTATTTTGTGTTACTTCTATGATTTTGTGGTTGTTTGATTGGTGTAAATATATGGATTTGCATTGTATGTCTTGATGATTTTGAGCTTATATGTAGCTATTATGTGATTATATGTTAAGTATCACATTTTGGGGGTGTTGGAAAAATGAATGAGGGACTTTGATAGTGAAGGGGTCACGGTTCTGCAGAATTTCAGATTTTACACTGGCGCTCAGGCGCTGTGTACTTAGCGCCTAGGCGCTATGTACATAGAGAATTTCCCCTGTAACTCGACCTGGTGGGCGTTCAGGCGCTTCGTTTTAAGAGCCTAGGCGCTCCACCGGCCTCAGCGCTTCGACGTGGCGCCTGGCGCTAATGTAAAAAACGACTAAGTATCGGTAAAACGATATTGAGGTTTTAAGGTGAAGATAGTGCAACCATAGAGGGAGTAAAGGACTTAAATTGTAAGGGAAACTTTCTAGAGAGGGAGATCTCATAAAAATGAACATTCTAAAGTGTGATTCCTTAATGAACTTCAAGAAGTGCCTTACCACTTGAGAACTCAATATTACGTACATTAGAGACCATGAATGAGATTAGGGAGTGTGGAGACCTAAGTGGTATGAAATACGATATGTTACAAACAATTATATTGTGGATGAATACATATGAATATTGTCAATGTTTCTTATGGATCCCTATGTGGGCTAAGCCCTTGTTATTTTCATACTTGAGAAAACCATGATGCCATGACTTTGGGAAAATGGAATATGTATGCGTAAGTATGTTATATGCCATGATGAACATACATGATTGGATATTGTGTCGCCATGCATGTGTGGTCCGATGGACATGGTTAGTAAGGCAATGTGTGCCTAGGAGTTGAATAACACCTATATGCGGGTGCGAATAGACTAAGCGTAGATGTCATATGTTGTTGACCCTGGGGGCGTCGGGGTGTGGGTGTCTCACAATAGACAGTGGTAGCTCCACTGGGGCCGTGGGATAGACCAATGCGACACACCGACGATCTTAACTGAGATGTTGTCCTATGTCGCGATCAACTGTTGAGGTACCATGTATGAGCCATTGCGCAAACATTTTTATGAAAGAAAAGCACACTGTATTTTAAGGCTGCTGAGATACTGGTATTACTCCTTGATCATTCACTCCGAAGATATTTATGTCTAGCTCCATGGAGTAGGAACTTGTGGTACCCTCTTGCATTGTGCATTGTGAGTCTCATAATGCATTGGACATGAGCATCTATGACTGTATAACTACCTAAATTGTTAACTACTGAGAACACTGTTGTTGTCTGCCTATTATTGATGATTTTATCGCTATTGGTGGTCATTCTACTGTTACTGTTAATTTTAATATTTCTATAGTTAAATGTATGATTCGTGTTATGTGTGGGCGTCCAGCGCCGTATTATTTTCTTGCTGCCAAATTTGGTACTGAAAGCTGGATGTCTCACCTCTTTCTGTAATTTTCCTCTACTTCTTTTATTTGGTTGGTTCATGTATCGCCAAGAAGACGCTCGTGAGGAGGACAAGGAACCTACGGAGTTCCAGGGTTTTTGGCCTTATCTCGACTGAGATCGAAGTTCTCGAAGATGTCATTTCGCCCCCGTGGTTTTTTTGGCTATGTGCAGATCAACTTTCATGGTGGTCCAGATTGTTGGCACATCAACGTGCAGACTGATCGATGCGTGTACCATGGCGAAGTGACAGTGTCTTTAGCGTGGGGATGCTAAACTGCTTCTATTTTTGACTTCCATGCTTTTGTTTGGCTGGAATTCTATATGCCTGTAAGAGACATGTGGGCAGATATGTACTATACCCCCACGTGACGACTCTTTCTTATCTACTGCTAGGGCTCCTACCCGTTGTTCCATCGTGGCGATGGACGTCTCGTCGGACGACGAGGACCCAATGGAGGATCCATCTACGGTTCCTTCTAGTTCTCGTCAGTCTTAGAGATTGTTGTAGGTAGATAGCTACTGAGGGCTGTCTATTTATTTTGAGGGAGCCTGATGTATCTTTGGGTTAGTGGGCATGTATATTTGTATCTCTTGGAGTAGGTACACATTTTGCTTTTTGTATATCTCTTGGAAATGTAATAGATCAGGCTTGTATATTTGGTACAAAGTATGTAATTATCCATATTATGAATGATCAACACTTCACTCTACGTCGATTTCTTTTTGACCATTTGTCAAACGTCTCACTGGGAAAAGGAAAATTGGATTTTTATTCTTTCATGCGATATATTCACGAATAGGTACTTATGTACATTTAATGGAAGTGTTAACCGGACTCAAAAAAAAAAAAGAAAAAAAAATATTTTTTTTAGGAATAAAGTGTGTTTTCAAATTAATTGTGTTCATTCGTATATTGTTTTACTATTGTGTGACGTTCCTTCTCCTTACCCTTTACGACTAAGGTTAGGAAAAAGGGGCATTACACTGTCCTGGTATCAGAGCTCCCAGTTATGTTTCTTTTGGGTTTGTTTGTGCTATGTCATTCTCTGTGATTTTGTTGCTTGGTATTCAAATGAATACGTCTGACTTTCTCTGTGTTTTGCGTAGTCTAATCTGAGAAGGAACAATGGCTCGTCGAGGTGATATGGCTGCTGCCATTGAGGCAATATAGAAGATGGCTGAGGCAATGCTGCAACAGAACCAGCAAACAACTCAACAATAGGCTAGAGCTGCACAACAGCTAGAGGCTACAGCGGATGTTCAGAACTTAGAGGGATTTCGTCGTGCTAACCCTCCACAGTTCAAAGGGGAGTTTGATTTGGAAAAAGCTACCTTGTGGATACAGGAGCTGGAGAAAATATTTACGGGTATGAATTGTGCTGATGATCGAAAGGTTACCTATGCTGCATATATGTTGATTGGAGATACAGAGCATTGGTGGATGGGAGAACAAAGGTTATTGCAGGCCGCAAACAGAGTGATAACTTGGGAGGTGTTCAAAGAAAGGTTCCTGAACAAGTATTTTCCAGAAAGTGCCAGGCACGCAAAAGAGATGGAATTTCTGAGGTTGCGACAAGGAGGTATGACCGTGAGCGAATACGCTGCCAAGTTTGAAAACTTGTCTAGATTCTTGACTTATTTTCAATTTCAACCCAATGAAACTTGGAAGTGCCGGAAGTTTGAGGAAGGCTTGAGGCACGAGGTGAAGAAAATTGTGATAGCTTTGAAGATTACTCAGTTTTCCGAGCTACTTGACACTTGTTGCCGATTGGAAAGTGTGGAACAAGAATGTGAGGCAAGAAATAGGAATTTTGGGCCCGCTCGGTCCCAAAGAGGAGGTGGTGGTAACGCAAGCCGTTATCAAAAGAAGCCTTATTCTAGACCCTCTGGAAGCCAACAACCGCAAAAATTTCAAGGAGGAAGCCCAACTGGAAGCCCTGCAAGGATGGGCCAGAATGCTACAACTACTCCGCGATGCATGAAATGTGGAAAGGAGCATTTCACAAGTACTGCACAATCAAGGGATTTATTTACTTTCGGTGCGGGAAACCTGGTCATGTTTCTCAATACTGTAACCAGACCAAGGCAGAACCATCCGTCAATGTTGCTAAAACTTCTAAACCACAAGCTGGAGGCAGAGTTTACACCCTGAGTGGTGCTGAGGCCTCTGAATCCGAGGATCTGATACAAGGAGAAGGTATCATTGAAGGTAATCTTTTAATTGTGCTGTATGACTCTGGTGCTACTCATTCTTTCATTTCACATTACTGTGTGGAAAGACTTGGATTACCTGTGTCTTCCTTACCTTTCGATTTGACTGTCTCAACTCCCACCGCAAAACCTGTCATTACTGCTAAAGTCTGTCTAGGATGTCCTTTGATTGTGGAAGGTCGAATCTTTTCTATCGATTTGATCTGTTTACCCTTATCTCAATTAGATGTGATATTGGGGATGGATTGGTTGTCTGCTAATCATGTTCTGTTAGACTGTTCCAGAAAAACAATAGTTTTTCCCTTGGATGAGGATTCTAGATTTTTGACCACCAACCAAGTGAAAGCTTTTCTGAAAGAAGGAGCTAGAGGGTACATGTTATTGTCTTCTTTGAAAGTCGAGAGTGAAGTTGATATGGACGCAATCTTTGTTGTTCGAGACTTTCCTGAGGTTTTCCCTGATGATGTACCCGATTTGCCACCGGAATGGGAGGTTGAATTTGCTATCGACTTGGTACCCGGAGCTGGTCCTATTTCTATCGCACCTTACCATATGGCACCGGTAGAACTCGTGGAACTTAAGAAGCAGTTGGAAGAGCTCCTAGAGAAGCAATTTGTGAGACCCAGTGTGTCACCCTGGGGAGCACCGGTGTTGTTAGTCAAGAAGAAAGATGGAACTTCAAGATTGTGTGTGGATTACCGTCAGTTGAACAAGGTTACAATTAAGAATAAGTATCCATTGCCAAGGATAGATGACTTGATGGACCAATTGAATGGAGCAGTTGTGTTTTCCAAGATCGACCTGCGATCGGGTTATCACCAAATCAGAGTGAAAGTGGAAGACGTTCCTAAGACCGCTTTTCGTACTCTTTATGGTCATTACGAGTACCTGGTGATGCCTTTTGGTGTAACAAATGCACCTACGATATTTATGGACAAATTCGTTGTTGTTTTCATCGACGATATTCTGATCTATTCACAAAGTCGCGAGGACCATACTGAGCACCTCAGCGTAGTTCTCCAGATCTTGAAGGAAAAAGAGCTGTATGCAAAACTATCCAAGTACGAGTTTTGTCTAGATGAAGTGAAATTCTTGGGTCATGTAATCACAAAGGAAGGAATTGCAGTGGATCCTTCAAAGGTAGAAGCTGTGCTACAATGGGAAAGGCCAACGACAGTGACGAAAATTCGAAGCTTCATCGGACTAGCCGGATACTACCGGAGGTTCATAGAAGGATTTTCCAAGATCGCTGGACCACTCACTCAACTCACCCGGAAGAATCAATCTTTCGAATGGACAGATTCCTGTGAAGGAAGTTTCCAAGAGTTAAAAAGGAAGCTAACTACGTCACCAGTGTTAGTTCTACCGAACCCTAATGAACCATTTGAAGTGTACTGTGACGCTTCGTATCAAGGTTTGGGGTGCGTTCTTATGCAGAATGGAAAGGTAGTGGCTAACGCCTCAAGACAACTGCGAATGCACGAGAAGAACTACCCAACTCACGATCTAGAGTTAGCTACGGTGGTCTTTGCATTGAAAATATGGAGACATTATCTGTATGGAGCCATATTCAACGTCTTCAGTGACCACAAAAGTCTGAAATACTTGTACGATCAGAAAGAGCTGAATATGAGGCAACGAAGATGGCTGGAATTTTTGAAAGATTACGATTTCCAACTTCAGTATCACCCTGGAAAGGCGAACGTGGTGGCCGATGCTTTGAGTAGAAAGACGATTAGTGTTACTACTATGATGATTAGAGAAAAGGATTTGATAGAGCAATTCAGAGATATATGGTCATTTGTAAAGTTAACACCAGGAAAAATCTGCATGAATAGGATTACTATCTCGAATGACTTGATGGAAGATATTCGAGAGAAGCAAAAGATCGATAAGTTCCTGCAAGGAGAAAGAGAATTGATGAGGCAATGTGGTGCATCAACATTGAAGGAAGGAAGTGATGGGATTATGAGATTCCAAGGAAGGATCTGTGTGCCTAAAGATGAAGAACTCAGAAAGTACATACTTGAACATGCTCATTCGAGTCAGTTAAGTATGCATCCTGGAATGACCAAGATGTATCAAGACTTGAGGAAGTTATTTTGGTGGCATGGAATGAAAAGAGATATCGCTAGATGCGTGTCGTCTTGTTTGGTTTGCCAGAAAACGAAGATTGAGCATCAAAGACCAGTTGGATTGCTACAACCCCTAACCATTCTTGAATGGAAATGGGATAGTATCGCTATGGATTTTGTTGTTGGGTTACCAAGAACCAGGAAGGGATATGACTCGATATGGGTAATTGTGGATCGGCTTACAAAATCAGCTCACTTTCTACCGATCAACATAAGGTATCCATTGGAGAAGTTGACTCAGATATACATTGGTGAGATTGTCAGACTTCACGGGATACCCACGAGTATCATTTCCGATAGAGACCCGAGGTTTACCTCGAAGTTTTGGCAAAGTATTCAAGAGGCTATGGGAACAAAGTTGCGGTTGAGTTCCGCATACCATCCGCAGACTGATGGTCAATCAGAAAGAACAATTCAGTCGTTAGAAGATCTGTTAAGAGCCTGTGCCCTAGAGCAAACTGGAGGTTGGGATGAAATCTTACCATTGGTGGAATTCACCTACAACAATAGTTATCATTCAAGTATAGGCATGGCGCCCTATGAGGCTCTATATGGGCGAAGATGTCGGACGCCTCTGTGTTGGTATCAAGATGGAGAACGGCTTACTGTTGGACCTGAACTTATCCAACAAACAACCGAAAAAGTCAAGATGATTCAGGAGAAAATGAAAACAGCTCAAAGTCAGCAGAAGAGTTATGCGGACAAAAGAAGGAAACCTCTTGAGTTCGAAGAAGGAGAGCATGTCTTCTTGAAAGTCACACCTATGACTGGGGTCGGTCGTGTTCTCAAATCTAGAAAACTCACTCCAAAATTCCTTGGACCCTACCAAATTCTTCGTCGAATAGGTCCTGTTGCTTACCAAGTAGCCTTACCCCCTTTTCTTTCAAACCTTCACAACGTCTTTCATGTATCACAACTCAGAAAATATGTTCCAAGTCCTGATCATGTCATAGCACCTGATTCCATACAATTAAAGGAAAACTTGACTTATAAGACGACTCTTGTGAGGATTGAGGATATGAGGACAAAGCAACTCAGAGGGAAGGACATTGAACTGGTAAAGGTAATATGGAACGAAGCAACTGGAGATGTGACGTGGGAGCTGGAGAGCAAGATGAAGGAGCAATATCCCGAATTGTTTTAAGGTATGGAAAATTTCGAGGACGAAATTCTTATTTGTTGGGGAGAGTTGTAACACCCCAAAATTTGATTTCTCTACTATCCGTATTCATTTTATAATATTTGTGATTTTCTGGAATTTTTCTGGATTTTTCGGAGAAACCAGAATATTTTAATATTATTCCTTGTTTTACGTATGTGCTGAGCGGAACCGGAGAAATGAGATATTTTCTCCGAGAACCTTGAACTATGAAAACGTCGACGGGGGATCTTACTAAACCCGAGGCTGGACACAGTTTACAAGATTTTACGTTTTTCGAGAAACTCTAACAACTAAAATAATAAAACACTGTAAACGATTTATCTGTCAGATTTGTTAATGCTGACTTCTGCCAACAATAACTGTTGTCCAATAAATAATAACATGTAATAAAAATCTTATCTCGTTATTCAAAAAAAAAATACCTTGTGTCAAGCCCTTTTTGCCTTATTTTCAAAATAAAGATTTTAGCTAATTTTAAAAGCCCATTATAGGAAGCTTCCATTAAATTTCCCACTTGGCCCATTTTCCTCCCTCTCCCTTTCTCCACTCTTCTACGGCAGAAGCTTCAAAGGAAAGCCCAAGTAATTCCCCTCATTTATCCTAATATTACACTCTCATTTCTCTAACCCCAAATACCCATTTCTCTCTTTCACTTTCTTCTTCTTCTTCTTCTCCACTGTGCAACCATTCTAGGAAGCAACAATCCTTTGCTTGCTTCATCATCAAAGATTCTTACTTTCTTACTCCATTCCAAGACCTTTTCTTGTTGCCATCTTTTGGTTCTTCTTCTTCTTCCATTTTTCCTCCACCATTGAAGCAAAAGCTTGGAGCTTTAAGGTAAAGCCTTCAACTTTCTTCCATTTTTCTTGCTATTTTCGTTTCTCTTGATCACCTTGGTGACCAAGAACCTATTTTTCATGGTTTGAGTGAACATTGTGGTGATCACTCACATTGGGGTTTTTCTTGAAGGAGGAAAACGAAAATCTAGGGCAAGAAGGAGTGGTACATTGTGTTGTCTTCCAAGTAGGTAAGAGGGAGATGATCCTCTTCAACCAATCTTGGTAGTAAGGGAATGTCTTGTGTTTGTTGATGAGAGAATCCATGTTGGATCCCTCTCTTTGTTATTTTGTGTTACTTCTATGATTTTGTGTTTGTTTGGTTGGTGTGAATATATGGATTTGCATTGTATGTCTTGATGATTTTGAGCTTATATGTAGCTATTATGTGATTATATGTTAAGTATCACATTTTGGGGGTGTTGGAAAAATGAATGAGGGACTTTGATAGTGAAGGGGTCACGGTTCTACAGAAAAGAATTCTGCAGAATTCCATATTTTACACTGGCGCTCAGGTGCTGTGTATTTAGCGCCTAGGCGCTATGTACACAGAGAATTTCCCCTGTAACTCGACCTGGTGGGCGTTCAGGCGCTTCGTTTTAAGCGCCTAGGCGCTCCACCAACACTCAGGCGCTTCAGACGTGGCGCCTAGGCGCTCGTAATAGAAACTTGACTAAGTATCAGTAAAATGATATTGAGGTTTTAAGGTGAAGATAGTGCAACCATAGAGGGAGTAAAGGACTTAAATTGTAAGGGAAACTTTCTAGAGAGGGAGATCTCATAAAAATGAACATTCTAAAGTGTAATTCCTTAATGAACTTCAAGAAGTGCCTTACCACTTGAGAACTCAATATTACGTACATTAGAGACCATGAATGAGATTAGGGAGTGTGGAGACCTAAGTGGTATGAAATACGATATGTTACAAATAATTATATTGTGGATGAATACATATGAATATTGTCAATGTTTCTTATGGATCCCTATGTGGGCTAAGCCCTTGTTATTTTCATACTTGAGAAAACCATGATGCCATGACTTTGGGAAAATGGAATATGTATGCGTAAGTATGTTATATGCCATGATGAACATACATGATTGGACATTGTGTTGTCATGCATGTGTGGTCCGATGGACATGGTTAGTAAGGCAATGTGTGCCTAGGAGTTGAATAACACCTATGTGCAGGTGCGAATAGACTAAGCGTAGGTGTCATATGTTGTTGACCCTGGGGGCGTCGGGGTGTGGGTGTCTCACAATAGACAGTGGTAGCTCCACTGGGGCCGTGGGATAGACCAATGCGACACACCGACGATCCTGACTGAGACGCTGTCCTATGTCGCGATCAACTGTTGAGGTACCATGTATGAGCCATTGCGCAAACATTTTTATGAAAGAAAAGCACACTGTATTTTAAGGCTGCTGAGATACTGGTATTACTCCTTGATCATTCACTCCGAAGATGTTTATGTCTAGCTCCATGGAGTAGGAACTTGTGGTACCCTCTTGCATTGTGCATTGTGAGTCTCATAATGCATCGGACATGAGCATCTATGGCTGTATAACTACCTAAATTGTTAACTACTGAGAACACTGTTGTTGTCTGCCTATTATTGATGATTTTATCGCTATTGGTGGTCATTCTACTGTTACTGTTAATTTTATTATTTCTATAGTTAAATGTATGATTCGTGTTATGTGTGGGCGTCCAGCGCCGTATTATTTTCTTGCTGCCAAATTTGGTACTGAAAGCTGGATGTCTCACCTCTTTCTGTAATTTTCCTCTACTTCTTTTATTTGGTTGGTTCATGTATCGCCAAGAAGACGCTCGTGAGGAGGACAAGGAACCTACGGAGTTCCAGGGTTTTTGGCCTTATCTCGACTGAGATCGAAGTTCTCGAGGATGTCATTTCGCCCCCGTGGTTTCTTTGGCTATGTGCAGATCAACTTTCATGGTGGTCCAGATTGTTGGCACATCAACGTGCAGACTGATCGATGCGTGTACCATGGCGAAGTGACAGTGTCTTTAGCGTGGGGATGCTAAACTGCTTCTATTTTTGACTTCCATGCTTTTGTTTGGCTGGAATTCTATACCCCCACGTGACGACTCTTTCTTGTCTACTGCTAGGGCGCCTACCCGTTGTTCCGTCGTGGTGATGGACGTCTCGTCGGATGACGAGGACTCAATGGAGGATCCATCTATGGTTCCTTCTAGTTCTCGTCAGTCTTAGAGATTGTTGTAGGTAGATAGCTACTGAGGGCTGTCTATTTATTTTGAGGGAGCCTGATGTATCTTTGGGTTAGTGGGCATGTATATTTGTATCTCTTGGGGTAGGTACACATTTTGCTTTTTGTATATCTCTTGGAAATGTAATAGATCAGGCTTGTATATTTGGTACAAAGTATGTAATTATCCATATTATGAATGATCAACACTTCACTCTACGTCGATTTCTTTTTGACCATTTGTCAAACGTCTCACTGGAAAAAGGAAAATTGGATTTTTATTCTTTCATGCGATATATTCACGAATAGGTACTTATGTACATTTAATGGAAGTGTTAACCGGACTCAAAAAAAAAAGAAAAAAAATATTTTTTTTTAGGAATAAAGTGTGTTTTCAAATTAATCGTGTTCATTGGTATATTGTTTTACTATTGTGTGACATTCCTTCTCCTTACCCTTTACGACTAAGGTTGGGAAAAATGGCCGTTACAACATGATTATGCAATAATATTAAAGGAAGGTGCCCAAATTCCCAACATTCGGCCTTGCAAATATCCACATTATCAAAAGGGGAAAATTGAAAAATTTGTCAAGGATATGCTAGCAACTGGATTCATAAGGCCGAGTACTAGCCCCTTTTCGAGTCCCTTGTTGTTAGTGAGGAAGAAGAATGGTAGTTGGAGATTTTGTGTGGATTATTATGCATTGATTAGCATCACAGTCCTGGACAAGTTTTCGATACCAGTGATTAATGAGTTATTGGATGAATTAGGAGGAGCATCAATCTTTTCGAAGTTGGACTTGAAATATGGTTATCACTATATTAAAGTGTAAGAAGAAGACATTAAGATAACCTTCTGTACCCATGAGGGTTGCTATGAGTTTCTGGTCATGCCATTTGGCTTGACCAATGTTCCTTCCACATTTCAATCTCTAATGAATGATATCTTCAGGCCATACCTCAGCAAGTTTGTGCTAGTCTTTTTTTATGACACCTTTATATATAGCACGAATGAGGCTGTTCAAATTTCTCATTTATAGGTGGTGTTAGAGGTATTAAGACAACATTCATTGTTGATTAATTATAAGAAATGTGATTTGGTAAAATAGAATTGGAGTCTTTAGGACACTTAATCTCAGGGAAAGGAGTGGCAGCAAACCCTACAAAGGTGGAGGCCATGAAATAATGGCCAACTCCTAAGGATATTCATGGTTTGAGAGGGTTTCTATGTCTAACTGGTTACTATCGAAGATTTATGAGAAACTATGGTCAAATTGCCAAACCCTTAATACAATTATTGAAGAAGGATAGTTTCAAATGGAGTAAGGAGACTCAGTAAGCTTTTGAAGCTCTTAAGGCAACAATGATAAATTTGCCTATTTTGGCCATGTTGGGTTTTGATAAAACCTTTGAAATCACTGATGCATCTGGTGTAGGAATAAGGGCTATTTTGATGTAGAATGGCAGGTTGTTTATTAGTTAAGTCTTTTAAAAAAAAACTTGAGGTCAAAATTAGTTTTTGAGCGCAAATTGATAGCCATTGTCTTTGTAGTTAAAAAATGGAGGCATTTTTTTTAATGGGGAGATGTTTCATTATCAAAACTAATAAAAAAAAAGTTTGAAGTTTCTAATGGAAAAACAGTTAATGGCAGAAGGGCAATAGAAGTGAGTCACCAAATTGCTTGGCTTTGACCTTGAGATTAAATATAAATTGGATACTAAAAACTGGGTAGCAGATGCCCTCTCAAGGGTGATAGATTATAAGGAGATAACTGTTATAAATAGCTTAAACTTGCAAAGTATTTCGGAAGAGATTTTGAAGGATGAGCATATGAAGAGGATTCTCCAAGATTTAATTAAGGATCCCACATCCCATCCAAGATTCACTACTTCCAAAGGGTGCTTATAGTATAAAGAGAGGCTAGTGTTGCCTCAAAAATCTGATAGAATCCATCTATTGTTGTCCGAATTTCACTCTACACCTTGGGGTGGTTATTCCAGAATGGCTAGAACTTACAAATGACTTATTGTAGTCCTTTTTTGGAATGGCATGAAGCGGGATGTGCATGCTTTTGTAGTAGGATGCCCTGTATATCAACAAAACAAGTATCAAGCTCTCTAACCCGCAAGTCTATTACAACCCCTTCCTATTCCAAATTAGGTATGGGAGGATATTTCTTTAGATTTCATTGGTGGGTTACCCAAATCGAAGGAAGTTGATTCTCTACTGGTAGTAGTTGATCATTTGACCAAATATGCTCACTTGATCCCACTGAATCACCCATATTCAGCCAAGTGGTTGTTGTATTCATCAAGAAGAATGTGAGGTTACACGGTCTTCCTAATACTATTGTATCAGATAGGGGCAGAATATTTGTGACCCAATTTTGGGGTGAACTCTTCAAACTTATAAGGACCAAACTGTGGTTTAGCTCAACTTGCCATCTGCAAATGGATATCAAACCGAGTTCACTAACCACACCATAGAGACCTATTTATGATGTTTTGATAATTCTCACCCTCATCAGTGGGTCAAGTGGATTTCTTGGGCTGAATATTGGTTCAACGCCTCATATAATGCCTCCACTCAGATGACTCCTTTTAAGGCTTTTTATGGGGGGAGGGATCTTCCCTGCATCATCTAATTTAACAAGGGAGAAACTACCATTGAGGAAATTGATCACCTACTGCTATTGCGGGATGTTATATTAGATGACCTCAAGTTAATCTTTGTAAGGCACAACAGTGGATGTTTCAACATTGGGATTTGGTGTATTTGAAGCTACAACCCTACCGATTGAAGTCTCTAGCCAAAAGGATTAATGAGAAGCTTAGTCCACATTTTTATAAGCCTTTTGAGGTTCTGCATAGGGTGGGAGCAGTTGCTTATCAATTGGCCTTACTTGCTTCTTCTTGTGTGCATCTAATGTTTCATGTATCTCAACTCAAACGAGCTATCAGCGTCTGTCCATACTCTCTGCTAACAGCTCTATGATTTCTTAACTGAAGATCTTAAATTATAGCCCCAACCAACTGTTGTTTTATCTACTAGGAAATTACTGAATGACAACTCTTAGGAAGATTACGAAGCTATTAAATGGCAATTTTCTTATTTCCACCTTGAGGACAAGGTGGCTCTCATTGGGGGGGATATTGATACACCCTTAGCCCAAGTCTATATTAGGAGGAAGAAAGAAGGACAACATCAAAATGGGCTGAAGGAGAAAAGTGGGCTACATGTTTATGAAAGGATGGATAAGGTAGGAATTAGAGGTACTGTTATCACAGCAGAGGAAGAGACAAAAGAAGAGTTTGTTAACAACCTAGACAACTGTCAAAATATGAATGGGAAAGGAATGAGTGGGGTGTTTCATACATCACTTGCAGAAGGAGAAGAGATAAATATGACTGAAGCTGAGTGATAAGAACTCAGGCATTAATTGATTAAGGTGGACATGTTTGGGGTAGGGTTAGGATGTTCTGCACTCTACAGAATCCCCTTATCATTTTCTTTCTCTGCATTTTTCCTGTGATTTCAATCATAACAAAAGGCTATTGATGAGTGTACAAAAGTGCTCTCAAAATATCCTGTTATTGGACAAAAATGCTAAAATGTGAATAGAAATAATTTGAATTAATGTTTATTTTTAAATTTAGTTTCTATTTACTTTGGAATACCTTTAAGCAAGAATTTATATATATATATATATATATATATATATATATATATATATATATTCGTGTGTTTATTTTAATTAATTTATTCTCATTATTTAATCATTTTATTTTATAGATTAATATGAATAATGAATAGACAAGAAAAAATCAAGACTTGGGCCCACAACAAATAAAAGAGATTCATGCATTAAGCAAGTGAAACGATGGGTGCAGTGTATTAAAAAAAATCAAATCTAACTTATTTAAAGGGACAAGGATACGCTACAATATTAGAAACATTTACCTAATTTTAAAAAGGGGATGACACAGCACAACATTGTGTGTAATGCCCCTTTTTCTCATCTCACGAAGAAGGAACGTCACACTATGATGTAATTAAAATTCTACCTTAATGCGGAAAATAATAAATACATTGATTAATTAAGACCCGGTTCATTTTTAACACGTGATTAAATAATTTACATTCCTGGATTGTAAAGTAATCGAGTATTGAAATATGTGTACATTTTTTTTTTGAAAGATAAGGATATAATGATAGTTATAGATACAATAGAATCGACATGGAATTGAAAGTCATACATTCACATCTTATATATATATTATATGCATCAGCCTATTTAATCATAAATTATACAAAAAGCAAAAGATGTATCCACCCGGAATGATACAAATATACACCCATCAAATATAGCAAAACATCAAGCTTCCCAAAAAGATAAACGGTTAGCCATCAGTAGCCACCGACAGTATCAGCCCCTAAGACTGACGAGAAGGGACCGAAGCAGGGTCCTGCTCAGGGTCTTCCTCATCGATGAAATAGCCATCGGAGCGACCGAATTTCGGACAGGAGCCCAAGCAGTGGAAAGGAAGGAATCATCCTGTGGGGTATAGTACATATCAGCCCATATATCCCTAACTGATAGGTAAAACTCCAGGTGGACAAAAGCATTAAAGTCGAAAATAGGCGGGTCATAGCGACCCTAGGCTAGAGACACTGTCAGCTCCCCGTGGGAAACACATCAATCTGTCTGCACATTTATGTGCCAGCAGTCAGGACCTCCATGGAAAGTTATCCTAGTATAACCCAAAAATCCGTGTAGGCGTGACGACATCCTCAGCAAGCTCTAGTCGTAGTAGGGCCAGTAGCCAGGAAACTCAGGTGCTTCCTTTTCTTCACGAATGTCTTCTCGGAAGTACATAGATAGACAAGGATATAGAAATACAAAAAGAGGTGAAACACACATCTTTCATTACCAAAACGGCAGCAAGAAAACAGAATAACGTTGGACGCCCACATAGCATTACGGTATATATACTCATCCACAGCAATAATAAAATTGACAGTAAAATAGAACAACAATAAATAATAGTAAGAATTAACAATATCAGATAGATAATAGTAATATCTTCAGCAGTCAACAGTCCAATAGTCAGATAATTATTGCAGTAATAAGAACATATATTTTCACAGTTATAAATATTCATGCTTAATGAATTATGAGACTGACAGTTCACAATGCAAATGATACCAAGTTCCTACTCCATGGAGCTAGACACTAACATTTCGGAGAAAATGATCAAGGAGTTATGTCAGTATCTCGATAGCCTTAAAAATAGTGTGCTTCATCTTAGCCAACCTTGCATCATTTTCTTTTATTAACCCCCTTGAGCCTATTTGTCTATTCTTTGTCTTAGCTCATTATTATGAATGCTTATGTCTTGAAGCATATCAAATGAGTTTTTGATGATAACAAAGTCAAGATGAAGACCAAGATCAAAAGAAAAGACCAAGACAAAAAGATGAAGACCAAGATCAAAAGAGATATATTAGATATAGGTCTTAGAACATTAATGTGAAATGCTCCCAAGATATCTCAAATGATTTTTCAAAAATGATTTGAATCAATATGGTTTTCAAAGATCAATTCCTAAAAAGAGAACTTATTTTTCTTGGATCATGCCAAACAATGTTCAATATTGCTTAAATCCAAGTTTTCTAAAGTTAGGAATGACATGAATCATTTTTAAGGCTTGAAAAATGAGTTTAAAGTATATTGTAATCGATTACCAAAGTTTAGTAATCGATTACAAGCTAAACAGAAGCCTTGTAATCGATTACACCATCCATGTAATCGATTACCAGAAAGTCAGAAGACGTGTAATCGATTACACAAGTCATGTAATCGATTGCCATATGCCCAGAAAGGGAAGAACATATTCAAAGGGCCATGTAATCGATTACATCAATATTGTAATCGATTACCATGAAGTCAGAGGGCGTGTAATCGATTACATAAGTCATGTAATCGATTACCACAAGCCCAGAAAGCCAAGAACATGTTCTAACTGTCATGTAAACGATTACCAAAACCCTGTAATCGATTACCAGCATTCTGACATGCCCAACAACTATAT
Organism: Ormosia emarginata; assembly: GCA_029884605.1. Taxonomy (NCBI): domain Eukaryota; kingdom Viridiplantae; phylum Streptophyta; class Magnoliopsida; order Fabales; family Fabaceae; genus Ormosia; species Ormosia emarginata. Next base: position 21,655,824 of record JAQQTP010000074.1, on the reverse strand, counting down.
TTTCTTGGCATTTAATGTTGCCACAAAAGCCTCTAACGGTTCTATTGTTCTAAAAACTTATAAATACTCTTCTTAAGGCATCATTTGTGGCTAACTAACATTTGAGAAACATCTTTCAATCACTCTAATCCGAGAATCATCATTAAATCTCTTTTGCTCTATTTTTGTATATATATTTGAGATATTCTTGAAGAGCATCATAGGGCTTCAATTTGTGTAATCTACTCTTGTGAGAGTTTCATCTTGTAAACACTTTGATTCTTTGTAAAGGGGGTGAGGTATCCCTCTAGAGAAAAGAGAGTGAGGTATCTCTCAAAGATTGTAAAGGGTAAGGAATCCCTTGTTGAAGGTGAGGTATCCTTCAAAGGTTGTAAAGGGGGTGAGGTATCCCTCTAGTGAAAAGGGTGAGGTATCCCTGTTTTGAGGCTCAAGCACAAAGGGTGAGGGATCCTAAGGTGTGGTGAGTGCTCGATTGTGTAAAGGTTTTCAAGCACCCATTCAAGCTTGAAGTTTTAGTGAAAAATCTCGAGTGGTTTGCTTGAGGACTGGACGTAGGTCACAAGGGGTGGCTGAACCAGGATAAATCCTTGTGTTTGTTCTTCTCAACTCTATCTCTTTACTTTGTGCTTTAATTATATATGCTTGAGTTGAGTTTGATATCTTGCTTTGCTTGAATTCTTTCTATCTTGGGTTGTTTATTAGTGAGTGAAGTATTTAATCTCGTTTATCTATTCACTTCAATCATCCAATAGCTTCAACGAAAATTGTTAATCAAATGTTTTGCAAAAGATTTACGAAAATATTTTACATACTCAATTCACCCCCCTCTTGAGCATTGAGGCCACTTGGTAACAAGTGGTATCAGAGCTAGGCTCTTGTGTAAAGAGCTTAGCAGCTTCAAGAGAAAGTGATGGCCTCTTCAAATGATTTTTCTGAAAGTTCTTCTCTTTATAGACCTCCCTTTTTCAATGGGGATGGGTATGCGTATTGGAAAGAAAGAATGAAAATTTTTATTGAAGCTATTGACTTGGATGTGTGGGATGCTGTTGAAAATGGTCCTTTTGTCCCCACACAAGTTGTAAATGGTGTAAGGATTAATACACCAAGAAGTGAATGGACGAATAATGATAAAAAGAAGGTCCAATATAATTTAAGAGCCAAAAACATCATTACCACTGCTTTGGGGTATGATGAGTTCTTTAGAGTCTCAAATTGTAAATCCGCCCAAGAAATGTGGGATACCTTACAAGTAACTCATGAGGGTACTAGTGAAGTGAAAAGATCAAGGATAAATACTCTCACTCATGAGTATGAACTTTTTAGAATGAACCAAGGTGAAAGCATTCAAGAAATGCAAAAATGTTTCACACATATTACAAATCATCTTGCTTCATTGGGAAAGATTTTTCCTAATGAAGATCTTATTAACAAAGTGTTGAGATGTTTGAGCAGGGATTGGCAACCTAAAGTGACGGCTATTTCGGAATCAAGAAATCTAGCAACTATGACCTTAGCCACACTTTTTGGAAAGCTACAAGAGCATGAATTAGAATTGAATAAACTCAACCAAAATGAGGAGCTTGACGAGAAAAAGAAGGGAATTACTCTCAAGGCCACCTCCTCCATGATTAATGATGATGATGATGATGATGATGGAGATGACTTGGAAATTAATGAGGAGAATCTTAGCCTTCTAGTAAAGAAGTTTGGAAGATTCTTCAAAAAGAATGGAACTCAAAGAAGTCCTCCCTTTCCCTCAAAGAATGCCTATCACAAAGGGGAAAGAATCTCAACCACTCCTAAATGCTATGAATGTGGAGAATTGGGACACATGAAGGTGGAGTGCCCAATCGATCAAAGGAAAGTGGAGAAGTATGAGAAGAGGTACTCAAAGGAAAAGAAAGAAAGAAGAGTCTACATAGCTTGGGATGATAATGACATAGATTCAACTGAGAGTTTGGACAATGAGAAAGCCAATCTATGTTTCATGGCTAGAGGAGAAGAGGAAGATGAATATGACATGGAGGTAACATCCTCAAATTTTGAATCAAATTTTTCTTCTTCCTATGATGAATTGCAAGATGCATTTGAAGAATTGCATAATGAATCTATGAGACTTGCAAAACTTGTTTTATCATCCAAGAAAACAATTTCCTCTTTTGAAAACAAAATTTCTATTTTATACAAGGAAATTGAGGAACTTAAAATTGAAAATGAAACTCTTGGACTCATTGATGCAAATTCCTTATGCATGACATGTTCTTTACTTGATAATGCATCTACATCCTTTTCTTGCTCATCATGCAAATCTTTTGAAAAGGAAATTGAAGACTTGAAAAATACTCTTTCAAAATTTACCCTTGGAAGAGATAATTTGAACATATTGCTTGGGAATCAAAAATGTGTGTTTCAAAAGGTTGGCTTAGGGTACAATCCCAAAAATCAACAAAAACTTTACAAGAATTTCTTTGTTCCCTCAAGTACATCAACAAGTCCTTTTATAAAGTGTTTTCATTGTGGCAAGAAAGGACATAGTGCATCAACTTGTAATGTAAAGAAGAATATCAATAATAAGAATGGAACTAAAATGGTTTGGGTTCCCAAAGGCACTTTGCCAAAAACTAACACACAAGGACTCAAGAAAACTTGGGTACCAAAAGCCAAAAATTGAAATGTGTTGTAGGTGTGCTTGAAGGCCAAGAACTGTATTTGGAACCTCAAAAATGGCTGCTACAAGCACAAGATCAGAAAATACTCCAAGTTCTCTTCCTTGCCACCAAGAAGCTTGGACTTGCAATTTTTGGATAAGTGGAGACTTGTTCTATGCCTTAACTTGTTTTAAAATTGTATTTTTCTAGGTTTTATATCTTGAAAATATCTTTATATGTAATAATATGCTAGATAAGTTCACTTCTTGTTTGAAATAGCATATTTGATATAAAACATCATTGAACTTGACATATTAGATCAATCATGCATCTAAACTCTTGTTGCACAATTTCGATGCATAATTTTCTGCATAATCTCATTTCTGCTGCATAATGAACTCATTTGCTGCATAAAATGCAATTTTTCTGCATAATGCATGATTCTTCTACATAATCTGTTTTCCTGCTGCATAATTTGAAATTTGCTGCTTAATATAGTGTTTTTACTGCACAACCACCTTGATTTAATCAATTTTGAATCTAATACTGACTTGAGCGTCGGAGGTTTCCCCAAAGTTGTTTTGCAGGTGCTTCATCATGATTATGTCCTTCAAGGAGCTTAAAATTGACAAATCATGTCCAAATGGCTTAATCCTTGGTAAATGAAGTGATTTTGCATAATCATATGTTTTCGATCAAGAAATGGTTAGTTCTTATGCCTACACAATGTTTGGAAATGACTTGAAATGTTTTGGAACTAATTTAAAAGGTTTGAAATTGATCTTTTTCTATTTAAAATTCAAAATCTGAGTTTTAGTAATCTGGTAATCGATTACAAGACCTTTGTAATCGATTACAATGGTTCTACTAAGCGTTCCAAGCTAAGTCAGAAAGCAGGTAATCGATTACACCTCTAATGTAATCAATTACAACATTCCCAGAAGGCATATAATCGATTACACCACATATGTAATCGATTATCAGGAATCCAGAACATGCGTAATCGATTACACAGCTAATGTAATCGATTACACAGGGTTTTAAAGAGCAAAAACACATGGGACATCCTTTTTTCTTTGCATCTGCCATCAAGCTTTGTCATGATGATTCCTTCTTCATATATTATCTAACCCCATTTGCTCTTGTATATGACTCTGAATTCTTTTGGCATAAATGATAAATACTATCTACAATTTTTTTTACATGTATTTGCTATTGGTATCACATATGGATGTACTAAACTATCTATACTCTAATATTGATCTTGCTGGGCCTGATTATACAATGCTGAATGCTTATGTTGTTTTTGATAATGCCAACGGGGGAGAGATTAGTGAAATATGTTGCATGTGTACGAGGGAGCTTTTGCACTTTTACATGAAAATTATTTATCATATCTCATGCATACATTACGGGGGAGAATTTCCCTTTAATCTCTGATGAATAAAATGCAAATATTTCTCTCTTTTCAATGTTTATTTTGTCATCATCAAAAAGGGAGAGAATGTGAATGCTTATGTCTTGAAGCATATCAAATGAGTTTTTGATGATAACAAAGTCAAGATGAAGACTAAGATTAAAAGAAAAGACCAAGACAAAAAGATGAAGACCAAGATCAAAAGAGGTATATTAGATATAGGTCTTAGAACATCAATATGAAATGCTCCCAAGATATCTCAAATGGTTTTTCAAAAATGATTTGAATCAATATGGTTTTCAAAGATCAATTCCTAAAAAGAGAACTTCTTTTTCTTGGATCATGCCAAACAATGTTCAATATTGCTTAAATCCATGTTTTATAAAGTTAGGAATGACATGAATCCTTTTTAAGGCTTGAAAAATGAGTTTAAAGTATATTGTAATCGATTACCAAAGTTTAGTAATCGATTACAAGCTAACCAGAAGCCTTGTAATCAATTACACCATCCATGTAATCGATTACCAGAAAGTCAGAGGATGTGTAATCGATTACACAAGTCATGTAATCGATTACCATATGCCTAGAAAGGGAAGAACACGTTCAAAGGGCCATGTAATCGATTACATCAATATTGTAATCGATTACCATGAAGTCAGAGGGCGTGTAATCGATTACATAAGTCATGTAATCGATTACCACAAGCCTAGAAAGCCAAGAACACGTTCTAAATGTCATGTAATCGATTACCAGAACCCTGTAATCGATTACCAGCATTCTGACATGCCCAACGACTATATTTTCTTGGCATTTAATGTTGTCACAAAAGCCTCTAACGGCTCTATTGTTCTAAAAACTTATAAATACTCTTGTTGGGGCATCATTTGTGGCTAACCAACATTTGAGAAACATCTTTCAATCACTCTAATCCGAGAATCATCATTAAATCTCTTTTGCTCTGTTTTTGTATATATATTTGAGATATTCTTGAAGAGCATCATAGGGCTTCAATTTGTGTAATCTACTCTTGGAAGAGTTTCATCTTGTAAACACTTTTATTCTTTGTAAAGGGGGTGAGGTATCCCTCTAGAGAAAAGAGAGTGAGGTATCTCTCAAAGATTGTAAAGGGTGAGGTATCCCTTGTTGAAGGTGAGGTATCCTTCAAAGGTTGTAAAGGGGGTGAGGTATCCCTCTAGTGAAAAGGGTGAGGTATCCCTGTTTTGAGGCTCAAGTACAAAGGGTGAGGGATCCCAAGGTGTGGTGAGTGCTCTATTGTGTAAAGGTTTTCAAGCACCCGTTCAAGCTTGAAGTTTTAGTGAAAAATCTCGAGTGGTTTGCTTGAGGACTGGACGTAGGTCACAAGGGGTGGCTGAACCAGGATAAATCCTTGTGTTTGTTCTTCTCAACTCTATCTCTTTACTTTGTGTTTTAATTATATATGCTTGAGTTGAGTTTAATATCTTGCTTTGCTTGAATTCTTTCTATCTTGGGTTGTTTATTAGTGAGTGAAGTATTTAATCTCGTTTATCTATTCACTTCAATCATCCAATAGCTTCAACGAAAATTGTTAATCAAACGTTTTGCAAAAGATTTACGAAAATATTTTACATACTCAATTCACCCCCTCTTGAGTATTGAGGCCACTTGGTAACAATTGTATGCCTTATGTGAAAAATCATTTTTTTACCTTACCTTAGGGAATGAGAGAGCATTGGTTCATTTTCATTTGAGGAGATCTTTTGCTTGCTTGTGGGCAATTAATAGTTCAAGTGTAGGGGTTGTGTAAATTGATGTGTAATATATGCAAGGTGATAAAAAAAACAAAAGAAAAAGAAAATCATAAAAAAATGAAAAAAAAAATAAATGCAAGAAAGGCTATGAAGGAAAAGAAATCGGAAAAAGAAAAAGAAAAATAAGAGAAGGAATATGTAAAACGAATGTGCATAATGTGGAATTGGGGGTAAAATTTCATGCTTGTCACTTGTCAATTGAGTTCCTCCCCAATGCTCTTTTATTCTCTTGGGTTCTTAGCTTGTCATATCCATATTGTTTCCTTCCCTTACCTTGGCCCCATTACAACCTTGAATCAAGTTCTCTTGATTTGTATGTGCATGTGTTTTGAGTAGTAGAGAAGTAGAAGATAAGCAAGCTTATGGTAGTGCAATTGTTCAGGAGTTGAATTGAGTGAAATACCTACCATTTAAACTCTTGAAAGATTGATAGTGTATCTTGTAAGGATCTATCATTCTTGATTCATATTTTTCAAATTGAAGATATCTTTCTTGTTAGTTTGAGATGTGAAGAAATGTCACCTTATGAATGTTTTGTCCCTTTGAATCTTTTCTTAGTCTTCTTACTTGTAAATTTTGGTATTCTTGAATGTCATTGGAATTTAAGTCTTTTAGTGTCTGTTTGGCTCCTGGAATTGAGCATGAAATTAGAACTTGGAATTGGAATTGGACTTCTGAATTCTAATTTTTATGTTTAGAATGCCATTTAGAATTGGAATTGTAATTCCATAAACTAATTCCATGGAATTGAAAAGCAACTAAGTTAAGTCTTTCTCAATTCTTAGCATATACCTTAAGAATTACAAATTTCATAACTTAAAAATTAAACTCTCTTTCTCTCTCTCCACATTTATTTATGAACAATCATATTTATTAAGATTTTATATTTATATAGAAAATTATTTTTATATTTATATAAAAATTATTATAATAACTATCTATTTTTTTCTAAAAAAATTCATGGAAAATTTCTTTATAAAAAATATGATTACTATATTATACAAATATTATTGTATGAATATTTTTATTAATTTTAGTTTTGAAAATATTTTTTTAATGTTTTAGATAATACCTTTAAACAATAAAATTATAATTAAATTTAGAATTACAATTTCTTATCTTAATTATTTGACAACCCCAAACTTAGAATTTAAGATTCTGGACCAATTCTAATTCTAAAAGAATTGGAATTAAAATTAAAATTCTATATTTCAATTCTAATTCCGCTATCCAAACGGATCCTTAGAGTTTTCAACTTTTTAGATTGTATGTTGATCCCTTGTTCCCTAGTTTTGGTCTTATGTGTTTTGCCTAGGAGTGCAAATGTTAAGTGTGGGAGAATTTGATAATCACATATTTTATACATTAATAAACCCTTATTTTTAGTCATTTACACTCTCCATATACTTAATTGATTGAGTTTGGTCATATTTTATAAGTTTGGACTCAAATTGGGCCTAATTGATTTTTTCTAGCATTAATGAGTTTTGACACTATTTCTGTATTTTCGGCCATAACTTGAGTTCTAGATATTTGAAAATTATGCATTTTATCTTGTAGAAAATCTAAAAGGAAGCTCTACAACTTTGATGCAGAACTCGAAGTCTTAATCAGATGTCTAGTGGACTTAATTGGGCCTAGAAGTCAGAACACGAGTTTAGAGACCCTTTGATATTGTTTTGTGTATAACTTGAGTTGTAGACCTCCAAATTGCATGGGGTTTGGGCCCAATTGCTCATAATGGACCCAAATTTGTAATTAATGGGTTTTTAATCATGTGAAGCCAAAATAGAGAGTAGTTTTGGGGGTTAGAAGGAAAAAAATCGAGAAAGCTTTCATTACACACTTTTCTCACCTTTTCTCTAGAACTATTTTCCTCTCCCTTCTCTCTAGATTTTCATTTTTCTTTCTTTTCTTTTTCGGAGTTCTCCCATTCTCATGGAGAGCTAAACTTATGTAATCAATTTGGAATTTTTGAAGAAATTGTGGTTTGGATTCTTGAGATCTTGATTTTGTTTTGCGTTTGAATTGATTTTGGATTCCTCTTCTTCTTCTTCTTGATCTTGAATGCATAAATGATGATACTGTTTATATTTGATCTGATTGGATCTTGATTTAAGACTGAGAATTATGTTTGTATTTTGGTTAATTGATCTAAATTCATCACACAATTAGAGGCTAGGTTACTAATTTGTGCCTAGGTTAATTAAATTCAGTTATCAAATTAACATAGATCTAACATGAGTTATGCGATTGTAAATTTGTGTGTCAATTGTTAATTGAATTCTAGATGATTATCTAGTATGAATTCTGGATTTAATGCAGAGATTTTGATTAAATTTGAATTAACCATTCAAATGCACTTCAACTATTTGATAAAAGATCTATGATAGAATCAACCCAATTTCAGATAAGTTTTTGAATTGATTGTTCTTTTAATTGAATTTCTCGTTTTAATTCTATTATTTATATGCTTTGAGTTCTCAAATTCCTCTCCCAAATTTTAGTTTGATCTGATCAAATTGCATTTAACAATCCTTGAGAGATGATCTGGTGTTGCTTCCTATACTACAAGCTATAGGTATAACTCACTTACAATTTTGATTGAGTTTGGCGCTCAATCAATGTTTGTCCCACAACTCCACCTTTAGCAAAGTGCTTGTCTCACTACTTTGCAAGGTCAAGGGGCTTATCTCGCTCCCTTAGTAAGGAATTGTGGTAAACTATGGTTCAACCTTATTATATAAGGGTTCCATCTCAACCATTCAAATGCACTTCAACTGTTTGATGAAAGATCTATGATAGAATCAACCCAATTTCGGATAAGTTTCTGAGTTGATTGTTCTTTTAATTGAATTTCTCGTTTTAATTCTATTATTTATATGCTTTGAGTTCTCGAATTCCTCTGCCAAATTTTAGCTTAATTTGATCAAATTGTATTTAACAATCCTTGAGAGACGATCTGGTGTTGCTTCCTATACTACAATCTATTGGTATAACTCACTTACAATTTTGATTGAGTTTGGCGCTCGATCAATTATTGTCCCACAACTCCACCTTTAGCAAAGTTCTTGTCTCACTACTTTGTAAGGTTAAGGGGCTTATCTCGCTCCCTTAGTAAGGAATTGTGGTAAACTATGGTTCAACCTTATTATATAAGGGTTCCATCTCAACCATTCAAATGCACTTCAACTGTTTGATGAAAGATCTATGATAGAATTAACCTAATTTCGGATAAGTTTCTGAATTGATTGTTCTTTTAATTGAATTTCTCGTTTTAATTCTATTATTTATATGCTTTGAGTTCTCGAATTCCTCTCCCAAATTTTAGCTTAATTTGATCAAATTGTATTTAACAATCCTTGAGAGACGATCTGGTGTTGCTTCTTATACTACAAGCTATAGGCATAACTCACTTACAATTTTGATTGAGTTTGGCACTAGATCAATGATTGTCCCATAACTCCACCTTTAGCAAAGTGCTTGTCTCACTACTTTGTAAGGTCAAGGGGCTTATCTCGCTCCCTTAGTAAGGAATTGTGGTAAACTATGGTTCAACCTTATTATATAAGGGTTCCATCTCTATGGATCAACCTCATTACATAAGGGTTCCATCTCTTTGGATCAACCTTATTACATAAAGGTTCCATCTTTATGGATCAACCTCATTACATAAGGGTTCCATCTCTATGGATCAACCTTATTACATATGGATTCCAACTCTTACTATGGTTTAACCTATAAGGGAACTAACTCTTGCTATAGTTTAACCTATAAAGGAACCAACTTTTGCTACAGTTTAACCTATAAGAGAACCAACTCTTGCTATAGTTAAACCTATAAGGGAACCAACTCTTGCTATAGTTAAACCTATAAAGGAACCAACTCTTGTTATTTCCCTATTTCAACTCAACTTATTGAGAGAATAAAGCATTTACTAGAGAACTTGTATATTTCACTCAACTTTAACTATTAAATGAGTTACTAGTGTTTTTAGGACTCAAACCATCCTAAAACACCTCAAATTTTTCTAAAACGGATGATTTTTAAGATTTTACCAAATGTTTCTAAAATTTTGAAATTTTTACTACATGAAGCCTTATGTCTTAGCTTTCAATTGCAACAAGAATCAGGCCAATCTGATATCTATAACTCAAGTTCTGCTACAAACACTACAAGCTATCAAAATTGAGTTTTCTCTCTGTTTTGCATTATTTGAATAACACTAGTGTTATTCGAATAACACACATGAGATTTCACTTCCTGGAGCTCCCGGTGATGCTTTATTAGAATAGTAACCATGTTATTCGAATAACGGATTGCAGAACATCATTCCTGGTGCAGAAAACAGTCATATTTCCTGTTCCATTGATTTCTAAACTAGTTCCAATCCTAAACATGATCTCTAACATGATAGAATCATCAAACACTAACTAAATCCATCTATCTTAGACTCATGAACAAAGTTTAATCATCCAAAATACCTATTTTCCAAGTTCCTCATCTATGAACCAAAACGGTTTGTCTAGGGCTACAAACGGCCATATTGCACTCACTAGGCTGAAAATGACTAATCTTAGGCAAAGAATGCAAGACCAAGCCAAGAACATGGATTTGGCTCTCCAAACCCATTTTTCCATTCATGAAAACTGAGTTCATTCAAGATGAACCAAAAAGAGAAAGATGAATAGAAACTCCCCTACCTCTTGTGTAGATGAAGATCTTGAAGCCTTGATGTGCTCCTCCTGTTCCTCTTTGATTTCTCTTCTTCCTTTTCCCTTTTTCTCCTTCGTTTTCCCCTTCTTTTCCTCCTTTTCTGTTTGCTCTATTTTCTGCTTCATTTTCGTAGAGAAGGAGAGATAAAAATAGAGAAATAAAAAGAAATAGGATAGGAACAAGTTTCTGTACTTAAACTTATATTTGCTAATGACACTTGAATTATGCTAAATCAAGTTTTTTAACTTCTAACAACTTTAAAATAAATCCTAAGATTCATCTAAATTGTTGTTTCACCATTTTCTCAAGTTTTTATATCATCTGCTAGTCAATCCGATATTGAAGCACACTCTCAGTATGCTTAAAAATATCAAATTAACTCTTATTATCCTCAAATTTTAACAGCATCTTAATTAACTCATTTGAAACCTAGAAACAAGTTATCCATTCATGTTTCCCTCAACTTAGCCTTTAAAGCCATTTTCTGAGTTATTTTAGGCTACTTTTCACCTTCTGTGTTGCAGCAAAGTTCCTAAACTAACTCAGTTTATCACAAAACTGAACTGGCAGGTCAAGCAAGTATTTGGCTATCTCTATAACCCTTTACAAGCTTAACACGTTATTGATGGTGTTACACCGCACAACACCGTGGAGAGAAAAGAAACAGAGTGAAAATAAAGGCACAAGGTCGTACAACAAGAAAAAGAACAATGGCAGCACAGTGCGCCACATAGAGTGGGAGAAAGAAAATAAAAGAAATAAATGCACACCACTCTAGAAAGAAAAAAGAAAAAGGACATGACAACAACATTTAAGTTATTTGCAATGGAGAATTTTAGTAAGATTATTTTATTGTGTTCTAATTTTATTATGTCTTGCTAAATTCTCTATACTAAAGAGATGATGAAATCCTTATTATTTTGACATTGCTATGTTAAATTGTTTTTATCCAATTTAGGATTTAATGCTTATTAATTCTATTTTTCTATCAGATTATATGAATGAATTTTTAGATGAGTTCAATTATACTTTTCTCATGCTTTGCAATTTATTTGTGTTATCTAAGTGTTGGTGATAATTGTTGGATATTAATTGTGATTTCTTATTAAGGATATATTTTATGATTTGATAATTTACTATTAATTTGGAAAAATTAATCATAAACTTGATTATTATTTTTAGTATTTTATTGATAGATCTACAGTGATCACATGCTTGCCACTAGATGTTCATGAGTTAAATTATTTGGGTATAATAATTTAAAATAGTTAATGTTAAAATTAATCTTGGTGGATTCATAACCTTAGTCATCTTGCATCTGGTAGAAACCCAACTTGTTTACTTTGCTTCACTTTAATTTGCATTTAAAATTAATTTTTGTTCACTATTAATCATTTAATATTTTTCTTTAGTTTCTTTGTTCCTTTTGCTATTCTTTTAATTTGTCTCTCTGTGGAATCGACTCCACAAAGTTGTGCTATAACTACCGCATTATTCTTTGGGCGTAATTAAATTTCAGTGCCATTGCCGGGAAGACAGTAAAAGAATTGTTAAACAATTTTCTTTCAGCAGTTTATAAAGGCGATAACTTTATTCTTTGTTTTAGGTCATGGAATGAGATGACTCAGGTCTTCTTTAATAAGACCCATGCTTTAAAAAGGAAAATTTCTACCTTTGTACAAAAGGATAATGAGACTTTGTATCAGTCTTGGGAGAGTTTTAAGGAGTTGTTGAGTATGTGTCTTGTAACACCCTGGAAATTACTTGTTTCATGATTTATATTCATTTTATAATATTTGTGATTTTTGTGAATTATTTTAGTGATTTTAATTATTTTAATATATTTCTTGATTTGCATGCATATCAAGCGGGGTCGAAAAAATAATGTTTTACTGAGACAAAAAATTTTGGACTGTGAAATGGGGCCGGAGATCTTACTAAACCCGAAGCTAGACACAGTTTACGAAGTTTTCATTTTTTGAGATTTTATTTGACAGATAAAATTTGGGTGCGTCCTATTATCTAACAGACAATAAATAGTAGTTTTGTTAACTGTAACCTTTGTCTATTGGATAATAACTTTTAGTAAAGTACAAGTCATCTTTCTAGAAGGTTCACTTTATGTGACATCACCTTGATGACATCACTTAGATGACATCATCGTTGACTTTTCAAAAAGGTGAAAATTGGCTTCTTGAAGAAGCTTCATCAAAATTTAATGGAGAAGCTTTCTACTAAGCTTGTTGGAGAAGCTTCTCCCTTCTCTCTCATTGGGTGGCTATGGTTTTGGAGGGCAAAGGTGGATGCCCACTTTATCATTTTTCCATCCAAGTTCATTTTATTTCATCTCTCCAAAAAGATACACACTTTTCTCTCACTTTTCTTTTTCTCATTTTCTCTTCTTCCTTTCCTCTCCATGCTCCACGGCCATGCACTCTTCCTCCACCTTCCATGGTTGTTTAATTTCAACCAAATACTTTTCTTGAATAAACACCTCACTTGAAGGCTTTCCCTTGTTGGAACCATCTTCAAAAACTCACATCTTCATCATTTTCTTTCCAGTTCTAGCTTGAAGCTTTTGAGGTAAATTTTTTTATCTCCATCTTCTCTTCTCTTTTTCATGTTCAAGGCCATTTTTGGAGAGTCATTATACATTTGGTTCATCACTTGTTCATCTATCTATCCAAGCAACCAAAAACTAAACACAAAACCCTCACCTTTCCTCTATTGAAGCTCACGGCCTCACCCTCAAAAACCACCCATCCATCTTCTTTAATTCCAACTAATCACATATCTTGAACCTAGACACCCTTTTGAGAAACTTTCATGTTATGGTCATCATCTACTTCATCCATCTTCAAGCACTTTCTTCATACCTAGGGTTTGAAGGTTTCTAAGGTGAAGTTTTAATCTTCACTCCTTTCTTTCTTTTTTCAATATTCTAAACCATCATTTTGATCAATGGTCTATTCCTTTCAAGCTTTAGATCTAATATTTGTATGTTTGTTGTCTTAAGGGTTTACTTGTTAGTGTTGGACGAAATCATCAAGGAGACTTCAAGGAGCTTCCTTTTTATCTTCTCTTGAGGTAAGAGGGAGATTAACCTCATCGACCAAACATGGTGGTGAGACAATGGAAATTTTGTGTTTGTAAGTGAAAAAAATCCATGCGAGGATCTCTCCACTTGATTGTGTGGTTGTGGTTTGTGCTTACTTGTTGAATGTGTGCTTATTTACTATGTGTGACCATATGACTTTAACTTGGTTTGTGTTTATTTAGCTTTATGTGGTTATATTATGTTGATAATATGTATGAATTGTTATGTTTGCTTATTGTTTATATGTGGTTGTGATAATATGCATGAAACTATTATGGTAGAATTTTTATGGTTGAATTAATCCTATGAATCATTTGAGAAAGAAAAGAAATTTTAGTCCCAATGACCACCAAGGCCCATGGCCTCTATGCTCATTTTGGGTGATCCAAGTTAAAAATATTTGGTTAGTTATGAATTCATAAGATTAGGCAACTAGAAATTGGATTAAGGATTTACAAAGTGGAAAAATAAATGAATAAGGTTTTATGATTTAAAAAGGAAGTGATTTTCGATTGTGGAGACTAATTTAGGATGAAGGTTTGAAACTTGAGTATTTTGTTTAAAAAGAATTTTTAAGAAGAATATGGAACGCATAGCTTTTATTAGATAAATAATGATTTTTAGTCCTAGAGATGGAAAAGAAGTTTTAAAGGTGATTTAAGACTTAAAACATTTTATTTGAAAGGAATGGAACAAAGTTTTTATTATTATTATTAGATAAGAGTGATTTTGATCATGATGATGGAAAATAAGTTTTTGAACGTGATTTGGAACTTAGAGTATTCTATTTAAGAGGATTTTAGTAAAGATAATAGAGAAAGTTTTCAGTAAATTAATATAATGTGGATTTTGAGGAGAACATTAGATGATGTTTATGCGATTGTGAAAATAGTGGTTTGCTATTAGGCCGACGTACTGGACCCAGTTTTGTTAAAATATGATTTATGGTCCGTGGTGCCTTAGATTATGCATTGAATTATCGTGCATTGAACATTATCATACATTGAACATTATACATTGTTTGGTTGTTATGCCGATGTGCTGGACCCGAGTGCATCAGTGTTATTATGTAATTGTATGGGCAGTTATATAATATCATTGATACTAATGGTATCAGACAATTGTATGGGCGGTTGTTTTGATATCATTGGGAACAGTACAATGGTGGCTTGAGTTATGCATTGAGTTATTATGCATTGAACATCATACAGTCAGTGTCAGTATGACTTTTGTTGCCTAGGAGTGAATGAAAATTGAGTAGTGTGATCCAATGGAAGGATTTCAGGGTGCGTCAGGGCAAGGTGATTCATCTAATGACCTAGTTGTCACATTATATAGCTCTAGCCATGAAGAACCATTGTAACGCATTGACAATGAACCGACAGACATTACTTCTTTTCGCAATCCAACGTAGACTGTCATTGAGGGTGGCAAATCTTCTAGAACATTCATCTCTGAATTTGAGTATTAGCTCCATGGAGTAAGAACTGGTTCAGTGTGCATACACATGGTCAGTACACATATTGTTGTGGCATGGTCAACATATATATTGTGGTGGCATAATCATTATATATTTATGGTGGATATCTATTGTTATAAGGCTGTTAATGTTTATATTATTATGGGATATGCTTTCTGATGATATTTATGAAATTGATAACTTGAATATATCTGCAATATATATATGTATGGAATGACTTTGTAATTCGTATCATTTTCTTCGTTGCCATTTTGGTATGCAATGTAGGGGATCTCACCTCTTTGTTGTATTGTTCTAGGTTACAATTATGTTGAAAAAGACTATGAAGGAAGGCGAGGTTGAACCGTCTGGACTTTAGTATATTGACTTTTGATAACGGTGATGGCATCTGAACGAGATTTCTTTGGCTATGTGTGGGTACAGCTTCATGGAGGCATCGATGCTTGGCATGTCAACTGTGACACTGAGCGCTTCGTGTATAGAAGGGAGGTGACTCTGCTTAGGAGTAGTACCTATCTTGGGGTTACTACTTTCACGTTCAATGCTTTTGTGCATGTGGAGTTCTCTATTCCCATTAGAAACCTGTGGGGTGATCAGCATTACACCAATAGGGAGGATTCTAGGGAGTCGACTGCTCAAACTGCTATCCGTCGCAACATGCCTCGACCGGGGAGTTTGCCCGTTCTAGTTCCAGATGAAGACCAAGTGGGAGATGTTACCCTTCAGGTGTTTGGACTTGGGCTGGGTCGAGTTTTTATATGGTAGTAGTACACGTCTTCTGTTGTTTGAATATGTAAGTAGTATGCTTTGTGTTACCAGTACTTTATGTTATAGATAGATATGTACATATGGAATGTATTTTCCTTCAGTGGTTTTGTTTTATGAGCTGTGTACTAAATATATTTCATTCGTGACTCATATTTTCTTTATATGCACAATGATTAAATTTGGAAATTTGTTGTCAAGTCATAGCACGCCAAAATTTAGTGATTGTGGTAGAATGACGATTATGTCATGGTTATTAAATCAAGGGGTGTTACATGTCCTTACTATGGGTATGAGAATTGGCACTTAGTGAGTTATTTTTATGAGGGACTTACACCTAGAGAGCGCTAATTTGTGGAGATTATGTGTAATGGTGAGCTCTTATAGAAAGATCATGATGAGGCCATAGAATACCTTAATGAGCTTGCTGAAAAAACTCACACTTGGACTAGACCTAGTGCTACTGAGAGCACAAATAGGTCATGACCTGTAGGAAACCCAAATGGTGGTGGAATTTACCATCTCAAGAAAGAGAATGACCTAAAGGCTAAGGTTCAGATGCTCACTAGGGAGCTAAATGTGTTAAAGACTAAGAACTTAAAGCCAACACATGTGGTTAATCATTCAGAGTCTTTTGGACCATGTTTTGTGTCTGGTGGGGTAGATCACCTCAACTAAGAGTGTCCCACATTTGTTGAGATGATAGGGATGTACGAGGAACAACGTAATGCCTTAGGTATGTGCAAGAAGCCTTTTATTTCTCTGATACCTATAATCCAGAGTGGTGCAATCACCCCAATTTTAGCTGGAAATCTGAAAACTAGTCGTCTGCACAACCCTCTAGATCATATCCTACACCATATCATGCACCTTCATCTTCTAAGAGTCCTTTAGAAAACATTTTGCAGGTTTTTATTGAGGCACAAGATAAGAATAACCAAAAGTTTGAATCTTTGATTAATCAAGTAATTGAAGAAAACAAGGAGATAAAGAGTCAAGTGTCCAAATTGATGAACTCCTTGATTGAGAACAAGTGAGGTAAGTTCCCTTCTTAAGCTTAGTCTACACCCAATGGTCAACTCATGGCACAAAAGAATTTGAAGGATGTGAATGTCATTGTGACATGAAGTGGTACATCATTACACATCCTAACAACAAACAAATCAGAGGATGTGTAAAAGAATCAAGATATTAGTGATGTCAAGCTGTTAAAGGAACCTGAGGTGATAAAGAGTCCTGTTAAGGCACCATTCCCTCAAGTTTTAAAATCAAGCAAGCGAACTATGGATCCTAACAATGAAATCCTTGAGAATCTAAGGTAGGTAAAAATCAATTTTCCTCTTTTGTATGTGATTAAATAAGTTCCTACTTATGTTAAAGTTCTCAAGGATTTGTGTACAGTTAAGAGGAAGTACCATGTGAAGAAGACAATGTTCCTAATGTAACATACTAATACCGATAACCTAGTATATCTGCTATATACCTGGATAAACAGTATTAGCCATGCTACGTCTAACATAAACATCAACTAATTCATATCATTTAAACAAATAATAATGGAGAGCCTTGCGGAAACTAAAAGTTGTATATAAACATCATTGTAATACATAAACTTCTTATACAAACTCAAAGCAGTATAAAGTAAATCAGACTATAACTACTAAGCATAAAGACTACTCTAGTCTTCATACTTTTTCTTCTTTCCTTTGGAAGTACTTCCACCTAGATTTACATGGCAACACACAGGGTGAAAAATTACAATTCTTAGTATAAGTATACCAAAACTAGAGTTTAATCATTCATAATGAGTAAACCAACTAACTAAAACATAAGATCATACTTGCAACAGATAAATGAGCATTTTCTCAACACCATCAGAATATATACATCAGCTCTATGCAATATTCACAAGGCAAGCTATAACCTTATCTAACATTGATAATGAACAATGATACCGAACAATCGCCTATATAATTATAAGATATCATCAAGTAAGACAACCACCCATACAGTTGTCACAGAAGGCAAATGCAATACATACACAAAAGAATATAAATCACCTATAAACAATTACTAAGAGAATATAATTATTATGTTATGGATTGTTAAGCTCAAAGAAAAATGTATGATTGTGAATATGCAATGTCATGAGACTTGACTATTCCTATGGGTAGGGAGGGAATCTGTTACCTCCTTAACCTACCAGGTAGGGAGGGAATATGTTACCTCTGTAACCTACCTTATACTGAGTTTATTTTTCCCCTACTTTAACTATTAGGAATAACAAGTGTGTGAAAAATGTGTTGTGTGTGAAAAACATGGTGCTACGTCTAACTCTTATATATCCACCACATAAACTCTATACTAAGTTTATCTCTGCATTACTGGCTCTACCTCAACTCTATGAAAGCACTTCATGCACTGAGGCACTCAACTATTGCCAACTAAACTTAGTATACTTTCTATCCTTAAATTACTAGCTCTATCTCAACTCTATGAGAGCATAAACTCTAGCACTCTACTATTGCCAACAAACTCAAAATACTTGTATCTAGTATTCCACCTCTTCATCACTCCACAAGTGATATCTAATGCAACTCTGTGTTGCCTAAGGGTCTAAATACCTATCTATGGCAATCCATAGTTAATGGATGCACAAGGACTGCTTACTTTCTCTTATATGTTATACGGTCTTTCACTTTAAAAAATACCTCTACTAGTGTCTCAACACACTCAATAAGGCATATAAAAGGGATTCTATCAAGTAAGAAACTAAATTCATCAAAATAAGCATTTTGGTGAATTCTTGGAACTCACGCCTCGGCATAGCCCTTGACATGTTGTGGCGCCAAGCTCTCTAGTCACTCACGTCTCAGTGTGGTTCATGTCACTCCACAGCACGCTACTCTTGGCCTCACTCACGCCTTAGCGTGGTTCTCAGTAACGCCACAGTGTGATGAGTTTTATGTAGAATTCTGTAGAAATTGCATTGTTCCATTGAGGAACATCTATCTTCCAATCTCTAATCTACAGATCCTAAATGTTTTTCAACCTTAATCATGGTTTCTAAACATATTAGAACCTTCATACAAGTTATCTAATCACTTATCTTCATGATCAAATCACATGTATGCTACCCTTTCATCTTAAAACTCATTCTTCTAACTTAACTTACAAGCTTCATACATGAAAAAAGGAATAGAAGAATAAAGGAACAAACACCCCTACCTCTTGTATGGATGATAATCTTTAAGCTTAGCCTTTGTCTTTCCCCTTTTTCTTTCTTTCTTCTCCTCTTTCTCTTCTTTCCCCTTTTGTTTTCTACCTCGGCTATTAGAAATGGGGAAAAGAAGTCTAATTTGACTTCTTATAGTTGACCACTAATGTGGTACTAAAATTCCTGATCTACTAAGAACACTTTGATTTCTCTAAATCAAGTTTCCTAACTTCCAACAAGTTTACAATAAATTCTAAGATTCATCAAAAATCTTATTTCACCAATATCTCATCTTTTCATATCTGCTGGTAGTCAAATTGGCATTAAAATACACAACCAGTATGCTTAAAAATACTAAACTAACTCTGATTGTCCTCTAATTTTAATTACATCCTCTTCCACCTATTTGTAACTTAGAAACAAACTCTCTAGGTTTATTTTCCTCAACTTAGCAATTTATGCAACTATCTGAGTTATTTTAAGCTACTTTTCACACTCTGGGTTGTAACAAAGTGCCTAAACGAACTTAGTTTGTCACAAAACTACTCATGCATGCCAAGCAGGTATTAGGCTACTTTTGTAACCTTATACAAGCCTAACATGTCATTGAGGGTGTTACACCTGACAGAATAAGTTAGTGCTTTAATTAAGCAGTGGATCCCCCCCAAGTACAAAGATCTTAGTTGTCCAACCATTGCATGCAACATCAGAAATCATAAGTTTAGGCAAGCTTTGCTAGATTTAGGAGCTAGCGTGATAAAAAATTTTATTTATTTGCAGTTAGGGTTGGGAGAAATTAAGCCACCCACTGTGGTATTGCAATTAGCTGACTGTTCAGTCAAAGTATCTCGGGATGTGGTAGAGGATGTTCTAATTAAAATTGATAAATTTTATTATCCTGTTTGTGAACAGCCAATTTTGTCTAGGGCATTTTGTAATAAAAGAAAAAAAAAGAAAAAAGAGAAAAAGGACCCAACTTTTACCCATTGGCCCATTATTCAACCCAATTGACCCACAACTCATATACCATTAAACTTGTCCCAAATCCTATCAGTTATCCTAAACATACTCATCCTAAACAAATCCCAACACTTATCCTAAACCAATCTTAATCACACTTTAACTTAAACACTTTAGCCTAATCTCCTCCTATAAAAACTTATAACCCACACACAAAAAGAGGTCATCTTAAATAGACTTCAACTAAACTATTAGCCTAGCCCTCGAAGAGACTTCTGCCTACAACAAACACCATAGCCATTTTTTTTGTCATCGTCTTCCTCTCAGCATTTTTTCCATAACCTCCACTACCACTACGTTGCAAATCAACTTCCATCCACATTACCATTATCTTCAACCTCTAAACAAAACACCCCTTCCACCAACCAACTATCAAAACCATTATCAAAACCATTATCAAAACCACTTCACCTCCATTACCATCATCTTCTTCCAAGCTTCCATACCCACTTGACCTTCACCCTTCATAACCATTTATCACATAAGTAGCCTTCACTTTCATCATTCATCCATAACCAAAAACACCCACCATAACCACCATATTCCTCCAAACTTCCATACCCACTTCACCAAAAACCCCCATCACCTTCAACCTCCATCAAAACCAACACACCCAACCGAAAACCACCCAACACGCGCCGGCCCACCGCAAACTGAATAGTACGTCGTCTTCAACCTCTTCCAAGTCGTTGCCTTACCGAACTCAGCCACCCTAGCACCAAACCATTCCAGACCACGTCGCCCAGCACCGTGTAGACCACCGAGCTGCGTTAGATCTTTCAAACTGCACCATTGCTGCCGCTACCCATTCCGACCCGTACACCATGAGCCCAGTCGTGGCACCAAAACTGTTCACCGCATGACTCCACACCGTCGTTCTGACCCAAACTCATAACCCGTCAAGATCGGCTCTCTCGACCAGATCTGGTGGTTCGAGTTGCAACACACTAGTTGATCCGCACCCACACATCGAGAGTCGCGAGCTCTGTCGACCAGACCAGAGCCACCAACGAGCCCAGACGCCAGGACCTGTGCTGCACTAGTTGGATTCACTCGAACCCGCACTGCCGCCGTCGGTAATCCACCGAGTTGTGTGTTGTGACCATCGTGTGGTTACTTCTACAGCTTATTCCAAAAATAAAGCCCCCTCTTTTTCTAGTTTTCTGTAAGGCCTTTGTTGTTTTTTTTTTTTAGTTTTTTTTTCTTGTGTGTTTAGGTGAATGGGCTTATTGGGCCAAACTGAAAAAGGATAAAAAGTAAAAAGAGGTAAAGAAAATTAATAAAATTAAAAAAGGCAAAAATATAAAATAATTAAATATTTTTTTAAAAAGAATAAAATATGATTAACTGAGTAGTGACAACTTATTGATTCTATAACTTTTGTAATCATCTGAGTTGTGACAACTTGATGATTCAAATATTTTCAAAGTTAGAAACAATTAACCTATAATTAAAAAAATTAAAAATATAAAATAATTAAATATTTTTTTAAAAGAATAAAATAGGATTAACTGAGTTGTGACAGCTTGTTGATCCTATAACTTTTGTAATCATCTGAGTTATGACAACTTGATGATTCAAATGTTTTCAAGTTAAAATCAACTAACCCACAATTATTTTCTACAGAACTATGTGACTTTGAGCTTCTCATTGCATCAGAGGATACGTAGGAGCGGAACTCCTATTCCGTCAAGCTAAATTTTAAATTTTCACAAATTATTTATTTTTTTTATTTTTTTAAAGGGGTAAAACAAATATATTATGAGATTATTGAGTTTGGCATAACTAATTTAGGGTAACTGTTTTAAAATGAATGTTTTTAGGGATGCTATGGGATTAAGTTTCCACTCTTCCCTATGCATAACTGACTCTCGAATCCAATTTGGTTTCAGAGACCATTTTCTAAAAAATGTTTTCCAATTTTTCCTATTTTCAATAAAATTGGTGGTAACTCCTAACAATATTTATTTGTTCGCTGCTCTCGCCACGATCCCGATCGCGACAGATGACGACTCCACTGGGGATATTTGAGAGTCAAGCCCATATAAGTTAGTTGTGCAAAATTTTGTAATCTTTGTATATTTGTTTTATCTTTTTTTATATTTTTTTTTGTTTTAAATTGTTTTTTTTAATTATTTTGTTATTTAAACCTTAAGATAGAGAATTTCTTTGGGAATTTTTGTTTGGTATTTGTTTTTGTTATCTTGTTTGTATGCTCTCTACACCCACCGTACCTATACGTTTATTACACACATTCGAGTGGAGCCCTATACCAAGGTCTGAGTGAAGCCTAACTTAGGTCGAGATTGCGTAGTGGTAGCCATTTTGGATGTACATCCTATTTGGTTATCGCGAAAATCTCATCTAGAGTGCGCCTTTTTCATCAATGTCCCACACCTAGTGGTTTACCCACTATTTGTGGTCAACGTTCTGAAATGGGACTTAGCTCTAGAGACCTTTAGAATAATAGAGCTACCGAATGAGAGTTCTCACAAATCAGAAAGACTTATAAATCCTTATGATATAATTCCTCATTTAAGGCAATCCTTAGGACACGAAAGGAGCGTACTTCTTCTTTATCTAGCTATCCCTCATTCTTTGTCAACAAAATCAGCATCTTGCATTTTTATGACAATTCTAGCATTCTTAAAAAAATAAAAAAATAAATCATTCATTTTCATGGCATCCTTAGAATTTTTAAAAAAAAATCATGCATTTTCATGACATTCCTAGCATTCTTAAAAAAATAAAAATAAAAAAAATCATGCATTTTCATGACATTCCTAGCATTCTTAAAAAAATAAAAATAAAAAAATCATACATTTTCATGACATCCTTAGCATTCTTTAAAAAAATAAAAAAATCATGCATTTTTATGGCATTCCTATCAAAGGAGACATCATCTTGCATGTTCATTCCTAGCATTCTAAATATATATATATATCATCTTGCATTTTCTTGTCATTCTTAGCATTTAAAAAAAAAAAGTTTTCCTTTCATCTTAGGCATCTCATTAATCTCATTCATTTCATCTCAATCTTTATGTGATGTTTCTGTGTTCAGCAACCATTGCGCGACCAAGGAAAGAAGACATCAGTCAAATCTAAGTTCATAACACAAGGGCTTGAACAAAGCTTACAGCTATGGCAGTTGAGAATGAGGGAAGAAATCTGAGTATGGAAGTAGATGAGATGAAAAGGAGGATGAATGAAATTACAGAGTCTCAGAGAAGAATGGAGGAAATGTTGTTAGCTATGAGGGAGACTCTCACCTTAATGGGGGCATTCGGAAGTATGGGAGTAACTAGATCACATTCGCACCCGCCAAGTATAAATTCTATGAAGACAAATCCTAGGGTCACCATTGAGATGCCTTTGTGGGAGGAAAATCAAATACTGCATCGCTAGTGATTCCCATCGGGGAAGAATATCATTCATTAGAAGGTAGTCAAAATGAGGTTCATGGTAACACTGAGTTCACGAGGGAACAACCACATGTGTCCATTACAGTGTCAATGAAATTTCCTGCTGTGACTCGTTAGACAACCATTCAAAAGGATAAAATGAATGAAGAATGGATTGAAAAAATAGAAGAAGAAATAAAAGCAATTAAGGTTCCCAGCACTTATGGTCCCCTTGGCATAGAAGAGTTGTGTCCTACTGCTAACATTATCATCCCAAAGGACTTTAAGGTTCCAGAATTCAACAAATATTATAGGAGCATCAACTCTTTTTTCCACCTAAAAACATGCATTACTAAAATGTCAATTTGGTCAAAGGACTGGTAGTTCCTTATCAACTTCTTTCATAAAAGCTTGACTAGACTTGCCTTGGAATGGTGTATCCAACAAGACCTCTCCAAAATCTCTTCTTGGAATGACTGGGCAAACTTGTTTATGGGACAATATAGGTTTAACTTAGAAACAGTACTAACTCGGGAACAATTGAGCTCAATACACAAAGGAAATAAGGAATCTTTTTAAACAGTATGCACAAAGGTGGAGAGTCTTAGCTGCTCAAGTTCAACCCTCATTGACACTGTATGAGATGTGCTCATTTCTTAGAAACCTTGGGAAATCCTTTTATCAGTGCAATGACTGGAGCAACCTATAAATATTTTGCTGACTTGATCGCTGCTAGAGAAAGGATCGAGATTTATCCAAAGCCGAGAAGTTGCCAGTGAGCAATATAGAGGATATCACTACTAAGAAAGGACTCTAACCGAAAAAGAAAGAGCCTAAAGTAAACTATGTCCAACACCAATAGACCTTCAAACCTCGGTATTCACCACAATACCCAAGTCATCAACCACCAGATAACCCTAACATTCACTTTCTACACCAAACACCTACACCTCCTTATTACTCACCCCACCAAATTATGCCAACCACAAATATCACCCCAACTCTACAGTTCCAAATCAACAATGTTCCCACACCACAACTATACATACTAACTCGCCTAACTTATACCTAATATCCATTTGTACCTCTGTAAAATTACCTAAGCCACCCATAACCTCGGCCAAACTTCCAAAATCAAGGTCGCTTCCATTCTCAAAACCTACCCTCTTTCCCAAAATTATTCGTTTCAAACACAGACCTATTCCAAAGGTTGTTTGATGCTCACCTCATTTCTAGAAATCCTGTACGTCCCCTAGAACCACCATTCCCAACGTGGTATAACCCGAGTTTAACTTGCAAATACCACATGGACATCTAAGGGCACTTAATTGAAGATTATGAATCCTTCAAGACTACAGTAAGGACGCTAATTGCTTATGGGAAGTTTGACATTGAAGAAGTAGTTGGACCTAGTATTGTCAACAACCCAACTCCTAGTCATGGTGAGAGGAATGTGGTAAATGCTTTAGAGATGAAATAACCACCAATAAGAAATGTAACACCCTAAATTTCCTAACTATTTGACAGTAATTTTGACAGTTAATAGAATTCTATTATTTAGTAATTTTTGTGTACTGTAAAATTATTTTGAGTATTTCATGAATACATTTGATCATTTTGTGTGATTTACTCCATGTCAGGACAATAATAATTTTTTGGTCGGGGAAAATCTTACGTAATTTAATTATTACTGATAAGTGACGAGCGCTGAACTCAGTCAAAATTATAACCGAAGTTATTACCTAAACTTGTAGTATAGTGAACAACACCGGATCGTCTCCTCAAGGATCGTAAATGCAATTTGATCAAATTAAGTTAAGTTAGAAAAAAGGGGGGTTTTGATGGTTCAAGGATCACAGTGATAAGATTTAAAGAGAAATAACAATTAGAAGAACAGTCAATTCAGAAATCTATCTGAGATTGGGTGGATTCAATCATAAACCTTTCAACAAACACTTGAAGCACATTTGAATGGTTAACTTGGATCTAACCGAGATCTCAAAGATTAGATCCAGAATTCACACTAGACAATCGTCCAGTAATTCAATTGACAAGTGATAAACACAAATCTGCAATCGCACCATTCATGTAGATATATGTCAATTTAAGCACCGAATTCAATTAACCTAGGGACCAATCAAGTAACCTAACCTCTTCAATTACGTGATTAGTTTAGATCAATCAGTTCCAAGCTTCATCACAAATCTCAATCTTCACCATGTGATTAGTTTAGATCAATCAGCTTCTAAGTTTCATCACAAATCTTAATCTTAAATCAAGATCAAATCGATCAAACATAAACAGAATCACCATTCATGCATTCAAGATTAAGAAGAAGAAGAAGAAGAAGAAGAAGAAGAAGAAGAAGAAGAAGAAGAAGAAGAAGAAGAAGAAGAGAGGAATTCAAATATAAATCAAATACATTACATAACCAAGGTCTCAAGAATCCAAACCATAATCTCTTCAAGAGTCCCAAATTGACCGAAAGTAGCTTAGCCCTCCATTACCATGAAGGGGAGCATCAAAATATACAAAAGCTATGAGAAACTATGAAGAAACAAGAAGAAACTATGAGAGAAATGAAGGAGAATACAACTTGTGTTTCATGATAACCAATGGTGCCCTTTTATAGAAGTCTAGGGTAACAAAATGACAAAGGGGAGTAGGTGGCTGAGTTGGGTGGTTGAGTGGGTTGGTGAATGGGTTGGTGAGTGGGTTGGTGAGTGGAGTGGTTGAATGGAGTGGTTGAATGGGTTGGTGAGTGGAGTGGTTGAGTGGGTTGGTGAGAGGAGTGGTTGAGTGGGTTGGTGAGAGGAGTGGTTGAGGACGAAAATTTTGCACCTGACTTGGAAGCCAAAAACAACTAACTATACTTCAGATTCATGAAAAGTACTCTTCATGAAAGTTGTAGATCTTTGTCTTGGCTATAACATGCATATCTGGAACATCCAATTTGGCTTCCTACAACCCAAGATATGGCCCAAATACCACAGGTTGCTCAAACCCAACTTCAGCACCTCTGTTCCGACTTGCAAGCTCAAACTGACCCATTAGACTTCATTTTTTCAAAGAGTGTTCTTCATGAAAGTTGTTTATTTGGATCTTAACTATCAACTATCCAAATTTCAGCCCATCTCCATTATTACAGCTTGAGATATGATTTTATGAGTGCACACTGTTCGGATTCTAGTGACAGAACTCATATTCTGACTTCCATGTAAACTTAGGTCCCTTAGACATCTGTTTCGGACTTCGAGCTCTTCATCAAAGTTGTAGAGCTTCCTCCTAGCTTTCCTACAAGGTAAAATTCATGATTATCAGATATCAAGAACTCAAGTTATGGTCAAAATATAGAAACAATGTCAAGTCTCAATAATGCTGAAAATATTTAATTAGGACCAATTTGAACTTAAACTCACAAAATCATACCAAACTCAATCAATTAAGAATATGGAGAGTGTAAATGACTAAACATAAGGGTTTCTTAATGAATAAAATATGTGATTATCAATAAGTCTTAATTATTTTATATAATCTGATTTGATTTTCGTAAGTTTTATAATTCTTATGATTTTGTGGATGATTATGAAATTTTTATGTTTCTCTGATTATTTTAATATTATCCATGGGCTGTTTACGGGCCTAGGTGGGTCCGAAAAAATGAAAATTTTACTATAGCCAAAAAATATTGTACTGTTGAGATGGAGACCGGGGATCTTACTAAACCCGAAACCGAAAACAATTTTTAAAATTTTCTTTTACTGTATTTTGTATTGTATTTAATTATCGAGCAATAAAAATACTGTAAAAATATTATTTGAAGGGTTATAACAGATAAAAATAAAAATTATACTGTTTAGTCAACATTAATGGTTATGACAGCTTTATGACGGACCAATAGGAAGCAAGCTTAATGTTGAAGCCTTTGGATATCTACCATCGATTTAATCAACGGTGGAGATTTGGTCTTATAAAATAGCTAGGACCATCTATGACCCTTGGATTTAAAGTATGAAGAGGTGATCTTGACCCTTCATTTTGGATATACATTTAATAGCTAGGATTTCAAGGAGAAAGATACAATGACCTAGATTAAGTCTTCTAATCTAAAGGCTATACCTAGAATCTACAATAATCCTAACCATTGATCTAATCAATGGTTAATAATGCTCTAAATGGTGGCTAGTAAAGATGGTTACTTATTGAGTGCATAAGGAGGGGAGGACGGTTTTGGTGATGCTTAAGAGCATAGCATGGTTTCAAGACCATTATTACTCAATCTGGATCATTATTGATCATTTCCAAAAGCCAAGCATATCAAATTTTTCTCTCCACTTCCTCTTCATGCTAGTTTCGGCCAAGCACCCAAAGACCACCTTCCATCACTCAAAAATTTTAAACAACCTTACTTCTTGAATCCTTACCTCAATTCAAGAACCTTTGTAGTTTAGACCAAGCTCTAAATCTTTCATCTTCAAGGACTTTTTCCAAGAGTAAGTTCTAGGGTTTTTAAGGTGAAGTGTAAGGAAACTTCACATCTTATCTCTTTTTCATGTTCTAAGCCATGTTTGATCCATCGTTTCTTTATTCAAGCTTAATATACTAATAAACTTGTGTTTGTTTTATGTTCAAGAAACTTTTGTTGGTGGAGAACTTGTGCAAAGTGCAAAGCAATGACCTTTTTGAGATTCTTCAAGAGGTAAGAGGGAGATCCATCTCACCAACCAAGTATGGTGGTGAGAGATGAATTTGTATTTGGTGGATGGTGAATCCATGTGAGGATTCATATCCATGGTTGTGTAATTATTTGTGGGTGTTTATGTGATTTATGTGTTTTGCATGGTTTAATTGTGCTTACATGCTTGGTATGATTTTTATTGCTTTGTTTATGGCATGCTTGTGATATATGCTATGAATATGTATATGTATGCCATGATTTGATGATAGAAAGGAAAAGAAATTTTGGTTCCAAGGACCATGAGGATTTCAGCCTCATACCTCAAAATAGGTGTTTACAAATTAATATTTTCATGAATGGTAAAATTAGAGGACTTGAAGAGCAAGGAAAATGAACAAATGAATCGATTTTTGAGACCAAGAGTCTCATGGTTTTTGAAGGAAATTTTAATGATTTTGTTTGTGTAAAACCATGAATGGAACTTAGTTGATTTAGAAGGAAAAATATTTGATGGTTTTCAATGGCCATGTATCACGGTTTTGAAGGCTTGTAATGCCTTGGTTTTATGAAATAAAGTGATTTTCAAAGTGGAAATATAATTGATTTAGTACAAGAATTTTCGAAATGGAAACAAAGTGTTTTATCACTTGAGAAATAGAAATTTCAGTTATGAAAGGAAAATAGAGGTTGTAAGGGTTTGAACCTCAAATTATTTTGGAAAAGGATTGCATTTGAGAATTTATTTTGAATTATAAAGGAAACATTGATGATTTAAAATTTACTAACGTAAAACTCATCCTTTGGGTTTTGGAGCGCGTTAGGGAATTTTAAGTGAGAAACATTGATTTAATTCAATGAAATGGTGAATTTGTGGAATATATTACAAAAAGGATTTTCTTGAGTAAGAAAATGTGGAAAATAATGTGAGAAGTCATATTATTTTGAGAAAGGTTGAATTGAATATTTTGAAATATTGAGGAATATTTTACGTGGTTGTAAAATGGTGAAAAATGATTTACGTAACTTAAAAACGTGATTTTTAAGCTACGCGATTTGAAAAAATATTTAAATATTTTTACGCTATTTGCAAAGCGTTTAAATATTTTTACGCGATTGAAATATTGTTGAAAAATCACTATGTGATTGAAAAATGATGGAATATTTTTACGTGATTGAGAAAACGATGGAATATCGCTACGCCATTTGAAAACGCAATAGAAATGTTGTGAAATTGTGAAAATGTAACAGAAATGTTGCGCGATTGTGAAAATGTGACAAAAGTGCTGCGCGACTATGAAAACACGATAATATGATTTCACGACTGAATAAACAGTAGGATTACTGTTGGACTAGTGTATGGACACTGTATGAGAAAATGATGAATTTAATAGTAGGATTACTGTTGGACTAGTGTATGGACATTGTATGAGAAAATGATGAATTTTGCCTGTGATTGGCATTGGTACATTGAACATGCATTGGAAAAGTCCGATGGACTAGATAAGGTTATTTGCCGAGGAGAGACGTACACCTCTTGAGTGGGTGCGATATGCGTAGTGTAAGTACTTGTTGACTTTGGGGGCATCGGGGTGCGGGTTGCCTACAATGGGTAGTTGGTAGCTCTTCTGTACTATAGGTTATACCGATGCAACACACCGATGATCCTGACCGAGATACTATTCTTAATCAAGATCTAGTAAAGACTGTCGTGTATATGCTAGATGTGCAAACACTAATGAGAATAATGGCACATGGTCTGAGGCATGTTGGTACAGACAGATCTTTTGGATCAACTTCTCCGACTTGAGTATTAGCTCCATGGAGTAGGAAAGTGAGTCTATGTGCACATGCATAATTATTTAGTATTGGTTATGATAATTAAACTGTTGAATACTCGGATAATGTTGAGGGCATTATCATAAATATTGAATAATTATATCTGTGTGATATATTAATTGAGAAATATTGGATGATGATGATGATAAATAATGTTGATGGCATTATTGTAATTATCATGTGATTTGAATAATGTTAATGACATGATGGTAATTATTATTTATTATATTTGTTGTGATAAATAATGATTGAGGACATGATTGTAATTATTGTATCTGTTATGATAAATAATGTTGAGGGTATTATTGTAATTATGGTATGATATATCTGTATGGTGTGTTGTTTGTGTTATCTCTATACTGCCATATTGGCATTGGCGTAGGTGATCTCACCTCTTTGTATGTTTATTTTGTATTGTAATTATATTTGTAAAGACACTGAGCAAGGGATTGAACAAGAAGGTGAAGAAGAGCAGACTCAAGAGGAAGCGGTGTTTTGATAAGATGACATCAAGACCTAGTTTCTTTGGTTACGTGAGACTACAGTTCCTT
Organism: Ormosia emarginata; assembly: GCA_029884605.1. Taxonomy (NCBI): domain Eukaryota; kingdom Viridiplantae; phylum Streptophyta; class Magnoliopsida; order Fabales; family Fabaceae; genus Ormosia; species Ormosia emarginata. Next base: position 21,625,206 of record JAQQTP010000074.1, on the reverse strand, counting down.
GGTGGAGCTGGAGCGTGGAGGACTAGTCCCAATGAGAGGGGACTAATATATCAAGGAAATCTGACGATCAACATGAGTAGGGAATTTCATGAAGATCTGTTCCTTTCCATAACTATATATGTACATGTCAAATTTTTGCTGTCAATCAGGCAGTATTGGGATACTAGGTATTATGTCCCAACGGAGATTAGTATCATGTCGTCTGCTCGGACACCTGTCCGTAGGACTTCGCGTCGAGCTAGATTCCTACTTGCTGAGGAATCTGAGGAGAACCCGTCTGAGGGTTCTGCTATTTAGTTAGACTTGGGCAAGTCGTTTAAATATTTAAGTATGTCAACTACTTTTGAGACTTGGTCTGTATATAAACAATGTCGACAGTATTTTTGTAATGTACATGATGTAAATTATGTGTGATGATGTATAATATTTTTATTTTTCGCTAAGTTTATTTTACCGATATCAAGAAATTTTACAACTCGTATTTACGTTACAAAGCATATTTTATAAAAGAAGGAGTAATTCGGTAATAATAACATTTAAATGTGGCATCCTATGGTGGGTGTTACATTAGTTGGTATCAGAGCCCAAGTTAGAGTCTTTTGGGGTTTGTGGTTAGGTCTGTCTTGTTTGTGTTGTGTGATTCTCTGTGATTAGTTTCTTTGTTTGAAGATTGACCTTGCTTTCTTTGTGCTGTTCAGTTTGATTTAGAGAGAACAAAATGGCTAGATAAGGAAGAGGACGCAGTAATAATAAAGCAGGAATGGGAAATATTGGTGATGACAACCAGAATATGGCTGCTGCTGTAGTAGTAATGCAACAAATGGCTGATGTTGTTGTACAACAAAATCAAAGGGCAACTGAGGATGCTCACAATTTGTCGGAGATTCGTAGAAACAATCCACCCAAGTTTCGTGGAGAATTTGACCCAGACAAAACTGATTGTGGATCAAAGAACTGGAAAAGATATTTGAAGGTATGGGTTGTACCGATGAGCAAAAGCTTACTTTTGTGACTTTTGTGTCAGTGGGAGATGGAGAAGCTTGGTGGGCAGGGGCCCGAAGATTGTTACAAGTTGAGGAAAGAGTAGTGACGTGGCAGCTCTTTAAGCAGAAGTTTCTAGGAAAGTATTTTCCAGCAAGTGTTCGTCATGTTAAGGAGATGGAATTCCTTAGTCTGAAATAAGGGGTGATGTTTGTAAGTGAGTATGCTGCAAAATTCGAAAGCTTATCTAAGTTTTCGAGGTATTTTCAGATGCACCCGAATGAAGAATGGAAGTACAAAAAATTTGAGGAAGGATTGAAGTTTGACATTAAGCGAGCTGTAGCAACCTTGGGAATTGAACAATTTCCAGAATTATTGGACAAGTGCCGTAAGGTTGAAGAAATTGATCAACAACGTGCGGCTAGAAATATGAACTTTGCACTTGTACGGTTCCAAAAGGGAAAGAGTAGCGGAGGAAATCATTTTCAGCAGAAACCGTATGCCAAGCCAGTAGGAGGTCAGACTCAGCAACAATCTTTTGGAGGAAGTTCTGGTGGTAGTAAGGCAAGTCAAGCTGGAACTTCTACGATTAAATGTTTCAAGAGTGGGAAGGATCATCTCACTAAAGATTGTCAACATAAAGGACTTATCTGTTATAGATGTGGGAAACCTGGACATTTCTCCAGGGAATGTGATCAGTTGAAGGTGGAACCATCGGTGGGGAATGTTCGTACTGCGAGGCCACAGGCGGGTGGTCGAGTGTATGTAACACCCTCCCTAGGGTATCACATGTCTGACTCCCGATTCATAATCTGAAAAGAAATTCGCACAAAGTTTGAGTTATAAAAAGTGGGTTTTAAAATTTCTTCTTTACTGAAACATAAATTTACTGAAAATATTAGGTAATATTGAAAATCATATTTCAACTATTCATTATGCAATATTGACACTAATTAATATTTCATAATTTAAAGAGAAATATAAAACTAACAGACTCTTTTTTTTTTTTTTAACAGTAGCAAACCCCATGACGGGTCCTACATAATAGCACGGTACAACACTAACGTTAAAACTTAACATACTTATTCTGTTGTGTATCCATCTTATTGCATCAGACATCTGTTCTACATCTGTTCTTTGTCAATACTGTACACCTTCGAGTCCTGAATGTCCACTCCTTATTGTTGTCACCCATCTCAGAGTATTCATTGCCCGTTATGTCTAAGACAACTCGATCCTTCTATTATTTGATTTTAACGCAGTACATGACACAAAGAAAACAACATAACAAGAGGTGAGATCACCTACGCCAATACCAACATGGTAGCACAGAGATAACACAAACAGTATATCATACAAATATATCATGCCATCAACATTAATCAACTATCATCATCCAATCGTTTATCAGTTCAATTATCATAAATAATAATTATGATAATGCCCTCAGCATTGTCTAATTATCATCATCATCATCCAAGTATTCAAAACAATTGTTATAGTCAATATTCCTCAATTAATATATCACACAGATATAAATGTCAGATTATGCATGTGCACAAAGACTCAGTTTTTCAAAAATAACTCCATGGAGGTTTTCACAATTTCGAGGAGAATGCTCTGTCAATTGTCAGCCTTAGCCCAAAGACAATCTTCCAGTTGTTGAAAAGAATCGTGTTCTTGTCGGGTATCGTCAATGCGTTGCAATAGACTGCATCGCCAAGTGGCATAGGGTACTCGCTAGCTGTCCACTGGTCGACCGCCACGCCTCGACGCCCCCAAGATCCATCATAGACCTCACTATCAATTCTCATTCCCAACCACAAGGGCCATATACAATGCACGAATATATCAGTGCAAGTCCAACCCCAAAGGGCCAAATCTTTTCAATTTCATTAGTTCAATGTATCATATGCCTCAACGCATGTTTTTCCAATGCATGTATAATGCACCAAATCCAATCACAGGCATCTCTTTCCAATGCATATAAATTGTACCAAATTATACTGTATTTTCAACAGCAAAATCATGTTATCACATTTTCATAATTATAAAACACTTTCGTCGTGTTTTCACAAAATTGCGCAACATTTCCGTTACGTTTTCACAATTCCAAAACGTTTTTGTTACGTTTTCAAAATATCGTAACACTTCTGTTACGTTTTCAAAATGCCGCAACTCTTTTGTTGTACTTTTAAATCACGTACTAATTTTTTTCAACATTTTTCTCAATCGCGTAAAAATATATGTTTCTCAACTCCCATAATATTTTTTCACTGTTTCAAAATTGCGTAACTTAAAAATCATCCTTTTAAGTCGTGTAAATCATTTTCTTTCATTTTCAAAATATTTAAAACACTTTTCAAATCACATAATGATTTTTCGCTATTTTCACAATCACGTAAAAATAATTCATCACTTTTCCATCACGTAGTGATTTTTCAATAGTAATTCAAATTACGTAAAATATTTAAACATAATTCAAATCGCGTAGAAATATTTCAACGTATTTAAAATTGCGTAGAAATATTTTACTGTATTTCCAAATACTTAGAAATATTTTACTGTATTTCAAACCACGTACTTTAAAATTACGTTTTTAAGATACGTAAATAATTTTTTTACCACAATTTCATTACAGAAAATATTTCTCAACCTTCAAATATTCATTTTTCAACTTTTCTTAAATAATATAACTTTATACTTCATGTAATATATTTTCTTACTCAAGAAAATCTTTTTCCACATTTCTTTACTCAAGAAATCCTTTTCCAAAATATAATTCATAAAATTACTTTTTCATTGATATAAATCAACGTTTCAAAACTTAACATTTTCTAACGTACTTTCAAAACTCAAAAATAAGTTATACGTTAGTAACTTTTCAAATCGCCATTATATTCTCCATTTTTCTCAAATCACTTCCAAAATCATTCTTCAAAATAAATTAGAGTTCAAACATGTTCAACCTCTCTTTGTCTTTCGTTTACAAAATTCTCTCAAGTGATAAAAACACTCTAATTCCCTTTTCAAATTCCTTGTATTAAATCAAGTTACGTTTTCACTTTGAAAATCACTTTGTTCATAAAAATCAAGACATTACAAGCCTTTTAAAAAAAATGTGGACATGAATATTGAAACCATCAAATACTTTTCCTTTTAAATTGATATGGTTTTACACAAACAAAACCATTAAAAATCCTTTACAAAAACGTAAGACTCATAGTCTTTAAAAATCAAATCATTTGTTCATTTCCAATTTTCACTTTCTTTGCAAATCCATTTTCACTTTCTTTACAAATTCTTTTTCAGTTTCTTTGCAAATCCTTAAAATCATCATTGCTATTTTCATTTAAATCTCATGTTTAGTAAAACACTTAGAAACTTTCTACACAAAATAAATCAATAAAAATCCTTCTAAAACCGTGTTCATGTACTCTTTGAAAAATAAACTCTTTATTTATTTTCCTTGCTTTTTCTAAACATCCATTTTCATCATTCAAGAAAATATTAATTTTGTGAACACCTATCTTGAGGTGTCTTAACCGAAATTCACCATGTTCTAGGGATAAAAAATTAATTCCCTTGTTCTTGAAAAATTTCAACATGAACCCTAATCAAAGGCATCAAAACCGTAGCTCTTCCTTGGCCATTGGGAACCAAAATTAATTTTCTTTCCATCATCAAATCATGGCATACACATACTTACACAATATATATATATATATATATATATATATATATATATATATATATATATATATTAGCATGCCATATTATCATCATGCATAGTATAAAGCATACCATCAAAATCATAAACTCATGCAAAGCATATTAAGCATAGGCAATTAATCAAAGCTCATAAACACATATAAATTATTACATGACCATGGATATGAATCCTCACATGGATTCAACACCCATCAAATATAAGAACATCTCTCACCACCATGCTTGGTTGGTGAGATGGATCTCCCTCTTACCTCTTGAAGATCCTCAAAAACTCCTTGTTTTGCTTCTTTTTCCAAGTCCTTCATCACCAAAGGCTTCTCAAATACAAAACAAAATATATAAAAATTAGTATACTAAGCTTGATTAAGAGGAACCATGGATCAAACATGGTTTAGATCATGAAAAAGAAAGAAGAAATGAAGTTTTCTTACACTTCACCTCAAAAACCCAATAACTTTGATCTTGAAGAAAGTCCATGAAGATGAATGATTTAGAGAAAATCTCCAACATGAAAGTTGCTTAGAATATCATGTAGATTCAAGATCTATGGTTGGATGAAATTAAAAACATTTGGATGATGGTTCTTGATGAGCTAGCCGTGAGCTTCAATTTGGAGAGAAGGAGAAAGAGAATAGATAGAAGACTTAGGAGTTCAAAGTGAAATAAAATGAACATAAACACCCCTCCTCCTTTGGTGATTGCCGTAGGAACATGTAGGAAAAGAAAGTGGAGAAATTTCACTATCACTTATGTCTAGCATAAGACATAAGTCATCAATTTTGGCTTTCTAATGCCTCCTTGACCGTGGACATGTTTTGAAAGAAAGGTGAGAGATGTTATTAATAGAAAGGTGACATGAATTATCAAGTAAAGAGTTAATATTTTGGCCCCCCAAAGACTACTTGGCCGTGAGCCACTTGGAAACAAAAAGATAGAAATGAATTGAAGATAATATATTTTTCTTTTATAAATCTTGCATAGCCGTGAGAATTAGAAAGAATAGCCACTAAAATTGACTATCTTGGTATAGCTTTTTCAATTATTGTTAGAAGAATGACTAAATATTATTTGAATGTAAAATTTGTCTTCCAATTTGATGCATGGCCGTAGCTATGCTTGGAGAATGAGTGGAAAGAAAAGTTTGATGAAGACTTGGCTTTTTGGAGGAGACAAAGGTGAATTATAATCAATAATGACCAAAGGTGATCAATATGGTCTTCAAATGTTGTTTTAATTTCCAATGCACCACAAAAACCGTCCCTCCTCCCTCCAAGTAGTCTTCTAAGAATGCAAACAAAACAATAAAGAAACATAATTGACTAAAGCATCAAATAATGGTCATAAAGTCTCCTTTAGCTCCAAATTCATTACAAAAACCGTCCCCCCCTTGCATTATGCATGCAATAATTTGTCATCTTTTCTAGCCACCCTTTAAAGCCATTTAAGCCATTGATTAGATCAATGGTTAGGATTTAGGTAGACTTTTGATTAGAAGACTTAATCTAGGCCATTAGATTTTCCTCCTTTAAATTCTAACCATTAGATGTGTCTCCAAAATTAAAGGGTCAAGATTGCTCCTTCAAACTTTAAATCCAAGGGTCATAATTAGTCTTTGTCTAAATCTTCACCATTTAATTAAATCTTCATCCAATGGTCATAAATGGTCCTTGTTACTTTACAAGACCCAATCTCCACCCTTGATTAATTCTTCATCCAATGGTTATAAATGGTCATAGCCATTTTATTAAACTTATCCTACACCGTTGATTAAATCGACAGTTGATATTAAAGTCTTCAATATTGAACTTGTTTCCTATTGGTCCATCAAAAATTGTCACAATCACTAATATCGATTTAATAGTATAATTTCTATTTTTATCTGCTAAAACCCCACGAAAGAATATATTTACTGTATTTTTATCGTCCGATAAATAAATAAAGTACAAAACACAGTACAAGAAAATTTTCTAAAACTATTTCCAGATTCAGGTTTAGTAAGATCCCCTATCTCCGTCTAAACAGTACAAATTTTTCTATGGGTAGAAAAATTTTTATTTTGCGGGACCCACCTGGGCCCACCTATGGCCACCTGGGCCCACATATACCCCCTGGGCTCACAATCAGTAAAAAAATTTCATAATCATCCACAAAAATCATAAAAATTATAAAAGGCACAAATATCAATTCAAATTACGTAAAATAATTAAAACCTAACGGTAAAAATTAAATTACGTAAAGTTTTTCCCGACCCAAAAATTTTTATTTTCCTGACATGGAGTAAATCACTCAAAATGATCAAATACGCTGACGGAATATTCAAAATAATTTTACAGTATCCAGAAATTATTAAACAGTAAAATTCTGTTAACTGTCAAAATTATTATTTAAGAGATACGGAAATTCAGGGTGTTACAGTGTATACCATGAGCGGGGAAGAGACTGCGAAATCTAAGGACTTAATTATGGAGGAGAGTGCTATTCAAGGTAATCCTTTAACCGTACTCTATGATTCGGGAGCAACACATTCTTTTGTTGCATGTGATTGTGTGGAGCGTTTGGGATTGACTGTGACTACATTGCCTTATGATTTGAGTGTTGCTACTCCTACTGATAAGCCTATGATAACTACAAAAGTATGTTTGAATTGTCCTATATATGTTAGGGATAGAATCTTTCATGTGGATTTGATATGTTTGCCTCTTTCCAAGATTAATGTAATCTTAGGAATGGACTGGTTATCTTCTAACCATATCCTAATTGATTGTTTGAATAAGACATTAGTATTTCCTAAGGCTAAGGATTCTAGATTCCTAACGGCTACTCAAGTAGAAGCTTGTTTGAAGGAAGGAGATCAGGGGTACTTATTGATATCTTCTTTGGAGGTTCAGTGTGAAGATGTCTTGAAGGATATTTTCATTGTGAATGAATTTCCTGAGGTATTTCCTGAAGATATACCTGGACTACTGCCAGAAAGAGAAATTGAGTTTTTTATTAATTTAGTACCTAGAGCTGGATCGATATTTATGGCACCTTACCGGATATCGCCGGTAGAATTGGCAGAGCTTAAGAAACAGCTGGAGGACTTGTTGGAGAAACAATTCGTGAGACCAAGTGTGTCACCATGGGGAGCTCTAGTATTGTTGGTAAAGAAGAAGGATGGGACTTCTCGTCTATGCGTAGACTATCGACAGTTGAACAAGATTACGATTAAGAATAAATATCCACTACCAAGAATCGACGATCTGATGGATCAATTGCGAGGAGCCGTAATATTTTCCAAGATTGATTTATGATCTGGGTATCACCAGATTTGTGTGAAAGCAGAAGATATTCCTAAAACTGCATTTTGGACTCATTATGGGCATTATGAGTATCAAGTGATGCCGTTTGGTGTGACTAATGCATCGGCTATATTCATGGACTTTATGAACAGGATTTTTCGTTCGTACTTGGACAAGTTTGTTGTTGTCTTTATAGATGACATTTTGATTTATTCTAGAAGTCAGGAGGAACATGCTGAACATCTCAAAGTGGTTTTCCAGATTTTGAAGGAGAATAAGCTATATGCCAAGTTGTCCAAATGTGAATTTTGGTTAAGCGAAGTTTAATTTTTGGGACACGTGATATCAAAGGAAGGAATTGAAGTTGATGCTTCAAAGGTGGAGATGGTTTTGGAATGGGAAAGGCCGAATACTGTATCAGAAATCCGTAGTTTTGTCGGATTAGCTGGTTACTATCGACGGTTTATTAAGAGGTTTTCGAAGATAGCAGGACCTCTTACCTAACTTACACGAAAGAATCAACCGTTTGTATGGACTGATGCATGTGAAGAAAGTTTTCAGGAGTTGAAAAGACGACTGACTACTTCACCGATTTTGATTCTACCTGATCCGAACGAACCTTTTGAAGTATATTGTGATGCTTTGTACCAAGGATTAGGTTGTGTACTTATGCAGAACTGTAAAGTGGTGGCTTATGCTTCAAGGTAGTTGAAAGTGCATGAGAAGAATTATCTGACTCATGATTTAGAGTTGGCAGCTGTAGTGTTTGCATTGAAAGTGTGGAGACATTTTCTCTACGGAGCAACGTTCACTATTTTTAGTGATCATAAAAGTTTGAAGTATTTGTTTGACTAGAAAGAGTTGAACATAAGACAAAGACGCTGGCTAGAGTTTCTGAAGGACTATGACTTTCAGTTACAGTATCATCCCAGAAAAGCAAATGTCGTAGCGGATGCTTTAAATAAGAAAATGCTTAGTGCTTCTGTTATGATGATTAAGGAGAAGGAACTGATAGAAGAATTTCGGGATATACGTTTATTTGTGAAATTGACGCCAGGGAGAATGCCTTTAAACATGATCACCATTTCAAATGATTTAATGGATAGAATATGAGAAGGATAAAACAGTGACTAGTATTTGCAAGAAGCAAAAGAAGCAAAGAGCCAAGGAGCGGTGTTGGAATTTAGCGAAGGAGCTAATGGAATTCTGAAGTTTAAAGGAAGGGTTTGTGTACGTAATGATCAAGGACTTAGGAAATTGATTTTGGATGAAGCTCACAAGAGTAAGTTGAGTATGCATCCAGGAGCCACAAAGATGTACCAAGATTTGAAGTAGTTATATTGGTGGCAAGGAATGAAGAAGGATGTCGTTGAATATGTATCATCCTGTTTAATTTGTCAGAAGGCTAAGGTGGAATATCAAAGACCATCTGGAATGTTGCAACCTTTGCCTATTCCTGAATGGAAATGGGATGATATAGCAATAGATTTTGTGACAGGACTACCAAGGACTCGGAAAGATCACAATTCTATTTGGGTAATTGTTGATCGGCTTACAAAGTCGGCGCACTTTTTGCCGATTAATATTAAGTACTCAATGGAAAGGTTGGCTCAAATGTACATCAATGAAATTGTTAGACTTCATGGTGTACCATCCAGTATTATTTCGGATCGAGATCCGAGATTTACGTCGAGATTTTGGAATAGTTTACAAGAAGCTATGGGAACAAAGCTACGTTTGAGTTCTGTTTACCATCCACAAACAAATGGTCAGTCAGAAAGAACGATTCAGTCATTAGAGGACTTGTTGAGAGCTTGTGTTCTAGAACAAACTGGTTGTTAGGATGAATTTTTGCCATTGATAGAGTTCACATACAACAATAGTTTTCATTCGAGTATAGGGATGGCTCCCTATAAGGTATTGTATAGGAGACGATGTAGAACACCATTATGTTGGTATCATGATGGTGAAAGTGTTATAATAGGACCAGAATTTGCACAGCAGACAACTAAGAAAGTGAAGATGATTCAAGACAAGATAAAGACAACTCAAACTCGACAAAAGAGTTATGCTAATAAAAGGAAAAGATCGCTTGAGTTTGAGGAAGGTGACCATGTGTTTCTACGTGTGACACCTATGACTAGAGTTGGACGAGTGCTTAAGTCTAAGAAACTCACTCCAAAGTTTATCGGGTCGTATCAGATACTCCATCGGGTTGGTCCGATAGCTTACCAAATTGTATTACCACCTTTACTATCAAATCTTCACAATGCATTTCACGCATCGCAACTACAGAAATATATTCCTGATCCTACCCATGTTATCGAACCAGATATAGTACAACTGAAGAAAAACTTAACCTATGAAACGTTTCCAGTTAAGATTGAGGATCGAAGGATGAAGTAACTTCGAGGTAAGGAAATTTCATTGGTTAAAATAATTTGGAATGATGTAAGCGGTGAAGCTACATGGGAGTTAGAAGAAAAGATAAAAGAGCAATGCCCATATTTATTCTGAGGATGTGAAATTAAGTTTATCAAGTTTCGATGACGAAACTTCTTTTTAGAGGGGGAGAGCTGTAACACCACAAATTTCCTAACTATTTGACAGTAATTTTGACAGTTAACAAAATTTTACTATTTAGTGATTTTTGTGTGCTGTAAAATTATTTTGAGTATTCCGTGAATACATTTGATCGTTTTGTGTGATTTACTCCATGTTAGGAAAATAATAATTTACGGGTCAGGAAAAATCTTACGTAATTTAATTATTACTGATAAGTCCTAATTATTTTATGTAATCTGATTTGATTTTCGTAAGTTTTATAATTTTTATGATTTTGTCAATGATTATGAAATTTTTATGTTTCTCTGATTATTTTAATAGTATCCATGGGCTGTCTGTGAGCCCAGGTGGGTTCGAAAAAATGAAAATTTTTCTATAGCCAGAAAATATTGTACTATTGAGACGGAGACCGGGGATCTTACTAAATCCAAAACCGAAAATAGTTTTTAAAATTTTATTTTACTGTGTTTTGTACTATATTTAATTATCGAGCAATAAAAATATCATAAAAATATTGTTCGAAGGGTTATAGCGGATAAAAATAAAAATTATACTGCTTAGTTAACATTAGTGGTTATGAGAGCTTTATGACGGACCAATAGGAAGCAAGCTTAATGTTGAAGCCTTTGGATATCCACCATCGATTTAATCAACGGTGGAGATTTGGTCTTATAAAATGGCTAAGACCATTTATGACCCTTGGATTTAAAGTATGAAGAGGTGATCTTGAGCCTTCATTTTGGAGATACATTTAATGGCTAGGATTTCAAGGAGAAAGATCCAATGGCCTAGATTAAGTCTTCTAATCTAAAGGCTATACCTAGAATCTACATTAATCCTAACCATTGATCTAATCAATGGTTAATAATGCTCTAAATGGTGGCTAGTAAAGATGGTCACTTATTGAGTGCATAAGGAGGGGGGACGGTTTTGGTGATACTTAAGAGCATAGCATGGTTTCAAGACCATTATTACTCAATCTTGATCATTATTGATCATTTCCAAAAGTCAAGCATATCAAATTTTTCTCTCCATTTCCTCTTCATGCTAGTTTCGGCCAAGCACCCAAAGACCACCTTCCATCACTCAAAAATTTTAAACAACCTTATTTCTTGAATCCTTACATCAATTCAAGAACCTTTGTAGTTTAGACCAAGCTCTAAATCTTTCATCTTCAAGGACTTTTTCCAAGAGCAAGTTCTAGGGTTTTTGAGGTGAAGTATAAGGAAACTTCACATCTGATCTCTTTTTCATGTTCTAAGCCATGTTTGATCCATCGTTTTCCTTATTCAAGCTTAATATACTAATAAACTTGTGTTTGTTTTATGTTCAAGAAACTTTTGTTGGCGGAGAACTTGTGTAAAGTGCAAAGCTATAAGCTTTTTGAGGTTCTTCAAGAGGTAAGAGGGAGATCCATCTCATCAACCAAGTATGGTGGTGAGAGATGAATTTGTATTTGGTGGATGGTGAATCCATGTAAAGATTCATATCCATGGTTGTGTAATTATTTGTGGGTGTTTATGTGGTTTATGTGTTTTGCATAGTTTAATTGTGCTTACATGCTTGGTATGATTTTTATTGCTTTGTTTATGGCATGCTTGTGATATATACTATGAATATGTATATGTATGCCATGATTTAATGATGGAAAGGAAAAAAAAATTTGGTTCCAAGGACCATGAGGATTTCGGCCTCACACCTCAAAATTGGTGTTTACAAATTAATATTTTCATGAATGATAAAATTAGAGGACTTGAAGAGCAAGGAAAATGAACAAATGAATTGGTTTTTAAGACCATGAGTCTCACGATTTTTGAAGGAAATTTTAATGGTTTTGTTTGAGTAAAACCATGAATGGAACTTAGTTGATTTAGAAGGAAAAATATTTGATGGTTTTCAATGGCCATGTATCACGGTTTTGAAGGCTTGTAATGCCTTGGTTTTATGAAATAAAGTGATTTTCAAAGTGGAAATATAATTGATTTAGTACAAGGATTTTTGAAATGGAAACGAAGTGTTTTATCACTTGAGAAATAGAAATTTCGGTTATGAAAGGAAAATAGAGGTTGTAAGGATTTGAACCTCAAATTATTTTGGAAGAGGATTGAATTTGAGAATTTATTTTGAATTATAAAGGAAACGTTGATGATTTAAAATTTAGTAACGTAAAACTCATCCTTTGGGTTTTGGAGCACGTTAGGGAATTTTAAGTGAAAAACGTTGATTTAATTCAATGAAATGGTGAATTTGTGGAATATATTGCAAACAGGATTTTCTTGAGTAAGGAAATGTGGAAAATAATGTGAGAAGTCATATTATTTTGAGAAAGTTGAATTGAAAATTTTGAAATATTGAGGAATATTTTACGTGGTTGTAAAATGGTGAAAAATGATTTACGTAACTTAAAAACGTGATTTTTAAGCTACGTGATTTGGAAAAATGTTTAAATATTTTTACGCGATTGAAATATTGTTGAAAAATCACTATGTGATTGAAAAATGATGGAATATTTTTATGTGATTGAGAAAACGATGGAATATCACTACGCGATTTGAAAACGCAATAGAAATGTTGCGAAATTGTGAAAACGTAATAGAAATGTTGCGCGATTATGAAAACATGACAAAAGTGTTGCGCGACTATGAAAACGCAATAATATGATTTTGCGACTGAATAAATAGTAGGATTATTGTTGGACTAGCGTATGGACACTGTATAAGAAAATGATGAATTTAACTATAGCATTACTGTTGGACTAATGTATGGACACTGTAACATCCCAAAATTTACTTTTCTACTATCAGAATTCATTCTAAAATATTTGTGATTTTCTGGAATTTTTCTGGAATTTTCTGAGAGCGCGAAATATTTTAATATATTTCTCGTTTTACGTATGTACTGAGCGAAACCGGAGAAATGAGATATTTTCTCCGAAAGCCTTGAACTATGGAAACGTCGACGGGGGATCTTACTAAACTTGAGACCAGACACAGCTTGCAAGGTTTCACATTTTTCAAGAAATTTAATAATAATAATAATGAAACGTTGTGTAGATTTCATCTGTCAGGTAAATTAATGCTGACTTCTATCAACTGTAATAATTGTCTACTAAACAATAACATGTATTAAAAACATTATCCTACTATCCAAAATCTACTTTGTATCACATCCATTAACTTTAATTCCAAAAAGAATGATTAAATTAATTAAGCTTGTCAAGGGAAGCTTCTTAGAAATTTCCCAAATAATTCATTTTTCTCTCTCTTCACTCCCCACACTCATTCCCATGGCAGATGGCTATTTTGGGAGCCTAAAATACCCACTTTTCTCATTCTCACTTTTATCACTCCACTCTCACACTTCAAACACTCTTCTCTTCTTCTCCTTGCTTCACCACCGTACACACACTCATTGGAGATCATCTCCATTGTTTGCTACAACTAAACTCATTTCGTGTTTTTTTCCACCATTCCAAGACCATCCTTTGGTTCTTCTTCTTCCACTATCCACCATTGAAGCTAAAGCTTTGAGCTTGGAGGTAAAGTCTTCACCTTTCTTTCACTTTCTTCTCATTTTCATTTTTCTTGGTCACCTATGTGATCAAGAACTCATTTTTCCATGGTTTGAGTGGACATTATGGAAATCACTCACATTGGTGTTCTTCTTGAAGGGGAAAACGAAAATCTAGGGCAAGAAGAGGTAACATCTTGTGCTGTCTTCCAAATAGGTAAGAGGGAGATGATCCTCTTCAACTAATCTTGGTAGTAAGGGAATGTCTTGTATGTGTGTTGTTATTGATTTCTGAATCCATGTACAAAGTTCTCTCATTTTTATGTTGTTCTTCATGATAGTGCATTTTGTTGGGTTTGTTTGATTTATTGATGCCTCTTGCATGATTTGAAGATATATTTGAGTAACTTGTTGATTAAATATAATAATGATTGGTTTGGTTTGAGTTAAAGGACCTGGAGAACTCTGTTTTCTGTAAGTTTACGCGTGGTAATTGATTACACGAGGCTTGTAATCGATTACCAAGCCTTAAGGGTACGAAATCGTGATTTTGGAAATCTGGTAATCGATTACGTCTTGTGTGTAATCGATTATAGAGATTCTGTCTAGCTTGTAATCGATTACTAGAGTGGTGTAATCGATTACCAAGCCTCTGATGTCACGAAATGGTGCTTCTGGGAATCACGTAATCGATTACAACTTGTGGGTAATCGATTACAACTTGTGGGTAATCGATTACGGAGGTTCTGTCCAATTGGTAATCGATTACCAGGGCTGTGTAATCGATTACCAGGTCCTTGAAGTTATGAATCGTGGTTCTGGGAATCACGTAATCGATTACAATGAGATTGTAATCGATTACAGAGATTCTGTTACACTGGTAATCGATTACCAGGGTGATGTAATCGATTACCAAGACCCAAAAATGAGATTTTTGAGCTGGAAATGATTGAAATTATGGTTCTTTGCCCCTTGTAACTCAAACATAACCTAAAAACCCTGGATTCAAGGATTTTACTTTACTTAAATGCGATAGGAATATGTAATCATACCGATAGAGAAGAAATGATTTTGAAAATGGAATTCTTGGATCCATGACATGGAAATTGTGGTATGTGTGTAATAAGGAACATATATTGATACTGAGAATTATTGATGCAAGTGTGATTCCCTATGTGGGTTATGCACTTATTGATTTAGTGCTCAATGAGATAAGAATGATGATATGCCATTGAGGCAATGTTTTAATAAATGTATTGTTGATATGTCATGTTGGACATTGACTAATGCTTATGTGCCATTGAGGCAATGCCTATGTTGAATGCATCATTGATGAACATACATGATTGGACATTGTGTCATCATGCATGTGTGTTGTCCGTTGGACATTGTTGAGAAGGCCATGTTGCCTAGGAGTTTGAATAACACCTTTGTGCAGGTGCGAGTAGACTAAGTGTAGGTGTCATATGTTGTTGACCCTAGGGGCGTTGGGGTATGGGTGTCTCACAATAGGCAGTGGTAGCTCCACTTGGGCCGTGGGATAGACCAATGCGACACACCAACGATCCTGTCTGAGACGCTGTCCTATATCGCGATCAACTGTTGAGATACCATGTATGAGTCATTGCGCAAACAATTTTATGAAAGAAAGCACACTGTATTTTAAGGCTACTGATATACTGGTATTACTCCTTGATCATTCACTCTGAAAATGTCTACGTCTAGCTCCGTGGAGTAGGAACTTTGGTACCCTTGTTGCATTGTGAGTTGTCAGTCACATGGTCCATTGGGCATTTATAATTGGATAATGTGTTTACTATCATGACTGCGATATTTATTTGACTCTTGGTAATGCTAATGTTGCTAGCTGGCTATGGATAATGTTAACTATTGTTCTTTGTTGCTTTACTCTCGTTAATTGCTTTCGGGTATTACTGCACTTGTATGTATTAGCTGTGTCTTATGTGGGCGTTCGACGCCGTTTATTTTCTTGCTGCCATGTTGGTACTGAAAGCTGGGAATCTCACATCTTTCAGTAATTTTTCTATTTTATATTTTGGCTGGATCGTGTGCTCTCGAGAAGACGCTCGTGAGGAGGACAAGGAAACCACTGAGTTTCAGGGTTTCTGGCCTTATCTCGACTGAGATCGAAGTCGTTGAGGATGTCATTTCGGCTCCGTGGACTTTTTGGCTATGTGCGGATCAACTTTCTTGGAGGTCCGGACTGCTGGCATATCAACGTGCAGACTGATCGATGTGTATACCACGGTGATGTGACGGTGTCCTTAGCGTGGAGACGTTATGACGCTCCTATTCTAGATTTTCATGCTTTTGTATGGCTGGAGTTCTATATGCCCGTGAGGGACATGTGGGGCGAAATGTATTATACCCCTCGTGAGGATTCCTTTTTGTCTACTGCCCGGGCTCCTGCCCGCTGTTCTGTCGTCCCGATGGATGTCTCGTCGGACGACGAGGACCCTGAGGAGGATCCATCTACGGTTCCTTCTCGTTCTAGGCAGTCTTAGGGTTGGTTTTAATTGATGGCTACTGATGGCTGTCCATTTATTTTGAGGGAGCCTGACGTACTACTGGGTTAGTGGGTATATATTTGCATCTCTTGGGGTAGGTACACATTTTGCCTTTTGTATATTTTTGGAAATGTAATTCAAATAGGCTTGTATTTCTGGTACAAAGTATGTAATTATCCATATTGTGAATGGTCGTATGTTTCATTCCACGTTGATTTCTCTTTGACCTTTTTGACAGAAGTTTTATTGGAAAGAGGAACTTTTAATTTTAACTCAATCACGCGATATATTCATAAACAGGTATATATGTACATTAAATGGAAGTTTTAACCGGATTCATGTTAAGCAAAAAAAAAAGTTCAAATTTTTCGTAATCATTTGTATGTCGTTTCACTATAGTGCGACGTTCCTTCTTCTTACCTATTATGACTAAGGGAGAAAAAGGGGCGTTACACTGTCTTGGTATCAGAGCTCCCGGTTATGTTTTCTTTGGGTCATGTGGTTTTGGACTGTCTTGTTTTTTTGCTGTGTTACTCTCTGTGACTCTGTTGTTCGGTATTCATAAGGATACATCTGACTTTCTCTGTATTTTGCATAGCTCAACTTGAAAGGAAACGATGGCTCGTGGGGGTAATATGGCTGCTGCCATAGAAGCAATACAGAAGATGGCTGAGGCAATGTTACAGCAGAACCAGCAGACAACTCAACAACAGGCTAGGGCTGCACAACAGCTAGAGGCTACAGCGGACGTTCAGAACTTGGAAGGATTTCGTCGCGCTAATCCTCCATAGTTTAAAGGGGAGTTTGATCCAAAGAAAGCTACATTGTGGATCCAAGAGTTAGAGAAAATATTTATAGGTATGAATTGTGCTAATGATAGGAAGGTGACCTATGCCGCATACATGCTGATGGGAGACGCTGAACATTGGTGGACGGGAGAACAAAGGCTACTGCAAGCCGCGAACAGAGTGATAACTTGGGAAGTGTTCAAAGAAAGGTTCTTGAACAAGTATTTTCCTGAAAGTGCCAGGCACGCAAAAGAAATGGAATTTCTGAGGTTGCAGCAGGGAGGTATGACTGTGAGCGAATACGCCGCCAAGTTTGAGAACTTGTCTAGATTTTCGACCTATTTTCAACTTCAACCCAATGAAACTTGGAAGTGTCAAAAGTTTGAGGAAGGCCTGAGGCATAATGAGAAGAAAATTGTGATAGCCTTGAAGATTTCTCAGTTTTCTGAGCTACTCGACACTTGCTGCCGATTGAAAAGTATGGAACAAGAACGTGAGGCGAGAAACAGAAACTTTGGGCCCATTCGATCCCAAAGAGGAGGTGGTGGTAATGTGAGTCGTTATCAAAAGAAGCCTTATTCCAGACCCTCTGGAAGCCAACAACCACAAAAATTTCAAGGAGGAAGCCCAACTGGAAGCCCTGGAAGGATGGGTTAGAATGCTACAACTACTCTGAGATGTATGAAATGTGGGAAGGAGCATTTCACTAGAGACTGCACAATCAAAGGATTTATTTGCTTTTGGTGTGGGAAACTTAGTCACGTTTCTCGAGACTGCCATCGGACCAAGGCAGAACCATCCGTCAATGTTACTAAGACTTCTAAACCACAAGTTGGAAGCAGAGTCTACACCCTGAGTGGTGCTGAGGCCTCTGAATCCAAGGATCTGATACAAGGAGAAGGTATCATTGAAGGTAATCTTTTAATTGTACTGTATGACTCTGGTGTTACTCATTCTTTCATTTCACATGACTGTGTGAAAAGACTTGGATTGACTGTGTCTTCTTTGCCTTTCGATTTAACTGTTTCGACTCCTACTGCAAAACCTGTCATCACTACTAAGGTGTGTCTAGGTTGTCCTTTAATCGTGGAAGGTCGAATCTTTTCTGTCAATTTGATCTGTTTACCATTATCCCAACTAGACGTGATATTAGGAATGGACTGGCTATCTGCCAACCATGTCCTGTTAGATTGTTCTAGAAAGACAATAGTTTTCCCTTTGGATGAGGATTCTAGATTTTTGACCGCCAATCAAGTGAAAGCTTTTTTGAAAGAAGGAGCTCGGGGATACATGCTATTATCTTCTTTGAAAGTCGAGAGTGAAGTTAATGTGGACGCAATCTCTGGTGTTCGAGAATTTCCTGAGGTTTTCCCTGATGATGTACCTGGTTTGCCACCTGAACGAGAGGTCGAGTTTGCTATTGACTTAGTACCAGGAGTTGGCCCTATTTCTATAGCGCCTTACCGTATGGCACCAGCAGAGCTCGTGGAACTTAAGAAGCAGTTGGAAGAACTTCTGGAAAAACGATTCGTGAGACCCAACGTGTCACCTTGGGGAGCACCTGTGTTGTTGGTTAAGAAGAAAGATGGGACTTCAAGATTATGCGTGGACTACCGTCAGTTGAACAAAGTTACGATCAAGAACAAGTATCCATTGCCGAGGATAGATGACTTGATGGACCAATTAAAAGGAGTGCTTGTGTTTTCCAAGATCGAACTACGATCGAGTTATCACCAAATCAGAGTGAAAGTGGAAGATATTCCCAAGACGGCTTTTCGTACTCGTTATGGTCATTACGAGTACCTGGTGATGCCTTTTGGTGTAACAAATGCACCTGCGATATTTATGGACTACATGAATAGGATCTTTCATCCTTATTTGGATAAATTCGTCGTTGTTTTCATCGACGATATCTTGATCTATTCGCAAAATCATGAGGACCATGCTGAGCACCTCAGCATAGTTCTCCAGATTTTGAAGGAAAAAGAGCTATATGCGAAACTATCCAAGTGCGAGTTTTGGCTAGATGAGGTGAAATTCTTGGGTCATGTAATCACAAAGGAAGGAATTGCAGTGGATCCTTCAAAGGTAGAAGCCGTACTACAGTGGGAAAGACCATCGACAGTGACGAAAATCCGAAGCTTCGTCAGGTTAGCCGGATACTACTGGAGCTTTATTGAGGGATTTTCTAAAATTGCTGGACCGCTCACTCAACTCACCAAGAAAGACCAAGCTTTTGAATGGACAGATTCCTGTGAAGGAAGTTTCCAAGAGTTAAAAAGGAAGCTGACTACGTTACCAGCGCTAGTCTTACCGAATCCTAGTGAACCATTTGAAGTGTACTGTGACGCTTCGTATCAAGGTTTGGGGTGCGTTCTCATGCAAAACGAGGGGGTGGTAGCTTACGCCTCAAGGCAATTGCGAATGCACGAGAAGAACTACCCAACACACAATCTAGAGTTAGCTGCAATGGTGTTTGCATTGAAAATATGGAGACATTATCTGTATGGAGCCACATTCAATGTCTTCAGTGACCACAAAAGTTTGAAATACCTGTACGATCAGAAAGAGCTGAACATGAGGCAACGAAGATGGCTAGAATTTTTGAAAGACTACGACTTCCAACTTCAGTATCATCCTGGAAAGGCAAACGTGGTGGCCGATGCTTTGAGTAGGAAGACGATTAGTGTTTCTACTATGATGATTAGAGAAAAGGACTTGATAGAGCAATTCAGAGACATATGGTCATTTGTAGAATTAACACCGGGTAAAATCTGCATGAATAAGATCACTATCTCAAATGACCTGATGGATGATATTCGAGAGAGAAACAAAAGATTGATAAATTCCTGCAAAAAGAAAGAGAATTGATGAGGCAGGGTGGTGTATCAACGTTGAAGGAAGGAAGCGATGGAATTCTGAGATTCCAAGGAAGGGTCTGTGTGCCTAAAGATGGGGAACTCAGAAAGTACATACTTGAACATGCTCACTCGAATCAGTTAAGTATGCATCCTGGAATGACCAAGATGTATCAAGACTTGAGGAAGTTGTTTTGGTGGCATGGGATGAAAAGAGACATCGCTAGATGCGTGTCATCTTGTTTGGTCTGCCAGAAAATGAAGATTGAACATCAAAGACTAGCTGGACTATTACAACCCTTGTCTATCCCCGAATGGAAATGGGATAGTATTGCCATGGACTTTGTTGTCGGGTTGCCAAGGACTAAGAAAGGAAATGATTCAATATGGGTAATTGTGGATCGACTTACAAAATCAGCTCACTTTTTGCCAATCAACATAAGATATCCATTGGAGAAGTTGAGTCGGATATACGTTGGTGAAATTGTCAGACTTCATGGTGTGCCCACAAGTATCATTTCCGACAGAGATCCAAGGTTTATGTCTAAGTTTTGGAAGAGTCTTCAAGAAGTTATGGGAACGAAGTTGCGATTGAGTTCGGCATACCATCCGCAGACTGATGGCCAATCAGAGAGGACAATTCAGTCATTAGAGGATCTGTTGAGAGCTTATGGGATAGAGCAAACTGGAGGTTGGGATGAAATCTTACCGTTGGTGGAATTCACCTACAACAACAGTTACCATTCAAGTATAGGGATGGCGCCTTATGAGGCTCTATATGGGCGGAGGTGTCAGATGCCTCTATGCTGGTATCAAGATGGAGAACGGCTTACCGTTGGACCTGAACTCATTTAGCAGACAACTGAGAAGGTTAAAATGATTCAGGAGAAAATGAAAACGGCTCAGAGTCGGCAGAAGAGTTATGCGGACAAAAGAAGGAAACCTCTTGAGTTCGAAGAAGGAGAGCATGTCTTCTTGAAAGTCACACCTACGACTGGGGTCGGTCGTGTCCTCAAGTCTAGAAAACTCACTCCAAAAATTCCTTGCACCTTGCCAAATTCTTCGTCGGATAGGTCCTGTTGCTTACCAAATAGCTTTACCCCATTTTCTTTCAAACCTTCATAACGTCTTTCATGTGTCACAACTCAGAAAATATATCCCAAGTCCTAATCATGTCATAGCACCTGATTCCGTACAATTAAAGGAAAACTTGACTTATGAGACAGCTCCTGTAAGGATTGAGGATAGGAGGACAAAGCAACTCAGAGGAAAGGACATTGCACTAGCGAAGGTAATCTGGAACGAAGCAACTAGAGATGTGACGTGGGAGCTGGAGAACAAGATGAAGGAGCAATATCCCGAATTGTTTTAAGGTATGGAAAATTTCGAGGACGAAATTCTTATTTGTTGGGGAGAGTTGTAACACCCCAAAATTTACTTTTCTACTATCAAAATTCATTCCAAAATATTTGTGATTTTCTAGAATTTTTCTAGAATTTTCTAAGAACGCAGAATATTTTAATATATTTCTCGTTTTACGTATGTACTGAGCGGAACCGGAGAAATGAGAAATTTTCTCTAAAAGCCTTGAACTATGGAAACGTCGATGGGGGGTCTTACTAAACTCGAGACCAGACACAGTTTGCAAGGTTTCATATTTTTCAAGAAATTTAACAGTAATAATAATGAAACGCTGTGTAGATTTCATCTGTCAGGTAAATTAATGCTGACTTCTATCAACTGTAATAATTGTCTACTAAACAATAACATGTATTAAAAACATTATCCTACTATCCAAAATCTACTTTGTATCACATCCATTAGCTTTAATTCCAAAAAGAATGATTAAATTAATTAAGCTTGTCAAGGGAAGCTTCTTAGAAATTTCCCAAATAATTCATTTTTCTCTCTCTTCACTCCCCACACTCATTCCCATGGCAGATGGCTATTTTGGGAGCCTAAAATACCCACTTTTCTCATTCTCACTTTTATCACTCCACTCTCACACTTCAAACACTCTTCTCTTCTTCTCCTTGCTTCACCACCGTACACACACTCATTGGAGATCATCTCCATTGTTTGCTACAACTAAACTCATTTCGTGTTTTCTTCCACCATTCCAAGACCATCCTTTGGTTCTTCTTCTTCCACTATCCACCATTGAAGCTAAAGCTTTGAGCTTGGAGGTAAAGTCTTCACCTTTCTTTCACTTTCTTCTTATTTTCATTTTTCTTGGTCACCTATGTGATCAAGAACTCATTTTTCCATGGTTTGAGTGGACATTATGGAAATCACTCACATTGGTGTTCTTCTTGAAAGGGAAAACAAAAATCTAGGGCAAGAAGAGGTAACACCTTGTCTTGTCTTCCAAATAGGTAAGAGGGAGATGATCCTCTTCAACCAATCTTGGTAGTAAGGGAATGTCTTGTATATGTGTTGTTATTGATTTCTGAATCCATGTACAAAGTTCTCTCATTTTTATGTTGTTCTTCATGATAGTGCATTTTGTTGGGTTTGTATGATTTATTGATGCCTCTTGCATGATTTGAAGATATATTTAAGTAACTTGTTGATTAAATATGATAATGATTGGTTTGGTTTGAGTTAAAGGACCTGGAGAACTCTATTTTCTGCAAGTTTACACGTGGTAATCGATTACACGAGGCTTGTAATCGATTACCAAGCCTTAAGGGTACAAAATCGTGACTCTGGAAATCTGGTAATCGATTACATCTTGTGTGTAATCGATTACAGAGATTCGGTCTAGCTTGTAATCGATTACTAGAGTGGTGTAATCGATTACCAAGCCTGTGATGTCACGAAATGGTGCTTCTGGGAATCACGTAATCGATTACAACTTGTGGGTAATCGATTACGGAGGTTCTGTCAAATTGGTAATCGATTACTAGGACCGTGTAATCGATTACCAGGTCCTTGAAGTTACGAATCATGGTTCTGGGAATCACGTAATCGATTACAATGAGATTGTAATCGATTACAAAGATTCTGTTACGCTGGTAATCGATTACCAGGGTGATGTAATCGATTACCAAGACCCAAAAATGAGATTTTTGAGCTGGAAATGATTGAAATTATGGTTCTTTGCCCTTTGTAACTCAAACATAACCTAAAAACCTTGGATTCAAGGATTTTACTTTACTTAAATGCGATAGGAATATGTATTCATATCAATAGAGAAGAAATGATTTTGAAAATAGAATTCTTGGATCCATGACATGGAAATTGTGGTATATGTGTAATAAGGAACATATATTGATACTGAGAATTATTGATGCAAGTGTGATTCCCTATGTGGGTTATGCACTTATTGATTTAGTGCTCAATGAGATAAGAATGATGATATGCCATTGAGGCAATGTTTTAATAAATGTATTGTTGATATGTCATGTTGGACATTGACTAATGCTTATGTGCCATTGAGGCAATGCTTATGTTGAATGCATCATTGATGAACATACATGATTGGACATTGTGTCATCATGCATGTGTATTGTCCGTTGGATATTGTTGAGAAGGCCATGTTGCCTAGGAGTTTGAATAACACCTTTGTGCGGGTGCGAGTAGACTAAGCGTAGGTGTCATATGTTGTTGACCCTGGGGGCGTTGGGGTGTGGGTGTCTCACAATAGGCAGTGGTAGCTCCACTTGGGCCGTGGGATAGACCAATGCGACACACCAACGATCCTGTCTGAGACGCTGTCCTATATCGCGATCAACTGTTGAGGTACCATGTATGAGTCATTGCGCAAACAATTTTATGAAAGAAAGCACATTGTATTTTAAGGCTACTGATATACTGGTATTACTCCTTGATCATTCACTCTGAAAATGTTTACGTCTAGCTCCATGGAATAGGAACTTTGGTACCCTTGTTGCATTGTGAGTTGTCAGTCACATGGTCCATTGAGCATTTATAATTAGATAATGTGTTTACTATCATGACTGCGATATTTATTTGACTCTTGGTAATGCTAATGTTGCTAGCTGGCTATGGATAATGTTAACTTCTTTGCTGCTTTACTCTCGTTAATTGCTTTCGGGTATTACTGCACTTGTATGTATTAGCTGTGTCTTATGTGGGCGTTCGACGCCGTTTATTTTTTTGTTGCCATGTTGGTACTGAAAGCTGGGAATCTCACCTCTTTCGATAATTTCTCTATTTTGTATTTTGGTTAGATCGTGTGCTCTCGAGAAGACGCTCGTGAGGAGGACAAGGAAACCACTGAGTTTCAGGGTTTCTGGCCTTATCTCGACTGAGATCGAAGTCGTTGAGGATGTCATTTTGGCTCCGTGGACTTTTTGGCTACGTGCGGATCAACTTTCTTGGAGGTCCGGACTGCTGGCATATCAACGTGCAGACTGATCGATGTGTACACCACAGCAATGTGACGGTGTCCTTAGCGTGGAGACGTTATGACGCTCCTATTCTAGATTTTCATGCTTTTGTATGGCTGGAGTTCTATATGCCCGTGAGGGACATGTGGGGTGAAATGTATTATACCCCTCGTGAGGATTCCTTTTTGTCTACTACCCGGGCTCCTGCCCGCTGTTCTGTCGTCCCGATGGATGTCTCGTCGGACGACGAGGACCTTGAGGAGGATCCATCTACGGTTCCTTCTCGTTCTAGGCAGTCTTAGGGTTGGTTTTAATTGATGGCTACTGATGGCTATCCGTTTATTTTGAGGGAGCCTGACGTACTACTGGGTTAGTGGGTATATATTTGTATCTCTTGGGGTAGGTATACATTTTGCCTTTTGTATATTTTTGGAAATGTAATTCAAACAGGCTTGTATTTCTAGTACAAAGTATGTAATTATCCATATTGTGAATGGTCATATGTTTCATTCCACGTTGATTTCTCTTTGACCTTTTTGACAGAAGTTTTATTGGAAAGAGGAACTTTTAATTTTAACTCAATCACGTGATATATTCATAAATAGGTGTATATGTACATTAAATGGAAGTTTTAACCGGATTCATGTTAAGCAAAAAAAATGTTTAAATTTTCCGTAATCATTTGTATGTCGTTTCACTATAGTGCGACGTTCCTTCTTCTTACCCATTATGACTAAGGGAGAAAAGGGGGCGTTACAGACACTGTATGAGAAAATGATGAATTTTGCCTGTGATTGGCATTGGTGCATTGAACATGCATAGGAAAAGATCGATGGACTGGATAAGACTATTTGCCTAGGAGAGACGTACACCTCTTTAGTGGGTGCGATATGCGTAGTGTAAGTCACTTGTTGACTTTGGGGGCATCGGGGTGTGGGTTGCCTACAATGGGCAGTTGGTAGCTTTTCTATACTGTGGGTTAGACCGATGCAACACACCGATGATCCTAACCGAGACACTATTCTTAATCAAGATCTAGTAAAGATTGTCGTGTATATGCTAGATGTGCAAACACTAATGAGAATAGTGGCACGTGGTCTGAGGCATGTTGGTACAGACAGATCTTTTGGATCAACTTCTCCGACTTGAGTATTAGCTCCATGGAGTAGGAAAGTGAGTCTATGTGCACATGCATAATTATTGAGTATTAGTTATAATAATTGAACTGTTGAATACTCAGATAATGTTGAGGGCATTATCATAAATATTAAATAACTATATTTGTGTGATATATTAATTGAGGAATATTGGATGATGATGCTAATAAATAATGTTGATGGCATTATTATAATTATCATGTGATTTGAATAATGTTAATGACATGATGGTAATTATTATTTATTATATTTGTTGTGATAAATAATGATTGAGGGCATGATTATAATTATTGTATCTGTTATGATAAATAATGTTGAGGGCATTATTATAATTATGGTATGATATATTTGTATGGTGTGTTGTTTGTGTTATCTCTATACTACCATGTTGGTATTGGCGTAGGTGATCTCACCTCTTTGTATGTTTATTTTGTACTGTAATTATATTTGTAAAGATATTGAGCAAGGGATTGAACAAGAGGGTGAAGAAGAGCAGACTCCAGAGGAAGCGAAGTTTTGATAAGATGAAAGCAAGACCTAGTTTCTTTGGTTACGTGAGACTACAGTTCCATGGTGGAGCTAGAGCGTGGAGGACTAGTCCAAATGAGAGGGGACTAATATATCAGGGAAATCTGATGGTCAACATGAGTAGGGAATTTCATGGAGATCTGTTCTTTCCGTAACTATATATGTACATGTCGAATTTTCGCTGTCAATCAGGCAGTATTGGGATACTAGGCATTATGTCCCAACGGAGATTAGTATCGTGTTGTCTGCTCAGACACCTGTCTGTAGGACTTTGCGTCGAGCTGGATTCCTACCTGTTGAGGAATCTGAGGAGGACCCGTTTGAGGGTTCTACTGTTTAGTTAGACTTGGGCGAGTCATTTAAATATTTAAGTATGTCAACTACTTTTGAGACTTGATCTGTATATAAATAATGTCGACAGTACTTCTATAATATACATGATGTAAATTGTGTGATGATGTATAATATTTTTATTTTTCACTAAGTTTATTTTATCAACATCAAGAAATTTTACAACTCGCATTTACGTTACAAAGCATATTTTATAAAAGAAGGGATAATTCGGTAATAATAACGTTTAAATGTGGCATCCTATGGTAGGTGTTACAAGAAAGGTCATAAGCTTACGTATGTCGATGGCAGAAATATTTGAAAGGTTGAAGAAAGCAAGTTATCATATCATTGTACCAGCTGCAATGATGAAAGAAGAGGAGAAGCAGGATGAAGAGTCAAGTTGTGCTTACCATTGTGGAGGAATGAGACATGATATTGAGAACTGTTGGGACTTTAAGACTCAAGTCCAGGGATTACTCACTTTGGGAGTAATACAAGCCAGACACAGGTTAGATTCTTCTGAAGAAGTCATTCGCCCTCCGGTAACTCGAAACCTCTGAACAATTGGAGATTTGAGGCAATAATTGAAGTGATTGCCATAAAATAATTTATAATGTTGAACTTATGTTAGCTTTCTTGAAGCATTAATGTAATGAATTTGCATGGGTACCTTGTTTCCTTTCATTTTTAACACTTTGTCTTTCTTGACATTTATTCTCTCTTCAAAGTGTTTTCCTTATATTTGGATCCCATTGGACTCTAACTCTTGACAATTCTCAGTTTGGTATATGTCAATAAAGTCCACGTGTGCAAGTGTCTTTTGCAAAAAGAAAAAAAAAGGAGCCAAGAAGTAATCACTTGGTGTGCACTAGCTTTTTGTATCAAAATTAAAGTTTTGAAAATAAATAATCATAATTTGAAAATGAAGACTAACCATTTTTCTTTATCTTTTACAAAATTTCATCTTTATCCATTGCTACCCCTTTTGAGCTTGAAAATTTCTTTAATAAACCTTGGATAATGATCACTCCTACACTAGGGATAGCACAAAACAAAGGTTGATTGTCTTGGTGACTATTTTGAAGCATAATGAAAAAGGAAGAAAAGGTGAAATGGGCAAGAAGTAAAAATAAAAAATGATAAAAAAACAAAATAAAAAACAAAAAAAAGAAGGGAAAGAAGGAAGAAAGAAAATGAAATGAAATGGGTCATAACAAAGAAGGATGAAATAAAATGAAATGAAATGGAGAAGAAACAAAGAATAATAAGAGAAAAGTGTACTTGAAAGTACTAAAGTAGTTGACAAAATTTAATTTTGAACAAGGATTCTTGGTTCCGTTTAACCCTTAAACACTTGTTTGAACCTTATATCTTTTCTTTCATAACCCCTAGCCTTGACCACGTTACAAGCCTCAAAAAGTCCATTCTGATTAATGAAGGGTTGTTGTCATTTTCGTTAACTTTAATTTTGAGACAAAGGTTACGTTCATCCAAATATCTAGTTCGTTGCTCCTTAAAAAAAGAAAGAAAAAAAAAGAAAAAAGAAAAGGAAAAAAAAAAAGAGACTTACACCAAGGTAGGTTTCTACCCTATTCGAGTTGGCCCTACACTGGGGCATTCTTTTCCCTAGTTCAATTTAACCTACACTGAGGCAAATCCTTTGGTCACTAGAGCGAGTTCTTGCCTTATTCAATGTTGTCCTAGACTGAGACAAATTTCTCTTTGATTTAATTTGGCCTTACACTGAGGTGAGTTTCTACCCTATTCAACTCAGTCGGGCAATTTTTCTTTTCCTTGGTTCAAATCTTTTAGTCACTAGGGCGAGTCTCAGCCCTATTCAATTCAGTTCTAGACTAGGACACATTTTTCTTTGGTTCAATTTGGCTTCATCAAATCAATTCATATCGGGACAATACCTCTTTGAATCTTATACCATCATTTGTGTCTTTCCCTTTTTGTAGTCAAACTTCCAAGATCAATCTAGAAGTTGTTCACTCAGTAAATTCCTTTTCTATTGTACTTTTGAATCCATGTATGTCTGTTATGTAATGTTTCAAGTAAGGTGAACATGAGTATAACATTATGATTTGACTATCTGTTGCCAATCTCCTGATAAACAATTCAGATAGAAAAGAACTTAAAAGTTTCAATTAAAGGGGAAAATGATATCCTAAGGGATAATTCAAAAATAAGAGGTACCCGAGCAAAAAGGGAAAAGAACCCGTTAGGATGAAAACCCAAAAGGGCGATTTAAACAAAGTTAGGGCAAATAAACTGGGGCAATTTTATTTGCTTTCAATTGGCTACACAAGGGGCAATTTTGTTTGCATTCAATTGGCCACACAGGAGCAAAATTTTTGAAGAATTAAAGAGGAATATATATTGAAGGAAGTAGTAACAAAGATAGCGATTGAGTCATCAAGCCGTAGCAAGAAATCAATTAGATGAGGATCAAGGAATAAATACTGGGGCAAAAATTTTGTCGCAAAGACTTAGTAGCTCCAAGTAAGGGTTCACAACAAGGGATGATTATCTCACTTTTCAAAAGGAGAGATAAAAAAAAAAGAAGAAATGAAGAAGAAAAAAAAAGTCAATAGGAATCCAAGTCAACCGATGGATCTGATGAAGAAAAGCACATGAACAAGGTATTAAGTCCACAAATGGCTCCATGCTTTTGAGCATATCGGCTCCATGCATTTTGGGCGCATCGACTCCATTCACTTTGAGCGCATCAGCTCCGTTCACTTTAAGTGCATCGATTCCATTCCATGCATCATTGAGCACATCGACTCCATACATCATTGAGCACATCGATTCCATACATCATTAAGCGCATCGGCTCCACCCACTTTGAGCACATCGACTCCATTCATTTTGAGTGCATCGACTCCATGCATTTTGAATGCATCGGCTCCACCCACTTTGAGCACATCAACTCCATTCATTTTGAGCACATCGACTCCATGCATTTTGAGCGCATCGGTTCCACCCACTTTGAGCACATCAACTCCATTTATTTTGAGTGCATCGGCTCCATGCATCATTTTGAGCGCATTAGCTCCATTCATCATTGAGCGCATCGGCTCCATCCATTTTGAGCGCATCGGCTCAATGCATTTTGAGCACATTAGCTCGATGCAGTTTTAAATTCTTTTCAATATATCAGCTCCATGCATTTTGAGCGTATCAGCTCTATGCAGTTTTAAATTCTTTCGAGCGTATCAGCTCCACGCGTTTTAAATTCTTTTGAGCGAATCAGCTCCATGCATTTTAAATTCTTTTGAGAGTATCAATTTCATACTTCTTTAAATTCCTGTCACTTATTTTGAGCACATCGACTCCACGCATTTTAAATTCCAGTCATTTCTTTTGAGTGCATTAACTTTATACTTTTTTAAATTCCTGTCGTTTACTATTGAGTGAATCAGCTCTTTGCATTTTAACTTTTGACCGCATTGGTTCCTTGCATTTTAATTTCTAAGCGCATCGGCTCTTTGCGTTTTTTGTTCTCACATTGTTTTGTTTTTGTTGTTCTCGGACAAAAATTAAGTACATGTCTTTACTTGTTCCTTACCATGATAAAATGAAAAGTTATGGTTATTCTTTTTATCTAGTAAGAAAGAAGTAAAGAGGGCTAACTGTGAGCACCCAATTTTGTCCAAGGCATTTTGTAATAAAAGAAAAGAAAAGAAAAAGAAAAAGAAAAAAATTAAAAAAGGAAATAAGACAAAATGGACCCAACTTTTACCCATTGGCCCATTATTCAACCCAATTGACCCACAACCCATTATCCAACCTATAACTCATTATCTAACCCACAACTCATATACCATTAAACTTATCCCAAACCCCATCGCTTATCCTAAACATAATCATCCTAAACAAATCCCAACACTCATCTTAAACCAATCCTAATCACACTTTAACTCAAACACTTCAACATAATCCCCTCCTATAAAAACTCATAACCCACACACAAAAAGAGGCTAGCTTAAATAGTCTTCAACTAAACTATTGGCCTAGCCCTCCAAGAGACTTTTGCCTACAACAAACACCATAACCATTTTTTTTGTCATCATCTTCCATCTCTCACCTTTTTTCCATAACCTCCACTACCACTAGATAGTAAATCAACTTCCATCCACATTACCATCATCTTCAACCTCTAAACAAAACACCTCTTGCACCAACCAACTATCAAAACCACTTTCAAAACCACTTCACCTCCATTACCATCATCTTCCTCCAAGCTTCTATACCCACTTCACCTTCACCATCCATAGCCATTTATCACATAAACAACCTTCACTTTCATCATTCATCCATAACCAAAAACACCCACCATAACCACCATATTCCTCCAAAGTTCCATACCTACTTCACCATAAATCCCTACCATCTTCAACCTCCATCAAAACAACTTCTCCATCAAAACTAACACACCCAACCGAAAACCATCCAGCAAGCGCAGCCCCACCGCAAACTGAATAGTGCGCCATCCTCAACCTCTTCCAAGCTGTCGTCGAACCGAACTCAGCCACCCCAGCACTGAACAGCTCCAAACCATGCCGCCTAGCATCGTGAAGACCACCGAGCCGCATTAAATCCGTCGAACCAAACCCCTGTTGCCGCTACCTGTTTCGACCTATACACCGTGAGCCCAATCGTGCCACCAAAATCGTTTGCCGCACGAGTCCACACCGCCGTTCTGACCCAGACTCGTAACCTGTACTACCAAATTCAGTGACTCGAGTCGCGACACACTAGTTGGTCCGTACCCATGTGTCGGGAGTTGCAAGCTCTGTCGACCAGACTAGAGCCGCTGGAGAGCCCAGACGCCAGGACCTATGCCGCACCAGCCGAATTCACTCGGACCCGCACCACCATCGTCGGTACTCCACCGAGCTATACGTTGTGACCATCGTGTGGTTGTTTCTACAACTTGTTCCAAAAATAAAGCCCCCATTTTTTTTCTAATTTTCTATAAGGCCTTTGTTGTTTTTTTTTTTAAATTTTTTTTTTTTTGTGTTTAGGTGAATGGGCTTATTGGGCCAAGCTGAAAAAGGATGAAAAAAACAAAAAAAAAGGTAAAAAAAAATTGATAAAATTAAAAAAGGTAAAAATATAAAATAATTAAATATTTTTTAAAGAATAAAATAGGATTAATTGAGCTATGACAGCCTGTTGATCATATAACTTTTGTAATCATCTGAGTTGTGACAACTTGATGATTTAAATATTTTCAAAGTTAGAAACAATTAACCTATAATTAAAAAAAGTAAAAATATAAAATAATTAAATATTTTTTAAAAGAATAAAATATGATTACTTGAGTTGTGACAGCTTGTTGACCCTATAACTTTTATAATCATCTAAGTTGTGATAACTTGATGATTCAAATGTTTTCAAGTTAAAATCAACTAACCCATAATTATTTTGTACAGATTTTAAATCTTAAATTTTCACAAATTATTTATTTTTTTAGTTTTTTTTAAAGGGTAAAACAAATATATTATGAGATTATTGAGTTTGGCATAACTAATTTAGGGTAACCGTTTTAAAACAGATGTTTTTAGGGATGTTGTGAGATTAAGTTTCTACCCATAACTATGTATAACTAACTCCCAAATCCAATCTGGTTTCAAAGAACATTTTCTAAAAAAGGTTTTCCAATTTTTCCTATTTTAAATAAAATTGGTGGTGACTCCTAACAATATTTATTTGTTCGCTGCTCCCACCGTGATCCCAGTCGCGACACTGTTGATTTCCTAATCCTCCACACTAGCTCTCCTGTTGATACTACTTCTAAAATTCCTTTGATTTTAGGTAGACTTTTCCTTGCCACTACTAATGCTCTTATTAATTGCAGGAATGGGCTCATGAAGCTATCTTCTGGAAATATGACTTTCAAGGTGAATATCTTTTGTAACACCCTTCTTTGGGAATTACATTTCAGACCAAAAATTATAAAGCTAAAACCTTATCATAAATAATTTAATATTGTAATATACGGGTTGTAAAATTTCTTTTCGCAGATAACATAACTTAACAGAATATAGAGAACACAAGACATAGTAAACTGACTAATACACATTTCATATATATAACATAGTTTAGTGACAATATAAATACATAAAACTTGCGTACTCAAAAGTATATGTACAGCTACCATAACAAAACCTAATCTGGCCCAAGCCTAAACACCTGGAGGGAGGGGTCCTCCATTGGATCCTCCTCGGAATCCCTAACAGACAAATTCCCCAGTCGGGGCATATCTCGACAGATGGAAGTCTGAGTAGATGATACCTCAGAAACCTCCCTAGGAGTGTAATGAAGATCACCCCATAACTCCCTGACAAGCATATAAAACTCCAGATATACAATAGCATAAAAAAAAAAGTAGCGACCCCATGGCAGGTCCTACTCAAAGATAGGGTAACATTCCCAAAATACTCAATACGTTCAGTGTCCAGATGGATGCGCAATGCGTCGGTGCCTCCATGGAACTGCACCCTAATGAAACCCAAAAGATCCCGCCTCGCCGCCATCATGGTCTTCATAGAACATAAACATAAAACATAACAAACAAGACAATATAATAAAAAGGTGAGATCCCCTACATCACATACCAATATGACAGTAAAGAAATAGTAATAACAATAATGTCATTCAGTACAGAATCAATAATTACAGTCATGATATCAATTAATAGATAATTCAACGAATGTATATCACAACAATATGTCTACTGGTTATGCATATGCACAATGGACTGACCCATACTCCATGGAGCTAAAACAAATATCGGAGAGAATAATCAGAAGACATGTCCGTATATCGTTTGCCTCAATTCAAGTGCTACAACTTTCTCAGCGTGCGCATCATGGCTTATTCAAGACATTCTACACCAGATCATGAATAGGAATAGTGTCTCATCGAGATCGTCGGTGCGTTTGCATCAATAACCACAACACAATAGAGCTACTAACTGCCCACTTATGGAATTACCGCGCCCCGGCGCCCCCAAGATCAGTCATTGACTTTCACTACACAATTCGCACCCGCATTAAGGTGTAAACTCAACCTCCTAGGCATACAACCTTAACAAACAAAGTTCCCACGACTTTCCCAATGCATGATGTAACATCCTAAAAATTCTGTATCTCTTAAACAGTAATTTTGACAGTTAACAGAATTTTACTGTTTATTAATTTTTGGATACTGTAAAATTATTTTAATTATTCTGTTAGCGTATTTGATCGTTTTGAGTGATTTACTCCGTGTCAGGAAAATAAAAATTTTCGGGCCAAGGAAAATTTTACGTAATTTAATTTTTACCATCAAGTTTTAATTATTTTACATAATCTGATTTAATATTTGTGCGTTTTCTAATTTTTGTGATTTTTGTGGATGATTATGAAATTTTTTTTACTGTTTGTGGGCCCAGGGGGTGTATGTGGGCCCAGGTGGCCATACGTGGGCCTAGGTGGGTCCCGCAAAGTGAAAATTTTTCTACGCATAGAAAAATTTGTACTATTTAGACGGAGACAGGGAATCTTACTAAACCTGAATTCGGAAACAGTTTTAGAAAATTTCTTGTACTGTATTTTGTACTGTATTTAATTATCAGGTGATAAAAATAAAGTAAAAATATTATTTATAGGGTTATAGCAGATAAAAATAAAAATTATACTGCGTAGTCAACAAAGAGGGCTTGACTTGATTTGTACCCTTGGATGAGAATACTTAGTTTGAATATTAACCATTGATTTAATCAACGGTTAAGAAACAAACTTAATAAAGAAGCATTGGATAATCACCATTGATTTAATCAATGGTGTGAGAATAAGCTTAGTTAGGAAGGCTTTGATATCAACCGTCAATTTAATCAACGGTGTAGAATTGGTCATATAAAGTGACTATGATCATTTATAACCATTGGATTTAGATTTAATCAAGGGTAGAGATTTAGTCTTAAAAAGTGACAAAGACCATTTATGACCATTGGATGTGGATTTAATCAATGGTAGAGATTTGGTCTTCTAAAGTAACAAAGACCATTTATGACCCTTGGATGTAAAGTTAGAAAGAGTAATCTTGACCCTTCATTTTGGAGATGCATCTAATGGCTAAGATTTAAAGGAGAAAGATCTAATGGCCTAGATTAAGTCTTCTAAATCAAAAGTCTACCTAAATCCTAACCATTGATCTAATCAATGGTCTAAAATGCTCTAAATGGTTGCTAATTATTATGGTCATTTATTGAATGCACAAGGAGAAGCATGCATGGAGGAGGGGACAGTTTTGTGAAGTATTTTGGAGCTAAAGAAAAACTTTATGTCATTATTAAGTGGTCTTGGTCAATTATGCATCATTGTTGAATTATTTGCACTCTTTGAAGAATGCATTGGAGGGGGGCTACGGTTTTGAGAAGCTTTAGGACATAGGAAAGTTTGAAGACCATATTATTGATATCCTTGCTTTCCTTTGTCTTCTCTAAAACCAATAACTCATCAAGCTTTTCTCTCCACTTTCTTTTCATGGAGGTTGCAGCCAAGCACTCCAAGAACACCTTCCATCACTCAAAAATTTCATACAACCTAGTTTCTTGAATCCTTACCTTATTCTAAACAACTTTCATGTTGGAGACTTTCTCTAAATCATTCATCTTCATGGACTTTCTTCAAGATCAAAGTTATAGGGTATTTGTGGTGAAGTGTAAGAAGACTTCATTTCTTCTCTCTTTTTCATGATCTAAACCATGTTTGATCCATGGTTCCTCTTAATCAAGCTTAGTATACTAATTTTTATGTATTTTGTTTTGTATTTGAGAAGCCCTTGGTGGTGAAGGACTTGGAAAAAGAAGCAAAACAAAGAGCTTTTGAGGATCTTCAAGAGGTAAGAGGGAGGTCCACCTCACCAACCAAGTATGGTAGTGAGAGATGGTCTTATATTTGATGGATGGTGAATCCATGTGAGGATTCATATCCATGGTCTTGTAATTTATTTGTGGGTGTTTATGTGCTTTAATTATTTGTCTATGCTTGGTATGCTTTGCATGATTTTATGGCTTTGATAGTATGCTTAAAATATGTATGATAAGTATATGGCATGCTTGTAGTATTTATGATGAAATATGTATGTGTATGCCATGATGTGTTGATGGAAAGGAAATCAATTTTTGACTCCAATGGCCAAGGAAGGGCTACGGTTTTGATGCCCTTGATTAGGGTTCATGTTGAAAATTTTCAAAAACAAGAGAATTAATTTTTGGTCCCTAGAACATGGTGAATTTCGGCCAAGACACCTCAAGATAGGTGTTCACAAATTAATTTTGTTTATGAATGATGAAATGAGATGTTTAGAAAAACAAGGAAAATAAATAAAGGATTTATTTTTCAAAGAGTACATGAACACGATTTTAGAAGGATTTTTATTGATTTATTTTGTGTAAAAAGTTTCTAAATGTTTACTAATCATGATTTCGAAAAAGAGACGGGCAAACGTTGATTTTAAAGATTTGCAAAGAAAGTGAAAAAGGATTTGCAAAGAAAGTGAAAAAGGATTTGTAAAGAAAGTAAAAATGAATTTGAATAAATGGGTTTGGTTTTTATGATCATCGGTACTTCGGTTTTGAAAACAAAGATTTTAAGGGTTTTGTTTGTGTAAAACCATATTGACTTAGAAGGAAAAATGTTTTGATGATTTCAATAGTCATGTCCACGTTTTTGAGGACTTGTATTTCCTTGATTTTTTTGAAAACAAAATGGAAATATAATTGATTTGGTATAAAGAATTTGGAAAGGGAATTAGAGCATTTTATCACTTGAGAAATCAAGTTTTTGTAAACGAAAATGTTTTCGAACTTCAATTTATTTTGAAGAAGGTTGTGTTTGGAAATGATTTGGGAAAAATGAAGAATATAATGGTGTATTGAAAATTTACTAACGTATAACTTATTTTCAAGTTTTTAAGTACGTTAGAAAAATGTTAAATTTTGAAACGTTGATTTATATCAATGGAAAAGTGATTTTTGTGGATTATATTTTGGAAAAGGATTTCTTGAGTAAAGAAATGTGGAAAAAGATTTTTTTGAGTAAGAAAATGTGAAAAATGAAATACAAAGTCATATTATTTTGAGGAAAGTTAAAAAAGAATTTTTGAAGGTTAAGAAATATTTTCTGTAATGAAATTGTGGTGAAAAATGTTTTACATAACTTAGAAACGTGATTTTTAAGCTACGCAATTTGAAAAATGTGTTGAAAATGATATTAATTTATTTAAGTCCAAAATAATGTTTGGAATATTGAGGAATATTTTACGTGATTGTAAAATGTTGAAAAATATTTTACGTATCTTAAAAATGATTTGAAATACAGTAAAATATTTCTACGCGATTTGAAATACGTTGAAATATTTCTACGCAATTTGAATTACGTTTAAATATTTTACGTGATTTGAACTATTGTTGAAAAATCACTACGTGATTGAAAAATGATAGAATATTTTTATGTGATTGTGAAAATAATAGAAAATCGTTATGTGATTTGGAAAGTGTTTTAAATATTTTGAAAATGATGGAAAATGATTTACGCGACTTAAAAGAATGATTTTTAAGTTACACGATTTTGAAACAAATGAAAAATACTATGCGATTTGAGAAACGATATTTTTACGCGATTGAGAAAAATGGAAAAATTAGTATGTGGTTTAAAAGTGCAATGTAGAGTTGCACAAAGATTTTGAAAACGTAATAGAAAAATTACGAAATTTTATAAACGTAACAGTAATGTTACGGTATTGTGAAAACGTAATAAAAATGTTTTGGAATTTTAAATTGTAACAAAAGCGTTACGGTATTTTGAAAATGCAACAAAAGTGTTGTGGTATTTTGAAAACGTAACAGAAGTGTTACGGTATTGTGAAAATATAATTAAAATGTTTTGGAATTGTGAAAATGTAACAGAAATGTTACGCGGTTGTGAAAATACGATAAAAGTGTTTTATGACTATAAAAACATAATAACATGATGATTACTGTTGAACCAGTGTCCATACACTGTATGAGAAAATGACAAGTTTTACCTGTGATTGGTATTTACTGCATTTTATATGCATTGGAAAGATATGCTTGTGATTGGTATTGGTGCATTATACATGCATTGTAAAAATATGCATTGAGGCATACGATTAAATTGAACAAATGAAATTGAAAAGATTTGGCCCTTGTGGTTGGACTTGCACTGATATATTCATGCATTATATAAAGTATAGCTAATAAGCTATTTTGGCCCTTGTGGTTGAAGAGGGAATGAGAATTGATAGTGAGGTCTATGATGGATCTTGGGGGTGTCAAGGCGCGGCGGTCAACCAGTGGATATCTGTCTGTGGGCTAAGGCTGGACCATATGCCACTTGGCGATGCAGTCCGTTGCAACACATTGACGATACCCGACAAGAACACGATTCTTTTCAATGACTGGGAGATTGTCTGTGGGCTTAGGCTGGGCAATTAACCAGAGCATTCTTCTCGAAATTGTGAAAACCTCCATGGAGTTGTTTTTGAAAAACTGAGTCTATGTGCACATGCATGAATCTGAACATTTATATCTGTATGATATATTAATTGAGGAATATTGGCTATGACAACTGTTTTGAATACTTGGATTGATATATGATTGGATGATGATAGTTGATTAATATTGAATATATTATTGGAAGTCTGGTATGATATCCCTGTATGATATTGCTGTTTGTGTTATCTCTGTGCTTTATGTTGTTGGTATTGGTGTAGGTGATCTCACCTCTTTGTTATGTTGTCTTCTTTGTGTCTCGTATTGTTAAAATTAAACAAGAGAGAAGGAATGAGTTGTCTTAAACATACCGAGAGATAGATATTCTGAGTTCGGAGACAACATCAGAGAATGACTATTCCAGAGTCGATAGCGTGCAGTGTTGACAAGGAACAGATGTCTGATGCATCAAGAGGAATACAAAAAGAAATAAGTATGTTAAGTTTTCTCGTTAGTGTTGTACCGTGCTATTAAGTAGGACCCGTCATAGGGTTTGCTACTGTTAAAAAAAAGAAAAAAAGAGTTTGTTAGTTTTATATTTCTCTTTAAATTGTTAAATATTGATTAGTGTCAGTATTGTATATTAATCAGTAAAGAAAAAATTTTGAAACCCAACTTTTATAACTCAAACCTTTTATGAACTTCTTTTCAGATTTTGAGTCGGCAGTCAGACATGTGATACCCTAGGGAGGGTGTTACACATGATCAAATAACTCAATGAATCAATAATTATTAACAACGTGATTCCCACGAAATCAAACCACCACTGGGCTAAACCATCTATTGATGTCTCTGGGTCTAGTACATCAGCCCGATAGTAATATGCTATTTTTCTCAATCTCAAAGCATTTTTATCGCATTTTCACAATCGCGTAACATTTTTACATTGTTTTTCAATCACGTAAAAATTTTTAAACATTTTCTTAATCGCGTAACTCAAAAATCAATGTTTTTAAATCGCGTAAGGTTTTATCAATACTTTTCAATTGCATAAAATGTTTATTGACGCTCTAAGTTTAATTTTGAGACTTTCCATGTTTAACATAAATTTAAACCTTAATTCCAATATTTTCTTACCAAATCTCCTCTAAGTGATATTTTCTAATTTTTTTTCACAAAATCTACGTTATTTTGATTTAATTGAACATTTCAAAAATCCTTTTCTATTACTTTTACTAAAAACTCTCTTTAAACGAAATACTTTAAATTTTCAATCCATCTTTCAAACTTATTTCCATTAACGTGGCCGAAAATCAATTTTTTTCCAAGGATAAAATTTTGTTCATCTCCTTTTTCAACTTGTAAATCCTTAAATCATATTCTTGTTACCTAATTATCTAGGTTCACAATCAATAAAATATTTTTGCCTTGGATACCCCATCTTGGGCTAAATGGCCGTGAGCCATGTATGGTCATTGGGACCAAAATTTTGCCATTCCCACATAATTCAAAGCATGTAAAACATTCTAATCATCAATTCCTACCATAGCAATTTCATGCATACTATCAAAGTCATATAATCACATATAGACAACAAGCATAAACCATTAAATTCACATAATTAAGTGAATAAATCCTCATATGGATTTTTCATTAACAACCACAAATTTCCTTTCTCACCACCAAGTTGGTCGATGAGGTTAATCTCCCTCTTACCTTAGGTGATGATCAAGATGCTCCTTAGTTGCCTTCTTGGACTAAACTTCTACCACCAAATAGACCCTTAAAACCTTCAAACTAAGCTTGGAGAAAGTGATTGAAGATGGATTAATTTGAAGAAGATCACAGCATAAAAGTGTCTCCAAATGGTGTCTAGATTCAAGATATATGGTTAGTTTGGATTGAACAAGATTGGAGAGTAATTGTGATGTGTTGGCCGAATATTGCTAAGGAGAGAAATGAGAGAGTTTGTTATTTTGTTTCTAAAAAAAATGATAAGATGAACTTAAGTTAGATAAAATATCTATTTTTGTCTTCTAAGCTTGTCCTACAAGCTACCTTGGCTGTGTACACCTAAGGGTGTTGGGTTGGCCAAACTTCTCCTCCAAGTTTCTCTTCAAGCTTGCCTTGGAAGCTTGCTTCCCATTGGTTTAAAATTGTGAGTCATAGCCACAAAGTTTGACTTCCTTCAAGCTTGCCTTGGAAGCTTGCTTTCCATTGGTTCAACAACAAAGTTAGTCATAAGTGGTGATGACTAGGTTTATGATTAGGCTCATACTAATCATCTAACTAGATATTTATCTGTAGATATTAACGAATGGACAAAGGTTACTACTAGCAAAACTAGTGTTTATTGTCCAATGGATAATATAATGTACTTAGATTTCATCTGTCGAATAAAATCTCAAAAAAAGAAAAAAATTTAAAATTTGTTTCTGGTTTCGGGTTTAGTAAGCTCCCTCGACCCCGTGTTAATAGTCAAAATTTTTTGGCCTCAAAAAAATTTTATTTTTTTTCTGGCACCACCTCAAACACACATAAAGTCCAAAAATAATAATAAAATAATTAAAATAAATTAAATAATTCACAAAAATTACAAAAATCATAAAAAAAAATTTCGGGGTGTTACATCTTCTATATTGTAAAACAACTAGAAGATGATGATGATGAGGGCCACCAGATATACATAATTGACTCACTCATGGTTAGGGGAGTTTCTACAACCCATGATTTTGATCTCCTTGAATATTTTATTGTTAATGTTGAGTATGATTCTATCAGTAATCCATATGATATAGTTGATATTTGTGCTATTTTTTATAGAACTCAAGATTATGGCACTCGAGCATGGCAACCAAAGTTTGAGAAGTTGCCTGAGATAGGTTGGAGCATTATTGATATAAAAGGTGTTAGTCCCCTGGTCTATTCTCATAAAATTAATTTGGAGGAATATAAATGGTTAGCGGTTGAAATTATACCTTGAGTTGAAGGATCCAGATGTAGAAGAGACTTTGGTAGATGATCTTGTCTACCAAAATTGAGGTAAGTGTTTAGTATTTCATTTGTGTTTTTATTGAGTCAGTTTAAGTGCATCTTAGATTTTAGAACCATTGTATGGGGATGTAAATAGTGTTGGCCAATTAAAAAAATTAAAAAAATTCAAAATCCCAAAAAAAAAATTGCATGCTTGTTTTTTTTATTTTACTTTATTTTGTTTTTGTTATTTTTGTCATTGCTAACTATTGTCATTGTGTAGTTATCCTCTTTTCATCTTCTATTTTTAATTGCTAAGCATTTTAGGTATGTGACTCCTCCTCATTACTTTATTTATTTTTGTCTCAATAATTTCTTTGATGCATATTGGTGATTATTTCTTAAGTCTGGATTTAATTTGAAAGATTGAGGACAATGTTTGGTTTTGATTGGGGGAGGGAGTTACTTGAATTTTAGTCATATTATCATTACGCCACTTTTGTGAGGAAAATTTTTCTATCATCTTACTCAACTTGGTTCACATTATTCATAGTTATTTTTGTATGTCTCTTTGTTGAAAAATTAAAATAATTAAAAAATTTGATGAAAGCATGTGGATACCATATTTTTTAAGAGTGAGTTTTGAGTCCTTCATTTTTATTGTGAGTGTTTTCTTAGTCATCTAATGTTTATTGTAGTGCTCATGATTTTTGTTTTTTGTTTTCACTAGATTGTTTCTTTATTGTTTTGACTAAAGAGAAGTTTATATCACACTTGTATTTAATATGATGCCATGGAAGTTGGTAGCATTGTGTGTTTCCTTGAGAGAAGATATTAGGCTATTTTTTATTTTGAGCCTTGGAATAATGTTTTTGTTCTTTCACATATTGCTACTAATTACCTCTTTGAGCTTATTTATTGAGCATTTCTTTCTTAACTCTTTCCCAAAGTGTTTCAGGAAAGAAGCAATATTATTGTAATATAGGACGATATAAGGAAAAAAAGGATAAAAAGTGAAAAACAAAAAACAAAGGTAAAGTGAAAGTGCAAAATAAAAAAAAATATAGAAAAAAATGTAAGTTTGAAAAAATTAAGAAAAAGTGTGAAGAAAAAAAAATGTTGGTATTGGGGATTAGCAGAATAAAGTGATTCAAAGAAAGTAAAGAAAATTGTATTGAAAGTGTAGAAATCAAGCCTTTAAATATTCTTGAAACATTTTTTATTTTCATTATTTTCCTTAGCCTTCATATTTTTCCTTTACTTACATTACAAGCTTAACAAAGTCCTATTTGATCTTAAGGGATTTCATGGTTCTTTAATTGTATATGACTAATTTTAAGGTGTGAAGTAAAGTCTTTTCTTGACATCATTTCATGAAATGATATTTGATCTATTTTCTCAGCATTCTTTCTACTATTTTATGTGTAAGATATTTGTTTTGATTTGTACCTACTACTCTACTCACATATATTTGCTATGAGTGACATCATACTTCTAAGTGATTTTCATTGTTGAGTGCAACTCTTGTGAGTAATGTATATGGTTGAAAGATGTTTTCTGATGGGGGCTCTAGTTGTGATATTTGGTGACAATAGGTATATATTATAGTAACTATATTATTCACACACTTTGAGTTTGATGATGGTAGAGTTTTCTGGCAATTGTGGTGTTTTGATACATGACTGATATTCTTAAGTTAAGATAAATTAGATTTGATTAAATTAGTTAGAGATATTATTCATTTTAAGATCTCTTTTAAGTCGTTTTCATTGTTAGGGAATAGCAACAAGCAAGTTAGAGGGTGTGATGAGTATACAAAAGTGCTCTATAAAACTCGATTATTAGACTAAAATGCCAAAATGTGAATAGAAATAATTGGAATTAATGTTTATTTTTAAATTAAGTTTCTATTTACTTTGGAATACTCTCTCTCTCTCTCTCTCTCTCTCTCTCTCTCTCTCTATATATATATATATATATATATAAACTTGATAAAATTTCTATTTGTGTCATTATTTTATTTAATTTAGTATCACTATTTTATCATTTTATTTTATAGATTAATATGAACATAGAATAGACAAGAAGAAATCAAGACTTGAGCCTACAACAAATAAAAAAGATTGGAGCATTAAGCAAGTGAAACGGTGGGTGCAGTGTAACGCCCCTTTTCGAGAGGAAACGTCACATTATTCAACATAAAAGAAAATACGGAAAATAAAATTTTGAACAATTAAGAACCGGTTCATTTAGTTTAAAGTTAACTTGCACGATACTTTAGTATGTGAGTAAAATGGCAGTATATTTTTTTTTCTTAATTTAACGACGCGACATATGAATACCGATGAAAAATAAAA
Source organism: Ormosia emarginata (assembly GCA_029884605.1). NCBI lineage: Eukaryota > Viridiplantae > Streptophyta > Magnoliopsida > Fabales > Fabaceae > Ormosia > Ormosia emarginata. The sequence goes on along the minus strand of JAQQTP010000074.1, from coordinate 21,581,748 downwards.
TAGTAAATAGAACTCACATCTGAATAGCATATATATATATATATATATATATATATATATATATATATATAAGATGTCAAATGTAATTTTAGATACAGACTGAAATTTTCAAAAAGCAAAACTATACCCTGCCCCAAGGAATCATATATATACATTCCCGTAATATCAAAATATACAGCCCACCAAAATAATATATATATTTTTCTTAATTTAACGACGCGACATATGAATACCGATGAAAAATAAAATAGTAAATAGAACTCACATCCGAATAGCATATATATATATATATATATATATATATATATATATATATATATATATATATATATTTTTATTTATTTATTTATTTAGATGTCAAATGTAATTTTAGATACAACCTGGAAATTTTCAAAAAGTAAAACTATACCTGCCCCAAGGAATCATACATATACATTCCCCATAATATCAAAATATACAGCCCACCAAAATAATACATCAGGCTCCCAAAATAAAGCACTGGCAGCCATCAGCAGCTACCAGTAAAATTAGTCCCTCAGAGGAGTAGGGACCGTATCTGGGTCCTCAGCAGGATCCTCCTCTTCAGAGGAAACCTCCATGGGAACCGCAGAACCATAGGCAGGAGCTCGAGCAGTAGAATCAAAAGAGTCCTCCCAAGGTAATTTAATTTCGTACAATTTGTAAATTATTCAAGTTCTTAGGCCTCACACTCTCTTGTTCTTCACTCACTTGTAATTACCTTAAGTCTTATGACAATCTCACTCTTAGTCCTTTAAAATTTATATAATCTTTGATTATATTAAATTCTTCCAATTTATTAATTGTCTACCTCATTACATAGGTTTTTAATTGCATAATTACTTATGCTTCCAAGTTACCAAAGTTACATATTTACACCTAAAAAGGCCTTAGAGGTCATGGCCTCTCTAGGGATTCAATTCCGAAATCTTTTCAATTTATCACATTATAGGTTACACTCTTAATTCACTTAATCCTTTACTTGTTGCATTGGTTCACTAATAACCCCAATTTTGGGCTCAAAACTGTGGCCTCCCTAAAGGCACTCCATATCCATTTTCTTCCATTTCAAGCCATCTAATCCAATCCAATAAATCAATGTACACAATCAATCAATTCAAGGTCATGAATATCATAAAATCAACATGTAAGCATAATAGTCATCCAATTAAAGAATAACCCACATTAGGGTTTTTCTTACAAACAACAAAATCAAAGTTCCTAGATGCTAATAGAGGTTGAGGGGGAGTGTCTTCCTCGTACCCAAGTGAAGAAAACAAAAGAACACCAAGGAATCTCCTTGTAATTTCAGATTGGTACTCCACCAAACCCTAGAAATTTTTGACTTGATTAGAATAGCATAAGGACATGAAAAATGTAATGTAGATGGTCATTAAAAGACCCTTGAAACCGAAAATGCAAGGAAGAGAAGGAGAGTCTTGAAGCTTACCCAAAAACTCAAAATTTGAAGCTTGAAGAAAGTGATGAAGATGGTGGAATTTTAAGATGCTCCAAGCAAGAAAGATGTTTAGAAGGAGGATAGGATTAAGAAAATGTGGTTAGTTGTAATTTTTGTGAAGAATGAGTGGGAGGGAGAGGGGCTGGCCGTAGCTCCAGAGAGAAGGAGGAGAAGAAGAAAATGAAGAAAGAAGAAGAAAGGTAGAGAGAGAAAGGCTTTAGGTTAAAGGAATTTTGTGTAATGTAATAACTTAAGTGAAACTTAAAGTAATAACTTAAAGGAATTTTCCCCCCTCCATAGTGGGCTGCTGCCGTGCATAAAGAGAGAAAAGAGGGTGAGTGTGTTGGCTTCCTTTGAAAGCTAAGGGCTCTTTAGTCATTAATTGGTCAAAGCTTCTCAAAGAAGCTTTGATTATTTTACATTAAATTTGAATTAAAGTGAATTGATTAGACATAAAGTAATTTGCATTTAGATAATGTGATAGGATTTTTATTACATGCTATTATCCAATGGATAATAGTTACAGTTGACAGAATCAGTATTTAATTAATCTGACAGATAAATTTTTCACAGTATTGTTTTATTTTATCTGTTATAATTTCTCGAAAACTGAAAAACTTCGTAAACTGTGTCCAGCCTTGGGTTTAGTAAGATCCCCCGTCGACATGTCCATAGTTCCAGGTTCACGGAGAAAATATCGCGTTTCTCCAGTTCCGCTCAGTGCGACGTAAAACGAAGAATATACTAAAATATTCGATGTTTCCGAAAAATTCTCAAAAATTGCAAATATTATAAAACGACTATTCGTCATATAATTTTTCAATTTTTGAAGCGCTACAGTCGTTTTCCCGACTCTGCTCAAGTTTTGCACAAAACGAGGAATATATTAAAATATTCGTCATTTCTGAAAAATTCCGAAAGAATTCACATAATTCACAAATATTAGAAAATAACTATTCGTGGTAAAATAAATAATTTCCAGAGCGTTACACTGACCTCATCAATTCTCAGCTTAGTGTGCACGTAAAACAAGAAATATATTAAAATATTCGACATTTCTAAAAAATTCTAAAAAAATTCTTAAAAATCATGAATATTATAAAATGATTATTTATTATTAAACAGATATTTTTCGGGATGTTACATGCAGTGCATTAAAAAAAAACAAATCTAACTTATTTAAAAGGACAAGGATACGCTGCAATATAAGAAGCATTTACCTAATTAGAAAAGGAGAACGACACATCATATCATTGTGCCGCACAATGCCATGGAGAGAAATGAAACATATTGAAAATAAAGGCACAAGGTCATACAAAAAAAAAGAACGGTAGCACAGTGCGCCGTACAGAGTGGGAGAAAGAAAACAAAAGAAATGAAAATAAGGAAATGCACGCCATTCGAGAAAGAAAAAAGAAAAAGGACGTGACGACAACATTTAAGTTATTTGCAATGGAGAATTTTAGGGAGATAATTTTATTGTGTTCTATTTTTATTATGTCTTGCTAAATTCTCTATACTAAAGGGATGATAAAACCCCGATTGTTTTGGCATTGCTATGTTGAATTGGTTTTACCCAATTTTAGGATTTCATGCTTATTGATTCTATTTTCCTATCAGATTATATGAATGAATTTTTAGATGAGTTCAGTCATGCTTTTCTCATGCTTTGCAATTTATTTGTGTTATCTGAGTGTTGGTGGTGATTGTTGGATATCAATTGTGATTTTTTAATAGGGATACATTTGATGATTTGATAATTTATTATTAATTAGGAAAATTTTATCATATACTTGATTATTATTTTTAGTGCTTTATTGATAGATCTTCTGTGATCATATGCTTGTCGCTATATGTTCATGAGTTAAATTATTTAGGTATAATAATTTCACATAGCTGATGTTTAAATTAATCTTGGTGGATTTTGAACCTTAGTCATCTTGCATCTAGTAGAAACCCAATTTGTTTACTTTTCTTCACTTTAATTTGCATTTAAAATTAATCTTTGTTCATTATTAATCATTTAATATTTTTCTTTAATTTATTTGTTCCTTCTGCTATTCTTTTAATTTGTCTCTCTATGGAATTAACACCCCAAAGCTTTGCTACAACTACCGTGTTATTCTTTAGGCGTAATCAACTACCTCTATTTGTAAGGAGTTGGGTCACCCTTATTATTTCTACTCTTAATTCCAAGTTTCTATCAGATACTAAGAAATTGGTACTTTTATGGTCGATATGAACCTAGCTAAGCTTGACTAGATCTGATGACAAACAAGAAAGTATAATACATACGCAGTATTAAGACAGAGATCATATAACACGTTTTAGCAGGAGTTAAGACAACTAGGAGATGAAATTAGATGTTTACCTTCCATGAATCATAGGCAGTATAAAAAAAAAACATCAAGCATAAACTTGAAATATGTATTTTATTATTGATATATTTGAAAAAGTACAAAAAGTCTCTCTTTATAAGAGAGATATACACAATAAACAAAAAGAAGGAAATAAAGGAAACAAATCTTTAAAAAATAGGAAACTATCAAACTAAATACTATAACTTAGGAAACTAATCAACTGACTAAAAAACAGAATATTTACAATAAATACAAGAAGATATGTATAATCAATTAAGATATTATTTTTTATATCTCAATCAAAACTCTCCCTAAAGCTAGCTTGAAGATATCTTCCATGGACAACTTGCTAATCATATCGTCAAAGTTCTTCTTAGGCAATCCCTTGGTCAAAATGTCTGCAATATGGTCTATTTTAGATACGTATGTGATACAGATATGCCCATTCTCCATTTTCTCTTTAATGAAATGCTTGTCAACTTCCACATGTTTGTTTCCATCGTGTAGAATTGGATTGTAAGCAATAGTAATTGCATATTTATTATCATAATACAGTTTCATTTGTGTTGGACTGTATACCTTTAATTCCTTTAATAGTTTGTCAACCCATAAGACCTCACAGATCCCTTGTGCCATTGACATGTATTCGGCTTCTGCACTACTTCTAGTAACCACGTTTTGTTTCTTACTTCTCTAAGTAACAAGATTTCCAACAATAAAAATGCAATAGCCTGAAGTGGACCTTCGATCAATAACATTATCAGCCCAGTCTACATTAGTGTAGACCTCTACTTGTAATGGTATACATTTTCTATAAAGTAGTCCTCTTCCAAGAGATCCCTTTAGGTACCTCAGAATTTTGTTTACTGCTTCAAAGTATTTAGGTCCAGAAGAATGCATAAATTGCCTTACCATTGTTACAACAAAGGCTATATTCGAACGAGTATGAGAGAAATAAATCAGTCTCCAATAAGCCTCTTAAATTTTTCTTTATCCATTATTTCCTCTGTTTTGGCTAGTTGGAGTTTAGCATTAGGTTCAATGGAGGTTTCTATTGCTTTACATCCTAGCAAACCTATCTCACTTATCAAATCAAGAATACATTTTCGTTGACTAATGAATATACTTTCTTTAGATCTAGCAAATTCTATTCTAAGAAAGTATTTTAAAGAACCAAGCTCCTTGATCTCAAAAACATCATATAGTTTCTCTTTCAAAAATTTGAGTTTACTATCATCATCACCTGTTAAAATTATGTCATCTACATACACAATCAGGATAACAGTTTTATCATTCAATGTATGCTTATAGAATAAAGTGTGGTCAGCTTGGCTTTGGCAGTAGCCAAGACCTTTAACTACAGTTCCAAAATATTCAAACCATGCTCTTAGGGATTGCTTTAGGCCATATAATTTTTTTTAGTTTGCATACTTTATTTATGTCCAGATTTCCCTCAAAGCTAGTGGGAAGATCCATGAAAACCTCTTCTTCTAAATCCCCATTTAGAAAAGCATTTTTTACATCTAATTGGTACAAAGGCTAATCGAAATTTATAGCAAGGGACAGTAAAATTTTGATAAAATTAATTTTAGCCACTGGAACAAAATTTTCCTGATAATTGACTCCATAGATTTGAGTGAATCCTTTTGCAACCAGTCTTGCCTTATATCTTTCTACACTCCTATCAGTGTTGCATTTGATAGTGAAAACCTACTTATAACCTACTGTCCTCTTATCTCTTGGTAAGTCAACAATTTTCCAAGTCTTATTCTTGTTTAAAGCATTCATTTCTTCCATAACTACTAATTTCCAGTTTGGATAATCTAAAGCTTGCTGAATGTTTCTAAGGACAAACAAGTTGGTAATCTAGAAGTGAAGACTCTATGGTTCTAAGACAAATTTTGGTAGGAAACATATTTAGAAGTAGGATGAGAAGTGTTGTAAATTTTGGCACCTTTTCTAGTGCAAGTTCTAACATATTTCCTAAGGGCTATAGGAATATCAAAATCTGAAACAGAATCAGGGAAATCAATATTACTTGGAACATTTAAGGATTCATTTGTAAGAGGAATTTGAGGGAATTTGAGAGAATCTGATTGCCCTTGTGCTGGGATGATGGGCTCAATAGTATTCCATTATCGATTTCTCCGCGTAAAAACTCAACTCATTATTTAATCATGGTATTTGTCCACCTGTCGGTGAACCATCTAATGTTGGCACTATTTTTTCATTTTCAGAAACCTAAACCATTGTTTCCATTGGAGAAATAGGATGGAAAATAGGGCAGGGTAGAGAGCTATGTAGAAAATTATCTTCATTAGTCTTTATCACCCCCTGAAGAGAATTTTTAGTAAAGAAAGGTTCAGTTTCCAAAAAAGTAACATTCATACCAATATAGAGCTTTTTGGTTCTTGGATTAAAACATTTATATCCTCTTTTATTATGAGCATAACCAATAAAAATGCACTTTTCAGCTCTGGAATCAAGTTTTGAGTGATACTGTTTAAATGAACAAAGGCAGTACAACGAAAAATTCTTAAAGGCAAGTCAACATACATTTTGGAAGTAGGGTAAACAAATTTGAAGTTGTCAAGGGGTGTCACAAAATTCAAGACACGAGTAGGCATTCTATTTATCAAATAAGATGTAGTTAGGATAGCTTCACCCCACAAATATTTAGGAACATTCATAGCAAACATAATGGCATGAGCTACTTCAAGTAAATATTTACTTTTCCTTTCAGCAAGATCATTCTGTTGGGAAGTATTAGGACATGTAGATTAATGCTGGATTCCTTTTTTATTTAAGAAATCCCCTAAGAACCTATTGAAGTACTTAGTTCCATTGTCAATATGAAGAATACTTATTTTTCTATCAAATTGATTTTCAATCATATTGTAGAAGGTTTCAAATAAACTCGCCACATCATATTTATCACGCATTAAGTATACCTAACACAATTCTGTATGATCATCAATAAAACTCACAAACCACTTCTTTCAAAACTTGGTCGTGATTTTTAAAGGACCCCAAACATTACTATGAATCAAATAAAGGGTTTAGATGCACGATAGGGTTTAGAAGTATAAGAGTGCAATGACTTTTGGCAAGGAAACAACTTTCACATTGAAAAGATGAACAATCAAAATTCTGAAATAAAGTTAGAAACAAATGTTTTAAATATTGATAATTTGGATGTCCTAGTCTATGATGCCAAAGCATTATTTGTTCTCGGATTGATTGAGAACTGATACCACTAAGACCTTGAGCTACTTTATACTTGGAGGAATCATCACTAAAATAGTAGAGCCCATCCATCATTATAGCACTGCCAATCATCTTCCCCGAAATTTGGTCCTGGAACACACAATAAGAGTTTGAGAAAATGACTTGACAATTAGAGTTTTTACAGAGTTTACTTACAAATATAAAATTACAGGAAAGTTTTGGAACATGGAGGACACTATGAGTTTGGATAGAGTGATAATACCTTCCCTGTAATAGAAGAGAAACTACCATATGTTATTCTAACTTTTTCATTACCAGAACAAGGTAGTATGTTTTGAATAAAGAAGACAAACTGGTTATATGATCTAATGCACCTGAATCAATGATCCAAGGTATTGGATTTAAGTTACAAGATAAAGCACTAGAATTACTAAAATTACTTGTTTGTGCTAGAGAGGAATACTAGATGATGAACTAGACTTTAGAAGTTTTAAAAGTTTATCAATCTACTCTTTGCTAATAGAGCTCTTTTTGGCCTCAAGGAGTAGGAAAAACTCGATTAGGTTTAGGACCTATTTTGTTGCCCTTTAAATGCACTAGTTTATCATGAATTTTCTAGCAAGTTTCTCTGGTATAGCGAGGCTTGTTGCAGTACTCACACCATACACAGTTTGGCCCGTCTGTCCTTCTTGGGTTGGAATAGTTGCTCTTGTTAGCATAGGCATCAGCAACCACTAATGCAGTGGTGTCAGTTGATACTGGCTTTGTTTTCTTGTGCTTCCTAAGCATAATGCTTCTTTTAGTTTCTTCTTTTCTTACCTCTGAGAATACCTCACTAAGTGAAGGGAGAGTCTGCTTTCCAATGATTCTAACCCGAACTTCATCCAATTCATCATCAAGTCCAGCTAGGAACTTGAAGATTTTGCCTTCTTCCATAATCTGATTATGATGTTTGGCAACTTCAAATAATTTTCATTTATAATTACTAGATAGATCCAGATCTTGCCATACCCGTTTCAGGTTATTGAAGTACTTGGTGATGTTGTCTGCTCCTTACTTGATCTCTCCAATCTTCAAGGTCAATTTATAGACATGAGATTTATTACCCATATTAGAGTACATCTCATTAACACTGTCCCACAATTCCTTGGTTGTAGAATAGCACATGTAGCTAGAAATGATGTCCTCATCCATGGAGCTGACCAACCAGGTCATGATCATGGAGTTTTTAGCATCCTAGATGATATACTGTGGCTGGTCTTGGCTGGTGATTGTATGTCACTAGTCAAGTACCTAATTTTCCCTCTTCCACAAATATATATACAGATAAATTATGACTAGCATAGGAAATTCGCACCATTAAGGAGAATTGTAGTGATTTGAATCGAGTGAGATTCACCCATTAGTAATTTGGGTTCAAAACTCTGATTCTGTTGGAGAGTCTGATCTAAGATAGGGGTGTCACTCCTTTATAGGCCATTGGAGTCATCGAAGCTTGAAGAAACATCAGACATCTCGACATAACAGACCAGGGCCAGCAATGTTGTGCACTGCTCTGATACTAACTTGAAATATGTGTTTTATTATTGATATATTTGAAAAAGTACAAAAAGTCTCTCTTTATAAGAGAGAGATACATAATAAATAGAAAGGAGGAAATAAAGGAAACCTTAAAAAATAGGAAACTATCAAATTGAATATGCTAACTTAGGAAACTAATCAGTTGACCAGAAAATAGAATATTTACAATAAAATACAAGAAGATATGTACAATCAATTAAGATATTATTTTTAATATCTCAATCGACATATAAGAAACAACATCATGGCAGAAAAAAGGGCAAAAAGAGAAAACATTTACTTTTTTTGGATTTTTTCTATGAACCCTGTAACACCCTCGATAGTATGTTAGATATGTATAAAGTTACAGAGATAGCCTAATACTTGCTTACTATGTCTGTGAAGTTTTGTGACAAATTAAGTTAATTTAGGTACTTTGCCACAACACAGAACGTGGAAAGTGGCCTAAAATGACTCAAAAAATGGTTTTAAAGGTAAGTTAAGGGAAATAAATATGGGTAATTTGTTTCTATGTTACAAGTGAGTAAAGTAAGATGCAATTAAAGTTTGAAGGCAAAATGAGTTCATTTGGTATTTTTAAGCATACCGAGTGAGTGTTTTAATACCGGATGGACTTAGTGCAGATATGGAAATTAATGGAAATAATGAATTTGGTAATTAGATGAATCTCAGGATTTATTCTAATGCCTAAGGAAGTTTAGGAAACTTGATTTAGTAAGATTAAAGTGTTCATAAGGGATTTAAAGTATCAGCAAGGCTTAGATATTATCTTTTAAGAAGTCATCTGACTTCTTTTCTTTTCTCACACGGCAGAAACAGAGACTGAAGGACAAAAGAGAGAAGAAGGGAAGAGAAAAGAGAAGGAAGAAGAGGAAGAGGAAGAGGAAGGAAGAGGAAAGGCGAAGGTGTGATCATCCACTCCATAAAGAGGTAGGGGTGCTTGGTTTTCATCCTTTTCCCTTAATCTTCATCTTATTTCTTGGTTTGACTTGATGAGAAAAAATGGGTTTTGGGTGAGAATAGGGAGTTAGAAGCTAGTTTCTTACTTCTTTAGTTGAAATGAGTTAGATACGAGCTAGTTTGATGCTTGGTTGATAGTTTGGAACCCTTAGAATCCATAGTTTCCTATTGGTTAGTTAGTTAAAAAATGGGTTTTAAGGTTGGAGATTGAGTTTTAAAATCTAAGTTTGATTGAGCTAAGAGATGAAATGAGGTTTATAACATGATTAGAGACCTTTATTGATGATAGAAATCATCTAGAAATTGAGTTTGAGGGTGAAAACTTAGTTTGGAACCAAGATTATACAGAAACGTGCTCTGCAGATTTTTCTACAGCAGGGTCACACCTAGGCGCAGGTTTTCCACGCCTAGGCGTGAGAAAGTCATGCCTAGGTGTGAGTTCCAGAATTTTTCAAGAATTGTTTCTTGATGTTTTGAGGTTTCCTAAGTGTTGGGATCACTCATATATGTCTTTTTAAGAGTATTGAGACACTAGTAGAGGGATTTCTTAGAGAAAAATATCATCTAGGATACAAGGAAAATTAAGTAAAGTTTGTGCATCCATTAGTCATGGATATCCTTAGATAAAAGTTAGTTTCTTGATAAACATAGTGTTGTATAGATATCACTTGGGAAGTGATGAAGAAGTGGGATATCATATATAAGTGTACAAGTATGTTCGGCAATAATAGAGTGCCAAAGTGCATGAATGCTCTCATAGAAATGAGACAGAGCTAGTAATGCAAGGATAGAAAGTATACTAAGTTTGTTGGAAATAGTAGAATGCCATAGTGCATGAATGCTCTCATAGAGTTGATGTAGATCTAGTAGTACAAGGACAAACTTGGTATAGAGTTTATGTGGTGGTTATGTACGAGTTAGACATAACACCACATTTTTCACACATATCACATTTTTCATACACTTGTTATTCCTAGAAGTTTAAGGTAGTGGAAAAGTCTACTCAGTATAAGGTAGGTTAAGGAGGTAACATATTCCCTCCCTACCTAGAGGAATAGTCAAGTCTCATGACATTGCATTCACACTATCACAATACATTACATGAGCATAATCATACATCATAGCATAAATGCATTGCATTTTATAGACAATTGTATGGGCAGTTGTCTTATTTTTCATGTATGAGTTAGTGTTAGCCATCGCAATCATCACCCAAGAGGGGGTGAATTAGATGATTACAAATTTTTTAAAATAGCATTAAGAAATTATGCATTTTAATATTTTCAATTAACACATGCAGTAGAATAAGTTTAACAAATATACAACTATTGTAGCTTTCTCAAATACCACTTAGGCTATAGGATAAATCAATCAAATAAGCTAGATATCAGATTCAACTCAAACATATATAGCTCAAGTACAAATGTAAAGGAGATAGAGTTGAGAAGAGCAAACACAATGATTTATCCTGGCTCCGCCACCAACCACTTATGGCCTACGTCTAGTCTTCAAGTTAACCACCCGAGATTTTTCACTATCACTTCAAGCTTGAACAGGTGCTTGAAACCTTTACAAACTAGAGCATTCTTCATACCTTGAGATACCTTGCCCCCGTGCTTGAACCTTGACAGTCAGGGATACCTCACCCTTATAGTAACACCCTAATACTGATAACCTAGTATACTATTTATATACCTGGATCAACAATATTAGCTATGCTACTACTAACTTAAACATCATACTAATCCATGTCATTTAAGTAAATAATAATGGAGAGCCTTGCGTAAAACTAAAAGTTAAATACATACATCTTACCTCAAAAGGGCTCATTGTATTCATAAATTTTTCTATACAGACTTACATAAATAAATACAAGCTTCATAATTAAGCATAAAAACTATGCTAATCTTTATACGTTTTCTTCTTGCCTTTAGAAGAGCTTCCACCTGGAATTACATAGCAACAAACGGGGTGAGAAATCACATTTCTCAGTATAAGTATACCAAAATCAACAGTTTAAACTTTTGCAAAGAATAAACTACACTGAACTAGTAAACCAACTAATACTTCCTACATAAGAAACAATTACAAAACTTCCTCTCTATGTAATGTTTCTAAGCAAACCAAATAGTTGCTCTCATAATTGAAACAACGATGATATCAAACAATCGCCCATACAATCATTTGAAATCATCGACTAGACAACTGCCCATACAACTGTCACCGAAAGCACAAAAATAACACATACACAACAAACGCATAAAATATCCAAACAAGCAAAAATTAAATAATGCAGTGATGAGATGATGTATACTTAAAGGAAAGTGTATGCAGTGTAGGTATAGTGTCGTGATACTTAACTATTTCTCCTAGGTGTAGAGCAATTCTGTTATGATAACGTGTGACCTCTTATAGCCTACCTAGTAGGAACGAAGTCTGTTACCACAACACATGACTTCCTACCCTGTAGCCTACCAAGTAGTCTACCTTAACTAGGTGGATACCTCCACTTTCTTATCTCTAGTAATAACAAGTATATGTGAGTGGTGCTTGTGTGTGAAAATACGGTGTTATGTCCTAACTCTAACATAACCTCCACATAGCTTTATACTAAGTCCATCTTTGCATTACTAACTCTACCTCTTCTCTGTGAGAGTATTTCATGCACTACGACACTTAACTAATGCCTACTAGACTTAGTACATTCTTATCTTTGTATATTGGCCTCACCTCAAGTCTATGTGGGCTCTTATGCACTATGGCACTCAACTTTTTCCAACAAGCATGTGTACTTGTTTCTCACTTCCCATCATCTCCTAAGTGATTTCTAAGCAACAATTGGTCGCCTATGTACTGAACTTTAAACTATGACAATCCATATTGAATGGATATGAAAACTTCCCTTTTTCTTTCCTTTGTATGCAAGTCAATCATTTTCTCTTAAAATTACTCTCTTCGGAACCTCAACAAACTTAGGAACGCATATAAGAGTGATCTCATCACATAAGAAACTTCCAAGGATATCAAAAACACATTTTTGAAGATGCTGGAGCTAACGCCGTGGCACCACCTGTGTCACGCCGTGACGCCCTACTCTTGGGTTCCAATACTGAAATTGCATCAGTCTCACTCTGCGGCGTGAAATACTTGAGCCGTGACACCAGCAATAGAACATGGATTCTACAGAATTCTGTAGAATCAAGTTACTGTTCCATTAAAACAAGTTCCGGATTTTGGCCACTCCAGGTTAATTTCTAGGTGATTTAAGGTCTCTAACAAGTTCAGTAACACTTAGGAATCATTAATCACAAATAAAAACCTCCAATTTGGATCCAAAGACCAAAATCATCATCCATGACCTAACTTTTCCCACTTTTAACATCAAAGTTCCAAATGACAAATTCTAAATTTTTAACTCAAACTTACTGCATGAACAATTCATAAACACTTTTTAAAACGTATCCAAGCAAGAAAATCCCTTCAAACACCTCAAGAACTTAAATTGGCATATCAAACCTCAATCAAGCTTAATATGGAAAAGTGAGAAAAGATAAAGTTTCAACTCAAAAATCCCTACCTCTTGGTCTTGAAGATGAAGATCTTAAAACCTTAAACCTACTCTTGGATCTTCCTCTTTGCTTTGATCCTTGGTCCTCTGGCATTTCTTCCTTTTCTCCCTTGGTTTTCCTTTTTTTCTCTCTTTCTTTCTTCTTTTTCTACTCTCTGCTGTAGGAAACCACAAAATGTAACGTCCTGGGACTAGTTCAAGGTTCTCAGGGAAAATATCTCATTTTCCCGGCTCTGCTTAGCGTGCACGCAAAATGAAAAATAATATTAAAATATTCTACATTTTTAGAAAAATTCATAAAAATCACAAATATTAGAAAATAAGTATTTATGATAAAATAAGTAATTTTTGGGGTGTTACACAAAACATAAGAAGCAAAGTCTCATTTTGTTTCTTATAGGATATTAACTATCATGTACTGAAATTCCTGATCTACTATAAACATTTAGATTCCTCCAAATCTAGTATTCTAACATCCGACAAGTTTAAAATAAATACTAAGATTCATTAAAATTCTTATTTCACCTTTATCTTATTTTTTTATATCTACTGGGGGTCAATCCGACATTAAAATGCACAACCAGTACGCCTAAAAATACCAAATTAACTCTGATTATCTTAAAACTTTAACTACACCATATTTATCTCATTTATGACTTAGAAACAAATTATCCACACATGTTTCCCTTCAAATAACAATTTATTCTATTTTCTGATCATTTTAGGCTACTTTTCACACTCGGGGTCGCAACAAAGTGCCTAAACTAACTCAGTTTGTCATAAAACCTAATTGACATGCCAAACAAGTATTAGACTACCTATGTAACCTTATACAAGCCTAACATGATTTTCGGGATGTTACACTTACAATTTCTTTGAGGGATACCTCACCCTCTTTACAATGAATCAAAGTATAGAAGAAAAGAAACTCTCATAAAGAGTAATTGATATAAATTGAAGCACTATGAAACTCTTTCATGATATCTCAAATTTTGGCGAAAAAGAGCACAAGAAATAATAAAATATGAATCACGAATCAAAGCATAAGAGAATGGATTTAGATTGTTGGGTCTATATAAAATATGACCCAAAAACATGTATTTATAGAGTTCTTTGAAAAAGAGTTGTTGGGTATCATTTATTTCATCATTAAATGCATAGAAAATAGTCGTTACGTGTTTCTAGCCGTGTTTATTCGAATAAGTCAAGTCTTATTCGAATAAATCCACTTATAGCACACCAAGAAGTATTTTTTGGAATTGTTATTTGAATAAATCTTTAAAAAAAACATGTTTTAGAACGTTTTTAAACGTTGTTATTCAAATAACAAATCATTTATTCAAATAAACTATTCTAGTTTCAAAAATTGACTTTAAATGGTCATAACTTCTTCATTTCTCATCTGTTTAAAGTAAATGATCACTCATTGGAAAGATATTTGAGTCTATTTTCAAAGGAAATATGTCAGAACAAAACTCAAAGTATTTTGAAAGTTATGATCAAAATAGTAACCAATAGTCAGTTTTTCAAAACTCAAACTTGACTATTTTTTATAGTTTTGAACTACTACCGTGACTAGCTTTTCAAAACATATTTGTTGGACATCTTAGCATGTGAAAAACTATTTGTAAAGATTTAAAAACATATTTGACATATCTAGAAAGCTTCTCACATAAAGACCCTAAGTCCTATAAACTATATCATTTAAGCTTCCTTTTGGACTTGGTCTTTGGTTTGATCCTGTCATCATCTTCATGTTTGTTATTATCAAAACATATATTCATTGTCCAATAGCCAATTACATTCTCTACCTTTTTTTATGATGACAAACTATCTTTGAGAAAAGAGTTAGTTTAATTAATAACTCCACAAATTGTAGTTATTTGTGCCCCATATCTGTGCTATATTGATAGTTTAGTCCTTGTTTTTATGTATGATTGGAAGACTTTAGCTTCATGTTCATATAATTCAATTTCAGTGTTTTCCATTCTGATTCTGAGAAAATGTTTTCGATTCTTTCATAGATTGAATACATTTGCACTTATTGTTGAATTGGTAATTTCTTTATAGTAGGTAGGATTCCAACCAAGTGAAACTTAGAAGAATTGGACCAACATTGTAAGAGAAATCTAAGATCAAGCATCAGCTTGTCATGCCGCGGCGTGAGACATTCTCCTGTTCAGACAGAGAGCTATGCATTTTGAATGTCGCAGTGCAAAGGAATGAATGTCGTGATGTGGTGACCTAAATTGTATACGTGTCGCGACATAGGAAGTTGAATGCTGCGGTGTGACTCTATTTTTTGAAGCCCTATAAATACTGTTGCATTAATTTTCTAAATGAGAGAGGTTATTTTTCGAGAGTTGTGGCCAGGGTTTTATATTTTTCACTGATAGGAAGCAAAACTGACCAAGATTGAAGGTCATCTTCACCTTGGAGGAGGATTGAAGCTTGAGGGATTATCCCATTGAGCTTTCTCTTCTCTTTCCTTCACTTTCCTTTCTTTTCATCTCCATGAACATGATTTATTGTGATATTTTTGTAGGGTTCATGGCTGACTAAGCTATTTATAGGGTTTTTCTTTGGATTCTTCTATGAATGTTGAATAATATTATAATCCTTTGAGTTTATATACATGATTTGGTTTTGTTCAATCATACAATGCTTAATGCTTTGATAGTTTGATCAACTTTCAATTAATTTGTTAAAATCTAAAGAACCTAGACATAGGAATCTGGATTTAAGATTGTATGTATGCTTGATGCATGTTCTTTTTCATTTAATTGGCTTGAATACAATGATTCGTTAATAGGATAGAAATATACCTATCAACCATGCATAGTAATTGATTGGGAATAGATCTTAATGAGTGGATTTACGCTAATTCTCATGGAAACATAGTGAATTAGGTAACTGAAGCATGGTTGATTGACCTAGACATAGGCTTTTAACTAATATAGATTCTCAAACTAACCTAATCACTTCATGTATATTACTCGTGAGAATTACTTATTATCAAAGGAAATAGGAGGGGAAAAAGAATCCCCTATTCTCTAATCATGAACTCAATCTAATAATATAGTTTTTCAAGTCTTTAAATTAGTTTCAACATGTCCTTTTCTCAATTTATATGTCATTGAATAGAAATACTTGAGCTAATGGTTTATATTTAGCACTGGTTTTAACCTTTGTCCTCATAGGAACGATATCTGACTCCTAGCTACATTACAAGTGCGATCTATGCACTTGCAGTAAGAAAAAGAGCAAACAAATTTTTGGCGTCGTTGCTGGGGACAACAGATTAAATTTAGTGGAGCTAATATTAACAACGAGTTTAAGTAGCTCTAGCTCAAGTTTCTTTTTGTGCATATTAATTTAACTTTTCTAATTCTTTAATTGTTTTAGGTAAATATAAGATGGCAGAAGAAGCCGCTACGCAGGAGGTGGAGAATGAAAGTTGCATAAGGCCATTGAGGGAGTTTGCAACTCCTCAGGTGGATAATCTGCAATCCAGTATCAAACGTCCTGCCATCTGGGCTAATAATGTCGAGTTAAAGCCGACAATCATTCAAATGATCCAAACTTCAGTACAATTTGGTAGCTTATCTAATGAGGAGCCCAAAGCGCATCTCTCAAACTTCCTGGAGATTTACGATACTTTTAGGCATAATGGAGTATCCGAGGATGTTATTCGCCTAAGGCTTTTCCCTTTCTCTTTAAGGGATAGAGCCAAAAGCTAGTTGTACTCTCTTCCAGCGGGATCCATTACAACCTGTGTAACACCCCAAAACTTACTTTTCTACTATCAGAATTCATTCTAAAATATTTGTGATTTTCTGGAATTTTTCTTGGAATATTTTAATATATTTCTCGTTTTACGTGTGTACTGAGCAGAAATGGAGAAATGAGACATTTTCTCTGAGAACCTTGAACTATGGAAACCTCGACGGGGGATCTTACTAAACCCAAGGCCGGACACAGTTTACAAAGTTTCACATTTTTTGAGAAATCTTAACAAATGAGATAATAAAACACTGTGAAGAATTTATCTGTCAGATTTGTTAATGCTGACTTCTGCCAACTATAATCACGTCCAATAAATAATAACACGTAATAAAAATCTTATCGCATTATTAAAAAATTTCCTTGTGTCAAACCCTTTTAGCCTTATTTTTAAGAAGGAAGAAAAAGAGAAATTAGTTAATTAAAACTCTTGTAGGAAGTTTCCAAGAAGCTTCCTATTTGACACATTTTTCTCTCTCCTTTCTCCACTCTTCTACGGCAGAGGCTATAGGAAAGCCTAAGTAATACCTCTTCTCTTCCTAATATCACACTCTCACTTTTCTAAACCCCAAATATCCATTTCCTCTCTTCTCCTTTTCTTCTCCACCGTGCAACCACTCCTGGAGGCAGCCATCCTTTGCTTGCTTCATCATCAAAGATTCTTACTTCCTTACACCATTCCAAGTCCTCTTTTGTTGCCATCTTTTGGTTCTTCTTCTTCCATTCTTCTTCCACCATTGAAGCTAAAGCTTGGAGCTTTAAGGTAAAGCCTTCAACTTTCTTCCATTTTCTTGCTATTTTCGTTTCTCTTGGCCACCTTGGTGACCAAGAACCTATTTTTCATGGTTTGAGTGGACATTGTGGTGATCACTCACATTGAAGTTTTCTTGAAGGGGGAAAACGAAAATCTAGGGCAAGAAGGAGTGGCACATTGTGTTGTCTTCCAAATAGGTAAGAGGGAGATGATCCTCTTCAACCAATCTTGGTAGTAAGGGAATGTCTTGTATGTGTGTTGTTATTGATTTCTGAATCCATGTATAAAGTTCTCTCATTTTTATGTTGTTCTTGATGATAGTGCATTTTGTTGAGTTTGTATGATTTATTGATGCCTCTTGCATGATTTGAAGGTATATTTGTGTGACTTGTTGATTAAATACGATAATGATTGGTTTGGTTTGAGTTAGAGGACCTGGAGAACTCTGTTTTCTGCAAGTTTACGCGTGGTAATCGATTACACGGGGTTTGTAATCGATTACCAAGCTCTTAAGGATATGAAATCGTGATTCTGGAAATCTGGTAATCGATTACGTCTTGTGTGTAATCGATTACAGAGATTCTGTTTAGCTTGTAATCGATTACAAGAGTGGTGTAATCAATTACCAAGCCTCTGATGTCACGAAATGGTGCTTCTGGGAATCACGTAATCGATTACAACTTGTGGGTAATCGATTACGGAGGTTCTGTCCAATTGGTAATCGATTACCACGGCTGTGTAATCGATTACCAGGGCCTTGAAGTTACGAATCGTGGTTCTGGGAATCATGTAATCGATTACAATGAGATTGTAATCGATTACAGAGATTCTCTTATTCTGTAATCGATTACCAGGGTGATGTAATCGATTCCCAAGACCCAAAAATGAGATTTTTGAGCTGGAAATGATTGAGATTATGGTTCTTTGTCCCTTGTAACTCAAACATAACCTAAAAACCCTGGATTCAAGGATTTTACTTTACTTAAATGTGATAGGAATACGTATTCATATCGATAGACCAATGCAACACATTGACGATCCTGACTGTGACGCTGTCCTATGTCGCGATCAACTGTTGAGGTGCCATGTGTAAGCCATTTTGCGCAAATGTTTTTATGAGATGAGCACACTATTTTTAAGGCTAACGATACACTGGCATGACTCCTTGATCATTCACTCCGAAAATATTTATGTCTAGCTCCATAGAGTAGAAACTTTGGTACCCTTGTTGCATTGTGAGTTGTCAGTCACATGGTCCATTGAGCATTTATAATTGGATAATGTGTTTACTATTATGACTGTGATATTTATTTGACTCTTGGTAATGCTAATGTTGCTAGCTGGTTATGGATAATGTTAATTATTGTTCTTTGCTGCTTTACTCTTATTAATTGCTTTCATGTATTACTGTATTTGTATATATTAACTGTGTCTTATGTGGGCGTTCGATGCCGTTTATTTTCTTGCTGCCATGTTGGTATTGAAAGCTGGGAATCTCACCTCTTTCCTATATTTGTGCATTTTTGTTTTACATTTATATTTGATAAAAGATCGTGAGGAAGATAAAGAGGGACTATACCTTGGTTGATTGACCTGAGCATCTGGACAAGATTTCATCGACTACGTAAGAGTGCAGCCGCGGGGTGGCCTTGATGCTTGTCGTGTCAACTGGAACGCCGTGTGTCACGTGCATATGGGGTTGCGGCCTTGTCTGCTGGTAGTACCCATCCCTGGGTTACTACTCCTCCCCTTTAATTGTTTTTATTCCCGTTGTATTTTATTTGACTCTGTAATTATTATATTCTATGTCATCAATGATTCATGTAAATTGGCTATAAACTATATATATATAAGGAACGTGATTTCATTCCAATGGTTGTACTAAGGGTTGAATACAATTATATTTCATTCATGGCTCATATTTTCTACTTATGCATAATGCGAAAAATAAACTCGTCAATTTGGAAACTATTGTTATCATGACTGTGACACACCTGGATTTAGTAACTGTGGTGTAATGACGATTGCGCTGCAGTTGGTATATTTAGGTGCGTTACAACCTGGGCAGAGGTATGTACTAAATTTTTGAATAAATACTTCCCCCTGCCAAGACTGCGAAGATGGTGAATGATATTACATCATTTACTTAGACTGAGTTAGAATCCTTGCATAAAGCCTGGGAAAGGTACAAGGATTTACTGAGAAGGTGCCCACATCACGAAATACCACATTGGCACCAAATATACTTATTTCATAAAGGCTTGTTATCGCACCACCGCCGAATTGTTGATGTTGCAGCTGGAGGCTCTTTGCTCAGCAAATCTTTTGATGAGGCCTTCCAGCTTTTAGAGGAATTAGCTGCTAATAGCTACCAATGGCCAGCAGCAAGAACTACTCCACAGAGGGTAGCTGGAGTGCATGAAGTAGATGCATTAACCTCGCTATCTGCTTAGATGGCAGCGTTAACAAGTAGGATGGATAGTATGGGTTAGAATTCACACCAGAGCCTATTTGTTCAGTGTGAAAAGTATGGAAACACTCATTTGAGTGACAAATACTCTTCTCTTACAGAAAGTGCGCAATATGTCGTTAATTATAGGCCACAGAAAAATAACCCATACACCAGCCAGTATACTCCTGGACGGAGGAATCATCAAAATTTCTCATGGAGGGACAACCAAGGACCCTCTTCCTCCTCCAATGCACCTGGAAATGAACTTTAGTATAATCTTCTTGGATTCCCAGCCCATCCAAGACAACCAATGCAAGAAAGAAAGCCTGCCTTGGAGGACATGTTTATGCAATTAACGGCTAAGAATGATGCTTTCATTTCCAAGACCGATTCCTACATGGCAAGGATTGATGCTTATTTATTGAAAAATGATTCAATGATTCAAAGCCAAACAGCTTCGATGAGAGCGTTAGAAACCCAAGTGGGGCAGTTGGCTAACATCATCAACAACAGGCTCCCAGTCACTTTCCCAAGTGATACAGTAAATAATCAGAAGGGAGCCTCAAATGATTATTGTAAGGTCATCTCACTGAGGAATGGGAAGGACATTGAGGGAAACCCAAAGACAAGATTACTGGAGGATGAGGTTGCACAAAGCCCTGACCATGAAGAGATAGTCCACAAGAAGGTGGATGAAAAGAAAGATGAGGAAGTTACAAAAGATGAAGAAATTATCCAAAAGAAAGCTGAGGACAAGAAAGTAGTTAATAGGCCTTATGTACATCATTTGCCTTTTCCAGGCAGGCAAATTAAGCATAAGATGGATGAGCAATTTAAGAAGTTTTTGGAAGTTTTCAAGAAACTTGATATAAACATTCCTTTTGCTGAAGCTTTGAAGCAGAAGCCCAGTTATGTTAAGTTTATGAAAGATATACTATCCAAGAAATGTAAGCTGGGTGAGTTTGAAATAGTAGCATTATCTGAAGAATGCAGTGCTATATTGTAATAGAAGCTTCCCCCTAAGTTGAAGGATCTAGGGAGCTTTACTATTCCTTGTGCCATTGGAGAGAACTTCCTAGGCCAAGCACTGTGTAATATGGGGGTAAGCATCAATCTTATACCCCTATCCATATTCCAGAGGTTAGGTTTGGGGGAATGTAAGCCCACATCAGTGACCCTCCAACTAGCCGATCATTCATATACATACCCGAAGGGGATTGTGGAAGATGTCCTAGTAAAAGTAGACAAGTTCATCTTCCCTACGGACTTCGTAATTTTGGATATAGAAGAAGATAATAAGGTCTCTTTGATCCTAGGCAGACAGTTCCTGGTCATAGGGAGAACACTCATAGATGTGCAAAAAGGAGAATTATCTATGAGAGTTCAAGATCCAGAGGTAACTTTCAACATCTTTAAAGCAATTAAGTTTCCTCAAGGTCAAGAAGAGTGTTCATATGTTGGGATATTGGATAACATCATTGATGACGCGTTCCAAGCCAATATTCCTAAAGATTCTCTTGCTTTGGCTTTGACTTCATCAACTGATAATGATGAAGATTATAGGGACAATGTGTTAGATTTTATCAAGTGCCTAGATGTGGTTCCTAGGCAATATCGGTCACCCAAGTTTGAAATCTTGGAATCCGATGTAAGTAAAGAGGCATCTAAGCCTTCCATTGAGGAACCTCCTAGGCTTGAACTTAAGCCTTTGCCTAATCATTTACAATATGCTTATTTAGGCATGACCTCTACCCTTCCAGTAATCATATCATCATCCCTCTCAGATGATCAAATGGAGAAACTTCTTCGTGTGCTAAGGACATATAAACATGTTATTGGATAGACTATTGCCGATATCCAAGGCATTAGCCCCTCCATTTGCATGCACAAGATCCTGTTAGAGGATAATCAAAGTGGTGTTGTGGAACACCAGAGGAGGTTAAACCCAATTATGAAGGAGGTGGTGAGAAAGGAAATAATCAAGTGGCTGGATGCTGGCATAATATATCCTATTTCTGACAACCCTTGGGTCTCAACTATTCAATGTGTTCCCAAGAAAGGTGGCATGACGGTAATCACCAATGAAAATAATGAGTTCATTCCCTCTCGGAAAGTCACAGGCTAGAGGGTATGTATGGACTACCGCAAGCTGAACAAAGCCACCCGAAAGGATCATTTCCCGCTTCCTTTCATTGATCAAATGTTGGAAAGACTGGCAAGGAAAGCCTACTACTGCTTTTTGGATGGTTATTTTGGATATAACCAAATTGCCATAGCGCCAGAGGACCAAGAAAAGACAATATTTACTTGTCCCTATGGTACATTTGCATTTAGAAGGATGCTGTTTGGGCTATGTAATGCGCCTGCAACCTTCCAGCATTACATGATGGCCATCTTTGCAGATATGATAGAGCATGGCTTGGAGGTGTTTATGGACAACTTTTTAGTATTTGGGGATGATTATCAATTGTTTGCAGACCCTATCATCCGTACTGAAAAGGTGTGAAGAGACCAACCTCATCCTTAATTAGGAAAAGTGTCACTTTATGGTCCAAGAAGGCATAGTCCTTGGCCATAAGGTTTCCATTAAAGGGATGGAGGTGGACAAGGCAAAGGTTGAGGTAATTGATAAACTTCCTCCACCAAACTCAGTAAAAGGAATCCGTAGTTTTTTTGGCCATGCGAGTTTCTATCGGAGGTTTATAAAGGACTTTTCCAAGATAGCCAAGCCTCTCTGCAACCTTTTGGAGAAAGACATCCAGTTTGCTTTTGATGAATCATGTCAGGTTGCATTTGAGGAGCTAAAGAAGAAACTAGTCTCAGCACCAGTTATTATTACTCCAGATTGGAACTTACCGTTCAAACTCATGTGCGATGCCAACGATTATACAGTGGGTGCAGTGTTGGGACAATGAAAGGACAAGGTGTTTCGTTCCATATACTATGTGAGCAAGACACTTAATGATGCCCAACTGAACTACACAACAACGAAAAAAGAGTTGCTAGTAGTTGTGTTCGCATTTGACAAGTTCAGAGCTTATTTGGTGGGGACTAAGGTGATTGTGTATACAGATCACTCAGCAATCAAGTACGTAGTCAGCAAGAAAGACGCGAAACTGTGATTGATTAGGTGGGTTTTGCTTCTAGAAGAGTTTGATCTGGAGATCAGAGACAAGAAAGGTGCGAAAAATCAAGTGGCAGACCACCTTTAAAGACTAGAAAATGAAGAATGCCAAGTTAAACTGATCATGATTAGGGAAACATTTCCTGATGAGCAGCTTTTGGTAGCCACCACTCAATTATGTCCATGGAATGCAGACATGGTAAATTATATCATGGGTGGTGTGCTACCACCTGATCTAACCTCTCACCAGAAGAAAAAATTCTTATATGATGTCAGGCACTACATCTGGGATGAACCATTTTTGTTCAAACAGTGTGCTAACCAGATATTGAGAAGGTGTGTACCTATGGAAGAGGTGGAGCAGATCATGAACCAATGTCATGCTTCTCCTTATGGTGGGCACTACAATGATGAGAGAACGGTTGCAAAGGTGCTCCAATCTGACTTCTATTGGCCATCGCTATTCAAGGATGCACATTTTTATGTGCAAAGATATGATTGGTGCCAGAAAAGTGGCAACATTTCAAGAAGAAATGAGATGCCCCTTAACTCTATTCTGGAAGTTGAGATTTTTTATGTTTGGGGCATTGAGTTCATGGGCTCCTTTATTCCCTCCTTTAGGAATCAGTACATACTAATGGCTATGGACTACGTGTTCAAATGGGTGGAGGCATGTGCATTTCCTACTAATGATTCTAAGGTAGTGATTAGCTTTATGAAGAAACAAATCTTCACCAGGTTTGGAACACCTAGGGTAATAATTAGTGACGGAGGGTCACATTTCTGTAATAAGTACTTCAAAGCCCTCCCAGCCAAGTATAGAGTGACACGTCGGATTGCCACTGCTTATCACCCACAAACAAGTGGGCAAGCAGAGGTATCCAATCGCGAGATAAAGCGAATCTTGGAGAAGACAGTGTGTCCTGTAACATCCTAATACTGAAATCCTAGTATATCTGATGTATACCTAGAAAAACAGTATTAGCTATACTACTTCTAACTTATTTCATTAACTAATCCATAACATTTTATATAAATAAATCATCATGGAGAGCCTTGTGGAAACAATATCCACTTATATACATAACTTTTCACTAATATATACCTGATTTTCTTTTACATCCTTAATCTCATATACATAAGAATATAAAATCTAACTACTCAAAATAAAATATAACTATACTACTCTTCATGCTTCATCTTCTCTTTTTCTTTGTATCTTCAACCTGGATTTACATAGAACACACGGGGTGAGAATTCATAATTCTCAATATAAGTGTACCAATACCAGCAGTCGTATAATCATTATACAATCTATAAATATCTGAAATGAAATTTTAACTGGCAATTAAATCATTATTCCTTACTCAATCATAACATCATATATAAATCTGCATAATCCTTCAAATTTTTATTCTTTATTCTAGGAACATACACATTCTCTCTTTATGTAATGTTTCCAGTTTAGCCATAACTCTAAACTAATTCCTCTTTACAAGATAAGACAACTGCCCATACAACTGTCATCGAAAGGTAACAATCAATGATATTGAACCACCGCCCATACAATGGAACAATAACATTGAGCAACCCAACACAAACTATCAATGATATTAAACAACTGCCCATACAATTGCCTAATATCACTGAGCATAACACATAAACACAAAGAATCACCAAACACCAATACAATCAAACATGAAGTAATGAAATGACATTATGAAGTATGATATGATGTATAATTATGCTCAAACAAAAATATGTGATGATATAAATGCAATGTTATGAGGTGTCATGGATGTCATGAACTTGCTATTCCTTCCTTTGCAGTGAGGAGGGAATTTGATACCTCCTTAACCCACTACCTTTTTTTTACTGATTGGTTCCTTAGTGGGAGGGAATTTGTTACCTCCTTAACCCACCATTCTGACCTGTTTCTATGTTATGTATGAGTATGTATGCATAATGTAGTGTTATGCCTAACTCCTCCATAACCACTACAAAATCTCTATACTTGCACTACTAGCTCTACCTCTATGAGAGCGTTCATGCGACTTTAAATATACTTCTTCTTCTTAGTATACATTCTTTCTTACTTTAACATTTTCCCTCATCACTATGAGGCATCCATGCCACTATGGTACTCTTAATTGTCCCTCTTATTTAGCATACTTGAACCTTACGTCTTCTCAATTCATATCTAGGCAACCCTTGGTTGCTTACTTCATAATTCCCCTTAATTCTTATTAACTGGGCACCAAGGCCTTTTATTCTTATCATTTAGGCACTATGGCCTTTCACTTTGCTATACTTATCTATATGCTTATATTTCACTTTCTCATCACTTTTCATGTGATATCTATGCAACCTTTTATTGCATCAAAGAACTAAACTTATATCTAAGGTAAACCATATTTAATGGTTACCCAAACTTCCCTTAATTTTTCTTATTTACAAAATATACTTTCTCTCTAAGAAACTCTTATAATACGATCTTAATACTCTTTAAAAGACATAACTAAGGGATTTAACCCATTAGGAAAACTCAGTTCCTCATAAAAATAATTCTGTTGATTTTTGCTCTGGGCGCCTAGGCGCTGGCTCTTCAGCGCCTGAGCGCTAGCTGCGCGCCTGGGCACTCGCTACTTAGTGCTTGAGTGCTCGTGCATCAGCAAGGATTCTGCAGAACTCGTTTCTGCAAAACCTTGATTCCAAATTCAAGGTTACCATCAATCCTCAATTTTTCTCTTGATTTCTAACATCTCTAAAGATCTTTAAACCTATTACAAACCTCAAATTACCTCCTACCTTAAACAAACATAGATTAAAACTCATGTATTCCACTTTAAACTCATTTTCCAACTAACCTTTTAATAGATTTCTATGGAACCTAAAGGTTCCAAATCATCAGCCAGGCTTCAACCTAGCTAGCATCTAACTTATTTCAACATTAGAAACAAGGATCTAACATCTATTATCACTTTTCTCATCCAAATCCCTTTTTCCCCATCAAACCCTTACTAAACAAAAGATGAGGATTAAAGAAATTAAAAGAAGAAAGACAAGCACCCCTACCTTGGTTGATGACTCTTGGCCTTGGTTTTCCTTCTTCTCCTTCTCTTGCTCTTCCTTCTTTCTCTTTTTCTTCTCCATTTCTCCTCCCCTGTTTTCTAGCCAAACCAGCGTGAGAGACGAGAGAGAAGTGATAAATCTCACTTTAAAAAAAGACATGCCCTAAGGGCATTTTTATCTTTTCATAGGAATTTCCCACCTCTTAGGAATACTTTGATCTTATTATTTCACGCTTTCTAATCTCCATAAGTATTAAAATAAATCCTATGATTCATCTGAATACTTATTTTGTCATTTCTTTAATTTTCCATATCTGCACTAAGTCCATTCGGTATCAAAACACTTACTCGGTGTGCTTAAAAATGCCAAACGAACTTAGTTTACTTTCAAACTTTACCTGCAACTTTCTTAACTCATTTATAACTTGGAAATAAACTATCCATATTTATTTCCCTTAACTTAACCTTTAAAACTATTTTCTGAGTCATTTTAGGTCACTTTCCACCTTATGTGTTGCGGTAAAGTACTTAAACTAACTCAGTTTGCCATAAAAATAAACTAATATGTTAAGCAAGTATAATAGTACCTCTGAGACCATATACAAGCCTAACATGTTTCTCGGGATGTTACACGTCCAACTAGAAAAGATTGGTCAAGAAAGCTAGATGATGCACTATGGGCTTACAGGACTACTTATAAGGGCCCCATTGGTATGTCTCCATACAAGTTGGTGTTCGGGAAAGCATGCCACTTGTCGGTTGAGCTTGAGCATAGTGCTTATTCGGCAATAAAGCAGCTCAACTTCAATTGACAAGTCGCTGGTGAAAAAAGACTTTTGCAACTCAATGAATTGGATGAATTTAGGCTGCAAGCCTATGAAAATGCAAAAGTATACAAGGAGAAGGTCAGATACTGGCATGACATGAGGATTGTCCAAAAATGATTTGATGAAGGCCAACAAGTTCTCCTATATAATTCCAAGCTTAAATCGAGGTGGTCGGGACCCTTTGTTGTGATAAAGGTGTTCCCCCACGGGGCAGTGGAGATAGCCCCATTTGATGGATCATCAAGTTTTAAGGTTAATGGCCAGCGCCTAAAACCTTATTTTGGAGTAGAAATTATTAGGGAGAAGACCTCCCTCACTTTAATAGCTCCAACTTGATGTCCACAAAATCCTGTCGGGACTATAAATAAGGCCCCTTTTGGGAGGGAACCCAATTGTGCATATTTTGGTTTTTAAGGCATTAGTATGTTAATATGTGGTTTTTGTAGTTTGATTAAGTTTTTTATATGCAAACTATTATTTGACCTTTTGGGCATGTTTTATAGGTGTTGGTGACCTATTTTGGCCAAGAGTCCCAGCTGAAACTAATTTGTTGCAGAATTCTGCAAGCTAACCTCTCACGCCGCGACGTGATACTTGGTAATGCCGCGACGTGAGGTCCTTCAAAGGCAATTAACAGTGAGTATAATGCCACGATGTAGAGCATGCCAATGCTGCGGCGTCATGTGTTCAAAAAAAATTTTAAAAAAATTTAAATGATAAATAGTTTTATTTAAATATTTAAATTACGGGGAAATTAATGGGTGTCACGACGTTAAGATTGTAAATGACACGGCGTATTTTGTTTTTGGGGTTAAACGCCATGAAGGTTCATATGTCCCTCAATTTTCCCCTTTCTGCTAAACCTATTCTCTGTTTTCTCTTAACCCATTCCCTCATTTTAGTTTTCTCCCTTTGTAGCTTTATTTCCCTACTTCCAAACAAGGTATGAAGCTCTTTCATTTTCCTATTTTTATTTTTTATTTGTTATTTCATTTTTTTAGTTTAATTTCCTGTGTTAAATGTATATTTTCTTATTTTTAGTAGGATTATATGCATTAGGATAGTTGTTTTATGGTTTTTATGTAGTACAGGTGTGTATATTCTGCCTGGGGTAGGAGATTTGGCCTGATTTGGGGTATTTCTGGGTTCTGGCTAAGCACGAGCCGCGATATGACCCTTGAGTGCCGTGACGTGAGGATGAACAAATATGAATGTCGCGGCGTAGAATTTGAGTGCTGTAGCGTGATGTTAAATCTTATTGAGTGCTGCGGCGTGGCATATCAATGCTGCGACGTTGTCTTGAACAGTTTGAATATCATGGCATATCTGTAAATGCCATGGCATGAGGCCTTGAATTTTCCAGATATTTCCAGAATTACAAATTTTTCTTAACTGTAATGCTATCAATTGCTTGATTTTAACAATTTGCAATTCATTTTCAAGTAAAATGGGACCAAAGAGACAGCGAGGATCCTCCAGCCAGAGACACCGCAAGCCATCTCCCCCTCTGCCATTTGACGAGGGGCGATTTGTTTCAGCTGCTGCAGCTCAGAGATATGTCATACTGGTTTGAAAACCAGTAACGGCAAAGCGAGGGCTCTCCTTTAAGGAGGGCATACCGGAGGCCATTGACAAAACCATCCGTCACTATAATTGGGGTTTATTTGCACAGCACCCAGATGTCACAGTCCTTCATGTGGTTCGCGAATTTTACGCGAACATCAATACCACTGACACAAACACCTCTATTGTTGTTGTGCAGGGACGCCAGGTCTCCTACTCAGTTGCAGTTATCAGGGCGGTACTAGGTTTACTGGCTCCTTCATTAGTCTGCGATACTCTTATTTCCTTAGAGTCGACCCAGATGGCATCGATCTTAACACTGTGACGGGCAAGATCTGCATACCTGAGTCGCGGCCAGCGCAATGGGTATTGAGCGTCCAGGATGCTAGACCTAGATTTTTTTGCAGAGCTTGCTTGATGCCAGAGGCTCAGGTGTGGTATCATTTCATTAACACCCATATCCTACTGTCTAACAACCTGTCAGAGGTGACTCGAGATCAGGCGATTATGATCTATGCTATTCTCGAGCACCGGGCCATAGATGTCGACCATATCATTCATCAGCAAATCCAAAGAGCTGCCAGGGAGTATATAAGCATGTTCTTTTCTTTACTCATCCACTGGTTATGTAGGGGGCAGATGGTCCAGTCTCAAAACCAAGAGGAGCGGTCAGAGGCCAAACAACCTCTCAACAATTACTTCCTTGAGAGGGTACGAGCAGCCCCAGCACCAGCACCAGCACCACCACCGGCTAAGAGGACCCAGAGGCAGGATCCAACAGGACCAAGTGCGGGGCCATCATAGCCAAGGGCAGCACCAGCAGATACTGCAGCATAGAGGGCGGACATGGAGGCCCGGGTAACACACCTAGAGGCACACTCAACACAAATGACAGTCATGATGTCATATCTTATTCAGACTCAGCACTGGATGGCAAAGCGCTTGCCTCTTCCGATGGACTATTACCCAGTCCCAAACTTCCCGCCCGTTGCAATTGCTGACCCTCCACCACTAGCACAGGACCTTGGGCCCTCTCACCAACCCACAGCCCGACATGATGATGATGACGAGTCCATGGGTGAGGATGAGGATGCTAATGACAAGGCTATAGACTCTGATGAGGCTTCCATCTAGCCCTTGTGGCATTCAGGGCACACCTTCTTTCATTGTATTTTATTTTTGGATATATTGCATGTTTTTGATGTACAGTGAGGACACTGTTTCCCTCAGGTTTGGGGGGGTGTCCTAAACTTATATATGTATGTGGTTTTGAAACTTATATATATACAAGTAATTATGGTATTATTGCCTATGCTTAATATGATATTTTGTGTATGTTTGCTATTTTGTATGTTTGATAGTATCCATAGGAGCTTGTAGCTTGTATCTTGACAAAAATTTCATGAAAATCTTATTCAAGATACAATTGTCATTCTCTTTCACAAAAGGATAGCATGTTGTTAATAACTAGTGTGCGATGATCATCAATGATAAATATGGATGTAAATTGACCTCAACATTTCTGTGAATCCATATACAATCATTGAAGCATGTTGAAGCAATCTAGTTTCTTTTTGTGCTTGATACGTTTCCCAATTGCATGTTTGTTTAACTTTGGAAATGATAAGAAGTCTTGTCTAGAGAAAGTTTATCGACTATACATGTGAATGTTCAACTATCCATAGGATTGTTTTTGAACTCTCTTGAGGCAAAATCCTAATTTGTGCATGATTGAGGAAGTGATCAGGGCATTCTTTGGACCGTTTGAGCCTTAAAAAGCTTACCTCAACATGATTATATCCTTAGGTCCCCTTTGAAGCTTGAAATATGTTTGGCCTTATTGTTTTTCATTCACCCATTGTGTTCGTTAACCTGTTAACTGTTCTAATGCATGTGAAAGCATTGCATTTTCTTTCTACCATCAACATTGTTGAATGCATGATGTGTTATTTCTTGAAGTGAGTCCAATGAGTAGGGGTATGTATGTTTGAGAAAAAATGAGCCTGAAGGAACCAAATGCAATCAAAAGAAAAAGAAATTGCTTTGTAAAAAATTATATATATATGAAAAGAGAGAAAAGCAAAGCAAAGAAAGAAAGAAGAAAAGTTAAAAATGAAAAGCATTGCATGATTCTGGCAAGTTGTGATCCTTCACTGTTGAATACCCTAATAGTATCACTCGATGACTCAAGTCTTGAAATAATATGTTTATGTTTCTCGATGTTTGTTGTATATCCTTTCCTTTCTTTTCATATGCCTATTACCATGGCCTGACGTTATAAGCTATGAAAGACCCTTTTGATCCTTATTTATGTGTGAGTTACATTAGTGGAGAGAGATTTTAATTACAATTATGTGGATTCCTTGATACATGTTCATCTGTATGTCCATAAACTCATCTAGGTAAGTTAGAAGCATGATTTTGGGGAAATATATCTTGAATAAAAAGAAACCATGAATGCTAGCATGATGAAGATTGCATATGTATGAAAATGAGTGTGAGGCAAGTACATTCTATGAGATTTTATCCAATCATCATACACTAGATCAGCTTGAGTGAAAGTAAAAAGTTCAAAGTTGTTGAGAGCAGGGTAACAAGTTGATCTTTATAAATGTACTTTGTTTTGCTCGAGGACTAGCAAAAATCTAGGTTTAGGGGTGTGATACTCCACAAATTGTAGTTATTTATGCCCCATATCTATGCTATATTGATGATTTAGTCCTTGTTTTGATGTATGATTGGAAGACTTTAGCTTCGTGTTCATATAATTCAATTTCAGTGTCTTCCATTCTGATTCTGAGAAAATGTTTCTGATTCTTTAATAGATTGAGTACATTTGCACTTATTGTTGAATTGGTAATTTATCTATGGTAGGTAGGGTTCCAACTAAGTGAAACTTAGAAGAATTGGACCAGTGTTGCAAGAGAAATCCAAGATCAAGGATCAGCTTGTCACACTGCAGCATGGCACATGAATGCCGTGGCATGAGACATTCCCCTGTTTAGGCAGAGAGCTACGCATTTTAAACGTTATGGCACAAAGGAATGAATGTCGCAGCATGGTGACCTAAATTGTATACGCGTCGTGGCGTAGAAAGTTGAATATTGCGGCGTGACTCTGTTTTTTGAAGCCCTATAAATACTGTTGCATTAATTTTCTAGAAGATAGAGGTTATTTTTCGAGAGCTGCGATCAGGGTTTTATATTTTACACTGATAGGAAGCAAAAGTGACCAAGATTGAAGGTCATCTTCACCTTGGAGGAGGATTGAAGCTTGAAGGATTATCTCATTGAGCTTTCTCTTTTCTTTCCTTCACTTTCCTCTCTTTCCATCTCCATGAACATGATTTATTGTGATATTTTTGTGGGGTTCATGGCTGGCTAAGCTATTTATAGCGTTTTTCTTTGGATCCTTCAATGGATGTTGAATAATATTGTAATCCTTTGAGTTTATATACATGATTTGGTTTTGTTCAATCATACAATGCTTAATGCTTTGATAGTTTGATAAGCTTTCAATTGATTTGTTAAAATCTAAAGAACCTAGACATAAGAATTTGGATTTAAGATTGTATGTATGCTTGATGCATGTTATATTTCATTCAATTGGCTTGAATGCAATGATTCGTTAATAGGATAGAAATATACCTATTGATCATGCATAGTAATTGATTGGGAATAGTCTTAATGAGTGGATTTATGCTAATTCTCATGGAAACATAGTGAATTAGGTAACTAAAGTATGGTTGATAGACCTAGACATAAGCTTTTAACTAATATAGATTCTCAAACTAACCTAATCACTTCGTGTATATTGCTCGTGAAGATTACTTATTATCAAAGGAAGTAAGAGGTGAAAAAGAATTCCCTATTCTCTAATCATTAACTCAATCCAATTATATAGTTTTTCGAGTCTTTAAATTAGTTTCAACATTTCCTTTTCTCAATTTATATGTCCTTGAATAGAAATACTTGAGCTATTTTTTATATTTAGTACTGATTTTAACCACTGTCTTCGTGGTAACGATATCTAACTCCTAGCTACACTACAAGTGCGATCCATGTACTTACAGTAAGTAAAAAAGTGAACATTAATTAAATTGGAATCCGCAGAATTTTTAGAGAAACTTACTCCTCCTATTTTTTGTAAGAGGTGATTTATATCAAAGATGTGCGCAGGTCCCCCTTACCTTTGGAATCCCAAAATCCATTTTAGTTTTACCTATCTTTTCTCAAAAACATTCTCAAATTATAAGTACTCAAGCTTTTTCTCCCTCTTTTGTCATGATAAAAAAGATGGGATAAGAGAAAGCATAAAGCTAAAATAAAGTATATTCAATTCCAACAAGATATATTCATTCATTGATCATCCAATTATATTGTATAGTCATCAAAACAGCTACTTACATTTGCAGTCCAATTACATTTACTAATTTCTTAGTGTACTGCCATAAATCAAGAGAATCATAGATATCAAACATTCACCTTGATGAAATATGCAATAGGGATAAAAACATGTATAGAACTAACATCATCCACCCTATATGCAATGAAAAAATTAGCAAGTTAATATCCAATTAGGCACTTTGTCAATGCTAAGCATACTTCTCATGTAAGAAAAGCATCTAATCATTCAAGATTAATTTATTAACAAGTATCACACACTCCACAGCATATAGAATATCACAATAGCTTAGGGATAAAGATACTTATTGAGCTAGATAGAGAGTGATGCTCTTTATTTATTGGTTTTTTAATTTTGAGCTTTCTTCCTTTAAATACTCCATTCCATTGAACTTGAAGAAAGTCTCCTCATGTCCCTCTTCATCCAACTCTTCTCTTTATCCACATACACTTGTACATAAAAATTTGATGGTTTTTTAAATTTTTGTAGGTGACTCCAATTTCCATGCCTTACGACTCTTTGAGAATGTTATGGTTCTCCATGCCATCCTTTTATGTTTTCATTACTCTTGAAGAACTTGGACCATTTCAAACTTTTCAAATCTCAAGTAGCGTATTTGAATTTCACTTCAATGCATGCATGAGCTGATAGTCACCCTACAACACAATTCAAAGTCCTTTCTTTGGTATCCACTAATTTTGGATCCATAGAGGTTAGTTATTGATTATATTAAATATATTCACTCAAGTTCAGCAACAATTTGATATTCAACAACAATTCAGCAAGGTTAGTCATTATACCAAACTTATAAGCAAATAAGCATTCAAAACAGTAAGGCAAAACAGTAAATGAGTTCACGAGGGCAAAAAGATATTTCATTTCATTGATCAATTTAGCCAAGTACATATATTCATTAAAACAATCAGTCAATTGCATTTTACATACATATCATTAAGTGCATATTTTCAGTCAAAACAAACAAAGAAAAATGTATGGCCCTTCATATAACCTATGTTTATTCTAATAAAATTAGCTCCATTCGAATAGATGCATGGGAAGAACAAAAACTTGGCTTTCTGTTAAGTGTTATTCAAATAGACATTTGGTCTATTCAAATAGATCCATACAAAACCAGAAACCAAATGCTTTTGTCAAGCATTATTCAAATAAGCCTTTCCTTTATTCGAATAAAGGCATTTAAAAAAAAAGGTTCAAGTGGCTACTAGAAGTAGTTATTCGAATAGAAAGTCTCCTATTTGGATAAAACCATCATAAAAACTCATTCACCATGTCCAAAGGATTAAGAACAGTCAAGGAAAAATTAAGCATTCATTTTAACATGCATTCATAACAACCAAACCAATTAGGAATAGAAAGAAATTATCACTAAATTCCTAACCTTACATAGGCATTTAAAACTAACTAAGGATCATGTTAGAAAAGGATAAAACCAAGATAAAAGATATCTAACACAAGCACTCATTTTAAGTCATGATTTATCAAAATTTCAAGCTCAAGGCTATTATCTTCAAACATGTCATTTCAAACAAGGAGCATACTTATCTACCATATTCAAGACATGTAGAGATATTTTCAAGATATAAGGCTAGAAAATCATAACACAAGTCTCCACTTATCCAAAGCTTGCAAGTCCAAGCTTCTTAGAAACAAGGAAGATAACTTGGAGTTATTTCCTGTTTTGTGCTTTTAGCAGCCACATTCAAGATACTGCAGTGAGTTCTTGGCCTTCAAGCACACCTACAACACACTTCAATTTTTGACTTTTTGTACCTAAATTTTCTTGAGTCCTTGTGTGTTAGTTTTTTATTATTAATTCATTATGCTTTCATGCAGATTAAATTTTTTTATAGTATTTAAATTGAGCACAATAAGTTAAATAACCAATTGCCATTAAGCACATAACCAATAACATGCTTACTTTCATGATATATATAGACAATTCAAAACATAGAAAACATATCTAGGTATTGTAGAATCTTATGTACTAAGATATATAACAAATTAATGAGCTATGGTACAAAAAGAATGAACATAATCATGTACTAAACGTAATATTCAAATTTTATCAAGTACACATGATTTTATCAAACACTTAAGGCCTATTAGGAATATACCTCAAATTCATTGACTTTACAAGTGAATGTGCATAAAAGGTAAAAGTTTTTGATACCTTAGCTTTGGTAATCAAGGAAATATTTTTTCTTACCCATTTCTTCTCTTTTGGAGTCTTGAACTTTACAAGTTCTACATTTTGTACTTGAGAAGCTTTGGTTGAAGCCATCTTTCTTCTTTGACCAAAACTTTTACCATTGGGCTATGGAAGCATTCTCCTTAATGATTCCTCTTTCCTTTGACCAAATAATCCATCCTTTTGAGAAATTTTCTGCATAATTGAAACATTAGGAGGACATTTTGGTACCCACTTCATCTTAGGTCCGTGAATGTTAGCACTAGAGCCTTTAAGATATTTAGGAACTCATACCATACTATTTCTCATATAAGAATTTCTTTTATAATTGCATAAATGAGAAATATGTCCTAGATGACCACAAAAATTACAAACAATTGAATTTAATTTATGTTTATGAGCCTTTAATATTTCTCATCTTTAGTAGTTAATTTATGTTTACTCATACATATTTGATATTAGTTTGTAAACATATGTATGTACTATATTTCGTCATTTGAGACACAATTGTATGTTTATGAGTGGATGTTTATTTTCACAAGGCTCTCCATAATGATTTATTTATATAAATGGTATGGGATAGATTAATGTTTAAGTTAGAAGTAGAATAGCTAATATTGTTTATCCATGTATATGTCAAATATATTAGGATTTCAGTATTAGGATGTTACAAACTCGACAGAGAAAGAGAGAAACTTAAAAAAGAGTTCGAAACTGCTGTAAAAGCGAGTATATCCAATATGACTAAGATCATAAGCGGTGACTCCACACATATACATTCTCGCTTTGGATTCCACTTTGGGTTTCAAAAGCTCCTTCCTTTTACTCATCGTGTTGTGCAGCCACACCTCTGGCTATGGACTCTTCAAACTTAAACTCTAACTGTCACAATTCTTTTTCTCTGCTATCAAACTCTTACTATTCCAATGTGTACCTATAGAAGAAGCGTGTTTTGAATGTTGTAGAACCATTTCAAATCCTACCTAATGTCTCATACTAAACGAAACCACTATCCATTGGATGAAAAAATAGTCCAACGGATAAGAAATCGCCAAGTGGAAATGAACAGAAACTATAATAGTGGAATAGAAATTCCACAAATTTATCATCCATGGATGTGCTTTCATAAGATGATGTTCCATTTTCCAAATGAAATTAGTGATAAAAAAAGTTAAGAAAAACAATGACGGATTGACAGTCTACCAATAACACTCCAATTACAATGCAACTTATCAACAAAAGAAAAAATAGTTAACAATTAATTAAAAATTCCAATTTTATAGGAAAATGCAATTCATTTCATAATTCAATTCAATTTTAAAATGATAATGGCTACTTTTTATCTATTTTTTCTTATAAAAATAGGCATTATTAGATCTCGTTATATTTCATTTTAGTGACTTTATAATACTATTAATTTATTTATTTAAAGAAGTCATTAATTTAATTATTGTGATAATTGTAGGGAATCTGTTAAAAAATCTTGAACAAAATAATGACAATTTGGCAGCAAGTTTAATTGAAGGAAGAAATCAAGACTTGAGCTCACAACAAATAAAGAGAGAAAAAGACGAAAATCGGGTAACTTCCAATGAAGGAGATTAAGTTTCCTAAATTTAGTTTCCTAAGTTCAATCTATATATTTTTATTATTTGGGAACCAATTAAGGAGATTTTGTACAAGATACACTCTTATTAGGTAAAATCTCTTATTAATAGATAAAGAGAAGGGAGGCCGCAGAGTAAGAAAATGAGAGGACGCGCAGAGATGGCAAACTTGAAGGTTTTTTCTCTATAATTTATTTGTCTATCATCATAG
The DNA here is from genome assembly GCA_029884605.1 of Ormosia emarginata. Taxonomy (NCBI): domain Eukaryota; kingdom Viridiplantae; phylum Streptophyta; class Magnoliopsida; order Fabales; family Fabaceae; genus Ormosia; species Ormosia emarginata. The sequence continues at coordinate 21,544,569 of JAQQTP010000074.1, read as the reverse complement.
TATGGAGAACTAAATTCTCAAATAAGGTTAGGGATGAACTTGCACACTCGATGGTATTTTCATTTTATTTTTAATTTATGTATTTAATTTTCAATTACTAAAACTCCATTGTTTTATCATTCTCAATTCATTGTTGATATTTTCTTCTCTGAATAATCATAGAATTTATTCTGCTTATGGATTCAATCATGTTTTTTCTATTGAATGGTTTAGTTCTTTGATTATGTTTAGATCAATTATTTATCTATATTAATTTACTTCTTTGCTGCAATATCGCTCCCTGAGTATATTGTCGTTGTTGAATTTTCTCAATAAGGACAATAATTTACGTATTCTAAAAGTCATAAATGATTTTTCAAAGGGTTACATTTGGTTTAATTTTAGTTTATAAATTTATACTTTCCAATTGGAAATTTTGGAAATTGAGTTCCCAATTGAGTTATTCAATGAATTAAGAATAACTAAAATACTAAATTTGTGCAAGGGATTCTTGACGCTTTACTATTCATCAAATTTGAGTACTTTTTCTATTACTTACTTTGCTTCACTTTAATATGCATTCAAAATTAATCTTTATTTACCATTAATCATTTAATATTTTTCTTTAGTTTTTTTGTTCCTTTAGCTATTCTTTTAATTTGTTTCTCTAAGGAATCAACACCCCAAAGTTATGCTATAACTACTGTGTTATTCTTTGGGCGTAATCAAATTTTAGCGTCGTTATCGGGGAGGCAACAAAAGAATTGCTAGAAAAATTTTCTTTTCAGTAGTTTGTAAAGGCGGTAACTTCGTTCCCTTTTTTAGCTTGCTACATCTTTAATTTATTTTCTTTTCTTTTTGTAGATTCTTTTTAGTGTTGCATTTTTTTCTCTACCTTGAATGAATAGGTATAGAGATGCCTTAGGTCGGTTTACTTATAGACTTGTGTCAGAGTCTGGTTTTTTTATTTATTTGTTTGATACTTCTTATAATTTTGATAAAATGAGTGAACACAGAGATCAACCCACTAAGACCCTTTGTAACGTCCCTTTTTGGCGAGGGAACGTCACATTATTAAACATAAATGAAAATACGAAAAAATAAAATTTTTCTAAATTAAGATCCGGTTCATTTAGTTTAAAGTTAACTTGTTCGATACTTTAATACTTGAGTAAAACGGCAGTATATATATATTTTTTGTTAATTAATAAATAAAACTAAGTGACGAAGCTGGAATGGCAGTAAAGAGTAAGACAGGAAGCCAAACTCACATCTGAATTATACGCATATATATATATATATATTTGAATATCAACTGTACTTTAGATACAAGCCTGGAAATTTCCAAAAAAAACAAAACTATACCTGCCTATGGATTTTACATACACATCCCCCAGAATATCAAAATATACAGCCCACCAAAAATAATACATCAGGCCCCCAAAATAAAACCCTGGCAGCCATCAGCAGCTACCAGAAAAATCAGTCCCTCAGAGGAGGAGGGACCGTATCAGGGTCCTCAGCAGGATCCTCCTCATCCGAGGAAACCTCCATCGGGACCACAGAGCCACGGGCAGGAGCCCGAGCGGTGGAATCGAAAGAGTCCTCCTGCGGGGTGTAGTAACGATCACCCCACATCTCACGGATGGGCAAGTAGAACTCCAGTCGCAGGCTGACATAGCAGGTGAGAATAGGCGTCTCATGACGTCTCCAGGCTAGAGAAATCGACACGTCCCCCAGGTAGACGCAGCGATCGGAACTCAAGTTGATATGCCAACACTCCGGCCCTCCAAGGAAGGTCAGACGCACATCGCCTAGAAATCCGTGCATACGTGCCTCCATCGTCTCCAGTAGATGCTAGTCTTGATCGGGCCAGAAGCTAGGGAAATCAGGGGCTTCAACCTCCTTGCCGTCGTCTTCGGTAGATACCGTATACACACAAGCAGCAAATAATAGGAATACGAGAAAGAGGTAAGACATCCTACCATCATTACCAATTATAGCAGCCAGAAACCAAACGGTGCAACGCGCCCAAATAGCAATTCAAAACAGCAGTTCCAATTAATAAACAGTAGATCCAACAGTAAACAAATAAATAATTCCAGGTAGATGTTCATTACAGTAGTGATCAGACAATTCACAGTTATGGAAAATAATGATTTACAATGACAGATTATTTCATGATGCACATGCATGCTTTCCCAAATTCCTAATCCATGGAGCTAGACACAAACAGTCCGAGAGAAAGATTAGGGGACATGTCTGTAACTCGGCTGCCGCAGCCAAAGTGCTAAAATCAATAATTCTCACGTGCACATCCAAGCATTGTATAGACATTCCACGCTCGATCACGATATAGGACAGTGTCTCGGTCCGGATCGTCAGTGCGTTTGCATCGGTTTGCCCCACAGGTAGGAGAGCTACCAACTGCCCATTGTGGAGGACCCGCACCCCAATGCCCCCAAGGTCAAACATGACCTACACTAGTCTACTCGCACCCGCACTAAGGTGTGTTCAATCTCCTAGGCAACTTGGCCTTACAATAGTCCACAGGACATTCACGATGCATAAGACCCTATGCATGAACATGTATGATTCACAATTTCATACCATTCCATAATATGCCACAATTTGGCCAAGAGAGCATCAATATATAAATGGTCACTCACATAGACCCACAATGTCATAATATTGAAATCAAATAAGGTAATACATTTCTAAAGTCCGTTATGCATTCTTATTCAAGATTTGGCATTCCTACAAGGATCCGTCACTAAGTAAGTCCTCAAAATCAATTAAGTTTTTCTAAAGTAATCTATGCTTATACACTTAGAAGATTATTCTAAGGTCTCAAGATCTCACACTCTCTTGTTCTTGCTCTTTAAAAATTCCTCAAGCTTCATGACAAGTTCATTTCTTGGTTCTTTAAAATTTATGAATCTCCGATTTTATTTCATTCTTACAAATTTACTAATTTACTAATCTATTATCTATGTCTTAACCATTTAACTTTTCCAATCTCCAAGATTACCAAAATTTACATATTTAAGTCCAATTTGCCCTAGAGGCCGTGGCCTCCCTAAAGGGTTCAATCCTCAATTTTTCCATTCCATTGATTTTATACTACACACTTGATTAATTTAACCATTCACTTGTTAAAACTTGTTCACAAAGAACACATCCATTTAACCCTCAAACCGTGGCCACCCAAGCCATTCAAATTTATTTTCTTCCATTTCAAGCCATCCAATCCAATCCAATATATCAATATACACAATCAATCCAATCAAGGTCATGAACTCCATAAAAATCAACATATAAGCATACTAATCACAAAGTCAAAGGATAATCCTCATTAGGGTTTTTCCACAAACAACAGAATCAAGGTTCCTAAATGCTAATAGAGGTTGAGGAGGAGTGTCTTCCTCTTACCTAAGTGTAGAAATCAAGAGAAACCTCAAGAAATCTCCTTGTAATTTCGGATTGTATCTCTAAGAAACCCTAGAAATTTTGACTTGATTAGAATAGCATATGGACATGAAAAATGGAGTGTAAATGGTCATTAGAACATCATTGAAACTGAAAATGAAGAGAAGAGAAGAAGAGTCTTGAAGCTTACCCAAAAACCCTAACCTTGAAGCTTGAAGAAAGTGATGAAGATGGTGGAATTTCAAGATGCTCCAAGCAAGAAAGATGTTTAGGAGGGGGAGAGGATTAAGAAAATGTGGTTGGAAGAAAATTTTGTGAAGATTGAGGGTGAGGAAGAGGGCTGGCCGTAGCTCTCATGTAGAGAGAAGGAGGAGAAATATTTTGTGAAGAAGGAAGAAGAAAGGAAGAGAGAGAAAGTGTTTTAGGTTAAAATGAATTTTGGGTGGTAAAATGAATTAATGAAAGCAAACAAATTTCCTTCCCCTTTGTTTTGGGCTGCTGCCGAGTTTGAGGAGAGAGGGAGGAGAGAGTTTTTGGCTTCCCTTGGAAGCTAAGGGCCATTTGGTCATTATTTGGTCAAAACTTCTCAAAGAAGCTTTAATTATTTTACATTAAATTTGAATTAAAGTGAATTGATTAGACATAAAGTAGATTGCATTAGGATAATGTGATAGGATTTTTATTACATGCTATTATCCAATGGATAATAGTTACAGTTGACAGAAGTCAGTATTTAATTAATCTGACAGATAAATTTCGCGCAATATTATTTTATTTTATCTGTTAAAATTTTTGGAAAGACGTGGAACCTCATAAACTGTGTCCAGCCTCGGGTTTAGTAAGATCCCCCGTCGACGTGTCCATAGTTCCAGGTTCACGGAGAAAACATCGCATTTCTCCACTTCCGTTCAGTGCGCATGCAAAACGAGGAATATATTAAAATATTTGACGTTTCCAGAAAAATCCCTGAAAATTATCAAAAATTGCAAATATTGTAAAATGACTATTCATCTAATCATTTCCTAATTTTTGAAATATTACAGTCGTTTTCCCGACTCTGCTCAATATGTACGCAAAACGAAGAATATATTAAAATATTCATTATTTTCGAAAAATTCCAGGAAAATTCCTAAAAATCAAGAATATTACAAAATGATTATTTATAATTAAACAGATACTTTTTAGGATATTACACCCTTCAAGATTACCTCCACCCTACACGCACAGCCACACCATCATGCATCATGTTTCCAACTAATACTTGCCAACTAGATTTTAAAATAGAGATGATATAGTTACTCCTTACTTTTCATAGCTTGGAAAATGAAAATTCATATTTACACATTAGGGTGTTTGAGTAAGTAGTTGCAACTTTTCATAGTCAAAATGCAATTGATGACGTTGTGAGACTTTAGTTCTTTCCTTTCTCTTTGAAGGATAGAGCTAATAGTTGACTATACTCGCTGAGGCCATGATCTATTGGGCCATGGAATGGGATGACTCAGACCTTCTTTAATAAATAATTTCATCAACATAAGACTAATGCTTTAAAAAGACAAATCTCCACCTTTGCACAAAAGGACAATGAGACTTTGGATCAGCCTTGGGAGAGATTTAAGGAGTTGTTGAGTATGTGTCATCACCAAGGGTATGAGAATTGGTGCTTAGTGAGCTATTTTTATGAGGAACTTACACCTAGAGAGCATCAATTTGTGAAGATGATGTGGAATGGTAAGTTCTGACAGAAAGATCTTGATGAGACTATAGAATACCTTAATGTGCTGAAAAAGTTCACACTTAGATTGGACCTTATGCTACTGAGAGCACAAATAAGTCACGATCGATAGGAAACCTAAATAATGGTGGAATTTATCATTTCAGGGAAGAGGATAACCTAAAGGCTAAGGTTGAGATGCTCACTAGGGAGCTAGAGGTGTTAAAGACTAAGGACTTAAAGCTAACACACGTGGCTAATCATGCTGAGTCTTTTAAACTATGTTTTATGTGTGGCGGGGTAGATCACCTCGCCTAAAGAGCATCCCACATTTGTTGAGATGAGATGTGTAACATCCTAATACAAATATCTCAATATATTCATCATATATAAAGATAAATAATATTAGTTATGCTGCTAGTAACTTATTCAACAAACTAGTCCCATATCATTTACAACAAATAAATATGGAGAGCTACGATACACAAAAGTCATACATAATTACATCAAAAGCCTTATTGGCAAAGTATAATATATACAACAAAATACAACTCAAATTAATAAACTATACAAGAGTTGTCATAAAAAACATCAAGCTAAAAATATCTATTCTTGAGACTTTTTCTTTTTCTTTTTGCTTATTCCCTCGGATGGGTCCTATCCTGCTTAACCATGAAAGATAAATGGGGTGAGAACATAAAAATCTCAGTAATACAACATATATCTCATGGCACTAATATAAAGATACACAAAGGTAAATTTATATACTATAAACTCTTAAACTTGCTATCAATATTAAACAAATCTCTATTCAAATGTAAAATATCAATTTCACTTGGCAAAGTGCTTATCTCACTCCTTTGCCTAACATAGGACTTAACTCATCCTATTACTCTAGTTATTAAGCTTGTCTCACTTAACTTCCCTTAGTAAAGAGCTTAGCTCACTGTTACTATCATTTACATGAGTAATTTACTCACTTCCCATGTTAACTGACAAAGAGTTTAACTTACTACTTTATCTTAGGTAGAGTGCTAATCTTACTTTTCTACCATTACTAGGTAAAGTGTTTTTCTCATTTCTTTACTATGACAAGGTGCTTATCTCACTCCTTTATCACATAACTCCACCTTTAGCAAAGTGCTTTTCTTACTCCTTTGCAAGGTCAAGGGACTTGTCTTGCTCCCTTAATTAGGATTGTTGTGTACTATGGTTCAACTTTAATAAATAAAGGAACCAACTCTTGCTAAACACTCCATTTAACCCAATTTAATGAGATAATAGAGTATTTTCCTAAAACTAGCATACTCAACTCAACTTAACTATAAGGAGTGATTCATTCCTTTAGATATGTAAAACATACTTATCACACTTGTATTTAGCATGAATATGGTTTACATTTGGTTCCTTTTTACTTAAAACTCTATTTTGCTCAAAACAGGGGATTGGTAATCGATTACATTGTTCTTGTAATCGATTACATCCTTTCCAGAAACTTGGTAATCGATTACATTACTGTTGTAATCGATTACATCCTTTCCAAAGACCTTGTAATCGATTACATCCTTCATTTCTCATTTTCCAGAGGCTTTGTAATCAATTACATTCTCATTGTAATCAATTATATACTGTAGAAAACTAGAAAAAAAATAGGTTTTCTCAACAGCAAATCATTTCTAAACTTCCCTCAATCAAAATTACAATAACTCTTAAGGTTTCATAATCTTAATCAACAACAAGAGAAGTCCAAAAACAAGGAAAATAACCTTAACTCACTATTATAATCCTTATTGTACAAGATTTTCACATTATTCAAGTCATTCACTATAATACCTATCTTTCTCAAAATTCCACCATGTAAATCCACACAAGGAATTGGGTTCACAAGAGTGTAGAATGTAAGAAAGTAAGCTTAAATCCCCTTACCTCAAGTTCTTGAATGGTGACTTCAATTCTTAGCCTTGCCATTTGTCTTCTCTTCTATTTTCTCCTTTCCCTCCTTCTCCTTCTTTTCCTCTTCTTTTCTTTCATTTTATGTCTCTGTGTATAGCAGCAAGAGACATGCGTGAGAGGAAAAGAACAAAAGTCAAGGATTAAGATAAGACTAAGGCCACTTAAAACATATGCTGGAAACTTCATATCTGTTAAGAACACTTAGATTTTGCTAAATCAAGTTTCCTAACTTCCAACAACTTTAGAATAAATCTTAGGATTCATCTAAATTATTGTTTCACCATTTTCTTAAGTTTCCATATCTATTGCTAGTCAATCAGGTATTAAAACACTCTCCCAATGTACTTAAAAATACCAAATTAACTCAATTTGATTTCAAAATTTAACTACATCCTCTTCTACCTATTTGTGACCTAGAAATAAATTCTTTTTTTTAATTTCCCTTAATTAGGCAATTTATATAATTTTTTGAGTCATTTTAAGCTACTTTTCACATTTTGTGTTATAACAAAGTGCCTAAATTAACTCAGTTTGTCACAAAATTAAGCGGACATGCCAAGCAAGTATTTATGATACCTCTATGATCATACACAAATTTAACATACTAAAAAAGATGATGTTACAAGATGGATGCATGAAGAACAATATAATGCCTTAAGTATGTACAAGAAGTCTTTTACACCTTTCTCTGATACATATAATCTGAAGTAGCGCAATCACCCCAATTGTAGCTGGAAGTCTAAAAACCAGTAGCTTACACAATCTCCTAGATCATATCTTGTACCATATCATATACCTTCACCTTCTAGGAGTCATTTAGAAGACACTTTGCATGTTTTTATTGAGGCACAGGATAAGACTAACTAAAAGTTTGAGTCTTTGGTTACGCAGGTTGTTGAAGAAAACAAGGAGATAAAGAGCCAAGTGTCTAAATTGATAAGCTCCTTGAGTGTGAATGAGCGAGGTAAGTTCCTTTCTCAAGCTCAATCCGCACCCCATGGTCAACACATGGCACAAGAGAATTTGAAGGATGTGAATGTCATTATAACATGAAGTGGTACATCATTACACATCCTAACAATGAACAAATCAGAGGACGTGGAAAAGAATTAAGACAGTAGTGATACTAAGCTACCCAAGGAACCTGAGGTGACAAAGAGTCTTGTTAAGGTACCATTTCCTCATGCTTTAAAATCAAGCAAGCGAACTCTAGATCTTAATAATGAAATCCTTGAGAATCTAAGACAGGTAAAAATTAATATTCATATTTTGCATGTGATTAAACAAGTTCTTACTTATGCAAAAGTTCTCAAGGATTTGTGTACAGATAAAAGGAAGTACCATGTGAAGAAGATAGTGTTCCTGACAGAACAAGTTAGTGCTCTAATTGAGCAGTGAATTCTTCACAAGTACAAAGATCTTAGTTATCCAACCATTGCATGCAGCATCGGAAATCATGAGTTTGGGCAAGCTTCGCTAGATTTAGGAACTAGCGTTTATCTAATATCATATTCTATTTATTTGCAGTTGGGGCTTGGAGAAATCAAACCAACCACTATGGTATTACAATTGGCTGACCATTCAGTTAAAGTACCCCGGAGTATGGTAGAGGATGTTCTAATTCAAATTGACAAATTTTATTATCTTGTTGATTTCCTAATCCTCGACACTAGCTCTGTTATTGATACTACTTTTAAAATTCCTTTGATTTTAGGTAGGTCTTTCCTTGCCACTGTTAATGCTCTTATTAATTGCAGGAATGAGCTTATGAAGTTATCTTTTGGATTCATGACTCTCGAGATGAATATCTTCTAGATTACAAAACAACCAGAAGATGATGATGAGGGCCACCAGATATACATGATTGACTCACGTATGGATATGGGAGTTTCTACAACCCATGATTTTGATCTCCTTGAAACTCAAGATGATAAAACTCAGGCATGGCAACCAAAGTTTGAGGAGTTTCCTGAGAAAACTTGGAGCATTGCTAATATAAAAAGTGTTAGTCCCCTTGTTTGTTCTCATAAAATTAATTTGGAGGAACGTAAATGGTCAGCAGATGAAGTCGTACCTTGAGTTGAAGGATCCGATGTAGAAGAAACTTTGGTAGACAATCCTGTCTACTAAAACTGAGGTAAGTTTCTAGTATTTCGTTTGTGTTTTCATTGAGTCGGCTTAAGTGCCTCCTAGATTTCAAAGCCTTTGTATAGGGATGTAAATAGTGTCAATCAATAAAAAAAATTCCAAAATCCAAAAAAAAAAATTAGTTTGTATGCTTATTTATTTTATTTTACTTTATTTTGTTTTTGTTATTTTTGTCATTGTTAACCATTGTCAGGGTGTACTCTGTTTATTTTTGTCCCAATAATTTCTTTTATACATATTGGTGATTATTTCTTAAGCCTGAATTTAATTTGAAACATTGAGGACAATGTTTGATTTTGATTGGATGATGGAGTTACTTGAATTTCAGTCATGTTATCATTATGCCACTTTTGTGAGGAAAAAAAATTTCTATTATCTTACTCAACTTGTTTCATATTATTTGTAATTACTTCTGCATATCTCTGTGTTAAAAAATTGAAATAATTAGAAATTTTGATAAAAACATGTAGATACCATATTTTTGCCGAGTTAGTTTTGAACCATTCATTTTTATTGTGAGAGAGTTTTCTTGGTCATCCAATGTTTTATTGTGGTTGTCATGAATTTCATTTTTTTTGACTAGATCGTTTCATTATTAGTTTGACTAAAGAGAAGTTTTATATCACACTTGCATTTAATCTGATGTCATGAAATTTGGTAGAATTGTGTGTTTCCTTGAGAGATGATATTAGGCCATTTTTCTTATTTTGAGTTTTGGAATAATGTTTTTGTTCTTTCACATATTGCCACTAGTCACCCATTTGAACCTATTTAATGAGTCTTTCTTTCTTAACTCTTTCCCAAAGTGTTTCAGGAAAGAAACAATATTATTACAATATAGGAAGGTATAAGGGAAGAAAAAAAAGAGAAAAATAAAAAAACAAAAAAAGGAAGGCAAAGTGAAAGTGCAATAAAAAAAAGGAAGAATTTTTTTTTTCAAAAAGCTAAAAAGTTGGAAAAAAATTGAGAAAAAAAGTGAAAAAAATGCCTGATTTGGGAGTTTAAAAAAATGTAATTTAAAGAAGATAAATAAAATTGTATTTAAAGTGTAGAAATCAAGCTTCTAAATATTCTTAAAACACTTTTGATTTTCATTGTTTTCCTTAGCCTTTATATTTTCCTTTTACCTACATTACAAGTTTCATAAAGTTCTATTTGGTCTTAAGGGATTGCATAGGTCTTCCAATATACATGACTAATGTAACACCCCAAAAAGTGTTTGTTTAACCATAAATGATCATTTTATGATATTCTTAATTTTTAAGAATTTTTTTGGAATTTTTTGAAAATGATGAATATTTTAATATATTTTTCGTTTTACGTGCACACTAAGCAGAAACCTGCTGATGTCAGTGTAACGATCCAGAAATCATTTATTTTGTCATAAATAGTCATTTTCTATTATTTGTGATTTATGTGAATTCTTTTAGAATTTTTCGAAAATGACAAATACTTTAATATATTCTTCATTTTGCATGCGCACTGAGCGAAGCCGGGAAGATGCGATATTTTCCTGTGACTAGGAAACTCTAAATTGTGGACATGTTGATGGGGGATCTTACTAAACCCGAGGATGGGCATAATTTACGAGGTTTACATTTTCGAGATTTTTACCCGATAAATGGGGTCGCGGAACAGTAAAATCATCTGATGGGCAATAAAATATTATTTTCATTAATACTGACAGTGTAAATATTTATCTGTGTTAGTGTGCTTGATTATGAGACAAACTTACTTTCACTTTATCGTGAAACATGCGAAACTTCTCTTGTAAGCTTGGAGGAAGCTTCTTGGAAATTTCCCTTCCCTCTTTCCTCATGCAAAGGACACTCTCCCTCCTCTCTCTCCACACCCCATGGCTGTAGCCCACTTTTGGGGGGGAATGAAGTGCTTTCATTAATTAATTTTTACATCACATTATTTCAAATTAACCTAAAGCACTTTCTCTCTCTACTCCCACTCATCTTCTTCATTTTGCATTTTCTCCTCCTTCTCTCTAGGAGCACCACGGCAGCAGCTCCTTTCCCCCTTATCCTTCATAAAATCTTCAACCAACACCATTTTCTTAATCCTCTCCATCTCCTAAATACTTTTCTTGCTTGTGGTATTTTGAAAATCCACCATTTTCACCATCTTATTCAAGCTTCAAGCTTAGGGTCTTTGGGTAAGTTTCTTGACTCTTCACTCCATCTCTTCATTTTCGTTTTCAAGGTCCTCTTTGTGACCATCTACACTTCATTTCTCAAGCCTTTGTGCTATTTTAACCAAGTTGAAATTTCTAGGGTTTTGGTGGCACCCAATCCGAAATTTGCAAGGATTTCTTAGAGGCTTCTCTTGATTTCTTCACTTTGGTAAGAGGAAGACACTCCTCCTCAACCTCTATTAGCATCTAGGTACCTTGTTTGTGGTTAATTTTGAGAAAACCCTAATGAGGGTTATTCTTTGATTGCATGACTAGTTTGTTTACATGTTGTTTGAAATTAGTTTATGTTGTTGGATTGATTGTTGATGTGTATTTGTATATTGGAATGGATTGGATGACATGAAATGGAAAAAAATTGATGTGGGATTTCCCTTGGGTGGCCACGGTTTTAGGGCTAATCAAGTGAATGACTTAATTAATCAAGTATGTAATATAAAATCAATGGAATGGAAAAATTAGGAATTGAATCCCCTAGGGAGGCCACAGCCTCTAGGGCTTTTTGGGGCTTAATCATGCAAATTTTAGGTAACCTTGGAACTTAGATAATTAAAGGATTAAAACATAGGTAATAGGTTAGGAAATTAGCAAATTTGGAAGAATTAGATGCAATTAGAGATTCATAAATTTTAAAGAACCAAGAATGAAACTTGTCATAAAACTTTAAACAATTCTACAAGAGCAAGAACAAGAGAGTGTGAGACTTTGAGACCTTAGAATGACCTTCTAAGTGTATGAGAATAAATTGCATTAGAAAATTGAAATTAATTATGGAAACTCATTTAGTGACGGATCTTGTAAGAGAGGCAAATCTTAAATAAGAATTCATAATGGACCTTAAAAATGTATTACCTTATTTGATTTCAATATTATGATATTGTGGGTCCATGTGAGTGACCAATGATATGTTGATGCTTATTTTGGCCAATTGTGGCATATTATGGAATAGTATGTGATGATAACCATGCATGTTCATGCATAGAGTCTTATGCATTGTGAATGTCCTGTGGATTGTTGTAAGGCCAAGTTGCCTAGGAGATTGAACACACCTTAGTGCGGGTGCGAGTAGACTAGTGTAGGTCATGTTACGACCTTGGGGGTGTCGGGGTGCGGGTACCTCGCAATGGGCAGTTGGTAGCTCTCCTGTCCGTGGGGCAAACCGATGCAAATGCATCGACGATCCGGACCGAGACACTGTCCTATATCGTGATCTAGCGTAGACTGTCTGTACAATGCCTAAAAGTGCACGTGGAAAACTGTTGAGTTGTAGCACTTTGGCCTCGGCAGCCGAGTTGTAGACGTGTCTCCTGATCTTTCTCTCCAACTGTTTGAGTCTAGCTCCATGGAGTAGGAAATTGAGTACAGTGTGCATATGCATCATGAGATGTTACACTATATGATAGTTACTGCTTTATGTGGATTTCAACTATTTATTTATTATTATGACGACTGACTACCTGGAACTGTTTACCTGCTTACTGATGTATTTATTGCCTATTACTATTATTATTATTATTTTGGAATGCTATATGGGTGCGTTGCGCCGTATTGGTTTCTGGCTACTATAATTGGTAATGATGGCAGGATGTCTTACCTCTTCCCTGTATTTTTGTTATTTGCTGCCTGTGCGTATATTGTATCTATCAAAGACGACAGCAAGGAGGTTGAAGCTCCCGATTTCCCTGACTTCTGACCCGATCGAGATTAACACCTACTATGGAGCATGGAGGCACGTATGCGCGGATTCCTGGGTGATGTACGTTTGACCTTCCTTGGGGGGCCAGAGTGTTGACATATTAACTTGAGTTCCGATCGCTGTGTCTACCTTGGGGACGTGTCGATTTCTTTAGCCTAGAGATGTCATGAGACGCCGATCTTTACATGCTACATTAGCCACGCTTGGAGTTTTATTTGCCTATTCGGGAGATGTGGGATGACCGCTACTACACCCCGTAGGAGGACTCTTTTGATTCCACTGCTCGGGCTCCAGCTCGTGGCTCTGTGGCTCCTATAGAGGTTTCCTCGGATGAGGAGGACCCCGCTGAGGATCCTGATACGGTCCCTCCTCCTCTGAGGGACTGACATTACTGGTAGCTGCTGATGGCTGTCAGTGTTTTATTTTGGGGGCCTGATGTTTTATTTTTGGTGGGCTGTATATTCTGATATCTTGGGGATGTATATGTATGATCCTTTGGGCAGGTATAGTTTTGCTTTTTGGAAATTCCAGGCTTGTATCTAAAACATAATTGATGTCTATATATATATATATGCATGTTATGCAGATGTAAATTTTACCTTCTGTCTTACTCTTTATTGTTATTCACATTTCGTCATTCTATTTTATTAATTAACAAAAAAAAATTTATGTCGCTTTTTACTCACGTACTAATGAATCGGACAAATTAACTTTAACTAAAATGAACCGGGTCTTAATTTCACAAAATTTTATTTTCCGTATTTTTTTCTATTTGACAATGTGACGTTCCCTCCTGAAAAGGGGCGTTACATTAAGTTGGTATCAGAGCCCCGGTTTGTGTTTCTTTGGGTCTTGTGTGTGAGTCTGTCTTGTTTGTGCTGTGTGAATCTCTGTGATTGGTGTTCTGAATGGATGCATCTAACTTTCCTTATGTTTTTCAGTTAATCTGATTTATGAGAAAGCGAGATGGCAAGAGGCGGAGATATGGCAGCTGCTATAGAGGCAATGTAAAGGATGGTGGAAGTCATCGCATAACAGAATGAACGTGCTGCCCAGCAACAAGAGAGAGCTGCACAACAGCTCAAAGCGACTGCCGATGCACAGAACTCGGTGGAATTTCATCACCACAACCCTCCACGATTCAAAGGAGAATTTGATCTGGACAAGGCTAGTTTGTGGATCAAAGAATTGGAGAAAGTTTTCCATGGCATGGATTGTGCCAAAGACAAGAAGGTGAACTATGCTACCTTCATGCTTGTCGGCAATGCTGAAGATTGGTGGAATGGAACTCAAAGAGTACTGGAGGCCGAGGAATATGACATCACGTGGGACGTGTTCAAGGACAAATTCTTGGACAAATACTTTCTTGCAAGCGCAAGACATGCGAAAGAGATAGAATTCCTCAACCTGAGGCAGGGGAACATGACCGTTAGTGAATATGCGGCCAAATTTGAGAACTTGGAGAAGTTATGAACGCATTATCAGCATCAAATAGATGAATCTTAGAAGTGCTGGAAATTCACTAAAGGACTGAGGTACGAGGTGAAGAAGGCTGTTATCACCCTGAAAATTGAAGTGTTCTTGGAGCTGTTGGACACATGTTGTGAAGTGGAGGCCTTGGAACAAACTAGAGATTCGAGGAGCAAGAACTTTGGGCCTGCAAGGTTCCAAAGAGGTGGAGGTAAAAGTTCAAACCGCTTCCAAAAGAAGCCCTATTCCCGACCAACGGGAAGTCAACAACAAACTGGTGGAAGTTCTTGTGGAGGTTTTATTGGGAACTGGACTAGTCAGAATGTGGCATATCCCTCTAAATGCCTAAAGTGTGGGAAAGACCATCCCATGAGAGAGTGCACCATCAAAGGATTTATCTGCTTCAAATGTGGCAAACCGGGCCACGTGTCTAGAGATTGCAACCAGACAAAGGCTGAACCTTCAGTCAATACAACTCGAGCCAAAAAATCGTAAGCTGGAGGTCGAGTCTACACCATGAGTGGAACTGAAGCCTCCGAATCTGAAGACTTGATTCAAGGGGAAGGCACCATAGAAGGTAATCTTTTAAAAGTACTGTATGACTCTGGGGCAACCCATTCTTTCATATCATATGACTGTGTGCTATGACTTGACTTACCAATGTCTACCCTACCTTTTGATTTGACTGTCTCAATCCCTACTGACAAACCGGTAGTTACTACCAAAGTCTGTTTGAAGTGTCTCCTAATTGTTGAAGGTTGAATCTTTTATGTCGATTTGATCTGTTTACCTCTTTCATAACTAGATATAATCCTAGGGATGGACTGGTTGTCTTCCAACCAAGTTCTGCTAGATTGCTCCAGAAAAATCATAGTTTTCCCTGTGGATAAGGATTCTAGATACTTGACGGCCAACCAAGTTTGAGCTTTCTTGAAAGAAGGAGCTCAAGGGTACATGCTACTATCTTCTTTAAAAATCGAGAGCGAGGCTGATCTGATTACTATTCCAATGGTGAAGGAGTTTCCTGAAATCTTTCCAGAAGATGTACTTAGTTTACCATCGATACGCGAGATAGAGTTTGCTATTGACCCTGTACCAAGAGCTGGTCCCGTGTCTATAGCACCTTATTGGATGTCGTCAATGGAATTGACAGAACTTAAGAAACAACTAGAGGAGCTTTTGGAGAAACAGTTTGTCAGACCGAGTGTATCGCCCTGGGGAGCACCAGTATTGTTGGTTCGAAAAAAGGACGGTACCTCAAGATTATGTGTGGACTATAGGTAATTAAATAAGTTGATGATCAAGAACAAATATTCACGCCCAAGAATCGACGACTTAATGGACCAACTGAAGGGAGCAGTGGTGTTTTTGAAGATCGATCTGAGATCTGGATACCATCAGATAAGAGTGAAAATGGAGGACGTACCCAAGACTGCTTTTTGTACCCGATACGGTCATTACGAATACCTTATGATGCCGTTTGGTGTAACGAATGCACCTGCTATCTTCATGGACTACATGAACAAGATCTTTCATCCTTATTTGGATAAGTTTGTTGTCGTCTTCATTGATGATATCCTGATATATTCCCAGAATCAGGAGGATCATGCTGAACACCTCAGCATAGTTCTCTAGATTCTGAAAGAGAAGGAACTGTACGCCAAGCTGTTGAAGTGTGAGTTTTGATTAGATGAGGTTAAGTTTTTAGGCCATGTGATCTTGGAGGAAGGGATTACAGTGGACCCATCAAAAGTGGAGGCAGTGCTATAATAGGAATGGCCGACGTCAGTGACGGAGATTCGTAGCTTCGTGGGTTTGGCCGGATATTACAGAAGGTTCATAGAATGGTTTTCCAAAATTGCTAGACCGCTCACTCAGCTGACAAAGAAGAACCAGGCTTTTGAGTGGACTAATAGCTGCGAGCAAAGTTTCCAAGAGTTGAAGAAACGGCTAACCACCTTGCCAGTATTAGTGCTACCTGATCCGAATGAGCCATTCGATGTGTACTGTGACGCTTCATACCAAGGATTGGGGTCTGTTCTTATGCAACATAGAAGAGTGGTAGCTTATACTTCGCGATAGTTGTGAGTGCATGAAAAGAACTACCCGACGCATGATTTGGAACTAGCAGCTGTGGTTTTTGCTCTGAAGATATGGAGGCATTTTCTCTATGGAGCGACATTCAACATTTTCAGTGATCACAAAAGCTTGAAGTATTTGTATGATCAGAAGGAGCTGAACATGAGGCAGCGAAGATGTTTAGAATTCCTAAAGGACTATGATTTTCAGTTGTTATACCACCCTGGCAAAGCAAATGTCATAGCAGACGCTTTGAGTAGAAAGACTATCAGTGCTTTTGCCCTGATGATCAAGGAAAAAGATCTCATAGAACAGTTCAGAGACGTTTGGTCATTTGTAGAGTTGAAACCAGGAAAGATCTGTATGAGTATGGTCACCATCTCAAGCGAGCTAATGGACGATATACGGGAAAAGCAAAAGGTTGATGAATTCTTGCAAGAAGTGAGAGAGCTAATGAGGCAAGGCAAAAAAACCGAATTTGAGGAAAGAACGAACGAAATTCTAAGATTTTGAGGTAGAGTCTGTATTCCCCGTGACCAAGAGCTTAAACAGTATATTGTGGATCATGCTCACACAAGCAAGCTAAATATGCACCCAGGCATAACGAAGATGTATCAAGACTTGAAGAAGTTGTTCTGGTGGCACGGAATGAAGAGTGACATCACTAGATGCATATCGACTTGTCTAGTCTGTCAGAAAGCTAAAGTGGAACATCAAAGACTTGCAGGATTGCTGCAACCATTGTCTATTCCTGAATGGAAATGGGACATCATCGCAATGGATTTCGTTGTGGGTTTGCCAAGGACAAAGAGAGGACACGACTCGATCTGGGTAATAGTAGATCGACTCACAAAGTCGGCCTATTTTCTCCCAATCAATATAAGGTACAGTCCGGAGAAGCTGACCCAATTATATATTGGAGAGATCATTAGACTGCATGGTGTGCCTATGAGTATTGTTTCGGATAGGGATCCGAGATTTACTTTGAAATTCTGGCAGAGTCTATAGGCATCGTTGGGAACAAAGTTACGTCTAAGTTCGGTGTACCACCCACAAACTGATGGTCAATCAGAAAGAACGATCCAATCTTTAGAAGATTTGCTTAGACCTTGTACTATAGAACAGACTGAATGTTGGGATGAAATCTTGCCATTGATAGAATTCACCTACAACAACAGTTACCATTCAAGTATAGGGATGGTACCCTATGAAGCTCTATATGGACGACGGTGTCGAACACCATTGTGTTGGTACTAAGATGGTGAGCGTCTCACGATTGGACCGGATATCATTCAGCAGACAACTGAGAAGGTCAAAATGATTCAAGAGAAGATGAAGACTGCTCAGAGCCGACAAAAGAGTTATGCGGATAAAAGGAAAAAGCCTCTTTAGTTCGAGGAAGATGAGCATGTATTCTTGAAAGTCACACCTACGACTGGGATCAGTCGGGCTTTAAAATCTAGAAAACTCACTCCAAAATTTCTTGGACCTTACCAAATTCTTCGCCGGATAGGTCTAGTAGCTTACCAAATAGCTTTACCCCCTTTCCTGTCCAACATACACAATGTCTTTCATGTGTCGCAACTGCATAAATATTTACCTGACCCAAGTCATGTCATAGCACTGGACACAGTACAATTAAAAGAGAACTTGACCTATAAGGCGCCTCCTGCGAGGATCGGCGGATAAAGCAACTTAGAGGCAAGGAGATTCCAATGGTAAAAGTGATCTGGAATGAAGCAACTAGTGATGCAACTTAGGAACTGGAGGACAAGATAAGGGAGCAACACCCACAACTATTCTGAGGTGCATAAATTTCGAGGATAAAATTCCTTTTTAGTGGGGGAGTGTTGTAACACCACAAAAAGTGTTTGTTTAATCATAAATGATCATTTTATAATATTCTTGATTTTTAGGAATTTTTCTGAATTTTTTTGAAAATGATGAATATTTTAATATATTCCTCATTTTACGTGCACAGTGAGCAGAAACCTGCTGATGTCAGTGTAACGCTCCGGAAATCATTTATTTCATTATAAATAGTCATTTTCTATTATTTGTGATTTATGTGAATTCTTTCAGAATTTTTCGAAAACGATGAGTATTTTAATATATTTCTCGTTTTACGTGCGCACTAAGCCGAGCCAGGAAGATGCGATATTTTCCTATGGCTGGTAAACTCTAAATTGTGGACATGTCGACGGGGGATCTTACTAAACCCAAAGCCGGATACAATTTACGAGGTTTATGTTTTCGAGGATTTTACCCGATATATAGGGTCGCGAAACTGTAAAATCATCCGATGGGCAATAAAATATTATTTTCATCATCTGTAACTCTTCTACATTGGGGGAAAAATAATACTAACAGTGTAAATATTTATCTGTGTTAGTGTGCGTGATTAGGAGACAAACTTACTTTCACTTTATCGTGAAACGTGCAAAACTTCTCTTGTAAGCTTGGAGGAAGCTTCTTGGAAATTTCCCTTCCCTCTTTCCCCATGCAAAGGACACTCTCCCTCCTCTCTCTCCACATCCCATGGCTGCAGCCCACTTTTGGGGGGGGGGGAATGAAGTGCTTTCATTAATTAATTTTTACATCACATTCTTTCAAATTAACCTAAAGCACTTTCTCTCTCTACTCCAACTCATCTTCTTCATTTTGCATTTTCTCCTCCTTCTCTCTAGGAGCACCACGGCAGCAGCTCCTTTCCCCCTCATCCTTCACAAAATCTTCAACCAACACCATTTTCTTAATCCTCTCCATCTCCTAAACACTTTTCTTACTTGTGGCATTTTGAAAATCCACCATTTTCACCATCTTATTCAAGCTTCAAGCTTAGGGTCTTTGAGTAAGTTTCTTGACTCTTCACTCCCTCTCTTCATTTTCATTTTCAAGGTCCTCTTTGTGACCATCTACACTTCATTTCTCAAGCCTTTGTGCTATTTTAACCAAGTTAAAATTTCTAGGGTTTTGGTGGCACCCAATCCGAAATTTGCAAGGATTTCTTGGAGGCTTCTCTTGATTTCTTCACTTTGGTAAGAGGAAGACACTCCTCCTCAACCTCTATTAGCATCTAGGAACCTTATTTGTGGTTGATTTTGAGAAAACCCTAATGAGGGTTATTCTTTGATTGCATGACTAGTATTTTTACATGCTGTTTGAAATTAGTTTATGTTGTTGGATTGATTGTTGATGTGTATTTGTATATTGGAATGGATTGGATGACATGAAATGGAAAAAAATTGATGTGGGATTTCCCTTGGGTGGCCATGGTTTTGGGGCTAAGAAGATGGGATCTTTGTGAACAAATTTTAATAAGTGAATGACTTAATTAATCAAGTGTGTAATATAAAATCAATGGAATGGAAAAATTGGAAATTGAATCCCCTAGGGAGGCCACGGCCTCTAGGGCTTTTTGGGGCTTAATCATGCAAATTTTAGGTAACCTTGGAACTTAGATAATTAAAGGATTAAAACATAGGTAATAGGTTAGGAAATTAGCAAATTTGGAAGAATTAGATGCAATTAGAGATTCATAAATTTTAAAGAACCAAGAATGAAACTTGTCATAAAACTTTAAACAATTCTACAAGAGCAAGAACAAGAGAGTGTGAGACTTTGAGACCTTAGAATGACCTTCTAAGTGTATGAGAATAAATTGCATTAGAAAATTGAAATTAATTATGGAAACTCATTTAGTGACGGATCTTGTAAGAGAGGCAAATCTTAAATAAGAATTCATAATGGACCTTAAAAATGTATTACCTTATTTGATTTCAATATTATGATATTGTGGGTTCATGTGAGTGACCAATGATATGTTGATGCTTATTTTGGCCAATTGTGGCATATTATGGAATAGTATGTGATGATGACCATGCATGTTCATGTATAGAGTCTTATGCATTGTGAATGTCCTGTGGATTGTTGTAAGGCCAAGTTGCCTAGGAGATTGAACACACCTTAGTGCAGGTGCGAGTAGACTAGTGTAGGTCATGTTACGACCTTGGGGGCGTCAGGGTGCAGGTACCTCGCAATGGGCAGTTAGTAGCTCTCTTGTCCGTGGGGCAAACCGATGCAAACGCACCGACGATCTGGACTGAGACACTGTCCTATATCGTGATCTAACGTAGATTGTCTGTACAATGCCTGAAAGTGCACGTGAAAAACTGTTGAGTTATAGCACTTTGACCTCGGCAGTCGAGTTGCAGACGTGTCTCCTAATCTTTCTCTCTGACTGTTTGAGTCTAGCTCCATGGAGTAGGAAATTGAGTACAGTGTGCATATGCATTATGAGATGTTACACTATATGATAGTTACTGCTTTATGTGGATTTCAACTATTTTTTTATTATTATGATGACTGACGCTTACTGATGTATTTACTGCCTATTACTATTATTATTATTATTATTATTTTGGAATGCTACATGGGCGCGTTGCGTCGTATTGGTTTCTGGCTGCTATAATTGGTAATGATGGTTGGATGTTTTACCTCTTCCCTGTATTTCTGTTATTTGCTGCCTGTGCGTATATTGTATCTATCGAAGATGACGACAAGGAGGTTGAAGCTCCCGATTTCCCCGGCTTCTGGCCCGATCGAGATTAGCACCTATTGTGGAGCATGGAGGCACGTATGTGCGGATTCCTGGGTGATGTGCATCTGACCTTCCTTGGGGGGCCAGAGTGTTGGTATATTAACTTGAGTTCCGATCGCTGTGTCTACTTGAGGGACGTGTCGATTTCTTTATCCTGGAGACGTCATGAGACGCCGATCTTTACATGCTACATTAGCATACGCTTGGAGTTTTATTTGCCCATCCGAGAGATGTGGGGTGACCGCTACTACACCCTGCAGGAGGACTCTTTTGATTCCACTGCTCGGGCTCCGGCTCGTGGCTCTGTGGTTCCTATGGAGGTTTCCTCAGATGAGGAGGACCCCGCTGAGGATCCTAATACGGTCCCTCCTCCTCTGAGGGACTGACATTACTGGTAGCTGCTGATGGCTGTCAGTGTTTTATTTTGGGGGGCTGATGTTTTATTTTTAGTGGGCTATATATTCTGATATCTTGGGGATGTATATGTATGATCCTTTGGGCAGGTATAGTTTTGCTTTTTAGAAATTCCAGGCTTGTATCTAAAACACAATTGATGTCTATATATATATATGCATGTTATTCAGATGTAAATTTTACCTTCTGTCTTACTCTTTATTATTATTCACATTTCGTCATTCCGTTTTATTAATTAACAAAAAAAAAAATTTGTCGCCTTTTTACTGACGTACTAATGAATCGGACAAATTAACTTTAACTAAAATGAACTGGGTCTTAATTTCACAAAATTTTATTTTTCGCATTTTCTTCTATTTGACAATGTGACATTCCCTCCCAAAAAGGGGCGTTACAACTAATCTTAAGGTGTGATGTAAAATCTTTTCCTGACATTTTTTTATGGACTGATGTTTGTTCTATTTTCTCAACGTTCTTTTTATCATTTTATATGTAAGATATTTGTTTTGATTTGTGCCTACTACTCTACTCACATATATTTGCTATGAGTGACATCATACTTCTGAGTGATTTTCATTGTTGAGTGCAACTCTTGTGAGGATTATAAATAGTTGAAAGATGTTTTCTAATGGAGATTATAGTTGTGATATTTGGAGACAATGGATATGTGTCATAATAGTTATGTTATTCACAAACTTTGAGTTTGATTATGATAGAGTTTTTGTGGCAATTGTGGTATTCTGATACATGACTGATATTCTTGAGTTGAGATAAATTAGATTTGATTAAATTGGTTAGAGATATTGTTCATTTTAAGCTTTGTTTTAAGTCACTTTCATTGTTAGAGACTAATAATAAGCTAATTAGGAGTTGTGATAATTCTTACTTTTTATCTACTTTTTCTTATAAAAATAGACATTATTATATCTCATTATATTTGATTTTAGTGACTTTATAATACTATTGATTTATTTATTTAAAGAAAACATTAATTAATCATTGTGATAATTATAGGGAATCTGTTAAAAAAATCTTGGACAAAATAATGGCAATTTGGAAGCAAGTTTAATTGAAGGAAGAAATCAAGACTTGGGCCCACAACAAATAAATAGAGAAAAAGATGAAAATCTGACAGCCTCCAATGAAGAGGATCGAGTTTCCTAA
The DNA here is from genome assembly GCA_029884605.1 of Ormosia emarginata. Classification (NCBI taxonomy): domain Eukaryota; kingdom Viridiplantae; phylum Streptophyta; class Magnoliopsida; order Fabales; family Fabaceae; genus Ormosia; species Ormosia emarginata. Next base: position 21,521,723 of record JAQQTP010000074.1, on the reverse strand, counting down.
TTTTAGTTTCCTAAGTCCAATCTATATCTTTTTATTATTTGGGAACCAATTCAAGAGATTTTGTGCAAGATGCACTACTATTAGGTAAAATCTCTTATTAATAGACAAAGAGAAGGGAGGCCGCATAGTAAGAAAAGGAGAGGATGCGCAGAGACGGCAGACTTAAAGGTTTTTACTCTAGAATTTATTTGTCTATCATCGTAGTATGGAGAACTAAATTCTCAAGTAAGGCTAGAGATGAACTTGCACACTAGATGATATTTTTAATTTATGTATTTAATTTTCAATTACTAAAACTCCTTTGTTTTATTATTCTCAATTCATTGTTGATATTTTCTTTTTCGAATAATTATAAAATTTATTTTGTTTATGAATTCAATCATGCTTTTTCTATTGAATGGTTTAGTTCTTTAATTATGTTTAGATTAATTATTTATCTATATTAATTTACTTCTTTACTATAATATCACTCCCTGAGTTTATCGTCATCATTAAATTTTCTCAATAAAGATAATAATTTACGTATTCGAAAATGATAAATAATTTTTCAAAGAGTTATATTTGGTTTAATTATAGTTTATAAATCTATACTTTCCGATTGAGAATTTTGAAAATTGAGTTCCCAATTGAATTATTCAATGAATTAAGAATAATTAAAATATCAGATTTGTACAAAAAAAATCCGACGCTTTACTATTCATCACATTTGAGTACTTTTTTTTGTTAGTTACTTTGCTTCACTTTAATTTGTATTCAAAATTAATCTTTATTTATCATTAATTATTTAATATTTTTTTAATTTTGTTGTTCCTTTAGTTATTCTTTTAATTTTGCTCTTTATAAAATTGACACTCTAAAACTATGTTATAACTACCATATTATTCTTTGAGCGTATTTACAAGGCTAAATTTGATTCCTTCTCGTTGTCCACAGAATCAAGTTGGGTTTAGAAACAAAGCACCGTAAAAGTCAATGTGATCAGAGAAGACATAATGCTAACCTGATCTCCAAAGAAGTCAATGAACATTGCATTTCTTGGCTGAAGCAGGTTTTTTTTTTTCCAAAACTCAATGAAACACAATTGTTATGTGTAATAGCCTAATATCTGTACCTTAGTATATCTGACATATACCTAAATAAACAGTATTAGTCACACTACTTCTAATTTAATCATCAACTAATCCATAACATTTAAAATAAATAATTATGGAGAGTCATAACTAAAGTTATACATATAAACTTTACACATACAACTTTTACATTTTCAAAGCAAATATAAATTAATACATAAACTTTGAATTAAAAACATAATATTAAACTAATTTATTTCTTCAATATCTTCATCTTCTTACCCTTTTGTAGGGCCTTGACCTACTAACCATGAAACAAAAAAGAGTGAGAACATAAAATTCTTAGTAACATATTATACATCTCATGGCACTATTGTAAATATACACAAAAGTATAATTATAAAACTATAACTTATAACTTACTATTGACATTAAACAAATGGTTATTCAAATAAAAAATATCTAAAGTCTTCTCATGCCTCCACTTTACTCATTAAAGTGGGCAGACTATACTAACTTTTCTGATCTAGTTATTCATCAACATGATATAAGTACTGAGAAAATATCAATTCACCATGAATAACGCTATTAGCATTAGAACATTCACATTGAGGCTCTATGTGAATATTCATCTAGACACTTCTTAATCCAATATTAAACTCATACTTATAACTCAACTATTCTTAAGAACTGTATTTCCTTATATTTATTTGAGTAAAATAGGCTAAATAGTCCTTAACTATCTAATGATGAGTGAATTGTTCCATGTACTAATTCCATAACATCGTATCTAATGATGAGTGGACTATTCCATGTACTACTTCCACAACATCAAACTAGAAGCTCATCCTTTTCCTGGCATAGGATATCTCATCCTTAGCCTAGTATAGGATATAATTAGTCCACTGCCTAGCATAGGATATGCTCATCCACCACTTAGCTTAGGACAAACTAGTCCACAACCTAGCATAGGATATGCTCATCCATCGCCTAGCTTAGGACAAACTAGTCCACAGCCTAGCATAAGATATGTTCATCCATTGCCTAACTTAGGACAAACTAGTCCACCACCTAGCCTAACTTAGGACAAACTAGTCCACCACCTAGCATAGGATATGCTCATCCACCGCCTGACTTAGGACATACTAGTCTACCGCCTAGCATGGAATATGTTCATCCACCTCTTGGCTTAGGGTAAAACTGATCATAGCTCCACCTTTAGCAAAGTGCTTTTCTCACTCCTTTGCCAGGTCAAGGGGCTTGCCTCTATCCCTCAATTAGGAATTGTGTTAAACTATGGATAAATCTCAACTCTTGCAAATTAGGTCCTATGACACTCAACTCTTACCAACTAGGCCCTATGTCGCTCAAATATTGATAACGAGGCCCTATGGCGCTCAACTCTTGCCAACTAGGCCCTATGCTACTCAAATATTGACAACTAGGCCCTATGGTACTCAACTCTAACTATTAAAAGGGTTACTAGTGTTTATAAGGCTCAAACCATACCAAAAACACCTCAAATCTTGCCTAAAAAAGATGATTTTCAAGATTGCACTAAATGTGCATCATAACTTTAGAAATTATGAAATTTTATGAGCATATAGCTTTCTCTTATATCTTTCCAATTCCACAAACCTTGCTTCATTTGACTAAGTGTAGCCAAAGTTATGTGACAATTTGTAAAGGCCAAAACAGAGCATTCTCTGATTTGCCCGTTTTTTACCTGACTTTAAATTGAAGCTGGAAACAAAATACATGTGGGATAATTCTAAAATTTTACAGGCAAGAAGCCTTACATGTTAGCTTTAAAATGGCACTAGTTTCATGTCCATACGACATCGAAGCAAGAAATTAGGCAATCTGGTTTACTAGTTGCCAGAATGCCTATTTCTACAAAATCTGCCTTGGATTGAAATAGAAACTGGTACTGATTGGCTTGCTTAATAATTTGATATTTTTACCACATTAAGCCTTATGTCTTAGCTTTCAAATGTCACCGGAATCAAGTGATTCCGATATCTACAGTTCAAGTTATGCAACAAATATCACAGGCTGTCAGGATGCTATGTTCTATTTCTAATTCTTTGAAATAGCATAACCGATTATAAGCTCTTCATAATTGGTTATTATGATACTCAGAACCGAAAATACTACTTAAACAAGCTCAATAACCGATTATTAACTCATAGTAATTGGTTATATGGTGGTTTTCTATAGAAAATCACCATTTTTCATATTACCATTCCATAATCAACCAAGTTCTCACCCAAGGTCAATTCTTAGATGATTTCTATCATCATTTAAGGCCGCTCATCATGTTGTAACTTATATACAACCTCTTAACTCTCATAAACATGAATTTAAAGAATCAATCCCTCATTAGAAATCCATTCTTAAACTCACCACTTAAGTGAAACTAATGGATTCTAAGGGATTAAAGCTAATAACCATGCATTAAACAAGCTAAACTCAAGCTTTATCTAGGACTCCTAGAGCTTTAAACTTCCTTTAACAATGTTGATTGATCTTTAATCAATCAAACCATTAACTAATTAAGGCTGCTCTTACTCTTGGAAGTGTGAAAATCTAGTTTCCATAAGCTTATAACTGGTTATTGTCTCAATATAATCTATTAGAGCTCGTTTAAAAGCTGCTGTGAAATGCTATATAATTGGTTAGGCTCACTCTATATTCGATAATTATATAAGTCAGAGGCTACACAATAGCATGGATAACCGGTTAGACATTTTGTCTAATTAGTTATCTTTCCACGTAAAATGTTGTCCACAAGGAATAATCTGTTATGGTCAAGCCATAACCGATTATTCCATACTCACACACCTTCTGCCTTGTGTAATAATAGGTTATGGAGAATCCATAACCGATTACAACTTCTAGTTTGAACCAGAATAGTAACGTGCAGCAGCTTGGGGTGTTGTGATGTTGGTTTTCCAACCAACTTCACACCCCTAAAACCAAACTTGCATGGTTTTCTAACTCAATTCTTGAACTCTACTCATACTTTGGCTTTTGAAATCAGGTTTACTCCAACAACCCAATCTTACCTAATCATGCTCAAGCTAGCATGAGGTGAAAAGGGGAGAGATGAGAGTTGAGAAGGAATAACCCCTACCTCTTGAAGTCATAAAATTGATGATCTTGAAACTTGGGCTTTAATCTTTGGCTCTTGCCTCTTCTTTTCTTCCTTTTCCCCCTTCGTTCTTCCCTTCTTCTCTTCTTTTCTTTCTTTTCTCTGTTCTGCTTAGGGCTCGTGAGGAAAGGAAAGAAAAAGAGAATAAAAGGATAACTTAAGTTTCTGTACTGAAACTTATATCTGTTAAGAACACTTGAATTATACTATTTCAAGTTTTTCAACTTCCAACAACTTTAGAATAAATTCTGGGATTCATCTAAATTATTATTGTACCGTTTTTACATTTTTTTCATATCTGCTGTTAGTCATTCAGTATTAAAACACACCACTCAGTATGCTTAAAAATACCAAACGAACTCTGATTGTTCTCAAATTTTGACTACACCTTACTCAACTTATTTGTAACTTTGAAATAAATTCTCTAGATTTATTTTCCTCAACTTACCAACTTATGTTATTATTTGAGTTATTTTAAGTTATTTATCTCATTTTGTATTACGGTAAAGTGCCTAAATAAATTTAGTTTGTCACAAAACTTAACTGATATGTTATATAAGCATAATAGTACCTCTGAGACTATATACAAGTCTAACATATTTTTTAAGATGTTACACTATGACCACGGTAAAATGGCGCAATTAGTACACCCCTAATGACCTCTCGTTTCAGTAAGGAAGCTAGAGTAGGTGATCAGTAGAAATTTTGAAAAGAGCTGAACGAGTGACTTCTGGAACACTACGCATTATTGCTGCCTCTCTCATACGGTTCCTCACGTAGCCTTCTCGTTTGACCAACATGTGCCAAGCAATGCAAACCACTTTTTCAGAATCTATAGTAACTTGTCCAAACAAAAATTCCGCAAACCTTTTCTTTCATCATATCAACCTCTATTTCAAGAAAGAAATTTCCAATTTAGTTGTAAATATATTACAACCAAACGGATATCAATGATTAACCCACTAAATGGAATAATTACCCACAACCAAGTGGATTGAACAAATATTGTTCGACAATGTCTCTCTCTTTTTCTTGGTTCAACAAAAGCAACAAAATCTACCTAAGATTTTTACTATTTTAAGAATGTATTATATGCCATACAATTTCTAGTTCCCAAACAAAGCATTACTGTATGCCACACAATTATATAACGATGTTTATGTTTATTTTAAGATACCATAAAGAAATGTCGATAGCGGAAAAATTTGTTGAAAGACAAATGTCACAATAGCTAAGAAAGCCCTTTAGAAAAAGAAAAACATTTTCTTGATGGTTTGAAGTGCTATGTCTTAAGAGATTGGAACTTCTTCCACCGTTTCTTCACATCATATGAGATATTTAAGTTTTAAAAAAAAATGAAAGCTGAGATTAAATAAAGCAATAAAAAACACACACACACACACAAAACCATGCAATACTATGTCCACGGAACTCAATCTTTCCTGGTCAAGAACTCGGAACTCAATCAACAAAACCAATGGGCTTCATTGTTCCAATAAGAGGAGATTCTGAATAAAAGAAGAAGATTGGCTTGGCAAAAGTTATTTTTAAAAAGAAAAAAAAATCAACGAAATGAGTTGAAAGATTGAAGCAGAAAAAAGCAAAAAGAATTATCTTTAACAAACTCATCGAGATTCAAAGAGGTTGGTTTTCATGAGTCCCTCTTCTTAGAAATTGAAGAATATGGAATAGGAATATTATTGATAGATGATACAAGGATGGGTTAGATACATACACCTACAACCTTAACAATAAAGGAAAGAAACTAGGCCTATTGCCCTTAAGTAGGCTCATTGGTCTATTTCAAGACTTAGATCTGTTAGCCTATGTAAGACATGTTGACCTATTTAAAAGTAAAAATATTAGTCTATATAAAGGCATATTGACCTATTTAAAGGTAAGTCTGATAGTTTATTTAAAGGTCTCATTGCAAAGTAGGTCTTTAAATAGATTTTCGAGTCAGGTCAGGCTTTTAAAAAGGCTAGGACAGGCCTTAAAAATTAGCCTAGTACAGGCTCACAGGTCAAGCTCAAGCCTTATAATTATGATACAAGTCAGGCATGTTTAAGGCAAAGTCTGGCCTAGCCTGACCTGTTTCCACCCCTAACCACAGTAGTTCACACACACACCTTAAGTCATAACTTTGAATTTTGCCTCAGCACTATATCGTGTTACCACATTCTATTTTTTACTCTTCCAAGTCATAAGTTTTCCCCCAAGAAAAGTGTAATATTCAATGGTTAATCTCCTATCAATTGGTGATCCAGCATAATAAGCATCCGTGTATGCCTCAAGTACCACACCTCCATTTCTCTTAAATAAGATGTCTATGTTTGGCTATTGTCTTATGAAGACTTTGTTTTGATGATAACAAACATGAAGATGTTGTAAGATCAAGTCCAAGACCTTCAAAGATAGTTTTAGGACTTAGATCTTTGTGTAAAGGTATAAAAGGGTTCACACTAATGCTCTAAAACTTGCTTTTAAAAGAACCAAAATAGCACACATGTTTTTCAAGGCTGAAATGGTTTTTGGTTTCCAAAGAAACAACCACTAAGTGCCCAAAAGCTTATAAAATCATTTGGAATCAATTGGTAATGTTTAAAAGCTATATGAAATGATTTTCAAATAGTTTATTCGAATAAGGGTTTCCTTATTCGAATAATCAAAATCAGAGAAGCTAAGAATTCCATATAGTTAAGCTTTATTCGAATAAAGTCCTGCTTTATTCGAATAAAGTCCTGCTTTATTCGAATAAAAGTTCAAAACAAGCCTTGGCGTGGATGGTTTATTCGAATAACATCATTGTTAATCAAATAACACGTTTATGCAAAAAATCAGCTTTTATTAATTTATTCGAATAACAACATTGTTATTAGAATAACACCTTTTTAAAGAAACCAATTTCGAATAGGTTATTCGAATAACAGAAGTGTTATTCGAATAACACGTTCTAGGGGCAAAATTGCCTTTGTGCTATATGAAGCCTTATTCGAATAATAATGTTGTTATTCGAATAAGAGCCTATACCAGAAATAGAAATAATGACTAGTTTGCAATCATTAATGCTCAAACAACTTCCCCAACGGCTCTAAACTTTAATGGGTTATAAATACAAGTTATTGGGCATTTATGTAGGTGAGAAAATCAATCTGAAAACCTTAGTAGAGCATTAATACGAGCTTTCACAGTCATTTCATCATATATTGTGTTTTGAGCTTCAAAGTGTGAATCCATATACTCATTGAGCTTCAATTTGTAATATCCACTCTTGAGAGAGTTTCTAATCATTCATACTTTGTTTAATCTATAAAAAAGGGTAAGGTATCACTCAAAGTTGTAAGGGTGAGGTATCCCTCAAAGTTGAGGCTCAAACACAAAAGGTGAGGTATCACAAGGTGTGGTGAGTGCTATATTGTGTAAAGGTAGCAAGCACTTGTTGAAGCTTGAAGTTTTAATAAAAAATCTCAAGTGATTACTTGAGAACTAGACGTAGGTCACAAAGAGTGACTGAACCAGGATAAACCTTGTGTTTGATCTTCTAAACTCTACTCCTTTACTTTTGTACATTATTTTATTTGCTTGCTTGAATACCATCTTACTTAGCTAGTTCATTTATAAGTGAAAGCATTCAATCTTCTTTATCCATTCATCTCTATCAATCAATAGCCTTAACGAAAATTGATAATCACGTATTTTACGAAAGATTTGTGAAAATATTTTACAAACTCAATTCACCCCCCTCTTGAGTATTGAGGCCACTTGAGTGGTATTAGAGCCAGACTCTTGTGTAAAGAGATTAGTAGCTTCAAGAGAAATGATGACTTTAAATGGTTTTTCTTCCAAAAGTTCTTCTATAAATAGACCTCATTTTTTCAATGGAGATGGTTATGCCTATTGGAAAGAAATGATGAAAATTGTTATTAAAGCTATTGATCTTAATGTGAGGGATGCCGTTAGAAATTGTCCCTTTGTCCCCACATGTATAGTTGATGATGTAAGAACTAATGTGAGGGAAGCAGTGTAACATCCCCATGCCAAGGACACCGTCAATTCGCCGTGGTACACACATCGATCAGTCTGCACGTTGATATGCCAGCAATCCGGACCACCATGAAAGTTGATCCTCACGTAACCAAAAAATCCACGGGGGCGAAAAGACATTCTCAGCAACTTCGGTATTAATCGAGATAAGGCCAGAAACCTTGAAACTCAGTAGCTTCCTTGTTCTCCTCACGAGTGTCTTCTAGAAAGCATACGATTCAACCAAAATGCAAAATAAAGAAAAGTACCGAAAGAGGTGAGATTCCCAGCTTTCAGTACCAACAAGGCAGCAAGAAAATAAACGGCGTCATACGCCCACATAAGCCACAGTTAACACATACAGGTATAGCAACGTATGAAAGTAATTAATGAAAGTAAAACACCAAGGAACAATAATTAACATCATCCATAGCCAACTAGTAACCTCAGCATTACCAAGAATCAAATAAATGTCATAGTCATAATGGTAAACACATTATTCAATCATGAATGCTCAATGGACCATGTGACTGACAACTCACAATGCAACAAGGGTACCAGAGTTCCTACTCCATGGAGCTAGACATAAACATTTTCGGAGTGAATGATCAAGGAGTAATGCCAGTGTATCGTTAGCCTTAAAATATAGTGTGCTCATCTCATAAAAACATTTTGCGCAAATGGCTCACACATGGCACCTCAACAGTTGATCGCGACATAGGACAGCATCTCAGGCAGGATCGTCGGTGTGTTGCATTGGTCTATCCCACGGCCCTAGTGGATCTACCACTGTCTATTGTGAGACACCCACACCCCGACGCCCCCAGGGTCAACAACATATGACACCTACGCTTAGTCTATTCGCACCCGCACATAGGTGTTATTCAAACTCCTAGACAACAAGGCCTTCTCAACAATGTCTCACGGACAATACGCATGCATGATGACCCAATGTCCAATCATGTATGTTCATCAATGATGCATTCAGCATAAGCCTTTCCTCAATGGCACATGAGCAATATTCAATGTCCAACATGACATATCAACTATACATTTATTCAAGACATTGCCTCGAAGGCACATCATCATCCTTATCTCGTTGGGCACTACATCAATAATTCTCAGCATCAACATGCATTTCTTATTACACATATGCCACAATTTCCATAATCATGGATCCAAGGATTCCATATTCAAAACCATTTCTTCCCTATTGGGGTGAATGCACATTTCTATCACAATTTAGCAAAGTAAAATCCTTGAATCCAGGGTTTTTAGGTTATGTTTGAGTTACAAAGGATAAAGAACCATAATCTCAATCATTTCCAGCTCAAAAATCTCATTTTTGGTCTTGGTAATCGATTACAGCACCCTGTAATCGATTACCGAGAAATCGAACCTCAGAATCGATTACAATCTCATTGTAATCGATTACGTGATTCCCAGAATCACGTTTCGTAACTTCAAGGCACTGGTAATCGATTACACAGCCGTCGTAATCGATTACCATTGGGACAGAACCTCCGTAATCGATTACCCACAAGTTGTAATCGATTACGTGATTCCCAGTAGCACCATTTTTGTGACATCAGAGGCTTGGTAATCGATTACACTCCTCTTGTAATCGATTACAAGCTAAACAGAATCTTTGTAATCGATTACACACCAGATGTAATCGATTACCAGATTTCCATAATCACGATTTTGTATCTTTAAGAGCTTGGTAATCGATTACAAGCCTCGTGTAATCGATTACCACACGTAAGTTTGCAGAAAAACAGAGTTCTCAGGTCCTCTAACTCAAACCAAACCATTCCTCATCATATTTAATCAGCAAGGTATTCAAATACAGCTTCAAATCATACAAGAGACATCAATAAATCATACAAACTCAATGAAATACATTATCATCAAGAACAACATAAAAATGAGAGAACTTTATACATAGATTCAAAAATCAACAACAACACCCATACAAGACATTCCCTTACTACCAAGGTTGGTTGAAGAGGATCATCTCCCTCTTACCTATTTGGAAAACAACACAATATGCCACTCCTTCTTGCCTTAGATTTTCGTTTTCTCCCTTCAAGAAAAACTCCAATGTGAGTGATCACCCCAATGTTCACTCAAGACATGGAAAAACAGGTTCTTGGTCACCAAGGTGGCCAAGAGAAAACGAAAATAGCAAGGAAATGGAAGAAAGTTGAAGACTTTACCTTAAAGCTCCAAGCTTTAGCTTTAATGGTGGAAGAGAAATGGAAGAAGAAGAAGAAGAACCAAGAGATAACCAACAAGGAGAGTAGTCTTGGAATGGTGGAAGGAACAAGAAAATGTGATTTGTCTGGCAAATGGGGAAGTTGGTCACCAATGTGATGGTGTGTGTGTGTGGACAATGGAGAGGAAGAAGAAGAGAGGAAGAGAGAATGGGTAGTTGGGTTTAGAGAAATGAGAGTGAATATTAAGGCAATGGAGGGGTAATATTTGGGCTTCCCTTTGTAGTTCTGCCGTAGGAGGGTGGGAAAAAGGGAGAGAGAAAAATGTGTTGTAAGGGAAATTGCAAGGAAGCTTCCCATAACAAGCTTGGATTAAATTTAATCTTTCTTTTGAAATTAAAACTAATAGATGTGATACAAAAATTAGATTTTGAATAATGTGATAATATTTTTAATACCTATTATTATTTATTGGACAATAGTAATAGTTGGTAGGAGTCAGCATTACAATTCTGACAGATAAATTTCTCACAGTGTTTTATTATCTCATTTGTTAAGATTTCTCAAAAAAAATGTAAAACCTTGTAAACTGTGTCCGGCCTCGGGTTTAGTAAGATCCCCCGTCGACATTTTCATAGTTCAAGGTTCTCGGAGAAAATGTCTCATTTCTCCGGTTCCGCTCAGTATACACGTAAAACGAAAAATATATTAAAGTATTCCGCGTTCTTAGAAAAATTCTAAGAAAATTCCAGAAAATCATAAATATTTTTAGAATGAATTCTGATAGTAGAAAAATAAATTTTGGGGTGTTACAATCTTGCTTTATTGGGAAAGACTTTTCCTAATGAAGATCTCATTAACAAAGTCTTGAGATGCTTGCGCAAGAATTGACAACCCAAAATAACAATTATTGTAGAATCAAGGAATTTATCAACAATGACTCTAGCCACTTTATTTGGTAAGCTCCATGAACACGAATTGGAGCTAAATAGGCTCAATCAAATGAGGAGCGTGACAAGAAGAAAAAAGGGATTGCACTCAAAGCCACCTCCTCCACAACTGATGATGATGATGAGGATAATGGAGATGGAATAGAAAACCTTGAGTTAAATGAGGAGAATCTTTGTCTCTTTGTAAGAAAGTTTAGAAGATTCCTTAAGAAGAGAATAATTCAAAGAAGGCCACCTTTCCCACCAAAGAAGACCTTTCATAAAGGGGAATGAACCTCATCTACTCCAACTGCTATGCGAAAAATCGGGACACATGAAGATGGAATATCCCGTGTATCTTAAGAAGATGGAGAAGTTTGAGAAGAGTCTTTCTAAAGAAAAGAAAGGAATGAAAGCCTATATAACATGAGAGGACAATGGTATAGATTGTACTGATAGTTCAGAAAATGAAGAAGCTCATCTATGTCTCATGGCTAGAGGAGAAGAAGAAGAAGAAGAAGAAAGTGACACTGAGGTGTACTTGAAGGCTAAGAGCTCAAGTTGGTATCTTGATAGTAGATGCTCCAAGCACATAATTGGATATGGCTCCAAGTTCTCCTTCCTTGTCCCTAAAAAGAATGGTCATGTAACATATGGTGACAACAACAAAGGGAAGATCCTTGAAGTTAGCAAAGTCAAAATCTTAGCAAGAACATACTTGGAGAATCAAGAGAAAGAGGCCAAGAAGCAAGAAGAGATACCCTTTGATCCCCCAAGGCAAGAAGATTCATAAATCATGGACCTTCCCAAAGAATGGAGGACATCAAAATATCATACTCTTGACAAGGTGAAAACTGGTGTATCAAAAGGGATAACTACTCGTAACTCTCTTAGAGATGCATGTAATCATATGGTTTTTGTCTCTCAAGTTGAACCTAAAGACATAAATGAGGCCATTAATGATGAACATTGGATCTTGGCCATGCAAGATAAACTAAACCGATTTGAGAGAAATCAAGTTTAGGAATTAGTTCTAAGGCCCAATGATCATCTCATAATTGGCACCAAATGGGTCTTTAGGAACAAATTTGATGAAACAGACTTAATAATAAGAAATAAAGCTAGGCTTGTTGCTAAAGGATATAATCAAGAAGACATAGATTATGAGGAAACATATGCTCTTGTAGCTAGATTAGAGGCCATAAGAATGCTACTTGCATATGTATGCATCATGGATTTCTAACTTTATCAAATAAATGTCAAAAGTGCTTTCTTAAGTGGTTTCATATAAGAAAGGTGTACGTGGAACAACCTCCTAGTTTTGAAAACTTTGAACTGACCAACCATATTTTTAAATTAAAAAAGGTCTTGTATAGCTTAAAACAAGCTCCTAGAGCTTGGTATGAAAGGTTGAGCAAGTTCCTTTTGGAAAAAGGGTTCTCTGGAGGAAAGATTGACACTACTCTCTTCATCAAGTATAAAAAGCATGACATACTTCTTGTTCAAATATATGTTGATGATATAATATTTGGTGCTACTAATGAGTCTCTTTGTAAGGAGTTTGCTAATATTATGCAAAATGAATTTGAGATGTCTATGATGGGTGAGCTAAACTTCTTCCTTGGACTCCAAATCAAGCAAACAAGGGATGAGACATTCATAAGTCAATCCAAGTATTGCAAAGAGATGCTCAAAAAGTTTGGAATGGACAACACCAAGCATATGGCTACACCTATGGGCATCTCTTGTTATTTGGACAAGGATGAAGGAGGTAAATCTATGGAAATCTCAAAATATAGAGATATGATTGGCTCACTCCTTTATCTTATAGCAAGTAAGCCATATATTATGTTTAATGCGTGCATGTATGCTAGATTTCAAGCAAATCCTAAAGAATCACACCTATGTGCTGTAAAAAGAATTATGAAATATCTAATAGGCACTTCACAAATGGGTTTGTGGTACCTTAAGGGTGTCTCATGTAGCCTCATTAGTTATTCTGATTCTGATTTTGTTGGATGCAAAATGGGTAGGAAGACCACTAGTGGACATGCCACTTGCTTGGAAGCTCACTAGTTTTTTGGCATAGCAAGAAACAAAATAGTATGACATTATCTACAGCTGAAGCAAAATATGTTACAGCTGAGAGTTGTGGTGCTCAAATCCTTTGGATGAAGCAATAACTTCTAAACTATGGTCTTGAGCTTGATCACATCCCTATAAGATGTGATAATACTAGTGCGATAAATTTGTCTAAAAATCTCATTTTGCACTCAAGAACAAAGCACATAGAAATAAGGCACCACTTCATTAGAGACCATGTTCAAAAAGGAGATTGCATGCTAGAATTTGTTCAAATAACTAAGCAACTTGCAGATATCTTCACTAAGCATTTAGCAAAAGAAGCATTCTTTTATATTAGAAGAGAATTGGGCATCATTGATCAAACATATATATGAATGAATGCTTGTATTTATTACTTTATCATTGATTTATTTCTCTTGAATTATTATTGACTTGAGTGTCGGAGGTATCCTAAAATTTGTGTTACAAGTACTCTATCAATTAGGTAAGAAATCTCCTTTCAATCTACTAATTTAAATGAGTTTATTGGTGTTTTTAATTTAGTGTTATTTGAATAAGACTTATCTTATTCAAATAACATATCAAAGTAGTCCTCATTATCTGCTTATCCATATGCCTTTTTCGAATAAGGCTTACCTTATTCAAATAATGCTTGATAGAAGCATTCCCAAAATTCCGGTCTTTTATGTTATTCGAATAACAATATATTGTTATTCGAATAAAGCTTGGCATAAAACCAAGTCTGAGTGCTTTGTTATTTGAATAACAGATATGTTATTCGAATAACACTTATGTTATTCTAATAACACTTGGCAAAAAACCAAGACTTTTGAACTACGACGTTGTTATTTGAATAACAGAATCGTTATTCAAATAACGCTTGGCAGTGAGCCAAGATGTTTGAACTATCACATTGTTATTCAAATAACAATATTGTTATTCAAATAAAACGCGGCCTATAAATGGGTTTCTACGCACCCATTTCCTCATTTTCAGTTTTCTATCAAGTCTTTCCTCTTCCTCTGTTTTCCTTTCCACAACCCAATAGCATCACCATTGTTGCAGACTCTATCTTCTATCTATATGTCTCTCTCTTTCTCCAAACCACCAACCTTATGCCCCAAACACCATAGCCAAAACCTTCCAAGGTTCACCCATGGCTTCCTCCTCCAAACGTGCACATACCAAAACTGCCCTCACCAACAATCCTCTGGATCTTCGAAGACTTTCTTCTAAAGATGAAGATTTGGCTTAGTTCAAAAATGATTTTTGGCACTGATATCTTGTGCAACCCAAGCACATTGATCTGAAGTTCTTCAAAAACAAAGGATATTTTGATTTTCTGGACCATTGAAATCACCAGGGCGTGCTAAAGTTATATTGCTACACAAACATCATCTTCCCGGACCTTGTGAAGATGTTTTACTACAATCTTAGGTTAGATGGTATTAATATCATCTCTGAAATCAAAGATGAGGTTTTCTCATATTTCTCATCCCTCATTTTCATTCTGCAGAGGAGAAAGAAAATAGAGAAAAGAGAAAAAAAGGAATGAGGGGAGTGAAGGAAGAAGGAAGAAGGAAGAAGGAAGAAGGAAGAAGGAGGAAGGGGAAGAGGAAGGAGAGCTTGGAGCCTCCATGGTCATTTTCAAGCTAGAGGTAGGGCAAACACCTTATAACCCTTATTTTACTTTTCTTTATGTTTTCATATGTTTATGACTAAAATGAAATCGGGATTTTGATAGTAAAACCTAATTCCTATGTTTGATTTTCATCTTGTTGAGCTTGAATATGGTTAGATTATGGTTAGTGAATCATGTTTGATTTTTGTGAGCATATTTGATTGTTGTATTGAAGGTGAATCTTTAGATGTTTATGTGTGAAAATCTTGATGAAATGATGAGGTTGTGAGTTGATAATAGAAATTGATTGAGTTAGATTTGATTGTGAAAGAAAGGGGAAGATGGGAATGATGTTCTAGTGGAGTTTCTGGAAAAACCAGAAACAGGTGGAGTGTCATGGCACTTCTTGATATGGAGCCGCGACACTTGGCTTGCAGGTAGCAGTAAAATGCTGCGTAGTGACAAGGAGGCCGCGGCACACCAAAAGTAGGTATCGCGACACTCTTTAATAAAACTTGAGATTTTGATGCAAGATGATATAAAATGCAAAAGCTTTGATTCTAAATGATATCTTGTGATGTAACTATGTTGGATTGATGATAAGAACCCTTAAATGCTTACTATTATAGGTTGATTAAAGTTGAGGCCTTGAGCCATGTTATGACGTAATAGAATATATTCTGGTTTGATTAATAATATGATGAGGGTGTAATATGAACTTTAATTTATTTGATTGGGAAACTAATTTCCAATGCAATGTTATTTCAAATTGATATATTTAAAAGATGTGCAACATTGTTTATACTTTGTAAGAATTAATGACCACTATAATGATTAAGATGTTAAATGATGTTGATGAGCATGATATTGGGAAGCAATATAAAAGGAATGATAAAGGTAGATGAGGTTGAATGAGTCCCTCTCTACAAGCATGTATGATAATGTTGCTTCTCTATTGTGTAAGGAAAAATATAATTATGTAAAATGAACGAAGGAAAGGTTTTTAGTATTCTTGCATGTTTTGTTTTCAAACTTGTTATTTAATGTTTCCATGTATTGTAAATTATGACTTGGAGAAAAGGGCTCCAAGTGCTAAAGTTATAAATGTTTGGTAGTGCAAGGAACAAAAGGGTGTCCTGCCTACCCAAAAAATAATACAAGGAACAAAAGGGCTTCCTAGAAATATTCAATAACATGTGATTTCTAAAATAAAATCTTTTAAAAATCATTGCATGAGCATACTTTAGGGTTCTCATTAGGCATAATCATACATCACCATGCATTGCACAAAATTGGCAATTGTATAGGCAATTATCTTGTTTTTATTAAATATGAAGATTAAGGATAAAAGCTAGTTAGAAAAGGCTAGGAATAGTACTTAAAGTGGGTCAGGTATTGTTCCTAGTATGATGATATATTTTTAAAGTATATGTTGTTCAAATTGATTCTTAAGTGATAATTAAATTATTTTGTAATTAAAATATTGTCTGCTTTGGGAAGGGAAAGTATTGAGGTTTGGCTTATGCCACATTTCCAAATGATTAAATACAATTTGTGTTTTACTCCAAAGCAGCTGAATTTACCATGATGTCACGATTTAAATTTTACTACTAAGAATTATTAATTCTCACCTTAGTTTTTGTTTTATGTTTTTCCATAATAAATCCAGAGGAAGATCCAAGCAAGCGTAAGATCAAAGAGATGAAGACTTAGTTAACTAGTGTATGTAAATAGATTTGTTTTGTATTTATATTAATGGCTCTATAATTAAGTTTATGTAATTAGTTTTGTGAAGATTTGTAATCTCAAACATCTCAGATTGATTTCTAGTAAAGAGCAAGTTTTCTGAGATGTAAAATATATTGCTCTCTTACTTCTGTAAAGGCTCTATATATTTATTCGTTAAATAGATATTGAACAGGTTGTAAATTACGCTTAAATTAGAAAGTCACATACTAATTCTATTTACTTAATATACATAGGGTATACTATAGTGAATGGAATTAGGGTGTTATAGCATCCTTGCGAGCTTTGCAACCAGATCAAGCACCTAACTCCCCTCCTCTTCCACTGGACGCATACTTTTAGGATTCATAATTCATAGGATCCTTGTTTTTGTTTTACTGCTTGTATTGGCCTTTTTTTTAATGCAAATGTAAATGTAATTGGCTGAATTGTTTTAATGAAATGAAACACATTGCTTTGTTGAATTACATCATTTTTATTGTTGTTTAGGTGTGTATTTATGTGATAAATTTACTGCCTTAATAAAAAATAGCATGCTGGACTTAATTGCATATCAAATTGCTTATGATTTGGCTTTCTCTTACCCCATATTTTTTATCATGACAAAAGGGGGAGAAGAAATTAAAGATCTCACATTTTGAGAATGTTTTTGACAAAAGACAAGGTAATATAAACCGGATCTTAGGATTCTAAAAGTAAAAGGGAGCTACGCATATCTCTAAATTAAATTCACCTCTTACGGAAAAGAGGAGGGGTAAGTCTCTCTAATGATCTTGTAAATTCCAATTTATGAAACTAACTCTTTTCTCAATGATAGATTGTCATCATCAAAAAGGGGAAGAATGTATTTGGCTATTGTCCTATGAAGACTTTGTTTTGATAATAACAAACATGAAGATGTTGCAAGATCAAGTCTAAGACCTTCAAAGATAGTTTTAAGACTTAGATCTTTGTGTAAAGGTATAAAAGGGTTCACACTAATGCTCTAAAACTTGATTTTAAAAGAACCCAAATAGCACACATGTTTTTCAAGGCATCAAAATAGTTTTTGGTTTCCAAAGAAACAACCACTAAGTACCCAAAAGCTTATAAGATCATTTGGAATCAATTGACAATGTTTAAAAGTGTTATAAAATGATTTTCAAATGGTTTATTCGAATAAGGAAACCCTTATTCAAAAAATCAAAGTCAGAGAAGTCAAGAATTCCATCTAGTTAAGTTTTATTCAAATAAAGCCCTATTTTCTTTGAATAAAGGTTCAAAACAAGCCTTGGCTTGAATGGTTTATTCAAATAACACCATTGTTATTCGAATAACACATTTCTGCAGAAACTAGCTTTTATTGGTTTATTCGAATAACAACATTATTATTCGAATAACACATTTTTAAATAAACCAATTTTGAATAGGTTATTCGAATAACAAAAGTGTTATTTGAATAACAAGTTCTAGCGGCAAAATTGTCTTCATGCTATGTGAAAGCCTTATTCAAATAACAATGTTGTTATTCGACTAAGAGCCTATACTAAAAATAGAAATAACGGCTAGTTTGTAGCCATTAATGCTCCAACAACCTCCCCAACAACTCTAAACTTTAATGGGTTATAAATACAAGTTGTTAGGCATTTATGGAGGTGAGAAAATCAATCTGAAAACCTTGGTAGAGCATTAATATGAGCTTTCACAGCCATTTCATTATATACTTTGTGTTATCAAGTGGCTTCAGTACTCAAGATGGTGGGTGAATTGAGTATTTAAAAAACTTTTCACAAATGCTTATGAAACAAATTTCATTGAAGCTATTCCTTAAAAGATGTGAATACAAAGAGAGGATAAAAGCCTTGAGCACATAAAATAAATAGGTAAGCAATAATAAACAAATTGCAGTAAATAAAGAGATTAAGATGAGAAGAGCGGACATAATATTTATTCTGGTTCAGCTACTAAATCACTTATGACCTATGTTCAGTCCTCGAAAAACTATCCAAGATTGTTTACTATCAATGCAAGCTTGAATAGATGCTTGCTATCATTACAAACTAGAGCACTTTTCACACACCGAAAAACTTTACCCTTATACTAAAGCCTCGACTTTCAAGGATACCTCTCCCTTGCACAAACATTTGAGGGATGTCTCACCCTCCATACAATAGAGATGAATATAGAAGAAGAGAAACTCTCTCAAAGAGTAAATAATGCAACTTGAAGCACTAAGAAGCTCTTTAAGGATGTCTCAAAGTTTTGACGAAAAGAGCACATGAAATACGTAAAAATTATAAAATCACGTGTTAAAGCAAGCAAAGATTGATTCAGATAGTTAGGCAAATTTTAGAGATGACCTAAGGTCACTATTTATAGAGTTCTTGAAGAAAATAGCCGTTGGAAGAATTAATTCATGTAATTAATATGAATATGGTCATTTCTTTCCAAAACAAGGGTCTCATGTTTATTCGAATAGCCTTTGTGTTATTTGAATAACACAGATTGAAAAGCCTCATGAAAATCAGTTCAGATATAGGTTATTCAAATAATAGGTGGGTTATTCGAATAACTTTGTCACAAAGAGTTTTGTAAAACATGTTTATTCGAATAACTTATAAGTTATTCGAATGACTCATTTAAGAAAAACATTTTGAGAGGCTTCTATTCGAATAACAACTATACTATTTGAATAACCTTTATGAAACCAGAGGCACGCAGCCAAAATTTAAATAATTATTCAAATAACTTCTTGGTTATTCAAATAAGCTATTATGAAAACAGATCAAAAAGGGATGGCTTATTCAAATAAAGGAAGCTTTATTCGAATAAAGTTGTTCAAAAACATTTTTTTAAAATATTTTTAAGACTTAATCATTTGTTTCTAAATTTCCCAAGAAAACTTTTTGACAATTTTCAAAAGCCATTTTAAAGTATTGAATTTATTGAGAAAATATTTTTATCTTTTCTAAAATAATGAGATATCCAAAAAGGCTTCGTATAAAAGACTCTAAGTCCTAAGGCTGTTCTTGAAGATCTTGGACTTGGTCTTCTCATCATTTTCATGTTTGTTATCATCAAAACTAATCTTCATTGTCACATAGTCAATCACATTCTCTCTCTTTTTTTTTATGATGACAAACTATCACAGAGAAAAGAATTAGTCCAGATAAATTGGAATTCACAAAATTAGTTTGAGAGACTTACTCTCCTTCTTTTTTTATAAGAGTTAATCTATATCAAATATGTACGCAGCTCCCCCTTATTTTTGGAATCCAATGTTTAAGTTTTACCTATTTTTTCTCAAATAAACTCAAATAGTTCTCCACCTTTTGTCATGAGCAAAAAGGTGGGGTAAGTAAAGAGGTAATCATCCAATATGCACAAGGAACTGAGTAAAAAATATGCAAAGTACTTTTATTTAGATATGGGTAACAAAGCAATGCAGAAACAAATTGTTCTTTAATCAGATTGTTCATTAAGCAAATGCAGAAACAAGTAATGCAAAACGCCATAAGCAATCCATCATATTTATTAATCAAAAAATGCAAGCACAAGGGAAATCAAAGACATGAGGCCAAAACAGAGATCTTAAGACCTAAAAATCCTAGAAATAGTCATCCCGTGGTGGAGGAGGAGAGTCAGGAGTCTTGCTAGGCTGCAAAGCTTGTAGAGCAGCCAGTTCTCATTCAACACCTTATATTCTATCAAATAGAACAGAAAAGGTATTTTTCATGTCGACCCTATTATCGTGCAAAGTGGCCATGATTTGCTCCAAGGTGACTAGAGCAGGGGCAACAAGAGGTGCATGAGGTACATCAGCATCAGTAGCAGTATGTGCATCAGCAGGTAGAGTAGAAAGGTCTTCAGGTTCATCATCTTTAACTTCATCTAGGTATGCCCAGCCTTCAACAGATTTGACCATCTTCATCTTATGCAGAGTGTAGGCACCAAAAATGTTATGATGAGTCACCTTTGTGGCCCTCTCAGTTTCCAAAACCTGAGGATATTTTCCAAGGATGAATGAGATGATTAACCCATAAGGCAGGTCAGATTTCACCTTGCCCTTTACCTTCATCATGTGTTTCATGATGAAGATTGGCCAGTTGACCCTGTGACCTTTCTTCAGAAGCCAGAGCATGAACATGTCATCTTCAGTAAGGTAGGCGTAGTTCCCGCCTCGAAGAGCCAGAATATGGTCATAAGCATAGTGCAAGAGCCTATCTTGGTTCTTTAGCATCCCTCCCTTGACACATCTATTTGGCAAGGCAAGGCCAGGCTTCAACAGATCCACAACATGATGTCATGTTATTTATTGACCATGGTGCTAGTGACAAGGGTACATTAGTTCAACCTTTAAGCTTATGTTACTATTCCATCTTTATCTTTATACATGATGGTTCACTACGTAGAGAAGGATGATGGGACTGATCACCCAGATCCAGAGATTGTACATTTTTTCCTCCTGAAATTTGTGGCGAATTTTTCTGCCTCAAAATACACTGCTATATTAGCAGCGAAAAAATCCACCTCAAAATTAGCAACGAAAAAATTCGTCTCAAAATTAGCGGCAGATTTATCACAACTCCTGCAACAAAAGTCAGCATATTGCCGAAGAGATTTGTGGTAGCTTTGTAGCGGAAATGAAATCCGCAACAAATTATTTTGTGAACAAGCTTTTTGTGTTGGTCACGAAGCAAATTTTAGCCTGTTTGCGGCGAATTCATCCTTCGCAAATGCTAAATTATTTTGTAGTGAGAGACAATATTTGTGGGCAATTTTGGGATATGAAGAACATTTTTTAAGGTCACTAAAGGGCTTATTTGGACATCTCCTACACCTGGTATAGTGGTCAAGGAACCATCAACTGTGGATATTTTCTTACTGCTTGGGCATGGGGAATAGGCGGAGAATATATTAGATGTGTTGGTCATATGGTTTGTGACTCCTGAATCCATAATCCAAGAGTTGGGAAAAGTTGTACTCGAGACATTTAAACTAACAGAAAATGGTAACTTACCTAAATATGTCAAAGAACAAGTACCTTAGAGCTTCTCAAGACTTTTAGAAGTGATCTCACCCTTTCAATCTCCTCTTGATTGAAACTGCTGGGTTTTGGTTGAGTTGATTGGCTTTGCAACATTGCAGCAGTATTGACCTTCCCATTGTTGTGTGGTTGTTCTCCTTTCTACCCCCATTCTCGACTTGGAGGCTTTCCATGAAGCTTCCAACACCGTTCACGGGTATAGCTTGTCTTATTGCAGTAAGTGCACCACAAGTCATCCCAGTTCTGACCCTTTGGATGACTAGGTTTTCTTCCTTCAAAGGATGATATCTTCTCTAATTTTTCCTCTTAACTTGTTGTGACCACGAGCTACCACGGTTGAATTCTCACTGATTTTTGGGTCAAGCATCAGCTCTCTCCTACTTTCTTCACTTGAATTATGAACACAACTTCATTAAAAGATAGAACCTATGATTTGCCAAGAATTTGTATCCTTACCTGATCAAACTCTGGATTGAGCCCAACAAGAAAATTATAGACTCTATCTTGCTCAATGAAATCCTTTAGCACTACTGCATCATCATATTTGGTTTTTATCATTCTATAGTGATCTAGCTCTAGTCACAAGGATTTTAGTTCATTGTCATACTTAGTAACCGTTTTATTTCCTTGTTTCGCAACCACTATTTTCACCTTAACCTCGTATACTTGAGCAATATCTATGGCCTTAGAATAGGTTTGCTCAACCGTATCCCAAATATCCTTAGCAGTATTCAGAAACATACATGTGTCACTGATTTCAGGGGTCATCGAATTCCACAACCACGCCATAATCATTGAATCTTCTTTATCCCAAGCTTCAAACTTTGGATCACCTGACTTAGATCCAATACTCGTGAGATGACTTAGCTTTTTTAGTATTGTACAAACAAGTTGAGACCACTTCACATAATTTTTTCCATTCAGACTATATGTGTGGACTGAATGTTTTGTAATTCTCCAGACAATTATGATCGAGCATCTGTTGGTCCATAAATCTGGAAGCGCACGGGTCGACAAGTAATATAAAGGAGAGTTAGAGTATCGTGTCCCACAGGATTGATTAATTAGAAGAATGTTAAACTTAACCAAAATTCACAAATTTTTATCCAAGTAATCGAAGGAGAGTGGGTTGCAATTAAAATAACAACGTAAAGGAAATCAAAACAATAGAGCACCAAACACCAAAATCACAAGAGAAGATGACAATGATTAAAGCCTAGAGGTTCCTATTCACTTGCTACTTCAATGATTAATTGCAATTAACAAGCACCTAACAATGAAATAATATTTGTTAGCTAATAACCATCAATAGATAAGAGCTTATGTCTAGGTATATTACCCATGTAAAACCTAGCTAATCCACTATGTGTCCATGTGAGTTAACATAAGAATCACTCATTGAGACCAATTATCAAACACTTGCCATGCATGACCAAAGGGTATGTGTCCATCCCCTTAGTTAAACATACATAAACCATATCATATCCATATTCACAACACCCTATTTTTAGTTTAATTGGAATATTAAAAATCATGTAATTGATGGTCAATCAATAACAAGCACTAAGCATAGATATGGATGAAAAAAATCAATTTCATTGAAAGGATACTCAACTAATTACAAATTAATCAAATCCATAGCAAGATCCTAGAGAGCCCCTAGATTAGAGTTTAGTTACACATTATCAAGGAGAAGAAAACAAATGTAATCAAATGATTCATCAAGTTACAAATCAAGAGAGAAAGGGGAAAGAATGAACAAAAAATGGAGAGATCCCAAGCTTGATCTTCTTCCTTGATCTTGATTCTCCCTTGAGTCACCTTCAATCCAAATGGGTTCCTCCTCCTCTCACTTGCTCTCTAGAATGCGTGCTTGTGTTCCAAAACTAAAGATGATCCCCTTAGTCCTCCCAAAAATCAGAATATAAAGGTAAAATTCATGTGCCAAGATTTTTCCCACGCCTAGGCGTGACTTAACCACGCCTAGACGTGGTTATGAATCACGTGCCTTTTCTCTGCTTACCACGCCTAGGCTTGACTTTACCACGCCTAGGCGTGGAGGTCTCTGTTTGAATCACCTTGAAAAATTGAGTTTGACACGCCTAGGCATGGCTTAACCACACCTAGGTGTGGATGTCTCTGCCTCTAATCCCTGAGAAACTGCAAGGGCCACGCCTAGGCGTGGATTTGTCACGCCTAGGCGTGGATTTGTCACGCCTAGGCGTGGATTAGCAGCACTTTCCTTTGATATTTTCTTCACAATTTGAGTCATTCTTCACATTCCCCATCCCTTCCAAGGTCTTTCTCATCTTGAATACCTATATCAAAACAATGATAAAGTCCATCAAACCACAATCCATACAACTTCGATAAACAAGATCTTCAAAGATTCAATTCTAAATCATTTGAATCAACAAGCTTAATTCACCAAAGTCATGCAATAATTGAACTTATGACCTTGAAAACTTAGGGATAGCATGCTCAAATACAATCATATTCAAGTGAAATAACTTCATTTCTGTAAAGTTATCATACCCCCAAACCTAAAGTTTTGCTAGTCCTCGAGCAACTAAACCAAGCAAGAAAAGGAATTGCAATCCAATCCAAAGGTCAAGAAATATGAGGCAAATTGAACTAGGACAAACCCAGCTTCTAATTATCATTCATACCCTCAAAAATCACATTTCAATCCTCACAACAAGGTCCACACATGCAAGAAATTTCCAACTATCATGATCACGCTTGAATGCCATTTAGTGCATGAAAGATTTCCCAAGCCCATGTATTTAAGACCCTTTCCTAATCATGAAGAGCAAGATGGATGAATTTATAAAATGCACATACACTCTCAAAAGAATGTCCTTCATCCTTTTCTCCACTAATATAGGCAAGACAGAATCAAAGATCGTGAGGGTCTTTTAAGCTTGTAATGTAAGGCTAAGGGTAGTGGCTAAGAAAGAAGTGAAATGATTTGAATTCAAATATCAAACACATAATCAACCACTTCCATTGAATCAAGCTAAGCACGTAGATGCACAAACATAATCCAACTTGAAGAATCAACCTTCTTTATTCTATTTTCTAATCTTTTTCTCATCACAAAATCAAAAGGGCTTCAATTTACACAACAGCCCACTTATTTACTTTCTTTCTTTCTTCTTTTTCTTCTTCTCTTCTTTTTTTTTTGGATGAACATTTTTTAATGAAAGTTGGTAATAACAAATTCCTGGATTCTTAGCATCATGCAAAACAATATGGCTCAAAACAACAGAATTGCCTAATCATGTGCTCAACAAGGGACCTATATTGAGGGGAAGAGATCTTTCTTTCACAAGCATAATTTAAGAGGGTGGAGAGATTAGGGTTAAAGAGATGAAAATTAGGCCACACACACGCATACTAGGCTTCAAAAGGGGGTACTAGGGGACTCATTCACTCAAGGTTGGCTTGAAAAGCTCAATCGGTCTAAACAAATGCCCTAGTCATTTCCTTGAAAAAGCATTGCCTAGGATTTTGCCTTAAAAGGGGATCAGACAAGCCTCTAAGATGCAAAATTGACCATACACATGCCAATCATAAATTTCTCTAATCATGCATTTCATTCATATTCCAGAATCCACCACACATGCAACAGGGAAATTCTCTCATACACAGTTATGGCAGTAAGTGTAAGCACAATATTCTGAACTTTTATAAGTGAATTCCCAAGTAGTGAGGTGTATATCCACACAATCATCAGATATTCTAATCAGAAATCAGGCATGCACAGATTTAACTTGCCTCAACGCATATTCATCCCTCAAGTCATAATCATGCAAATTCAGATCCGACATTTGGGAACAAAGAATTTTAGCAAAAGCCAAGGACAGAGAAGGGAATCAATATATATATATATATATATATATATATATATATATATATATATATATATATATATATGTGTGTGTGTGTGTGTGTGTGTGTGTGTGTGTGTGTGTGTGTGTGTCCAAAACACTGATTAAACATGCAATCACAAAAAGATCATAATTCCCCCCTAAACCTAAGATATGCAGTGAACCACTGTATCCAAAAGAAATCAAGTTTTTCAATAAAGTATGTACAATGGACTGAAAGCAAAAACATAAAAATAAAGCAGAAAGAACAAGAAAACAAAGGCCCTGGCACCTCAAATCAAGTCATCCTCATCCAACAAGTCATCTCCATCCGCTCCCATCTCTGTATCATCCATAGGTGGAGGAGCTGGAGGAGAGGGTGAAGCTACAACTGGTGGAGCTACAAATGGTGGGAATGTAGGGAAAGCATCCATTGGGCGTCCCTGACTCAATGCCATCCAGTGAATGCCCTGGTAAATCGCAGCTAGCATCTGCTGCTATATAGCTAGCATCGCCTGGTGCTGATCTATGCGCTGGTCAATGGAGTTTGCCCAGGCGGCATCAAAGACTAGAGCAGGTTATGGAGTAGGTGCAGGAGCAGGCTCAAGATCTGGAACTGGGGGCTGGACTGGGGCTCGCCGGCACTTTTCCTGAGCAGTCATAATGGTCTCCATTGCCCGTTCTGTTATAGGAGTCTTCAGTTTCACACGGACTTCAGTGCCCTTCCAAGCCACTTTCGATTTCCGACACAGTGCACAAATAAGAGAAGGGAAGAACAACGATTTTCGCTTCGCCGTGATGCAAAGCCTGAGGTGATGATAAAGAATCTGCGCAGTGTCCACCCGCTAATAAGTATGGATGGCATACAGCATGTATGCACGCTTAGGATAAATCTCTGAACTATGCTCCGTAGGCAGCAATGAGGAGCAAACGAAGTGGTTCCATGGGCGTAGCTCTTTGCGCAGACTTTCCTGTTTAATGAAACGGATCGAATGATCTGTGTTGCGTTGCACTTGAACAGGAAAGGTAGAATCACGGATGGCTGCTAGTTCTGTTTCAAAAGGTGTACCACCATCCTCTTCCGGCAGCTGCAGTGTTTGGTACGCATACACTAGTGGAGGAAGGCCAAGGTGCAAAACTTGGTTGATGCGCTCAACAGAGTAGTTAACAGTCCTCCCTCTGACTTTAGCAATGGTCTCAGAACGCTTTTCAGTAAATGCGTTGGCATAGAATTCCTTGACTATTGCGGCTACTGGTTCTTCCACAGGATGCTCCGCAAAATGTTTCCAGTGGAGCTCCTCAGTGGCACTAGTAATGGCGGGATATTGTACCATATTAAGGTCATGGAATCCCCGCTCAGCAATGATGTTAATCTTCCTCAAATGCTGCCAGAAGTAATCATATGCCTCTTGAGATAGGAAAATCTGTGGGTCAAAGGTGGGAATTTGCTCAGCATCCTCTGTGTTACTTAGGTCAGCCTCAACAGTTTTGCGTTGTCTCTTTGACATGTTTAGGAATAACTTGAAAAATAAGATGGTGCTGGTTATTACCATTTGAACAAAGAATGAGAATAATTTCAATGAAATCCACCACTTCTAGTAAGACAGCATGCAATGCAATCAAGCAACTTTATTCAATAACCAACCAAAATGCAATCAAATCAGAGTCATGCACTATGTACAACCCAGATATGCATTACGTTAACCAATAATTCAACAATACACAACATAGCTAACCAAGTCAATTCTAGTCACTATCCAATCAAGCCACAAGGTTAATCAAGTCCTAGCCCAAGCAACATGCATAACTTATATGCATCAAATCCTAGCATGCAACAAGGTCCAACTTTGAAATAAGCATTGACCTATCATAGCCCAATCAGCTCAAAATAATCATGCAATTGCACAGGCCCATAATTTAGAACATATTGTCAACTCAGTCTTGCTAACCAAATACTAATAAGGGTCAACTCAAGCAAAAGGACAATTGAGTACTATTGACAATGAAGTTCATTCTTAGCAAAATATCCAAACCTAGGCCACCCCCAAACTTACTCATGGTTAAGTTACAACCTATTCAACTCACAGCCAAACCCAAGCACAACTCAACTACTGCATTGCCCAACCAGACCAAATAGCACAGCCCAAATGATTCTAACTGAAAACCAATTTCCTAGCTCAACCAGTTCAAAACCAAACAAATCACAACCCTGTTGCAGAAATTATAGTGCATTTGAACATATATACAATTAACAATTCTGAACAGAGTAGGGACAGTGACTAGAACTATCCTCCCACATGAAGACCAACATAACTCAATAATTCCAATTTATGGCATATTTACCGAGCAGAATCAAGCAATCAGTTCTAAGTAACTCAACAGCAACTATGAAGGCATAAAACTTACCAAGATTCAGAACAATGTGCACATAAACCCAAAATTCCTAGTATCATATCAAAATCACATAGGCTACTGCACAGTTCAATTTAATCACATGTTAACCATTTAATCAATAATTGAACAGAACACATCATGGCACGGGTTTCACAATTTGGAATTAAAAAAAGATGGGAAGAGAAAATAATAACCTTGGATGAAGCACAAGAAGAGCAAGCACTAGAGAAAAGAAACAAGCACCAAACGCACAACGAACCAAAAGAAACATGAAGAGACCCTTGAGTGGAGCGGGTTACGGAGGTTGGTCGTAGAGAAGGTGGGGAAGAGAAAGATGGTGAGGGAGATGAATGTTGGAGAAGAAGAAAAATGGGAGGACGACGAGGGGTGGTATGGTTAGTGGTGTGTTGGTGGAGGGTGGGAAGAAATCGAAAAGGGGAATTAGGGCTTAAGAGGAAAAATGAACGAAAGAAAGGACTGCTGTGTTTTGTGTAGCAGCAAACACATCACGCCTAGGCGTGACATTATCATGCCTAAGCGTGGGATTTAATTCATTTTTTTAAAAAAAAAATTTGGATAAACATAAACACTACGCCTAAGCGTGTAAAACTCACGCCTAGGCGTGATGCTTGCAGGTCAAAATTACTGAAAACGCAGAGAGGACCATGCCTAAGTGTGGATAATCCACGCCTAGGCGTGGAACACTCTAGAAAATTCCCCCTATTGCAGCTGAGACCACCACGCTTAGGCGTGTAAAAACCACGCCTAGGTGTGGGACTCTGGATCTCAAATCTGAACAGCAACACCAGAATACCCCACATCCATGCATCAAACACACCCTCCTTATTCTCAAACATCTAAGAAATAGCATAGGAATGACAAGAACAATCAAAGCATCAAATTGAAAAACAAACACTAAAACAATAAAACAAAATCAACCAAAATTACAAAATAAAAAAAATCATGCATAAAATTGTCCTAAGCGAAGAAATAGGGTTAAGAACTTGGGTTGCCTCCCAACAAGCGCCTTATTTATAGTCCTGGTTGGACTTTGCAGACACTCAGGATGGAGGAGCAAGGGTAAGTGAGGTTTTGTGCCTTTCCACCTCACCACCTAAGTAGGGTTTGAGCCGCTGACCATTGACCTTAAAGGTTGACTTTGAAACTGGGTCTTCCAAGGTTACGGCACCATGAGGAAAAACTTCCACAACCAGAAATGGACCTAACCACCTAGATTTTAGCTTGCCAGGAAATAGTTTAAGCCTTGAGTTGAACAGGAGAACCTTCTGCCCTGATGCAAAGTTTCTTAGGATAATACGATTGTCATGCCACTTCTTCACCTTGTCCTTGTATAACTTGGCATTTTCATATGCTTGGAGACGAAATTCCTCAAGTGCATTGAGTTGCAACAATCGTTTCTCTCCACAAGCTTCAGAATCCCAATTCAATCTCTTGATGGCCCAGTAAGCATGATGCTCAAGCTCAACAGGAAAGTGACATGCCTCGCCAAAAACTAGTTGATAGGGGGATATGCCAAGAGGAGTTTTGTAAGCAGTGCGATATGCCCAAAGAGTGTCATCTAGCTTCTTTGACCAATCCTTCCTAGAAGGACTCACAGTTTTCTCCAGAATCCGCTTCAACTCTCTATTAGAAACCTATGCTTGGCCACTTGATTGTGGATGGTAGGTTGTGGCTACCCTATGTGTCACCCCATATTTGGCAAGCAATACAGCAAAGTACTTGTTGCAGAAATGAGATCCTCTATCACTAATAATAGCACGAGGGGTGCCAAACCTTGAGAAAATGTTCTTTTTTAGAAAAACCAAGATCACCTTGGAGTCACTAGTGGGTAAAGCACAGGCTTCCACCCACTTCGACACATAATCCACCACTACAAGAATATAACGGTTGCCAAAAGATGATACAAAAGGCCCTATAAAGTCTATGCCCCACACATCAAAGAGTTCCACTTCCAAAATGGAGTTCAAGGGCATCTCATTCCTCCTTGAGATATTTCCAGTCCATTGACAACAGTCACAATTGGCTGCAAAAGAGTAAGAATCTCAAAGCAGAGAAGGCCAATAAAAGCCTGATTGCAACACCTTAGCCGCTGTCCTTTCACCCCCATAGTGACCTCCATATGGTGAAGCATGACATTGCTTAAGTATCGCACTAGTCTCCTCCACAGGAATGCATCTTCTAAGCACTTGATCAGCACACTGCTTAAAGAGAAATGGCTCATCCCAAATAAAATATCTGACATCATGAAGGAACTTCTTTTTCTGATGATAAGACAATTCAGATGGCACCAATCCACTCACTATGTAGTTAGCAAAATCAGCATACCATGGATCTGAACTAGCAAACACAGCAAACAACTGTTCATCTGGAAACGTCTCACCAATCAAGGCTGGGTCTTACTGATACTTCTCATTCTCTAACCTAGAAAGATGATTAGCCACCTGATTTTTAGCACCCTTTCGATCTCTGATCTCAAGATCAAACTCTTGTAACAATAGTACCCAGCGAATCAACCTTGGCTTGGCATCTTTTTTGCTTATTAGATACTTGATGGCAGAGTGATCTGTGAAGACAATGACTTTGGTGCCAACCAAATATGCTCTGAACTTGTCAAAAGAAAACACTACAGCAAGGAGCTCCTTCTTAGTGATGGTGTAGTTCAACTGAGCATCATTGAGTGTCCGGCTTACATAATAGATGGAATGAAAGATTTTGTTCGTCCTTTGGCCCAACACTGCTCCAATTGCATAGTCACTAGCGTCACACATGAGCTCAAATGGTAAAGTCCAATCTAGAGTAGTGATAATTGGTGCAGAGATAAGCCTCTTCTTCAATTCCACAAAGCCTTCCATACAAGCTTCATCAAACTTGAAAACCACATCTTTTTCCAACAAGTTACACAATGGTTTAGCAAGCTTAGAGAAGTCTTTGATGAAACGCCAATAGAATCCAGTATGACTAAGGAAGCTCTGAACTCCCTTCACTGAAATTGGTGGAGGAAGTTTCTCAATCACTTCAATTTTAGCTCGGTCCACTTCCATTCCTTTCGATGACACTTTATGGCCAAGTACTATTCTCTCTTGGACCATAAAATGGCACTTCTCCCAATTAAGCACCAAATTGGTTTCCTCGCACCTTTGCAACACCAGGGCCAAGTTCTGAAGACAACCATCAAAGGAATCACCAAAAATAGAGAAATTGTCCATGAATATCTCCAAGCAGTTCTCTACCTTATCAGTGAAAATGGCCATTATACACCTCTGAAAAGTAGCAGGAGCATTGCATAGCCCGAAGGGCATTCTTCTGAAAGCATAAGTACCATAAGGGCAGGTGAATGTTGTTTTCTCTTGATCATCCGATAAATGGCAATAAGAAATGATCCTTTCTGGTTGCAGTGTTAAGCTTCTTGTAATCCATGCATATGCGTCATCCAGTGACAGTCCTGGTGCGAATCAAATCATTATTCTCATTTGCTACAACTATCATTCCACCTTTCTTGGGCACACACTGAACTGGGCTCACCCATTTGCTATCAGAAATAGGGTATATGATACCCGCATCCAGCCACTTGATAATCTCTTTTTTGACAACCTCCTTCATGATAGGATTTAGGCACCTCTGATGTTGAATGGTTGGCTTATGGTCAGCTTCCAATAATATTTTGTGCATGCAGATGGTGGGGCTAATACCCCTGATATCTGCAATGGATCACCCCAAGGCCTGTTTGTATTCTCTGAGCACTCTGAGCAACTTGGATTCTTGCTCTTCTAATAAGGATGAGGAGATGATAACTAGCAATGTGGACTCCTCCCCTAGGTATGAATACCTCAAATAATTAGGCAATGGCTTGAGTTCCAGCTTGGGTGGAACTATGACAGAGAGTTGGAGACTGAGCTTATCAGAGGGTATGTTCAATTGTTCAAAACCTGGTCTCTTGTAAAACTTAGCAGACGCGTCAAGTAGTTTAATACATTTCATCATGTCATCCCTATCTACATGCTCATGTATGGATGTTAATGATAAAGTAAGGGGATCATCAGTGAAATTAGTATGGAATGCAGTATTAACTACTTGATCAATCATACCCAAGTAAGAACATTCTTCATGGTCATTAGGAAATTTCATGGGTTTGTAAATGTTAAAAGTTACCTTATCCTCATTGACCTACATTGTAAGCTCACCTTTTTGGACATCGATCGTAGTCTTACCCGTGGCTAGGAAGGGTCTCCCAAGAATCAAAGGCACATTGCGGTCCTTTTCCATGTCTAGAATGATGAAATCCGCTAGAAAGATGAACTTGTCCACCTTGACCAATACATCTTCTATGACCCCTTTAGGGTATGTGAGAGAACGGTCAACCAGCTGCAAGGTAACTGAAGTCAGCTTCACCTCCCCCAAACCTAGCCTTTGAAAGATGGATAAGGGCATTAAGCTTATGCTTGCCCCTAGATCACACAAGGCTTTTCCAAATAATTGGCTCCTGATTGTGCATGGAATGGTGAAGCTTTCGGGGTCTTTCAATTTGGGAGGTAGCTTGTTCTGCAAGATTGCACTACACTCCTCTGTGAGAACTACAGTCTCATAATCCCCCAATTTCCTCTTCTTGGACAAGATGTCCTTCATGAACTTCACATAACTCGGCATTTGTTCTAACGTCTCAGCAAATGGAATGTTGATATGAAGCTTCTTGAAAATTTCCAAGAATTTTTGGAATTGAGCGTCAAGCTTCTGCTTTGCTAGCCGGTTAGGAAAAGGTGGAGGTGGTGTTATGGGCTTGTCCTCCTTCTTCTTGTCTTCAACCCTTTCCCTAGCCATTTTCTCATTTTCTCAACCTCATTGCTCACAACCTCTTCATCTTGAGCCACCTCAATTTCTTCTTCAAGTTGTTTGGTCATTGGATTACCTTATATCTTCTTCCCACTCCTCAATGAGATAACCTTGCAATGCTCATTAGAAGCACCCTTGGGATTGTTGATGGTGTCACTTAGGAAATTCCCTTGGGGTCTGTTATTTAGAGCTTCGGCAAGTTGACCCACTTAAGTCTCAAGATTCCTTAATGAAGCTGTTTGACTTTGCATTAAAGCATTGTGGGATGCTAGCCTTGAATTAGTCTTGGTCATGTAATCTTGTTGACTAGTCATAAACTGAGCAAACATCTTCTCCAAATTAGAAGTTGAAGTCGATGTTGAAGTTTGGGCTTGAAGGGGGCTCTGTTGTTGAAAGCCTGAAGGAGCACGAGGTACTTGATTATGCTGATGAGATGAGGAAGAGCCTTGAACATTTCCACCCCATGAGAGATTAGGATGGTTCCGCCAACTGGAGTTATAAGTATTACTAAATGCAGTGTTATGACCCAGTTGACGGAATTGACTACCATATTGTACACTTTCTAAGCTAGCCGTACAATTAGCAGTGGAGTGATGATCCCCACAATGATCATAAATCTCAGCTGTGATATTAGCCCTGCTTGCAACTGAGTTGAATCCTATGGTGTCAAATTTTTTAGAAAGAGCAGCCACTTGAGCTGAAAGTGACGTGAGAGCATCCACCTCATGTATACCGGCAGTCGTTCTCCTAGGAGTAACCCTTTCTGCTGGCCACTGATAGTTGTTG
Source organism: Ormosia emarginata (assembly GCA_029884605.1). Taxonomy (NCBI): domain Eukaryota; kingdom Viridiplantae; phylum Streptophyta; class Magnoliopsida; order Fabales; family Fabaceae; genus Ormosia; species Ormosia emarginata. The sequence goes on along the minus strand of JAQQTP010000074.1, from coordinate 21,487,953 downwards.
TTAGCCATTTCTTCCAACAGGTCATAGGCTGCATCCACTGTCTTGCTCATAATAGCCCCTCCAGCTGCTGCATCAATTATGGATCGAATGGATATTGCCAAGCTGTTGTAGAAGGTATGCACTAACATCCATTTTGCAATACCATGGTGGGGGCACTTCCTTAACAACTCCTTGAATCGCTTCCATGCTTCGTACAAGGTTTTTCCTTCGAATTGCCTGAAGGACAAGATGTCATTCCTGTACTTCATTACCTTCATAGGAGGAAAGAATCGATCCAAGAATTTCTGAGCCAGCTCTTCCCAAGTAGTGATAGAATGTTCTGGTAAAGAATGAAGCCATGCCTTAGCCCTATCCCTTAAGGAAAAATAGAAGAGCCTTAAGCAAGTTGCATCATCAGTCATCCCATGATGCTTGAAAGTATCACATATCTTCAGGAAGCTGGCTAGATGAGCATTAGGACCTTCATGGGGTAAATCTCCAAATTGCACATTATTTTAAACCATCTGAATAATAGCAGGCTTGATCTCAAAAGTCTGTGCTTGGACAGCTGGTCGTCTAATGCTAGATCGGATTTCTCTAGCATTTGGGGTGGCATATTCCCTCAAAGGTCTTTCAGCATTTGCCTCCTCTGCCATCTCAGATTTGTTAACCAATGTTAGTGCTTGCGCTTGTACTTGTTGTTCTCTTAGCAATCTACGAAATGTCCTCTCGATCTTAGGATCGTAAGGAAATCGAGACACACCTTGTGTTTTTCGCATACAAAAGCCAAGTACCTGAAAATCAAAAATTACAAAACAAAACAAACGAAACTTAAAATAAGAATTATGGATAGATGTAAGAAATAACACAAAATCTAAACTCAATCCCCGGCAACGGCGTCAAAAACTTGTTGGTCCGTAAATCCGCAAGCGCACGAGTCGACAAGTAATATAAAGGAGAGTTAGAGTATCGTGTCCCAAAGGATTGATTAATTAGAAGAATATTAAACTTAACCAAAATTCACAAATTTTTATCCAAGCAATCGAAGGAGAGTGGGTTGCAATTAAATAACAACGTAAAAGAAATCAAAACAAGATAGCACCAAACACAAAAATCACAAAAGAAGATGAGAATGATTAAAGCCTAGGGATTCCTATTCACTTGCTACTTCAATGATTAATTGCAATTAACATGCACCTAACAATGAAATAATATTTGTTAACTAATAACCATCAATAGATAAGAGCCTATGTCTAGGTCAATTACCCATGTAAAACCTAGCTAATCTACTATGTGTCCATGTGAGTTAATATAAGAATCACTCATTGAGACTAATTATCAAACACTTGCCATGCATGACCAAAGGGTATGTGTCCATCCCCTTAGTTAAACATACATTAACTATATCATATCCATATTCACAACACCCTATTTCTAATTTAATTGGAATATTAAAAATCATGCAATTGATGGCCAATCAATAACAAGCACTAAGCATAGATATGGATGAAAAAAATCAATTTCATTGAAAGGATACTCAACTCATTACAAATTAATCAAATCCATAGCAAGATCCTAGAGAGCCCCTAGATTAGAGTTTAGTTACATATTATCAAGGAGAAGAAAACAAATGTAATCAAATGATTCATCAAGTTACAAATCAAGAGAGAAAGGGGAAAGAATGAACAAAAAATGGAGAGATTCCAAGCTTGATCTTCCTCCTTGATCTTGATTCTCCCTTGAGTCACCTTCAATCCAAATAGGTTCCTCCTCCTCTCACTCACTCTCTGGAATTCGTGCTTGTGTTCCAAAACTGAAGATGATCCCCTTAGTCCTCCCAAAAATCAGAATATAAGGGTAAAATTCATGTGCCAGGATTTTTCCCACGCCTAGGCGTGGTTATGAATCACGTGCCTTTTCTCTGCTTGCCACGCCTAGGCTTGACTTTACCACACCTAGGCGTGGAGGTCTCTTTCTGAATCACCCTGAAAAACTGAGTTTGACACGCCTAGGCGTGACTTAACCACGCATAGGTGTGGATGTCTCTGCCTCTAATTCCTGAGAAACTGCAAGGGCCACACCTAGGCGTGGATTAGCAGCACTTTCCTTTGATATCTTCTTCACAATTTGAGTCATTCTTCACATTCCTCATCCCTTCCAAGGTCTTTCTCATCTTGAATACCTATATCAAAATAATGATAAAGTCCATCAAACCACAATCCATACAACTTCGATAAACAAGATCTTCAAAGATTCAATTCTAAATCATTTGAATCAACAAGCTTAATTCACCAAAGTCATGCAATAATTGAACTTATGACCTTGAAAACTTAGGGATAGCATACTCAAATGCAATCACATTCAAGTGAAATAACTTCATTTTCTGAAGTTATCAGCATCCTCCATTGATTGGACTGCACTGGAAACCTCCTCTTTGTTCGACATCTTGAGAGATAAAGCACAGCTAGTGGACACAAGGCGACAACACCTGAAACGACACTCGAGGAATAGTGGAACAAGAATGGCAGACTGAGATGCAAGTGGAACAAAGATAACGAAACAACAACGCGCAAGCATAACAAAGGCATAACAACAACACGCGAGCATAATGGTGATTCTGGTGAAACGAGGACACTGGTGAAGGGATCAAGGAATCGACAATGAAGGTCGATCGTTGGCACATAATTGTTGGCAATGAAGGCCAAGTAATTTAGAAAAAGACTCAGCAGGAAATAAAGGCTCTCCCAGATCAGAATTATTTTGATACCATCTCAGAAATTAAAGAATATGAAATATTATTGATACATTTGATGATACACAAATGAGTTAGATATATACACCTACGACCTTAATAGAAAAGGAAAGAAACTAGAGTGAAATCCCATTTGATTGGTGGGATTTCCTATTAGCATAAAAAATACAATTAATGAGCTTAATTTTAGGGATATAATCTATCACAGAATATTTCCTAAAATAATAAGAAATAATATTTCCTAAAATAACACAATTTTCCACACCTCTCTCTCTTCCTTTCTAGAACACACATTCACATAGCCTCTCCCACAATATTCCTTCAATATCACTCACACTTGACACATGTGAAAGAGGAAACATTACATGAGGAATTGACATGTGTAAAATGAACAGAAACATGAACCGTAGAATAAATTTCCCGTAAATTGGTAGCAAGTAACTAACCTAGCATAACTACGAATCATTAGCTTGAAAGAAAACTTATTTCGACAAATACAGAATGCACAAGAAAATGAGTGTTTTGAAAACTAGCCACTGTTGGAGGAAAACAAATATCAATTGATATGATTTGTATATGCCAATAATTTGCACCATGTAAACCAAGAAACTGGGGTAAAAATTAAAATATGTCAAATAATGAACATCACTGATCAAATATGAATAAAAATAAAGATAAACAACAACATTTTAATATTAACTAACTAATTTTTAATGCTTCATTATAATTTGAAATACCTTCCCCTATTTGATTTAAAAGGGCCTAGGATAATTTTTTTTCTTTTTCTATTGATTCTCTACCCTCACATCACTTTCTTCATATTCTACTTTGTTTGTCTGCTTTCTTCTTTCTATATTTCCTTGATAATTTCTCTTCCAATACTGCCAAAGAAAAACTACACGATACCACCCAAATTGGAAAGCATGGAGAAATAATGGAATGGAAAAAAAATGTTCATACAGGAAAAAATGTAGGAATAATAAAGATCAAAGTAAAATGATTATTATAATATTATTATTAGAATATTAGAATGAAAATGCAACAACTTATAATACAAAATTCATAGAGGCAAAGGAGGGACATTGACTAACAATGTAAGCTTCTATTAGAAGGAAATATCATAGTAAATAATAATAGCTATCACCGCAAAACTCTTCAAGTTTGCAGGTTTGCATCACACTTCGTTACAATTATAATCAACATATAATTAGCATGTAATTAGTAGGTTGTTACAAAATGTAATTAGATATAATTAGGCTTGATTGATTAGCTGATTTATAGGGATACTTATTAGTATACATTCCTAATATAGCCTAGACCAGTTGTATATATTAATGTACAGATTTCCAAGTAAAGACACGAATGATTCAGACTTCTATTGAGTGTTTACATGGTATCAAAAGCTTCAGCATTTTTTAGGGTTTAGGTTTGTTTTTCGTCATTTGAAAAGGGAAGAAGACTATTGGGAATTGCGGATAAGAATCACGCAGCAGAATAATAAAATTCCCTCACAAGATCCATATGAAAAAGCCATAATCCAAGTTTTAAAACATTTACCTCTTGAAGTGTGATAAACTCGAGCGACGTGAATCACCAACACTGTAATAGCAACGATGTCTCTGCGGTATCCACACGAACATACTTGCAAAAACATCCAACGTTCACAGTCTTGGAGTCTGACCTCTCTACAACAGTGCTAGCTTCGAAGAGAAGAGAAGGAAACCTGTCACTCTTTGACTCACTTTCTGTAGGTGCAGCTAGGGTTCTATAATATCTTACTAGCAGCGCCCTTAGCAGTACTATTTATAATAGTGACTGCCTTAAGTGAGTGTGAGCAGTAACAAGGTAAGCTATGCAACCCTAGACTCATCTGTTATGAGTTAGGCCCACAATTGAATTTCAGTCCAACTTGGATCCTTATTGCTCCAATTTAGTCTATGTGACCCTGCAGGTTTTCATGACGTTGGTGATAACTCCACAAAGTGTAGTTATTTATGCCCCATATCTGTATTTCTCTGATTGCTAAAGTCCTTGTATTCATGCATATTTGGAAGGTTTTGTGTTTATATTTGTTATATCAATTCTGATACCATTCCTATATGATATTGAGCAAACTGTGCATATTTGATATGTGATTAAGTGAATTTATATCTCTTACTGATTTGGTATTTTCTCTATCATATGAAGGGCTCCAAACAAGATGATATATGGAGCAATTGAGCTGGAATGGGAGGAGGAAGCCAAATTTGCATTTCAGACCTCAACGCAGTGGCGTGACATGTGAATGCCGCGGCGTGAGCCTCCCCTGCATCAAAGTCAGAGGGCACGAAGAATTAAGCGCTGCGGCGTCCTTGACCTAATTTGACATGCGCCGCGGCATGGGAATGTTAATGTCGCGGCGTGCCTCTATTTTGCTGAGTCTATAAATAGATTTTAACATATTTTTAGAGGGGAGTTTTTGGGAGCTCCATTTTTAGTTTCTAGGTTTTAAAGAGGTTACGGCTTGTTCTTCATTTCTAGGCTGATTGGAGGCCTAGGGAGGCTAGGTTGGATGCCATCTTCCTCATGGAAGGAGAATCAAGCTTCAAGGATGCTATCCATGGATTCCTTCCTCTTCTCCCTTTGTTTCTCTTCTCTTCCTTATCTTTTGAGCATGGTTTTTGATTGTAAATTTGTGTTCATGGATTAGCCAAGCTATATTTAGAAAATACTTTGGATCTTTCTATGAGTATTGATGTTTATGTTATCTTTTGAGTATCTATTGATGTTTAGCTTTGTTCTTCCATGCCTATGCTTAATGCTTGCTTCTGTTTGATCAACAATTGCATGATCTTAATTGATGCAAATGAACTAGACATAGGGATTTGTGGAGATGGACATGGTATGGTTGATACATGTTCGACAAGTTCAATTGGCTTGGATGAGTTGATTCGCTAACTGGATAGAAATATACCTTTTAGCCATGTATTAGCGTGTGTTTGAGAATAAATCATTCATTAGTGGAGTTTATACTAGTCCTCATGCAAACATAAGAAACATAGTGGATTAGGTAAATGACACCAGGGTTGATTGACCTAGACATAGGCTTTTGACTAAATCAGATTCTCAAGCTAAACTAACTAATCATTGATGTTGCTTATAAGGATTGCATATCATTAGTATGAAATAGGAGGTAAAGAAGGATTCCCTAGATCTCTAAACCATTATCTTTATTGCTTTTGTAGTTTAGATTTAGATTATTTGCATTTCTTTATTTTATATGTTCTTGGATAGAATTTAGCTAAGCTATTGGTTGTTATTTAGTAATGGAAATCATATATCCCCGTAGAAACGAACTTTTACTCTGTATCTGTATTACTTGAATGACCCGTGCACTTGCAGTACACAAATGGTGTAACAAGTTTTTGGAGGGTTGATCGACCTAGACATAGGCTTTTGACTAAATCAGATTCTCAAGCTAAACTAACTAATCATTGATGTTGCTTATAAGGATTGCATATCATTAGTATGAAATAAGAGGTGAAGAAGGATTCCCTAGATCTCTAAACCATTATCTTTATTGCTTTTGTAGTTTAGATTTAGATTATTTGCATTTCTTTATTTTATATGTTCTTGGATAGAATTTAGCTAAGCTATTAGTTGTTACTTAGTAATGGAAACCATATATCCTTGTGGGAACGAACTTTTACTCTATATTTGTATTACTTGAATAACCTGTGCACTTACAGTACACAAATGGTCTAATAGTTGGTAGTAATATTAAAATCTCATTTTAATATTACAAACAGTGAGCGGTATCTAGCAATACATCGTTGTTACCTAAGTAATGAGAATGTCAGTGATTTGACATAACCTATCCGTGACTAATGTTTCCGTGTAGTTTAGTCCATTTGTCTAGATATCTAGATTGAACACAAGACATAGAACGTGTCACCCTTGTTTAGTTCAATCTTTAGTTTCCTGATTCTCAAGTAGACACAGTGATAACAAATGAGATCAATATCTCATATTGACTCATTTGAGCATGATCATGCATTTCGTAGTCTCACTCAATTAGGGGGCCTCAAGATATCACTCCTATTATATAGGAGGGACAAATCCTATCTAGGTCACTCACATCCCTCCATATGAATCACGATATGTCTAATAATCAACTTTATAATCATCTTGCTACATATGATGTTTGATGGCATTAAAACACACAACTCCTCATGTAGGAATCGTAGTGATTTCATGTCAAAGGACCACATACACCATTATCACTATGAGAATCGCTTATGACACTCACGTAACGATCCATGTAGCATTCTCATGGAGGGTCTGTCCAATACATCATTACTCTAATATGTATCCATGTGAAGACTTGATATCTCATATCCATGACCCATGAGATGTGGTCATCAGTCTACACACATACTAGTCTCAATGCATTATTGTTATCTTAATTAACAATAATACTTGACTAAGGACATTTAAGAATAGTGTTTTATCCAATAGGATCTCACGATCAAGTCATCTACTTGATGTCCTATGGTATCAAACTTACTATTCTAAGGACTTTATTATGTGTATCAAAAAAGAACACAATAAATGAAATGTCTCATATATTAAAATTAGTATAATACAATGTATGTAAATATAGACAAAATGTATTGGCCTCTAGGGCATACACCAACAAAGACCACTTCTTATTCTCTTGTATCTCTGAGATTTCTTCCGGCGATAGTCCTGGTGTTGCACTGCCACCCTAGGCCGCTCACTTAGCCTCCGGCGACCACCATCCCGAAGTCCGGCCACCAAAACAGCTGCGTGTGGCTCTCATGCGCCGCTTCTTTATTTCACCGCTGATTCACGCGTTGGCGCATGAAGGCGAGTTGCCGACCTTCCAGCAGTCACCATCTTCGTCCAGCCTCGCCACCGCCGTCGCCTGAGATTTCAATTCTACCCTTGTTTTTTTGCCTGTTTTCTGCCTTGTTCTGTAAGGCTTGGTTTCAGTTTTGCCTCTATTTTGTTGGGCTTCTTTTCAGTGGTTTGTATCCCTTTGTTCCTGCATACAGCAAGTATATTTTGACTATTTGGATCTGTTTGGTGTTATGGCTGAGGATAAAACGGAGAACAAAATAGTGGTTATGCCCGATGTGATCCCAGTGGTATCCAAAATCACAAATCACAAACTCCATGGTTGCGATAATTATTTTGATTGTAGCAAGTCAGTTCGACTATATCTGCGGAGCATTGATAAGGATAATCATATGACAGATGACCCCCCCACTGATGATTCTCAAAAAATATGGCTAAGGGAAGATGCCCGATTGTTTTTACAAATACGGAACTCCATTCACAGCGAGGTAATTAGTTTATTTACTCACTATGAATTTGTTAAGGAGTTGCTGACTTATCTAGAGTTTTTGTATTATGGGAAAAAGAACATTTCTCGCATTTATGAGGTATGCCAAGCTTTATACCATGCAGAAAAACAAGACAAGTCTCTTACAAATTATTTTATGGATTTTAAAAGAACTTATGAGGAGCTGAATATGTTACTGCCATTTAGTTCTGATGTGAAGGTTCAACAAACACAGCGCGAGCAAATGGCCATCATGAGTTTTCTAGCTGGTCTTCCTTCTGAATTTGAGACTGCTAAGTCACAGATCTTGTCTATTTCTGAGATTTCTTCTTTACAAGAAGTCTTTAGTAGGGTATTTCGCACAGAAAGTACCTCATCCGCTCCAATTAGCAATGCCCTTGTCAGTCAAAAAACTGATGTTTTTGGTCGACCACATTTGAGACATGGCAATACAGGGGGGATCAACTAGCAGTGGTAGCTCTGACACCCGCACATAAGATTCAGGGGGAATTGTGTGTCATTATTGCCATAGACTAGGACATATGAAGCGTGAGTGCAAGAGAGTTCAGTACAAGAATCAACATTAATATCAACCTCCTAGTAACCATTATAAGCCCTCGACTCACATTGCATCCACTAATGAAGCATCTGAAAAATCTGTTCTTATCTCTGCAGATGAATTTGCCAAGTTTTCTCAGTACTAAGAATCACTAAAGTCTTCATCTACTCCTGTCACTGTAATTGTTGATTCAGGTAAATCAAACACCTGTCTTGTTTCACCATCCTCCAAATGGGTCATTGATTCTAGTGCCACAGACCACATGACAGGTAATTCTGGCCTCTTTTCCACTTTTCAGTCACACACCTCTATGTCTAAAGTAACTTTAGCAAATTGGTCGACATCTTGTGTTCTTGGGTCTGGCACAATTACACCAACTCTCTCACTTCCTTTGTCCTCTGTCCTATATTTGCCACAATTATCTTTTAACTTGATCTCAGTAAGTCAGCTCACCGGTAATCTTAACTGTTGAATCTCATTCTTTCCCGATCATTGCTTATTTCTGGATCTTATGATGAAGAAGATTATTGGTAAAGGACATGAATCTGGGGGTCTCTACATTCTTAACACGCAAATTCCAAAATCATTGACTTGCACTGGTGTTCCATCTCCTTTTGAAGCGCACTACAGCTAGGCCATCCATCTCTTCCGCTGCTCAAGAAACTTTGTCCACAATTTAATAAAGTGGTGTTATTGGATTGTGAGTCCTGTCAATTTGCCAAACACCATCGTCTTAGTTCTAGTCCTAGAGTCAATAAAAGAGCTAATTTTCTTTTTGAATTAGTCCATTCTGATGTTTGGGGTCTTTGTCCTGTCACTTCAAAAACTGGGTTTAAGCATTTTGTTACCTTTGTTGATGACTTTTCTCGTGTTACTTGGTTATATTAAATGAAAAATCGCTTTGACTTGTTTTCAATTTTTTGTGCATGTTGTGCTGAGAGTAAAACACAGTTTAATGTCTCTGTTCATACATTGCTAAGTGATAATGCCAAAGAATATAAGTCATCCATGTTCCAACACATCTCTGTTCATACACTTCTTGTGTTGATACTCCATCCCAAAATGGAGTAGCAGAGCGAAAGAATAGACATCTTCTTGAAACTGCCTTAGGCCTTTTATTCCAAATGAAAATTCCTAAATCTTTCTGGGATGATGTTGTTTCCACAACATGCTTCTTGATTAACCGCATGCCTTCATCAATTCTTCATGGTGAGATTCCTTATAGTATTCTATTTCCTAACAAGTCATTGTTTCCTGTTGACCCTCAGATTTTTGGTAGTACATGCTTTGTTAGATATGTTTGTCCGTAGGTCAGTAAGTTGGATTCAAAATCTTTGAAGTGGGTCTTCCTCAGTTATCCTCGTCTTCAGAAAGGTTATAGATGCTTTTGTCCTGATCTTAATAAGTACCTTGTCTCAGCTGATGTCACTTTCCTAGAACACAAACCATATTTTCCATCTGCTCCAACAACCTAACAGGGGGAGGATGATGATGTGTTAGTCTATACTACCACATAATCTGTACCCATTGTGGCACCAGCTCCTACCAGGCCTTCTATCACTCAGGTCTACACCAGACAACAACCATATCCTGATTCGGGTTCCACTTCTGATTCATGTCTGGTACCAATTTCTCCTTCGTCATTAGGTGATGATCTTCCCATTGCTTTACGAAAAGGTAAACGTCAGTGTACTTATCATGTTTCCTCTTTTATTTCTTATCATCATTTGTCACCTTCACCTTGTTCTTTTATTGCATCCCTTGATTCTATCTCTATCCCCAAAATTGTTCATGAAGCCATATTTGATCCTAGATGGCATAAGGCAATGATAGAGGAAATGAATGCTTTAGATGACAATGGTACTTGGAACTTGGTTACTTTACCTGCAGAAAAACAAGCTATTGGATGCAAATGGGTCTTCACGGTTAAGGTAAATCCCGATGGGTCAGTTGCTCGCTTGAAAGCCTGTCTTGTTGCTAAGGGATATGCTCAAACCTATGGTGTAGATTATTTTGACACTTTTTCTCCTGTGGCTAAATTGACGTCTGTCAGATTGCGTATTTTTATGGCAGGTACTCATAAATGGCCTTTGCATTAACTTGATATCAAGAATGCTTTTCTTCATGGTGATCTTCAGGAGGAGGTTTATATGGAGCAACCTCCTGGTTTTGTTGCTCAGGGGGAGTATAGGAAAGTTTGTCGCCTTTGAAAATCTCTGTATGGTTTGAAACAGAGTCCTCGTGCTTGGTTTGGCAAGTTTAGTGAGGCCGTTGAGACCTTTGGCATGAAGAAAAGTAAGTCCAATCACTCAGTGTTCTATAAGCAATCTATAGCAGGCAACATCCTTCTAGTTGTAAATGTAGATGACATTGTCATTACTAGGAGTGATACTACAGGAATTTCATTTATTAAGTCTTTCCTTCATCCTCAGTTTCACATGAAAGACTGAGGAATGCTAAAGTACTTCTTGGGTGTTAAGGTCACAAAAAGTAGTAAAGGTATTTTTCTATCTCAGAGGAAATATATACATGACTTGCTAACTGAGACAGGAAAATTGGGGCTAAAGCCATGTTGTAACACCCTGAAAATTAGCCATTAGCACAGTAACAATGAAATTGTACTGTTTTGTGATTTCTGAGTGTTATAAAATTATTTTAATTGTTCTGTGATTGTATTTGATTGTTTTGATAGATTTGCTCTGTGTCAGTCAAATAATGATTTTCTGGTTGGGGAAAATCTTTACACATTTATTCGGAGTCAGGGGATCTAACTAATAGGATTACTGTTGGACCAATGTATGGACCCTGTATGAGAAATGATGAGTTTTGTCTGTGATTGGCTTTAATGCATTAAGCATACATTGGAAAGGTACGATGGACTAGATAAGGCTATTGACCTAGGAGAGAATACACCTCTTGAGCGGGTGCGATATGCGTAGTGTAGGCCACTTGTTGACCTTGGGGGCGTTAGGGTGCGGGTTGTCCACAATGGGCAGTTGGTAGCTCTTATGTACCATGGATTAGACCGTTGCAACACACCAACGATTCAGACCGAGACACTATTCTTAATCAAGATCAAGTAAAGACTGTCATGTATATGTTAGATGTGCAAATACTTATGAGAATTATGGCACGTAGTCTGAGGCATGTTGGTACAGACAGATCTTTTGGATCAATTTCTCCGACTTGAGTTTAGTTCCATGGAGTAAGAAAATGAGTCAATAATTATACGCATAATTTGGACATGTTTGAATGTTTGGTGATATTTTATCTATTAAGTGTCGATGAATGATGGAATGAAATAATAATGTTTACTGTTTATTATATCTGTATTATTATATGATATATCTATATGGCGTGCTGTTTGTGTTATCTCTGTGCTGCCATAATGGTAATGGTGTAGGTGATCTTACCTCTTTGTATATTATTTTGTATTGTATTTATGTTTTGGTAAAGACACTGAGTGAAGTACCGAGCAAGAAGGTGAAGAGGAACAAATTCCCACTGAGGAAACTGAGTTCTGATTAGATGGCAACCAGGTCAAGTTTCTTTGGATATGTGAGACTACAGTTTCATGGAGGAGCTAGTGCTGGGAGGATTAGTCCCAATGAGGAGGGACTAATATATCAGGGACATTTGACGGTCAACATAAGCAGGATATTTCATGGAGATCTGTTCTTTTCTGTCACTATTTATGTACATGTAGAATTCTTGCTGTCTATTAGGCAATATTGCGGTGGTAGGTACCACGTCCCAACGGAGATCAGTATAGTGTCGTCGGCACGGACACCGATCCATAGGACTTCTCGTCAAGTTAGATTCATGCCTGCTGAGGAATCTGAGGAGGACCCGTCTGAGGATTCTTCATACTTGGACAAGTATGTTAGTTTAAATAATGTTCAAATACTTTTGAGAACTATGTCTGTAAATATTTAAATATGTCAATACTGAGACTTATGTATATGATGTAAATTATTTGTGATGTTGTTTAGAATTTTATATTCTGTTAAGTTTATTTTATTAATATTCCAGAAATTTTATAACTTATATTTCCATTACAAATCATATTTTATAATATTTTTGTAATTTGGTAATTAAGTAACATAAATGTGATACCCTACCGTGGGTGTTACATTAGTTAGTATCAGAGCCCAAGTTAGAGTCTTTTGGGTTTGTGGTTAGGTCTGACTTGTTTATGTTATGTGATTCTCTGTGATTAGTTTCCGAAGGGAAACAATATTGTTTGAAAGATTAATCTTAACTCTTCTTTGTGTTGTCCAGTTTGATTTAGAGAAAACGTAATGGCTAGACGAGGAAGAGGACGCATAAATACTAGAGCAGGAATTGGAAATGTAGGCGACGACATGGCTGCAGTGGTAGCAGCAATGCAATGGATGGCTAATGTCATTGTGCAGCAAAACCAAAGAGCGAATTAGGATGCTCAAAATTTTTCGAAATTTAGTAGAAATAATCCACCAACGTTTCATGGAGAATTTGACCCAGAGAAAGCTAATTTGTGGATCAAAGAACTAGAAAAGATATTTGAAGGTATGGGTTGTATCGATGAACGGAAGCTTACTTTTGTAACTTTTGTGCTAGTAGGAGATGGAGAAGACTGGTGGACAGGAGCCCGAAGATTGATACAAGCTGAGGGAAGAATTGTGACGTGGCAGCTCTTTAAGCAGAAATTTTTGGGGAAGTATTTCCCACCTAGTGTTCGGCATACTAAGGAAATGAAATTCCTTAGTTTGAGACAAGGGGTGATGTCCGTAAGCGAATATGTTGCAAAATTCAAAAGCTTGTCTAAGTTTTCGAAGTATTTTCAGATGCACCCGGAGGAGGAATGAAAGTGCAGAAAATTTGAAGAGGGATTGAAACTTGATATTAAGCAGGCAGTAGCAACCTTGGAAATTGATCAGTTTCCAGCATTGTTAGACAAATGTCGAAAGGTTGAAGAAATTGATCATCAACGTGAGGCGAGGAATAGGAACTTTGGACCTACACAGTTCCAAAGAGGAAAGGGTAGCAGTGGCAACCGTTATCAGTAGAAACCATATGCTAGACCGACAGGGGGTTAGAATCGGCAACAATCTATTGGAGGAGTTTCCGGTGGAAATAAAGTTGGTCAGACAGGAACTTCTACACTCAAATGCTTTACGTGTGGAAAGGATCACCTAACTAAAGATTGCCTACACAAAGGAGTTATCTATTACAAATGTGGAAGCCTGGACATTTCTCTAGAGAATGTGATCAGATGAAGGTGGAACCCTTGGTAGGGAACGTCCGTCGGGTCGTCGTGTATATACCATGAGCGGGGAAGAAGCCGCAAAATCAGAGGACTTGATTATGGAGGAGTGTGCTATCAAAGGTAATCCTTTAATAGTACTATATGATTCAGGAGCAACGTATTCTTTCATTGCCTATGATTGTGTGAAGCGTTTGGGATTATTGGTGACTACATTACCTTATGATTTAAGTGTTGCTACTCCTACTGATAAGCCTGTAGTTACTTCAAAAGTATGTTTGAAGTGCCCTGTCTGTGTTAGGAATAGAATCTTTTATGTGGACTTGATATGTTTGCCTCTTTCCAAGATTAATGTAATCTGAGGAATGGATTGGTTGTCTTCTAACCATATCCTAATAGATTGTTCCATTAAGACGTTAGTATTTCCAGAGGCTAAGGATTTTAGATTCCTAATGACTACTCAAGTAGAAGAGTGTTTGAAGGAAGGAGATTAGGGGTACTTGTTGTTATCTTCTTTAGAGGTACAATGTGAAGATGTTTTAAAGGATATTTTCGTAGTTAATGAATTTCCTGAAGTGTTTCCTGAAGATATACCTAGACTACTGCCAGTGAGGGAAATAGAATTTATAATTGATTTAGTACCGGGAGCTGGACCGATATCTATGGCGCCCTACAGGATAGCACCGGCAGAGTTGGCAGAACTCAAGAAACAGCTGGAGGAATTGTTGGAGAAGCAATTCATGAGGCCAAGTATGTCACCTTGGGGAGCTCCAGTATTACTGGTTAAGAAAAAGGATGAGACTTCTCGTCTATGTGTAGACTACTGACAGTTGAACAAAATCACGATTAAGAATAAATATCCACTTCCAAGAATCGATGATCTGATGGATCAATTGCGAGGAGCCACGAAATTTTCCAAGATTGATTTACGTTTGGGTTACCACCAGATTCGTGTGAAGGTGGAAGATATTCCCAAGACTACATTTCGGATGCGTTATGGGCATTGAGAATATCAAGTGATGTCGTTTTGTGTGACTAATGCACCAGCCATATTCATGGACTTCATGAATAGGATTTTTCGTTCGTACTTGGACAAGTTTGTTGTTGTCTTTATTGATGACATTTTGATCTACTCTCGAAGTCAGGAGGAACATGCTGAGCATCTCAGAGTGATTCTCCAGATATTGAAAGAGAATAAGTTATATGCAAAGTTGTCCAAATGTGAATTTTGGTTAAGCAAAGTTCAATTTTTAGGGCATGTGATATCGGAGGAAGGGATTGAAGTTGATGCTTCAAAGGTGGAGATGATTCTTGAATGGGAAAGGTTGAAGACTGTATCAGAGATCTGTAGTTTTATTGGATTAGCCGGTTACTATCGACTGTTTATTAAGGGGTTTTCCAAGATAGCAAGACCTCTTACCCAACTTACCCGAAATAATCAACTGTTTGCATGGACTAATACATGTGAAGAAAGTTTTCTGGAGTTGGAAAAATGACTGACTACTTCACCAGTATTGATTCTACCTGATCCGAACGAACCTTTCGAAGTATATTATGATGCTTCGTATCAAGGATTAGGTTATGTACTTATGCAGGATCGAAAGGTTGTGGCTTATGCTTCAAGACAACTAAAGGTGCATAAGAGGAATTATCCGACTCATGATTTGGAATTGGCAGCTATAGTGTTTGCGTTGAAAGTGTGTAGACATTTTCTCTATGGGGCAACGTTCACTGTTTTTAGTGATCATAAAAGCTTGAAGTACTTGTTTGACCAAAAAGAGTTGAACATGAGGCAAAGGTGTTGGCTAGAATTTCTGAAGGACTATGACTTTCAGTTACAGTATCTTCTCGGGAAGGCGAATGTAGTAGCGGATGCTTTAACTAGGAAAATGCTTAATGCTTCTGTTATGATGATCAAGGAGAAAGAATTGATAGATAAATTTCGGGATATATGTTTGTCTGTGAAATTGACGTCGGGGAGGATGCGTTTGAACATGATCACCTTCTCGAATAGTTTGATGGATAGAATATGAGAAGGACAGAATAATGACCAGTATTTGCGAGAAGCAAAGGAAGCAAGGAGTCAAGGCGCAGAGGTAGAATTCAACGAAGGTGCTGATGGAATTCTGAAGTTTAAAGGAAGGGTTTGTGTACCAAACGATCAAGAACTTAGGAGATTAATATTGGATGAAGTTCATCAGAGTAAACTGAGTATGCATCCTGGAGCTTCAAAGATGTACCAAAATTTGAAGCAGTTATATTGGTGGCAAGGAATAGAGAAGGATGTCACTGAATATGTATCATCCTATTTAGTCTGTCAGAAGGCTAAGGTTGAACACCAAAGACCTTCGGGAATATTTCAACCTTTGTCTATTCCTAAATGGAAATAGGATGATATAGCAATGGATTTCGTAACAGGACTACCAAAGACTCGGAAAGGTCACGATTCTATTTGGGTAATTGATGATCGGCTTACTAAGTCAGTGCACTTTTTGCCGATTTATATTAAGTACTCAATGGAAAAGTTGACTCAAGTGTACATCGGTGAAATCATCAGACTTCATGGTGCACCTTCCAATATTATTTCTGATCAAGATTCACGATTTACATCAAGGTTTTGGCACAATTTGCAAGGAGCAATGGGGACAAAGTTACATCTAAGTTCTGCTTACCATCCACAAACTGATGGTCAATCAAAAAGGACGATTTAGTCATTAGACGACTTGTTGAGAGCTTGTGTTCTGGAACAGACTGGATGTTGGGATGAATTCTTACCACTGATAGAGTTCACTTACAACAACAGTTTTTATTCGAGTATAGGGATGGCACCCTATAAGGCATTGTATGGGAGACGATGCAGAACGTTGTTATGTTGGTATCAGGACGGTGAGAGTGTTATTCTAGGACCAGAACTTGTACAGCAGACAACAGAGAAAGTGAAGATGATTCAAGATAAGATGAGGACAACTAAAACGTGGCAAAAGAGCTATTCAGATAAAAGGAGAAGACCACTTGAGTTTGAGGAAGATGACCATGTATTTCTACGAGTGACACCTATGATTGGGGTTGGACGAGTGCTTAAGTCTAAAAAGCTCACTCCAAAGTTTATCAGGCTGTATCAGATACTCCGTCGGGTAGGTCCGGTAGCTCATCAGATTGTGTTACCACCTTTTCTGTCGAATCTTCACAATGTATTTCACATATCACAACTACGGAAATATATTCCCGATCCCACCCATGTTATCAAACCAGACACAGTACAACTAAAGGAGAACTTAACCTATGAAAAGTTTCTAGTCAAGATTGAGGATCGAAGGACAAAGTAACTTCGAGGTAAGGAGATTTCATTGGTTAAAGTAGTTTAGAACGACGTAAGCGGTGAAGTACATGGGAACTGGAAAATAGAATAAAAGAACAATATCCGTATTTGTTTTGAATGTATGTTAAGTTTCGAGGTCGAAACTTCTTTTTAGCGGGGGAGAGTTGTAACACTCCGAAAATTAGTCATTATCACAGTAACAATGAAATTGTACTATTTTGTGATTTCTGAGTGTTATAAAATTATTTTGATTGTTCCGTGATTGTTTTGATAGATTTGCTCTGTGTCAGTCAAATAATAATTTTCTAGCCAGGAAAAATATTTATGTATTTATTCGGAGCCAGGGGATCTTACTAAACTCAATTCCGAGAGATATGTGTCATAATCTTTTAATTTTTAGAATTTATCTGTGTAATAAAATATTTTTTTATTTTTATTATTATTTTAATATTCAGTGGACAATAAGAACCGGTAAAGCCTTTAAGAATTACTGATAATGGACCAATAAGAATCAAGTCAATGTTTCTGACTTGGAAATCTCTAAACCAATATGAATAAGTCAATAAAATAGGCTTGAATTTCTAAACCAATGAGATGTAGTCAAATTAAGTGGTTGGACTAGTTACTTGGTAACTAAATGACTTAACTGGGTTAGTTTATGTTCTATGTAGTAACCAAATAGGATGGAAACTTAGTTTGTTATTCCTTAGGGTCTCTAGTTACAAGAAGCTTCTACAATGTTCAAGAATGGATGACTAATATCAAGGTAACTAACTAGTTAGTAATGTAACTAGGAAGCTTAACAAAGTTAGCTTGATAGAATTAGGAAAACCTAACTAGAATTTAAGCTTAAGCTTAATGTTGAGTGGAAAACTAAATGAACCAAACCTAGTTAGTTCCCTAAGTGCCACACGATTTTGGTGGAGTATGGGGTTTTGTAGAACATTTGATTCAAGCATAGAAAACTATTTAGTTAGCAATGTAACTAACTATCCTAACTAAGTTAGCTTAAGTGTACATAGAAACTAAATGGGATTAGTAACTTAGTTAGCATCCTATGACCACCATTAGGTTAGAATCTTCATGAACATGTGACTAAGGCTTGGTTAAGCCAATTAGAAGCAAGCTTAGGGGAGAGGCTTTGTATGTGAACCCTTGATGCAATCTAAGGCCATTAGGAAGTCTTGGAGAGTCAAGGAAAGTGGCCACCTCCTTGGGTGAGTTCCACGGCCATAACTAAGGGAAACCAAGTGTTTTCACTTCATTCTTCAACTTCACCAAGTCTAAGAAGCCTTTTCTCTCTAATCTTTCTCTTACAAAAATCAAAAAATCCATTGTTGTTCTTTGGACAACTCTCGGCAGCCACATCATTAACTAACTTCTACTCACCTATAATTTTATCCAATATCATTTTCTAAACCTAAATCATATTCTAAACAACTTTCTTGTTGTGAGTTTTCACAAAATCAACCATCTTGAGCTTGAAATCCAAGCTTAAAGTTTCTACCAAAAAGGGTAAACTTCTTATTTCTTGACCCAATCTTTTAGTTTTGATTTTCTAAGTCATGATTGATCCATGGTTTATCTATTTCTAAGCTTTTTGTTGATTTTAAAATTTGTTTAAGATTTTTAGGGTTTTTCCAAGGAACTTCACGAAATTCCTAGGAGAAGGATCCATGAAGTTTTTGTCTCCTCTTTAAGGTAAGAGGGAGATTTATCTCACCAACCAAGTGTGGTGGTGAGAGATGTATTTGTTTGTGAAGGATGGTGAATCCATGTGAGGGTTCATTATTCATGGTTGTGTAATGATTTTTGAGTGCTTATGTGCTTTGATTGATTTAATTGTGCTTTATATGATTTGCATGATTTTATTGTTTTATGGTATGCTTATGATATGTATGATGTGAATATATTGTATATGCCATGATGGAAGTGAACAAGGAAAATAATTTTTGGTTCCAAAGACGATGAGGGTTTCGGCCTCAACACCTCAAAAATAGGTGTTTTCAAATTAAGATTTTTATGAATGATAAAATTGAATGATTAGAAGGAAAAGGAAAAGAAAAGATATGACGGTTCCAATGACCATGTAGTTACGATTTTGAAGGTTTGGAATGGTTTACTTTATGTAAAATTATGATTCAGAAATGAAAAGTTAATTAATTTAGTGCAAGAAATTAATAAAAGGATTTAAGAAATGGTAGAGAAATACTTTGTCACTTGAGAGATGAAGATTTCGTTTATGAAAGGAAAAGAGAGGTTGAAAGTGTTTGAACCTCAACTTATTTTAAAGAGGACTGATTTTTAGAATTGATTTAAGAATTATGGAGAATGCGTTGGTGACTTGAAATTTACTAACGTATAGCTCATTCATTGGGTTTTTGAGCGTGTTAGGAAATTTTAAGTGAGAAAATATGGAAAGATAAGGTAAGAAATGGTATAAAATTTTAGAAAGGCCAAAATGAGGTTTAGAAGGTTGAGAAATATTTTACGCAGTGAAAAGATGATAGAAAATGCTTTTGGTAACTTAAAAACATGATTTTTAAGCTACGCGATTTCAAAAACGACAAAAAATCGCTACGCGATTGAAAAACGATGGAATATTTTACGCGATTGAGAAAACAATGGAAAATCGCTATGCAATTGGGAAAACGCGACAAAAGTGTTGTGCGATTGAGAAAACGCGATAATGTGATTTCGCGATTGAATATACAGTAGGATTACTATTGGACCAATGTATGGACCCTGTATAAGAAATGATGAGTTTTGCATGTGATTGGCTTTGGTGCATTAAACATGCATTGGAAAGGTCTGATGGACTGGATAAGGCCATTGGCCTTGGAGAGAATACACCTCTTGAACGGGTACGATATGTGTAGTGTAGGTCACTTGTTGACCTTGGGGGCGTTAGGATGCTGGTTGTCCACAATGGGCAGTTGGTAGCTCTTATGTACCATGGATTAGACCGATGCAACACACCAACGATCCGGACCGAGACACTATTCTTAATCAAGATCTGGTAAAGACTGTCGTGTATATGCTAGATGTGCAAACACTTATGAGAATTGTGGCACGTGGTCTGAGGCATATTGGTACAGACAGATTTTTTGGATCAATCTCTTCGACTTGAGTTTAGCTCCATGGAGTAGGAAAATAAGTCAGTAATTATACGCATAATTTGGACATATTTGAATGTTTTGGTGACATTTTATATGTTAAGTGTCGATGAATGATGGAATGAAATGATGATGTTTACTATTTATTATATTTGTATCATTGTATGATATATCTATATGATGTACTGTTTGTGTTATCTCTGTGCTGCCATATTGGTAATGGTGTATGTGATGTAAAGACACTGAGCAAAGTACCGAGCAAGAAGGTGAAGAGGAACAAATTCCCACTGAGGAAACTGAGTTCTGATTAGATGGCAACCAGGTCAAGTTTCTTTGGATATGTGAGACTACAGTTTCATGGAGGAGCTAGTGCTGGGAGGATTAGTCCCAATGAGGAGGGACTAATATATCAGGGACATTTGACGGTCAATATAAGCAGGATATTTCATGGAGATCCGTTCTTTTCTGTCACTATTTATGTACTTGTAGAATTTTCGCTGTCTATTAGGCAATATTGCGGTGGTAGGTACCTCGTCCCAACGGAGATCAGTATAGTGTCGTCTGCACGGACACCGATCCGTAGGACTTCTCGTCAAGTTGGATTCCTGCCTGCTGAGGAATCTGAGGAGGACCCGTCTGAGGGTTTTGCTGTCTAGTCATACTTGGGCAAGTATGTTAGTTTAAATAATGTTCAAATACTTTTGAGAACTATGTCTGTAAATATTTAAGTATGTCAGTACTGAGACTTATGTATATGATGTAAATTATTTGTGATGTTGTTTAGAATTTTATATTCTGCTAAGTTTATTTTATTAATATTCCAGAAATTTATAACTTATATTTACATTACAAATTATATTTTATAATATTTTTGTAATTTGGTAATTAAGTAACATAAATGTGATACCCTACAATGGGTATTACATTAGTTGGTATCAGAGCCCAAGTTAGAGTCTTTTAGGTTTGTGGTTAGGTCTGACTTGTTTATGTTGTGTGATCTCTGTGATTAGTTTTCGAAGGGAAACAATATTATTTGAAAGATTGATCTTAACTCTTCTTTGTGTTGTCCAGTTTGATTTAGAGAAAACGTAATGGCTAGATGAGGAAGAGGACGCGTAAATACTAGAGCAGGAATTGGAAATATTGGTGACGACAACCAAAACATGGTTGCAATGGTAGCAGCAATGCAACAAACGGTTGATGTCATTGTGTAGCAAAACCAAAGAACGAATGAGGATGCTCAAAGTATGTTAGAATTTCATAGAAATAATCCACTAAAGTTTCATGGAGAATTTGACCCAGAGAAAGTTAATCTGTGGATCAAAGAACTAGAAAAGATATTTGAAGGTATGGGTTGTATCGATGAACGGAAGCTTACTTTCGCAACTTTTGTGCTAGTAGGAGATGGAGAAGACTGGTGGGCAGGAGCCCGAAGATTGATACAAGCTGAGGGAAGAGTTGTGATATGGCAACTCTTTAAGTAGAAATTTCTGGGGAAGTATTTCCCAGTTAGAGTTCGGCATGCTAAGGAAATAGAATTCCTTAGTTTGAGACAAGGGGTGATATCCGTAAGCGAATATGCTGTAAAATTCGAAAGCTTGTCTAACTTTTCGAGGTATTTTCAGATGCACCCGGACGAGGAATGAAAGTGCAGAAAATTTGAAAAAAGACTGAAACTTGATATTAAGCGGGCAGTGGCAACCTTGGAAATTGATCAGTTTCTAACATTGTTAGACAAATATCGAAAGGTTGAGGAAATTGATCATCAACGTGAGGCGAGGAATAAGAACTTTGGACCTACACAGTTCCAAAGAGGAAAGGGTAGCAGTGGCAACCGTTATCAGCATAAACCATATGCTAGACCGACAGGGGGTCAGAACCGGCAACAATCTGTTGGAGGAGTTTCCAGTGGAAATAAAATTGGTCAGACAAGAACTTCAACACCCAAATGCTTTAAGTGTGGAAATGATCATCTAACTAAAGATTGCCAACACAAAGGAGTTATCTGTTACAGATGTGGGAAGCCAGGACATTTCTCCAGAGAATGTGTTCATATGAAAGCAGAACCCTCAGTGGGGAATGTCCGTACAGCGAGACCACAGGCGGGTGGTCGTGTATATACCATGAGTGGGGAAGAAGCCGCAAAATCAGAGGACTTGATTATGGAGGAGTGTGCTATCGAAGGTAATCCTTTAATAGTACTATATGATTCAGGACTAACATATTCTTTCATTGCCTATGATTGTGTGAAGCGTTTAGGATTATTGGTGACTGCATTACCTTATGATTTGAGTGTTGCTACTCTTACTGATAAGCCTGTAGTTACTTCAAAAGTATGTTTGAAGTGCCCTGTCTGTGTTAGGAATAGAATCTTTTGTGTGGACTTGATATGTTTGCCTCTTTCCAAGATTAATGTAATCTTAGGAATGGATTGGTTGTCTTCTAACCATATCCTAATAGATTGTTCCATTAAGATGTTAGTATTTCCAGAGGCTAAGGATTTTAGATTCCTAACGGCTACTCAAGTAGAAGAGTGTTTGAAGGAAGGAGATCAGGGGCACTTGTTGTTATCTTCTTTAGAGGTTCAATGTGAAGATGTTTTAAAGGATATTTTCGTAGTTAATGAATTTCCTAAAGTGTTTCCTGAAGATATAACTGGACTACTGCTAGTGAGGGAAATAGAATTTATAATTGATTTAGTACTGGGAGTTGAACTGATATCTATGGCGCCCTACAGGATAGCACCGGCAGAGTTGGCAGAACTCAAGAAATAGCTGGAGGAATTGTTGGAGAAGCAATTTGTGAGGCCAAGTGTGTCACCTTGGGGAGCTCCAGTATTACTGGTTAAGAAAAAGGATGGGACTTCTCGTCTATGTGTAGACTACTGACAGTTGAACAAAATCACGATCAAGAATAAATATCCACTTCCAAGAATCGAAGATTTGATGGATCAATTGCGAGGAGCCACAAAATTTTCCAAGATTGATTTATGTTTGGGTTACCACCAGATTCGTGTGAAGGTGAAAGATATTCCCAAGACTGCATTTCGGACACGTTATGGGCATTACGAATATCAAGTGATGTCGTTTGGTGTGACTAATGCACCAGCCACATTCATGGACTTCATGAATAGGATTTTTCGTTCGTACTTGGACAAGTTTGTTGTTGTCTTTATTGATGACATTTTGATCTACTCTCGAAGTCAGGAGGAACATGCTGAGCATCTCAGAGTGGTTCTCTAGACATTGAAAGAGAATAAGCTATATGCAAAGTTGTCCAAATGTGAATTTTGGTTAAGCGAAGTTCAATTTTTGGGACATGTGATATCGGAGGAAGAGATTGAAGTTGATGCTTCAAAGGTGGAGACGATTCTTGAACGGGAAAGGTTGAAGACTGTATCAAAGATCCGTAGTTTTATTGGATTAGCCGGTTACTATCGACTGTTTATTAAGGGGCTTTCCAAGATAGCAAGACCTCTTACCCAACTTACCCGAAATAATCAACTGTTTGCATGGACTAATACATGTGAAGAAAGTTTTCTGGAGTTGGAAAGACGACTGACTACTTCACCAGTATTGATTCTACCTGATCCGAACGAACCTTTCGAAGTATATTATGATGCTTCGTATCAAGGATTAGGTTATGTACTTATGCAGGATCGAAAGGTTGTGGCTTATGCTTCAAGACAACTAAAGGTGCATAAGAGGAATTATCCGACTCATGATTTGGAATTGGCAGCTATAGTGTTTGCGTTGAAAGTGTGTAGACATTTTCTCTATGGGGCAGCGTTCACTGTTTTTAGTGATCATAAAAGCTTGAAGTACTTATTTGAGTCAAAGGCAAAGTACTTGTTCCTGTAGAGGTCTTGGTTTTGAGTCTCTTGCAACAGCATAACCTTGTCAATTCAAAGTCACACAACAGTGCCATCAAATCCCTTATAAATACTACCAAGACCATTAAACATAAACACAACAATTATTCAAAGTTAAGTAACTTCTGAGTTTAGAAACTTTTCAAATTCCAGAATCAATATCTGGAACTCCAAGACTGACATTGAGTTCAGAAACTAAAAATCCAGCAGTAACAACAACCTATCAAGATAAACCAAAATAATTACTTTAAATTATGACTCAAATCGGAATGCAAACTAATAAAAATAGGATGAACAAAATCCTCATAACATCATTTGGGGTCAGATCAGATGCATCAACTTGGAATTACATTATAACAAAAGCATCATCACACACACGTCTCACATGAAATGAAGGGTCAACATGAGCAACAGAACTACTCTTAGTCTCAACAGTGATTAACCACTCTTCAAACACTCAGAGAAGAAAGCAGCCATGAGATTTAAAAATGAATAAAATGATATTGAAGAAAATCCCGTTAAAAATCATATTTATAAGAAAAACAAATAGTTGATATAAATTAGCGTTGGAACCCAAAAACTCATATCTGTGTTAAATCTAACAAAAATACCAAGAATAAACGAAAGAACTAGGATCACCCAAATTGGGAAGTAGAAGTAAATAATGAAATGGAAAAAAAATTCACTCAAACCAACTAACTATACCTAGACCAACAACTTCTCAACAATTTTGCTTCATAGCTTCAGCCTCTATACAACCCATTTTCATCTATTGCCTTACAAGCAACTATGTCAAACCATCCTAACTGGTTAAAAAATTGTGAGCTTGATTTATTGGACAAACTATTATTTGATAAGTGATATGAGTCCATAATATGATCTGCTATAGTGAAAGTTGCTCTATCAAAAACTATTAAACCCAAAATGTTATAGGTATTAATGAAATTACTTCAACCCAGCAATTCATAGTTTAGCTACAATATATACTTTGGATAAAGTGTGAACACATAATAGTGAGAGAGTCATATCAAATTCCAGCCAACACGTGCATTTCTCTACCCACCCTCACGTTAACCCTCCATACCAAAACCTGTAGTACGAAGCCACATACTCCCAAACACAAACCAGAACCTTAACCCCTTCATAATTGACCCAAACACCCCCTACAACTACGCCTTGAGCCTGAAAATCCTTACTAAGTTTCTTCAGTTTTTCCTAACAAACCCAGAAAGTTAGACATTAGCAACCCAAATCCCTGTAACTTAGAGACAAATATTATTGAAAGGAACAAAGACAAATACAAACATCAATTAAATATGACAAAGAGAGATTGCAGAGGATCAAACTCACTCAAAATGCAAAAGTTAAGGTTTCGTTGAATTGGCAATCCCAGTCTAGGCGTGACTTGAAAGGGCTATATGGCTTGAATCAAACTTATTCCCATCATCAAGAAAAGTCCCCATTCAGTCAGGGATGTCAATTTTCAAGTTGAATTATGATACAGTGAACTATCAATAAAAAAATTCAAAATTCAAAATTCTCAATAAAAATATTAGAAAGACAAACAAATACAAATTTCAAAAGGAACCCAAAAAGAACATATAGTCATAGATTTCACTGGGTTGCAAATTATGGGGAGAGCTTTGTTTGAGGGGTCACAGATGGGAAACGTCACAAAATTAGAGGGAAAAAATAGAAGAGGAAGAAGAGATTTGGGAGCTTCCAGAAGAAAAATGGAGGTTCCAGAGCCACCATTCATTGCCTCCACTGCACCACCGGCCACCCAGACCAGTGCACCCCCCACTTGTCGCTCATAAACTACTGGTGTAGATGAGCAAAGGGGAAGATGCATAACTCTTCTCCCATTCGCCTGTTGTTCTGGACCATGATCTGGGATCCCGTCTAGTGGATTAACCCGACATGTGTAGAGCTGGACTCTGCCCTGTTTCATAGCTTAGCCTTGATGATAGTCCAGACCCCAGAGCCAGGCACGTTGAACAACATTGGCCCATAATATCAAGACTGTTAGATTTGGGCAGAGATAGGAGAACTGAGCTGGCACCTCTAACACTTCTCACCTGACAGTAATCTCTAATTGATTAGAGAAGAACTGGATCTTTTAGAAGAAAGAAGGCGTGTTGCTCATATATGAGACGTCGCAATCAAGCAGAGGACTGCAACACGATACAACCTAAAGGTTGTTCCTAGGAAATTCCAACCAGGCAACCTAGTCCTCCGCAGAGCTGACATTGGAGGTAGGAACACCTCCCAAGGGAAGTTGGCTCCTAATTGGGAAGGCCCCTATCATGTCGTGATCAACACTAACAAAGGCGTCTAGACCTTATAGACATTAACAAGCAAGCCGGTGAAGAACTTTTGGAACACAAACAAACTTAGAAAATACTATAGTTAAGTGCCATCTAAGGCCTAGTCTCTTAGTTTACTTCGTGTTTGATCTACTCCAATCATTATGGGAGCACTTTGTATGGACCTTAGTCCTTTACTAACTCAATAAAACGAAGTGATTTTGATACATTTACTTACATTCAGAAAGACAGGAAAGACCCTCAAGGCTACGGACAACTTTGAAAGCATTCATGTCACGCCATTATAGTATCCGTCATGAGTTGTCTTATGTTAAACAGGTTGTGCAATAGAAAAATCCTATGTTTTGGGAAAATTCTAGCACTAAATTGTAAACATTAAAAGACCTCGGCTAAGGACCACTTAAAATTATACCAAAGTCACGAGGGATCCTAAATATCAAAACGATTGGTAATGGACCCCGGACAAGGTTCTTACTATACTAAAGTCATGAGAGATCCTAAATACCAAAATGATTGGTAATAGACCCCAGACAAAGGTTTCTATTGATTACCTAAAGCAAATGGGTTCCCAAATGCCAACACGTCTTGGACATCGGACCCTAAGCTAAGGTTCTAAGCTGAAATTTTGCCTAAGTCCTAAGGGAAACTCTGAGCGCTCAATTGTAATGGGCGTTGGACCCTAAACTATAGTCTCCCCCTTATTAGAAATATTCCTAAGTCTATAAAATGGTTGTGAAAAGCAACACAATGAGTGTTGGACCCAGTAAAGACCATGGAAAAAGAAACTGGCAGAATAGATAAATTTAAAACCCCGAAACCCGGGGTAATTGTTTCAACATAAATAAAAAAACCTCATGCAAAGGGCAAAGTCAAGAACTAAGAAGCATTTTTCAAATCTTCAGCAACATCCAGACCTTGAGCGGTGGTGGACGGAGCCTTAACAACACTTTGACTCTCAAGAGCCGCATCGGGGTTCATAAGATGACTGTCCCAAATCACCCTCCTCGAGTCCTACTCGTCCAATATCAAGGCCACTCCAAGATTGAAAAGTTGGACCTGATCAACGGCTTTTTGAAACTGCTCCTCGCTAATTTTCAAGGAAACCGTAATAAGCTGTTGGACATCACCTTGCAAAGAGACCATCCAAACGGAGACCCCCCTCTGAATTTCTGCCAAGTTGGCCTTCTTTTGCCTCAAAGTGTATATCGAGGTTGCCAGCTCATTCTCCAACCCTTGGGCCTTGGTTTCTACATCGTTCTTGGCCTTCAAAGCTTCATTTTTGGCCTTCAGAGCCAGGTGTTCACATCGCTCAGCTGTCGACACCTTCTCAGCCATCTGTTTGCTATAATCATCATAACATCTCTCTAGGAAGCGAGATTCAACAACAATATGAAGAGCGTATATCTGGAAGGACGATAAAATCTCCTTTGTGTCAAATTGAGTGATATGGCCCACCACTCAATCATCAAGGATGTTGCGGTCTATGAAAGTTATGGGATCCGAGTTATCTGAATACAGAGTGATCTGACTAGTTTGCCCATTCTCAATGGCCACTTTCTTACCCCGGTCATCAGGTTGGCCGCTCTTGATAGCTCTCTTTTTTCACCTCTCGAGTGGCTATTGTGGAGACCCTTCCAACTGAATAGGCTCCCCCTTAATCACTGGAACTTTAGCTAGTGGGAGTGGGGAAACCGAAGCAGCAACTGCGAGGGCACTCAAGGAGCTAGTCACATTCTTGGCCATCAAGGCCTCAAGAACTGCCAGAGAACTTCCAGATGCCATCTTAGCTAAGCTTCCTACAAAACAAACAAAAGGTCAGTGAATGAGGAAAACATGCAAGAAATTATCATACAGAGCAAAGAATTATGAAGGCTTCAAGTTACACTACTTAGATTAGCTAGAAGAGTTGCATCATCAAGGGTCTCTAACACGTCCCTCGAAGAAATCCTACTAACTCGGTCGACCCACGTTTCGAAGAACTCAACACACTCGACCTCGTCGTTGTTGATATGGTGCTTCTCTTTCTCAATCAGCTTAAGAGGGATGTACCACGCCCCCTAAGTCCAATACATGCTAAACTTTGGTTCCCCGTCATTATTCAACCAGAAGGGACGAGTGTCAGGGGCTGCCGTTAACTTGAAGAACTTCTCTTTAAAGTCCTTGTAACTTTCTTGGTAGGGAAGAAAGACTTTCTGACCTTGCCTCGATCAGACTGAGAGTCAGGTCTGCTAATAGGCATTATCACCTGTGGTGTCCCGGGGCCGACGAGGGCGGGGAGTGGACGTTGGTGTAAGAGAAACACGTACAAGGAACGACTCCTGGCAGGCTTCTAGGCGAAGGGTCCCATGAATGAACTGAATATGCACATGAATGAGAGGGATTCAGAGACTGTGCAGGTATGAGACTGCATTGTTGAGGATGGCTTAAAGGAATTGATTAGGCGTAGTCATATCAACAAGTTGCAACTTCTTTTCGAGAGCCTAGAACATAAGAACTCCATAGTTAAGCGTGCTTGACCTGGAGCAATTGTGGGATGGGTGACCTTCTAGGAAGTTTCTTAGGATGCGTGTGAGTGAGGACAAAGTACGCTGAAAAAACTCGTGTTGGTTTGTGGAGATACTCGTCAATCCTGCAGGCAGTCCTGGGATGTTACATCATCCACTAAGTTAAACCGAGTATGGAAATAGAAGAAAACTTTTTCTGAACACCGCAACCCGAGAATCGACAAATACTCTCAAAGGCGAGAATGTTCGCCCAACCAATGGGATGAATTTGGGACAAGGCATATTGAAAAGTACAGAGGACAGCAAGTTGAAAATCATTAAAAGGAAGCCGGACTCCGAACCGAGTAAAAAAGTCCTTGTATAGGAACATAACGTGTGCTTCGGCCTGCCGAGAAGAGCATACCCTCTCATTCTCCGAGGACATAATGCTAAATTCGTGGTCCCTACTACCTTTCTCAATTAGCATCAAGTAGCCTTGTAGTCTTTCAAGGTCTTCTCCAAGATAGAATTGAGATTTTCGGTCGTAAGCATCATCCCCAGCCCATGGGTATACTAACCGGGGACCGCGACGAATCCGAATAAGGTCTTCGTCAACCGGATCCCAGACTTCGGGAGTCGGAGCTTGGGGACTACCCCTCCTTTTTCCTCTGGCCATCAAGTTCTTGGTAACACCCACAAAGGCTGATGAGCAATTGTCAGAATCAATCAACTTAAAGATTCAGACACGAAAGGGGGCAAACAAAAAAAAATAATGCCCACATACCGGTCCCCAAGCCTTCCAAAGTTTGAGCTTCAAAAGGACACCTCCGTCATGCTTGGCACAATGGAGGAGATGCTCCAAAGGGACATTGACATTGAAAAGAATAGAAAACTATGATAGCCAGACTTCTTCCATTTAAAGAAAAAAAAGAAGAAGTGCATTCCAAAAAATAGAACGCACAACCACTCTTTGACTCAATGACAGAAGCAAATGAAAGGAAAATAGAAAGGGAAATAGAGAGATAAACCTTGTGTAAAAGGTAGATTTGGACAAAGAAGGGAACATAAATGGTTGAAAAGCTCTTCTCTCCACGCCTCTGTGATGCACGAAGTCTCTCCGGGAACCCTTCAAATCACCAAAATGCTCAGAAACAATAAAGTGGGGACGATGAACCCTCGACCCTTATTTATAATGATAAGATGGTTAGAGGATTTGTTTGTCAAAACCTCTCAGTTTTCAAAAAACTACCCATCATGGCGCACAAAGCACTAAGCACAACTACCCAACCAAAGTGTAACACCCACCGTAGGGTGCCACATTTATGTTACTTAATTACCAAATTACCCCTTCCATTATAAAATGTGACGTTGTGATAAAAATACGAGTTGTAAAATTTTTTCCTCTTTGATATTGATAAAATAAACTTAGCAGAAAATAAAAATATTATACATCATCACACATAATTTACATCATGTACATTACAGAAGTACTGTCGACATTATTTATATACAGACCAAGTCTCAAAAGTAGTTGACATACTTAAATATTTAAACGACTCGCCCAAGTCTAACTAAATAGTAGAACTCTCAGTCGGGTCCTCCTCAGACTCCTTAACAGATAGAAATCCAGCTCGACGCGAGGTCCTACGGACAGGTATCCGAGCATACAACACAATACTAATTTCCGTTAGGACATAATACCTAGTATCCCAATGCTGCCTAATTGACAGCGGAAATTTGACATGTACATATATAGTTATAGAAAGAAACGGATCTCCATGGAATTCCCTACTCATGTTGACCGTCAGATTTCCTTGATATATAAGTCCCCTCTCATTGGGACTAGTCCTCCATGCTCTAGCTCCACCGTGTAACTGTAGTCTCACGTAACCAAAGAAACTAGGTCTTGATATCATCTTATCAAAACTCCGCTTCCTCCATAAGAACCTGCTCTTCTTCACCCTCTTGTTCTATACCTTGCTCAACGTCTTTACCAAATATAAATACAGTACAAAATAATATACAAAGAGGTGAGATCACCTATGCCAATACCAACATGACAGCACAGAGATAACACATACAATATATCATACAGATACATCATACCATAATCACAATCATGCCATCAACATTATTTATCATAACAGATACAATAAATAATAATTACCATCATGCCATTAATATTATTCAAATCACACAATAATTACAATAATGCCATCATATGATTATCATTATCATCATCCATTATTCCTCATCAGTTCAATTGTCATCGCCAATATTCCCCAATTATTATTTCATACAGATATAAATACTCAAATTTATGCATGTGCACATAAACTCAATTTCCTACTCCATGGAGCTAACACTCAGTTCGGAGAAATTGATCCGAAAGATCTGTCTGTACCAACATGCCTCAGACCACGTGTCACATTTCTCATATGTGCTTGCACATCTAGCATATACACGACAGTCTTTACTAGATCTTGATTAAGAATAGTGTCTCGGTCAGGATCATCGATGTGTTGCGTCGATCTAACCCACGGTACAAAAGAGCAACCAACTGCCCACTGTAGGCAACCCGCACCCCGATGCCCCCAAAGTCAACAAGTGACTTACACTACGCATATCGCACCAACTCAAGAGGTGTACGTCTCTCCTAGGCAAATAGCCTTATCTAGTCCATCGGACCTTTTCAATGCATGTTCAATGCACCAATGCCAATCATAGGCAAAATTCATCATTTTCTCATATAGTGTCCATACACTAGTTTATGCATATAAAATGCACCAATGCCAGTCACAGGCAAAATTTATCATTTTCTCGTATAGTGTTCATACACTAGTCCAACAGTAATCCTACTGTTTATTCAATCGCAAAAATCATATTATCGCGTTTTCATAGTTGCGCAACACTATTGTCACGTTTTCACAATCGCGCAACATTTCTATTACGTTTTCAAATTGCGTTGCGATTTTTCATCATTTTCTCAATCACGTAAAAATATTTCATTATTTTTCAATCACGTAGTGATTTTTCAACAATATTTCAATCGCGTAAAAATATTTAAACGCTTTCTAAATCGCATAGAAATATTTTAACGTTTTTCACATCGCGTAGCTTAAAAATCACGTTTTTAAGTTACATAAATCATTTTTCTCCATTTTACAACCACGTAAAATATTCTAAAATTTTCAATTCAATCTTTCTCAAAATAATATGACTTCTCACATTATTTTTCACATTTTCTAACTCAAAAAAATTCTTTTCACAATTTATTCCATAAATTCACCATTTCATTGAATTGAATCAATGTTTCTCACTTAAAATTCTCTAACGCTCTCCAAAACCCAAAGGATGAGTTTTACGTTAATAAATTTTAAATCATCAACGTTTCCTTTATAATTCAAAATAAATTCTCAAATTCAATCCTTTTCTAAAAAAATTTTAGGTTCAAACCCTTACAACCTCTATTTTCCTTTTATAACCGAATTTTCTATTTCTCAAGTGATAAAACACTCGATTCCCTTCCCAAAATCCTTGTACTAAATCAAATTATATTTTCACTTTGAAAATCACTTTGTTTCATAAAATCAAGGCATTTATAAGCCTTCAAAACCGTGGACATGGCCATTGAAACCATCAAAATATTTTTCCTTCTAAATTATCTAAGTTCCATTCATGGTTTTACACAAACAAAACCATTAAAATTTCTCACCAAAACTGTGAACACTTATTCCTTGAAAACAAACCTTTTGTTTATTTTCCTTGCTTTTCTAAACATCCAATTTTACCATTCATGAAAATATTAATTTATGAACACCTATTTTGAGGTGTTGAGGCCGAAATCCTCATGGTCATTGGAACCAAAAATTGTTTTCCTTTCCAATAATTTTATGGCATACATCACATATAATCAACATATTATATTTCAAGCATACCATAAAAGCAAATAAAAATCATATTAAGTATGCAAACACAAACAAATCATGCAAAGCACATCAAGCATAAGCAAATAATCAAAAACACATAAACACCCACAAATAATTACATGATCATGGATATGAATCCTCACATGGATTCACCATCCATCAAATACACAAACCATCTCTCACCACCATACTTGGTTGGTGAGATGGATCTCCCTCTTACCTCTTGAAGAACCACAAAGACTCCTTGTTTTGCTTCTTTTTCCAAGTCCTTCACCACCAAAAGCTTTTCAAATACAAAACAAAACACAAGTTTATTAGTATATCAAGCTTGAACAAGAAGAATCATGGATCAAACATGGCTTAGATCATGAAAAAGAGATAAGAAATGAAGTTTTCCTTACACTTCACCTCAAAAACCCTAGAACTTGTTCTTGGAAAAAAATCCTTGAAGATGGAAGATTTAGAGCTTGGTCTAAACTACAAAGGTTCTTGAATTGAAGAAAGGATTCAAGATAGGTGGTTGTTTAAAATTGTTGAGTGATGGAAGATGGTTCTTGGTGCTATGGCCGTGAGGTTTGCTTGGAGAGAAAGGAGAGAAAATTTTGTGAACTTAGCTTCTTGAAAAATGATCAATAATGACCCAGGTGATTAATAATGTCTTTAAACTTTGCTTTAGCTTCTAAACCCATCACAAAAACCGTCCCTCCCCCTCCATGCTTCATCAAAATGTGACCAATCTCACTAGCCACCATTTTAGGCAATCTTAACCATTGATTAGATCAATGGTTAGGATTAATGTAGCTTCTAGGTTTAGCCTTAGATAGAAGACTTAATCTAGGTCATTGGATCTTTCCTCCTTAAAATCCTAGCCATTAGATGTATTTCCAAAATGAAGGGTCAAGATTACTCCTTCAAACTTTATATCCAAGGGTCATAAATGGTCCTAGCCACTTTGTAAGACTAAATCTCCACCGTCGATTAAATCAAGACCCAATCTCTACCGTTGATTAAATTAATGGTGGATATCCAAGCCACTAATGTTGACTACGCAGTATAATATTTATTTTTTTTATCTGCTATAACCCTACGAATAATATTTTTACTGTATTTTTATTGTCGATAATTCAATACAATACAAAATATAGTAAAAGAAAATTTTAAAAACTATTTTCGGATTCAGGTTTAGTAAGATCCCCCATCTCCATCTCAACAGTACGAATTTTTCGAGTTGCAGAAAAATTTTCACATTTTGGGACTCAACTGAGCCCACATACAGCCCCCTTGGGCCCAAAGACAGCCCACGGATAACACTAAAATAATCAGAGTAATATAAAAATTTCATAATCATCCACAAAATCACAAAAATTAGAAAACTTACAAAAATCAAATTAGATTACGTAAAATAATTAAGACTTAACAGTAAAAATTAATTTACGTAAAATTTTCCGCTGCACGAAAATTATTATTTCCCTAACACGGAGTAAATCACACAAAATGATCAAATGTACTGACGAAATATTCAAAATAATTTTACAGTACACAGAAATCACTAAACAGTAGAATTCTGTTAACTGTCAAAATTACTATCAACTAGTTAAGAATTTGGGGTGTTACAATACTCCCCCTCTAAAAAGAAGTTTCATCCTCGAAACTTGATAAACTTGATTTCACACCCTCAGAATAAATATGAATATTGTTCTTTTATCTTTTCTTCTAGTTCCCATGTAGCTTCACCGCTTACGTCGTTCCAAACTATTTTAACCAATGAATTTTGCTTACCTCAAAGTTGTTTTGTCCTTCGATCCTCAATCTTGACTGGAAACATTTCAAAGGTTAAGTTTTCCTTCAGTTGTACTGTGTCTGGCTCGATAACATGGGTAAGATCAGGAATATACTTCCGTAGTTGTGATACGTGAAATACATTGTGAAGATTCGACAGAAAAGGTGGTAATACAATTTGATAAGCTACCGGACCTATCCGACGTAAAATCTGATACGGCCCGATAAACTTTGGAGTGAGCTTCTTAGACTTAAGCACTCGTCCAACTCCAGTCATAGGTGTCACTCACAGAAATACATGGTCACCTTCTTCAAACTAAAGCAATTTTCTCTTTTTATCAGCATAGCTCTTTTGCCGAGTGTGAGTCATCCTCATCTTGTCTTGAATCATTTTAACTTTCTTAGTTATCTGTTGTACAAATTCCGGTCCTACTATAGCACTTTCACCATCATAATACTAACACAATGGTGTTCTACATCGTTTCCCATACAATACCTCATAGGGTGCCATCCCTATGCTCGAATAAAAACTGTTGTTATATGTGAACTCTATTAATGGCAAAAATTCATCCTAACAACCAGTTTCTTCTAGAACATAAGCTCTCAACAAGTCCTTTAACGACTGAATCATCCTATTTGACTAACCATCAGCTTATGGATGATAAGCAGAACTCAGACGTAGCTTTATTCCCATCGTTTTTTTGTAAACTATTCCAAAATCTCGACGTAAACCTTGGATCTCGATCCGAAATAATACTGGATGGTACACCATGAAATCTAACAATTTCATTGATGTACACTTGAGCCAACTTTTCCATTGAGTACTTAATATTAATCGGCAAAAAGTGCGCCGACTTAGTAAGCCAATCAACAATTACCCAAATAGAATCGTGACCTTTTCGAGTCTTTGGTAGTCCTGTCACAAAATCCATTGCTATGTCATCCCATTTCCATTCAGGAATAGGCAAAGGTTGCAACATTCCCGAAGGTCTTTGATGTTCCACCTTAGCCTTCTGACAAACTAAACAGGATTATACATATTCAGCCACATCCTTCTTCATTCCTTGCCACCAATATAATTGCTTCAAATCTTGATACATCTTTGTGGCTCCTGGATGCATACTCAATTTACTCCTGTGAGCTTCATCCAAAATCAATTTCCTAAGCTCTGAATCATTTGGCACACAAACCCTTCCTTTAAACTTTAGAATTCCATTAGCTCCTTCGCTAAATTCCAACACCGCTCCTTGGCTCCTTGCTTCTTTTGCTTCTTGCAAATATTGGTTACTGTTTTGTCCTTCTCGTATATTATCCATCAAATCATTTGAAATGGTGATCATGCTTAAACACATCTTCCCTGGCGTCAATTTCACAGACAAACGCATATCCCGAAATTCCTCTATTAATTCCTTCTCCTTAATCATCATAACAGAAGCACTAAGCATTTTCCTACTTAAAGCATTCGCTACGACATTCACTTTTCCAGGATGATATTGTAACTGAAAGCATAGTCCTTCAGAAATTCTAACCAACGCCTTTGTCTCATGTTCAACTCTTTTTGGTCAAATAGATACTTCAAACTTTTATGATCACTAAAAATAGTAAACGTTGCTCCATAGAGAAAATGTCTCCACACTTTCAACGCAAACACCACAGCTGCCAATTCCAAGTCATGAGTCGGATAATTCCTCTCATGCACTTTCAACTGCCTTGAAGCATAAGCCACCACTTTACGGTTCTGCATAAGTACACAACCCAATCCTTGATACGAAGCATCGCAATATACTTCGAAAGGTTCGTTCGGATCAGGTAGAATCAAAATCGGTGAAGTAGTCAATTGTCTTTTCAACTCTTGAAAACTTTCTTCACATGCATCAGTCCACACGAACGGTTGATTCTTCCGTGCAAGTTGAGTAAGAGGTCCTGCTATTTCTGAAAACCCCTCAATGAACCGTCTATAATAACCAGCTAATCCGACAAAACTACGGATTTATGTTACAGTCTTCAGCCTTAACTATTCCAAAACCGTCTCCACCTTTGAAGCATCAACTTCAATCTCTTCCTTCGATATCACGTGTCCTAAAAATTGAACTTCGCTTAACCAAAATTCACATTTGGACAACTTGGCATACAACTTATTCTCCTTCAAAATTTGGAGAACCACTCTGAAATGTTCAACATGTTCCTCCTGACTTCGAGAATAAATCAAAATGTCATTTATAAAGACAACAATAAACTTATCCAAGTACGAATGAAAAATTCTATTCATAAAGTCCATGAATATGGTCGGTGCATTCGTCACACCAAACGGTATCACTTGATACTCATAATGCCCATAACAAGTCCAAAATACAGTTTTGGGAATATCCTCCGCCTTCACACGAATTTGATGATAACCAGATCGTAAATTAATCTTGGAAAATATTGCGGCTCCTCGCAATTGATCCATCAGATCATCTATCCTTGGAAGTGGATATTTATTCTTAATCATAATCCTGTTCAACTGTCGGTAGTCTACACATAGACGTGAAGTTCCATCCTTCTTCTTTACCAACAATACTGGAGCTCCCCATGGTGACACACTTGGTCTCACGAATTGTTTCTCCAATAAATCCTCCAGTTGTTTCTTAAGTTCTGCCAACTCTACTGGCTACATCTGATAGGGTGCAATAGATATAGGTCTAGCTCCAGGTACTAAATCAATAGCAAACTCAATTTCTCTTTCTAGCGGTAGTCTAGGTATATCTTTAGGAAATACCTCAGGAAATTCATTAACAACAAAAATATCTTTCAAGACATCTTCACATTGAACCTCCAAAGAAGACAACAATAGATACCCATGATCTCCTTCCTTCAAACAAGCTTCTACTTGAGTAGCCGTTAGGAATCTAGGATCCTTAGCTGATGCACAATTTTTCTTGACCAAGTCTACAAACTCGATGCGAGATTAATTGTTGCATTGCGAACCCAAGTACAGGTTGTCTCAAGTAATAAATTTCTCGGGAGTCTGAGGTCGATCCACAGGGAATTGATGAAGAAAAATTAAGGTAAGGTAAATATTTTGTTACTACGGTAAAAAATGTTTACTTGGGTAAAAAGATCCACTCTTGGTAAATAAAGTAAAGGTAAGATTAATTCCTTTTTATAACTCAATTAGAATCCTCACATAATGGAAGTTCCAATCGGAAAATATAACATTAAAAGTCTATTACGTAATTATATTATGTTTTCTTTAATTATTACCACCACTTGTAAATGAGTTAAAACATTCACTGTGCAAATCCTATTGTCTACAACAAATCAAGAACTCCTCTTTACAAGGGTAGTTTCTAAATTATCAAAAACAACATATAACACGTATAATAGTTACTAGAAAATAAATCATTAAAGCACAAGAGAGGAATATATCTAACCTTATTTTATTACTAAGAGCTTCACACTTTGACCCAAGTAGACTGGAATTTATTTACACATAGAGTAGAAAGAAGAAAAAAAGAAAAAGAAAGAGAAAGAACATTGAAGGGAGACTGAGGAGAAGAGGTTGGGCACTGCCCAGAACCCCCTCTCCAGCGTCTCCCCCAAATTCCATACGTTTCTGACATTTGATTGCCTATTTATAGGCAATTTGAAGTGGAGCTACAGTGGAATGCAAATTGCATCTACAGTGAAATGGTAATTTGCATCTACAGGAGGAAACTTAACGATTAAGGATGTTACGTCATTAATGACATATTTATTTTTTTATTTTAATAATAATTGAGCAAATGTGTACAGCCGTGTCTCCTGTTTTTTTTTTCATTTTTGAGAAAAGTGGTCTTCATGAAAGTTGTAGGCCTGGATATTTGCTTTAAAACGGCTTTGGTTTGAGTCCAAAATCATTCCTAAAACTCAAGATATGGTCTAATTACTGCAGAGTGTTTTGGACCCGATTTCAGCTCCTCTATTTTGACTTGCAAGCCCAATATCACCTCTAAGGAGTCCGAACTGAGTTTTGTATTCTTCATCAAAGTTGTAGGGCTAAGCTTTCCTACAAGACCAAAAACACATCAATTAAATATTTGCAACTCAAGTTATAGCCAGTTTACTAAATACTGCCAAAGAGATAATTAAGGTTAATTTATGCAATAACTTGTTTAATAATCCAACAAGGTTCAATATCATAAAATGTGTCAAAATCAACTTAATTAAGCCTGATTGAATCTTAAGAAGCCTAGTGAGAGGATTATAAAATGTATAAAATATAGTGTTATCATTAGCCCTAGGAAATACTAATGTCTTATTCGAACAATCAATTAGGATATGGTTAGAAGATAACCAATCCATTTCTAAGATTACATTAATCTTGGAAAGAGGCAAACAATCAAATCCACATGAAAGATTCTATCCCTAACACATACAGGACAATTCAAACATACTTTTGTAGTTATCACAGGCTTTGTAACACCCCCATAGGACATCACATTTCTGACTACCAACTCCTAATCTGAAAATGATTTCATAAATGGTTTAAGTTATAAAACATGGGTTTTAAAATTTCTTTTCGCGGAAATATAAAGTTACTGATATTTATAAGTAATACTGAAAAATAGATTTAAATCGATATATATATATATATATATATATATATATATATATATATATATATATATATATATATATATATATATATATATATATATATATATATATATATATATATATATATATATATACGTATACCACATAATATTTAATAACTATTCAAGAAATATAAAACTTACAAACTCAATTTTAAATAGTAGCAAACCCCATGACGGGTTCTACTCAATAGCACGGTAAAACACTAACGGTAAAAACTCAACATACTTATTTCGTCTTGTATCCATCCTGATGCGTCATGTATTTGTTTCTTGTCAACACTGCACACTATCGAATCCTGAATGACCACTCCTCAATGTTGTCACCAATCTCAAAATATTTGCTTCTCGTCACGTCTAAGAAACTCATTCCATCTACTATATAATTTTAATAATACAAGCACAACGAAACAATATAACAAAGAGGTGAGATCACCTACGCCAATACCAACATGGTAGCATAGAGATAACACAAACAGCACACCATACAGATATATCATACCATAATTATAATTATGCCATCATCATAATGTATAAAATAACAATAATTACAATAATGCCATCAACATTATTTATCATCATCATCATCCAACATTCCTCAATTATTATATCACACAGATATAAATATTCAATATTTACAATAATGCCCTCAACATAACCCAGTTATTCAACAGTTCAATTATCATAACCAATGCTTAATAATGATGCATATGTTATGCATGTGCTCATAGACTCAATATCCTACTCCATGGAGGTTTTCACAATTTCGAGAAAAATGCTCTGTTAATTATCAGCCTTAGCCAAAAGACAATCTTCCATATTAGCCCACAGACAATGCCCAGCCTTAGCCCACAGACAATGTCCAGCTTTCGAAAAGAATCGTGTTCTTGTCGGGTATCATCAATGCGTTGCAATGGACTGCATCGCCAAGTGGCATATAGTCCAGCCTTAGCCCACAGATAAATATCCACTAGTCGACTGTCGTACCTTGACGCCCCCAAGATCCATCATAGACCTTACTATCAATTCACATTCTCTCTTCAACCACAAGGACCACAATAGCATCAGCTATTAATTTTTGTTCAAAATTCAACATATGCCTCAATGCATATTTTTCCAATGCATGTATAATGCACCAAATACCAATCACAGGCAAAATTCATCATTTCCAATGCATGTT
The DNA here is from genome assembly GCA_029884605.1 of Ormosia emarginata. Classification (NCBI taxonomy): domain Eukaryota; kingdom Viridiplantae; phylum Streptophyta; class Magnoliopsida; order Fabales; family Fabaceae; genus Ormosia; species Ormosia emarginata. Next base: position 21,447,451 of record JAQQTP010000074.1, on the reverse strand, counting down.
CAATGCACCAATGCCAATCACAGGCTAAATTTCATGATTTTCTCATACAGTGTCCATACACTAGTTCAACAGTAATCATACTGTATATTCAACAGCGAAATCATATTATCGCGTTTTCATAGTCACAAAACACTTTCGTCGTGTTTTCACAATCGCGTAACATTTCTGTTACATTTTCACAATTCTGCAACATTTCTGTTGTATTTTCAAATCACGTATTGATTTTTCCACGTTTTCTTAGTCACGTAAAAATATTTACACGTTTTTTGAAATCGCGTAGTGATTTTCCACCATTTTCAAAATCGCGTAACTTAAAAATCATTCTCTTAAGTCGCGTAAACCATTTTTCATCATTTTCAAAATATTTAAATGCTTTCCAAATCGCGTAGCGATATTTTAACATTTTTCAAATCGCGTGAAAATATTTAAACGTTTTTCAAATCGCGTAGCTTAAAAATCACATTTTTAAGATACGTAAACATTTTTCACCATTTTACACTCACGTAAAATATTCCTCAATATTCCAAACATTATTTTGGACTTTCAAACAAATCAATATCATTTCTAACATCATTTTTCATATTTCACCTTTCAGAAATTCTTTACTCAAAATAACATGATTTTTCACATTATTTTTCACATTTTCTTACTCAAGAAAATCCTTTTCACAATAATTCCACAAAATCACTTTTCCATTGATTTTAAATTAATGTTTCCATCTTAAAATTTACTAACGCGCTCCAAAAACCAAAGAATGAGTTATACGTTAGAAAATCTCAAATCACTATTATATTCTCCATTTTTCTCAAATCAATTTCAAAATCAATTTTCTTTAAAATAAATTGAGGTTCAAACACTTTCAACTTCTTTTTGTCTTTCATAAACGAAATTCCATCTTTCAAGTAACAAAACACCTTATTTCCATTTTCTTTAATCCTTGTACTAAAACACTTTGTTCAAACACTTTGTTTCCACTTTGAAATCACTTTGTTTCGTAAAACCAAGGCATTACAAACCTTTAAAACCGTGGTACTTGACCATTGAAACCATCAAATATTTTTCCTTCTAAATCGATATGGTTTTACACAAACAAAACCATTAAAATTTTCTTAATAAAAATCGTAAGACTCATTGTCCTTAAAACCAATTCATTTGTTCATTTTCATGTTCACTTTCTTTGCAAATCTTTAAAATCATCAACTCATTGCTCTTTTCATTTAAAACTCACGATTAATAAAATACTTAAAATATTTTTATTCAAAAATGTCCTTGAGTTCCATTAAATTTCATTCTTGTTTTTACATAAAATAAATCAATAAAAAAAATTCTTCTCAAAATCGTGAACACTACTTCTTGAAAAAAAAAAAACAAACCCTTTGTTTATTTTCCTCACTTTTCTAATCATCCAATTTTATCATTCATGAAAATATTAATTTATGAACACCTATTTTGAGGTGTGAGGCCGAAATCCCTCTTGGTCCTTGGAACCAAAAATTATTTTCCTTTCTAACAATTTTTATGGCATACATCACATATAATCAACATACATATACATATTTCATCATAAATACCACAAGCATGCCATAATCAAAACAATAAATCATACTAAGCATGCAAGCACAAATAAACCATGCTAAGCATATAAACTACATAAACACATAAACACCCACAAATAATTACATGACCATGGATATGAATTCTCACATGGATTCACTATCCATCAAATATAAAACCATCCATCACCACCATACTTGGTTGGTGAGATGGATCTCCCTCTTACCTCTTGAAGATCCTCAAAAGCTACTTATTTTGCTTCTTTTTCCAAGTCCTTCACCACCAAAAGCTTCTCAATTACAAAACAAAACACAAGTTTATTAGTATATCAAGCTTGAATAAGAGGAACCATGGATCAAACATGGTTTAGAACATGAAAAGAAGAGAAGAAATGAAGTTTTCCATAACTTTACCTTCAGAACCCTAGAACTTGTTCTTGGAAAAACTCCTTGAAGATGAAAGATTTAGAACTTGCTCCAAACTACAAAGTGTCTTAGAATAAGGTAAGGATTCAAGAAATATGGTTGTTTGAAATTAAAGAGTGATGGAAGGCAATTCTTGGGTGCTTGGCTGAAACATGAAGGAGAAGAGAAATGGAGAGAAAGTTTGATAACTTAGGTTCTTGAAATTGATCAATAATGATCAATAATGACCAAAACAACATATAATTGGTGTCTTGAAACTTGGCTAATCTCCTACACCATCACAAAACCGTCCCCCCCTTCTTGCTTCTTCAAAATTTGACCAATCTCCAAGCTACCATTATTTGTGGATCCTTACCCATTGATTAGTTCAATGGTTAGGATTAATGTAGACTTTAAGTTAGAAGACTTAATCTAGGCCATTAGATCTTTCTCCTTGAAATTATAGCCATTAGATGTGTCTCCAAAATGAAGGGTCAAGATTACTCCTTCAAACTTTACATCCAAGCGTCATAAATGGTCCTTGTCACTTTTTTTTAAGACTAAATCTCCACCGTTGATTAAATCTAAATCCAATGATTATAAATGGTCCTAGTCATTTTTTGAGACCAAATCTCCACCCTTGATTAAATCAATGGTTGATATTTAAAGTCTTCCTTATTAAGCTTGTCTTTACAACCATTGATTAGATCAATGGTAAACATCCAAAGCTTCTTAACTAAGTTTATTCCCACACCATTGATTAAATCAATGGTGATCATCCAATGCTTCTTCATTAAGTTTGTTTCTCAACCGTTGATTAAATCAAGATCAAGTCTCCACCATTGATTAAATCAATGGTGGATATCCAAACCACCAATGTTGACTTAAGCAGTATAATATTTATTTTTCTATCTGCTATAACCCTAAGAATAATATTTTTATTATATTTTTATCACCCGATAATTAAATACAGTACAAAACACAGTAAAAGAAAATTTTAAAAACTGTTTCCAGATTCAGGTTTAGTAAGATCTCCCGTCTCCGTCTAAATAGTACAAATTTTTTATGCGTAAAAAAATTTTTACTTTGCGGGACCCACCTGGGCCCACGTAAGGCCACTTAGGCCCACAAACAGCCAAAAACAATCAGAGAAATATAAAAATTTCATAATCATCCACAAAAATCACAAATATTAGAAAACGTATGAAAATCAAGTCAGATTGTTAAAAATCATTAAGGATTTTCAAAAAGAAATAAAATACGAAGGCTCGTATACAATCTCAAAATAATATTAAAATAAAAAAAACATAAAAACTCCCAAAAATTCCTAAAAATCACAAAAATTATAAAATTCACAGAAGTCAAGTCGGATTATTCAAAATAATTAAGAATCGCTCGAAATAAATAAAATATGAATTTTCGGGGTGTTACAAGCTTATCAGTAGGAGTAGCAACACTCAAATCATAAGGCAATGTAGTCACAATCAATCCCAAACGCTCCACACAATCATATGCAATAAAAGAATGTGTTGCTCCTGAATCATAGAGTACGGTTAAAGGATTACCTTCAATAGCACACTCCTCCATGATTAAGTCCTCAGATTTCGCGGCTTCTTCCCCGCTCATAGTATACGCTCGACCACCCGCCTGTGGCCTTGTTGTATGAACATTCCCCACAGAAGGTTCCCTCTTTATCTGATCACAATCCTTGGATAAATGTCCAGGTTTCCCACATCTATAACAAACAATTCCTTTATGCTGACAATCCTTGGTCAGATGGTCATTCCCACACTTAAAACATTTAATCGTAGAAGTTCCAGCTTGACTTGTCTTACTACCACCAAAACTTCCTCCAACAAATTGTTGCCGGCTCTGACTTCCTACCAGTTTGGTGTATGGTTTTTGCTGAAAACGGTTTCCTCCGCTACTCTTTTCTTTTTGGAATCTTGTAGGTCCAAAGTTCTTATTTCTTGCCACACGCTGCTGATCAATCTCCTCAACCTTACGACACTTATCCAACAATTCTGGAAACTGTTCAATTCCCAGGGTTGCTACAGCTCGCTTAATGTCAAGCTTTAATCCTTCCTCCAATTTTCTACACTTCCAATCCTTATCCGGGTGCATCTGAAAATATCTCAAAAACTTAGATAAGCTTTCGAATTTTGCAGCATACTCACTTATAGACATCACCCATTGCCTTAAACTAAGGAATTCCATCTCCTTAGCATGACGAACACTTGCTGGAAAATACTTTGCCAGAAACTTCTGCCTAAAAAGCTGCCATGTCACAACTCTTCCTTCAGCTTGTAATAATCTTCGGGCTCCTGCCCACTAGTTTTCACCATCTCCCACTAACATAAATGTTGCAAAAGTCAACTTCCGCTCATCAGTACAACCCATACCTTTAAATATTTTCTCTAATTCCTTGATCCACAGATCAGCTTTGTCTGGGTCAAATTCTCCACGAAACTTGGGTGGATTGTTCTTACGGAACTCCGACAAACTGTGAGCATCCTCAGTTGCCCTTTGGTTTTGTTGTACCACAACATCAGCCATCCGTTGCATTGCTGCTACAGCTGCAGCCATGTTCTGGTTATCATTACCAACATTTTCCATTCCTACTCTAGTATTGACACGTCATCTTCCTCGTCCAGCCATACCATTCTTTCTAAACAAACTAAACAATACAATAAAGTAATGTCAATCTTCAAACAATATTGTTTCTTTTCAGAAAATAATCACAAACAATCACACAACACAAACAAGACAAACCTAACCACAAACCCAAAAGACTCTAACTTGGGCTCTGATACCAACTAATGTAACACCCACCGTAGGGTGCCACATTTATGTTACTTAATTACCAAATTACCCCTTCCATTATAAAATGTGACGTTGTGATAAAAATACGAGTTGTAAAATTTTTTCCTCTTTGATGTTGATAAAATAAACTTAGCAGAAAATAAAAATAGTATACATCATCACACATAATTTACATCATGTACATTACAAAAGTACTATTGACATTATTTATATACAGACCAAGTTTCAAAAGTAGTTGATATACTTAAATATTTAAACGACTCGCACAAGTCTAACTAAATAGCAGAACCCTTAGTTGGGTCCTCCTCAGACTCCTCAGCAGATAGGAATCCAGCTCGACGCGAGGTCCTACGGACAAGTGTCTGAGCAAACGACATAATACTAATTTTCGTTCGGACATAATACCTAGTAGCCCAATGATGCCTAATTGACAGCGGAAATTTGACATGTATATATATAGTTACTGAAAGAAATGGATCTCCATGGAATTCCCTACTCATGTTGACCGTCAGATTTCCTTGATATATAAGTCCCCTCTCATTGGGACTAGTCCTCCATGCTCCAGCTCCACCGTGGAATTGTAGTCTCATGTAACCAAAGAAACTAGGTCTTGATGTCATCTTATGAAAACTTCGCTTCCTCCAAAAGAACCTGCTCTTCTTCACCCTCTTGTTCTATACCTTGTTCAGCGTCTTTACCAAATATAAATACAGTACAAAATAATATACAAAGAGGTGAGATCACCTACGCCAATGCCAACATGGTAGCACAGAGATAACACATACAATATATCATACAGATACATCATACCATAATCACAATCATGCCATCAACATTATTTATCATAACAGATACAATAAATAATAATTACCATCATGCCATTAACATTATTCAAACCACACAATAATTACAATAATGCCATCACATGATTATCATCATCATCATCCATTATTCCTCCACAGTTCAGTTGTCATAGCCAATATTCCCTAATTATTATTTCATACAGATATAAATACTCAAATTTATGCATATGCACATAAACTCAATTTCTTACACCATGGAGCTAACACTCAGTTTGGAGAAATTGATCCGAAAGATCTGTCTGTACCAATATATCTCAGACCACGTGCCACATTTCTCATATGTGCTTGTACATCTAGCATATACACGACAGTCTTTACTATATCTTGATTAAGAATAGTGTCTCGGTCAAGATCATCGGTGTATTGCGTCGATCTAACCCATGGTACAGAAGAGTAACCAACTGCCCACTGTAGGCAACCCGCACCCTGATGCCCCCAAAGTCAACAAGTGACTTACACTACGCATATCGCACCCACTCAAGAGGTGTACATCTCTCCTAGGCAAATAGCCTTATCTAGTCCATTGGACCTTTTCAATGCATGTTCAATGCACCAATGCCAATCATAGACAAAATTCATCATTTTCCCATACAGTGTCCATACATTAGTTTATGCATATAAAATACACCAATGTCAATCACAGGCAAAATTCATCATTTTTTCATATAATGTTCATACACTAGTCCAACAGTAATCCTACTATTTATTCAATCGCGAAAATCATATTATCGCATTTTCATTGTCGCGCAACACTTTCATCGCGTTTTCACAATTGCGCAATATTTCTGTTACGTTTTCAAATCGCGTAGCCATTTTCTATCGTTTTCTCAATCACGTAAAAATATTTCATCATTTTTCAATCACGTAGTGATTTTTCAACAATATTGCAATCGCGTAAAAATATTTAAACGCTTTCCAAATCGCGTAGAAATATTTTAACATTTTTGACATCGCGAAGCTTAAAAATCACGTTTTTAAGTTACGTAAATCATTTTTCATCATTTTACAACCACGTAAAATATTCTTAAATTTCTAATTCAACCTTTCTCAAAATAATATGACTTCTCACATTATTTTCCATATTTTCTTACTCAAAAAAAATCTTTTCACAATTTATTCCATAAATTCACCATTTCATTGAATTGAATCAATGTTTCTCACTTAAAATTCTCTAACGCTCTCCAAAACCCAAAGGATGAGTTTTACGTTAGTAAATTTTAAATCATCAACGTTTCCTTTTATAATTCAAAATAAATTCTCAAATTCAATCCTTTTCTAAAATAATTCGAGGTTCAAACCCTTACAACCTCTATTTTCCTTTTATAATCGAATTTTCTATTTCTCAAGTGATAAAACACTCTGATTCCCTTTCCAAAATCCTTGTACTAAATCAAATTATATTTCCACTTTGAAAATCACTTTGTTTCATAAAATCAAGGCATTTATAAGCCTTCAAAACCGTGGACATGACCATTGAAACCATCAAAATATTTTTCCTTCTAAATCATCTAAGTTCCATTCATGGTTTTACACAAACAAAACTATTAAAATTTCTCACCAAAACTGTGAACACTTATTCCTTAAAAACAAACCTTTTGTTTATTTTCCTTGCTTTTCTAAACATCCAATTTTACCATTCATGAAAATATTAATTTGTGAACACCTATTTTGAGGTGTTGAGGCCGAAATCCTCATGGTCATTGGAACCAAAAATTATTTTCCTTTCCAACAATTTTTATGGCATACATCACATATAATCAACATATTATATTTCAAGCATACCATAAAAGCAAATAAAAATCATACTAAGCATGCAAACACAAATAAATCTTGCAAAGCACATCAAGCATAAGCAAATAATCAAAAACACATAAACACCCACAAATAATTACATGAGCATGGATATGAATCCTCACATGGATTCACCATCCATCAAATACACAAATCATCTCTCACTACCATCTTAGTTGGTGAGATGGATCTCCCTCTTACCTCTTGAAGAACCTCAAAGACTCCTCGTTTTGCTTTTTTTTCCAAGTCCTTCACCACCAAAAGCTTTTCAAATACAAAACAAAACACAAGTTTATTAGTATATCAAGCTTGAACAAGAAGAACCATGGATCAAACATGGCTTAGAACATGAAAAAGAGATAATAAATGAAGTTTTCCTTACAATTCACCTCAAAAACCCTAAAACTTGCTCTTGGAAAAAATCCTTGAAGATGGAAGATTTAGAGCTTGGTCTAAACTACAAAGGTTCTTGAATTGAAGTAAGGATTCAAGATAGGTGGTTGTTTAAAATTGTTGAGTGATGAAAGATGGTTCTTGGTGCTATGGTCGTGAGCTTTGCTTGGAGCGAAAGGAGAGCAAATTTTGTGAACTTAGCTTCTTGAAAAATGATCAATAATGACCTAGGTGATCAATAATGTCTTCAAACTTTGCTTTAGCTTCTAAACCCATCACAAAAATTGTCCCCCCTACATGCTTCATCAAAATGTGACCAATCTCACTAGCCACCATTTTAGGCAATCTTAACCATTGATTAGATCAATGGTTAGGATTAATGTAGCTTCTAGGTTTAGCCTTAGATAGAAGACTTAATCTAGGTCATTGGATCTTTCCTCCTTGAAATCCTAACCATTAGATGTATCTCCAAAATGAAGGGTCAAGATTACTCCTTCAAACTTTACATCCAAGGGTCATAAATGGTCCTAGCCACTTTGTAAGACTAACTCTCGACCGTTGATTAAATCAAGACCAAATCTCCACCGTTGATTAAATCAATGGTGGATATCCAAGCCACTAATGTTGACTATGCAGTACAATATTTATATTTTTTTATCTACTATAACCCTACGAATAATATTTTTATTGCATTTTTATTACTCGATAATTCAATACAGTACAAAACACAGTAAAAGAAAATTTTAAAAACTATTTTCGGATTCAAGTTTAGTAAGATCCCTCGTCTCCGTCTCAATAGTACTAATTTTTCGAACTGCAGAAAAATTTTCACATTTCGAGACCCACCTGGACCCACATGCAGCCCACTAGGCCCACAGACGGCCCACGGATAACACTAAAATAATGAGAGAAATATAAAAATTTCATAATCATCCACAAAATCACAAAAATTAGAAAACTTACAAAAATCAAATCAGATTGCGTAAAATAATTAAGACTTAACAGTAAAAATTAATTTACGTAAAATTTTCTCCGGCTCGAAAATTATTATTTTCCTGACACGGAGTAAATCACACAAAACAATCAAATGTACTGACGGAATATTCAAAATAATTTTACAGTACACAGAAATCACTAAACAGTAGAATTATATTTACTATCAAAATTACTGTCAACTAGTTAGGAAGTTTAGGGTGTTACACAAAGTGTGTCACGTGCCCCTCATAGTTGTCACGACAGTTAAGGGGACGTTCGCGAAGCAAACTAAGAGACACACGACCTTAGCAAACAAGAGTGATAGCAATATATTTTATTCATTTAATAATTCTCTCATTGGGCTTCTTAAGGTTCTATTAGACTTAATTAAGTTGGTTTTGTCACATTTTATAATATTAGGCCTAATTGGATCATTGATGGAATTATTGCATGAATTAGCCTTAATTTGTCTATTTGGCAGTGTTCAGTAAATTGACTATAATCTGAGTTATAAATATTTGATTGATGTGATTCTGGTCTTGTAGGAAAGCTAAAACAATTCCCTACAACTTTTATGTAGACCTCAAGAGCTAAATCACACGTTTGAATAACTTAAATTGGAGTTGCAGCAAGAACTAGAGTACAGATCCTGACAGCTTGACCTCTGTGCATTCATCAGCCCATTTCTTGAGCTATAGAAGGAGTTCAAATGACACAAAACCAGGCCCAGATGAAAGTTAAGACCCAAATCTACAACTTTCATGATGAACACATGAGCTAAATCGGATGTCTAGCAGGTTAGATTGGGCTTGGAAGTCAGAACAGAGGTGCTGCAGCTGGAACTTGAACAATATACAAAGATTGGGCCATAAGTTCGGTTGTAACATTTGATTAGGCTGAAACCAATGGCATTAGAAAGCTAAGACAAAATCATTCAACTCTCATGAAGACCATTTTTCAAGATAATGACATTTTAACAGAGTTATAATCGTGTCAAGACAGCTGAATTGGTTGGTGCAAGCAGGGAGACAAGCACAATAATAATTTTTCACTCATCCACTCATCATCCACCCACTCATTAAACAACTCTATTGTCATTTTTCACTCATCCACCCACTCATTAAGCAACTCTATTATCATTTTCCACTCATTCACCTACTCATTAAACAATTATTATAATTTTCCACTCATCCAACCACTCATGAAACAAGTCTATTATCATTTTGTACTTTTCATGCTCTATAAAAAGCTGCATTAGTTGATCATTAGAGGCATCTTGGTTGAGAGATTAAGACCAAGTTCTTGTATCATCTTGTTGTAGTTTTCTTTTATTCTAAATAGAACTTATGCTCATCTTTTTCTTCTCTTTTTCTTTCTTCTTATGCATGAGTAACTAATTTTCATTTTGCTTTGGGTGAAATGATGAGCTTTTGGTAATGAAATAAGGTTAGATTAATCTCTTTCTTGTGCTTGAATGATATATTATCAAGTGATAATTATATGTGTTATTTTTTGTTTCCAATCAATTTAGAAACCCTCATTTCCAATCAATGAATGCTTGAACCCATTTACAAGTGTTGGTGTTGGTGAATAATTAAAGGAACCATAATATAACTACATATATAATCTTAAATAAGTTTTGAATGTTGTATTTTCTGATTAGAACCTCTGTCATACATGGATTTCAATTGAGTTATAAAAAAAATATTATCCTTAATTTATTACCAATAGTGGATCTCCTAACCCAAATAACTCTTTTTTTAATTTGTGAACAATTTTATCACTTTTATTGTTGTAATAAATCTTTTCCTTACCTCAACGAATTTTCTGCATCAATTTCCAATGGATCGACCTCGGGCTCCCGAGAATTTATTACTTGAGACAACCTGCACTTGGGTTTTTAACACATCATTCGTATCAAGTTTTTGGTATCATTACCAGGGACTTGATTCGAAGAACAAATTTATTGAGGTTTTCTTTCTTTAAGTAAACTTCACCATCTAATATATTCTTTCCTTACTCTTTTAATTTTCTAACCTACTAACCTACTAACTTACTAACTATGATATTTAATGGTTGGTTTTACCGCCTACTTGCTAATATTTGATGGCTAGTTTATACTACTTACTTGCACATCTTCTTTTCTATTTTAAGTCACTTACTAATTTAAGGAAGTTTAGAATCTGAAAGTCCATATTTATATCTAAATGAATTTAAAGAAGTATGTATCACTTTCAATGATCAAAATTGCACTGAAGAAATTATTAAGCTTAAATTGTTTCCTTTTTTCTTTGAAAGATAAAGCAAAAACTTGGCTTAATGCTTTGAAACCAATATCAATTAGTACATGTAAAGAAATGCAAAGTGAGTTTTTAAAGAAATTTTTTCCAACACATAAAACCAATGCTTTGAAAAGACAAATTCAAATTTTTTTCTAAAATTTAAATGAAGCATATTTTCAATGTTGGGAACATTTTAAAGATTTGTTAAATTCTTACCCACATAATTGTTTTGAAAAATGACGCATTATAAGCTTTTTTTATGAAGGCTTAACACCTGAAACTAAACAATTCGTGGAAACAATGTGCAATGACGAGTTTCTTGATAAAGAACCTGAAGAAGCTTTAGGATATTTAGACCATTTGGCTGAGAATTCTCAATCTTGGCATGGTACTAATCCTTCTAAAAATTCAATTAGATCTAATCTTGCAAGTAAAGGAAAATATCACCTTAGTCAAGAATAAGATCTAAATGCTAGGTTCACCAGTTTGGCTAGAAAGGTTGAAGTCATGGAATTAGGGAAAGTGAAAGAAGTCAAATCTGTGCAAAATGAAGAAATTTGTGGCATTTGTGATAAATTACGACACTCAACAAATAAATGTCTAAAAATTCATGTTTTTAAAGAAGTTGTGCATGAACAAGTATATGCAATGAATAATTTTAAAAAGTCATTCACCTCTTCTTTTTTCTATTCATACAATTCAGGATAGAGAAATCAACCGAACTTCAACTGGAGGAATAATAATCATGCATAATTTATGCAACCACCACCACCTCAGGAACAACAAGACTCTAAAAATTCTCAATGATATGCACTTTATGTCCCATTATATGGGAAAAACCTTAAAGGAACACTGCATGCATTCATGGAAAAGCAAGAGACCATTAATAACCAAAACACTCAAGTTATGATTGACATAAAAGACACTCTTGCTAAATTTGTTTCTGCACTCATCATTCACGAGAAAGGAAAATTTCCTTCTCAACCTCAACTGAATCCCAAGGGTCAGTACAGTCTAAATGAGAGTAGTTCAGAAAACCAACAAATAGATCAAGTCAAGTCAGTGATAACTATTAGGAGTGGAAAGATTGTTGAAAAACAAATTCCTGAACCTTGTGAGATAGATGATGAATCAATCCCCTAAGATAAGGAAGGGGTGTTGGGAATTACGAATCAAAATATCTCGCAGCGGAATAAAAGAATTCCCTCATAGGATCCATGCGAAAAATCCATAATCCGAGTTTTAAAATTTTTACCTCTTGAAGCGTGATAGACACAAGCGAGGTGAATCACCAACACTGTAATAGTGACGATGTTTCTGCGGTATCCACACAAACAGACTTGCAAAAGGTAGTCACGCCTCTGTTTCACAGTGCTAGCTACGAATAGAAGAGAAGAACCTTTCACTGTCTCTCACTCACTTTCTTAGGTGCGGCTAGGGTTGTGATGTAACGTATGTAGCAGCCCCCTTAGCAGTACTATTTATAATAGTGGCTGCCTTAAGTGAGTGTGAGCAGTAGCAAGGTAAGCTGTGCAACCCTAAACCCATCTGTCATGAGTTAGGCCCACAATTGAATCCGAGTCCAATTTGGATCCTTATTGCTCCAATTTAGTCTGTTCTAAGTGTGTGACCCTGTAGGTTCTTATGACGTTGGTAGTAACATTAAAATCTCATTTTAATATTACAAACAGTGAGCGGTATCTAGCAACACATCACTGCTACCCAAGTAATAAGAATGTCAATGATTTGACATAACCTATCCGTGATCAATGTTTCTGTGTAGTTTAGTCCCTTTGTCCAGATATCCAGATTGAACACAAAGCATGGAACGTGTCACCCTTGTTTAGTTCAATCTTCAGTTTCCTGATTCCCGAGTAGACATAGTAATAACAAATGAGATCAATATCTCATATTGACTCATTTGAGCATGGCCATGCATTTCGTAGTCTCACTCAATCAGAGGGCCTGCAGATATCACTTCTGTTATGTAGGAAGGACAAATCACATCTAGGTCACTCACATCCCTCCACATGTATTGCAGTATGTCTAATAACTAACTTTATAATCATCTTGTTACAGATGACGTTTGATGGCATTAAAACACACAACTTCTCATGTAGAAATTGTAGTGATTTCAGGTCAAAGAACCACATACACCATTATCACTATGAGAATCGCTTATAACACTCACGTAACGAACCACGTAGCGTTCTCATGGCGGGTCTATCCAATACATCATTACTCTAATATGTATCCATGTGTAGACTTGATATCTCATATCCATGACCCGTGAGATGTGGTCATCAGTCTACGCACATACTAGTCTCAATGCATTATTGTTGTCCTAATTAACAATAATACTTGACTAGGGACATTTAAGAATAATGTTTTATCCAATAGGATCTCACGATCAAGTCATCCACTTGATGTCCTATAGTATCAAACTTACTATTCTAAGGACTTTATTATGTCTACCAAAAAGAACACAATAAATGAAATGCCTCATATATCAAAAATAGCATAATATAATGTATGTAAATACAAACAAAATGTATTGGCCTCTAAGGCATACACCAACAATCTCCCACTTGCACTAGAGCCAATCAAGCATATTTCTAATGCCTAAAGATCTAGTATGACCCTCATGCTTCTGCTGTGCAAGAGGCTTCGTCAGTGGATCAGCAATGTTATCATCTGTTGGTACTCTGCATATCTTCACATCTCCTCCATTGATGATTTCTCGAATGAGATGGAAGCGCCTAAGTATATGTTTGGATCGCTGGTGAGATATGGGCTCCTTAGCTTGTGCAATGGCTCCATTATTATCACAATAGAGGTCCACTGGGTCCACAATGCTAGGAACTACACCAAGCTCAATAATGAACTTTCTAATCCAAACGGCCTCCTTTCTTTGCATTAGAGCGACAATATACTCACCTTTGTGGTAGAATCGGCCGATTGTCTCCTGCTTTGAACTCTTCCACTCACAAATTTCACTATTCGGGCAATAAACAAAACTCGATTGCGATCTGGAGTTGTCCTTATCGGTTTGGAAGCTAGTATCAGTGTAACCCTTTACAACTAGTTCCTCCTCAACTCCATATACCAAGAACGAATCCTTAGTCCTTCTTAAGTAATTAAGGATGTTCTTGACAGCACTTTAGTGACTCTCCCCGGGATCAGACTAGTACCTGCTCGTCATGCTCAAAGCATACGAGATATCTGGTCGAGTACATAACATGGCATACATGATAGATCCAATTGCAGATGCATATGGAATCTTACTCATGCGATCCCTCTCATCCTGGGTGGAAGGGAATTGAGCCTTAGATAGGCTTATACCATGCGACATAGGCAAGAGTCCTTTCTTGGATTCATGCATGTTCAATCGTCTTAACACTTTGTCTATGTATGTACTCTGACTTAGGCCAAGCAATCTCTGCGATCTATCTCTATAGATCCTTATACCTAATACATAGGTGGCTGCCTAAGTCCTTCATAGAAAAGCACTTCCCTAACCAAGTCTTTACAGACTGTAGGGTGGGGATGTCATTTCCAATTAGTAGTATGTCATCTACATACAATACTAGAAAGATAACTGTGCTCCCACTAACCTTCTTCTAGACACAAGATTCTTCTTCATTCTTGATGAAACCAAACTGTTTGATTGTATCATCAAAACAAAGATTCTAGCTTTTGGAAGCTTGCTTCAATCCATAAATAGATCGTTGCAACTTGCATACCTTTCTAGCATCTTGTGGAGTGGCAAAACCCTCAGGTTGTGTCATGTACACATCATTGAGAAGATTTCCATTAAGGAAAGCAGTTTTGACATCCATTTACCAGATTTCATAATCATGGTATGCTGCAATAGCAAGCAAGATCCGAACGGATTTAAGTATCGCAACTGGGGAAAAAGTTTCATCATAGTCTACACCATGAATTTGCTTAAAACCTTTAGCCACCAATCGCACCTTAAAGGTATGCACATTACCATCCATGTCAGTTTTCTTCTTAAAAACCCACTTGCACCCAATGGGTTTTACCCCTTCTGGTGGGTCAACCAAGGTCCATACTTGGTTAGCATACATGGATTCCATTTCAGATCTCATGGCCTCAAGCCATTTTTCAGACTCTGGGCCAATAACGGCTTCTTGGTAAGTCACAGGCTCATCTTGATCCATGAGCAATACGTCACCTTGCTGAGTCATGAGAAATCCATATCTCTCTGGTTAATGACGTATCCTGTTAGACCTACGTGGGTCTTGTGCTACTAGAGCAGATTGTGGTTCCACAACGACTTGTGGAGGCTGCTCTATTTCCACCATTGGTTCGCTACTACTCTGTGAACTTTGAATTTCTTCAAGTTCTACTATCTTCCCACTGATTCCTTTGGAGATAAACTCCTTTTCTAGGAATACAGCAGTCCGTGCGACAAATACTTTGCCCTCGGTAGGATTATAGAAATAGTATCCCTTGGTTTCCTTGGGATACCCCACAAAGAAGCATTTATCTGATTTAGGGTCAAGCTTATCAGAAACTTGACGTTTCACATAAGCTTCGCAACCCCAAATCTTCATGAAAGACATACTGGGTCGTCTCTCAGTCCATATCTCATATGGTGTATGTTGAACCGTCTTATATGGAACACGGTTAAGTGTGAAAGCTGCTGTTAACAGAGCATGTCCCCAGAAGGAGCCTGGAAGGTCTGCATGACTCATCATGGATCGGACCATGTCTAACAAAGTCCGGTTCCTCCTTTTAGAAACACCATTCCATTGTGGTGTTCCAGGAGGAGTGAGTTGAGATACTATCCCACACTCTTTCAGATGATCGTCAAATTGTTGGCTTAAGTATTCACCTCCTCGATCTGATCGAAGGATTTTAATACTTTTGCCAAGTTGGTTTTGTACTTCATTCTTGAACTCTTTGAACTTTTCAAAGGATTCTGATTTGTGCTTCATAAGATATACAAATCCATATCTACTGAAATCATCAGTAAATGTAATGAAATATTGAAAACTGCCTCTAGCTAGTGTGTTTAGTGGCCCATATACATCACTATGTATGAGGGCCAAAAGATCACTAGCCCTTTCACCTTGTCCAGTGAATGAGGCCTTAGTCATCTTTCCCAATAAACAAGATTCACATGTCTCATATGATTCGTAATCAAACGAGTCCAAGAATCCATCTTTATGGAGTTTGGAAATGTGTTTCTCATTTATATGGCCCAAACGACAATGCTAGAGATAAGTCGGGTTCATATCATTTGACTTGAACCTCTTTGTATTTACGTTATAAATGGGCGTTTCGAGATCAAGGACATAAAGTCCATTACTCAAATGTGCACTACCATTGAAAATATCATTCAAATAAAGAGAACAACTTTTGTTCTTAATTATAAAAGTAAAACCCTTCTTGTCCAAACAGGAAACAGAAATGATATTCCTGCTAATAGCAGGCACAAAATAACAATTATTCAATTCAATTACAAGCCCAGTTGGCAAAGCTAATAAATGAGTCCCTACGGCTAGTGCAGCAACCTTTGCTCTATTTCCTACTCGTAGGTCGACTTCGCCCTTAGTCAATGGTCTACTGCTCTTTAGATCCTGCACATTTACACAAATGTGAGATCCACATCCAGTATCTAATACCCATGATGCAGAAGTAGATAAATGGACTTCTATAACAAAATACCTAAAGTGGAAGTCTTACTTCCCTTCTTCTTCTTGAGCTCCTCTAGGTACTTAGCACAGTTCCTCTTCCAATGTCCATTCTGATCGCAGTGGAAGCATTTACCTTCGTTAGCCACTCCACCCACTGGTTTCAAGCCAGAAGTGCTAGGCTTGGACTTTTCCTTGCCCTTACCCTTCCACTTGTCCTAGGGCTTTTTCTGTTGTTTCTTGCCCTTATTCTTATGGACCATCATTATGGCCTTTCCTTTGCCTTTGTTTATGTTTTGCTCAGCAATTCTCAACATGCTTAGCAGCTCTGGTAGTGATTTGTCAATTTCATTCATGTTGTAGTTCATGACAAATTGACTAAAACTTTTTGGCAACGATTGCAGGACTAAGTCAGTGGCCAACTCTTGGCCCAAAGGAAAACCAAGTCTCTCTAGGTTTTCAATGTACCCAATCATCTTGAGTACATGAGCACCAACAGGGCTTCCTTCTACCAGCTTGCCTTTGAAACAGTGGCTTTAGAGACCTCGAATCTCTCATGTCTAGCCTGCTCTTGATAGAGCTTTTTAAGGTGTACGATCATATCGTAGGCATCCATGTTCTCGTGTTGCTTTTGGAGCTCAGAGTTCATGGTAGCTAGCATTAGATATCCGACATCCAAGGCATCATCTTGATGCTTCTTATAAGCATCTCTTTCAGCTCTAGGGGCATTAGTAGCAGGTGGCTCAGGAATAGGCTGTTCTAAAACATACAACTTTTTCTCTTGTTAAGGACAATCCTCAAGTTCCTGTACCAGTCTAGGAAATTTGTCCCAGACAACTTGTCCTTGTCAAGGACTGATCACAATGATAAGTTACTTGATGTGTTTGTTGCCATGGTAATCTATCAACAGAAATATGCAAAATATAAGTATCATGTCATAAACATATTTAACAAGGTCTTTAATTAAATATGTCTCCCACTATTTTATTCAAATCAATGACCCTCAGCATTGACTCGAAAAATCCCATCGAAAGATTTCCTAGTGGGCCAAGATCCATATTTCACCTTGCTTTGATTCAGCTTTGGCTGATCGCCCAAAATTCGGTTATTTAGGTAGGAAACTCTTTCCAATTACATCACATGTAACTCTTGGATAGTTAGGTGAATAACACTTATTCTAATCCATCTAATGGACTAAAGCCCAACTTCATGCCTCTAAGCCTTCAATCCTATTGAAATGGCCTAGTTAAGTCATACCCAATGGTTGGCATTTGGATATTACTCTTATCCCATCGCATTTTACTAATATAGATAAAGGCACCCTGCTTTGGCAGACCTACGCTTAATCGATATTAGTCTTGACGAGTGACACGCATTGGAAGGCATCACATAATGACTTAATATTTTCTTTGAGGGAATTTTATTATTAGATCTCACCATTTATTAAACTTGTTTAACATACCATAAACATCATCCATGCATCTCATACATATAAAGCATATAATAAACGTGACATGGTTATGGCCTCTAAGAGAGTAGCATTAACTAATGCCAGCTTCACCAAGCGTCTCCCACCAACGTCCTCACTTGATGTCGTCTCCTTGTCTCCACATGAAGATTATATTATAGAAACCTCTTTTACATTCGAGGGGAGTTGGATGAGAAGAGAATGCACAATCAGAATGTAGAGAGAAAGGCACGACACGCAGGTCGTATTTAAAATAACCTAAATAGCATAAAATAAAGACTAAGGCCATAACCATGCACCATGCATCTCTAAGAATACATAAACACAAAGCAATAACACATTATTATTTTGTGAATTATAAAAACAGTTTTGAATATTGCACTTTCGAATATCACACACCAAGGAATAGGGTTCGGGGCAGCGCCCCGATGGGGATCCCGTTGCCTCTATGACGACTAGGGCAACAACACTTGAACCCTAAGGCCCGCAAACACATGAACGCTTCATGTGCCGTAGGGGTTCCTCACAGCCGCCATCACCTATCCAGAAACAGGGTTTCCAGAATGCGTGGAGACATGAACACTTCATGTCATGAGGAAGCTTCATAGCCGCCGCAAAACGGAAACAAGGTTTCCAAAACCTTGTGTCGCGCTGCTGTGTATATTGCATTCATACAAAAAATATGCAGAAACAGAAAGTATTCAAAACAGTTTTCACAGAATCATATATATCACATATATATATACCAGAAAATCGCAAAAACAGAAAGCATTCAAAACGATTTTCATTCAAACATATCACACACACACACACACACACACACACACACATATATATATATATATATATATATATATATATATATACAGAAAAATGTAGAAACAGAAAGCTTTCAAAACAGTTTTCACAAAAACATATGAACATCTTCATGGTTTCAAAAACATCAACATGTTTCGTAAACAACAAATAAAACAGAACACGGTTTCATACATCATTATTTCAATTTCAGAAATAACACATAAAAATCATATCTTTTATGAAAAGAAAGTAACGAATCATGTTATCGTATATAACAAGAAAAGCAGAAAATCGAATCATGGTTTCATAAGTTGCTCTGATACCACTGTTGGGAATTGCGGATCAAAATATCTCGCAGCGAAATAAAAGAATTCCCTCACAGGATCCATGCGAAAAATCCATAATCCGAGTTTTAAAATTTTTACCTCTTGAAGCGTGATAGACACAACCGAGGTGAATCACCAACACCGTAATAGCGACGATATTTCTGCGGTATCCACACGAATAGACTTGCAAAAGGGAGTCACGCCTCTGTTTCACGGTGCTAGCTGCGAATAGAAGAGAAGAACCTTTCACTGTCTCTCACTCACTTTCTTAGGTGCGGCTAGGGTTGTGATGTAACGTATGTAGCAGCCCCCTTAGTAGTACTACTTATAATAGTGGCTGCCTTAAGTGAGTGTGAGTAGTAGCAAGGTAAGCTATGCAACCCTAAACCCATCTGTCATGAGTTAGGCCCACAATTGAATCTGAGTCCAACTTGGATCCTTATTGCTCCAATTTAGTCTGTTCTAAGTGTGCGACCCTGCAGGTTCTCATGACATTGGTAGTAACATTAAAATCTCATTTTAATATTACAAACAGTGAGCGGTATCTAGTAATACATCACTGCTACCTAAGTAACAAGAATGTCAGTGATTTGACATAACCTATCCGTGATCAATGTTTCTGTGTAGTTTAGTCCCTTTGTCCAGATATCCAGATTGAACACAAGGCATGGAACGTGTCACCCTTGTTTAGTTCAATCTTCAGTTTCCTGATTCCCGAGTAAACATAGTAATAACAAATGAGATCAATATCTCATATTGACTCATTTGAGCATGGTCATGCATTTCGTAGTCTCACTCAATTAGGGGGGCTAAAGATATCACTCTTGTTATGTGGGAGGGACAAATCCCATCTAGGTCACTCACATCCCTCCACATGTATCGCAGTATGTCTAATAACCAACTTTATAATCATCTTGTTACAGATGACGTTTGATGGCATTAAAACACACAACTTCTCATGTAGGAATCGTAGTGATTTCAGGTCAAAAGACCACATACACCATTATCACTATGAGAATCGCTTATGACACTCACGCAACGAACCACGTAGCGTTCTCATGGCGGGTTTGTCCAATACATCATTACTCTAACATGTATCCATGTGTAGACTTGATATCTCATATCCATGACCCATGAAATGTGGTCATCAGTCTACGCACATACTAGTCTCAATGCATTATTGTTGTCCTAATTAACAATAATACTTGACTAGGGACATTTAAGAATAATGGTTTATCCAATAGGATCTCACGATCAAGTCATCCACTTGATGTCCTATGGTATCAAACTTACTATTCTAAGGACTTTATTATGTCTACCAAAAAGAACACAATAAATGAAATGCCTCATATATCAAAAATAGCATAATATAATGTATGTAAATACAAACAAAATGTATTGGCCACTAGGGCATACACCAACAAGGGGTTGATAAGCTACCTAGTCAAAAGGAGACCAAACTTTCGTCTTCATCCCCATTTCCTCAAGCATTAAACAATTTATGGAAATTGAACCACAACACAGAAATTTTTGAAATTTTTAAACAAGCAAAGGTCAATATTCCTTTGTTAGATGTCATCTCAGGTTCCCACTTATGCCAAATTTTTGAAGGACTTATGCACTGTTAAAAGGAAACTAAATGTGAAAAAGAAAGCCTTTTTGGAAAAACATGTAAGCTCTATTCTTCAAAACAATAATGCCTTGAAATA
Source organism: Ormosia emarginata (assembly GCA_029884605.1). Taxonomy (NCBI): domain Eukaryota; kingdom Viridiplantae; phylum Streptophyta; class Magnoliopsida; order Fabales; family Fabaceae; genus Ormosia; species Ormosia emarginata. The sequence goes on along the minus strand of JAQQTP010000074.1, from coordinate 21,426,402 downwards.
TAAAGACCATGGTTGTCCTATAGTTTCATACATCATTAGAGAATATAAAATTGAACAAGCATTACTTGATCTTGGTGTTAGTGTTAATTTGCTTCCATATTCGGTTTATTAGCAACTCAACCTGGGAGAGTTAAAACCAACTTCTGTAACTCTTCTACTTGCCGATAGATTAGTTAAAATTCTAAAAGGAATATTGAAAGATGTATTGGTATAAGTTGATAAATTCATATATCATGTGGATTTTATTATCTTGGAAACTGAACCTATGGTTAATAGTTGCAAGTCAGTTCCTGTTATTTTAGGTCACCCATTTTTAGCAATATCTAATGCGTTGATAAATTGCAGAAATGGAGTGGTGAAGCTTACATTTGGAAATATGACATTGAAGCTTAATGTTTTCAACTTGTGTAAGCAACCACAAGAAGTCCATGATGAAAAGGAGGAAGTTGACGGGATAGAGGCCATTATAGATAATCATCTTCAAACCAGGAGTTCTTCAGACCCATTAAAAATTTGTTTAATCAATTCATTTGACTCAGATATGCAATTAGATGAAGATATTTCTGAAATATATTCTTTACTTGATTGTACACAGGTAATGGAATACAAAGGATAGAAGCTGAGATTCGAAGAGCTAAAACTCATTAATGATAATACTCATCAAGAAGTACCCACACCGGAACTAAAGCATTTACCTGATGGGTTGAAGTACACATTTTTGGGAGAAGAACAAAGTTTTCTAGTGGTAATTTCCTCAATCCTTACTGGAGAACAAGAATGTATGTTAATAAAAGTACTTAAAGGGCATAAAAGTATAATTGGATGGACATTAAAGTACATAAAAGGTATTAATCCATTAATTTGTATACATAAAATACATTTATAGGATAATGCTAAAACATCTTAACAACCTCAAAGAAAATTAAATCCACACATGAAAGAGGTAGTTAAAGCTGAAGTTCTCAAATTACTTGACGTTATAATTATCTACCCTATCTCTGATACCCAATGTGTAAGCCCTACATAAGTTGTGCCTAAGAAATATGGAATAATAGTGGTTAAAAATGAAAAAGGTGAATTAATACATATGCGAGTCTCATCTAGTTGGCGTATTAGTATTGATTTTAAAAAATTAAATGCTGCCACTAGAAAAGATCATTTCAGCTCACCATTTCTTGACCAAATTCTGGAAAGGGTAGTAAGACATCACAGCTACTATTTTCTTGATGGTTATTCGGGCTATAATCAAATATCAATTGCATTATAAGATTAAGAAAAGACTACTTTTATATGGCTCTTTAGTATTTTTGCATACATAAGAATGTCTTTCAGCCTTTGTAATGCTTCGGCAACATTCTAAAGATGTATGCAAAGTATTTTTAGCGACATGAGGTGGCATATTTAATGTCTAAGCATGATGTCAAACCTAAGTTGATACGATAGATCTTGTTACTTCAAGAATTCAACATCACAATAAAAGATAAGAAATGAGCCGAAAATGTTGTTGCAGATCATTTGTCTAGACTTACGACAGGTTCACCTTTTGATATCACACCTATCAATGATTATTTTTCTGATGATTTTTTATTTTCTTTCAATTCCATGCATTAGTTTGCTACCATAGTCAACTTTCTTGTAACAGGAAATATGCCACCTCAATGGACTTACCAAGACAGAAGAAAATTTTTTATTGAGGTGAAAAATGATTACTGGGATGACCTATATTTGTTCAAGTATTGTCTTGATCAAATCATTCGGAAATATGTGCCCAACAGCGAGGTAGGTAGTGCCATTAAATTTTGTCGCTTAGAAGTATATGGAAGTCACTTTTCTTCAAAGAAAACAACTGCGAAAATCTTACAGTGTAGATTTTAATGGCCCACATTATTTAAGGACTGTTATACCTTTTGCAAAAATTGGGTTCCATTTCTAAACGAAACATGATGCCTCTGAACCTTATCCTTGTCATTGAAATTTTTTAATATTGGAGAATTAATTTTATGGGTCCATTTCTATCCTCATTTGGATTTGTGTATATTTTGGTTGCAGTTGATTATGTCTCAAAATGGATTGAGGCGATTCTATGTCGATACAATGATCATAAAACAATTCTTAAATTTTTAAAAGAAAATGTCATGAATCGATTTAGAATCCATTGAGCTATCATCAGTGATGGGGGAGCATACTTTTACAATAAATCATTTGAATCCTTAATGAAGAAATATGACATTACTCATAAAATTACTACCCCTTATCACCCTCAAACAAGTGGACAAGTAGAATTAGCAAATAGAGAGATTAAATAAATTTTGGAAAAACAGTTAACCTAAATTGTAAATATTGGTCTTTAAGACTAAATGATGCACTTTGAGCTTATCGTACTGCTTTCAAAACATCTTTAGGTATGTCACTCTATCGATTAGTCTATGGAAAATCTTGTCACTTGCCTGTAGAACTGGAGCATAAAGCATTTTGGACCAATAAAGCTTTCAACCTAAACCTTGATGATGCTTGCAGGTTACGCAAATTACAATTAAATAAACTTGAGGAATTGAGAAATGATGCATATCAAAACTGAAAAATTTATAAAGTTAGGACAAAAGCCTTTCATGGCAAATCAATTTTGAGAAAATCTTTTGAAATTGGTAAAAAAGTTCTACTTTATAATTCTCGTCTTCACCTATTCCCTAGAAAATTAAGATCTAGGTGAATTGACCATTTTATTGTCAAATATTTGTATCCTTATGGGGCCATAGACATTGAGAATCCTATGAATGGTAATGTGTTTAAGGTCAATGGACAAAGACTCACACAATTTCTAAAAAATCAAGTTGTTGAGGTAAAATCCATTTCCCTTTCTAATCCTTGTTATAAGAAGAATTTATTTTAATTTTGTGGGTTTTCTTTTGCAATTCTTTGTGGCACAGGTTAAGTGGTGAATAATGGTATTTTGTTGGTCTCAAGTCGGTTTGTTTTTCAATTTCCTATAATAATTGAATCCTTCTCCTTTAAAATGGATGTCATTCTCTCGAATTTAAGAAAGCATTTTCCTTCTCTTCCTCAAAATGCTCTAACAAAAATCTACAAAGCTAGGTGTGAAAGATTGAGAATGTTAATGCATAAGAGAATTCTAGAAGATGTACACTGGATAATCGAGGCAAAGGTCCATTTAGCAGGTGAATCCTCAAATTCATTTGCCTCTTACATGCTAGGTCTAGGTGAAAGTTCATATTCTAAAAGGAGAAGAGTGAAAAGAATGCAAGTTTGTCACAAATGTGCGCGATGGAATTGTAACAAACGATGTCGTTCTTTGGGGATGATTTTCTCAAACCGAGAAGATAAAATATAATTTATTAAGAATAGACCGAATAAGGAGTCATTATATGATATCTTATTGACTCTTGAGACGTATTCTTGTGGATTTGTGCATCGTGAACTTCTTAATTTGTGAAATCTCTTTAGGGATGAACATAAATGTTACAGTCTTAGGAATTTAACTCTAAAAGACCTTGTTTGCCAATTTATAAAAAAAATTGGATGGGAACCTTATCCTCGACTCATAGAAGGCATTTAAGCCGTTACTGGATGTAAAACTAGAGGAAGATGTCAGTCACAATCACAACAACTTGTATGTTATTATCTTATTCATCTCAAAAAAAAAAATAAGAAGGGCGATCGAAAGAGTACCGTGCTCTTAATTGAGCGTGGAGCCCCTGCTAGTGGCAGATCCGTCATTGACTCGGGTGGACCTTCGCACGTCAGTCTATAAATAAGGTTCATATGACATGCTCTGTAGAGAGCCGTATTGTCCATTCCCAGAATTTTCCTAGGCTTTGGATGATTTATGGATAGATGGAAACGTCTCATCTTTATAGTGCATATGAAACTGTCACTGAGCCATATACTTACTTTAATTAGTAGGCCTCTTTGGTGAGTTCTGACTAGCTATGGTAGAGTACCACCTTCTTAGAATATAAGTCTATAATTAGGTTTACAAGAAGATGGGGTTGTTATTCCGTAAGCGGGATAGAAAAGGCTCAAAAGTTTTTGTGTCCTGTTTTGGCAGGGTGTTCCCAATCCTTGTGGAGTTCTTATATTGCACTAGTGACACGCAACTCAAAGATGTGCCACCTACTGCACTGATGACACACAATATAAAGATATGCCATTTTTATTGAATAAACGGGTATGAGAGCCTAGCCTCTAGTTTTGGACTGGTTCTAGCTCTCGTTTTCTTTAAAAATAAATAACTTAAAAAATAAAAAAAAATAAAAAAATATGTTTTTTAATTTCAAACTTTTTTGACAATAGCCAACCTATCCATATAGGTGCTATCATTCCATTTTCCATTCTTTTCCCTATTTAAACACTTCATTTTCTTCATTTTCATCTAACTCATAATCATTCAAAGGGAGGGTAAGTTTAGAAATGGAGGGAGATTATGTTCATTGATTTATAAATATCTACGTATTTTGTGAGCTAAGTTTTGGGAAGGGTACAGATTTGTAAACGCAGCAAGCACTCTTGTTCGAACACTTGCGGCGAAGAACATTCATGTAGTATATAGGGGAGGTAGCAATGGGTTAATGGGGGTCGTATCAATCTTTGCACATATAAAAGGCGGTCAAGTTTTAAGTATCATTCCTAGAGCTCTAACTCAAAAGAACATCACTAGAAAGACAATTAGGAAGGAATTACAAGTATCAACTATGCATGGATGAATTAGGAGAATGCTTAAAAATTCTGCTGTATTCATTGCCTTACCAGGTGGCTGTGGTACTTTGACAGAAGTTTTTCAAATTGTCTCTTGGACCCAACTGAACATCCACCTAAACCCATAGGTTTGTTGAATGTTAATAATTTCTTTGACGGTTTCTTATCTTTTCTTGACTATACTGTGGAACAGAACTTTATCACACCTTCGGCAAGACGACTCCTTGTCTCTGCTTACACTGTCAATGAGTTGATTGATAAATTACAAGCTTTTGTTTATGAACTTGATCCAGTAATAGCTCAGATAGATTGGTCAGAGGGAAGCAACAAGGAACGCGGGACTGATCTGACACTCCATCTATAACTTGCCTTTACCTTTGGTTTTATTTATCGTCCTTTATTTCTGTTTAAATTCATGTCAAGTTTTTCTTTTCAATAATTGCCACAACATGTAATATCTTCTATCATTTACTCATCTATATTTTAACATTGAAGACAATATTGTGATGTAGTTAGGGGGAAAGGATAGTTGACATAAAAAAAAATTAAGGAAGTATATTTATTAATATGACTGTCAGCAAAACCAATTAACTATAGCAGAGTAAGGAGTCAATTTTACTCTTGAAGTAATTTTACTCAGACGAATCTAAGGATGACAAAGTAATGAGTAAATTTCGCCCTTGAGGTAAATTTACTCTTGAGACGCATCTAAATTAGGGAAGTAATTATTTTGTATTGATTTGTGGAAGTAATGAAGTTTTATCATTTGATTCCCTTTGAAATATTCAAGTGAATGCACTCTCACATCCTTTGAAGCAATTGAAATTCAGGGATCATAGCATGATTGAATAAATTATCTTCTTTCTTAAATTTCACATGCTTGGTTATGGATGTTGAATTGGTAGATTGAGAATGATAGATATATCCCTTATGAGATTTTGAGCCTATTGATGAATAGATTGAACATTTGTATCTTTCTCTTCTTTTTTGTGTGATTTTTCACTCATAAAATTGGTACTCTAGAACTTGCTTTGATTCTTTTTGAAACTACATTTTTACATACATACATAAACATGATTGAGGCATTTTTCTTGAAATAATTACTTTAACAAAATAGCCAACCTTGCATATTTTCCTTGGCTTAACCCCTTTGAGCTTATTTGATAATTCCTTATTTCTAGCTTATTACGTGCCTTAAATGAAAAATCATCTTCTTACCTAACCTTAGGGAATAAGAGTGTAACATCCCGAAAAATACATGTTTAATCATAGATCATCATTTTATATTATTCTTGATTTTTAAGAATTTTCTGGAATTTTTTGGAAACAATGAATATTTTAATATATTTCTCATTTTGCGTGCACATTGAGCTGAGAATTGCTGAGGTCAGTGTAACGCTCCGAAAATTAATTATTTCACCACCAATAGTCATTTTCTAATATTTGTGATTTATGTGAATTTTTCTGGAATTTTTCGGAAACGATGAATATTTTAATATATTCCTCGTTTTGCACGAAACTTGAGCAGAGTCGGGAAAACGACTGTAATGCTTCAAAAATTAGAAAATTATATGACAAATAGTCATTTTATAATATTTGTAATTTTTGAGAATTTTCTGGGAATTTTTCGGAAACGTCAAATATTTTAGTATATTCCTCGTTTTGCGTACGCACTGAGCAGAACCGGAGAAACGCGATGTTTCCTCCGCGAACCTTGGACTATGGACATGTCGACGGGGGATCTTACTAAACCCGAGACTTGACACAGTTTATGAGATTTCACGATTTTCGAGAAATCTTAACCGATAAAATAAATCAATACTGCAAAAAATTTATCTATCAGATTAATTAAATACTTGACTTACATCCATTAATCAGTAACTATTATCCATTGGATAATAGTGTGTAATAAAAATTCTATCACATTATCCAAATGAAATCCACTTTATGTCTAATCAATCCACTTTAATTCAAATTTAATGTTAAATAATCAAAGCTTCTTTGAGAAGCTTTGACCAAACATTGACTCAAATGCCCTTGGCTTCTCTTGGAAGCCAACTCTCCTCTCTCTCTTCTCTCTCTACACGGCTGGAATGCAGCCTAAGCATGGGAGAATTTGTTTTGTGTCATTTATTTTTTTTATCTCACAAATTCCATAATTAACCAAAACACTTTCTCTCTCTGCCCTTTCTTCTTCTTCTTCACTTTGAGTTTTCTCTCCCTTCTCTCTACATGCTCCACGGCCAGCAGCCCATTCCCCTACCCAATCTTCACAAAAATTTAAACTAAACACATTTTCTTAATCATCTCACCATTCTAAGCATCTTTTCTTCTTGGAGTTTCTTGAAATTCCTCCATCTTCACCATTTTCTCCAAGCTCCAAGCTTTGAGCTTTTTGGGTAAGTTTCAAGACTTCTCTTCTTTCTTCTCCATTTTCGTGGTCATGGTCTTCATGTTGGCCACCCATGCTTCATTTTCCAAGCCATTATGCTATTCTAATAAAGTCACCATTTTTAGGATTTTTTTGGAGGTCAAATCTGAAAATTGCAAGAAGCTTTCTTGGAGCTCTCTTGATTTCTTCATTTGGGTAAGAGGAAGACACTCCTCCTCAACCTCTCTTAGCATCTAGGAACTTTGATTGTGTTGTTTTTGGAAAAACCCTAATGAGGGTTATTCTTTGATTTTGTGATTAATGGGCTAGTGTAGTGATTTTAATTGATTTATGCTATTGGATTGAATTATTGTATACAATGTTATATTGGATTGGATTATGTGATTGGAAATGGAAGAAAAACCTTTGAGGACTCCTCTTGGTGGTCACGGTTTTTAGGCTAGAATTTAGGTAAATTGGGAATTAAATTGTACCTTGCATAAGACTTAAATTAATCAATAGATAACATTGAATTTAGTGGAAGAAAAATTTGGAATGGAAACTCCTATAAGGGCCACGGTTTTGAGCCCGAAATTGGGGCTATTGGTAAGCTAATGTAACAAGTAAAGATTAAGTGAATTTAAAATGTAACCTATAATGTGATGAATTGGAAAGAATTAGGAATTGAATTCCTAGAGAGGCCACGGCCTCTAAGGCTCTTTGGGACCTAATTATGTAACTTTTGCAAATTGGGAAGTATGAGTGACTAGGTAATTAGAAACCGATGCAATGAGTGGATAATTGATAAATTGGAAGGATTTAGTAGAATTAGAGATTTCATGAATCTTAAAGGACTAAGAGTGAGATTGTCATAAGACTTGAAGTAATTATAAGTGAGTGAAGAACAAGAGAGTGTGAGACCTAAGAACTTGAACAATTTACAAATTGTATGAAAATTGAATTACCTTGGAAGATTTGTTTAATTGTAAGAATTGGATTTGACATGAACCTTGAAAGGAAAATAAATTCTAAGTTAGGATTCATAATGAACCTAAAAATGTACAAGTTGACTTGATCCTTATATTATGATGTTATGGGTCCATGTGAGTGACCATTTGTATATTGATGCTTATATTATTGGCCTATTGTGGCATGTTATGTAATTGTATGAGATTGTGAATCATACATGTCCATGCATAGTGTCATATGCATGGTGAATGTCCTTGTGGACTGTTGTAAGGCCAAGTTGCCTAGGAGATTGAACACACCTTAGTGCGGGTGCGAGTAGACAAGTGTGGGTTATGTTATGACCTTGGGGGCGTCGGGGTGCGGGTCCTTCACAAGGGGCAGTTGGTAGCTCCTCTGCCTGTGGGGCAAACCGATGCAAACGCACCGACGATCCGGACTTGACACTGTCCTATATCGTGATCTAGTGTAGAATGTCTGTACAATGCCATGATTGTGCACGAGAAAATTTATTGATAGCACTGGCCTCGGCAGTTGAGTTACAAATATGTCTCCTGATCTTTCTCTCCGATTGTTTGAGTCTAGCTCTATGGAGTAGGAATTTGGGAAAGCATGCATGTGAGTCATGATATACATTGTCATTGTTAATATTTATTTTTCCATATCTATGACTGATTTGGTTATTACTGTGATGACTATCTGCCTGGAACTGTTTATTTGCTTACCGTCGGAATTACTGCTTATTAGTTGAATATGATATTCTGAATTGTTATTTGGGCGCGTGGCGCCGTGCTGTTTCTAGCTGCTATAATTGGTAATGATGGTGGAATGTCTTACCTCTTTATCGTATCTCTATTACTTGTTGTATGTGTGTATGCTGTATTGATCGAAGACGACGGCAAGGAGGCGAAAGATCCCAATTTTCCCGGCTTCTGGCCCGAACGAGACTAGCTTCTACTGAGACGATGGCGGCACGTATGCGCGGATTTCTTGGTGATGTACGTCTGACCTTCCTCGGAGGGCCAGAGTGCTGGCACATTAACTTGAATTCCGATCGCTGCGTTTACTTGGGAGATGTGTCGATTGCCCTAGCCTGGAGACGTCATGAGGCGCCTGTCCTCACCTGCCATGTCAGCCTGTGGCTGGAGTTCTACCTACCCATCAGAGAGATGTGGGGCGACCGTTACTACACCCCTTGGGAGGACTCTTTTGATTCTACTGCTCGGGCTCCTGCCCGTGGTTCTGTGGTTCCCATGGAGGTTTCCTCTGAAGAGGAGGATCCTGTTGAGGACCCGGATACGGTCCCTCCTCATTTGATAGACTGAGTCTACTGGTAGCTACTGATGGCTACTAGTGTTTTATTTTGGGGCCTGATGTATTTTGTGGGCTATATATTTTGGTATCTTTGGGGCATAATTGTATAATCCTTTGGGGCAGGTATAGTTTTGCTTTTTGGGTAATTCAGGCTTGTATCTAAGTATAAATGATGTCAGCACATTTTATATATATATCTATATGCATGTTATTCAGATGAGAATTTTGTATACTATTTTATTCTTCATCGTCATTTATATTCCGCATGGTTAAAATGATTATCAAAACAAAAAAAAATATTTCTGCTATTTTGCTCGCGTATTTAAGAATTGAACAAGTTAAACTTAAACGAATGAACCGGGTCTTAAAATGTTAAAACTTTACTTTTCCGCATTTTCTTTTATTTGACAATGTGACGTTCCCTCCTAAAAAGGGGCGTTACAAAGAGAGCATTGGCTTTATTATTGGATAAGTTCTTGAACAAGTGTGGGAGTGTGTGTGCAAAATGGTTAGTAAAAAAGGAAAGAGTGGCCAATTGAAAAACAAAAACAAATATATATTATATATATATATATAAGTTCTTGAACAAGTGTGGGAGTGTGTGTGCAAAATGGTTAGTAAAAAAGGAAAGAGTGGCCAATTGAAAAACAAAAACAAATATATATATATATATATATATATATATATATATATATATATATATATATATATATATATATATATATAATGATAATAATCAAAAAAATGTGTGCAAAGAAAGGTCAACAAGCCAAAAAAGAAAGGAAAAAGAATATGTAAAGGGAATTTGCATTATGTTGGGATGAACTTTTCATGTTTGTTAATTGAACTCAATCATAATGCTCTTTTATTCTCTTTGTTATTTAACTTGTCATATCCATATTACCCTCCCTCCTTTACCTTGACCCCATTATAACCTTGAATAAAGTCCTCTTGATTTGTGTGTGCATGTGTTCTTTGTAATGGAGAAGTAGAAGATAAGCAAGCTTATGGTAATGTAATTTTTCATTAGTTGAATTGAGTGAAATACCTATCTTTTAAACACTTGAGGGATTTAGAGAGAATCTTGTGAGGATCTATCATTCTTGACTTATGTTTTTCAACTGAAGTTTCTTTACTTGTTGGTTTGAGATGTGAAGAAATGTTACCTCATAAATGTTTTGATCCCTTGAATATTTGGTTACTTTTCTTGTTTATAAAATTTTGCATTCTTGAATATCATTGAAAATTTAGTCTTTTAGAGTTTTTAGTTTTTGAGTTTATGTTGTTTTTCCTTGTTCCTTAGTTTTGGTCTTATATGTTTTGCCCGGGAGTGCAAAAGCTAAGTGTGGGAGAATTTGATAACAATATATTTTATTTATTTAATAATCCTCTCACTGGGTTTCTTAAGGTTCAATTAGGCTTAATTCAGTTAGTTTTATCACATTTTATGATATTGGGCTTAATTGGATCATTGAAGGAATCATTGTATGAATTGACCTTAATTTATCTATTTAGTAGTGTTCAGTAAATTGACTATAATCTAAGTTGCAAATATTTCATTGATATGATTCTGGTCTTATAGGAAAGCTAAGACAATTCTCTACAACTTTCATGAAGACCTCAAGAGTTGAATCACACGTTTAGATAATTTAAATTAGAGTTGAAGTAAGAACTAGAGTGTTGATCCTGATAGCTTGACCTCTGTGCATTCATCAACCCATTTCTTGAGTAATAGAAGTTCAAATGACACCAAACTAAGCCCAAATGAAATTTAAGACTTAAATCTACAACTTTCAAAGAGAACACGAGCTAAATTGGATGTCTAGTAGGTTAGATTGGACCTGGAAGTCAGAACAGAGGTTTTGTAGTTGGAACCTGAACAATATGCAAAGATTGGGCCATAAGTTCGGCTGTAGGAGTTTGATTGGGCTGAAACTAGTGGCATTGGAAAGTTAAGACAAAATCCTTCAACTCTCATGAAGACCACTTTTCAAGATAATGACGTTTTAATATAGTTATAATCATGTGAACACAGTTGAATTCGTTGGTGCAAGTGGGGAGACAAGCATGACAACAATTTTCCACTCATCCACCCACTCATTAAGCAACTTTATTGTCATTTTCCACTCATTCACCCACTCATTAAACAACTATTGTCATTTTTCACTTATCCAACTACTCATTAAACAAGTCTATTATCATTTTGTACTTTTCATGCTCTATAAAAAGTTGCGTTAGTTGCTCATTAGAGGCATCTTGTTAAGAGATTAAGACCAAGTTCTTATATCATCTTGTTGTAGTTTTCTTTTGTTCTAAATAGAACTTATGTTCATCTTTTTCTTCTATTTTTCTTTCTTCTTATTCATGAGTAACTAATTTTCATTTTGCTTGGGTGAAAACGTGAAACTTTTGGTAATAAAATAAGGTTAGATTAATCTCTTTCTTGTGCTTGAATGATATATTATCATGTGATAATTATATATGTTGTATTTTGTTTCTAATCAATTTAGAAACTCTCACTGTAAAGTGGAGATCTTGATTTGTTGTAGACAAGAGGTTGACATAATGAATGCTTGAACCTATTTGTGTAACATCCCGAAAATTTATAATTTTAGGATAAATGATCATTTTACAATATTTGGGATTTTTAGAAATTTTTTGGATTTTTCAGAGAACGCGGAATATTTTAATATTATTTCTTGTTTTGCGTGCACATTGGGCAAAATTGGCAAAACGACTGTAACGCTCCCAAAGTTGGAAAATTTTATTACGAATAGTTATTTTCTAATATCTGTGATTTATGTGAATTCTTTCAGAATTTTTTTGGAAACGATGAATATTTTAATATATTCCTCATTTTACGTGCATATTGAGCAGAGTCGAGAAAATGAAATAATTTTCCCGAGAACCTTGAACTATGGAAACGTCGATGGGGGATCTTACTAAACCCGAGGCCGGACACAGTTTACAAGGTTTTAGGTCTTTCGAGAAATTTTAATAGATGAAATAATAAAACACTGCGAAGAATTAATCTGTCAGATTCGTTAATGCTGACTTCTGTCAACTATAACTATTGTCCAATACATAATAACATGTAATAAAAATCTTATCACATTACCCAAAATTTACCTTGTGTCAAGCTCCTTTAGCCTTATTTTCAAAATAAAAGTTAAATTAATTCCAAAAACTCTTTTGGGAAACTTCCAGGAAATTTCCTCCCATTTCTCATTTTTCTCTCTCTTCCCTCTCCCCTCTTCTACACGGCAGAGGCTCCTTTGGAGCCAATCATCACGTTTTCTTCTTCTTTTCTTCTTCTTCTTCTTCTTCTTCTTCTTCTTCTTCTTCTTCTTCTTCTTCTTCTTCTTCTTCTTCTTCTTCTCTTCTTCTTCCTCCTCCACCGTACACCCTCACCATTCACCATCTTCACTTTCTTGCTTTACCACTTCCATATCTATTTTTCTTCCATCATTTCATGACCATTTTTCCTTGTGGCCATCCTTGGTTCTTCTTCTTCTTCTTCTTCTTCTTCTTCTTCTTCTTCTTCTTCTTCTTCTTCCATTTTCCACCATTGAAGTTAAAGCTTGGAGCTTTTGAGGTAAAGTCTTCAACTTTCTTTTATTTTCTTCTCATTTTCGTTTTCTTGGTCACCTATGTGGCTAAGGAGTCATTTTTCCATGATTTGAGCGAATACTTTGGGAGTTGCTCACCCTAGGGTTTTCTTGAAGGGGGAAAACAAAAATCAAGAGCAAAAAGGAATAGCATCCTTGTGTTGTCTTCATTTAGGTAAGAGGGAGATGATCCTCTTCAACCAATCTTGGTAGTAAGGAAATGTCTTGTGTATTGTTGTTGATGAGGGAATCCATGTTGGATTTCTCTCTTTGTTATACTATGTTATTTTCATGATTTTGTGGTTGTTTGATTTGTATGAACATATGAATTTGCATTATGTGCCTTGATGATTATGAACCTATATATTGCTATTTTGTATTTAGATGTCATTTTTTATATTTTGGATTGTTGGAAAATAAATGAGAAACTTTGATGAAGGATGGGCCAGGGCTCTGCAGAAACGAATTCTGCAGAACCCTTGTTAATGCACTAGCGCTCATGCGCTGTGCATAGAGCGCCTAGGCGCTCTATGCCCAGAAATTTTTCCCTGTGACGCGGCCTGGTTAACGCTTAGGCGCTTCGTGGTCAGCGCCCAAGCGCTACACCAACGCTCAGGCGCTCCAGATATGGCGCCTAGGCATCCAGAACAGAACTAGCTAGGTAACTGTGAGATGAAGCTATGTGATTGAAGATTTGAATGTTAATGTTGCAATCTGAGATGGAAGGTTTTAAAGGTTTATTAACTCAATTTGAAGCCAAGGTTTTAGATTGAAACTACAATGAATTGGAATGAACTTGGGGAACAAAAATTTAAGTAAATGATATCAAGAAATCAATGCATAAAATGGGAGAAATTGATGTTAGTAATGGACTTTGGGAGGCCACGGTTTTGATAATGGATTCTAGGAAGTTAGATTTATTTAGAGTAAAATGAGAGTTAAGTGATTTGGAACATAGAGGAAGAACAAGAGAGTTGTGAGACTTATAAAACTTGCGAGTAAACTTTAAATGAACATAATTGATTAGGTTAAGGAACTTGATCAACCTAAAGGAATGAAGCTTAAATAAGGACTTCGAGAGAAGTTTCTCTAGGAAATGAATTTACAAGGGATGATAACTTGAGTAGGACTTTACGATGATCTCATAAGATTTATTAATGGTTGAATTGGCCTAATTGTGGCATATTATGGAAGATTGTGTATTGTGAAATATTTGTGAACCTGTTTATGCATGGAGTCCATATGCATTAGATGTTTGCTCAATCAAGGACAATTACAGGGCTAAATGAGCCTAGGATCATGCATTGAGTCAGCATGTATTTTATAAACTGCTCAGTCTCTGACTGTTAAAAGGCTGGATGAGCCTCTGATTTTGATTTAAGTTAACGTATTGAACAATTTGCTCAATCTATGACTGTTAAGAGGCTAGATGAGCCTATGATTATGCATTTAACCGGTATGCATTGAACAAATTGCTCAGTCGATGACTGTTAAAAGGCTATATGGGCCTATGAACGCGAACTGAATAATGTGGTCGATCATGGACCTATGGGGGGGCGCAAGGCGCGGTGTATGCCGATTGCACGCATTACGGGCCCGACAAATCATTATTTTGTACGCATTGAATTAATGAGAATTGAATGGTGAGGTCTGTGATGGATCTTAGAGGGGCGTAAGGCGCGGCGTATGCTGATTACACATATTACGAGCCTGACAAATCACTATTCTTTTTATGGTAAATGAACGAGGATTGGATAGTGTGGCCTATGATGGATCTCTGGGTGCGTCAGGGTGCGGTGATCCTTCTGGTGATGATGTTATCACATAGTAAAATACCTCTGGCCGAAAAGCCGATTGTAATGCACTGACGAGGAACCGACAAGCACTATTCTTTTCGTGGTCCGGCATAGACAGTTTAAAAGGGCGGAGACTACCGGAACGTTCATGTTTTAAAATGGAAAATCTTGGTACCAAGTGCACAAGCATTGTGAGTCAGCATTGTGAGTCGATTGTGAGTCAGCATTGTGAGTCAGCATTGTGAGTTAGCATTGAGAGTCGGCATTGTGAGTCCGCATGTCATGTGTCACTCTTCTATATGATGAATAAACTATTGTGATCTTGATGCCATGATTACCTGAAATGTTTTAACTGTTCGATATCTGAGACCTTGTTGACTGTCTAGAGTATTGCTGATGTTTACTGGTTATTATTGATCCTTATTATTGCTTGTAACTGGACTGCTTGTGTTGTAAATTCCATTGTTGTTGTTGATAAATGTATGAACTGTATTACTCTGTGGGCGCCTTGCGCCGTGCTGTTTTCTTACTGCTAATAGTGGTAATGAAAGACGGGTGTCTCACCTCTTTCCTGTATTTCTGTTTTATATTTGTATTGGATAAAAGATCATGAGGAAGATGAAGAGGGACCATACCTTGGTTGATTGACTTGAGCGTCTGGACAAGATTTCGTCGACTACGTAAGAGTGCAGCCACGTGGTGGCATTGATGCCTGTCGTGTCAACTGGGACGCCGTGTGTCATGTGCATATGGGGTTACGGCCTTGTCTGCTGGTAGTACCCATCCCTGGGTTACTACTCCTCCCCTTTAATGTTTTTATTTCCGCTGTATTTTATTTGACTCTGTAATTATTATATTCTATGTTATCAGTGACTTGTGTTAATTGGCCATAAAATATATATATATATATATAAGGAACGTGATTTTATTTCAATGGTTGTATTAAGGGTTGAATATATCTATATTTCTTTCGAGGCTCGTATTTTCTACTTATGCAAATTGTAAAAAAAAAGTGTATAGACTCTTGAGAATTTAAATGACTGTTATCATGACTGTGACACACTTGGATTTAGTAACTGTGGTGTAATGACGATTGTGCCGCGGTTGTTAGATCTAGGTGCATTACAATTTGCAAGTGTTGATATTGGTGAATAATTAAAGGAACCATAATATAACTACATATATAATCTTAAATGAGCTTTGAATGTTATATTTTCCTATTGGAACCTCTATTATGTATGGATTTCAATTGAGTTATAAAAAAAAGAAATAATATTGTCCTTAATTTATTACCAAGAGTGGATCTCCTAGCCCAAGCAACTCTTTTTTCAATTTGTGAATAATTTTATCACCTTTATTGTTGTAACATATCTTTTCCTTACCTCAACGAATTTTCTTCATCAATTCCTTTTGGATCAACCTCGGACTCTCGAGAATTTATTACTTGAGACAACCTGCACTTAGGTTTGCAACACATCATTCGCATCAAGTTTTTGGCGTTGTTGCCGGGGTCTTGATTTGAAGAACAAATTTATTGAGATTTTCTTTCTTTAAGTAAACTTCACCATCTAGTATATTCTTTCCTTACTCTTTTACTTTTCTAACTTACTAACCTACTAACTTACTAATTGATATTTAATGGCTGGTTTTACTGCATACTTGTTAATATTTAATAGCTAATTTATACTGCTTATGTGTACATCTTCTTTTCTATTTCAAGTCACTTATTTATGCTCAATTAGTATCGTGATTCAAATTCTGATTGTTTGATTAAAATTAATTCTGATACTTTATATATTAATCTGTTTGAATCACAATCACTCACAATAGACACAATGGCTGAAAATGAAAGTGTACATGATGAACATGAAAATCAATCGTTGCGAACCATGCATAAATATTTGCAACCACCTCGAAATTCTAGTCCATCATATTTTATCTTTCTACTCAATGCTAACAATTTTAGATTTAAGCCGGGTGTGATTTCATTATTTCCTAATTTTCATGGTTTAGAATATGAAAGCTCATATTTACATCTAAAAGAATTTGAGGAAGTATGTATCACTTTTAATTATCAAAATTGCACTGAAGAAATTATTAAGCTTAAATTGTTTTCTTTTTCTTTAAAAGATAAAGCAAAAACTTGGCTTGATGCTTTGAAACCAAGATCAATTGGCACATGGAAAGAAATGCAAAGTAAGTTCTTAAAGTAATTTTTTTTAACACATAAAATCAATGCTTTGAAAAGACAAATTCAAAATTTTTCTAATATTTAAATGAAGCATATTTTCATTGTTGGGAACGTTTTAAAGATTTGTTAAATTCTTTCCCACATTATGGTTTTGAAAAATAGCGTACTATAAGCTTCTTTTATGAAGGATTAATACTTGAAACTAAACAATTTGTTAAAACAATGTGCAATGGTGAGTTTCTTGATAAAGAGCCTAAAGAAGCTTTAAGATATTTAGATCATTTGGCTGAGAATTCTCAATCTTGGCATGGTACTAATTCTTCTGAAAATTCAATTAGATCTAACCTTGCAAGTAAAGGAAAATATTACCATAGTCAAGAACAAGATCTAAATGCTAGGTTCACCAATTTGGCTAGAAAGGTTGAAGCCATGGAATTAGGGAAAGTGAAAGAAGTCAAATATGTGCAAAATGAAGAAATTTGTAGCATTTGTGATGAATTAGGACACTCAACAAATGAATGTCCGAAAATTCTTATTTTTCAAGAAGTTGTGCATGAACAAGTATATGCAATGAACAATATTAAAAAGTCATTCACCTCTTCTTTTCATATTCATGCAATTTGAGATGGAGTAATCACCTGAACTTCAACTGGAGGAATAATAATCATGCACAATTTATGCAATCACCGCCTCCTTAGGAATAACAAGACTCTCAAAATTCTCAAGGATATGCACCTTATGTCCCACCATATTGGAAAAACCTCAAAGGAACATTGCATGCATTCATGGAAAAGCAAAAAGCCATTAATAATCAAAACATTCAAGTCATGATTGGTATAAATGGCACTCTTGCTAAATTTGCTTCTACACTAACCATTCCCAAGAAAGTAAAATTTTATTCTCAACCTCAACCGAATCTCACGCGTCAGTACAATTTAAATGTGAGTAGTTCAAAAAACTAACAAATAGATCAAGTTAAGTCAATGATAACTCTTAAGAGTGGCAAGGTTATTGAAAAACAAATTCCTGAACCTTATGAGAGAGATGATGAATCAATCCCCTAAGATAAGGAAGGGGTTGATAAGCCACCTGGCCAAAAGGAAACCAAACTTTTGTCTTCACCCCTATTTCCTCAAGCATTAAACAATTCAAGAAAATTGAACCACAATACTGAAATTTTTAAAATTTTTAAACAAGTGAATGTCAATATTCCTTTGTTTGATGCTATCAAATAGGTTCTAGCTTATACCAAATTTTTGAAACACTTATGCACTATTAAAAGGAAACTAAATGTAAAAAAGAAAGCCTTTTTGGCTGAACAGGTAAACTCCATTCTTCAAAACAATAATTCCTTGAAATATAAAGAACCTAATTGTCCTACAATTTCATGCATCATTAGATAACATAAAATTGAACAAGCTTTACTAGATCTTGCTGCTAGTGTTAATTTGCTTCCATATTCAGTTTATCAGGAACTTAACTTGGGTGAGTTAAAACCAACTTCTGTGACTCTTCTACTTGCCGATAGATTTGTTAAAATTTCAAAAAGAATAGTGGAAGATGTGTTGTTACAAGTTGATAAATTCATATATCCTGTAGATTTTATTATCTTAGAAACTGAACCGATGGTTAATAGTTCCAAGTCAATTCCTGTTATTTTAGGTCGCCCATTTTTAGCAATATCTAATACTTTGATAAATTACAGAAATGGAGCGGTGAAACTTACATTGGGAAATATGACACTAGAACTTAATGTTTTCAATATATGTAAGCAACCACAGGAAGTCCATGACAAAAAAAAGGAAATTGATGAGATAGAGGCCATTATAGATGATTATCTTCAAACTAGGAGTTCTTCTGACCCATTAGAAATTTGTTTAATCAATTCATTTGACTCAGGTATGCAATTAGATGATGATATTTCTGAAATATACTATTTGTTTGATTGTACACAGGTAATAGAATACAAAGGATGGAAACTGAGATTTGAATAGCTAAAACCCATGAATGATGAAACTTATGAAGAAGTACCTACACTGGAACTAAAGCTATTACCTGCTGGGTTGAAGTACACATTTTTGGGAGAAGAACAAAGTTTTCCAGTGGTAATTTTCTCGACCCTTACTGGAGAACAAGAATGTATGATAATAGAAGTACTTAAAAAGCATAAAAGTGTAATTGGATAGACATTAAAGGACATAAATGCCATTAATCCATTAATTTGTACACATAAAATACATTTAGAGGATAATGCTAAAACATCTCAACAACCTCAAAGAAGATTAAATCTACACATAAAAGAGGTAGTTAGAGTTGAAGTTCTTAAATTAAGTGACGTTGGAATTATCTACCTTATCTCTGATAGCCAGTGGATAAGCTCGATACAAGTTGTGCCTAAGAAATCTAGAATAACAGTAGTTGAAAATAAAAAGGTGAATTAATATCTACGCGAGTCTCATCCAGTTAGTGTATGTGTAATGATTTTAGAAAATTAAATGATGCCACTAGGAAAGCTTATTTCCCTTTGTCATTTCTTGATCAAATTCTGGAAAAGGTAGCAGGACATCACTACTACTATTTTCTTGATGGTTATTTGAGTTATAATCAAATACCAATTGCATTAGAGGATTAAGAAAAGACCACTTTTACATGTCCCTTTGGTACTTTTGCATACAAAAGAATGTCTTCCGACCTTTGTAATGTTCTAGAAACATTCCAAAGATGTATGCTAAGTAATTTTAGTGACATGATTGAGCATTATTTAGAGGTTTTCATGGATGACTTGATAGTTTTTCAAAATTCAATTGAAATTTGCCTTGATAATTTGAAAAAAGTTCTTGAAAGATGCAAAGAATAAGGATTTGTGTTAAACTGACAAAAATGTCATTACATGGTTACCTGAGGAATAGTGTTAGGTCGTGGGATATCTTATAAAGGAAATGAAGTTGATAAAGCTAAAATTGAATTAATTGCCTATTTGTCTTCACCAAAAACAGTCGGGGAGGTTCATTCTTTTTTAGGACATGCAGAATTTTACAGAAGATTCATTAAGGACTTTAGTGTCATATCTAGACCATTATGTAATCTTCTAATAAAAGATGTACCATTTGATTAGACTAAAGCATGTCAAAAATCTTTTGAGAAATTAATCGGTCTTCTAACATCTGCTCCTATCATGCAATCCCCTTACTGGTCTTTGCTTCGAGTTGATGTGAGATGCTAGTGATTTTGTTGTTAGCACTATTTTAAGCCAAAGAAAGGAAGGTAAGCCTTATGTAATTTATTACGCAAGTTGAACTTTGAATAGTGTACAAATGAATTACACCACTATTAAGAAAGAACTACTTGCTGTAATTTTTGCATTGGATAAATTTCGAGCTTATTTAATTGGTTCTTCTACTATTGTTTTCACCAATCATGCTACTGTTAGATATTTACTGTCTAAACAAGATGCCAAACCTGGGTTGATACGATGGATCTTGTTGCTTCAAGAATTCAACATCACAATAAAAGATAAGAAATGAGCTGAAAATGTTGTTGTTGATCATTTGTCCAGACTTACGATAGCTCACCTTTTGATATCACACCTATCAATGATTATTTTCCTAATGAATTTTTACTTTCTGTCAATTTCATGTCTTGGTTTGCTAACATAGTCAACTTTCTAGTATCAGGAAGGATGTCGCCTCAATGGACGCACCAAGACAGAAGGAAATATTTGTCTGAGGTGAAAAAAATTTATTAGGATGACTTGTACCGCCTCAACTTTTGGTTAAATTATGATATTATCCTAAATGTACTGTTTTATATTTTCTGTGAGTTATAAAATGAATTTGACTATTTCGTGACTGTATTTGACTGTTGTGTGTGATTTACTCCGAGTCAAGAAAATAATAATTTTCGGGCCGGGAAAATCTTAATTTAATTATTCGGAGCTGGGGGATCTTACTAAACCCAATTCTGAGTGATACATGTATTAATCTTTTAATTTTTAGGATTTAACTGTGCAATAAAAATATTTTATATTATTATAATATTATTTTATTGGACAGTACCTATTATCTTTAAAACATTAGAATTCTACTCCAAATGGACCATAGACCCGGAAAAGTCTGTGGAACACACGTTTGGGGAATCAGTCAATGTTTCTGGCTTGATTTATTTCTAAGCCAGTGAGAGCTAGTCAATAATAGTGGCTTGAAATTTTCTAGACCAATAGGATTTCAGTCTACAAAAGTGGTTGGACTTGTTAGGTTATAACTAGAAAATCTAACTAAGTTAGCCTAAATCTAACTAAGTTAAGTCAGGAAGCTTATGTAGTAACTAAATGAAACAAACCTAGTTAACTAGTCATTTAAGTTTTATTTAGAGAAGGTTCTAGAAGAATCAAGAAGAGGGTTAGTCATCGTAGCTAACTAAATGGCTAACTAAGTTACTAAGAAACTTAACTAAATTAACTTAGACTAAACTAGGAAACCAAATGAACTAAAACATAGTTTGCTTCTCCTAAGGCCATTCGGTTATGACATCTTCAAGAAGGGCTTAGTCACTTGATGACTTGATTATCTACACCAATGAGAAGCAAGCTTAGAGACAAAGCCTTGAATATCATTCATTGATCACATCTAAGGCCATTAGGAGTTCATAGGAGTCAACTAAAATGGCCACCTCCTTTGAGGGAGCTCCACGGCTAAGTGCTTTAGGAAGGGTGAGATAGCATTTTTGGTAAGTTCATTTCATCTTCAACCTTCTCCAAAGCAAAATAACCAAGAAAATTCTCTCCTTTCTTCTTTGAGAAGCTCACAGCCTCCACCCATTTCTCATATCTTCACTCTTCTAAATTTTCACCTAACACTACTTCTCAAATCTAAACATCATTTTAAGAACTTCTCTAGTTGAAAGTTTCTTCAAAGAAATTCATCTTGAGCTTGGAAAACCACCTTGAAGATTTTTTTCTACAAGGTGAAAATCCTTGTTTCTTATTTCTAACTTGATTTCTTAGGTTCTAAGCCATGATTGATCCATGGTTTATATTTTTCACCTATAGTTATGACTCTTTAAAATTTGTTTGAGCTTGTTAGGGATTCTTGGGACGTTACACGAAATCACTAGGAGGAGTCTAAGAGGAGTTTGTCTTCCCTTAAGGTAAGAGGGAGATTTAATCTCATCAACCTTGTGTGGTGATGAGAAAATGGATGTAATTATGGTGAAGAATCTATAAAGATTCATTCACTTGGTTGTTTAATGTCTTTTCTATTTTGTGATTGATTATGTGTGTATGCATGTCTATAGCTTTAAAATATATTATATGGGTTCATATATGTATGATAATTATGATAGGATGTGAATAACAGGTGAGGATTTGCATGAGTGTTCCAAAGAACACAAGGAAGCTCACGGCTTCACCAAGAAAAAGAGAACTAAAATGTTCTTAACCATTTTCTAAAACAATGACTTAATTGATTTAAGTATATTAATGAATTTGAAAATGATTTAGAAGATGGAAAATGATTTAAAAATCATTTGTAAAGAATATGTTGAATTCAGCCAAAATGTCATTCAATGTATATTTGATTCCAAAATTATTTTCTAAGGTGGACTAAGTAGTTAACTTAAAGAGAATTCAATTTCAATGAATTTTTGGAGAACGAAATAAATGAATTTAGTTTTAGAAACCTAAATTAGAGGAATTAACTATAAATAAGAAATAAATTGAACACTTGAAAAATGTTAACGTAGAGCTCACCTTTGGGTTTTGAAGCACGTTAGTGAATTTCAAAGTGTAAATAATGGTTATGACTAACGCAAGGTAATTTTAAAAGAAAACGTAGAAAATATCATTTAATAAACTTTCTAGACAAAATGCTGTCAAAATTAATTAAGAATAGACAAAATAATGGAGAAAGTTTCAAAGTATAATTAGAACGAAAAGAAAATATTTTACGTAGTTGAAAAATACTAGAAATAGCTTACGCATATTTAAAATGAAGAATTTTAAGCTACGCGATTGAGAAAACAATTTAAAAATCTTACGTGATTGAGAAAACGATTTAAAAACCTTACGCGATTGAGAAAATAATTTAAAAACATTGCGCAATATTTAAAAATATTAAAATATATTTATGCGATTTGAAAACGTTTGAAAAAGGTGACGTGATTGTGAAAACACGATAAAATCTTTATGCGACTAAAAGGAACAGTGAGTTTTACTGTCGGACCAAAGCAGTGGACCCGGACATATTGAGAAATAGTACTATCAAGTGGAGACATACTATATTTGGTTTATGCCGATACTGAGGGCATTTGTGTAATTACAGTTTATCATGATAATAAGGGCATTTGTGTAATTATGGTTCATTTACATACATTAAGAGGTGTGTCAATTTGGTTGAAATTGGCGATTGGCTAACGAGATGAATTACACCGTGTTGTAGGTGTGATAGGCGTTGTGCGGTTCATTGAGGGAACTTGGAGGCGTTAGTGTGCGGAGGATTCTACATGTGGACAGTTGGTAGCTCCTCTGAGTCGCGGTAACTATAACACCCTAAAAAGTGTTTGCTTAATCATGAATAATCATTTTATAATATTCTTTATTTTTAGGAATTTTTCTGGAATTTTCCGAAAACGATGAATATTTTAATATATTCCTCGTTTTACGTGCACACTGAGCAGAAACCTGCTGAAGTCAGCGTAACGCTCTGGAAATCATTTGTTTTACCACAAATAGTCATTTTCTAATATTTATGATTTATGTGAATTCTTTCGGAATTTTTTGGAAATGATGAATATTTTAATATATTTCTCATTTTGCGTGCATATTGAGCTGAGTTGGGAAAACGACTGTAATATTTCAAAAATTAGGAAATGATTAGACGAATAGTCGTTTTATAATATTTGTAATTTTTTAGAATTTTATGAGATTTTTCCGGAAACGTCGAATATTCTAATATATTCCTCGTTTCGCGTGCGCACTGAGCGGAACTGGAAAAACGCGATGTTTTCTCCATGGACCTTGAACTATGGACATGTTGACGGGGGATTTTACTAAACCCGATGCTGGACACAATTTACGAGATTCCATGTTTTTCAAGAAAATTTTAACAAACAAAACAAAATAATACTGCGTAAAATTTATCTGTCAGATTAATTAATACTGACTTCTATCAACTGTAACTATTATCCGTTAGATAATAGCATATAATAAAAATCTTATCATATTATCCCAATGAAATCTACTTTATGTCTAATCAACTCACTTTAATTCAAATTTAATGTATTATAATCAAAGCTTCTTTGAGAAGCTTTGACCAATTAAAGACTAAAATGCCCTTAGCTTCCAAGGGAAGCCAAAACACTCTCCCTCCTCTCTCTCCATACTCCACGGCTGAAGCTCATTTGGGGGGGAAGGAAATTAGTTTCACTTAACTAATTACACATCACACAAATTCAAATTAACCTAAAACACTTTCTCTCTCTACCTTCATCTCCTTTCTTCACAAAACATTTTCTCTTCCTTCTCTCTAGGAGAGCTCACGGCAGCCCTCTCTCCCACATCTCATTCGTCACAAAATTTCCAACCAACCACATTTTCTTAATCCTCTCCCTCTCCTAAATACCTTTCTTGCTTAGAGCTTCTTGAAAATCCACCATTTTCATCACTTTCTTCAAGCTTCAAGGTTAGGGTTTTTGGGTAAGCTTCAAGACTCTTCTCCTCTTCTCTTCATTTTCGGTTTCAAGGGTCTTTTAATGACCATCTACATTCCATTCTTCAAGTCCTTAGGCTATTCTAACTAAGTTGAAATTTCTAGGGCTTTGGGTGGCACCAATCCGAAATTGCAAGGAGATTCTTGGAGGTTTCTCTTGATTTCTTCACTTGGGTAAGAGGAAGACACTCCTCTTCAACCTCTATTAGCATCTAGGAACCTTGATTTTGTTGTTTGCAAGAAAAACCCTAATGAGGGTTATTCTTTAATTTGATGACTATTATGTTTACATGTTGATTTTATGATATTTATGACATTGGATTGATTGGTTGTGTATATTAATATTTTGGATTGGATTGGATGACTTGGAATTGAAGAAAATAAATTGGGAGCGCCTCTTGGGAGGTCACGGTTTTTGAGCCCAAAATTTGGGGTTCTTGGTGAACCAATGCAACAAGTGAAGGACTAAGTAAATTAAAGGTACAATTTACAATTGATGAATTGAAAAGATTGGGAATTGGATCCCTTGGGAGGCCACGACCTCTAAGGCCTTTGGAGGCTTAATCATGCAATTTTTGGTAACTTTAAAACTTAAGAAATAAAGTGGCTAAACTCTTAGGTAATGAACTAGAAATATTACCAATTGAAAGAATTGAAGATAATTGGGGACTTCATAAAATTTTAAAGAACCAAGAATGAGATTGTCATAAGACTTGGGTAATTTCAAGAGAACAAGAACAAGAGAATGTGAGATTCTAAGAGCTTAGAATAAATTACCAAGTGTAAGAGAATGAAATACATTAGAGAAATCAAACTAATTATGAGAATCAAATTAAAGATGAACCTTGTGGGAAGAGTAAATCTTAAATAAGAATGCATAATGGACCTTAAAAAATGTATTACCTTAATTGATTTCAATATTGTGCGATTATCGGTCCATGTGAGTGACCAATGATGTGTTGATGTTTATCTTAGCCAAATGTGGCATATTATGGAATAGTATGCGATGTTGACCATACATGTTCATGTATAGAGTCTTATGCATTGTGAATGTCTTGTGGACTGTTGTAAGGCCAAGTTGCCTAGGAGATTGAACACACCTTAGTGCGGGTGCGAGTAGACTAGTGTAGGTCATGTTACGACCTTGGGGGCGTTGGGGTGCGGGTACCTCGCAATGGACAGTTGGTAGCTCTCCTGTCCGTGGGGCAAACCGATGCAAACGCACCGACGATCCGGACCGAGACACTGTCCTATAACGTGATCTAGCGTAGACTATCTGTACAATGCCTGAATGTGCACGTGGAAAACTGTTGAGTTATAGCACTTTGGCCGCGGCAGCCGAGTTGCAGACGTGTCTCCTGATCTTTCTCTCCGACTGTTTGAGTCTAGCTCCATGGAGTAGGATTTTGAATACCGTGTGCATGTGCATCATGAGATGTTATACCATATGAAAATTACTGCTTATGTGGATTTGAACTGTTTATTTATTGTTATGCTGACTGTCTGCCTGGAACTGTATACCTGCTTACTGATGTATTTACTGTTATTTATTATTGTTATTATTTTTGGAATACTACATGGGTGCGATGCGCCGTATTGGTGTCTGGCTGCTATAATTGGTAATGATGGTAGGATGTCTTACCTTTTTTTTGTATTTCTATTATTTGCTGCCTGTGTGTATATGGTATCTATCGAAGACGACGGCAAAGAGGTTGAAACTCCTGATTTTCCCGGCTTCTGGCTTGATCAAGACTAGCACCTACTGTGGAGCATAGGGGCACGCATGCGTGGATTTCTGGGTGATGTGCGTCTGACCTTCGGTGGGGGGCCAAGGTGTTGGCACATTAACTTGAGTTCCGATCGCTGTGTCTATCTAGGACACGTGTCGATTTCTTTGGCCTGGAGACGTCATGAGATGCCGATCTTTACCTGCTACATCAGCCTACGCTTGGAGTTTTATTTACCCATTCGGGAGATGTGGGGTGACTGTTACTACACCCCGCAGGAAGACTCTTTTGATTCTACTGCTCGGGCTCCTGCCCATGGCTCTGTGGTTCCGATGGAGGTTTCCTCTAACAAGGAGGACCCCGCTGAGGATCCTGATACGGTCTCTCCTCCTCTGAGGGACTGACTTTTCTGGTAACTGCTGATGGCTGCCAGTGTTTTATTTTGGGGGCCTGATGTTTTGTATTTTGGTGGGCTGTATATTTTGATATCTGGGGATGTATAGTTATGATCCTTTGGGCAGGTATAGTTTTATTTTTTTAGAAATTGCCAGGCTTGTATCTAAAGTACAATTGATATTTAAATGTATGTATATGCGTATTATTCAGATGTGAGTTTTATTTCCTGTCTTACTATTTACTATTGTTCAAGTTTCATCACTTAGTTTATTAATTAACAAAAAAAAAATACATACTGCCATTTTACTCGCGTATTAAAGCATCGAACAAGTTAACCTTAAACTAAATGGACCGAGTCTTAATTCAGAAAAATTTTATTTTTCGAATTTTCATTTATGTTTAATAATGTGACGTTCCCTCTCAAAAAAAACAAAAGGGGCATTACATTAAGTTAGTATCAGAGCCCCGGTTTATGTTTTCTTTGGGTCTTGTGTGTGTGTCTGTCTTGTTTGTGCTGTGTGAATCTCTGTGATTGGTATTCTAAATGGATACATCTGACTTTCCTTATGCTTTTCAATTAACCTGATTTAAGGAAGAGCGAGATGGCGAAAGGTGAAGAAATAGCAGCCGCTATAGAAGTAATGCAGAGGATGGCGGAAGTCATCGCGCAACAGAATGAGAGTATTGTTCAGCAACAGGAGAGAGTTGCTTAACAACTCGAGGCGACTGCCGATGCGCAGAACTTGGCAGCATTCGTCGCCATAACCCTCCACAATTCAAGGGGGAATTTGACCCAGACAAGGCTAGTTTGGGGATCAAAGAGCTGGAGAAAGTCTTATGTGGCACGAACTGTGCCGAAGACAAGAAGGTGAACTATGCTACCTTCATGCTTGTGGGCAACGCCGAAGATTGGTGGAACAGAGCTCAGAGAGCACTGGAAGCCGAAGGAACTGACATCACGTGGGACGTGTTCAAGAATAAATTCTTGGATAAATACTTTCCTGCAAATGCGAGACATGCGAAAGAGATGGAGTTCCTCAACCTGAGACAGGGGAACATGACCGTTAGTGAATATGCGGCCAGATTTGAGAACCTGGAGAAGTTCTCAACGCATTATCAGCATCAAACGGATGAAGCTTGGAAGTGTTGGAAGTTCACTGAAGGGTTGAGGTACGAAGTGAAGAAGGTTATAATCACTCTGAAAATTAAAGTATTCTCGAAACTGTTGGACACGTGCTGTGAAGTTGAGGCCTTGGAACAAGCTAGAGACTCGAGGAGCAAGAACTTTGGGCCTGCGAGGTTCCAAAGAGGTGGAGGCAGTGGTTCAAACCGCTTCCAAAAGAAACCCTATTCTCGACCAGCGGGAGGTCAGCAACAAACTGGTGGAAGTTCTGGTGGAGGTTCTACTGGGAACCAGACTGGTCAGACTGTGACATATCCCTCTAAATGCCTAAAGTGTGGAAAAGACCATCACACGAGAGACTGCATAATCAAGGGATTTATTTGCTTCAGATGTGGCAAACCAGGCCACATGTCCAGAGATTGCAACCAAGCAAAGACTGAACCTTCAATCAATGCAACTCAAGCTAAGAAACCGCAAGCCGAAGGTCAAGTTTACACCATGAGCGGAGCTGAAGCCTCCGAATCCGAAGACCTGATTCAAGGAGAAGGCACCATAGAAGGTAATCTTTTAAAAGTACTATATGACTCTGGGGCAACCCATTCTTTCATATCATATGACTGTGTGCTACGACTTGACTTGCCAATGTCTACCCTACCTTTTGATTTGACTGTCTCAACCCCTACTAACAAACCAATATTTACTACTAAAGTCTGTTTGAAGTGTCCCCTAATTGTTGAAGGTCGAATCTTTTCTGTCGATTTGATCTGTTTACCTCTTTCACAACTAGACATAATCTTAGGGATGGACTGGTTGTCTTCCAACCATGTTCTGTTGGATTGCTCTAGAAAAACCATAGTTTTTCCGGTGGATAAGGATTCTAGATACTTGACGGTCAACCAAGTACGAGCTTTCTTGAAAGAAGGAGCTCAAGGATACATGCTACTATCTTCTTTGAAAATCGAGAGCGAGGCTGATCTGAGTACTATTCCAGTGGTGAAAGAGTTTCCTGAAATCTTTCCAGAAGATGTACCTGGTTTACCACAGACGCGCGAGATAGAGTTTGCTATTGACCTTGTACCAGGAGCTGGTCCCATGTCTATAGCACCTTACCGGATGTCGCCAACAAAATTGGCAGAACTTAAGAAACAACTAGAGGAGCTTTTGGACAAACAGCTTGTCAGACCGAGTGTATCGCCCTGGGGAGCACCAGTGTTGTTAGTTCGGAAGAAGGACGGTACCTCAAGATTGTGTGTGGACTATAGGCAGTTGAACAAGTTGACAATCAAGAACAAGTATCCACTCCCAAGAATTGACGACTTGATAGACTAACTGAAGGGAGCAGCGGTGTTTTCAAAGATCGATTTGAGATCTGGATACCACCAGATAAGAGTGAAAACGGAGGATATACCCAAGACTGCTTTTCGTACCCGATACGGTCACTACGAATACCTTGTGATGCCGTTTGGTGTAACGAATGCACCTGCTATCTTCATGGACTACATGAATAGAATCTTTCGCCCTTATTTGGACAAGTTTGTTGTCGTCTTCATCGATGATATCTTGATATATTCCCGGAATCAGGAGGATCATGTTGAACACCTCAGCATAGTTCTTCAAATTCTGAAGGAGAAAGAATTGTACGCCAAGCTGTCGAAGTGTGAGTTTTGGTTAGATGAATTTAAGTTTTTAGGCCATGTGATCTCGAAGGAAGGGATCGTCGTGGATCCATCAAAAGTGGAGGCAGTTTTACAATAGGAACAGCCGAAGTCAGTAACGGAGATTCGTAGCTTCGTGGGTTTGGCCGGATATTACAGAAGGTTCATAGAAGGGTTTTCCAAAATTGCTGGACCGCTCACTCAATTAACAAAGAATAACCAAGCTTTTGAGTGGACCGATAGCTGCGAGCGAAGTTTCCAAGAGTTGAAGAACCGGTTAACCACCTCACCAGTATTAGTGCTACCTGATCCGAATGAGCCATTCGAGGTGTACTGTGACGCTTCATACCAAGGATTGGGGTCTGTTCTTATGCAACACAGAAGAGTGGTAGCTTATGCTTCGCGACAGTTGCGAGTGCATGAAAAGAACTACTCGACGCATGATTTGGAGCTAGTAGCGGTGGTTTTTGCTCTAAAGATATGGAGGCATTTCCTTTATGGAGCGACGTTCAACATTTTTAGTGACCACAAAAGTTTGAAATACTTGTATGACCAGAAGGAGCTTAACATAAGGCAGCGGAGATGGTTAGAATTCCTGAAGGACTATGATTTTCAGCTGTTATATTACCCTGGCAAAGCGAATGTCGTGGCAGACGCCTTGAGTAGAAAGACCATCAGTGTTTCTGCCCTGATGATTAAGGAAAGATACCTCATAGAATAGTTTAGAGAAGTTTGGTCATTTGTAGAGTTGAAACCAGGAAAAATCTGTATGAACATGGTCACTATCTCAAGCGAGCTAATGGAGGACATACGAGAAAAGCAGAAGGCCGATGAATTCTTGCAAGAAGTGAGAGAACTGATGAGACAAGGCAAGGAAACAGAATTCGAGGAAGGAACGGACGGGATTATGAGATTTCGGGGTAGAGTCTGTATTCCCCGTGACCAAGAGCTTAAATAGTATATTGTGGAGCATGCCCACACCAGTATGCTGAGTATGCATCCGGGCATAACAAAGATGTACCAAGACTTGTAGAAGTTGTTTTGGTGGCATGGAATGAAGAATGACGTCACTAGATGTGTATCGACTTGTCTAGTCTATCAGAAAGCCAAAGTGGAACACCAAAGACCTACAGGATTGCTGCAACCATTGTCTATTCTTGAATGGAAATGGTACAGCATCGCAATGGATTTTGTCGTGGGATTGCCAAAGACAAGAATAGGACACGACTCGATTTGGGTAATAATTGATCGACTCACGAAGTCAGCTCATTTCCTTCCGATCAACATAAGGTACAGTCTGGAGAAGCTGACCCGACTGTATATTGGAGAGATCGTTAGGCTGCATGGTGTGCCTACGAGTATTATTTCGGATAGGGATCCGAGGTTTACTTCAAAATTCTGGCAGAGTCTACAGGCATCGTTGGGAACAAAATTACGTTTGAGTTCGGCATACCACCCACAAACCGATGGTCAATCTGAAAGAACGATCCAATCTCTAGAAGATTTGCTTAGAGCTTGTACTATAGAACAAACTAGAAGTTGGGATGAAATCTTACCATTGATAGAATTCACCTACAACAACAGTTACCATTCAAGTATAGGGATGGCACCCTATGAAGCTCTATATGGACGACGGTGTCGGACACCCTTATGTTGGTACCAAGACGGTGAATGACTCATGATTGGACCGGATATCATTCAAGAGACGACTGAGAAAGTCAAAATGATCCAAGAGAAGATGAAGACTACTCAGAGCTGGCAAAAGAGTTATGCGGATAAGAGAAGGAAACCCCTTGAGTTTGAGGAAGGCGAGCATGTATTCTAGAAAGTCACACCCACGACTGAGGTCGGCCGGGCTTTGAAATCTAGAAAACTCACTCCAAAATTTCTTGGACCTTACCAAATTCTTCGCCGGATAGGTCCAGTAGCTTATCAGATAGCCTTACCCCCTTTTCTTTCCAACATACACAATGTCTTCCATGTGTTACAACTGCGTAAGTATTTACCTGACCCAAGTCATGTCATAGCACCGGACACAGTACAGTTAAAAGAGAACTTGACCTATAAGGCGCCTCCTGCGAGAATCGAGGACCGACGGATAAAGCAACTTAGAGGCAAGGAGATCCCATTAGTAAAGGTAATTTGGAATGAAACAACTGATGATGCAACTTGGGAACTGGAAGACAAGATGAAAGAGCAACACCCATATCTTTTCTAAGGTACGTAAAATTTCGAGGACGAAATTCCTTTTTAGTTGGGGAGTATTGTAACACCCTAAAAAGTGTTTACTTAATCATGAATAGTCATTTTATAATATTCTTGATTTTTAAGAATTTTTCTGGAATTTTCCGGAAATGACGAATATTTTAATATATTCCTCATTTTATGTGCACACTGAGCAGAAACCTGCTGAAGTCAGTGTAACGCTCTGGAAATCATTTTTTTTACCACAAATA
Source organism: Ormosia emarginata (assembly GCA_029884605.1). NCBI lineage: Eukaryota > Viridiplantae > Streptophyta > Magnoliopsida > Fabales > Fabaceae > Ormosia > Ormosia emarginata. The sequence continues at coordinate 21,394,383 of JAQQTP010000074.1, read as the reverse complement.
GTCATTTTCTAATATTTGTGATTTATGTGAATTCTTTCGGAATTTTTCGGAAATGATGAATATTTTAATATATTCTTCGTTTTATGTGCATATTGAGCAGAGTTGGAAAAACGACTGTAATACTTCAAAAATTGGGAAAAGATTAGACGAATAGTCGTTTTATAATATTTGTAATTTTTTAGAATTTTCTGAGATTTTTCCGAAAATATCGAATATTCTAATATATTTCTCGTTTCGCGTGCGCACTGAGCGAAACTGGAGAAACGCGATGTTTTCTCCATGGACCTTGAACTATGGACATGTCGACGGGGGATCTTACTAAACTCGAGGTTGGACACTGTTTACTAGGTTCCATATTTTTCGAGAAAATTTTAACAGACAAAACAAAATAATACTGCGTAAAATTTATCTGTCAGATTAATTAATACTGACTTCTGTCAACTGTAACTATTATCCATTGGATAATAGCATATAATAAAAATTTTATCACATTATCTCAAAGAAATCTACTTTATGTTTAATCAATTCACTTTAATTCAAATTTAATGTATTATAATCAAAACTTCTTTGAGAAGCTTTGACCAATTAAAGACTAAAATGCCCTTAGCTTCTAAGGGAAGCCAAAACACTCTCCTTCTTCTCTCTCCATACTCCACGGCTGAAGCTCATTTGAGGGGGAAGGAAATTAGTTTCACTTAACTAATTACACATCACACAAATTCAAATTAACCTAAAACACTTTCTCTCTCTACCCTCAACTCCTTTCTTCACAAAACATTTTCTCTCTCTACCCTCATCTCCTTTCTTCACAAAACATTTTCTCTTCCTTCTCTCTAGGAGAGCTCACGGCAACCCTCTCTCCCACATCTCATTCATCACAAAATTTCCAACTAACCACATTTTCTTAATCCTCTCCCTCTCCTAAACACCTTTCTTGCTTGGAGCTTCTTGAAAATTCACCATCTTTATCACTTTCTTCAAGCTTCAAGATTAGGGTTTTTGGGTAAGCTTCAAGACTCTTCTCCTCTTCTCTTCATTTTCGGTTTCAAGGGTCTTTTAATGACCATCTACATTCCATTTTTCAAGTCCTTAGGCTATTCTAACCAAGTTGAAATTTCTAGGGCTTTGGGTGGCACCAATCCGAAATTGCAAGGAGATTCTTGGGGGTTTCTCTTGATTTCTTCACTTAGGTAAGAGGAAGATACTCCTCCTCAACCTCTATTAGCATCTAGGAACCTTGATTTTTTTGTTTGCAAGAAAAACCCTAATGAGGGTTATTCTTTAATTTGATGACTATTATGTTTACATGTTGATTTTATGATATTTATGACATTGGATTGATTGGTTCTGTATATTAATATTTTGGATTGCATTGGATAACTTGGAATGGAAGAAAATAAATTGGGAGTGCCTCTTAGGAGGTCACGATTTTTGAGCCCAAAAATTGGGGTTCTTGGTGAACCAATGCAACAAGTGAAAGACTAAGTAAATTAAAGGTGTAATTTACAATTGATGAATTAAGAAGATTGGGAATTGGATCCCCTGGGAGGCCACGGCCTCTAAGGCCTTTGGAGGCTTAATCATGCAATTTTTGGTAACTTTAAAACTTAAGAAATAAAGTGGCTAAACTCTTAGGTAATGAAGTAGAAAAATTACTAATTGAAAGAAGTGAAGATAATTGGGGACTTCATAAAATTTTAAAGAACCAAGAATGAGATTGTCATAAGACTTGGGTAATTTCAAGAGAACAAGAACAAGAGAGTGTGAAATTCTAAGAGCTTAGAATAAATTACCAAGTGTAAGAGAATGAATTACATTAGAGAAATCAAACTAATTATGAGAATCAAATTAAAGATGAACCTTGTGGGAAGAATAAATCTTAAATAAGAATGCATAATGGACCTTAAAAAATGTATTACCTTAATTGATTTTAATATTGTGCGATTATGGGTCCATGTGAGTGACCAATGATGTGTTGATGTTTATCTTGGCCAAATGTGGCATATTATGGAATAGTATGTGATCTTGACCATACATGTTCATGCACAGAGTCTTATGCATTGTGAATGTCATGTGGACTGTTGTAAGGCCAAGTTGCCTAGGAGATTGAACACACCTTAGTGCGGGTGTGAGTAGACTAGTGTAGGTCATGTTACGACCTTGGGGGCGTTGGGGTGCGGGTACCTCGCAATGGACAGTTGGTAGCTCTCCTGTCTGTGGGGCAAACCGATGCAAACGCACCGACGATCCGGACCGAGACACTGTCCTATATCGTGATCTAGCGTAGACTGTCTGTACAATGCCAGAATGTGCACGTGGAAAACTGTTGAGTTATAGCACTTTGGCCGCGGCAGCCGAGTTGCAGATGTGTCTCCTGATCTTTATCTCCGACTGTTTGAGTCTAGCTCCATGGAGTAGGATTTTGAATACCGTGTGCATGTGCATCATGAGATGTTATACCATATGAAAATTACTGCTTATGTGGATTTGAACTATTTATTTATTGTTATGCTGACTATCTGCCTGGAACTGTATACCTGCTTACTGATGTATTTACTGTTATTTATTATTGTTATTATTTTTAGAATGCTATATAAGTGCGATGCGCCGTATTGGTTTCTGGCTGCTATAATTGGTAATGATAGTAGGATGTCTTACCTCTTTTCTGTATTTCTATTATTTACTGCCTGTGTGTATATGGTATCTATCGAAGACGACGGCAAGGAGGTTGAAACTCCCGATTTTCCCGGCTTATGGCCTGATCAAGACTAGCACCTACTGTGGAGCATGGGGGCACACATGCGCAAATTTCTGGGTGATGTGCGTCTGACCTTCCTTGGGGGGCCAAAGTGTTGGCACATCAACTTGAGTTCCAATCGCTGCGTCTATCTGGGAGACGTCTCGATTTCTTTGGCCTGGAGACGTCATGTGACGCCGATCTTTACCTGCTACATCAGCCTACGCTTGGAGTTTTATCTGCCCATTCGGGAGATGTGGGGTGACCGTTACTACACCCCGCAGGAGGACTCTTTTGATTCCACTGCTCGGGCTCCTGCCCGTGGCTTTGTGGTTCTGATGGAGGTTTCCTCTGACGAGAAGGACCCCGCTGAGGATCCTGATATGGTCCCTCCTCCTCTGAGGGACTGACTTTTCTGGTAACTGCTGATGGCTGTCAGTATTTTATTTTAGGGGCCTGATGTTTTGTATTTTGGTGGGCTGTATATTTTGATATCTGGGGATGTATAGTTATGATCCTTTGGGCAGGTATAGTTTTGTTTTTTTAGAAATTGCAAGGCTTGTATCTAAAGTACAGTTGATATTTAAATGTATGTATATGCGTATTATTCAGATGTGAGTTTTATTTCCTGTCTTACTCTTTATTATTGTTCAAGTTTCATCACTTAGTTTATTAATTAACAAAAAAAAATACACACTGCCATTTTACTCGCGTATTAAAGCATCGAACAAGTTAACCTTAAAGTAAATGGACCGGGTCTTAATTCAGAAAAATTTTATTTTCCGCATTTTCATTTATGTTTAATAATGTGACGTTCCCTCTCAAAAAAAACAAAAGGGGTGTTACATTAAGTTGGTATCAGAGCTCCGGTTTATGTTTTCTTTGGGTCTTGTGTGTGTGTCTGTCTTGTTTATGCTGTGTGAATCTCTGTGATTGGTATTCTAAATGGATACATCTGACTTTCCTTATGCTTTTCAATTAACCTGATTTAAGGAAGAGCGAGATGGCGAAAGGTGAAGAAATAGCAGCTGCTATAGAAGCAATGCAGAGGATGGCGGAAGTCCTCGCGCAATAGAATGAGCGTGTTGTTCAGCAATAGGAGAGCTCAACAGCTCGAGGCGATTGCCGATGCACAGAACTTGGCAGAATTTCGTCGCCATAACCCTCCACAATTCAAGGGGGAATTTGACCCAAACAAGGCTAGTTTGGGGATCAAAGAGCTGGAGAAAGTCTTCCGTGGCACGAACTGTGCCGAAGACAAGAAGGTGAACTATGCTACCTTCATGCTTGTGGGCAACGCCGAAGATTGGTGGAACGGAGCTCAGAGAGCACTGGAAGCCGAAGGAACAGACATCACGTAGGACGTGTTCAAGAACAAATTCTTGGACAAATACTTTCTTGCAAATGCGAGACATGCGAAAGACATAGAGTTCCTCAACCTGAGACAGGGGAACATGACCGTTAGTGAATATGCGGCCTGATTTGAGAACCTGGAGAAGTTCTCAATGCATTATCAGCATCAAACAGATGAAGCTTGGAAGTGTTATGGGACTTGAGTTTCACGGAGGCTCAAAGGCCTGGCGACTGCGTGAAGATAGAGGATTGGTAGTCTATGTGGGGCGTCTGACTGTGTCCCTGCGTAGAGAGTTTGATGGAGCACCGATGTTTACTACTACTGTGTATTTACATCTTGAGATGCCTTTTACTCTTAGGCGTTACTGGGGAGGACGTTTTCATGCACCCAGTGAGATCAATAGTGTATCGACAACACAGACTCCTGCCCGTAGAGCTGTGAGACATCCAGGATTTCTGTCATCCGATGATCCATCTGAAGAGGATCCTTCGGAGGGTTAGAAATCTTCAATGTGCACTTGGGCATGTTTATGTTTTACTGTTATGCTGACTTTTTACTGCTTTATTAAATATTTGTAGTTGTAAATTATTTGTATACTAAAGACAAAAATTATATGTATATTATGGTGTGTAATAATAGTTTGTTTTGTTTTGTAATTCGTTTTATTTTACTTAATGATGTCTTGTACAAAAAGAAAAATTTTACAACTCATATTATGTATGTATTAAACGTTTTATAACTTGGGTAATGTTTTTTTATTATTATTATTATATTGAAAATGTGACATCCTCATTAGGGTGTTACATGACTCATATTTGTTCAAGTATTGTCCTGATCAAATCATTCGAAGATATGTGCCCAACAGTGAGGTAGGTAATGTCATTAAATTTTATCACTCAGAAGTATATGGAGGTCACTTTTCTTCAAAGAAAACAGCTACGAAAATCTTGCAGTGTGGATTTTATTAGCCCACTTTATTTAAGGACATCTATACCTTTTGCAAAAGTTATGAAAACTGTCAGAAATTGAGTTTCATTTCTAAATGAAACATGATGTCTTTGAACCCTATCCTTGTCATTGAAATTTTTTATTATTGGAGAATTGATTTCATGGGTCTATTTCTATCCTCATTTGGATTTGTGTATATTTTGGTTGCAGTTGATTATGTCTCAAAATGGATTGAGATGATTCTTTGTCGACACAATGATCATAAAATAATTCTTAAATTTTTAAAAGAAAATGTCTTGAGTGGATTTAGAATCCCTCGAGCTATCATCAGTGATGGGGGAACACATTTTTGCAATAAACCATTTGAATCCTTAATGAAGAAATATGGCATTACCCACAAAATTGTCACCTCTTATCACCCTCAGACAAGTGGACAAGTAGAATTAGCAAATAGGGAGATTAAACAAATTTTAAAAAAACGGTTAACCCAAATCGTAAAGATTAGTTTTTAAGACTAAACGATACATTTTGGACTTACCGTACTACTTTCAAAACATCTTTAGACATGTCACCCTATAGGTTAGTCTATGGAAAACCTTGTCACTTACTTGTAAAACTAGAGCATAAAGCATTTTGGGCCATTAAAGCTTTCAACCTAAACCTTGATGATGTTTATAGGTTACGCAAATTGCAATTAAATGAACTTGAGGAATTGAGAAATGATGCATATGAAAACTGAAAAATTTATAAAGTTAGGACAAAAGCTTTTCATGACAAATCAATTTTGAGAAAATATTTTGAAATTGGTAAAAAAGTTCTACTTTATAATTCTCGTCTTCACCTATTCCTTAGAAAATTAAAATCTAGGTGAACTAGCCCTTTTATTGTCAAACGTGTGTATCCTCATGGGGTCATAGATATTGAGAACCCTAAGAATAGTAATGTGTTTAAGGTCAATGGACAAAAACTCAAACTATTTTTGAAAAATCAAGTTGCCGAGGTAGAATCCATTTTCCTTTCTAATCCTTGTTATGAGAAGAATTTATTTTAATTTTGTGGCTTTCCTTTTACAATTCTTTGTGACACAGGTTAAGTGGTGAATAACGGTATTTTGTAACTCTCAAGTCAGTTTGTTTTTCAATTTCCCATAATAACTGAATCATTCTCCTTTAAAATGGATGTCATTCTCTCGAATTTAAGAAAGCATTTTCCTTCTCTTCTTCAAAATGTTCTAACAAAAATCTACAAAGCTAGATATAAAAGATTGAGAATGTTAATGCACAAGGGAATTTCAGAAGATGTACGCTGGATAATCGAGGCAAAGGTCCATTTAGCAAGTGAATCCTCAAATTCATTTGCCTCTTACATGTCAGGTCTAGGTGAAAGCTCATGTTCTAAAAGGAGAAGAGCAAAAAGAATGCAAGTTTGTCACAAATGTGCTCGATGGAATTGTAACAAACGATGTCGTTCTTTGGGAATGGTTTCCGCAAATCAAGAAGATAAAATATAATTTATTAAGAATGGACTGAGTAAGTAGTCAGTAGATGATATCTTATTGACTCTTGAGACGTATTCTTGTGGATTTGTGCATCGTGAACTTCTTAATTTGTGGAATCTCTTTAGGGACAAACATAAATGTTACAATCTTGGGAATTTAACTCTAAAAGACCATGTTTGCCAATTTATAAGAAAATTAAAAGGGAAGCTTATCATCGACTCATAGAAGGTGTTTAAGTCATTACTGGACGTAAAACTAGAGGAAGATGTCAATCACAATCACAACAACTTGTATGTTATTATCTTGTTCATCTAAAAAAAAAGGGCGATCGAAAGAGTATCGTGCTCTTAATTGAGTGTGGAGCCCCTGCCAGTGGCAGACCCGTCATTGACTCGGGTGGACCTTCACACGTTAGTCCATAAATAAGGTTCGTGTGTCATGCTCTGTAGAGAGTCGCATTGTCCATTCTTAGGATTTTCCCAGGCTCTGCACGATTGATGGACAGATAGAAGTGTCTCGTCTTTACAGTACACGTGAAACTGTCACTGAGCCATATACTTACTTTAATTAGTAGGCCTCTATGGAAAGTTCTGACTGGCTGCGGTAGAGTACCACTTTCTCATAATACAGATCTTTAATTAGGTTTGCAGCAAAATAAGGTTGTTATTCCGTAAGTGGAATAGAAAGGGCTCAAATGTTTTTGTGGCCTATTTTGGTAGGTTGTTCCCAATCCTTGTGGAGTTCTTATATTACACTGATGACACGTAACTCAAAGATATACCACCCACTGCACTCATGATACGCAGTATAAAGATATGTTATCTTTATTGAATAAACGGGCGTGAGAGCCTAGCCTCCAGTTTTGGACTAGTTCCAGCTCTCGTTTTCTTTAAAATAAATTTTAAAAAAAAAAAGAAATGAAAAAAAAGTGTGTTTCTTAATTTTAAATATTTTTTACAATAGCCAACCTATCCATATAAGTGCTATCATTACATTTTTCATTCTTTTTCCTATTTAAACACTCTATTTTCTTCATTTTCATCCAACCCATAATCATTCAAAGGGAGGATGAGTGTAAAATAGAGGGAGCTTCTATTCATTGATTTACAAATATATGTGTATTTTGTGGGTCAAGTTTTGGGAAAGGTACAAAGTTTGTAAATGCAACAAACACTCTTGGTCTAACACTTTATCACACCTTCGACATGATGACTCATTGTCTATGCTTCCACTGTCGATGAGTTAATTGATAAATTACAAGCTTTTGTTTATAAACCTGATCTAGTAATAGCTCATATAGATTGGTCAGAGGGAAGTAGCAAGGAACGCGGGACTGATCTGAAACTCCATTTATAACTTACATTTACCTTTTGTTTTATTTATCGTACTTTGTTTTTGTTTAAATTTATGTCAGGTTTCTCTTTTCAATAATTGCCACAACAGGTAATATGTTCTATCATTTACTAATCTATATTTTAACATTGAGACAATGTTGTGATCTGGTTGGGGGGAGAAGGATAGTTGACTTAAAAAAAATTGGGGAAGTATATTTTTTAATATGATTATCAGCAAAACCAATTAAGTATGGTAGAGTAAGGAGTCAATTTTACTCTTGAAGTAATTTTACTCAGACGCATCTAAAGATGGCAGAGTAAGGAGTAAATTACGCCCTTGAGGTAAATTTACTCTTGAGATGCATTTAAATTGAGAAGTAACTATTTTGTATTGATTTGTGAAAGTAATGAAGTTTTATCATTTGATTCCCTTTGAAATATTCAAGTGAATGCACTCTCATATCCTTTAAAGCAATTGAAATTCATGGATCATAGCATGATTGAATAAATTGTCTTCTTTTTTAAATTTCACATGCTTGGTTATAAATGTTAAATTGGTGGATTGAGAATGATAAATATATGTCTTGTGAGATTTTAAGCCTGTTGATGAATGGATTGAATATTTGTATCATTCTTTTCTTTCTTGTGTGATTTTTCACTCATGAAATTAGTACTCTAGAACTTGCTTTTATTCTTTTTTAGGCTACATATTCACATGCATACATAAACATGATTGAAGCATTTATCTTGATATAGCTACATTAACCAAATAGGCAACCTTGCATATTTTTCTTTACTTAACTCCTTTGAGCTTATTTGATCATTCTTTATTTCTAGTTCATTGCGTACTTTAAATGAAAAATTATGTTCTTACCCAATCTTAGGGAATAAGAGAGCATTGACTTTGTTATTGGATAAGTTCTTGAATAAGTGTGGGGGTGTGTGTGCACAATGGTTAGTGAAAAATGAAAGAATGGCCAATTGAAAACAAATATATATATATATATATATATATATATATGAACACAATAAAAAAATGTGTGCAAAGAAAGGTCAACAAGCCAAAAAGAATGGATATTGACTTTGTTATTGGATAAGTTCTTGAATAAGTGCGGGGTGTGTGTGCAAGATAATTTGGTGAAAAAATGAAAGAATGGCCAATTGAAAACAAAAACAAAAACATATATATGTATGTACATATATATATACATATATATATATACATATATATATATATATATATATATATATATATATATATATATATATATATATATATATGCATATATATATAATGAATACAATAAAAAAATGTGTGCAAAGAAAGGTCAACAAGCCAAAAAAGAAAGGGAAAAGAATATGTAAAGGGAATTTGCATTATGTTGGGATGAACTTTTCATGTTTGTTATTTGAACTCAACTATAATGCTTTTTTATTCTCTTTGGTATTTAACTTGTCATATCTATATTACCCTCCCTCCTTTACCTTGACCCCATTATAACCTTGAATAAAGTCCTCTTGATTTGTGTGTGCATGTGTTCTAAGTAACGGAGAAGTAGAAGATAAGCAAGCTTATGGTAATGTAATTTTTCATTAGTTGAATTGAGTGAAATACCTACTTTTTAAACACTTGAGAGATTTAGAGTGAATCTTGTGAGGATCTATCATTCTTGACTTATGCTTTTCAACTGAAGTTTCTTTACTTGTTAGTTTGAGATGTGAAGAAATGTTATCTCATAAATGTTTTAATCCCTTGAATCTTTAGTTGTTATTCTTGTTTATAAACTTTTGCATTCTTGAATATTATTAAAAATTGAGTCTTTTAGAGTTTTTAGCTTTTAAGTTTGTGTTATTTTTCCTTTTTCTCTAGTTTTGGTCTTATATGTTTTGCCCGGGAGTGTAAAAGCTAAGTGTGGAGGAATTTAATAGCAATATATTTTATTCATATAATAATCCTCTCATTGGGCTTCTTAAGGTTCAATTAGACTTAATTAAGATTGTTTTGTTACATTTTATGATATTTGGCCTAATTGGATCATTGAAGGAATTATTGTATGAATTGACCTTAATTTGTCTATTTGGTAGTGTTCAGTAAATTGACTATAATCTGAGTTACAAATATTTGATTGATGTGATTTTGGTCTTGTAGGAAAGTTAAGACAATTCTCTACAATTTTCATGAAGACCTCAAGAGTTGAATCACACGTTTGGATAATTTAAATTGGAGTTGAAGTAAGAACTAGAATGTTGATCTTGAAAGCTTGACCTCTGTGCATTCATCAGCCCATTTCTTGAGCTATAGGAGTTCAAATGACACCAAACCAAGCCTAGATAAAATTTAAGACTCAAATCTACAACTTTCATGAGAACACAATAGCTAAATTGGATGTCTAGTGGGTTAGATTGGACTTTGAAGTCAGAACAAAGGTGTTGTAGTTGGAACCTGAACAATATGCAAAGATTGGGCCATAAGTTCGGTTGTAGGAGTTTGATTGGGGCTGAAACCAGCGGCATTGAAAAGGTAAGACAAAATCCTTCAACTCTCATGAAGACCACATTTCAAGATAATGACATTTTAACAGAGTTATAATTGTGTAAAGACAGTTGAATTGGTTAATGCAAGTGGGGAGACAAGCATGACAATAATTTTTCGCTCATCCACTTATCCACTCATCATTCACCCACTCATTAAGCAACTTTATTGTCATTTTCCACTCATCCACTCATCATCCACCCACTCATTAAGCAACTCTAATGTCATTTTTACTCATTCACCTACTCATTAAACAACTATTGTCATTTTCCACTTATCCAACCACTCATTAAACAAGTCTATTATCATTTTGTACTTTTCATGCTCTATAAAAAGCTGCATTAGTTGCTCATTAGAGGCATCTTGGTTAAGAGATTAAGAGCAAGTTTTTGTATCATCTTGTTGTAGTTTTCTTTTGTTCTAAATAGAAGTTATGTTCATCTTTTTCTTCTCTTTTTCTTTCTTCTTATTCATGAATAACTAATTTTCATTTTGTTTGGGGTGAAAAGGTGAAGCTTTTGGTAATGAAATAAGATTAGATTAATCTATTTCTTGTGTGTGAATGATATATTATCAAGTGATAATTATATGTGTTGTATTTGGTTTCTAATCAATTTAGAAACCCTTATTGTAAAGTGGAGATCTTGATTTATTGTAGACAAAAGGTTGGCACAATGAATGCTTAAACTCATTTACAAGTATTGATGTTAGTGAATAATTAAAGGAACCATAATATAACTATATATATAATCTTAAATAAGCTTTGAATGTTGTATTTTTCGATTGGAACCTCCGTTATGCGTGGATTTCAATTGAGTTATAAAAAATGAAATAATTTTGTCCTTAATTAATTACCAAGAGTGGATCTCCTAACCCAAGCAACTCTTTTTTTAATTTGTGAACAATTTTATCACTTTTATTATTGTAACAAATCTTTTATTTACCTCAATGAATTTTCTTCATCAATTCCTTGTGGATCAACCTTGGACTCCCGAGAATTTATTACTTGAAATAACTTGCACTTGGTTTTGCAACATATCATTCGCATCAAAGAGTCCGAAAATTTTATACGATCCCCAGCTACATCCAGTGTGTTCATCTATAACTTGACGAAGAAAAGTCAATCCGGACATCGGCTGTCCAAGAAAGCTTCCACAAGGTACAAGGACCCCTGGGGCAAGTATTCAAGCTTGCCACTTTGTCGGTACCAACCAAGTACCAAGCTGGGGGCAATTTAGCATTATTGCAAGGTGAGTGTTGGACTCACCTCGGTAAAAGATAAATAGCGTAGATAGCAGAAACAAGAAAGTAAAATATACAGGTAGAATTCATAAGAAAAGAATTTTTATTACTTGTTCACATTCCATACATCATCATACATCAAAAAGAAGGAAAATATTCAAATCAGAAGTGTTAAAAAAAAATTGATCATCGGAGAACCCAAGGTAGGGAACCAACATCACTGTCACTGGCATCCTGGATCATGTCACATCCACTGTACCTACGGAGCCAGCACCGATCTCTTTCCTGTTGAACAGGCTTTGAAGAACTTTGACAAATCGGAATGGAACATTGTTGCCATGATCCGGGGTCGTTACCTTCCCAATTATTCTTCCCTGCCTCCTTCACAATGATAATAAAAGTCGGCATCATCCCAAGTTGCTTCAAATCACGGAGAATTGCCTCAATAGTTCCTCCTACTTATCTGACTGCACTTATGGGCTGGCTTGGGCCTCCAAATCGCTCAGTAAGAAGGAAGGGCAAGAGCTCTGTTCCCCTGAATGTCTTCATCTAACACGATAAGTATCATAGATCTTCTCAACGATAGAGCGTAGATCAAACACTCCCATGTACATCGGGAGAGAAAGGTGTTTGCTGTCAATTACGTCAAGAAAGAAAGGTTATTACCAAAGGAATTAACAAAAAGCAAGGCAAACGCCTTTAAAGACTTTAAAAAAAACAAAAAAAAAATGATCTTCACAGAGGGCAAAGTTCTCCATGTGCACACAGAGAAAGAAAAAGAAACAATTCTCTAAAAAAGGATCATTCTGAGATAAAAGCGCAAAGCAAAGGGAATGCCAACATCAAACGTAAACATTTCCTATTTATAAAGGGAATGAAGCACTCTGATTGGTCCCTAAGAAGGAGAACTGATCACACAAATTCGTATTTAATGCTCTCTCTTTCCTATTGGTTATGAGAGCAACAGGTAGTTAGAAAACAACGTGAAGCTGACATCCTCTCTTAAAAGATCCTTAATTCTCAATAAAGTCAAAGTAGCAGTTTCTCAAGACAGCTCAGATTGTTATAAATTGCGAAAAGACAAAACCTTATGTAACCATGCACAAAGGGCAACAACGGACACACCTAGAATGATGGGATGGCAACACATGTCGATCGACTCAAGAGGTACTCCATAATAACGGACCTCGGCCCTTTTGGATTTTTATATCTACTATACGTCATGTGTTCTCCTCAGATTTAGTATCTTGGCACTTAATGGTTCCACTTAAGCACCAAACTGAGGGTAATTATTTTGGACCATGATCCGCAATCTCGTCTAGCAGAACAACCTGACACGTATACAGTCGGACTTTGCCTTATTTCACAGCTTATCCTTGATGATAGTTCGGACCTCGGAGTCAGGCACGTCAAACAACTTTGGACCATAATATCAAAATTGTTAGATTTGAACATATGATATATCCCTAAATATCCGTAACTATCAATCATCATCATATAATATTATAGGATTCATAACTGTTTCAAACTGCTAAAGAACTTTCATTTCTAAGTTTCTAACTTATAGAGATTTATCCCAACAATAATGAAATAATAATTTCTATCATAATATTAATCTTAAATATTTACATTCAATATAAATTATATTATAATTCTAATTACACTTTATAAATATTAGATTATCTCACTATATAAACTTTAATGATATACTATCTAACTTAAATGTTAGAATCTCATTATAAATATTCATCTCTTTGTTGAACATACTTTATTACAACCACACACAAAAAATATTATCGCAATATACCTACTTCAAGTATCGCTCCAACACCATCTGATAGCCTTTCCCACGCATTCACACGCACCCTATGAAGCATTACACGGACACCTTATTAACACGGGACACCTAGCGACACGATACGGGGACACCAACTTTAAAAATTGTGACACGGACATCGCGATATATATATATATATATATATATATATATATATAATTTCAAAATTTTAGAAAAAAAAATTTATAATTCATTAATATCATTTCTATAAGTTTGAAGATTTATAATATTTTAATATATGTCATATATGTCAATATTTACTACCTAAGTAAAGTTCTCCTCCTAAAAAATATGGAACATAATTTCTATCGACATAATCTAAAAATCTTCTAAACTAACTTCTCCTAATAACTAATCACGTATGCAAGTACATGCCAGTATAAAAAAAATAACTGAGAGAATATTGGTGTGAGACAAGTTTCGGTGACAACAAAGTGGATGACTTTGACGACGAGGTAGAAAGAGTAGATGAAAATAGTATTGTGTGAAAAGATAAAACTTAAAAGTCTAATAATGACGTGTGAAAAGATAAAACTTAAAATACTTGGTATGTGAAAATAGTGGGCAGGACGTTAATCATGTGAAATTTGCTTAAGTGAGTTCTGAGAACTTACTAATTGAACGTTAATAAATGAACTAAGTTTTTTTTTAAAAAAGTAATGGATCGTGTTCAGTCGTGTCCTACCGTCGGTCGAGAAGTGTCAAGCGTGTCAGTAAGTGTCCGAACGTGTCGAGAAGTGTTCGGCGTGTCGAGACGTGTTCGAGCTGAAAAAATAATCTTTTTTAATCGGACACATTTGGACACACATGACACGTGTGTCGTACGGATGTCTCCATGTGTCTGACACGGACACGTGTCCGACACGTAGACACGCCTCATAATCGACGTGTCCGTGCTTCATAGCACGCACCCATTTCGGAAACACAGTCAACAAAGGGCCCTGCGAAGCTCCCCTAACCTCAGCTACCCTTCGTTATTTACTTCTCCTCGACGCGTCCCGTTCAAGTGTTTCAACCCATGTCAGCTAGATAAGAGATAAGATCAACGTCTAGTCGTCTCTGTCAAAACTCATTCAAACACTCTACTATACCTTATCCATAACCCCTAAATTCTACCACTACTATATTGTATTCCATACGGCAGCTCAAAAATATCTCGTGGTAAAAACAAAACTATTATTTCTCGATGTACTGCCACGTGGAAGTCAACAGAAGAGAGCACAGTAAAAAAACCTTCAGCAGTATAATAATAATAATAATAATAATAATAATTTACACAGATGGGATTGGGAGTGGGGAGCGTTCCATCTACACATTCTACCCATTCTATTATCTAATTACCCAATATAGAACAGAATCAAATCCACCAAAGAAACTGAAGTCAATGGTGCATCATTCTTATACGGTAAAATCAGCATCAACAACCGATTCTGGCATTATATTGTTCTTCTTTCAGAGAATTGAGACTTGATAGAGCAGGGGATCTAAATGGATTCCAAGGCTCTTATGGAACCGGAACTGGACGATGATGGGAGAATAAAAAGAACCGGTCTGTCTTCTCTCTCTATCTCTATTTCTAAGTTCCTCTGCATCTAATATTCTCATCTCAGATTCTTTTCTTCAAAATTTTGATGACCGATTCTTCCAATTTGTACACAAATGTGTGTGTGTATATATACCTCTATCTCTTAGGTGATTAAAACTTGAAAAGTGATGAAAAGTTATACCGTAATTAAGCTCCCACTGCAACCTACCTATATGCACCGATATTGCTGTTGTGAGTAGGAGCAATGGCCTGATTTTCTGCTTCCCATTCATCAACCTTCTCTATCAATATTAAATCTTGTTTGCTCTCAAATATTGAAGATTAAAGTTACGAAAACGGTTAAAGTTTTTTTTTTCTCACTAAGACAGAATTTAAAATATTTTGAAATTTCATACTTAAAATAAGTGAGATCGTTTTTTCATGAACATCGGCAACCTTATCTTCGTGTTAGTTGAAAAAAATATATATTTATTAGTTGAAAAATATTAAAGGAGATCATTCTTGTACTCAATTTTTTTTGTATCCATGCTCTAATTAGTTGTTAAACAATTATTGATTATGTGCATTTAATATTTCTGAGAATTTTTTAAAAAAGTTATTTTTTTTAACCATAAATGGTTAAGGAGATTATTAACCTTGTTTTTAGGAGGATTGGGGACATGGATGGAACAAAGAATTATTTATTTTAAAAAATGTTATGTTACTATTTTACTTTTCGGGTGACTAATGGGGTCAAAGACCCAAAAGATGAACGACAAAACAAGTAATCTTACATCATAGCTGGGAAGAGAAGTTCCCACAATAACCAAAAGTGAAGTTAGTGAGAGTTATCCAGTAAAAAAAAAAAAGTTAATGAGAGGTACGAGAGGGCTTGCTGAAAATCCATGCAGCCCAAGTCCAAGGAGTGACCATTCTTCGCCACGGTGTCTGTGCAGGTATTCCCTCCCCAAAAACAGTACGAGTCAGAGTGAGCAGAACCTGGAGTTGATCATTTCCACAATTTCCTGAACCAAATGGAGCACAAGGATGTTGGTTCTCATAGCCATTCTTAGTCTCCAAAATAATGAAGCATTTCCAAATTAACTCTGATTTTTATATCGTATTCTTTTTTAAAATCACATTTTATATTATTCTTTATATTATAAATTAGTTTATTTTTTTGTATTATATTTTTTATTTAATCACAATTATTAAAAAATAAAATAAAAAATAATGTGAAATAAAAGTAATGTAAAATAATCATTTTTCTTTCCAAACATGCTTAAGCTTGAACTCTTTTGATGCCTAGATGGCAAAGCCAAAAAACAAAAAAGGATAGATACGGAAAACTTCGAGCATCTTTATTCTTTTGGGCTCAAATGTATCCTGGCTAGGGAATGAACTTTCTTCGCACAAGTAATCATAACCAGAATAAGCTGAACAGAACATATGTGGGTTGCTTGCTTTTTGTTTGCAGGGAATGTGTTGACGGCTAGCACGCACATAGTAACCGTGGTGGTGGGGGCAGGGGTGCTAGCTCTGGCATGGGCATTGGCTCAGCTAGGATGGATAGCTGGTATAGGCATTATGCTGGCCTTTTCATCCATTTCCATTTTCACTTACAATCTTGTAGCCGATTGCTACAGATTTCCAGACCCAGTCACTGGCAAGAGAAATTACACTTACATACAGGCTGTCAAGGCATACTTAGGTATTCTACACTTATCTAATCTAATTATTACGGTACTCCAGTTTTCTGTCTGAGTATTGCTACTGATTAGTTGTCAAATAAATATTTATTGTGAAAATTTACAATCAATAGAATACTTGATAACTAGTTAGGATGCTGATAATAAAAAATATTCGGGATCCCTTAACAACTCCTCCAAGTTATACATCTACATACAATCACGGCCAATTTCAAATGTTTTAATTAGTTCCATATTTCTATTTGATAATAGGTGGAACAATGCATGTGCTTTGTGGATTGATCCAATATGGGAAGCTCGCTGGGATCACAGTGGGCTACACAATAACTTCATCCACAAGCTTGATGTACGTTATTACATTAGTAAATTTTTTTTTAGGTCAAAGATAGAAAATTCATGAAATGAAATGAAAAGGGAAATAAAGTCCCAAGTTCACATGAATTGGCATAAGCCAAAAGACAACTTCCAACAAGCCTAAAAGAGTGACTGATGGAATGACGAAAAAATGATGGGAACTCCTAGCTAGTATCCATATACATTCTCTTGTCTTCTCCTTCATTGTTAGTTTCTAGGCTATGCTTTTTCACCATGCGTTCTACAAACATAACTTGCTGTATGGTTATGTTGATAGAAGATATATCATCCTTCTTAGGCTTTTCAATTTGCTCCTACTTCTTTTTGAACTTTTTCTTAACTCTTGCACTTGTATGTTTTGCGTTTGGAGTTCCAATATTAAATAGAGGGCCATAATTCTCAAGCGGGATTAGCTTGAGGCTTTTGAGCTTTGGTTTCCATTTGGTGAGAGCTTTTGTAGGGAACATTGGCAAGAGTGCCCTCAGATTTGGGAAAGATGTCGCATTCTCAGAGCCTTTGTCTATTGTTAGGTAGATAATACTCCTAATTTGGGTCTTCGAGGTAGATAGAGTGGTTATTACATTAATAAGTTAATTATGACAATAGCTTATTATATATATTTACAATATAATATGCAAATGAGTTGATTAAATATAATTTTTCTTGGTTAAATTACTTTATAGGTCCTATACTATTTGAAAATATTTAATTAGCCCCTATATTTTAAAAGTTTGTGATTGGATCCCTATAATTTAAAAATTTCTTATTAGATCCTTGTGGTTACAGCATCGTTTTAAGTTTTGGATTTGGCTTCTCTAAATGATTCACTTTAGAGGGAAAAGTGTGGGATCTCAACAATTGATAAGAAAATTAAGTGAGTGGATTCTAATAAATCCATATTTTGTTATGCACGTGCATGTATTTTATGATAACTAGTTTCTGCACCCATGCGATGTACGGCTAAATTAATAATTAAAAGATAAAAATAAATATAATTTAAATAAAAATTGTTCTGAAACAGATTCAAAGGTGTACTTGATATAGACACGTCACGGTGGTTTCTTCCTTACACAGCAATAGCAAAGTGTATTGAACCGGGGGGTTGGTACCTGCAAAGGAACTCTAACGCTCAAGTCAAGTTATGCACAAGTAGAGTTTATACAATGAGTAATAAGTTTCTTGCAAAGGTGAATAAGTCTGATATTTATAGAGGTTAGAGAGATACACTTTCGCAATAGTCGCAGGGTGACATACGTTCCCTTGTTAGTTGTTGAGGATCCCTATATTATCGAAATGTTGATACTGCAATTATAGGAAGTTAGAGGCAGTTATTTGTGCTATTATTTCGCAAGATCATGATTGATAATAAGAAATATTATTAAGATTTATCCATTACGCATATATCATGGTAAAGTTGTTGCTACCCAATGTCGTGATCCGATAAGCATATAGCGGGAATCTCATCCGCATGCTGTAGGCGAATTCCTGCTGAGGGCGTCAATGATGGACTCCGGCGTACTACGTACCAAATTGGCTTATGGGATATGATCCCGAATCACGGTCCCAAACAATTACCCCCCAGCTTGGCGCTTAGATGGAACAGTTAAGTGTCAAGATACTAATTTTAATAGGAACACACGACGTTGTCATTCCGCCAGTTGAGGTATGTCATTTGTTGCCCCAATGTGTAGTTCACGGGGTCTATGTCTTTTTTGCAGCTTTTATTCTGTAACTGAACTTGCTTAGGGAACCGTCGCTTTGACTTTATTGGAAATTAAAGGCCTTTTAAAAGATGATAGCAGTTTCATGTTGTTTCCCAACTGCCCACTATTCCTGTGACTAATTAGAGAGTGAGAGCATTAAAACGCGGCTTCCAACGTGTAATCACTTCACCTTTTCAGGGGCCAATCGGAATGTCTTGTTCCTTTTATAAATAGGGAATGTTTGCATTGATGTTGGCATTCATTATGTTTGCTTCGATCTTGTTTGAGAATGATCTCTTTCTAGAGAATTTCCTTCCTACTTTTTGTGCGCAAGTGGAGGGTTTTACCCACTTCTAAAATCATCTCCTTGTTCTTCCTAAAATCTTCAAAGGTGTTCTCTTTATTATTGTCAATCCCTCCAGTGGAAGCCTTTCTTTATCAGTGTCATGGCTTGGTGGGGACCAAGTAACTGCCCTACGTAGGCTGGTCAATATGCATCTAGGCAGCATAAGCCTTTCTTTCTCGACGTACGTGGGATTGTGCAACCTTTCTGCATATGCCGGAGAAGCTTGTTGCTTCTTGTGTAGTTCCTATGATGCATGGAGGTGTTCCGTACTCTGTCCTCCTACTTTCTCGATTGTTGTTCAAGTACTTTCATAGTTTCTCTTCCTAAGTGCAGTGAGATTTGTAAGAGGGTTCTAAGTTTGGAAAAAATTCCTTCGAGCAACTTGGGGTGATTTGAAGCAACTTAAAGTGATTGCAAAATATTCTGTGGAACAATATCTTGATACAGAGCTATCTATCGTTGGCTAGCACGAAAGAGATGGGTCTTCATTTCTAGAAGAACCTTGAAGGTGGCAATGGCCTTCATCGTCAATGTTGTCTCCTCTGGCTTCCATTCTGGCTCTTCCTAATGGGCATTCTTGACTTTTTTATTTGTCTTGGAAGAACTTTTATGTATTCTTTTTTTTTGTTAGAGTCGACGATGTATGGAATGTGAATAATAATAAAATTTCTTTTTCTGAATCTTCTATTTTCTATTTTTAATTTCTATTCTCCACTATATCTTTTTCCTCTGGGGTGAGTCCAATGCTCAACATATAATGATGTCATGTTGCCCCTAGCTTGGTACTTGGCTAGTACAACAAAGTGGCAAGATAAAGTCTTTATGCCCCTAGGTGATGGTATTCGTGCTTCACTTGAAGCCGCAGTTTGTGTTACCGAATGGGGTTAAGAGTTCTAAGCTGGGGATGTTTTACCAAGCCATTTGACCTTCTTGGAAGCGTTGTGGTCTGGATTGACTCTGCGTCATCAAACCACATGGACATTCTGGGTGTAGCTGGGGTCCATAGAAAAAATTCGTTGCATGACGTTTTGGTTCGCTGTGCAACCATCCCTTCAACTGTTGTGACAATTGTGGGATTCACGTGGCACACTTTAACTGGGTAGATGTGGTTAGGGTTCTGCGCCATGATGAGCAATTTTCAAAATCCGGGGAGATAGGACAAAATTGTCTTCTAACCGTCTGGCCTCTATAAATAAGGATTAAAGTTCCTTTTCCTCACTTTTACTATTCATTTCCATACTTTGGCAAACTAAAGTGACTCCTAGTGGTTTTCTTCTGGCAGAGAAGTGCAGTTTCGGGCAGTTGAGAGCAATCTTCGGTGGTTTTTTTTTGTAAGTTTCAAACTCTTTTTTCATCGAATCCCATTTTCCTTTCAAGGTATGCCTTCTTCTACCCTTCTATTTCTGCCATTTCGGTGCTTTAGAGGGCCTCTGTCTTCTTGTTTTGGGGATATCTCCTATTATCCTTTTAATAGAAAAGTGGGGATACCAATGTCCCTGGTCCCTTTATTAGTGTCGTTTTGTGGTGCACCCTTTCTGCTGTGTCGCGAATGGCGGAGGTGTCCTACTGAGGCTAAGATCTTTATGGGCGTAGAGGCTGGTATTCGTATTGGTGGAGGGCGGGTGCGGATATTAACCTTCAATGGTTCATTCTATAGTTCGCCCTTTGCCATGCCTGAATCTATTAGCAAACATTTTTTATTCTAACATTAACTTACCGACCTCCATAGGTGTTTCCAGGAGCTTCATGGCGAGGAGAAAAGCTTCGAGGCAAAGGGGCCCGGCCGCCAAAGAGCCTTTAATGCTTGCCCCTGTGAGGAATGTGTATTCTTGGGTTGAAGATGATGTCCGGGACCACCTGTCTGAACTTTATTTTGAGGAGAGCCTTAGAAAGGTCCTAATCTATTTATAACTAATAGAAAAAGGGTACTCAGGATCATTAGTATCAGGTTCTGTCCCCGGAGTGTGATGAAAGGGTATGTTCGGGTCGGGAGGCAGGCCCACATTTTGTGTTCTTGTATGAACCCCTCTTTGTTCGATTGGGACTCCAAATATCGTTTATTGACTTTCAAGTTGCAATTCTCCGGACTCTCAATGCAGCTCCATCTCAACTCCATCCCAACAGTTGAAGAAGCATACTTGCCTTCGGGAGGTTTTGCCGAGTAGTTGGATTGCAGTGCTCGAAGAGGACCTTTTTCTATTTCTACACCTGATGGAGTCTCCAAGGTGCATCATACCAAAAGAATTGGCTGACCCTCCGATCTAGATCCGAACGGAAGGCCTTCACTGTTTTTCAAGAAAGGTTTAAGGAATTCAAGGGGAAGTTCTTCAAATTAGTGGGAGTGCCGGGAACCCACCCATTTTTCCTAAAAGCCAATGAGGAGTTGATGTTCCCATTGTATTAGATGTTGCAGGCATAGAGCACCCCCATTGGGTTGATTGAGAAGGAGAAGCACCATCTCGATCAGGGGGATGTTGAGTGTGTTGAGTTTATGACCAGATGGGCCTAAGAGTATAGGCTCATCAAATGCAAGGACATTCTTAACACTCCTAGTGATGATTATCTTTATGCCTTGCTAGGTAGGGGTTAGGCCATCAGTGTTCGGGGTTTGTCTTTAATTCATGTACTTTACATTTCCTATTCAATTGTTTTTGACTTATTTGTTTTTCTTGTCTTAATACAGAAAGCATGGCATCAGGACCTTCACTTGTTGCCCTGAAGGCTTTGAGGGAGAGAAAGGGAGGGGCATGACCTTCTAACCCTCCTGCACCTATTGCTTCGGGTTCCGCCGACTGGGATCTGGCAGTTGAAGTGGCCCTTGATCAATCAAACTATCTTACACAACCTCTGTAGAGGAGGAAGAGAAAGGCCACTGAAAGCTCCACGAATCGGGGCAAGAGAGTCGCAATGGAAGGGGTGAAGAGAAGGAAGACTCGATGCCCATAATTACGGGGGCACGCAGACGCTGGGGCATTTGTCGATGAACGTCTCTTGAGTGATGAGGTGGTGAAGTATATCTCCCAAAGAAATACAACTGAGACCCTGTCAAGGTTCCAAACCTTTGCACTTCGGACCACTGCTGAGGTCCGTTGCCTTGAGAGGTCTATAACGGAGGCTGAGAGGAACATGGCAGATCGGCTGAAGGTGGTAGAAGAAGATGGAGCTTGGAAGCTTGTTTCGGCCCTTAAGCAGAATGAAGATGCTGAAAAAAGGGTCACTGAGCTAGAAAAAAGAGCTAGCTAAGTCCAAGTCCACCAGGAAGAGAGAAAAGACCAAGTCCAATAAGGCCATTGCCAGCCTCAAGGCCCATATAACGCAACTGGAAAAGGAAAATGAGGAGCTGGACACAATTTCTGCAAGCATCGGTGGAGAGCAGTTTCAGAACGTTGTTGCCCAAGTCCAACACTTCAACCCCAGTGGCGTTCTGGCCTTGGAAGACTTAAATTATGAAATGGTTTTTTAGGATGGACGCCTTGTGATGGCGGAGGAAGTTGCTCAGGCCGCTATCGGGGTCCCTACAGCTAAGCCCTCGACTACCATGCTTGATTCAACAGAGCTGCGGATCCCATAGGGAAATGAAGCTAAGGCTTGATCTGCCTTTTCTTTTGCCTTCCTTTGCCCCCCTGCGTGGGGCACTTTGATTTTTGAAAAGACAATTGCCCTAGTCACCGGGGTATACTGAATGCTTTTTCATTACTTCTTATAACTTAGCGTTTTTATGCTTATTCGTTTTCATGGTCCGTTTCAGGCCCAACGTATGTTCTTGTACTTGGTACCCACTTGATGGACTTAGAAAATTTTTTGGTTGAATCGAAACCTTGGTCTGAGGTCCAATGCCCAAAATAATAAGCATTTGGATTTCTACTTGACTTAGGCAAAATTTAAAATCGAGACTTTAGTCTGGGGTCCATCGCCCACAAAGTTTCGACACCTGAAATCCTAATTGACTTGGTCAAAATTTAATACGGCATGTAACTGGGGTCTTTAATGTTTACGGTCTATCAAGGAAAATCGTTTAAAAAATTTCTCGCCTTTAAAACATGTTTAGCATAAGACCTTCTTGGTAGGTACTTAATGGCGGGGCACGGAAGTCGTAATTCGTGTTGTCGCCTAGTTTCATGATCGCAAAATGGTCATGGCCAAGTGTTGAGGATTGGGTATGGATCAATAACTCGCAACCAAATGCTTAAACGGGTTTGATGGGTTATTCCTTTTAACTTAGACTCTAAAATGCCTCAAATCCCATAGGGAACGAGCTTTAGAAACTCTTAATGCGTTTTCTGGCCTGTGGGTCTTAAGTTTGTTGAAATCCAGATCCCATGAGGGATGGGCTCAGTGGATGATCTCAAGGCGGGGTCCGGCTTGAGTATCCTTTGGGCCTTTAAATAATGCAAGATGATGTCTGAATAACTTCGTTTTATTGATAGACATGAGGACAAAAGTCCGTACAGAATGTATGCTCACCAAAATTAGGGCAGATCAAACATGAAGTAAAATAAGATAATGCTTTACAAGACACTTAGCTATAGTACTTTCTAAGTTTGTCCGTATTCCAATAGTTCTTGATTAGCTTGCTTGTTAGTGTCTCCAAGGTGTAGGCTCCTTTGTTAGTGCAGATCATGATGCGGTATGGGTCTTCCCAATTAGGAGCTAACTTTCCCTAGGAGATATTCCTACCCCTAATGTCTACTCTCCAGAGTACTAAGTCTCCTGATTGGAACTTCCTTGGAACAATTTTCAAGTTGTACTGATTCGTTGTCCTTTGCTTTATAGCAGTGTCACGTATATGAGCAATGTGCCTTTCTTCTTCTAGAAGATCCAAGTATTCTCTGATCAGTTCAGGGTTACTATTAGGCGAAAAATGTTGGAGACGCCAACTCGGTTTCCCTATCTCTACTAGGATTATAGCCTCACACTCATAAATGAGTGTAAAGGGAGTTTCACCTATCGTAGAGTGAGGCGTAGTCTGGTAGGCCAAGAGGACATGGTCTAGTTGCTCGGCCCAATTTCTTTTAACTTTATCCAGCCTTCTTTTGATTCCTCGGACAATAACTCGGTTTGCAGTTTCGGCTTGTTCGTTTGTCTTGGGATTCTCAATAGAACTGCAATGATGTTTGATTTTTACCTCGGTAAGTGGCTCTTCGAAACCTTTATCTTTAAATTGAGTCCTGTTGTCCATCACAATAGACTCTGGAACCCCGAACCTAGTGATGATGTTGCGCCAAGTGAATTTTTGGATCGTAGGGGAGGTGATCGTGACAAGGGACTCTGTTTCGATCTATTTAGTAAAATAATCTATTGTCACCACCAAGTATTTCAGTTGACTAGGTGCTTGAGGGAACGAACTCAGATTATCCATACCTCATCTATAGAATGGTTAGGGTACAGACATTGTGGATAGTTCCTCTAGGGGAGCCTGATAATGGTCCGAGTGGCGCTAACATTTGTCACAAACCTGGACTTGTGCAAGGGAATTAACTTCCATTGTTGACTGATAATATCCGGCCCTGAATGCCTTTAGAGCTAAGGCTTTTCCTCCTAAATGGTATCCGTAACTTTCCTCGTGAACCTCAGCCAATACATATTCTGCTTCTTTTGGCATGAGGCATTTGAGGAGAGGTGACGAAAACCCACGTCGATATAATTACCCATCGCAGATGGTTTATCTGACCGGGGGCTTGACTAGTTTGAAGGCTTCCTTTGGGTCAGAGAGCCTGGTTCCGGACTGTAGATATTCCATGATCAGGGTGATCCAAGTACGTTCTCCTTCTTCCACTTGGAAAATGAATGCATCCATGATGGAGGGTTGTGAGAGGGTATCTTGGATCACAGAACGGTTATTGCTCGGGCTTTTAGTGCTGACTAGTTTGGACAAGAGGTCAGCTATCGAGTTCTGCTCCCTGGGTATGTGCTCTATCTTGACATCTTGGAAGTTTTTAAGGAGCTTTTGTACCTTAGCTAAGTATCTTTGAATGAGGGGTTCCTTGGCTTGATAATCACCTCGGATCTGGGAGGTCACCAATTAGGAGTCATTACAAAGTGTGATCTTATCTGCTCCCAAGTCCTTGGCCATTACCAGTCCGGCAATACATGTTTGATATTTTACTTGATTGTTTGATGTTGGGAACTCAAACTTTAGGGAGCTTTCCACTGTTACTCCTTCAGAATTTTCCAAAATCACCCTAGCACCACTTCCCTTGGGGTTCAAGGATCCATCAATATATATGATCAGAAGTTCCTTCGGGGTCGCCAGGGTCTGATGTAAGTTCTGCCCGAAAATCAGAAAGTGCTTGAGCTTTTATTGCTAGCCGAGGCTCGTATGCGATTTCGAACTTAAAAAGCTCAATAGACTAAGCAATTATTAATCTTGCTAAGTTTGGCTTGTGCAGTACTTGACGTATAGGTTGATCCGTCCTTACCACCACAGGATGACACTAAAAGTATTGCCGGAGTCTCCTAGCCGTGGTGATAAGTGCAAAAGTGACCTTTTCAATTTGTTGGTATCGCAGCTCTAACCCTTGCAAAACCTTGCTTACGAAGTAGACTGACTTTTATCCCTCCGCCGTCTCCCGAGTTAACACTGAACTTATAGCCTCTCCTTGAACCAAAAGGTACAAATACAGTGTCTCACCGAGTTTCGGTCTAGTCAGTATGGGGGGAGAGGACATAAGGTTTTTCAACAAGGAAAAGGCCTCTTCACACTCTTGGGTCCTTCCCCTTTTTGAGCAGTCTAAATAAGGGGAGGGATTTGTGAGCAACTTTAGAAAGGAAACGTGTGAGAGTGGCAATCTGGCCAGTCAACTGTTGTACTTCTTTAATACTCTGAGGGCTACGCATGTTAAGCACGACATTTATCTGGACTAGCCTCAATTCTGCAGTGAGTCAGTATGAAGCCCAAAAACTTGCCTGCTCAGACCCCGAAAGTGCACTTCTCCGAGTTAAGTCTCATGTTATACTTCCAGAGTTGTGCAAACACTTGTTCGAGGTCTACCATATGAGATCCGCCTTGTGGGATCTTCACTATCATGTCATCAATGTAAACTTCCTGCATCTTCCCCACTTAGTTTTCACAAACCCTATTCATCATTCTTTGGTAGGTAGCTCCTGCATTTTTCAAACCAAAGGAAATGACCCTGTAGTAGTAGCTTGCCCTGTTAGTAATGAAGGCAGTCTTGTCTTCATCCTCGAGGTACAGTAGTATTTGATTGTACCCGAAGTATGTATTCATGAATGACAGCAAACAAAAACTTGAGGAGCTGCCCACTAGTTTGTCTACATTGGGAAGTGGGTACAGATCTTTAGGGCATGCTTTGTTTAAGTTTGTATAATCTATGCACATTCTCTACTTCCCATTTGACTTCTTCACCAAGACCACGTTGGACAGCCATGTGGTATATGGTACTACTCTGATGAAGTCGACATTGAGCAACTCTTGTACCTGTTCTTCAATAACTTGCTACTTTTCTGGGCCAACTTTCCTTTTCTTCTAGGAGATCGACCTTGCATCTTCCCAAATAGACAAGTGATGACAGATAAAGGCAGGGTCAAGCCTAGGCATGTATGTCTAGGCGAAGAGGTCTTTGTTTTTTTTGCAAGAGCTCAATCAACTAGCACATCTCCCCTTCTTCCAGATTCGCTCCAATCTTGGTGACATGATCGGGCTTGGCACCAAGTTGGAGGGACTAGAGTTCGCCCTTCGGTTGGGGTCTGGTACTCTGGATTTCTTCTCGAACATCTAGTTTGGTCATAAAGATGTTCACTTGATCTAGGACCGGGCTAGATGTGCTAACTTTTACTTTCTTAAGAATCCTGCAAATTATAAGGCTCTCGTTATAGCATTTTTGGGCCGCAATTTAATCACTTTGTACTGTGACGACCCCATTGTTCTTGCTAGGAAATTTCATGACCAAGTGAGTAGTGGATACCACGACGCTAAGTGCATTTAAAGTAGAGCGACCTAAGATAATCTTGTAAGCCGAGGGGCAGTCCACGACCAAAAACCTTACCTTGACTGTCCAGAAGAGTTTAGGGGACCCTAGGGTAAAGTGGGCCTCATGATATTCTGTCGGGGTAATCTTCTCACTAGTGAACCCTGTAAGCTCCCCATCATAGGGAGTTAGTTCCATACGTGGAAGTTCTAGCTTCTAGTAAAGGTCCATGAACATGATGTCTGTCGAGCTTCCTTGGTCCACGAAAATGCGTCGGACCTCGACATTGGAAATTATCCCCGAGATAATTAGTGGGTCATCTTGATCCTGGATAATTTTGCCGTAGTCCTCATCTAAAAAAGTGATGGGGGCGTCTTATGTTATCCAGTCCGTGACTTAGGCTCGGAGTGGGAGACACTTAGCACTACCATCTTGAGGGCTTTCTTACAGGCACCATTGGACGATCCATTGCCGACAAATCCACCAACAATAGTATTGATAGTTCTGTTGGGTTGGGCATTGCGGTCGTCGTCGTCATCAAATGAAGCACCCTAGTTCCTGCCCTACTGGTTGTTTGTGTCACGGCAAGGTGAACTCTGAGATCTTCTCCTAGGGCTCTGGGTTCTTCATCTTTGATGTGGAGAAGGACTTCGATGAGGACTATGTCTCCTTTCCTTCCTTCCTTCTTCTTTGGTGTCCATCACTTTGGACATCGCCGATGTATTAATCAAGTCGCCCTGATCAAGGACTCGATAATGTCTCGAAGTTGATAATAGTCTTCTGTTTCATGGTCATAGCTTTTGTGTCATGAATAGTGTTTGAAATGGTCTTTCTGCTTAGTTTTCTTCAAAGGGGGTGGCCTTTTAATGTCTTGAAACCTTGTCTGCAATACCTCCCTCAAAATTGTTTCACGCGAGGTGTTTAGAAGCGTGTAGTTGGAGTATTTACCTTGGGTTGGACTGTCCTTGGAGGAGTTACGGGTTTGTGAGGAGTTATGGTTAGCTTTCTGGTGAGAGAATTGACCATTCTCCAGACTCCTCTAAGCCTCAGTTGCCTCCTCGAGGTTTATATACTTTTGAGACCGTTGTCGAAATTCTTCCATGGTCTCTAGTTATTTCTTTGCCAAAGATATAAAAAACTTGGAACCAACTTGGAGGCCATTTCTAACATAGTGGAGGGCAATTCTGTCATTAAAGTTTTTCATGTTAATACAAGTCGTGTTGAACCTTTTAACATACTCTTGAAGGGGCTTGTCGTGGCCTTGCCAAATTTTGGATAAAGATTCAATGGACCTGAGTTGTTCCTTGCTAGTAATGTATTGAAGCAAGAAACATTGTCTGAGATTTGGCCAGTAGACAACAGATCCCCGTCGTACGGTCACGAACCATCTGAGGGCTCCTTTCTTCAGGGAAAGGGGAAAGGCACGACATAGCAACTGTGAGGATCTCCTATGAAAGCACATAGATCGGACATAGACATTTATGTGTTACGAGGAGTCCGTGATCCCATCATAGAGTTCCACGTTAGCGGGAAACTTAAAGTTTCTTGGAACTCTATACTCCATGAGTTGGGCAGAGAAGGGTTGCTCCTGATCGCTAAGGTCCAGATTGTTGTTAACAATGTTGGCCATTTTAGCGTCTGCATGCAATCTTCTCTGGTTGACATTCATATTTTGCCTTCTGTCGTTACGGTGAGACCCGGATTGGCTGTCTTGCATGGACCGCTCTAGATCCTCCAGTCTACGGCACTGTTCTTCGATTTGTCGTCACAACAAGTCTAGGCGGCGATTTTTGGACGCTTAAGGTGGGATCATGCCCTCCTGGTGGGACACACGATCCTCTGCATTGTCATTTGTGGGTCCAGGCATTGGTGTACTGGGATTCTGGACCCTTGAGCATTAAGATTTCCCTCTTGCACGCGGTGATCAAGTCTATCCCTCACGGAGACCCTACGCGATGGGTGTCGGCTTGCATTGGAAAGCAAAGTTTTGTGCCCATTGTGTAGATCCTCATCGTCAGGTGCCTAGTTCCCCGTGGCAGGGGCCTCATCAACTGGTGGTGGGACAGGGTGAGGAGGAGGTTGTGCTGTTGGTCTTCGTCTCCAAGCTGTAGAGGTTTGCACAACCTCTCCTCTTTTTGAGTTCTATCTCGTGTTCACCATAGTTGAGTGTGAATAGAAGTTTATGGTTTCCCACAGACGGCGCTAATGGTCTGAAGCGGATTCAAAGGTGTACTTGAGATAGGCACGTCATGGTGGTTTCCTCCTTACGTAGCAACAACAGAGCATATTATACCGAGGGATTATTACTTGCAAAGGAACTCCAACGCTCAAGTCAAGATGTGTACAAGTAGGGTTTATGCAATGAGTGATAAGTTACCTGTAAAGGTGAATAAGTCTGGTATTTATAGAAGTTGGAGAGATACGCTCCTGCAATAGTCGCATGATGAGATACGTTCCCTTGTTAGTTGCTGAGGATCCCTATATTATCAGAATGTTGATGATGCAATTATGGGCAGTTGGAGGTAGTTATGGGTGTTATTATTTTGCAAGATCATGATTGACAATAACAAATATTATTAAGATTTATCCATTGCACAGATCTCACAGTAAAGTTGTTGCTACCCAATGTTGTGATCCAATAGGCATATACTCAAAATCTCATTTGCATGTCATAGGCGAATTCTTGTTGAGGGTGTCAATGACGGACTCTGGCGTACTGCATGCTGGGTTAACCCACGAGACATGATCTCGGATCATGGTCCAGAACAAAAATAATTTTATTAAATAAAATATATGTAATAATTCAACAAGGAAAATAATATTTATAAGTTTAATTTAAAAATACATAATATTTTCATGAAATGATTTCACTCTAATATAAATACTAAAGAATTTAAATGTAAAATGTTATAAAACAACCGTTAAGCCTAAACAAAATATTTATAATATAAACAAAAATATTTGTCTTTGAAATGCATAATTTAATCCAATAATTTTATAAAAAAATATTTTAATAAATTAACTTTATTGAAAATTATATGTAAATTAATTCAATTTATGTTCATGTAACTAAAAAGGAGTAAGTCAAGTGATAAACAATCTAGAGTACAGTCAAAAATGCACTTGTGGGGAAGGGAAGCTTCTATACCATAAACAAGTATAGTCTCAAAATTAAAATGTATGACAAAATTTTATCAAACAAAAAAAAATGTTCATGTAAATTTTCATCTTCGATTAGTTTATTTTATATCTTTTTTTTTTCATTCCATTTGTATTTTTTCTTTCTTTCTTTATATGTGTTTTGGAACTTGACACGCGTCTAGCCTGAGTCCATCATTGACGTCCCAGCAGGCATTTATGGTACACTATTGAGATCTCACCATAATAGACATCGGACCACGACATTGGGTAGCAGTAATATTACCGTGAGATTTGCGCAATAGATAAATCCTACGAGTATCCATAATTGCCAATCATTATTTTGCATAATAATAACGTTTATAACTGCCTTTGACTGTCCGTAACAGCAATACCAACATTCCAATATTATAGGAATCCTCTACAACTATTATGAGAGCATATCTCTCAACCCAACATCTATAAATAATAGACTTATTCACCTTCTATAGGTAACTTATTACTTTTAGCATAAACCTTACTACTGCACAGCCTGATTTGAGCATTGGAGTCCCTTTGGAGGTACCAACCCCCCTCGTTTCAACACGTTATGCTGCTATGCAAAGAGGAAATCACCATGCACGTGTCTATCTCAAGTACGCCTCAATATCCACTACTGAACATTGGTGTCGTCTGTGGAAAACGATAAACTTCTATTCCCACTCAACCATGGTGAATACGAGACAAAACTCAAGGAGAGGAGAGGTGGCACAAACCTCCGCAGGCCAAAGGCGAAGGCCAATGACGCACCCTCCTACCCACCCTATTCCACCACCAGTTGCTGAAACCTCCACCACGAGGAACTAGGAATCCGACACTGAACCTCTACATGATGGGCATGAAACTTCACTTTATGATGAAAGCCCACACCCATCGCGCAGGGTCTCTGCGAGGGATAGACTTGGTCCCTGTGTGCATGGAGTCAACCATGATGTTCAAGGGCTTAGAATCCCACTTCATCAATGTCTGGGACCCACGAACGGCGATGCAGAAGATCATGTGTCCCGTCCGGAGGGCACAATCCAGCCTGATATGTCTAGAAATCATCTTATGGACTTAGTGCAATGACAAACGGCGATACTCGAAGAGCAGTGTCGCAGATTGGAAGATCTAGAGCAGTTCATGCATGACGGCTAGTCCGGACCTCACTGTAATAACGGAAGGTGTAATGTGGGTAATGACCAAAGGGGAACACTACACGCTAACGTCGAAATGTCCAACGTTGTTAATAACAACTCGGACCTCGGCGATCAAGAACAACTCTTCTCTGCCCAACTCATAGAGTATAGAGTCCTAAGAAACTTTAAGTTTCTTGCCAATGTGGAGCTCTATGACTGGACTATAGACCCTCAGGAACACTTAGACATCTACGTCCAATCTATGTTCTGTCATGGGGGATCCTCCCAGTTACTATGTCGAGTCTTTCCGTTTTTCTTGAAGAAAGGTGCCCTTAGATGGTTCGTCACCCTGCCACGGGAATCCTTCATTAACTGGCTGGACCTCAGACAACATTTCTTTTTAC
This sequence comes from Ormosia emarginata, assembly GCA_029884605.1. Taxonomy (NCBI): domain Eukaryota; kingdom Viridiplantae; phylum Streptophyta; class Magnoliopsida; order Fabales; family Fabaceae; genus Ormosia; species Ormosia emarginata. Next base: position 21,362,636 of record JAQQTP010000074.1, on the reverse strand, counting down.
ACTACACTACTAGCAAGGAGCAACCCTGATCTATGGAGTCTCTTTCCGAGATTTGCTAATGGCGCAACGAGACCCTTCATGAATACCTTAAGAGATTCAACACGACGTGCATCAATTTGGAGAACTTTGACAAAAAGATTGCTCTCTACTACATTTGGAGCGGCCTCCGGACTGACTCTTAGTTTTTCCAATCTCTGGGAAAAAAGAAGCCAGAGAACATGGAATAATTTCGAGCTCAGTCCTTGAAGTATATTAACTTGGTGGATGCTACTAAGGCTAAAAAGAGTTGGGAAACGGGTGAGTCTTTCCACCAGAAAGGTAACCAAAACTTCTCTCAGCCTCGAAACTCTTCCAAAAACTATCCACCCCGGCCTAGGTACTCAAATTACACTCCCTTGAACATTCCACGAGAAACGATTTTGAGGGAAGTGTTTCAAAAGTTCCGAGATATAAAGAGGTCGACTCCATTGAAGAAACATGCACAGAAGGATCGCACAAAGCATTGCTCATGGCACAAGAACTACAGTCATGAAACAGAAGACTGCTTCCAACTTCGCGACACTATCGAGTCCTTAATTAGGGCAGGGACAGTTGGATCAATACATCAGCCATGTCCAAAGCGATGGACACTGCAGAGGATGGAAAGAAAGGAGAAGCAGTCCTCATCGAAGCTCATCTCCGTGCCAGAGAAGAAGAATTGTGCACGTGGCTATCTCAAGTACGTATCAGTACTCACTACTGAACAATATGTAATTTTTAGTATTATTTTCTTTTTAAGGAGTTTATGTCAACATTCTAGCTTATTAAGTTTTTAGTGTTTGAATATGTGTCATCTACGTGTGTAAACATGTCAGTGCTATATTGAAACAAAATAGAAAAACACATGGCATGCAAATAAGAAGACTATTTGACATAGCAAAAAATTAGAGTATGCCTTGCTAGCTAAGAGTGACACATGACAAAAAATTTTATCATGTATCTTTTATATATTAGATTGATTAATTGATAATTGATTAAGTTGATTGATTGATTGATTACATATAAATCAATCCAATTTATGTTCATGTAACCCAAAAGGTGTAAGTTAAGTGATAAACAATCTAGAGCTAAGCTGAAAATGCACTTGTAGGGAAGGAAAATTCCTGTACCGCGCAAATATAGTCTCAAAACTAAAAAGTGTGAGAAAATCTTATAAAACCAAAAAAAAATTATGTTAATGTAAATTTTCATTTTTTGCTATTTTTTTTATTTTTTTATTCCATTTATATTTTTTTGTTCTTTCTTTACTTATGTAATTTTTAATTTTTTTTAAGGTGTTTACATTAGCATTGTAACTTAATAAGTTTTTAGTGTTTGAATATATGTCATTTAAGTATATAAGCATGTCAGCATTGTATAGGGATGACAAAATTATTCGTACCCGCGGGAATGTGCGGGAATTACCCGCGACGGGACGGGGGATAGGTACCTGTTTAATAAATGGGGGCGATGACAGGGATTATAGTACCCACCCCGCAAGTACTCGCAAGCTCGTTAAGTATATTTTTTTTATTTAACATATATTATATATTATGATTCTTTTTCTTTTTAACTTTGAGATGAGTTGAAAATACATATATTTTTATTATTTTAAAATGATTTTTTTATTGAATGAGTACTGTAATGATAAAACTTGTTGAAAAAATATATATTATTTATGTAATAGTTATTTATATAAACTAATTATTACAAAATATAATTGAATTTAGTTTATTATTTATAATATTTTTTTAATTTCGTAAGAATATTATATTGTTGAACAAAGTTGTAGTATGTGGTGTTAAAGTTTATTTTATTTATGTTTTTTTTGTAATTTTTAAGATTTTATTTTAAATTATTAATTACCCGCAGATACCTGTGGATATCTCGTTTATCCGCAGGGATCATAAATGGGTACTTGTGATGGAGACGGGATGAGGGAAGCACTACCTGCCCTCGCTCCTACCCTGCCCTGCCTCGTCCCATTACCATCCTTAGCATTGTATTAAAGGAAAAAAAAAGAAAAAAAAAACACATTACATACAAATAGGAGAACTATTTGATTCAGTAGAAAATTAGAACATGCCTTGCCAATTAAGAATCACACATGGCAAAATTTGAGGCAATATATCTTTTTTTTATATTATATTAATTAATTAATTAATATTAATCATTGATTTTCTCATTAATAATTAAGATTCTTTACTTTTCTTTCTAAAGTGAATCCTTCATGTTAGAGGAGACAGTTTCGTAAGTTTTTAACACTAGGCTAAATTTAGGAACTTCATTAAAAAATTTAAGACTATAGTGACCCAAAAAGTTTGTAACTGAGTCTTTACAGTTTCAAAAACTTAAATTATTAAATTGTTAAGAATACTGTTATAAATTTTTAACGATGCTTTAACGTTAGGGACCTAAGTAAAAAAATTTAAAACTCATAGGAATCTAATTACAAACTTAGTTTTAAATTATAAAGACTTAATTAAAAATTCTCAAATATTATAACAACCTACAAATTATTTTAACTTTTTAACTTTTCTGGTTTATGATGATGTATGTATTATGGCAGAGCAATAAAGAAAGCAGTTTGCTTCCACAGAAGAGGACATGAAGCTTATTGTAAGTTTTCTAATAATCCCTTCATGATCGGTTTTGGGATCTTGCAAATTTTCTTGTCCCAAATCCCAAACTTCCACGAGTTAACATGGCTCTCAACCATTGCTGCTATCACCTCTTTTGGTTATGCACTCATTGCAAGTGGGCTTTCTCTCTCAGTCGTCGTCTCAGGTATTTTTTACCATTATTTTATCAAAAAAAATTCAACATTAATTACAAAATTTTAATTATAGAATTAGCTGTTTATTTAGTGTATCTTTATATATAAAGCATACATTCGGGCTTCCTCTCTCCTATATAGATTAGTGTTCAACACACCCTACAATGGGCTTGCTAGCTCAACTAGCCACAGAGCAACTGATTTTAGCTATATTGTCGTTCCTAAAAAAATTAATAAATAAATATTAAAATTGGTAAGACTTATTGGTGCTGTGCATAGGGGAGTGTGTATTTTCCTCTTTTAATTATAAATGTATTACTCAAAATAAAAGCTAGGGATAAGATTTTGGATTTTTGTGGTTTCTCATAGGTCAAGTTACAGTGTGACACAATAAATAGGTCAATCATGATTTTTTATATTATTTTTTTTCATATAATTTTTTATATTATTATTCATATTATTAATCATATCACTTTTTTTTATTTAATCATAATTATTTAAAAATAATATGAAAAATAATGTATATTAAAAAATAATGTAAGAATATTATTTTTCTAAATAGGTCCACCTAATTCTAAGTTAGCCAGTTTTAGATAAGAATCAACTTACGTGGATTTAAAAATTGAATTGAATAATTATATGGGATATGTTATAGAAAGCTCGAGCGCTCGAGCATTTACAACAAAGTTTTTTTTTTTTTGAGGTTCAACTCTAACGGTCACCAATCTCAACAAAAAACATGCATGTCACGGTATTAGGAGTTGAGGTCTAATAGCAAATTCCTAATTATATTAAGTTGTTATTTGGCCTTTATGCAAGTAGAGGTAGCAAAGTGAACTGAGCATTTTCGGATGGGATCTAATTGGGTCAAGTATGTTTTTAACTAATATTTTGTTAACCCAACCTGTTGCGGGTTACGGATTGGGCTGGCTGTCCAATAATTTTTTTATTTTTCTAAAAAAATACTAAATTTAATCTTTTAAAAAATGAAATTAATAAAAAATAAGAAATTCAAGTTACTTAATTTGGGGTTAATAATAAATAAATTAGATAAATTGTCCAATTGTTAATTGGATTTTAATTTTTCAAACAAAAAAAGTAGTTTTTTTTTAGGTGTATATTATAAGATTAAAAAAATAAATAAAATTTGGGCCAACTGGTCTGTCTAACTCGAATCGAGTCAGCTTGATTTCAAGTTAAACTAGATTGAACTGGGCCACACCAGGTCAAATCAAATTCGTGCTTGAATTTTATAGCTCAACTCACATTTTTTGTTTGGTTATTCAAATTGGTTCATTGGGCTCAACTCATTTTGACAGCTTCGTATGTAAGCATCTTAATTTGTTAAGTTGTGGCTAAAAACATTTAGCACTCTTTCTCATGAATCCTGTAACAAAAACCGCAGATAAATGAACTAAAATGACAATATGTCATCAATCTAGTTACTAGACTTTTTCTTTTTTATGACATGTACTGAACTTGTTACTTTCTCTCTCTATTAAATTACTTCATTTAAGCTTTTCTAAGTCTCAAGCTCAATGGAGTCATATTTATAAAATTTTAGACAGCTATGATTCTAAGAATTCTGGATAAAGTACAAATTAAAAACAAAATTTTATACTCTAAGACATCAAACTTTTCTTTTCATTGTTTTAGGTTCTCTGTGAGGTAAGTAGTCCACCTAATTCATGAAAGTAATACACTACAACCACCACCACACTTAAAATTCGCTAAAAGGAAACATAACACACTCTTTCTTTAAGCACATTGAATTTGTACATGCGATCCAATGACATGAGAAAATGCATCATTTTGATATAAAAAGTTTTACAGGGTTAAGTAATTTTTTAGATCATATTAGAGATGCTAGCATTTTAATAGACAAGAGTAACTGTGAGTTAATGAGGGATCCAACCCCACACATCATTTTCCTAGTCTCAAGACCGAGCTGCATGCCTTGTGTGCTATCAAGCCACTGGCAGGGCAACATAAATTTAAATAAAGCCACTTATGTAGTTCTGTTTATGCAGTCAGGAATAGTAGGTGCCTTGTACATGGATTCCTTATATAGTAATGGTGAAGTCTGTTCGACAGTTTTCTTCCAATTGTGTATTACTACAAAGGCATTTTGGCTGTGAACAGGAAAAGGAGAGGCAACCTGTATAACCGGAACCAAAGTAGGGCCAGAACTATCTGCAGAAGATAAAATTTGGAGGGTTTTCAGTGCAATGGGAAACATAGCACTTGCTTGCACTTATGCTACCGTTATTTATGATATAATGGTAAACACACAATTTACTTATGATGATCACTGCTTTAAGAAATCAAAAGCAAAGAAAGAGATGCAGCTGCTATAGCAAATTGGAATTATGAGTTGTTACACTGAATCCGATTATTCCATGCTTTGTTTAGGACACATTAAAGTCACATCCACCAGAAAATAAACAGATGAAAAAGGCTAACGTGATAGGGGTCACAGCAATGACAATACTATTCCTGCTATGTAGTGGCCTTGGCTATGCTGCTTTCGGGGATCACACACCAGGGAATATCTTCACTGGATTTTACGAGCCCTTTTGGTTGGTTGCCCTGGGGAACGTATGCGTTGTAATCCACATGGTTGGAGCATATCAGGTTGGATCATTATTTTTTAAATTTAATACTAACATTCTTCTTATATAATATTTTTGGTTGAAGTAAGTTGTCTAATATATGTGAGAAGTAAATATTTTGTTACAGGTGATGGGTCAACCATTCTTTCGTATAGTTGAGATCGGTGCTAACATGGTGTGGCCTCATTCAGATTTCATAAACAAGGAATATCCAATCAGGATGTGCAGTGTTACAGTCAGTTTCAACTTATTTAGGCTAATTTGGAGGACAATATTTGTGATAGTGGCCACAATTCTTGCCATGGCAATGCCATTTTTCAATGAGATTCTTTCCCTGCTTGGAGCAACTGGGTTCTGGCCTCTAGTTGTCTTCTTCCCTATACAAATGCACATTGCCCAGAAACACATAAGAAAACTATCATTGAAGTGGTGTTTGCTCCAACTTTTAAGCTGCCTATGCTTCCTTATTTCAGTGGCTGCTATAGTTGGTTCAATTCATGGAATTAGCAAGGATCTGCACAAATACAAAATTTTCATGTATAAACAATAGCCCGTTTGGAAACCAAAACATGAAATAAATGCAGCTAAATTACATTATTTTTTTCTTTGGAGATCACTTGGCTGGAGTAAACATGTTGAGCCTAGGGGAAAGTGGTTTTTTTTTTTTTGGTAACTAGACGGGGTTAAACAGCCCAAAACAAAAAAGAAATTATACACAATCAAAAAACACCCCTGCCATATCTGTAGTGAAGGGAAAATATAGAAACCCCGGGTATCATCAAAGGTGATAATCCCCAGCTCCATCGTATGACCATTGTTCGCCAAGCAATCAGCACACATATTACCCTCCCTGAGTTGCAGGCTACCTTCCAGGTAGTAGTCCGCACCAGCTTATTGATCTCATGCACCAAGGGGCTACTAGGAAGTGAAGGATACTAGTCATTCATGATAAACTGTAGAGCACTTTTAGAATCTGATTCAATGATGATCTTTTGGAGATGGATATGTTTGGCAAGACATAAGCCATCTAAGATTGCCCACAACTCAGCATGAGTTATCGAGCATTACCCAAGCCTGCAAGAGAAACCTGAAATGAAGCTTCCAGATGGGTCTCTAATGATGCCACCACAGGAGGCATCACATGTATCTTGACGAACTAACCTATCTGTGTTGACTTTCGGCCCCCTATTGGAGGAGGATTCCAGCGAACTTGAGCAATTGGGTGTGGGTTATTACACGTATGGAGAGACGTCTGGATTTCGAAAGCCAAAATGCACTCCCTTACATGTCTTATAATTTTCATGACAGTAACCATTGTCGTAGCAACCGTACTCGAAAGATTGAGGCAGACGATATGAGATTTTAATACCCTCCCTCCACAAATGCTTGGACGGAACAGGCGAGTATAGCAGAATAGGTGAAGGAGATGAGATTTTGACTCTGATACCATGTAAGATTCTAGCTTAAAATTAATTGGTATTAAGTGAAGTGACCCAACAAATATATAAACCGCACTCAAAAGATTGAGGCAGGCAATGTAAGACTCTAACACTAGTAATGACCACACTCTCTGTAACATCCCGAATTTAATAACCATAATATACTACCACAGTCACTAGATTCGGACCTGCTACTTAACAGCTATGCGATTTTCAATATAACATAATGACATTATATAAAAATATGAGTCATGAATAAATATATATATATTACACCACAACAGCACTCCTCGTAAATAGCATATATACATTATTTCAAAATAAACTACCTAGCTACATTAAGCTAAGCACTCCAAGCTCCTGCTTCTCTTTTTGAAGAACTCGCACCTGGATTTGTAACACCCCTTTTGAGGATGTCACACATAAAAGAAAATAAAATAAATAGAAATAAAATCTACCCAAGTTGCGGAATATTTGTTAAAATTATTACGGGTTGTAAAAATAATTCCGATAGACGAAATATGTAATAAAAAGATAATGCGGAAAATACGAAATAAAAAAAACATCATCACTAATAATATACATATGGTTAAGTTATAAAGCTGTACAAATAATTTACAACTAAGACTACAACTATTTAAACGAAAACAAGAAAGAAAGCAATAAAAGAGTTAATATATACGACATACTGTTGTGCGCCCAAAAAACATCATGGTTATCTAATCCTCGGATGGATCACTCTCGGTCGAAAATGATCATCGGGAGATAGATATCCGGATGTCTCGACACACGGCGATAACGGGATCGCGCGGTCGATACGATGCTTATCTCACTAGGCTCGGGGTTTTCAAGCACCCCAATAACGCCTAATGGATAAGGGTAACTCTAAGTGCGAGAAATAATGTCGTCGTCGCAATCGGATCTCCATCAAACCGATGACGTAGAATCACGGTCATACGTCCAAAGATAGGTAACGAAGCACGATCTCCTCGTAAATGCCAAGCCGGATCACCTCCATGGAATATCGCTCTATGAATCCCAAAAATGCGGCGTCGCCATCCCCCACACAATCAATCCGAGGGTATGGATGATCGGATGGTTCTTGCTCGTAAACCGATCGTCGGCTTGCGACCTTCCTCTTCCTCGGGGTACACGATCTCAAGAGGTTGTTCCTCTTCTTCCTCTTCAAACTCTTTACCGCATAAAATAAATAGACAATAGACACATACAATAAAGAGGTAAGACAACATAAAATCATCACAACATGGCAAATAAGAAGACGACAATTAACTACTACACGGTTTATACAATACGAATAAGCTATAACAAGAAATACATATTAAATATCCTAGTGTTTCGAACATCACGGATATAACACAAATAAAGAAATTCACACGATAAATCAATCTCACGGATAAAATAAGATAAGAAATAGACAATTAACATAAAAATTATCGATAAATACAAATAGAGAAAATGTAAAAACATCCAAGATGTTACTGGATAAAGATAAATAGAGAAAAATGGAATATTATCCAAGATATACTCAAATACACCAAAACACAACCCTACTCCATGGAGCTAAACCCAAACAGATATCGAGAGAATGACTTGCAAAATCTATTAGTACCACGGCTGCCCAACCAACTATTACGCGATCACACGTTGCGTCGATAGCCTACGACACCTGGAATCCACCATCCAGCGTAGTATAGTTCACATCTCCCGTTGTGGCACTATAGGCAATGTACTACTAGACTTTACAAACCTCGATTAAATATAGTGAATGTCGAGTACATTAGTGTGCTATCGGTTTACCACGGCCCGGCGGAGCTACCAACTGTCCACACGTGGGATCCCGTACACTAAAGTCTCCAAGTTTATTAGAACAATAAACTACACTACACTTATCGCATCGACAACACGATGTGATTAAATCTCACAACCCAAAACACCAAAAATTGGTATAAAGACAAAACATAATTCTAAATATATGAAATTACGAAAATGCCCTTAAGATAAAAATATACCCTCAATGGCATAAAGCACATGCGGGTTCACATTTTCCCGACAACATAAATAACCTCAAAAGCTTGTACGGGTTCACATTTTCCCAGCAAAAAATTAAATATAGTAACGGTCAATCGCGTAGAAATTTTATCGCGTTTTTGAAATCTTGTCGTTTTTACAAACGTTTAAAAATCGGGTAAGGATATTTTTCTGTTTTTAAAATCGCGTAGCATTTTAATACGTTTTCTCAATCGCGTAGGATTTTTAAATCATTTTCTTATTCGAATGCCTTTAAAATTACTGTTTAAACAGATAGAAATAGTACTTAGTACATTTAAACTACGTTGAATAATTTTTCATACCGCATACTGTCATTAGGATATTGTTACTATCTTATAGGTTCATTTTTACTAAAAATTGACAGTATTTTGTTTATAAACTTATAATAATGGTTTTCTAAATTTTCCATAAAATTTCTATTTACCTAATTATTTAACCATTTCATTAAATTCTTTTTGAAATCTCTAACATGCTTCAAAACCTAAAGTGAGCTATATGTTAGAAAATTTCTTAACATTACTGTATTTCCTTCCTAATGATAAACTTATGAATTTTAACCCTTTAAACTTACTTCTAATCAATTGGTTCTTTCAAAAATCATTATAGAAAATTTCTTCTTAACTTGTATTGTTTCTTTTTGATTGAAAAAGGTTTGGAATCAAGTTTTTAGAAATCATAATTACCTATAGTGGCATGTTGGCGAATTTTGTTAAAACTTTTTCATTTGATTTCTAAATCATGTCAAAGGTATTATCTTATCTAAATTCATTAAATCATGTTATAAATTAATGATTATGAATCAAATAAATCTTTTAGGCATGTTGGCCCAAAATGTACTAAATTTTTACCATTTGATTTATAAATTCCTTTTCTTTGATCAAAACCATTTAAAACCTTCTTATTTCTCCTAATCAATTAAGTTGCACTTTAGGAAAAATGAAGAGAACATTTTGGTCCTCACATTTTGGCATTGCCGTGAGCTATTGGATGTGTTCTTTGGAACACTCATGCAAATTTACACATGTTATTCACATCCTAAACCTTATCATACAATTCTAACACATGCATTTATATCTCTAACACATGCAAAATATTTCTAACACATGCAAAATATTTCTAACACATAAACCTAATTTAAAGCTTATAGACATACAATCAAAAGCTATTAGACATGCAAAATTATTACAATTACCAAATAAGAAAGCTACTAACACATAACACTTAAGCTACTAGCAACCACAAAAATTAACAAATACACATCAATAAACACACCACAACCGAATCCTTATGGATTCTACAAACAACCCATCTTCTTACCACCATCAAGGGATGATAAGAATTGTCTTCCTCTTACCTTAAATGAAGACAAAAAGCTTGCTTTCTCACCTCCTAGGTCACGGTTTTCACTCCACCAAACACCTAAAAATTTCAAACAAAACCTACATGTTACTAACCATGAAAAAGAAGCTAAACCATGGAAAAATCATGGCTTAGAACTTTGAAAAAGAAGAGAAAAAAAGCATGAAATTTCACCTTCTAGGTAAAACTTTCAAGGTTGGTTTCCAAGCCTTAGATGGAAGAATTTGAAGAAACTTCCAACTACAAAGGTTCTTAGAATGGTGTTTAGATTAAGGAAACTTGGTTAGAAAAATTTTTGGATGGTTGGATGGTTAGGAAATGAGCTTGGCCGAATATGGTGAAGAAAATGGACAAGAATGGTGGCTAGGGTTCTTGATGAGAGAGAAGAGAGAAAAGTGATGAAGATGAAAGTGATTCTTGTCTCCTAAGGCCTCTTGGCCGTGAACATGATGTGGGGTGCAAGGTGGGCACCTTGCTTGGCTTCATCCAAGCCATTGGATGAATCAAAGGCTAAGATCAAGCCTTGGTGAGCAAGCCTAATTCTCATTGGTTGGTTCCCGGTGACTCACATGGCTTAGTCACACTTTGCGTAATAAATGCTCTGTTGAGTCGACTAGGTGAGTCACTGTTCTCCTGAAAGTTCTACGACTTACGGTGATTATTTAAGCTACCGATCTAACTGTTTCAAATTGTGGGACCCGCAAAATATTTCCTGTCCACTTACTAAAACATACTTGACTAATAAAATAATATTATAATAATATAAAATTATTTTATTTGTGATTAAATCCTAAAAATTAAAAGATTATTTTTAGTCTTATTCAGAATCGGGTTAAGTAAGATCCCCCAATTCTAAATAATCAAATAAGATTTTTCCCGGCCCGGAAAATATTATTTTCCTGCCTCGGAGCAAATCACACAAAAAGTTCATATAAAATCACGAGAGCAGTATTTTCGGCATTAAATCAAGAAGAAAACAATTAAAAAGACAAAAATCGAGAAAAAACAAGATGCGTTCGGGACGTAACGGTCATTTTCCCATTTTTTCCCACAACGTAGGTAATCGTCCAAAACGTTCAAATAAAATATCCAAAGAAGTATTATTTAGTTGTATATCTTTCGAGAAAAATTAATACAATGAGCTCGAGAAAAATTTTTATTTTACTGAGTCTCGAAGCAAACTACGTAAAACGATCAAATAAAATTTGAACTGTATTGTCGTAGTTGTTTTCATACAAAATTCAAGAACGAGAAAAATAAGGACACGGCGGTCATTCATACAAAAGCATGAAAAACAAAAACAAGTACATTCGAATATTTTCTAAAAATTGGGGCGTTACAACTCTCCCCAACAAATAAAAATTTCGTCCTCGAAATTCGATGTTCATCCAAACAAATGAGGATACTTGATCCTTCATTTTACCTTCCAGCTCCCAAGTAGCTTCACCCGTCACCTCATTCCATATAACTTTCACCAGCTCGATCATCTTCCCTCGAAGCTGCTTTACCTTTCTGTCCTCATCCTGACAGGGTAAAGTTTCGTAAGTCAAATTCTCCTTTAACTGTACGTCATCTGACTGTATAACATGTGTCGGATCTGGCATATACTTCCGTAACTGAGACACATGAAACACGTCATGCAAATTGGATAGAAACGGCGGCAAAGCAATCTGATATGCTACAGGGCCAATACGTCGGATAATCTGATATGGTCCAATGAATTTAGGAGTAAGCTTCTTAGACTTAATCACTCTTCCGACACCAGTCGTAGGAGTAACTCTCAGAAACACATGCTCACCCTCCTCAAACTCAAGAGGTCGTCTTCGCTTATCCGCGTAACTCTTTTGTCTGCTTTGCGTCGTCCTCATCTTCTCTTGTATCATCTTGACTTTATCCGTAGTTTGTTGTACAAGCTCCGGTCCAACAGTCATACTTTCTCCATCTTGATACCAGCATAACGGCGTTCGACATCGTCTTCCATACAATGCTTCATAAGGTGCCATTCCGATGCTTGCGTGAAAACTATTGTTGTAGGTGAATTCTATCAAAGATAAAAATTCATCCCAACTTCCCCGTTGTTCCAAAACACAAGCACGCAATAAATCCTCCAAGGACTGTATAGTTCTTTCAGTCTGACCGTCAGTCTGCGGATGATACGCTGAACTCAGTCGTAACTTAGTTCCCATAGCTTCTTGCGAGACTTCGCCAAAATCTTGACGTAAACCTCGGATCACGATCGAAATTATACTTGTCGGTACACCATGTAGTCGACAATTTCACCGCGATGTACAAGCGGGTTAATCTTTCCAATGAATATTTGATATTGATTGGTAAGAAATGAGCCGATTTCGTAAGTCTATCGACTATAACCCATATTGCGTCATGACCTCTCTTTGTCTTTGGCAAACCAATAACTGAAATCCATAGAAATGCTGTCCCATTTCCATTCGGAATCGATAATGGTTGCAACATCCCAGTGGTCTTTGGTGTTCAACTTTCGACTTTTGACAAACTAGGCAAGTTGACACGCATCTAACAACATCACCCTTCATTCCATGCCACCAGAATAACTTCTTCAAATCTTGATACATTTTTGTTATGCCTGGATGCATACTCAATAGACTAGTATGGGCATGTTTCACAATATATCTTCTCAACTCTCGATTACGAGGAACACAGACTCTACCCCGAAATCTCAGAATTCCATCAGTTCCTTCCTTGAACTCTAGTGTCTCGCCTTGTTTCATTTGCTCCCTTATTCCTTGCAAAAATTTATCGGCATTTTGCTTTTCCCTTATGTCTTCCATCAACTCGCTCGAGATAGTAACCATGCTAATACAGATCTTCCCCGGTTTTAACTCAACAAATGACCACTCATCTCTAAACTGTTCAATGAGTTCCTTTTCCTTGATCATTAGAGCAGAAACACTAATAATTTTCCTGCTCAAGGCATCGGCCACAACATTCGCCTTACCAGGGTGGTACAAAAGTTGAAAATCGTAGTCGTTCAGAAATTCTAACCACCTTCGCTGCCTCATATTCAGCTCCTTCTGATCGTATAAGTACTTCAAACTCTTGTGATCACTGAAAATGTTGAACGTTGCTCCATAGAGAAAGTGTCTCCATATCTTTAAAGCAAAAACTACCGCAGCCAATTCTAAATCATGCGTAGGATAATTCTTCTCATGAATCTTCAATTGTCGAGAAGCATATGCCACCACATTCCGGTCTTGCATCAACACGCATCCTAGTCCTTGATAAGAAGCGTCACAATACACATCGAAAGATTTCGTCGAATCTGGTAGGATTAACACCGGCGCAGTTGTTAACCTCTTCTTCAACTCTTGAAAACTAGCTTCACGTTCTTCTGTCCATTCGAAAGCTTGACTTTTCCTCGTAAGTTGTGTAAGTGGTCCAGCAATCTTGGAAAAACCTTCGATAAATCTCCGATAATAACCAGCAAGTCCAACAAAACTTCGAACTTATTCTTGTTTTAGGTCTCTCCCACTGTAAAACAGTCTCCACTTTCGATGGGTCCACCGCTATACCTTCTTTAGAAATTACGTGTCCAAGAAATTGAACTTCTTCCAACCAGAACTCACACTTAGACAACTTCGCATACAACTGCTTCTCCCTCAAAATCTGAAGAACAACACTCAGATGTTCAGCATGTTCTTCCTTCGATTGAGAATAGATCAGAATGTCATCGATAAAGACAACGACAAATCTGTCTAGATATGGACGAAATATTCTGTTCATATAATCCATAAATATAGCAGGAGCATTCGTCACCCCGAATGGCATTACCGATACTCATAATGTCCATAACGAGTTCGAAAAGCGATTTTCGACACGTCTTCCCCTTTTACACGAATCGGTGATAACCTCGATCGTAGATCTATCTTGGAAAATATCACAGCTCCTCTCAATTGATCCATCAAATCGTCGATTCTTGGAAGCGGATATTTATTCTTGATAGTCACCTTGTTCGATTGCCGATAGTCCACACAAAGTCGTGACGTTCCATCCTTCTTCTTGACCAAAAGTGCGGTGCACCCCATGGGAAACACTAGGTCGTACAAATTCTTTCTCCAACAGTTCCACCAATTGCTTTTTCAGCTCCTCCAACTCTACGGCGACATACGATATGGTGCAATTGAGATAGGACCTGTTCCCGTACTAAATCAATTGAGAACTCGATCTCCCGCTCAGGCGGTAAACCAGGTACATCTTCAGGAAAAACATCCGGAAATTCGTTGACAACAGGAATAGTATTCACATCCTTCTCATTCTTAACTTCTAGAGAAGACAATACCAAATATCCCTGGCGCTCCATTTCTCAACAAAGACTTGACCTTAACAGCAGTTAAGAATCCAAACTCTTCTTCCTTAGGAAAAACTATAGTTTTCTTTGCACAATCTATGAGGATATGGTTAGAACATAACCAGTCCATCCATAAGATTACATCTATCTCAATGAGAGGCAAACAAATCAAATCAACCAAAAACAAACGGTCCTTCACAACAATTGGACAATCCAAACAGATCTTAGAAGTAACTACAGGTTTAGCAGTTGGCGTAGATACATTCAACATAACATTCAGAGAAGATATGGGCAACTTCAACCTTTCTACACAATCATATGCAATAAACGAGTGTGTAGCACCCGAGTCATACAACGTCGAAAGGTTACCTCCAATGTCTCCTTCTCCTTGAATAAGATCATCGGACTTAGAAATCTCGGATCCCATCATTGTATACACTCGTCCTCCGGATCTCGGTTGAGTACTTCCAGATTTTTGCTTGATTAGCTTTAACATACCGAACAACGGGTTTTCTCTCCTACTGTGGACAATCCTTTGCTATGTGCCCGGGTTGTTTACAATTGAAACAAACCGCACCTTTAATCGTACACTCGGGAGAAATATGACCTTTCTTCCCGCACTTAAAACATGTTGGCGTAAACGCCACCCTGCGTCCAGCTCCACTACCACTTGCACTTCCACTAACGGATGGTCGTTGAGATTGACTTCTGTTGGCCTGGTATACGGCTTCTGGCCGAAACCGATTGGCATTACTACCTCCACCTCTCTCGGAACCTTGTCGGTCCAAAATTCCGATTCCTTTGATCTCTAGATGGCTCTAACTCTTCAAGTCGAGCACAAGCATCCACCAAAGCATGAAACCGAGTCATCCTCAAAGATACCACTCCTCGTTTCAGTTCCACCCTTAAACCGATTCAAACTTCCCGCATCTCCACACATCATCTTGTCGTGTCTGAGCATAATCTGAGAATTGAGACAAACTCTCAAATTTTGTGGCATACTCATTCACCGTCATATTCCCCTGTCGCAAACCAAGAAATTCCATTTCCTTGGCATGCCTAACACTCGCAGAAAATATTTATCCAGAAAAGTATTAGAAAACACTTCCAGGTGATCTCAGTCCCTTCAGCTTGCAACACTCGGCGGATTCCTCTCCACCAATGTTCTGCATCTCCTCTCAGCATGAAAACAGCATAAGTTACTTTCTTTTCATCTGTACATCTCATCCCCTCAAAGATTCTCTCTAAATCTTGCATCCACTGACTCGCTTTCTCCGGATCCACCTCGCCTCTAAATTGTGGCGGATTATGACGCCTAAATTCAGATAAATTTAGGGCATCTGCTGTAGCATCTTGTTGTTGGGCTGCTCTCAAATTTTGCTGAGTTATCACTTCAGCCATCTGCCGCATAGCCTCAGCAGCAACCAACATCGGGTCCTCATCTCGATTTACGTTAGCACGTCCTCTACCTCTACCAGCCATCTTCTTTCTTCAAACATAACAAAACAAAGTTAGATACATCCTTCTAGATATTTCCGAAAGGATATAAATCACAAACATCACAGAGAATCACACAGCACAAACAAAAACAGACCCAACCACAACCCCAAAAGACTCTAACTTGGGCTCGATACAACTAATGTAACACCCACTTTTGAGGATGTCACACATAAAAGAAAATAAAATAAATAGAAATAAAATCTACCCAAGTTGCGGAATATTTGTTAAAATTATTACGGGTTGTAAAAATAATTCCTGATAGACAGAAATATGTAATAAAAAGATAATGCGGAAAATACGAAATAAAAAAAAAACATCATCACTAATAATATACATATGGTTAAGTTATAAACTACAAAATAATTTACAACTAAGACTACAACTATTTAAACGAAAACAATAAAGAAAGCAATAAAAGAGTTAATATATACGGACATACTGTGTGCGCCCAAAAAAACATCATGGTTATCTAATCCTCGGATGGATCACTCTCGGTCGAAAATGATCATCGGGAGATAGATATCCGGATGTCTCGACACACGGCGATAACGGGATCGCGCGGTCGATACGATGCTTATCTCACTAGGCTCGGGGTTTCGGCACCCCAATAACGCCTAATGGATAAGGGTAACTCTAAGTGCGAGAAATAATGTCGTCGTCGCAATCGGATCTCCATCAAACCGCGATGACGTAGAATCACGGTCATACGTCCGGCATAGGTAACGAAGCACGATCTCCTCGTAAATGCCAAGCCGGATCACCTCCATGGAATATCGGCTCTATGAATCCCAAAAATGCGGCGTCGCCATCCCCCACACAATCAATCCGAGGGTATGGATGATCGGATGGTTCTTGCTCGTAAAGCGATCGTCGGCTTGCGACCTTCCTCTTCCTCGGGGTACACGATCTCAAGAGGTTGTTCCTCTTCTTCCTCTTCAAACTCTTTACCGCATAAAATAAATAGACAATAGACACATACAATAAAGAGGTAAGACAACATAAAATCATCACAACATGGCAAATAAGAAGACGACAATTAACTACTACACGGTTTATACAATACGAAGAAGCTATAACAAGAATACATATTAAATATCCTAGTGTTTCGAACATCACGGATATAACACAAATAAAGAAATTCACACGAGATAAATCAATCTCACGAGATAAAATAAGATAAGAAATAGACAATTAACATAAAAATTATCGAGATAAATACAAATAGAGAAAATGTAAAAACATCCAAGATGTTACCGGATAAAGATAAATAGAGAAAAATGGAATATTATCCAAGATATACTCAAATACACCAAAACACAACCCTACTCCATGGAGCTAAACCCAAACGGATATCAGAGAGAATGACTTGCAAAATCTATTAGTACCACGGCTGCCCAACCAACTATTACGCGATCACACGTTGCGTCGATAGCCTACGACACTTTGGGAATCCACCATCCAGGCGTAGTATAGTTCACAGTCTCCCGTTGTGGCACTATAGGCAATGTACTACTAGACTTTACAAACCTCGATTAAATATAGTGAATGTCGAGTACATTAGTGTGCTATCGGTTTACCACGGCCCAAATGGAACTACCAACTCGTCCACGTGGGATCCCGTACACTAAAGTCTCCAAGTTTATTAGAACAATAAACTACACTACACTTATCGCATCGACAACACGATGTGATTCGTCTCACAACCCAAAACACCAAAAATTGGTATAAAGACAAAACATAATTCCAAATATATGAAATTACGAAAATGCCCTTAAGATAAAAATATACCCTCAATGGCAGAAAGCCTGTACGGGTTCACATTTTCCCGACAGCGAAATAACCTCAAAAGCCTGTACGGGTTCACATTTTCCCGACAGCGAAAATTAAATATAGTAACGGTCAATCGCGTAGAAATTTTATCGCGTTTTTGAAATCTCGTCGTTTTTACAAACGTTTAAAAATCGGGTAAGGATATTTTTCTGTTTTTAAAATCGCGTAGCATTTTTAATACGTTTTCTCAATCGCGTAGGATTTTTAAATCATTTTCTTATTCGAATGCCTTTAAAATTACTGTTTAAACAGATAGAAATAGTACTTAGTACATTTAAACTACGTTGAATAATTTTTCATACCGCATACTGTCATTAGGATATTGTTACTATCTTATAGGTTCATTTTTACTAAAAATTGACGGATATTTTGTTTATAAACTTATAATAATGGTTTTCTAAATTTTCCATAAAATTTCTATTTACCTAATTATTTAACCATTTCATTAAATTCTTTTTGAAATCTCTAACATGCTTCAAAACCTAAAGTGAGCTATATGTTAGAAAATTTCTTAACATTCTTGTATTTCCTTCCTAATGATAAACTTATGAATTTTAACCCTTTAAACTTACTTCTAATCAATTGGTTCTTTCAAAAATCATTATAGAAAATTTCTTCTTAACTTGTATTGTTTCTTTTTGATTGAAAAAGGTTTGGAATCAAGTTTTTAGAAATCATAATTACCTATAGTGGCATGTTGGCGAATTTTGTTAAAACTTTTTCATTTGATTTCTAAATCATGTCAAAGGTATTATCTTATCTAAATTCATTAAATCATGTTATAAATTAATGATTATGAATCAAATAAATCTTTTAGGCATGTTGGCCCAAAATGTACTAAATTTTTACCATTTGATTTATAAATTCCTTTTCTTTGATCAAAACCATTTAAAACCTTCTTATTTCTCCTAATCAATTAAGTTGCACTTTAGGAAAAATGAAGAGAACATTTTGGTCCTCACATTTTGGCATTGCCGTGAGCTATTGGATGTGTTCTTTGGAACACTCATGCAAATTTACACATGTTATTCACATCCTAAACCTTATCATACAATTCTAACACATGCATTTATATCTCTAACACATGCAAAATATTTCTAACACATGCAAAATATTTCTAACACATAAACCTAATTTAAAGCTTATAGACATACAATCAAAAGCTATTAGACATGCAAAATTATTACAATTACCAAATAAGAAAGCTACTAACACATAACACTTAAGCTACTAGCAACCACAAAAATTAACAAATACACATCAATAAACACACCACAACCGAATCCTTATGGATTCTACAAACAACCCATCTTCTTACCACCATCAAGGGATGATAAGAATTGTCTTCCTCTTACCTTAAATGAAGACAAAAAGCTTGCTTTCTCACCTCCTAGGTCACGGTTTTCACTCCACCAAACACCTAAAAATTTCAAACAAAACCTACATGTTACTAACCATGAAAAAGAAGCTAAACCATGAAAAAATCATGGCTTAGAACTTTGAAAAAGAAGAGAGAAAAGAAAAGCATGAAATTTCACCTTCTAGGTAAAACTTTCAAGGTTGGTTTCCAAGCCTTAGATGGAAGAATTTGAAGAAACTTCCAACTACAAAGGTTCTTAGAATGGTGTTTAGATTAAGGAAACTTGGTTAGAAAAAATTTTGGATGGTTGGATGGTTAGGAAATGAGCTTGGCCGAATATGGTGAAGAAAATGGACAAGAATGGTGGCTAGGGTTCTTGATGAGAGAGAAGAGAGAAAAGTGATGAAGATGAAAGTGATTCTTGTCTCCTAAGGCCTCTTGGCCGTGAACATGATGTGGGGTGCAAGGTGGGCACCTTGCTTGGCTTCATCCAAGCCATTGGATGAATCAAAGGCTAAGATCAAGCCTTGGTGAGCAAGCCTAATTCTCATTGGTTGGTTCCCGGTGACTCACATGGCTTAGTCACACTTTGCGTAATAAATGCTCTTCTTTGAGTCACTAGTTTGAGTCATCCCGTTCGGAAAGTTCTACAACTACGGTGATTATTTAAGCTACCGATCTAACCGTTACGCTAATTGTGGGTCCCGCAAAATATTTCCTGGTCCATTCACTAAAACATATCTTGACTAATAAAATAATATTATAATAATATAAAATTATTTTATTTGACGATTAAATCCTAAAAATTAAAAGATTATTTTTAGTCTTATTCAGAATCGGGTTAAGTAAGATCCCCAATTCTAAATAATCAAATAAGATTTTCCCGGCCCTAAAAATATTATTTTCCCCTTACTCGAGCAAATCACACAAAAAGTTCATATAAAATCACGAGACGGTATTTTTTCTCGGCATTAAATCAAGAAGAAAACAATTAAAAACAGACAAAAACAGAGAAAAACGATGCGTTCGGGACGTAACGGTCATTTTTCCGTTTTTTTCCCACAACGTAGGTAATCGTCCAAAACGTTCAAATAAAATATCCAGCAATATTATTTAGCTTGTGTATATCTTTCAAAAAATTAATACAAGTATGCTTCGAGAAAAATTTTTATTTTACAGATGTCTCGAAGCAAACTACGTAAAACGATCAAATAAAATTTGAACCTGTATTATCGTAGTTGTTTTCATACAAAATTCAAGAACAGAAAAATAGGGACACAGCGGTCATTCATACAAAAGCATGAAAAACAGAAAACAGTACATTCAGAATATTTTCTAAAAATTGGGGCGTTACAGGATTTATATGGCAATACAATCGGGGTGAGAAATCACATCTCAGTAGAAGTATTCCAAAACCAGCAGTTTATACAATCATACAGATCACACAACAAGAAGTATTCCACGCAGTTAAAACATGTCATCACAATCATTCCAGCTATTTCGAGGAAAAACATCATGTGAAAACATTATATTACTAGAAAGGTGACAAAAGCCAAAATCATATCCTTTCTCTTCCCAAAATAGAGTCTCATTTTATAAGTTGTATAGAAAATCTCATTTCCACAAACAACTAATAAAATTACACTTCACATCATAGAAGTAAACTACACTTCATTCCCAGAAGCAAACAACAATAATATACAACCGCCTATACAATCATATACTATTGTCATACATATATAAGTCGTAGTGAGGATAAATCCACCCAACTACTCATATGTAGTGAGGACGTCGCCCTACCTCGACTACTCTGGATCACCAAGAGTAAAGAAGGGATGCCCATCTTCAACTACTTTTTTACAATGAGGCATCTCACCCCATCAAACAACTAGGAGAAGCATTGCACCTTAACTAGTCAAACCATACCATTCCTAGTTACCTACAATAATTAGAATCACAATTAATTTACATGCATCACAAATACACTTCATTCACAGAAGCACAATAACACTCCTATCTCAGAAGTACGCAACAACAACATCTCTGTCCCAGAGACACGTAACAACAACATCTCCATCTCAGAGACACGCAATCGCCCATACAATTGCAATGTTTATGAGTTTATGTCATGATAACAACCGCCCATACAATTGTCATGTTATGCCAAGGTATGTCTAATGTATATGCTTATGCAATAACTTAAGTATGAAATGAATAATGCATGATACCAAGTCCATGGTAATGTCATGAATGCATGAGTTCTGAACAAAGTAATGGAAGTCACATCCATAACCTTGGACAAGCACTGGAAGTCCATCCAAAAAATAACACTCCGAGTAGTAAAATCCATCAACTACACAGTCTTCAAAAACTCCGGGTAATGAGGATAAAGACCACCTCCACTGCCCCCTCGGGTAATAAGGATAAAGACCACCTCAATTGCCCACTGTTATTCTAAGAGAAATGAAGAAATGACCATCTTTAACTACTTTTTAATAAAGAAGGAATCACTCATCTCAACTAACCAAAGTTAACATTACCTCGGGTAGTAAGGAATCCACCTCAACCATGTTTCACAACCACATCATGCAAAACAATTACTAATTACATCACATAATTAGTTTCACAATTGATTTATATGCACATCAAGTCTATTTTATAACACATTTTATCCAAATACTTGTAAAAATAATTCAACACTCTCAAAAGAGTAAACATGAGTGATTCCAACACTTATGGAAACTCACTTTCTCAATTCACAATTCACAATATATATATGTATATTCATGCCTAATTACCTCACATAATTAGCAATTACAAATCACTTTGATTTATCAAATTCTTACTTCATTAAATACCCTTATTAAGGTCTCATCACACTTGTAAAGTCATACATGAAAGGTCCCAACACTTAGGAACTTCCAAGAACATCAAAAACACATTTTTGAAGGTTATGGAGCTCACGCCGCAGCACCTGCTGTAACATTTCGGGACTGCCTGCAAGATTGATGAGTGTTTCTACAAACCAACACGGGTCTTTTCAGCGTGCTTTGTCCTCACTCACATGCATCCTGGGAAACTTCCCAGGAGGCCACCCATCCCACAATTGCTCTAGGTCAAGCACACTTAACAATGGAGTTCTTATGTTCTAGGCTCCCGAAAAGAAGTTGCAACTTGTTAATATGGCTACGCCTAATCAATTCCTTTAAGACATCTTCAACTATGCAGTCTCATACCTGCACAATCTCTGAATCCCTCTCATTCCGGTGCGTATTCAGTTCATTCATGGGACCCTTCGCCTAGAAGCATGCCAGGAGTCGCTCCTTATACGTGCTTCTCATGCACCAGCATCCACTCCCCGCCCTCATCAACCCCGGGACACCACACTCGTTGTCCCATGTTGCGGCGCCCTGCTCTCGGGTGCAACTACTGGACATAAAACTGCCCCACGCCGCGGCATGCTCACGCCTCGATCCATGCCTCGGGCCACGCCGCGGCGTGAGACTGCGAGAGTAACTTTTGCAAAATTCTACAGATACGAGTTACTATTCCATTGGAACAAAACCCTCCTCCATTCACTCAAACTTCACATCCAAGTGATTTACAACCTTCCATAAGGTTCAACTACACATAGCAACTCTTATTCCACTTTAATTTCACTCAAAATCATAGATCATGGATAATCATCCAACTCAAAACCTAAAACCCCAAATTTCATCCCAAATGGAATTTAAGGTATACAAAGGCTGGAAATCCAACTTCTTGCTTCCATCAAACCAAAAACATGTTATTCTCTAGCTTTCTAACAAGATTCATGCCTTTACTAACATAAATACAAATCTCACACTTCAAAACCTCATTTCCTCCATTAGGTCCCTATAAACCAAATGAAGAAGATGGATTCCAGAAGTAAAAACAAGTTCCCCTTACCTCTTGTAGACAAGATGAAGATGAAGCCAAGGATAGCCATGGAAGATCCAAACTCTCCACTTGAGTCCTCCTTCTTCCTCTTCCTTCTCCTTCCTTCTTCTTTCCTTTTTCTCTTTTCTCTTTTCTTTCTTTTTGTTTTCTGCTGCTCCTTCTCTCTGCCGTGAGGCTTCTTTAGATAGCAAAGTCCAACTTTGCTATTTAAAGATAACCACTAATGTGGTACCAAAAACCCAATCTGCTAAAAATATTCAGATTTCACCAAATCTAATTCTCTATCCTCCAACAGACTTAAAATAAATCCTATGATTTATTAAAAATTTGTTTTTACCATTTCCATATTTTTTCATATCTGCTGGCTGTCAATCTGGTATTAAAACACATAACCAGTATGCTTAAAAATACCAAACTAACCCTGATAAATCTCAAATTTTAATTGTAGCACAGTTCACACATTTGTGACCTAGAAATAAACTCTCCACATTTATTTCCACTAACTAAACAATTTAAGCCACTTCCAGAGCTAAAAATAGCTATTTTCCACACATAGCGTTGCAGCAAAGTGCCTAAACGTGCTCAGAAAGTCACAAAACTTAACAAACATGTTAAGCAAGTATTAGGCTACCTCCGTATCCGTATACAAGGCTAACATATTTTTTTAGGGTGTTACACTCTCTACCAAGATTATGGGTGTTTCGGAACAGATTTAGAGGATTAGGGAAAGCTGAAATGGTGGGTACGTTTGCTTGTGAGGTTGGTGAATGAATTGGGAGAATTTCGGCCTGGGTGACTTAGAAGAGAACTAGTAAAGCAATCTTGGCTTCTTATGGGAGGATGATGGGAAAATCTCATCACTACAAAAAAACGCGTTAAATTGCGGCGATTTTTTTTACAATTTGCGGCAGTTTTTAACTCCCGCAAATTAAATTGTGGCAGTTTTAAAAAGCGCTATATTTACGTTCACCGCAATATATTGCAGCGGTTTTTTAGCGACGCCCACAATGATGATTAATTTGAGGCGGTTTAAAACCCCTATAATTTACGGTAGTTTTTTTTTAATTTACGGTGATTTTTAACCTCCATTATCTATTTACTTGATTCTATTCACCAAAAAATTACAGAGGTTAAAAATCGCTGCTATTTGATTGTTGTAAACAATGTTTTTGACTTTCTTGTTCATCTGATAATTTTTTTTAAAATAAAAATTTACTGCATATTTAATTTTTAATTCTAATAACGTTTAGGATGCACAATCAAAATAATTAATTGTATAAAACTGCTGATATAAATGTGAATCAAATTGCATTAAAAATATTCATAGTAACATAAACCACACAAGTTTGAATCCATAATAAGCTAAATAAATTCATCCCTTGTAATCTAAACTTATAACTTAAAATCTTTAATAATCTAAAGTAGTACCACAATAAATGAACATAAAAAATTAACACTAAATATGATGTTGGTAGTTTGTGTTGATGCCACTAGATGATCTTCTTGCATCCAATGGCATAATAAGTTCACTTGAAGCATCACCTGACTGAAATAGTAAAAAACATTTGATAAGAAACTATAAAGAGATAAATAGAATCATAAAATAATGAATCAAACTTACAAATAATGCAAGTATATATGTTTTATATATATTATACAATGAAGATGTCATTTTCATTCGCTTGATACTTACAATAATTTCCTTAGCTTCATCATTGATGGGTGTGTCATCTTTCTTCGTGTGTATTACTTTATACATGATTCCCCTACTTAGTCGATGTTCACATTCAATCTCCTAAAAATTTTAAAAAATAAAAGATGTGTTAGATAATTCAATAAAAAAAGATAATTGACTACATGTACTTATAGAATATTACCATCTCATCCTTTCTCCTAGCTAAAAACTATAATCATGAAAATAAATAGATATAATTCTTTAATTTCAAGAATTTTGCAATATATAAAATATAAGTATAATAAAGTGCATATAATTATTTAGAGCGACTATTCAATTTATTTTAAACTTACTAAACATCCAATGATTATTTATTCTTTTATTATAATTATAATACTCAAAATTATTTAAACATATGTCTTTCAAAAAGGTATTGGCAAAAGTCTCAAATGGTAATTTAAGCTAGGCAGAAGGCAAAAAAGGGTTAGCAATGCCAATTTAATGTTGTAGGCATACTACATACTGGTCATGGATATAATTTGGCAAGTATATCTCGTTGTTGAAGTCCATTTCCTTACATGCCATCAATAATTTTACTCAACAATTTGACTAATATGCAACTTGAACAAAAGTTGGGTACTTTCAACTATCAACAAATGAAGAAAATGAAGAAAAAATTATGAATAATGAAGATTTGAAAATGAAGAAAAATTCTCCGCATATCAAGTATGGATAAGGTAAACTATCACATCAGCAGGTCAAATTTGAAATTACTAACCTCAGTGTCAGGATCTTTCAACTTAACCACCAAGCTGAAACAATATCTTCGCAAAAAGTGTTGATCACCCTATAAATTGCTAAAAAGTGTTGATAATTGTGTCAGACTATTATGTCTTAAATAACTTTTATTTTTTTATAAGTTTCACCAAAGAAAGTTCATGGTTCAACAAAAACGGTGATGTGTTATTCTGTTTATGAGAAGTAACATATGTATAATTATAATATTTGCAACAAAAATTGAGCCCAAAATGTTGGTAGAATATTAAAGAGCATAGCAGGAAATTAAAGCCACTTTTTGCAACAATTGATAACAACTACAACATCTAAACAAAAACAAGATAGATCTAAGAAAGGAGACCAACCTGCTTCTTGAAAAAGAATAGCTGGTAGCAAGTATTGTGAAGGGCATCAATGATCTCATTCTTGGTCTTATTATCATTTAGATAATCAAGTGCCTCAGCAGTATATTCCTCACAAAGTGCACTCACATCTGGTTTTCTGTTTAGTTCTGCATATGGAAGATATGTCAACATGATGAATTCCTATAGTGTAAAGTTACTCTGATACTGATTTATTTCTAGCTATTGATCACACAGTATATGCCAAAAGCAAGAATTTCTATCAATATATTATAACAAAAGAACATTAAAATTCATAAATTAATCAAATAAAGAGATAGAATAGTTGGAGACTTAAGTGACTTAAACTAGTCATGACACCAATAATAAGCAAGTTACCTCAGCAACAAGCATAACAGTTTCCAAAAGATCATCTACATTCTCCTCTTTAAGAGCACTTATATGTTGACAAAAGAGAAAGAATTTTTTTTTTTGTAGTGCATGAAGACTACGATGCTCATGGTGTTGGGTACACATGTGTTGTGCAATAGAATGCACCTGAATTTATGGGGAATCTTGGTTGGGTTCAAACAAAGGATATTTATTATTGAGAACCTTTATTTTGTGCTAAACTTTTTTTTTCTTTTATTTATTTCTTTCTTTTTTTACTATTTTCCCCATTCATTCTTAAGAACCTTTATTTTGTGCTAGCTTTTAGTGTAGAGAGTGATCCTTGCACAAGATTTTTTGAAAGAAATTTCCAAGGCTCAACAAGGATAACAAGGGATAATAATGATTTTTTCATGAAGGATAGAGAAAAATTGTTGACTTTCATTTCAAATCATGATTGCTCATTTTCAAAATATTTAATTATGAGACCAAAAACCACACTTTCATTTAGTCGCTCCTGTTTATTTTATTTTATATTTTTTCTATCCTTTTTTTTCTTCGTTTTTATTTTTTGGAAATAAGCTTTGACAACTTCTACCCATCCACTAGTAGACTTTGAATTCATGACCATACACATTAGTCACAACACAAGAATCAATTAATGAGTCTCTAAGAATCATAAACAAAAATAAGTTAAGAAATGACAAGAACCTTTATTCAAGGATAGAGGATGGCAAAAAAACAAACTCCTTTTTAAAAAAAAAATCCATACAAATATATTGCAATAAAGCTTCATGCAAATTAACATAAGTTCAAAACCAAACAAAAGGAAGAATATGCTCAAACAGTCATTATGCCAATCACAACTCAACAACTTCACAGGCCAATAGCTTAGAGGTTCCTTGTTGCAAGTATAACACCCCGAAAATTATTTGTTTTATAATAAATAGTCATTTTAAAATATTTGTGATTTTTGTGAATTTTTTCAGAAACATTAATTATTTTAATATATTTCTCAATTTAGGTGCGTACTAAGGGAGTCGGGAAAATAAAATATTTTTTCTGAGACTAGAAAATCTTGAATAGTGGAAACGTTGACAGGGAATCTTACTAAACCCAAGGTTGGGCACAGTTTACGAGATTTGTGTTTTTAGAGATTTTATCTAATAAATAAAATCGCAGTACATTTTATTATCCATTAGACAATAAATATTAGTTTTGTTAACTGTAACTTTTGTCCACTGGGTAATAGCTTTAGTGGAGCGTTAATCACTTTTTTTAGAAGAACATTTTAGTGACATCATCAAAGTGACATCATCACTTTGACTTTTGCAAAAAGCTAACAAAGCTTCTAAAAAAAGCTTTGCACCAAGCTTCTAAAGGAAGCCAACTCCTCTCTCTCCTCTCCTCTTCTCTTCCATGGCAATGAGGAGAGAAATATGACAAATTTTGTCACATTTCCACTAATACAACACATTCATTCACTTTTCAAAAATTCCCAAAAACTTTTCTATCACTTTCTCTCTCCACATTTCTCTTCTCTCATTTTTCTCTCACACTTTTCTCCTCTTCCTCTCCTCCTCTCCTCCACGGTAACCCCACACCATTTCCCCTCCATGAATGCTTGATTTCAAGTAACCACTTTGCTTGAATCTACTTTTCCTTTGAAGATCTCCTTTTCTTATTGAAGTCATTCTCTAAAAAGCTCACTTTTCCCTCTCTATTTTCTCCCCCCTTCCACGGCCAAGAAGCACCATTTTTGGCCATCCACATTTTCTTGCTCAACCAACCTTGTTTCTTACATCTTCTCATCATCTAGAACTTTTTCTCTTTTGTGACCATCACCTAAATCTACCATTTTCATCTTCTTCCATAAAGCTCTGAAGTTTGAAGTTTTGAGGTAAAGTTCATGACTTTTCTATTTTTTCTTCTCATTTTCGTGTTCATGGTCCTCACCATGACCATTGATCTCTTCTTTTCAAGCTTGAAATATTGATTTTTGTGATATGAAATTTTTAGGGTTTTTTGGTGGTGGAGGCCGAAACCTATAAGGAGCATAAAGGAAGTTGCTTTCTTATTTATCTCATTTGGGTAAGAGGGAAATCATTCACTTCAACCTATCTTGGTAGTGAGGAGCTTGTTTATGTGTTGGTTGTGAGAAACACATGTTAGGGTTACTCTCATTAATGTATGATTTTGATGATTTTGTATTGATTTGATCTTATATAATTTTATTGGTTGTATTTGTATGACTTGATGACTTTGGATTGATCTTGATGAATTGGAATCATGGATAGAAATCAAGGGTTTATGCCCTCCTTGTTGAGGCTCACGGCCATACATCCTCCAATGGGGTGTCCATGGTTAAAATTTTGTAACATGTTGGGAAATTACCTAATCAAGTGATTAATAATTAATGGAGTAATGAAAATTTAGGTCCTTAGCTTCCTTAAAGCCCACGGCCCCTTAAGGAAAATGATGGCAAAATGTTGTGTTAAAATGGAAACTTAATTAATTAGATAATTAGAGGTTGATTAGAGATTCATAAAATGGAAAGAACAAAGAATAGAATTTTATTCTATAACTTAGAATAATTTTGATCAAAGGAAGAACATGAGTGTAAGTGAGATGTTGAGCAACTTAAATTAAATTATCCTAAGTGAATTAGGTTTAGATTCAAGTAAAGAACTTGTTTAATTTAAGTAATAAAGATTAGGTAAAATGCGAGAGAATTCCCCTAGAGGAAGACTTTGTAGGAAACGTTGTAATTAAAGTGAAATCCTATAATAAACTTTAAAGGTGTTTCTTCATATTTGAAAATTTGATGATGTGTTGTTGTGGGTCCGTAAGTGGGATCAAGAATCTGTTGATATTTAAGTGGGCCAAATTCTGGCGTGATTTTGGAAAAGTATATTATTGTTGAATATACATGGATACACAACAAGAATTTTAGAAATTAGCTACCAAATTTAGCTACGGAAATTTTCTGTAGCTAATCCGTAGCTAATTAGCTATGGATTAGCTACGGAATAAATTTCCGTAGCTAATTTATGAATGGATGGAAAAAAAAATTTATGAAGCAAATAGCTGGATGGAAAAAAAAATTTATGAAGTAAATAACTATGGAATAGCTATGATTTAGCTACGAAATTTAGCTACGAAAAAGTTTTGTAGCTAATCCACAGCTAATTAGCTGCGGATTAGCTATGGTACAAATTTCCATAGCTGAATCTTAAATGAAAATTTTATTGACAATTAGCTACAGAATAGCTATAGTTTAGCTACAGAATGTAACTAAAAAAATTCATTGCATAGTTAATCCATAGCTAATCCGTAGCTAAATTAGCTACGGATTAGCTACCAAATATTTTCGTAGCTAATTTTGATAGAAAACATTAGCTTAGCGCGCCTAGCAGCCCGCCTTCCATTTTCCCAAATTCCCAAATCTTTCTTCAGCCACCAAACCCCCCCACCTCGTCTTCTCTCCCTTCAGGCACCCACGTCGCGCCTCACTCCTTTCCCCCCATTCCTCCTACCGACCACCACACCAACCTCAACCGTGCCCATCCCACCACTCCAACACGCGACGCCTCCACCGCCCCATTATTTCTCTGTTGTAGCAACCGCGCCCACCCCACCACCCAAACCCCACCCGACCTCCATTGTCTCTCTCTCCCAACCACCACCCAAACCTATAGCAAAACCCAACCCACTCTCTTCTTCCACCCCAACCTTCACCCCTCACTCCAACCCGCGTCTGCGCCCAAACCCGCAGATCCTTTCTGTCATAGAACCATCATCGTAGCTGCTCGTCCATCTAGGTAAGATTTGAGTATTCCATTATTGCCATACCAACCCTATTCCTTATTTTATGTTTACTTTCATTTAGATTTGTGATTTGTGATTCTCTAAGTTCTATTATCTTACCCTTTCTTTCCATGAATAGGGCTAGAATTTTCTTGGTTATTTCTTTCTTCTATCTTTCAATCTTTTCTTGCTTTCCATCCAATTTAATGGCTCCTAAATCAGTTATAAACTATTCTCCGTTTCATCAATTTTCCGTTGGGTTATTCTCTAATCTTTGTTCCTTCTTTGCCTCTGTTTTTCGCTTTTCATTCGATCAATCTATTTCGAATATGGTTAGTTACTCAGTTTAGTTTTTCCTTATTTTGTTTTCCATTTCTTATTGTTTATTCTTTCTTGATTTTGTTTTCCATTTCTTATTGTTTACCTCTTGCAATCTAATAATGGTATTGAGTGTCACTATTCCTAATTTTCTTGGATGACTTGTTTATAAAATTGGCTTCAAATTGGGGAATTAAGATGTTCTGTTGAACTGGTTTTCATTCATTTGCCAAGTATTGACCTTGTGATTCTTTAATTATTGTTTCTTCTTGGGTATTCTAAATTTCCAATTGTGGTTATATAATTTGTGTTGAACAAGTGAAATTATGAGAACAAGATTGTTATTTTCTACCCCTTAAACCTATACACCTCTTTGGACACTCATCATTTTTGAAAAAAATAATGAGAGAGAGAAAATGGTAAGAATTAGGAAGTGAGAGAGATTTGAATTTTTTTCTAAAACAGAAATAACATTAGTGTTACTTGTTATTGTTATGTGCATGTAGAAGGCATAAATTTTTTCCCACGAGAGATCTTTACAATTACAACTAGCAAAAAAAGATATAATTTGATCTTTACAATTTGGAAGGCATAAATAATGGTTAGATTTTTCTGAATTCTCTATTGAAATTTACTTGTGCAACTTGTTTAGGTACACTTCACACCTTCTGATACACATATTATTGATTTAAAGTTTGGTTGCATTTATTGAATTTATCTATTGGAAGTTGAAAGATACTTATGGCAGATTGTCTGATGCATTTCAGAACAACCTGGATGAACTTTTTATGCTTATGCACTTCCTTGATGCTAGGAAGGTTAGTGTGAGGACTGTATTATAAGATAATGCATGATTTTACGTTATTGAACTTGATCATGAATGTCAAGAGTATCTTATGGACTTTCTTTTTGACTGCTGATAGTTTGGAAGTTTAGAGGAGTTCCAGCAAGAGTTTAAGGATATTAATCAAGAGGAACAAATTTCAAGGCTTCATAAAATGTTGGCTCCGCATTTCCTGTGAAGTATACATCTTAATCTTGAATAAGTGGCACAATTTCACTTCATTTGCTTGTCTGGACTACTGTTTACTCTCAAGATTTGTAATATAGCATTGAACCTATTGGTTGAAGACTTGAAGCTATTTCTCATGCTAATTTTGTGTTGCCTATCTATGTTCCTTGCTTGAGTTTTGGTGAACTTGGTTTTCCTGCTGGTGTTAACAATCAAATTTTGTGATACTTCATTGTAATTTGCCAAACTTATGAGATCTTTGAGTATTGAGAAAGAAGTCTGTCTTATAGAGAACATATCTGAGACACTTGTTTTTAACATTAACTTCAAGAGCATATATCATATAAAGCTTCTCATTCAATATTAAGCAAGTGATTGGCTGTTTCTGACGAGCTGTTCCTTTGTTGAAGACTTCGGTCATATTTTAAAATGTTTTTCCTCATTTTAAAATGTTGTTCCTCATTTCTTAATTTGTGTACTCCCAAGTAATCTTGTTCTTGTAGAAGTTTTAGTCTCTGCAATTACTTTGGAGAGAAGTGGTAGGATCCTAGCAGAAGTTGTAGGTCTTGTTATGCATATAGGACATTTATCTATATCTCAACCCGAAACAGAGTGATTGGCAGTTGTTGGAATGACCCATATTGGAATTGCAGTTATTAGAAGATGCATCATAAATTGTCTATTGCCCCTCTCTAACCTTTCTCAAGTATTTTGGTTCTTGCCAGTGTAGAGCTGGCATATAGAGCATAAAAAAGGTCATAAATTTAAGTCAGGGTGACCAATAGGAAATCAATGTATATTTAGAAGTAATTTTCTAAAATTGGAGCAATAACACAGTGATAAATTGATACAAACCTAGAGCAAATTGGAGTCTCTTAAGTTTATTTGTTTCTTTATATATTCTTTAATATCACAAATACCTACAGAAAGTTCATAATAGAGGATGTTAGGAAATTCTAGGGATAAGACTGATTATGTGATGAAACATGTAATGCAGGTGTAATATTATATGTCATTAAACAAGAATAGGTGACATAAAAAAATAATCAGCAAGACAAATAAAATTTTACAGAGTAAGTCAATAGGGGATGTCATAGGATTGTGCTTTCTAATTGATAATGAGAAACAATATGCAAGGAGATGTAAATTACACTTTTCATATATTTTACATGAGGTACAAAGTACAAACAATACGGCTTGGATTGAGTATTAAAAGTTGGTTGGACATGAGGAACTAATGGAAAGTGTCAGTAATCCTCAATCTGACTTGAATTTGGTTTATACTTGAAAAATAACCAATTAGGGATCTTTTAAACATTAGTGGTAAAACAAAATAGCTAAGGATCATTACTATAAGAGAGAACTAAAAAGTAGAGGCAAAGCCAGCTTGAAACTGAAGTTGCTTTAAGCTGTATCCATAAATGGACCATAGAACATGGGGGACCACTTAAAAAGTTGAAGGTATTAAATATAAAAAAGGACGAGATAGAACAAAGAAGAAGAGTTTTGTTAATGCAAGGAGATAATATATAACAAAACAGACATATGATGATTAGGAAGAGAGGCTCATCATATATTGGTGCAAAACATTATGTCATGTATTGATGGTCATCACAGGGCTCTTACCAAACCTGAATTGATTTGTGAATTGGAAACCCAATTATTAATCATAATGTTTTAATTGTACGTAGTAGCTCTATTGAGCAAAGAAACAGCTAATCTCGAGAACAGGCTCCCTCACATCCAAAACAGAAAGTTGAATAGTAAATGAAAAGTGAAAATTGCATTGAGTTAAATATGAAATACTTATATATATACCAACCTTGCAAATTGACATAAAATCATGGTCAGTTATACTATCTCCCAGTCCCAAATCTGGCAAGTTAGGCCCAAATTCCTTGACAATAGCGGCTTTCTTGTGCTCACCAACTAGTACTCCATGTTCCTTAACAAACCTAGTTGCCCTCCCTGATTTTGTTGTCTTTAGTCCTGTCCTAAGCACCTTATCAACTTACTCAATCTTACTGAATTTATCAATCAAATTAAATTTTTGCTTGTTTCCCTGATGCATCCCTAGCTTAGTGATTAGTCCAAGTTGCCATTTCAGTACATATAATTAGTTTTGCTATGTAGTTATAGGCTTAAGAAAATATCAAGGTACTGAACTGAGTCTGTGATCTGTGTGACGTTCTTTATCATTGCTTCAACATATAGAAAAAGTAGAGAAAACGTATTTTGCTTGAGGTAATGTCTAGAATAGAATGAATAGAGGCCACTTTAGTCTGAAAGCGAAGAAAAGTTAGGAGAGTACTTCTTGCTATAAGGGGAAGTAGGCAGGTATATTTCCATCCAAGTTTGAATGCAATACAGGATTTTGAAGTTACAACTCGATAGTAGCTAGAGTATGAACTAGTAAACTAATTAATTCTTTGTTTAGTCTTTGGCATAATCGCTTGGGGCATCCTCATGCCTTGGTTGTAAAGCATGTACTCAAATTGTGTAATGTACTTGCACCTTCTAAATCTTTGTATGACTTTTGTTCTGCTTGTTGTTATGATAAGTCTCATAGATTGTCATCTGCTTCTTCTTAGACTGTTTACACTAAGCCTTTGGAACTTGTGTTCACTGATCTTTGGGGACTAGGTCCCATTATTTCTTCCACTGGTTTCAAGTACTACATTGCCTTTGTTGATGCCTTTTCTAGACATACTTGGCTTTATTTCTTGAAGCAAAAGTCAAATGCCTTTTATGTTTTTCTAGACATACTCACCTCTGCCTCCTAATGTTACTTCTTCTTCCACTTCTTCACCTTCTTCTGATCCTCATATTGCATCATCTCCTTCTATTTCTTCTTCTTTATCACAACCTCTATGTGCTAACCAAGCCCCTGTCAAAGCCTCGATTCTGCTTTCTTCGTGACAAACTCAGTGTGGTTAGTTGTTCCTGAACCTAACTGCGTTTGAGGGGGGCATAATAGAGTATTCCAGAAGAAGCTATATTCTGTTAATTCTATTAGAAGCTATATTTTGTTAATTCTGTTAGAGTTAGTTTCTGATTCTGTTAGAGTTAGTTTTCTGAGTTAGTTAATAAACAACTGCTACCTTTGATTTAATTTATTCTATATAGTATATCACTAGTTTGCAAAAGAGACAATTATAGCAGCTCCAGCCATGAACCCAATAAGGATGGCCTTAGATAGAAAGTCAATGATAAATCCTAGCCTGCAATCATTAACACCTTATCTTATGTATAAGAAAGATTCTTATACTTTTCAAATAAAAAATAAAATGCTAATTGCAAAACATAGGAGGGATTACCTTAGAATTCCAAGAGAAGCTTGAAAGAGACCAGCAAAGAATGTTGAAGTTAAAGCTAGCTGAAGAAACAGAACAGATCTGTTGTAGGAGACACTTCTTGCACTGAGCATGGATCCCAGCACAAGAGAAGCAATAGAGACAAGTCCTACTGCTAGGTCCCTTGAGCTTCCAAGAACAGCATAAACAAGTGGGGGAACAAAACTAGAATATGAAATATACAAAACCAACCCATAAGCTAAAATGAATTAGCACTAGATGTGAGGTGAAAAAGGCAACCCTAAAGCCAGAATCAATACACTCACAAAGTCCAACAATTGGAGGATGACTTGCAAGCTTAGCATAACTGATTCCCTAAATGACAAAGTCCATAATTGAATAAAAGAAGCAAGTTCAGATGGTGATAACCACGCCAAAGGCATGGTTGTATGTCTGTTATTTCTATGATAATCCCCCTTGTGTTACTCTTTTTATTGTTCAATGCTCTGATAATTTGCAATGTTTGTTGTGAGATTATGATTGAGTTTAGTTAATCAAAAAGATGGTGAAATCTTATCATTTTACCTTGTCTAGTGGGTCTTCGCTGAGATCTTCAAGGGCGCTTAGGCGCTCCTTCTGTAGCTCCTGGGCACTCTGTGCTCAACAGATCAGCTCATGCTCTTCCTTGGAGATTTTGAGTCCTTTCTTCTTTGATACTTTCCTGCAAAGACAAGGTAAAA
The DNA here is from genome assembly GCA_029884605.1 of Ormosia emarginata. Classification (NCBI taxonomy): domain Eukaryota; kingdom Viridiplantae; phylum Streptophyta; class Magnoliopsida; order Fabales; family Fabaceae; genus Ormosia; species Ormosia emarginata. The sequence goes on along the minus strand of JAQQTP010000074.1, from coordinate 21,327,074 downwards.
TGATAAGATTTCACCATCTTTTTGATTAACTAAACTCAATCACAATCTCACAACAAACATTGCAAATTATCAGAGCATTGAGCAGTAAAAAGAGTAACACCAGGGAGATTATCATAGAAATAACAGGCATATAACCATGCCTTTGGCGTGGTTATCAGATGGCTAATAATTTTTATGACCAAGAGTCAGAGAACTTAATGACTAACCTGAGGGATGGCCAAGCTAGCAATAGTGAGGCCAGAAACAAGGTCAGATTTAAAGAGCTTGAGGTTGTAATTAGGACCCCATTGAAGAATAGGGAACACATATTGAGCTCCAAGGATTAGCTTTCTCTTAAGTGGTTGTCCCTTGGAATTGGTGCAGAGGATCATGAGGGAAAAAAGTTTCCTTGAGCCTCCTGGCCTTGAGCTTCTGTAAGGTGCTCTTGTGCTGTTGTGGGGTGGTGGGACAACTTGGTGCACTTCCGTGGTTATGTCTATGCAATGAGAATGCATGTTGGTGGCATTAGGCTCTATTGAAGAGAACAATGCTATTGGAAATGATTTGGCATATAGCTTCTTGTGGTTTGAGCAATGTTGCCTTTTATGTGAGCCTCCTCAACCAACCCTATTAATCAACATCTCCGCAGATCGCTGTAAAACAAGATCGCACCTCTCTCAAGTAAAGTACAAAAGGATAGAAACAATAAATAAGAGATATAATTGCAGAAATGAAAAAACTAGAAGGCATAGTAGGGGATATACCAGTAGGTGGTATACCTATACGACTCAGTTAATATTCTACATAATCTCCTCACAGATTTGGATGCAAATATCATTTCCAACCAGAAAAATTAGGTCCCACAATATTTTTTATGTCTTGTTGAAATTCCAAAATCATTTATAACTTTCTTTGTGTAAAAGTTGAAGTGTGAAATCATCACTTATTACTTTCAACTGACTCAAACATTACTCACATCAGCAACGTCATTAGCAAAATGATTTTGGCTCACATTCGTATCAACATGACGAAGTTCTTTGATGAGTTTACGTGGCTCATATTGGAGTTATAGCAAGTGGCTTATAGTTTCTTCTTTTGTTATTGTCTATTTGTGTTAATTGTTTAATGAGCAGCCAGTGATACAGCAAACAGGAAATAGGAATTGCTAAATTAACAAATTATTAGTAACAGGTTGCTGGACATGCATTGTTGACTGAAGCATGTGACCCTGTTATAGTTATTTACTTATTTTAGTTGCCCTTTTCCTAATGTGTGTCTAATCTAGGCTAATACCTGAAATTTAGTTTGAAATTACAAAGTTTTATGAGTGATATTAATGACCTTAACTTTGTGGGGACAGTAAATAATGATGCTGGAAATGCTAAAGTCTGACTCTTCTTGGCTTTACTTTACAGTACCTGGCTCTTGGAAAATACCATGTGCATTTGGTTAAGGCTCTAACATCAACTCTTTGACACTAATTGGAGATTTGATTTGTCAGGTATTATGATAATTTTTTGCCTGTTTCTCTTTCAAGTGGTTGTCAAAACTTGTGCATTTGGTTAATATATATTTCAGAAGGAGTGACCCTTGGATGGAAAGAACTGCACCTTGCAATTCTATTAGTTTGGATTCTAGTGTTAAAAATCTAAGTGCATTTTCAACTGATGAACTTGAGGAAGAAACTTTTTAATTATAGCAACTGTAGATATTAACTATTATTAAGGGACATTGAAAACATCCCTCTCTCTCTCTCATGGTGCAAAACTGTGTAACCAAGGGATAAAACCTATCAACTGAAACTAAAAGACTATATTATTGTTTATACTATGTAGTTCTTATACTTGAGTCAATATTACTTTTTGGTATACTGTTGAGAATTTGTTAGTCATGGCAACCATTACCCAAGAGGGGGGTGAATTGGGTGATGACTAGTTTTAATGCAACTTTGACAAATTATGCATTTTAAATCACTCAATAAATAAATGCAGCGGAATATGCACAATAAATGTACAACTATTATAGATTACTCAACTGCAACTTGAGATATAGGATAAATCAAGCAAACAAGCTAAATATCAAGTTCAACTCAAGCATATACAATTAAGGTGCAAATGTAAAGAGATAGAGTTTAGAAGATCAAATACAATAGTTTATCCTGGTTCGATCACCAATCCACTTGTGATCTACGTCCAGTCCTCAAGCAACAACTTGAGATTTTCCACTATATCTTCAAACTTCAATGGGTGCTTGACAACCACTACAATCTTGAGCACTCAACACTATGGGATACCTCACCCTAATGGTTGAGCCTCTATTTTCCAAGGGATACCTCACCCTTACAATACTTGAGGGATACCTCACCCTCACTAAACATATTGTATAAGATTTAAATGGAAGAAACTCTCTCTAGAGCAAGTATTACAAATTAAAGCACTATGGTATTTGGGATTCACACAAGTTCAAGCTCAAATCAAGGATTTTGTAGAATGATGATAAAAACTTGTTTAAAGCTCAATACAAATTTTCCAGAATGATAGACTCAGTTTTTCTAACCTCCCAACGAAGCCAAACATGCAAATATATAGGTAAGTGTTATTTAATGTCGTTGGAAGTGGTTGTGAGCAATTAATGCTCAGAAATATAGCCGTTACGGGCTTCTCCTTGTTTTTCCAGATAACCGATTAGAGGTTCCTCCTAATCGGTTAGACCATTTAGAAATCAGTTCCAGGGCTTCTGTTTTGAAGAATAATCAATTAGCAAAACTTGCCTAATCGGTTAGGCGTTTAGAAATCAGTTCATGTGGTAATAAAAAAAGCATACTAACCAATTAGCAAGAAGCACTAATCGGTTAGGACATTTAGAAATTGATTCTGAGTTCTCAAATAATCAATTAGCAAGTTGTTCTAATCGGTTAGATCCTTTTACAAAATATTTCCTGTGACATTTAAAAGCACACTAACCAATTAGCAAACATGCCTAATCGGTTAGGCAATTAAAAAAGGTGGTTCACGTAGCTTTTATAACAAATGCTAATTAGTTAGTAAAATAGCTTAATCGGTTAGGAGCTTTTAAGATTAGCTTCTGAGTTGTCAATTAATCAATTAGAGAAATGTATTAATCGGTTAGAAGCATTTAAAATAACCAATATGTTTTCTCTAGGAACTACACTAACCAATTAGCACAATCCATTAATTGGTTAGCATCATTATAAAAGAAGAGGTAATGCCTCTGTTTTGATAGATAACCGATTAGCCCCTTTTCCTAATTGGTTAGGACATTTCTAAAAACACATTCTGACTTGATCAATAACCAATTAGGTGGAGTTCATAATTGGTTAGGAGCTCTTAAAAAGATTTAGTATTTTGTTCTTGATCAAGTCACTAACATGTTATCCCATTAAAACATTTTAGCTCAAACATAAACCAATTTTTCACAAGTTTGAAACATGATTTTGTAAAGCCATTTAAGTCAAGTGAAAAACCATTTGAATGAGCTTTGGAGTGAATCCTAAATACCTTAACATAATATCTAAGCCCTATGTGCTATTCTTGAAGAACCTTGGGACTTAATCTTTGCACTTTCAATCCTTTGGCTTCTTGATATAATCCAAGCTTCCGAAATTTTCTTCTCTTCATGTCTTGCACAAGCTTGGAACATATTTATTATTTTCATCCTTCTTGAGTTGAGCATAGTTGTGATCTTTTTACTTTCTTGTTGTAATGCTCACTCTTGTACTTGGACTATCCTACAAAGTATTGCTCACTTAACCAAACATAGTTAGTCCAAATTCATAACTCAATATCTTCATATGCATGATTCATAAAAGTATAACTCTAGTTAGTCTAACATGCATACAAGACTTTCATAGACATATCCAATATTAATTCATTTATAACTCATATAAAATATTATTGGATATATTATATGATGAATGTTACATATATCTCTTTAAGCACATTTATGTAATATGATCAATATTCTTTTGTGATGCAATTGTCATCTATAAAGTACATCTATTAAGCATATGCATCATTCTTTTTGTCTTGTATTTGTCATCATCAAAACTTAACATGTTAAACCATTTGGGGCAAGCTTATTTCCACAGAATTTAGTTTATTTTTTGTAGCATTCTTTGTCATATACAATCATTTTGGTGAGCGAAGCCTTAGTTTCCCGTTTGAGATTCAATATTAGTGAGCACATGTACTATTTGAAGGTACTGCTCATTATATTGAATCTTGAATTGTCCAAGTTGGACAGTTTGGGAAAAAACTTTTCCTTCACTTGATTATAGTTACTCCTTAAATCTCATATCATATACTTGATGAAATTTTGTTGTGTAACATTTTCTTTTGTTCTCTGGGTGCATACTTGATCGTGGTAGATGTCGCCACTTTCTAGTCGTGCACTTGGAGACCAATGCAAAGTGCTGCCGAAATTTCATCAAGTATACGGTGTGTGATTTTTGTGAGTACTATCAACCAAGTGCTGGAAAAGTGTCTTCTCGAATAGGATAGGGCCATACCCATACCATGTTAAGAGAGATGAGGATTTCAAAAATAGTACTAATGTGTTAAATTGACTTCAGCAATCATGAAACCTGATCGAAGTTGGATGTTACAAAGAAAGGATCACACTGGCCTTGTAAGTGAAGAATTCAAGGATGGAGTTGATGATTTCATCAAGGTCGCCAAAAGCCACCCGATGGTTTCTAATGCATTAAGTCGCATTCCTTGTCCATGTGCAAAATATAAGAACCATGTTTGGATGGAGTCATTTTCAGTAAAGAACCATCTGTACAAGTATGGATTTGTGGAGGGTTATGTAAATTGGACCATTCATGGTGAGGATAGATGGGGGGCTAGTGGTTCAACATCCATTGTCCATGATGATGAAGTGGAGACTAGGAATCCATATGTGGATATGGTTATGGATGCTGCAGGTGATATATTAAATCCAGAAGTTCAAGATTTGGAAGAGGATCTGAATCCGTCGGCTTCAAAGTTTTATGATTTATTGAGGGACGCTGACAAACCTTTATGGGATGGTTGCCATAAGCACACGAAATTGTCAGTTGTAACTCAACTCTTGAATTTGAAGTCAGAGTTCAACATGAGTGAGAGTTATTATAACCGAATGATTGTCATAATTAAGAGCATACTTCCAGAATCAGAAAGGTTACCTGAAAATTATTATAGATCAAAGAGAATGGTTAATGATTTGGGATTAGGATATGAGAAGATAGATGCATGTCCTAATCATTGCATGTTGTATTATGGACAATACATAGACAAGAGTGTTTACTCAGTGTGCTTAGTATGCGGACACCCACGATTCAAATCGAAGGTGGGACGTTCTAAAAATCAGAAGGATGTGTCATTCTCAGTGTTGCGATATTTTTCCATTATTCCGAGGCTCCAACGTCTGTTTATGTCCAAAAAGACTGCACAATATATGCGCTGGCATGCGGATGGATTGCGTCAAGATAAATCAGTGATCATGCATCCAGCTGACGCTGAGGCTTGGAAAAGTTTTGATGCCATCCATTCGACATTTGCACTAGAAACTCGAAATGTTAGGCTTGGCCTTTGCACAAACGGTTTTAATCCATTCAATAGTTCAGTTACTCCATACTCATGTTGGCCTGCTTTTGTCGCACTTTATAATTTTCCCCCAAGTATGTGTTTGAGAAGGGAATACATATTCTTTACTCTTGTGATTCTTGGACCGAAGTCACCGGGTAAAAGTTTAGACATCTATCTTAGGCCCTTGATTGATGACTTAAAGATTTTGCGGGATAATGGAGTGAACACTTTTGATGCATGGAATAAGCAAAATTTTAATATGAAAGCAACTTTGTTGTGGACAATAAGTGACTTTCCAGCTTATGGAATGTTAAGTGGATGGAGCACTCATGGAAAACTTGCTTGTCCCTACTGTATGGAAAACAGTAAGTCATTTGTATTGAAGCATGGTAGGAAGTGTTGTTGGTTTGATTGTCATCATCAATGTCTGCCTCCTGAACATCCATTTCGTCATGATCGAAACTCTTTTAAGAAGAATTCAATAGTGCAAAGTTTTTTGCTGCCACAACGAATGAGTGGGACAAATGTCTTGAATAGAGTGACTTAACTTGAGGAAGTCATTTTTGGATTGAATTCATGTAACAAAAAACAACGTGGCTTTGGTCAATTTCATAACTGGGTGAAGAAGAAAATATTTTAGGAATTGCCTTATTGGTCCACTAATCTAATACGACATAATTTGGATGTTATGCATGTTAAGAAGAATGTGTTTGAGAATATCTTCAACATTGTTATGGATATAAAAGGCAAGACAAAATACGGTGCAAATGCAAGAGAAGATTTGAAAATAATATGCAAACGTCCCACCTTAGAATTGATTGTTGAGAATGACAAGTACAAAAAACTAAAAGCAATTTATGTGTTAAATGCTAATCAAAGGAGGATAGTGTGTGAATGGATAAAACAATTGAAATTTCCTGATGGGTATGCTTCAAACATTGCACAGTGCATCAATTTAGATGATGGGAAGATATATGGAATGAAAAGTCACGATTGTCATGTTTTTATGCAAAGGTTAATTCCTCTGGCGTTTCGTCATATGTTACCAAAACCTATATGGGGAGCATTAACAGAGCTTAGCTTGTTCTTTAAAGAAATTTGTGCAACTAAAATATGTACTTCTGTTATGGAAAATGCAGAGCTTTCCATTATTGAAACAGTTTGCAAGCTAGAGAAGATTTTTTTGCCAGCATTCTTTGACGTGATGGAACATTTAGTTGTACATCTCCCCTATGAAGCTAAGGTTAGAGGACCCGTGCAATACAGATGGATGTATGCATTTGAGAGGTGTATGCTATACTTGAAAAGGAACGTTCGAAATAAGGCGAGAGTTGAAGGGTCTATCTGTGAAGCATATAATCTAGAAGAAATTTCTAATTTTGCTTCCATGTATTTTGATCCACAAATACAGACAAGACGTACTCAAGTTCCTCAAAATGATGATGGTGGGGAAGATATGACTAATGAATGCTTGTCTATTTGTAAACATCCATGCCGCCCTATTGGGAGAGGTCGTAATAGGTTCTTGACGGATGTTGAGCTTCAAATTGCTGAGACTTATGTACTTGTAAATTGCAGAGAAGTAGAATCCTATCTCCAGTAAGTCTACTCACTAACCTATCTATTTAATAAATTTCAATTACATTATGTTCAATATTAATTATTGTATTGATTAGACAATTCGAGGATTCACTAAGGGAGACAAATTCTAGTATCTCTGAAGATCAAATATTGGAACTTCGGGATAAGGACTTCAATAGGTGGCTAAAACATCTAGTGAGTTCTTTCATCCATAATCATATATATTATATAAAAAATAATGTTCGTTATACCAATACTAAATTTTACAACTATCTATTCTCTTTGTAATGATTCACAGGTAAATATGGGTCAAATTGAGGATCGAATGATTCGACAGATAAGTTATGGTCCATCTAAGTCTGTTACTTCTTGCAATGGTTTAATAGTTAATGGTTATAGGTTCCATACTAAGGAGTACGGACAAAATAAAGCTACCATGAACAGTGGGGTTTGCGTTAGAGGAAATATATATGGTGAGAATGACTTAGACTATTATGGCATCGTTGAAGAGATATTGGAATTGTCATATGTAGGTCAGAACAAAGTATTTCTTTTATGGTGCCAGTGGTTTGACCCGATTAATGGAGTCAATGTTGATGAGAGATATGGATTGATTGATGTCAAGCACAAATCGAGGCTTCACTCAAATGAGCCATTTGTATTAGCTGAACAAGCACAACAAGTATACTATACAGTATACCCACAATGCGGAGGTCGAGCTAGTGGGGAATAGTGGGCAGCTTGTAAGGTTAGAGCAAGACTCTTTGCGACTGAGACATTCAATGATGAATGTGATGGATCGAGTAAGATAGCTGCTATCGATTACTACCAAGATTATGGATCCTTGACAACACCTAATATTATCACAGATGATGGGGTGATTTCCTTGTTTGATGCATATGCCCCAATGGAAGAAGTGGACATAAATGAAATACATAATCCTGTTACCCAAGTGGCTTCAGTACTCAAGAGGGGGGGTGAATTGAGTAATTAAAAAACTTTTTCGCAAACCCTTTTTAACACGAATTTCTTGAAGCAATATAATGAATATATAAAGATGATAAAATGCTTTAAGAACAGAAAATAAATAATTAAGCAATAATAAATAAATTGCTGAAAATAAAGAGATGAAGGATAGAAGAAAAACAGGCATGATATTTATTCTGGTTCGACCACCAACCACTTGTGGCCTACGTCTAGTCCCCGAAACACAGTTCGAGATTTTTTACTATTCAATGCAAGCTTAAAACAGGTGCTTGCAACCTTTACATAACAGGGATACCTCACCCTATATACTAGAGGGATACCTCACCCCCTTTGAAGGATACCTCACTTTCTTTACAACAAGGGATACCTCACCCTTTTACTGAGGGATATCTCACCCTCACAAATTCACTAAGGGATACCTCACCCGTTTTACAGGAGTATAAAATAGATGAAGAGAATCTCTCACTTAGAGCAAATGTTACAATTTGAAGCACTAGGAAGCTCTCTTAGGATATCTCAAAGTTTTGGCGAAAAAAGCACAGAAAATGTAAGAAAATAGAGAATCACGTTTTTGGCACAAGCAAAAAAAATAATTCAAATGGTTAGGCAACCCTCAGAAGAGACCCAAGGTCTCTATTTATAGAACAATGAAAGAAAATAGTTGTTGGAGCAATTAAAACCATATTAAATGCAGAGACGTTGGCTGCCATTTTCAAAATCTAAAGCAAAACCTCGTGGGTTATTCGAATACCATATTTAGTATTCGAATAGATCCTTCAAAAATGTGTTCTGGAACATTTTCTGTGTTGTGGTATTCGAATACCCCTTTAGGTATTCGAATAGATCCTTAAAAACATGTTCTGGAAACTTTTCTGGGGTGTGATATTCGAATACCTATGTGGTGTATTCGAATACACCACTCTGATTTTGAGATCTAACTTTAAATGGTCATAACTTCTTCATTTCTTATCCGTTTAAAGTAAATGACCAGTCATTGGAAAGATATTTGAGTCTATTTTCAAATGAAATAAGTTTCAAAACAAAAATCAAATTATTTTGAAATTTATGATCAAAAGAGTAACCAAAGGTCAGATTTTCAAAACTCAAACTTCGCTATTTTTCATAAATTTGAACTACCATCATAACTAGACCTTCAAAACTTATTTGTTGGGTATTTTAACATGTGAAAATCATTTTTAAATATTTGAAAACATATTTGAGATATCTAGAAGGCTTCTTACAAAAAGACCCTAAGTCCTATAAGCTATACCATTTAATCTTCCTTTGGACTTGGTCTTTGACATGATTTTGTTGTTATCAAAACCTTCTTCTCCTTGAGTTGAGCATAAATGAGATCTTTGCTTTCTTGTTGCAATGCTCACTCTTGGTACTTGAACTATACATCATCTTCATCATGTTTGTTATCATCAAAACTAGTTTCCATGTCAGCTAGCCAATTACAAATCCAAATGATGTTCCGTTTGTTGACCAATTCATTGATGACAATGACGAAGATCAAAATACCGAGTTCATAGATGAAGATGAGGAGCTATATGATTCAAACTCAAGTAGTAGCAGTTGAACTTTGTTTATGGTATTTACACTGAAATATTATTTTTATATTTTATGACATTTTTTGATAATATTGATGTATATAGTTTGTTAACATGTTATGTTTCATTATTGCAGACATTTATCATGGCAATCCGAGGTAGGGGCAATGGACGTGGTCGAGGAGCGGCGCAACAATCCACCTAATTGTTCTCAATGCGCACTAGTTCACCACCACTGCAGCCTTCTCCGCGCTCCCCAGGTATACTTATATAATAATCTTTTTTTTTGTTAACTCTTGATCTATATGTATTTATGAATTCAGATTGCCTATAATATAATGTTACGTGTTATTTCAGCTACTAGCCCCTTGACCATTGGTGACCCATCAACTGTTGTTCCACCTTTCACTAGTGTCCATGTCCCTGTCCCACCCACCACTGTCGATGTCTCTGTCCCACCCCCCACTGTGCCTCTAATTAGCGACCTAATTTCCATGCCTTCAAGTGAAGCATCCCAAACAGAAATTGATAGAAGGCTAGTTATATCTGTGGAAGACGTCTCTCAACCGTGAATAATAGTGTGAATCTCATGTTTTATTACATTTATTTACTTTTAGATTATTAACATATCATAGACTTGTAGGAGGAGGTTTGTCCTGCAGTCTGTGACTCGTGAGATTATGGCTACTATGATCACACGGATGCCCATTCCAGCTGAAAAATAGAAAAATTATCCTGTTAACTTGAAGGATGAACTATTTCAGGATTTTATGGTAAGTAATTATGTTTTTAGCCACATTGTATTATACAATTATCTATATAGAGAAATACTAACATGGATTTGTTTTAGAATAAATATCGATTTGCATCAGATTATGATCATTGTATGGCAAGAACTGTTTGGGATAGAACATGCATGGACCGTTATTCAGATGATTTGAAGAATTATAGGAAGGCAATCATGAAAAAGTTGGGGACATCAAACATGGCTGACCTTAAGGGCCATGGGCCCCCAGTTTTGAAGTCAGAAGTATGGGATGGTCTAGTTGACATTTGGTTAATGTCAGAGTGGTAAAAGAAGTCTATTGCTGGTCGAAGCAACAGAGCGGCCGTGCCTGATGCTATCCTGCACACTGCAGGCTCAATAAGCTTCGGTCAACATAAGAAGAAGATGGTAATATAGAATATTTCTTATGTATTTGTTGCAATATCCTAATAATTCTATTTTATACTATTGTATAATTATAGTACAAGTGAGTTAAGGTTCTAGCAGCTTGTATGTTGTGTGACACTTTGGCTGTATGAATCTAAATTGCATGACGTTGGTCTTATTTTAAAAATAAGATACAAGGTTTTTTGTGATTTTAGAATTTTATATTCTAATAGATGTTTATTACAGGAGGTAGAGTTGAATCGTCCAGTCCCTTTCAGAGACTTGTATGAGAGTGTGCATAAAAGGAAAAATGGAGAATATGTCACTCAACACTCGAAGGATTTCATTGTAAGTGTCTTTAAAATTAAAACTAATTATATTTAAGTTGATTGTTTTGATAAAGTTTTCAACATTTTTCGTTTCAGGACTCTTATGACACCACGATATTAGATAAGTATGGAGAAGACTCTTCACTGTATCCTATGGTAGATCAGGAGGGGTGGATGCAAGTGACGGGTCCCAACAAGAAGGGATGAGTCTATGACATGAGTGACAGTTTAGGTATTAACATTCATGGCTCTAGCTCTGCTTCTTCCTCACATGTTGGTGGTTCCTGCTGCACTGTTCCAACATAAGCCATAAAGGAAGCTGTTAATGAAGCGATTGTTTCCTTTGTCCAAACGCACCTGGGGCCCATCCTCCATGACATTATTGGTTCTCAAGCAAGAAGTGGTGTGCCGCAAACACCATAACAAGGCAATGTAGTTGGAGAGGATGATGAAGCTAATGATGATGAGACTAACTTAGATTGATTTTGTACTTATCGATTAGTTATCCTTTGTACATAGAACATGTTTTGAACTAATGTAATTATGATATTTTGTTACTTTGCACAAATTATTTGTTGGGTTTCTTTATTTGAATTTAAATTTTGTTGGACTGAATTTTGTTTGGATTGAATTCTGGTTAGATTGAATTCTGTTTGGATTGAATTTTATTTACAGGTATAATTTTAAAATTAATTAATATTATTATAAAATTAATTTTCGTTTGCTACAGATTTGCTAGGGATTAGCTATTGATTTGCTACGGATTAGCTACGAATTAGCTACTGATTTACCAAGATAATGCTAGGGATAATTGCTACGGATTAGCTACGAAATTGCTACAGATTTACCAACATATTAGCTAGGAAATAGCTACGGAATTGCTAGGGATAATTGTTACGGATTAGCTAGGGAATTGCTATGGATTTACCAACATAATAGCTAGGAAGTTGCGGATTAACTACGAAATTACTAGGGATAATTGCTACGGATTAGCTAGGGAATTGCTACGGATTAACTATGGAATTACTAGGGATAATTGCTACGGATTAGCTAGGGAATTGCTACGATTTACTAACATAATAGCTAGGAAATAGCTACGGAATTGCTAGGGATAATTGCTATGGATTAGCTACGGAATTGCTATGGATTTAACAACGTAATAGCTAGGAAATAGCTACAGAATTGCTACGGATAATTACTACAGATTAGCTACAGAATTGCTGTGGATTTAGCAATATAATAGCTAGGGTATAGCTGCAAAATTACTACGGATTGTTAAAATTAGCTACGGAATTGCTACAAAATTTTTCATAGCTAATTACCTACGAAAATATAGAAAGTCTTTAAACAAAAATTAGCTACGAATTTGCTTCAAATTAGCTACGAAAATTTTTTAATTACCTACGGATTAGCTATGGAATTTTTTTGTAGCTAATTAGCTACCAAAATTTTACTAGGGACCAATCCGTAGCTAAGTCGTAGTTAATCCGTAGTGAATTAATTTAGCTACGGATTAGCTACGGATTTTTCCGTAGCTAATCTATAAATTTCTAGTAGTGATATGCATTAAGTTATCATGCATTGTGAAAGTTCATGGACTTTGTTGTAAGGCTTTATGCCTAGGAAATTGAATCACACCTTAGTGCGAGTGCGAATAGACTAGTGTAGGTCACTTGTTGACCTTGGGGCGTCGTGGTGCAGGTATCTCACAATGGGCAGTTGGTAGCTTCTCTGTACTGTGGGATAGACCGATGCAAACGCACCGACGATTCAGACCAAGACACTGTCTTATATCGCAATCTTGTGAAAAATGTCTTGTATGAGCCACGTTGCGCAATTTATTGATATTGAAGCACTTGATTTGAGGCCAATGATATACAGACATGTCTCCTCGATCATTCTCTCTGAATGTTGTGTTTAGCTCCATGGAGTAAGATTTTAGTTCCTTGTGCACGTGCATAGTCAGACAACATATAATTTGGCATATTTATATTATTATGGAACTGTTGTTTTATTGATATTATGACTGCCTTGATTATTTAATTGTTGTTATCCGAATCTTGATGTTGTTTATTATTCTTACTGTGCTAATTGGTGTTATGCGTTGTTTATGTTTCTTTACTACCATAATTGGTAATGATATTGGATATCTCACCTCTTTGTTTTGTTATTTTGGATATATCTGTGTTTTTGTAAAGACCAAGGCGTGGACGAGCTAGCGTTTCTTGGATTTTGGTCAAATTAATCTTCTATTCTGCGATGGCATCCCAACGAGGCTTTTTGGGGTATGCCAGATTGAGGTTCCATAGAGGTGTTGATAGCTGGCACATGGATTTCAATACCAAGCATTTTGTCTATATAGGAGACGTGACTGTGTCTCTAGCGTGGGGTCGTTATGACCCTCCTGTTTTCTCTCTCAATCTTCATGTTTGGCTGGAGTTCTACATGCCTATGTGAGAGGTGTGGGGTGATCATGTGTATACCCCTCGCGAGGATTCAAATTCGTTTTTGTTCTCCGCACGAGCTCCTGCTCGTGAGTCAGCCGCCCCTATAAGGATTTCCTCTTCTGAGGAAGATCCTAAGGAGGACCCGTCTGAGGCTCCTTCTTAGTAGTTGTTGGGGGGGCATGACCATTTTTGGTAGCCTTTTGGGTGGCTGTCTGTACATCACTTTGGGGCTCTGATGTTTTGTCTTTTTTAGTGGGCTGTAATATGTATATCCTTTTGGGGAATGTAAAGTTTCTATTTTCTTTTGCTAAATCCGTTGATGTATCTAAACACTTATGACTCATATCTTTTGTATAAATGTATGTTTTAATCTTCATGTTAATTTCTACTAGATTTATGTTTTATTTTCCGCTTACAAAAAAAAAAAGAAATCGTCAAATTATTATACGCTTATAAATGAACAGGTTATTATCTACATCTAAATGAACCGAGTCTTAGTATTATCTTTTGTTTCTCGTTTGCTTTTGGTGTGACTGTCCTTCTCCAAATAGGGGGCGTCACACTAGTTTGGTATCAGAGCCCTGGTTTAAGTTTTCTTTTGGGTCTTTGTGGTTAGGTCTGTCTTATTTGTGTTATGTGATTCTCTGTGTTTAGTTTCCGAAAGGTTACATCTAACTTTTCTTACGTTTTGCTCAGCCTAAATCTGACAAAGAATGATGGTTCGCAGTGGAGGTATTGCTGCAGTAGTTGAGGCCATGCAGCGAATAACAAATGTTATTGCACAACAAGGTGAGAGAGCTGCACAACAACAAGAGACGTCGGCAGATGCCCAGAATTTATCAGAATTTCGCCGCAACAACCCTCCTCAGTTTAAATGAGAGTTCGATCCAGAGAAGGCTAGTCTTTAGATCAAGGAATTGGAGAAGATATTTCGAGGGATGAGTTGTACTGATAATAGGAAGGTAACCTATGCTACCTTCATGTTAGTTGGAGATGCAGAAGACTGGTGGAATGGAGCTCAAAGATTAATGGAAGCCGAGGGAACGACAATTACATGGGAAGTCTTCAAGGATAGATTCTTAGAGAAGTATTTTTCTACAAGTGCGAGGCATGCCAAGGAGATGGAGTTTCTTAGTCTGAAACAAGGGAACATGACCGTTAGCGAGTATATGGCAAAGTTTGAAAGCTTGTCCAAGTTTTCAAGGTATTTTCAGCTCCAGCCTGATGAAGAGTGGAAATGCTGGAAGTTCAAAGAAGGACTGCGCCATGATTTGAAGATAGCAGTATTACCTTTGGGACTTGACTAATTCCCAGCCTTGCTAGACAAGTGTAGAAGGATTAAAGAACTCGATCAAGCAAGAGACACGAGGAGCCGTAACTTTG
Organism: Ormosia emarginata; assembly: GCA_029884605.1. Classification (NCBI taxonomy): domain Eukaryota; kingdom Viridiplantae; phylum Streptophyta; class Magnoliopsida; order Fabales; family Fabaceae; genus Ormosia; species Ormosia emarginata. The sequence continues at coordinate 21,312,074 of JAQQTP010000074.1, read as the reverse complement.
GACCTTCTAGGTTCTAAAGAGGAGGTGGCAGTAATGTGAACCGCTTTCAGAAGAAGCCCTATTCCTGACCGCCAAGGAATCAACAACAACAATCACAGGGTGGAGGTCTGAGTGGAAATTCTGGTGGCAACAAAGCTGGTCAGACTTGGACTTCTCAGCCAAAATGCTTGAAATGCGGAAAGGACCACCTGACGAGGGAGTGCAACATCAAAGGAATTATCTGCTTTAGATGTGGGAGGCCTGGACATATTTCTAGAGACTACAACCAAACCAAGGCAGAGCCTTCTGTCAACAATGCACGAGCTGCCAAACCTCAGGTAGGAGGCTGAGTTTATATGATGAGTAGAGCTGAAGCCTCCCAGTCCGATGATCTGATAAAGGGAGATGGTACCATATGAGGTAATCTTTTAGCTATATTGTATGACTCAGGGGCAACCCATTCTTTTATTGCTTATGACTGTGTACATCAGTTAGGTTTGCCTGTGTCTTATTTGCCTTTCTATTTAAGTGTTTCTACCCCTACTGCTAAACTTGTTGTTACTACCCAAGTCTGTTTGAACTGTCCTTTATCTGTTGAAGGTCGATTCTTTTCTATTAATTTGATTTGTTTACCTCTTTTTCAAATAGACGTAATCTTAGGAATGGATTGGTTATCTTCTAACCACATCCTGTCGGATTGTTCTAATAAAACTCTAGTTTTCCCAAAGTCTGAAGTTTCTAGATTTTTTATGGCCAACCAAGTTAAAGCTCTCTTAAAAGGAGGAGCTCAGGGATACATATTTTTGTCTTCCTTAGAGGTTAAGAGCGAGGTAGATGTGAATGTTATTCTGGTAGTTAATAAGTTTCCCAAAGTCTTTCCTGATGATGTACCTAGTCTACCGCCGAAGTGAGAGATAGAGTTCGCCATTGATCTTGTACCTGGATCCGGTCCTGTATCCATAGCACTGTACAGGATGTCACCATCAGAATTGGTTGAGCTTAAGAAGCAGTTGGTAGAGCTTCTGGAAAAGCAGTTTGTCAGACCTAGTGTGTCACCCTGGGGAGTGCTAGTGCTGTTGTTCAAGAAGAAGGATGGAACTTCGTGCTTATGTGTAGATTATCGCCAGCTGAACAAGGTCACAATCAAGAATAATTATCCACTTCCGATGATAGATGATTTAATGGATCAGCTGAAGGGAGCCATAGTTTTCTCCAAGATTGACTTGCATTATGGTTATCATCAGATTTGAGTAAAGGTAGAGGATATTCCCAAAACGACTTTTTGTACACGTTACAAACATTACGATTATCTTGTGATATCGTTTGGAGTGACGAATGCACCTACCATATTTATGGATTACATGAATAGAATCTTTCGCCCTTACCTAGACAGATTTGTCGTTGTTTTTATTGATGACATTCTGATCTACTCTTGAAATCAAGAGGAACATGCTGAATATCTCAGTATAGTTCTCCAGATCTTGAAAGAGAAGAAGTTGTATGCCAAGTTGTCAAAATGTGAATTTTGGCTAGAAGAAGTTAAGTTTTTGGGTCATGTGATCTCGAAGGATGGGATTGCAGTGGATTCGTCTAAGGTCGAAGCAGTTCTACAGTGGGAAAGGTCAAAAACAGTGACTGAGATTCGAAGTTTTGTGGGATTAGCTGGATATTATCGAAGATTCATTGAAGGATTTTCCAAAATAGCAGGACCTCTCACTCAACTCACAAGGAAGAACCAAGCTTTTGAGTGGACCGATGCTTGTGAAGAAAGTTTTCAAGAGCTGAAAAGACGACTAACTACCTTACCAGTTTTAGTTCTACTTGATCCCAATGAATCCTTTGAGGTGTACTGTGATGCTTCACATCAAGGATTGAGATGTGTGCTCATGCAAGATAGGAAAGTGGTGGCGTATGCTTCAAGACAGTTGAGAGTATATGAAAAGAATTACCCTACACATGACCTGGAGTTTGCAACTGTGGTGTTTGCTTTGAAAATGTAGAGGCACTTTCTGTATGGAGCGATGTTCAACGTCTTTAGTGACCACAAAAGTCTGAAGTACTTATTTGATCAAAAGGAGCTGAACATGAGGCAGTGAAGGTGGTTGGAGTTTCTGAAAGATTACGACTTCTAACTCCAGTATCACCCCGGAAAGGCAAATGCCATGGCAAACACTTTAAGTAGAAAGATGCTCAGTATCTTTGCTATGATGGCCAAAGAAAAGGAGTTGATAGAGCAATTTAGGGATATATGGTCCTCTATGGAATTTGCATTGGGGAAGATTTGTATGAACATGGTTACTATTTCAAGTGACTTAATATAAGAAATTCAAGAGAAACAAAAAGTTGACAAGTTTCTGCAAAATGAGAGAGAACTGATGAAGTGCGACATTGTATCTACAGTAGAGGAAGGAACTGATGGAATCCTAAGGTTCAAAGATAGAGTCTGTGTGCCCAAGGATCAAGAACTTAGGAAGTTCATTCTCGAGGACGCTCACACAAGCATGTTGAGTATGCATCTGGGAATAACTAAGATGTACCAAGACCTGAAACAGTTATTTTGGTAGCATATGATGAAGAAAGATGTTGCCAAATATGTGTCGTCTTTCCTGGTTTGTCAGAAAGCTAAAGTTGAACACCAAAGACCATCAGGAATGTTACAACCTCTAGTTATTCCCAAATAGAAGTGGGACAGTATTACAATGGATTTCGTGGTTGAATTGCCAAGAACCTGAAGAGGTCATGACTCAATATGGGTAATTGTTGATAGGCTCACAAAGTCTACATATTTTCTACCGATTAACATAAAGTACTCACTGGAGAAGTTGACCCAGCTGCATATTGGTGAGATTGTTAGACTGCATGGTGTGCCTTCTAGTATCATTTCTGATAGAGACTCGAGGTTCACATCGAGATTTTGGCAGAGTCTTCAAAGAGCAATGGGAACGAAGCTACGTTTGAGTTCTGCTTATCATCCCTAAACTGATGGTCAATTGGAAAGGACGATCCAATTGTTGGAAGATTTGCTTAGAGCTTGTGCTTTGAAATAGACTGGAAGTTGGGATGAAGTTTTGCCATTAATAGAGTTCACCTATAACAATAGTTTTCATTTGAGCATAGGGATGGCACCCTATGAGGCCCTATATGGACAACGGTGTAGAACACCTTTATATTGGTACCAGGATGGAGAGCACCTTACAATTGGACCTGATCTTGTACAACAAACGACTGAGAAGGTCAAAATGATTCAGGAAAAGATGAGGACTGCTTAGAGTCGACAGAAAAGCTACGCAGACAAAAGAAAAACGCCTCTTGAGTTTGAGGAAGGCGAGCATGTGTTTTTGAAAGTCATACCCATGACTGGGGTCGGCTGAGTTCTTAAATCTAGAAAACTCACCCCTAAATTTATCAGACCTTATCAAATTCTTTGCCAAATAGGTCCAGTAGCTTACCAAATAGCCTTACCACCTTTTTCTTTCTAATTTTCACAATGTCTTTCATGTATCACAATTGCAAAAGTATATTCCTGGTCTAGACAGTAACACCCCAAAATTTACTTTTCTATTATCAGAATTCATTCTAAAAATATTTATGATTTTCTGGAATTTTCTTGGAATTTTCTGAGAGCGCGGAATATTTTAATATATTTCTCGTTTTATGTGTGTACTGAGCGGAACTGGAGAAATGAGACATTTTCTCTGAGAACCTTGAACTATGGAAACGTCGACGGGGGATCTTACTACACCCGAGGCCGGACCACGATTACAAGGTTTCACATTTTTTGAGAAATCTTAACGATAAAATGATAAAACACTTTGTGAAGAATTTATCTCGTCGATTTGTTAATACTGACTTCTACCAACTATAACTATTGTCCAATAAATAATAACGTGTATTAAAAATATTATCACTTTATCCAAAATCTAATTTTTGTATCACACCTATTGGTTTTAATTTCAAAAGAAAGATTAAATTTAATCCAAGCTTGTTATGGGAAGCTTCCTAGCAATTTCCCTTACAACACATTTTTCTCTCTCCTTTTTTTTCACTCTTCTACGGCAGAGCTACAAGGGGGGAAACCTAAATATTACCCCTCCATTGCCTTAATACTCACTCTCATTTCTTTAAACCCAACTACCCATTCTCTCTTCCTCTCTTCTTCTTCCTCTCCACCGTCCACACACACACACACCATCACCTTGGTGACCAACTTCCTCATTTGCCAAACCAATCACATTTTCTTATTCCTTCCACTATTAAGAGACTACTCTCCTTATTGGTTATCTCTTGGTTCTTCTTCTTCTTCTTCCATTTCTCTTCCACCATTAAAGCTAAAGCTTGGAGCTTTAAGGTAAAGTCTTCAACTTTCTTTCATTTCCTTGCCATTTTCGTTTTCTCTTGGCCACCTTGGTGACCAAGAACCTATTTTTCATGGTTTGAGTGAACATTGTGGTGATCACTCACATTGGGGTTTTCTTGAAGGAGGGAAAACGAAAATCTAAGACAAGAAGGAGTGGCACATTGTGTTATTTTCCATATAGGTAAGAGGGAGATGATCTTCTTCAACCAACCTTGGTAGTGAGGGAATGCCTTGTATGTGTATTGTTGTTGATTTTTGTATTTATGTATAAAGTTCTTTCATTTTTATGTTATTCTTGATGATAATGTATTTTATTAAGTTTGTATGATTTATTGATGTCTCTTGTATGATTTGGAGCTGTATTTGAATACCTTATTGATTAAATATGATGAGGAATGGTTTGGTTTGAGTTAGAGGACCTGAGAACTCTATTTTTCTGCAAACTTACGTGTGGTAATCGATTACACGAGGCTTGTAATCGATTACCAAGCTCTTAAAGATGCAAAATCATGATTCTGGAAATCTGGTAATCGATTACATCTGGTGTGTAATCGATTACAGAGATTCTGTTTAGCTTGTAATCGATTACAAGAGGAGTGTAATCGATTACCAAGCCTCTGATGTCACGAAATGGTGCTCTTGGGAATCACGTAATCGATTACAACTTGTGGGTAATCGATTACGGAGGTTCTGTCCAAATGGTAATCGATTAGCACGGCTGTGTAATCGATTACCAGTGCCTTGAAGTTATGAAACGTGATTCTGGGAATCACGTAATCGATTACAATGAGATTGTAATCGATTACAGAGGTTCTGTTTCTCAGGTAATCAATTACAAGGGTGATGTAATCAATTACCAAGACCAAAAATGAGATTTTTGAGCTGAAAATGATTGAGATTATGGTTCTTTATCCTTTATAACTCAAACATAACCTAAAAACCCTAGATTCAAGGATTTTTACTTTACTAAATTGTGATAGAAATGTGCATTCACCCCAATAGGGAAGAAATGGTTTTGAATATGGAATCCTTGGATCCATGATTATGGAAATTGTGGTATATGTGTAATAAGAAATGTATGTTGATGCTGAGAATTATTAACGTAGTGCTCAATGAGATAAGGATGATGATGTGCCATTGAGGCAATGTTTTGAATAAATGTATTGTTGATATGTCATGTTGGACATTGAATATTGCTTATGTGCCATTGAGGAAAGGCTTATGCTAAATGCATCGTTGATGAACATACATGATTGGACATTGTGTCATCATGCATGCGTATTGTCCGTGGGACATTGTTGAGAAGGCTATGTTGCCTAGGAGTTTGAATAACACCTATGTGCGGGTGCGAATAGACTAAGCGTAGGTGTCATATGTTGTTGACCCTGGGGGCGTCGGGGTGTGGGTGTCTCACAATAGACAGTGGTAGCTCCACTGGGGCCGTGGGATAGACCAATGCAACACACCGATGATCCTGCCTGAGATGCTGTCCTATGTCGCGATCAACTGTTGAGGTGCCATGTGTGAGCCATTTTGCGCAAATGTTTTTATGTGATGAGCACACTATATTTTTAAGGCTAACGATATACCGCAATCTCCTTGTCCGAGATTTTCCCGAGGCATTACTCCTTGGCATTACTCCTTGATCATTCACTCCGAAAATGTTTATGTCTAGCTCCATAGAGTAGGAACTTTGGTACCCTTGTTACATTGTGAGTTGTCAGTCACATGATCCATTGAGCATTCATGATTGGATAATTTATTTACTATTATGACTGTGATATTTATCTGATGCTTGGTACTTTTCTCACCTCTTTCGGTACTTTTCTCTATTTTGTATCTTGGTTGAATCGTATGCTCTATAGAAGACACTCGTGAGGAGAACAAGGAAGCTACTGAGTTTCAAGGATTCTGGCCTTATCTCGATTAATACCGAAGTTGCCGAGAATGTCTTTTCGCCCCCGTGGATTCTTTGGTTATGTGCGGATCAACTTTCATGGTGGTCCGGATTGCTGGCATATCAACGTGCAGACTGATCGATGTGTGTACCACGGCGAATTGACGGTGTCTTTGGCATGGGGACGCTACACTGCTTCTATTTTTTATTTTCATGCTTTTGTATGGCTGGTTCTATATGCCCGTGAGGGACATGTGAGGTGAAATGTATTATACCCCTTGTGAGGATTCCTTTTTGTCTACCGCCCGGGCTCCTGCCCGCTGCTCTGTTGTCCCGATGGACGACTCGTCGGACGACGAGGACCCTGAGGAGGACCTGTCTACGGTTCCTTCTCATTCCAGGCAGTCTTAGGGTTGTTTTTTTTGACTGATGGCTACTGATGGCTATCCGTTTATTTTGAGGGAGCCTGACGTAATAACTAGATTGTGGGTAGATATATTTGTATCTTTTGGGGTAGGTACACATTTTGCTTTTCGTATATCCTTTTTTTGGAAATGTAAATTAAACAGGCTCGTGCTTCTGATATAAGACATGTAATTATCCATGTTGTGTATGGCTGTATGTTTCATTCCCTGTTGATTTCTCTTTAACGTTTTTGATAAGAAGTTTTATATAAAAGATGAGACTTTTAAGTTTTAACTCAATCACGCGATATATTTACAAACAGGTATATATGTACACTAATGGAAGTTCTAACCGGATTTACGTTAACAAAAAAAAAAGGTGTTCAAATTTTACGTAATCATTTGTGCGTCGTTTCACTATGGTGCGACGTTCCCTCTTCTTACCCATTATGACTAAGGGAGGAAAAATGGGCGTTACACAGACCATGTCATAGCACCTGATACAGTACAATTAAAAAAGAATTTGACATATGAGGCACCTCCTGTAAAGACCGAAGATAGAAGGGCGAAGTGACTCAGAGGGAAAGAAATTCTGCTAGTGAAAGTGATCTGGAATTACACAATTGGGGATGCGACATTGGAATTTGAAGACAAGATGAAGGAACAACATCTACATGTATTCTAAGGTACGAAAATTTCGAGGACAAAATTTCTTTTTAGAAGGGGAGAGTTGTAACACCCCGAAAATTATTTGTTTCATGATAAATAGTCATTTTATAATATTTGTGATTTTTATGAATTTTTTTGAAAATATTGATTGTTTTAATATATTTCTCGATTTGCTTGTGTATTGAGCGGAGCAGGGAAAATAAAATATTTTTCTCGAGGCTGGAAAATCTTGAACTGTGGAAATGTTGACGGGGGATCTTACTAAACCTGAAATCGGACACAATTTACCGGGTTTGTTTTTTTAAAGATTTTACCTGATAAATAAAATTGTAGTACATTTTATTATCCATTAGACAATAAATACTAGTTTTGTTAATTGTAACTTTTGTCCACTGGGTAATAACTTTAGTGGAGTGTTAATCACCTTTTCTATAAGAACACTTTAGTGACATTATCACTTTGAATTTTGCAAAAAGCTAACAAAGCTTCTCAAGGAAGCTTTGCACCAAGCTTCTTAAGGAAGCCAACTCCTCTCTCTCCTATCCTCTTCTTTTCCACGACAATGAGGAGGGAAATGTGACAAATTTTGTCACATCACATTCATTAACTTTTCAAAAATTCTCAAACTTTTCTATCACGTTCTCTCTCCAAATTTCTCTTCTCTTATTTTTCTCTCACACTTTTCTCCTTTTCCTCTCCTCCACGGCAGCCCCACACCATTTCCCCTCCATGAGTGCTTGATTTCAAGCAACCACTTTGCTTGAATCTACTTTTCCTCTGAAGTTCTCCTTTTCTTGTTGAAGCCATTCTCTAAAATGCTCACTTTTCCCTCTCTATTTTCTCCCCTCTTCCACGGCCAAGAAGCACCATTTTTGGCCATCCACATTTTTTTGCTCAACCAACCTTGTTTCTTACAACTTCTCATCATCTTGAACTTTTTCTCTTTTGTGACCATCACCTAAATCTACCATTTTCATCTTCTTCCATAAAGCTATAAAGTGTGAATCTTTGAGGTAAAGTTCATGACTTTTCCATTTTTTCTTCTCATTTTTGTATTCATGGTCCTCACCATGATCATTGATCTCTTCTTTTCAAGCTTGAAATATTGATTTTTGTGAGATGAAATTTCTTGGGTTTTTTGGTGGTGGAGGCCGAAACCTATAAGGAGTATAAAGGAAGTTGCTTTCCTGTTTATCTTATTTGGGTAAGAGGGAGATCATCCACTTCAACTTATCTTAGTAGTGAGGAGCTTGTTTATGTGTTGATTGTGAGAAATGTATGTTAGGGTTACTCTCTTTGATGTATGATTTTGATGATTTTGTATTGATTTGATCTTATATAATTTTATTGGTTGTATTTGTATGACTTGATGACTTTGGATTGATCTTGATGAATTGGAATCATGGATGGAAATCAAGGGCTTTTGCCCTCCTTGTTGAGGCTCATGGTCATACATCCTCTAATAGGGTGTCCATGGTTAAAATTTTGTAACATGTTGGGAAATTAGCTAATCAAGTGATTAATAATTAATGGAGTAATGAAAATTTTGGTTCCTAGCTTCCTCAGAGCCCACAACCCTTTAAGGAAAATGATGACAAAATGTTGTGTTAAAATGGAAACTTAATTAACTAGATAATTAGAGGTTGATTAGGGATTCATAAAATGGAAAGAACAAAGAATATAATTTTATTCTATAACTTAGAATAATTTTGATCAAAGGAAGAACATAAGTGTAAGTGAGATGTTGAGCAACTTAAATTAAATTACCCTAAGTGAATTAGGTTTAGATTCAAGTAAAGAACTTGTTTAATTTGAGTAATAAAGATTAGGTTAAATGCGATAGAATTCCCCTAGAGAAAGACTTTGTAAGAAATGTTGTAGTTAAAGTGAAATCCCGTAATAAACCTTAAAGGTGTTTCTTCATATTTGAAAATTTGATGATGTGCTGTTGTGGGTCTATAAGTGGGATCAAGAATCTATTGATATTTAATTGGGCCAAATTACGGCGTGATTTTGGAAAAGTATATTATTGTTGAATATACATGGATATGCATTGAGTCATCATGCATTGTGAAAATAAGGTGGACTTTGTTGTAAGGCTTTATGCCTAGGAGATTGAATTACACCTTAGTGCGGGTGCGAATAGACTAGTGTAGGTCACTTGTTGACCTTGGGGCGTCGGGGTGCGGGTATCTCGCAATGGGCAGTTGGTAGCTCTTCTGTACCGTGGGATAGACCGATGCAAACGCACCGACGATTCAGACCGAGTCACTGTCTTATATTGCGATCTTGTAAAGAATGTCTTGTATGAGCCATGTAACATCCCGAAATTTAATAATTTTAGGATAAATAGTTGTTTTATAATATTTGTGATTTTTGAGAAATTTTTTGTATTTTTCTGAGAGCGTGGAATATTTTAATATTATTCCTCATTTTACGTGTAAACTGAGCGGGCTCGGGAAAATGAGATATTTTTTCGAGAACCTTGTGCTGTGGAAACGTCGATGGAGGATCTTACTAAACCCGAGGTCAGACATGATTTACGAGATTTTACATTTTTTGAGAAATTTTAACAAATAAAATAATAATCACTATGTAAATTTTATCTGTCAGATAAATTAATACTGACTTCGGTCAACTGTAACAATTGTTTACTAAATAATAATATGTATTAAAAACCTTATCACATTATTCAAAATCTACTTTGTGTCACATCAATTAGCTTTATTTTCAAAAGAAAGATTAATTTAACAAGAACTTAAAGAGGGAAGCTTCCTAGAAACTTCCCTAATAATACACATGTTTCTTTTTCTCTCTCTTCCCTCCCCACTCACTCCACTGCAGAAGCCATTTGGGAGCCAAATATTCACTCTCACATTCTCACTTTTACCACCTCACTTCTATTTTTCTAAACACTCTTTCTCTTCTCATTTTCTTCAAGCACTCTTCTCTTCCTCTTTTCTTCTTCCTTCTCCACCGTATACTCACCTTTTGGAGACAATCTCCATGGCTTGCTAAATCAATCACATTTCTAGCTTTCTTACATCATTCCAAGACCATTCTCTTTGGTGGTCATCTTTTGGTTCTTCTTCATCTTCTTCCATTTTCCACCATTGAAGCTAAAGCTTGAAGCTTTTGAGGTAAAGCCTTCACCTTTCTTCCATTTTCTTCTCATTTTTGTTTTTCTTGGTCACCTATGTGATCAAGAACTCATCTTTCCATGATTTGAGTGGACATTGTGGAAGTCACCCACATTAGTGTTTTCTTGAAGGTGAAAACGAAAATCAAGAACAAAAAAGAGCTAGCATCCTTGTGGTTGTCTTCAATAGGTAAGAAGGAGATAATCCTCTTCAACTAGTCTTGGTAGTAAGGAGATGTCTTGTATGTTATTATTGATTGAGGGATCCATGTGTGGATTTCCCTCTTCATTATGTGTTTTTCTTTCTTCTTTTCACAATGGTGTATTTGGTTTGATTTGTATGAGTTATTGATTTCCTTTATGTGATTTTGGATGCATGTTTGAGCTAATATGATGTTAAAAATGATATTGATTGGTTTGGTTTGAGTTAAAATGACCTAAAGACTCTGTTTTTATGCAAGTTCATGCATGGTAATCGATTACACACCTTCTGTAATCGATTACCGAGCTTCTGAGTTACAAAATCATGGTTTCTGGGAATCACGTAATCGATTACATCCTGTGCGTAATCGATTACGGATGTTCTGTCCATCTGGTAATCGATTACCAGAGCTGTGTAATTGATTACCAAGTTCCTAGAGTTACAATCGGGTTTCTGGGAAGCTATGTAATCGATTACAGAGGTTCTGCCAAGCTGGTAATCGATTACCAGATCCATATAATCGATTACCAGGACCCAAAAATGAGATTTTTGAGCTGAAAATGATGAAAACATGGTTTCTTATCCCTTGTAACTCAAACATAAATCTTAAACCCCAGATTCAAGGATTTTATTTCACTCAAATGCAACAGGATTATACATCCAAACCAATGATGGAGAAATGATTTTGAAAATGGAATTTTTAGATCCATAATATGAAAATTTCGGTATGTGTGCAATGATGGACATGTATATGTATTAATATTGAGAATTATTTGATGAAATTGCTAGTTCCTATGTGGGGCCAAGCTCTTGATGAAATTATGACATGTTAATATTGAAATATGAATATATGCCATTGTGGTACGCTTATGATGAACACATCATTGATAAACATACATGATTGGACATTGTGTCATCATGCATGTGTCGTCCGTTGGACATTGTTGGAAAGGCCAAGTTGCCTAGGAGTTTGAATAACACTTACGTGCGGGTGCGAATAGACTAAACGTAGGTGTCATATGTTGTTGACCCTGGGGGCGTCGGGGTGCAGGTGCCTCACATGGACAGTTATGAGCTCCTCTGTGCCGTGGGGTAGACCGATGCAAACACACCGACAATCCGGACCGAGACGCTGTCCTATATCACGATCAACGGTTGAGGTGCCATGTATAAGCCATTGTTGTACAAATATTTTATGAGATGAAGCACACTATTTTTATAGGCTAACGATATACTAACATTACTCCTTGATCATTCACTCCGAAAATGTTTACGTCTAGCTCCATAGAGTAGGAATTTTGGTACCATTTGCATTGTAAACTGTTAGTCTCATAATTCATTGAGCATGAGCATTTGTAACTATGAATCAATAATTGTTTTATTACTATAATAATTATTTGACTGGTTTACTGTTGACAATTCTTGCTGCTCTGGGACATTGTTGCTTTTACTATTAATTTTAATTATTATTGTGATTAGACTATTACTTAAAATGAAGTTATGATTATTTGAATTGCCTTATCGTTCATTATCTGAGATGTTATTGTTGTTTCTATCTAAATTCTTATTTTTACTACTACTATTGATAAAGGTATGCGTTGTGATGTTATTTGGGCATCCTGCGCCGTTCCGTTTTCTTGCTACCACATTGGTATTGAATGTTGGGTATTCACCTCTTTCCTGTATTTCTGTTTTATATTTATGTTTGATAAAAGATCGTGAACAAGATGAAGAGGGACCACCCCTCTGCTGAGGGGATTAGACGTCTGGACAATATTTCTTCGATTACGTACGAGTGCTGTTGCGTGGGGGCATTGATGCCGAACTTGTCGACTGGGACTCTGACTGTCGTATATGTATATGGGGTTGCGGCTTTGTCTGTTAGTAGTACCTACCCCAGGGTTACTAGTCCCCCTTTAGTGTTTTGTTCCCGCTGTATTTTATTTGAATATGTAAGTATTATATTTTATGTTATCAGTGTCTTGTGTTAAGGACAAATACATTATATATATGGAATATGTTTTTCTTTCAGTGATTGTGTTTTAATGGCTGATTTCTAAATATGTTTCATTCCAAGGCTCGTATTTTCTACTTATACGTAAATGTGGAATCAAATTTCTTTTTATCTGAAATTACTCTTTTGTTGACACTGTGACATGCATGGATTTAGTAACTGTGGTGCAATGACGATTGGGCCATGGTTGTTAGATTTAGGTGTGTTACAAGCCACGTAGCACAATTTATTGATATTGAAGCACTTGATTTGAGGTCGATGATATACAAACATGTCTCCTCGATCATTCTCTCCGAATGTTGTGTTTAGCTCCATGGAGTAGAATTTTGGTACCTTATGCATGTATATAGTCAGTCAACATGTAATTTGGCATATTTATATGATTATGGAACTATTGTTTTATTGATATTATGACTACCTGAATTATTTAATTGTTATTATCTGAATCTTGATATTGCTTATTATTCTTACTATGCTGATTGACGTTATGCGTCGTTTATGTTTTTTTACTGCCATAATTGGTAATGATGCTGGATATTTCACCTCTTTGTTTTGTTATTCTGGATGTATCTGTGTTTCTATAAAGACCAAGGCATAGACGAGGCAACGTTTCCTGAATTTTAGTCAAATTAATCTTCTGTTCTGCGATGGCATCTCGGGGAGGCTTTTTGGGGTATGCCAGATTGAGGTTCCATGGAGGTGTTGATAGCTGGCACATGGATTTCAATACCGAGCGTTTTGTCTATGTAGGAGATGTGACTGTGTCTCTAACGTGGGGTTGTTATGAACCCCCTTGTTTTCTTTTTCGATCTTTATGTTTGGTTGGAGTTCTACATGCCTATGCGAGAAGTGTGGGGTGATCATGCGTATACCCCTCGCGATGATTCAGATTCGTTTCTGTCCTCCGCACGAGCTCCTACTCGTGAGTCAGCCGCCCCTATAAGGATTTCCTCTTCTGAGGAAGATCCTGAGGAAGACCCATCTGAGGCTCCTTCTTAGTAGCTGTTGGGAGGGCATAACCCTTTTTGGTAGCCTTTTGGGTGGCTGTCTGTACATCACTTTAGGGGCCTGATGTTTTATCTTTTTGGTGGGCTGTAATATGTATATCCTTTTGGAGCATGTAAAGTTTCTATTTTCTTTTGCTAAATCCGTTGATGTATCTAAACACTTATGACTCATATCTTTTGTATAAATGTATGTTTTAATCTTCATGTTAATTTCTACTAGATTTATGTTTTATTTTCCGCTTACAAAAAAAAAAAGAAATCGTCAAATTATTATACGCTTATAAATGAACAAGTTATTATCTATATCTAAATGAACTAAGTCTTAGTATTATCTTTTGTTTCTCGTTTGCTTTTGGTGTGACTATCCCTCTCCAAAAAGGGGGCATCACAACAACAGGGTTGGGTGGCAAACTGTAGGTGACAACTGATACTCCATCTTATAAGAAACTCGGTAGTTTGTAATCTAACAATTTTTTTTATAGGAATTTGAAAATTTTCACAATTCTTAATTAAATGATTAGCAACCCCATATGAAATTTACATGTGACATTAGGATCATACATCTCAAGGAATGGAGGTCCCTTGGGACTTATTGACACTTTCACAATCAAATGGGTGCTATACACGCCACTTGAACAATTCAACATTAGATATAAACAACCTTGAAAATGGTGGAATCTTTAATCTAAGACTGCAACGTCTCTTGCTTTATGGGCTAGGCATAGGTGGATAACATTTTGGTGGGATGTGAAGGGGTGTAGGATGATAATTAGAATGACTGGGCACACCAAGTTGTGTAACTGAGGTGGTTGAAAGCGATCAACTTAGTATGGTGTACTAGTTAAGCACAACTGACTGTAAGGCATGGGCATTGGGGTGGGTTTGGTGAGTGAAAAGGAAATGTGGTTGTAGGGTGGAAAGGGATGATAATTATGGCATAACTTCCTTTTGATTCATTCTCTTTTGGTCGTAACCCTTTTGCAGAAAAGTCAACCATGTTCCCTATCAGACCATAGAGATTTAATCCTTGTATCACCTTAGTCTACCTTTGGCTTTGCCTTGCCATTTGATTCGGTCCTATTTGCATCTTCCCATATTGTCCTAGAGAAGTCATTGCAACTGGATTAACATTAGGAAGTTGCGGAAGACTTATGGTTGCAACTATCCTATGAACATCCCCACCTGCATTTCCCTTACTTCCACTCAGTCCTTTCAAATTGTTTGATCCTCCAAGTGTCCTTAACATACTTTCAATCCATGCTTGTCCCTCAGCTATCTTGCTTAATTGTTCCTTCATCCCTTCCACCTGTTGACTCAAGATCCTTTTGATTCCTTATCCACTTGTTTTCATTTTTTTTTATTATGAACTAAGGTTTGATTGGTATAAGGTTTCTTTAAAAACACAATGGTTCAATTTTTTTTCTCAAAAAAAAGGAGGATATAATAAAGAAATCACTAAAAGAATGAACTTATCTTGAAATGAAATCATTATTCCTTTTTTTTTCTCTATTTTTTGAGTGAATAGTTTCAAAAATGCTTGATGACTTCTTTTTTTTTTTTTTTAGATGCAAAAGGAATAATCGTACTTGAATATAATGATGATTTTTTTTCTCTTCTTTTTCTGTTAGATGCAAAACTCTATGCTAAGAAGGAATGGGCCTTTTTTTTTTTTTTATACTAAGAGCAAGTTTGGGACGGATTATTTCCGTCCTCAACATACGTTTGTTGTCCAAAAAAGTTGTTGCTCAACAAATGCAATGTGTTTGAGTAATAATACTAAAAGCTGTTGATTGTAAAATTTGTACGGCAACATATGTTTTTAGTTAAGCTAAAATTTGAGTATTTTGTATTTTAGCTATTGAGATTATTTTCAACTTTGATATGTAAATACTATTTTGTCCTTAATCAAATAATCTTTTTAATTATTCTATATCTATTTTGATAATTTAATGCATACAAATAATTCTTTTTTATACCATCTAAACGAAACAAATTAGCTTAAAATTAATTTTCAACTAATATATCCAAACATAATCGATTATTGAAATAATCAAATTTTAACAGTTTGATTATTGAAATAACCGATTACTGAAATAATCAAGCTTTCGCAACCATCTTAAACACGCACTAAGATGCAAATGAAAAAGTGTCTTTATGCTTTCTTTCAACAACCTTATTATTTAAGTGTGTGTTTATAATAGCTGTGTAAACTTGATTATTTTAATAATCGATTATTGTATAAAAACTTTTTGTAATAATAAATTATAATCAATTCATTTTTATGTTAGGATATGTTAGCTGAAAAACGATTTTAAACTAATATATTTCATTTGGACGGTATAAAAAAGAATAACTTTTATGCATTAAATTACTAAAATATGCATAAAATAATTAAAAAAAGTTATTTAATTGAGTAACAAAATAATATTTATATCTCAAAGTGTAAGAAATAATTTATAATTTAAAATCATAAGTTTACTTCTTGATATTATTTATAATATTATTTAAAAAACTTTTATTATGTATTAAATTTCGTATAAAAATTAAAATTAATTTTACCAAATATATTATAACACTATTAAAATATTATTTTTTTCAAAAAAAAAAAATTGTTTCAAGCTAAAAAAATTCTTACCAGACACGCACTAAGTTGGATAAGAAAAGATTAAAAGATTCTAATCTTCACCTGAAATATTAAATTTTAACATTTTCCATATAATTTCTAACATCAATTTATCTTAGCGAAAATAAACTCATTGTCCGACCCCACAATGCCCTTCTACGATGTCGTTTGGAAAATATCATTTCGAGTTGCGTATGCAGGGACTCAGACACAGTTGACTCACCCTTTCAGCTGCTGGATTGTCCACCATTGTCGTCGTGAGAGTGTAAGCCTAAGAAATGCCTCTTTCTCTTGTGCAAATCACCTTTGTGTCTCCTTTGCTACAATCCACCCCTTACAATCTCAATCCCTCAACTATCTTGCCCAAAACCCTTTTCCCGGGTTTTGGAGCTGAATCCTCTATTGCCCTCAAAAGATTCATTTTTTCCAGTAAAACTTCACTGTGTACCAGAACCAAGACTAGACCTACCCTAGCTTCTTTGCTTGAGACTCCAGTTTTGTGGGCTGGTAGGCTCTGCATCTTCTATGCCCTCCTCAAGGTTGGATTGGCTGGATCTCAAGCGAACCCACTTGTCTCAGGTTTTCATTTGTACCTTGCTTTATGTTCTTTCATCGAGTTTTTCAGTTTTTGACAGTGTTCTAGTTTACCCATTTGGAATGGTTCTTCAGATTTGGAAATTGTTGACAGCAATGAATCTGGTGACTTGGGGTTCTCTAAATGGACACAGAGCATACTAGGAAAACCAGGTCTGTCAACCTTTCTTTCTTTTTTGGTTGGTCTTTCTAACCTTAAAGAGGCAGTTTAATTTTCTGTTGCTATACTTTCTTACCTCAGATAAAGTACAGTGACCTAGCTTGATACAGGTAGCTGACCACAACTAGTTGGATAAGACTTGATTGTTGTATACTTTCTTACTTTAGTTATCTCTCTAGGTCCAAGAGAAATGCAGTGATGGATTGTAGATAAAATATCTTCTAATTTCCTTTTAACCCTTTGGTCAAAGAATTTTAAGGATTGGATGAGGCACCATGCATAGTGGTTCAACTTTTCAAGTCATTGACTTGTATATTATTCGAAACTTTAATAAAATTTTCAAATGGAAAAAAATTATCTAGTACTACGAAGAGAATGGAAATTGACCAACACAACATGAATAGGCTTGTGTGAAAATTTTGCATGAACGTGTACATTGAGTAGATGAAAATGGGGTATTAATGGATGTTAATAATAATAATATTATTAAAGGGACTGGAAAGGGTATCAGTATTTCAGATTTGCAAATGGACTGGAAAGCTCTTCTACACTGACTAGCTTTTAGGAGTTTCCTTTTTTTGTCTTTTTTTCTTCCTCTTTTTGTTTATCTTTGCAGAGGATTTCTTATCCTCCAATCTGTTGTACTTCTATCTCTTTCTTTCTCTAATAAAAGTTCTTTTTATATCAAAATAAATAAATAAATAAATAAAGTAGAGGTTAGATCCGATTCTTCTAAACAAAGATTTTATTTTGGTTTATCGGTTAGTTATGTGATAACAAAATTATGAGAGTTAGGGCCTTAACAGTTTAGTTAATAATCAAAGATAGAGAACATGATTGATCTGTCATATACGAATCTTGAGTGTTGTGACTGTTACGTGATATGAGATTGGGAACTCTCATTTATTAGATAGTCAAGAAAACAAGAGTTGAACCTTCGACTCTTGGTCCTATCATAGCATCTTGGTCCTATATGACAAACATAGATCAGAAGGCATAATCCTCCATCTCCCTACTTTTTAGCTATCAAATAATAAAATTCCTTATATATGTAATATAGTGCTGCTATGTTCTCCAAGTTTTAAAATAAAATATTATTCACTGTGACTTATTATGATTCTCTGCTTTTGAAGTTTGTGGTTGCATGAAGCCATGAAATGAATGATTAGAAAATCGGAAATGTTATGGACAGGGTTGTAGGATGGGGAAGGTGGAGATGAATTACATATGGGATGGTGCGGTAGGGAATGTAAGGGAGCTGGTTCTGAATTTGATATTTGAAACTGAGTCAAAATTTGATTTGGCTCTACAAACTTGAAGGGATTTTTGTAAATGCTTTTCTTTGGTTCCTAACTTCCTATTAGATTTCCAAGATTGAAAGACTCTGTGCGTGTATGTGTGTGTGCATGCCCATGTCTCTCTTTCTCTTGCTCTTTTACTTTTACCATGTTCTAGGGCTGGGGCAGCAATCAGACATATCATATTTTCTTCTAACTTGTTTAGCTATCCAACATTCTTGTTCTCTACCTCTGCCTAGGAGTCATGTCAGTGTAGTTTTCTGGAATGCCAGAAAATTGACTTTGATTCATGATGCTTCTTCATACTTCATTACTTCATATCAGTGCTTCATACTTTATACTTCATGTTGGAACCAGCATATGCTATATATATTTGTTGGTCATCTAATGAGTAAGAACTACTGGTGGTTGTACCCAAATAAAAAAAAACTACTGGTGGTAAACCATATGTGATGAGTGACGGAAGGAATTATAAAATTGATGCTTTCGTCGTTAAAAAGTATTACACTACAATAAGAATTAGGAACCTATGTTGCTTATGGTAAGGTCTTTTGGAGAGAAATGTTGTTTAGGATCGTGATTAAGGCATGCTTTAATGTGGTAATTTTAGAATAACCAAGAATTCAGACAATCTGTGGGCAATGCCAGACTTCTGAGATAGCCTGGGTTATCAATTTGGTTTCATGCCCTCTTAATCTCTTGAATTAACAACCAGGGGTTATATAACATGAATTTTCTCTTTTTCATTGAAGACCTCTTTCTAAAGACTATGGCGTCAATATAAGAGCAGATGAATGAGTTTTGATAAGTCACGTTAGAATTCATTCTATGTATCTTATCTAGCTGTATGAATAGATTAACTTGAAAATGAATAATTGAATACTTGAAACAAACCAAATAAAAAAATTAATTGAATATCTTGAAAGAATAATTCTTAATATTATTACTTGAATTACAATTGTACAGAAGTAATTTACATTATATAGACTTATGTTAACAATTACTTGCCTAGAATAGAGCTATATTACAGGAAACAAATCTGTCCTACTAAAAGGAAATAAAGAGACAAATCTGTCACAAAGAAAACTGAAATAATCTGTCCTAAAATAGTACAATCTACAATAATACTCAACACTCCCCCTCAAGTTGGTGAATGAATATCTATCATTCCCAGCTTTCCAGCAAGATCCTGAAACCGCTTTGTGGGTAGTCTCTTAGTTAATACATCTGCCAACTGATATCCCGAAGGAACATATGCTGTGGTTATTAGTCCACTATCCAATTTCTCCTTGATAAAGTACCGGTCTATCTCAATGTGTTTTGTCTTGTCATGTTGAACTGAATTATGCGCAATGCTAATGGATGATTTGTTGTCACAAAACAGGTTCATAGGAGCTTCATACTTTATTCTCAGGTCATCTAATATGATCTTCATCCATAATAACTCACAAACTCCTTGTGCCATAGCTCAAAACTCAGCCTTTGCACTTGATCGAGCAACCACATTCTGTTTCTTACTCTTCCATGTTACCAGATTTCCACCTAGAAACATACAATAACCTGATGTTGACCTCTTGTCAATAACTGAACATGCATAGTCAACATTTGTGTATAGTTCTATGGATAGATTTCCACCTTTTCTAAATAGTAATCCTCTTCGAGGTGTGGTTTTAAGATACTATAGAATTCGATCCACGACCTGCACGTGTCTTACCCTCGGGTCATGCATGAATTGACTAACAATATTGACAACATATGCTAAATTTGGCCTGGTATGTGCTAGGTTTTCAATTTCCCTACTAACCTTTGATATTGAGTTCTATCAACCTTGGGACTCTCTTCATCATTTCCTATTCTGTGATTCTGCTCATTGGGTACACCAGTAGTCTTACACTCGAGCTTTCCAGTCACTTTGAGAAGATCTAGGATGCATTTCCTTTGAAAAATGAAGATACATGGCTTGGAGTAAGCAACTTCAATCCTAAGGAAGTACTTTACCCTTCTAAGATCTTTCATTTCAAACTCAGTTGCTAATTTCTGCTTTAGGAGTTGCTTTTTGACTAAGTTATTACCTGATATAATGATGTCATCAACATATACAAGTAGAACAGTAAGTTTACCTTCTTGTGAATGTTTAAAAAAGAGAGTATGATCACCTTGACTTTGTTTGTATCCCAAGGACAGCGTTGTCTTTGTGAATCTTCCAAACCAAGAATGGGGAGACTGCTTTAACTCGTATAAAGCATGGTTATCAAATTAGGAGTTGAATTGCGAATTGGAAAATCTATTTTTTGAATCGTGAATCGAAATCGTGATTCGTAACATTCATGGTCAGTTATTAATAACAATATAAAATATATTTTTCACATAATAAAACATTATAAACATTTAAATATTAATATTTTAAAGTCAAATAGCTCATTAATGTCAAATAATTTATTGGTAGAGTCTAAATAAATGAGTAAATTAATCCATTTTAAAATATTGGTATTAAATTTTTGCATATACTTAAGTAAGTTACACTTGTGTGTGCTTGAGTATTAGAGAGAATGCAAGTTGTATGTTTTAATTAGTGGGCAACAACTCTTAAATTTTTTTATTTTTATTTTTCTTTTAAACTAAATTTCGTTTTGCATTCTCTCTCTCCTTTTTCGTTTTCCTCTGCCTCTCCCTTCTTCTTTCTATACGACACTTCATCTACTGGAAGCCATGGCAGTGACAGATACAGAGCCAAACAACGGCTAGGAGCAGACGAACGGAAGCAGTGATGGCTGGGTGCATGGTTTTAAATTGCGGTTGCGGTTGCGGTTGCAGTTGCGGTCACTGCGGTTGCGGGTATTGCGGTTACTGCGATGTGGATTGCGGTCACTGCGGTGTGATTTTTTTTAAAACTTGCACAAAATGTAAAAAAAAATCTATAATTGTTATAACTTTTCATATTTCCTTATTTATAATGTTTTATAAGTTTTTACTCATTTGATAAAATTTTGTACTATCTTAAAGAATAATTGAAATTGAATTCATAACTAAAATAACATAATTATTGTTATAATAATTATTAATAGGCCTTTTAAAATTTTATTTGGGCATATATAAATATAAGAGAGTAAAAAACTAAATAATATATCAACTTAAATAAGTTTCAAATAAATTTCACATGTCATATTTTTTACACTGAGTCACTGATAAAAAAAATCTAACTCAGAAGAATACAATTACCTTCAACTTTAATCACATCACCAATTATGCAAGGAACAATGCTACTATTAGGATGCATAATTTCACTGTAAAAGAAAACATGATATAAACTCATAATTAATATCTTAAATGTTTATAAGTATTATAAAAAAAATTTTCTTGGCGAGTTCACAAATAATAAACTAAATCTCACTTTAAAAACTTTGAAAAATAATAAAGTAAATTATTAAATTTAAAATAATAAATAAATAAGTAAATAAATAAATAAATAAATTAAAATCTCAAAGACAATATAAATAAAACTTACATGATAATTATTACCACATGGTAGAATGACGTGGATGATCATAACCTCCACTTTCATTTTGGCTATCACCTTGCATGTCTCCTTGTCCAAAGACATAATTAAAAAATTCACTACTTGATTGTTGATGATAAGGATCTTGATAGTTCATTGAAGATTGGTGGTATGGTGGAGGTTGATTACTACTAGCATATTGATCATATGCACTGAAGTAAGGATACTGATAAGATGGTGGATAATACCCCTGACTACTCTGAGATGATTCACCAAGACCAAAGTCACCAAAACTTTGTGCAATGCTTGAAGAGGAAGAATCTTCTAGTGTAACATTTTGTTGCCTTCTTCCTCTACTAGATTGTGATCCACCTCTTCTGCTATCACCAAATGAATGATCAGAAGGAACCATATCTGGCCTAGATGTAGTCATATCAATCATTAGGCTTTTGTCACGACGATTATATGGAATCTCCTGATATGGATCATTTTGCCTATATTCGTCATCCTCTTCATCATTATCATCACTTTTTTCAGCTTCTGCATTAGCACCACCATTACCACTGTTGTTACTAGGAGGACTTAAACCACCACTATTTTCATCAGAACCTGCATCATCATCACCACTAGCTTCCATATCTTCATCATCAGTATCAATTCTAGGTAACCATTCTGAATTTTGTACTCCATCTAATACAGGGCCTTTCCTTTCTTCAATCCAAGGAGATAATGGATCTTCTTCTTGAAATATGTAGTCAAGATTAATTGGATTGAAATTAGCTTCAATTTCTTCTTGACTTCTCCTTTCTTCATGTCTCATTTTCAGCTTCATATTGTAATATGTGAAGACAAGTTTTTGTAGCTTTTTATACTTGAGTCTATTCCTTGTCTTTGTATGAATGTAGCTGAATGTATTCCAATTTCTCTCACAATTTGTAGCTGAAGTTGTTTGACTAAGAACTTTTATTGCCACACGTTGAAGTTCAGGAGCACACGATCCAAATATCAACCACCATTTAGCTATTTAAATGACCAAACATAATGAATAATTATTTGTCATATAAAGTATATATAAATTTTAAATAGATTTACTTGTACAAAAAAGAGAAAAATATATTTTACCTGGATTCATTCTAGCCCAAGCTCTTTGAGCTTGTGGTGTGCCAAATGATTCACGTTTTTCCCTAAATATCATCAACTGTATAACACAATATAATATGTCAATAAGTAAATATATAATATTTAATTATAAATTTATAAGATTTAAATATAAACATTATTTACTAACCTGATTCAAAGCTTTAATTTGATCATCCATGTTTCTTTCTAATTTGATGATGACGCTACTAGTTCCATCAAAAGTTTCTTTATAAACATCAGATCCATGTTCAACTCCATATTGAAATTGTGGGTTAAGAAAATAACCTAAAAAAAAAATTAATCAATTATTATGCATAAAGGCATGAGAGTAAAATTTTATAACAAAACAAAAAATTATAAATTATATTGATTATTGTTGTACCTGCAGAATGAAGATCAGAATGCATGAATCTCCAACGTTGGTCTATTATTTCATTATATCTTGTATGATATCGAGAATTTTGTTGGATAGATCGTTTGGCTCGATCTATGGCTTCATAAAGAAAACCCATTGTTGGCTTCACGTCACCGTCGACCAGCTTCAAGACTTTTACAATAGGTTCAAATACTTTTAGTAGATCAACAGCTTTACTCCAGAATTCACTGTTCAAAACTATTTTTCTTGCTTCAAATGCTGGTCCTTTTTTCTCTTTCCCAAACTTAGATCTTTTAAATTCTTCTGAGTTGAACATGTTTCTTAAACCTTGCTTTTGCTTCATAATAGCTTGAAGCTGCAAGAACTGTGTTGCAAATTGAGTTATGCCAGTAGGACAATTTCTCTACCTCCAGTGTATTTCTTCATCAAATTCTTGTCCATATGTGGTTATAGATGAAAGTTGTCACTGTCTTTGTATCATTCAAGTAGTTTCTTCACATTTTGCTTTTTCCCTATATCCTCCAAGCAAAGATCCAAATGTGGTGAGCGCATGCGACCAATACGATGTGGCCTCTTTTCCATCAATTTTTTCCCACCGCTTTGAGTGCTTTTTCATTATCTCAGTAACCACTTGGACTACATATTCTTCTCCAACTTCATCTACAACTTTGTCAAGCAACCTGGAAGTAATAATCAGTATTTCTAGTATCAACACCGAAGCATCAACAAATTTTAAGAAAATTGTCCCATTCTTTGCATAAACAAGAAAATTCATAATATGTGTATGGTTTATACTATCACCCAACCATCACACATTATTGTAACTCCCTTTCTTTCCAGGTACCCTTTAGTGTATTTATCCATTCTTGCATTTTTTTGTATTCAACTTCCAAATACACATCTGAAACTTCATAAGGAGTTGGGCACTTAACTCCTTTGCCTACCTCAGCTGCTTCAACAATCAAAGCATGCAACCAAGGAGAATCAACTAAATTCATAGGCAAACGCTCATAAATTAAGAATCTGCTTATTGCTGCTCCAAGCGTTTTTCTTAGTGTTTTCATCCAACCACCAGTAACTTTTGGTTGCTTCACGCTTTTACTTCTCATAAGGTTAACATCTGTAGACTTCAAAGTAGTAGAAATATCTTGTGGCCTTCTGACTTCACTAACACTTGCATGAGAGCTTCCACCTTCTTCATATATATTTCCCGATCCTCTTATTTGTTGCCTGAATCGTTGTTTGTCTTCCCATTCATGTTGTGATCTAAAGCTCTTATGTGTAGCTAGCATGATTTGTTCATTAATATGATCATCTATGTCTTCCTCTTCAACATTTCCCCTTAAGCCTTCTTCGAATTCTTCTTTTCTTTTTTTAGAGTCAATTTTTTTTGCTTTCCCATCCATGAGGAGTTTCATCATATTCTCTCTGACAAATGTGTTGACTCTAGGACAACCTGCTACTTGCCCTTTATAATGTGCTATGTGTTGCTTCAATCTTGTAATGCCATCCTTTATTACTTTTCCACAAAGTTTGCATGTAATGTTGTTTCGATTTCCAGGTACAATTGTTCCGAAATGCCATCCAATATCATCACTTGGAGCATCCTCCAATCTTCCTGTAGGAAATTCTTCTCTTGGCGGCATTGTTTAAATTTTGTAATACCTGTTTACAAAAAAAATTATAACAATTATCAATAATTAACTTAATTATCACTATTACTAATACCTCAATTAGCAATTAATAATTAACTTTAACTTCAAAGTTAAAACCCTTAATAATTAATATATACTACTAATTATATTCTTTTAAACAAATAATTAAGTAATTAAATTAATTATTAATATTCCTAATACTCCATCAATAATTAACTTTAAATTTAAACCCTTAATATAAACTGCTAATTAATTATTATTCTTAACTTAATTTTCACACACTATTATAAAAAAATTCAATTTTCTCACAATTTTTTCTAATTTCCCACTCCCCTAATTTTTCCCAATTTCTCACTTCCTCAATTTTTCCCCAATTTTTCCTCAAAAAATTTTCCCCAATTTTTCCCCAATTTTCTCCCTTAATCGCCCAATTCCCACCCAATCCCACGAAGCCCTAAAATCCCAAATCCCCCATTTTCCCCTAAATCCCCTCATCCTCTCCTCTGCAAGCACTCTCTCCTTCCTCCCTCGTTCCCTTTCTTTCCTTTCTTCGATTCTTCCTCCGATCCTCTCTCTCTCGGTCTCGCAAAGCTCTCTTCCCCCATCCCCATTCCCTTTCTCTTTCCCTTCTTCCTCTCCTCTTTGCTTCCCGTATCAGATCCGCCACGGCCCACCCCTGACCGCCTTCTTCCTCTCTGGTTCGCGGACCACCGCCCTCGTCCACGACCACTTCCCCCTCTCAGCCCAATCGTCCACGACCACCTCCCCCTCTCTGCCTCCCACTTCGTCAGTCTCACTCTCAGCCTCTCACGGTCTCCCACTCCCACTCTCACCCACCGCCCCCCTCTCTGCTCCCAAATCTCACACAAACAAACATTCAACCCCAACCCCAACCTCCTAAATTTCACAAGATGCATGCATATGCATATCAAACATAGAAACAAAACATAAGAAAGACTGAGATGGGAGAGATGAGCTCACCTGCGGTTGCGGAGCGTCAGAGTAAGATGGTGAGTCCGTGATCTGGGATCTGCAAGATGGAGACTGAATTGGAGACTGGAGATGGTTTTCAGAGAGAATTCTAGAGATTCAAGTTTTCAACACCAAGTTTGAAAGGTTAGTGATTCGTGAATGAAATCTGATGTATTTGTATTGTTTTCTCCTTTTTCCTGTTGATGTCATGAAATTATTGGGCTAGAGAATCTTCTTCTTTTTCTTTCCCGTCCTCTGAGTCTTTGACATTGTTGATTTGAAAGAAAAAACGGAACGGAGTACTGTTGCGTCCTGTTGCGGCCCGTTGCAGCTGCAACTCCGTTTCGTTGCGGCCGGTCTGATGCCGTTGCGGCACGGGCCGCAACGGCAATATTGCGGCCGCATCAGGTGATGCGGACCGCAATTTAGAACCCTGGCTGGGTGTCATCGGAAAAGCCTCGTTGGAGGGTTCTGCGCAGGGAACAATCGAAAAACGGGAGACGCTGTGTAGAACGGCGAGCGGTGCAAGAATCGCACAGTTCGCATCTAAATCGCAATTTCGACGATTCTTGCATGATTCAACGATTCTCTGTGCGATTTTGGCACAAAAACGAAACTCCCTGCCATCTGAATCTGGGTTGATGAACCGCATTGAATCTCATGAATCGAGTCGATTCATGTGATTCTGACTACCATGGTATAATACCTTTTTTAACCTGC
Source organism: Ormosia emarginata (assembly GCA_029884605.1). Lineage (NCBI taxonomy): Eukaryota > Viridiplantae > Streptophyta > Magnoliopsida > Fabales > Fabaceae > Ormosia > Ormosia emarginata. Next base: position 21,285,372 of record JAQQTP010000074.1, on the reverse strand, counting down.
ACACCTTGTTCCTTCCACTAGGGGAATCGTATCCGGGGGGAATCTCCATATAAACTTCCTCCTCTAAGTCTCCATGGAGAAATGCATTTTTAACATCAAATTGGTATAATTCCTACCCAAAGTGAGCAGCAAGGGAGAGTAAGATTCTCACAGTGTTCATCTTTGCTACTAGAGCAAATGTCTCCTCATAGTCAATTCCATAAGTCTGAGTGTATCTTTTTGCAACTAACCTTACTTTATACTGATCTAGTGTACTATCAGACCAATATTTCAAAGTATATATCTATCTACACATCACTAGCCTTTTGTCTCTTGGTCTCTCAATAGTCTCCCATGTTCCATTCTTTTCCAATGCACTCATCTTTTCATTCATGGCTTGAACCCAGTTCTTATACTTCAATGCTTCTTGTATTGATGTCGGGATTCTGATAGAATCAATGGTTGAAATGAAACTCTGGTGCTACAAAGAAAGATTTTTAGAAGAGACAAATTGAGAAATTGGGTACTTGGTATAAGATCTTTTCCCTTTCCTTAATGCAATTGGTAAGTCATCTGGGTCAGGTTCACAATTATTCAAAGGAATGTTATCAGTTTCAGAAACATGAGGACTAGTATCTTTAGTACTTACCGTAGGTTTGGACGTCTGAAGTTGCTGTTGGGCCAATTCGGGTTTTTCCCTCCTCTGATACACCAATATTGGTGTGCTGGCCTTGGCCTTGACCTTGACCTTAGCTGGTTCAGGTGGGGTACTAGAAGAAGATGCTAATTCCTGTGTAGAGTCAGACAGTAAAGGAAAGGATGACTCAAGAAAGAAGGACTCAGCTTCTGGAATGTTCTTCCCCTGAAGTTGAGGATGAGAAAAGAAGGACTCATCTTCATGAAAAGTGACATCCATGGAAATGAAAAAATGACGACTTGAAGGGTGAAAGCATTTGTACCCTTTCTTGTCAGGAGCGTAACCCATGAAAACACTTTTGACAGCACGAGGATCAAGTTTGCTACAATGCTGGCAATGTACATGAAGAAATGCCACACAACCAAAGACACGAGACTGTAGACTCTGCATAATAGGAATTGAAGGAAAGTAAGATGTCATGAGTTGGACAGGACTTACATTACCAAGAACACGAGATGGTAACCGATTGATCAAATAAGTAGTAGTTAAAACAGTTTCCCCTCAGTATGAGCTAGGAATAGACATTTAGAATAGTAAAGCTCTAGTGATTTCAAGTAAATGATGATTTTTCCTTTCTGCAACACCATTTTGCTGAGGAGTATCAACACATGTGAGTTCATGAACAATACCATGCTCTTTAATAAATTTAGAGAGATTTTGGTTGACATACTCCTTACCATTATCAAAACGCAAACGTTTAATGGATTTTCTAAATTGTGTCTGAACCATATGATAAAACTGAACAAGCAATTGTGACACTTCTAATTTGTTTTTCATTAGGAAAAGCCAAATTACTCTAATACAATCATTAGTGAATGCAACAAACTATTTTGTGCTAGAAATATTAGAAATAGATGTAGGACCCTAAACATCAGAGTGAATAAGGGCAAAAGGCTCAACACTTTTGTTGAACTAGGAGAGAAAATTACATGATGGTGTTTAGCATACTCACAAACATCACAATGAAAAGACTCAACAAACTCTGTCAAAAATGAAGTTGGAAACATAGACTTAAGCAAAGTAAAAGGAGGATGTCCAAGACGCTTGTGCTGTATCCAAATTTGAGAAATAATAGACTCAGAACTGGACTGATGACAGGAAAGCAGCAACTTCTGACTAGGACCACCTTTAGCTTGCATATTGAGGAGATAGTACAATCCTCCCTGTTCCTTATAGTTAGAATAGTTTAGAATATTTTAAATATAACAATATATCATGTATATATGCTAGAATCAATTAGGATTGTAGCATATCAGGATTGTATCACTATGATTAATTGTAGTTAATATTAACTTCTATATTTAGAGATCATGTGTGGTCTGATTAGAGACACAATTAAGCAATAATCCCTTTTTCTTCAAGTTGGTATCAAAGCTGGTTTTGACCTATCTCTGTCTAAATCATAATCCGCTGTGCCCACTGCTCAGCGGCAAATTTCCCTTCCTCACCGTGACTCAATTCCGGTGAGCCCTTACTGCCACGTCTCTTTCCGGCAGATTTTCCGGCGATGATCACTTTCCGGTGACCGTTCGACCTGTAGATTTGGGTGCGAAACCCACTGCATCAGAATCACACCACCCTGACTGTCCAGATCCCGAAACTGCGCCGCTGTCCACTTTACCATGCGCCGCTGCACCAGAATTCACGCGCCGGCGCGTGAGAGAGCATGAGAGCTCTTTCCGACACCGTTCTTCCACAGACTTAGGCGAAATTCATTGTAGAAGATGTCCCAAGCCTTTTCGGGTCTCATCTTGGCCATTTCTGTGGTGTTTCAGATCGTGGGTGCCTCAACCATTGTATTTTTGGGTGTTTTGCTACATTCCTTTGCTGCGTTTTGTTGATTCCAGACTTGTCTAGTGCTCTTTGGACCTATTCTAGGTGTTTCCTTTATTTTTTAGTCATCTTACCTGCATTTCTCACAATGGGTCATGCTGTCTCAGGCATTTCAGGACACTCATATGCTTCTTCTGATTCCAAAAGCCCCGTCGTGTTGACCAACATCAGTGTCCCGTCAATTATAACTAAAAAATTGACCGGTTCAACCACTTACAAGTCTTGGGTGACTTCAGTAAAGGTTCGGTTTACAGGACAGGGGCAGTCAGAACATCTTACCATGAAACTTGCGGATGTCCCACAGGTTGATCTTTCTGAATGGAAGAAGCTTGATGCACAATTTCTGAGTGTCCTTTGGCAGTCCATTGATCCTGAGATCGTGAATCTTTTCCAACCATTCGAAACTTGCAATGAGGTGTGGAAAGAAGCCCAAGATTGCTACACTAATGACATACAACGTCTCTACTCTATTGTCTCTAGTATGATGAGCTTGCGCAAGCAACAAGATACTTGTATGGAATCCTTCCTTGGCAAGGTGTGCTCATTGATGCAAGAATTTGCTACCATGATGCCTCACACTAAGGATCAGTCTGAGCACAAGAAGCAACAAGAACGGTTCTTTATGGTTTTTATCCTCTCTACCCTTCCACCGGAATTGGAGAATGTTCGCCAACAAATTTTAATTGGTGCTAATAGTCCCACATTATCTCAGACCTTTCAACGATTGTTGAATGTCTCTGATATGGTACCACTAGCACCTACTTCCGCAGCCATACCAGAGTGTGCTGCTCTTGTCTCCCAAGTTAATAACTCTGGTAGTGGTCGTGGACGTGGTCGTAGTGGTAGTAGCAGGCTACATTGCTCTTTTTGTAACAAGTTGGGATATTTAAAGGAGCGTTGTTGGGTGAAACATGGTAAACCAACATCTGCCAATTTTGCTCAGATTGAATCATCATCATCCACCTCCGGAGTGATCATTCCTACTGCAGATTACGAGGCCTTCCTCCACTTTAAGGCATCTTCACATATTTCAGTTGAACAAACTGGTAATCCCACTGCCTGTTTATCTCAGTCATCTCTTAGGCCATGGATAATTGACTCTGGTGCTTCTGATCACCTCTATGATGATAAGGATCTTCTTACCTCTCTTACCTACTCCACTAAATTGCCCCCCTGTTACTCTTGCTAACGAAACCAAAACTGTTGTCACCGGTATTTGCTAAGTTCGGCCATGTCCCTTTCTATCCTTAACATCTGTTCTTTATGTATCTGACATGTCCTTTCAATTTGATATCTGTTAGTCAGTTAGTTCGCACCCTTAATTGTTCCATTACCTTCACTAAACACTCTGTTCTTGTGCAGGATCAGGGTACGGGGAGGACGATTGTAGTTGGTCGTGAGTCACGAGAACTTTACCATCTTGTTGTGCCTAGTTCTCCAATGGCGTGTACCATGACAGATTCTCCTAACCTCATTCACAGTTGTCTACGACATCCAAGTCTTTCCAAGGTCCAAAAGATGGTTCCTCACTTGTCTAGTTTACAGTCTTTAGATTATGAGTCTTGTCAAAAAGGGAAGCACACCCGTGCATCCTTTCCTGATTGAGTCAATAAAAGAGCTGATTCAACCTGCTCCCTTGTTCATTCAGATATATGGGGACCTAGTCATGTCAGTTCTAGTTTAGGATTTCAATACTTTGTAACCTTTATTAATGATTATTCTCGTTGCACTTGGGTCTTTTTAATGAAAAATCGTTTTGAATTATTTTTAATATTTCAAAAGTTGTGTTGAAATTCATACTCGGTTTGGGAAGCTATCCATATTCTGCATAGTGACAATGCACGCGAATATCTTTCTTCTAATTTTTAGGAATTCATGGCTAAACTAGGTATCTTGCATCAAACAACTTGTCTTCATACTCCACAACAAAATGGAGTAGTTGAATGCAAAAATTGACATTTAATTGAAACAACCAAGACTCTACTCTTATGCATGAATGTTCCAATATGTTTTTGGGGGGATGCTGTTTTTACATCTTGTTATTTGATAAACTGCATGTCTTTTTTTGTTCTAAATGACCAAGTCCCGTACACTATATTATTTCTTGATACATCTGTTTATCCTGTGTCTCCTCATGTGTTTGGTTGTACCTGTTTTGTCCACAAGGTTACTCCAGGAAAGGAAAAGCTCATTGCCAAAGCCTTCAAGTGTCTTTTCCTTGGATACTCTCATCTTCAGAAAGGGTATCACTGCTACTCTCCCGATTTAGGTCGCTATGTTGTGTCTGCTGATCACCATTTTCGACTAGCAACCCTTTTATTCTTTACCTGCTTCCCAAGTAAATACAATCCTTTCTGTTCCTATCTATAGTCCTCCTGTTGATTCCAACAGTAATCCTACTCCTGTTCTTGCTCCGGTGCCTGCCCATGGTCCTTGTCATCCACTAGTTACTTTTCAACGTCGACCACGACCGCTTACTGGTGCCAACCTTGTTCTAGAGAAAGTTCCAAATGATTCACCACCTTCGCCAGTTGTTCCCTCTGCCTTGGTTCTTGCATCAGACAACTCACCTATTGCTCTTCGAAAAGGTAAACGTTCTTCTTGTAACCCTCATCTACTTTATACCTTACTTAGTTATGACTGCCTTTCTTCACAACATTTCACCTTTGTTTTGAGTCTGTCTTTTGTTTCCATTCCTAAAACCACAGGTGAAGCACTGTCTCTTTCAGGTTGGCGCCAGACGATGATGGATGAGATGTCTGCCTTGCATTTTAATGGCACATGGGAGCTAGTTCCTAAACTAGCAGGTAAATCTATTGTAGGTTGCAAATTAGTTTTTACTGTTAAAGTTGGTCTAGATGGCTGCATTGATCGATTGAAGGCTCGTTTAGTCGCCAAAGGCTACACTCAGGTCTTTAGTCTTGATTATAGCGACACCTTCTTTCCAGTTGCTAAGATTGCCTCTGTACATCTTTTCCTCGCCATGGCTGCTGTTCGCCATTGGCCCCTCTACCAGTTAGACATAAAGAATGCTTTCTTACATGGTGATTTACAAAATGAGGTTTATATGGAGCAACCACATGACTTTGTTGCTCAGGGGGAGTTTGGATTGGTGTGCAAACTTCGAAAGTCCTTGTATGGCCTAAAACAGTCCCCTTGCATTTGGTTTGGGCGATTGAGTGCAGTTGTTCAGGCCTTCGGCATGATTCACAGTGAAGCCAATCATTCTATTTTCTATCGACATCAATCTCCCAATCAATGCATCTACCTTGTGGTTTATGTGGATGACATTGTCATTACTGGGAATGACCGAGTTGACATTGAACAATTAAAGCAACATTTATTCACTCATTTTTAGATCAAAGACCTTGGTAAGCTCCGTTATTTCCTAGGTATTTTGAGGTGACACAGTCTAGACATGACATTTCTTTCTCCTAGAGGAAATATGCCTTGGATATTTTTGAAGAAACTGGTATGCTAGGGTGCAAACCCATTGATCCTCCCATGCATCCTAATGTCAAGCTTCTACCAAGACAGGGGGAGCCACTAGCGGATCCTAGACGTTATCGGAGATTGGTTGGAAGATTGAATTATCGCACAGTAACAAGAGCAGATCCTAGACGTTACCGGTGGTTGGTTGGAAAGTTGAATTATCTCACAGTAACAAGATCAAATATCTCTTTTGCTATGAGCCTAGTAAGCCAATTCCTTGATTCTCCTTGTGACTGTCACTAGGATGTTGTTGTTCGAATACATCGATACATTAAAAGAGCACTAGGAAGAGGCTTATTATATGAAGTTAAGGGGCATATGGAAATTTGTGGTTATATATATATTGATTGGGCAGACTCTCCCTCAGATAGACGCTCTACTTCAGGGTACTGCCTTTTTTTGGGGGTGGCAATCTAATATCTTGGAAAAGTAAGAAGCAAACTGTAGTCGTCAGGTCAAGTGCAGAAGCTGAATATCGAGCGAAGGGCATTGCAACTTGTGAACTCATTTGGTTGAGGCAGTTACTTAAAGAGTTGAAAATATGTGAACCACAACTAATGAAACTTGTATGCGATAATCAGGCTGCACTACATATATCCTCAAATCCTATCTTTCATGAGAGAACTAAGCACATTGAGATTGATTGCCACTTTGTTAGGGAGAAAATTCAACCTGGTGAAATTGCTATTGCATTTGTGAATTAGAATGATCAGCTTGTGCAAATGATATATATGCACCAGCTTGAAGGGGAGTGTTAGAATAGTTTATGTTGAAAGAAAGAAAAGAAAGAGACATGAAGAAACCGTGTCTGAATTACACAATGGAGGCTGAATTATATAGAGTTATTGTAATAAATACAAAGATTACAAAAGATCTTAATTATCGTAATTACATGATTTGGTTATGACTTAGTTAGCCTATACAATGAATCTAGACATAGTGTCGATTGAGATATTGAAAATAATATCTTAATTGATTGTACATATCTTCTTTTATTTATTGTAAATATTTTGTTTTCTAGTCAGTTTATTAGTTTCCTAAGTTAGAATATTCTGATTGATAGTTTTCTATTTTTTAGAGATTTGTTTCCTTTTTTATTGTATATATTTCTCCTATAAAGGGAGACTTCTATACGTCTTTTAGACATATCAATAAAATATCTATTTCAAGTTGGTATCAGAGCAGTGCATAAGCATTGTTGGCCCTAATCCTTCCCATCGTGATGTTTGATGTCTCCTCAGGCTCCGATGGCTTCCAGAGGAGTGATGCCTCTGTCTTAGATCAGACCAGCAATCAGAATCATAGTTTTGCACTCAAACTACCTATGAGTGACTCTCACTCGATTCAAATCACTACGATTCGCCTCAATGGTGTGAATTTCATACGCTGGTCACAATTTGTTCGAATGTATATTTGCAGAAGAGGGAAGATTGGATACTTGACTGGTGATACACAGTTACCAGCCAAGAACAACCCTTAGTACGTTACCTGGGATGCTGAAAACTCCATGATCATGACTTGGTTGGTCAACTCCATGGATGAAGACATTGGTTCCAACTACATGTGCTATGCTACAGTCAAGGAACTGTGGGACAGTGTTAATGAGATGTATTCTGATATGGAGAATAAATCTCAGGTCTATGAATTAACCTTGAAGATTGGAGAGATCAAGCAAGGAGGAGACAACGTCACCAAGTATTTCAATACCCTAAAACGGGTATGGCAAGATTTGGATCTATTTAGTAATTATGAATGGAAATCACCTGAAGATGCAAAACATCATTATTAGATTATAGAAGAAGGCAAAATCTTCAAGTTCTTGGCTAGACTTGATGATGAATTAGATGAAGTTCAGGCTCGAATCATTGGAAGGTAGACTCTTCCTTCTCTTGGAGAGGTATTCTTCGAGGTAAGAAGAGAAGAAACTAGAAGAGGTGTTATGCTTGGAAAACACAAGAAAATAGAGACAACATCAACTGACACCACTGCATTGGTGGCTGTTGATGCCTCTGCTAACAAGAGCACCTATTCCAACCCAAGAAAGACGGATGAGTCAAACCATGCATGGTGTGAATACTGCAACAAGTCACGCTATACCAAAGAAACTTGCTGGAAAATTCATGGCAAACCTGCACATTTAAAGGGCAGCAAACCAAGTCCTAAATTCAACCGAGTTTTTCCTACTGCTCATGAGGCTGAAAAGAGCTTTATCAGCAAAGACCAGGTTGATCAACTTTTACAACATCTAAAGGCCAGTTTATCATGTAGTATTCCTAGTGTGTCTCTCGCACAAACAGGTAATTTTAGTAATTCTAGTGCTTTATCATGTACCTTAAATCCAGCACCTAGGATCATTGATTCCGGTGCATCGGATCATATGACCAATCCGTCTTCTTTATTCAAAACTTACTATCCTTGTACTGGTAATGAAAAAGTCAGAATAGCAGATGGTAGTTTCTCTTCTATTGCTGGGAAAGGTATTGTTACTCTATCCACAACCATAGACATAAAATTTGTCCTCCATGTTCCAAAACTTTCCTGTAACCTTTTATCTGTCAGTAAACTCTGTAAAGATTCTAATTGTCAAGTCATTTTCTCAGACTCTTATTGTGTATTTCAAGACTAGATCTCGGGGAAGATGATTGGCAGTGCTAGGATGGTGGATGAGCTTTACTATTTCAGTAATGATTTCTTCATGGATAAAGTAGCTCAAGATCTTAGTGGTATAAGTTCTCAATCTGTCTGAGAACAAATAATGCTTTGGCATCATAGATTAGGACATCCAAGTTTTCAATATTTAAAACATTTATTTCCAAATTTATTTCAGAATGTTGATTGTTCATCTTTTTAATGTGAAAGTTATGTTCTTGCCAAAAGTCATCGCACTTCTTATACTTCTAAACCCTATCGTACATTTAAACCCTTTTATTTGATTCATAGTGATTTTGGGGTCCCTCAAAAATTATTACTCAATTTGGAAAAAGGTGGTTTGTGAGTTTTATTGATGATCGTACAAGGTTATGTTGGGTATACTTAATGCGTGATAAATTTGATGTGGCAAATTTATTTGAAACCTTCTACAATATGATTGAAAATCAATTTGATACAAAAATAAGTATTCTTCGTATTGACAATGGAATTGAGTACTTCAATAGATTCTCAGGGGATTTCTTAAATAAAAAAGGGATCCAACATCAATCTACATGTCCTAATACTTCTCAACAAAATGGTCTTGTTGAAAGGAAAAATAGACATTTACTCGAAGTAGCTCGGGCTATTATGTTTGCATTGAATGTTCTTAAATATTTGTGGGGTGAAGCTGTCCTAATTGCATCTTATTTGATAAATAGAATGCCTACTCATGTCTTGAATTTTATGGCACCTGTTAACAAATTCAAATCTGTGTATCCCACTTCTCGGATGTATGCTGACTTGCCTTTAAGGATTTTTGGTTGTACTGTCTTTGTTTATTTAAACTATAACTCTCGCTCAAAACTTGACCCTAGAGCTGAGAAGTGCATTTTTACTAGTTATGCTCCAAATCAAAGGGGATATAAATGTTTTAATCCAACAACAAAAAAACTCTATATCAGTATGGATGTCACTTTTTTAGAAACTGAACCTTTCATTACTAAAAATTCTCTTCAGGGAGAGATAAAGACTAATGAAGATAATTTTCTATATAGATCTTTACCTGGCCCCATTTTTCATCCTATTTCTCCAATTGAAACAATGGTTTAGGTTTTTGAAAATGAAAGAATAGTACCAACATTAGATGGTTCACTAACAGGGGGAGAAATACCACAGTTAAATAAGGAGCTACGAGTTTACACACGGAGAAATCAACAATTGAATACTGTTGAGCCCATCATTCCAACTCAAGAACAATTAGATTCCCTCAAAGTTCCAGGTAATACTGAGTTTTCTAATTCTGTTTCAGATTCTGACATTCCTATAGCTCTTAGGAAAGGTGTTAGAACTTGCACTAAAAAAGGTACCAAAATTTGCAGCACCTCTCATCCTTTTCTAAATATGTTTCCTATCAAAATTTGTCTCAGAACCATAGAGTCTTCACCTCTAGGATTACCAATCTGTTTGTCCCTAGAAACATTAAGTAAGCTCTAGATGATCCAAACTGGAAATTAGCAGTTATGGAAGAAATGAATGCCTTAAACAAGAATGGAACTTGCGAAATTGTCAATTTACCAAGAGATAAAAGGACAGTAAGTTGTAAGTGGGTTTTCACAATCAAATGCAATGCTGATGGGAGTGTAGAAAGATATAAGGCAAGACTGGTTGCAAAAGGGTTCACTCAAACCTATGGAGTTGATTATTAGGAAACCTTTGCTCCAGTAGCTAAAATCAATTCTATCAGAATTCTGCTGTCTCTTGCTGTACATTTTGATTGGTCTTTACACCAATTAGATGTAAAAAATGCTTTTTTAAATGGGGATTTGTAAGAAGAGGTCTTCATGGATCTTCCCCTTGGATTTGAGGAAATTTGGACAGAAATAAAGTATGTAAACTGAAAAAATCTTTATGTGGCCTGAAGCAATCCCCAAGAGCATGGTTTGAACGTTTTGGAACTGTAGTTAAAGGTCTTGGCTACTGCCAAAGTCAAGCTGACCACACACTATTCTACAAACATACTTTGAATGGTAAAATTGCTGTCTTGATTGTGTATGTAGATGACATAATTCTAACAGGTGATGATGACAGTGAACTCAAATTTTTGCAAGAAAAACTGGCTGATGTTTTTGAGATCAAGGAGCTTGGTCCTTTAAAATACTTTCTTGGAATAGAGTTTGCTAGATCTAAAGAAGGTATATTCATTAATCAACGAAAATATATTCTTGATTTGTTAAGTGAGATAGGTTTGCTAGGATGTAAAGTAGCAGAAACTCCCATTGAATCTATAGGTTTTGATAAGAGAATACTTCTTATTCTCAAATGATTTTATTGAAACATAAACAAGATACTTATAGACAAATTTGGTTAAGGAAAGATAACCAAATCTGTTGTACAGAGAATAAAATAAAAACAGAAAATATTTCTTATCTAAAATCTGATTAAATCAAATTTTATTCTAACTTCTAATCTAAATTTGATTGATTTAGAATTATTCTAACAGAATCTCCTAATAAACTAATCTGAATCAGATCTATTTAGATCTTAACAGATTTCCTAACAGATTTTGACACCTCCCCTCAAGTTGGTGCATAGATATCTATCAAGCCCAACTTGTTTACAAGATGTTCAAAGTTAGTTCGGAACAATCCTTTGGTAAGGATATCTGCTAGTTGCTATGTGGTTGGAACAAATGGCATGCATATAGCTCCATCATCAATCTTTTCTTAAATGAAGTGTCTATCAATTTCCACATGGTTAGTACAATCATATTACATTGGATTTTGAGCAATACTTATGGCAGCCTTGTTGTCACAGTATAACTTCATTGGCAGGTTGATAGGCATTGCCAACTCTTCAAGAATCCTTTTCAACCAAAGCATTTCACAGACTCCTTGAGCCATAGCTCTATATTCTGCTTCAGCACTACTCCTTGCAACCACATTTTGTTTTTTACTTCGCCATGTGACTAAGTTTCCCCATACAAAAGTGCAATATCCTGATGTAGATCTTCTATCTGTGATTGATCTGGCCCAATCAGCATCTGTATAGGTCTCAATGGTCTGCAATGTAGTTCTTGTGAAAAAATAGGCCTTTACCTGGTGCACTTTTCAAATATCTTAGGATTCTATAAATTGCCTCAAGATGTTCCTCATAAGGTGAATGCATAAACTGACTTACTAAGCTTACTGCAAAAGCAATATCTGGTCGAGTGTGTGATAAGTAGATTAACTTTCCAACAAGCCTTTGATAATGAGAGGTATCCACAGGTTCACCTTGCTTGTCATCTCCAAGCTTTCGGTTAGGATCAATTGGGGTATCTGCTGGCCTACAACCACTCATTCCACTTTTTGTAAGAAGGTCAAGGACGTACTTCCTTTGAGAGACAACAATTCCCTTTTTTGATCTTGCAATCTCCATCCCAAGAAAGTATCTTAAGGATCCTAAATCCTTTATCTCAAGCGCTGCAGAGAGAGATTTTTTTAATTGGTTCATTTATGACAAATCATCTCTAGTGAGAATTATGTCATCCACGTATACAATTAGTACAAAATTTTTTCCTTCAACCGAGTGCCTTACAAACATAGTATGATCTGCTTGTCTCTGTGTATAGCCTTGATTCTTGATAAACTGAGTGAATTTCTCGAACCAAGCTCTTGGTGACTGTTTTAGTCCATAAAGAGATTTCTGCTGCTTACATACCTTCTGATTAAACTTCCCTTCAAAACTAGGGGGAACATCCATATACACTTCCTCCTCCAAATCACTATTTAAAAATGCAATCTTCACATCTAGTTGTTGTAGAGGCCAGTCCAGATTTGTGGCAAGAGATAGAAGTACTCTAACAATGTTCAACTTTGTAACAGGTGCAAATGTCTCTAAGTAATCAATGCCATAGGTTTGAGTAAAACCTTTGGCAACCAATCGAGCTTTGTATCTCTCAAAGGATCCATCTGACCTATATTTAATGGTAAACACCCATTTGCATCCCACTGTTGTCTTTCCTCTTGGCAGATCCACCAATTCCCATGTCTGATTCTTTTCAAGGGCTTTCATCTCTTCCAAGATAGCCTCCTTCCACTTAGGAACCTCTAGAGCATCCTGTACATTTTTTGGAATCTCCATACATGACAATTGAGAGGTAAAAGCACGAAAAACAGGTGATAGATTTTCATATGAAACAGTTGGACAGCGGGTGTTTGGTGCATGACCTTGCACCTTTTCAAATGGAAATGGGAAGACTAGATTCATTTGACTTAGTGGTTTTAAACTCATGACTCAAAAGATCTGAAATAGATTGAGTAATTTGTGCAGGCTCAGGAAAAATATTACCTGGTGGGTTCAAAGACTCATGGCAATGCATAGGATCTTGGGGCTCATTTCTTTGAGTAGTTTTCCTCCTTGCATAGACAATGTCAAAAAATTTTGAGTCTCTGCCATTTACATTCGTTACATAGGGTTCAAAATTTTCATGTCTCGGCATTAGAGATAAACCACCTGTGTCTTCATCATTTAAAAAACTTGACTCATTTATATTAAGAGGTGTGGAGTCTTTAAGTTGAAAATATTGTGTTGAATCTTCATTTTTTCTCCCTCCTGGAGATGAGTATTAAAAAAAGGTGTTGACAAAAAAAATGTGACATCCATAGTTATAAAAGAATTTTTAGAGATGGGATCAAAACACTTGTATCCTTTTTGATTGGGAGCATACCCAATAACCACACACTTTTTTGCTCGAGGGTCAAGTTTATTGTGATTGTGGTCATGTATATGGACAAATACCGTGCACCCAAATATTTTTAGGAGTAAAAAAGTTGAAAGCCTATTTGTTGGAAAAACATGCAGAAACACATCAAGAGGGGTTTTAAAATTTAAAACCTTACTAGGCATTCTATTAATCAAATAGGTTGCAGTCAAAACAATATCTCCCCAAAGATATTTAGGTACATTGTTTTGAAAAAGTAATGCTTGAGCTACTTCTAACGTGTTTATTTCTCCGCTCAGCCACCCCATTTTGTTGAAGAGTATTAGTACAAGAACTCTAATGAGCAATTCCTGTTTCCATGAAAAAATGGATTAGATGTTTGTTAAAGTATTCTTTACCATTATCCCTCTTGAAAATTTTAATTTTTTTCTGAAAGTGTGTTTTCACCATCTTAAAAATTTTTTGTTAGGAGAAGACCCTTAGAAGCCCCTGTAAGAAGAGTAGATCAGGTGGAGAATAGCACAATAGCTAGAGGTAGAGGAAAACCAAGAAAGACTATAGGTGAAACGGTTAAAAAAGATCTAGATTTGAATAGCTTTTCTGAAGACTTGGTTCATGATAAGACACAATGGCGTCGTTTGATCCATGTAGCCGACCCCACCTAATGGGAAAAGGCTTGGTTGTTGGTTGTTGTATTTCCACTTTAGACTTTTCCTTCATCAAGTACACCCAAGTCAGCCTAGTATGATTATCAATAAACGTGACAAACCATGATTATCAATAAACGTGACAAACCATCGTTTACTTGAAGGTGTAGGATCATGACTAGGTCCCCAAACATCACTATGGATTATGGTAAATGGACTAGATGCTTTAGAGGGTTGAGGCAAATAAGAAGTGCGATGATGTTTAGACAATTGACAAATTTCGCAAGAAAAATGAGACGGATTTTTATTCTTGAAAAATTCAGGAAACAAGTGTTTTAAATAAAGGAAACTTGGGTGGCCTAATCTATAATGCCACAACATTATTTCACTATCCCTAGAAATAGAAACAGAATTGAAACAGGTACGTTGTTGAGATTGTCTACTCAAGTCAAGTTCATCTGCAAAGATATAGAGTCCATCAATCTCCTTAGCACTGCCAATCGTCTTATCCGAATTCAATTCCTAAAATTTACAACACGAGGAATAAAAACAGCGTGACATTTAAGGTCAATTGTTATTTTACTAATAGATAATAGATTGCACAATAAGTTAGGAACATGAAGAACATCATGAAGAATTAACGAAGGAGAAAGAGGAACAAAGCCAATTCCGGCTATTGCAGAGAAAGAACCATTTACAATTTTGATTTTTCTATTGCCTGCACAAGGACTATAAGATGAAAACAATTTTGAACAATCTGTCATATGGTTAGTTGCTCTAGAATCAATGATCCATGAAGTTTTTTAATTCAGTTTGGTACTAAAAAGAGCAGCAGTGAGATAGATACCTTTTTGTGCCAAAGAACAAGATGGATTAACTTACATGTTTGGAGAAAACAATTTGTACAGTTGTTCTAATTGTTCCTTTGTAAATGGAGATGCCTCAGAATTAATTTGGGGCTCCTAAATGTCCTCGGAGATGGTTTGAAAAGCACGAGTCTCTTTGCTGGATTTCTTTCTCCAGTTTGGTGGTTTGCCATGGAGTTTCCAACAAGTCTCCTTTATATGCCATGGTTTTTTGCAATGTTCACAACATGGTTTTTTTTTTTTTTTCTGTCTGAATCCTCTCCTTTAATCACAAAAGCTGAACCTTCAACTTCTTGAATTTTGGAGATTTTAGGATTGTGCAGCATAATTCTTCTCCTAGATTCCTCCTGTCTAATTTTTGAGAAAACTGCACGAATGGAGGGAAGCGATTTTCAACCTAGAATTCGACTGCGTACTTCATCCAAACTTTGATTCAGACTAGCAAGAAAACATGTAGACCCGATCATTCTCCTCCCTTTTTTTGAACTGAGTAGAGTCATTGGGGTTTTCCACTTATCCAATTCTTGCCAAAGAGTCACCATCACATTGTAGTAACTGGTAACATCTTGATCACCTTGTTTGGATTACCAGAGATGAGTCTTCTAGTAAAAAATTTGAGGAGTTTTCTAGGTCAGAATAACAATCACGAACAGCCTCCTAGACATCCTTTGTCGTCGCTAGGAATAGATGAGGTTTCCCAATTGCTGGCTCTATAGAATTAATCAGCCAAGCAATTATAAGAGAGTTTTCGGACCTCCATTTTTTCAGAGAAGGATCATTTGGTCCAGGTTGCGCCGTTTCTCCTAACTTCCCCTTGCCACCCATTATCAACTTCACGGATTGAGCCCATTCAAGGTAGTTTTTTCCGTTAAGTTTATGGACGGTGAGTTGCAGGTTGGAATTCTGATAAAGGGCATCAACAGATGATGACAACCCTAGTTGAATAGACGTGTTGCTCCTGGATGAATCCGAGGAGGTCGTTGAAGGTGTTGCGCCGGTCATCACCGTTTTCACCATTGCGGAAGATGGTCCAAAGCAGGAGGCTCTGATACTACATAGGTTTTGATAAGAGAATACTTTTTATTCTCAGATGATTTTATTGAAACATAAACAAGATACTTATAGATAGATTTGGTTAAGGAAAGATAACCAAATCTGTTGTACAGAGAATAAAATAAAAACAGAAAAGATTTTCTATCTAAAATCTGATTAAATCAGATTTTATTCTAACTTCTAATCTAAATCTGATTGATTTAGATTTATTCTAACAGAATCTCCTAATGAACTAATCTGAATTAGATCTATTCAGATCTTAACAGATTTCCTAACAGATTTCAACAGAACCCAATACTAAACTCCAACCAACCAAAGCTGAGGAAATAGTGGATAAAGACAAATTTCAAAGGCTTGTTGGGAGACCGATTTATTTGTCTCATACTCGTCCGGATATAGTCTTTGCTGTGAGTATGGTAAGTCAATTTATGCATTCTCCTGGACCTGAATATTTTGAAGCTGCGAACAGAATTCTGAGGTACCTAAAGGGGTCTCCTGGAAGAGGACTACTTTACAAGAAACGTGGATCCTTACAAGTGGAGGTCTACACTGATGTAGACTGGGCTGGTAGTGTTACTGATCGGAGGTCTACTTCTGGCTATTTTACATTTATTGGAAGAAATCTAGTTACTTGGAGAAGCAAGAAACAAAACGTGGTTGCTAGAAATAGTGCAAAAGCTGAATACAGGTCAATGGCACAAGGGATCTGTGAGGTTCTGTGGATTGACAAAATGCTAACTAAATTAAAGGGATACAATCTAGCACCAATGAAACTATACTGTGATAATAAATCTGCAATTGCTATTGCTCATAATCTAGTTCTACACGATAGAACTAAACATGTGGAAGTTGAAAAAACATTTCATCAAAGAGAAAATAGAGAATGGGCAAATCTGTATACTATACATTTCTACAACAGATCAGACAACTGCTATGAAGCACAGGTATTTCATAATGTCTGCCATACTTGTGTCGGATATGTACCCGTGTCGGATACGTACCTGTATCCGTACTAGATACTCGGATACTTGATAAATGTTAGTTTAATTTTTTAACAAAAGTAATATCCCCGCACCATACCCGTGTCATATCCGATACTCGTACCTGTATCCGTGCATCATAGGACAACAAACATTCTGACCAAGGGGCTGCCTAAGAAGTTTTTTGACAATATAATTCGCAAGTTGTCCATGGAAGATATTTTCAAGCCAGCTTGAGGGGGAGTGTCGATTGAGATATTGAAAATAATGTTTTAATTGATTTTACATATTTTCTTTTATTTATTTATTGTAAATATTCTGTTTTCTAGTCAATTTATTAGTTTCCTAAGTTAGAATATTCTGATTGATAGTTTTCTGTTTTTTAGAGACTTGTTTCCTTTTTTTATTGTATATATTTCACCTATAAAGGGAGATTTCTATACGTCTTTTAGACATATCAATAAAATATCTATTTCAAGTCATAGTTTTCAACACTCCCCCTCAAGGTGGAGCATATAGGTCATATGCACCAAGTTTGTTACAAATATAACTTATCGAAGGGTCTCTCAAAGACTTGGTGAAAACATTAGCCAGTTAATCATTCGAATTGACGAAGTTAGTGGTGATGTCTCCAGATAGGATCTTCTCTCTAATAAAATAACAATCTATCTCTATGTGTTTGGTCCTCTCATGAAACACTGGATTAAAGAAGATATGCAATGCAACTTAGTTATCTCAAATGAGCGTCATTTGCATAATATCCCCAAATTGGAGCTCCTTAAACAGTTGTTTTAACCAAATGAGTTCACAAATGGTTAAAGCCATTGCTCGATATTCTGCTTTGACACTTGATCTTGCGGCCACATTTTGTTTCTTACTCTTCCACGATATTAGATTATCTCCGATGAATACACAATACCCAGAAGTGGATCTTCTATCTGTAAGAGAGCCTGCCCAATCAGCATTTGAATATCCAACAATTTGAGTATGACCTTCATCTTCATAGATGAGGCCTTTTCATGGAGCTCTTTTAATATACTTCAGGATATGAATGACTGCATCCCAATGTCCTTCACAAGATGAGTTATATACTGAGTTACCACACTCACTGCAAAAGATATTTAGACGATTAACAATGAGGTAGTTTAATTTTCTGACCAATATTCTATATTTTCCTGGGTCTGAAAGTGGCTTCCCCTGATCAAGTAGAAGCCTGACATTAAGATCCATAGGAGTGTCAATAGGTTTTGCATTCAATAAACTTGTTTTCTCAAGGATGTCCATAGCGTACTTCCTTTGTGAGATAACTATACCATCCTTAGATTGTGCCACTTAGATTCCCAAGAAATAACGAAGTTTGCCAAGATCTTTGGTTTGAAAATGATGACAGAGGTATTGTTTTATCTAAGTTATGCCCTGGTGATTGCTGCCAATGATAACAATGTCGTCCACATATACAATCAAATAGATGTCACCTTGGGCTGTTTGGCGATAGTAGACAGAGTGGTCAGTCTCACTTCGAAACATACCAAATTGTTGAACTACAGTACTGAATCGACCAAACCAAGCCTGAGGAGGTTGTTTGAGACCATACAAGGACTTGTGAAGTCGGCAAACGAGGCCAGAAGACTCCCCCTGAGCAACAAACTTTGGTGGTTGCTCCATGTAAACCTCTTCTTCTAGATCACCATGGAGAAAAACATTTTTGATGTCTAGTTGGTGAAGGGGTCAATGGCAAATAGCAGCCATAGATAGAAAGAGCTGAACAGAAGCCATCTTCGCCATCAATGAGAAAGTGTCTCCATAATCCAAGCTAAATATTTGTGTATACCATTTTGCCACCAAACGCGCCTTGAGGCGATCAAGCTTGCCATCTAGGTCAACCTTGACCATATAGATCCACTGACAGCCTGCAATAGACTTCCCTAGAGGAAGAGGAACAAGTTCCCAAGTACCACTGTTCTGAAGAGCACACATTTTCCTCAATCATAGCTTGTCTCCACCTAGGATGGGATAAGGCGTCACTTGTAAATTTAGGAATAGACACAGAAGACAAGGAAGAAAGACATGGAAAATGCGAAGAAGACAGACGATGATAACTCAAAGTAACATAGTGAGGAGAAGGGTTACGAGTAGACCGTATAGCTTTTCTGAGAGCAATGGGAAGTTCAGGCTCAAGAGGCAGTGCCGGAGTTGGTAAAGGAGTTGGTGCCAGAGGAGAGTCCATAGTGACCTCTTCAACTTCTGGTGGAGGTAGTGGCAGTGGAGGTGGCTGGGGTCGGCGATGATATACTTGAAAGGGTCATATGATTGGTGGGGGTCCTTCAACAAGAGGTAGCTGAGCGGTATCATATGCAATTGAGACGAGAAGAGGAGGAACAGAGAAAACCTCAGTAATGGGTTCAGGAGTCAAACTAAAAGAGTCAAAGAAGGGAACCGACTCGAAGAATGTGACATTGGCAGAAACCAGGTAACGGTGGAGAGTAGGTGAAAAACAACGATAACTTTTGAGACCAATTGTAACCAAGAAAAACATATTTGATGGAGCGGGAAGAAAGTTTGTCAAGACCAGGAGTGAGATTATGGACAAAACATGTTGACCCAAAAACACGAGGCGGAGGAGAATGGAGGGGCCGATGAGGAAACAACACAGAGTGGGGTACCTGGTTTTCAAGCATAGAAGAGGGTATGCGGTTAATCAAGTAACAAGCAGTAAGAACTGCATCACCCCAAAAACGGAAAGGGACATGACTATGAAGCAAGATTGTTCGAGTTGTTTCAATAAGGTGTCTATTTTTGCGCTCAACAATCCCATTTTGTTGAGGGGTATAGGCACAAGATGTTTGGTGAAGAATGCCATTAGATGCCATAAAATGTTGAAAAGGTGGAGATAAAAATTCACGGGCATTGTCACTACGCAATGTATGAATTAGAACACCAAATTGAGTTTTTATTTCATTATAAAATTTCTGAAAAATAGAAAACAACTCAGACCTGTTGTGCATTAAAAATAACCAAGTACACCAAGAGTAGTCATCAATGAAAGTAACAAAGTATTTGAAACCCAAAGTAGACTCAATATGACTAGGACCTCAAACATCAGAACTAAAGTAAACGGAGACAACTCGACGAAAGACTCTGTTGGGAAATAGACTACTGGTGTGTTTCCCAAGTTGACACGACTCACAAGGTAAACTAGATAACTTAGATAAGTTTGAGACCATTCTTTGTAGTTTGGCAAGGCTGGGATGACTCAACTGAACATGAATGGTGAGAGGGGAATTCGTGATAGAGCAAACACGAGAGGTGGGAGAGAGCTGGTAGAGGCCATTGGACTCATGTATGGCACCAATCATCTGTCCCGAACTCCGGTCCTGCAAAATGATAGAGTCTTTAGTGAATGTAATGTTACAATTTAAAGAATGGGTCAAACGACTGATGGACAATAAATTAAAAGGACTACTAGGAACATAAAGCACGGAGTCAACAGACACGAAAGGGAGGGGATGGACAATGCAAATCCCTTGCGACCGTGTTTGGGAACCATTTGCTAAAGTGATGATAGAAAAATAACCAGAAGCATAAATTTTGGAGAAAAGGTGCTTATTACCAGAGATGTGATCAGAGGCACCAGAATCAAGGACCCAAGGACCCAAGGATGGTGACTGAGAGAGACAAGCAAATGCATTACCAGTGTGCTCAATAGATGTAATGGAACTAGAGGCTTGATGTTGCTCAACTCACTTAAGAAAATTTGCATACGCAACAGGAGATGCGGTTGGTTAGGTAGAGGGCTCAAGATGACTCGGGGCAGTACTTTGGGCAACATTGGCAGCCCGGGGAGTGTATCACTGTGATTAATTTTATATATGCTAGAATCAATTAGGATTGTAGCATATCAGGATTGTGTCACTGTGATTAATTGTAATTATTATTAACATCTATATATAGAGATCATGTGTGGTCTGATTAGACACAATTCAACAATAATCCCTTTTTCAAGTCTTATCAACTCCAATCGTCTTCCCCGTGACAAGTTCCTAAAAGGCACAGTGAAAATGGAAAAAGACCCTGCCAATTCTTTCTCTATACAGGACCGAAATACAGGACAGACGATTGGCGCAGGATTTGAATCACATGGTCTCTACTATTTCCAGCCTCCATCTTCAATTGCTTGCACCGTTGCTGATTTACTCAGTCTCCTTCATTGTCTGGGTCATCCAAATCTAAATAGACTAAAGAAAATGGTCCCTCATCTTTCCCACCAACAATCTCTAGAGTGTGAGTCATGTCAGCTTGGTAAACATATTCGATCTTCTTTTCCGAGCTCTGTTCATCGTAAAGAAACTTCTCCCTTTGCTCTTGTCCATTCAGATATTTGGGGTCCTAGTCGAGTCAATTCTATCTTAGGCTATAGGTACTTTGTTACTTTCATTGATGACTTTTCAAGATGCACTTGGATTTTTTTAATGAAGGAACGTTCAGAGTTGTGCACTATTTTTCAAAACTTTTGCAATGAAATTCAAACCCAATTTGGACACTCTATTCGCATCTTGCGTAGTGATAATGCAAAAGAATACTTTTCTGCTCCCCTTAATCATTTTATGGCGTCTCATGGCATAATTAATCAATCCTCTTGTCCACATACACCACAACAAAATAGTATTGCTGAAAGAGAACATCGCCATATTTTTGAAACTGCTCGTACCCTTTTGTTACATGCCAATGCACCTTTAAAATTTTGAGGTGATGTAGTACTCACTGCTGGATTCTTGATAAATCGGATGCCTTCCTCTGCCTTAAATAACAAAGTATCTCATTCCTTGTTGTTTCCTCAGGACCCACTTTTTACAGTTCCCCCCTGTGTCTTTGGTTTTACTTGCTTTGTACATGATCTCACACCAGGTATTGATAAATTGTTTACTCGTGCTGTCAAGTGTATCTTTCTTGGCTATTTTCGTGTACAGAAAGGATACAAATGCTATTCTCCTTTTACTCATCGTTTTTACATGTCTGCTGATGTCACCTTTGAGGATACACCTTATTTTACTACGTCGGTGACACCAGATTCTGTCTCCCAGGTATTGCCCATCAATTTTCCCATTCCACTTGTTATTGATTCTTCAGTAGCAGATTTGGCAGGGTCTTCTTCTCTATCTATGTCTCCCACTCCTCGTCCTCTTATAACTTATCAGCGTCGACCCCGCCAAACACATTTGGAGGAAATTGCTATTGAAGATTCATCCTCTGCTCCGATCTCTGAACCTATTTCAGATCCGCCTGCATCTCCTGATGATGTCCCTATTGCTCTTCGCAAAGGTACACGGTCTACTCGTAACCCTCATCCAATTTATAATTTCTTAAGTTATCACCGTTTATCTCCTTCCCATTGTGCCTTTGTATATGCTATTTCCTCTATATCTATTCCTAAAAATGTCCAGGAAGCACTCTCTCATCTAGGATGGCGACAGACTATGATTGACGAGATGACAGCTTTAGAATCCAATAACACTTGGACACTTGTTCCCTCTTCTTCAGGGAAATCAACTGTTGGCTGTCGTTGGGTGTTCGCTATCAAAGTGAGTCTAGATGGTCAAATTGATCGGTTGAAATTCCGTTTAGTAGCTAAAGGCTATACTCAGGTATTTGGGCTAGATTATGGTGATACTTTCTCCCCAGTTGCAAAAATGGCTTCTGTTCGTCTATTCTTGTCCATGGCTGCCATGCGCTGCTGGCCTCTGCATCAGTTGGACATCAAAAATGCATTCCTTCATGGTGATTTAGAAGAGGAGGTTTATATGGAGCAACCTCTAGGGTTTGTTGCTTAGGGGGAGTCACGTGGATATGTTTGCAGGTTGCATAAGGCCTTATGCGGTCTCAAACAGAGACCTCGAGCTTGGTTTAGTTGATTTAGTGCAGTCCTTAAACAATTCGGCATGATTCACAGTGGGGCAGACCACTCTGTGTTTTATAAACATTCTCTCTCTAATTAGTGCATTTATCTTCTTGTGTATGTAGATGACATTGTCATTACAGGGGATGATCATGATGGCATCAAACGCCTCAAGGAGCACTTGTTTCAATTTCCAAACCAAAGATTTGGGACGGTTACGATACTTCCTTGGAATTAAAGTAGCTCAATCCAGCACTGGTATTGCTATATCTCAGAGGAAGTATGCTCTTGATATTTTGGAAGAAACAGGGATGATAAATTGTAAACCGATTGACACTCCTATGGATCCTAATGTTAAACTTATACCAGATCAGGGGGAGCCCTATTCAGATCCAAGAAGGTATCGGAGACTAGGGAAGTTGAATTATCTTACTATGACCCGACCAGACATTTCTTTTGCTATTAGTGTTGTGAGCCAATTTCTTAACTCTCCCTGTAGCAGTCATTGGGACGCAGTAATTCGAATCTTAAGATATATTAAAGGTTCACCGGGACGTGGATTGGTATATGAGAATAGAGGTCATACTAATATTATTGCTTACACAGATGCAGATTGGGCTGGTTGTCCAAGTGATAGGTGATCAACTTCAGGTTATTGTGTTCTTGTTGGAGGCAATCTCATCACATGGAAGTGCAAAAAGCAAAATGTTGTTACTAGATCGAGTGCAGAAGCAGAGTATCGAGTTATGATTCTTACTACATGCGAACTCATATGGCTAAAGCAACTTATTTCTGAGTTAAAGTTTTGTAAAATGGGGTCTATGAATCTTATTTGTGATAATCAAGCAGCTTTACACATTGCCTCTGACCCAGTCTTCTATGAGCGGACTAAATACATAGAGATTGATTATCACTTTATTCGTGAAAAGGTTATCTCTGGAGAAATTATCACATATTTGTGAATTCTAATGATCAGCTGGCGGATGTGTTCACTAAGTCACTCCGAGGTCCAAGGATATTATATATATGTAACAAGCTGGATACTTATGACATATATGCTCCAGCTTGAGGGGGAGTGTTGAGAAAATATGATTAATAGAAGTTATGTATTGTTGGACGGTGTGGACGGTGGAATTCTATTCATTGTATCTATGTATTCATAGTATTAACACTTCTAGGACTTAGCATAGATAATTAATGATCTACCTTGTAGTCAAGTGTATATATATTGTAGTCTCATATTGAAGATTAATAATATACAGAAAGTTATATTCAGTTTTAACATTAAGTTGGTATCAAAGCGGGTTGATTCCGCTCCTGCTCTTCATCCCCGTCATTGTTCCAGCCACTGTCAAGGTTGGAACTTCGTCCAAGTCCCCTCATCTGTTAGAGAGAGGGCCCCAATCACCTCAGACGGCCATTTTTGGCCATTCCCCAGAAGACCCGTCGCCGGAAAACCCCCCACGTGCCGCCACCAGTCTGCACCACGTCTGGCGCGTGTAAGCCAAGCGCCGCCTTCCCGGTACCGGATTCCGTCGCGGCTGGTCCCAGTGTGCTCGTCGGCCCTCCCTGAGTTCGTTCAAGTGGTCATCTGCTCCGTTCATTAGTGTTTGGCTAGTGGGTCTTAAGAGCCCATCTCTGTTCGTCTGCTATTCGTTCCTGTTTGGCTTGTTTCTTCAATGGATCAGAATATTTTGTCAGATGCTGAATACAAGGAATATCTTCAGTTCAAGGCAGCACAACAGAATTCATCTTCAGCAGCTATAGCTTATACTGGTAATTCTACGGTTTGTCTCTCTCATTCCTCGTCTGTTGAATCCTGGATTTTGGATTATGGTGCTTCCGATCACATGGCTAGTAATCCCTCTCTTTTCTCAAAAATATCACAACCCAAAAATTCACACTATATCACCCTTGCCAATGGCTCCAAGGCAAAAGCCAAAGGTATTGGTCGAGCCACACCTCTTCCCTCCTTGCCATTAAATTTTGTTCTCTTTATTCCTGGTTGCCCCTTTAATTTAGTTTCCGTTAGTCAACTCACTCGTAATCTTAATTGTTCCATAACCTTTACTGCCAAGTCTTTCTCTATACAGGACCGGAATACAGGACAGACGATTGGCGCAGGATTTGAATCACATGGTCTCTACTATTTCCAGCCTCCATCTTCAATTGCTTGCACCGTTGCTGATTCACCGAGTCTCCTTCATCATCGTCTGGGTCATCCAATTCTAAATAAACTAAAGAAAATGGTCCCTCATCTTTCCCACCTGCAATCTCTGGAGTGTGAGTCATGTCAGCTTGGTAAACATATTCGATCTTCTTTTCTGAGCTCTATTCATCGTAAAGAAACTTCTCCCTTTGCTCTTGTCCATTCAGATATTTGGGGTCCTAGTCGAGTCAATTCTATCTTAGGCTATAGGTACTTTGTTACTTTCATTGATGACTTTTCAAGATGCACTTGGATCTTTTTAATGAAAGAACGTTCAGAGTTGTGCATTATTTTTCAAAACTTTTGCAATGAAATTCAAACCCAATTTGGACATCCTATTTGCATGTTGCATAGTGATAATGCAAAAGAATACTTTTTTGCTCCCCTTAATCATTTTATGGCGTCTTATGGCATAATTCATCAATCCTCTTGTCCACATACACCACAACAAAATGGTATTGCTGAAAGAAAACATTGCCATATTATTGAAACTGCTCGTACCCTTTCGTTACATGCCAATGCACCTTTAAAATTTTGGGGTGATGCAGTACTCACTGCTGGTTTCTTGATAATCGGATCCCATCCTCTGCCTTAAATAACAAAATACCTCATTCCTTGTTGTTTCCTCAGGACTCACTTTTCACAGTTCCCCCACGTGTCTTTGGTTCTACTTGCTTTGTACATGATCTCACTCCAGGTATTGATAAATTGTCTGCTCGTGCTGTCAAGTGTATCTTTCTTGGCTATTCTCGTGTACAGAAAGGATACAGATGCTATTCTCCTTTTACTCATCGTTTCTACATGTTTGTTGATGTCACCTTCTTTGAGGATACACCTTATTTTACTACGTCGGTGACACCAGATTCTATCTCCCAGGTATTGCCCATCAATTTTCCCATTCCACTTGTTATTGATTCTTCAGTATCAGATTTGGCAGAGTCTTCTCCATCTGTGTCTCCCACTCCTCGTCCTCTTATAACTTATCAGCGTCGTCCCCGCCAAACACATTTGGAGGAAATTGCTATTGAAGAGACGGATGATTCATCCTCTGCTCCAATCTCTGAACCTACTCCGGATCCACTTGCATCTCCTAATGATGTCTCTATTGCTCTTTGCAAAGGGTACACAGTCTACTCGTAACCCTCATCCAATTTATAATTTCTTAAGTTATCACCGTTTATCTCCTTCCCATTATGCCTTTGTATCTGCTATTTCCTCTATTTCTATTCCTAAAAATGTCCAAGAAGAACTCTCTCATCCAGGATGGTGACAGGTTATGATTGACGAGATGACAGCTTTAGAATCCAATAACACTTGGACACTTGTTCGCTCTTCTTCAAGGAAATTTACTGTTGGCTGTTGTTGGGTGTTCGCTATCAAAGTGAGTCCAGATGGTCAGATTGATCGGTTGAAAGCCCGTTTAGTAGCTAAAGGTTATACTCAGGTATTTGGGATAGATTATGGTGATACTTTCTCCCCAGTTGCAAAAGTGGCCTCTGTTCGTCTATTCTTGTCCATGGCTGCCATGCGCCGTTGGCCTCTGCATCAGTTGGACATCAAAAATGCATTATTAGAAGAGGAGGTTTATATAGAGCAACCTCCAGGGTTTGTTGCTCGGGGAGTCACGTGGATATGTTTGCAGGTTACATAAGGCCTTATACGATCTCAAACAGAGCCCTCGAGCTTGGTTTAGTAGATTTAGTGCAATCCTTAAACAATTCGACATGATTCGCAGTGGGGTAGACCACTCTGTGTTTTATAAACATTCTCCCTCTAATCAGTGCATTTATCCTGTTGTGTATGTAGATGACATTGTCATTACAGGGGATGATCATGATGGCATCAAATGCCTCAAGGAGCACTTGTTTCAACATTTCCAAACCAAAGATTTGGGACGGTTACGATACTTTCTTGGAATTGAAGTAGCTCAATCCAACACTGGTATTGCTATATCTCAGAGGAAGTATGCTCTTGATATTTTGGAGGAAACAAGGATGATAAATTGTAAACCGATTGACACTCCTATGGATCCTAATGTTAAACTTATGCCAGATCAGGGAGAGCCCTATTCAGATCCAGGAAGGTATCGGAGACTAGTAGGGAAGTTGAATTATCTTACTATGACCCGGCCAGACATTTCTTTTGCTGTTAGTGTTGTGAGCCAAGTTCTTAACTCTCCCTGTAACAGTCATTGGGACGCAGTAATTCGAATCTTGAGATATATTAAAGGTTCACCGGGACGTGGATTGGTTTATGAGAATAGAAGTCATACTGATATTATTGCCTATACCGATGTAAATTGGGCTGGCTGTCCAAGTGATAGGCGATCAACCTCAGGTTATTGTGTTCTTGTTGGAGGCAATCTCATTACATGGAAGAGCAAAAAGCAAAATGTTATTGCTAGATCGAGTGCAGAAGCAGAGTATCGAGCTATGACTCTTACTACATGCGAACTCATATGGCTAAAGCAACTTATTTTTGAGTTAAAGTTTTGTAAAATAGGGTCTATGAATCTTATTTGTGATAATCAAACAGCTTTGCACATTGCCTCTAACCCAGTCTTCCATGAGTGGACTAAATACATAGAGATTGATTGTCACTTTATTCGTGAAAAGGTTATCTCTGAAAAAATTATCACATCATTTGTGAATTCTAATGATTAGCTGGCGAATGTATTCACTAAGTCACTCCGAGGTCCAATGATATCATATATATGTAACAAGATGGATGCTTATGACATATATGCTCCAACTTGAGGGGGAGTGTTGAGAAAATATGATTAATAGAAGTTACGTATTGTTGGACGGTGTGGACGGTGGAATTCTATTCATTGGTTCTATGTATTCATAGTATTAACACTTCTAGGACTTAGCATAGACAATTAATGATCTACCTTGTAGTCAAGTGTATATATATTGTAGTCTCATATTGAAGATTAATAATATACAGAAAGTTATATTCAGTTTTAACATTAAGTCTTCTCTTTTCTCAAAAATATCACAACCCAAAAATTCACACTACATCACCCTTGCCAATGGCTCTAAGGCAAAAGCCAAAGGTATTGGTCAAGTCACACTTCTTCCCTCCTTGCCATTAAATTTTGTTCTCTTTATTCATGGTCTCCCTTTTAATCTAGTTTCCGCTTGTCAACTCACTCGTAATCTTAATTGTTCTATAACCTTTACTGCCAATTGGTTTTAAGTTGGTATCTAACATGATATCAAAGCCAAGATCCCATCTTTGTTTTTGCCTACTTTGTTAGGCTTGCCTATGTTGTCCAGGCATCTGTGGAAGGGGGGTGTTAAGAGTCCCACATTGCCTGCGTCAATCTCCCGGGTGCGGTTTATATATCTGTTGGGCCACTCCACTTAATGCCAATTGGTTTTAGGTTGGAATCTAATAGGTTACTGCATAATTTTTTTCTTTGGTAAGCTTATGAATGGAAATAAGATTATTGGAAAGTTTGAAAACATGGAGCACATTGTTTAAGTGTAGGGAATGATGGAGTTGAATAGTATTAGAACCTATAATTGAGGTATGAGAACCATCAACTACGATTATATGATGTTTACTAGAAGAGGGTTGATAAGATAAAAAATGTGGAGAATAGAAGGTCATATGGTCAATCGCACCAGAGTCAATAATCCACAGATCCTCAGGAACAGAACTAGAAACACTAAAAGATTGGGAACATAAATTCTTACTAGTCATGGCCAGAGAACAAGAGCCAGAAGGCTTACTGAGTGAGTCAATGAGAGTTCGTAGGTGCTCCAGCTCATTTTTACTAAGGGCTGGAACTTCATCTCCCACCTTTGAGTCTTCACCCATAGTCATAGAATCCGAAGTGGTCACATTTACCTGGTTGTGTTGCATACCCTTGAACCCTCCTATGCGGCTAAGAACCTGGTCCTTCCTGTTGAGTTTGAAGTAGTTCTCCTTGGTGTGACCAGATTTCTTACAATAGGTGCACCAAGGACTCTCTCGATTAGGCCTGGAGGAGGAAGAAGAAGAGCCTAGTTTAGTTGTCTTGCCCATTACCAAGGCTGACCCACCAGTGGGCTTGTCATTAAGCATGATAACACTACGACTTTCCTCTCCTCGAATAGTGTAGAACACCTCAAATAGTGAGGGCAGTTTCTCCTTGCCCAGAATCTAAACCCGAATAGGTTCATACTCAGTATTTAGACTGGAGAGGAACTCAAGATCCGGTCCCTTTCAACAAAACTAGTCAACGTGGAAGCATTCTTGCTACACTCCATTTTTAGATTATGATATTGATCCAACTCAATCCACTAAGGGTCCCATAATAATCTGTAACCGAGAGTGCTCCTTGTTTGGTAGGGAAGATTTTTGTCTTCAACTTATAGCAAGTGGCGATGACCTATTTCATAGAGAAGGTCTAGCGAAGATTGTCCTAAATTTTGCAAGAAGAAGGAAGGAACATGTAGTTCCTGCTAACCTCGGGAGTCATGGAGTTCTAGAGCCATGTCATAATAAGAGAGTCCTCATCATCCCACGTCTCAAATTGTGGGTCATCCTTCTTAGGAGCAGTCCCTTCGATGGGTTTAACTTCTGACGGCCCTTAAGGGTAGTATGGATGACTTGGGCCCACTGCAAGTAATTTTTTCCATTAAGGCGATAGGTGGGATGCAAGATTGGGAGATTATTGGGATTCAGAGGTATGGGTTGTGCCGTGTTGGGTTGCGGGATGGCTTTGGTAGTTTCGTTGTCTAACATGGTCATAGTTGAACAGGAGCAGGAGACGCCAGCAAATAGAATGGGACTGCTGGCAAGGTGAATGGAGCCTTGGATAGTGACACGTGGCTTACATGCGCTGGCAGGTGGACGTGCACATGCAGGTGTGAGTGGTTTTTTGGTGGCGAGGCTCTGGGAGATGGCCAGTCGGAGGTCTAGGTGACAACGGGTGTGCTTGCTCTGATGGTTTGGGTGCGGGAAATGGATTGGGTTGTGTCACAGTCAATAGTGTGTGATGAAGGCACTGAACCCAGCGATGAAGACTGGTTTGATCAACAATGAAGGCTTATGGCAGTGGAAACAATAGAAGCTCCCAGATCGGGAGCTTTAATACCATCTTGAAAGAATAATTCTTAATATTATTACTTGAATTACAATTGTACAGAAGTAATTTACATTATATAGACTTACGTTAATAACTACTTGCTTATAATAGACCTAAATTACAAGAAACAATTATGTCTTAATAAAAGGAAACAGAGAGACAAATCTGTCACAAAGAAAACAGAAATAATCTGTCCTAAAATAGTACAATCTACAATAATACTCAGCAGAATACTTGATCCCATGCATGAATCCCGGATTGGCTTCTCTGATGATGCATTCAAGAATATTTTACCCAAGAAACCTTTTTTTTTGTGTGTGGAATTGTTATGCTTTCAATGTATGCAAATCCAGTGTCTTTCCTTATCTTTCTTCTATTATTGATATTACTGTATCATTTACAATGTGTATCGTCTATTTCTGTTTTTTATTTGGTCAGCAAAGGAAGGAACTAATGGAAGGAAATTTGTGAGCAAATGGCATCCCACAACAAAGGGTACGCTTAGAAGGAACTATAGAGTCCCATCCAAGTCCGAGGGGAGACGTCTTCTTAAAGCCATTGCATCTCTATTATCAGATGATGATCACTTTGTTGATGCCACTTCTCACAAGGTATTGCATTTTTTCCCTAGCTCTGTTTCTATTGGAAGTGTCTTTTTTTTTTTTCTGGTTTTTTCTCCCCATAATGTGATTTAGTTTGATGTAAGACATGCTTGACATATATGTTACTAATAAACCATTGTAGGGTTGTCAAATCCGGAGGGAAAGTGCTCACGGAGAAAGTGTGTGTTGCAACAATGTGAGAGCTCTTTTCGATGAGCTCCCAACTCCCCATCTCATTGTGGAAATCACATCTTTTCCTACTGGACCGCTTACTGACAAGGATTACACTAAAGCTGAGAAGCTTGAGAGGATTCTCAGATCTAGTCCTTCTGTTTGAGCCATCTATGGCGTTCATGCTTTCATATACATATTCTTTGCTAGCTTGTAAATATTGTTATGATGAACAGAAATTTGTATCAGTTCAACTCTATAACATTTTACATATTGAATTGAATCACAGTTACACCTTTCAAAGACATTAACCTCGTCCCTTATTTTGTAAAAGACATTGGACAAGGAAAATCAGATTATATCAGTTTTGGTAGTGAAAAATATTAGCTGCATGTAACGTAAATCATGCATGGATTTGAGATGAAATTCTTCATGCTCATGCTATTTTTTTTTTGTATGTTGCATGTAAATTCTGTTTTTAATTACATAAAAGAGATTATTTGTTGTGGGTTACTTGAATGAGGTGATTCGGCTTTGAGTTGCTTGAATGAGACAAATCTGTTTTGGGATTGCTTGAAACCGGTTAGATACATGATTTATCATGTGAGGGTAGTTGTTGATGAACAACACCTTAGAGCTGGCCAGTAGACACTAAGTTTGAGGACTGAAATTTCAGTTAGATACACTCTTCTGAGGACCGTGATTTCTTGCAAATCCCTAGTTGGCATAACATCATACTTTGAGCATATTTATTGAGACAAGTTTTTGTCTTTTTTTCTAAAATTTGGAGTGCTCATATTCGTGTTCACTTGCAAATCTATCCACTAAGATTGTATATCTCATAAAGTTGCATTTTGGTTTACTAACTTCCAGATTAAGGACGCTGAGGCAGCAATAAGAGAAGAGCATGTTTAATTACTCTTTCTTTTGTTTAATATAGTTGTATTCCTTTTGTTTCACGTAATGTGTTCTGAAGTGGATTCAGAGGGTATTTGGAATAGACAAGTATATAGTAATTTTTTCATTGCACAATTGCTGTCAAACGTATTGAACCAGGGGGGTGAGTACCTGCAAAGAGATTCTAACGCTCAAGTCAGGTAGTGCACAAGTAGGGTTTATGCAATTAGATAATAGATACCTCATTAGGTTGACTTAGCCTGGTATATATAGAGCATAGCTAGAATCGTAATAAGATCAGTATTAAATGCAGGTATTTAGGATTTCTATCTTGTTAATGATTGTCTTCCTTTTGTCATTGGAGAGCATCCCTATAATATAGGAACGTAGATATGATTATCCATTGTTAGAGTAGTTATGGATCTTATAATCTCGTAAGATCATGATTGACAGTCAAGGGTATCTGGACAAATCCAACGATTATTATAATCCAATGCCGTGATCTGAGGTCGTAAAGCTTTGATTAGGGTATCGATGGCGGAGTCCGGGGACACGCGTGTCGGGTTGATCCTACTGGATGGGGTCTCGGATCATGGTCCAGCATAGTTGTCCCCAGCTTGGCGCTTAGACAGAGTCTAAGTGTCAAGGTAAGTTTCATTGGGATCACTAGGCACGTGGTGGACTAAGCCTTAGCTTTTGGTACTAGGTTTCGCGATGTCTCACACTAATGCTGAGGTCCATAACCAAACATAAAATACCTCCAAGGTTGGAATGTGGTCGGAAATCGGAACAGGTCCTTGCCAACATTTCCATTTCTTAATCTGAGGTTTAGTTCCATTTGCCCCCGTGGGTGATTCACGAGGTCTTCTCTTCTTTAATAGCATCCTTTGCGACTTGGGCTCCTTGGAAACTGTTGCTTTGACCTTCTTGGGAATTAAGGATCCTTTAATGGAAGACGTCAGCTTCATGCTGTTTCCCAACCACACGTTGCTTTCGTAACCAATAGGAAAGGGAGAGCATTAAATACAGATTTTATGGTTTGACAGGTTCTCTTTCCTAGGAGCCAATCAGAACGCTTCATTCCCTTTATAAATGAGGGATGCTTGCGTTTGACGTTGGCAATGCCCTTCTATGCTTCTATATAGAAATGATCTATTCTCAGAGAATGGTCTCTCCTTTCTTCTTCGTGCATTTCTGGAGAGCTTTGCCTCCTGTGGAGACTTTCTTCTTGTTCTTCCCCAAATTTCTAAAAGTTTATCATTACCTTCGTAAACTGTTCTTCTACTAGATATCTCTTTTTCTTAGCGTATTAACGACAGATATCTCACTCTCCCAGCGTACGAGGATGTATTTGATCTACGCTCTATCGTTGGGGAGATTTGTGATACTTGTTATGTTGGACGGAGGCAATTGGAGAAATAGAGTCCCAAGTCGTTCTCCTTCCCAGCAAATCCTCTAAGAGCATTTGGATATGCGGGGGAGACTATTGTAACACCCCAAAATTTGCTATTTTACATTAATGACTGAATTGTACTGTTTTGTAATTTCTGTGTGTTGTAAATTTATTTTGACTGTTCTGTGATTGCTTTTGATAGTTGTGTGTGATTTACTCCAGGTCAGGAAAAGAATAATATTTTGGCCAGGAAAAATCTTTACTAATTTATTTGGAGCGGGAGGATCTTACTAAACCCGAATTCGAGAGATATGTGTCACAAGCTTTTAATTTTTAGAATTTATCTGTGAAATAAAAATATTCTGTATTTTATTATTTAGCAGATAAATATTTACTGACTTGTAAGCAGTATATTCTGTCTATTGGGTAATAATTTATGTAACTATTATCTATCAGATAATAGTCTGTAGAGAAAGTTCTAATGATTTATTTTGTGAGCCAATAGGAATAATTAAAGCTTGATGAGAACCAATAGTAAATGGTCAATAAAAATGGCTAGACTAGTTAGTTATGTAACTAGATGTAACTAAATGACTTAAACTAAGTTAGATTGAAGCATAAGTAGTAACTAAATGGAGCAAACTTAGTTTGCTACTCAATAGAGTTCATAGTTACAAGAGTTTTCTAGAGTCTTCTTGAAGGTTTGTGAGTCACACTTAAGTAACTAGATAGTTAGCAAAGAAACTAGGAAATCTAACTAAGTTAGCTTGATTTAGTTAGGAATCAATTGAATTTGAAACTTGGCTGGCTTTCCCTTGGAGCTCCACGGTTAGGAAGCTTCATGGATCATCTAGAATTAGGTGATTCATTGCATGACTAATAAGTTTAAACCAATAGAAACTTAGGTGATCAAAGCATGATAGATTAATGACCTAGGCCATGTGATAGTTGTAATTGGTAGCAAAAATCCTTGACTCTCCTTTCCTACACATCTCACGGCAATCATCAGAGGGGGAGGGTGTTTAATGTTCATTTCTATTCACTTTGAATCCATAAGCTTCTCTTTCTCTAAAAACATAACAAAGAACTCCATTTCTCTCCATCTTGAAGCTCACGGCCTCCACACCAAAAGCCACCATCCAAATATTCTAAATTTCATCCAACTTCATTTCCTAAACCTAAACACCATCCTAAACACTTTTCATGTTGTGAACTTAAGCTAGTTCATCCATCTTGTGCTTGGAAACCAAGCTTGAGTTTTCTACTTCAAAAGGTAAAAACTTTGTTTCTTGGTTCAAAGTTTGGATCTTGAGTTTCTAAGCCATGTTTGATGTAACACCCTAAACTTTTGGGTGAATTACCGTTGTGTCCCGAATGTACTGTTTTCCATTTTTTTTAACTTTAGGATAAATGACCGTTATGTCTTTTTTGTACTGTTTGTTGTTTTTCTGTATGAAATACTGTTTTATTTTACTGTCTGTGATTTTATTTGAACTTTTTGTGCGATTTGCTCTGGGACAGGAAAATAATATTTTTCGGGCCGGGGAAATCTTATTTTAATTATTCGGAGCAGGGGGATCTTACTAAACCCAATTCTGAATGATACGGTTAGTAATCTTTTAATTTTTAGGATTTAACTGTGCAATAAAATAATTTTATATTATTATAATATTATTTTATTAGTCAATACAAATAAGCGGTAATGGACCTGGAAATGTTTTGCGGGACCCACGTTTAGCGAAAATAGTTAACGTTTTGGAGTAGTAGCGTAATGATTAGGCTTAATGACTAGGCTTAATTAGTGACAAGGCTTAATGACAAGGCTTAGTGACTAGGCTTGGATTAGCCAATGAGAGCTAAGCTTGGTGATCAAGTTTTAATCCTCACCATTGATCATTTCTAGGGCTTGGATGGAGCCAACCAAGGGGACACCTCCCTTGCATGATGTCTACGGCCAAGTGCCTTTGGAGAGCCAAGAATCACTTCATTCTCTAACACTTTCTCTCTTCTCTCTCTTCCAAAAATACCAAACTCCATTGATGCTTCTTTGAAGGTCCATTCGGCCAAGCACCATTCTTCACCATCCATCCACCCAAAATTCCTTCTAACCTACTTTTCTAAACCTAAACACAATTCTAAGAATATCTCTAGTTGAGAGTTCTTGCAAAATCCATCATCTTGAGCTTGAAAAACTACTTTGAAGATTCTACCTTGAAGGTGAAAATCCTTGTTTTTTATTTCTAAATTCTTTTTCAAGGTTCTAAGCCATGATTGATCCATGGTTTAAGCTTTCTTTCTTGTTGGTAACTTGTAGAAATTGTTTAAGTTTGATAGGCGACTTTGGAGGGTGAAAACCGAAACCCTAGAAGGAGTGAAAGAGTGTTTGTCTTCACTTAAGGTAAGAAGAAGACTTGAATCTTATCATCCTTGGGTGGTGATAAGAAAATGGAATTGTTTGTGGTTGTAGAATCCATAAGGATTCTTTTGTGTTATTTGTTATTAGCTTTCCTATTTGTGATTTGTATTAAATTGCATGTCTACAAGCTTTAAATATATTGTATGTGTTAAAAATGCATGTATAATTAGTAGGATGTGAATAACATGTCAAGGATTGCATGAGTATTCCAAAGAACACCAACGAAGGCTCACAGCCTCAACATCAAAGGAGAACCAAAATGTTCTCATCAATTTTTCAAAAATGTGATTTAATTAACTTAGGGGAATTGATAAAATATAAATTGTTTTAGAACAAGAAAAAAACAAATTTAAAGATTAAATGTCAATTTTATATATTTCGGCCAACATGCCAAATGTGAAGGTTTTTATTTCTAAAATTGTTTTTCAACAAAGGTTAGGTAATAATGCTAAAAGGAATTTTATTACAATGAATTTTGAGGAATAAAAATGATTAGATTAAGTTTAAGAAGTTAAAACTAATGATTTTAATGTTTAGAAGGAAATACAGTAGCTTTTGTAAAATTTCTAACATAGAGCTCATTTTATATTTTGAAGCACGTTAAAGGTTTTCAAGAGTATAAATAAATGGTTAAAATATAAATAAAAGGAATTTTTACAGAAAACTTAGAAAACCATTATCATACATTTCTAAGCAAAATACTGTCAATTTTTGTTAAAACAGACAAATAAGGTAGAAAAGACATCTATTATATCATATACGGTATGAAAAATATTCTACGTAATTCAAACATATTAAATATTATTTTTTATTTATTTAAACAGTAATTTTTAAGGAATTCGGACAAGAAAATGATTTAAAAATCTTACACGATTGAGAAAACGTTTGAAAAACAGTATGCGATTTTAAAAACAGTAAAATATATTTACGCGATTTAAAAACGTTTGTAAAAACGACGCAATTTTGAAAACGCGATAAAATTTCTACGCGATTGACGAAAACAACAAGTTTTTACTGTCGGGCCAAAGTGGTGGACCCGGACAGATTGTGAAACAGTACTGCCAAGTGGGACATACAGTATATATATGAGATTCGCCATTGAGGGCATTTTCGTAATTTTTGTCATTGAGGGCATATTTGGAATTTTTGCCATTGAGGGCATATTTGGAATTTTTGCCATTGAGGGTATTTGCGTAAATACACATATTTATACCATTGAGGGTATTATGGTAATTTTTTATCATGCATCGAGTTAATGCCAATCTTGGTAGATTGATTGACGAGGTGAATCACACTGTGTTGTCAGTGCGATAAGCGTAGTGTGATTCATTACTTTATGGACTTGGAGACATTAGTGTGCGGATTATTCCATTTGTGGACAGTTGGTCGCTCCTCTGGGCCGTGGTAACTGGCAACACACTAATGGACTCGACACGCACTATACTTAATCGAGATCTTGTAAAGTCTAATAGTACATTGCCTGTAGTGACACGACGTTAGACAATGTGCTACACCACGCCATGTGACTGTGGGCTATAGACGCAATGTGAGACCGCGGAATAGTTTGGTTGGGCAGCCGTGGTACTAATAGATTTTGCGGGTCATTCTCTCTGATGTCTGTATGTGTTTAGCTCCATGGAGTAGGATCGTGTCATATTGCATATGTATCTGTGATGTACATTATTATATTTTTATCTGTATCCTCATATATATTTAATTCTTATATTGTATCTATGTTATACTGTATTTATGTTTATATTGTTCGGTGTTATACTGTATTTATGTTTATGTTGTTATGGTATTCTGTTATGGCATTCTATATTGTATGATCTGTATACCTGATTGTATTGTCGTTTTCTTATTTACCATGTTTGTGGTGATATAGATTGTCTTACCTCTTTCTTGTATGTGTTATCTGTATATTTTAAATTATGTGATAAAGAGTTTGAGGAAGAGGAACAGCCTCTTGAGTGTGAGTATCCCGAGGAGGAGGAAGAGCTGCAAGCCGAAGATCAGTTCTACGATCAAGAACCATGCGATCATCCATATCCATTGGATTGATTGTGGGAGGATGACACTACCAGGATTCTTTGGGTTTGTGCAACTTGAGTTTCACGGAGGCTCTGAAGCCTGGCGTCTGCGAGAGGATAGAGACTCAGTGACGTACGTAGGGCGTCTGACTGTGACCATACGTACGGAGTTTGATGGAGTACCGATCTTTTCTACTTTGTTGTATTTGCAGGTGGAGTTGCCACTATCTCTTAGGCGTCATTGGGGTGGTATGTTTGATGCGCCTAGTGAGATCAGTAGCGTATCGACTGCACGGACTCGTGTCCGTAGAGGGTCGAGGCATCCTGGATACCTATCACCTGAAGTTTCATCTGAGAGTGATCCTTCAGAGGGCTAGATATTTATGATGTGTACTTGGACGCGTCTGCGTTGTATATATAGACCTTGTACTGCTTGTTTACTGTTCTGTTTTAGTCTTTAAATATTGGTAGTTGTACATTATTTGTATAACCTATGATGGAACCATATGTATATTATGTGTGATAATAGTGTGCTTATTTTATGTTTTGTGTTATTTTATCTCGTAATATTCTGTTTAATCGGAAAAAATTTTCAACCCATATTATTATATAATAAATGTTTTACAACTTGGGTAGATTTTATTTATCTTTATTTTCTTTTCTTTATAAATGTGACATCCCCATAAGGGTGTTACATTAGTTGGTATCAGAACCCAAGTTAAAGTCTTTTGGGGTTGTGGTTGGGTCTGTTTTTGTTTGTGCTGTGTGATTCTCTATGATTTATTTCCGAAAGGATGTATCTAACTTTGCTTTGTTATGTTTGAAGAAAGAAGATGTCGGGTAGACGTGGAGGAGGACGTGCAAACGTAAATCATGCAGTGGATCCAATGATTGCGACTGCTGAAGCTATGCAACGAATGGCCGAAGTAATTACTCAGCAGAACCTGAGAGCAGCTCAACAGCAAGATGCTACTGCTGATGCCCTAAATTTATCTGAATTTAGGCGTAACAATCCGCCGCAGTTTAGAGGCGAGGTTGATCCTGAGAAAGCGAGTCAATGGATACAAGACTTGGAGAGAATCTTTGAAGGAATGAGATGCTCCGATGAGAAGAAGGTAACGTGTGCAGCCTTTATGTTAAGGGGAGACGAAGAACATTGGTGGAGAGGAACCCGCCGATTATTGCAGACTGAAGGAACATAAATTACATGGGAGGTATTTTCTAATGCATTTTTGGAGAAGTATTTTCCTGCGAGTGCTAGACATGCCAAGGAGATGGAATTTCTTGGTTTACGTCAGGATAACATGACGGTGAATGAGTATGCTACTAAATTTGAGAGCTTGTCTCAGTTCTCAGATTATGCTCAAACTCGACCGGATGATGCGTGGAGATGTCGGAAGTTTGAGTCGGGGTTGAGAGTGGAACTGAAACGAGGAGTTCTATCCTTGAGAATGAATCAGTTTCATGCTTTAGTGGATGCGTGTGCACGACTCGAGGAATTAGAGCCGTCGCGGGATAAGAGAAATTGTAATTTTGGACCA
This sequence comes from Ormosia emarginata, assembly GCA_029884605.1. NCBI lineage: Eukaryota > Viridiplantae > Streptophyta > Magnoliopsida > Fabales > Fabaceae > Ormosia > Ormosia emarginata. The sequence continues at coordinate 21,246,260 of JAQQTP010000074.1, read as the reverse complement.
ACAAGATTTCAGAGAGATGTTAGCAGTAATACTAATCGGTTTCAGCGTAAGCCGTATTCTAGACCACCAGGGAATCAACCTCAACGACCACCAGTTGGGGGAAATGCTAGTGGAAATAGAGCTGGACAAGGGGTGGCGTTCACGCCAACATGTTTTAAGTGTGGAAGGAAAGGCCATATCTCTCCTGAGTGCATAATTAGAGGAACAGTTTACTTTAACTGTAAACAACCTGGGCACATGTCGAAGGATTGTACTCAGCCGGAAAGGAAACCTGCTTTTCGTTATGTTCGAGCTAATCAACAAAAGTCAGGAGGTACTCAACTGAGGTCAGGAGGACGAGTATATACTATGACGGGAACTGAAGTTTCTAAGTCTGATGACCTTATTCAGGGAGAAGGAGTCATTGAAGGTAATCTTCTGACTGTGTTATATGACTCTGGTGCAACACATTCATTTATTGCATATGATTGTGTGGAAAGACTGAAGTTGCCTGTGTCTTCTCTGAATGTTAAATTAAGTGTTTCTACACCGACTGCTAAACCTGTAATTACGTCTAAGATATGTTTGGATTGTCCTGTTGTTATCAAGGACCGTATGTTTTCGATCAACTTGATTTGTTTGCCTCTTGTTGAGATAGATATAATCTTAGGGATGGATTGGTTATCTTCTAACCATATCCTTATAGATTGTGCAAGCAAAACTATAGTTTTTCCTAAGGAAGAAAAGTCTGGACTCTTGACTGCTGTTAAAGTCAAGTCATTGTTGAGAGAGGGAGCACAGGGATATATGTTATTGTCTTCTCTAGAAGGCAAGAATGAGAAAGATGTGAATACAATTCCTGCTGTCAATGAGTTTCCAGAGATTTTTCCTGATGACGTACCTGGTTTGCCGCCTGAGAGGGAGATCGAGTTTTCAATTGATTTAGTACCGGGAGCAAGTCCTATATCAATTGCACCGTATCGGATGTTGCCAGCAGAGTTGATGGAGCTGAAACAACAATTGGTGGATTTGTTGGAGAAACAGTTTGTGCGACCTAGTGTTTTACCATGGGGAGCACCAGTGCTTTTGGTCAAGAAGAAGGGCGGAACATCTCGACTTTGTGTGGACTATCGTCAGCTGAACAAGGTGACTATCAAGAATAAATATCCGCTTCCAAGAATTGACGATTTGATGGATCAGTTGAAGGGAGCAGTGGTATTTTCTAAAATAGATCTGAGATCGGGTTATCACCAGATTCGTGTTAAGGGGGAGGATATACCCAAAACAGCTTTTCGAACTCGTTATAGACATTATGAGTATCAGGTAATGTCGTTCGGGGTGCCATATTCATGGATTATATGAACAGGATTTTTCGTCCGTATTTAGACAGATTTCTCGTTGTCTTTATCGATGACATTCTGATCTATTCTCAATCTAAGGAAGAGCATGCTGAACATCTCGGTATTGTTCTTCAGATTTTGAAGGAAAAGAAGCCGTACGCGAAATTGGCAAAAGGTGAGTTTTGGTTGGAGGAAGTCCAATTTCTAGGTCACGTGATTTCAAAGAAAGGTATTGCAGTAGACCCATTGAAAGTAGAGACTGTTTTACAATGGGAAAGGCTTAAGACAGTGTCAGAAGTTCGAAGTTTTGTTGGACTTGCTGGATATTACCGGAGGTTTATTGAAGGTTTTTTCAAGATTGCTGGACCGCTTACGCAGCTCACGAGGAAAAGTCAAGCTTTTGAGTGGACGGAAGAACGTGAAGCCAGTTTCCGAGAATTGAAGAAGAGGTTAACAACTGCACCAGTGTTAGTTTTGCCAGATTCTAACAGAGCTTTTGATGTGTATTGTGACGCTTCTTACCAAAGGTTAGGATGCGTATTGATGCAAGACCGGAATGTTGTGGCATATGCTTCTCGATAGTTGAAGGTTCATGAGAAGAATTATCCAGCACATGATTTGTAATTGGCCGCAGTGGTCTTTGCTTTGAAAGTGTGGAGGCATTTTCTGTATGGAGCAATGTTCAATGTCTTTAGTGATCACAAGAGTTTGAAGTACTTGTTTGATCAGAAAGAATTGAATATGAGGCAAAGGCGATGGTTGGAATTCTTAAAAGATTATAATTTTCAACTCCAATACCATCTAGGAAAAGCTAATGTGGTAGCTGATGCCTTGAGCAGAAAAGTGGTTAGTGTTTCGGCAATGATGATAAAGGAGGAAGAATTGATTAATAAATTCTGAGATTTGTGGTTATCAATGGAATTTGTTCCTGGAAGAATTCGCCTATGGAAGGTGATGATCATCAATGAACTGCTTGATGTGGTTCGAGATAAACAGAAGGAAGATCCGTTTTTACAAAATGAGAGGGAATTGTTAAAGCAAGGTCATAAGTCGACGGTAGAAGAGGGAGCATATGAAATTTTAAGGTTTAAGGGAAGGATTTGTATATCGGATGATTCTATGCTTAAGAAAAGGATTCTAGATGAAGCTCATACTAGTGATTTGAGTTTGCATCCAGGAATGACCAAAATGTATCAAGACTTAAAGAAGTTGTTTTGGTGGCTAAGGATTAAAAGAGACGTAGCGGAATGTGTGGAGTCTTGTCTGGTTTGTCAGAAGGCGAAAGTGGAACATCAAAGGCCAGCTGGTATATTGCAACCGTTAGCTATTCCAGAGTGGAAGTGGAATAGTATCTCTATGGATTTTGTTACCGGATTGCCGAAGATGAGGAAAGGTCATGATTCGATATGGGTTATAGTCGATAGGCTTACGAAGTCGGCTCATTTCTTACCAATTAATATTAAGTATTCCTTGGAAAGATTAACCCAGTTATACATCGATGAGATTGTTAAACTGCATGGTGTGCCTACATGTATAGTTTCTGACAGAGATCCGAGGTTTATGTCAAGGTTCTGGCGAAGTTTACAAGAAGCCATGGGAACTAAGTTGCGGTTGAGTTTAGCTTATCATCCACAAACTGATGGTCAAACGGAGAGAACTATATAGTCTTTAGAAGATCTGTTGCGTGCTTGTGTTTTGGAACAACGGGGAAGTTGGGATGAATTTTTATCTTTGATAGAATTCACCTACAACAATAGTTTTCACTCGAGCATAGAGATGGCACCCTATGAGGCATTGTATGGAAGAAGGTGTCGAACACCTTTGTGTTGGTATCAAGATGGGGAAAGTATGACTATTGGACCAGATCTTGTACAACAGACTACAGAAAATGTAAAGATGATGCAAGAGAAAATGAAGACAACGCAAAGCAGACAAAAGAGTTATGCTGATAAGCGAAGAAAACCTCTTGAATTTGAGGAGGGTGAGCATGTATTTCTAAGAGTGACTCCTACGACCGGTGTCGGAAGAGTTATCAAATCCAAGAAGCTTACTCCTAAATTCATTGGACCATATCAGATCGTTCGGCGAATAGGTCCTGTAGCGTATCAGATTGCTTTGCCGCCTTTTTTATCCAATCTGCATGATGTATTTCATGTATCCCAGTTAAGGAAGTATGTTCCGGATTCGATGCATGTTATACAACCAGATGAAGTACAGCTGAAGGAGAATCTGACTTACAAGACTTTACCTGTTAGAATAGAGGACAGAAAAGTAAAGCAGCTTCGAGGAAAGATGATTGAGTTAGTGAAGGTCATATGGAATGATGTGACTGGTGATGCTACCTGGGAGCTGGAAGACAAGATGAGGGAGCAATATCCTCATTTGTTCTAAGAAATAACAAATTTCGAGGACGGAATTTTTTTGTTTGTTGGGGAGAGTTGTAACACCCTAAACTTTTGGGTGAATTACCGTTGTGTCCCGAATGTACTGTTTTCCGGTTTTTTCAACTTTAGGGTAAATGACCGTTATGTCCTTTTTGTACTGTTTGTTGTTTTTCTGTATGAAATACTGTTTTATTTTACTGTCTGTGATTTTATTTGAACTTTTTGTGCGATTTGCTCGGGACGGAAAATAATATTTTCCTAGCCGGAAAATCTTATTTTAATTATTCGAGATTTGGGGATCTTACTAAACCCAATTCTGAATGATACGGTTAGTAATCTTTTAATTTTTAGGATTTAACTGTGCAATAAATAATTTTATATTATTATAATATTATTTTATTAGTCAGTACAAATAAGCGGTAATGGACCTGGAAATGTTTTGCGGGACCCACGTTTAGCGAAAACAGTTAACGTTTTGGAGTAGTAGCTTAATGATTAGGCTTAATGACTAGGCTTAATTAGTGACAAGGCTTAATGACAAGGCTTAGTGACTAGGCTTGGATTAGCCAATGAGAGCTAAGCTTGGTGATCAAGTTTTAATCCTCACCATTGATCATTTCTAGGGCTTGGATGGAGCCAACCAAGGGGACACCTCCCTTGCATGATGTTTACGGCCAAGTGCCCTTGGAGAGCCAAGAATCACTTCATTCTCTAACACTTTCTCTCTTCTCTCTCTTCCAAAAATACCAAACTCCATTGATGCTTCTTTGAAGGTCCATTCGGCCAAGCACCATTCTTCACCATCCATCCACCCAAAATTCCTTCTAACCTACTTTTCTAAACCTAAACACAATTCTAAGAATATCTCTAGTTGAGAGTTCTTGCAAAATCCATCATCTTGAGCTTGAAAAACTACTTTGAAGATTCTACCTTGAAGGTGAAAATCCTTGTTTTTTATTTCTAAATTCTTTTTCAGGGTTCTAAGCCATGATTGATCCATGGTTTAAGCTTTCTTTCTTGTTGGTAACTTGTAGAAATTGTTTAAGTTTGATAGGTGACTTTGGAGGGTGAAAACCGAAACCCTAGAAGGAGTGAAAGAGTGTTTGTCTTCACTTAAGGAAAGAGGAAGACTTGAATCTTATCATCCTTGGGTGGTGATAAGAAAATGGAATTGTTTGTGGTTGTAGAATCCATAAGGATTCTTTTGTATTATTTGTTATTAGCTTTCCTATTTGTGATTTGTATTAAATTGCATGTCTACAAGCTTTAAATATATTGTCTGTGTTATAAATGCATGTATAATTAGTAGGATGTGAATAACATGTCAAGGATTGCATGAGTGCTCCAAAGAACACCAATGAAGGCTCACAGCCTCAACATCAAAGGAGAACCAAAATGTTCTCATCAATTTTCCAAAAATGTGATTTAATTAACTTAGGAGAATTGATAAGATATAAATTGTTTTAGAACAAGAAAAAAACAAATTTAAAGATTAAATGTCAATTTTATATATTTCGGCCAACATGCCAAATGTGAAGGTTTTTATTTCTAAAATTGTTTTTCAACAAAGGTTAGGTAATAATGCTAAAAGGAATTTTATTACAATGAATTTTGAGGAATAAAAATGATTAGATTAAGTTTAAGAAGTTAAAACTAATGATTTTAATGTTTAGAAGGAAATACAGTAGCTTTTGTAAAATTTCTAACGTAGAGCTCATTTTATGTTTTGAAGCACGTTAGTGGTTTTCAAGAGTATAAATAAATGGTTAAAATATAAATAAAAGGAATTTTGACAGAAAACTTAGAAAACCATTATCATACATTTCTAAGCAAAATACTGTCAATTTTTGTTAAAACAGACAAATAAGATAGAAAAGATATCTATTATATCATATACGGTATGAAAAATTTTCTACGTAATTCAAACATATTAAATATTATTTTCTGATTATTTAAACAGTAATTTTTAAGGAATTCGGACAAGAAAATGATTTAAAAATCTTACGCGATTGAGAAAATGTTTGAAAAACAGTACGCGATTTTAAAAACAGTAAAATATATTTACGTGATTTAAAAACATTTGTAAAAACGATGCAATTTTGAAAACGTGATAAAATTTCTACATGATTGACGAAAACAACAAGTTTTTACTGTCGGGCCAAAGTGATGGACCCGGACAGATTGTGAAACAGTACTGTCAAGTGGGACATATTGTATATATATGAGATTTTCCATTGAGGGCATTTTTGTAATTTTTTCCATTGAGGGCATATTTGGAATTTTTGCCATTGAGGGCATATTTGCGTAAATACGCATATTTATACCATTGAGGGTATTATGATAATTTTTTATCATGCATTGAGTTAATGCCAATCTTGGTGGATTGATTGACGAGGTGAATCACACTGTGTTGTCAGTGCGATAAGCGTAGTGTGGTTCATTACTTTATGGACTTGGAGACATTAGTGTGCGGATTATTCTATTTGTGGACAGTTGGTCGCTCCTCTGGGCCGTGGTAACTGGCAACACACTAATGGACTCGACACGCACTATACTTAATCGAGATCTTGTAAAGTCTAATAGTACATTGCCTGTAGTGACACGACGTTAGACAGTGTGCTACACCACGCCATGTGACTGTGGGCTATAGACGCAACGTGAGACCGCAGAATAGTTTGGTTGGGCAGCCGTGGTACTAATAGATTTTGCGGGTCATTCTCTCTGATGTCTGTATGTGTTTAGCTCCATGGAGTAGGATCGTGTCATATTGCATATGTATCTGTGATGTACATTATTATATTTTTATCTGTATCCTCATATATATTTAATTCTTATATTGTATCTATGTTATACTGTATTTATGTTTATATTGTTCGGTGTTATACTGTATTTATGTTTATGTTGTTATGGTATTCTGTTATAGCATTCTATATTGTATGATATGTATACCTGATTGTATTATCGTTTTCTTATTTACCATGCTTGTGGTGATATAGATTGTCTTACCTCTTTCTTGTATGTGTTATCTGTATATTTTAAATTATATGATAAAGAGTTTGAGGAAGAGGAACAAGCTCTTGAGTGTAAGTATCCCGAGGAGGAGGAAGAGCAACAAGCCGAAGATCAGTTCTACGATCAAGAACCATGCGATCATCCATATCCATTGGATTGATTGTGGGAGGATGACACTACCAGGATTCTTTGGGTTCGTGCAACTTGAGTTTCACGGAGGCTCTGAAGCCTGGCGTCTGCGAGAGGATAGAGACTCGGTGACGTACGTAGGGCGTCTGACTGTGACCACACGTACGGAGTTTGATGGAGTGCCGATCTTTTCTACTTTGTTGTATTTGCATGTGGAGTTGCCGCTATCTCTTAGGCGTCATTGGGGTGGTATGTTTGATGCGCCTAGTGAGATCAGCAGCGTATCGACTGCAAGGACTCGTGTCCGTAGAGGGTCGAGGCATCCTGGATACCTATCACCTGAAGTTTCATCTGAGAGTGATCCTTCAGAGGGCTAGATATTTATGATGTGTACTTGGGCGCGTCTGCATTGTATATATAGACCTTTTACTGCTTGTTTCCTGTTCTGTTTTAGTTTTTAAATATTGGTAGTTGTACATTATTTGTATAACCTATGATGGAACCATACGTATATTATGTGTGATAATAGTGTGCTTATTTTATGTTTTGTGTTATTTTATCTCGTAATATTCTGTTTAATCGGAAAAAAATTTCAACCCATATTATTATATAATAAATGTTTTACAACTTGGGTAGATTTTATTTATCTTTATTTTCTTTTCTTTATAAATGTGACATCCTCATAAGGGTGTTACATTTGATCCATGGTTTCTCTTTGTCAAGCTTAGTTTGTGACTTGTATTGGTTTAAGTTTGTTAGGGTGTTCTTGGAAGGCTACACGAAATTCCTTGGAGGAAGCTACTTGGAGGATTTTGTCTTCTTTGAGGTAAGAGGGAGATTAAACTCATCAACCATATGTTGGTGGTAAGGAAGTGGCTTGTTTGTGGTGGCGAATCCATAAGGATTTATTCACTTGTGTGATTTATAGCTTACTTTGTTTGTAGTAATTTTTTGGTTGGTATGTGTTATAGCTTTGATTATATGCTTGGTTATGTGATTTTGAAGCATGTTGATTTATTGTATTAAGTAGGATGTGATTCACATGTTGATAAGTTGTATGAGGTTCCAAAGAACCTATGGAGGCTCACGGTTTTTAACATCACCAAGGGAACAAAGTGTTTCAAATTATTTTCTTAAATTATGGATTAAAGGATTTAATGATAAGGAATTAGATTAAAAGGTTTTGTAAAGGATTATATGATGAAAAACAATTAAATATGATTTAGGAAGTATAAATGAATTTTTGGCCAAAATGCCAAAGTTTAGTGTTTTAGATCCAAAATTATTTTACTAAGTGTAGACTTAGGTGATTAATTAACAAGAATTCAATTTGAAGAATTTTTAGTAGAAAAAGGAAAGTAGATTTAATGCTTAGAATTAAATTAGCATATTTAAGCTATGATGAGGAATAAAGTTAAAACTTGAAATTTGCTAACGTATAGCTCACTTTTTGGGTTTTGAAGTGCGTTAGAAAATTTTGAGCTGTAATATTTCACTAAAGTAAGGAAATCAAATTTCTGTAAAGAATAGTGGAAAATATTAAGTTAAGAATTCTTAGTAGGATAATATTTCAAATAATGCCAAATTTCCTATATTATGTAGAAGATTTTATAAATAAGTTTAGAAAGCTACGAAATATTTTACGAAAGTGAAAAATGCTAGAAAAGTTTTACACGATTTAAAAATAGTGTTTTTTAAGTTATGTGATTGAGAAAATGATTTAAAATCGCTACGTGATTGAGAAAACGTTCAAAAATATTTTCACGATTTCGAAAACGTTGGAAAATACTTACGCAATTTGAAAACATAAGAAATAGGTTACACGATTTCAAAAACGCGATAAAATGTTTACGCAATTAGAAATAACAACAAGTTGCTGTCGAGCTATACTGGTAAGCCTAGTTATGTTGGAAAGTGATACCTCCAAGAAATGGTGTGCGTAGGTGAAATACTGTAAGAATACGGTTTGTATGTGTTTTGGAGCATACATCATGCATAGAAAAACGTGTCAACTTATTTGGTTAAGGCAAGTGTGCCTAGGAGATTGAAATTACACCTTCCTGCGGGTGAGAATTGCGTAGTTACGATCTTCAGTGATCTTGGAGACGTTGGGGTGTGGAAAGTTATAAGTGGCCAGTTGGTAGCACCTTTGCGCCGTGGTATCCTATGCAAACACACCAACGGTCTTGACAGAGTTGCTACTCTTTTCGTGATTTGTTAAGAGTGTCTTGTATTAGTCATGTTGCGCACCATGATATGATATATTGACACATGATTTAAGGCTAACAATATACAAACATGTACTCCCTATCTTTCTCTCCGAAATTATGGTTAGCTCCATGGAGTAGGATTTGGTCTTGGTACATATGCATAATGGGTCAGCATATTGTCATGATTATTATGTTATTTGATATATTATTTGTGATGTGATATTATGATATTGTATCTGTACTATCTTCTATCATTTTCTATACTGCCTCATTGGTATTGATGTAGGGGATCTCACCTCTTTATTGTATTATATTTATTGTATTGTATATGTGTGATGAAGACCGAGGAGACGAAGGAACTGGTAATTCTATTTACCACTAGTAGTATATCTTTTTGCTATGTTGTTTTATATGGCGGCAAGACGTCAAGTTCTAGGTTTTGTCACAGTGCAGTTCCATGGGGGTACTGACGCTTGGAGGTGTGAGTATGGGAATGAACGGTTTGTGTATACCGGGGACTTAACTCTTAACCTTAGTGGAACTAGAAATGGAATTCTAGTGTTGACGCAACATGCTTTTGTGCGTCTAGAGTTCACCATAAAAATACGTGAACTCTGAGGTGGTAGTTTTTATACCCTGCAGGAGGATTCAATGGTATCATCAGTTAGGACACCTACCAGGCGTATGTTATATCCGTCGTGGTTCTTTAATGATGACACCAAGGAAGAGGAGGAGGATCCTGCGGAGGGCCTAAATCCTTAGTTTGATTTGGGGAGGTTATAGTTTAGTATTTTATATTATCGTCGTGTGTAATGTATATATTAACTTTTGGGCTTAAGTGTGTAATTATGTAAATTATTTGTAAACAATGTTTCGTTATGTATGTAAGTATGACAAGTTTACTTTCGATTACGTTTTATGTTTAAAGGTTTTTATTTAATTACAGTTATTCTGCAAAAGAAATTTTAAAATCGATATTATACAAGATTAATTCTTTTACAACTTGGGTAAGTTATATTAGGATTAGTCTTAAATGTGATACCCTACTGTGGGTGTTACAACTATTGGGACTGCTTTGTGATTTGAAACAGCTTGGGATGATCATGAAACTAGTTAGGGTTTCGGTAGAACGATCTCCTCATGAAAAAGTGTGCTCTTCCCAACAAAGGAGAGTGCACCCCAGTCTTTATTATTATGATGAAGGAGGTAGTGAATCAAGACACACTTTGGATGTTGTAACTAGTTTACTAGTAGGAGTAGATACAGATAAGTCATATGAAAGTTCAGACACAGATAAATCTATCTCATTCACACAATCATTAGAGAAAAAGGAGTGGGATGTTCCCGAATCATACAACACAGTTAAAAGATGATTGGGAATAATGCATTTACCTTCGATTAGATCAGAAAACTGAGTCACCGCTTCACCACCTAGAGTATAGACTATCCATTTGGCTTGTGGTTTCTGGGTAGGCATAATTTCCTTCCTTGATGGACATTCCCTAGCAAAATGCCTAGGTTGCCCTCAAACAAAACACATCGAGCAAGGCTGACCTTTATGTTGTTTCCCACACTTGGAACACTTAGGTCCCATAAACTCATTCAGCATCTGCTTACCCTTGTCCTGAGTAAAGCTGGATTTAGAAGATCCCTTCTTGAACTTGTTGTCACCCCGCTTCCTCTTTTGAAGGTCTTGTGACTTAAGCTCCATTAAAAGCTTTTTAGAACAACCTTCGATTATTCGACATTTGTTAATCAAAGTTTCAAAGTCTCGAATTTCAAACAGTTAGATGGCATTTGAATGTCTTCCCTTATTCTTTCCATATACTTAACACACTTCCATGATTCATCTGGGTTAAGTCTGATGCAAGAAGAGAACTTAGACAATTCATTGAATTTGACCACGTACTGGCCAACAGATATGTCCCCTTGTTCCACCTTGAGAAATTCCATCTCTTTGGCATTATGTAGATTTTATGGAAAGAACTTTCTTATAAATAAATTCCTAAAGATCTCCCACGTAACATGAGTCCTTGACACCACAAAAGCCTATTGGGAATTATGGATACATCACATAGTGGAAAAATAAAAATTCCCACTAAGGATATATGTGAAATAGACCATAATCCGTGTTTTTAAAAGAGTTTACCTCTTGAGGCGTGATAAAATCAAGTGACGTGAATCACCAACACCGTAATAGTAACAATGTCTCTATGGTATCCACATGAACAGACTCACGAATGTCCAACATTTGTAAAAAATAGTCTCACGTCTCTGGCACAGTGCTAGCTACGAAGAGAAGAGAAACCTGTCACTCTCTCACTCATTGTTTTTGTCAAGTGTGGCTAGGATTTGTAACACATGCCTTGATAGCCCCTTAGCAATGTAATTTATAATAGTTGTTGCCTTATGCGAGTGAGAGTAGCAACTAGGTAAGCTATGCAACCCTAGACTCATTTGTTATGAGTCTGACCCGTGATTGAATTCCAGTCAAAATTGGATTCTAATTGCTCCAATTTAGTCTATTCTATGTGTTCGACCCTACAAGTTCTCATGATCTTTGATGGCTGCTATTTTCTTATATGTTCTATGTCTCAATGTTTTCTTTTCCCTCTATTCTTTGATGTTTCTTTTGTTCTTGATGTACGATGATGCTTGGAAGAAGAATATTCAATAAAATTTCATTTTTACTTTGAACTTTTCTCTCTTCTCTTTTACCTTCTGTGTTGTTTATCTTTTTTCGGGTGAGTCCAACGTTCACCTTGATGTAATATGCTAAGTTGCCCCCAACTTGGTACTTAGCCAAGATCGGTGAAGTGCCAAGTTTAAATACTTGACTTTGGGGTCTTTGTACCTCGCAGGGGATTTTCCAAGGTGTTTGGTTTTTTGATAGACTTTTCCTTGTTGGATGAATACCTTGGTTTTGTCCGGGGTCCAAACGATATTTCTAAATTCTTATATTTTAAGGTTGCGTGCCTCTTGGCCTACTAGGTAACTGTCCTCTCAACTGCCATGATAGCTATGAGGGCCACGTGGCGCACTAGGGTTGAATGGATGTGCATAGTGCTTCGCACGCTATGATAAGTATCTTTTCAAATCCGAACAGCTCGAATGGAATTACCCCGTAACTGTAACCTCTATAAATAGGGTTCTAGCCTTTTCGTGTTTCATTTCGCTATTTTTCACTGAAAATTAGTGGCCTGAGGAGATTTTCGACGAGCTTTAGGGAGGCAAAATGTGGTTCTGATACTTTTTGGAGTTTCGAAAGCTTGATTTCCTCCATTTTCCTTAACTTTCTTCAAGGTATTCCCTTCCCTTTGACTCTATTTTTGTTTATTCTTGTTTCATGAGTGGTTGCGCACTCTTTTGGTAGAGTAATCTTACCTTTCCACTTTGCGAACAATAGTGGGAATACTCTTTCCCATCCTTTTAACGGCGTTGCCCTATGGAGCACTTCCTCCATCGCACTGCATTTGGCGGAGGTGTCCTTTTGAGACTTTAGCCTTGGTGGGTACGGAGGCCAATGCGTGGGTGTGATTAGTCCCTTCTGTTTGCCCATTGCCATGTTTGGATCTTCGAACTTAATAGGTTTTAACCCTAGGCCTCTGCGTGTCTTCCAGGAATTCGAATGGCCAAAAGGAGAGCGACAATGTTAGAAGTGCCCGCCTCGGTCGCAGAAGCTCAAGAATCAGAGAACCAAGAAGCCCTAATGGAGGCGGTTCGTATTCGCCGAGGACCAGGGTTGTGATATCCATACGTCGCGGATGATGCTTTTGACCGGATATCCCGTTATCATCCGGGGCAGAGTTGGACAAACTGAAGGATTATTTGGAGCTCATCGAGAACCATGAAAGGGACGACGAGTTCCTGATCTTGTCCCCGGGGAACAAACGGGTGTGTTTGACCCGACAAGCGGGGAAACACTTCATGTTCCTGTACGAGGACTTCTTCATAAGGTTTGGACTTTGGCTCCCTTTCAATGACTTCAACATTGCCATTCTTCAGACTCTTTTTGCCGCCCCTACCCAGATTCACCCTAATAGTTGGGCAAATATTATGGCCTTTGAAAGGATATATCAGCTAGTGGGATTGCGATGCTTGGATGGAGCATTTTTCTATTTCCACACCCGATATTCTGTTCACAGAACCCACGCTTGTCAACAGTCCTAGCTTTCAGTCCAGTCACGGCAAGGGAGGACGATCTTCTTTATGTACTTAGAAAGTTACAAGGACTTTAAGGAAAAGTTCTTTAAGTTGATGACGGTTGGCAGCACTCATCCTTTTTGGTTAGGGAGCGACGGGGAGCTAACATTTAGTTTGTATTAGAACCCGGCCGCCTGGAGTATTCCCACTCAGTCGTTTGAGAGGGAAATTGGTCAACTGGATGATGAAGAAACTGAATGTGTTGATTTTTTTGAGATGCGGGTTGACGAGGTCGGCAAGATCCTACCTAAAGAAATACTGGATGCCCCGGATGACAAGACCCTCTGGGCCGTGTTAGGTTGTACCGGCCGTTGTCCATGTTTACTTATATATCTTCTTTTCCTATGCTGCTTAACCATTGTTTCTAATTATCTTTTGATTTTGCAGCGAGCTTGGCCGAGATGTCTCAAAATGGAAACGCTCTGGCAATCCTTGAAGCCTTAAGGGCCAGAAGTGAACCGGGCCCATCAAACCCCCTGCTGATGTTGTGCTTGTCCCCCTGCCCCGTCCAACCGAGGTCTTTATGGCAGAGAGGGAATCGATCCATATGGAGGATTCCCCTCCCTCACTTGAAAGGCGCAAGAGAAAAGCAGTGGGCGAGGGCTAGTTAGATGACTGGGGTAAGAGGGTCGTAGTTGAAGACGACACCAGATCGATCAATTTGTACCACGAGGACTCAGATCCTCGTGAGTTCATTGACTTCAACCTTCTAGATGATGAGGTTGCCGCTCAGATGAAGAGGCTTTCTCCCAGCCGCTCATCTGTCTTGCCTTGGAGACCCAACGGTTGAAGCAAGTAAGGCTACCTTCTTAGAGCAACCCGGTAAAGGCCAAAACGATGCGAAACTTCGAGACTTTCGGCCACCCCGAAGGATGTCTTGCCTTGGAGACTTGGACACGTAGGCACCTTGCAAGCACAATGGCCTTGAAGAACATGAGTAAGAGATGAAGCATGTACAATGGGCGGCTCTGGCATGAAAATGGAATACATGAAACTCAAGCTCTTAAAGGAATTGATTAGGCGTAACCATATCCGAGAGGCCGTAAAGCGCCAAGAACGATGCGTGTGAGTGAGGAAAACTCGCCCGAAAGCCCGAGATTTGGAGAACGAGGCGCCACCCTCTCCCGGATGTCCGGGGTTGAAGCAAAGTGGAGCCGAAGCTAGCTTGGCTAAAGTCTGAATGAGAATACGCACGTAGAGAGGATTCGGAGACGTGCGGTATGGGACTGCAAGCTAAGAATAAAGGCCTTCGTGCTAGAAACCAACTAAATTGTCGAAGCGTAAGGCTATGGGTGCCTCCGTTTCAATGGTGATGTTAGCTAACTTTTTATTGTCACTCGCATCGACATCAAAGAAGCTCGAAGGTAAGGCTATTGCCAAAATAACTATCAACCAAAAGTTCAACTCTTCAACTCTTCAATCCTGGGTTTTCTTTGGTTTTGGATTCCCTGGACTTTGGGAAGGTAGTCTGGGATGGTCATCTTGTGCTTCTTAGTCTTGCTCTTGAGGGTCCAAGTGTTCCCGTGGTCCGCGGTCCAGATCCCGCCTCAAAGTAATTTTGATTCTTGTTCTTGCCCCCTGCGTGGGGTTTAGTTTTTGTATGAACAATGGTACTACCCCAATTTTTGGGATTTTAATCAATTCCGCTTTGTTTACTTGCATTCCTTTGTCTATTTCTAGGTCCAATGTCCATCGTGTTATTTAGAATAGCTATAGACTTAGGAATTTAGTTGAAAAAGGTATGCCGTGGTCCGAGTCCAACGCCCATTACCATTGAACGTTTAGGATCCCCTTTAGGACTTGGGCGTAAAGTAAAAATTAGAGCCTTAGTTTAGGAACCGACGTCCAAAACATTTTTGGCATTTGAGAACTGTGCCTATGGTAAAAAACCTTGAGCGGGTTCCATTACTAATCTTAGTATTTAGGATCCTTCGACGTCAGTGTAATAAAACTTATTCGGGGTCTATACCATTTGTCTTGGTATTTTAAGATCTACTCGTGATTTGTTTTATTTCTAGCGGTCCTTGGCCGGGGTCTTTTAATGCTTACTGTTTGGTGCTAGAATTTTCCTCAAGATAAGATTTTTCCTTTGCACGACCTGTTTAACATAAGACAACTTGCGACAGGTACCATAACGACTCAGGATGTCATAATAGCCTTTGGAAGCCTCAATACAATCATATGTATCACAACCGCAATGCTTGTTTTATTGAGTAGGTAAAAGGACTAAAGTCCATACAATGTGCTACCATAATTGGGGTAGATCAAACATGAAGTAAGCTAGGAGACTAGGCCTTGGAAGGCGCTTAGTTGTAGTACTTTCTAAGTTTATCTACGTTCCAGTAGTTCTTCACCGGCTTGCCTGTCAATGTCTCCAGAATGTAAGCTCTTTTGCTGGTGCTGATCATGATACAATAGGGGTCTTCCCAATTAGGAGCCAGTTTCCCCTGGGAGACATTCCTTCCACTGATGCCAGCCCTGTGGAGTACTAGGTCGCCTGACTGGAACCTCCTAGGGATGACCTTCGGGTTATACTGAGCTGCCGTTCTCTGCTTGATTGCGACATCGCGTATATGAGTGATGCGTCTTCTTTCTTCAAGTAGATCCTAGTTTTCCCTGATCAAGCCATGGTTATTACTAGGTGAGAAGTTCTGAAGACGCCAGCTTGGTTCTCTTATCTCCACCGGGATCATTGCCTCGCATCCATAGGTTAGCTTGAAAGGAGTTTCACCCGTTGTGGAGTGAGGTGTGGTTCGGTAGGCCAATAGGACGTGGTCCAACTACTTGACCCAGTTTCCTTTGGCTTCGTCCAGTCTTCTCTTTAACCCCCTGACGATAATGCGGTTTGCTGCTCCAGCTTGTCCATTTGTATGGAGGTTTTCCACGGCACTGCAATGATGTTTAATTTTCAGTCCATCAAGTAATTCTTCGAATCCTTTGTCTTTGAACTGTGTCCCGTTATCTGTAATAATTGATTATGGGACTCCAAACCTAGTGATGATATGATGCCAAGTGAATTTCTGAAATTAGGCCGAAGTGATGGTGACTAGGGGCTCTGCCTCAATCCACTTAGTGAAGTAGTCCACGACCACTGCCAAGAACTTCAGTTGCCCGAGCACTTAAGGGAACAGACCCAAGATGTCCATACCCCATTGATAGAATGGCCCAGGTATAGACATCGTGAATAGTTCCTCTGACAGAGCATGATAATGGTCGGAGTATCGTTTGTAACACCCCAAAATTTTACTAATTTACAGTATTGTCTGAATTGTACTATTTTGTGTTTTCTGTGTGCTGTAAAATTATTTTGACTATTTCATGACTGTATTTGATTGTTGTGTGTGATTTACTTTGAGTCAAGAAAATAATAGTTTTCGGACTGAGAAAAATCCTTATCTGATTATTCGGAGCTGGGGGATCTTACTAAACTCAATTCCGAGTGATACGTGTATCAATCATTTAATTTTTAGAAATTATTTGGGAAATAAAATATACTGTATTTTTATTTTACAGCGGATAAATATTTACTATTTTATAAACAGTAATATTTTGTTCATTGAGTAATAATTTCTGTAGCTATTGTCTGGAAAAATATTTTCTGTAAACCAATATGATTTGTCAACATATATGGCTTGAATTTCTAAACCAATAGGAAGGTAGTCAATAATAATGGTTGGACTAGTTAGTTAGTAACTAGAAAACCTAACTAAGTTAGCTTAAACTTAACTAAGTTAATCTAGAAAGCCTAAGTAGTAACGAAATAGAACAAACCTAGTTAGCTACTCATTAGAGCCTTAGTTAAAGAATATTCTAGTATGATCAAGAAGGTGGTTAGTCATCCTAAGTAACTAGATGGTTAACCAAGTAACTAAGAAACCTAACTAGATTTACCTAAACCTAACTAGGAAACCAAATGAATCAAAACTTGGTTTGCTCTCCCATTGAGCAATTCAGTTATGGCACCTCCAAGAAGCATCAATAACTTGATGACTTGATTCTCTAAGCCAATAGGAAACAAGCTTGGAGGCAAAGCTTGGAGGCAAAGCTTTGAAGATCAACCATTAATCTCATCTAAGGCTATTAGAAAGTCTTGAGTGGTCAACCAAAGTGGCCACCTCCTTTGAAGCTCTACGGCCAAAGGCTTTAGGTGGGGTAGGATGGCATTTGCTAAGTCATTTCATCTTCATCCATTCTCTAAAGAAAGCAAGTTCACCAAAATTCTCTCCTTTTCTCCTTTGTGAAGCTCACGACCATCATACCATTTCCATACCTCCTTTCTTCTAAAATTTCATCCAACACCATTTCTAAAACCTAAACATCATTCTAAACATCTTTTATGTTGTGAGTTTCTTCAAAATCATTCATTTTGTGCTTGGAAAACAACCTTGAAGTTTATTCCATACAAGGTAAAAATCCTTGTTTCTTGTTTCTAACTTGATTCTGGAAGTTCTAAGCCATGATTGATCCATGATTTTTCGTTTTCAACCATAGTTTATGACTTTATAAATTGTTTAAGTTTGTTAGGGTTTCTTTGGGAGCTATACGAAATCACTAGGATCAAGCTAGAAGGAGATTTGTCTTCCTTAGAGGTAAGAGGGAGATTTAATCTCATCAACCATGTATGGTGGTGAGAAAATGGATGTGTTTGTGGTGAAGAATCCATAAGGATTCATTCACTTGGTTGTTTAAAGTTTTCCTATTTGTGATTGATTTTTGATGCAAGCATGTCTATAGCTTTGATATATGTTTTGGTATGTGTTTATGGATGCATGATAGTTATCTTATGTAATAGGATGTGAATAACATGATGATGATTTGAATGAGTATTCCAAAGAACACATGAAGCTCACGGCTTCACCACCACAAAGAGGACCAAGATGTCCTAAATTATTTTCTAATCATGGATTAGGTGATTTAACAATAATAAATTGGATTAAGGATTTTTATAAGAGATTAGATAATGGAAAACAAGTAAGAATGATTTATAAAGCATATAATGATTTTTGGCCAACATGCCTACTTATGATGTTTTTAATTCAAAATTATTTCCTAAGCATAGATTTATGTAAATCAAAGAGAACTCAATTTCAATGAATTTTAGAGAATAAAATGAATAAATTTATTTTAGAAGCTTAATTAGAGAAATTAAGTAAGGATGAGAAATAAAATAAACACTTGAAAAGTACTAACGTATAGCTCACCCTTTGGGTTTTGAAGCACATTAGCAAGTTTCGAGATATAAATATTGGTTATGACTAAGAAAGGTAATTTTTAATGGAAACAGTAGAAAATATTACTTAAAGGATTTTCAAAAGGAAATGTTGTAAATAAAGCTAGAAATAAATATATATTGGAGAAAGTTTCAAAATTTAACTTAGAACGTAAAGAGATATTTTATGTAGTTGAAAAGTATTAAAAATACCTTACGCATATTTAAATAATGTTTTTTAAACTACGCGATTGAGAAAATGATTTAAAAATATTACGCGATTGAGAAAATGATTTAAAAACACTACGCGATTTCAAAAACGTCAAAAAATATTTACTCGATTTGAAAATGTTGGAAAAAGGTGACGCGATAAAATATTTACGCAATTGAGAATAACAGTAGTTTACTGTCGGGTTAAAGCAGTGGACTCGGATATGTTGAAAAATGGTACTGTCAAGTGGTGGTGTACTATTATGGAAAATAATGATAACGTTGTTATTTATGTATTTTGGCTCATGCACATGCATAGAGAAATGCGTCAATTTGGTTGAAATTGGCAAGTTGCTGATGAGATGAATTACACCATAGTGCGGGTGCGATAGGTGCAGTGTGGTTCATTGAGTGAACTTGGAGGCGTTAGTGTGCGAAGGATTCCACATGTGGACAGTTGGTAGCTCCTTTGGGCCATGATAACGGGCAACGCACTAGCGATCTCGACAAACACTATTCTTAATCACGATCTAGTGAAGACTGTCTAGTACAATACTTATTGTACATGATATTTTGACTTTGTAATATTTGGCCGGGGCAATTGGAGCTATGGACAGGCCTTCCGAATCATTCTCTTTGATGTTTGAGTTTAGCTCTATGGAGTAGGAACGAGTCTGTGTACATTTGCATATGTGGTCTGCATCATGATATGATATTTATATTTGGTCTGAGATATTATGTATGCTGTGATAATATGAATTGTTGTATTAACTGTTATATCTGTATGTATTGTCATTTTCTATACTGCCATACTGGTAGTGATGTATATTATCTCACCTCTTTGTATGTATTTCTGTTTTATTATTTATGTTGGTAAAGATTGTGAGGAAGAAGAAGAGGAGCAACCTCCTTACCGTCAGTACGAGGAGGAATAACATCCGAGTGATTAGTGCAAGGAGGGCGAGCCTCTAGATCATCCTTACTATTTGGATTGATTTGGTTGTTATGGCTTTGCCGGATTTTCTGGGGTTCGTGAAACTGGAGTTTCATGGAGGCTCTGAAGCCTAGTGTCTTCAAGCTAATAGGGAGAGTGTTGCTTATGTGAGACGAGTGACTCTGTCCCTTAGTAGAGAATATGGGGGTGTTCTGATGTTCTCTACTACTGTATATGTGTATCTAGAGTTACCCTTATCTATTAGGCACTATTGGGGTGGTCGTTTTCATGCCCCTAGTGAGCTTAGTAGTGTGTCGACAACACAAACTCCTATCCGTAGAGCTTCACGACATACGAGGTTTTTGTCTTCCGATGATCTCCTTGAGGAGGATCCTTCGGAGGATCAGAACTTCTATATGTGCACTTGGGCTAGTTTATATTTTGTGTGAGTCAAATAGTTTACTGCGTTGTTAAATATTTTGTGGTTTGTATTTATTTGTATACTTTAAAGACAAAATCATACGTATAATTATGGTGTGTATTTAATAGCTTGTTTCATGTTCTGTTTATTTTATTTAATGATATAATGTACAAAAAAAAAATTTCACAACTTATATTATTATATGTTAATAAATAATTTACAACTTGGGTAAGGTTTATTATATTCATCATAAATGTGACATCCTAAGGAGGGTGTTACATTGGTTGGCATTTGTCGCATGTCTAGACATGCGCATGAGAGTCTGCTTCCATCGTAGGCCAATAGTAACCTGCCCCGAGTGCCTTCAACGCTAGGGCTTTGCCTCCTAGATGGTGTCCACAACTTCCTTCATGAACCTCAACCAAGACATACTCGGCTTCTCTCGGCGCAAGGCATTTAAGGAGGGGTAGAGAAAACCCATGCCGGTATAACTATCCGTCGTAGATGGTATACCTGATTGCAGTTTTCTTTAATTTGGAAGCTTCTTTCGGATCCTCGGGGAGGCTACCGGACTGTATGTACTCCATCAATGGTGTGATCCAAGTTGGCTCTTGCTCTTCAACCTGGAAGATCGTCATGCCAATGGCGGAGGGTTGTGGGAGGGTCTACTGTATCACCGAACGGTTGTTGCCCAGACTCTTGGTAATGGCCAACTTGGATAGGAGGTTAGCCCTAGAATTTTGCTCCCGAGGTATATGCTCCACCTTTACCACTTGGAATCCCATGAGGAGTTCTTGTACCCTTGCCAGGTATTTCTGTAGGAGGGGCTCTTTGGCCTGATAGTTACCCTGGATCTGGGAGATCACAAGCTGGGAGTCACTACAAAGTCTGATCTTTGTGGCTCCCAAGTCTCTGGCCATTACCAGTCTGACGATGTATACTTCATATTCTGCCTAGTTGTTTGAGGTGGGGAATTCAAACCTAAGGGTGTTCTCGACAGTCACCCCCTCAGAATTCTCTAAGATTACCCCAGCTCCACTTCCCTTCGAGTTTGAGGACCCATCAAAGAACACGGTCTAGGATACTTCCTCGGTATCATCGGGGTCTGAATTGAGTTCGGCTAGGAAGTCCGAGAGTGCCTATGCCTTAATGGCTACTCTGGGTTCGTAGGCGATCCCAAACTCGAAAAGTTCTATGGATCAGGAAATCATCCTCCTTAATAAGTCCGACTTGTACAATATCTGTCGGATGAGTTGATCTGTCCTTATCACCACTGGATGGCACTAGAAGTATTGCCTTAGTTTTCTGGCTGTGATGATGAGTGCAAATGCAACCTTCAAGATTTTTTTATATCGGAGCTCGGGGCCTTGTAGCACCTTGCTCACAAAATAAACTGGCTTTTGACCTTCTATTGTTTCCCTGACAAGTACTGAACTCACAACCTCCTCATGAATGGAGATGTAAACGTAGAGTGTTTCACCTGACTTCAGACTTGTAAGGATGGGAGGGGATGACAAAATATTCTTTAGATACGTGAAAATGTCCCCATATTCTTGAGTCCACTCGAATCCTGTCCGCTTTTTCAATAACTCGAAGAGAGGGAGGGATTTGTGAGCGACTTTGGCTAGGAATCGTGTGAGAGCCGCGATCTGTCCGGTTAGCTGTCGTACTTCTTTCACACTTTGAGAGCTGTGCATGTCGAGCACTACTTTGCATTTGTTTGCGTTTGCTTCAATACTGCAGTGAGTTAACATGAACCCTAAAAATTTGCTAGCTCAGACCCCAAATACACATTTTTCTAGATTAAGCCTCATGTCGTACTTTCTCAACTGCGCAAACACTTGTTCGAGGTCTGAGGTGTGTGAACCAGACGACAGGGTTTTGACTATCATGTCATCGATGTAAACTTCTAGCATTCTCCCCATCTATTTTTTGAAGACTTTGTTCATCATCCTTTAATAAGTGGCCCCTTTGTTCTTTAGACCAAAAGGCATTACCTTGTAGTAGTAACTTGCCTTTTCAGTGATAAAGGAAATTTTATCTTCGTCTACGGGATATATTGGGATCTGATTGTATTTGGAATTGGCATCCATGAACGATAGTAGATGAAATCCAGCTGAGTTGTCAACTAGTTTGCCAACGTTTGGGAGGGGGTATGGATCTTTATGACACGCCTTATTCAGGTCTGTATAGTCCACACACATCCTCCACTTTTCGTTTGACTTTTTAACGAGGACCATATTTGAGAGCCATGTGGTGTATGAAATTTCCCTTATGAAGTTGAAACTCAGTAATTCCTTGACCTGCTCCTCAATAATCTGTTACCTCTCGGGGCCAACTTTCCTTTTCTTCTGGGAGACCAACTTCGCATCCCGCTTAGTAGATAAATGATGGCAGATGAAAGCAGGGTCAAGCCTAGGCATATTGAAGGACGTCTAGGCAAATAAGTCCTTGTTTCTCTGCAAAAGCTTTATAAGTTGGATTCTTTTATGTTCTTCGAGGTTTGTACCTATTTTGGTGACTTGGTCTGGCCTGTCACCGAGCTGAAGTGGGACTAATTCCCCTTCTAGCTAGGGTCTGGTACCTCGGATTTCCTCATGTACATCCAACTCAGTCATCAGGATGTTGACTTGATCACATGCCGGGCTGGATGTTCGTGCCTTTGTCTTCCTGGAAGCCCTACTGATTTTGAAACTTTCATTATAGCACTTGCGGGCTGTAATCTGGTCGCCCTTGATCGTGACCACTTCATTATTCCTGTTGAGGAATTTCATGGCCTGGTGGGCATAGAGACTACAGCGGCAATACCATTTAGTGTAGGACGACCCAGAATAATGTTGTAAGTCGAAGGACAATCCACAACCAAGAATCTTGTAACACCCTCCTTAGGGTATCACATGTCTGACTCCCGACTCATAATCTGAAAAGAAATTCGCACAAAGTTTGAGTTATAAAAAGTGGGTTTTAAAATTTCTTCTTTACTGAAACATAAATTTACTGAAAATATTATGTAATATTGAAAATCATATTTCAACTATTCATTATGCAATATTGACACTAATTAATATTTCATAATTTAAAGAGAAATATAAAACTAACAGACTCTTTTTTTTTTTTAAACAAGAGTAAAACCCCATGACGGGTCCTACTTAATAGCACGGTACAACACTAACGTTAAAACTTAACATACTTATTCATTTGTGTATCCATCTTGTTGCATCGTACATCCGTTCTACATCCGTTCTTTGTCAACACCGCACACCTTCGAGTCCCGAATGTCCACTCCTTATTGTTGTCACCCATCTCGAGTATTCATTGCTCGTTATGTCTAAGACAACTCGATCCTTCTATTATTTGATTTTAACAAAGATGCATACACAAAGAAACAACATAACAAAGAGGTGAGATCACCTACGCCAATACCAACATGGTAGCACGTAGATAACACAAACATCATATCATACAAATATATCATGCCATCAATATTAATCAACTATCATCATCCAATCATTTATCAGTTCAATTATCATAAACAACAATTACGATAATGCCCTCAACATTGTCTAATTATTATCATCATCATCCAAGTATTCAAAACAATTGTCATAGCTAATATTCCTCAATTAATATATCACACAGATATAATTGTCAGATTATGCATGTGCACAAAAACTCAGTTTTTCAAAAACAACTCCATGGAGGTTTTCACAATTTCGAGGAGAATGCTCACAATTGTCACCCTTAGCCCAAAGACAATCTTCCAGTTATTGAAAAGAATCGTGTTCTTGTCGGGTATCGTCAATGCGTTGCAACGGACTGCATCGCCAAGTGGCACAGGGTACTCGCCAGCTGTCCACTGGTCGACCACCGCGCCTCGATGCCTCAAGGTCCATCATAGACCTCACTATCAATTCTCATTCCCTCTTCAACCACAAGGGCCATATACAATGCACGAATATATCAGTGCAAGTCCAACCCCAAAGGGCCAAATCTTTTCAATTTCATTAGTTCAATGTATCATATGCCTCAACGCATGTTTTTCCAATGCATGTATAATGCACCAAATCCAATCACAGGCATCTCTTTCCAATGCATATAAATTGTACCAAATTATACTGTATTTTCAACAGCAAAATCATGTTATCACATTTTCATAGTTATAAAACACTTTCGTCGTGTTTTCACAAAATTGCACAACATTTCCGTTACGTTTTCACAATTCCAAAACGTTTTTGTTATGTTTTCAAAATATTGTAACACTTCTGTTACGTTTTCAAAATGCCGCAACTCTTCTGTTGCACTTTTAAATCACGTACTAATTTTTCAACGTTTTTCTCAATCGCGTAAAAATATATGTTTCTCAAATCCCATAATATTTTTCCACTGTTTTAAAATCGCGTAACTCAAAAATCATCCTTTTAAGTCGCGTAAATCATTTTCTTTCATTTTCAAAATATTTAAAATACTTTTCAAATCACATAATGATTTTTCGCTATTTTCACAATCACGTAAAAATAATTTATCACTTTTCAATCACGTAGTGATTTTTCAATAGTAATTCAGATTACGTAAAATATTTAAACGTAATTCAAATCGCGTAGAAATATTTCAACGTATTTAAAATCGCGTAGAAATATTTTACTGTATTTCCAAACACTTAGAAATATTTTACTATATTTCAAACCACGTACTTTAAAATTACGTTTTTAAGATACGTAAATAATTTTTTTCACCACAATTTCATTACAGAAAATATTTCTCAACCTTCAAATATTCCTTTTTCAACTTTTCTTAAAATAATATAACTTTATAATTCATGTAATATATTTTGTTACTCAAAAAAAATCTTTTTCCACATTTCTTTACTCAAGGAATCCTTTTCCAAAATAAAATTCATAAAATCACTTTTCCATTGATATAAATCAACGTTTCAAAACTTAACATTTTCTAACGTACTTTCAAAATTCAAAAATAAGTTATACGTTAGTAACTTTTCAAATTGCCATTATATTCTCCATTTTTCTCAAATCACTTCCAAAATCATTCTTCAAAATAAATTAAAGTTCAAACATGTTCAACCTCTCTTTGTCTTTCATTTACAAAATTCTCTCAAGTGATAAAAACACTCTGATTCCCTTTTCAAATTCCTTGTATTAAATCAAGTTACGTTTTCACTTTGAAAATCACTTTGTTCATAAAAATCAAGACATTACAAGCCTTTAAAAAAAACGTGGACATGACTATTGAAACCATCAAATATTTTTCTTTTTAAATTGATATGGTTTTACACAAACAAAACCATTAAAAATCCTTACAAAAACGTAAGACTCATAGTCTTTGAAAATCAAATCATTTGTTCATTTCCATTTTTCACTTTCTTTGCAAATCCGTTTAAAATCATCATTGCTATTTTCATTTAAATCTCATGTTTAGTAAAACACTTAAAAACTTTTTACACAAAATAAATTAATAAAAATCCTTCTAAAACCGTGTTCATGTACTCTTTGAAAAATAAACTCTTTATTTATTTTCCTTGTTTTTTCTAAACATCCATTTTCATCATTCAAGAAAATATTAATATTGTGAACACCTATCTTGAGGTGTCTTAACCAAAATTCACCATGTTCTAAGGATCAAAAATTAATTCTCTTGTTCTTGAAAAATTTCAACATGAACCCTAATCAAGGGCATCAAAACTGTAGCTCTCCTTGGCCATTGGGACCAAAATTAATTTTCTTTCCATCATCAAATCATGACATACACATACATACACATATATATATATATATATATATATATATATATATATATATATATATATATATATATCAAAAGCATGCCATATTATCATCATGCATAGTATAAGCATACCATCAAAATCATAAACTCATACAAAGCATATTAAGCATAGGCAATTAATCAAAGCTCATAAACACATATAAATTATTACATGACCATGGATATGAATCCTCACATGGATTCAACACCCATCAAATATAAGACCATCTCTCACCACCATGCTTGGTTGGTGAGATGGATCTCCCTCTTACCTGTTGAAGATCCTCAAAAACTCCTTGTTTTGCTTCTTTTTCCAAGTCCTTCACCACCAAGGGTTT
This sequence comes from Ormosia emarginata, assembly GCA_029884605.1. Classification (NCBI taxonomy): domain Eukaryota; kingdom Viridiplantae; phylum Streptophyta; class Magnoliopsida; order Fabales; family Fabaceae; genus Ormosia; species Ormosia emarginata. Next base: position 21,220,113 of record JAQQTP010000074.1, on the reverse strand, counting down.
CTTAAACACAAAACAACACATAAAAATTAGTATACTAAGCTTGATTAAGAAGAACCATGGATCAAACATGGTTTAGATCATGAAAAAGAAGAGAAGAAATGAAGTTTCCTTACACATCACCATAAATAACCTATAACTTTGATCTTGAAGAAACTCCTTGAAGATGAATGATTTAGAGAAAATCTCCAACATGAAAGTTGCTTAGAATAAGGTAAGGATTCAAGAAATATGGTTAGTTGAAATTAAAGAGTGATGGAAGGTAGATTGGAGGGTCATGGCTGAAACCTAGAGGAGAAGAGAAATGGAGAGAAAATTTGCTAAGTTTAGCTTCTTGAAATTGACAAAGAAAGACCAAGAATGGGTAATAATGGTGGTCTTCAACTTTGCTACTCACTTAAGCCACCAAAACCGTAGCCCCGCCTCCAATGCATTCTCCTTGAATTCAAATTGATCAATAATGATCAATAATGATACACCATTGACCATGACATGTAATAATGGTCATAAAGTTTTGTTTCTTTGTCTCCTAAACAATCCAAAACCATCCCCTTCCATGCATGCTTCTTCTTGTGCATTTAATTATTTGTCATCATTATTAGCCACCATCTAGAGCATTTCTAGCCATTGATTAATTCAATGGTTAGGATTTAGGTAGACTTTTGATTTAGAAGACTTAATCTAGGCCATTAGATTTTTCTCCTTGAAATTCTAGCCATTAGATGTGTCTCTAAAATTAAAGGTCAAGATTACTCCTTCTTACTTTTAATCCAAGGGTCATAATTAGTCTTTGTCACTTTTTAAGACTAAATCTTCACCATTGATTAAATCTAAATCCAATGGTCATAAATGGTCCTTGTTACTTTACAAGACCAAATCTCTACGCTTAATCAATTCTATATCCAATGGTTACAAATGGTCATAGTCACTTTATATGACCAAATCTCTACCCTTGATTTAATCTCTATCTAATGGTTATAAATGATCTTATTCACTTTTAAGATCAAATCTCCACCGTTGATTAAATCAAGATCAAGTCTCCATTGTTAATTAAATCAATGGTGGATATCCAAACCACCAATGTTGACTTAAGCAATATAATTTTTATTTTTATCTGCTAAAACCCCACGAAAGATTATATTTACTGTATTTTTATCATCTGATAAATAAATACAGTACAAAACACAGTATAAGAAAATTTCTAAAACTATTTTCAGATTCAGGTTTAGTAAGATCCCCTGTGTCCGTCTAAACAACACAAATTTTTCTATGCGTAAAAAAATTTTTACTTTGTGGGACCCACCTGGGCCCACGTATGGCCACCTGGGCCCACATAGGACCACCTGGGCCCACATACAGTCAAAAAAATTCATAATCATCCACAAAAATCACAAATATTAAAAAACATATGAAAATCAAGTCAGATTATTAAAAATAATTAACAGTCAAGAGAAATAAATATTTAAAGATTTTCTCCGGCCCGAAAATTATTATTTTCCTGACACGGAGTAAATCACTCAAAACGATCAAATACGCTGATGAAATAAACAAAATAATTTTACAGTGCACAGAAATTACTAAACAGTAAAATTTTGTTAACTGTCAAAATTATTGTTTAAGAGATACGGAAATTCAGGGTGTTACAAATCTCACCTTAATAGTTCTGTACAAACTGTCGTCACACAGTGTTAAGAAAGTTTCAAAGTATCCTGGGGTAACCTTTTCTCCGGAGAATCCAGTGAGTTCACCTTCATATGGTGTAAACGCGGATAGAGGAAACTCTAGCCTTTCAAAGGCGTCCAAGAACATGATAGCTGCCGAACTTCCTTGGTCCACAAAGATATGACAAACTTTGGCATTAGATATTATCCCGGATATGACCAGTGGGTCGTCATGATCTCGGATAATATCACCGTAGTCCTTGTCGGAGAAGGAAATAGACGGTGTGTCCTTGTCTTCGGCATAGGGTCTTCGTGAAGAGCTAGACACACTCAAGATTGCTGTCCGGAGTGCCTTCTTTCAGGAGTTATTAGACAAGCCCCCACTTGCAAATCCTTTGGAAATGGTACTAACAAGCCTGTCATTCCTGTTACCCCCACCTTGGGTGTCCTGGTTTTGATCTTGATGTTTTCAGCATCTCGGCGTGGCGGTGTCCGGGATCTTCTGGCGGGACTTCAGGTTCTTCTCCTTTGACGTTGGTTCAGACTCCATCGGGGGCTGCAACTTCGTCTCTGATCCCTACGTCTTTTGTGGTCCTTATTTCCTCATAAACCGCTAATGTATTTTTGCTAGCGTCCTTCCTTAATCAGAGATTTGATAACATCCCGGAGTTAGTAACATTCTTCTGTCTCATGACCATAGCTTTTATGCCACCTGCAGTGTTTCAAGTGGTCCTTCTGGGACTGCTCGTTCAGGGGTGGTGGCATTTTGATATCCTGGAACTCGGTTTGAAGGACCTCCTTCAAGATTGTCTCTCGAGGGGTGTTCAAAAGAGCGTACTTAGAATACTTAGGCCGGTACCGTTCGCTTTTAGAGGAGTCACGGGGCTGGTTGGAGTTTTGGTTCTTTTTCTGTTGGACGGGTTCACCTTTCTCCAAGCTTTCCTTGGCCCTGGTAATCTATTCTAGTTCAACATATTTATCTACTCGAAGGTAAAATTCATCTAGACTGATCGGCTTCTTTTTTGTTAATGACCATAAAAAGCTTGAGTCAGTTTGGATCTGTTCTTGGCGTAGTGGAAGGCCATCCTGTCATCCAGGTTTTCTATACCTATGCAAGCGTGACTGAACCTCTTAATACATTCACGCAAGGATTTACTACTCCCTTGGCGAATTCTTGAAAGAGAGTCAAAATTTCGGTCACTCCTTGGCAGTGGTGTAATGCAGCAGGAAACACTGCTTGAGGTCTTCCCAACTCGTAATTTTTGTTCGTAAAGTGACAAACCATCAGAGAGCGTCATTCTTCAAAAAGAAAGGGAAGGTGTAACACCCCGAGACTGCCTGCAAGATTGATGAGTGTCTTCACAAACTAACACGGGTCTTTTCAACGTGCTTTGTCCTCACTCACACGCATCATAGGAAACTTCCCAGGAGGTCACCTATCCTAAAATTGCTCCAGGTCAAGCACGCTTAACCATGGAGTTCTTATGTCTAGGCTCCTGAAAAGAAGTTGCAACTTATTGATATGGCTATGCCTAATTAATTCCTTTAAGTCATCCTTAACTATGCAGTCCCATACCTGCATAGTCTCTGAATCCCTCTCATTCTGGTGCATATTCAGTTCATTCATGGGACCCTTCACCTAGAATCCTGCCAGGAGCCGCTCATTGATGCTTTCTCTTAGCACCGACGACCACTCCCCGCCCTCATCGGCCCCGGGACGCCATATGTCCACCAACTTCCACTTGGTTCTTCCCCAAACCACACCATATTGGGAGAGGTCCCGGCTCTGATACCATCAATAACGCGCCAGGATTGCCTGCAGCATTGATGAGTGTCTCCACAAACCAACATGAGTCTTTTCAGTGTGCTTTGTCCTCACTCACAAGTATCCTAGGAAACTTCCCAGGAGGTCACCAATTCCACAATTGCTCCAGGTCTAGCACGCTTAACCATGGAGTTCTTATGTTCTAGGCTCCCAAAAAGAAGTTGCAACTTGTTGAAATGGCTATGCCTAATCAATTCCTTTAAGCCATCCTCAACTATGCAGTCCCATACCTGCACAGTCTCTGAATCCCTCTCATTCCGGTGTGTATTCAGTTCATTCATGGGACCCTTCGCCTAGAAGCCTGCCAAGAGCCGCTCATTGATGCTTTCTCTTAGCACCGGCGACCACTCCCTGCCCTTGTCGGCCCCGGGACACCACATGGAGCAATTGTGGGATAGGTGACCTCCTAGGAAGTTTCCTAGGATTCGTGTGAGTGAGGACAAAGCACGCTGAAAAGCCCGTGTTAGTTTGTGGAGACACTCATCAATCCTGCAGGCAGTCCCGGGGTGTTATACTTTTGAGAGTTTAGTTTTCTACTACACTTCTTATTCATTGTAAAGAGGGTAGGGTATCCCTCAAACAATTCGTAAGGGTAAGGTATCCCTTGAAGAGGCTCAAGCATAAATGGTGAGGTATCCCAAGGTGTGGTGAGTGCTCTATTGTGTAAAAGTTTCAAGCACCTATTTAAGCTTGAAGTGATAGTGGAAAATATCGGGTGGTTTTAGTGTGTGTTTGGTTGAGCTTTTTTAAGCTTAACTTAGCTTTTTTCTGAGAAAAAAATTGTTTCAACAATGTTTAATCATCTTTGACAAAATCAGCTTCAGCTTTTGCATGAAATTCAATGCAAAATAAAAGCTTTTTAAAGCTAATTTTCATAATACTGAAGATTGAAGCTTATGATTCTAACTTATAGATTGTTCCTTACATTTTGATATGTAAATTCTATTTTGTCCTGAATCAAATAACTTTTTTATTCATTCTATACCTATTTTGGTAATTTAATGCATAAAAGCGATTCTTTTTTATACTAACCAAATGAAACAGATTAATTTAAAATCACTTTTCAGCTAACATATCCAAACATAAAAATGAATCGATTATAATCAATTATAATCAATTATAACAAAAAGCTTTTATACAATAATCGATTATTGAATTAATTAAAGTTTTTATAGTTGAACCAAACACATACTTACTTGAGGATTGGACGTAGGCCACAAGGGGTTAGTGGCTGGACTAGGATAAATCATTGTGTTTGCTTCTCTAAACTCAAACTCCTTTATATTTGTGTTTTACTTTCATATATTTGCTTGAATACTTTCTGTGTCGGTTGTTCATTTACAAGTGCATCTTTTTATCTTCTCTATTCATTCATTTTAATCGATAAATAGCTTCAAAGAAAATTGCTTTTCAAGTGCTTGATAAAAGTTTCCAAAGAGTTTCCAAAGAGTTTCTATCTCTTTTACATTTATGTTTTAATTATATATGCTTGAGTTGAATTTGACATTTAGTTTATTTATTTGATTTATCCCATAACTCAAGTTGTATTTGGGTAATCTACAATAGTTATATTTTTGTTAAACTTATTCCGCTGCATGTGTTGATTGAAAATATAAAAATGCATAATTTCTCAAAGTTGCTTTAAAAATCTGTAATCACCCAAGTCACCCCCCTCTTGGGTGATGATTGCCATGACTAACAAGTGGTATCAGAGTTTCGTGCTCTGTTGAAAGCTTAACCGCTTAGAGTTAAAGATCATTGTTTGTTAGCAACCATTGAAAGCTTTTCAAAATGGAAGGTTTTGAAATTGATAAACCATCATTCTTTGATGATATGCGTTTTGTTTATTAGAAACCAGAATAGAATTTTATATGCAATCTATTGATCAAGATTTATGGGATATTGTGCTTAATGGATTTACTTGCAAACCAAAACAAACTTGGAATGCCTATGACAATAAATGCTTTTCTTTGAACATTAGAGCTATGCAAATTTTGAGAAGTGGTTTGGATGATGAAGCTTATGCTAAAATTAAGAGTTGCTCTAGTGCTAAAGATATATGGGATGCTTTTGATACTATCTATCTTTCTAACAATGATTTTTTTGCATAAAGTTGTATATAGAAAACAAGAAGAACAAAAGTCATTAAAGGAAGCTTGTCATGAAATGATGTTAAACTAGATTATAATCCTTCCTATTATTAGCTACAATGTGCATATAATGAAATGATAGTTTGTTGAATTTAGAAAAGAAAAACTTATCGTGTTTGGAAAACATTTCCTCAATTGAAAATAAAATTGAGACTTTGAAAAATGAATATGCTTTTCTTGATGAGGAAATGCCTTTGAAATATGAAACCTTAACTTCTTGTGAAAAGTGCATCGATTTAGAAAATCAAGTTGAGGACTTATATTCCAAATTTTCCAAAGTTAATGATTCTAATTACTTACATTCCATGCTTGTTAATGAGAATAAAATTAATGTTATTCCACATGAAATTCAAGCAAGGCTTATGACAAAAATAGTTTAAAATGCAAAAACAACAAAAGGCTTAAGTTTTCCAAAGATGATTTTCAAAGGACCAAGTCATTATTAAATTCAATTGTTTGTAATTTTTGTGGTCATCTAGGACATATTTCTCATTTATGCAATTATAGAAGAAATCCTTATATGAGAAATAATATGGTATGGGTTCCTAAAGATCTTAAAGGTCTTAGTACTAACATTCAAAGACCCAAGATGAAATTGGTACCAAAATGTCCTCCTAGTGTTTCAATTTTGCAGAAAATTTCTCAAAAGGATGGATAAATGGGTCAAAAAAAAGAAGAATCATCAAGGAGAACGCTTTCAAAGCCTAATGGTAAAAAATTTGGTCAAAGAAGGAAGATGACTTCAACCAAAGCTTCTCAAGTACAAAATGTAAAACTTGTAAAGTTCAAGACTCCAAAAGAAAAGCAATGGATAAGAAAAAATATTTCCTTGATTACCAAGGCCAAGATATCAAATGTTTTTACTTCTTGTGCACATTCACTTAAAAAGACAATGAATATGAGGTATATTCCTTGTAGGCCTTAGGTGATGATAGAATCATGTTTACTTGGTAAAATTTGAATATTATGTTTATCACATGATTATGTTCATTTTTATTGTATCATAGCTCATTAATTTGTTATAAATCTTGGTACATAAGGTTCTACAATGCCTAGGAATGCTTCCTATGTTTTGAATTGACTATATATCATGAAAAGTAAGTATGCTATTGGCTATATGCTTAATGGTAATTGATAATTTAATTTGTTGTACTCAATTTAAATACTATGGATAAATTAATCTTTATGAGAGCATAATGGATTAATTGCCAAAAACTAACACACAAGGACCTAAGAAAATTTGGGTACCAAAAGCCAAAAATTGAAGTGTGTTGTAGACGTGCTTGAAGGCCAAGAGCTGACTTTGGCATCTTGAAAATGGCTGCTCCAAGCAAAAAGACTAAAAATACTCAAAGCTCTCTTCTTGTCTCCATAAAGCTTGGACTTGTAATCTTTGGATAAATGGAGACTTGTATTATGCTTTTCTAGTCTTATATCTTGAAAATATCTCTACATGTCTTGAATATGTTAGATAAGTATGATCCTTGTTTGAAATGACATGTTTTATGATAATATCCTTGAGCTTGAGATTTTGATCAATCATGCATATAAATGAATGCTTGTGATTATTGTTTTATCATTGAATTATTTCCTTTGAATTATTACTAACTTGAGCGTCGACGATATCCCATAATTTGTTTTGCAGGTACTCATCTATTGGGTAAGTTTCTTCTCTCAAAACAATAGCCTGAAATATGTTTGTAAATGTTTTCCAGACAGTTTTATTTGAATACACCTATGGCTATTCGAATAACACAAGTCACTAGCCTCAAAATATGTAATTCTTCTCTGCTATATTCGAATAGACCTATGGCTATTTGAATAACACAAGTTAGAAGCTCATATCACATTTGCCTATTAAATATTCTATTAGAATAATGTCAACTTTATACGAATAATATTTGCTGCTCCCTGTTTGTTTCGTTTGTTTCATTCGAATCGGTGTCTACTTATTCGAATAATGTTCTTTTAACAGAAGCCTATCCTTTCTGGTTTCATTCGAATAACCAGAAGGTTATTCGAGTAAAGCTTGGCAGAAAGCCAAGTCTGGTTGTTTTCCACAAGTTTATTTGAATCAAGAACATCCTATTCGAATAAACACAAATGTTATGAAAGGTTCTGCTGCTTTTCCCCTTCATTTCTCAAGAATTTGTTGTATATGTTGAATTCTTTGTAATTGGACTAAAAATGCAAATTCTTAACCAAATGTAATTGGCTATTATTTTGATGAATATATGTACTTAGCTAAATTGATCAATGAAATGAAATATCTTTTCCCCTTGTGAACTCATTTGTTGTTTTGTCTTATTGTTTTGAATGCTTATTTGTTTATGAGTTTGGCATAATGACTAACCTTTATGAATCCAAAATTGATGAATACCAAAGAAAGTACTTTGAATTGTGTTGTAGGGTGATAACTACCTCAAGCAAGCATTCAAATGAAATACGTTTATTCAACTTGAGAATTGTAAAGTTTAAAAGGATTCAACTTTTAAAAGGGGTGCAAAGAATCTTTATTCCCTAATGAAAACTTGAAGCTTGGAAGTTGTAGTCACTTACAAAAACTCAAAGAGTACACTTTTGGTGGCATCAATCTCTTATCCTTATTTATGCTTTAAATTGAATATCATGTGATATTTGAAGAAGTAAAATGTTTTGTTATGCCTTAACATGCCTAACAAGATCATTGTTTGCCCAAAATGCCTATATAAGTTTTGATGATGATCATAGGTTTCTTGATAAACTTGAATCATGCTTTAAAATACTTTTGATAATGTAATGTGATCTTATAAAATTCTTTTTGAAAGGGGGAGAAGTTTTAAAATGGTTTTTGTTTGATGGATTAAGAATAAATATCTTTTGTCTTGCTTTACTTTATGATAATGTGCTTACATGGTCTTGGCATACATATTTCACTGTATCCATCTTGTACTTCAATAAGGGGGAGCCTAGCTCTTAAGTTGTTTATATCACTTGGCTTACATCCTTGTTTGTTTACATAAATTGTTTTATTGGTATCATATGCTAAATGTTGATGTATCAAAATATGATAAGCATTGCATGAATAATCTTTTATATATTGAAAAACATGCTTATTTAATCTCTCTATTCTTGAATCATGTGTACAATCAAATAGGGGGAGATAGTTATGTTTTGAATAAATTGAAGAAGTTTTTGGTTTTGATGATCCTACTCTTTTTGGCAACATGAGTTTTATCTATAGGGGGAGAGAAAATATGATCTTTCCTTCCTAAGCTTTTTTGTTGATGTCAAATAGGGGGAGTGAGAATAGGAAAGAAAAATTTGTTCTTGTGCTTATTATAACACCCTAACACAGTTTTTCATAAAATTTGCGGAAAATTTTCATGATAAATTGTATTAAATGTGTCACTTCTAAGGATGCAAGTAATTAAAAATCCATAACAACCTTTATAGTTAATATAAAAAGTCTCGAATGATAAAAGATTATATATACATACATCTCTGGCTAACAAGCCATATCGTATACATAACTTTTACATAAAACCAGAAAGGTAATAATATACATACAGGAATAAAAAAGAAGTACAACTACTAAACTAAGTCTTCTATTTCTTCTTTTTCTTGCCCTTTTCTTTTGGAGGGTCTTCACATGGAATTACATGAAGTATACAAGGGTGAGAAATCACAATTTCTCGGTAATTGCATATCAAGACTAGCAGTTAATCATTTACAACAAACAAATAACTGAACACAGTAATATTATAAACAATACAAATATCCAACAATTAATAACATCAAAAGATCGCCCATACAATCCTAAGATATTATCAAACAAATGACCAATCAATCGATTAAGCAATGACAATTGTCCATACAATTGTCAACCATGCAATGCTTTATGAGATGAAGTATGATTATGCTCAAACAAGTGCTAATATAATGATTATGCAAAATATAATGTTGTTTTAAGATTTGAAAACACAAGCTACTTGATTAATTTCATTCTTGTATATACAAAGTAGAATAAGCCTAAAAGTCTAATCCCACTTAGTAGTAGGTAAACATCTTCCCCTCACCAATGTAAGAGTACTATTGTCACCCCCATATTGGTAACCCTGACCGCAATAGCATTCCTACTATGAGAATCTAGATCAACACCTTGTTCTCTGGCCATATGGTTGTGCACACCATATTAAGTTACAATACATAGGAAACTAATAAGTAACAAGTTTGAAAAAAAACAAACATCAAGAACTGTCTCAATTCACAATTAAGACATCTCACAAGATTCTCATAACTGAGTGACTATCCAATACTAATACATATAAGTCCTAGGATCACCTATCACACAAGGTAGCAAGAACCATATAACTAGTATTTCCTTACCTAAAACTTTTCACCATCACTTCATAAGTGATTTTCAAGTCAACCTCATGTTGATCAAAGTTCTAAACACCAACCTAAGCATTCTATCACACTTTGAATGTTTAAGAATCTTCTAAACTTTTCATATATACAAGTTGATAATTCTCTCCAAGAAATACCTCCAAAAGTGTCTCATTGCACCCTAAAAGGCTTGCACAAAAGATCCCAAGCAGTAGGAAATTAATCAAGAACAATATCAAAATATTGAGGTTGCCTTGTTTGGGCGCCTAAGCGGTCACTTTTGAGCAACTAAGCTCTCAGTATACGAATGTTTTCTGTGCTTTGGAGATTAAGTTGTCATTTTTGGGCGATTAATTGCTCAGTACCATAATTTTCTGCAGAATTTTATAGAGAAAGATTACTGTTCCATTAACCAAATTCATGAAATTTGATCACTTTAATTCAGTTTCTTGGTGGTTTTAAGTCCTAAACAAGTTCCCAAACATGAAGGAAACATAAAACACTAATTGATTTAATCAAAAATGGATCAAAACACTAAATCACTCATCCATAATCCCAAAACCTACACTTTGAGCATTTTGGGTCTAAAATGGATAGTTTTAGTTTCTAATCCAAACTCTTTGCATCATCAAGTCATAAACCTATTACAACTCATTCAAGTAAGAAAATCACATAAAACACTTCTAGAACTCAATTTGTCATGTTTAACCTCAATCAAACCTAACATGAAGAAATGAGGAAAAAGATGAACTAGGCTCAAGAACCCCTACCTTCAAGCTCTATAAGCTGTAGAATTTGATGGAGATGATGAAGGATTGATCATAAGTCCTCAAGCTTCCTTTTCTCTTTAGCTTTCCTCTTCTTCTCTTCCTTATTTTCTCTTTTCTCTTCCTTCTCTCCTTACTTTGGTTCAGCCATGTAGAGAGTGAATGGGAGTCAAGAAAAGTAACTTGAAATTTCACATAAAAGAGATTCAAGAAAGAGGCTAAACCGTGGATAACTTAGGGATTTAGTTTCTATACTGAAAATTCTCGATTTGCTAAAAACACTCAACTTTAGCTAAATCAAGTTTTCTAAGTTCTAACAACTTTCAAATAAATCATAGGATTCATTAAAATTATTGTTGCATTAAAACTATCATTTTCCATATCTATAACTATTCATTCCGGCTTTAATTAGATAACCAATATGCCTAAAAATACCAAACTAACTCTGAAAATTCTCAAACTTAAATCACATCACAGAATACACATTTGTGATTAGAAATAAATTATCCACATCTATTTTCATTAGCTAAGTCATTTATGCTAATATCCGGGTCATTTTAAGCTATTTTTCACCTTTCGGCTTGCAACAAAATGCCTAAACTAACTCAGATTATCACAAAATTAAACAAGCATGTTGAGAAAGTATTAAGCTACCTCTGTAACTATTTACAAGTCTAACATGATGAAGAGGATGTTACATTTCTCCCCCTTATTTAAAATTTTACCCCCAAAATTGCTTACCTCATATAAACAACTGCAGGTAATCTTGCTACATGTGGGACTCTAACTCCCAAGGCACCTCCTCGAAACCAGCACCATCCCAAAGCACCTTCACTAAAGGAATCTGCTTACCTCTAAGCTCTTTGACTCCTCTGTCCACGATCCTTATCGGTCGCATAACATAAGACAAATCCTCTCTTAACTGCACAGATTCATTCCTTATGACATGTAAAGGATCTGGATTGTACTTCCTAAGTTGTGACATATGGAAGACATCATGAATGTTAGGCAAGTTGGGTGGAAGGGCAATTTGGTAAGCTACGGGTCTAATTCTCTTTAGGATTTGGTAGGGACCAATGAAACGAGGGTTCAATTTTCGTGTTGTCAATGCTCTACTAATCCCTGTTGTAGGAGTGACTCTCAAGAATACATGATCTCCCTCACTGAACTCTAAAGGTCTTCTCCTCTTATCAGTATAGTTTTTCTGCCTACTATGAGCTCTCACCAATCTATCCCGGATCATTTTAATTTGATCTGTGGTCTGCTGCACCAATTCAAGACCTAGAATGGTTCCTTCTCCAACCTCATACCAACACAAAGGGGACCTACACTTTCTACCATAAAGTGCTTCATACGGTGTCATAGCTATGCTAGCATGAAAACTATTGTTGTAAGCAAACTCCACAAAAGGTAACAACTTATCCCAACTCCCTATCTGCTTTAGCACATATGCTCTTAGCATATCCTCTAGGGTTTGAATAGTTCTTTCCAACTGACCATCAGACTGTGGATGGTATGCGATACTCAAACTAAGCTTTGTCCCAAAAGCTTTCTGCAAGGCTCCCCAAAATCTAGATGTAAATCTAGGATCTCTATCAGAAACTATAGAAAGAGGAATATCGTGCAACTTAACTATCTCCTATAGGTATAACTGAGCTAGTCTATCCAAGGAGTTGTTAACCTTATAAGGTATAAAATGGGCAGATTTGGTTAATCTATCCACTACAACCCATATAGCATCAAAACCTAACTGAGTCTTAGGCAAGCCCATCATAAAATCTATTGTAATGTTATCCCATTTCCACTCAGGAATTATCAAAGATTGAATAGGTCCAAAGGCTTTCTGGTGCTCTATCTTGACCTTCTGACAAGTTAGGCACCTAGACACAAAATTTACAATGTCTCTCTTCATTCCAGACTACCAAAATAACTTTTTCAAGTCTTGGTACATCTTAGTGGTCCCCGGATGTATAAAGTATTGACTATAGTGAGCTTCTTCAAGGATCCTTTCCTTGATCATAGATTCACAAGGAATGCAAAGTCTACCTCTAAACTTAATTATCCCATCATCCGCCATATCAAACTCTCCAGGATTACCTAAAAAGATTTGCTTACTATGATCACTAAGAGTATCATCTTCCTTCTGAGCTTCTAAGATCTGAGTCCTAAAGTCACTCACTATGTCCACTCGACTCACACTGAGCCTATGTGGTAACATAGTTACTGAAAGACTCAAGTCTCTAAAACTCTCCAGAAGTTCACTCTCCTGGATCATCATACGGGACACATGTAGGGATTTCCTACTTAGTGCATCAGCCACTGCATTGGCTTTACCCGAATGATACTTTAACTCAAAGTCGTAGTCTTTCAAAATCTCCATCCATCTCCGTTGTCTCATGTTCAGTTCTTTTTGATCAAATAAATACTTCAAACTTTTATGATCACTGAACACCTCAAATTAAACTCCATACAAGCAATGCCTCCAAGTCTTCAAGGCAAACACTACTGCAGCTAGTTCTAAATCATGAGTAGGGTAGTTTTCCTCATGAGGTCTCAACTGTCTTGATGCATAGGTGATAACTCTCCTATGTTGCATCAAAACACAACCTAAACCTATCTTTGAAGCATCACAGTACATTTCAAAGTTCTCCAGAGGATCCAGAATAACTAACACCGGTGTAGTAGTCAACCTCACCTTTAGCTCTTGGAAACTATCCTCACAATCCTAAGTCCAATCAAAAGAACTACCTTTCCTAGTTAATCTAGTCAAGGGTAGTGCTAACTGAGAAAAACCCTTTATGAATCTTTTGTAATACCTCGCTAAGCCTACGAAACTTCTTATCTCTGTCATAGTGGTGGGTCTTTCCCACTACAACACTGCATCAATCTTACTTGGGTCCACAGAAATCCCTTCCTGAGATATCACATGTCCCAAAAACTGAACTTGTGAAAGCCAGAACTCACATTTCGATAGTTTGGCAAATAACTTATTCTCCTTAAATGTTTCCAACACTATCCTCAAATGTTGCTCATGCTTCTCCAATGACTTATAATAGATTAAAATATCATCAATAAACACCATAACAAACTGATCCAGGTAGGGTCTAAAGATCCTGTTCATGTAATCCATAAACACTGCCGGAGCATTTGTCAACCCAAAGGACATCACGAGGTACTCATAATGCCCATACCTAGTTCTGAAAGCAGTCTTAGGGATATCCTCTTCCCTAACCCTTATTTGATGATAACCAGACCTAAGATCAATCTTTGAGAAAACCACAACTACTCTCAGTTGATCCATTAGATCATCTATCCTAGGCAACAGAGACTTATTCTTAATGGTCACCTTATTCAGCTGTCTGTAATCCACACCGAGCCTCATGGTACCATCCTTTTTCTTTATTAGCAACACAAGTGCTCCCCACGGAGAAACACTTGGCCTAATGAAATGCTTGTCCAACAAATCCTCAATTTGTTTCTTAAGTTCCACTAACTCTAGTGGTGCATTCTATAGGGTGCTATAGAGATAGGTCCCATCCTAGGCACTAAGTCTATAGTAAACTCTATATCTCTCTCAAGTGGCAACTCCACTATATCACTTGCGAAAACCTCGAGATATTCACTCACCACAGATATATCACCTATGCCTTGCTCAACTCTAGCACTTAGTGATAATAAGAGAATATATCCTAAAGATCCCTCCTTCAAACAAAGATTGACCTGATTCGCATTGAGATACATGTACTTAGATGAAACGACTTTGGTAGGTATATTTGACAAGAAAACCAGGGATTTTTCTGAACAATTCAACACTACATGGTTAGCAGACAACCAATCCATGCCAAGAATGACATCAATATCTACTAAAGGCAAACGAATAAGGTTTACACAGAAAATCCTATCTTCAACCTTTGCACAATAATCAAGACACACTCTGGATGTTGTAACTGGGTTACCAGTGGCCGTAGATATAGATAAGTTATAAGAAAGTTCAGATATAGGCAAATCTAACATCTTCACACATTTGGTTAGACAAAGTGAAATTCTTAGGTCATGTGATCTCGAAGGAAAGAATTGTTGTGGATCCTGCAAAGGTAGAAGCAGTGTTACAATGGAAAAGACCAACGATGGTAACGGAAGTCCGAAGCTTCGTGGGATTAGCCAGATATTACCGAAGATTTATTGAGGGATTTTCCAAACTCTCCTGACCGCTCACTCAACTCACCAGAAAGGATCAAGCTTTTGAATGGACTGATTCCTGTGAAGGAAGTTTCCAAGAGTTAAAAAGGAAACTAACTACGTCACCCGTATTAGTTTTACCGAATCCAAATGAACCGTTTGAAGTGTACTGTGAGGCTTCATATCAAGGTTTGGGGTGTGTTCTTATGCAAAATGAAAAAGTGGTGGCTTATGCCTTAAGACAATTACGAGTGCATGAGAAGAACTACCCAACACACGATTTGGAGTTAGCTGCCGTGGTGTTTGCATTGAAGATATGGAGGCATTACTTGTATGGAGTAACATTCATTGTCTTCAGTGACCACAAGAGTTTGAAATACCTATATGATCAAAAGGAGCTGAATATGAGGCAACGAAGATGGCTAGAATTTCTGAAAGACTACGATTTCCAACTTCAGTATCATCCTGGAAAAGCAAATATGGTTACCGATGCTTTGAGTAGGAAGACGATCAGTGTTTCTACCATGATGATCAGAGAGAAAGATCTAATAGAACAATTCAGAGACATATAGTCGTTTGTGGAGCTGATGCCAGGAAAAATCTACATGAATATGGTCACAATCTCGAATGATTTAATGGATGATATTCGAGAGAAACAAAAGGTCGACAAGTTCCTCCAAGAGGAAAAAAAGCTGATACAGCAGGGCGGTGTGTCAACATTAAAGGAAGGAAATGATGGAATTCTGAGATTCCAAGGTAGAGTCTATGTGCCTGAGGATGAGGAACTCAGGAAGTACATACTTGAACATGCTCATTCAAGTCAATTGAGTATGCATCCGGGTATGACCAAAATGTATCAAGACTTGAAGAAATTATTTTGGTGGCATGGAATGAAAAGAGATATTGTTAGATGCGTATCATCTTGTTTGGTTTGCCAGAAGACGAAGATTGAACATGAACGACCAGCTAGAATGTTATAACCATTGGCTATTCCCGAGTGGAAATGGGATAGTATCGCCATGGACTTTGTTGTCGGGTTGCCAAGGACAAGGAAAGGATATGATTCAATATGGGTAATTGTGGATCGACTTACAAAATCAGCCCACTTTTTGTTGATCAAGATAAGATATCCGTTGGATAAGTTGACTTAGATATATATTGGTGAAATTGTCAGACTTCATGGTGTACCCACGAGTATTATTTCTGACAGAAATCTGAGGTTTACATCAAAGTTTTGGCAGAGTCTTCAAGAGGTTATGGGAATGAAGTTGCGATTAAGTTCTGCATACCATCCACAGACTGATGGTCAATCAGAAAGAACAATTCAGTCGTTAGAAGATTTGTTGAGAGCTTGTGCTATAGAGCAGACTGGAAGTTGGGATGAAATCTTACCGTTAGTAGAATTCACCTACAACAACAGTTATCATTCAAGTATAGGGATGGCCCCCTATGAGGCTCTATATGGACGAAGGTGTCAAACACCTCTGTGTTGGTATCAAGATGGAGAACGACTTACTGTTGGACCTGAACTTATTCAACAAACAACTGAAAAGGTCAAAATGATTCAGGAGAAAATGAGAACGGCTCAAAGTCGGCAAAAGAGTTATGCGGACAAAAAGAGGAAATCTCCTGAGTTCGAAGAAGGAGAGCATGTCTTCTTGAAAGTCACACCTACGACTGAGGTCGGTCGTATTCTCAAATCTAGAAAACTCACTCCAAAATTCCTTAAACCATACCAAATTCTTCGTCGGGTAGGTCTTGTTGCATACCAAATAGCTTTATCCCCTTTTCTTTCAAATCTCCACAATGTATTTCATGTGTCACAACTCAAAAAATATGTTCCAAGTCCTGATCATGTCATAGCACCTGATTCGGTACAATTAAAGGAAAACTTGACTTATGAGACAACTCTTGTAAGGATTGAGGATAGGAGGATAAAGCAACTCAGAGGGAAAGACATTGCGCTGGTGAAAGTAATTTGGAACGAAGCAACTGGAGATGCAACATGGGAACTGAAGGACAAAATGAAGGAGCAATATCCCAAATTAATTTAAGGTATGAAAAATTTCGAGGATGAAATTCTTATTTGTTGGGGGGAGTTGTAACACCCCAAAATTTATTTATTTTGCTATCGATATTCATCTTATAATATTTATGATTTTCTGAAATTTTTCTGAATTTTTCTGAGAACGCAGAATATTTTAATATATTCTTTTTTTACGTGCACATTGGACAGATTCGGGAAAATAACTGTAACGTTCCAAAAATTGGAAAATTATAGGACAAATAGTCATTTTATAATATTTGTAATTTTTGGAAATTTTTTGAGAATTTTCCGGAAATGCTGAATATTATAATATATTCCTCGTTTTATGTGCGTATTAAGCGGAGCCGGTGAAACGATGTATTTTCTCCGAGAACCTTGAACTATGAAAATGTCGACGAGAGATCTTACTAAACCCGAGGTCAGATACAGTTTACGAGATTTCACGTTTTGCGAGAAAATTCTAACAGATAAAAACTAGACAACGCTGTGTGAAATTCATCTATCAGATTAATTAATACTGACTTCTGTCAACTGTAACTATTATCTAATGGATAATAGCATGTAATAAAAATCCTATCACTTTATCCCAATGTAATCTACTTTATGTTATAACAAATCCACTTTAATTCAAATATATTGCTATTTTAATCAAGTTTCTAGAAGCTTTGACCTAAAAAATAACATGACTACCCTTAGCTTGCTTGAGAAGCTTGTCATTTTCCCTCTTCTCTCTCTCCATTGCTGCGGCACACTCCGAGCAAAAGGGGGAAAAATTTGTTTGCATCACTTTAACCTAATTCTCCAAAACTATCTCATCACTTTTACCCTACCACTTCTTTCTCTACCACTTCATCTTCTTCTTTGCTCTCCCTTCTCTCTAAAAACACCATTGCCATCCGAAAATCTAGCCCCTCCTCTTCTTTGATCTCTTCATCTTTTCTCTTCATCAACCACATATCCTTACTCTCCATCATCATCTCTACCACTTTCATTCACAAAGTTTCACCAAAATCTTCCATTTTCTCTTCTTCTCCATTTCGGGTTACCACTTCCACCATCACCATTTTCGTTTTCTTACTTCATTAATTTCATTTCTAGCTTCTCTTCATCATTCTAAGTCTTTTTCCTTTCATACCCTACATCAAAATCTTTCATCTTCACCATCCTTCTTCAAGATTAAAGTTTGAGACTTTAAGGTAAAAATCACAACTTTCTTCTCTTCTCTTCTCCTTTTCGTGTTCCAAGACCATTTTCATGGTCAAGGATGCTTTCTTTTCAAGATATGGTGTTGATTCTTTGAGGTTGTTTTCTAGGGTTTTGAGGAGCCAAAAACCGAAATCACAAGGAGCACTTTGGAGGCTATTTTCGTGGTCTCCTCTTTGGTAAAAGGGAGACCACTCTATTCAACCAAAAATGGTGGTTGGAGACTTGTTGTTTGAAGATTTGTGAGAAACCCTAATAGGGGTTACTCTTGCTACTTCATTTTCTTTTATAATTGATTCTTTAAATTTTCATTCTTTTAATTGATTTGTTAGATAGATTTGAATCTTATTGCCATTGTAAAAATTGTGATGGATTGAAATTGATGAGGTTGAGACAAAAGCCCTATGCTTGAAGCATGGAGGCTCACGACCACACCCTCTTTGGTGGGGTGTTGGTGTTTAAAATTTTAAAGCTTAATGGATTGGTATTAATTGAGTGATTAAGGACTAATGAAGAAATGAAAATCCTTGAACCCTAAATTTGTGAGGTTCACGGCCATGGAGGGGAACAATGGTGAAGAATTTTGACTTGGATGGAGGAATTGATAAATTGGACATTAGAAGACCATTAGGAATTCATAATGTGCAAAGATAATTGATTAAAGGATTAATTTGGTAAAATTAAGAATCCTACTCAAGAGAAAGAACATGAGTGTGTGAGTTTTGGGAGAACATGAAATTAATACATAAAATGAATTAATAATAATACACTAATGCATAGAAATGAAGACAAATATTGGACTTGAGAGCCTAATGAGGACCACGGCCTTGGCTTGATTAATATGGAAATGATTTGACTTTAATGAACTAATGGGATTAAGAGAATTAGTGGTAAGGAGTTAATGCCTAATGCGATGAAAGAATAAAAATTCAAAGACCCTTGAATGACACGAATTTAAAGGATTAAAGTAACCCAATGTTGTCACATTTAGTCGAATGGCTTATAACTTGAAAAAGTGGATTCCATGATGTGGACCATGATGATGAATGTACTCTGGAAAATTGGATTGATACAGAATATGATTCTAAGTGATTGTGGACCCCCCTTGTGGGCTAAATACTTGATGGTTACGTACCGTGAAAATATTCTGATGAAATGATACTGTTACATGACTATGATAAACATACATGATTTGACATTGTGTCGTCATGCATGTGTCGTCAGTTGGACACTGTTAGAAAGGCCGTGTGGGCCTAGGAATTGAATAACACCTATGTGCGGGTGCGAATAGACTAAGCGTAGGTGTCATATGTTGTTGACCCTGAGGGCGTCAGGGTGTGGGTGTCTCACAATAGATAGTGGTAGCTCTACTAGGGCCGTGGGATAGACCAATGTGACACACCGACGATCTTGTCTGAGACGCTGTCCTATATCGCGATCAACTGTCGAGGTACCATGTATAAGCCATTGCGCAAACATTTTTATGAAATAAAGCACACTATATTTTCTGAGGCTAACGATATACTGGTATTACACCTTGATTATTCACTCCGAAAATGTTTATGTCTAGCTCCATGGAGTAGGTTTTGAGACACTTTTGCATCATGAGCTGTCGGTCGCATAACTCGTTGAGCATGAGCATTATTAACTGTGAAGCATGCTTATTATTATTTTTGTAAAAATTGTTGGTTACCTGAACTGTTGACTGCTGATGGTATCTCTGTTATTTAAATGTTATTATTATGCTTTCACTGTAAATTTTTAATGTTGTGGTACTTAAATGTATAAATTGTGTTCTATTTGGGCGTTCAGTGCTGTTTAGTTTCTTGCTGCTATTATTGGTAATGAATGAAGAGTATCTCACATCTTTACTGTATATTCTGCCATTATGTGTCACCCTATGATTGCCCGAAGACATTCATGAGGAGGATAAGGAAACCACTGAGTTTCAGGGTTTCTGGCCGTATCTTGACTGAGATCGAGGTTGCTGAGGATGTCATTTCGCCCCCGTGGATTCTTTGGTTACGTGCGGATCAACTTTCATGGTGGTCCGGATTGTTGGCATATCAACATGCAGACTGATCGTTATGTATACCATGGCGAGTTGACAGTGTCCTTAGCATGGGGACGTTATGATGCTTCTATTTTTGATTTCCATGCCTTTGTATGGCTAGAATTTTACCTGCCTGTGAGGGACATATGGGCGGATATGTACTATACCCCACGTGACGACTCTTTCTTGTCCACTGCTCAGGCTCCTGCCCGTTGTTCTGTCGTTCCGATGGATGTCTCTTCGGACGATGAGGACCCTAAGGAGGACCCATCTACGGTTCCTTCTCGTTCTTGTTAGTCTTAGGGACTATTTTTTTTATCGATGGCTACTGATGCCTGTCCATTTATTTGTGTGGGAGCCTAACGTATTATTGGATTGATGGGTATATATATATTTGTATCTCTTGGGGTAGGTACATATTTTACATTTTGTGTACATTTTGGAAATATAATTAATATAGGCTTGTACGTATAATTATGATAATGTAGTTCCGATGTATGGTTTAATTTCTGTTGACTGTATTATAACCATTCAGTGTTTGAAGTTTTGCTACATCAACGATTTTTTTTCTAATTTACTATTGTACTACTTACAATGACTTACATAAAAAAATATACAATAATGATAATATAATAAGAGTATGCGCGAAAGTTTTAAGATAAATTAAACCAGCATTAATACACCGGGTTTTATGGAAATCATACCTAGCTTAAATCTAAAATTGTTGGCATTGAGTGGAAAGATAAAACATGATGGACTAGAATTTTGAGGTGGTTGCAAATATTCACGCATGGTTCGCAATGGTTGATTTTCATGTTCATCATGTACACTTTCATTGTCAGCCATTGTGTCAATTGTATGTGATTGTGATTCAAATAAATCAATATATAAAGTACCAGGATTAATTTTAACTAAATGACCAGAATTTAAATCACGATACTAATTAAGCATAAATACATAAATAACTTAAAATAAATAAAAAAAATAATGTATAAGCTGGCGGTATAACCCACCATTAAATATTAACAAGGATATGGTATAAACCAACCACCCAATAAATATTAATAAGTAAAAAGTTAGATAACTAATAAAGTAAAAAGTTAGATAATTAGAGAGTTAATAATTAGTAAGTTAGAAAGTGCAGAAAGTAAAGAGCAAAAAGTAAATTGCAAAAAATAAAGTGCAGAAAGTAAATTGCAGAAAATAGATTTAAAATATGAAAACTGGAGAGAGGCAGAGCCCTACCAAAGCAGGCGAAAGAGAAGAGAAGAAGAAAGATTATTTTGTTATGTTAGAAAGCAATAATAAATAACAGAAAATAAAAAGTTAGAGAGCATAAAATAAATGATGTAAATTAAAAAGTTAGAGTACAGAAAAAAAAGTTAGTAAGCAGAAAATAAATGACATAAATTTAAAAGTTAGAAAGTTAGTATGTTAGCAAGTTAGTAGGTTAGTAAGTTAGATAGTTAGAAAGTTAGAGAGTTAGTAAAGAAATCAAGGATCAATGAAGTGATCTTTTGCTCCGGTGAGGGAGAAGAGAGAATAGATTTTATTAAAGAAAAAGAACCTCAATAAATTAAAACTTCAAATCAAGTCCCCGGCAACAACGCCAAAAACTTGACTGCGGGATTTAAGGATACAAACCCAAGTGCAAGTTGTCTCAAGTAATAAATTTCTCGGGAGTCCGAGGTGGATCCATAGGGAATTAATGCAGAAAAATTAATTGAGGTAAGAAGAAGATTTGTCACAACACCAAAAATAATAAAAGATGTTCACAAATGAATTTAAGAACTTGCTTTAGTTAGGAGATCCACTCTTGGTAATAAATTAAAAGCAAGATTATTTCTCTTTATAACTCAATTGAAATCCACACACAACGGAGGTTCCAATCGGAAAATATAACATTCAAAGTTCAATTATATATGTAATCATATTATGATTCCTTTAATTATCTACCAACATTTGTAAATGAGTTCAAGCATTCACTGTGCCAATCCTATTGTCTACAATAAATCAAGAGCTCCATTATACAAAGAAGGTTTCTAAATTGATTGGAAACAAAATACAACACATATAATGTCCATTTGATAATATATCATTTAAGCACAAGAAATAGAATAATCTAAACTTATTTCATTACCAAGAGCTTCACTCTTTCACCTAAACAAGATGAAGATTTAGTTACTCATAGATAAGAAGAAAGAAAGAAAGAAGAAGAGAAAGATGAACATAGCTTCAATTTAGAACAAGAGAAAATTACAACAAAGGAAAACAATAAACAAGCATAACCATAACTTGTAAAAACTAAGCCTAATACCAAGAGCACCAAATGATCAGCCAATGGTGCCTTTTATAGAGGATTAGGGATGCAAAATGACAAGGGGGCTGATTAAGAGTAGGTGGATGAGTGGATGAATGAGTGAAAAATGTCAAATGGTGAGTTAGTGAGTGGAAAATTATTAAGATTCCTTGTCTCCAAAATCATTCAGTGCTGATATCATGGATGCCATCAGAATGAAGCAATATGGTCTTCATGAAAGTTGTAGCATTTTGTCTCAGCTTTCCAATGGCACCAAAATCATCCAAAAATTCATCCTACAGCCCAAGATATGACCCAATTACTGCAGACTGTTCAGGCCCAGTTTCAGCACCTCTATTTTGACTTCCAGACCCAATATCACCTCCAAGCTATCCGAATGAGCTCTTATGTTCTTCATGAAAGTTGTAGATATGGGTCTTAACTTTCAACTCTCCAAATTTCAGCCCAAGAAAGTTCCTACAGCTCGAGTTATGCTCTGATTACTGTACACTATTCAGGTTCCAGTCACAAAACTCATGTTCTGACTTCCAAGCCCAATTAGCTCCACTAGATGTCTGAATGAGACTTTGAGCTCTCATCAAAGTTATAGAGCTTTCTCTCAACTTTCCTACAAGGTAAAATTCATAATTTCTAGACATCTAGAACTCAAGATATGACTAAAATACAGTAATAGTGTAAGACCCAAATAATGCTGAAAAAAATCAATTAAGTCTACTTTGAGTCCAATCTTACAAAACATAACCAGGCTTAATCAATTAAGTATATGAAGAGTGTAAATGACTAAAAATGAGGGTTTATTAATGTATAAAATATGTGATTATCAAGGTGCAACTCATTCGTTTATTGCAAATGACTGTGTGGATCGGTTGAAATTACCTGTGTCTTCTTTGGATTTCCAATTGATTTTTCTACACCTACTGCCAAGCCTGTTAGTACTTCTAAAGTTTGTCTGAATTGTCCTATTACTATAAAAAATCGAGTCTTTTTTGTTGATTTAATTTGTTTGCCTCTTACCGATCTAGATATAATTTTAGAAATGGATTGGTTATCTTTTAACCATATTCTGTTAGATTGTTCTAAAAAGACCTTAGTATTTCCTGAGGATGAGTTTCTGGATTTTTGACTGCCAATCAAGTCGAATCTTTATTAAGGGATGGAGCATGAGGATACATGCTGTTATCTTCTTTAGAAGTCAAGAGTGAAAAAGAT
Source organism: Ormosia emarginata (assembly GCA_029884605.1). Lineage (NCBI taxonomy): Eukaryota > Viridiplantae > Streptophyta > Magnoliopsida > Fabales > Fabaceae > Ormosia > Ormosia emarginata. The sequence goes on along the minus strand of JAQQTP010000074.1, from coordinate 21,196,334 downwards.
GTGAATGCTATTCCTGTTATAAATGAGTTTCCTGAAGTTTTTCTTGACAATATACCTGGATTACTACCAAAAAGAGAGATAGAGTTTTCTATCGATCTTGTACCAGGAGCGGGTCCTATTTCGAATGCACCATACTGTATGTCACCATCTGAGTTAGCAGAGTTAAAGAAGCAATTGGAAGAATTGTTGGAAAAATAGTTTGTGCGACCTAGTGTTTCACCTTGGGGAGATCCAGTGCTGCTAGTCAAAAAGAAAGATGGATCTTCGCGTTTGTGTGTGGACTACTGCCAGTTGAGCAAAGTTACAATCAAGAATAAATATCCACTACCAAGGATTGATGATTTGATGGACCAATTGAAAGGAGCAGCTGTTTTCTCTAAGATAGATTTACGATCAGGTTATCATCAAATTCGTGTCAAGGTAGAGGATATACCTAAGACAGCTTTTCGAACACGTTACGGTCATTATGAGTATCTTGTAATGCAATTTGGGGTGACAAATGCTCCTGCTATATTCATAGATTACATGAATAAGATTTTTCATCCATATCTAGACAGATTTGTCATCGTTTTCATTGATGACATTCTGATCTATTCTCAAAATCAGAAAGAGCATACTGAACATCTCAACATAGTTCTTCAGATTTTAAGGAAGAAGAAGTTATACGCAAAGTTGTCTAAATGTGAATTTTGGTTGGACGAGGTTCAATTTTTGGGTCATGTGATTTCAAAAGATGGAATTGTAGTGGATCCAGCAAAAGTGAAGACGATTCTTCAGTGGGAAAGGCCAACTACAGTGACTGAGATCTGAAGTTTTGTTGGATTAGCCGGATATTATCGAAGGTTTATTGAAGGTTTTTCCAAGATAGCTGGACCTCTTACACAACTCACAAGGAAGAATCAAGTTTTCATTTGGACATATGAGTGTGAGGAAAGTTTCTAAGAGCTAAAGAAAAGATTAACCACTGCACTGATGTTGATTCTACTAGATCCAAATGAGTCTTTTGAAGTATATTGTGATGCTTCATATCAGGGATTAGGATGTGTTTTGATGTAAAACAGAAAAGTGGTAGCATATGCTTCAAGACAACTGAAAGTACATGAAAGGAATTATCCAGCGCATGATTTAGAATTAGCTGCAGTTGTCTTTGCATTGAAAATTTGGAGACATTTTCTATATAGAGCTACATTCAATGTCTTTAGTGATCATAAAAGTTTGAAGTATTTATTTGATCAGAAGGAGTTGAACATGAGGCAGAGAAGATGGTTAGAATTCTTGAAGGATTATGATTTTCAACTTCAATATCATCCTGGAAAAGCGAATGTTGTGGCAGAAGCTTTGAGTAGGAAGATGCTCAATGTTTCTACTATGATGATCAAAGAGGAACAACTGATAGAGCAGTTCAGAGATTTGGGGTTGTCGGTAGAGTTAACTCCTAGAGGCATGCATTTGAACAAGGTCACTATTTTGAATGATTTGCTTGAGGAAATTCGAGAAAAACAATATGATGATGAATATTCACAAGAAGAAAGAGAGTGGCTAAAGCAAGGCCATAGGGCAACAGTTGAGGAAGGATCTGATGGGATCCTAAAGTTTAAAGGCAGAATCTGTATACCTAATGATTTCGATCTTAGAAAGACGATTCTTGATGAAGCTCATACTAGTAGATTGAGTATACATCTAGGAATGACCAAAATGTATCATGATTTGAATCAATTATTTTGGTGGCCTGGGATGAAGAGAGATGTTACTGAACACTTGTCGTTATGTCTCGTGTGTCAAAAAGTGAAAGTTGAACATCAAAGACTAGCCGGTATGCTACAACCCCTAACTATTCCATAATGGAAATGGGATAGTATAGCAATGGATTTTGTTATGGGTTTGCCAAAGACTAGAAAAGGATATGATTCTATATGGGTCATTGTTGATAGGCTTACAAAGTCAGCTCACTTCTTGCCAATCAATATCAGGTATTCGTTGGAGAAGTTGACCTAGGTGTACATTGATGAAATCGTAAGACTTCATGGTGTACCCACTAGTATCATTTCTGACAGAGATTCAAGATTTACGTCAAGGTTTTGGCGAAGCCTACAGGAAGCATTGGGGACTAAACTTCATTTGAGTTCTGCTTATCATCCGCAAATGGATGGTCAAATGGATGGTCAAATGGAAAGGGCAATACAGCCATTGGAGGATCTGTTAAGAGCTTGTGTGCTAGAATAAAAAGGGAGTTGGGATGAATTTTTACCTTTGGTAAAATTCATCTACCGTAACAATTTTCACTCAAGTATAGGGATGGCACCCTATGAAGTGCTTTACGGAAGATGATGTCGAACACCTTTGTGTTGGTATCAAGATGGTGAAAGTATGACCATTGGGTCTGAGATGATACAACAAACAACTGGAAATGTGAAGATGATCCAAGAGAAAATAAAGGCAACTCAAAGTATACAAAAAGGCTATGCTGATAAAAGAAGAAGATGTAACATCCCGAAAATTTATAATTTTAGACTAAATGATCATTTTACAATATTTGGGATTTTTAGGAATTTTTTCTGGATTTTTCATAGAACACGGAATATTTTAATATTATTTCTCGTTTTGCGTGCACATTGGGCAGAATTGGCAAAACGACTGTAACGCTCCCAGATTTGGAAAATTTTATTACGAATAGTCATTTTCTAATGTTTGTGATTTATGTGAATTCTTTCAGAATTTTTCAGTAACGACGAATATTTTATTATATTTCTCGTTTTGCGTGCATAGTAAGCAGAGTCGGGAAAATGAAATATTTTTCCCGAGCACCTTGAACTATGGAAACGTCGACGGGGGATCTTACTAAACCCGAGGCCGGACACAGTTTACAAGGTTTCACGTCCTTCGAGAAATTTTAACAGATGGAATAATAAAACAATGCGAAGAATTAATCTGTCAAATTTGTTAATGCTGACTTCTGCCAACTGTAACTATTGTCCAATAAATAATAACATGTAATAAAAATCTTATCACATTATCCAAAAAATTACCTTGTGTCAAACCCCTTTAGCCTTATTTTCAAAATAAAAATAGAGCTAATTAAAAGTCTATTGTAGGAAGCTTCCAAGAAGTTTCCTTGTGGACACATTTTTCTCTCTCTTCCCTCCTCACTCTTCTCCATGGCAGAGGTAATATTGGAACCCAATATTCACTTTCATCTTCTTAATATTTTCTGTCTTCTCATTCTCTTCAAACACCCTTTCTTCTCCTTTTCTCTTCTTCTTCTCTTCTTCTCCTTGCTTCACCACCGTACACACACTCTCATTGGAGATCATCTCCATTTTTTGCTACAACTAAACTCATATCTAGCTTTCTTCCATAATTCCAAGACCATTTTCCTTGTGGCCATCCTTGGTTCTTCTTCTTCTTCCATTCTTCTTCCACCATTGAAGCTAAAGCTTGGAGCTTTAAGGTAAAGCCTTCAACTTTCTTCCATTTTCCTTGCTATTTTCGTTTCTCTTGGCCACCTTAGTGACCAAGAACCTATTTTTTCATGGATTGAGTGGACATTGTGGTGATCACTCACATTGGAGTTTTCTTGAAGGGGGAAAATGAAAATCTAGGGCAAGAAGGAGTGGCACATTGTGTTGTTTTCCAATAGGTAAGAGGGAGATGATCCTCTTCAACTAATCTTGGTAGTAAGGGAATGTCTTGTATGTGAGTTGTTATTGATTTCTGAATCCATGTATAAAGTTCTCTCATTTTTATGTTGTTCTTCATGATAGTGCATTTTGTTTGGGTTTGTATGATTTGTTGATGCCTCTTGTATGATTTGAAGGTATATTGAGTAACTTGTTGATTAAATATGATAATGATTGGTTTAGTTTGAGTTAAAGGACCTGGAGAACTCTGTTTTCTGCAAGTTTACGCGTGGTAATCGATTACACGGGGCTTGTAATCGATTACCAAGCTTTTAAGGATATGAAATCGTGATTCTGGAAATCTGGTAATCAATTACGTCTTGTGTGTAATCGATTACAGAGATTCTGTTTAGCTTGTAATCGATTACAAGAGTAGTGTAATCGATTACCACGGTAGTGTAATCGATTACCAGGGCCTTGAAGTTACAAAACGTGGTTCTGGGAATCATGTAATCGATTACAATGAGATTGTAATCGATTACAGAGATTCTGTTACGCTGGTAATTGATTACCAGGGTGATGTAATCGATTACCAAGACCCAAAAATGAGATTTTTGAGCTGGAAATGATTGAGATTATGGTTCTTTGTCCCTTGTGATAGGATTTTACTTTACTTAAATGTGATAGGAATATGTATTCATATCAATAGAGAAGAAATGATTTTGAAAATGGAATTCTTGGATCCATGACATGGAAATTATGGTATGTAGGAACATATATTCCTAGTGAGAATTATTGATGCAAGTGTGATTCCCTATGTGGGTTATGCAGTTATTGATTCAGTATTCAATGAGATAAGAAATGATGATATGCCATTGAGGTAATGTTTTTAATAGATATATTATTGATATGTCATGTTGATCATTGAATAATGCTTATGCGCCATTGAGGCAATGCTGATGTTGAGTGCATCATTGATGAACATACATGATTGGACATTGTGTCATCATACATGTGTATTATCCGTGGGACATTGTTGAGAAGGCTATGTTGCCTAGGAGTTTGAATAACACCTATGTGCGAGTGCGAATAGACTAAGCGTAGGTGTCATATGTTGTTGACCCTGGGGGCGTCGGGGTGTGGGTGTCTCACAATAAACAGTGATAGCTTCGCTGGGGCCGTGGGATAGACCAATGCAACACACCAACGATCCGGCCTGAGACGCTGTCCTATATCACGATCAACTGTTGAGGTGCCATGTGTGAGCCATTTTGCGCAAATGTTTTTATGAGATGAGCACACTATTTGTTTAGGCTAACGATACACTGGCATGACTCCTTGATCATTCACTCTGAAGATATTTATGTCTAGCTCCATGGAGTAGGAACTTTAGTACTCTTGTTGCATTGTGAGTTGTCAGTCACATGGTCCATTGAGCATTTATAATTGGATAATGTGTTTACTATTATGACTGTGATATTTATTTGACTCTTGGTAATGCTAATGTTGCTAGCTGGCTATGGATAATGTTAACTATTGTTCTTTGCTGCTTTACTCTCGTTAATTGCTTTCATGTATTACTGTACTTGTATGTATTAACTGTGTCTTATGTGGGCGTTCGACGTCGTTTATTTTCTTGCTGCCATGTTAGTACTGAAAGCTGGGAATCTCACCTCTTTCCTATATTTGTGCATTTCTGTTTTACATTTATATTTGATAAAAGATCGTGAGGAAGATAAAGAGAGACTATACCTTGGTTGATTGACATGAGCATCTGGACAAGATTTCGTCGACTACGTAAGAGTGCAGCCGCGTGGTGGCATTGATGCCTGTCGTGTCAACTGGGACGCCGTACGTCATGTGCATATGGGGTTGCGGCCTTGTCTGCTGGTAGTACCCATCCCTGGGTTACTACTCCTCCCTTTTAATGCTTTTATTCCCGCCGTATTTTATTTGACTCTATAATTATTATATTCTATGTTATCAGTAATTCGTGTAATTTGGCTATAAACTATATACATATATAAGGAATGTGGTTTCATGCCAATGGTTGTATTAAGGGTTGAATACATTTATATTTCATTCATGGCTCGTATTTTCTACTTATGCATAAAATGCGAAACTCAGAAAAAAAAGATTAAACATCATGAGTTTGGAAACTACTGTTATCATGACTGTGACACACCTGGATTTAGTAACTGTGGTGTAATGACGATTGCGCTACAGTTGGTATATTTAGGTGCGTTACAGAAGACCTCTTGAATTTGAGGAATGTGAGCATGTATTTTTACGAGTTACACCAACAACTAATGTTGGAAGGGTTATAAAATCCAGAAAACTCACTCCTAAGTTTATTGAGCATTATCAAATTCTTCGTCGGATAGGTCCAGTTGCATACCAAATAGCTTTATCACCATTTTTTTCCAATCTTCATAATGTTTTCTATATGTCTCAATTGAGAAAGTATATTCTCAATCCAACTCATGTTATTCATGTAACGCCCTTTTTTCTCCCTTGTATCATAACAGGTGAGAAGAAGGAACGTCGCACTATAGTGAAACAACACAAATCACTACGGAAAATTTGAGCATTTTTTTTAACATAGTTCCAGTTAAAACTTCCATTTGAATATACATATACACCTGTTTGTAAATATATCACGTGATTGATTTAAAATTAAAAGTTCCTCTTTCACATAAAACTTCTTAACAAAAACGTTAAAGAGAAATCAACAGGGAATGAAACATACAACCATACACAATATGGATAATTACATGTTTTATATCAGAAGCACGAGCCTGTTTAATTTACATTTCCAAAAAAGATATACAAAAAGTAAAATATGTACCTACCCCAAGAGATACAAATATGTTTACCCACTAATCCAGTAGTACGTCAGGCTCCCTCAAAATAAACGGATAGCCATCAGTAACCATCAATTTACAACCAACCCTAAGACTTCTTGGAGTGAGAAGGGACCGTAGATGGATCCTCCTCAGGGTCCTCATCGTCCGACGAGACATCCATCGGGACGACAGAACAGCGGGCAGGAGCCCGGGCAGTGATAACTCTACAAAAGTAGAGTTAAATGATCACTAATTGTGTTAATTTGTATTAGTTTCCTTGTATATTCTTGATATCTTGAGCTTGAATTTGATTGTTAGAGCTTTAGTGGAATTGGAACCTATTGAGCACTCTTTTGATCAATATTGACAAGCTTTAATGAAATGATTTTAGAATTATTACTCACTTGATATTTCATGCTTGATAGGTGGTTGAACCTCATGATTCATGAAGAGTTTGAAGAATGGAGATAAAGCTTTAAAGAAGAGAAGTGGAGAAAAAGAAGAGTGGGAAAGCTCAAGAAAGATCATTGAATTGAGGGAGCAAGATAGGAATCCAAGAAGTCAAGTATTGGTTGCATTTTGATGAAGAAAAAGTGTTTAAATGAAAGCCATATACTATGCCTCGGCCTCCAAATCTATGCCTCGGCATAGTATATCAGTTTTGGAAGACTTTTGGCAGGAGGCCGCGGCATCCTCTTCTGAGGTCGCGGCATCATGCTGCGATTTTGTATTCTGCGCACCAGGAGGCCAAGGCATCTTGGAAGGAGGCCGCGGCATCCTGTTAAAATTCTGCTACGTCGTTTTGGCTCCACAAAGAGGATTTTTAATGGGTTAGGGCATCCATTTCGTGGGGGATTCATTCTCTAACACTACCTGGACATTTTCTAAGCTTGGGCAGCTGTGGAGGACCTCAAGAAACCTAGGGAAACTTGATTTGGAGAGGAGGCAACAAGGAAGTTCTTGGAGATTTGCTTGCTTTTCACCATTGGAGCTAGTTTGTGCTTCATCTTCTTCATCATTTCTCTTTGGTTTCTTTTGGGGTTTTCTCATTCTTCTTGTTTTGGCTTAATGGATGTATTATTTGGTTTGATTGATTATTCCCAAATGTTGAACATGAGCTAAATTTGTTTCTAGGATTGTAACTCCTATTGATATGTAGCTTGGATTGTTGAATGTTTGTTTACCCATTTCAATGTTATAAGAGGTTTTTATCCATTCTTATGCTTCATGCTATTGATTGTTTGGCCACCAATTGGTAGATATTTGGGTTTGATTTGAACTTGGGAAAGGGAAATTGAACCTAGAACTAGAATGGGTGACACATGAACTTCCAACCCTAGGGTATGGGTTTTGTTCTAAGACATAGGGATATGCTTAGGACCATGTGTAATCTTGCATAGAACTTGTTCGATATAATGCTTCTTTGTTAATTGATTCTAATAGGGATATTGTGTTGATTAAGAAGGAAAGAACATATCGCCATCGGGAGAGGGGTATGTTTACATTAGAGTTCTAGATTAATTCTTCAAGTAACATTGATTGGGCTAATGGGTATGATTTAATCCAAGTGAAATATCAAGAAGGGTTACAATCCTAGGTTTTTACCATTGTGAGAATTTGATACTTTGTCAATTCTATTACTTGCTTATTTTTTATTCCAAGTTAGATTGCTTTGAATTTTATTCTTTTTAAATCAATTATTGTTGTTTGGATATTAGTAAGGCTTCCTATACTAATACTTAGTTGGAAAATTAGTTCTAGTCCTCGTGGGTTCGACTCGTACTTTTCACTCTATTACTTGAGCGACGTGTATACTTGCACGAATTTTCTCATCAGGCAGTAGACAAGAAAGAGTTGTCACGTGGGGTATAGTACGTATCTGCCCACATATCTCTCACAGGCATATAAAATTCCAACCACACAAAAGCATGAAAGTAAAAAATAGAAGCAGTGTAGCGTCTCCATGCCAAAGACACTATCAATTCACCGTGGTACACACATCGGTCAGTCTGCACGTTGATATGCCAGCAATTCGGACCACCATAAAAGTTGATCCTCACGTAACCAAAAAATCCAAGAGGGCGAAAAGACATTCTCAGCAACTTCGGTCTCAATCGAGATAAGGCCAGAAACCTTGAAACTCAGTGGCTTCCTTGTTCTCGTCACGAGTGTCTTCTAGAGAACATACGATTCAACCAAAATGCAAAATAAAGAAAAGTACCGAAAGAGGTGAGATTCTCAGCTTTCAGTACCAACAAGGCAGCAAGAAAATAAACGACGTCGAACGCCCACATAAGACACAGTTAACACATACAGGTATAGTAACACATGAAAGTAATTAATAAGAGTAAAACAGCAAGGAACAGTAATTAACATCATCCATAGCCAACTAGCAACCTTTAGCATTACCAAGAGTCAAATAAATATCACAGTCATAATAGTAAACACATTATCCAATCATGAATGCTCAATGGACCATGTGACTGACAACTCACAATGCAACAAGGGTACCAAAGTTCCTACTCCATGGAGCTAGACATAAACATTTTCGGAGTGAATGATCAAGGAGTAATGCCAGTGTATCGTTAGCCTTAAAAAATATAGTGTGCTCATCACATAAAAACATTTGCGCAAAATGGCTCACACATGGTACCTCAACAGTTGATCGCGACATAGGACAGCATCTCAGGCAGGATTGTCGGTGTGTTGCATTGGTCTATCCCACGGCCCCAGTGGAGCTACCATTGTCTATTGTGAGACACCCATACCCCGACGCCCCCAGGGTTAACAATATATGACACCTACGCTTAGTCTATTCGCACCCGCACATAGGTGTTATTCAAACTCCTAGGCAACATAGCCTTCTCAACAATGTCCCACGGACAATACACATGCATGATGACACAATGTCCAATCATGTATGTTCATCAATGATGCATTCAGCCTAAGCCTTTCCTCAATGGCACGTAAGCAATATTCAATGTCCAACATGACATATCAACAATACATTTATTTAAAACATTGCCTCAATGGCACATCATCATCCTTATCTCATTGAGTACTACATCAATAATTCTCAGCATCAACATGCATTCCTCTTTACACACATACCACAATTTCCATATCATGGATCCAAGGATTCCATATTCAAAATCATTTCTTCCCTAATGGGGTGAATGCACATTTCTATCACAATTTAGTAAAATAAAATCCTTGAATCCCGGGTTTTTAGGTTATGTTTGAGTTACAAAGGACAAAGAACCATAATCTCAATCATTTCCAACTCAAAAATCTCATTTTTGGTCTTGGTAATCGATTACATCACCCTTGTAATCGATTGCAGAAACAGAACCTCTGTAATCGATTACAATCTCCTTGTAATCGATTACGTGATTCCCAGAATCATGTTTCGTAACTTCAAGGCTCTGGTAATCGATTACACAACCGTGGTAATCGATTACCAATTGGACAAAACCTCTGTAATCGATTACCCACAAGTTGTAATTGATTACGTGATTCCCAGCAGCACCATTTCGTGACATCAGAGGCTTGGTAATCGATTACACTCCTCTTGTAATCGATTACAAGCAAAACAAAATCTCTGTAATCGATTACACACCAGATGTAATCGATTACCAGATTTTCAGAATCACGATTTTGTATCTTTAAGAGCTTGGTAATCGATTACAAGCCCCGTGTAATCGATTACCACACGTAAACTTGCAGAAAAACAGAGTTCTCAGGTCCTCTAACTCAAACCAAACCATTCCTCATCATATTTAATCAACAAGATACTCAAATACACCTTCAAATCATGCAAGAGACATCAATAAATCATACAAACCCAACAAAATACACTATCATCAAGAACAACATAAAAATGAGAGAACTTTATAGATGGATTCAGAAATCAACAACAATACACATACAAGACATTCCCTTACTACCAAGATTGGTTGAAGAGGATCATCTCCCTCTTACCTATTTAGAAAACAACACAATGTGCCACTCCTTCTTGTCCTAGATTTTCGTTTTCCCTCCTTCAAGAAAAACTCCAATGTGAGTGATCACCACAATGTTCACTCAAACTATGAAAAATAGGTTCTTGGTCACCAAGGTGGCCAAGAGAAAACGAAAATAGCAAGGAAATGGAAGAAAGTTGAAGACTTTACCTTAAAGCTCCAAGTTTTAGCTTTAATGGTGGAAGAGAAATGGAAGAAGAAGAAGAAGAAGAACCAAAAGATAACCACCAATGAGAATAGTCTTGGAATGGTGGAAGGAACAAGAAAATGTGATTTGTTTGGCAAATAAGGAAGTTGGTCTCCAATGTGAGGGTGTGTGTGTGTATACAGTGGAGAGGAAGAAGAAGAGAGAAAAAGAGAAAAGGGTATTTGAGTTTAGAGAGATGAGAGTGAAATATTAAGACAATGGAGGGGAAATATTTGGGCTTCCCCTTGTGGCTTCTGCCGTAGAAGAGTGGAAAAAGGGAGAGAGAAAAATGTGTTGCAAGGGAAATTGCTGGGAAGTTTCCCATAACAAGCTTGGATTAAATTTAATCTTTCTTTTGAAATTAAAACTAATAGATGTGATACAAAAATTAGATTTTGAATAATGTGATAATATTTTTAATACATGTTATTATTTATTGGACAATAGTTATAGTTGGTAGAAGTCAGCATTATAAATCTGACAGATAAATTCCTCACAGTGTTTTATTATCTCATCTGTTAAGATTTCTCGAAAAATGTAAAACCTTGTAAACTGTGTCCGGCCTCGGGTTTAGTAAGATCCCCCGTCGACGTTTTCATAGTTCAAGGTTCTTGGAGAAAATGTCTCATTTCTCCGGTTCCGCCCAGTACACACGTAAAACGAAAAATATATTAAAATATTCCGCGTTCTCAGAAAATTCCAAGAAAATTCTAGAAAATCATAAATATTTTTAGAATGAATTCTGATAGTAGAAAAGTAAATTTTGGGGTGTTACAACTCTCCCCAACAAATAGGAATTTCGTCCTCGAAATTTTTCATACCTTAAAATAATTCGGGATATTGCTCCTTCATCTTGTCCTCCAGCTCCCACGTCACATCTCCAGTTGCTTCATTCCAGATTACCTTCACTAGTGCAATGTCCTTTCCTCTGAGTTGCTTCGTCCTCCTATCCTCAATCCTTACAGGAGTTGTCTCATATGTCAAGTTTTCCTTCAATTGTACAAAGTCAGGTGCTATGACATGATTAGGATTTGGGATATACTTTCTGAGTTGTGACACATGAAAGACATTATGAAGATTTGAAAGAAAAGGGGGTAAAGCTATTTGGTAAGCAACAGGACCTATCCGACGAAGAATTTGGTAGGGTCCAAGGAATTTTGGAGTGAGTTTTCTAGACTTGAGAACACGACCGACCCCAGTCATAGGCGTGACTTTCAAGAAGACATGCTCTCCTTCTTCGAACTCAAGAGGTTTCCTTCTTTTGTACGCATAACTCTTCTGCCAACTCTGAGCCATTTTCATTTTCTCCTTAATCATTTTAACCTTCTCAGTTGTCTGCTGAATGAGTTCAGGTCCAACGGTAAGCCGTTCCCCATCTTGATACCAGCACAGAGGCGTCCGACACCTCTGTCCATATAAAGCCTCATAGGACGCCATCCCTATACTTGAATGGTAACTGTTGTTGTAGGTGAATTCCACCAATGGCAAGATTTCATCCCAACCTCCAGTTTGCTCTATCGCGCAAGCTCTCAACAGATCTTCCAACAACTGGATTGTTCTTTCTGATTGACCATCAGTTTGTGGATGGTAGGCAGAACTTAATCGCAACTTTGTTCCCATAGCCTCTTGAAGACTTTGTCAAAACTTCGAGGTAAACCTCGGGTCTCTATCGGAAACAATACTCATGGGTATCCCGTGAAGTCTAACAATTTCACCAATGTAAATCTGAGTCAACTTCTCCAACGGATATCTTATGTTGATTGGCAGAAAGTGAGCTGACTTCGTAAGTCGATCCACTATTACCCATATTGAGTCATATCCTTTCTGAGTTCTTAGTAACCCGACAACAAAGTCTATGGCAATGCTATCCCATTTCCATTCAGGAATAGTCAAGGGTTGTAGTAATCCAGGTGGTCTTTGGTGCTCAATCTTTGTTTTCTGGCAAACCAAACAAGATGACACACATCTAGCGATATCTCTTTTCATCCCATGCCACCAAAATAACTTCCTCAAGTCTTGATACATCTTGGTCATTCCAGGATGCATACTCAACTGACTAGAATGAGCATGTTCAAGTATGTACTTTCTGAGTTCTTCATCTTTAGGCACGCAGACCCTTCCTTGGAATCTCAAAATCCCATCACTTCCTTCCTTCAATGTTGATACACCACCTTGCTTTATCAATTCTCTCTCTTCTTGCAGGAATTTATCAACCTTTTGTTTTTCTCGAATATCATCCATCAGGTCATTCGAGATAGTGATCCTATTCATGCAGATTTTACCCGGTGTTAACTTTACAAATGACCATACATCTCTGAATTGCTCTATCAAGTCCTTTTCTCTAATCATCATAGTAGCAACACTAATCGTCTTTCTACTCAAAGCATCGGCCACCACGTTCGCCTTTCCAGGATGATACTGAAGTTGGAAATCGTAATCTTTCAAAAATTCTAGCCATCTTCGCTGCCTCATGTTCAGCTTTTTCTGATCGTACAGGTACTTCAGACTTTTGTGGTCACTAAAGACGTTGAATGTGGCTCCATACAAATAATGTCTCCATATCTTCAATGCAAACACCACTGCAGCTAACTCAAGATCGTGCGTTGGGTAGTTCTTCTCATGCACTCGCAATTGTCTTGAGGCGTAAGCCACCACTCCTCCGTTTTGCATGAGAACGCACCCCAAACCTTGATACGAAGCGTCGCAGTACACTTCAAATGGTTCACTAGGATTCGGTAAGACTAGCACTGGTGACGTAGTCAGCTTCCTTTTTAACTCTTGGAAACTTCCTTCACAGGAATCTGTCCATTCAAAAGCTTGGTCTTTCTTGGTGAGTTGAGTGAGCGGTCCAGCGATTTTGGAAAATCCCTCAATAAACCTCCGGTAGTATCTGACTAATCTAATGAAGCTTTGGATTTCCATCACTGTAGTTGGTCTTTCCCACTGTAGTACAGCTTCTACCTTTGAAGGATCCACTACAATTCCTTCCTTTATGATTACATGACCCAAGAACTTCACTTCATCTAGCCAAAACTCGCATTTGGATAGTTTCGCATATAGCTCTTTTTCCTTGAAGATCTGGAGAACTATGCTGAGGTGCTCAGCATGGTCCTCGCGACTTCGTGAATAGATCAGAATATCGTCGATGAAAACAACAACGTATTTGTCCAAATAAGGACGAAAGATCCTATTCATATAGTCCATAAATATCGCTGGTGCATTTGTCACACCAAATGGCATCACCAGGTACTCGTACTGACCATAACGAGTACGAAAAGTTGTCTTGGGAATATCTTCCACTTTCACTTTGATTTGGTGATATCCCGATCGTAGATCGATCTTGGAAAACATAGCCGCTCCCTTCAATTGGTCCATCAAGTCATCTATCCTCGGCAATGGATACTTGTTCTTGATCGTAACCTTGTTTAACTGACGGTAGTCCACGCATAATCTTGAAGTCCCATCTTTCTTCTTGACCAACAATACAGGTGCTCCCCAAGGGGACACACTGGGTCTCACGAATTTCTTCTCTAGGAGCTCTTCCAACTGCTTCTTAAGTTCCACGAGTTCTGCTAGTTCCATACGGTAAGGCGCCATAGAAATAGGGCCAGCTCCAGGTACCAAGTCGATAGCAAACTCGACCTCACGTTCCGGTGGCAAACCAGGTACATCATCAGGGAAAACCTCAGGAAAATCTCGAACAACAGAGATTACGTCCACATCAACTTCACTCTCAACTTTCAAAGAAGATAACAACATGTATCCTCGAGCTCCTTCTTTCAGAAAAGCTTTCACTTGGTTGGCGGTCAAAAATCTAGAATCCTCATCCAAAGGGAAAACTATTATTTTTTTGGAACAGTCTAACAAAACATGGTTGGCAGATAGCCAGTCCATTCCTAATATCACGTCTAGTTGGGATAATGGTAAACAAATCAAATCAACAGAAAAGATTTGACCTTCCACTATTAAAGGACAACCTAGACACACTTTAGTAGTGACTACAAGTTTTGCAGTAGGAGTCGAAACAGTCAAATCGAAAGGTAAAGCAGACACAGGCAATCCAAGTCTTTTCACACAATCATGTGAAATGAAAGAATGAGTAGCACCAGAGTCATACAGTACAATTAAAAGATTACCTTCAATGATACCTTCTCCTTGTATCAGATCCTCGGATTCAGAGGCCTCAGCACCACTCAGGGTGTAGACTCTGCCTCCAACTTGTGGTTTAGAAGTCTTAGCAGCATTGACGGATAGTTCCGCCTTGGTCTGGTTATAGTCTCGAGAAACGTGACCAGGTTTCCCGCACCGAAAGCAAATGAATCCTTTGATTTTGCAGTCCCTTGTGAAATGCTCCTTCCCACATTTCATGCATCTCGGAGTAGTTGTAGCATTCTGACCCATCCTTCCAGGGCTTCCAGTTGGGCTTCCTCCTTGAAGTTTTTGTGGTTGTTGGCTTCCAGAGGGTCTGGAATAACGCTTCTTTTGATAACGACTTCTGTTACCACCACCTCCTCTTTGGGACCGAACGGGCCCAAAGCTTCTGTTTCTTGCCTCGCATTCTTGTTCCACACTTTCCAATCGGCAACAAGTGTCGAGTAGCTCAGAAAACTGAGTGATCGTCAAAGCTATAACGATTTTCTTCACATCATGCCTCAGGCCTTCCTCAAACTTCCGACACTTCCAAGTTTCATTGAGCTGAAGTTGAAAATAGGCTGAAAATCTGGACAAGTTCTCAAACTTTGCGGCGTATTCACTCACAGTCATGCCTCCCTGTCGCAATCTCAGAAATTCCATTTCTTTCGCGTGTCTGGCACTTTCAGGAAAATATTTGTTCAAGAACCTTTCTTTGAACACTTCCCAGGTTATCACTCTGTTCGTGGCTTGCAGTAGCCTTTGTTCTCTCGTCCACCAATGTTCAGCATCTCCCATCAGCATGTATGCGGCATAGGTCACCTTCCTATCATCAGCACAATTCATACCCGTAAATATTTTCTCCAACTCATGAATCCACAATATAGCTTTCTCCGGGTCAAACTCCCCTTTAAACTGTGGAGGATTAGCGCGACAAAATCCTTCCAAGTTCTGAACATCCGCTGTAGCCTCTAGCTGTTGTGCAGCCCTAGCCTGTTGTTGAGCCGTCTGCTGGTTCTGTTGTAACATTGCCTCGGCCATCTTCTGTATTGCCTCTATGGCAGCAGCCATATCACCTCGACGAGCCATTGTTCCTTCTCGGATTAGACTACGCAAAACACAGAGAAAGTCAAATGTATTCATTTGAATACCAAACAGCAAAATCACAGAGAATGACACAGCACAAACAAGACAGTCCAAAATCACACGACCCAAAGAAACATAACCGGGAGCTCTGATACCAAGACAGTGTAACGCCCCTTTTTCTCCCTTGTATCATAATGGGTGAGAAGAAGGAATGTCGCACTATAGTGAAACAACACAAAAATCACTACGAAAAATTTGAGCATTTTTTTTTAACATAGTTCTGGTTAAAACTTCCATTTGAATATACATATACACATGTTTGTAAATATATCGCGTGATTGATTTAAAATTAAAAGTTCCTCTTTCACATAAAACTTCTTAACAAAAACGTTAAAGAGAAATCAACAGGGAATGAAACATACAGCCATACACAATATGGATAATTACATGTTTTATATTAGAAGCACGAGCCTGTTTAATTTACATTTCCAAAAAAGATATACAAAAAGTAAAATGTGTACCTACCCCAAGAGATACAAATATGTTTACCCACTAATCCAGTAGTACATCAGGCTCCCTCAAAATAAACGGATAGCCATCAGTAGCCATCAATTTACAACCAACCCTAAGACTGCCTGGAGTGAGAAGGGACCGTAGATGGATCCTCCTCAGGGTCCTCGTCGTCCGACGAGACATCCATTGGGATGACAGAATAGTGGGCAGGAGCCCGGGCAATAGACAAGAAAGAGTCGTCATGTGGGGTATAGTATGTATCTGCCCACATATCTCTCACAGGCATATAAAATTCCAACCACACAAAAGCATGAAAGTCAAAAATAGAAGCAGTGTAGCGTCCCCATGCCAAAGACACCGTCAATTCGCCGTGGTACACACATCGGTCAGTCTGCACGTTGATATGCCAGCAATCCGGACCACCATGAAAGATGATCCTCACGTAACCAAAAAATCCACGGGGGCGAAAAGACATTCTCAGCAACTTCAATCTCAATCGAGATAAGGCCAGAAACCTTGAAACTCAGGGGCTTCCTTGTTCTCCTCACGAGTTTCTTCTAGAGAACATACGATTCAACCAAAATGCAAAATAAAGAAAAGTACCGAAAGAGGTGAGATTCCCAACTTTCAGTACCAACAATGTAACACCCCAAAATTTACTTTTTTATTATCAGAATTCATTCTAAAAATATTTATGATTTTCTGGAATTTTCTTGGAATTTTCTGAGAGCGCAGAATATTTTAATATATTTCTCGTTTTACGTGTGTACTGAGCGGAACCGGAGAAATGAGACATTTTCTCTGAGAACCTTGAACTATGGAAACGTCGACGGGGGATCTTACTAAACCCGAGGCCGGACACAGTTTACAAGGTTTCACATTTTTTGAAAAATCTTAACAGATAAAATGATAAAACACTGTAAAGAATTTATCTGTCAGATTTGTTAATACTGACTTCTACCAACTATAACTATTGTCCAACAAATAATAACGTGTATTAAAAATATTATCACTTTATCCAAAATCTAATTTTTGTATCACACCTATTAGTTTTGATTTCAAAAGAAAGATTAAATTTAATCCAAGCTTGTTATGGGAAGCTTCCTAGCAATTTCCCTTACAATACATTTTTCTCTCTCCTTTTTTTTCACTCTTCTACGGCAGAACTACAAGGGGAAGTCCAAATATTACCTTCCATTACTTTCATATTTCACTCATTTTTCTAAACCCAACTACCCATTCTCTGTTCCTCTCTTCTTCTTCTTCCTCTCCACCGTCCACACACACACACACCATCACATTGGTGACCAACTTCCTCATTTGCCAAACCAATCACATTTTCTTGTTCCTTCCACTATTAAGTGACTACTCTCCTTATTGGTTATCTCTTGGTTCTTCTTCTTCTTCTTCTTCTTCTTCTTCCATTTCTCTTCCACCATTAAAGCTAAAGCTTGGAGCTTTAAGGTAAAGTCTTCAACTTTCTTCCATTTCCTTGCCATTTTCGTTTTCTCTTGGCCACCTTGGTGACCAAGAACCTATTTTTCATGGTTTGAGTGAACATTGTGGTGATCACTCACATTGGGGTTTTCTGAAGGAGGGAAAACGAAAATCTAAGACAAGAAGGAGGAGTGGACATTGTGTTATTTTCCATATAGGTAAGAGGGAGATGATCCTCTTCAACCAACCTTGGTAGTAAGGGAATGTCTTGTATGTGTATTGTTATTGATTTTTGTATTTATGTATAAAGATCTTTCATTTTTATGTTATTCTTGATGATAATGTATTTTATTGAGTTTGTATGATTTATTGATGTCTCTTGTATAATTTGAAGTTGTATTTGAATACCTTATTGATTAAATATGATGAGGAATGGTTTGGTTTGAGTTAGAGGACTTGAGAACTCTGTTTTTCAGCAAAATTACGTGTGGTAATCGATTACACGAGGCTTGTAATCGATTACCAAGCTCTTAAAGATGCAAAATCGTGATTCTGGGAATCTGGTAATCGATTACATCTGGTGCGTAATCGATTATAGAGATTCTGTTTAGCTTGTAATTGATTACAAGAAGAGTGTAATAGATTACCAAGCCTCTGATGTCACGAAATGGTGCTGCTGGGAATCACGTAATCGATTACAACTTGTGGGTAATCGATTACGGAGGTTCTGTCCAAATGGTAATCGATTACCACGGTTGTGTAATCGATTACCAGTGCCTTGAATTTACGAAACGTGATTCTGGGAATCTTGTAATCGATTACAATGAGATTGTAATCAATTACAGAGGTTCTGTTTCTCAGGTAATCGATTACAAGGGTGATGTAATCGATCACCAAGACCAAAAATGAGATTTTTGAGCTGGAAATGATTGAGATTATGGTTCTTTATCCTTTGTAACTCAAACATAACCTACAAACCCTAGATTCAAGGATTTTATTTTACTAAATTGTGATAGAAATGTGCATTCACCCCAATAGGGAAGAAATGGTTTTGAATATGGAATCCTTGGATCCATGATTATGGAAATTGTGGTATATGTGTAATAAGAAATGCATGTTGATGCTGAGAATTATTGATGTAGTGATCTATGAGATAAGGATGATGATGTGCCATTGAGGCAATGTTTTGAATAAAGAGGCAATGTTTTGAATAAATGTATTGTTGATATGTCATGTTGGCCATTAAATATTGCTTATGTGCCATTGAGGAAAGGCTTATGCTAAATGCATCGTTGATGAACATACATGATTGGACATTGTGTCATCATGCATGCGTATTGTCCATGGGACATTGTTGAGAAGGCTATGTTGCCTAGGAGTTTGAATAACACTTTTGTGCGGGTGCGAATAGACTAAGCGTAGGTGTCATATGTTGTTGACCCTGGGGGCGTCGGGGTATGGGTGTCTCATAATAGACAGTGGTAGCTCCACTGGGGCCGTGGGATAGACCAATGCAACACACCGACGATCTTGCCTGAGATGCTGTCCTATGTCGCGATCAACTGTTGAGGTGCCATGTGTGAGCCATTTTGCGCAAATGTTTTTATGTGATGAGCACACTATATTTTTAAGGCTAACGATACACTGGCATTACTCCTTGATCATTCACTTCGAAAATGTTTATGTCTAGCTCCATGGAGTAGGAACTTTGGTCTCCTTATTGGTCATCCATGTACCTTTGTTACATTGTGAGTTGTCAGTCACATGGTCCATTGAGCATTCATGATTGGATAATGTATTTACTATTATGACTGTGATATTTATCTGATGCTTGGTAATGCTGATGTTGCTAGTTGGCTATGGATGATGTTAATTACTGTTCCTTGCTGTTTTATCCTCATTAATTGCTTTCATGTATCACTATACCTATATGTATTTACTGTGTCTTATGTGGGCGTTCGACGCCGTTTATTTTCTTGCTGCCTTGTTGATACTGAAAGCTGGGAATATCACCTCTTTCGGTACTTTTCTCTATTTTGTATCTTGGTTGAATCGTATGCTCTATAGAAGACACTCGTGAGGAGAACAAGGAAGCTACTGAGTTTCAAGGTTTCTGGCCTTATCTCGATTAATACCGAAGTTGCCGAGAATGTCTTTTCGCCCCCGTGGATTTTTTTGGTTCATGGTGGTCCGGATTGCTGGCATATCAACGTGCAGACTGATCGATGTGTGTACCACGGCGAATTGACGGTGTCTTTGGCATGGGGACGCTACACTGCTTCTATTTTTTATTTTCATGCTTTTGTATGGTGGAGTTCTATATGCCCGTGAGGGACATGTGAGGTGAAATGTATTATACCCCTCGTGAGGATTCCTTTTTGTCTACTGCCCGGGCTCGTGCCCGCTGCTCTGTTGTCCCGATGGACGACTCGTCGGACGACGAGGACCCTGAGGAGGACCCGTCTACGGTTCCTTCTCATTCCAGGCAGTCTTAGGGTTGTTTTTTTTTTTTGACTGATGGCTACTGATGGCTATCCGTTTATTTTGAGGGAGCCTGACGTAATACTGGATTGTGGGTAGATATATTTGTATCTTTTGGGGTAGGTACACGTTTTGCTTTTTGTATATCCTTTTTTTGGAAATGTAAATTAAACAGGCTCGTGCTTCTGATATAAGACATATAATTATCCATGTTGTGTATGGCTGTGTGTTTCATTCCCTATTGATTTCTATTTAACATTTTTGATAAGAAGTTTTATATAAAAGATGAGACTTTTAAGTTTTAACTCAATCACGCGATATATTTACAAACAGGTATTTATGTACACTAATGGAAGTTCTAACCGGATTTACGTTAACAAAAAAAAAGGTGTTCAAATTTTACGTAATCATTTGTGCGTCGTTTCACTATGGTGCGACATTCCCTCTTCTTACCCATTATGACTAAGGGAGGAAAAAGGGGCGTTACACTGTCATGGTATCAGAGCTCCTGGTTATGTTTCTTTGGGTCGTGTGGTTTTGGACTGTCTTGTTTGTGCTGTGTCGTTCTCTGTGATTTTGTTGTTTGGTATTCAAGTGAATACGTCTGACTTTCTCTGTGTTTTGCGTAGCCTAATCTGAGAAGGAACAATGGCTCGTCGAGGCGATATGGCTGCTGCCATAGAGGCACTACAGAAGATGGCCGAGGCAATGTTGCAACAGAATCAGCAGACAGCTCAACAACAGGCTAGGGCTGCACAACAGCTAGAGGCTACAGCGAATGTTCAGAACTTGGAAGGATTTCGTCGCGTTAATCCTCCACAGTTTAAAGGGGAGTTCGACCCGGAAAAAGCAACATTGTGGATTCAAGAATTGGAGAAAATATTTACGGGGATGAATTGTGCTGACGATAGGAAGGTGACCTATGCCGCATACATGCTGATGGGAGATGCTGAACATTGGTGGACGGGAGAACAAAGGCTGCTGCAAGCTGCGAACAGAGTGATAACCTGGGAAGTGTTCAAAGAAAGGTTCTAGAACAAATATTTTCCTGAAAGTGCCAGGCACGCAAAAGAAATGGAATTTCTGAGATTGCGACAGGGAAGCATGACTGTGAGCGAATACGCCGCCAAGTTTGAGAACTTGTCTAGATTTTCAGCCTATTTTCAACTTCAACCCAATGAGACTTGGAAGTGTCGGAAGTTTGAGGAAGGCCTGAGGCATGATGTGAAGAAAATCGTGATAGCTTTGAAGATCACTCAATTTTCTGAGCTACTCGACACTTGCTGCCGATTGGAAAGTGTGGAACAAGAACGCGAGGCAAGAAGCAGAAACTTTGGGCCCGTTCGGTCCCAAAGAGGAGGTGGTGGTAACGCGAGTCGTTATCAAAAGAAGCCTTATTCCAGACCCTCTGGAAGCCAACAACCACAAAAATTTCAAGGAGGAAGTCCAACTGGAAGCCCTGTAAGGATGGGTCAGAATGCTACGACTACTCCGAGATGCATGAAGTGTGGGAAGGAGCATTTCACAAGGGACTGTACAATCAAAGGAATTATTTGCTTTCGGTGCGGGAAACCTGGTCACGTTTCTCGAGACTGTAACCAGACCAAGGAGGAACCATCCGTCAATGCTGCTAAGACTTCTAAACCACAAGTTGGAGGCAGAGTTTACACCCTGAGTGGTGCTGAGGCCTCTGAATCCGAGGATCTGATACAAGGAGAAGGTATCATTGAAGGTAATCCTTTAATTGTACTGTATGACTCTGGTGCTACTCATTCTTTCATTTCACATGATTCTGTGAAAAGACTTGGATTGCCTGTGTCTTCTTTACCTTTCGATTTGACTGTTTCGACTCCTACTGCAAAACCTGTAGTCACTACAAAGGTGTGTCTAGGTTGTCCTTTAATGGTGGAAGGTCGAGTCTTTTCTGTCGACTTGATCTGTTTACCATTATCCCAACTAGACGTGATATTGGGAATGGACTGGCTATCTGCCAACCATGTCCTGTTAGACTGTTCCAGAAAAATAATAGTTTTCCCTTTGGATGAGGATTCTAGATTTTTGACCGCCAACCAAGTGAAAGCTTTCCTGAAAGAAGGAGCTCGAGGATACATGTTGTTATCTTCTTTGAAAGTTGAGAGTGAAGTCGATGTGGACGCAATCTCTGTTGTCCGAGATTTTCCTGAGGTTTTCCCTGATGATGCACCTGGTTTGCCACTGGAACGTGAGGTCGAGTTTGCTATCGACTTGGTACCTGGAGCTGGCCCTATTTCTATGGTGCCTTATCGTATGGCACCAGCAGAACTCGTGGAACTTAAGAAGCAGTTGGAAGAACTCCTAGAGAAGAAATTCGTGAGACCCAGTGTGTCACCTTGGGGAGCGCCTGTATTGTTGGTCAAGAAGAAAGATGGGACTTCAAGATTATGCGTGGACTACCGTCAGTTGAACAAGGTTACGATCAAGAACAAGTATCCATTACCAAGGATAGATGACTTGATGGACCAATTGGAGGGAGCAGCTGGGTTTTCCAAAATCGATCTACGATCGGGATATCACCAAATCAGAGTGAAAGTGGAAGATATTCCCAAGACGGCTTTCCGTACTCGTTATGGTCATTACGAGTACCTGGTAATGCCTTTTGGTGTGACAAATGCACCTGCGATATTTATGGACTATATGAATAGGATCTTTCGTCCTTACTTGGACAAATTCATTGTTGTCTTCATCGACGATATTCTGATCTATTCACAAAGTCGCGAGGACCATGCTGAGCACCTCAGCATAGTTCTCCAGATCTTGAAGGAGAAAGAGCTATATGCGAAGCTATCCAAGTACGAGTTTTGGCTAGATGAAGTGAAGTTCTTGGGTCATGTAATCACAAAGGAAGAGATTGCAGTGGATCCTTCAAAGGTAGAAGCTGTGCTACAGTGGGAAAGACCAACTACAGTAACGGAAATCCGAAGCTTCATTGGATTAGCCGGATACTACCGGAGGTTTATTGAGGGATTTTCCAAAATCGCTGGACCGCTCACTCAACTCACCAAGAAAGACCAAGCTTTTGAATGGACCGATTCCTGTGAAGGAAGTTTCCAAGAGTTAAAAAGGAAGCTGACTACGTCACCAGTGCTAGTTTTACCGAATCCTAGTGAACCGTTTGAAGTGTACTGTGACGCTTCGTATCAAGGTTTGGGGTGCGTCCTTATGCAAAACGGAGGAGTGGTGGCTTACGCCTCAAGACAATTGCGAGTGCACGAGAAGAACTACCTAACACACGATCTTGAGTTAGCTGCAGTGGTGCTTGCATTGAAGATATGGAGACATTATTTGTATGGAGCCACATTCAACGTCTTTAGTGACCACAAAAGTCTGAAGTACCTGTACGATCAGAAAGAACTGAACATGAGGCAGCGAAGATGGCTAGAATTCTTGAAAGATTACGATTTCCAACTTCAGTATCATCCTGGAAAGGCGAACGTGGTGGCCGATGCTTTGAGTAGAAAGACGATTAGTGTCACTACTATGATGATTAGAGAAAAGGACTTGATAGAGCAATTCAGAGATGTATGGTCATTTGTAAAGTTAACACCGGGTAAAATCTGCATGAATAGGATCACTATCTCGAATGACCTGATGGATGATATTCGAGAAAAACAAAAGATCGATAAATTCCTGCAAGAAGAAAGAGAATTGATAAAGCAAGGTGGTGCATCAACATTGAAGGAAGGAAGTGATGGGATTTTGAGATTCCAAGGAAGGGTCTGTGTGCCTAAAGATGAAGAACTCAGAAGGTACATACTTGAACATGCTCATTCTAGTCAGTTGAGTATGCATCCTGGAATGACCAAGATGTATCAAGACTTGAGGAAGTTATTTTGGTGGCATGGAATGAAAAGAGATATCGCTAGATGCGTGTCGTCTTGTTTGGTTTGCCAGAAAACGAAGATTGAGCATCAAAGACCAGCTGGATTACTACAACCTTTGGCTATTCCTGAATGGAAGTGGGATAGCATCGCTATGGACTTTGTTGTCGGGTTACCAAGAACTCGGAAAGGATATGACTCAATATGGGTAATAGTGGATCGACTTACGAAGTCAGCTCACTTTCTGCCAATCAACATAAGATATCCGTTGGAGAAGTTAACTCAGATTTACATTGGTGAAATTGTTAGACTTCATGGGATACCCCTGAGTATTGTTTCCGATAGAGACCCAAGGTTTACCTCGAAGTTTTGGCAAAGTCTTCAAGAGGCTATGGGAACAAAGTTGCGGTTAAGTTCTGCCTACCATCCACAAACTGATGGTCAATCAGAAAGAACAATTCAGTCGTTAGAAGATCTGTTGAGAGCTTGTGCGATAGAGCAAACTGGAGGTTGGGATGAAATTTTGCCATTGGTGGAATTCACCTACAACAACAGTTACCATTCAAGTATAGGGATGGCGCCCTATGAGGCTTTATATGGACGGAGGTGTCGGACGCCTCTATGCTGGTATCAAGATGGAGAACGGCTTACCGTTGGACCTGAACTCATTCAGTAGATAACTGAGAAGGTTAAAATGATTCAGGAGAAAATGAAAACGGCTCAGAGCCGGCAGAAGAGTTATGCGTACAAAAGAAGGAAACCTCTTGAGTTCGAAGAAGGAGAGCATGTCTTCTTGAAAGTCACACCTATGACTGGGGTCGGTCGAGTCCTCAAATCTAGAAAACTTACTCCAAAATTCCTTGGACCCTACCAAATTCTTCGTCGGATAGGTCCTGCTGCTTACCAAATAGCTTTACCTCATTTTCTTTCAAATCTTCATAATATCTTTCATGTGTCACAACTCAGAAAGTATATCGCAAATCCTAATCATGTCATAGCACCTGACTCTGTACAATTGAAGGAAAACTTGACATATGAGACAACTCCTGTAAGGATTGAGGATAGGAGGACAAAGCAACTCAGAGGAAAGGACATTGCACTAGTGAAGGTAATCTGGAATGAAGCAACTAGAGATATGACGTGGGAGCTAGAGGACAAGATGAAGGAGCAATATCCCGAATTATTTTAAGGTATGAAAAATTTCGAGGACGAAATTTCTATTTGTTGGGGAGAGTTGTAAAAATATTTGTGATATTTATGATTTAGACCTCCTTTTCTATTATCAGAATTCATTCTAAAAATATTTATGATTTTCTGGAATTTTCTTGGAATTTTCTGAGAGCGCGAAATATTTTAATATATTTCTCGTTTTACGTGTGTAATGAGCGGAACCGGAGAAATGAGACATTTGCTTTGAGAACCTTGAACTATGGAAACGTCGATGGGACACAGTTTACAAGGTTTCACATTTTTCGAGAAATCTTAACAGATAAAATGATAAAACACTGTAAAGGATTTATCTGTCAGATTTGTTAATACTGACTTCTACCAACTATAACTATTGTCCAATAAATAATAACGTGTATTAAAAATATTATCACTTTATCCAAAATCTAATTTTTGTATCACACCTATTAGTTTTAATTTCAAAAGAAAGATTAAATTTAATCCAAGCTTGTTATGGGAAGCTTCCTAGTAATTTCCCTTACAACACATTTTTCTCTCTCCTTTTTTTTCACTCTTCTACGGCAGAACTACAAGGGGAAGTCCAAATATTACCTTCCATTACTTTCATATTTCACTCATTTTTCTAAACCCAACTACCCATTCTCTCTTCCTCTCTTCTTCTTCTTCCTCTCCACCGTCCACACACACATACACCATCACATTGGTGACCAACTTCCTCATTTGCCAAACCAATCACATTTTCTTGTTCCTTCCACTATTAAGTGACTACTCTCCTTATTGGTTATCTCTTGGTTCTTCTTCTTCTTCTTCTTCTTCTTCTTCCATTTCTCTTCCACCATTAAAGCTAAAGCTTGGAGCTTTAAGGTAAAGTCTTCAACTTTCTTCCATTTCCTTGCCATTTTCGTTTTCTCTTGGCCACCTTGGTGACCAAGAACCTATTTTTCATGGTTTGAGTGAACATTGTGGTGATCACTCACATTGGGGTTTTCTTGAAGGAGGGAAAACGAAAATCTAAGACAAGAAGGAGTGGCACATTGTGTTATTTTCCATATAGGTAAGAGGGAGATGATCCTCTTCAACTAACCTTGGTAGTAAGGGAATGTCTTGTATGTGTATTGTTATTGATTTTTGTATTTATGTATAAAGTTCTTTCATTTTTATGTTATTCTTGATGATAATGTATTTTATTGAGTTTGTATGATTTATTGATGTCTCTTGCATAATTTGAAGCTGTATTTGAATACCTTATTGATTAAATATGATGAGGAATGGTTTGGTTTGAGTTAGAGGACCTGAGAACTCTGTTTTTCTGCAAAATTACGTGTGATAATCGATTACACGAGGCTTGTAATCGATTACCAAGCTCTTAAAGATGCAAAATCGTGATTCTTGGAATCTGGTAATCGATTACATTTGGTGCGTAATCGATTACAGAGATTCTGTTTAGCTTGTAATCGATTACAAGAAGAGTGTAATCGATTACCAAGCCTCTGATGTCACGAAATGGTGCTGCTGGGAATCACGTAATCGATTACAACTTGTGGGTAATCGATTACGGAGGTTCTGTCCAAATGGTAATCGATTACCACGGTTGTGTAATCGATTACCAGTGCCTTGAATTTACGAAACGTGATTCTAGGAATCACGTAATCGATTACAATGAGATTGTATTCGATTACAGAGGTTCTGTTTCTCAGGTAATCGATTACAAGGGTGATGTAATCGATTACCAAGACCAAAAATGAGATTTTTGAGCTGGAAATGATTGAGATTATGGTTCTTTATCCTTTGTAACTCAAACATAACCTATAAACCATGGATTCAAGGATTTTACTTTACTAAATTGTGATAGAAATGTGCATTCTCCCCAATAGGGAAGAAATGGTTTTGAATATAGAATCCTTGGATCCATGATTATGGAAATTGTGGTATATGTGTTATAAGAAATACATGTTGATGCTGAGAATTATTGATGTAGTGATCTATGAGATAAGGATGATGATGTGCCATTGAGGCAATGTTTTGAATAAATGTATTGTTGATATGTCATGTTGGACATTGAATATTGCTTATGTGCCATTGAGGAAAGGCTTATGCTAAATGCATCGTTGATGAACATACATGATTGAACATTGTGTCATCATGCATGCGTATTGTCCGTGGGACATTGTTGAGAAGGCTATGTTGCCTAGGAGTTTGAATAACACCTTTGTGCGGGTGCGAATAGACTAAGCGTAGGTGTCATATGTTGTTGACCCAGGGGCGTCGGGGTGTGGGTGTCTCACAATAGGCAGTGGTAGCTGCACTGGGGCCGTGGGATAGACCAATGCAACACACCGACGATCCTGCCTGAGATGCTGTCCTATATCGCGATCAACTGTTGAGGTGCCATGTGTGAGCCATTTTGCGCAAATGTTTTTATGTGATGAGCACACTATATTTTTAAGGCTAACGATACACTGGCATTACTCCTTGATCATTCACTCCGAAAATGTTTATGTCTAGCTCCATGGAGTAGGAACTTTGGTACCTTTGTTACATTGTGAGTGTCAGTCACATGGTCCATTGAGCATTCATGATTGGATAATGTATTTACTATTATGACTGTGATATTTATCTGATGCTTGGTAATGCTGATGTTGCTAGTTGGCTATGGATGATGTTAATTACTGTTCCTTGCTGTTTTATCCTCATTAATTGCTTTCATGTATCACTATACCTATATGTATTTACTGTGTCTTATGTGGGCGTTCGACGCCGTTTATTTTCTTGCTGCCTTGTTGATACTGAAAGCTGGGAATATCACCTCTTTCGGTACTTTTCTCTATTTTGTATCTTGGTTGAATCGTATGCTCTATAGAAGACACTCGTGAGGAGAACAAGGAAGCTACTGAGTTTCAAGGTTTCTGGCCTTATCTCGATTAATACCGAAGTTGCCGAGAATGTCTTTTCGCCCCCGTGGATTTTTTTGGTTATGTACGGATGAACTTTGATGGTGGTCCGGATTGCTGGCATATCAACGTGCAGACTGATCGATGTGTGTACCACGGCGAATTGACGGTGTCTTTGGCATGGGGACGCTACACTGCTTCTATTTTTGATTTTCATGCTTTTGTATGGATGGAGTTCTATATGCCCGTGAGGGACATGTGGGGTGAAATGTATTATACCCCTCGTGAGGATTCCTTTTTGTCTACCACCCGGGCTCCTGCCCGCTGCTCTGTTGTCCCGATGGACGACTCGTCAGACGACAAGGACCCTGAGGAGGACCCGTCTACGGTTCCTTCTCATTCTAGGCAGTCTTAGGGTTGTTTTATTTTTACTGATGGCTACTGATGGCTATCCGTTTCTTTTGAGGGAGCCTGACGTAATACTGGATTGTGGGTAGATATATTTGTATCTTTTGGGGTAGGTACACATTTTGCTTTTTGTATATCCTTTTTTTTGGAAATGTAAATTAAACAGGCTCGTGCTTCTGATATAAGACATATAATTATCCATGTTGTGTATGGATGTATGTTTCAATCCCTGTTGATTTCTCTTTAACGTTTTTGATAAGAAGTTTTATATAAAAGATGAGACTTTTAAGTTTTAACTCAATCACGCGATATATTTACAAACAGGTATATATGTACACTAATGGAAGTTCTAACCGGATTTACGTTAACAAAAACAAAAAAAGGTGTTCAAATTTTACGTAATCATTTGTGGGTCGTTTCACTATGGTGCGACGTTCCCTCTTCTTACCCATTATGACTAAGGGAGGAAAAAGGGGCGTTACAAATAAGGTAGCAAGAAAATAAATGGCGTCGAATGCCCACATAAGACACAGTTAACACATACAAGTATAGTAACACATGAAAGTAATTAATAAGAGTAAAACAACAAGGAACAGTAATTAACATCATCCATAGCCAACTAGCAACCTTTAGCATTACCAAGAGTCAAATAAATATCGCAGTCATAATAGTAAACACATTATCCAATCATGAATGCTCAATGGACCATGTGACTGATAACTCACAATGCAACAAGGGTACCAAAGTTCCTACTCCATGGAGCTAGACATAAACATTTTCGGAGTGAATGATCAAGGAGTAATGCCAGTGTATCGTTAGCCTTAAAAAATATAGTGTGCTCATCACATAAAAACATTTGCGCAAAATGGCTCACACATGGCACCTCAACAGTTGATCGCGACATAGGACAGCATCTCAGGCAGGATCATCGGTGTGTTGCATTGGTCTATCCCACGGCCCCAGTGGAGCTACCACTGTCTATTATGAGACACCCACACCCCGACGCCCCCAGGGTCAACAACATATGACACCTACGCTTAGTCTATTCGCACCCGCACATAGGTGTTATTCAAACTCCTAGGCAACATAGCCTTGTCAACAATGTCCCACGGACAATACACATGCATGATGACACAATGTCTAATCATGTATGTTCATCAATGATGCATTCAGCCTAAGCCTTTCCTCAATGGCACATAAGCAATATTCAATGTCCAACATGACATATCAACAATACATTTATTTAAAACATTGCCTCAATGGCACATCATCATCCTTATCTCATGGAGTACTACATCAATAATTCTCAGCATCAACATGCATTCCTCATTACACACATACCACAATTTCCATATCATGGATCCAAGGATTCCATATTCAAAATCATTTCTTCCTTAATGGGGTGAATGCACATTTCTATCACAATTTAGTAAAATAAAATCCTTGAATCTCAGGTTTTTAGGTTATGTTTGAGTTACAAAGGACAAAGAACCATAATCTCAATCATTTCCAGCTCAAAAATCTCATTTTTGGTCTTGGTAATCGATTACATCACCCTTGTAATCGATTACCCGAGAAATAGAACCTCTGTAATCGATTACAATCTCATTGTAATCGATTACGTGATTCCCAGAATCACGTTTCATAACTTCAAGGCTCTGGTAATCGATTACACAACCATGGTAATCGATTACCAATTGGACAGAACCTCCGTAATCGATTACCCATAAGTTGTAATCGATTACGTGATTCCCAGCAGCACCATTTCGTGACATCAGAGGCTTGGTAATCGATTACACTCATCTTGTAATCGATTACAAGCTAAACAGAATCTCTGTAATCGATTACACACCAGATGTAATCGATTACCAAATTTTCAGAATCACGATTTTGTATCTTTAAGAGCTTGGTAATCGATTACAAGCCCCGTGTAATCGATTACCACACTTAAACTTGCAGAAAAACAGAGTTCTCAGGTCCTCTAACTCAAACCAAACCATTTCTCATCATATTTAATCAACAAGATACTCAAATACACCTTCAAATCATGCAAGAGACATCAATAAATCATACAAACCCAACAAAATACACTATCATCAAGAACAACATAAAAATGAGAGAACTTTATACATGGATTCAGAAATCAACAACAATACACATACAAGACATTCCCTTACTACCAAGATTGGTTGAAGAGGATCATCTCCCTCTTACCTATTTAGAAAATAACACAATGTGCCACTCCTTCTTGTCCTAGATTTTCGTTTTCCTTCCTTCAAGAAAAACTCCAATGTGAGTGATCACCACAATGTTCACTCAAACCATGAAAAATAGGTTCTTGGTCACCAAGGTGGCCAAGAGAAAACGAAAATAGCAAGGAAATGGAAGAAAGTTGAAGACTTTACCTTAAAGCTCTAAGCTTTAGCTTTAATGGTGGAAGAGAAATGGAAGAAGAAGAAGAAGAAGAACCAAAAGATAACCACCAAGGAGAATAGTCTTGGAATGGTGGAAGGAACAAGAAAATGTGATTTGTTTGGCAAATAAGGAAGTTGGTTTCCAATGTGAGGGTGTGTGTGTGTATACGGTGGAGAGGAAGAAGAAGAGAGAAAAAGAGAAATGGGTATTTGAGTTTAGAGAGATGAGAGTGAAATATTAAGACAATGGAGGGGAAATATTTGGGCTTCCCCTTGTGGCTTTTGCCATAGAAAAGTGGAAAAAGGGAGAGAGAAAAATGTGTTGCAAGGGAAATTGCTGCGAAGCTTCCCATAACAAGCTTGGATTAAATTTAATCTTTCTTTTGAAATTAAAACTAATAGATGTGATACAAAAATTAGATTTTGAATAATGTGATAATATTTTTAATACATGTTATTATTTATTGAACAATAGTTATAGTTGGTAGAAGTCAGCATTACAAATCTGACAGATAAATTCCTCACAGTATTTTATTATCTCATCTGTTAAGATTTCTCGAAAAATATGAAACCTTGTAAACTGTGTCCGGCCTCGGGTTTAGTAAGATCCCCCGTCGATGTTTTCATAGTTCAAGGTTCTCGGAGAAAATGTCTCATTTCTCCGATTCCACCCAGTACATACGTAAAACGAGAAATATATTAAAATATTCTGCGTTCTCAGAAAATTCCAAGAAAATTCCAGAAAATCATAAATATTTTTAGAATGAATTCTGATAGTAGAAAAGTAAATTTTGGGGTGTTACAAGTCAGCCCGATGAGGTACAATTGAAAGAGAATTTGACGTATGAGACACTTTCTGTTAAGATTGAAGACAGGAGGATGGAGCAGCTCAGAGGGAAAGATATTCCGTTAGTAAAAGTGATTTGGAATGAAATGACGGGAGATGCTACATGGGAGCTAGAAGACAAAATGAGAGAACAATATCCTCAATTGTTTTGAGGTATGGTAAATTTCGAGGACGAAATTTTTTTTAGTAGGGGAGAGTTGTAACACCCTGAATTTCATTTTTTCTGCATAAATGTGAATTTTATAATTTTTGTGATTTTTGAGAATTTTTGTGGATTTTTCTGAGACTGTGAATATTTTAGTATTAATTTGGGCTGTTTGTGGGCTCGGGGTGGGCCCGGAAACACTAAAAATTTTTATGGGCCAGAAAATTTTGTACTATTGATGCGGGGTCAGGGAATCTTACTAAACCCGAAACCGGATACAGTTACTAAATTTTCTTATACTGTGATTTTATTATTCACTGTATAATAATTATCGGTTTGTGAGCCGTAATTTTTATTCTGTGAGTAATAATTTCTTGTAGCTTTAGCCATGTGCTACTAATCCTTAGAATAGTCAACATTAGTGGCTTGACATGATTCTTAACCAATGGTAATAAGTCAACAAAAAAGGCTTGCTTAATTAGTTCTTAAACTAGATGAATTAGTGAGTTAACTTAAGCTTAAATGATCACAAATTTAAACAATTTTGGTTTGCAAAATGGAAAGGAGTTACACGGCCATGAAGGAGTTTCTAGGATTTTCAAGAAGTGGTGATTCATCAAAGGATGACCAAAGCATGATCATGTGATGACTTGAACCATGTGCTTGATTTGCACTTGATTGACCATGCAATTAATTCCCCACATGCTAGTAACTCCACGGCAACAAGCCTTGGTATAGAATATCTATCACATGTCTATCACCTTTAGTCACTTAAGCCATTCTTTTCATTTTTACACTTAACCAAAACTCCATTTCTCTCCTCCAAAGCACCATTCGGCCATCACCATTACACCACCCATCCAAGCTTCTAAAATTTTGTCTAACCTTATTTTCTAAACCTAAACATCATTCTAAGACTCTTCTATGTTGAAGACTTAAGCAAAATCCTTCATCTTATACCTTTACTACAAGTTAGGGTTCTTTAGATTTCAAGGTAAAAATCCTTCTTCTTTGTTTCTAAGTTGATTTTTGAGTTTTTGAACCATGATTATTCCATGGTTTCTTTCCTTCAAGTTTAGTTTGTAACTTCATGTTGGTTTAAGCTTGTTAGGGTTTCCTTTGGAGCTTCACGAAATTCTTGAAGCAAGGCAACTAAATGGAGTTTGTCTTCCTTGAGGTAAGAGGGAGATAAACCTCATCAACCATATGTTGGTGGTGAGGAGATGACCTTGTTTGTGGTGAAAAATCCATAAGGATTTATTGACTTGTAAGGTTTTAAGCTTGCTTTGTTTGTGGTGTTTGTGGTGTTTGTGGTTTGGTTTATTTTAAAGCTTTGATTTTATGCTTGTTTATGTGATTATATGTTGGTTTATTTGTTTACATGCTTATGGAAGCATGATGATTGATTATATGCTTGTTTATATGTTTATGGAAGCATGATGATTATTATGGAAAGTAAGATATGATTATTATGATGAGAAAATGGTATAAAGATTCCAAAAAACCTAGGAGAGGCTCACGGTTTTGAACATCACCAGGAAAACAAGATGTTTCAAAATTATTTCTTAAGTTATGGATTAAACAATTTAAGGAATAAAAGTGGATCATAGGTTTTGTAAAGGATTTTGGTGATGAAAAATGGTTTTGTAAAGGATTTTAGTGGTGAAAAATGATTAAGTATGTATATGAAACCTAAACCTAATTTTCGGCCAACACACCAAAGTGTGGTATTTTAAACCCTAGATTATTTTACTAAGTGTGGACTTTGGAAATTAGCTAACAAGAATTTGATTTAATGAATTTTTAGTAGAAAAAGGAAACTAAATTTAATGGTTGGAATTAAATTAGTATGTTAAAGCTTTTAATATTTATTTATTTATATCAAAGAAATCAAATTTTTGAAAAGAATCATAGAAAATAATACGTAAAGAATTTTTAGAATTTTTAGAAAGGAAATATTTTCAAGAAGGCCAAAATGCATATTTTATATAGAGAATTTTATAAATAAGTTTAGAAAGTGGAGGAAATATTTTATGTAAGTGAAAAACGCTAGAAAACTATTATGCAATTTACAAACGTCTATTTTTAAGCTACGCGATTGATTTTTACACTACGCGATTGAGAAAATAATTTTAAATATTTACGCAATTTAAAAACATTTGATAATATTTACGCAATTTAGAAAATGTTTGAAATTATTTACGTAGTTTAAAAAACATTTGAAAATATTTACGCGATTACGAAAACGTTAAAAAATATTTACGTAAATTGAAAACGTTTGAAATTAGTTACGTGATTTCAAAAATGTGATAAAATGTTTATGTGCTTGGAAATTACAGCAGTTGGCTGTCGGGCTGTCGTGGTGGGCGCCATTATGTTGAAAAGTGATACTGTCAAGAAATGACGCATATATGTGAAATACTATGAAATGATGAAAAATTGTATGTGTTGGATCATACATCTTGCATGGAAAATTGTATGTGTTGGATCATACAAAATGGTATGTGTTGGATCATACACCATGCATGGAAAAGCATGTCAATTAAGGCAATGGGCCTAGGAGATGGAATTACACCTTCATGCGGGTGAGAATTATGTAGTTACGATCTTCAGTGATCTTGGGGACGTCGGGGTATGGAACGTCACATGTGACCAGTGGGTAGCACCATTGTATCGTGGTATCCTTTGCAAATACACCGACGGTCTAAATAGAGTTACTACTCTTTTCGTGATTGGTTGAGAGTGTCTGTATCGGCCATCTTATGCACCATGATATGATATATTAGCACATGATTTGAGGCTAACGATATGCAGATATGTACTCCCTATCATTCTCTCCGAAATTGTGATTAGCTCCATGGAGTAGGAAATGGGTTGTTGTACACATGCATAGTGGGTTAGCATTTTGATGTGATAACCATGCTCATTTGATATGTTATCTATGATGTTATAATCTGACTGTATGATATAATATTGTATCTGTATCAATTACTGTCATTTTCTCTACTGCCTTATTGGTATTGATGTAGGGGTTCTCACCTCTTTGTTATGTTATGCCTGTTTTATTGTATATATATTGATGAAGACCGAGGAGACGAGGAGGCGGATAAATCTTTTTACTACCAGTAATAGTTTTCTGTGTTTGCTTGGAATGGCGGCAAGGCATCAAGTTTTAGGTTTTGTTACAGTTTAATTCCATGGTGGGATTGATGCTTGGAGGGTTAACTTAGATAGGGAAAGGTTTCTTTATACCGGGGATCTGACTCTGAATTTAAGTGGTTCTAGGGATGGTATTCCTGTCATGACACAACACGTGTCTGTGCGTCTAGAGTTCTATATGCCTATATGTGAGATTTGGAGTAGGAATACTTATACTCCACATGAGGATTCCATGATGTCAACTACTAGGACACCAACCCGGCGTGTTCTGTATCCGCCAGGGTTCTTTGATGACAACACTGAGGAAGAGGATCCTAGTGAGAGTCAGAACTTTTAGTTTGTTGAAGTTTTAGTCAAATAGTTTTGGTTTGGTGTGTAATGTAAATATTAACTTTTGGGGGTGTATTTATGTAAATTATTTGTGAACAAAGTTGTAATATGTAAAATATGGTGTGTTAGTTTTAATTACGTTTCACGTTTAAAGTTTTATATATTTTCTGTTATTCTGCAAACGAAATTTTAAAATTAGTGTTTTTACAAAATTAATTCTTTTACAACTTGGGTAAGTTATATTAGGATTAGTCTTTAATGTGATACCCTATGATGGGTGTTGCAAAAGAGCTGCCACGTCACAACTCTTCCCTCAGCTTGAATCAATCTTCGGGCTCCTGCCCATCAGTCTTCTCCATCTCCAACTAACACAAAAGTCACAAAAGTAAGCTTCCGTTCATCGATACAACACATGCCTTCAAATATCTTTTCAAGTTCTTTGATCCACAAATCAGCTTTCTTTGGGTCAAATTCTCCACAAAACTTTGGTGGATTGTTTCTACGAAACTCCGACAAACTTTGAGCATCCTTAGTTGCTCTTTGGTTTTGCTGTACAACGACATCAGCCATCCGTTGCATTGCTACTACAGCTGCAGCCATGTTATGGTTATCATCGCCAACATTTCCAACTCCTGCTTTAGTATTAACACGTCCTCTTCCTCGTCCAGCCATTACGTTTTCTCTTAATCAAACTGAACACACAAAGAAGAGTTAAGGTTAATCTTCAAACAGTATGATTTTCCAAAAGGAAACTAATCACAGAGAATCACACAACTTAAATAAGACAGACCTAACCACAAACCCAAAAGACTCTAACTTGGGCTCTGATACCAACTAATGTAACACCCACCGTAGGGTATCACATTTATGTTACTTAATTACCAAATTACCCCTTCCATTATAAAATATGCTTTGTAATGTAAATACGAGTTGTAAAATTTCCTAATATCAATAAGATAAACTTAGCGGAAAATAAAATATTACAACATCATCACAAATAATTTACATAATATACATTACAAAAGTACTGTCAAAATTATTTATATACAGACACAATCCTCAAAGTATTGGAACATTATTTAAAACTAACATACTACCCAAGTATTACTAAACAGCAGAACCCTCAGACGGGTCCTTTTCGGCATCAGCCCCAGATTCCTCATAAGGTAGAAATCCTGGTTATTGTCTTGTTCTACAGATAGGTGTCCGAGCAAATGATACAATGTTGATCTCAGTTGGGACATGGTAACGACCGCCCCAATGTTGCCTAATAGATAATGGAAATTCTACATATACATATATAGTAACAGAAAAGAAAGGATCTCCGTGAAAGATCCTACTGAAGTTAATTATCAACTGTCCCTGATAGATAAGTCCCTCCTCATTGGGACTCAATCTCCAAGCGCCAGCTTTGCCGTGGAACTGTAATCTCACGTATCCGAAGAAACTTGACCAGGATGCCATCCAATCAAAACTCAGCTTCCTTCACAGGAATCTGCTCCTCTTCGCCTTCTTGTACGATCCCTTGCTCAACGTCTTTACAAATATAATTATAGTACAAAATAGGCATAGAAAGAGGTGAGATCACCTACGCCAATACCAACATGGTAGCATGGAGATAAACACATACAATATATCATACAGATATATCATACCATAATTACAATTATGTCATCAACATTATTTATCATCACAACAGATGTAATAAATAATAATTACGATCATGCCCTCAACAATATCCAAATATTCAACAATTCAATTATCATAAACAATAATTACGGTAATGCCCTCAATATTTTCCAAATATTTAACAGTTCAAATATCACACCGATATCAATACTTAATAATTATGCATATGCACATAGACTCAATTTCTTACTCCATGGAGCTAAACTCAGGTCGGAAATTGATCGAAAAGATCTGTCTGTACCAACATGCCTCAGACCACGTGCCACAATTCTCATAAGTGTTTGCACATCTAGCATATACACGACAGTCATTGTCAGATCTTGATTAAGAATAGTGTCTCGATCAGGATCATCGGTGTGTTGCATCGGTGTAACCCATGGTACAGAAGAGCTACCAACTGCCCATTGTAGGCAACCCGCACCCCGATGCCCCCAAGGTCAACAAGTGACTTACACTACATATATCGCACCCACTCAAGAGGTGTACTTTCTCCTAGGCAATTAGCCTTATCCAGTTCATCGAACTTTTCTAATGCATGTATAATGCACCAATGCTAAACACAAGCAAAATTCATCATTTTCTCATATAGTGTTCATACACTAGTCCAACAGTAATCCTACTGTATATTCAGTCGCGAAATCATATTATTGTGTTTTCTCAATCGCGCAACACTTTTGTCGCATTTTCAAATCACATATTGAT
Organism: Ormosia emarginata; assembly: GCA_029884605.1. NCBI lineage: Eukaryota > Viridiplantae > Streptophyta > Magnoliopsida > Fabales > Fabaceae > Ormosia > Ormosia emarginata. The sequence continues at coordinate 21,158,384 of JAQQTP010000074.1, read as the reverse complement.
TTTTCAACATTTTCTCAATTGCGTAAAAATATTTAAACGCTTTCCAAATTGCGTAGAAATATTTAAATGTTTTTCAAATCACGTAGTGATTTTTCATCATTTTTGCAATCGCGTAGCTTAAAAATCACGTTTTTAAGTTACAAAAAGTATTTTCCATCATTTTTTCCACATTTCTTACTCAAGAAATCCTTTTCACAATATATTCCATTAATTCACCATTTCATTGAATTAAATCAATGCTTCCAACTTCAAATATCCTAACGCGCTCCAAAACCCAAAAGATGAGCTATACGTTAGTAAACTTTAAGTCACCAACGTATTCTTTATAATTCTAAATCAATTCTAAAAATCAATCCTCTTTAAAATAAATTGAGGTTCAAACACTTTCAACCTCTCTTTTCTATTCATATATGAAAATTTCATTTTTCAAGTGACAAAACACTTTGATTCCATTTCTTTAATCCCTGTTCTTAATCAATTATATTTCCACTTTGAAATCACTTTGTCTCATAAAACCAAGGCATTACAAGCCTTCAAAACCGTGATACATGGCCATTGAAACTATCTTATATTTTTCCTTCTAAATCCACTAAGTTCCATTCATGTTTTTACACAAACAAAACCATTAAAATTCCTCCAAAAACCGTGAACACTTGGTCTTTGAAACCAATCCATCTTTTCTTTTTCCTTTCCTTTCTAATCATTCAATTTTACCATTCATGAAAATTTTAGTTTTGAAACACCTATTTTGAGGTGTTGAGGCCAAAATCCTCATGGTCTTTGGAACCAAAAATTTATTTTCCTTTCTAACAATTTTTATGGCATACATAACATATAATCAACATATTATATTTCAAGCATACCATAAAAGCAATAAAATCATACCAAACATATAAGCACAAATAAATCATACAAAATAAATAAACCACATAAACACCCACAAATAATTACACAACCATAGATATGAATCCTCACATGGATTCACCATCCATCAAATACAAGATTCATCTCTCACCACCATACTTGGTTGGTGAGATGGATCTCCCTCTTACCTCTTGAAGAACCTCAAAAGCTCCTTGGTTTGCTCCTTTTTCAAGTCCTTCACCACCAAAGGCTTCTCAAAAAAACAAAACAAAACGCAAGTTTATTAGCATATCAAGCTTGAACAAGGAGAACCATGGATCAAACATGGTTTAGAACATGAAAAAGAGATAAGAAGTGAAGTTTCCATAACTTCACCTTAAAAACCCTAGAACTTTGCTCTTGGAGAATGTCCTTGAAGATGATGGATCTAGAACTTGGCCTAAACTACAAAGTGTCTTAGATTGAGGTAAGGATGCAAGATATGTGGTTGTTTAAAATTATAGAGTGATGGAAGATGGTGTTGGGTGCTTTGGCTGAAACTAGCTTGAAGGGAAGGAGAGAAAATTTTTGTGAAGCTTTAGCTTTTTGGAGAAGACAAAGATGAATAATGAAATGGTCTTGAAACTTCCTATGGCCTTAAGCCATCACAAAACCGAACCCCCCCTCTTGCACACTCAATGAGTGACAAATTTCACTAGCCACCATTTTGAGCATTGTTAGCCATTGATTAGATCAATGGTTAGTATTAATGTAGCTTCTAGGTTATAGCTCCTAAATGATAAGACTTAATCTAAGCCATTGGATCTTTCGTCCTTGAAATCTTAGCCATTAGATGTATCTCCAAAATGAAGGATCAAGATCACCTCTTCATACTTTCCATCCAATGGTCATAAAAAGTCTTTGCCACTTTGTAAGACCAATCTTCACCCTTGATTAAATCAATGTTGGATCTCCAAAGGCTTCAACATTAAGCTTGTTTCCTATTGGTCCGTCATAAAGTCGTCATAACCACTAATGTTGACTAAGCAGTATAATATTTATTTTTATCTGCTATTACCTTACGGATATAATTAACTGTAGTTTTTATCGCCCGATAACTAAATACAGTATAAAACACAATAAAAGAAAATTTCTAAAACTATTTCCAGTTTCGGGTTTAGCAAGATCCCCCGTCCTCATTTCAACAGTACAAAATTTTCTGGCTGCAGAAATTTTTTTACTTTTTCGCACCCACCTGGGCCCACGTACAGCCCCTTGGGCCCACAGATGGCCCATGGATAATATTAAAATAATCAGAGAAATATAAAAATTTCATAATCATCCACAAAATCATAAAAATTATGAAACTTACGAAAATTAAATTAGATTACGTAAAATAATTAAGACTTAACAGTAATAATTAAAATACGTAAAATTTTCCCCAGCCCAAAAATTATTATTTTCTTGACATGGAGTAAATCACACAAAACGATCAAATGTATTCACAGAATACTCAATAATTTTACACTATACAAAAATCACTAAATAGAATAATTCTGTTATTATTGTCAATATTACTGTCAAATAGCTAGAAAATTTGGGGTGTTACAACTCTCCCTCTCTAAAAAGAAGTTTCGTCCTCGAAACTTGACTTCACATCCTCAAAATAAATATGGATATTGTTCTTTTATCTTATCTTCCAGTTCCCATGTAGCTTCACCACTTACGTCGTTCCAAACTACTTTAACCAATGAAATTTCCTTACCTCGAAGTTGCTTTGTCCTTCGATCCTCAATCTTGACAGGAAATGTTTCATAGGTTAAGTTTTCCTTCAGTTGTACCGTATCCGGCTCAATAATATGAGTGGGATCAGAAATGTACTTTCGCAATTGTGATACGTGAAATACATTGTGAAGATTTGATAGTAAAGGTAGTAATGCAATCTGATAAGCTACCGGACCTATCCGACGGAGTATCTGATACGGCCCGATAAACTTTGGAGCGAGCTTTTTAGACTTAAGCACTAGTCCAACTCTAGTCATAGGTGTCACTTGCAGAAACACATGGTCACCTTCTTCAAACTCAAGCGGTCTTCTCTTTTTATCAACATAACTCTTTTGCCGAGTCTGAGTTGTTCTTATCTTGTCTTGAATCATCTTCACTTTCTCAATTGTCTACTGTACAAATTCTGGTCCTACCATAGCATTTTCACCATCATGATACCAACATAACGGCGTTCTGCATGGTCTCCCATACAATGCCTCATAGGGTGCCATCCCTATACTCGAATGAAAAGTGTTGTTGTATGTGAACTCTATCAATGGCAAAAATTCATCCCAACAACTACTTTGTTCTAGAACACAAGCTCTCAACAAGTCTTCTAATGACTGAATCGTTCTTTCTGACTGACCATCTGTCTGTGGATGGTAAGCAAAACTCAAACGTAGCTTTATTCCCATTACTTTTTGCAAACTATTCCAAAATCTCGACGTAAATCTTGGATCTCGATCCAAAATAATACTGGATGGTACACCATGAAGTCTAACAATCTCATTGATGTACACTTGGGCTAACTTTTTTATTGAGTACTTAATATTAATCGGCAAAAAATGCGCCGACTTTGTAAGCCGATCAACAATTACCCAAATAGAATCGTGACTTTTCCGAGTCTTTGGTAGTCCTATTACGAAATCCATTGATATATCATCCCATTTCCATTCAGGAATAGGCAAAGGTTGCAACATTCTCGATGGTCTTTGATGTTCCATCTTAGCCTTCTGACAAATTAAACAGGATGATACATATTCAGCGACATCCTTCTTCATTCCTTGCCACCAATATAACTACTTCAAATCTTGATACATCTTTGTGGCTCCTGGATGCATACTCAACTTACTCCTGTGAGCTTCATCCAAAATCAATTTCCTAAGTTCTGGATCGTTTAGCACACAATCTCTTCTTTTAAACTTCATAATTTCATCAGCACCTTCGCTAAATTCCAACACCGCTCCTTGGCTCCTTGCTTCTTTTGCTTCTTGCAAATACTGGTCACTGTTTTATTCTTTTTTGTATTCTATCCATCAAATCATTTGAAATGGTGATCATGTTTAAATGCATCTTCATCGGTGTCAATTTCACAAACAAACGCATATCTCGAAATTCTTCTATTAATTCCTTCTCCTTAATCATCATAACAGAAGCACTAAGTATTTTCTTACTTAAAGCATCCGCTACGACATTCACCTTTTCGGGATGATACTATAACTGAAAGTCATAGTCCTTCAAAAACTCTAGCCAATGCCTTTGTCTCATGTTCAACTCTTTCTGGTCAAACAGATACTTCAAACTTTTATGATCACTAAAAACAGTGAACGTTGGCCCATAAAGAAAATGTCTCCATACTTTTAATACAAACACCACAGCTGCCAATTCCAAATAATGAGTCGAATAATTCCTCTCATGCACTTTCAACTGCCTTAAAGTATAAGCCACAACCTTACGATTTTGCATAAGTACACAACTCAATCCTTGATACGATGCATCACAATATACTTCGAAAGGTTCGTTCGGATCAGGTAGAATCAAAACCTTTATTCGCATGCATCAGTCTATACAAGCGGTTGATTCTTTCGTGTAAGTTGGGTAAAAGGTCCTGCTATCTTAGAAAACCCCTCAATAAACCATCGATAATAACCGGCTAATCCGATGAAACTACGGATTTCTGATACCGTCTTTGGCCTTTCCCATTCAATAATCGTCTCTACCTTTGAAGCATCAACTTCAATTCCTTCCTCCGATATCACGTGTCCCAAAAATTGAATTTCGCTTAACCAAAATTCACATTTGGACAACTTAGCATACAACTTATTCTCTTTCAAAATTTGGAGAACCACTCTGAGATGTTCAATATATTCTTCCTGACTTTGAGAATAAATCAAAATGTCATCTATAAAGATAACAACAAACTTGTCCAAGTACGAACGGAAAATTCTATTCATAAAGTCCATGAATATGACAGGTGCATTAGTCACACCGATCGACATCACTTGATATTCGTAATGCCCATAATGAGTCCGAAATGCAGTTTTGGGAATATCTTCCGCTTTCACACGAATTTGGTGATAACCAGAACCTAAATCAATCTTGGAAAATATTGCGGCTCCTCGCAATTGATCCATCAGATTATCAATTCTTGGAAGTGGATATTTATTCTTAATTGTAATCTTGTTCAACTATCGGTAGTCTACACATAGACGAGAAGTCCCATCCTTTTTCTTTACCAACAATACTGGAGCTCTCCATGGTGACACACTTAGTTTCACAAATTGTTTTGCCAATAAATCCTCTAGTTGTTTCTTAAGCTCTGCCAACTCTACCGGCGACATTTTGTAAGGCGCCATAGATATCGGTCCAGCTCCAGGTACTAAATAAATAGTAAACTTAATTTCTCTTTCTGGCAGTAGTCTAGGTATATCTTCAGGAAAAACCTCAAGAAATTCATTAACTATGAAAATATCCTTCAAGACATCTTCACAGTGAACCTCCAAAGAAGATATCAACAAGTACCCCTAATCTCCTTCCTTTAAACAAGCTTCTACTTAAGTAGCCGTTAGGAACCTAGAATCCTTAGCCTCAGGAAAAACTAACGTTTTACTGAAACAGTCTATTAGGATATGGTTAGAAGACAACCAATCCATTCCTAAGATTACATTAATCTTGGAAAGAGGCAAACAAATCAAGTCCACATAAAAGATTCTATCCCTAACATAGACAGGACTATTCAAACATACTTTTGTAGAAATCACATACTTATCAGTAGGAGTAGCAACACTCAAATCATAAGGTAATGTAGTCACAGTCAATCCCAAACACTCCACACAATCACATGCAATGAAAGAATGTGTTGCTCCCGAATCATATAACATTGTTAAAGGATTACCTTCGATGGCACACTCCTCCATAATCAAGTCCTCAGATTTCGCAGCTTCTTCTCCTCTCATGGTATACACACGACCACCCACCTGTGGCCTTGCAGTACGAACACTCCCCACCAATGGTTCCACCTTCAACTGATCACATTCTTTAGAGAAATGTCCAGGCTTTCCACATCTATAACAAATAAGTCCTTTATGTTGATAATCTTTGGTGAGATGATCCTTCCCACACTTAAAGCATTTGGTTGTAGGAGTTTCAGCTTGACTTGCCTTGCTACCACTAGAACTTCCCCCAAAAGATTGTTGTCAAGTCTGGCCTCCTGCCGGTTTGGCATACAGTTTCTGCTGATAATGATTGCCACTGCTACCCTTTCCTCTTTGGAACCGTGTCGGTCCAAAGTTCTTATTTCTCGCCTCTCGTTGATGATCAATTTCTTCAACCTTTTGACACTTGTCCAACAATGCTGGAAACTGGTCAATTTCCAAGGTTGCTACAGCTTGCTTAATATCAAGTTTCAATCCCTCTTCAAATTTTCTGCACGTCCATTCCTCATCCGGGATCTGAAAATACCTCAAAAACTTAGACAAGCTTTCGAATTTTGCAGCATATTCACTTATGGACATCACCCCTTGCCTCAAACTAAGGAATTCCATCTCCTTAGCATGACGAACACTAGCTGGGAAATACTTCCCCAGAAATTTCTGCTTAAAGAGCTGCTACATCACAACTCTTCCCTTAGCTTGAATCAATCTTCGGGCTCTTACCCACCAGTCTTCTCCATCTCCAACTAACACAAAAGTCGCAAAAGTAAGCTTTTGTTCATCGGTACAACCCATGCCGTCAAATATCTTTTCGAGTTCTTTGATCCATAGATCAGCTTTCTTTGGGTCAAATTCTCCACGAAACTTTGGTGGATTGTTTCTATGCAACTCCGACAAACTTTGAGCATCCCCAGTTGCTCTTTGGTTTTGCTGTACAATGACATCATCCATCTAATGCATTGCTGCTACAGCTGCAGCCATGTTATGATTATCGTCGCCAACATTTCCAACTCCTGCTCTAGTATTAACACGTCCTCTTCCTCGTCCATCCACTACGTTTTCTCTTAATCAAACTGAACACACAAAGACGAGTTAAGATTAATCTTCAAACAATATGATTTTCCGAAAGGAAACTAATCATAGAGAATCACACAACTTAAACAACACAGACCTAACCACAAACCCAAAAGACTCTAACTTGGGCTCTGATACCAACTAATGTAACACCCACCGTAGGATATCACATTTATGTTACTTAATTACCAAATTACCCATTCCATTATAAAATATGCTTTGTAATATAAATACGAGTTGTAAAATTTCTTAATATCGATAAGATAAACTTAGCAAAAAATAAAATATTACAACATCATCACAAATAATTTACATCATATATATTACATAAGTACTGTTAGGGAAGAGGATATCCCTAAGACTGCTTTCAGAACTAGGTATGGGCATTATAAGTACCTCGTGATGTCCTTTGGGTTGACTAATGCTCCAACAATGTTTATGGATTACATGAACATGATCTTTACGCCCTACCAAGATTTGTTTGTTGTGGTGTTTATTGATGATATCTTAATCTATTCTAAGACCTTGGAGGAGCATGAGCAACATTTGAGGATAGTGTTGGAAACTCTTAAGGAGAATAAGTTGTTTTCTAAACTATCGAAATGTGAGTTCTGGCTTTCACAAGTTTAGTTTTTGGGACATGTGATATCGTAGGGAGGGATTTCTATGGATCTAAACAAGATTAATGCAGTGTTGCAGTGGGAGAGACCCATCACTGTAACAGAAATCAGAAGCTTCATAGGCCTAGCAGGGTACTATAGAAGATTCATAAAAGGGTTTTTCTCAGTTAGCACTACCCTTGACTAGTTTAACTAGGAAAGGTGGTTCTTTCGATTGGACTCAGGATTGTGAGGATAGTTTCCAAGAGCTAAAGGTGAGATTGACTACTACACCGGTATTGGTTATTCTAGATCCTCTGGAGAACTTTGAGGTGTACTATGATGCTTCAAAGATGGGTTTGGGTTGTGTTTTGATGCAAAATAGGAGAGTTATTGCCTATGCATCAAGGCAGTTGAGACCTCATGAGGAGAACTACCCTACTCATGATCTGGAACTAGTTGTAGTAGTATTTGCCTTGAAGACTTGGAGACATTACTTGTATGGAGTTCACTTTGAGGTGTTTAGTAATCATAAAAGCTTGAAGTATTTATTTGATCAAAAGGAGCTGAACATGAGGCAACGGAGATGGTTGAAGTTTATGAAAGACTACGACTTTGAGTTAAAGTATCATCCGGGTAAAGCCAATGTGGTGGTTGATGCACTAAGTAGGAAATCCCTACATGTGTCCCGTATGATGATCCAGAAGAGTGAACTTCTAGAGAGTTTTAGAGACTTGAGCCTTTCAGTAACTATGTTACCACATAGTCTCAGTGTGAGTCGAGTGGACATAGTGAGTGACTTTAGGACTCAGATCTTAGAAGCTCAGAAGGAAGATGATACTCTTAGTGATCTTAGTGAGCAGATCATTTTAGGTAATCCTGGAGAGTTTGATATGGCGGATGATGGGATGATTAAGTTTAGAGGTAGACTTTGCATTCCTTGTGAATCCGTGATCAAAGAAAGGATGCTTGAAGAAGCTCACTGTAGTCAGTACTTTATACATCTGGGGACCACAAAAATGTAACAAGACTTGAAGAAGTTGTTTTAGTGGTCTGGAATGAAGAGGGACATAGCTGAGTTTGTGTCTAGGTGCCTAACTTGTCAGAAGGTCAAGATAGAACACCAAAAACCCTCTGGACCTCTTCAATCTTTGGTAATTCCAGAGTGGAAATGGGATAACATCACTATGGATTTTGTGATGGGCTTGCCTAAGACTCAGTTAGGTTTTGATGCGATATGGGCTTGCCTAACAGCACGTTATGATGCTCCAACCATTTCCAACCCATTTTCTTTTCTTCCAAGTCTCGAATTCATGTGATTACCTCACATAATTATGAACTTAAATCATATAATAACGATCTTTAACACTCTTAACCCATAAATTTCACATTAAACTCAGTCCCTTTATCCATGGAAACTAATTTTTTTATCCGACAAAAATCATAAGAAAAATATGGCACAAACCATGTGCATTAACACATCCACAACACAATCAAGCTAAGACCCAATCAATTTCTACTCTTAACATCAAAAATCAGTCATGAATAGTATGTGAATAGTACATGACCCCTTTCTGATGAAAAACCCCACTTTCCATTTCTTGATTCTCATGGAAAATCAAATATACAATCATGCAACAAGCTTCACCTACAATCAACTAAACCATTTTTTTTAGCTAAATAGCATGAAAAATAAGCATGAAAATCATTAAACTCCATTAAAATCCACTGTTCACAGCAGCCCCAAAATGTGCAGAAAAAACAAGAAAGGAAAAGAAGGAAAATAAAAACTTAAACCCGTTACCTCAAGCCATGATTTTGGCCTTTGATTCCCCTTGATTTTGTTAGTTGTGGCTTCGTAATACTCGAGAAGGGGGGTTGAATTGAGTAATAAAACTTCTTTTAGTTTTTTTCCCTTTTTGCAAAAATTGATTCTTTTCTTTAACTATAAAAAGGATTTTGTCAACCAACAAACTAAAATATATTTTTGCAAGATGTATTTCTATCAAGACTGGAAACTTATAAAGAAATATTAATAATAATGGTGATTTTAGATATGAACAAGATCATAAACTAATCAAATCATGCAAACATCCCTAACATATTGCTTAATTCATACAATTAATAATAAAGCAAATAAAGAGTTAAGGGATAGAGAAAATTGCAAACCGAGATTTATCCTGGTTTAGCTACCTCCTGTGGTAACCTACATCCAGTCCCCACACCACTGTGAGTTTTATCCACTATTGAAAAATCAATATACAAGATTCTTTACACAAGCTTCACTTCTAGGTTCCTTCTACCCAAATGACAGCTTTTCAGTCAAAGCAATCTTGTAATTCCCACAAGAATTCCTTCTATTCTTGCACAGCACTAAGAGTCCCTTCTACTTTTGATTTCATCAGCGAGAGAACCTTCTCTTTTATCTCTCTTTTACAAATATGAAAAGATTGATTCAAATTCTAAGAAATCAGATACAACATAGATGTACACTGAGGTTTTAATTAAAAGTTAGTCAATTAACTAAAAGTACATCGATGTACACATAGATGTATAGACTTATTAATTAACTTTTTTCATTCTTAATCCATTTTTACTTATTTGAGAGAGCTTAATCAAAGAATTAAACTAAGTCTTTTCTTTACAGCAAGGTTCCTAATCATTTTCCTTGAATTCTTTCTTCATGATGCTTCTTCTTTAAGTTTGACTTCATGATCCTTGCATTGAAATGCTTTGCTCTATGATTCTTTACATCCACTTTTCTTGCTCCATAAAATCTCATTGAAAAACTCAAGCTTGGCAAGTAGTTAGTGAATGAAAGTAATAATCATGTTAAGTTTACCCATTAATCAAAACATGCTAGAGTCATTTATCCACAGATTTTCTCCTTCTTCTTCCTTTCCTCTTTTCCTCTTTCTCTTCTTCATTTTCTTGTTTTTCTAGTCTTCATTTCTGCCCAATAGAATACGTGAGAGATGAGAGAGAAAAGTGAGAAAGCTCACTTAAATAAAACAAGCTTTAAAGGCATTTTAATCCTTTCGAAAAACTTCCTATCTCTTAGGAACACTCTCCATAAATATTAAAATAAATCCTAAGATTTACCTTAATACTTATTTCATTGTTTTCTTAATTTTTCATATCTACGCTGAGTCCATTCGGTATCAAAACACATACTCGGTGTGCTTAAAAATAACAAACAAACTCAGTTTACCTTCAAATTTTAACTAAAACTTTATTAACTCATTTATGACTTAAAAATAACTTATCCATAATTATTTCTCTTATCTAGGCAATTTGTGCCATTTTCTGGGTCATTTTAGGCCACTTTTCACATTTTGTGTTGCAGCAAAGTGCCTGAACTAGCTTAGTTTGTCATGTAACTTTACAGGCATGTTAAACTATTATTAGGTTACCTTGGTAACCCTTTACAAGCCTAACATGTTATCAGAGATGTTACATTTCTCCCCTCTTTTTAAAATTTTTGTCCCCAAAATTTAGCTGCTCATACTAATGGTTAAGAGAATCATAATAATTACCTCTTCAATGTATCCATCTTGTCCATTCCAATCTTTAATCAAAACATTGATGTTCAAATTCTTTTGTCATGTCTAAAGATTGAGCTTACTCTTGTTTTCTTATAGTATATACCCTTCCTAGAGCTTGTAGTCTAGGATCGGGTATAACTTTCTCTTTCTGCTGACATAATGCTTTAGTTGATCACATACATAGCATTCTAAATAGGGTTTGTCGCTAAGTTGTCGTTCTTCCACACTTAAAGCATATAAATTTTATACTCTCTTTGTGACACCATATACCTTCTTATATCCTTCATTCACTCATTTTCTCTATAAAGATCTTTGTGATCTTTACTTCGCTTAAGCGTCATCACGGTAACTCTTTACGAATCTGCAACTCTTTACGAATCTAAATTTACTCAACATCTTTATTGTCTAATAATGTCTCTCTGAATATCTCCCACATTACATAGATACATGTAACTTCTAACAATTTTGTTCAACTCCTCTACCAATACTTTGCTTTGCCCGTTGTCTTAAAAATTTGACCATATTAGGAATTACCTTAATTTATTTATTCTTTGAGTATCTTTCTTTCCTTATATTGCAAAACAAAACATTGTCAAATCTTTCAAAACTTTCATCCATGTGAATACGTAACTTCTCCTTATCATATACAATGTTACACTTTTCACGCTTGCAATATATATCTTCGATAGTTTAAACCTTTATAGTTCCTAAGACAATGTTTGAAGTTAGATCTTTATTCATGTATGTTTACATGTTAGCTAATGTAGACAAATATTTAGCTAGAGTTACTCCCATTTAGTTTCGTGGAAAAGAGCAAGTGGCCAGAGGCATAAAATGTCTTGCTCTCTTACTTTTTCAAGGCTCTATATATGTATACGTTATATTTGTTAAACAAGTTATGAGTATGTTTTAAAGTTTATGTTTTAAGTTTTATAAGTGACACCCTTAATTCTATTTACTTGAGTTTATTAACAATATACTACAATATATAAGATTAGGATGTTACATTCTTCCCTTCATCTTTTCCTCTTTCTCTTCTTCATTTTCTCTTTTTTTTGGTCTTCATTTCTGCCCAGTAGAATATGTGAGTGACGAGAGAGAAAAGTGAGAAAGCTCACTTAAATAAAACAACCTTTAAGGGCATTTTAGTCCTTTTGAAAAACTTACTATCTCTTTGGAACACTTTGATCTTATTATTTCAAGTTTTCTAACTTCCATAAATATTAAAATAAATCCTAAGATTTACCTTAATACTTATTTCACAGTTTTCTTAATTTTTCATATCCGCGCTTAGTCCATTCGGTATCAAAACACGTACTCGGTGTGCTTAAAAATATCAAACGAACTCAATTTACCTTCAAATTTTAACTACAACTTTATTAACTCATTTATGACTTAAAAATAACTTATCCATAATTATTTCTCTTATCTAGGCAATTTGTGCCATTTTCTGGGTCATTTTAGGCCACTTTTCACATTCTGTGTTGCAGCAAAGTGCCTGAACTAGCTTAGTTTGTCATGTAACTTTACAGGCATGTTAAACTATTATTAGGTTACCTTGGTAACCCTTTACAAGCCTAACATGTTATCAGAGATGTTACATTTCTCCCCTCTTTTTAAAATTTTTGTCCCCAAAATTTAGCTGCTCATACTAATGGTTAAGAGAATCATAATAATTACTTCTTCAATGTATCCATCTTGTCCATTCCAATCTTTAATCAAAACATTGATGTTCAAATTCTTTTGTCATGTCTAAAGATTGAGCTTACTCTTGTTTTCTTATAGTATATACCCTTCCTAGAGCTTGTAGTCTAGGATCGGGTATAACTTTCTCTTTCTGCTGACATAATGCTTTAGTTGATCACATACATAGCATTCTAAATAGGGTTTGTCGCTAAGTTGTCTTCTTCCACACTTAAAGCATATAAATTTTATACTCTCTTTGTGACACCATATACCTTCTTATATCCTTCATTCACTCATTTTCTCTATAAAGATCTTTGTGATCTTTACTTCGCTTAAGCGTCATCACGGTAACTCTTTACGAATCTGCAACTCTTTACGAATCTAAATTTACTCAACATCTTTATTGTCTAATAATGTCTCTCTGAATATCTCCCACATTACATAGATACATGTAACTTCTAACAATTTTGTTCAACTCCTCTACCAATACTTTGCTTTGCCCGTTGTCTTAAAAATTTGACCATATTAGGAACTCCCTTAATTTATTTATTCTTTGAGTATCTTTCTTTCCTTATATTGCAAAACAAAACATTGTCAAATCTTTCAAAACTTTCATCCATGTGAATACGTAACTTCTCCTTATCATATACAATGTTACACTTTTCACACTTGCAATATATATCTTCGATAGTTTAAACCTTTATAGTTCCTAAGACAATGTTTGAAGTTAGATCTTTATTCATGTATGTTTACATGTTAGCTAATGTAGACAAATATTTAGCTAGAGTTACTCCCATTTAGTTTCGTGGAAAAGAGCAAGTGGCCAGAGGCATAAAATGTCTTGCTCTCTTACTTTTTCAAGGCTCTATATATGTATGCGTTATATTTGTTAAACAAGTTATGAGTATGTTTTAAAGTTTATGTTTTAAGTTTTATAAGTGACACCCTTAATTCTATTTACTTGAGTTTATTAACAATATACTACAATATATAAGATTAGGATGTTACATTCTTCCCTTCATCTTTTCCTCTTTCTCTTCTTCATTTTCTCGTTTTTTTGGTCTTCATTTCTGCCCAGTAGAATATGTGAGTGACGAGAGAAAAGTGAGAAAGCTCACTTAAATAAAACAACCTTTAAGGGCATTTTAGTCCTTTTGAAAAACTTACTATCTCTTTGGAACACTTTGATCTTATTATTTCAAGTTTTCTAACTTCCATAAATATTAAAATAAATCCTAAGATTTACCTTAATACTTATTTCACAGTTTTCTTAATTTTTCATATCTACGCTGAGTCCATTCGGTATCAAAACACGTACTCGGTGTGCTTAAAAATAACAAACGAACTCAGTTTACCTTCAAATTTTACCTAAAACTTTATTAACTCATTTATGACTTAAAAATAACTTATCCATAATTATTTCTCTTATCTAGGCAATTTGTGCCATTTTCTGGGTCATTTTAGGCTACTTTTCACATTCTGTGTTGCAGCAAAGTGCCTGAACTAGCTTAGCTTGTCATGTAACTTTACAGACATGTTAAACTATTATTAGGTTACCTTGGTAACCCTTTACAAGCCTAACATGTTATCAAAGATGTTACATTTCTCCCCTCTTTTTAAAATTTTTGTCCCCAAAATTTAGCTGCTCATACTAATGGTTAAGAGAATCATAATAATTACCTCTTCAATGTATCCATCTTGTCCATTCCAATCTTTAATCAAAACATTGATGTTCAAATTCTTTTGTCATGTCTAAAGATTGAGCTTACTCTTGTTTTCTTATAGTATATACCCTTCTTAGAGCTTGTAGTCTAGGATCGGGATAACTTTCTCTTCTCACCGACATAATGCTTTAGTTGATCACATACATAGCATTCTAAATAGGGTTTGTCGCTAAGTTGTCTTCTTCCACACTTAAAGCATATAAATTTTATACTCTCTTTGTGACACCATATACCTTCTTATATCCTTCATTCACTCATTTTCTCTATAAAGATCTTTGTGATCTTTACTTCGCTTAAGCGTCATCACGGTAACTCTTTACGAATCTGCAACTCTTTACGAATCTAAATTTACTCAACATCTTTATTGTCTAATAATGTCTCTCTGAATATCTCCCACATTACATAGATACATGTAACTTCTAACAATTTTGTTCAACTCCTCTACCAATACTTTGCTTTTCCCGTTGTCTTAAAAATTTGACCATATTAGGAATTCCCTTAATTTATTTATTCTTTGAGTATCTTTCTTTCCTTATATTGCAAAACAAAACATTGTCAAATCTTTCAAAACTTTCATCCATGTGAATACGTAACTTCTCCTTATCATATACAATGTTACACTTTTCACGCTTGCAATATATATCTTCGATAGTTTAAACCTTTATAGTTCCTAAGACAATGTTTGAAGTTAGATCTTTATTCATGTATGTTTACATGTTAGCTAATGTAGACAAATATTTAGCTAGAGTTACTCCCATTTAGTTTCGTGGAAAAGAGCAAGTGGCCAGAGGCATAAAATGTCTTGCTCTCTTACTTTTTCAAGGCTCTATATATGTATGCGTTATATTTGTTAAACAAGTTATGAGTATGTTTTAAAGTTTATGTTTTAAGTTTTATAAGTGACACCCTTAATTCTATTTACTTGAGTTTATTAACAATATACTACAATATATAAGATTAGGATGTTACATTCTTCCCTTCATCTTTTCCTCTTTCTCTTCTTCATTTTCTCGTTTTTTTGGTCTTCATTTCTGCCCAGTAGAATATGTGAGTGACGAGAGAGAAAAGTGAGAAAGCTCACTTAAATAAAACAAGCTTTAAGGGCATTTTAGTCCTTTTGAAAAACTTACTATCTCTTTGGAACACTTTGATCTTATTATTTCAAGTTTTCTAACTTCCATAAATATTAAAATAAATCCTAAGATTTACCTTAATACTTATTTCAAAGTTTTCTTAATTTTTCATATCCGCGCTTAGTCCATTCGGTATCAAAACACGTACTCGGTGTGCTTAAAAATATCAAACGAACTCAATTTACCTTCAAATTTTAACTACAACTTTATTAACTCATTTATGACTTAAAAATAACTTATCCATAATTATTTCTCTTATCTTGGCAATTTGTGCCATTTTCTGGGTCATTTTAGGCCACTTTTCACATTCTGTATTGCAGCAAAGTGCCTGAACTAGCTTAGTTTGTCATGTAACTTTACAGGCATGTTAAACTATTATTAGGTTACCTTGGTAACCCTTAACAAGCCTAACATGTTATCAGAGATGTTACATTTCTCCCCACTTTTTAAAATTTTTGTCCCCAAAATTTAGCTGCTCATACTAATGGTTAAGAGAATCATAATAATTACCTCTTCAATGTATCCATCTTGTCCATTCCAATCTTTAATCAAAACATTGATGTTCAAATTCTTTTGTCATGTCTAAAGATTGAGCTTACTCTTGTTTTCTTATAGTATATACCCTTCCTAGAGCTTGTAGTCTAGGATCGGGTATAACTTTCTTTCTATTTGACATAATGCTTTAGTTGATCACATACATAGCATTCTAAATAGGGTTTGTCGCTAAGTTGTCTTCTTCCACACTTAAAGCATATAAATTTTATACTCTCTTTGTGACACCATATACCTTCTTATATCCTTCATTCACTCATTTTCTCTATAAAGATCTTTGTGATCTTTACTTCGCTTAAGCGTCATCACGGTAACTCTTTACGAATCTGCAACTCTTTACGAATCTAAATTTACTCAACATCTTTATTGTCTAATAATGTCTCTCTGAATATCTCCCACATTACATAGATACATGTAACTTCTAACAATTTTGTTCAACTCCTCTACCAATACTTTGCTTTGCCCGTTGTCTTAAAAATTTGACCATATTAGGAATTCCCTTAATTTATTTATTCTTTGAGTATCTTTCTTTCCTTATATTGCAAAACAAAACATTGTCAAATCTTTCAAAACTTTCATCCATGTGAATACGTAACTTCTCCTTATCATATACAATGTTACACTTTTCACGCTTGCAATATATATCTTCGATAGTTTACACCTTTATAGTTCCTAAGACAATGTTTGAAGTTAGATCTTTATTCATGTATGTTTACATGTTAGCTAATGTAGACAAATATTTAGCAAGAGTTACTCCCATTTAGTTTCGTGGAAAAGAGCAAGTGGCCAGAGGCATAAAATGTCTTGCTCTCTTACTTTTTCAAGGCTCTATATATGTATGCGTTATATTTGTTAAACAAGTTATGAGTATGTTTTAAAGTTTATGTTTTAAGTTTTATAAGTGACACCCTTAATTCTATTTACTTGAGTTTATTAACAATATACTACAATATATAAGATTAGGATGTTACATTCTTCCCTTCATCTTTTCCTCTTTCTCTTCTTCATTTTCTCGTTTTTTTGGTCTTCATTTCTGCCCAGTAGAATATGTGAGTGACGAGAGAGAAAAGTGAGAAAGCTCACTTAAATAAAACAAGCTTTAAGGGCATTTTAGTCCTTTTGAAAAACTTACTATCTCTTTGGAATACTTTGATCTTATTATTTCAAGTTTTCTAACTTCCATAAATGTTAAAATAAATCATAAGATTTACCTTAATACTTTTTTCACAGTTTTCTTAATTTTTCATATCCGCGCTTAGTCCATTCGGTATCAAAACACGTACTCGGTGTGCTTAAAAATATCAAACGAACTCAATTTACCTTCAAATTTTAACTACAACTTTATTAACTCATTTATGACTTAAAAATAACTTATCCATAATTATTTCTCTTATCTAGGTAATTTGTGCCATTTTTGGGGTCATTTTAGGCCACTTTCCACATTCTGTGTTGCGGCAAAGTGCATGAACTACTTCAGTTTGTCATGAAACTTTACATGCATGTTAAACTAGTATTAGACTACCTTGGTAACCCTTTACAAGCCTAACATGTTATCAGGGATGTTACACTAATTATGCCAACTATCTTGTGACCTGTGCTTTACCACCAGATCTTAATTACCATCAAAGGAAAAAGTTCCTGGATGATGTTAAGTTTTATTTATGGGATGAGTCATATCACTTTAGGCAATGTGCTGACCATTTAATTAGAAGTGCTTTTAGATGAAAATGAGGCTATCTTAAAGCAGTGTCATGCTTCCCCTTATGGTGGCCTTTTTGGTGGAGATTGAACCACCGCTAAGGTAATGTAAGCCTGATTCTATTAGCCATCTCTGTTTAAAGATGTTGTTTCCTTCATGACCAGATGTGAGAGGTGCCAAAGAACTGGGAACATGTCAAAATAGAATGAAATGCCATTTAATATCATGTTGGAGGTTATGTTGTTTGATGCTTGGGGGATTGATTTTATGGGTCCATTCATACCGTCCTTCGGTTTACTGTTTATATTGGTGGCAGTTGATTATGTCTCCAAGTGGGTTGAAGCAGTAGTCTTGCCCACAAATGACTCAAAAGTGGCAGTGCAGTTTCTCAAGAAGAACATTTTTACCCGCTTTGACACCCTAAGAGCTATTATAAGTGATGAAGGTTCTCACTTTTGCAATAAATGGTTTCAAGAGCTCTTAGGGAAGTATGAAGTCTCTCATAAGGTTGCTACAACATACCACCCACAAACAAGTGGGCAGGCAAAAATCTCCAACCATGAGATTAAGAGAATCATAGAGAAAACTATAAGTCCCTCAAGAAGGATTGGTCAAAGAGGTTAGAGGATGCGTTATGGGCTTATCGCACTACTTTTAAGACTCTGATTGGCATTTCTCCTTGCAACCTTGTGTTTGGACAGGCTTGCCACCCACTGATTGAATTGGAACACCATGCATATTGAGCTATCAAAAAGCTCAATTTTGATCTTCAAGCCGCAAGTGAGAAACTACTTCTCTAGTTAAATGAATTGGATGAATTTTGCTTGCAAGCTTATGAGAATGCTAAGCTTTATAAAGAAAGAGTCAAGAGATAGCATGATAATCTTATTATTGATAAGAGATTTGATCTAGGACAACAAGTCTTACTTTACAACTCAAGGCTTAGATTGTTTCTTGGAAAGCTAAAATCAAGGTGGTCGGGGCCATTTGTGGTGATGAAAGTGTTCCCCCATTGAGCCATAGAGATTGCTCCACCAAATAGCTCATCAAGATTTAAGGTTAATGGCCAGCACCTAAAACCTTATTATGGAGGAGAGATTGAAAGGAGGAAGATATTCCCCACTTTAGCAAATCCATGATTAAGGGAAAATCAAGTCCCGCCGAACTATAACTAAGGCCTTTCTTGGGAGGGAACCCAAATGTTTAATCCTTTAGTTTTAGTCTTTAAATATGTTAATACTTTGATTTTGTGGTTTTATTACTATTTTGTTATAAGTATTGTAATTTAACCTTGTAGATAATTTTTGCATGTGCTTAAGACCACTTTGAAGCAAAAGTGGCAGCAGAATGGAGTTTGCTGCAGAATTTTACAGTTAGACTCCTCACGCCGCGATGTACGCCTTGTCACGCCACGGTGCACTAGTCTCTGTGCATCTCAGGCCAAAAACCGGATAGCGTGCAACATGAATTGATGCTGCAGAGTGCTTGTTTTTAAAAAAATTAATTAAAAAATTAAATAAATATTAAAGTGGGAAATTAATGCACCCCATAGCGCATGTATGTGCATGCCACGGCACGCTGTAGCAAACAGGGTTATATGTCGTAGGGTTTCATGCTTCTCTCCCATTTTCTCTCATTATTCTACTATCCCTCTATTTTTCTCTCTTGTTTCTTGCTTCCCCACCCCGTAATCTTTATTTCTGCAATCTCATTCATGGTATGTATAATTTAAATTAGTTATATTGCTATTTTGCTTTTATTTTTAGTTTATTTTGCATGTTATTTTATTTAGTTTTAGTTTTTTGTACGTATTTCTTTGTTTTTGGCTTGGTTTCTATTTTATTTCTGCCTATATTTGTATATTTATATATATAATAGTGTGGTTTGGTGCTGCCCTACGTGCTGCTAGGCAAAAGCAGAATTTTTGGTCCTTGCGCCACGGCGTACTTGGTTCATGTCGCGGCGTATATTTGAAGGTTCATGAATACTATGATGTGGAGCCCTCATGCTGCTACGTAATGTTGATTTTTTATGAATGATGCGGCAAGTCATGTTCATGTCATGGTGTAAGCTTAAATTTGTATGAGTGTCACGGCTTGACTGGTTCATGTCACAACATGATATTATATTTTTCTTGAATGTTGTGGCGTACTTGGTTCATGTTGCGATGTGTGATTGAAGGTTCATGAATGCCGTGGCGTAGAAGTGCATGCCGCGACCTGTGGTCTAAATATGTGCATAATTACTCTATTTTACATGTTTTTCATACTTTTGAATGATTAATTCTGACATTTTGTATATTTATAGAGGCCATATACCAGGAGATAGAGGGGCTCATTCACCACCATAATTGGGGTGTGTGGCGTCCTGGGGCCGATGAGGGCGGGGAGTGGTCGCTGGTGCTAAAGAGAAAGCATCAATAAGCGGCTCCTGGCAGGCTTCTAAGTGAAGGGTCCCATGAATGAACTGAATACACACTGGAATGAGAGGGATTCAGAGACTGTGCGAGTATGGGACTGCATAGTTGAGGATGGCTTAAAGGAATTGATTAGGCGTAGCCATATCAACAAGTTGCAACTTCTTCTCAGGAGCCTAGAACATAAGAACTCCATGGTTAAGCGTGCTTGACCTGGAGCAATTATGAGATGGGTGACCTCTTGGGAAGTTTCCTAGGATGCGTGTGAGTGAGGACAAAGCACGCTGAAAAGACCCGTGTTAGTTTGTGGAGACACTTGTCAATCCTGCAGGCAGTCCCGAGAAGTTACAAATGGTATCAGAGACGGGACCTCTCCCTGTACGGTTTGGTTCAGGGATGAACCGAGCAGAAGTTGGTGGGCATGTGGCGTCCTGGGGCCAATAAGGGCGGGGAGTGGTCGTCGGTGCTAAAGAGAAAGCATCAATAAGTGGCTCCAGGCTGGCTTCTAGGCGAAGGGTCCCATGAATGAACTGAATACGCACCGGAATAATAGGGATTCAGAGACTGTGTAGGTTTGGGACTGCATAGTTGAGGATGGCTTAAAGGAATTGATAAAGCATAGCCATATCAACAAGTTGTAACTTTTTTTCAGGAGCCTAGAACATATGAACTTCATGGTTAAGCGTGCTTGACCTGAAGCAATTATGGGGTAGGTGACCTTTTGGGAAGTTTCCTAGGATGCGTGAGTGAGGACAAAGCACGCTGAAAAGACCCGTGTTGGTTTGTGGAGACACTTGTCAATCCTACAGGCAGTCCCAAGACGTTATAGGGTGTGTTCGCCAAACACCCAGAGTCTAGTGTCATTCTTCCAGTGGTTCTCAATTTCTACACGAACACAACTTTCTCTAACTCGGGGACCACTATAGTCAGAGTGCATGGACGTATTATCTCTTACTTAGCTGCATCCGTTCAAGCAACTTTGAGCTTACCTCCTCCCCCTAAGATATGTAAGTACACAGAGTTCCTAAGCTAGGAACCAGAGGAGGGCATTGACCTTGAAGTGGTCACTGCCAGGATCTGCAACCTAGGCCAGCCTATGGTCTGGAACATCAGTGTACAGATATAAAGGCTATGAAACTTCTCCAGATCTTGCCTTACCCTAGAGGCCAAGGTCTAGTACCATTTTATCTCTACCTGGATTTTCCTATCAGCAAACTTATTCGAGGAGACCCGCAATAGGGCTATTTTGATTTATGCTATCCTTGGGCGCTGCTCCATAGATGTTGCTCAGCTCATCCTCGACTAGATCAAGAGGTCAGCAAGGGAGTACAGGAGCCTTTTCTTCCTTTCTCTTATCCACACTCTGTGCAACAATCAGCATGTGCAATGGGGGCCACAAGAGGAGCTCACTGGTGTTAAATAGCCTCTTAATGATTATATCATTGAGAGGCTGGGAGCAGCTCCAGCCCCCCACTAGCTAGAAAAAGACAGGCTCGCCGAGAGCCCAGAGCAGCCCCTCCACCTGAAGCAGACTGGTGCACCCAGATGGAGATACAAATGGCACGATTAGCTGCTATGCATACTTACCAGTACCAGTACACCATTCAGACTTCAAGGTGGATGGCAGAGCGCATGGGGTATCCCATGGATGACTTTCTTGTGCCAGAGTTTTTGCCCTAGGCTATAGATGACCCTCCCTAGCCACAACAGGATCTAGAGGCTGCTGATCATGCAAACCCTATCTAGGAGGATAAGCACAATGATGATGATGATGATGAGGATGAGGAGGATGACTAGCCCTGCTGCATACAGGGCAATTTCTTTCATGTTATATTTTGTTATTTTATTGTACAGTGGGGACATTGTTTCCTTTTAGTTTGGGGGAGCATTATAACATGCTTTATTTTTTTGGGATAGTATGTTAATGATTGTATAACATGTTATGATGTTTAAATAGTATTGATGTTTTAATGAATATATTTTATCATGATTATATAGTGTTTTGGTTATTACTCTAAGTGATTATATAGTTTTTATGTTTTAATGCACATGAGCCAAATATAATGCATGTTTTGAATATTCATTGCAAAGTCAAATCTATTAAAATGCATCACAATGTGCCAATCGCTAGTGTAGTTTTGGTTGTCTAATGATAATATTGCTTGTGAATTGCCCTCTTTTAAGCAAAACCTTATGCGATCAAGAAGCATGCTAAAACAATCTAGTCACTTTTTAATGCATGATTTAGATCCCACTAGTATGCACGTGTAACTTTGAAAATGATATGAGTGCATGTCTCGATAAGGTTTATGAAAAGTACATGTAGAGATTTCATAGATCCTAGAAATTTTATGTAAACTCTCTTGAAATGAAATCCTAGATTATGCATGATTGAGGAAATGATTAGGGCATTGTTTGGACCGTTTGAGCCTTTCAAGCTTACCCTAATGTAATTATATCTATAGGTCCCCTTTGAAGCTTAAATAATGTTGGCCTTGTATGTTTTTCAAACACCCTTACATTCCCTACCATGTAACCATTCTATTGCATGTGAAAGCATTGCATGTTCATCCTACCATCATTGTTTGTTGAGTACATAATATGTTATTTCTTGAAGTGAGTCCAGTGATTAGGGGTATTAATGCATGTTCAAAAACAAAAATGAACTTGAAGGAACCATATGCAGTAAAAGAAAAAGTATTGCTTTGTTTCAGTATAAATAAAAAAAACAAGCAATTGAATGAAATAAGAAAAGTCAAATACAAAAAGCATTGAATGGTTCTAGAGAGTTCTAGTCTGTTACTCTTGAATACCCTAATAGTTTCACTTGGAGACTCAAGTCTTGAAATAACATGTTTATGATTCTCAATGTTTGTATTGAATCTTTTCCCTGTTGTTCTTCTGCTCATAACCATTAGCCTTACACTACAAGCTATTGAAGTCCCTTTTGATTCTCAATTGTGTGTGATTTACATTAGTGGAGAGAGAGTTTAAAGATAATCTTGTGGATTTATTGATTCATATGCATGTATGCTCATAAACTTGTTTGGATGAGTATGACTTGAATTGGAAAAGTTTAGCTTGCATAATTGTGGAAGGTGTGATTTGTATAAAAATAGGCCTTGAATGTTAGCATGCTAAAGATTGTGCATGTGTGGAGTTGATTGAGTGACATTAGCATTCTTTGAGGGCTTATACAATCATGATACACTAGTTGTGGTTTAAATGAAAATAGATACTAGATGAATATTAAAGCATAATTTGTCTAGCAGGTTACTTAATCATACTTTGTTTTACTCGAGGACTAGCAAAAAACCTAGGTTTGGGGGTATGATAACTCCATAAAATGTAATTATTTATGCCAGATATCTGTGCTATATAGAATGCTTAGTCCTTGTTATTATGCATATTTAGAAGATTTAAAACTTATATTCATTATATTCAATTCTGATACCTTACTATATGATCTTGAGAATATCTTGCATATTCTTCAGGTGTTTAAGTATATTTGCAACTGTTATTAACTTGGTAATTTCTCTATTGCAGGAAGGGCACCAAACAAATAAATTTGTGGAAGACTTGGACCTACAAAGAAAGAGAAAGCCCAAGGTGAATTTAAGCATCTCACGCCACGGTACACGCAACTTCACGCCGTGGGGGTAGTGTACTCAGCTTGTTGCATACTAAAACCAAATTCTAACATGCCACAACGCAAAGTGTAACGCCCTTTTTCTGTTATCCAATACCCGTGAAGAAGGAACGTCACACCATTTTATTTATATAATCGTAAAACATAAGGTAAGATTATACTGCGAAAACTAGTACTTGTTTAAAATTTCCAAAAAAACCTGGTATATTAATGCTAGTTTAATCTACCTTAAAACTTTCGCCACGCTCTTATTATATTATCATTGTTATATATTCTTTTTTTTGTAAGTCATTGTAAGTAGTACAATAGTAAATTAGAAAAATTCCCATTGTGGCGAAACTTCAAACACTGAATAGTTATAATACAGTCAACAGAAATTAAACCATACATCGAAATTACATTATCATAATTATACGTACAAGCCTGTATTAATTACATTTCCAAAATGTACACAGAAAGCAAAATATGTACCTACCCCAAGAGATACAAATATATATATATATCCATCAATCCAATAATGCATCAGGCTCCCACAAAATAAACGGACAGCCATCAGTAGCCATCGATTTAAAAAGAAAACAGTCTCTAAGACTGATGAGAATGAGAAGGAACCATAGATGGGTCCTCCTCAGGGTCCTCATCGTCTGACGAGACATCCATCAAAACGACAGAACAACGGGCAGGAGCCCGAGCAGTGGACAAGAAAGGGTTGTCATGTGGGGTGTAGTACATATCTGCCCACATGTCTCTCACAGGCAGGTAAAATTCCAGCCATACAAAGGCATGGAAATCAAAAATAGAAGCAATATATTGTCCCAATGCTAAGGACACCGTCAATTCGCCATGGTATGCATAACGATCAGTCTGCACGTTGATATGCCAGCAATTTGGACCGCTATGAAAGTTAATCCGCACGTAACCAAAGAATCCACGGGGGCGAAATGACATCCTCAGTGTAATACCCTTAAGTACATGTTAGACTGGTAAATGGTTACGAAAGGTAGCATTTAACTTGTTTAGCATGTCAACAATCTGAGTTCATTTAGGCACTTAGTTGCAACATAAAAGTTGTAAAATGGCTTAAAATGACTCAGATAATAGCATAAGTTGCTAAGTTAAGAGAAATAAACATAGAGAGTTTATTTCTAGGTCACAAATAAGCCAAATAAGATGTGGTAAAAGTTTCAAGAGAATCGAGTCGGTTTGGTATTTTTAGGCATACAGGTTATGCTTTTAATGCCGATTGATCCCTAGCAGAGATATAGAAAATAATGAGAAAAGAGAAACAACAACTTAGATGAATCTTATGATTTATTCTAAGGTTGTTGGAAGCAGGAGAAACTCGAATTAGCATGATTCGGGTATCCATAGCGATAGAAGTTTCGGTATTAATCTTTTCCCGTAATTCCTCGCACGTCCCTTCCCCTTTATATTTGGTTCTCCTCGGCAGAAGAAGAGAAACCGAAAACCAGAGAAGAAAAGAGAGAAAGGGGAGAGGAGAGAAGGGAAGAAGAAGGGAAGAGGAAGATCAAGCTTCAAGATTCAAGGCTTCAATCTTCAAGAGGTAGGGGTTTAGAGCTTTTATTCATCTCTATTCTCTATGTATGCATATAGATACATAATATGCTAATTTGAGTTTTAGAGATGTTAGAAGAGTTTGGCTTGCATAGAAGTGTTCCTTGGGTCATTTATGACTTGTCTATAACATCAACTTAAGAAAGAAGACCCTTGAATCACAAAGTGAGCCTTAAGTTAAAGAATGAAGAATTCTAGCCATAATCCAAATTAAGAGATTTAAGAGAGTAATTGATGTTCCTAAATGTTAAAGAATTGATTAGGGACTTAGAATTACTTAGAATTTGGACTGAGATGGCTTGGAATCAAGCAGAAATGATCAATAGAGCGAAAACCCGCAGTGCATTGACACCCGTGGTTCTGGCTGATGGCGCCGCGGCGTGGAGATAGTCACGCCGCAGCGCGAGAGTTTTCGCCGGGAATGCCGCGGTGTGGAGGAAGCATGCCGCGGCGTGAGGTTAAAAATTAGCCCAGCAGTAGCCCTCGAGAGAAGGGCGCCGCGGCGTGCAAATGCTTGTGCCGCGGCATGAGATCCCGAAGCTCCAAAATGATGTTTTTGGATGCTTTGAGGTGCCATAGTTAAGGGAATCATTAAGACATGTTTCCTAAGTGTGTTAAGCACAAGATGGGATATTTTCAAGTGGAAAATATCTATCCATCAAGTATGAGAAAGCATAGGCTTTTAAGCATCCTAAAGGAAAGGTTTGCTTGAAGTAATGATATTGCACTTTAGGCAACTTAATGTTGCAACTGATATCACTTAAGATGTGATGAGATAGTGCAATAGAAATGAATAATAGTATTCACTCTAGTAGAGAATGATGAGAAAGGTATGAACCTTAGGAAATCCAAGAATAGTGGATTACCTTAGGAAGGTACCTAGAAGCTTAGGCAACAAAGAGTTGCAAGTAAGAGCCACTCTAGAGTTAGATTACATGAGTGGAGATAAGATTGTGTATGAGTTCCACAGAAGGGACGTTTAGGTACTTAGTCTCAAGTTAAGTGAGACTTAGTACATTGTTAAATACACAAGAAGAGGAATTATGACTAAGAAGATGTCATAAGCAAGCAGAAAGTAGAACAGAAATGTACAACAACTCAAGTATAAGTTAAGATGAGTTAGAAGTACAAGATAAAGAGAAGATACTTCCTTAGATGCAAGTAAAGCATGGAAGTTGAGTTTAGAATAAGTATGTTAGCACACAAGTGTAGTATACGCTACTACCGAAGTGTGATAGAAAAGGAAAGTTAGATGCATGAACTACTCTCTTTAGACAAAGTGGAGTTAATTATGCAAAGTTTTAGAGAAATGCTCTCGGTTCCTTAAGCAAGGTTAGATGAGGCATTAGTTAAGATAGACTCTTTCACTAGGATGAGTTGAGTCTATAGAAAAGAGTAAGATGGTGTTTATGTAAGAGATAAACATAACACTAGCTCTTCACACACTAGAGAGTTAAGCTAGTGTGAAGATGAAGAGAAAGGACCTTAGGGCAACCAAGATTAGTGGTTCGCCAAAGGTAAGTACCTAACACCTCAAAGAACGTAAGGTTGCATTAGAGATCACTTAAGAGAAAGGAGTGATGAGGTGAAGTTTAGGTACAAGTAAGAGACATAGTTTAGTAACGTTTACACGAGAATGTAACGTTATATGACGTGAGGTCATTCAAATGTGAGGTAAGGGATCGAGAAGTTCCTAAGGGAACAAGTATTCCTAACCAAGTGCTAAGGTTACATATAGTATGAGGTTACGGATTCTCCTCATCACAAGGGGTAAACATAAGAAGACTAGAATATACTTAGTTCGAGAGGAACTAAGTATATAAGTATGTACGAAAGTCTATGAATTAGTCAAGTAGGATCGATCTAGTGAGTATCCTTTGATGTTAATCATGAAGGCAAAAAGGAGATAGATGGGTGTCCGAAGGACTTTTGAGAAGGACATAACCCGATGTCTCGATGTGCCAAGGCCTAAGGAGATAAGTGGGAAATCCGGAGACGCTCTTTGAGCAAGGATGAAGCCCGAATTTCTCAATGAGCCAGATACGTGTAAGGTGAGGATGAGGTTTCCTCTATTTACCACTAGATGATATACTTGACTAGTTCCTAGCAAATTCCTTCGCTCCAAATCAAAACTCTGCATTTGCATTTCATTCACATGCACTTAGGATTCTTTAGGCATATTCATTACATATCATTAGCATTGCATTTACGGACAGTTGTATGGGCATTGTCCGTCCTTTGTTGGTATGTACAGATGTATGGGCGCTGTATATATTAGCAGTGTGTTCACTCTTGATTGTTATCACACTATTAGAAAGTGTTTAAGTTATGAGAAAAGAGGAGGCAACTCCTAAGTTATGAGAATAGAGGAGGAAACTCCTAAGTTATGAGAATAGAGGAGGAAACTCCTAAGTTATGAAAATAGAGGGGAAACTCCTAAGTTAGAAGTATAGCTTTTGTTATATATATTTGTTATATACAATGTTATAGAGAACTGGTATTGGAATTGCTTATACTGAGAATGTTAATTCTCACCCCAGTTGCTATTCCATGTAAATCCAGATGCAGGTACAGGTACCGATAAAGATAAAGGTGCAGTACGAGAGATGCAAACCTTGCAGGATGAGAAGATAAAACATGAAGACTAGAATAGTTTTTATTGCTTTAAGTAGACAGAACTTATGTAATAAGTTTATGTTTGTTCTGTAAGTTTTATGTTATATGTATTACAATAAGCCTCAGGTGGCTAAGTTTGTATATATATATGTATGAGTTTAAGTTTTTCCGCAATCTCTCAAGGCTTTCTATAATTACTCAGTTGTGATTATAGATATATGTTAGTATGTAGTATAGAAGTGACGTCTCTAGTACTGGTTATCTTTATATATCTCTGTCTGTCTAGGATATATCTGGATATCTGTATTAGGGTGTTACACTCAGCAGCCTCGATCTAAGTCAAGATACGACCAAAAACCCTGAAACTCAGTGGTTTCCTTGTCCTCCTCACGAATGTCTTCAGTCAATCATGAGAAAATACATAGTAGCGGAATATACCGTAAAGAGGTGAGATACTCATCATTCATTACCAATAATAGCAGCAGGAAACTAAACAACGCTGAACGCCCAAATAGAACACAGTTGATTCATTTAAGCACCACAGTATTAAAATTTACAGTGAAAGCGGACTAACAACATTTAAATAGCAGAGATACCATCAGCAGTCAACAGTTTAGGTAACTAACAGTTGTTACATAATAATAGTAAACATGTTTCATAGTTAATAATGCTCATGCTCAATGAGTTATACGACTAATAGTTAACAATGCAAAAGTGTCCCAAAAACCTACTTCATGGAGTTGGACATAAACATTTTCGGAGTGAATGATCAAGGAGTAATACCAGTATATCGTTAGCCTCAGAAAATATAGTGTGCTTTATTTCATAAAAATGTTTGCGCAATGGCTTATACATGATACCTCGACAGTTGATCGTGATATAGGATAGCGTCTCAGACAGGATCGTCGATGTGTCGCATTGGTCTATCCCACGGCTCCAGTGGAGCTACTATTGACTATTGTGAGACACCCACACCCCGATGCCCCCAGGATCAACAACATATAACACCTACGCTTAGTCTATTCGTACCCACACATAGGTGTTATTCAAACTCCTAGGCCCACACAGCCTTTCTAACAGTGTCCAACAGACGACGCATATGCATGACGACATAATATCAAATCATGTATGTTTATCATAGTCATATAACAATGTCATTTCATCAGAATATTTTCATCACATATAACCATCAAGTATTTAGCCCACAAAGGGGGGTCCACAATCACTTAGAGTCATATTTTGTATCAAGTCCAATTTTTCCAGAGTACGTACACCATGATGGTCCACATCATGGAATCCACTTTTTCAACTTATAGGCCGTTTGGCCAAATGTGATAACATTGGGTTGCTTTAATCCTTTAAATTCATGTCATTTAAGGGTCTTTGATTTTTTATCCTTTCATTGCATTAGGCATTAACTCCTTACCACTAATTCTCTTAATCCCATTAGTTCATTAAGGTCAAATTATTTCCATATTAATCAAGCCAAGGCCGTGGTCCTCATTAGGCTCTCAAGTCCAATATTTGTCTTCATTTTTATGCATTAGTGTCTCATTATTAATTCACTCTATGTGTTAATTTCATGTTCTTCCGAAACTCACACTCTCATGTTCTTTCTCTTGAGTAGGATTCTCAATTTTTATCAAATTAAGCCTTAATTTAATTATCTTTGCACATTATTAATTCCTAATGGTCTTCTAATATCCAATTTGTCAATTCCTCCATCCAAGTCAAAAATTTTCACCATTGTTCCCCTCCATGGCCGTGAGCCTCACAAATTTAAGGTTCAAGGATTTTCATTTCTTCATTTGTCCTTAATCACTCAATTAATACCAATCCATTAAGTTTTAAAATTTTAAACACTAACACCCTACCAAAGAGAGTGTGGCCATGAGCCTCCATGCCTCAAGCAAGGGCTTTTGTCTCAACCTCATCAATTTTCAATCCATCACAATCTTTACAATGGCAATAAGATTCAAATCTATTTAACAAATCAATTCAAAGAATGAAAATTTAAAGAATCAATTATAAGAAAATGAAATAACAAGAGTAACCCCTATTAGGGTTTCTCACAAATCTTCAAACAACAAGTCTCCAACCACCATTTTTGGTTGAATAGAGTGGTCTCCCTCTTACCAAAGAGGAGAGCACGAAAATGACCTCCAATGTGCTCCTTGTGATTTCGGTTTTGTGCTCCTCAAAACCCTAGAAAACAACCTCAAAGAATCAACACCATATCTTGAAAAGAAAAGCATCCTTGACCATGAAAATGGTCTTGGAACATGAAAAGGAGAAGAGAAGAGAAAAAAGTTGTGATTTTTACCTTAAAGCCTCAAACTTTGATCTTGAAGAAGATTAGTGAAGATGAAAGATTTTGATGTAGTGTATGGATGGAAAAAGGTTTAGAATGATGAAGAGAAGCTAAAAATGAGATTAATGAAGCAAGAAAACGAAAATGGTGATGGTGGAGATGGCAACCCGAAATGGAGAGAAAAGGAGAAGAAGGATTTTGGTGAAACCTTGTGAAGAAAAGTGGTAGAGGTGATAATGGAGAGTAAAGAAATGTGGTTGATGAAGAGAAAAGATGAAGAGACTAAGTGAAGGGTGAGCTGCAAATTTCGGTTTGGCTATGGAGTTTTAGAGAGAAGGGAGAGCAAGGAAGAAGATGAAGTTTAGAGAGAGATAACAATTAGGTTAAAGTGAGATAGTTTGGAGTGATTAGGTTAAGTGAATGAGTGAAATTTCCCCCTTTTTTTCCTAGGTTAGCTACGGCATTGAGAGAGAGGAGAGAGGAAATTTGCTAGCTTCTCATGTAAGCTAAGGGCATTGTGGTCATTCTTGGGTCAAAGCTTCTAGAAACTTGATTAAAATAGCAATATATTTGAATTAAAGTAGGTCTGTTATGACATAAAGTAGATTACATTGGGATAAGGTAATAAGATTTTTATTACATGCTATTATCCATTGGATAATAGTTATAGTTGACAGAAGTCAGTATTAATTAATCTGATAGATGAATTTCACACAACGTTGCCTAATTTTCATCTATTAGAATTTTTCTCGTAAAACATGAAACCTCGTGAACTGTGTCAGGCCTCGGGTTTTTTTAAGATCCCCCATCGACATTTTCAGAGTTCGAGGTTCTTGGAGAAAATACTTCGTTTCTCCGACTCCGCTTAATGCGCACGTAAAACAAAAAATATATTAAAATATTTGGCGTTTCAGGAAAATTCCCAGAAAATTTCCAAAAATTACAAATATTATAAAACAACTATCCGTCCTATATTTCCCAATTTTTGGAACGTTATAGTTATCTTCCCAACTCTGTCCAATGTGCACGTAAAATGAGGAATATATTAAAATATTCCGCATTCTCAGAAAAATCTAAAAAAAATTCCAGAAAATCATAAATATTATAAATTGAATATCTATAATGAAATCAATGAATTTTGAGGTGTTACAACTCTCCCCAACAAATAAGAATTTCGTCCTCAAAATTGTTCATATCTTAAAATAATTCGGGATATTGCTCCTATATTTTGTCCTCTAGTTCCCATGTTACATCTCCAGTTGCTTTGTTCCAAATTACTTTCACCAGCGCAATGTCTTTGCCTCTGAGTTGCTTTATCCTCCTATCCTTAATCCTTACAAGAGTTGTCTCATAAGTCAAGTTTTCTTTTAATTGTACTGAATCAGGTGCTATGACATGATCAGGACTCGGAACATATTTTCTGAGTTGTGACACATGAAAAATATTGTGGAGATTTGAGAGGAAAGGGGGTAAAGCTATTTAGTAAGTAACAGGACCTACCCGACGAAGAATTTGGTAAGGTCCAAGGAATTTTGGAGTGAGTTTTCTAGATTTGAGAACACGACCAACCCTAGTCGTAGGTGTGACTTTCAAGAAGACATGCTCTCCTTCTTCAAATTCAAGAAGTTTCCTTCTTTTGTCCGCATAACTCTTTTGTCGACTCTAAGCCGTTCTCATTTTCTCCTAGATCATTTTGACCTTTTCAGTTGTTTGTTGAATAAGTTCAGGTCCAATGGTAAGTCGTTCTCCATCCTGATACCAACATAATGGTGTTCGACACCTTCGTCCATATAGAGCCTCATAGGGTGCCATCCCTATACTTGAATGATAACTGTTGTTGTAGGTGAATTTTACCAACAGTAAGATTTCATCCCAACTTCTAGTCTGCTCTATAGCACAAGTTCTCAACAAATCTTCCAACGACTGAATTGTTCTTTCTGATTAACCATCTGTCTGTGGATGGTATGCAGAACTTAATCGCAACTACGTTCCCATAGCCTCTTGAAGACTCTGCCAAAACTTTAATGTAAACCTCGGATCTCTGTCAGAAACAATACTCGTGGGTACACCATGAATTCTGACAATTTCACTAATATATATCTGAATCAACTTATCCAACGGATATCTTATGTTGATCGGCAAAAAGTGGGCTGACTTTGTAAGTCGATCCACAATTACCCATATTGAGTCATATCTTTTCCTTGTCTTTGGCAACCCGATAACAAAATCCATGGTGATACTATCCCATTTCCACTTGGGAATAGCCAATGGTTGTAACGTTCCAGCTGGTCATTGATGTTCAATCTTTGTCTTCTGACAAACCAAACAAGATGATATGCATCTAGCAATATCTCTTTTCATTCCATGCCACCAAAATAATTTCTTCAAGTCTTGATACATTTTGGTCATACCTGGATGCATACTCAACTGACTCGAATGAGCATGTTCAAGTATGTACTTCCTGAGTTCCTCATCCTTAGGCACACAGACTCTACCTTAGAATCTCAGAATTCCATCATTTCCTTCCTTCAATATTAATACATCGCCCTGCTGTATTAGCTCTCTTTCCTCTTGTAGGAACTTGTCGACTTTCTGTTTCTCTCAAATATCATCCATTAAATCATTCGAGATTGTGACCATATTCATGTAGATTTTTCCTGGTGTCAGTTCCACAAACGACCATACGTCTCTGAATTGTTCTAGTAGGTCTTTCTCTTTAATCATCATGGTAGAAACACTGACCGTCTTCCTACTCAAAGCATCGGTAATGATATTTGCTTTTCCAAGATGATACTGAAGTTGGAAATCATAGTCTTTCAGAAATTCTAGCCATCTCCATTGCCTCATATTCAGCTCCTTTTGATCATATAGGTATTTCAAACTCTTGTGGTCACTGAAGACATTGAATGTCGCTCCATACAAGTAATGCCTCCATATCTTCAATGCAAACACCACGGCAGCTAACTTCAAATCATGTGTTGGGTAGTTCTTCTCGTGCACTCGCAATTGTCTTGAAGCATAAGCCACTACTCTTCTATTTTGCATAAGAACACACCCCAAACCTTGATATGAAGTGTCACAGTACACTTCAAACGGTTCATTCGGATTCAGTAAAACTAACACGGGTGACGTAGTTAGTTTCCTTTTTAGCTCTTGGAAACTTCCTTCACAGGAATCTATCCATTCAAAAGCTTGATCCTTTCTAGTAAGTTGAGTGAGCGGTCCAACGATCTTAGAAAATCCTTCAATGAATCTCCGGTAGTATTCGGCTAATCTGACAAAGCTTCGGATTTTCGTTACCGTTGTTAGTCTTTCCCATTGTAATACTGCTTCTACCTTTGCAGGATCCACAACAATTCCTTCCTTCGAGATCACATAACCCAAGAATTTCACCTTGTCAAACCAAAACTCACACTTGGACAACTTAGCATACAACTTTCTCTCCTTCAAAATCTGGAGAACTACATTGAGATGCTCAGTATGATCCTCTTGATTTTGCGAATAGATTAGGATATCGTCGATGAAAACAACGACGAATCTGTCCAAATAAGGACAAAAGATCCTGTTCATATAGTCCATGAATACTGCAGGTGCATTAGTCACACCAAAAGGTATCACTAGGTACTCGTAATGTCCACAACGAGTACGAAAAGCCGTCTTGGGAATATCTTCCACTTTCACTCTGATTTGGTGATAACCAGATCACAGATCGATCTTTGAAAACACAACTGCTCCCTTTAACTGATCCATCAAGTCATCTATCCTTGGCAATGGATACTTATTCTTGATCGTGACTTTGTTCAACTAGCGATAATCCACACACAATCTTGAAGTACCATCTTTTTTCTTAACCAACAACACAGGTGCTCCCCAGGGTGACACACTGGGTCTCACGAATTATTTTTCCAGAAGTTCTTCCAACTGCTTCTTAAGTTCCACTAGCTCTGCTGGTGCCATACGGTAAGGCGCTATGGAAATAGGGCCAGCTCTTGGTACCAAGTCAATAGCAAATTCGATTGCTCGTTCCGGTGGCAAGCCAGGTACATCATCAGGGAAAACTTCAGGAAATTCTCGTACAACAAGGATTGCGTCCACATCAACTTCACGCTCGACTTTCAAAAAAGATAGTAGCATGTATCCTCGAGCTCCTTTTTCCAGGAAAGCTTTCGCTTGGTTGGCAGTCTAAAATCTAGAATCCTCATTCAAAGGGAAAACTATTGTTTTTCTAGAATAGTCTAACAGGATATGGTTAGCAGACAACCAATCCATTTCTAATATCACATCTAATTGAGATAATGGTAAATAGATCAAATCGACAGAAAAGATTCAACTTTCCACAATTAAAGGACAATTTGGACAGACTTTAGTAGTAATGACAGGTTTTGCAGTAGGAGTCAAAACAGTTAAATCAAAAGGTAAAGAAGACACAGATAGTCCAAGTCTTTTCACACAGTCATATGAAATAAAAGAATGAGTAGCACCAAAATCATACAGTACAATTAAAAGATTACCTTCGATGATACCCTCTCCTTGTATCAGATCCTCAGATTTAGAGGCCTCAACATCACTCAGGGTGTAGACTCTGCCTCCAACTTGTGGTTTAGAAGTCTTAGCAGCATTAACGGATGGTTCCGCCTTGGTCTGGTTACAATCTCGAGTAACATGACCAGGTTTCCCGCACCAAAAGCAAATAATTCCTTTGATTGTGCAATCTCTTGTAAAGTGTTCCTTTCCACACTTCATACATCTTGGCGTAGACACCGCATTCTGACCTATCCTTCCTGGACTTCCAGTTGGACTTCCAGTTGGACTTCTTCCTTGAGGTCTTTGTGGCTGTTGGCTTCCAGATGGTCTGAAATAGGGCTTCTTTTGATAACGACTTGCGTTACCACCACCTCCTCTTTGGGACCGAACGGGCCCAAAATTTCTGTTTCTCGCCTCACGTTCTTGTTCCACACTTCCAATCGACAGCAGGTGTCAAGTAGCTCAGAAAACTGAGTGATCTTCAAAGCTATCACAATTTTCTTCACCTCATGCCTTAAGCCTTCCTCAAACTTTCGACACTTCCAGATTTCATTCGGTTGAAGTTGAAAATTGGTCGAAAATCTAGACAAGTTCTCAAACTTGGCAGCGTACTCGCTCACAGTCATGCCTCCCTATCGCAACCTCAGATATTCCATTTCTTTTGCGTGCCTAGTGCTTTCAGGGAAATACTTGTTCAAGAACCTTTCTTTGAACACCTCCCAAGTTATCACTCTGTTTTGCAGCTTGCAGTAGCCTTTGTTCCCTAGTCCACCAATGCTCCGCATCTCCTATCAACATATATGCAGCATAGGTTACTCTCCTATCATCAGCACAGTTCATGTTGGTAAATATTTTCTCCAGCTCTTGGATCCACAACGTAGCTTTTTCTGGATCAAACTCCCCTTTGAACTGTGGAGGGTTAGCACGATGAAATCCCTATAAGTTCTGAACATCCACCATAGCTTCTAGTTATTGTGCAGCTCTAGCCTATTGTTGAGCTGTCTGCTGGTTCTGCTGTAGCATTGTCTCAGCCATCTTTTGTATTGCCTCTATGGCAGCAGCCATATCACCTCTATGAGCCATCACTTCTTTTCAAATTAAACTACAAAAAGCACAGAGAAAGTCAGGTGTATCCTTTCGAATACCAAACAACAAAATCACAGAGAATCACATAGCACAAACAAGATAGTCCAAAACCACATGACCCAAAAGAAAACATAACCGGGAGCTCTGATACCAAGACAGTGTAACGCCCTTTTTTTGTTATCCAATACCCATGAAGAAGGAACGTCACACCATTTTATTTATATAATCGTAAAACATAAGGTAAGATTATACTGCGAAAAATAGTACTTGTTTAAAATTTCCAAAAAAACTCGGTATATTAATGCTAGTTTAATCTACCTTAAAACTTTCGCCATGCTCTTATTATATTATCATTGTTATATATTCTTTTTTTTTTGTAAGTCATTATAAGTAGTACAATAGTAAATTAGAAAAATCCCCGTTGTGACGAAACTTCAAACACTGAATAGTTATAATACAGTCAACAGAAATTAAACCATACATCAAAATTACATTATCATAATTATACGTACAAGCCTGTATTAATTACATTTCCAAAATGTACACAAAAGCAAAATATGTACCTACCCCAAGAGATACAAATATAAATATACCCATCAATCCAATAATACGTCAGGCTCCCACAAAATAAACGGACAGCTATCAGTAGCCATCAATTTAAAAAGAAAATAGTCTCTAAGACTGACGAGAACGAGAAGGAACCGTAGATCGGTCCTCCTCAGGGTCCTCATCGTCCGACGAGACATCCATCGGAACGACGGAACAACGGGTAGGAGCTCGAGCAGTGGACAAGAAAGAGTCGTCATGTGGGGTGTAGTACATATCTGCTCACATGTCTCTCACAGGTTGGTAAAATTCCAGCCATACAAAGGCATGGAAATAAAAAATAGAAGCATTATATCGTCCCCATACTAAGGACACCGTCAATTCGCCGTGGTATACACAACGATCAGTCTACACATTGATATGCCAGCAATCTGGACCGCCATGAAAGTTGATCCGAACATAACCAAAGAATCCAGGGGGGCGAAATGACATCCTAAGTAGCCTCGATCTTAGTCAAGATACGGCCAGAAACCCTGAAACTTAGTGGTTTCCATGTCCTCCTCACGAATGTCTTCAGTCAATCATGAGAAAATACACAGTAACTGAATATACCGTAAAGAGGTGAGATACTCGTCATTCATTACCAATAATAGCAGCAGGAAACTAAACGGCGCTGAACGCCTAAATAGAACACAGTTGATTCATTTAAGCACCACAAAATTTAAAATTTACAGTGAAAGCGGACTAACAATATTTAAATAGCAGAGATACCATCAGCAGTCAACAGTTCAGGTAACCAACAGTTGTTACATAATAATAGTAAACATGTTTCACAGTTAATAATGCTCATGCTCAATGAGTTATACGACTGACAACTAACAATGCAAAAGTGTCCCAAAAACCTACTCCATGGAGCTAGACATAAACATTTTCGGAGTGAATGATCAAGGAGTAATACCAGTATATCATTAGCCTCAAAAAATATAGTGTGCTTTATTTCATAAAAATGTTTACACAATGGCTTATACATGGTACCTCGACAGTTGATCGCGATATAGGACAGTGTCTCGGACAGGATCGTCGGTGTGTTGCATTGGTCTATCCCACAGCCCCAGTGGAGCTACCATTGACTATTGTGAGACACCCACACCCCGACGCCCCCAGGGTCAACAACATATGACACCTACACTTAGTCTATTCGCACCCGCACATAGGTGTTATTCAAACTATTAGGCCCACACAACCTTTCTAACAGTGTCCAACGGACGACCCATATGTATGACGACACAATGTCAAATCATATATGTTTATCATAGTCATATAACAATGTCATTTCATTAGAATATTTTCATGAAATGTAACCATCAAGTATTTAGCCCACAAGGGGGGTCCACAATCACTTAGAGTCATATTTTGTATCAAATCCAATTTTTCCAGAGTACGTACACCATGATGGTCCACATCATGGAATCCACTTTTTCAACTTATAGGCCGTTTGGCCAAATGTGATAACATTGGGTTGCTTTAATCCTTTAAATTCATGTCATTTAAGGGTCTTTGAATTTTTATCCTTTCATTGCATTAGGCATTAACTCCTTACCACTAATTCTCTTAATCCCATTAGTTCATTAAGGTCAAATTATTTCCATATTAATCAAGCCAAGGCCGTGGTCCTCATTAGGCTCTCAAGTCCAATATTTGTCTTCATTTTTATGCATTAGTGTCTCATTATTAATTCACTCTATGTGTTAATTTCATGTTCTTCTAAAACTCACACTCTCATGTTCTTTCTATTGAGTAGGATTCTCAATTTTTACCAAATTAAGCCTTAATTTAATTATCTTTGCACGTTATGAATTTCTAATGGTCTTCTAATATCCAATTTATTAATTCCTCCATCCAAGTCAAAAATTTTCACCATTGTTCCCCTCCATGGCAATGAGCCTCACAAATTTAAGGTTCAAGGATTTTCATTTCTTCATTAGTCCTTAATCACTCAATTAATACCAATCCATTAAGCTTTAAAATTTTAAACACTAACACCCCACCAAAGAGAGTGTGGCCGTGAGCCTCCATGCCTCAAGCACGGGGCTTTTGTCTCAACCTCATCAATTTTCAATCCATCACAATCTTTACAATGGCAATAAGATTCAAATCTATCTAACAAATTAATTAAAAGAATGAAAATTTAAAGAATCAATTATAATAAAATGAAATAACAAGAGTAACCCCTATTAGGGTTTCTCACAAATCTTCAAACAACAAGTCTCCAACCACCATTTTTGGTTGAATAGAGTGGTCTCCCTCTTACCAAAGAGGAGAGCACGAAAATGACCTCCAATGTGCTCCTTGTGATTTCGGTTTTGTGCTCCTCAAAACCCTAGAAAACAACCTCAAAGAATCAACACCATATCTTGAAAAGAAAAGCATCCTTGACCATGAAAATGGTCTTGGAACACGAAAAGGAGAAGAGAAGAGAAGAAAGTTGTGATTTTTACCTTAAAGCCTCAAA
This sequence comes from Ormosia emarginata, assembly GCA_029884605.1. Taxonomy (NCBI): domain Eukaryota; kingdom Viridiplantae; phylum Streptophyta; class Magnoliopsida; order Fabales; family Fabaceae; genus Ormosia; species Ormosia emarginata. The sequence goes on along the minus strand of JAQQTP010000074.1, from coordinate 21,119,318 downwards.
CTTTGATCTTGAAGAAGATTAGTGAAGATGAAAGATTTTGATGTAGTGTATGGAAGGAAAAAGGTTTAGAATGATGAAGAGAAGCTAAAAATGAGATTAATGAAGCAAGAAAACGAAAATGGTGATGGTGGAGATGGCAACCCGAAATGGAGAGAAAAAGAGAAGAAGGATTTTGGTGAAACCTTGTGAAGAAAAGTGGTAGAGATGATAATGGAGAGTAAAGAAATGTGGTTGATGAAGAGAAAAGATGAAGAGACTAAGTGAAGGGTGAGCTGCAAATTTCGGTTTGGCTATGGAGTTTTAGAGAGAAGGGAGAGCAAGGAAGAAGATGAAGTTTAGAGAGAGATAGCAATTAGGTTAAAGTGAGATAGTTTGGAGTGATTAGGTTAAGTGAATGAGTGAAATTTCCCCCCTTTTTCCCTAGGTTAGCCGCGGCATTGAGAGAGAGGAAAAAGGAAATTTGCTAGCTTCTCATGTAAGCTAAGGGCATTGTGATCATTCTTGGGTCAAAGCTTCTAGAAACTTGATTAAAATAGCAATATATTTGAATTAAAGTAGGTTTGTTATGACATAAAGTAGATTACATTGGGATAAGGTGATAGGATTTTTATTACATGCTATTATCCATTGGATAATAGTTACAGTTGATAGAAGTCAGTATTAATTAATCTGACAGATGAATTTCACACAGCGTTGTCTAATTTTCATCTATTAGAATTTTCTCGTAAAATGTGAAACCTCGTGAACTGTGTCCGGCCTCGGGTTTAGTAAGATCTCCCGTCGACGTTTCCAGAGTTCGAGGTTCTTGGAGAAAATACTTCGTTTCTACGGCTCTGCTTAATGCACATGTAAAATGAGAAATATATTAAAATATTCGGCGTTTCTGGAAAATTCCCAAAAAATTCTCAAAAATTACAAATATTATAAAACGACTATCCGTCCTATAATTTCCCAATTTTTGGGACGTTACAACTATCTTCTCGACTCTGTCCAATGTACACATAAACGATAAATATATTAAAATATTCCGCATTCTTAGAAAAATCTAATTTTTTTTCTTCAGAAAATCATAAATATTATAAAATGAATATTTATAATGAAATTAATGAATTTTGGGGTGTTACACAAAGGAGTGTACACCACGGTGTGTTGACCTTAATTAAATGTGCGTCATGGCACAAGGTGGTTTATGTCGCAGCGTGTAACTTGTAACGCCTCAATTTTCTTGTTTCTGGTTATCTGTGATTTTTATGATTTTTATGAATTATTAGGTTTGTTTTGATTATTTTAATATTATTTTTAGAAAATTTTGGACTGTTGAATCTGGGACGAGGAAGTTTACTAAACCTGAAACTGGAAATAATTTTTGAAGTTTTCATTATCTGAGATATTATTTGACAAATAAAATTGGGGTACGTTCTATTACCTTTTGGACAATAAATACTGGTTTTGTTAACTGTAGTTTTTGTCCATTAGATAATAGCTTTTAGTGGATGGTTCTAGATATAAGTCTAGTCACCTTTTCTTAAAGGCTTCTCTTGATGACATCACCCATGTGACCTCACTTTTTGTGACATCACCATGACCCACCTCTCTTTTTGGACCAATAGGAAACAAGCTTCCTAAGGAAGCTTTGTGACAAACTTGTTGGAGAAGTTTGTCTCTCTCTCTCCTAGAGAACCACGACTAAGGCACCAAAGGGAGCTTCTAGAGTAAGCTTCCACTTAACTTAACTCATTTTTATCAACTTCGTTTCACCTTTCAACCAAAAACTACACATTTTTCTCTCACACTTTTTCATCTCATTTTCTCTCCACCTAGCTCACGGCCACCACTCCTAAATCAACTCTCCACTCTTCTTTAATTTCAACCATCTACATTTCTTCAATCCAAACTTCATTTGACGACACTTTGGTGTTGTACTCTTGATCTAGTTCCTCCATCTTCAAGTACTTCTTCAAGTTAGGGTTTTGGAAGCTTAAGGTGAAATTTCTCCATCTTCATCTTCTCTTTTCATTTTCAATTTCTAAGACCAAGTTTTGATCCATGGTCATTCTCTTTCCAAGCCTTGGTTGTTGATTCTCTTTGTATGTTGTTTTCATTTTTCAAGAGCATCTTGGAAGAGGAAGTTGATTCAAGAAAAACACCCAAGAAGTTGGTGGTCATCATCCAAGGTAGGAGGGAGATTACTCTCATCAACCTATCATGGTGGTGAGAAACGAAATTTGCATGTTGAGGTGAAGAATCCATATGTGGGTTATTCACTTGATTGTATGTATTTTGATGAGTTTGGTTGTATGTATTTTTGGTGATTTTTGTGGTTTTCGCCTTATATGATTTTATAGTTTAATGTTATGCATAATCTTGGTTGAGTAGAAATTTTGATGATTGAAGTATGTTGGAATCTTGTTGATGAGAATAAGAATTTTGAGGTCCTAGGACCCTAGGGTTCACGGCCAAGTGGCCATAAATAGGGTATCCAAGACAAAATGTTTATGTTGATTTGGAACCTAGATGCTTAGGTAAAAAGGAATTAGATTAAGGATTCATAATAATGAAAGAGAGATAGAACAAAATTTTTGTCATTTAATAAGAGAAGGATTTAGGCCTTTGAGTGGAAAATAAGCTTGAAAGAGAAATTGAAAACTTATGGTATTTCTATTAAAGACAAAGGAAAAGAATTTATTAAATTAATATAATGTGGATTCTTTTTATATTCTTTGTGAAAAATATTAGGAATTATTACTTAGAGGAGCCTAGTTAGAAGAATATTGGAACCAAAGTTAATTTCTAGATTAATCTTTGAAAGTTTCAAAATTTAGCTTAAAAATGTAATAAAAGTTTTATGTGATTGAAAAATAGTGATCATGTCTTATGTAATTTAAGAATGATGATTTCTGAATTTCGCGATAATGATGCTTCGCGATTGAAAATAACAGCAGTGTGTTGTTGGGCTCTCAGATGGGACTCAAAGATGTTAATGACTATTTTGGCTTGAGAGTAGCTTATGTTTAAGGAAAATCATGATATTGATATGTGTGTATGCATTGAGTCATCGATCATGCATTATACCGGCGGTGTCAGTTGAGGCTGTATGCCTAGGAGTTGAATTACACGTTAGTACAGGTGCGATAGGCGTAGTGTAGGTCACTTATTGATCTTGGGGGAGTCGAGGTGTGGGTTTTTCACAATGGCCATTTGGTAGCTCCACTGTGCCATGGATCGGACCAATGCAACGCACTGACGATTCGGACGAGACACTATTCCTAATCACGATCTGGTGTAGATTGTCTTGCATAAAGCCATAATGCGCAAATTAAGAAATTATAGCACTTAAACTTGAGGCTAACAAGATACAAACAATGTCTTCTAGATCATTCTCTCCAAAATTGTGTTTAGCTACATGGAGTAGGAAGTTGGTTCATTGTGTATATGCATAGTCTGTCTACATATCATTGTGTTATTTTATATTTGCTAAATTATCTAATACTTGATGCTAGGATTGCCATTGTTGTTTTCTGTATATGAATGGTATTACTATTTTTTACTACTTCTATGCTGTCATGTTGGTATTGATGTAGAGGATCTCACCTCTTCATTGTATTGTCTTGTTTTATGTTTATGTTTGATAAAGACTGTGAAGGGGGATGCGGTTGAATCACTTGGTTTGTTTGGGTTGACTTTCTGATTCCTGTGATGGCGTCTGCACGAGGTTCCTTTGGTTACGTGCGGGAGCAGCTTCATGGGGGCATTGATACCTGGTGTGCCGACCGAGTCACCAATCTTTTTATACTTATAAGGGATATGACTCTGTTCATGAGTAGTACCTATCCCGGGGTTACTACTTTCACCTTTAATGCATTTGTACACGTCTTCTTAATTTTGGGTATGTAAGTATGATGCTTTATGTCAATAGTACCTTATGTTAAGTATATATATGCATAGAATGTATTTTCCTTTCAGTGGATATAATTTTGGAGCTGTGTATGTGTGTGTGTGTGTGTGTGTGTGTGTGTGTGTGTGTGTCTCTCTCTCTCTGTATATATATATATATATATATATATATATATATATATATAGATATTTCATTCGCGACTTATATTTTCTATATATGCACAATGAAAATATTTGGAAATGCATTGTTGCAGTGGTAGCAGGCCTGAATTTAGTGACTGTAGTGTAATGACGATTATACTATTGTTATTAAATTTGGGATGTTACACAACTAATATGCTGGCCTATAAATACTGATTTTGGGCAATTCAACAGAAGAGCTTTTCTAAGATTAGAACACAACTGCTAGGATTTACATTTGAGGTTGAAAGGAAGCTAAAGGAAGCAAAGTTGGAGGTCATCTTCTTCAAGAAGGAAGATTTAAGCATCAAAGAGCACATATATTGAGCTTCCCTCTCTTATTCCTTTTACTTCTTCTCTTCCATTGTCATGAACATGATTATTTGTGATAGATTTTCGTGTGTCATGTGTAGCTAAGATGTAGTTAGGAATTTCTTTGGATCCTTCTATAAATATTGGTGATTTTGTAATCCTTTGAGTTAATATAGATGATATGAGTTTGTTTAACCATATTTCTCTTAATGCTCTTCAGTTTTTTGCCAACATTTAATGTGATTTGATAAAATCTATTAAACTTGACATAGTGTAACATCCTCTTTTTCAACATGTTAGACTTGTATAAGGTTACACAGATAGTTTAATACTAGTTTAGCATGTCCGTTAAATTTTGTGATGTTTTGAGAAAATAGTAAAAATGCTTAATTAAAGGAAATAAATAAAGAAAATTTATTTCTAAGTCACAAATGTGTGAAAGAGGATGTAGTTAAATTTTAAAGACAAATGGAGTCAATTCGGCATTTTTAAGGACACTGTAGGAGTGTTTTAATACCAAATTGAGAAATAGTAGATATGGAAAACTATGGAAATGGTGAAATAAGTATTAAGGTGAATCTTATGATTTATTTTAATACTTTTGGAGGTTATGAAACTTAATTTTAAAAAATCAAAGTGTTCCTAACATATACGAAGTTTTAACAAAGGACCAAAATGCCCTTAATGCATATTGTTTTAAAGAGAGAATTTCTCACTTTACTCTTCACTTTTTCGTGTGTCTGGTAGCTGAAATAGGGAGAGGGAGAAATGAATAGGAGCAAAAACAAAATGGAGGAAAAGAGAGGAGATCAAGAGGAAAAAATTCAAGGAAATCCAAGATTGAGGTAGGGGGAAAGTTTTCTTAACTCCACTCTCTATTTCCTTCTTTTTGGACATGTTTTAGCATGAAATGGAAATAGGGTTTTCCATAAAAAAATTGAGGTTTGTATGCTTGATTTCATTCTTTTAAGCTTATTAAATGCTTGTTCTCGGTTTTGGAAGCATGGAGATGAGATTTATGTTGTTTTTCTATGGATTTTAAGAGTTAAAAAAAAAGGGTTTGAAACCCACTTTTGGATTGCTATTGTTATAGATGGTTTTTGAAGCTTAAATATGATGGATTTAATGTTGTTGAATTGATATTTGCTGGGTTGATGTTGGTTTGATGTTGAATGGTGAGATTTTGGGGTAATTGGACCCAAAACCGTGAGCACTTTGTTATAAATTAGTTGTTGCAGTTTCTGTTATTTGTTGCTGCTATTTGTGTTGCTGCTATCTCTGTTTATATTTGTTGTTGTGGTTGTTTATGTTGCTGCTGTTATTTATGGCTGCTGCTACTAGACAATAGCATGTTCAGCTACTACTGATGAACAGTAGCGTCGTGCTACTGTTTATGCTGTTTGGATTGTTGTTCCAACAATGAATTGGTAAGAAAATATGGAAATTAATGCAAAGTATTGCTATTTTACGCCATATAAATAACTATAAGTATGAAAAGTTTCATGGAGAGTATGAAACTATATTTAAGTTTGTATATATAAAGATTAAAAGTTGTGATTACGAATTGTGATGATGAATGTTGAAAATAAGTTGAATGCATACTATTTGATATATGAGTTTATAATTAAAGATTCAAAGTTATGATTAAGAATTTAGAGGGAATAATAATGAATTGAATGTTTAGTAATTGATTTATAAGCAACTTGAAGTTGCATAAGGTTTTATGTATGGTAAAGAATTAGAGTGAGTAAATTATACTGTTTTAACTTTGATTAGCATGATTTGCTTGTTCTTAAAAATGAGATGTTCCTTTAAGGGGAAAATACGTAAAAATATAATCAAGAGATTTACTCACTTGAAAGTCAAAGTAATGCATAATAGGTAATATATTAACCTATTGAATTAGGGTACTTATGATGTGAATTATTATAAGTACTTTGTATGGAATGAATGATATCTATGAATGAAGAAATGCATAGTGAGATGTGCATAGTGATGAAGTATATTAAGCATGGTATTGGGAAGCATAATAATGGATTAATAAAGGTAGTTGTGATGGAGTAAAACACTCCCTCTCTACAATGTATTTATTGAATGAATGTATTATTTGAATGAAATGTATCAAGAAAGGATGTTGTAGACACTCAAGGTAACAAAGGTGGTAGTAGCCACTATGGTAATAAAAGTGGTAGTAGCAAATAAGGTAATTGAGGTGGTAGTAGCCACTAATGTAACACCCCTTTGGAGGATGTCACACATAAAAGAAAATAAAATAAATAGAAATAAAATCTACCCAAGTTGTGGAATATTTGTTAAAATTATTACGGGTTGTAAAATAATTCCTGATAGACTGAAGTATGTAATAAAAAGATAATACGAAAAATACGAAATAAAAAAAAACATCATCACTAATAATATACATATGGTTAAGTTATAAACTGTACATATAATTTACACGAATCTGGTGATAACCTGATCGTAGATCTATCTTGGAAAATATCACAGCTCCTCTCAATTGATCCATCAAATCGTCGATTCTTGGAAGCGGATATTTATTCTTGACAATCACCTTGTTCACCTGCCGATAGTCCACACAAAGTCGTGACGTTCCATCCTTCTTTTTGACCAAAAGTACTCGGTGCACCCCATGGGGAAACACTAGGTCGTATTAAATTCTTTCTCCAACAGTTCCACCAATTGCTTTTTCAGCTCCTCCAACTCTACGGCGACATACGATATGGTGCAATTGAGATAGGACTGTTCCCGTACTAAATCAATTGAGAACTCGATCTCCCGCTCAGCGGTAAACCAGTACATCTTCGGGAAAAACGTCCGGAAAATCGTTGACAACAGAATAGTATTCACATCCTTCTCATTCTTAACTTCTAGAGAAGACAATACCGTATATCCCTCGCGCTCCATCTCTCAATAAAGACTTGACCTTAACAAAGCGGTTAAGAATCCAGACTCTTTCTTCCTTAGGAAAAACTATAGTTTTCTTCGCACAATCTATGAGGATATGGTTAGAACATAACCAGTCCATCCCTAATATTACATCTATCTCAATGAGAGGCAAACAAATCAAATCGACCAAAAACAAACGGCCCTTCACAACAATAGGACAATCCAAACAGATCTTAGAAGTAACTACAGTTTAGCAGTTGGTGTAGATACATTCAACATAACATTCAGAGAAGACATAGGCAACTTCAACCTTTCCACACAATCATATGCAATAAAAGAGTGTGTAGCACCCGAGTCATACAAGACAGTCAGAAGATTACCTCCAATGTCTCCTTCTCCCTGAATAAGATCATCAGACTTAGAAATCTCAGATCCCACCATTGTATATACTCGTCCTCCAGATCTCGGTTGAATACTTCCAGACTTCTGCTGATTAGCTTTAACATACCGAACAGCAGGTTTTCTCTCCGGCTGTGGACAATCCTTTGATATGTGTCCAGGTTGCTTACAATTGAAACAAACTGTACCTTTAACCGTACACTCGGGAGAAATATGACCTTTCTTCCCGCACTTAAAACACGTTGGCGTAAACGCCACCCTCTCGTCCAGCTCCACTACCACTTGCACCTCCACTAACGATGGTCGTTGAGATTGACTTCCCGTTGGCCTTATACGGCTTACGCTGAAACCGATTTGCATTACTACCTCCACCTCTCTGGAACCTTGTCGGTCCAAAATTCCGATTCCTCTGATCTCTAGATGGCTCCAACTCTTCAAGTCGAGCACACGCATCCACCAACGCATGAAACGAGTCATCCTCAAAGATACCACTCCTCGTTTCAGTTCCACCCTTAAACCTGATTCAAACTTCCTGCATCTCCACACATCATCTTGTCGTGTTTGAGCATAATCTGAGAATTGAGATAAACTCTCAAATTTTGTGGCATACTCATTCACCGTCATATTCCCCTGTCGCAAACCAAGAAATTCCATTTCCTTGGCATGCCTAGCACTCGAGAAAATATTTATCCGAAAAGTATTAGAAAATACTTCCCAAGTGATCTCAAATCCCTTCAAATGCAACACTCGGCGGATTCCTCTCCACCAATGTTCTCAGCATCTCCTCTCAGATGAAAACAACATAAATCACTTTCTTTTCATCTGTACATCTCATCCCCTCAAATATTCTCTCTAAATCTTGCATCCACTGACTCGCTTTCTCCGGATCCACCTCGCCTCTAAATTGTGGCGGATTATGACGCCTAAATTCGATAAATTTAGGGCATCACCGTAGCATCTTCTTTGTTGGGTCGCTTCTCAAATTTTTCGAGTAATCACTTCAGGCCATCTCCGCACGCATAGCCTCAAGAAGAACCAACATCGGATCCTCATCTCGATTTACGTTAGCACGTCTGCCTCTACCAGCCATCTCCTTTCTTCAAACATAACAAAACAAAGTCGGATACATCCTTTAAGATATTTCCAAAAGGATATAAATCACAAAGATCAAGAGAATCACACAAAGACAAACAAAAACAGACCCAACCACAACCCCAAAAGACTCTAACTTGGGCTCTGATACCAACTAATGTAACACCCCTTTGGAGGATGTCACACATAAAAGAAAATAAAATAAATAGAAATAAAATCTACCCAAGTTGTGGAATATTTGTTAAAATTATTACGGGTTGTAAAATAATTCCTGATAGACTGAAGTATGTAATAAAAAGATAATACGAAAAATACGAAATAAAAAAAAACATCATCACTAATAATATACATATGGTTAAGTTATAAACTGTACATATAATTTACAACTAAGACTACAACTATTTAAACAAAAACAGTAAAGAAAGCAATAAAAGAGTTAATATATACGTACATACGTGACGCGCCCAAAAAAAAAAAAACATCATGATTATCTACTCCTCTCGATGGATCACTCTCGGTGTGAAAATGATCATCGGAGATAAATATCCTCGATGTCTCGACACACGGCGATAACGGGATCGCGCATGCGTCGACACGATGCTTATCTCACTAGGCTCGGGGTTTTCAAGCACCCCAATAACGCCTAATGGATAAGGGTAACTCTAAGTGCGAGAAAAGCGTCGTCGTCGAAATCGGATCTCCATCAAACCGATGACGTAGAATCACGGTCATACGTCCAAAGCATAGGTAATGTAGCACGATCTCCTCGTAAATGCCAAGCCGATCACCTCCATGGAATACCAGCTCTACGAATCCCAAAATGCAAAGGCGTCGCCATCCCCCACACAATCAATCCGAGGGTATGGATGATCGGATGGTTCTTGCTCGTAAAACCGATCGTCGGTCTGGCAGATCTCCCTCTTCCTCGTGGGTACACGATCTCAAGAGGTTGTTCCTCTTCTTCCTCTTCAAACTCTTTACCGCATAAAAATAAATAGACAATAGACACATACAATAAAGAGGTAAGACAACATAAAATCATCGCAACATGGCAAATAAGAAGACGACACATAACTACTACACAGCTTCATACAATACGAATAAGCTATAACAAAGTAATACATATTAAATATCCTAGTGTTTCGAACATCACGGATATAACACAAATAAAGAAATTCACACGATAAATCAATTTCACGATAAACTAAGATAAGAAATAGACAACTAACATAAAAATTATCGATAAATACAATTAGAGAAAATGTAAAAACATCCAAGATGTTACCAGATAAAGATAAATAGAGGAAAATGGAATATTATCCAATATATACTCAAATACACCAAAACACAACCCTACTCCATGGAGCTAAACCCAAACAGATATCAGAGAGAATGACTTGCAAAATCTATTAGTACCACGGCTGCCCAACCAACTATTACGCGGTCACACGTTGCGTCAATAGCCTACGGCTTGATTTCCACCATCCAGGCGTAGTATAGTTCACGGTCTCCCGTTGTGGCACTATAGGCAATGTACTACTAAACTTTACAAACCTCGATTAAATATAGTGAATGTCGAGTACATTAGTGTGCTATCGGTTTACTACGGCCCAATGGAGCTACCAACTCCGTCACATGTGGGATCCCGTACACTAAAGTCTCCAAGTTTATTAGAACAATAAACCACACTACATTTATCGCATCGACAACACGATGTGATTCGTCTCAAATCAACCCAAAACACCAAAAATTGGCATAAAGACAGAACATAATTCCAAATATATGAAATTACGAAAATGCCCTCAAGATAAAAATATACCCTCAATGGCGTAAAAGCACATGCGGGTTCACATTTTCCCGACAAATGAAATAACCTCAAAAGCCTGTACGGGTTCACATTTTCCCGACAAAGAAAAAATAAATATAGTAACGGTCAATCGCGTAGAAATTTTATCGCGTTTTTGAAATCTCGTCGTTTTTACAAACGTTTAAAAATCGGGTAAAGATATTTTTCTGTTTTTAAAATCGCGTAGCATTTTTAATACGTTTTCTCAATCGCGTAGGATTTTTAAATCATTTTCTTATTCGAATGCCTTTAAAATTACCATTTAAACAGATAGAAATAATATTTAGTACATTTAAACTACGTAGAATAATTTTTCATACCGTATACTGTCATTAGGATATTTTTACTATCTTATAGGTTCATTTTTACTAAAAATTGACAGTATTTTGTTTAGAAACTTATAATAATGGTTTTCTAAATTTTCCATAAAATTTCTATTTACCTAATTTTTAACCATTTCGTTAAATTCTTTTTGAAATCTCTAACACGCTTCAAAACCAAAAGTGAGCTATATGTTAGAAAATTTCTTAACATTACTGTATTTCCTTCCTAATGATAAAATTATGAATTTTAACCCTTTAGACTTACTTCTAATCAATTGGTTCCTTCATAAATCATTATAGAAAATTTCTTCTTAACTTGTATTGTTTCTTTTTAATTGAAAAAGGTTTAGAAACAAGTTTTTTTAAAATCATGAATTCCTATAGTGGCATGTTGGCCGAATTTTATAAAACTTTTGCATTTGATTTCCAAAATGTCTTTCACCTTTTAAATCATATCAAATGTATTCTATAGTCTAAGTTCATTAAATCATTTTAGAAAATAGTTATCTATATTCAATTTAATCCTTTAGGCATGTTGGCCCAAAATACTAAGTTTGTACCATTTGATTTCTAAATGCATTTTTCTTTGATCAAATCAATTAGAAACTTTCTTGATTCTCCTAGGTTAATTAAGCTACACTTTAGGAAAAATCAAGAGAACATTTTGGTCCTCCAAACTTGTCATTGCCGTGAGCTATTGGATTGTGTTCTTTGGAACACTCATGCAAACTTACACATGTTATTCACATCCTAAACCTTATCATACAATTCTAACACATGCATTTATATCTCTAACACATGCAAAATATTTCTAACACATGCAAAATATTTCTAACACATAAACCTAATTTAAAGCTTATAGACATACAATCAAAAGCTATTAGACATGCAAGATTATTACAATTACCAAATAAGAAAGCTACTAACACATAACACTTAAGCTACTAGCAACCACAAAAAGTAACAAATACACATCAATAAACACACCACAACCGAATCCTTATGGATTCTACAAACAACTCATCTTCTTACCACCATCAAGGGATGATAAGAATTGTCTTCCTCTTACCTTAAATGAAGACAAAAACTTGCTTTCTCACCTCCTTAGGTCACGGTTTTCACTCTCACCAAACACCTAAAAATCTCAAACAAAACCTACATGTTACTAACCATGAAAAAGAAGCTAAACCATGGAAAAATCATGGCTTAGAACTTTGAAAAAGAAGAGAGAAAAGAAAAATATGAAATTTCACCTTCTAGGTAAAACTTCCAAGGTTGGTTTCCAAGCCTTAGATGGAAGAATTTGAAGAAACTCCCAACTACAAAGGTTCTTAGAATGGTGTTTAGATTAAGGAAACTTGGTTAGAAAAATTTTTGGATGGTTGGAGTGTTAGGAAACAAGCTTGGCCGAATATGGTGGAGAAAATGGGCAAGAATGGTGGCTAGGGTTCTTGATGAGAGAGAAGAGAGAAAAGTGATGAAGACAAAGTGATTTTTAGGTCACCAAAGGCCTCTTGGCCGTGGACTTCAAGTGGGGTGCAAGGTGGGCACCTTGCTTGCTTCATCCAAGCCATTGGATGAATCAAAGGCTAAGATTAAGCCTTGGTGAGCAAGCCTACTTCTCATGGTTGGTTCCTGACTCACATGGCTTAGTCACACTGCGTAATAAATGCTCTCTTGAGTCGCTAATTAGAAGTCGGCTGTTCTGAAAGTTCTACACTTACGGTGATTAATTAAGCTACCGATCTAACCGTTACGCTAATTGTGGGTCCCGCAAAATAATTCCGGTCCATTGTCACTAAAACATATCTTGACTAATAAAATAATATTATAATAATATAAAATTATTTTATTTGTGATTAAATCTAAAAATTAAAAGATTATTTTTAGTCTCATTTAGAATCGGGTTAAGTAAGATCCCCCAATTCTAAATAATAAAATAAGATTTTCCCGGCCCGGAAAATATTATTTTCCCCTTTCGAGCAAATCGCACAAAAAGTCCATATAAAATCACAGAGATTATTTTCGGGCATTAAATCAAGAAGAAAACAATTAAAAGCAGACAAAAACAGAGAAAAGCAAGATGCGTTCGGGACGTAACGGTCATTTCCCGTTTTTCCCACAACGTAGGAATCGTCGTCAAAAACGTTCAAATAAAATATCCAGAAGATTATTTAGCCAGTATATCTTTCGAGAAAAATTAATACTGATGCTTCGGAAAAATTTTTATTTTACTGTTTGAAGCAAACTACGTAAAACGATCAAAAAAATTTGAACCTGTATTATCGTAGTTGTTTTCATACAAAATTCAAGAACAGAAAAATAGGGACACAGCGGTCATTCATACCAAAGCATGAAAAACAGAAAACAGTACATTCAGAATATTTTCTAAAAATTGGGGCGTTACAACTAAGGCAATAAATTGATAGATAAAATGTTGTTTCCCTATTATGTAAAGAAAGGCAAGGTTATGTAAAAAGTGAATAAAAGAATGATTTTTAAACATTTTCACATGTTTTTAGTTTTCAAACTTGTTATTTGATGTTTCCATGTATTGTAAGTTATGTCTTGGATAAAAAGGCTCTAAGTAGCTTGGAAAAAAGGGCTCCAAGTGAGTTAAGAATGTTTGGTAGTGTAAGGAACAAAAGGGCATCCTGCCTACCCAGAAAACAATACAAGGAACAAAAAGACTTCCTAAAAATATTCAAATAACATAAGTTTTTCTAAAATAATATCTTTTAAAAAAATCATTGCATGAGCATACTTTAGGGTTTCATTAGGCATAATCATACATTAACATACATTGAATAAAATTGACAATTGTATGGGCAATTGTCTTGTTTTTATTAAATGTGAAGTTTAAGGATAAAAGTTGGTTATAAAAAGGTTGGAGGTCAAAGTGTAGCTTAAAGGTGTATAATGGAGGGAATGAGTATGATTGCTAGTCTCTATAACTGTTATAGTGAATCTATGTTGACTCATGTTGAGTTTCTATATAATGATGAATTGTTTTCTTTATTAAATGAATTGTCTGCTTTGGGAATGAAAAGGAATGAGTTTTTGGCTTATGCCACCTTTCCAAATGATTAAATACAATTTGTGTTTTTTTCCAAAGCAGCTGGATTTACCATGATGTTATGTTTTCAAATTTACTACTGAGAATTATTAATTCTCACCCCAGTCTTGTTTTATGTTTTCCATGATAAATCCAGCGAAAGAGCAAAGTAAGCATGAGGCAAGGCAATAAAGACTTAGTTAAGCTATTAATGTAATTATATTGGTTCTGTAACTATATTAATAGTTCTGTAATTAAGTTTATATATATAATTGTATAAGTTGTAATTTCTGACATATAAAATAGATTGCTAGTAAAAAGCAAGTTTCCTGAGATGTAAAATGTCTTGCTCTCTTACTTTTTTAAAGGCTCGATATATTTTTACTCGTAAAATAGACATTGAACAAGTCGTAGATTACCTTTATGTTAGAAAGTGACACACTAATTTTATTTACTTAATATACGTAGGGTATGCTACAGTATATAGAATTAGGATGTTACATTTTGGTATCAGAGGAGTTCTTCCCATTGAGCCGGGGAATGGACTGACTATGCTTTTGAGCACGTTTAGATGTTTTTTCTTTTATCTCAAAGTGAGATATATGAATAGAATTGCAAGACAACCTTAGGATTGGATGTTAATAATTACTGACACACTGTTACATGATATCGAGTCTGGCTAACTCAATATGTAATGTTGTGTGATCAGAAAGTTATAACACCTCCTAGGCGAATAAGGAAGAATAGGAAAGCTTTCTGAAAGGACAATTGTGATATGTCTGGGATAATTAGGCCATTGATGAAAGTGATGAGAGAATAGAGCGTCATCACTGGAGAACAGACATAAATTATTAATAGAATGATGCAGTAGTAGATTGAGGCTATTAGTGGCATGAGGAAAAAGAAGGAGAACAAATTCGCCAGTTGAGGATGATAAGAATGATTTTGAAAGAACTAAAGGATTGAAATGTCAGCAAGAAATATGTCTTGAGGTTTTAAAGGATACACAATTAGATGGAATGTTGAAGTTTTAAAATAAAGATGGTTAATTGCAAGGAAGAAGATATTCAAGGTAATGAGTTATCCAGACAAATACAATGTGTCGTTCACTTCTTTTGTGTTGAAAGGAGAAGTGGGGCATTAGTGGATAAGTTTGAGACGATTAATGGAAGCTGTTGGTACATAGATAAACTGGAAAAGATTTAGTGTGACCCCTTTGGGATAAATATTTCATAAAGAATGAGCAAAGAGATAAGAAAGTGGAATTTTTTAGTCGAAGTAAAGTAGTATGTATATGGGACTCACTAGAGATGGTACCGGTGATATGTTTAAGAGAATTAAGATGGTGGTAAATGCCATGAGGGAATAGATTGCTAGTGTTAATAAGATTTTATTGGGATGGAAGCTAACCCATGTCTGCAAATAGGATTAGGATTCCCATTATTAACTGGAGTTTAGGGAGGAGAATTTATTATCAATCAGAAATGAATACAACATAGTGATAGACAAGGAACAACATGAATCAGTAAAGTCTCTAAAAGAGTAAAGGGTCAAATGTGGAAGTTAGATATCAATTTCTACAATATACACGAAGGTAAATTTAAGTCGGAATATAGGACTAGAAGGGTACGAAAGTAGAAAGTAATATGGAGGTAAGTCAAGTTTGATTAGTTAGTTATTACATTATACAGGCAGTAAAACAAGGAGAATAAATGGAGAATTTTCTATAGAGGATTGTTTATTGAGACACAAAATGGTATGGGAACATCCTTGGAATTTATAGGAAGTTTGGCAAGGAAGAAAGACCTAGTGATTTCTCTTGTGAAATGTTATTTTATTAGAATGGAAGTATATTCTTTTGAAAATGAGAGGGTATCTTACATTTTGTCAAGTAGGACAATGTTTGAAGCTAGATCATTATTCAGGCATGTTTACATGTTGGTTAATATAGACAAGTATATGGTTAAGGTTCTCTCTTATATTGTCAAAGACCTTAACCCTCAAAATTGATTGGGTGATTAAGCATGTTTAAATTATTATGATGTACATCGCCAGATGGAGTTTGATTCATCTCAGAAGATTTAATAGTATTCTACACTTATTATATGAGACAAGAAAGGGACTGAAAGGATAAATATATTAAAATTTTGATAACCTAGTATTGTTTCTCTCACATGAGTTGTGCAACTGAGGGAGTAACGCTAGTGAACTAAAAATGGTAGGAATTACACAAGAGGAAGTGAATAAACTCCAGATAAAGAGTTATCTTGAAACTCCGGAAAGGGAGTAATAATTTAGAAATTATCCTGTGAGTATGAGATACAAACTCATGAAATGAGAGTATCCTGAATAAGATTAGACTTAACCTCGTGATATGAAGACCAACAAACAAGTTCAGACAAAGACCAAAGATTCCAAATACCCTGATTGTGGAAGACGTCATAATGACATACTTTGTATGGAGTGTTATGAATGTAGTTAGCCAAAGTACTATGTCCGAAGATGTTTACAGATACATGAAGTTATACCTGACTTTAAACCGTAAGCTACAAGGATAGTGTATACTCTAAAAGACAAAAGAAATTTTAATCTTCCAACCCTTTCCAAGATAATCCTATTAAGAAGAAAGGATAATGGTTAAAGATCTTACAAAATTTTAAAAAAGGGAAGATAAATGTAACATCTTCTTTTTTAATATGATAGATTTGTATAAAGTTACACAGATAGTTTAATATTAATTTAGTATGTCCGTTAAATTTTGTAATATTTTTAGTTAATTTAAGTACTTTACCATATCACAGAACGTGTAAAATGATTAATTTAATTCAAGAAAAATAGTAAAAATACTTAATTAAAAGAAATAAATATAGAAAATTTATTTTTAAGTCACAAATGTATGAAAGATAATATAATTAAATTTTAAAGACAAACAAAGTCAATTTGATATTTTTAAAGACACTACAGTAAAAGTGTTTTAATACTAGATTGAGAAATATCAAATATGAAAAATTATGAAAATGGTGAAATAAATATTAATGTGAATATTATGATTTATTTTAATACTTTTAGATGTTAGAAAACTTGAAATCAACATGTTCTTAATAGATACGAAATTTTAGCAAAAGACGAAAATGCTCTTAATGCATATTGTTTTAAAGTGAGAATTTCTCATTTTCCCCTTCCTTTTTCGTGAATCTGGTAGCTGAAACAGGGAGAGGAAGAAATGGAAGAGGAGCAAAATGAAATGGAGGAAAAGAGAGGAAATCAAGA
Organism: Ormosia emarginata; assembly: GCA_029884605.1. Taxonomy (NCBI): domain Eukaryota; kingdom Viridiplantae; phylum Streptophyta; class Magnoliopsida; order Fabales; family Fabaceae; genus Ormosia; species Ormosia emarginata. Next base: position 21,102,043 of record JAQQTP010000074.1, on the reverse strand, counting down.
GGAAAAAATTCAAGGAAATCCAAGATTGAGGTAGGGGGATCGTTTTCTTAACTCCACTCTCTGTTTCCTTCTTTTTGGCTATGTTTTAGCATGAAATGGGAATGGGTTTTTCCACAAAAAAATTGAGGTTTGTATGCTTGATTTCGTTCCTTTAAGCTTATTAATGGCTTGTTCTTGGTTTCGGAAGCATGCAGATGAGATTTACGTTGTTGTTTTTCCATGGATTTTAAGAGTTAAAAACAATGGGTTTGAAACCCACTTTTGGATTGGTATTTTTATAGACGGTTTTTGAAGCTTAAATATGATGGATTTAATGTTGTTGAATTGATATTTGCTGGGTTGATGCTGGTTTGATGTTGAATGGTGAGATTTTGGGGTAATTGAACCCAAAACCATGAGCACTCTGTTTTAAATTAGTTGTTGTTTTTTCTGTTATTTGTTGCTATTGCGACTGTTTGTGTTACTGTTGTCCCTGTTATTTGTTGCTACTGCAGCTGTTTGTGTTGCAGCTGTCTCTGTTTATATTTGCTGTTGCGGCTATTTTTGTTGCTACTGTTATTTATGGCTGCTGCTGATGGACAACACCATGTTCAGCTGCTGCTGATGAACAGTAGCATCGTGCTACTGTTCATGCTGTTTGGAATGTTGTTCCAACAATGAATTGGGAAGAAAATATGAAAATTAAAGCAAAGTATTGCTATTTTACACCATATAAATGACTATAAGTATGAAAAGTTTCATGGAGAGTATGAAATTATATTTAAGTTTGTATATATAAAGATTAAAAGTTATGATAAGAAATGTGATGATGAATGTTGAAAATAAGATGAATGTCTAATATTTGATATATGAGTTTACAATTAAAGATCCAAAGTTGTGAATAAGAATTTAGAGGGAATAATAATGAAGTGAATGTTTAGTAATTGATGTATGAGCAACTTGAAGTTGCATAAGGTTTTATGTATGGTAAAGAATTAAAGTGAGTAAATTATACTGTTTTAACTTTGATTATAATGATTTACTTGTTCTTAAAGATGAGAAGTTCCTTTAAGGGGAAAATACGTAAAAATATAATCAAGAGATTTACTCACTTGAAAGTCAAAGTAATGCATAATAGGTAATGTATTAACCTATTGAATTAGGGTACTTATGATGTGAATTATTATAAGTACTTTGTATGGAATGAATGATATCTATGAATGAAGAAATGCATAGTGAGATATGCATAATGATGAAGTATATTAAGCATAGTATTGGGAAGCATAATAATGGATTGATAAAGGTAGTTATGGTGGAGTAAAACACTCCCTCTCTACAATGTATTTATTGAATGAATATATCATTTGAATGAAATGTATCAAGAAAGGAAGTTGTAGACACTCAAGGAAACAAAGGTGGTAGTAGCCACTACGATAATAAAAGTGGTAGTAGCTATTATGGTAATTGAGGTGGTAGTAGCTACTAAGGCAATAAATTGATAGATAAGATGTTGTTTCCCTATTATGTAAAGAAAAACAAGATTATGTAAAAAGTGAATAAAAGAATGATTTTTAAACATTTTCCCATGTTTTTGGTTTTCAAACTTGTTATTTAATGTTTTCATGTATTGTAAGTTATGTCTTGGACAAAAGTGCTCCAAGTAGCTTGGGAAAAAGGGCATCAAGTAAGTTAAGAATGTTTGGTAGTGCAAGGAATAAAAAGATGTCCTGCCTACCCAGAAAACAATACAAGGAACAAAAGGGCTTCTTAGAAATATTCAAATAACATGAGTTTTTCTAAAATAAAATCTTTTAAAAAAATCATTGCATAAGCATACTTTAGGGTGACATTAGGCATAATCATACATTAACATGCATTGCATAAAGTTGACAATTGTATGGCAATTGTCTTGTTTTTATTAAATGTGAAGTTTAAAGATAAAAGTTGGTTTTAAAAAGATTGGAGGTCAAAATGTAGCTTAAAGGTGTGTGAATGGAAATGGTATTGATTTTGATGATCAACAAACAAGAAAGCAATGAAGTGCAAAGATCAAGTCCCAAGGCTTTTCAAGATTAGCTTTTAGGACTTAGACCATATGTAAAGGTAAACCGGACTCACACAAAAGCTCATTTTTTGGTTCAAAACTCATTTCACCTTAGCTTTGCATAATCATGTTTTCATCATGTTTAAAATTAAGTAAAAAGCTTTTAGAAAACTTGGAAAGTCTTTTGAACATCCTTGATTGAGAAACTCTTTGAAAAACCCATGTCTTTTGTCTTTCCATAATAGATTATGAAAATCCCATAATAGGTTATGAGAATTTCATAACCTGTTATATGATAAGTCAGAACATGACTTATGTTTTCCAAATGGCCATAATCGATTATGACCTCTTTATAATTGATTATTTGGTTTCTCAAAATGTAACCACCTATTTTTTAAATGGCCATATTCGAATATGACATAATTCATAACAGATTATGAAATCCTTCATAATTGATTATGAAACATCTCATAATAGATTATGAAATCTCATAACAGGTTATTTTGTTAGACAGAAACGTTGGAAACCTTTCTCACAAGCCATAACCGATTATGGCTTTGCCATAATAGGTTATAGTCTTTCACAGAGCTCGTTCTCAACGGCTCTTTTAATGGCATTTAATGCCTCCAACCACTTCTAATGTCTCAAAAATTGTTTGGGCTATAAATGAAAGCTATAGGGCATTGATTAAGGGTTTGAAAACATTCTAAAAAACATCCTTGAGCATTAAATATGAGTTTTCTTATCATTTTCATGATATACTTTGTTTTGAGCTTAAAAGTGTGAATCCTTCATACTCATAGTTCTTCAAGTTGTATCATCTGCTCTAGAGAGAGTTTCTTTCATCTAAATTTTGTTTAATTTGTAAAGAGAGCGTGAGGTATCCCTCAAAACAGTTAGGGTGAGGTATCCCTTGAATATAGAGGCTAAAGCACAAGGGTGAGGTATCCCAAGGTATGTTGAGTGCTTCAAAATTGTAAAGGTTGTCAACCACCTGATTCCAAGCTTGAAGATATGGTGGAAATCTCGAGTGGTTGCTTGAGGACTGGACGTAAGCCACAAGTGGATTTGTGCATTCCACTTCTTCTTCAATTGAATATGAAGATGAAGATGATGGAAATGATCTTGACAATATTGAAATAAATGAAGAAAATTTCAGCCTCCTTGTGAAGAAGTTTGGAAGATTTCTCAAGAAGAAAGGAAATAAAAAAAGACCTCCTATTCCTCCTAAGAAGTCATTTCACAAGGGAGAAGGAACTTCATCTACTCTAACTTGCTATGAATGTGGAAAACTGGGACACATGAAGATGGAATGTCCGGTCTATCAAAAGAAGATGGAGAAATTTGAAAAGAAGTCCTTTAAGGAAAGAAAAGGAAGGAGAGCATACATTGCATAGGAAGACATCGATATGGATTCCTCTGGTGATTCGTAGGATGAGGAAGTCCATCTTTGCCTTATGGCAAATGGAGAAGAAGAAGAAGAAAGTGAAACCGAAGTAACCTCATCTAATCTTGAATCTTCTCCTTTATATAGTGAATTGCAAGATATATTTCAAGAATTGCATGATGAATCCATGAGGCTCACTAAAATGGTTTTAACTTCCAACAAAACAATCTCCTTAACGACTAACAAAATTTCTATTTTAACCAAGGAGATTGAATAACTCAAGGTTGAAAATGAAACTCTTGGACTTATTGATGCTAATTCATCATGCATGATTTGTTCTTCACATGATAATGCACCCACACCCTCATCTTGTTCATCACGTAAATCATTTGAAAATGAAATTGAGAATTTGAAAAACACACTTGCAAAATTCACCTTTGGAAGAGACAACTTGAATGTATTGCTAAGGAAACAAAGACGCATTTTTCAAAAAGCCGGTTTAGGGTATAATCCCAATAATCAACAAAAGTTTCTCAAAAATCTCTTTGTTTCTTCAAGGACCTTAAGTAGTCCCTTTATTAAATGTTTTCATTGTGGAAAGAAAGGTCATAGTGCATCAACATATAATGTAAGGAAGAAAATCAACACAAAAGTTGGAACTAAAATGGTTTGGGTCCCAAAGGGCACCGTGCCTAACACTAACTCATAAGGACCCAAGAAAGTTTGGGTACCAAAGGTTAAAATCTAAATGTGTGTTGTAGGTGTGCCTGAAGACCAAAAGTTCAAGTTGGTATCTTGATAGTGGATGCTCCAAGCATATGACCGGTGATAGCTCCAAGTTTTCCTTCGTTATACCCAAGAAGAGTGGTCACGTGACATATGGTGACAACAACAAAGGAAAGATTCTTGGAGTTGACAAAGTTGGTAAGATCCCTTCCTCATCCATTGATAATGTTTTACTTATTGAATGACTCAAACATAACTTGCTTAGCATTAGTCAACTATGTGATAAGGGAGAGTAATATTTAATTCAAATTGTTGCATAATTGAGGGTAAGGATGATAAGCATGTTAAGTTTGTTGGTCATAGGGTCAATAACATATATATGATTAGCCTTGATGACATTTCCTTAAATGATGCTAAATGCTTTATGACTAAAGAAAATGATTCATGGTTATGGCATAGAAGAATTGCTTACATTTACATGGATCACTTAAACAAATTGGTTTCTAAAGAACTAGTAATTGGTGTTCCAAAGCTCAAATTTGAAAAAGATAAACTTTGTGATGCATGTCAAAAGGGAAAACAAGTAAAGGTCTCTTTTAAAGCTAAAAATATGGTTTCAACTTCTAGGCCTCTACAACTTTTGCACATAGATCTTTTTGGTCCCTCTAAAACTATGAGCTTTGGTGGGAATTACTATGCCTTAGTGATTGTGGATGATTTTTCTAGGTTTACATGGACATTATTTTTGTCTCACAAAAATGATGCTTTTCAATCATTCAAAAAGCTTGCTAAAGTTATCCAAAACGAAAAAGGTTTTTGTATTGCATCCATAAGAAGTGACCATGGTAGTGAATTTGAAAATCATGAATTTGAAACCTTTTATGATGAACATGACATTGAGCATAATTTTTCGGCCCCTAGAACACCACAACAAAATGGTGTTGTAGAAAGGAAAAATCAATCTTTAGAAGAAATGGAAGAACTATGCTTAATGAGGCCAACCTTCCTAAGTATTTTTGGGCGGATACGGTTAATACCGCTTGTTATGTTATGAATAGGGCTCTAATAAAGCCAATTTTAAAGAAAACCCTTATGAACTATACAAAGGAAGGAAACCAAATGTTTTATATTTTCATGTTTTTGGATGTAAATGCTTTGTGTTAAATAATGGAAAGGATAACTTGGGGAAGTTTGATGCAAAATCTGATGAAGGAATATTTCTTAGCTATTTTATACATAATAAGGCCTTTAGAGTTTACAATAAATGAACTATAACTATAGAAGAGTCCATACATGTTGCATTTGATGAAAATAATCCAAATGAGTCGAGAAAGGAGTTTGTTGATGATGTTGCAGAAAGTTTGACAAGGACTCACCTAGAAAACAAAGAAAAAGAAGTCAAAAAGCAAGAAGAAAGCCCATATGATTCCCCAAGACAAGAGGACTCTCAAATCATGGATCTTCCCAAGGAATGGAGAACATCAAGATATTATCTTCTTGACAAAGTGATAGGAATTTGCAAATATTATGCAAAGTGAGTTTTTGATGTCCATGATGGGTGAGTTCAACTTCTTTCTTGGTCTTCAAATCAAGCAAATAAGGAATGCGACTTTCATAAGTTAATCCAAATATTGCAAGGAGTTACTCAAGAAATTTGGAATGGAAGGTGCCAAGCAAATGGTTACACCAATGGGCACTTCTTGTTACTTGGACAAGGATGAAGGAGGTAAATCAATAGAAATTACTAAATATCGAGGTATGATTGGCTCACTCTTTTACCTTACAGCTAGTAGGCCTGATATTATGTTTAGTGTATGCTTGTGTGCTAGATATCAAGCAAATCCTAAAGAATCTCATCTATGTGTTGTAAAATGAATTATGAAATATCTAACAGGCACTTCACAAATGAGATTGTGGTACCCTAAGGGTGCTTCATGTAGCCTAATTGGTTATTCTGATTCTGACTTTGCTGGTTACAAAATGGATAGGAAGAGTACCAGTGGGACATGTCACTTGTTTGGAAGCTCATTAGTGTAACACCCCTTGATATAGTAGCCACAACACAATTGTCATTACACCACAGTTACTAAATCTAGGCGTGTCACAGTTCTATTTACATTAATTTCAAAGTTTAAGTTATTTCCATTATGCATAAATAGAAAATAGGAGCATCGAATGAAACATAATTAGTACCCAACCATTTTATACACAACCACTGAAATAGAAACATATTCCATATATATATATATATATATATATATATATATATATATATATATATATATATATATATATATATATATATATATATATATATATATATATATATATATATATATATATATATATATTATAGTCATCCTTAACACCAATCACTGATAACACAAAGAATAATACTTATATAGTCAAATAGAATACACCGGGAACAAAACACTAAAGGGGAAAAGTAGTAATCCTTGGGATAGGCACTACTAGCAGACAAAGTCGCAACCCCATATGTATGTGACACTCAGTGTCCCAGTTGACACTACAGGTATCAATGCCCCCACGAAGTTACAATCGTACGTAACCGAAAGGATCTCGTCTAGACGCCAAATCGAGAATAATGAATCGTCCCAATCCAATCAGCAAAGGTGTGGCCCCTCATCTTCTTCCTCACGATCATTTATCAAACATATATATATATATATAACAAAAGTACAAGAATACAAGAAAGAGGTGAGACATCAGACTTACATTACCAATTATAGCAGTAAAGAAACAAAACGGCGCAGAGCGCCCACATAGCATTTCAGCACATATATTCATCAACAGTGACAATAGAATGAACAGTAAGATCAGGACAACAACACATAGTAGTAAGAATCAACAATAACAGGTAAACATCAATAATACCCCAAGCAGTCAACGGAGTCTCAGATAATGAACAATTAAAACATTTCAGATAATCATGGCATCAATATCACAATAGTATAATCATCATATAAAAAAGCGTCATATGATATGCGGACTCACAATGCCGACTCACAATGCATGTGTACTTGGTACCAAGATTTTCTATTTCATTTCAAATATGAATGTTCCAGAAGATCTGCCCCCCTCAATGACAGTCTACACTGGACCATGAAGAGAATAGTGTTTGTCGGGCCATCCGCAAAGCGTTGCAAAGGTTCTTCATGGCCAACATCACAGGAGTATATATATAAAAATGAATCACCACGCCCTGATGCCCCTAGATCCTTCCCACGGGATCGCACTATTCAATTCTCGTTCATTTACCATAAAAAGAATAGTGATTGTCAGGCGCGTAATGCGTGCAATCGGTATACACTGCGCCTTACGATCCTTAATCAAATCAATCACAGATCACACTATTCAATTCTCAATAATTCACCGCGTAAAGAATAATGATTTGTCGTGCCCGTAATACGTGCAATCGGTATGCACCGTGCCTTACGCCCCCATAGATCCATCACTGACCACATTATTCGATTCGCATTCATAGGCCCATACAGCCTTTTAACAGTCATCGACTGAGTAATTTGTTCAATGCATACTGATTCAATGCATAATCATAGGCTCATCCAGCCTTTTAACAGTCATAGACTGAGCAAATTGTTCAATGCGTTAATTCAATTCATAATCATAGGCTCATCCAGCCTTTTAACAGTCATCGACTGAGCAATTTATTCAATACATGCTGACTCAATGCATGATCCTAGGCTCATCCAGCCCTTTAACAGTCATCGATTGAGTAAATGTCTAATGCATGTTGACTCCATGCACAATCATATATATTCAACATGTTCACATATATTTCATAATACACATTTTCCATAATATGCCATAATTTGGCCAATTCAAGCATTAACAGAATTTTAGTCCCAAGCACGGACCCACAATAGTATAGTGTTAATTTCTCAAGAGTGATAGCACACTTTTAGAAGTTCATTTCGGGATTTCACCCTAGCTTAACAAGTCTTGTGAGACCATTATAAAGTTCCACTTAAATTATCATGTCTTATAAATTCATTTTCTAGAGAGATTTCTCTTGAAGTCCTTATTCAAGCTTCATTCTTTTAAATTGATCAAGTTCCTTAATCTAATCGATTGTTGCTCACATACAATTTCTCTAAGGATTTTGCAAGTCTCACAAACTCTCTTGTTCTTCCTTTATGTTCAAAATCATTCAAATCCACAAGATAAAGTCTTGTTCTTTATTCTTTTCATTTTATGAGCTCCTAAGGGATCTAAAATTTTCCAATCATCTAGGTCTCGATTCTTGCACTACATTTTGTGATATTTTGTCTTAAAAATCTGTTAGCCTCATTACAACATAAGTCCACCCTTTTTCCTTCATCACAATATTGATCACTTACCATTTAATCACTTAACTCTCATTGTACACAAAATCAATCCAACTTTCTAGAATCCATGACCAAAACTGTGGCCTCTAAAGTCCATTACTAACATCAATTTCTTCCATTTTATGCATTAATTTCTTGATATATAACCACTCAAATTTTAGTTCACACAAAATCATTCCTATTTCCCTAAATTCCAAGCCAAAACCGTGGCCTCACCTTAGGTTAGAAAACCCTAAAAAATTCCCATCCATTAATTTCAACAACCTTTAATTACATAAGCTTCATTTTATTTGTGTGCAAAAAACCAATTTATACCATAAAATCCTAGCCAAAACCGTGGACTCACATTAGGGTAGGAAACTCCAAATTTTCCATTTAACAACCCTAACATGATCACGAAATTTCAACACGTCTAATACATTCAAGATCACCATTCAAGCATTAATCCAATTCAAGAATACTTAAACATGCAAAATCACCAAACAAAGTGAGCATACCAACATGGATTTCTCCATCAACAATCACACAAAGGTTTCCTTACTACCAAGATAGGTTGAAGAGGATTATCTCCCTCTTACCTCTTGAAGACAACATAAGGAAGCAAGCCTCTTGGTTCTTTGTAGGGATTTTCGTACTACACCTTCAAGGAAATCATAAGGACATCAAAACTCATCAAAATCATCATCAAAGCTTAGAAAAGGAACCCTTGATCACCTAGGAGATCAAGGATCACGAAAATGAGGAGAAAAGATGGAAAAGTCATGAACTTTACCTTAAAGTTTCCAACTTTGAAGCTTGATAAATCCAAAATAAAAATGGATGATTTTGGTGATGGTCACAACATAAAAGTTGCTTAGAATGGTGCCGAGATTCAAGATCAAGGGTTGTTTGAAAGAAACGCTTGAAGACTCCAAAAATGGTGTCTTGGCCGAATATGAGAGGAGGAGGAGAGAAAGGTGATGACTTTCTTTTGTGAAAGAAAAAGATGCAACAAGAAAGAAAGATCTTCAATGGAAGTGAAGATTCAAGTAAGATTGAAGCTTGAAATCAAGCATCCAGGGAGTGTGGAAGGGTGGGGGCTGCCGTGGAGTTAGAGAAAATGAGGAGAAGAGAAGAAGATAGAGAGAAGTTGGAGAAAAGTGAAAATGAAAGTTAGAGAGAGAAAGTAATAGTAAAGTGATTTGAAGTGAAATGTGTAATTAGGTATATTTTGTGTAAGTATGTGAATTAAATTGTGTGGCCACAAAGCTCTAAAAAATATGTGGTGGAGAGGAGGAGAGAGGAAAGGGTGAAGCTTCTTGAAGAAGCCAATAGGAAAGTGCAAGGAAGCTTTCTCCAAACTTCTCCAACAAGTTAAGGCTCACCTTTTGATAAAAAGTAAAGGTGATGTGACATAAAGTAGATTTCCTTTGGATAAGGTGATAGAATTTCTATTACAAACTATTATCCAATGGACAATTGTTATAGAGCCAGTATTAATTGTCTAACGGATAAAAATGTACAGTGATTTTTATTTGATAAAAATATCAAAAAACGTGAAATCTCGTAAATCGTGTCTGTCCTTGGGTTTAGTAAGATCCTCCATCGACGTTTCCACAGTTCAAGGTTCTCGGGAAAATATCTCATTTTTTCGACTCCGCTTAATGTGCATGTAAAACGAGAAATAATATTAAAATAATCTGCGTTCACAGAAAAATACAAAAAAATTCACAAAAATCTCAAATATTATAAAATGATCATTTATCATGAAATTATTAATTTTTGGGATGTTACAACTCTCCCCTTCAAATAGAAATTTCGTTCTCGAAATTTTCATTCCTTAGAATAAATATTGACGTTTCTTCATCTTATCTTCTGACCTCTACGTCGCGCTTCTAATCACGTCAATTCAAATCATCCTTACCAATGTGATCTCCCTGCCTCCGTGTTGCTTTCCTCTCCTATTCTTGATTTTCACAAGAAGCATTTCATAGATCAAGCTCTCTCTTAATTATACTGTGTCCCGTTCGATGACATGGCTAGATCGAGGATATACCATCGCAATTTTGACCTATGGAAGATATTATGAAAATTAGAAAGAAAGGATGACAAAATCAATTGATAGGCTACTAGACCAATCCGAAGAGGAATTTGATATAGTCCGTAGAATTTTGGAGTGAGTTTGTTGGCAACTCCGACATGATGACATTGAAGCTAGACGTCATACTCCTTCAAAAATTCTAATCACCTTCTCTGCCTCATGTTCAGCCCCTTTTTATCGAATGGGTACTTCAGGCTTTTGTGATTGATAAAAGCGTTGAACATTGCTTCACACAGAAAGTGTCTCCATGTTCTTAGAGCAAATACAACTGCGGCTAACACCAAGTCATGAGTTGGGCAATTCTCAATGCACCCTCAACTATCTCGAGGCATAAATCATAACTTCTCAACTTTGCATGAACACACATCCTAAACCTTGGGGTGAAGCATCACAAAACACTTTGAATGTTTCATTGGGATCGGGTAATATCAAAACCGGAATATCTCCTCAACCTTTGAAAACTTTCTCCACCTATGTTGGTCCATAAAAGTTTTGATTCTCTTCTTGTAAGCTGAGTAAGATGTCCCACTGTCTTGGAGAACCCATCGACGCTCCTTCGATAAAACTAACTAACCTAGCAAGTTACTAGGGTATTATGGTCTCCAGTCTTTCCCATTGCAAAACTGCTTCAACCTTTGACTAATCCACAACAATCCATCCCTTTGAAATCTCATGATCCAAAACTGAACCTTCTCAATCGAGAATTCGTACTCTGAAAATTTGGCGTACACTTCTTTTCCTTCAAAGTCTGGAAAATTTCATTGAGATGTCCAATGTGTCCTTCCATATCTTCGAGAATAGATCAGAATGTCATCATTAATGACAACGACGATTCTATTCTAGGTAAGGATGGAAGATCCAATTCGTGTTATCCATGAATATGACAAGAGCATTTGTCACTTCGAACGGCATCACGAGATACCCATAATGTCCATAGCGTGTTCGGAAAATTGTTTTGGGAACGTCCTCAACTTCCCACGAATCTAATGATGACCAGTACGTACATTTGTCTTGGAGAAAACAATGACTTCCTTCTCGCTGATCCATCAAATCATTTACCTTCCTTCGAGAATACTTATCTTTAGTGATAATCTTGTTTAACTGGTGACAGTCCTCGTATCACCGAGAAGTTCCATTCTTCTCCTTAACTGACAACATTGTAGCCCATCACAAAAAATTCATTGATTATGATAGCGACATTCATATTCCCTTTACTTTTGTCCTTCACAAAAGGTAACACGTATCCTTGGATTTCTTTTCCTCACAAAGCTTTGACTTTGTTGATTGTCACGAACTCAAAAGTCTTAGTTTCGGAAATCACTAGGGTTTTCATTGGAACGATCTAGCAGGATATAACTAGAAAATAACCAATCTATCCCCAAAGTTATGAACTCTCATAGGTGTGATTTTAGGTAAGCAAGATAAATCAACAAAAGATTCGATCTTTAGTAAAAATAAGATAGATTAAATAAACTTGAGTATCAATAACAAGTCTTAGTAACAGAAATGGAAACAACTAAGTCGAAGATAATAAAGACACAGATGAATCCAAATGATCCATACGGCCATACACTATAAAGAAAGGGGTTGCCCCCAGAATTTTACAGCACAGTTACGGGATCATCGTTTATGGTACAATCTCCATCGTTTGGATTTTCAGCCTGGGAAACCTTCGCTCCATCCAGGGTGTAATCTTTCCCTTCAGGTTAGTATCTTGAAGCACACGCATCATTAACAGAAGACTTCTTCTTCGCTAAAGCACATTGTTTAGAAACGTGTCCGGGCTTTCCGCACCTGAAGCAGATTATCTCTTTGATCTTACACTCCTTCGTGAAGTGGTTCTTTCTGCATTTCTTACATCTTGGCGAAGATGTCGGGGTTTGACTGGATCTACTGCCACTAGCACTTTCTCCATGAGTTGGGTGTTGTTGTTGCTTCCTTGACAATTGTGAATAAGGTTTCCGCATAAACTAATTAACCTTTCTATTATTCCTCCTTTGGAATCTAGGCAGTCCAAGGTTGCCCCAAATCCAATTTTCCTTCAACAGATTCTGAACCTCAACTTCCAATTCTCGTTGCTGCGTGGCACCTTGACCTTGGTGAGTTGTCACCTCAGCTATCCTTTGCCTTTCTTCTGCAATCGCAGCCATACTCCTATTGTCTTGTCCTACGCTCACATGTGTAACGCCCCTTTTTAGGAGGGAACGTCACATTGTCAAATAAATAAAATGCGGAAATTAAATAAACAAACGATTAAGACCCGGTTCATTTCAATTAATTAATGTTTAACCATGTGAGCAAACTTGACAATATTTTTTTTTATATAATAATAATAATAATGATACTACGGAGCGAGGATAAAAGTGACGAATAAAACAATACACAGAAATTTGCACCTGAATGGCATACATATATATATATATAATTTAATACAACTGTTTTGTAGTTACAAGCCTGGCCATCATCAAAAAGTAAAACTATACCCATCATGCATATACAAAATATACAGCCCAACCAAAAAGAAAAATACATCGGGCCCCCAAAACAAAAACACCTGCGGCCATCGGTAGCCACCAATGATCATCGACCCCTCGGGTAAAAGGGACCGATTCGGGATCCTCGGGAGGACCCTCATCGGGATCTTCCTCATCCGAGGACTCATCCATAGGAACCACGGAGGCGCGGGACGGAGCCGAGCGGTGGAATCAAACGAATCTTCTGCGGAGTGTAATAACGGGAACCCCACATCTCCCGATAGGCGGGTAAAACTCTAGGCGCAAGGCGAGGTAGCAAGTGAGGACGGGGAGCCTCATGACGTCTCCAGGCAAGTGCTATCGACACGTCTCCCAAATACACGCAGCGGTCGGAGTTCGGGTTGATGTGCCGGCACTCCGCCCTCCAAGGAAGGTCGGACGCACATCTCCCACGAACCCACGCATACGTGCGGACATCGTCGCGGAGAAGTCAATCTGTGCGGAGCCGGAAGCCGGGAAGGCGGGATCTTCTCTCTTCACCGTCGTCTTCGATCGGTACGGGGTGCACATAAACGACAAATAATAGAAGCACGGGGAAAGAGGTAAGACATCCTACCATCAATACCAATACAAAGAACCAAGAACCGAACGGCGCATAACGCCCACGTAGCATGTAAAGGCAATAAATAAGCTTTTAAACAGATAACCAGTCAGGCAATCATTAATAAAGGTAATGAATAATTCATAATATCACGGTAGTTAAATTCAGACAGTTAAATATCGGGTAAACAATAATTTTCAGATGACAGAATATTCCACGATGCATGGACACAATATTCAATTTCCTACTCCATGGAGCTAGACTCAAACACGTCGGAGAGAAAGATCAGGAGACATGTACGTGACTCGGTGCCGAGGCCAGTGCTATCAATAAATTTTCTCGTGCACAATCATGGCATTGCACAGACATTCTACACTAGATCACGATATAGAACAGTGTCATGTCCGGATCGTCGGTGCGTTTGCATCGGTTTGCCCCACGGGCAAAGGAGCTACCAACTACCCATTGTGGAGGACCCGCACCCCGACGCCCCCAAGGTCATAACAAGACCCACACTTGTCTATTCGCACCCGCACAAAGGTGTGTTCAATCTCCTAGGCAACTTGGCCTTACAACAGTCCACACGGACATTCACAATGCATAAGACTCTATGCATGAACATGTATGATCCACAATTTCATACAATAGCATAATATACCACATTTGATCAAGAGAGTGCAACAAGCAAATTTGCATCCAAAAAGAACCCAATATCAACATAATATCAATTTATAATTCAAGGAACATATTTTAGGTCCATTATGGATTTCTAAAATCTCCAAGTCTTATGAAAATCATCTCATTGGTTCAATAAGGTTTATGAAATCCTTAATCTCTTGTATTCTTTGATTACTTGTAATCCGAGTAATGGGTTATGGAATCTTAACCCAAATTTTCACCTAGAGGTCGTGGCCTTCCCAAGGTTTCAAGTAAGTCATGTTCACATCATTAGGTCCATTTACTTGTTATTTTGATCCAAGTTATTTGATTCTTATAATTACCTTCCAAATTTAGCTTATCTCCTAAGTCTTAACCACAATCCATCATAAAAATTATTGTTACAAGTTTCCTGCTATTAATCTACGTTTAATTACTTGATTAATTCAAGTCTTTATCTCAAATTTGTTATCTTTTCCCTCATTCAAGCCCTCAAAACCGTGGCACTCAAGAGGGTCCCAGGTTACAATTTTCTTCTCACTAGTTTAGTCTTCCTTTACTTAATTTGCCTAGCATTATTCTTGACACAATGTCAACCAAAATTCTGCTCTTAAAACAGCCCAAAACCGTGGCACTCACCAAGGTCCAACAACCAGAATTTTGTCCACTTGGATCAACCTTAACTACTTGATTTAATTAGCCTTGCATTGGTCAAAATTTAAGCATCATTTCCCTTCATTTTCTAGCCCAAAACAGCCCCAAAACCGTGACACATCCAGGGGTCCAGCAACCAGAATTTTCCAGCAAGCAATCATGGATTTCAATCACAAAATTTCATGAATAATTAACCACTCAATCAACTACTCAAAGCTAAATTAAGATAACATTCAAGAAATCAATTTCAAGCAATTTCAAGAACAACCACCATGTGGTTTTTCTTCCAAAAATCAAACACAAGATTCCTAGTTGCTAAAGAGGTTGAGGAGGATTAATCTTCCTCTTACCAAGATGAAGAACCAAGAAAATTCCAAGAAGCACTCTTGATTTTCGGATTTGAAGCTCAAAAACCCTAGAAAATGTGGTCCAAGTTAGAACAATGTAATGATGTGAAAAAGAAGAAGAAAATGACCATTAAATCAAGAGGAAACCAAAAACGAAAATGGAAGTGAAGGTCTGAAATTTTTCAGCCATGGGAGCTCACCTTCAAAGCTTGAAAAATGGTTGAAGATGGAAGCTTTCTTGAAAACTCCAAGCACAAAAGATGATGAGAAGGAGTAGGAGATTAAGAAAACATGGTTGGTGTAAATTTTTATGAAGGTTGGGGTTCTTGAGGAGTGGCTGGACGTATGGTGTCTTTGGGAGAGGAAGAAAGAAATGTTTGAAGAAAGAAAGAAGAAGAAGAAACGTAAAAGGAAGAAAGAAATGGTGTTTTTGGTGATAATGAGTTAAATGAATTATTTGGATAATTCAAATCAATTCCTTCTCCTTTTGGGCTGCAGATTACGTAACGAGAGAGAAGAGAGTGGGTGGGAAAAATTGGCTTCCTTTGGAAGCTAACACATGTGGTCAAAGCTTGGGGTCAAAGCTTCTTAAGGAAGCTTGAATATTTAACTATTAAATTTGAATTAAAGTGATTTGATTAGACATAAAGCGGATTACATTAGGATAATGTGATAGTATTTTTATTACACACTATTATCCAATAGATAATAGTTACGATTAATGATCGGTATTTAATTGATCCGACAGATATATTTTTCATTTTGTCTTGATTTAATTGTATCTGTAAAGATTTCTCGAAAATTGTAAAACCTCGTAAACTGTGTCAAGTCTCGGGTTTAGTAAGATCCCCCGTCGACATGTCCATAGTCCAAGGTTCTCAGAGAAAACATCGCGTTTCTCTGATTCTGCTCAGCGCGCATGCAAAACGAGGAATATATTAAAATATTCAACGTTTCCGGAAAATTCCCAAAAAATTCCCAAAAATTGAAAATATTATAAAACGACCATTCGTCACATAATTTTCCAATTTTTGAAGCGCTATAGTCGTTTTCCCGACTCTGCTCGAGTTTCACGCAAAACGAGAAATATATTAAAATATTCGTCGTTTCCGAAAAATTCCAGAAAAATTCTCATAAATCACAAATATTAGAAAATGACTATTCATGGTGAAATAATCAATTTTCGGAGTGTTACACTGGTCTCAGCAACTCTCAGCCCAGTGTGCACGCAAAACGAGGAATATATTGAAATATTCGTCGTTTCCGAAAAATTCCAAAAAAATTCCTAAAAATCAAGAATATTATAAAATGATGATTTATGATCAAATATGTATTTTTCAGGATGTTACAACACTCCCCTACTAAAAGGAATTTCGTCCTCGAAATTTACATACCTTAAAACAATTCTGGATGTTGCTCCTTCATCTTATCTTCCAATTCCCAAGTCGCATCACCAATTGCTTCATTCCAAATCACCTTTACCAATGGATTCTCCTTGCCTCGTAGTTGCTTTATCCGTCGATCCTCGATTCTCGCAGGAGACGTTTCATAGGTCAGGTTCTCTTTTAACTGTACTGTGTCCGGTGCTATGACATGACTTGGATCAGGTAAATATTTACGAAGTTGTGACACATGGAAGACATTGTGTATGTTTGAAAGGATAGGGGGTAAGGCTATCTGGTAAGCTACTGGACCTATCCGGCGAAGAATTTGGTAAGGTCCAAGAAATTTTGGAGTGAGTTTTCTAGATTTCAAGGCCCGGCCGTCCCCAGTCGTGGGTGTGACTTTCAGGAACACATGCTCACCTTCTTCAAACTCAAGAGACTTTCTTCTCTTGAATCATCTTAACCTTCTCAGTCGTCTGCTGGATAATGTCTGGTCCAATCGTAAGATGTTCGCCGTCTTGGTACCAACATAATGGTGTTCGACACCGTCTTCCATACAGAGCTTCATAGGGTGTCATCCCTATACTCGAATGATAACTGTTGTTGTAGGTGAACTCCACCAGTGGTAGAACTTCATCCCAACTTCCAGTCTGTTCCATAGAACAAGCTCTAAGTAGGTCCTCTAGAGATTGGATCGTTCTTTCCGATTGACCATCGGTTTGCGGATGATACGCCGAACTCAGGCCCAATCTCGTTCCCAACGAAGCTTGTAAACTCTGCCAAAACTTTGAGGTAAACCTCGGATCTCTATCCGAGACTATACTCGTAGGCACACCATGTAATCTGACAATTTCCCCAATATACAGTCGGGTCAGCTTTTCCAAACTGTACCTTATGTTAATCGGGAGGAAATGAGCCGATTTTGTAAGCCGATCAACTATTACCCAAATTGAGTCATGTCCCATCCTTGTCCTTGGCAATCCCACAACAAAGTCCATTGCGATGCTGTCCCACTTCCATTCAGGAATAGACAATGGTTGTAGCAACCCTGCAGGTCGTTGATGTTCCACTTTGGCTTTTTGACAGACTAGACAAGTCGATACACATCTAGTGACATCACTTTTTAGTCCATGCCACCAGAACAACTTCTTCAAGTCTTGGTACATCTTCGTTATACCAGGGTGCATACTTAGCTTGCTAGTGTGGGCATGATCCACAATATATCGTCTAAGCTCTTGGTCACGAGGAACACAAACTCTACCTCGGAATCTCAGAATTCCATCTGTTCCTTCTTCGAACTCTGTTTTCTCGCCTTGTTTCATTTGTTCTCTTATTCCTTGCAAGAATTCATCGGTCTTCTGTTTTTCCCGTATGTCTTCCATCAACTCGCTTGAGATGGTAACCATATTCATGCAAATTCTTCCGGGTTCCAACTTAACAAATGACCATACATCTCTAAATTGTTCGATGAGATCTCTTTCCTTAATCATCAAGGCAGAAACACTGATAGTCTTTCTACTTAAGGCGTCGGCCACAACGTTCGCCTTGCCAGGGTGGTACAACAACTGGAAGTCATAATCCTTCAAAAACTCCAGCCATCTCCACTGTCTCATATTCAACTCTTTCTGATCGTACAAGTACTTCAAGCTCTTGTGGTCACTGAAGATGTTGAATGTCGCTCCATAAAGGAAATGTCTCCATATCTTCAGAGCAAAAACCACAGCTGCCAACTCCAAATCATGAGTCGGGTAATTCTTCTCATGCACTCGCAACTGTCGCGAAGCATAGGCTACCACCTTTCGGTGTTGCATAAGAACAGATCCCAATCCTTGATACGAAGCGTCACAGTACACCTCGAACGGTTCATTCGGATCAGGTAACACCAATACAGGTGAGGTAGTCAGTCGTTTCTTCAACTCTTGAAAACTCTGCTCACATCTATCAGTCCATTCGAAAGCTTGATTCTTCTTTGTCAATTGAGTGAGCGGTCCGGCAATCTTGGAAAACCCTTCTATGAACCTCCGGTAATATCCGGCTAAGCCAACGAAACTACGGACTTCCGTCACTGACTTCGGTTGTTCCCACTGCAATACTGCTTCTACTTTGCATGGATCCACTGCAATTCCTTCTTTTGAGATCACATGACCCAAAAACTTCACCTCATCTAGCCAAAACTCGCACTTCGACAGCTTGGCATACAGTTCCTTTTCCTTCAAAATCTGGAGAACTATGCTGAGGTGCTCAACATGATCCTCCTGATTCTGGGAATATATCAGAATGTCATCAATGAAGACGATAACAAACTTATCCAAGTACGGACGAAAGATGCGGTTCATATAGTCCATGAAAATAGCAGGTGCATTCGTCACACCAAACGACATCACAAGATACTCGTAATGACCGTATCGCATACGAAAAGAAGTCTTGGGTATATCCTCCGTCTTCACTCTTATCTGATGGTATCATGATCTCAGGTCAATCTTCGAGAATACCGCTGCCCCCTTCAGTTGGTCCATCAAGTCGTCAATTCTCGGGAGAGGATATTTGTTCTTGATTGTCAACTTGTTCAATTGCCTGTAGTCCACGCACAATCTCGAGGTACCGTCCTTCTTTCGAACTAGTAGCACAGGTGCTCCCCACGGGGACACACTTGGTCTAACGAATCCGCTTCTCCAAAAGCTCTTCCACCGCTTCTTAAGTTCGGCTAGTGCATTGGCGGTGACATTCGGTGCGATGCTATAGACACGGGACCAGCTCCCGTACTAGATCAATAGCAAACTCGATCTCACGTGCTTAGGTGGTAAACCAGGTACTTCTTCGGGAAGATCTCGGGAAATTCCTTCACTACCGGAATAGTACTCAAATCACCTCACTCTCAACTTTCAAAGAAGATAATAGCATGTACCCCCAGCTCCTTCTTTCAAGAAAGCTCGTGCTTGGTTGGCCGTCAAGTATCTAGAATTCTCATCCATAGGAAAGACTATGGTCTTACTAGAACAATCTAACAGAACATGGTTGGAAGATAACCAGTCCATCCCTAGGATTACATCTAACTGTGAAAGAGGTAAACAGATCAAATCGACGAGAAAGATTCGACCTTCAACAATCAAAGGACACTTCAAACAGAGACTTTGGTAGTAACTACCGGTTTATCAGTGGGGTTGAAACAGTCAATTCAAAAGGTAGTTCGAGACACGGTAAACCAAGTCGTAGCACACAGTCATATGATATGAAAGAATGGGTTGCCCCAGAGTCATACAGTACTTTTAAAAGATTACCTTCTATGGTGCCTTCTCCTTGAATCAAGTCTTCGGATTCAGAAGCTTCAGCTCCACTCATAGTATAAACTCGACCTCTGTTCCTTCGGCTTCTAATGCCCTTTGAGCTCCATTCCACCAGTCTTCGGCATTTCCGACAAGCATAAAAGTCGCATAATTTACCTTCTTGTCTTCCGCACAATTCATGCCACGAAAGACTTTTTCCAGCTCCTTGATCCATAGATTAGCCTTGTCGGGATCAAACTCCCCCTTGAATTGCGGAGGGTTATGACGACGAAACTCTGCTAAGTTTTGCGCGTCGGCAGTCGCCTCGAGCTGTTGAGCAGCTCTTTCCTGTTGTTGAGCAGCGCGTTCATTTTGTTGGGCGATGACTTCAGCCATTCTCTGCATCGCTTCAATAGCAGCTGCCATATCTCCACCTCTTGCCATCTTGCTCTTCTCTCAAATTAGATTACTGAAAACATAAGAAAAGTCAGAGGAATCCACTCAAGACACCCATCACAGAGATTCACACAGCACAAACAAGACAGACTCACACTCAAGACCCAAAGAAAACATAAACCGGGCTCTGATACCAACTTAATGTAACGCCCCTTTTTGGGAGGGAACGTCACATTGTCAAATAAATAAAATGCGAAAATTAAATAAACAAACGATTAAGACCCGGTTCATTTCAATTAATTAATGTTTAACCATGTGAGCAAACTTGGCAATATTTTTTTTTATAATAATAATAATAATGATACTACGGAGCGCGGATAAAAGTGACGAATAAAACAATACACAGAAATTTGCACCTGAATGGCATACATATATATATATATAATTTAATACAACTGTTTTGTAGTTACAAGCCTGGCCATCATCAAAAAGTAAAACTATACCCATCATGCATATACAAAATATACAAAATTTCCAACCAAAAAGAAAAATACATCGGGCCCCCAAAACAAAAACAGCGGCCATCGGTAGCCACCAATGATCATCGACCCCTCAGGTAAAAAGGGACCGATTCAAGATCCTCAGGAGGACCCTCATCAGGATCTTCCTCATCTGAGGACTCATCCATAGGAACCACAGAGGCGCGGGACGGAGCCCGAGCGGTGGAATCAAACGAATCCTCTGCGGAGTGTAATAACGGGAACCCCACATCTCACGATAGGCAGGTAAAACTCCAGGCGCAAGCTGAGGTAGCAAGTGAGGACAGGAGCCTCATGACGTCTCCAGGCAAGTGCTATCGACACGTCTCCCAAATACACGCAGCGGTCGGAGTTCAGGTTGATGTGCCAGCACTCCGGCCCTCCAAGGAAGGTCAGACGCACATCTCCCACGAACCCACGCATACGTGCAGACATCGTCGCGGTAGAAGTCAATCCTGTGCAGGCCAGAAGCCGGGGAAGGTAGGATCTTCTGTCTTTTCACCGTCGTCTTCGATCAGTACAGGGTGCACATAAACAGCAAATAATAGAAGCACAGGGAAAGAGGTAAGACATCCTACCATCAATACCAATACAGCAACCAAGAATCGAACGGCGCATAACACCCACGTAGCATGTAAAGGCAATAAATAAGCTTTTAAACAGATAACCAGTCAGGCAATCATTAATAAAGGTAATGAATAATTCATAATATCCAGGCAGTTAAATTCAGACAGTTAAATATCGGGTAAACAATAATTTTCAGATGACAGAATATTCCACGATGCATGGACACAATATTCAATTTCCTACTCCATGGAGCTAGACTCAAACAGTCGGAGAGAAAGATCAGGAGACATGTCTGTGACTCGGCTGCCGAGGCCAGTGCTATCAATAAATTTTCTCGTGCACAATCATGGCATTGCACAGACATTCTACACTAGATCACGATATAGGACAGTGTCAAGTCCGGATCGTCGGTGCGTTTGCATCGGTTTGCCCCACGGGCAAAGGAGCTACCAACTACCCATTGTGGAGGACCCGCACCCCGACGCCCCCAAGGTCATAACAAGACCCACACTTGTCTATTCGCACCCGCACAAAGGTGTGTTCAATCTCCTAGGCAACTTGGCCTTACAACAGTCCACACGGACATTCACAATGCATAAGACTCTATGCATGAACATGTATGATCCACAATTTCATACAATAGCATAATATACCACATTTGATCAAGAGAGTGCAACAAGCAAATTTGCATCCAAAAAGAACCCAATATCAACATAATATCAATTTATAATTCAAGGAACATATTTTAGGTCCATTATGGATTTCTAAAATCTCCAAGTCTTATGAAAATCATCTCATTGGTTCATTAAGGTTTATGAAATCCTTAATCTCTTGTATTCTTTGATTACTTGTAATCCGAGTAATGGGTTATGGAATCTTAACCCAAATTTTCACCTAGAGGTCGTGGCCTTCCCAAGGTTTCAAGTAAGTCATGTTCACATCATTAGGTCCATTTACTTGTTATTTTGATCCAAGTTATTTGATTCTTATAATTACCTTCCAAATTTAGCTTATCTCCTAAGTCTTAACCACAATCCATCATAAAAATTATTGTTACAAGTTTCCTGCTATTAATCTACGTTTAATTACTTGATTAATTCAAGTCTTGATATCTCAAATTTGTTATCTTTTCCCTCATTCAAGCCCTCAAAACCGTGGCACTCAAGAGGGTCCTAGGTTACAATTTTCTTCTCACTAGTTTAGTCTTCCTTTACTTAATTTGCCTAGCATTATTCTTGACACAATGTCAACCAAAATTCTGCTCTTAAAACAGCCCAAAACCGTGGCACTCACCAAGGTCCAACAACCAGAATTTTGTCCACTTGGATCAACCTTAACTACTTGATTTAATTAGCCTTGCATTGATCAAAATTTAAGTATCATTTCCCTTCATTTTCTAGCCCAAAACAGCCCCAAAACAGTGACACATCCAGGGGTCCAGCAACCAGAATTTTCCAGCAAGCAATCATGGATTTCAATCACAAAATTTCATGAATAATTAACCACTCAATCAACTACTCAAAGCTAAATTAAGATAACATTCAAGAAATCAATTTCAAGCAATTTCAAGAACAACCACCATGTGGTTTTTCTTCCAAAAATCAAACACAAGATTCCTAGTTGCTAAAGAGGTTGAGGAGGATTAATCTTCCTCTTACCAAGATGAAGAACCAAGAAAATTCCAAGAAGCACTCTTGATTTTCGGATTTGAAGCTCAAAAACCCTAGAAAATGTGGTCCAAGTTAGAACAATGTAATGATGTGAAAAAGAAGAAGAAAATGACCATTAAATCAAGAGGAAGCCAGAAACGAAAATGGAAGTGAAGGTCTGAAATTTTTCAGCCATGGGAGCTCACCTTCAAAGCTTGAAAAATGGTTGAAGATGGAAGCTTTCTTGAAAACTCCAAGCACAAAAGATGATGAGAAGGAGTAGGAGATTAAGAAAACATGGTTGGTGTAAATTTTTATGAAGGTTGGGGTTCTTGAGGAGTGGCTGGACGTATGGTGTCTTTGGGAGAGGAAGAAAGAAATGTTTGAAGAAAGAAAGAAGAAGAAGAAACGTAAAAGGAAGAAAGAAATGGTGTTTTTGGTGATAATGAGTTAAATGAATTATTTGGATAATTCAAATCAATTCCTTCTCCTTTTTGGGCTGCAGATTACGTAAATGAGAGAGAAGAGAGTGGGTGGGAAAAATTGGCTTCCTTTGGAAGCTAACACATGTGGTCAAAGCTTGGGGTCAAAGCTTCTTAAGGAAGCTTGAATATTTAACTATTAAATTTGAATTAAAGTGATTTGATTAGACATAAAGCGGATTACATTAGGATAATGTGATAGTATTTTTATTACACACTATTATCCAATAGATAATAGTTACAGTTGACAGAAGTCAGTATTTAATTGATCTGACAGATAAATTTTTCGCTGTACTGATTTAATTGTATCTGTAAAGATTTCTCGAAAATTGTGAAACCTCGTAAACTGTGTCAAGTCTCGGGTTTAGTAAGATCCCCCGTCGACATGTCCATAGTCCAAGGTTCTCAGAGAAAACATCGCGTTTCTCGATTAACTCGATCTTGCACGCAAAATTAGAAATATATTAAAATATTCGACGTTTCCGAAAAATTCCCAGAAAATTCCCAAAAATTGAAAATATTATAAAACGACCATTCGTCACGTAATTTTCTAATTTTTGAAGCGCTACAGTCGTTTTCCCGACTCTGCTCGAGTTTTAAGCAAAACGAGGAATATATTAAAATATTCGTCGTTTCCGAAAAATTCCATAAAAATTCTCATAAAAGACCCTGTTTGCCAATTTTTAAGAAAATTGGATGGGAAGCTTATCCTCGACTCATAGAAGATGTTTAAGCCGTTACTGGACGTTAAACCAGAGGCGGATGTGAGCCACATCCATAAACAATCTGTACATATCATCTTCTTCTTCTTCATGTCATCTCTAAACAAAAAAACAAAAAAAAAACAAAAAAAAAGAGGACGTGATGTCTACTGCACTCATGACGCGCAGTATAAAGATACGCCATGGACACTGTACATACAGGTATGTCATCATTTTCTATTTCTTTTATCTTTGTATCATTTTGTTGTATTTTGATTTTTGTACAGACGATCCTTTGAGCAGGGTCCTTCAGGGGTTTCTAGACTTCTTTACCTTGATGGTTTTCTTGAAGTCAAACAAAAAAAAAATAAAAAAATAAAAAAAAAAAAATAAAGTAAAAAAAAAAAAAGAGAGAAAAGATTCTGTGTTTCTTAATTTCAACCTTTTCTGACAACAACCAACCTACCCTCATAGGTGCAATTATTCCCTTTCCATTCTTTTTCCTACTTAAACACTCCATTTTCTCCATTTTCCTTCAACTCGAGAAACACTCAAAGGGAGGAAGAGTATAGAATGGGGCCTTCTATTCGTAACCTCAAAAATGTCTGTGTTTTTTGTGGGTCGAGTTATGGGAAGGGATTAGAGTTTAAAACGCAGCTAGCACTCTTGGTCGATCACTTGCTTTGCGAGGAATATTCATCTTGTATATGGGGGAGGTTGTCGTGGGTTAATGGGGGCTGTATCACTTGTTTGCTTCTATAGGAGGCAATCGGGTTTTAGGTGTTATTCCTAAACCTTTGGCTGAAAATAACATCACTTGGAAAGACAGTTGGAGAAGAAATTCGGGTAACATCTATGCATGGACGAATGAAAACAATGGTTGACAATTCTGATGCATTTATTGTCTTACCAGGTGGATTTGGTACTTTAGAAGAAATTTTTCAAATTGTCTCTTGGGCCGAACTAAACATCCACCATAGACCCATTGGTTTGTTGAATGTTAATAATTTCTTTGATCTTTTATTATCTTTTCTTGACAAAGTTGTCGAGCAAAATTTATCACTCCTTCACAAAGACAACTTCTTATCTCTTGCCTCCACTATTGATGAGCTCATTGATAAATTAGAAGCTTTTGAGTATGTACCTGATCAGGTATTAGCTCAGATAGATTGGTCAACAGAAGGAAGCAAATGAAGGAAGTAACAAGAAACAAAAGCCGATCTGCGACTTCATCTTTAATGGGTTTGATTTTATTGTACCTTGTTTTGTTTAAATTTGTGTCGACTTTCTCCAACAGTAATATCTTACGTCCTTTACTCATCTATATTTTAACATTGAGGACAATGTTGTGATTTAGTTGGGGGGAAGGATAGTTGATCCAAAATAAAAAAAAATAAAAAAAAAAAAAAAAAATAAAAAAATAAAAATAAAAATAAAAAAATTTGTTGTGTTGTTTGGAAAGTATGATATGATTGTCATGTACTTATTAAATCAATTAGTGATGGCGAGTAAGGAGTAATTTTACTCTTGAGACGCATCTTAATTGGTGGCGAGTAAGGAGTTTTTTAGGTAGTAACTAATTAGTACTAAAGTTTTATTGTTTGATTTCTTTTCGAGTCGATCTGCATCTTGACGATGTGTTTCTTTTCTCTCGCTTGGTGTTGATTCACTTCTTATCGGGTTGTGTTGCTCTTTTCTATATCTCTTTTTCACATTGAAGGCAATGTTATATTAAGCATGGGGAGAGATTTCAGCATGTTCTTTTTGTAAAAAAAAAAAATTTCAAAAAAAAAAAAAGAAAAGAAAAAAAAGGGGGTTCATTGCATGATTGAATAACTTTTCTCCCTTCTTGAACTGATATGCTTGGTGATGGATGATTAAATTGATGAATTGAGTTTGATGGATGCATACCTTGTGAGATTTTGAGCCTAATGGATGGATTCAACATTTATGTCATTCTCTTCTTTCTTGTGTGATTTTCACTCATGTTAATGACCACTCTAGAACTTGCTTTGATTCTTTTTAAGGCTACATTTCACTTGCATGCATGAACATGATTGAGGCCCTCTTTCTTAATTAGCTAGTTTAACCAAATAGCCAACCTTGTTTTCAATATGATATCAAGCACTCTTTTGACTTCTTGAAAATTCTCTGATTCTTGCCAACCTTGTATATTTTCCTTTGCTTAACCCCTTTGAGCTTATTTGAGCATTCCTTGTTTCTAGCTCATTATGTGCCTTAAATGAGAAATCGTGTTCTTACTTTACCTTAGGGAATAAAAGAACATTAGCTTGGTTAATGGATGAGTTTTTGAACAAGTGTGGGGGTGTGTGTACAAAATGGTTGTTGAAAAAGAAAAGAGTGCCCAAAAAGAAAAAAAATGTATGTATATAGTTATGTTCATATATATAAAAGAAAAAGAAAAAAAAAAAAAAAAAAAAAAAAAAAAAAACCAAGTGTTTAAAA
Organism: Ormosia emarginata; assembly: GCA_029884605.1. NCBI lineage: Eukaryota > Viridiplantae > Streptophyta > Magnoliopsida > Fabales > Fabaceae > Ormosia > Ormosia emarginata. The sequence continues at coordinate 21,075,279 of JAQQTP010000074.1, read as the reverse complement.
AAAAAAGGATTGGGAAATGAATATGTAAAGGGATACACACTTTAGAGTTGGGATGAACTTTTATGCTTGTTATTTGAACTCAGCTCTCATTTGCTTTTATTCTCTTTAGTATTTATCTTCTCATATCCATTTTATCCTCTCCTGTTACCTTGACCTCACTACAACCTTGAATAAAGTCCTCATGATTTGTGTGTGCATGTGTTTTGAGTAGTGGAGAAGTAGAAGATAAGCAAGCTTATGGTAGTGCAATTTTCATGGGTTGAATTGAGTGAAATACCTACCCTTTAAACACTTGAGAGATTGAGAGGGAATCTTGTGAAGATCTATCATTCTCGATTCATGTTGAAGATACCTTACTTGTTGATTTGAGATGTGGAGAATTGTTAACTCATGAATGTTTTGATCCCTTGAACCTTTGGTTGTTCTTCTTGATTGTAAAATTTTGGTCTTGAGTTTTGCCCAGGAGTGCAAAAAGCTAAGTGTGGGGGAATTTGATAAACACATATTTTATTCATTAAGAAACCCTTATATTTAGTCATTTACACTCTCCATATTCTTAATTGATTGAGTTTGACATGATTTTGTGAGTTTGAGCTCAAATTGGTCCTAATTGAATATTTTCAGCATTATTGAGATTTTACACTGTTTCTGTATTTCGGTCATAACTTGAGTTCCTGATATCTGACAATCATGAATTTTATCTTGTAGGAAAGCTAAGAGGAAGCTCTACAACTTTGATGAAGAGCTCGAAGTCTGATTCAGATGTCTAAGGGACCTAAGTTTACATGGAAGTCAGAATACGGGTTCTATCAGTAGAATCCGAACAGTGTGCACTCAAAAAATCATATCTCAAGATGTAATAATGGAGATGGGCTGAAATTTGGACAGTGGATAGTCAAGATCCAAATAAAAAACTTTCATGAAGAACACATTTTGAGAAAAAGAAGTCTAGTAGGTCATTTTGAGCTTGCAAGTCGGAACAGAGGTGCTGAAGTTGGGTTTGAGCAACCTACGGTATTTGGGACATATCTTGGCCTTAAGGAAGCCAAATTGGACGAACCAGCTATCCATTTTATAGCCAAGACAAGGATCTACAACTTTCATGAAGAACACTTTTCGTGGTTCTGAAGTATAGTGGGTCGTTTTTGGCTTCCAAGTCAGACACGAAATTTTCGTCCTCAACCATCCACTAATCCACTCATCCATCCACTAATCCACTCATCCACTCACCCACTCATCCACTAACTCACCCACTCATCCACTCATACACTAATCCAACCACTTAACCACTCCACCCACTCATCCACTAATCCATCCACTAATCCATCCACTCACCCATTCATGTCCATAATTTCCCACTCACCAAAAGTCCTTTGGCATTTTTCACTAATTCAACCACTCAACCATTCCACTCACTCATCCACTAAACCAATCCACTAAACCAACCCACTAATCCATCCACTAAAACACTCCACTCACTCATCCACTCATCCACCCACATCCCTTTGTCATTTTGTTACCTTAGACTTCTATAAAAGGCACCATTTATCATGAACAACATGAAACTCTCCTTCATTTTCTCTCTTAGTTTCTTGTTTCTTCATAGTTTCTTCTTGTTTCTTCATAGTTTTTCTTGTGATTTCTTTCTAGCTATGTGTAACTAAACCTCCCTTGGTTAAGGGGTGATGAAACCGCTAGTATTAATGTTGTAAACTTTGCATATTTGATTATTTCAACACGTTATGTTTTTATTCATATATTTCTCAATCTATTGTTGGTATGAAGGTTTTTGTACTTGCTCCTACTTTCAAAGTAGTAGATCTAGGTTTATTATGCGCGGTTGCAGTAGTAGATCTAGTGGGATGTATGATGTTCATGTGGGTATAATTATCTTTGTGCTATTTGCCGTTATAAAAGTGGTAGATCTGGGTTTATTATGCTTGCGCATTGCGGTATTAGATCTAGAGAAATATATGTTCTAAGTAATTTAATCCCGGTGTGTGATTAGACCTTAGTGTAATTGGTTTTCTAAATCTTAATGCAATTGTTGGATAGTTGTAAGAGCGGTTGCTTTATGACTAATCGGTGATTAGGAGTTGATTTGAGCGGTTGCTAAATTGGCCAACACGTAAGGAAAACAGAGATTTAATATCACAATTGCATAAAAACATAATTGAGCATGTTGGAATAAAAGGATATGTGGATTTACATTATCATATAAATCTAGTGGTGGATTCAGGTCTCTTAACCAATTTTCTTATATTGTTGATTTCGGTTTGTTTATTGTTATCTTTGAAGTTGTTCATTGTTCATCAAAACTCCAAAACCCCCTTTTCTTTGTTTATTGTTAATCGAGTCTAAATTGGGAATTGTTTAATAGTGTTAATTGAATTGGTTCTCTGTGGATCGACCCTTACTAACTACAACTAGTTGTAAGGTTTTTATTTTCTGGTGGGCCTGACAACTGATTTTTATCTTAATTTTAATCACTACATCCGCACGCATCACAAGTCGCATCACCAGTTGCTTCATTCCAAATCACCTTTACCAATGGAATCTCCTTGCCTCGTAGTTGCTTTATCCGTCGATCCTCGATTCTCGCAGGAGACGTTTCATAGGTCAGGTTCTCTTTTAACTGTACTGTGTCTGGTGCTATGACATGACTTGGATCAGGTAAATATTTACGAAGTTGTGACACATGGAAGACATTGTGTATGTTTGAAAGGATAGGGGTAAGGCTATCTGGTAAGCTACTTGGACCTATCCGTGAAGAATTTGGTAAGGTCCAAGAAATTTTGGAGTGAGTTTTCTAGATTTCAAGGCCCGGCCGACCCCAGTCGTGGGTGTGACTTTCAGGAACACATGCTCACCTTCTTCAAACTCAAGAGGCTTTCTTCTCTTGAATCTTCTTAACCTTCTCAGTCGTCTGCTGGATAATGTCTGGTCCAATCGTAAGACGTTCGCTGTCTTGGTACCAACATAATGGTGTTCGACACCGTCTTCCATACAGAGCTTCATAGGGTGCCATCCCTAAACTCGAATGTTAACTGTTGTTGTAGGTGAACTCCACCAGTGGTAGAACTTCATCCCAACTTCCAGTCTGTTCCATAGAACAAGCTCTAAGTAGGTCCTCTAGAGATTGGATCGTTCTTTCCGATTGACCATCGGTTTGCGGATGATACGCCGAACTCAGGCGCAATCTTGTTCCCAACGAAGCTTGTAAACTCTGCCAAAACTTTGAGATAAACCTCGGATCTCTATCCGAGACTATACTCGTAGGCACATCATGTACTTTGACAATTTCCCCAATATACAGTCGGGTCAGCTTTTCCAAACTGTACCTTATGTTAATCGGGAGGAAATGAGCCGATTTTGTAAGCCGATCAACTATTACCCAAATCGAGTCATGTCCCATCCTTGTCCTTGGCAATCCCACAACAAAGTCCATTGCGATGCTGTCCCACTTCCATTCGGGAATAGACAATGGTTGCAGCAACCTGCGGTGTCGCTGATGTTCCACTTTGGCTTTTTGACGGAGACTAGACAAGTCGATACACATCTAGTGACATCACTTTTAGTCCATGCCACCGAACAACTTCTTCAAGTCTTGGTACATCTTCGTTATACCAGGGTGCATACTTAGCTTGCTAGTGTGGGCATGATCCACAATATATCGTCTAAGCTCTTGGTCACGAGGAACACAAACTCTACCTCGGAATCTCAGAATTCCATATGTTCCTTCTTCGAACTCTGTTTTCTCGCCTTGTTTCATTTGTTCTCTTATTCCTTGCAAGAATTCATCGGTCTTCTGTTTTTCCCGTATGTCTTCCATCAACTCGCTTGAGATGGTAACCATATTCATGCAAATTCTTCCGGGTTCCAACTTAACAAATGACCATACATCTCTAAATTGTTTGATGAGATCTCTTTCCTTAATCATCAAGGCAGAAATACTGATAGTCTTTCTACTTAAGGCGTCGGCCACAACGTTCGCCTTGCCAGGGTGGTACAACAACTGGAAGTCATAATCCTTCAAAAACTCCAGCCATCTCCGCTGTCTCATATTCAGCTCTTTCTGATCGTACAAGTACTTCAAGCTCTTGTGGTCACTGAAGATGTTGAATGTCGCTCCATAAAGGAAATGTCTCCATATCTTCAGAGCAAAAACCACAGCTACCAACTCCAAATCATGAGTCGGGTAATTCTTCTCATGCACTCGCAACTGTCACGAAGCATAGGCTACCACCTTTCGGTGTTGCATAAGAACAGATCCCAATCCTTGATACGAAGCGTCACAGTACACCTCGAACGGTTCATTCGGATCAGGTAACACCAATACATGTGAGGTAGTCAGCCGTTTCTTCAACTCTTGAAAACTCTGCTCACATCTATCAGTCCATTCGAAAGCTTGATTCTTCTTTGTCAATTGAGTGAGCGGTCCGGCAATCTTGGAAAACCCTTCTATGAACCTCCGGTAATATCCGGCTAAGCCAACAAAACTACGGACTTCCGTCACTGACTTCGGTTGTTCCCACTGCAATACTGCTTCTACTTTGCATGGATCCACTGCAATTCCTTCTTTTGATATCACATGACCCAAAAACTTCACCTCATCTAGCCAAAACTCGCACTTCGACGACTTGGCATACGGTTCCTTTTCCTTCAAAATCGGAGAACTATCTTTGAGGTGCTCGGCATGATCCTCCCGATTACGGGAATATATCGAATGTCATCAATGAAGACGACAACAAACTTATCCAAGTACGGACGAAAGATGCGGTTCATATAGTCCATGAAAATAGCAGGGTGCATTCGTCACACCAAACGGCATCACAAGATACTCGTAATGACCGTATCGCATACGGCAGGTGCTTGGGTATATCCTCCGTCTTCACTCTTATCCGATGGTATCCGGATCTCGAGTCAATCTTCGAGAATACCGCTGCCCCTTCGGTTGGTCCATCAAGTCGTCAATTCTCGGGAGAGGATATTTGTTCTTGATTGTCAACTTGTTCAATTGCACGTAGTCCACGCACAATCTCGAGGTACGTCCTTCTTTTCGAACTAGTAGCACGGGTGCTCCCCACGGGGACACACTTGGTCTAACGAATCGCTTCTCCAAAAGCTCTTCCAGCGCTTCTTAAGTTCGGCTAATTATGTCGGTGACATTCGGTACGATGCTATAGACACGGGACCAGCTCCCGGTACTAGATCAATAGCAAACTCGATCTCACGTGCCGGTGGTAAACCAGGTACTTCTTCAGGGAAGATCTCAGGAAATTCCTTCACTACCGGAATAGTACTTAAATCAGCCTCACTCTCAACTTTCAAAGAAGATAATAGCATGTACCCCTGAGCTCCTTCTTTCAAGAAAGCTCGTGCTTGGTTGGCCGTCAAGTATTTAGAATTCTCATCCATAGGAAAGACTATGGTCTTACTAGAACAATCTAACAGAACATGGTTGGAAGATAACCAGTCCATCCCTAGGATTACATCTAACTGTGAAAGAGGTAAACGGATCAAATCGACGAAAAAAGATTCGACCTTCAACAATCAAAGGACACTTCAAATTATCGACTTTGGTAGTAGTAACTACCGGTTTATCGGTGGGGTCTTTGGATTGAAACACTCAATAGTATAAACACCTCCGGCTTCAAAAGGTAGTTCGAAATGATTCCTTTTATCACTCTTGTGAGATGATTTTTCCCACACTTCGGCATTTGGACGGGTAAACCAAGTCGTAGCACATTGGTTGTTGACTCCCGTCGGTCGGTCTTCTAAAAGCGGTTTGAACCACCGCCTCCATATGATATGAAAGAATGGGTTGCCCAGTCATACCTTCATCTTCGGTGATCACAGGTACTTTTAAAATTTCCGATTACCTTCTATGGTGCCTTCTCCTTGAATCAAGTCTTCGGATTCGAAGCTTCACTCTCCTCATAGTATAAACTCGACCTCCCAAGTAACATCGCCTTCGGCTTCTAATGCCCTTTGAGCTCCATTCCACCAGTCTTCGGCATTTCCGACAAGCATAAAAGTCGCATAATTTACCTTCTTGTCTTCCGCACAATTCATGCCACGAAAGACTTTTTCCAGCTCCTTGATCCATAGATTAGCCTTGTCGGGATCAAACTCCCCTTGAATTGCGGAGGGTGATGACGACGAAACTCGCTAAGTTTTGCGCGTCGGCGGTCGCCTCGAGCCGTTGAGCGACTCTTTCTTGTTGTTGAGCGGCGCGTTCATTTTGTTGGGCGATGACTTCACCATTCTCTCGCATCGCTTCAATAGCACCGCCATATCTCCACCTCTTGCCATCTTGCTCTTCTCTCAAATTAGATTACCGAAAACATAAGAAAAGTCGAGGAATCCACTCAAGACACCCATCACGAGATTCACACAAAGACAAACAAGACAGACTCACACTCAAGACCCAAAGAAAACATAAACCGGGGCTCGATACCAACTTAATGTAACGCCCTTTTTGGGAGGGAACGTCACATTGTCAAATAAATAAAATGCGGAAATTAAATAAACAAACGATTAAGACCGGTTCATTTTAATTAATTAATGTTTAACCATGTGAGCAAACTTGGCAATATTTTTTTTTATATATAATAATAATAATAATGATACTACGGAATGCGGATAAAAGTGACGAATAAAACAATACACGAAATTTGCACTGAATAGCATACATATATATATATATATATAATTTAATACAACTGTTTTGTAGTTACAAGCCTGGCCATCATCAAAAAGTAAAACTATACCCATCATGCATATACAAAATATACAGCCCAACCAAAAAGAAAAATACATCAGGCCCCCAAAACAAAAACACTGGCAGCCATCAGTAGCCACCAATGATCATCGACCCCTCAGGTAAAAAGGGACCGATTCAGGATCCTCAGGAGGACCCTCATCAGGATCTTCCTCATCCGAGGACTCATCCATAGGAACCACAGAGGCGCGGGACGGAGCCCGAGCGGTGGAATCAAACGAATCCTCCTGCGGAGTGTAATAACGGGAACCCCACATCTCCCTGATAGGCAGGTAAAACTCCAGGCACAAGCTGAGGTAGCAAGTGAGGACAGGAGCCTCATGACGTCTCCAGGCAAGTGCTATCGACACGTCTCCCAAATACACGCAGCGGTCGGAGTTCAGGTTGATGTGCCAGCACTCCGGCCCTCCAAGGAAGGTCAGACGCACATCTCCCAAGAACCCACGCATACGTGCAGACATCGTCGCAAAGAAGTCAATCTGTGCGGCGCCGAAGCGGGAAGGCGGGATCTTCTGTCTCTTCACCGTCGTCTTCGATCGCACAGGTGCACATAAACAACAAATAATAGAAGCACGAGGGAAAGAGGTAAGACATCCTACCATCAATACCAATACAAAGAACCAAGAACCGAACGGTGCATAACGCCCACGTAGCATGTAAAGGCAATAAATAAGCTTTTAAACGAGATAACCAAATACCAATCATTAATAAAGGTAATGAATAATTCATAATATCCGTGCACAAATTCGATTGCAAATATCAAGTAAACAATAATTTTCGATATGACAAAATATTCCACGATGCATGGACACAATATTCAATTTCCTACTCCATGGAGCTAGACTCAAACGCCCATGGAGAGAAAGATCGGGAGACATGTCATAGTGACTCGACCTGCCGAGGCCGTGCTATCAATAAATTTTCTCGTGCACAATCATGGCATTGCACGGACATTCTACACTAGATCACGATATAGGACATGTCAAGTCCGGATCGTCGGTGCGTTGCATCGGTTTGCCCCACGGCCAAAGGAGCTACCAACTACCCATTGTGGAGGACCCGCATTAGGCCAACATAAGCATCATTACGCCCCGCAAATGGTCATAACAAGACCCACACTTGCATGAACATGTATGATCCACAATTTCATACAATAGCATAATATACCACATTTGATCAAGAGAGTGCAACAAGCAAATTTGCATCCAAAAAGAACCCAATATCAACATAATATCAATTTATAATTCAAGGAACATATTTTAGGTCCATTATTGATTTCTAAAATCTCCAAGTCTTATGAAAATCATCTCATTGGTTCATTAAGGTTTATGAAATCCTTAATCTCTTGTATTCTTTGATTACTTGTAATCCGAGTAATGGGTTATGGAATCTTAACCCAAATTTTCACCTAGAGGTCGTGGCCTTCCCAAGGTTTCAAGTAAGTCATGTTCACATCATTAGGTCCATTTACTTGTTATTTTGATCCAAGTTATTTGATTCTTATAATTACCTTCCAAATTTAGCTTATCTCCTAAGTCTTAACCACAATCCATCATAAAAATTATTGTTACAAGTTTCCTTCCTATTAATCTACGTTTAATTACTTGATTAATTCAAGTCTTGATATCTCAAATTTGTTATCTTTTCCTCATTCAAGCCCTCAAAACCGTGGCACTCAAGAGGTCCTAGGTTACAATTTTCTTCTCACTAGTTTAGTCTTCCTTTACTTAATTTGCCTAGCATTATTCTTGACATAATGTCAACCAAAATTCTGCTCTTAAAACAGCCCAAAACCGTGGCACTCACCAAGGTCCAACAATCAGAATTTTGTCCACTTGGATCAACCTTAACTACTTGATTTAATTAGCCTTGCATTGGTCAAAATTTAAGCATCATTTCCCTTCATTTTCCAGCCCAAAACAGCCCCAAAACCGTGACACATCCAGGGGTCCAGCAACCAGAATTTTTCAGCAAGCAATCATGGATTTCAATCACAAAATTTCATGAATAATTAACCACTCAATCAACTACTCAAAGCTAAATTAAGATAACATTCAAGAAATCAATTTCAAGCAATTTCAAGAACAACCACCATGTGGTTTTTCTTCCAAAAACCAAACACAAGATTCCTAGTTGCTAAAGAGGTTGAGGAGGATTAATCTTCCTCTTACCAAGATGAAGAACCAAGAAAATTCCAAGAAGCACTCTTGATTTTCGGATTTGAAGCTCAAAAAATGAATTAAGTAGAAAATGTGGTCCAAGTTAGAACAATGTAATGATGTGAAAAAGAAGAAGAAAATGACCATTAAATCAAGAGGAAACCAGAAAAACGAATGGAAGTGAAGGTCTGAAATTTTTCAGCCATGGGAGCTCACCTTCAAAGCTTGAAAAATGGTTGAAGATGGAAGCTTTCTTGAAAACTCCAAGCACAAAAGATGATGAGAAGGAGTAGGAGATTAAGAAAACATGGTTGGTGTAAATTTTTATGAAGGTTGGGGTTCTTGAGGAGTGGCTGGACGTATGGTGTCTGGGATATTCATCGAGAGGAAGAAAGAAATGTTTGAAGAAAGAAAGAAGAAGAAGAAACGTAAAAGGAAGAAAGAAATGGTGTTTTTGGTGATAATGAGTTAAATGAATTATTTGGATAATTCAAATCAATTCCTTCTCCTTTTTGGGCTGCAGATTACGTAAATGAGAGAGAAGAGAGTGGGTGGGAAAAATTGGCTTCCTTTGGAAGCTAACACATGTGGTCAAAGTTGGGGTCAAAGCTTCTTAAGGAAGCTTGAATATTTAACTATTAAATTTGAATTAAAGTGATTTGATTAGACATAAGCGGATTACATTAGGATAATGTGATAGTATTTTTATTACACACTATTATCCAATAGATAATAGTTACAATGTTGATGAGAAGTCGATATTTAATTGATCCGACGAGATAAATTTTTCATTTGTCCCATTGATTTAATTGTATCTAATATAAGATTTCTCGAAAATTACAAAATCTCATAAATCATGTCAAGTCTCGGGTTTAGTAAGATCCCCGTCGACATGTCCATAGTCCAAGGTTCTCGGAGAAAACATCGCGTTTCTCTCGATTCTCCAAGGTTTCAAGACTTTCGAGAAATTTTAACGAGGAATATATTAAAATATTCGACGTTTCCTAAAAATTCCTATTGTCTAAAAATTCCTAAAAATTGAAAATATTATAAAACGACCATTCGTCATATAATTTTCTAATTTTTGAAGCGCTACGATCGTTTTCCGACTCTGCTTTCGAGTTTTACGCAAAACGAGGAATATATTAAAATATTCGTCGTTCCCGAAAAATTCCATAAAAATTCTCATAAATCACAAATATTAGAAAATGACTATTCATGGTGAAATAATCAATTTCCTGAGTGTTACACTGGGTCTCCATTCAACTCTCGGCCAAGTTCTTGCACGCAAAACAAGGAATATATTAAAATATTCGTCGTAAAGTTTCAAGTTTCTTCTAAAATTCAAGAAAAATTCCTAAAAATCAAGAATATTATAAAATGATGATTTATGATCAAATATGTATTTTTCGGGATATTACAACATGCGTACATCTACCATGAGCCATTGACTTTCTTCAAAAATGGACAAAACATAACACAACAAAACAAACATAATTATTTCAAACAACAATGTCTCATCTCAGAAACTAAACACACAAAATCACACAATTCAAACAAGACAAGTTCAATTCACGAATCCTAACAGTCTCCAACTTGAGCTTCTTCATTCAGCCTTCTATGGCGTAACTTCTGCAAGTCGTCAACTTCCAAACAGCTTCTCGAACCAAACTTACACCAGTTATTTCTTTCTCCAAAAGATCGGTTTTCCAAAGCCCTTTTGATCTCCTCACAAAAGAATTCCTATTCTCCTAATACAGTACACCTAGGCGAAGTCATAGTTTCCTGTACATACAGAACATTACATATTGAGTAGGCCAATCCTCAATATCATGCAACTGTATAACAGTAGCTACTAACATTCAACATATGGCAAGCCATGCATTCCTTTCCCATCATCTCAATCAAGAGACAAGGAAGTGCACAACATACAAAAATTCTAATATGCCTAAGCAAAACAAGTCCATATCCTGGCTCAACAGGATGAACTGCTCTGATACCATCTAATGTAACACCCCTTGATATAGTAACCACAGCACAATCGTCATTACACCACAGTTACTAAATCTAGGCGTGTCACAGTTCCAATTACATTAATTTCAAAGTTTAAGTTATTTCTTTTATGCATAAATAGAAAATAGAAATTACACCACAATTTGATATGTATTCTCGAATGAAACATAATTAGTACCCAACCATTTTATACACAACCACCGATAAAAAACATATTCCATATATATATATATATATATATATATATATATATATATATATATTATAGTCATCCTTAACACCAATCACTGATAACACAAAGAATAATACTTATATAGTCAAATAGAATACAGCGGGAACAAAACACTAAAGGGGAAAAGTAGTAATCCTTGGGATAGGCACTACTAGCAGACAAAGCCGCAACCCAATATATATGTGACGCTCAGTGTCCCAGTTGACACGACAGGTATCAATGCCCCCACGAAGTTGCAATCGTACGTAACCGAAAGGATCTCGTCTAGACGCCAAAACGAGAATAATGAATCGTCCCAATCCAATCAGCAAAGGTGTGGCCCCTCATCTTCTTCCTCACGATCATTTATCAAACATATATATATATATAACAAAAGTACAAGAATACAAGAAAGAGGTGAGACATCAGACTTACATTACCAATTATGGCAGTAAAGAAACAAAACGGCGCAGAGCACCCACATAGCATTTCAGCACATATATTCATCAACAGTGACAATAGAATGAACAAGAAGAGCAAAGACAACAACACATAGTAGTAAGAATCAACAATAACAGTAAACATCAATAATACCCTAAGTAGTCAACAGAGTCTTAGATAATGAACAATTAAAACATTTCAGATAATCATGGCATCAATATCACAATAGTATAATCATCATATAAAAGAGTACCATATGATATGCGGACTCACAATGTCGACTCTCAATGCATGTATACTTAGTACCAAGATTTTCCATTTCATTTCAAATATGAATGTCCCAAAAGATCTTCCCCCCTTCAATGACAGTCTACCTGGACCACGAAGAGAATAGTATTTGTCGGGCCATCCGCAAAACGTTGCAAAGGTTCTTCATGGCCAAAATCACATGGGTATATATATAAAAATGAATCACCACGCCCTGATGCCCCTAGATCCTTCCCATGGGATTGCACTATTCAATTCTCATTCATTTTCCATAAAAAAATAGTGATTGTCAGGTGCGTAATGCGTGTACACCGCGCTTTACGGTCCTCAATCATATCCATCACATATCACACTATTCAATTCTCAATAATTCACTGCGTAAAGAATAATGATTTGTCAAGCCCGTAATGCGTGCAATCGGTATAGACCGCACCTTACGCCACCCATAGATCCATCACTATACCACATTATTCGATTCGCATTCATAGGCCCATACAACCTTTTAACAACCATCGACTAAGAGTAATTTGTTCAATGCATACCGATTCAATGCATAATCATAGGCTCATCCACCTTTTAACAATGCCATAGATCGAGCAAATTGTTCAATGCGTTAATTCAATTCATAATCATAGGCTCATCCAACCTTTTAACAGTCATCGATTGAGCAATTTATTCAATACATGCCGACTCAATGCATGATCCTAGGCTCATCCAAATTTTTTAACAGTCATCGATTGAGCAAATGTCTAATGCATGTTGACTCCATGCACAATCATGTATATTCAACATATTCACATATATTTCACAATACACATTTTCCATAATATGCCACAATTTGGCCAATTCAAGTATTAACAGAATTTTAGTCCCAAACACGGATCCACAATAGTATACTGTTAATTTCTCAAGAGTAATAGCACACTTTTAGAAGTTCATTTTGGGGTTTCACCCTAACTTAACAAGTCTTATGAGATCATTATAAAGTTCCACTTAAATTATCATCTCTTATAAATTTATTTTCTAGAGAGATTTCTTTTGAAGTCCTTATTCAAGCTTCATTCTTTTAAATTGATCAAGTTCCTTAATCTAATCGATTGTTGCTCACATACAATTTCTCTAAGGATTTTGCAAGTCTCACAAACTCTCTTGTTCTTCCTTTATGTTCAACATCATTCAAATCCACAAGATAAAGTCTTGTTCTTTATTCTTTCCATTTTATGAGTTCCTAAGGGATCTAAAATTTCCCAATCATCTAAGTCTCTATTCTTGCACTACATTTTGTGATATTTTGTCTTAAAAATCCGTGAGCCTCATTACAACATAAGTCCACCCTTTTTCCTTCATCACAATATTGATCACTTACCAATTAATCACTTAACTCTCATTTTACACAAAATCAATCCAACTTCCTAGAATCCATGACCAAAACCGTGGCCTCCAAAGTCTGTTACTAACATCAATTTCTTCCATTTTATGCATTAATTCCTTGATATATAATCACTCAAATTTTAGTTCACACAAAATCATTCCTATTTCCCTAAATTCCAAGCCAAAACTGTGGCCTCACCTTAGGTTAGAAAACCCTCAAAAATTCCCATCCATTAATTCTAACATTATCATTCAACCTTTAATTACATAAGCTTCATTTTATTTGTGTACAAAAACCAATTTATACCCCAAAATCCTAGCCAAAACCGTGGACTCACATTAGGGTAGGAAACTCCAAATTTTCCATTTAACAACCCTAACATGATCAAGCAATTTCAACACATCCAATACATTCAAGATCACCATTCAAGCATTAATCCAATTCAAGAATACTTAAACATGCAAAATCACCAAACAAAGTGAGCATACCAACATGGATTTCTCCATCAACAATCACACAAAGGTTTCCTTACTACCAAGATAGGTTGAAGAGGATTATCTCCCTCTTACCTCTTGAAGACAACATAAGGAAGCAAGCCTCTTGGTTCTTTGTAGGGATTTTCGTACTACACCTTCAAGCAAATCATAAGGACATCAAAACTCATCAAAATCATCATCAAAGCTTAGAAAAGGAACCCTTGATCACCTAAGAGATCAAGGATCACGAAAATGAGGAGAAAAGATGGAAAAGTCATGAACTTTACCTTAAAGTTTCCAACTTTGAAGCTTGATAGATCCAAAATGAAAATGGATGATTTTGGTGATGGTCACAACATGAAAGTTGCTTAGAATGGTGCCTAGATTCAAGATCAAGGGTTGTTTGAAAAAAACGCTTGGATGGCTCAAAAATGGTGTTTTGGCCGTGGAAAGAGGAGAAAATGGAGAGGAAATGGAGTTTTTGAAGATGACTCCAACTAGAAAAGTGTTTAGAATGTAATGGAGATCAAGGAAATTGGTTGTTTGAAAGAAAAGCTTGAAGACTCCAAAAATGGTGTCTTGGCCGAATATGAGAGGAGGAGAGAAGAAGGTGATGACTTTCTTTTGTGAAAGAAAAAGATCCAACAAGAAAGGAAGATCTTCAAAGTGAAGATTCAAGAAGATTGAAGCTTGAAATCAAGCATCCATGGAGTGTGGAAGGGTGGGGGCTGCCGTGGAGTTAGAGAGAAGGAGGAGAAGAGAAGAAGAAGATAGAGAGAAGTTGGAGAAAAGTGAAAATGAAAGTTAGAGAGAAAAGTAATAGTAAAGTGATTTGAAGTGAAATGTGTAATTAGGTATATTTTGTGTAAGTATGTGAATTAAATTGTGTGGCCACAAAGAGCTCTAAAAAATGTGTGGTGGAGAGGAGGAGAGAGAGAGAGGGGGTGAAGCTTCTTGAAGAAGCCAATAGGAAAGTGCAAGGAAGCTTTCTCCAAACTTCTCCAACAAGTTAAGGCTCACCTTTTGATAAAAAGTAAAGGTGATGTGACATAAAGTAGATTTCCTTTGGATAAGGTGATAGAATTTCTATTACAAACTATTATCCAATGGACAATTGTTATAGATGCAAAAAAATTGATATTAATTGTCTAACGGATAAAAATGTATTCAATATTTTTATTTGATCGATAAAAATATCAAAAAACGTGAAATCTCGTAAATCGTGTCTGTCCTCGGGTTTAGTAAGATCCTCCATCGACGTTTCTTCAGCTCAAGGTTCTCGGGAAAAATATCTCATTTTTTCGACTCCACTAATGTGCATGTAAAACGAGAAATAATATTAAAATATTCTGCATTCACGAAAAAAATACAAAAAAATTCACAAAAATCACAAATATTATAAAACGATCTATTTATCCTAAAATTATTAATTTTCGGGATGTTACAACTCCCCTTCAAATAGAAATTTCGTTCTCGAAATTTTCATTCCTTAGAATAAATATTGACGTTTTCTTCATCTTATCTTCTGACCTCTACGTCGCGCTTCTAATCACGTCAATTCAAATCACCTTACCAATGTGATCTCCCTGCCTCCGTGTTGCTTTGCCTCTCCTATTCTTGATTTTCACAAGAAGCATTTCATAGATCAAGCTCTCTCTTAATTATACTGTGTCCCGTTCGATGACATGGCTGGATCGGGGATATACCATCGCAATTATGACCTATGGAAGATATTATGAAAATTAGAAAGAAGGGATGACAAAATCAATTGGTAGGCTACCGGACCAATGCGAAGAGGAATTTGATACAGTCCGTAGAATTTTGGAGTGAGTTTATTGGTAACTCAGACAAGACGACATTGAAGCTAGACGTCATACTCCTTCAAAAACTCTAATAACCTTCTCTCGCCATGTTCAGCCCTTTTTATCGAATGGATACTTCAGGCCCTTGTGATTTCTAAAGGCGTTGAACATTGCTTCACACAGAAAGCGTCTCCATGTCCTTAGAGCAATTTCAACTACGGCTAACTCCAAGTCGTAAGTTGGGTAATTCTCAATGCACCCTCAACTACCTTAAGGCATAAGTCACAACTTCTCAACTTTTGCATGAACACACATCCTAAACCTTGATGTGAAGCATCACAAAACACTTCGAATGTTTCATTGGGATTGGGTAGTATCAAAATCGGAATATCTCCTCAACCCTTGAAAACTTTCTCCACTTGTGCTGGTCCATAAAAGTTTTGATTCTCTTCTTATAAGCTAAGTAAGATGTCCCACTATCTTGGAGAATCCGTCGATACTCCTTCGATAAAAACTAACTAACCTATGAATTACTAGGGTATTATGGTCTCCGATCTTTCCCATTTGCAAACTGCTTCAACCTTTTGTGAATCCACAACAATCCATCCATTTGAAATTCATGATCCAAAACTAAACCTCCTCAAACGAGAATTTTACTCGATAATTTGGCGTTTACTTCTTTTCCTTCAAAGTCCGGAAAATTTCATTGAGATGTCCAACGTGTCCTTCCATATCTTCGAGAATAGATCAAAATGTCATCATTAATGACAACGACAATTCTGTTCTAGGTAAGGATAGAAGATACAATTCACGTTATCCATGAATATGACAGGAGCATTTGCCACTCCGAACGGCATCACGAGATACCCAAAATTTCCATAGCGTGTTCAGAAAATCATTTTTGGAACGTCCTCAACTTCCCACAAATCTAATGATGACCAGTACGTATATTTGTCTTGGAGAAAACAATGACTTCCTTCTCACTGATCCGTCAAATCATTTACCTTCCTCCGAGAATACTCATCTTTGATCATAATCTTGTTTAACTGGTGACAGTCCTCATATCACCGAGAAGTTTCATTCTTCTCTTTAACTGACAGCATTGTAGCTCATCGTAAGAAACTCATTGATTATGATAGCGACATTCATATTCCCGTTACTTTTGTCGTTCACAAAAGGTAACATGTATCCTTGGATTTCTTTTCCTTACAAAGCTTTGACTTTGTTGATTGTCACGAACTCAAAAGTCTTAGTTTCGGAAATCACTAGGGTTTTCATTGGAACGATCTAGCAGGATATAACCAGAAAATAACCAATCTATCCCTAAAGTTATGAACTCTCATAGGTGTGATTTTAGATAAGCAAGATAAATCAACAAAAGGTTCGATCTTTAGTAGAAATAAGATAGATTAAATAAACTTGAGTATCAACAACAAGTCTTAGTAACAGAAACGGAAACAACTAAGTCGAAGATAATAAAGACACAGATGAATCCAAATGATCCATACGGTCATACACTATAAAGAAATGGGTTGCCCCCAGAATTTTACAGCACAGTTACGGGATCATCGTTATGGTACAATCTCCATCGTTTGGATTTTTAGCCTGGGAAACCTTCGCTCCATCCAGGGTGTAATCTTTCCCTTCAGCTTAGGATCTTGAAGCACACACATCATTAACAGAAGACTTCTTCTTCGCTAAAGCACATTGTTTAGAAACGTGGCTAAAGCACATTGTTTAGAAACGTGTCCGGGCTTTCCGCACCTGAAGCAGATTATCCCTTTGATCTTACACTCCTTCGTGAAGTGGTTCTTTCTGCATTTCTTACATCTTGGCGAAGATGTCGGGGTTTGACTGGATCTACTGCCACTAGCGCTTTCTCCATGAGTTGGGTGTTGTTGTTGTTTCCTTGACAATTGTGAATAAGGTTTCCGCTTAAACTAATTAACCTTTCTATTATTCCTCCTTTGGAATCTAGGCAGTCCAAGGTTGCCCCAAATCCAATTTTCCTCCAACAGATTCTGAACCTCAACTTCCAATTCTCGTTGCTGCGTGGCACCTTGACCTTGGTGAGTTGTCACCTCAGCTATCCTTTGCCTTTCTTCTGCAATCGCAGCCATACTCCTATTGTCTTGTCCTACGCTCACATGCGTACGTCTGCCATGAGCCATTGACTTTCTTCAAAAATGGACAAAACATAACACAACAAAACAAACATAATTATTTCAAACAACAATGTCTCATCTCAGAAACTAAACACACAAAATCACACAATTCAAACAAGACAAGTTCAATTCACGAATCCTAACAGTCTCCAACTTGAGCTTCTTCATTCAGCCTTCTATGGCGTAACTTTTGCAAGTCGTCAACTTCCAAACAACTTCTCGAACCAAACTTACACCAGTTATTTCTTTCTCTAGAAGATCGGTTTTCCAAAGCCCTTTTGATCTCCTCACAAAAGAATTCCTATTCTCCTAATACAGTACACCTAGGCGAAGTCATAGTTTCCTGTACACACAGAACATTACATATTGAGTAGGCCAATCCTCAATATCATGCAACTGTATAACAGTAGCTACTAACATTCAACATATGGCAAGCCATGCATTCCTTTCCCATCATCTCAATCAAGAGACAAGGAAGTGCACAACATACAAAAAATCTAATATGCCTAAGCATAACAAGTCCAGATCCTGGCTCAACAGGATGAACTGCTCTGATACCATCTAATGTAACACCCCTTGATATAGTAACCACAGCACAATCGTCATTACACCACAGTTACTAAATCTAGGCGTGTCACAGTTCCAATTACATTAATTTCAAAGTTTACGTTATTTCCTTTATGCATAAATAGAAAATAAGAGCCTCGAATGAAACATAATAAGTACCCAACCATTTTATACACAACCACTGAAATAAAAACATATTCCATATATATATATATATATATATATATATATATATATATATATATATATATATATATATAAATATATAATCATCCTTAACACTAATCACTGATAACACAAAGTATAATACTTATATAGTCAAATAGAATACAGCGGGAACAAAACACTAAAGGGAAAAAGTAGTAATCCTTAGGATAGGCACTACTAGCAGACAAAGCCGTAACTCCATATGTATGTGACGCTCAGTGTCCCAGTCGACACAACAGGCATCAATGCCCCCACGAAGTTGCAATCGTACGTAACCGAAGGGATCTCGTCCAGATGCCAAATCGAGAATAATGAATCATTCCAATCCAATCAGCAAAGATGTGGCCCCTCATCTTCTTCCTCACGATCTTTTATCATATATATATATATATATATATATATAAGAATATAAGAAAGAGGTGAGACATCCTACTTATATTACCAATTATGAAAGAAATAAAAAAATGTGAGACATCTTACTTACATTACCAATTATGGTAGTAAAGAAATAAAACAGCGCAAAGCGCCCACATAGCATTTCAGTACATATATTCATCAGCAGTGACGGTAGAATGAATAGTAAGAGCGACAACAACACATAGCAATAAGAATCAACAATAACAGGTAAACATCAATAATACCCCAAGCAGTCAATAGAGTCTCAGTTAATGAACAATTAAAACATTTCAGATAATCATGGCATCAATATCACAATAGTATAATCATCATATAAAAGAGTGTCATATGATATGCGGACTCACAATGCCGACTCACAATGTCGACTCACAATGCATGTGCACTTGGTACCAAGATTTTCTATTTCATTTGAAATATGAACGTTCCAGAAGATCTGCCCCCCTCAATGACAATCTACACTGGACCACGAAGAGAATAGTGTTTGTCGGGCCATCCGCAAAGCGTTGCAAAGGTTCTTCATGGCCAAAATCACAGGGGTATATATATAAAAATGAATCACCACGCCCTGATGCCCCTAGATCCTTCCCACGGGATCGCACTATTCAATTCTCGTTCATTTACCATAAAAAGAACAATGATTGTCAGGCGCGTAATGCGTGCAATCCGTATACACTGCGCCTTACGGTCCTCAATCAGATCCATCACAGATCACACTATTCAATTCACAATAATTCACTGCGTAAAGAATAATGATTTGTCGGACCCGTAATACGTGCAATCGGTATACACTGCGCCTTACGCCCCCCATAGATCCATCACTGACCACATTATTTGGTTCACATTTATAGGCCCATACAGCCTTTTAACAGTCATCGACTGAGCAATTTGTTCAATGCATACTGATTCAATGAATAATCATAGGCTTATCTAGCCTTTTAACAGTCATAGATTGAGCAAATTGTTTAATGCGTTAATTCAATTCATAATCGTAGGCTCATCCAGCCTTTTAACATTCATCGACTGAGCAATTTATTCAATACATGCTGACTCAATGCATGATCCTAAGCTCATCCAGCCCTTTAACAGTCATTGACTGAGCAAATGTCTAATGCATGTTGACTCCATGCACAATCATGTATATTCAACATGTTCACATATATTTCACAATACACATTTTCCATAATATGCCACAATTTGGCCAATTCAAGTATTAATAGAATTTTAGTCCCAAGCACGGACCCATAATAGTATAGTGTTAATTTCTTAAGTGTGATAGCACACTTTTAGAAGTTCATTTCTGGATTTCACCCTAGCTTAATAAGTCTTATAAGATCATTATAAAGTTCCACTTAAATTATCATCTCTTATAAATTCATTTTCTAGAGAGATTTCTCTTGAAGTCCTTATTCAAGCTTCATTCTTTTAAATTGATCAAGTTCCTTAATCTAATCGATTGTTGCTCATATACAATTTCTCTAAGGATTTTGCAAGTCTCACAAACTCTCTTGTTCTTCCTTTATGTTCAAAATCATTCAAATCCACAAGATAAAGTCTTGTTCTTTATTCTTTCCATTTGATGAGTTCCTAAGGAATCTAAAATTTCCCAATCATCTAGGTCTCCATTCTTGCACTACATTTTGTGACATTTTGTCTTCAAAATCCATGAGCCTCATTACAACATAAGTCCACCATTTTTCCTTCATCACAATATTGATCACTTACCATTTAATCACTTAACTCTCATTTTACACAAAATCAATCCAACTTCCTAGAATCCATGGCTAAAACCGTGGCCTCCAAAGTCCATTACTAACATTAATTTCTTCCATTTTATGCATTAATTTCATGATATATAACCACTCAGATTTTAGTTCACACAAAATCATTCCTATTTCCCTAAATTCCAAGCCAAAACCGTGGCCTCACCTTAGGTTAGAAAACCCTCAAAAATTCCCATCCATTAATTCCAACATTATCATTCAACCTTTGATTACATAAGCTTCATTTTATTTGTGTGCAAAAAACCAATTTATACCCCAAAATTTTAGCCAAAACCGTGGACTCACATTAGGGTAGGAAACTCCAAATTTTTCATTTAACAACCCTAACATGATCACGAAATTTCAACACGTCCAATACATTCAAGATCACCATTCAAGCATTAATCCAATTCAAGAATACTTAAACATGCAAAATCACCAAACAAAGTGAGCATACCAATATGGATTTCTCCATCAACAATCACACAAAGGTTTCCTTACTACCAAGATAGGTTGAAGAGGATTATCTCCCTCTTACCTCTTGAAGACAACGCAAGGAAGCAAGCCTCTTGGTTCTTTGTATGGATTTTCGTACTACACCTTCAAGGAAATCCTAAGGACATCAAAACTCATCAAAATTATCATCAAAGCTTAGAAAAGGAACCCTTAATCACCTAAGAGATCAAGGATCACGAAAATGAGGAGAAAAGATAGAAAAGTCATGAACTTTACCTTAAAGTTTTCAACTTTGAAGCTTGATAGATCCAAAATGAAAATGGATGATTTTGGTGATGGTCACAACATAAAAGTTGCTTAGAATGGTGCCTAGGTTCAAGATCAAGGGTTGTTTGAAAGAAATGCTTGAAGACTCCAAAAATGGTGTCTTGGCCGAATATAAGAGGAGGAGGAGAGAAAGGTGATGACTTTCTTTTGTGAAAGAAAAAGATCCAACAAGAAAGAAAGATCTTCAATGGAAGTGAAGATTCAAGCAAGATTGAAGCTTGAAATCAAGCATCTAGGGAGTGTGAAAGGGTGGGGGCTGCCGTGGAGTTAGAGAGAAGGAGGAGAAGAGAAGAAGATAGAGAGAAGTTGGAGAAAAGTGAAAATAAAAGTTAGAGAGAGAAAGTGATAGTAAAGTGATTTGAAGTGAAATGTGTAATTCAGTGTATTTTGTGTAAGTGTGTGAATTAAATTGTGTGGCCACAAAGAGCTCTAAAAAATGTGTGGTGGAGAGGAGGAGAGAGGAAAGGGTGAAGCTTCTTGAAGAAGCCAATAGGAAAGTGCAAGGAAGCTTCTTCCAAGCTTCTCCAACAAGCTAAAGCTCACCTTTTGATAAAAGTTAAGATGATGTGGCATAAAGTAGATTCCCTTTGGATAAGGTGATATGATTTCTACTACAAGTTATTACCTAATGGACAATTGTTATAGAGCCAGTATTAATTGTCCAATGGATAACAATGTATATCGATTTTTATTTTTATCTAATAAAAATATCAAAAAACGTGAAACCTCTTAAACCGTGTCTGGTCTCGGGCTTAGTAAGATCTCCTGTCGACGTTTCCACAATTCAAGGTTCTCGGGAAAATATCTCATTTTCCCAGCTCCGCTCAGCGCGCACGAAAAATGAAGAATAATATTAAAATATTCTGCGTTCACAGAAAAATTCACAAAAATCCCAAATATTATAAAATGATCATTTATCATGAAATTATTAATTTTTGGGATGTTACAATTAGTTTCTTGGCATAGTAAGAAGCAAAATAGTGTGGCATTGTCAACAGCTGAAACTGAATATGTAGCAGCTGGTAGTTGTTGTGCTCAAATCCTATGGATGAAGTAACAACTTCAAGACTATAGTCTTGAGCTTGATCACATTCCCATAAGGTGTGACAACACTAGTGCAATTAATTTGTCTAAGAATCCCATTTTGCACTCAAGAACAAAACACATTGAAATTAGGCATCACTCTTGATCACATTCCCATAAGGTGTGACAACACTAGTGCAACTAATTTGTCTAAGAATCCCATTTTGCACTCAAGAACAAAACACATTGAAATTAGGCATCACTTTATTTGAGATCATGTTCAAAAAGGTGATTGCATGCTTGAGTTTGTGGAAACAACTAAACAACTAGCTGATATCTTCACTAAACCTTTAAACAAAGAAGCATTCTTTTATATAAGAAGTGAACTTGGTATATTAGATCATTCTTGCATTCATATTTGAAGAATAACTCTACTGCATAATTTGGATGTTTACTGCATAATTTGATATATTACACTATACTCGTTCTTTAAATTATTTTTGAATCCAATACTAACTTGAGCGTCGGAGTTTCCCCCAAGTTTGTTTTGCAGGTACTTGATCTATGCTCAAGTCCCTCAACTATCCAATCTCAAGTTCCTATTGAAGAAATTGAATTCAAGCTCCTTCAAAGAAGTTTAATCAGTTTGCGAGCTATATTTAAGGTGTTTAGAAGTGATTGAAACATAGCCAAGTCAAGTAAATGCTTAAGAATGGAATAAGCTGTTGATATATTAAAGGATGTATTCTTGAAGAATTTTCTGGCTTTATTAGTGAATGGCAAGTAT
The DNA here is from genome assembly GCA_029884605.1 of Ormosia emarginata. NCBI lineage: Eukaryota > Viridiplantae > Streptophyta > Magnoliopsida > Fabales > Fabaceae > Ormosia > Ormosia emarginata. Next base: position 21,052,045 of record JAQQTP010000074.1, on the reverse strand, counting down.
TGATAGTCTTGAAGGATGGATTCTTGAAAATTTTCCTAGTTTAATAGGGGATGGCAAGTGTTAATGGTCTTGAATAGTTGAATCCTTGAAGACTTGGTCTGGTTTTGTCTTAGAAATTAAGAGTTAGGAAATGGACAAAATGTATTATAGAAATGGTATAATTTGTTATTGGTGTCTAAAGAAGTTCTGGCAAGTTAAACTTGATCTCTGTCAAGTCAAATAATTGATTATGACCTCACATATTTGGTTATGGGCTAATATTTTGTCTCTGGGAATTAAGTCAGCTCATGGAAATGGTCTCTGGAAGTAAGAATTAACTGATTATTACATCTATATAATTAGTTATATAATTTTTCTTCTCAACTTCGTAGCCTCTGGAAGCAAGGAATAACCGATTATTGCATCCTATATTCGGTTATATGGTTTTTCTCACAATTTCGTGGGCTTCAGGAAATCAAGCATAATCGATTATGCCATTTTATAACCTGTTATATCATGCAACCCGAGACCAAGTTCTTTTCTTTAGCCTCCCCCATAATCGGTTATGGCATGGCTTGCCTTACTCTTATAACCGATTATTTAACCTTGCAAGAAGAACCAAGATTCACCTCATAATCGATTATGCAGTATCATAATCGATTATGACCCTCCATCAAACACAAAACCGAGAAGCCCCCCATTGTCACGAACACCCCCTTTCTTCCATAGTCGTCTTCTTTCTGTCACACCTACTCATACCTACTTCCTCAAACACCTCTCCTACTTCAAATCCAACCAAAATCCACGACTAAAACTCAATATCCATCACTTTCCTTCAACTTCCACCGATCAAAACCTCTATTTTCTTCTATTTTCTCGCCTGCCCTTGTAACACCCCAAATTTTCTAACTATTTGACAGTAATAACAGAATTCTACTGTTTAGTGATTTCTATGTACCATAAAATTATTTTGAGTATTCGGTGAATACAATTGATCGTTTTGTATGATTTACTCCGTGTCAGGAAAATAATAATTTTCGAGCCGGAGAAAATCTTACGTGTTTTATTTATATCTGTTGATTCTTAATTAATTTTTCAAATCTGATTTGATTTCCATGAATTTCATAATATTTATGATTTTTGTGAATTTTTGTGATATTTTATATTTTCTTGATTATTTTAATATTATTCTCGAGATGTATGCGAGCCCGGGGTAGGTCCGGAAAAATAAAAATTTTTCTATGGTAAGAAAATTTATACTGTTGAGACGGGGACGGGGGATCTTACTAAACTCGAATCCAGAAACAGTTTTCAAAATTTTCTTTTATCGTGTTTTGTACTGTATTTAATTATCGAACAATAAAAATTGTCCATAGGGTAATAACAGATAAAAATAAATATTATACTACTTAATCAACTTTAGTGGTTATGACGACTTTATGACGGACTAATAGGAAGCAAGTTTGGTGAGTAAGGCTTTGGATATCCACTATTGATTTAATCAAGGGTGGAGATTGGTCTCACAAAGTGGCAAGAACCATTTGTGACCATTGGATGGAAAGTATGAAGAGTAAATCTTGACCCTTCATTTTGGAGATACATCTAATGGCTAGGATTTCAAGGAGGAAAGATCCAATGGCTTAGATTTAGTCTTATCATTTAAGAGCTATAACCTAGAAGCTACATCAATATCAACCATTGATTTAATCAATGGCTAATAATGCCCAAAATGGTGGCTAATGAACTTGGACACAACCCTAGATATCAAGGGGGGTTCAGTTTTTAAAGGCTTTAATGCCATAGCAAAGTTTCAAGAAACAATTATTAGTCATCTTTCTCATTTCCAAAACCTAAAGCTTTACAAAAATTTTCTCTCCTTTTCTCACATCCTTGCTCACGGCCAAGACCCCAATCTCATACTATCACTCTCCAAAAATTTCAACCAACCTTACTTCTTGAATCTATACCTCAATCTAAGACACTTTGTAGTTTGGTCCAAGTCCTAGATCATTCATCTTCAAAGACTTTCTTCAAGATCAAGTTCTAGGGTTTTTAAGGTGAAGTTATGGAAACTTCACTCTTTATCTCTTTTTCATGTTCTAGGTCATGAGTTGATCCATGGTCTTTCTTATTCAAGCTTTAGATACTTATAAAATTGTGTTTGTTTTGTTTTTAAGAAGCTTTTGGTGGTGAATCAATTGTTCAAGAAGCAAACCAAGGAGCTTTGAAGGTTTCTCCAAGAGGTAAGAGGGAGATTCATCTCACCAACCAAGTATGGTGGTGAGAGGTGAACTTGTATTTGATGGATGATGAATCCATGTGAGGATTCATATCCATGGTTATATAATTATTTGTTGGTGTTGTGTGGTTTATGTGCTTTGCATGATTTATTTGTGCTTATATGTTTGGTATGATTTTTATTGCTTTTATGGTATGCTTGAAATATAATAGGTTGATTATATGTTATGTATGCCATAATAATTGTTGGAAAGGGAAAACAATTTTTGGTTCCAAAGACCATGAAGATTTCAGCCTCAACACCTCAAAATAGGTGTTTCCAAACTAAAATTTTTATGAATAGTAAAATGGAATGTTTAGAAAGAAAGGAAAAAGAAAAGATGGGTTGGTTTCAAAAACCAAGTGTTCATAGTTTTGAAGGTAGAAAAAAGAGGAAATTTTGTATGAAATTGTGATTTGGAAATTGAAAGGAATTAATTTTAAAGAGAATGAGAACGACGATTTTAGAAAATGAAAACAAAGTGTTTTGTCACTTGAAAAAAATAGAAATTTCAGGTATAAAAGGAAAAGAGAGGTTGAAAGTGTTTGAACCTCAACTTATGTTGAAGAGGATTAATTATTAGAATTGATTTAAAACTATGAAGAAAATGTTAGTGACTAAAAAATTTACTAACGTAGAGCTCACTCATTGGGTTTTTGAGCGCGTTAGGAAATTTAAAGTCAGAAAATATGCTAAAGAAAAGCAAAAAATGGTATAAAAGTTGGAAAGGTCAAAATGGAATTTAGAAGGTTAAGAAATACTTTTCGTGGTGGAAAATGCTTTTCATAACTTAAAAACGTGATTTTTAAGTTACGCGATTGCGAAAACAATGAAAAATCGCTACGTAATTTGAAAAATGTTTAAATATTTCTACGCGATTTAAAAAGAGTTTAAATATTTGTACGCGATTGAGAAAACGTTGAAAAATCAATACGTGATTTGAAAACGCGATAAAAATGTTGCGCGATTGAGAAAATGCAATAATATGATTTCGTAATGAAAAATACAGTAAAAATACTGTTGGGCTAGTGTGTGGACCCTGAATATGAGATTATGAATTTGAATTGAGAATGGGCCAGTGTGTGGACCCTGAATATGAAATTATGAATTTGAATTGAGAATGGTGCATTGTACATGCATTGGAAAGGTCCAATGGACTGAATAAGGCTAATTGCCTAGGAGAAAGTACACCTCTTGAGTGGGTGCGATATGCGTAGTGTAAGTCACTCGTTGACCTTGGGGGCATCGGGGTGCGGGTTGCCTATAGTGGACAGTTGGTAGCTCTTTTGTACTATGGGTTAGATCGATGCAACACACCGATGATCCTGACCGAGACACTATTCTTAATTAAGATCTGATAAAGACTGTCGTGTATATGCTAGATGTACAAACACTTATGAGAATTGTGGCACGTGGTCTGAGGCATGTTGGTACAGATAGATCTTTTTGATTAATTTTTTCGACCTGAGTTTAGCTCCATGGAGTAGGAAACTGAGTCTATGTGCACATGCATAATTATTGAACATTGATATCGGTGTGATATTTGAACTGTTGAATATTTGAAAAATGTTGAGGGCATTATCGTAATTATTGTTTATGGTAATTGTATTGTTGAATATTTGGATAATGTTGAGGGCATGATTGTAATTATTGTTTATTACATCTATTGTGATGATAAATAATGTTGAGGGCATGATTGTAATTATGGTATGATATATTTGTATGATATATTGTATGTGTTATCTCCATGCTACTATGTTGGTATTGGCGTAGGTGATCTCACCTCTTTGTATATCTACTTTGTACTGTATTTATATTTGTAAAGACGCTGAGCAAAGGATTGAACAAGAAGGCGAAGAGGAGCAAATTCCTGTAGAGGAAGCTGAGTTTTGATCGGATGGCAGCCCGATCAAGTTTCTTTAGGTATGTGCGACTACAGTTCCATGGCAGAGCTGGCGCTTGGAGGCTTAGTCCCAATGAAGAGGGACTAATTTATCAGGGACAGTTAACGGTCATCATGAGCAGGATTTTTCATGGAGATTCGTTCTTTTCTATAACTATATATGTATATGTTGAATTTTCGCTGTCAATTAGACAGTATTGAGGTGGTAGGTTTCACATCCCAACGGAGATTAGTATAGTGTCATCTACACGGACACCTGTATGTAGGACTTCGCGTCAAGTCGGATTCCAGCCTACTGAGGAATCTGAGGAGGACCCGTTTGAGGGTTCTGCTGTCTAGTAATACTTGAGCAGTATGTTAGTTTTAAATAATATTCCAATACTTTGAGGACTATCTCTATATATAAATAATTTTGACAGCACTTTTGTAATGTATATGATGTAAATTATTTGTGATGATGTTTAATATTTTTATTTTCTGCTAAGTTTATCTTATGGATATTAAGAAATTTTACAACTCGTATTTACATTACAAATCATATATTATGGTAAAAGGGGTAATTTAGTAATTAAGTAACATAAATGTGATATCTTACGGTGGGTGTTACATTAGTTGGTATCAGAGCCCAAGTTAGAGTCTTTTGGGTTTGTGGTTAGGTCTGTCTTGTTTAAGTTGTGTGATTCTCTGTGATTAGTTTCCTTTCTTAAAACAATATTGTTTGAAGATTAACCTTAACCTTCTTTGTGTGTTCAGTTTGATTTATAGAGGAAACGTAATGGCTAGACTGGGAAGAGGACGCGTAAATACTAGAGCAGACATTAGAAATGTTGGTGACGACAACCAAAACATGGCTGCAGTTGTAGCAGCAATGCAACGAATGGTTGATGTCGTTGTGCAGCAAAACCAAAGAGCAACTGAGGATGCTCAAAGTTTATTGGAATTTCGTAGAAACAATCCACCAAAGTTTCGTGGAGAATTTGACCCAGAGAAAGCTGATCTGTGGATCAAAGAGCTAGAAAAGATATTTGAAGGTATGAGTTGTATCGATGAGCGAAAGTGTAACACCTTCCGTAGGGCATCACATTTCCGACTACTAGCTTATAATCTGAAAATCAGTTCATAAAAGGTTTAAGTTATAAAACATGGGTTTTAAAAATTCTTTTCGCGAAAACATAAACTTACTGAAAATTTATAGATAATACCGAAAAATAGATTTAAGTTAATTAATATATATTACTGATACCACATAATATTTAACAATTAGGTAGGAAACATAAAACTTACAGACTTAATTTTAAACAGTAGCAAACCCCATGACGGGTCCTACTTATAGTACGGTAAAACACTAACGAGAAAAACTCAACATACTTATTCCGTTTTGTATCCATCTTGATGCATCATATATCTGTTCCTCCTCAAAACTGCACACCGATGAGTCCGGAATGGTCACTCCTTGATGTTGTCACCAAACTCAGAATATTTGCCTCCAGTCAAGCCTAAGAAACTCGTTTTATCTACTATATAATTTTTAACAACACAAGCACAACAAAATAATATAACAAAGACGTGAGATCACCTATGCCAATACCAACATGGTAGCATGGAGATATCACAAACAACACACCATACAAGTATATCATACCATAATTACAATCATACCCTCATCATTATTTATCATCACAACAGACGTAATAAATAGTAATTATGATCATGCCCTCAACAATATCCAAATATTCAACAATTCAATTATCATAAATAATAATTATGATAATACCCTCAATATTTTCCAAATATTCCATAATTCAATTATCATAACCGATAATTACGATAATTCCCTCAACATTATCCAAATATCTAACAGTACAATTATCATAACCAATATTCCTCAATTAATATATCACACAGATATAGATATTTAGATTATGCATGTGCACAAATACTCAATTTCCTACTCCATGGAGGTTTTCACAATTTTGAGATGAATGTTCTAGTTAATTGTCCAGCCTTAGTCCACAGACAATCTCCAGTCTTTCTGATTAATTGTTCAGCCTTAGCCCACAGACAATCTCCAGTCTTCGAAAAGAATTGTGTTCTTGTCGGGTATCATCAATGCGTTGCAACAGACTGTGTCGCCATGTGGCACAGGGTACTTGCCACTGCCCACTAGATCGACCGTCGTGCCTTGATGCCCCCAAGATCCATCATAGATCTCATTTTTTAATTCTCATTCTCTCTTCAATCACGAGAGTCATAATAGCTATCAGCTATATTCCGTTCAATACACGAATATGTTAATGCAAGTTCTGTTCAACGCACGAATAACTCAATGTATATCTCAATTTCATCATATGCCTCAATGCATATCTTTCAATTTCATCATATGTCTCAATGCATATTTTCAATTTCATCATTAAAAAGGTTCCCTTTCAGTACATCCATTCTTTACAGTATCTTTACTGTATTTTCAATCGCGTATCAATTTTAACGCGTTTTCATAATTGCGTAACACTTTTGTTACGTTTTCAAATCTCATGATCGTTTTCTTAATCACGTAAAAATATTTACACGTATTTTCAAATCGCGTAGCGATTTTCCATCATTTTCAAAATCGCGTAACTTAAAATCATACTTTTAAGTCCCGCAAACCATTTTTCCATCATTTTTCAATCACGTAGCGATTTTTCAACAATATTTCAATCGCATAAAAATATTTAAATGCTTTCCAAATCGTGTAAAAATATTGAAATGTTTTTCAAATCGCGTAGCTTAAAAATCACGTTTTTAAGTTATGTAAATCATTTTTCACCATTTTTCCACTACGTAAAATACTTTTTTCAACCTTCTAAACCTCATTTTGGCCTTTCTCAAAATGATATGACTTCTCACTTCATTTTCCACATTTTCTTACTTAAGAAAATCCTTTTCACAATTTATTCGATAATTTCACCATTCCATTGAATCAAATCAATGTTTCTAACTTAAAATTTCCTAACGCGCTCCAAAACCCAAATGATGAGTTATACGTTAGAAAATCTCAAGTCACCACGTATTCTCCATAATTCGCAAATCAATTCTAAAAATCCTCTTTAAAATAAATTGAGGTTCAAACACTTTTAACCTCTATTTTTCATTCATATACGAAAATTCCATTTTGCAAGTGACAAAACACTTTGCTTCCCTTTCTTTAATCCTTGTACTAGATCAATTACATTTCCATTTTGAAATCACTTTGTTTCATAAAACTAAGGCATTACAAGCCTTCAAAACCATGGTACATGGCCATTGAAACCATCATATATTTTTTTTTCTTCTAAATCAACTAAGTTCCATTCATGTTTTTACACAAACACAACCATTAAAATCCCTCCAAAAATTGTGAGACTCTTGTTCTTTGAAATCAAAACATTTGTTCATTTTCCTTGCTCTTCTAAACATCTAATTTCACCATTCATGAAAATATTAATTTGTAAACACCTATTTTGAGGTGTCTTGGCTGAAATCCTCTTGATCTTTGGAACCAAAATTTCTTTTCCTTTCCAACAATTTTTATGGCATATATAACATATAATCAACATATTATATTTCAAGCATACCATAAAAGCAATAAAAATCACACTAATCATGCAAGCACAAATAAATCATGACATGTTGAGTAAGTGATTCACCACCAAAAGCTTCTTAAAAACAAAATAAAACACAAGTTTATTAGCATATCAAGCTTGAACAAGGAGAACCATGGATCAAACATGGTTTAGAACATGAAAAAGAGATAAGAAGTGAAGTTTCCATAACTTCACCTTAAAACCCTAGAACTTTGCTCTTGAAGAAAGTCCTTGAAGAAGATGGATTTAGAACTTGGCCTAAACTACAAAGTGTCTTAGATTGGGGTATAGATTCAAGAAGTAAGGTTGTTTGAAATTTTTGAAGAGTGATGGTGGGTTCTTGGGGTCATGGCCGTGAGCTTGAGTGGAGAGAAATAGAGAGAAAAGTTTGAAGAACTTAGGCTTTTGAAATGATCAAGAATGATCAAGAATGGTCTTCAACCTTGCTATAGCCTTAAGGCCATCACAAAACTGTCCCCCCCTCCTTGCACACTCCTTGAGTGACCAATCTCACTAGCCACCATTTTAAGCATTCTTAGCCATTGATTAAATCAATGGTTAGTATTAATGTAGATTCTAATTATAGCTTCTAGATTGTAAGACTTAATCTAAGCCATTGGATATTTTCTCCTTGAAATCCTAGCCATTAGATGTATCTCCAAAATGAAGGGTCAAGATCACCTCTTCATACTTTCCATCCAATGGTCATAAATGGTCCTAGCCATTTTATAAGACCAAATATCTACCGTTGATTAAATCGATGGTGGATATCCAGAGGCTTCAACATTAAGCTTGCTTCTTATTGGTCCGTCATAAAGCTGTCATGACTACTAATGTTGACTAAGCAGTATAATTTTTATTTTTATCTATTATTACCCTTCGAACAATATTTTTATAATATTTTTATTGCCCGATAATTAAATACAGTACAAAACACAGTAAAAGAAAATTTTAAAAACTATTTCTGATTTCAAGTTTAGTAAGATCCCCCGTCCCCGTCTCAATAGTATAAAATTTTCTGGCTGCAGAAAAAATTTCACTTTTTTGGACCCACCTGGGCCCACGTACAGCCCCCTTGGGCCCATAGACAGCCCATTGATAATATTAAAATAATCTGAGAAATATTAAAATTTCATAATCATCTACAAAATCATAAAAATTATAAAACTTATAAAAATCAAATCAGATTACATAAAATAATTAAGACTTAACAGTAATAATTAAATTTCGTAAGATTTTCCCCGGCCCAAAAATTATTATTTTCTTGACAAGGAGTATATCACACAAAATGATCAAATGTATTCACGAAATACTCAAAATAATTTTACAGTACACAGAAATCACTAAATAGTAAAATTCTGTTAACTGTCAAAATTACTATCAAATAGTTAGAAAATTTAGGGTGTTACAGAAAGCTTACTTTTGCAATTTTTGTACACGTAGGAGATGGAGAAGACAGGTGGGCTGGAGCTCGAAGATTGTTACAAGCTGAGGGAAGAGTTGTGATGTGGCAGCTCTTTAAGCAGAAATTTTTGGGGAAGTATTTCCCAATTAATGTTCGTCATGCTAAGGAGATGGAATTCCTTAGTTTGAGGCAAGGGGTGATGTCCATAAGTGAATATGCTGCAAAATTTGAAAGCTCATCTAAGTTTTTGAGGTATTTTCAAATGCACCCGGATGAGGAATGAAAGTGCAGAAAATTTGAAGAGGGGTTGAAACTTGATATTAAGCGAGCTATAGCAACCTTAGAAATTGATCAATTTCCGGTATCGTTGGGCAGGTGTTGGAAGGTTGAAGAAATTGATCATCAACAAGAGGTGAGAAATAAGAACTTTGGACCTATACGGTTCCAAAGAGGAAAGCGTAACGGTGGCAACCATTATCAGCAGAAACCGTATGCCAGACCGGCAGGAGGTCAGACTCGACATCAATCTTTTGGGGGAAGTTCTGGTGGCAGTAAGGCAAGTCAAGCAGGAACTTCTACACTCAAATGCTTTAAGTGTGGGAAGGATCATCTCACCAAAGATTGTCAACATAAAGGACTTATCTATTATAGATGTGGAAAGCCTGGACATTTCTCCAGAGAATGTGATCAGTTGAAGGCAGAACCCTCTGTGGGGAGTGTTCATACTGCGAGGCCACAGGCAGGTGGTCGTGTGTATACCATGAGTGGGGAGAAAACTGCGAAATCTGAGGACTTGATTATGAAGGAGTGTGCTATCGAAGGTAATCCTTTAACAATGTTATATGATTTGGGAGCAACACATTCTTTCATTGCATGTGATTGTGTGGAGCGTTTGGGATTGACTGTGACTACATTGCCTTATGATTTGAGTGTTGGTACTCCTACTGATAAGCCTGTGATTACTACAAAAGTATGTTTGAATTGTCTTGTCTGTGTTAAGGATATAATCTTTTATGTGGACTTGATTTATTTGCCTCTTTCCAAGATTAATGCAATCTTAGGAATGAATTGGTTGTCTTCTAACCATATCCTGATAGACTGTTCCAGTAAGACATTAGTATTTCCTGAGGGTAAGGATTCTAGATTCCTAACAGCTACTCAAGTAGAAGCTTGTTTGAAGGAAGGAGATCAAGGGTACTTATTGATATCTTCTTTGGCGGTTCAGTGTGAAGATGTCTTGAAAGATATTTTCGCTATTAATGAATTTCCTGAGGTATTTCCTGAAGATATACCTGGACTACCCCCAGTAAGAGAAATCGAGTTTGCTATTGATTTAGTACCTAGAGCTGGACCTATATCTATGGTACCTTACAGGATGTCGCCAGTAGAGTTAGCAGAGCTTAAGAAACAGCTGGAGGATTTGTTGGCGAAACAATTCGTGAGACCAAGTGTGACACCATGGGGAGCTCTAGTGTTGTTGGTAAAGAAGAAGGATGGGACTTCTCGTTTATGCGTAGACTACTGATAACTGAACAAGATTACAATTAAGAATAAATATCCACTTCCAAGAATTGATGATCTGATGGATCAATTGCGAGGAGTCGTAATATTTTTCAAGATTGATTTACGTTCTGGTTATCACCAGATTCATGTGAAAGCGGAGGATATTCCCAAGACTACATTTCGGACATGTTATGGGCATTATGAGTATCAAGTGATGACGTTTGGTATAACGAATGCACCTGTCATATTCATGGACTTCATGAACAGGATTTTTCGTTTGTACTTTGGTAAGTTTGTTGTTGTCTTTATTGATGACATTTTGATATACTCTCGAAGTCAGGAGGAACATGCTGAACATCTCAAAGTGGTTCTCTAGATTTTGAAGGAGAATAAGTTGTATGTCAAGTTGTCCAAATGTGAATTTTGGTTAAGTGAGGTTCAATTTTTGGGACACGTGATATCAGAGGAAGGAATTGAAGTTGATGCTTCAAAAGTGGAGACAATTATTGAATGGGAAAGGTCAAAGACTATATCGGAGATCCGTAGTTGTATCGGATTAGCCGGTTACTATCGATGGTTTATTGAGGGGTTTTCTAAGATAGCAGGACCTCTTACCCAACTTATACGAAAGAATCAACCGTTTGTATGGACTGATGCATGTGAAGAAAGTTTTAAGGAGTTGAAAAGATGACTGACTACTTCACTGGTATTGATTCTATCTGATCCAAATGATCTTTTCAAAGTATATTGTGATGTTTTGTATCAAGGATTAGGTTGTGTACTTATGCAGAACCATAAGGTTGTAGCATATGCGTCAAGGCAGTTGAAAGTACATGAGAGGAATTATCCAACTCATGATTTGGAATTGGCAGCAGTAGTGTTTGCGTTGAAAGTGTGGAGACATTTTCTCTATGGGGCAACGTTCACTATTTTTAGTGATCATAAAAGTTTGAAGTACTTGTTTGACCAAAAAGAATTGAACATGAGACAAAGGCGTTGGCTAGAGTTTCTGAAAGATTATGACTTTTAGTTACAGTATCATCCTGAAAAGTCGTAGCAGATGCTTTAAGTAGGAAGATGCTTAGTGCTTCTGTTATGATGATCAAGTTCGGGATATACGTTTGTTTGTGAAATTGATGCCAGGGAAGATGTGTTTAAACATGAACAGTATCTCGAATAGTTTGATGGATAGAATACAAGAAGGACAAAACAGTGACCAGTACTTGCAAGAAGCAAAGGAAGCAAAGAGCCAATGAGCGGTGTTAGAATTTAGCAAAGGAGCTGATGGAATTCTGAAGTTTAAAGGAAGGGTTTATGTGCCTAATGATCAAGGACTTAAGAGATTAATTTTGGATGAAGCTCACAAGAGTAAGTTGAGTATGCATCTAGGAGCCACAAAGATGTACCAAGATTTGAAGCAGTTATATTGGTGGCAAGGGATGAAGAAGGATGTCGCTGAATATGTATCATCTTGTTTAGTCTGTCAGAAGGCTAAGGTGGAACACCAAAGACCTTCAGGAATGTTGTAACCTTTGCCTATTCCTAAATGGAAATGGGATGACATATCAATGGATTTCGTAACAGGACTACCAAAGACTCAGAAAGGTCACGATTCTATCTGGGTAACTGTTGATCGGCTTACAAAGTCGACACACTTTTTACCAATTAATATTAAGTACTCGATGGAAAAGTTTGCCCAAGTGTACATCGGTGAAATTGTTAGACTTCATGGTGTACCATCCAGTATTATTTCGGATCGAGATCCGAGATTTTCGTCGAGGTTTTGGAATAGTTTGCAAGAAGCGATGGGAATGAAGCTACGTTTGAGTTCTACTTAGAATCCACAGACAGATGGTCAGTCAGAAAGAACGATTCAATCATTAGAGGACTTATTAAGTGCAACACCCCTAGATCTGATAACTATGGCACAATCGTTATTACACCATAGTCACTAAATCCAGACGTGTCATAATTTCAAACATAAATCTCTTTGAAAATTGCCATTGTACATAAATAGAAAATATGAGCCTCAAATGAATGCATAAATAGTACCCAATCATTTAAAATACAACCACTGAAGGAAAAACATATTTCATATATAATATATTCGTCCTTGACACAAGCACTAGTAACACGAAATATAGTACTTACATATTCAAATAAAAGATGACGGGTACAAAAGCACAAAAGGAGAAAGTAGTAACCCTGAGATAGGTACTACTAGCAGATAAAGTCGCAACCCCAATATATGTGTGACGCTCGGAGTCTTAGTCGACACGTTAGGCATCAATGTCCTCATGAAGTTGTACCCATACGTAACCAAAAATCTCGTCCAGATGCCATATCGAAAATAATGAATCGACCCAGTCTAATCAGCAAGGGTGTGGTCCCTTTTTATCTTCCTCACGATCTTTTATCAAATATAAATATAAAACAGAAATACAGGGATACAAGAAAGATGTGAGACACCCAGCATTCAATACCAATATGGCAGTAAGAAAACAGAACGGCGCAGGACGCCCACATAACAGTACAACACATATATTCATCAACAGAAATAAATAGATTAACAATAAGAGAAGAACAACAATAAACAGTAATAAGAATCAACAATAAAAGATAAACAATAATAGTATCTTAAGCAATTAACAGTTCAATCATCAGATAATTATTGCAATATCAAAAGCAAATTGTTTAACAGTCATAAGTACTCATGCTCAATGAAATATGAGACTGACAATGCACAATGCATATGGTACCAAATTCCTACTCCAAGGAGCTAGACATCAACATTTCGGAGAGAATGATCAAGGAGTCATGCTAGTATCTCGCTAGCCTTAAAAATAGTGTGCTTCATCTCATAAAAATATTTGCGCAATATGGCTTATACATGGCACCTCAACAGTTGATTGCGATATAGGACAGCATCTCGGTCTGGATAGTTAGTTTGTTTGCATCGGTCTATCCCACGGTCCCAATGGAGCTACCACTGTCTATTGTGAGACACCCGCACCCCGATGCCCCCAGGGCCAACCACTATGACCCTACGATTAGTCTACTCGCACCCGTACATAGATGTTATTCAATCTCCTAGGCATACATCGCCTTTCTAATAATGTCCAACAGACAACACATATGCATGACGACGCAATGTACATCATATATGTTTATCAATGATACATTTATCATAAAGTATACCATAATGGCATATATATTCATTTCTCAATATCAACATGTCATGATTTCATCAAGTACTTAGTTCCACATAGGAACTCATAATAACATAGAACCAATTCTCAACATCAACATTTATTTATATATGGTTCATTAATTATCACAAGTCCATATTATGGATCCACATTTCCAAAGTCTTAAGCTTTGATCAATTATGAAAAATTTTGGTTAAATAACCCTTAGAAACCGTGGCCTCCCTAGGTCTTCAAAGTTCTAATTTCTTTCCATTTTATGCATTAGTCACTTGATATCTAATCACTTAAATCTTATTTCACACAAAAATCAATTCTAATCCCTTAAATCCAAGCCAAAACCGTGGCCTCACTTTAGGGTGGGAATCCTTAAATTTTCCCTTCCATGCCTTAATCATTTTTATAACTAATCACATAAGTTTTATTTTACACCAATCAATTCCAACCTTAGGAATTTCAAGCCAAAACCATGGCTTTCTTACTGTTCATCACTTAATCAATTTCTTCCATCTCATTATGAATTACTAATGTCTAAATCCTTAATTCCCAAAGGTGCATCAAATCACTTTGAACTCCAAAATTTCCTTTAGAGACCTTGGCCTCCTTAAGTCATCAAGGTTCCAATTTTTTCTCTATTTCATGCATCCATCTTTCAATACTCAAATACCTAAGTCTTATTTTACACAAAATCCAACATTTTCAAGCATTCTATCATCCCTAATGCATTCAAAATCATAAATCAATCATTAACCTCAATCAAGAGCACATGCAAATGAATAGTGATCAAACAAAGTAAGCATTCAAACAAGGATTTCTCCATCAACAACCACATAAAGGTCTTCTCACCACCAATAATGGTTGAAGTGAGTAAATCTCCCACTTACCTCTTGAAGACAACTCAAGAAAGCAAGTCTCTTGGTTCTTTGTGGAGATTTTCGTACTATACCTTCAAGGAAACCCTAAGGACATCAAAACTTACCAAAATCATCCTCAAAGCTTAGAAAAGAAATCCTTGATCACCCAAGAGATCAAGAATCACAAAAATGGGGAGGAAAGGTGATAAGCCTATGAACTTTACCTTAAAGTCTCCAACTTTGAAGCTTGATGGAACAAAACAAAAATGGTAGATTTTGATGATGGTCACAACATGAAAGTTGCTTGGAATGGTGTCTAGATTCAAGATCAAGGGTTGGTTGAAATTAAAGAAGATGAATGAGTGTATTGGAGGGGTGAGGCCGTGAGCCTCCAAAGAAAGGTGAGAGCTTTTTGCTTTGTCTCTTTGATAGGAATGATGAGATGAACAAATGAGTAGTTGGATGAAGTGAGGTGAAGAGTTTGGCCACCTTGAAGCCTCCATGGTCGTAGGGTTGAAGAGGGAAGAGAAGAAGAGAAGAAGAGAAAGTTGAGAGAAAAAGATGAAGAGAGGAAATAGAGAGAGAAAGTGATAGTAAAGTGAAATGAAATGAAATGTGTAATTAGGTGTATTTTGTGTAAGTGTATGAATTCAAATGAGTGGTCACAAAGAGCCCACAAAATTGTGTGGTGGAGAGGAGGAGAGAAGAAAATGAGGCTTCTCCTATAAGCTTTGAGGAAATTGCTAGGAAGCTTCCTCCAAGCTTCTCCAACAAGCCAAATTCACCTTTTTGAAAAGTCAAAGTGATGTCATAGTGATGTCATCATTGTGATGTCACTAAAGTGTTCTCTAAAATATGATTAACATTGTATCAAATTTATTATCAGTGGTTAGAATTTACAGTTAACAAAAATTGGTATTTACTGTCCAATGAATAATAAAATAATTCTGTGATTTTTATTTATCAGATAAAAATCTTAAAAAATATAATTTTTCGTAAACCGTGTCTAGTCTCGGGTTTAGTAAAATCCCCTGTCGACGTTTCTATAGCTCAAGGTTCTCGGAAAAAATATCTCATTTCCCCGGCTCAACTCAGTGTGCACGTAAAATGAGAAATAATATTAAAATATTTCACATTCTTAGAAAAATTCACAAAAATTCACAAAAATTACAAATATTATAAAATGACTATGTATAATAAAATTATTAATTTTTGGGGTGTTACAACTCTCCCCTTCAAATAGAAATTTCATCCTCGAAATTTTCATTCCTTATAATAAATATAGATGTTGTTTCTTCATCTTATCTTCTAATTTCCACATCGCGCTTCTAGTCACGTCAATTCAGATCACCTTTACCAATATGATCTCCCTGCCTCTGTGTTGCTATGCTCTCCTAACCTTAACCTTTACAGGAAGTATTCCATAGATCAAACCCTCTTTTAATTGTACTGTATCCAATTTGATGACATGGTTGGATTGGGGATATACTTTAGCGATTATGACATATGGAAGACATTATGGAGATTTAGAAAGAAAGGATGACAAAATCAGTTAACAGGCTATCGGACCAATCCGAAGAGGAATTTAATATAGTCTGAAGAATTTAGGAATGAGTTTGCTGGCAACTCAGACAAGATGACACACATTTAGTAACGTCTCTCTTCATTCCTTGCTACTAATACTTTTGTCTCAGATCTTGATATCTCTTAGTCGCTCTGGTGTGTATACTCAATTTACTCGCGTGAGCTCCAATGGAGATCAACTCCTTAAGTTCTGAATCCTCTAGTATACAGACCTTACTTATGAACATCAGGACTTCGTCGAATTCCTTCCTCAGAATCTGACGCCATGCCTTGTTTCAATAGCTTTCTCTCGTCTTGTAGAAATTGGTCACTTTTCTACTTCTCTTGAATTTCTGCTAACAGATTATTCGAAATAGTAACCATACCTAGACATACCTCATCTGGTGTCATTTCCAATGACAACCACCTGTTCTTGAATTACTCTATTAATTCCTTCTTCTTGACCGTCATAATGAAGGTATTAGGTAATTTCTGGTTCAAAGCGTCTGTCATGCCATTTGTTTTTCCAAGATGACACTAAAGTTAGAAATCATACTCCTTCAAAATCCTAATCAACTTTTCTGTCTCATGTTCGGTTCCTTTTTGTTGAATAAATGCTTCAGGCTCTTGAGATTGCTAAAAGCGCTGATGTTGCTCCATACAGAAAGCGTCTCTATATTCTCAGAGCAATTATAACTACGACTAACACCAAGCCGTGAGTTGGGTAATTCTCCTTATACGCCCTCAACTACCTCGAGGCATAAGTCACAACTTCCCAACTATGCATGAATACACATCCTAGACCTTGATGTGAAGTATCACGAAACACTTCAAGTGGTTCCTTGGGATCAGGTAGAACTGAAACTAATGGAGTATTCAAATATCTCTTCAATCCTTGAAATCTTTCTTCACATGTGTTGGTCCATAGAAAAGTTTGATTCTCTTCTTGTAAGCTGAGTAATGTGATTGGTATTGACATAAGCGATGGTTTTGATGACAACAAACAAGAAAGGAAATGAAAATGCGAAGATCAAGCACCAAAGGATTCAAGTTTAGCATATAGGTCTTTAGATCTTGTGTAGAGGTATTTTGGGATTCACTCTAAGCTCACTTATAGGCTTTCCTAAATGGTTTGCAAAATCATATGTTACTTTTATGAAAATAAGTTTTTGTTTTTGCAAAATGCCTTTTATAAAGATTGAAAAAGATTTGAAAAACTTTGGTTGAATAAACCTTTAAGATATCTCCTTTCATGCTCAAATTAATAACTGGTTATCACTATTCATCTAACTGGTTAGGTACAAAAATAGAAATGTGGGAATTGGTTTTTTAATGTGACTAACCGATTAGACAATTTAAGTAATCGGTTATTTGTGAAAACAGAAGTTGTGGCTTCTTTTTTTTTAAGAGCCTAACCGATTAGGTCCCTGTCCTAACCGGTTAGTATGTACGTTTTCAAAGAAATGAATTCTGTTTCAAAAAAAAGCCTAACCGATTAGGAAGTTAAACTAACCGGTTAGTATGTTTTAAAACACACGTGAAAAAGGATTCTAAAGAAGCCTAACCGATTAGACTCATTTGCTAACCGGTTATTTGATTAAAACAGAGATCAATCTTAAATGTCTAACCGATTAGGAATGTTTCCTAACCGGTTAACTGGGAGATCAGAAAACACGAACAACGGCTCTATTGCAGAGCATTTAATGCTACCAACTGTCCTCAACGGCACAAAATCTCTTTTGGCTATAAAACTAAGTTGTTGGGCATTTATATTGGTTGGTCAATCAATCTGAAAAATGTTCAAAAGCATTGAATTCACGTTTTCTATATCACCTCCATAATACCCTATTTTTGAGCTTGAATAGAGTGAATCCTTATTACCCATAAGCTTCAATTTGTATTATCTACTCTTTTGAAAGAGTTTCTATCATTTAAACACTTTGTTTATCTTGTAAAGAGGGTGAGGTATCCCTCTAGTGAAAAAGGGTGAGGTATCCCTTGTTGAAAAGAAGGTGAGGTATCCTTCAAAGGTGTAAAGAGGGTGAGACATCCCTCAAAGGTTGTAAAGGGTGAGATATCCCTGTTTTGAGGCTCAAGCACAAAAGGTGAGGTATCCCAAGGTGTGGTGAGTGCTCTTGTTTGTAAAGGTTGTCAAGCACCTGTTGAAGCTTGAAGATATAGTGGAAAATCTCTAGCTGTTGCTTGAGGACTGGACGTAGGTCACAAGTGGATTGGTGACTGAACCAAGATAAACCTTGTGTTTGATCTTCTAAACTCATCTCTTTACATTTGTGCATTTATTTTATATTCTTACTTGAATGTTATTCAACTTGGCTTATTTAATTTGTGAGTGAAATATTCAATCTCATTTATCTATTCATTTCAATCATCCAATAGCTTCAACAAAAATTGATAATCAAACGTGTTGCGAAAGATTTACGAAAATATTTTACACACTTAATTCACCCCCCTCTTGAGTATTGAGGCCACTTGGTAACAAGTAAAACGTCCTATTATCTTGGAGAATCCATTGATGCTCCTTCAATAAAACCAACTAACCTTGCAAGTTATTAGGGTATTATGGTCTCCAGTCCTTCCCATTGTAAAACTGCTTCAACTTTTGACAGACTCACAGCAATTTCCTTTCTTCGAAATTCCATGACCCTAAAGTTTAACCTCCTCAAACCAGAATTTGTACTTTGATAATTTGGCGTACACTTCTTTTCCTTTAAAGTCTGGAAAGCTATATCGAGATATCCAACATGTTTCTACATATCTTAGAGAATAGATCAAAATGTCATCATTAATGACAATGATAATTCTATTCTAGGTAAGGACGAAAAATCTGATTCATGCAATCTATGAATACGACAGGAGCATTCGTTACTCCGAACGGCATCGCGAGATACCCATAATGCCCATAGCACATTTGAAAGAAATTGTTTTGGGAACATCCTCAAATTCCCACTAATTTACGATGACCAATACGTACATCTATCTTGGAGAAAACAAAGACTCCCTTCTCGTTGATCGATTGAATCGTTTATCTCATTTCGAGGATACTTATCCTTTATCATAATCTTGTTCAATTAGCGATAGTCCTCATCGCACCGAGAAGTTCTATTCTGCTCCTTAACTGATAGCATTGTAGCTCATCATGAGGAACTCATTGACTATAAGAGTGACATTCATATTCCCCTTATTTTTGTCCTCCACAAAAGATAACATGCATCCTTGAATTCCTTTTCCTTGCAAAGCTTCAACTTAGTTGACTGTTACGACTCAAAAGTCTTAGTTTCGGGAATCACTAAGGTTTTCATTGAAACGATCTTGCAGATCATAATTAGAAAATAACCAATCTATCCCTAAAATTACGAACTCTAATAGGTGTGATTCTAGGTAAGCAAGTCAAATCAACAAAAGATTTGATCTTTAGTGGAAATAGGATAGATTATGCAAACCTAAGTACCAATGATAAGTATTAGTAACAGAGGTAGATATAACTAAGTCAAAGATAATTGAAGACACAGATGAATCCAAATGATCCACACGGTCATACGCCATAAAGAAATGGGTTGCCCCCAGAATTGTGCGGTACGATCAAGGGATCGTCGTTTGTGACACAATCCCATTGTTTAGATCCTCGGATTTAGAGGCCTCAGCTCCACTCATGGTATAAACTCTGCCTCCTGCCTATGGTTTCGCAGCTCTTGCAGCATTGACTGGCTCTGCCTTGGCTTGATTGCAGTCGTGAGAAACATGTCCCGGTTTCCCACACCTAAAGCAAATGATTCTTTCAATTGTGCAATCCCTCGTTGAGTGGTTCTTTACACATTTCTTACATCTTGGTAAAGACGTCATAGTCCGGTTGGAACTATGGTCGTTACGCTCTCTCCATAAGTTGGATATTGCTGCCGCTTCCAACCTGCTGAGGAATCTGAGGAGGACTCATCTGAGGGTTCTGCTGTCTAGTAATACTTAGGAGTATGTTAGTTTTAAATAATGTTCCAATACTTTGAGGACTATGTCTATATATAAATAATTTTGACAGTACTTTTGTAATGTATATGATGTAAATTATTTGTGATGGTGTTTAATATTTTTATTTTCTGCTAAGTTTATCTTATGGATATTAAGAAATTTTACAACTCGTATTTACATTACAAATCATATATTACGGTAAAAGGGGTAATTTGATAATTAAGTAACATAAATGTGATACCCTACGGTGGGTGTTACACCCCTCGCACTTTCTCTCTCCTCAAACCGAGCCCTAACACCATTATTGACCATGGCAAGTAGTTCCTCCAATGTTCCCAAACGTTCACAAACAAAAAATCCCAATGTGCCTAAGGAACCACCTACTCACATTGATGAACCAGATTATTCACGTGACCTTGACCTTGGGAGGTTCTTTTCTCATCCAGCACAAAAGAAGAAGTTTCAACTGGAGCTTCATGGCAAAAACCTCATTCAGCCCAAGTATATGGACTGGGAATTCTTTGTCAAAGTAGGATTCACATTCCTCACAGACCTCTTGGAGTTTCATGGGCTGAAAACATTTGTCTCTGGTCCAAGTAAGTATTACTACTCTGAAGCTATTAAAGTTTTCTTATGTAATCTGAGCATTGTTGGAGTAAATTTGATGTCTGAAGTTAAGAGCACAAGAGTAATTGTAACACTTGGTCAATGGTCTACTCTGTTTGGTTTAAATTTCTCTAGGGAAAGGTTTGCCGATGAAAATCACTCAAAATGGGAAAACTTTGATAAGAGTACCACCATTGAGGAAGTGCTTCAACTGGGCATTCCTTCTCCAACTAAAAGAAATTTCAATGCTAGCTTGTTAAAACCATAAGACCATCTTCTTCATTTTGTATTGGTTCATATTCTTGTTCCAAGGGCTAGCAATTATGCCCTGATTGAGGAGGAAGATGTGTTCTTGATGTGGGCCATGAAAGAAAGAATACGTATTGATGGGATATAATTATATAGTTTCAGACCCAAGTGTAGGTTGTCTTAAGTAATAAATTCTCGGGAGTCCGAGGTCGATCCACAGGGAATTGATGAAGGAAAACTAATTAATTGAGGTAAAAAAAAGATGTGTCACAAAATTAAAGATGATATGAGTTGTTCACAAAGAAAAAGGATTTGCTTGGGTTAGGAGATCCACTCTTGGTAATAAATTAAAGATAAGATTATTTCATTTTATAACTCAATTGAAATCATGCATAATGAAGATTCCAATCGGAAGATTTAACATTCAAAGTTCAATTATGTAATCATATAATGGTTCCAATAACTATCTACCAATACTTGTAAATCGTCAAAAGCATCCACTGTGCCAATCCTATTGTCTACAATGGATCAAGATATTCATTATACAAGAAAAGTTTCTAAATTAATTGGAAACAACATACAACTCATATAAAGATCACATAAAAATATATCATTTAAAGCACAAGAAAGAAATTAATCTAACCTTAACTTATTACCAAGAGCTTCACCTTTTCACCCAAGCAAGATGAAAATTTAGTTACTCATAGACAAGAAGAAAGAAAGAGAGAAGAAGAGAAAGATGAACATAACTTCACTTAAGAACAAGAGAAAATTACAACAAAGGAAGCAATCAACATACAAATATTAAAGTAAAATCTAGACTAACACTAAGCTAACACCCTCAAATGATCAGCCATTGCCTCTTTTTATAGAATTAGAAGAGTACAAATAGCCAAAAGAGATGATGGATGATGATAACAAAATGATAAAAGAGATAAATGGTGGGTGGATTCTTGTCTCCGAAATGTTTCCCTTCTGAACTCATGGCATGCGTCATTTTTGAGTCAAGTGGTCTTCATGAAAGTTCTAGCACATTGTCTCAGCTTTCCAGAGACACCAAGTTTAGCCAAATCCAATAAGCACAGCCCAAGATATGGCCCAATTACTGCTCATGGGTCAGGCCCAACGTCAGCACCTCTATTCTGACTTCTAAGCCCAATATCACCTTCAAGGAGTCCGAACCAGCTTTTGTGTTCTTCATGAAAGTTGTAGATATGGGTCTTAACCTTCCACTGTCAAAATTTCAGAATTATTGAACTCCAATAGCCCGAGATATAGCCTAATGAGTGCATAAAGGTCAAGCTGTCAGGTTCAAAACACTAGATTTTGCTTCAACTCCAATTTGAGTTATCCAAACATGTGTTTCTGGTCTTGAGGCCTTCATGAAAGTTGTAGAAATTTATCTTAGCTTAAAAACAAGACCAAAATCACATCCATCGGATATTTGTAACTCAAATTATAGCCAATTTACTGAAAAAGCCAAGTAAGAAGGTTATACAATGAATGAAATATATTGCTATTAATGTGGTTCTTGCTATCAAGTAAATAGTTATTAGAGAATTATCTTAACTTTCCAACAAGACCAGAATCACATTAATCGATAATTACAACTCAAGTTGTGGCCACTTTACTTAAGAATGCAATCACCCAAATTAATGATAATTCAAGCAATAATTTCTTCAATGATCCAATTAAGCTTAATTTCATAAAATGTGACAAAATCAACTTAATTAAGCCAAATTGAACCTTAAGAAGCCTAGTTAGAGGATTATAAAATGCATAAAATACATTGTTATCAAATTCCCCCACATTAAACTTTTGCACTCCCGAGCAAAACACATAAGAACAAAAAACTAAGGAACAAAAAAAAAATGACACATACTCAAAAGCTAAAAATTCTAAAAGATTTAATGAAGCAAGAAGAGCAACCAGTCATTCAAGGGAACAAAGCATTTTTTTTTTGAGGTAATATTTCTTCACATCTCAAACCAACAAGCAAGGAAACTTCAGTTAAAAAGAACGAATCAAGAATGATAGATCCTCTCAAGATTCACTCTTAATCTTTCAAGCATTAAAAAGGTAAGTATTTCACTCAATTCAACCCATGAAAAATTACTACCATAAGCTTGCTTATCTTCTACTTCTCCACTACTCAGAACACATGCACACAAAAATCAAGAGGACTTTATTCAAGGTTGTAACGGGGTCAAGGTAAAGAAGGAGAGATAATATGGACATAAGAAGATAAATACCAAAGAGAATAAAAGAGCATTATGGTATAGTTAGAGTGGAAAAGATATTTGAGAACATTCATCAATAAGGACAATGACCAATATTTGACTAATGTTTTGTTGAAGATTAATCCCAAATTGATGAGTTGAATTCATTGTTAGGCATAAACCTTCTCCTTCTCTTCCTGTTGTTTCCAAGCATCCATCTTTATTCTAGATATGGATATGTCACATAGTGTATCAGATGGTCAGCTCTTTCTTTCTTTTCTTTTCTTTTTTTTGTTTTCTTTTTTTTTTTTTTTGCTTTTTTTTTTTTACACACACACACCCCACACTTGTTTAAGAACAAAGTCAATGCTCTCTTATTCCCTAAGGTCGGTAAAAACATGTTCCTTTTTTTTCTTTTTTTTTTTTTTTTTAAAAGGTACGTAATAAGCTAAAAACAAGAACTAGTCAAATAAGCTCAAATGGGTTACACAAGGAAAAATATACAAGGATGGCTATTTGGTCAAAGTAGCTATTTTAAAATGCCTCAATCATATTTATGTATGCATGTGAAAATGTAACCTCAAAAAGAATCAAAGCAAGTTCTAGAGTAACATTTTCACAGTGAAAATCACACAAGAAAGAAAAGAATGGTACAAATGTTCAATCCATTCATCAATAGGCTCAAAATCTCACAAGGCATATTTCTATCATTCTCAATCCATCAATTTAACATTCATATCCAAGCATGTGATTTATAAGAAAGAAGAAAATTTATGCTATGACCCGAGATATGCTTTTTGCTACTTCTAAAATGGTTTTTTTTCAACTATGATGCGTCTCAAAAGTAAAATTACCTTAAGGGCAAAATTTACTCCTTACTCTGCCATCCTTAATTGGTTTTGTTGTAGGTTTCGACGATCATCTCACTAAACATACTTTCTTCAACTAAAATGCGTCTCGGGAGTAAAATTACTCCTTACTCGCCAATATTCATTGGTTTAGCAAGTTCATGAAAATCATATCATACTTCCCTACTTTTTTTTTTTTTAACTATCCTTATCCTTCCCCCAACTGAGATTACAACATTGTCCGCAATGTTAAAATATAGATGAGTAAAGGATAGAAGATATTACCTATTTGGAGAAATCGACACAAATTTAAACCGAGAAACAAATGACGATAAATAAAATCAAACCCATTAAAGATGAAGTGTCGAGATCGGCTTTTTTTTTCTTCTTTGCTTCCCTCACTTTGCTTCGATGACCAATTTATCGAGCTAGGACTTTATCGGGTTCATACTCAAAAGCTTCTAATTTATCAATGAGCTCATCAATAGTGGAGGCGAGAGATAAGAAGTTTTCTTGCCGAAGGAGTGATAAATTTCTGTTCCACAGCTTTATCAAGAAAAAATAACAAAAGATCAAAGAAATTATTAACATTTAACAAACCAATGGGTCTATGGTGGATGTTCAGTTGGGCCCAAGAGACAATTTGAAAAATTTCTTCCAAAGTACCAAAACCACCTGGTAAGGCAATGAATGCATCAGAGTTGTCAAGCATTGTTTTCATTCTGCCATGCATAGATGATACCTGAATTTCTTCTCCAACTGTCTTGCCAGTGATGTTATTTTGAGCTAAAGGTGTAGGAATGACACCTAAAACTGACTGCCTCCTAGAAATGCAGAGAGTGATACAGCCCCCATTAACCCACGACAACCACCCCCATATACAACATGAATATTCCTTGCAGCAAGTGTTCGACCAAGAACGGTAGCTGCGTTTGCAAACTCTAAACCCTTCCCATAACTTGACCCACAAAAAACACAGACATTTTTAATGTTACGAACAGGAGGTCCCATAATTTCACCTTCCCTCTGAATGATTATGAGTTGGAGGAAAGTGAAGAGAATGAAGTGTTTAAATAGGGAAAAGAAGGGAAAAAAAATAATCATAGCACCTATATGGGTAGGTTGGCTGTTGTCAGAAAAGTTTGAAAATAAAAAAAAAAGAATCTTTTTTTTTTCACTATTTGATTTTTTTTTATTTTTTTTTATTTTTTTTTTAACTTCAAGAAAACCATCAGGGTAAAGAAGTCTAGAAACCCCTGAAGGACCCTGCTCAAAGGATCGTCTGTCCAAAAATCAAAATACAACAAAATCATACAAAGATAAAAGAAATATAATAATAAACGAAGACATACAGCCGTATGTACAGTTTTCATGGCGTATCTTTATACTTGCGTGTCATGAATGCGTAGTGGCATGTATTTGAGTTGCGTGTCACCGGTGCAACATATGAATTCCACAAGGATTGCCGAGGGCACCGACAACAAGAACCTTTGAATCCTTTCCGTCCCGCTACGGAAGAACAACCCTCTATCTTCCCGCAAACCTAATTAAAGGCACTCGTTTTCTAAGAAGATGGTACACGACCGCGCCGGTCGAACTCGCCATAGAGACCTACTAATTAAAGTAAGTATACAGCTCGAGATAACGGTTTCCGTTCACTTGTAAAGATGGGACGCTTCTTTACGTCCATCGGCGCTACTGAGCCTTGGTTCCAAGAACTGGAATGTAGCACACGGCTCTACGAGCATGGCACACGAACTTTATTTACATACTGGCGTGTGAAGGTCTCCTCCTGAGTCTATGACAGGACGGGCATCCGCCCGGGGCTCCTAATCTAATTAAAGATCAAGTACAACCGTAGTTTCGCCCTCTATTTTTTTTTTTTTTAAGTTGTGAGAAATCTGATGAAAGATGGGTGTATACTCACTTGAGATTGGGATGGAGGTAGTCTGCTCTTTCGGCTTTGGGCCAAAGCATTGTTGACCAGTATTAGACTCATTCAAGACCAGCATAACATAGGGCTCCCAAAAGGGACAAGTGGCCATAATACGACTGGCTGCCTCACATGTGGGATACAATCTACCTTCTTTTTTTTCAATTAAGAAGGCTGGATCAGGATGCATGCATTTCCCATTCACGTTGTGTGTTACCAAAGCCAAACCCAAGATGTATACATACTTTTTCTTTTTCTTTTTCTTTTATTTTCTTTTATTTTCTTTTTTTTTTTTTTTTTTTTTTATATTTTTTTTTCTTTCTTCTTTTTTTTTTGATTTTTTTTTCTTTTTTTTTTTTTTTTTTTAAACATGAAGAAGAAGAAGAAGAAGAAGAAGAAGAAGAAGAAGAAGAAGAAGAAAAAATATGTACATGTTGTTGTGGATGTGGCTCACATCGCCTCAGTTTCACGTCCGAAAACGGCTTAAACGCCTTCTATTAGTCGAGGATAAGCTTCCCATCCAATTTTCTTATAAATTGGCAAACAGAGTCTTTTAGAGTCAGATTCCCAAGACTATATTGCTTTTGTTCATCCTTGAAGAGATTCCACAAATTAAGAAGTTCACGATGCACCAAACCACAAGAATGCGTATCAAGAGTCAATAAGATATCATCTAATGACTCTTTACTCAGTCCATTCTTAATGAAGAAAATTTTATCTTCTCTGTTTTTGGAAACCATCCCCAAAGAACGACATCGCTTGTTACAATTCCATCGTCCACATATGTGACAGACTTGTAATCTTTTTGCTCTTCTCCTTTTAGAATATGAACTTCTACCAAGACCTGGCATGTATGAGTCAAATGAGATTGAAGACTCACCAGCTAATCGGACCTTTGCTTCGATTATCCAACGTACATCTTCTGGTATACCTTTGTGCATTAACAATCTCAATCTTTCACATCTAGCCTTGTAAATTTTTGTTAGAACATTTTGAGGAAGAGAAGGAAAATGTTTTCTCAGGTTTGAGAGAATGGTATCCATTTTGAAGAAGAAGAAAAGAAGAAGAAGAAGAAGAAGAAGAAGAAGAAGAAGAAGAAGAAGAAGAAGAAGAAGAAGAAGAAGAAGAAGAAGAAGAAATCAGTTATTTTGGGAAACTGAAAGAGAGCAAACCGACTTGAGAGTCACGGAGTACCGTCATCCGCCATTTTACCGGGGAGCTAAAGAGCTACACAACAAAATAAAGCTACAAAATTAGAGTAAATTTTTCACATAACAAGGATCAGAAAGGGAAATGAATTCTACCTCAGCAGCTTGATTTTCTAGAAATGGTTTAAGTCTTTGTCCATTGACCTTAGACACATTACCATTCCTAGGATTCTCAATGTCTATGGCCCCATAAGGATATACATGTTTGACAATAAAAGGACCAGTCCACCTAGATCTCAATTTTCCAGGGAATAGGTGAAGACGAGAATTATAAAGCAGAACTTTTTGACCAATTTCAAAAGATTTCCTCAAAATAGATTTGTCATGAAAAGCTTTTGTTCTTTCTTTATAAATTTTTGAGTTTTCATATGCATCATTTCTCAATTCCTCAAGTTCATTTATTTGCAATTTACGTAACTTGCAAGCATCATCAAGATTTAAATTGAAAGTTTTAATGGCCCAGAATGCTTTATGCTCCAGTTCTACAGGCAAGTGACAAGGTTTTCCATAGACTAACCGATAGGGTGACATACCTAAAGATGTTTTAAAAGCAGTACGGTAAGCCCAAAGTGCATCGTTTAGTCTTAAAGACCAATCTTTACGATTTGGGTTAACTGTTTTTTCTAAAATTTGTTTAATTTCCCTATTTGCTAATTCTACTTGTCCACTTGTCTGAGGGTGATAAGGGGTAGCAACTTTATGGGTAATACCATATTTCTTCATTAAAGATTCAAATGGTTTATTACAAAAATGTGTTCCCCCATCACTGATGATAGCTCGAGGGATTCCAAATCGACTTAAGACATTTTCTTTTAAAAATTTGAGAACAGTTTATGATCATTTTGTCGACATGGAATTGCCTCAATCCATTTTGAGACATAATCAACTGCAACTTAATATACAAATATCCAAATGAGGATGGAAATTGACCCATGAAATCAATTCCCCAACAATCAAAAATTTCAATGACAAGGATAGGGTTCGAGGCATCATATTTCTTTTAGAAATAGACCCTAATTTTTGACAATTTTCGCAACTTTTGCAAAAGGTATGGTGTCTTTAAATAAAGTGGGCCAATAAAATCCACACCGCAAGATTTTCGCAATGTTTTCTTTGAAGAAAAATGACCTCCACATGCTTCGAGTGACTAAATTTAATGACACTACCTACCTCATTGTCGGGTACACATCTCCGAAAGATTTGATCAGGAGAATATTTGAACAAATATGGGTCATCCCAATAAAAATTTTTCACTTCATCAAAAACTTTTTTCGTCTTGATATGACCATTGAGGCGGCATCTTTCTTGTTACGAGAAAATTGACTATATCGCAAACCAAGGCATAGAATTGACATAAAATAAAAACTCATCGGAAAAGAATCATTGATAGGTGTGCTATCAAAAGATGAGCTTGTTGTAAGTCCGGACAAATGATCTGCGACAACATTTTCACTCCTTTCTTATCTTTTATTGTGATGTTGAATTCTTGAAGCAATAAGATCCACCGTATCAACCTAGGTTTGGCATCCCGCTTAGACATTAAATATCTAACAAATGATGATCAGTGAAAACAACAAGAGAAGAACTAATTAAATGAGCTCGAAATTTGTCCAATGCAAAAATTACGACAAGTAGTTCTTTTTCAAGGTAGTGGTGTAATTCATTTGTGCACTATTTAAAGTTCTACTTGCGTAACAAATCACATGAGGCTTACCTTCCTTTCTTTGGCCTAAAACAGTAGCCAACAACAAAATCACTTGCATCACACATTAATTCAAAAGGCAAAGACCAAATCGTGGGATTGCATGATAGGAGCCGATGTTAGAAGACTAATTAATTTTTCAAAAGATTTTTGGCATTCTTGAGTCCAATCAAATAGTGCATCTTTTGTCGAAGATTGCATAATGGTCTAGATATGACACTAAAGTCCTTAATGAATCTTCGATAAAATCTGCATGTCCTAAAAAGGAACGAACTTCTCTCGATTTGTTTTTGGAGAAGGCAAATGAGCAATTAATTCAACTTTAGCCTTATCAACTTCAATTCCTTGAGAAGATATCACATGACCTAACACGATTCCTGAAGTAACCATATAATGACATTTTTCCCGTTTAAAACAAATCCTTTTTCTTCACATCTTTTAAGAACTTTATCCAAATTATCAAGACAATTTTTAAAAGAATTTCCAAAAACTGTCAGATCATCCATGAAAACCTCTAAATAATGCTCAATCATATCACTAAAAATACTTAGCATGCATCTTTGAAAAGTTGCGAGCATTACAAAGACCGAAAGGCATTCGTCTATATGCAAAAGTGCCAAAGGGGCACGTAAAAGTAGTCTTTTCTTGATCCTCTAATGCAATTGGTATTTGATTATACCCCGAATAACCATCAAGAAAACAATAGTATGGATGTCCTGCTACTCTTTCTAGAATTTGATCAAGAAATGGTAAGGGAAAATGATCTTTCCTAGTGGCTGCATTCAATTTTCTAAAATCAATACACATACGCCAACTAGATGAAACTCGCGTAGGTATTAACTCACCTTTTTCATTTTCAACCACTGTTATTCCAGATTTCTTAGGCACAACTTGTGTAGGGCTTACCCACTGGCTATCGGAAATAGGGTAAATAATTCCAACATCAAGTAATTTTAGAACTTCAGCCCTAACTACCTCTTTCATATGTGGATTTAATCTTCTTTGAGGTTGTTGTGATGTTTTAGCATTATCCTCTAAATGTATTCTATGTGTACAAATTAATGGATTAATGCCTTTTAAGTCTGTTAATGTCCATCCAATTGCACTTTTATGCCTTTTAAGTACTTCTATCAACATACCTTCTTGTTCTTCAGTAAGGATTGATGAAATTACTACTGGAAAGCTTTGGTCTTCTCCCAAAATGTGTACTTCAACCCGAAGGTAATGGCTTTAGTTCCAAATGTGGGTACTTCTTCATGAATATTATCATTCATGGGTTGTAACTCTTCAAATCTTGGCTTCCATCCTTTGTATTCCATTGCTTGTGTACAATCAAGCAAAGAGCATATTTCGGAAATATCACCATCTACTTGCATATCTGAATCAAATGAATTAATTAAACAAACTTCTAATGGGTCGGAAGAACTCCCTTTTAGAAGATGATCATCTACAATGGTCTCAATCCCGTCGACTTCCTCATTTTCATCATTGACTTCATGTGGTTGCTTGCATAAGTTGAAAACATTAAGCTCAAGTGTCATGTTTCCAAATGTTAACTTCATCAATCCATTTCTACAATTTATCAAAGCATTGGATGTTGCTAAAAATGGACGACCTAAAATAATAGGAATTGACTTGGAACAATTAATCATAGGTTCAGTTTCAAGACAATAAAATCCACAGGATAAATGAATTTATCAACTTGTACCAACACATCTTCTACTATTCCTTTTGGAATTTTAATTGATCTATCGTAGAAGAGTTACGTGAAGTTGGTTTTAACTCTCCTAGATTGAGTTGTTGATAAACCGAATATGGAAGCAAATTAACACTAGCACCAAGATCAAGTAAAGCTTGTTCAATTATATGTTCTCCAATAATGCATGAAACCGTAGGACAACCAGGGTCTTTATGTTTCAAAACATTATTGCTTTGAATAATGGAACTTACCCTTTCGGTCAAAAAGGCTTTCTTTTTCACATTTAATTTTCTTTTAACAAGTGCATAAGTCTTTCAAAAATTTGGCATAAGAAGGAAAGTGTTTAATAGTATCTAACAACGGAATATTGACCTTCACTTGTTTAAGAATTTCAAAAATTTCAGTTTGGTGGTCCAATTTCTTTGGTTTGCTTAATGCTTGAGGAAATGGAAGTGGAGGAGATGAGAGTTTGGTTTCATTTTGGCCAGATGACATATCAACCTCTTCCTTATCTTGGGGAATTGATTCACCCTCTTTCTCACAAGGTTTAGAAATTTCTTTTTCAACAACTTTCCCACTCCTAAGAGTTATCACAGAATTGACTTGATTTATTTGTTGGTTTTCTGAACTACCCTCATTTAGACTATGTTGACCTTTGGGATTCGGTTGAGGTTGAGAAGGAAATTTTCCTTTCTCGTGAATGGTGAGTGCAGAAGTAAGTTTGGAAAGAGTGTCTTTTATGTCAATCATGGTTTGAGTGTTTTGTTTATTGATGGCCTCTTGCTTCTCTATGAATGCACTCAATGTTCCTTCAAGGTTTTTCCTATATGGTGGGACATAAGGTGCATATCCTTGAGAATTTTGAGAATCTTGTTGTTCTTGAGGAGGCAGTGGTTGCATAAATTGTGCTTGATTATTATTCCTCCAACTGAAGTTCGGGTGATTTCTCCATCCCGGATTGTAAGAATTTGAAAAAGAAGAGGTGAATGGCTTTTTAAAATTGTTCATTGCATTTACTTGCTCATGCACAACTTCTTTAAAAACAGGAATATTAGGACATTCATTTGTCGAGTGTCCTAATTCATCACAAATGCTACAAATTTCTTCATTTTGAACAGATTTGACTTCTTTTACTTTGCCTAATTCCATGGATTCAATCTTTCTAGCCAAACTAGCATACTTTGCATTTAGATCTTCTTCTTGACTAAGATGGTATTTTCCTTTTCCCGCATTTGCAAGGTTATATCTAATTGAATTTTCGAAAGATTAGTACCATGCCAAGATTGAGAATTTTCAGCCAAATGATTTAAATAATCTAAAGCTTCTTCGGGTTCTTTATCAAGAAACTCGCCATTACACATCGTTTCCACAAATTGTTTAGTTTCAGGTGTTAAACCTTCATAAAAGAAGCTTATAGTCCGCCATTTTTCAAAACCATGATGTGGGCAAGAATTTAACAAATCTTTAAAACGTTCCCAACTTTGAAAATACGCTTTATTTAAATTTTGGGAAAAATTTTGGATTTGTCTTTTCAAAGCATTGGTTTTATGTGTTGGAAAAATTTCTTTAAAAACTCACTTTGCATTTCTTGCCATGTGCCAATTGATCTTGGTTTCAAAGCGTTAAGCCAAGTTTTTGCTTTATCTTTCAAAGAAAAAGGAAACAATTTAAGCTTGACAATCTCTTCACTTTGCAATTTTGATCATTGAAAGCAATACTGACTTCCTCAAATTCTTTTAGATGTAAATATGGGCTTTCATTTTCTAAACCATGAAAATTAGGAAGTAAAGAAATCATACCCGCTTAAATCTAAAATTATTAGCGGTAAGTGGAAAGATAAAACATGATGGACTAGAATTTCGAGGTGGTTGCAAATATGCACGCATAGTTCGCAATGGTTGATTTCCTTGTTCATCATGTATACTTTCATTTTCAGCTCGTTGTGTTTGATTATCATGTTCAATATGTGCACCTTCAAATTCAGCCATTGTGTTAATTGTGTGTGTTTGTGATTCAAATAAATCAATATATAAGTTACTTGGATTAATTTTAACCAAACGACTAAAATTTAAATCACGATACCAGTTAAGCATAAATAAGTGACATAAAATAAAAATAATATACAAGTAGGCGGTATACACCTACCGTTAAATATTAAGTAGGATGTGGTATAAACCAAACACCCAAAAATAAAAATACGAAATAAAAATGCAGAAAATAAAGTACTGAAAAATAAAGTGCAAAAAGTAAATTTAAATATGAAAACCGGAGAGTGGCAAAGCCCCACAGAGCCTGAAAAGAGAAGAGAAGAAGAAATATTATTTCATTAAGTTAGAGGAGAAAAAAAATGATTAATTTAAAAGTTAGATTGCGAGAAGATAAATGACAATTTAAAAGTTAGATTAGAGAAAATAAATGACAATTTAAAAGTTAGATTGCAGAAAAAATAAATGATTTAATTTAAAAGTTAGATTACGAAAATAAATGATGCAATTTAAAAGTTAGATTAGAGAAAATAAATGACAGAATTTAAAAGTTAGATTATTAATAAGCGAGAAAGCGTAAATAATAATAATAATAATAATAATAATAATAATAATAATAATAATAATAATAATAATAATAATAATAATAAGCGAGAAAATGTAAATAAAAAAATAAAAAAAAACGAAAATAAAATAAAAAAATAAAAAAAAAACATAAATAAATGACAAAAATATAAAAGTTAGTTAATAAGTTAGTAAGTAGTAAGTTAATTAGTAAGTTAGTTAGTAAATTAGAAATTGAAAAGTGTAGAGGAAGAATATACCTGTTGGTGAAGTTTTCTTACAGAGAATGAACCTTAATATATTAGAACTTCAAATCAAGTTCCCATTCAAGAATCGCCAAAAACTTGATGGGATATAATTATATAGTTTCGGACCCAAGTGTAGGTTGTCTTAAGTAATAAATTCTCGGGAGTCCGAGGTCGATCCACGAGGAATTGATGAAGGAAAACTAATTAATTGAGGTAAAAAAAGATGTGTCACAAAATTAAAGATGATATGAGTTGTTCACAAAGGAAAATGATTTGCTTGGGTTAGGAGATCCACTCTTGGTAATAAATTAAAGATAAGATTATTTCATTTTATAACTCAATTGAAATCATGCATAATGAAGATTCCAATCGGAAGATTTAACATTCAAAGTTCAATTATGTAATCATATAATGGTTCCAATAACTATCTACCAATACTTGTAAATCGTCAAAAGCATCCACTGTGCCAATCCTATTGTCTACAATGGATCAAGATATTCATTATACAAGAAAAGTTTCTAAATTAATTGGAAACAACATACAACTCATATAAAGATCACATAAAAATATATCATTTAAAGCACAAGAAAGAAATTAATCTAACCTTAACTTATTACCAAGAGCTTCACCTTTTCACCCAAGCAAGATGAAAATTTAGTTACTCATAGACAAGAAGAAAGAAAGAGAGAAGAAGAGAAAGATGAACATAACTTCACTTAAGAACAAGAGAAAATTACAACAAAGGAAGCAATCAACATACAAATATTAAAGTAAAATCTAGACTAACACTAAGCTAACACCCTCAAATGATCAGCCATTGCCTCTTTTTATAGAATTAGAAGAGTACAAATAGCCAAAAGAGATGATGGATGATGATAACAAAATGATAAAAGAGATAAATGGTGGGTGGATTCTTGTCTCCGAAATGTTTCCCTTCTGAACTCATGGCATGCGTCATTTTTGAGTCAAGTGGTCTTCATGAAAGTTCTAGCACATTGTCTCAGCTTTCCAGAGACACCAAGTTTAGCCAAATCCAATAAGCACAGCCCAAGATATGGCCCAATTACTGCTCATGGGTCAGGCCCAACGTCAGCACCTCTATTCTGACTTCTAAGCCCAATATCACCTTCAAGGAGTCCGAACCAGCTTTTGTGTTCTTCATGAAAGTTGTAGATATGGGTCTTAACCTTCCACTGTCAAAATTTCAGAATTATTGAACTCCAATAGCCCGAGATATAGCCTAATGAGTGCATAAAGGTCAAGCTGTCAGGTTCAAAACACTAGATTTTGCTTCAACTCCAATTTGAGTTATCCAAACATGTGTTTCTGGTCTTGAGGCCTTCATGAAAGTTGTAGAAATTTATCTTAGCTTAAGAACAAGACCAAAATCACATCCATCGGATATTTGTAACTCAAATTATAGCCAATTTACTGAAAAAGCCAAGTAAGAAGGTTATACAATGAATGAAATATATTGCTATTAATGTGGTTCTTCAAAAACTTGATGGGATATAATTATATAGTTTCAGACCCAAGTGTAGGTTGTCTTAAGTAATAAATTCTCGGGAGTCCGAGGTCGATCCACAGGGAATTGATGAAGGAAAACTAATTAATTGAGGTAAAAAAAATGTGTCACAAAATTAAAGATGATATGAGTTGTTCACAAAGGAAAAGGATTTGCTTGGGTTAGGAGATCCACTCTTGGTAATAAATTAAAGATAAGATTATTTCATTTTATAACTCAATTGAAATCATGCATAATGAAGATTCCAATCGGAAGATTTAACATTCAAAGTTCAATTATGTAATCATATAATGGTTCCAATAACTATCTACCAATACTTGTAAATCGTCAAAAGCATCCACTCATTGTGCCAATCCTATTGTTACAATGGATCAAGATATTCATTATACAAGAAAAGTTTCTAAATTAATTGGAAACAACATACAACTCATATAAAGATCACATAAAAATATATCATTTAAAGCACAAGAAAGAAATTAATCTAACCTTAACTTATTACCAAGAGCTTCACCTTTTCACCCAAGCAAGATGAAAATTTAGTTACTCATAGACAAGAAGAAAGAAAGAGAGAAGAAGAGAAAGATGAACATAACTTCACTTAAGAACAAGAGAAAATTACAACAAAGGAAGCAATCAACATACAAATATTAAAGTAAAATCTAGACTAACACTAAGCTAACACCCTCAAATGATCAGCCATTGCCTCTTTTTATAGAATTAGAAGAGTACAAATAGCCAAAAGAGATGATGGATGATGATAACAAAATGATAAAAGAGATAAATGGTGGGTGGATTCTTGTCTCCGAAATGTTTCCCTTCTGAACTCATGGCATGCGTCATTTTTGAGTCAAGTGGTCTTCATGAAAGTTCTAGCACATTGTCTCAGCTTTCCAGAGACACCAAGTTTAGCCAAATCCAATAAGCACAGCCCAAGATATGGCCCAATTACTGCTCATGGGTCAGGCCCAACGTCAGCACCTCTATTCTGACTTCTAAGCCCAATATCACCTTCAAGGAGTCCGAACCAGCTTTTGTGTTCTTCATGAAAGTTGTAGATATGGGTCTTAACCTTCCACTGTCAAAATTTCAGAATTATTGAACTCCAATAGCCCGAGATATAGCCTAATGAGTGCATAAAGGTCAAGCTGTCAGGTTCAAAACACTAGATTTTGCTTCAACTCCAATTTGAGTTATCCAAACATGTGTTTCTGGTCTTGAGGCCTTCATGAAAGTTGTAGAAATTTATCTTAGCTTAAGAACAAGACCAAAATCACATCCATCGGATATTTGTAACTCAAATTATAGCCAATTTACTGAAAAAGCCAAGTAAGAAGGTTATACAATGAATGAAATATATTGCTATTAATGTGGTTCTTCAAAAACTTGATGGGATATAATTATATAGTTTCAGACCCAAGTGTAGGTTGTCTTAAGTAATAAATTCTCGGGAGTCCGAGGTCGATCCACAGGGAATTGATGAAGGAAAACTAATTAATTGAGGTAAAAAAAAGATGTGTCACAAAATTAAAGATGATATGAGTTGTTCACAAAGGAAAAGGATTTGCTTGGGTTAGGAGATCCACTCTTGGTAATAAATTAAAGATAAGATTATTTCATTTTATAACTCAATTGAAATCATGCATAATGAAGATTCCAATCGGAAGATTTAACATTCAAAGTTCAATTATGTAATCATATAATGGTTCCAATAACTATCTACCAATACTTGTAAATCGTCAAAAGCATCCATTGTGCTAATCCTATTGTCTACAATGGATCAAGATATTCATTATACAAGAAAAGTTTCTAAATTAATTGGAAACAACATACAACTCATATAAAGATCACATAAAAATATATCATTTAAAGCACAAGAAAGAAATTAATCTAACCTTAACTTATTACCAAGAGCTTCACCTTTTCACCCAAGCAAGATGAAAATTTAGTTACTCATAGACAAGAAGAAAGAAAGAGAGAAGAAGAGAAAGATGAACATAACTTCACTTAAGAACAAGAGAAAATTACAACAAAGGAAGCAATCAACATACAAATATTAAAGTAAAATCTAGACTAACACTAAGCTAACACCCTCAAATGATCAGCCATTGCCTCTTTTTATAGAATTAGAAGAGTACAAATAGCCAAAAGAGATGATGGATGATGATAACAAAATGATAAAAGAGATAAATGGTGGGTGGATTCTTGTCTCCGAAATGTTTCCCTTCTGAACTCATGGCATGCGTCATTTTTGAGTCAAGTGGTCTTCATGAAAGTTCTAGCACATTGTCTCAGCTTTCCAGAGACACCAAGTTTAGCCAAATCCAATAAGCACAGCCCAAGATATGGCCCAATTACTGCTCATGGGTCAGGCCCAACGTCAGCACCTCTATTCTGACTTCTAAGCCCAATATCACCTTCAAGGAGTCCGAACCAGCTTTTGTGTTCTTCATGAAAGTTGTAGATATGGGTCTTAACCTTCCACTGTCAAAATTTCAGAATTATTGAACTCCAATAGCCCGAGATATAGCCTAATGAGTGCATAAAGGTCAAGCTGTCAGGTTCAAAACACTAGATTTTGCTTCAACTCCAATTTGAGTTATCCAAACATGTGTTTCTGGTCTTGAGGCCTTCATGAAAGTTGTAGAAATTTATCTTAGCTTAAGAACAAGACCAAAATCACATCCATCGGATATTTGTAACTCAAATTATAGCCAATTTACTGAAAAAGCCAAGTAAGAAGGTTATACAATGAATGAAATATATTGCTATTAATGTGGTTCTTCAAAAACTTGATGGGATATAATTATATAGTTTCAGACCCAAGTGTAGGTTGTCTTAAGTAATAAATTCTCGGGAGTCCGAGGT
The DNA here is from genome assembly GCA_029884605.1 of Ormosia emarginata. Taxonomy (NCBI): domain Eukaryota; kingdom Viridiplantae; phylum Streptophyta; class Magnoliopsida; order Fabales; family Fabaceae; genus Ormosia; species Ormosia emarginata. The sequence continues at coordinate 21,014,120 of JAQQTP010000074.1, read as the reverse complement.
CGATCCACAGGGAATTGATGAAGGAAAACTAATTAATTGAGGTAAAAAAAGATGTGTCACAAAATTAAAGATGATATGAGTTGTTCACAAAGGAAAAGGATTTGCTTGGGTTAGGAGATCACTCTTGGTAATAAATTAAAGATAAGATTATTTCATTTTATAACTCAATTGAAATCATGCATAATGAAGATTCCAATCGGAAGATTTAACATTCAAAGTTCAATTATGTAATCATATAATGGTTCCAATAACTATCTACCAATACTTGTAAATCGTCAAAAGCATCCATCATGTACCAATCCTATTGTCTACAATGGATCAAGATATTCATTATACAAGAAAAGTTTCTAAATTAATTGGAAACAACATACAACTCATATAAAGATCACATAAAAATATATCATTTAAAGCACAAGAAAGAAATTAATCTAACCTTAACTTATTACCAAGAGCTTCACCTTTTCACCCAAGCAAGATGAAAATTTAGTTACTCATAGACAAGAAGAAAGAAAGAAGAGAAGAAGAGAAAGATGAACATAACTTCACTTAAGAACAAGAGAAAATTACAACAAAGGAAGCAATCAACATACAAATATTAAAGTAAAATCTAGACTAACACTAAGCTAACACCCTCAAATGATCAGCCATTGCCTCTTTTTATAGAATTAGAAGAGTACAAATAGCCAAAAGAGATGATGGATGATGATAACAAAATGATAAAAGAGATAAATGGTGGGTGGATTCTTGTCTCCGAAATGTTTCCCTTCTGAACTCATGGCATGCGTCATTTTTGAGTCAAGTGGTCTTCATGAAAGTTCTAGCACATTGTCTCAGCTTTCCAGAGACACCAAGTTTAGCCAAATCCAATAAGCACAGCCCAAGATATGGCCCAATTACTGCTCATGGGTCAGGCCCAACGTCAGCACCTCTATTCTGACTTCTAAGCCCAATATCACCTTCAAGGAGTCCGAACCAGCTTTTGTGTTCTTCATGAAAGTTGTAGATATGGGTCTTAACCTTCCACTGTCAAAATTTCAGAATTATTGAACTCCAATAGCCCGAGATATAGCCTAATGAGTGCATAAAGGTCAAGCTGTCAGGTTCAAAACACTAGATTTTGCTTCAACTCCAATTTGAGTTATCCAAACATGTGTTTCTGGTCTTGAGGCCTTCATGAAAGTTGTAGAAATTTATCTTAGCTTAAGAACAAGACCAAAATCACATCCATCGGATATTTGTAACTCAAATTATAGCCAATTTACTGAAAAAGCCAAGTAAGAAGGTTATACAATGAATGAAATATATTGCTATTAATGTGGTTCTTCAAAAACTTGATGGGATATAATTATATAGTTTGCACCCAAGTGTAGGTTGTCTTAAGTAATAAATTCTCGGGAGTCCGAGGTCGATCCACAGGGAATTGATGAAGGAAAACTAATTAATTGAGGTAAAAAAAAGATGTGTCACAAAATTAAAGATGATATGAGTTGTTCACAAAGGAAAAGGATTTGCTTGGGTTAGGAGATCCACTCTTGGTAATAAATTAAAGATAAGATTATTTCATTTTATAACTCAATTGAAATCATGCATAATGAAGATTCCAATCGGAAGATTTAACATTCAAAGTTCAATTATGTAATCATATAATGGTTCCAATAACTATCTACCAATACTTGTAAATCGTCAAAAGCATCCACTGTGCCAATCCTATTGTCTACAATGGATCAAGATATTCATTATACAAGAAAAGTTTCTAAATTAATTGGAAACAACATACAACTCATATAAAGATCACATAAAAATATATCATTTAAAGCACAAGAAAGAAATTAATCTAACCTTAACTTATTACCAAGAGCTTCACCTTTTCACCCAAGCAAGATGAAAATTTAGTTACTCATAGACAAGAAGAAAGAAAGAGAGAAGAAGAGAAAGATGAACATAACTTCACTTAAGAACAAGAGAAAATTACAACAAAGGAAGCAATCAACATACAAATATTAAAGTAAAATCTAGACTAACACTAAGCTAACACCCTCAAATGATCAGCCATTGCCTCTTTTTATAGAATTAGAAGAGTACAAATAGCCAAAAGAGATGATGGATGATGATAACAAAATGATAAAAGAGATAAATGGTGGGTGGATTCTTGTCTCCGAAATGTTTCCCTTCTGAACTCATGGCATGCGTCATTTTTGAGTCAAGTGGTCTTCATGAAAGTTCTAGCACATTGTCTCAGCTTTCCAGAGACACCAAGTTTAGCCAAATCCAATAAGCACAGCCCAAGATATGGCCCAATTACTGCTCATGGGTCAGGCCCAACGTCAGCACCTCTATTCTGACTTCTAAGCCCAATATCACCTTCAAGGAGTCCGAACCAGCTTTTGTGTTCTTCATGAAAGTTGTAGATATGGGTCTTAACCTTCCACTGTCAAAATTTCAGAATTATTGAACTCCAATAGCCCGAGATATAGCCTAATGAGTGCATAAAGGTCAAGCTGTCAGGTTCAAAACACTAGATTTTGCTTCAACTCCAATTTGAGTTATCCAAACATGTGTTTCTGGTCTTGAGGCCTTCATGAAAGTTGTAGAAATTTATCTTAGCTTAAGAACAAGACCAAAATCACATCCATCGGATATTTGTAACTCAAATTATAGCCAATTTACTGAAAAAGCCAAGTAAGAAGGTTATACAATGAATGAAATATATTGCTATTAATGTGGTTCTTCAAAAACTTGATGGGATATAATTATATAGTTTCAGACCCAAGTGTAGGTTGTCTTAAGTAATAAATTCTCGGGAGTCCGAGGTCGATCCACAGGGAATTGATGAAGGAAAACTAATTAATTGAGGTAAAAAAAAGATGTGTCACAAAATTAAAGATGATATGAGTTGTTCACAAAGGAAAAGGATTTGCTTGGGTTAGGAGATCCACTCTTGGTAATAAATTAAAGATAAGATTATTTCATTTTATAACTCAATTGAAATCATGCATAATGAAGATTCCAATCGGAAGATTTAACATTCAAAGTTCAATTATGTAATCATATAATGGTTCCAATAACTATCTACCAATACTTGTAAATCGTCAAAAGCATCCATTGTGCCAATCCTATTGTCTACAATGGATCAAGATATTCATTATACAAGAAAAGTTTCTAAATTAATTGGAAACAACATACAACTCATATAAAGATCACATAAAAATATATCATTTAAAGCACAAGAAAGAAATTAATCTAACCTTAACTTATTACCAAGAGCTTCACCTTTTCACCCAAGCAAGATGAAAATTTAGTTACTCATAGACAAGAAGAAAGAAAGAGAGAAGAAGAGAAAGATGAACATAACTTCACTTAAGAACAAGAGAAAATTACAACAAAGGAAGCAATCAACATACAAATATTAAAGTAAAATCTAGACTAACACTAAGCTAACACCCTCAAATGATCAGCCATTGCCTCTTTTTATAGAATTAGAAGAGTACAAATAGCCAAAAGAGATGATGGATGATGATAACAAAATGATAAAAGAGATAAATGGTGGGTGGATTCTTGTCTCCGAAATGTTTCCCTTCTGAACTCATGGCATGCGTCATTTTTGAGTCAAGTGGTCTTCATGAAAGTTCTAGCACATTGTCTCAGCTTTCCAGAGACACCAAGTTTAGCCAAATCCAATAAGCACAGCCCAAGATATGGCCCAATTACTGCTCATGGGTCAGGCCCAACGTCAGCACCTCTATTCTGACTTCTAAGCCCAATATCACCTTCAAGGAGTCCGAACCAGCTTTTGTGTTCTTCATGAAAGTTGTAGATATGGGTCTTAACCTTCCACTGTCAAAATTTCAGAATTATTGAACTCCAATAGCCCGAGATATAGCCTAATGAGTGCATAAAGGTCAAGCTGTCAGGTTCAAAACACTAGATTTTGCTTCAACTCCAATTTGAGTTATCCAAACATGTGTTTCTGGTCTTGAGGCCTTCATGAAAGTTGTAGAAATTTATCTTAGCTTAAGAACAAGACCAAAATCACATCCATCGGATATTTGTAACTCAAATTATAGCCAATTTACTGAAAAAGCCAAGTAAGAAGGTTATACAATGAATGAAATATATTGCTATTAATGTGGTTCTTCAAAAACTTGATGGGATATAATTATATAGTTTCAGACCCAAGTGTAGGTTGTCTTAAGTAATAAATTCTCGGGAGTCCGAGGTCGATCCACAGGGAATTGATGAAGGAAAACTAATTAATTGAGGTAAAAAAAAGATGTGTCACAAAATTAAAGATGATATGAGTTGTTCACAAAGGAAAAGGATTTGCTTGGGTTAGGAGATCCACTCTTGGTAATAAATTAAAGATAAGATTATTTCATTTTATAACTCAATTGAAATCATGCATAATGAAGATTCCAATCGGAAGATTTAACATTCAAAGTTCAATTATGTAATCATATAATGGTTCCAATAACTATCTACCAATACTTGTAAATCGTCAAAAGCATCCATCTGTCGCTAATCCTATTGTCTACAATGGATCAAGATATTCATTATACAAGAAAAGTTTCTAAATTAATTGGAAACAACATACAACTCATATAAAGATCACATAAAAATATATCATTTAAAGCACAAGAAAGAAATTAATCTAACCTTAACTTATTACCAAGAGCTTCACCTTTTCACCCAAGCAAGATGAAAATTTAGTTACTCATAGACAAGAAGAAAGAAAGAGAGAAGAAGAGAAAGATGAACATAACTTCACTTAAGAACAAGAGAAAATTACAACAAAGGAAGCAATCAACATACAAATATTAAAGTAAAATCTAGACTAACACTAAGCTAACACCCTCAAATGATCAGCCATTGCCTCTTTTTATAGAATTAGAAGAGTACAAATAGCCAAAAGAGATGATGGATGATGATAACAAAATGATAAAAGAGATAAATGGTGGGTGGATTCTTGTCTCCGAAATGTTTCCCTTCTGAACTCATGGCATGCGTCATTTTTGAGTCAAGTGGTCTTCATGAAAGTTCTAGCACATTGTCTCAGCTTTCCAGAGACACCAAGTTTAGCCAAATCCAATAAGCACAGCCCAAGATATGGCCCAATTACTGCTCATGGGTCAGGCCCAACGTCAGCACCTCTATTCTGACTTCTAAGCCCAATATCACCTTCAAGGAGTCCGAACCAGCTTTTGTGTTCTTCATGAAAGTTGTAGATATGGGTCTTAACCTTCCACTGTCAAAATTTCAGAATTATTGAACTCCAATAGCCCGAGATATAGCCTAATGAGTGCATAAAGGTCAAGCTGTCAGGTTCAAAACACTAGATTTTGCTTCAACTCCAATTTGAGTTATCCAAACATGTGTTTCTGGTCTTGAGGCCTTCATGAAAGTTGTAGAAATTTATCTTAGCTTAAGAACAAGACCAAAATCACATCCATCGGATATTTGTAACTCAAATTATAGCCAATTTACTGAAAAAGCCAAGTAAGAAGGTTATACAATGAATGAAATATATTGCTATTAATGTGGTTCTTGCTATTAAGTAAATAGTTATTAGAGAATTATCTTAACTTTCCAACAAGACCAGAATCACATTAATCAGATAATTACAACTCAAGTTGTGGCCACTTTACTTAAGAATGCAATCACCCAAATTAATGATAATTCAAGCAATAATTTCTTCAATGATCCAATTAAGCTTAATTTCATAAAATGTGACAAAATCAACTTAATTAAGCCAAATTGAACCTTAAGAAGCCTAGTTAGAGGATTATAAAATGCATAAAATACATTGTTATCACGTATTAATTGGCCCTTTTATATAATGTACAACATGAACAAAGCCAAGGGCAAGCAAATGATGGATCTTCCATATGCCTTGGCTATTAGCAAAATCCTGGATCATAACAATCTCCATGAAACTTGTGTAATTGACATTACTGGCCACTATAAATTTGGGAAAGCCTCATTCAACTGCATACAAATCAGAAGAATTAATGGTGAATGGGTTTATGGAAGAGGACAAGAAGCAGCAGTAGCTGAAGGTTCTCATGCTCCCTTGGAGGATACCCCTGTAACAAATGAAGATCGTCTTCTCGCTATTCTTCAAAATATTCAAGCTCAGAATGAAAGAATTGAGACAAGGCTTACAATTCTCCAAGCCTATTAAGAGAATAACACCACAACACTTTATGATCGTCTCAGTGCCATGGAAGATCATTTGGATAGACTTGAACGACGATTTCTAGAAGATCATAGGACTTGAGTTTGGATCCATTTCTCTTTATCAATAGGTTTGCTGTAAACATAACTCTGTCATTGCTTTATTTTGCTAATATCATAAGACATGCTATATAACTATTAATAGTTGGTTTCTGTTCTTGCTTTGATTATTATAACTATTTCTGTGGAAATCTTCTTATGTTTTGATGATACTATTGCTCAATATTACTCTTGTAATGTCAATTAGCAATGATTTTGCACTATCTCTTCTCTTTTTGTCAAAATATATTGAATATTTTTTTTGATCATGCCAAAAGGGGGAGAAGAAAGTCATTGAGAAAAGGTAAACAAAAGGTATAAAATCAATGATTCTGGGATTCCAATATCAAGGGGGAGCTGTGCAAACTCTGAACTTGTCACCTCTTGAAAATCAGAGGGGGAGTAAGTTTTATTTAATACTTTGTGTGAATACCAATTTAATTGAACTAATACTTTTCTCAAATGATTGTTTGTCATCATAAAAAAGGGGGAGAATGTGAATGGAAATGGTATTGGTTTTGATGATCAACAAACAGGAAAGCAATGAAGTGCAAAGATCAAGTCCCAAGGCTTTTCAAGATTAGTTTTTAGGACTTAGACCATATGTAAAGGCAAATCAGACTCACACAAAAGCACATTTCTTAGTTCAAAACTCATTTCATCTTAGCTTTGCATAATCATGTTTTCATCATGTTTAAAATTAAGTAAAAAGCTTTTAGAAAACTTGGAAAGTCTTTTGAACATCCTTGATTGAGAAACTCTTTGAAAAACCCATGTCTTTTGTCTTTCCATAATAGATTATGAAAATCCCATAATAGGTTATAAGAATTTCATAACCTGTTATGTGATAAGTCAGACTATGACTTATGTTTTCCAAATGGCCATAATCGATTATAGCTTCTTTATAATTGATTATTTGGTTTCTCAAAACGTAACCACCTGTTTTTTAAATGGCCATATTCGAATATGGCATAATTCATAACTGATTATGAATGTCTCATAACAGATTATGAAATCTTTCATAATTGATTATGAAATCCTTCATAATTGATTATGAAACATCTCATAACAGATTATGAAATCTCATAACAGGTTATTTTGTTAGACAGAAACATTGGAAGCCTTTCTCACAAGCCATAACCGATTATAGCTTTGCCATAACAGGTTATGGTCTTTCACAGAGCTTGTTCTCAACAGCTCTTTTAATGGCATTTAATGCTCCCAACCACTTCTAATGTCTCAAAAATTGTTTGGGCTATAAATGAAAGCTATTGGGCATTGATTAAGGGTTGGAAAACATTCTGAAAAACATCTTTGAGCATTAAATACGAGTTTTCTCATCATTTTCATCATATACTCTGTTTTGAGCTCAAAAGTGTGAATCCTTCATACCCATAGTTCTTCAAGTTGTATCATCTGCTCTAGAGAGAGTTTTTTTCATCTAAATTTTGTTTAATCTATAAAGAGAGGGTGAGGTATCCCTCAAAATAGTTAGGGTGAGGTATCCCTTGAATATAGAGGCTCAAGCACAAGGGTGATGTATCTCAAGGTGTGTTGAGTGCTTCAAAATTGTAAAAGTTGTCAAGCACCTGATTCCAAGCTTGAAGATATAGTGGAAATCTTGAGTGGTTGCTTGAGGACTAGACATAAGTCACAAGTGGATTGGTGGCTGAACCAGGATAAAGATTGGTGTTTGTTTTCCTAACTCAACCTCTTTATTTTGTGCACTGTTTCATTGATTTACTTGAATACTATCTTCCTTGTCTTGTTCATTTGTGTGCAATATTTTTCTATCTCATTCATTCATTCATTTCTATCGATTAATAGCTTCAACAAAAATTGATAAACAAAGGTTTTACGAAAGATTTGCGAAAATATTTTATAAACTCAATTCACTCCCCTCTTGAGTTTGAGGCCACTTGGTAACAAGGTCTATAATGGAGGGAATGAGTACAATTGCTAGTCTCTATAACTATTATAGTGAATCTATGTTGGCTCATGCTAAGTTTCTATATAATGATGAACTATTTTCTTTATTAAATGAATTGACTGCTTTGGGAATGAAAATGAATGGGTTTTTGGCTTATGCCACATTTTCAAATGATTAAATACAATTTGTGTTTTATCCAAAGCAGCTGGATTTACCATGATGTTATGTTTTCAAATTTACTACTGAGAATTATTAATTCTCACCCCAACCTTGTTTTATGTTTTCTATGATAAATCCAGCGAAAGAGCAAAGCAAGCGCAACACAAGGCAATAAAGACTTAGTTAAGTTATTAATGTAATTATATTGGTTATGTAACTATATTAATATTTCTGTAATTAAGTTTATATATATAATTGTATAAGTTGTAATCTCAGAAATATCAGATAGACTGCTAGTAAATAGCAAGTTTCCTGAGGTGTAAAATGTCTTGCTCTCTTACTTTTTTAAAGGCTCTATATATTTTTACTCGTTAAATGGACATTGAACAAGTCGTAGATTACCTTTACGTTAGAAAGTGACATACTAATTCTGTTTACTTAATATACATATGGTATGTTACAGTATATAGAATTAGGATGTTACACATAAAGATTTAGATTTGAGATCATGGATATGGTTGATGCATGTTTAATTTCATTCTAATGGTAGGATGAGTTAATTAGCTAATGGGATAAATATATACCTATTGGTCATACATAGTAATTTTTTAGAACAGTTCTTAATGAGTGAAGTTTACACTAGCTCTCATGGAAGCATAATGAACTAGGTAAATAAAGCATGGTTAAATGACCTAGACATAAGCTTTTAACTAAGTTAGTTTCTCATGCTAACAAATCTCGTTTCATGTATGTTGCTGGAGAGGATTGCATATTACTAATTGAAGTAAAGGGTGAAGAAGGATTCCTTAATCTCTAATCATTATCTTTTTATTCTTGATTTACATCATTTAAGTCTTTCAGTTCATAGTTACTTACACAAACCATTTCCAATTTGAATGTTCTTAAATAACATTAAGTAAGTTATTGGTTGATAGTTAGCATTAGAAATTAACCATATCCTTGTGGGAACAAATCCTGCTGATCATTATATTACTTGCGCGACCCGTGCACTTGCGGTACACAAAAAGTTTAAACATAATTTCCCTAAAACATTGCACTACTACAATTCCCCTTTTTTTTTAAAAATTCTCAAGTCCACCCAATTGTCTCGTATCACATGCGTTCTATTCTTCTTCTTTTTTTCTCTTGAAATTACGCTCGCCAATCTCTCTTTGAAAGTACGTTGCTTCTCTTTTAATCATGGGCTTGTGTTTTTATTTTTTTATTTATTTGTTGTGGGCCCACTAGTATATTGGCTCAATAGAAAATGTGACCACTTCTTAGCTGTCTTGGTTTAATTATTCTTTGAGCATATTCTTCCTTGACTCGCATCACAAATAAGAAAAATTCAATAATTAATATGCTTAAAGAATTAATTAACAAGTCACAAAATCTCCAAAATTACTTGCATTGAAGTATAATGAAGTCTAATTTTAATATTAAAAATACATATTGTTAAACTGTTATCAGTAATTGATTACAAGGGTGTGTAATCGATTACACTACCCTTGTAACGTGCTTAAAAAGAAGGTAGAAGAACAGTAATCGATTACCATCTCCTGGTAATCTTTTATGAGTGATAAACACCATTTTTATATATTAGTTAACCCTCATATTTAGCATTTTAGACCTCTCATGTGCTAAATTGATTAGTTTTGACTACCATTTATAAGTTTGAGTTCAAATTGGGCTTAGTTGTATTTTTCAGCATCGTGATAATTTTATACGATTTTTGTATTTTAGGTTTAACTTGAGATATAAATATCCAAAAATTATGAACTTTACCTTATAGGAAAGCTGAGAGGAAGCTCTACAACTTTGTTGAAGAGCTCTAGAACTTATTCAGATGTCTAGTGTGTCATATTGCACCTGAAACTGAGAACAGAGGTGCTATCACTGGAACCTGATCAATGTACAAAGATTGGGTCGTATCTTGGGCTATAAGAGTCATAATAGGCTGAAACTGATTCCATTAGAAATCTGAGACAAAATCCTTCAACTTTTATGAAGACCAATTATAAAAAAGGTTACTTTTTGATAGGGTTTTTAACACCTGAAGGGAGATGACAGATCCAGGAGCTGTTAAATGTGTTTTGGTTATAACTCCTTCATTAGGTATCCAAATCTTGCAAATTAGGTGTCCAATTAAAGCTAATTGGAAGAGGAAGAGTCTAATCTAGGGTAAAACCTATAATTTTGCTTTTAGTGTCTGTTATGAGGGAAAGATAGCCTAAAACTAAGACCATTCCTTTCAGTTTTGGTTGCTCACTTTCTGTCTTGCTCTTTCACCCTCTCCTCTCCTCTCCTCTTACTTCTCTTTTAAATTTATGCTCTTTTACATTTTTGTACCTTTACTTTTATATTTGTGCTCTCCATTCATGGAGACGTAAAACTTTGCAATCAATCCTAGGGATTGAAACACTCTTGATGTTTAATTTTGAGACCTTGTGATGAATGTTTACATTCTTGTTTTTAATCAAATTTCTCTCTTCCTTCTCTTAATTTTGTTGCATCTTGACTGAGTGCTTAACTCAGTTTTGGTGTTCATGTGATAGTTTCTTAACTATCATATGTTTGCAGAAAGTAGATAATGTATCAAAGATGTTTGTTGTATTGTCTAGTTAGCATGAATTCTGGAATGAGATTGATTTAGGGTTAAATGGATGCTTACTCCAGTTTTTGTTGATTGACTGAATCCTAGGTGCTTACCTAGTAGCGAATTCATGCTTGGATGAGGATTTCATATGAGTTTAGGCAATGTACCAAAGGTGTTTGATGAATTTCCTAACTTGGTTGAATGTTGAGTTTTAGGTTGATTTAGGGTTGGATTGATGCTAACTTCATCTAACGTTGATTAACCAAATGATAGATGCTTATCTAATAGAGCATACCAAGAATCTGGTTAGCATGTGAATGGGTCCATAGTGGTCAAGGATGGATTAAACACAAGAGTTGTTGATTCCTTTGGATTGATTATTTTTTCCTCATTCTGTTTACAACATTTTAATTACTGTCTTTTAATTACTCCTGCAACCAAACCCCCCCGTTGCTAACTTCTTAATATAATTGATTAATTGGAATAATACAAGGACTCAACTTGGTCGCACCACATACTATAAGTGCTTGGTGAATCGGTTAACAAATCTCATATAATTAGGTAGCCTCGACAACTATCAGCGAGAAACCCAGAACTGTGAAATTCACCGTGGTAATCGATTACCACTCACAATAATCGATTACAAAGGACACAATAGCCTTGTAATCGATTATGGGCTTGCTGTAATCAATTACAACATGGATTTTTAAAGCCTTGGACACTCCTTTCTTCCATTTTCAACACCTCTCTTCCCTTTCTCTCTCTAAAACTCTAAAAACCTAACCCCTATTTCATCAAATTCCACCTTATTTCTCCACCAAATTCTTCCATTCCACCTCTAAATCACCACAAACACTCATCATTCCTTTTTTTCCCCAACAACCTACTCATCAAAAACACCTTTACATCATCCAAATTCTTCTTTTCACCATCTCTCTCCTCTCTCTCTCTAGAAATCGAGACCCACTTTCCAAATCCCACTCAAATCTCCATCAATTTCCTTCTTTCTTGTCCCAATCAATCCAAAAATACTTCCTTCTTTCTCCCTACCTCTATTCCATATCAAAATCACCTTAAAATGGCTGTCAACACCCAATTTTGTTTGGATCATTAAAACCTTTTAATTTGGAATAAAAAAAATTAGTTATGTGATAATCACATATTTTGTACATTAATAAACCCTCATTTTTAGTCATTTACACCCTCCATGTACTTAATTGATTAAGCCTGGTTATGTTTTGTAAGTTTGGACTCAAATTGGGCTTAATTGATTTTTTCAGCACTATTTTAGTCTTACACTGTTTCTGTATTTTGACTATATCTTGAGTTCTAGATGTCTTATAATTATATATCTTACCTTGTAGGAAAGATAAGAGAGAGCTCTACAACTTTCATGAAGAGCTCTAGGTAAAATATGGACATCTAGTGGAGCTAAATGGGCTTGGAAGTCAGAACACGAGTTTTGTGACTGGAACCTAAATAATGTGCAGTAATCAAAGCATAACTTGGGCTGTAGGATGAATTTTTGGATGATTATAGTGGAATTGGAAAGTTGAGACAAAATGCTATAACTTTCATGAAGACCACGTTGCTTCATTCTGATAGCATCCATGAGATCAGCACTGAATAATTTCAGAGACAAAGAATCTCAATAATTTTTCACTCACCAACTCACCATTTGGCATTTTCCACTCATCCACCTACTCCTCACCCACTCTTAATCAGCCTCCTTGTCATTTTGTATCTCTAATCCTCTATAAAAGGCTCTATTGGCTGATCATTTAGGAGACTTTGGTTTTAGGCTTGGTTAGGAGAAATTATGTTCATGCTTGTTCATTGTTTTCCTTTGTTGTAATTTTCTCTTGTTCTAAATTGAAGCTATGTTCATCTTTCTCTTCTTCTCTCTTTCTTTCTTCTTGTCTATAAGTAACAAAATTTTCATTTTGCTTAGGTGAAAAAATGAAGCTTTTAGTAATGAAATAAGGTAAGATTATTCTTTTTCTTGTGCTTAAATGATATAAAGTGGATATTATATGTGTTGTATTTTGTTTCCAATCAATTTAGAAACCTTCCTTGTATAGTGGAGATCTTGATTTATTATAGACAAGAGGATTGGCATAGTGAATGCTTGAGCCCACTTACAATTATTAGTAGATAATTGAAGAAATCATAATATGATTGCATATATAATTGAATTTTGAATATTATATTTTCTGATTGAAATCTCCGTTATGCGTGAATTTCAATTGAGTTATAAAGAGAAATAATCTTGTATCAAATTTATTACCAAGAGTGGATCTCCTAACCCAAGCAAATCCTTTTTCATTTGTGAACAACTTTTATTATTTTTGATGTTGTGACAAATCATTTTCTTGCCTCAATTAATTTTTCTTCATCAATTCCCTGTGGATCAACCTCAGACTCCCAAGAATTTATTACTTGAGACAACCTGCACTTGGGTTTGCATCCTTTAATCCCACATCAAGTTTTTGGTGCCGTTGCCGGGGATTTGATTTGAAGTTTTAATTTATTGAGGTTCTCATTCTTTAATAAAATCTATTCTCTCTTCTCTCTCACCGGAGCAAAAGATCGGCTTGCCGATCCTTCAGTTTCTTTACTAACTCTCTAACTTTCTAACTTGCTAACCTACTAACTTGCTAACACTAACATACTAACTTTCTAACTTTTATATTTATATCATTTATTTATGTTTACTAACTTTTAATTTATGTCATTTATTTTTGCTTACTAACTTTTATATTTTGCTCTCTAACTTTTTAATTTCTTTATTTATTATTGCTTTCTAACATAACAAAATAATCTTTCTTCTTCTCTTCTCTTTCGCCAGCTCTGGTGGGGCTCTGCCTCTCTCTGGTTTTCATATTTAAATTTATTTTTTGCAATTTACTTTTTGTACTTTATTTTCTGTATTTTACTTTCTGCACTTTCTACCTTATTAATTATTAACTCTCTAATTATCTAAATTTTTAATTTATCAGTTATCTAACTTTTTACTTTATCAGTTATCTAACTTTTTACTTGTTAATATTTATTGAGTGGTTGGTTTATGCCACATCCTTATTAATATTTAATGGCTGGTGTAAACTACCGACTTGTACATTTTTTTTTCTATTTTAAGTTATTTATTTATGCTTAATTGGTATCGTAATTTAAATTCTGGTCGTTTAGTTAAAATTAATCTTGATACTTTATATATTGATTTTTTTGAATCATAATCATGCACAATTGATACAATGACTGAAAATGAAAGTGTACATGATGAACATGAAAATCAACCGTTGTGAACCATGCGTGAATATTTGCAACCACCTCGAAATTCTAGTCCATCATGTTTTATCTTTTCACTCAATGCCAATAATTTTAGATTCAAGCCAGGTATGATTTCTTTACTTCCTAATTTTCATGGTTTAGAATCTGAAAGCCCATATTTACATCTAAAAGAATTTGAGGAAGTATTTATTATTTTCAACGACCAAAATTGCACTGAAGAGATTATTAAGCTTAAATTGTTTCCTTTTTCTTTAAAAGATAAAGCAAAATCTTAGCTTAACACTTTGAAACCAAGATCAATTGGCACATGGCAAGAAATGCAGGATGAGTTCTTAAAGAAATTTTTTCCAATACAAAAAACTAATGCTATGAAAAGACAAATCCAAAATTTTTCCTATAACACCCCAAATTTCTTAACTATTTGACAGTAATTTTGACAATTAACAGAATTCTACTGTTTAGTGATTTCTGTGTACTGTAAAATTATTTTGAATATTCCATCAGTATATTTGATTGTTTTGTGTGATTTACTCCACGTCAAGAAAATAATAATTTTCGAGCCGGGGAAAATCTTACGTATTTTAATTATTACTGTTAAGTCTTAATTATTTTACGTAATCTGATTTGATTTTTGTATGTTTTATAATTTTTATGATTTTGTGGATGATTATGAAATTTTTATATTTCTCTGATTGTTTTTGGACTGTCTGTGAGCCCAGGTGGCCTTATGTGGGCCCGAGGTGGGTACCGAAAAGTGAAAATTTTTCTGCAGATAAAAAAATTTATATTGTTAAGACGGAGACGGGGGATCTTACTAAACCTGAATCCGGAAACAATTTTTAAAATTTTCTTTTACTGTGTTTTGTACTGTATTTAATTATCGAGCGATAAAAATACAGTAAAAATATTATTCGTAGATTTATAACAGATAAAAAAATAAATATTGTACTGCTTAGTCAACATTGGTGATTTGAATATCAACCATTGATTTAATCAACGGTGGAGACTTGATCTTGATTTAATCAACGATAGAGATTTAGTCTTATAAAGTGGCTAAGACCATTTATGACCATTGGATGTAACGTTTGAAGAAGTGATCTTGACCCTTCATTTTGGAGATACATCTAATGGCTAGAATTTCAATCCAATGGCCTAGATTAAGTCTTCTATCGAAAGGCTAAACCTAGAAGCTACATTAATCCTAACCATTGATCTAATCAATGTTTAAGATTGCCTAAAATGGTGGCTAGGAGATTGGTCACACTTTGAAGAGTGCATGGAGGGGGGGGGGATGGTTTTTGTGAAGCTTAAGGAGCTAAAGCACAAGTTGAAGACCATAATTGATCACCTTGGTCATTATTGATCATTTCAAGAAGCTTAGCTTATCAAAATTTTCTCTCCATTTTTTCTCCAAGCTTGTTTCAGCCAGACACCAAGAACCATCTTCCACCATTCTTTAATTTCATACAACCTTATTTCTTGAATCTATACCTCATTTTAAGACACTTTGTTGTTTGGAGCAAGTCCTACATCTATCATATTCAAGGACTTTCTTCAAGAGCAAAGTTATAGGGTTTTTGAGGTGAAGTGTAAGGAAACTTCATTTCTTATCTCTTTTTCATGTTCTAAGCCATGTTTGATCCATGGTTCACCTTGTTCAAGCTTAATATACTAATAAATATATGTTTTGTTTTGTGTTTAAGAAACCTTTGGTGGTGAAGGACTTGAAAAAGGAAGCAAAACAAGGAGCTTTTGAGGATCTTCAAGAGGTAAGAGGGTGATCCCTCTCACCAACCAAGTATGGTGGTGAGAGATGGTTTTGGTATTTGATGGATATGAATCCTCATGGTCATGTAATTATTTATGGGTATTTATATGTTTATGTGGTTTATGTGCTTAGCATGGTTTATTTGTGCTTGCATGCTTAGTATGATTTTTATTTGCTTTTATGGTATGCTTGAAATATATATATGATGAATATGTATATGTATGCTATGATGTGATGATGGAAAAGAAAATAATTTTTAGTTCTAAAGAACCATAGAGGCATCACGGCCTTAAACTAATTTTGGGAGTAAGAGATTCTAAGTATTTTACTAATTATGATTAATACGTTGATGATTTTAAGGATTTGCAAAGAAAGTGAAAATGAAAACGAACAAATGTTTTGATTTCAAAGACTAAGTGTTCACGGCTTTTAAAGAAAATTTTAATGGTTTTGTTTGTGTAAAAACAAGAATGGTACTTAATTGATTTAGAATGAAAAACAATTGATGGTTTCAATGACCATGTCCATAGTTTTGAAGGCTTGTAAATGCCTTGGTTTTATAAAACAAAGTGATTTCAAAGTGGAAATATAATTTGATTTAGTACAAGGTTTTTGGAAAGGGAATTAGAGTGTTTTATCACTTGAGAAATAAAAATTTTGGTTATGAAAGAAAAAGAGAGGTTGAAAGTGTTTGAACCTCAATTTATTTTGAAGAGGATTGATTTTGGAATTGATTTGAGAAAAATGGAGAATATAATGGTAACTTGAAAATTTACTAACGTAAAACTCATCCTTTGGGTTTTGGAGCGCGTTAGGAAATTTTAAATGAGAAACATTGATTTAATTCAATAAAATGGTGAATTTGTGGAATATATTGCGAAAAAGATTTTCTTGAGTAAGAAAATGTGGAAAATAATGTGAGAAGTCATATTATTTTGAGAAAGGTTGAAATGGAATTTTTGAAGGTTGAGAAATATTTTATGAAGTTGAAAAAATGGTTTACGTAACTTAAAAATGTGATTTTTAAGCTACGTGATTTGAAAAACGTTTAAATATTTCCACGCAATTTGAAAAAATGTTGAAATATTTCTACGCAATTTGGAAAGCGTTTAAATATTTTTACACATTTGAGATATTGTTGAAAAATCACTACGTGATTTAAAAATGGTAGAATATTTTTACGTGATTAAGAAAACGTTGAAAAATCACTACGTGGTTGAGAAATAATGGAATATTTTTTCGTGATTGAGAAATGATAGAAATCGCTACGCGATATGAAAACGCAACGAAAATGTTGCGAATTTGTGAAAACGTAACAGAAATGTTGTGCGATTATGAAAACGCAACAAAAGTGTTTCACGACTATGAAAACGTGATAATATGATTTTACTATTGAATATACAATATGATTACTGTTGAACCAGTGTATGGACACTTTATAAGAAAATGATGAATTTTACCTGTGATTGGCATTAGTGCATTTTACATGCATGGATCAGTGTATGGACACTGTATGAGAATATGATGAATTTCGCCTGTGATTGGCATTTGGTGCATTATACATGCATTGGAAAGATATGCAGTGAGGCATATGATGAAATTGAAAAATATGCAGTGAAGCATATGATGAAATTGAACAAAATTGCATTGAGATATTCATGCATTGAATGAAAATTAATAGTTGATGCTATTGTGACCCTTGTGGTTGAAGAGGGAATGAGAATTGAAAAGTGAGGTCTATGATGGATCTTGGAGCGCGTCAAGGCGCGGCGGTCGACCAGTGGACGTTGATTGGCAAAGACCATGTGCTACTTGGCGATGCAGTCCGTTGCAATGCATTGACGATACCCGACAATAACACGATTCTTTTCGAAGACTGGAGATTGTCTGTTGGGCTAAGGCTGGGCAATTAAACAGAGCATTCTTCTCGAAATTGTGAAAACTTCCATGGAGTAAGACATTGAGTCTATGTGCATATGCATAATCATTGAGTATTGGTTATGATAATTGAATTGTTGAATACCTAAAAAATGTTGAGGGCATTATCGTAAATATTGAATATTTATATCTGTGTGATATAATAATTGAGGAATATTGGATGATGATGATGATAAATAATGTTGATGACATTATTGTAATTATTGTTATTTTATACATTATGATGATGACATAATTGTAATTATGGTATGATATATCTGTATGATATGTTGTTTGTGTTATCTCTATGCTACCATGTTGGTATTGGCGTAGGTGATCTCACCTCTTTGTTATATTGTTTTGTTGTGCTTGTATTGTTAAAATTATATAGTAGATGGAACGAGTTTCATAGACGTGACAGGAGTCAGATATTCTGAGTTCGGTGACAACGTCAAGGAGTGGCCATCCCAGATTCAATGGTGTGCAGTTTTGATGAGGAACAGATACATGACGCATCAAGATGGATACAAGATGAAATAAGTATATTGAGTTTTCTCATTAGTGTTTTACCTTGCTATTAAGTAGGACCCATCATGGGTTTGCTACTGTTTAAAATTCAGTCTGTAATTTTTATGTTTCTTGAATAATTATTAAATATTAAGTGGTGTCTGTTATATGAGTTTTAATCAATTTAAATATATTTTTTAGTATTACTTATAAATATCAGTAAGTTTATATTTCTGTAAAAAGAAATTTTAAAACCTATGTTTTATAACTCAAACCTTTATGAACTGATTTTCAGATTATAAGTTGGTAGTCGGAAATGTGATGCCCTACAGGAGGTGTTATATTTCCCAAAATTCAAATGAAGCATATTTTCAATGTTGGGAACGGTTTAAATATTTGTTAAATTCTTGCCCACATCATGGTTTTGAAAAATGGCGCACTATAAGCTTCTTTTATGAAGGTTTAACCCTTGAAACCAAACAATTTGTGGAAACAATGTGTAATGGTAAGTTTCTTGATAAAGAACCTGATGAAGCTTTAGACTATTTAAACCAGCTGGTTGAAAATTCTCAATGTTGGCATAGTACTAACCCTTCTGAAAATTCATTTAGATCTAACCTTGTAAGTGCTAATAAAAGAAAATATCACCTTAATCAAGAGGAAGATCTAAATGCTAGGTTTGCCAGTTTGGCTAGAAAGGTTGAAGCCATGGAATTAAGAAAAGCAAAACAAATCAAATCTATGTAAAATGAAGAAATTTGTGGCATTTGTGATGACTTAGAACACTCAACACATGAATGTCATAATATTCCTATCTTTAAAGAAGTTGTACATGAGCAAGTAAATGCAATGAATAATTTTAAAAAGCCATTTACTTCTTCTTTTTCAGATACATACAATCCGGGATGAAGAAATCACCTGAACTTCAGCTGGAGGAATAATAATCAGTCATAATTCGTGCAACCACCACCTCCTCAAGCATAACAGGACTCCCAAAATTCTCAAGGATATGCACCTTATGTCCCACCATATAGGAAAAACCCTGAAGAAACACTGCATGCATTCATAGAAAAGCAAGAGGCCATTAATAAACAAAACAATCAAACCATGATTGACATAAAAGAAACTCTTGCTAAATTTTCTTCTGCACTCATCATTCATAAGAAAGGAAAGATTCCTTCTCAACCTCAACCAAATCCTAAGGGTCAGTACAGTCTAAATGAGGGGAGTTTAGAAAACTAACAAATGGACCAAGTCAAGTCGGTGATAACTCTTGGGAGTGGAAAGGTTGTTGAAAAATAAATTCTCGAACCGTGTAAAAAAAATGATGAACCAATTCCCCAAGAAAATGAAGAAATTGACCAAAAGGAGACCAAACTCTCGCCTTCACCCCCATTTCCTCAAGCATTGAATAATCCAAAGAAATTGGACCACCATACTGAAATTTTTGAAATTTTGAAACAAATGAAGATCAATATTCCTCTGTTAAATGCTATCAAAACAGATTCCTTGTTATGCCAAATATTTGAAGGACTTGTGCACTATTAAAAGGAAACTAAATGTAAAAAAGAAAGCATTTTTGGCTGAACAGGTAAGCTCTATTCTTCAGAATAATAAATAAAGACCCTGGTTGTATTACAATTTCATGCATTATTAGAGAACATAAAATTGAAAAAGCTTTACTTGATCTTGGTGCTAGTGTCAATTTACTTCCATATTCAGTTTATCAACAACTCAACTTAGGTGAGTTAAAACCAACTTCTGTAACTCTTCTACTTGCCGATAGATTAATTAAAATTCCAAGAAGAATAGTGGAAGATGTGTTAGTTCAAGTTGATAAATTCATATATCCTGTGGATTTTATTGTCTTGGATACTAAACCTATGATAGTTGCAAGTTAATTCTTGTTATTTTAGGCTATCCATTTTTAGTAATATCTAATGCTTTGATAAATTGCAGAAATGGAATGGTGAAGCTAACATTTGGAAACATGACACTGGAGCTCAATGTTTTTAACATGTGTAAGCAACCACAGGAAGTCTTTAATGAAAAGGAGGAAGTTGAAGGAATTAAAGCCATCGTAGATGATTATCTTCAAACAAGGAGTTCTTCTAACCCATTAAAAATTTGTTTAGTCAATTCATGTGAGTCAGGCATGCAATTAGAAGATGATATCTCTGAAATATGCTCTTTGATTGATTGTACACAAGTAATGGAGTATAAGGGATGGAAGCCAATATTTGAAGAGCCAAAACCCATGAATGATAATACACATGAAGAAGTACCCACTCTGGAACTAAAATCATTACCTGCTAGGTTGAAGTACACATTTTTGGGAGAAGAATAAAGCTTTCCAGTAGTAATTTCTTCAATTCTTACTAGAGAACAAGAAGGAAAGATGCCGCCTCAGTGGACATACCAAGACAGAAAGAAATTTTTGGCTAAGGTGAAAATTTTTTATTGGGATGACCCATACTTGTTCAAATATTGTCCTGACCAAATCTTTTGAAGATGTGTGCCCGACAGAAAGGTAGGTAGTGTCATTAAATTTTGTCACTCAGAAGTGTGTAGGGGTCACTTTTCTTCAAAGAAAATAGCTGCGAAAATCCTGCAGTGTGGATTTTATTGGCCTACTTTATTTAAGGACTGCTATACTTTTTGCAAAAGTTGTGAAAATTGTCAAAAAAATGGGCTCAATTTCAAAAAGAAACATGATGCCTCTGAACCTCATCCTTGTCATTAAAATTTTTGATTGTTAGGGAATTGATTTCGTGGGCCTATTTCTATCTTCATTTGGATTTGTGTATATTTTGGTTGCAGTTGATTATGTCTCAAAATGGATTGAGGCGATTCCATGCTGATATAATGATCATAAAACTTTTCTTAAATTTTTAAAAGAAAATATCTTGTGTCAATTTGGAATCCCTTGAGCTATCATTAGTGATGGGGGAACACATTTTTGCAATAAACTATTTGAATCTTTAATGAAGAAATATGGTATTAACCCTCTGACAAGTGGACAAGTTGAATTGGCAAATAGGGAGATTAAACAAATTTTGGAAAAAAACGGTTAACCCAAATCGTAAAGATTGGTCTTTAAGACTAAACGATGCACTTTGGGCTTACCATACTGCTTTCAAAACATCCTTGGGCATGTCATCCTATCAATTAGTCTATGGAAAACCTTGTTACTTGCCTGTAGAATTGGAACATAAGGCATTTTGGGCCATTAAAGCTTTCGATCTAAATCTTGATGATGCTTGCAAGATACGTAAATTGTAATTAAATGAATTGTAGGAATTGAGAAATAATGCATATGAAAACTCAAAGATTTATAAAGCCAGAACAAAAGTTTTTCATGACAAGACAATTTTGAGAAAATCTTTTGAAATTGGTCAAAAAGTTCTACTTTATAATTCTTGTCAGCACCTATTCCCTTGAAAATTTAGATCTAGGTGGAGTGGTCTTTTTGTTGTCAAACATGTGTATCCTCATGGGGCCATAGATATTGAGAATCCTAGGAATGGTAATGTGTTTAGAGTCAATGGACAAAGACTTAAATCATTTCTGGAAAACTAAGTTGATGAGGTAGAATTCATCTCTCTTTCTGATCCTTGTTATGAATAGAATTTATTCTAATTTTGTTGCCTTGTTTTTGCAGTTCTTTCTGTTGCTAGTTAAGTGGCGGATAACGGTACTCCATGACTCTCAAGTCGGTTTGTTTTTCAGTTTCTCAAAATAACTGAATCCTTCTCCTTTAAAATAGATGTCATTCTTTCAAACTTAAGAAAACATTTTCCTTCCCTCCCTGAAAATGCTCTGACAAAAATTTACAAAGCTAGATATGAAAGATTGAGACTGTTAATGCACAAGGGTATGCCAGAAGATGTACGTTGGATAATTGAAGCAAAGTTCGGACTAGCAAGTGAGTCTTCAATTTCATTTGATTCATACATGACAGGTCTTGGTAAAAGTTCGTATACTAAAAAGAGAAGAGAAAAAAGGTTACAAGTTTGTCACAAATGTGCATGATGGAATTATAATAAGCAATGTCGTTCTTTGGGGATGGTTTCCGCAAACAAAGAAGATAAAATTTTCTTCATTAAGAATGGACTGAGTAAGGAGTTATTAGATGATATCTTATTGACTCTTGAGACACATTCATGTGGATTTGTGCATCGTGAACTTCTTAATTTGTGAAATCTCTTCAAGGATGAAGAAAAATGCTACAATCTTGGGAATCTGACTGTAAAAGACCCTGTTTGCCAATTTATAAGAAAATTAGATGGGAAGCTTATCCTCGACTCACAGAAGGCATTTAAGCCATTAATGGACGTGAAACCAGAGGCAGATGTGAGCCATATCCACAACAATCTGTACATATTATCTTCTTCTTCTTCATGTTTTCTTAAAAAAAATGAAAAAAAAATATTTGAATAAGGGCGATCCGGAAGGAGTACCATGACTTTAATTAGTTGTGGACCCTAGCCTTTGGCTAACCCGTCATTGACTCAGGTGGACCTTTGCATGCTGGTCCTTAAAAAAGGTTCATGTACCATGCTCTGTAGAGAGTCGCACTCCATAACCCAATGTTTACCATCTAGGCACTGTGGAGTTGATGGACAGGCAGAAGCGTCCCATTCTGGTTATTAGTGAGAAGTAACCCACGACTTCTAAAGCGTATGAGGCATCTGAGCTTGATCCACTCTTTTATTAGAAGGGGCTCTCTATAACACCTACCGTAGGGTATCACATTTATGTTACTTAATTATCAAATTACCATTTTTTTGTAAAATATGATCTATAACGTAAATATGAGTTATAAAATTTCTTGATATCAGTAAAATAAAACTTAGCAAAATATAAAATCCTAAACAACATCACAAATAATTTATATTGTAACACCCTCCGTAGGGCCTTACATTTCCGACTACCAGCTCATAATCTGAAAATCATTTCATAAAAAGTTTGAGTTATAAAACATGGATTTTAAAATTTCTTTTCGCGGAAACATAAACTTACTAAAACTTATAGGTAATACAGAAAAATAGATTTTAAACTGATTAATATACATTACTAACACCACATAATATTTAACAATTATTTAGGAAACATAAAAGTTACAGACTCAATTTTAAACAGAAGCAAACCCATGACAGGTCCTACTTAATAGCATGGTAAAACACTAACGAGAAAAACTCAACATACTTATTCCATCTTGTATCCATCTTGATGCGTCATATATCTGTTCCTCCTCAACACTGCATACTAACCAATCTGGGATGGTCACTCCTTGATGTGGTCCCCGAACTCAGAATATTTGCCTCCAGTCAAGTCTCAGAAACTCATTCCATCCACTATACAAATTTTAACAATACAAGCACAACAAAACAATACAGCAAAGAGGTGAGATCCCCTTTCATCAATACCAAAGTGGTAGCAAAGAATGATACGAATGACAAAGTCATTCTATACTCACAAATATCACAATTATTCATGTTCTTAATTCATCACATTTTCAGTAGACATATATCTCAATTAAATCACTAGTACCAATTTCATTATAACAGATATCCTCAATATATAAAATGATGATGTCACATCATATGAACATTTTTCATGCCACAACAATATGTGTACCGACCATGTGTATGCATACTAGACCAATTTTCCCACTCTATGGAGGTTTTCACAATTTCGAGAAGAATGTTCTAGTTAATTGTCTAGCCTTAGCCCACAGACAATCTCCAGTCTTTCTGGTTAAATGTCCAGCCTTAGCCCACAGACAATATCCAATCTTTCTTCAACCACAAGGGCCATAATAGCTATCAGCTATATTCCGTTCAATGCACGAATACCTCAATGCAACTCTGTTTAATGCACGAATAAATCAATGCATGTCTCAATTTCATCATATGCGTCATTGCACATCTCAATTTCATCATTAAAAGGATTCCCAAATGCATCATATGCCTCATTGCACACCAGTTCTTTACAGTATCTTTACTGTATTTTCAAATTGCGTATCATTTTTAACGCGTTTTCATAATCGCGCAACACTTTTGTTACATTTTCAAATCTCATAATCATTTTCCGACATTTTCTCAATCGCGTAAAAATATTTACACGTTTTCCAAATCATGAAGCGATTTTCCAATGTTTTCAAAATCGCGTAACTTAAAAACATCATATTTTTAAGTCGCATAAATCATTTTTCATCATTTCTCAACTACATAAAATATTTCTCAATATTCCAAATATCATTTTGGACTTTTCGAAAATCAGTACAATTTCTAACTTCATTTTCCACATATTCTTCACTTAAAAATCTTCTATGTAATATTTTTCATTATTTCCCCAAAATCAATATTTCCTTCAAATCAATTATCCTAACTTAAAATTTCCTAATGCGCCTCAAAACCCAAGGGTGAGCTATACATTGGTAAATTTCAAGTCACCAACGTATTCTCCATAATTCTAAATCAATTCTAAAACTTAGTTCTTTTTAAAATAAGTTAAGGTTCAAACACTTTCAACCTCTCTTTTTCTTTCATCAACGAAATCTTCATCTCTCAAGTGACAAAGTATTTCTCTTCCATTTCTTAAATCCTTTTATTAATTTCTTGTACCAAATCAATTAACTTTCCATTTCCAAATCATAATTCTACATAAAGTAAAACCATTTCAAACCTTTAAAATCGTAGCCACATGGTCATTGGAACCATCATATCTTTTCTTTTCCTTTTCCTTCTAATCATCCAATTTTACCATTCATGAAAATCTTAATTTACCAATCCTTGGCATATTAGCTGAAAATCATAAATAGCTTCATCATAAAATCTTTGTTCATTTTCGTGTCCACTTTCTTTGCAAATCCTTAAAATCATCAACTTATTACTCTTTTCATCTAAAACTCATGATTAGTAAAATATTTAGAATCTTTTGCTCCCAAAAATATCTTTGAGGTCATGTGCCTCCATGGCTCTTTGGAACCAACATTCTTTCCTTTATTATGTAATTCACATCTTAATACATACACAATTCATCATACATCATAAACACATACAAAAGCATATTATCAAAGCAATAAACATATCAATCTCCAAACCATCGTAAATATGGAAAGTTCTTAAACAAACAAGTGAAATAATCCTTATGGATTTTTCACTACACACATATCCATTCCTCACCACCAACACATGGTTGATGAGGGTAATCTCCCTCTTACCTCTTGGTAAAACCTCCAAAGCTCCTTGATTTGCTTCTTGTACAAGTCCTTCAACAACACCACAAGATTCTTACAAATAAAATCAAACATAGCATATTAGTACCTAAAGTTTGAATAAGAAAGACCATGGATCAATATATGGTCTTAGAAACTTACCAAAGGAAAGAAAGATGAAGAACACAAATCTTCACCTAAAGGCTCTTGATCTTTGTACTTGAAGACCAAGGTTGAGGATGGAAGAATTAGGAAAAGTCTCCAACAAGAAAGTTCCTTAGAATTTCATGGAGATTCAAGATCTAGGGTTGTTTAGAATTATTGAAGCTTGGAAGGTATTTCTATGGTGGTTGGCCGTGAGCTTGGTGGAAGAGAAAGATAAGAGCTTTTGTGTTCTTTGCTTGATGGGAAGATGGAGATGAATAAATCTTGAGAAATTTCTAACATGAAAGTGTCTTGATTTGGTGTAAGGATGCTAGATATGTGGTTGTTTAGAATTATAGAGTGATGGAAGGTGATTTTGGATGCTTTGGCTGAACCTAGAGAAAAAGAAAAGTGAGAGAACTTTGTGTGTTAGTTCTTGAAAATTTGGAGAAAAGATGAAGAAGTGGTAAAGTGAAATGAAGAAATAGATATTGATCTCCTAATTAGAGTGTCCAGCCGTGACCTCCCCCCCTTTGGGCACCAAAGTGTGTCTAAATACATTAGCCACCATTTTAGACAACAATAGCCATTGATTAAATCAATGGTTGATCTTTGTGTAGCTTCTAAGTGTAACTTCTAAATGATAAGATTAAATCTAAGCCATTGGATCTCTCCTCCATGAAATCCTAGCCATAAGATGCATCTTAAAATTTGGAGGGTCAAGATCTTCTCTACATACTTTCCATCTAATGGTCACAAAAGGTCCTGCCACTTTGTGAGACCAATCTCCACCATAGATTAAATCAAGGGTGGATATCCTAAACTTCCTTATTAAGCTAGTCTTTATAACCATTGATTAGATCAATGGTGAACATCCAAAGCTTCCTAACTAAGTTTACTCTCTCACCATTAATTAAATCAATGGTGATCATCCAAGGCTTCTTCATTAAGTTTGCTTCTCAACCATTTATTAGATCAATGGTTGATGTTCAAAACTTCTCCACTAAGTCTTGTTTTCCAAGGGTGCAAATCAAAGTCAAGCCCACTTCATTAACTAGCATTTCCATTGGTTGGGTGGTTACTAACTTGTTTCCTATTGGTTGTCACTTTTGTTGACCAATTTCTATTGGTTACTCTTGAAAAGTCTTTGCCACAAATGTTGACTTAATCTTATTGGTTGATCTTATTTCTATAGCTCTCTTATTGGTTCATCACAGATGACTACTTCTAATTGGTTTATCAAATGAAGACTAGATTCTAATTGGTTTATCAAGGAAGACTAAATTCCTATTGGTTCAATATATAACCATCAAAATTGACCAATTCTTATTGGTTCATTTCAAAAAGACTAGTTTTCTATTAGCTTAGAGAATTTAAGCCACTATCGTTGACTTTTCCAAAACTTAGTAAACAAGCTACGTTCTCCTATTGGTTCGTCATAAAAGTTGTCATGATTAATTTCCAAAGCTATTATCCAATGGACAATAGTTACAGAAATTATTACACAATAGACAGAACATACTGCTTATAAGTCAGTAAGTATTTGCCCGCTGTAAAAATAAAAATATGGTATATTTTTATATCATAGATAATTTCTAAAAATAAAAAGATTATGACACATATCTCTCGGAATTGGATTTAGTAAGATTCCCTGGCTCCGAATAAATACGTAAAGATTTTCCCCGGCCCGAAAATTATTATTTTCCTGATAAGGAGCAAATCACACAAAATGATCAAATACAGTCATGGAATAGTCAAAATATTTTTACAGCAAACAGAAATTGCAAAACAGTACAATTTTGTCATTACTGTCAAATAGCTAAAATTCAGGGTGTTACAACTCTCCCCCTCTAAAAAGAATTTCATCCTTGAAATTCGTAATAGTCTCCGAACCCAAATGGATACTGCTCTTTCATCTTATCTTCTAGTTCCCATGTTGCATCTCTGCTTACGTCATTCCAGATTACTTTGACCAATGAAAACTTTTTACCTCATGTTCAACTTCTCCTTTAGAATTTGGAAAACCACACTGAGTTGTTCAGCATATTCCTCATGATTTCGAGAATAGATCAGAATGTCATTAACAAAGATAATGACAATTCTGTCTAGATAAGGACAAAAAATTCTACTCGTATAATTTATAAATATTATCGGAGCATTTGTCACTTTGAATGGCATTACTTGTATTTTCCTTAACTTCGTATTGCTTCACTTTTCTGCCTTTGTTCTTAACAGGAAGTGTCTCACCAATCGAGTTCTCTTTTAACAACACTGTATCTGATACTATGATCTGAATTTGAATAGGAATATCCTTTCTTGCAATTGCAATATATGAAAGAACATTATGAAAGTTAGAAAGAAAAAGATAGCGGAACTATCTGATGTGTTACTGGATATATCCACCAAAGAATTTGATGTTGCCTGATTTTAAGAATGAATTTTCTGGAATACTAACACCTTATTGAAACAATCTCATAGGATATGGTTGGAAGATAACCAATCCGTTTCAGAGATCACGTCTATTTATGAAAGAGATAAACAGATCAATCTAATAAAAAAATTTAATCTATAACAACAATAAGATAATTTGAATAACTTGAGTAGCACGATAGGCTAGTAATAGAAATAGAAGTAAACAAGTCAGAAGGTAACGAAAACACAAATAACTCTAATCAATCCATATAGTCAATCTAGCCATAAAAGAATGGATTGAATCAAGAATATAATTTCGTAATTGCGACACATGAAAAATATTATTGATGTGTAGAAAGGAAAGATAGTAAAGTCATCTAATATGCTATTGGACCTATCCAACAAAGAAATTGATATGGTCCGATGAATTTGGTAGTGAGCTCTTTAAGTTGAATAATTCAACCGGCAGATCTAACAGAGTATGGATGGTTGGAAAATAACCAATCCATTTTTAAGATTGTATCTATTTTAAAATAGATAAACAAATCAAATCAACAAAAAAGATTTAGTCTTTGATAGACATGGGATAGTTTAAGCAACTTGAATATCAATGATAGGTTTTTGGTAACAGAAGTAGAAATAACTAGAACAAAGACAACGAAGAAACATATAACATCTAATTGGTCCACTCAATCATATGTCATAAAGGAATGGGTTGCCCCCAAAATTATACAGTATAGTTAAAGGATCACCTTTAATGACACAATCTCCTTTGTTTAAGTCTTCAGCTCAGAACACTCTTGTTCCATTCGGGGTATCGACTCTCCCTACTACCTGAGATTTTGAAACATATACTTTACTAATAGAAAACTTTGTTTTTGATGGAACACGACCTCTGGAAATGTGTCCAGGCTTCCCGCACTTAAAACAAATTATTTTCTTGGACGTACAATCCTTCGTTAGGTGCCCTCTTCCACATCTCTTACATAATAGTAAAGACATCACGATCTGACTGAGTTTACTATTACAAGCACTTCCTCCACACATTTACTGCTGCTGTTGATTTCCTAGTGATCGTAAATACGTTTTCCGCTGAAATTGATTTACCTTCCTATTATTCCTCCTTTGGAAATTGGTTACTCCTAAAAAGTCTTTGCCACAAATGTTGACTTAATCTTGTTGGTTGATCTTATTTCTATAGCTCTCTTATTGTTTTATCAAAGATGACTACTTCTAATTGGTTTATCAAATGAAGACTAGATTCTAAATGGTTTATCAAGGAAGACTAAATTTCTATTGGTTCAATATATAACCATCAAATTTGACCAAATCTTATTGGTTCATTTCAAAAAGACTAGTTTTCTATTGGCTTGGAGAATTTAAGCCACTACCGTTAACTTTTCCAAAACTTAGTAAACAAGCTACGTTCTCCTATTGGTTCGTCATATAAGTTATCATGATTAATTTCCAAAGCTATTATCCAATGGACAATAGTTATAGAAATTATTACATAATAGACAGAACATACTGCTTATAAGTCAGTAAGTATTTGCCTGCTGTAGAAATAAAAATATAGTATACTTTTATTTCATAGATAATTTCTAAAAATAAAAAGATTATGACACGTATCTCTCAGAATTGGGTTTAGTAAAATTCCCCGGCTCCAAATAAATACGTAATGATTTTCCCCGGCCCAAAAATTATTATTTTCCTGACACGAAGCAAATCACACAAAACAATCAAATACAATCACGGAATAGTCACAATATTTTTACAGCAGACAGAAATTGTAAAACAGTATAATTTTGTCATTACTGTCAAATAGCTAAAATTCGGGGTGTTACATACATCATATATACACAAGTCTTAGTACTGACATATTTAAATATTTACAGGCATAGTTCTCAAAAGTATTTGACATTATTTAAACTAACACACTTGCCCAAGTATAACTAGACAGCAAAACCCTCAGACGGGTCCTCCTCAGATTTCTCAACAGGAAGGAATCCAACTCGACGCATAGTCTTATGGATCTGTGTCTGCGCAGACGATACTATACTGATCTCCATTGGGATGTGATACCTACCACCCCAATACTGCCTAATTAACAGTAAAAATTCAATATGTACATAATTAGTGACTGAAAAGAATGGATCTCCATGAAATATCCTGCTTATGATGACCGTCAACTGTCCCTGATATATTAGTCCCTCCTCATTGGGACTAATCCTCCACGCGCCAGCTCCACCATGGAACTGTAGTCTCACGTATCTGAAGAAACTCGATCTGAATGCCATCCTATCAAAACTCAGCTTCCTCAGTAGGAATCTGTTCCTCTTCACCTTCTTGCTCAGTAACTTGCTCAATATCTTTACCAAAATATAAATATAATACAAAATAATATACGAAGAGGTGAGATTATCTACGCTAATACCAACATGGCAGTATGGAGATAACACAAATAGCACACCATACAGATAAATCAGATCATAATTACAATCGTGCCCTCAACATTATTTATCATCATAATAGATATAATAAACAATAATTACAATTATGCCATCAACATTATCCAATTATTCAATAGTTCAAATATCACACTGACATAAATGCTCAGATTATGCATGTGCACATAGACTCAATTTCCTACTCCATGGAGCTAACTCAAGTCAGAGAGATTGATCGAAAAGATCTATCTGTACCAACATGCCTCAAACCACGTGCTACAATTCTCATAAGTGTTTGCACATCTAGCATATACACGATAGTCTTTATCAGATCATGATTAAGAATAGTGTCTCAGTCCGGATCATCGGTGTGTTGTGTCGGTCTAACCCACGGTACAGAAGAGCTACCAATTGCCCATTGTAGGCAAACCGCACCCCGATGCCCCCAAGGCCAACAAATGACTTACACTACGCATATCGCACCCACTCAAGAGGTGTATTCTCTCCTAGGCAATTAGCCTTATCTAGTCCATCGGACCTTTCCAATGCATGTATAATGCACCAAAGCCAATCACAGGCAAAATTCATCATTTTCTCATACAATGTCCATACACTGGTCCAACAGTAATCCTACTGTATATTTAATTGCGTAACCATATTATCGCGTTTTCTCAATCGCGTAACACTTTTGTCATGTTTTTCCAATCGCGTAAAAATATTCCATCGTTTTTCAATCGCATAGCGATTTTTTCACGTTTTTGAAATTGCATAGCTTAAAAATCATATTTTTAAGTTATGTAAAGCATTTTTCACCATTTTTCCACTATGTAAAATATTTCTCAACCTTCTAAATTTTATTTCAACCTTTCTCAAATTCATACCACTTCTTGCTTTACTTTTCCATATTTTCTCACTTAAAATTTTCTAACGCGCTAAAAAACCCAATGAGTGAGCTATACGTTAGTAAATTTTAAGTCATCGATGTATTCTCCATACTTCTAAATCAATTCAAAA
Organism: Ormosia emarginata; assembly: GCA_029884605.1. Taxonomy (NCBI): domain Eukaryota; kingdom Viridiplantae; phylum Streptophyta; class Magnoliopsida; order Fabales; family Fabaceae; genus Ormosia; species Ormosia emarginata. The sequence continues at coordinate 20,982,443 of JAQQTP010000074.1, read as the reverse complement.
ATTCATTTCTCTTTAAAATAAAGTTGAGGTTCAAACACTTTCAACCTCTTTTTTCTCTTATAAACGAAATTTCTATTTCTCAAGTGACAAAAACACTTCGTTTCCATTCCTAAAATCCTTATCCTCATTTTGTTTAAATTAATTACTTTCCATTTCTCAATCATAATTTCATGCAAAATTTCCTCCTTTCAAACCCTCAAAATTGTGAGCACTTGGTCTTTGAAACGAACACATCTTTTCTTTTTCCTTTCCTTTCTAAACATTCAATTTTACCATTCATGAAAATCTTAGTTTAGAAACACCTATTTTTAGGTATTGAGGTCGTGAGCCTTATGGTCCTTGGAACTAAAATTTGTTTTCCTTTCCATCATCAAATCATGGCATACATATACATATTCATCATATCATATAATCAAGCATACCATAAAGCAATAAAAATCACATAAAGCATACAAACATAAATAAATAATTTAAAGCACATAAACACCCACAAATAAATTACACAACCATGGATATGAATCCTCACATGGATTCACCATCCATCAAATACAAATTCATCTCTCACCACCATACTTGGTTGGTGAGATAGATCTCCCTCTTACCTCTTGAAGAAACCTCTAAAGCTCCTTGCTTTGCTTCCTTTTCAAGTCCTTCACCACCAAGGGCTTCTTAAACATAAAACAAACACAAGTTTATTAGCATCTAAAGCTTGAATAAGAAAGACCATGGATCAAATCATGGCATAGAACATGAAAATGAAACAAGTAGTGAAGTTTCCATAACTCCACCTTAAAAATCCTAGAACTTGATCTTGAAGAAAGTCCTTGAAGATGAATGAATTAGGACTTGGGCTCAACTACAAAGTGTTTTAGATTGAGGTATAGATTCAAGAAGTAAGATTAGTTGAAATTTTTGAAGAGTGGTGGTAGGATTTAATAGTCTTGGCCATGAGCTAGCTTGAGAGAAAAAGAGAAAAATTTTTGTGAAGCTTTAGCTTTTTGGAAATGGTAAAGATGAGTAATTAGAAAATGAATTGAATTTCCTATAGCTTTTACTCTTCAAAAACTGAACCCCCCTTGATCTCTGGGGTTGTGTCCAAATTTATTAGCCACCATTTTAGGCATTAATAGCCATTGATTAAATCAATGGTTGAGCTTTGGTAGAAGCTTCCAAGTGATATGATCAAATCTAAGCCATTGGATCTCTCCTCCATTAAATCCTAGCCATTAAATATATCTCCAAAATGAAGGGTCAAGATTTACTCTTCATACTTTCCATCCAAGGGTCACAAATGGTCCTTGCCACTTTGTGAGACCAATCTCCACCATTGGTTAAATCAATGGTGGATATCCAAAGCCTTCCTCACCAAGCTTGCTTCCTATTGGTCCTTCATAAAGTTGTCATAACCATTAAATTTGACTAACCAGTATAATATTCCTTTAGCTGCTATTCCTCTATGGACAATATTTACTGTATTTTTATTACCTGATAAATAATACAGTACAAAACACAGTAAAACAAAATTTCAAAAACTATTTTCGATTTCGGGTTTGGTAAGATCCTTTGTCCCTATCTCAACAGTACAAAATTTTTAGGCTCTGGAAAACTTTTACTTTTCTAGGTCCGCCTGGGCCCACATACAGCCTCCTGTGCCCACAAAACAACCCAAGAATAATCTTAAAATAATCAAAAAAATATAAAATCTCAAAATAATCCATAAAATAATAAAAATTATAAAATTCATGGAAATCAAATCAGATTGAAATCTAATCAGATTTGAAACAGTAATTAAGAATCAACAGATATAAATAAAATACGTAAGATTTTCCCTGGCTAAAAATTATTATTTTCTTGACACAGTAAATCACACAAAACAATCAAATGCATTCACGGAATAATCAAAATAATTTTATAGTACACAAAAATTACTAAACAGTAGAATTTTGTTATTACTGTTAAATAGCTAGAAAATTTGGGGTGTTACACTCTTAGCGCCCTGGGATGGGATGTTCTGGATCTTAGACATTACGGGTTTCAAATTTTAGCATCTTTGTTGATGTTACGAGCCCAAGTGTGAGCTCTCCAGGTTCCAGACCCAGGATAGAAACCCACGATGGTTTCTTCTTTCTCTTTTCTTAGAATAAATGGACGTGAGTGTCTACTGCACTGGTGACACGCAATATAAAGATACATCATGAAAACTGTACATAAAGGTATGTCATCATTTGTTATTATATTTTTTTTATCATTGTATGATTTTGCTGTATTTTGATTTTGGACAGACGATCCTTTGAGCAGGGTCCTTCAGGGGTTTCTAGACTTCTTTACCCTGATGGTTTTCTTGAAGTAAAAGAAAAACAAAAAAAAACAAAAACAAAAAAAAATAAAAATTAAAAAAAAAAGATTCTGTGTTTCTTAATTTCAAACTTTTCTGACAACAGCCAACCTAACCTTATAGGTGCTATTATTATCCTTTCCATTCGTTTTCCTATTTAAACACCTCATTTTCTCTACTTTCCTCCAACTCATAATCATTCACAGAGAAAGATGAGTATAGAAATGGAAGGTGTTTCTATTCGTCGACTTAAAAATATTTATGTATTTTGTGGGTCTAAGTATAGGAAGGGTTTAGAGTTTGTAAATGCAGCTACCACTCTTGGTCGATCACTTGCTGCGAGAAATATTCTTCTTGTATATGGGGGAGGTTGTTGTGGGTTAATGGGGGCTATATCACTTGTTGCATATATAGGAGGCAGTCAGGTTTTAGGTGTCATTCCTAAACCTTTAGCTCAACAGAACATCACTAGAAAGACAATTGCGGAGGAACTTAGTATCATTAATGCATGAACGAATGAAGATAATGCTTGAAAACTCTGATGCATTCATTACCTTACTAGGTGATTTTGGTACCTTGGAAGAAGTTTTTCAAATTGTCTCTTGGGCCCAACTGAACATCCACCATAAACCCATAGGTTTGTTGAATGTAAATAATTTCTTTAATATTTTGTTACTTTTTCTTGACCATGCTGTGGAACAGAAATTTATCACACCTTTGGCAAGACAACTTCTTATCTCTGCTTCTACTATTGATGAGTTGATTGATAAATTAGAAGCTTCTGTTCATAAACCTGACCCAAAGAATAGCTCAGATAGATTGGTCGGAGGAAGCGATGAGGAAGCGGGATGAAAAAAAAGCCAGATTTGACACTTCATTTATAGCTTTCCTTTACTTTTGATTTTATTTGTCATACTTTGTTTTTGTGTAAATTTGTGTCAGATTTCTCCAATAGGTAATATCTTATATCCTTTATCATCTATATTTTAATATTAAGGACAATGTTATGATCTGGTTAGGGGGAAGGATAGTTGACCTAAAAAAAATTTTTTTTTTGGGAAGTATAATATGATTGTCATAGACTTACTAAACCAATGAATGATGGCAGAGTAAGGAGTAATTTTACTCCTGAGACGCATCTAAATTGGGAAGTATGTTTAGTGATATGACTGTCAGAAACCTATTCGTAGTAAAACCAATTAAGGATGGTAGAGTAAAGAGTAAATTTTGAAAATAATTTATTACTCTTGAGATGCATCTTAGTTGGGGTAGTAACTATTTAGTGTTTATTTGTGGAAGTAACAAAGTTTTGCTGTTTGATTTCCTTTGAAAGATTCAAGTGAATGCACTCTCACATCCTTTGAAGCAATTGAAATTTAAGGATCATAGTATGATTGAATATATTATCTTCTTTCTTAAATTTTACATGCTTGGTTATGGATGTTAAATTGGTGGATTGAGAATGATAGAAATATGCCTTGTGAGATTTTGAGCCTATTGTTAAATGGATTGAATATTTGTGCCATTCTCTTCTTTCTTGTGTGATTTTCACTCATGGAATTGTTACTCTAGAACCTGCTTTGATTCTTTTTGAGGCTATATTTTCATTTGCATACACAAACATGATTAAGGCATTTTTTTTTCTTGAAATAACTACTTTAACCAATTGGCCAAGAATGATTGGCCCACAAATAGGCAGCCTTGCTCAACAACATACTATCTCAATATGATATCAAGCACTCTTATGGCTTCTTGGAAATTCTCTGATTCCTGCCAAAGTAAGGCATTGAAAATAGCCTACTTTTCCTTTGCTTAACCCCTTTGAGCTTATTTGACCATTCCTTGTTTCTAGCTCATCATCTTTCAAAAAAAAAACATGTTCTTACCTGACCTTAGAGAATAAGAGAACATTAGCTTTGTCACTCGATGAGTTCTTGAACAAGTGTGGGGGTGCGTGTACAGAATGATTGGTAAAAATAAATTGAAAAAAAAGTGGTTCATTGAAAAAAAAATCTATATTTGCAAAAAAAAATGTAAAAAGAATTTGTATTAGGTGGAGCTGCGATGAACTTTCATGCTTGTTAATTAAACTCAGCTCTCAAGCTCTTTTATTCTCTTTGGTATTTTTCTTCTCATATCCATATTATTCCCTCTCCTTTACCATGGCCCCATTACAACCTTGAATAAAGTCCTCTTGATTTTTGTATGCATGTGTTTTAAGTAGCAGAGAAGTAGAAGGTAACCAAGCTTATGGTAGTGCAATTGTTCATGGGTTGAATTGAGTGAAATACTTACCTTTTAAACACTTGAAAGATTGAGAGTGAATTCGGTGAGGATCTATCATTCTTGATTCATTCTTTTCAACTGAAGTTTCCTTGTTTGTTGGTTTGAGATGTGAAGAAATGTTACCTCATTAATGCTTTGATCCCTTGAATTTCTGGTTGCTCTTCTTGCTTCATTAAGTCTTTTAGAGTTTTTAGCTTTTGAGTCTATGTTGTTTTTCTTTATTTCCTAGTTTTAGTCTTATGTGTTTTGCCCAGGAGTGTAAAAAGCTAAGTGTGGGGAAATTTGATAATCACATATTTTATACGTTAATAAACCCTCATTTTTAGTCATTTACACTCTCCATGTACTTAATTGATTAAGCCTGATTATGTTTTGTAAGTTTGGACTCAAATTGGACTTAATTAATTTTTTCAACACTATTTTTGTCTTACACTGTTTCTGTATTTCAGTCATATCTTGAGTTCTAGATGTCTTATAATTATATATCTTACCTTGTAGAAAAGATAAGAGAGAGCTCTACAACTTTCATGAGAGCTCTAGGTTAAATATGGACATCTAGTGGAGCTAAATGGGCTTGGAATTCAGAACACGGGTTTTGTGACAAGAACTTGAATAGTGTGCAGTAATTAAAGCATAACTTGGGCTGTAGGACGAATTTTTAGATGATTTTGGTGGCATTGGAAAGCTGAGACAAAATGCTACAACTTTCATGAAGACCATGTTTCTTCATTCTAATGGCATCTATAAGATCAGCCCTAAATGATTTCACAGACAAAGAATCTCAATAATTTTCCACTCACCATTTGGCATTTTCCACTCATCCACCTACTCCTCACCTACTCTTAATCAGCCCCCATGTCATTTTGTATCTCTAATCCTCTATAAAAGGCTCCATTGACTGATCATTTAGGAGACTTTGGTTTTAGGCTTGGTTAGGAGAAATTATGTTCATGCTTGTTCATTGTTTTCCTTTGTTGTAATTTTCTCTTGTTCTAAATTGAAGCTATGTTCATCTTTCTCTTCTTCTCTTTTTCTTTCTTCTTGTCTATGAGTAACTAAATTTTCATTTTGCTTAGGTGAAAGAGTGAAGCTCTTGGTAATGAAATAAGATAAGATTATTATATTTCTTGTGCTTAAATGATATAAAGTGGACATTATATGCGTTGTATTTTGTTTCAAATCAATTTAGAAACCTTCCTTGTATAGTGGAGATCTTGATTTATTGTAGACAAGAGGATTGGCACAGTGAATGCTTGAGCTCACTTACAATTGTTGGTAGATAACTTAAGGAATCATAATATAATTGCATATATAATTGAACTTTGAATGTTATATTTTCCGATTGGAATCTCCATTGTGCGTGGATTTCAATTGAGTTATAAAGAGAAATAATCTTGCATTTAATTTATTACCAAGATTGGATCTCCTAATCGAAGCAAATCCTTTTTCATTTGTGAACAACTTTTATTACTTTTGGTGTTGTGACAAATCCTTTTCTTACCTCAATTAATTTTTCTTCATCAATTCCTTGTGGATCAACCTCGGACTCCCAAGAATTTATTACTTGAGACAACCTGCACTTGGGTTTGCATCCTTTAATCATGCATCATTATGCCAATAAGTGTTCCTTGTTTGTTTGGCCCATTTCTTTTTTTTAAAGCCCAAAAATTTGTTTAGCCCAATAGGAGGTATTATGATTACAAAAATCTACAAAAAAAAAACAAAAGAAGAGGCTGCCGTTGCAGCCCTCTTGCTTTCTCATTTGTTTTCTTCCATTTTGAGTATGAACCATTTTTCCTTTTCTTGGTCTTCTTTTTTTTTCCTTTTCCCACCAGGCACTATGCACTGATGCATGTACACACAGAGGGCAAAACATTCCACTTCTCTTTACCATTTTTTCTGCACACACAATACCACAACAGGGACAATATTATGTACTCCCCATTTCATTACTGCAACTATTCCATTGCACCCTTCACACAATTTTTATTCCCTATGCTTGATTTGTTTGGATCCACATACAACTTGGCTATATAAGAGATAAGATAAGAATTTGAGGGGGTGAGAGATTTTTGAGAAAGAATAAGAGAAAGCAGAGAGGGTGAGGCAAAGAGAAAGAGAAGGAGAGTTTCTTCAGCAAAAAAATTGAGTTTGTAACGATTAGAGAGAAAGTGAAGAAAATGAGAAGGATTTTCTAGAAGCTAGACTATTTTTTCAAGAATTTATTATTCCTCACCAATCATCTCCCATCTCCAGTTGAAGGTAAAAACCCTTTTCTCATTGATTTAAACTCATAAGCATATCAATCTCAGACTTTCCTGTACATTTCCTATCTCTTCATTCTTGTCCAATGACCAAAAAAACTTTTCCTGCAAACACCCTATATCTAGCTAAATCCCAACCTCAACAACATCAACATTTCACCTAAGTCATAATCAAATTGACAACAACCCATTCAACCTAAACAAAATCAAAGCCACTGCTCCATTCCCAAATTGAGACCACAACATCCACACCCATAGGAAATCCGTTTGTACTCTAGCTAGTCTTTGACACGTCCTCAACCACCCAGACTCCAATCCTCTAACAACTCATTACCCATGTAACCAAAATAAAAGAGAAACCCAAAGTCTGAAACTTGACCATCAAACCCACCATATCTCCACCGTTCTCGTCCTCTACCAACCTCCACAGCCACGCACAACCACTTCTCTTCCTCGTCCCACCAAACCACCACCACCTCAACCTGTCACCAGCCACCACGCCCACTTAGTCGCACGCCACCTCAAATTTGCCACCCACATTGCACCATCACACAACGAAGCACTCACAACTAGTAACTGTGCCACCCAGCAACCGCCACCACCCACAACCTTGAACCTTCACCATTTTTAATCATGAAGCACCCAGCACTAGCCAACTAGACTGTGCAGCAGCCGCGAGCAGATCTGCCGTCCACCACGAGCCAACTGTAACATCCCAAATTTCATTTATTTCATGATAAATATTCATTTCATAATATTTGTGATTTTATGGAATTTTTCTGAAATCGAGGAATATTTTAATATATTTCTCATTTTGTGTGCACATTGAACAGACTCTGGAAAACGACTATAGCGCTTCAAAAGTTAGAAAATTTTATGACAAATATTCATTTTATAATATTTGTGATTTTTGGAAATTTTTTGAAAATTTTCTGAAAATATCGAATATTTTAATATATTCTTCGTTTTACGTGCGCACTGAGCAGAACCGAAAAAATGAGATATTTTTTCCGAGAACCTTGAACTATGAAAACGTTGACGGGGGATCTTACTAAACTCGAGGCCAGACATAGTTTACGAGGTTTCACGTTTTTCGAGAAAATTTTAACTGATAAAAATTCATCCGTCAAATAAATTAATACTGACTTCTGTCTACTGTAACTATTATCCATTGGATAATAGCATGTAATAAAAAACCTATCACCTTATCCAAAGGCAATCTACTTTATGTCATAACAAATCTACTTTAATTCAAATATAATGCTATTTTAATCAAGCTTCTAGAAGCTTTGACCTAAAATGACCTAACTACCCACTCTAGTCACAAGGAAATGGCACAACACTCCCTCCCACTCTCCTTAGGGCTACGGTTGGCAGCTCATTTGGAGCCAAAATTGATCAAGCTTCTACTACACATTAAACACTCAAACCCTAATTCATTTCACTACTTTTCTTCTCTCTCTTCACCTTCTTCTTCTCCATTTTCTCTCAACCCTTTCTCTTCCTCTCTTCTCCTCCATTCGGCAGCCCCTCTCCCTCCATATCTCTTCATCATTTCTCTTCACTAAATACATTTTCTTCATCCACTTCACCTCCTCTACACCCTTCATTCACAAAGTTTCTCCAAAATCCAACTTTTTCTTCATTGACTTCCAAGGTAAAGTCTCTAGCTTTGAGGCTGATAATCACATATTTTATACATTAATAAACCCTCATTTTTAGTCATTTATACTCTCTATGTACTTAATTGATTAAGTCTAGTTATGTTTTGTAAGTTTGGACTCAAATTGGACTTAATTGATTTTTTCAGCACTATTTTGGTTTTACGCTGTTTCTGTATTTCGGCCATATCTTGAGTTCTAAATGTTTGATAATTATGAATTTTACCTTGTAGGAAAGATAAGAGAGATCTCTACAACTTTGATGAAGAGCTCAAAGTCTCAATCAAACATCTAGTAGAGCTAATTGGGCTTGGAAGACAGAATACGAGTTTTGTGTCTGAAACCTGAATAATGTACAGTAATCAGAGCATAATTCAAGTTTGGGCTTATAAAATGGGCTGAAAATTTGGAATCTGAAAGTTAAGACCCATATCTACAACTTTCATGTTGAACACAAAACTTGATTCGGGTTCCTTGATGGTGATATTGGGTTTGAAAGTCAAAATAGAGGTGCTAAAATTGGGCCTGAACAGTCTGTAGTAATTGGGTCATATCTTGGGCTGTAGGACGAATTTTTGGGTGATTCCAGAGCCATTGGAAAGCTTAGACAATTTCCTAGAACTTTCATGAAGATCGCTTGGCTAAAAAACGACGGAATCAATGAGTTAAGCAATGAATAATTTCGGAGACGAAGAATCTCAATAATCTAACCACTAATTCAATAATCCAACCACCTAACCAATCATCCAACCACTCCACCCACTATTCCACCTACTCTTAATCATTCTCCTTGTCATTTTGTATCCCTACTCTTCTATAAAAGGCACTCAAGTGTTAAGCACTTAGTGTTAGACTTAGTTTGTAGAAGTTAAGGTTATGCTTGTTTATTGTTTTCTTTTGTTGTAATTTTCTCTTGTTCTAAATTGAAGCTATGTTCATCTTTCTCTTCTTCTCTCTTTCTTTCTTCTTATCCATGAGTAACTATATCTTCATCTTGCTTGGGTGAAAGAGTGAAGCTCTTGGTAATGAAATAAGGTTAGATTATTTTATTTCTTGTGCTTAAATGATATATTATTAAATGAACATTATATGTGTTGTATTTTGTTTCCAATCAATTTAGAAACCTTCTTTGTTAATGGAGATCTTGATTTATTATAGACAATAGGATTGACACAGTGAATGCTTGAACTCATTTACAAATGTTGGTAGATAATTAAAGGAATCATAATATGATTACATATATAATTGAACTTTGAATGTTATATTTTCTGATTGGAACCTCTGTTGTGTGTGGATTTCAATTGAGTTAAAAAGAGAATTAATCTTACCTTTAATTTATTACTAAGAGTGGATTTCCTAACCCAAGCAAGCCCTTAAATTCATTTGTGAACTTGTTTTATTATTTTTGGTGTTGTGACAAATCCTCTTCTTACCTCAATTAATTTTTCTTCATCAATTCCCTGTGGATCGACCTCGGACTCCCGAGAAATTTACTACTTGAGACAACCTGCACTTGGGTTTGCATCCTTAAATTCCGCACATCAGAGGCCAAGATCCAACCTTTCTTCTCTTTTCTTCTCATTTTCATGTTCCATGGCTTCTTTAATGGGCATGGATCCATTCTTTTTCATGTCTAATGGTTGGTTTTGATGGTTGAAAATCCTAAGGTTGTGGAGCCACCCAAAACCGAAACTACAAGGGACAAAGAGGAGCTCATTTTCGTGTTCACCTCTTTGGTAAGAGGGAGATCACTCTATTCAACCTATAATGGTGGTTGGAAACTTGTTCATTTAAGGATTTGTGAGAAACCCTAATATGGGTTACTCTTTTAATTTTGTTGTCTTCTATTTGGTTCTTTACATTTCTATGACTTTCTTTAATTTTTATATGGATTTGATTCTTGATAATGTTATAATAATTCTAATGGGATGGAATTGATGAAATTGAGACAAAAGCCCCTTGCTTTATGCAAGGAGGCTCACGGCCAAGTCCCCATTGGTGGGGTAAGGATGCTTAAAATCTTTGTAACCTAATGGATTGGTGATGATTGAGCTGGACAAAGACTAATGGAAAAAAAAATGAAAACTTGGACCCTAACCCTATGATGGCTCATGGCCATGGGGAGGAAGAATGGTGAAAAATTGTGACTTGGATGAGAAATTACTAAATTGGACATTAGAAAGTAATTAGGGATCCATAATTTGTAAGAACAATCAATCAAAGACTTAATTTGATAACTTAGAAAATTTTAATTAAGAGGAAGACCATGAGTGTGTGAGTTGGAGGAATTGAGATAAACATATTAAGTAAACTATAATGAAGATTAAAGGGAAATGTGAATTTATCAAAGTGTTAAGAATTGAATAGAAAACATAAAAGGATTTTCTTAAAGATAAAGATTCATTTTGGAAAAGTAATTAGGGTAAGTATAATAATAATGTCATTAAAAAGTAATTAAGGTAAGTTATAATGATAAAGCTATTAAAAAGTAATTAAGGTAATTACATAAGCTATAATACTAATACTATTAAAAGGCAATTAAGATAAACCACAATAATAATGTCACTCAATGGCAATTAAAGTAATTACATAATCATAGTAATGACATTAGAGATGTAATCAAAGTAAAAAGTCAATCATAATCCTATGAGTAACGTTGATTAAAGCGAGACATTGAGACAAATGCTATATCATTATAGGTCCAAAATCGGGACCTAAATCTCATTGATAATTGATCGAGCCATTTGTGGCATAAATCCAGAATGTTGCGCTTTTATTAATAATACATGACTATTTATTGATGAGAAAGTACATTATTGCAAATATTCACATGAAGATGCATGGGGTCATCATGCATTAAATAATCGTTCAGTCTGTGTCTGTTAAAAGGCTCTGTTGCCTAGGAGTTGAATTACACCTTAGTGTGGGTGCGAATAGACAAGTGTAGGTCTTCGTTGACCTAGGGGACGTCAGGGTGTGGATATTCCATCATGTGGCCAGTTGGTAGCTCTTCTGCGTCGTGGGATAGACCAATACAACACACCAACGATCCAGACCGAGACACTGTCCTATGATCGCGATCCTGTGAGAATGTCGTTGTATAAAGCCTTGATGCGCAAAATATTATTTTTATGGAAAGCACTTGTTTTTATGGCTAACGAGATACTGGTACGTCTCCTTAATCATTCACTCCAACGTTTATGTCTAGCTCCATGGAGTAGGAATTTGTCAGTACCCAATGTGGGATCTTGTTATCATATGCATATGTATTTTGAGTCATATATTTTCTGTCATGCATTCATATGCCAACTAAATTGCTATTATGTATTCATATATATATGTTCGTGATTTTATCGATGCTGTAACTACTGGAAATTATTATTAAATTGTCCTTTGCCTAGATTTTATGTTGTTTATTATCCTGTTGTATTCTGTGGGTGCTTTGCACCGTTTAGTTTCTTACTACTATTACTGGTAATGAATGACGAGTATCTCACCTCTTTACTGTATACTCCACTATTTTGTTTTTATCATATGGTCTTCTGAAGACGCTCCCGAGGAAGAAAAGAAAACTTCTGAGTTTTCTGGCTTCTGGCCCTATCTTGACTAAAAATTAAGGCTGCCAAGGATGTCGTATCGTCCCCATAGATTTTTTGGCTATGTGCGGATCAACTTTCATGGTGGTCCTGATTGCTGGCACATCAACGTGCAGACTGATCGCTATGTATACCATGGCGAATTGACTGTGTCCTTGGCGTGGGGATGTTATGATGCTTCTATTTTTTATTTCTATGCCTTTGTATGGCTGGAATTTTACCTGCCCGTGAAGGACATATGGGCTGATATGTATTACACCCCGCAAGAGGATTCCTTTTTGTCTACTACTCGGGCTCTTGCCCGTTGCTCTGTTATCCCGATGGAGGTTTCCTCGGACGAAGAGGACCCTGAGGAGGACCTGGCTACGGTCCCTTCTCGTCAGTCCTAGGGGCTAAGTTTATTGGTAGCTACTGATGGCTAACCAATTATATATATATATTTTTTGGGAAGTCTGATGTCTGTACATGTTGGGGTATATTTGTATCTCTTTGGGTGGGTACATATTTTGCTTCTTTTTGGTATATTTTGGAAATGTAATTAAGCAGGCTTATACTTCTAGTACAATGTATATAATTATCAATATTGTGTATGATTGTATGTTTTATTCCTCGCTGATTTCACTTCGATCATTTTGATGGATGCTTCATTTGAAAAGGAACTTTTAATTTTTAATTCGTTTAACGCTCTATATTCATGAACAGGTATATACGTATATTAATAGGAATTTCAACCGGACTCATTTTTGAAATAAATCAAAAAAAAATATGTATAAATTTCTCGTAATTTATTTGTCTGTCGTTTCACTATAGTGCAACGTTCCCTCTTCTTACCCATTATGATTATGAAAAAGGGGCGTTACACTGTCTTGGTATCAGAGCTTCTGGTTTGAGTCTTCTTTTGGGTCTTGTGGTGTTGAATTGCTTGTGTATGTTGTGTGAACCTTGTATAGTATTCTGTAAGGATACATCTAACTTTTCTCTGTGTTCTGTATAGTTTAATCTGAGAGAGATTATGGCTAGCCGAGGAGATATAGCAGCTATAATTGAAGCAATCCAGAAAGTAGCTGAAGCTATGCTACAACAGAACCAACAGACTGCTCAGCAACAAGAACGAGCTGCACAGCAACTAGAGGCAACCGCTAATGGCCAGAACTTAGTGGAATTCCATCGTATAAATCCTCCTTAGTTTAAAGGAGAATTTGATCCTGAAAATGCGACCTTGTGGATCAAAGAACTAGAGAAGATATTCTATGGGATGAATTGTGCTGATAATAAGAAAGTGACCTATGCTGCATTTATGATGGTAGGTGATGTTGAGAATTGGTGGACCGGAGAACGGAGATTGTTGGAAGCCAAACACCGGGAGATTAATTGGGGAGTATTCAAGGAGAGATTCCTGAATAAATATTTTCCTGAGAGTGCAAGACATGCGAAGGAGATGGAATTTCTGGGTCTTCGTCAAGGAAATATGACTGTAAGCGAATATGCTGCGAGATTCGAGAGCTTATCGAAGTTCTCATCCTATATGCAAGGTCAAACGAACGATACGTGGAAGTGTCAGAAATTTGAAGAAGGTCTGAGGCTTGACATGAAGAGGGCCATTGTCACTCTGAAGATTAATCAATTTTCAGAGCTGTTGGACACATGCTGGAAAGTGGAAGAAATAGACCAAGCACGTGAGGCGAGAAATAAGAACTTTGGACCTTTTTGGTCTCAAAGAGGCGGAAGCAGTAATGCTGGTTGCCATCAGAAGAAGCCTTATTCCCGACCATCTGGGAATCAACAGCAATGACAGCATGGTGGGAACTCTGGGGGAAGCCCAAATAGAACAGGTCAAACTAATGCGTCTGCACCAAGATGCTTGAAATGCAGAAAGGAGCACTACACTAGGGACTGCTCAATCAAGGGAATCATTTGCTTTCGGTGTGGGAAATCGGGACATGTTTCCCGTGACTGTAATCAAGCCAAGGTGGAACCGTCTATTAATGCTGCTAGGACCTCTAAACCGCAAGCTGGAGGCAGAGTCTATACCTTGAGTGGTGTTGAGGCCTCTTAGTCCGAAGATCTGATACAGGGGGAAGGTACCATAGAAGGTAATCTTTTAATTGTATTATACGATTCTGGTGCAACTCATTCTTTCATTTCATATGACTGTGTGAAAAGACTTGGTTTGCCTATGTCTTCCTTACCTTTTGATTTAATTGTCTCGACTCCTACTGCAAAACATGTTGTTACTACTAAAGTCTGTCTGAGTTGTCCTTTGATTGTTGAAGGTCAAATTTTTTCTGTCGATTTGATCTGCTTGCCATTGTCTCAATTAAATGTGATATTAGGAATGGATTGGTTATCTGTTAACCATATCCTATTAGACTGCTCTAGAAAAACCATAGTTTTCCCTTTGGATGAGAATTCTAGATTTTTGACCGCTAACCAAGTGAAAGCTTTCTTGAAAGAAGGAGCTCAAGGATACATGTTGTTATCTTCTTTGGAGGTCGAGAGTGAGGTTGATGTGGATGCGATCTCTGTGGTACGAGAGTTTCCTGAAGTTTTTCCTGAAGATATACCTAGCTTGCCACCGGAAAGAGAGATTGAATTTGCTATTGACTTGGTACCTGGAGCTGGACTAATTGCCATAGCGCCTTACCGTATGTCGCCAGCAGAGCTTGTGGAACTCAAGAAGCAGCTGGAAGAGCTTTTGGAAAAGCAATTTGTGAGGCCCAGTGTATCACCTTGGGGAGCACCTGTGTTATTGGTGAAGAAGAAGGACGGTACTTCAAGGTTGTGCATGGATTATCGTCAGTTAAATAAAGTTACGATCAAGAACAAGTATCCATTACCGAGGATAGATGACCTGATGGATCAGTTAAAAGGAGCAGCTATGTTTTCAAAGATCGATCTGCGATTGGGTTACCATCAGATTAGAGTGAAAGTGGAAGACATTCCTAAAACGGTGTTTCGTACTCATTATGGACATTACGAGTACTTAGTGATGCCTTTTGGTGTGGCAAATGCACTTGCAATATTCATGGACTATATGAATAGGATCTTCCGTCCATACCTAGACAGATTCGTCGTTGTCTTCATTGATGATATCCTGATCTATTCACAAAGTCAGGAGGATCATGCTGAACATCTCAGTATAGTTCTTCAGATTTTGAAGAAGAAAGAGTTGTATGCTAAATTGTCCAAGTGTGAGTTTTGGTTGGATGAAGTAAAGTTCTTAGGTCATGTAATTTCAAAGGAAGGAGTTGTTGTGGATCCTTCAAAGGTGGAAGTTGTGCTATAATGGGAAAGGCCAACGACAGTGATAGAAATGTGAAGTTTTGTTGGATTAGCCGGATGTTGTGGCTAATGCTTTGAGCAGGAAAATGGTCAGTGTTTCTGCCATGATGATCAGAGAGCAATATTTGATAGAACAGTTCAGAGACATATGGTCGTTTGTGGAGTTGATGCCAGGAAAGATTTGCATGAACATGGTCATGATCTCGAGTTAACGAATGAATGATATCCGAGAGAAGCAGAAGGTTGACAAGTTCTTGCAATAGGAAAGAGAGCTGATAAGGCAGGGCGGTGTATCAATGCTGAAGGAAAGAAGTAGTGGAATTTTAAGATTTCAAGGCCGAGTGTGTGTACCGAAAGATCAAGAATTGAGAAAGTACATTCTTGAACATACTTATACAAGTCAGTTGAGTATGCATCCTGGTATGACCAAAATGTATCAAGACTTGAAGAAGTTATTTTGGTGGCATGGGATGAAAAGAGATATTGCAAGATGCGTATCTTCTTGTTTGGTTTACCAGAAAACGAAGATTGAACATCAACGACCTGCTGGAATGCTACAACCCTTGACCATTCCTGAATGAAAATGGGATAGTATTGCCATGGACTTTGTTGTTGGATTACCGAAGACTAGGAAAGGACATGATTCAATTTGGGTGATTGTGGATCGACTTACGAAGTCAGCACACTTCTTGCCGATCAACATGAAATATCCATTGGAGAAGTTGACTCAGATATATATTGGTGAGATTGTCAGACTTCATGGTGTGCCCACGAGTATTATTTCTGACAGAGATCCGAGGTTTACATCGAAGTTTTGGTAGAGTCTTCAAGAAGCAATGGGAACAAAGTTACGACTGAGTTCTGCATACCATCCACAGACTGATGGTCAATCCGAGAGAACAATTCAGTCATTAGAGGATCTGCTGAGGGCTTGTGCTATAGAGCAAACTGGAAGTTGGGATGAGATCTTACCATTGGTAGAGTTCATCTACAACAACAGTTATCATTCAAGTATAGGGATGGCACCCTATAAAGCTCTATATGGACGGAGGTGTCGAACACCATTATGTTGGTATCAAGATGGAGAACGACTTACTGTTGGGCCTGAGCTTATTCAACAGACAACCGAAAAAGTCAAAATGATTCAAGAGAAAATGAGAACGGCTCAAAGTCGACAAAAGAGTTATGCAGACAAAAGGAGGAAACCTCTTGAGTTTGAGGAATGAGAGCATGTGTTCTTGAAAGTCACACCTACGACTGGGGTTAGTCGGGTTCTCAAATCTAGAAAGCTCACTCCAAAATTCCTTAGACCTTACCAAATTCTTCATCGGATAGGTCCTGTTGCATATCAAATAGCTTTACTCCCTTTTCTTTCAAATCTCCATAATGTCTTTCATGTGTCACAACTTCGAAAATAATTTCCTTGTCCTGATCATGTCATAGCACCTGATTCGGTGCAATTAAACGAAAACTTGACTTATGAGATAACTCTTGTGAGGATTGAGGATAGGAGGGTGAAGCAACTCAGAGGGAAGGACATTGAGTTGGTGAAGGTAGTTTGGAACGAAGCAACTGGAGATACAACATGGGAACTTGAGGACAAGATGATGGAGCAATACCCAGAATTATTTTAAGGTATGAAAATTTCGAGGATGAAATTTCTGTTTGTTGGGGAGAGTTGTAACACCCCAAATTTCATTTATTTCGTGATAAATATTCATTTCATAATATTTGTGATTTTCTGGAATTTTTCTGGATTTTTCTGAAATCGAGGAATATTTTAATATATTTCTTGTTTTGCGTACACATTGAGCAGACTCTAGAAAACGACTGTAGCACTTCGAAAGTTGAAAAATTTTCTGACAAATATTTATTTTATAATATTTGTGAATTTTGGAAATTTTCAGAATTTTTCTGAAAATGTTGAATATTTTAATATATTTTTCATTTTGCGTGTGCACTGAGCAGAACCGGGGAAATGAGATATTTTTCCCGAGAACCTTGAACTATGAAAACGTCGATGGGGGATCTTACTAAACCCGAGGCCGGACATAGTTTATGAGATTTTATGTTTTTCGAGAAAATTTTAACTGATAAAATTTCATCCGTCAGATAAATTAATACTGACTTCTGTCTACTGTAACTATTATCCATTGGATAATAGCATGTAATAAAAATCCTATCACCTTATCCATAGGCAATCTAC
Source organism: Ormosia emarginata (assembly GCA_029884605.1). Taxonomy (NCBI): domain Eukaryota; kingdom Viridiplantae; phylum Streptophyta; class Magnoliopsida; order Fabales; family Fabaceae; genus Ormosia; species Ormosia emarginata. Next base: position 20,964,813 of record JAQQTP010000074.1, on the reverse strand, counting down.
TTTATGTCATAACAAATCTACTTTAATTCAAATATAATGCTATTTTAATCAAGCTTCTAGAAGCTGACCTAAAATGACCTAACTACCCACTCTAGTCACATGGAAATGACACAACACTCCCTCCCACTCTCCTTAGGGCTACGGTTGGCAGCCCATTTGGAGCCAAAATTAATCAAGCTTCTACTACACATTAAACACTCAAACCCTAATTCATTTCATTACTTTTCTTCTCTCTCTTCACCTTCTTCTTCTCCATTTTCTCTCAACCCTTTCTCTTCCTCTCTTCTCCTCCATTCGGCAACCCCCTCTCCCTCCACATCTCTTCATCATTTCTCTTCACTAAATACATTTTCTTCATCCACTTCACCTCCTCTACACCCTTCATTCACAAAGTTTCTCCAAAATCCAACTTTTTCTTCATTGACTTCCAAGGTAAAGTCTCTAGCTTTGAGGCCAAGATCCAACCTTTCTTCTCTTTTCTTCTCATTTTCGTGTTCCATGGCTTCTTTAATGGGCATGGATCCATTCTTTTTCATGTCTAATGGTTGGTTTTGATGGTTGAAAATCCTAGGGTTGTGGAGCCACCCAAAACCGAAACTACATGGGACAAAGAGGAGCTCATTTTCGTGTTCACCTCTTTGGTAAGAGGGAGATCACTCTATTCAACCTATAATGGTGGTTGGAAACTTGTTCATTTAAGGATTTGTGAGAAACCCTAATATGGGTTACTCTTTCAATTTTGTTGTCTTCTATTTGGTTCCTTACATTTCTATGACTTTCTTTAATTTTTGTATGGATTTGATTCTTGATAATGTTGTAATAATTCTGATGGGATGGAATTAATGAAATTGAGACAAAAGCCCCTTGCTTTATGCAAGGAGGCTCACGACCAAGTGCCCATTGGTGGGGTGAGGATGCTTAAAATCTTTGTAACCTAATGGATTGGTGATGATTGAGTGGACAAAGACTAATGGAAAAAAAAAATGAAAACTTGGACCCTAACCCTATGATGGCTCACGGCCATGGGGAGGAAGAATGGTGAAAAATTGTGACTTGGATGAGGAATTACTAAATTGGACATTAGAAAGTAATTAGGGATCCATAATTTGTAAGAACAACCAATCAAAGACTTAATTTGATAACTTAGAAAATTTTAATTAAGAGGAAGACCATGAGTGTGTGAGTTGGAGGATTTGAGATAAACATATTAAGTAAACTATAATTAAGATTAAAGGAAAATGTGAATTTATCAAAGTGTTAAGAATTGAATAGAAAACATAAAAGGATTTTCTTAAAGATAAAGATTCATTTTGGAAAAGTAATTAGGGTAAGTATAATAATAATGTCATTAAAAAGTAATTAAGGTAAGTTGTAATGATAAAGCTATTAAAAGGTAATTAAGGTAATTACATAAGCTATAATACTAATACTATTAAAAGGCAATTAAGATAAACCATAATAACAATGTCACTCAACGACAATTAAAGTAATTACTTAATCATAGTAATGACATTAGAGATGTAATCAAAGTAAAAAGTCAATCATAATCCTATGAGTAGCATTGATTAAAGCGAGACATTAAGACGAACACTATATCATTATAGGTCCAAAGTCGGGACCTAAATCTTATTGATAATTGATCGAGCCATATGTGGCACAAATTCGGAATGTTGCGCTTTTATTAATAATGCATGACTATTTATTGATGAAAAAGTACATTATTGCAAATATTCACATGAAGATGCATGAAGTCATCATGCATTAAATAGTCGCTCAATTTGTGTCTGTTAAAAGGCTCTGTTGCCTAAGAGTTGAATTACACCTTAGTGCGAGTGCAAATAGACAAGTGTAGGTCTTCGTTGACCTAGGGGACGTCGGGGTGTGGATATTCCATCATGTGGCCAGTTGATAGTGAGGTCTATGATGGATGTTGGGGGCGTCAAGGCACGGCGGTTGACCTGTGGATATCTATCTGTGGGCTAAGGCTGGACCATATGCCACTTGGCGATGCAGTCCGTTGCAATGCATTGACGATATCCGACAAGAACACGATTCTTTTCAACGACTGGGAGATTGTCTGTGGGCTTAGGCTGGGCAATTAACCAGAGCATTCTTCTCGAAATTGTGAAAATCTCCATGGAGTTGTTTTTGAAAAACTGAGTCCATGTGCACATGCATGAATCTGAACATTTATATCTGTATGATGTATTAATTGAGGAATATTGGCTATGAAAACTGTTTTGAATACTTGGATTGATATATGATTGGATGATGATAGTTTATTAATATTGAATATATTATTAGAAGTCTGGTATGATATCCCTGTATGATATTGCTGTTTGTGTTATCTCTGTGCTGCCATGTTGGTATTGGTGTAGGTGATCTCACCTTTTTGTTATGTTGTCTTACTGTGTCTGTATTGTTAAAATTAAACAGTAGAAGGAATGAGTTGTCTTAGACATACTGGGAGATAGATATTCTGAGTTTGGAGACAACATCAGAGAATGACTATTCCAGAGTCGATAGCGTGCAGTGTTGACAAGGAACAGATGTCTGATGCATCAAGAGGAATACAAAAAGAAATAAGTATGTTAAGTTTTCTCGTTAGTGTTGTACCGTGCTATTAAGTAGGACCTGTCATAGGGTTTGCTACTATTAAAAAAAAAGAAGAGTCTGTTAGTTTTATATTTCTCTTTAAATTATTAAATATTGATTGGTGTCAGTATTGTATATTAATCAGTAAAGAAAAAATTTTGAAACCCACCTTTTATAACTCAAACCTTTTATGAACTTCTTTTCAGATTTTGAGTCGGGAGTCAGACATGTGATACCCTAGGGAGGGTGTTACAAACCACCCGTAATCCAGCCTTTGCCACAACCAGAACCCCACCACAACCAGGACCCTAAACCACCCTTCTTAGCCACGCACAACCACCTCTTTTCCTCGTCCCACCAAACCATCATTGCAACTCCATCACCTGGAACCTATAAACTACTGAACCCTTGCTAATCCGAATAGCGTCACCGCACCACCATCGTCTGACCATCCTATCGCTATCCACAAGTTGAACCGCCATGCCTCGAATCTCTCCCTATTTTTAGTTTTTGGTTTCGAATGTTCTGATGTTTGGGTGTCTACCTTTTTTGGTTTTTTTTTTTTCTATTTCAATTTCAGCTGGTCCCTTTTTCTTATTAGGGTTTGTTTGAATCAAGTTAGGTTTGATGAGTTTGAGTTTACTTTTTTTTTACTTGGGTTTAAGAGTTTTAGTGATCTAGAGTTTTTTTCTTGGTAGAATAGGATAAATAATAATAGTTTTGATTTTGTGAGTTTATTTTGAATCTAACATATATAAAAAAATAAAAATAACAAAAAAAATCATCTTAGGCTTTGTTGAGGTTTTGTTTTCCCTATTGAATGTTTATGTTTATCTCTTTTGTTAGTATTTTTTTTAATCATGTTGTTAATATTGTCTTTTCTTAGGTATTGATTTTACAATCTTTTTCAAAATAAAAAATAAAATAATTGACCCTTGTTGAGAAAGAATAAAACAAGATTAGGTGAGTTATGACAGCTTGTTAATCTTACAGTTTTAAAAATCATCTAAGTTGTGACAGCTTGATAATTCATTTTTTTTAAAAAAACCAAAATACAATATCAAATGACTTTTCAAAACAAAAATCTTTTCAAAATTAAAAACAACCAACCCACAATCGTTTTTTCTATAGAACTATGTGGCTTTGAATTCCTTATTGCATTCGAGGATACGTATGAGTAGAATCTCTATTATGTCAAGCCAAAATTAAATTTTTATAATTTATTTGTCTATTTAGTTTATCGTTTAACAAAAAGGATAAAACAAATATTTTTAAGAGTTATCAAAATTTGTATAATTGACTTAAGGTACCATCTTAGGATGAGTGTGTTAGGGGTGCTGTGGGATTAAGTTTTCACCATTCCTTATTCATAACCAACTCCCAAATCCAATATGGTTTAGAAGATTATTTTCTAAGAAAGGTCTTCCAATTTTTCCTATTTCGAATAAAATTGGTGATAACTCCTAACTTATTATTTTTTGCCACTCCTGCTATGATCCCAGTCACGACAGTTGGTGACTCCACTAGGGATATTTGAGAGTCAAGCCTTTGTAAATTCGTTGTGTAATTTTTTGTGACATTTATATGTTTGTTTTACCCTTTTGTTTTTGTTCTATTTTTTTATCTTGTTTAGAATTTCTTTTGCCTTTGTTTTGTTTTGCAGGATGTGGGTAGTCTTTAGAATAATGAAGGTTTGTATGCTCCCTACAAACACTGCACCTACACGTTTCTCACACACATTCGAGTAGGGCCCTATGCGTGAGTCTGAGTGAAGCCTAAGTTAGGAAGGGTTTGTGTAGTGGTAGCCATTTTGGATGTTCATCCTGTTTGGTTATCGTGAAAATGTCATCTAGAGTGTGCTTTTTTCATGAATATCCCATACTTAGTGGTTTACCCACTGTTTGTGGTCAACATTATAAAATCGGACTTAGTTCTAGAGGCCTTTAGAATAGTAGAGCCACCCAATGAAAGTTCTCATGAATTAGAAAGACTCATAGATCCCTAAGATAGAACTCCTCAAATCTAAGACAATCCTTTAGGGTACAAAAGGAGCGTATCTTTTCGTTATCTTTAGATTTATCCATGTTATACTCTCTATTGTATATATATGCATCATAAGTAGTGTGGTCCAACAATATGATAAGTTATAATCGTACCCTTCTTAAAGAAAAGTTTTTTTACTTTGATATAAAAAAAGTTTTTTTTTAACAAAGTGGGGGGGGCAAGTTACTATTAAAGGACCAACTATTTATCCATCATGGCTTTCATTCTAAAAGAAAAAAAAAACTTTGCATCCTTGCACCATGTTTCATTACTATACTCTAATCTCTTTGTCTTTCCTCAGGAAAATTTGTTAGAGAACCATTAACACTCAATCAAGGTTTAACTGTGAGTATCTTTGATGGAAAGAAATATGGGATCAGATAATAAGGATACGACCTTGAAAAAGACTTTGCGACTCAAGGTCAAGAAAGTTAACACTGAGAGCCTAATAAGCATGGGACAAATGCTGAAGAGGACCCAACGTTTGACACTCGCAATAAAATATAGGATGATTCTGGACCTATTAGAGGTGAATGTGCAAGTGGAAGTGATTACTGCAATGGCCCAATTTTATGACCCAACTCTTAGATGTTTCACCTTTCAAGATTTCTAACTAGTGTAATATCCTCTTCAACATATTAGGCTTGTAAATGGTTACAGTGGTAACTTAATTCTTACTTAACATGCCTATTTAATTTTGTGACAATCTGAGTTAGTTTGGGCATTTTGTTGTAAGCCGAAAGGTGAAAAATAGTTGAAAATGACCCAGATATTAGCATAAATGGCTTAGCTAATGGAAATAGATGTGGATAATTTATTTCTAAGTCACAAATATATATTTTGTGATGTGGTTAAAGTTTGAGATTTTTTGAAGTCAGTTTAGTATTTTTAGGCATACTGGTTGTCTATTTAAAACCAGAATGACTAATCACAGATATGGAAAATGATGGTTTTGGTGCAACAATATTTTTGAGGAATCTTATGATTTATTTTAAAGTTGTTGGAACTTGAAAAACTTGATTTGGTGCAAATTAGGTATTCTTAGCAGATATAGTGTATACTGCAAAATATCTAATTTGTCTAAGTCTCTCACGGTTGAAGGCAGCCATTTTGCTTGACTTTGTGATTGGAATATAGCTTCTAATATCTCCATTCTTTTATTCCTTCATACGACTAACAGAAAACAAAAGAGAGAAAGAGGAGAAAGTGGAGAAAGAGGAGGAAAAGAGAAGGAAACTCAAAGGTAAAGCTAAGGTTTGACATTATTCAAGTTTGAAGCTTTATCATCTCTATTTTAGTATCAAGTGGAGCTTAAAGGTAGGGGTTCTTGAACTCAACTTCATTTTTTTCCTCATTTCTCCATGTTAGGTTCACTTGAGGTTTAATATGTCAAATTGAGTTCTTGTGGTATGTTATGTGATTTTCTTGCTTGGATGAGTTATAAATGCTGTTTATGACTTGTTTATACAAAGAGTTTGGATTATAAACCAAAACTATCCATTTTGGACCTAAAATGCTTAAAGTGTAGGATTTGGGGTTTTGATTAATGATCTTGTGTTTTGATCCAAATTTGATGAAATCCATTGGTGTTTTATGTTTCCCTCATGTTTGTGAACTTGTTTGGAGCTTAAAATCACCTAGAGGTTGGATTGGAGTGGCCAAAACCCCTCATGTTTGTGAACTTGTTTGGAACTTAAAATCACCTAGATGTTGGATTGGAGTGGCCAAAACCTTGGAACAGTACCGCTTCTGCAGATTCTACAAAAGCTACTGTCACGTGACCACGCCTAGGCGCAGGATTACCACGCCTTGGCGTGAGTGGCTTAGTTTGTAGTTTGGGCGAGACAGAGAGTACCACACCTAGGCGTGAGAATGTCATACCTAGGCATGAGTGTTGGGACCTTTTGTGTATCGCAAGTGCACAGGTCATTCAAATAATAAAAATGATGAGTAAGATATCATTCCTATGAGGATATGTTTACTTCCAATACTAAGTATTAACTAAAAGCTTATATAATTCTATTCAAGAGCATAAAAATAGGAAAGAGGAAATAAACTAAAGACTAAAAAAAGTGGTAAAGATAATGGTTAGAGCTTAGGGAAATCCTTCTTCACCCCTTACTTCAACTAATAACATGCAATCCTCTTCATAAATATGAATGCAATGATTAGGTTAGCTTCAGAATCTTCATTAGTTGAAAGCCTATGTCTAGGGGTCAATCAACCATGGTTTCATTTACCTAATCCACTATGTTTCCATGAGAACTAGCGCAAACTCCACTCATTAAGATCTATTCTCAAACACACGCTATGCATAGCTAAGAGGTATATTTCTATCCCATTAGCGAATCAACTCATCTAGCCATTGGAATGGAATCAAACATGCATCAACCATACATATGATCTCAAACCCAAAGTCCTATGTCTAGGCTCATTAGATTTTATCAAATCAGCTTAAATGATGATCAGGCATTTAGGAGCATTAAGAACACTATGATTGAACAAAACCATACATCCATACAAATTCAAAGGAGAACAAAATCATTAATATTCATAAAAAGGATTCAAAGTATTCCCTAAAATAGCTGCTACATCATTGAACATGAAAATAGAATCACAAAATACATGTTCAACATAATGGAAGAGAGGAGAGAAAAGGAAAAAAGGAGGAAAGGCTTATGGATGTTGCCATTGATGCTTGAATCTCCCTCCATGAGGAAGATGGCCTCCAACCTTGGCTCCCTTGACCTCTTTCAGCCTTAGAAACAAAGACCTAGCGCAGCTTCTCTAACCCTAAAATGATCATCCTAAGAAAATTTGATAAAAATTTATTTATAGGCTCAGTTTTGTGCCTCACGTCGCGGCGTACACTTCCTTGTGCCGCGGTGCGCATGCCTCAGGTGTAATTACTGACAGTAGGTGATGCGCATCACACTGCAACGTGACATACCCAGTGTCGTAGTGTGCTCTGCTGGAATGCTTCCTTGCCTTTCTCCTCCAATGTTGGGCCTTGACTTTCATCAATTCATCTCTTTTGAGCCCATCCTACATTAAAAAAATCACCAAGTCAAATATAAGTTATAAATCCACTTATGCACAATTTGCTTAATAAGATAAAAGATATCCAAATTGCATTTGACAAATATAAGCCTAAAATCTCCCAAATATGCCTAAGAATAAAGACTAAGCAATCAATAGAGCACAGATGTAGGGCACAAATAACTACATTTTATGAAGTTATCAGTGAGTACCAAAATTTTTTAGGATTGTATTCTTGAGGTTTTGGCAATCCTTAAGTGTTGTGATTATTCTTATATGCTTTTCTAAGTGTGTTGGGACACAAATGGGGGTAATTCTTGAAGAGAATAATCATATGGCATATATCTAAGAATGGTGAAACCTTAGGCAATTCTATAAGTTAGAATGCCTTAGGGACAATCTCAAACTTTGATCAACATGAAGTTGACTTGGAAATCACTTGTGAAGTGATGGTGAGAAGTTTTAGGTAAGGAAATACTAGTTACATAGTTCTTGCTACATTGTGCGATAGGTAATGCTAGGACCTATATGTATTAGTATTGGATAGTCACTTGGTTATGAGAATCTTATGATATGTCTTGATTGTGAATTGAGATAGTTCTTGATACTTAGTTTTCAAACTTGGTACTTGTTAGTTTTCTATGTATTGTAACTTATCATGGTGTGCATAACCATATGGCCAGAGAACAAGGTGTTGATCTAGATTCTCGTAGCAGGTATGCTATTGTGGTCAAGGTTACCGGTATAGGGGTGACAATAGTACTCTTACATTGGTGGGGGGAAGGTGTTTACCTATTACCAAATGGGATTTAGGCTTTTTGCCTTATCCTACTTTGTATATACAAGAGACAGAGGTTTCTAGGAAATTAAGCAAGTAGCTTGTGTTTTTAAATCTTAAAACCTGCATTTACATTACATAATCATTATATTAGTACTTTGTTTGAGCATAACCATATCTCATCACATAAAGCATTGCATGGTTGACGATTGTATGAGCAGTTGTCATTACTTGATCGATTGATTGGTTGGTTGTTTGTTTGATAATATCTTAGGATTGTATAAGTGATCTTTTGATGTTATTGATTCTTGGATATTTATATTGTTCACATATTAATGTGTTCAGTTCTTTATTTGTTGTAAATGATTAACTGCTGGTCTTGGTATGCGAATACTGAGAAATTGTGATTTCTCAACCCTGTATATTTCATGTAAATCCAGGTGAAGACCCTTCAAAGAAAAAGGGCAAGAAAAAAATAAGTAGAAGGCTTAGTTTAGTAGTTTTACTTCTCTTTGAACCAATTTGTATACTATTACCTTTCTGGTTGTATGTAAAAGTTTATGTATACAATATGGCTTATAAGCCAGTGATGTATGTATATATGATCTTTTTATCATTCGAGGCTTTCTATATTAACCATAAAGGTTATTATAGATTTTATTTGTATGCATTCTTAGAAGTGATATGTCTAATGCGATTTATCTTGAATTATTTCGCGTTTTTTACAAAAATTGTATTAGGGTGTTATAACTAGCCCCCACTTTGTAAGAATTTAAGTAGATTCTAGGTCTGTCGTTGGAAAGTAAAAAGCCATACTGTTATATGAGATACTATGCATCCATCCAAACCATAGCAAATGTTTTGAAAGTGTACACGAGAGACCTACAATGTGCGCAACAGAATAGGAATGGAACCAAAGGATTTTCAAGAAAGTACCTCGAAGGACATATGCGTCACTTAGCCAAAAGTGGAGATTGAGATGTTTTCATGGATGTACTAGCCCTCACCATTTACGGCACAATCTTATTCCCTAATATGGATGACTATATGGATTATGCAGCAATTGAAGTGTTCCTTGCTTGCAAGTTTAACACCGACAACCCGATCCCAGCCATTCTCACGAATGTTTACTCTACCTTGAACTTTTATCATGAAAAGAATGGCAAGAGAATCCTCTACTGCTTGCCGATGCTGAATGTTTGGCTCACAAGTCATGTTTTCAATAGGCCATACAAAGCAGAGTGCCATATCCCTGACTTCAATATGTACTAGTTGAAGACCAAGAACAGCCATGAATGGGCAGACCATTTGGAGAAATTGGATGAAAATCAGATAAGATGGTATCCTCGATGGAAAGATGTAGGAACTATCATCTATTAGTGTGGAAGGTTTCCAAACGTACCCCTCATAGGTACACGGAGGTGTATTAATTTCAATCTAGCCTTGGCACAACGATAACTTAGTTATCCTATAATGGGACCACTTGCGGAAGTCCAAATAACCCTTTTTTTCTTTATTATACGGACATAGAAATCACTGAATCACTTCAAAAGATCCGAAATACTTGGGACAAAGTTATCCAAAGAGGAAAACAACTAGGAGTTAGAAGTTGTGCAGCCAAGGAAAATTATCACCAATGGGTTAAAGACAAAGTTCGGGAAATCAAGTTACCATTCAAGACCCTAACAATTCCTATGGTTTGTGAATTTTCAACCTTGATCTTTATTTAAAATGAAGAGATGAAAGAAATGAAAGCAAGGTTCACAAAAATAGAAGAGGAAAAGGAGAAAATGAAAGCTTAGTTGAGAGAGACCCACCAAGCATGTACAACCTTAAAGCGAGAAAATGCTGAAAAGGACCACACTCTCGAAGAGGCTAACAAAAAGATGAAGATGGAACATGATTACATGTTGAAAACTAAGCATTGTTTGGGGGCAACAAACAAGGAATTAGGGCTTCGAAGGCAAGAAAGAGATAGAGTTATGGCTGAAAACTAACAACTTAGGGAACAACTCAAGAATACCAAATTAACCCAGAGTAATGCGATACGACTGGTAGAAGAAATGAGGCAGCAAATGGAAATGACATCTAAGCGATATGAAGATGTGATTAAAAACAAGAAACTCCACATGAAAGAGACAATTACAAAATATGAGGTGGCATCATAACAAGAACATGAAAATATAAAGAAACTAATGGATCAAGTGGAACAAAACAAGGAGGACATTGATGGATTGTGTAACACCCTAGTACAAAAAATCTCAATATAACTTATATATATGGATATAAAGTAATAAGGCGTTACTTCTAATCTTTTTATTATACTAATTCCTTAAAATTGAAACAATTATAATGGAGAGCTAAAACTTAAAAGTTATACACATATACATCAATTGCCACAACAGCAAGGAATTATACATATAACCTTTAAACATTCCCAAAGCTAATATAAATAAATACATCAACTTTGTATATGAAAGAAATAAATAAAACTAAACTACACTAGTTCTTCTGTTTCTTTATCATTTTACCCTTTGAAAGGCCTTGACCAGTTTTTACCATAGAAACATAGAGCAGAGGTGAGAACATAAATATTCTCAGTAATAATCTTATATTTCATGGCATTAAATAATATAAATTGCATATCAACATTATACAATCACCCATACAACTGTATAACATATCAAAGTTGTCTCACATATACTAAACCTTCTAATACTCAAGCTTAATCGTAATTGATTATGGCTGCTACAAGGTATTAAATCTCTATTTAATACCACTAGAACATTTACATGCCACTATTATGTAAAGGCTCACTAACATAACGCATAATCTATAAGCCTAAGCCCCTTACTCAAATGATAAGAACAACAATTTACATAGTTGTAACATATCACAACTAGTTCATTCAAAAACTTGTTATAGGTACTACACATATAACCTTTTTCTATGAATATGCTTACTAACTTTGAAATATAGGATTAGTAACAAGCAATGAAGTCTTTACTCCATGCCACTCAAACATTTACCTTACTCTATGTAAACATTCACTAAGCCAATACCAACCTTAAACTCATAAACATACTACAACACCCTTGTGGGGATGCCACATTTATGATGCAACGAAATAAAAATAAATAAAATATTACCCAAGTTATAAAACATTTGATAAATAATTAACATTAGTTATAAAATTTTTCTTTTTATACATAATAACCTTAAATAAAATAACACGGAACATGAAATAAAACAAACTGTTATCGCACACATAATATACATATGATTTTGTTTTAAGTTATGCAAATAATTTACAACTACAAAATATTTAAATAAAGCAATAAAGAGTTATTATACAGTACAACATCATAAAGTGCCCAAGTGCACATCATAGATCCCTAACCCTTTGAAGGATCACTCTCGGATGAAACTTCAGGTGATAGGAATCCAGGATGTCTCACAGCTCTACGGACAGGGGTCCGTGCTATTGACACTATGCTAATCTCACTGGGAACACGAAAGAGTCCTCCCCAGTAACGCCTCAGATCCAATGGCATCTCCAAATGTAGATACAATGTCGTAGTAAAGACAGGTTCAACATCAAACTCTCCTCGTAGGGACACAGTCAAACGTCCTAAGTAGATAATCGATCCTCGATCCTCGCGTAATCTCCAAGCCTCTGAACCTCCGTGAAACTCTAGCCTTACGAGACCAAGAAATCCCAGCAATGCCATACTTACAAGTCAGTCTAAAGGATATGGATGATCGAAAGGTTCGCACTCGTCGAACTGATCCCCCGTCTGCTGCTGCTTCTCCTCCTCAGGATACACACAATCTAGAGGCTGTTCCTCTTCCTCTAACTCTTTTATAACATAATTAATAATACAGAAACAATACACATAGAGAGGTGAGATAATCATATATCAATACCAGTATGGCAAATAAGAAAACGACAATACAACAAATATCACAATTTAGGATAATAAAGCATACCATTATATTATAAATAATAACACAATTTAATACAAGAATTTCATACCACAATATCATAAGTAACAACACCTCATGTAATAATGTTACGATGCATGACACAAATGCAAATGCAATACGACTCGTTCCTACTCCATGGTGCTAGAAACAGACATCAGAGAGAATGACCCGTAAAGATCTATCAGTACCTCAGGTTGCCCAACCAAACTATTCCACTGTCTAACGTCGTGTCTATAGCCCACAGTCCAACGTCGTGTAGTAGCACACAGTCCAACGTCGTGTACTACAGGCATTGTACTAAACAGTCTTTACAAGATCTTGATTAAGTATAGTGCATGTCGAGATCATTAGTGTGTTGCCAGTTACCACGACCCAAAGGAGCGACCAACTGTCCACATGTGGAATACTCCGCACACTAATGCCTCCAAGTCCACACAAGATGAACCACATTACGCTTATCACACCGATACTACAGTGTAATTCGCCTCGTCAATCATTCGCCAATATCAACCAAATTGGCACAACTCAATGCATGTATAAAATAATAATTACCAAATTATCCTTAACTTAAAAATATTATCATATTTATAAAAATACCCTTAACCTCAAAATTCCAATATATAGTACAACACCACTTGACAGTACCATATCTCCACATGTCCGAGTCTACCACTTTGGCCCGACAGCAAAACTCATTGTTTCAATCAATCGCGTAGAAATTTTATCGCGTTTTCACAATTCATCATTTTTACAAACGTTTTTAAATCGCATAAATATATTTTGCTGTTTTTAAAATCGCATAGTATTTTTAAATCGTTTTCTCAATCGCGTAAGATTTTTAAATCGTTTTCTTGATCGAAAAACTCTAAAATCTCTATTTTGAAACTGCGTAAGCTATTTTTAATAATTTTAAACTACGTAGAATATTTTTCTTATGATATAAATATATTATAAAACATTCTCTTTTATTTGTCTGTTTTTAATAAATTTTGACAAAGATTTTGTTTATAAAATCTATTAAAAATGTGTTTTCTACGTTTTTCCTCTAAAAATTCTTTTGTTTAGTTTATTACTACTAAATACACTTTAAAAATTTAAATCATACTTTTAAAACTCAAAGGTAAGTATTTTTCAAGAGTTTTGTTTATTTTTCTTCTATACTATATTTCTAATAAAATTAGTTTACTTCTTTAAATCTTGAAAATTCATTACCAATGTATTCTTTTTAGGTAAAACATCAAATCTACACTTTAGAAAATAAGTTTTGGATTGATTACACATTTACAAGGCATGTTGGCCGAAATTAATAAAATCTTGGCATTTGATCTTTGGATCATTTTCTATCTTCTAAATCATTTTGGATTTCATTAATTTACCTAATTCCATTAAATCCTTCCTTTAGAAAATGGTTGAGAACATTTTGGTTCTCTTTTTCTTGTTGAAGCCGAAAGCTTCATAGGTGTGTTCTTTGGAACACTCATGCAACCTTGCATGTTATTCACATCCTAATTAATAATCATGCATATATCACACATGCAATATATTTTAATAATATATTTTAAAGCTTATAGACATGCATACAAACAATATCAAACACAAATAGGAAAGCATTTAAACAATCAAACAAGTGAATCCTTATGGATTCTTCACACACATACAATCCATTTTCTCATCACCACACATGGTTGATGAGATTAAATCTCCCTCTTACCTTTAAGGAAGATAAAATCTTTTTCTCTCCTTCCTAGATGATTTCGTGATCTCCTCCAAAGAAACCTAACATACTCAAATAAATTTTTACAAGTTATAACCATAGGAGAAAAACATAAACCATGGATCAATCATGGCTTAGAACCTTGGAAATGAAGTTAGAAATGAAAAACAAGGATCTTCACCTTTTAGGAAAAACCTCCAAAGCAATTTTCCAAGCTTAAGATGAAAGATTTTGGAAGAACTCTCAACTAGATATGTTCTTAGAATGGTGTTTAGAGTTAAGAAATAAGGTTGGATGAAATTTTAGATGGGTGGATGGTAGTGTATGGTGCTTGGCCGAATGGTTTTCAAGAAGGGCAACAATGGTGAGTTCGTATTCTTGAAGAGAGAGAAGAGAGATTTTGTGTTAGCAAAGATGATGAATGAAGTAAAATGGTCTCCTAATCCCTACTTGGCCGTGGAGCTCATCCAAGACGAGGTGGTCTCCTTTGTTAACTCATCCTAGCCTTAGATTTGATCAAGGGTTGATATCAAAGCTTGGCCTCCAAGCTTGTCTTCCATTGGCTTAGAGAAACCTAGTCACTAAGTGACTAAGCCATTCTTGAATGCTCTTGAAGCTTCTTGACCGAATGGACTCAATGGTAGAGTAACTAAGTTTGTTATCAATTTAGTCTTCTAGTTACATGTAAATGTATTTGATTAATTCATTTAGTTACTTGCCTAACTAGATAGTTACTTAAGTTAACTAGTTTAGTCTTGATATTTTGAGAACAGTTCTCTAACTAGAACTTAACTAGATAGCTAACTAGGTTATTTCATTTAGTAACTTAACAAGATTTCTATACTAACTTAGTTAGGTTTTAAGCTAACTTGGTTAAGCTTTCTAGTCTTAATCTAACAAGTCTAACCATTTTTGTGGACTTGATTCCTATTGGTCTAGAAATGTCAAGCCTACATTGTTGACTTGTTCCTATTGGCTTAGAATTTAGTCTAACCAAAAATGTTGATTGCTTCTTTAAACGCAGGTCCTATAGACTCTTCCAGGTCCACGGTCATTTTAGAGCAGATCTCTACTGTTTTTGAGACAGTAGGTACTGTCATATAAAATAATATTATAATAATATAAAATTATTTTATTGCACAGTTAAATCCTAAAAATTAAAAGATTTACAACCATATCACTCGGAATTGAGTTTAGTAAGATCCCCCAACTCCGAATAATTAAAATAAGATTTCTCCGACCCGAAAATTATTATTTTCCTGACTCAAAGCAAATCACACAAAATACTCAAATATGAACACGAAACAGTCAAATAAATTTTATAACATACAGAAAAATATAAAACAGTACAATCAGGATAAAACAGTAATTCATCCAAAAGTTGGGGTGTTACATATACCGTCAATGATATCGAACAACCACCCATACAATTGTATAATATCATCTATCCTAGACAACTGCCCATACAATTGCTAAGGAACAAGAAATGTATATGATTGTGTGTGTGTGTGTCACTTGCATATTCCATGTTTCTAGTTAAGTAATCATACTTATAATACTTGCATCTAGCTTGCCTCATTATCACACCACAAGGGGTAAACTATGCCACTCTAATGTACTCAAGGTCCTAGATACTTATTTTAGGCAATTCCTAACTTATGGAATGCTTAAAGCCTCAAACTTTCTCATATATGCAAGGTAATTATTTTCTCAATAAAATATCTCTACTAGTGTCTCACACACTTTACTAGGCATGTATAAGGGATTCTATTAAGTAGGAAAATTCTTTTTCCCAAAATAAACTTCCTAGGCAACTACTTTGGGCGCCTAGAAAGACTAATTTTCAAGAATGTACCAAATGTACATCCTAACTTCTAAAATTCTAGAATTTTATATGCGAATAGCCTTATCTCATATCTTTCAAATGCTATAAACCTAACCTCATTTGACGTAGTGTAGCCAAAGTTATGCAACAAAATGCAGAGGCTGAAATAGGGAAACTACTTGTTTTCCTAGAATCTGACCTGACTTTAAACTGAAACTGGGAACAAACTAAAAGTGGTAAAATTGTGAAATTTTACAAGAAAGAAACCTTACATCTTAGCTTCAAATGCCACTGGTCTCATGTCAATATGACATCGGAGCAAGAAATTATGTAATCTGGTTTACTAACTGCTAGAATGCCTTTTCTACAGAATCTGCCTTGAATTCAAACAGAAATTGGTACTAATTGGCTTGCTCTAAAATTCTAAAATTTTTACCATATGAATCCTTATGTCTTAGCTTTCAAATGCCATAGGAATCAGGTCAATACGATAACTACAACTCAAGTTATGCTACAAACACCACAGGTTGTTCAGATGCTGCCCTGTCTCACGACGAGGCGTGGAAAACCTATGCCGCAGCGCGAGCCCACTGCAGAAAACTTTGCTGAATTCTGCAAATACGGGTTACTGTTCCATTGGAACAAAACCCTCCTCCAATCACTCAAAACTCTCTCCCAAGTGATTTTCAACATTAAATAAGATCCATTAACACATTGTAACTCTTATACAACTTTAATTTCACTCAAACATGGATTGACGAGTCATTCATCCATCTAAAAACCTAAAACCCCATCTTTGACTCAAATGGAAACCAAAGGTGTTTAATGGCTGAAAAATAATCTCCATGCATCCAACAAGCTATAAATACTCTAAATCAACTCTTGGAATTAAAAACTAAGCCAAGAACACAGATTTGCTCATCAAAATCCATTTCTTACTATTCATGTGACCTAACTTCAACCATAGAGAAAGATGAAGAAAAAGGATGAAGTCTAAGGTTAGAATCCCTTACCTCTTGTATGAATGATCGACCTTCAAGCTTGAGCTTTGGTTTTGATCTTCCCTTGCTCTTCCTTTTTTTCCCTGTTTCTCCCCATTTGGTTCCTTCTTTCCTTTCTCTTCTCTCATTTTCTATTTCTGTTTCTTTTCTTTGGTTCTGGAACCGTGGGAATAGAAGGAAATAAGAGGAAAAGTCCAACTTTGCCCCTTGGACCTAAACCTGGAACTTTATAACTACTAAGGACAATTGAATTATGCTAAATCAAGTTTTCTAACTTCCAACAACTTTTAAATAAATACTAGGATTCATCTAAATTATTAGTTCACCATTATCCCATTTTTTCATATATGTTACTAGTCAATCCAACATTTAAAAGCACAACCAGTTTCAGGGGTGTAAATTGGTTCAGATAATCCGACCAATCCGAATCGAACCAATTAAATTAGTTCGATTTGGTTCAGGTATATTGATTGGTTCGAGTAAAATTGAAACTAAATAAAGTTTAATTGGTTCGGTTCTCGGATTTGAAATTTCAAATCCAAGAACTAAACCAAACCAAACCATATATATATATTCTCATTGATTCTTGATCTTCCCAATACTGCACCTATTGACTTCAGTAATTTGATGTCATTGAATGTGAGACGTGAACCTGATCCATATGTACTAGATGAAGTATTAAACTTCTTACTTAAAGACTCTCCATCTACAGAAGTCACAATTACTGAAGGTAATATATTAATGTTTAATCCTTGGTGGTGAGTCATATAATTAATTTGGTTATAACTTTTTTCTCTGTTCTTTTTCTACAGTTCCTTGTCTAATCTTATTCATTCCTAATCGGCTGACCCCAATCCACAATTGTCGATGTAATTCACTAATTTCCTTTTCTTTGTTATGGTGAAGATGTTCCTATGGAACTCATTGAATGATTCTTTTGTGTACATTCTAGCTCACAGTGGGGTTTCTTTTGTTATTGGCAAAGTCGAGAAGCTTGGGGTCTTGGTGTTGTGGCTTCTTAGGCTTATAGTGGATGCATAATAGGATAAGGTGAGTTATATTGTCCATTGACATTTGGTAGGATAAAACAATAAGAGGTGGCATGATAGGTGAGTGATTATTCATAGGGTGGATAAGCCAAGGTGGTATTGAGAGTAGTCTTGGAGGACCAAAATGTTTCCATTGTTAAATCCTTGGACATTGGTTATTGAAATGAAGATGAAGGACCATAACATTTTCATTTGTGCTTATTGCAGGATGTAGCTGAAGTTCAAAGATAAATTGGATTCGATGAATGATGTTTGATGAATCATGTTTTTTTAATATTTGGATTAAGTTTAGATTGAGTTTGGATTGACTTTGGGTGCTGCACATTGTTATGTTTTGTATTTGTGTTTCCTTTTAATTATGTTTGGACTAAGATTGAGTGTTATTGTATACTTGTCTTTGTACTAGTATCCATTGTTACATATATTATAATTATGTTCGTTTGTTTAGACTTTGTCTATTTGTTGTACTTTATAGTGTGCTTGTTGAGATAAATAAGTTTGATTTCATTTCTAGAAATTTTTTTATAGATTTATTTTTTTTTTGCTATGGAAAGCTAATTATTTAATTAATTTTTGTGTAAAAAAAATGGTCAACCCGATCACCCGAACCAAACCAATCCGTAGATGTTTAGTTCAGTTTGGTTCAGATTTGACTATAAAAAATATGAAAATCAAACCAAACTGAATCAATTGATTTTGATTGGTTCAGATTTATTTTTTCTCAAAACTCGACCAAACCACCCATTTACACCCCTAACCAGTATACCTAAAAATACCAAACTAACTCTGATTGTTCTCAAATTTTAACTACATCATTTTCCACCTATTTGTGACTTAGAAACAAACTCTTTATGTTTATTTCCCTCAACTTAGAAATTTTTGCTACAATCTGAGTAATTTTAAGCTACTTTACACACTCTAGGTTGCAACAAAGTGCCTAAACGAACTCAGTTTATCACAAAACTTAACTGACATGTTAAACAAGTAATATGCTAACTTTCTACCCATTTACAAGTCTAACATGATTTTCGGGATGTTATATTTCTCCCCTCCATTTTAAAATTTTGTCCCCAAAATTTCCTTTCCTCATATCAGATATGATATCATTCTTGAGAGATTGTCACCTTCCTTAGTTGTATCTAACTCAACCTTAGAGGTCCTCATTATATACGATAAACCTACTGAATCTAAAAACTCCTACTAACTTAACTTGTACCAAACCTAAAGTAAGTTTTGCTTCTCTCTCAAGTGGTAATTCAGTTATTTTCTTAGGAAACACTTCTGGATATTTTCTTTTCACAACTATATTCCCTAAGACTTACTCTACTTCACAAACAAGGAGGAAAATAAATCATATCCTTAGTCTCCTTTTTCTAAGAAGTTGCTCAGTTGTTTAACTTTCAAAACATAGATTCTAAGGAATAGGTATAGAAGAATAATCAGATATAAACCTCAATGTCCAATTAGATTAATCCAAAACAACATGGTTTACTAATAACCAAAACCATGCCTAGTCCAATATCCACATCAAGAAGAGATAAAGTGATAAGATTCACAAAAGAAATCTTACTTTCTATCACACTTTACCTCTTAAGTGGCCTAAAATGTTAGATACTTACCTAAAGCCAACCATTACTCTTGGATGCTCAAAGGTTTAAACTTTCTCATACTTACTAGGTGATAATTTTCCTCTTGAAATATCCCTAGTTATGTCTTAACACATATTAGAAAACATAAATGGAAGATTCCAACTAGCCAAGAACTTAAAAACATCGAAAATAACATTTTGGCAAGTTTTAGGGCCTCACTCCGCAGCACAAGCTTGGACACGCCGTGACACCTTACTCTCGGGTTTTCATACTAATGTACACTGATGCACCTTACGCCACAGCACGATGTTGACACATTGCAGCGTGCTAAGCAAAAACACTCACGTTGCAGCATGATATCCTCACACTGTGGCATTCATAGCAGAAACTAGATTCGGCTAAATTTTGTAGAACCGTGGTACTGTTCTATTGGTTCTCTTCATGGATTTTGGCCATTTCAAAACAGTTTCTAGGTGATTCTAAGGTCCTAATTTGTCTATTAACACATAGGAAACATCAATCACCTACTTAAACCACTAACTTTGGATTCAAGACCAAAATCAATCATCTAAACCTATTTTTCCCACTTTGTGCATCAAGGGTCCAAATGAGAAGCTCTAAGCTTCTAATTCAAACTCATACTATGAACAAGTCATGAACAACCATTGAAACACATTCAAGCAAGAAAAATATTCCAAATACCTCCAAAACCCAATTTGACCAATTATGCATCAAGTATGCATAAGTGGTGAAATTGGAAAAGAAGCTATCCAGGACTCTAATCCCCTATCTTCCTCTTGTGAAAACCTTGTACCATTTGTTCCACTTGAGGTTAGTTATAGGGACCCTTAACTATTCTCTTTGAATGGCACTAAAAGCACCATTCTATCTTTTTCAATCAATCGAAAATAGACTCCTTTTTTCCTATTTCGATTAATCGAAATTATGCTAATCGATTAATTCTCTTAGTAAATTCAATCAACCTGGAACTCTTGCCAATCGAATAGCTCCCTTTGTCTAATCGGTTAGCCTAACTTACCATTCTAAAATGGCCTATTAAAATAGCTCTCTAAGTTTATCCAATAAACACTAAACTTAAGTCATTCTAAACTGCTCTCTAAAAATTTTCCTTACTACTTGGCAAAGTGTTTACCTCACTTTTTTTCCTGGCATAGGATTTCACTTGTCCTATTGCCCTTGATAGTAAGATTTTCTCGCTTTACTATCCTTGGTAGAGAGCTTAACTCGCCCTTACCTAAGACTCTTGGTAGAGAGTTTAACTCACTCTTACTACCTCTTACATGAGTGTTTTTCTCACTCTTCATGTTCCTTGACAAAAAGCTTAACTCATTGCATTGTCCTCAATAGAATGTTTACCACACTCCTCTACCATACTTGGCAAGATTTATTTAGTCCCACTTACTTGCCCGATGTGGAGAGATTGGAGGGCTACTCCCTCTACACATCTAGTAAAGTGTTTTACTCACATCTTTACCCTCACAAGGTGCTTTTCTCGCTACCTTGTATCATAACTCCATCCTTAGCAAAGAGTTTTGCTCACTACTTTGTAAGGTCAAGGGGTTTAACTCACTCCCTTAGTTAGGATAATTGTGCTGAGGTTCAACTTTAACTATTAAAGGAACCATTTCTTGACTAATGCTCTATTTCAACCCAACTAAATGAGACAATTGAGTTTTTCTATAAAACTTGCATATTTCACTCAACTTAAACTATAAGAGATTGAATTATGTCTCTATGATAAGTAAAACTCTCTTATCATACTTCTATCAATAACTTTGATAAATGTTTCCCACTTGTATATACTCAGATACATACTCCGCAAACTTCACTCAACTTCACTTAATCATGATTTTACTTCGGGTATCATGAAGAACTCAATATTATTCATCCCTTATCAGCTTTCACAAACAAAGAATGAAGAGCTCAGAAAAACGAACACCACAACCACTTAACTCATAGTTCGATGGATCAAAGTTCGATTCTGTAACTTACTCTGCATTTAACTCGTACTTCTTCAAACTTAGCCATATATTGGCCAACTAATATACTACCTTGATCAGGTCTTAGGAGCTCTATATCGTTGGCATTTTGTAGGTTCTTAGGGCAGTATTTATCCAGAAAAGATTCCTTAAATACTCCCTAAGTAATGAAGTGTCAGATGTCTCAACACCTTCTTGACACCAGCACACCAAAACTCTACCTCCCTTTCAAACATAGAGGAGACAACCAAAACTCTCAGGTCATCTAAACAAACCTTAACTATAAAGATTTTTCCTCATTTTCTTAAGCCATCTCCCTATTCCAAATGGGTCTTACTTGCCCTCCAAGGATGCAAGGCTGGCCTTTCTAAACTTTAAGAGATATGGGAAGTTTTAGTTATCTTCAACCACAACTCCATACATTAACTGTACTAGTGGTATTAGTTGTTAAGATGAACTTACTTTCATCACCTCTAAAACTCTATTTGTGATAGCAATTTTCTCTCTCAAGCAGTTGCCATCTCTATGAACACTTTAACCCTAATGGCTGAACCTTCACTAGAAGAATTCCTACTTCTCCTAGTTCGCCTTGGTGAAATATGTAACACCCCTTTTTCTCAATACCCGCGAAGAAGGAACGTCACACTATAATACTTTAAAACATAAAGCGAAATAACTTTAACTGCGGAAAATGGTAGTTATTTTGAATACGTTGACCCGGTTCATTTATTATGATTATTTAAATTCCCTTACAATGGTCACTATATATATATATATATATATATATATATATATATATATATATATATTTTTAAGTTGTGTTTAATTTAAATCATTACCAAGTAGAGTCAAAAGAGTTAATTTAAAATCTATCACGTAGAGAAGTAATAATTAGAACAGTCCACAATAAAAAGGATCCGACATAAATTAAACTATACACAATATACATACATATACATACATACATATACATACATACATATACATATATATATATATATATATATATATATATATATATATATATATATATATATATATACGTATTCATATCTATATGCATAAGCCTGTTTAGTTACATTCCCAAAATATACAAAAAGAGCAAAAAGCTTTACCCACCCAAGGTAATTACAAATTTACACCCATCAATCTAGCAAAACGTCAGGCTCCCCCAAAAAGATAACGGATAGACATCAGTAGCCACCGACAGAATCAGTCCCTAAGACTGATGAGAAGGGACAGTAGAAGGGTCCTCCTTGGGGTCCTCTTTGTCCGATGAAACATCCATCAGAGCGACAGAGCAACGGGCAGGAGCCCGAGCTGTGGACAAAAAGGAGTCATCACGTAGGGTGTAATACATGTCAGCCCACATATCCCTAACAGGCATATAAAACTCCAGTCAAACAAAAGCATGAAAATCTAAAACAGGGGCGTCATAACGACCCCATGCTAAGGACACAGTCAGCTCCCCATGGTACACGCAATGGTCCGTCTGCACATTAATGTGCCAGCAGTCAGGGCCTCTGTGAAAAGTGATCCGTGTGTAGCCCAAAAATCTGCGGGGGCACGACGTCATCCTCGATAACTTCAATCGTAGTCTGGCTAGAAGCCTGGAAACTCAGGAGCTTCCTTGTCTTCCTCACAAACGTCTTCTCAAAAGTACACAATCCAACAGAATACAAAGTAGAGAAAATACAAAAATGGGTGAGACACCCAGCTTTCAGTACCAAAATGGCAGCAAGAAAACAGAACGGCGCTAGATGCCCACATACAGTACAGTTCATACTTCCAATTACACTAACAATAGAAATTAGCAGCAAGCGCAGAATAGTAAATAATAACAGAAGTGTTATTAACAACAGGCATGTGACATCAACAATTCTAATATTCAATAGTCCAAGAAATCAAATAATTATTACAGTTATAATAGTAGACATATTCCACAATTATAAATGCTCATGTATAATGAATTATGTGACTGACAGTTCACAATGCAAAAGGTACCAAAATTCCTACTCCATGGAGCTAGACATAAACATTTTTCGGAGTGAATGATTAAGGAGTAATGCCAGTATATCGTTAGCCTTAAAATATAGTGTGCTTTATCTCATAAAAATGTTTGTGCAAATGGCTTATACATGGCACCTCGACAGTTGATCGTGATATAAGTCAGCGTCTCAGTCAGGATTGTCGGTGTGTCGCATCGGTCTATCCCATGGCCCCAGTGGAGCTACCACTGTCTATTATGAGACACCCATACCCCGATGCCCCCAGGGCCAACCACTATGACCCTACGCTTAGTCTAGTCGCACCCGCACATAGGTGTTATTCAAACTCCTAGGCATACATAACCTTTCTAACAATGTCCAACGGACAACTCATATGCATGACGACTCAATTTCAATCAAGCATGTTCATTAATGATGCATTCATCATAAGCATACCACAATGGTATTTATATATATATATATACACATGTATATTCTTTTCTCAACATCATCACAACATGATATTCTCAAGTACATAATCAATAAGTGCTTAGCCCACATAGGGATTTATAACGACATAAAATCAATTCTCAATATCAATATGTAATCATACATATCTCATCAATTTTCACAAGTTTATGTCTTGAATTCACATTCTCAAAGTCTTAAACTTTGGTCAATTATGAAAATTATAGGGTGAATTACCCTTCAAAACCGTGCGTTACAAATGTTATTATCCACTTTAGTTCTTCCACTTCATTATGAATTTTGCATGTCTCTAAATCTTAGATTTCTAAAGATGCACCAAGGCATCATTTACCTTCAAGGTTTTCTCTCTAAAACCGTAGCCTTCATAGACTCCAAAGTCCAATTTTTCTTTCCATTTTATGTATGAGCTTCTTAGTATCAATTTACTTAAATTTTAATTTAACAAGATCAATCCAATCCCTTATAGTTTGAAGCCAAAACTGTGGCATCAATTTGGGGTAATAAACCCTTGAAATTTTCCTTTCATCCATTTTAATGTTATCACTCAACATCTAATTTCATAAGCTTTATGTGTTTGTTCACAAAACAATTTTCAACCCAAAATTCCATCCAAAACCGTGGCCACCATGTTAGAGTAGGAACCTCCAAAATTTATTTTTAGCAACCCTAACATGATCAAGCACATTTAACAGTTCCATTGCACTCAAGATTACCAATCAAAATTTAATCAAATCCAAGAACACATGAACAAGCAAAAATCACAAAACACATGAACATACAAGGGTTCCCTCACCACCATTATTTGTTGAAGTGAGTAGTCTCCCTCTTACCTAAGGAAGAACAAATGAAAATGGTCTCCTTCAAGCTCCTTGTGATTTCGGTTTCAAAGCTCCAAGAACCCTAGGATTTTCAAGAAAATGAACCAACATCAAAGGTTGAAAAAGAATGGATCCATGGTCATCAAAGAAACCATGGAGCACGAAAATGAAGAGAAATGAGAAGAAAAATCAAAACCTCACCTCAAAGCTTGAAGTTTTACCTTAGGAAGACAATGGAGAAAGGTTGGATTTTTGAAGAAATTTTCTAAATGAAAGATGTAGAAGAGATGGAGGTGAGTATGGAAATGGTATTTGTGAAGAGAAAGATGAAGAAAAATGGTGGAGGATGGGGCTCCAAAACTGTAGCTATGGAGGAGGTGTAGAGAGAAGGAGGAGCAAATGAAGAAGATGAAGTTTTAGAAAGAGAAGTGAATAGGTAAAATGAGATATTTTTGGAGTGTAAGGCTTAAGTGTGTTAAGTCAAAATTTTCCTCCTTTGGGCATAGTGAGCCGCGGCAATGAGGGGGTGTGAGGGGGAAAAATTTGGCTTCTCATGCAAGCCAAGGGGTAAGGTGGTCTTTTGGCCAAAGCTTCTCAAAGAAGCTTCTTAATTAGGGTACAAAATTTGAATTAAAGTGAGCTTGATTAGACATAAAGTAGATTGCATTAGGATAATGTGATGGGCTTTTTATTACATGTTATTATCCAATGGATAATTACTACAGTAGACAGAAGTCAGTATTAATTTATCTGACAGATAAATTTTACACTGCGTTTTGTTATTTTGTCTATTAAATTTTTTCAAAAAACGTAAAACTTCGTAAACCGAGTCCAGCCTCAGGTTTAGTAAGATCCCCCGTCGACGTTTCTACAGATCAAGGTTTTCGAGAAAAATATTTCATTTTCCCAGCTCCGCTCAGTTTGCACGTAAAATGAGGAATAATATTAAAATATTCTGCATTCTCAGAAAAATCTAGCAAAATTCCAAAAAATCACAAATATTATAAAATGAATATTTATGATAAAAGAAATAAATTTTGGGGTGTTACAACTCTCCCCATCAAATAAGAATTTCGTCCTCAAAATTTTTCATGCCTTAAAATAACTCTGGGTATTGCTCCTTTACTTTGTCCTCTAGTTCCCAAGTCGCATCTCCAGTCGTCTCGTTCTAGATCACTTTTACCAATGAAATGTCATTCCCCCTGAGTTGCTCCATTCTCCTATCCTCAATTCTTACAGGAGTTATTTCATAAGTCAAGTTTTCCTTTAATTGTACCGAATCAGGTGCAATGACATGATCAGGACTTGGAATGTATTTTCGGAGTTGTGACATATGAAAGACATTATGGAGATTTGAAAGGAAAGAAGGTAAGGCTATTTGGTAAGCAACAGGACCTACCCGACAAAGAATTTGATAAGGTCCAAGGAATTTTGGAGTAAGCTTTCTAGATTTAAGAACCCGACCGACCCCAATCGTAGGCGCGACTTTCAGGAACACATGCTCTCCTTCTTTAAATTCAAGAGGTTTCCTTCTTTTGTCCGCATAACTCTTTTGTCGACTCTGAGCTGTTCTCATCTTCTCCTGAATCATTTTGACGTTCTCGGTTGTCTGTTGAATGAGATCAGGTCCAACTGTAAGCCGCTTTCCATCTTGATACCAACACAAGGGTGTTCGGCACCTTCGCCCATATAGAGCCTCATAGGAAGCCATCCCTATACTTGAGTGATAACTGTTGTTATAGGTGAATTCTACCAATGGTAAGATTTCATCCAAACTTCCAGTTTGCTCTATAGCGCAAGCTCTCAGCAAATCCTCCAACGATTGGATTGTTCTTTCCGATTGACCATCCGTCTGAGGATGGTGTGTAGAACTCAATCGTAACTTTGTCCCTATTGCTTCTTGAAGGCTCTACCAAAACTTTGATGTAAACCTCGGATCTCTATCAGAAATAATACTTGTAGGCACATCGTGATGTCTGACGATTTCCCCAATATATATCTGAGTCAACTTCTCCAATGGATATCTTATGTTGATCGGCAAGAAGTGTGCTGACTTCGTAAGTCTATCCATGATTACACATATTGAATCATGACCTATTTTCGTTCTTGGCAATCCAACCACAAAGTCCATGGCAATACTATCCCATTTCCATTCGGGAATAGTTAAGGGTTGCAAAAATCCTGACTGTCTTTGATGTTTAATCTTTGTCTTCTGATAAACTAAACAAGATGATATGCATCTAGCGATATCCCTTTTCATTCCATGCCACCAAAAGAGTTTCTTCAAATCTTGGTACATTTTGGTCATACCAGGATGCATACTCCACTTGCTTGTATGAGCATGTTCAAGAATGTACTTCCTGAGTCCCTTATCTTTAGGCACACAGACTCTACCTTGGAATCTTAAAATTCCATCACTTCCTTCCTCTAACGTTGAAACACCGCCTTGCTTTATCAGCTCTCTTTCCTCTTGCAAGAACTTGTCAACTTTCTGTTTTTCTTGGATGTCTTCTAGCAGGTCATTTGAAATAGTGACCATATTCATGCAGATTTTTCCTGGCATTAGCTCCACAAAAGACCATACGTCTCTGAATTGTTCTATCAAGTCTTTTTCTCTGATCATCATGGTAGAAACACTGATTGTCTTCCTACTTAAGGCGTCGGCCACCACATTCGCCTTCCCAGGGTGATACTGAAGTTGGAAGTCATAGTCTTTCAGGAATTCTAACCATTTTCGTTGTCTCATGTTCAACTCTTTCTGATCGTACAGATGCTTCAAGCTCTTGTGGTCACTGAAGACGTTGAACGTTGCTCCATACAGATAATGTCTCCATATCTTCAAAGCAAAAACCACTGCAGCTAATTCCAAATCATATATTGGGTAGTTCTTCTCATGCACTCGCAATTGTCTCGAGGCATAAGCCACCACTTTACCATCTTGCATAAGGAAGCATCCCAATCCTTGATATGAAGTATCACAATACACCTCAAATGATTCGTTTGGATTAGACAAAACTAACACTGGTGAAGTAGTTAGTCTCCTTTTCAGCTCTTGGAAACTTCCTTCACAAGCATTTGTCCATTCAAAAGCCTGATTCTTCCTAGTGAGTTGAGTGAGTGGTCCGGTAATCTTAGAAAATCCTTCAATGAACCTCTGGTAATATCCGACTAATCCAACAAAACTCTGGATTTCTGTCACCATCTTTGGCCTTTCCTATTGTAGAACAACCTCTACCTTCGATGGATCTACAACAATCCCTTCTTTTGAAATCACATGGCCCAAGAATTTCACTTCATCCATCCAAAACTCATACTTGGACAATTTAGCATACAACTTTTTTTTCCATCAAAATCTGAAGAACTATACTAAGATGTTCAACATGATCCTCCTAATTTTGTGAATAGATCAAGATGTCGTCGATGAAAACAACGACGAATCTATCCAAATAGGGATGAAAGATCCTATTCATATAGTCCATGAAGATAGCAGGTGCATTAGTCACACCAAAAGGCATTACTAAGTACTCGTAGTGTCCATAACGAGTACGAAAAGCCGTTTTAGGAATATCCTCCACTTTTACTCGGATCTGGTGGTATCTCGATCGCAAATCGATCTTGGAAAACACAGTCGCTCTTTTCAATTAGTCCATTAGGTCATCTATCCTCGGCAATGGATACTTGTTCTTAATCGTGACCTTATTCAATTGATGATAATCCACACGTATCGTCCTTCTTCTTAACTAGCAACACTGGTGCTCCCTAAGGTGATACACTGGGTCTCACAAATTGTTTCTCTAAAAGTTCTTCTAATTGCTTCTTGAGTTCCACAAGTTCTGCTGGTGACATTTGGTAAAGGGCTATGGAAATAGGGCCAGCTCTAGGCACAAGGTCAATAGTGAACTCGACTTCCCTTTTCGGTGGCAAACCAGGTACATCTTCAGGGAAAACTTCAGAAAATTCTTGAACTACTGAGATCGCGTCCACATCTACCTCATTCTCAACTTTCAAAGAAGATAATAGCATGTATCCCCGAGCTCCTTCTTCCAAGAAAGCTTTCGCTTGGTTGGCTGTCACAAATCCAGAATTCTCATCCAAAGGAAAAACTATGATTTTTCTAGAACAATCTAATAGGATATGGTTAGCAGACAACCAATCCATCCCTAAGATCACATCTAATTGAGATAAGGGCAAACAAATCAAATCGACAGAAAAGGTTCGACCTTTAACAATCAATGGGCAATTTAAATAGACTTTAGCAGTGACAATGGACTTAGCAGTTGGAGTAGAAACAGTCAAATCAAATGGCAAAGAAGACACAGGTAGACCAAGTCTTTTCACACAGTCATATGAAATGAAAGAATGAGTCGCACCAGAATCATATAGTACAATTAAAAGATTACCTTCGATGAGACCTTCCCCTTGTATAAGATCTCTGGATTCAGAGACTTCGGCACCACTCAAGGTGTAGACTAGACCTCCAGCCTGTGGTTTAGTTGTCCTAGCAGCATTGACAAAAGGTTCCACCTTGGTTTAATTGCAGTCACGGGAAACGTGTACAGGTTTCCCACACCTAAAACAAATGATCCCCTTGATCGTGCAGTCTCTTGTATAGTGCTCCTTCCTGCACTTCATGCACCTCAGTGTAGATGCCACATTCTGACCTGTCCTTCCCGGGCTTCCACTAGAACTTCCACCCTGTGGTCTTTGTTATTGATTCCCAGATGGTTTGGAATAGGGCTTTTTCTGGTATCGGCCAGCACCACTACTTCCTCCTTTTTGAGACCGAATTAGCCCAAAGTTTCTGTTTCTTGGCTCATGCGCCTGGTCCAAACTTTCCACCCGGTAGCATGTATCAAGCAACTAAGAAAATTGAGAAATTTTCAAGGTTATGATGGCTCTCTTCACGTCATGTCTTAAGCCTTCTTCAAACTTTCGGCACTTCCAAGCTTCATTGGGTTGGTGTTGAAAGTAAGTTGAGAACCTCGACAAGCTCTCGAACTTAGCAGCATACTTGCCCACAGTCATATTTGTAACACCCATCGTAGGGTGCCACATTTATGTTACTTAATTACCAAATTACCCTTAAGTTCATAAAATGTGATGTTATGATAAAAATACGAGTTGTAAAATTTTTTTCCTCTTTGATGTTGATAAAATAAACTTAGTAGAAAATAAAAATATTATACATCATCATACATAATTTACATCATGTACATTACAGAAGTACTGTTGACATTATTTATATACAGACTAAGTCTCAAAAGTAGTTGACATACTTAAATATTTAAACGACTCGCCCAAGTCTAACTAAATAGCAGAACCCTTAGTCGGGTCCTCCTCAAACTCCTCAGTAGGTAGGAATCCAGCTCGACGCGAGGTCTTATGGACAGGTGTCCGAGCAGACGACACAATACTAATTTTCATTGGGACATAATACCTAGTATCCCAATGTTTCCTAATTGACAGCAGAAATTCGACATGTACATATATAGTTACGGAAAGACACGGATCTCCATGGAATTCCCTACTCATGTTGACCATCAGATTTCCTTGATATATAAGTCCCCTCTCATTGGGACTAGTCCTCCATGCTCCAACTCCACCATGGAACTGTAGTCTCACTTAACCAAAGAAACTAGGTCTTGATGTCATCTTTTCAAAACTCCACTTCTTTCGCAGGAACCTGCTCTTTTTCACCCTCTTGTTTTATACCTTGCTCAGTGTCTTTACCAAATATAAATACAATACAAAATAATATACAAAGAGGTGAGATCACCTACGCCAATACCAACATGGTAGCACAGAGATAACACATATAATATATCATACAGATACATCATACCATAATCACAATCATGTCATCAACATTATTTATCATAACAGATACAATAAATAATAATTATCATCATGCCATTAACATTATTCAAATCACACAATAATTACAATAATGCCATCACATGATTATCATCATCATCATCCATTATTCCTTAACAATTCAATTGTCATAATCAATATTCCCCAATTATTATTTCATACAGATATAAATACTCAAATTTATGCATGTGCACATAGACTCAATTTTCTACTCCATGGAGCTAACACTCAGTTCGGAGAAATTGATCCGAAAGATCTGTCTGTAGCAATATGCCTCAGACCACGTGCCACATTTCTCATATGTGCTTACACATCAAGCATATACACGACAATCTTTACTAGATCTTGATTAAGAATAGTGTCTCGGTCAGGATCATCGGTGTGTTGCGTCGATCTAACCCACGGTATAGAAGAGCAACCAACTGACTTACATTACGCATATCGCACCCCGATGCCCCCAAAGTCAACAAGTGACTTACACTACGCATATCGCACCCACTCAAGAGGTGTATGTCTCTCCTAGGCAAATAGCCTTATCCAGTCCATCGGACCTTTTCAATGCATGTTCAATGCACCAATGCCAATCATAGGCAAAATTCATCATTTTCTCATATAATGTCCATACACTAGTTTATGCATATAAAATGCACCAATGCCAATCATATGCAAAATTCATCATTTTCTCATATAGTGTTCATACACTAGTCCAACAGTAATCCTACTATTTATTCAATCGTGAAAATCATATTATCGTGTTTTCATAGTCGCGCAACACTTTCGTCGCATTTTCACAATCACGCAACATTTCTGTTACGTTTTCAAATCGCGTAGCGATTTTCCATCGTTTTCTCAATCATGTAAAAATATTTCATCATTTTTCAATCACATAGATATTTTTCAATCACATAGTGATTTTTCAATCACATAGTGATTTTTCAAACACATAGTGATTTTTCAACAATATTTCAATCACATAAAAATATTTAAACGTTTTCCAAATCGCGTAGAAATATTTTAACGTTTTTCACATCATGTAGCTTAAAAATCACGTTTTTAAGTTACGTAAATCATTTTTCACCATTTTACAACCACGTAAAATATTCTAAAATTTCCAATTCTACCTTTCTCAAAATAATATGACTTCTCACATTATTTTTCACATTTTCTTACTCAAGAAAATTCTTTTCACAATTTATTCCATAAATTCACTATTTCATTGAATTGAATCAATGTTTCTCACTTAAAATTCTCTAACGCTCTCCAAAACCCAAAGGATGAGTTTTACATTAGTAAATTTTAAATCATCAATGTTTCCTTTATAATTCAAAATAAATTCTCAAATTCAATCCTTTTCTAAAATAATTTGAGGTTCAAACCCTTACAACCTCTATTTTCCTTTTATAACCGAATTTTCTATTTCTCAAGTGATAAAACACTCTGATTCCCTTTCCAAAATCCTTGTACTAAATCAAATTATATTTCCACTTTGAAAATCACTTTGTTTCATAAAATCAAGGCATTTATAAGCCTTCAAAACCGTGGACATGACCATTGAAACCATCAAAATATTTTTCCTTATAAATCATCTAAGTTCCATTCATGGTTTTACACAAACAAAACCATTAAAATTTCTCACCAAAACCGTGAACACTTATTCCTTGAAAACAAAACTTTTGTTTATTTTCCTTGCTTTTCTAAACATCCAAATTTATCATTCATGAAAATATTAATTTCTGAACACCTATTTTGAGGTGTTGAGGCCGAAATCCTCATGGTCATTGGAACCAAAAATTGTTTTCCTTTCCAACAATTTGTATGGCATACATCACATATAATCAACATATTATATTTCAAGCATACCATAAAAGCAAATAAAAATCATACTAAGCATGTAAACACAAATAAATCATGCAAAGCACATCAAGCATAAGCAAATAATCAAAAACACATAAACACCCACAAATAATTACATGACCATGGATATGAATCCTCACATGGATTCACCATCCATCAAATGCACAAACCATCTCTCACCAACATACTTAGCTAGTGAGATGGATCTCCCTCTTACCTCTTGAAGAACCTCAAAGACTCCTTGTTTTGCTTCTTTTTCCAAGTCCTTCACCACCAAAAGCTTTTCAAATACAAAACAAAACACAAGTTTATTAGTATATCAAGCTTAAACAAGAAGAACCATGGATCAAACATGGCTTAGAACATGAAAAAGAGATAAGAAATGAAGTTTTCCTTACACTTCACCTCAAAAACCCTAGAACTTGCTCTTGGAAAAAATCCTTGAAGATGGAAGATTTAGAGCTTGGTCTAAACTACAAAGGTTCTTGAATTGAAGTAAGGATTCAAGATAGGTGGTTGATTAAAATTGTTGAGTGATGGAAGATGGTTCTTGGTGCTATGGCCGTGAGCTTTGCTTGGAGAGAAAGGAGAGAAAAATTTGTGAACTTAGCTTCTTGAAAAATGATCAATAATGACCCAGGTGATCAATAATGTCTTCAAACTTTGCTTTAGCTTCTAAACCCATCACAAAAACCGTCCCCCCTCCAGGCTTCATCAAAATGTGACCAATCTCACTAGCCACCATTTTAGGCAATCTTAACCATTGATTAGATCAATGGTTAGGATTAATGTAGCTTCTAGGTTTAGCCTTAGATAGAAGACTTAATCTAGGCCATTGGATCTTTCTTTCTTGAAATCCTAGCCATTAGATGTATCTCCAAAATGAAGGGTCAAGATTACTCATTCAAACTTTACATCCAAGGGTCATAAATGGTCCTAGCCACTTTGTAAGACTAAATCTCCACCGTTGATTAAATCAAGACCAAATCTCCACCGTTGATTAAATCAATGGTGGATATACAAGCCACTAATGTTGACTACGCAGTACAATATTTTTTTTTTATCTGCTATAACCCTACGAATAATATTTTTACTATATTTTTATTGCCTGATAATTCAATGCAGTACAAAACACAGTAAAAGAAAATTTTAAAAATTATTTTCGGATTCAGGTTTAGTAAGATCCCCCATCTCCATCTCAACAATATGAATTTTTCGAGCTACAAAAAAATTTTCACTTTTCGGGACCCATCTGGGCCCACATACAGCCCCCTTGGCCCATAGACGGCCCACGGATAACACTAAAATAATCAAAGTAATATAAAAATTTCATAATCATCCACAAAATCACAAAAATTAGAAAACTTACAAAAATTAAATCAGATTATGTAAAATAATTAAGACTTAACAGTAAAAATTAATTTACGTAAAATTTTCCCCGACTCGAAAATTATTATTTTCCTGACACAGAGTAAATCACACAAAACGATCAAATGTACTGACAGAATATTCAAAATAATTTTACAATATACAGAAATCACTAAACAGTAGAATTTTGTTAACTGCCAAAATTACTGTCAACTAGTTAGGAAGTTTGGGGTGTTACAATATTTCCTTGTCGTAAACCCAGAAATTCCATTTCCTTCACGTGTCTAGCACTTTCGGGGAAATACTTATTTAAGAACCTCTCTCTGAATACGTCCTAAGTAATCGCCTGATTCTCAGCTTGCAACAACCTTTGCTCTCTTTGTTGGGAATTTGCGGATCAAAGTCTCGCAAAATAACGTTTCCCACAATCCATAATCCGAGGTTTTTAAAATTTTACCTCTTGAAGCGTGAAACACAGCGAGGTGAATCACCAACACCGTAATAGCGACGATGTTTACTGCGGTATCCACACGAAACAGGACTTGCAAAAGGAGTCACGTCTCTGTTTCGTAGTGCTAGTTAAGAGAGGAGAAGAAGACCTCACTATCTCTCACTCACTTTCGTAGGTGCGGCTAGGGTTGTGATGTAACCCGGTAGCAGCCCCCTTAGCAGCACTATTTATAATAGTGGCTGCCTTAAGTGAGTGTGAGCGTAGCAAGGTAAGTGGTGCAACCCTAAACCCATCTGTCATAGTTAGGCCCACAATTGAATCCGAGTCCAACTTGGATTCTGATTACTCAATTTAGTCTGCTTCTAAGTGTGCGACCCTTATTTCTCATGACGTTGGTAGTAATATTAAAATCTCATTTTAATATTACAAACAACGTATCTAGCAACACATCACTTCTCTACCCAAGTAATGAGAATGTCGGTGATTTGACATAACCTATCTCCAATGTTTCCGTGTAGTTTAGTCCCTTTGTCCGGATATCCAAATTGAACACAAGGCATGGAACGTGTCACCTCTTGTTTAGTTCAATCTTCGGTTCATTCCCGAGTAGACATAGTAATGACAAATGAGATCAATATCTCATATTGACTCATTTGAGCATGGCCATGCATTTCATAGTCTCACTCAATCGGGGGCCCGAAGATATCACTCTGTTATGTAGGAGGGACAAATCCCATCTAGGTCACTCACATCCCTCCACATGTATCGCGGTATGTCTAATAACCAACTTTATACATCTTGTTACGGATGACGTTTGATGGCATTAAAACACACAACTCCTCATGTAGGAATCGTAGTGATTTCGGTCAAAGGACCACATACACCATTATCACTATGAGAATTACTTATGACACTCACGTAACGATCCACGTACGTCTTCTCATGACGGTCTTCCAATACATCATTACTCTAATATGTATCCATGTGTAGACTTGATATCTCATATCCATGACCTGTGAGATGTGGTCATCAGTCTACGCACATCTAATTCAAAGCATTATTGTTGTCCTAATTAACAATAATACTTGACTAGGGACATTTAAGAATAGTGTTTTATCCAATAGGATCTCACGATCAAGTCATCCACTTGATGTCCTATGGTATCAAATTTACTATTTTAAGGACTTTATCATGTTTACCAAAAAAAAAAGAACATAATAAATGAAATGCCTCATATAAAATAGCATAATATAATGTATGTAAATACAAACAAAACGTATTGGCCACTAGGGCATACACCAACACTCTTGTCCACCACTCCTCAGCATCTCCAATTAGCATAAACGCCGCATAGGTCACCTTCTTATTATCGGCTCAATTCATGTCAAGTTGTCTTTTCCATATCCAGTGCTTTCATCAAACTCCCCTTTGAATTGTGGAGGGTTCATGCGATGAAACTCCGCCAAATTACTCGAGCCTCTATTGTCGTGCGGTCTCTCTTGAGCAGTCAAATTGCCTCACCATTTTCTATATTGCTTCAATAGTAGCAGCCATGTCTCCTCTGCGAGCCATACTTTCTCTCAAGTCAAACTACACAAAACACAGAGAAAAGTCAGATGTATCCCTATGGAATACCAAACACAGAGAGTTCACACAACACAAACAAGAGAGTACTTTAACTGCGGAAAATGGTAGTTATTTTGAATATGTTAACCCGGTTTATTTATTATGATTATTTAAATTCCCTTAGAATGGTCACTATATATATATATATATATATATATATATATATATATATATATATATATATATATATATATATATATATTTAAGTTGTGTTTAATTTAAATCATTACCAAGTAGAGTCAAAAGAGTTAATTTAAAATCTATCATTTAGAGAAGTAATAATTAGAACAGTGCACAATAAAAAGGATCCAACTTAAATTGAACCATACACAATATGTATATATATATATATATATATGTATTCATATCTATATGCATAAGCCTGTTTAGTTACATTCCCAAAATATACAAAAAGAGCAAAAAGCTTTACCCACCCAAGGTAATTACAAATTTACACCCACCAATCTAGTAAAACGTTAGGCTCCCCCAAAAAGATAACAGATAGCCATCAGTAGCCACCGACAAAATTAGTCCTTAAGATTGACGAGAAGGGACCATAGAAGGGTCCTCCTCGGGGTCCTCTTCGTCCGATGAAACATCCATCGGAGTGACAAAGCAACGAGCAGGAGCCCGAGCCGTGGACAAAAAGGAGTCATCACGTGAGGTGTAATACATGTCAACCCATATATCCCTAACGGGCATGTAAAACTCCAGCCAAACAAAAGCATGAAAATCTAAAACAGGGGCGTCGTAACGACCCTATGCTAAGGACACAGTCAGCTCCCCATGGTACATGCAATGGTCCATCTGCATATTAATGTGCTAGTAGTCAAGGCCTCTGTGAAAAGTGATCTGTGTGTAGCCTAAAAATCCGCAGGGGCGCGACATCATCCTCGATAACTTCAATCGTAGTCTGGCTAGTGTAACACCCACCATAGGGTGCCAATCATTTATGTTACTTAATTATCAAATTACCCCCAAGTTCATAATCTGTGATGTTATAAGAAAAATACGAGTTGTAAACGTTTTTCCTCTTTGATATCGATAAAATAAACTTAGCAAACAATAAAAAAATATTATGCATCATCACACATAATATACATCATTATACATTACAAACGTACTGTCGACATTATTTATATACAGACCAAGTTCTCAAAGTATTTGAACATAATATAAAACTAACATACTGCCCAAATATAAACTAGACAGCAGAACCCTCAGATGGGTCCTCCTCGGATTCCTCAGCAGGAAGGAATCCAACACGACGCGAAGTCCTATGGACAGGTGTCCGAGCAGACGACACAATACTAATCTCCGTTGGGTCATAATACCTAGTATGCTAATACTGCCTGATTGACAACGAAAATTTGACATGTACATATATAGTTACGAAAAAGAACGGATCTCTATGAAACTCTCTGCTCATAATGACCATCAGGTTTCCCTCATAAATTTGTCCCCTCTCATTAGGACTAGTCCTCCACGCTCTAGCTCCACCATGGAACTGTAACCTCATGTATCCGAAGAAACTTGACCGGTGTAACACCCCAATTTTTGGTTAATTATGTTTTTGCCCTAATTGTACTGTTTTCTGTTTTCTGTGTGTTATAAAATTAATTTGACTGTTTCGTAACTGTATTTGATTATTTTGTGTGATTTACTCCGAGTCAAGAAAATAATAATTTTCGGGCTTGGGAAAATCTTGTTTAATTATTTGGAGCTGGGCGATCTTACTAAATCCAATCCGAATAATATATATATATATATCAATCATTAAATTTTTAGGATTTTTTTGTGTAATAAAAACATTTATCATGCAGAAAAGTCCGTGGGACCCACGTTTGTTTTGTGGGACCCACGTTTGGTTTGTGGGACCCACGTTTGGTTTGTGGGACCCATGTTTAGTTTGTGGGACCCACTTTTGTTTTGCAAGACCCACATTTAGGTTTGTGGGACCCACTTTTAGGAAAAATTTACTAACGTAAATGGCTTGTAAAATTCTAAACCAAAAGGATTAAAAATCCATAAAAATGGTTAGATTTAGTAGATTAGTTAATTTAAAACTTAATTTAATAAATTAGTTAATTTAAAATGTAATTAAGTTAATCTAAAGAGTTTAAGTGGTAATTAAATGGAGTAAAACCTAATTAGTTTTTATCAAATTTTAGTTAGACAAATGTATTAGTAT
Source organism: Ormosia emarginata (assembly GCA_029884605.1). Taxonomy (NCBI): domain Eukaryota; kingdom Viridiplantae; phylum Streptophyta; class Magnoliopsida; order Fabales; family Fabaceae; genus Ormosia; species Ormosia emarginata. The sequence goes on along the minus strand of JAQQTP010000074.1, from coordinate 20,926,534 downwards.
AATTAAGTAGAAGATTAAGGATTCTAAGTAAACTAATGATTAACTAAAATACAAAGGAATCTATCTAACTATTAATTAAACCTAATTAGGAGGACTTAAGCATAAATAAGTTATTAAAAATCAATCAAATTTTTTTATTAGAATTCCTATAGCTATTTTTGGATTTATGCATGCATTATGCATTCAATTATGCACTCAAATGCAATCATGGAGATCTAGAAGCAAGCCATCCACCATCCAAATAATCAAAGGCCATTATTAAGTCTAGTTTGTCAACAAAGGAGACAAGCTCCATAATGAGTGTCCTACAGCCATGCATAATGTCTTAAGGCAATTATTCACTTTATCATCTCCATTTCAATTATTCTAAATCATTCTCTCCTATCTCTTCCTTTCAAGAACTCAAAGAAACTCCTAAGTCCTCATTTTCCTACCATTTGGCCAACACCACTTCACCTACTTCCATCCATCAAAAATTTCATCCAACTTCATTTCCTAAATCTAAACCATATTCTAAGAACATTTCTAGTTGTGAGTTTTTGCTAAATCATCCATTTGGAGCTTGAAAAATCACTTTGAAGTTTCTTTCCTATAAGGTGAAAACTCTTCTTTCTTGTTTCTAATTTGATTTTTTGATGTTCTAAGCCATGGTTGATCCATGGTTTATCTTTTTCATCCATAGTTTATGACTTTATAATTTGTTTAAGCTTGTTATGATTTTTGTTGAAGCTACACAAAATTTCAAAGGAGGAGTCCAAGGAGATCTTGTCTTCTTTATAGGTAAGAGGGAGATTTAATCTCATCAACCATGTGTGGTGGTGAGAAAATGGATGTATTTGTGGTGAAGAATCCATAAGGATTCATTCACTTGGTTGTTTGTTGTCTTCTTTATTTGTGATTGTTTATGTGTGCATGTTATTTGCTTTTCTATTTGTGATTTATTATGCATGCAAGCATGTTTATAGCTTTGATATTTGGTATGTGTTTTATTATTGCTTTAATATATGGTATGTGTTCATAAATATATGTATATGTTCATGGATCTATGATAATTATTGTTGGATGTGCAAATATGTTGAGACTTGCAAAAGTGTTCCAAAGAACACAAGATGAAGAGCTTATGATTTTTTACTATGAAAAGAGAACCAATATGTTCTCAACCATTTTCTAAAAGGATAACCTAATTGATCTAATTAAGTTAAAGGATTTTTTTTCAATGATTTAATGGATGAAAAATAATTTTTAACATGGTTTTTGTATAAAAATGGTGATTTTCGGCCAAAATATATTGTTAAAGTTTAATTGATCCAAATTTATTTTCTAAGTGTAAACTAGTTTATTAACCTAAAACGAATTCAATTACGATGGATTTTCAAGAGTCAAATAAGTAAATGAATTTTTACTAGAAGTCTAGTATGGTAAAGAAATAAATTTTAACACTTGAAAAATACTTATCTTTGAGTTTTTAAAGTATGTTAGCAATTTTCAAAGTGTATTTTATGGTTATAATTAAATAAAGGAATTTTTAAAGGAAAATATAGAAAATATCATGTAGTAGATTTTCTAAACGAAATGCTGTCAAAATTGATTAAAAATGAGCAAGTAATGAAGAACGTTTCAAAATGATACTTAGAAAGCAAAGAAGTATTTTACGTAGTTAAAGAATAAAATTAACCATATAAGAATTTATTAAAATCAAATTTTTGAGAAAAACATCAGAAATTATTACTTAGAGTAATTTTTGTAAAGAAAAACAGAAAATAATGTCTAAATAATATTTTTAGTTTTGGAAAGTTTAAAAATTTAATTTGGAGCGTCAAGAAATATTTTATACAGTGAAAAATAGTAGAAATAGTTTACGCGTATTTAAAATGATGATTTTTAAACTACACGATTGAGAAAATGATTTAAAAATGTTACGCGATTGAGAAAACATTGAAAAATATTTACGCGATTGAAAAACATTTGTAAAATGTGACGTAGTTATGAAAATGCGATAAAATATTTACGCGACTTATGGAAATAGTAAGTTTTTACTGTCGGGCCAAAGTGGTGGACCCGGACATGTTAGGAAATAGTACTGTCAAGTAGAGACATACTATTTTTGGAATTATTAATACTAAGGGTATTTTTTTAATTATGGTGACAATGAGGATATTTATGTAATTATGATTCATGGTGATACTGAGGGTATTTTTGTAATTATGGATCATTAAATACATAGAGTGGTATGTCAATTTGGTTGAAATTGACAATTGACTGACGAGATGAATTACACTGTGTTGCAGGTGTGATAGGCGTAGTGTGTTCATGTGGAGAACTTGGAGGTGTTAGTGTGCAGTAGATTCCACATATGGACAGTTGGTAGCTCCTCTGGGCCGTGGTAACTGAAAACACACACTAGCGATCTCGACAAATACTATTCTTAATCAGGATCTATTGGGGATTGTCTGGTACTATGCCTGGACATACACGATGTATTTGACTGTATACTATTCATACGACGTATTTGACTGTGTGTTGTTTACACGACATATTTGACTGTGTACCATTCACACGACGTATTTGATTGTGTGCTGTTTACACGACGTATTTGACTGTGTAACAGTTGGTTGAGGCAGCCTAATGTGCGGACATGTCTACCGGATCATTCTCTCTGATGTTTGTGTTTAGCTCCATGGAGTAGGAACGAGTCTGAGTACGTGGCATATTTAATCTACATCACTGTGTGAATAGTTATAATTTGATTTATCATATTTTGCATCTGTGACATTTATACTTCGTTGAGATATGATATATGTTGTGCTAATATGATTTTGTTGTTTTAACTGCTATATCTGTATATTTTGTCATTTTGTTACTGCTATGCTGGTAATGATGTAAATTGTCTCACCTCTTTGTATATATTTTTTTCTGTATTATTATTTATGTTCGGTAAAGTCATTGAGGAAGTAAAAGAGGAGCAGCCGCTAGATTGTCAATATAACGAGGAGCAGCAACTGAGTGACCAGTTCGAGGAAGGCGAACCTCGAGATCATCCATATCATATGGATTGATTGCAGCGTGGTATGGTGTTATCAGAGTATTTTTGTCTTCCAATAATCTTCCCGAAGAGGATTCTTCGGAGGATCAGAACTTTTAGTGTTATGCTTGGGCTAGTTTATGATTTGCTTTAAACCAGACAGTTTGCTGTTTTAATTAAATAGTTTGTAATATGTAAATTATTTATACCTATTAAAAACAAAATCATATGTAAAATTATGGTGTGTATGTAATAGTTTGTTTTATTTTATGTTTTGTTTATTTTATTTTATAATATAATGTTAAAAAAAATATTTTTTTACAACCTATATTATTATATATTACGAAATAATTTATAACTTGGGTAAAGGTTTTATTATTATTGTTAGCAAATGTGACATCTCCAGTAGGGTGTGACATTTTAGTTGGTATCAGAGCCTAAGTTAGAGTCTTTTAGGATTGTGGTTGGGTCTGTTTTTGCTTGTGATGTGTGATTCTCTGTGATTGGTGTCCGAAAGGGTACATCTGACTTTGTTTTGTCTAATTTGATTGAAGAAGAAGATGTCTGGCAGAAGAGGAACACGTGCAAACGTGAACCATAATGTTGACCCAATGATTGCAGCTGCTGAGGCTATGCAGCGTATGGCAGAGGTGATTACGCAACAAAATGAACGAGCAGCTCAACAGCAAGATGCGACTGCTGATGCTCTAAACTTGTCTGAGTTTAGGCACAATAACCCGCCGCAGTTCAGAGGTGAATTTAATCCAGAGAAGGCGAGTCTTTGGATCCAAGATCTTAAAAAGATAATTGAAGGAATGGGGTACGCCAATGATCGAAAGGTCACGTATGCTACATTTATGCTGAGAGGGGATGGTGAGAACTGGTGGAGAGGAACCCAACGTTTACTACAAGCTGAGGGAACTGAAATTACCTGGGAGGTATTCTGTGAAGTATTTCTAGAAAAGTACTTTCCTGCCAGTGCTCAACATGCCAAGGAGATGGAATTTCTTGGTTTACGTCAGGGTAACATGACTGTCAATGAATATGCTTCTAAATTTGAGAGCTTGTCTCAGTTCTCAAACTATGCTCAAACTCGACAGAATGATGTGTGGAAATGCCGTAAGTTTGAGGAAGGGCTTAGGGTAGAGTTGAAGAGAGGAGTGCTACGCTTAAGGATGAACCAGTTTCATGCTTTGGTGGACACATGTGTACGACTCGAGGAGTTGGAGCCATCACGTGATCCAAGAAATCGCAACTTTGGACTAACTAGGTTCCAAAGAGGAGGCAACAACAACAACAATAATAACTGGTTTCAACACATGCCGTATTCGAGACCATTGGGAAGTCAGCCTCAAAGTCCATCTATCGAGGGAAGTTCTAGTGGCAACAAAGCTGGTACGAATGTGGCGTTTATGCCAAGATGTTTTAAATGTGGAAAGAGTGGCCACATATCTAGAGACTGTTCAATCAAAGGAACGATCTGTTTCAAATGTGGAAGGCCTGGGCATGTTTCTAGGGAATGTAACCAGTCAGAAAGGAAGCCAATTGTGAGCAATGTTCGAACTACTCAGCCGCGATCTGGAGGGCGAGTGTACACGATGAGCGGGGCTGAGGCTTCACAGTCTGAAGATCTTATTCAGGGGGAAGGTGTCGTAGCAGGTAATCTTTTGACTGTACTATATGATTCAGGTGCGACGCATTCATTTATTGCGTATGACTGTGTGGATCGGTTGAAATTGTCTATGTCTTCTTTGAGTTTTCAATTGATTGTTTCTACACTAACTGCCAAGCCTGTTGTTACATCTAAAGTATGTTTGAACTGTCCTATTACCATAAATGATCGAGTCTTTTCGGTCAATTTAATTTGCTTACCTCTTATTGAAATAGATATAATATTAAGAATGGATTGGTTATCTTCTAACCATATCCTATTAGACTGTGCCAATAAAACCTTAGTTTTTCCTAAGGATGAGAATTCTGGATTTTTAACTGCCGTCAAAGTCAAATCTTTGTTGAGGGACAGAGCTCACGGATACATGTTGTTGTCTTCTTTGGAAGTCAAGAGTGAAAAAGATGTGAATGCTATTCCAATCGTGAATGAGTTTCTGGAAGTTTTTCCAGATGATGTACCTGGCTTACCACCGGAAAGAGAAATCGAGTTTGCTATTGATTTGGTACCAGGAGCAGGTCCTATTTCGATTGCACCATATAGGATGTTGCCATCGGAATTGGTGGAGTTGAAGAAGCAATTGGAGGAATTGCTGGAAAAGCAGTTTGTGCGACCAAGTGTTTCACCGTGGAGAGCGCCAGTACTACTAGTCAAGAAGAAGGATGGAACTTCTCGTCTTTGCGTAGACTATCGTCAGCTGAATAAGGTCACGATAAAGAACAAATATCCACTTCCAAGGATCGATGATTTGATGGACCAGCTGAAAGGAGCAGTTATTTTCTCTAAAATAGATCTGCGATCAGGTTATCATCAGATTCGTGTCAAGGTAGAGGATATACCTAAAACAGCTTTTCGAACTCGTTACGAGCATTATGAGTATCAGGTGATGCCGTTCGGAGTGACGAATGCTCCTGCAATATTCATGGACTATATGAATAGGATTTTTCGTCTGTACTTAGACAAATTTGTTATCGTTTTTATCGATGACATTCTGATCTACTCCCAAAATAAGGAAGAACATGCTGAACATCTCAGTATAGTTCTCCAAATTTTGTAAGATAAGAAGTTGTATGCAAAGTTGGCAAAGTGTGAGTTTTGGTTGGAAGAAGTTCAATTTCCGGGTCACGTAATTTCCAAGGAAGGTATTGCGGTGGACCCATTGAAAATATAAACTATTTTGCAATGGGAGGGGCCGAAGACGGTAACCGAAATTCGAAGTTTTGTTGGAATGGCTGGATATTACCGAAGGTTTTTCTAAGATAGCTGGACCTCTTACGCAACTCACAAGGAAGAGTCAACCTTTTGATTGGACGAAAGAATGTGAGGCAAGTTTTCAAGAGTTGAAGAAGAGATTGACTACTGCACCAGTGCTGATTTTACCGGATCCTAACGTGGTTTTTGAGGTGTATTGTGATGCTTCTTACCAAGGGTTAGGATGCGTATTGATGCAGAACAGAAATGTGGTAGCCTATGCTTCAAGACAATTGAAGATTCATGAGAGGAACTATCCAACGCACGATTTGGAGATCGCTGCAGTGGTCTTTGCGTTAAAAGTGTGGAGACATTTTCTGTATGGAGTTGTGTTCAATGTCTTCAGTGACCACAAAAGTTTAAAATACCTGTTCAATCAAAAGGAATTGAACATGAGGCAGAGGCTATGGTTAGAGTTCTTGAAGGACTATGATTTCCAACTCCAATACCATCCGGGAAAAGCGAATGTGGTAGCGGATGCCTTAAGTAGAAAGGTGATCAGTGTTTCTACCATGATGATAAAAGAGGAAGAATTGATCAATCAGTTTAGAGATTTACGGTTGTCAGTGGAATTGGCGCCAGGAAGAATTCGTCTAAGTAGAGTTACTGTTTTGAATGACTTGCTGGAAGAAATCAAGGAAAAACAGGATAAGGATCCATATTTACTGAATGAGAAAGAATTTTTAAAGCAAGGTCATAAGGCAACGGTTAAGGAAGGATCTGATGGAGTCTTAAGGTTTAAAGGAAGGATTTGTATACCTGATGATCCCAATCTTAAACAAGCAATTCTGGACGAAGCTGATGCTAGTAGGTTGAGTATGCATCCGGGGATGACAAAGATGTATCAAGATTTAAAGCGGATGTTTTGGTGGCCAAGGATGAAGAGAGATGTTGCGGAACATGTGGCGTCTTGTCTGGTTTGTCAAAAGGCAAAAGTTGAACATCAAAGACCAACCGGTATGTTACAACCTTTGACTATTCCAGAATGGAAATGGGGTAGTATCTCAATGGATTTTGTTGCCGGATTACCAAGAACTAAGAAGGGTCATGATTCTATATGGGTTATAGTTGATAGGCTTATGAAGTCAGCGCACTTCTTGCTGATCAATATCAAGTATTCGTTGGAACGATTAACCCAGGTGTACATTAGTGAAATTGTTAGACTTCACGGTGTACCCTCAAGTATAGTTTCTGATAGAGACCCGAGGTTTACGTCAAGGTTTTGGCGAAGCCTACAAGAAGCCATGGGGACGAAGTTACGTCTGAGTTTTGCTTATCATCCGCAGACTGATGGTCAAACGGAGAGGACTATTCAATCACTGGAAGATCTATTGCGTGCTTGTGTGTTGGAACAACAAGGAAGTTGGGATGAATTTCTGTCTTTGATAGAATTCACCTACAACAATAGTTTTCACTCAAGTATATGGATGGCACCCTATGAAGCACTTTACGGGCGACGATGCCGAACACCTTTGTGTTGGTATCAAGATGGGGAAAGTATAACCATTGGACCTGATCTTGTGCAACAAACTAAGGAGAAGGTGAAGATGATTCAGGAGAAAATGAGGACGACTCAGAGCCGACAGAAAAGCTATGCTGATAAGCGGAGACGACCTCTTGAATTTGAAGAAGGTGAGCATGTGTTTTTGCAAGTAACACCTACGACTGGTGTCGGACGAGTTATCAAATCTAGAAAACTCACTCCTAAATTCATTGGACCTTATCAAATCATTCGTCGAATAGGTCCTGTAGCCTACCAAATAGCTTTACCACCTTTTTTATCCAATCTCCATAATGTATTCCATGTGTCTCAATTGAGAAAATATATTTCTGATCCAACACATGTCATTCAACCTGATGAAGTACAACTGAAAGATAATTTGAATTATGAGACGCTTCCTGCTAAGATTGAGGACAGGAGAGTGAAGCAGCTTCGAGGGAAGATGATTGTATTGGTAAAGGTAATATGGAATGAGGTAACGGGAGATGCTACTTGGGAGCTAGAAGACAAAATGAGGGAGCAGTACCCACATCTTTTCTAAGGTACGATAAAATTTCGGGGACGAAATTTCTGTTAGTGGGGGAGAGTTGTAACACCCCAATTTTTGGTTAATTACATTTTTGCCCTAATTGTACTGTTTTCTGTTTTCTGTGTTATAAAATTAATTTGACTGTTTCGTAACTGTATTTGATTGTTTTGTGTGATTTACTCCGAGTCGAAAATAATAATTTTCGGGCAGGAAAATCTTGTTTGATTATTTGGAGCTGGGCGATCTTACTGAACCCAATCCGAATAATATATATATATATCAATCATTAAATTTTTAGGATTTTTCTGTGTAATAAAAACATTTATCATGCAGAAAAGTCTGTGGGACCCACGTTTGGCTTGCGAGACCCACATTTGTTTTGTGGGACCCACGTTTGGTTTGTGGGACCCATTTTTGTTTTGTGGGACCCATGTTTAGTTTGTGGGACCCACTTTTGTTTTGCAGGACCCACATTTAGGTTTGTGGGACCCACTTTTAGGAAAAATTTACTAACGTAAATGGCTTGTAAAATTCTAAACCAAAAGGATTAAAAATCCATAAAAATGGTTAGATTTAGTAGATTAGTTAATTTAAAACTTAATTTAATAAATTAGTTAATTTAAAATGTAATTAAGTTAATCTAAAGAGTTTAAGTGGTAATTAAATGGAGTAAAACCTAATTAGTTTTTATCAAATTTTAGTTAGACAAATGTATTAGTATAATTAAGTAGAAGATTAAGGATTCTAAGTAAACTAATGATTAACTAAAATACAAAGGAATCTATCTAACTATTAATTAAACCTAATTAGGAGGACTTAAGCATAAATAAGTTATTAAAAATCAATCAAATTTTTTTATTAGAATTCCTATAGCTATTTTTGGATTTATGCATGCATTATGCATTCAATTATGCACTCAAATGCAATCATGGAGATCTAGAAGCAAGCCATCCACCATCCAAATAATCAAAGGCCATTATTAAGTCTAGTTTGTCAACAAAGGAGACAAGCTCCATAATGAGTGTCCTACAGCCATGCATAATGTCTTAAGGCAATTATTCACTTTATCATCTCCATTTCAATTATTCTAAATCATTCTCTCCTATCTCTTCCTTTCAAGAACTCAAAGAAACTCCTAAGTCCTCATTTTCCTACCATTTGGCCAACACCACTTCACCTACTTCCATCCATCAAAAATTTCATCCAACTTCATTTCCTAAATCTAAACCATATTCTAAGAACATTTCTAGTTGTGAGTTTTTGCTAAATCATCCATTTGGAGCTTGGAAAATCACTTTGAAGTTTCTTTCCTATAAGGTGAAAACTCTTCTTTCTTGTTTCTAATTTGATTTTTTGATGTTCTAAGCCATGGTTGATCCATGGTTTATCTTTTTCATCCATAGTTTATGACTTTATAATTTGTTTAAGCTTGTTATGATTTTTGTTGAAGCTACACAAAATTTCAAAGGAGGAGTCCAAGGAGATCTTGTCTTCTTTATAGGTAAGAGGGAGATTTAATCTCATCAACCATGTGTGGTGGTGAGAAAATGGATGTATTTGTGGTGAAGAATCCATAAGGATTCATTCACTTGGTTGTTTGTTGTCTTCTTTATTTGTGATTGTTTATGTGTGCATGTTATTTGCTTTTCTATTTGTGATTTATTATGCATGCAAGCATGTTTATAGTTTTGATATTTGGTATGTGTTTTATTATTGCTTTAATATATGGTATGTGTTCATAAATATATGTATATGTTCATGGATCTATGATAATTATTGTTAGATGTGCAAATATGTTGAGACTTGCAAAAGTGTTCCAAAGAACACAAGATGAAGAGCTTATGATTTTTTACTATGAAAAGAGAACCAATATGTTCTCAACCATTTTCTAAAAGGATAACCTAATTGATCTAATTAAGTTAAAGGAGGATCAGAACTTTTAGTGTTATGCTTGGGCTTGTTTATGGTTTGCTTTAAACTAGACAGTTTGCTGTTTTAATTAAATAGTTTGTAATATGTAAATTATTTGTACCTATTAAAAACAAAATCATATGTAAAATTATGGTGTGTATGTAATAGTTTGTTTTATTTTATGTTTTGTTTATTTTATTTTATAATATAATGTTAAAAAAATATATTTTTTTTACAACCTATATTATTATATATTACGAAATAATTTATAACTTGGGTAAAGGTTTTATTATTATTGTTAGCAAATGTTGCATCCCCAATAGGGTGTGACAATCGGGATGCCATCCGATCAAAACTCAGCTTCCTCTGGAGTCTATTCTTCTTCACCCTCTTGTTCAGTCCCTTGTTCAGCGTCTTTACAAATATAAATATAGTACAAATTAATATACAAAGAGGTTAGATCACCTACGCCAATACCAACATGGTAGCACAAAGATAATACAAACAACATACTATACAAATATATCATACCATAATTACAATCATGCCATCAACATTATTTATCATAACAAATACAATAAATAATAATTACCATCATGCCATTAACATTATTATCATCATCATCATCCAATTATTCCTCAACAAAACAATTGTCATAGCCAATATTCCTCAATTATTATATCATACAGATATAAATGCTCAGATTCATGCATGCGCACATAAACTCAATTTCCTACTCCATGGAGCTAATACTCAGTTCGGAGAAGTTGATCCGAAAGATCTGTCTGTACCAAAATGCCTCAGACCAAGTGCTACAATTCTCATTTGTATTTGCACATCTAGCATATACACGACAGTCTTTACGAGATCTCGATTAAGAATAGTGTCTCGGTCAGGATCATCGGTGCATTGCATCGGTCTAACTTACGGTAAAATACACCAATGCCAATCACAGGCAAAATTCATCATTTTCTCATACAGTGTCAATACACTATTCCAACAGTAATCCTACTGTTTATTCAATTGTGAAATCATATTATCACATTTTCATAGTCACAAAATATTTTTATCGCATTTTTCACAATCGCACAACATTTCTGTTACGTTTTCATAATTTCACAACATTTCCATTGCGTTTTTAAATCACATATAGATTTTTCAATGTTTTCATCAATCATGTAAAAATATTCCATCATTTTTCAATCATGTAGTGATTTTTCAACAATATCTCAATCACGTAAAAATATTTAAACGCTTTCCAAATTGCGTAGAAATATTTAAATGTTTTTCAAATCGCATAGCTTAAAAATCACGTTTTTAAGTTACGTAAATCATTTTTCACCGTTTTTTAACTTTGTAAAATATTTCTCAACCTTCAAAAATTCTATTTCAACCTTTCTTAAACTAATATGACTTCTCACATTATTTTCCACATTTTCTTACTCAAGAAAATCCTTTTTACATTATATTTCAAAAAATCACCATTTCATTGAATTAAATCAATGTTTCTCACTTAAAATTCCCTAACGCTCTCCAAAATCGAAAGGATGAGTTTTATGTTAGAAAATCTCAAATCACCAACGTATTCTTTATCATACCAAATAAATTCTAAAAATTAATCCTCTTTAAAATAAATTGAGGTTCAAACGCTTTCAACCTCTCTTTTCCTTTTACATATGAAAATTCCATTTTTCAAATGATAAAACACTCTGATTCCCTTTCCAAATTCCTTGTACTAAATCAATTATATTTCCACTTTGAAAATCACTTTGTTTCATCAAAATCAAGGCATTATAAGCCTTCAAAACCGTGGACATGGCCATTGAAACCATTCTTATATTTTTCCTTCTAAATCAACTAAGTTCCATTCTTGTTTTTACACAAACAAACCATTAAAATTTTCCTCCAAAACCGTGAGCTCTATTTCCTTGAAAACAAACCTTTTGTTTATTTTCCTTGCTTTTCCAAACATCCAATTTTACCATTCGTGAAAATATTAATTTGTGAACACCTATTTTGAGGTGTTTGGCCGAATTCACCATGGTCCTTGGAACCAAAAATCACTTTCCTTTCCATCATCAAATCATGACATACATATACATATTCAACATATATATATCACAAGCATCCTATAATCAAAACAATAAATCATGCAAATCATACTAAGCATAGGCAAATAATCAAAGCACATAAACACACACAAATAATTACAAAACCATGGATATGAATCCTCACATGGATTCCCCATCCATCAAATAAATAAACCATCTCTCACCACCATACTTGGTTGGTGAGATGGATCTCCCTCTTACCTCTTGAAGAACCTTAAAAAGCTCCTTGCTTTGCACTTTGCACAAGCTCTCCACCAACAAAAGTCTCTTGAACATAAAACAAACACAAGTTTATTAGTATATTAAGCTTGAATAAGAGGAACCATGGATCAAACATGGCTTAGAACATGAAAAAGAAGAGAAGAAATGAAGTTTCCTTACACTTCACCTCAAAAACCCTAGAACTTGCTCTTGGAAAAAGTCCTTGAAGATGGAAGATTTAGAACTTGGTGTAAACTACAAAGTGTCTTAGAATAAGGTATAGATTCAAGAAATACAGTTGTTTGAAATTAAAGAGTGGTGGAATGTAAACTTTGGTGCATGGAGAGAATGGGGAGAAAATTTTTGATGAAGTCTTGGCTTTTTGGAGGAGACAAAGATGAATTATGATAGCAATAATATGGTCTTCAAACCTATCCATGCTCTTAAGCTTCACAAAACCGTCCCCCCCTCTTCATGCACTCCAAATTTGTGATAAATTTCATAGCCACCATTTTAAGCATTTCTAACCATTGATTAGATCAATGGTTAGGATTAATGTAGGTTTTAGGTTTAGGCTTAGATAGAAGACTTAATCTAGGCCATTGGATCTTTCCTCCTTGAAATCCTAGCCATTAAATGTATCTCCAAAATGAAGGGTCAAGATTGCTCCTTCAAACTTTACATCCAAGGGTCATAAATGGTCCTAGCCACTTTGTAAGACTAAATCTCAACCGTTGATTAAATCAAGATCAAGTCTCCACCATTGATTACATCAATGGTGGATATCCAAGCCACTAATGTTGACTACGTAGTACAATATTTATTTTTTTATCTGCTATTACCCTTCGAATAATATTTTTACTATATTTTTATCACCCGATAATTCAATATAGTATAAAATACAGTAAAAGAAAATTTTAAAAACTGTTTCTAGATTCAGGTATAGTAAGATCCCCCGTCTCCATCTCAACAATATAAATTTTTTGAGTTGTAGAAAAATTTTCACTTTTTGGGACCTACCTGGACCCACGTACAGCCCCCTGGGCCCATAGACGGCCCATGGATAATGCTAAAATAATCAGAGTAATATAAAAATTTCATAATCATCCATAAAATCACAAAAATTATAAAACTTACAAAAATCAAATTAGATTACGTAAAATAATTAAGACTTAACAGTAATAATTAAATTACGTAAAATTTTCCCTGGCCCGAAAATTATTATTTTCCTGATACGGAGTAAATCACACAAAATGATCAAATGTACTGAAGGAATATTCAAAATAATTTTACAGTACACAAAAATCACTAAACAGTAGAATTCTGTTAACTATCAAAATTACTGTCAAATATTTAAGAAGTTTGGGGTGTTACAAATAGAAGCCTGGAAACTCAGGAGCTTCCTTGTCTTCCTCACGAACGTCTTCTCAGAAGCACACAATCCAACAGAATACAAAGTAGAGAAAATACAAAAAGAGGTGAGACACCCAGCTTTCAGTACCAAAATGGCAGCAAGAAGACAGAACGGCGCTAGATGCCCACATACAGTACAGTTCATACTTCTAATTATAGTAATAATAAAAATTAACAGTAAGTGCAGAATAGCAAATAATAACAGTAAGTGTTATTAACAACAGGCATGTGACATCAACAATTCCAATATTCAACAGTCAAAGAAATCAAATAATTATTACAGTTATAAAAGTAGACATATTCCACAATTATAAATGTTCATGTATAATGAATTATGTGACTGGCAGTTCACAATGCAAAAGGTACCAAAATTCCTACTCCATGGAGCTAGACATAAACATTTTTCAGAGTGAATGATCAAGGAGTAATGCCAGTATATCGTTAGCCTTAAAATATAGTGTGCTTTCTCTCATAAAAATGTTTGCGCAAATGGCTTATACATGGCACCTTGATAATTGATAGCGATATAGGACAGCGTCTCAGTCAAGATCATCAGTGTGTCGCATAAGTCTATCCCACGGCCCCAGTGGAGCTACCATTGTCTATTGTGAGACACCCGCACCCCGACGCCCCTAGGGCCAACCACTATGACCCTACGCTTAGTCTACTCGCACCCGCACATAGGTGTTATCCAAACTCCTAGGCATACATAGCCTTTCTAACAATGTCCAACAGACAACTCATATGCATGACGACTCAATTTCAATCATGCATGTTCATCAATGATGCATGCATCATAAGCATACCACAATGGTATTTATATACATATACACATGCATATTCTTTTCTCAACATCATCACAACATGATATTCTCAAGTACATAATCAATAAGTGCTTAGCCCACATAGGGATTTATAACAACATAAAATCAATTCTCAATATCAATATGTAATCATACATAGCTCATCAATTTTCACAAGTTCATGTCTTGAATTCACATTCTCAAAGTCTTAAACTTTGGTCAATTATGGAAATTATAGGGTGAATTACCCTTCAAAACCGTGGCCTTACAAATGTTATCATCCACTTTAGTTCTTCCACTTCATTATGAATTTTGCATGTCTCTAAATCTCAAATTTCTAAAGATGCACCAAGGCATCATTTACCTTCAAGGTTTTTTCTCTAAAATCGTAGCCTTCATGGACTCCAAAGTCCAATTTTTCTTTCCATTTTATGTATGAGTTTCTTAGTATCAACTTACTTAAATTTTAATTCAACAAGATCAATCCAATCCCTTATAGTTTGAAGCCAAAATCGTGGCATCAATTTGGGGTAATAAACCCTTGAAATTTTCCTTTCATCCATTTTAATGTTATCTCTCAACATCTAATTTCATAAACTTTATGTGTTTGTTCACAAAACAATTTTCAACCCAAAATTCCATCCAAAACTGTGGCCACCATGTTAGGGTAGGAACCTCCAAAATTTCCATTTAGCAACCCTAACATGATCAAGCACATTTAACACTTCCAATGCACTCAAGATCACCAATCAAAATTTAAACAAATCCAAGAACACATGAACAAGCAAAAATCACAAAACACATGAACATACAAGGGTTCCCTCACCACCATTATTTGTTGAAGTGAGTAGTCTCCTTCTTACCTAAGGAAGAACAAACGAAAATGGTCTCCTTCAAGCTCCTTGTGATTTCGGTTTCAAGGCTCCAAGAACCCTAGGATTTTCAAGAAAATGAACCAACATCAATGGTTTAAAAAGAATGGATCCATGGTCATCAAAGAGACCATGGAGCATGAAAATGAAGAGAAATGAGAAGAAAAATCAAAACTTCACCTTAAAGATTGAAGTTTTACGTTAGGAAGACAATGGAGAAAGGTTGGATTTTTGAAGAAATTTTCTAAATGAAAGATGTAGAGGAGATGGAGGTGAGTATAGAAATGGTATTTGTGAAGAGAAAGATGAAGAAAAATGGTGGAGGATGGGGCTACAAAACCGTAGCTATGGAGGAGGTGTAGAGAGAAGGAGGAGCAAATGAAGAAGATGAAGTTTTAGAGAGAGAAATGAATAGGTAAAATGAGATATTTTTGGAGTGTAAGGCTTAAGTGTGTTAAGTCAAAATTTTCCCCCTTTGGGCATAGTGAGCCGCGGCAATGAGGGGGTGTGAGGGGGAAAAATTTGGCTTCTCATGCAAGCCAAGGGGTAAGGTGGTCTTTTGGCCAAGCTTTTCAAAGAAGCTTCTTAATTAGGGTACAAAATTTGAATTAAAGTGAGCTTGATTAGACATAAAGTAGATTGCATTAGGATAATGTGATAGGGTTTTTATTACATGTTATTATCCAATGGATAATTATTATAGTTGACAGAAGTCAGTATTAATTTATCTGACAGATAAATTTTACAATGCGTTTTGTTATTTTGTCTGTTAAATTTTCTCGAAAAACATAAAACTTCTTAAATCATGGCCTGCCTCGGGTTTAGTAAGATCTCCCGTCGACGTTTCCATAGATCAAGGTTCTTGGGAAAAATATTTCATTTTCCCAGCTTCGCTTAGTTTGCACGTAAAATGAGAAATAATATTAAAATATTCTACATTCTCAGAAAAATCCAGAAAAATTTCAGAAAATCACAAATATTATAAAATGAACATTTATGATAAAAGAAATAAATTTTGGAGTGTTACAAAATAATAGTTCCCTATACACACTAAGTGTGATAGTAACTGTTAACACTCAAACCTATGGCCTGTCATGCAATTCTATCAACACATCTCACATATGAGACAAGAATTGCAAAACACTTAGCGAAAAATGATGAACCTGCAAAAATTCATATTTTTATGGCTCAAAATCTTGGGTTTTCATCATCTTTTAATCTTTTTGATTTAGTTTTGTTCTTAAGTTTTATTAAATTTTATTATGTTTTTATTATTTTAAATTATGTTCTTATTACGTGTTTTATTTATTTTTGATAGGTAAATACACATGGAAAGAGATTGGATGCTTAAAGAAGTAAGAAATCAGATAAACAAGCTTTCACGATAAATCAACAGATTTTGTGCAAAAATAAAAAATTCTTAAAGATAAAATTTGAAGGATTCTTATCCTATTCTTAGAAACTAATTAGAGTTCTAATTGGATACAAAATCTTAAATAAGGATTAGATTGAAGATTTGATAAGGATTCTCAAAGAGATTTGATTTGGAGCAAAATTCGGATTCCCACACTATCCTAACCATTCCTTATTAATTAAGCCATAACTTGGGCTACAGAGATCAAATTAATGCATCGTTTATGGCATTAAAAAGTTAACAAAAAATCCTACAAATTCTCTGTTGAGATTAAGGGCAAATTAAGTCATCTAGAGGGTGAGAAAAATCGTGCAAGTCAAATACGAAAAGCTATTAGTTTTTCTATCAAAAGGAAAAAATGAGTTTAACAAAGGGGCTCTCTTTTTGCACAAAATTCAGTAGTCATCAAGGAGCAAACTGGAGGCACAAACCCTAAAGTGGTGTGGGCACAATTAGGCTTGAAGATTAGGAATTCTCTTCAACCTTTCCACATATGTACAATGGAGTTTGTCGTATTCTTCCCTTTGTGTTCTTCTTTTTCCATGTATAACTATTTTTCCCTTGTTTGGGGGATGATGAATCTTAATACGTTGATGATGTAACTTCTTTTATGGGTTTAATTTATGTTTTTATTTCATGATTTATGTGTTTATCTCTATTCTTAATGCTTTTCTAAACCTAAACAATTTAGGAATGATCTTTTGGGTTAATGTATGATTTGGGAAAATTTGTAAACACCATAATTTTTGCAATCGCTAGGAATAAATGTTATGAATTATGTGGTCTTTCTTTTAATTCCCTCGTTCTTGATAATGCCTTTCTATTTGGGGTTAGACTAAGGGGTTAGTTAATTCCAAACAGTGTAAGAGGATTAATATACAAAAGGATTGGGTATTAATTAATTTTGGGAATTAACCATAAATTATTGAAATAAAACATAGTTAAACCAATATTTGAATGTGCATTTAAAGAGTTTAAGTGAAGTCTGAACCTTAACACTTTAATACCATTGTTTTCACCCCTTTGATTTATTATTTTGCTTACTTAATTTTTATTTTAATTATATTTGCAACAACTCTCTTTTTCATTAGCTTAGATAGTGTCACTTTCAGCAAATTTAGTAATTAATAACTTAATCCTCGTGGGATGAAACTCTTACTCACTTTTTATTACTTTTGTGATTTGGTGCACTTGTCGATTTCATAACTGAAAACTCTAAACTTGCCTAAGCGCCTAGCTAGTCTATACCCCAACTCAGCAAAATGAACTGCTTTGGTATCATAATGTAACACCCTAGTACAAAAAATCTCAATATAACTTATATATATAGATATAAAGTAATAAGGCGTTACTTCTAATCTTCTTATTATACTAATTCCATATAATTGAAACAATTATAATGAAAAGCCAAAACTAAAAAGTTATACACATATACACCAATTACCACAACAGCAAGGAATTATACATACAACCTTTAAATATTCCCAAAGCTAATATAAATAAATACATCAACTTTATCTATGAAAGAAACAAATAAAACTAAACTACACTAGTTCTTCTGTTTCTTTATCATCTTACCCTTTGAAAGGCCTTGACCTGCTTTTACCATAGAAACATAGAAAATGGGTGAGAACATAAATATTCTTAGTAATAATCATATATTTCATGGCATTAAATAATATAAATTGCATTTCAACATTATACAATCGCCCATACAACTGTATAACATATCAAAGTTGTTTCACATATACTAAAACTTCTAATACTTGAGCTTAATCGTAATTGATTATGGTTGCTACAAGGTATTAAATCTCTATTTAATACCACTAGAACATTTATATGCTACTGTTATGTAAAGGCTCACTAATAAAATGCATAATCTATAAGCCTAAGCTCTTTACTCAAATGATAAGAACAACAATTTACACAGTTATAACATATCACAACTAGTTCATTCATAAACTTGTTATAGGTACTACACATATAATCTTTTTCTATGAACAAGCTTACTAACTTTGAAATGTAGGATTAGCAACAAGCAATGAAGTCTTTACTCCATGCCACTCAAACATTCACCTTACTCTATGTAAACATTCACTAAGCCAACACCAACCTTAAACTCATAAACATACCGTCAATGATATTGAACAACCACCCATACAATTGTACAATATCATCTATCCTAGGCAACTACCTATATAATTACTAAGGAACAAGAAATGTATATGATTGTGTGTGTGTGTGTGTCACTTGTATATTCCACGTTTCTAGTTAAGTAATCATACTTATAATACTTGCATCTAGCTTGCCTCATTATCACACCACAAGGGGTAAACTATGCCACTCTAATGTACTCAAGGTCCTAGATACTTATTTTAGGCAATTCCTAACTTATGGAATGCTTAAAGCCTCAAACTTTCCCATATATACAAGGTAATTATTTTCTCAATAAAATACCTCTACTAATGTCTCACACACTTTACTAGGCATGTATAAGGGATTCTATCAACTAAGAAAATTCGCTTTCCCAAAATAAACTTCCTAGGCAACTACTTTGGGCGCCTAGAAAGACTAATTTTCAAGAATGCACCAAATGTACATCCTAACTTCTAAAATTCTAGAATTTTATATGTAACACCCTTGTGGGGATGTGACATTTCTAATGCAATAAAATAAAATTACCCAAGTTTTAAAACATTGGTACAAAAATAATATGAGTTGTAAAATTTTTCTTTTTATACATAATAACGTTAAATAAAATAACACGGAACATAAAATAGAACAAACCATTAGCACACACCATAATATACATATGATTTTGTTTTAAGTTGTACAAATAATTTACAACTACAAATATTTAATAAAGCAGTAAAAAGTCAGTACAATACTAAAACATAAAGTGCCCAAGTGCACATCAAAGATTTCTAACCCTTCGAAGGATCACTCTCAGATGGATCATTGGATGACAGAAATCCAGGATGTCTCGCAGCTCTACGGATAGGAGTCCGTGTTGTCGATACTACTGATCTCACTAGGCGCATGGAAAAGTCCTCCCCAATAACGCCTAAGAGTCAGCGGCATCTCAAGATGTAAATATAGAGTAGTAGTAAAAATAGGCTCCCCATCAAACTCTCCATGCAAGGTCACAGTCAGACGTCCCACGTAGACTACCGATCCTCTTTCCTCTCGCAGTCGCCAAGCCTCAGAGCCTGCGTGAAACTCAAGTCTCACAAAGCCAAGGAATCCAGGCAACGCCATAACCACAAGATCAATCCAGATGGTATGGGTGGTCTAACGGCTCGCCTTCCTCGAACTGATCACCCGACTGTTGTTCCTCAGGGTACTAAATATCAAGAGGCTGCTCTTCTTCCTCTTCCTCAAACTCTTTACAGAATATAATAATAATACAGAAACGCATACAAATAAAGAGGTGAGACGACCTACATCATTACCAGCATGGCAATAAAGAAAATGACAATACAAATAGATATCACAGTTTAACACAATAATGCATACCATTACATTGTATACAGTACCTCAAATTAACACATCATACATGCTCTCACAAGATACAATAAACATTAAAATACAGATTATAGATGCAAATGTATACAGACTCATTCCTACTCCATGGAGTTAAACAAAGACATCAGAGAGAATGATCCGAAAGAACAATCAGTACCTCAGGCTACCCAACCAAACTATTACACTGTCAAACGTTGTGTAAATAGCCCACAGTCCAAACATCGCATAAGTAGTACACAGTCAAATACGTCGTGCACCACAGACATTGTACTAGACAGTCTCCCCAAGATCTTCATTAAGAATAGTATTTGTCGAGATCATTAGTGTGTTGCCCGTTACCACGACCCAGATGAGCTACCAACTGTCCACATGTGAAATCCTCCACACACTAACGCCTCCAAGATTCAATAAATGAACCACACTACGCCTATCACACCCACAACACGGTGTAATTCATCTTGTCAATCAATCACTAATTTCAACCAAATTGACACAACTCTTAATGCATGAACAAAACCACAATTACAAAAATTCCCTCTGTCTCAATGTCACCATATTTACATAAATGCCCTTAGTCTCAACATTTCCAAATATAGTACGTATTCACTTGATAATACTATACCTCAACATGTCCGAATCCACCACTTTGGCCCGATAGTAAAACTCACCGTTGCATTTACTCGCGTAGAAATTTTATCCCATTTTCACAATCGCATCACTTTTACAAATGTTTTAAATCGCGTAAATATATTTTAACATTTTTTTTAAAAATCGCGTAATGTTTTTAAATCATTTTCTCACTCGCGTAAGATTTTTAAATCATTTTCTCAATCGCGTAGCTTAAAAATTACTGTTTTAAATGCGTGTAAGCTATTTCTAGTATTTTTCAACTATGTAGAATATTTTCCTTATGTTATAAATATGTTATCTAACTTTCTCTTTTATTTGCCCATTTTTAGTAAATTTTGACAGCATTTTGTCTAGAAAATTTATTAAATGAGATTTTCTATGTTTTTTCTCTAAATACTACATATTTTAACCTTAACCATTAGTTACACTTTGAAACTTGCTAACGTGCTTCAAAACTCAATGAGTGAGCTCTACGTTAGTATTTTTCAAGTGTTTGTTTTATTTCTTATTTATAACAAATTCTTCTAATTTAAGATTCTAAAACTAAGTTCATTCATTTTATTTCCCAAAGATTCATTGAAATTGAATTCTTTTGTAGATTAGTTACTTAACCTACCTTAGAAAATAATTTTGGAAATCAAATACACATTGAATGGCATGTTGGCCGAATTCAAGATATCCTTTACAAATGGTCATTAAATCATTTTCTACCTTCTAAACCATTTTCAAATTCATTATTTTACCTAAATTTATTAAATCATTGTTTTAGAAAATGGTTGAGAACATTTTGGTTCTCTTTTTCTTGGAGAAGTCGTGAGCTCCTTTTGTGTTCTTTGGAACACTCATGCAATCCTTACATGGTATTCACATCCTACATTAATAATCATACATCTATAAACACATGCACTATATTTTAAAGCTATAAACATACATGCAAACAAAATCAATCACAAATAAGGAAAGCATTTAAACAAACAAGTGAAGGAATCCTTATGGATTCTTCACCACAAATACAACCACTTTCTCATCACCACACATGGTTGATGAGATCAAATCTCCCTCTTACCTTAAAGGAAGACAAACTCCTTCTACTCTCCTCCTATGGTTTTCGTGTGACCTCAAAGAGAAACCTAACATGCTCAAACAAATTTTAAAGAGCCATAACTATAGGAGAAAAACATAAACCATGGATCAATCATGGCTTAGAACCTAAGAAATAAAGTTAGAAATAAGAGACAAGAATCTTCTCCTTGTAGGAAAAATCTCCAAAGTGATTTTCCAAGCTCAAGATGAATTTTTTTGGAAGAACTCTCAACTAGAGATGTTCTTAGAATGGTGTTTTTATTTGACAAGTTAGTTAGATGAAAATTTAGAAGGTTGGATGATGGTGTTTAGAGGGTTGGCCGAATGGCTCTAGGAGAAAGACTTAGGAGTTTTTCTTGGTGTTCTTGAAGAAAAGAAAGGTTGAAGATGAAAAATGAAATGAACTTGGTCTCCTAACCTAGCTTATGGCCGTGAGCTTCATCAAGGGAGGTGGCCACTTTGTTTGACTTCTCCTAACACCTAATGGCCTTAGATGTGGTCTAGGGTTGATATTCAAGGCTTTGGCTCCAAGCTTGTTCCTAATTGGTGTAGAGAATCAAGTCATCAAGTGTCTAGCACCTTCTTGCATGTGCTTGGCCGAATGGCCCTAATGGAGAGCAAACTAAGTTTGTGCTTCATTCATGCAATCTATTTACACTTAAGTGCATTTAGTTAGCTAGCTTAGTTACTTGTTTAACTATGTAGTTACTTAGGGTGACTAAGCTTTGTCTTGATTTTATTAGAACCTTCTCTAACTAAAACTTAAATAGATAGCTAACTAGGTTTCCTTCATTTAGTTATTAAACAAGCTTCCTATGCTAACTTAGTTAGGTTTAAGTTAACTTGGTTAAGCTTTCTAGTCTTAATTCAACAAGTCCAACCACTTTTGTGGACTTGCTTCCTATTGGTCTAGAAATTTCAAGCCACTATTGTTGACTAGCTCTCATTGGCTTAGGATTTAATCTAGCCAAAAACGTTGACTAGCTCTCTAGACGTGGGTCCCATGGACTTTTCCGGGTCCATGGTCATTTTAGAACAAATTTCTACTATTTTTAAGACAGTAGGTACTGTCAAATTAAATAATATTATAATAATATAAAATTATTTTATTGCACAGTTAAATCCTAAAAATTAAAAGATTAATACATGTATTGTAACATCCCAGAAATTAATAATTTTAGGATAAATAGTTGTTTTATAATATTTGTGATTTTTGAGAATTTTTCTGTATTTTTCTGAGAGCACAAAATATTTTAATATTATTCCTCATTTTGCGTGCAAACTGAGCGGGCTCGGTAAAATAAGATATTTTTCCTGAGAACCTTGAGCTGTGAAAACGTCGACGGGGGATCTTACTAAACCCGAGGCCAGACATGGTTTACGAGGTTTCACTTTTGTTTGAGAAATTTTAATAGATAAAATAATAATCGTTGTGTAAATTTTATCTGTCAGATAAATTAATACTGACTTGGGTCAACTGTAACATTTGCCTACTAAATAATAATATGTATTAAAAACCTTATCACATTATCCAAAATCTACTTTGTGTCACATCCATTAGCTTTATTTTCAAAAGAAAGATTAATTTAACAAGAGCTTAAAGAGGGAAGCTTCCTAGAAACTTCCCTAATAATACACTTTTTTTTCTCTCTCTTCCCTCCCCACTCACTCCATGGCAGAAGCCATTTGGGAGCCCAATATCCACATCCTCAATTTAATTCTTCACTCTCACATTTCTAAACATTTCTTTTCTTCTCATTTTCTTCAAGCACTCTTCTCTTCCTCTTTTCTTCTTCCTTCTCCACCGTACACTCACCTCTTGGAGACAATCTCCATGGCTTGCTAAATCAATCACATTTCTAGCTTTCTTACACCATTCCAAGACCATTCTCTTTGGTGGTCATCTTTTGGTTCTTCTTCTTCTTCTTCTTCCATTTTCCACCATTGATGTTAAAGCTTGAAGCTTTTGAGGTAAAGCCTTCACCTTTCTTCCATTTTCTTCCCATTTTCATTTTTCTTGGTCACCTATGTGATCAAGAACTCATCTTTCCATGATTTGAGTGGACATTGTGGAAGTCACTCACATTAATGTTTTCTTGAAGGTGAAAATGAAAATCAAGAGCAAAAAGGAGTAGCACCATTGTGTTGTCTTCAAATAGGTAAGAGGGAGATGATCCTCTTCAACCAATCTTGGTAGTAAGGAAATGTCTTGTGTGGGTTGTTGTTGATTGTTGAATCCATGTATGGATTTCCCTCTTTGTTATGATGTTTTTCATGATAGTGCATTTTGTTGGATTTGTATGAGTTATTGATTTCCTTTATGTGATTTTGGATGCATGTTTGAGCTAATATGATGTTAAAAATGATATTGATTAGTTTGGTTTGAGTTAAAATGACCTAAAGACTCTATTTTTATGCAAGTTCGTGCATGGTAATCGATTACACACCATCTGTAATCGATTACCGAGCTTTTGAGTTACAAAATCATGGTTTCTGGGAATTACGTAATCGATTACATCCTGTGCGTAATCGATTACGGAGGTTCTGTCCAGCTGGTAATCGATTAGCAGAGCTGTGTAATCGATTACCAGGTTCCTGGAGTTACAATCGAATTTCTGGGAAGCTATGTAATCGATTACAGAGGTTCTGCCAAGCTGGTAATCGATTACTAGATCCATGTAATCGATTACCAGGACCCAAAAAATGAGATTTTTGAGCTGAAAATGAAGAAAACATGATTTTTTATCCATTGTAACTCAAACATAAATCTTAAACCCCAGATTCAAGGATTTTATTTCACTTAAATGCAACAGGATTATACATCCAAACTAATGATGGAGAAATGATTTTGAAAATAGAATTTTTGGATCCATAACATGGAAATTTCGGTATGTGTGCAATGATGGACATGTATATGTATTGATATTAAGAATTATTTGATGAAATTGCTAGTTCCTATGTGGGGCCAAGCTCTTGATGAAATTATGACATGTTAATATTGAAATATGAATATATGCCATTAAGGCAATGCTTTTGATAAATGTATTATTAATATGATATGTGGATATTGAGGAATACTCATGTGCCATTGAGGCAATGCATATGATAAATGTATCATTAATATGAATTATTGACAATGAGAATGAATATATATGCCATTGTGGTATGCTTATGATGAATACATCATTGATAAACATACATGATTGGACATTGTGTCGTCATGTATATGTGTTGTCCGTTGGACATTGTTAGAAAGGTTGTGTATGCCTAAGAGTTTGAGTAACACCTATGTGCGGGTGCAAATAGACTAAGCGTAAGTGTCATATGTTGTTGACCCTAGGGATGTCGGGGTGCGGGTGCCTCACATGGACAGTTATGAGCTCCTCTGTGCCGTGGGGTAGACCGATGCAAATGCATCGACAATCCGGATCGAGACGCTGTCCTATATCGTGATCAACGGTTGAGGTGCCATGTATAAGCCATTGTTGCACAAATATTTTATGAGATGAAGCACACTATTTTTATAGGCTAACGATATACTGACATTACTCCTTAATCATTCACTCCGAAAATGTTTATGTCTAGCTCCATGGAGTAGGAATTTTGGTACCATTTGCATTGTGAACTGTTAGTCTCATAATTTATTGAGCATGAGCAGTTGTAACTATGAATCAATAATTATTTTATTACTGTAATAATTATTTGACTGGTTTACTGTTGACAATTCTTACTACTATTGGACATTGTTGTTTTTACTATTAATTTTAATTATTACTGTGATTAGACTATTGCTTTAAATGAAGTTATGATTATTTGAATTGCCTTATTGTTCATTATCTGAGATGTTATTGTTGTTTCTATCTAAATTCTTATTTTTACTACTACTATTGATAAAGGTATGTGTTGTGATGTTATTTGGGCGTCCTGTGCCATTCCGTTTTCTTGCTGCCACATTAGTATTGAATGTTGGGTATCTCACCTCTTTCCTATATTTTTGTATTTTTGTTTTATATTTATGTTTGATAAAAGATCGCGAAGGAGATGAAGAGGGACCACACCTCTGCCGAGGGGATTAGACGTCTAGACAATATTTCTTCGATTTCGTATGAGTGCTGTTGCATGGGGGCATTGATGCCAGACTTGTCGACTGGGACTCCGACTGTCGTATATGTATATGGGGTTGCGGCTTTGTCTGCTAGTAGTACCTACCCCAGGGTTACTACTCCCCCTTTAGTGTTTTGTTCCCGTTGTATTCTATTTGAATATGTAAGTATTATATTTTATGTTATCAGTGCCTTGTGTTAAGGACAAATACATTATATATATGGAATATGTTTTCCTTTCAGTGATTGTGTTTTAATGGCTGATTTCTAAATATGTTTCATTTCGAGGCTCGTATTTTCTACTTATACATAAATGTGGAATCAAATTTCTTTTTATTTGAAATTACTCTTTTGTTGACATTGTGACATGCCTAGATTTAGTAACTGTGGTGCAATGACAATTGGGTCGCGGTTGTTAGATTTAGGTGCATTACACGTATCATTCAGAATTGGGTTTAGTAAGATCTCCCAGCTCTGAATAATTAAAATAAGATTTTTTCGGCCAGAAAGTTATTATTTCCTAGACTCGGAGCAATTCACACACAATGATCAAATACAATCACGAAACAGTCAAATTCTATTTATAACTTACAGAAAATATAAAACAATACATTTAGGATAATACCGTACTTAACTCAAAAGTTGGGGTGTTACATTATATGCGAATAGCCTTGTCTCATATCTTTCAAATGCCATAAACCTAACCTCGTTTGATGTAGTGTAGCCAAAGTTATGCAACAAAATGCAGAGGTTGAAATATGGCAGCTACTTGTTTTCCTAGAATCTGACCTGAGTTTAAACTGAAACTCGGAATAAACTAAAAGTGGTAAAATTATGAAATTTTACAAGAAAGAAACCTTACATCTTAGCTTCAAATGCCACTGGTCTCATGTCAATACGACATCGGAGCAAGAAATTATGCAATATGGTTTGTTGAATCTTAGAATGCCTTTTCTGCAGAATCTGCCTTAGATTCAAACAGAAACTGGTACTAATTGGCTTGCTCTAAAATTTTGAAATTTTTACCATATGAATCCTTATGTCTTAGCTTTCAAATGCCACAAGAATCAGGTCAATACGATAACTACAGCTCAAGTTATGCTACAAACACCACAGGTTGTTCGGATGCTTCCCGGTCTCTCACCGAGGCGTGGAAAACCTATGCCGCGGCGCGAGCCTGCTGCAAAAAGTTCTGCAGATACAGGTTACTGTTCCATTGGAATAAAACCCTCTTTCAATCACTCAAAACTCACTTCCAAGTGATTTTCAACATCAAATAAGATCCATTAACACATTGTAACTCTTATACAACTTTAATTTCACTAAAACATGGATTGATGAGTCATTTATCCACCTAAAAACCTAAAACCCTGTTTTTTACTCAAATAGAAACCCAAGGTGTTTAAGGGCTGAAAAATCATCTCCATGCATCCAACAAGCTATAAATACTCTAAATCAACTCTTGGAATTAAAAACCAAGCCAAGAACATAGATTTGCTCATCAAATTCATTTTTTATTATTCATGTGACCTAACTTCAACCATAGAGAAAGATGAAGAAAAAGGATGAAGTCTAAGGTTAGAATCCCCTACCTCTTGTATGGATGATCAACCTTTGAGCTTGAGCTTTGATTTTGATCTTCCCTTGCTCCTCTTTCTTTCCCCCCTTTCTCCCCATTAGTTCCTTCTTTCCTTTATCTTCTCTCATTTTCTGTTTCTGTTTCTTTTCTTTGGTTTTGGAAACGTGGGAATAGAAGGAAATAAGAGGAAAAGCCCAACTTTACCCTATTGGACTTATATATGCTAAGGACACTTAAATTATGCTAGATCAAGTTTCTTAACTTCCAACAACTTTAGAATAAATACTAGGATTCACCTTATTTATTGGTTCACCATTATCCTATTTTTATGTATCTGTTACTAGTTAATCCGGTATTAAAACACACAACCAGTATACCTAAAAATACCAAACTAACTCTGATTATTCTCAAATTTTAACTACACCATCTTCCATCTATTTGTTACTTAGAAACAAACTCTCTAGGTTTATTTCCCCTCAACTTAGCAATTTTTGCTATAATTTGTGTCATTTTAAGCTACTTTACACACTCTGGGTTGCAACAAAGTGCCTAAACGAACTCAGTTTGTCACAAAACTTAACTGACATGTTAAACAATTAATATGCTACCTTCATACCCATTTACAAGTCTAACATGATTTTCGGGATGTTACAGATGGAAGGAGGAAGTTCATTTTTGGATGAGTTGCTTTACAAAGTTAGCATGTTTAGCTAACTGGGCAATTACAGACACTATATATCATTTGAAGAAGACTGATAAGATGGTCATTCCTCTTGAGACACCGGTTGAAATCAGTGACTTTATTGAGTATTTGGGTAAAATGTGTTGTAAAATGAACTTGATGTACATATAAATCAATTGGGAAACTAATTATGTGATGTAATTAGTATTTATTTTGCATAATATGATTGTGAAACATAGTTGAGGTGGATGGTATACTTTTTATATTTGTGTGTTGATAAGGATGGATTTCCTTATGGTTCCGATGATGGGCTTCCTCTCCATTTTGAAGACCGTGTAGTTGATGGATTTCACTACCCGGAGTGTTATTTTCTGGATGGACTTCCAGTGCTTGTCCAAGGTTATGGATGTGACTTCCATTACTTTGTTTAGGACTTATGCATTGATGACATTACCATGGACTTGGTATCATGCATTATTCATTTCATACTTAAGTTATTGCATAGGCATATACATTAGACATACCTTGGCATAACATGGCAATTGTATGGGCAGTTACTATCATGACATAAACTCATAAACATGGCAATTGTATGGGCGATTGCGTGTCTCTGAGATGGAGATGTTGTTAGTGCGTGTCTCTGAGATGGAGATGTTGTTAGTGCGTGTCTCTGAGATGAAGATGTTGTTGTTGCGTACTTCTGAGATGGGAGTGCTATTGTGCTTCTGTGAATGAAGTGTATTCGTGATACATGTAAATCAATTGTTATCATAATTATTGTAGGTAACTAGGGATTGTATTGTATGGTTTGACGAGTTGAGGTGTAATGCTTCTCCTAGTTGTTTGATGGGGTAAGATACCTCATTGTAAAAGAGTAGTTGAAGATGGGCATCCCTTCTTTACTCTTGGCAACCCAGAGTAGTCGAGATAGGGCGGCGCCCTCACTATGTATGATGAGTAGTTGGAGTGGATTTATCCTCACTACGACTCATACATGCATGGCAATAGTATATAATTGTATGGACGGTTGTATATTAATGTTGTTTGCTTCTAGGAATGAAGTGTAGTTTACTTCTATGATGTGAAGTGTGATTTTATTAGTTGCATGTGAAAATGAGTTTTCTATACAACTTATAAAATGTGATTCTATTTCGGGAAGAGAAAGGACATGATTTTGGCTTTTGTCACCTTTCTAGTAATATTGTATTTTCACTTGATGTTTTTCCCTAAAATAGCTGGAATGATTATGATGACATGTTTTAACTGCATGGAACTACTGAAAATGTGTGATTCTCACCCCTGTGTGTGTTTCCATGATGATTCCAGGAAGGAAGCTTTGTGGGAAATGAAGAGATTGAAGTCAGGAGCTTGGAATGCTTAGCTTAGTGTAGCTAGGTAGTTTATTTTGAAATGATATATGTATGGTATTTATGAGGAATACTGTTGTGGTGTAATATTTATATATTCATTCATGGCTCATATTTTCTATATAATGTCGTTATGTTACATTGAAAATCACATAGCTGTTAAGTAGCAGGTCCGAATCTAGTGATTGTGGTAGTATACTATGGTTATTAAATTCGGGATGTTACAATCTCTACTTGATATTTCTATAAATTCTCATAATTTTTCAAGGTACCTGCCTATTTAATTTGGCCTTTAAACACTCATCTTGTGTTATTAAAAATGTCACACTAGCTCAGTTAATTCTCCAAAATTAACTACATTACATTCTATTTATTTGTGACCTAAAAATAAGTTCTCCATATTTATTTCCCCTATCCAAACAGTTTATGCTAAATTTTGAGCTATTATAAGCTATTTTTCACATTTAATATTATAACAATATATCCAAACTAACTCAGAAGGTCACTAGAATTTAACAGGTAACTCATACAAGTGTTATAGAACTTCTATAATCATGATTAAGACTAATAGGTTAGGGAGGATATTACAATATCTGACGTATTTTCATTAGCAGATTCTCTATTTGCTCGAGTATGCCTAAGAGATGCCATAATTTCCTGTGCACACAGAATAATATATATTGAGTTGATCAGTCTCAATATCATGTAATAGTGTGATAGTAACTATTAACATCATACCTAAGGCTGTTATGCAATTCTACTCATATATCTCACATCAAGATAAGAAAATGCATAACATAAAACAAGAACATCTATACATGCTAAAAGCATAATCAGTCTATATCCCAACTCAACAGGATGAACTGCCCTGATACCATAATGTAACGCCCCAATACTAATATTATAGTATATCCGGCATATACATGAGTAAACAACATTTAGCACGTCACTTCTAACATATAAACATCATACTATCTTGATAATAATTATACATGTTATTATATAGAGCCTTGAGATGGAAATGTAACTTGTACATGAATAACTTTACTTTTGAAAAGTATATCCTTTACTGATATATCAAGTACAACTAACTGGTACTATAGTATCTGTATATATACAAATAATGCCACAAAGGTATATGTACAATATATATAACTAGTACAATCTATTGCAATAACTATGAATACAAGGCAATGGACACGAGTAAATAAGTCTACTCTATGACATCATCTTCACTTCTTCTCCTTGGGAGAATCTCATGCTGGAAATATCATGGAAACACAATAAATGGGTGAGAATTCAAAAATCCTCAGTAGTTTAACACATAAAGTGACATCATAATAACTCCAGTTGTTTTAGAGATTAAATCAATGATTCAAATACATTATAGAAAGGTGACAAAAGCCAAAACTATTCATTTCTCTTCCCGAGGCATATAATTCATTTATAACTATAGTTCAATTATCTCATAATTAATCATTTATAATTAATCAACTTAATACCAATAGATTATGGAGTGCAACAAGTAATTGAGTCACTGCTCCACAATACTAGAATATTCATATACTTTCTTTATGTAAACATTCACAAAACAAGTCCATGATCTATATACATAGCCAACATCTCTTTGATGATATAAAAATTTCTTATACAATTGTAAGTTTTATGCTCTTGCTCATGAAATATCCTATGATAATGCTTATGAAATGTTATGCCTCTTGTGAATTCCCAAGAACTCGGTTCCTTATATTTTCTAGGTAGGGAAGGAATGTTACCTCCTCACACTACTGGTAACTCTAGCACTTTTGATGAGGACCCTTGTAATGCCCCTTTTTGGAGAGGGAACGTCACATTATTCAACAAAAAAGAAAATGCGAAAAATAAATTTTTAAACAATTAAGACCCGGTTCATTTAGTTCAAAATTAACTTGCTTAGTACTTCAATACGTGAGTAAAATTAGTGGTATATTTTTTTTTTGTTAATTTAACAATGCAGAATATGAATAACGGTAAAGAACAAAACAGTAAACAGAAACCCATGTCTGAATAACATACACATACACATATATTTAGATGCCAAATATACTTTAGATACAGCCTGAAAATTTCCAAAAAGCAAAACTATACCTGCCCCATGGCATTAAACATATATACCCCAAAGATATCAGAATATACAGCCCACCAAAAATAATGCATCAGGCCCCCAAAATAAAACACTGGTAGCCATCAGTAGCTACCAGTAAAATCAGTCCCTCAGATGAGGAGGAACCGTATCCAGGTCCTCAGCAGGATCCTCTTCTTCAGAGGAAACCTCCATGGGAACCACGGAACCACGAGCAGGAGCCCGAGCAGTAAAATCAAAAGAGTCCTCCCAAGGGGTGTAGTAACGGTTACCCCACATCTCTCGGATGGGTAAGTAGAACTCCAGCCGCAGACTGACATGGAAGGTGAGGATCGGCGCCTTATGACGTCTCCAGGCTAGGGCAATCGACACATCTCCTAGATAGACGCAGCGATCAGAGTTCAAGTTGATATGCCAGCACTCTGGCCCTCCGAGGAAGGTCAGACGCACATCACCTAGAAATCCGCACATACGTGCCGCCATCGCCTCAGTAGATGCTAGTCTTGTTCAGGCCAGAAGCCAGGAAATTCAGGATCTTCTGCCTCCTTACCGTCGTCTTTGATCAATGCAGTGTACACACAGGCAACAAATAATAGAAATACAGAAAAAGAGATAAGACATCCTACCATCATTACCAATTATAGCAGCCAGAAAAAAAATGGCACAACGCACCCAGGTAGCAGTTCAGAAACAACATATCCAAGTAATAGGCAGTAAATTCAATAATAAGCAGATAAGCAGTTCCAGACAGTCATTTATTGCAACATTAAACAAAACAGTTCAAATTCACAAAGCAATAATTATCAGATGATTTCATATTCCATAATGCATGTACACACGGTACTCAGAATCCTACTCCATGGAGCTAGACACAAACAGTCGGAGATAAAGATCAAGAGACATGTCTGTAACTCGGCTGCCGCGGCCAAAGTGCTATACATCAATAATTTCCATGTGCACATCAGGCATTGTACAGACAGTCCATGCTAGATCACGATATAGGACAGTGTCTCGGTCCGGATCGTCGGTGCGTTTACATCTGTTTGTCTCACGGACAGAAGAGCTACTAACTGCCTATTGTGAAGGACTCGCACCCCGACGCCCCTAAGGTCAAACATGACCTGCACTAGTCTACTCGCACCCGCACTAAGGTGTGTTCAATCTCCTAGGCAACTTGGCCTTACAACAGTCCATAGGACATCCACAATGCATAAGACTCTATGCATGAACATGTATGATTCACATTTTCATACAATTCCATAATATGCCACAATTGGCCAAGATAACATCAACATACAATTATGGTCACTCACATAGTCAAGTAATGTCATAATATTAAAATCAAATAAGGTAATACATTTCTAAGGTCCATTATGCATTCTTATTCAAGATTTGCCATTCTTACAAGAACCTGTCACTAAGTAAGTTTCTATAGTTAATTAAATTTTCCTAAAGTAATTTATTCTCATTCACTTAGAATGGTCATTCTAAAGTCTCAAAACTTCACACTCTCTTGTTCTTGCTCTCTTGGAATTTCCTAAGTCATGTGACAAGGTTCTTCTTGGTTCCTCTAAAATTTATGGAATTTCTAATTATATTTCATTCTTCCAAATTGGCTAATTTACTAATCTATTGCCTATGTTTTAATCATTTAATTCTCCAATCTCCAAGATTACAAAATTTTACATAATTAAGTCCTAACTTACCCTAGAGGCCGTGGCCTCCTTAAAGGGTCCAATTCCAAATTTTTCCTTCCATTAGTTTTTATTCTACATACTTGATTTCAATGTGGCTTGTCCTTATTACAAATTGATCACCAAGAAGACCACCCTTTTTGGCCCAAAACCGTGACCACCAAGGAGGTCTCAAATCCAAGTTTTCCTTCCATTAAATTCCATTTTATCACTTGGTTAATTTAAGTCTCATGCTTGTTACAACTTGACTACAATTTACCCAATTTTTAACCCTCAAAACCGTGACCCTCCAAGAGCCACTCCAAATTCATTTTCTTCCATTTCAAGACATCCAATCCAATCCAATATACTATTATACACAACCAATCAATCCAATAGTATAAACAAAATAAAATCAACACACAAACATACTAATTACAAAATTAAAGAATAACCCTCATTAGGGTTTTTCCACAAATAACACAACCAAGGTTCCTAGATGCTAAAAGAGGTTGAGGAGGAGTGTCTTCCTCTTACCCAAATGGAGAAATCAAGAGAAATCCCAAGAAAGCTCCTTGTAAATTTCAGATTTGCACCTCCAAAAACCCTAGAAATTTGGACATGATTAGAATAGCATATGGACTTGAAAAATGTGATGTAAATGGCCATTAGAAGGTTCTTGAAACCGAAAATGAAGAGAAGAGAAGAGAGGTCTTGAAACTTACCCAAAAGCTCAAAGCTTGAAGCTTGAAGAAAGTGATGAAGATGATGGATTTTCAAGAAGCTCCAAGCAAGAAAAGTGTTTAAGAGGAGGAGAGGATTTAGGAAATGTAGTTAGATGAAAATTTTGAGAAGGTTGAGTGGGGAGAGGGAGGGCTGGCCATAGCTTATGGTAGAGAGAAGGAGGAGAAGAAGAAAATGGAGGAGGAAGAAGGAAGGTAGAGAGAGAAAGGATTTAGGTTAAAATGAATCAAAGTGTGGTAAAAATTGATTAAATGAAATGAAACATTTCCCCCTTGTTTGACTGCTGCAATGTGTGCATAGAGAGAGAGAGAGGAGAGAGTTTTTGGCTTCCTTTGGATGCTAAGGGTCATTTGGTCATTATTTGGTCAAAGCTTCTCAAAGAAGCTTTGATTATTTAACATTAAATTTGAATTAAAGTGAATGGATTAGACATAAAGTAGATTGCATTAGGATAATGTGATAGAATTTTTATTACATGCTATTATCCAATGGATAATAGTTACAGTTGACAGAAGTCAGTATTTAATTAATCTGACAGATAAATTTTTCGCAGTATTATTTTGTTTTATCTGTTATAATTTCTCAAAAAACGTGGAACCTCGTAAACTGTGTCCAGCCTCGGGTTTAGTAAGATCCCCCGTCGACATGTCCATAGTGCAAGGTTCTCGGAGGAAATATCGCGTTTCTCAGGTTCTGCTCAGTGCGCACGCAAAATGAGAAATATATTAAAATATTTGACGTTTCCAGAAAAATTCCCAAAAATTCTAAAAAATTACAAATATTATAAAACGAC
The DNA here is from genome assembly GCA_029884605.1 of Ormosia emarginata. Classification (NCBI taxonomy): domain Eukaryota; kingdom Viridiplantae; phylum Streptophyta; class Magnoliopsida; order Fabales; family Fabaceae; genus Ormosia; species Ormosia emarginata. The sequence goes on along the minus strand of JAQQTP010000074.1, from coordinate 20,891,536 downwards.
TATTCGTCATATAACTTTCCAATTTTTTTGAAGTATTACAATCGTTTTCCTGACTCTGCTAAATACTCACGTAAAACGAGGAATATATTAAAATATTCTTCGTTTTTGAAAAATTCTAAAAGAATTCACATAAATCACAAATATTAGAAAATATCTATTTGTGGTGAAATAAATAATTTCCGGAGCGTTACACTGACCTCAGCAATTCTCAGCTCAGTGCGCACGCAAAGCGAAGAATATATTAAAATATTCGTTGTTTCCGAAAAATTCCTAAAAATCTTGAATATTACAAAATGATGATTTATAATTAAACAGATATTTTTCGGGATGTTACAACCCTATTATGAAAATTCATATTAGGAATTTAGGATCTCCTTCCTCATCAAGGATCATCTCCTATAATTCCCATCTGTGATAAGGAAATGATTTGAGAAATCCTGCTCTAGAATTTAGGATCCCCTTCCTTATCGAGGATCATCTCTTACAATTCTTCAGGCAAATGATTGTGCACATTTATAAGATTACAATACCTAAGGAATAGCAAGTATGGATTACTCCTTCTCGAGTTCCATATCATTTAGTGTCATTTTCTAAAGCGCACATCTCATCAATTTAAATAAGCTCAACTTTAACAAAGTAAAGGAGAAAAAACATAATAAACATGCAATTATGGCTTAACTTTAGAAATTAAAGGAGCAATTCATATTTCAAGTATACTTTATGAACATGACAAGCAAATAAGTCAAATTCATATCATTATGTATTTATCTAATGCACAATGTTCCACTTCTCAAGTGAACCTAGTGCACAAACTCATCATTTCACATATGAACTAAATACATAACACTCTCACTTCTCAAGTGAATTATATGTACAATATAATGATAAATACATCACATTCTAGGTTCATAAGAGGTTACCCCACAAGTAACTAAATGCACAGGATCATTGTTCTAAAATGAACAAAATGCATATCATTGTCACTCCATAATTAATTGAATGCACAATGTTATCATCCTTCATAGATATGTTAGGTGTATGATAACATCATAAAATACTCCTAATAGTGCCTTAACTCACACTATAAAGCATAAATATGTAATCCTATCAAGCAGAGAACTCTGTTTTCTCAAAATGGGAAATTGGGTAAATTCTGTCTTTGGGCAATTAATCACCCAAAACCCACCGATTAATCGCCCAATGATAGTAAAAATCCCATAGATTTTTTGTCATTGACCGACTAGTCGCCCACTTCTTGAGCAAATAATCTCTTAGTACTGCGTGTGGCTACCACTAACTGATTAAGCAATTAGTTTCTGGACGATTAGTCACCCAGCCCATTTTTCTCTCTATCAATGACCGATTAATCAGTCACATCTTAGCGCTTAATCGCCCAGAGGCAGACTTTCCAGTCTCAGCCTTTTTCAGCTAGTAACTAATTTTTTACTTTCATACTCACTTCTAAATGGTTTTAACACCATACATGGTCTTTAAACATGTTAAAACTCACATGTACATTCTCAAATCACTGTCATAAGGATTTATAACAAGGAACAACTCATCCAAACCCATTTTCACAACCTCAAGTGTATAGAGTTATATGGATGCATACAAGTTCAAAATCCATAACTATGCATGTATCAGCTCTATAACATACCATTTCCCAATTCCTGACCAAGTTTACCATCTCAAACCATTAGAAAACAAGAACAGAAAAAAATGGACCATACATCCCACTCAAACCCATTTTTCTACCATATCCTACATGCACCATCAATATGTAGAAAAGAAAAGAGTTAAGCATGGTCAAACACCTCCACCTCAACTCTCTAGTGGATAGTATTCAAGTTGTCTACTTGTTTTTCCTTGGTTCTTTTTCTTCTTCCATCTTCTTCTCCTTCTTCTTTCTCGTCTTTCCTTTTCTCCTTCTTGCTGACTATGAGAAGAGAGAATGAGAGAAAGAAAACTCAAAGATGAAGATTGGAATAGGGAGAGTGGTGGGAGACATAGAGAGATAAGGATGGAAGACTTTCAAGGCTTCATAGAAAAATTATATCTCTTAAGGATATTTTGATCTTCCATTGATAAGTTTTCTACTTTTCCTAAGTGTTAGGAAAAATTTTAAGATTGATTCCAATTTTCATACTCATCATTTAATGAATATCTTTATACACCATTAGCAGTCACTAAGCTATATTACACTTCGTGTGTAGGTAAAAATACCAAACTAGTTTAGTTGATTTTCAGAAAATTACCACATCTCATTTTATGCATTTAGAACTAGAAATGAATTTTTCATGTTTATTTCTTTAATATAATTAGTTTATGTTGAGTTTTGAGATATTATAAGTTATTTTTGGCATTCGTTGTTATAGCATTTTGCTCAAACTAATACAGAAGGTCACCAAAATTGATAGATAACTCATACAAATGTTACTAAACTTCTATAACTTTAATTAAGACTAATAAGTTAGGAAGAATGTTGCACATATGTAACAACCTAATACTAGTACCAATGACATGTCTAGGATCATGCATTAGTAGTTAGGATTAGGTATGTCACTTTAATACTAATAATAAATTTGTGAAAATAATCATAAAATATAAGAAAATATGAGCCTGGTGTGAGTATGATAATATACAAATATCGAAAGGATCTTTATACAAATACAATCATTAAAATACAAATAATACATTATATGCCTTCATGGCACTACTTATACAAATTCTACACAATACTTTATCCTAGCATTTACAACTAAACTATTCTTCATAACTCTGATCTTCTCTTCTGCTTGTTGGTACCTTCATTATCCCTGGAAATATTACAGAAAATACAAATAGGCGGTATGAGAATTCAAAGAATTCTTAGTAGTTTATTAAAAATGTGTCATCATAATACTTCCAACTGTTTTGAGTAAAAATACGTTTTAAACTCAAGTTATATATATATTAGCTAGAAAGGTGGCAAACTGCCAAATCTGGTCCTTTCTAATCCTGAAATAGAATTCTAATTATTAATAATTTTTTAAAACATTTATTATTAATCATCACAATTTTATATCTATAATTACTTTCAAAAATAATATTCAAACAAGAACCATAATCACAACTTATTTTCGTAAGTAATTTTAGAAACAATTTCCAAATATGAATCATAATTCTCAAACTCATGCAATGGTTCTTATAACATAACAAAGTCATAATATAACATACAAATTCAAATCCATGTCAGTGCTAATTCAAATATCCATTTATTCTCACAGAACCTATATCTCAAGCACCCCAAAGGTAGGAGCCACCTCATATAGCTTGGGTTCTATATACTCATAGTAGGGAGTGAATTAGGCCCTCACACTACCACTAGTATCCTATGAGGGAATTATTCGTGAAGAAATTATATATATATATATATATATATATATATATATATATATATATATATATATATATATATATATATATAATACAAAATGTGGAATTCAAGAATACAGGATCCTATTTTCTCACAAAGAGTCATCTCCATGATTCTAATGGAATTTTGAATACCTTTCCCTCATAAAGGATCATCTCCAAAATCCACTATACTAAGTGAATCAATGATTCATATAAAGAAAAGGACACAACAGGAAAAGCATAGACTAATTACCTTCTCATTCAAGGATAATTATCCAATTCTCATACTTAATTCAAATTCCATTCTTATGAGCACTAATCATTCAATCACATGTTCCAGCTCAATCTTAACAATTAAGTGAGCAATGCAAATTCTAATTTTTCATTCTAGCTCAACTTTATTAATATAAAGGAGTAAGACAAATTCATATTCAGCTCAACTTAAAGAAATAAGGGAGCAATACAAATTCCAAATTCCAAATTCCAATTCTAGCTCAACTTGAGTATTCAAGGAGTAATACCATTTCAAATTCAAGCTCAACTTGATAAATCAAGGAACACTAAATTCTTTATTGTATATCCAATGTACAATCCTATATCAACCATTATACTTCAAAAACTTTAGCAAGTAAACTTTATCAAAGACATTTACACATCAAATCTTTAAATATTGTATGCAATACTTTCTTGGCATTACAAATCAACATTTAATACCAATGCATGCTACATATGCACACAAATTCTGATCACCACTAAGCAACCATTGTCATGACCTTCATGCTTCAATCAAGACACAATTTTGATGTATAAACACATCAAAAATTCTGGCCATCGATGGGCAACATTTTGCCATGAGTATTCAACACCATTTTAGTCACAATATTAAGCAAACAAATGATCAAAATTATGGATAAAACTAGGTAGCATTCTGCCATAGTTTCCATTCATCATTCAAGTCAAAATTCCAAGCATAAAAGCATAAAAAAATTCTTCCTAAAATAGTGCATCTAGCTATGTACATCATTCAAGCAAAATTTGACCATAAACTTCGTTAAATCAATCATAAAGGCAATACAACATCTAATAGAAGATGAAGCATAAATTAAAAACGAATAACCCTATTACTTATTGGTTTGGTCGTGACTTATACCAACCAATATCACAAAGAATTTGTTATTAATTAGAAAATGTTATAACATAGTGATAGTCAATGAACAAAGTGAATTAGTAAAGCCTCAAAAAGAGTAAAAGGTCAGATATTGAAGTTAGATTTCAATTTCTATAATATAAAGGAAAGCAAGTTCAAGTTGGAATATGGTGTTAGAAGTGCGTGAAATATGGAGAGTAATATAGAAAGTTATAAGTTTGGAGATATCAATTAGTTGAATTGGCAAGTTTTCAAAAATTCATCAATTATGAAAGGGAACGACAATTATATTTTGAATGAGATTCTCATGAGCCACATGTATATTACTATTATGTTTCTTCATATGGAAGCTTGAGGTTCAAGGATCCTATTTTACATAATACGCAGATATACCTGCATTAATCTTTTGGTGATGACAATGTTTTGATTGTTAAAGTTGTTGGATAGAGGAATATAAGGAATTTTAAGACTAGTGTTCAAGAAGCTGATGCTTTCTATAGGAAAATTGGAAAGACAGAAGGACCCAAAGATTTCTCTTATGAAATGTTATTATGTTAGAATGAAATCACATTCTTTTGAAAATGAGAGGGCATCTTACATCTTGTCAAATAAGACAATGTTTGAAGTTAGATCTTTATTCATGTATGCTAATATGTTAGCTAATATGGATAAGTATATGGCTAGGGTTTTATCCATTCTGTCAAAACCTTAACACTCAAAATTGACTTGATAGCTATAGAGGTTTAAGCTATTGAAGATGTATACTGCTAGGATGAAGCCAAGTATTCACATGGATAGAAGTCTTGGAAGATTTGGCAATGTTTTATTCTTGCATTGTAATGGAAGGAAGTGACTCAAAGAATAATAAGATAAACTACGGAAAATTCTTAATCTAGTTGGACGTTTAAGGCAATGAGCAAAGTAGAGTATTGGTGGAGGAGTTGAATAAGATTATTGGAAGTTACATGTATCTATGTAATGTGTGAGATATTCAAAGAGACATTATTAGACAAGAAAGGTTTTGAGTAAATGTAGATTCGTAAAGATTTATAGATTTGTAAAGAGTTATGGTGATGACTCTCAAGTGAAGTAAAGATCACAAAGATCTTAATAGAGAAAATAAGTGAATAAAGGATATAAGAAGGTAAATGGTGTTACAAAGAGAGTACATAATTTATATGCTTTAAGTGTGGAATAAGACAACTTGGAAACAAACCCTATTTGGAATGCTATGTATGTGATCAACTAGAGCACTATGTCAGCAGAAGTAGAAAGTTATACCTGATCCTATACTACAAGCTCCAGTAAGGGTATATACTCTAAAAAGACAAGCATAAGCTCAATCTTTAGACTTGATAAAAGAATGTGAACATGTAAGTCTTGGTTAAAGATAATAATGGATAAGATAAATACAGTTAATGGTAGTTGTTAGCAGTCTCCAAACTTTTAGTATGGAAAGCTAAATTCTGGGGACAATTTTTTTTATAAAGAGCGGAGAATTATAACATCCTCTTTTTATACATGTTAAACTTGTATAAGGTTATAGAGTTAGCTTGATACTTGTTTAACATGTCCGCTAAATTTTGTGATGTTTTGAGTTAATTTAGGCACTTTACTGCAACACAAAACGTGCAAAATGGTTATTTTAACTTAGAAAAAAATAGTATAAATATGTAATTAAAGTAAATAAATATGAAAAGTTCATTTCTAGGTCAAAAATGTGTGGAAAAGGATGTGGTTAAATTTTGAGGGTAAACATAGTCAGTTTGGTATTTTTAAGGATACCGAGTGAGTATTTAAGTACCAGATTAAGGTATAGTGTAACAACCTAATATCTGTAACCTAGTATATCTGACATATATTTGGATAAACAGTATCTGTTCTGCTACTTCTAACTAAATATCAACTAATCCATAATATTTAAACAAATCATTATGGAGTGTCATATCTAAAAACATACACAAATATACAACTTTTACATTCTCAAAGCAAATATAAATAATAACATAAGCTTTGAATTGAAAACCTAAACTAAACTCTACTAATTCTTCTATTATCTTCATCTTCTTGCCCACTTGTAGGGCCTTGACCTAGATTTACATAGAAACACAATGGGGTGAGAAATAATATTTCTTAGTATGAGTAACAAACACCAACATTTAAACATTTGTATTGAATAAATGAAATCTGAAACTGAACATACTATTGTTATTAAACAAATGTATACACAAATGTAAAATATCAAGAATCTCCATATACCTCAATTTAACTCATTCAAGTAGGCATGCTATACTAACTTCTCTAATCTAGTTATTCATCAACATGATATAAGTACTAAGCAAATATCAATTCACAATGAATAACACTACTAGCATTAGAACATTCATATTAAGGCTCTATGTGAACATTCATCTAGCCACCTCATAATCCAATATTAAACTCATACTTATGACTTAAATATTCTCAGGAACTATATTTCTTTTTATTTATCTGAGTAAAATAGGCTAAATAGCATTTCAACTGTCTGATGATGAGCGGATTGTTCCATGTACTAATTCCATATCATAATTGATGATGAGTAGATTGTTCCATGTACTACTTCCAAAATATCCTATCTCTTCCTTCGCCTAGCAAAGGATGTAAATCATCCATAGCCTAGCATAGGACATAACTGGTCCATTGTAACACCCTAACACAATTGTCGTAAAATACAAGGAATATTTCAAGAATAAATCACATTAGACGTGTCACTTCTAAGAATGCACATAAATAAAATCCATAATAACCTTTATACTTAATATAGAAAGCCTCGAATGATAAAAAGATTTTATATATATATATATATATATATATATATATACACATCACTGGCTAACAAGTCATATTGTATACATAAACTTTTACATACAATCAGAAAAGTAATAGTATACTAACTAGTTCAAAAAGAAATAAAATTGTTAAACTAAGCCTTCTACTTCTTTTTCTTCTTACCATTTTTCTTTGAAGAGTTTTCACCTGGATTTACATGAAACACACAGGGGTGAGAAATCACAATTTGTCAGTATTTGCATACCAAGACTAGCAGTTAATCATTTATAACAAATAATGAACTGAACATATTAATATTTGAAACAATATAAATATTCAAAAATCAATAACATAAAAAGATCGCTCATAATATCCTAAAATATTATCAAACCAACAACCAACCAACCAATCGATCAAGCAATGACAACTGCCCATACAATCATAAACCATGCAATGATTTATGATATGAGGAATGATTATGCAATGCTAATGCAAATTTCAAGATTTGAAAACACAAGCTACTTGCTTAATTTCCAAAAAACCTCCGTCTCTTGTATATACAAAGTAGGATAAGCTTAAAAGCCTAAATCACACTTGGTAATAAGTAAACACCTTCCTCTCACTAATGTAAGAGTACTACTGTCACCCCCATACCGGTAACCCTGACCACAATAGCATACCTGCTACGAGAATCTAGATCAACACCTTGTTCTTTGGCCATATGGTTGTGCACACCATGATAAGTTACAATACATAGGAAACTAACAAGTACCAAGTTTGAAAACCAAAGACCAAGAACTATCTCAATTCACAATTAAGATATATCACAAGATCCCCATAACTAAGTGATTATCCAATACTAATACATATAGGTCCTAGCATCACCTATCCCACAAGGTAGCAAGAACTATATAGCAATTATTTCCTTACCTAAAACTTCTCACCATCACTTCACAAGTGATTTCCAAGTCAACCTCACGTTGATCAAAGTTTTAGATTGCCCCTAAGGCATTCTAACTCAAGGATTTGCCTCAGGTTTCACAACTCTTAGATATATGCCATATAGTTATTCTCTCCAAGAATTACCCCTATTTGTGTCTCAACACACTTAAGAAAGCATATGAGAATGATCCCAACACTTAAGACCTTCTAAAGATATCAACAATACTTTTTTGAAGATTCTGGAGCTCACGCCGCGGCACTACTTATGCCACGCCGTGGCGCCCTGCTCTCAAGTTCCAATACTGGAAGTGTATCAGTCTCATGTCGCAGCGTGAAACACTTGTGTTGTGACACCAACATTAGAACATGGATTCTGCATAATTTTGAAAAATACGGTTACTGTTCCATTGGAACAAGTTCCAAATTTTGACCACTCTAAATCAGTTTCTAGTTGATTTTGAGTTCCTAACAAGTCCACTAACATGAAGGAAACATAAAACACTAATTGATTTCATAAAAAATGGATCAAAATACTAAATCTTTCATCCAAACCCCTAAAATCAACACTTAGAGCATTTTAGGTCCAAAATGGATAGTTTTGGTTTCTAATCTAAAGTCTTTGCACAAATAAGTCATAAACAACCTTTATAACTCATCCAAGCAAGAAAATCACATAAAACACCACAAGAACTCAATTTGGCATATTAAACCTCTAATAAACCTAACATGGAAAAATGAGGGAAAAGATGAAGTTGAGTTCAACAACCCCTACCTTGAGTTCCTCAAGCTTCTATGGTGATGGAAATGATGATGGAATTTATCACAAATCTTCAAGTTTTCCTTTCCTTTAAGCTTTCCTCTTCTTTCCTTCCTTCTTTTCTCTTTTCTCTTCCTTCTCTTTTTGTTCTATTTTCAACCCTGAAAGAAGAATGATATGGTGATGCAAATATCACATAAAAGAAGTCAAGAAAAAGGGTTGAAATCGTGGATGGCTTATAGCCTTTAGTTATGATACTAGTAATTCCCGACATACTAAAAGCACTCAACTTTAGCTACATCAAGATTTCCAAGTTCCAACAACTTTAAATAAATCATAAGATTCATTAAAAATATTATTGTACCAAAGCCATCATTTTCTATATCTGCGACTAGTCATTCCGGCTTTAATTAGACAACCAGTATGCCTAAAAATATTAAACTGACTCCGAAAATTCTTAAACTTTAACCACATCATAGAATACATATTTGTGACTTAGAAATAAATTATCCACATCTATTTCCATTAGCTAAGCCATTTATGCTAAAATCTAGGTCATTTTAAGCTATTTTTCACCTTTTGGCTTGCAACAAAATGCCTAAACTAACTCAGATTGTCACAAAATTAAACAAGTATGTTAAGTAAATATTAAACTACCTCTATAACCACTTACAAGTCTAACATGTTGAAGAGGATGTTACATTTCTCCCCTATATTTAAAATTTTACCCCCAAAATTGCTTAACCCATATAAACAACTGCGGGTAATCTTGCAGCATGTGGGACTCTAGCTCCCAAGTCGCCTCCCCGGATCCAGCACCATCCCAAAGTACCTTCACCAGAGGAATTCGTTTACCTCTAAGCTCTTTGACTCCTTTGTCCATGATCCTTATCGGTTGCATAGCATAAGATAAATCATCCGTTAACTGTACGAATTCATTTCTTACGATATGTGAAGGATCTGGATTGTACTTCCTAAGCTGTGACACATGGAAGACATCATGAAGGTTAGACAAGCTAGGTGGAAGGGCAATTTGTAAGCTACAAATCTAATCCTTTTTAGGATTTGGTAGGGACCAATGAAACGAGGATTCAACTTCTGTGTTCTCAATGCTCTACAAATCCCAGTTGTAGGAGTGACTCTCAAGAAAACATGATCTCCTTCATTGAACTCTAGAGGTCTTCTCCTCTTATCAGCATAGTTTTTCTACCTACTGTGAGCTCTAACTAATCTATCCCGGATCATTTTGATCTGATATGTGGTCTGATGCACCGACTCAGGACCTAGAATGGTTCCCTCTCTAACCTTATACTAACATAAAGGGGACCTACACTTTCTGCCATAAAGTGCTTTATATAGTGCCATGCCTATGCTAGCATAAAAACTATTGTTGTAGGCAAACTCCACTAAAGGTAAGAACTTATCCCAACTCTCTTTCTGCTTTAGCACATATGCTCTTAGCATATCCTCTAGGGTTTGAATAGTCCTTTTCGATTGACCATCAGTCTGTGGATGACTCTCCCCAACAAATAAGAATTTCGTCCTCGAAATTTTCCATACCTTAAAACAATTCGGGATATTGCTCCTTCATCTTGTTCTCCAGCTCCCACGTCACATCTCCAGTTGCTTCATTCCAGATTACCTTCACTAGTGCAATGCCCTTTCCTCTGAGTTGCTTTGTCCTCCTATCCTCAACCCTTACAGGAGTTGTCTCATATGTCAAGTTTTCCTTCAATTGTACAGAATCAGATGCTATGACATAATTAGGATTTGAGATATATTTTTTGAGTTGTGACACATGAAAGACATTATGAAGATTTGAAAGAAAAGGGGGTAAAGCTATTTGGTAAGCAACAGGACCTATCTGATGAAGAATTTGGTAGGGTCCAAGGAATTTTGGAGTGAGTTTTCTAGATTTGAGGACACGACTGACCCCAGTCATAGGTGTGACTTTCAAGAAGACATGCTCTCCTTCTTCGAACTCAGGAGGTTTCCTTCTTTTGTCCGCATAACTCTTCTGCCGACTCTGAGCCATTTTCATTTTCTCCTGAATCATTTTAACCTTCTCAGTTGTCTGCTGAATGAGTTCAGGTCTAATGGTAAGCCGTTCTCCATCTTGATACCAGCACAGAGGCGTCTGACACCTTCGCCCATATAAAGCTTCATAGGGCGCCATCCTTATACTTGAATGGTAACTGTTGTTGTAGGTGAATTCCACCAATGGTAAGATTTCATCCCAACCTCCAGTTTGCTCTATCGCACAAGCTCTCAACAGATCTTCTAACGACTGAATTGTTCTTTCTGATTGACCATCAGTTTGCGGATGGTAGGCAGAACTTAGCCGCAACTTTGTTCCCATAGCCTCTTGAAGACTTTGCTAAAACTTCGAGGTAAACCTCGGGTCTCTATCGAAAATAATACTCGTGGGTTTCATTGGGAATGAACTCCTTAAGTTCTGAATCATCTGGTATTGCAACCTTTACATGTGAACATTAAGATTCTATCGAGTTCCTTCCTCGCATTCTGACACCATGCTTCGTCTTAATAGCTTCGTCTTGTCTTGTAGAAATTGGTCACTATTCTACTTCTCTTGAATCCTTCCCAACAGATCATTCGAGATAGTGACTATATCTAGACATACCTCATCCAGTGTCATTTCCAATGGCAGCCACCTGTCCTCGAATTACTCTACTAATTCCTTCTTCTCAACCATCATAATGAAGGTATTAGGCAGTTTCCGGTTCAAAGCATCTGCCATGGCGTTTTTCTTTTCCAAGATGACTCTAAAGTTAGAGATCATGTTCCTTCAAAATCTTTAGTCACTTTCTCTACCTCATATTTGGTTCCTTCTCATCGAATAAATACTTCAGGTTCTTGTGACAGCGAAGGGCATTGAATATTGCTCCATATAGAAAGTGTCTCTATATTCTTAGAGCCGATATAACCGCTGCTAATACCAGTTCGTGAGTCGGCAATTCCCAACGCACCTTCAACAACCTCAAGGCATAAGTTAGAACTTCTCAACTTTGCATGAACACTCATCCTAAACCTTGATGTGAAGCATCCCAGAAACACTTCGAATGTTTCACTGGGATCGGGCAGTATCGAAATCGGAATATTTCCTCAATCTTTGAAAGACTTTCTCCGCCTGTGATGGTCCGTAAAAGTTTTGATTCTCTTTTTGTAATCGGAGCAAGTTGTTCTACTATCTTCGAGAATCTGTTGATACTCCTTCGATAAAACCAACTGATCCCACTAGCTATGAATCCCCCTCACGGTTTCCGATCTTTCCTTTTGAGGAACTGCTTCAACCTTTTTGTGAATCCACACGATTCCTCCATTTGGAATTTCATGATCCAAAACGGAATCTCCTTAAACGAGAATCCGCACTCTGATACTTTGGCATTTACTCCCCCTTCTTTAAAGTTAGGAAAACTATATCGAGATGTCCAACGTATCTCCCCATAACTTCGAGAATAGGTCAGAATGTCATCATTAATGACAACGATGATTCCGTTATAGGTAAGGATAGAAAATACAATTCATGTTGTCCAAGAATACAACAGGAGCGTTTGTCACTCCGGTTGACATCACGGGATACCCATAATGTCGAAAGCACACTCGAAAAATCATCTTGGGGACATTCTCTATTTCCACGAATCCATCGGTGACCAAGACACACATCTATCTTGGAGAGAACAACGATTTCCTTCTCGCTAATCCATCAAATCATTCACCTTCCTCTGAGAATACTCATCTTTGATCATAATCTTGTTTAACTGGCGATAGTCCTCGTATCACTGAGAAATTTTTATTCTTCTCCTTAACCGACCGCATCTTAGCTCAACATGTGGAACTCTTTGGCTATTAAAGTGGCATTTATATTCCCTTTACTCTTGGTCCTCTACGGAGAACATTACATGTACCCTTGGGCTCCTTTCTTTTATGAGGCTTAAACCATGTTAGCCGTTACGAGTTTAAAAGTCTTAGTTTCAAAAATCTCTAAGATTTTTATCGGAACGACCTAGGCAACAATAATAAGAAAACTACCGATCAATTTCTAAAATCATGAACTCGAATAGATATGATTCGAGGTAAGCAAGATAGGTTAACAAAAGACTCAATCTTTAGTAGAAATATGATAGATTACACAACTTAGGTGTCAACGATAAGTCTTAGTAACAGAAATGGAAATAACTTAAGTTGAAGATAAGAAAGATATAGATGAATCCAAATGATCCATACAGTCACAAATTGTAAAAGAAGGGGTTACCCCTAGAATTATACAGCATGATTATGGGATCATCATTTGAGGTATAACTTCCACGGTTTAGATCTCCGAATTTTGAAGTCTCAGCACCTCCCAGGGTATAAGTTCTGGCTTCTGCTTGTGGTTCTACAGCTCTTACAGCATTAACTGAAGAATTTGCCTTTGCTTGGTCACAGTTACGGGAGACGTGTCCAGGCTTTCCACATTTAAAACAGATTATCCCTTTGATCTTACACTCCCTCGTGAAGTGTTCCTTTCCGCATTTCATACATCTTGGTGAGGATGTCGGAGTCTGACTGGATACACCACCACTAGTACTTTGTCCAGGAGTTGGTTGTTGTTGTTTCCCTGATACCCATGCGTATGGTTTCTGCTTAAACTGGTTAACTTTTCTATTATTCCTCTTTTGGAATCTAGGCAATCCAAGGTTGCCCCAAAGCCGACTATCCTCTAACAGATTCTGAACCTCAACTTCCAATTCTCGTTGTTGCGTGGCCCTCTGATCTTGGTAAGTTGTCACCGCAGCTATCATTTGCCTTTCTTTAGCAGTCGTAGCCATACTCCTATTGTCTTGTCCCGCGCTCACATGTATACGTCTGTCACGAGCCATCGCCCTTGCATGTCTATTACGAGCCATTGAATCTCTCTGAAGACGGACATAGATACAACAAACACAAAATTACTTCAAACAGCGTTATCTCCCTATGAAAACCAAATACAAAGAGTCATACAATTCATACAATTCAAGCAAGACAAGTTCAATTCCATACATCCTAACAATCCCCAGCTCAAACTTCTTCATTCTCGCTTCATGAGTAATCCCTCGTAAGTCAACTTCCAAACTGCTTCTCGAATCTAGTTTACACCAACTATTTCTTTCTCCAGAAGATCGGTTCTCCAAAACCTTTTGATCTCCTCACAAAAGAAATCTTATTTTCCTAACACAGTACGCCTAGGTGAAGTCATAGTTTCCTGTACACACAGAACATTACATATTGAGTAGGCAATCCTCAATATCATGCAACTGTATAACAGTAGCCATCAACAGTCAACCTACGGCAAGCCATGCATTCCTTTCCCATTATGTCAATCAAGAGACAAGGAAGTGCATAACAGACCAAATTCTAATATGCCTAAACATAGCAAGTCCATACCCCGGCTCAACAGGATGAACTGCTCTGATACCACCTTAGTGTAACGCACCTAAATATACCAACTGCAGCGCAATCGTCATTACACCACAGTTACTAAATCCAGGTGTGTCACAGTCATGATAACAGTAGTTTCCAAAATTTACGAGTTTAATCTTTTTTTCCTTTTTCGCATTCATGCATAAGTAGAAAATACGAGCCATGAATGAAATATAAATGTATTCAACCCTTAATACAACCATTGATATGGAATCACGTTCCTTATATATATATATATATAGTTTATAGCAAATTTACACGAATTACTGATAACATAGAATGTAATAATTACAGAGTCAAATAAAATACAGCGGGAATAAAAACATTAAAGGGGAGGAGTAGTAACCCAGGGATGGGTACTACCAGCAGACAAGGCCGCAACCCTATATGCACATGACGCACGACGTCCCAATTGACACGACAGGCATCAATGCCACCACGCGGCTGCACTCTTACGTAGCTGACGAAATCTTGTCCAGATGCTCAAGTCAATCAACCGATGGTATGGTCTCTCTTTACCTTCCTCACGATCTTTTATCAAACATAAATGTAAAATAGAAATGCACAAATTGTAACATCCCAACTTTTGGATAAAAGACCGTTGTGTCCCTATTTTACTGTTTCTTGTTTTTCTGTATGAAATACAGAAAAACAATAATGTTTGTTATTTTATTTGATAGTTTTACAGGATTTGTTTCGATACAGTAAAATAAAAATTTTTATCAAATTACTGTTTTAAATTTTTCTGTATAAAAAACAGATGTATAATACTGTCTAGTATTTTATATAATCGTTTTACGTATTTTTCTTCCAGACAGTGAAATAAAAATTTTTCTGAGCTACTGTTTTAATTTTTCTGAAAGATATACAACTATATAATACTGCTGGATATTTTATTTGAACGTTTTGGACGATTACCTACGTTGTGGGAAAAATAAAAAAATGACCGTTACGTCCCGAACGCATCGTTTTTGCCTTTGCTTTTGTCTTTGTTTTTAATTGTTTTCTTCTTGATTTAATGTCCGATAATACCGTCTGTGATTTTATATGGACTTTTTGTGTGATTTGCTCGGTAGGAAAATAATATTTTCCGGGCCGGGAAAATCTTATTTTATTATTTAGAATTGGGGAATCTTACTTAACCCGATTCTCAATGAGCCTAAAATTAATCTTTTAAGTTTTAGGATTTAATCACAAATAAAATAATTTTATATTATTATAATATTATTTTGTTAGTCATAAATAAGTGACGGCGGACCCGGAAATATTTTGCGGGACCCACGTTTAGTCCTTAAGTCTTTGTACGTGGACCAATGAGGAGTGGTCAAAATTGGTGGCTATGACTCATCGCAACGGGCCAATAGGACGATGACACGTGGCGTGACACCTCGGCATCATGACTCGGCCAGCCTTCTAGAAGGTTCCGAAGTGTTGACTCGGCTGTGACTCACCGCAGGTGACTCGCCCGGTTCAGCTTCTCGATGACTCAGTGCCTGTGACTCACCATTGATGATGCACCAATGATGCGGTGTGATGCGATCGGTGACTCGAAGATCTCGACTCGCCATCTTCGACTCACCTTGTTTTGGAAAATATCTATCTTGACTCATCCGCTCTAGAAAATATCTACGCCGACTCGCCATGCCGACTCACCCGTTCTAGAAAATTCCACGATGACTCATCATATCGACTCATCGTAGTGAGTCACATGTTCTAAAAATTTCTCTTTGATGACTCGTTTATGACTCATCAAGGGTAATCGATAGAAGAAAAATAATCAATAATAATTTCTACTCTGTTAGTATAAAATAAAAACCTATGTGTATTTTATTATCCATTGGATAATAGATACTTGACTTTATAAATAATAAATATTGTTCATTGGTTAAAGTATACTATAAAATATAATGTGCACCAATAGGAAATTGGTCAACAAAAATAGCAACCAATAAGAATTAAGTTAGTAAATATTTAACCAATAGAAAGTGGTCAAAATTAATGGCTTGAATTTTTTTAGAACCAATAGGAAACAAGCTATTAAATCAATTTAGGCTTCTTGAATTTGCAATGGTTCTACGGTGAAGGAATTGGCTCTAATAGCCAAATTCACAAAGTAAGTTACGTAGAAGGCTTTGTGAAATGCATGTAGGATGCCAAATTGAATAAAAGGAAGACTAGTCAAATTAGTGGCTTTTCTTGGTTGCTTTCTACGGTGAAGTAAGCCTTTGGTGAAACAAATATTACAATCAATTCTTACTATCTTTCAACTGATTAACCAAGTCAACATTGGTGGCTTTTCTTTTTTGCTTCCACGGCAAAGCCAAATCCATGCAAGGCAAAATATTACAATTGATTTCTTTCTATCTTTTATTAATTAACCAAGTATGAAAAAGTCAATATTGATGGCTTCTTGCCATAATGCATTTACTGACAATTGAATGCCTTTAGGAAGGCAATTCCAACACTTTAATATATCCTTGCTCTCCAAGTTTGTCACAAAGGAAATAAAGCTAATTTCCATTTCCTAAAATTAGATAATTTTAGTGGCTCTTGTTGTTGGCTTCTACGGCAATTCACCTTGGGTGAATTCTTCAATTTGCTATTATTCAAAGAAGCAAAACAACACATGTTCTCATTTTCTCTCAAAGTGTCCTACGGCCAAAGCTTAGAAAAGCCAAAGGAGACTTGTTTTTATTTCTCAAAGTCTTCATCTTTCTCCAAACACATCAAATAAGCCAAAAGCTCTCAACTTTTCTTCTCTTTTTCTTCTCCAACTCTACGGCCAAAGCTTCCCAAATGGAGATAATCTTCATCAATTTATTTCATTTGTTCTCTTCTATATCTTTTTCTTCAAAGAACCAAGATCAAACAACCAAATTTCTTTCCTTTTTCTCTTCCTCTTGAATTCGGCCAACTACCAAAAAATCCTCTTCCAAGCTTCTAAAAATTTAAATGACCATAGATCTTGAATCTCCATGCATTTCTAAAGAACTTTCATGTTGGAAGTTTTTCCTAAATCTTCCATTTTCTACCTTGTTCTTCAAAGCTCAAGTTTGAAACCATGAAGGTGAAATTCTTTAATCTTCATGTTTCTATCCATTCTAAAGTTTTAATCATGATTTTAATCCATGATTATTCTAGTTTAGAGCCTTAGGTATTAATATTGTATGTTTTCTTTGTTTTCAAGGAGCTCTTGGAGGAGGAAGCTTGCTTGAAGGAGACATACAAAGGACTTGGAGGTTCTTCAAGAGGTAAGAGGGAGATTACCCTCATCAACCAAGTGTTGGTGGTGAGGAATATATGTGGTTGTGCTTGTAGAATCCATAAGGATTCGGTGGTGTGCTTGTTTTGATGTGTTAATTATTTGTGTGTTTGTTATTTGTGTGTTTGATAATTTGGTGCTTACTAGTAGGTTGTTGTGTATTTGTTAGTAGTCTTCTTATGTGATATTTGTAATAAATTGCATGTCTACAAGCTTTAATTTGCATGTCTACAAGCTTTGATAATATGGCATGTGTTAGAAATGCATGATAATATATAGGATGCAAATAATATGTCAAGGATTGCATGAGTGTTCCAAAGAACACATTAACAAGGCTCACGGCCATGATTTAAATGGGGAACCAAAATGTTCTCTTAATTTTCTTAAAAGGTGACCTAAATAACCTAAGAGAATTGGTAAGATATCCATTTGTTTAGATTAAGAAAAATGAATTTGGAAATTAAATGGCATAACCTTACATTTTCATCCAACATGTCTAACTTCAACACTTTGATTTCTAAAACTATTTTCTAGGGTAAGGATTAAATCAATGTAGACAATACAAGAGATTAAACATGTATTTAAAAGGTGAAAAATAATTCGAAATCAAATGCAAAGTTTTTATCAAATTCGCCAACATGCCAAATTATACATTCATGATTTCTAAAAATTAATTCCAAGCTATTTTCAATCAAGAAGAAGCAATACAAGTTAAAGTAAATTTTCTACAATGAGTTTTAAAGAAATAAAATAGTTAGAATTAAGTTTAAGAGGTTAATACTAATGGTTTTTACTGTAAGAAGAAATACAGTAGCTTTATAAAATTTCTAACGTATAGCTCATCGTGTGTTTTGAAGCACGTTAGGAATTTTCAAAAGTATAATTATTTGGTATTAATAAAAATGAAAAGAACTTTTAAATGGTAAATTTAGGAAACCATTATTATAATTTATTAAACAAAATACTGTCAATTTTTAGTAAAAATGGATAAATAAAATAGAAAAGATGTCCAAAAGACAGGATATCGCTATGAAAAATATTCTACGTAATTTGAAAGTACTAAATATTATTTAAATCTGCTTTTAAACAGTTATTTAAGGAAGTTGGACAAGAAAACGATTTAAAAATCCTACGCGATTGAGAAAACGTATTAAAAATGCTACGCGATTTTAAAAACAGAAAAATATCTTTACGCGATTTTTAAACGTTTGTAAAAACGACGAGATTTCAAAAACGCGATAAAATTTCTACGCGATTGACCGTTACTATATTTATTTTTCGCTGTCGGGAAAATGTGAACCCGTACAGGCTTTTGAGGTTATTTCGCTGTCGGGAAAAAGTGAACCCGTACAGGCTTTTTGCCATTGAGGGCATATTTTTATCTTGAGGGCATTTTCGTAATTTCATATATTTGGAATTATGTTTTGTCTTTATACCAATTTTTGGTGTTTTGGTTGACGAGACGAATCACATCGTGTTGTCGATGCGATAAATGTAGTGTGGTTCATTGTTCTAATGAACTTGGAGACTTTAGTGTACGGGATCCCACATGTGGACAGCTATAGCTCCATTTGGGCCGTGGTAAACCGATAGCACACTAATGTACTCGACATTCACTATATTTAATCGAGGTTTGTAAAGTCTAGTAGTACATTGCCTATAGTGCCACAACGGAGACATGAACCATACTACGCCCGGATGGTGGATTCTCGAGTGTCGTAGGCTATTGACGCAACGTGTGATCGCGTAATAGTTGGTTGGGCAGCCGTGGTACTAATAGATTTTGCAAGTCATTCTCTCTGATATCTGTTTGGGCTTAGCTCCATGGAGTAGGGTTGTGTTTTGGTGTATTTGATTATATCTTGGATAATATTCCATTTTCTCTATTTATCTTTATCCGGTAATATCTTGGATGTTTTTACATTTTCTCTATTTATATTTATCGATAATTTTTATGTTAGTTGTCCATTTCTTATCTTATTTTATCTGTGAGATTGATTTATCTATGTGGTTTTCTTTATTTGTGTTATATCCGTGATATTTTTATTTGTGATCTTTCATATCCGATATTAATTGTTTATATGTTGTATTTTGTTTGTGCATTATTGTATTTTTGTTCTGCTATGAAATGTTGTTATTGAATTTAATCTTTATTTTTTTGTACTTGTTATGATATTTTATATGGTATGAATTGTTATATCTATCCCGATAATGTTATTACTTGTTTATTTTATTAGGTTGTATGCATATTAGAAATATTTGATAACATGACTATAATTGTGATTATCATGTGTATGGAATGACTTTGTCATTCGTATTATTCTTTACTACCGTACTGGTACTGGTGAAAGGGGATCTCACCTCTTTCCTGTGTTGTTTTTGTTTGGTTTGTATTCTTCGAATTCGTATAGTAGGCGGAGCACATTCTTAACCCTAGGGGAGACAATATTCTGAAGATGGTGGCGACGTCATTGAGTGGTCTTACAAGTTTCAACAAGATGCAGTTGGTGAAGAAACAGACTATGTAGGTTGAATTTTTCTCGTTAGTGTTGTTACCGTGCTATTAGTAGTACCCGTCTTTGGGTTTACTACTGTTTCTCTGAGTCTGTAAATATTACGTTTTAACTTATATGAAATGATTGGTGATGTGTATGTTAATCTGTTAAATTTAATTTCCATTTTACTTAAAATTTCCGATAAGTTTGTATTTCCGCAATAAGAAATTTTAAAATCCATATTTTAAAACTCAAAGCTTTTATAAAATGATTTTAATTAGTTTTAAGATTTATTTATTATTTTAAAATGTGACGCCCTACGGAGGGTGTTACACAAATAAAGGAAAAAAGTGAGATTCCCAGCTTTTAGTACCAACGTGGCAGCAAGAAAATAAACGGCGTCGAACACCCACATAAGACACAGTTAATACATACAAGTACAGTAATACATGAAAGCAATTAATGAGAGTAAAATAGCAAAATCAATAGTTAACATTATCCATAGCCAGCTAGCAACATTAGCATTACCAAGAGTCAAATAAATATCACAGTCATAATAGTAAACACATTATCCAATCATAAATGCTCAATGGACCATGTGACTGACAACTTACAATGCAACAAGGCTACCAAAGTTCCTACTCCATGGAGCTAGACATAAATATTTTCGGAGTGAATGATCAAGGAGTAATACCAGTGTATCAGTAGCCTTAAAAAATACAGTGTGCTTTCTTTCATAAAATTGTTTGCGCAATGGCTCACACATGGTACCTCAACAGTTGATCGCGACATAGGATAGCGTCTCAGTCAGGATCGTCAGTGTGTTGCATTGGTCTATCCCACAGCCCTAGTGGAGCTACCACTGTCTATTGTGAGACACCCACACCCCGACGCCCTCAGGGTCAACAACATATGACACCTGCGCTTAGTCTATTCGTACCCGCACATAGGTGTTATTCAAACTCCTAGGTATACATCGCCTTACTAACCATGTCCAATGGACAGCACATGCATGACGACACTATGTCCAATCATGTATGTTCATCAATGATGCATTCAACATAAGCCTTTCCTCAATGGCACATAAGCATTATTCAATGTCCAACATGACATATCAACCATACATCTATTTAAAACATTGTCTCAATGGCACATCATCATTCTTATCTCATTGAGTACTACATCAATAATTCTCAGTATCAATATATATATTCCTCATTACACACATACCACAATTTCCATGTCATGGATCCAAGAATTCTATATTCAAAATCATTTCTTCTCTATCGGTATGAATACACATTCCTATCACAATTAAGTAAAGTAAAATCCTTGAATCCAGGGTTTTTGGGTTATGTTTGAGTTACAAAGGACAAAGAACTATAATCTCAATCATTTCCAGCTCAAAAAAATCTCATTTTTGGTCTTAGTAATTGATTACATCACCCTTGTAATCGATTACCCGAGGAACAGAATCTCTGTAATCGATTACAATCTCATTGTAATTGATTACGTGATTCCCAGAACCACGTTTCGTAACTTCAAGGCCCTGGTAATTGATTACACAACTGTGGTAATCGATTACCAATTGGACAGAACCTCCGTAATCGATTACCCACAAGTTGTAATCGATTATGTGATTCCTAGAAGCACCATTTCATGACATCAGAGGCTTGGTAATTGATTACACCACTCTTGTAATCGATTACAAGCTAGACAGAATCTCTGTAATCGATTACACACCAGACGTAATCGATCACCAGATTTCCAGAATCACGATTTTATATCCTTAAGAGCTTGGTAATCGATTACAAGCCCTGTGTAATCGATTACCACGCGTAAACTTGCAGAAAATAGAGTTCTCCAGGTCCTCTAACTCAAACCAAACCAATCTTTATCATATTTAATCAACAGGATACTCAAATATACCTTCAAATCATGCAAGAGGCATCAATAAATCATACAAACCCAACAAAATGCACTATCATCAAGAACAACATAAAAATGAAAGAACTTTATACATGGATTCAGAAATCAAGAATAACACACATACAAGACATTCCCTCACTACCAAGATTAGTTGAAGAGGATCATCTCCCTCTTACCTATTTGGAAGACAACACAATGTGCCACTCCTTCTTGCCCTAGATTTTCATTTTCCCCCTTCAAGAAAACTCCAATGTGAGTGATCACCACAATGTCCACTCAAACCATGAAAAATAGGTTCTTGGTCACCAAGGTGGCCAAGAGAAACGAAAATAGCAAGAAAAATGGAAGAAAGTTGAAGGCTTTACCTTAAAGCTCCAAGCTTTAGCTTCAATGGTGGAAGAAGAATGGAAGAAGAAGAAGAAGAAGAAGAAGAACTAAAAGATGGCAACAGAAAAGGACTTGGAATGGTGTAAGAAAGGAAGAATCTTTGATGATGAAGCAAGCAAAGGATGACTGCCTCCAGGAGTGGTTGCACGGTGGAGAAGAAAAGAAGAAGAGAGGAAATGGATATTTAGGGGTGTAGAAAAATGAGAGTGTAATATTAGGAAGAGGAGAGAAATTATTTAGGCTTCCCTTATAGCCTCCGCCGTAGAAGAGTGGAGAAGGGAGAGAGAAAAATGTGTCAAATAGGAAGCTTCTTGGAAACTTCCTACAAGGGGTTTTAATTAACTAAATTTTCTTTTTCTTCTTTCTTGAAAATAACACTAAAAAAGGGTTTGACACAAGGTAATTTTTGAATAATGTGATAAGATTTTTATCACGTGTTATTATTTATTGGATGTAGTTATGGTTGGTAGAAGTCGGCATTAACAAATCTGACAGATAAATTCTTCGCAGATAAACCTCGGGTTTAGTAAGATCCCCCGTCGACGTTTCCATAGTTCAAGGTTTTCAGAGAAAATGTCTCATTTCTCCGGTTTCGCTCAGTACACACGTAAAACAAGAAATATATTAAAATATTCTACGTTCTCAGAAAATTCTAGGAAAAATTTCTAAAAAATCACAAATATTTTAGAATGAATTCTGATAGTAGAAAAGTAAATTTTGGGGTGTTACAGATGATATGCTGTGCTCAAACTAAGCTTTGTCCCAAAACCTTTCTACAAGGCTTCCCAAAATCTAGATGTGAATCTAGGGTCTCTATCAGAAACTATTGAAAAGGGAATACCGTGCAACTTAATTATCTCTTGAAGGTATAACTGAGCTAATCTATCTAAGGAGTAGTTAACCTTATAGGGTATAAAATGGGCAGACTTGGTTAATTTATCCACTACAACCCATATAGCATCAAAACCTAACTAAGTCCTGGGCAAACCCATCACGAAACCCATTGTGATGTTATCCCATTTCTACTCAGGTATTACCAAATATTGAAGTGGTCTAGAGGGTTTCTGGTGTTCTATCTTAACCTTTTGACAAGTTAGGCACCTAGACACAAACTCGACTATGCCCTTCTTCATTCCAGACCACCAAAATAACTTTTTTAAGTCTTGATACATTTTCGTGGCTCCCGGATGTATAGAGTACTAACTATAGTGAGCTTCTTCAAAGCTTCTTCAAGGATCTTTTCTTTGATCATGGATTCACGAGGAATGCAAAGTCTACCTCTAAATTTAATCATTCCGTCATCCGCCATATCAAACTCTCTAGGATTACCCAAAAAAGATCTGCTCACTTAGATCACTAAGAGTATCATTTTCCTTATGAGCCTCTAAGATCTGAGTCCTAAAGTCCCTCACTATGTCCACTCGGCTCACACTAAGACTATATGGCAACACAGTTACTAAAAGGCTCAAGTCTCTAAAACTCTCTAGAAGTTCACTCTCTGGGATCATCAGACGAGACACATGTAGGGATTTCCTACTTAGTGCATCAGCCACCACATTGGCTTTACCTGGATGATACTTTAAATAAAAATCGTAGTCTTTCAAAAATTTCATCCATCTCCATTGACTCATGTTCAACTCCTTTTGATAAAATAAATACTTCAAACTTTTATGATCACTGAAAACCTTAAATTGAACTCCATACAGGTAATGTTTCTAAGTTTTCATAGCAAACACTACTACAGCCAGCTCCAGATCATGAGTAGAGTAGTTCTCCTTATGAGGTCTCAACTATCTCGATGCATAGGCAACAACTCTCCTATGTTGCATCAAAACACAACCCAAACCCACCTTTGAAGCATCACAGTACA
Source organism: Ormosia emarginata (assembly GCA_029884605.1). Classification (NCBI taxonomy): domain Eukaryota; kingdom Viridiplantae; phylum Streptophyta; class Magnoliopsida; order Fabales; family Fabaceae; genus Ormosia; species Ormosia emarginata. The sequence continues at coordinate 20,867,083 of JAQQTP010000074.1, read as the reverse complement.
CCTTAAAGTTTTCCAAAGGATCTGAAATCACCAACACTGGTGTAGTAATCAACCTCACCTTTAGCTCTTGGAAACGATCCTCACATTCCTGAGTCCAATCAAAAGAACTACCTTTCCTAGTTAATCTAGTCAAGGGTAGTGCTAATTGAGAAAAACCATTTATGAACCTTCTATAGTACCCCGTTAGGCCTATGAAGCTTCTGATCTCTGTTATAGTGTTGGGTCTCTCCCACTGCAACACTACATCAATCTTACTTGGGTCCATAGAAATCCCTCCCTGAGATATCACATGTCTCAAAAACTGAACTTGTGAAAGCCATAACTCACATTTCGATAGTTTGGAAAACAACCTATTCTCTTTAAGCATTTCTAACACTATATTTAGATGTTGCGCATGCTCCTCCATTGTCTTAGAATAGATTAAGATATCATCTATAAACATCACAACAAACTGATCCAAGTAGGGTCTAAAGATCCTATTCATGTAATCCATGAACACTGCCAGAGCATTAGTCATCCCAAAGGACATCACGAGATACTCATAATGCCCATACCTAGTTCTGAAAGCAGTGTTAGGGACATTCTCTTCCCTAACCCTTATCTGATGATAACTAGACCTAAGATCAATCTTTGAGAAAATCACAGCTCTTCTCAGATGATCCATTAGATCGTCTATCCTAGGCAACAAATACTTATTCTTAATGGTAACCTTATTCAGTTGTCTGTAATCCACACAGAGCCTCATGGTACCATCCTTTTTCTTCACTAGTAACACAAGTGCTCCCCACGGAGAAACACTCGGCCTAATGAAATGCTTATCCAACAAATCCTCAATTTGCTTCTTGAGTTTTGCTAACTCTAGTGGTACCATTCTATAGGGTGCTATAGAGATAGGTCCCATCCCAGGCACTAAGTCTATAGTAAACTCTATATCTCGCTCAAGAGGCAACTCCACTATATCACTTGGGAAAACTTCAGGATATTCACTTACCACAGATATTTCACCTATGCTTTGCTTAACCTCAGCACTTAGTGACAATAAGAGAATATATCCTAAAGATCCCTCCTTCAAACAAAGATTGACCTGATTCGCAATGTGATACACAGACTCAGAGGAAATGACTCTGGTAGGTATATCTAACAAGAAAACTAGGGATTTTTCTGAATAGTTCAACACTACATGGTTGGTGGACAACCAATCCATGCCAAGGATGACATCAATATCTACCAAAGGCAAACAAATAAGGTTTACATGAAAAATCCTATCTTCTACTTTCATACAACAATCAAGACATACTCTGGATGTTGTAACTGGTTTACCAGTGGCCGTAGATACAGATAAGTCATAAGAAAGTTTAGACACAGGCAAATCTAACACCTTCACACAATCACTAGAAACAAAGGAGTGGGATGCTCCCGAATTATACATCTCAGTTAAAAGATGATCATGAATAATGCATTTACCTTCGATAAGATCAGAAGACTGAGTGACCGCTTCACCACCTAGAGTATACACTCTCCCCCTAGCTTGTGGTTTCTGGGTAGGCACAACTTCCTTCTTTGATGAACAATCTTTAGCATAATGCCTAGGTTGCCCACAGACAAAGCATACCGAGTAAGGTCAGTCTCCATGTTGCTTTCCACACTTAGGACACTTAGGTCACTGCTTCTGAATCTACTTACCCTTGTCTTGAGGGAAGCTAGATTTAGAAGTCCCTTTCTTGAACTTATCGTCACCCCGCTTCCTCTTTTGGAAGTCTTGTGACTTAGGCTCCACCGAAAGCTTCTTCGAACGCCCTTTGATTATCCTGCACTTGTTAATCAAAGTTTCAAAGTTTTGAATCTCATGCGGTAGGATAGCATTCTGAATGTCTTCCCTTAGTCATTCCTCAAACTTAACGCACTTCTAGGACTCATCTGGGTTAAGTTTGATACAAGATGAGAAATTAGACAATTCATTGAATTTGGCCACATACTGACTAACAGACATATTCCCCTGCTCGAACCTAAGAAATTCCATCTCTTTTGCATTCTGTAGGTTTTGCGAAAAGAACTTTCTCAAAAATGATCTCTTAAAGACCTCCCACATAATAGGAGTCCTTGCTGCCACAAGAGCTCTCCTGGCATCTACCCACCAATCCTCTACCTCACCCTCCAGCATATAAGTAGCAAAAAGTACCTTTTGTTCATCTGAACAAGCCATGACCGTAAAATTCTTCTCCATCTCTTTGAGCCAATCGTCAGCTCTGACTGGGTTGTACTCTCCTTTGAAGGAAGACGAATTAGATTTCCTAAACTCAAAGAGATTCTGGAAAGTCTGATTCCTCCCAGCTACTTCTTGATCTGGTTGCCCCTGAGGGTGTGGTGATAGTGTAGGTGGTTGATGTTGAGTCGCCGACATTCTTTCAAACATCCTGTTTGCCGTAGCGGCTTGCTCTCTCATGGCTTCAACATGAGTGGTTGTTTGGTTTCGCAATGCATCAGCCATTGTCATAAAGGCTCCATCCATACTAAGGTCTTCATTAGATGAGTTCCTTATTGTACGAGTTTACCATTTTGGTGCCATAGTTTTCTACATACACAGAACAATACATATTGAGTTGATCAGTTCTCAATATCATGTAACCGTGTAACAATGGCTATTAACAATCCAATACTTAAACAAGAGATAAAGAAATGCATGACACACAAAGGAATGCATTGTCAGTCCATACCCCAGCTCAACAGGATGAATTGCTTTGATACCATAATGTAACACCCTAACACAATTGTCATAAAGTACGAGGAATATTTTAGGAATAAAATGTAATAGAAGTGTCACTTCTAAGAATGCACATAAATAAATTCCATAATAACCTTTATAGTTAATATAGAAAGCCTCGAATGATAAAAAGATTATATATATATATATATATATATATATATATATATATACATCACTAGCTAACAAGCCATATTGTATACATAAACTTTTATATATAACCAGAAAAGTAATAGTATACTAACTGGTTCAAAAAGAAATAAAATTGCTAAACTAATCCTTCTACTTCTTTTTTTTCTTGCCTTTTTTCTTTGAAGAGTTTTCACCTGGATTTATATGGAACACACAGGGATGAGAAACCATAATTACTAAGTATTCGCATACCAGGACCAACAGTTAATCATTTACAACAAATAATGAATTGAACACATTAATATTTGAAACAATATAAATATCCAAAAATCAATAACATCAAAAGATCGCCCATACAATCCTAAGATATTATCAAACCAATAACTAACCAATCAATCGATCAAGCAATGACAACTGCCCATACAATCGTCAACCATGCAATGATTTATGATATGAGGAATGATTATGCTTAAACAAAGTTCTAATAGAATGATTATGTAATGCTAATGCAAGTTTTAAGATTTGAAAACACAAGCTACTTGTTTAATTTCCCAAAAACCTCTGTCTCTTGTTTATACAAAGTAGGATAAGCTTAAAAGCCTAAATCCTACTTGGTAATAGGTAAACACCTTCCTGACACTAATGTAAGAGTACTATTGTCACCCCATACTGGTAACCCTGACCACAATAGTATACTTGCTACGAGAATCTAGATCAACACCTTGTTCTTTGGCCATATGGTTGTGCACACCATGATAAGTTACAATACATAGGAAACTAACAAGTACCAAGTTTAAAAACCAAATACGAAGAACTATCTTAATTCACAATTAAAATACATCACAAGATCCCCATAACCAAGTGATTATCCAATACTAATACATACAGGTCCTAGCATCACCTATCCCACAAGGTAGCAAGAACTATGTAGCTAGTATTTCCTTACCTAAAACTTCTCATCATCACTTCACAAGTGATTTCTAAGTCAACCTCATGTTGATCAAAGTTTTAAATTGTCCCTAAGGCATTCTAACTCAAGGATTTGCCTAAGGTTTCACAACTCTTAGATATATGTCATATGGTTATTCTCTCCAAGAATTACCCTTATTTGTGTCTCAACACACTTAGGAAAGCATATGAGAATGATCCCAACACTTAGGACCTTCTAAAGATATCAACAACATATTTTTGAAGATTTTGGAGCTCACGCCGCGACACCACCTGTGCCACGCCGCGGCGCCCTACTCTCGGGTTCCAATACTGGAAGTGAATCAGTCTTACGTTGCGGCGTGAAATACTTGCGCCGCAGTGCCAGCATCAGAACATGGATTCTGTATAATTCTGCAAAATATGGGTACTGTTCCATTGGAACAAGTTCTAGATTTTGGCCACTCCAAATCAGTTTCTAGTTGATTTTAAGTTCCTAACAAGTCCACTAACATAAAGGAAATAAAAAACACTAATTAATTTCATAAAAAATTGATCAAAACACCAAATCACTCATCCAAACCCCTTAAATCAACACTTAGAGCATTTTAGGTCAAAATGGATAGTTTTGGTTTCTAATCCAAAGTCTTTACACAAACAAGTCATAAACAACATTTATAACTCATTTAAATAAGAAAAATACATAAAACACCACAAGAACTCAATTTGGCATATTAAACCTCAAATAAATCTAACATGAAAAAATGAGGGAAAAGATGAAGTTGAGTTCAAGAACCCCTACCTTGAGTTCCTCAAGCTTCTATGGTGATGGAGATGATGGTGGAATAGATCACAAATCTTCAAGTTTTCCTTTCCCTTTAGCTTTCCTCGTCTTCCCTTCCTTCTTTTCTCTTTTCTCTTCCTTCTCTCTTTGTTCTGTTTTCAACCGTGAAAGAAGAATGAGATGGTGATACAAATATCACATTAAGGAAGTCAAGAAAGAGGGCTGAAATCGTGGATGGCTTATGGCCTTTAGTTACCATACTAGTAATTCTCGATCTGCTAAAAGCACTCAACTTTAGATAAATCAAGTTTTCCAAGTTCCAACAACTTTAAAATAAATCATAGGATTCATTAAAAATATTGTTGTACCAAAACCATCATTTTTCATATCTGGGACTAGTCATTCCAGCTTTAATTAGACAACCAGTATGCCTAAAAATACCAAACTGACTCTGAAAATTCTTAAACTTTAACCACATCATAGAATACACATTTGTGACTTAGGAATAAATTATCCACATGTTTTTCCATTGGCTAAGCCATTTATGCTAAAATGTAGGTCATTTTAAGTTATTTTGCACCTTTCGGCTTGCAACAAAATGCCTAAATGATGATCACATATTTTATACATTAATAAACCCTCATTTTTAGTCATTTACACTCTCTATGTACTTAATTGATTGAGTTTGGTTATGTTTTGTAAGTTTGGACTCAAATTGGACTTAATTAATTTTTTCAGTATTATTTGGGTCTTACACTATTTCTGTATTTCCGTCATATCTTAAGTTCTAGATGTGTAAAAATTATGTATCTTACCTTGTAAGAAATATAAGAGAGAGTTTTACAACTTTCATGAGAGCTCCAGGTAAAATACGGACATCTAGAGGAGCTAATTGGGCTTGGAAGTCAGAATACGGGTTTTGTGATTGGAACCTGAACAGTGTGCAGTAATCAGAGCATAACTTGGGCTGTAGGAACTTTTTTGCGCTAAAATTTGGATACTTAAAATTTAAGACCCATATCTACAACTTTCATGAAGAACATAAGAGCTCATTCGGCCAGCTTGGAGGTGATATTGGGTCTGGAAGTCAAAACAGAGGTGCTGAAACTGGGCCTGAATAGTCTACAGTAATTGGGTCATATCTTGGGTTGTAGGACGAATTTTTGGATGATTTTGGTGGCACTGGAAAGCTGAGACAAAATGCTACAATTTCATGAAGACCATGTTGCTCCATTCTGATGGCATCAATGAGATCAACACTAAATGATTTCAGAGACAAAGAATCTCAATAATTTTCCACTCACCAACTCACCATTTAGCATTTTCCACTCATTCACCCACTCATCCACCTACTCTTAATCACCCCCTTGTCATTTTGTATCCCTAATCCTTTATAAAAGGCACTATTGGCTGATCATTTGGTGCTCTTGGTGTTAGGCTTAGTTTTTAGAAGTTATGGTTATGCTTGTTTATTGTTTTCCTTTGTTGTAATTTTCTCTTGCTCTAAATTGAAGCTATGTTCATCTTTCTCTTCTTCTCTCTTTCTTTCTTCTTATCTATGAGTAACTAAATCTTCATCTTGCTTGGGTGAAAGAGTGAAGATCTTGGTAATGAAATAAGGTTAGATTATTCTATTTCTTATGCTTAAATAATATATTATCAAATGGACATTATATGTGTTGTATTTTGTTTCCAATCAATTTAGATACCTTCTTTGTATAATGGAGATCTTGATTTATTGTAGACAATAGGATTGGCACAATGAATGCTTGAACTCATTTACAAATGTTGGTAGATAATTAAAAGAATCATAATATGATTGCATATATAATTGAACTTTGAATGTTATATTTTCTGATTGGAACTTCCGTTATGTGTAGATTTCAATTGAGTTATAAAGAGAAATAATCTTGCCTTTAAGTTATTACCAAGAGTGGATCTCCTAACCCAAACAAGTTCTTAAATTCATTTGTGAACATCTTTTAATACTTTTGGTATTGTGACAAATCCTTTTCTTACCTCAATTAATTTTTCTTCATCAATTCCCTATGAATCGACCTTGGACTCTCGAGAAATTTATTACTTGAGACAACCTACACTTGAGTTTGCATCCTTTAAATCCCGCAATCAAGTTTTTGGTGTTGTTTCCGGGGACTTGATTTGAAGTTTTAATCTATTGAGGTTCTTTTTCTTTAATAAAATCTATTCTCTCTTCTCCCTCACCGGAGCAAAAGATCGGCTTGCCGATCCTTGGGTTTCTTTACTAACTCTCTAACTTTCTAACTATTTAACTTACTAACCTACTAACTTGCTAACATACTAACTTTCTAACTTTTATATTTATGTCATTTATTTATGTTTACTAACTTTTAATTTATATCATTTATTTTTTGCTTACTAACTTTTATTTTCTACTCTCTAACTTTTGATTTACGTCATTTATTTTTTGCTCTCTAATTTTTTAATTTCGGTTATTTATTATTGCTTTCTAACATAACGAAATAATCTTCTTTCTTCTCTTCTCTTTCGCCGGCTCTGGTGGGGCTCTGCTACTCTCTTGTATTCATATTTTAAATTTATTTTCTGTAATTTACTTTATACACTTTATTTTCTATATTTTACTTTATGCACTTTCTAACTTACTAATTATTAACTCTCTGATTATCTAACTTTTTCCTTTATCAGTTATCTAATTTTTTACTTGTTAATATTTATTAGGTGGTTGGTTCATACCACATCCTTGTAATATTTAATGGCTAGTGTAAACAGCCGATTTGTACATTATTTTTCCATTTTAAGTCATTTATTTATGCTTAATTGGTATCGTGATTTAAATTCTGGTCGTTTAGTTAAAATTAATCCTGGTATTTTATATATTGATTTGTTTGAATCACAATCACACACAATTGACACAATGGCTGAAAATGAAAGTATACATGATGAACATGAATCAACCGTTGCAAACCATGCGTGAATATTTGCAACCACCTCGAAATTCTAGTCCATCATATTTTATCTTTCCACTCAATGCCAATAATTTTAGATTTAAGCCAGGTATGATTTCTTTACTTCCTAATTTTCATGGTTTAGAATCTGAAAGTCCATATTTACATCTGAAAGAATTTGAGGAAGTATGTATTGCTTTCAATGACCAAAATTGCACTGAAGAGATTGTTAAGCTTAAATTGTTTCCTTTTTCTTTAAAAGATAAAGCAAAATCTTGGCTTAACACTTTGAAACCAAGATCAATTGGCACATGGCAAGAAATGCAAGGTGAGTTCTTAAAGAAATTTTTTCCAACACATAAAACGAATGCTATGAAAAGACAAATTCAAAATTTTTTCCAAAATTCAAATGAAGCATATTTTCAATGTTGGGAATGGTTTAAAGATTTGTTAAATTCTTACCCACATCATGATTTTGAAAAATGGCGCACTATAAGCTTCTTTTATGAAGGTTTAACACCTGAAACTAAACAATTTGTGGAAATAATGTGCAATGGTAAGTTTCTTAATAAAGAACCTGATGAAGCTTTAGACTATTTAAACCAGTTGGCTGAAAATTCTCAATCTTAGCATAATACTAACCCTTCTGAAAATTCAATTAGATCTAACCTTGCATGCGCTAATAAAGGAAAATATCACCTTAGTCAAGAGGAAGATCTAAATGCCAGGTTTGCCAGTTTTGCTAGAAAAATTGAAGCAATAGAATTAGGAAAAGCAAAAAGAATCAAATTTGTGCAAAATGAAGAAATTTGTAACATTTGTGATGACTTAGGACACTCAACACATGAATGTCCTAATATTCCTGTTTTTAAAGAAGTTGTATGTAACACCCCGAAAATTAGTATTTTATTTGTTTTGGTCGATTCTGAATTATTTTGAATAATCCTACTCGACTTCTGTGAATTTTATGATTTATGTGATTTTTAGGAATTTTTGGGAGTTTTTGCGTTTTTGATTATTTTAATATTAATTTGGGCGGTATGTATATAAGCCTTCGTATTTTATTTCTTTCTCTCAATCCTTAATTATTTTTACTAATCTGATTTAATTTTCATAAGTTTCACAATTATTATGATTTTTGTGAATTTTTATGATATTTTAGATATTTTGAATATTTTAATATATTTTAGATATTTTAAGATATTTTGAATATTTTATTATATTTTAGATATTTTGAGATTTTATTATTTTTAGATATTTTGATATTTTAGGATATTTTAAGATATTTTGAGATATTTTGAGATATTTTGAATATTATATTATATTTTTGATATTTTGATATATTTTGAATATTTAATATATTTCTGATATTTTGGGCTATGTGTGGGCTGAGGCGGACCTTAAAAAATAAAAATTTTATTGGCCGAGAAAAGCTTTGTCTTGTTGATTCGGTCGGGAACTTACTAAACTCGAAACCGGAAACAATTTTTGAAGTTTTATTTTCCTTCGATTTTATCTAACAAATAAAATCGAGGTATGTTTTATTATTCATTGGAAGATATTTTTCTTGAAAAATATCTAGTGGATGATTCTAGACGCAAGCCTAGTCACTCACTCTAGAATGTTCTAGATGATGACTCATCGTTGGTGACTCACCTAGGTGACTAGCCTAGTGACTCACATGTTCCAGACTGTTCTAGAAGATGCATCGTCAGCGCGCCTAGTCATCGAATGCTTTACACGTGGACCAATGAGGAGCTGATTAATATTGGTGGCTGTGACTCATCGCTAAGGACCAATGGAAATTCGACATGTGGCGTGACACCTCAACACCTGTGACTTAGTAGATTCTAGAAGGTTCCAGAAGCGGTGACTCGCCCTGTGACTCACCGTAGTGAGTCACCTGTTCCAGAAGCTTCTCTGACGACTCACCGTGCTGACTCAGCATCATGACTCACCATTAGTGACTTAGCACGCTGACTCGCCATGCTAACTCACCTATTCTAGAAAATATCTACGCTGACTCATCATGTTGACTCATCGTAGTGAGTCACATGTTCTAGAAACTTCTCTTTGATGACTTGCTCTGTGACTTATCAAGGGCAATCAGTAGAAAATGATCAACAATAGTTGCTACCCAACTGAAGTAAGAGAAAAATCTGTGTATATTTTATTACTCATTGAACAATAGATATTGACTTTATAAATAGTAATTATTGTTCATTGGTTAAAGTATACTAGAAATCATACAGTGTACACCAATAGAAATTGGTTAACAAAAATAGCAACCAATAGGAATCAAGTTAGTAAATATTCAACCAATAAAAATTGGTCAAGAATAATGGCTTGACTCTTTAGGGACCAATAGGAAACAAGTTATTAAACAAATTTGGACTTCTTGAAATTTATTGGTTCTACGGTGAAGGAGGAGAGCAAATTGTTCTAAATAGCCAATTCACTTTGTGAAATTCATGTAGGAAGCCTAAGTTAAACAAATAAAGACTAGTCAATATTGATGGCTATTCTTTGTTGTGTCCTACGGCCAAGCAAAATTTTTGTAAAGCAAATATTACAATTCAATTCTTATCACCTTTTATTAATTGAGCCAAATAAGACAAGTCAATTTTGGTGGCTACTCTCCATGTGTTTCTACGGCAATGTGAACTTTAGGAAGGCAATTTTTTACAATTCAATTCATTCTTATTTCTCTATGCATTTACGACCATGCATAGTAAAAGGAAACAAGTTTAATTTCAATTTCCTAAAGCTAGTCAATTTTGGTGGCTCTTCATTTGGTGTCCTACGGCTATACATAGTAAATAGGAGACTTTGTTTTCATTTAATCAAAGTCTTCACCTTTTCTCCAAAGCTATCAAACAAGCAAAGCTCTCAAATTTTCTTTCTCCTTTTCTTATTCAACCTCACGGCCTCCCCACCCAATCTACTTATTCACTTTTCTATAATTCTAAATTACCTTATATCTGGCTATATACTTCATCTCAAGCTACTTTGTAGTTGAAACCTAAGCTTGAATTATCCATTTTCTATCTTGTTCTTCAAAACTCAAGTTTGAAGCCTTGACGGTAGGGTTCTTTAATCTTCATGTTTCTATCCATTTCAAAGTTCTAATCATGATTTTAATCCATGATTATTTTAGTTTAGAGCCTTAGGTATTAATATTGCATGTTTTCTTTGATTTTCAAGAGACTCTTGGTGGAGAAAGTTTACTTGAAGGAGGCATACGAGGAGCTTTGGAGGTTTCTTCAAGAGGTAAGAGGGAGATTACCCTCATCAGCCATGTGTTGGTCGTGAGGAATGAATGTGTTTGTAGTGAAGAATCCATAAGGATTCATTCACTTGGTTGTTTATTGTTTTTCCTAATTGTGTTTGATTTTGTGTGCAAGCATGTCTATAGTTTTAGAATATATAGTATGTGTTTTATGATTGCTTTAATATTTTGTATGTTTTATGATTGCTTTAATATATAGTATGTGTACATAGATGCATGATAATTATTGTAACATGTAAATAACATATAAGGATTTGCATGAGTGTTCCAAAGAACAATAAAGGGGCTCACGGCCTCAATAAGAAAAAGAGGACCAAAATGTTCTCAACCATTTTCTAAAACAATGATTTAATGAATTTAGGTAATACAATGAATTTGACATTGATTTAGAAGATGGAAAATGATCCAAAGATCAAATGCAAGGATTTTGGGGAATTCGACCAATATGTCATATAATATATATTTAATTTCTAAAATTATTTTCCAATGTAGATCAAGTAGTTAATTACAAAAGAATTTGATTTCAATAAATCTTTGGGAAATAAAATGGAAGAACTTAGTTTTAGAAATTAAAGTTAGAGGATTTTACTATAAATATGAAATACAGTGAACATTTGAAAAATGCTAACATAGAGCTCACTTTGTGTTTTGAAGCACGTTAGTAGTTTTCAAAAGTGTAATTAAATGGTTGTAATATAAACAAAAGAATTTTTAACAGAAAACCTAGAAAACCATTATTATAGATTTTCTAAGCAAAAATACTATCAATTTTTGTTAAAAATAAACAAATAAGATAGAAAAGATATCCAATATAATGTATACGGTATGAAAAATATTCTACGTAGTTCAAATGTATTAAATATTATTTTTGTTTATTTGAATAGTGATTTTTAAGGAATTCGAATAAGAAAATGATTTAAAAATCTTACGCGATTGAGAAAACGTTTGAAAAACTCTACGCGATTTCAAAAACAGCAAAATATATTTACGCGATTTAAAAATGTTTGTAAAAATGACAGAATTTTGAAAATGCGATAAAATTTCTACGCGATTAATTGGAACAGCGAATTTTTACTGTCGGGCCAAAGTGGTGGACCTAGACATGTTGAGATACAGATACTGTCAAGTGGGACGTACTGTATATTTGAGAATTTTGCCATTGAGGGCATATTTGAGATTTTTTCCATTGAGGGCATATTTGAGATTTTTGCCATTGAGGGCATCTCCATAAATACGAATATTTAATACTATTGAGGGTATTCTGGTAATTTTTATCATACATTTGTGCCAATTTGGTTGATAATTGGTGATTTGATTGACGAGATGAATAACATCGTGTTATCGGTGTGATAAGCGTAGTGTGGTTCAATTTGAATGAACTTGGAGGCATTAGTGTGCGGATTATTCCATTTGTGGACAGTTGGTCGCTCCTCTGGGCCATGGTAATTGGTAACACACTAATGAACTCGACACGCAATATACTTAATCGAGATCTTGTAAAGTCTAATAGTACATTGTCTGTAGTGACACGACGTTAGACAATGTGCTACACCACGCCATGTGACTGTGGGCTATAGACGCAGCGTGAGACTGCAGAATAGTTTGGTTGGGCAGCCGTGGTACTAATAGATTTTGCGGGTCATTCTCTCTGATGTCTGTATGTGTTTAGCTCCATGGAGTAGGAATGAGTCTGTGTATATTGACATATCTTATCTGCATCTTAATGTGGTTATTTATATTCAATGTTGAGATATTATATATGATGTGTTAATGTGAGTTATTGTGCATGATGTGATTATGTAGTTTATTGTATCAATTGTTATATCTATCAGGGTAATGTTAATGCTATTCATTTTATTATAACTTGTGTTTATGGGAATTATTTGTAAATTGATAACATGATTATAATTGTGATATCTGTGTGTATGGAATGACTTTGTCATTCGCATTATTCTTTGCTACCGTACTGGTATTGGTGAAAGGGTGTAACGCCCCTTTTTCTCCCTTGTATCATAACGGGTGAGAAGAAGGAACGTCGCACTATAGTGAAACAACACAAAAATAACTACGGAAAATTTGAGCATTTTTTTTAACATAGTTCCGGTTAAAACTTCCATTGAATATACATATACACCTGTTTGTAAATATATCGCGTGATTGATTTAAAATTAAAAGTTCCCCCTTCATATAAAACTTCTTATCAAAAACGTCAAAGAGAAATCAACTTGTAATGAAACATACAACCATGTACAATATAGATAGTTACATACTTTGTACTAGAATTACAAGCCTGTTTAAATTACATTTCCAAAAAAAGATATACAAAAAGCAAAATGTGTACCTACCCCAAGAGATACAAATATATCTACCCACAATCCAGTAGTACGTCAGGCTCCCTCAAAATAAACGGATAGCCATCCGTAGCCATCAATTTAAAAACCAACTCTAAGACTGCCTGGAGTGAGAAGGAACCGTAGATGGATCCTCCTCAGGGTCCTCGTCGTCCGGCAAGACATCCATCGGGACGACAGAACAGCGGGCAGGAGCCCGGGCAGTAGACAAGAAAGAGTCGTCACGTGGGGTATAGTACATATCTGCCCACATATCTCTCCCAGGCATATAAAATTCTAACCACACAAAAGCATGAAAGTCAAAAATAGAAGCAGTGTAACGTCCCCATGCCAAAGACACCGTCAATTCGCCGTGGTACACGCATCAGTCAGTCTGCACGTTGATGTGCCAGCAATCCGGACCACCATGAAAGTTGATCCTCACGTAACCAAAAAAATCCACGGGGGCGAAAAGACATTCTCAGCAACTTCAGTCTCAATCGAGATGAGGCCAGAAACCCTGAAACTCAGTAGCTTCCTTGTTCTCCTCACGAGTGCCTTCTAGAGAGCATACGATTCAACCAAAATGCAAAATAAAGAAAAGTACCGAAAGAGGTGAGATTCCCAGCTTTCAGTACCAACAAGGCAACAAGAGAATAAACGGCGTCACACGCCCACATAAGACACAGTTAATACATACAGGTATAGTAACACACGAAAGTAATTAATAAGAGTAAAATAGCAAGGAGCAATAATTAACATCATCCATGGCCAACTAGCAACCTTAGCATTACCAAGAATCAAATGAATATCACAGTCATAATAGTAAACACATTATCCAATCATGAATGCTCAATGGACCATGTGACTGACAACTCACAATGCAACAAGGGTACCAAAGTTCCTACTCCATGGAGCTAGACATAAACATTTTCGGAGTGAATGATCAAGGAGTAATGCCAGTGTATCGTTAGCCTTAAAAATATAGTGTGCTCATCACATAAAAACATTTGCGCAAAATAGCTCACACATGGCACCTCAACAGTTGATCGCGACATAGGAAGATCTCGGCGGGATCGTCGGGGTGTTGCATTGGTCTATCCCACAGCCCCAGTGGAGCTACCACTGTCTATTGTGAGACACCCACACCCCGACGCCCCCAGGGTCAACAACATATGACACCTACGCTTAGTCTATCCGCACCCGCACATAGGTGTTATTCAAACTCCTAGGCAACATAGCCTTCTCAACAATGTCCCATGGACAATACGCATGCATGATGACACAATGTCCAATCATGTAATGTTCATCAACGATGCATTTAGCATAAGCCTTTCCTCAATGGCACATAAGCAATATTCAATGTCCAACATGACATATCAACAATACATTTGTTCAAAACATTGCCTCAATGGCACATCATCATCCTTATCTCATTGAGCACTACATCAATAATTCTCATCACCAACATGCATTTCTTACTACACATATACCACAATTTCCATAATCATGGATCCAAGGATTCCATATTCAAAACCATTTCTTCCCTATTGGGGTGAATGCACATTTCTATCACAATTTAGTAAAGTAAAATCCTTGAATCCAGGGTTTTTAGGTTATGTTTGAGTTACAAAGCATAAAGAACCTTAATCTAATCATTTTCAGCTCAAAAATCTCATTTTTGGTCTTGGTAATCGATTACAAGACCCTTGTAATCGATTACACCGAGAAATCAGAACCTCAGTCGATTACAATCTCATTGTAATCGATTATGTGATTCCCAAAATCACGTTTCGTAACTTCAAGGCACTGGTAATCGATTACACAACCGTGGTAATCGATTAGCAATTGGACAGAACCTCCGTAATCGATTACCCACAAGTTGTAATCGATTACGTGATTCCCAGCAGCACCATTTCGTGACATCAGAGGCTTGGTAATCGATTACACTCCTCTTGTAATCGATTACAAGCTAAACAGAATCTCTCATGTCGATTACACACCAGATGTAATCGATTACCAGATTTCCAGAATCACGATTTTGTATCTTTAAGAGCTTGGTAATCGATTACAAGCCTCGTGTAATCGATTACCACATATAAGTTTGCAGAAAAATAGAGTTCTCAGGTCCTCTAACTCAAACCAAACCATTCCTCATCATATTTAATCAACAAGGTATTCAAATACAGCTTCAAATCATACAAGAGACATCAATAATTCTTACAAACCCAACAAAATACATTATCATCAAGAACAACATAAAAATGAGAGAACTTTATACATGGATTCAAAAATCAACAACAATACACATACAAGACATTCCCTTACTACCAAGGTTGGTTGAAGAGGATCATCTCCCTCTTACCTATTTGGAAAACAACACAATGTACTTCTCCTTCTTGCCCTAGATTTTTGATTTCTCCCCTTCAAGAAAAACTCCAATGTGAGTGATCACCACAATGTCCACTCAAGCCATGAAAAATAGGTTCTTGATCACCAAGGTGGCCAAGAGAAACGAAAATAGTAAGAAAAATGGAAGAAAGTTGAAGACTTTACCTTAAAGCTCCAAACTTTAGCTTTAATGGTGGAAGAGAAATGGAAGAAGAAGAAGAACCAAGAGATAACCAACAAGGAGAGTAGTCTTAGAATGGTGGAAGGAACAAGAAAATGTGATTGGTTTGGCAAATGAGGAAGTTGGTCTCCAATGTGATAATGTGTGTGTGTGGACGGTGGAAAGGAAGAAGAAGAGAGAAAAAGAGAAGTGGTATGTGGGTGTAGAGAAATTAGAGTGAATATTGAGGCAATGAAGGGGTAATATTTAGGCTTCCCCTTGTAGTTCTGCCGTAGAAGAGTGGGAAAAAGGGAGAGAGAAAAATGTGTTGTAAGAGAAATTGCTAGGAAGCTTCCCATAACAAGTTTGGATTAAATTTAATCTTTCTTTTGAAATTAAAACTAATAGATGTGATACAAAAATTAGATTTTGAATAATGTGATAATATTTCTAATATATGTTATTATTTATTGGACAATAGTTATAGTTGGTAGGAGTCAGCATTACAAATCTGACAGATAAATTTCTCACAGTGTTTTATTATCTCATCTGTTAAGATTTCTCGAGAAATGTGAAACCTTGTAAACTGTGTCCGGCCTCGGGTTTAGTAAGATCCCCGGTCGACGTTTTCATAGTTCAAGGTTCTCGGAGAAAATGTCTCATTTCTCCGGTTCCGCTCAGTACACACGTAAAATGAGAAATATATTAAAATATTCCGCGCTCTCAAAAAATTCCAAGAAAATTCTAAAAAATCATAAATATTTTTAGAATGAATTTTGATAGTAGAAAAACAAATTTTGGGGTGTTACAACTCTCCCCAACAAATAGGAATTTCGTCCTCGAAATTTTCCATACCTTAAAATAATTCGGGATATTGCTCCTTCATCTTGTCCTCCAGCTCCCACGTCACATCCCCAGTTGCTTCGTTCTAGATTACCTTCACTAGTGCAATGTCCTTTCCTCTGAGTTGCTTTGTCCTCCTATCCTCAATCCTTACAGGAGTTGTCTCATATGTCAAGTTTTCCTTCAATTGTACAGAGTCAGGTGCTATGACATGATCAGGATTTGGGATATATTTTCTTAGTTGTGACACATGAAAGACATTATGAAGATTTGAAAGAAAAGGAGGTAAAGCTATTTGGTAAGCAACAGGACCTATCCGACGAAGAATTTGGCAGGGTCCAAAAAAATTTTGGAGTAAGTTTTCTAGATTTGAGGACACGACCGACCCCAGTCATAGGCGTGATTTTCAAGAAGACATGCTCTCCTTCTTCGAACTCAAGAGGTTTCCTTCTTTTGTTCGCATAACTCTTCTACCGACTCTGAGCCGTTTTCATTTTCTCCTGAATCATTTTAACCTTCTCAGTTGTCTGCTGAATGAGTTCAGGTCCAACGGTAAGCCGTTCTCCATCTTGATACCAAAGCACGGGCGTCCGACACCTCCGCCCATATAAAGCCTCATAGGGCGCCATCCCTATACTTGAATGGTAACTGTTGTTGTAGGTGAATTCCACCAATGGCAAGATTTCATCCCAGCCTCCAGTTTGCTCTATCGCGCAAGCTCTCAACAGATCTTCTAACGACTGAATTGTTCTTTCTGATTGACCATCAGTTTGTGGATGGTAGGCAGAACTTAACCGCAACTTTGTTCCTATAGCCTCTTGAAGACTTTGCCAAAACTTCGAGGTAAACCGCGGGTCTCTATCGGAAACAATACTCGTGGGTATCCCATGAAGTCTAACAATTTCACCAATGTAAATCTTAGTCAACTTCTCCAACGGATATCTTATGTTGATTGGCAGAAAGTGAGCTGACTTCGTAAGTCGATCCACTATTACCCATATTGAGTCATATCCTTTCCGAGTTCTTGGTAACCCGACAACAAAGTCCATGGCGATGCTATCCCATTTCCATTCAGGAATAGCCAAGGGTTGTAGTAATCCAGCTGGTCTTTGATGCTCAACCTTCGTTTTCTGGCAAACCAAACAAGATAACACGCATCTAGCGATATCCCTTTTTATCCCATGCCACCAAAATAACTTCCTCAAGTCCTGATACATCTTGGTCATTCCAGGATGCATACTCAACTGACTAGAATGAGCATGTTCAAGTATGTACTTTCTGAGTTCTTCATCTCTAGGCACACAGACCCTTCCTTGGAATCTCAAAATCCCATCACTTCCTTCCTTCAATGTTGGCACACTACCTTGCTTTATCAATTCTCTTTCTTCTTGCAGGAATTTATCGACCTTTTGTTTCTCTCGAATATCATCGATCAGGTCATTCGAGATGGTGATCCTATTCATGCAGATTTTACTCGGTGTTAACTTTACAAATGACCATACATCTCTGAATTGCTCTATCAACTCCTTTTCTCTAATCATCATAGTAGCAACACTAATCGTCTTTCTAGTCAAAGCATCGGCCACCACGTTCGCCTTTCCAGGATGATACTGAAGTTGGAAATCATAATCTTTCAAGAATTCTAGCCATCTTCGCTGCCTCATGTTCAGCTCTTTCTGATCGTACAAGTACTTCAGACTTTTGTGATCACTGAAGACGTTGAATGTGGCTCCATACAAATAATGTCTCCATATCTTCAATGCAAACACCACTGTAGCTAATTCAAGATCATGTGTTGGGTAGTTCTTCTCGTGCACTTGCAATTGTCTTGAGGTGTAAGCCACCATTCCTCCGTTTTGCATGAGAACGCACCCCAAACCTTGATACGAAGCGTCACAGTACACTTCAAACGGTTCACTAGGATTCGGTAAGACTAGCACTGGTGACGTAGTCAGCTTCCTTTTTAACTCTTGGAAACTTCCTTCACAGGAATTTGTCCATTCAAAAGCTTGGTCTTTCTTGGTGAGTTGAGTGAGCGGTCCAGCGATTTTGGAAAATCCCTCAATAAACCTTCGGTAGTATCCGGCTAATCCAATGAAGCTTCAGATTTCCGTCACTGTAGTTAGTCTTTCCCACTGTAGTACAACTTCTACCTTTGAAGGATCCACTGCGACTCCTTCCTTTGTGATTACATCACCCAAGAACTTCACTTCGTCTAGCCAAAACTCGCACTTGGATAGCTTCGCATATAGCTCTTTCTCCTTCAGGATCTGGAGAACTATGCTGAGGTGCTCAGCATAGTCCTCGTGACTTTGTGAATAGATCAAAATATCGTCAATGAAGATGACAACGAATTTGTCCAAGTAAAGACGAAAGATCCTATTCATATAGTCCATAAAGATCGCAGGTGCATTTGTCACACCAAAAGGCATCACCAGGTACTCGTAATGACCATAACGAGTACGGAAAGCCGTCTTGGGAATATCTTCCACTTTCACTCTGATTTGGTGATATCCCGATCGTAGATCGATCTTAGAAAACACAACTGCTCCCTTCAATTGGTCCATCAAGTCGTCTATCCTCGGCAATGGATACTTGTTTTTTATCGTAACCTTGTTTAACTGACGATAGTCCACGCATAATCTTGAAGTCCCATCTTTCTTCTTGACCAACAATACAGGTGCTCCCCAAGGTGACACACTGGGTCTCACAAATTTCTTCTCTAGGAGTTCGTCCAGCTGCTTCTTAAGTTCCATGAGTTCTGCTGGTGCCATACGATAAGGCGCCATAGAAATAGGGCCAACTCCAGGTACCAAGTCGATAGAAAACTCGACCTCACGTTCCGGTGGCAAACCAGGTACATCGTCAGGGAAAACCTCAGGAAAATCTCGAACAACAGAAATTGAGTCCACATCAACTTCACTCTCAACTTTCAAAGAAGATAACAACATGTATCCTCGAGCTCCTTCTTTCAGGAAAGCTTTCACTTGGTTGGCGGTCAAAAATCTAGAATCCTTATCCAAAGGGAAAACTACTGTTTTTCTGGAACAGTCTAACAAAACATGGTTGGTAGATAGCCAGTCCATTCCTAATATCACGTCTAGTTGGGATAATGGTAAACAGATCAAGTCGACAGAAAAGACTCAACCTTCCACTATTAAAGGACAACCTAGACACACCTTAGTAGTGACTACAGGTTTTGCAGTAGGAGTCGAAACAGTCAAATCGAAAGGTAAAGAAGACACAGGCAATCCAAGTCTTTTCACATAATCATGTGAAATGAAAAAATGAGTAGCACCAGAGTCATACAGTACAATTAAAAGATTACCTTCAATGATACCTTCTCCTTGTATCAGATCCTCGGATTCAGAGGCCTCAGCACTACTCAGGGTGTAGACTCTGCCTCCAACTTGTGGTTTAGAAGTCTTAGCAGCATTGACAGATGGTTCCGCTTTGGTCTGGTTACAGTCTCGAGAAACGTGATAGGTTTCCTGCACCGAAAGCAAATAATTCCTTTAATTGTGCAGTCCCTTGTGAAATACTCCTTCCCACACTTCATGCATCTCGGAGTAGTTGTAGCATTCTGACCCATCCTTACAGGGCTTCCAGTTGGGCTGAAGTTGAAAATAGGCTGAAAATCTGGACAAGTTCTCAAACTTGGCAGCGTATTCACTCACAGTCATGCCTCCCTGTCGCAATCTCTGAAATTCCATTTCTTTCGCGTGCCTGGCACTTTCAGGAAAATATTTGTTCAAGAACCTTTCTTTGAACACTTCCCAGGTTATCACTCTATTCGCAGCTTGCAGCAGCCTTTGTTCTCTCGTCCACCAATGTTCAGCATCTCCCATCAACATGTATGCGGCATAGGTCACCTTCCTATTATCAGCACAATTCATCCCCATAAATATTTTCTCCAATTCTTGAATCCACAATGTAGCCTTTTCCGGGTCAAACTCCCCTTTAAACTGTGGAGGATTAGCACGACGAAATCCTTCCAAGTTCTGAACATCCGCTGTAGCCTCTAGCTGTTGTGCAGCCCTAGCCTGTTGTTGAGCTGTCTGCTGGTTTTGTTGCAACATTGCCTCAGCCATCTTCTGTATTGCCTCTATGGCAATAGCCATATCACCTCGACGAGCCATTGTTCCTTCTCAGATTAGACTACGCAAAACACAGAGAAAGTCAGATGTATTCATTTGAATACCAAACAGCAAAATCACAGAGAATGACAAAAATAACTATAGTAAAACAAAGAAACACCCCTTTTTCTCCCTTGTATCATAACGGGTGAGAAGAAGGAACGTTGCACTATAGTAAAACAACACAAAAATAACTACGGAAAATTTGAGGATTTTTTTTTAACATAGTTCCGGTTAAAACTTCCATTGAATATACATATACACCTGTTTGTAAATATATCGCGTGATTGATTTAAAATTAAAAGTTCCCCCTTCATATAAAACTTCTTATCAAAAACGTCAAAGAGAAATTAACTTGTAATGAAACATACAACCATGTACGATATAGATAGTTACATACTTTGTACCAGAATTACAAGCCTGTTTAAATTACATTTCCAAAAAAAGATATACAAAAAGCAAAATGTGTACCTACCCCAAGAGATACAAAAAAATATCTACCCACAATCAAGTAGTACGTCAGGCTCCCTCAAAATAAACGGATAGCCATCAGTAGCCATCAATTTACAAACCAACCCTAAGACTGCC
This sequence comes from Ormosia emarginata, assembly GCA_029884605.1. Taxonomy (NCBI): domain Eukaryota; kingdom Viridiplantae; phylum Streptophyta; class Magnoliopsida; order Fabales; family Fabaceae; genus Ormosia; species Ormosia emarginata. Next base: position 20,845,797 of record JAQQTP010000074.1, on the reverse strand, counting down.
TGGAATGAGAAGGAACCGTAGATGGATCCTCCTCAGGGTCCTCGTCGTCCGACGAGACATCCATCGGGATGACAGAACAACGGGCAAGAGCCCGAGCAGTAGACAAGAAAGAGTCGTCACGTAGGGTATAGTACATATCTGCCCACATATCTCTCACAGACATATAAAATTCTAACCACACAAAAGCATGAAAGTCAAAAATAGAAGCAGTGTAGCGTCCTTATGCCAAAGACACCGTCAATTCGTCGTGGTACACGCATCAGTCAGTCTGCACGTTGATGTGCCAGCAATCCGGACCACCATGAAAGTTGATCCTCACATAACCAAAAAAATCCACGGGGGCGTAAAGACATTCTCAGCAACTTCGGTCTCAATCGAGATGAGGCCAGAAACCCTGAAACTCAGTAGCTTCCTTGTTCTCCTCACGAGTGCCTTCTAGAGAGCATACGATTCAACCAAAATGCAAAATAAAGAAAAGTACCGAAAGAGGTGAGATTCCCAGCTTTCAGTACCAACAAGGCAACAAGAGAATAAACGGCGTCACACGCCCACATAAGACACAGTTAATACATATAGGTATAGTAACACACGAAAGTAATTAATAAGAGTAAAACAGCAAGGAGCAGTAATTAACATCATCCATGGCCAACTAGCAACCTTAGCATTACCAAGAATCAAATGAATATCACAGTCATAATATTAAACACATTATCCAATCATGAATGCTCAATGGACCATGTGACTGACAACTCACAATGCAACAAGGGTACCAAAGTTCCTACTCCATGGAGTTAGACATAAACATTTTCGGAGTGAATGATCAAGGAGTAATGCCAGTGTATCGTTAGCCTTAAAAATATAGTGTGCTCATCACATAAAAACATTTGTGCAAAATGGCTCACACATGGCACCTCAACAGTTGATCGCGACATAGGACAGATCTCAGGCAGGATCGTCGGTGTGTTGCATTGGTCTATCCCACGGCCCCAGTGGAGCTACCACTGTCTATTGTGAGACACCCACACCCCGACGCCCCCAGGGTCAACAACATATGACACCTACGCTTAGTCTATTCGCACCCGCACATAGGTGTTATTCAAACTCCTAGGCAACATAGCCTTCTCAACAATGTCCCACGGACAATACGCATGCATGATGACACAATGTCCAATCATGTAATGTTCATCAACGATGCATTTAGCATAAGCCTTTCCTCAATGGCACATAAGCAATATTCAATGTCCAATATGACATATCAACAATACATTTGTTCAAAACATTGCCTCAATGGCACATCATCATCCTTATCTCATTTGGTCTTGGTAATCGATTACAGCACCCTTGTAATCGATTACCTGAGAAACAGAACCTCTGTAATTGATTACAATCTCATTGTAATCGATTACGTGATTCCCAAAATCACGTTTCGTAACTTCAAGGCACTGGTAATCGATTACACAACCGTGGTAATCGATTACCAATTGGACAAAACCTCCGTAATCGATTACCCACAAGTTGTAATCGATTACGTGATTCCCAGCAGCACCATTTCGTGACATCAGAGGCTTGGTAATCGATTACACTCCTCTTGTAATCGATTACAAGCTAAATAGAATCTCTGTAATCGATTACACACCAGATGTAATCGATTACCAGATTTCCAGAATCACGATTTTGTATCTTTAAGAGCTTGGTAATCGATTACAAGCCTCGTGTAATCGATTACCACACGTAAGTTTGCAGAAAAACAGAGTTCTCAGGTCCTCTAACTCAAACCAAACCATTCCTCATCATATTTAATCAACAAGGTATTCAAATACAGCTTCAAATCATACAAGAGACATCAATAAATCTTACAAACCCAACAAAATACATTATCATCAAGAACAACATAAAAATGAGAGAACTTTATACATGGATTCAAAAATCAACAACAATACACATACAAGACATTCTCTTACTACCAAGGTTGGTTGAAGAGGATCATCTCCCTCTTACCTATTTGGAAAACAACACAATGTACTTCTCCTTCTTGCCCTAGATTTTCGTTTTCTCCCCTTCAAGAAAAACTCCAATGTGAGTGATCACCACAATGTTCACTCAAGCCATGAAAAATAGGTTCTTGATCACCAAGGTGGCCAAGAGAAACGAAAATAGTAAGAAAAATGGAAGAAAGTTGAAGACTTTACCTTAAAGCTCCAAGCTTTAGCTTTAATGGTGGAAGAGAAATGGAAGAAGAAGAAGAAGAAGAAGAAGAAGAAGAAGAACCAAGAGATAACCAACAAGGAGAGTAGTCTTGGAATGGTGGAAGGAACAAGAAAATGTGATTGGTTTGGTAAATGAGGAAGTTGGTCTCCAATGTGATGGTGTGTGTGTGTGAACGGTGGAGAGGAAGAAGAAGAGAGAAAAAGAGAAGTGGTATGTGGGTGTAGAGAAATGAGAGTGAATATTGAGGCAATGGAGGGGTAATATTTAGGCTTCCCCTTGTAGTTCTGCCATAGAAGAGTGGGAAAAAGGGAGAGAGAAAAATGTGTTGTAAGGGAAATTGCTAGGAAGCTTCCCATAACAAGTTTGGATTAAATTTAATCTTTCTTTTGAAATTAAAACTAATAGATGTGATACAAAAATTAGATTTTGAATAATGTGATAATATTTCTAATATATGTTATTATTTATTGGACAATAGTTATAGTTGGTAGGAGTCAGCATTACAAATCTGACAGATAAATTTCTCACAGTATTTTATTATCTCATCTGTTAAGATTTCTCGAGAAATGTGAAACCTTGTAAACTGTGTCCGGCCTCGGGTTTAGTAAGATCCCCGGTCAACGTTTTCATAGTTCAAGGTTCTCGGAGAAAATGTCTCATTTCTCCAGTTCCGCTCAGTACACATGTAAAACGAGAAATATATTAAAATATTCCGCGCTCTCAGAAAATTCCAAGAAAATTCTAGAAAATCATAAATATTTTTAGAATGAATTCTGATAGTAAAAAAGTATATTTTGGGGTGTTACAAAGGGGATCTCATCTCTTTACTGTATTGTTTTGTTGTGTTTGTTTTATTTAAATTCGTATAGTAGACGAAGCAAGTTTCTTAGACCCATTGGAGGCAAAATTCTGAAGATGGTGACGGCGTCGAGGAGTGATCTTCTCAGTTTCAACGTGATGCAGTTGGTGGAGAAATGAGGCATGTATGTTGGGTTTTTCTCGTTAGTGTTGTTACCGTGCTATTAGTAGTACCCCTCATTGGGTTGGCTACTGTTTCTCTGAGTCTATAAATTTTATAATTTAAATTGTTATTGAAAATGTTGTGGTATATTTAATATGTGTATTAATCAGTTCAATCTAATTTCTGTTTTACCTATAATTTTTGGTAAGTCTATATTTCCATGAAAAGAAATTTTAAAATCCATCTTTTAGAACTCAAAGCTTTTATAAAATGATCTTCAAGTTTTAAGTTTTTAGTATAAAATGTGATACCCTATGGAGAGTGTTACATTGTACATGAGCAAGTAAATGCAATGAATAATTTTAAAAAGCCATTTGCTTCTTCTTTTTTTTGATACATACAATCTGGGATGGAGAAATCACCCGAACTTCAGGTGGAGAAATAATAATCATTCACAATTCGTGTAACCACCACCTCCTCAGGCACAACAAGACTCTCAAAATTCTCAAGGATATGCACCTTATGTCCCATCATATAGGAAAAACCTTGAAGAAACACTACATGCATTCATAGAAAAGCAAGAGGCCATTAATAAACAAAATAATCAAACCATGATTGACATAAAAGAAACTCTTGCTAAACTTTCTTCTGCACTTACCATTCACGAGAAAGGAAAATTTCCTTCTCAACCTCAACCAAATCCCAAGGGTCATTACAGTCTAAATGAAGGGAGTTCAGAAAACCAACAAATAGATCAAGTCAAGTCAGTGATAACTCTTAGGAGTGGAAAGGTTGTTGAAAAACAAAATTCGAACCTTGTGAGAAAGAAGATGAACCAATTCCCCAAGAAAATGAAGAAGTTCACCAAAAGGAGACCAAACTCTCGGCTTCACCCTTATTTCCTTAAGCATTGAATAATCCAAAGAAATTGGACCACCACATTGAAATTTTTGAAATTTTGAAACAAGTGAAGATCAATATTCCTCTGTTAGATGCTATCAAATAGATTCCTTGTTATGCCAAATATTTGAAGGACTTGTGTACTATTAAAAGGAAACTAAATGTGAAAAAGAAAGCATTTTTGGCTGAACAGATAAGCTCTATTTTTCAGAATAATAATGCGTTGAAATATAAAGACCCTGGTTGTCTTACAGTTTTATGCATTATTGGAGAGCATAAAATTGAAAAAGCTTTACTTGATCTTGGTGCTAGTGTCAATTTGCTTCCATATTCAGTTTATCAGCAACTCAACTTGGGTGAGTTAAAACCAACTTCTGTAACTCTTCTACTTGCCGATAGATCAATTAAAATTCCAAGAGGAATAGTGGAAGATGTGTTGGTTCAAGTTATAAATTCATATATCCTGTGGATTTTATTATCCTAGATACTGAACCAATGGTTGATAGTTGCAAGTCAATTCCTGTTATTTTAGGCCGTCCATTTTTAGCAACATCTAATGCTTTGATAAATTGTAGAAATGGAGTGGTGAAGCTAACATTTGGAAACATGACACTGGAGCTCAATGTTTTTAACATGTGCAAGCAACCACAGGAAGTCCTTGATGAAAAGGAGGAAGTTGAAAGAATTGAAGCCATTATAGATAGCCATCTTCAAACAAGGAGTTCTTCTGACCCATTAGAAAATTGTTTAGTCAATTCATTTGATTCTAGCATGCAATTAGAAGATGACATCTCTGAAATATGTTCTTTGCTTGATTGTACATAGGTAATGGAGTACAAGGGATGGAAGCCAAGATTTGAAGAGCTAAAACCCATGAATGATAATGCCCATGAAGAAGTACCCACACCGGAACTAAAGTCATTACCTGCTGGATTGAAGTACACATTTTTTGGAGAAGAGCAAAACTTTCTAGTGGTAATTTCCTCGTCTCTTATTGAAGAACAAGAAGTTATGTTAACAGAAGTAGTTAAAAGGCATAAAAGTGCAATTGGATGGACATTAAAGGACATAAAAGGTATTAATCTATTAATTTGTACACATAGAATACATTTAGAGGATAATGCTAAAACTTCTCAACAATCTCAAAAAAGATTAAATCCACACATGAAAGAGGTAGTTAGAGCTGAAGTCCTTAAATTGCTTGATGTTGGAATTATCTATCCTATCTTTGATAGCCAATGGGTAAGCCCTACACAAGTTGTGCCTAAGAAATCTAGAATAACAATGGTTGAAAATGATAAGGGTGAATTAATACCTATACAAGTCTCATCTAGTTGGCGTATGTGTATTGATTTTAGAAAATTAAATGCTGCTACTAGGAAAGATCATTTTCCTTTGTCATTTCTTGATCAAATTCTGGAAAGGGTAGCAGGTCATCCATACTACTGTTTTCTTGATGGTTTTTCGGGTTATAATCAAATACCAATTGTATTGGAAGATCAAGAAAAGACCACTTTTACATGTCCATTTGGTACTTTTGCATATAGAAGAATGCTTTTTGGCCTTTGTAATGCTCCAGCAACATTCCAAAGATGCATGTTAAGCATTTTCAATGACATGATTGAGCATTATTTAGAGGTTTTCATGGATGATCTGATAATTTTTGGAAATTCTTTTAAAAATTATCTTGATAATTTGGACAAAGTTCTTAAAAGATGTGAAGAAAAAAGATTTTTGTTAAATTGGGAAAAATGTCATTACATGGTTACCTCAAGAATAGTGTTAGGTCATGTGATATCTTCTAAAAGAATTGAAGTTGATAAGGCCAAAGTTGAATTAATTGCCTATTTACCTTCCCCAAAAATAGTCAGAGAAGTTCGTTCCTTTTTAGGACATGCAGGATTTTACAGAAGATTCATTAAGGACTTTAGTGTCATATCTAGACCATTATGTAATCTTCTGTTGAAAGATGCACCATTTAATTGGACTCAAGAATGTCAAAAATCTTTTGAAAAATTAATTGGTCTTCTGACATCTGCTCCTATCATGCAATCTCCTGATTGGTCTTTGCCTTTTGATTTGATGTGTGATGCTAGTGATTTTGTTGTTAGCGTTGTTTTAGGCCAAAGAAAGGAAGGTAACCCTCATGTGATTGGTTATGCAAGTAGAACTTTAAAGAGTGCACAAATGAATTACACTATTATTGAAAAAGAACTACTTGTTGTAATTTTTGCACTAGACAAATTTCGATCTTACTTAATTAGTTCTTCTATCGTGATTTTCACCAATCATGTTGTTGTTAGATATTTGATGTCTAAGAAGGATGCCAAACCAAGATTGATACGGTGGATCTTGTTGCTTTAAGAATTCAACATCATAATAAAAGATAAGAAAGGAGCCGAAAATGTTGTCGCTGATCATTTGTCCAGACTTACAACAGGCTCACATTTTGATAGCACACCCATCAATGATTCTTTTCCCGATGAATTTTTATTTTCTGTCAATTCCATGCCTTGGTTTGCTAACATAGTCAACTTTCTTGTAACAAGAAAGATGCCGCTTCAATGGATGCACTAAGATAGAAAGAAATTTTTGACAGAGGTGAAAATTTTTTATTGGGATGATTCATACTTGTCGAAATATTGTCCTGACTAAATCTTTCGGAGATGTGTGCCCGACAGTGAGGTAGGTAGTGTCATTAAATTTTTTCACTCATAAGCATGTGGAGGTCACTTTTCTCTAATGAAAACAGTTGCGAAAATCTTATAGTATGGATTTTATTGGCCCACTTTATTTAAGGACTCCTATACTTTTTGCAAAAGTTATGAAAATTGTCAAAAAATGGGCTCATTTTCAAAAAGAAACATGATGCCTCTGAACCCCATCCTTATCATTAAAATTTTTGATTGTTAGGGAATTGATTTCATGGGTCCATTTCCATCCTCATTTGGATTTGTGTATATTTTGGTTGCAGTTGATTATGTCTCAAAATGGATTGAGGGGATTCCATGTCGACACAATGATCATAAAATTGTTCTCAAACATTTTCTCCACTCTAACTGTACCATAATGCTCTTTTATTCTCTTTGGTATTTATCTTCTCATATCCATATTATCCCCTCTTCTTTACCATGACCCCATTACAACCTTGAATAAAGTCCTCTTGATTTTTGTATGCATGTGGTTTGAGTAGTGGAGAAGTAGAAGATAAGAAAGCTTATGGTAGTACAATTGTTCATGGGTTGAATAGAGTGAAATACTTACCTTTTAAACACTTGAGAGATTGAGAGTGAATTTTGTGAGGATCTATCATTCTTAATTCATTCTTTTCAACTGAAGTTTCCTTGCTTGTTAGTTTGAGATGTGAAGAAATGTTACCTCATTAATGCTTTAATCCCTTGAATTTCTAGTTGCTCTTCTTGCTTCATCGAGTTTTTTAGAGTTTTTAACTTTTGAGTCTATGTCGTTTTTCTTTGTTTCCTAGCTTTGGTCTTATGTGTTTTGCCCAAGAGTGCAAAAAGCTAAGTGTGGGGGAAGTTGATGATCACATATTTTATACATTAATAAACCCTCATTTTTAGTCATTTACACTCCTTATGTACTTAATTGATTGAGTTTGGTTATGATTTGTAAGTTTGGACTTAAATTGGACTTCATTGATTATTCCAGCATTATTTGGGTCTTACACTGTTTCTGTATTTCTACTATATCTTGAGTTCTAGATCTGTAAAAATTATGTATCTTACCTTGTAGGAAAGATAAGAGCGAGCTCTACAACTTTCATGAAAAGGTCCAAGTAAAATATGGACATCTAGAGGAGCTAATTGGGCTTGAAAGTCAGAATACGAGTTTTGTGATTGGAACCTGAATAGTGTTCAGTAATCAGAGCATAACTCAGGCTGTAAGAACTTTCTTGGGCTAAAATTTGGATACTTAAAATTTAAGACCCATATCTACAACTTTTATGAAGAACATAAGAGCTCATTCGGGCAGCTTGGAGGTGATATTGGGTCTGGAAGTCAAAACAGAGGTGCTGAAACTGGGCCTGAATAGTCTGCAGTAATTGGGTCATATCTTGGGCTGTAGGATGAATTTTTGAATGATTTTGGTGGCATTGGAAAGCTGAGACAAAATGCTACAATTTCATGAAGACCTTGTTACTTTATTCTGATGGCATCCATGAGATCAGCACTGAATGATTTCAGAGATAAAGAATCTCAATAATTCTTCACTCACCAACTCACTATTTGGCATTTTCCACTCATTCACCTACTCTTAATCAGCCGCCTTGTCATTTTGTATCCCTAATCCTCTTTAAAAGGAACCATTGACTGATCATTTGGTGCTCTAGTTGTTAGGCTTAGTTTTTAGAAGTTATGGTTAAGCTTGTGTATTGTTTTCTTTTGTTGCAATTTTCTCTTGCTCTAAATTGAAGTTATGTTCATCTTTCTTTTCTTCTCTCTTTCTTTCTTCTTATCTATAAGTAACTAAATCTTCATCTTGCTTGGGTGAAAGAGTGAAGCTCTTGGTAATGAAATAAGGTTAGATTATTCTATTTCTTGTGCTTATATGATATATTATCAAATGTACATTATATGTGTTGTATTTTGTTTCCAATCAATTTAGAAACCTTCTTTGTATAATGGAGATCTTGATTTATTGTAGACAATAGGATTGACATATTGAATGATTGAACTCAGTTACAAATGTTGGTAGATAATTAAAGGAATCATAATATGATTGCATATATAATTGAACTTTGAATGTTATATTTTCTGATTGGAACCTCCGTTGTGTGTAGATTTCAATTGAGTTATAAAGAGAAATAATCTTGCCTTTAATTTATTACCAAGAGTGGATCTCCTAACCCAAGTAACTTCTTAAATTCATTTGTGAACATCTTTCATTACTTTTGGTGTTGTGACAAATCCTTTTCTTACCTCAATTAATTTTTCTTCATTAATTCCATGTGGATCGACCTTGGACTCCCGAGAAATTTATTACTTGAGACAACCTCCACTTGGGTTTGCATCCTTTAAATCCCACAATCACTAAACGAACTCAGATTGTCACAAAATTAAATAGGCATGTTAAGCAAGTATTAAGCTACCTCTGTAACTATTTACAAGTCTAACATGTTGAAGAGGATGTTACATTCATAGCCTAGCATAGGACATAATTAGTCCATAGCATAGACATAACTCATCCTTAGACTGGCCTCAGATAACTAATCCTTTCATGGAACACTCCGGTGTTACCACTTTACTAGGCTTTCCCGGCAATGTCCATTACTTAGATAACTAATGCTTTCATGAAACACTCCGGTGTCATCACTTTACTAGGCTTACCCGACAATGTTCACTACTTAGATAACTAATCCTTTCATGAAACACTCTGGTGTCACCACTTTACTAGGCTTACCCGACAATGTTCACTACTTAGATAACTAATCCTTTCATGAAACACTCTAGTGTCACCACTTTACTAGGCTTACCTGACAATGTCCACTACTTGGATACTAATCCTTAGCCTAGCCTTAGATATAACATCCTTAGCCTAGCTTTGGATAACTAATCGCAACTCCACCTTTAGCAAAGTGCTTTTTTCACTCTCTTTGCTAGGTCAAGGGACTTACGTCACTCCCTCAGTTATGAATTGTGATAAACTATGGTTCAAAATTTCTAAATAAAGGAATCAACTCTTGCCAACTAGGTCCTATGACACTCAACTCTTGCCAACTAGGTCCTATGACACTCAACTCTTGCCAACTAGGTCCTATGGTGCTCAACTGTTACTAACTAGGCCCTATGTCACTCAACTATTGCCAATTAGGTGCTATGACATTCAACTCTTGCATAATTAACTTAACTTTAACTATTAAAGGAGTTACTAGTGTCTCTAGGACTCAAATCATCCCAAAACACTTCAAAATCTTACCTAAAAAGGTTAATTTTCAAGATTGCACCAAATGTGCATCATAATTTCTTAAATTTTGAAATTTTATGAGTATATAGCTTTCCCTCATATCTTTCAAATGCCACAAACCTCATCTTATTTGGCTAAGTGTAGCCAAAGTTATGTGACATTTTGTAGAGGTTAAAACAGGGCATTCACTGATTTACCCGATTTTGTCCTAACTTTAAAATGAAACTGGGAACAAACTAAAAGTTGTAAAATTCTGAAATTTTACAAGCAATAATCCTTACATCTTAGCTTTAAAATTTCACTAGTTCCATGTCAATACAACATTGGAGCAAGAAATTATGCAATCTGGTTTACTGGCTGCCAGAATGCATTTTCTACAGAATTTGCCTTAGATTCAAATAGAAACTGGTATTAATTGGCTTGCTCTATAATTCTGCAATTTTTATCACATGAAGCCTTATGTCTTAGCTTTCAAATGGCACTAGAATCAAGTCAATCCAATATCTACAGCTCGAGTTATGCATCAGACACTACAAGCTATAAGGATGTTATTTTGTCTCACGCCTAGCTTGGTTTTACCACTCCTAGGCATAATGCTCTTTGTCTCGCTTGGGCTTAAAACTAATCAAACTACACCTAGGCGTAGGAATACTGTGCTAGGCATGACCATTCTATAGAATGCGTTTTCTGCATAAACTTGGTCCCAAACCAAGTTTCATCTCAAAGCCTCACTTCTAGACGATTTCTATCATCACTAAGGGTCTCTAAACTTTTTGTAAAACTCATTTCTTCTTTTAGCTCAATCAAACTTTGATTAAAACTAAATATTTCATCTTAAAACCCATATTATCAACTATGTAACCAAAAGGAAACTATGAGTTCTAAGGCTTCCAAACTATCAACCAAGCATCAAACTAGCTATCAACTAACTCACTTCAACTATAGAAGCAAGAATCAAGCCTTAATCTTCACTATCCACACTAAAACTCATTTGTCCTTCATCAAGAAAAATTAAGAATAAGATGAAGATGAGAAGGAAAAGATGAAGTTAAGCTCCTCTACCTCTTGTAGACACTTGATCCTTGAAGCCTTGCTCTTGATCTTGTCTTAGATCCTCTTGCTCCTCCTCTTCTTTCTTCCCCTTCCTCTCTTCTCTCCTTTCTCTCTTTTCTTTTTCCCCTTTCCCCTTTCGTTTCTTCCTTATTCCTTTTTTGCTGGGGTTTTGGGATACGAGGGGAAATAGGAGAAAAGGATTTAAGTTTCTATATTGAAACTTATATCTGCTAAGGACACTTGAATTATGCTAATTCAAGTTTTTCAACTTCCAACAACTTTAGAATAAATACTAGGATTCATTTAAATTATTGTTTTACCTTTATTCTATTTTTTCATATCTGTTGAGGGTCAATCCAGCATTAAAAGTACAACCAGTATGTCTAAAAATACCAAACTGACTCTAATTGTTCTCAAACTTTAACTATACCTTATTTAACTCATTTGTGACTTAGAAACAAGTTATCCATATTTTTTTCCCTTAACCTAGCCATTTATGCTATTATTTGAGTCATTTTAAGCTACTTTTCAACTTCTGTGTTGCAGCAAAGTGCCTAAATTGACTTAGTTTGTCACAAAACTGAATTGACATGTTAAGCAAGCACTAGGTTACCTCAGTGACCATTTACAAGTCTAACATGTTATTAAGGGTGTTACATATAGCAAACATGGAAAATTATGAAAATAATGAAACAAGAAATTAGATGGATCTTATAATTTATTCTAAGGTTGTTGGAGACAAGGAAACTTGATTTAGTAAAATCAAAGTGTTTTTAACAGATACAAAATTAGCAAAAAGATACAATTACCCTTAATGTCATCTTTTAAAAAAGATGAGATGTTCTCATCTTTTTTACCTCTTTCTATGTCTCCAGCAGAGGCAAACTGAAGGAAGAAAAACAATTGAAGAAAAAGGGGAGAGGAAGGAGGAAGAAATGGAAGAAAAAGAAAAGGAAACAAAGATCAAAATGAAAGCTTGAGGTAGGAATCCCTACACATCCATCTTTGTTTCTTCCTTTAGATATTCATGTTTGAGCTTGGAAACAAAGAGGAACCATGTACTGTTCACATGTTGTTCTTGATTGATTCATGTTGTTAAAAACGAAAATTTATTGAGTTTTAGTTGTTTGTGTTGTGAATGTGTTGAAGAACATGATTTTTGTCTTGTTTTCCTAAGATTTTGATGGATGAAAGGTACCGTTTTAATGGATAATAAGCTGAGTTTTAACAAAAAAATTGATGGTATAAATGTGTGTTTAGAGGTTATCGAATGGTTGTGTTGCTGGAAATTGGTTAGGAACATGATTTGGAAGGAAAGAAGTTGATTAAAATTGAAGAGGAAATGAAGGACAACAACAACCGTTGTTGTTTTGATATATATATATATATATATATATATATATATATATATATATATATATATATATATATATATATCATGTAAAGTTAATTTATGTTATTTTAAAATGAAGATAAACATGGACAACTTAAGTAAAAAAATAAATTGTATATGAAATTATTTATAGAGGCTTTGGATTAAGAATAGATGATTAACTAATGAATATTGAGATAGAATGAATGGATGATAGTGAAAGTATGAGGTGGTTGAAGTATTATGAGATGATAGGGATCCAAGTATATTAGTAGCTCCCAATATAATTAAAGTTGAGTTACTTAGTACATTCTTTATGCTTTACTTTCCATAAATGAGGAATTTTCTCTTCCACATAGATAAATGTGAATTTTGTGATGTGTCATGAGAAATTTGAAGTTAAATGTGAAAGCTAAGTATTGACTTATGATCTTAATGAGTTGGTTTATTTATGATACAAATCATTGTATGTATCTGAATGGAATATATGAATAATGATAGAAAACATATTGAGATATGCTTAGTATAAGGTTACATGAGGTTGATAGGCATATTATTGGGAAGCATAGTAATGGATTAATAAAGGTAGTTGAGGTAGAGTAAAATACTCCCTCTTTACAATGTATTAATCGAATGAATGTATTATTTGAATGAAATGTATCAAGAAAGGTGGTTATAGACACTCAAGATAACAAAGGTGGTAGTAGCCACTACGGTAATAAAAGTCGTTGTAGCTACTAAGGTAATTGAGGTGGCAGTAGCCCCTAAGGTAATAATTTGATAGATAAGATGTTGCTTCCCTATTATGCAAGAAAAATTATAATTAAGTAAAAGTTAAGGAAGGAAAGGTTTTAATGTTATGCATGTTTTGTTTTCAAACTTGTTATTTGATGTGTTTCTATGTATTGTAAATTTATGGCTTGGACAAAAGGGCTCCAAGTGAGTTAAAAATATTTGGTAGTGCAAGGAATAAAAGGGCATCTTGCCAACCCAAAAAATAATACAAGGAACAAAACGGTTTCTTAGAAATACTCAAATAACATGTGTTTGCTAAAATAAAATCTTTTAAAAAATCATTGCATGGACATACTTTAGGATTTTATTAGGCATAATCGTACATCAACATGCATTGCATAAAAGTGGCAATTGTATGGGCAGTTAGCTTGTTTTTATTAAATGTGAATATTAAGGATAAAAGTTGGTTAGAAAACGTTGAGACTAGTATTTAAAGTGAATTAAGTATTGTTACAAATTGTATTGGTTTACATTGGTTTAAAATCAAAGTGCAGCTTAAACGTGGGTAATGAAGGGAATGAATCTTGCTAGCCTCCATAACTATTATAATAAATATATGTCAACTTATGTAGAGTTTCTATTTAATGATTGAATTGTTTTCTTTATTAAATGAACTGTCTGCTTTGAGAAGGAAAAGGACTGAGTTTTGGCATATGCCACCTTTCCAAATGATTATGTACAATTTATGTTTTACCCCAAAGTAGCTGGATTTACCATGATGTCATGATTTAAATTTTACTACTGAGAATTATTAATTCTCACCCCCGTCTTATTTTATGTTGTCTATGATAAATCAAGAAAAGGATCAAAGCAAATGCAAGGTAGGGCGATGAAGATTTAGTTATGTTATTAATGTAATTATTTTGGTTATGTAATAATTACATTAATGGTTCTGTAATTAAATTATTATGATTAGTTTTTCATAAAAGTTTGTAATCTCAGACATATTAGGTTAATGTTTAGTAAAGAGCAAGTTTCTTGAGGTGTAAAATGTCTTGCTCTTTTACTCCTATAAAGGTTCTATATATATTTATTCCTTATGTAATTATTGAACAGGTTATAAATTACGCTTAAGTTAGAAGGTGACATACTAATTCTATTTACGTAGAATACGTAGGGTATACTATAGTATTTAGAATTAGGGTGTTACATTTTTTGTATCAGAGCAATTATTACACCCAGGGCCGACGAGGGTGTGGAGTGGTCGTTAGTGCAAAAAGATGAAGCATTGACAAGGAGCGGCTCTTGGCAGGCTTCTAGGCGAAGGGACACATGAATGAACTGAATACACACTAGAATGAGAGGGATTCAGAGACTGTGAAAGTATGGGACTGCATAGTTGAGGATGACTTAAAGGAATTAATTAGCACCACCCATATCAATAAGATGCATCTTCTTTTCGGGAGCCAAGAACATAAGTACTCCATGTTTAAGCGTGCTTGACTTGGAGCACTTGTGGGATAGGTAACCTCCTGGGAAGTTGATGAGAAAATTCGTGCAAGTATACACGTCGCTCAAGTAATAGAGTGAAAAGTACGAGTCAAACCCACGAGGACTAGAACTAATTTTCCAACTAAGTATTAGTATAGGAAGCCCTACTAATATCCAAACAACAATAATTGATTTAAAGAGAATAAAACTCAGAGCAATCTAACTTGGAATAAAAAAAATAAGCAAGTAATAGAATTGACAAAGTATCAAATTCTCACAATGGTAAAAACCTAGGATTGTAATCCTTCTTGATATTTCACTTGGATTAAAATCATACCCATTAGCCCAATCAATGTTACTTGAAGAATTAATCTAGAACTCTAATGTAAACATACCCCTCTCCCGAAGGCGATATGTTCTTTCCTTCTTAATCAACACAATATCCCTATTAGAATCAATTAACAAAGAAGCATTATATCGAACAAGTTCTATGCAAGATTACACATGGTCCTAAGCATATCCCTATGTCTTAGAACAAAACCCCCAAATTCAACCCTAGGGTTGGAAGTTCATGTGTCACCCATTCTAGTTCTAGGTTCAATTTCCCTTTCCCAAGTTCAAATCAAACCCAAATATCTACCAATTGATGGCCAAACAATTAATAGCATGAAGCATAAGAATGGATAAAAACCTCTTATAACATTGAAATGGGTAAACAAACATTCAACAATCCAAGCTACATATCAATAGGAGTTACAATCCTAGAAACAAATTTAGCTCATGTTCAACATTTGGGAATAATCAATCAAACCAAATAATACATCCATTAAGCCAAAACAAGAAGAATGAGAAAACCCCAAAAGAAACCAAAGAGAAATGATGACGATGATGAAGCACAAACTAGCTCCAATGGTGAAAAGCAAGCAAATCTCCAAGAACTTCCTTGTTGCCTCCTCTCCAAATCAAGTTTCCCTAGGTTTCTTGAGGTCCTCCACAGCTGCCCAAGCTCAGAAAATGTCCCGGTAGTGTTAGAGAATGAATCCCCCCACGAAATGGATGCCCTAGCTCATTAAAGTTCCTCTTTTTGGAGCCAAAATGACGTGGCAGAATTTTAACAGGATGCCGCGGCCTCCTTCCAGAATGCCTCGGCCTCCTGGTGCGCAGAATACAAAATCGCAGCATGATGCCGCGGCCTCAGAAGAGGATGCCGCGGCCTCTTGCCAGAAGTCTTCCAAAACTGATATACTATGCCGAGGCATAGTTTTGGAGGCCGAGGCATAGTATATGGCTTTCATTTAAACACTTTTTCTTCATCAAAATGCAACCAATACTTGACTTCTTGGATTCCTATCTTGCTCCCTCAATTCAATGATCTTTCTTGAGCTTTCCCACTCTTCTTTTTCTCCACTTCTCTTCTTCAAAGCTTTATCTCCATTCTTCAAACTCTTCATGAATCAAGGGATTCAACCACCTATCAAGCATGAAATATCAAGAGAGTATTAATTCTAAGATCATTTCATTAAAACTTGTCAATATTAATCAAAAGAGTGCTCAATAGGTTCCAATTCCACTAAAGCTCTAACAATCAAATTCAAGCTCAAGATATCAAGAATATACAAGGAAACTAACACAAATTAACACAATTAGTGATCATTTAACTCTACTTTTGTAGAGTTATCACACCCCCAAACTTAGAATTTTGCTAGTCCTCGAGCAAAACAATAAAAATCTCAACACTTTCACCTGAGCATGATATGATAAAAACAATCTTGCAAATTGTGAAAAACAATTGCCAACTAAACCTTCAAAACAATGTCTCCACAATTGACATCTCAATCATCCCAAGCATCATACTCAAGCATTTTCTCTCATCAAACAACATTGATGGTCAAATTGAGTTTCTTATGTGTGTGTGTGTGTTGTCCAATCACCAAGCTTCACCAATCAACCGGATAAGATTATGCAAATGAGATCCTAGAATGATGAAACTTAGAAAATCATATTTCCACCCCCTCTCCACTAATGTAGGATGAACATAGCATGTAGATCAAAAGGTCTTATTGAGCTTGTAAAGATAGGCCAAGGTGGGGGCTATGAACAAAGGATAAGATAAACCAAAAACCTTGGATAATGATCAAGAACACCTCTAATTTCTTCAATGGATGCTAGTACAAGGGCTACACAATGTGAATTCCATGCCTCTTAATCCTTTCAACAACTTTGTTCAATCTTTTCAAATGATTTTCCTTTCATAATCACTTTATTTTTCTTTTCATGCCATTTTTTTTTAAACCACCACAAATGCATGTTCATTTCAATTCATTGCTTCACACTTTTTTTTTTAGAGACACGTATCAACTTGGCCCTTAATCACACAAGTAGTTAGAGATGCAATCAACCACTATCCAAAGCACAAGGTGTGATATTAAATGCATAGTGTAACATCCCAAAATTTCCAATCTCTTAAACAGTAATTTTGACAGTTAACAGAATTTTACTGTTTAGTAATTTCTGTGCACTGTAAAATTATTTTGATTATTCCGTCAGCTTATTTGATCGTTTTGAGTGATTTACTCCGCGTTAGGAAAATAAAAATTTTCGGGCCGGGGAAAACTTTACGTAATTTAATTTTTACCGTTTGGTAATTATTTTACGTAATCTGATTTGATATTTGTGTATTTTATAATTTTTGTGATTTTATGGATGATTTTGAGATTTTTCCTGTTTGTGGGCCCCGCAAGGGGTATGTGGGCCCAGGTGGGTCCCGCAAAGCAAAAATCTTTCTACGCATAGAAAAATTTGTACTGTTTAGACGGAGACAGGGGATCTTACTAAACCTGAATCCGAAAACAGTTTTTAAAATTTTATTGTACTATATTTTGTACTGTATTTAATTATCGGATGATAAAAATACAGTAAAAATATTATTTGTAGGATACAAGAATAAATATTATACTGCGTAGTCAATAAAGAGAGCTTGACTTGATTTATACCCTTGGATGAGAATACTTAGTTTGAATATTAACCATTGATTTAATCAAAGGTTAAGAAACAAACTTAATAAAGAAGCCTTGGATAATAACCATTGATTTAATCAATGGTGTGAGAATAAGCTTAGTTAGGAAGGCTTTGATATCAACCATAGATGTAATCAAAGGTGTAGAATTGGTCTTGAAAAATGACAAAGACCATTTATAACCATTGGATTTAGATTAAATCAAGGGTGGAGATTTAATCTTAAAAAGTAACAAAAACAAAGACCATTTATGACCATTGGATGAAGAATTAATCAAGGGTAGAGATTTGGTCTTCTAAAATGGCAAAGACTAATTAGGACCCTTGGATTTAAAGTTTGAAGAAGCAATCTTAACCATTAATTTTGGAGACACATCTAATGGTTAGAATTTAAAAGAGAAAAATCCAATGGCCTATATTAAGTCTTCTAACCTATCTAAATCTACCTAAATCCTAACCATTGAATTAATCAATGGCTAGAAATGCTTCAAATGGTGGCAAATAATGAAGACAACTTTATTGAATGCATTATTAAGAGAAGGTGATGGTTTTGGAGTGTTTAGAAGACAAAGAGACAAGCTTTATGTCATTTTTGCATGTCTTGGTCAAGTTAGACATCATAATGGCTTACTTTTGATTTTTTTGCACTCAAGGAGAATGCATGAAGGGGGGGCACGGTTTTGGTCTGATTTTGGGAGCTTTGAAGACCATATTGGTCACCTTTGGTCATTATTGACCATACTTGATCATTCTTGAAACTTTCCTTCAAGCAAAGCTCTTAGAAAATTTTCTCTCCTTCTCCTTCTAGCATGGTTCGGTCTTGACATCCAAGAGCACCTTCCATCACTCAAAAATTTCATCCAAATTGATTTTCTAAACCTAAACACCATTCTAAGAACATCTCTAGTTATGAGTTTTTCCAAAATCATTCATCTTGATCTTCAAATCCAAGCTTCAAGTTTCTATCAAAAATCAAAAATTTCATCTTTGTTCTTCAAGAGATATCATTCGGTTATCTTCCCTAAAATCACTATCCAATCTCTTTTAATTTCATCCAACCTTGGATCTTGAATCTACATGATGTTCTAAGCAACTTTCATGTTGAAGATTTTCTCTAAATCATTCATCTTCATGGACTTTCTTCAAGATCAAAGTTATTGGGTTTTTGAGGTGAAGTATAAGGAAACTTCATTTTCTTCTCTCTTTTTCATGATCTAAGCCATGTTTGATCCATGGTTTTCTTAATCAAGCTTAGTATACTAATTTTTATGTATTTTGTTTTGTATTTGAGAAGCTCTTGGTGATGAAGGACTTGGAAAAAGAAGCAAAACAAGAAGTTGTTGAAGATCTTCAAGAGGTAAGAGGGAGATCCATCTCACCAACCAAGCATGGTGGTGAGAGATGGTATTTTATTTGATGGATGTGGAATCCATGTGAGGATTCATATCCATGGTCATGTAATTAATTTGTGGGTGTTTATGAGCTTTGATTAATTTTCTATGCTTGATATGCTTTGCATGATTTTATAGCTTTGATGATATGCTTGATATGCTATACATGCTTTTATGGCTTTGATGGTATGCTTATATTAATTTATGATGAAATATATATGTATATGCCATGACTTGATGGTAGAAAGGAAATTGATTTTTGGCTCCAATAACCAAGGAAGAGCTACGGTTTTGATGCCCTTGATTAGGGTTCATGTTGAAAATTTTCAAGAACAAAAGAATTGATTTTTGAGTACTTAGAACATGGTGGATTTTGAATAAGACACCTCAAAATAGGTGTTCACAAATTAATATTTTCATGAAAGATGAAAATGGATGATTTGAAGAGTATGGAAAATAAACAAAGGATTTGTTTTTCAAGAGGACAAGAATATGATTTTTGGAGGAATTTTTATCGATTTATTTTATGTAAAAAGATCCTAAGTGTTTTCTAAACATGAGTTTTGAATGAAACGGGCAAACGTTGATTTTAAGGATTTGCAAAGAAAGTGAAAAAGAATTTGTAAAGAAAGTAAAAATGAATTTGAACAAATGGGTTTGGTTTTATAACCATTGGTATTTTGGTTTTGAAAACAAAATTTTAATGGTTTTGTTTGTGTAAAACCATATCAATTTAAAAGGAAAAGTATTTGATGGCTTTAATGGTTTTGTTTGTGTAAAACCATATTGATTTAAAAGAAAAAAAATGTTTTGATGATTTCAATAGTCATATCCACGTTTTTGAAGGCTTGTAATGCCTTGATTTTTATGAACAAAGTGAATTTAAAAGTGGAAACGTAACTGGATTTAATACAAGGATTTTGGAAAGGGAATCAAAGCGTTTATCACTTGAGAAAAATCAAGTTTTTGTAAACGAAAATGTTTTCGAACTTCAATTTATTTTGAAGAAGGTTGTGTTTGGAAATGATTTGGGAAAAATGGAGAATATAATGGTGTTTTGAAAATTTACTAACGTATAACTTATTTTCAAGTTTTGAAATACGTTAGAAAAATGTTAAAGTTTTGAAACGTTGATTTACATCAATAGAAAAGTGATTTTTGTGAAGTATATTTTGAAAAAGAATTTCTTGAGTAAAGAATCATGGAAAAATATTTTCTTGAGTAAGAAAATATATTAAATGAAATATAAAGTTATATTTTTTTGAGAAAAGTTGAAAAGGAATTTTTGAAGGTTAAGAAATTTTTTCTCGAAGAAATTGTTAAAAACGTTCACGATTTAAAAACGCGTGATTTTTAAGCTACGCAATTTTGAACAATGTGTTAAAAATGATATTGATTTATTTAAGTCCAAAATAATGTTTGGAATATTGAGGAATATTTTATGTGATTGAAAAATGTTGAAAAATATTTTACGTATCTTTAAAAACAATTTGAAATACAGTAAAATATTTCTACGCGATTTGAAAAATGTTTAAATATTTTACGTAATTTGAACTACTATTGAAAAATCACTACGTGATTGAAAAGTGATAGATTATTTTTACGTGATTGTGAAAATGACGAAAAATCGTTATGTGATTTGGAAAGTGTTTTAAATATTTTGAGAATGACAGAAAATGATTTAGGTAACATAAAAGAATGATTTTTAAGTTACGCAATTTTGAAACAGTGAAAAAAAATATTATGGGATTTGAGAAACGTATGTTTTTACGCGATTGAGAAAAACGTTGAAAAATTTGTATGTGGTTTAAAAGTGCAACAGAAGAGTTGCAGTATTTTGAAAACGTAATAGAAATGTTACGAAAATTTTGTAAACATAACAGTAATGTTACGGTATTGTGAAAACGTAATAAAAATGTTTTGGAATTTTAAAAACGTAACGAAAGTGTTACGGTATTGTGAAAATATAAAAGAAGTGTTGTGGTATTGTGAAAACATAACAGAAAAGTTTTTGGATTGTGAAAACGTAACAGAAATGTTACGCAATTGTGAAAATACGGTAAAAGTGTTTTACAACTATGAAAATGTGATAACATGATTTTCGCTGTTGAAAGTACAGTATGATTACTGTTGAACCAGTGTCCATACACTGCTTTTGTGAGAAAATGACATATTTGTCTATGATTGGATTTGGTGCATTATACATGCATTGGAATGGTCCGATGAGAATTTGGATATGGCTGATTGCCTAGGAGAAACACACCTCTTGAGTGGGTGCGATATGCGTAGTGTAGGTCACTTGTTGACCTTGGGGGCATCGGGGTGCGGGTTGCCTACACGGGTGGTTGGTCGCGCTTCTTCCCGTAGGTTAGACCGATGCAACACACCGATGATCCGGACCGAGACACTATTCTTAATCAAGATTTGATAAAGACTGTTGTGTATATGCTAGATGTACAAAATCAAAATGAGGATTATAGCACGTGGTCTGAGGCATGTGGTACCGACAGATCTTTTCGATCATTTCTCCGACCTGAGTTTTAGCTCCATGGAGTAGGAAATCGAGTCTTGTGTACATGCATAATCTGAACATTTATATCTGTGTGATATATTAATTGAGGAATATTAGCTATGACAATTGTTTTGAATACTTGGATGATGATGATGATAATGCTGAGGTATTATCGTAATTGTTGTTTATGATAATTTAACTGATAAATGATTGGATGATGATAGTTGATTAATATTGATGCATGATCATATTTCTAGTATGATATCCCTGTATGATATTGCTGTTTGTGTTATCTCTGTGCTGCCATGTTGGTATTGGTGTAGGTGATCTCACCTCTTTATTATGTTGTTTTGCTGTGTCTGTACTGTTAAAATCAAACAATAGAAAGATCGAGTTGTCTTAGACATAACGAGCGATGGATACTCTGAGATTGGTGACAACAATAAGGAGTGGACATTCAGGACTCAAAGGTGTGCAGTGTTGACAAAGAACAGATGTAGAACAGATGTCTGATGCAACAAGATGGATACACAACAGAATAAGTATGCTAAGTTTTATCGTTAGTGTTATACCGTGCTATTTAGTAGGACCCGTCATGGGGTTTACTATTGTTAAAAAAAAAAGAGTCTGTTACTTTTATATTTCTCTTTAAGTTGTTAAATATTAATTGGTGTCAATGATTATATATGAATTAGTTTCCATATGTTTTTTTTAGTATTACTTATAAATTACAGTAAGTTTATGTTTCAGCAAGAAAGAAATTTTTAACCCACGTTTTTAACTAAAACCTTTTATGAAAACATTTTCAGATTATGAGTCGGGAGTCAGAAATGTGATACCCTAGGGAGGGTGTTACACATAGCTCAAAGGTTTTGGTAGTTATGGGTTCATAGAACAAAATCACAAGGCTTAAACATCACTAGGCTCAAACAAGGTGCTATGAATACATTTTTATCAAGGTTAGGCTTGAAAGGCTCAAACGATCCAAACATTGCCTAAATCATCTCTACACACCAAGTCTAACCTAGGATTTCGTCTTGAGGGAACTTGATAATCAATCCTAAATCCCAAAACCTAAGAAACTCACGTTACATAATCCTTTTCTAAATGATCAAGCACAAGTTAAGCAAAAGGACCATGTGCAAAAAGATAAGTTACTCAACTTAACCATTCAACTTGCTCAACAAAATCAACACCTTTCAAATATCAGTTAGGATTCAAAAGAGTCAAACATGTCAACAATTCAATCTTATCATGGGGTTGGCAAACCATTCAAACACAACATTACGAGTTCAATCCAGGGCTTTTCCATACAAAATCACACTTCCCATCAAACACCCAAAACACCCCCAAACTTAAAAGTTCACATTGTCCCTAATATGACACAGCTACAAACATTAACAACAAGAAGACAGAACACTAAAACTAGAAAATAAAAGACAAGTACAAGTAATGAAAAGAAAAGAAAAGAAAGCTCCCTCAAGTGGTGATGAAATGCTAGTCAGAGCGCATGGGGTCTTCCATATCCTCATCTGTATCGGGCTCGGGTAGAGGCATTGAAGGATAGTGCTCCATGTCCATGTTCAGCTGAATAGCTATGGCTCGCATCATCTCGGATAGCACATTTGCTTGAGTCTCTTGGCGAGCAAAATGGCGACCATAGCGGCGCTCCATCCTTTCTTGGCGCTGCACCATATGCTCTTGACGCTCCTCCAAACGAGTCAATCGTTGAGCAACTGTCAACGCTATCTGAGGTGGTGGAGGTGGAGGAGGAGGCTGAGATGAACTGGCATGTTCTGTGGAAGGGGTCTTCATGAGACGGAGGCACAAGTCATTGTCCATTGGGCTCCTGAGGTATACTCTTTCTTCATCTCTTCCCCATGTAACTCCGGCTTGCTCACACAGCGAAGTAATAAGGGCAGGAAACCAAATGCTGTGATGGGGTGAAGTAGCCGTTTGGAATATGGCATGATGAATGACTTTACCCACATCCATGGTGAATCCATTTAAAATGGTGTGGATCATGATAGCTCTCTCCCTTGTTACATGATTCCTATGTGTGGTGGGTGCTAACCTTGTAGCAACAAAGTAGAGCCACACCTTAGCATATGGCAACAAGCAATTCTTTGGAATGTTGTAAATCTTATCATTATTCTCTGTCCATTCAGTGCCAGGAAGAGCAATGAGTGACAACATCTCAATCAAATCAATTTCTCCAGCTTTAAATGTGCTATAATCATCATTTGGAATGCAAGGCAAAGCATACACAGTGTTGATAGCTTTACTAGAGAATGAAACCTTTTTACCTCGGACAAAGACCTTGCTATTCTCATGCTCCGGAGCATTTGCATAGAACTCTCGCACTACAGGCATGATAGCTAGGTGGGGGTGCAAGCAAAACTGAGCCCACCTTCGTGACATGATGGTCGTGTGCAGTTGGAGGTTCCTCTCTAGAGTTACTTGAAGCTTCCTCTCCGAAATTATGGACTTGTGCTTGGCATTGCTGTTGAACCTCATCCAAGCATCACTTGAGACGAACTTAGTCTCATCATAAGCATTGGTGCTACTTGAGGCACCCTTAGTGGCCACTGACTTCCTCTTTGGAGCCATGAGAAATCGAACACAAAGACCCAAAACTCCTATCCACTTAGAATCAAATGGGACAATGGTGAATGTATGAGAAATGTGAGAATGGAGGGGTGGTTGTTGTAGTGGGTGAAGTTTGGTGTAATGGGCGTGGGGTGTGGTGGTCACGATTTATGGAGGTGATGGGGAGGAAGGGGGGCTGATTACGGTTGGTGGGGTGGTGCTGGTTACGGTTGGTGGGGTGGTGAGCTGGTGGAGGCCGTAAAAATGGAAGAAAATGGCCGAAAAAATGGCCGGAAAACCAGAGCTCCTTGCCGGAAAAATGGAGTAGGATGGTGGGGAGGGAGGGGATGGTGTGAAATGTGAGTGAAATGAGGACAAGGAAGAAGAAGGTGAACTTGTTTGGGGCGTTTGGATAGAAGCAAGGGTGATAATGGGAGGGATGATGGGTAACAATGGAGGATGACTTGAGAGGTGAAAATGGGTATGGTGCTGTGGGGCGGTGAAGCTGCGTATGGAAGAAGATAAAAGGGGCTTAAAGCCCTAACATTACAATAATCAGAAACATGCCCTTTTTTTTTTGGTATAGGTATGCCGTGGCTTTGGATAAGTGTGCCGCGGCTTCCTGTGTCATGAAGAGCTTCCCTGGTCCAGTATGCCGCGGCATTGGAAGCCTTGTGCTGCGGCTTCCAGCTTCGTGCAGCTATCCCCTGCCAAACTATGCCGCAGCCTCATAGGATCATGCCGCGGCTTCCTGAGGCTTGAATCTCCTCCCTGATATGATGTGCCGCGGCCTTGGAAGAGGATGCCGTGGCCTCCTGGGTGCAACCTCACTAAAAAGATGATTTCCACATGCTCTTTCATCCAAGACCCCCTTCATGAAGCCCATACACCACATGGCACTTAGGGCACTTAGAAATTGGCTTATGTGCTGCTCAAAACCATTTGAAAGAACACCTACAACTTCAACAAGAAACATCTTAGACTCTAAAACACAAAAAATTATCAATCAACAAGTACCAAACTCAAATCAAAAGCGAAAAGGAATTAGAACTTGGGTTGCCTCCCAAGTAGCGCTTGATTTATAGTCGTCGGCTTGACTTTGATGCCCTCTTTAATTGAGGTTAATACAAGTTATTGAGGATGTGCTTCAATCAAAGTCACTTCCCCAATATTTCTTTAATCTCTGGCCATTAACCAAGAATGCTCTCCCTTCCTTCAAATCCTTGACTTCAACTGCACCACTTGCTAACACTTTTGTTATCAAGAATGGTCCGGACCACCTTGATTTGAGTTTCCCAGGAAAGAGCTTCAACCGGGAATTGAATAACAGTACATATTGGCCCGGTTCAAAATTCCGCTCTAAGATCTTCTTGTCATGCCACTCCTTCATCTTTTCTTTATAGATCTTGGCATTTTCATAGGCGTCTCTTCTGAATTCATCCAAAGCATCAAGCTCAAGTAGTCTTTGCTCCCCTACAGCTTCCATATCAAAATTGAGCTTCTTGATTGCCCAATAAGCTTTATGTTCAAGCTCCACAGGAAGATGGCAAGTTTTTCCAAACACCAGCTTATATGGAGAAGTACCAATAGATGTTTTGAAAGCGGTCCTATAAGCCCAGAGAGCATCATCTAATCTCTTGGACCAATCTTTCCTGCTTGGACATACTGTCTTTTCTAAAATCCGCTTGATCTCCCGATTAGACACCTCAGCCTGTCCATTAGTTTGTGGATGGTAGGCCGTAGCAATTCTATGCTTGATGTCATACTTAGCAAGAAGAGCTTCCATGTACTTATTGCAAAAGTGTGATCCTTCATCGCTTATGATTGCCCTTGGAGTTCCAAAACGTGTGAAGATATTCTTCTTCAAGAAATTCATCACTACTTTGGAATCATTGGAAGGCAATGCAACCGCTTCAACCCACTTAAACACATAGTCTACAGCAACCAAGTTGTATTGATTTCCATAAGATGGAATAAACGGACCCATGAAATCGATCCCCCACACATCAAACAATTCAACCTCGAGAATAGCTCGCAATGGCATCTCATGTCTCTTGGAAATATTGCCCACTCTTTGACAGTTATCACAACTCAAAACAAATTTATGGGCATCTTTAAATAAAGAAGGCCAATAGAAGCCACATTGAAGTACCTTGGCAGCTGTTCTATCACTTGCATGGTGTCCTCCATAGGGAGAAGAGTGACAATGATAAAGAATATCAGAAATTTCTTCTTCAGGAACACACCTTCTCAACATCTGATCTGTACACTTCTTAAACAAATGAGGCTCATCCCAATAGTAAAAGCGCACTTCACGTAAGAACCTCTTCCTTTGTTGCGAAGATAGATCCGGGGGGAATACACCACTTACTAAATAATTCACAAGGTCTGCATACCATGGAGATTTCACCTCCTTAACCACCAAGAGTTGCTCATCGGGAAAAGTCTCATTAATCAACACATCATCAGAAACAACATGCTCCAGCCTAGATAAATGATCAGCAACTTGATTCTCTGTCCCTTTTCTATCTCGAATTTCCAAGTCAAATTCTTGTAATAAAAGGATCCACCTAATCAGCCTTGGTTTGGAGTCTTTCTTACTAATCAAATATCTAATAGCTGAGTGATCAGTGTAGACAATTACCTTTGCTCCAACTAGGTATGGCCGAAACTTATCAAAAGCAAACACCACAGCAAGTAACTCTTTCTCCGTAGTAGTGTAATTGATTTGAGCATCAATGAGGGTCTTACTTGCACAATAAATAGAGTGAAAAATCTTCCCCTTCCTTTGGCCCAAGACGGCTCCAACAGCATAATCACTTGCATCGCACATGAGCTCAAAAGGAAGGGCCCAATCCGGTGCAATGATGACAGGAGCAGTAATCAATCTCATCTTCAACTCCTTAAAGGCTTTAAGACATTCATCATCAAATCAAAAAGGTGTGTCCTTCTCCAGTAAATTGCATAGAGGTTTGGATATTTTAGAGAAATCCTTGATGAAGCGTCGATAGAAGCCTGCATGACCAAGAAAACTCCTAATTGCCTTAACTGAAGTAGGGGGAGGTAGTTTGTCAATCACTTCAATCTTGGCTTTGTCTACCTCAATACCTATACTTGACACCTTGTGGCCAAGAACAATACCCTCTTGTACCATGAAATGACACTTTTCCCAATTAAGCACTAAATGGGTTTCTTCACATCTTTTCAACACCTTGGCCAAGTTCAACAAGCATTCATCAAAAGAATCACCAAAAACGGAAAAATCATCCATGAAAATTTCCAAGAACTTCTCCACCATATCAGAGAATATAGCCATCATACATCATTGAAAGGTGGCAGGAGCATTACACAAACCAAATAGCATCCTCCGAAAAGCAAACGTACCATATGGGCAAGTGAAGGTAGTCTTCTCTTGATCTTCTGGGGCTATAGCAATTTGGTTGTAGCCCGAATAACCATCCAAGAAACAATAAAACTCCTTCCCTGCCAATCTGTCAAGCATTTGATCAATGAACGGAAGCGGAAAATGATCCTTCCTTGTGGCCTTGTTTAGCTTTCGGTAGTCCATACATACTCTCCATCCCGTGACTGCTCTTGTTGGAATCAATTCATTGTTGTCATTTGCAACCACGGTCATATCGCCCTTCTTAGGCACACATTGGACCGGACTCACCCAAGAACTATCTGAAATGGGGTAAATGATGCCGGCATCCAACCACTTGATGATCTCTTTCTTCACCACATCTTTCATGATAGGGTTTAGCCGGCATTGATGCTCAATTGTAGGTTTACATCCATCCTCCATCAAGATTTTATGCATACAAAATGATGGACTAATCCCTTTTAAATCAACAATTGACCAACCCAAAGCCCTTTTATGTGCTCTCAAGATTCTAAGAAGTTTCTCAACTTGCAGATTAGATAAGGAAGAAGAAACTACAACCGGTAAAGTAGAGTTCTCACCAATGAACAAATATCTCAAGTGTGAAGAAAATGGCTTGAGCTCCAATACCGGAGGTTGTTCAATATAAAGTTTTGGAACTTCCCTTGAATTAGATGTCAGATCAAGAGTTTCAAATTGATGGCCAAATCTGGATAACTTGGGAAAAGAATCTAACCACTTCACAGTTTCAAGCACTTCTTCACAACTCTCCATAGAAGCCAACACACATAACGAAGCATCCAAGGGATCAACTTGAGAAGCAACAAAAGCATCTTCAACAACAGCATCAAGCACTCTAATAGACATACATTCTTCATTATCCGTAGGGTGTTGAATTGCCTTGTAAATATTAAAAGTTACCTCTTGATCTTGGACCCTCATAGTCAGCTCACCTTTCTGCACATCTATCAAAGTCCTTCCGGTTGCAAGAAAAGGTCTCCCAAGGATGATTGGCACCTCTCGGTCCTCCTCCATATCCAACACAATGAAATCTGAGGGAAATATGAACTTATCGACTTTTACCAGCACATCCTCTATAACACCCCTAGGAAAAGCATATGATCTATCCGCCAATTAAAGGGTGACCGATGTAGGCTTAGCTTCTCCCAATCCCAACTTTTGAAAAATAGATAATGGCATCAAATTAATACTTGCACCTAAGTCACATAATGCTTTACCAAAGAACTGGCTCCCAATGGTGCATGGGATAGTGAAACTTCCGGGGTCCTTTAGCTTTGGAGGTAGCTTGTTTTGAAGGATAGCACTACATTCCTCAGTCAATGCAATTGTCTCAAACTCACCCAACCTTCTTTTCTTGGCTAGGATGTCCTTCATAAATTTCACATAACTTGGCATTTGCTCTAATGCTTCTGCAAATGGTATGTTGATGTGAAGCTTTTTAAACACTTCTAAGAATTTCTTGAATTGGGACTCATCCTTGTACTTTTGCAGCCTTTGAGGAAATGGAGGAGGCGGAGGAGGTAGAGGTGTAGGTTGGACTTCCTCTTGAACCTGTTTTTCCTTCTCATGTTCCTTCTGATGCTCCTTTTCCGGATTAGCAACAACTGTCTTACCACTTCTGAGAGTGATTGCACTACAATTCTCCCTATTCTCTTGTTTCGGATTAGTCTCTGTATTACTAGGAAGATTACCCGGAGGGCGGTTGTTCATAGCTACCGCCAATTGGCCTACTTGATTCTCCAAATTTCGAAGAGAGGCCGCTTGGCTTTGGATCACCGCATCATTCTTGGCCATATATTGCATGAACATGTCTTCTAAGGATGGCCTCTTCTCTTGTTGAGGAGCATTGTTTGGTTGATTAAAACCAAGAGGAGGCCCTTGACTTCTTGATGAAGAAGCATTCTGATTCTGATTCCAGGCAAAATTGGGGTGATTCCGCCATCCTGGGTTATAAGTGTTGGAATATGGATTGTTTTTCGGTTGATTAAAGCGTCCCACAAAATTCACAGCCTCAGAATTCATATTACACTGCTCAGAAGAATGTGCAGCTCCACAATAATTGCATGTAACGAAAGGACTATGCTAAGATTGGACACCCAAACCATCAAACTTCTGTGAAAGTGCAGAAATTTGAGCACTTAGAGTTGTGAGAGCATCAACCTCAAAAATTCCAGCAGTTTTTCTTAGACCCTGTCTCTCTGAAGGCCACTGAATATTGTTTGATGCCATCATATCCAGCAGATTGAACGCTTCATCCTCAGACTTACTCATAAGTGCCCTACCTGCTGCTGCATCAATGGTAGTTCTCAACGACCCATTCAAAGCAGTATAGAATGTATGCACTTGTAGCCACTTATTAATACCATGATGAGGGCATTTGCGAAGAAGATCTTTATATCGTTCCCAAGCTTCATAAAGTGACTCAAATTCATACTGAGAAAAAGAAAAAATCTCCTTCCTGATTTGAGTTGTCTTGGACGGGGGAAAGAACCTCTCCAAGAACTTGTGAGCCAATTCATTCCAAGTAGTGATAGATCCTTCAGTTAAAGAATGAAGCCAACTCTTGGCTTTGTCACGCAATGAGAATGGAAATAACCTCAACTAGATAGCATCTTCAGAAACCCCATTGTGCTTGAAAGTATCACAAATTTCAAGAAAGTTCCTAACATGATCATTCGGATCCTCGTTAGGCAAACCACAAAATTGGACAGAGGTTTGGATCATTTGAATGATGGCTGGCTTGATTTCAAAGTTGTTAGCCTGAATAACCGGCCTCTGAATGCTAGAGTTGAGATCTTGAACTTGAGGGATAGCATAATCCCTCAAAGATTTTGGAGCTCCTTCTTCTGCCATTGGTAATGGATTACCCACTCTCTTGTCGTTCTCTTCTAATCTGTCTAAGAGTTCTCTCTATTTCTGGATCAAAATTAACAAGTTCAAGGCTTCGGGTGCGTCTCATACAATAACGAAGAATCCTGAAAAACAGAAAAGCTCCAATAGAACAATTAAGCAAAATGGAAAATTAAAAACCTTAAACAAAAGTAACAAGTCTGAATTATTAACAAAGTGATTCACGAACTAATATTAGCAAGCACAAATTAGCAATTAGTCCCCGGCAATGGCGCCAAAAACTTGATGAGAAAATTCATGCAAGTATACACGTCGCTCAAGTAATAGAGTGAAAAGTACGAGTCGAACCCATGAGGACTAGAACTAATTTTCCAACTAAGTATTAGTATAGAAAGCCCTACTAATATCCAAACAACAATAATTGATTTAAAGAGAATAAAACTCAGAGCAATCTAACTTGGAATAAAAAAAATAAGCAAGTAATAGAATTGACAAAGTATCAAATTCTCACAATGGTAAAAACCTAGGATTGTAACCCTTCTTGATATTTCACTTGGATTAAAATCATACCCATTAGCCCAATCAATGTTACTTGAAGAATTAATCTAGAACTCTAATGTAAACATACCCTCTCCCGATGGCAATATGTTCTTTCCTTCTTAATCAACACAATATCCCTATTAGAATCAATTAACAAAGAAGCATTATATCGAACAAGTTCTATGCAAGATTACACATGGTCCTAAGCATATCCCTATGTCTTAGAACAAAACCCCCAAATTCAACCCTAGGGTTGGAAGTTCATGTGTCACCCATTCTAGTTCTATGTTCAATTTCCCTTTCCCAAGTTCAAATCAAACCCAAATATCTACCAATTGGTGGCCAAACAATCAATAGCATGAAGCATAAGAATGGATAAAAACCTCTTATAACATTGAAATGGGTAAACAAACATTCAACAATCCAAGCTACATATCAATAGGAGTTACAATCCTAGAAACAAATTTAGCTCATGTTCAACATTTGGGAATAATCAATCAAACCAAATAATACATCCATTAAGCCAAAACAAGAAGAATGAGAAAACCCCAAAAGAAACCAAAGAGAAATGATGAAGAAGATGAAGCACAAACTAGCTCCAATGGTGAAAAACATGCAAATCTCCAAGAACTTCCTTGTTGCCTCCTCTCCAAATCAAGTTTCCCTAGGTTTCTTGAGGTCCTCCATAGCTGCCCAAGCTCAAAAAATGTCTGGGTAGTGTTAGAGAATGAATCCCCCCACGAAATGGATGCCCTAGCTCATTAAAGTTCCTCTTTTTGGAGCCAAAACGACGTAGCAGAATTTTAACAGGATGCCGCGGCCTCCT
The DNA here is from genome assembly GCA_029884605.1 of Ormosia emarginata. Classification (NCBI taxonomy): domain Eukaryota; kingdom Viridiplantae; phylum Streptophyta; class Magnoliopsida; order Fabales; family Fabaceae; genus Ormosia; species Ormosia emarginata. The sequence continues at coordinate 20,814,026 of JAQQTP010000074.1, read as the reverse complement.
TCCAGGATGCCTCGGCCTCCTGGTGCGCAGAATACAAAATCGCAGCATGATGCCGCGGCCTCAAAAGAGGATGCCGCTGCCTCCTGCCAGAAGTCTTCCAAAACTGATATACTATGCTGAGGCATAGTTTTGGAGGCCGAGGCATAGTATATGGCTTTCATTTAAACACTTTTCTTCATCAAAATGCAACCAATACTTGACTTCTTGGATTCCTATCTTGCTCCTTCAATTCAATGATCTTTCTTGAGCTTTCCCTACTCTTCTTTTTCTCCACTTCTCTTCTTCAAAGCTTTATCTCCATTCTTCAAACTCTTCATGAATCAAGGGATTCAACCACCTATCAAGCATGAAATATCAAGAGAGTATTAATTCTAAGATCATTTCATTAAAACTTGTCAATATTAATCAAAAGAGTGCTCAATAGGTTCCAATTCCACTAAAGCTCTAACAATCAAATTCAAGCTCAAGATATCAAGAATATACAAGGAAACTAACACAAATTAACACAATTAGTGATCATTTAACTCTACTTTTGTAGAGTTATCAGAAGTTTCCTAGGATGTGTGTGAGTGAGGACAAAGCACGCTGAAAAGACCCATGTTGATTTGTGGGGACACTCATCAATCCTGCAGACAGTCCCGGGACATTACAAATGATATCAAAGAGGGACCTCTCCCAGTACGGTGTGGTTCAGGGACGAACCATGCGGAAGCTGGTGGGCATGTGACACCCGGGGCCGACGAGGGCAGGGAGTGGTCGCTGGTGCCAAAAGATGAAACACAGACAAGAAACGACTCCTAGAAGGCTTCTAGGTGAAGGGACACATGAATGAAGTGAATACACACCAGAATGAAAAGGGATTCAGAGACTGTGTAGGTATGGGACTGCATAGTTGAGGATGGCTTAAAGGAATTGATTAGCACCACCAATATCAACAAGATGAATCTTCTTTTCGGGAGCCAAGAACATAAGTACTCTATGGTTAAGCGTGCTTGACATTGAGCACTTGTGGGATGGGTGACCTCCTGGGAAGCTTCCTAGGATGTGTGTGAGTGGGGATAAAGCACAATGAAAAGACCTGTGTTGATTTGTGGAGACACTCATCAATCTTGCAAGCAATCCTGGGACATTACAACAGTTTTTCCGGTCAAGCCGAGGAATGGATTGACTATGCTTTTGAGCATGTATAGATGTTTTGATTAGTGTCGTGCATTCTTTTATCTCAAAGTGAGATATGTGAATAAGATTGCATGACAGCCTTAGGATTGGATGTTGATAATTACTGACACACTGTTACATGGTATTGAGTCTGGCCAACTCAATATGCAATGTTCTGTGTGAACGGAAATTATAACACCTCCTAGGCGAATATGGGAGAATATGAAAGTTTTCATGAGAGGGTAATCATGATATGTCTGAGATAGTTAGGCCGTTGATGAAAGCGATGAGAGAACGGAGCACCGCCACTAGAGAATAAACAGAAGTTATTAATGGAATGATGCAGAAGTAGATTGAGGCTATTTGTAGCATGAGGAAATGAAGGAGACCAAATCCATCAGTTAAGAATGACAAGGTTGATTTTAAGAGAAGGTACAAAATAGAGTTAGTAGTTATTAGATGTTGTTTTCTCAATCATGTGATAAGAATAGAAAAGCTCAAGCGTTGAATAGTGAATATGATGAAAGAACTAAAGAATTGAAATGTTAGCAAGAAATATGTCTCAATGTTTTAAAGGACACACAATTAGCTGAAATGTTAAAGTTTTAAAATAGAGATGGCTAAGTGCAAGGAAGAAGTTATTTGGGGTAATGAATTATCTAGACGAACAAAAAGTGATGTTCGCTTCTTTTATGTTTAAGGGAGAAGTAAAGCATTACTGAATGAGTTGGAGATGATTAATGAAAGTTGTTGATACATAGATGAATTGGAAGAGATTTAAAGTAACCTCTTTGGATAAATATTTCCTAAAGAACATGTGAGAAGATAAGAAAGATGGAATTCTTGAGTTGCAATAAGGTAGTATGTCGATAAGGTAATATTAAGTAGAAGTTCGATGAATAGTGGAGTTTATTCTGATGACTTGAAGTAAAATCATGATATAGTAAAGTTATGTTGTGAGTTATGGAATTCATTAGAGATGGAACTGCTGATATGTTTGAAAGAATTAAGATGGTGGTAACTGTTATGAGGAAATAGATTATTATTGTTAATAAGATTTTGTCAGGATGGAAGCTAATCTACCTTAACAATTAGGATTAGGATTCCCATGATTATCCGAAGCTAAGAGAGGCAAATTTGTTATCAATTAGAAAAGGTTATAACATAGTGATAGTCAATGAACAAAGTGAATTAGTAAAGCCTCTAAAAAAGTAAAAGGTCAGATATTGATGTTAGATTTCAATTTCTATAATATAAAGGAATGCAAGTTCAAGTTAGAATATGGAGTCAGAGTGCGTGAAATGTGGAGAGTAATATAGAAAGTTGTAAGTTTGGAGATATCAATTAGTTGAATTCACAAGTTTTCAAAGATACATCAATTGTGAAAAGGAATTCATATGGAAGCTTAAGGTTCAAGGACCTTATTTTACATAATACTCGGATACACCCATATTAATCTTTTGGTGATGACAATGTTTTGATTGTTAAAGTTGTTGGATAGAGGAATATAAGGAATTTTAAGACCAGTGTTCAAGAAGCTGATGCTTTCTATAGGAAAATTGGAAAGAAAGAAAGACCCAAGGATTTCTCTTGTGAAATGTTGTTATGTTAGAATGAAATCACATTCTTTTGAAAATGAGAAGGCATCTTACATCTTGTCAAATAAGACAATGTTTGAAGCTAGATCATTTATTCATGCATGCTAATATGTTAGCTAATGTGCATAAGTATATGGCTAGGGTTTTATCCATTCTGTCAAAACCTTAACACTCAAAATTGACTTGATAGCTATAGAGGTTTAAGCTATTAAAGATGTATACTGCTAGGATGAATCCAAGTATTCACATGGATGGAAGTCTTGGAAGATTTGACAATGTTTTATTCTTGCAATAACATGGAAGCAAGGAACTCAAAGAATAATAAGATAAACTAAGGAAAATTCTTAATCTAGTTGGACTTTTAAGGCAATGAGCAAAGCAGAGTATTGGTGGAGGAGTTGAATATGATTATTGGAATGTGTAATACCCTTAAACACATGTTAGACTGGTAAATGGTTACAAAAAGTAGCATTTGACTTATTTAGCATGTCAGTAAAGTGTTGTGACAAACTGAGTTTGTTTATGCACTTTGTTGCAACACAGAAGTTGAAAAGTAACTTAAAATGACTCAGATAATAGCATAAGTTGCTAAGTTGAAGGAAATAAACATAGAGAGTTTATTTCTAGGTCACAAATAAGCCAAGTAAGATGTGGTAAAAGTTTCAAGAGAATCAGAGTCAGTTTGGTATTTTTAGGCATACTGGTTGTGCATTTTAATACCGAATGACTAGCAGCAGATATAGAAAATCATGAAAATGGTGAAACAACAATTTAGATGAATCCTATGATTTATTTTAAAGTTGTTGGAAGCTGGGAAACTTGAATTAGCATGATTCGAGTGTCCTTAGCAGATATAAGTTTCAGTGTCGAAACTTAAGTTAATCTTTTTCTTTAATTCCCTCTACGTCCCACCCCCTATTTCTATCTTCTCTCTCGGCAGAATGAAGAAAAATAGAGAAAGAAAGAAAGAAAAGAGAGAAAGGGGGGAAGGGAGAAAGGGGAAGAAGAAGAAAAGGAGAAGGAAGAGAAGAAGATCAAGGATTAAGCTTCAAGATCAAGAGTCTTCAAGAGGTAGGGGTTTAGAGCTTTTACTCATCTATTTTCTCTATGTATGCATATAAACAACCTAGTATGCTAAATTGAGTTCTAGATGAGTTTGATGTGTTTGGTTTGCATGGATATGTTTCCTAGATCAATTGTGACTTGTTCATGTCATAAACTGAATTTATGTTCATTTAAACCATTGATGCCCATTTTGGGGTTTAGGGTCAGGCATGCATGATTTTGGTTCAAGAATCCAAATCAAGAGGTTTAGAATGGTGATTGATGTTTCTTAAGTGTTAATGAACTAGTTAGGAACTTAGAATCACTTAAAAACTGATTGAAAATGGCCAAAATCCTTGCAAATGACCATTAGAATAGTACCACGCCCTGCAGAGTTATGCAGAATCGTGCTTCTATTATGGGCGTCGCGGCATGGGGAGTGTGGCGCCGCGGCGTGAGGCCTGAAACCAGAACAAGAAAATTCTGAACAGCCTGCAGTGTTTGTTGCATAACTTGGGCTGTAGATATCGGAATCACTTGATTCTGGTGCCATTTGAAAGCTAAGACATAAGGCTTCTTGTGGTAAAAATTTCAGAATTTTCCACCAAGCCAATCAATATCAGTTTCGGTTTGAATCCAAGGCAGATTCTGCAGAAAAAGGCATTCTGGCAGTCAGTAAACCAGATTGCATAATTTCTTGCTCCGATGTCGTATGGACATGAAACCAGTGCCATTTGAAAGCTAAGACATAAGGCTTCATGTGGTAAAAATTTCAGAATTTTCCCACATGTGGTTTATTCCCAGTTTCAGTTTAAAGTCAAGTCAAAATCGGGTAAATCAAAGAATGCCCTGTTTTGGCCTCTGCAAAATGTCGCATAACTTTGGCTACACTTAGCCAAATGAAGCAAGGTTTATGGCATTGGAAAGATATGAGAAAGAGCTATGTGCTCATAAAAATTCAGAATTTTAGACGTTATGATGCATGTTTGGTGCAATCTTGAAAATCAGCCTTTTTAGGCAAGATTTGAGATGCTTTTGAGAAAGTTGAACACTAGAATCTTTAGTAGCACCTTAGGCAACTTAGTGTTGCATTAGATATCATTTAAGATGTGATTAGATGGTACAATGAAGATAAGTATGCTAGTATGCATAATAGTATGCACTCTAGTAGAGAATGAGAAAGGTATGAACCTTAGAATATCAAAGAGAAGTGGATTATCTTAGGAAGATACCTAAGACCTTGAACAACAAGAATTGTAAGTAGAAATCACACTTGAGTTAGATTCACTTGAGTGGAGACAAGATTGTGTATTAGTTCCAAGAAGGGAATGTTTAGGTACTAAGTCTCTAGTTAAGTGGGACTTTGTGCATTGCTAAATACACAATAAGATGAATTGTGACTAAGATGTCATAATCATAAGGTATAGTAGAAATGTACAATAACTCATGCATCAACAAAGATGAGTTAGAAGTGCAAGATAAAGGGAATTTACTTCCTTAGATACTAATGAAAGTATGGAAGTTAAGTTCTTAAGCATTCCATGAGTTTGGAATAATTAAAGAGGTATCTGGAACCTTAAACACACAAGTGTAGTATAAGCTACTAATAGAAGTGTGATGGAAGGAAAAACTAGATACAACCAGAATAAGTATGTTATACTTATCTAGATGTATGACTTACTCGCTTTAGTTAAAGTTGAGTTAATTATGCAAAGTTTTAGAGAAATACTCATTTATTTCCTTAAGCAAGGGTAGATGAGGCAGTAGTTAAGATAGACTCTTTTACTAGGATGAGTTGAGTCTATAGGAAAGTTAAGATAGTGGTTATGTAAGAGATAATCATAACACTAAGCTTTTTACACACTAGTTAATTAATCTAGTATGTATGTGAAGAGTAAGAACCTTAGTGCAACCAAGAAAAATGGTTTGCCATAGGTAAGTACCTAACACCTCAGCAACATAGTGTTGCATTAGAAATTACTTAAGAAATATAAGTGATGAGGTGGAGTTAGGTACAAGTATGAGAAATGGTTTGGTAATGTTTACCTAAGCGTGAGGTCATTTAGCTAAGAAGGTAAGGAATCAGAGAAGTTCCTAAGGGGACAAGTATTTCTAACCAAATGCTAAGGTTACATGTAGTATGAGGTTACAGATTCTCCTCATTACAAAGGGTAAACATAAGAAGTCAAAGTTCCTAGGAGAATATGCTTAGATCGTAAAGGAACTAAGTATATAAGTACGTATGTAAGTCTACGAATTAGTCAAGTAGTATCGATCTTGGTGAGTATCCTTTGATGTTCATTCATGGAGGCAAAAAGAGATAGATGGGTGTCCGAAGGACTTTTGAGAAGGACATAACCCTGATGTCTCGATAGTGCCAAGGCCAAAGGAGATAAGTGGGAAATCCAAAGATGCTCTTTGAGCAAGGATGAAGCCCGAATTTCTCAGCGTGCCAGGATATGTGTAATGTGAGGATGAACTTTCCCTCTAATTACCACTGGATGATATACTGACTAGTTCCTAGCAAACTTCCTTGTTTTCAAAATAAACTTCTGCATGTATTTAAAAACAAAACCCTGCATTTGCATTTCATCCACATACTCTTAGGATTCCTTAGGCATATTCATATTACATATCATTCACATTGCATTCACGGACAGTTGTATGGGCATTGTCCATCACTGTTGGTATTTACAGCTGTATAGGCGTTGTATATATTAATAGTGTGTAGGCTATAGGTTGATATCACACTATAAGAAAGTGTGCAGATATGAGAAAAGAGGAGGAAGCTCCTAAGTTAGAAATTATAGCATTTGTTATATACAATGTTATAGTTAGATGGTATTGGAATTGCTTTTACTGAGAATGTTTATTCTCACCCCAGTTGCTATTTCATGTAAATCCAGATGTAGGCACAAATGCAGGTACAGAGGTACAGACCCTGCTAAGGGTGAGAAGATAAAGCATGAAGACTAGCGTAGTTTTTTTATTGCTTTAAGTAGACAGAACTTATGTAATTAGTTTATATTTGTTCTGTATGTTTTATGTTATATGTATTACAATAAGCTCTCTTGTGGCTAAGTTTGTATATTTATATGTATAAGTTTTTCCGTAATCTCTCAAGGCTTTCTATAATTACTCAGTTGTGATTATAGATATATGTTAGAATAAAGTATGAGGAAGTGACATTTCTAGTACCGTTATCTTTATATATCATTGTGAAACTATGATATATCTAGATATTTGTATTAGGGTGTTACAACATGTATCTGTGTAATGTGGGAGACATTCAAAGAGACATTATTAGACAAGAAAGGTTTTGAGTAAACGTAGATTCATAAAGAGTTGTAGATTCGTAAAGAGTTATGGTGATGACTCTCAAGCAAATTAAAGATCACAAAGATCTTAATAGAGAAAATGAGTGAATAAAGGATATAAGAAGGTAAATGGTGTCACAAAGAGAGTACGAAATTTATATGCTTTAAGTTGAAAGAAGAAAACTTGGCGGCAAACCCTATTTGGAATGATATGTATGTGATTAACTAGAGCACTATGTCAACAGAAGTAGAAAGTTATACCTGATCCTATAATACAAGCTCCAGGAAGGGTATATACTCTAATAAGACAAGAGTAAGCTCAATTTTTAGACCTACTAAAAGAATGTGAACATCTATGTCATAGTTAAACATTAGAATAGATAAGATAGATACAGTTAAGGGTAGTTATTAGCAGTCTCCAAACTTTTAGTATGAAAAGCTAAATTTTAGGGACAAAATTTTTTAAAAAGATGGGAGTATTGTAACATCCTGTTTTTATGTATGTTAGACTTGTATAAGGTTACAGAGGTAGTTTGATACTTGTTTAACATGTCTGCTAAATTTTGTGACGTTTCGAGTTAATTTAGGCACTTTGCCACAACACAGAACGTGCAAAATGACTATTTTAACTCAGAAAAAAATAGTATAAATATGTAATTAAAGTAAATGAATATGAAAAGTTCATTTCTAGGTCACAAATGTGTGGAAAAGGATGTAGTTAAATTTTTAGGGCAAATGGAGTCAGTTTGGTATTTTTAAGGATATCGAGTGAGTATTTAAGTATCGAATTGACATACAGCAAATATGAAAATTTTTAGAAATAATGTAACAGGAAATTAGATGGATCTTATAATTTATTCTAAGGTTGTTGGAGACTAGGAAACTTGATTTAGTAAAATCAAAGTATTTTTAGCTGATACGAAATTAATAAAAGGATAAAATTGCCATTAATGTCATCTTTTAAAAAAGATGAGCTTTTCTCGTCTTTTTTACCTCTTTCTACATCTCCAGAAGAGGCAAACCGAAGGAAGAAAAACAGAGGAAGAAAAGGAGGAGAGGAAGGAGGAAGAAATGGAATCCCTACACATCAATCTTTGTTTCTTCCTTTTGATATTCTTGTTTGAGCTTGGAAAAAAAGAGGAACCACGTATTATTCACATGCTGTTCTTGATTGATTCATGTTGTTAAAAATGAAAATTTATTGAGTTTTAGTTGTTTGTGTTGTGAATGTGTTGAAGATCATGATTTTTGTCTTGTTTTCCTAAGATTTTGATGGATGAAAGGTGGGGTTTTGATGGACACTGAGCTGAGTTTCAACCCAAAATTGATGGTATAAATATGTGTTTAGAGGTTATTGAATGGTTGTGTTGTTAGAAATTGGTTAGGAAAATGATTTGGAAGGAAGGAATTTGATTAAAATTGAAGAGGAAATGAAGGATGTAACACCCCAAATTTCCTAAATAGTTGACAGTAATTTTGACAGTTAACAGAATTTTACCATTTAGTGATTTCTGTGTACTGTAAAATTATTTTGAGTATTCCGTCAGCATATTTGATCGTTTTGAATGATTTACTCCATGTCAAGAAAATAATAATTTTTGAGCCGGGGAAAATTTTACGTAATTTAATTATTACTGTTAAGTCTTAATTTTTTGACGTAATCTGATTTGATTTTCATACGTTTTCTAATATTTATGATTTTTGTGGATGATTATAAATTTTTATATTTCTCTGATCGTTTTTGGACTGTTTGTGGGCCCCAGTGGTCCTACGTGGGCCCGGGGTGAGTGCCAAAACATGAAAATTTTTCTACGCATAGAAAAATTTGTACTGTTTAGACAGAGACAGGGGATCTTACTAAACCTGAATTCAGAAATAGTTTTAGAAATTTTCTTTTATTGTATTTTGTACTGTATTTAATTATCAGGCGATAAAAATACAGTAAATATATTCTTTCGTGGGGTTTTAGTAGATAAAAATAAATATTATACTGCTTAAGTCAACAATAGTGGTTATGACAACATTTGACGGACCAATAGGAAACAAGTTTAATTCTTTTGACGGACCAATAAGAAGCAAGTCTAATATTGAAGACTTTGATATCAACCGTCGATTTAATCAACGGTGTAGGATTAGTCTAATAAAATGGCTATGACCATTTATAACCATTGGATTTAGATTTAAATCAAGGGTGGAGATTTGATCTTATAAAGTGGCTAGGACCATTTGTGATCGTTGGATTTGGATTTAATCAACAGTGGAGATAGATCATTTATGACCATTGGATTTGGATTTAATCAATGGTGGAGATTTGGTCTTCTAAAATGGCTATGATTAATTATGACCCTTGGATTAAAAGTAAGAAGGAGTAATCTTGACCCTTCATTTTTGAGATGCATCTAATGGCTAGGATTTCAAGGAGAAAGATCTAATGGCCTAGATTAAGTCTTCTAATCAAAAGTCTACCTTAATCCTAACCATTGATCTAATCAATGGCTTAAATTGTCCTAAATGGTGGCTAGAAAAAGATGACAACTTTGTTAGATGCAAGGATGGAGGGGGGACAGTTTTGTGCTTCATTTTGGAGCTAAAGAAAAGCTTTATGACCATTATTAGATGCCTTGGTCAATTATGCATCATTATTGATCATTTAGCATCCTTAGGAGAATGCTTGAAGGGGGGATGGTTTTTGGTAGCTTTAGGAGAGCTTTGCATGGTTTATGACCATTATCCTTCATTCTTGATCATTTCAAAAACCTAAAGCTCTTAGAAAATTTTCTCTCCTTCTCCTTCTAGCATGGTTCGGCCAACACCTAGAAATCATGTCTCCAAGCTTCTAAAATTTTATCTAAACACATTTCCTAAACCTAAACACCATTCTAAGAACATCTCTAGTTATGAGTTTTTACAAAATCATTCATCTTGAGTTTCAAATCCAAGCTTCAAGTTTCTACCAAAAATGGTAAAGTTCATATTTCTTCACCTAAGCTTTTAGTTTTGATTTTCTAAGCCATGCTTGAACCATGGTTTACTTATTCTTTTACTTGTTATTAATTTTAAGATTTGTTTATGATTTTTTAGGGATTTTTCCAAGGAGCTCTACGAAATTGGTGGAAGGAAAACTAAGTGTTTTCACTTCATTCTTTACCTTAATCAAGTCTAAGAAGTCTTTCTTTCACAAAAATAAAAAATTCCAACCTTTTTCTTCAAGAGAAATTTCGCCCATACCACCCAAAATCACCATCCAATCTCTTTTAATTTCATCCAACCATAGATCTTGAATCTACATGATTTTCTAAGCAACTTTCATGTTGGAGACTTTCTCTAAATCATTCATCTTCAACCTTGTTCTTCAAGCTAAAGATTGGAGCTTTATTGGTGAAGTTTGTTAATCTTCACTTTTCTTTTGATTTTCAAGGTTCTAAGCCATGTTTAATCCATGGTTCCCCTAGTTCAAACTTAATATACTAATAAACTTGTGTTTTGTTGTATATTTAAGAAACTTTTGGTGGTGAAGGACTTAGAAAAAGAAGCAAAACAAGGAACTTTTGAGGATCTTCAAGAGGTAAGAGGGAGATTCATCTCACCAACCAAGTATGGTGGTGAGAGATGGTCTTATATTTGATGGATGGTGAATCCATGTGAGGATTCATATCCATGGTCATGTAATAATTTGTGGGTGTTTATATGCTTTGATTATTTGCCTATGCTTGATATGATTTGTATGATTTATTGTTTTGATTATAGCATGCTTGTGATATATATTTGAATATGTATGTGTATGCCATGATTTGATAATGAAAAGGAAAACAATTTTTGGTTCCAAAGAACCATAGAGGCACATGGCCTCAAGGGTGATTTTTGAATAAAAAGATTCTAAGTATTTTATTAATCATGAGTTTTAAATGAAAAGAGCAATGAGTTGATGATTTTAAGGATTTGCAAAGAAATTGAAAAATGAAAATGAACAAATGATTTGATTTCAAAGACCAAGTGCTCACGGTTTTTGTTAAGGAATTTTTAATGGTTTTGTTTGTGTAAAATCATATCAATTTAGAAGGAAAAATATTTGATGGCCATTTGAAAACAAGTACCACGGTTTTGAAGGTTTGTGAATACCTTAATTTTATAAAGGAAAAGTATTTGATGGCTTCAATGGTCAAAGACTCCACGGTGTTTGGGAGATTGGAATAGTTTTGGTTTTATGAAACAAAGTGATTTCAAAGTGGAAACAAAGTGTTTGAACAAAATGTTTTAGTACAAGGATTAAAGAAAATGGAAACAAGATGTTTTATTTCTTGAAAAATGGAATTTCGTTTACGAAAGACAAAAAGAGGTTGAAGGTGTTTGAGCCTCAATTTATTTTAAAGAGAAATGATTTTGGAATTGATTTGAGAAAAATGGAGAATATAATAGTGATTTGATATTTTCTAACGTGTGTTTATGCGGAATTTTGGTTCAAAGATTCAGAATTAATTCCAACAAACAAATATATTTTATCAAACGAATGTGGGTTCACGAGTTATGTGGTAATCTCGTTATAAAAATGGTTTTAATAGCAAACAGAAGAAATTTAAGAAATTTGAAGTAAAATAAACAGGAAAATGCATAAAGGAAAGTTTGAAAAGATTAAGGAAATTTAAAGAAACTGAGCAGGAATCTTAAAATGCAAAAAATTAATTGAAAGCATGTAAATGGCATGAAATTAAAGTGAAGAATTTAAATGGAAAAACAATAAATAAAAGCAGATAAAAGTGCGAAGAACTGTAAAGAAAATTTAAAAGAACGAGACTAAAAAAAGTAAAGAATTTTAAAGGAACATTGCATTAATATAAATGACATGAAATTGAAAAGGAAGGCATACTTGGACAAAAATCCTTTAATCTGCTCGGGTTGAGATGTTAGGATTTTGTATCAGCAAATAACCTCCACTTTTTACATTATGACTATTGGTATTTATAGACAAATATAAAAAATAACTGACATCCTAAAAAGACCAGCACGTTCGAGCGATTTAATTCTTCAGCAAGTACCCAACTTTCGACGGAACCAACACTCGACTACTCTTAAATAGTTTTCGTCGACTTAATGCAATCTCCCTGTCAGATACTTCTTCTCACTGACATCATACCTTAACCTCATTAGAATCTTCCTATTTATCCAATGCTACTGTTGACTTCTCTATTTGGCACTTCTGTCGGCTCAATATTTCAGAAAGTTTCCTCTATCAACCGACGAACTGCCAAATCCTAACAGGAAGATTATGCGGTTTTAGAGTAACTCGTAGTGTCATAGGAAATGGTTTTATGCGTTTAAGGAGTGGAAGATTTATCTACTCTTCTCAGAATACGCAAACCATGAGTAATATAAGTAGTCAGGCGTCGGATACACCTTCGACAGCCGTTACTGTGCCACCCTCAAATATCGTTAATACTGGGTCGGTAGAGGATGTTATAGCAACTGGTGCTCTCCAGAGTAATCCAGTAGTAGAACAAATTGGCACGCCCGATGGGACAAGTTTAGAGTAACTCGTAGTGTCATAGGAAATGGTTTTATGCGTTTAAGGAGTGGAAGATTTATCTACTCTTCTCAGAATATGCAAACCATGAGTAATATAAGTAGTCAGGCGTTGGATACACCTTCGACAGCCGTTACTGTGCCACCCTCAAATATCGTTAATACTGGGTCGGTAGAGGATGTTATAGCAACTGGTGCTCTTCGGAGTAATCCAGTAGTAAAACAAATTGGCACGCCCGGTGGGACGAGTTTAGAGTAACTCGTAGTGTCATAGGAAATGGTTTTATGCGTTTAAGGAGTGGAAGATTTATCTACTCTTCTCAGAATACGCAAACTATGAGTAATATAAGTAGTCAGGCGTCGGATACACCTTCGACAGTCGTTACTGTGCCACCCTCAAATATCGTTAATACTGGGTCGGTAGAGGATGTTATAGCAACTGGTGCTCTCCAGAGTAATCCAGTAGTAGAACAAGTGGTGCCTAGAATGACTTAGCTATCGCCGAGTCAGCCAAGTAACCAAAGCATAATAAATTCAAATTCGAGGTTTGTGCCCCAATATGGGTTGCCACTGAATTATGTACCTCCTATTATGGCACAAACGGGACTTGGCGCTACTTTAACTAATGCTGTCGGACAATTAGTAGCTTCACAAGGCCAACCACAGATAAGTTCGGCCTTGGCAAGTTTTGGTAGCCAAAGAGTAGGGGTTGTAAGTACAAGCAATCCAACTCCCTTTCGATAAGAAAGACTGAATTTGGGACCAGTTTTCCCAAACATGTCGAGAGATAATCCCCAAAATATAACAGGGCCAACTATGAATTCTTTGGCCAGTTTTCGACAACAGATGGATGAGAGTAATCATGATATGGTGCATATGTTCACTCAGCAAATGGGTGTTGTGATTACGCCAATCATAGAAAATACAAATAACGTTTGCAGTGCATTGGCTCAGCAAATGGCAAGGCTAAACCAAGCCTTAGGACTAGGTGATGTAGCTAATGATAATATTCAGGGAGCCCAGCTTGGGGTAAATAGAGAAATGGTTGCACCTCAGGCAAATGTGGGACAAAATCAACAAAACTTAGACCAACCAGGCCAAAATGATCAGCCCCGTTTGGAATATGGAAATGTCCATATGCTCCGTCGAGGAAATGAAGATCAAATGGCCAGAAATGATGTAGCCATGAGGTTGCTTCGACAAAATCTTGGGGGACACCAAGTAATTGAACAAAATGTAAACCAAGTGGTGGAACAAGTGCTGAATAGATTTGGTTTTAACGTTGGCTACGCCAACCAACCATATTTTGTATCAGCATTTCCTGAATGGGTCCAACAGGCAGAGTTGCCTAGAGGAGTTAAGATTCCAAAACTTTCCAAGTTTGCAGTAGAAAGTGAGGAATCGACTGTCGAACATATTGCACGGTTTACAATAGAAATAGGGGAGTTGGCCATTGTTGAAGGCTTTAAAATGAGATTCTTCCCAAGTTCCCTCACAAAGAATGCTTTTTCCTGGTTTTCGACATTAAGGCCAAATTCAGTCCATTCTTGGGCTCAATTGGAAAGAAGCTTTCATGATCAATTTTTTAGAGGGGATTTGAAAGTAGGACTTATAGATCTTTTCAACATCAAAAGGATGTATAATGAAACTGTGGATGACTATCTTGCTAGGTTTCGACAAATGAGGAGTAGATATTTTACTCCTATACCTGAGGTTGAAATAGTAAAGATAGCTGCAAACGGTTTAGATTATTATATAAGGAAGAAGTTAGTGAATCAACATTTGATTGATCTTGTCCAACTAGGTGAAAAAGTTAGGCAAATAGAACAATTAAAAGTTGAAAAGATTCAAAAACAAAAAAGATTTCTTAAAAGAGAAAAGGTGGCGTTTGTCGGATTAAATGAATCCGATAATGAGTTTGAAGGCAGCGATGATGAGTTCGAAGTTAACATTGCTGAACTTCAGAATGGTCCTCCTTATGTTTGTCAGGCATTACAGCCTACTAGAAATAAGGAGAAAATGGGTTACGTTAATAGAAAAACATATACATTTGACGTAACTAAAGCCGACAAGATTTTTGATTTGTTACTAAAAGATAAACAGATTAAACTGTCGGAAGGCCATAGGTTGTTAAAGTCGGATGAAATTAAAGACCGCAAATATTGTAAATTTCATAATAGTTTCGGTCATGTTACTAATGAATGTGTTCGTTTCAGAGACTTAATTCAAAAAGCAATAATGGATGGGCATCTGAAGTTTGCCGACAAGCTTAAAGCGGATATGAAAGTTGACACAGATCCGTTTCAGGCTGAAGTATCTTGTGTTGATCAGCAAGTTCCTCTAAATGTTGGGATGCTCAACATTAGGAGATTGCAAGAATTCAACGTAGATACAAAGGATGCAATTGACGTATATCCTAAGTCAGGTGAGTCTCTCGAAGCATTTCTTGAAAGAAAGAAAGATGAGGGCAAGGTAAGGTTGTGCCTAAGGTGTAATGCAGTATATGATGAGCTTGCTGCGAAGAAAGTTGCTGAAGAACAACTAAGTATCCAGCAGAATAAAGGAAAAGTTCTCAACAGAAAAACCTGGAGACCACAGAATACTTTTCATGCTCCAAGGCCAAAGCCAGTTTACATGCCTAGGCCTAACATGAATGGTTGGTTAGTCGAATCACAGGGGTTTGTAGGAAGCAAAGCTCATGTCAGACCCTTTAAGACTAGGGTGCCACCTGCTAATGTTGCTGTGAATAGGTGGATGAAGAATTCCGTAATGGATGGACATACGTATTTTCGACGAAATGTGTCCGCCAGGAGGAGTAATTTCCAAAGGGATCAACCTTTTTGGAATGAAGACTACAAGAATGGAAGGATCAATCTAGGAAAAACTTTGATTGGCCAGAATGAAGCAGGGCCATCAAAGGTTCTTCCAATGTCAAAAAGCAAGAAAAGGAGATTACAGAGATTAAGACAAGCACAGAAGAGAAGAGATATGGCTGAAAGGTTAGTCATTAAGGAGCAGCCCGAGGAAACAGGTTGTTTGGTGGACGAAAAGAAACTCATGCCTGATCAAGATAAAGATGATAAGAAGTTAAAAAGTATTGTTACCAAGGGATCATTCCCAGGGGAGCCGACAACAAATGCAGTTAGACGGCTTGATACTGATGATAAATCCGACAAGAAAAGTTAGAAGAAATCAGAAGGGGTAAGCAAGTTCGAAGGCCAATTCCAAACAAAACAAAAAGGAAATGGCCAATTGGATTGATAACAGCAGAAAAAGAGGCAAGAGAGAAGGCAAGAGAGAATAGTTTACCCGTCGAAAAAGACCAGGAATCAATCAGTTCGAGTGTTGCAAAACCAATAGTTGGAAAAGAGCAGGTTAAGGACTCTGGAATGGGAAACAGTAATATTGAAGACTGGTCGAATGAAGAAATCAGGAGAATTCTAGAAGACCCAGATCAAGATGTTGAGTGGAGGAAGAAAATGCTCGACATAAGAAATGAAAGAGAAAGATTGGCAAAGTCTGACTGCCAAGATATAGACCCAATGACTGATGAAGTTATTGAGGCCTTGGATGATCCAGAGGATCCTTTAGGCCTTGGTGATGAGGAGCAATTTGACATGGATATCAATATGGAATATAGTCTGGATGATATCTTGACGGCTATGGATAGTAATTTGCCGTCGGAAGATTACTTAAGGATGGGGAGGCATTTAAGTGATGAGGAGCCATCTGACGAAGAGGAATTCTTAAAGTCCATGAGTGTTAATTTAGTTTCGGTGTTACCTGCAGATTTTGAAGGGTATCACGAAATTGAATACACTGGGGAGAATGAAGAAGATGTTGATGACCTCGACGATCATTGGCTTCTTTTTCAGGACAATATGATCACTGTCTTTGACAATACAACTCAGCTTGAAAAATCGACAGAAGATCAGAAGGCTCATTTACGACCGTTACACATTAAGGCTCTGTTGGAAGGAAAACCCACTAATAGAGTTTTGATCGACGGGGGGGCAACAATCAACTTAATCCCAAGGGCCATGATTAAAAAACTTGGGAAAGATGAGTCAGATTTGATGTCGATAAACATGATAGTCACGGATTTCAGTGGTAAGAATTCTCCATCAGACGGAGTGGTGATGTTAAAGGTACAAGTCGGATCTGTTGTAAGGCCGACATTATTTGTGGTAATACCGACGAAGTCGAGTTACAATCTTCTGCTAGGGAGAGATTGGATTCATGCTGTCAGAGCAATACCATCAATAGTTCATCAAAAGCTCATTCTTTGGAATGAGGAAGACCAAGTTGAAGTAATAGAAGCAGATGACAGTCCTTGCTATCTTCAGCAACTTCATGTCGACTTTAGAATATATGCTCCAAGTGTTAAACCAGTAACAGCAAGTGGTGGAGTGATTAATGAGGACACACTTAACGTTTGCTTGAGGGATCAGTTTGGTGTACGACTGGTGAAGAAGGCCGAAGAAGATCGGCCAAGCACTAGTTATGAGTGTTAATGATTATTCAGAAAGATTGTCGGCTTATTTGGCCGACAAAGCAGTATTCACTGCTGAGAGCGTGATGTCGGATTGTATAATTGATGATGGCCCTTTAGGATTTGAAAAAGGGCTTGATGAAAAGCAGAGTGTGGAAGTGGAAGATCCTTTGGAAGAAATAAACTTGGGCACTAAAGCAGATAGAAGGCCCATTTTCGTAAGTTCATTTCTGCCAAAGGATTTTAAAGAAAAGCTTGTCGAGTTAATTATGGAATATAAAGATTGTTTTGCTTGGGATTACGATGAGATGCCTGGTTTGAGTAGAGATCTTGTCGAACGCAGATTGCCTCTGAAAGAAGGATGTAGACTTGTTAGGCAAGCTAATAGGAGATTTGCACCTGAGGTGATATTAAAGATAAAAGAAGAGATTGAAAGATTGCTCAAAGCCAAATTCATCAGAACCACCAGGTATGTCGAATGGCTTTCTAATATTGTTCCTGTAGTTAAGAAAAATGGTAAGTTGAGAATATGTGTAGATTTTAGAAATTTGAACACTGCCACACCTAAGGATGAGTATCCTATGCCAATTACGGACATGTTAGTTGATGCCGTATATGGACATGAATTATTAAGTTTTATGGATGGCCATGCAGGTTATAATCAAATTTTCATTGCCGAAGAGGACGTGTCGAAAACTGCCTTCAGGTGCCCAGGAGCTATTGGGACATTTGAATGGATAGTCATGCCTTTCGGTTTAAAGAATGCAGGGGCCACTTATCAGAGGGCAATGAATACAATTTTCCATGATGTCATTGGAAAATTTATGGAAGTCTACATCGACGATGTCATTGTCAAGTCGGAAACGAAGGAAAGCCATTTGACAAATTTAAGGCAGGCATTCGACAGAATGAGGAAGCATAGCCTTAAGATGAATCCAGAAAAATGTGGATTTGGAGTGTCGGCTGCCAAATTCTTGGGTTTTCTAGTCCATAAAAAAGGTATAGGGGTGGACAAGAATAAAGTCAAGGCAGTTTTGGAGGCCACACCACCGACAAACAAAAAAGAATTGCAATCTTTTTTAGGCAAAGTTAATTTCCTAAGAAGATTTATATCCAACTTGTCGGGAAGAACCAGAGCTTTTGCTCCATTGATCAAGTTGAAGGCTGAACAGGATTTTGTGTGGGAACCTTGCCACCAAGAAGCCTTCGACCAGATAAAGCAGTATTTGACAAAACCACCGGTCATGATGCCTCCAGTGCCCCATCGACCGTTGAAATTGTATATATCAGCATCAGAAGAAACCATAGGAAGTATGCTGGCTCAGGATGTAAATGATGTCGAAAGGGCCGTGTATTATCTTAGTCGAGTTTTAAATGGTGTCGAGAGAAGATATAGTGCAATAGAGAAACTTTGTTTAGCATTGTATTTCTCATGTACTAAGCTCAAGTATTATATGATGCCTTGTAATGTATTGGTTATGTCGAAAACTGATGTAATAAAATATATGTTATCGAAACCAGTGTTAAATGGTCGTATTGGAAAATGGACTATTGCTTTGTCAGAATTTTCTTTACAATATGTACCAATGAGAGCAGTAAAAGGCCAAGCAATTGCCGATTTCTTGGCCGATCATCCTTGTCTGGATGTAGAAAATATAAATATTGTCGGTTTAAAACCTTGGTGTTTATATTTTGATGGTTTAAGGCATCAAAATGAAATTGGAGTTGGGATTTTAATTGTTTCCCCTCAAGGTATTCCAACCAAGTTCATGTTTGAACTTAAATATGCTTGTTCTAACAATGAGGCTGAATATGAAGCCTTGATTATCGGATTTGAGATACTATTGGAAATGAAAGCACGTAATGTGCATATATTTAGTGATTCGCAGTTGGTCGTTAAGCAACTTGCCCAAAAATATAAATGTGTTAGTGAAAATATAATGAAATATTATATTGTGGCAAGTAAGCTAATGAAACAATTCGATGAGATAACTGTCGAACACATTTCCAGAGATTTAAATGAAGAGGCTAATGAGTTAGCACAAGTAGCCTCTGGGTATAGACTTTCATCCAAGGTTCTTACAAATCTAATGGAAATAAGGGAACTTTTATATCCATTAGAGGAAAGAGATATACTACAAAACGACGTTTCGACGATTAATGATTGGAGACAACCAATATTGAGTTACTTGGAAAATCCCAGTCAAGATGTGCATAGAAAGCTCAAGTATAGAGCGTCGAAGTTTGTGGTATTAGGGGGAGCCTTGTATAGAAAGTCTGTCGATGGAAATTTAGAAGTTTGCCTGAGTGAAGCAGAGGCTTATATTGCCTTGCGTAAGTCCACGAAGGAATTTGTGGAGCTCATCAGGCAGGTGAAAAGATGAAATGGGTCCTTCGACGTCAAAGGTATTATTGGCCAACACTAGTTAGGGATTGTATTATGTTTGCCAAGTCTTGTGAAGAGTGTCAAAGACATGGCCATATACAAAATGTTCCTGCTAGTGAGTTACACGTTATAGTTAAACCTTGGCCTTTCAGAGGATGAGCTTTGGATTTAATTGGCCAAATTCATCCTGTATCGTCGAAAAGACACAAATACATTCTAGTAGGAGCCGATTACTTCACCAAATGGGTTGAGGCTGTAGCCTTGAAGGATGTAACTCAGCAGGATGTGATTAACTTTATTGAAGATAATATAGTTTGTCGGTTTGGAATACCACAAACTTTGACAACTGACCAAGGATCAGTATTCATTGGAAAGAAAGTTGTTGAATATGCCAGTTCAAGGAAAATTAAAATGCTCACGTCGATGCCATATTATGCTTAGGCGAATGGCCAAGTAGAGGCCATAAACAAAATAATCATAAATTTGATTAAAAAGCATATTGGCCGACAGCCTAGAAACTGGCATAATACTCTTAATCAAATTCTATGGGCATATAGAAATTCACCAAGAGAATCGACGGGCACTTCACCATATAAACTAGTTTATGGCCATGATGCAGTGTTACCAGTTGAGATCAATCTTCAATCCATTCGAATTCAAAAACAAGACGAGTTACCAATTGAACATTATTGGGACTTGATGTTTGATGAATTAAATGAATTAAGTGATGAAAGATTAGTAGCTTTAGAAAACTTGATTCGACAGAAAGAAAGAATTGCAAAATTTTACGATGGTCAAGTTAAGTATAAATCTTTCAAGATTGATGATTTGGTTTGGAAAGTTATTCTACCCATAGATAAGAGTTGTCGAGAATATGGAAAATGGTCACCAAAATGGGAAGGACCATTCAAAGTTACTCAAATATTTTCTGGGAATGCTTATGCACTTGTCAAGATTAATTTTGGTTTAAGGATTAAATC
Source organism: Ormosia emarginata (assembly GCA_029884605.1). Classification (NCBI taxonomy): domain Eukaryota; kingdom Viridiplantae; phylum Streptophyta; class Magnoliopsida; order Fabales; family Fabaceae; genus Ormosia; species Ormosia emarginata. The sequence continues at coordinate 20,793,534 of JAQQTP010000074.1, read as the reverse complement.
AATTAATGGCAAATATTTAAAGCCATACAAATCGACAATGTATGAAGTACAAATATAAATTGAGTAAAAATAAAGTCTCATTCATATATTCGACAATTACAAATTACATACTGGTGTTACATCTGGTTTAGATTGTCAAGGAAGATAATAGAGAAATCAACCTATTCTAAGTAAACCAGAAGCTTCTCCCCAGCTGAGCATGTGTTCCGTTTAAGCTCGTGGGACCCGAAGAAGAGGAAGAAGTAGATGACCATTAACTTGTCTTAGACGAGAGGTTGAATGGTCGTCTACTCCCTGATGAGTCATATTCATCATAATAACCATGTTGTAAAAACATTGGGTTATTACGATAATTACTGAAGCTCATCAAGAATATTACGATTCTTACTGAAGCTCAAAATAAGTGTCACCATCAAAACAGAAACCTTCTTCCATTTTTCCCATTGAGGGAAAAGAAAATTATCTAAACTCACGGAAGCTTCAGAGGAGAGGGTTGAATTGAGAAAATTATCTAAACTCATGGAAGCTTCAGAGAAGAGGGTTGAATTGTATTCTTTTGAGTCTTGGTGTATCAGGGAACACTATTTATAGGGAATTTTTGCAGAATAGGTTATTAAACAACGTCTTGTAACTTTCATTGTAATTAATTAAGTTAATTATTATACATAGTTACGAGATGTGTTAAAAAGAAACAGAATAAAAGAGCATTTAAAATGTATAGAATTATGGAGCAATAATAAAAAGCATATGGGAAAATGATCAAAAGGAATGTTTTATTGAGTATTGGCCTAAAAGGCCATACAAATTCTGTCGGTTTGATAAATCGACAATATATAAAAAAAAATATACTTAGAATTTCTGAAGAATCCCTCAGGAATCTTCTAAAGATTGCTTGTCGGAGCAGGCAGTTTGATACTCCGCTTCAAGAGAATTAATTTTTGCCAATACAATTTTGGCTTCCACAGCCCATTGCTTGGTATTATTGGCAATGCTCTGTTGTCTGGCAACCCCTTGTTCTAATGCTGTTTGGAGTTTTTGGTTGCGACGACGAGCAGCTTCAAGTTTTTTCTCCAAGTCTTCAATTTTCTTGTCGAGTTCTTCTTTTTTGGCTTTTCCTTTTATCAGACTTTCTTTCAGTGTAATACTTTCACTTTTTGCGTCGGTCAACTGCTTCAAAATCTTGAATTTCTCTTGAATTTCTTGTGTGTAAGCAGGAATGACTCGACGAATAACTGGCATTTTTGTCGTTAAACTTTGAAGAAAATCTTTAACAGTTGTCGGAAGAGCTCGGCTGGTGATGGGTAATTGCTGAGCAAGAGGCTCAAGCTCAGTTACGACTGCCATCATTCTTTCTTGAAGAGGTTGGTCAGAAATCAAGTGCTCGAAAGAATAGGTGAAGGCATTTTTCAATTCGGTTAAGAGTCCAGTAATATGGGAATCACTGGAATCTTGTCCGAGTTGAGTCGAAGAACGAGCCGACTGAGGAGAACTTTGGTGGCCGCCAGACAACATTGTAATCAATTCGTCCAAGTCTGCCTCCATATCCTCGCCACTTTCTGGTACAGCAATCATTAAGTTGGTTGGAGGAGATGGAGGTGGATTAATTGGAGCAAATTCCGCCAGCAGGGTATCCATGTTGAATTCCTCTGGGATGATTTGAGCGGGATTGGTTTGCCCTGAATGAGAAGGACCTTCAATGCCTGGGGGGATTGGAGTTTGTTCTGAGACTTCGACAGATTCTGTCGGAAGTGGTGAAGAAATGGTAGATGCAGCAAGGACTGAAGATGTATGAGCTTCTGGAAGATTCTCGGTTCTTGGCCTTTGTGGGCTAGCCAACTTTGTCAAATCCTGAAGACGAACAGAAGAAATGTTAGAATAATTAATGTATTAAAAAATAATTGAATAAGGTGAGATACATTACTTCAGGAGATTGTTGAATAGGATCTTCAGCTCTTGATTCGACAGCTGGTTCAAGAAGATGGTCTGCGGATTGTTCATCCTCTGGATCCTGAAATGAAAAAGTTAAGTGTTAGATGAGTAGCAAGAACCAAGAATTTAGGGAAAGGAAGTGCGCAAATTTACCTCGGGTGAAAGAAAAATGGTCTCTGTTTCTTCGACAGAAAGCTTTGAAGTAGAAACAGTGGTTTGAATTTTCTTTTTCTTTTTCTGAGGAGAGAAAGAAAGGGGGGTGAGATATTGTGCATAGTATTAAGAAATGTGCAATAAAGATGTATACCTTTGGAGGATGTTCTGGAGATGGAATTGAAGATTCGACAAGAGAAGCCAGAGTGGCAGGAGCAGATTCGCTAATCTGAGTCCGACATTAAGTTAGATTGAAACAAAGTATAAAAAAAAAAAATCTTGGTATATAGTCAGAAAAGTATATACCTTGAGGGTTTTTGATTTAGCAGCGTCTTGTTTCAAAGGACTCTTTGTCGGCATTGATGCAGCGGATTTAGCTTTTGAAGCCTTGGGAATAGGAGGTTTTTGAGCCTTCTTACTTTTCTTCTTCTTTAAAGAAGTAGTTTCATCTTCTTCGTCCTCATCACTTCCTTGAGGCTGTTTATATTCTAAGGGTCTTTTCAAAGGGAGTGCTGTAAGAAGACAAGTATATTTAATAAATGTGGGAGAGAATTCGAAGTAACAGAATATAAGGAGGAAAATACCTTCAGGTATTTTAGTGATGACTCGGGTGTTCCAGGCAAATTGTTCATACGACAAGGCAAACCGACGAGTAAACTCGACTTCTGGAGTTCTTGTAAGAAAGATATTACTCACAGAATATGTCCTATCTAAAATAGAGAAGTTACCAGCCTTTGTAGGTTTACCTGGGAATTCGTCGGCCAATCCAAAACGAGCACAAGGAAGAAGCACTGGCTTTGGAAAAGGGATTTGAAAAGGTTCAAGCCGTGCTAAAGGATTTTTTATGGAAACTGAGAGAAATTTGGTAGAACATTTTTCCTTGTGTGCTCGTTTTAGCTCGGCTATGACTTCTTCACAATGTCGAACAATTAGGCAAGGAAACCTGAAGTCCCACTTGATTTTGTAGTATTTTTCAAAAGCCTTGATATCCTGAATATGTGTACCTTTAGTTTTTGATGAAGGATCTTAGTCCTGCACAGGAATCAGAGTTTCAGTAATACGGCTTCGACAAATGTCAATGTCGATATGATAAGGACTGTAGTACTCAGTCCACCAATCTACAAAATCTTTTGAAACTCCTCTGTAGGGGGTGAATGCAGAAATCTTGAAATGTTTCTTGTGCCTTTCATTCTTTGAGGCTACTCGAATGAGATCCGACATGCTTGGTAGATGGCCATTGATGAAGTGTTCTTTGGCTTTATGGGAAAAAGGCGCTGGAATAGCTTGACAGAATCCCAATTGTCGAGCTACTGAATTTGGCAGACGTAGCTCTAAAGATTTGTCTGTCGAACCAGGGAGACCAGCCATTAAGACTTGTCGGCAGAGAAAATTCGACCAGACAGAAACATTGTCAGCATGAATAAGAGGGTCATCAGAAAGAATTGGTCGAGTAAACCATTCGGGACCAAAAGAACGGTCAGCGAAAGGAGCAAAATATATATCTTCAGTGCTAAAGGAGATAGAATGAAAAATACTAAAGAAATACATGAAATTCTCTAAGCTCTGTTTATGAGTTTTCTCATGCTTCACATGGCAAAGTCTAATGCCATATGTAGCAAGAGAGACTGTCGGAGGAGAAGAATTGACTAGGTAATCTCCTAATATGGCATTCAACCAAAGTTGAAGTAGCCACATTAGACCACCAGAGTTGGTTTTCTTTATTTGAGCTCTGATGCTTTGGACAATTTCACCTATGCTCAAATAGAGATTGGCTAGGAGAAATTGACCGAGAGCTAGTCGTCGACCTTCATGAAGGAGATTGGCGAGCTGAAGAAAGGATTTGGATATTTGTACTGATTTAGAACCAATAGCATAAGCTGAAAGCCAGAGTAGAAGAAAAGCTATGTGTTCTTCGTCGGTTACAGAATCTGATCCAGAGGAATAAAAATTTATGAAATTGGAAAAAGAAGTTGGGGCTTTTGAGTATACATCAATAGTGTTTGTAGGTTGAAGAATGGGTGTAATTGTTTCCCCATCTGGTCGAAGACCAGTTATGGCAGATATGTCGAAAAGTGTTGGACCCATCATGCCATAGGGAAATTGGAAGGAGTTGGTGGTTTTATTCCAGAAGAAGAAGGAAGCACCTAGCATGCAAGAATCCATTTTTATGGGATAACGAGAAAGCTGAATGCAATCGAAAATCCCTATTTCCCTCCATAGGCTTTCTTTGGAAGCTTGAACTCTGTCAAGCCATTCAAGATACCCATTGATGTGGGTAGGAGGAGTCCTGAATAACCTTTCGATTTTCCAAGGTAGGCCGATAGGAATAGAAGGAAGAGAAGCCAAGATAGCTTCTTGGGGACTTTTACAAGGAAAAAGGAATTTATTTCGTCCGTAATAGATTCCTTGGGTAACTGGACCCAAGAAAGCAAATGAGGATCCAAAGATAATGAAGAGTCGCTAATGGGGAGTATTACCTTTGAGAAGTGCCAAAGTTCAGACTTTTGCAGAACTGGGTCTTTGAAGACTGCATGATTACCCAAGTCTGTTGTTGGCGCGTTGGGAGTTTGAGAGCCAGAAGCCATTGGAGAAGATTGTAAAGGAAATGGGTAGAAGTAAGAAATTGAAGATGATGAACAGTGAGGAGAAATAAAAGGTTGAAGACGGTGAAAAGTAATATAGGGTAAGAAGTCGTGCGAATTTCAAACGATTAGTTTTTTTCGCGAGAAAATAGGGGTAATCACGGGTCCTATTTACTAGGAGCGACTATTTATTGATTGTTATGATAAGATTGATTGTGGCCGTTCAGATATTGATGAAAAGATTTGATTAGATTTGAAGATATTTATGTAAAAGGTTTTTTAATTTTAAAATTTTTTCTTTCTTCTGTTGACGTCGAAAGAAAAATTTTGGGGGGCATTTGTTGGAAGAAAAATCAGATTTGGCAGTTTGTCGGATGATGATGGTTTTAAGAAAATTTATGGAATATTGAGCTGACAGAAGTGCCAAATCGACAGAAATGTCGAATAAAAAGGGAGATTTTAAATGGTTAAGGGATTGATATCAATGAAAAGAGGTATCCGACAGGAATATTGTATTTTCGATGAAAATTGGTTAGGAATGGTCGGGTGCTATTTTCGTCGAAAATTAGGTACTTGCTGAAGGAAAAAAATGCTAAAACGTGTTGGTTTTTTAGGATGTCAGTTATTTTCTGTGGTGTCTATAAATAGTAGTATTCATAATGTAAAAGGGAAGGTTATTTGCTGATAAAAAATCCTAACATCTCAACCTGAGCAGATTAAAGGATTTTTGTCCAAGTATGTCTTCCTTTTCAATTTCATGTCATTTATATTAATGCAATGTTCCTTTAAAATTCTTTACTTTTTTCAGTCTCGTTCTTTTAAATTTTCTTTACAGTTCTTCGCACTTTTATCTGCTTTTCTTTACTGTTTTTCCATTTAATTTCTGCACTTTAATTTCGTGCCATTTACATGCTTTCAATTAATTTTCTGCATTTTAAGATTCCTGCAAAGTTTCTTTAAATTTCTTTAATCTTTCCTTTCTGCATTTTCCTGTTTATTTTACTTCAAATTTCCTAAATTTCTTTTGTTTACTGTTAAAACCATTTTCACAACGAGATTACCACATAACTCGTGAACCTGCATTCGTTTGATAAAATATATTTGTTTATTGGAATTAATTCTGAATCTTTGAACCAAAATTCTGCATAAACAACGTGTAACTCATCCTTTGGGTTTTGGAGAGTGTTAGTAATTTTTAAAGTTAGAAACATTGATTTGATTTAATAGAATTGTGAATTTGTGGAATTTGTTGCAAAAAGGATTTTCTTGAGTAAGAAAATGTGAGAAATAATGTGAGTAGTCATATTATTTTGAGAAAGATTGAAATGGAATTTTTGAAGGTTGAGAAATATTTTTCGTAATGGAATTATGGTGAAAAATGATTTACGTAACTTAAAAACGTGATTTTTAAGCTACGTGATTTGAAAAATGTTGAAATATTTCTACGCAATTTGGAAAGCGTTTAAATACTTTTACACATTTGAGATATTATTGAAAAATCGCTACGCGATTTATAAATGGTGGAATATTTTTACGCGATTGAGAAAACGTTGAAAAATCACTACATGATTTGAAAATGCAACGAAAATGTTGTAAAATTGTGAAAACGTAACAGAAATATTACGCGATTGTGAAAACACGACAAAAGTGTTTTATGACTATGAAAATGCGATAATATGATTTCGCTGTTGAAAATATAGTATGATTACTGTTGGGCCAGTGTGTGGACCCTGATTATGAGATTATGAAGTTAAACTGAGAATGGGCCAATGTGTGGAACCTGAATATGAAATGATGAATTTTGCCTGTGATTGGCAATGGTGCATTGAACATGCATTAGAAATGGTGAATTTTGCCTGTGATTGGCATTGGTGCATTTTATATGCATGAACTAGTGTATGAACACTATATGAGAAAATGATGAATTTTTGCCTATGATTGGCATTGGTGCATTGAACATGCATTGGAAAGGTCCGAGGGTCTGTATAAGGCTATTTGCCTAGGAGAGATGTACACCTCTTGAGTGGGTGCGATATGTGTAGTGTAAGTCACTTGTTGACCTTGGGGGCATCGGGGTGCAGGTTGCTTACATGGGTGGTTGGTCGTGCTTCTTCCCGTAGGTTAGACCGATGCAACGCACCGATGATCCTGACCGAGACACTATTCTTAATCATGATCTCGTAAAGACTATCGTGTATATACTAGATGTGCAAAAATCAGAATGAGGATTATAGCACTTGGTCTGAGGCATTTTGGTACAGACAGATCTTTCGGATCGACTTTTTTGAACTGAGTATTAGCTCCATGGAGTAGGACATTAAGTCTATGTGCGCAAGCATGAAACTGAGCATTTATGTCTATGTGATATATTAATTGAGGAATATTGGCTATGACAATTGTTTTGAATACTTGGATGATGATGATGATAATTGGATAATGATGAGGGCATCACCATAAATATTGAATGATATTTGAACTGATAAATGATTTGATGATGATAATTGATTAATGTTGTTGGTATGATATATCTGCAGGATATCTTGTTGTGTTATCTCTGTGCTGCCATGTTAGTATTGGCGTAGGTGATCTCACCTCTTTGTTATATTATTTTGCTATGTCTGTGTTGTAAAAATTATATAGTAGAAGGAACGAGTTATCTTAGACATAACGGGTGACAGATATTCTGAAATTGGTGACAACATCAGAGAATGACCATTCCAGATTTGATAGCGTGCAGTGTTGACAAGGAACAGATGTCTGATGCATCAAGATGGATACAAGAAGGAATAAGTATGTTAAGTTTTCTTGTTAGTGTTGTACCGTGCTATTAAGTAGGACCCGTCATAGGGTTTGCTACTGTTAAAAAGAGAGAGTTTTCTGTTAGTTTTATATTTCTGTAATAAGAAATTTTCAAACCAATCTTTTATAACTCAAACCTTGTTTACGAACTTCTTTACAAAATATGAGTTGGGAGTCGGAAATGTGATACCCTGAGGGGGGTGTTACAATAGTTGGTATCAGAGCACGGTTTGAGTCTTTTGGGGTTTGTGGTTAGGTCTATTTTGCTTGTGTTGTGTTCTCTGTGTGTTTGTTTTCCGAAAGGAAACAAGGTTGTTTAAAAATGGATACCAGATCCATTTTATTTTGATTTGTTCGTCTTTGAAGAAAGGAATGGCTCGTGGTAGATTTATGCGTGTGGAAGCGGAACATGTTACTAGTAATGCAGTTGCAACTACGAGAGCAATGTGGAAGGATGACTGCACGAATAGAGAATCGCTGAACAGCGGGAACTGGAATTTGAAGTTCAGGATCTGATGGAAGAGAATCAGTCTTAGAATATAAGATTTCGTAATTTTGGAACCTGGTATTTCTTCTTAGGGATATTAGGAAAGTAATTGATTTCAACAGGAAATGTATTTACGACCATTGAGAAACCAGAAGCAGTAAGTGATGTGAAAGAAGGTACTTAATGAAGGATTATACATCAAGGAAACAATTTGTGGAAAATTTGGACACATTTCCAGAGATTGTGTTCCATTGAAAACAGAGTTTTATGTTAGTAAAATCTCGGATAATAGAGAAAGTTGTTACTCTGAATTGAACGGGAGTGTTCTGAACTGAAGACCTAAATAAGGGAGACTGTACTGCAGAAGGTGATTCTTTAACCTATTCTTTATGGCATATGATTGTGTAGATCAATTATATGTTAGAGTTATTCCTTATCCTCTGATTTGTTTACTTCAGTTTCTATTCTTAGCCGATCGAGCTATTCAAGTTATTCAAAATTATTGTTATAGATCAAATTTTTGTGTTAGTTTGATCTGTTTATTTCTTTCATAAATAGATTTGATCTTTAAAAACGGATTGGTTATTTTCCGACCATATCCTATGAGATTATCACGATAAAGTGTTAGTCTTCTAGAAAATTCATTCCTGAAAATCGGGCAATATCAAATTCTTTGTTGGATATGTCCAGTAACATATCAAATAGTTTGCTATCTTCCATAATGTTATTCATGTATCACAATTTGCAAGAAAGAATATTTTGCAAGAAAGGATATTCATATTTATATCCATGTTATAGTATCAAAGTGATGCAGTGGAAACGTGGTGGATTCTTCAAAAGTTAAAAATGGTAACGGCAATCCATAGAAAATTTATTGAGATATTTTCTAAGATCGTAGGACTACTTACCTAGCTTATTAGAAAGAATTAAGTGTTTGTATGGACTAATGCATACAAGGAGAATTTTTAGGAGTTGAAATATGTTTGAGTGCTTTTCTGGTATTAGTTTTGTCTAATCTCAGTAAACCATTGGAGGTGTACTATACTGTATTACATCGGAGCTTAGGATATGTGCTTATGCAGAATAGAAGAGTTGTAGGGTATGATTTTAGGAAATTGAAGTTACTTGAGAAAAGCTATTCTACGCATGAATGGAGGTTGGTAGATGCTGTGTTGTAATAGAAGTATGGATATACTTTCTTTATGGAGTAAAATTTAACATCTTCAGTAATTATAAGAGTCTGAGATATTGGTTTGATCAAGAGAAATTGAATGAGAGGCAAAGAGATTTCATTGGTTAGAATCGTTTGGAACGATGCAAGCATGAAGCAATATAGGAGTTAGAGGAAAAGATAAAAGAGCATTATTCATATTTATTCTGAGGATGTGAAATCATGTTTATCAAATTTCGAGGACAAAATTTCTTTTTAGAGGGGGAGTATTGTAACACCCCAAATTTCCTAAATAGTTGACAATAATTTTGACAGTTAACAGAATTTTACCGTTTAGTGATTTCTGTGTACTGTAAAATTATTTTGAGTATTCCGTCAGCATATTTGATCATTTTGAATGATTTACTCCGTGTCAAGAAAATAATAATTTTTGGGCCAGGGAAAATTTTACGTAATTTAATTATTACTGTTAAGTCTTAATTATTTTACGTAATCTGATTTGATTTTTATACGTTTTTTAAAATTTGTGATTTTTGTGGATGATTATAAATTTTTATATTTTTTTGATCGCTTTTGGACTGTTTGTGGGCCCCAGTGGTCCTACGTGGGCCCGGGGTGAGTCCCAAAACGTGAAAATTTTTCTACGCATAGAAAAATTTGTACTGTTTAGACGGAGATAGGGGATCTTACTAAACCTGAATCCGGAAACAGTTTTAGAAATTTTCTTTTACTGTGTTTTGTACTGTATTTAATTATCAGACAATAAAAATACAGTAAATATATTCTTTCGTGGGATTTCAGCAAATAAAAATAAATATTATACTGCTTAAGTCAACAATAGTAGTTATGACAACTTTTGACGGACCAATAGGAAACAAGTTTAATTCTTTTGACGGACCAATAGGAAGCAAGTCTAATATTGAAGACTTTGATATCAACCGTCGATTTAATCAACGGTGTAGGATTAGTCTAATAAAATGGCTATGACCATTTATAACCGTTGGATTTAGATTTAAATCAAGGGTGGAGATTTAATCTTATAAAGTGGCTAGGACCATTTGTGATCGTTGGATTTGGATTTAATCAATGGTGGAGATGGTTCATTTATGACCATTGGATTTGGATTTAATCAATGGTGGAGATTTGGTGTTCTAAAATGGCTATGACTAATTATGACCTTTGGATTAAAAGTAAGAATGAGTAATCTTGACCCTTCATTTCTGAGATGCATCTAATTGCTAGGATTTCAAGGAGAAAGATCTAATGGCCTAGATTAAGTCTTCTAATCAAAAGTCTACCTTAATCCTAACCATTGATCTAATCAATGGCTTAAATTGTCCTAAATGGTGGCTCGAAAAAGTTGACAACTTTGTTAGATGCAAGGATGGAGGAAGGACGATTTTGTGCTTCATTAAAGAAAAGCTTTATGACCATTATTAGATGCCTTGGTCAATTATGCATCATTATTGATCATTTAGCATCCTTAGGAGAATGCTTGAAGGGGGGACAGTTTTTGCTAGCTTTAGGAGAGCTTTGCATGGTTTATGACCATTATCCTTCATTCTTGATCATTCCAAAAACTTAAAGCTCTTAGAAAATTTTCTCTCCTTCTCCTTCTAGCATGGTTCGGTCAACACCTAGAAATCATGTCTCCAAGCTTCTAAAATTTTATCTAAACACATTTCCTAAACCTAAACACCATTCTAAGAACATCTCTAGTTATGAGTTTTTACAAAATCATTCATCTTGAGTTTCAAATCCAAGCTTCAAGTTTCTACCAAAAATGGTAAAGTTCATAATTCTTCACCTAAGCTTTTAGTTTTGATTTTCTAAGCCATTCTTGAACCATGGTTTACTTATTCTTTTACTTGTTATTAATTTTAAGATTTGTTTATGATTTTTTAGGGATTTTTCCAAGGAGCTCTACGAAATTGGTGGAAGGAAAACTAAGTGTTTTCACTTCATTCTTTACCTTAATCAAGTCTAAGAAGTCTTTCTTTCACAAAAATCAAAAATTCCAACCTTGTTCTTCAAGAGAAATTTCGCCCATACCACCCAAAATCACCATCCAATCTCTTTTAATTTCATCCAACTATAGATCTTGAATCTACATGATTTTCTAAGCAACTTTCATGTTGGAGATTTTCTCTAAATCATTCATCTTCAACCTTGTTCTTCAAGCTAAAGATTGGAGCTTTATTGGTGAAGTTTGTTAATCTTCACTTTTCTTTTGATTTTCAAGGTTCTAAGCCATGTTTGATCCATGGTTCCCCTAGTTCAAACTTAATATACTAATAAACTTGTGTTTTGTTATGTATTTAAGAAACTTTTGGTGGTGAAGGACTTGGAAAAAGAAGCAAAACAAGGAACTTTTGAGTATCTTCAAGAGGTAAGAGGGAGATTTATTTCACCAACCAAGTATGGTGGTGAGAGATGGTCTTATATTTGATGGATGGTGAATCCATGTGAGGATTCATATCCATGGTCATGTAATAATTTGTAGGTGTTTATATGCTTTGACTATTTGCCTATGCTTGGTATGATTTGCATGATTTATTGCTTTGATTATGGCATGCTTGTGATATATATTTGAATATGTATGTGTATGTCATGATTTGATGATGAAAAGGAAAACAATTTTTAGTTCCAAAGAACCATAGAGGCACACGACCTCAAGGGTGATTTTTGAATAAAAAGATTCTAAGTATTTTATTAATCATGAGTTTTAAATGAAAAGAGCAATGAGTTGATGATTTTAAGGATTTGCAAATAAAGTGAAAAATGAAAATGAACAAATGATTTGATTTCAAAGACCAAGTGCTCACGGTTTTTGTTAAGGAATTTTTAATGATTTTGTTTGTGTAAAACCATATCAATTTAGAAGGAAAAATATTTGATGGCCATTTGAAAACAAGTACCATGGTTTTGAAGATTTGTGAATACCTTGATTTTATAAAAGAAAAGTATTTGATGGCTTCAATGGCCAAAGACTCGGGAGATTGGAATAGTTTTGGTTTTATGAAACAAAGTGATTTCAAAGTGGAAACAAAGTGTTTGAACAAAATGTTTTACTACAACGATTAAAGAAAATGGAAACAAGATGTTTTGTTTCTTGAAAAATGGAATTTTGTTTACGAAAGACAAAAAGAGGTTGAAGGTGTTTGAGCCTCAATTTATTTTAAAGAGAAATAATTTTGGAATTGATTTGAGAAAAATGGAGAATATAATAGTGATTTGATATTTTCTAACGTGTAACTGATCCTTTGGGTTTTGGAGAGCGTTAGTAATTTTTAAAGTTAGAAACATTGATTTGATTCAATGGAATTGTGAATTTGTGGAATTTGTTGCAAAAAAGATTTTCTTGAGTAAGAAAATGTGGGAAATAATGTGAGTAGTCATATTATTTTGAGAAAGGTTGAAATGGAATTTTTGAAGGATTGAGAAATATTTTTCGTAATGGAATTATGGTGAAAAATGATTTACGTAATTTAAAAACATGATTTTTAAGCTATGCGATTTAAAAATGTTGAAATATTTCTACGCAATTTGGAAAGCAATTAAATATTTTTATACGTTTGAGATATTATTGAAAAATCACTATGCGATTTATAAATGGTGGAATATTTTTACGCGATTGAGAAAACGTTGAAAAATCACTACATGATTTGAAAATGCAACGAAAATGTTGTAAAATTATGAAAACGTAACAAAAATGTTACGCAATTGTGAAAACACGACAAAAGTGTTTTATGACTATGAAAACGTGATAATATGATTTCACTGTTGAAAATATAATATGATTAGTGTTGGGCTAGTGTGTGGACCCTGATTATGAGATTATGAAATTAAACTGAGAATGGGCCAATGTGTGGACCCTGAATATGAAATGATGAATTTTGCCTGTGATTGGCAATGGTGCATTGAACATGCATTGGAAATGGTGAATTTTGCCTGTGATTGGCATTGGTGCATTTTATATGCATGAACTAGTGTATGAACACTATATGAGAAAATGATGAATTTTCGCCTATGATTGGCATTGGTGCATTGAACATGCATTGGAAAGGTCCGAGGGACTGTATGAGGCTATTTGCCTAGGAGAGACGTACACCTCTTGAGTGGGTGCGATATGTGTAGTGTAAGTCACTTGTTGACCTTAGGGGCATCGGGGTGCGGGTTGCTTACATGGGTGGTTGGTCGCGCTTCTTCCCGTAGGTTAGACCGATGCAACGCACCGATGATCCTGACCGAGACACTATTCTTAATCATGATCTAGTAAAGACTATCGTATATATGCTAGATGTGCAAAAATCAAAATGAGGATTATAGCACTTGGTCTGAGGCATTTTGGTACAGACAGATCTTTCGGATCGACTTTTTTGAACTGAGTATTAGCTCCATGGAGTAGGACATTGAGTCTATGTGCGCATGCATGAAACTGAGCATTTATGTCTATGTGATATATTAATTGAGGAATATTGGCTATGACAATTGTTTTGAATACTTGGATGATGATGATGATAATTGGATAATGATGAGGGCATCACCATAAATATTGAATGATATTTGAACTGATAAATGATTTGATGATGATAATTGATTAATGTTGATGGTATGATATATCTGTAGGATATGTTGTGTTATCTCTGTGCTACCTTGTTGGTATTAGCGTAGGTGATCTCACCTCTTTGTTATATTATTTTGCTATGTTTGTGTTGTAAAAATTATATAGTAGAAGGAATGAGTTGTCTTAGACATAACGGGTGACAGATATTCTGAAATTGGTGACAACATCAGAGAATGACCATTCCAGATTTGATAGCGTGCAGTGTTGATAAGTAACAGATGTCTGATGCATCAAGATGGATACAAGAAGGAATAAGTTTGTTAAGTTTTCTCGTTAGTGTTGTACCGTGCTATTAAGTAGGACCCGTCATAGGGTTTGCTACTGTTAAAAAGAGAGAGTTTTCTGTTAGTTTTATATTTCTGTAATAAGAAATTTTAAAATCCATCTTTTATAACTCAAACCTTGTTTACGAACTTCTTTACAGAATATGAGTTGGGAGTCGGAAATGTGATACCCTGAGGGGGGTGTTACAAAGGACAACAACAACCCTGCTACTGTTATATATATCTATATATATATATATAGTATAAATGTGTGTTTAGAGGTTACTGAATGGTTGTGTTGTTAGAAATTGGTTAGGAACATGATTTGGAAGGAAGGAATCTGATTAAAATTGAAGAGCAAATGAAGGACAACAACAACCACACTCAAGTATCGTTATATATATATATATATATATATATATATATATCATGTAAAGTTAATTTATGTTATTTTAAAATGATGATAAACATGGACAACTTAAGTAAAAAAATAAAGTGTATATGAAATTATTTATTGAGACTTTGAATTAAGAATAGATGATTAAGAATATATATAATATGTGTGGAATTAATGTTAAATGTGAAAGCTAAGTATTGACGTATAGTCTTGATAAGTTGGTTTATTTATGATACAAATCATTGTATGTACCTAAATGGAATATATGAATAATGATAGAAAACATATTGAGATATGCTTTGTAAATGGTTGCATGAGGTTGATAGGTATATTATTGGGAAGCATAATAATGGATTGATAAAGGTAGTTGAGGTAGAGTAAAATACTCCCTCTTTACAATGTATTAATTGAATTAATATATTATTTGCATGAAATGTGTCAAGAGTGGTGGTAGTAGCCACTACGGTAACAAAGGTGATAGTAGCCACTATGGTAATAAAACTGGTAGTAGCCACTAAGATAATTGAGGTGGCAGTAGTCACTAAGGTAATAATTTAATAGATAAGATGTTGCTTCCCTATTATACAAGGAAAATTATAATTAAGTAAAAGTTAAGGAAGGAAAGGTTTTAATGATATGCATGTTTTGTTTTCAAACTTGTTATTTGATGTTTCCATGTATTATAAATTTATGACTTAGACAAAAAGAAAAGGGCTCCAAGTGAGTTAAAAATGTTTGGTAGTATAAGGAACAAAAGGGCGTCCTGCCAACCCAGAAAACAATACAAGGAACAAAAGGGCTTCCTGGAACAAAAAGGCTTCTTGGAAATACTCAAATAACATGTGTTTTCTAAAATAAAATCTTTTAAGAAATCATTGCATGAGCATACTTTAGGATTTCATTAGGCATAATCATACATCAACATGCATTGCATAAAAGTGGCGATTGTTTGGGCAATTGGCTTGTTTTTATTAAATGTGAAGATTAAGGATAAAAGTTAGTTAAAAAAGGTTAAGAGTAGTATTTAAAGTGAATTAAATATTGTTACAAATTGTATTGGTTTACATTGGTTGAAAATCAAAGTGTAGCTTAAACGTAGGTAATGAAGGGAATGAGTCTTGCTAGCGTCCATAACTATTATAATGAATATATGTTAATTTATGTTGAGTTTCTATATAATGATTGAATTATTTTCTTTATTAAATGATCTGTCTGCTTTGAGAAGGGAAATGACTGAGTTTTGGTGTATGTCACCTTTCCAAATGATTAAGTATAATTTATGTTTTACCTCAAAGTAGCTAGATTTACCATGATGTCACGATTTAAATTTTACTATGAGAATTATTAATTCTCACCCTAGTCTTGTTTTATGTTGTCTATGATAAATCAAGCAAAGGATCAAAGCAAGCGCAAGGCAGGGCGATGAAGATTTAGTTACATTATTAATGTAATTATTTCAGTTATGTAATTATATTAATGGTTCTATAATTAAATTATTATGATTAGTTTTTCAAAAAAGTTTATAATCTCAGACATATCAGGTTAATGTTTAGTAAAGAGCAAGTTTCCTGAGGTGTAAAATGTCTTGCTCTCTTACTCCTGGTAAAGGCTTTATATATATTTATTCGTTATATAAATATTGAACAGGTTGTAAATTACGCTTAAGTTAAAAAGTGACATGCTAATTTTATTTACTTAGTATACGTAGGGTATACTATATTATTTAGAATTAGGGTGCTACAGGTTTCACAATGGCTGGGCAAAGGCTTTAGTGTATCGCAGATCTAGATTTGCGAAAGCGAGGATCTGAGAGGAGAACGAGCGAGAGAGTGAGAAGGAACTGGTGGAGATGGATGAGCGAATAGATGGAGAAAGAGAGTGAGAGGAAACGAAATCAGAAGGAAGAGTGAGAGGGAGTGATATGGGGGGAAACAAAATCAATGTAACTATGAAATCTAGAGGTAAAGCAAAAAAAAATCAGCATCAACGTTTTTCAATTTATGGGGGATAATAACCTCCACTGATAGCAAAAAAACTCCCATAATTTTTATTAATTTGTGGCATTTGATAACCCCTGCAAAAAAAACCCTCACAATTTAGCATTTTTTTGTAGTGGAAGCAAAGAAACAAGGCCCAACAAGAATCATAGAGGGAACAAGAGGTAAGAGGAAGAAGGAAGGAAAACCAAGAAAAGAAAAAGGAAAGAGATTACAAGCTAGGTAGGAGGCATTTTCTCAAACTTTCTTACCAAACTCATTTTCTTTTGATTTTGAAAGAAAGTTTGTTTGAATGATGGAGTTGAACCATGATTTTTATAAGAAATGGTTTGAAACCAAGTTTGTTCTTGAACTTGACTTGATGAAGATTTTGAATCTTGTGAAAATTATAAACTTGTGGATTGAGGAATACCCATGCTTGCTTTATTATTCTATGATGTTTTGTTCCATGATTAATGAGTTTTGATTAGATTTTGACTTGATAATGGGTTATTTTGGGGTCCTCCCTCACATTGCCCTATTTTTCACCATGAAATTGCCAAGATAACCAATTATTAGCAAGTCATACTCAATTATTGGCTTGAACAGGAGCTTCCCAATCTTCAATAATCGATTAGGGCATAAGCCTAACCAGTTATTGAGGCATAATAAAGGCTCACAAATAATGCAATAACCGGTTAGAAGATACGCCTAACCGGTTATTCTTTTTTACAGAGAGCTTAAATAAGCTCATAACCAATTACCTAGAGAAAGGTAACCGGTTATTCACTTATAAAATTGAGTTATAGGAAGCCCATAACTGGTTTTCCAAAGATAATAACCGGTTATAGGACATAAAATCTAACTTGATTAGCCCAAAATAACTAGTTAGAACCTTGACCTAACATATTATTTTGCCTAGAATCATGAATATAAGATTGATGCAAGAGTAAAGGATCTCAAGAACACTTGATCTCATGAATGAATGGTTATGATATGCGTGACCTATGATATGAGTGATAAATGGATGACTTATTATATTGAATATATGATGAAATATGAGGCCTTGTGCCATGATTTAAGATGAATATTTTGAAATACTCTTGATTTGATGATTATGTGTGATATTAAGATTTGAGAACATGATATGATGATCTTGATGCATAATTGATTTGATATTTAAGCATGACATTATATTATGAGATGATATGATGACATCGAATATTGAGATAATTGATGATTGAAATAAATGATCGAAATTCCTGAGTAACCATTACCTAGAATATCCTTGGACCTAAGGGGTGACTTGGAAAAAGGTGGTTGAGGATGGACATTCCCTTACCACCTTAGTAATGCGGTTAAGGATGGATATTCCCTTCCTCTTTACCTGGGTTCCCCCATGGTTGATGTGTAGTTAAGGATAGACACACTCTCTCTACACTTGAGGCATTCCTAGTTGGAAGATAGTGTGAGGAAGGAAGATACCCTCCCTATCTAAGTAGTTAAGGGGATAGTGTGAGAAAGGAAGATACCCTCCCTATCAAGTTGCTGAGGACGGATAATTTCCTCTCTAATCATAACTATGGAATGATGACAGACAATTCCCTCATAAGTTGTGGATTGATTTGAGTAACTTTGACCATGGAGTAGCTCTGTGTGGCAAATGGATCGCCATGAATGCGTTGAAGTGCACCAACCCGAAAGCAGGCTACTACCAAGTGATTGGTATTGTGAGGATGGACATTCCCTCCATACAATTTGATTTGAAATGACACATGTGTCCTACTGATTTAAGATATGAATGTTGAGAAATGAGATTTCTTGATATGACTTTGATAATTGATGATATAGATGAGTCTTCATATGAAATTTGCTGAAATGATTTATGACTTGATGACTCAAGATTGGAAAATATGAATCATGATTTGAGACTTGATGATTTGATATTTGATGATATGAATTATGATTCGATTTCATAAGAGTTAATGAAATGAACTATGACTTGAGACATGAATTTTGATGAATGAGATTCCTTGACATGTCTTTGAAATTTTGATTAGACTTGATGATTGATTTAATCATTCAAATGATTTTTGATAAAGGGTAAAAAATGAACCTCTATTTCGGGAAGCGGAAGGACATGGAATGTTTTATAATGGATTTTTTCCCCGAAATAGCTAGAATTGTTATGATGACACATTTTTAAATGAACTACTGAGAATTTCATAATTCTCACCCCCTTAATTCTATGATTTCCGTAATGATTCCAGGAAAGATCTTTAACTGACAAGCATGATGAAGTAAGATGGAGCTTTGTGATGAAGAGATAGATTAGTTCGTGTAGCTTAGATTTTTGTACCATAAGGATATATATATATATATATATATATATTTTGTACCATAACACAAAGTTTGTATATTATTCATTCTAAAATATATCTTTATTATACTTCCGCAAAATGTAACACCCCAATTTTTAGAAAAATGTCCCGAATGTTCTGTTTGCTGTTTTTTAAGCTTTTGTGTAAATGACTGTTGTGTCCCTATTTTACTGTTTCTTGTTTTTCTCGTATGAAATACAAATATGTTTTACTGAGCTAAAATTTTATTTGATCGTTTTACGTAATTTGCTTCGAGACGGTAAAATAAAAATTTTCTCAAGCTACTGCTTTAATTTTTTCTCAAGGAGATATACAGACAATTAATACTTGTCTGTAATTTTATTTGAACGTTTTGGATGATTTGCTTCGTCGTGGGAAAAAATGGAAAAATAACCGTTACGTCCCGATTGTACTGTTTTTAATTTTTCTATATGTTACAGTGCTTAATATTACTGTCTGTGATTTTATTTGGACTTTTTGTGCGATTTGCTCCGGGACAGGAAAATGATATTATTCGGTCTGGGAAAAATCTTGTTTTAATTATTCAGAACTGGGGGATCTTACTAAACCCGATTCTGAATTATACTGTTGTTAATCTTTTAATTTTTAGGATTTAATGTCAAATAAAATAATTTTGTATTATTATAATATTATTTTATTAGTCAAGATAATAAAATGACAGTGGACCCGAAAATATTTTGCGGGACCCACGTTTAGTTAAAACAGTTAACTTAGTAGCTTAATTAAACCTCATTAGTGATAGAACTTTCAAGAACATGATGACTAAGTGTGGTGACTAGGCTAATTAGTGACTAAGCATGTGACTAGGTTAGATGACTATGCTAAACTCAACCAATGGGAGACAAGCTTGCTAACCAAGTTTTAATCTTGACCTTTGATTCATTCTAAGGCTTGGATGAAGCCAAACCCATGACACCTTGCATGGCTTTGAAGTCCACGGCCATATGGCTTTTGGAAGGCCATAATCACTTTGTCTTCATGCAATTTTCTCTCTTCTCTCTCTTCCAAAAACCCTAAACACCATTGAAGCTTCCTTGAAGCTAGTTTCAGCCAAGCTCTATTCTACACCATCCAACCACCCAAAATTTTATCCAACCAAGTTTTCTAAACCTAAACACAATCCTAAGAACATCTCTAGTTGAGAGTTCTTGCAAAATCTTCCATTTGAAGCTTGGAAACCTACTTGAAAAATTTTACCTAGAAGGTGAAATTTCTTGTTTTCCATTTCTAAACTCTTTTTCAAAGTTCCAAGCCATGATTTTTCCATGGTTTAAGCTCTCTTTTATAGTTAGTAATTTGTGGTTTTGTTTAAGTTTGTTAGGTGATTTGAAAGAGAAAACCGAAACCTAGAGGAGGAGTGAAAGAATATTTTTGTCTTCATTTAAGGTAAGAGGAAGACAATTCTTATCATCCATGGGTGGTGGTAAGAAGATGGAGATTGGTTGTTGATTGTAGAATCCATAAGGATTTCTTTGTTTGTGTGATTGTTAGTAGCTTTCCTATTTGATGTTTGAAATAATTTGTATGATGTTGCTTGTCTACAAGCTTTAAATTGCATGTCTACAAGCTTTGATAATTTGTATGTGTTAGAAATGCATGATAATGTATAGGATGTGAATAACATGCTAAGGTATGCATGAGTGTTCCAAAGAACACAACACCAAGGCTCGCGGCCATTGACCCAAAAGGAGAACCAAAATGTTCTCATTATTTTCCTAAAGTTTAATTTAATTAAACTAGGAAAATTAACAAGAGATAGAATTGTTTAGATCAAGGAAAATGAATTTAGAAATCAAATGACCCAAATGTATATTTCGGCCAACATGCCAAACCAAGAATTCATGATTTCTAAAATCAATTCCAAACCATTTTCAAGTATAAAGATGCAATATATGTTAAAAAGAATTTTTCTAAAATGAGTTTTGAAGAAATAAATTGAATTGAATTAAGTTTAATCAACTAAAACTATTGATTTTATTGTTAGAAAAGAAATACAGTAATCTTTCAAAAATTTCTAACATATAGCTCATACTGTATTTTGAAGCATGTTAGTGGTTTTCAAAAGGATTAAATTATACGGTTAAAAATTAAGTAAACAGAATTTTTACGAAAACATTAGAAAATCATTATTATAATTTTCTAAACAAAATACTGTCAATTTTTAGTAAAAATGGGCAATTAAGATAGAAAAGATGTCCAAAAGACAGTATACGGTATGAAAAATATTTTACATAGTTTAAACCTATTATTTATTATTTCTGTTTATTTAAACAGTAAATTTTAATGGATTTGGACAAGAAAATGATTTAAAAACCTTACGCGATTGAGAAAATGTATTAAAAACTCTACGCGATTTTAAAAACAGAAAAATAAATTTACGCGATTTAAAAACGTTTGTAGAAATGACGAGATTGTGAAAACACGATAAAATTTCTACGCGATCGACCAAAACAGTATTTTCTGTATTTTTCTGCTGTCGGGCTATGAGGTGAACCCGTACAGGCTTTGGAACAGTATTTGTCCGGTGGGACTTACTGTATCTTTTTATCTTTGAGGATATATTTTTATTGAGGATATTCTGGTAATTTCTCATATATTGAGTTTATACCAATTTTGGTGAATTGGTTGACGAGGTGAATCACATCGTGTTGTCGATGCGATAAACATAGTGTGGTTCATTGTCTTTATGAACTTGGAGACGTTAGTGTACGGGATCCCATATATGGACAGTCGGTCGCTCCGCTGGGCCGTGGTAACCGATAGCACACTAATGGACTCGACACGCACTATTTTTAATCGAGATTTCGTAAAGTCTAATAGTACATTGCCTGTAGTGCCACAACGTGAGACCGTGAGCTACACCACGCCTTGGATGATGGATTCCATGTGACGTGGGGCTATAGACGCAACGTGAGACTGCAGAATAGTTTGGTTGGGTAGCCGTGGTACTAATAGATTTTGCGGGTCATTCTCTCTCTGATATTTGTATGTGTTTAACTCCATGGAGTAGGATCGTGTCATATTGTATATGGTTATATCTTGGATATTATTTTATTTTATCTGTTTATTTTATTTGGTTATTATTATGATAATTGTTATATTTCTTATTTTATTTTATCTCGTGGTATTATTTTATCTGTGATATTGTCTTATCTGTGATATTATTTTATCCGTGATATTATGTGTTGTTGTGATACTATCCTGTTATTAATTAATGTTATAGCTTTTCATATTGCATGAACTGTATATCTGTTGTTTGTCATTTTCTTATTTGCCATGTTTGTGATGATTTTAGATTGTCTTACCTCTTTATTGTATGTGTTTTCTGTATATTTATTTACGTGGTAAAGAGTTTGAGGAAGAGGAACAGCCTCTTGAGATTTTGTATCCTGAGGAGGAAGAGGAGCGAAAGAAGTCAAGACCAAGACGACGACCAAGAACCATCGATCATCCATATCCATTGGACTGATTTGTTTGGGTATGGCGGTGCCAGGAATTTTAGGTTTTGTGACACTCGAGTTTCACGGTGGATCGTTAGCTTGGCATCTGCGGGGAGACAGAGACTCTATGACTTACGTGGGACGGTTGACTGTGTCCATACGACTTACGTTTGATGGAGAGCCAGTGATGACGACTACTGTGTTTCTGCACTTAGAGTTGCCTTTATCTTTTAGGCGTCATTGGGGTGGTGTGTCCACTGAGCCTAGTGAGATGACTATCGTATCGACTGCGCGGTCTCGTTTCCGCCGAGTGTCGAGGCATCCTGGATATTTATCTTCTGATGAGTTTCCTGAGAGTGATCCATCAGAGGATTAAATGTTTATGATGTGTATTTTGGGCGCGTCTGCGTATGTATATATTGACTCTTTACTGTTTCTGTTTACTATTTTTGTTTAAATATTTGTAGTTGTAGTTGTAAATTATTTGTATAACTTATAACTTGGACCATATGTATATTATGAGTGATGTTGTTCAGTTGGTTTTATGTTTCCACGTTATTATATTTAATAATATTCTGTTTAACAAGAAATATTTTTACAACCCGTATTAGTACATAATAAATGTTTTGCAACTTGGGTAGATTTTATTTATCTTTCTTTTATTTTCTTTATATATGTGACATCCCCACAAGGGTGTTACATTAGTTGGTATCAGAGCCCAAGTTAGAGTCTTTTGGGGTTGTGGTTGGGTCTGTTTTTGTTTGTGCTGTGTGATTCTCTGTGATTTACTTCTGAAAGGATGTATCTAATTTTGTTTTATTCTGTTTGAAGAAAGAAGATGTCTAGACGAGGTAGAGGACGTGCGAACGTGAATCGTGATGTGGATCCTATGATTGCGGCTGCTGAAGCTATGCAGCGGATGGCTGAAGTATTGACACAGCAGAATTTGAGAGCAGCTCAATAGCAAGATGCTACTGCTGATGCCCTAAATTTATCTGAATTTAGGCGCCACAATCTGCCACAATTTAGAGGCGAGGTTGATCCGGAGAAGGCAAGTCAATGGATACAAGACTTAGAGAGAATTTTTGAAGGAATGAGATGCACAGATGATAAGAAGGTGACTTATGCCGTTTTTATGCTAAGAGGAGATGGAGAACATTGGTGGAGAGGAACTCGCCGAGTTTTACAAGCTGAAGGAACAGAAATTACATGGGAAGTATTTTCTGATGCTTTTCTGGGAAAGTATTTTCCTGCGAGTGCTAGGCATGCCAAGGAAATGGAATTTCTTGGTTTGCGACAGGGAAATATGACGGTGAATGAGTATGCTACAAAATTTGAGAATTTGTCTCAATTCTCGGATTATGCTCAAACACGGCAAGATGATGTGTGGAGATGTCGGAAGTTTGAATCGGGCTTGAGAGTGGAACTGAAGCGAGGGGTGATATCCTTGAGGATAAATCAGTTTCATGCTTTGGTTGATGCTTGTGCGCGACTTGAGGAATTAGAGCCGTCGTGAGATCAGAGGAATCGTAACTTTGGGCCGACAAGGTTTCAAAGAGGAGGAGGTGGTAATACGAATCGGTTTCAGCGCAAGCCGTATTCCAAACCATCAGGGAGTCAATCTCAACAACCACCAGTTGGGGGAAGTACAAGTGGTAGTGGAGCTGGACAGAAAGTGGCGTTCACGCCGACATGTTTTAAGTGCGGAAAGAAAGGCCATATCTCTCTAGAGTGCACTATTAGAGGGACAGTTTGTTTTAACTGTAAATAGCCTGGGCACATGTCGAAGGATTGTACTCAGCCGGAAAGGAAACCTGTTATTCGTTATGCTCGTGCTAATCAACAGAAATCAGGGAATACTCAACCGAGATCTGGAGGGCGAGTATATACTATGACGGGAATATAAATTTCTCAATCTGATGATCTTATACAAGGAGAAGGTGACATTGGAGGTAACCATCTGACTGTGTTATATGATTCTGGTGCTACACACTCGTTTATTGCATATGATTGTGTGGAAAGATTGAAGTTGCCTGTGTCTTCTTTGAATGTTAAATTGAGTGTTTCTACTCCAACTGCTAAACCTGTGATTGCATCAAAGATATGTTTGGATTGTCCTGTTGTTGTGAAGGACCGTAAGTTTTTGGTCAACTTGATTTGTTTACCTCTTGTTGAGATAGATGTAATCTTAGGGATGGACTGGTTATCTTCTAACCATATCCTTACAGATTGTGCAAGTAAAACCATAGTTTTTCCTAAGGAAGAAAAGTCTGGATTCTTAACTGCTGTTAAGGTTAAGTCCTTGTTAAGAGAGGAAGCACAGGGATATGTGGTATTGTCTTCTCTAGAGGTTAAGAATGAGAAGGATGTGAATACTATTCTTGTTGTCAACGAGTTTCCAAAGGTTTTTCCTGATGACGTACCTGGGTTGCCACCTGAGAGGGAGATCGAGTTTTCAATTGACTTAGTACCAGGAGCAGGTCCTATCTCAATTGCACCATACCGTATGTCACCAGCAGAGTTGGAGGAGTTGAAAGAGCAATTGGTGGAATTGTTGGAGAAACAGTTTGTGCGACCTAGTGTTTTGCCATGGGGTGCGCCAGTGCTTTTGGTCAAAAAGAAAGACGGAACTTCTCGGCTTTGTGTGGATTATCGTCAGCTGAACAAGGTAACTATCAAGAATAAATATTCTCTTCCAAGAATTGACGATTTGATGGATCAGTTAAGAGGAGCTGTGGTGTTTTTCAAAATAGATCTGAGATCGGGTTATCACCAGATTCGTGTTAAGGGGGAAGATGTACCGAAAACCGCTTTTCGAACTCGATATGGACATTATGAGTATCAGGTAATGCCATTCGGGGTGACGAATGCTCCTGCCATATTTATGGATTATATGAACAGGATTTTTCGTCCGTATCTAGACAGATTTGTTGTTGTCTTCATCGATGACATTCTGATCTATTCTCAATCTAAGGAAGAGCATGCTGAACATCTTGGTATTGTTCTTCAGATTTTGAGAGAAAAGCAGCTGTATGCAAAGTTGGCTAAGTGTGAATTCTGGTTGGAAAAAGTTCAGTTTTTAGGTCACGTAATTTCGAAAGAAGGTATTGCAGTAGACCCATCAAAAGTGGAGACTGTTTTACAGTGGGAAAGGCCTAAGACGGTAACAGAAGTTCGAAGTTTCGTTGGACTTGCTGGTTATTACCGGAGGTTTATTGAAGGTTTTTCGAAGATTGCTGGACCACTTACACAGCTTACGAGGAAAAGTCAAGCTTTTGAGTGGACGGAAGAACGTGAAGCCAGTTTTCAAGAGTTGAAGAAGAGGTTGACAACTGCGCCGGTATTGATCTTGCCAGATTCTAAGGGAACTTTTGACGTGTATTGCGATGCTTCTTACCAAGGGTTAGGATGCGTATTGATGCAAAATCGGAATGTTGTGGCGTATGCTTCTCGTCAGTTGAAGTTCATGAGAGGAATTATCCAACGCACGATTTGGAATTGGCTGCAGTGGTTTTTGCTCTAAAAGTGTGGAGGCATTTTCTGTATGGGGCGTTGTTCAATGTTTTTAGTGATCACATGAGTCTAAAGTACTTGTTTGATCAGAAAGAATTGAATATGAGGCAAAGGTGATGGTTGAAATTCTTAAAGGATTATGATTTTCAACTTCAATACCACCCAGGAAAAGCTAATGTGGTAGCTGATGCCCTAAGTAGAAAAGTGCTTAGTGTTTCGGCAATGATGATCAAGGAGGAAGAGTTGATCAATAAGTTCCGAGATCTATGGTTGTCTGTGGAGTTTCTACCTGAAAGAGTTCGTTTATTTAAAGTCGTGATCATAAACGAATTTCTTGATGTTGTTCGAGATAAACAAAAGGAAGATGTGTTTTTGCAAAATGAGAGGGAATTGTTAAAGCAAGGTCATAAGGCGACGGTAGAGGAAGGAGCAGATGGAATCTTAAGGTTTAAGGGAAGAATTTGTATGCCTGATGATTCTGAATTGAAGAAGTCGATCCTAGAAGAAGCTCATACTAGTGACCTAAGTTTACATCCGGGGATGACCAAGATGTACCAAGACTTGAAAAGGTTGTTTTGGTGGCCAAGGATGAAAAGAGACGTAGCAGAATATGTGGAGTCTTATTTGGTTTGTCAGAAAGCGAAAGTGGAACATCAGAGACCAGCTGGAATGTTGCAACCGTTATCTATCCCAGAGTGGAAGTGGGATAGTATCTCAATGGATTTCGTTACTGGTTTGCCGAAGACGAGGAAAGGTCATGATTCAATATGGGTTATAGTCGATAGGCTTACTAAATCGGCTCATTTCTTACCAATTAATATTAAGTATTCATTGGAAAGATTAATCCAGTTGTACATTAGTGAGGTTGTCAGATTACATGGTGTACCTACATGTATAGTTTCTGACCGAGATCCGAGGTTTACGTCAAGGTTTTGGCGAAGTCTACAAGAAGCTATGGGAACTAAGTTGCGACTGAGTTTGGCGTATCATCCGCAGACTGATGGTCAGACAGAGAGAACTATACAGTCTTTGGAGGATCTGTTGCGTGCTTGTGTTTTGGAGCAACGAGAAAGTTGGGATGAATTTTTATCTTTGATAGAATTCACCTACAATAATAGTTTTCACTCAAGTATAGGGATGGCACCCTATGAGGCATTGTATGGAAGGCGATGTCGAACCCCGTTATGTTGGTATTAGGATGGGGAAAGCATGACTGTTGGACCAGATCTTGTACAATAGACTACAGAGAAGGTAAAGATGATACAAGAGAAGATGAGAACGACGCAAAGCAGACAGAAAAGTTATGCGGATAAACGAAGACGACCTCTTGAGTTTGAGGAGGGTGAGCATGTGTTTCTAAGAGTTACTCCTACGACCGGTGTCGGAAGAGTTATTAAGTCTAAGAAGCTTACTCCTAAGTTCATTGGACCGTATCAGAGTATCCGACGTATAGGTCCTGTAGCGTATCAGATTGCTTTGTTTCCTTTTCTATCCAATCTACATGATGTATTTCATGTATCTCAGTTACGGAAGTATATACCGGATCCGACGCATGTTATACAACCAGATGAAGTACAGTTGAAGGAGAATTTGACTTACGAGACTTTACCTGTTAGAATCGAGGATAGAAAGGTAAAACAGCTTCGAGGGAAGATGATCGAGCTAGTAAAGGTCATATGGAATGATGTGACAGGTGATGCAACCTGGGAGCTGGAAGATAAAATGAGGGATCAGTATCCTCATTTGTTTTGATGAGCAGCGAATTTCGAGGACGAAATTTTTATTTGTTGGGGAGAGTTGTAACACCCCAATTTTTAGAAAAATGTCTCGAATGTTCTGTTTGCTGTTTTTCAATCTTTTGTGTAAATGACTGTTGTGTGTCTATTTTACTGTTTCTTATTTTTCTGTATGAAATACAAATATGTTTTACAGGCTAAAATTTTATTTGATCGTTTTACGTAATTTGCTTCGAGACGGTAAAATAAAAATTTTCTCAAGCTACTGTTTTAATTTTTCTGGGAGATATACAGACAATTAATACTGTCTGTAATTTTATTTGAACGTTTTGGATGATTTGCTTCGTCGTGGGGAAAAATGGAAAAATGATCGTTACGTCCCGATTGTACTGTTTTTAATTTTTCTATATGTTACAGTGCTTAATATTACTGTCTGTGATTTTATTTGAACTTTTTGTGCGATTTGCTCCGGGACAAGAAAATGATATTTTCCGGTCCGGGAAAAATCTTGTTTTAATTATTCAGAACTGGGGGATCTTACTAAACCCGATTCTGAATGATACTGTTGTTAATCTTTTAATTTTTAGGATTTAACTGTCAAATAAAATAATTTTGTATTATTATAATATTATTTTATTAGTCAATATAATAAAATGACAGTGGACCCGGAAATGTTTTGCGGGACTCACGTTTAGTTAAAATAGTTAACTTAGTAGCTTAATTAAACCTCATTAGTGATAGAACTTTCAAGAACATGATGACTAAGTGTGGTGACTAGGCTAATTAGTGACTAAGCATGTGACTAGGTTAGATGACTATGCTAAACTCAACCAATGGGAGACAAGCTTGCTAACCAAGTTTTAATCTTGACCTTTGATTCATTCTAAGGCTTGGATGAAGCCAAACCCATGACACCTTGCATGGCTTTGAAGTCCACGGCCATATGGCTTTTGGAAGGCCATAATCACTTTGTCTTCATGCAATTTTCTCTCTTCTCTCAATTCCAAAAACCCTAAACACCATTGAAGCTTCCTTGAAGCTAGTTTCAGCCAAGCTCTATTCTACACCATCCAACCACCCAAAATTTTATCCAACCAAGTTTTCTAAACCTAAACACAATCCTAAGAACATCTCTAGTTGAGAGTTCTTGCAAAATCTTCTATTTGAAGCTTGGAAACCTACTTGAAAAATTTTACCTAGAAGGTGAAATTTCTTGTTTTCCATTTCTAAACTCTTTTTCAAAGTTCCAAGCCATGATTTTTCCATGGTTTAAGCTCTCTTTTATAGTTAGTAATTTGTGGTTTTGTTTAAGTTTGTTAGGTGATTTGAAGGAGAAAACTGAAACCTAGAAGAGGAGTGAAAGAATATTTTTGTCTTCATTTAAGG
Source organism: Ormosia emarginata (assembly GCA_029884605.1). Classification (NCBI taxonomy): domain Eukaryota; kingdom Viridiplantae; phylum Streptophyta; class Magnoliopsida; order Fabales; family Fabaceae; genus Ormosia; species Ormosia emarginata. The sequence continues at coordinate 20,764,673 of JAQQTP010000074.1, read as the reverse complement.
TAAGAGGAAGACAATTCTTATCATCCATGGGTGGTGGTAAGAAGATGGAGATTGGTTGTTGATTGTAGAATCCATAAGGATTCCTTTGTTTGTGTGATTGTTAGTAGCTTCCCTATTTGATGTTTGTAATAATTTGTATGATGTTGCATGTCTACAAGCTTTAAATTGCATGTCTACAAGCTTTGATAATTTGTATGTGTTAGAAATGCATGATAATGTATAGGATGTGAATAACATGCTAAGGTATGCATGAGTGTTCCAAAGAACACAACACCAAGGCTCACGGCCATTGACCCAAAAGGAGAACCAAAATGTTCTCATTATTTTCCTAAAGTGTAATTAAATTAACCTAGGAAAATTAACAAGAGATAGAATTGTTTAGATCAAGGAAAATGAATTTAGAAATCAAATGACCCAAATGTATATTTCGGCCAACATGCCAAACCAAGAATTCATGATTTCTAAAATCAATTCCAAACCATTTTCAAGTATAAAGATGCAATATATGTTAAAAGGAATTTTTCTAAAATGAGTTTTGAAGAAATAAATTGAATTGAATTAAGTTTAATCAACTAAAACTATTGATTTTATAGTTAGAAAAGAAATACAGTAATCTTTCAAAAATTTCTAACATATAGCTCATACTGTATTTTGAAGCATGTTAGTGGTTTTCAAAAGGATTAAATTATACGGTTAAAAATTAAGTAAACAGAATTTTTACGAAAAAATTAGAAAATCATTATTATAATTTTCTAAACAAAATACTGTCAATTTTTAGTAAAAATGGGCAATTAAGATAGAAAATATGTCCAAAAGACAGTATACGGTATGAAAAATATTTTACGTAGTTTAAACGTATTATTTATTATTTCTGTTTATTTAAACAGTAAATTTTAATGGATTTGGACAAGAAAATGATTTAAAAACCTTACGCGATTGAGAAAACGTATTAAAAACTCTACGCGATTTTAAAAATAGAAAAAAAAATTTACGCGATTTAAAAACGTTTGTAGAAATGACGAGATTGTGAAAACGCGATAAAATTTCTACGCGATTGACCAAAACGGTATTTTCTGTATTTTTCTCCTGTCGGGCTATGAGTTGAACCCGTACAGGCTTTGGAACAGTATTTGTCCGGTGGGACTTACTGTATCTTTTTATCTTTGAGGATATATTTTTATTGAGGATATTCTAGTAATTTCTCATATATTGAGTTTATACCAATTTTTGGTGAATTGGTTGACGAGGTGAATCACATCGTGTTGTCGATGCGATAAACGTAGTGTGGTTCATTGTCTTTATGAACTTGGAGACGTTAGTGTACGGGATCCCATATATGGACAGTCGGTCGCTCCGCTGGGCCGTGGTAACCGATAGCACACTAATGGACTCGACACGCACTATTTTTAATCGAGATTTCGTAAAGTCTAATAGTACATTGCCTGTAGTGCCACAACGTGAGACCGTGAACTAGACGCAACGTGAGACCGCGGAATAGTTTGGTTGGGCAACCGTGGTACTAATAGATTTTGCGGGTCATTCTCTCTCTGATATCTGTATGTGTTTAACTCCATAGAGTAGGATCGTGTCATATTGTATATGGTTATATCTTGGATATTATTTTATTTTATCTGTTTATTTTATTTGGTTATTATTATGATAATTGGTATATTTCTTATTTTATTTTATCTGTGGTATTATTTATCGTGATATTGTCCTATCTGTGATATTATTTTATCCGTGATATTATGTGTTGTTGTGATACTATCCTCGTTATTAATTAACGTTATAGCTTTTCATATTGCATGAACCGTATATCTGTTGTTTGTCGTTTTCTTATTTGCCATGTTTGTGATGATTTTAGATTGTCTTACCTCTTTATTGTATACGTTTTCTGTATATTTATTTACGTGGTAAAGAGTTTGAGGAAGAGGAACAGCCTCTTGAGATTTTGTATCCCGAGGAGGAAGAGGAGCGATGAAGTCGAAGACCGCATCGATGACCAAGAACCATCGATCATCCATATCCATTGGATGATTTGTTTGAGTATGGCGATGCCAGGATTTTTGGGTTTTGTGACACTCGAGTTTCACGGTGGATCGTTAGCTTGGCATCTGCGGGGAGACAGAGACTCTATGACTTACGTGGGACGGTTGACTGTGTCCATACGACTTACGTTTGATGGAGAGCCAGTGATGACGACTACTGTGTTTCTGCACTTAGAGTTGCCTTTATCTCTTAGGCGTCATTGGGGTGGTGTGTCCACTGAGCCTAGTGAGATGACTATCGTATCGACTGCGCGGTCTCGTTTCCGCCGAGTGTCGAGGCATCCTGGATATTTATCTTCTGATGAGTTTCCTGAGAGTGATCCATCAGAGGATTAAATGTTTATGATGTGTATTTTGGGCGCGTCTGCGTATGTATATATTGACTCTTTACTGTTTCTGTTTACTGTTTTTGTTTAAATATTTGTAGTTGTAGTTGTAAATTATTTGTATAACTTATAACTTGGACCATATGTATATTATGAGTGATGTTGTTCTGTTGGTTTTATGTTTCCGCGTTATTATATTTAATAATATTCTGTTTAACAGGAAATATTTTTACAACCCGTATTAGTACGTAATAAATGTTTTGCAACTTGGGTAGATTTTATTTATCTTTCTTTTATTTTCTTTATATATGTGACATCCCCACAAGGGTGTTACACAAAAGGCTTATATTTTGATATTTATCTAAACTACTTATTTGTAAAATTATGGATATTCATAAGTAATGTACCAAATTTTAATTATTGATTCGTAAGTCGGATATGTCATTAGTACTAGTATTTGGGATGTTACATTATGGTATCAGAGCAGTTCATCCTATTGAGTCGGGGTTTGGACTAGCTATGCTAATGTTATGCATCTTTTTATCTTGGTACAGAGATGTATAGATAAGAATTGCATGACAACCATGTGTATGTATGTTATGGTTACTATTACACAGTTATACGAATATTGAGCATAATCAACTCAATATGAAATGTTCTATGTGTACGGGAGACCATGGCATCATCCAGGCATACGTGAAGAGTTGGAGCGTCTACCAGTAATAGCGCACCAACTATGAGGGAGATGTTCAGAGAAATGACAACTAACATAAGAAAGTATAGAAAGATGGTCGTAGTCATGAGAGAACAGACAATCGTCATAAACGGAGTTTTGGAAAGGAAGGGTAGTAGCCCACATCCGTAAACCAGAAAATGAAGCAGTGATCATAAGAAATCAAGGTTTTCATAACCTCTTAGAGTTCAGAAAGACCCACCTTCCATTATTCCAAGGAGTGTATGATCTAGCTAAGGCTGAGGAATGGTTGAGGGAGATTGGCGGAGATCTTTGTTGTGATATGTAATGTTCCGATTTAACCATAGTATATTACCATAGTCATTAGATTCAGACCTGCTACTTCACAGCTATGCAATTTCTAATATAACATAATAGTATTATATAGAAAATATGAGTCACGAATGAATATATAAATATTATACCACAACTGTATTTATCAAAAATACAATATGTTCATAATATCAAAAGAAACTACCTAGCTACACTAAGCTAAGCACTCTAAAACATTTCATACAATCATTCCAGTCATTTCGGGGAAAAACACATTTCTAAACTCATGTATCACACATATCAAGCTAGAAAGGTGGCAAAAGCCAAAATCATGTCCTTTCTCTTCCCGAAATAGATTCTCATTTTATATGTTTACATAAAAACTCATTCAACACAAACGGTTTTCAAGTAATCACCACACTCTCGAAAACATCATCTCTATCATAGAGACACACAACAACGTCTCCATCTCAAAGATACCACAACAACTGTGGCTACTACCATTATCTCACCAGTGGCTACAACCACTGTCTCACTAGAACAACTATCAACGATATTATACAACCACCCATACAATCATACATATCATTGATTAAGGTAACTGCCCATACGGTTATCATGCAAATGCAATGCTTGTTATGTTGTATGTTTATGCCTGACATGTCCTATGACAATGGTTATGCAATGAAGTAAAATAGTGTTAGTGCAATGTCATGAAACTCAACTATTTCTAAGAGCTACAATTCCTTTTTACTTCTTTGAGTAGTGAGGTTCCAACCTTAAAATACAATTTGGCAATGAATGGACTATTCCATCTCACAATAATGAGTGTACTATTATCATTTCATATACCAATCACAGATACGTGAAAATAGCAAGTGTGTGAGAAAACATGCAAAGTGATATTTAACACACATTCAATGCCACATCGGATACTCTCCTACACGAGTTCATAACCAATGCCCTTTAACGTGCCCATCCTCATCCACAAGGTTTTTCCTACTAATAAAATAGGAATACTTACATACTCACTTTATGTGTCATTCCCATCATATATCAGCATCACAAAAGTAGTAAAGATATTACTCACCTTCACTACTTAACAAACATAAAGAGGATATCACTCACCTCAACTATATTTCACAAACATAACATTATCACAAATGATAATAACATCAATCCTATATGGATCAAGAGTCTAGGTATTAGCCTATGGCATTCCCAAACCATTGGTTGCCTAAGGTTTTAAACTTTCCTCTCATCAACTAGGTAGTAATTTCCTCCTTGAAATACTCCCATAGGTACCTCAACACACTTTAAAAAGCATACATGAAAGATCCCAACCCTTAGGAATCCTTAAAACATCAAGAATCAACACTTGATCAACACTAAAAAGTCACGCCTAGGCACCACCCACCCACGCCTAGGCATGAAGGTGGCAGGGTAATATCCCTATAACTCCTAAGAAACCATGCCTAGGTGTGACACTCTCTGTCTCACCCACGCCTAAGCATGATTCAGTCACGACTAGGCATAATCCTGCGATAGACACTTCTGAGAATTCTGCAGATACGGGTTACTATTCCATTTGAACAAATCCTCTTCCAATCACTCAAACCTCACTTCTAAGTGATTTTTAACCTTACACAAAGTCCATCTACGCAAAGCAACTCATATTTCACTTTGTTTTCACTCAAAACCATGAATCATGGATTTAATCAACATATCATTCACCTTAAAACCTAAACCCCTAATTTAACTCCAATGGGAACCAAGGTGTTCAGGTGATGAATAATTCATCCTCATGCATCCAACAAACTAATAACAAGCCATATTCAAGTTTACTAACAAGAAATATGCCAAGAACAAACAAAACAACCCTTTAAACCCATTTTTCCCATCATGCCAACACATAGAACAAGATGAAGAAAAATGGAAATAAATAGTCAAAACAAAGTCCCCTTACCTCAAGGTCTTGAAGGTGAAGCCAAGGATGCATCCAAGCTCGTTGATTCTCCCTTGCTCCACTTGCTCCTTCCTTTTTCTCCTTTGGTTTTTCTTTCTTTCCTCTTTCTCTTCTTCCCCTTTCCTTTTCTCTTTTCTTTCTTCTGTTTTTTGTTTTCTCTCCTATCTGCCATGAATCACTTATAAAGAGAAGTCAAATTTTGGCTTCTTTTAGATAAGCACTAAAACCTCTATCTATTAAGAACACTCAAATTTCACCAAATTATGTTCTCTAACCCCCAACAGACTTAAAATAAATCATAAGATTCATTAAAAATCTATTTTCACCATTTCTATATTTTTTCATATCTGCTAGTAGTCAATCTGGTATTAAAACTCACAACCAATATGCTTAAAAATATCAAATTAGCTCCGATTAATCTCAAACTTTAACTGTAGCACAGTTCACACATTTGTGACCTAAAAATAAATTCTCCACATTTAATTCCACTAACTAAGTAGTTTAAGCCATTTTTGGAGCTAAAAACGACTATTTTCCACACATTGTGTTGCAGTAAAGTGCCTAAACGTGCTCAGAACGTCACAAAACTTAACAGACATGTTAAGCAAGTATTAGACTACCTTTGTATCTATATACAAGCCTAACAGGTTTTTCCAGGGTGTTACATGACGAGATGCATGGATGATCAAAAGGTGTTCTTGCTTCCTTCATGTTAGAAGGGGAAGCTAGTTATTGGAGGAATGATGATAGAAGAATAAAGAAAGCAAATGGAGATAATTTGGGAGATATTTAAGACGACTTTCTTGGATAAGTATTTCCAAGGAATCTGCACGAAGAGAAGGAGTTGGAATTTTTGAAGCTGGAACAAAGAAATATGATAGTGGGGCAATATGTGGCAAGATTTGAAGAGTTGTCAAAGTTCTTTCTTACTTCTAGTATAGTCTAGATGACAACTAGAAGTACATGAAGTTTGAGTCTAGATTGAAGGATGAAGTGAGGTAGATGGTGAAGCCCTTGCGATTAGGGACTTTCACACAAATGTTGAATACTAGAGTTGGATGGCTTGAGACCTCCACGGTTGAAGCCACAACAGGAACAAGAGCCTTAGGGCTTTTAAAAGAAAAAGAAGATAGATGACAACTTCTAGGATAAGATATTTTTAAAAAAAGTTAAAGAACCATCAAGGAAAAGGGGAACAGTTGAAGATAAAAGATAAAGGATCACAATGTTCGAAATGTGGGAGAGTACCCAGAGGTATTCCCAGATGGGGTAAGTGAATTTCCACTTGAGAAAAAGATTGAGTGTGCTATAGACCTAGTGCTAGGAACAAAGCCTACCTCCATAGCACCCTATAGGACATCTCCCATACAACTTTCTGAACGTAAGAAATAGGTAGAAGAGTTGTTGGATGAAAAGTTCATTCGACCTAGAGTCTCACCTTGGGGAGCCCCTGTGTCTTTGGTGAAAAAGAAAGATGCAAGCATGAGATTATATGTGAATGTTTAGCAAGTGAATAAGGTCGCAATTAAGGATAAATACCTACTGCATAAGATAAATGATTTGATGGACCAATTGAGATGAGCTATAGTGTTTAAAAGATTGACTTGAGATCTAGATACCATCAAATCAAAGTCCAAAAAGAAGATAAATACTGAGACTGCCTTTACGACCAGGTATGGGCATTATGAGTATCTTGTGATGTCCCTTGCTCTAGCAAATGCACCTACCATTTTCATGAATTATATGAACAGGATTTTCAGACTATACCTTGATAAATTATTGTTGTCTTTACAAATGATATTCTTATTTATTTAAAGACAACTGAAGAATATGAGGAACAACTTACGGTAGTTCTGGAAATCCTAAAGAAAAGAAATTGTTTGCCAAGTATGAGAATGTAAGTTTTTGGATGAATGAGGTGCAGTTTTGGGACATGTGATGTCTAGAGATGGGATATCTATGGATTCCAGTATGATAGAGGTAGTGTTACAATGGTAGAGACCAACCACCGTAACTGAAGTTAGAAGCTTCTTAGGTTAGATAGGTATTACAAGAAATTCATAAAGAGATTTGCCCAAATAGTTTTACCTTAACTAGGTTAACTAGAAAGGGCAACACTTTTGAGTGGACACAGAGATATAAGAGTAGCTTTCAAAAGTTGAAAGAAAAGTTAACCACCCCACCTATGCTAGTGATTCTAGACCCACAAGAAAACCTTGTGGTTTAGTGTGAGGCTTTGAGAAATGGGTTAGGTTGTGTGTTGATATGAAGAAAGATGAGTAGTTGTTTATGCTTATAGGCAGCTAAGACCCTATAAAGGAAATAACCTAACCTCTGACCTAGAACTAGCAGCAATTATGATTGCTTTAATGATTTGGAAGCACTATCTGTATGGGATCAAGTTTAAGGTCTTTAACGATCACAAAGTTTAAAATAATTATTGATCAAAATGAGTTGAATATAAAGCAATTGAGGTGGATAGAATTTTTCAAAGACCGTAATTTTGAGTTAAAGTATCATCTGGGTAAGGCCAATGTTATGGCCAATGCACTTAGCAGAAAATTTATGCATATGTCCTACACAATGATACAAGAGATGAAACTCCATAAGAGTTTCAGAAATTTGAGTCTGGCAATGAGTATGTTACCATGTAGTCTTTGTTTGAAAATATTAGAGATTTAGAATGATTTGAGGGCTTGAATTAGAGAAGCTCGTGAGGAAGATGAAGCTTTAAAAAGCTAATAGATGAACAAATCCAATTAGGGAAGAGAAAGAAATTTTAGAGGGCTTATGATAAGACATTGATGTTTAGAAATAGACTATGTTCCAAGAGAAGATGAAATCAAGATAAGATTTTAGAAGAAGCCCATACGAGCAAAAATACCATCCATCCCAGAACCATAAAGATGTATTAAGACCTCAAAAAAGATGCTTTGGTGGCCAAACATGAAAAAAGATTTAGCAGAATATGTGTCCAAATGAATGGTTTGTCAAAAAGTGAAAATAGAACACCAAGGACCCTCCTAACCTCTACAAGCCTTAGAGATCCCCGAATATAAATGAGAAAGCATGACATTGGAATTGGTGATGAGATTGCTAAAGACCCAGTCAGGGCATGATGCCATTTGGGTTATAGTGGACAGACTGATAGAATCTGCACACTTCTGGCATAGAGGCTAACTGGCCATTAGATAGAAGAACCCAGTTGCATCTTCAAAAGATAGTCAGATAGTAGGGAATTCCCCTAATTATAATATCAGATGGAGATTCCACATTCACTTCTAGATTAGGAGGAAGAAGCCTTGCAAAAAGCTTTTTCTACAATAGACCACAAAATAGATTGAAATGATCAAGGATGAGGTGTTAAAACCCCACAACACATAGGAAAGTTATACAGATAAGAAAAGAAGACCCTTGGGGTTCAATAAAGAAGAACATGCATTCCTCAAAGTGTTGGGAATTGCGGATACATCACGCAGCAGAATAACATAAATTCCCATCAAGGATCCATGTGAAAAAAGCTATAATCCGAGTTTTTTAAAAAAAATTACCTCTTGAAGCGTGATAAAATCAAGCGACATGAATCAGCAACACCGTAACAACGATGATGTCTCTGCAGTATCCACACGAACAGATTCACGAACGTCCAACTTCCACAAAAGGAGTCTCACGTCTCTGACACAGTGCTAGCTGCAAAGAGAAGAGAAAAGAAACCTATCACTCTCTCACTCACTATTTCTATCAAGTGCGGCTATGGTTTGTAACGCGTGCCTTGATAGCCCCTTAGCAGTGCTATTTATAATAGTTGTTGCCTTATGCGAGTGAGAGCAGTAGTAGATAAGTTGTGCAACCCTAGACTGATCTGTTATGAGTCCGGCCCACAACTGAATCCCAGTCCAACTTAGATTCTAATTGCTCCAATTTAGTCTGCTCTATGAGTGTGACCCTACAGGTTCTTATGACATTAGTAGTAATATCAAAATCTCATTTTAATATTATAAGCAGTGATCGGTATCTAGCAATGAATCACTACTACCCAAGTAATGAGAATGTTAGTGATTTGACATAACCTTTCCGTAATTAATGTTACTGTATAATTTAGTCTCTTTGTCCAGATATCTAGATTGAACACAAGGCATAGAACGTGTCACTCTTGTATAGTTCAATCTTCTATTTCCTGATACTCGAGTAGACGTAGTAATAACAAATGAGATCAATATCTCATATTGACTCATTTGAGCATGACCATGCATTTTGTAACATCCTAATACAGATATCTGGATATATCATAGTTACACAACAATATATAAAGATAACGGTACTAGAAACATCACTTCTACATAAATAACTAATGACGTATATCTATAATCACAACTGAGTAATCATAGAAAGCCTTGAAAGATTGTAGAAAAACTTAAACCTCATACTTATATATACAAACTTAGCCACAAAAGAGCTTATTGTAATACATATTTCTTAGTCGCTTCCAGATTTTGAAAGGAATCAGACAAGTTGTTTCCCCAACTCCAAAAGTATAAGTCAGATCCTTCACACTCTCTAAAAAAAACACGATACAAATAAAATATGTTTTAACCTATGTGGTTAGACTTGTAAGGATTATGGTTATGGTTGTGAAAGGATTCAAAGGGAAATAAATTTCTTTGGTAAAGATGTTATAAAAGGGAGATGACTTATAAAAGAATACAAAGGAACTTGAATCTCACTTGATGAATGATTATCTAGAGCTTTTTGAATGAGGTAAATCAAATTTTGAGGACAAAATTTATAAAAACGGGAGAGAATTGTAATATTCTCTGTAACCCAATGGACTTACTCAGGGTTATAGAGCTCAATAAAACTGAAGGAAATTATTTGATGATTTTGATAATGATTTTGCAATTATTTGAGCATAAATCTATAATACTGAAGTTGAGAAATAGCCCTTGTGAACTTGGATATTGATTGGATGACTTAAGAAATTAGAAATAAATAAGGAAGATTTATTTCTAAGCTAAGAACAATTAGAAGGGATATCTGGATGCTTCTTAATTCAATTCCACAGGTATAATTTAACCCAAGAAAGAATACTGAAGCTTAAGATACAAATATTGCAGTATAAGAAAATTGGTGTAAAGGTAATAAAGAAAATAAAAGGAAATTGTGGAATTTTGTACAAGACTTATGAAAGTTAGAGAATTCAATTATGAGAAATTAAAGCATCCTTAGCAGATATAAAGAATATTGTTGGATTTTTATTTTGGAAGCCTCTTTTACATTCTCCTCATTGTAGCTTTCTGTAGAAAGCTCACCAACTCCCTAGATATTTTCCTTGTTTTCATTCATCTTTCTCTATTTCCTCACGCCATCACCTACTCATCTTTCTTTCTCTTGTTTTCACTCTCACTTACTCTCGATTCTCTCCATTTTTCACGCTACTAGAAGAAGGAAGCAGAGAAACAAGGCCCAACCAGAATCATAGAGGGAAGAAGAAGCAAGAGGAAGAAGGAAGGAAAACCAAGAAAAGAAGAAGGAAAGAGATTATAAGCTAGGTAAGGGCGTTTTGCTCAAACTTTCTTACCAAACTCTTTTTCTTTTGATTTTGAAAGAAAGTTTGTTTGAATGATGGATTTGAACCATGATTTTCATAAGAAATGGTTTGAAACCAAGTTTGTTCTTGAACATGAAATGATGAAGATTTTGAATCTTGTGAAAGTTGTAAAGTTGTGGATTGAGGATTACCTATGATTGCTTTATTATTCTATGATGTTTTGGTTCCATGATTGATGAGTTTTGATTAGATTTTGACTTAAGAATGACTGGTTTTATGTTCCTCCCTTATGTTGCTCTATTTTTCAGCATGAAATTGCCCAGATAACTGATTATTGGCAAGCTATAATCGGTTATTGGCTTGAAAAGGAGACTTCCCAGTCTTTAATAACCGATTAGGGCATAAACCTAACCGATTATTGAGGCATAATAGAGGCTCACAAATAATGCAATAACCAATTAGAAGAAATTCCTAATCAGTTATTCTTGTTGATAAAGAACTTAAATAAGCTCATAACCGATTACCCAGAGAAGAGTAACTGGTTATTGGCTTATGAAATTGAGTTATGGGAAGCCCATAACCGGTTATCCAAAGATAATAACCGATTATAGGACATAAAATCTGACTTGATTAGCCTAAAATAATTGGTTAGAACCTTGACCTAACCTATTATTTTGCCTAGAATCATGAATCTAAGATTGATGCAAGAGTAAAGGACCTCAAGAACACTTAATCTCATGAATGAATAGCTATGATATGCATTACCTATGATATGAATGATAATAGGATGAGTTATTATATTGAATATGTGATGAAATGTGAGGCCTTGTGCCATGATTTGAGATGAATATTTTGAAATACTCTTGCTTTGATGATTAAGTATGATATTAAGATTTGAGAACATGATATGATGATCTTGATGAATAATTGATTTGAAATTTATGCATGACAATATATTATGAGATGATATGATGATATCGACTGTTGAAATGATTGATGATTGAAATTCCTGAGTAACTCATTACCTAGGATATCTTTAGACCTAAGGGGTGACTTGGAAATGGTGGTTGAGGATGGACATTCCCTTACCACCTGAGTAATGCAGTTAAGGATGGACATTCCCTTCCTCTTAACCTGGGTTCCCCTATGGTTGATGTGTAGTTGGTGATGAACACTCCCTCTCTACACTTGAGGCATTCCTAGATGAAAGATAGTGTGAGGAAGAAAGATACCCTCCCTATCAAGTAGTTGAGGACAGATAATTCCCTCTCTAATCACAACTCTAGAATAAGGATAAACAATTCCCTCATAAGTTGTGCTCCTTCTCTACACACAACTTTAGAATGAGGACAGATAATTCCCTCGTAAGTTATGGATTGATTTTGGTTACTCTGACTCTGGAGTAGCTCTGTCTGACAAATGGATCGCCATGGATGGGTTGAAGTGTACTAACCCGAAAGCATGCTACTACCAAATGATTGGTATTATGAGGATGGACATTCCCTTCATACCATTTGCTTTGAAATGACACATGTGTCCTAATGATTTGAGATATGAATCTTGAGAAATGAGATTTCTTGATATGACTCTGATAATTAAAGATATAGATGAGTCTTCATATCAAATTTGATGAAATGATTTATGACTTGATGACTACAGATTTGAAGATATTAATCATGATTTGAGACTTGATGATTTGATATTTGATGATATGAAATATGATTCAATTTCATGAGAGCTAATGAAATGAACTATGACTTGAGACATGAATTTTGATGAATGAGATTTTGTAACACTTCTAGATCTAATAACTACGGCACAATCGTCATTACACCACAGTCACTAAATCCTGGCGTGTCACACTCTCGACAACAATCTTTTCAAAAATTTCCATTTATACTTAAATAGAAAATATTAGCCCCGAATGAAACATACTTAGTACCCAACCATAATTATACAACCGCTGAAGGAAAACATACTTCATTATATAATATATTTATCCTTAACACAAAGCACTGATAATACAAAACATAGCACTTACATATTCAAATAAAAGGTAATGTGTACAAAAGCACTAAAGGGTGAAAGTAGTAACCCTGAGATAGGTACTACTAGCAGATAAAGCCACAACCCCATATATGTGTAACATTCAGAGTCTTAGTCGACAAGTCAAGCATCAATGCCCCCATGAAGTTGCACTCGTATGTAATCAAAAATCTCGTCCAGATGCCATATCGAAAATAATGAATCGACCTAGTCCAATCAGCAAGGATGTGGTCCCTTTTCATCTTCCTCACGATCTTTTATCAAATATAAATATAAAATAGAAATATAGGGATACAAGAAAGAGGTGAGACACCAACCTTCAATACCAATACGGCAGTAAGAAAACAAAACGGCACAAAACGCCCACTTAGCAAGGCAACAATATTAAATAGGAATAGTGACATACAATAAAAGAAATAGTCACAGCGTCTCAGATAATAAACAACAAGACAGTTCAAATAATCATAACCTCATTTAAAGTAATAGTCCAATCGTCATATAAATGAACAACAGTTTCATCATCATGAAAATGGGTAAATGTGTAAATGCCATATGATATGCTGACTCACTATGCACGTGCACATGGTACCAAAATCCTACTCCATAGAGCTAGACATAAATATTTCAGAGAGAATGATCGAGGAATACATGTCAGTATCTCGTTAGCCTTAAAAATAAAGTGCTCATCATCATAAAAATAATCTTTTGTGCAACATGGCTTATACATGGCACTCTCAACAAGATCGGGATATAAGACAGCGTCTCGGTCCGGATCGTCGGTGTGTTTGCATCGGTTTATCCCACGGCACAGAGGAGCTCATAACTGTCCATGTGGAACACCCACACCCCGACGCCCCCAAGGTCAACCACCCACACCCCTACGCTTAGTCTACTCGCACCCGCACTAAGGTGTAATTCAATCTCCTAGGCATACACAACCTTTCCAACAAAGTCCAACGAACATTCACATATGCATGATGACTTAATGTACATCATGTTTGTTCATCAATTGTATGTTCCTCATAACACAATGTATATCATGCATATTCATTAACAATATATATTTCTCATGGAACATACCACAACGGCATATAATCAATCCTTAATAACTTCATGCCACAATTTAGTCAAGTTAAATATCAACATATTCATGTATATTTCACAGTGACATGCTTTCTCATAAACATGCCATAACTGGCCAATGCAATTATCAATAACATAACATATTTGAATCTTCAACAATAACACATAGTTATTAAAATTCAATCCTAGGTTATGTTTTCATTTCAAGACTTTTATCACTAATCCTCTCTAGGGGAATCCTCTTGTAAATCTCATTAAATATTTAGTACTCTCAATTAGCCAAGTTCTTTACTATGAATTTAATCATACTCACTTAGAATATTATTCTATGGCTTTCCAAGTCTCACTCACACTCTTGTGCTTTTCTCAAGTCTATAATCATTCTAAGTTATCAAGTAAATCTCTTTCCTTCATTTTTCCATCTTATGAATCTGTAATAGCTTATTAAATTACCTATTCTTCTAAATTTCATCTTGATACATAAATCTTAGCCAATAAAGCCCTATAGGCTGTGAGTCTCCCAAGGACAAGAATCCAAATCAATTTCTCCATCACATTGTTAGCATGAACCTTAAGGATCATTGAACCCAAAGTTTTACATCTTGTTTCATCATTGTTTACCCTTAGTCAATTCTTCTTAACCTAAGCTTCTAAATTTCAAATCACCACAAAACTTGTCTTGAATGTCCCATTTTCTTTCCTCTTAACCGAGACCTCTCCAAAGGTTTCTAGTCCCAAAATTTATCATCATTTCATCAATTCTTTAACACCTAATCACCTAAATTTCAATTCCCACAAAATCAATCTCAAACTCCCAAAATGTGGTCCAAAACCATGACCTCACCAAAGGGAAGGAAACCCTACATTTTTTCATTCATCAAATCCAAGCAATCCAACATCATCAAAGCATTCAAAGCAACCAATATTTACATATAACTCAAGTATATACAAAAACATGAAAACAAGCATACAAAGTGAGCAATCCATTATGGATTCCTCCATCAACAGCATACAAAGGTTCCCTCACTACCAATAAAGGTTGAAGTGAATAAATCTCCCTCTTACCAAAGGAAATGACAAGAAAAATGCTTCCTTGATGGCCCTTGAAGATTTCGTCCAAAACTCCACCAAAACCCTAAAAATTTCAACTTAAGAGATCAACATTCTAAGCTTGAAAAGAGTGAACCAATGGCCATAGAGAAGACCATGAACACGAAAATGAGGAGAGGGAATTAAAGAATTAAAACTATACCTCAAAAGGTCTAAGCTTTGATCTTGAAGAGAGATGATAAAGATGGAAGCTTTTGGAAATGGTTCCAACTAAAAAGGTGTTTAGAATGTGATAGAGATCAAGGAAATGTGATTGGATGAATTTTTTTGTGAAGATGGAGGGCACAAAAGGTGGTCCAGTCGTGAGGTCGAAGGAGTAGGGAGGAAGAGAGAAAATGATGAAGAGAGAAATAGTAGAGAGAGAAAGTAGTAGCCTTGGTGCTTTGAAATTGGAAATGAGTGTGATAAAGTGAGATGCACAATTTTGGCTCTCCAAAATGTGCATTGCCGTGGAAGAGGAAGAGAGAAGGAGGAGCAAATGGTTGAGAGAAAAGTGTAGAGAGAGAAAGTGATAGTAAAATTTGAAATGGAATGAAATGTGTAATTAGGTGTATTTTGTGTAAGTGCATGGAATAAAATGAGTGGTCACAAAGAGTCTCCAAAATTGTGTGGTGGAGAGGAGGAGAGAGGAAAATATGGCTTCTCCTATAAGCCATAAGGAAATTGCTAGGAAGCTTCCTCCAAGCTTCTCCAACAAGCTAAGCTTCCACCTTTTGAAAAGTTAAAGTGATGTCATGGTAATGATGTCACCATTGTGATATCATTAAAGTGTTCTCTAAAATATGACTAACACTGTATCAGATTTATTATTAGTAGATAAAAGTTACAGTAAATAAACATCGGTATTTAGTGCATGTTTGGTTCAAATTAAATTAGCTTAACTTAGCTTTTTTTTGGGAAAAAGCTGTTTCAACAGTGTTTAATCATGTTTGGCAAAATCAGCTTCAGCTTTTGCACGAAATTCAATGTAAAATAAAAGCTTTTTGAAGCTAAATTTTATAATGCTGAAGATTGAAGCTTATGATTCTAGCTTATATAATATTCTTTACATTTTGATATGTAAATACTATTTTGTCCTCAATCAAATAACTTTTTTAATCATTCTATACCTAGTTTAGTAATTTAATGCATAAAAGCGATTCTTTTTTATATCAACCAAATGAAATAGATTAATTTAAAATCACTTTTCAGTTAATATATCTAAACATAAAAATAAATCGATTATAATCGATTATAACAAAAAGCTTTTATACAATAATCGATTGTAATCGATTATTGAAATAATCAAAGTTTTCACAGCTGAACCAAACACACACTTATTGTCCAACGAATAATAAAATTATTTTGTGATTTTTATTTATCAGATAAACATTTCAAAAAATGTGAAACCTCGTAAACCGTGTCTAGCCTTGGGTTTAGTAAGATCCTTTGTTGATGTTTCCATAGCTCAAGGTTCTCGAAAAAAAATCTCATTTTCCCTGCTCCGTTCAGTGTGTACGCAAAATGAGAAATAATATTAAAATATTTCACATTCTCAGAAAAATCTATAAAAATTCACAAAAATCACAAATATTATAAAACGACTATTTATCATTAAATTATAAGTTTTTGGGGGGTGTTACAGATTCCTTGACATGACTTTGAGGTTTTGAAAAGACTTGATGATTGATTTAATCATTCAAATGATTTTCGATAAAGTGTATAAAATAAACCTCTATTTCGAGAAGAGGAAGGACATCGATTTGGCTTTCTACCACCTTCCTAGAATGACATTGAATGTTTTATAATGAATTTTTTCCCTGAAATAGCTGGAATTGTTATGATGACACGTTTTTAAACAAACTACTGAGAATTTCATAATTCTCATCCCCTACTTCTATGATTTCCAGAATGATTTTAGGAAAGATCTTCAACTGACAAGTGTGATGAAGTAAGATGGAGCTTTGTGATGAAGAGATAAATTTGTTCGTGTAGCTTAGATTTTTGTACCATAAGGATATATGTATATTTTGTACCATGACACAAAGTTTGTATATTATTCATTCCATAATATATCTTTATTTTGATATTTATATGAACTATATATTTGTAAAATTATGGATATTCATAAGTAATGTACCAAATTCTAATTACTAATGCATAAGTTGGATACGTCATTAGTACTAATATTTGTGATGTTACATTTATAACTAAACTATTCTTCATAACTCTGATCTTCTCTTTTGCTTGGTGGTGCCTTCATTGTCCTTGAAAATATTACGAAAAATATAAACAAGCAGGGTTAGAATTCAAAGAATTTCCAGTAGTTTATTAAAAACGTGTCATCATAATACTTCTAGCTTTTTCAAGGAAAAATACGTTTTAAACTCAAGTTATATATATATATATATATATATATATTAGCTAAAAAGGTGGCAAACTGCCAAATCTGGTTCTTTCTCATCCCGAAACAGAATTCTAATTATTAATAATTTTTAAAACATTTATTATCAATCATCACAATTTTATATTTATAATTACTTTCAAAAACAATATTCAGACAAGAACCATAATCACAATTTATGTCCGTAAGTAATTTCAGAAATAATTTCCAAATATGAATCATAATTTTCAAAATCATGTAGTGGTTCTTATAACATAACAAAGTCATGATATGACATACAAATTCAAATTCATCTTAGTGCTCATTCAAATATCTGCTTATTCCCACAGAACCTATATCTCAAGCACCATAAGGGTGGGAACCACCTCATATAGTTCGAGCTCTATATACTCATGGTAGGGAGAGAATATGGACCTCACACTATTACTAGTATCCTATGAAGGAATTATTAGGGAGGAATTTTATATATATATATATACAGAATGATGAATTTAAGAATACAGGATCTCCTTTCCTCAGAAAGGGTCATCTCCATGATCTTTCTGTGGACATCATTCAAGCAATATTTGATATAAACTTCATTAAATCAATCACAAAGGCAATACAACATCCAATAGAATATGAAGCATAAATTAAAAACGAATAACCCTATTACTTATTGGTTTGGCCGTGACTTATACCAACCAATATCATAAAGAAATTTTTTATTTCTCACATCACAAACAAATACAAGCTCAAGGAGTCATGAATCAAAGGAGAATAAGGAAGAAAATCATCTAATCCTACCCCTCACCTTACAAACCCTCACAGCCCCATCAAGTTAAAATATAAAAAATGCTCAAATTCATAACTACATGTCCATGATTAAAACAAAGGAAAGAGAGTAAAAAGTGCAAAGCTTCAAAAACCCCTATCTTAGCTCCCTAAGCTCACGATTTTGAGAGTGGAATGAGAGGAAGATGAAGCTTGATGATGAAGATTCTTGGCTCTTTGGAAAGATTAAATGATGAGGATTTATTTCTCTGAATACACCAACTCAAAAAGATGGCTCTAAGGTGCTCATAAAAGAGCTTGAAACTCAAAACCCATTTCTTTCCTTTGTTGTTGTTTTTGCCTCTATTTTAGGGGTAAAAACTATGTAACAAATGGAGAAGGGAACAAGGAAGGACAAAGTTAAATATGGATGGAAATAGAAGAGTGAAAAATGGAAGATAAAGTATGGATAAGTAAAGGTTTTCTTCCTCTATTTCTGGTCTATATTTTGGCCAACTAGAAAACGTGAAATGGAAGGGAAAAAGATGAAAGCATGGTCAAGAATTATCTAGATAAATGTAGCAATATGTGTGGCGGTGGGTGAAGGAAAATAACCAAAATTTTCATGCTTAAACTTTTGTATCTGTTACGTACACTTTAATCTTTCAAAGTTGAGTTTTCAAGTTACTATAAGTGGTATGAAAAAATTTAGAACACAACTTAGTCCTTGGATCCATTTTTTCATAATTTTCTATATATTATTATTTATCAGTTAAGCTTCATTACTTAGTCCCAAGTTAAATTAAACTGAGAGATTGAGTAAATATGCTTACTAATATTTATCTTAGTAGGCATTTTATACCAAATTATTCACCATATCTTACTTGTCATCTCCTTGAAATTTCATAATTTTTTGAGTTACTTAACTATTCCATAATTGTTACATTGATCCTTCTTCAGTATCCTTAAAATTATCAGATTAACTCAGTTGATTCTCCAAAATTTTCTACAACTCTTATCACTTGTTTATAGTTAGAAAATAAATTTTCCATATTTATTTCCATCATATCAACTGATTCTGCAGATACTTTAATTATTTTCTTGTGTTCAGTGTTACAGAATTACGCTCAAACTAGTTCAAAAAGTTACCTGAATTAACATATAACTCTTACTAGTAATATTGAGCTTCTATAATCTTGATTAAGACTATTAGGTTTGGGAGGATGTTACAACATATATATATCACAAGTATAAATTACTAAAGCTATTAGCATCAGTGCCCCATACATCAAAACTATAGTAATCTAAATCAGTATCTAAGTCAACTATACAAAATGTACTGATTGGCATACACATAACTACCATACATGTATATCCGATGTGGTACACTATACAATATCAAAATAACCACATCCTAGGTGTAGCCTATCACAAAAGGTACAATCTTCTGGTAGCGATATCAAGCAGGCGAGAACAAGATGATGACCCCCAATGAGTAACTTATGTACAACCTTACATTCACGTAGGCTACATACGAGTTGTCGCACTAGGTCATACACCCACTGGCACTCTAACAACTCCTAGTAGATCAATAATAGTGGCATCTTCATTCTGTAACAGAAGGGGCTGGAATATCTTGAAAACACAAATGGGATAAGAATTCTAAGTAATTCTAACATACATGTGTCTTCATGATGATTCCAGTTGCTACGGGGTTTTCACAAACATTTTCAAATAATAAACTAAGTGGAGTAAGCCAAAATAGTTAATTATCCCTGAGGCAAAGGTTCATTTTAATATTACAATCGATATAGATTATCATTTCAATTTATTAATGAATAAATAAACCATCATAAATCAACCACAGTGATAATCCCAAAGCACAATATTATTCACAAAAATTCTTAGGAGACGATTACTCACAACCAAAATAATACAGAAGTCCAAAGCATTAAAACATAATCATGTCTCCAATGCAAAATACAAAGCAGTGCAATAAATGTTTCTCTTGAATTAATGCAATGTCATGTCATGACTGCTTTCATAAACATTACAATACTTATTTTGTCAATTTATTATCTCGTTAGCTCATTCCTATGGGATCCTGAATCCTCATAACGAGTAAAGAGTCCTCGGCTTCATTTATCATTTACAATTGGTGATAGCCTCCTTTTCAATTTGAGTACTCATCATTTACAAGATCGCACTCGATCACACAACCCTATCCTCTATAATTAGGGCCTCGCCCATAGTTGGGAATAGTTCATAGGATCACTTCTTGTGCACGAGAGGATCATGTCCACATCATAGTTCTATTTTTTTCATCTGAATATTAAAGGATTTTTCATAGTATCATACCTTTCTTTATTTTCCTGGCTCAATTCAGTAGTTTCAAAAGCATTTCAATGTCATTCTATGCATTTCATTATTTATGCCATGGTGCCAAAATGTCAATCAATTCAAAATCATACAACTAGTATGAGAATTGCACATATCACCATAAATATCATAATCTCATAATAACTTAATTGACTACATCACATCATATGCCTTATTGTTGAATCTTTCATCAACAAGTATATAAACAACTCTTTAATCACTTCTTATGTAGAACATAAGACAACATATTAGTCTCTTAAGACATCTCATCAGAATAGTCATCTTATCAATTGAGTAATCATCTCATCTAGGATTATAAGTCATCTCATCTCATTTAGCAGCTATCTCATCTAAACTTTAAGCGTCAATCGATTACAGTATTAGTCACCATTCAACCTAGCTAATCAATTTTACCTTAACATGTTTAGATTATAATAAATTATTTTATTATTAAATAAATTTAATTAGCCAAGTTTCATCTAATTTAGCCTATTCAGAGTCTCACTCCAACTTTCTAAATTCACCATTTACCAACCAATAACCCAATTAATTTCCAATTATGGTTTCTAAGCTAGATTAAGTCTAATTGTCATCAAAGAAGTTTAAATCACATTCCTAAGTGTTATAATTCCCTAATGGCAGAGACCTACATAGGTTAAGTGTTTGCTTTTTTGCTTACCGCAAGTGCACAAGTTGCACTTGTAATATAGAAAAGAGTCAGATATCGTTCCCACAAGGAATACGTTAATCTCAAGAGCCAAATATTAACCAATAGTTTACTTTATACTATCCAAGCACATTCAAATTATAAAAGGATTGTGTAGGTTAACTGTAAAAACTAAAATGCAATAAAACGAAATAAAAGATGTTGATTAGAGAATAAAGAATCCTTCTTCACCTCCTACTTCAATTGATAACAAGTAATCCTTATAAGCAATATAAACGAAAAGATTAGGTTAGCTTGAGAATCTAACTTAGTTAAAAGCCTATGTCTAGGTCAATCAATCATGCTTCAGTTACCTAATTCACTATGTTTTCATGAGAACTAGTGCAAAATCCACTCATTAAGATCTATTCTCAATCAAATACTATGCATGGCTAAGAGGTATATTTCTATCCTATTAGCATATTAACTCAGCCCACCATTAGAATAAAATTAAATATGCATCAACTATACCTATAATCTTAAATCCAAATTCCTATGACTAGGTTTATTAGATTTCAACAAATCACTTAAAAGCTGATCAAACAATTAAGAGCATTAAGATCTATATGATTGAACAAAACCAAATCATCTATATAAACTCAAAGGATTACAAAATCATTTAATATCCAAAGGAGGATCCAAAGTAATCCCTATAAACAACTTAGCTAGCCATGGGACACGAAAATCTCACAAAAAGATCTATGTCCATGACCTAGAATAAGAGAGAATAAAGAGAAAACAGAGAAGACATTATGATTGAAGCCCTTGGATGCTTGGTCCTCTTTGAATAATGATGGCTTACACTTCTACTCCCTTTGTTACTCTCAACATGATGAAAAAAGAACCCTAGCTGCGTTTTCTCTTGTTTCCTCCGTTCTACTCCTTTGAAATATGATGGAATAATATTTATAGGCCAAAGTTTTCATTGTCATACCGCAGCAGCATTAACCTCCTTGCGTCGTGGCGCGTGTTGAATTAGGTCACCATGCCGCGGCATTCATTCCTTTACGCTGCAGTACTAATGCCTCAGATTTCAGTATGCATCTTTCTGAATGCACTACGTCGCGACGTTAACATGCTTGTGTTGTTGTGTGATATGTTGAATTTCACCTCAGCCTTCCTCTTCCAATGCGGTTCCAAGTCTTCAACAATTCTGCTTGTTTTGAGCCCTTCCTGCATTAGAGAAATCACTAAGTTAGTAGCAATTGTAAATTCACATAATCATATGAAGAATTATACCAATTTGCTCAAGATCATATAGGAAGATATCACAATTGAATTCAATGAATATAAGCTTAAAATCTTCCAAATATGCATGATAACAAGGACTCAACAATCAACAGAGCACATATATAGGACTAAAATAACTACATTTTATAGAGTTATCACATCCCTAAACTTAGGTTTTTTCTAGTCCTCAAGCAAAACAAAGTCTGATTAAGTAAACCTACTTGATAACACATGTTTCAACATACATTCAACATTTATCATGAATTCTAACCTCAATGACACCACAACTAGTGAACAATGATTGTTTAAGTCCTCAAAGAATGTTAATGCCACTCTATCAACTCCACACATGTACAATTTTCAGCATGCAAACATTCAAAATCTATTTTCATGCAAATCACATCTCCCACAAGTATGCAAGCTAAACTTCTCCTAATCAAGTCATACTCATCCGGATAAGTTTATGAATATACATGCATACGAATCAAATAATCCACAAGATTGTCTTTAAACTCTCTCTCCACTAATGTAAATCATACACAAATGAGGATCAAAAGGGACTTCAATAGCTTATAATATAAGGCCAATGGTTATGGGTTAAAGAACAAAGGGAAATGATAGAATACAAACATTGAGAAATATAAAAATGCGATTTCAAGACTTGAGCCACCAACTAATACAATTAGGTATGCAAAGTGAACTAATACAACCCTCTAAAACCATTCTTTCATTGGTTTTGCCTTTTGGATTTTCTTTTCTTTTCTCTTTCTTTTTCTTTTTCTTAACCAATTTCTTTCATAACACATGGTTCCTTCAATTCACTTTTATACTGACACAAGCACTCATACCCTTCAATCACAGGACTCAAGTCAAGAAATAATATATTATGCATTCAACAAACAATGATGGTAGGAGAAAGAATGCAATGTTTTCATATGCATTAGAATGGTTACATGGTAAGGAATATGTAAGTGATGAAAAACATATAAGGTCAAACATATATCAAACTTCAAAAGGGACCTATAGATATGATCATGTAAAGGTAAGCTTTTCAGGCTCAATTAGTCTAAACAATACCCTAATCATTTCCTCAATCATGCACAATCTTGGATTTCGATTCAAGAGAGTTTAAACACAATTTCAAAGATAATCAAAACCTTAACATGCACTATTCATAAACATTCTCTAGACAACACTCATATCATGTTCAAAGTTACATAGGCTTAGTGGGATCTAAATCATGCATTTGAAAAGCGACTAGATTGTTAAACATGCTTCTTGATCGCACATGGTTTCACTTAAAAATTAGTAAATCGCAAACACTAATATCATAGGACAATCAAAACCTCACTAGCAATTGGCACATGATATACATTAAAATCTTTCAAACATTTTCAATCATACATTTAAACCATAATGTGCTAAAAAATGATATACATCGAACCCATTATGTGAAAGAGAATAACAATTGTATCTTGAATGAGATTTTCACAGTTATATGTTCTGTCAGATGTTATCATAACTAACTAGCATTTAATTTGCCCCATTGTTATGCATTTTAATAGATTCAACTTTGAGTAGAATATTCTAAACATGTATTCATTAGGCTATTGGGCGTTAACACATACAAACTATATATTCACTGTTAGCCATGGCAACCATCACCCAAGAGGGGGGATGAATTGGGTGATTACAAATTTTAATGCAACTTTGAGAAATTAAGCATTTTGAATCACTCAAGTAATAAATGCAGCAGAATATGCACAACAAAGGTACAATTATTATAAATTACTCAAATACAACTTGGGATATATGATGAATTAAGCAAATAATCTAGATATCAAGTTCATAGAATCAAATCACCAAGATGACAAGATATGCAAAAGATAAATACACTACACTAAATACTGAAATTAAAGAGTGCATAGAAGAGAGAATCAAACTCAAGAATTTATCCTGGTTTAGCCACCAACCACTTGTAGCCTACATCCAGTCCCCAAGCTTAACTTGAGATTTTCTTCACTATCTCCTAGACTTTACAGGTGCTATGAAAACCTTTGTACAAATAAGAGCACTCCTCACACCTTGGGATACCTCACCCTTGTGCTAGAGCCTCCAATTCTTCAAGCTTCACAGGTGCTTGATGACCTTTATAATCAAGAGCACTCACAACACCTTTGGGATACCTCACCTTTTGTGTTTGAGTCTCACTACAAGGGATACCTCACCCTTTTCTCTCTTGAGGGATACCTCACCCTCTTACAATGATTTCAAGGTGAATAGAAACAATAGAAACTCTCACAAGAGTATATATACAACTTGAAGAACAAAGTATGGATGATAGAAAACTCTCTCAAGAGTGGATAATACAAATTGAAGAACAAAAGAATAGAAGGATTTTGAAATAAAGAGTTCAAAATATGATTTTGGTGATTCAAGGATCAAATTAAGTGTTCAAGAGGTGTATAAGCTTCATACAACACTTATATATAGAGCCCAAGTGATAAAATAGTCGTTGGTAGTGTTTAGAAATGATTTTTTTATGAAAACTAGTCGTTTATAGCCGTTGGGAACATTTTTGGGCACTTGGTAATCGATTACACACTTCTAGTAATTGATTACATGGCTTCTGTCAACGTTGTAACCGATTACAGGACTTGTGTAATCGATTACAACATTTCTAGTTTTGAAAGCTGACTTTAAAAGGTCATAACTTCTTCATTTCTTATCCGATTAAAGCGAATGACCACTCATTGGAAAGATCTTTGAGTCTATTTTCAAATGAAATAAGTTTCAGAACAAAACTCAAAGTATTTTGAAAGATATGATCAAAATAGTAATCAAAGGTCAGCTTTTCAATACTCAAACTTGACTGTTTTTGAAAACTGACTTTAAATGGTCATAACTTCTTCATTTCTTCTCTGTTTAATTGGAAAGATATTTGAGTCTATTTTCATATGCTATAAGTTTCACAATAAAACTCAAAGTAGTTTGAAAGTTATGATCAAAATAGTAACCAAATGTCAGTTTTGCAAAATACAAACCTGGCTATTTTTCAAAGGTGTGAACTACCACCAAGATTAACTTTCCAAAAATAATTTGTTGGGCATTTAAACATGTAAGAACCATTTTTAAAGACTTAAAAATATATTTGAGCTCTTTTCTTGTAAAACCTCTATCTTTACATAGGAGAAAACCTAAAAGAAAAATATATCAATTCCAGTCCTTAGGCTTCTTGATGTAATCCAAGCTTCCACAAATTTCTTCTCTTCAAATCTTGCAAATACTTAGAACATCTTATCATTCTCATTCTTCTTGAGTTGAGCATGATTGTGATCTTTGCTTTCTTGTCGCAATGCTTACTCTTGATACTTGAACTATCCTACAAAGTATTACTCACTTAACACAAGCATAGTTAGTCCAAAGTCATAACTCAATATCTTCATATGCATGATACAATATATCTCATTAAGCACATCTATGTAATATGATCAATATTCTTTTGTAATGCTTTTGTCATCTATAAAGCACATCTATCAAGCATAAGCATCATTCTTTTTGTCTTGTATTTGTCATCATCAAAACTTAATATATTAAACCATTGGGGCAAACCTATTTCCATATTCACAATATAATTAACCAAAACACTAAATTTAAAATACTAATATATACTAAAATCCATTAATCATAAAAAACTTTCTAACATTATAACATGTTTTTTAACATTAAAGACATGCAATCCCCAAAAGCATACAACCATGTTATAATGCCCTCCTCCAAACCTATGGGAAACAATGTCCCCACTGTACGAAAAGTAGAATGAAAATACAATGAAAGAAAATGCCCTGCATGGAATAGGGTTAGTCGTCCTTGTCCTCGTCATCATCATCAGCCTCTTGAGGACCCTGCTGCAGCTAGGGAAGGTCGGCTATAGCCTGGGGTGGGAATTGTGGAACAGGGAAGTCATCCATCGGAAGCCTCAGTCGCTCAGTCATCCACCAAATAGTCTCGATCGTATAAGTCTACATGGCTGCCAAATGTGCCACCTGAGCCCGCAAGTCTCCCTCATCAGACGGAGGAGCCATTCTGGGCTCTCTACGAGCTCTGTCTAGCAGGCGCCAAGGTTACTGCTCCTCCCACCCTCTAAATAAAAGAATCATTGAGGGGCTGTTTAACATCAAAGAGCTCCTCATGTGGCCCCCACTCCACATGTTATCTGCTATAGAGTGTGTGGATCAGGTATGGGAAGAAGAGGCTTATCGCCCTCCTAATTTAGTCAAAAATGATCTGAGCGGCATCAATGGACCAGCGCTCTAGGATAGTATAAATGAGAATGGCCCAGTCTTATGTCACCTCTAGGTTGTTTGATGGCAGGATGCTAGTACTGATGAAGTGGTACCAGACCCTAGCCTCTGATGTCAAATAGGATCTGGGGAAGAATCATGATGTGTTTGTCTGGACGCTCATGGTCCAGACCATTAGCTGAGATTCTGCTGTGCAAATCATGGCAGTGATTATAGTAAGGTCGATGCATTACTCCAGCTCCCGTCAGCTGAACGCAGCATACTCACAGAAGACAGGGGGCTCAGGCAAAGTCAAGGCAGCTCGAATAGCTACCGCAGTGTAAGACACATTCCTCCCCCGCACGTGCACAATCACACTCCCCTCACCACCGAAGGCAGCATTCACATAAAACTCGCGAACGACAAGGAGGACTACAGAAGACTCTAGGTGCCATGCAAACTAGCTCCAATTGTGCTGGTTAAGCAACCCCTCGATGTCCTGATGTATAACCCTAGAGAAGGAGAATCTGCGCTCCGGTATAAAAGGTCTAGTAACTAAGATGGTATACCTTTGGGCCACGGTGGATGAAACAAATTTCCTCCTATCATACTTAGGAGGAGAGGGAGAAGGATCCCTATTACCTTGACTGCTAGATCCTATTAGCCATTTAGGAGGCATAGTCTCTGATATGTACCTAAACCTACCAAAAGAAGCAAAATGTGAGAATTGAGGATTAAAAATTAATAAAACATGTAAAACAATGAATTATGTAAAAATTGGGTTCTCACACCGTGGTGTTCAAACCTACGCTGCGACATTCATACAACTTTAAACATATGCCGTGATGCAAACACTCACACTGCAGTATTCAAACCAAAACACATAGCTCACCTCAGCGTAGATGTGTCACACAGCGACACTCAACAAAATTTGAACCCATATCGTGGCGTTAACATGGTACTCTGTGGCACTCAACAAAACTCATCTTTACGCCACGACATTGGTGATCCACGCCATGGCACTCTTCAAAATTCAAACATACGCCACGGCATTACATGAACTACTCTGCGACGCAAGCATCAAAATAACTTTAGGTAGAAAATAACATTAAAATAACAACAAATCAACAAAATAAGTAAATTAAAACACCACATATCGTGAGAAACAAACGATGAAGTCTGAGAAAGAAGGAGAAGGCTGTAGGAATCAAAGCAGAAAGACAGAGAAATTGAGAAAATGAAAGAAGTTTAAAGAGAAACTGGGAAAGAGCAAGAAACGCCGTGGCATTTAACACCATTTGACCTTGTGCGCCACGACGTGCATACATATGCACTGCGGCATGCATTAATTTCCACCGAAAATAATTTAAATTTTTAATATTTATTTAATTTATATATATATATATATATATATATATATATATATATATATATATATATATTTTTCTTCTCTTGCACGCCATGGTGTGCAACATTCATACTTCGTGAAGCTCTGCTCTCTGGATTTTGGCTGATGCACTAGTAATGACTTCTCACGTATCTGCATAATTCTGCAGAAAAATGCATTCTGCAGCTATTTTTGTAGCTTTCTAGGCTCCATCACTTGCAAATCACAGTTTGTACAGCAAAAACTTAATCAAACTACAAAATTAACATATTAACATATTAATGACTTAAAACTCAAAAGATTTAAACATTTGGGTTTCCTCCAAAAAAAATAGCCTTGTTTATAATCCTGGTAGGACTTTGCAGACCTTAAGCTGGAGCTATCAAAGTGAGGAAGGTCTTCTCCCTATTAATCTCTCCTCCATAATAAGGTTTTAGGCGCTGACCATTAACCTTAATGCTTGATAAACCATTCGGTGGAGCAATCTCCACGGCTCCATGGGGGAACACTTTTATCACCACAAATGGCTTCAAACACCTTGATTTAAGCTTTCTAGGGAATAGCTTGAGCTTGGAGTTATAAAGGATGACTTGTTAACCTTCTTCAAATCTCTTCTGCATAATCTTCTTGTCATGCCAGAATTTCACCTTCTCCTTGTACAATTTTGCATTCTCATAGGCTTGTAGCCTAAATTCATCATGTTCATTAAGCTGCAAAAGTTTGTTCTCACCAGCAGCTTGCAAGTTGAAGTTTCATTGTTTTATTTCCCAATAAGCATTATGTTCAAGCTTAACAACAGATGGCATGCCTTCCCAAATACCAACTTGTATGGAGACATACCAATGAGGCTCTTATAAGTTGTCCTATAAGCCCACGGTGCATCATCCAGTCTTCTTGACCAATCCTTTCGGGATAGATACATAATCTTTTCAAAGATCCGCTTGATTTCACGATTGGATACCTCCACTTGCCCACTTGTCTGTGGGTGATAAGCAATGGCAATCTGATGAGTTCCCATACTTGGCAAGGAGAGCTTCAAAATGTTTATTGCAGAAATGTGACCCTTTATCACTGATTATGGCCCTAGTGTTCTAAACCGAGTGAAGATCTGTTTTCTCATGAAGTTAATCACTACCTTAGAATCATTAGTAGGAAATGCATATGCTTCCACCCACTTGGACATATAGTCCACTACTACAAGAATATACTAGTTCCCAAATGAAGGAATAAAAGGGCCCATTAAGTTAATGCCCCAAACATCAAAAATCTCAACTTCTAAAATGGAATTAAGGAGCATCTCATTCCTCCTTGAGATATTCCCCGACTTTTGACACCGATCACATCTTTGCACATGAAAATGTGCATCCTTGAAGAGAGATGGCCAATAAAAACTAGACTGGAGCACCTTAGCTGCTATCCTCTCACCACTATAATATCCACTATACAGAGAAGCATGACATTAGTTCAAAATCTGTTCAACTTCCTCCATAGGCACACATCTCCTCAACATATGGTATGGACACTGTTTAAACAAAAATGGCTCATCCCAGAGATAGTGCCTGACGTCATATAAGAATTTCTTTTTTTTGTGAGAAGTTAGATCAGGGGGCAATACACCACCCACTATGTAATTTACTAAATATGTGTACCATAGACATGATTGAGTTATGGTAACAAATAACTACTCATCTGGAAATGTTTCTCTAATTGTGATCGGTTCAACTTGACATTCTTCAATTTCAAGTCTAGACAAGTGGTCTGCAACTTAATTCTTTGCACCTTTCTTATCACAAATCTCCAAATCAAATTCCTGTAACAGTAAGACCCACCGAATCAACCTTGGTTTTGCATCCTTCTTGCTCACCAAGTATTTAATCGCAGAGTGATCCGTGTAAAATATACTCAAAATTTATCGAATGCAAATACAACAGCCAGCAACTTTTTTTCCATTGTGGTGTAGTTTAGCTATGCATCATTAAGTGTTTTGCTAGCATAATAAATAGAGCAAAAAACCTTGTCCTTTCTCTGCCCCAAAACTGCACCCACAGCATAATCACTAGTGTCACACATTAGTTTAAAAGGTAAGTCCCAATCTTGAGTGGTAATCACTGGAGCTGACACCAGTTTCTTCTTCAGTTCCTCATATGCAACCTCACATGATTCATCAAAAGTAAAATGAACGACTTTCTCCAAAAGATTGCACAGAGGCTTAGAAATCTTATAAAAGTCTTTAATGAATCTCCGATAGAAACCCGCACGACTAAAAAAACTATGAATTCCTTTAACAGAATTTGGAGGAGGAAGCTTGTCAATCACCTCAATTTTTGCCTTGTCAACCTCGATCTCCTTGATAGAAACTTTATGGCCAAGAACTATGCCTTCTTGGACCATAAAGTGGCATTTTTTCCAATTTAGGACAAGGTTGGTCTCTTCACATCTTTTCAGCACAGATGAGAGAATTTGCAAATAGCTCTCATAATTGTCTTCGAACACTAAAAAATCATCCATAAAGACTTCAAGGCCATGTTCAATCATATCTACAAAGATGACCATTATACAACGTTGAAAGGTTGCTAGTGCATTGCATAGCCCAAATGGCATCCTCTGGAAAGCAAACGTACCATAGGGACAAGTGAATGTCATCTTTTCTTGATCTTCAGGCACTATGACAATTTGGTTATATCCAGAATAACCATCAAGGAAGCAATATTAAGCCTTTCCAGCCAATCTATCCAACATTTGGTCAATGAAAGGGAGCGGAAAATGATCTTTCCGGGTGGCTTTATTCAATTTGTGGTAATCCATGCATACCCTCCAGCCACTAACCTTTCGAGAAAGGATGAGCTCGTTATTTTCATTAGTGACTACTATCATACCCCCTTCTTTGGAACACATTGGATTGGCGAAACCCAAGTGTTGTCGAAAATAGGATAGACAATGCCGACATCAAGCCATTTAATTATCTCTTTCCTCACTACTTCCTTCATTATTGGGTTAAGCCACCTTGGGTGCTCCACAACCCCACTTTGACTGTCCTCCAACAAAATCTTGTGCATATAGATGGAGGGGCTAATGCTATGAATATTAGCAATAGTCCACCCAATGGCATGTTTATACTTCCGGAGCACACGAAGAAGTTTCTCCTCTTGATCATCCGTGAGGGATGATGATATGATTATCGATAAAGTGAAGGTTAGCATATTGCAAATAGTTAGGCAAACGCTTTAACTCAAGCTTTGGAGGTTCTTCAATGGAAGGCTTCGATGCCTCTTTAGATGCGCTGAACTCCAAAGGTTCAAACTTGGGTGACCTAAACTACTTAAGAATTGCATTAAGGCGTTTTATAAAATCAATAACCTTATCCCTAGTATTTTCATCTGCTCAGTCAATGAATCCAATGATAATGCAAGAGGGTCTTCAGGATAGTTAGCATGAAATGCATCTACAATGATATTATCAAACATACCAATGCATGAACACTCTTCATAATCTTGAGGAAACTTTATTGCTTTAAAAATATTAAAAGTTACCTCTTGAACTTGAACTCTCATAGTTAATACACCTTTTTGGATGTCTATGAGTGTTCTCCACACGTCAAGGAACAGTCTGCCTAGAATTAGAGGCACTCTTCAATCCTCCTCCATATCCAGTATTACAAAGTCAGCAGGAAATATGAACTTATCCACTTTAACCAAGACATTCTTCACAATTCCCTTTGGGTATGTATAGGAACGATCAGCTAGTTGGAGGGTCACTAAGGTGGGCTTGCATTCCCCTAAACCTAGCCTTTGAAAAATGGATAATGGCATGAGATTAATACTTGCCCCCATGTCACATAAAGCTTGTCCAAAAAATTGATCTCCAATGCCACACAAGATAGTGAAGCTTCTTAGATCCTTCAATTTTGAAGGAAACTTTTGTTGTAGAATAGCACTGCATTCCTCTGACAATGCTACAGTTTCAAACTCACCCAATTTACGTTTTTTTGAAAGAATGTCCTTCATAAACTTGACATAGCTGGACATTTGCTCTAATGCTTCAACAAAAGGAATGTTGATGTGAAGCTTCTTAAAAACTTCTAAAAACTTCTTGAATTGTGCATCCATCTTATGCTTAATTTGTCTATTAGGAAATGGTAGAGGATGTGTATAAGGCCTACCCTTTACCTTTTTGTCCTCCACCCTCTTCTGGACAACTTCTTTTTTCTCTTCCACTTCCTCATTCAGCACTTCTTGGTCCTTACTTACTTCAACCTCTTCCTCAAGCAGCTTTGTCTTTAGATTCCCTACTATATCCTTCCCACTCCTCAGTGAGATGGCTTTGCAGTGCTCATTGGAGGCACCCTTTAGATTATTAACGGTGTTACTTGGAAAGGTGCCTAGGGGCCTGTTACTGATGGCATTAGCCAATTGCCCTACCTACGTTTCCAACACTCTCATCGAAGCCGCTTGGCTTTGAATCATAGAATCGTTTTTTGCTAGATGAGCATCAGTCTTTGTCATGAAGGAATCGATCTTAACCATCAACTGCATGAACATGTCTTCAAGAGATGGTTTCTTATCTTGCATTGGCTGTCTTGATTGGGAGGGGTATCCATGAGGATTATAAAGTCGCTCATTTCTAGGTGCTGAGGAGGAAGCTCCTTGGTTGTCCCTCCAAGAGAAATTGGGATGGTTCCTCCATCTAGGGTTATACTGGTTTGAGTATGGGTTATTTTGTTGAGGGCAATAATTGCTAA
Source organism: Ormosia emarginata (assembly GCA_029884605.1). Lineage (NCBI taxonomy): Eukaryota > Viridiplantae > Streptophyta > Magnoliopsida > Fabales > Fabaceae > Ormosia > Ormosia emarginata. The sequence continues at coordinate 20,731,681 of JAQQTP010000074.1, read as the reverse complement.
CATATTGTGCACTTTTTGACATAGAAGGGCACCTATCACTCGCATGGTTGTCACCACACTTGTCACATAACACAAATGGGCTCGGGTGAGGGCTTTGTCTCATACTGTCCAGCTTGCTTGCAATTGCTACCACTAGGGCTGACAGCGATGTTATTCCATCCACCTCATACACTTCAACCACCTTCCGTGGAGTGTTTCTTGCAGAGGGCCATTGGTAGCTGTTGGCTGCCAATTCCTTCAACAATTGAAAGGCATCATTAAAAGATTTACTTAATAAAGAGTCTCTAGTTGTTGCATCCACTATTGGACGATGTTGTGGCAACAAGCCTTTGTAAAATGAATAGACTTGATGCCACGGCAGAATAGCATGGTGTGGACACCTCCTGAGTAGATCCTTGTACCTATCCCAGGCTTCGTGCAAAGATTTTGATTCAATTTGGGTGAATGATGCAATATCATTCACCATCTCAGCAGTCTTGACTGGAGGAAAGTATTTGTTAAGAAATTTGTTATATACCTTAAACCAAGTTGTTATAGATCTCACAGGAAAAGATTGCAACCAGCTCTTGGCTCTGTCTCTAAGAGAAAAATGGATGAGCCTTAGGCGAATGGCATCCTCAGATACTTCATTGTGCCTAAAGGTGTCACAGATCTCCAGGAAATTAGAGAGATGAACATTGGGATCTTCATTGGATAAGCTGCCAAATTGCACAAAAATTTGTATCATTTGGATTATGGCTAGCTTGATCTCAAAGTTGTTTGCATGGGTGGTCGGTCATCTAATGTTAGATTGCATATTATCCATTTGAGGGGTTGCAAACTCTCAAAGGCCGCGTATGGTTATGCTCATCTGCCATCTTACAAGTATCTAAAACAAATAATGAATGGAAACTTAAATTAATATGCACAAAAAGAAACTTGAACTAGAACTAAATAAACTCGTTGTTAATATTGGCAATACTAAAATTAAGTCATAGTTGTAACACCCACCGTAGGGTGCCACATTTTATGATACTTAATTACCAAATTACCCCCAAGTTATAAAATATGATGTTGTGATAAAAATATGAGTTGTAATTTTTTTTTTCTTTCTTCTTTGATAACTATAAAATATCCTTAGCGAAAAATAAAATATTATACATCATCACACATAATTTACATCATTATACATTACAAACATGCTGTCAGGATTATTTATATACAGACCATTTCTCTAAAACTAAATAACACACTTAAATATATACAGACATAATTAGTAACAGAGTTTAGACTCGCTTAAGTCTAACTAAGCAGTAGAACCCTCAGTTGGGTCCTCCTCAGACTCCTCAGCAGGTAGGAATCCGATTTGACGCATAGCCCTATGGACAGGTGTCAGGGCTAATAACACAATACTAATTTCTATTTGGACATAGTTTCAAGTATCCCAATGCCGCCTAATAGACAGCGAAAGTTCCACATGCACAAAAATAGTTACAGAGAAAAACGGATCCCCATGAAATATCCTGCTAAAGTTTACTGTCAGGTGTCCCTCATAAATTAGTCCCCTCTCATTGGGACTAGTCCTCCACGCTCCAGCTCCACCGTGGAACTGCAATCTCACGTAACTAAAGAAACTTGACCGGGATGCCATCCGATCAAAACTCGGCTTCCTCTGGAGCCTGCTCTTCTTCACCCTCTTGTTCAACCCTTTGCTCAGTGTCTTTACAAATATATTTACAGTACCAAATAAACATACAAAGAGGTGAGATCACCTACGCCAATACCAATATAGTAGCACAGAGATAATATATACAACATACCATACAGATATATCATACTATAATAACAATTATGACATCATCATAATGTATTAAATAATAGATACAATAAATAACATTTACCATCATGCCATTAACAGTATTATCATCATCATCCTCATCCAAGTATTTTCTCAACAGAACAATTGTCATAGTCAATATCCTCAATTAATATATATCACATAGATATAAATGCTCAGTTTCATGCATGCACACATAGACTCAATGTCCTACTCCATGGAGCTAATACTCAGTTCGGAGAAGTTGATCCGAAAGATCTGTCTGTACCAAAATGCCTCAGACCAAGTGCTACAATTCTCATTTGTATTTGCACATCTAGCATATACACGACAGTCTTTATGAGATCTCGATTAAGAATAGTGTCTCGGTCAGGATCATCGGTGCGTTGCATCGGTCTAACTTACGGGAAGAAGAGCTACTAACCACCCATGTAAGCAACCCGCACCCCGATGCCCCCAAGGTCAACAAGTGACTTACACTACGCATATTGCACCCACTCAAGAGGTGTATGTCTCTCCTAGGAAAATAGCCTCATACAATCCCTCAGACCTTTCCAATGTATGTTCAATGCACCAATGTCAATCATAGGCAAAATTCATATACAATGTTCATACACCAGTTCATGCATATAAAATGCACTAATGCCAATTATAGGTAAAATTTATCATTTTCTCATATAGTATTCATCCACTGGTTCAATAATAATTTTACTGTATATTTAATTACGAAAATCATTTTATCGCATTTTCATAGTCGCCCACCACTTTTGTCGCGTTTTCACAATTTAGTAACATTTCTGTTACGTTTTCAAATCACATATAGATTTTTCAACGTTTTCATCAATTATGTAAAAATATTCCACCATTTTTAAATCACGTAGTGATTTTTCAACAATATTTCAATCACGTAAAAATATTTAAATGCTTTCCAAATTGCGTAGAAATATTTCAACATTTTTTCAAATCGCGTGGAAATATTTAAACGTTTTTCTAATCGTGTACCTTAAAAATCACGTTTTTAAGTTACGTAAATCATTTTTCAACTTCGTAAAATATTTCTCAACGTTTAAAAATTCCTTTTCAACATTTCTCAAAATAATATGACTTCTCACATTATTTTACACATTTCTTACTCAAGAAAATACTTTTCATAATTTATTCCATAAAATCATCATTTCATTGAATTAAATCAATGTTTTTAACTTTAAAATTTACTAACGCTCTCCAAAACCCAAAGAATGAGTTACACGTTAGAAAACCCCAAGTTACCAACATATTCTTTATAATTCCAAATCAATTCTAAAAATCAATCCTCTTTAAAATAAATTGAGGTTCAAACACTTTCAACCTCTCTTTTCCATTCACAAATGAAAATTCCAATTCTCAAGTGTTAAAACACTCTGATTCTCTTTCCAAAATCCTTGTATTAAATCAAGTTATATTTTCACTTTGAAAATCACTTTGTTCATAAAAATCAAGACATTACAAGCCTTCAAAATTGTGGACATGACCATTGAAATCATTCTTGCATTTTTCCTTCTAAATCAACTTAGTTTCATTCTTGTTTTCACACAACATAAATTAATAAAAATACTTCTCCAAAACCATGTACATTGTTTCTTGAAAATCTAACCCTTTGTTTATTTTCCTTGCTTCCCAAATCGTTCAATTTTATCATTCATGAAAATATAAATTTGTGAACACCTAATTTGAGGTGTCTTAGCCGAAATTCACCTTAGTTTAGTGACCCAAAAATTAATTCCCTTGTTCTTGAAAAATTTCAACATGAACCCTAATTTTGAGAGCTCAAAACCGTAGCCTCCCCCTTGGCCTTTGGAGCCAAAATTGCTTGTTTCAACATACATCCACCATAATATATTCAACATGTTTTCATCATGCATATTATAAGTATACCATATAAGCAATAAAATCATGCAAAATCATGCAAATCATATCAAACATAAACAAATAATCAAAGCACATAAACACACACAAATTATTACATGACCATGGATATGAATCCTCATATGGATTCACCATCTATCAAATATAAAACCATCTCTCACCACCATACTTGATTGGTGAGATGGATCTCCCTCTTACCTCTTGAAGAACCACAAAAAGTTCCTTACTTTGTATTTTGAACAAGATCTCCACCAACAAAAGTCTCTTGAACACAAAACAAACACAAAGAAATTAGTATATTAAGCTTGAATAAGAGGAACCATGGATCAAACATGGTTTAGAACATGAAAAAGAAGAGAAAAAAATGAAGTTTTCCATAACTTCACCTTAAGAACCCTAGAACTTGCTCTTGGAAAAATTCCTTGAAGATGAAAGATTTAAGACTTGGTGTAAACTACAAAGTGTCTTAGAATTAGGTGTAGATTCAAGAAATATGATTGTTTGAAATTAAAGAGTGGTAGAAGAGTGTTGTAGAGTGCTTGGCCGTGAGCTATGTTTTGGAGAGAAATGAAGAGAATTTTTGTTAAGCTTTGCTTTAGGAAAGATGAAGAATGATCAATAATGACCAAAGGTGATCAATTATGGTCTTCCAATGTTACTTTACTCCTAAATGCAGCACCAAAACCGTCCCCCCTCCTCCATGCACTCTTCAAAATGCAACAAGTCTCCTAGCCATCATTTTAGGCAATCTTGACCATTGATTAGATCAATGGTTAGGATTAATATAGGTTTTAGGTTTAGACTTTAGGTAGAAGACTTAATTTAGGCCATTGGATCTTTCCTCCTTGAAATCCTAGCCATTAGATGTGTCTCCAAAATGAAGGGTCAAGATTACTCCTTCAAACTTTACATCCAAGGGCTATAAATGGTCCTAGCCACTTTATAAGACTAAATCTCAACCGTTGATTAAATTAAGATCAAGTCCCCACCGTTGATTACATCAATGGTAGATATCTAAGCCACTAATGTTGACTTCGCAGTACAATATTTATTTTTGTATCTGCTATTGCCATTCGAATAATATTTTTACTATATTTTTATCACCCGATAATTAAATACAGTGCAAAACACAATAAAAGAAAATTTTAAAAACTATTTCTAGATTCAGGTTTAGTAAGATCCCCCGTCTCCATCTCAACAATACGAATTTTTTTTATTATAGAAAATTTTTTACCTTTCTAGACCCATGCGAGGCCCACATACGACTTCCATAGGCCCACAGATAGCCCACAGATAATGCTAAAATAAACAGAATAATATAAAAATTTCATAATCACACACAAAATCACAAAAATTAGAAAATGCACAAATATCAAATCAGATTACGTAAAATAATTAAGACTTGACAGTAATAATTAAATTACGTAAAATTTTTCCTGGCCCGAAAATTATTATTTTCCTGACACGGAGTAAATCACACACAACGATCAAAAGCAGTCACGGAATAATCAAAATAATTTTACAAGACACCTAATTCATTATGTTTCCATGAGAACAAGTGCAAAATCCACTCATTAAAAGATCTATTACTCAATCAAATACTACGTATGGCTAAGAAATTACTAAACAGTAAAATTCTATTAACTGTCAAAATTACTATCCACAAGGAATACGTTAATCTCAAGAGCCAAATATTAACTAATAGTTTACTTAATACTATCCAAGCACATTCAAATTATAAAAGGATTATGTAGGTTAACTGTAAAAACTAAAAGGCAATAAAACAGAATAAAAGATGTTGATTAGAGAATAAGGAAATCTTCTTCACCTCCTACTTCAATTGATAACAAGTAATCCTTATAAGCAATATAAACAAAAGGATTAGGTTAGCTTGAGAATCTAACATAGTTAAAAGCCTATGTCTAGGTCAATCAATCATGCTTCAGTTACCTAATTCATTATGTTTCCATGAGAACAAGTGCAAAATCCACTCATTAAGATCTATTCTCAATCAAATACTATGTATGGCTAAGAGGTATATTTCTATCCCATTAGCGAATTAACTTAGCCCACTATTAGAATGAAATTAAACATGCATCAACCATACCTATAATCTCAAATCTAAATTCCTATGTCTAGGTTTATTAGATTTCAACAAATCACTTAAAAGTTGATCAAACAATCAAGAGCATTAAGATTCATATGATTGAACAAACCAAATCATCTATATAAACTCAAAGGATTACAAAATCATTCAATATCCATAGGAGGATCTAAAGGAATCCCTATACATAGCTTAGCTAGCCATGAAACACGAAAATCTCACAAAAAGATCCATGTCCATGACCTAAAATAAGAGAGAATAAAGAGAAAAGAGAGAATACATTATGATTGAAGCACTTGGATGCTTGATCCTATTTGAATAATGATGGTTTCCACTTCTACTCCCTTTGTTGCTCTCAAAATGATGAAAAATGAGCCGTAGCTGTGTTTTCTCTTGTTTCCTCTATTCTTCTCCTTTGAAATCTGATGGACCAGTATTTATAGGCCAAAGTTTTCATTGTCACTCCACGGTGTTAACCTCCTTATGGCGCGTTCCGTGCTGAATTAGGTCACCGTGCCACGACATTCATTCCTTTATGTTGCGACGCTAAAGCCTCGGGTTTCTGTAACATCCCAAAAATTTGATTTCTCTACTATCCGTATTCATTTTATAATATTTGTGATTTTCTGAAATTTTTTTGGATTTTTCGGAGAAACCAAAATATTTTAATATTATTCCTTGTTTTGCGTATGTGCTGAGCGAAACCGGAGAAATGAGATATTTTCTCCGAGAACCTTGAACTATGAAAACGTCGACGGGGGATCTTACTAAACCCGAGGACGGACACAGTTTACAAGGTTTTGCACTTTTCGAGAAACTCTAACAGCTAAAATAATAAAACACTGTAAAGGATTTATCTGTCAGATTTGTTAATGCTGACTTCTGCCAACAATAACTGTTGTCCAATAAATAATAACATGTAATAAAAATCTTATCTCATTATTCAAAAAATTACCTTGTGTCAAGCCCTTTTTGCCTTATTTTCAAAATAAAGATTTTAGCTAATTTAAAAGCCCATTATAGGAAGCTTCCATGAAATTTCCTATTTGGCCCATTTTTCCCTCTCTCCCTTTCTCCACTCTTCTATGACAGAAGCTTCAAAGGGAAGCCCAAGTAATTCCCCTCATTTATCCTAATATTACACTCTCATTTCTATAACCCCAAATACCCCTTTCTCTCTTTCACTTTCTTCTTCTTCTTCTTCTCCACCATGCAACCATTCTTGGAAGCAACAATCCTTTGCTTGCTTCATCATCAAAGATTCTTACTTTCTTACTCCATTCTAAGACCTTTTCTTGTTGCCATCTTTTGGTTCTTCTTCTTCTTCCATTTTTCCTCCACCATTGAAGCAAAAGCTTGGAGCTTTAAGGTAAAGCCTTCAACTTTCTTCCATTTTTCTTGCTATTTTCGTTTCTCTTGATCACCTTGGTGACCAAGAACCTATTTTTCATGGTTTGAGTGAACATTGTGGTGATCACTCACATTTGGGTTTTTCTTGAAGGAGGAAAACGAAAATCTAGGGCAAGAAGGAGTGGTACATTGTGTTGTCTTCCAAATAGGTAAGAGGGAGATGATCCTATTCAACCAATCTTGGTAGTAAGGGAATGTCTTGTGTTTGTTGATGAGAGAATCCATGTTGGATCCCTCTCTTTGTTATTTTTTGTTATTTCCATGATTTTGTGGTTGTTTGATTGGTGTGAATATATAGATTTGCATTGTATGTCTTGATGATTTTGAGCTTATATGTAGCTATTATGTGATTATATGTTAAGTATCACATTTTGGGGGTGTTGGAAAAAATGAATGAGGGACTTTGGTAGTGAAGGGGTCACGGTTCTGCAGAAAAGAATTCTGCAGAATTCCAGATTTTACACTGGCACTCAGGCACTGTGTATTTAGCGCCTAGGCGCTATGTACACAGAGAATTTCCCCTGTAACTCGACCTGGTGGGCGTTCAGGCGCTTCAGACGTGGCGCCTAGGCGCTCGTAATAGAAACAACTAAGTATCTTGACCCACACTCGAATCTACTGTTGGTACGTATCGTTTTTGTGAGGGATCAAAATGATTTTGAGGTTTTAAGGTGAAGATACTGCAACCATAGAGGGAGTAAAGGACTTAAATTGTAAGGGAATCTTTCTAGAGAGGGAGATTTCATAAAAATGAACATTTTAAAGTGTGATTCCATAATGAACTTCAAGAAGTGCCTTACCACTTGAGAACTCAATATTATGTACATTAGAGACCATGAATGAGATTAGGGAGTGTGGAGACCTAAGTGGTATGAAATACGATATGTTACGAATGATTATATTGTGGATGAATAATATGAATATTGTCAATGTTTCTTATGGATCTCTATGTGGGCTAAGCCCTTGTTATTTTCATACTTGAGAAAACCATGATGACATGACTTTGGGAAAATGGAATATGTATGCATAAGTATGTGATATGCCATGATTGGACATTGTGTCGTCATACATGTGTGGTCCGTTGGACATGGTTAGTAAGGCAATGTGTGCCTAGGAGTTGAATAACACCTATGTGCGGGTGTGAATAGACTAAGCGTAGGTGTTATTTGTTGTTGACCCTGGGGGCGTCGCGGTGTGGGTGTCTCACAATAGACAGTGGTAGCTCCACTGGGGCCGTGGGATAGACCAATGCGACACACCGACGATCCTGACAGAGACGCTGTCCGATGTCGTGATCAACTGTTGAGGTACCATGTATAAGCCATTGCGCAAACATTTTTATGAAAGAAAAGCACAATGTATTTTAAGGCTGCTGGGATACTGGTATTACTCCTTGATCATTCACTCCGAAGATGTTTATGTCTAGCTCCATGGAGTAGGAACTTGTGGTACCCTCTTGCATTGTGCATTGTGAGTCTCATAATGCATTGAACATGAGCATCTATGACTGTATAACTACCTAAATTGTTAACTACTGAGAACATTGTTGTTGTCATGATAACTACCTAAATTGTTAACTTATCGAGAAAAATGGGTGGAAGCAAAAGCCACTCGATCTGATGATTCCCAACTACACAAAATTTCCACTCCCACCATCCACGGACAAATGGACAATGCGGGGGAAACTTGTCCAGCGGAGATTAAGTCATCCTTGAAGAACATGTTGTTGTTATTATTATGATTTTATCGATATTGGTGGTCATTCTACTGTTACTGATAATTTTAATATTTCTATAGTTAAATGTATGATTCGTGTTATGTGTGGGCGTCTAACGTCGTATTATTTTCTTGCTGCCAAATTTGGTACTGAAAGCTGGATGTCTCACCTTTTTCTGTAATTTTCCTTTATTTGGTTGGTTCATGTATCGCCAAGAAGACGCTCGTGAGGAGGACAAGGAACCTACGGAGTTCCAGGGTTTTTGGCCTTATCTCGACTGAGATCGAAGTTCTCGAAGATGTCATTTCGCCCCCGTGGGTTTTTTGGCTATGTGCGGATCAACTTTCATGGTGGTCCGGATTGTTGGCACATCAACGTGCAGACTGATCGATGCGTATACCATGGCGAAGTGACAATGTCCTTAGCGTGGGGACGGAAAGACAGTTCATGGAGAAAGAGCAAAAAGGTTACAGAGTACGTACAAATGTGGACGATGGAACGTATGCACAAGCGATGTCATACTTTGGGGATGGTTTCATCCGAGAAATGAAGATAAAATTTTCATTAAGAATGAGTGCTACATTGCTTCAATTTTTGACTTCCATGCTTTTGTTTGGCTGGAATTTTATATGTCTGTAAGAGACATGTGGGCAGATATGTACTATACCCCACGTGACGACTCTTTCTTGTCTACTGCTCGGGCTCCTGCCCATTGTTCTGTCGTTACGATGGACGTCTCGTCAGATGACGAGGACCCAATGGAAGGTCCATCTACGGTTCCTTCTAGTTCTCGTCAGTCTTAGAGATTGTTTTAGGTAGATAGCTACTGAGGGCTGTCTGTTTATTTTGAGGGAGCCTGATGTATCTTTGGGTTAGTGGGCATGTATATTTGTATCTCTTGGGGTAGGTACACATTTTGCTTTTTGTATATCTCTTGGAAATGTAATTGATCAGGCTTGTATATTTAGTACAAAGTATGTAATTATCCATATTATGAATGATCAACACTTCACTCTACGTCGATTTCTTTTTGACCATTTGTCAAACGTCTAGTTGGAAAAAGGACCTCCCACTGATTGATGAGCTCATTGATAAATTAGAAGAGTATGTACACGATGCGGTATTAGCTCGAGATAGATTGAGTCAACAGAGGCAATGAAGGAAGTAACAAGAAAGCAATTTCCGTATCTGCGACTTCAATTGGATTTTAATTCTTTCATGCGATATATTCATGAATAAGTACTTATGTACATTTAATGGAAGTGTTAACCGGACTCAAAAAAAAATTTAAGAATAAAGTGTGTTTTCAAATTACTCGTGTTCATTCGTATATTGTTTTATTATTGTGTGACGTTCCTTCTCCTTACCCTTTACGACTGAGGTTGAGTAGGAAAAAAGGGGCGTTACAGTTTCAATATGTAACTTTTTGAATGCACCACACTGCAACGTTAACATGCTTGTGTCAAGGCGTGAGATATTGAATTTCACCTCAGCCTTCCTTTTCCAATGCGGCTCCAAGTCTTCAGCAATTCTACTTGTTTTGAGCCCTTCCTGCATTAGAGAAATCACCAAGTTAGTAAAAGTTGCAAATTCACATAATCATATGAAAAATTATACCAATTTGCTCAAGGTCATATAGAAAGATATGACAATTGAATTCAAAGAATATAAGCTTAAAATCTTCTAGATATGCATGATAACAAGTTGTAAAATTTTGGTCCGGAGTGCAAAAAGCTAAGTGTGGGAATTGAATATTTTCAGCATTATTGAGATTTTACACTGTTTCTGTACTTAGCAATCAATAGAGCACATATATAGGGTCAAAATAACTACATTTTATGGAGTTATCATCAAGACTCACAAATTAAGCTTGCACTTATCCCTAATCACTCAATTAAGTTAACTAAGGTTGATTAAGGTTCATTCTAACCAAATTAAGAATCAAAGCAACTTGGTGCAAGTTCTCCTATAGAACCCAAAACCACCATTCTCCCAATTCAATCACAAACTCAAATTCCAACATGCAATCCATGAGTTTTCAACACAAGTAAGCATCAATCAATCAAACTACACCATCAACAAACCAAATTGAAGCAAAATTTCTCCTTTGGACCTGAGACCTAGGTTCGGCCAAGGTGAGAAATCACAAACAATCTAATAATCCAATATATGCAAGCTTATAACTAAGTTCAAAATCAAGCATTTCATCATAGTTTCCAGTCCAAATAGCTAACACAACAAGAATCACCCAACAACCCCATGAAACCGGAGACCTAGTGTCCAAACCCTCATCAATTTTTCAACCCAAAACCATATGCAAATATGTCTTGCAAGCAAGCACAAGATGAAGAGAAGCAAAAGGCTCATGAACCACTACTTAGATGCCCAAAATAGTGAATTTGAGAGGAAGAAGAAAGGGTTAATAATACTCCAAATCAGAATCCAAGTAGTGCACTTAGAAGAGGAAGTTGTAAGGAACGTTTTTGTCTTCGAGACCAAGTTAGGATGAAGCTTCTAAGGTCACCATGCAAGAGCTCAAAACTTGAAGCTTCTTGTTGCCATGGGAGTTTTCTTCACATGGAGAAGAAAGAAAATGAAGAGAAAGAGATAAATGAAGGGGAGGGGGCGCTGGTTAGGTTTAAGTGGAGGAGTAGGAACTTAGCCTTTAAGTTTATGTCACCATTGGTCACTTGGTTAAGTTCTAATGCTCCTATAAAATTTATAATCCTCAATCCTTATAATTTTAACTCCTCATCATGTTTTAGAATTCTTTAGGGCTCATATAGGGTCTTAACTTAAGTCATTTAGTGCTAATTAGATCTTAACTATTTATAATAGGTAACTAACTTGAAGTTCAATAACCTACATGCATGCAATCCTATTAGTTTAGGTCTAATCAAGCAAACTCATTTATATGATTACTCATGATCCTCCAATAGGATTTAAACTTAGTTAGGAAGTTTCCTTTGCATGAAATTTGATTGGTCAAAGAGTAATCATGACCTTGCTTTTAGTTTAATTTAAATAAGATTTAAACCCCTAAATTCACTCGAATTTATTTCCATGCAATTATTAAGTCCTAACTTAATTATAAGGTCAATATTGTAACATCCTCTTAAATATGTTAAACTTATATATGGTTACAGAGGTAACATAATACTTGCTTAACACGCCTGTGTAATTGTATGACAAACTAAGTTAGTTTAGGCACTTTGCTGCAACACAGAATGTGAAAAGTAACCTAAAATGACTCAAATAATGACATAAATTGCTTAGATGAGATAAATGAATAATTTATTTCTAGGTCACAAATGTATTAATTGTGATGTAGTTAAATAGTGAGGTTTAACTGAGTTAATTTGGTATTTTTAAGTACACTAGCAGATTGACTTGTAACAGATACGAAAATTTATGATATTGATGAAACTAGGGTTGAGATGAAACCTAAAATTTATCTTAATACCTTTGGAAGTTAGCAAACTTGATTTGATGGAATCTAAGTGTTCTTAGCAGATATAATATTTGCTGCAAATATCAAATTTGCCTTAAGTTCCACGGGTTCCAATAGCCCCTTTCCTTGACTTTGTCCTTTGATATTTCACCCATTCTCTCATTCTCTCATTCAACCAGTAGCAGGGAGAAAGAAGAGAAAGGGAAAAGAAAGGAAAAAAAAACGAGAAGGTGGAAGAGGAAATGAAGAGAAAAGCTAAGGGAAAATCACAAGCTTGATCATCATACTTGCTACAAGAGGAAGGGGTGATTGATTTCATCTTCCATTCTTTGTTCTTTGCTCATCATGTTTGTGAAACATGTTTGGAATCCAAAAATGGGTATTTGTGGTTTTCTTTGGATTGAATTGGTTGATCTTGTTGTAACCTCATTTCATGGCTCAACTTGAGTTTATTTATGCATGGTTGATAGTTTTAATTTTGGAAGATAGCAATGAAACATCGTATGTTGGAAGTTGTAAAATGGGTATGGAAAGGTTATGTTCTTGATCATGAATCCATGCTATAATTGAGTTGAGAATTTGTTTGAGGAATTACTACATGTTTAGGAACCGTTTTGTGGTTAGAAATCACTTAGAACCATGATTTTAAGGGTTGAGTTTTGGTATGGAAACCAATAGAACAATGGACACGTTCAACAAAATTTTTCTGACACAGTCAGCGCCTAGGCGCTAGGTGTTGGGCGCCTAAGTGCCCACTGCACATAGCCTGATCTGCGTGTTGCTGCCATGGTGAACGCCTAAGCTCCAATGGTTAGCAAAAACAAGGGAGAGTTTATGCCTCTGGAGCACTTGAGCGCTTAGCTTGGACGCCTAAGCTCCTAATGGGCAAAAAGTTTCTGCCATTTTAGTGCCTAAGTGCCGGAAAGCTAGCACCTGAGCACCCAGAACAAAACACTTAGGGTGTTCTTTTTGAAGGGAATGGAGTTCCCTATTAGTTGGGATCCCTTATATATGCTTTTTAAAGTGTGTTGAGACACTATTGAGGGTATTTTTTTGAGGAAATACCTACACTGCATGTATGGGATTTTGGTGAAACCTTAGGCATCCAAAGTGTTGTGGAATTCTATAAAGTAGTGTCTAGAACCTTAGGCATATGAGGTTGCTTTTGAAATCACTTGAGAATTGATGATTAGAGGTACTAGATACAAGAGTGCTTGTGACATAGTTCTTGCTACTTATGTGATAGGATAGGCTAGAGTCTTAAGTTACTAGCATTACTTTATCACTTGGTTGTTGTGAACCTTGTAATCTTTCAAATGTGATTTGAAAGCATCTTTCCATATTTTTAAACTTGCTATTTCTACGTATTGTGACCTTATCTGGTGTGCACAACTATTTGGCTAGAGAATAAGGACTAGTCCTAAATTCTCGTAACTAGAGGGCTATTGTGGTTAGGGTTACTGGTACATTGGGTGGTAGTAGTACTCTTACTTTTGTGAGGGGAAGGAATCCACCAATGACCAAGTAGTGTAAAGTCTCTTTTGCCTATTCTACCCAAACAAATACAAGGGAACGCGGTTCGTGGGAATGAGCAAGTATCATGGTTTTCTAAAACAAAAACTTGCATGAGCATTGCACAAGCATACCTTTAGGACATTTCTTAGGTATAAACATACTGCATATTATACATTGTATTATTGGACAATTGTATGGGCATTTGTCTCTCTTGTTGGTATCAAGGTGTGATAAGGTTATGGTTGTTTTATGAGTATTACATAGTGAGTATGTATATATTCTTATAGTGATGAGTAGAGGCTCCTTTAACTATTGCAAACATAGTCTGTTGTATTTGAGTTGTTTATATATTGTGAATGTTATAAATGCTAGTTTTAGAATACTTATAGTAGGAAATTGTGATTTCTCACTCCACTGTATTTCCATGTAAACCCGGGTCAAGGCCCTAAAAAGAAAAAGAAGAAGAAGCAAAAGTCTTGAGTAGTTTATTTTGTTTCTTGTGGAACTAAGCATGTATTTATTTATATTGCTTGTTTTTATGAAAAGTTTGTATATGACAGTGAGCTCGTTTGTGGCATGTGATGTATATATATTAAACTTTTTCTTCTCTCTTGACTCTCTATAATAGCATGTGTAGTTATTATGGATTACTTTTTTATATTGTTAAATTGGAAGTGATATGCTTAACTCTCTTTACTCTAGTATATTACGAATATACTACTGTATTAGGGTTAGGGTGGTACAAATACTATCATCTAAATTTATTCCTTAATTTTTGAAATTATTTTCATAATTTTATCATATTTATTTTAATTTCTATGCTACTTTTAAACCAGTAAAAGTCACTATAATTTGTAAAAATACCAATTTAATTTATTTAAATTCCAACAATTTACCATGATTATTTTTATTCATTTAGAGCTCAATTATATATTTTCATATTTTTTCTTACTCATTTAAATTTTTTACATATATTTCAACTATTATTTTTAATTTAATTTATGCGCTAAATTATTTGTGTCAATACATAAATTATAGAAATATACAAAGACACACAAATAAATCAAACAAATAATTTTTCTATTAATTTAACTATTTAATTAAACAAATTAGGAGCGAGATGTTACAAGTAACCTCTATTATGTGATCTTGTGGAAACTACTCACAAAAGGCACTTGTCAATCTTGCCCTTATCGAACAAAGATTATCCTTCCTTCGAGTCAAGGAGAAAAAACTGTCATATGAACAAAGTTCATCCAAAAGATACAATTTTTCCTAATGAGTTACGTTGACTTTCTAAGGCTTATTCATACTATTATGCTAACTAACGAACAATGTAATTATACTAACTAAACTAACACCATTTTACAACTCGTATCAATACCTTCCCCTTAAAAGCAATCTTATCCTCAAGGTTAAGCTATTCTTGTGGTAATTAGTATATCAACCAATATGAGTATACAAGGTGCTTGACAGATCCAACATTTACTGATAGGCACATAAATGTCTATTGGTAAAAGTGTGAAGTCATAGTTAATCCAAGGCTTGCCACCCAATGGAGGACAAGTTTGCACGAGTTGCTTTGGCAGATACATTCACTACTTCCTTCGTCCATCTAGCAGCTTCTGGGATTTGTAAAATGCAAATCCCACTATGGCCATTATTCTCACAATTAATTGGGGTTTCACAATTCCAAACTACGGACAACCAATTATTCCTCTCTGTAATAGCCAAGCAGCAAATTTTCTAAGAGTAATGTTATATTTTTTTAAAAAAATTTTATAATAATTTTTTTAATATTAAATAAAAAAATATTAAATAAAAAATTAAATATATTTAATATTTTAAGAATATAAAAAATATTTAATATTTTTTTATTTAATAATTAAGAGAATTAGATAAAAAAATAAAATATTTTCCATTTTTCAATATTGTACCCTCCAAGAACATTTACTATTTTGCTACCCATGGACACGACACAGAGTTGACTGACAAATCTTACTTCAATGTGCCAAGGATTGGACTAAGAAACCGCACAACTAATAAGATGGACAAGGTAGGTTTCCTATAATACCGTTACAGACAGAATTGTGGAAGCATTTAGTAGGCTCATTCTAATAGATACCTGACTTTAAGCAATTATTTCCATTATCTCTAACACTGTTCATACAGTGAATATGTCCATATCTCTCGTCTTATAGTTATCTAAATCTTCATTCAATTCCTCTCCACACTTTTCCTTACCTTTACTTTTGTCTTTTCGGTTGATTCCTTTACTTCTTTTACAAACAGCCAATCAACAAACAGGTCAAAACAACACTTTCTCTCAGTATCAATGTGTAACCACATCATCAATGTATGCACAATTCTCAATATTAGACTCAAATACATTAGAAACCAACACTTCCGAAAAGAAAATTGGGACTTTATCGAGTATTAAAACATGGGAGCCATTTAACATGCGGGTGAAATGTATTTGAGTATTGATGCTCTATATAAATTACCTATTATTATAGGTAAAATTGTGTTGACTCAAAATTTTAATAATTTTTAAATTAAAATAATATTTTTATATTTAAAAGTTTTAGTTTTAGTTAGTTGTTACAAAGTCTATTAATTCTTTCTTTTCTCCTTTGACACTGTAGCAACACGCCATCATCATCGTGTGTCAAAACTATCACTACGTTCTCATCCTCCACCAGAATCTCACCCCTCCCTTCCTTCTAAATTTAGCACCACCCCGAGGACGATTTGATGACACAAGCAAATCATCTTAGACCCAACGAAATGTTGCCTTTGAGGAGAATCGTGTCGTGAACTAGTGCTCCGGCTATCAGAGAAAGATGGATCTGATCTGATCGGGTTCTAATGCTGATGTGGTGAGGGCATGAGAAAAGAGGAACATACTTCGCCTAAAAAATCGTCGAAGCGATCGACCTCGCCGCTACACGAATCGAACTGCGTCCTAGAGACCGAGGACGACCTTTGACTCTTGACCAGACGCCGCAGTTCCCTGCCAAAATTGCCGTTGAGGACGCAGCCGAACTGGGAGAATCACTAGTAAACTGGCATAGCTACTAGAATCACGCTGATGGTGGCGTGATCAGAATCTCTTAAACATCAGGCGAAGCATTTTTGGATTATAGGGTCCTTGTGTAACCAAATTTTTGTGATCTCATTACAAATGGACAAAGTATTACAAGGGGAAAAGGCATGGAGAAGAAAATTAGAGGACGTGTGGGGTCATAAACTAGTTTTAAAAAAAATCTGCATATTCTTAGGGATCACTCATGCAATTATCCATAAGTTACACGGCTTACGTATTCTTCAGGTTATCAGTAGCTATTGATGAAACTTGCTAACAATATCAACGGTCCATACCAGCATTCAAGCTCCAAAAAATTTTAGGAGCATTGAAAACATTTCCTAAAACAAGATCACAAGAACTACTCTATAGCAATATCCATCAATCATCATATTCCAGTTAGCAACATCCGAATGAGATATTTTGTCAAACACCAATCGTGCATTCATGATCTGGTCACATGCTACATACAAACCAATAGCTAAAGTGGCCAACGCAACACCAAAACCAGCAAGGATCGACTCAACAGCGAGCATTCCAACAATGGCAGCTTCTACTGCATACTGGTTTTCTACAAAGTCTAAAAAGCCAGCCATTGGAGGTCTTGGGGGCACTGCTAGCTTGTGCAGCGACAATTCTCCCCACCAAGCACTACCATATCTCTGTGTTAATAAAAACTAAAAAGGATATCTTGGCTGCGACAGTTGCTGAGTTCATCACAGAAGCAGAGTCATCCACAAAGTTCTTCGCCGATTTCTTTATTATGCTTTTGTTGTTGTTCTTTGCCAAAAACCCACCTAAGTCAACATGCTCCGCTGTGCAATGGCTTGACCTTGGTGGTTCCGGGGTTAGTGGAGGATTGACCATTGATGGAATCAGCAGATGCATTTCACGAACACCAATATGAGCTCGAGGGAGCACTGCACAATAACATGAATGTGGTGGTGGGGGAGTGGCTGAAATTGCGCCCATCGACGACACCACCTTCACCACTCTCACCAATTTCACAATTGAGGAATTTAGGGGTTTTGGTTCTAGTCTATGCTGGGGAACATTCTGAAAAATTTGTGAAGATTCTTCAACCTTTGGTCCAAATTCTTGAATCTTTGACCAAATCTTTAACGACCTCGCTGTGATGTCTGTTGTGCGTCGTACACTTCCTCTCCCTCCACAAGGGTTCTTCTATGGATTTGAGATCGAGGCCTTCTCCAGTCCTGGGTTTATTCTTTGCGCACTTATCACCAAGAGAATGAAGCTTTACACTAGTTTTGATAATCCTTCTCTCCTTAATCCCACTTTAAGAAGTGGTAATTGCCCACAGACTCAAAAATAGGTGATTCTTTGCCACTAGAACCAAAAATAAATGGTTCTCGATCCTATTGCACCACCAAATTTGCTCTATGAAGTTCCCAAACATTAGCTCCAAATCTCAGTAGAATGCTTTCAAAAACTCATTTAGCTTTTGGTGATTGTCCATGTGTATCAGTATTTTGAAAACCAGACTGGTCCTAGAACCAGTAAACTAGCCTTTTAAATTGGCCGAACCGACGAACCAGTCATGGTTTGACATATTGGCGAGTTTATATGATTTACATCAAAATGTTTATAGTGTAGCAAGCAAGAGTTGAGCACAAGACAACTAGGTTGGGAAACCCACGCTCTACAACGTCTTAAGTATAATTACTTCATTACTTCCCGTGACCAATGTTGAAGCAATTAATCCAAGCACGTCACATATTCTTCTAAATCAAGCTAAAAGTGAACCTTCTTTTATTATATATGTTTACTCTTACTCATAAAATATAAGTTTACTACTAGTAACCCTTATGAAGGATTATTTTGCTTATTTTGTATAAGCAAGGCCGATTGCCTTCCAAACTACAAGTTCACTTATTAAGATTATCAACCATTATTAGTTCTATTTTAAAATACTCATGAGTCCTCTTTGGAGAACTCTAACAGGTATAATCATGTAATCGAAATCTAACATCGCAGCTCTACCCAATAAATAAAATGTTACCAAGTGGCTTCAATATTCAAGAGGAGGGTGAATTGAGTTTATAAAACAAGTTCGCAATTCTTTCGCAAAACACTTGAATGTTGAATTTCGTTGAAGCTATTGACTATTTGAAATGAATGAATTGATAAGAACGATAGATATTGCTTAATAACCAACCAAGAGATAAGTAATCAAGTAAGAAAATAAGCAATGCACAAATGTAAAGAGAAGGGTTTAGAGAATCAAACACAATAGTTTATCCTAGTTCAACCATCAATCCACTTATGACCTACGTCTAGTCCTCAAGCAACCACTCGAGATTTTTCACTATATCTTTAAGCTTCAGTAGGTGCTTGACAACCTTTACAAACTTGAACACTCAACTCCTTGGGATCCCTCACCCTTGAGCTTGAGCCTTTTCAAACAAAGAGATGTCTCACCCTTTACAATTTGGAGGGATACCCCACCATCTCTTACAAACAAATTAAGATTGATAGAATGAAACTCTCACTAGAGTAAATGATACAAATTGAAGCTCTTAGAATGCTCTCAAAAGATATCTCAAGGCTTTGTCAAAAACAGAGCAATAAATGATTTCAAGGATTGATTCTCATTTTGATGTGTTACAAAGATGTTTCAGGTTCAAGAAGCTCTACTAATGATGCCCCAACATTTGTGTTTAAAGAGATATACACTTAAGGAGCCGTTGGGGGATTAAAGACAAGCATTTAATGCATCTAATATAACTGTTGGGCATGTCTGAACACAGGTAATCGATTACACGTTTCTGGTAATCAATTACATGGTAATTAGAACGTGTTCTTGGCTTTCTGGGCAGGTTGTAATCAATTACCAACCTTGTGTAATCTATTACAAGCCCTCTGACTTGTTGGTAATCGATTACATGGTTGATGTAATCGATTACACGCCCTCTGACTTGCTAGTAATCGATTACATGGTTGATGTAATCGATTACAAGGCTTCTGTTTAGCTTGTAATTGATTACCACACATGTATAATTGATTACTTTCCACATTGAACACATTTTTCAAGCCTAAATGAGCATTCATATCATTTCTAACTTTAAAAAACTTGGATTGAATAATATTGGTATATGTTTAACATGATCCAAGATTAAAATCAACATCTTTTTAGAGTATGAACTTTGAAAAACATATTAATTAAAACATCTTTGAAAAATCATTTGAGATATCTTAAGAGCATTTAACATTGATGTTCTAAGGCCTATGTATAAATAAACCTCTTGATTTCTTTCTTTGATCTTGATCTCTTCTTTTGCACTTAATCTTCATCTTTGACTTTATTATCATCAAAAAATCATTTGACATGCGTTAAGACATAAGCATTCACATTCTCCCTCTTTTTGATGAAGACAAACTGAACATTGAAAAGAAGAGAAACAATATATATATATATATATATATATATATATATATATATATATATATATATATATATATATATATATATATCAGAGATTTAAGTGCAACTCTCCCCCGTAATGTATGCACAAGATAGGGTTAATGATGTGTTCATGTAAAAGCTTAAATCAAGTTCCCTCGTACTTATGCAACTCACTAATCTCTCCCTCGTTAATATTATCAAAAACACATAAGCATTCAGCTAAATTTTTGGTAGCATTTTCACTGATTTTCATGATTTCCCAAGTTTTAAACAGCAGAAAACAACCAGTACAGTCCAGGCAAACAGAGTATAAGCAATTTATAACCAGTCAGATCAATATCCAAATGCATATGAGAATCAACATACTTTGTAATCATATCAAGAGGGTCCAATAAAATCAATAAACACATGAGAAAAATACTATACTGATTTTATAACCATAAAAAGGATCCAATAGTCATATACATATGTAAGACAAAACGATGTGATTCAGAAAGAATAGCCAAAAAGAAGTAGGACAAAGCCGCCTGAGTCATAGAGTCACCTCGCTA
The DNA here is from genome assembly GCA_029884605.1 of Ormosia emarginata. Taxonomy (NCBI): domain Eukaryota; kingdom Viridiplantae; phylum Streptophyta; class Magnoliopsida; order Fabales; family Fabaceae; genus Ormosia; species Ormosia emarginata. Next base: position 20,710,703 of record JAQQTP010000074.1, on the reverse strand, counting down.
TCACTATCCTTGTCTGCAACTGCATCTCCGACATCATCGTCGTCGGGTTCAAGATCATCGTCCGTCCCAAGGAGCTCCTCATCATCAGCAAGATGAGTACTCAAAGGACCAGCGAAGGATAGAGGAGCAGGAGGGGCAGAGGTGGTAGGTACGGTAGCTGCACTCCGTGATGCATATCCTGGACCCTCCAAAAGTGAACGAATAGAAGCAAGCTCCTGATCGGAGTAGTCCATCCTTAGCTCAAGGTGATCCACCTTTTGCTCAATACGATCCATCTGGGTTTCCACCGTAGTTGCCAAACTGCGCATCTCTTGGAGCAGGAGGTCCAATGTGGCTGGAGCTGAAACAGGCTGCTTGTCTTCTTCTTCATCATCACTTTCTGGACCGTGAGGGATATGCCCATAGCCGTCATGTAACACCCTCCCTAGGGTATCACATGTCTGACTCCCAACTCATAATCTGAAAAGAAATTCACACAAGGTTTGAGTTATAAAAAGATGGGTTTTAAAATTTCTTCTTTACTGAAACATAAACTTACTGAAATTCATAAGTATTACTGAAAATATATTTAAACTGATTAATATACAATATTGACACCAATTAATATTTCACAATTTAAAGAGAAATATAAAGTTAACAGACTCTTTTTTTTTTTAACAGTAGCAAACCCCATGACGGGTCCTACTAAATAGCACGGTATAACACTAACGATAAAACTTAACATACTCATTCCTTCTTGTATCCATCTTGTTGCATCAGACATCTGTTCTACATCTGTTCTTTGTCAACACTGTACACCTTCGAGTCCTGAATGTCCACTCCTTATTGTTGTCATCCATCTCAGAGTATTCATTGCCCGTTATGTCTAAGACAACTCGATCCTTCTATTATTTGATTTTAACAAGATCTGAGACACAAAAAAACAACATAATACGAGAGATGAGATCACCTACACCAATACCAACATGGCGACAGAGATAACACAAACGAAATATCATACAGAGATATCATACCAAACTTCCAATAATATATTCAATATTAATCAACTATCATCATCCAATCATATATCAATCCAAGTATTCAAAACATTTGTCATGGCCAATATTCCTCAATTAATATATCATACAGATATAAATGTAATCATATAATGCATGTGCATTTAGACTCAATGTTCCTACTCCATGGAGCTAAACTCAGGTCGGAGAAATGATCGAAAAGACCTGCCGGTACCACGTGCCTCAGACCACGTGCTTTAATTCTCATTTCAATTTTTGCACATCTAGCACATACACGACAGTCTTTATCAGATCTTGAATAAGAATAGTGTCTCGGTCAGGATCATCGGTGTGTTGCATCGGTCTAACCTACGGGAAGAAGCGCGACCAACCACCCGTGTAAGCAACCCGCACCCCGATGCCCCCAAGGTCAACAAGTGACCTACACTACGCATATCGCACCCACTCAAGAGGTGTGTTTCTCCTAGGCAATCAGTCATATCCAGTCCTCATCGGACCATTCCAATGCATGTATAATGCACCAAATCCAATCATAGACAAATATGTCATTTTCTCACAAACAATGTATGGACACTGGTTCAACAGTAATCATGTTATCACGTTTTCATAGTTGTAAAACACTTTTACTGTATTTTCACAATTGCGTAACATTTCTGTTACGTTTTCACAATCCAAAAACATTTCTGTTATGTTTTCACAATACCATAACACTTCTCTTATATTTTCACAATACCATAACACTTTTGTTACGTTTTTAAAATTCCAAAATGTTTTTATTATGTTTTTACAATACCGTAACATTACTGTTACGTTTACAAAATTTCGTAACATTTCTGTTACGTTTTCAAAATGTTGCAACTCCTCTGTTGTACTTTTAAACCACGTACAAGTTTTTAAAGTTTTTCTCACTCGCGTAAAAACATACGTTTCTCAAATCGCATAGTATTTTTCCACTGTTTCAAAATCGCGTAACTTAAAAATCATTCTTTTACGTCACGTAAATCATTTTCTATTAGTCTCAAAATATTTAAAACACTTTCCAAATCTCATAACAATTTTCCCCCATTTTCACAATCGCATAAAAATATTCTATTGCTATTCAATCACATAGTGATTTATCAACAGTAGTTCAAATCACGTAAAATATTTAAACGTAAATTCAAATCGCGTATAAATATTTCAACGCATTTAAAATCCCATAGAAATATTTTTTCACATCACGTAACTTAAAAATCACGTTTTTAAGATACGTAAATAATTTTTCACCACAATTTCATTACAGAAAATATTTCTTGACCTTTAAAAATTCTTTTTTAACTTCTCTCAAAATAATATAACTTTATACTTCATTTAATATATTTTCTTACTCAAGAAAATATTTTTTCCACAGTTCTTTACTCAAGAAATTCTTTTTCAAAATATAATTCACAAATCATTTTTCCATTGATGTAAATCAACGTTTCAAAACTTAACATTTTCTAACGTATTTCAAAACTTGAAAATAAGTTATACGTTAGTAAATTTTCAAAACACCATTATATGCTCCATTTTTCCCAAATCAATTCTAAAGTCAATTCTCTTCAAAACAAATTAAGATTCAAACCCTTGCAACTTTTCTTTTTCATTTTCATATGAAAGTTTATTTCTCAAGTGATAAAATACTTTGATTCCCTTTCCATAATCCTTATACTAAAACATTTTGTTCAAACATTTTGTTTCCACTTTAAAATTACTTTGTTTCATAAAACCAAAATTATTCCAACCTCCAAAAATCGTAGAGTCTTTGGCCATTGAAGCCATCAAATATTTTTCTTCTAAATTGATATGGTTTTACACAAACAAAACCATTAAAAAATTTTTGTTTTCAAAACCGAAATACCGATGGTCATAAAAACCAAACTCATTTGTTCAAATTCATTTTTACTTTCCTTACAAATCCTTTTTCACTTTCTTTGCAAATCCTTAAAATTATCATTGCTATTTTCATTTAAATCTCATGTTTAATAAAACACTTAGAAACTTTTTATACAAAATAAATCAATAAAAATCCTTCTAAAACCATATTCATGTACTCTTTGAAAAATAAATTCTTTGTTTATTTTCCTTACTTTTCTAAACATCCATTTTCATCATTCAAGAAAATATTAATTTTGTGAACACCTATTTTGAGGTGTCTTGTTCAAAAATCCACCATGTTCTAAGTACTCAAAAATCAATTCTTTTGTTCTTGAAAATTTTCAACATGAACCCTAATCAAGGGCATCAAAACCGTAGCTCTTCCTTGGCTATTGGAGCCAAAAATCAATTTCCTTTCCACCATCAAGTCATGGCATATACATATATATTTCATCATAAATAATACAAGCATACCATCAAAGCCATAAAAGCATGTATAGCATATCAAGCATATCATCAAAGATATAAAATCATGCAAAGCATATCAAGCATAGAAAATTAATCAAAGCTCATAAACACCCACAAATTAATTACATGACCATGGATATGAATCCTCACATGGATTCCACATCCATCAAATAAAATACCATCTCTCACCACCATGCTTGGTTGGTGAGATGGATCTCCCTCCTACCTCTTGAAGATCCTCAAAAACTCCTTGTTTTGCTTCTTTTTCCTAGTCCTTCATCACCAAAAGCTTCTCAAATACAAAACAAAATACATAAAAATTAGTATACTAAGCTTGATTAAGAGGAACCATGGATCAAACATGGCTTAGATCATGAAAAAGAGAGAAGAAAATGAAGTTTCTTTATACTTCACCTCAAAAACCCAATAGCATGGATCTTGAAGAAACTCCTTGAAGATGAATGATTTAGAGAAAATCTCCAACATGAAAGTTGCTTAGAACATCATGTAGATTCAAGATCTATGGTTGGATGAAATTAAAAGAGATTGGATGGTGGTTTTGAGTGTCTTGACCGAATGGTTTCTCTTGAAGCACAAAAATGGAATTTTTGATTTTTGATAGAAACTTGAAGCTTGGATTTGAAGATCAAGATGAATGATTTTGGAAAAACTCATAACTAGAGATGTTCTTAGAATGGTGTTTAGGTTTAGAAAATCAAGTTGGATGAAATTTTTGAGTGATGGAAGGTGCTCTTGGATGTCAAGACCGAACCATGCTAGAAGGAGAAGGAGAGAAAATTTTCTAAGAGCTTTGCTTGAAGGAAAGTTTCAAGAATGATGAAGTATGGTCAATAATGACCAAAGGTGACCAATATGGTCTTCAAAGCTCCTAAATTCAGACCACAACCGTAGCCCCCCCCCCTTCTTGCATTTTTCTTGAGTGCAAAAAATCAAAAGTAAGCCATTATGATGTCTAACTTGACCAAGACATGCAAAAATGACATAAAGCTTGTCTCTTTGTCTTCTAAACACTCCAAAACCATCACCTTCTCTTCATAATGCATTCAATAAAGTTGTCTTCATTATTTGCCACCATTTGAAGCATTTCTAGCCATTGATTAATTCAATGGTTAGGATTTTAGGTAGATTTTTAATTTTAGAAGACTAAATCTAGGCCATTGGATTTTTCTCCTTTAAATTCTAGCCCTTAGATGTGTCTCCAAAATTAAGGGTCAAGATTGCTTCTTCAAACTTTAAATCCAAGGGTCCTAATTAGTCTTTGCTACTTTAGAAGACCAAATCTCCACCATTGATTGATTCTTCATCCAATGGTCATAAATGGTCTTTGTTACTTTTTAAGATTAAATCTCCACCCTTGATTTAATCTAAATCCAATGGTTATAAATGGTCTTTGTCATTTTTCAAGACCAATTCTACACCTTTGATTACATCTATGGTTGATATCAAAGCCTTCCTAACTAAGCTTATTCTCACACCATTGATTAAATCAATGGTTATTATCCAAGGCTTCTTTATTAAGTTTGTTTCTTAACCTTTGATTAAATCAATGGTTAATATTCAAACTAAGTATTCTCATCCAAGGGTATAAATCAAGTCAAGCTCTCTTTGTTGACTACGCAGTATAATATTTATTCTTGTATCCTACAAATAATATTTTTACTGTATTTTTATCATCTGATAATTAAATACAGTATAAAATACAGTACAAGAAATTTTCTAAAACTGTTTCCGGATTCAGGTTTAGTAAGATCCCTGTCTCCGTCTAAACAGTACAAATTTTTCTATGCGTAGAAAAATTTTTACTTTGCGAGACCCACCTAGGCCCACGTAAGGTCACCTGAGCCCATATAGGACCACCTGGGCCCACATACAGTAAAAAAAATTCATAATCATCCACAAAAATCACAAATATTAGAAAATGCACAAATATTAACTCAGATTACGTAAAATAATTACCTAACGGTAAAAATTAAATTACGTAAAGTTTTCCCCGGCCCGAAAATTTTTATTTTTCCTGACACGGAGTAAATCACTCAAAACGATCAAATACGCTAACAGAATAATCAAAATAATTTTACAATATCCAGAAATCACTAAACAGTGAAATTCTGTTAACTGTCAAAATTACTGTAAAACACTTAGGAAATTTGGGGTGTTACACGTCATGGGTCAGATAGTACCATCTACCATCTATCTTGCTTAGCTGAAGCTTCTTCAAAGTGTGCAAGCCAATGAATTGTGGACCTTTGGAGCTGGTATCCTTAGATTCCTCAGACAAGGAGATGTGACAATGCTCCAGGATAGCTGTCACAAGCATGGCATAAGGAAGAGCAGAGTTCTTCTTCTTCTTCATATCCAACATGTTCTGAATGATGTAGTTGGCCCAATTGATTGGCCTATTTATGGTCATTGCCTATAAGACCACTACATCATCTCTCAAAACCTAGGAGTAATTACCTCCCCTGGGAATCAAGCCTCAAACAACCAGATAATGCAGCACTCTGTTCTCCATTGTCAAGCCAGTAGCCATTACCTTTTTCTTATCCTCGGAAGCTCATAACTAGACTGAATCAAGGATGTCAGAGCACTCCTATATTCAACCTTAGCTCCCTAAGCATTCTCATTTCCATAAAAGCTTATCCCAACATAGGTGAGCTTGGTTAACCTACATTATTCCTCCCTAGTGATCCTGATTTGAGTTTTCTTCACCTCAGAAATCAGGCAATTATCTTCATATTTCAAATTTGCATAGAAAACTCTAACCAAATTAGGATAGATAGCCTTATAAATGCTGAAGAACCCAAGCAATCTTAGCCTTTCAATTAACTAAAAATACTACAGGGGTTCACTTGAGCAAAACAATTGAGTTAGATACCTGGGCGAGATTAGCTTCCTCGGTTGGAAGTGTTTCCTGAATAGCTCAGCCCTTTTGGTGGCAAAGAAATGCCCTGTGAGGTCTAGCCCGGAAATATTACGTGGAAGAGCATTGGAGGATTTTCCAACGGTGACCCTTGTTCTTGGGCACTTTGCACATTAGGATGGTTCAACCATTGAAGGGAAGTGTGGTGAAAGGGAAGAAGGGAAGAGAGTTTGGAGGTGTGTGGGTGAAGGGAAGGATGGTAGGAGGAGGGTTTTAGGTATGGCTCGTGGGTGATGAGAGGGAGAAAGAAGAAGGGGTGAGTGGATTTTGGGTGGAGATTTGGGTGGATTTTGATGAGTTTTGGTGGATGGGTTATGTGGAGAAGTGATTTTGGAGTGAGAGGAAGGTGAAATGAAGTGTTTTTGGTGAGATTTGAGTGAGAAATTGAGAGTTTGGGATGAGTGGTTTTCGTAGGTTCAGAAGAGAAGAAGAGGAGATTCTGAAGAAATGACCTTTCGCGCGTCAGAAAACCTTTAAAAGCCCCTGTGTAATCGATTACATTGGTTGTGTAATCGATTACCAGCTTTCTGTTACCCCTGTAATTAATTATAATTTTGGTGTAATCGATTACCATGCTTATGGGAACCTTGTAATCGATTACATTATTTGTGTAATCGATTAACTGAGTTTTGGGTTCATTGTAATCAATTACCAGTAAGATGTAATTGATTATTTACTTGACAAAAACTTTGTAATCGATTACAAAGGTCTTGTAATCGATGACCAACCTACTAAAACTCAGATTTTGTATTTCAAACAGTGAAGGATCAATTTTAAACCTTTCAAATTAGTTCCAAAGCTTCTCAAATCAATTCCAAACATCACACAAGCATATAATTCAAACAAATTATGATCTAAAACACATAATTATGCATAATTGCTACTTTTACTAAGAATTACCCTATTGGGATGGATTTGTGAGGTTTTTGAGCTTCTTGAAGGTCTTTGACATGAGGAAGCACCTGCAAAACAACTTAGGGGAAATCTCCAATGCTCAAGTCAGTATTGGATTAAAAATCAAAAGTTATGCAGCAAAAAGTCATGATTATGCGGAAAAAAATGTATGTTTATGTAGCTAACCTGTATTTTATGCAGCAATTTAGCCTATGCATGATTGATCTAATATGCCAAGTTCATTTCTTATATAATAGAAAGTTTCTTTTGCCAAAAGTTTAGTGAAAATGTCAGCTAGTTGCTTAGTGGTTTGCACAAATTCAAGCGTACAATCACCCTTTTGAATATGATCTCTTATGAAATGATGTCTTATTTCAATGTGCTTTGTTCTTGAGTGTAAAATGAGATTTTTAGACAAATTGATTGCACTAGTATTATCACATCTTATGGGGATGTGATCCAGCTCAAGACCATAGTCTAGAAGTTGTTGCTTCATCCAAAGGATTTGAGCACAACAACTTCCAGCTGCAACATATTCAACTTCAGCTGTTGACAATGCCACACTATTTTGCTTCTTGCTATGCCAAGAAACTAATGAGCTTCTAAGCAAGTGGCATATCCCACTAGTACTCTTCTTATCCATTTTGCAACCAGCAAAGTCAGAATTGGAATAACCAATCAAGCTAGATGAGGCACCCTTAGGGTACCACAATCCCATTTGTGAAGTGCCTATTAGATATTTCATAATCCATTTTACAGCATATAGGTGAGATTCTTTAGGATTTGCTTAATATCTAGCACACATGCATACACTAAACATAATATCAGGCCTACTAGTGGTAAGGTAAAGGAGTGAGGCAATCATACCTCTATACTTAGTAATTTCTACCGATTTACCTCCTTCATCCTTGTCCAAGTAACAAGAAGTGCCCATTGGTATAGTCATTTGCTTGGCACCTTCCATTCCAAACTTCTTGAGTAACTCCTTGCAATATTTGGATTGACTTATGAAAGTCTCATTCTTTGTTTACCTGATTTGAAGACCAAGGAAGAAGTTGAGCTCATTAGTAGCACCAAATATGATACCATCAACATATATTTGAACAAGAAGAATGTCATGTTTTTTATGCTTGATGAAAAGAGTAGTGTTAACCTTTCTTCTAGAAAAGCCATTTTCCAAGAGAAACTTGCTCAACCTTTCATACCAAGCTCTAGGAGCTTGTTTCAAGTCATACAAGGCTTTTTTGAGTTTAAAAACATGGTTGGGTAGTTCAGAATTTTCAAAACTAGGAGGTTGATCTACATACACTTCTTCTTGTATGAAACCATTTAAAAGGCACTTTTGACATCCATTTGAAAGGGCTTAAAATCCATGATGCATGCATATGCAAGTAGCATTCTAATGGCTTCTAATCTAGTTACGGGAGCATAAGTTTCTTCATAATCTATGCCTTCTTCTTGATTATAACCCTTAGCTATAAGCCTAGCTTTGTTTCTTATTATTATGCATATTTCATCAAGTTTGTTCCTAAAGACCAATTTGGTGCCAATTATAGGATGATCATTGGGCCTTGGAACTAACTCCCAAACTTGATTCCTCTTAAATTGGTTTAGTTCATCTTGCATTGCCAAGATCTAATGTTCATCATTAATGGCCTCATTTATATCTTTAGGTTCAACTTGAGAGACAAAAACATATGGTTACATGCATCTCTAAGAGAGTTACGAGTGATTACCCCTTTTGATACATCACCTATCACTTTGTCAAGAGGATGATATCTTGATGTTCTCCATTCCTTAGTAAGATCCATGATTTGAGAGTCCTCTTGTCTTAGGGAACCATATGGGCTTTCTTCTTGCTTCTTGACTTCTTTTTCTTGATTTTCTAGGTGAGTCCTTGCCAAAATTTCTGCAACATCATCAACAAACTCCTTTCTCGACTCATCTGGATTAGTTTCATCAAATGCAACATGTATGGACTCTTCTATAGTCATAGTTCGTTTATTGTAAACTCTAAAGGCCTTACTATGTATAGAATTGCCAAGAAATATTGCCTCATTAGATTTTACATCAAACTTCCCCAAGTTATCCTTTCCATTATTTAAAACAAAGCATTTACATTCAAAAACATGAAAATGTGAGACATTTGGTTTCTTTCCTTTGTATAATTCATTGGGAGTTTTCTTTAAAATTAGCCTTATTAGAGCCCTATTCATAACATAACAAGTGGTGTTAACCGTATCTACCCAAAAATACTTAGGAAGGTTGGTCTCATTGAGCATAGTTCTTGTCATTTCTTCTAAAGATCGATTTTTCTTTTCTGCAACACCATTTTGTTGTGGTGTTCTAGGGGCCGAAAAATTATGCTCAATGCCATGTTCATCACAAAAGGTTTCAAATTCAAGGTTTTTAAACTAACCACCATGGTCACTTCTTATGGATGCAATACAAAAACCTTTTTCATTTTGGATAACTTTGACAAGCTTTTTGAATGATTAAAAAGCATCATTTTTGTGAGACAAAAATAATGTCCATGTAAACCTAGAAAAATCATCCACAATCACTAAAGTATAGTAATTCCTACCAAAGCTTATAGTTCTAGAGGGACCAAAAAGATCCATGTGCAAAAGTTGTAGAGGTCTAGAAGTTGAAACCATATTTTTAGCTTTAAAAGAGACATTTACTTGTTTTCCCTTTTGACATGCATCACAAAGTTTATCTTTTTCAAATTTGAGCTTTGGAAGACCAATTACTAGTTCTTTAGAAACCAATTTGTTTAAGTGATCCATGTGAATGTGAGCAATTCTTCTATGCCATAATCATAAATCATTTTCTTTAGTCATAAAACATTTAGCATCATTTGAGGAAATGTCATCAAGGCTAATCATATATATGTTATTGACCTTATGACCCACAAACTTAATATGCTTATCATCCTTACCCTCAATTATGCAATAATTTGAATCAAATATTACTCTATTTCCCTTATCATATTGTTGACTAATGCTAAGCAAGTTATGTTTATGTCCTTCAACGAGTAAACATTATCAATGGATGAGGAAAGGATCTTACCAACTTTACCAACTCCAAGAATCTTTCCTTTGTTGTTGTCATCATATATTATGTGACCACTTTTCTTGGGTACAATGAAGGAAAACTTGGAGCCATCACCGGTCATGTGCTTGGAGCAACTATTATCAAGATACCAACTTGAACTTTTGGTCTTCAAGCACACCTACAACACATATTCAAGTTTTAACATTTGGTCTCCAAATTATCTTGGGTCCTTGTGTGTTAGAAATAGGCAAGGTGCCCTTAGGAACCCAAACCATTTTAGTTCTAACTTTGGTGTTTCTTTTCTTTCTAGCATTACATGTAGATGCACTATGTCCTTTGTTTCCACAATGAAAACATTTGATAAATGGGCTACTTGATGTTCTAGATGGAACAAAGAAATTATTGTAAGATTTTTTATGATTATTTGGATTATATCTCAAACTGGCTTTTTGAAAAACACACCTTTGTTTCCCTAGTAACATATTCAAATTGTCTCTTCCCAATGTAAATTTTACAAGATTATTTTTCAAGTCCTCAATTTCATTTTCAAATGCTTTACATGATGAACAAGATGAGGGTGTGAGTGCATTATCATGTGAAAAACAAATCATGCATGATGAGTTAGCATCAATAAGTCCAAGAGTCTCAATTTCAACTTTGAGTTCTTCAATCTCTTTGGTTAAAATAGAAATTTTGTTAGTCAATAAGGAGATTATTTTGTTAGAAGTTAAAACCATTTTAGTGAGTCTCATGGATTCATCATGTAATTCTTGAAATGCATCTTGTAATTCACTATATGAAGGAGAAAGTTCAAGATTAGATGCGGTTACCTCAGTTTCAGTTTCTTCTTCTTCTTCTCCATTTGCTATAAGGCAAAGATGGGCTTCCTCAGCCTTCGAATCATTAGTGGAATCTATATCATTGTCTTCCCATGCAATGTATACTCTCATTCCTTTTCTTTCCTTGAAAGACTTCTTTTTAAATTTCTCCATCTTCTTTTGATAAACCGGACATTCCATCTTCATGTGCCCGAGTTTTTCACATTCATAGCAAGTTGGAGTGGATGAAGTTCCTTCTCCCTTTTGATATGACTTCTTAGGATGAAAAGGAGGTCTTCTTTGATTTCATTTCTTCTTGAGAAATCTTGTCAAGATCATTTCCATCATCTTCATCTTCATATTCAATTGAGGAAGAAGTGGCTTTGAGAGTAATCCCTTTTTTCTTCTTATCTTGCTCTTCATTTTGACTTAATCTATTTAGCTCCAACTCATGCTCTTGAAGCTTTCCAAAGAGGGTGGCCAAGGTCATTGCGGCTAGATTCCTTGATTCCGATATGGCCATCACCTTGGGTTGCCAATTCCTGCTTAAGCATCTCAAAACTTTGTTAATAAGATCTTCATTAACAAAAGTTTTTCCCAATGAAGCAAGATGATTAATTATATGAGTAAATCGTTTTTGCATTTCTTGAATGCTTTCCCCTTAATTCATTTTAAACAATTCATATTCATGGGTAAGTCTATTTATTCTAGATCTTTTCACTTCACTTGTGCCCTCATAAGTTACTTGCAATGTATCCCACATTTCTTGAGCGGTCTTATAATTTGACACCCTAAAAATTTCATCATATCCTAAAGAAGTAGTGATGATATTCTTGGCTCTCAAGTTATATTGGATCTTTTTCTTGTCATCATCGGTCCATTCATTTCTTAGTATATTTGTTCTAACACCATTAACTAGACGTGTGGGGACAAAAGGGCCATTTTCAACAGTATCCCATACATCAATATCAATAGCTTCAATAAAAATCTTCATCTTTTCTTTCCAATATGCATAACCATCCCCATTGAAAAAGAGAGGTCTATTTATAGAAGAATCTTCATTAGAAAAATCATTTGAAGTCATCTTTTCTCTTGGCGTGGCTAAGCTCTTTATACAAGAGTCTAGCTCTAATACCACTTGTTACCAAGTGGCTTCAATACTCAAGAGGGGGGTGATTTGAGTTTATAAAACAAGTTCGCAATTCTTTTGCAAAACACTTGAATGTTGAATTTCGTTGAAGGTATTGACTATTTGAAATGAATGAATTGATAAGAACGATAGATATTACTTAATAACCAACTAAGAGAGAAGTAATCAAGTAAGAAAATAAGTAATACACAAATGTAAAGAGAAGGGTTTAGAGAATCAAACACAATAGTTTATCCTGGTTCGGCCACCAATCCACTTGTGACCTACGTCCAGTTCTCAAGCAACCACTCGAGATTTTCTATTATATCTTCAAGCTTTAATAGGTGGTTAACAACCTTTACAAACTTGAGCACTCAACTCCTTGGGATCCCTCACCCTTGAGCTTGAGCCTTTTCAAACAAAGGGATACCTCACCCTTTACAATTTGGAGGGATACCTCACCTTCTCTTACAAAGCAATTAAGATTGATCGAATGAAACTCTCACTAGAGTAAATGATATAAATTGAAGCTCTTAGAATGCTCTCAAAAGATATCTCAACGATTTGTCAAAAACAGAGCAATAAATGATTTCAAGAATTGATTCTCATTTTGATATGTTATAAAGATGTTTCAGGTTTAAGAAGCTCTATTAATGATGCCCCAACATCTATATTTAAAGAGATATGCACTTAAGGAGCCGTTGGGGGATTAAAGGCAAGCATTTATAGTCGTTGGGCATGTCAGAACACTAGTAATCGATTACACGTTTCTGGTAATCAATTACATGGTAGTTAGAACATGTTCTTGGCTTTCTGGGGAGGTTGTAATCAATTACCAGCCTTGTGTAATCTATTACACGCCCTCTGACTTGTTAGTAATCAATTACATGGTTGATGTAATCGATTACACGCCCTCTGACTTATTGGTAATCGATTACATGGTTGATGTAATTAATTACAAGGCTTCTGTTTAGCTTGTAATCGATTAACACACGTGTGTAATCGATTACTTTCCATATTGAACACATTTTTCAAGCCTAAATGATGACTCATGTCATTTCTAACTTTAAGAAACTTGGATTATATGTTTAACATGATCCAAGATTAAAATCAACATCTTTTTAGAGTATGAACTTTGAAAAACATATTAATTAAAAACATCTTTGAAAAACCATTTGAGATATCTTAAAAGCATTTAACATTGATGTTCTAAGGCCTATGTCTAAATAAACCTCTTGATTTCTTTCTTTGATCTTGATCTTCTCTTTTGCACTTGATCTTCATCTTTGGCTTTGTTATCATCAAAAAATCATTTGACAAGCTTTAAGACATAAGCATTCACACAAAATAGTAAAGATATATATATATATATCAGAGCTAAAGTGTAGGCATCAATACCTACACCTATACTATCATCTATTTGGCCTCAGGCCATGCATACATACATCATAAGTATAAAGTACTAAAGTTATGGGCATCAGTGCCTCAAACAATATAATTACAATCATCCATATTAGTATCTAAGTCAGCTATACAAAAGAAATCTCGATAAGTATACACATATCTACCATACATGCAAATATGATGTGGTACACTATACAACTCAAAATAATCACATCCTAAGTGTAGCCTATCACAAAAGTACAATCCTCCAACAGCGATGTCAAGCAGGCGGGAACAAGATGATGAGACTCGACTAGTAACTCATATACTGTCATATATTCATGTAGATCATATACGAGTTGGTCGCTGGGTCATATACCCACCAACACTCCAATGGCTCTCGGTAGATCGATACCAACAACATCTTCAATTTGTAACAGAAAGGGCAAGAATACCACAGAAACACAAATAGGGTGAGAATTCTAAGAATTCTCAGTAATACTAACATGCAAGAGTCATCATGATGATTCCAACTGCTACAAGGTTTTAACAAACATTTACAAATAAAAAACTAAGTGGCATAAGCCAAAATAGTTCATTATCCCCGAGGCAAAGGTTCATTTTAATATTACAGTCCACATAGATTAATATTCTGATTTATATATCAATAAATAAATCATCATAAATCAACCACAGGGTAAATCCCAAAGCACAACATCATTCACAGAAATTCTTAGAAGAGAATTATTCATAACCAGAATAATACAGGAATCAACAACAGAAAAATAGAATCATATCTCCAATGCATAATGCAATGCAATGCCATGTATGTTTCTCTTGAATTAATGCAATGTCATGTCATGACTACATTCATATACCTTATAGTGCTCATTTCATTAATTCATCATCTCATTAGCTCATTCTTGTGGGATCTCAGATCCTCATAACAAGTAGGGAGTTCTCTGCTCCACCTACTATTTACAATTGGTGATAGCCTATTTTTCAGTTGAGTAATTGTAACACCCTCCACAGGGCATCACATTTTTAAAGAAAACTTAAAATCTGAAAATCATTTTATAAAAGCTTTGAGTTCTAAAAGATAAGTTTTTAACTTTCTTTTCATAGAAATATAAACTTTCCAAAAATTTTAAGAAAAACATAAATTAAATTGAATTGATTAATACACATATTATATATACCACAAAATATTCATTAAATAAATAAAACATGTAACTTACAGACTCAGAGAAACAGTAGCCAACCCAATGACGGGTACTACTAATAGCACGGTAACAACACTAACGAGAAAACCCAACCTACATGTTCTATTTCTCCACCAACTGCAACTTGTTGAAACTTGGAAGATCACTCCTTGACGTCGTCACCATCTTCAGAATTTTGCCTCCAATGGATCTAAGAAACTTGTTTCGTCTACTATACGAATTTAAATAAAACAAATACAACAAACAATACAGTAAAGAGGTGAGATCCCCATTCACCAATACCAGTATGGTAGCAAAGAAAGATACGAATGACAAAGTCATTCCATACACACAAATATCACAAATATAGTCATGTTGTCAATTTACAAATAATTCCAATAAACACATATTATAATAAAATGAATAATAATAACATTACCGTGATAGATATAACAATGGATACAATTAAATTATATAGTCACAACATACATAATATCTCAACAGTGAATATAAATAACCACATAAAGATACAGATCACATATGCAAATGTAATGATACAGATAGATAAAATAGAACAAATAAATAACATTAAATTGTATAAAACATAAATATATGAAATGTGACACAACCCTACTCCATGGAGCTAAAAAGAAATATAGAAATCAGAGAGAACGACCGCAAAATCTATTAGTATCGTCGACTGCCCAAAAAAAACCATTGCGCTGTCACACATTGCGTCTATGGCCCACTGAAATAGCATAGTGGTGTAGCATACTGTCATACATCGTGTCACTACGGGCTTGCATTAATAGACTTCACAAGATCTTGATTAAGTATAGTGCTTATCGAGTCCATTAGTGTGTTACCAGTCACCACGACCTAGAGGAGCGACCAACTGTCCATATATGGAATTCTGTACACTAAAGTCTCCAAGTTCATTCAATTTGAACTGCACTACGCCTATCACACCGACAACACGATGTTGTTCACCTTGTCAATCAAATCGCCAAAATTGGCATAACTCAATATATGAGAAAATTCCAAATGTATACAGTACGCACCCACCTGGCAATACTGCAACAAAATTACAAATATGCCCTCACTGGCAAATCGTATAAAAAAAGATAGTACGCACCCACCTGGCAATACTGTGGTAAAAAAAATTGTTTCACCATCTGTCCGGGTCCACCACTTTGGCCCGACAGTAAAAACTTACTGTTTTCGTCAATCGCGTAAAAATTTTATCGCGTTTTCAAAATCTCGTCGTTTTTACAAACGTTTTTAAATCGAGTAAATATATTTTGCTATTTTTAAAATCGCGTAGAGTTTTTCAAACGTTTTCTCAATCGCGTAAGATTTTTAAATCATTTTCTTGTCCGACTTCCGTAAAAAAAATTATTGTTTAAATAAACAGAAATAATATTTAATACATTTTAAACTACGTAGAATATTTTTCATACTGTATACTGTCTATTGGATATCTTTTCTATCTTATTTGTCCGTTCTTAATAGAAATTAACAGTATTATGCTTAGAAAATTTATAATAATGGTTTTCTAATTTTTCTGTTAACAATTCCTTTTTATTTATTTTACAAACCATTTAATTAAACTTTTGAAAACTACTAACATGCTTCAAAATTATAAAATGAGCTATATGTTAGAAATTTACAAAAGCTACTGTATTTTCTTCTAATCGTAAAATCATTAGTTTTGACTTCTTAAACTTAATTTTAATCCTTTCATTTCTTCAAAACTCATTATAATAAAATTCTTTTTAGCATTTATTACTTAACCTTAGTTGAAAACAATTCTATAAATCAAAAACATTTAAATTTGGCATATTGATCGAAAATCATTCTATGCTTTATAATTCATTCCTACTTATTTCCATACATTTAATCTCTTATAAAATTCTTGATCTAATTTATTTTTATTAAATTATCTAGTCCATAGTTAGAAAATAAATTTGGATCAAAGGTATGTGGCATGTTGGCCAAATTTAACAAAGTATTTGCATTTGATCTTTAAATTATTTTTCATCTTCTAAATAAATGTCAAATTTATTGTATTACCTAAATTCATTAAATCATTGTTTTAGAAAATGGTTTGGAAATGATTTTAGAAATCATAATTGCTTGACTTTGGCATGTTGGCCGAAATACATAATTTCATCCATTGATCCATAAATTCATTTTTCTTACTCTAAACAAATTGGTAACTTGTCAATTTTCCTAGGTTAATTAAATCACACTTTTAGAAAATTGATGAGAACATTTTGGTTCTCCTTTTTGCATTGAGGCCGTGAGCTTGGATTTGTGTTCTTTGGAACACTCATGCAAATCCTTGTATATTATTTACATGTTACAATAATTATCATGCATATAAGTACACATACCATATATTAAAACAACCATAAAACACATACAAAATATTAAAGCTATTAGACATGCTTGCACATATAATCAATCACAATTAGGAAAAACAATAAGCAATCAAGTGAATGAATCCTTATGGATTCTTCACCACAAACACAAACATTCCTCACCACCAACACATGGTTGATGAGGGTAATCTCCCTCTTACCTCTTGAAGAACCTCCAAAGCTCCTTGTATGTCTCCTTCAAGATGAACTTCAACCACCAAGAGCTTCTTGAAAATCAAAGAAAACATGCAATATTAATACCTAAGGCTCTAAACTAAAATAATCATGGATTAAAATCATGATTAGAACTTTAAAATGGATAGAAACATGAAGATTAAAGAATCCTACCTTCAAGGCTTCAAACTTAAATTTTGAAGATCAAGATAGAAAATGGATGATTTAAGCTTAGGTTTCAACTACAAAGTATCTTGAGATGAAGTAAAGAAGCAAGATATAAGGTAGTTTAAAATTATAGAAGAGTAAGTGATGGAAAAGGATGAGGAGGCCGTGAGGTTGGAGAAGAAAAAGAGAAGAAAAAGAGAAGAAATATTTGAGAGATTTGCTTGTTTGATAGCTTTGGAGAAAAGATGAAGACTTTGATTAAATGAAATAAGTCTCCTATTTGCTATGCATGGCCGTGAATCACTTTGAGAGAAGGTGAGAATTATGTTTGGTTTTGCTCCCTCCAAATGCATGGTCGTAAATGCATAGGAATAAGAATGAACTGAATTGTTGAATATTGCCTTCCTAAAGGCATGCATTACCGTAGAAGCACATGGAAAGAAGCCACTAAAATTGACTTGGTCTTACTTGGTTAATTTAATGATAGATAGCAAGAATTGAATGGTAATATTTGCTTCACCAAAAGCTTGCTTTGCTGTAGAAAGCAACAAAGAAAAGCCATCAATATTGACTAGTCTTCCTTTTATTCAATTTGGCTTTCTACATGCATTTCACAAAGTCTTTCTACGTGAATTCACTTTGTGAATTGGCTATTAGAGCAATTTCTCTTCTCCTTCACCGTAGACCAACAACTTTAAGAAGTCCAATATTTGTTTAAAAGCTTGCTTCCTATTGGTCCTTAAAGAGTCAAGCCATTATTCTTGACCAATTTCTATTGGTGCACACTGTATATTTTCTAATATACTTTAACCAATGAACAATAATTACTGTTTATAAAGCAATGTTTATTATCTAATGGATAATAAAATATACTTAGATTTTTCTCTTATTTTAGCTGAGTAACAACTATTGCTGATCATTTTCTACTGATTACCCTTGATGAGTCATGGAGCGAGTCATCAAAGAGAAATTTCTAGAACATGTGACTCACTACGATGAGTCAGTATGTTGAGTCAGCGTAGATATTTTCTAAAACGGGTGAGTCAGCATGGCGAGTCAGCATGGCGAGTCGGCGTCTTTGAGTCACGGCCGTGTCGGCATGATGAGTCACAAGTCTTTGAGTCATCAATGGTGAGTCAAGATGATGACGAGTCATCAGCTGAGTCACCAACGGTGAGTCACAGCACTGAGTCATCAGCTGAGTCATCATAGAAGCTTCTGGAAGAGGTGACTCACTACGGTGAGTCACAGGGTGAGTCACCGCTTCTGGAATCTTCCAGAATCTGCTGAGTCATGGTGCTGAGGTGTCACGCCACGTGTCGAGTTTCTATTGGCCCGTTGCGATGAGTCATCATCCACTAGATATTTTTCAAGAAAAATATCATCCAATAGATAATAAAACATACCCTAATTTTATTTGTCAGATAAAATCGTAAGAAAATAAAACTTCAAAAATTGACTCCGGTTTCGGGTTTAGTAAGCTCCCCCGGCTTCAGATAATAATAAAATTTCCCTAGTCCAAAAAATTTTAAATTTCCTGACTCGAAGCAAATCACATAAATCACCCAAATAAAATCACAGACAGTAATATAAAACACTGTATCATACAGAAAAATTTAAAACAGTACATTCGGGACGTAATGGTCATTTTCTCATTTTTTTCCCACAACCGAGCAAATCACTCAAAACACTCAAATAAAATTACAGACGGTAAAAATATATCTGTATATCACACAGAAAATTTAAAACAATAAATTTGACAAAAAAAATTTATTTTACTGTCTCGAAGCAAATTACGCAAAACGACCAAATAAAATTAGAGCCTGTAAAATATACTTGTATTTCATGCAGAAAAATAAGAAACAGTAAAACAAGGACACAACAGTCGTTTACACAAAAGCTTGAAAAACAGCAAACAGGACATTCGAAATATTTTTCCAAAAAAAATTATGGTGTTACAGTAATCATCCTTTACATAATCGCACTCGATCACACAACCCTATCCCTTATAACTTGGGCCTAGCTCCATAGTCAAGAATAACTTATAAGATCATCTCCAGTGCATGAGAGGATCATGTCCACATCATAGTGCCATTTTTTTTTATCCGAGCACTAAAGGAGTTTTCATAGTACTATGCTATTCTTTATTTTTCTAACTCAATTCAACAGTTTCAATAGCATTTCAATGTCATTCCATGCATGTTCATCATTTATGTCATGGTTCCAGAATGCCAATCAATTCAAATTATACAACTATTATGAGCAATGCTTATATCACCACATATATCATAATAACAGAATTGGCTACATCACATCATTTGTCTTAATGATGAATCTTTCATCAACAAGTATATAAACATCCTTTATTCAGTTCTTGCACAGAATCATAAGACAAGTTATCATTTTCAAAAGACATCTTATTAGAATAGTTATAAGACAACTTATCAGCCACATAAGTTACCATATCCCTGTTTCAAGCCATCTTAGTTAAGGCTTCTAGATTTCATCAAATTAGGCCTTACCTTTAATCAACCTAGTTAAACAATTTTGCCTTAACTAGCTTAGAACCTAATTAATCATTTTATCATTAATTAAATTTAATTAGCCAATTTACATCTAATTTAGCTTATCCAAAATGTTACACCAACCTTCTAAATTCACCATTTACCAACCAATAACCTAATTAATTTCCAATTATGGTTCCTAAGCTAGATTAAATCTAAATTCCATCAATTAAATTTAAATCACATTTGTAAGCTCTCTAACTTCCTAAAAACCGAAACCTACATTGAGCAAAACTCACAAAACTGAGCTTGCACTCATCCTTAATCACACAATTAAGCTAAGAAAGGTTAATTAAGGTTCATTTTAACCTAATTAAGAATCAAAACAAGTTGGTGTAAGTCCTCCTAGAGAACCTGAAACCACCGTCTTCACCATATCCATCATGAATTCAAATTTCAGCATTTAATCCATAAGTTTCCAACACACAAGCATTTATTCATCAAGCTATACCATCAAGAAACCAATTTGAAACCAAATTACTCCCTTGGACCCGAGACCTAGGTTCGGCCAAGGTGAGAATAATTCAACAATCCATTACATGCAATTATATAAACAAGTTCACAGTCATGCAGTCCATCATAGTTTCAAATCCAATAAGCTATCAAAACCAGATTCACCTAATGGAACCCGAAACTTAGCTTCCAAACCCTCATCAATTTTTCAAGCCAAAACCACATGCAATAAGCACATTCAATCAAGAATAAGATGAAGAGAAGCAAAATGATCATAGACCCCTACTTGGATGCCAAAGGTGCAAGTTGGAGAGGGCGAAAGAAAAGTTAAAGGTGCTCCAAATCACAGTCCATTTAGTGCACTTGATAGAGGAAGTATCAAGGAACATTTTTGTCTTTTGGTCTAGGTTAGGACGAAGTCCCTAAGGTTACCATGCAAGAGCTCAAAACTTGGAGCCTTTTGTTGTCATGGAAGAGAGCTTAGGCGTGGAGAAGAAAGAAATGAAGGGAAAAGAGATAAATGAGGGGGAAGGGTGCGGGTTTGGGTTAGTGGAGGAATAAGAAGCTTAACTTTTAAGTTTATGTCACCATTAGTCACTTGGTTAAGTTCTAATGTTCCTAAAAAAATTCTAATCCTTAATCATTATAGTTTTAATTCCTCATCTTTCTTTAACTCCTTAGGGTTCATATAGAATTTTAACTTAAGCCACTTAGTGCTAATTAGGTCCCAATTATTTGTAATAGGTAGCTAACTTAAGGTTCAAGTAACCTACATGCATGCAATCCTATTAGTTTATGTCTAATTAAGCTTAAACCCTCGCATATCATTTCTTATTATCCTCCAATAAAATTCAAACTTAGCTAGGAAGTTTTTTTTTTGCATGAATTCCAATTGGTCAAGAAGTAATCATGAGTTTTTAATTTAAGTTAAATAAGATTTTAACCCTCTAAATTTATTCTAATTTATTTTCATGCATTATTAAGTCCTAACTTAATTATAAGGTCAATATTTTCATCTAAATTTATTCCTTAATTTATAAAATTAATTTCATAATCTTATCATATTTATTTTAATTTCTACGCTACTTTTAAACTAGTAAAAATCACTATAATTTGCTAACAATACTAATTTTATTTATTTAAGTCCAAAAAATTCACCATAAGTACTTTTATTAATTTGGAACTCAATTATAAATTTTTATAATTTTTCTCACTCATTTAAATTTTCTATGTATATTCTGACTATTATTTTTAGCTTAACTTACGCACTAAATTATTCTTGTCAACACGTAAATTACAAAAATTCACAAAGATACACAAATAAATCAAGCAAGCAATTTTTTTTCTATTAATTTAGCTATTTATTCAAGCAAATTAGGAGTAGGATTTTACATATAAAAGCTAACATTATATATATATATATATATATATATATATATATAGAGAGAGAGAGAGAGAGAGAGAGAGAGAGAGAGAGAGAGAGAGAGAGATGAATGTTTATTCTAAGAGGTAAAAAAGTGAATCTTGACTATTAGATCTTATATGAATGGTCAAGATTAGAACATAAATACATGTGACTTTTTTAAGTGGTCATATGACCTTTAAGTAACTTTTAATTTTAATCATTTATGTATGGTTGTATAGTCAAGATTTACTCATCTCATAATAAAAACTCCTCTCACTATATATATATATATAACATTTTCATATTAATAGAACATATTTTTTGATTTATTATTTAGTTTTATATTTTACATATTAAAATATTACTTATCAATGCTTGTCATATTAATAAAATAAAATCTTTAATTTAAATACATGCAAAAAGTATTTAAAATATCAAATTCTTGCAATTTTTATGCATAAATGATAAAAATAAAAATATGGTCATCATCATCATCATCATTATTATTATTATTATTATTATTATTATTATTATTATTATTATTATTATTATTATTATTATTATTATTATTATTATTATACTGATTCAACTACGATTTAACCACGGTTCACCGATTCGATGATCAGTCTGATTTTCAGAACATTGATATATATCATCAATCATATACAAGTCTAATTAGATAGGTTGACACCCATGTCATATGTTACATCTCTATTAGAAAATCGTAGATCTTGTAGTATTCTCTAACTTTGAGATCCACTCTTTAACCCCTTCTCTATCAAAATTAGAGATATGGACTTCTTTGTAGCTTTTCAATTGAGTTTTTTTGCCATTGCACCCTAACAATAAATGCACCAATCAATAGAACTAAGATTCTCCTAATGAGTGACATTGGCATTGTAAGGCTTATTTATACAATTGTGCCCATTAATTAACTATCAATGCATCTATACTAACTACCCTATTCACAAATTGTATCTTGCCCTAAATTCATTGGTTGTGATACCCAATTCACATTATGTGATACCATTTCATTTAGGTTGTGATATTTCATCTCTCTAATCACTTTGGGACCTCCAAGCTTGGGATGTTTGGTGACATAATGGTTACGCGTTAAGGGAGGGGGTGCGACTAAGCTTGGGATGTGACAAAACATAATTCTTTTTATTCAGTAGTGGATACTAAGGTGTACCTAAAATAGATACGTCACAATAGTTTCCTCTTTATGCAGCAGCAGCCGTAGAGCATGTTGAACTGGGAGGGGTTGGTACCTGTAAAGGGACTCCAACACTCAAGTCAGACTGTGCACAAGTAAGGTTATGCTATGAGTGATAAGTTACCTATGTTGTTGGGTAAGCTTGAGATTTATAGAGGTTGGATAAGAGATACGCTCCCATAATAGTCACAGGTAGAGATATTTTTCCTTGTTGGTTATAGAGAATTCCTATAATATCGAAATGTTGATACTGTAATCATTAATGGCTAAAGGCAATTATAGGCACTATTATTATGCATGATCATAATTGGCAATAATAGCTTCTCAGGATTTATCTATTAAGCAAATCATGCGGTAATGTTGCTGCTACCCAATGCTGCGATCCGATATGCATAGAGTCAAGATCTCATCTTCGCGCCATAATCGAATCCCTACTTAGGACCGTCAAAGATGGACTCCAGCATGCTACATGCTGGTTGACTTGTTGGGAATTGCAGAAACAAAATGTAGTAGAAAAAAACAAAAATTCCACCAAGGATCCATGCGAAAAGAGGACCATAATCTATAATTTTTTAGTTTACCTTTTGAAACGAGATGAAAATGTAAATCACCAACACCGTAACAATGATGATGCCTTTGCAGTATCCACTCGAATAGACTCACGAACATCTAACGTCTGCAATTTTGGAGTCTCACATCTCTAACACAATGTTAGCTGTGAAGAGAAAAGAAACCTATCACTATCTCATTCACTATTTCTGTAGGTGCGGCTAAGGTTCTGTTTTGCATATCTAGCAGATCCTTTAGCAGTACTATCTATAATAGTGAGTGCCTTAAGTGATGAGAGCAACAGTAGGGTTAGCTGTGCAACCTTTGGACTCATCTGTTATAAGTTAGGCCCACGATGGAATCCTAGTCCAACTTGGATTCTCGTTGCTCCAATTTTAATCTGCTCTATATGTGTGACCCTGTAAGTTCTCATGACATTGACAATAATATTAAAATCTCATTTTAATATTACAAGCAGGGATGCAGACTTAAAGGATGCAAACCCAAGTGCATGTTATCTCAAGTAATAAATTTCTTGAGAGTCCGAGGTCGAGGTAAAATTAAAGGTAAGGGAAGGCTTTGTCACAACAATAAAGATAATAAAATTTGTTTACAATTAAATTAAAGAACTTGCTTGGGTTAGGAGATCCACTTTTGGTAATAAATTAAAGGTAAGATTATTTCTCTTTATAACTCAATTGAAATCCACACACAACGGAGGTTCCAATCGGAAAATATAACATTCAAAGTTCAATTATATATGCAATCATATTATGATTCCTTTAATTATCTACCAACATTTGTAAATGAGTTCAAGCATTCACTGTGCCAATCCTATTATCTACAATAAATCAAGATCTCCATTATACAAAGAAGGTTTCTAAATTGATTGGAAACAAAATACAACACATGTAATGTCCATTTGATAATATATCATTTAAGCACAAGAAATAGAATAATCTAACCTTATTTCATTACCAAGAGCTTCACTCTTTCACCCAAGCAAGATGAAGATTTAGTTACTCATAGACAAGAAGAAAAAAAGAGAGAAGAAGAGAAAGATGAACATAGCTTCAATTTAAAGCAAGAGAAAATTACAATAAAGGAAAATAATAAACAAGCATAACCATAACTTCTAAAAACTAAGCCTAACACCAAAGTCCCCTAAATGATTAGCCAATGGAGCCTTTTATAGAGGATTAGAGATACAAAATGATAAGGGGGCTGATTAAGAGTAGGTAAGGAGTAACTGGATGAGTGGAAAATGCCAAATGGTGAGTTGGTGAGTGAAAAATTATTGAGACTTTTTGTCTCTGAAATCATTCAATGCTAATCTCATGGATGTCATCAGAATGAAGCAACGTGTCTTCCTGAAAGTTGTATCATTTTGTCTCAACTTTCCAATGCCACCAAAATCATCCAAAAATTCGTCCTACAACCCAACATATGACCTAATTACTGCAGACTGTTTAGGCCCAGTTTCAGCACCTCTGTTTTGACTTCCAAACCCAATATCACCTCCAAGATGTCCGAATGAGCTCTTATATTCTTCATGAAAGTTGTACATATGGGTCTTAAATTTTAAATCTCCAAATTTAAGCACAAGAAAATTCCTACAACCTGAGTTATGCTCTGATTATTGCACACTGTTCAAGTTCCAGTCACAAAACTTATGTTTTGACTTCCAAGCCCATTTAGCTCCACTAGATGTCAATATTTTACCTAGAGCTCTACATGAAAGTTGTAGAGCCCTCTATTATCTTTCCTACAAGGTAAGATACATAATTTTTACACATCTAGAACTCAAGATATGGCAAAAATATAGAAATAGTGTAAGACCAAAATAGTGCTAAAAAAATCAATTAAGTCAAATTTGAGTCCAAACTTACAAAACATAACTAGGCTTAATCAATTAAGTACATGGAAAGTGTAAATGACGAAAAATAGGGTTTATTAATGTATAAAATATATGATTATCAGGCAGTGAGTGATATCTAGCAACACATCACTACTACCCAAGTAATAAGAATGTCAGTGATTTGACATAACCATTCCCTGATCAATATTTTCGTGTAGTTTAGTCCCTTTGTCTAGATATCTAGATTGAACACAAGGCATGGAACGTGTCACCCTTGTATAGTTCAATCTTCCATTTCCTGATACTCGAGTAGACTTAGTGATAACAAATGAGATTAATATCTCATATTAACTCATTTAAGCATGTCCATGTATTTCGTAGTCTCACTTAATCAGGGGCCCCAAAGATATTACTCCTGTTATGTAGTAGGAATAAATCCCATCTAGGTTACTCATATCCCTCCATATGATTCCTAGTATATCCAATAACTAACTTTATAATTACCTTGTTACAGATGACGTTTGATGGCATTAAAACATACAACTCCTCATGCTGGAATCATAGTGATTCAGGTCAAAGGACCATATACGCTATTATCACTATGAGAATCGCTTATGACACTCACATAATGATCCACAACATGTTCTCATGGTGGGTCAACCCAATACATCATTACTCTAATATGTATCTATATGAAGACTCAAAATCTCATATCTATGACCCATCAGATGTGGCCAATAGTCTACGCACATACTAGTCTCAATACATTTTTGTCGTCTTGATTAACAATAATACTTGACAAGGGACATTTAAGAATATCATTCTGATTTTATCCAATAGGATCTCACGATCAAGTCATCCACTTGATGTCCTATGGCATATAAATTGCTATTCTAAGGACTTTATTATGTATATCATAAAAAACACAATTAATGAAATGCCTCATATTATAAATAAATAGCATAATGCAATGTAAGCTAGTACAGTCAAAATGAATTGGCCTCTAAGGCATGTACCAACATGACCTATGGGACATGATCCCAGATCACAGTCCAAAACAATTGCCCCCAGCTCAGCGCTTAGATGGGACAGGTAAGTGTCAATGTACTAAGTTTAATAGGAGCACATATTGCACAGTGGAATGTTTTCCAAAAGGGTGAGGTCCGTTATAGTATGCCTCTGAGGTTAACGTGTAAGGTCGAGATCCGAGGTGGATCGCTTTGTTTACGTTGTCATTCTACCATTCGAGGTATATCATTTATTTCCCCTACGTATAATTCATAGGGACTTCATCTTTTCTTGCAGCTTTTACTTCTATAACTTGTAGTAGTTTAAGCTTGCTTGGGAAACTATCGTTTTGACTTTATTAGGAATTAAAGGTCCTTTAAAAGAGGATAGCAGTCTTATGCTATTTCTTAACTATCTGTTACTCCCATGACTAATTAGAGCGAGGAAGCATTAAAACGCGACTTCCAACATGCGATCAGTTCACCTTTTCAGGGACTAATTAAAATGCTTTATTCCCTTTATAAATAGGGAATGTTTGCATTAAGGTTGGCATTCCTTTTGTTCTATGGCTTTGCTTAAGAATGATCACTTTTTAGAGAATGGTTTCTCTCTCATTTCTTGTATGCATGCAGAAAGCTTTGCTCCCATATGAAATCATTTTCTTATTCTTCCCAAAATCCTTAAAGGTATTTACATTTTTACAGTAGTCTCTCTGGTGGAGGCCTTTCTTTCTCGGCGTAATGATTTGGTGAGGATCAAGTAACTTCCCTATGTGGGCTGGCCAATATGCATCTGGGCTGCAGAAGTCTTTCTTTCCTGGTGTACACAGGAACATGCGACCTTTCTATGTGTGTTGGAGGGATTCACTGCTTCTGTGTAATTCCTGTGATGCATGAAGGTGCTCCACATTTTGTCCTTCTCCTTTCTTGGTTATTCTGGAGGCACTTGGCCATAGTTTCTCTTCCTAAGTGCAGCTAGATACGCAGGAGGGCTCTAAGGTGGAAAGATTCCTTGAAGCAACTTAGGGTGATTTAAAACAACTCGGAGTGATTGTGAAGCATTCCATTAATGTTGAACAATCTTTTGATGCAAAGTATAACATCCTATTACTGAAATCTCATAAATTTAACCTTTATTGTTAGGAATTGCGGAACAAATGCAGTGAAAAAACAAAAAAAAAATTCCACCAAGGATCTATGTGAAAAGACCATAATCTATGATTTTGAATTTACCTCTTGAAGCAAGATAAAAATCAAACGATGTGAATCACCAACACCGTAATAGTGACGATGTCACTGTGGTATCCACACAAATAGACTCACGAATGTTCAACGTCCACAAAAAAGAGTCTCACGTCTCTGACATAGTGTTAGCTGTGAAGAGAACAGAAATCTGTCACTCTCTCACTCACTGTTTCTGTAGGTGCGACTAGGGTTCTGTTATGTATACTTAGCAGCCCCCTTAACAGTACTATTTATAATAGTGACTGCCTTAAGTGAGTGTAAGCAGCAACAGGGTTAGTTGTGTAGCCTTTGGACTCATCTGTTCTGAGTTAGGCCCATGATAGAATCACAGTCCAACTTGGATTCTCATTGCTCCAATTTAGTCGGCTCTATGTGTGCGACCCTACAGGTTCTCATGATGTTAGCAATAATGTTAAAATCCCATTTTAATATTTCAAGTAGTGAGCGGTATCTAGCAACACATCACTACTACCCAGCTAATGAAAATGTCAGTGATTTGACATAACCTTTCCGTGATCAATGTTTCCAGGTAGTTTAGTCCCTTTGTCCTGATATCTAGATTGAACACAAGGCATATAACGTGTCACCCTTGTATAGTTCAATCTTCTGTTTCCTGATACTCGAGAAGACATAGTAATAACAAATGAGATCAATATCTCATATTGACTCATTTTAGTATGACCATGCATTTCGTAGTCTCACTCAATCAGGGGCTCCGAAGATATCACTCATATTATGTAGGAGGGACAAATCCCATCTAGATCACTCACATCCCTCTGCATGATTTGTAGGATGTCCAATAACTAACTTTATAATCATCCTGTTACAAATGACGTTTGATGACATTAAAACATACAACTCCTCATGAAGGAATCATAGTGATTTCAGGTCAAAGGACTACATACACCATTATTGCTGTGAGAATCGCTTATGATACTCATGTAACGATCCATGCAACGTTCTCATGGTGGGTCAGTCCATTGCATCATTACTCTAATATGTACCTTTGTGAAGACTAGATATCTTATATCCATAACCCATGAGATGTAGCCATCAATTTATGCACATACTAGTCTTAATGCATTATTGTTGTCCTGATTAACAATAATACTTGACTATGGACATTTAAGAATAATGTTATGTTTCATCAATATCCATGTACTTGATCAAGATTGAGAGGATGTGTAGCTTCATCTAGGGTTTGCTTGCTTCATCATGGAGGCACGTACCCCCATCTGTCCATGGATGTTCCTCAATCCGTGTTCCTCTCCTTCACCTTCTTCGTCTTCTCCATCAACTACTTTTCCTCAACGTAGGACTTTCGCTCAGGCGTTGAATAATTCTTTTGACATACCTATCATTCAACTACCTCAGCCATGTGTGAAAGGAGATTCTATCTCCATTACAATCTCTGAGGATGAGTATCAAAAAGGGATTGATAGTAGTAAGAATAACTTGCATGATCGCCTTCTTCTTGAAAGGGGAAATCAACCCATCAAGTTCGCTCACTTGCATGCCAAGTTATCGAGGCTGTGGAAACCTATAAGGCAATGACGCATGATTCCGCTTGGGAAAGGATATTATGAGTTTAGCTTTGCATCACCTGAAGACCTCTGGAGTGTTTGGGTAGTCGGTTCTTAGAATTTAGAGCCAGGTGTTCTAAGACTTTCTAAATGAAGTCAAGATTTTAACTCGAACACACAAAAACAAACTCACGTTCAATGCTAGATTTGTATTTATGATCTGTCTCAAGAATATTGGAGGCCAAGAATCTTGTTTGAAATCGCTAGTGGAGTAGGAATTCCATTATCATTAGATGAAACTACAAGAAACAAAGCTTTCGGTCACTTTGTTAGGGTTCTTGTTGATATTGACCTTTCTAGAAATCTACCGAATACTATCATGGTGGAGAGGGTAGGCTTTACTTTCTTTGTGGGGATAGATTATAAAAAACCGCCCAATTTTTGTAACTATTGCCAATCTATTGGCCACACAGTTGTTAACTGTAAGAAGAAGAATGGTAATCATTATATCAAGATTCAGAAAGATCCTCACCAATTGCAAAAAGGAAAGGTGATTTATGTTCCTAAACAAGTTAAGATGGTTATAGGCATTCCAAAGGTAATGGAGTGGAGGATATGCAGGTTGCTGATCCAGGCAATTCTGATAATGTGATTGGTGATCAGATTGCTGATCAAGTCAATAATGATTAAGGAAATCATGACAATGTGATTGGTGATCCTCTTGTTGACATTATTCCAGATCATGGAAATATAGTAGGGGATTATGTGGTTCAACTGCTAGGGATAAAGAATCTGCTTTGAATGATACTAATTCTGGTTTAGGGAATACTGATGATGAAGATGAATATGTTGAAACCATATTTGATGGAACCCGTGGGGTTGTGTCTACTAGTCTACCTACTAGTAATAGAAATGTCACTAATTCTACTGACACAGAGTTTGTTCCCAATTCTGTGCAAAGTAGTGGAGATGTTGTTGTTACTGTTAGTGGCAGGGAGGTAACCACACCTGAACTTAATTCTAATGTTGTTCCCTACAATGTGGAAAAGGATCTCAGAATCTTATCAAATTTTTGGGGGGATGCTAATGAAGATGAGATTGAGAATTCCTCACCCTCTAACTTAGAAATGGAGAAAGCTAAGGAGGCAGAAGGTTTTACTGTGGTTCTTTCTAAATCACAGAAAAAGAAGCAAAAGAAAAGTCAGAGAAATTTGACTAGGCATGATTATAATACCCGGTTAAGGGCAGGCCCCTGAAACTATGCTTAATGAAGATCTTGTATTGGAATGCTAGAGGCCTAGGGAATGATGCTGCTAGGCTTGTTTTGAAAAAACTTTGTTCTACTCATAAGCCAAATTTTCTGTTTATCTCAGAGCCATGGATAGCTCCATATCAATTTCCTTCTTCTTTTTGGAGATAACATCACTTAAAGCCTTTCATTGTTAATAGTAAAAGTCATTTATTACCTAATATTGGGGGAATGTGTGATGATTCTT
Organism: Ormosia emarginata; assembly: GCA_029884605.1. Taxonomy (NCBI): domain Eukaryota; kingdom Viridiplantae; phylum Streptophyta; class Magnoliopsida; order Fabales; family Fabaceae; genus Ormosia; species Ormosia emarginata. Next base: position 20,679,818 of record JAQQTP010000074.1, on the reverse strand, counting down.
TTGATCCTGTGGTGATTTCAGTTCCTTCACAACAAATTTCTATTTCTATTATGTGGGATAGTCAAGTGGTTCATATTGCTGCTGTTTATGCTAGTACTTTATATGTGATTAAGAGAAATCTTTGGCTTGAGCTGGCTTAATTGTAGGAAGACTATCCAGGACCTTAGTGCTTCATAAGTGATTTTAATGCCATTCTTGGTGCTCATGAAAAGAGAGGAGGTTGCATTCCTTTACATATATCATGTGAAGAGTTCAAGGCTTGGACTGACAGTTGCCAATTAACTCACTTGGTTACGAGAGGTGTAGAATTTACATGGACTAATGGTAGGCAGGCTAGAGAACACTCTGAAAAAAGGTTAGATAGAGCCATTTGTAATGATGCTTGGCTCTCCTTTTGGACTTTTTCTTACTGCACCTTGACTAGAAGCTAATCTGACCACCATCCATTACTTCTGTTTCTTAAAAGAGGTGCTAATACATATCCCTCTTCTTTTAAATTTCATCAAATGTGGTTAGAGCATCTTGACTGTTATAGGTTAGTTGCTGATGTTTGGAGCAGACACTTTGTTGGTTGTCCAATGTTTGTGCTTTCACAACAGCTGAAAGCTCTCAAAAGTAAATTGAAATCTTGGAATAAATCTACTTTTGGTGATGTTCACCTCATGGTGGAAAATGCCCTGGCAGAAGTTGATAGAATTCAAGAGTAGATTTCCAATTATGGTTTCTCTGATGATTTGTATGCTCAGGACCAAAAAACTCAAGTTGGCCTCTAGCAAGCTTTGTCCTATCAGGAGCAATTTTGGAAAGAAAAAGTAAGGATTAACTGGCACACATTTAGAGATAGAAATACAACTTACTTTCATAGAGTAGCTAAGGTCAGAAATGCTTCTAAAAGAATAACAATGCTTAAGGATGGTGATTCTCTTTTGGATGATGAAAATGCTATTGAGCAGCATGTTCTCCAATTCTATACTTCTTTATATGCTTTAGATAATAATTGTGTTGGTAATGATCTCATTGATAAGGTGATTCCCTCTATTGTTTCTATTTGGGATAATCTTATGCTTACTAATTTGCCTTCTATTGATGAAATCAAGAGTGCTATTTTTTCTATATGTAGTAACAGTGCTCTAGGTCTTGATGGTTATGGAGGATGCTTTTATCAACACTGTTGGGACATAGTTGGTTCAAATGTGTGCAATTCTGTTTTTCAATTCTTCACCTAAAATTGGTTGCTTCCCAATCTTAATTCCAACTTGGTGGTTCTCATTCCCAAGTATCCTGGTGTAGATAGGATTGAAAACTTCTAGCTAATAGCTTTGGCTAATTTTTAGTTTAAAGTAATAACAAAAATTCTGGCTAATAGATTGGTCATTGTTGCCCCAAAGGTGATTTCAGACTAACAAAGTGGGTTCATAAAGGGGAGGCATATATCTGATCGCATTTGTACAACTTCAGAGGTAGTAAATATGCTTGATTCTAAGACCTCTGGAGGTAATGTTGCTCTCAAATTTGCCATTAAGAAGGCTTTTGATACCATAGATTGGAACTTCTTGCTTAAAGTTCTGGCTTCCTTTGGATTTGATGATATATTTTGTAATTGGGTTAGAATCATCCTTAATTCTACTAGACTATCATTTTCTGTTAAAGGTAAATTTGTTGGATTCATCTCTTGCAAGAGGGGAGTGAGGCAAGGTGATCCTCTATCGCCTCTCCTTTTTTGCCTCGCTGAGGATGTTCTCAGTAGAAGCATATCTCATTTGGTTAATTCAGGTTTGTTAGATCCAATGGTAGGTCCAAGAGGTCATCCTTCTCCTACTTATATTTTTTATGTTGATGACATCTTAGTCTTTTTGCAAGGGGACTAAAAGAAACTTGGACAATTTGATATCTCTTTTTCATTCTTATGGGCAAGCATCTAGTCAACTCTTAAGTTACGACAAATGTAAGTTCTATGCTACTAAGCTTTCTCCTACCAAAATTGAATCTATCTCCAATACTCTTGGTTTTTCAGAAGGGCAATTGCCAATTAATTATCTTGGAGTGCCTCTTTTTAAAGGGAAGCCAAAGAAGATATACATACAGCCTATAGCAGATAAAATTATAGCCAAGTTGGCTTCTTGGAAGGGCTCTCTCTTGTCTATAATAGGAAGGGTTCAACTTGTCAAATCCATTGGTCATGGTATGATGTTATATAGTTTTCAGGTGTATGCTTGGCCAATTGAAATGTTGAAAATGTTGGATAAATGCATCAGAAACTTTATTTGGTCTAGTGATATATTGGTTAGGAAAGTTGTTACTGTGGCTTGGGGCACTGTTTGTTCTCCCATCAATAAGCGTAGACTTGGCTTGAGATCTCTTAGGTCTATAAATGATACTACTATGTTAAAGTTGACCTGGGAATTGATATCTTCTAACAAGCAGTGGGCTGGCCTGATTAGAGCTAGGTTCCTTAAGAAGAAGGTTCTAATTACCTACTATGTAAAGTCATCTATTTGGCCTGCTTTGAGAACTCATCTTCAATATGTTTTTGCTAATAACAATTGGCAAATTAGAGATAGAAAATTAATTAATTTTTAGACTAATAATTGGCTAGACCAGCCTATTGTTGACCTGTTGCAAATTCTTGCCCATCTTCACCATACTTTGCAGGCTTTTGTTAATGAATTCATTCAAGGAAACTATTGATTTATCCCTCCAGTTCTTGCTGCTAAGTATGCTAACTTAGCAAATGACATTCTTCAGGTTCCAATCCATGTATACTTTGGTGTAGTTCACCTTGTTTGGGCAGGCACAGACTCTAGTTCTTTGACTTTTAAAGATGCCTATCTTCATCTGCATCCTCCCAAATCTACTGTTCATTGGAGTAAGTTAATCTGGAGTAGCTCAATTCCTCCTTCTAGATCCTTTCTTGTTTAGAGGTTGTTACAAAACAAGATGCCAACTGATGAGAATTTGAGAAATATGGGGTGTATCATGGTTTCTATATGCAGTTAGTGTGGTTTGATTGATGAATCATCCTTTCATTTGTTTCTAGAATGCAATTTTGCTTAGGCACTTTGGAATTAGTTCAACTCTATTATTAACTGCTCCATTGATTTATCCACTTTTAATTCTATATTCTCAGTTTGTAACAACAGTTGTAGCACTCAATTGAAAGATGTGATCCTACCTGGTCTCATTAACATTATCTAGATCATTTGGTTCTGCCACAATAAGAACATATTCGACAACTCTAGCATTCCTTTGAAAGTAGCTATTAATATGGCCATTGCTTCTATTTCTATCTCTAGGAATCTTTCTAAGAGCCACATGTCTTCCTCCATTGCTGGTTGTGCGCTTAGGTACTCTAAAATGAGTGCTCAGGCGCTTACCACGTGCATCAAGCAAAAAAATCTTTGCCCTTGGGGTGCACATGCGCTGTCTCATGGACGCCCAGGCGCTAGGATGGTAGAACGTATGGCCTATTTTTGGGCTGTGGGCGCTCAAGCGCTGAAGAGCTAACGCTTAGGCATTGGCACACCAGAAATGATTCTGCAAAAGGAGTTTTGCAGAATTGGTTTTTCAAACCAAATTCATACCTCAAACTAATGAATTCTAAGCATCGACCAATCCTAACGTGATCTATAAACATGGTAGAATCATCATATACTAACTTAATCGATCAAACATAGATTAATGAGTGAGAATCCAACATCAAAAACTCATTTCTTTAACTTTGAAGATTATGGATTAACATGGACCTAACCAATTCCTAAACCACAATCAAGCATCATACATCCTAAATTCAGACCATCCTTATGTTTATAAACAAGAATCAAGTATGAACAAACAAAACCAACCCTTAATCCCATTTTCAACACTCAAGTCAGATACAAGAAGTTGAGAAAAGGAAAAGGATAGGTATGTAAAATAAACTCCCTACCTCTTATAGTGCAGCTCAAACTTCACACCTTGGATTTACCTTTGGCCTTCCTTTTTTTCTCCTCCCCTTCCTCTTTCTTTCTTCCCTCTTCTTTCCTTTCCCCCTTCACATTTTCTGCTATTGATTTCCAAAGAGAGAGCCGCGAGAAAGAGAGAAAAACAAGAAGAAAAGTCCAACTTGGTAACTTAAGGGAAAAGAACATGGGTTCCTATAACTTCTTGATTTGCTAAAAACACTTCGTTTTAGCTAAATCAAGTTTTTCAACTTCCAACAACTATAAAATAAATACTAGGATTCATATAAATTATTATTCCATCATTATCTTATTTTTTCCTATCCACTAGTAGTCAATCGGGCATTAAAAACACAACCAGTTTGCCTAAAAATACCAAACTAACTTCATTTTTCTTGAAACTTTAATTACATCTTACTTAGCTCATTTATGACTTAGAAATAAATTCTCCGTATCAATTTCCCTCATCTAAGCAACTTACACCATTATTTGAGTTATTTTAAGCTACTTTTCACCTTTCGGGTTGCAACAAAGTGCCTAAACTAACTCAGATTATCACAAAAATAAACAGGCATGTTAAGCAAGTCATATGCTACCCTTGTATACATATAAAAGTCTAACATGTTATTAAGGGTATTACATTTCTCCCCTCCTTTTTAAAATTTTGACTCTGAAATTGCTTTCCTGATAAGAACAACTCTAGATAGTCCTGCTGCATATGGGACTCTAGCTCCTAAGTAGCCTCTTTGGTGTCAAAGCCATTTCATATAACCTTCACTAGAGGAATTTGCTTACCTTTAAGCTCTTTGACCCATCTGTTCATGATCCTCACTAGTTGTATATCATAAGACAAATCATCTCTTAATTGTATATATTCATGTTCTATGATATGTGAAGGATCTGGATTATACTTTCTTAACTGAGATACATGAAAAACATCATGAAGGTTAGACAAACTGGGAGGAAGGGCTATCCGGTAGGCTACAGGTCCAACTTTCTTTAGAATTTGGTAGGGACCAAGAAAATAAGGATGTAACTTTCGGGTTTTCAATGCTCTACCAATCCCTGTAGTAGGAGAAACTCTTAAGAAAACATATTCTTCTTCATCAAACTCAAGAGGTCTCATTCTCTTGTCAGTATAGCTTTTTTGCTAACTTTGAGCAGTAACCAACCTATCCTTTATCATATTCATTTTCTCTATGGTATGCTAGACCAACTCTGGGCTTAGGATAATTCTCACCTACCTCATTCCAACATAGAGGCGATCTACATTTCCTTCCATACAAAGCCTCATAGGGTGCCATGCCTATGCTGGAGTGGTAGTTATTGTTATAGGCAAATTCCACTAACGATAAGAATTTATCTTAGCTACCTTGTTGTTCTAAAATACATGCTCTAAGCATATTTTCAAGCGTTGGGATAGTTCTCTCTGTTTGCCCATTTGTTTGCAAGTGATAAGCCGTACTAAGACTCAACTTAGTCCCGAATACCTTTTCCAAGGCTCCCCAAAATCTAGATGTGAATCTAGGGTCTCTATCTAACACTATACTCATGGGGACTCCGTGCAACCTAACTATATCTTCCAAGTATAGTTGAGCTAATTTCTCTAGAGAATAGTTAACTCTGATTAGTATAAAGTGGGCAGATTTGGTTAATCTATCCACTATGACCCAAACTGCATCATAACCTAACTAAGTTCTAGGTAAACCTGCTACCGAATCCATCGAGATCTTATCCCATTTCCACTCAAGGATCCTTAAAGACTATAAAGGTCTTGTAGGTTTCTGATGTTCAATCTTCACTTTCTAGCAAGTTAAACATCTTGAGACATATTTTACTATGTCTCTTTTCATTCCAGACCACCAAAACATCTTCCTTAAATCTTGGTACATCTTAGTGGTTCCGGGATGGATGGTATACTGTTGTGAAATCGGCAAGTGTACCGAATCGCAAAAGTAATAAAAAGTGAGTAAAAGTATCGTCCCATGAGGATTAAGTTATTAATTACTAAATTCGCTAAAAGTGACACTATCTAAGCTAATGAAAAAAAGAGTTGTTGCAAAAAATAATTAAAAAGAAATATCAGTAAGCAAAACAATAAATCAAAGGGGTGAAAAATAATGATATTAAAGTGTTAGGGTTCAGACTTCACTTGAACTCTTTAAAGGCAAAAATCAAATATTGGTTTAATTATGTTCTATTTCAATGATTTATAGTCAATTTTCAAAATTAATTTATACCCAATCCCTTAGTATATTAATCCTCTTACATTATTTGGAATAAACTAATCCATTTGTCTAACCCCAAATAGAAAGACGTTATCAAGAACGAGGAAATTAAATGAAAGACCACATAACCCACAACATCTATTCCTAGTTATTGCGAAAATTATGGTGTTTATCACATATTCTAGGTTCATGTAATTTTTTCCAAATCATACATCAACCCAAACGATCATTCCCAAATTGGCCAAATTTAGAAAAGCATTAAGAATATAGATAGACACATAAATCATGAAATCAAACATAAATTAAACCCATAAAAGAAGTTACATCATCAAAATATCAAGATCCATCATCCCCCTAACAAAAGAGATTTAGTTACACATGGAAAAAGAAGAACACAAAGGGAAGAATATGATAAACTCCATTGTAGAAAGGTGGAAAGGTTGAAGAAAATTTCTAATCTTCAAGCCTAATTGCACCCACACCACATTAAGGTTTGTGCCTCTTGATGACTTCTGCGTTCTGTCCAAGTGTGTGTTCAATTTGGCGTAACTTTTCTTTAAATAGATAATTAACGTGTTCAGTTGCACGTTCAACTCTCAAGTGTTGGGTTTGCAACGCTCAAGCGCTGGCCTAATATGAAAGAACGAGCTGTATACACTTTGCGCACTCAAGCGGTGGACACCCAATGCTCTAGCACTGGGCTCCTGAATGGATTTTCTTCTTTTTTTCTTGCATGCTCATTTGGCCCATCTTCTCCATGTGCAATTACTTAACAAAAACAAATAAAAACATGTAATAAGAACATAATTAAAATATAATAAAACTTAATAACAAAACTCAATTAAAAAGATTAAAGGAGAATGAAAACCCATAATTTGAATAGCAAAAATATGAATTTTTTACAAGTTCATCACTCCCACAAACTTAAGATTTTGCTTATCCTCAAGCAAAGAAAAAAACAAAAACAAAAAGACTAAACAAAGAGACTCAAAACACACAGAATCAAATATGGCAATACTGGGTATTGAAAATCATTCATATCCTCAGAAATTGCTTCACAATCTAATTTCAAAGTGTCACACATGAACAATCCATTTATCACATCGTCTTTCACATGCAACTCTTATCCAAAAATGACTTCCCAAAAACATGAATGAAAGACCCAATCTCCTCAAAAAGTACAAGCCCAGATAGGTTTATTGTAACGCCCCAATTTTTAGAAAATATTCTGAATGTACTGTTTGCTGTTTTTCATGCTTTTGTGTGAATGACCGTTGTGTCCCTATTTTTCTGTTCTCGATTTCTGTATGAAAACAATTACGATAATACTAGTTCAAATTTTATTTGATCGTTTTACGTAATTTGTTTCGAGACGGTAAAATAAAAATTTTTCTGAGCTACTGTTTTAATTTTTTTGAAAGATATACAGCTATATAATACTGCTGGATATTTTATTTGAACGTTTTGGACGATTACCTACGTTGTGGGAAAAAATAGGAAAATGACCGTTACGTCCCGAACGTACTGTTTTTGCTATTTTTGCTGTTTTTAATTGTTTTCTTCTTGATTTAATGTCCGATAATACTGTCTGTGATTTTATATGGACTTTTTGTGTGATTTGCTCCTGGCGGAAAATAATATTTTCTGGGCCGGGGAAAATCTTATTTTATTATTTAGAATTGGGGGATCTTACTTAACCCGATTCTGAATGAGACTAAAAATAATCTTTTAATTTTTAGGATTTAACTGTCAAATAAAATAATTTTATATTATTATAATATTATTTTATTAGTCAAGATATTTTTAGTGACAAGGACCCGAAAATATTTTGCGAGACCCACAATTAGCGGAACGGTTAGATCGGTAGCTTAGTTAATCACCGTTAGCAGTAGAACTTTCCAGAACAGGCTGACTCAGCTAGCTGACTCAGCAGAAAATTAAATGCACTGGGTGATTAGGCTTGTGAGTCACCAAGAGCTAACCAATAGGAAATAAGCTTGCTCACCAAGGCTTGATCTTGACCATTGATTCATCCAAAGGCTTGGATGAAGCCAAGCAAGGTGCCCACCTTGCACCCCACTTGATGGCTACGGCCAAGAGGTCTTGGATGACCAAAATTACACTTCATCTTCATCACTTTTCTCTCTTCTCTCTCATCAAAACCCTAGCCACCATTCTTGTTCATTTTCTTCACCATTTTCGGCCAAGACCAATACTACACCATCCAACCATCCAAAAATTTTTCTAACCAAGTTTTCCTTACCTAAACACTATTCTAAGAACCTTTCTAGTTGGGAGTTTCTTCAAAATCTTCCATTTAGGGCTTGGAAACCAACCTTGAAAGTTTTACCTAGAAGGTGAAATTTCATGCTTTTCTTTTCTCTCTTCTTTTTCAAAGTTCTAAGCCATGATTTTTCCATGGTTTAGCTTTTTTTTCATGGTTAGTAACATGTAGATTTTGTTTGAGATTTCTAGGTATTTTTGGTGGTGAAAACCGTGACCTAGGAGGTGTGAAAGCAAGCCTTTTGTCTTCATTTAAGGTAAGAGGAAGACAATTCTTATCATCTCTTGATGGTGGTAAGAAGATGGAGCCATTTGTGGTGTTTGTAGAATCCATAAGGATTCGGTGGTCATGTGTTAATTATGTGTGTATTTGTTAATTTTTGTGTTTGTTAGTAGTTTATGTGGTATTTGTTAGTAGCTTTCTTGTTTGATGATTGTAATAATTTTTGCATGTCTATTAGCTTTTGATTGCATGTCTATAAGCTTTAATTTAGGTTTTATGTGTTAGAAATATTTTGCATGTGTTAGAAAATACAATGCATGTGTTAGAATTGTATGATAAGGTATAAGATGTGAATAACATGTTTAAATTTGCATGAGTGTTCCAAAGAGCACATCCAATAGCTCACGGCAATGACAAGTTTGGAGGACCAAAATGTTCTCTTGATTTTTCCTAAAGTGTAACTTAATTAACTAGGAGAATTAAGAAAGTTTCAAATTGATTTGATCAAAGAAAAGGAATTTAGAAATTAAATGGTAAAGACTTAGTATTTTGGGCCAACATGCCTAAAGGATTAAATTGATTCTTGCTAACTATTTTCTAAGATGATTTAATGAACTTAGACAATATAATACTTTTGATATGATTTGAAAGGTGAAAGACATTTTAGAAATCAAATGAAAGGGTTTTACGAAATTTGGCCAACATGCCACTATAGGTAATCATGATTTCTAAAACTTGATTCCAAACCTTTTTCAATCAAAAAGAGACAATACAAGTTAAGAAGAAATTTCCTATAATGGTTTTTGAAGAAACAAATTGAGTAGAATTAAGCCTAAAGGATTAAAACTAATAATTTTATCATTAGGAAGTAAAATACAGAAATTTTGAGAAAATTTCTAACATATAGCTCACTTTAGGTTTTGAAGCATGTTAGAGATTTCAAAAAAAAAAAAGAATTAAATGATATGGTTAAAAATTAGGTAAATGAAAATTTTATAGATAATTTAGGAAACCATTATTATGATATTCTAAACAAAATCTTGTCAATTTTTAGTAAAAATGAACCAATAAGATAGCAAAAATATCCAAAAGACAATATGCGGTATGAAAAATTATTCTACGTAGTTTAAATGTACTAAGTACTATTTCTGTCTGTTTAAACAGTAATTTTAAAGGCATTCGAATAAGAAAATGATTTGAAAATCCTACGCGATTGAGAAAACGTATTAAAAATGCTACACGATTTTAAAAACAGAAAAATATCTTTACGCGATTTTTAAACGTTTGTAAAAACGACGGAATTATGAAAACGCGATAAAATTTCTACGCGATTAACCGTTACTATATTTATCTTATGCTGTCGGGAAAATGTGAACCCGTACAGATTATTTTTGAAAATCTTTCGCTGTCGGGAAAATGTGAACCCGTACAGATTATTTTGAGGATCTTTCGCTGTCGGGAAAATGTGAACCCGTACAGGCTTTTGAGAATTTATTTGCTGTCGGGAAAATGTGAACCCGTACAGGCTCTCTATCTATCTGTTATATGTGCCAAGTTTTTGGTGGATTGGTTGACGAGACGAATCACATCGTGTTGTCGATGCGATAAACGTAGTGTGGTTCATTGTTCTAATGAACTTGGAGACTTTAGTGTACGGGATCCCACATGTGGATAGTTGGTAGCTCCGCTGGGCCGTGGTAAACCGATAGCACACTATGGTACTCGACATACACTATATTTAATCGAGATTTGTGAAATCTAGTAGTACATTTGCCTGTAGTGCCACAACGTGAGACCGTGAACTACACCACGCCTGGATGATGGATTCCTGTGTCGTGGGGCTATAGACGCAACGTGTGACCGCGGAATAGTTGGTTGGGCAGCCGTGGTACTAATAGATTTTACGAATCATTCCTCTCTCTGATACTTGTGTTTTCTTTAGCTCCATGGAGTAGGGTTTTGTCATATTATCTATCTCTATGTCTATTTGTTTCCATCTTATCTATTTATTGTTTATCTATTTTATTTGTTTATTTTATCTGGTTACTGTTACTATATTTGGTTATTATATCTTATCTGTTTATTCTTATCTTTCTTATTTTATCTGTGATGTTTTATCTGTGATGTGATATATTGTTATGATATCTAAATCTTACTCTAAATTGTTATTCTTTCTGTTATAGTATTTTGTAATGCATGAATTGTATATATGTTATTTGTCGTCTTCTTATTGGCCATGTTGTGATGATTTTATGTTGTCTTACCTCTTTGTTATATGTATTTTCTGTTTATTTATTTTACGCGGTAAAGACTTCGAGGAAGAGGATCAGCCCCTTGAGATCTTGTACCCCGAGGAGGAGGAAGGTCAGCAAGTGGACGATCAGTTGGACGATCAAGAACCATCCGATCATCCATACCCTTTGGATTGATTGTGTGGGATGGCAGCGCCAGGATTTTTGGGATTCGTAGAGCTAGTATTTCATGGAGGTTCTATGGCTTGGCATCTACGAGGCGATCGTAATTCTGTGACATATGCAGGACGTGTGACCGTGATTCTACGTCAGCGATTTGATGGAGAGCCCATTATGACTACGACGTTATTTCTGCACTTAGAGTTACCCTTATCCATTAGGCGTTATTGGGGTGCTGAAAACCCTGAGCCTAGTGAGATAAGCATCGTATCGACTGCGCGATCCCGTTATCGTCGTGTGTCGAGACATCCGGGATATCTATCTCCCGATGATCATTTTCAGGCTGAGAGTGATCCATCAGAAGATTAGATAACCATGATGTTTTTTTTGGGCGCGTCAGCGTATGTCTGTATATATATTAACTCTTTTATTGCTTTCTTTACTGTTTTTGTTTAACTAGTTGTAGTCTTTGTTGTAAATTATTTGTACAGCTTATAACTTAATCATATGTATATTACTAGTGATGATGTTTTTTTTTTATTTCGTATTTTCCGCATTATCTTTTTATATCATATTTCTGTCTATCAGGAATTATTTTACAACCCGTAATAATATTTAACAAATGTTTCACAACTTGGGTAGATTTTATTTCTATTTCTTTTATTTTCTTTTATGTGTGACATCCTCCAAAGGGTTGTTACATTTATCAAAATACAAATGCACATCAAACCCACATCCATAGGGTTGTTCTTTATCTCTCTCTCCACTAATGTAAACAATATATAACCAAAGATCAAAAGGGTCTTTTAAAGCTTGTAATGTAAGGCCAAGGATAAGGGTTAAGAAAGAAGGGATAAGATAATGAAAACAAAAGTTGAGATCCATAATCATGCATAATTCAAAATTCAAGTCACAAAATGTAGAACAAGTGCAAAACGGAGCAAAAGAATCAACACTTTATTTGTATATTTTTTTTATAACAACCTCCACCCCCAAACTTATTTCTTTGCAATACTTTGGGTGGACTTTCTCTTTTTGATTTTTTTTACATTTTTTTAGCTCCTGAAAACTTTATGCACACAAAAATAACAAAGGCTTGAATAAAATAACACACGATATGCACTCAACAAAGGTTATGTAAGAAAAGGATTTTTTTTTATGTGGGCATGGAAAAGATAAATATGGTTAAAGAAAAGAAATAGAGGCTAAACAGTATCAAGGCTGCAAAAAGGGACCTAATGATATACTATATTCACAGGTTGACTTGAAAGGTTTAAACGGTACAAAGAAGACCCTTATCATTTCCTTAATCATGCATTGCCTAGAATTTCACCTCAAGAGAGAATTAAACAACTTCTAGATACAAGTCATCCATACATATGCTGTAACACCCCAAATTTCCTAAATATTTGACAATAATTTTGACAATTAATAGAATTTTACTGTTTAGTGATTTCTATGTACTGTAAAATTATTTTGAGTATTTCGTGAATACATTTGATCGTTTTGTATGATTTACTCCATGTCAGGAAAATAATAATTTTCGGGTCGGGGAAAATTTTACGTAATTTAATTATTACTGTTAAGTCTTAATTATTTTACATAATCTGATTTGATTTTCATAAGTTGTATAATTTTTATGATTTTGTGGATGATTTTAAAAATTTTATATTTTTTTGATTATTTTAATATTATCCATGGGCTGTCTGTGGGCCCAAGGAGGTTGTATGTGGGCCCAAGTGAGTCCGAAAAAGTAAAAAAATTTCTACAGCCAGAAAATTTTGTACTGTTGAGACGGGGATGGGGGATCTTACTAAACTCGAAATCAGAAACAATTTTTAAAATTTTCTTTTACTGTGTTTTGTACTGTATTTAATTATCAGGCAATAAAAATATAATAAAAATATTGTTCAAAGGGTAATAGCAAATAAAAATAAATATTATACTGCTTAGTCAACATTAGTGGTCATGACAACTTTATGACGGACCAATAGGGAGCAAGCTTAATGCTGAAGCCTTTGGATATCCACCATCGATTTAATCAACGGTGGATATTTGGTCTTATAAAATGGCTAGGACCATTTATGACCCTTGGATTTAAAGTATGAAGAGGTGATCTTGATCATTCATTTTGGAGATACATTTAATGGCTAGGATTTCAAGCAGAAAGATCCAATGACCTAGATTAAGTCTTCTAATCTAAAGGCTATACCTAAAATCTACATTAATCCTAACCATTGAACTAATCAATGGTTAGGAATGCTTAAAATGGTGGCTAATGAGATTGGTCACTCAAGGAGAGTGCATGAAGGGGGGGGGGACGGTTTTGAAGAAGCCATTAGCTATAGGAAACTTATCATTCATGTAATCATTCATTCTTGTCTCCAAAAATATCAAGAACCAACACACAAAAATTTTCTCTCCATTTCTCTTCAAGCTAGGTTCGGCCAAGACCACCAAATCTACCTTCCATCACTCTTTAATTTCAAATAACCTTACTTTTTGAATCTATACCTCAATCTAAGACACTTTGTAGTTTGGAGCAAGTTCTAAGTCCATCATCTTCAAGGACTTTCTTCAAGAGCAAAGTTATAGGGTTTTTAAGGTGAAGTGTAAGGAAACTTCACTACATGTCTTTTTCATGATCTAAACCATGTTTGATCCATGGTTCTTCTTGTTTAAGCTTAATATGCTAATAAACTTGTGTTTTGTTTTGTATTTGAGAAGCTTTTGGTGGTGAATCACTTGTTCAAGAAGCAAACCAAGGAGCTTTTGAGGTTCTTCAAGAGGTGAGAGGGAGATCCATCTCACCAACCAAGTATGGTGGTGAGAGATGAATTTGTATTTGGTGGATAGTGAATCCATTTGAGGATTCATATCCATGTTTGTGTAATTATTTGTGGGTGTTTATGTGGTTTATGTGTTTTGCATGGTTTAATTGTGCTTACATGCTTGGTATGATTTTTATTGCTTTGTTTATGGCATGCTTGTGATATATATTATGAATATGTATATGTATGCCATGATTTGATGATGGAAAGGAAAAGGAATTTTGGTTCCAAGGACCATGTGAATTTCGGCCAAGATACCTCAAAATAGGTGTTTACAAATTAATATTTTCATGAATGGTAAAATTAGAGGACTTGAAGAGCAAGGAAAATGAACAAATGAATTGGTTTTTAAGACCATGAGTCTCACGGTTTTTGAAGGAAATTTTAATGGTTTTGTTTGTGTAAAACCATGAATGGAACTTAGTTGATTTAGAAGGAAAAATATTTGATGGTTTTTAATGGCCATGTATCACGGTTTTGAGGGCTTGTAATGCCTTGGTTTTATGAAACAAAGTGATTTTTAAAGTAGAAATATAATTGATTTAGTACAAGGATTTTGAAAATGGAAACAAAGTGTTTTATCACTTGAGAAATAGAAATTTCGGTTATGAAAGGAAAATAGAGGTTGTAAGGGTTTGAACCTCAAATTATTTTGGAAGAGGATTGAATTTGAGAATTTATTTTTGAATTATAAAGGAAACGTTGATTGTAACACTCCAAATTTTATTTATTTCATGATAAATATTCATTTCATAATATTTGTGATTTTCTAGAATTTTTTGAAATTTTTCTAAAATTGTCGAATATTTTAATATATTCTTTCGTTTTACGTGCACATTGAGCAGACTCTGGAAAACAACTGTAGTACTTCGAAAGTTAGAAAATTTTATGACAAATATTCAATTTATAATATTTGTGATTTTTGGGAATTTTCTGGAATTTTTCTGAAAACGTTGAATATTTTAATATATTCTTTGTTTTGAGTGCGCACTGAGCAGAACCAGGGAAATGAGATATTTTCTCCGAGAACCTTGAACTATGGAAACGTCGAGGGGGGATCTTACTAAACTCGAGGCCGGATATAGTTTACGAGGTTTCATGTTTTTTGAGAAAATTTTAATAGATAAAATTCATCCGTTAGATAAATTAATACTGACTTCTGTTGACTATAACTATTATCCATTGGATAATAGCATGTAATTAAAAATCCTATCACCTTATCCAAATGAAATCTACTTTATGTCGTCACAAATCTACTTTAATTCAAATATAATGCTATCTTAATCAAGCTTCTAGAAACTTTGACCTAAAATGACCTAACTACCTACTCTAATTGTATGGAAAAGACAAAACTCTCCCTCTCACTCTCTCTTGTGGCTTCGGTTGGCAACCCATTTTGGGGGTGTTGGAGACCAAAATTCTAGTACTCACTTAACCTCTCAAACCCTAATTCACTTTTGCAACTTCACTTCTCTCTCTCCACCTTCTTCTTCTTCTTCATTTTTGCTCTCCCTTCTCTCTAGAACCTCCATAGCCACACGAAATTTGCAGCCCCTCTTCCTCTCATTTTTCTTCTCCTTTTCTCTTCATCAATCACATTTCCTTACTCTCCATCATCATCTCTACAACTTCCATTCACAAAGTTTCATAAAAAATCTTTCATTTCCTCTTTCTCTCCATTTCGGGTTGCCTTTTCTCCACTCACCATTTTCGTTTTCTTGCTTCACCATTTCCATCCTTAGCTTCTCTTCATCATTCTAAGCCTTTTTCCTTTCATACCCTACTTCAAAATCCTTCATTTTCACCATCCTTCCTCAAGAACAAAGTTTGAAACTTTAAGGTAAAGATCACTAATTTCTTCTCTTCTCTTCTTCTTTTCGTGTTCCAAGACCATTTTCATGGTCAAGGATGCTTTCCTTTTCAAGTTATGGTATTGATTCTTTGAGGTTGTTTTCTAGGGTTTTGAGGAGCCAAAAATCGAAATCACAAGGAGCTTTTGGGAGGCCATTTTCGTGTTCACCTCTTGGGTAAGAGGGAGACCACTCTATTTAACCAAAAATGGTGGTTGGAAACTTGTTGTTTGAAGATTTGTGAGAAACCCTAATATGGGTTACTCTTGTGATTTCATTTTCTTATTATTGATTCTTTAAATTTTCATTCATTTTATTGATTTGTTAGATGAATTTGATTCTTGATGTTATTGTAATAATTTTGATGGATTAAAATTGATAAACTTAGGACAAAAGTCCCTTGCCTTATGCAAGGAGGCTCATGGCCACATCCTCCTTGATGGGGTGTTATTGCTTAAAATTTTAAAGCTTAATGGATTGGTATTAATTAAGTGGATAAGGACTAATGAGGAAGTGAAAAACCTAGAACCCTAATCCTATGAGGCTCACGGCCATGGAGGAGAAACTTGGTGAAGAATTGTGACTTGGATGAAGGATTGTGAAATTGGACATTAGATGGTAATTAGGGATCCATAATGTGTAAGAAAAATTAATTAAAGTCTTAACTTGGTAATTCGGAGAATTCTGCTCAAGAGAAAGAACATGAGTGTGTGAGTTTGGAAAAACTTGAAATGAACACATAAAGTGAATTAATAATGAGACACTAATGTATAAAAATGAAAATAAACATTGGATTTGAGAACCTAATGATGGCCACGGTTTCACTTGATTAATATGTGAAAGAATTGACCTTGATGAACTAATGGGATTAAGAGAATTAGTGATAAGGAATTAATGCCTAATGTGGTGAAAGAATAAAAATTTAAAGACCCTTGAATGCCACAAATTTAAAGGATTAAAGTAACTCAATGTTGTCACATTTAATCAATAGCTTATAACTCGAAAAAGTGGAATTTATAATGTGGATCATGATAATGAATGAACATTGGAAATTGTGTTGACATAGAATTTGACTCTATGCTATTGTGGACCCCTATGTGGGATTGAAATTTGACAGATATGGACTGTAAAAACATCTTGAGGTGATGATATCAAGAAATGAATGTGTATTCGTATATATGTAAATATACCATTGTGAAGTATTGTGATGAACATACATGATTTGACATTGTGTCATCATGCATATGTATTATCCATTGGACATTATTAGAAAGGCTCTGTGTGCCTAGGAGTTTGAATAACACCTATGTGCGGGTGTGAGTAGACTAAGCGTAGGTATCATATATTGTTGACCCTGGGGGCGTCGGGGTGTGGGTGTCTCACAATAGACAGTGGTAGCTCCACTGGGGCCGTGGGATAGACCAATGCAACACACCAACGATCCTGTCTGAGACGTTGTCCTATATCGCGATCAACTGTTGAGGTACCATGTATAAGCCATTGCGCAAACATTTTTATGAAATAAAGCACATTGTATTTTTTGTAGGCTAACGATATACTAGTATTACTCCTTGATCATTCACTCCGAAAATATTTATGTCTAGCTCCATGGAGTAGGTTTTTGATACACTTTTGCATAGTGAACTGTCAGTCACATAACTCATTGAGCATGAGCATTGATAACTGTGAAATATGTTTACTGTTATTTCTGTAATAACTGTTGAACACTTGAACTGTGGACTGCTGATGGTATCTCTGATATTGGTGCTGTGATGACTTGTCATTAACTGTTGATATCTTATTTTTACGATAAATTTTAATGCTGTTGTGAATCAAAAGTAGAAACTATAATATTTGTGGGCGTCCAACGCCGTTTAGTTTCTTACTGCCATATTTAGTAATGAATGACGAGTATCTCACCTCTTTATTGTATATTCTGCTATTCTGTATTATTGTATGATTTACTGAAGACACTCGTGAGGAAGAAAAGAAAACTTCTGAGTTTTTTGGCTTCTGGCCCTATCTCGACTGAGACCGAAGTTGCCAAAGATGACGTCTCGCCCTCGGGGATTTTTTGGCTATATGCGAATCAACTTTCACGGCGGTCCTGATTGCTGACACATCAACGTGCAAACCGATCGTTGTGTGTATCATGGCGAATTGACTATGTCCTTGACGTGGGGACATTATGATGCTTCTATTTTTGATTTCCATGCCTTTGTGTGGCTGGAGTTTTACCTGCCCGTGAGGGACATGTGGGCTGATATGTATTACACCCCGCAGGAGGATTCCTTTTTGTCTACTGCTCGGGCTCCTGCCCGTTGCTCTGTCATTCCAATGGAGGTTTCCTCGGACGAAGAGGATCCCGAGGAGGACCCAACTACGGTCCCTTCTCGTCAGTCCTAGGGGCTAAGTTTATTGGTAGCTGCTGATGGCTAACCAGTTATATTTTTTTGGGAAGCCTGATGTATGTACATGTTGGGGTATATTTTGTATCTCTTTGGGTGGGTACATATTTTGCTTCTTTTTGGTATATTTTGGAAATGTAATTAAACAGGCTTATGTTTCTAGTACAATGTATGTAATTATCCATATTGTGTAAGATTGTATGTTTTATTTCACGCTGATTTTATTTCAATCATTTTGACGGATGTGTAATTTGAAAAGGAACTTTTAATTTTTAATTCATTTAACGCTATATATTCATGAACAGGTATATACGCATATAATGAAAATTTCAACCGGACTCATTTTCAAACAAAATAAAACAAAAAAAATAATATGTCTAATTTTTCTGTATTTATTTGTCTATCGTTTCACTATAGTGCGACGTTTCCTCTTCTTACCCGTTATGACTATGAAAAAGGGGCGTTACATTGATGATTTAAAATTTACTAACGTAAAACTCATCCTTTGGGTTTTGGAGCGCGTTAGGAAATTTTAAGTAAGAAACATTGATTTAATTCAATGAAATGGTGAATTTGTGGAATATATTGCAAAAAGGATTTTCTTGAGTAAGAAAATGTGGAAAATAATATGAGAAGTCATATTATTTTGAGGAATTGAAAATTTTGAAATATTGAGGAATATTTTACGTGGTTGTAAAATGGTGAAAAATGATTTACGTAACTTAAAAATGTGATTTTTAAGCTACGCAATTTGGAAAAACGTTTAAATATTTTTACGCTATTTGGAAAGCGTCTAAATATTTTTACGTGATTGAGATATTGTGGAAAAATTGCTAACGCGATTGAAAAATGATAGATTATTTTTACGTGATTGAGAAAACGATGGAAAAATCGCTACGCAATTTGAAAACGCAATAGAAATGTTGTGAAATTGTGAAAACGTAACAAAAATATTGCGCGATTATGAAAATGCGACAAAAGTGTTGCGTGACTTTGAAAACGCAATAATATGATTTCGCGACTGAATAAATAGTAGGATTACTGTTGGAATAGTGTATGGACACTGTGTGAGAAAATGATGAATTTTGCCTGTGATTGGCATTGGTGCATTGAACATGCATTGGAAAAGTTCGATGGACTGGATAAGGCTAATTGCCTAGGAGAGACGTACACCTCTTGAGTGGGTGCGATATACGGAGTGTAAGTCACTCATGGACTTTGGGGGCATCAAGGTGCAGGTTGCCTACAATGGGCAGTTGGTAGCTCTTCTGTACCGTGGGTTAGACCGATGCAACGCACCGATGATCCTGACCGAGACACTATTCTTAATTAAGATCTAGTAAAGATTGTCGTGTATATGCTAGATGTGCATACACATATGAGAATTATGGCACGTGGTCTGAGGCATATTGGTATAGACAGATCTTTCTGATCAATTTCTCCGACTTGAGTATTAGCTCCATAGAGTAGGAAAGTGAGTCTATATGCACATGCATAATTAATGAGTATTGGTTATGATAATTGAACTGTTGAATACCTAGATAATATTGAGGACATTATCATAAATATTGAATAATTATATCTGTGTGATATATTAATTAAGGAATATTGGATGATTATGATGATAAATAATGTTGATGGCCTTATTGTAATTATGGTATGATATATCTGTATGGTATGCTATTTGTGTTATCTCTGTGCTACCATGTTGGTATTGGCGTAGGTGATCTCACCTCTTTGTATGCCTGTTTTGTACTGTATTTATATTTGTAAAGACGCTGAACAAGGGATTGAACAAGAGGTTGAAGAAGAGTAGATTCCTATAGAGGAAGCTGAGTTTTGATCAGATGACATCTCGGTCAAGTTTTTTTGGGTACGTGCGACTACAGTTCCACGGTGGAGCTGGTGCTTAGAGGTTGAGTCCCAATGAAGAGGGACTCATTTATCAAGGACTTTTGACAGTCGTCATGAGCAGGATTTTTTATGGTGACTCGTTCTTTTCTATAACTATATATGTACATGTTGAATTTTTGCTGTCAATTAGATGGTATTGGGGCGGTAGGTTTCACGTCCCAACGGAGATTAGTATTGTGTCGTCTGCTCAGACACCTGTCCGTAGGACTTCGCGTCAAGTCAGATTCCTACTTGCTGAGGAGTCTGAGGAGGACCCGACTGAGGGTTCTGCTGTCTAGTCATACTTGGGCAAGTATACTAGTTTTAAATAATGTCAAATACTTTTGAGAACCTGGTCTGTATCTAAATAATTTTGACAGTACTTGTGTAATGTAAATGATGTAAATTATTTGTGATGATGCTTTAATATTTTATTTTCTGCTAAGTTTATTTTATAGACCTCAAGAAATTTTACAACTCGTATTTACGTTACAAGACATATTTTATAAATGAAGGGGTAATTCGATAATAATAACGTTTAAATGTGGCATTCTATGGTGGGTGTTACACATGCATTCCTATAAACTTTCTCTAAGCCTGACATATAATTAAATTCCAAAGTTTATCAAACATAAAGATGGGAATAACATCCATACACGATTGAAACAATAGAGATAAACATAACTCATGGATTCTCATGTGACATCCCAAGAAAATAAACCAATCCATAATTTATGCAATCATTGGATATTCAATTCAACACACTAGCATGCACATAATGACTCAAAACTGAATAAGGTGATGATAATAAAAACAAATAAAAACTAATGCAAAAATAAAATATTAAAGAAAGGAAAAGAAAAAACTTTTTTTGGCAGATGATAACTATATACATCCCTCTACAAAGGCTTCGAACTCAGGGAGGCACTTAAGCCGACTCAACATTAGCTAACTACAAAACAAAAACAAAAAAATCAATAAATAAATAACAAAATAAGAACAAAAACAAAAATAAAAGAGTAAAGGAAAAGAGAGAAAATTTGGGTTGCCTCCCAAAAAGCGCTTGTTTCACGTCATTAGCTCGACGTTGCCTTTTTCTCAATTAATCATAGTGGCTTAAAACATGATGACACTTTTCTTTTGTCAGATCTTTGCTTCCATACTCGGTCACTGGCCTTAGAATCTTCTCCCAAAACATTCTGAACTATACTTGAACTTAATTGTCCAGAAGACACTTTAGCATTTGTAACTCCACTAGGCCATAGGATTTTCAGTTTATCAGCAAGTAAAGCATCATGTTTAAGTTTGCTAGGAAATTCCAGATCCTTTTGCAATAAATTTTGAGAATTGGGAGGACCTTTTCCCATTTCCACCACTTGGAGGTACAAGAATCATCAGTAATCAATAGTGCAGAATTCTTACTAGCTGCCTCCTTTTGAGCTTTACCTTGGATGCAGTTAATAGGGGCATAAAGATTTGATGTTGGAACAAACTTATCAAAAACATTTATAGTCACCTGATCACTGTCAACCTTCAAGATGAGCTATCCTCTAGGTACATCTATTAATGTTCCTGAAATGGTTAGGAATGGTCTTCCCAAAATTAGAGGAATATCAACATCTTTATCTATATCTAAGACCACTAAATCTACTAGAAAGAAAAATCTGTCAACCTTCACTAACACGTCTTCCATAATACCATATGGATGTCTGACAGATTGATCTGCTAATTGAAGAGAGTTCATAGTAGGCTTAACCTCTCTAATTCCAAGTTAGTGCATGATAGATAGTGGCATGAGATTAACACTTACCCCAAGATCACAAAGAGCTTTCTCAATGTTCAACTTACCAATGGTGCAAGGAATGGAGAAACTACTTGAATCTTTTAATTTAGGCGGTAATTTCCTCTGAATTACAGCGTTGCACTCTTTAGTAAGTGCCATAGTCTCATCTTCTTTCAGCTTCCTTTTCTTTGACAACAAATTCTTCATAAATCAGGTATAAGATGGCATCTGCTCAAGTGCCTCAGCAAAAGGAATGTTAATCTGCAGCTTCTGAAACACATTTAGGAACTTCAAAAATTGTCTTTTTTGCTTCTCCTGAGTGTCTTTCTTCAATCTCTGTGGGAAGGGAAGCCTAGCATACAAAGAAGGATCAATAGGTTTTTTCTGTTCACGTTCCTTCTTTTTTCTCAGCCATTTCAGTTGCACCTCTTTAGCTTCTTCATCCTCTGGAGCATCTTTTTCTTGATTATGACTTTGAGAAGGAGATAGTTCCACTGCAAAAAAAAGAACGGTGTTTAGCCATGGTTTTAACCGTGGCTAATATCATAAAAACCGTGGCTAACTATATTTACCCACGGGTATAACAATTGTGCTTAAATAAGGCGTGGTTAATAAATTAGCCATGATTTTTAGGACCGTGGCAACATTTTGTTACCAACGATTTACAACTGTGGTTAATTAAGTAATAACCGTGGCTAATTTTAATTAAAATATATTCTATAGAATAATTTTATTATGGCTAACGTAATAATTAGCTATGGTTTCACTGTGGCTAAGTTGACATAAACCTGTTTTGCCACGGTTAAACCGTGGCTAATTGCTTTTTTTTTAAATACTAGTTTCTTCTCATGCAGTTCTGTATACACTAGCTTCTGTCATTGATATCACATTGATATCAGTAGGCATTAGCAGATCTATAGTGAATAATACTAGATTACTGATTTTCTAGTTCCAGTTCTAACATTATTGTAGTACAAATAATATACTATTGTAAGTCAAAGGTTGGTAGAAATCAACAAATCCGTTTTCCCCCTCAATGAAATCATCTACCAAAATTCACTAACTAGTGAAAAAATAATTGGCAAAAGGACAATTTAGCTAATATATGGAAGGTTCTAGGATTTCATCAAGACTCTTGATGATAGAGTAAATTCAGCAACTTAACAATGAGAATTAGAATGCATTGCTACACACAGTCTACACATCAAGTTAGACCATATATCAGAATACCAAGATACAAATTGAACTAGTCCATAAGCTGATTGCTCATTTTGACATTTCAATAATGCACATACTATAAAATCAACAGGAACTCAAACTTAACAAATATAAAGCCTAATTTTAGTGAAAGAAGGCCTACTAAACTTAGATCTATGAACAAATCAACAACACCTTGATTGTCCTACCGCCAATCTCCAATTGACCATTCAAAACTATAGGATTGTTTGATTATCCTACCGCCAATCTAAAAACTATCTTGTTTGCAGAAATAAACCTTATGTAGATATCTAACTAGAGATGCATTATGTTTTTCATCACTAAATAGAATTAAGGACAACATACCAAGATTAACAGAGACATCATCATTGACCTTAACATAAAACTCAGCATCCCAGTTGTCCACTGCATAAATGAAGAATGATTATATCTTTTTTGCTCTCTTCAGGTGCTTCCACTTGATTATCCTGTGGAGAAAATAATAAAGCTAAAGACATCATGATATTTGCTTGTTGCATATATTAAATTATATGTATACAACTTCATGCCATGCATCCAAATATCAACCAAAAGTCCATCACCACATCAAGCTCAATAGTCCACAAACAAGGGCCACAACAAAAAATTAAATACTAAAAAATTAGAAGCTATATTTATAGTAGAGAATTTCAAAGAACGAATTATTAATGTCATAGTTTGAACATAAAATTATCATGTTGACATTTATAAACCAAACTTAATAAATTAAAAAACCATAGAAATAGGTAACAAAAGATGTTTGCGAATAGTGGATTGCTTGAAACTGAAAAGCAAACTTTGCATTATATTAAACCCCTAGTAATATATCATTTTGTACAACAGGTACATTTTTGCATGAATCTAAAGAAAAATAGATGAAAAGCCTCTACATTCTAAAATTTTTAGGCCCTACTTTCTGACAGCAAATGGCTCATTCCAAGTGAATGTCTTTCAGCAATACATCAGTTCAACACTTGGCTATCAAAACTTTTGAGTTTTGACTTCACATGGAATGCATCCTAGGCCCAGTTATTGATCATGTTTCATTTAGATACAATATTCTAAATGATAAAACTGAAGAAAACCAAATACAATAATATAACAGCTGATAGCCATGATTATTCAGCAGTAGCTAATAATCATAGAAAGCAGAGATCAAACTACAAAATTTAAGCCTACTCTGAAACCTTTATGCACATAGCAGGCATTCCATTGAATAAGACTGAGAAGGTTAATATGCATTGGCCTTGCTAAAGGAATCCAAACCAATGAAAACGGTACCTGTTGGTATCCATGCCTTACGAATTGCATCTCAGTTCTTTACCAACTACAATAACTGGCAACATGGAGTTCAAGCAAAGCAAATAAAAAGGCAATATGTAACACCCCAAATTTTCGTATCTCTTAAACAGTAATTTTGACAATTAACAGAATTTTACTGTTTAGTAATTTCTGTGCACTGTAAAATTATTTTGTTTATTCCGTCAGCTTATTTGATCGTTTTGAGTGATTTACTCCGCGTCAGGAAAATAAAAATTTTCTAGCCGGGGAAAACTTTACGTAATTTAATTTTTACCGTTAGGTAATTATTTTACGTAATCTGATTTGATATTTGTGCATTTTATAATTTTTGTGATTTTATGGATGATTTTAAAATTTTTTCTGTCTGTGGGCCCAAGTAAGTATGTGTGGCCCAGGTGACCTTACGTGGGCCTGGTGGGTCCATAAAAGCAAAAATTTTTCTACGCATAGAAAAATTTGTCTGTTTAGACGGAGATAGGGGATCTTACTAAACCTGAATCCGGAAACAGTTTTAAAATTTTATTGTACTGTGTTTTGTACTGTATTTAATTATCGGATGATAAAAATACAAGAAAATATTATTTGTAGGATACAAGAATAAATATTATACTTTGCGTAGTCAACAAAGAGAGCTTGACTTGATCTATACCCTTGGATGAGAATACTTAGTTTGAATATTAACCATTGATTTAATCAAAGGTTAAGAAACAAACTTAATAAAGAAGCATTGGATAATAACCATTGATTTAATCAATGGTGTGAGAATAAGCTTAGTTAGGAAGGCTTTGATATCAACCATAGATATAATCAAAGGTGTAGAATTGGTCTTGAAAAATGACAAAGACCATTTATAACCATTGGATTTAGATTAAATCAAGGGTGGAGATTTAATCTTAAAAAGTAACAAAGACCATTTATGACCATTGGATGAAGAATTAATCAAGGGTAGAGATTTAGCCTTAAAAAGTAGCAAAGACTAATTGTGACCCTTGGATTAAAAGTTTGAAGGAGCAATCTTGACCCTTAATTTTGGAGACACATCTAAGGGCTAGAATTTAAAGGAGAAAAATCCAATGGCCTAGATTTAGTCTTCTAAAATTAAAAGTCTACCTAAATCCTAACCATTGAATTAATCAATGGCTAGAAATGCTTCAAATAATGGATAGAAAAAGATGACAACATGATTTAATGCATGCATGGAGGGAGGTCACGATTTTGCATGCTTTTGGAGACAAAGAAAAAAAAATATTTCAATGCATTGATTAATTGCTTTATGTCATTGTTAAGTAGTCTTGGTCAATATTGCAATATTATTGATCATTATTGATCAATTTACATGGAAGAAGAAAACAAGGAGGGGGACGGTTTTTGGCTTATTTGAAGACAAAGAAAAACAAATTTCAATCCATTAAATGATGCTTTATGTCATTGTTGGATGTCTTGATCAATGTTTCATTATTATTGAATTTTTGAAGAAGCTTGGAGGGGGCTACGGTTTTGGTCTGAATTTAGAAGCATTGGAAGACCATAATTGAAGACTTTAGACTATAGGAAAGTGTTTCATTACTATCATCACTCATTCTTGGTCATTTGTGATCATTTCAAAAACTTAAAACACTTAGAAAAAAATTCTCTCCTTCTCCTTCTCTAAGCTCACGGCCATGGCACCATCATTTACCTTCCATCACTCAAAAATTTCATCCAACCTAGTTTCTTGAATCCTTACCTTATTCTAAACAACTTTCATGTTGAAGGTTTCTTCAAAATCCAACATCTAGTACTTCAAATCCAAGCTTCAAGATTCTACCAAAAATGATAAATTTCATGTTTCCTCTTCTAATCTTTTAGTTTTGATTTTCTAAACCTAAACACCATTCTAAGAACATCTCTAGTTATGAGTTTTTCCAAAATCATTCATCTTGATCTTCAAATTCAAGCTTCAAGTTTCTATCAAAAATAAAAAATTCCATCTTTGTGCTTCAAGAGGAACCATTCGGTCAAGACCCCTAAAACCACTCTCCAATCTCTTTTAATTTCATCCAACCTTAGATCTTGAATCTCCATGATATTCTAAGCAACTTTCATGTTGAAGACTTCTTCTAAATCATTCATCTTCAAGGAGTTTCTTCAAGATCCATGTTTTTGGGTTTTTGAGGTGAAGTATAAGGAAACTTCATTTCTTCTCTTCTTTTTCATGATCTAAACCATGTTTGATCCATGGTTTTCTTAATCAAGCTTGATATGTTAATTAACTTGTGTTTTGTTTTGTATTTGAGAAGCCCTTGGTGGTGAAGGACTTGGAAAAAAAAACAAATCAAGAAGCTTTGGAGGATCTTCAAGAGGTAAGAGGGAGATCCATCTCACCAACCAAGCATGGTGGTGAGAGATGGTATTTTATTTGATGGATGTGGAATCCATGTGAGGATTCATATCCATGGTCATGTAATTAATTTGTGGGTGTTTATGAGCTTTGATTAATTTTCTATGCTTGATATGCTTTGCATGATTTTATAGCTTTGATGATATGCTTGATATCTATACATGCTTTTATGGCTTTGATGGTATGCTTATATTATTTATGATGAAATATATATGTATATGCCATGACTTGATGGTGGAAAGGAAATTGATTTTTGGCTCCAATAGCCAAGGAAGAGCTACGGTTTTGATGCCCTTGATTAGGGTTCATGTTGAAAATTTTCAAGAACAAAAGAATTGATTTTTTGAGTACTTAGAACATGGTGGATTTCGAACAAGACACCTCAACATAGGTGTTTATAACTTAAGATTTTCATGAATGATGAAAACGTATGATTTGAAGAATTTGGAAAATAAACAAAGGGTTTGTTTTTCAAGAGAACAAGAACACGATTTTTAGAAGGATTTTTATTAATTTATTTTGTGTAAAAAGTTTCTAAGTGTTTAACTAAACATGAGATTTAAATGAAAATAGCAATGATGATTTTAAGGATTTGCAAAGAAAGTGAAAAAGGATTTGCAAAGAAAGTGAGAAATTGAAAATGAACAAATGATTTGATTTTCAAAGACTATGAGTCTTACGTTTTTGTAAAGGATTTTTAATGGTTTTGTTTGTGTAAAACCATATCAATTTAAAAGAAAAAAATATTTGATGGTTTCAATAGTCATGTCCACGTTTTTTTTAAGGCTTGTAATGCCTTGATTTTTATGAACAAAGTGAATTTCAAAGTGGAAACGTAACTGGATTTAATACAAGGATTTTGGAAAGGGAATCAGAGCGTTTATCACTTGAGAAAATCAAGTTTTTGTAAACGAAAATGTTTTCGAACTTCAATTTATTTTGAAGAAGGTTGTGTTTGGAAAGAATTTGGGAAAAATGGAGAATATAATGGTGTTTTGAAAATTTACTAACGTATAACTTATTTTCAAGTTTTGAAATACGTTAGAAAAATGTTAAGTTTTGAAACGTTGATTTACATCAATGGAAAAGTGATTTTTGTGAAGTATATTTTGAAAAAGAATTTCTTGAGTAAAGAACTGTGGAAAAATATTTTCTTAAGTAAGAAAATATATTAAATGAAATATAAAGTTATACTATTTTGAGAAAAGTTGAAGAGGAATTTTTGAAGGTTAAGAAGTATTTTACGTAATGAAATTGTGATGAAAAATGTTTTACGATCTTAAAAACGTGATTTTTAAGCTTCACGCAATTTTGAACAATGTGTTAAAAATGATATTGATTTATTTAAGTCCAAAATAATGTTTGAAATATTGAGGAATATTTTATGTGATTGAAAAATGTTAAAAATATTTTACGTATCTTAAAAACAATTTAAAATACGCGATTTGAAAAATGTTTAAATATTTCTACACGATTTGGAAAGCGTTTAAATATTTTACGCGACTGAAATATTGTTGAAAAATCACTACGTGATTTGAATAGTGACAGAATATTTTTACGTGATTGTGAAAATGATAGAAAATTGTTATGAGATTTGGAAAGTGTTTTAAATATTTTGAGAATGATAGAAAATGATTTACGTAACGTAAAAGAATGATTTTTAAGTTATGCAATTTTGAAACAGTGAAAAAATACTATGCGATTTGAGAAACGTATGTTTTTACGCGATTGAGAAAAATGTTAAAAATTAGTACGTGGTTTAAAAGTGCAACAGAAGAGTTGCAACATTTTGAAAACGTAACAGAAATGTTACGAAATTTTGTAAATGTAACAGTAGTGTTACGGTATTGTAAAAACGTAATAAAAACGTTTTGGAATTTTAAAACGTAACAAAAGTGTTACGATATTGTGAAAATATAAAAGAAGTGTTATGGTATTGTGAAAACATAACGTAAACATTTTTGGATTGTGAAAATGTAACAGAAATGTTACGCGATTGTGAAAATACGGTAAAAGTGTTTTACAACTATGAAAACGTGATAACATGATTTTCGCTGTTGAAAGTACAGTATGATTACTGTTGAACCAGTGTCCATACACTGTTTGTGAGAAAATGACATATTTGTCTATGATTGGATTTAGTGCATTATACATGCATTGGAATGGTCCGATGAGGACTGGATATGGCTGATTGCCTAGGAGAAACACACCTCTTGAGTGGGTGCGATATGCGTAGTGTAGGTCACTTGTTGACCTTGGGGGCATCGGGGTGCGGGTTGCCTACACGGGTGGTTGGTCGCGCTTCTTCCCGTAGGTTAGACCGATGCAACACACCGATGATCCGACCGAGACACTATTCTTAATCAAGATCCGATAAAGATCCATTGTGTATATGCTAGATGTGCAAAATCAAAATGAGGTTTATAGACGTGGTCCGAGGCATGTGGTACCGACAGATCTTTTCGATCATTTCTCCGACCTGAGTTTAGCTCCATGGAGTAGGAAATCGAGTCTTGTGTACATGCATAATCTGAACATTTATATCTGTGTGATATATTAATTGAGGAATATTGGCTATGACAATTGTTTTGAATACTTGGATGATGATGATGATAATTAGGACATTATCGTAATTGTTGTTTATGATAATTGAATTGATAAATGATTTGATGATGATAGTTGATTAATATTGAATATATTATTGGAAGTTTGATATGATATCCCTGTATGATATTGCTGCTTGTGTTATCTCTGTGCTGCCATGTTGGTATTGGCGTAGGTGATCTCACCTCTTTGTTATGTTGTCTTGTTGTGTCTGTATTGTTAAAATTAAACAGTAGAAAGGATCGAGTTGTCTTAGACATAACAGGCGATGGATAATAAGAGATTGATGAAAACATTGAAGAGTGGCTGTCTCAAGTTCGAAGGTGTTCTGAGTAGTCAAGGAGTAGAGTTCTGATGCAACAAGCTGGATACAAGATAAGGAATGAGTATGTTAAGTTTTATCGTTAGTGTTATACCGTGCTATTTAGCAGGACCCGTCATGGGGTTTGCTACTGTTAAAAAAAAAAGAGTCTGTTAATTTTATATTTCTCTTTAAATTGTGAAATATTAATTGGTGTCAATATTGTATATTAATCAGTTTAAATATATTTTTAGTAATACTTATGAATTTCAATAAGTTTATGTTTCAGTAAAGAAAGAAATTTTTAAAACCCACTTTTTATAACTCAAACCTTGTGTGAACTTCTTTACAGATTTTGAGTCGGGAGTCAGACATGTGATACCCTAGGGAGGGTGTTACATAATACTCATCTTAAATTATTTAGAGAGCCAAGCTGAACAACGCCAAGTGGGACTACAACTACAACAGCAATGGTCTACAAGGAAAAATAGAAGCTTTGTTAGTGAAAAATCTTAATGCAAACAAATTACAGTGATGTAGCCCAATAAGTTATCTTCTAAAAGATAATCACTAGTTTTCTAACATAAAGTACGCTAGAAGTCTAGAACCTAATTTTTTTAATTCCTTTTTTTTGGTACATTAGGAAGTCATTAGACTCAATACCATGACTTTTCTTCCTTTATTACTTTACAACAATCCATCTACTTCTATCATACAAGAAATTATAATTATACAACCTTCAGTATTTTAGTTTCTTGGGACCCTTGAGGAACTTCATTGATATAATTATTTCCACTAGGGAACACTCAAAATGCCATCATGTCCATCATACTTATGTCAAGATATAATGTAGTTTACAATGGCCAAAAGAAAAAGGAATTTTGCTCACATTATATAACTAGCTAGTAGTATTTATGTTTCAACAATAAAGTTGATGTTGATATAATGATATACTGAATCATTCAAGGTAAGGCTTATAGCTAAATATATGAACACTAATGACTAATCCAATAGATGGACATTATTAACACCAACATTAAAAGCAGCCATGCTGACTTATTTTTAAGCTCTTAGTGAATTTGTATTGTAAGAGAATAAACATAATTGTCATATGGCAGATTAGAACATTTCCAATTTGCATCTGCCATAGCATCATGGTGAATGCGACATTCCACTTTAGTCCTCAGACGGAACCTACACTCTTTATGGTGCAGTTGTTGGTGATGATGAACTGGGGGTATATCATGAGAAGTTTAAAAAAATAATTTTGTTTTCTGGAAATGATTATCTAGGCTTGAGTTCCCATCCGACTATTTGAAGGGCTGCTGTAAAGGTGTGCTTATAAATTTTGAATGATATTTTATCCTCTCCCCCCTCCCCCTCCCCCTCCGAATTTTAGTCTATTGGTCTTTGTTTCTTGAGTTTTCTTAATTTAAGTTCATTAGTATTTTGGTCATTGTTCTACATTAGGCAGCCCAAGAACATGGAATGGGACCAAGGGGTTCTGCTATTAAATAACATGCCCTTCCTCTTGTAACAGGAGCAATGCTAACCAACTTCTCTAATATAGAAACTAATCAATAAATACTTACTCCAAAGGCTACAACAAATCCAAAATTAATAGCTAATGTGGCTCACAGTTAATCACAAAATCCAATTCATAATAAATACATCTTTCACCTGCTCAAACAATATTCAAGTCATGTTATAGAAATAGAACAATGTTCTATTTCACACACACATGACTTTCAACTTTCATAGCTCAAACAATATACAATAATGTTATACACAGATTTATGCTCACTCATAGAATGACGAACAATATTCAAAATTACTCACAAGTTTTATCCAAAAGATCTAACAAATAACCATGTCAATGTTTAGGTGTTACACAGCAGACACACAGAGAAAGAGAGGATAATCAAATTTGAAAGATATAATAATAAATAATAATAATAAATAAAAAAAAGAAAAATCGTAATAAAAAAAACCTTGATGGCAGCAGCAACGACTTCACCGACGAGGCCAGCAACGGCAACTTCGTCGTTGATGACACGGACGAACAGTGCATTATCTCTACCTTGAAGCCATGGGCATCAACGCAAGATTCAAACAGAGAAGGAGAAAACCAGAGAGGCTTTGCGATTTGGGAATGGGATTTTGGGTTTGAAAGAAAAAGAAAGAGACGAGAAAGGGAGATGAGAGAGGGGGTGCAAGTGGGATGAGGTGGGAAAAAAACGAGTGAGATGAGAAAAGGGTTAAGCGTATAGCAGTGGGCTTTTTTTAATGGTTAGCCATGGTTACTGAACCGTAGCAAAATAACCGTGGCTAAAGAGCATTTTTTTTGTAGTGTTCCTTAACTTCATCTTCTTTCAACTGAGGACTAATAACTTTTCTACTCCTCAAGGACATTGCCATCATTGCTCCTTTTCATTAACCACTATATCACTTGGCAAGGTGCTTGGAAGTCTCTCTGAGAGATGTCTAGCTATCTGTCCCACTTGATTTTCTAGACTTCTGATGGCTGCCTCATGATTTTTAAAATTAGCCCTCATCTCCTCTATAAAAGTGCTGGTACTAAAGGCAAGTTTCTTCACAATACTTTCAAGATTAGATAACTTATCTTGTAGAGGTTGAGAAGATGAAGATGATTGAGGTTGATGTAGTGGAGATGGTGGTGGTCTCAGCATATTCTGGTTGCTCCATAAAAAATTTGGATGATTCCTTCACCCTAGATTGTATGTGTTAGAATATGGGATACCTTGTGGTCTCGAAGGATTTCCTATATAATTTACCTGCTCTTGAGGAATGAAACCAGAGTTGGTTGCCTCACATCCACCATTAGCATGGTTACCTCCACAGAAATCACAAATTAGAGTCTGATGGTTCACTAAATTCACCTGCAAATTCCCAACTTGTTTAGTAAGGATAGCTAACTATTGCGTCATACTTTTATTCTGAGCAAGTAAGACATCAAGAGTACAAAGCTCCATAACTCCCTGTTTGACTGGAGATCTTCCACTAGGCAATTGATATTCATTTGTAGCCATAGTCTCAAACAATTCATGAGCTTCTTCAGGAGTCTTAGTGTTCAAAGATTCATCTGTAGATGCATCCACCATAAGTCTCGTGGAATGATACAAACCATTATAAAAGATTTGCACCTACTGATAACTCTACAAAAGTAGAGTTAAATGATCACTAATTGTGTTAATTTGTGTTAGTTTCCTTGTATATTCTTGATATCTTGAGTTTGAATTTGATTGATAGAGCTTTAGTGGAATTGGAACCTATTGAGCATTCTTTTGATTAATATTGACAAGTTTTAATGAAATGATCTTAGAATTATTACTCACTTAATATTTCATGCTTGATAGGTGGTTGAATCCTTTGATTCATGAAGAGTTTGAAGAATGGAGATAAAGCTTTAAAGAAGAGAAGTGGAGAAAAAGAAGAGTGGGAAAGCTCAAGAAAGATCATTGAATTGAGAGAGCAAGATAGGAATCCAAGAAGTCAAGTATTGGTTGCATTTTGATGAAGAAAAAATGTTTAAATGAAAGCCATATACTATGCCTCGGCCTCCAAAACTATGCCTCGGCATAGTATATCAGTTTTGGAAGAATCCTGGCAGGAGGCCGCGGCATCCTCTTCTGAGGCCGCGACATCATGCTGCGATTTTGTATTCTGCGCACCAGGAGGCCGAGGCATCCTGGAAGGAGGCCGTGGCATCCTGTTAAAATTCTGCTACGTCGTTTTGGCTCCACAAAGAGGATTTTTAATGGGTTAGGGCATCCATTTCGTGGGGGATTCATTCTCTAACACTACCTGGGCATTTTCTGAGCTTGGGCAGCTGTGGAGGACCTCAAGAAACCTAGGGAAACTTGAT
Organism: Ormosia emarginata; assembly: GCA_029884605.1. Lineage (NCBI taxonomy): Eukaryota > Viridiplantae > Streptophyta > Magnoliopsida > Fabales > Fabaceae > Ormosia > Ormosia emarginata. The sequence goes on along the minus strand of JAQQTP010000074.1, from coordinate 20,646,261 downwards.
TTGGAGAGGAGGCAACAAGGAAGTTCTTAGAGATTTGCTTGCTTTTCACCATTGGAGCTAGTTTGTGCTTCATCTTCTTCATCATTTCTCTTTGGTTTCTTTTGGGGTTTTCTCATTCTTCTTGTTTTGGCTTAATGGATGTATTATTTGGTTTGATTGATTATTCCCAAATGTTGAACATGAGCTAAATTTGTTTCTAGGATTGTAACTCCTATTGATATGTAGCATGGATTGTTGAATGTTTGTTTACCCATTTCAATGTTATAAGAGGTTTTTATCCATTCTTATGCTTCATGCTATTGATTGTTTGGCCACCAATTGGTAGATATTTGGGTTTGATTTGAACTTGGGAAAGGGAAATTGAACCTAGAACTAGAATGGGTGACACATGAACTTCCAACCCTAGGGTTGAATTTGGGGTTTTGTTCTAAGACATAGGGATATGCTTAGGACCATGTGTAATCTTGCATAGAACTTGTTCGATATAATGCTTCTTTGTTAATTGATTCTAATAGGGATATTGTGTTGATTAAGAAGGAAAGAACATATCGCCATCGGGAGAGGGGGTATGTTTACATTAGAGTTCTAGATTAATTCTTCAAGTAACATTGATTGGGCTAATGGGTATGATTTAATCCAAGTGAAATATCAAGAAGGGTTACAATCCTAGGTTTTTACCATTGTGAGAATTTGATACTTTGTCAATTCTATTGCTTGCTTATCTTTTATTCCAAGTTAGATTGCTCTGAATTTTATTCTTTTTAAATCAATTATTGTTGTTTGGATATTAGTAAGGCTTCCTATACTAATACTTAGTTGGAAAATTAGTTCTAGTCCTCGTGGGTTCGACTCGTACTTTTCACTCTATTACTTGAGCATCGTGTATACTTGCACGAATTTTCTCATCACCTACTGCCAAACTTCGAAAGCATGATAAGGGCATTTCCTAAGCAGCTCTTTAAATCTTTCCCATGCTTCATAGAGAGATTCTCCTTGATTTTGAGTAAAGCAAGCAATCTCACTCCTTATCTTCACAAACATGGATGAAGGGAAAGACCGAGTGAGAAACTTACTAACCAAATTATCCTATATAGAGATGCTTCCTTGAGGTTGGGCTTGTAGCCAGCTCTTGACTTTGTCTCTCAAAGAAAATGGAAAAAGTCTTAATCTAATGGCATCATCGCTGGCTCTATTATATTTGATAGTATCACAGAGTTGCAAGAAGTTAGCAATGTGCAAGTTTGGATTTTTTGCATGTCCTCCCCCAAACTGATTCTATTGCACCAGCTGTAGAAGAACTAGTTTAATTTCAAAATCATTTGCTTGGATAACAAGTCACACAATACTGGTTGAGACATTTTCAGAAGATGGAGTAGCATAATCAACCATAGTGCGTCTTCTAAGTTCACGAGTTTCAGTCATTTTCTACTCAATTATTTTTCTTTTTCTAGCTATTTTCTTGTTTGCTCTTTCTGTTCTTGTCATCTCTGGATCAAAGAGTAATTCTTTTGACTCCACAGAACCTTGCATAAACAAACAAACAAGCAAAGTAGAGTGAAGTAAAGAAAAGAAATTAAAAATTAAAAATTAAAATAAATGACTAATAAAAATAAACAAAGAAAACAAAAATAAAAAAGAAACAAATTAAAAAGAAAAATAAAATTAGATAAGAAAAATGATTATCTATAAATAAAAGAAAAATTTAAAGAAAATTAAAATTAAAAACAAAAATAAACAATTAAAAATAAAAATAATCAAAGAAAAAATGCTTAAATTAATGTCTTTTCAACTACTATTTAATATTAATAACAATAATCTCCGGCAACGTTGCTAAAAACTTGTTGTGAAATCGGCAACTGCACCGAATCGCAAAAGTAATAAAAATTGAGTAAAAGTATCGTCCCACGAGGATTAAGTTATTAATTACTAAATTTGCTGAAAGTGACACTATCTAAGCTAATGAAAAAGAGAGTTGTTGCAAAAAATAATTAAAAAAAATATAAGTAAGCAAAACAATAAATCAAAAGGGTAAAAAATAATAGTATTAAAGTGTTAGGGTTCAGACTTTACTTGAACTCTTTAAATGCAAAAATCAAATATTGGTTTAATTATGTTTTATTTCAATGATTTATGGTCAATTTCCAAAATTAATTAATACTGAATCCCTTGGTATATTAATCCTCTTACACTGTTTAGAATTAACTAATCCCTTAGTTTAACCTCAAATAGAAAGACATTATCAAGAATGAGGAAATTAAAAGAAAGACCACATAACCTATAACGTCTATTCCTAGCGATTGCAGAAATTATGGTGTTTATCATATGTTCTAGGTTCATGCAAATTTTCTCAAATCATATATTAACCGAAAAGATCATTCCCAAATTGGCCAGATTTAGAAAAGCATTAAGAATAGAGATAAACAAGTAAATCATGAAATAAAAACATAAATTAAACCTATAAAAGAACTTACATCATCAAAGTATCAAGATCCATCATCCCCCTAACAAAAGAGGTTTAGTTACACATGGAAAAAGAAGAACACAAAGGGAAGAATATGACAAACTCCATTGTAGAAAGGTGAAAAGGTTGTAGAAAATTCCTAATCTTCAAGCCTAATTGCACCCACACCACATTAGGGTTTGTGCCTCTTGACGACTGCTACATTCTGTCTAAGTGTGTGTTCAATTTGGCGTAACTTTTCTTTAAATAGATAATTAACATGTTTAGTTATGCGCTCAACACTTAAGCGTTGGGTTAGTAGCGCTCAAGCGCTGGCCTAATATGAATGAATGGGCTGTATATGTAACATCCTCCTTAACATGTTAGTAATGTTTATGGATAGAAATAAGTTATAATATGTGTTTAACTTGTCCAAGTAATTTTGTGACCTTCTGAGTTAATTTGGACACTTGGCCGCAACACAAAACGTGTAAAATGATTATTTTAACTCAGAAAAATAGCATAAATTGCTTAAATAATGAAAATAAATATGAAAAATTTATTTCTAAGTCACAAATACATGAAATAAGGTGTAGTTAAAGTTTCAAGTAAAATTGAGTTAATTTGGTATTTTTAAGTACATCGGTTGTGTATTTTAATACCAAAATGACCTATAGCAGATATGAAAAATTATGAAAAATGATGAAACCAAAGTGTTCCTAAGAGATATAAAGTTTCAATAACCTATATAAAAGTCATAAACATTTATCTATTAATTGACTTTTATAACTCTTTCTCTCACACTTTCTATGATACCTCCAACAAACAGAGGAAAAAGAAAAAAAAAACAGAGGCAATCGTGCAAGCAACTAGAGGAGAAAAAGAAGGAGGAAAGCTTGAGCTTCCATAGTTTGGAGATTAGAGGTAGAGGAAAACAAGAAAACATCTTTTAATTCTTGTCTTTCTTCTCTTGGAATTTTCGTTGGTTGAAAACGGGAATATAGAGAAGTCTTTGATTGTGATTTTTACCCATAATGGTTTTTGTTTATGATTCTTGATTTCCATGTGGGTTTTTATCTTTAAAGATGATAATGGATAATTTTGATTTGTGATGCATGTTTGATGTCTTGCATAGACAATGAAACCCTAGATGTTTGAAGTGAAAGTGTGATAATAGAAGAAAAGCTATTTGAGTTACGCTTGTTTGTGATTCTTGAGTTCTATGATGGTTTTCATCTTTTGAAAGTGATGATGGATAGATTTTGGTTGATGAAACATGATTAGTAACTTGTATGGATAATGAATCCATAGATGGTTATATGAGAAAGTTGATAGTCTAATGTTATTATGAATTGGAAGAGGAAGTTACTTGGGTTGGAATTAGTTGAGAATAGAAAAGAAGGCTTACTGTGAGTGTTCTGCAACGTTCTAGGCTGACCAGAAAATATGTTGAGTGCCGCGACACTCAAGGATGCCAAACCACGGCACTTGGTTCTCTGTATATATATATATATATATATATATATATATATATATATATATATATATGGATTGGTATTGTATTGAAATGAAGGCATTGAATAATTGTGAAAAGCTATCACGGTTGTATAGCCTTGTACATATATATATGTATACACAACCACGATAGCTTTTTCACAATTATATATATATAATCCATATATATATAATTGTGAAAAAGCTATCACGGTTATATATATATATATATATATATATATATATATATATATATATATATATAAGTGTACGAGATTGTACAACTGTGATAGCTATTCACAAATTTTTTTCAATGCTTTCATTTTTTTTCAATGGATTTAACATATTTATGCATGCTTTAATTGTTTTAAACTTGTTATTTGACATTTCTATGTATTGTAATGTTATAACTAGGACAAGAGGGCTCCAAGTAATTTGGACAAAAGGCTACCAAGGATTATGTTAAAATATTGGTAATACAAGGAACAAAAGGGCGTCTTGCTTACCCAGAACACAATACAAGGAACAGTAGGGCTTCCTGGAATAAAAGGGCTTCCTAAAAATTGTCAAATAACATGTGCTTTTCTAAAATAAAATTATTTTTACAAAATCATATCATTAACATCCTAGGGCACATCTTAGGCATATTCATGCATTCTCATGCATTGCATAATAATACATTATGTAATTTGACAATTGTATGGGCGATTGTCTTGTTTTGGGTGAAAGGGTTATTAAGTTGAATGGCCACTTAAATTGATGATGGTTACATGTTTTAATTTAAATTATGATGTTATGTAATTAATTAAAGTTGTTTTATTTAAATGGATTTGTTTATCTACTTCAAGAAGGGAAATGACTAAATTTTGGCTTGTGCCACCTTTCCAGTTGTTTATATACACGAACGAGTTTTTCCCTGAAGTAGCTGGATCTATGATGATGTCATGTTTTAAACTACTACTAAGAATTATCATTCTCACCCCATTTTATTGTTTCCATGATAATCTAGCAAATCAGCTTAGTAGAAGCAAGGAAGGACAATGAAGATATAGTTAGCTATTTTGTTTATATGATACTGATGTATTTAGGTTACCAGTGTTGTATTGGTATATATTTATGACTTGTTATAGTTATTTGTATATCTTAGACATATTTTGTAACAACATAGTAAAGATCAAGTTTCCAGTTGTGTAGAACTACCTTGATCTCTTTACTGTTATTAAAGGCTCTACATACTTATACGCTGGTAATTACAATACAGGTTAATATTCATGTTTAGATTTAGAAGTAATTATCCTGATACTATTTGTCTGAGTATATGGAAGAAATATATATAGTGATAGTTTTAGGGTGTTACAGTATACACTTTGCGCACTCAAGCGGTGGACACCTAGTGCTGGGCTCTTGAATGAATTTTCTTCTTTTTTTCTTGCTTGCTCATTTGGCCCATCTTCTCCATGTGTAATTACCTAACATAAACAAATAAAAACATGTAATAAGAACATAATTAAAATATAATAAAACTTAAGAACAAAGTTCAATTAAAAAGATTAAAAGAGAATGAAAACTCATAATTTGAACAGTAAAAAATATGAGTTTTTGGTGAGTTCATTATATACTTGCTCTTGTGAGCTTCTTCTAGAATCCTCTCTTCGATCTCTGACTCTCTTGAAACACAAAGTTTGTCTCTAAACTTTATCATTCCATCATCAGCAATATCAAAATCCTCCTGGGTTCCTAAAAAGATCTGCTCACTAATGTCACTTAGAGTTTCATCCTCCTTTTAAGCTTCTAAAATTTGAATCTTTAAGTCATTTAATATGTCCACTCTGCTCACAAAGAGACTTTGTGGCATCACATTCATCGTAAGACTCAAATCCCTTAAACTTTCGAGAATTTCACTCTCTTGGACCATCATTTGGGACACATGTAAGGATTTCTTACTTAGTGCATCAGCCACTACATTAGCTTTACCTATATGATACTTTAACTCAAAGTCATAATCTTTTAATAATTCCATCCATCTTCTTTGCCTCATATTCAGCTCCTTTTGATCATGCAAATACTTTAAACTCTTACAATCACTGAACACCTTAAATTGGACTCTATAGAGATAATGCCTCCAAATCTTTAAGGCAAACACTACAGTTGCCAATTCCAAATCATGCGTAGGGTAATTCTCCTCATGTGGCCTTAATTGCCTTGATGCATAGGCAACTACTCTCCTATTTTGCATCAGATCACACCCTAGTCCCATCTCTGAAGCATCACAGTATACTTCAAAGTTCTTATGGGGATCCAGAATTACCAACAACAGCGTAGTAGTTAACCTCATCTTTAACTGTTGGAAATTATTCTCACACTCTTTAGTCCATTCAAAAGTACCACCCTTCCTAGTTAACCTAGTCAATGGTAGCGCTAACTGAGAAAAACCCTTGATGAACCTTAGATCCCTTCTTACTTTTACCTTTGGGGTTGCTTGTTTTAAAAGCACCCTGCTTGTTCTTGTCATCATCATGCTTCCTCTTCTGGAAGTCTTATGCCATTTCCTCATATTGAGGCCCATGAATACTTGACTCCATAATTCTGCATTTGTTGACCAAAGAGGAAAAATCCCTGATCTCCATAGGTCTTACCATGCTTTTGATCTCTTTCCTTAAACCAGTTTCGAATTTCAAACATCACTTATTCTCATCTAGATTATAACAAAAATGCAAAGAGAACTCTGATAACTCCTCAAACTTAGTCACATATTGGCCTACTGTCAAGCTCCCTTGTTCTAAATGCATAGACTCTACTTCCTTATCATCATGTAAAGTTTGTGGAAAGTACTTCTCTAGAAAGGTTGTCTTGAAGACTTCCCATAACATCTAGGTTCCTGTTGTTCCCAATATCTTCTTTGTACTTTTCCACCAATGTGCTGCCTTTTCTTTCAACATATAAGAGGCGAAGGATACCTTTTGCTCATCCAAGCAAGCCATCACATCAAAGATCTCCATCTCACTAAGCCACTCCTTAGCCTTAACGGGATTATACTCACCTCTGAAAGATGGAGGGTTTATTTGACGGAAAGTTGACAAGTCTTGGAAGTTATGATTTGTAACATCATAATACTGAAAACTTAGTATATCTATCATATACCTGACTAAACAATATTAGTTATGTTACAACTAACCTATAATATTCAACTAATCCATAAATTATTCATATAAAGAATTTGTTGTGGAGAGCCTTATAAAAATTAAGCTTCTCTATATTTGTATACAACTATTTACAAGTTCAAAATAATATACATATGATGTGCAAACTGAAACTGAAGGATCAAAACACTAAACTGCTCTTTAATCTTATTCTTTTGCTCCATGCTTGGAGAGAACTTCCACCTGGATTTACATGGATACCTGGGGTGAGAATCAAATATTCTTAGTAGTAATATACCAATACCAGCAATTGTAATACTCACAATGAAGATATACAACCCATAAACATCATAAGTAACCTATAGATAAGATTCAAATTACTACTCGTCAAGTATCAAAATAAATATGAAATTAAAACGTTAGAATTAAAACTATAACTAAAAGTCAAACTATATATCATAACATAATAAATAATTTCATCCTCGTTCCATGTAGTGTTCCTTGGAAAACTTAATCTGAACTACTTAATACAAAGGATAAGGCAACTGCCCATACAGCTGCCTGAAAATGCATGATAAGACAGCCTCCCATACAACTGTCTAAAAACACATATGTTGCGCTATGAAGTATGAATATGATGCAGTGCGAGTCGTGTTAATATAATGTCATGAATATACCATTACTCCTTGTAGTGGGGAGGGAATCTATTACCTCCTTAACCCACTTTCTGAATATCATTAATATCATAAACATACTATTCCTCTTTGTAGTGAGGAGGGAATCTATTACCTCCTTAACCCACTTTATGAATGTCATAATAACTTAAACATACTTGAACCTCTCATTCTTATCACTTCTTAAATCATATCTAGGTAGCTCTTAGTTACTTACTTACTAATTTCCATCAATATCCAATTCCTTACTCAACATAATCATCCTTTATTAACTTTTCATATATATCATTTTCTTTCTCTCCCATAAAAGGGAAACAAATCCTTAATTTTCATAACTACATGAGGTGCTCAATCCTTTCTTGAAATACATATTTTTGTGTCATAACACACTTTAAGGAACATCTATGAAGGATCTCAACATATTGGAAATTTAAATTTTTCTAAAACTCATTACTGAAAAATTCTGGCAGTGGCACCTAGGCGTGAACCTCTCTGTCATAGCCATGCCTAGGCATGAGCTTACACTAGAAAATTTATGCAAAAACGTGTTCTCTTCAAAATGGGTTCCAAACCCAAAACCAAATTCCCATAAACAATTTATAGCATCAATCAAGCTTCATACAAGCTATCAACCGTTTATATCTAACCATAAAATTCAAAATGGAATCAAACTCAAATCATACCTATTTTTGAAACAACAAATTACATGGAAAAACAAGAACCAATCCATGTTCTAAACAACAACTATGAACCAACCAAACTATTAACAAGCTCGAATGGAGGAAAATCAAACAGAGAAATCTCAAATAACACTAAAAACCCATTTTTTCTCTTTGGTCTAAAAAACTTGGAGCATAAGGAGATAAAAGAAGGATGAAGTTAAGACAAACAATCCCCCTATCTCTTTGTGAAGTATCTTTGTGGAATTGATACTTAAACCTTGGATTTTCCTTTTTCTCTTCTCTTCTTCTTCCTCTTTTCTATTTTCCTTTTCTCCTCTCCCTTGTTCGTTTCTTGCTTCCGCCGTATGAAGAAAAGTGGGACGAGAAAGTAATTATATTGGCTTAACTTAATAGTTATGCATTAAAACTTCATACCTCTTAGGAACACTTAAATCTTATTATTTTAGGTTTTCTCACCTCCATAGGTATTAGAATAAATCCTAAGATTTATCTAATTACCAAATTCTCCATTTCCATTAATTTTCATATCTGTGCTGAGTCCATTCGGTACCAAAACACTTACTCAATGTGCTTAAAAATACCAAACAAGCTCAATTTACTTTCAAACTTTAATTGCAACTTCCTTGACTCATTTATAACTTGAAAACAACTTGTCCATGACTATTTCTCTTATCTAGGCAATTTACCACATTCTGTGTTACGACAAAGTGCCTAAACTAACTTAGTTTGCCATGAAACTTCACAAACATGTTAAGCAAGTATCAGGCTATTACTAGAACCTTATACAAGCCTAACATGTTCTCGGGAATGTTACATTTCTTTCCTTTTTTTTAAAAAAATGTTGTCCTCAAAATTTGGTTTACCAATTACAACTCACATATAAACTAGGTTTAACCAAATTTTTAAGGAAACAAAAGCATATAAGCATACTAAGGCAAGAAAATAGAAACTAAGCAGGCAAAACTTTTAACTCACCATTACTTCTTGGGTTAAAGAAGTTGAATGAGCTCAAAGTTTCCTCTCTACTTTTATCCTCCTTAGGTTGTAACATGAATACTCTCCCTAGTCTCCTTGAGGCTGTGGATCTAGTATCCAACTTTGCTTCTTCCTTTTGTGGACATTCCCTCACTTAATGCCCTAGTTGCCCACACTTATAACATACTCCTTCTCCTGCCAAGCAAGGTCTGTCACCTTGATTTTCCCACATTTAGGGCATTGAGCCCCTTTTGATACCTTTTGAACTCGATCATCCTCATCTTGAGTAAGATTAACTTTTGAAACATTCCTTTTGCCTTTCTTATATCTGTCATCCTCACTTTTTCTTCTCTGAAGATCTTGTACTCCTTGCTCTACTTGGAGTTGGAAATATCCTGATTCCACAATCTTACTCTTATTTACTAAGGAAGGGAAATCTCTAATATATAGTGGTCTTACCATCATCTTAATATCACTTCTCAACCTGTCTTCAAATTTAACACACTTCCACTATTCATTTGGGTTGTGTGGTGTCCCAGGGATGATGAAGGCGGGGAGTGGTCGTCGGTGTTAAGAGAAAGCATCAATAAGCGGCTCCTGGCATACTTCTAGGCGAAGGGTCTTATAAATGAACTGAATACGCACCGGAATGAGAAGGATTCATAGACTGTGCAGGTATGGGACTGCAAAGTTGAGGATGACTTGAAGGAATTAATTAGGCGTAGCCATATCAACAAGTTGCAACTTCTTTTCGGGAGCCTAGAACATAAGAACTCTATGATTAAGCGTGCTTGATCTAGAGCAATTGTAAGATGGGTGACCTCCTGGGAAGTTTCCTAGGATGCATGTGAGTGAGGACAAAGCACGCTGAAAAGACCCGTGTTGGTTTGTGAAGACACTTGTCAATCTTGTAGGCAGTCCCGGGATGTTACAGATGGTATCAGTGATGGGACCTCTCCTAGTACGGTGTGGTTCGGGGATGAACCAAGAGGAAGTTGGTGGGCATGTGGCGTCCCGGGGCCGACGAGGGCGGGGAGTGGTCGTCGGTGCTAAGAGAAAGCATGAATAAGCGGCTCCTAGCAGGCTTCTAGGCAAAGGGTCCCATGAATGAACTGAATACACACCGGAATGAGAGGGATTCAGAGACTGTGCAGGTATGGAACTGCATCGTTGAAGATGGCTTAAAAGAATTGATTAGGCGCAGCCATATCAATAAGTTGCAACTTCTTTTTTGGAGACTAGAACATAAGAACTCCATGGTTAAGCGTGCTTGACTTGGAGCAATTGTGGGGTGGGTGACCTCCTGGGAAGTTTCCTAGGATGCGTGTGAGTGAGGACAAAACACGCTGAAAAGACTCGTGTTGGTTTGTAGAGACACTTGTCAATCCTGCAGGCAGTCCCAAGACGTTACAGGTTGAGCCTATACAAAGAAGAAAGCTTTAATAACTCATTAAACTTCTCTTCATATTGACTTACTGTTATACTTCCTTGTTCAAGCTTGAGGAATTCTATATCTTTAGCCTCTTGTACTATTCTAAAAAAATATTGCTTTAAGAATGTGTTTCTGAACACTTCCCATGTAATTTGCATTCCTACTGCTTCTAACAATCTTCTAGTACTCCTCCACCAATGCTCCACTGCCCTTCTAAACATGAAAGAAGCAAAGGACACCCTCTGTGCATTGATAACTCCATAGAATGTAGTTATTTATGCCCTATCTCTATGTATTATTGATTGCTTTGTCTTTGTTGTCATGCATTGTTGGAAGGCTTTAGCTTCATTTTCATGTAGAATCCATATTGAGGTCTTCCTTCTAATCTTGTTAAAATTCTTCCTAATCTTTGATTGGATTGAGTTAGATTGCATTTGTATTTGACTGGTTGATTTCTCAATCGCAGGATGAGCCCAAAAAAACTAACTTGATGCAAGCTAAGGCCCTGTATTGGAAGGGAAATCATAAGACAAGTTCTAGTTGATCACGTCACAGTATTGACATGTTTATGCCATGGCGTTATGCTCTCTGCTTGTGCACCCTGATAACCCGAGGCTTTAATGCCGCAGCGCAAGAAAGTGAATGTCGTGACGTAGGTGACCTAATTTTTACGCGTTGCGGCACGTATTGTGTAATGCCGCGACATGAAACTCAAAATCTGTGGGCCTATAAATACCTCTACGCAGATTTCAGCTCTCTCTTGTAACATCCTAATACTGAAATCCTAGTATATCTGACATATACCTGGATAAACAGTATTAGCTATGCTACTTCTAACTTATTCATAAACTAATCCATAACATTTATACAAATAAATTATCATGGAGAGCCTTGTGGAAACAACATCCACTTATATACATAACTTTTTACTAATACATACTTGATTTTCTTTTTACATCCTTAATCTCATATACATAGAAATATAAAATGTATCTACCCAAAATAAAATATAACTATACTATTCTTCATGCTTCATCTTCTCTTTGTCTTTGAATCTTCAACCTGGATTTACATGGAACACATGGGGTGAGAATTCATAATTCTTAGTATAAGTGTACCAATACCAGCAGTCGTATAACATCATACAACCCATAAATATCTGAAATAAAATTTTAACTGGCAATTAAATCATTATTTCTTACTCAATCATAACATCGTAAATAAATCTATATAATCCTTTAAATTTCTATTCTTTACTCTAGGAACATACACATTCTCTCTTTTTGTAATGTTGCTAGTCTAGCCATAACTTTGAACTAATTCCTCTTTACAAAATAAGACAGCTGCCTATACAACTGTCATCGAAAGGTAACAATCAATGATATTGAACCACCGCCCATACAATGGAACAATAACATTGAGCAATCAAACACAAACTATCAATGATATTAAACAACCGTCCATACAATTGCCTAATATCATTGAGCACAACACACATACATAAGGAATCACTAACCACAATAACAATCAAACATCAAGTAATGCAATGATGTTATAATGAATGGTTATGCTTAAACAATGGTGCATAATGGGGTAAGTGCAATGTCATGAGGTGCCATGAATATCATGAAACTTGACTATTCCTTTCTTTGCAGTGGGGAGGAAATTTGTTACCTCCTTAACCCACTACTTTCTTTACTGATTGGTTTCTTATCTTTACTTTCCTTTCTATAGTAGGGAGGGAATCTGTTACCTCCTTAACCCACCATTCTGAACTGAATCTGTGCTATATATGAATGTTTATGGATATTATGATATTATGTCTAACTTTCACATATCCACTCTTAAATCTCTTATCTGGCATTAATAACTCTCTTTCACTCTTTGAGAGCTCTTCACGCATTATGACATTCACCCTTGCCAGTTAGGGTCTATGGCACTTAACTTTTGCCGACTCGGCACCTTAGCCCTTAACTCTTGCCAATTAGGCACTATGGCACTCTACTATTGCCATCTTGCTTCTTAAATCTCTTATCACCTCTCTTGTGACATTTGTGCAACTTTAAGTTGCTTAAGAAACTAAAACTCTTGATTTATGGCGATCCATATCTAATGGATGCACAACTTTCCTCTTATCTTTCCTTGTATGCCTCTAGGTTTTTCTATCTAAGAAATACCCTCTCTAGTGCCTGAACATATTCTACTAGGCATAGCCAAAGCATTCTATCAACTAAAGGACTTATAGCATTCAAAAACAACATTTTTGAAGCTTCAGAGTCTTATGCCGCGGCACAAAACTGTGCACGCTGCGATACCCAACTCTCGGGTGCAACTTTTGGGCAGAAAACTGCCCCACGCCATGGCATGCTCACGCCTCAGGCCACGCTTAGGTCCACGCCGCGGCGTGACATGCAGAACTCAAATTCTGCAAAAACGTGATTTCTGCATTCCTTTAATTCCAACCAATTTTCAATCACCAAATCAATATTCAAGCATCAACAATAACATACAAATCTCTTATAACCATCAAACATAATCTAGGGCAATCAAAACTCAATTCAAAGTTCCAAGAAAAACCCATTTTTCATGCTCTTTAACTCATAGAAAATCAAGCATACAAACATGTTTCTAGCTTTATTCACAATCAAACTAATTAGTTTCTAACTCAAAGACTAGTATTTAAACTCACTTTCTCACCCAAATCCATCTATCATCATCCAAGCAAACTAAGAAGAAGATGAAAAGTAGGAGGGAATAGATGAAAATACAAACACCTCTACCTTGGTTGATGACTCTTGGCCTTGAGCTTTCCTTCTTCCCTTTCTCCTCTTCTTCCTTCTTCCTTCTCTTCTTTCTGTTTTCTCTTCTTCTCTTCTTTCATTTTCTGCCTCTGCTAAACCGTGAGAGAGGAGAAAGATGAGAAAGATGAGAAAGATCTCATCTTTTTAAAAAATACGATTAGGGGCATTTTAAGATCACTTTAATCTTATTATTTCAAGCTTTCTAACCTCCATAAGTATTAAAATAAATCATATGATTCACCTTAATACTTATTTTGTCATTTCCTTAATTTTTCATATCTGTACTAAGTTCATTCGGTATCAAAACACTTACTCGGTGTGCTTAAAAATACCAAACGAACTCAGTTTACCTTCAAACTTTAACTGTAACTTTCTTAACTCATTTATAACTTGAAAATAAACTATCCATATTTATTTCCCTTAACTTAACCTTTAAAAACCATTTTTTGAGTCATTTTAGGTCACTTTCCACCTTCTGTGTTGCGACAAAATGCCTAAACTAACTCAGTTCGCCATAAAACTAAACTGGCATATTAAGCAAGTATAATAGTACCACTGAGACCATATACAAGCCTAACATGTTTTTCTGGATGTAACATCTCTCTCTCTCTCTTGGTTTCTCTTTCTTCTCTTGGAGAACTTTTTTTTTACTATTTTAACTTTGATCTTTTGGAGAACCCATTAACTAGATCTTCATTTATGGGCTGAAAGAAAGTTGAAGAAGCCAAGATTGGAGGTCCTCTTCATCTTAGAGGAAGATTCAAGCTTCAAGGCTCACCCTATTAGGCTTCATCTTCTGTTCCTTCTTTTTCTCTTCTATTTATCTTGAATATGAATTTTTATAATACATTTTCATATTCAATGAGTAGCTAAGTTGTGTTTTGGGTATTCTTTGGATCTCCCTATGAATATCGAATGATTTGTACTCTTTTCAGTTTATATAAATGACTTGGGTTTTGTTCTATCACATGGTCCTTAATGCTCTTACTTGTTTGATCAACATTTAGGTGAATTGATGAAATCTAATGAGCCTAGACATAGGACTTTGGGTTTTAGATCATACGTATAGTAGATGCATGCTCAATTTCATTCTAATGGTAGGATAAATTGATTCACTAATGGGATAGACATATATCTCTTAGCCATGTATAATCATATTTGAGAATTAATCGTAATGCTTGTTGTTTGCTCTAGTTCTCATGGACGCATAGTAAACTAGGCAAATGGCATAGGGTTAATCATCCTAGACATAGGCGTTTAACTAAGTTAGTTTCTCAGGCTAACCTAATCTAGTCATTTGTATTGTTTGAAAGATTGCATGTTATTAATTGAAGTAGAGGGTGAAAAAGAATTCCTTATTTTCTCAACCATATCTTTATATTTCCTTTATGCTTTGTAGTTTAATTAATCAACTTCTTTTCCAATTTACGTTTGCTTGAATAGAATTAGTGAAGCTGTAGGTCAATATTTAACTTTAGAGAGTTATTATATTCCCCGTGGGAACGATCTCTACTCATCATTTTTATTACTTGAGCGACCCATGCACTTGTGGTTAGCAAAAGGAGTTACCCACCAACAAGGTTGGTGTAATTTCGATGAACAAGTTTTTTAGTGCCGTTGTTGGGGATTATGACTAATTTCTGTATTGTTAATATTGATAACGAGCTTTGTTAGTTGTAATTCAAGTCTTTTCTTTTATTACATTTTGATTTAATATTTCATTCTTTTGTGAATAAGTTACCATCAATAGTGGGAAACTATGATTATACAAGGCTTTTGAGGGAGTTTGCTAATCCTCAAATGGAAAATCTTCAATCAAGTATTAAACGACCTCTTATCCGCGCAAATAATTTTGAGATCAAACCGGCCATTAACCAAATGATTTAGACATTTGTACAATTTAGCGGTTTCCCAAGCGAAGATCCTAATGCACATTTGTCAAACTTTCTAGAGATCTGCGACACCTTTAGGCATAATGAAGTCTCAGAAGATGCCATTCACCTCAGGCTCTTTCCCTTCTCTCCCAGGGATCGAGCCAAGAATTGGTTGCATTGTCTACCTGCGAGATCTATAACTACATGGGTAGATATGTGCGAAAAATTTCTCAACAAATACTTTCCTTCGGCCAAGACTGCTGGGTTAGTGAATGACATCACTTCATTCACCTAATTAGAATCTAAATCCTTGTATGAAGCTTGGGAGAGGTACAAGGATCTTCTTAGAAGGTGCCCACATTATGAAATTCCTCCGTGGCACCAGATTTACTCCTTTCACAAGGGACTGCTACCTCACCATTGTCCAATTGTGGATGTGGCTGCAAGTGGTTCATTATTGAGTAAATATTTTGATGAAGCATACCAACTGTTGGAAGAATTGGCTGCCAATAGCTACCAATGGCCTTCAGCAAGAAATGCTCAAAGGAAGGTAGCTGGAGTTCATGACATTGATACACTTACATCTTTGTCAGCTCAAGTGGCATCATTAGTAAACAAGTTTGACAGTTTGGGTATAGGCTCTAATCAACGCCCCTTCGTATTGTGTGATAGATGTGGGAACAACTATGCCAACGATAGTTGCCCATCCAGTTTGGAGAGTGTTCAATATGCGGGAAACTATTGGCCATCTTCAAACAGCCTCTACTCACAGTAATATAATTCTGGGTGGAGAAACCACCCCAATTTTTCATGGAGGGACAACCAAAGGCCAATATCTTTATCTACTGGCAATGAGAGACCACTTTTTCCTTCTGGTTTCTCTTCGCAAGCAAGGCCACCTATGCAAGAAAGGAAGCCAGCATTGGAAGACTTGTTCATGCAATTTATAGTGAAAATTGATTCATACATAACTAAAACTAATGCTCATTTGGCCAAAAATGATTCTCTTCTTCAGAGCCAAACATCTTCAATTTGGGCTCTTGAGACAAAAGTAGGGCAGCTAACCAATGCAATAAACAATAGGCCCCCAGGGATGTCTTCAAGTGATGATAGGGAGGCCTTCATCAAACAAGGTCCCCCAAGTTGAAGAAGCATAAAAAGTCCTACCTAGACTATAAAAAAGGCACCTTTTTAGAATGAGTCCACCTATGTGTTTAATTCTCATGTTTGAATCTAGTATGTAGTGTTTTGGATTTGGTAAATTCATGTTATTTTGTTAATGCATGCATATGTTTAACTTGCTAGACAGTTTATATAGGTGGTGGAGGCTTCATTGAGGCTAATGTGGATCTTGTGTGGTGTTGGCTACAGAATTTTGTAGTCAGACCTCTCACGCCATGGCGCTAGCTTTATTACGTCACGACGTTCTGGTCTCTACCCTTACCAGGGTTTGGAGCCAGAGATCACAGCACTATGGCGTGGGTTTGTGAACGTCGCAACGATTTTGTTAAAAAAAAGGAAAATTGAAACGTCTGTTTTGTAGACACGCGCCGCGGCCTTTTGGTTAGTGCACGCCACGACATTCTGGGTGTATTTTGCTTAAATAAGCAACAGGGTTTGCGCCGCAACAGAAACTCTTTTGATAACTACTGAGTTTACTAAATTTAAATTAATTTATAACCGAATTACCAAAACTACTTGCATCATAAGGTAACACCGGGTCAAGATCACTCTAATTATGAAGTCAGATTAAGAGGTTAATAAACTAGGGGAAAGGAGTTTGTGAAATTAAACAACAAAAATAGAAAACAATTAAAGAAGAGAAAATAGAATTAAGAAGCAACCAATCCAAAAGAATTGTCCAAACTTAATTTCAATCCATTCTTGATTACGAAAGATCTAATCAACTATCAACTAAACCTTTGGTCTTAAATCACATCAAGACGCCTCTCAATGATCCATGGATATTTGATTAGAAATGCTTCCAGAATTTAATTAATTAAGGTTAGACAAATTAAGCATTCATTCAAAACCCAAATCAACTTAAAAACCAAGATCCAACCAAGCTAAAAATTTCATCAAACACCTTTTGATGCATTGTTTAACCTCTGAATTGATCTCTTGGCACATGATAATTATGCAATTAGCATATGCAAATCCCAATCAAATTAAGCATAAAATCAGAATTTAAACAAGAGAGGATGAAGAAGAGAAACTTGATTAATAATTGAATGTAGAACAATTAAAACAAAATCTCAAGATTAAGCATCAAGAATGTCAATCCCTTAGATTGATTAAAGGCTCTACCCCTCCATGAATGAGAGGAAAGAACTCAAAAAAAGAAGAGAAAAACTAGAGAGAAGGGAGAGAAGAAAGATCTAGAGAGAAGATGAAAAGTGTAGAATGAATGGGTGAGAAATATATGTAGAATGAGGTGCCTTGGATTTCTACCTTCTCTCTCTATATCTAACCCCTCTTTTGGCTTCACATAATTAAAAACTCATTAATTACAAAGTTGGGTCCATTATGAGTAATTGGGCCCAAACCCCATGCAAGTTGGAAGTTTACAACTCAAGTTATGGACAAACCATTCTCCAAGGGTCTCAGATTTCGTTGGCTGACTTCAAGGGCTAAAAACTCCATGAAAACATTGTAGTTTGAAAAGTAGTGTTCAGACGAAATGGAGATATATGTCCTAGCTTTCATTTGCCACAAGTTTCAGGCCCAAATCACATCCACAACCCAAGTTATGCCTTTATTAGTGCACACTGCTCTGGTTCCATGAACAGAACTCATGTTCCGACTTCCAGGTCCAATTAGGTCCACTAGACATCCGATTGAGACATCGAACTCTCATCAAAGTTGTAGAGCTTCCTCTTAGGTTTCCTACAAGGTAAAATGCATAATTTTCAGATATTTATAACTCAAGTTATGACTGAAATACAGAAACAACGTTAAAACTCATTAATATTGTAAAAAATCAATTAGGCCCAATTTGAGCCTGTTGGTGTATGCCCTAGTGGCCAATACGTTTTGTTTGTATTTACATACATTATATTATGCTATTTTATATGAGGCATTTCATTTATTATGTTCTTTTTTTTTTGGTAAACATGATAAAGTCCTTAGAATAGTAAATTTGATACCATAGGACATCAAGTGGATGACTTGATCGTGAGATCCTATTAGATAAAACACTATTCTTAAATGTCCCTAGTCAAGTATTATTGTTAATTAGGACAACAATAATGCTTTGAGACTAGTATGTGCGTAGACTGATGACCACATCTCACGGGTCATGGATATGAGATATCAAGTCTACACATGGATACATATTAGAGTAATGATGTATTGACAGACCGCCATGAGAACGCTACATGGATCGTTACGTGAGTGTCATAAGCAATTCTCATAGTGATAATGGTGTATGTGGTCCTTTGACCTGAAATCACTACGATTCCTACATGAGGAGTTGTGTGTTTTAATGCCATCAAACGTCATCCGTAACAAGATGATTATAAAGTTGGTTATTAGACATACCGCGATACATGTGGAGGGATGTGAGTGACCTAGATGGGATTTGTCCCTCCTACATAACAGGAGTGATATCTTCGGCCCCCGATTGAGTGAGACTATGAAATGCATGGCCATGCTCAAATGAGTCAATATGAGATATTGATCTCATTTGTCATTACTATGTCTACTCGGGAATCGGGAAACCGAAGATTGAACTAAACAAGGGTGACGCGTTCCATGCCTTGTGTTCAATTTGGATATCCGGACAAAGGGACTAAACTACACGAAAACATTGGTCACGATAGGTTATGTCAAATCACCGACATTCTCATTACTTGGGTAGCGAAGTGATGTGTTGCTAGATACACTCATCGTTTGTAATATTAAAATGAGATTTTAATATTACTACCAACGTCATGAGAACCTGCGCAGGTCGCACACTTAGAACAGACTAAATTGAGTAATCGAATCCAAGTTGGACTCGGATTCAATTGTGGGCCTAACTCATGACAGATGGGTTTAGGGTTGCACCACTTACCTTGCTACTCGCTCACACTCACTTAAGGCAGCCACTATTATAAATAGTGCAAAGGGGGCTGCTACTAGGTTACATCACAACCCTAGCCGCACCTACTAGAAAGTGAGTGAGAGATAGTGAGGTCTTCTTCTCCTCTCTTCGCAGCTAGCACTACGAAACAGAGGCGTGACTCCTTTTGCAAGTCTGTTCGTGTGGATACCGCAGAAACATCGTCGCTATTACGGTGTTGGTGATTCACCTCGCTTGTGTCATCACGCTTCAAGAGGTAAAATTTTAAAACCTCGGATTATGGATTTTTCGCATGGATCCTGTGAGGGAATTCTGTTATTCCGCTGCGAGACTTTGATCCGCAAATTCCCAACAGTGGTATCAGAGCCACTTGCGAAACCGTGATTCGGTTTTCTGTTTTTCTTGTTATATGCGATAACATGATTCGTTACTTCCTTTTTTTTTTTTTTTTTATAAAAGATATGATCTTTATATGTTATTTCTGAAACCGTGAAGATGTTCATATGTTTTTGCGAAAAACTGTTCTGAAAGCTTTCTGTTTCTGCATTTTTCTGGTATATATATATATGATATGTATGAATGAAAATCGTTTTGAATGCTTTCTGTTTTTACGTTTTTCTGGTATATACATATGTGATATGTATGTTTCTACGAAAACTGTTTTGAATGCTTTCTATTTCTGCATATTTTATGTATGAATGCGATATACACAAGAAGCGACACAAGGTTTTGGAAACCTTGTTTCCGTTTTGCGACGGCCATGAAGCTTCCTCATGACATGAAGTGTTCATGTCTTCACGCATTCTGAAACCTTGTTTCTCGGATGGCGATGACGGCCGTGAGGAACCCCTGCGGCACATGAAGCGTTCATGTGTTTGCGGGCCTTAGGGTTCAAGTGTTGTTGCCCTAGCCGTCATAGAGCGAAAAGGGGCGGCCCCCTTGACCCCGCCCGCTGGCCGGCGGCGGACCCCCAGGCGGGCGCCGCCCCGAACCCCGTTTCGTGGTGTGTGATATTCGAAAGTGCAATATTCAAATCTGTTTTTATAATTCACAAAATAATAATGTGTTATTGCTTTGTGTTTATGTATTCTTAGAGATGCATGGTGCATGGTTATGGCCTTAGTCTTTATTTTATGCTATTTTGGTTATTTTAAATACGACCTGCGTGTCGTGCCTTTCTCTCTACATTCTGATTGTACATTCTCTTCTCATCTAACTCCCCTCGAATGTAAAAGAGGTTTCTATAATGTAATCTTCATGTGGAGACAAGGAGACGACATCAAGTGAGAACGTTGGTGACGCTTGGTGAAGCTGACATTTATTAATGTTACTCTCTTAGAGGCCATAACCATGTCACATTTATTATATGCTTTATATGTATGAGATGCATGGATAATGTTTATGGTATGATTAACAAGTTTAATAAATGGTGAGATCTAACAATAAAATTCCCTCAAAGAAAATATTAAGTCATTATGTGATGCCTTCCAATGCGTGGCACTCGTCAAGACTAATATCGATCAAGTGTAGGTCTCCACAAAGCAGGTGCCTTTATCTATATTAGTAAGATGCGATAGGATAATAGTAATATCCAATTGTCAACCATTGGGTTTGACTTAACTAGGCCATTTCAATAGGATTGAAGGCTTAGAGGTATGAAGTTGGGCTTTAGTCCATTAGATGGATTAGAATAAGTGTTATTCACCCAATTATCCAAGAGTTGCATGTGATGTAATTGGAAAGAGTTTCCTACCTAAATAACTGAATTTTGGGCGATCAGCCAAAGCTGACTCAAAACTAGGTGAAATATGGATCTTGGCCCACTAGGAAATCTTCCAATGGGATTTTCCAAGTCAATGCTGAGGGTCATTGATTTGAATAAAATAGTGGGAGACGTATTTAATTAAAAGACCTTGTTAAATATGTTTATAGCATAATACTTATATTTTGCATATTTCTGTTGATAGATTACCATGGCAACAAACACATCAAGTAACTTATCATTGCGATCGGTCCTTGAGAAGGACAAGTTGTCTGGGACAAATTTCCTAGACTGGTACAGGAACTTGAGGATTGTCCTCAAGCAAGAGAAAAAGCTGTATGTTTTAGAACAACCTATTCCTGAACCACCTGCTGCTAATGCCCCTAGAGCTGAAAGAGATGCTTATAAGAAGCATCAAGATGATGCCTTGGACATTGGATGTCTAATGCTAGCCACCATGAACTCTGAGCTCCAAAAGCAACACGAGAACATGGAAGCCTACGATATGATCGTACACCTCAAAAAGCTCTATCAAGAGCAAGCTAGACATGAGAGATATGAGGTCTCCAAAGCACTCTTTCAAAGTGTAAGCTAGAGAGGAAGCCTGTTGGTGCTCATGTACTCAAGATGATTGGGTACATTGAAAACCTTGAGAGACTCGGTTTTCCTATGGGCCAAGAGTTGGCCACCGACTTAGTCCTGCAATCGTTGCTTGGGAGAGTTTTAGTCAATTTGTCATGAACTACAACATGAATGAAATTGACAAATCACTACCAGAGTCGCTAAGCATGTTGAGAACTCGCCGAGCGGAACATAAACAAAGGCAAAGGAAAGGCCATAATGATGGTCCATAAGAATAAGGGCAAGAAACAAAGAGAAAAAGCCCCGGACAAGTGGAAGGGTAAGGGCAAGGAAAAGTCCAAGCCTAGTACTTCGGCTTGAAACCAAGGGTGGAGTGGCTAAGGAAGGTACATGCTTCCACTTTAACGGTCGACCGGACATTGGAAGAGGAACTGTGCCAAGTACCTAGAGGAGCTCAAGAAGAAGAAGGGAAGTGAGACTTCCACTTCGTATTTTGTTATAGAAGTCAATTTATCTACTTCGCATCATGGGTATTAGATACTTGGATGTGGATCTCACATTTGTGTAAATGTGCAGGATCTAAAGAGCAAGAGACCATTGACTAAGGGCGAAGTCGACCTACGAGTGGGAAATGGAGCAAAGGTTGCTGCACTTTAGCGTAGGGACTTATTTATTAGCTTTGCCAACCGGGCTTGTAATTGAATTGGATAATTGTTATTTTGTGCCTGCTATTAGCAGGAATATCATTTCTGTTTCTTGTTTGGACAAGAAGGGTTTTACTTTTATAATTAAGAACAAAAGTTGTTCTCTTTATTTGAATGATATTTTCTATGGTAGTGCACATTTGAGTAATGGACTTTATGTCCTTGATCTCGAAACGCCCATTTATAACGTAAATACAAAGAGGTTCAAGTCAAATGATATGAACCCGAATTATCTCTAGCATTGTCGTTTGGGCCATATAAATGAGAAACACATTTCCAAACTCCATAAAGATGGATTCTTGGACTCGTTTGATTACGAATCATATGAGACATGTGAATCTTGTTTATTGGGAAAGATGACTAAGGCCCCATTCACTGGACAAGGTGAAAGGGCTAGTGATGTATGTGGGCCACTAAACACACTAGCTAGAGGCGGTTTTCAGTACTTCATTACATTTACTGATGATTTCAGTAGATATGGATTTGTATATCTTATGAAGCACAAATCAGAATCCTTTGAAAAGTTCAAAGAGTTCAAGAATGAAGTACAAAACCAACTTGGCAAGAGTATTAAAATCCTTCGATCAGATCGAGGAGGTGAATACTTAAGCCAACAGTTTGATGATCATCTGAAAGAGTGTGGGATAATATCTCAACTCACTCCTCCTGGAACACCACAATGGAATGGTGTTTCTGAAAGGAGGAACCGGACCTTGTTGGACATGGTCCGATCTATGATGAGTCATGCAGACCTTCCAGCTCCTTCTGGGGACATGCTCTGTTAACAGCAGCTTTCACACTTAACCGTGTTCCATCTAAGACGGTTCAACAGACACCATATGAGATGTGGACTGGGAGACGACCCAGTATGTCTTTTATGAAGATTTGGGGTTGCGAAGCTTATGTGAAACGTCAAGTTTCTGATAAGCTTGGCCCAAAATCAGATAAATGCTTCTTTGTGGGGTATCCTAAGGAAACCAAGGGATACTATTTCTATAATCCTACCGAGGGCAAAGTGTTTGTCGCACGGACTGCGGTATTCCTAGAAAAGGAGTTTATCTCCAAAGGAATCGTGGGAGGAAAGTAGAACTTGAAGAAATTCAAAGTTCACAAAGTAGCAAATAACCAATGGTGGAAATAGAGCAGCCTCCACAAGTCGTTGTGGAACCACAATCTGCTCTAGTAGCACAAGACCCGCGTAGGTCTAACGGATACGTCGTCAACCGAGAGATATGGATTTCTCATGACTCAACAAGGTGACGTATTACTCATGGATCAAGATGAGCCTGTGACTTACCAGAAGCCATTATTGGCCCGAGAATCGAAAAATGGCTTGAGGCCATGAGATCCGAAATGGAATCCATGTATACCAACCAGGTATGGACCTTGGTTGACCCACTGAAGGGATAAAACCCATTGGGTGCAAGTGGGTTTTTAAGAAGAAAACCGACATGGATGGTAATGTGCATACCTTTAAGGCGCGATTGGTGGCTAAAGGTTTCAAGCAAATTCATGGTGTAGACTATGATGAGACTTTTTCCCCGGTTGCGATGCTTAAATGCATTCGGATCTTGCTTGCTATTGCAGCATACCATGATTATGAAATCGGCAAATGGATGTCAAAACTGCTTTCCTTAATGGAAATCTTCTCGAGGATGTGTACATGACACAACCCGAGGGTTTTGCCACTCCACGGGATGCTACAAAGGTATGCAAGTTGCAACGATCTATTTATGGATTGAAGCAAGCTTCGAAGTTTGGAATCTTCGTTTTGATGATACAATCAAACAGTTTGGTTTCATCAAAAATGAAGAAGAATCTTGTGTCTACAAGAAGGTTAGTGGGAGCACAGCTTGTCTTTCTAGTATTGTATGTAGATGACATACTACTAATTGGAAATGACATCCCTACCCTACAAATCCGTAAAGACTTGGTTAGGGAAGTGCTTTTCTATGAAGGACTTAGGCGAAGCCACCTATGTATTAGGTATCAGGATCTATAGAGATAGGTCGCAGAGATTGCTTGGCCTAAGTCAGAGTACATACATAGACAAAGTGTTAAGACGATTTAACATGCATGAATCCAAGAAAGGACTCTTGCCTATGTCGCATGGTATAAGCCTATCTAAGGCTCAATCCCCTTCCACCCAGGATGAGAGGGATCGCATGAGTAAGATTCCATATGCATCTGCAATTGGATCTATCATGTATGCCATGTTATGTACTCGACCAGATATCTCGTATGCTTTGAGCATGACGGCAGTGTACCACTGATCCCTGAGAGTCACTGGAGTGCTGTCAAAAACATCCTTAAGTACTTGAGAAGAACTAAGGATTCGTTTTTGGTATATGGAGCCGAAGAGGAACTAGTAGTAAAGGGTTACACTGATGCTAGCTTCCAAACCGATAAGGACGACTCCAGATCGCAATCGGGTTTTGTTTATTGCCTGAATGGTGGGGCGTGAGAGCTGGAAGAGTTCAAAGCAGGGACAGTCGGCCGATTCTACCACATAGGTGAGTATATTGCTTTGCCTCCAATGCAGCAAAGGAGGCCGTTTGGATTAGAAAGTTCATTATTGAGCTTGGTGTAGTTCCTAGCATTGTGGACCCAGTGGACCTCTATTGTGATAATAATGGAGCCATTGCACAAGCTAAGGAGCCCAGATCACACCAGCGATCCAAACATATACTTAGGCGCTTCCATCTCATTCGAGAAATCATTGATAGAGGAGATGTGAAGATATGCAGAGTACCAACAGATGATAACATTGCTGATCCACTGACGAAGCCTCTTGCACAGCAGAAGCATGAGGGTCACACTAGGTCTTTAGGCATTAGAAATATGCCTGATTGGCTCTAGTGCAAGTGGGAGATTGTTGGTGTATGCCCTAGTGGCCAATACGTTTTGTTTGTATTTACATACATTATATTATGCTATTTTATATGAGGCATTTCATTTATTATGTTCTTTTTTTTTTTTTGGTAAACATGATAAAGTCCTTAGAATAGTAAATTTGATACCATAGGACATCAAGTGGATGACTTGATCGTGAGATCCTATTGGATAAAACACTATTCTTAAATGTCCCTAGTCAAGTATTATTGTTAATTAGGACAACAATAATGCTTTGAGACTAGTATGTGCGTAGACTGATGACCACATCTCACGGGTCATGGATATGAGATATCAAGTCTACACATGGATACATATTAGAGTAATGATGTATTGGACAGACTTCGCCATGAGAACGCTACATGGATCGTTACGTGAGTGTCATAAGCAATTCTCATAGTGATAATGGTGTATGTGGTCCTTTGACCTGAAATCACTACGATTCCTATATGAGGAGTTGTGTGTTTTAATGCCATCAAACGTCATCTGTAACAAGATGATTATAAAGTTGGTTATTAGACATACCGCGATACATGTGGAGGGATGTGAGTGACCTAGATGGGATTTGTCCCTCCTACATAACAGGAGTGATATCTTCGGGCCCCCGATTGAGTGAGACTATG
This sequence comes from Ormosia emarginata, assembly GCA_029884605.1. Taxonomy (NCBI): domain Eukaryota; kingdom Viridiplantae; phylum Streptophyta; class Magnoliopsida; order Fabales; family Fabaceae; genus Ormosia; species Ormosia emarginata. The sequence continues at coordinate 20,620,122 of JAQQTP010000074.1, read as the reverse complement.
AAATGCATGGCCATGCTCAAATGAGTCAATATGAGATATTGATCTCATTTGTCATTACTATGTCTACTCGGAATCGAAAACCGAAGATTGAACTAAACAAGGGTGACGCGTTCCATGCCTTGTGTTCAATTTGGATATCTGGACAAAGGGACTAAACTACACGGAAACATTGGTCACGGATAGGTTATGTCAAATCACCGACATTCTCATTACTTGGGTAGCAAGTGATGTGTTGCTAGATACCACTTCGTTTGTAATATTAAAATGAGATTTTAATATTACTACCAACGTCATGAGAACCTGCGGGGTCGCACACTTAGAACAGACTAAATTGAGTAATCGAATCCAAGTTGGACTCGGATTCAATTGTGGGCCTAACTCATGACAGATGGGTTTAGGGTTGCACCACTTACCTTGCTACTTGCTCACTTAAGGCAGCCACTATTATAAATAGTACTGCTAAGGGGGCTGCTACTAGGTTACATCACAACCCTAGCCGCACCTACAGAAAGTGAGTGAGAGATAGTGAGGTCTTCTTCTCCTCTCTTCGCAGCTAGCACTACGAAACGAGGCGTGACTCCTTTGCAAGTCCGTTCGTGTGGATACCGCAGAAACATCGTCGCTATTACGGTGTTGGTGATTCACCTCGCTTGTGTCTGTCACGCTTCAAGAGGTAAAATTTTAAAAACCTCGGATTATGGATTTTTCGCATGGATCCTGTGAGGGAATTCTGTTATTCCGCTGCGAGACTTTGATCCGTAAATTCCCAACAGAGCCCAAACTTACAAAACATAACAAAACTCAATCAATTTGGGTACATGAGGAGTGTAAATGACTAAAAATAAAGGTTTATCAATGTATAAATATGTGATTATCAAATTCTCTCACACTTAGTTTTTTGCACTCATAGGCAAAACATATAAAACCAAAACTAGGGGACAAGGAAAAGCAATACAAACTCAAAAAACTAAAAACTCTAAAAGACTCAAATTCCAATGACATTCAAGAATGCAAAAGTTTACAAGCAAAAGAGCAAGAAAATATTTAAGGGGACAAAACATTCAGGAGTTAAATTTTTTTCACATCTCAAACCAACAAACAAGGTAGCTTCAAATTGAAAAGAATGAATCAAAAATGATAGATCTTCACAAAATACACTCTTAAACCTTCAAGTGTTTACAAGGTAAGTATTTCACTTAATTCAACCTATGAAAATTGCACTATCATAAGCTTGCTTATCTTCTACTTCTCCACTACTCAAACACATGCATACAAAAATCAAGAGGACTTTATTCAAGGTTGTAATGGGGCTGCGGTAAGGGAAGAAAACAATATGGATATAACAAGCTAAACACCTAAGAGAATAAAAAAGCATTGGAGAGGAACTCAAATGACAAGTGATAAGAATGAAATTTTCCCCCTAATTTCATATAATGCACATTCTCTTTACATATTCTTTTCTATTTTTTTTATATTTGATTTCTTTTCTTTCACAACCTTTCTTGCATTTATTATTTTTCTTTGCATTTTTTTTTCAATTGGCTCTTTTTCTTTCTTTTTCTTCCACCAAACACTTTGCATATTGCACATCAATTTGCACAACCCTACACTTGAACTATTAATTGCCCACAAGCAAAGAACTCCTTAAATGAAAATGAACCAATGCTCTCCCATTCCCTAAGGTAAGGTAAAAACATGGTTTTTCACATACGACATATAATGAGCTAAGACAAAGAATAGGCAAACAAGCTCAAGGGGGTTAATTAAAGGAAAATGATGCAAGGTTGACTATTTGGCCAAAGTAACTAATTCAAGAAAGAATGCCTCAATCATGTTCAAGCATGCAAGTGAAACATGTAGCCTCAAAAGAATCAAAGCAAGTTCTAGAGTGATCAATTGCTATGAGTGAAAATCACACATGAAATAAGAGAATGACAAAAATGATAATTCCATCCATCAATAGGCTTAAAATCTCACAAGGTATGCATATATCAAACTTAATCCACTAATTCAACATTCAAAACCAAGCATGTCAAATTCAAGAAGGTAGAAAATTTATTCAATCATGCAATGAACTTTGAATTTCAATTGCTTCAAACTCATAAACTTCAAAAATCTTAAAACATCATTGGAAAGCAATTAAAAACTCAATTTTTTTTCAAAAACAGAATGTAAATTCATCCCCCGCACTTAAATTCGACATTGTCCTTAATGTAAAGCTCAAAAAAAAAACAACATCCATCAAAATCATCAATTAATGAAGGACAAGTAAAATAAAAGAGGGGGAAAGACACGAAACAATCTTATCAAGTGGGGTAGATGGAGAGACTTCCACCAGGATCCTATTGGCGAAAGCATAATGACTAACTTATGCTTGAAGCAGCATAAGATCGTCCACTAGGGTCCTATTGGCCCTCCTTAACTTCTTTAGGATTCACCCAAATGCTATCACCAGGATCCCAAGCTTTCTTATGCTCTTTCAGAATTTGTAGCAATCTCTCCTCCTATTCAGCAAGGAGGTTCTTGGCAATGAACACAAGAAGTTATTCATCATCTGCCAAGTATGTATACTTCAGGTGTTCGAGTAATAGCTTCAGCTCCAACTTTGGTGGCTGCACTACAGAAGGTAGTAATCTTGGGGGCTGCAATGATTTTCTTATGCTGCTTGAACCTCTGTATATATATCACCTATTACACAATATGCTAACACAGGAACAAATTCATCATATGCCAAAAATACAAAAATTTTAGAACACAGAACACAACTTATTACCATCACAATAAGCTCACAAATCACCATACACAGAGTCATCAAAATCAGTATTCTCAGGAAACTCCTCACACAAGGCAACATATGAATTATCAACTAAATCATCAATTAAATCAATATGAAAGACATCATGTTCTTCCATGGAACGTTTCATAGCATAAAAATTTTTAAACTTTACAATGGAATCTCCAAACTCCATGGATAGAACTCCTACATGCACATCAATCTTTGTTCGTGCTATTTTGAGGAAAGGTCTCCTTAGAATGAGTGGAGCCTGGCTGGATGGTGACTCCCCCTCCATATCCAGAATATAGAAATTTGCAGGAAAAATTAGCTCATTCACATGGACTAACACATCCTCCACCAAAGCAGCTAGGTAAGTAGTATTGTTGTTAGCTAGCTGGATCACCACACCTGTGGTCTACAAAGGACCAAGTTTAAGGGAATTAAAAATAGATATAGGCATTACATTAATGGAAGCACCTAAGTCTAGCATGGCATGCTCAAATCTATGATTTCCTATTATGCAAGGAATTGTAAAAGTCCCAGGATCCTTGCACTTCTGTGGCATCGGTTGGATGATGGCTGAAACATTCTGGCCCATGCTAATTCTCTCATTGCCCTTCAGCCGCCTTTTGTTTGTATACAGTTCCTTCAAGAACTTGGCATACTTTGGTATCTTCTTGATTACATCGTGCAACACCCCAAAATTTATTTATTTTATTATAAATAGTCATTTTACAATATTTGTGATTTTTGTGAATTTTTCTGGATTTTTCTGAGAACGCAGAATATTTTAATATTATTCCTCATTTTACGTGTAAACTGCGCAGAGCCAGGAAAATGAGATAATTTTCTTGAGAACCTTGATCTGTGGAAACATCGACGGGGGATCTTACTAAACCTGAGGCTATAACACAGTTTACGAGGTTTTACGATTTTTGAGAATTTTATTCGATAAAATTAATCGCTGTGTAAATTTTATCCGCTAGATAGTTAATATTAATTTCAGTCAACTGTAACCATTATCCCTTGGATAATAGTATATGTTAGAAATCCTATCACCTTATCATAATGTAATCTACTTTATGTCTAATCAAATCCACTTTAATTCAAAAATATTATATTTTAATCAAGCTTCTCATGAAAGCTTGGTCCACAAATGACCAAACTACCGTAAGCTTGTAGGAGAAGCCATTCACTCCCTTTCTCTCTCCTCATTGCCGCGGCACATGGTCTCCATGGGGGAGCAAATTTTGCTTCCCACACTTAACACTCCTCACTCAAAATTTACACACATTTCTATTGTCACTTTCTCTCTCTTCAATTTTCATTTCCATTTTCTCCAACTTCTCTCTTCTTCTCCTTCACCCTCTCCACGGTTTTGCAGCCCCCCATTGGTGACCATTCTTCATTTTCTTGTTTCATCATCACCATTCCTACACTTCTCTTTCCAATCTCAACATATTCTCTTTGAAGATTTTCTCTTCAATCCATCATCTTCATCATCTTCTTCCAAGAACAAAGCTTGAAACTTTGAGGTAAAACTTCCATTTTTCTTTCTTCTTCTCTTTATTTTCATGACCCTTGATCACATTGGTGACCAAGGATTCATCTTTCTCCAAGGTTGGTTATTGATTCTTTGTGGTTGGTTTTCTAGGGTTTTTGGAGAGCCAAAACTGAACCACCAAGAGCAAGCAAGGAGGTGATTTTCGTGTTCTTCCCTTAGGTAAGAGGGAGATTTACTCACTTCAACCATTATTGGTAGTGAGAAGTGTAACACCCTAACTTTTAAGTTAAATACGATATTGTCCTGATTGTACTATTTTATGTTTTTTGTGAGTTATAAATAGAATTTGACTGTTTCGTTATTGTATTTGATCATTGTGTATGATTTGCTTCGAGTCTAGGAAATAATAATTTTCTAGCGGAAAAAATATTATTTTAATTATTTGAAGTTGGGGGATCTTACTAAATCTAATTCTGAATGATACGTGTATTAATCTTTTAATTTTTAGGATTTAACTGTGCAATAAAATAATTTTATATTATTATAATATTATTTTATTTGACAGTACCTACTATCTTAAAAACAGTAGAAATCTACTCCAAAATAACCATGGACCTGGAAAAGTCTGTGGGACCTGCGTTTAGAGAAGCAGTCAACGTTTCTGGCTAGAGTAAATCCTAAGCCAATGAGAGCTAGTCAACAATAGTAGCTTGAAAACTCTAGACCAATAGAAATCAAGTCCACAAAAGTGGTTAGACTTGTTAAGATTAAACTAGAAAGCTTAACCAAGTTAGCTTAAACCTAACTAAGTTACTATAGGAAGCTTGTTTAGTAACTAAGTGAAGGAAACCTAGCTAGCTATCTATTTAAGTTCTAGTTAGAGAAGGTTCTAGAGAAATCTAGGAGATGGTTGGTCATCCTAGCTAACTAAATGGCTAACTAAGTAACTAAGCAAACTAACTAGATTGCATGAATGAAGCACAAACTTGGTTTGCTCTCCATTAGGGCCATTCAGCCAAGACCTTTCAAGAAGGCCTAGTCACTTGGTGACTTGGTTTTTCTACACCAATTAGGAACAAGCTTGGAGCTAAAGCCTTTGTTATCCACCCTTGATCACATCTAAGGCCATTAGGTGTTAGGAGAAGTCAAACAAAGTGACCACCTCCCTTGATGAAGCTCACGGCCATAAGCTAGGTTAGCAGAGCATTTTACTTCATTCTTCATCTTTGCCATCACTTAAGCTTACTCTTTTCTCTCTTCAAGAACACCAAGAACAAAAATCACCATTGTTGCTCTTTGAGAGCCATTCGGCCAACACCTACAAACCACACTCCCACCCTTCTAAATTTTCATCTAACACACTTTCTCAAATCCAAACACTATTCTAAGAACATCTCTAGTTGAGAGTTCTTTCAAAAAAATTCATCTTAAGCTTGGAAAATTACTTTGGAGATTTTTCCTACAAGGTGAAGATTCTTGTTTCTTACTTTTAACTTGATTTCCTAGGTTCTAAGCCATGATTGATCCATGGTTTATGTTTTTCTCCTATAGTTATGACTCTTTAAAATTTGTTTGAGTATGTTAGGTTTCTCTTGGAGGTCACACGAAAACCATAGGAGGAGAGTTAGAAGGAGTTGTCTTCCTTTAAGGTAAGAGAGAGATTTGATCTCATCAACCATGTGTGGTGATGAGAAAGTGGTTGTATTTGTGGTGAAGAATCTATAAGGATTCCTTCACTTGTTTGTTTAAATGATTTCCTTATTTGTGATTGATTATACTTGCATGTATGTTTATAGCTTTAAAATATATTGCATGTATTTATAGATGTATGACTATTAATGTAGGATGTGAATAACATGTAAGAATTGCATGAGTGTTCCGAAGAACACCAAAGAAGCTCACGGCTTCACCAAGAAAAAGAAAACCAAAATGTTCTCAACCATTTTCTAAAACAATGATTTAATAAATTTAGGTAAACAATGAATTTGAAAATGGTTTAGAAGGTAGAAAATGATTTAAAGACTAGTTGTAAAGGATATGTTGAATTCGGCCAACATGCCATTCAATGTGCATTTGATTTCCAAAAATATTTTCTAAGGTGGGTTAAGTAACTAATCTACAACATAATTCAATTTCAATGAATCTTTGGGAAATAAAATGAATGAACTTAGTTTTAGAATCCTAAGTTAGAAGGATTGGTTATAAGTAAGAAAATAAAGCAAACACTTGAAAAATACTAACGTAGAGCTCACTCTTTGAGTTTTGAAGCACGTTAGCAAGTTTCAAAGTGTAACTAATGGTTAAAGTTAAAATATGTAGTATTTAGAGAAAAACGTAGAAAATCTCATTTAATGAATTTTCTAGACAAAATGTTGTCAAAATTTACTAAAAATGGACAAATAAAAGAAAGTTTTATGATATATTCTACGTAGTTGAAAAATACTAGAAATAGCTTACGCGTATTTTGAAATGACAATTTTAAGCTACGCGATTGAGAAAACAATTTAAAAACTTTACGCGATTGAGAAAACGATTTAAAAACACTACACGATTTTAAAAACGACAAAATATATTTACGCGATTTAAAAACGTTTGTAAAAGTGACGCGATTGTGAACATGCGATAAAATTTCTACGCGACTGAATGGAACAGTGAGTTTTACTGTCGGGCCAAAGTGGTGGACCCAGACATGTTGAGGTATAATATTGTCAAGTGGAGATGTACTATATTTGGAAATGTTGAGGCTAAGGGTATTTTTGTAAATATGGTGACATATTGAGATTGAGGGTATTTTTGTGATTATGGTTTTATTTGTGCATTGAGAGTTATGTCAATTTGGTTAAAATTGACGAATTGATTAACGAGATGAATTACACTATGTTGTGGGTGTGATAGGCGTAGTGTGGTTCATTTAGTGAATCTTGGAGGCGTTAGTGTACGGAGGATTCCACATGTGGATAGGTGGTAGCTCCTCTGGGCCGTGGTAACAGACAACACACTAATGATCTCGACACGCACTATTCTTAATCGAGATCTTGGGGAGACTGTCTAGTACAATACCTGTGGTGCACGACGTATTTGACTGTGTACTACTTACACGATATTTGGACTGTGGGCTATTTACACGACGTTTGACAGTGTAATAGTTGGTTGGGTAGCCTGAGGTACTAATTGTTCTTCCGGGTCATTCTCTCTGATATCTGTGTTTAGCTCCATGGAGTAGGAACGAGTCGTTATACATTTGCATTTATGGTATGCATCTTTTTGTTATTATTTGTGATATTATGTATGATGTGTTAAATTGTGATGTTGTTTATGATAATGTGTTATGTATTATTGTGTTAAACTGCGATAACTGTTTGTATTTTCATTTTTTTTATTGCCATGCTGGTAATGATGTAGGTCATCTTACCTCTTCATTTGTATGCGTTTCTGTATTATTGTTTATATTCTATAAAGAGTTTGAAGAAGAGGAAGAGGAACAACCTCTAGAGATTCTATACCATGAGGAGCAGCAACCGAGTGATCAGTTCGACGAGTGCGAGCTGTCAGATCACCCTTATCATTTGGACTAATTCTATGGTGATGGCGTTGCCTGGATTCTTGGGTTTTGTGAGACTTGAGTTTCACGGAGGCTCTGAGGCCTGGCGAATGTGTGAGAATAGAGGATCGGTAGTCTACGTGGGGCATCTGACTATGACTCTACATAGAGAGTTTGATGGGGTAGCCTATTTTTTACTACTACTTTGTATTTACAACTTGAGATGCCACTGACTCTTAGGCGTTACTGGGGAGGAATTTTCCATGCGCCTAGTGAGATTAGTAGCGTGTCGCCAGTACGGACTCCTGTCCATAGGGCTGCGAGACATCCTGGATTTTTGTCATCCGATGATCCATCTGAGAATGATCCTTCGGAGGGTTAGGAATCTTTGATGTGAACTTGGACACTTTATGTTTTTAGCACTGTAGTGACTCTTTACTGCTTTATTAAATAGTTGTAGTTGTAAATTATTTGTACAACTTAAAACAAAATCATATGTATATTATGGTGTGAAAATGGTTTATTTTATTTTATGTTCCGTGTTATTTTATTTAACGTTATTATTTATAAAAAGAAATAAAAAATTTACAACTCATATTATTATGTATCAAATGTTTTAGAACTTGGGCAATTTTATTTTATTTCATCAGAAATGTGACATCCCCACAAGGGTGTTATAAGAAGACCTTTGTGTGCTTGTTGATGGAGAAATCCATAATGGATGCTAACTTTGTTTGATTGTTTTTTTCATATTTTATGTGTTCTTGATTGAGACTAAAGTTTAGTTGTTATTAATGCTTTGATAATAATGGATGGGATAAATGGAAATTTTAAGGTTTCCTATTACCTTATGGAGGTAACGATTTTGACTAAATTTTTAGGGATTTAAATTTGATTTTTGTACAAAATGAGGCTTATGTGATTAGGTATTAAATGATTAATGCATGAAATAGAAAAATTGGACTCTTGATGTCTCAGGGAGGCTCACAGCCTCTAAGCGATTTTTGGAATCCAAGTGGTGCTTTTGTACATCCTTGGGAATTAAACAATTTAGACATAAGAAATTTATAATGTGATGGAAGAAATTAATTGAGTAATGGCCCTTGAGAAGCCACAGTTTTCAAGGGTTTTTGACCCAAAATTTGCATAATTGATCAAGACTTAGGAAATTAAGAATGTTGGATTCATAATATGGAATTATGGTATGTGTTGAACTGTGTATATAAAATGTTGATATTAAAAATGGATTGTATGGAATTGTGAGTCCATGTGGAACTAAGTACTTGTTGACATGTATTTCATTAAATTGTGGCATGATGTTGTTGACGATTGGCTATATGTCATTGTGGTATGTTCCATGAGAAATATATTGTTGATGAATATGCATGATATGCATTGTGTTATGAGGAACATACAATTGATGAACATACATGATGTAAATTGAGTCATCATGCATGTGTAATGTCCGTTAGACTTTGTTGGAAAGGCAATGTATACCTAGGAGATTGAATTACACCTTAGTTTGGATGCGAGTAGACTAGGCGTGGGTCATAGTGGTTGACCTTAGGGACGTCGGGGTGTGGGTGTCTCATAATAGACAACGGTAGCTCCACTGGGGCCGTGGGATAAACCGATACAAACACACCGACGATCCAGACCGAGATGCTGTCCTATATTGCGATTAATTGTTGAGGTGCCATGTATAAGCCATATTGCGCAAAATGCTATTTTTATGTGAAAGCACTTTATTTTAAGGCTAACGAGATACTGGCATGACTTCTTGATTATTCTCTCTGAATGTTGATGTCTAGTTCCATGGAGTAGGATTTTTGGTACCATGTGCATTGTGCATTGTCAGTCTCATATTTCATTGAGCATGAGTACCTATGATTGTTAAACTATATATTTTTTATACTACAAAAATTATCTAATTGATAAACTGTTTACTGCCTGAGATTCTGTTATTATTTCTCTTTTATTGCTTACTTGATTATTATTGTTAATTTTATTATTATTGTTGATGAATATATGTGTTGTAATGCTATGTGGGCGCCCAACGCCGTTCTATTTTCTTACTGCCATATTGGTATTGAATATTAGGTGTGTCACCTCTTTTCTATATATTCGGTACTCCTATTTTAAATTATGTACTTCTAAGAAGACGTTCGCGAAGAAGAGGAAGCGTCTGAATTTCTTGGTTTCTAGCCCGATTATGAATAGTGTTGTTTGAAAATGTTTTCACATCTGAGTCGATTTTTGGGTTACTCGAGAATGACCTTTCATGGAGGTCCTGACTATTAGCACATTAACTTATGCAAGGACCGATGCATCTATCACGGGGAGCTGATGGTGTCATTGGCTTGGGGTCGCTATGACCCACCTGTCTTTGTTTTTACTGCTTTTGTTCACTTAGAGTTTTACCTACCTGTTAGAGATTTGTGGGATAACCTTTATTATACCCTATGAGATGATTCATTTCTCTCTACTGCTAGAGCTTCTGCTGGAAATTCGGTCACTCCGATAGTGATTTCATCGAATGAGGAGGACATTGAGGAGGATCCTGCTACGGTTCCTTCTTGTCAGTCTTAGGGGCTGATACTGCCAATGGCTACTGATGGCAATCCGTATATCTTTTTGGGAAGCCTGACGTTTTACTATTGTGATGGGCTGTACATGTTGTAAACATCTTGGGGGTGGGTAAAGCTTTTTACTTTTTGTACACATGTCGATGTAATTAAAATAGGCTTGATGCTATTGTATTTATATGTTGTGAATGTATGATTTCCTTTCATATTAATTTCTGCTGTGTTATATTTATTATTCATTTTATCCAAAAAAAATATAGTAAGTAATAATATACGTACATTTTCAATACCCGATATATGCGTACTTATGATTGAAGAAGTCTAATGATATACTAAATGAACCGGGCCTTAATTTATTAGTGTATTTATATTTTCCACATTTTTGTTTCATTTTACTATGGTGTGACGTTCCTTCTTCTCCTGGAAAAAGGGGCGTTACACTGTGTTGGTATCAGAGCCCCGATTTAAGTTCTCTTTTGGGTCTTGTGGTTTTGAACTGTCTTGTTTGTGTTGTGTGATTCTCTGTGCTTGGTATTCCAAAAGGATATATCTGACTTTTTCTTGTGTTTTGTCTAATTTGACTTGAAAAAGAGTTATGGCTTGTAGAGGAGACATGACTGCAGCGATTAGGCGACTCAGAAGATGGCTGAGGTAATGCTGCAATAGAACCAACAGACTGCTTAATAGCAAGAGAGAACTGCACAATAGTTGGAAGCTACTGTTGATGCTCAAAATTTGGCTAAATTTTGTCACACTAACCCTCCGTAATTCATGGGAGAATTTGACCCAGAGAAGGCTAGTCTGTGGATCAAGGAGCTGGAGAAGATATTCACGAGTACGAACTGTGCTAATGACAAGAAGGTGACTTATGTTGCGTTCATGTTGGTTAGGGATGCAGAAGACTGGTGGACTGGAGCCCAGAGATTATTGGAGACTGAGGGTCGAGCAATTACTTGGGAGGTATTAAAGGAGAAATTCTTGGATAAATATTTCCCGGAAAGTGCCAGACATGTAAAGGAGATGGAGTTTCTTGGTTTGTGATTAGGGAATATGACTGTAAGTGAGTATGCTATGAAGTTTGAGAGCTTGTCGAGATTCTCAACTTATTTTCAACAGCAGCCAAACGAAGCATGGAAATGTCGGAAGTTCAAGGAAGGTTTGAGGCATGATGTGAAAAGAGTTGTTATAACATTGAAGATTAACCAATTTTTAGAACTGCTTGACACGTGTTGCCGAGTAGACGACCTAGACCGAGCGTGTGATGTAACACCCTAATACAGATATCCAAATATATCCTAGATAGACAGAGATATATAAAGATAACCAGTACTAGAGACGTCACTTCTATACTATATACTAACATATATCTATAATCACAATTGAGTAATTATAGAAAGCCTTGAGAGATTACGGAAAAACTTAAACTCATACATAAACATATACAAACTTAGCCACCTGAGGGCTTATTGTAATACATATAACATAAAACTTACAGAACAAACATAAACTTATCACATAAGTTCTGTCTACTTAAAGCAATAAAAACTATCTAGTCTTCATGCTTTATCTTCTCATCCTTAGCAGGGTTTGTACCTCTGTACCTGTGCCTTTGCCTGCATCTGAGCCTGCATCTGAGCCTGCATCGGTACCTGCATCTGAGCCTGCATCTGGATTTACATGGAATAACAACTGGGGTGAGAATTAACATTCTCAGTAAAAGCAATTCCAATACCAGTTCTCTATAACATTGTATATAACAAATATATAACAAATGCTATAATTCTAACTTATGAGCTTTCTCCCCTTTTCTCATAACTATTTCTATCTTAGGAGCTTTCTCCTCTTTACTTATAACATAGGAGTTTCCTCCTCTTTTCTCATAACTTAGGAGTTTCCTCCTCTTTTCTCTTAACTGCACACTTTCTTATAGTGTGATATCAACCGATAGCTTACACACTGTTAATACATACAATGCCCATACAGCTGTACATACCAACAGTGACGGACAATGCCCATACAACTGTCCGTGAATGCAATGATAATGATATGTAATATGAATATGCCTAAGGAATCCTAAAAGCATGTGAATGAAATGCAAATGCAAAAGTCTATTCTAAGAACAAAGAAGTTTGCTAGGAACTAGTCAGTATATCATCTAGTGGTAATTAGAGGGAAAACTCATCCTCACATTACACATATCCTGGCACACTGAGAAATTTGGGCTTCATCCTTGCTCAAAGAGCGTCTCTGGATTTCCCACTTATCTCCTTTGGCCTTGGCATTATCGAGACATCAGGGTTATGTCCTTCTCAAAAGTCCTTCGGACACCCATCTATCTTCTTTTTGCCTCCATGAATAACATCAAAGGATATCCACCAGATCGATACTACTTAACTAATTCATAGACTTTCATTCATACTTATATACTTAGTTCCTCTTTGATCTAAGCATATTCTACTAATAACTTTGGCTTCTTATGTTTACCCTTTGCAATGAGGAGAATCTGTAACCTCATACTATATGTAACCTTATCACTTGGTTAGGAATACTTGTCCCCTAAGGAACTTCTCTGATTCCTTACCTTCTGGCTAAATGACCTCATGTCATATAATGTTACATTCTCAGGTAAACATCACCAGTTCATTTCTCATACTTGCACCTAAACTCCACCTCATCACTCCTATCTCTTAAGTGATCTCTAATGCAACACTTTATTGCTGAGGTGTAAGGTACTTACTTATGGCAACCACTAGTCTTAGTTGCACTAAGGTTCTTTCTCTTCACATACATACTAGCTTAACTGACTAGTGTATGAAAAGCTTAGTGTTATGTATAACTCTTACATAAACACCATCTTACTTTCCTATAGACTCAACTCATCCTAGTGAAAGAGTCTATCATAACTAATGCCTCAACTATCCTCGCTTAAGGACATAATGAGCATCTCTCTAAAACTTTGGATAATTAACTCAACTTTAACTAAAGTGAGTAATTCATGCATCTAACTTTCCTTTCTATCACACTTCTGGTAGTAGCTTATACTACACTTGTGTGCTAACATACATATTCTAGTTGTATCTAGCTTTCCCTTCTATCACACGTTTGGTAGTAGCTTATACTACACTTGTGTGCTTAAGGTTCCAAATACCTCTTTAACTATTCCAAACTCATGGAATGCTTAAGAACTTAACTTCCACACTTTGGTTAGTATCTAAGGAAGTCAATTCTCTTTATCTTGCATTTCTAACTCATCTTTACTAATACATGAGTTATTGCACATTTCTGCTCTACCTTATGATTATGACATCTTCTTAGTCATATTCCATCTTATTGTGTATTTAGCAATGCACCAAGTCTCACTTAACTAGAGACTTAGTACCTAAACGTTCCCTTCTTTGGAACCAATACACAATCTTGTCTCCACTCAAGTAACTCTAATGCAAGAGTGGTTCTTACTTGCAACTCTTTGTTGCCTAAGGTTCTAGGTACCTTCCTAAGGTAATCCACTATTCTTGGATCTCCTAAGGTTCATACCTTTCTCATTCTCTACTAGAGTGCATACTAATACACTTATCTTCATTGCACTATCTCATCACATCTTAAGTGCTATCTAATACAACACTAAGTTGCCTAAGATGCAATGTCATTACTTAAAGCAAACCTTTCCTTTAGGATGCTTAATTGTCTATGCTTTCTCATTCTTGATGGGTAAGTATTTTCCACATGAAAATACCCTCAATTGTGCCTTAACACACTTTAGGAAACATATATAAATGATCCCCTTTACTTTAGAACTTCAAAACGTCCAAAAATAACATTTTGGAGTTTCAATGTCTCACGCCGCGGCACGGTGTCTGCACGCCGCGGCGCCCTGTTCTCGAGTGCTCTGTTTCGTAGTCTCGCGCCACGGCATGCACCTTCTACGCCGCGGTGTTCTTAGCAAAATACCCCTCACGCTGTGGCGTGACATCCCGGCGCTGCGGCAGTTCTGCCGAATGCGGTTTCTGCATAATTGGTTAAAGAACCAATTCTCAATCCATTTCTCATGGATTCTAAGTGATTTCTAGCATTAATCTATGCCCTTAAACTTGTTGCAACCCTTTTACAACCTATAAATTCTCGTAGAGCATAAATCTAAGTCCAGAATCACATAACTCCAACTATTTCTACAAATCCATTTTCTATGGATTCTATGGTTATTCCTGAGCCATAAATGGCCATCTAGCATTCTCTAGGCTTAAACTATCCTAACCTAGTCCTTGGAATCAAGAACCAAGTTAAGAACATGGATTTGGCTATCCAAACCCCTATTTCCATTCAAAACCCCAATCTATATTCAAAGAAATCAAAGAAGGAGTAATGAATAGAAATCCCCTTACCTCTTGAAGACTCAAAGCCTTGAAGCTTGATCCTCTTCCTCTCCTTCTTCCCTTCTTCCCCTTTCTCCTTCTTCTTCTCCCCTTTTCTTTCTTCTCTTTTCTGGTTTTCGGTTCTACCGAAGGAGAAAGGAGATATAAGGGGGTGGGACGTGGAGGTAATTACAGGAAAAGATTAACTTAAGTTTCTACACTGAAACTTATATCTGCTATGGACACCCGAATTATGCTAATTCGAGTTTTCCTGCTTCTAACAACTTTAGAATAAATCATAAGATTCATCTAAATTGTTGTTTCACAATTCTCATCATTTTCTATATCTGCTAGGGATCAATCCGGCATTAAAAGCACAACCTATATGCCTAAAAATACCAAACTAACTCCGATTCTCTTGAAACTTTTTCCACATCTTACTCTGCTTATTTGTGACCTAGAAATAAACTCTCTATGTTTATTTCTCTTAACTTAGCAACTTATGCTATTATCTGAGTCATTTTAAGCCACTTTACAACTTCTATGTTGCAACTAAGTGCCTAAATGAACTCAGATTGTCACAAAACTTTACTGACATGCTAAATAAGTAAAATGCTACCTTCGGTAACCATTTACTAGTCTAACATGTACTTAAGGGTATTACATTTCTCCCCTCCTTTTTAAAATTTTGTCCCCAAAATTGTTCACCTCACGTAAACAATTCTGGCTAAACAACACTCTACATGGAACTTCTGCTTCTATGCAGTCCTTCTTTAGTACCAGCTTCTCCTAACCACTTCCTCTTGATGAGATCTGCTTATCTCAAAGCTCTTGATCTCTATACTTATGGATGGTAAGCTGTACTAAAACATAACTTAGCTTTGAACTCCTTCTTATAAGGCTTTCAAAACCAGGTGTGAATCTAGTATTTCTCTTAGACACTATATTCACTGAAACTCTATGAATCCTAACTATTTCCTTCAAAGTAGTTGAACTACCTTATCTAGAAAATAGCTATTTGTACTTGGCAAAAGATGGGCAGATTACCTAATCTTACCACCTTTATCTGCCGCTCAACATATTCTCTTATGTTCTTTAACATACTATGCTACTATACATCTTCCTTAACTCTTGGAAAACCTTAGTAGCCTCTTGATAGATGGTATACTTTCTCTGGTGAGCTTCCTCTGGAATCCTTTTCTTGATTTTTGACCCTCTTGGAAGACAAAGTTGTCTCAAAACTTCGTCATTCCCTCTTAGTCATAACAAAATCCTTAAGGGTTCCTTTGAAAATCTGTTCACACTTGTCCCTTAGAGCTTCATTCTCCTTCTGAGCTTCAAAGAAATTTGAGCCTTTAGGCCTCTTACTATGTCCACCTTGCTCACTAAGAGACTATCTGGAATCATAGTCACCGCTAGACTCAAATTCTCAAAAACTCTCAAGAAATTCACTCTCTCTTGGACTATCATCTAGGATAACCACTACATTGGCATTACCCGAATGATATCTCAACTCAAGGTTATGAGCCTTGAAAAACTCTATCCATCTATTCTGCTTCATGTCCAGCTTCCTCTAATCAACAAGCATCTTGAGCTACCATGATCGCTGAACATCTCTAACTAGACTCCTTATGAGTTATGTCTCCAAAACTATAAGGTAATCACTACTATGGCTAATTCCAAATCATACCTAGGGTAGTCCTTCTCTTGCAGACTGAACTGTCTTGATGCGTAGGCATCTACCTATCTCTATTGCATCTAACATACCCTACTCCCATCTTCGAAGTATAACTGTCTACCTCAAAGTTCTCTCGGGAATTTGGAATTACCAAAACTAACGTAGTAATCAACCTTCTCTTCTACTTTTGGAAAACAAACTCACTATCTAGAGTCCATTGTTGGGTACTACCTCTCTTAACTGGCCTAAACCTGGTAGCACTAACTTAGAAAATCTACTAATAGATTCTCTGCTCTCGGATACAATGGCTACTCTACCCATTGTACCTCTGCTTAAACTTTGCTGGGGTTCTCTGCAATTTCTGTCTTAAGAAATTACATAACTCTTAAACTGTACCAACAAGGTAAGCAACTAGATTCACAAAGTAAATCAACGTGATCTACAAAGTAAATCTATTCTCTTCTTATACACACCTTAAAAGATTTCTCTTTACATGTGTTCTCATCTCATACCAAGTTGGAAGATTTCGTCGCTTCCTTTGTCCAAGAACCATCTCTCTTACGATGTCCTGGTTACTTACTTATGTAGCACACGGATTACCCATCAAAAATGGTTTACATCCATGTATCTTACCACATCTAGCACATCTTAGTGACTTGAAGCTTGATTTACCTTTTTCCTTAGAGTTGCTCCTCTACAAGCACTCTGCTTATACTTATCATCTCTCCAAGCTTCCACCGTGCAACTCTATAACAAATTGAGATCAAAAGGCACCCTTATTGATCTCAACATCTAATCTCTTCCTCTTTAGGAACCTTCTAACTCTTGTTCCATAGATGCTCTGAGATTATCTACTTCTACAACTCTACATTCACTGACTAGAGCAAAGAAGTCCATAATCTTCTTTTGCATTGCAACTCTTCTAATGCCTTCTCCAAGTTCTACTTCAAATTTTACTCACTTCCAGGTCTTTATCCGGATTGGACGTAAAATAAGAAAAGAACTCTTGACATTCTTGAATTGCTTCGCATATCTTGGTCTTCAATACTATCCCCTTGCTCTAACTTTAGGAATCCCTGTTACTTTGCTTTCTCTAACTCAAGGGAATAATACTTATCTAGGAAAGTAACTCTAAACACCTCTCAGGTGGTTCGAGTACTAACCATCTCTAATAACATCTCTGCTTCATCTCATCAGCTTTCGGCTTCACCTACTAACCCTTATGAAGCAAGGTCACCTTCTGTTTATCAGCGCACGACAAGATCTCAAGGATCTCTTCCATCACATGAAACCACCTTTTGGCTCTGACTGAACCAACCTCTCCTTTCAAGAACAAAGGAGTAACTTTCTTGAACTCTGAGAAACACTGATTCCTCAAAAGTTCCTTCTCGTTCCCGCAACTAACTATGCGAGTCCTGTTCTATCACTTCTGATAGACTTCTACTAATGGCAGTCTGCTCTCTCAACACAGTAGCCATTTCTCTAAAAGCTCAAGGTTATCTCCTCCTTTACCGACTCCTAGTCATGCAATTCCATCTGCATATCTCAAAAAGAGATAAAAGAATGCATAACTTTCTACTAAACTGCTACTTATGCCTAAGCATAGTCAGTCCATACCCCGGCTCAACAGGATGAACTGCTCTGATACCAAAATGTAACACCCTAATACAGATATCCAGATATATCCTAGATAGACAGAGATATATAAAGATAACCAGTACTAGAGACGTCACTTCTATACTATATACTAACATATATCTATAATCACAATTGAGTAATTATAGAAAACCTTGAGAGATTGCGGAAAAACTTAAACTCATACATAAACATATACAAACTTAGCCACCTGAGGGCTTATTGTAATACATATAACAAAACTTACAGAACAAACATAAACTTATCACATAAGTTCTGTCTACTTAAAACAATAAAAACTATCTAGTCTTCATGCTTTATCTTCTCATCCTTAGCAAGGTTTGTACCTCTGTACTTGTGCCTTTGCCTACATCTGAGCCTGCATCGGTACCTGCATCTGAGGCTGCATCTGGATTTACATGGAATAGCAACTGGGGTGAGAATTAACATTCTCAGTAAAAGCAATTCCAATACCAGTTCTCTACAACATTGTATATAACAAATATATAACAAATGCTATAATTCTAACTTATGAGCTTTCTCCCCTTTTCTCATAACTATTTCTATCTTAGGAGATTTCTCCTCTTTACTTATAACTTAAGAGTTTCCTCCTCTTTTCTCATAACTTAGGAGTTTCCTCCTCTTTTCTCTTAACTACACACTTTCTTATAGTGTGATATCAACCGATAGCTTACACACTGTTAATACATACAACGCCCATACAGCTGTACATACCAACAGTGACGGACAATGCCCATACAACTGTCCGTGAATGCAATGATAATGATATGTAATATGAATATGCCTAAGGAATCCTAAAAGCATGTGAATGAAATGCAAATGCAAATGCAAACGTCTATTCTAAGAACAAAGAAATTTGCTAGGAACTAGTCAGTATATCATCTAGTGGTAATTAAAGGGAAAACTCATCCTCACATTACACATATCCTGGCACACTGAGAAATTCGGGCTTCATCCTTGCTCAAAGAGCGTCTCTGGATTTTCCACTTATCTCCTTTGGCCTTGGCATTATCGAGACATCAGGGTTATGTCCTTCTCAAAAGTCCTTCGTGTTGGTGTATGCCCTAGTGGCCAATACATTTTGTTTGTATTTACATACATTATATTATGTTATTTTATATGAGGCATTTCATTTATTGTGTTCTTTTTGGTAGACATAATAAAGTCCTTAGAATAGTAAGTTTGATACCATAGGACATCAAGTGGATGACTTGATCGTGAGATCCTATTGGATAAAACACTATTCTTAAATGTCCCTAGTCAAGTATTATTGTTAATTAGGACAACAATAATACATTGAGGCTAGTATGTGCGTAGACTGATGACCACATCTCACGGGTCATGGATATGAGATATCAAGTCTACACATGGATACATATTAGAGTAATGATGTATTGGACAGACCTGCCATGAGAACGCTACGTGGATCGTTACGTGAGTGTCATAAGCGATTCTCATAGTGATAATGGTGTATATGGTCCTTTGACCTGAAATCACTACTATTCCTACATGAGGAGTTGTGTGTTTTAATGCCATCAAACGTCATCTGTAACAAGATGATTATAACGTTGGTTATTAGACATGCCGCAATACATGTGGAGGAATGTGAGTGACCTAGATGGGATTTGTCCCTCCTACATATCAGGAGCGATATCTTCGGGGCCCCTGATTGAGTGAGACTACGAAATGCATGGCCATGCTCAAATGAGTCAATATGAGATATTGATCTTATTTGTTATTACTATGTCTACTCGGGAATCAGGAAACTGAAGATTGAACTAAACAAGGGTGACACATTCCATGCCTTGTGTTCAATCTGGATATTTGGACAAAGGGACTAAACTACACGGAAACATTGGTCACAGATAGGTTATGTCAAATCACTGACATTCTCATTACTTGGGTAGCAGTGATGTGTTGCTAGATACCGCTCATTGTTCGTAATATTAAAATGAGATTTTAATATTACTACCAACGTCATGAGAACCTGCAGGGTCGCACACTTAGAACAGACTAAATTGGAGTAATCAGAATCCAAGTTGGACTCGGATTCAACTGTGGGCCTAACTCATGACAGATGGGTTTAGGGTTGCACCACTTACCTTGCTACTCGCTCACACTCACTTGAGGCAGCCTTGTTATAAATAATACTTGCTAAGGGGGCTGCTACGAGGTTACATCACAACCCTAGCCGCACCTACAGAAAGTGAGTGAGAGATAGTGAGGTCTTCTTCTCCTCTCTTCGCAGCTAGCACTACGAAAACAGAGGCGTGACTCCTTTTGCAAGTCTGTTCGTGCGGATACCGCAGAAACATCGTCGCTATTACGGTGTTGGTGATTCACCTCGCTTGTGTCTATCACACTTCAAGAGGTAAAAATTTAAAAACTCGGATTATGGATTTTTCGTATGGATCCTGAGAGGGAATTCTGTTATTCCGCTGCAAGACTTTTGATCCGCAAATTCTCAACACTTCGGACACCCATCTATCTTCTTTTTGCCTCCATGAATAACATCAAAGGATATCCACCAGATCGATACTACTTAACTAATTCATAGACTTTCATTCATACTTATATACTTAGTTCCTCTTTGATCTAAGCATATTCTACTAATAACTTTGGCTTCTTATGTTTACCCTTTGCAACGAGGAGAATCTGTAACCTCATACTATATGTAACCTTAGCACTTGGTTAGGAATACTTGTTCCCTAAGGAACTTCTCTGATTCCTTACCTTCTGGCTAAATGACCTCACGTCATATAACATTACATTCTCAGGTAAACATCACCAGTTCATTTCTCATACTTGTACCTAAACTCCACCTCATCACTCCTATCTCTTAAGTGATCTCTAACGCAACACTTTGTTGCTGAGGTGTAAGGTACTTACTTATGGCAACCACTAGTCTTGGTTGCACTAAGGTTCTTTCTCTTCACATACATACTAGCTTAACTAACTAGTGTGTGAAAAGCTTAGTGTTATGTATAACTCTTACATAAACACCATCTTACTTTCCTATAGACTCAACTCATCCTAGTGAAAGAGTCTATCATAACTAATGCCTCAACTATCCTCGCTTAAGGACATAACGAGCATCTCTCTAAAACTTTGCATAATTAACTTAACTTTAACTAAAGTGAGTAATTCATGCATCTAACTTTCCTTTCTATCACACTTCTGGTAATAGCTTATACTACACTTGTGTGCTAACATACATATTCTAGCTGTATCTAGCTTTCCCTTCTATCACACGTTTGGTAGTAGCTTATACTACACTTGTGTGCTTAAGGTTCCAGATACCTCTTTAACTATTCCAAACTCATGGAATGCTTAAGAACTTAACTTCCACACTTTGGTTAGTATCTAAGGAAGTCAATTCTCTTTATCTTGCATTTCTAACTCATCTTTACTAATACATGAGTTATTGCACATTTCTGCTCTACCTTATGATTATGACATCTTCTTAGTCATATTCCATCTTATTGTGTATTTAGAAATGCACCAAGTCTCACTTAACTAGAGACTTGGTACCTAAACGTTCCCTTCTTTGGAACCAATACACAATCTTGTCTCCACTCAAGTAACTCTAATGCAAGAGTGATTCTTACTTGCAACTCTTTGTTGCCTAAGGTTCTAGGTACCTTCCTAAGGTAATCCATTATTCTTGGATCTCCTAAGGTTCATACCTTTCTCATTCTCTACTAGAGTGCATACTAATACACTTATCTTCATTGCACCATCTCATCACATCTTAAGTGATATCTAATGCAACACTAAGTTGCCTAAGATGCAATGTCATTACTTAAAGCAAACCTTTCCTTTAGGATGCTTAAATGCCTATGCTTTCTCATTCTTGATGGGTAAGTATTTTCCACATGAAAATATCCCCAATTGTGCCTTAACACACTTTAGGAAACATATATAAATGATCCCTTTTACTTTAGAACTTCAAAACGTCCAAAAATAACATTTTGGAGTTTCAGGGTCTCACGCCGCGGCACGACGTCTACACACCGCGGCGCCCTGTTCTCGAGTGCTCTGTTTCGTAGTCCCGTGCCGCGGCATGCACCTTCTACGCCGCGACGTTCTTAGCAAAATACCCCTCACGCTGCGGCGTGACATCTCGGCAGCCGCCGTTAATAGCCGATAGCGAAACAATGAGCTCGTTGAATGCGATTTCTGCATAATTGGTTAAAGAACCCATTCTCAATCCATTTCTCATGGATTCTAAGTGATTTCTAGCATTAATCTATGCCCTTAAACTTGTTGTAACCCTTTTACAACCTATAAATTCTCGTAGAGCATAAATCTAAGTCCAGAATCACATAACTCCAACTATTTCTACAAATCCATTTTCTATGGATTCTATGGTTATTCCTGAGCCATAAATGGCCATCTAGCATTCTCTAGGCTTAAACTATCCTAACCTAGTCCTTGGAATCAAGAACCAAGTTAAGAACATGGATTTGGCTATCCAAACCCCTATTTTCATTCAAAACCCCAATCTATATTCAAAGAAATCAAAGAGGGAGTAATGAATAGAAATCCCCTTACCTTTTGAAGACTCAAAGCCTTGAAGCTTGATCCTCTTCCTCTCCTTCTTCCCTTCTTCCCTTTTCTCCTTCTTCTTCTCCCCTTTTCTTTCTTCTCTTTTCTGGTTTTCGGTTCTACCGAGGGAGAAGGGAGATATAAGGGGGTGGGACGTGGAGGTAATTATGGAAAAAGATTAACTTAAGTTTCTACACTAAAACTTATATCTGCTATGGACACCCGAATTACGCTAATTCGAGTTTCCCTGCTTCTAACAACTTTAGAATAAATCATAAGATTCATCTAAATTGTTGTTTCACAATTCTCATCATTTTCTATATCTCTAGGGATCAATCCCAAGCATTAAAAGCACAACCTGTATGCCTAAAAATACCAAACTGACTCCGATTCTCTTGAAACTTTTTCCACATCTTACTTGGCTTATTTGTGACCTAGAAATAAACTCTCTATGTTTATTTCTCTTAACTTAGCAACTTATGCTATTATCTGAGTCATTTTAAGCCACTTTACAACTTCTATGTTGCAACTAAGTGCCTAAATGAACTCAGATTGTCACAAAACTTTACTGACATGCTAAATAAGTAAAATGCTACCTTCGGTAACCATTTACTAGTCTAACATGTACTTAAGGGTATTACACGTGACACGAGAAATCGTAACTTTGGACCTTTTCAGTCCCAAAGAGGAGGAAGCAGTAATATAAATCGCTATCAGAAAAAGTCTTATTCAAGACCACCTGGAAATCAGCAACAACGGCCACATGGTGGAAGTCCTAGTAGAAGTCCGAATAGAACTAGTCAAACTACGACATTTACGACAAGATGCATGAAGTGCGAGAAGGAGCACTACACGAGGGATTGCACTATTAAAGGAATCATTTGCTTCAGATGCGAGAAGGCTAGACATGTTTCTTACGACTGCAATCAGATTAAGGCGGAGCCTACAGTCAATGTTGTAAGAACTACGAAGCCGTAGGTAGGAGGTAGGGTTTACACCCTGAGTGGAGCTGAAGCCTCTAAATCTGAAGATCTTATATAAAGAGAAGGTCTCATAGAGGATAATCTTTTAATTGTATTGTATGACTCTGGGGCAACATATTCTTTCATTCCCTATGACTGTGTGAAAAGACTTGGTTTACCTGTGTCCTCTTTGCCTTTTTATTTGACTATTTCAACTTCTACTGCTAAACCCGTTGTTACCAATAAAGTCTGTTTGGACTATCCTTTGATTGTTGAAGGTCGAATATTTCCTGTTGATTTAATTTGTTTACCTATTTCCCAGTTAGACATAATCTTAGGAATAGATTAGTTATCTTCTAACCATGTCCTGCTAGATTGTTCTAGTAAAACCATAGTTTTCCCTTTGGATGAGAATTCTAGATTTTTGACGGCTAACCAAGTAAAAGCTTTCTTGAAAGAAGGAGCATAGGGATACATGCTATTGTCTTCTTTAAAAGTCGAGAATGAGGCAGATGTGGACTCAATTCTAGTGGTTAGAGTGTTTCCCGAAGTCTTTCCTGAATATGTACCTGGTCTACCACCGGAGCGGGAGATCAAGTTTACTATTGACCTTGTGCTTGGAGCTGGTCCTATTTCTATAGTGCCCTATAGAATGTCACCAGCAGAGCTAGTTGAACTCAAGAAGCAATTGGAAGA
This sequence comes from Ormosia emarginata, assembly GCA_029884605.1. NCBI lineage: Eukaryota > Viridiplantae > Streptophyta > Magnoliopsida > Fabales > Fabaceae > Ormosia > Ormosia emarginata. Next base: position 20,595,827 of record JAQQTP010000074.1, on the reverse strand, counting down.
ACTCTTGGAGAAGTAATTTGTTAGACCTAGCGTGTCGCCATGGGGAGCGCCAGTATTGCTAGTCAAGAAGAAAGATGGTACTTCGTGATTGTGTGTGGACTATCACCAGTTGAACAAAGCCACAATCAAGAATAAGTATCCACTTCCAAGGATAGATGACTTGATGGATCAATTGAAGGGAGCAGCGGTGTTTTCTAAGATCGATATGCGATCGGGTTACCATCAGATCAGAGTAAAGGTAGAAGACATTCCCAAAATAGCTTTTCGTACTCGTTATGGTCACTACGAGCATCTGGTAATGCCTTTTGGTGTGGCGAATGCACCTGCTATATTCATGGGCTATATGAATAGAATCTTTCATCCTTACTTGGACCAGTTTGTCATTGTCTTCATTGACGACATTCTAATTTATTCTCAAAATCAGGAGGATCATGCTGAATATCTCGGTATAGTTCTCCAGATCTTAAAGGAGAAGGAGATGTACGCCAAATTGTCATAGTGTGAATTCTGGCTGAATGAAGTCAAATTTTTAGGCCATGTGATTTCAAAGGAAGGAATTGTTGTAGACCCATCAAAAGTGGAAGCTGTTCTGCAATGGGAAAGGCCGAAAACAGTGACAGAAATTCGAAACTTTGTGGGATTAGCTGAATATTACCGGAGGTTCATCGAAGGATTCTCTAAGATAGTTTGACCCCTCACTCAACTCACAAGGAAGAATCAAGCTTTTAAATGGATGGATGGATGCTTGCGAAGAAAGTTTTCAAGAGTTGAAAAGGAGACTAACTACTTCACCAGTGTTAGTTCTGCCTGATCCAAGTGAACCATTTGAAGTATATTGCGATGCTTCATACCAAGGATTGGGGTGTGTCCTTATGCAAAGTAGAAAAGTGGTAGCTTATGCTTCAAGACAGTTACGTGTACATGAGAAGAACTACCCAACACACGACTTGGAATTAGCTGCTGTTGTATTTGCTTTGAAAATATGGAGATATTTTCTTTATGGAGCAATGTTCAACATCTTTAGCGACCACAAGAGCTTGAAATATTTGTATGATCAGAAAGAGTTGAACATGAGACAGCGAAGATGATTAGAGTTCCTAAAAGACTATGATTTTCAACTTCAGTATCACTCTATAAAGGCAAACGTTGTGGCAGATGCCTTAAGTAGGAAAACAATCAGCGTTGCTGCTATGATGATCAAAGAAAGGGATTTGATAGAACAATTTAGAGATATATGGTCTTTTGTGGAGTTGACGACGGGAAAGATTTGTATAAACATGGTCACAATCTCAAACGACTTAATGGAAGATATTCAAGAAAAGCAGAGATTTGACAAGTTCTTACAAGAAGAAAGGGAATTGATGAAGCAAGGCGGTGCAACAACCTTAGAGGAAGGAAACAATGGAATCTTAAGATTCAGAGGTAGAGTCTATATGCCTAAGGATCAAGGCCTCAGAAAGTATATACTTGAACATGCTCACATGAGTCAGCTGAGTATGCACCCAGGAATAACTAAGATGTACCAAGACTTGAAGAAGTTATTTTGGTGGCATGGAATGAAGAGAGATATTGCCAGATGTGTGTCTTCCTATTTGGTTTGCTAGAAAGCGAAGGTTGAACATCAAAGACCATCAGGAATGTTACAACCCTTAACTATTCCCAAATGAAAATGGGATAGTATTGTAATGGACTTTGTTGTTGGATTACCAAAGACCAGAAGAGGTTACGATTCGATATGGGTAATTGTGGATCAACTCACAAAGTCATCACATTTCTTGCCGATCAACATAAAGTATTCATTGGAGAAGTTGACTTAGTTGTATATCGGTGAAATTGTCAGACTACATGGTATGCCTACCAGTATCATTTCCGATAGAGATCCGTGATTTGCATCGAAGTTTTGGCAGAGTCTTCAAGAAGCGATGGGAACGAAGCTATGTTTAAGTTCTGCATATCATCCCCGGACTGATGGCTAATCTAAGAGGACAATTCAATCATTGGAAGATTTACTCAGAGCTTGTGCTTTGGAACAAACTAGAAGTTGGGATGAAGTTTTACTGTTGGTAGAATTCACCTATAACAATAGTTATCATTCGAGCATAGGAATGGCACTCTATGAGGCTCTATATGGGCGAAGGTGCTGGACACCTTTATGTTGGTACCAGGATGGAGAGCGACTTACTGTCAGACCTGATCTCATACAACAAATGACTAAAAAAGTCAAGATGATTTAGGAAAATGAGGACGGCTCAAAGCCGACAAAAGAGCTATGCGGGCAAAAGAAGAAAACCTCTTGAATTTGAAGAAGGAGAGCGTGTGTTTTTGAAAGTCACACCTACGACTGGGGTCGGTCGAGTTCTTAAGTCTAGAAAGCTTACTCATAAATTCCTTGGACCTTACCAAATTCTTTGTCGGGTAGGTCTAGTTGCTTATCAAATTGTTTTACCACATTTTCTTTCAAATCTTCACAACGTCTTTCATGTGTCACAACTTCGAAAATATATTCCTAACCCTGATCATGTCATAGCACCTGACACAGTACAATTAAAGGAAAACTTGACTTATAAGACAACCCCTGTAAGGATTGAGGATAAGAGAATGAAGCAACTCATGGGGAAAGACATCCCATTGGTGAAAGTGATCAAGAACGAGGCAATCGGAGATGCAACGTGGGAATTGGAGGACAAGAAGAAGGAGCAATACCCACAACTATTCTAAGGTATACAAATTTCGAGGACAAAATTTCTATTTGAAGGGTAGAGTTGTAACACCCCAAATTTATTTATTTTATTATAAATAGTCATTTTACAATATTTGTGATTTTTGTGAATTTTTTTGGATTTTTCTGAGAACGCGGAATATTTTAATATTATTTTTCGTTTTACATGTAAACTGCGCGGAGTCGGGGAAATGAGATATTTTTCCCGAGAACCTTGATATATAGAAATGTCGACGGGGGATCTTACTAAACCCAAGATTGGAACACAGTTTACGAAGTTTTACATTTTTCGAGAATTTTATCCGATAAAATTAATCGTTGTGTAAATTTTATCTGCTAGATAGTTAATACTGACTTCTGTCAACTGTAACCATTATCCCTTGGATAATAACATGTGTTAGAAATTCTATCACCTTATCATAATGTAATTTACTTTATGTCTAATCAAATCCACTTTAATTTCAAAATATTATATTTTAATCAAGCTTCTCATGGAAGCTTGGTCCACAAATGACCAAACTACCCTAAGCTTGTAGGAGAAGCCATTCACTCCTTCTCTCTCTCTCCTCATTGCCGCGATACATGGTGTCCATGGGGGAGCAAATTTTGCTTCCCACACTTAACACTCCTCACTCAAAATTTACACACATTTCTACTATCACTTTCTCTCTCTTCAATTTTCATTTCCATTTTCTCCAACTTCTCTCTTCTTCTCCTTCACCTTCTCCACGGTTTTGCAGCCCCCCATTGGTGACCATTCTTCATTTTCTTGTTTCATCATCACCATTCCTACACTCCTCTTTCCATTCTTAACATATTCTCTTTGAAGATTTTCTCTTAAATTCATCATCTTTATCATCTTCTTCCAAGAACAAAGCTTGAAGCTTTGAGGTAAAGCTTCCATTTTTCTTTCTTCTTCTCTTTATTTTCATGATCCTTGATCACATTGGTGACCAAGGATTCATCTTTCTCTAAGCTTGGTTGTTGATTCTTTGTGTTTGGTTTTCTAGGGTTTTTGGAGAGCCAAAACCAAACCACCAAGAGCAAGCAAGGAGGTGATTTTTGTGTTCTTCCCTTAGGTAAGAGGGAGATTTACTCACTTCAACCATTATTGGTGGTGAGAAGACCTTTGTGTGGTTGTTGATGGAGAAATCCATAATGGATGCTCACTTTGTTTGATTGTGTTTTTTTTTTTCATATTTTATGTGTTCTTGATTGAGACTAAAGTTTGATTGTTATAAATGCTTTGATAATAATGGATTGGATAAATGGAAATTTTAGGGTTTCCTATTACCTTATGGAGGTCATGGTTTTAACTAAATTTTTAGGGATTTGAATTTGATTTTTGTACAAAATGAGGCTTATGAGATTAGGTATTAAATGATTAATGCATGAAATGAAAACATTGGACTCTTGATGTCTTAGGGAGGCTCACGACCTCTAAGGGATTTTTGGAATCCATGTGGTGCTTTTGTACATCCTTGGGAATTAAACAATTTAGACATAAGAAATTTATAATGTGATGGAAGAAATTGATTGAGTAATGGCTCTTGAGAAGCCACGGTTTTCAAGGGTTTTTGACCCAAAATTTGCATAATTGATCAAGACTTAGGAAATTAAGAATGTTGGATTCATAATATGGAATTATGGTATATGTTGAACCGTGTATATGAAATGTTGATATTGAAAATGGATTGTATGGAATTGTGAGTCCATGTGGGATTAAGTACTTATTGACGTGTATTTCATTAAATTGTGGCATGATGTTGTTGAGGATTGACTATATGTCATTGTGGTATATTCCATGAGAAATATATTGTTGATGAATATGCATGATATGCATTGTGTTTGAGGAACATACAATTGATGAACATACATGATATAAATTGAGTCATCATGCATATGTGATGTCCGTTGGACTTTATTTTGAAGGCAATGTGTGCCTAGGAGATTGAATTACACCTTAGTTCGTGTGCCAGTAGACTAGGCGTGGGTCATAGTGGTTGACCTTAGGGACGTCAGGGTGCAGGTGTCTCATAATAGATAGTGGTAGCTCCACTGGGGCCGTGGGATAAATCGATACAAACACACCGACAATCCAGACCGAGACGCTGTGCTATATTGCGATCAATTGTTGAGGTGCCATGTAAAAGCCATATTGCGCAAAATGCTATTTTTATGTGAAAGCACTTTATTTTAAGGCTAACGAGATACTGGTATGACTTCTTGATTATTCTCTCTGAATATTGATGTCTAGCTCCATGGAGTAGGATTTTTGGTACCATGTGCATTATGCATTGTCAGTCTCATATTTCATTGAGCATGAGTACCTATGACTGTTAAACTATCTATTTTTTATACTACAAAAATTATCTAATTGATAAATTGTTTATTGCCTGAGATTCTGTTATTATTTCTCTTTTATTGCTTACTTGATTATTATTGTTAATTTCATTATTACTGTCGATGAATATATGTGTTGTAATGCTATGTGGGCGCCCAACGCCATTCTGTTTTCTTACTGCCATATTGGTATTGAATATTGGGTGTGTCACCTCTTTTCTATATATTCGGTACTCTTATTTTAAATTATGTGTTTCTAAGAAGACGTTCGCGAAGAAGAGGAAGCGTCTGAATTTCTTGGTTTCTAGCCCGATTATGAATAGTGTTGTTTGAAAATGTTTTCACATCTGAGTCGATTTTTGGGTTACTCGAGAATGACCTTTCATGGAGGTCTCGACTGTTAGCACATTAACTTGAGCAAGGACCGATGCATCTATCACGGGGAGCTGACGGTGTCATTGGCTTGGGGTCGCTATGACCCGCCTGTCTTTGATTTTACTGCTTTTGTTCACTTAGAGTTTTACCTACCTGTTAGATATTTGTGGGATGACCTTTATTATACCCCACGAGATGATTCATTTCTCTCTACTACTCGTGCTTCTCTTTGAAATTTGCTCGCTCCGATGGTGATTTCATTGGATGAGGAGGACCTTGAGGAGGATCCTGTTACGGTTCCTTCTCGTCAGTCTTAGGGGCTGATACTGTCGGTGGCTACTGATGGCTATCTGTATATCTTTTTGGGAAGCCTAACGTTTTGCTATTGTGATGGACTGTACATGTTGTAAACATCTTGGGGGTGGGTAAAGTTTTTGCTTTTTGGTACACATGTCAATGTAATTAAGACAGGCTTGATGCTATTGTATTTATATATTGTGAATGTATGATTTCCTTTCATATTAATTTTTGTTGTGTTATATTTATTATTCATTTTAATAACAAAAAAAGATATAGTAATTAATAATATACGTACACTTTCAATACCCGATATATATGCACTTACGATTAAAGAAGTCTAATTATATATTAAATGAACCGAGTCTTAATTTATCAGTGTATTTATATTTTCCACATTTTCGTTTCATTTTACTATGGTGTGACGTTTCTTCTTCTCCAGGAAAAAGGGGCGTTACACATCGAAGAGTGGAATGTTGACTTCTAGTTTCCTAAAAGTCTCAAGCAAGTCTCTGTCTTTCTCTGCCTCTACCATTTTTTTGGACTATGTGGCTCTTTGTGGAAAAGGAAGAGCAATGGAAGGTTGCTGTTGCTCATCAACAACTGCTGACTTCTTCTTACCCTCAGATTTTTGGGCTGGTGCATCAGAATCTGATTTCTCTACTAGTTATTACTTGCTTGCTAGTTCTGGTGCAGGTGATGCTTCTATAGATTTTCCAGACCTCAGCATAATGGCACTCACATTCCCCTTTGGATTGGGAATTGTTTGGGAAGGGAGTTGTCTTGAACCTTGGACCTGCAGCTAACTCAATCACAAAGCCAATTGACCAATCTAGGTTTCTAAATTCTGTATAGTGGCCTCTGTCCTATGCTGGAACTGAATATTGTTGGTGGCCATTTGTTTCACCAAATCCTCAAATGAAGGCTCAAGTTTTGTGGCAGCTAGACTTTGTTGTTGCATAGGCTGCTGTAAATTTTGCCAACTTGGTCCAGCATGAGGCTGAAACTGTGGTTGCTGGAATGGTTGTTTGAATTGCTGCTATGGCGTTGCATTCCCATATCTCAAGTTAGGATGATCTCTCTAGCCAGGATTGTATGTGTTAGAGAATTGATCATATCTTTGTTTCTCCTGTTGGAATTGTGGTGTACCAGGAAAAACACCAGCTACTGCAACAGATTGATATGGAAAAACAAAACCACCATCCTAAAGTGTGGGGCATGCATCAGTGGGATGAGATGAACAAGAGAAAATGTCACACACAGTTGCAACCATCTGCATAGGTGGTTGTTGTCCCACTGCTAACTGCCTTATTAAAGAAGTCAATTCATCAAGTCTATGTTCCATTCTCTATTGGTCAACATGAGACAATTGAAACCCATTAACTCCTCTGGCCAAGGTAATGATTTGTGTGCCAAAATGTTAGGTGTTTGCTGCTATGTTTGCTATCAAATCTCTTGCTGCAGTAGGGTTCTTGTCTACTAAGGCTCCTCCAGAGGCAGTATCCACCATGCTTCTGTCCATTGGCCGCAAGCCCTCATAGAAATATTGAATCAAGAGTTGATCACTAATTTGGCGGTGGGGACAGCTCTAACACAACTTCTTGAATCTCTCCCAATATTCATGCAAGGTCTCTCCTATCATTTGTCTTATGCTATAAATGTCTTTTCTAATGGAAGCAACTCTTGATGTAGGGAAGAATCTCTCCAAGAATAGCCTCTTCATGTCATTCCAACACATTACAGAACCTGCTGAAAGGTAATATAGCCAGTCCTTGGCTGCATTAGCAAGGGAGAAAGGAAATGCCCTCACCTTGATGTGTTCATCAGGGATCCCTTATGGCTTCATAGTTGAACAGACCACATGGAACTCTTTAAGATGCTTATGAGGGTCTTCACCGGCAAGGCCACGAAACTTGGGAAATAAGTGTATCAATCCATATTTTAACTCAAAATCAGCATTAAGATCAAGATATTGAATACAAAAAGATTGCTATGTTACATTAGGAGTAGCTAATTCCTTAAGAGTCCTATTCTGCATATTCTCACCCATAGTTGCAAAATTACTTAAGACCTTTGCAAAATTACTTAAGACCTTAGGTTTACTTTCAAATTCAAGATCAAAATTAAGTTCAAAAGCAATTTTTGCACTTAGCCTATGAGCCTTAATTAGCCTATGCAAGGTCTTATCAATCTCAAGATCAATATCAAGTAATTGGGTAGCAGAAGACCTAGTCATGCATCATCCAAAGCACAAAAAGCACAAAATTAGTAAATAAGCAAAATACACTAAACAACACTAAAAATATACCAAAATAAATCTAATTGACCTATCTAATGATTTTCAAAAATCATAGGACCACCACATCATGAAAACTACACAAAAATGAAACTAAAAAATGCAATAAAAAATCTAAAAAAATTGAAAAAGTGGTCTAAACGATGAAATTTTGGCAAACCAGGGGTGACCTCATAATACATTATGAGCCTTGTTTATTAGGCCGTTTTCCTTCAACTGACCATGTTTCAGCTAATTCTGGGCACATTTATTGTCAGAACTAAATTATGCAAAGTGACCCGTAATCACCCATTTTCGCCTAAAAATCACCAAAACACAACAACACAGGGGTTAGTGAGTGATTAGTAGTCAAATATAATCAAAATCAGAGTGATCCTCGGCAACGACGTCAAAAATTTGATAACTGTCAAGTTTACCAAATTTAAATCAATTTATAATCGAATTACTAAAACTATTTGTAGCATAAGGTAACACCGGGTCGAGCCCGTAGATCACTCTAATTATGAAGTTAAATTAAAAGGCTAATAAACTGGGGGAAAGGAGTTTGTGAAATTAAACAACAAAAATAGAAAATAATTAAAGAAGAGAAAATAGAATTAAGACGCAACCAATCCAAGAGAATTGTCCAAACTTTATTTTAATTCATCCTTGATTACTAAAGATCTAACCATCTATCAACCAAACCCTTGGTCTTAAATCACATCAAGGCGCCTCTCAATAATCCACAGATCTTCTACTAGAAATGCTTCTAGAATTCAATTAATTAAGGTTAGACAAATTGAGCATTCATCCAAAACCCAAATCAACTTAAAAACCAAGATCGAACTAAGCTAAACATTTCATCAAACACCTTTGATGCATTGTTTAACCTCTGAATTCATCTCTTGGCACATGATAATTACGCAATTAACATATGCAAATCCCAATCAAATTAAGCATTAAATCGGAATTTAAACAAGAGAAGAAGAAGAAGAAGAAAAGAAACTTGATTAATAATTAAATGTAGAATAATTAAAACAAAATCTCAAGATTAAACATCAAGAATGTCAATCCCTTAGATTGATTAAAGGCTCTACCCCTCGATGAATAGGAGGGAAGAACTCAGAAAAAGAAGAGAAAAGCTAGAGAGAAGGGAGAAAAGAAAGATCTAGAGAGAAGATGAAAAGTGTAGAATGAATGGTTGAGAAGTGTGTGTAGAATGAGGTGCCTCAAATTTCTGCCTTATCTCCTTATATCTAACCTCTCTTTTGGCTTCACATAATGAAAAACCCATTAATTACAAAAATGGGTCCATTATGAGCAATTGGGCCTAAACCCCATGCAATTTGGAGGTCTATAACTCAAGTTATGGACAAATCATTCTCCAAGGGTCTCTGATTTTGTTGGCTAACTTCAAGGGCTGAAAACTCCATCAAAATGTCATAGTTTGGAAAAGTAGTCTCAAATGAAATGGATATATATGTCTTAGCTATCATTTGCCACTGGTTTCAGGCCTAAATCACTTGCACAACCCAAGTTATGCCCTTATTAGTGCACATTGCTCGAGTTCCAGTAACAGAACCCATGTTTTGATTTCCAAGCCCAATTAGGTCCACTAGATATCTGATTGAGACATCGAGCTTTGCATCAAAGTTGTAGAGCTTCCTCTTAGCTTTTCTACAAGGTAAAATGCATAATTTTCAGATATTTAGAACTCAAGTTATAGCCGAAATATAGAAACAACGTCAAAACTCATTAATGCTATAAAAAATCAATTAGGCCCAATTTGAGTCCAAACTTACAAAACATGACCAAGCTCAATCAATTAAGTACATGAGGAGTGTAAATGACTAAAAATGATGGTTTATCAATGTATAAATATGTGATTATCACCCTTCACCTCCCCCCTCTCTGCATTTTCTCTCTTAGTTTTTTCCTCTCACCTTTTCTACTGCAATCCCCCATTTTTGTTTTCATGCATCCCCGTGCATCCCATTTCCATCTCCATCTTCAAGTATGTGATTTTCTCATGTTTCATCTTTTATTTTCGTATTTTATTTCAGTTTTAGTGATTGTTTAGTTTTAGGTTCTTTTTAGTTGGTTTTTACCTTAGTTAATAGGTATCTTGTTTAGTATTTGGTTGATTTTTGTTAGTAGAAAGTTACATTTGGGGTTGGGGCAGTTATAGGATACGTTTCTATTTTGTCTATTCGTGTGCACTGCGGCATGGGTAGCTAATGCTGCAGCATTAATTTGAACTTTTTGAGTGCCGTGGCGTGGCAACTTCACGTCGCGGCATGGGTTTGAATGTGTTTCAATGTCATGGCGCTAGCACCAATATCGCGGCGTTGGTTGGATTTCTTTGAATATCTTAGTGCTGGCATCAGTGCTGTGGCATTGTACCCATATTTTTCCAGATATTGACTGTTTTAATTGTCTTATTAATTTCATTGCTCAATTTTGACCCTCTCATGTCTTTTTTAGGTCCATATACTTGCTAAATGGGTCCTAAACGAGTCAGGCGCGAAAGCAGAGAGCAGCCCAGGGAGCCATCTCCTCCCCGCGAGTATGACAACACTAGATTTGTTTCGGCGCCTGCACAGGAACGCTTTGGGACTTTGGTCTCAAAGAGCATTATTGTTGAGAGGGGCTTCAGTTTCAGGGACTCCATACAGCCTGACATCGAGGCCACCATCTGTCACCTCAGATTCACTCACTAGGAGTCCACCACCGTCAACGTGCGGAGGCGCTGAGTTTTTTTTTTCTCCCGAGTCCATTAGAGTGGCAATATCCTTGCCTCCTCCTCCCTTGATTTGCGAGTACCAGGAGTTCACTAGATGGGAGCCAGTGGAGGGGATCAACCTGCAGGACGTCACCACTCGTATCTGTACCCCTGAGTCATAATTGGTCGTTTGGACCATGTCTCAGTAGGGCCGACCATGATTTTTCGCCTGTGCATGCTTAACCCAAGAGGCCAAGGCCTGGTACCATTTCATCAGTACCAGGATTCTGCCCTCCAACAACCTATCAGAGGTCACACGCGACAGAGCCATCCTAATATATGCCATATTGCAGAGGTGCTTGATCGATGTGGCAGATATTTTATATATACAGCTGCAGACATGGAGCCGCGCAGTCTTTTCTTCCCCTCCCTCGTCCAAGCATTGTGCTGGAGGTAGGGTGTGCCCATAGATCCGCATAAGAAGCTCACTGACGTCAAACAACCTCTTAATGAGTACTTCATTGAGAAGGTTGGTGTAGCTCCCCCAACAGCAGCAGTGCCCTGTAGAGCCCCAAGATGGGCTCAGAGAGCAGCCCCTGAGGCCTAGATTCCCTATGACGAGGATAAGCGTCATGCCGAGATTCGCCAGGTCGCCGCTATGCAAGCTTACATGGTATAGACCATTAGGTGGCTTGCGGAGCGCCTTTAGATCTCCACTCACAACTTCCCCATTCCTCCATACCTACCTTTTGATGGTGTAGCCCCTTTTCATCAACAGCGGCCACCCTACCCTCCTTTTGAGGGTGCCAGCCCGTCACATCACCACTAGGATCCAGCAGTTCTAGATGATGACAACGGTGGAGATACTGAGGTCCTTCCAGATGTTGATGATGACTAAACTTATGCATTCAGGACAGTCTCTAATATTTTTCTTATTATTTATTTTTTCTCCTGAATGTTGAACAATGAGGACACTATTTCCCTCAAGTTTTAGGGGGGTGACTTATTATATATTGACTGTTTATTTATTTTTGTTGAAATATTATTAGTTTAATTATTGATATTTTTGGTAATATTTTTTGTTTATTATATGATTTGGTGCACGTAATGACTGTTTTGCATGTTTGATATTGTGAAATTATTTGAATGCTTAACATGATGCCATTAGCTAGTGTAATGATTGCCTAGTGATAATTAGGGATGCAAATTAACTTCAAATTTTTATATGAATCCTTATGCGATCTTGGAAGCATGCTAATCAATCTCAATTCTTTTTATGCATGATGTGTTTTTTGTTCGTATTCTTGTTTAGCTTTGGATTGGATTGAAGTGCTTTCTAGAGAATGTTTATGGTTAGTACATGTGGAGATGTCTTTTATCTCTGAAATTGTTTTGCAACTCTCCTGAAGTGAAATCCTAGATGATGGATGATTGAGAAAATGATTAGGGCATTCTTTGGATTGATTGAGCCTTTCAAGCTTACCCTTACATGATGATATCCTTAGGTTCCCTTTGAAGCTTGTTAATTGTTGGCCTTATTTATTTTTCGTTACCATTGTGTTTGTTACCATGTTAACCATTCTAATGCATGTGAAAGCATTGCATTTTCTTCCTACCATCAATGGTTGTTGAGTGCATGATATATTGTTTCTTAAAATGAGTTCAATGATTAGGGGTATTAATATTTTCACTACAAAATGAGCTTGAAGGAACTAGATGCAATAAAAGAAAGAGAAAAAGATTGCTTTGTATAAGTATAAAAAAAAGAGACAATCAATGCAAATAAAGAAAGAAGAAAAGTTAAATATAAAAAACATTACATGGTTCTGATGAGTTTTAATCTTACACTATTGAATATCTTGCTATTTTCACTCGATCTCAAGTCTTGAAGTAGCCTATTTTTGTGCTTAATGTTTGTTTGTTACCCTTTCCCCTTTCTTCTTCACCCCATAACCATGACCTTACATTACAAGATGATAAAGACCCTTTTGATGCTCAATTATGTGTAATTTACATTAGTGGAAAGAGAGTTGCATTACAATTTTGTGGATTCTTTTGATTTCTATCCATGTGTTTACTCATAAACTTATCTGGTTGAGTATGATTTGAATTGAAGAGGTTTTGCTTGCATATTTGCGGAAATAGTTATGCATTATTTGAAGCTCTGATTGTTGGTATGATAAGGATTGTGTATGTGTGGACTAGATCATGAGGCATGTGTATTCTTTGAGGTTTAATACAATTATTATACACTAGTGTTGAAGCAGAAATTGTCTTTGCAAGTGTTGTATGACTTTGTTTTGCTTGAGGACTAGTAAAAACTTAGGTTTGGGGGTGTGATAACTCCATAGAATGTAGTTATTTGAGCCCTATCTTTATGCATTATTGATTACTTTGTCCTTGTTGTCATGCATTGTTAGAAGACTTTAGCCTCATTTTCATGTAGAGTCCATATTGAGGTCTTCCTTCCAATCTTGTTAAAATTCTTCCTAATCTTTGATTGGATTGAGTTATATTACATTTGTATTTAACTAGTTGATTTCTCAATCGCAGGATAAGCCCAAAAGAACTAACTTGATGCAAGCTAAGGCCTTGCATTAGAAGGGAAATCACAAGACAAGCTCCAATTGATCACACCACGGCGTTCTGCTCTCTGCTAGTGCACCCTGATAACCTGAGGCTTTAATGTCGCGGCGCAAGGAAGTGAACGTCGTGGCATTGGTGACCTAATTTTTGTGCGCCGCGACACGTATTGTGAAATGCCGCGACATGAAACGCAAAATCTATGGGCCTATAAATGCCTCTACACATATTTCAGCTCTCTCTCTCTCTCTCTGTTTCTCTCTCTTCTTTTGGAAAACTTTTATTTTTACTCTTTTAGCTTTGATCTTTTGGAGAACCTAGCAGCTAGATCTTCATTTATAGGATGAAAAAAAGTTGAAGAAGCCAAGATGGAGGTCCTCTTCATCTTGGAGGAAGATTCAAGTTTCAAGGCTCACCCCATTGGGCTTCATCTTCTGTTCCTTCTTCTTTCTCTCTTCCAATTATCTTGAATATGAATTTTTGTAATACATTTTCGTATTCAATGAGTAGCTAAGTTGTGTTTAGGTTATTTTTTGGATCCCCTTATGAATATTGAACGATTTGTACTCTTTTGAATTTATATAAATGATTTGGGTTTTGTTCTATCATGTGGTGCCTAATACTCTTACTTGTTTGATCAACATTTAGGTGAATTGAAGAAATCTAATGAGCCTAGACATAGAACTTTGGGTTTTAGATCATACGTATGGTAGATGCATGTTCGATGTCATTCTAATGGTAGGATAACTTGATTCGCTAATGGGATAGACATATACCTTTTAGCCATGTATAGTCATATTTGAGAATCAATCGTAATGCTTGTTGTTTGCTCTAGTTCTCATGGACGCATAGTGAACTAGGCAAATGGCATAGGGTTAATTGTTCTAGACATAGACTTTTAACTAAGTTAGTTTCTCAGGCTAACCTAATCTAATCATTTGTATTGCTTGAAAGGATTGCATGTTATCAATTGAAGTAGGGGGTAAAAAAGAATTCCCTATTTTCTCAACCATACATTTATCTTTCCTTTATGCTTTGTAGTTTAATTAATTAACCTCATTTTCAATTTATGCTTGCTTGAATAGAATTAGTTAAGTTGTAGGTCAATATTTAGCTTTAGAGTGTTACTATATTCCTGGTGGAAACGATCTCTACTCATCATTTTTATTACTTGAGCAACCCATGCACTTGCTGTTAGCAAAAAGAGTTACCCACCAACAAGGTTGGTATAATTTCGGTGAACATGCATCTGAACATCGCATCACTTCAAAGATTTTCTCCACTTCAGTCAACCACTCCTCAACCTTAACTGGATCACTTTTACCTTTAAAAGACAGGGGATTCAATTTCTGAAACTCTGAAATATCCTGAAAATCTTGATTCCTAGCAACTTGTACATCTTGTACTGGTTGTGGTTGCCCTGGTTATTGATGTTGATTGGCTTGAAACATTTCCATCACTCTAGTTGTCATAGTTGCTTGATCTCTTACTGCATTTGTTGTGAAGGTTGATTGCTCTCTCATTGCATTGGCCATTACCATTATTGCTTCAGTTATGTCTGGTCTTTCATTATTTGTATTCCAATTTCCTCTATTTCTGCCTCCTCGAGTACGCCTCGGTGGTACCATAGTTTCCTGTGCACACAAAACATTACATATTGAGGTGATCAATCTCAATATAATGTAATTGTGTAACAGTAGCTATTGATAACTTCACAAAATGAAGTTAATTTACTTGAATTTGATTGTATTTGAGCATGCTATCCTTAAGTTTTCAAGGCCATATGTTCAATTATTGCATGACTTTGGTGAATTAGGCTTGTTAATTCAAATGATTAAGAATTGAATCTTTGAAGATCTTGTTTATGGAAGTTGGATGGATTATGGTTTGATAGACTTTATCATTGTTTTGATACAGGTATTCAAGATGGGAAAGGCCTTGGAAGGGATGAGGAAAGTGAAGAGAAGCTCAAATTGTGAAGAAAACATCAAGAGAAAGTGCAGCCTACCCATGCCTAGGCGTGACAAATCTATGCCTAGGCATGACCCTTGCAGTTTCTCAGGGATCCCAGCCAGAGACATCCACGCCTAGGTGTGGAAAATCCACCCCTAGGCGTGGCAAGTTTAGTTTTACAGGATTTCAGACAGAGACCACTATGCCTAGGCGTGGTAAAGGCACACCTAGGCGTGGTAGGTGTGGTAAAGTCACGCCTAGGCGTGGCAGGCAGAGGAAGGGCACGTGATTCATAACCACGCCTACGCATGGGAAAGCTACCCCTAGGCGTGGTTAAAACCCTGGTCCGCGATTTTAGCCTTTTTTATCTGATTTTGGAGAGCATTTTGGGGATCTTCTATTTTTACAAACCACGAAATCCCTAGAACAAGTGGGAGGCGGAGGAACTCTTGGAAGATAGAAGTGATTCAAGTGAAGAATCAAGATCAAGGAGGAAGATCAAGCATTGGATTCTCATCATTCTTGTTCATTCTTTTCCTTTTTCTCTCTTTATTTGTAATTTGATGGGTTTCTTGAATTCTTTAGTTTGCTCTTCTTTTATGATGTGTAACTAAACTCTAATCTAGGGGCTCTCTAGGATCTTGCTATGGATTTGATTAACTTATAATTAGTTGAGTATCCTTTCAATGAAATTAGTTTTGTTCATCCATATCTTTGCTTAGTGCTTGTTATTGATTGGCTATCAATTGCATGATTTTAATATTCCAATTGAACTAGAAATAAGGTGTTGTGAATATGGATATGGTATGGTTGATGTATGTTCAATTACATTCTATTGGTATGAGTGTATTGATTAACTAAGAGGATGGACACATACCCTTTGGTCATGCATGGCAAGTGTTTGATAATAGGTCTCAATGAGTGATTCTTATGTTAACTCACATGGACACATAGTGGATTAGCTAGGTTTCACATGGGTAATTGTCCTAGACATAGGCTCTTATCTATTGATGGTTATTAGCCAACAAATATCATTTTATTGATTGGTGCTTGTTAATTGCAATTATTCATTGAAGTAGCAAGTGAATAGGGACCCCTAGGCTTTAATCATTCTCATCTTCTCTTGTGAATTTGGTGTTTGGTGCTCTCTTATTTTGTTTCTTTTAAATTATTATTTTAATTGCAACCCACTCTTACATTTCGATTGCTTGGTTAAGAATTTTGTGGATATTGATTAAGTTCTAGCATTCTTCTAATTGTCAATCCTTTGGGACACGATACTCTACTCTCAAATATATATTACTTGTTAACCCATGCGGTTGCAGAGTTACTGATAATAAACCAACAAGTTTTTAGCACCGTTGCCGGGAATTGAGTTTAGATTTTGTGTTATTTCTTACATCTATTCACAATTCTTATTTCAAGTTTCGTTTGTTTTGTTTTGCATTTTTGATTTTCAGGTACTTAGCTCTTGTATACGAAGAACTCAAGGTGTATCTTGATTTCCTTACGATCCTGAGATCGAGAGGACATTTCGTAGATTGCTCAGAGAATGACAAGTACAAGCACAAACACTAACTTTGGTTAACAAATTTGAGATGGCGGAGGAGGCAAATGCTGAAAGACCTTTGAGGGAATATGCCACCCCAAATGCTAGAGAAATCCGATCTAGCATTAGACAACCAGCTGTCCAAGCACAAACTTTTGACATTAAGCCTACTATTATCTAGATGGTTCAGAATAATGTGCAATTTGGAGATTTAGCTCATGAAGATCCTAATGCTCATTTAGCCAACTTCCTGGAGATATGTGATACTTTCAAGCACCAAGGAATGACTGATGATGCGGCTTGCTTAAGGCTCTTCTCTTTTTCCTTGAGAGATAGGGCTAAGGCATGACTTCAATCCTTACATGAGCATTCCATCACTACTTGGGAAGAGCTAGCTCAGAAATTTTTGGACCGATTCTTTCCTCCCATGAAGGCTATGAAGTACATAAATGACATATTGTCCTTCACGCAATTTGAAGGAGAAACTTTATATTGAAGCATGGGAGCGATTTAAAGATTTGCTAAGGAAGTGCCCCCACCATGGCATAGCAAAATGGATGTTGGTTTATACTTTCTACAATAGCTTGACAACCTCCATTCGTTCCATAATTTATGCAGCAGCTGGAGGAGTGCTTATGAGTAAGACTGTGGATACAGCCTACAACCTTTTAGAAGAGATGACTAATAATAATTATCAGTGGCCAGCAGAGAGAGTTGCTCCTAGGAGAGTGGTGGCCGGGATATATAAAGTTGATGCTCTCACATCGCTTTCTGCTCAAGTGGCAGCATTTTCCAAGAAGTTTAACACCATGACAGTCAACTCAGTTGCAAGTGTAGCTAATATCACAACTAAGGTCTATGATCATTGTGGGGACCATCACTCTACTACAAATTATACGGCTAGCTTGGAGAGTGTACAATATACTAGTCAATTCTGTCAACCAGGTCACAACACTGATTTTGGTAATATTATAACCCCAGTTGGCGGAACCATCCTAATCTCTCATGGGGTGGAAATGTTCAAGGCTCTTCCTCGTCTTATCAGCATAATCAAGCACCTCGTGCTCCTCCAAGCTTTCAACAATAGAGCCCCCTTCAAGCCCAAACTTCAACATCGACTTCAACTTCTAATTTGGAGAAGATGTTTGCTCAGTTTATGGCCAGTCAACAAGATTACATGACTAAGACCGATTCAAGGCTAGCATCCCACGATGCTTTAATACAAAGTCAAGTAGCTTTATTGAGGAATCTTGAGACTAAAGTGGGTCAACTTGCCCAAACTCTAAGTAGCAGACCCCAAAGGAATTTCCCAAGTGACACTATCAATAATCCTAACAGTGCCCCTAACGAGCAGTGCAAGGCTATATCGTTGAGGAGTGGGAAGGAAATTGAAAGGAATCCCAAGACTAAACTTCTTGAAGAAGAAGTTGAGGTGGCACAAGATGAAGTGGTTGTGAGCAAAGAGGTTGAGAAGAATGAGGAAATTGCAAAGGGAAATATTGAAGACATGAAGAAGAAGGACAAACCTTATACACCACCTCTACCTTTTCCCAACCAACTTGTTAAATAGAAGCTTGATGCTCAATTCAAAAAGTTCTTGGAGATTTTCAAGAAACTTCACATTAACATACCATATGCTGAGGCTTTGGAACAAATGCCTAGTGATGTGAAGTTTATGAAGGACATTTTGTCAAAGAAAAGAAAACTTGGGGATTATGAGACTGTAGCTCTCACAGAGGAGTGTAGTGCCATATTACAAAACAAGCTACCTCCCAAGTTAAAAGACCCAGGGAGCTTCACCATTCCATGCACCATTGGCAGTCAGTACTTTGGAAAAGCTTTGTGTGACCTAAGGGCAAGCTTAAACTTGATGCCTCTATCCATCTTCCAATGGTTAGGTTTGGGGGAGGTGAAGCCCACTTCGGTTACTTTACAACTAGCTGATCGTTCCTTCGCTTATCTGAAAGGAATCATAGAGGATGCCTTGGTCAAGGTAGATAAGCTAATTTTTCCAGCCGATTTCATCATCTTGGACATTAAGGAAGATCACAGTGTACCTTTGATTCATGGGAGACCTTTCCTAGCCATTGGTAAGACTGTGATTGGTGTTCAAAAAGGTGAGCTCATTATACAAGTCAATGATGAAAAGGTAACCTTTCATATTTACAAATCCATGAAATCTCCAACTGATCATGAAGAATGCTCCTACATAGGTATGATTGATCCAGTAGTCAATGATGCATTTCATACTAGTTCTACTGATGATTCCCTTGTTTTGGCTTTGACATCCATATGTGAGCACATAGAGAAGGATGATGTTATGGAATGTATTAAGCTACTTGATTTTTCAGGAATCCAAGCTTTGAACCCTTGACTGCAAAGTCCAGCCAGGACTATAAATAAGGCGCTTGTTGGGAGGCAACCCAACTTCTTAACCCTATCTCTTAGCTAGGACAATTTCATGCATGATTTAGAGTTTTCCTTTATAGTTTAATTATGTTTTTGATAGCTTAAAAAAAAAAAAAAAGAAGAGGGATCAATGGCTGCCTGAGAATATGCATTAAATTGATGAGTGTGCTTTGAGGCAGGTTGAATTTGTGCATGCCAGATTTCTAATTTGAATATCTGATGATTGTGTGGATCAGATATACACCTCACTGCTTGGGAACTCACTTGTAAAAATTCAGAATATTGTGCTTGCACATATTGCCATAATTATGTATGAGAGAATTTCCCTGTTGCATATGTGATGGATTCTAAAATATAAATGAAATGCATGATTGGAGAAATTTATGATTGGCATGTGTATAGTCAATTTTGCATCTTAGAGGCTTGTCTGATTCCCTTTTGAGGCGAAATCATAGGCAATGCTTTTTGAAGGAAATGACTAGGGCATTTGTTTGGACTGATTGAGCTTTTAAAGCTAACCTTGATTGAATGAGTTCCCTAGTACCCCTTTTGAAGCCTAATGTGCATGTGTATGGCCTGATTTTTCCTTCTTTAACCCTAATCTCTCCACTCTCTTAAACCATGATTGTGAAAGAAAAATCTCTACCCCTCATTACAAGTCCCTTGTTGAGCACATGATTGAGCAGTTCTGTTGGTTTGAGCCATAGTGTTTTGTATGATGCTAAGAATCTAGGAATTTGTGATTACCAGCTTTTATTCAAAAATGGTATCCATAAAAAAAAAAGAAGAAAAAGAAAAAGAAGAAAGAAAGAAAGTAAATAAGTGGGTTGTTGTGTAAATTGAAGCCCTTTTGATTATGTGATGAGAAAATGATGAGAAAATGGAATAAAGAAGGTTGATTCTTCAATTTGGATTTTGTTTGTGCATCTACATGCTTGGCTTGATTCAATGGAAGTGGTTGATTATGTGTTTGATATTTAAATTCAATTCATTTCCCTTCTTTCTTAGCCACTAGCCTTACCTTTACATTACAAGCTTAAAAGACCCTCATGATCTTTGATTATGTCTTGCCTACATTAGTGGAGAATCTTTCATGCACAAAAATGACATTCAAGGGTAATCATGATAGTTAGGAATTTCTTGCATGTGTGGACCTTATTGTGAGGTTAAAATGTGATTTCAGAGGGTATGACTAATAATTGGAAGTTGGAACTACCTTAGTTCACTTTGCCTCATGTTTCTTGAACTTTGGATTGGATTGTATTCCCTCTTCCTTTACTTGGATTAGTTTGCTCGAGGACTAGCAAAACTTTAGGTTTGGGGGTGTGATAACTTCACAAAATGAAGTTAATTCACTTGAATTTGATTGTATTTGAGCATGTTATCCTTAAGTTTTCAAGGCCATAGGTTCAATTATTGCATGACTTTGGTGAATTAGGCTTGTTAATTCAAATGATTAAGAATTGGATCTTTGAAGATCTTGTTTATGGAAGTTGGATGGATTATGATTTGATGGACTTTATCATTATTTTGATATAGGTATTCAAGATGGGAAAGACCTTGGAAGGGATGAGGAAAGTGGAGAGCAGCTCAAATTGTGAAGAAAACATCAAGAAAAAGTGCAGCCTACCCACGCCTAGGCGTGACAAATCCATGCCTAGGTGTGACCCTTGCAGTTTCTCAGGGATCCCAGCCAGAGACATCCATGCCTAGGCGTGGCAAGTTTAGTTTTTCAGGATTTCAGACAGAGACCATGTAACACCCTAATACAGATATCCAAATATATCCTAGATAGACAGAGATATATAAAGATAACCAGTACTAGAGATGTCACTTCTATACTACATAGTAACATATATCTATAATCACAATTGAGTAATTATAGAAAGCCTTGAGAGATTGCAGAAAAACTTAAACTCATACATAAACATATACATATACATATACAAACGTAGCCACCTGAGGGCTTATTGTAATACATATAACATAAAACTTACAGAACAAACATAAACTTATTACATAAGTTCTGTCTACTTAAAGCAATAAAAACTACACTAGTCTTCAAGCTTTATCTTCTCATCCTTAGCAGGGTTTGTACCTCTGTACCTGAACCTTTGCCTGTATCTGAGTCTGCATCGGTACCTGCATCTGAGCCTGCATCTGGATTTACATGGAATAGCAACTGGGGTGAGAATTAACATTCTCAGTAAAAGCAATTCCAATACCAGTTCTCTAAAACATTGTATATAACAAATATATAACAAATGCTATAATTCTAACTTAGGAGCTTTCTCCCCTTTTGTCATAACAATTTCTATCTTAGGAGCTTTCTCCTTTTTTTTTCTCATAGCTTAGGAGTTTCCTCCTCTTTTCTCATAGCTTAGGAGTTTCCTCCTCTTTTCTCATAGTTGCACACTTTCTTATAGTGTGATATCAACCGATAGCCTATACACTATTAATACATACAACGCCCATACAGCTGTACATACCAACAGTGACGGACAATGCCCATACAACTATCCGTGAATGCAATGATAATGATATGGAATATGAATATGCCTAAGGAATCCTAAAAGCATGTGAATGATATGCAAATGCAAAAGTCTATTCTAAGAACAAAGAAGTTTGCTAGGAACTAGTCAGTATATCATCTAGTGGTAATTAGAGGGAAAACTCATCCTCACATTACACATATCCTGGCACACTGAGAAATTCGAGCTTCATCCTTGCTCAAAGAGCGTCTTTGGATTTCCCACTTATCTCCTTTGGCCTTGGCACAATCGAGACATCAGGGTTATGTCCTTCTCAAAAGTCCTTCGGACACCCATCTATCATCTTTTTGCCTCCATGAATAAACATCAAAGGATATCCACCAGATCGATACTACTTAACTAATTCATAGACTTTCATTCATACTTATATACTTAGTTCCTCTTTGATCTAAGCATATTCTACTAATAACTTTGGCTTCTTATGTTTACCCTTTGCAATAAGGAGAATCTGTAACCTCATACTATATGTAACCTTAGCACTTGGTTAGTAATACTTGTCCACTAAGGAACTTCTCTGATTCCTTACCTTCTGGCTAAATGACCTCACGTCATATAACGTTACATTCTCAAGTAAACATCACCAGTTCATTTCTCATACTTACACCTAAACTCCACCTCATCACTCCTATCTCTTAAGTGATCTCTAACGCAATACTATGTTGCTAAGGTGTAAGGCACTTACCTATGGCAACCACTAATTTTAGTTGCACTAAGGTTCTTTCTCTTTACATACATACTAGCTTAACTGACTAGTGTGTGAAAAGCTTAGTGTTATGTCTAACTCTTACATAAACACCATCTTACTTTCCTATAGACTCAACTCATCCTAGTGAAAGAGTCTATTATAACTAATGCCTCAACTATCCTCGCTTAAGGACATAATGAGCATCTCTCTAAAACTTTGCATAATTAACCCAACTTTAACTAAAGTGAGTAATTCATGCATCTAACTTTCCTTTCTATCACACTTCTGGTAGTAGCTTATACTACACTTGTGTGCTAGCATACATATTCTAGTTGTATCTAGCTTTCCCTTCTATCACACGTCTGGTAGTAGCTTATACTACACTTGTGTGCTTAAGGTTCCAGATACCTCTTTAACTATTCCAAACTCATGGAATGCTTAAGAACTTAACTTCCACACTTTGGTTAGTATCTAAGGAAGTAAATTCTCTTTATCTTGCAATTCTAACTCATCTTTACTAATACATGAGTTATTGCACATTTCTGCTCGACCTTATGATTATGACATCTTCTTAGTCATATATCATCTTATTATGTATTTATTAATGCACCAAGTCTCATTTAACTAGAGACTTAGTACCTAAACGTTCCCTCTTTGGAACCAATACACAATCTTGTCTCCACTCAAGTAACTCTAATGCAAGAGTGGTTCTTACTTGCAACTCTTTGTTGCCTAAGGTTCTAGGTACCTTCCTAAGGTAATCCACTATTCTTGGATCTCCTAAGGTTCATACCTTTCTCATTCTCTACTAGAGTGCATACTAATACACTTGTCTTCATTGCACCATCTCATCACATCTTAAGTGATATCTAATGCAACACTAAGTTGCCTAAGGTGCAATGTCATTACTTAAAGCAAACCTTTCCTTTAGGATGCTTAAAAGCCTATGCTTTCTCATTCTTGATGGGTAAGTATTTTTCACTTGAAAATACCCCCAATTGTGCCTTAACACACTTTAGGAAACATATATAAATGATCCCCTTTACTTTAGAACTTCAAAACGTCCAAAAATAACATTTTGGAGTTTCAGGGTCTCACGCCGCGGCACGACGTCTGCACGCCGCGGCGCCCTGTTCTCGAGTGCTCTGTTTCGTGGTCTCGCGCCACGGCATGTACCTTCTACGCCGCGGCGCTGATAGCAGGGCAGCAGTTCTGCAGAATACAGTTTCTGCATAATTGGTTCAAAAACCAATTTCTAATCCTTTTCTCATGGATTCTAAGTGATTTCTAGCATTAATCTATGCATTTTACCTTGTTGTAACTCTTTTACAACCTATAAATTCTCGTAGAGCATAAATCTATGTCCAGAATCACATAACACCAACTATTTCTACCAATCCATTTTCTATGGATTCTATGGTTATTCTTAAGCCATAAATGGCCATCTAGCATTCTTTAGACTTAAACTATCCTAACCTAGTTCTTGGAATCAAGAACCAAGTTAAGAACATGGATTTGGCTATCCAAACCCCTATTTCCATTCAATACCCCAAACTATATTCAAAGAAATCAAAGAGGGAGTAATGAATAGAAATCCCCTTACCTCTTGAAGACTTGAAGCCTTGAACCTTGGAGCTTGATCTTCTTCCTCTCCTTCTTCCCTTCTTCCCCTTTCTCCTTCTTCTTCTCCCCTTTTCTTTCTTTTCTTTTCTGGTTTTCGGTTCTGCCGAGGGAGAAGGGAGATATAAGGGGGTGGGACGTGGAGGTAATTAAAGGAAAAGATTAACTTAAGTTTCTACACCGAAACTTATATCTGCTATGGACACCCGAATTATGCTAATTCGAGTTTCCCTGCTTCTAACAACTTTAGAATAAATCATAAGATTCATCTAAATTGTTGTTTCACAATTCTCATCATTTTCTATATCTGCTAGGGATCAATCCGGCATTAAAAGCACAACCTGTATGCCTAAAAATACCAAACTGACTCCGATTCTCTTGAAACTTTTTCCACATCTTACTTGGCTTATTTGTGACCTAGAAATAAACTCTCTATGTTTATTTCTCTTAACTTAGCAACTTATGCTATTATTTGAGTCATTTTAAGCTACTTTACAACTTCTATGTTGCAACTAAGTGCCTAAATGAACTCAGATTGTCACAAAACTTTATTGATATGCTAAACAAGTCAAATGCTACCTTCGGTAACCATTTATCAGTCTAACATGTACTTAAGGGTATTACATTTCTCCCCTCTTTTTTTAAAATTTTGTCCCCAAAATTCTTCACCTCACGTAAACAATTCTGGCTAAACAAAACTTTACATGAAACTTCTGCTTCTATGCAGTCCTTCTTTAGTACCAGCTTCTCCCAACCATTTTCTCTTGAGGAGACTTGCTTATCTCAAAGCTCTTGATCTCTATGCTTTAATCTCTATGTTTATGGATGGTAAGTTGTACTAAAACATAACTTAGCTTTGAAATCCTTCTTATAAGGCTTTCAAAACCAAGTGTGAATCTAGTATCACTCTCAGACACTATATTCACTGAAACTCTATGAATCCTAACTATTTCCTTCAAAAGTAGTTGAACTACCTTATCTAGAAAATAGCTATTTGTTCTTGGCAAAAGATTGGCAGATTACTTAATCTTACCACCTTTATCTGCCGCTCAACATATTCTCTTATGTTCTTTAACATACTATGCTACTATACATCTTCCTTAACTCTTGGAAAACCTTAGTAGCCTCTTGATAGATGGTATACTTTCTCTGGTGAGCTTCTTCTAGAATCTTTTTCTTGATTTTTGACCCTCTTGGAAGACAAAGTTATCTCTAAACTTCGTCATTCCCTCTTAGTCATAACAAAATCCTTAAGGGTTCCTTTGAAAATCTGCTCACACTTGTCCCTTAGAGCTTCATTCTCCTTCTGAGCTTCAAAGAAATCTGAGCCTTTAGGCCTCTTACTATGTCCACCTTGCTCACTAAGAGACTATCTGGAATCATAGTCACCGCTAGACTCAAATCCTCGAAAACTCTCAAGAAATTCACTCTCTCTTGGACTATCATCTAGGATAACCACTGCGTTGGCATTACCGGAATGATATCTCAACTCAAGGTTATGAACCTTGAAAAACTCTATCCATCTATTCTGCTTCATGTCCAGCTTCCTCTGATCCACAAGCATCTTGAGCTATCATGATCGCTGAACATCTCTAACTAGACTCCTTATGAGTTATGTCTCCAAAACTATAAGGTAATCACTACTATGGCTAATTCCAAATGATACCTAGGGTAGTTCTTCTCTTGCATCGAATCGCCTTGATGCGTAGGCATCTACCTACCTCTATTGCTTCTAACATACCCTAGTCCCATCTTCGAAGTATAACTGTCTACCTCAAAGTTCTCTCGGGAATTTGGAATTACCAAAACTAACGTAGTAATCAACCTTCTCTTCTACTCTTGGAAAACAAACTCACTATCTAGAGTCCATTCTTTGGGTACTACCTCTCTTAACTGGCCTAAACCAGGTAGCACTAACTTAGAAAATCTACTGATAAATTCTCTGCTCTCGGATACAATGGCTACTCTACCCATTGTACCTCTGCTTAAACTCTGCTGGGGTTCTCTGCAATTTCTGCCTTAAGAAATTACATAACTCTTAAACTGTACCACTTGTAATCCAAAACTGACTTTCGGCTTTCTTGGTACTTAACCCCTTCTTTTCAAAAGTTTCCAAAACTATCTTTGACATACTCTTCATGTCCTTTCGTAATTCTGGAAAACTCTCGAAGATCTGCTTTACTTTACTATGCTTCTATGACAACCAAGTCTTAGATCATCTCCTAAGAAAATTCAAAGATTCTCTCAACTGATCTTACCAGATCATCCTTTTCTCTAAAACAACCAAACCATACCAACAAGGTAAGCAACTAGATTCACAAAGTAAATCAGCATGATCTACAAAGTAAATCTATTCTCTTCTTATACACACCTTAAAAGATTTCTCTTTACATGTGTTCTCATCTCATACCAAGTTAGAAGATTTCGTCGCTTCCTTTGTCCAAGAACCATCTCTCTTACGATGTCCTGGTTACTTACTTATGTAGCACACGGATTACCCATCAAAAAATGGTGTACATCCATGTATCTTACCACATCTAGCACATCTTAGTGACTTGAAGCTTGATTTACCTTTTTCCTTATAGTTGCTCCTCTACAAGCACTCTGCTTATACTTATCATCTCTCCAAGCTTCCACCGTGCAACTCTATAACAAATTGAGATCAAAAGGCACCCTTACTGATCTCAACATCTAATCTCTTCCTCTTTAGGAACCTTCTAACTCTTGTTCCATAGATGCTCTGAGATTATCTTCTTCTACAACTCTACATTCACTTACTAGAGCGAAGAAGTCCATAATCTTCTTTTGCATTGCAACTCTTCTAATGCCTTCTCCAAGTTCTACTTCAAATTTTACTCACTTCCAGTCTTTATCTGGATTGGACGTAAAATAAGAAAAGAACTCTTGACATTCTTGAATTGCTTCGCATACTGGTCTTCAGTACTATCCCCTTGCTCTAACTTTAGGAATTCCTGTTCCTTTGCTTTCTCTAACTCAAGGGAATAATACTTATCTAGGAAAGTAACTCTAAACACCTCTCAGGTGGTTCGAGTACTAACCATCTCTAATAACCTCTCTGCTTCATCTCATCAGCTTTCGGCTTCACCTACTAACCCTTACGAAGAAAGGTCACCTTCTGTTCATCAGCGCACGACATGATCTCAAGGATTTCTTCCATCACATGAAATCACCTTTCGGCTCTGACTGAACCAACCTCTCCTTTCAAGAACAAAGGAGTAACTTTCTTGAACTCTGAGAAACACTGGTTCCTCAAAAGTTCCTTCTCATTCCCGCAACTAACTATGCGAGTCCTGTTCTATCACTTCTGATAGACTTCTACTAATGGCGTCGCTCTCAACACAAAGAACCATTTCTCTAAAAGCTTTGGTTATCTCCTCCTTTACCAGTCTCCTAGTCATGTAATTCCATCTGCATATCTCAAAAAGAGATAAAAGAATGCATAACTTTCTACTAAACTGCTACTTATGCCTAAGCACGGTCAGTCCATACCCCGGCTCAACAGGATGAACTACTCTAATACCAAAATGTAACACCCTAATACAGATATCTAGAAATATCCTAGATAGACAGAGATATATAAAGATAACCAGTACTAGAGATGTCACTTCTATACTACATACTAACATATATCTATAATCACAATTGAGTAATTATAGAAAGCCTTGAGAGATTGCGGAAAAACTTAAACTCATACATAAACATATACATATACATATACAAACTTAGCCACCTGAGGGCTTATTGTAATACATATAACATAAAACTTACAGAACAAACATAAACTTATTACATAAGTTCTGTCTACTTAAAGCAATAAAAACTACTCTAGTCTTCATGCTTTATCTTCTCATCCTTAGCAGGGTTTGTACCTCTGTACCTGAACCTTGCCTACATCTGAGTCTGCATCGGTACCTGTATTTGAGCATGCATCTGGATTTACATGGAATAGCAACTGGGGTAAGAATTAACATTCTCAGTAAAAGCAATTCCAATACCAGTTCTCTAAAACATTGTATATAACAAATATATAACAAATGCTACAATTCTAACTTAGGAGCTTTCTCCCCTTTTGTCATAACTATTTCTATCTTAGGAGCTTTCTCCTTTTTTTTCTTATAACTTAGGAGTTTCCTCCTCTTTTCTCATAGCTTAGGAGTTTCCTCCTCTTTTCTCATAGCTTAGGAGTTTCCTCCTCTTTTCTCATAGCTGCACACTTTCTTATAGTGTGATATCAACCGATAGCCTACACACTGTTAATACATACAACGCCCATACAGCTGTACATACCAACAGTGACGGACAATGCCCATACAACTGTCCGTGAATGCAATGATAATGATATGGAATATGAATATGCCTAAGGAATCCTAAAAGCATGTGAATGAAATGCAAATGCAAAAGTCTATTCTAAGAACAAAGAAGTTTGCTAGGAACTAGTCAGTATATCATCTAGTGGTAATTAGAGGGAAAACTCATCCTCACATTACACATATCCTGGCACACTGAGAAATTCGAGCTTCATCCTTGCTCAAAGAGCGTCTTTGGATTTCCCACTTATCTCCTTTGGCCTTGGCACTATCGAGACATCAGGGTTATGTCCTTCTCAAAAGTCCTTCGGACACCCATCTATCATCTTTTTGCCTCCACGAATAAACATCAAAGGATATCCACCAGATCGATACTACTTAACTAATTCATAGACTTTCATTCATACTTATATACTTAGTTCCTCTTTGATCTAAGCATATTCTACTATTAACTTTGGCTTCTTATGTTTACCCTTTGCAATGAGGAGAATCCGTAACCTCATACTATATGTAACCTTAGCACTTGGTTAGGAATACTTGTCCACTAAGGAACTTCTCTGATTCCTTACCTTCTGGCTAAATGACCTCACGTCATATAACGTTACATTTTCAGGTAAACATCACTAGTTCATTTCTCATACTTGCACCTAAACTCCACCTCATCACTCCTATCTCTTAAGTGATCTCTAACGCAACACTATGTTGCTAAGGTGTAAGGTACTTACCTATGGCAACCACTAGTTTTAGTTGCACTAAGGTTCTTTCTCTTCACATACATACTAGCTTAACTGACTAGTGTGTGAAAAGCTTAGTGTTATGTCTAACTCTTACATAAACACCATCTTACTTTCCTATAGACTCAACTCATCCTAGTGAAATAGTCTATCATAACTAATGCCTCAACTATCCTCGCTTAAGGACATAATGAGCATCTCTCTAAAACTTTGCATAATTAACCCAACTTTAACTAAAGTGAGTAATTCATGCATCTAACTTTCCTTTCTATCATACTTCTGGTAGTAGCTGATACTACACTTGTGTGATAATATATATATTCTAGCTGTATCTAGCTTTCCCTTCTATCACACGTCTGGTAGTAGCTTATACTACACTTGTGTGCTTAAGGTTTTAAATACCTCTTTAACTATTCCAAACTCATGGAATGCTTAAGAACTTAACTTCCACACTTTGGTTAGTATCTAAGGAAGTAAATTCTCTTTATCTTGCATTTCTAACTCATCTTTACTAATACATGAGTTATTGCACATTTCTGCTTGACCTTATGATTATGACATCTTCTTAGTCATATATCATCTTATTGTGTATTTAATAATGCACCAAGTCTCACTTAACTAGAGACTTAGTACCTAAACGTTCCCTCTTTGGAACCAATACACAATCTTGTCTCCACTCAAGTAACTCTAATGCAAGAGTGCATACTAATACACTTGTCTTCATTGCACCATCTCATCACATCTTAAGTGATATCTAATGCAACACTAAGTTGCCTAAGGTGCAATGTCATTACTTAAAGCAAACCTTTCCTTTAGGATGCTTAAAAGCCTATGCTTTCTCATTCTTGATGGATAAGTATTTTTCACTTGAAAATACCCCTAATTGTGCCTTAACACACTTTAGGAAACATATATAAATGATCCCCTTTACTTTAAAACTTCAAAACGTCCAAAAATAACATTTTGGAGTTTCAGGGTCTCACACCGCGGCACGACGTCTACACGCCGCGGCGCCCTGTTCTCGAGTGCTCTGTTTCGTAGTCCCGTGCCGCGGCATGCACCTTCTACGCCGCGACGTTCTTAGCAAAATACCCCTCACGCTGCGGCGTGACATCTCGGCGCCGCAGCGCTGATAGCAGAACAGCAGTTCTGCAGAATGCGGTTTCTGCATAATTGGTTAAAGAACCCATTCTCAATCCATTTCTCATGGATTCTAAGTGATTTCTAGCATTAATCTATGCCCTTAAACTTGTTGTAACCCTTTTACAACCTATAAATTCTCGTAGAGCATAAATCTAAGTCCAGAATCACATAACACCAACTATTTCTACCAATCCATTTTCTATGGATTCTATGGTTATTCTTAAGCCATAAATGGCCATCTAGCATTCTCTAGACTTAAACTATCCTAACCTAGTCCTTGGAATCAAGAACCAAGTTAAGAACATGGATTTGGCTATCCAAACCTCTATTTCCATTCAATACCCCAAACTATATTCAAAGAAATCAAAGAGGGAGTAATGAATAGAAATCCCCTTACCTCTTGAAGACTTGAAGCCTTGAACCTTGAAGCTTGATCTTCTTCCTCTCCTTCTTCCCTTCTTCCCCTTTCTCCTTCTTCTTCTCCCCTTTTCTTTCTTTTCTTTTCTAGTTTTCAGTTCTGCCGGGGGAGAAGGGAGATATAAGGGGGTGGGACGTGGAGGTAATTAAAGGAAAAGATTAACTTAAGTTTCTACACCGAAACTTATATCTGCTATGGACACCCGAATTATGCTAATTCGAGTTTCCCTGCTTCTAACAACTTTAGAATAAATCATAAGATTCATCTAAATTGTTGTTTCACAATTCTCATCATTTTCTATATCTCGCTAGGGATCAATCCTAGGCATTAAAAGCACAACTTGTATGCCTAAAAATACCAAACTGACTCCGATTCTCTTGAAACTTTTTCCACATCTTACTTGGCTTATTTGTGACCTAGAAATAAACTCTCTATGTTTATTTCTCTTAACTTAGCAACTT
Source organism: Ormosia emarginata (assembly GCA_029884605.1). Lineage (NCBI taxonomy): Eukaryota > Viridiplantae > Streptophyta > Magnoliopsida > Fabales > Fabaceae > Ormosia > Ormosia emarginata. Next base: position 20,564,661 of record JAQQTP010000074.1, on the reverse strand, counting down.
ATGCTATTATCTGAGTCATTTAAAGCTACTTTACAACTTCTATGTTGTAATTAAGTGCCTAAATGAACTCAGATTGTCACAAAACTTTACTGACATGCTAAACAAGTCAAATGCTACCTTCGGTAACCATTCACCAGTCTAACATGTACTTAAGGGTATTACAGACCCCCACGCCTAGGCGTGGTAAAGTCACGCCTAGGCGTGGCAAGTAGAGGAAGGGCACATGATTCATAACCACACCTAGGCATGGGAAATCTATGCCTAGGCGTGGTTAAAACCCAAGTCCGTGATTTTGGCCCTTTTTATCTGATTTTGGAGAGCATTTTGGGGATAGAGCAAGTGGGAAGAGGAGGAACTCTTGGAAGATAGAAATGAATCAAGTGAAGAATCAAGATCAAGTAGGAAGATCAAGCATTGGATTCTCACCATTCTTGTTCATTCTTTCCCTTTTTCTCTCTTAATTTGTAATTTGATGGGTTTCTTGAATTTCTTAGTTTACTCTTCTTTTATGATGTGTAACTAAACTATAATATAGGGGCTCTCTAGGATCTTGCTATGGATTTGATTAACTTGTAATTAGTTGAGTATCCTTTCAATGAAATTGGTTTTGTTCATCCATATCTTTGCTTAGTACTTATTATTGATTGGCCATCAATTGCATGATTTTAATATTCCAATTGAACTAGAAATAGCGTGTTGTGAATATGGATATGGTATAGTTGATGTATGTTCAATTACATTTTATCAGTATGGGTGTATTGATTAACTAAGGGGATGGACACATACCCTTTGGTCATGCATGGTAAGTGTTTGATAATAGGTCTCAATGAGTGATTCTTATGTTAACTCACATGGACACATAGTGGATTAGCTAGGTTTCACATGGTTAATTGTCCTAGACACAGGCTCTTATCTATTGATGGTTATTAGCCAACAAATATCATTTTATTGATTGGTGCTTGTTAATTGCAATTATTCATTGAAGTAACAAGTGAATAGGGACCCCTAGGCTTTAATCATTCTCATCTTCTCTTGTGAATTTGGTGTTTGGTGCTCTCTTATTTTGTTTCTTTTAAATTGTTATTTTAATTGCAACCCACTCTCACATTTTGATTGCTTAGTTAAGAATTTTGTGGATATTGATTAAGTTCTAGCATTCTTCTAATTGTCAATCCTTTGGGACACGATACTCTACTCTCAAATATATATTACTTGTCGACCCATGCACTTGCGGAGTTACGGATAATAAACCAATAGCTATTAACAATCCATCTAAAGCAAGTTCTACAATCCTATGTAAATAGCCTACCAAAGCAAAAATTTACACTATACACTCAAAACTTTCTAGAGAAAACTCCTAAACTTTCTTAAGCCTAGTAAGTCCATATCCCGGCTCATAGGATAAACTACTCTGATATAATAATGTAACATACTAATACTAAATACTTAGTATATTTATCATATACTTGATTAAACAATATTAGTTATGTTACAACTAACCTATAATATTCAACTAATCCATAAATTATTCATATAAATAATTTATTATAGAGAGCCTTATAAAAATTAAGCTTCTCTATATACGTATACAACTGTTTACAAGTTCAAAATAATATATATATGATGTACAAACTGAAATTGAAGGATGAAAACACTAAACTACTCTTCGATCTTCTTCTTCTGCTCCATGCTTGGAGAGAACTTCCACCTAGATTTACATGGACATCCGAGGTGAGAATCAAATATTCTCAATAATAATGTACCAATACCAGCAGTTGCAATACTCACAATGAAGATGTATAACCCATAAACATCATAAGTAACCTATAGATAGGATTCAAATTACTACTCGTCGAGTATCAAAATAAATATGAAATTAAAACATTAGAATTAAAACTGTAACTAAAAGTCAAACTGTATATCATAACATAATAAATAATTGCATCCTCGTTCCATGTAGTGTTCCTTGGCAAACATAATCTGAACTACTTAATACAAAGGATAAGGCAACTGCCTATACAGCTGTCTGAAAATGCATGATAAGATAGCTGCCCATACAACTACCTGAAAATGCATATGTTGTGCTATGAAGTATGAATATGATGCAATGCGAGTCGTGTAAATATAATGTCATGAATACACCATTACTCCCTGTAGTAGGGAGGGAATCTATTACCTCCATAACCCAATTTATGAATGTTATAATAACTTAAACATACTTGAACCTCTCATTCTTATCACTTCTTAAATCATATCTAGGTAACTCTTAGTTACTTACTAATTTCCATCAATATCCAATTCCTTACTCAGCATAATCATCCTTTATTAATCTTTCGCATTATCATTTTCTTTCTCTCACATAAAAAGGAAACAAATCCTTAATTTTCATAACTACATGAGGTGCTCAATCCCTTCTTAAAATACATATTTTTTGTGTCATAACACACTTAAAGGAACATCTATGAAAGGTCTCAACATATTAGAAACTTAATTTTTTCTAAAACTCAATGCTGAAAAATTCTAGAAGTGGCGCCTAGAAGTAAGCCTCTCTGTCTCAGCCATGCCTAGGCGTGAGCTCACACAAGAAAATTTATGCAAAAACGTGTTCTCTGCAAAATGGGTTCCAAACCCAAAACCAAATTCCCATAAACAATTCTAGCATCAATCAAGCTTCATACAAGCTACCAACCATCTATATCCAACCATAAAATTCAAAATGGAATCAAACTCAAATCATACCCATTTTTTAAACAACAAAAAACATGGAAAAACAAGAACCAATCCATGTTCTAAACAATAACTATGACCTAACCAAACTATTAAAAAGCTCAAAAGGAGGAAAATCAAACATGGAAATCTCAAATAACACTAAAAACTCATTTTTTCTCTTTGGTCTAAAAAAGGTGGAGCATAAGGAGAGAAAAAAAGGATAGAGTTAAGACAAACAATCCCCCTACCTCTTTATGAAGTCTCTTTGTGGAATTGATGCTTAAACCTTAGCTTTTCCTTTTTCTTTTCTCTTCCTCTCCTCTTTTTCTTCCTCTTTTCTCTTTTCCTTTTCTCTTCTCCCTTGCTTGTTTCTTGCTTCTGCCATATGAATAAAAGTGGGAGGAGAAAGTCATTATATTGGCTTAACTTAATAGTCAAGCATTAAAACTTTATATCTCTTAGGAATACTTAAATCTTATTATTTCAGGTTTTCTCACCTCCAAAGCTATTAGAATAAATCCTAAGATTTATCTAATTACCAAATTATCCATTTTCATTCATTTCTATATTTGTGCTGAGTCCATTCGGTACCAAAACACTTACTCAATGTGCTTAAAAATACCAAACGAGCTCAATTTACTTTCAAACTTTAACTGCAACTTCCTTGACTCATTTATAACTTGAAAACAACTTGTCCATGATTATTTCTCTTATCTAGGCAATTTATACTATTTTATGAGTTATTTTGGGCAAATTTCCATATTCTGTGTTGCGGTAAAGTGCCTAAACTAACTCAATTTGCCATGAAACTTCACAAACATGTTAAGCAAGTATCAGGCTACTCCTGGAACCTTATACTAGCCTAACATGTTCTCGAGGATGTTACGTGATTCCTCCCGACTTGCACTTCCTACACTGGTTATACAGGTGGTGTGGCTTGTTAAGGTGGATTGGCTTCTATCCTCTCAAGCACCCTTATCATAATAGTTGCTTGATCTCTCATAGGACTGGCAGTCATAGCTGCTTGGTCCCTCATAGCATTAGTAGTAATGGTCGTCTGGTCTCTCATAGCAGTGGCCATAGCCATAGCTACTTCAGCCATGTTAGGTTCCTCTGAAACTGAGTTCCTTGTTCCCTTAGTTCTCCTTGGTTGTGCCAAAGTTTCTTGTTCACAGAAACAATACATATTGAGTTGTAGTCTCAATATCATGTAACAATAGCTAATAACAAACCAACCTAAGGTAAATTGTAATATCCTAATATTGATATCCCGATATATCTGAAATATATATATATATATATATATATATATATATATATATATATATATATATAAGAACAACCAATACTAGTCATGCTACTTCTAACTCATATTATAAACTAAACCCATAACATTCATACAAATAATTATGGAGAGCCACAATGAACTAAAGGTTATATATACATCATTGCCTCAACAGGGCACATTGTAATACATAACTTCATACAAACAAGATCAAGTATATTATATACAAGCTTTAACAATATAAAGCATACAAACTATACTAGTCTTCAAACATCTTCTGCTTCCCTTTTGAAGAACTCGAACCTGGATTTACATGGCACACAATTGAGGTAAGAAATCACAATTTTCAATAGAAGTATTCCAAAACCAACATTTTATACATTCATAAAGAATACACAACTGCCCATACAATTGCATGTCATGAATTTAAATGTCAAGGTGGCAATCGCCCATACAATCACCATGTTATGCCAAATTATGTCTAATGTTTATGTTTATGCAAGATCCTAATTATGTAATGAATAATGTTATGATACCAAGTCCATGGCAATGTCATGTCATGCATGAGACTTGAACAAAACAAAGGAAGTCTATTCCAAGTCTTGAACAAGCACTAGAACCCAATTCCAGACATTTTATGGGTGTAAGCGAATGAACCATCCTCAATTCATCACTATGATAGGGAAGGTATGTTACCTCTTCACTTACAATCATATATGATTACCCAAAATTAAGGATCTCATCCTCTTTCCATAAGTGAGTATAGAAAACAATGATGCCAATTACTACAATAACTAGCATGCCAATTGAATTATATCCATAATCATAAATATGAACAACAATGATGCTAAGTACTACAATGGTCAGCATACCAATTGGTTTACATTCAATTGATTTACATTCATCACACCAATACTTCATTAAATACTCCTATTTGAGTCTCATCACTTATAAGAAAGCTTATAATGAGGCTCTACACAAGTTAGGAAGTTCATATTCACCAAAATAAAAGTCCCTTCAAAACTGGACTGGGTGCTCAGACGCTCACCATTGAGCGCTCGGGCACTCACTGGGCAGAACGAACCCAGATTTTCCCTTGCTATAGCGCTCAGGCACTACGTGCCTGGCACTCAAGCGCTCGTTGTGCGCGTAGGTGCTCAAGACTCAGCACTCAGGTGTTGAGTGCATCACAACACGCAACACCCTTCTGGGTAGTGGGCACTTAGGTGCCCAACTCCTAGTGCCTAGGCATTGGTGCCCATAATTAGTTTTCTACATAATTTTGTAGAAACTCTACTGTTCCATTGGGGAACAATGGTCTTCCAATCACTCAAACCTCAAATCCAAGTGATTTCCAACCTCAAAAGAGATCCATTAACACATTGCAACTCTTAAAACCATTTTGAAAACACTCAACATGCATCAATGCATCATCCATCACTATAAAAACCTAAAACCCCATTTTTGACTCAAATGAAATCATAGGTGTTTTAAAGGATGAAAAATGCATCATCATGCAACCAATGACTCAAAAACAGGCTATCATCTAGTTCTCCATCAAGAATCAAGCCTAAAAGCCCAAAATTACCCTAGAAATCCATTTCTCAGATCAAGAACTCTCAAGGACCAATGAAGAACATGGAAGAAAAGAGTGAAAACACAAAGTCCCCCTACCTCAATGACCAGAAATGAAATCACTAAGTAGCTTCTTTCCAAAGCTTCCTTCTTCCTCCCCTTTGGTTAATGATCATCTTCCTTGGTGTCCTTTCGTTTCTTTCCCTTTACTTTTGCTTGCTATAGCCGTGAGAAGTGAAAAGAGAAAATGAGACAAATATCTCATTTGAGACTTAAATAAGTCAAGGGCAAAAATTGAAGCAAACATGAGGCTTTTGGCCTCTTTAGTAACTAAGATGTTACTTCTGATCTATTAAAAACGCTTAGATTTCATCAAATTAAGTTTCCTGACTTCCAATAAGTTTAAAATAAATCCTAAGACTCATCAAAAATCTTATTTCACTAATTCCATATTTTTCCATCTCTGCTGGTAGTCAATCCAGTATTAAAACACACAACCAATATGCTTAAAAAAACCAAACTAACTCTGATTAGTCTCAAATTTTAGCCACACCATCTTCAACTCATTTATGGCCTATAAACAAATTCTTCACATTTATTTCCACTAACTAAGCAGTTTAAGCCAATGTTGGGGCTAAAAACAGTTATATTTCACACATAACATTGCGGCAAAGTGACTAAACGTGCTTAGAAGGTCACAAAATTCAACAAGCATGTTAAATAAGTATTAGGCTACCTCTGTATCCATATACAAGCCTAACATGTTTTCCTGAGTGTTACACAAATCATGCAATTCTATCAAAACATCTCACTTAAGAGACAATAACAACATAATTCATAACAAGGAACTCTTAAACATGCCTAAGCATAGTCAATCCATACCCCAACTCAACATGATGAACTACTCTGATACCATAATGTAACATCCTAATACTAAAATCTCATAAATATAACCTTTATAACGGTAAACAACATTACGACGTCACTACATACATAACAATCTGATCATATATCCATAATGTACACTAGAGTCATTATAGAGAGCCTTATGAAATGTGAAAAACATAACTCATAACAAAATGCATATACATATACAACATTAGCGTATGAAAGGCTTAGTGTAATACATAATCTCTTTACATAACAAACTAGTACAAAAGAATACAAAGTCTGATATAGAAGAAATAAAAACTAAAACTATGATAGTCTTTTAGCTCCTTTTTCCTCTTACTCTTGGAAGAACCTTCACTTGGATTTATATGGTGACACAGTGGGGTGAGAAATAATATTTCTCAATATGAGTCAACCAAAACTAGTCATACATAGCATAATAAACATAATCTTAACACATGCTAAATAAGACATGTTTAAATACTTTACAAGGTTTATCTTTAAACTAAAGAAACCAAGTTAACATACATTTATAACATACATACTTAGCTCCCTTACGAAACCAAGATGTTTAACTAGGAACGTTGGCTTAGTGTATTATCTTGTGGTAAACAGAGGGAAAGCTCATCCTCACATCACAAGTAGCCTGGCACTATCAAGAAGCAAGGGCTGAATCCAGGCTCAAAGAACCTTTATGGACTTCCCACTTATCTCCTTTGGCCTAAATGATGGTGTACAACATCAAAGGACACTCACAAAGATCAATACTACTAGACCATCCCAACATACATGAATCTAAACATCACCTCATCACTCATAACATCTTAAGTGATATTCTTATAACACTAGGTTGTTTAAGGTGCTAGACCCTTACTTAGGACACACCATTACTTTAGGTTGTTCTAAGTTTCAAACATTACATTTATATACCAAAGGATCATTCCTTTACCAAATTACCTCTAGTAATAGATTAACACACTCTAAAAAGCATGTATAAGGGATCCCAACAAGTAAGAAACCCTAAAGCATCAAGATAAAAATCTTGTTAAATTCTATACTGGGGGCTCAAGCGTTGGCCCTTAAGCGCTGGCCGTGCGCTTAGGCGCTCTAGAATGAGTGCTCAGGCGCTTACCACATGCATCAGGTAAAAAATTCTCTGGCCTTGGGGCGCTTAGGCACTGCCTCATGGGTGCCTAGGCAATAGGATGGCAGAATGTATGCCCTGTTTCTGGGATGTGGGCGCCCAAGTGCTCAAGAGCTTACGCTCAGGCGCTGGCACACCAGAAACAATTCTGCAGAAGGAGTTCTGCAGAATTGGTTTTTCAAACGAAATTCATACCTCAAACTAATGGATTCTAAGCATCAACCAATCCTAACATGATCTACAAACATGGTAGAATCATCAAATACTAACTTAATCCATTAAACATAGATTAATGAGCGATAATCCAACATCAAAAACTCGTTTCTTTAACTTTGAAGATTATGGATTAACATGGACCTAACCAATTCCTAAACCATAATCAAGCATCATACATCCTAAATTTAGACCATCCTCAAGTTTATAAACAAGAATCAATTATGAACAAACAAAACCAACCCTCAATTCCATTTTCAACACTCAAGTCTCATACAAGAAGTTGAGAAAAGGAAGAGGATAGGCATGTAAAATAAACCCCCTACCTCTTACAGTGCAACTCAAACTTCATACCATAGATTTACCTTTAGCCTTCTTCTTTTTCTCCTCCTTTTCCTCTTTCTTTCTTCCCTTTTCTTTCCTTTCCTTTTTCATGTTTTTTGCTGCTGATTTCCAAAGAGAGAGTCATGAGAAAGAGAGAAAAATAAGAAGAAAAGTCAAACTTGGTAACTTAAGGGATTGGAATATGGTTTGTTATAACTTCTTGATCTACTAAAAACACTTTATTTTAGCTAAATCAAGTTTTTCAACTTCCAACAACTTTAAAATAAATACTAAGATTCATATAAATTGTTGTTCCATTATTATCTTTTTTTTTTCCATATCTGTTGGTATTCAATTAGGCATTAAAAACATAACTAGTATGCCTAAAAATATCAAACTAACTCCGTTTTTCTTAAAACTTTAACTACATCTTACTTAGCTCATTTGTGACTTAGAAACAAATTCTCCATATCTATTTCCCACATCTAAGCAACTTATGACATTATTTGAGTCATTTTAAACTACTTTTCACCTTTTGGGTTGCAACAAAGTGCTTAAACTAACTCAGATTGTCACAAAAATAAACAGGCATGTTAAGCAAGTCATATGCTACCTTTGTATACATATAAAAGTCTAACATGTTATTAAGGGTATTACACGGAGCACCCTCCCATTGGCTAGCAAGGAAGAGACAAGTGCTGATTTTTGGAAGAACTTTGGAGGTGGCAACGACTAGTGGCCATCGTCATCATCATTATCTCATCTTGCTTCCTTTCCAGCTATCTCCAGTAGGTATTCTTGACTTAGTAGTTTATGTACCCTTTTTGTTAGAGCTGACGATGCATGGAATGTAAATAATAATAAGATTATTTTTCTGAATTTTATAACCTTTATTTTCCACTTCCTGAATTTTCTATTTCTTTTGGGTGAGTCCAATGCTCATCCTGTAATAAAGCCATGTTGCCCCCAGTTTGGTGTTTGGCCAGTATAGTTAAGTGGCAAGATAAAGTCTCAATGCCCTTGGGTGATGGTATCCAGGCTTAACTTGAAGTTATGATTTGTGTTACCCCACGAGGTTAAAAGCTCTACTTTGGAGACGTTTACAACAAAGTCTAAAAGCGTCATGGTTCGAACAAAGTCCACACACCAGTTGGACATTCCAGGAGTAGCCAGAGTCCGTAGAAAAAATCTGGGGTCCGTGGAAAAATTTTGGACTTAACTACAGGGGTTGCGTGACATTTGGCTTACTGCGCAACGGTCGTTTTAACTACTGACAATTGTGGGATCCACGTGGCATATTTTAATTGGGTAGATATGGTTAGGGTTATCCACACCATGATGAGTAACTTTAGAAATCCGAGGAGTTGGGAAGGAATTGCTCCCTAACTGTCTGACCTCTATAAATAAAGGTTAAAGCACCTCTTCCACTTTTTACTGTTTATTTCCAGACTCTAGCAACCTAAAGTGATTTTCGATGGTTTTCTTCGGCGGAAAGGTGCTATTTCGAGTAGTTTACAGTGGTTTTCAACAATTTTTTTTCTTTGTTTTGTAAGCCATTTGCCTCATTTTTTTCAAAGTACGTTGCTTTTTATCCTCTATTTTTGCAGTTTTTATAACCCCTAAGATGGGGGGTTCTTGCCTTGGGGTATATGTGGGTAGGGATACCTGTATTTTTAAATTTAGAGGTTTTGCTCAATGGAGCACCCATTATGCCACGCCGTGAGTAACGGAGGTGGCTTTAGCCTCTGAGAGCGTGGAGATTGTAGTTTTGGAGAGGTGGAGTAACTATAGAGGTGGACTACCACCGTCTCCCTTCGTAGTTCGCCTCTCCATGTCTGAAACTGTCCATTGATTTTGTTGATTCTGACAATATTTACCACCCTCTGAGAGTGTTTCCAGGAGTTCTATGGCAAGAAGAAGAGTGGCGGCACAGAGGAGGCTAGCTATTGAGGGACCATTAGTGCTTGCCCCTGTAAAGACTGTATACCCTTAGGTAGGGGATGATGTTTGGAACAAAGAGCCCATATTTTAGGATGAGGGAGAACATGATGAGCTCAAGGAGTACATGATGTTGACAAATGATGGCCTGGTGGACCATGAATATGAAATTCTTACAACAGAAGAGAATAAGAAGGTGTGTTCACGCTGGGAGGCAGGCACACACTTCATGTTTCTATACGAGGATCTCTTTATTTAGCAGGGACTTCGTATTCCCTTCACAGAATTCCAAATAGCGGTCCTCCGTATCCTCAATGTGGCCCCATCCCAGCTTCATCCAAACAGTTGGGGGTACATTCTTGCCTTCAAGAGATTTTGTTGAATATTTGGGTTGCGGTACTTTGAGAAGGCATTCTTTTATTTGTTCACCTAGTGGTGCCCCCAGGGAGAAGAGCCCTACCAAAAGAACTGACTCATGATCTGGTCACAGTTTGGATGGAAAATGTTCGAGGTTTTCTAGGATAGCTATAAGGACTTGAAACACAAATTCTTCAAGTTGATGGCGGCGCCAAACACTTGCTCATTCTTTTTGAATGCCGAAGTGGGTCGGTATTCAACTTGTATTGGACAACCCTAGTGTAGAGTACTCCCCTTATATTGATTGAAAAGGAGATGCACCATCTTGATCAGGATGACACAGAATGCATCGAGTTCCTCAACCTATGGGCTTGGGACATTGGTCTGATTCAGTGTAAGGAACTTCTAGAAATCCTCGATGATGAAATTGCTAAGGTTATACTAGGTAGGTCAGGCCATAATATGCAGTTCCCTTTTATCTTTCGATATTTTTTCCTATTGTTTCACACTTTGTTTTTCATGTTTTATTGCTTAGAGTATGACATCTAGAGCATCTCTTGCTGCCCTCTAGGCTTTCAAAGCAAGGAAGATGATGGCCGGTACTTCCAATGTTCCCGCGCCCATTGCTCTGACTTCCTCTATCTAGGACCCTGTGGTTGAAGTGGCACCTGATTAGCCAGATTCTCCTACGCAACCCCTTTAGAGGAGGAAGAGAAAAGTAACTAAAGGCACTGGCGCATATTCTCACTTGAAGAGGATAGTAGTGAAGGCCAACATGGAGGATAAGGAAGATTTGATCCCCTTGATTACGGGGCGTGCAGAGCTTGGAGAGTTTATTAACAAGCAGCTCTTGAGCGATGAGGTAATAAAGTATATTACCAGAGAAATGTACTAGACACATTGTCGTAGGTCCAAACCTACATGATTTGAGCTACTATTGAAGCTTGTTGTCTTAAGAGGACCTTAGAGCATCTCAATGAAAAGTCGACTAGGAAATTAAGGCCGATGGAGCCCAGAAACTTGAGCTGGCTCTCAAGGGAAATAAGGATACTGAAGCAAAGGCCCAAGACTTGGAAAAGAAGCTACATAATTCCAAGTCCAAGCTCAAGAGAGAAAACTCTACCTCCAAAAATACCAACACTGAATACCAAGCTCAAATTCAAGGTTTTCTAGCTGAGATAGCGCAGCTGAAGAAAGATAATGAGGAGTTGGAGGTCATCTGTACAAATATTAGTAGGAGCAGTTCTGGAATTCTAGAATTCTAGATGTCAACCTGGACTTAGAAGGATTGAATCCGAAAATGGTAGTCTGGGATGATCGCTTAGTGGTGGCAATGGAGGCAAGTTAAGCTATTACTTCCTACTATCGTAGTCCCCTTTGCCAAACCTTCATCTGGTGTGCTTGATCATCCAGAGGATGATGGCAGGGTAAAATATCCTCTTTTTAGCATGTTAGACTAGTTTATGGTTACAAAGGCAGCATAGCACTTGATTAACATATCAGTTAAGTTTTGTGACAAACTAAGTTAGTTTAGACACTTTATTACAACCTAGAGTGTGTAAAGTAGCTTAAAATGGCTAAGATAGTAACATAAATTACTAAGTTGAGGGAATTATACCTAGAAAGTTTGTTTCTAAGTCATAAATAAATGAAAGATGATGTAGTTAAAATTTGAGAATAATCAAAGTTAGTTTGGTATTTTTAGGCATACTAGGTATGCATTTAATGCCTAATTGACTAGCAATAGATATGAAAAATTATGATAATGGTGAAACAATATTTTTAATGAATCTTAGTATTTATTTTAAAGTTGTTGGAAGTTGGAAAACTTGATTTAGCTAAAACTAAGTGTTTCTAACAGATCAGGAAGTAATAGTGAAATCTTTTAAGGCTATAAGTCACTTATGGTTTCTATCGCGTCTTTTGTTTACTATATAACATGATATTTCACTCACTTTAGACCATTCCCTCATCTTTTCTATTGAAACAAAATAACAGCAACAACAACAAAGAAAAACAAGGATAGAAAAGAAGAGAAAGCAAAGGGGGAGAAAGATGAAAGGAACAAGAGAGCTAAAGGCAAGGCCAAGGTTGATCTTCCACCATTACAAAGCGCTTGAGGTAGGGGATTCTAACCTTAAACTTCATCACTTTCCTCCATCATTCTCTATAGTTGAAGTTAGGTCACTATATTAGTATGGGATTTGATGAGCAAATATGTGTTCTGGGCTTGGTTTATAGTTCCAAGAGTTGAGTTAGGATGTTTATAGCTTGTTGGATGCATGGTAGCATGTTTATGCTTGGTAGATGTCCGTGGGCAACCTTGAAGAACAAGTTGGTAAATGGAATTCTATTTGCTTCATTAAGTTTAAATCCATGATCGATGAGTTGAATTTAGTGTTTAATGATTCTAACATGATTAGAGACTATGATTAGGGTTGAAAAACACTTAGAATCCAAGATTGGAAGGTTAAAAATAGATTTGGAAGCAATGGAACAGTGGCTTGGTTTCAGCAAAATTATATACAGCAGAGTCATACCTGGGCGCAAGATTTCCACGCCTAGGCATGGACAAAGAATTTTCAGTCCAAGTTAAAATTTTTATATTTTTAATCCAGTTTAAGGGCACCAGTTTCAGTTTGAATTCGAGTAAGATTCTGCAGAAGTATTCTAGCACTTAGTAAATTAGATTGCATAACTTCTTGCTCCGATGTGCAAATTGCATGAGACTAGTGGCATTTTGATGCTAACATTTAAAGCTATGAGTGGTACAAATTTCAAGAATTTTGCACTCCTCATGCATTCCCAATTTTAGTTTAAAGTCAAGTCATATTCTAGGAAAACAAGTAGTTGTCCTATTTCAGCCTCTACATTTTGTTGCATAACTTTGACTACACTAAGTCAAATGAGGTGAGGTTTATTGCATTTGAAATATATGAGATAAGACTATTTTCCTATAGAATTCTAGAATTTTAGAAGTTAGGATGTACATTTGGTGCATCCTTGAAAATCATCCTTTCTAGGTGCCCAAAGTAGTTGCCTAGGAAGTTTATTTTGGGAAAGAGGATTTCCCTACTTGCTAGAATCCCTTATACATGCCTCGTAAAGTGTGTTGATGCACTAGTAGGGGTATTTCAATACGAAGATGATTACTTTGCATATATAGGGAAGTATGAGGCTTTAGGCATTCCATAAATTAGGAATTGCCTAAAGTAAGTATCTAGGACCTTAAGTACACTAGGGTGACATAGTTTACCACTTGTGGTGTGATAATGAGGCAAGCTAGATGCAAGTATCATAAGTATGATTACTTAACTAGAAACATGAAATATGTTCCTTTATGAGTTAGAAGTAGCTGAGAGTACATGTTTACTAGAGTTTAGTTCTTCACTTGATTAGAGAGAATCATGTGATGAGTTAATGTAGTGGTTTTGTATGAGTTATACATAACACTGCATGGTTTCCTGTACTTACGAATTCCAAAGTAGAGTAATCTTTATTGATGTACAATCATATGGCCAAATGAGATAGAGAGGAAGGTCCTAAAGTATCATTGAGTGACAATTTAGCCCTAGCTGCTCTTTAGTGCTAGGGTTACTAGTTTATATGTTTTGGAAATAGTACTCTCACTAGTGTGAGTAGGAACTAGTTCACTCATTATCAGGTAGTTTGGAAGAATCAGTCTTCTTAACTACTAGTAAAGAGAACGTGGCATATGCAAGTGACATACACCCAATTCTACACTTACACAATCACATTGCATTTCATAATTATCATTCCTGAACATTTATTACACGCAAGCATATTACATCCATATTCATTTCTTGATTCATGGTAATTGTATGTGCAGTTGTCTAGTGTTAATGATATTTTACAATTGTATGGACGGTTGTTCGATATCATTGATAGTTCTATATGTGAGTTTAAGATTATGGATTGGCTTAATGAATGTGTACATAGAGTAAGGAAATGTAAATATTCTAGTGGTATCATGTAAAGACTCCTTTTCCTATTGCAAATCCTAAATCTTAAGTTAGTAAGTTTATTCATAGAAGATGGTTATATGCGTAGTACTTATAACAAGTTTATGAATGAACTAGTTATGGTATGTTACAACTGTCTACATAGTTGTTCTTATCATATGAGTGAGGAGCTTAAGCTTATAGATTATGGGTTATGTTTAGTGAACCTTTACATAACAGTAGCATATGAAAGTTATAGTGATATTAAATATAGATTTAATATCTTGTAGCAACCAATATCTATTGTGATTAAGCTCGAGTATTATAAGGTTACGTAGATGTTTGTCCCTTTTATGGCCCGCCAGTGCATGGATTGTACAAGTAATAAAATGATAAGTTAAGTTCGTTCCCACGAGGACAATGGCTAAATTCAATGCCAAATATTAACCGATAGCTTAAGTAATTTTATTCAAACACATTTAAATTGTGAAAAGTGGTGTGAAATAATAAAAAGACTAAAGTATAATAAATTGGGAGTAAGAGATATTGATTAGAGAATAGGGATTCCTTCTTCACCAACTACTTTACTTGGCAATATGCGATCCTTTGAGAAATATGCATGAAATAGTTTTGTTAGCTTAAGAAACTACAATAGCTAAAAGCCTATATCTAGGTCAGTTAACCGTATGTTATTTACCTAGTTCACTATGTGTCCATGAGAACTAGACCAAATTCTACTCATTAAGATTGATTCTTAAACAAATGTTATGCATGACCAAGGGGTATATTTCAATCCCATTAGCTAATTAACCCACCCTATGAACTGAATGAAGTTAAACATACATCAACCTTACCCATAATCTAAAACCTAAATTTCTATGTCTAGTTCAATAGATTTTATCAAATCACATTAAATGTTGATCAAACACTCAAGAGCATTAAGAGAAACATGGATCAACAAACCAAACATCATCATTGATTCAAAAGGGTACAAAGTTACCAAAATACGTAGAAGGATCTAAAGGAACCCCTAAAAACAGCTTAGCTAGCCATCGAACATGAAAATCTCATGAAAAGATTCATGTCCATGACCTAGAATAAGAGAGAGTAAAGTGAAAAGAAGGAAGACATTATAATTGAAGCCCTTGGATGTTTGATCCTCCTTGAAGAATGGTGGCTTCCACTTCCACTCTCGTTGTTGCTCTCAAAACGATGAAATATGAACCCTAGTTACATTTTCTCCCTTCGCTCCAGTTAGTTCTCTCATAAATCTAATGGAACAGTATTTATAGGGCAATATTTTCAGTTGTATGCTACGGCATTAACCACCTGGTGCCGCGGTGCATGCTGAAATTAGGTCACCACACCACAAAATTCATTTTTTCATGCAGCGACGTTCAAGCCTCAAGTTTCAGTATACAACATTATTAGAGCCTCAAGGTTCTAAATGCGCCACGCCGCGATGTGAGATGCTGAAATTCAAACTTGGCTTTCTCGTCCAAATCCTCCAGATTTTTGCATGATTAGAGCCCTTCCTGTGTAACATCATCTTCAACATGTTAGACTAGTAAATGATTACAGAGGTAGTTTAATACTTGCTTAACATGCCTGTTTAATTTTGTGACAACTGGGTTAGTTTAGGAATTTTGTTGCAAGCTGAAAGGTGAAAAATAGCTTAAAATGGCCTTGATATTAACATAAATGACTTAGCTAATGGAAATAGATGAGGATAATTTATTTCTAAGTAACAAATGTGTATTCTGTGATGTGGTTTAAGTTTGAGAATTTTCGGAGTCAGTTTGGTAATTTTAGGCATACTAGTTGTCTAATTTAAGCTGGAATGACTAGTCATAGATATGGAAAATGATGGTTTTAGTGTAACAATATTTTTAATGAATCCTATGATTTATTTGAAAGTTTTTAGAACTTGAAAATCTAGATTTAGCTAAAGTTGAGTATTTTTAGCAGATCGAGAATTTCTAATATGGTAACTAAAAGCCCTAAGCTATCCACGATTTGGCCTTCTTTCTTGACTTCTTTTATGTGATATTTCTATCACAACTCATTCTTTTTTCATGGTTGAAAACAGAACAAGGAGAGAAGGAAGGGAAAAGAGAAAAGAAGGAAGGGAAGAAGAGGAAAGCTAAAGGAAAAAGGAACCTTAAAGACTTATGATCATTCCTTCATCATCTCCACCATATTCTGCAACTTAAAGAGCTTGAAGGTAGGGAGGGGTTCTTGAACTTAGTTTTATCTTTTTCCTCATTTCTCCATGTTAGGTTTGATTGAGGTCTAATATGTCAAATTGAGTTCTTGTGGTGTGATATGTGATTTTCTTGCTTGGATGAGTTATAAATGTTGTTTATGACTTGTTTATGCAAAGAGTATGGATTAGAAACTAAAACTATCCATTTTTTTACCTAAAATGCTCAAAGTGTAGGTTTTGGGGTTTTAATGGGTGATTTTGTGTTTGGATCCAATTTTGATAAAATCAATTAGTGTTTTGTATTTCCTTCATGTTAGTGAACTTGTTAGGAACTTAAAATCACCTAGAAACTGGTTTGAAGTGATCAAAATATGTGATTTGTCCTAATGGAACAGTACCACGTTCTGCAAAATTCTGCAGAACCATGTTTATGCCTGATGTAATCGATTATAAGGTTGATGTAATCGATTACAAAGAGAGTGTAATCGATTCCCGGGGTTCTGGAATTTGTTGTAATCAATTACAACAAGGGTGTAATCAATTACCAAGTTTCTGACTTTGTTGTAATCGATTACCACAATGGCATAATTGATTACAAGCTCCCTATTTATGGAAAAATTGAGTTTTTCTTGATGGAATCATTTGTGCAAGTCTTTTTGGATGTTATGAGACACTTCTAGAGATATTTCTTAGGAAGAATTATCAACTTGCATATATGAAAAGTTTGGAAATGCTTAGACATTCAAAGTATGATAGAATGCCTACGTTGGTGTTTAGAACTTTGGTCATCATGAGGTTGACTTCTAAATCACTTGTGAGTGATTATGTGATGTTCTAGATACTATTTAGCTGGAGATATGAATCTTGCTACCTTTGTTGGATAAGTGAGGCTAAGGTTCTTATGTTCTGGTATTTAATTGTGGCTTGGATAATTAGTTTTCGAACTTAGTACTTATTAATTTCCTATGTATTGTGACCTTAGATGGTGTGCACAACCATATGGCTAGAGAACAAGGTGTTGATCTAGATTCTCGTAGCTGGTATGCTATTTTGGTCAGGGTTACCAGTATAGGGGTGACAATAGTACTCTTACATTGGTAAGGAGAACGTGTTTACCTATTACTAAGTGGGATTAGGCTTTTGGGCTTATTCTACTTTGTATATACAAGAAACAAAGGTTTCTAGGAAATTAAGCAAGTAGCTTGGGTTTTCAAATTTCAAAACTTGCATTTACATTGCATAAACATTATATTAGTGTTGGGAATTGCGGATCAAAATATCTCACAGCGGAATAAAAGAATTCCCTCACAGGATCCATGCGAAAAATCCATAATCCGAGTTTTTAAAATTTTACCTCTTGAAGCGTGATAGACATAAGCAAGGTGAATCACCAACACCATAATAACGACGATATTTTTGCGGTATCCACACAAACAGACTTGCAAAAGGGAGTCACGCCTCTGTTTCGCGGTGCTAGCTGCGAATAGAAGAGAAGAACCTTTCACTATCTCTCACTCACTTCCTTAGGTGCGGCTAGAGTTGTGATGTAACGTGTGTAGCAGCCCCTTTAGTAGTACTATTTATAATAGTGGCTGCCTTAAGTGAGTGTGAGCAGTAGCAAGGTAAGCTGTGCAACCCTAAACCCATCTTTCATGAATTAGGCCCACAATTGAATCCGAGTCCAACTTGGATCCTTATTGCTCTAATTTAGTTTGTTCTAAGTGTGCGACCCTGCAGGTTCTCATGACGTTGGTAGTAACATTAAAATCTCATTTTAATATTACAAACAGTGAGCAGTATCTAGCAACACATCACTGCTACCCAAGTAATGAGAATGTCAGTGATTTGACAACGCCAAAGGTGAACTACGCTACCTTTATGCTTGTGGGCAACGTTGAAGACTGGTGGAACGGAGCTCAAAGAGCACTGGAAGCCGAAGGAACTGACGTCACGTGGAACGTGTTCAAGAACAAATTCTTGGATAAGTACTTTCCTACAAATGCGAGACATGCGAAAGAGATGAAGTTTCTTAACCTGAAACAAGGAAACATGACCGTTAGTGAGTATGCGGCCAAGTTTGAGAACTTGGAGAAGTTTTCAAAGCATTATCAGCATCAAACCGATGAAGTTTGGAAGTGCTGGAAGTTCACTGAGGGACTAAGATACGAAGTGAAGAAGACCGTGATCACCCTGAAAATGAAGGTGTTTTCGGAACTGTTGGATATGTGCTGTGAAGTTGAGGCCTTGGAACAGGCTAGAGACTCGAGGAGCAAGAACTTTGGGCCTGCGAGGTTCCAAAGAGGTGGAGGCAGTGGTTCAAACCGCTTCCAAAAGAAGCCCTATTCCCGACCAACGGGAAGTCAGCAACAAACCGGTGGAAGTTACGGTGGAGGTTCTCTGGGAACCGAACTGGTCAAAATGTGGTATATCCCTCGAGATGTATAAAGTGTGGAAAAGACCATCACACGAGAGACTGCACGATCAAGGGATTTATCTACTTCAGATGTGGCAAACTGGGCCACGTGTCTAGAGATTGCAACCAAGCAAAAACTGAACCTTCAATCAATACAACTCAAGCCAAGAAACTGCAAACTGGAGGTCGAGTCTACACCATGAGCGGAGCTGAAGCCTCCGAATCCGAAAACTTGATTCAAGGAGAAGGCACCATAGAAGGTAATCTTTTAAAAGTACTGTATGACTCTGGGCCAACCCATTCTTTCATCTCATATGACTGTGTGCTACGACTTGGCTTACCTGTGTCTGAACTACCCTTTGATTTGACTGTTTCAACCCTTACTAACAAACCAGTAGTTACTACCAAAGTCTGTTTGAAGTGTCCCCTAATCGTTGAAGGTCGAATCTTTTCTGTCGATTTGATCTGTTTACCTCTTTCACAATTAGATATAATCTTGGGGATGGACTGGTTATCTTCCAACCATGTTCTATTAGATTGCTCTATTATATTCATCAGTCTACGCACATACTAGTCTCAATGCATTATTGTTATCCTAATTAACAATAATACTTAACTAGGGACATTTAACAATAGTATTTTATCCAATAGGATCTCATGATCAAGTCATCCACTTGATGTCCTATGGTATCAAACTTACTATTCTAAGGACTTTATTATGTCTACCAAAAAAGAACACAATAAATGAAATGCCTCATATATCAAAAATAGCATAATATAATGTATATAAATACAAACAAAATGTATTGGCCGCTAGGGCATACACCAATAATCTCCCACTTGCACTAGAGCCAATCAGGCATATTTCTAATGCCTAAAGACCTAGTGTGACCCTCATGCTTCTACTGTGCAAGAGGCTTCGTCAGTGGATCAGCAATGTTATCATCTGATGGTACTCTGCATATCTTCACATCTCCTCTATCGATGATTTCTCGAATGAGATGGAAGCGCCTAAGTATATGTTTGGATCGCTGGTGAGATCTGGGCTTCTTAGCTTGTGCAATGGCTCCATTATTATCACAATAAAGGTTTACTGGGTCCATAATGCTAGGAACTACACCAAGCTCAATAATGAACTTTCTAATCCAAACGGCCTCCTTTGCTGCATTGGAGGCAGCAATATACTCAGCCTCTGTGGTAGAATCAGTGACTGTCTCCTGCTTTGAACTCTTCCAGCTCACAACCCCACCATTCAGGTAATAAACAAAACCCGATTGCGATCTGGAGTCGTCCTTATCGGTTTGGAAGCTAGCATCAGTGTAACCCTTTACAACTAGTTCCTCCTCAGCTCCATATACTAAGAACGAATTGTTAGTCCTTCTTAAGTACTTAAGGATGTTCTTGACAGCACTCCAGTGACTCTCACCGGGATCAGACTGGTACCTGTTCGTCATGCTCAATGCATACGAGATATCTGGTCGAGTACATAACATAGCATACATGATAGATCCAATTACAGATGCATATGGAATCTTACTCATGCGATCCCTCTCATCCTGGGTGGAAGGGGATTGAGCCTTAGATAGGCTTATACCATGCGACATAGGCAAGAGTCCTTTCTTGGATTCATGCATGTTAAATCGTCTTAACACTTTGTCTATGTATGTACTCTGACTTAGGCTAAGCAATCTCTACGATCTATCTCTATAGATCCTTATACCTAATACATAGATGGCTTCACCTAAGTCCTTCATAGAAAAGCACTTCCCTAACCAAGTCTTTATAGACTGTAGGGTAGGGATGTCATTTTCAATTAGTAGTATGTCATCTGTATACAATACTAGAAAGACAACTGTGCTCCCACTAACCTTCTTGTAGACACAAGATTCTTCTTCATTCTTGATGAAACTAAACTGTTTGATTGTATCATCAAAACGAAGATTCTAGCTTCTGGAAGCTTGCTTCAATCCATAAATAGATCGTTGCAACTTGCATACCTTTCTAGCATCTTGTGGAGTGGCAAAACCCTCAGGTTGTGTCATGTACACATCCTCGAGAAGATTTCCATTAAGGAAAGCAGTTTTGACATCCATTTGCCAGATTTCATAATCATGGTATGCTGCAATAGCAAGCAAGATCCGAATGGATTTAAGCATCGCAATTGGGGAAAAAGTCTCATCATAGTCTACACCATGAATTTGGTTGAAACCTTTAGCCACCAATCGCGCCTTAAAGGTATGCACATTACCATCCATGTCGTTTTTCTTCTTAAAAACCCACTTGCACCCAATGGGTTTTACCCCTTCAGGTGGGTCAACCAAGAGCCATACCTAGTTGGCATACATGGATTCCATTTCAGATCTCATGGCCTCAAGCCATTTTTCAGATTCTAGGCCAATAATGGCTTCCTGGTAAGTCACAGGCCCATCTTGATCCATAAGCAATACGTCACCTTGCTGAGTCATGAGAAATCCATATCTCTCTGGTTGATGACGTATCCTGTTAGACCTACGCGGGTCTTGTGCTACTAGAGCAGATCAGGGTTCCACAACGACTTGTGGAGGCTGCTCTATTTCCACCATTGGTTCACTGCTACTCTGTGAACTTTGAATTTCTTCAAGTTCTACCATCTTCTCACTGATTCCTTTGGAGATCAACTCCTTTTCTAGGAATATAGCAGTCCGTGCAACAAACACTTTGCCCTCGGTAGGATTATAGAAATAGTATCCCTTGGTTTCCTTGGGATACTCCACAAAGAAGCATTTATCTAATTTAGGGCCAAACTTATCAGAAACTTGACGTTTCACATAAGCTTCGCAATCCCAAATCTTCATGAAAGACATACTAGGCCGTCTCCCAGTCCATATCTCATATGGTGTTTGTTGAACCGTCTTAGATGGAACACAGTTAAGTGTGAAAGCTGCTGTTAATAGAGCATGTCCCCAGAAGGAGCCTGGAAGGTTTGCATAACTCATCATGGATCGGACCATGTCCAACAAAGTCTGATTCCTCCTTTCAGAAACACCATTCCATTGTGGTGTTCCAAGAGGAGTGAGTTGAGATACTATCCCACACTCTTTCAGATGATTATCAAACTGTTGGCTTAAGTATTCACCTCCTTGATCTGATCAAAGGATTTTAATACTTTTTCCAAGTTAGTTTTGTACTTCATTCTTGAACTCTTTGAACTTTTCAAAGGATTCTGATTTGTGCTTCATAAGATACATAAATCCATATCTACTGAAATCATCAGTAAATGTAATGAAATATTGAAAACCACCTCTAGCTAGTGTGTTTAGTGGCCCACATACATCACTATGTATGAGGCCCAAAAGATCACTAGCCCTTTCACCTTGTCCAGTGAATGGGGCCTTAGTCATCTTTCCCAATAAACAAGATTCACATGTCTCATATGATTCGTAATCAAACGAGTCCAAGAATCCATCTTTATGGAGTTTGGAAATGCGTTTCTCATTTATATGGCCCAAACGACAATGCCAGAGATAAGTCGAGTTCATATCATTTGACTTGAACCTCTTTGTATTTACGTTATAAATGGGCGTTTCGAGATCAAGGACATAAAGTCCATTACTCAAATGTGCACTACCATAGAAAATATCATTCAAATAAAGAGAACAACTTTTGTTCTTAATTATAAAAGTAAAACCCTTCTTGTCCAAACAAGAAACAGAAATGATATTCCTGCTAATAGCAGGCACAAAGTAACAATTATCCAATTCAATTACAAGCCCAGTTGGTAAAGCTAATAATTAAGTCCCTACGGCTAGTGCAGCAACCTTTGCTCCATTTCCCACTCGTAGGTCGACTTCGCCCTTAGTCAATGGTCTATGGCTCTTTAGATCCTGCACATTTACATAAATGTGAGATCCACATCCAGTATCTAATACCCATGATGCAGAAGTAGATAAATTGACTTCTATAACAAAAATACCTAAAGTGGAAGTCTCACTTCCCTTCTTCTTCTTGAGCTCCTCTAGGTACTTGGCACAATTCCTCTTCCAATGTCCGGTCTGACCGCAGTGGAAGCATGTACCTTCCTTAGCCACTCCACCCACTGGTTTCAAGCCAGAAGTGCTAGGCTTGGACTTTTCCTTGCCATTACCCTTCTACTTGTCCTGGGGCTTTTTGTGCTGTTTCTTGTCCTTATTCTTATGGACCATCATTATGGCCTTTCCTTTGCCTTTGTTTATGTTCTGCTCAGCAGTTCTCAACATGCTTAGCAGTTCTGGTAGTGATTTGTCAATTTCATTTATGTTGTAGTTCATGACAAATTGACTAAAACTTTCCGGCAACGATTGCAGGACTAAGTCAGTGGCCAACTCTTGGCCCAAAGGAAAACCAAGTCTCTCTAGGTTTTCAATGTACCCAATCATCTTGAGTACATGAGCACCAACAGGCTTCCTTCTACTGCAGACTTGCCTTGAAACAATGCTTTAGAGACCTCGAATCTCTCATGTCTAGCCTGCTCTTGATAGAGCTTTTTAAGGTGTACGATCATATCGTAGGCATCTATGTTCTCATGTTGCTTTTGGAGCTCAGAGTTCATGGTGGCTAGCAGTAGACATCCAACATCCAAGGCAACATCTTGATGCTTTTTATAAGCATCTCTTTCAGCTCTAGGGGCATTAGTAGCAGGTGGCTCAGGAATAGGTTGTTCTAAAATATACAGCTTTTTCTCTTGCTTAAGGACAATCCTCAAGTTCCTGTACCAATCTAGGAAATTTGTCCCAGACAACTTGTCCTTGTCAAGGACTGATCGCAATGATAAGTTACTTGATGTGTTTGTTGCCATGGTAATCTATCAACAGAAATATGCAAAATATAAGTATCATGCCATAAACATATTTAACAAGGTCTTTAATTAAATACGTCTCCCACTATTTTATTCAAATCAATGACCCTCAACATTGACTCGGAAAATCCCGTCGAAAGATTTCCTAGTGGGCCAAGATCCATATTTCACCTAGCTTTGAGTCAGCTTTGGCTGATCACCCAAAATTCGGTTATTTAGGTAGGAAACTCTTTCCAATTACATCACATGCAACTCTTGGATAGTTGGGTGAATAACACTTATTCTAATCCATCTAATGGACTAAAGCCTAACTTCATGCCTCTAAGCCTTCAATCCTATTGAAATGTCCTAGTTAAGTCAGACCCAATGGTTGGCATTTGGATATTACTCTTATCCCATCGCATCTTACTAATATAGATAAAGGCACCTTGCTTTGGCAGACCTACGCTTAATCGATATTAGTCTTGACGAGTGCCACGCATTGGAATGCATCACATAATAACTTAATATTTTCTTTGAGGGAATTTTATTATTAGATCTCACCATTTATTAAACTTGTTTAACATACCATAAACATCATCCATGCATCTCATACATATAAAGCATATAATAAACGTGACATGGTTATGGCCTCTAAGAGAGTAGCATTAACTAATGCCAGCTTCACCAAGTATCTCCCACTAACGTCCTCACTTGATGCCATCTCTTTGTCTCCACATAAAGATTACATTATAGAAACCTATTTTACATTCGAGGGGAGTTGGATGAGAAAAGAATGTACAATCAGAATGTAGAGAGAAAGGCACGACACGCAGGTCGTATTTAAAATAACCTAAATAGCATAAAATAAACACTAAGGCCATAACCATGCACCATGCATCTCTAAGAATACATAAACACAAAGCAATAACACATTGTTATTTTGTGAATTATAAAAATAGTTTTGAATATTGCACTTTCGAATATCACACACCACAGAACGGGGTCCGGGGCAGCGCCCCGACGGGGATAGGTTTGCTAATGGCAGAATTGGAGTGTTGATGAAGTGTACCAAGCTCTGGCCCCTTGCATCAAGCAAGCTCGGGGGAAGAACCGTGCTTTGTTTGTCTGGATACTCATGGTCCAGACCATTAGCTAAGACTCAGCAGTGTAGATCTTGGCCATGGTTGTGTTGAGCTCAATGCCTTCCTCTAGCTCTCAGTGGCAGAAAGCAACGTACTCACATATTTTAGGGGGCTCAGGCAAACTCAAGGCAGCTTGAATAGCCACCATAGTGTAAGAAATCAGACACCCCCGAACTCTGACTATAGTGCTCCCATCGCCAGAGAAGGCAACATTTGCATAGAACTCACGAACGATGACAGGAATGGTAGCCAACTTCGGGAGCTGGGAGAACACACCCCAGTTCAGCTGGTTGTTGACCCCCTCGATCTCCTTATGGATGGCCTTAGAGAAAGAAAAACTGCGCTCCGAAATAAGGGGTCTGGTGACCAATAAAGTGTACCACTGAGTCGCTGGAGCTGAGATGAATTTCCTCCTATCATACTCAGGAGGAGGAGGAGAAGGCTCCCTGTTGCCTCGGCTGGTGAAACCTCTTTGGCGTTTAGGCGGTATTGTCTCAATAAAATTGGGTTCCTAAGCCTACCAAAAGATACAACATGTTAGAATTAATCATTCAAAAATATGAAAAGTATGTTAAATAGAATAATTCTGCACATATTGGAACCACACACCGCAGCATACATCTCTACGCCGAGGCATTCCTCAGCTTTCAAGCTCATGCCACGTTATACAACAATTACGCTGTAGCATTTGAGCATAGGTCTTCACAACGCCGCGACATTTAACCAAATTCAAACTTATTTTGCGGCATTCACATGACACGCCGTGGCAATCATACAATTTTTACCCAACGCCGCGACATTTATGGATATTTCCAACACACGCCACAACATACATGACCCATACAGCGACACAAATACCAAAAATCTGAGCTTTTTCTTAAACAGAGAGACATGCCAAGGCGTGCAACATTCAGCGCCACAGCGCTCTGCTCTATGGATTTTGGCCTGATGCACCAAAAATGCCCATCATGCCGTAACGTGACAAGTCCCACGCCATGGCGTGAGAGGTCTAACTATGTTGTTTTTACAACATTCTGGCCTCCATCACCTGCAAAACTTGTCCAAATGGTTAATTTACAGTTTGTACAACAAAAACATAATAAAATCACAAAATCAACATATTGACATATTGAAAACTTAAACTTAAAGGATTAAACCATTGGGGTCCTTCCCAAAAAGGGCATGATTTATAGTCTTGGTAGGACTTTGCTATTAAGAACTTGGGGTCAAAACCTAGATTCCCAAGAAATCAAGTAGCTTAGTACATTTCATAACATCATCCCTATCAATATGCTTATATAGGGATGTCGAAGTTAAAGCAAGAGCATCATTAGTAAAACTTGAATGAAATGCAATATTTACTACTTGATCAATCTCACCAATGTAGAAGCACACTTCATTATCATTTGGGAATTTAATTGCTTTAAAAAACTTATATGTTACCTCTTGATCATGCACTCTCATAGTTAATTCACCTTTTTGCACATCAATGAGAATTCTCCCCGTGGTAAGGAATGGCTTTCCAAGAATCAAAGGCACATTTTGATCCTCCTCCATATCCAAAATTATGAAGTTCGTGGGAAATGTGAACTTATCCACTTTGACTAAAACATCTTCAATAATTCCTTTCGGACAAGTATACGAGCGATCAACTAGTTAGAGGGTCACTGACGTTGGCTTGCATTCCCTCAAACCTAACCTTTAAAAAATAGATAAGGGCATGAGATTAATGCTTGCCCCCATGTCACATAAAGCTTGTCCAAATAACTGATCTCATATGGCACACAGAATTGTGAAGCTTCCCGGATCCTTCAATTTTGGAGGAAGCTTTTGTTGCAGAACAACACTGCATTCCTCCAACAAAGCCATAGTTTCAAACTCACCTAATTTTTACTTTTTTGATAAAAAGTCCTTCATAAAGTTGATGTAACTGGGCATTTGATCCAATGGCTCGGCGAAAGGAATGTTGATGTGAAACTTCTTAAAAACTTCTAAAAATTTCTTGAACTGTGCATCCATCTTGTGCTTAACTTGTCTGTTAGGGAAGGGTAGAAGATGTGTATAAGGCTTATCCTCTACCTTCTTATGGACAACTTCTTCTTTCTTTTCCATTTCCTCATCAACAATTTCCTGGTCCTTTCTCACTTTGACCTCTTCCTCAAGCAGCTTTGTCTTCGGGTTCCCTTCTATGTCCTTCCCTCTCCTTAGTGCGCTGACTTTGCATTGCTCATTGAAGGCACCTTTTGGATTATCGATAGTGCCACATGGAAAGGTACATAGGGGGCTATTGTTGATGGCACTTGCCAACTACCCTACCTATATCTCCAATGCTCTCATCGAAGTCGTTTGGCTTTGAATCATGAATCATTCTTCACCAGATGTGCATAAGTCTTTGTCATGAAGGAATCAGTCTTAACTATCAACTGCATGAATATGTCTTTAAGAGATGGTTTCTTATCTTGCATAGGCTTCCTGGTTTGTGATAAGAAACCAGGAGGATCGTTAGGTCTCTCATTTCCAGGAGCTGAGGAGGAAGCTCCTTTGTTGTCCCTCCAAGAGAAATTGGGATGGTTTCTCCATCCAGGGTTGTACCGGTTCAAGTATGGGTTGTTTGCTGTGGGCGATAGTTTCCAACATATTGTACACTTTTTGACATGGAAGGGCACCTATTGATTGAATGCTTGTCTTCACACTTGTCGTAGAGAACAAATGGGCTCTGTTGAGAACTTGCTCCAGACTTTTATGCTTGTTTGCAAATGCTGCCACATGAGCTAATAATGTTGTAATTGCATCCACCTCATGAACTCCTGCCACCTTCCTTGTAGCGTTTCTACTAGAGGGCCATTGGTAGCTGTTGGCTACCAATTCCTCCAACAGTTGAAAGGCATCATCAAAAAATTTGCTCCATAAAGAGCCTCTAGGTACTGCATCCACTATAGGATGATGTTGTAGTAACAAGCCTTTGTGAAATGAATAGACTTGATGCCATGGTGGTATAGCATGATGTGGACACCTCTGAAGTAGATTCTTGTACCTCTCTCAGGCTTCGTACAAGGATTCAGATTCAATTTGGGTGAATGAGGTGATGTCATTCACCATCTCAACAGTCTTAGCCAGTGGAAAGTATTTGTTCAGAAATTTGCCACAGACATCGGTCTAAGTTGCTACTGATCCTGTAGGTAGAGATTGCAACTAACTCTTAGCTCTATCTCTAAGAGAGAAAGGAAAGAGCCTTAGGCGAATGGCATCCTCAGAAAATCCATTATGCCTAAAGGTGTCGCAGATCTCTAGGAAGTTAGATAGATGAGTTTTGGGATCTTCACTGGACAAACCACCAAATTGCATAGATGTTTGTATCATTTGAATTATGGCCGGATTGATTTCAAAATTGTTGGCGTGGATGGCCGACTATCTTCTACTTAACTGCAGATTTTGCATTTAGGAGTTACGAACTCCCTCAAAGGCCTTGTATGGTTATGATCATCTTCCATATTGATAGTACCTAATACACAAAAAGGAAAAAACGTAAATTAAAATGAACTAAAAAAAAACTTGAATTAAGGCTAATTAAACTCATTGTCAGTATTAGCACTTTAGAAATTAGTTGTAGTCCCCATCAACGGTGCCAAAAACTTGCTTGTCCCTTTTATGGCCGCAAGTGCTCGGGTTGTACAAGTAATCAAATGATAAGTTAAGTTCGTTCCCACAAGGACAATGGCTAAATCCAATGACAAATATTAACCGATAACTTAAGTAATTCTATTCAAGCACATTTAAATTGGAAAAAATGGTGTGAAATAAAAAAAAACTAAAGTGCAATAAATTGGGAGTAAGAGATATTGATTAGAGAATAAGGACTCCTACTTCACCAACTACTTTACTTGGCAATATGTAACCCTTTAAGAAACATACATGAAATGGTTTTGTTAGCTTAAGAAACTACAATGGCTAAAAGCCTATGTCTAGGTTAATTAACCATATGTTATTTACCTAGTTCACTATATGTCCATGAGAACTAGAGCGAACTCCACTAATTAATATTGATTCTTAAACAAATGTTATGCATGACCAAGGGATATATTTCTATCCCATTAGCTAATTAACTCACCCTATAAATTGAATGAAGTTAAACATGCATAAACCATATCCATGATCTACAACCTAAATTCCTATGTCTAGCTTAATAGATTTTATCAAATCACATTAAATGATGATCAAACACTCAAGAGCATTAAAAGAAACATGGATGAACAAAACCAAACATCATCATTAACTCAAAAAGGTACAAAGTTACCAAAATATGTAGAAGGATCCAAAGGAACCCCTAAAAACAACTTAGCTAGCCATGGAACATGAAAATCTCATGAAAAGATTTATGTCCATGACCTAGAATAAGAGAGAATAAAGAGAAAAGAAGGAAAACACTAAAATTGAAGCCCTTGGATGCTTGATCCTCCTTGAAGAATGGTGGCTTCCACCTCTACTCCCTTTGTTGCTCTCAAAATGAGGAAATGTGAACCCTAGTTGTGTTTTCTCCCTTCTCTCTAATTAGTTCTCTCAGAAATTTGATGGAATAATATTTATAGGCCAATATTTTCACTTGCACGCCACAACATTAACCACCTTGCACCACGACGCATGCTGAAACCACACCACGACATTCATTCCTTCATGTCGTGGCGTTCAAGCCTCTGGTTTCAGAATGCAGCAATCTGAATGCACCACATGCTTGTGCTGCGGCATGAGATGCTGAACTCCACACTAGGCTTTCTTTTCCAATGTTGGTCCAAATCCTCCAGATTTCTGCTTGATTGGAGCCCTCCTACAATAGAGAAATCACCAAGTTAATCAAAGTTGCAAATGCACTTAATCACCTGAAGAATATTCAAGATTTTCTCAAAATCATATAGGAAGATATCAAGATTGAATTCAAAGAATATACGCCTAAAATCTTCTATATATGCATGATAACAAGGACTAAGCATTCTTTATAGCACAGATACAAGGCATAAATAACTACATTTTATAGAGTTATCACACTCCCAAACTTAGGTTTTTGCTAGTCCTCGAGTAAAACAAATATGATTAAGTAAACCTGCTTAACAACACCTGCTTCAATATACCTTCAACATTTATCAATAATTCCAATTTTACTGAAACCACAACTAGTGAACAATGATTGTTTAAGCCCTCAAAGAACACAAATGCCACACAATCAACTCCACATATATATAATCTTCAGCATGCTAACATTCAAAATCTCTTTTCATGCAAATCACATCTCCCACAAGCATGTAAGCTAAACTACTCATAATCAAGTCATACTCTTCTGGATAAGTTTATGAACATACATGCACCACAAGATTGTCTATAAACTCTCTCTCCACTAATGTAAATCACACATAATTGAGGATAAAAAGGGATTCAATAGCTTGTAATGTAAGGCCAATGGTTATGGATTAAAGAACAACATGGAAATGATGTAATACAAATATTGAGAAACGTAAACATATTATTTCAAGATTTGAGCCTCCAACTGAAACTATTAGGGTATTCAAAAATTAATGAATAAGACTCTCCAAGACCATTCTTTCATTGGTTTTGCCTGTTGGATTTTGGTTTTGGATTTTCTTTTCTTTTCTCTTTCTTTCTTTTTTTATATTTCTTTCACAACATATGTTTCCTTCAAGCCACTTTCGTATTGACATAAGCACAAATACCCTTAATCACTGGACTCAATTCAAGAAATAACATATTATGTACTCAACAAACAATTATGGTAGGCTGGAAATGCAAAGTTTAATGGTTACATAGTAAGGAATATGTTGGTGATGAAAAACATATAAGGCCAAATATATATCAAGGTTCAAAGGGGACCTATGGATATGATCATGTAAAGGTAAGCTTTTAAGGCTCAATCGGTCTAAACAATGCCCTAATTATTTCTCCAATCATACATAATCTAGGATTTCACTACACGAGAGTTTAAATACAATTTCAAAGAAAATCAAAACCTCCACATGCACTATTCATAAACCTTCTCTAGACAACACTTATATCATGTTCAAAGTTACATGGGTATACGAATGGGATCTACATTCGACCCATAATATGAAAGGGAATGACAATTATATCTTGAATGGGATTTTCACAGTTATATGTTCCTTTAGATGTTATCATAACTAACTAGTATTTGGCTCATTGTGATGTATTTTAACAAATTCGACTTTGAGTTGAACATTCAAAACATACTTCCATTTGGCTTATGGGCATTAAAACATAAAAGCTATATACTCATTTAACATAAATAACCAAAATACTAAATGTAAGCATAATAATATACACAATATCCATAAAACATCAAAAAAAATTAACATTATACCGTGTTTTTTAACATTATAAACATACAATCCCTAAAAACAACGAAACTTGTTATAATGTCCCTACCAAAGTTATGGGAAACAGTGTCCCCACTATACACAAAATATATTGAAAATACAATGAAAGGAAATGCCCTGTATGAAGTAGGGCTAGTCATCATCCTCCTCATCAGCCTGGTCAGCATCATCAGCTCTCTCTCCAGCTTGGGGGAGCCTGCTGTTATGGGGGAGGGACATCCACCACCTCAGGTGGGAACTCCGAAATTGGAAAATCATGCATAGGGAGTCCTAGTCGCTCTGTTATCCAACACTAGGTATCCATAGTGTACTGGTACTTGCAGATCTACATGGCCATCAATCAGGCTATCTGGGCCTCTATTTGGCCTCGCTAGTTCGCGTCAGGAGGTGGGGCAACTTTAGGCTCTCTACGAGCCTGTCTCCATGCACTACTGCTGGAGCTTCTCCCAGCCTCTCAATGAAAAAATCATTAAGAGCTTGTTTAACATCAGTGAGTTCCTCGTGAGGCCCCCACTGGACATGTTGTCGACTACTGAGCATGTGGATCAGAAATGGGAAGAAGAGGCTCCTTGGCTCCTGTATCGACCTCCTGATCGGGTCAAACAAAAGTTGTAACACCCCAACTTTTGGCTAATTTATGATATTCTCCTAAATGTACTATTTTATGTTTTCTGTGTGCTATAAAATTAATTTGACTGTTTCATAATTGTATTTAGTTGTTGTGTGTGATTTACTCCGAGTCAAGAAATTAATAATTTTCGGGCCGGGGAAAATCTTTATCTGATTATTCGGAGCTAGGGGATTTTACTAAACCCAATTCCGAGTGATACGTGTATCAATCTTTTATTTTTTAGAATTTATCTGTAAAATAAAAATATTTTATATTATAATATTATTTTATTATCCGGTAGACAGTACCTACTGACTTAAGAGCAGTAGTTTCTACCCAGTGGACAATAGGAACTAGTAAAGTCTTTATGACTTACTATTTGGAGAACCAATAGAAACGTTTCTGGCTTGAATTATTTCTAAGCCAATGAGAGCTAGTCAACGAAAATGGCTTGAATTTCTAAACCAAAAGGAAGGAAGTCCACAAAAATGGTTGGACTTAAAACCTAATTAAGTTAATCCAAAGTGCTTAAGTAGTAGCTAAATGGAATAAACCTAGTTAGTTATTCATTAAAACTTAAGTTAGAGAATGTTCTAGCATAATCAAGATAGTGGTTAGTTATCCTAAGTAGCTAGATGATTAACTAAATAACTAAGAAACCTAACTAGATTTATCTAAACCTAATTAGGAAACAAAATGAATTAAGACTTGATTAGTTCTCCCTAAGTGCAATTCGGCCAAGCACATTCAAGAAGGATTAAGAAGCTTGGTGACTTGATTCTCTAGACCAATAGGAAGCAAACTTGGAGACAAAGCCTTGGATATCAACCCTTGATCTCATCAAGGGCTATTAGGAGGTCTTGGAGGGTAAACTAAAGTGGCCACCTCCTTTGGGGGGAGCTCCATGGCCAAGTGTTTTAGAAGGAGGTAGGAAGGCATTTATGCTAAGTTATTTTAATCTTCATCCATTCTCTAAAGCAAGATAACAAAAAAATTCTCTCCTTTCTTCTTGGTGAAGCTCACGACCACCACCCTACAACCATACCTCCACTCTTCTACATTTTCATCTAACACCACTTCTGAAACCCAAACATCATTCTAAGCATCTTTCATCTTGAGAGTTTTTTCAAAATCATTCATTTGAAGCTTGGAAACCAATCTTGAAGTTTCTTTCCTGCAAGGTAAAAATCCTTGTTTCTTGTTTCTAACTTGATTCTTGAAGTTCTAAGCCATGATTGATCCGTGGTTTATCTTTTTCAACCATAGTTATGACTCTTTAAAATTATTTAAGTTTGTTAGGGTATTTCTTGGAGCAACACGAAAATCACTAGGAGGAAGTCCAAGAAGGTTTTGTCTTCTTTATAGGTAAGAGGGAGATTTAATCTCATCAACATTGTATGGTGGTAAGAAAATGGTTTGGTTTATGGTGAAGAATCCATAAGGATTCATTCACTTGGTTGATTTAAAGTTGTTTCTATTTGTGATTGATTTGGTTTGCAAGCATGTCTATAGCTTTAATATACTTTGGTATGTGTTATGGATGCATGATAATTATTGTAGGATGTGAATAACATGTTGAGGATTTGCATGAGTGTTCCAAAGAACACAAAGAAGCTCACGGCTTCATTACCTAAAGGAGGACCAAAATGTTCTCAAATATTTTCTAGAGCAAGGATTGATTAATTTAATTGAAGAAATGGTTTTTACAAGGACTTAGAGGATGGAAATAATTTAAAGATGATTTATAGAAGACATAGTAAATTTCGGCCAACATGCCATTTAAGATACCTTTGGTTTAAAATTATTTTCTAAGTGTGGACTATGTAGTGAAATTAAAGAGAACTTAATTTCAATGGATTTTAAAGAATAAAATGAATGAATTTATTTTTAGGAACTTAATTAGAGAAATTAAGTATGAATGAGAAATAAATTGAACACTTGAAAAATACTAACATATAACTCCCCCTTTGGATTTTGAAGCGCGTTAGCAAGTTTCAAGGTGAAATTATTGGTTATGACTAAGAGAGGTAATTTCTAAAGGAAAATGTAGAAAATACCACTTAATGGATTTTCTAGACGAAATGTTGTCAATAAAATTAAAAATAAATATATAATAAAGAAATTTTCAAAATATAATTTAGAACATAAAGAAAATATAATACATAGTTGAAAAATATTAGAAATGTATTACTCGCATTTAAAATAATAATTTTTAAACTACGCGATTGAAAAAACGATTTAAAAACGTTATGCGATTGAGAAAATGTTTTAAAAACACTACCCGATTTCAAAAACGTTGAAAAATACTTACGCAATTTGAAAATGTTTGAAAAAGGTGACGCGATTGTGAAAACGCAATAAAATATTTATGCGACTGAAAGGAACAGTAGTTTACTGTCGAGCCAAAGTGGTGGACCCGGACATGTTGAGAAATAGTACTGTCAGGTGGAGGCGTACTATATTGGAAATACTGATAATGAGGTTATTTGTGTAATTTTGGCTCATATACATGCATTGAGGAATGTGTCAATTTGGTTGAAATTGGCAATTAGCTGATGAGATGAATAACACCGTAGTGCAAGTGTGATAGGCGTAGTGTGGTTCATTGAGTATACTTGGAGGCGTTAGTGTGCAGAGGATTCCACATATGGACAGTTGGTAACTCCTCTAGGCCGTGGTAACGGGCAACACACTAGCGATCTCGACAAGCACTATTCTTAATCAGGATCTTGTGGAGACTGTCCGATACAATACCTGTTATGCACAACGTTTTGACTGTGTACTACTTATACGATGTTTTGACTGTGCACTAATTACACGATGTATGATTGTGTAATATTTGGCTAGGGCAGCCTGAGGTATGGACAAGTCTTCCAAATCATTCTCTCTGATGTTTATGTTTAGCTCCATGGAGTAGGAACGAGTCTGTGTACATTTGCATAGGTGGTTTGCATTATGATATGATTATTTATATTAACTTGAGATATTGTATATGATGTGATTATTTATATTAACTTGAGATATTGTATATGATGTGATTATTTATATTAACTTGAGATATTGTATATGATGTGATTATTTATATTAACTTGAGATATTGTATATGATGTGATAGTATGAATCATTGTATCAATTATTATGTCTGTATATATTGTCATTTTTTGTACTGCCATGCTAGTAGTGATGTAGATTGTCTCACCTCTTTGCATATACTTTCTGCATTATTATTTATGTTCCGTAAAGACTTTGAGGAAGAAGAATAGGAGCAACCTCAGAATTGTCAGTACAAAGAGGAGCAGCATCCGGGCGATCAGTGCGAGGAAGACAAACCTCTTGATCATCCATACCATTTGAATTGATTGTGACACGGTATGGCTTTAACAGAGTTTTTGAGATTCGTGAAACTAGAGTTTCATGGAGGTTCGGAAGCCTAGTGTCTGTCAGCTAATAGGGAGTCAGTTGTGTATGTGGGACGTTTGACTATATCTCTTCGTAGGGAGTTTGATGGGACTTCGATATTTTCTACTACTTTTTACTTGCATCTAGAGTTGCCCTTGACTATTAGGCGTTATTGGGGTGGTCGTTTGCATGCCCCTAGTGAGCTTAGTAGTGTGTCGACAGCATAGACTCCAGTCCGTAGAGCTTCATGACACCCTGGGTTTCTGTCTTCCGATGATCTCCTAGAGGAGGATCCTTCGGAGGATCAGAACTTTTAGTTTTGGAACTTGGGCAAGTTTATGGTTTGCTTTAAACCAAACAGTTTACTGCTTTATTAAATAGTTGTAGTGTGTAAATTATTTGTATCTTAAAGACAAAATCATATGTAAATTATGGAGTGTATTTAATAGTTTGTTTTATTTCATGTCCTGATTATTTTATTTAATAATATATCATATAAAAAGAAAAAATTTCACAACTGATATTGTTATATGTAAAGAAATGATTTATAACTTGGGTAATGTTTATTATAATTATTCGAAAATGTGACATCCTCAGTAGGGTGTTACATTTGTTAGTATCAGAGCCCAAGTTAGCGTCTTTTGGAGTTTTGGTTGGGTTTATTTTGCTTGTGTTGTGTGATTCTCTGTGATTTGTTTCTGAAAGGTTACATTTGACTTTGTTTTGTCTTGTTTGATTGATTGAAGAAAGAAAATGTCTGGTGGTAGAAGAATGCATGCGAACGTGGAACGTAATGTTGATCCAATGACTACAGCTGTTGAGGCTATGCATCGTATGGCGGAGGTGATTACGCAACAGAACCAACAAGTAGCCCAGCAACAAGAGGCAACAACTGATGCTCTGAACCTATCTGAGTTTAGACGCAATAACCCGCTACGATTTAGAGGCGAATTTGATCCGGAGAAGGCGAGTCTTTGGATCCAAGACCTAGAAAAGATCTTTGAAGGTATGGGGCGCGCTGATGATCGAAAGGTGACGTATACTACTTTTATGCTGAGAGGGGACGGAGAGAACTGGTGGAGAGGAACTAGACAATTATTACAAGTTGATGGAACTGAAATTACTTTAGAGGTGTTTTGCGAAGTATTTTTGAAGAAGTGCTTTCCTGCCAGTGCCTGACATGCCAAGGAAATGGAATTTCTTGGTTTATGACAAGGCAATATGACCGTTGGTGAGTATGCTACCAGATTCGAGAGCTTGTCATAGTTCTCAAGGTATTTCCAAATCCAGCTTGATAAGGAATGGAAATGTCGTAAGTTTGAAGAAGGACTGAGGGTAGAGTTAAAAAGGGGAGTGCTACCCATGAGGATGAATCAATTTCCTGCTTTGATGGATACATGTCGACGACTTGAGGAGCTGGAGCTGTCACGAGATCCAATAAATCGTAACTTTGGACCAACCAAGTTCCAAAGAAGAGGCAATAACAACAACAACCAGTTTCAGCGCAAACCGTATTCGAGACCACCAGGGAATCAACCCCAACGCCCATCTTTTGGGGAAGTGGTAACAAAGCTGGTCCAAACGTGGCGTTTACGCCAAGGTGCTTTAAATGCGGAAAGAGTGGCCACATATCCAGAGATTGTTCAATCAAGGGGACGATTTGTTTCAAGTGTGGAAAACTTGGATATGTTTCTAGGGATTGCAACCAGCCAGAAAGGAAGCCAACTGTGAGTAATGTTCGTGCTACTCAGCTGCGATCTGGAGGGTGAGTATACATGATGAGCGGAGCTGAAGCTTCCCAGTCCGAAGATCTTATTCATAGGGAAAGTGTCATAGAAGGTAATCTTTTGACTGTACTATATGATTCGGGTGCGATGCATTCATTTATTGCATATGGTTGTGTGGATCAGTTGAAATTACCTGTGTCTTCTCTGAGTTTTCAATTAGTTGTTTCTACACTAACTGCCAAGCCTGTTTTACATCCAAAGTATGTTTGAACTGCCCTATTACCATTCATAATCGAGTTTTTTCTGTTAATTTAATTTGCTTACCTCTTGTTGAAATAGATATAATTTTAGGAATGGATTGGTTATCTTCTAACCATATCCTATTAGACTGTGCTAATAAAACCTTGGTTTTTCCTAAGGATTATAATTCTTGATTTTTAACTACCGCTAAGGACAAATCATTGTTAAGGGATGGAGCTCAGGGATACATGCTACTATCTTCTTTAGAAGTCAAGAGTGAGAAAGATATTAACGCTATTTTTGTCGTTAATGAGTTTCCAGAGGTTTTTCCTGATGAGGTACTTGGTTTGCCGCCAGAGTGAGAGATAAAGTTTTCTATCGATCTGGTACCAAGAGTAGGTCCTATTTCAATTGCACCATATCGGATGTCGCCATCGAAATTAGTAGAGTTGAAGAAGCAATTGGAGGAACTATTGGAAAAATAGTTTGTGCGACCTAGTGTTTCACCGTGGGGAGCACCTGTACTGCTAGTCAAGAAGAAGGATGGAACTTCTCGTCTTTGTGTGGACTATCGTCAGCTGAACAAAGTCACGATAAAGAATAAGTATTCACTTCCAAGGATTGATAATTTGATGAACCAGTTGAAAGGAGTAGCTATTTTCTCTAAGATAGATCTGCAATCAGGTTATCATCAAATTCGTGTCAAGGTAGAAGATATACCTAAGACAACTTTCCAAACTTGTTACGAGCATTATGAGTTTCAAGTGATGTCATTCGGAGTGACGAATGCTCCTAATATATTCATGGATTACATGAACAGGATTTTTCATCCATACCTAGATAGATTTGTCATTATTTTTATCGATGACATTCTGATCTACTCTCAAAATCAGGAAAAGCATGCTAAACATCTCAGCATATTTCTCCAAATTTTGAAAAAAAAAGAAGCTGTATACAAAGTTGGTGAAGTGTGAGTTTTGGTTGGAAGAAGTTCAGTTTCTGGGTCACGTGATTTCAAAGGAAGGTATTGCGGTGGACCCATCGAAAGTGGAAACCATTCTGCACTGGGAAAGGCCTAAGACAGTAACGGAGATCCAAAGTTTTGTTGGATTGGCCAGATATTACCGAAGTTTTATTGAAGGCTTTTCCAAGATAGCTAGACCTCTTACACAACTCACAAGGAAGAGTCAAGCTTTTGATTAGACAGAAGAATGTGAGGCAAGTTTCCAAGAGTTGAAAAAGAGATTGACAACTGCACCAGTGATGATTTTACCGAATCCAAGTGAGACTTTCGAGGTGTATTGTGATGCTTTTTACCAGGGGTTAGGATGTGTGTTGATGCAGAACAGAAATGTGCTAGTCTATGCTTCGAGATAGTTGAAGGTACATGAGAGGAACTACCCAACACACGATCTGGAGCTAGCCGCAGTGGTTTTTACGTTAAAAGTGTGGAGACATTTTCTATATGGGGCCACGTTAAATGTCTTCAGTGATCACAAGAGTTTGAAATACTTGTTTGATCAGAACGAATTGAACATGAGGCAAAAGCGGTGGCTTGAATTTCTAAAGGATTATGATTTTCAACTTCAATACCATCCAAGAAAGGCGAATGTGGTGGCAAATGCCTTAAGTAGGAAGGTGATCAGTGTTTCTACCATAATGATAAAAGAGGAAGAATTGATCAATTAGTTTAGGGACATGTGGTTGTCAGTGGAATTGGCACCATGGAGGATTCGTCTAAACAGAGTTACTGTTTTGAATGACTTGCTGGAGGAAATCAAAGAAAGACAGGAAGATGATCCATTTTTGTAGAATAAGATGGAATATTTGAAGCAAGGTCATAAGGCAATGGTTGAGGAAGGATCTAATGGGGTCTTAAGATTTGAAGGAAGGATTTGTATACCTGATGATCCCGATCTGAAGCAAGCGATTTTGGATGAAGCTCATACTAGTAGGTTAAGTATGCATCCGGGGATGACTAAGATGTATTAAGATCTAAAGTGGATGTTTTGGTGGCCAAGAATGAAGAGAGATGTTACGAAACGTGTGGCGTCTTGCCTTGTTTGTCAAAAAGCAAAAGTGGAACATCAAAGACCTGCCGGTATATTACAACTTTTAACTATTCCAGAATGGAAATAGGATAGTATCTTAATGGATTTTGTTATCGGATTGCCAAACTAGGAAGGGTTATGATTCTATATGGGTTATAGTTGATAGGCTTACAAAGTCAGCACACTTCTTACCGATCAATATCAAGTATTCGTTGGAATGGTTAACCTAGGTGTACATTAGTGAAATTGTTAGACTTCATGGTGTACCTACAAGTATAGTTTTTGATAGAGATCTGAGGTTTACGTCTAGGTTTTGGCGAAGCTTACAAGAAGCCATGGGGACTAAGTTACGTCTGAGTTCTGCTTATCATCCGCAGACTAATGGTCAAACGAAGATAACAATCTAGTCGTTGGAAGATTTGTTGCGTGCCTATGTGTTGGAACAACAAGGGAGTTGGGATGAATTCTTGTCTTGATAGAATTCACCTACAACAATAATTTTCACTTGAGTATAGGGATGGCACCATACGAAGCACTTTATGGACGACGATGCCGAACACCTTTGTGTTGGTATCAGGACGGGAAAAGTATGACCATTGGGCCTGATCTTGTACAACAAACTACGACAAAGGTGAAAATGATTTAAGAGAAAATGAGGATGACTCAGAGCCGACAGAAAAGCTATGCAGATAAGCGAATGAGACCTCTTGAATTTGAGGACGGTGAACATGTGTTTTTACGAGTAACACCTACGACTGGTGTTGGAAGGGTTATCAAATCCAGAAAACTCACTCCTGAATTCATCAGACCTTATTAAATTATTAGTCAGATAGGTCCCGTAGCCTGCCAAATAGCTTTACTAACTTTTCTATCCAATCTCCATAATGTATTCCATGTGTCTCAGTTAAGAAAATATATTCCTGATCCAACGCATGTTATTCAACTCGATGAAGTGCAATTGAAAGATAATTTAACATATGAGGCGCTTCCTGTTAAGATTGAAGATAAGAGAGTGAAGCAGCTTCGAGGCAAGATGATTATGTTAGTAAAGGTAATATGGAATGAGGTAATGGGAGATGCTACCTGGGGGTTGGAGGATAAAATGAGGGAGCAACACCCATATCTTTTCTAAGGTATGATAAATTTCGAGGATGAAATTTCTGTTAGTGGGGGAGAGTTATAACACTCCAACTTTTAGCTAATTTACGATATTGTCCTAAATGTATTGTTTTATGTTTTCCGTGTGCTATAAAATTAATTTGATTCTTTTGTGACTGTATTTGGTTGTTGTGTGTGATTTACTCCGAGTCAAGAAAATAATTTTCGGGCAGGGAAAAATCTTTATCTGATTATTCGGAGCTGGGGGATCTTACTAAACCTAATTCCAAGTGATACGTGTATTGATCTTTTATTTTTTAGAATTTATCTGTAAAATAAAAATATTTTATATTATAATATTATTTTATTATTCAGTGGACAATACCTATTGACTTAAGAGCAGTAGCTTCTGCCAAGTGAACAATAGGAATCGGTAAAGTCTTTATGACTTACTATTTGGAGAACTAATAGAAATCAGTCAACGTTTCTAGCTTGAATTATTTCCAAGCCAATGAGAGGTAGTCAACGAAAATGACTTGAATTTCTAAACCAATAGGAAGAAAGTCCACAAAAATGGTTGGACTTGTTAGATTGTTAATTAGAAAACATAACTAAGCTAGCTTAAAACCTACTTAAGTTAATCCAAAGTGCTTAAGTAGTAGCTAAATGGAATAAACCTAGTTAGTTATTCATTAAAACTTAAGTTAGGGAATGTTCTAACATAATCTGTTAGCCATGGCAACCATCACCCAAGAGGGGGGGTGAATTAGGTGATTACAAATTTTAATGCAACTTTGAGAAATTAAGCATTTTGAATCACTCAAGTAATAAATGCAGCGGAACACGCACAACAAAGGTACAACTATTATAGATTACTCAAATACAACTTGGAATATATGATGAATTAAACACATAAGCTCGATATCAAGTTCATAGAATCAAATCACCAAGATGACAAGATATGCAATAGATAAATATACTACACTAAATACTAAAATTAAAGAGTGTAGGGAAGAGAGAATCAAACTCAAGAATTTATCCTGGTTCAAACTAACCACTTGTGGCCTACATCCAGTTCCCAAGCTTAACTTGAGATTTTCTTCACTATCTCCTAGACTTCACGGGTGCTAGGAAAACCTTTGTACAAACAATAGCACTCTTCACACCTTGGGATACCTCACCCTTGTGCTAGAGCCTCCAATTCTTCAAGCTTCACAGGTGCTTGATGACCTTTACAATCAAGAGCACTCACAACACCTTTGGGATACCTCACCCTTTTCTCTCTTGAGGGATACCTCACCCTCTTACAATGATTTCAAGATGAATAGAAAGAATAGAAACTCTCACAAGAGTAGATATACAACTTGAAGAACAAAGTATGAATGATAGAAAACTCTCTCAAGAGTGAATAATACAAATTGAAGAACAAAGGAATAGAAGGATTTTGCAATAAAGAGCTCAAAATATGATTTTGATGATTCAAGGATCAAATCAAGTGTTCAAGAGGTGTATAAGCTTCATACAACACTTATATATAGAGCCCAAGTGATAAAATAGCCGTTGGTAGTGTTTAGAAATGATTTTTTATGAAAACTAGCCATTTATAGCCGTTAGAAACGTTTTAATGCACTTGGTAATCGATTACACACTTACTCGTAATCGATTACATGGCTTCGACATTGTTGTAATCGATTACGGACTTGTGTAATCGATTACAACTTTTCTGGTTTTGAAATCTGACTTTAAAATGTCATAACTTCTTCATTTCTTATCCGATTAAAGCAAATGACCAGTCATTGGAAAGATCTTTGAGTCTATTTTCAAATGAAAGAATTTCACAACAAAACTCAAAGTATTTTGAGAGTTATGATCAAAAGAGTGACCAAAGGTCAGTTTTCCAAAACTCAAACTTGACTATATTTCATAGTTTAAAGCAAATGGTCATAACTTCTTCATTTCTTATCCGTTTAAAGTAAATGACCATTCATTGGAAAGATATTTGAGTCTATTTTCATATGAAATACGTTTCATAACAAAACTCAAAGTATTTGAAAGTTATAATCAAAATAGTAACTGAATGTCAGTTTTGCAAAACACAAACTTGACTATTTTTTAAATGTGTGAACTACCACCAAGATTAACTTTCCAAAAACAGTTTGTTGGGCATTTAAACATGTAAGAACCATTTTTAAAGACTTAAAAACATATTTGAGCTCTTTTCTTGTAAAACCTCTATCTTTACATAGGAGAAAACCTAAAAGGAAAATATACCAATTCTAGTCCTTAGGCTTCTTGATGTGATCCAAGCTTCCACAAATTTCTTCTCTTCAAATCTTGTAAATTGCTTGGAACATCTTTATCATTCTTATTCTTCTTGAGTTAAGCATAGTTGTGATCTTTTTCTTTCTTGTTGCAATGCTCACTCTTGATACTTGGACTATCCTACAAAGTATTGCTCATTTAAAACAAGCATAGTTAGTCCAAATTCATAACTTAATATCTTAATATGCATGATTCATAAATGTATAACTCTAGTTAGTCTAACATGCATATAAGAATGTTGCATATATCTCATTGCATGATTATTAAGTGAAGTATAACTAAATAAAGTACATAATCATGCATGATCCAATATATCTCTTTTAAGCACATATATGTAACATGATCAACATTCTTTTGTGATGCATTTGTCATCTATAAAGCACATCTATTAAGCATAAGCATCATTCTTTTTGTATTGTATTTGTCATCATCAAAACTTAACATATTAAACTATTGAGGCAAAGACAATGCTACAATCTCCCCCTTTTTGATGATGACAAATCACCAAAGAAAAATATGCAATATAGAAGAATAGATATTAATGTAAGCATTTCAAACAATAAAATCATATTTTTTTTTTCCAATTTTCACTCCCCCTATTTGACATCAACAAAAAG
This sequence comes from Ormosia emarginata, assembly GCA_029884605.1. Classification (NCBI taxonomy): domain Eukaryota; kingdom Viridiplantae; phylum Streptophyta; class Magnoliopsida; order Fabales; family Fabaceae; genus Ormosia; species Ormosia emarginata. The sequence continues at coordinate 20,521,245 of JAQQTP010000074.1, read as the reverse complement.
GCTTAGGAAGAAAATATAATATTTTCGCTCCCTTTATAGATAAAACTCGTGTTGTCAAAAGGAGTAAGATCATCAAAACTCATAAACTTCTTCAAGTTATTCAAATCATAATTATCTCCCTTTATTTAATTCTACACATGATTCAAGAAAAGAGAGATGAAACAAACATCATTTCAAGATATAAAAGATTATTCATGTAGTGCTTGTCATATTTTGGTACATCAACATTTAGCACATGATAGCAATGAGCTTAAGAAATTATGTCTAGCATATAATGTCTTGCATACCACATGATAAATAAGTACCACTTGATATCATTTGTTAGGAGTTGCTAAATATCCATGTAAGGTCATGGAATTGAAGTTTTCAAAAGAAAGATCATACAACTTGCCACATATCAAGTATTTCTCAATGAAAGATTCAAAAGATATGAAGTTTAAGAATGTTTACCTTCTTTCATTGATAGAGGGAAAGAGAATAAGAGATGATCTTCATTGAAATGTTGATAGTATTAACAATAGAACACTTCATGTCAAATAAGGATGTAAGCTATGAGATATAAATAACAATTCAAGAGCTAGGCTCCCCCTCATTGAAGCACAAGATGGATAAAGGGAAATATGCATGCCAGGACTATGTAAGCATATTACCATAAAGATTATATTCTTAATCTATCAATCAAAAATCATTTTAAAACTTCTCCCCCTTTCAAAAGGAATTTTTGTAAGACCACATTATATTTTCAAAAGCATTTTAGAAGGGTAGAAGGGTTTTATATTGAAACCACATATTTTTTTAAAGACAAGAGCATGATTCTCATAGGTGTTATACTACAAAGAAACCATAAATCAAGATAATCATTTATATCGAACATTCACATTGAGGAAATATGCTATAGGGATCAAAGTATGTATAGTACTAATATCATCCACCCTATATGCAATGACAAAAATTAGCAAGTTATTATCCAATTAGGAACTTTGTCAATGCGAATCATACTTCTTATGTAAGGAAAGCATCAAATCATTTAAGATCAATTCATCAACAAGTATCATATAATCCATAGCATATAGAATACCACAATAGTTTAGGGATAGAGATACTTATTGGGTTAGATAGAAAGTGATGCTCCTTTAGAATGTTCATCATTTAGGTCCTTTTCTTCCAATGAGTATTTCATTCCATTTCATTTGAAGAAAGTCTCCTCATGTTCCTCTTCCTTCAACATTTCTCATTTATCCACATGTGCTTGATATTTCAATATTTGATGACTATATTTCAAAAGTTTTCTAAAACATGGGTTAGCATCAAATATCATTTAAACTTATTTATAAGCATAATTTAGGTTGATATATAATGTAAAACATGTACCACATTATCAACCATGCAATGTCAGCTCTTACAAGAATAAGGCAAGAACATATGCACTTGAATCCAAAAGATACTACCATTTGTTGCGTGCCTAGAACATATGCACTTGAATCCAAAAGCTTAGTTTAAGCATTTTCAAAGCAAGATTCAAGTTTGTCAAGAAAGACATGATCATCATCAAAACATATATAATCATTTTAGGGAAAACAATGATCATGTAAGGCATGTACAAAAAACTCTCTACTTCTCCAAATATCACATGATATTCAATTTAAAGCATAGAAGAGGATAAGAGATTGATGTCACCAAAAGTGTATTCTTTGAGTTTTTGTAGGTGATTCCAACTTTCATGCCTCAAGGCTCCTTGAGAATGTTGTGGTTCTCCATGCCATTCTTTTTATATTTTCATCATTCTTGGAGAACTTGGACCATTTCAAATTTTTCCAACCTCAAGTGACGTAGTTGTATTTCACTTCAATGCATGCTTGAGTAAATAGCCACCCTACAACACAATTCAAAGAACTTTCTTTGGTATCCACCAATTTTGGATCCATAAATTATTAGTGTAGCACATGATTCCAAATAGCTTAGTCATTATACCAAACTTATGAGCAAATAAGCATTAAAAATAAATAAAATTAGTTCACAAAGGTAAAAGATATTTCATTTCATTGATCATTAAGCATATACCAAGAGAAAATGCGAGTAACAAAATAAATATGGCTTTTTGCGACCGAAACTCATTTTTAAAGCATAATCGATTACAATGTGTGTGTAATCGATTACGCATGTTCTGATTCTTAGTAAAGGATTACATATGTGGTGTAATCGATTACATGCCTTCTGGAATTGTTGTAATCGATTACATTGGAGGTGTAATCGATTACACCGCTTTCGACTTGGCTTGGCAGCTTACAGAGCCTTTGTAATCGATTACAAAGGTATTGTAATCGATTACCAATTTGCTAAAACTCAGATTTTGCATTTTGAGCAGAAAAAGATCAATTTTAAACCTTTCAAATTTGTTCCAAAGCATTCCAAATCAATGTCAAACAGCATGTGTAGGCATATAATCCAACTAGATTGTGATCCAAAACACATAATTATGCAAATTTGTTATTTTTACCAAGAATTACATCATTTTGATGGATTGGTGAAGTTTTTGAGCTTTTGAGGATCTTTGGCATAATGTAGTACCTGCAAAATAGCTAAAGGGGAACCTCCAACGCTCAAGTCATTATTCGATTCACAATTGATTTAATCAAGGTGGTTGTGCAGTAGAAACACCATATTAAGCGCCAATTTCAGATTATGCAGCAAGAAAAACAAATTATACAGTAGAGGACAAATTATGCAACTAAGTGATGAATTATGCAGCAAAAATTATTTTTAGCAAGAGTTAGATGCATGATTGATCCAATATGCCAAGTTCTAAGATATTTTCATCAAATGAGCTATTCCAAACAAGAAGTGAACTTAGGCATTGTAGAACTTTATGTACCAAGATGTATAACAAATTAATGAGCTATGGTACAATAAGAATGAACATAATCATGTGCTAAACAATATATGCATATTTTACCAAGTACACATGATTCTATCATTCACTTAAGGCCTACAAGGAATATACCTCAAATTCATTGACTTTATAAGTGAATGTGTATAAGAGGTCAAAACTTTTGATACCTTGGCCTTTGTAATCAAGGAAATACTTTTTCTTACCCATTGCTTCTCTTTTGGAGTTTTGAACTTTACAAGTCCTATATTTTGTACTTGAGAAGCTTTGGTTGAAGTCATCTTCCTTCTTTGACCAAAAGGGGGGGTGAATTGGGTGATTACAAATTTTAATGCAACTTTGAGAAATTAAGCATTTTGAATCACTCAAGTAATAAATGCAGCGGAACACGCACAACAAAGGTACAACTATTATAGATTACTCAAATACAACTTGGAATATATGATGAATTAAACACATAAGCTCGATATCAAGTTCATAGAATCAAATCACCAAGATGACAAGATATGCAATAGATAAATATACTACACTAAATACTAAAATTAAAGAGTGTAGGGAAGAGAGAATCAAACTCAAGAATTTATCCTGGTTCAGCCACTAACCACTTGTGGCCTACATCCAGTCCCCAAGCTTAACTTGAGATTTTCTTCACTATCTCCTAGACTTCACGGGTGCTAGGAAAACCTTTGTACAAACAAGAGCACTCTTCACACCTTGGGATACCTCACCCTTGTGCTAGAGCCTCCAATTCTTCAAGCTTCGCAGGTGCTTGATGACCTTTACAATCAAGAGCACTCACAACACCTTTGGGATACCTCACCCTTTGTGTTTGAGTCTCACTATAAGGGATACCTCACCCTTTTCTCTCTTGAGGGATACCTCACCCTCTTACAATGATTTCAAGATGAATAGAAAGAATAGAAACTCTCACAAGAGTAGATATACAACTTGAAGAACAAAGTATGAATGATAGAAAACTCTCTCAAGAGTGAATAATACAAATTGAAGAACAAAGGAATAGAAGGATTTTGCAATAAAGAGCTCAAAATATGATTTTGATGATTCAAGGATCAAATCAAGTGTTCAAGAGGTGTATAAGCTTCATACAACACTTATATATAGAGCCCAAGTGATAAAATAGCCGTTGGTAGTGTTTAGAAATGATTTTTTATGAAAACTAGCCGTTTATAGCCGTTAGAAACGTTTTTGGGCACTTGGTAATCGATTACACACTTCTGGTAATCGATTACATGGCTTCTGACATTGTTGTAATCGATTACAAGACTTGTGTAATCGATTACAGCTTTTCTGGTTTTGAAATCTGACTTTAAAATGTCATAACTTCTTCATTTCTTATCCGATTAAAGCAAATGACCAGTCATTGGAAAGATCTTTGAGTCTATTTTCAAATGAAAGAAGTTTCACAACAAAACTCAAAGTATTTTGAGAGTTATGATCAAAATAGTGACCAAAGGTCAGTTTTCCAAAACTCAAACTTGACTATATTTCATAGTTTAAAGCAAATGGTCATAACTTCTTCATTTCTTATCCATTTAAAGTAAATGACCATTCATTGGAAAGATATTTGAGTCTATTTTCATATGAAATACGTTTCATAACAAAACTCAAAGTATTTTGAAAGTTATAATCAAAATAGTAACTGAATGTCAGTTTTGCAAAACACAAACTTGGCTATTTTTTAAATGTGTGAACTACCACCAAGATTAACTTTCCAAAAACTGTTTGTTGGGCATTTAAACATGTAAGAACCATTTTTAAAGACTTAAAAACATATTTGAGCTCTTTTCTTGTAAAACCTCTATCTTTACATAGGAGAAAATCTAAAAGGAAAATATACCAATTCTAGTCCTTAGGCTTCTTGATGTGATCCAAGCTTCCACAAATTTCTTCTCTTCAAATCTTGTAAATTGCTTGGAACATCTTTATCATTCTTATTCTTCTTGAGTTAAGCATAGTTGTGATCTTTTGCTTTCTTGTTGCAATGCTCACTCTTGATACTTGGACTATCCTACAAAGTATTGCTCACTTAAAACAAGTATAGTTAGTCCAAATTCATAACTTAATATCTTAATATGCATGATTCATAAATGTATAACTCTAGTTAGTCTAACATGCATATAAGAATGTTGCATATATCTCATTGCATGATTATTAAGTGAAGTATAACTAAATAAAGTACATAATCATGCATGATCCAATATATCTCTTTTAAGCACATATATGTAACATGATCAACATTCTTTTGTGATGCATTTGTCATCTATAAAGCACATCTATTAAGCATAAGCATCATTCTTTTTGTATTGTATTTGTCATCATCAAAACTTAACATATTAAACTATTGAGGCAAAGACAATGCTACATAATCAAGAAGGTGGTTAGTTATCCTAAGTAGCTAGATGATTAACTAAATAACTAAGAAACCTAACTAGATTTATCTAAACCTAATTAGGAAACAAAATGAATTAAGACTTGATTAGTTCTCCCTAAGTGCAATTCGGCCAAGCACATTCAAGAAGGATCAAGAAGCTTGGTGACTTGATTCTCTAGACCAATAGGAAGTGAACTTAGAGGCAAAGCCTTGGATATCAACCCTTGATCTCATCTAGAGCTATTAGGAGGTCTTGGAGGGTCAACTAAAGTGGCCACCACCTTTGGGGGGAGCTCCACAGCCAAGTGTTTTAGGAGGAGGTAGGAAGGCATTTATGCTAAGTTATTTTAATCTTCATCCATTCTCCAAAGCAAGATAACAAAAAAATTCTCTCCTTTCTTCTTGGTGAAGCTCACGGCCACCACCCTACAACCATACCTCCACTCTTCTACATTTTCATCTAACACCACTTCTGAAACCCAAACACCATTCTAAGCATCTTTCATCTTGAGAGTTTTTTCAAAATCATTCATTTGAAGCTTGGAAACCAATCTTGAAGTTTCTTTCCTGCAAGGTAAAAATCCTTGTTTCTTGTTTCTAACTTGATTCTTGAAGTTCTAAGCCATGATTGATCCGTGGTTTATCTTTTTCAACCATAGTTATGACTCTTTAAAATTATTTAAGTTTGTTAGGGTATTTCTTGGAGCAACACGGAAATCACTAGGAGGATGTCCAAGAAGGTTTTGTCTTCATTATAGGTAAGAGGGAGATTTAATCTCATCAACCTTGTATGGTGGTGAGAAAATGGATTGGTTTGTGGTGAAGAATCCATAAGGATTCATTCACTTGGTTGATTTAAAGTTGTTTCTATTTGTGATTGATTTAGTTTGCAAGCATGTCTATAGCTTTAATATACTTTGGTATGTGTTATGGATGCATGATAATTATTGTAGGATGTGAATAACATGTTGAGGATTTGCATGAGTGTTCCAAAGAACACAATAAAGCTCACGACTTCATTACCTAAAGGAGGACCAAAATGTTCTCAAATAGTTTCTAGAGCAAGGATTGATTAATTTAATTGAATAAATGGTTTTTACAAGGACTTAGATGATGGAAATAATTTAAAGATAATTTATAGAAGACATAGTAAATTTTGGCCAACATGCCATTTAAGATACCTTTGGTTTAAAATTATTTTCTAAGTGTGGACTATGTAGTGAAATTAAAGAGAACTTAATTTCAATGGATTTTAAAGAATAAAATGAATGAATTTATTTTTAGGAACTTAATTAGAGAAATTAAGTATGAATGAGAAATAAATTGAACATTTGAAAAATACTAACGTATAGCTCACCCTTTGGGTTTTGAAGCACATTAGCAAGTTTCAAAGTGAAAATATTGGTTATGACTAAGAGAGGTAATTTCTAAAGGAAAACGTAGAAAATAGCACTTAATGGATTTTCTAAATGAAATGTTGTCAATAAAATTATAAATAAATATATAATAAATAAAGTTTCAAAATATAATTTAGAAAGTAAAGAAAATATAATATATAGTTGAAAAATATTAGAAATGTATTATGCATATTTAAAATAATGGTTTTTAAACTAAGCGATTGAGAAAACGATTTAAAAACGTTACGCGATTGAGAAAATGATTTAAAAATACTACGCGATTTCAAAAACGTTGAAAAATACTTACGCGATTTGAAAACGTTTGAAAAAGGTGACGCGATTGTGAAAATGTGATAAAATATTTATGCGACTGAAAGGAACAATAGTGTACTGTCGGGCCAAAGTGGTGGATTCGAACATCTTGAGAAATAGTACTGTCAAGTGGAGGCGTACTATATTGAAAATACTGATAATAAGGTTATTTGTGTAATTTTGGCTCATATACATGCATTGAGGAATGTGTCAATTTGGTTGAAATTGACAATTGGCTGATGAGATGAATTACACTGTAGTGTGGGTGTGATAGGCGTAGTGTGGTTCATTGAATGAACTTAGAGGCATTAGTGTGTGGAGGATTCCATATCTGGACAGTTGGTAGCTCCTCTGAGTCGTGGTAATGGGCAACACACTAGCGATCTCGACAAGTACTATTCTTAATTCGGATCTTGTGGAGACTGTCGGATACAATGTCTGTTGTGCACGATGTTTTGACTGTGTACTACTTACACGACGTTTTGACTGTGTACTATTTACATGACGTATGACTGTGTAATATTTGGCTGGGGCAGCCTGAGGTACAGACAGGTCTTCCAGATCATTCTCTCTAATGTTTGTGTTTAGATCCATGGAGTAGGAATGAGTCTGTGTACATTTGCATAGGTGGTCTGCATCATAATGTGATTATTTATATTAACATGAGATATTGTATATGATGTGATTATTTATATTAACTTGAGATATTGTATATGATGTGATAGTACGAATCATTGTATCAATTGTTATGTCTGTATATATTGTCATTTTCTGTATTGCCATACTAGTAGTGATGTAGATTGTCTCACCTCTTTGTATATACTTTCTGTATTATTATTTATATTCCGTAAAGACTTTGAGGAAGAGGAAGAGGAGCAGCCTTAGAATTGTCAGTACGAAGAAGAGCAGCATCCGGGCTATCAGTGCGAGGAAGGCAAACCTCTTGATCATCCATACTATTTCGATTGATTGTGATGCGGTATGGCTTTAACAGAGTTTTTGGGATTCGTGAAACTAGAGTTTCATGGAGGTTCGAAAGCCTGGCGTCTGTGAGTTGATAGGGAGTCGGTTGTGTATGTGGGGCATTTGACTGTGTCTCTTCGTAGGGAGTTTGATGGGGCTCTAATATTTTCTATTACTTTTTACTTGCATCTAGAGTTGCCCTTGACTATTAGGTGCTATTGGGGTGGTCATTTCCATGCCCCTAGTGAGCTTAGTAGTGTGTCGACAGCACGGACTCTAGTCTGTAGAGCTTCATGACACGCTGGGTTTTTATCTTCCGATGATATCCCAGAGGAGGATCCTTCGGAGGATGAGAACTTTTAGTTTTGGAACTTGGGCAAGTTTATGGTTTGCTTTAAACCAAACAGTTTACTGCTTTCTTAAATAGTTGTAGTGTGTAAATTATTTGTATCTTAAAGACAAAATCATATGTAAATTATGGAGTGCATTTAATAGTTTGTTTTATTTCAAGTTTTGGTTATTTTATTTAATGATATATCGTATAAAAAGAAAAATTTTCACAACTGATATTATTATATGTAAATAATGATTTATAACTTAGGTAATGTTTATTATAATTATTCGGTAATGTGACATCCCCAGTAGGGTGTTACATAAGCTTGGTGACATTGATGGACCAGTGCTCCAAGATAGCATAAATAAGAATGGCCCTGTCGCGTGTCACCTCAGATAGGTTTGCTGATGGCAGGATCAGAGTGCTAATGAAGTGGTACCAGACTCTAGCCTATAGCGTCAAACAAGCTTAAGGGAAGAACCGTGCTCTGTTTGTCTTGACACTCATGGTCCAGACCACTAGCTAAGACTTAGCAGTACAGATCCTGGCCATGACTGTGTTGAGGTCAATGCCCTTCTTTGGCTCCAAGTGGTAGAAAATAGTATACTCACATATTTCGGGGGCCTCAGGCAAACTCAAGGCATCTTGAATAGCCACCGTAGTGAAAGAAACCGAACGCCCCTGAACTTTGACTATAATGTTGCCCTCACCAGAGAAAGCAGTGTTCGCACAGAACTCGCAAACGATGAGAAAAATGGCTGCCAACTCCGGGTGCCATGAAAACATACCCCAATTTAGCTGGTTGATGACCCCCTCGATCTCCTGATGGATGACCTGAGAGAAGGAAAAATCGCGCTCCAAAATAAGGGGTCTGGTGACCAATAAAGTGTACCACTGAGCCGCTGGAGCTGAGATGAATTTCCTCCTATCATACTCAGGAGGATGAGGAGAAGGCTCCCTGTTGCCTCGGCTGGTGGAACCTCTTTGTCGTTTTGGAGGCATTGTCTTAGTAAAATTAAGTACGTAAACATGCCAAAAGATGCAACATGTCAGAATTAATCATTCAAAAATTTGAAAAGCATGTTAAACAGAATAATTTTGCACATATTGGAACCACACGCTGCAGCATGCGTCTCTGTACCGCGGCATTCATCAGCCTTCAAGCTCACGCCATGGCATACAACAATTACGTCGCGGCATTCGAGCACAGGTCTTCACAATGCTGCGGCATGTAGTTGTCTTATCGCGACTTTCAACCAAATTCAAACTTACATCGTAGCATTCACTTGACATGTCGTGGCATTCATACAATTTTTACCTAACGTTGCAGCACGAAGGTTCCACGTCGCGACATTCATGGATATTTCCAACACACACTGCGTCATACACGACCCACGCTGCGGTGCAAATACCAAAATTCTGTGTTTTTTTTTTAATAGGCAGACGCACCGTGTAACACCCCAAAATTTCCTAAATAGTTAACAGTAATTTTGACAGTTAATAGAATTTTACTGTTTAGTAATTTCTGGATACTGTAAAATTATTTTGATTATTCTGTCAGCGTATTTAATCATTTTGAGTGATTTACTCCATGTCAGGAAAATAAAAATTTTCGGTCCAGGGAAAACTTTACATAATTTAATTTTTACCGTTAGGTTTTAATTATTTTACATAATTTAATTATTTTGTATTGTATTTAATTATCAGACGATAAAAATACAGTAAAAATATTATTTGTAGGGTTATAGCAGATATAAAAATAAATATTATACTGCTTAAGTCAACATTGGTGGTTTGGATATCCACCATTAATTTAATCAACGATGGAGACTTGATTTTGAATTAATCAAGGGTGGAGAATTGGTCTTGTAAAGTAACAAGGATCATTTATGACCATTGGATGTAAATTTAATCTATGGTTGAAATTTGGTCTTATATAATGGCTTGGACTTCAATTGTGACCCTTGGATGGCAATATGGAAGAAGAAATCTTGACCATCCATTTAGTAGCTTCATCTAATGGCTAAGATTAAAAACGGAAGAAGATCCAATGGTCCAAGTTTGTTACTATCACTTGGAAACTCTCTAATTATTTGGTGTCTTTGACTAACACTCAAATAATTTACTTATTTCTCTCTTTACTCTACCGCAATGCAAGGAAAAAGGGGGGGCCAAAAAGCATTTCATGCATTTGCTATCATAATTCATCTTTGTCTCCTCCAAAAAGCCAAAGTTCTTAGCAAACCTATCTCTCCTTCTTCTTCATGGTGGGTTTCGTCCATGGCACCCAAATATGTCCTCCATCACTCTTTAATTTCATACAACCTAGTTTCTTAAATCCTTACCTTATTCTAAGCAACTTTCATGTTGGAGACTTTCTCTAAATCATTCATCTTCATGGACTTTCTTCAAGATCAAAGTTATGGGGTATTTATGGTGAAGTGTAAGGAAACTTCATTTCTTCTTTCTTTTTCATGATCTAAACCATGTTTGATCCATGGTTCCTCTTAATCAAGCTTAGTATACTAATTTTTATGTATTTTGTTTTGTATTTGAGAAGCCCTTGGTGGTGAAGGACTTGGAAAAAGAAGCAAAACAAAGAGCTTTTGAGGATCTTCAAGAGGTAAGAGGGAGATCCACCTCACCAACCAAGTATGGTTGTGAGAGATGGTTTTACATTTGGTGGATGGTGAATCCATGTGAGGATTCATATCCATGGTCTTGTAATTTATTTGTGGGTGTTTATGTGCTTTAATTATTTGTCTATGCTTGGTATGCTTGGTATGATTTTATGGCTTTGATAGTATGCTTAAATTATGTATGATAAGTAGATGGCATGCTTGTAGTATTTATGGTGAAATATGTATGTGTTTGCCATGATGTATTGATGGAAAGGAAAACAATTGTTGGCTCCAATGGCCAAGGGAGAAGGCTACGGTTTTTGATGCCCTTAATTAGGGTTCATGTTGAAATTTTCAAGAACAAGGGAATTGATTTTTGGGTCCCTAGAACTTAGTGAATTTCGGCCAAGACACCTCAACATAGGTGTTTATAACTTAATATTTTCATGGAAGGATAAAACTGGATTGATTTGAAAAGTATGAAAAAATAAACAAAGGATATGTTTTTCAAGAGAACAAGAACACGTTTTTTTTAAAGGGATTTTATTGATTTATTTTGTGTAAAAAGTTTCTAAGTGTTTATTAAACTTGATTTCAAAAAACGAAATGGGCAACGTTGATTTTAAGGATTTGCAAAGAAAGTGAAAAGGGATTTGTAAAGAAAGTGAAAATGGATTTGCAAAGAAAGTGAAAAATGAAAATGAACAAATGACTTGATTTCAAAGACCAAGTGTTCACGGTTTTTGTAAAAGATTTTTAATGGTTTTGTTTGTGTAAAACCATATCAATGTAGAAGAAAAAATATTTGATGGTTTCAATAGTCATGTCCATATTTTTGAAGGCTTGTAATACCTTGGTTTTATGAAACAAAATGATTTTTAAAGTGGAAATACAATTTTGATTTAATACAAAGAATTTGGAAAGGGAATCAGAGTGTTTTATCACTTGAGAGAATTTCGTAAACGAAAGACAAAGAGAGATTGAATGTGTTTGAACTTCAATTTATTTTGAAGAAAATTGATTGTAGAAGTGATTTGAGAAAAATGGAGAATATAATGGTGTTTTGAAAATTTACTAACGCATAACTTATTTTCGAGTTTTGAAATACGTTAGAAAATGTAAAGTTTTGAAACGTTGATTTATATCAATGGAAAAGTGATTTTTGTGGATTATATTTTGGAAAAGGATTTCTTGAGTAAAGAAATGTAGAAAAAGATTTTCTTGAGTAAACAAATATATTAAATGAAGTACAAAGTTATATTCTTTTGAGAAAAGTTGAAAAGGAATTTTTGAAGGTTAAGAAATATTTTCTGTAATGAAATTGTGATGGAAAATGTTTTACGTATCTTAAAAACGTGATTTTTAAGCTACGCAATTTGAAAAATGTGTTGAAAATGATATTGATTTATTTAAGTCCAAAATAATGTTTGGAATATTGAGGAATATTTTACGTGATTGTAAAATGTTGAAAAATATTTTACGTATCTTAAAAATAATTTGGAATACGTTAAAATATTTCTACGCGATTTGAATTACGTTTAAATATTTTACGTAATTTGAACTACTGTTGAAAAATCAATATGTGATTTAAAAGTGATAAAATATTTTTACGTGATTGTAAAAATGACGGAAAATCATTATGTGATTTGGAAAGTGTTTTAAATATTTTGAAAATGATGAAAAATAATTTACGCAACTTAAAAGAATGATTTTTAAGTTACGTGATTTTGAAACAGTGGAAAAAAAATACTATGTGATTTGAGAAACGTATATTTTTATGCGATTGAGAAAAACATTGAAAAATTAGTACGTGGTTTAAAAATGCAACAGAAGAGTTGCGGTATTTTGAAAACGTAACAGAAATGTTACGAAATTTTGTAAACGTAGCAGTAGTGTTACGATATTGTGAAAACGTAATAAAAACATTTTGGAATTTTAAGAACGTAACAAAAGTGTTACGGTATTGTGAAAATGTAAAAGAAGTGTTATGGTATTGTGAAAATATAACAGAAACATTTTTGAATTGTGAAAACGTAACAGAATGTTACGCGATTGTGAAAATACGACAAAAGTATTTTATGACTATAAAAACATGATAACATGATGATTATTGCCAAAACAGTGTATAAACATTGTATGAGAAAATGACAAGTTTTGCCTGTGATTGGCATTTGATGCATTTTACATGCATTGGAAAGATATGCCTATGAATGGCATTGGTGCATTATACATGCATTGGAAAAATATGCGTTGAGGCATATGATTACATTGAACAAATGAAATTGAAAAGATTTGGCCCTTGTGGTTGGACTTGCACTGATATATTCGTGCATTGTATGAAGTATAGCTAATAAGCTATTTTGGCCCTTGTGGTTGAAGAGGGAATGAGAATCGATAGTGAGGTCTATGATGGATCTTGGGGGCGTCAAGGCGCGGCGGTCGACCAGTGGATATCTGTCTGTGGGCTAAGGCTGGACCATATGCCACTTGGCGATGCGGTTCGTTGCAACGCATTAACGATACCCGACAAGAACACGATTCTTTTCAACGACTGGGAGATTATCTGTGGGCTTAGGCTGGGCAATTAACCAGAGCATTCTTCTCGAAATTGTGAAAACCTCCATGAAGTTGTTTTTGAAAAACTGAGTCTATGTGCGCATGCATGAAACTGAGCATTTTATATCTGCATGATATATTAATTGAGGGATATTGGTTATGACAATTGTTTTGAATACTTGGATGATGATGATGATAATAATGTGATGGCATTATTGTGTTTATTGTTATTTTATACATTATGATGATGACATAATTATAATTATGGTATGATGTATCTGTATGGTATGTTGTTTGTGTTATCTCTATGCTACCATGTTGGTATTGGTGTAGGTGATCTCACTTCTTTGCTATGTTGTCTTGCTGTGTCTGTATTGTTAAAATTATACAGTAGAAGGAACGAATTGTCTTAGACATAACGGGTGGTAGATATTCTGAGTTTTAATGACAACATGGAGGAGTGGTCATTCAGGACTCGTTGGTGTGCAGTGTTAACAAGGAGCAGATATCTGATGCATCAAGATGGATACAAGAACGAATAAGTATGTTAAGTTTTCTCGTTAGTGTTGTACCGTGCTATTAAGTAGGACCCGTCATAGGGTTTGTTACTGTTTAAAAAAAAAAGAATCTGTTAGTTTTATATTTCTCTTTAAATTGTTAAATGGTACAATTGGGTCAATAGTGTATATGAATTTGTTTCAATATATTTTTTCGTATTACTTATAAATTTCAGTAAGTTTATGTTTCAGCAAGAAAGAAATTTTAATACTCATCTTTTATAACTCAAACTTTGTGCGAACTTCTTTTCAGATTTTGAGTCGGGAGTCAAACATGTGATGCCCTGAGGAGGGTGTTACACGCTGCGACGTCCAACATTCATGCCGTGGCGCTCTGATCTTTGGATTTTGGCCTGATGCAGTAGAAATGCACATCATGCCATGACGTGAGAGGTTTATCTGCATAATTCTATAGAAAAATAAATTCTGCTACTACTTTGGCAGCATTCTGGCCTCCATCACCAACAAAACTTGTCCAAAGGGTTAATTTATAGTTTGTACAAAAAAAACATAATAAAATCACAAAATCAACATATTGACATATTAAATACTTAAACTTAAAGGATTAAACCTTTGGGTTCCCACCTAAAAAGGGTCTGATTTATAGTCCCAGTAGGATTTTACTATTAAGAACTTGGGGTCAAAACCTGGATTCCTGAAAAATAAAGTAGCTTAGTACATTTCATAACATCATCCCTATCAATATGCTCATATAGGGATATGAAAACAAGAGAATCATCAATAAAACTTGAATGAAATGCATTATTATACCTGATCAACCTCACCAATGTAGGAGCACTCTTCCATGATCATTTGGGAATTTAATTACTTTAAAAATCTTAAATGTTACCTCTTGATCATGCACTCTCATAGTTAATTCACTTTTTTGCACATCAATAAGAGTTCTCCCTGTGGCAAGGAATGTGTTAGACCATTTGTGTACCTCAAGTGCTCGGGTCATTCAAGTAATACAGATACGGAGTATAAGTTCGTTCCCACGAGGATATATGGCTTCTATTACTAAGTAACAACTAATAGCTTAGCTAAATTCTATTCAAGAACATATAAAATAGAGAAAGCATAAATAATCTAAATCTAAACTACAAAAGCAATAAAGATGATGGTTTAGAGATCTAGGGAATCCTTCTTCACCTCCTACTTCAACTAACGATATGCAATCCTTATAAGCAACTTCAATGAATTGTTAAGTTAGCTTGAGAATCTGATTTAGTCAAGAGCCTATGTCTAGGTCAATCAACCCTGGTGTCATTTACCTAATCCACTATGTTTCTTATGTTTTCATGAGGACTAGTATAAACTCTACTAATGAACGATCTATTCTCAAACACCCGCTAATATATGGCTAAGAGGTATATTTCTATCCAGTTAGCGAATTAATTCATCCAAGCCAATTGAACTTGTCGAACATGTATCTACCATACCATATCCATCTCCACAAATCCCTATGTCTAGTCCATTTGCATCAACCAAGATCATGCAATTATTGGCCAAACAAGAGCAAGCATTAAGCATAGGCATGGAAGAACAAAACCAAACATCAATAGAAACTCAAATTACTACATAAACATCAATATCCATACAAAGATCCAAAGTATTTCCTAAATATAGCTTGCTAATCCATGAACACGAAATTACACATCACAACAGTGCTCAAAAGATAAGGAAGAGAAGAGAAACAAAGGAAGAAGAGGAAGGACTCCATGGATATCATCCTTGAAGCTTGAATCTCCTTCCATGAAGAAGATGGACTCCAACCTAGCCTCCCTAGGCCTCCAATCTGCCCAGAAATGAAGTTTAGGACGCAACCTCTCTAAACTCAGCAAGGCTTCCACGGAGCTCTCTATTAAAAATCTGTTAAAATCTATTTATAGACTCAGAAAAACAGAGGCACACCGTGACATTAACATGCTTACACCACGGCGCATGTCAAATTAGGTCAGGGATGCCGCGGCATTAACATACCACGCCGTAGCGTTCAATTTGCGAAGCTCTCTGACTTTTTATGTAGGGAAGGCTCACACAGCGGCATTCACATGACACGCCGCAACGTTGAGGTCTAAAATGCAAATTTGGCTTCCTCTTCCCATTCTAGCTCAATTGCTCCATATATCATCTTGTTTGGAGCCCTTCCTATGATAGAGAAAATACCAAAATAATAAGAGTTACAAATCCACTTAATCAATTAAATAATATGCACAGTTTGCTCAATTATATACAGGAAAAGTATCAGAAGTGAATATAACAAATACAAGCACAAAACCTTCCAAATATGCATGTATACAAGGACTTTAGAAATCTGAGAAATACAGATATGGGGCAAAAATAACTACACATTGTGGAGTTATCAGAATGGCCTTCCAAGAATCAAAAGCATGTTTCGATCCTCCTTCATATCCAAAACTATGAAGTCCGTGGGAAATATGAACTTATCCACTTTGACTAAAACATGTTCAACAATTCCCCTCGGATAAGTATACGAGGGATCAGCTAGTTAGAGGGTCATTGACGTTGGCTTCCATTCCCCCAAACCTAGCCTTTGGAAAATGGATAAGGGCTTGAGATTAATGTTTTCCCCCATGTCACATAAAGCTTGTCCAAAGAATTGATCTCCTATGGCACACGGAATCGTGAAGCTTCCCGGATCCTTCAGTTTTGGAGGAAGCTTTTGTTGCAGAACAACACTGCATTCCTTCTACAATGCCATAGTTTCAAACTCAACCAATTTTTACTTTTTTGACAGAATGTCCTTCATAACATTCAGATGAGCATTAGTCTTTGTCTTGAAATAAACGGTCTTAACCATTAACTACATGAACATGTCTTCATGAGATGATTTCTTGTCTTGCATAGGCTACCTAGTTTGTGATGAGAAACCAGGAGGATAGTTAGGTCTCTTATTTCCAGGTGCTGAGGAGGAAGCTCCCTGGTTATCCCTCCAAGAGAAGTTGGGATGGTTTCTCCATCCAAGATTGTACTCGTTTGAGTATGGGTTGTTCTGCTATTGATGATAGTTCCCAATATATTGTGCATTTTCTGACATGAAAGGGCACCTATCGCTTGAATGGTTGTCTCCACACTTATCGTAGGGAACAAATGGGCTCTAATGAGAACTTGCTCCTAAACTTTCTAGCTTCTTTGCAATTGCAGCCACTTGAGCTAATAATGTTGTAATTGCATCCACCTCATGAACTTCTGCCACCTTTCTTGTAGCGTTTCTACCAGAGGGCCATTAGTAGCTGTTGGTTGCCAATTGCTCTAATAGTTGAAAGGCATCATCAAAAGATTTGCTCAATAAAGAGCCTCCAGCTACTGCATCCACTATAGGACAATGTTGCAGCAACAAACCTTTGTGAAATAAATAGACTTAATGCCATAGTAGTATAGCATGATGTGGACACCTCCGAAGTAGATCTTTGTACCTCTCCTAGGCTTTGTACCTTAATTTAGGTGAATAAGGTGATGTCATTCACTATCTGAGCAATCTTGGCTTGTGGAAAGTATTTGTTCAAAAATTTGCCACAGTCATTGGTCCAAGTTTTTATTGATCCCGTAGGCAAAGATTGCAACCAATTCTTGGCTCTATCTCTGAGAGAGAAAGGAAAGAGCCTTAGGCGAATGACATCCTCAAAAACTCCATTATGCCTAAAGATGTGGCAGATGTCCAGGAAGTTAGATAGATAAGTGTTGGGATTTCACTAGACAAACTGCCAAATTGCACAAATGTTTGTATCATTTGAATTATGGTCAGTTTGATTTCGAAATTGTTGGCACGGATGGCCGACCGTCTTATACTTGACTGCATATTTTTCATTTGAGGAGTTGCAAACTCCCTCAAAGGCCTCGTATAGTTATGATCATCCTCCATTTTGACAATACCTAATACACAAAAAGAATGAAAACCTAAATTAAAATGAACTAAAACAAAAACTTGAATTAAAACTAATTAAACTCGTTGCCAATATTAGCACTTCAAAAATTAGCCGTAGTCCCCGACAACGGCGCCAAAAACTTGTTTGTCCCTTTTTATGGCCACAAGTGCACATGTCGTACAAGTAATAAAATGATAAATTAAGTTCATTCCCACAAGGACAATGGCTAAATTCAATGCCAAATATTAACTGATAGCTTGAGTAATTCTATTCAAGCACATTTAAATTGGGAAAAGTGATGTGAAATAATAAAAAGACTACAGTGCAACAAATTGGGAGTAAGAGATATTGATTAGAGAATAATGACTCCTTCTTCACCAACTACTTTACTTGGAAATATGCAACCCTTTAAGAAACATGCATGAAATGGTTTTGTTAGCTTAAGAAACAACAATAGCTAAAAACCTATGTCTAGGTCAATTAACCATATGTTATTTACCTAGTTCACTATGTGGCCATGAGAACTAGAGTAAACTTCACTCATTAAGATTGATTCTTAAACAAATGCTATGCATGACCAATGGGTATATTTCTATCCCACTAGCTAATTGACTCACCCTATGAATTGAATGAAGTTAAACATACATCAACCATATTCATGATCTAAAACCTAAATTCTTATGTCTAGTTCTATAGATTTTATCAAATCACATTAAATGCTGATCAAACACTCAAGAGCATTAAGAGAAACATGAATGAACAAAACCAAACATCATCATTAACTCAAAAGGGTACAAAGTTACCAAAATACGTAGAAGGATCCAAAGGAACCCCTAAAAACAGCTTAGCTAGCCATGGAACATGAAAATCTCATGAAAAGATTCATGTCCATGACCTAGAATAAGGGAAAATAAAGAGAAAAGAGGGAAGACACTATGATTGAAGCCCTTGGATGCTTGATCCTCCTTTGAGAATGGTGGTTTCCATTTTCACTCCCTTTGTTGCTCTCAAAATGGTGAAATATGAACCTTAGCTGCGTTTTCTCCCTTCTCTCCAGTTAGTTCTCTCAGAAATCTAATGGAACAGTATTTATAGGCCAATATTTTCACTTGCACGTCGTGGTATTAACCACCTTGCATAGCAACGCGTGCTGAAATCAACTCACCACACCGCATTATTCATTCCTTAATGCAGCGGAGTTCAAACCTCAGGTTTTAGTATGCAGCAATTTGAATGCACCATATGCCTGCACTGCGACGTGAGGTGCTGAAATTCACACTTGGCTTTCTCTTCCAATGTTGCTCCAAATCCTCCAGATTTCTACTTAATTAGAGTCTTTCCTGCAATAGAGAAATCACCAAGTTAATGATAGTTGCAAATTCACTTAATCACTTGAAGAATATTCAAGATTTTCTCAAAATCATATAGGAAGATATCAAGATTGAATTCAAAGAATATACGCCTAAAATCTTCCATATATACATGATAACAAGGACTAAGCATTCTTTATAGCACAGATACAGGGCATAAATAATTATATTTTATAGAGTTATCACACCCACAAACATTGGTTTTTGCTAGTCCTCGAGCAAAACAAAATATGATTAAGTAAACCTGCTTAACAACACCTGCTTCAACATACATCCAACATTTATCAAGAATTCCAATTTCACTAAAACCACAACTAGTGAACAACGATTGTTTAAGCCCTCAAAGAATGCAAATGCCACACAATCAACTCCGCACATATATAATCTTCAGCATGCTAACATTCAAAATCTCTTTTCATACAAATCACATCTCTCACAAGCATGTAAGCTAAACTTCTCATAATCAAGTCATAGTCGTTCGGATAAGTTTATGAACATGCATGTACAGGAAACAATTCATCCACAAGATTATTTGTAAACTCTCTCTCCACTATTGTAAATCACACAATTGAGGATCAAAAAGGTCTTCAATAGCTTGTAATGTAAGGCCAATGGTTATGGGTTAAAGAATAACTTGGGAAAGATGTAATACAAACATTGAGAAACATAAACATGTTATTTCAAGATTTGAGCCTCTAAGTGAAACTATTAGGGTATTAAAAAATGAATGAATAAGACTCTTAAAAACCATTCTTTCATATGGTTCCTTCAAGGCACTTTTGTAACACAAGCACTAATACCCTTAATCATTGGACTAAATTTAAGAAATAACATATTATGTACTTAACAAATAATGATGGTAAGTTGGAAATGCAATGTTTTCGCATGCATTAGAATGGTTACATGGTAAGAAATATATAGGTGATGAAAAACATATAAGGCCAAAAACATATCAAGCTTCAAAGGGGACCTATGGATATGATCATATAAAGGTAAGCTTTCAAGGCTCAATCAGTCCAAATAATGCCCTAATCATTTCCTCAATCATACATAATCTAGGATTTCGCTTCAAGAGAGTTTAAATACAATTTCAAAGACAATCAAAACCTCTAGATGCATTATCATAAACCTTCTCTAAACAACACTCATATCATGTTCAAAGTTACATGAGCATACGAGTGGGATCTAAATCATGTATTTGAAAAGCGACTAGATTGTTAAGCATATTGTTTGATTGCATATGGTTTAGCTTGAAAGAAGGCACTTCGCAAGCAATAATATCATAGGACAATCAAAACTACACTGGCAATTGACACATGATATACATCCGACCCATAATATGAAAGGGAAGGATAATTATATCTTGAATGGTATTGTCATAGTTATATGTTCCTTTAGATGTTAACATAACTAACTAGTTTTTGGCCCATTGTGCTGCATTTGAATAAATTCGACTTTGAGTTGAATATTCAAAACATGTTTTCATTTGGCTTATGGGCATTAAAACGTAAAAGCTATATACTCACTTAACATAAATAACCAAAATACTAAGTGTAAGCATAATAATATGTACAATATCCATAAAACATCAAAAAAAATTTAACATTATAACATGCTTTTTAACATTATAAACATACAATCCCCAAAAACAACAAAACATGTTATAATGCCCCTCCCAATCCTATGGGAAACAATGTCCCCATTTTACACAAAATATAATGAAAATACATTGAAAGGAAATGCCCTGTATGAAGTAGGGCTAGTCGTTATCCTCCTTATCAGCCTAGTCAACATCATCAGCTCTCTCTCCAGCTTAGGGAGCCTGTTGTTGTGAGGGAGGGACAACCACCGCCTTGGGTGGTAACTTTGGAACTGGAAAATCATGCATAGGGAGTCCCAGTCACTCTGCCATCCAATGTTGTGTATCAATAGTGTACTTGTACTGGCATGTCTGCAATGCCGTCAATCGGGCTATCTAGGACTCCATGTAGGCTCGCCAGTCCATGTCAGGAGGTAGGGTAGCTTTAGGCTCTCTACGAGCTTATCTCTGTGCTGTAGGTGCTGCTACTGGAGCTCTTCCAAGCCTCTCGGTGAAATAATCATTAAGAGGCTATTTAAAATCAGTGAGTTCCTCGTGAGGCCCCCACTGGATGTGCTGCCGGCTGTAAAGCATGTGGATTAGAAATGGGAAGAAGAGGCTCCTTGGCTCTCGTATCGACCTCCTGATCTGGTCGAATATAAGCTGGGTGACATCAATGGATCGGCGCTCCGGGATGGCATAAATTAAGAATGGCCCTGTCGCGTGTCACCTTAGATAGGTTTACTGATGGCAGGATCAGAGTGCTGATGAAGTGGTACCAAACTCTGGCCTCTAGCATTAAGCAAGCTCGGGGGAAAAACTATGCTCTACTTTTCTGGACACTCATGGTCCAGACCACTGGTTGAGACTCAGCAGTGCAAATCTTAGTTGTGATTGTGTTGAGGTCAATGTCCTTTTCTGGTTCCCAGCGGTAGAAAGCAGCGTACTCATATATTTCGAGGGGCTCAGGCAAACTCAAGGCAGCTCGAATAGCCATCATAGGGTAAGAAACCGGATGCCCCTTAACTCTGACTATAGTGCTCCCCTCGCTAGAGAAGGCAGCGTTCGCATAGAACTCGTGAACAATGAGATGAATAGCTGTCGATTCCTAGTACTAGGAAAACACACCCTAGTTCAGCTGGTTGATGACCTCTTCGATCTCCTTAAGGATGGCCTGAGAAAAGAAAAAACCGCACTCTAGAGTAAGGGGTCTGGTGACCAATAAAGTGTACTGCTGAGCCACTGAAGCTGAGTTGAATTTCCTCCTATCATACTTTGGAGGAGGAGGAGAAGGCTCCCTGTTGCCTTGACTGGTGGAACCTCTTTTGGTGTTTAGGGGGCATTGTCTTAGTAAAATTAGGTACCTAAACCTACCAAAAGATGCAACATGTCAGAATTTATCATTCAAAAATATGGAAAACATGTTAAACAGAACAAATATGCACATATTGAAACCACACACTATGGCATGCATCTCTGCACCACGGCATTCATCGACCTTCAAGCTCACATCGCGGCATACAGTAATTACGCCGTGACATTCGAGCACAGGTCTTCACAACATCGCATCATGTAGTTGTCACGCCGCGGCATTCAACTAAATTCTAATTTACGCCGCGGCATTCACATGACATGCCATGGCATTCAAACATTTTTTATCCAACGCTGCGACATGAAGGTTCCACGATGCGACATTCATAGATATTTCCAACACACGCAGCGACATACATGACCCACGTCGTGGTGCAAATACCAAAAATATGTGCTTTTTTTTAATAGGCAGACACGTCGCAGCATGCAACATTAGCTCTGTGGCGCTTTGCTCTCTGGATTTTGGCTTAATGCAACATAAATTATGAAGTCCGCAGGAAATATGAACTTATCCACTTTGACTAAAACATCTTCAACAATTCTCCTTAGATAAGTATACGAGCGATCAACTAGTTAGAGGGTCACTAACGTTGGCTTGCATTCCCCCAAACCTAGCCTTTGGAAAATGGATAAGGGCATGAGATTAATGCTTGCCCCTATGTTACATAAAGCTTGTCCAAAGAATTGAACTCCTATGGCACACAAAATCATGAAGCTTCTCAAATCCTTCAATTTTGGAGGAAGCTTTTGTTGCAGAACAACATTGCATTCCTTCGATAATGCCACAGTTTCAAACTCACCCAATTTTCACTTTTTTGACAGAATGTCTTTCATAAACTTGACATAAACCAACTGCTCTTTTGCTAACTGCAAGTGCACGGGTCGCTGAAGTAATTAAAATGATAAGTAAGATCGTCTCCACAGGGACTGTGGTAACTTCCAAAGCTAAATATTAATCTACAACTTAATTAATTCTATTCAAGCAAACATAAAATGAAAAAGGGGTTGATAAATAAATTACAAAGCATAAAGAAAAAATAAAGATAGGTTGAGAATATAGAGAGTTCTTTTTCACCCCCTATTTCAACTGATAACATATAATCCCCTTGAGCAAACAAACGATTAGATTTGGTTAGCCTAAGAAACTAACTTAGTTAAAAGCTTATGTCTAGGATGATTAACCTTATGTTACTTACCTAGTTCACTATGTGTCCATGAGAACTAGAGCAAACAACAAGGATTAAGATCGATTCTCAACTAAGACTATGCACGACTAATAGGTATATGTCTATCCTATTAATGAATCAACCCATTTCGCAATTGGAATGAAATCAAACATGCATCTACTATACAAATGATCTAAAACCTAAGGTCCTATGTCTAGGCAAAATAGATTTTAACAAATCACTCACAAGTTGATCAAACAAATAAGAGCATTAAGTACAATATGATAAAACAAAACTCAAATCTTTCATATAAACTCAAAAGGGGTACAAATCAATCAATATTGAAAGGAAAATTCAAAGAATACTCTAAACACAATTAGCTACACATTGAATATGAAACTGTACTACAAAAATCTATATTCAAGATAAATGGGGGAGAGAGAGATAAGAAGAAACAGAAGAAGAAGCCCCAATGGGTTGAGCCTTGAAGCTTGAATCTCTTTCTAAGACGAAGATAACCTCTGATCTTGGCTCCTTCAACCCTCTTTTAACCCTAAAATGCCTTCCTAGCTGCTGGATTCTCTAATGGGCAAAAGCCCCAAAATGTAATATAAGAGACAGAAGAGAGAGAAAAGGAAAGAAAATAGAAAAACCTAGGAGAACCCCTCTAAAATCTGTGTTCCACGTATTTATAGATGCACAGATTTAGCGCGTCATGCCACGACATTACACAACACGTGCCGCGGCATGCAAAACTTAGGGCACTAGCACCGCGACATTCGTTTCTTTGTGTCACGGCGTGACAACCTCAGGATGACAAGGTGCACAGGCAGAGAGCAAGATGCCGCAACGTGGAGTTCCTTGCACCGTGGCGTGAAGTACTGGAGCTTGTCTTGTGATTCCTCATTCAATGCAGGGCCTTGCTTGCTTCAAAGTGGTTCTTTTGGGACCATCCTACAATTAAGAAATCACCTTAGTTAAATACAAATGTAATTAAGCTCAATCAAATCAAAGATTAAGAAGAATTTAAACAAGATTGATAAGGAAGACCTCAACATGTATTTTGCATGAAAATGAGGCTAAAGCCTTCCAATAGTGCATCACAACAAGGACAAAGTCATCAATAATGCATAGAGATATAGCACAAATAACTACATTTTATGGAGTTATCAACATTTGTTCTAGTACCTCGATAAAAGGAATGTTGATGTGAAGCTTCTTAAAACTTCTAAAAATTTCTTGAATTGTGCATCCATCTTGTGCGTAACTTGTCTGTCAGGGAAGGGTAGAGGATGTGTATAAAGCTTGTCCTCTACCTTCTATTAGATAACTTTTTTTTTCTTTTCCACTCCCTTTTTCACCATCTCCTAGTCCTTTCTCGCTTCGACCTCTTCCTCAAGTGGCTTTGTCTTCAGGTTTCCTTCTATGTCCTTCCCACTCCTCAATGTGTTGGCTTTGTAATGCTCATCGGAGGCACTTTTTGGATTTTTGACAGTGTCACTTGGATAGGTACCTGGGGGCTTATTGTTGATGGCACTTTCCAAATGCCCTACTTGCGTTTCCAATGCTCTCTATGAAGCAGTTTGGCCTTGAATCATTGAATCATTCTTTACTAGATGAGCATAAGTCTTTGTCATGAAAGAATCAGTCTTAACCATCAACTACATGAACCAAGGGGTAAATTTCTATCCCATTAGCTAATTAACTCACCCTATGAATTAAATGAAGTTAAACATACATCAACCATATCTATGATCTAAAACCTAAATTCCTATGTCTAGTTCAATAGATTTTATCAAATCACATTACATGTTGATCAAACACTCAAGAGCATTAAGAGAAACATGGATGAACAAAACCAAACATCATCATTAACTCAAAAGGGTACAAAGTTATCAAAATACATAGAAGGATCCAAAAGAACCCATAAAAATAGCTTAGATAGCCATGGAACATGAAAATCTCATGAAAAGATTCATGTCCATGACCTAGAATAAGAGAGAATAAAGAGAAAAAAAGGAAGACACTATGATGGAAGCCCTTGGATGCTTGATCCTCCTTAAAAAATGGTGGCTTCCACTTCCACTCCCTTTGTTGCTCTCACAATGATGAAACCCTAGTTGTATTTTCTTTATTCTCTCTAGTTAGTTCTCATAGAAATATGATGGAATAGTATTTACAAGCCAATATTTTCAATTACATGCCCCGACATTGACCATTTGCATCGCGGCGCGTGCTGAAATTAGGTCACTACACTGTGATATTCATTCCTTCATGTCGTGGCGTTCAAGCCATGGGTTTCAGTATGTAGCAATCTGAATACACCATATGTCTGCGCTGTGGCTTGAGATGCTGAAATTCACACTTGGCTTTCTCTTCCAATGTTTAGTCTAAATCCTCTAGATTTCTGCTTGATTGGAGTCCTTCCTGCAATAAAGAAATCATCAAGTTAATCACAGTTGCAAATTCACTTAATCACTTGAAGAATATTCAAGATTTTCTCAAAATCATATAGGAAGATTTCAAGATTGAATTCAAAGGATATACGCCTAAAATCTTTCATATATGCATCATAAGAAGGAATAAGCATTCTTTATAGCATAGATGCAGGATATAAATAACTATATTTTATAGAGTTATCAGTAGACGTGAGATAGCTTTGATATGTTATACAGTTGTATGGACGATTGTATAATGTTGATATATGATTTATATTAGTGAATGCCATGAAATATATGAATATTCCTGAGACTTTTTATATCCTCACCCCTTTCTTTTTTTCCATGGTAAAAGTAGGTCAAGATCCTTCAAAAAGCAAGAAGATAAAGAAGCCGAAGAACTAATGTAGTTTAGTTTCCTTTGTTTCTTACATAATCAAAGTTGATGTACTTAGTTATATTTGCTTTGAAGATATATAAGTTGTATATATAACACTTTGCCCAAAAGGGCTATTGATGTATATGTGTATGACTTGTTAGTTATGGTTCTCTATAATTACTAATAAATGTTATGGATTAATTAATATTCAAGTTAGTGTTGGTGTACGCCCTAGAGGTCGATACATTTTGTCTGTATTTACATATATTGTATTATGCTATTTTTAATATATGAGGCATTTCATTTATTGTGTTCTTTTTGATAAACAAAATAAAGTCCTTAGAATAGTAAGTTTAATGTTGTTGGACATCAAGTGGTGGATAAAACACTATTCTTAAATGTCCTTGGTCAAGTATTATTGTTAATTAGGACAACAATAATGCTTTGAGACTAGTATGTGCATAGACTGATGGCCACATGTCACTGGTCATGGATATGAGATATCAAGTCTTCACATGGGTACATATTAGATTAATAATGTACTAGACAGACCTGTCATGAGAACACTACATGGATCGTTATGTGAGTATCATAAGCGATTCTTATAATGACAATAGTGTATGTGGAGCTTTGACCTAAAATCACTACGATTCCTACATGAGGAGTTGTGTGTATTAATGTCGTCAAATGTCATTTCTAACAAGGGGATTATAAAGTCAGTTATTGGACATACCTCGAATCATACGGAGGGATGTGAGCGGCCTAGATGGGATTTGTCCCTCATATATAACAGGAGCGATATCTTTAGGGCCCCTGATTGAGTGAGACTGCGAAATGCATGACCATGCCCAAATGAATTGATATGAGATATCAATCTCATTTGTTGTTATTAAGTCTACTCGAGTATTAGGAAATGAAGGATTGAACTATATAAGAGTGACATATTCCATGCCTTGTGTTCAATCTAGATATCTAGACAAAGGAACTAAACTACACGGAAACATTGGTCACGGAAAAGGTTATGTCAAATCACTGACATTCTCATTACTTGGGTGCCAATGATGTGTCTCTAGATACCACTCACTGCTTGTAATATTAAAATGAGATTTTAATATTACTGCCAATATTATGAGTACCTGTAGGGTCGCACACATAGAACAGACTAAATTGGAGTAATTTAGAGTCTAAGTTGGACTAGGATTCAATCGTGGGTCAGACTCATAACAGATGAGTCTAGGGCTGCATAACTTACTTTACTACTGCTCACACTCACTTAAGATAGTCATTATTATAATTAGTACTGCTAAGGGGGCTGCAAGGTACGCATTACAGAATCCTAGCCACACCTACAAAAAGTGAGTGAGAAAGTGATAGGCTTCTTCTTTTCTCTTCGCAACTAGCACTATATGAGAGAAGCATGACTCCTATTTGCGGACATTGGATGTTTGTGAGTCAGTCCATGTGGATACCATAGAGACATCGTCGTTGTTATGGTATTGGTGATTCACGTCTCTTGTTTTGATCACGCTTCAAGAGGTAAACTTTTTTTTTAAAAACAAAACTCGGATTATGGCTTTTTCGCATGGATCCTTGGTGGGAATTCTATTTTTCACTGCGTGATGTATCCGTGATTCCCAACAGTTAGAAGTAGCATACCTAATACGACTTATCCAGGTATATGTCAGATATACTACGTTATCTGTATTAGGATGTTACATTATGTTATCAAAGCCATTTATCCTTTTGAGTCAGGGTATGGATTGGCTAGGCTCAGACAAGTTTAGAGTTTTCCACTAAGTGTTATGCATTTCTTGTCTCATACGTGAGATGTGTTGATAGAATTGCCTGACAGGCCTTAAGTTTGAATGTTAATGGTTACTGTTACACATAGTGTGTATAGGGAACTATTACTTCACCAAGGCGAATTGGGAAAAATAGGAATTCTTCAAGTGAAAGCTCAGTCATTATGGTTGAAGTATGCTTAAAGATGGTAACTACTAAAAGGAAGTAGACTGCTATCGTAAACAGAGTTTTAGAGGAGATGGAAATAAGTTCAACTTAGCAACTAGTACCACCAGTATAGTTAGTGTATGGAATTGTGGTTGCAGAGAATCGAAACATTCTAGATCTCTCAAAGTTTAGAAAGGCCAACCCTGCATCCTTTAAGAGAAAGTAAGACCCATTTAGAATAGGGAGATGACTTAAGAAAATGGAGAAAAATCTTAGTAGTTGAGGTTTGTTCAAATGATCTAAGAGTTTTGGTTGTCTCCTATATCTTAGAAAGGGAGGTAGAGTTTTGGTGAGTCAGTGTCAAGAAGGTGTTGATGCTTTTGACACTTACATTACTTGGGGAGTGTTTAGAAATTCTTTTCTAGATAAATACTACCCTAAGAACATATAAAATGCCAAGGATATAGAGTTCCTAAGACCTGAGCAAGGTGGCATGTTAGTAGGCCAGAAAATGGCTAAGTTTGAAGAAGTAAGAACTAAGTATAGAGTAAGTTATAGAATCGAACTTTAATCCATAGAACACTGAGTTAAGGGGTAGTGTAGTGGTGTTCATTTTCTGAGTTCATCATTCTTAGTCGTGGTAGCTGACAAAGGATGAATATTATCGAGTTCTTCATGGTACTTGAAGTAAAATCATGATTTAGCGAAGTGGAGTTATGTCCTTTGAATTTATATCTGAGCATATATAAGTGGAAACATTTATCGGAATTACTAATACAAGTAAGGCAAGAGAGTTTTACTTATCATATAGGCATAATTTTCTTTCTTATAAGTAAAGTTGAGTTAAATATGCAAGTTTTAGATAAATGCTCTATTATCTCATTAAGTTGGATTGAAATAGAGTATTAGTAAAGAGGTGGTTCCTTTAATAGTTAAAGATGAACCATAACACAATTATCCTAACTAAGGGAGCGAAATAAGCCCTTTGACCTTGCAAAGGAATGAGAAAAACACTATGCTAAGGATGGAATTATAAGACGAAGGAGCGAAAAGGCACCTTCTGAAGGTAAAGATGTGAGTAAAACACTTTACTAATATGCAAATCAAGAAGCTCTCTACATAGGTAAGTGAGTGAGACTAAATATATTAACTCTTGCCAAGGGTGGTAAAGGAGTGAGAAAAATACTTTACCTAGTAGTGGTAGAGGAGTGAGATAAATACTCTACCTAGGACATAGTAGTGAGTTAAGCTCTTAGTCAAGAAACATGAGGAGTGAGAAAAACACTCATGTTAAAGGTAGTAAAAGTGAGATAAGCTCTTTACCAAGGGTCTCAAGTGAAAGGTATTAAAGTGAGTTAAACTCTCTGCCTAGGGTAGTAAAGCGAGAAAAGCTTATTACCAAAGGTAATAGGATGAATGAAATCCTACGCCAGGCAAAGAAGTGAGGTAAACACTTTGCCAAGTAGTAAGGATAATTTTAAGACAACATTTTAGAATGACTTAAGTTTAGTGTTTACTGAATAGACTTAGAGAGCTATTTGACTACGCCATTTTAGAATGGTAGGTTAGGCTAACTGATTAGACAAAGGAAGCTATTCAATTGGCAAGAGTTTCAGGTTGATCAAATGAACTAAGAGAGTTATTCAAATAGCATAGTTTTGATTAGTCAAAATAGGCAAAGATAAGCATATTTACGATTGATTGAAAATGGCAAAATGGTGCTTTTAGTGCCATTCAAAGAGAATAGATAAGGGTCCTGACAACTAGCCTCACGTGGAACAAAAGTTACAAGGTTTTCACAAGAGGAAGATAGGGGATAATAGGCATAAGTAGTGTGCTTCTAGGTCTAGCTATCCTCAAGATAAGTCAAGTAAGTTTAAGTAGAAATGAAGGGACCAAAATGTGATAGATGTGGGAAACAACCATGTGGTAGACCTTGTCTAGTAGGCCGAATAGTATGTTAAACTTATGGCTGACCAGAATAATTTTGAGTAGGTGTACACTAAAACAGGGAGCAGTGCCTAACCTCAAGTTAGAGTAAGAGTTTATACTCTGGATAGTAAGGAGGCGGCTCAGACTCCCGATCTTATACTAGGTAAGGACATAATTAAAGATAATCTCTAAGTTGTATTGTATAATTCAGGAGTATCCCCACTCCTTGATTTCATATGAATTTGTAAAGAGATTAGATTTACCTATGTTTGAGTTTCGCCATGTTTTATCCTTGTCTACTCTAATAGGCAAGTTAATCATAACTTTCTTGGTAAGTTTGGATTGTTGTGTAAGAATAGAAAGTAAAATTTCTTTTGTAAATCTTATCAGTTTATCTCTTTTTAACATAGACATTAGACTAGGTATGGTTTTGGTTATAAGCAAACCATGTTGTTTTGGATTGATCAGATTAGACATTGAGGTTTATATTTGATGATTCTTCTGTAACTATTCCTTAGAGTCTATGTTTGGAGAGTTAAACAAGTGAGCAACTTCTTAGAAAAGGGAGACTTAAGGATATTATTTCCTTTCCTCCTTATTTATGAAGTTGAGTAAATCTTAGGGAATATAGTTGTGATGGGAGGATATCTAAAAGTGTTTCCTAGGTAGATAACCAAGTTACCACCTAAGAGAGAAGCATAACTCACTTTAGGTTTGATACAAGTTAAGTTAGTAGATGTTTCTAGATTCAATAAGTTAATCTTACAGAATGAAAACCTCTAAGGTTGAGTTAGATACAACTAAGTAAGGTGACAATCTCTCGAGAATAATATCATTTCTAATATTAGGTAAGGAAATTTTAGGGACAAAATTTAAAAAAAGAGGGGAGAAATGTAACATCCTCTTTTTAGCATGTTAGACTAGTTTATGGTTACAAAGGTAGCATAACACTTGATTAACATGTGAGTTAAGCTTTGTGACAAACTAAGTTAGTTTAGGCACTTTGTTACAACCTAGATTGTATAAAGTAGTTTAAAATGGATCTGATAGTAGCATAAATCACTAAGTTGTGGGAAATAAACCTAGAGAGTTTATTTACAAGTGACTAATAGGTGCAAGAGGATGTAGTTAAAAATTAAGAATAATTGGAGTTAGTTTGGTATTTTTAGGCATATTGGGTGTGCATTTAATGACAGATTGACTAGCAGCAGATATGAAAAATTATGCTAATGGTGAAACAACATTTTTAATGAATCTTAGTATTTATTTTAAAGTTGTTGGAAGTTGAAAAACTTGATTTAGCTAAATCTAAGTGTTTCTAGCATATCAGGAAGTAATAGTGAAATATCTTAAGGCTATAAGTCACTTACGGTTTCTGTAGCCTCTTTTGTTGACTATATAACATGATATTTCACTCACTTTGGACCGTTCCTTCATCTTCTTTCATGAAACAAAATTACAGTAGCAACAACAAAGGAAAACAAAGAGAGAAAAGAAGAGAAAGCAAAAGGGGAGGAAGAGGAAAGGATCAAGAGAGTTAAAGGCAAGGCCAAGACTGATCTTCAACCATCACAAAGAGCTTGAGGTAAGGGATTCTAACCTTAAACTTCATCACTTTCCTCCATCTTTCTCTATAGTTGGAGTTAGATCACTAGATTAGTAAGAAATGGATTTGATGAGCAAATTTGTGTTCTTGGCTTGGTTTATAGTTCAAAGAGTTGAGTTAGGGTGTTTATAGCTTGTTGGATGCATGGTAGCTTGTTTATGCTTGGTAGATATCCATGGGCCACCTTGAAGTACAAGTTGGTAAATGGAATTCTATTTGCTTGATTGAGTTTAAATCCATGACTGATGGGTTGAATTTAGTGTTTAATGATTCTAACATGATTGGAGACCATGATTAGGGTTGGAAAACACTTAGACGCCAAGATTGGAAGGTTAAAAATAGATTTGGAACCAATGGAACAGTGGCTCGATTTTTACAGAATTTTTTGTAGCAAAGTCATGCCTAGGCTCAAGATTTCCATACCTTGGCATGGACTAAGAACTTTCAGTCCAGGATCAACCAGATAGTGCCACACTAAGGCGTGGGAGGTTCATGCCTAGGCGTGAGACAAGATAACATCCTAACAGCTTATAATGTTTGTTGCATAACTTGAGCTATAGTTATCGGATTGACCTAGTTCTTGTTTTATTTGAAAGCTAAGACATAAGGCTTTATGTAGTAAAAACTTCATATTTTTATCCCAACTCAAGTAACACTAGTTTTTGTTTGAATCTGAGTCAGATTCTGTAAAAGTAAGCCTTCTGGAACTTAGTAAACCAGATTGCATAACTTCTTGCTCCGATGTGAAAATTGCATGAGACTAGTGGCATTTTGAAGTTGACATGTAAAGCTATGAGTGGTAAAAATTTCAAGAATTTTGAACTCCTTACGCATTCCCAGTTTTAGTTTAAAGTCAAGTCAGATTCTAGGAAAACAGGTAGTTGCCCTGTTTCAGCCTCTATATTTTGTTGCATAACTTTGGCAACACTAAGTCAAATGAGGTGAGGTTTGTTGCATTTGAAATATATGAGATAAGGCTATTTTCATATAAAATTCTAAAGTTTTAGAAGTTAGGATGTACATTTGGTGCATTCTTAAAAATCATCCTTTCTAGGCACCCAAAGTAGTTGCCTAGGAAGTTTATTTTGGGAAAGAGGATTTTCCTACTAGATAAAATACCTTATGTAACACCCCTTGATGTAGCAACCGCAGCGCAATCGTCATTACACCACAGTTACTAAATCCAGGTGTGTCATAG
The DNA here is from genome assembly GCA_029884605.1 of Ormosia emarginata. Classification (NCBI taxonomy): domain Eukaryota; kingdom Viridiplantae; phylum Streptophyta; class Magnoliopsida; order Fabales; family Fabaceae; genus Ormosia; species Ormosia emarginata. The sequence goes on along the minus strand of JAQQTP010000074.1, from coordinate 20,488,347 downwards.
TCATAATAACAGTAGTTTCAAATTTTACGAGTGTATTTTTGTTTTCACATTTATGCATAAATAGAAAAATACGAGCCATGAATGAAATATAAATGTATTCAACCCTTAATACAACCAATGAAATGACATCACATTCCTTATATATATATTTCATAGCCAACTTACATTAATCACTAATGACATAGAATATAATAATTACAGAGTCAAACAAAATACAGCGGAAATAAAACACCAAAGGGGAGAAGTGGTAACCCAGGGATGGGTACTACCAGCAGACGAGTCCGCAACCCCATATGCGCATGACACTCAGCGCCCCAGTTGATACAACCGGCATCAATACCTCCACGTAGCTGTACTCCTACGAGAATCGAAGAAATATCGTCCAGGTTCCCAACCCCATAGGCAATGTGTGATTCCTCTTTATCTTTTTCACGATCTTTTATCAAATATGAATATAAAACAGCAATACAGAAATATAGGAAAGAGGTGAGACACTCGACATTCATTACCACTATTGGCAGCAAGAAAATAGCACGGCGCAAAGTGCCCACTGAGCAATACAGTTCATATATGCATCAATAGCAACAACAGAATTTATAATAAAAGCAATTCAATTCTAAGCAATAATCAAAGTTAATAATAACAGTGATGTTTATGGTAAGGGTAGAACAACAGTAAGCAATAGCAGGCAGATCACAATAGTATTTCCAGAAATCAGCACAACAATCAGATAATCATTTATAGGTATTCATGCTCAACAGTTTATAAGACCAGTAATGAACGATGCACAATGCATGCTTTCCCAATCCCTACTCCATGGAGCTAGACTCAATCAAGCGGAGAGAAAGATCAGGAGACGTGTCTGCAACTCGGCTGCCGCGGCCAGGTGCTAAAACTCAACAGTTTTCTACGTGCACATCAGGCATTGTACAGATAGCCCACGCTCGATCATGACATAGGACAGTGTCAAGTCCGGATCGTCGGTGTGTTTGCATCGGTTTGCCCCACGGTACAGAGGAGCTCTAAACTGTCCATGTGAGGGACCCGCACCCCGACACCCCGAGGTCATAACTGTTGGGAATTTGCGGATCAAAAGTCTCGCAGTGGAATAACAGAATTCCCTCACAGGATCCATGCGAAAAATCCATAATCCGAGTTTTTAAATTTTTACCTCTTGAAGCGTGATAGACACAAGCGAGGAGAATCACCAACACCGTAATAGCGACGATGTTTTTGCGGTATCCACACGAACAGACTTGCAAAAGGAGTCACGCCTCTGTTTTCGTAGTGCTAGCTACGAAGAGAGGAGAAGAAGACCTCACTATCTCTCACTCACTTTCTGTAGGTGCGGCTTGGGTTGTGATGTAACCTAGTAGCAGCCCCCTTAGCAGTACTATTTATAACAGTGGCTGCCTTAAGTGAGTGTGAGCAGTAGCAAGGTAAGTGGTGCAACCCTAAACCCATATGTCATGAGTTAGGCCCACAGTTGAATCCGAGTCCAACTTGGATTCTGATTACTCCAATTTAGTCTGTTCTAAGTGTGTGACCCTGCAGGTTCTCATGACGTTGGTAGTAATATTAAAATCTCATTTTAATATTACAAATAGTGAGCGGTATTTAGCAACACATCACTGCTACCCAAGTAATGAGAATGTCAGTTATTTGACATAACCTATCTGTGACCAATGTTTCCGTGTAGTTTAGTCCCTTTGTCTAGATATCTAGATTGAACACAAGGCATAGAACGTGTCACCCTTGTTTAGTTCAATCTTCAGTTTCCTGATTCCCGAGTAGACATAGTAATAACAAATAAGATCAATATCTCATATTGACTCATTTGAGCATGGCCATGCATTTCGTAGTCTCACTCAATCAGGGGGCCCGAAGATATCGCTCCTGTTATGTAGGAGGGACAAATCCCATCTAGGTCACTCACATCCCTCCACATGTATTGCGGCATGTCTAATAACCAACGTTATAATCATCTTGTTACAAGATGACGTTTGATGGCATTAAAACACACACTCCTCATGTAGGAATCGTAGTGATTTCGGTCAAAGGACCACATACACCATTATCACTATGAGAATCGCTTATGACACTCACGTAACGATCCACGTAGCGTTCTCATGGCGGGTCTGTCCAATACATCATTACTCTAATATGTATCCATGTGTAGACTTGATATCTCATATCCATGACCCGTGAGATGTGGTCATCAGTCTACGCACATACTAGCCTCAATGTATTATTGTTGTCCTAATTAACAATAATACTTGACTAGGGACATTTAAGAATAGTGTTTTATCCAATAGGATCTCACGATCAAGTCATCCACTTGATGTCCTATGGTATCAAACTTACTATTCTAAGGACTTTATTATGTCTACTAAAAAGAACACAATAAATGAAATGCCTCATATAAAATAACATAATATAATGTATGTAAATACAAACAAAATGTATTGGCCACTAGGGCATACACCAACAATCTCCCACTTGCACTAGAGCCAATCAGGCATATTTCTAATGCCTAAATACCTAGTGTGACCCTCATGCTTCATTGTGCAAGAGGCTTCGTCGAGTGGATCAGCAATGTTATCATCTGTTGGTACTCGCATATCTTCACATCTCCTCTATCGATGATTTCTCGAATGAGATGGAAGCGCCTAAGTATATGTTTGGATCGCTGGTGAGTTCTGGGCTCCTTAGCTTGTGCAATGGCTCCATTATTATCACAATAGAGGTCCACTGGGTCCACAATGCTAGGAACTACACCAAGCTTTCTAATCCAAACGGCCTCCTTTGCTGCATTGGAGGCAACAATATACTCAGCCTCTGTGGTAGAATCAGCGACTGTCTCCTGCTTTGAACTCTTCCAGCTCACAGCCCCACCATTCAGGCAATAAACAAAACCCGATTGCGATCTGGAGTCGTCCTTATCGGTTTGGAAGCTAGCATCAGTGTAACCCTTTACTACTAGTTCCTCTTCGGCTCCATATACCAAAAATGAATCCTTAGTTCTTCTCAAGTACTTAAGGATGTTCTTGACAAACACACTCCTGACTCTCACCGGGATCGATCGGTACACGCCGTCATGCTCAAAGCATACGAGATATCCGGTCGAGTACATAACATGGCATACATGATAGATCCAATTGCGGATGCATATGGAATCTTACTCATGTGATCCCTCTCATCCCGGGTGGAAGGGATTGAGCCTTAGATAGGCTTATACCATGCGACATAGGCAAGAGTCCTTTCTTGGATTCATGCATGTTAAAACGTCTTAACACTTTGTCTATGTATGTACTCTGACTTAGGCCAAGCAATCTCTGCGACCTATCTCTATAGATCCTGATACCTAATACATAGGTGGCTTCGCCTAAGTCCTTCATAGAAAAGCACTTCCCTAACCAAGTCTTTACGGACTGTAGGGTAGGGATGTCATTTCCAATTAGTAGTATGTCATCTATATACAATACTAGAAAGACAACTGTGCTCCCACTAACCTTCTTGTAGACACAAGATTCTTCTTCATTTTTGATAAAACCAAACTATTTGATTGTATCATCAAAATGAAGATTCTAGCTTCTGGAAGCTTGCTTCAATCCATAAATAGATCGTTGCAACTTGTATACCTTTGTAGCATCCTGTGGAGTGGCAAAACCCTCAGGTTGTGTCATGTACACATCCTCGAGAAGATTTCCATTAAGGAAAGCGCTTTTGACATCCATTTGCCGATTTCATAATCATGGTATGCTTTAATAGCAAGCAAGATCCGAATGATTTAAGCATCGCAACCGGGGAAAAAGTCTCATCATAGTCTACACCATGAATTTGCTTAAAACCTTTAGCCACCAATCGCGCCTTAATGGTATGCACATTACCATCCATGTCGGTTTTCTTCTTAAAAACCCACTTGCACCCAATGGGTTTTATCCCTTCAGGTGGGTGAACCAAGGTCCATACCTGGTTGGTATACATGGATTCCATTTCAGATCTCATGGCCTTAAGCCATTTTTTAGATTCTGGGCCAATAATGGCTTCCTGGTAAGTCACAGGCTCATCTTGATCCATGAGTAATACGTCACCTTGTTGAGTCATGAGAAATCCATATCTCTCTGGTTGACGACGTATCCTGTTAGACCTACGCGGGTCTTGTGCTACTAGAGCAGATTGTGGTTCCACAACGACTTGTGGAGGCTGCTCTATTTCCACCATTGGTTCGTTGCTACTTTGTGAACTTTGAATTTCTTCAAGTTCTACTTTCCTCCCATCGATTCCTTTGGAGATAAACTCCTTTTCTAGGAATACAGCAGTCCGTGCGACAAACACTTTGCCCTCGGTAGGATTATAGAAATAGTATCCCTTGGTTTCCTTAGGATACCCCACAAAGAAGCATTTATCTGATTTTGGGCCAAGCTTATCAGAAACTTGACGTTTCACATAAGCTTCGCAACCCCAAATCTTCATAAAAGACATACTAGGTCTTCTCCCAGTCCACATCTCATATGGTGTCTGTTGAACCGTCTTAGATGGAACACGGTTAAGTGTGAAAGCTGCTGTTAACAGAGCATGTCCCCAGAAGGAGCCTAGAAGGTCTGCATGACTCATCATGGATCGGACCATGAACAACAAGGTCCGGTTCCTCCTTTCAGAAACACCATTCCATTGTGGTGTTCCAGGAGGAGTGAGTTGAGATATTATCCCACACTCTTTCAGATGATCATCAAACTGTTGGCTTAAGTATTCACCTCCTCGATCTGATCGAAGGATTTTAATACTCTTGCCAAGTTGGTTTTGTACTTCATTCTTGAACTCTTTGAACTTTTCAAAGGATTCGATTTGTGCTTCATAAGATATACAAATCCATATCTACTGAAATCATCGGTAAATGTAATGAAATCGAAAACCGCCTCTAGCTAGTGTGTTTAGTGGCCCACATACATCACTATGTATGAGGCCCAAAAGATCACTAGCCCTTTCACCTTGTCCAGTGAATGGGGCCTTAGTCATCTTTTCCAATAAACAAGATTCACATGTCTCATATGATTCGTAATCAAACGAGTCCAAGAATCCATCTTTATGGAGTTTGGAAATGCGTTTCTCATTTATATGGCCCAAACGACAATGTCAGAGATAAGTCGGGTTCATATCATTTGACTTGAACCTCTTTGTATTTACATTATAAATGGGCGTTTCGAGATCAAGGACATAAAGTCCATTACTCAAATGTGCACTACCATAGAAAATATCATTCAAATAAAGAGAACAACTTTTGTTCTTAATTATAAAAGTAAAACCCTTCTTGTCCAAACAAGAAACAGAAATGATATTCTGCTAATAGCGTGCACAAAATAACAATTATCCAATTCAATTACAAGCCCAGTTGGCAAAGCTAATAAATAAGTCCCTACGGCTAGTGCAAACCTTTGCTCCATTTCCCACTCGTAGGTCGACTTCACCCTTAGTCAATGGTCTCTTGCTCTTTAGATCCTGCACATTTACACAAATGTGAGATCCACATCCAAGTATCTAATACCCATGATGCGAAGTAGATAAATTGACTTCTATAACAAAAATACCCGAAGTGGAAGTCTCACTTCCCTTCTTCTTCTTGAGCTCCTCTAGGTACTTGGCACAGTTCCTCTTCTAATGTCCTGGTTCGACCACGGTGGAAGCATGTACCTTCCTTAGCCACTCCACCCACTGGTTTCAAGCTAGAAGTGCTAGGCTTGGACTTTTCCTTGCCCTTACCCTTCCACTTGTCCTGGGGCTTTTTCTGCTGTTTCTTGCCCTTATTCTTATGGACCATCATTATGGCCTTTCCTTTGCCTTTGTTTATGTTCTGCTCAGCAGTTCTCAACATGCTTAGCAGCTCTGGTAGTGGTTTGTCAATTTCATTCATGTTGTAGTTCATGACAAATTGACTAAAACTATCTGGCAACGATTGCAGGACTAAGTCAGTGGCCAACTCTTAGCCCATAGGAAAACCGAGTCTCTCAAGGTTTTCAATGTACCCAATCATCTTGAGTACATGAGCACCAACAGGGCTTCCCTCTACCAGCTTACACTGAAAGAGTGCTTTGGAGACCTCATATCTCTCATGTCTAGCCTGCTCTTGATAAAGCTTTTTGAGGTGTACGATCATATCGTATGCTTCCATGTTCTCGTGTTGCTTTTGGAGCTCAGAGTTCATGGTGGCTAGCATTAGACATCCAATGTCCAAGGCATCATCTTGATGCTTCTTATAAGCATCTCTTTCAGCTCTAGGGGCATTAGCAGCAGGTGGTTCAGGAATAGGTTGTTCTAAAACATACAGCTTTTTCTCTTGCATGAGGACCATCCTCAAGTTCCTGTACCGGTCTAGGAAATTTGTCCCAGACAACTTGTCCTTCTCAAGGACCGATCGCAATGATAAGTTACTTGATGTGTTTGTTGCCATGGTAATCTATCAACAGAAATATGCAAAATATAAGTATTATGCTATAAACATATTTAACAAGGTCTTTTAATTAAATACGTCTCCCACTATTTTATTCAAATCAATAACCCTCAGCATTGACTTGGGAAATCCCATTGGAAGATTTCCTAGTGGGCCAAGATCCATATTTCACCTAGTTTTGAGTCAGCTTTGGCTGATCGCCCAAAATTCGATTATTTAGGTAGGAAACTCTTTCCAATTACATCACATGCAACTCTTGGATAGTTGGGTGAATAACACTTATTCTAATCCATCTAATGGACTAAAGCCCAACTTCATGCCTCTAAGCCTTCAATCCTATTGAAATGGCCTAGTTAAGTCAAACCCAATGGTTGACAATTGGATATTACTATTATCCTATCGCATCTTACTAATATAGATAAAGGCACCCTACTTTGGCGACCTACACTTGATCGATATTAGTCTTGACGAGTGTCACGCATTGGAAGGCATCACATAATGACTTAATATTTTCTTTGAGGGAATTTTATTATTAGATCTCACCATTTATTAAACTTGTTTAACATACCATAAACATTATCCATGCATCTCATACATATAAACCATATAATAAATGTGACATGGTTATGGCCTCTAAGAGAGTAGCATTAATTAATGCCAGCTTCACCAAGCTTCTCCCACCAACGTCCTCACTTGAAGTCGTCTCCTTGTCTCCACATGAAGATTACATTATAGAAACCTCTTTTACATTCGAGGGGAGTTAGATGAGAAGAGAATGTACAATCAGAATGTAGAGAGAAAGGCACGACACGCAGGTCGTATTTAAAATAACCAAAAAGCATAAAATAAAGACTAAGGCCATAACCATGCACCATGCATCTCTAAGAATACATAAACACAAAGCAATAACACATTATTATTTTGCGAATTATAAAAACAGTTTTGAATATTGCACTTTCGAATATCACACACCACGAAACGGGGTTCGGGGCAGCGCCCCGGTTCAAAATTTTTCATTCATGTACCACCACTGGTTACTTGAACAAAAATTCGAGTTGGACCCCTCCTGCCTCTATGACGGCTAGGGCAACAACACTTGAACCCTAAGGCCCGCAAACACATGAACGCTTCATGTGCCGCAGGGTTCCTCACAGCCGTCATCGCCTATCCGAAACAAGGTTTCCGAGATGCGTGAAGACATGAACACTTCATGTCATGAGGAAGCTTCATGGCCGTCGCAAAACGGAAACAAGGTTTCCAAAATCTTGTGTCGCACTGCTGTGTATATCGCATTCATACAGAAAGTATGCAGAAATAGAAAGCATTCAAAACAGTTTTCGTAGAATCATACATATCACATATGTATATACCGGAAAAACGCAAAAATAGAAAGCATTCAAAACGATTTTCATTCATACATATCATATATATATACTAGAAAAAATGCAGAAACAGAAAGCTTTCAAAATAGTTTTTGCAAAAACATATGAACATCTTCATGGTTTCAGAAACAACATATAAAGATCATATCTTTTATCAAAAGAAAGCAACGAATCATGTTATCGCATATAACAAGAAAAGCAAAAAAAACCGAATCATGGTTTCGCAAGTGTCTCTGATACCACTGTTGGGAATTTGCGGATCAAAAGTCTCGCAGCGGAATAACAGAATTCCCTCACAGGATCCATGCGAAAAATCCATAATCCGAGTTTTTAAATTTTTACCTCTTGAAGCGTGATAGACACAAGCGAGGTGAATCACCAACACCGTAATAGCGACGATGTTTTTGCGGTATCCACACGAACAGACTTGCAAAAGGAGTCACGCCTCTGTTTTCGTAGTGCTAGCTGCGAAGAGAGGAGAAGAAGACCTCACTATCTCTCACTCACTTTCTGTAGGTGCGGCTAGGGTTGTGATGTAACCTAGTAGCAGCCCCTTTAGCAGTACTATTTATAACAGTGGCTGCCTTAAGTGAGTGTGAGCAGTAGCAAGGTAAGTGGTGCAACCCTAAACCCATCTGTCATGAGTTAGGCCCACAGTTGAATCCGAGTCCAACTTGGATTCTGATTACTCCAATTTAGTCTGTTCTAAGTGTGTGACCCTGCAGGTTCTCATGACGTTGGTAGTAATATTAAAATCTCATTTTAATATTACAAATAGTGAGCGGTATCTAGCAACACATCACTGCTACCCAAGTAATGAGAATGTCAGTGATTTGATATAACCTATCTGTGACTAATGTTTCCGTGTAGTTTAGTCCCTTTGTCTAGATATCCAGATTGAACACAAGGCATAGAACGTGTCACCCTTGTTTAGTTCAATCTTCAGTTTCCTGATTCCCGAGTAGACATAGTAATAACAAATAAGATCAATATCTCATATTGACTCATTTGAGCATGGCCATGCATTTCGTAGTCTCACTCAATCAGGGGGCCCGAAGATATCGCTCCTGTTATGTAGGAGGGACAAATCCCATCTAGGTCACTCACATCCCTCCATATGTATTGCGGCATGTCTAATAACCAACGTTATAATCATCTTGTTACAGATGACGTTTGATGGCATTAAAACACACAACTCCTCATGTAGGAATCGTAGTGATTTCAGGTCAAAGGACCACATACACCATTATCACTATGAGAATCGCTTATGACACTCACGTAACGATCCACGTAGCGTTCTCATGGCGGGTCTGTCCAATACATCATTACTCTAATATGTATCCATGTGTAGACTTGATATCTCATATCCATGACCCGTGAGATGTGGTCATCAGTCTACGCACATATTAGCCTCAATGTATTATTGTTGTCCTAATTAACAATAATACTTGACTAGGGACATTTAAGAATAGTGTTTTATCCAATAGGATCTCACGATCAAGTCATCCACTTGATGTCCTATGGTATCAAACTTACTATTCTAAGGACTTTATTATGTCTACCAAAAAGAACACAATAAATGAAATGCCTCATATAAAATAACATAATATAATGTATGTAAATACAAACAAAATGTATTGGCCACTAGGGCATACACCAACAATAACACGACCCACACTTGTCTATTCGCACCCGCACCCAGGGTGTGTTCAATCTCCTAGGCAACTCGGCCTTACAACAGTCCACAGGACATTCACAATGCATGAGACTCTATGCATGAACATGTATGGTCAACATCACATACCATTCCATAATATGCCACAATTGGCTCAAATAAGCATCAATACAACATTGGTCACTCATGTGAACCCACAATATCATAATATTGAAATCAGATAGGGTAATACGTTTTTAAGATTCATTATGCATTCTTATTCAAGATTTTCCATTCTTACAAGAATCCATCACTAAGTAAGTTTCCATCTCGCGTTATGCCCAAGTCTCTTGATACCAATCATTTAGTTTTTATTCTACATGGAATCAATCCGATTCCAAAAATTCATGATCAAAATCGTGGCTTCCCAAAGTCCACTACTAACATCAATTTCTCCCATTTTATGCATTAATTTCTTGATATCCTTTACTCAAGTTTTTGTTCACCAAATTCATTCTAATCCCTTGTAATTTTAGTCTAATATCCTGGCTTCAAATTGAGTTAAAGAACCCTTAAAGCTCTCCATCTCACATCCCAACATTAACATTTGTATTTCCAATTACATAGGCTTCATCTCACAGTTCCCTACTGGTTCTGTCATGGGCGCCTAGGTGCCATATCTGTAGCACCTGGGCGCTGGTGTAGCGCCTAGACGCTGACCACGAAGCGCCTGAGCGCTCACTGGGCCGCGTCACAGGGAAAACTTCCTGGGCACAGAGCGCCTAGGCGCTAGTGCATTAACAGGGGTTCTGCAGAATTCTTTTCTGCAGAGCCCTGGCCCATTCACTATCCAAAATCCCTCATCAATTTTCAACCATTCCAAAATGTGATACACAACATATAGTTACAAAATAGCAACATATGAGTTCATAATCATCAAGTCACATAATATACATTCATACATCTATACAAATCAAACAACAACATCATGGAAATAACCCAACATAACAAAGAGGGAAATCCAACATGGATTCTTTCATCAACAACAACACACAAGACATTTCCTTACTACTAAGATTGGTTGAAGAGGATTATCTCCCTCTTACCTAAATGAAGGCAATAACAAGAATGTTTTCCCCTTTTTGCTTTTGATTTTCGTTTTCCCCTTCAAGAAAAACCCTAGGGTGAGAAATCCCCAATGTGTTCATTCCAATCATAGAAAAATGACTCCTTGGCCACATAAGTGACCAATAAAACGAAAATGAGAAGAAGATAGAAGAAAGCTGAAGACTTTACCTCAAAAGCTCCAAGCTTTAGCTTCAATGGTGAAAAATTGAGGAAGAAGAAGAAGAACCAAGGAAGGCCACAAGGAAAATGGTCTTGAAATGATGGAAGAAGCTAGATATGGAAGTGGTGAAGTAAGGAATGAAAATGGTGAATGGTGAGGGTGGACGGTGGAGGAGGAGGAAGAATAAGAAGAGAAGAAGAAGAAGAAGATAAAAAAAAAAACGTAGAAGAGAAGAAGAGAAGGAGAAATAAAATGAAATGTGATTATTGGGCTTTTACAAGGGCCATCTGTAGTGTAAGAAGAGTGGGGAGGAAGAGAGAGAAAAGTGAAATGGGAGGAAGCTTCCTAGAAGTTTCCCAAATAAGTCTTTGAATTAATTTAACTTTTATTTTGAAAATAAAGCTGAAGGGACATGATACAAGGTAAATTTTGAACAGTGTGATAAGATTTTTATTACATGTTATTATTTATTAGACAATAGTTATAGTTGACCAAAGTCAGTATTAATTTATCTGACAGATAAAATTGATACAACGATTATAATTTTTTATCTGTTAAAATTCTTTGAAAAAAATGTGAAACCTTGTAAACTGTGTCCAGTCTCGGGTTTAGTAAGATCCCCCGTCGACGTTTCCATAGTTCAAGGTTCTCGGGAAAAATATTTCATTTTCCCAGTTCGACTCAGTGTGCACGTAAAATGAAGAATATATTAAAATATTCGTCGTTTCCGAAAAATTCTGAAAGAATTCACATTAACCACAAATATTAGAAAATGACTATTTGTAATAAAATTTTCTAACTTTGGGATCATTACAGTCGTTCTGCCAATTCTGCTCAAGGTGTGCGTAAAACGAGGAATAATATTAAAATATTCCGCATTCTCAGAAAAATCCAGAGAAATTCCTAAAAATTCCAATTAGTGTAAAATGATCATTTATCCTAAAATTATAAATTTTCGAGATGTTACAACACTCCCCTTTAAATAGAAATTTCGTCCTCGAAATTTTCATTTCCTTAGGATAAATATCGACGCTGTTTCTTCATCTTGTCTTCTGACCTCCATGTCGCGTTTCTAATCACGTCAATTCTAATCACTCTTATTAATGTGATCTCCCTGCCTCCATGTTGCTTTGCTATTCTATTCTCGATCTTACAGGAAGCATCCCATGGGTCAAACTCTCTTTCAATCGTACTGTGTCCCGTTCGATAACATGGCTGGGTCCAAGGATATACTTTCGTGATCATGACATACGGAAGATATCATGAAGATTTAAAAAGAAAGGATAGTAAAGATTAGTTATGGATACCGAACCAGTCCGAAAAAGAATTTAGGATAGTCCGTAGAATTTAAGAGTGAGTTTGCTGGCAACTTAAATAAGATTACACACATTTAGCAACGCCTTTCTTCATCCCTTGTTACCATTACTTCTGTTTTAGATTTTGATATACCTTGATCGCTCCGGTGTGTATAAACTCGGTTTACTCTCGTGAGTTTCATTGGGAATAAACTCCTTAAGTTCTGAATCATTTGGTATGCAACCATCGCTCGTGAACATTAAGATTCCGGTGAGTTCCTCCCTCATATTTTGACACCATGCCTTGTCTTAATAGCTCTTTCTTGTCTCGTAGGAATTGGTCACTGTTTCCACTTCTCTCAAATTCTTCCTAACAGATCATTCGAAATAACGATTATATCTAGACATACCTCATCCGGTGTCATTTCCAATGACAGCCACCTGTCCTCGAATTAATCTACTAATTCCTTCTTATCAACCCTCATAATGAAGGCATTAGGCAGTTTCTGATTCCAAAGCGTTCGCCATGGCATTTTCTTTTCCAAGATGACTCTAAAGTTAGAGATCATGTTTCTTCAAAATCTTTAGCCACTTTCTCTACCTTATGTTTAGTTCCTTCTCATCGAATAAATACTTCAGGTTCTTGTGACAGCGAAGGACATTGAATATTGCTCCATATAGAAAGTGTCCCTATATTCTTAGAGCCGATAGAACCGCGACTAACACTAGTTCGTGAGTCGGTCATTCCCAACGTACCTTCAACAACCTCGAGGCATAAGTTATAACTTCTCAACTTTGCATGAACATACATCCTAAACCTTGATGTGAAGCATCCCAAAACACTTCGAATGTTTCACTGGGATCGGGCAGTATCGAAATCGGAATACTTCCTCAATCTTTGAAAAACTTTCTCCGCCTGTGATGGTCCGTAAAAGTTTTGATTCTCCTTTTTTTTAATCGGAGCAAGTTGTTCTACTATCTTCGAGAATCTGTCAATACTCCTTCGATAAAAACTAACTAATCCCACTAGCTATGAATCCCCATCAGGGGTTTTCGATTTTTCCTTTTGAGGAACTGCTTTAACCTTTTTTTGAATCCACATGATTCCTTCATTTGGAATTTCATGATCCAAAACGGAACCTTCTCAAATGAGAATTCGCACTCTGATACATTGGCACTTACTTTCTCTTCTTTAAAGTTAGGAAAACTATATCAAGATGTCCAACGTATCTCCCCATATCTTCAAGAATAGGTCAGAATGTCATCATCAATGACAACGACGATTCCGTTTTAGGTAAGGATAGAAAATACAATTCATGTTGTCCAAGAATACAACATGAGCGTTTGTCACTCCGGTTGACATCACGGGATACCCATAATGTCGAAAGCACGCTTGAAAATTCATTTTGTGAACCTTCCCAATTCCCACGAATCCATCGATGACCAGGACGTATATCGATTCTTGGAGAGAACAACGATTTCCTTCTCGCTGATCCATCAAATCATTTACCTTCCTCCGAGAACACTCATCTTTGATCATAATCTTGTTTAACTAGCGATAGTCCCCGTATCACCGAGAAGTTCCATTCTTTCTCCTTAACTGATAGCGTCGTAGCTCAACATGTGAAATCCTCCGACTACAAGAGTGGCATTTACATTCCACTTACTCTTGGTCCTCTACGGAAAACATTTTTGATGTGTCCTCAGGCTCCTTTCTTTTATGAGGCTTAGACTTTGTTGGCCGTTACGAATTCAAAAGTCTTAGTTTCAAACATCGTTAAGGTTTTTATCGGAATGACTTAGCAGATAATAATCAGAAAACGACTGATCAATCTCTAAAATCATGAACTCGAACAGATATGATTTGAAGTAAGTAAGATAGGTCAACAAAAGACTCGATCTTTAGTAGAAATAGGATAGATTACACAACTTAGGTGTCCACGACAAGTCTTAGTAACAAGAATGGAAATAACTTAAGTTGGAGACAAGAAAGGTACAGATGAATCCCAATGATCCATATAGTTACAAATTGTAAAATGAAGGGTTACCCCCAGAATTATACAGCACGACTACAGGATCGTCATTTGAGGCGTAACTTCTCTTGTTTACATCTCCAAATGTCGAGGTTTCGACACCACCCAAGGTATAAGTTCTGGCTTCTGCTTGTGGTTCCACAGCCCTTACAGCTTTGATTGAAGAATTTGACTTTACTTGGTCGCAGTTGCGGGAGACGTGTCCAGGCTTTCCGCATTTAAAACAGAATATCCCTTCGATTTTACACTCCCTCGTGAAGTGGTTCTTTCCACATTTCCTACATCTTGGTGAAGATGTCGAGGTCTGACTGGATACACCACCACTAGTACTTTGTCTAGGAGTTGGTTGTTGTTGTTGTTTCTCTGATACCCGTGCGTATGGTTTCCGCTTAAATTGGTTAAATTTTCTATCATTCCTCTTTTGGAATCTAGGCAATCCGAGGTTGTCCCAAAGCCGACTTTCCTCCAACAGATTTTGAACCTCAACTTCTAATTCTCGTTATTGTGTGGCCCTCTGATCCTGGCGAGTTGTCATCTCAGCTATCATTTGCCTTTCTTTTGCAGTTGCAGTCATACTCCTATTGTCTTGTCCTGCGCTCACATGTATATGTCTGTCACGAGCCATCGCTCTTGCATGTCTACTGCGAGCCATTGACTTTCTTTGAAGACGGACAAAACATGACACAACGAAACAAACATAATTATTTCAATCAACATTGTCTCCTCTCGGAAACTAACCCACAAAATCACACAATTCAAACAAGACAAGTCAATCCACAAATCCTAACGATCTCTAGCTCGAACTTCTTCGTTATGCTTCCACAGCGTAATCCCTCATAAGCCGTCAACTTCCAAACTGCTTCTCGAACCTAATTTACACCAACTATTTTCTTTCTCCAGAAGATCGGTTTTCCAAAACCTTTTGATCTCCTCACAAAAGAAACCCTATTTTCCTAACATATTACGCCTAGGTGAAGTTATAGTTTCCTGTACACAAAGAACATTACATATTGAGTAGGCCAGTCCTCAATATCATGCAACTGTATAACAGTAGCTATCAGCATTCAACCTACGGCACGCCATGCATTCCTTTCCAATCATCTCAATCAAGAGACAAGGAAGTGCACAACAGACCAAATTCTAATATGCCTAAACATAACAAGTCCATACCCCGGCTCAATAGGATGAACTGCTCTAATACCACCTAGTGTAACACCCCTTGATGTAGCAACCGCAGCGCAATCGTCATTACACCGCAGTTACTAAATCTAGGTGTGTCACAGCCATAATAACAGTAGTTTCAAATTTTACGAGTGTATTTTTGTTTTCACATTTATGCATAAATAGAAAAATACGAGCCATGAATGAAATATAAATGTATTTAACCCTTAATACAACCAATGAAATGACATCACATTCCTTATATATATATATATATTTCATAGCCAACTTACATTAATCACTAATGACATAGAATATAATAATTACAGAGTCAAACAAAATACAGCGGAAATAAAACACCAAAGGGGAGAAGTGGTACATTAATGCGCATGACACTCAGCGCCCCAGTTGATACAACCGGCATTAATACCTCCACGTAGCTGTACTCCTATGAGAATCGAAGAAATATCGTCCAAGTTCCCAACCCCATCGGCAAGGTGTGATTCCTCATCATCTTTTTCACGATCTTTTATCAAATATGAATATAAAACAACAATACAGAAATATAGGAAAGAGGTGAGACACCCGACATTCATTACCACTATTGGCAGCAAGAAAATAGCATGGCGCAAAGCGCCCACCGAGCAATACAGTTCATATATGCAACAATAGCAACAACGGAATTTATAATAAAAGCAATTCAATTCTAAGCAATAATCAAAGTTAATAATAACAGTGATGTTTATGGTAAGGGTAGAACAACAATAAGCAATAGCAGGCAAATCACAATAGTATTTCCAAAAATCAGCACAACAATCAGATAATCATTTATAGGTATTCATGCTCAACAGTTTATAAGACCAGTAATGAACGATGTACAATGCATGCTTTCCCAATTCCTACTCCATGGAGCTAGACTCAATCAAGCGGAGAGAAAGATCAGGAGACGTGTCTGTAACTCAGCTGCAGCGGCCACGTGCTAAAACTCAACAGTTTTCTACGTGCACATCAGGCATTGTACGACAATGCCCCACGCCGATCACGACATAGGACAGTGTCAAGTCCGGATCGTCGGTGTGTTTGCATCGGTTTGCCCCACGGTACAGAGGAGCTCTAAACTGTCCATGTGAGGGACCCGCACCCCGACGCCCCCGAGGTCATAACACGACCCACACTTGTCTATTTGCACCCGCACCCAGGGTGTGTTCAATCTCCTAGGCAACTCGGCCTTACAATAGTCCACAGGACATTCACAATGCATAAGACTCTATGCATGAACATGTATGGTCAACATCACATACCATTCCATAATATGCCACAATTGGCTCAAATAAGCATCAATACAACATTGGTCACTCATGTGAACCCACAATATCATAATATTGAAATCAGATAGGGTAATATGTTTTTAAGATTCATTATGCATTCTTATTCAAGATTTTCCATTCTTACAAGAATCCATCACTAAGTAAGTTTCCATCTCGCGTTATGCCCAAGTCTCTTGATACCAATCATTTAGTTTTTATTCTACATGGAATCAATCCGATTCCTAAAATTCATGATCAAAATCGTGGCTTCCCAAAGTCCACTGCTAACATCAGTTTCTCCCATTTTATGCATTAATTTCTTGATATCCTTTACTCAAGTTTTTGTTCACCAAGTTCATTCTAATACCTTGTAATTTTAGTCTATTATCCTGGCTTCAAATTAAGTTAAAGAACCCTTAAAGCTCTCCATCTCACATCCCAACATTAACATTTGTATTTCTAATTACATAGGCTTCATCTCACAGTTCCCTACTGGTTCTGTCATGGGCGCCAGCGCCATATCTCGTAGCGCCTGGGCGCTGGTGTAGCGCCAGACGCTGACCACGAAGTGCCTGAGCGCTCACTGGGCCGCGTCACAGGGAAAACTTCCTGGGCACAGAGCGCCTAGGCGCTCTATGCACAGCGCCTGGGCGCTAGTGCATTAACAGGGGTTCTGCAGAATTCTTTTCTGCAGAGCCCTGGCCCATTCACTATCCAAAATCCCTCATCAATTTTCAACCATTCCAAAATATGATACACAACATATAGTTACAAAATAGCAACATATGAGTTCATAATCATCAAGTCACACAATATACATTCATACATCCATACAAATCAAACAACAACATCATGGAAATAACCCAGCATAACAAAGAGGGAAATCCAACATGGATTCTCTCATCAACAATAACACACAAGACATTTCCTTACTACCAAGATTGGTTGAAGAGGATTATCTCCCTCTTACCTAAATGAAGGCAATCACAACAATGTTTTCTCCTTTTTGCTCTTGATTTTCGTTTTCCCCTTCAAGAAAAACCCTAGGGTGAGAAATCCCCAATGTGTTCATTCCAATCATAGAAAAATGGCTCCTTGGCCACATAAGTGACCAATAAAACGAAAATGAGAAGAAGATAGAAGAAAGCTGAAGACTTTACCTCAAAAGCTCCAAGCTTTAGCTTCAATGGTGAAAAATGGAGGAAGAAGAAGAAGAACCAAGGAAGGCCACAAGGAAAATGGTCTTGAAATGATGGAAGAAGCTAGATATGGAAGTGGTGAAGTAAGGAATGAAAATGGTGAATGGTGAGGGTGGACGGTGGAGGAGGAGGAAGAATAAGAAGAGAAGAAGAATAAGAAGATAAAAAAAACGTAGAAGAGAAGAAGAGAAGGAGAAATAAAATGAAATGTGATTATTGGGCTTTTACAAGGGCCATCTGCCGTGTAAGAAGAGTGGGGAGGGAAGAGAGAGAAAAGTGAAATGGGAGGAAGCTTCCTAGAAGTTTCCCAAATAAGTCTTTGAATTAATTTAACTTTTATTTTGAAAATAAAGCTGAAGGGACATGATACAAGGTAAATTTTGAACAGTGTGATAAGATTTTTATTACATGTTATTATTTATTAGACAATAGTTATAGTTGACCGAAGTCAGTATTAATTTATCTGACAGATAAAATTGATACAACGATTATAATTTTTTATCTGTTAAAATTCTTTGAAAAAAATGTGAAACCTTGTAAACTGTGTCCAGTCTCGGGTTTAGTAAGATCCCCCGTCGACGTTTCCATAGTTCAAGGTTCTCGGGAAAAATATTTCATTTTCCCGGTTCGACTCAGTATGCACATAAAACGAGGAATATATTAAAATATTCGTCATTTCCAAAAAATTCTGAAAGAATTCACATAAACCACAAATATTAGAAAATGACTATTCGTAATAAAATTTTCCAACTTTGGGAGCGTTACAGTCGTTCTGCCAATTCTGCTCAATGTGCGCATAAAACGAAGAATAATATTAAAATATTCCGCGTTCTCAGAAAAATCCAGAGAAATTCCTAAAAATTCCAATTATTGTAAAATGATCATTTATCCTAAAATTATAAATTTTCGGGATGTTACACCTTATACATACCTAGTAAAGTGTGTTGAGACACTAGTAGGGGTATTTCATTGATAAAATGATTTCCTTGCATATATGGCAATGTATAAGGCTTTAAGCATTCCATAAGTTAGGAATTGCCTAAAGTAGTTATCTAGGACATTAAGTACACTAGGGTGGCATAGTTTACCACTTATGGTGGATAATGAGGCAAGATAGATGCAAGTATCATAAATACGATTACTTAACTAGAAACACGGAATATGCTCATTTATGAGTTAGAAGTAAGTTGAGAGTACATGTTTACTAGAATTTAGTTCTTCACTTGATTAGAGAGATTCATGTGATGAGTTAATTTAGTGGTTTTGTATTAGTTATGCATAACGTTGCATGGTTTCTTGTACTTGTTAATTTCAAAGTAGAGTAATCTTTAATGATGTACAATCATATGGCCAAATGATATAGAGGGGAAGGTCTGAAAGTCTCATTGAGTGAGGATTTAGCCCTAGTTGCTCTTTAGTGCCAGGATTACTGGTTTAAATGTAGTGGAAATAGTACTCTCACTAGTGTGAGTAGGAATTCATCCACTCATTATCAGGTAGTTTGGAAGAGTCAGTCTTCTTAACTACTAGTAGAGAGAATGTGGAATATGCAAATGACACACACATAATTCTACACTTACACAATCACATTGCATTTCATAATTATCATTCCTGAATATTGCGTACACACGAGCATATTGCATCCATATTCATTTCCTAATCCTTGGTAATTGTACGGGCAGTTATCTAGTGTTGATGATATTTTACAATTGTATGGGCGGTTGTTCGATATCATTGATAGTTCTATATATGAGTTTAAGATTATGGATTAGCTTAATGAATGTGTACTTAGAGTAAGGAAATGTAAATATTCTATTGGTATCAAGTAAAGACTCCTTTGCATGTTGCAAATCCTAAATCTTAAGTTAGTATGTTTATTCATAGAAGAAGGTTATATGTGCAGTACTTATAACTAGTTTATGAATGAATTAGTTATGGCATGTTACAACTATCTACATCGTTGTTCTTATCATATGAGTGAGGAGCTTAGACTTATAGATTATGGGTTGTGTTTACTGAACCTTTACATAATGGTAGCATGTGAATGTTCTAGTGATATTAAATATAGATTTAATATCTTATGGCATCCAGAATCTATTGTGATTAAGCTCGAGTATTATAAGGTTAACTAGACGTGAGACAACTTTGATACATTATACAGTTGTATGGGTGATTGTATAATGTTGATAAGCGATTTATATTAGTAAATGCCATGAAATATAAGAATATTACTGAGCTTTTTATGTTCTCACCCCTTTCTGTGTTTACATAGTAAAAGCATGTCAAGATCCTTCAGAGAGCAAGAAAATAAAGAAACTGAAGAACTAATGTACTTTAGTTTCCATTGTTTCTTACATAATCAAAGTTGATGTACTTAGTTATATTTGCTTTGAAGATGTATAAGTTGTATATATAACACTTTTTTTCCAAAGGGGCTATTGATGTGTATGTGTATGACTTGTTGGTTATGATTCTCCATAATTACTAATAAATGTTATGGATTAGTTAATATTCAAGTTAGAAGTAGCATAGCTAATACGATTTATCCAGGTATAAGTTAGATATACTAGGTTATTTGTATTAGGATGTTACATTATGTTATCAAAGTCGTTTATCCTGTTAAACTGGGGTATGGACTGGCTAGGCTTAGGTAAGTTTAGAGTTTTTCGTTAAGTGTTATGCATTTCTTGTCTCATATGAGAGATGTGTTGATAGAATTGCCTAACAGACCTTAGGTTTGAATGTTAAGGGTTACTGTTACACATAGTGTGTATAGGGAACTATTTCTTCACCAAGGCAAGTGAGGAGAAATAAGAATTCTTCTAGTGAAAACTTAGTCATTATGGCTGAAGTGTGCTTAAAGATGGTAACTGCTATGCAGAAGTAGATTGCTGTTATAAACAGAGTTTTAGAGTAGATGGAAGTAAGTTCATCTTAGTAGCTATTACCACCAGTACAGTTATTGTATGGAATTGTAGTTGTAGAAAATCAAAACATTTCAGATCTCTCAAAGTTTAAAAAGGTCATCCTTGCATCCTTTAAGGGAAAGTAAGACCCATTTAGAATAGGGAGATGGCTTAAGAAAATGGAGAAAAATCTTAGTAGTTGAGATTTGTTTAGGTGACTTAAGAGTTTTGGTTGTCTCCTATATGTTAAAAAGGAAGGCAGAGTTTTGGTGAGTCAGTGTCAAGAAGGTGATGATGCTTTTGACACTTTGATTACTTGGGGAGTGTTGAGGAGTTCTTTTCCAAATAAATACTACCCTAGGAACCTACAGAATGCCAAGGATATAGAGTTCCTAAGTCTTGAGCAAGGTGGAATGTTAGTAGACCAGAAAGTGGCTACGTTTGAAGAAGTAAGAACTAAGTATAGAGTAAGTTACATAATTGAACTTTAATGCATAGAACTCTGAGTTATGGGGTAGTGGTTTTCGTTTTCTGAGTTCATCATTCTTTGTTGTGATAGCTGACAAAGGATGAATAGTATCAAGTTTTTCATGATACTCGAAGTAAAATCATGATTTAGCGAAGCTGAGTTATGTTCTCTGAATTTATATATGAGTATATATAAGAGGAAACATTTATCAGAATTATTGATATAAGTATGGTAAAAGAGTTTTACAAATCGTAGAGGCATAATTTACTCTCTTGTAATTAAAGTTGAGTTAAATATGCAAATTTTAGATAAATGCTATCTCATTAAGTTGGGTTGAAATAGAGTATTAGTAAAGAGGTGGTTCCTTTAATAGTCAAAGATGAACTATAACATAATTATCCTAACTAAGGGAGCGAGATAAGCCCTTTGACCTTGCAAAAGAATGAGAAAAATATTTTGTTAATGATGGAATTGTGAGACATGGGAGAAAGAAAGGCACCTTGTGAGGGTAAAGATGTGAGTAAAACACTTTACCGAGATGTAATTCGAGAAGCTCTCTATATAGGCAAGTGAGTAAGACCAAATATATTAACTCTTGCCAAGTGTGGTAAAGGAGTGAGAAAAACACTTTCCTAGTAGTGGTAGAGGAGTGAAATAAACACTCTACCTAGGACAAAGTAGTGAGTTAAGCTCTTTGTCAAGAAACATGAAGAGTGAGAAAAGCACTCATGTTAGAGGTAGTAAGAGTGAGTTAAGCTCTTTACCAACGGTCTCAAGTGAAAGGTATTAGAGTGAGTTAAACTCTCTACCTAGGGTAGTAAAGCGAGAAAAGCTTATTACCAAGGGCAATAGGATGAAGGAAATCATATGCCAGGCAAAGAAGTGAGGTAAACACTTTGCCAAGTTGTAAGGATAATTTTTAGACAGTAGTTTAGAATGACTTAAGTTCAGTGTCTATTGAATAAACTTAGAGAGCTATTCAAATAGGCCATTTTAGAATGGTAAGTTAGGCTAACCGATTAGACAGAAGGGAGCTATTCAATTGGTAAGAGTTCCAGGGTGATCAAATGTACTAAGAGCATTATTCGATTAACTAAGTTTTGATTAGTCGAAACAGGCAAAGAGAAGCTTATTTACGATTGATCAAAAAAGGCAGAATGGTGCTTTTAGTGCCATTCAAAGAGAATAGTTATAGGTCCCAACAACTAGCCTCACATAGAACAAAAGTTACAAGGTTTTAACAAGAGGAAGATAGGGGGTGGTAGGTATAAGTAGTGTGCTTCTAGATCTAGTTGTCCTCAAGATAAAGTCAAGTAAGTTTAACTAGAAATAATAGGACCAAAGTGTGATAGATGTAGGAAACAATAGGGTGGCAGACCTTGTCTAGTTTTCCAAATAGTGTTTTATACTTATAACTAACTAGGACACTTTTGAGTAGGTGTACACATAAGCAGGGAGCAGTGCCTAACCTCAAGTTAGAGTAAGAGTTTATACTCTGGATAGTAAGGAGGCAGCTCAGACTCTCGATCTTATATGAGGCAAGGACATAGTTAAAGATGATCTCTAAGTTGTACTATATAATTCAGGAGTATCCCTACTCTTTGATTTCATATGAGTTTTTAAAGAGATAAGATTTACTTATGTTTGAGTTTTCTCATGTTTTATCCTTATCTACTCTAGTAGGCAAGCTAATCACAACTTCCTTGGTAAGTTTGGATTGTTGTGTAAGAATAGAAAGTAAAATTTCTTTTATGAATCTTATCAATTTATCTCTTTTTAACATAGACATTAGACAAAGTATGATTGTGGTTGTTAGCAAACCATGTTATTTTGGATTGATCAGATTGGACATTGAGGTTTATATCTGATGATTCTTCTATGACTATTCCTTAGAGTCTATGTTTGGAGAGTTAAACAAGTGAGCAACTTCTTAGAAAAAGGATAGTTGAGGATATTATTTCCTTTCCTCCTTGTTTGTGAAGTTGAATAAGTCTTAGGGAATATAGTTGTGATAGGAGGATATCGAGAAGTGTTTCCTAGAAAGATAACCGAGTTACCACCTAAGAGAGAAGCAGAACTCACTTTAGGTTTGATACAAGTTAAATTAGTAGAAGTTTTTAGATTCAGTAAGTTAATCTTACAGAATGAGAACCTCTAAGGTTGAGTTTGATACAACTAAGTGAAGTGACAATCTCTTGAGAATAATATCATATCTGATATGAGGTAAGAAAATTTTGGGCACAAAATTTTAAAAAGGAGGGGAGAAATGTAACATCCTCTTTTTAGCATGTTAGACAAGTTTGTGATTACAAAGGTAGCATAACACTTGATTATCATGTCAGTTAAGTTTCTGACAAACTGAGTTAGTTTAGGCACTTTGTTGCAACTTATGAGAGTGTAAAGTAGCTTAAAATGGCTCAGATAGTAGCATAAATTGCTAAGTTGAGGGAAATAAACCTAGAAAGTCTGTTTCTAAGTCTCAAATAGGTGGAAGAGGATGTAGTTAAAATTTGAGAATAATCGGAGTTAGTTTAGTATTTTTAGGCATACTGGGTGTGCATTTAGTGCCATATTGACTAGCAGCAGATATGAAAAATTATGATAATGGTGAAACAACAATTTTAATGAATCTTAGTATTTATTTTAAAGTTGTTGGAAGTTGAAAAAACTTGATTTAGCTAAATCTAAGTGTTTCTAGCAGATCAAGAAGTAATAGTGAAGTATCTTAAGGTTATAAGTCACTTACGATTTCTGTAGCCTCTTTTGTTGACTATATAACATGATATTTCACTCACTTTAGACCATTCCTTCATCTTCTATCATGAAACAAAATAACAACAGCAATAGAAAAAGAAAACAAGAAGAGAAAAGAAGAGAAAAGAAGAGAAAGCAAAAGGGGAGCAAGAGGAAAGGATCAAGAGAGCTGAAGGCAAGGCCAAGGTTGATCTTCCACAATCACAAAAAGCTTGAGGTAGGGGATTCTAACCTTAAACTTCATCACTTTCCTCCATCTTTCTCTATAGTTGAAGTTAGGTCAACAGATTAGTAAGAAATGGGTTTGATGATCAAATCTATGTTCTTGGCTTGGTTTATAGTTCCAAGAGTTGAGTTAGGGTGTTTATAGCTTCTTGGATACATGGTAACTTGTTTATGCTTGGTAGATGTCCATGGGCCACCTAGAAGAACAAGTTGGTAAATGGAATTCTATTTACTTGATTGAGTTTAAATCTATGGCCGATGAGTTGAATTTAGTGCTTAATGATTCTAACATGATTAGAGACCATGATTAGGGTTAGAAAACACTTAGAATCCAAGATTAGAAGGTTAAAAACAAATTTGGAACCAATGGAACAATGGCTCGATTTCTGTAGAATTTTCTACAGCAGAGTCATGCCTAGGCTAAGGATTTCCACACCTAGGTATGGACTAAGAATTTTTAGTCCAAGATCAGCCAGAGAGTGCCATGCCTAGGCATGGGAGGTTCATGCCTAGGCGTGAGATAGGACAGCATCCTAACAACTTATAATGTTTATTGCATAACTTGAGCTATAGTTATTGGATTGACCTAATTCTTGTTGCATTTGAAAGCTAAGACATAAGGTTTCATGTAGTAAAAATTTCATATTCTTATCCCAACTCAAGTAGCACCAGTTTTGGTTTGAATCTGAGTCAGATTCTGAAGAAGTAAGCCTTCTGGCACTTAGTAAACCTGATTGTATAACTTCTTACTCCGATGTGAAAATTGCTTAAGACCAGTTGAAGCTAACATGTAAAGCTATGAGTGGTAAAAATTTCAAGAATTTTGAACTACTCATGCATTCCAAGTTTTAGTTTAAAGTCAGGTCAGATTCTAGGAAAACAGGTAGTTGCCCTGTTTTATTCTCTGCATTTTGTTGCATAACTTTGGCTACACTAAGTCAAATGAGGTGACATTTGTTGCATTTGAAATATATGAGATAAGGCTATTTGTGTATAAAATTTTAGAATTTTAGAAGTTGGGATGTACATTTGGTGCATTCTTGAAAATCATCCTTTCTAGGCGCCCAGAGTAGTTGCCTAGGAAGTTTATTTTGGGAAAGAGGATTTTCCTACTTGCTAGAATCCCTTATGCATGCCTAGTAAAGTGTGTTGAGACACTAGTAGGAGTATTTCATTGAAAAAAAGATTACCTTGCATATATGGGAAAGTATGAGACTTTAAGCATTTCATAAGTTAGGAATTGCCTAAAGTAGGTATCTAAGACCTTAAGTACACTATGGCGGCATAGTTTACCACTTGTGATGTGATAATGAGGCAAGCTAGATACAAGTATCATAAGTTTGATTACTTAACTAGAAACATGGAATATGCTCCTTTATAAGTTAGAAGTGAGCTGAGAGTACATGTTTACTAGAGTTTAGTTCTTCACTTGATTAGAGAGAATCATGCGATAAGTTAATGTAGTGGTTTTGTATGAGTTATACATAATGTTGCATGGTTTCTTGTACTTGCTAATTCCAAAGTAGAGTAATCTTTATTGATGTATAATCATATGGCCAAATGAGATAGAAAGGAAGGTCTAAAAGTCTCATTGAGTGAGGATTTAGCCCTAGCTGCTCTCTAGTGCCAAGATTACTAGTTTATTTGAAGTGGAAATAGTACTCGCCCTAATGTGAGTAGGAACTAGTCCACTCATTATTAGGTAGTTTGGAAGAGTGAGTCTTCTTAACTACTAGTAAAGAGAACATGGAATATGCAAGTGACACACACACACAATTCTTCACTTAGACAATCATATTGTATTTCATAATTATCATTCCCGAACATTGCATACACACGAGCATATTGCATCCATATTCATTTCTTGATCCTTGGTAGTTGTATGGGTAGTTGTCTAGTGTTGATGATATTTTACAATTGTATGAGCGGTTATTCAATATCATTGATAGTTCTATATGTGAGTTTAAGATTATAGATTGGCTTAGTGAATGTGTACATAGAGTAAGGAAATGTAAATATTCTATTGGTATTGAGTAAAGACTCCTTTGCCTGTTGCAAATCCTAAATCTTATGTTAGTAAGTTTATTCATAGAAGAAGGTTATATGTACAGTGCTTATAACAAGTTTATGAATGAACTAGTTGTGGTATGTTATAACTGTTTACATAGTTGTTCTTATCATATGAGTGAGGAGCTTAGGGTTATAGATTATGGGTTATGTTTAGTAAACCTTTACATAACAGTAGCATATGAATGCTCTAGTGATATTAAATATAGATTTAATATCTTGTAGCAACCATAATCTATTATGATTAAGCTTGAGTATTAAAAGGTTAAGTAGATGTAAGACAACTTTCATACGTTGTACAATTGTATGGGCGATTGTATAATGTTGATATGCAATTTATATTAGTGAATGCCATGAAACATATGAATATTACTAAGACTTTTTATGTTCTCACCCCTTTCTGTGTTTCCATGGTAAAAACAGGTCAAGATCCTTCATAGAGTAAGAAAATAAAGAAACCGAAGAACAAATGTAGTTTAGTTTACTTTGTTTCTTACATAATCAAAGTTAATGCACTTAGTTATATTTTCTTTGAAGATGTTTAAGTTGTATATATAACATTTTGCCCAAAGGGGCTATTGATGTATATGTGTATGACTTGTTAGTTATGGCTCTCCATAATTACTAATAAATGTTATGGATTAGATAATATTCAAGTTAGAATTAGCATAGCTAATACGGCTTATCTAAGTATATGTTAGATATACTAGGTTACCTATATTAGGATGTTACATTATAGTATCAAAATCATTCATCTTGTTGAGCCGGGGTATGGACTGGCTAGGCATAGACAAGTTTAGATTTTTCTACTAAGTGTAATGCATTTCTTGTCTCATACATCAGAAGAGGTATATTTGATATAGGTTATTGGTCTTAGAATATCAATGTGAAATGCTCTCGATGTATCTCAATTATCTCCAAATGATATTTCAAAGATCATTTTTAATTAACTTGAAATTCAAAGTTCATATTTTAAAAAATGTTGATTTCAATCTTATTTTGTAAATCATGTGTAAATCTTGTCAAATCTAAGTTTCTAAAAGTAAAAAATGGCCTGCATACTTAATTGGGCTTAAAAAGGCCAATGTAATCAATTACACAAGTGTTGTAATCGATTACAAGACAAACAAAGGCCTTGTAATTGATTACATTAAGCATGTAATCGATTACACTGAGGCTGTAATCGATTACAAGTCTAGCAGAGGTCATGTAATCGATTACATAAGGCTGGTAATCGATTACATCCTGCCTAGAAAGCCAAGAACATGTTCAAACAGCCATGTAATCGATTACAAGATTGTTTAATCGATTACAACTGGTTTGACTTTGTCCAATGACTATTTTATTTGCATTTAATGCTGCCCATTAAAGCACCCAACGGCTCTGTTGATCAAAAAAATTATAAATACCTGAGTTGGGGCATCATTAATGGTTAACTATCAACTTGAAACTTATTTCTATCACTCTAATCCAAGAATCAATCTTTCAAACCCTTATTTCTCTATTTTTGTAAATCATTTGAGATATTCTTGAAGAGCATTGTTAGGACTTCAATTTGTA
This sequence comes from Ormosia emarginata, assembly GCA_029884605.1. Lineage (NCBI taxonomy): Eukaryota > Viridiplantae > Streptophyta > Magnoliopsida > Fabales > Fabaceae > Ormosia > Ormosia emarginata. The sequence goes on along the minus strand of JAQQTP010000074.1, from coordinate 20,460,599 downwards.
TCAATTACTCTTGTGAGAGTTTTATTCTATCAACCTTTATTATCTTGTAAAAGAGGGTGAGGCATCCCTTCAAATTGTAAAAGGTGAGACATCCTTTGAAAGAAGAGGCTCAAGCATAAGGGTTAGGTATCCCAAGGTGTTGAGTACTCCAGTTTATAAAAGTTGTCAAGCACCTGTTGAAGTTTGAAGATATAGTGAAAAATCTCAAGTGGTTGCTTGAGGGCTAGACGTAGGCCACAAGTGGGTCAGTGGCTGAACCAGGATAAATCTTGTGTTTAATTTTCTTAACCCTTCTCTTTTACATTTGTGCATCGATTATATTTGCTTGCTTGAATACTATCTTGTTTGGTTTTTTTATGAGTGAAAGTATTCAATCTTTATTAGTCATTCATCTCTATCAACAATAGCTTCAATGAAAATTAATAATCAAGTTTTTTATGAAAGATTTGTGAACTTATTTTATAAACTCAATTCACCCCCCTCTTGAGTATTGAGGCCACTTGGTAACAAGTGGTATAGAGCTAGACGCTTGTATAAAGAGCTTAGCAGCTTCAAGAGAAAAAAAGGCTTCAAATGGTTTTTCTTCAGAAAATTCTTCTATAAATAGACCCCCTATTTCAATGGGGATGGTTATGCTTATTGGAAAGAAAGGATAAAAATTTTTATTGAAGCTATTAATTTAAATGTGTGGGACGCTGTTGAAAATGGTACTTTTGTTCCCACACATATTATTGATGGTGTAAGAACTAATACACCAAGAAGTGAATGGACGAAAGAGGACAAAAACAAGGTTCAATACGATTTTAGAGCCAAGCACATCATCACCACATCCTTGGGGTATGATGAATTCTTTAAGGTGTCAAATTATAAGACTGTCAAAGAAATGTGGGATACTCTACAAGTAACCAATGAGGGTACAAGTGAAGTAAAATGATTAAGAATAAATGCTCTCACTCATGAATATGAATTGTTTAGATTGAATCAAGGAGAAAGCATTCAAGAAATGTAAAAGAGATTTGCACACATTGTAAATCATCTTATTTCTTTGGGAAATAATTTTCCTAATGAAGATCTTATTAATAAAGTTTTGAGATGTTTGAGCAGGAATTGACAACCCAAAGTAATGGCTATTGTGGAATCAAAGGATTTATCAACAATGTCTCTAGCCACTCACTTTGAAAAGCTCCAAGAACATGAGTTGGAGCTCAATAGGCTCAATCAAAGTGAGGAGCATGACAAAAAGAAAAAGGGGATTGCTTTTAAAGCTACTTCATCCACAATTGAAGATGATGACGAAGATGATGAAGATGGAGTAGGAAACCTTGAGCTGAATGAAGAAAATCTTAGTCTTCTTGTGAGAAAGTTTAGAAGATTTCTTAAGAAGAAAAGAATTCAAAGAAGGTTATCTTTCCTTCCTAAGAAGACCTATTATAAAAGGGAAGGAACCTCATCAACTCCAGCATGTTATGAATACGCTAAACCGAGGCATATGAAGATGAAATGTGCAATATATCTTAAGAAGACAAAAATGTTTGAAAAGAGACCTTCTAAAGAAAAGAAAAAAAAGAAGGGCTTACATAGCATAGGAGGACAATGATATGGATTCCACTGATAGCTCAAAAAATGAGGAAGCTTATCTATGTCTCATGGCTTGTTATGACCTTTTATGTACCGCAAATACACAGGTCACAAAAGTAATACAATGATGAGAAAGATCGTCTCTACAGGGATAATGAATAATATCTAATGTCAAATATTAACCAATAGCTTAATGAATTCTATTCAAGCACATATAAATTAGGAAAAGTGTGTGTAGTCAAAATTAAGGCTAAAAAGCAATAAACTAGGAGTAAAAGATAGTAATGAGAGCATAGGGACTCCTTCTTCACCAACTACTTTACTTGGCAACTTGCAACCATTTTAAGCAAGAATGATGACTTGTTAGCCTAAGAAACTATATTAGCTAAAAGCCTATGTCTAGGTTATTTAACCCTATGTCATTTACCTAGTCCACTATGTATCCATGAGAACTAGAGCAAACAACATGCATTATGATTGATTCTTAACAATGGTTATGCATGGTTGATAGGTATATGTCTATCCTATTAACAAATTAATTCACCCCACCATTAGAATGAGATTAAACATGCATCACCCATATCCATGATCTAAAACCTAGATTCCTATGTCTAGTTCAAGAGATTTTATCAAATCACAACAAATGATGGCCAAACATTTATAGGCATTAAGAGAAACATGAGTGAACAAAACCAAACATCATTATAAACTTAAAAGGTTACAAAGTCACTAATACACATAGAAGGATCCAAAGGAATCCCTACAAACAACTTAGCTACCCATGGAATCCGAAAATCTCAAGAGAGATTTCCTACCCATGGCCTATAAAAAGAAAGGACAAAGAGAAAGAGGAAAAACTCTATAATGAGATCTTAGGAGGCTTGATCCTCCTTGGATGATGATGGTTTCCCTTCTAAATCTCTTCAAAGCTCTCGAAAATGATGAAAAATTAGTGTTCTCTATGTTCTATCTCATCTCCCACCTAACTCTCCTCAAAATATCTGATGAAACAGTATTAATACACAAAGCCCGCGAACTCATGCCATGGCGTGACCATTGTTGCATCGCAGTGTGAATGCCTACGTGGTTAAGTGGAACCATTGCAGACAAACGCACGTCGCGGTGTGACCCCCCTTACGCCGTGGCACTCTAGCCTTTGTCTTCAATATGTGCAGCAAGTAGAGAGCGAGACACTGAGGTGTGCTACACCTTGCGCCGTGGCGTGATAAACTTGAATGCATGCTAAGCTCCCTCCTCCAATGCAAGGCCTTAACTTACTTCATTTTATCAGTTTAGAGCCTATCTGTAATAGAGAAGTTGCCTAATTAATCACAAGTGTATATCAACTTAATCCAACAAAGAATAGACAGGATTTTAGTAAGATTGGAGAGGAAGACATCAGGATGAATTTGAATAAAAAGTGAGGGAAAAGTCTTCCAATCATGTCTAAGCACAAGGACTAAGGGATCAATATACCACCAATTTGGAATAACTACATGTTATGGAGTTATCATGGCTCAAGGAGAAGAAGAAAAGGAGAATGGCACCGAGGTAAATTCTTCTAGCCTAGTTTCTTCACCCTTCTATAGTGAATTACAAAATGTTTTTCAAGAATTGCATGATGAATCCTTGAGACTCACAAAAATAGTTTTATCCTCTAACAAAACAATTGCTTTATTAATAAACAAAGTTTCCATTTTAAACAAAGAGATTAATGAACTCAATATTGAGAATGAGACTCTAGGAATTATTAATGCTAACTAATCATGCATAACTTGTTCTTCACATGACAATGCATCCATTCAATTACCTTGCTCATCATGTGAATCATTTGAAAAGGAGGTTAAGGATTTGAAATATACTCTTTCCAAATTTACCTTTAGAAGGGTGATAACTTCATGAAATGGTGTTATTGTGGCCCTATATATGTGCTTTATTGATTGCTTAGTCTTTGTTATTAAGTATATTTGGAAGATTTTAAGTTATATTCATTGATTTTAATAATGACATCTTCCTATATGTTTTCTGGGTAAATTGGTATAATTCTTCCTATGATTATGTGAACTTACTATTGTTATTAATCTGGTGACTTCTTAATTACAGGAAGGGCTCAAAATGAATATAATGGTCAAGGACTTAGAGCTGCATTGGAAGATAAAGCACCATGTGAAGTTCAGCATTTAGCGCCACAGCATGGGCAAGTTAGCGTCGCGACATGTGGCATCCCCTGTTTTCTAGCAGAGAGCTACGAAATTTGCACATCGCAACATGAACAATGAGCACCGTGACGTGCTTGACCTAGCGTGAAATAGAAAACTGAAACTTATAAACATTATTCTATCAGATTTCACAAGGAGAACGTTTTTGTTTTTAGAACACAGTTATTATGGTTTATTTATGACACTGAAAAGAAGCCAAAAGGACTAAAGTTGGAGGCCAAATCCTTCCACAAGGAGGATTCAAGCATCAAAGACCACCATTATTGAGTTCTCCACCTTCTTTTCTTTATCTTTCTCTTTTTTCTGATCATGACAATGAGTATTTGTGATATATTTTCGTTTGTTATGAGTGGCTAGGCTGTGTATAGGGATTTCTTTGGATCCTTATATGAATATTGATGATTTTATAAACCTTTAAGTTAATATATATGGTTTGGGATTATTCAATCATGTTGTTCCTAATGTTTTTGAATGTTTGGCCAATATTTAATATGTTTTGATTAAATCTAATGAACCTAGACATAGAAATTTGGATTTAAGATCGTATGTATGGTTGATGCATATTTGATTTCATTCAATTGGTTTGAATAAATTGATTAGCTAATAGGATAGAAATATACCTATTGGTCATGCATGGCTATTATTGAGAATTGTTCTTAAGGAGTAGAATTTACTCTAGGTCTCATGGACACATAGTGACTAGGTAAATGAAGCATGGTTAAATGACCTAGACATAGGCTTTTAACTTAATAAGATTCTCAAGCTAACAAATTCTATATCATGTATGTTGATAAAGAGATTTGCATAACATCAATTGAAGTAGAAGGTAAAGAATGATTTCCTATTCTTTAATCATCAACTTTAATTCCAATTAGTTAGCAATTTAAATCTTCCCATTAGTTTATGTAACACCCTAAAAAGTGTTTGTTTAATCATGAATAGTCATTTTATAATATTCTTGATTTTTAGAAATTTTTCTGGAATTTTATAATATTCCTTGTTTTGCGTGCACACTGGCAGAAATCTACGAAGGTCAGTGTAACGCTCCGGAAATCATTTATTTTACCATAAATAGTCATTTTCTAATATTTGTGATTTATGTGAATTCTTTTGGAATTTTTCGGAAACGACGAATATTTTAATATATTTTTCGTTTTGCGTGCATATTGAGTAGAGTCGGAAAAACGACTGTAATACTTCAAAAATTGGGAAATGATTAGACGAATAGTCGTTTTATAATATTTTCAATTTTTGAGAATTTTCTGGGATTTTTCTGGAAACGTCGAATATTTTAATATATTCCTCGTTTTACGTGCGCATTGAGCAGAACCGGAGAAACGAGATGTTTTCTCCGAGAACCTTGGACTATGGACACGTCGACGGGGGATCTTACTAAACCCGAGACTGGACACAGTTTACGAGGTTTCATGGTTTTTGAGAAATTTTAACAGATGAAATAAAATAATACTGCATGAAATTTATCTGTCAGATTAATTAAATACTGACTTCTATCAACTGTAACTATTATCCATTGGATAATAGCATGTAATAAAAATCCTATTACATTATCATGATGTAATCTACTTTATGTCCAATCAATTCACTTTCATTCAAATTTAATGTAAAATAATTAAAGCTTCTTTGAGAAGCTTTGACCAAACAATGACCACAATGCCCTTAGCTTCCAAGGGAAGCCAAAACACTCTCCCTCACCTCTCTCTTCATGCACGGCAGCAGCCCAAAATAAGGAGGGAATTGATTTGCTTCATTAATTCATTATATCACATAATTTCAAATTCACCTAAAGCCTTTCTCTCTCTACCTTTCTTCTTCTTTCTTCTTCAAACCATTTCCTCCTCCTTCTCTCTAGGAAGTGCTATGGCCAGCCCTCTCTCCCCCACTCAATCTTCACAAAATTTTCAACCAACCATATTTTCTTAATCCTCTCCCTCTCCTAAACATCTTTCTTGCTTGGAGCTTCTTGAAAATCCACCATCTTCATCACTTTCTTCAAGCTTCAAGGTTAGGGTTTTTGGGTAAGTTTCAAGACTCTTCTCCTCTTCTCTTCATTTTCGGTTTCAAGGGTCTTTTAATGACCATCTACACTCCATTTTTTAAGCCTTTGTGCTATTCTAATCAAGTTGAAATTTCTAGGGTTTTGGGTGGCACCAATCCAAAATTTCAAGGGAGTTCTTGGAGGTTTCTCTTGATTTCTTCACTTGGGTAAGAGGAAGACACTCCTCCTCAACCTCTATTAGCATCTAGGAACCTTGGTTGTATTGTTTGTAGAAAAACCCCAATGAGTGTTATTCTTTGATTGCTTGATTAGGATGTTTGCTTGTTGTTTAAATTTTGTTTATGCGATTGGATTGGTTGTTTGTATAAATTGGCATATTGGAATGGATTTGAAGACTAGAAATGGAAGAAAATGATTTGGGATTCACCATTAAGGGGTCACGATTTTTGGGCCAAAAAGGATGGTCTTTTTGTGATCAATTTGTAATAAGTGCAAGCCATAATGTAATCAAGTGGGTAGAATAAAAATTAATGGAAGGAAAATTTGGAATTGGAACCTTTAGTGAGGCCACGGCCTCTAGGGTAATTTAGGCTTAATTATGAAAGTTTGGTAACTTGGAAACTTAAGTAATCAAGTGGCTAAAATCCTAAGTAATGAACTAGAAAAAAATTACTAATTGGAAGAATTGAAAAATAATTGGAGATTCCATAAATTTTAAAGAACTAATAATGAAACTCCCATAAGACTTAAGGAAATTTCAAGAGAGCAAGAACAAGAGAGTGTGAGATTCTAAGGACTTAGAATAAATTACCAAGTGTAAGAGAATGAGTTACATTAGAGAAATCAAGCTATTTATGAGAATCACATTAAAAATGAACCTTGTAGGAAGGAGTAAATCTTAAATAAGAATGCATAATGGACCTTAAAAATGTATTACCTTGATTAATTTCAATGTTATGATGTTGTGGGTCCATTTGAGTGACCAATGATGTGTTGATGCTTATTTGGCCAATTGTGGCATATTGTGGAATTGTATGAAATTGTGAATCATACATGTTCATGCATAGAGTCTTATGCATTGTGAATGTCCTGTGGATTGTTGTAAGGCCAAGTTGCCTAGGAGATTGAACACACCTTAGTGCGGGTGCGAGTAGACTAGTGTAGGTCATGTTATGACCTTGGGGGCGTCGGGGTGCGGGTCCTTCACAATGGGTAGTTGGTAGCTCTTCTACCCGTGGGGCAAACCGATGCAAATGCACCAACAATCTGGACCGAGACACTGTCCTATATCGTGATCTAGCATGGACTGTCTGTACAATGCCTGGATGTGCATGTGAGAATTATTGATTTATAGCACTTTGGCCGCGGCAGCCGAGTTACAGACATGTCTCCTGATCTTTCTCTCTGACTGTTTGTGTCTAGCTCCATGCAGTAGGAATTTGGGAAAACATGCATGTGCATCATGGAATAATCTGTCATTGTAAATTTTTACTTTCCGTAAATATGAATTGTTTGGTTATTATTGTGATGAATATCTGCCTAAGGTTGTTTTCTGTTTATTGTTGTACTTAAATGCCTAGTATGTTGACTATCTTTTCTACATGCTACCTGGGCGTTATGCGTCGTCCTGTTTCTGGTTGCTATAATTGGTAATGATGGTAGGATGTCTTACCTCTTTCCTGTATTTCTATTATTTGTTGCATGTACGTATGTTGTATCTATCGAAGGCGACGACAAGGAGGTTGGAGCTCCCAATTTTCTCGGCTTCTGGCCTGATCAAGACTAGCACCTACTGTGGAGCATGGAAGCACGCATGCGCGGATTTCTGGGTGATGTGTGTCTGACTTTCCTTGGGGGGCCAGAGTGTTGGCACATCAACTTGAGTTCCGATTGCTGTGTCTATCTAGGGGACGTGTCGATTTCTTTGGCCTGGAGATGTCATGAGACACCGATCTTTACTTGCTACATCAGCCTATGTTTGGAGTTTTATCTACCCATTTGGGAGATGTGGGGTGACCATTACTACACCCCGCAGGAGGACTCCTGCCCGTGGCTCTGTGGTTCCAATGGAGGTTTCCTCGGATGAGGAGGACCCCGCTGAGGATCCTGATACGGTCCCTCCTCATCTGAGGGACTAACCTTCTTCAGTAGGCTGGCGATGGTCGCTAGTGTTTTATTTTCGGAGCCTGATGTTTTGTATTTTGGTGGGCTGTATATTTTGATACTTGGGGATGTATATGTATGATCCTTTGGGCAGGTATAGTTTTGTTTTTTTTTTTAGAAATTTCCAGGCTTGTATTTAAAGAACCGTTGATATTTAAATATATCTATATGCGTATCATTCAGATATGAATTTTATTTTCTGTCTTACTCTTTACTGCCATTCCAGTTTCGTCGCTTAGTTTTATTAATTAACAAAAAAAAATATACCACCATTTTACTCACGTATTAAAGCATTGAACAAGTTAACTTTAAACTAAATGAATTAGGTCTTAATTTAGAAAAATTTTGTGTTCCGCATTTTCTTCTATTTGACAATGTGACGTTCCCTCCCAAAAGGGGCGTTACAGTTTACACACACCTCTTTTAAATGGAATATTCTTAGATAGAGATTATTAAGCTATTGGTTAATAGTTAGTTCTGAATTAGCAAATATTCCTCGTGGGAACGATATCTAACTCCTAGCTATATTGCAAGTACGACCCGTGCACTTGCGGTAAGCAAAAGAATGAACAAAGGGACAATTTGAATATGCTACTAGGGAAACAAAGATGTGTTTTTCAAAAAGCCAGTTTGGGGTATAATCCCAATAACTAACAAAAATCTTACAAGAATTTTTTTGTTTTCTCAAGTACATCAAGTAGCCCCTTTATCAAATGCTTTCATTGTGGGAAGAAAGGGCATAGTGCAACTACATGTAATGCTAGAAAGAACATAAACACCAAGGTTGGAACTAAATGGTTTGGGTTCCTAAAGGCACCTTGTCTAACTCTAACACACAAGAACCTAAGACAATTTGGGTACCAAAGTTTAAAACTTGAATGTGTGTTGTAGGTGTGCTTAAAGACCAAAAGTTCAAGTTGGTATCTTGATAGTAGATGCCCTAAGCACATGACAGGTGATGACTCCAAGTTCTCCTCTCTTGCACCAAAGAAGCATGGTCATGTCACGTATGGGGACAACAATAAAGGAAGGATCCTTGGTGTTGGAAGAGTTGGTAAGGATTCCTTAACTTTAATTGATAATGTCTTGTATGTGAAAGGACTCAAACACAACTTGCTAAGCATTTGTCAATTATGTGATAAAGCTAATAGAGTTATATTTGATTCTAATTGTTTTATAATTGAGGGAAAGGATAACAAGCAAGTTATGTTTGTTGATCATAGAATTGATAATATATATAATTAACCTTGATGATATTACCTCTCAAAATGCAAGATGTCTTATGAGTAAAGAAAGTGATTCATAGCTATGGCATAGGAGAATTGTTCACATTCATATGGATCACCTAAACAAACTTGTTTCTAAAGATTTAGTAATTGGTCTTCCAAAGCTTAAATTTTAGAAAAAAAAAAAACTTTGTGATGCATGTCAAAAGAGTAAATAAGTAAATGTTTCTTTCAAAGCTAAAAATATTATCTCTTCTACTAGACCTTTATAACTTTTGCACATGGATCTTTTTGGGCCATCAAGAACTATGAGCTTTGAGGGTAACTACTGTGCTTTTGTGATTGTGGATGATTACTCTAGATTTACATGGACTCTTTTCCTTACTCATAAGAATGATGTTTTTCATGCATTTAGAAAACTTGCAAAGGTTATTCAAAATGAAAAGAATTGTACCATTGCATCCATAAGAAGTGATCAAGGTGGGGAATTTAAAAATCATGAATTTGAAATGTTTTGCAATGAAAATGGCATTGAGTATAATTTTTCTGCTTCTAGAACTCCGTAACAAAATAAAGTGGTTGAAAGGAAAATCGATCTTTAGAAAAGTTAGCAAGTACTATGCTCAATGAGACAAGCTTTCCTAAGTATTTTTAGGCAGATGCAACAAGTACCACTTGTTATACTATGAATAGGGTTCTAATAAGGCCAATTTTAAAAAAAAAAACCCCTATGAACTATACAAAGGAAGGAAACCAAACATTTGCCACTTTCATGTCTTTGGTTGCAAATGCTTTGTTATAAATAATACAAAAGATAACCTAGGCAAGTTTGATGCTAAATCTGATGAGGGAATATTTCTTGGCTATTCACTTAGTAGTAGATCCTTTTTAATTTATAATAAGAGAACTATGGCTGTTGAAGAATCGATACATGTTACTTTTGATGAAACTAACCCAAATGAGTGGAGAAAGGAGTTTTTTAATGATGTTGTAGAAATCTTGGTAAGAACACACTTAAAGAATCAAGAGAAAGAGACCAAGAAGCAAGAAGAAAGACCCTTTGATCCCTCAAGGCAAGAAGATTCAAAAATCATGGACCTACCCAAGGAATGGAGGACATCAAGATATCATCATCTTGATAAGGTGATAGTTGATGTATCAAAAGGGATAATTACTTGAATTTCTCTTAGAAATGCATGGAACTATATGGCCTTTGTCTCTTAAGTTGAACCTAAAGACATAAATGAGGCCATTGATGATGAACATTGGATCTTGGCCATACAGGATGAACTAAACTATTTTGAAAGAAATCAAGTTTGGGAATTAGTTTCAAGGCTCAATGATCATCCCATAATTGGCACCAAATGCATCTTTTGGAACAAACTTGATGAAACAAGATTAATAATAAGAAACAAAGCTAGGCTTGTTGCTAAAGGTTATAATCAAGAAGAAGGAATAGATTATGAGAAAACATATGCTCCCGTAGCAAGATTAGAAGTCATTAAAATGTTACTTGTATATGCATGCATCATGGATTTCAAGCTTTACTAAATGGATGTTAAAAGTGCATTTTTGAATGGTTTCATACAAGAAGAAGTATATGTGGAACAACTTCCTAGTTTTGAAAACTTTGAACTGTCCAACCATGTTTTTAAATTGAAAAAGGCCTTGTATGGCTTAAAACAAGCTCCTAGAGCTTGGTATAAAAGGTTGAGCAAGTTCCTTTTGAAAACATGATATAATTCTTGTTCAAATATATGTTGATGATATCATATTTGGTGCCACTAATGAGTCTCTTTACAAGGAGTTTTCTAACATTATGCAAAGTGAGTTTGAGATGTCTATGATAGGTAAGCTTAACTTCTTCCTTGGTCTCCAAATCAAGCAAACAAGGGATGAAACTTTCATAAGTCAATCCAAGTATTGCAAAGAGCTGCTTAAAAAGTTTGGAATGGACAATGGTAAGCACATGGCTACACCAATGAGCACTTCTTGTTGTTTAGACAAGGACGAAGGAGGTAAATCTGTAGAAATTACAAAGTATAGAGGAATGATTAGCTCACTCCTTTATTTTACCGCAAGTAGGCCATATATCATGTTTAGTGTATGCATGTGTGCTAGATTTCAAGCAAATCCTAAAGAATCTCACCTATGTGCTGTAAAAAGAATTATAAAATATCTAATAGGCACTTCACAAATAAGTTTGTGGTACCCTAAGGGTGACTCATGTAGCCTAATTAGTTATTCTAATTCTGATTTTGCTGGATGCAAAATAAATAGGAAGAGCACTAGTGGGACATGCCACTTGCTTAGAAGCTCACTAGTTTCCTGGCATAGCAAGAAACAAAATAATGTGGCATTGTCTACAGCTGAAGCTGAATATGTTGCAGCTTGGAGTTGTTGTGCTCAAGTCCTTTAGATGAAGCAACAACTTCTAGACTGTGGTCTTGAGCTTGATCACATCCCTATAAGGTGTGATAGCACTAGTGCAATCAATTTGTCTAAAAATCCCATTTTGCACTTAAGAATAAAGCACATAGAAATAAAGCATCATTTCATAAGAGATCATGTTCAGAAAGGTGATTGCATGCTTGAGTTTGTTGAAACCACTAAACAATTAGATGATATCTTTACTAAGCCTTTGAATAAAGAAGCATTCTTCTATATAAGAATTGAACTTGGTATATTAGATCAATCATGCATCTAAACTCATGTTGCATATTTTTTGCTGAATAATTAATCAATTTGTTGCATTATATGTATTTTTCTACATAATGCATGATTTTACTGCATAATCTGTATTTTGCTATATAATTTGTGTTTTTGATGCATAACTTATCACTTTTGCTGCATAAAATCACAATCTTCTGCATAATCTGCTTTCTTTATGCATAATCTAAAGTTTGTTGTATAAGTTGATTGATTTGCTGCATAATATGTTGTTTTTGCTGCACAATTATCTTGCTTTAATTATTTTTTAATCCAACACTGACTTGAGCATCGAAGGTTCCCCTAAGTTTGTTTTATAGGTACTCTATCATGACTAAGCCCTCCAAATAGATTACATTTTAGTTGGACAAATGTTCTTCTGCTCAAGAGGTTTGATTTTTTATGTGGATGGTGATTTTGCAAGAACATGTGTTTTGGGTCATAAACTGGTTTGGTTTTAAGCTAACATGATGATTGGAGTTGGTTTGACATGCTTTGGAAGTGGTTTGGAAGTTTTGGTGCAAGTCTCCTGCAATTTGAAGTGCAAAGTTTAAGTTTAGTAGGCTTGTAATCGATTACAAGATCCTTGTAATCGATTATAAAGGTTCTGCCAAGCGTTACAAGCAAAGTCAGAATGCATGTAATCAATTACACATACTATGTAATCGATTACAGCTATTCCAGAAAGCTTGTAATCGATTACAACCATATTATAATTGATTACAGGAAACCTAGAATGCTTGTAATCGATTACAACCCCAATGTAATCGATTACAAAGGGGTTTTAAAAGGCAAAACGTGTGGGATAACCATTTTTCATCTGCAACTAAGCTTTCTCTCTCCCCCCTCACATTTTTCATCATTTTTCTCTCAATTCTTACCCAAATATCACCATTCCACCTCCAAAACACACGAATTCCTCACCCCAAACAAAACCCCTCAACCAATTTCCCCTCAAAGATCCTAAAAATCACTCAAAAATCTCCTCTCACGCACGCTTTTCTCTCTCTAGCCCTAACCTACGAATTTCACCTCTCTCTCAACCTATTTCCATCTCCTTCCATCACCAACCTCCACGAAAATACCTTCCCTAATCCTTCCTCACATCCTTTCTCACCCATTTTCACTCAATGGTTGAATCCTCCAAGTGTACCAAGAGACCAAGAATAGGAGTCTCAGTGGGAACCTCCTCTAGTGCTCCTCCACTCGCCATTCTCAAGTTAGACCTCACTCAACACTTCCACACCACCAAAAGAGCATAATACTTCAGGAAAAACTTTTAATTGAGGAAGATCATTTCACCAAGATATCTCACTAAGGACTTTTGCTGTAGTGAACCTTTAGAGAGTTTTAGAATCATTTAGAGACTGGATTTGCTTGAATTTTTGAGTATTAAAAAGGACATATATCTAGATTTAGTTAAAATATTTTATGCCAACTTGAAGTATGAGGATGTATGCTTAGTCTCTGATGTGAAAAAGAAACAGATACGGGTCAATAGAGAATTGTGGTATAGGTTGACTAAACTGACATTTGATGGTGCCAATTTCAGTGGAAATGATAATGTTTGGGGAGATGATTACGAGTATAAGACTGCTCTGACCTCTTTGTTAAGGACTGGTTATGATATTCCAAGGAATAAGAGGGTAATGGCCATTGGTTTGACTATGGAAAATAGGGTATTACATTACCTTGTGGCCGGGGGATTGGTCCCTAGGGGAGGGAACTATTCCCAAGTGTTGGGAGATAATGTGGTAGCATTATGGGCCATGAACTCAGATAGCTAATAAATTGGGCTCACTATGTTATTCAACATATGTTGGACGCCAAAAAGAAACACCATCCCCTGCCCTATGTTATGCTTGTTACAGCGATTCTAGAGCATTTTCATATCCCTCTGGCTAGGGAAGCCAAGGATACTAGCTCTAAAAGGCCTTAATCTATTGGATTGCATACTCTACAAAAGCTTCAGCTAAGGAAGATCAACGACAAATGGTACTATCTCTTTCACGATAGCAGTGGTAACGTTCCTCATGAGGCTAAGGATGATAACGAATAAGAACAGTAGCCTGCTACAGTTCCAGCTACCTTGGACCTTTTATTTCAAGAGATGCGCACCTTGGCAACCACAATGGAAGTTAGGTTGGATCGCATTGAGTAGAAGGCCGATCATCTTGAGCTGAGGATGGATTACTCTGATCAGGAGTTAGCCTCTATCCGATCTTTTCTAGAAGGACTCAGATATGTACCTAGAAGAGATGCCCGTGCTCCCACCACCTCTGTTGCACCTCTTGATCCTCTCTCCTTTACTGGTCCTTCTTGTGCTCATACTGATGATAATGAGGAGATCCTTAGTTCTGATGACGACCTTGCCACGGATGATGATGATGTGAATCTTGCTGATGTGGTAGTGGATGCTGACATTGATGGCAAGGTGACTCAGTGACCTTAGAGCTTAGTCATGATGTTTTGTTTTTCATTGTATATATTATCTAACTCCATAGTACTTTACTACTATTTTATATTTTGTTGTATATGACTCTGGATTTCTTTTGGTATAACTGTTTATAAAATATGATCCTTTGATTTTTCATATGCAGTTACTATTGTTATTGATCTAATCATATTCTGTTATTTGATCTGCCTAGGATGAAAAGTTTTATACTTGTCTTTTTCTATTGTTGATGACTGGGTAATAGGCTAAATTCTGCAAAAATGTTGCTAAAATTTTGTTGGTTTTATCGCTAAACATTTATACTGACTATACTCTGATTGTGAACTGAATAGGCTGAAATGGTTATATCTTATTATTCCCTGTTGTTGTGCTGATTTTTTTTTTTGGTAATCATGAAATCCTGCTAAAATGCTACCAAAATTTTGACTAAATGCTTATACCTTTTTTATAATGCCAACGGGGGAGAGATTAGTGAAATTAAATTAAAAGATATATGTTGCATGTGTACGGGGGAGCATTGAGCTTTTACATGAAAATCATTTATCCTATCCCATGCTTACATTACGAGGGAGAGTTGCGCTTAAATCTCTGATAAATAAATGAATATATTTCTCTCCTTTTCAATGTTTATTTTGTCATCATCAAAAAGGGAGAGAATGTGAATGATTATGCCTTGAAGCATATCAAATGATTTTTTTATGATAACAAAGTCAAAATGAAGACCAAGATCAAAAGAAAAGACTAAGATCAAAAGAAGAAAACCAAGATCAAAAGAGGTATATTTGATATAGGTTACTAGTCTTAGAATATCAATGTGAAATGCTCTCAAAGTATTTCAATTATCTCCAAATAGCTTTTCATTAATATTTTTAAATCAACTTGAAATTCAAAGTTCATATTTTAAAGAAATGTTGATTTCAATCTTGGATTTTGTAAATCATGTGTAAATCTTGTCAAATCCAAGTTTCTCAAAGTAAAAAATGGCCTGCATACTTAATTGGGCTTGAAAAATATGTTCAAGGGCCAATGTAATCGATTACACAAGTGTTGTAATCGATTACAAGACAAACAAAGGCCTTGTAATTGATTACACTGAGGCTGTAATCGATTACAAGTCTGGCAGAGGCTATGTAATTGATTACACAAGGCTGGTAATCAATTACATCCTGCCCAGAAAGCCAAGAACACGTTCAAATAGTCATGTAATTGATTACAAGATTATGTAATAGATTAATCGATTACAAGATTGTGTAATTGATTACAACTGGTCTGACATTGCCCAATGACTATTTTATTTACATTTAATGCTGCCCATTCAAGCACCCAATGACTTCATTGATA
Organism: Ormosia emarginata; assembly: GCA_029884605.1. Lineage (NCBI taxonomy): Eukaryota > Viridiplantae > Streptophyta > Magnoliopsida > Fabales > Fabaceae > Ormosia > Ormosia emarginata. The sequence continues at coordinate 20,444,891 of JAQQTP010000074.1, read as the reverse complement.
AAAAAACTCTATAAATACTTGAGTTGGGGCATCATTAATGGCTAACCATCAACTTGAAACTTATTTCTATCACTCTAATATGAGAATCAATCTTTCAAACCCTTATTACTCTGTTTTTTCAAATCATTTGAGATATTCTTGAATAGTATTGTTAGGACTTCAATTTGTATTAATTACTCTTATGAGTATTCCATTCTATCAACCTTGATTATTCTGTAAAAGAGGGTGAGGCATCCATCCAAATTGTAAAGGGTAATGCATCCCTTGAAAGAATCAAGCACAAGGGTGAGGTATCCCAAGGTGTTGAGTGCTCCAGTTTGTAAAGGTTGTCAAGCACCTGTTGAAGTTTGAAGATATAGTGGAAAATCTCGAGTGGTTGCTTGAGGACTAGACATAAGCCACAAGTGGATTGGTGGCTGAATCAGGATAAATCTTGTGTTTGATTTTCTTAACCCTTCTCTTTTACCTTTGTGCATTGATTATATTTGCTTGCTTGAATACTATCTTGTTTGGTTCTTTTGTGAGTGAAAGTGTTCATTCTTCATTAGTCATTCATTTCTATCAATCAATAGCTTCAACGAAAATTAATAATTAAGTGTTTTGCGAAAAATTTGTGAACTTATTTTATAAACTCAATTTACCCCTCCCTCTTGAGTATTGAGGTCACTTGGTAACAAAATGTGAGTAAAACACTTTACTAATATGTAAATCGAGAAGCTCTCTACATAGGCAAGTGAGTGAGAGAAAATATATTAACTCTTGCCAAATGTGGTAAAGGAGTGCAAAAAACACTTTACCTAGTAGTGGTAGAGGAGTGAGATAAACACTCTACCTAGGATAAAGTAGTAAGTTAAGCTCTTTGTCAAGAAACATGAGGAGTGAAAAAAGCACTCATGTTAGAGGCAGTAAGAGTGAGTTAAGCTCTTTACCAAGGGTCTCAAGTGAAAGGTATTAGAGTGAGTTAAACTCTCTACCTAGGGTAGTAAAGCGAGAAAAGCTTATTACTAAGGGCAATAGGATGAAGGAAATCCTATGCCAGGCAAAGAAGTGAGGTAAATACTTTGCCAAGTTGTAAGGATAATTTTTAGACAGTAGTTTAGAATGACTTAAGTTCAGTGTCTATTGAATAGACTTAGAGAGCTATTCAAATAGGCCATTTTAGAATGGTCAGTTAGGCTAACTGATTAGACAAAAGAGAGCTATTCAATTGGTAAGAGTTTCAGGTTGATCAATTATACTAAGAGAGTTATTCGATTAACTAAGTTTTGATTAGTCGAAACGGGCAAAGAGAAGCTTATTTATGATTGATCAAAAAAGGCTGAATGGTGCTTTTAGTGCCATTCAAAGAGAATAGTTGAGGGTCCCAACAACTAGCATCACGTGGAACAAAAGTTACAAGGTTTTCACAAGAGGAAGATAGGGGATGGTAGGTATGAGCAGTGTGCTTCTAGGCCTAGCTATCCTCATGATAAAGTCAAGTAAGTTTAAGTAGAAATGAAGGGACCAAAGTGTGATAGATGTAGGAAACAACAGGGTGGAAGACCTTGTCTAGTTGGCCAAATAGTATGTTATACTTATGACTGACCAAAACACTTTTGACTAGGTGTACACATAAGCAGGGAGCAGTGCTTAACCTCAAGTTAGAGTAAGAGTTTATACTCTGGATAGTAAGGAGGCGGCTCAGACTCTCGATCTTATACAAGGTAAGGACATAGTTAAAGATGATCTCTAAGTTGTATTGTATAATTCAGGAGTATCCCTACTCTTTGATATCATATGACTTTGTAAAGAGATTAGATTTACCTATGTTTGAGTTTCCCCATATTTTATCCTTGTTTACTCTAATAGGAAAGTTAATCATAACTTCCTTGGTAAGTTTGGATTGTTGTGTAAGAATAGAAAGTAAAATTTCTTTTATGAATCTTATCATTTTATCTCTTTTTAACATAGACATTAGACAAGGTATGGTTTTGGTTGTTAGTAAACCATGTTGTTTTGGATTGATCAGATTGGACATTGAGGTTTATATCTAATTATTCTTCAGTGACTATTCCTTAGAGTCTATGTTTTGAGAGCTAAACAAGTGAGCAACTTCTTAGAAAAAGGAGACTTAAGGATATGATTTCCTTTCCTCCTTTTTTGTGAAGTTGAGTAAGTCTTAGGAAATATGGTTGTGATAGGAGGATATCCAGAAGTGTTTCCTAGGAAGATAACCGAGTTACCACCTAAGAGAGAAGCAGAACTCACTTTATGTTTGGTACAAGTTAAGTTTGTAGATGTTTTTAGATTTAGTAAGTTAATCTTACAGAATGAGAACCTCTAAGGTTGAGTTAGATACAACTAAGTGAGGTGACAATCTCTCGAGAATATTATCATATCTGATATAAGGAAAGGAAATTTTAGGGACAAAATTTTAAAAAGGAAGGGAGAAATGTAACATCCTCTTTTTAGCATGTTAGACTAGTTTATGGTTACAATGGTAGCATAACACTTGATTAACATGTCAATTAAGTTTTGTGACAATTTGAGTTAGTTTAGGCACTTTGTTACAACCTAGAGTGTGTAAAGTAACTTAAAATGGCTCAGATAGTAGCATAAATTGCTAAGTTAAGGGAAATAAACCTAGAGAGTTTGTTTCTAAGTCACAAATAGGTAGAAGAGGATATAGTTAAAATTTGAGAATAATCAGAGTTAGTTTGGTATTTTTAGGCATACTAGGTGTCCATTTAATGCCGGATTGACTAGCAGTAAATATGAAAAATTATGATAATGGTAAAATAACATTTTTAATGAATCTTAGTATTTATTTTAAAGTTGTTGGAAGTTAGAAAACTTGATTTAGCTAAATCTAAGTGTTTCTAGCAGATCAAGAAGTAATAGAGAAGTATCTTAAGGCTATAAGTCGCTTACGGTTTCTCTAGCCTCTTTTGTTGACTATATAACATGATATTTCACTCACTTTAGACCATTCCCTTATATTCTCTCATGAAACAAAATAATAGTAGCAACAACAAAGGAAAACAAGGAGAGAAAAGAAGAGAAAGCAAAGGGGGATGAAGAGGAAAGGATCAAGAGAGCTAAAAGCAAGTCCGAGGTTGATCTTCCACCATCACAAAGAGCTTGAGGTAGGGGATTATAACCTTAAACTTCATCACTTTCCTCCATCTTTTTCTATAGTTGAAGTTAGGTCACTAGATTAGTAAGAAATGGATTTGATGAGAAAATATGTGCTCTTGGCTTGGTTTAAAGTTCCAAGAGTTGAGTTATGGTGTTTATTTCTTGTTGGATGCATGGTAGCTTGTTTATGCTTGGTAGATGTCCATGGGCCACCTTGAAGAACAAGTTGGTAAATGGAATTCTATTTGCTTGATTAAATTTAAATCCATGACTGATGAGTTGAATTTAGTGTTTAATGATTCTAACATGGTTAGTGTAACATCCCGAAAAGTGTTTATTTAATTACAAATGATCATTTTATAATATTTTAGATTTTTGGAAATTTTTCTGAATTTTTCCAGAAATGTCGAATATTTTAATATATTCCTCGTTTTATGTATGTACTAAGCGGAACCGGAGAAATGAGATGTTCTCTCCGAGAACCTTGAACTATGGAAACGTCGACGGAGGATCTTACTAAACCCGAGGTCGGACACAGTTTACAAAGTTTTATGTTTTTCGAGAAATTTTAACAGATAAAATAATAAAACACTGCGAAGAAATTATCTGTCAGATTTGTTAATGCTGACTCCTACCAACTATGACTATTGTCCAATAAATAATAACATATAATAAAAATCTTATCACATTGTTCAAAATTTACCTTGTGTCAAACCCCTTTAGCCTTATTTTCAAAATAAAAATTTAGTTAATTAAAAGCCCATTGTAGGAAACTTCCAAGAAGTTTCCTATTTGACCCATTTTCTCTCTCTTCCCTCTCCACTCTTCTCTACGGTAGAAGCAATATGGGAAGCCTAAATATTTCCTCTCATCTTCCTAATATTTCATTCTCATTCTCTAAACCCCAAATACCCATTTCTTTATTTCCTCTCTTCTTCTTTTCCTTCTCCACCGAGCATCCACCCCTTTGGAAGACCATTCCCATGATTTACTAAATCAGACCCATTTCCACTCAGCTTCCACCACTCCAAGTTCTCTTTTGTTGATATCTCCTTGGTTCTTCTTCTTCTTCCTCTTCCATTTTTCCACCATTGAAGCTAAAGCTTGGAGCTTTAAGGTAAAGTCTTCAACTTTCTTCCATTTTTCTTGCTATTCTCGTTTCTCTTGGTCCCCTAGGTGGCCAAGAACCCATTTTTTTTGTGGTTTGAGTGGACATTGTGGAAGTCACTCACATTTGAGTTTTTCTTGAAGGAGGAAAACGAAAACTTAGGGCAAGAAGGAGTACCACCATTGTGTTGTCTTCCAAATAGGTAAGAGGAAGATGATCCTCCTCAACCAATCTTGGTTAAGGGAATGTCTTGTGTGTTGTTGTAGATGAGGGAATCCATGTTAGATTACTCTCCTTGTCATGTTGTGTTATTTCCATGATTTTGTAGTTGTTTGATTTGTGTGATTATATGGATTTGTAATGTGTGTTTTGATGACATAAACCATGCTTTGGATTGTTAGTAAATGATTGTAAAACCTTAAGATTGGATGAGCCACGGTTCTGCAGAAATGGATTCTGCAGAACCCTTATAAATGCACTAGCGCTCAGGCGCTGTGCATAGAGCATCTAGGCGCTCATTGCCCAGAAAATTTTTCCTATAACACGGCTTGGTTAGCGCTCAGGCGTTTCGTGTTCAGCGCTTAGGCGCTCAACCAGTGCCCAGGCACTACAGATATGGCGCCTAGGCGCCCATAGCAGGATCAACTGGATAATTATGAAATGATACTAAGACCTCTATATGATGATATTACAAAAAAAAAGAGGGGTAAATAATAAAATAAAGTAAGGAACTGGATTTGCTAAGGGAATTCCTCTAGAAAGAGAAATTTTATGAGAATAGACTACGTTAGGAAATTCAATCGATTATGGAAACTTACTTAGTGATGGATACTTGTAAGAATGCATAATGGTCCTTGAAAATGTATTACCTTATTTGATTTCAATATTATGATATTGTGGGACCATATGAATGACCAATGTTGTGTTGATGCTTATTTGAGCCTATTGTGGCATATTATGGAATAGTATGTGATGTTGACCATACATGTTCATGCATAGAGTCTTATGCATTGTGAATGTCCTGTGGACTGTTGTAAGGCCGAGTTGCCTAGGAGATTGAACACACCTTGGTGCGGGTGCGAATAGACTAGTGTAGGTCGTGTTATGACCTTGGGGGCGTCGGGGTGCGGGTCCTTCACAGTGGGCAGTTGGTAGCTCTTCTGTCCGTGGGGCAAACCAATGTAAACGCATCGACGATCCGGACCGAGGCACTGTCCTATGTCGTGATCGAGCGTGGACTGTCTGTACAATGCCTGTATGTGCATGTAGAAAACTGTTGAGTTTTAGCACCTTGGCCTCGGCAGCCGCGTTATAGACACGTCTCCTGATCTTTCTCTCCGACTGTTTGAGTCTAGCTCCATGGAGTAGAAAATTTGAATACCGTATACATGTGCATCATGAGATATTTTACTATTAATGACTACTACCCTATGTGAATTTGAACTGTTGTATTATTATTATGAAAAAAAACCTGCCTGGAACTATTTACTTTCTTACAGATGTACTATCTGCCTATTATTGTTGTTATCATTTTTGGGACTGTTATATAGGCGCTATGCGCCGTATTATTCCTGGCTGCCATAATTGGAAATGATGGTAGGGTGTCTTACCTCTTTTCTATGTTTCCATTATTTGCTGCCTGTGTGTATACTGTATCTACCAAAGACGACGGCACGGAAGCTGAAGCTCTTGATTTTCCTGGCTTCTGGCCCGAGAAAGACTAGTATCTATTGTGGAGCATGGAGGCATGCATGCGCGGATTTCTGGGCGACGTGCGTCTGACCTTCCTCGGAGGGCCGGAGTGCTGGCACATCAACCTGAGCTCTGACCGCTGTGTCTATAAGGGAGATGTATCAATTTCCCTTGCCAGGAGACGTCATGAGGCGCCGATCCTCACCTGCCATGTCAACCTACGACTGGAGTTCTACTTACCCATCCGGGAGATGTGGGGTGATCGTTACTACACCCCTTAGGAGGACTCTTTTGATTCTACTGCTCGGGCTCCTGCCCGTGGTTCCGTGGTTCCCATGGAGGTTTCCTCTGAAGAGGAGGATCCTGCTGAGGACCCAGATATGGTCCCTCCTCATCTGAGGGACTGATGTTACTGGTAGCTGCTGATGGCTGCCAGTGTTTTATTTTGGGGGCCTGATGTATTCCTTTTGGTGGGCTGTATATTTTGATATTTCTAGTGGATGTATAAGTAAAATCCATAGGTATGAATAGTTTTGCTTTTTGGAAATTTCCAGGCTGTATCTAAATTATATTTGGCATATAAATACTTATGTACATGTACGTTATTCAGATGTGGGTTTCTGTTTACCGTTTTGTTCTTTACCGTTTTTCATGTTCCGCATTGTTAAAAGAGGAAAAAAAAATATACCGCCAATTTTTCTCACGTATTAAAGTACTAAGCAAGTTAATGTTGAACTAAATGAACCAGGTCTTAATTGTTTAAAAAAAATTATTTTTCACATTTCCTTTTGATTTGACAATGTGACGTTCCCTCCCAAAAAGGGGCGTTACATTTAAGTTGGTATCAGAGCCCCAGTTTATGTTTCTTTGGGTCTTGTGTGTGAGTCTATCTTGTTTGTGCTGTGTGAATCTTTGTGATTGGAATTCTGAATGAATCCCTCTGATTTTCCTTATGTTTTTCAGTAATCTGATTTAAGAGAAAAGCAAGATGGCAAGAGGTGAAGAAATAGCAGCCGCTATAGAAGCGATGCAGAGGATGGCAGAAGTCATCGCACAACAAAATGAACGTGCTGCTCAGCAACAAGAGAGAGCTGCTCAACAGCTCGAGGCAACTGCCGATGCACAAAACTTAGCAGAGTTTCGTCGCCACAACCCTCCGCAATTCAAGGGAGAATTTGATCTAGACAAGGCTAGTTTGTGGATCAAAGAGCTGGAGAAAGTTTTCTGTGGCATGAACTGTGCCAAAGACAAGAAGGTGAACTACGCTACCTTTATGCTTGTGGGCAATGCCGAAGACTGGTGGAACGGAGCTCAGAGAGCACTGGAAGCCGAAGGAACTGACGTCACGTGGAACGTGTTCAAGAACAAATTCTTGGATAAGTACTTTCCTGCAAATGCGAGATATGCAAAAAAGATGGAGTTTCTCAACCTGAAACAGGGAAACATGACCGTTAGTGAGTATGCGGCCAAGTTTGAGAACTTAGAGAAGTTTTCAACGCATTATCAGCATCAAACCGATGAAGTTTGGAAGTGCTGGAAGTTCATTGAGGGACTAAGATACGAAGTGAAGAAGGCCGTGATCACCCTGAAAATGAAGGTGTTTTCGGAACTGTTGGATACGTCTTTGTGAAGTTAAGGCCTTGGAACAGGCTAGAGACTCGAGGAGCAAGAACTTTGGGCCTGCGAGGTTCCAAAGAGGTGGAGGCAGTGGTTCAAACCGCTTCCAAAAGAAGCCCTATTCCCGACCAACGGGAAATCAGTAACAAACCGGTGGAAGTTCTGGTGGAGGTTCTACTGGGAACCGAACTGGTCAAAATGTGGTATATCCCTCGAGATGCATAAAGTGTGGAAAAGACCATCACACAAGAGACTGCACGATTAAGGGATTTATCTGCTTCAGATGTGGCAAACCGGGCCACGTGTCTAGAGATTGCAACCAAGCAAAGGTTGAACCTTTAATCAATGCAACTCAAGCCAAGAAACCGCAAACTGGAGGTCGAGTCTACACCATGAGCGGAGCTGAAGCCTCTGAATCCGAAGACTTGATTCAAGGAGAAGGCACCATAGAAGGTAATCTTTTAAAAGTACTGTATGACTCTGGGGCAACCCATTCTTTCATCTCATATGACTGTGTGCTACGACTTGGCTTACCTGTGTCTGAACTACCCTTTGATTTGACTGTTTCAACCCCTACTAACAAACCAGTAGTTACTACCAAAGTCTGTTTGAAGTGTCCCCTAATCGTTGAAGGTCGAATCTTTTCTGTCGATTTGATCTGTTTACCTCTTTCATAATTAGATATAATCTTGGGGATGGACTGGTTATCTTCAAACCATGTTCTATTAGATTGCTCTAGAAAAACCATAGTATTTCCTGTGGATGAAGATTCTAGATACTTGACGGCCAACCAAGCACGAGCTTTCTTGAAAGAAGGAGCTCAAGGATACATGCTACTATCTTCTTTGAAAGTCGAGAGCGAGGCTGATCTGAGCACTATTCCTGTGGTGAAGGAATTTCCTGAAATGTTCCCCAAAGAGGTACCTGGTTTACCACCGACGCGTGAGGTAGAGTTTGCTATTGACCTTGTACCGGGAGCTGGCCCCGTGTCTATAGCACCTTACCGGATGTCACCGACGGAATTGGCAGAACTTAAGAAACAACTAGAGGAGCTTTTGGAGAAATAGTTCATCAGACCAAGTGTATCACCGTGGAGAGCACCAGTGTTGTTAGTTCGGAAGAAGGACGGTACCTCACGATTGTGTGTGGACTATAGGCAGTTGAACAAATTGACAATCAAGAACAAATATCCACTCCCAAGAATTGACGACCTAATGGACCAACTGAAGGGAGCAGCGATGTTTTCAAAGATCGATTTGAGATCTGGATACCATCAGATAAGGGTGAAGACGGAAGATATACCCAAGACTGCTTTTCGTACCCGATACGGTCATTACGAATACCTTGTGATGTCGTTTGGTGTAACGAATGTACCTGCTATCTTTATGGACTACATGAACAGGATCTTTTGTCCTTACTTGGACAAGTATGTTGTCGTTTTCATCGATGACATCCTAATATATTCCCAGAATCAGGAGGATCATGCCGAGCACCTCAGTATAGTTCTCCAGACTCTGAGGGAGAAAGAACTGTATGTCAAACTGTCGAAATGTGAGTTTTGGCTTGATGAGGTTAAGTTTTTAGGCCATGTGATCTCAAAGGAAGGGATTGCAGTGGATCCATCAAAAGTGGAGGTAGTGTTATAGTGGGAACAACCAAAGTCAGTAACGGAGATTCGTAGCTTCGTGGGTTTAGCCGGGTATTACCGAAGGTTCATAGAAGGATTTTCTAAAATTGTTGGACCGCTCATTCAGCTGACAAAGAAGAATCAAGCTTTTGAATGGACTAATAGCTGCGAGCAAAGTTTCCAAGAGTTGAAGAAATGGCTAACCACCTCACCAGTATTGGTACTACCTGATCCAAATGAACCATTCGAGGTGTACTGTGACGCTTCATACCAGGGATTGGGGTCTGTTCTTATGCAACACAGAAGAGTGGTAGCTTATGCTTCGCGACAGTTGCAAGTGCATGAGAAGAACTATCCGACACACGATTTGGAACTAGTAGCTGTGGTTTTTGCTCTGAAGATATGGAGACATTTTCTCTATGGAGCAACGTTCAACATTTTCAGTGACCACAAAAGTTTGAAGTACTTGTATGACCAAAAGGAGCTTAACATGAGGCAACGAAGATGGTTAGAATTCCTAAAGGACTACTATTTTTAGTTGTTGTACCACCCTAGCAAGGCGAATATCGTGGCTGACGCCTTGAGTAGAAAGGCTGTCAGTGTTTCTGCCCTGATGATCAAGGAAAGAGAGCTTATCGAACAGTTTAGAGATACTTGGTCATTTGTTAAGCTGGAACCCGGAAGGATTTGTATGAATATGGTCACCATCTCAAGTGAGCTAATGGGGGACATACGAGAAAAGCAGAAAGTCGACAAATTCTTGCAAGAGGTGAGAGAGCAAATGAAGCAAGGCAAGGAGACGGAATTCGATGAAGGAACGGATGGGATTTTGAGATTCTGGAGTAGAGTCTGTATTCCCCGTGACCAAGAGCTTAAAAGATATATTGTGGATCATGCTCACACCAGCAAGCTGAATATGCACCCGGGCATAACGAAGATGTACCAAGACTTGAAGAAGTTGTTCTGGTGGCATGGGATGAAGAGCGATGTCACTAGATGCGTATCGACTTGTCTAGTTTGTCAAAAAGCTAAAGTGGAACATCAAAGACCTGCAGGATTGCTGCAACCATTGTCTATTCCTGAATGGAAATGGGACAGCATTGCAATGGATTTTGTTGTGGGTTTGCCAAGGACAAAGAAAGGACACGACTCGATTTGGGTAATAGTGGATCGACTCACAAAGTCAACTCATTTCCTTCCGATCAACATAAGGTACAGTCTGGAGAAGTTAACCCAACTGTACATTGGAGAGATCGTTAGACTACATGGTGTGCCTACGAGTATTGTTTCGAATAGGGATCCGAGGTTTACTTCAAAATTTTGGCAAGTTCTACAGGCATCGTTGGGAACAAGGTTACGTCTAAGATCAGCGTACCACCCACAAACTGATGGTCAATCTGAAAGAACGATCCAATCCCTAGAAAATTTGCTTAGAGCTTGTACTATAGAACAAACTCGAAGTTGGGATGACGTTCTACCATTGATAGAATTCACCTACAACAACAGTTACCATTCGAGTATTGGGATGGCACCTTATGAAGCTCTGTATGGACGATGGTGTCGGACACCCTTGTGTTGCTACCAAGACGGCGAACGTCTCGCGATTGGACCGGATATCATTCAACAGACGACTGAGAAGGTCAAGATGATTCAAGAGAAAATGAGAGCTGCTCAGAGCCGGCAAAAGAGTTATGCGGATAAGAGGAGAAAGCCTCTTGAGTTTGAGGAAGGTGAGCATGTATTCTTGAAAGTTACACCCACGACTAGGGTCGGCCAAGCTTTGAAATCTAGGAAACTTACTCCAAAATTCCTTGAACCTTACCAAATTCTTCACCGGATAGGTCCAGTAGCCTACCAGATAGCCTTGCCCCCTTTTCTTTCCAACATACACAATGTCTTCCATGTGTCACAACTTCGCAAGTATTTTCTTGATCCAAGTCATGTCATAGCACCGGACACAGTACAGTTAAAAGAGAACCTGACCTATGAGGCGCCTCCTGTGAGAATCGAGGATCGACGAATAAAGCAACTTAGAGGCAAGGAGATTCCATTGGTAAAGCTGATCTGGAATGAGACGACTGATGACGCAACCTGGGAACTAGAGGACAAGATGAAGGAGCAACATCCATATCTTTTCTAGGGTACGTAAATTTCAAGGACGAAATTCCTTTTTAGTTGGGGAGTGTTGTAACATCCCGGAAAGTGTTTATTTAATTACAAATGATCATTTTATAATATTTTATATTTTTGGAAATTTTTCTGGATTTTTTCGGAAACATCGAATATTTTAATATATTCCTCGTTTTACGTATGTACTGAGCGGAACCGGAGAAATGAGATGTTCTCTCCGAGAACCTTGAACTATGGAAACACCGACGGGGGATCTTACTAAACCAGAGGTCGGACACAGTTTTCAAGGTTTTACGTTTTTCGAAAAATTTTAACAGATAAAATAATAAAACACTGCGAAGAAATTATCTGTCAGATTCGTTAATGCTGACTCCTGCCAACTATGACTATTGTCCAATAAATAATAACATATAATAAAAATCTTATCATATTGTTCAAAATTTACCTTGTGTCAAACCCCTTTAGCCTTATTTTCAAAATAAAAATTTAGTTAATTAAAAGCCCATTGTAGGAAGCTTCCAAGAAGTTTCCTATTTGACCTATTTTCTCTCTCTTCCCTCTCCACTCTTCTCTACGGCATAAGCAATGTGGGAAGCCCAAATATTTCCTCTCATCTTCTTAATATTTCATTCTCATTCTTTAAACCCCAAATACTCATTTCTCCATTTCCTCTCTTCTTCTTTTCCTTCTCCACTGAGCATCCACCCCTTTGGAAGACCATTCCCATGATTTACTAAATCAGACCCATTTCCACTCATCTTCCACCACTCCAATTCTCTTTTGTTGATTTCTCCTTGGTTCTTCTTCTTCTTCCTCTTCCATTTTTCCATCATTGAAGTTAAAGCTTGGAGCTTTAAGGTAAAGTCTTCAACTTTCTTCTATTTTTCTTGTTATTCTCGTTCCTCTTAGTCCCCTAGGTGGCCAAGAACCCATTTTTTTTGTGGTTTGAGTGGACATTGTGGAAGTCACTCACATTTGAGTTTTTCTTGAAGGGGGAAAACGAAAACTTAGGGCAAGAAGGAGTACCACCATTGTGTTGTCTTCCAAATAGGTAAGAGGAAGATGATCCTCCTCAACCAATCTTGGTTAAGGGAATGTCTTGTGTATTGTTGTAGATTAGGGAATCCATGTTGGATTACTCTCCTTATCATATTGTGTTATTTCCATGATTTTGTAGTTGTTTGATTTGTGTGATTATATGGATTTGTAATGTGTGTTTTGATGACATAAACCATGCTTTGGATTGTTGGTAAATGATTGTAAAACCTTGAGATTGGATGGGCCACGGTTCTGCAGAAATGGATTCTACAGAACCCTTGTAAATGCACTAGCGCTCAAGCGCTGTGCATAGAGCGTCTAGGCGCTCATTGCCCGGAGAATTTTTCCTACAACACGGCTTGGTTAGCGCTCAGGCGCTTCGTGTTCAGCGCTTAGGCCCTCAACCAGCGCCCAGGTGCTACAAATATGGCGCCTAGGCGCCCATAGCAGGATCAGCTGGATAATTGTGAAATGATACTAAGACCTCTATATAATGATATTACAAAAAAAAAAAGAGGGGTAAATAATAAAATAAAGTAAGGAACTGGATTTGCTAAGGGAATTCCTCTAGAAAGAGAAATTTTATGAGAATAGACTACGTTAGGAAATTCAATCGATTATGGAAACTTACTTAGTGATGGATACTTGTAAGAATGCATAATGGTTCTTGAAAATGTATTACCTTATTTGATTTCAATATTATGATATTGTGGGACCATATGAATGACCAATGTTGTGTTGATGCTTATCTTATGCATTGTGAATGTCCTGTGGACTTTTGTAAGGCTGAGTTGCCTAGGAGATTGAACACACCTTGGTGCGGGTGCGAATAGACTAGTGTAGGTCGTGTTATGACCTTGGGGGCGTCGGGGTGCGGGTCCTTCACAGTGGGCAGTTGGTAGCTCTTCTGTCCATGAGGCAAACCGATGCAAATGCACTGACGATCCGGACCAAGACACTGTCCTATGTTGTGATCGAGCGTGGACTGTCTGTACAATGCCTGTATGCGCACGTAGAAAACTCTTGAGTTTTAGCACCTTGGCCTCGGCAGCCGTGTTACGGACACGTCTCCTAATCTTTCTCTCCGACTGTTTGAGTCTAGCTCCATGGAGTAGGAAATTTGAATACCGTATGCATGTGCATCATGAGATATTTTACTATTAATGACTACTACCTCATGTGAATTTGAACTATTGTATTATTATTATGAAAAAATGCCTGCCTGGAACTGTTTACTTGCTTACAGATGTACTATCTGCCTATTATTGTTGTTATCATTTTTGGGACTGTTATATGGGCGCTATGCGCCGTATTATTCCTGGCTGCCATAATTGGAAATGATGGTAGGGTGTCTTACCTCTTTTCTGTGTTTCCATTATTTGCTGCTTGTGTGTATACTGTATCTACCGAAGACGACGGCACAGAAGCTGAAGCTCCCGATTTTCCTGGCTTCTGGCCCGAGCAAGACTAGTATCTATTGTGGAGCATGGAGGCACGCATGCGCGGATTTCTGGGCGACGTGCGTCTGACTTTCTTCGGAGATCCAGAGTGCTGGCACATCAACCTGAGCTCTGACCGCTGTGTCTATATGGGAGATGTATTGATTTCCCTTGCCTGGAGACGTCATGAGGCGCCGATCCTCACCTGCCATGTCAACCTGCGACTGGAGTTCTACTTACCCATTCGGGAGATGTGGGGTGATCGTTACTACACCCCTTGGGAGGACTCTTTTGATTCTACTGCTCGGGCTCCTGCCCGTGGTTTCGTGGTTCCCATGGAGATTTCCTCTGAAGAGGAGGATCCTGTTGAGGACACGGATACGGTCCCTCCTCATCTGAGGGACTGATGTTACTGGTAGCTGCTGATGGCTAACAATGTTTTATTTTGGGGGCCTGATGTATTCCTTTTGGTGGGCTGTATATTTTGATATTTCTGGTGGATGTATATGTAAAATCCATAGGCAGGTATAGTTTTGCTGTTTGGAAATTTCCAGGCTGTATCTAAATTATATTTGGCATATAAATATTTATGTACATGTACGTTATTCAGATGTGGGTTTCTGTTTAGCATTTTGTTCTTTACCATTTTTCATGTTTCGCATTGTTAAAAGGGGAAAAAAAATATATACCACCAATTTTTCTCACGTATTAAAGTACTAAGCAAGTTAATGTTGAACTAAATGAACCAGGTCTTAATTGTTTAAAAAAAATTATTTTCCATATTTCCTTTTGATTTGACAATGTGACGTTTCCTCCCAAAAAGGAGCGTTACAGTTAGATACCACGATTAGGGTTAGAAAACCCTTAGAATCTAAGATTGGAAGGTTAAAAACAAATTTGGAACCAATGGAACAATGGCTCGATTTTTGTAAAATTTTCAACAGTAGAGTAATGCCTAGGCTCATGATTTCCACACCTAGGCATAGACTAAGAATTTTCATTCCATGATCATCCAGAGAGTGTCACTTGTAGGCGGGAGAGGTTCATGTAACACCCTCAATAACATGTTAGGCTTATAAATGGTTACAAAGGTATCCTAATACTTGCTTAACATGTCAATCCAATTTTGTGACAAACTGAGTCAGTTTAGGTACTTTATTGCAACACAAAAGTTGAAAAGTAGCTTAAAATGACTCAAATAATAGCATAAATGGCTAAGTTGAGGGAAACAGGTATGAATAACTTATTTCTAAGTCACAAAAGAGTTAAGT
Source organism: Ormosia emarginata (assembly GCA_029884605.1). Lineage (NCBI taxonomy): Eukaryota > Viridiplantae > Streptophyta > Magnoliopsida > Fabales > Fabaceae > Ormosia > Ormosia emarginata. Next base: position 20,429,852 of record JAQQTP010000074.1, on the reverse strand, counting down.
AAGGTGTAGTTTAAATTTGAGAACAATCGGAGCCAGTTTGGTATTTTTAGGCATACTGGTTGTGCTTTTAATGCTGAATTGACCCTCAGCAGATATGGAAAAATAGAATAACGGTAAAACAATAATTTAAATGAATCCTAATATTTATTTTAAAGTTATTGGAAGCTGAAAAACTTGAATTAGCATAATTCAAGTGTCCTTAGCAGATATAAGTTTCAGTATAGAAACTTAAATCCTTTTCTCCTATTTCCCCTCATGTCCCCAAACCCTATCAGAAAAGAAATAAGGAAGAAACGAAAGGGGAAAGGGGAAAAAGAAAAGAAAAGAAAGAAAAGAGAGAAAGAAGAGAAGAGAAGAAGGGGAAGAAAGAAAAGGAGGAGCAAGAGGATCCAAGGCTAGATCAAGATCAAAGCTTAAACTTGAAGATGGACCATCCAATCAAGAGGTAGGGGATTTCTATTCTTTTTCCCTCTTTGTTCTTTTGAAAGGGGTTAGAGTTCTTGAATGGAAAAGTTGGTTTAATGGGTCAAAGTTGTGCTTCTAGCTTGGTTCTTGATTCTAATAGTTAACTTAAAACATTTTCAGTTTATTGCAGTCCATAGTAGCTTAATCTTTTGTGTTGGATGTCCATAGCCACTTGTAGAGCATTTTGGTTAATGGAAGTTATTTTTGACTTAATTGAGTTTAAATTCATGATTGATGAATTGAGTTAGTGTTTAATGATTCTAACATATTTAGATACTATGATTAGAGTTAGAAAACATTTAGAATTCAAGATTTGGAAGAATAGAATTGGTTTAGAAACCAATTATGCAAAAAATGCATTCTACAAAATTTTATGTAGAATGGTCACACCTAGACGTAGCCTGGCCACACCTAGGCATGGGCTAATCAGTTTTCAGCCCAGGCGAGACAAAGAGCACCACACCTAGGCGTGGTAAAACCAAGCCTAGGCGTGAGACAGAATAGTATCCTGACAGTTTGTAGTGTCTGATGCATAACTTGAATTATAAATATCGGATTGACCTGATTCTAGTTCCATTTGAAATCTAAGGCATAAGGCTTCATGTAGTAAAAATTTTAGAATTATAGAGCAAGGTAATCAGTAACAGTTTCTATTTGAATCCAAGGCAGATTCTGTAGAAAAAGTCATTCTGGCAGCCAATAAACTAAATTGCATAATTTCTCGCTCTGATGTCGTATTGACATGAGACCAGTGGCATTTTGAAGCTAAGATGTAAGACTTCTTGACTGTAAAATTTCAGAATTTTATCACTTTTAGTTTGTTCCTAGTTTTAGTTTAAAGTCAAGTCATAATCAGGTAAATTAGTGAATGCCCTATTTTGGCCTCTGCAAAATGTCGCATAACTTTGGCTACACTTTGCCAAATGAGATATGGTTTGTGGCATTTGAAAGATATGAGAGAAAATTATATATTCATAAAATTTCAGAATTTAAGAAGTTATGATGCACATTTGGTACGATCTTGAAAATCAGTCTTTTTAGGCAAGATTTTGAAGTGTTTTGGGATGATTTGAGTCTTAGAAACACTAGTAACTCCTTTAATAGTTAAAGTTGAGTTAAATATGCAAGAGTTGAATGCCATAGGACCTAGTTGGCAATAGTTGAGCACCATAGGGCCTAGTTGGCAAGAGTTGAGTGTCATAGGACCTAGTTGACAAGAGTTAGTTCCTTTATTTAGAAATGTTGAACCATAGTTTATCACAATTCCTAACTGAGTGAGCGAGGCAAGCCTCTTGACCTAGAAAAGGGAGTAAGAAAAGCACTTTGCTAAAGGTAGAGTTGTGATTAGTTATCCAAAGCTAGGCTAAGGATGTTATATCCAAGGCTAGGCTAAGGATTAGTATCCAAGTAGTGAACATTGCTGGGTAAGCCTAGTAAAGTGGTGACACTGGAGTATTTCATGAATGGATTAGTTATCTAAGTAGTAAACATTACCAGGTAAGCCTAGTAAAGTAGTGACACCGGAGTGTTTTGTGAAAGGATTAGTTATCTAAGTAGTGAACATTGCCGGGTAAGCCTAGTAATGTGGTGACACCGGAGTGTTTCATGAAAGGATGAGTTATGTCCTATGCTAGGCTATGGATGAGTTATGTCCTATGCTAGGCTATGGATGAGTTATATCATTTGCTAGGCGAAGGAAGAGATAGGATGTTATGGAAGTAGTACATGGAACAGTCCATTCATCATCAGTTATGATGACATAGAATTAGTACATGGAACAGTCCGCTCATCATCATACAGTTGAAAGGCTATTTAGCCTATTTTACTTATATAAATATAAGGAAATACAGTTCCTGAGAATATTTAAGTTATACGTATGAGTTTAATATTAGATTATGAGGTGGCTAGATGAATGTTCATATAAAGCCTCAATGTGAATGTTCTAATGTTAATAGTGTTATTCATTGTGAATTGATATTTACTCAGTACTTATATCATGTTGATGAATTACCAGATCAAAGAAGTTAGTATAGTATATCCACTTTAATGAGTAAAATTGAGATATAAGGAAACTCTTGATATTTTACATTTATGTATGCATTTGTTTAATATCAATAGTATGTTCAGTTTCAGATTTCATTTATTCAGTACAAATGTTTAAATACTGGTATTAGTTACTCATACTGAGAATTATTATTTCTCACCCCACTATGTTTCCATTTAAATTCAGGTTAAGGCCCTACAAGAGGATAAGAACATGAAGATAACAGAAGAATTAGTAGAGTTTAGTTTATGTTTTTAGTTCAAAGTTTATGTAATTAATTATATTTGCTTTGAGAATGTAAAAGTTATATCTTTATGTATGACTTTTAGTTATGGCTCTCCATAATTATTTGTTTAAATATAATGGATTAGTTAATGTTTAGATAGAAGTAGCAGAACTGACACTGTTTATCTAGGTATATGTCAGATATAATAGGGTACCGGTATTAGGCTATTATAGTTCAGGCCTAGGCATAAGACAGGACAGCATCCTGACAGCTTGTAGTGTTTGTTGTATAACTTGACTTGTAGTTATCGGATTGACCTAATTCTTATTGAATTTGAAAGGTACGACATGAGACTAGTGGTATTTTGAAGCTAACATGTAAGGCTATGAGTGGTAAAATTTCAAGAATTTTGAACTCCTCATGCATTCCCAGTTTTAGTTTAAAGTCAGGTCAGATTCTAGGAAAATAGGCAGTTGCACTATTTCAGCCTCTACATTTTGTTGCATAACTTTGGCTACACTAATTCAAATGAGGTGAGGTTTATTGCATTTGAAATATATGAGATAAGGCTATTTGTCTATAAAATTCTAGAATTTTAGAAGTTATGATATATATTTGGTGCATTCTTGAAAATCATCTTTTCTAGGCGCCCAGAGTAGTTGCCTAGGAAGTTTTTTTTGGGAAAGAGGATTTCCCTACTTGCTAGAATCCTTTATACATGCCTAGTAAAGTGTGTTGAGATACTAGTAGGAGTATTTCATTGAGAAAATAATTACCTTGCATATATGGGAAAGTATAAGGCTTTAAGCAGTCCATAAGTTAGGAATTGTCTAAAGTAGGTATCCAGGACCTTAAGTACACTAGAGTGGCATAGTTTACCACTTGTGGTGTGATAATGAGGCAAGTTAGATGCAACTATCATAAGTATGATTACTTAACTAGAAACATGAAATATGCTCCTTTATGAGTTTGAAATGAGTTAAGAGTACATGTTAACTAGTGTAACACCCTCCCTAGGGTATCACATGTCTGACTCCCGACTCATAATCTGAAAAGAAATTCGCACAAAGTTTGAGTTATAAGAAGTGGGTTTTAAAATTTCTTCTTTACTGAAACATAAATTTACTGAAAATATTAGGTAATATTGAAAATCATATTTCAACTATTCATTATGCAGTATTGATACTAATTAATATTTCATAATTTAAAGAGAAATATAAAACTAACAGACTCTTTTTTTTTTTAACAGTAGTAAACCCCATGACGGGTCCTACTAAATAGCACGGTATAACACTAACGATAAAACTTAACATACTCATTCCTTATCTTGTATCTAGCTTATTGCATCAGAACTCTACTCCTTGTCTACTCAGAACACCTTCGAACTTGAGACAGCCACTCTTCAATGTTTTCATCAATCTCTGAGTATCCATCGCCCGTTATGTCTAAGACAACTCATTCTTTCTACTGTTTAATTTTAACAATACAGACACAGCAAGACAACATAATAAAGAGGTGAGATCACCTACGCCAATACCAACATGGCAGCACAGAGATAACACAAGCAGCAATATCATACAGGGATATCATATCAAACTTCCAATAATATATTCAATATTAATCAACTATCATCATCAAATCATTTATCAATTCAATTATCATAAACAACAATTACGATAATGTCCTAATTATCATCATCATCATCCAAGTATTCAAAACAATTGTCATAGCCAATATTCCTCAATTAATATATCACACGATATAAATGTTCGGATTATGCATGTACACAAGACTCGATTTCCTACTCCATGGAGCTAAACTCGGGTCGGAGAAATGATCGAAAAGACTGCCGGTACCACGTGCCTCGGACACCACGTGCTTTAATTTTCATTTCAATTTTTGCACATCTAGCACATACACGATAGTCTTTATCAGATCTTGATTAAGAATAGTGTCTCGGTCGGATCATCGGTGTGTTGCATCGGTCTAACCTACGGGAAGAAGCGCGACCAACCACCCGTGTAGGCAACCCGCACCCCGATGCCCCCAAGGTCAACAAGTGACTTACACTACGCATATCGCACCCACTCAAGAGGTGTGTTTCTCCTAGGCAATCACCATATCCAAATCCTCATCGGACCATTCCAATGCATGTATAATGCACCAAATCCAATCACGACAAATATGTCATTTTCTCACAAACAAGTGTATGGACACCGGTTCAACAATAATCATACTTGTACTTTCAACAAATAAAATCATGTTATCACGTTTTCATAGTTGTAAAACACTTTTACCGTATTTTCACAATCGCGTAACATTTTCTGTTACGTTTTCACAATCCAAAAACGTTTCTGTTATGTTTTCACAATACCATAACACTTCTTTTATATTTTCACAATACCGTAACACTTTTGTTACGTTTTTAAAATTCCAAAACGTTTTTATTACGTTTTCAAAATACCGCAACTCTTCTGTTACACTTTTAAACCACGTACTAATTTTTTCAACATTTTTCTCAATCGCGTAGAAATATACGTTTCTCAAATCGCATAGTATTTTTCCACTGTTTCAAAATTGCATAACTTAAAAATCATCCTTTTAAGTCGCGTAAATCATTTTCTTTCATTTTCAAAATATTTAAAACACTTTTCAAATCACATAATGATTTTCCGCTATTTTCACAATCACGTAAAAATAATTCATCACTTTTCCATCACGTAGTGATTTTTCAATAGTAATTCAAATTACGTAAAATATTTAAACGTAATTCAAATCGCATATAAATATTTCAACGTATTTAAAATTGCGTAGAAATATTTTACTTGTATTTCCAAACACTTAGAAATATTTTATCGTATTTCAAATCACGTACTTTAAAATTACGTTTTTAGGATACATAAATAATTTTTCCACCACAATTTCATTACGTAAAAATATTTCTCAACCTTCAAATATTCCTTTTTCAACTTTTTTTTAAAAATAATATAACTTTATACTTCATGTAATATATTTTCTTACTCAAGAAAATCTTTTTCCATATTTCTTTACTCAAGAAATCCTTTTCCAAAATATAATTCATAAAATCACTTTTCCATTGATATAAATCAACGTTTCAAAACTTAACATTTTCTAACGTACTTTCAAAACTTGAAAATAAGTTATATGTTAGTAAATTTTCAAAACACCATTATATTCTCCATTTTTCCCAAATCATTTCCAAACACAACCTTCTTCAAAATAAATTGAAGTTCGAAAACATTTTCGTTTACAAAAACTTGATTTTCTCAAGTGATAAACGCTCTGATTCCCTTTCCAAAATCCTTGTATTAAATCCAGCTACGTTTCCACTTTGAAATTCACTTTGTTCATAAAAATCAAGGCATTACAAGCCTTAAAAACGTGGACATGACTATTGAAACCATCAAATATTTTTCCTTTTAAATTGATATGGTTTTACACAAACAAAATCATTAAAAATCCTTTACAAAAACGTAAGACTCATAGTCTTTGAAAATCAAATCATTTGTTCATTTTCAATTTTTCACTTTCTTTGCAAATCTATTTTCACTTTCTTTACAAATCCTTTTTCACTTTCTTTGCAAATCCTTAAAATCATCATTGCTATTTTCATTTAAATCTCATGTTTAGTTAAACACTTAGAAACTTTTTACACAAAATAAATTAACAAAAATACTTCTAAAAATCGTGTTCTTGTTCTCTTGAAAAACAAACCCTTTGTTTATTTTCCAAATTCTTCAAATCATCCGTTTTCATCATTCATGAAAATCTTAAGTTATAAACACCTATGTTGAGGTGTCTTGTTCGAAATCCACCATGTTCTAAGTACTCAAAAATCAATTCTTTTGTTCTTGAAAATTTTCAACATGAACCCTAATCAAGGGCATCAAAACCGTAGCTCTTCCTTGGCTATTGGAGCCAAAAATCAATTTCCTTTCCACTATCAAGTCATGGCATATACATATATATTTCATCATAAATAATATAAGCATACCATCAAAGCCATAAAAGTATGTATAGCATATCAAGCATATCATCAAAGCTATAAAATCATGCAAAGCATATCAAGCATAGAAAATTAATCAAAGCTCATAAACACCCACAAATTAATTACATGACCATGGATATGAATCCTCACATGGATTCCACATCCATCAAATAAAATACCATCTCTCACCACCATGCTTGGTTGGTGAGATGGATCTCCCTCTTACCTCTTGAAGATCCTCAAAAGCTCTTTGTTTTGCTTCTTTTTCCAAGTCCTTCATCACCAAGAGCTTCTCAAATTCAAAACAAAATACATAAAAATTAGTATACTAAGCTTGATTAAGAGGAACCATGGATCAAACATGGCTTAGATCATGAAAAAGAGAGAAGAAAATGAAGTTTCCTTATACTTCACCTCAAAAACCCAATAACTTTGATCTTGAAGAAACTCCTTGAAGATGAATGATTTAGAAAAAATCTCCAACATGAAAGTTGCTTAGAATATCATGGAGATTCAAAATCTAAGGTTGGATGAAATTAAAAGAGCTTGGATGGTGATTTTAGGTAGTATGACCGAATGGTGTATTTTGAAGAACAAAGATGAAATTTTTGATTTTTGATAGAAACTTGAAGCTTGGATTTGAAGATCAAGATGAATGATTTTGGAAAAATTCATAACTAGAGATGTTCTTAGAATGATGTTTAGGTTTGGAAAATCAAGTTGGATGAAATTAAAAAGTGATGGAAGAGGGAATTGGAGTGCTTGGCCGAATGGTCTTCATAAGGAGAGAAAATGAAGTTTTTCTTTTCTTGTTCTTGGAAGAGAGAGAATGGAGTGAATTATTTTTAGTCTTTGGTAGAATGAAAATGAAGATAGAAATGAAATAGAAATCAAGACTCCTCCTACCTAGTAGTTGCCGTGGAGTGCATGGAGAGAAAGGTAATATTATGTATATAGCTTTTTGTTTTTCTTTGATAAGAATGAAAGAAAAGTTGATAGGAAAGATGGTCTTGCATTATTCATGTAGAAGAAAAATGAATCAATTATGGATGGTTTGTCTCCAAAAAGAAGTGCATGACCGTAGAAACAAAATGGAGAGTCACCATAATTGACTAGCTTGCTTTGTTGTATAATATAAATAATGGAACATGAATTATTGGAATTGATTGAATCAAATTGGCTCCCCTTTTTCTTTGCATAGCCGTAGCCTTAATTGGAAAGTGAAGAGTGAATTATTTATTTATTTGAGTGATAGTCAAGTTACTAAAATAATTGAAAGAAAAGTTGGTAATACAATGAAATAATTTTGGCGTCCCTCCAAGAAATTTCCTAAGGATGCATACAAAGAAATCATAATCAAGGATGATGTAATATATTGACCATGACATGTAATAATGGTCATAAAGTCTCCTTTAGCTCCTAATTCACTACAAAAACCGTCCCCCCTTCTCTAGCTTCTTCAAAGTGTGACTAATTTCACAAGTCACCATCTTAAGCATTCTAGCCATTGATTAATTCAATGGTTAGGATTTAGGTAGATTTTTAATTTTAGAAGACTAAATCTACGGTCCATTGGATTTTACTTCTTTAAATTCTAGCCCTTAGATGTGTCTCCAAAATTAAGGGTCAAGATTGCTTCTTCAAACTTTAAATCCAAGGGTCCTAATTAGTCTTTGCTACTTTAGAAGACCAAATTTCCACCATTGATTAATTCTTCATCCAATGGTCATAAATGGTCTTTGTTACCTTTTAAGATTAAATCTCCACCCTTGATTTAATCTAAATCCAATGGTTATAAATGGTCTTTGTCATTTTTCAAGACCAATTCTACACCTTTGATTACATCTATGGTTGATATCAAAGCCTTCCTAACTAAGTTTATTCTCACACCATTGATTAAATCAATGGTTATTATCCAAGGCTTCTTTATTAAGTTTGTTTCTTAACCTTTGATTAAATCAATGGTTAATATTCAAACTAAGTATTCTCATCCAAGGGTATAAATCAAGTCAAGCTCTCTTTGTTGACTACGCAAAGATAATAATATTTATTCTCGTATCCTACAAATAATATTTTTACTTGTATTTTTATCATCCGATAATTAAATACAATAAAAATACAAGACAAGAAATTTTCTAAAACTATTTTCGGATTCGGGTTTAGTAAGATCTCCTGTCTCCGTCTAAACAAGACAAATTTTTCTATGCGTAGAAAAAATTTTTCACTTTGTGGGACCCACTTGGCCCACGTATGGGCACTGGCCCACATACCTTTAGGGCCCATAGACAGGAAAAATTTCAAAATCATCCATAAAATCACAAAAATTATAAAATGCACAAATATCAAATCAGATTACGTAAAATAATTACCTAACGGTAAAAATTAAATTATGTAAAATTTTCCCCGGCCCGAAAATTTTTATTTTTCTGACGCGGAGTAAATCACTCAAAACGATCAAATACGCTGACGGAATAAACAAAATAATTTTACAGTGCACAGAAATTACTAAACAGTAAAATTCTGTTAACTGTCAAAATTACTGTTTAAGAGATACGGAAATTTTGGGGTGTTACAACTAGAGTTTAGTTCTTCACTTGATTAGAGAGAATCATGTGATGAGTTAATGTAGTGGTTTTATATAAGTTATACATAACGCTGCATGGTTTCCTGTACTTGCTGTAACACCCTTGTGGGGATGTCACATTTATGATGCAATAAAATAAAACCTTACCTAAGTTATAAAAAATTTGATACATAATTGATATGAGTTGTAAAATTTTTCCTTTTATACTGGATATCCTTAAATAAAATAACGTAAATCATAAAATAAAGCAAATTATTATCACACTCCATAATATACACAGTATTTTGTCTTAAGTTGTACAAATAATTTACAACTACAAGTATTTAAATAAAGCAATAAAGAGTTAGTATAATACAAAAACATAGACATGCTCAAGTGCACATCAAAGATTTTCTAACCCTCCGACGGATCACTCTCAGAGGAAACCTCGGGTGATAGAAATCCAGGATGTCTCATAGCTCTACGGACTGGTGTCCAGGATGTTGATACTATACTGATCTCACTAGGGGTACAAAAAAGTCTTCCCCAGTGACGCCTCAGATCCAAAGGCATCTCCAGATGTAGGTACAAGGTAGTAGTAAAAACTGGCTCAGCATCAAACTCTCCACGTAAGGACACAGTCAGACGTCCCAAGTAAATCACCGATCCTCGATCCTCTAGCAGACGCTAGGCCTCCGAACCTCCGTGAAACTCCAATCTCACAAAACCAAGAAATCCCGGCAATGCCATCACAATAAGATCAATCTAGGTGGTAGGGATGATCGGACGGCTCGCACTCATCAAACTGATCACCCGTCTGTTGTTGCTCCTCCTCAGGGTACACAATCCTAAGAGGTTGTTCCTCTACCTCTTCCTCAAACTCTTTACAAAAATAAAATAATAATACAGAAACACATACAAATAAAAAGGTGAGACAATCTACATCAATACCAGCATGGCAAATAAGAAAACGACAATACAACAGATATCATAGTTTAATACAATAAAGCATACCATAACATCATAGATAATAGCACAATGTAACACAAGAATTGCATACCACAGTATCATAAATAACAACACAATTCAACACATCATATAATATCACAAATAATAATGTTATGATGCATGACACAAATGCAAATGCAATATGACTCGTTCCTACTCCATGGAGCTAGACACAGACATCTGAGAGAATGACCCGAAGAGAACTATCAGTACCTCAGGCTGCCCAACCAAACTATTACACTGTCCAACGTCGTGTCTATAGCCCACTGTCCAACATAGTGTAGTAGTACACAGTCCAAACACGTCGTGCACTACAGGCATTATACTAAACAGTCTTCCCAAGATCTCGATTAAGTATAGTACGTGTCGAGATCATTAGTGTGTTGTCAGTTACCACGACCCAGAGGAGCGACCAACTGTTCACATGTGGAATACTCCGCACACTAATGCCTCCAAGTCCACACAAGATGAACCACATTACGCTTATCACACCGACAACACGGTGTAATTCATCTCGTTAATCAATCGCCAATATCAACCAAATTGGCCCAACTCTTGATGCATGAATAAGAACTATAATTATCAAATTACCCTTAGTTTCCAAATATTATCATATTTACAAAAACGCTCTTAATCTAAAAAATTCCAATATATAGTACGTCACCACTTGACAGTACCATATCTCAGCATGTCTGGGTCCACCACTTGGGCCCGACAGCAAAACTCACTGTTCCAATTAATCGCGTAGGAATTTTATCGCGTTTTCACAATCACGTCGCTTTTACAAACATTTTTAAATCGCGTAAATATATTTTGCTATTTTTAAATTTGCGTAAGATTTTTAAATCGTTTTCTTAACCGAAAAGCTTTAAAATCTCCATTTTAAAACTGCATAAGCTATTTTTAATACTTTTAAACTACGTAGAACATTTTCTTACGTTATAGATATATTATAAAATGTTCACTTTTATTTGTCTGTTTCTAATAAATTTTGACAGCATTTTGTCTATAAAATCTATTAAAATTGTGCTTTCTACGTTTTTCCTTTAAAAATTCCTTTGTTTTGTTTATAACTACAGAATACACTTTAAAATTTGTCATTATACTTTAAAACTCAAAAGTAAGTATTTTTCAAGAGTTTTGCTTATTTTTCTTCTATACCATATTTCTAATAAAATTTAGTTTACTTCTTTAAGTCTTGAAAATCTATTACAAATGTATTCTTTTAAGGTTAAACATCTAATCTACACTTAGAAAATAAATTTTGAATTGATTATACATTAAAAAGGCATGTTGGCCGAAATTCCCAAAATCTTGGCATTTGAACTTTAAATCATTTTACATCTTCTAAATCGTTTTGGAATTCATTGATTTACCTAAATCCATTTAGTCCTTCTTTTAGAAAATGCTTGAGAAATTTTGGTTCTCTTTTTCATGGTGAAGCTGAAAGCTCCATGGTGTGTTCTTTGGAACACTCATGCCAACCTTACATGTTATTCACATCCTAATTAATAATCATGCATATATCAACACATGCAATATATTTTTTTAAGCTATAAACATGCATACAAATAATATCAAACACAAGTAGGAAAACATTTAAACAACCAAACAAGTGAATCCTAATGGATTCTTCACACACATACAATCCATTTTCTCATCACCACACATGGTTGATGAGATTAAATCTCCCTCTTACCTTTAAGGAAGACAACACCTTCTACTCTCCTCCTAGGGTTTTTGTGACCATCCAAGAGAACCTAAAAGATCTTAAACAAAAATTTAAAGAGTCATAACTATAGGAGAAAAGCATAAACCATGGATCAATCATGGCTTAGAACCTTAGAAATCAAGTTAGAAATGAAAAACAAGAATCTTCACCTTGTAGGAAAAATCTCCAAAGTGATTTTCCAAGCTCAAGATGAATTTTTTTGAAGAAATCTCCAACTAGAGATGTTCTTAGAATATTATTTAAATTTGAGAAATGAGGTTGGATAAAATTTTAGAAGGGTGGATGTATGATTTGTGGGTGTTGGCCGAATGGTCTTCAAAGAAGAAAACTAAGGACTTGGTGTTTTTGAAGAGAGAAAAAGTAAGTTTAGGTGATAGTAAGAAATGAGAATGAAGAGTAAAATAGTATCCTTTTCCTAATGCATGGCCATAGAGCTCCTTCAAAGGAGATGCCTCCTTTGTTGACCTTCCAAGACCACATAATCACCTTAGATGTGATCAAGGGTGGAGAACAAAGCTTTGGCTCCAAGCATGTTTCTCATTAGCTTAGAAAAACCTAGTCATCTAATGACTAAGCTATTCTTGAATGTTCTTGAATGCTCTAGCCGAATTGCTCCAAGGAGAAGCAAACCAAGTTTATGTTCACTTAAGCCATCTAGTTACATTTAGGTGCATTTGATTAATTTGTTTAGTTACTTGCCTAACTATATAGTTACTTAGGTTAACTAGGTTAGTCTTGATATTTTGAGATCATTATCTAACTAGAACTTAACTAGATAGCTAACTAGGTTACTTCACTTAGTTACTGTATAAGTTTTCTATGCTAACTTAATTAGGTTTTAAGCTAGCTTGGTTAAGCTTTCTAGTTTGATTTCAAGAAGTCTAACCACTTTTGTGGACTTGAATTTTATTGGTCCAAAATTGTCAAGCCACTAACGTTGACCACTCTTCATTGGCTTAGGATTTAGTCTAGCCAAAAACGTTGACTGCTTCACTAAATGCGGGTCCTATAGACTTTTTTGGGTCCATAGTTATTTTGGAGCAGATTTTTACTGTTTTTGAGACAGTAGGTACTGTCAAATAAAATAAAAGATTAATATTCATATCACTCGGAATTGGGTTTAGTAAGATCCCCTAGCTCCGAATAATTAAAATAAGATTTCCCCGGCCCGAAAATTATTATTTTCCTGACTCAGAGTAAATCACACAAAACACTCAAATATAATTACGAAACAGTCAAATAAATTTTATAACATACAGAAAAATATAAAACAGTACAATTAGGACAAAATAGTCATTTCTCCAAAAATTAGGGTGTTACACTTGCTAATTCCAAAGTAGAGTAATCTTTAATTATGTACAATCATATGGCCAAATGAGATAGAGTGGAAGGTCCGAAAGTCTCATTGAGTGAGGATTTAGCTCTAGTTGCTCTTTAGTGCCAGGATTACTAATTTATCGGTAGTGGAAATAGTTCTCTCACTAGTGTGAGTAGGAACCAGTCCACTCATTATCAGGTAGTTTGGGAGAGTCAGTCTTCTTAACTACTAGTAAAGAGAACGTAGAATATGCAAGTGACACACACATAATTCTATGCTTACACAATCACATTGCATACATGCAAGCATATTGCATCCATATTCATTTCCTGATCCTTGGTAATTTTATGGTTGTATAGTGTTGATGATATTTTACAATTATATTATCGGTTGTTCGATATTATTGATAGTTCTATATATGAGTTTAAGATTGTGGATTGGCTTAGTGAATGTGTACATAGAGTAAGGAAATGTAAATATTCTATTGGTATCAAGTAAAGACTCCTTTGCCTGTTGCAAATCCTAAATCTTAAGTTAGTAAATTTATTCATAGAATAAGGTTATATATGTAGTACTTATAACAAGTTTATGAATGAACTAGTTGTGGTATGTTACAATTGTCTACATAGTTGTTCTTATCATATGAGTGAGGAGCTTAGGCTTATAGATTATGGGTTGTGTTTAGTGAATCTTTATATAACAATAGCATGTGAATGTTTTAGTGATATTAAAAATAGATTTAATATCTTATAGCAACCATAATCTATTGTGATTAAGCTTGAGTATTATAAGGTTAAGTAGACGTGAGACAACTTTGATACGTTATACAGTTGTATGGGCGATTGTATAATGTTGATATGCAATTTATATTACTGAATGTCATGAAATATATGAATATTACTGAGACTTTTTATGTTCTCATCCCTTTCTGTGTTTCCATGGTAAAAGCATATGAAGATCCTTTAGAGAGTAAGAAGATAAAGAAACCGAAGAACTAATGTAGTTTAGTTTCCTTTGTTTCTTATGTAACACCCTCCGTAGGCCCTTACATTTCTGACTACCAGCTCATAATCTAAAAATCATTTCATAAAAGGTTTGAGTTCTAAATTATGGATTTTAAAATTTCTTTTCGCGAAAACATAAACTTACTGAAATTTATAGATAATACTAAAAAAATAGATTTAAACTGATTAATATATATTACTGACACCACATAATATTTAACAATTATTTAGGAAACATAACACTTACAGACTCAATTTTAAACAGTAACAAACCCCATGATGGGTCCTACTTAATAGCATAGTAAAACACTAACGAGAAAAATAGAACATACTTATTCCCTTGATGCGTCATATATTTGTTCCTCCTCAAAACTGTATACCAACCAATCCGGGATGGTCACTCCTCGATGTTGTCACCGAACTCAGAATATTTGCCTCCAGTCAAGTCTAAGAAACTCGTTCCATCTACTATACAATTTTAACAATACAAGCACAACAAAATAATACAACAAAGAGTTGAGATCCCCTTTCATCAATACCAGTACGGTGGCAAAGAATGATACGAATGACAAAGTCATTCCATACTCACAAATATCACAATTATTCATGTTATCAATTCGTCACATTTCCAGTAAACATATATCTCAGTTAAATCACCAGTACCAATTTCATCACAACAGATATCCTCAATATATAAAATGATGATGTCACATCATATGAACATTTATCATGCCATAACAATATGTGTACTGACCATGTGTATGCATACTAGACCAATTTTCCCACTCTATGGAGGTTTTCACACTTTCGAGATGAATGTTTTAGTTAATTGTCCAGCTTTAACCCACAGACAATCTCCAGTCTTTTTGGTTAATTGTCCAGCCTTAGCCCACAGACAATCTCCAGTCTTTCTTCAACCATAAGGGCTATAATAGCTATCAGCTATATTTCATTCAATGCACAAATACCTCAATGCAATTTTGTTCAATGCACGAATACCTCAATGCAACTCTGTTCAATGCACGAATACCTCAATGCATGCCTCAATTTCATCATATGCCTCATTGCACATCTCAATTTCATCATTAAAAGGATTCCCAAATGCATCATATGCCTTATTGCACACCAGTTCTTTACAGTATCTTCACTTTATTTTCAAATCTTGTATCATTTTTAATGCATTTTCACAATCGCGTAACACTTTTGTTACGTTTTCAAATCTCATAATCATTTCTGACGTTTTCTGAATCGCGTAAAAATATTTACACGTTTTTCCAAATCGCATAGTAATTTTTCAACGTTTTCAAAATCACATAACTTAAAAATCATATTTTTAAGTCGCGTACATCATTTTTCATCATTTCTCAACTACATAAAATATTTCTTAATATTCCAAATATTATTTTGGACTTTCTAAAAATCAATACAATTTCTAACTTCATTTTCCACGTTTTCTCACTTAAGAAATCCTCTCCACCATATATTCCACAAAATCACCTTTTCATTTATTTAAGTCAATGTTTCTAGCTTAAAATTTCCTAACGCGCTCCAAAACTCAAAGAGTGAGCTATACGTTAGTAAATTTCAAGTCACCATTATATTCTCCATAATTCTCAAATCAATTCTAAAATCACTCCTCTCCAAAATAAGTGGAGGTTCAAACACTTTTAACCTCTCTTTTTCTTTCATCAATGAAATCTTCATCTCTTAAGTGACAAAGTATTTCTTTTCCATTTCTTAAATCCTTTTATAAATTTCTTGTGCTAAATCAATTAACTTTTCATTTCCAAATCATAATTCTACATAAAGTAAAACCATTTCAAACCTTTAAAATCGTAGCCACATGGTCATTAGAACCATCATATCTTTTCTTTTCCTTTTCCTTCTAATCATCCAATTTTACCATTCATGAAAATCTTAATTTACCAATCCTTGGCATATTAGCCAAAAATCATAAGTAGCTTCATCGTAAAATCTTTGTTCATTTTCATGTCCACTTTCTTTGCAAATCCTCAAAATCATCAACTTATTACTCTTTTCATCTAAAACTCATGATTAGTAAAATAGTTAGAATCTTTTGCTCCTAAAAATATGTTTGAGGCCATGTGCCTCCATGACTCTTTGGAACCAACATTCTTTCCTTTATTATGTAATTCACATCTTAATGCGTACACAATTCATCATGCATCATAAACACATACAAAAGTATGTTATCAAAGCAATAAACATATCAATCACCAAACCATCATAAATATGGAAAGCTCTCAAACAAACAAGTGAAATAATCCTTATGGATTTTTCACCACACACACATCCATTCCTCACCACCAACATATGGTTGATAAGGGTAATCTCCCTCTTACCTCTTGGTGATTTCCTCCAAAGCTCCTTGTATGTCCTCTTGAATCAACTTTTCTTCATCAAGAGTTTCTTAAATATAACACAAATACACACAAGTTAACATCTAAGGCTTTGAAATAGAAACCATGGATCAAAGCATAGTTTAGAAGAGAAAATAAAATCAATAGTAAAGATCCTATGAATTTCACCTTAAGAACTCTAGAACTTGATCTTGAAGAAAGTAGATGAACATGGTTGATTTAGACCAAGCCTTCAACTACAAAGTGTCTTAGAATAAGGTAAGGATTCAAGATATGTGATTGGTTAAAATTATAGAAGAGTGGAGATAGGTTTTGGAGTGGCTGGCCGAGAGCTCCTTGGAGTTGAAAGAATGGAGCTTTTTCTTGTTCTTGGAAGAGAGAGAACGGTGGGAATTGTTTTTTGGTCTTTGGTAGAATGAAAATGAAGATAGAAATGAAATGGAAATCAAGACTCCTCCTACCTAGTAGCTGCCGTGGAGTGCATGGACAGAAAGGTGATATTTTGTGTATAGTTTTTTGCTTTTCTTTGATAAGAATGAAAGAAAAGTTAGTAGGAAAGATTAAGTGTAGAAATTGTCTTGCATTTTTTTCATTGCATGACCGTAGGTGGGTAGGAGAAAAGCTGAATAAATTATGAATATTTTGTCTCCAAAAAGAAGTGCATGGTCGTAGGATACATATACAAAGCCACCAAAATTGACTAAATGAATTTAGTGTAATTTCTTGAATATTTGCTATAAAGATGACCAAGTGCATTTAGTATAGATTTCTTGCCTTCCAAATTGATGTATTACCGTAAGCTTCCTTGAAGCAAGCCACCGTTTTAGACAACAATAGTCATTGATTAAATCAATGGTTGATCTTTGTGTAGCTTCTAAATGTAGCTTCTAAAAGATAAGATTAAATCTAAGCCATTGAATCTCTCCTCCATAAAATCCTAGCCATAAGATACATCTCCAAAATTGGAGGGTCAAGATCTTCTCTACATACTTTCCATCCAATGGTCACAAAAGGTCCTAGCCATTTTATGAGACCAATCTCCACCATAGATTAAATCAAGGGTGGATATCCTAAACTTCCTTATTAAGCTTGTCTTTACAACTATTGATTAGATCAATGGTGAACATCCAAAGCTTCCTAACTAAGTTTACTCTCACACCATTGATTAAATCAATGGTGATCATCCAATGCTTCTTCATTAAGTTTGCTTCTCAACTGCTGATTAAATCAATGGTTGATGTTCAAAACTTCTCTACTAAGTCTTGTCATCCAAGGGTGCAAATCAAAGTCAAGCCCTCTTCGTTGACTAATCTCCATTGGTTGGGTGGTTACTAACTTGTTTCCTATTGGTTGTCACTTTTGTTGACCAATTTTTAATGGTTACTCTTGAAAAGTCTTTGCCATAAATGTTGACTTGATCTTATTAGTTGATCTTATTTCTATAGTTTTCTTGTTGGTTCATCAATTATGACTAATTTTAATTAGTTTATCAAGGAAGACTAAATTCTAATTGGTCTATCGAGGAGAACTAAATTCCTATTGGTTTAATATATAACCATCAAACTTGACCAGTTCTTATTGGTTCGTTTCAAATATACTAGTTTTCTATTGGCTTAGAGAATTCAAGCCACTATCGTTAACTTTTCCAAAACTTAGCAAGTAAGTTACACTCTCCTATTAGTTTACAGAAAATATTTCCTAAACAATTGCTACAGAAATTATTACTTAATGAACAGAATATTATTGCTTACAAACCAGTAATTATTGTACAGTGAATAATAAAATCACAATAAAAGAAAATTTTGATAATTGAGTCCAATTTCCGGTTTAGTAAGATCTCACGTCCTTGTATTAACAGTACAAAAATTTCTGGCCCTAAAAAAAATTATTTTTCCTGGCCCACCCTGGGCCCACAAATAGCCCTAGAATAATATTAAAATAATCCAAAAATATAAAAACACACAAGAATTCACAAAAATCATAATAATTATGAAATTCATGAAAATCAAATCGGATTGGTAAAAATCACTAAGGATTGATGGAAATAAATAAAATACGAAGGCTCATATACAGCCCCAAAAATAATATTAAAATAATAAAAAACGTAAAAACTCCAAAAATTCCTAAAAATCACAACAATTATAAAACTCATAGAAATTAAATCGGTCTACTCAAAATAATTAAGAATTTTCTGAAATAAATAAAATACGAATTTTCGGGGTGTTACATCTTACATAATCAAAGTTGATGTACTTAGTTATATTTGCTTTGAAGATGTATAAGTTGTATATATAACACTTTGCCCAAAGGGGCTATTGATGTATATATGTATGACTTGTTAGTTATGGCTCTCCATAATTACTAATAAATGATATGAATTAGTTAATATTCAAGTTAAAAGTACCATAGCTAATACGGCTTATCCAAGTATATATCAGATATACTAGGTTATTTGTATTAGGATGTTATATTATAGTATTAGAATCGTTCATCCTGTTGAGCCGGGTTATGGACTGGCTAGGCTTAGGCAAATTTAAAGTTTTCTGCTAAGTGTTATGCATTTCTTGTCTCATACGTGAGATGTGTGGATAGAATTTCCTGACAGGCCTTAGGTTTGAATGTTAATAGTTACTATCACACATAGTATGTATAGGGAACTATTACTTCACCAAGGTGAACTAGGAGAAATAGGAATTCTTCGAGTGAAAGCTCAGTCATTATGGCTGAAGTGTGCTTAAAGATGGTAACTGTTATGAGGAAGCAGACTGTTGTAGTAAATAGAGTTTTAGAGGAGATGAAAGTAAGTTCATCTTAGCAGCTAGTACCACCAGTACAGTTAGTGTATGGAATTGTGGTTGTAGAGAATCGAAACATTTCAGATCTCTCAAAGTTTAGAAAGGCCAACCCTGTATCCTTTAAAGGAAAGTAAGACCTGTTTGGAATAGGGAGATGGCTTAAGAAAATGGAGAAAAATATTAGTAGTTGAGGTTTGTTCAGATAACCTGAGAGTTTTGGTTGTCCCCTATATGTTAGAAAGGGAGGCAAAGTTTTGGTGAGTAGGTGCCAAGAAGGTGTTGATGCTTTTGACACTTAGATTACTAGGTGATGCTTAAGGAATTCTTTTCTAGATAAATACTATCCTAAGAACCTACAGAATGCAAAGGATATAGAGTTCCTAAGATTTGAGCAAGGTGCCATGTTAGTAGGCCAGAAAGTGGCTAAGTTTAAAGAAGTGAGAACTACGTATAGAGTAAGTTATAGAATCGAACTTTAATTCATAGAACTATGAGTTAAGTTACATTCTCAAGGCGTTTTCTTGCTTGAGGATCTTTAAATTGAAATCCAACTCCCATTCAGTGGACATTCTCACGGCGGAGTCTGGCTTAGGGGTCCTTTGAGACTTTAAATAATGCAAAATGATGTCTGAATAACTCTATTTTATTGATAGATCGAAGGACTGAAGTTTGTACAAGGTGCGCCCACAAAAACTAGGACAGGTCAAACTTGAAGTAAACTAGGAAACTAGGCTTCGTAGGGCACTTAGCTATAGTACTTTCTACATTTGTCTACATGCCAACAATTTTTTATTAGCTTGCCTATTAGTGTCTCCAAAGTGTAAGCTCCTTTTCCAGTGCTGATTACAATACGATAAAGGTCTTCCAAGTTAGGGGCTAACTTCCCTTGGGAGGAATTCTCTCCACCAATGTCTTCTCTCCAGAGTACTAAGTGCCCTGGCTAGAACTTCCTTGGAACAACCTTCAAGTTATACCTAGTCGTCATCCTTTGCTTGATGGTGGCGTCGTGTATATGAGCAATGTGTCTTCTTTCCTCTAGGAGATCCAAGTCTTCTCAGATCTGTTTGGGGTTATTGTCAGGTGAAAACTATTTGAGACACCAACTTGGTTCCCCTATCTCCATCGGGATCATAGCCTCACACCCATAAGTAAGTTTAAAGTGAGTTTCATTTGTTATAAAGTGAGACATGGTCCGGTATACCCAGAGGACATGGTCTAGTTCATCAAACTTTCTTTTAATATCGCGGATAATAACTCAGTTAACGGCAGCTTGTCCATTTTTCTTAGGGATCTCAACGGAGCTGCAATGATGCTTAATCTAGCCCGACAAGCAGCTCTTCAAAACACTTATTCTTGAATTGGGTTCTATTGTCCATCACAATGGACTCCGGAACCTAGAACCTAGTGATGATGTGGTGCCAAGTGAACTTCTAGACCCGAGCAGGTGATCATGACTAAGAGTTTTGCTTTAATCTATTTTGTAAAGTAGTCCACGGCTACAACCAAGTACTTCAATTATTCAAGTGCTTGGGGGAATGGACCCACGATATCTATACCCCATCTATAATTAGGTTAGCTTGAATGGTAAAGATAATGGTTAGAGTTTAGGGAAATCCTTCTTCACCCTTTACTTCAACCAACAACATGCAATCCTCTTCATAAATATAAATGCAATGATTATGTTAGCTTGAGAATCTACTTTAGTTGAAAGCCTATGTCTAGGGGTCAATCAACCATGGTTTCAATTGCCCAACTCACTATGTTTCCATGAGAGCTAACACAAAATCCACATTTTAATATCTATTCTCAAACACCTGTTATGCATGGTTAAGAGGTATATTTCTATCCAAGTAGCAAATCTACTCATCCCGCTATTGGAATAGAATCAAACATGCATCAACTATACCTATGATCTAAAACCCAAAGTCTTATGTCTAGGCTCATTAGATTTTATCAAATCAGCTTAAATGATGATTAGGCATTCAAGAGCATTAAGAATAATATGATTGAACAAAACCATACATCCATACAAATTTAGAGGAGAACAAAATCATTGATATTCATAAAAAGGATTCAAAGTTTTCCTTAGAACAGTTGCTACATCATTGAACACGAAAATACAATACAAAAATTATGTTCAAGATAATGGGAGAGAGGAAAGAAATGGGAGAAAGAAGGAAAAACTTATGGATGTTGTCATTGATGCTTGAATCTCCCTCCATGAGGAAGATAGCCTCCAACCTTGGCTCCCTTGGCCTCTAATTTGCCTAGAAATAAAGGACAAAGTCGCAGCTTCTCTAACCCTAAACAGTCATCCATAGAAAATCTAATAAAAATCTATTTATAGGCTCATTTTTGCGCCTCATGCCGCGACATGCACTTCCTTGAACTGCGAAGCACATGCCTCGAGTGTAAGTACTGATAGCAGGTAAGGCACATCACGTCGTGGTGTGCATTACCCAACATCGCGGCGTCCACTTCTTTGCACCGTGGCATGCTATATTGGAATGCTTCCTTGGTTTTATTTTCTAATGATGGGTCTTAGCTTGCATCAATTCATCTCTTTTGAGCTCATCCTACATTAGAGAAATCACCAAATCAAATATAAGTTATAAATCCACTTAATCACTTAAGAATATACATAATTTGCTCAAGATCATATAGGAAGGTGTCCAAATTGCATTTGACAAATCTAAGCCTAAACCCTCCCAAATATGCATAAATATAAGGAATACGCAATCTATGAACTACAGATATAGACACAAATCACTACATTTTGTGAAGTTATCACACCCCCAAACCTAAGTTTTTGCTAGTCCTCGAGCAAAACAAAATATGATTAAGTAAACTTACATTAATCAATCATGCTTACATGCATTCCACAAATATGATAATTTCAATTTTCTTTTAACCACAACTAGTGCACAATGACTGTATCAGCCCTCAAATAATGCTCATGCCTCACAATTAAGCTCAACACATAGACAATCCTTATCATGCTAACAATCAAGCTTCCTACCATGCAAATCACATCTCCCACAAACATGCAAGCCAAACTTATCTTTTTCAAATCATACTCATCTAGATAAGTTTATGAGCATACACATGGATACAAATCAAAGAATCCATAAAATTGTAATCCAACTCTCTCTCTACTAATATAAATCACACTCAATTAAGGATCAAAAAGGTCTTCAATAGCTTATAATGTAAGGCCAAGGTTATGGGGTGAAGAACAAAGAGGAAAGGATACAACACAAACATTGAGAAACATAAGATGACATTTCAAGACTTGAGCCACTACAACAAGGGTATGCAAAATGAAATAAATAACACTCTCCAGAACCACTCAATGCTTTTTTCACATTTTTCTTTCTTTCTTTCTTTTCCTTTTCTTCTTTTTGTTTTCTTTTTGTTTTCTTTTTATTTGAACAAAACAATTTCTTGTAAAGCAAATGGTTCCTTCAAGTGACTTTTGTATTGAACAACATAAATACCCTACTCATTGGACTCAAGTGAAGAAATAACATATCATGCACTCAACAAACATAGAGGGAAGGAAAGGAATGCAATGCTTTCACATGCATAAGAAAGGTTAAATGGGGATAGGAAAATGAAGGTGATGAAAAACATAAAAGGCCAAATGTTTAAAAAGCTTCAAAAGGGGACCTATGGATATAATCATATAAAGGTAAGCTTTTTAGACTCAATCGGTCCAAACAATACCCTAATCATTTCCTTAATCATGCACAATCTAAGATTTCGGTTCAAGAGAGTTGCAAAACAACTTCAAGGATAGTAGAAAACTTCCACATGTACAAAACATAAACATTCTCTTGATAAGCACTCAAATCCTTTAAAAGTTATACGAGCATATAAGTGGAAAACACATCATGCATAAAAACAAACTAGATTCCTTCAGTGTAACACCCCAAGAATATGTAATTTATTTGTTTTGGTTGATTCTGAATTATTTTGAGTAATTCGACTGGACTTCTATGAATTTTATGATTTTTGTGATTTTTAAGAATTTTTGAGAGTTTTTACGTTTTTGATTATTTTAATATTATTTTAGGGCAGTGTATATATGCCTTTGTATTTTATTTCTTTCTCTCAATTCTTAATTATTTTTACCAATCTGATTTGATTTTCATGAGTTTCACAATTAATATGATTTTTGTGAATTTTTATGATATTTCGGATATTTTGAATATTTTAATGTATTTTAGATATTTTAAGATATTTTGAATATTTTATTATATTTTAGATATTTTGAGATATTTTGAATATTATATTATATTTTTGATATTTTGATATATTTTGAATATTTAATATATTTTTGATATTTTGGACTGTATGTGGGCCTGGGGCGGGCCCGGAAAAATAAAAATTTTCATTAGCCAAAAAGTTTTGCACTGCTGATTCGAAGCCGGGGGATCTTACTAAACCCGAAACCGGAAACAGTTTTTGAAGTTTTATTTTCCTACAATTTTATCTGACAAATAAAATCAAGGTATGTTTTATTAACCATTGGAAGATATCTTTCTTGAAAAAATATCTAGTGGATGATTCTAGACGCAAGCCTAGTTACCCTGTAACATTCCAAAAAATACATATTTGATCATGAATCATCGTTTTATAATATTCTTGATTTTTAGGAATTTTTCCGGAATTTTTCGGAAACGACGAATATTTTAATATATTCCTCGTTTTGCGTGCACACTAGGTTTTAATTGCTTGAGACCAGTGTAACACCCCGGAATTGATTATTTCACCATGAATAGTCATTTTCCAATATTTGTGATTTATGTGAATTTTTCTCTGAATTTTTCTAAACGACGAATATTTTAATATATTCCTCGTTCGCGTAAAACTTCGAGCGAGTCGTGAAAACGATCAGAGTGCTTCAAAAATTGGAAAATTATATGACGGATATTCGTTTTATAATATTTGCAATTTTTGAGAATTTTCTGGAATTTTCCTGAACCGTCGAATATTTTAATATATTCCTCGTTTTGCGTCTTGTACTGAAAAGCAGAATCGGGAAACGCGATGTATTCTCTGAGAACCTTGGACTATGGATAAGTCGACGGGGGATCTTACTAAACCCGAGGCTTGACACAGTTTACGAGGTTTCGCAATTTTTTAGGAAATCTTTACAGACACAGTTAAATCAATACAGCGAAGAATTCATCTGTCAGATTAATTAAATACCGATCATTAACCAGAACTATTATCTAATGGATAATAGTGTATAATAAAAATACTATCACCTTATCCTAATGCTATTTACATTATATTTAATTTACTCACTTTAATTCAAATTTAAGTGTATTTTAATCAAAGCTTCCTTAACAAGCTTTGACCCAAGCTTTGACTAAGTGTTTAGCTTCCAAAGGAAGCCAAATTTTTCCCACTCATTTCTCTCCCTCTCACTTACGTGGTCTGCAGCCCAAATTGGAGAAAGAAATTGGATTCAATTATTCAAATAAATCAATTGACATAATATCACCAAAAACACATTTTGCTTCTTCATTTACGTTCTCTTCTTCTCCTTTCTTTTTTTCACATATTTCTCTTCTCCTTCCAGCAGCCCCTGCGTCCAGCCCTCTCCCATGAAACCTAACCTTCACAAAAAATTTAATCTAACCACATTTCCTTAATCTCCTACTCCTCCTCTTCATCTTTGGTGCTTGGAGTTTCAAGAAAAGCTTCCATCTTCAACCATTCCTCAAGCCTTGAAGGTGAGCTCCCATGGCTGAAAAATTCCAGCCTTCCCTCCCATTTTCGTTTCTGTTTTTCCTTGGTTTATTGGCCATTTTCTTCTTCTTTTACACACCATTTCATTGTTCTAACTTGGACCAAATTTTCTAGGGTTTTTGGTGCTCCAAATCCGAAAATCAAGGGTGATTCTTGGAGTTTCTTGGTTCATCAACTTGGTAAGAGGAAGATTAATCCTCCTCAACCTCTTTAGCAACTAGGAATCTTGTATTTAATTTTTGGAAGAAGAACCACATGGTGGTTGTTCTTGAACTTGCTTGAAATTGGTTTCTTGAATGTGATTTTGATTTAGCTTTGAGTGGTTGATTGATTGTGTAATTTTGTGATTGGAAACCATGTATGAATGCTGAAAAATTCTGGTTGTTGGAACCTTGAGTGAGTCACGGTTTTTGGCTTGTTTTTGGGGCTGTTTTTGTGCTGGAAAATGAGTGGAAGTAATGCTTAATTTGTGATCAATGCATGGTTAATTTAATCAAGTAGTTGAGTGAGATTGAAGTGAGCAAAATTCTGGTTTGCTGGACCCTTGGAGTGCCACGGTTTTTGGCTCTGTTTTGGGCTGGTTGTGTGCTGGAAATTGAATGGAAATGAAGCTTAATTTGTGATCAATGCATGGCTAATTTAATCAAGTAGTTAAGGTTGATTTGAATGGATAAAATTCTGGTTGTTGGAACCTTGAGTGAGTCACGGTTTTTGGCTTGTTTTTGGGGCTGTTTTTGTGCTGGAAAATGAGTGGAAGTAATGCTTAATTTTTGATCAATGCATGGCTAATAAAATCAAGTAGTTAAGGTTGGTTTCAATGGACAAAATTCTGGTTGTTAAACCTTGGTAAGTGCCACGGTTTTGGGTTGTTTTAGGAGCAGAATTTTGGTTGTCATGGTGCCAAGAATAATGCTAGGTAGGTTAAGTAAAGGAAGACTAAATTAGTGAGAAGAAAATTGTGATCTAAGACTCTCTTGAGTGCCACGGTTTCGAGGGCTTGAATGGGGGAAAAGATTAACAAATTTGAGATGTCAAGACTTGAGTTAATCAAGCGATTAAAAATGTAGATTGATAATAGGAAACTTGTAACAATAAATTCATGATGGATTGTGGTGGAGACTTAGGAAATGAGCTAAGCTTGGAAGGTAATTATAAGAATCAAGTAACTTGAATCAAATGACAAGTAAATGAACCAATGAGATGAATTTCATAAGACTTGGAGATTTTAGAAATCCATAATGGACCCATAATGTGTTCCTTGAGTTATAAATTGATATTATGTGGATATTGGGTTCTTCTTGGATGCAAATTTGCTTATTGCACTCTCTTGATCAATTATGGTATTATGAATTCGTATGAGATTGTGGATCATACATGAGCATGCATAGTGTCTTATGCATTGTGATGTCCGTGTGGACTGTTGTAAGGCCAAGTTGCCTAGGAGATTGAACACACCTTAGTGCGGGTGCGAGTAGACAAGTGTGGGTCTTGTTATGACCTTGGGGGCGTCGGGGTGCGGGTCCTTCGCAATGGGCGCTTGGTAGCTCCTCCGTACGTGGGGCAAACCGATGCAAACGCACCGACGATCCGGACTTGACACCGTCCCATATCGTGATCTAGTGTAGAATGTCCGTGCAATGCCATGATTGTGCACGTGGAAAATTATTGATAGCACCGGCCTCGGCAGTAGGAGTCACGTACATGTCTCCTGATCTTTCTCTCCGACTGTTTGAGTCTAGCTCCATGGAGTAGGAAATTGAATGTTGAGTCCATGCATCATGGAATATTCTGACATCTGAAAATTATTGTTTACCTGATATTTAACTGCCTGGATATTATGAATTATTCATTACCTTTATTAATGATTGCCTGACTGGTTATCTGTTTAAAAGCTATTTATTGCCTTTATATGCTACGTGGGCGTTATGCGCCGTTCGGTTCTTGGTTGCTGTATTGGTATTGAGTGTAGGATATCTTACCTCTTTCCCTGTGCTTCTATTACTTGCTGTTTATGTGCACCCCGCACGATCGAAGACGACGGTGAAGAGACAAAGAGCCCTCGCCTTCCCGCTTCCGGCCCGCACAGATTGACTTTGACTGCGACGATGTCTGCACGCACGCGCGGATTTTTGGGAGATGTGCGCCTGACCTTCCTCGGAGGGCCGGAGTGTTGGCACATCAACCTAAACTCCGACCGTTGTGTGTATGTGGGAGACGTGTCTGTATCACTTGCCTGGAGACGCCATGAGGCACCGGTCCTCACTTGCTACATCAGCTTACGCTTGGAGTTTTACCTGCCTATCATGGAGATGTGGGGTCCCTGTTACTACACCCCGCAGAGGATTCGTTTGATTCCACCGCTCGGGCTCCGTCCCGCGCCTCGTGGTTCCTATGGATGAGTCCTCGGATGAGGAAGATCCTGATGAGGGTCCTCCTGATGATCCTGAATCGGTCCCTTTCTATTTGAGGGGTCGATGATCATTGGTGGCTACTGATGGCTGCCAGTGTTTTTGTTTTTGGGGGCCCGATGTATCTTTCTTTTGATTTGGGTATACTTTGTATATGCATGTGGGTATATATGCATGTTTCCTTGGGGTGGGTATAGTTTTGCTTTTTGATGATGGCCGTGCTTGTATTTATGAAACAGATGTATTAAACTCCGATATATATATATATGCTATCCAAGTGCAAATTTCTATGTATTGTTTTATTCGTTACTTTTATACGCATTCCGTATTATCATTATTATTATTATTATAAAAAAAAAATATTGCCAAGTTTGTTCACATGGTTAAACATCAATTAATTAAAATGAACCGGGTCTTAATCGGTTCGGCTTAATTTCCGCATTTTATTTATTTGACAATGTGACGTTCCCTCCCAAAAAGGGGCGTTACATTAAGTTGGTATCGAGCCCCTGGGTTTATGTTTTCTTTGGGTCTTGAGTGTGAGTCTGTCTTGTTTGTCAGGCTGTGAATCTCTCAGTGGTGAGTGTCTTGAGTGGATTCCTCCGACTTTTCTTATGTTTTCGTAATCTAATTTAAGAGAAAGGCAAAATGGCAAGAGGTGGAGATATTGCAATTTCTTGTGGAAGCAATGCGGATGGCGGAACTCATTGCGCAACAAAACGAACGCGCCGCTCAACAACAAGAAAGAGCATCAACGCTTGAGGCGACCGCCGATGCGCAAAACTTAGCGAGAATTTCGTCGTCATAACCCTCCGCAGCTTCAAGGGGAGTTTGATCCCGACAAGGCTAATCTATGGATCAAGGAGCTGGAAAAAGTCTTTCGTGGCATGAATTGTGCGGAAGACAAGAAGGTAAATTAATTATACTTTTATGCTTGTCGGAAATGCCGAAGACCGGTGGAATGGAGCTCAAAGGGCGTTAGAAGCCGAAGGAGCAGAGGTCACTGGGAATTGTTCAAGGAGAAATTCTTGGGCAAATACTTTCCTGCGAATGCGAGACACGCAAAGGAGATGGAGTTCCTCAACCTGAGACAGGGGAACATGACTGTCAGCGAATACGCAGCCAAGTTTGAAAACTTGGAGAGATTTTCAACACATTACCAAAGATCAAACTGATGAAGCCTGGAAGTGCTGGAAATTCACCGAAGGACTGAGGTACGAAGTGAAGAAAGCTGTG
Source organism: Ormosia emarginata (assembly GCA_029884605.1). Taxonomy (NCBI): domain Eukaryota; kingdom Viridiplantae; phylum Streptophyta; class Magnoliopsida; order Fabales; family Fabaceae; genus Ormosia; species Ormosia emarginata. The sequence goes on along the minus strand of JAQQTP010000074.1, from coordinate 20,400,903 downwards.
ATTACCTTGAAAATAAAGGTATTCTCAGAACTGTTAGACACTTGCTGCGAAGTTGAAGCCTTGGAGCAGGCTAGAGACTCGAGAAACAGGAACTTTGGGCCTGTACGGTCCCAAAGAGGTGGAGGCAGTGGTTCAAACCGCTTTCAGAAGAAGCCCTATTCCCGACCAACGAGGAGTCATCACCAACCGGTGGAAGTTCGGTGGAGGTTCTTCTCGGGAATCGAATCGGTCGAATACGACCTACCCATCCAAATGCCCGAAGTGTGGGAAGGATCATCTCACAAGAGATTGCACGATTAAGGGGATCATCTCGCTTTAGGTGTGGCAAACCAGGCCACATATCCAGAGACTGTAACCAGGCAAAGACTGAGCCTTCAGTCAATGCGACTCGAGCCAAGAAACCGCAAGCCGGAGGACGAGTCTACACTATGAGCGGAGCCGAAGCTGCCGAATCTGAGGACTTGATTCAAGGAGAAGGCGCCATAGAAGGTAATCTTTTAAAAGTACTGTATGACTCTGGGGCAACCCATTCTTTCATATCATATGATTTGTGTCTTTGCGACTTGGTTTACCTGTGTCCGAACTACCTTTTGAATTGACCGTTTCAACCCCCACCGATAAACCGGTAGTTACTACCAAAGTCCGTTTGAAGTGTCCTTTGATTGTTGAAGGTCGAATCTTTTCGTCGATTTGATCTGTTTACCTCTTTCACAGCTTAGATATAATCCTAGGGATGGACTGGTTATCTTCCAACCATGTTCTCATTAGATTGTTCTAGTAGGACCATAGTCTTTCCCGTGGATGAGAATTCTAGATACTTGACGGCCAACCAAGCACGAGCTTTCTTGAAAGAAGGAGCTCGTGGGTACATGCTATTATCTTCTCTCGAAAGTTGAGAGTGAGGCCGATTTGAGTACTATTCCCAGTGAAGGAATTTCCCGAGATCTTCCCCGAAGAAGTACCCGGTTTACCGCCGGCACGTGAAATCGAGTTTGCTATTGATCTAGTACGGGAGCTGGTCCCGTGTCTATAGCACCGCACCGAATGTCACCGATGCACTAGCCGAACTTAAGAAGCGGCTAGAAGAGCTTTTGGAGAAGCGTTCGTTAGACCAAGTGTGTCTCCGTGGGGAGCACCCGTGTTACTAGTTCGAAAGAAGGACGGTACCTCGAGATTGTGTGTGGATTACGAGTGCAATTGAACAAGTTGACAAATCAAGAACAAATATCCTCTACCGAGAATTGATGACTTGATGGACCAACCGAAGGGGCAGCGGTATTTTCGAAGATTGACTTGAGATCTGGGTATCATCAGATAAGAGTGAAGACGGAGGATATACCCAAGACTCACTTTTCGTACGCGATACGGTCATTACGAGTATCTTGTGATGCCGTTTGGTGTGACGAATGCGCCTGCTATTTTCATGGACTATATGAACCGCATCTTTCGTCCGTACTTGGATAGGTTCGTTGTCGTCTTCATTGATGACATCCTCGATATATTCCCAAAATCAGGAGGATCATGCTTGAGCACCTCAAAGATAGTTCTTCGATTTTGAAGGAAAAGGAACCGTATGCCAAGTCGTCGAAGTGCGAGTTTTGGCTTGATGAGGTGAAGTTTTTGGGTCACGTAATCTCAAAAGAAGGAATCGCGGTGGATCCATGCAAAGTAGAAGCAAGATCTTGCAGCGGGGAACAACCGAAGTCGTTGACTAAGTCCGTAGTTTCGTTGGTTTAGCCTGATATTACTGGAGGTTCATAGAGGGTTTTCCAAGATTGCCGACCGCTCACTCAATTGACGAAGAAGAATCAAGCTTTCGAATGGACTGATAAATGTGAGCAGAGTTTTCAAGAGTTGAAGAAACGGCTGACTACCTCACCTGTATTAGTGTTACCTGATCCGAATGAACCGTTCGAGGTGTATTGTGACGCTTCGTACCAAGGATTGGGATCTGTTCTTATGCAACACCGAAAGGTGGTAGCCTATGCTTCGCGACAGTTGCGAGTGCATGAAAAGAATTACCCGACTCATGATTTGGAGTTGGCAGCTGTGGTTTTTGCTCTGAAGATATGGAGACATTTCCTTTATGGAGCGACATTCAACATCTTCAGTGACCACAAGAGCTTGAAGTACTTGTACGACCGAAAGAGTTGAATATGAGACAACGAAGATGGTGAGTTTTTAAAGGATTACGATTTCCGGTTGTTGTACCACCCTCGGCAAGGCGAACGTTGTGGTGACGCCTTAAGTAGAAAAACTATCGGTGTTTCGCCTTGATGATTAAGGAAAGAGATCTCATCGAACAATTTAGAGATGTATGGTCATTTGTTAAGTTGGAACCCTAAGAATTTGCATGAATATGGTTACCATCTCAAGCGAGTTGATGGAAGACATACGGGAAAAACAGAAGACCGATGAATTCTTGCAAGGAATAAGAGAACAAATGAAACAAGGCGAGAAAACAGAGTTCGAAGAAGGAACAGATGGAATTCTGAGATTCCGAGGTAGAGTTTGTATTCCTCGTGACCAAGAGCTTAGGCGATATATTGTGGATCATGCCCACACTAGCAAACTAAGTATGCACCCTGGTATAACAAAGATGTACCAAGACTTGAAGAAGTTGTTCTGGTGGCATGGACTAAAAAGTGATGTCACTAGATGTGTATCGACTTGTCTAGTCTGTCAAAAAGCCAAAGTGGAACATCAGCGACCTGCTGGGTTGCTACAACCGTTGTCTATTCCTGAATGGAAATGGGACAGCATTGCAATGGATTTCGTTGTAGGATTGCCAAGGACAAGGATAGGACATGACTCGATTTGGGTAATAGTCGATCGGCTTACAAAATCGGCTCATTTCCTCCCGATTAATATAAGGTACAGTTTGGAAAAGCTGACCCAACTGTATATTGGAGAGATTGTCAGACTGCATGGTGTGCCTACGAGTATAGTTTCGGATAGGGATCCGAGATTTACTTCAAAATTCTGGCAAAGTCTACAGGCATCGCTGGGAACAAAGTTACGTCTGAGTTCAGCGTACCACCCACAAACCGATGGTCAATCGGAAAGAACGATCCAATCTCTAGAAGACCTACTTAGAGCTTGTTCTATGGAACAGACTGGAAGTTGGGATGAAGTTCTACCACTGGTGGAGTTCACCTACAATAACAGTTATCATTCGAGTATAGGGATGGCACCCTATGAAGCTCTGTATGGAAGACGGTGTCGAACACCATTATGTTGGTACCAAGACGGCGAGCGTCTTACGATTGGACCAGATATTATCCAGCAGACGACTGAGAAGGTTAAGATGATTCAAGAGAAGATGAGAACTGCTCGGAGCGGACAGAAGAGCTATGCGGATAAGAGAAGAAAGCCTCTTGAGTTTGAAGAAGGTGAGCATGTGTTCCTGAAAGTCACACCCACGACTGGGTCGGCCGGGCCTTGAAATCTAGAAAACTCACTCCGAAATTTCTTGGACCTTACCAAATTCTTCGTCGGATAGGTCCAGTAGCTTACCAGATAGCCTTACCCCCTATTCTTGCAAACATACATAATGTATTCCATGTGTCACAACTTCGTAAATATTTACCTGATCCAAGTCATGTCATAGCACCGGACACAGTACAGTTAAAAGAGAACCTGACCTATGAAACGTCTCCCCGCGAGAATCGAGGATCGACGGATAAAGCAACTACGAGGCAAGGAGATTCCATTGGTAAAGGTGATTTGGAATGAAGCAACTGGTGATGCGACTTGGGAATTGGAAGACAAGATGAAGGAGCAACATCCAAAATTATTTTAAGGTATGAAAATTTCGAGGACGAAATTCCTTTTAGTAGGGGAGTGTTGTAACATTCCGAAAAATACATATTTGATCATGAATCATCGTTTTATAATATTCTTGATTTTTAGGAATTTTTCCGGAATTTTTCGGAAACGACGAATATTTTAATATATTCCTCGTTTTGCGTGCACACTAATTTGGAATTGCTTTGAGACCAGTGTAACACCCCTAAATTGATTATTTCACCATGAATAGTCATTTTCCAATATTTGTGATTTATGTGAATTTTTCTGGAATTTTTCTAAACGACGAATATTTTAATATATTCCTCGTTAAGGTAAAACTCGAGCGCAGTCGTGAAAACGATTTAGTAGTGCTTCAAAAATTGGAAAATTATATGACGGATATTCGTTTTATAATATTTGCAATTTTTGAGAATTTTCTAAGGAATTTTCCGAACCGTCGAATATTTTAATATATTCCTCGTTTTGCGTCTTGTGCTACCGCGGGAATCGGGAAACGCGATGTATTCTCTCTCGAGAACCTTGGACTATGGATAAGTCGACGGGGATCTTACTAAACCCGAGGCTTGACACAGCTTACGAGGTTTCGCAATTTTTTAGGAAATCTTTACTGATACACGCTTAAATCAATACAAATGAAGAATTCATCTGTCGGATTAATTAAATACCGACTTTTATCTAATGGATAATAGTGTATAATAAAAATACTATCACCTTATCCTAATGCTATTTACATTATATTTAATTTACTCACTTTAATTCAAATTTAAGTGTATTTTAATCAAAGCTTCCTTAACAAGCTTTGACCCAAGCTTTGACCAAGTGTTTAGCTTCCAAAGGAAGCCAAATTTTTCCCACTCATTTCTCTCCCTCTCACTTACGTGGTCTGCAGCCCAAATTGGAGAAAGAAATTGGATTCAATTATTCAAATAAATCAATTGACATAATATCACCAAAAACACATTTTGCTTCTTCATTTACGTTCTCTTCTTCTCCTTTCTTTTTTCACATATTTCTCTTCTCCTTCCAGCAGCCCCTGCGTCCAGCCCTCTCCCATGAAACCTAACCTTCACAAAAAATTTAATCTAACCACATTTCCTTAATCTCCTACTCCTCCTCTTCATCTTTGGTGCTTGGAGTTTCAAGAAAAGCTTCCATCTTCAACCATTCCTCAAGCCTTGAAGGTGAGCTCCCATGGCTGAAAAATTCCAGCCTTCCCCTCCCATTTTCGTTTCTGTTTTTCCTTGGTTTATTGGCCATTTTCTTCTTCTTTTACACACCATTTCATTGTTCTAACTTGGACCAAATTTTCTAGGGTTTTTGGTGCTCCAAATCCGAAAATCAAGGGTGATTCTTGGAGTTTCTTGGTTCATCAACTTGGTAAGAGGAAGATTAATCCTCCTCAACCTCTTTAGCAACTAGGAATCTTGTATTTAATTTTTGGAAGAAGAACCACATGGTGGTTGTTCTTGAACTTGCTTGAAATTGGTTTCTTGAATGTGATTTTGATTTAGCTTTGAGTGGTTGATTGATTGTGTAATTTTGTGATTGGAAACCATGTATGAATGCTGAAAAATTCTGGTTGTTGGAACCTTGAGTGAGTCACGGTTTTTGGCTTGTTTTTGGGGCTGTTTTTGTGCTGGAAAATGAGTGGAAGTAATGCTTAATTTGTGATCAATGCATGGTTAATTTAATCAAGTAGTTGAGTGAGATTGAAGTGAGCAAAATTCTGGTTTGCTGGACCCTTGGAGTGCCACGGTTTTTGGCTCTGTTTTGGGCTGGTTGTGTGCTGGAAATTGAATGGAAATGAAGCTTAATTTGTGATCAATGCATGGCTAATTTAATCAAGTAGTTAAGGTTGATTTGAATGGATAAAATTCTGGTTGTTGGAACCTTGAGTGAGTCACGGTTTTTGGCTTGTTTTTGGGGCTGTTTTTGTGCTGGAAAATGAGTGGAAGTAATGCTTAATTTTTGATCAATGCATGGCTAATAAAATCAAGTAGTTAAGGTTGGTTTCAATGGACAAAATTCTGGTTGTTAAACCTTGGTAAGTGCCACGGTTTTGGGTTGTTTTAGGAGCAGAATTTTGGTTGTCATGGTGCCAAGAATAATGCTAGGTAGGTTAAGTAAAGGAAGACTAAATTAGTGAGAAGAAAATTGTGATCTAAGACTCTCTTGAGTGCCACGGTTTCGAGGGCTTGAATGGGGGAAAAGATTAACAAATTTGAGATGTCAAGACTTGAGTTAATCAAGCGATTAAAAATGTAGATTGATAATAGGAAACTTGTAACAATAAATTCATGATGGATTGTGGTGGAGACTTAGGAAATGAGCTAAGCTTGGAAGGTAATTATAAGAATCAAGTAACTTGAATCAAATGACAAGTAAATGAACCAATGAGATGAATTTCATAAGACTTGGAGATTTTAGAAATCCATAATGGACCCATAATGTGTTCCTTGAGTTATAAATTGATATTATGTGGATATTGGGTTCTTCTTGGATGCAAATTTGCTTATTGCACTCTCTTGATCAATTATGGTATATTATGAATTCGTATGAGATTGTGGATCATACATGAGCATGCATAGTGTCTTATGCATTGTGATGTCCGTGTGGACTGTTGTAAGGCCAAGTTGCCTAGGAGATTGAACACACCTTAGTGCGGGTGCGAGTAGACAAGTGTGGGTCTTGTTATGACCTTGGGGCGTCGGGGTGCGGGTCCTTCGCAATGGGCGTTGGTAGCTCCTCCGTACGTGGGGCAAACCGATGCAAACGCACCGACGATCCGGACTTGACACTTGTCCTATATCGTGATCTAGTGTAGAATGTCTGTGCAATGCCATGATTGTGCACGTGGAAAATTATTGATAGCACTGGCCTCGGCAGCCGAGTCACAGACATGTCTCCTGATCTTTCTCTCCGACTGTTTGAGTCTAGCTCCATGGAGTAGGAAATTGAATGTTGAGTCCATGCATCATGGAATATTCTGACATCTGAAAATTATTGTTTACCTGATATTTAACTGCCTGGATATTATGAATTATTCATTACCTTTATTAATGATTGCCTGACTGGTTATCTGTTTAAAAGCTATTTATTGCCTTTATATGCTACGTGGGCGTTATGCGCCGTTCGGTTCTTGGTTGCTGTATTGGTATTGAGTGTAGGATATCTTACCTCTTTCCCTGTGCTTCTATTACTTGCTGTTTATGTGCACCCTGTACTGATCGAAGACGACGGTGAAGAGACAGAAGAGCCTGCCTTCCCCGGCTTCTGGCCCGCACAGGATTGACTTTGACTGCGACGATGTCTGCACGCACGCGCGGATTTTTGGGAGATGTGCGCCTGACCTTCCTCGGAGGGCCGGAGTGTTGGCACATCAACCTAAACTCCGACCGTTGTGTGTATGTGGGAGACGTGTCTGTATCACTTGCCTGGAGACGCCATGAGGCACCGGTCCTCACTTGCTACATCAGCTTACGCTTGGAGTTTTACCTGCCTATCAGGGAGATGTGGGGTCCCCGTTACTACACCCCGCAGGAGGATTCGTTTGATTCCACCGCTCGGGCTCCGTCCCGCGCCTCTGTGGTTCCTATGGATGAGTCCTCGGATGAGGAAGATCCTGATGAGGGTCCTCCTGATGATCCTGAATCGGTCCCTTTCTATTTGAGGGGTCGATGATCATTGGTGGCTACTGATGGCTGCCAGTGTTTTTGTTTTTGGGGGCCTGATGTATCTTTCTTTTTGATTTGGGCTGTATATTTTGTATATGCATGTGGGTATATATGCATGTTTCCCTTGGGGTGGGTATAGTTTTGCTTTTTGATGATGGCCAGGCTTGTATTTATGAAACAGATGTATTAAACTCCAGATATATATATATATGCTATCCAAGTGCAAATTTCTATGTATTGTTTTATTCGTTACTTTTATACGCATTCCGTATTATCATTATTATTATTATTATAAAAAAAAATATTGCCAAGTTTGTTCACATGGTTAAACATCAATTAATTAAAATGAACCGGGTCTTAATCGTTGTTCAGTTAATTTCCGCATTTTATTTATTTGACAATGTGACGTTCCCTCCCAAAAAGGGGCGTTACATACCCACTCTTGAATGTTCTAGACGATGACTCATCGTTTGGTGACTAGCCTAGTGACTCACATGTTCCAGACTGTTCTAGAAGACTCTAGAAAATGCATCGTCATCAGCCTAGTCATCAAGTGCTTTACACGTGGACCAATAAGGAGCCGTTCAAAGTTGGTGGCTGTGACTCATCGCGAAGGACCAATAGAAGCTCGACACGTGGTGTGACACCTCAGCACCTGTGACTCAGCATATTCGGGAAGCTTCCAGAAGTGGTGACTCGCCATGCTCCAGAAGTAGTGACTCACCACATTCTAGAAATACTGACTCACCCTGTGACTCGCCGCAGTGAGTCATACGTTCCAGAAGGTTCCATGACGACTCACCATGCTGACTCAGCGCTGTGACTCACCATTGCTGACTCAGCTAGTGACTCAGCTGATGACTCGCCATGCTGACTCACCTGTTCTAGAAAATATCTACGCTGACTCATCATGCGGACTCATCGTAGTGAGTCACATGTTTTAGAAGTTTCTCTTCGATGACTCACTCTGTAACTCATCAAGGGCAATCAGTAGAAAATGATCAACAATAGTTGTTACCCAACTAGAGTTAGAGAAAAATCTAGGTATATTTTATTATCCATTGGACAATAGACCCTGACTTTATAAGCAGTAATTATTGTTCATTGCTTACAGTATACCGAAAAATATCTTAAGCCTTCATCTTTTTCATGAAGTCTATAAATAGGATGGCTTTGATTCATTTGCAAACTTTAGCAAGAAGCTCTCACCCCTTCTTCTCTCCTTGTACTCCACGGCCATGGCTCCTAAATGGAAGACAACATTCATCCTTTCATCTCACTTGCTTTCTTACACATCCTTTTCTCCAAAGAACCAAGAACAAACAACCAAAACTCTCTCATTTTCTCTCCCCTATGGATTCGGCCAAAGCACCTAGATCCACTCTCCAAATTGCTATAATTCCTACCAATATCATTTCTTGAATCCTTTCATCAATCCAAGACACTTTCATGTTAGGAATTTCTCAAGATTCATTCATTTTCATTTTCCTATCAAGTAAAGAACACAAAAGTTCCTATCTTTCTCTTCTCCATGGATTCGGCCAAGAGGCCATGGTTCTACCATCACTCTTCAATAATTTACACCAACCATATATCTTGAATCCTTACCTTGTTTCAAGACACTTTGTAGTTGGAGTCTTGATCAAAATCACCTATCTTCAAAGAGTTCTTTCAAAGCCAAACACATAACTCTCACCTTTCCTCTCTATGGAAGCTTACGGCCAACCCCACAAAATCACCTTCCAAGCTTCAATAATTCTAAACAACCTTGGATCTTGAATCTTCATGCAATTCTAAGGAACTTTCATGTTGGAGATTTTCCCTAAATCGTCCATCTTCATTTTTGTTCTTCAAGCTCAAGGTTTGGAGTTTTAAGGTGAAGTTTATGAAATCTTCACTATTTTTTTCATTCTTTCCTTCTAAACCATATTTTGATCCATGGTTTTTCTTATTTAATCCTTAGATGTTAATATTTCATGTTTTCTTTAATTTTCAAGAAGCACTTGGTGGTTGAAGTTCATCTTGAAGGAAACAACAAGAGGACATACAAGGAACTTTGGAGGTTTCTTCAAGAGGTAAGAGGGAGATTACCCTCATCAACCATGTCTTGGTGGTGAGGAATGAATGTGGTTATGGTGAAGAATCCATAAGGATTCATTCACTTGGTTGTTTATTGTCTTTCCTAATTGTGATTGATTATGTGTGCAAGCATGTTTATAGCTTTAATATTTTGTATGTGTTTTATGATTGCTTTAATATATGGTATATGTTCATAGATGCATGATATTTATTGTACAACGTAAATAAAATGTGAGGACTTGCATGAGTGTTCCAAAGAACACAAGAAGGGGCTCACGGCCTCAACTAAGAAAAGAGAACCAAAATGTTCTCAACCATTTTCTAAAGGAAGGATTTAGTGGAATTAGGTGAATTAATGAATTTCAAAATGATTTAGAAGATAGAAAATGATCCAAAGATCAAATGCCAAGGTTTTATGAGATTCGGCCAAAATGCTTTGTAAATGTGTAATCAATCCAAAAGCCTATTTTCTAAAGTGTAGAGTTGATGTTTATCTAGAAAGAATGTATTTGTAATGAATTTTCAAGAAGTAAAGAAGTAAATTAATTTTTATTTGAAATGTAGTATAGAAGGAAAATGAATCAAATTCTTGAAAAATGCTTATCTTTAAATTTTAAAAGTATAATTTAAATTTTCAAAGTGTATTTAGTAGTAATAAACTAAACAAAAGGGATTTTTAAATGAAAACGTAGAAAATATATTTTATAGATTTTCTAGACAAAATATTGTCATAATTTACTAAAAATGAACGAATAAAGGAAAGAATTTCACAATATATTTATAACGTAAGGAAATTATTTTACGTAGTTTTAAAGTATGAAAAATAGCTTACGCAATTTTTAAATAGAGATTTTAAAGTTTTTCGATCAAGAAAACGATTTAAAAAGCTTACGCGATTGAGAAAACGATTTAAAAGCAGTATACGATTTTAAAAACAGCAAAATATATTTACGCGATTTAAATACGTTTGTAAAAAATGACAAAATTGTGAAAACACGATAAAATTTCTACGCGATTGACTAAAACAGCGAGTTTTACTAACGGGCCAAAGTGGTGGACCCGGACAGATTGAGAAATAGTACTGTCAGGTGGGACGTACTATATTTGAGATTTGTTGAGATTTGAGGGCATTTTCGTAATTATGGCAACATTTTGAGACTAAGGGCATTTATGTAATTATGGTTCATATATATGCATCAAGTGGGTATGCATAGTCGATGGTTGTGATGGCTTTTATTATTTAGGAGTGAATGAGAGCTGGATAGTGTGATCCAAGTGGGTGATCTACTGGGGACGTCAGGGCGTGGTTATTCATAGTGACCTGTTTGTCACATTATATGCCTGGCCATGATATACTGTTGCAACGCACTGGCGTATTGTCCCAACAAGCACTATTTATGTCTCGCGTCTAGCTTAGACTGTCATTATGGGTGGCAGATCTTCTGGACCATTCATATCCGAAATTTGTTTAGCTCCATGGTGTAGGAATGTGATGCATTGTGCACATGCATAGTTGAGTATATATTGTTGTGACATTGTCGAGGTCCATATCATGGTGGCATACTCGTTACATATGTATATTATTGATATCTGTTGTTGATATATTGTTAATGTTTATATTGTTGTGATATATGTTTTCTAAATATAAAGATAATTTGTTAGCATGATTATATTTGTGATATTTGTATGTATGGAATGACTTTGTCATTCGTATTATTCTTTACTACCGTACTGGTATTGGTGAAAGGGGATCTCACCTCTTTGCTGTATTGCTTTGTTGTGTTTATATTGATTTATATAGTAGGAGAAACGAATTTCTAAGACTTATTGGAGGCAATGTTCGGTGGTCGGTGACGGCGTCGAGGAGTGATCTTCTCAGTTTCAACAGGATGAAGTTTGGTGGAGAAACGAAACATGTATGTTGGGTTTTTCTCATTAGTGTTGTTACCGTGCTATTAGTAGTACCCGTCATTAGGTTTGCTATTGTTTTCTCTGAGTCTGTAAGTTATATATTTTATTTCTTTATTGAATATTATGTGGTATATATATAATATGTGTATTAATCAGTTCAATTTAATTTCAGTTTTACTTATAGTCTTCGGTAAGTTTATGTTTCAGCGAAAAGAAATTTAGAATTCCATCTTTTAGAACTCAAATCTTCTATGAAATGATTCTCAAGCTTTAAGTTTTAGTCGTAAATGTGATGCCCTATGGAGGGTGTTACATTCAGCATGCTTCAAAGATCGCATATGGATTCACAAAAGAATTGAGATTAAATCGCATCCATATTTATCATTGGACAACCATCACACACTAGCAAGTGGCAATAACATGCATTCAAAATATTTATCCTTTTCAATTCAAGCATGCATAACATCGTATGTAGAATATTAAAAATTGAAAATCTGTATCAACAATGCATCAGTAATAGCCAAAGCAAGATATAACGATTAAAGTATGATGACTATCACTATTGCATACTTTAAATATCAAAACATGTTATACAATAAGCATTAAAGTAGGAAAAAAAACATGTAATGATACTCTCTCAAACTAAAATAAAGATGTGTCCTTGTTGTTCATGGTCTATAGGGTACCTGAGCTTGTCAAAATAACAACTATATTAGAATTGAGCATTAATAAATAAAGAAAAATATGTAAAATAAACAAAAAATGCAAAAACAAGGGTCACGCCATGGCGTGCACTTCCTTGTGCCACGGTATTGAGCCCTCGGGTGCAAAACCCTGATATGGCAGAGACAAGGGCATCGCGGCGTGAGATGTGGGCGTCGTGGGGTGAGTGATCAGACTGCAGAATTTTGTAGCAAAATGCCTTTTTCTACCAATTCTGTTTCTTAGTGGTCTCCAGCACTTGCGAAAATATGTCTAAAGACTTAAATTGCATAATGTATGACTAAAATATAATAAAACCCAAAATCAACATATTGACACATTTACAAAACAACAGCACAAACTAAAAACTAAAAGATCAAAACATATCCAAATGGTCTTATTGAATTGAACTAAAAACAAAACTTGAATTAGAACTATATAAACTCATTGTTAATATAAGCAATACAGAAATAATGCCTTATTCCCGGCAACGACGTCAAAAACTTGCTGAGTCGAAAACTAACCGTTCTTTTGCTAAGCACAAGTGCACGGGTCATGCAAGTAATAAAAAATGATAAGTAGGATCGTCTCTGTAACACCCCAAATTTCTTAACTATTTTGACAATAATTTTGACAGTTAACAGAATTCTACTATTTAGTGATTTCTGTGTACTGTAAAATTATTTTGAGTATTCCGTGAATACATTTGATCGTTTTGTGTGATTTACTCCGTGTCAAGAAAATAATAATTTTCAGGTCGGGAAAAATTTTACGTAATTTAATTATTATTGTTAAGTCTTAATTATTTTACGTAATCTGATTTGATTTTCGTACGTTTTATATTTTTTATGATTTTGTGAATAATTATAAAATTTTTATATTTCTTTGATTGTTTTTGGGCTGTTTGTGGACCCAGGTGGCCTTATGTGGGCCCGGGGTGGGTCCCGAAAAGTGAAAATTTTTCTGCGGATAGAAAAATTTGTACTGTTAAGATGGAGACGGAGGATCTTACTAAACCTGAATCCAGAAACAGTTTTTAAAATTTTCTTTTACTGTGTTTATACTGTATTTAATTATCTAGGCGATAAAAATACAGTAAAAATATTATTTGTAGGGTTATAGCAGATATAAAAATAAATATTATACTGCTTAGTCAACATTGGTGGTTTGGATATCCACCATTGATTTAATCAACGGTGGAGACTTGATCTTGATTTAATCAACGGTGGAGATTTAGTCTTATAAAGTGACTAGGTCCATTTATGACCATTGGATGTAAAGTTTGAAGGAGCAATCTTGACCCTTCATTTTGGAGATACATCTAATGGCTAGGATTTCAAGGAGAAAAGATCTAGTGGCCTAGATTAAGTCTTCTATCTAAGGCTAAACCTAGAAGCTACATTAATCCTAACCATTGATCTAATCAATGGTCAAGATTACCTAAAATGGTGGCTAGGAGATTGGTCACACTTTGAAGAGTGCATGGAGGGGGGTGGTTTTTGTGAAGCTTAAGGAGCTAAAGCACAAGTTGAATACCATAATTGATCACCTTGGTCATTATTGATCATTTCAAGAAGCTTAGCTTATCAAAATTTTCTCTCCATTTCTTCTCCAAGCTTGTTTCGGCCAAGACACCAAGAACCATCTTCCACCACTCTTTAATTTCATACAATCTTATTTCTTGAATCCTTACCTTATTCTAAGCAACTTTCATGTTGGAGACTTTTTCTAAATCCATCATCTTCAAGGACTTTCTTCAAGAGCAAAGTTATAGGTTTTTTTATGGTGAAGTGTAAGGAAACTTCATTTCTTATCTCTTTTTCATGTTCTAAGCCATGTTTGATCCATAGTTTACCTTGTTCAAGCTTGATTTACTAATTAATATATGTTTTGTTTTATGCTTAAGAAACCTTTGGTGGTAAAGGACTTGGAAAAAGAAGTAAATCAAAGAGCTTTTGAGGATCTTCAAGAGGTAAGAGGGAGATTCATCTCACCAAATAAGTATGGTGGTGAGAGATGGTTTGGTATTTGATGGATGGTGAATCTATGTGAGGATTCATATCCATGGTCATATAATTATTTGTGGGTGTTTATGTGTTTATGTGGTTTATATGCTTAGCATAGTTTATTTGTGCTTGCATGCTTAGCATAATGTTTAATTGCTTTTATGGTATGCTTGAAATATATATATGATGAATATGTATATGTATGCCATGATGTGATGATAGAAAGGAAAACAATTTTTGGTTCCAAAGAACCATAGAGGCATCACGGCCTTAAACTAATTTTGGGAGCAAGAGATTCTAAGTATTTTACTAATTATGATTAATACGTTGATGATTTCTAGGATTTGAAAAGAAAGTGGACATGAAAATGAACAAAGAAATTGGTTTTAGAGAGCAAGAGTCTCACGATTTTTGAAGGAAATTTTAATGGTTTTGTTTGTGTAAAAAAATAAGAATGGTACTTAATTGATTTAGAATGAAAAATATTTGATGGTTTCAATGGCCATGTACCACAGTTTTGAAGGCTTGTAATGCCTTGGTTTTATGAAATAAAGTGATTTTCAAAGTGGAAATATAATTTGATTTTGTACAAGGATTTTGGAAAGGGAATCAGAGTGTTTTATCACTTGAGAAATAAAAATTTTGGTTATGAAAGAAAAAGAGAAGTTGAAAGTATTTGAACCTCAATTTATTTTGAAGAGGATTGATTTTAGAATTGATTTAAGAAAAATGGAGAATATAATAGTGACTTGAAAATTTACTAACGTAAAACTCATCCTTTGGGTTTTGGAGCGCGTTAGGAAATTTTAAATGAGAAGCATTGATTTAATTCAATAAAATGGTGAATTTGTAGAATATATTGCAAAAAAATTTTCTTGAGTAAGAAAATGTGAAAAATAATGTGAGAAGTCATATTATTTTGAAAAAGGTTGAAATGGAATTTTTGAAGGTTGAGAAATATTTTACGAAGTTGAAAAATGGTTTACGTAACTTAAAAACATGATTTTTAAGCTACACGATTTGAAAAACGTTTAAATATTTCCACACAATTTGAAAAAAACGTTGAAATATTTCTACGCAATTTGGAAAGCGTTTAAATATTTTTACGCGTTTGAGATATTATTGAAAAATCACTACATGGTTTAAAAATGGTGGAATATTTTTATGTGACTGAGAAAACATTGAAAAAAAATCACTACATGATTGAGAAATAATGGAATATTTTTACGTGATTCAGAAAATGATGGAAAATCACTACGCGATTTGAAAACATAACAGAAATGTTGTGAAATTGTGAAAACGTAACAGAAATGTTGCACGATTGTGAAAACACGACAAAAGTGTTTTGTGACTATGAAAACGTAATAACATGATTTCGCTATTGAATATATAGTATGATTACTGTTGAACCAGTGTATGGACACTGTATGAGAAAATGATGAATTTTGCCTGTGATTGGCATTGGTGCATTGAATATGCATTGGAAAGATATGCATTGTGGCATATGATGAAATTGAAAGATCTGCATTGTGGCATTTGATGAAATTAAACAGAATTGCATTGAGATATTCGTGCATTGAACGAAAATTAATAGCTGATGCTATTGTGACCCTTGTGGTTGAAGAGGGAATGAGAATTGAAAAGTGAGGTCTATGATGGATCTTGGGGGCGTTAAGGCGCGGCGGTCGACCAGTGGACGTTGATTGGCAAAGACCATGTACCACTTGACGATGCAGTCCATTGCAACACATTGACGATACCCGACAATAACATGATTCTTTTCGAAGACTAGAGATTGTCTCTTGGGCTAAAGGCTGGACAATTAACCAGAGCAATCTTCTCAAAATTGTGAAAATCTCCGTGGAGTAGGACATTGAGTCTATGTGCATATGCATAATCATTGAGTATTGGTTATAATAATTGAACTGTTGAATACCTTAATAATGTTGAGGGCATTATCATAAATATTGAATATTTATGTCTGTGTGATATAATAATTGAGGAATATTGGATGATGATGATGATGATGATAAATAATGTCAATGGCATTATTGTAATTATTATTATTTTATACATTATGATGATGGCATAATTATAATTATGGTATGATATATCTGTATGATATGTTGTTTGTGTTATCTCTATGCTACCATGTTGGTATTGGCGTAGGTGATCTCACCTCTTTGTTATATTATTTTGTTGTGCTTGTATTGTTAAAAATTATATAGTAGATGGAACGAGTTTCTTAGACTTGATCGGAAGCAAATATTCTGAGTTCGATGACAACATCAAGGAGCAACCATCCCAGATTTGATGGTGTGCAGTTTTGAGGAGGAACAGATATATGACGCATCAAGATGGATACAAGACGGAATAAGTATGTTGAGTATTCTCGTTAGTGTTTTACCGTGCTATTAAGTAGGACCCGTCATGGGGTTTGCTACTGTTTAAAATTAAGTCTGTAAGTTTTATATTTCTTGAATAATTGTTAGAAATTATGTGGTATCTGTAATGTATATTAATCAGTTTAAATCTATTTTTCAGTATTACTTATAAATATCAGTAAGTTTATGTTTCAGCAAAAAGAAATTTTGAAACCCATCTTTTATAACTCAAACATTTTATGAACTGATTTGAAGATTATAAGTTAGTCAAAAATGTGATGCTCTAAGGAAGGTGTTACACTCTCCACAGGGACTATGGTAATTTCCAAAGCTAAATATTAATTTACAGTTTAATTAATTCTATTCAAGCAAACATAAAGTGGAAAAGAGGTTGATAGATAAATTACAAGACATAAAGAAAAAATAAAGATAAGTGAAGAACCTAGAGAACTCTTTTTCACCTCCTATTTCAACCGAAACATGCAGTCCTTATGAGCAAACAAACGATTAGATTAGGTTAGCCTGAGAAACTAACTTAGTTAAAAGCCTATATATAGGACAATTAACCTTATGCTATTTACCTAGCTCACTATGCGTCCATGAGAACTAGAGCAAACAACAAGCACTAAGATTGATTCTCAACTAAGACTATACACGACTAATAGGTATATGTCTATCCTATTAACAAATCAACCCATTCCGCCATTGAAATGAAATCGAACATTAATCTATCATACAAGAGATCTAAAACCTAAAGTCCTATGTCTAGGTTCAGTAGATTTCAACAAATCACTCACAAGTTGATCAGACAAATAAGAGCATTAAGCACAATATGATAAAATAAAACCCAAATCTTTCATATAAACTCAAAAGGGGTACAAATCATTCAATGTCAAAGGGAGATTCAAAGAATAATCTAAACACAACAAGCTACACAATGAATACGAAAATGTAATACAAAAATCCGCATTCAAGATAAATGGGAGAAAGAGAAAAGAAGAAACGAAAGATAAAGCCCCAGTGGATTGAGCCTTGAATCTTGGATCTTGATTCCTTCAACCCTCTTTCAACCTTATAATGCCTTCCTAGCTGTTGGATTCTCCAATGGGCAAAAGCCCCAAAATGTAATATCAAAGACATAAGAGAGAGAAGTGCAAAAATGTGTGAGAGAGAGAGTTTTTCGAGAGAGATCAGACTGAAATCTGTTTGGCACGTATTTATAGACACACAGATTTCGCTCACCACGTCGTGACGTGACATAACACACGTAGTGGCGCGCAAAACTTAGGGCACTAGTGCTGCGGCATTTACTTCCTTACGTCACGGCATGACAGCCTCGGGTTGACAGGGTGCACTAGCAGAGAGTAGGACGCCGCGGCGTACAGTTTGTTACACCGCGACGTGATATACTGGAGCTTGCCTTGTGATTCCTCCTTTAATGCAGGGCCTTGACTTGCATCAATTTGGTTCTTTTGGGCTTATCTTGTAATTGAGAAATCGACCAGTCAAAATACAAATGTAATTAAGCTCAATCCAATCAAAGATTAGGAAGGATTTAAACAAGATTGATGAGGAAGACCTCAACATGGATTTCACATGAAAATGGGGTTAAAGCCTTCCAAGAATGCATCACAATAAGGACAAAGCCATCAATAATGCATAGAGATAGGGCACAAATAACTATATTTTATGGAGTTATCACCAGGGTATAAATATCGTGGATAGTTCTTCTAGGGGAGCCTAACAATGGTCTGAGTGGCGCTGACATTTGTCATAAACTCGGACATGTGCAAGGGAGCCAACTTTCATTGTTGGCCGATAGTATCCGACGTTGAGTGCCTTTAGAGCTAAGGCTTTACCTCCTAAGTGGTGTCCTCATCTCCCATCGTGAACCTCATCCAATACATATTCTACTTCTTTTGGCATGAGGCATTTGAGGAGAGGTGAGGAAAACCCATGTCGGTATAACTACCCATCGTAGATGGTGTAC
Organism: Ormosia emarginata; assembly: GCA_029884605.1. Lineage (NCBI taxonomy): Eukaryota > Viridiplantae > Streptophyta > Magnoliopsida > Fabales > Fabaceae > Ormosia > Ormosia emarginata. The sequence continues at coordinate 20,382,347 of JAQQTP010000074.1, read as the reverse complement.
TTGACTACAGTCTTGACTAGTTTGGATGCTTCTTTTGGATCAAAGGGCTTGGCTCCAGACTATAGATACTCTATGATCAGGGTGATCCAAGTACGCTCTCCTTCTTCTACCTGGAAAATGACTGCATTCATGATGGCGGGTTGCGAGAGGGTCTCTTGGATCACAGAATGGTTATTGCCTGGGTTTTCAGTGTTGGCCAGTTTGAACAAGAGGTCAGCCTTGGAGTTTTGCTCCTTAGGTATGTGCTCTATCTTGATGTCTTGGAAGTTTTTAAGGAGCTATTGTACTTTAACTAAGTATATTTGAAAGAGAGGTTCTTTGGCTTGATAGTCATCCTGGATCTTAGAGGTCACAAGTTAGGAGTCACTACAAAGTGTAATCTTGGTCACTCTTATGTCTTTGGCCACTAATAGTCCAGCAATACATGCTTCATACTCCACCTGATTGTTAGATATTTGGAACTCAAACTTCAGGGAGGTTTCCACTGTTATTCCTTCAAAATTTTCCAAAATCACCCTAGCACCATTTCCCTTGGGGTTCGAGGATCCATCAACGAATGTGGACCAAGAAATTCCTTCGAGGTAGTCGGGATCCGATGTCAGTTCTGTCAGAAAATGAGAGAGTGCATGGGCCTTTATTGTAATTCGATGCTCATACGCGATTCTGAACTTAGAAAGCTTAATAAACCAAGCAATCATTCTTCCTGCTAGATCCTGCTTGTGTAGTACTTACCAGATGAGTTGATTCGTCCTTACCACCACGGGGTGGCACTGAAAGTATTGCCTGAGTCTCCTGGTCGTGGTGATAAGTTCACAAGCGACCTTTTCAATCTTTTGGTAGCAGAGTTCTGGGCCTTACAAAACCTTGCTTATGAAGTAGACCTACTTATATCCCTTTACCGTCTATCGAATTAGCACTGAGCTTATAGCTTCATTATGCACTGAAAGGTACAAGCACAATGCTTCCTTGGGTTTTGGTTTTGTCAGTAAAAGGGGAGAGGACAGAAGATTCTTCAAAGAGGAAAAGGCATCCTCACACTCCTGGGACCACTCAAAATCCTTCCCCCTTTTTGAGCAGTCTGAATAAGGGAAGGGATTTGTGAGCAGCTTTAGCAAGGAAACGTGTGAGGGCCACAATCCAGCCAATCACCTACTGCACTTCTTTGATACTCTGAGGGCTATGCATGTTGAGCACCACCTGACATTTATTTGGATTAGCCTCAATTTGTGGTGAGTCAGCATAAAACCCAAGAACTTGTCTTCTTGGACCTCGAAGGCGCACTTTTCTAGATTAAGCCTTATGTTGAGCTTCTGGAGTTGGGCGAACACTTCTTCGAGGTCTATAATGTGTGATCCGCCTTATAAGGTTTTCACAATCATGTCATCAATGTAAACCTCCAGCATCTTCCCCACTTGGTCTTCAAAGACCTTACTCATCATCCTCTAGTAAGTGGCTCCTACATTTTTCAGACCAAAGGGCATAACCCTATAGTAGTAGCTCACCCTATCAGTGATGAAGCGATCTTATCTTCGTCCCTGAAGTACATTGGAATTTGGTTATACCTAGAGTATGCGTCCATCAACGACAAAAAACAGAAGCATGAGGAGTTGTCACCCAATTTATCCACATTAGGAAGTGGGTATGGATCTTTAGGGCAGGGCTTATTTAAGTCTGTATAGTCTACGCACATTCTCCACTTCCTGTTTGACTTCTTCACCAAGACCACATTAGTGAGCCATGTGGTATATGATATTACCCTGATAAAGCTGGCATTGAGCAGCTCCTTAACAAGTTCTTCAATAACTTGTTATCTTTTTGGGCCAACTTTTATTTTCTTTTAGGAGACCAACCTTGCATCTGTAACACCCTCCTTAGGATGTCACATTTACGACAAATTAAAATAAAACCTTATCCAAGTTATAAACGTTTCTTAACATATAATAATATAAGTTGTAAAAATTTTGTTTTTGTACATTATATCATTAAATAAAATAAATAGAACATGAAATACAACAAACTATTAAATACACACCATAATTATACATATGATCTTGTCTTTAAAGATACAAATATTTACATGCCACAAACTATTTTATAAAGTTGTAAACTATTTAACTTAAAACAAAATGTAACTAGCTCAAGTATAAAACTAAAAGTTCTGATCCTCCGAAGGATCCTCCTCTGGGAGATCATCGAAAGACAGAAACTCTAGATGTCGTGAAGCTCTACGGACAGGAGTCTGGGCTGTCAACACATGACTAAGTTCACTTGGGGAATGGAAACGACCACCCCAATAGCGCCTAATAGATAAGGGCAACTCTAGATGCACATATACAATAGTAGAAAATATCGAAACACCCTCATATTCTCTACTAAGGGACAGAGTCACTTGTCCCACATAAGCAACACTCTCTCTATCAGATTGAAGATGCCAGGCTTCAGAACCCCCGTGAAACTCCAATTTCACGAACCCCAGAAAACTCGGTAGCGTCATACCACGTCAGAATCAATCCAAATGATAAGGATGATCTAGAAGCTCGCCCTCTTCGCACTAATCACTCGGATGTTGTTCTTCCTCGTACTGACAATAAGGAGGTTGCTCCTCTTCTTCTTCTTCACAATCTTTACCGATATAAATAATAATACAGAAATGCATACAAAAAAGTAAGATAATCTACATCACTATCAGCATGGCAGTATAGAAAATGACAATACATACAGATATAACATTGTATACATCAAATCATATTATCACATCATACATAATATCTCAGGCCAAATATAAATATCACATCATGATGCAGACCACATATGCAGATGTACACAGATTCGTTCCTACTCCATGGAGCTAAACACAAACATCAGAGAGAATGACCCAGTAGATCTGCCTACCGGCTGCCCCAGCCAAATATTACACAGTCAAAACGTCGTGTACAACAGGTATTGTTTCAGACAGTCTAACTAGATCGTGATTAAGAATAATGATTGTCAAGATCGCTAGTGCGTTGCCCATTACCACGGCCCAGAAGAGCTACCAACTATCCTCATGTGGAATCTTCCGCACACTAACGCCTCCAAGTTCACTCAATGAGCCACACTACGCCTATCACACCCGCACTATAGTGTAATTCATCTCGTCAGTAACTTGCCAATTTCAACCAAATTGACACATTTCTCTGTGCATGTGCATGAGCCAAAATACATATATAACAACGTTATCATTATTTTTCATAAAATAGTACGCCGCCACTTGGTAGTACCATTTTTCAACATATCCTGGTCCACCACTTTAACCCGACAGCAAACGGCTGTTATTCTCAATCGTGTAAATATTTTATCACGTTTTCATAATCGCGTCACATTTTTCCAACATTTTCAAATTGTGTAAATATTTTTTGACGTTTTTGAAATCGCGTAGTGTTTTTAAATCATTTTCTCAGTCACGTAACGTTTTTAAATTATTTTCTCAATTGCGTAGTTTAAAAATCATTATTTTAAATACGCGTAAAGTATTTCTAATATTTTTCAACTATGTAAAATGTTATATTTTGAAACTTTCTCTATTATATTTTATTTTTAACTTTATTTATAGCATTTCCTTTTGAAAATCCTTTAAGTAATATTTTTTACTATTTCCTTTAAAAATTACCCTTCTTGGACTTAACCAATATTTACAGTTTGAAACTTGCTAACGTGCTTCAAAACCCAAAAGGTGAGCTATACATTAGTACTTTTCAAGTGTTTATTTTATTTCTCATCCTTACTTAATTTCTCTAATTAAGCTTCTAAAATAAATTTACTTCATTTTATTTTCTAAATTCATTAAATTGAGTTCTCATTTAATTAATTACATAAGTTCATGCTTAGGAAATAATTTTAGATTGAAAATATCATGAGTAGGCATGTTGGTCATAAATGCCAAAAATCATTCTATGTTTTAAAAATCATATTTAATTGTTTTCCATAATCTAATTTCTTATAAAAACTCTTAATCCAATTTATTATTATTAAACCACTTAATCCTTGCTTAGAAAATAATTTAGAACATCTTGGTCCTCTTGGTGGTGGTGAAGCCATGAGCTTCATGTGTTCTTTAGAACACTCATGCAAATCCTCATCATATTATTCACATCCTACTACATACAATAGCTATCATACTTGCATAAACACATATTTAAACATATATCAAAGCTATAAACATACTTGCATCAAAACTAATCACAAATAGGAAAAACTTTAAACCAAGTGAATGAATCCTTATGGATTCTTCACCACAAACACATCCATTTTCTCACCACCAATACATGGTTGATGAGATTAAATCTCTCTCTTACCTCTAAGGAAGACAAATCTCCTTCTAGCTTGATCCTATGGATTTCGTGTGCCTCAAAATAAAACCTTAGCAAACTTAAACAATTTATAAAGCAATAAACTAAGGTTGAAAAAGAAAAACCATGGATCAATCATGGCTTAGGACTTTAAGAACAAGTTTAGAAACAAGAAACAAGGATTTTCACGTTGTATAGGAGAAACTTCAAGGTTGTTTTCCAAGCTTTAAATGGATGATTTTGAAGAAACTCATAACATGAAAGATGTCTAGAATGATGTTTAGGTTGAGAAATGGTGTTGGATAAAATTGTAGAAGAGTGGAGGTATGGTTATGGTGTGATGGCCGTAAGCTTTACAAAGGGAAGCAATGGTGTTTTTGGTTCTTGGAAGAGAGAGAAAGGAGAAAATAGCTTTTGTGTGATAGAAAGGATGAAGATGAAATGAAAATGCTCTCCTCCTCTTGTGCTTGCCATGGAGTGTAGAGGAAGGAGTCAAAGTTTTTTGCTAGCAATTATGAAGAGCACATGGCTCTTGTCACAAGTTGATCATACATTGGTCATGTAGGTGAATCACCAAGCTTCTAGGTGGTGCTTGAAGACTCCATAACCATGGGCTTAAAGAGAAGCTAACCAAGTTTTTTTTTTCCTTTGATTCCTAACTAATTTAAGTCAACTTAGTTAGATTACTTAGTTACATTACCAACCATCTAGTTACCTAAATATGACTAATCACCTTCTTAATCATGCTAGAACATTCTTTAACTAAGGCTCTAATGAGTAGCTAACTAGGTTTGTTCCATTTAGTTACTACTTAGGCTTTCTAGATTAACTTAGTTAAGTTTAAGCTAACTTAGTTAGGTTTTCTAGTTACTAATTAAATAGTCCAACCATTATTGTTGACTACTTCCTATTGGCTTAGAAAATTCAAGCCAATATCGTTGACTAATTTCTATTGGTTCACCGAATTGTAAGTCATAAAGACTTTTTCAGTTCCTATTGTCCACTAGGCAGAAGTTACTGCTCTTAAGTCAGTAGGTACTGTCCACCGGATAATAAAATAATATTAAAATAAAAAATATTTTTATTTTACAGATAAATTCTAAAAATTAAAAGATTGATACACGTATCACTCAAAATTGGGTTTAGTAAGATCCCCCAGCTCCGAATAATCAGATAAAGATTTTCCCCAGCTCGAAAATTATTATTTTCCTGACTCGGAGTAAATCACACATAACAATCAAATACAATCATGAAACAGTCAAAATAATTTTACAGAACACAAAAAACACAAAACAGTACATTTCAGACATTACTGTAAAATTAGTAAAATTTGGGGTGTTACAACATCCTCCTTGATAGACAGGTGATGGAAAATGAAAGCGGGGTCAAGCCCAAGCATATTGAAGGATGTCCATGCTAAAAGGTCTTTATTTTTATGCAAGAGCTTGCTCAGCTAGTGTCTCTCTTCTCCTTCCACGTTTGCTCCAATCTTGGTGACTTGATCAGACTTGGCACCAAGCTGGAGAGGTTATAGCTCGCCCTCCGATTGGGATCTGGTACCCCAGATCTCTTCTTGTGCATCTAGCTCGATCATAAGAATGTTGACCTGATCTAGAGTCGAGCTAGATGTGCCAAGTTTTGCTTTCTTGGGCACTCTGCAAATTCTGAGGCTCTCGTTATAGCATTTTTGTGCTGCAATTTAGTCGTCCTTTACTATGACAACCTCGTCATTCTTGCTAAGAAACTTCATGGCTAGGTGGATAGTGGACACCACGGTGCCAAGTGCGTTTAATGTAACAGCCTAATATTTGTACCCAAATATTAAATAGTCTCAATTCTGCTATTTCTAACTAAACATCAACTAATCCATAACATTTAAACAAATCATTATGGAGAGTCATATCTAAAAGTCATACACAAATATACAACTTTTACATTCGCAAAGCAAATATAAATAATTATATAAGCTTTGAACTAAAAACATAAACTAAACTCTTCTAATTCTTCTGCTTTTTTCATCTTCTTACCCTCTTGTAAGGTCACCTGCTAACCATGAAGCATAACAGGGTGAGAATATAAAATTCTCAAGAAAAACATATATCTCATGGTATTAAAACTATATATATATATATATATATATATATATATATATATATATATATATATAAAAAAAGATATATTTCTAAACTAAAACTCATATAAGTAACTTAATTATACTTAGGAATTGTATTCCTTTATTTGACATTAAGCCTACTTATCCTTAGTTTGACCTAGGATATGTTCATCCTTAGTTGAGCATAAGATATATTGATCCACAGTCTGGCATAGGATTTCTCATCTACAGCCTAGCATTGGCATAGGATTTCTCGTCCACAGCCTAGCATGGGATATAATGATCCATAGCCTGGCATAGGATTTCTCATCCACAACCTAGCATAGGACATAACTAATTCTTTCATGAAACACTCCGGTGTCACCACTTTATTAGGCTTGCTTAGCAATGTTCACTACTTAGATAACTAATATTTTCATGAAATAGTCCGGTGTCACCACTTTACTAGGTTTACCCAGCAATGTTCACTACTTAGATAATTAATCCTTTTTAAATAAAGGAACCAACTCTTGCCAACTAGGTCCTATACCACTTAACTATTGCCAACAAGACCCTATGGCACTTAACTCTTGCCAACTAGGCCTCATGGCGTTCAACTCTTGCCAACTAGGCCTTATGGCACTCAACTCTAACTATTAAAAGAGTTACTAGTGTTCATAGGGCTCAAATCATACCCAAAACACCTCAAATCTTGCTTAAAAAAGCTAATTTTCAATATTGCACCAAATGTGCAACATAACTTCAAAAATTCTGAAATTTTATGAGCATATAACTTTCTCTCATATCTTTCCAATGCCACAAACCTTGCTTCATTTAGCTAAGTGTAGCCAAAGTTATGCGACATTTTGTAGAGGCCAAAACAGGGCATTCTCTGATTTACCTGATTCTAACTTAACTTTAAATTGAAATTGGGAACAAACTACAAGTAGGAAAATTCTAAAATTTTATAGGCGAGAATCCTTACATCTTATTTATAGGCTGCCAGAATATATTTTCTGCAGAATCTACCTCGGATTTAAACAGAAACTAGTACTAATTGGCTTGTTGGAAAATTCTGAAATTTTTACCACATAAAGTCTTATGTCTCACCTTTCAAATGGCACTAGAATTAGGTCCATACGATGTCTGTAGCTCAAGTTATGCAACAAATATCACTAATTACTCACTAGATTCTGCAGAATCCAAGAATGGTTCCTTTGGAACAATTCTCATTTCCAATTATTCAAGTTCAGTTTCTATGTGATTTCTAACACCAATCTAGGCCTCTAAACTTGTTGTAACTCTTTTACAACCTATTGATTCACTTAGGCATAGATTTAGGTTCAAAAATCACCTTAACTCAAATTCATTTCTTAAGTTCTTTATGAACCAAAAATTGCTTAAGCCATAAATGGTCATCTAACATTCAATAAGTTAAAACTATCATAACTTAATCCTTGGAATCAAGAATTAAGCTAAGGACATGGATTTGGGTATTTAAACCCCTTTTTCTATCCATGAAAACTCTTGATTATTCAAGATGATCAAAGAGGGAAAAAGGTGAATAGAAATCACCTACCTTGTGGTGATGACCAATCATGGAGTCTCTTGATCTTGCTCTTGATCTCCCTTGGGTCCTCTTCTTCTCTTCTTCTTCCCCTACCTTCTTTCTTCTCTTTTCTCTCTTTCTCCCTTTTCTTTCTTTCTTCTTTTTTGTTTCTAACCGTGGAGAGGGAGAGAAAATGAGATAGGGATATGGAGGAAATTTAGAGAAAAGTCTAACTTAAGTTTCTGTACTGAAACTTATATCTGTTAAGGACACCTGAATTATGCTAATTCAAGTTTTTCAACTTCCAACAACTTTAGAATAAATACTAGGATTCATCTAAATTGTTGTTTCACCTTTATTCTATTTTGTCCATATATGTTGGGGGTCAATCAGGCATTAAAAGCACAACCAGTATGCCTAAATATACTAAATTGACTCCGATTGTTTTCAAATTTTAATTGTACCTTATTTAACTCATTTGTGACTTAGAAACAAGTTATCCATACTTGTTTCCTTCAACTTAGCAATTTATGCTATTATTTGAGTCATTTTAGGCTACTTTTCAACTTCTGTGTTGCAACAAAGTATCTAAACTGACTCAGTTTGTCACAAAACTTAACTGGCATGTTAAGCAAGTATTAGGCTACCTCTATAACCATTCACAAGCCTAACATGTTATTGAGGGTGTTACATTTAAGGCAAGGCAGCCCAAGATGATGTTATAGGTCGAGGGGTAATCCACGATCAAAAACCTGACCTTGATGGTCCTGAAAAGTTTAGGGGACCCCAGAGTCAAGTGGGTCTCAAAGTATCCTACTAGGGTGATCTTCTCACTTATGAACCCTGTAAGCTCTCCATCATAGGGAGTTAGTTCAGAGCGTGGAACCTCTAATTTTTTGTATAGGTCATAAACATAATATCTGTCAAACTCCCTAATCAACGAAGATACGTCAGACCTCGACATTGGAAATTACTCCCAAGATGACTAAAGGGTTGCCATGGTCTAGAATAATTTAACCGTAGTCCTCATCTAAATAGGTGATAGGGGGCATCCTCCATTCTCTAGCCCGTGACTTAGGTTTGGAGTGAGAAACACTTAACATAGTCATCCTGAGGGATTTCTTATGAGCATCATTAGATGAACCACCATTGGCAAACCCACCTGCAATAGTGTTGATGATGCTGTTAGGCTGGGCATTACAGTCATCGTTGTCATCAGATGAAGTGTCCCTGTTCCTATCCTATTGGTTGTTTGTATCACGACTATGTGGATTCTGGGATCCTATCTTGAGGCTCCAAGTCCTTATTCTTTGGCATGGAGACAAGCTTCGTTGAGGGATGCGCCTCCTTTCTCTCTACCTTCTGCAATGCTCATCATCTTAAGTGTGGCTGATATATTGTTCCAACCATCCTGCCTTGATCAAGAACTTAATGGCATCACGGAGTTGTTAACAATCTTTAGTTTCATGGTCGTAGCTTTTGTACCATGAACAATGTTGAGTGTGATCCTTCTGTGTCTGCTTTGTCAATGGGGGTGGCCTCTTTATATCTCGGAATTCAGTCTGAAGCACTTCCCTCATAATTGTTTCACGTGGAGTGTTCAGAGGAGTGTAATTTGAGTACCTCGGCCAAGACAAATCATTCTTGGAAGAGTTCCGAGGCTGAGAGTTCTGGTTACCTTTCTAGTGAGAAGACTCACCTTATTCATAGCTCTTCATAACTTTGGTTGCCTCTTCCAAGTTGATATACTTCAGGGATCGAGCTCGAGCCGGCTCCTGATGTAGTGAAGAGTGATCTTTACATTAAAATTCTCCACATTGATGCACATCGTATTAAATCTCTTGAGGTATTCATGAAGGGGCTCGTCGCATCTTTGGCGAATCTAAAAAAAAGACTCCATGGATCTGGGTTGCTCGTTGCTGGTAGTGTAGTGTAGTAAAAAACATTGTCTAAGGTCCGGCCAGTTGACGACAGATCCCTATAGCTGGATCACAAACCATCTGAGGGCACCTTTCTTCAAGGAAAAAGGTAAGTCTCGATATATCAATAAAGAGGATCCCCCATGAAAGCACATAGATTGGACATAGACGTCTATGTATTCTTGGGGGTCCGTAGTCCCGTCATAGAGCTCCACGTTTGCGGGAAACTTGAAGTTTCTTGGAACTCTGTATTCCATGAGTTGGGCAGAGAAGTGTTGTTCCTGATTACCAAGGTCCAAGTTGTTATTGATAACATTGGACCTTTAGATGATGACATACGATATTACCCTATGGTTATTAGCCACACTCCGTCTTCTGTCGTTATGGTGAGATTTGGACTAGCTGTCATGCATGGATTGCTCTAGTTCTTCTAGTTTATGATGTTTATCTTCGAGTTGTCTTCACAATAAGTCTACATGGTGATTTCTGGACATTTCAGGCTGGACCATGCCCTCCGGACTAGACACGCAATCCTCTATGTTGTCGTTCGTGGGTCTAAGGCACTGATGAATTAGGATTCTAGATCCCTAAATGTCAGGATTGCCTTCTTGCACACGGGAACCAAGTTTATCCCTCACAAAAACCTTGAGTGATGGGTGTGGGCTTTCGTTGAAAAGCGAAGTTTCATGCCCATCGCGTAAAGGTTCAGCGCCGGGTGCTTAGCTCCTCGCAGCGGTGGTACCTGCAACTGGCGGTGAATTAGGGTGAGGGGGAGGTTGCGTCATTAGTCCTCGCTTTCTTCCTGCAGAGGTTTGCACAACCTTTCCTTTCCTCGAGTTCTGTCTCGTGTTTACCATGGTTGAGTGAGAATAGAAGTTTATGGTTTCCCACAAATGGCGCTAATGTTCAGTAGCAGATACTGAGGTGTACCTGAGATAGGCACGTCATGATGGTTTCCTCCTTGCACAACAGCAACAGAGCATGTTGAATTGGGAAGGGGTTGGTACCTGCAAAAGGACTCCAACACTTAATTCAAGCTATGCACAAGTAGGGTTATGCTATGAGTGATAAGTTACTTGTGTTAGTAGGTAAGCCTGGCATTTATAGAGGTTGGATAAGATATACACTCCCATAATAGTCGCAGGTAGAGATATATTCCCTTATTAGTTGTAGAGAATCCATATAATATCATAATGTTGATACTGCAATCATTAGCGGTAAAAGGTAGTTATGGGCGTGATAGCTGCCGAGACTACCAAATTAGAATATATTTGTTTACCGATTCACCAACATCTTGTAGTATGTAGTGTAACCAGGTCGAGCCCTTAAGTCATTCCAATTAATTAATTATATTAGGAAGTTAGCAATAGGGGGTGTTTGGTTGCAAGAGTAATTAAAAGACAATAATTAAAACATAGTAATTAAAAGAAAGTAATTAAAAGATAGTAATTAAAGGACAGTAATTAAAAGACGGTAATCAAAAGAAAATAATTAAAAGGTAGTAAATAAAATACAATAATTAAAAGGCAGTAACTAAAAGAAAGTAATCAAAGGACAGTAATCAAAATGCTAGAAAATGCTATAAAAAGAATGAGGAAAAACAACCAATCCAAGGGAATCAACAACTCTTGAGTTTAATCCATCCTTGACCACTATGGACTCATTCACAGGCTAACCAAATTCTTGATATGCTCTACTAGATAAGCATCTAGCATTTGGTTAATCAACGTTAGATGAAGTTAGCATTCATCTAACCCTAAATCAACCTAATACTCAACATTCAACCAAGTTAGGAAATTCATCAAACACCTTTAGTGCATTGCCTAATCTTGTAACACCCCTTGATGTAGCAACCAGAGCATAATCGTCATTACACCATAGTTACTAAATCCAAGTGTGTCACATGTCATGATAACAGTAATTTAAATTCTCAAGAGTCTATATTTTTTTTTGACAGTTTGCATAGGTAGAAAATATGAGCCTCGAATGAAATATAAATATATTCAAGCCATGATACAACCACTGAAATAAAATCATATCTCTTATATATATATATATATATATAGTCAATTTACACAAATCACTGATGACATAGAATATAATAATTACAGAGTCCAATAAAATGCAGCTGGAATAAAACACAAAAAGGGGGAAAAGTAGTGACCCAGGGATAGGTACTACTAGCAGACAAAGCCGCAACCCCATATACACATACGACGCCCGGAGTCCCAGTCAACAAGTCAGGCATCAATGCCTCCACGCAACTGTACTCGTACATAGCCGAAGAAACCTTGTCCAAACGCCCAATCCAATCAACCAAAGTGTGGTCCCTCCTTATCTTCCTCACGATCTTTTATCAATATAAGTATAAAACAGACATACAAGGATATAGGAAAGAGGTGAGACACCCATCCTTCATTACCATTATGGCAGTAAGAAAACGACACGGCGCAGAGCGCCCATAAAGCAATACAGTTCATATATTCATCAATAACAACAAAGGAATTTATAATAAAAGCAATTCAATTCTAAGCAATAATCAGAGTCAATAATCACAGTGATATTTATAGTGAAGGTAGAACAACAAAGAAGCAATAGCAGTGATCACAACAAGATTTCCGAAATCAAGACAACCATCAGATAATCATTTACGTATTCATGCTCAACAGTTTATAAGACCAGTAATGAATAATGCATAATGCATGCTTTCCTAATTCCTACTCCATGGAGCTAGACTCAAATAGTCGGAGAGAAAGATCAGGAGACATGTCTGTGACTCGGCTGCCGAGGCCAGTGCTATCAATAAATTTTCTCGTGCACAATCATGGCATTGCACAGACATTCTACACTAGATCACGATATAGGACAGTGTCAAGTCCGGATCGTCGGTGTGTTTGCATCGGTTTGCCCCACGGCACAGAGGAGCTCTAAACTGTCCATGTGAGGGACCCGCACCCCGACGCCCCCGAGGTCATAACACGACCCACACTTGTCTATTCGCACCCGCACTAAGGTGTGTTCAATCTCCTAGGCAACTTGGCCTTACAATAATCCACAAGGACAATTACAATGCATAAGACACTATGCATGAACATGTATGATCCACAATCTCATACGATTCCATAATATGCCACATTAGGCCAATATAAGCATCAATATACAAATGGCCACTCACATGGACCCATAACATCATAATACACGGATCAAGTCAATTGATGCTGCATTAGGTTCATTATGGACCCTAACTTAGAATTTGTTCCCTATTTCAAGGTTCATGTTCAAAATCAATTTATAAAATTAATTTAACATTCCAAGGCAATTCAATTTCCCATAACTTGCAATTTATTTAAGTTTTAGGGCCTCGCACTCTCATGTTCTTCACTCAATTAGAATTACCTTAAATCTCATGATGCTTTCAATCTTAGTCCTTGGAGATTTATGAAGTCTTGATTTTATCGAATTCTTCTAACTTATCAATTTCCCATTCCATTACATAGGTTCTTAATTACCTAATTCATTATGCTTCCAATTTACCAAAATCACATACTTACACTCAAAAATACCTTAGAGGCCGTGGCCTCACAATGGTTCCAATTTCAAATCCTTTTAAGCCAACATCTTGCATGTTATTCCTTTAATTCATTTAAGGTGTTTACTTATTAAATTAGCTCACCTAAAGTCCTAATTTCTTGGCCCCAAAACCGTAGCCCTCATGGTGGTTTCCATTCCAAAATTTTCTTCCATTTAATTCCATCCATCCATTGATCAACTTAAGTCTTACCCTAGTCATAATTAAATCACAATTTACCTACACTTCCTAGCCTAAAACCGTGAGCCTCCCAATAGTGAATCCCAAATCACCTTCTTCCATTTCAAGTCTTCAAATCCATTCTTTCCTTCTCTTTTAGGTATTAACTTCTTGTCATTAGTTCACTTAGGTTTTTAGTTCATTAAAATCAATCCAAGTGCCCAAGATTCCATGCCAAAACCGTGGCACCATGTTGAGGTAGGAAACTCCAAATTTTCCATTTAGCAACCCCAACATGATCAAGCACATTTAATATATCAAACATATTCAAGAGCATAATCAAGTATCAATCAAACTCAAGAATACTAAATCATACAAAATTTGTAATTCAAGCAAGCATACAAAGAGCATACAAGGATGGATTTCTCCATCAACACACACACAAAGTCTTCTCACCACCATAAGTGGTTGAAGTGAATAGTCTCCCTCTTACCTAGGTGAAGGAATCAAGAAGGACTCCAAGAATCCTCCTTGGAATTTTCGGATTGCACTTCTCCAAAAACCTAAAAATGGTGACTTTGTTAGAATCAATATCAAGGCTTGAAAAATTAACCATGGATGACCAATAAGAAGACCACAACCACGAAATCAAGAGAAGAGAAAGAGTGGTCTTGAAGCTTACCCAAAATGCTCAAAGTTGGAGCTTGAAGAAGATAATGAAAATGAAGGATTTTCAAGAAACTCCAAGAAGAAAAAGTGTTTAGAATGTTGAGAGGATTGAGAAAATGTATTTAGTTTAAATTTTTGTGATGGTTGGGGTGGTGGAGATGGGCTGGCCGAATGGCCTTGTAGAGGGAAGGAGGAGAAGAAAAATGGAGAAGAAGAAGAAGAAAAATGGTAGAGAGAGAAAGTGTTTGATAATTATGATTAAAGTGTAGCAAAATTAGCTAAATGAAAGGCAATTATTTGCCTTGCATGGGCTGCCACCAGCCGTGCAAAGAGAGAGAGAAGAGAGAGAGAGAAAATTGGCTTCTAAGAGAAGCCAAAGCACTGGGTCAATGTTTGGGTCAAAGCTTCTTAAGGAAGCTTTGATTATTTAACCATTAAATTTGAATTAAAGTAGATAGATTTGACATAAAATAGATTACATTAGGATAATGTGATAGGATTTTTATTACACACTATTATCCAATGGATAATAGTTACAGTTGACAGAAGTCAGTATTTATTTAATCTGACAGATGAATTTTTCGCTGTATTGATTTATTTTATCTGTTAGAATTTCTCAAAAATTATGAAACCTCGTAAATTGTGTCAAGTCTCGAGTTTAGTAAGATCCCCCGTCGACATGTCCATAGTCTAAGGTTCTCAGAGAAAACATCGCGTTTCCCTGGTTCTGCTCAGTGTGCACACAAAACGAAGAATATATTAAAATATTCGACGGTTCCGAAAAATTCCCAGAAAATTCCCAAAAATTGCAAATATTATAAAACGACTATTCGTCATATAATTTTCTAATTTTTGAGGCACTACAGCCGTTTTCCCGACTCTGCTCGAGTTTCACGCAAAACGAAGAATATATTAAAATATTTGTCGTTTCCGAAAAATTCCAGAAAAATTCACATAAATCACAAATATTATAAAATGACTATTGGCGGTGAAATAATTAATTTCCGAAGTGTTACACTGACCTCAGCAATTCTCAGCTCAGTGCGCACGTAAAAAGAGGAATATATTAAAATATTTCGCGTTCTCAGAAAAATCCAGAAAAATTCTAAAAAATTTCACATATTGTGAAATGATCATTTATCCTGAAATTATTAATTTTTGGGACGTTACAAATCTCATGTTCACAAGCTAACCAAATTCTTGGTATGCTCTGCTAGATAAGCATCTAGCATTTGGTTAATCAACGTTAGATGAAGTTAGCATTCACCCAACCCTAAATCAACCTAATACTCAACATTCAACCAAGTTAGGCAATTCATCAAACACCTTTAGTGCATTGCCTAATCTCAGGTTCAATACTCATCCAAGTATGAAATCTTTACTGGTTAAGCACCTAAGATTTGCTCAATCAACGAAAAATGGATTAAGCATCCATTTTGTAACACCCCTTTGGAGGATGTCACATATATAAAGAAAATAAATAAAATCTACCCAAGTTATAAAACATTTATTACATAATAATATGGGTTGTAAAATAATTCCTGTTAAACAGATTATTGAAAATAAAATAATGCGGAAAACATAAAATAAACAGAACAACATCACTCATAATATACATATGTTCCAAGTTATAAGTTATACAAATAATTTACAACTACAACTACAAATATTTAAACAGAAACAGTAAATAAAAAACAGTAAAGCAATTTCTACAACCATACGCAGACGCGCCCAAAATACACATCATAAATATTTATTCCTCTGATGGATCACTCTCAGGAAACTCATCAGAAGATAAATATCCAGGATGCCTCGACACTCGGCGGACATGAGACCGCGTAGTCGATACGAGTGTCATCTCACTAGGCTCAGTGGATACACCACCCCAATGACGCCTAATGGATAAAGGTAACTCTAAATGCAGAAACACCGTCGTCGTCATCACTGGCTCGTCATCAAATCTATGGCGTAGGGTCACCGTCATCCGTCCCGCATACGTCACAGAGTCTCTATCTCCTCTCATGTGCCACGCTAGCGATCCACCGTGAAACTCGAGAGTCACGAACCCCAAAAATCCAGGCACCGCCATACCAAAACTAATCAATCCAATGGATATGGATGATCAGATGGTTCTTGATCGTCAAACTAGTTGTCGGCTAGCTGATCTTCCTCCTCCTCGGGGTACAAAACCTCAAGAGGCTGTTCCTCTTCTTCTTCCTCAAACTCTTTACCGCGTAAAATAAATATACAGGAAACATACACAATACAGAAAAGAGGTAAGACAATCTAAAATCATCACAAACATGGTAAATAAGAAAACGTCAAACAACAGTTATACAATTCATGCAATATGAAAAGCTATAACGAGTAAATCAAGAACAAAATAAAGAAAAGATTTAATTATCATAACGACACATAATATCACAGATAAAATAATAGAACAGATAAATGATCCTCACAATACTAACCAGATAAAATAGACAGATAAGATAAAATAAAGTTCCAGATATACTCATATGAAATATGACACGTTCCTACTCCATGGAGCTAAACAACACAGATACCACATATATCGAGGGAATGACTCGCAAAAATCTATTAGTACCACGGCTGCCCAGCCAACTATTCCGCGGTCATACGTTGCGTCTATAGCTCCACATCACTGGGAATTTACCATCCAGGCGTGGTGTAGTTCACTGTCTCACGTCGTGACACTACGGCAAATGTACTACTAGACTTTACAAATCTCGATTAAATATAGTGCGTGTCGAGTCCATTAGTGTGCTATCGGTTACCACGGCCCAGCGGAGCTACCAACTGTCCATATATGGAATCCCGTACACTAACGTCTCCAAGTTCATTAGAACAATGAACCACACTACGTTTATCGCATCGACAACACGATGTGATTCACCTCGTCAACCAAAATTCACCAAAAATTAGTAAATTACCAGAATACCCTCAAGGTATAAAAATATATGCCCTCAATGGCAAAAATATATAGTAAGTCCCTCTTGGACAAATACTGTCTCAAAGCCTGTATGGGTTCACCTCATAGCCCGACAGCAGAAAAATACAGAAATCCAGAAAAATACTGTTTCGGTCAATCGCGTAGAAATTTTATCGCGTTTTCACAATCTCGTCGTTTTTATAAACGTTTTGAAATCGCGTAAATATATTTTTCTGTTTTCAAAATCGCGTAGGATTTTTAATACGTTTTCTCAATCACATAAGATTTTTAAATCATTTTCTTGACCGAATTCCTTAAAAAATACTGTTTAAATAAACAGAAATAATAAATAATACTTTTAAGCTACGTATAATATTTTCCATACCGTATACTGTCTTTTGGACATCTTTCCTATCTTATTTGTCCGTTTTTACTAAAAATTGACAGTATTTTGCTTAGAAAATTATATTAATGGTTTCCTAATTTTACCGAAAAAAATTCTGTTTATTAAATTTTTAAACCATATAATTAATCCTTTTAAAAACTACTAACATGCTTCAAAATACAGCATGAGCTATATGTTAGAAATTTTCGAAAGTTACTGTATTTCATTTCTAATAACAAAATCATTAGTTCTAAGTTCTCAAACTTATTTCTAATTGATTCTTTTCCTTAAAACTCATTTTAGAAAAATTCTTTTTAACACATATTGCATTCTTATACTTAGAAAAGGTTTGGATTTAATTTTAGAAACCATGGATACTTGGTTTGGCATGTTGGCCGAAACTTAGAAATTTATGCTATTTGATTTCTAAATTCATTTTCCTTAATCTAAACAATGTAATAACTTGTTAATTCTCCTAGATTAATTAAATCTCAATTTAGGAAAAATATGAGAACATTTTGGTTCTCCCTTTGTGTCCATGGTCGTGAGGCCTTAGGATTGTGTTCTTTGGAACACACATGCAATCCTTAACATGTTATTCACATCCTATACATTATCATGCAATTCTAACACATGCAATATATTTCTAACACATATAACCTAAATCAAAGCTTGTAGACATGTAATTTAAAGCTTGTAGACATGCAAATTATTACAAACAACAAATAGGAAAGCTATTAACAAATACACAACCATATTAACAAGCTACTAACAACCACACAAATGAATCCTTATGGATTCTACAATCACAAAACCACACTCCATCTTCTTACCACCATCCTTAGATGATAAGATTTGTCTTCCTCTTACCTTAAATGAAGACAAATGGATTCTTTCACTCCTCCTAGGGTCACGGTTTTCCTCCTTCAAGAACCTAACAAACTTAAACAAAAACTACAAGTTACTAACCATTGAAAAAGAACCTAAACCATGGATAAATCATGGCTTAGAACTTTGAAAAAGAATTTAGAAAAGAAAAACAAGAGATTTCACCTCCTTGGTACAAACTTCCAAGTAGGTTTTCAAGCTTCAAATGTAAGATTTTGAAAGAACTCTCAACTAGAGATGTTCTTAGGATTGTGTTTAGGTTTAGAAAACTTGGTTAGAAGAAATTTTGGGTGATTGAATGGTGTAGTATCAAGCTTGGCCGAATAGGTGAGAAAGGAAGTAACAATGGTGTTTAGGGTTCTTGGATGAGAGAGAAGAGAGAATTTGCATGAAAGAGAAGAGATTTTTGGTCCTCCCAAAGCCATATGGCCATAGACTTCAAGCCATGCAAGGTGGACATTTGCTTGGCTTCATCCAAGCCCTTGGATGCATCAAAGGTCAAGATTAAGCCTTGATTAGCAAGCTTGTTTCTTATTGGTTGCTCCTAACCTAGTCATTAGCCCTAGTCACCATGCTTAGTCACTAATAACCTAGTCATCAAGCCTTATCATCATGTTCAAGAATATTCCTCCACTAATCATGTTTAATTAAGCTACTAAGTTAATTAGTTTAGCTAAACGTGGGTCTCGCAAAACATTTCCGGGTCCACTGTCACTAAATTATACTGACTAATAAAATAATATTATAATAATACAAAATTATTTTATTTGACAGTTAAATCCCAAAAATTAAAAGATTAATTTTAGGCTCATTCAAAATTGGGTTTAGTAAGATCCCCCGCCTCTGAATAATTAAAAACAGATTTTACCGGTCCGGAAAAATATTATTTTCCTGCCCCGTAGCAAATCACACAAAAAGTCCATATAAAATCACAGACAGTAATATTGGATACTAAATCAAGTAGAAAACAATTAAAAACAAAAAAAACAAGACAAACAAAGACGTTCGGGACGTAATGGTCATTTTCTCATTTTTCCCACAACGTAGCTAATCATCCAAAAAGTTCAAATAAAATTACAGACAGTATTAATTATCTGTATATCTTCCAGAAAAATCAAAATAGTAGCTCGGAAAAACTTTTATTTTACCGTCTCGAAACAAATTACGTAAAAAGACCAAATAAAATTTGAGCCTGTATAAACGTATTTGTATTTCATGCAGAAATCGAGAAACAGTAAAATAGGGACACAACGGTCATTCACACGAAAGCTTGAAAAACAACAAA
This sequence comes from Ormosia emarginata, assembly GCA_029884605.1. Classification (NCBI taxonomy): domain Eukaryota; kingdom Viridiplantae; phylum Streptophyta; class Magnoliopsida; order Fabales; family Fabaceae; genus Ormosia; species Ormosia emarginata. Next base: position 20,362,534 of record JAQQTP010000074.1, on the reverse strand, counting down.
CAGTACATTCGGTACATTTTCTAAAAATTGGGGTGTTACACATTTGACCCTAAATAAACCTCATACAAGAATTCATGGTAGCTAGATAATACATCAAACACCTTTAATGCATTACCTAGTTGTTTTGCAAACATGTGATAGTTAAGAAACTATCACATGAACACCAAAACTGAGTTAAGCACTCAGTCAAGATGCAACAAAATCAAGAGAAGGAGGAGAGAAATTTGATTAACAATAAGAATGTAAACATTCAACACAAGGTCTCAAGATTACACATCAAGAGTGTTTCAATCCTTAGGATTTATTACAAAGCTTTATCTCTCAATGAATGGAGAGCACAAAATAGAAAAGTAAAGTGCAGGAAAATAAAAAGCAAAAAATGTAGAAGAGAGCAAGAGGAAAGGAGAGGAGATGGAGAAGGAGCAAGAGAGAAAGTGAGAAGTGAGAACTGAATGGAGTGGTCTCGGTTTGGCCTCCCTCTCTCATATAACATACTCTAAAAGTGAAATTACAAGTTTGTCCCTAACTTAGACTCTTCCTCTTCCAATTAGCTTTAATTGGACAACTAATTTGCAAGATTTGGAAACCTAATAAAGGAGTTATGGCCAAAACACATTTAACAGCTCCTGATCCTATCATCTCCCTTTAGACATTGAAAACCCTATCAAAAGTCATCGTTTGGATAAGTGGTCTTCATGAAAGTTGAAGGGTTTTGTCTCAGATTTATAATACCAGTAGTTTCAACCTTTTATAACTCCTACAACCCAATATACGACCCAATTTTTGCAAACTACTCAGGTTCCAGCGACAGCAGCTCTATTCTGACTTTCAGGCCCAATATGACCCACTAGACATCTAATTCAGCTTTAGAGCTCTTCATCAAAGTTGTAGATCTTCCTCTCAGCTTTCTTAAAAGGTAAAGTGCATAATTTTTAGATGTTTATAACTTAAGTTATACCCAAAATACAGAAATAGTATAAAATTGCCACAATGTTGAAAAATACAACTAAGTCTTATTTGAATCCAAACTTAAAAATGGTGGCCAAATAAGGATTTGAAAGTGGTCTTCTCTTGATCTTCTAGTGCAATATGGATTTGAAAGTATCTGGTGTAGCCATCCAGAAAGCAGTAGTGCGATTTCCCAACCAACCTCTCTAACATTTGATCAATGAAGGGCAGAGGGTAATGATCCTTTCGGGTGGATTGATTGAGTTTTCTATAATCAATGCAGACTCTCCAACTGTTCTACACCCTAGTAGGAATCAACTCATTATTCTGATTCGCCACTACTGTCACCCCAGATTTCTTTGGAACAACTTGCACCGGACTCACTCATTTGCTATTGTAGATAGGAAAAATGATGCTAGCTTGTAACAACTTTGTCATCTCCTTCTTTACCACATCGAAAATTAATGGGTTCAATCTTCTTTGAGGCTATCTTACTGGTCTAGCTCCCTCCTCAAGTAATACTCAATGCATGCACGTAAAGGGACTAATACCAGGAATGTCCACAAGTGTCCATCGAATTGCTTTCTTGTGCTCTCTCAGAATTTGCAGCAATTTCTCTTCTTGTTCATTAGTGAGGTCTTTTGTTATAATCATCGAAAACTTCTCACCATCCTCCAAATATGCATATTTAAGGTGTGCAAGTAGAGACTTTAACTCCAATTTGGGTGGCTGCATTATGGAATGAGACAATCTAATGGTGGGAACTTCTTCAGCAGACTGAATTTCTGCACAACCAACAGCTGCTGCATAACCTATACAATTATAAACTAATTTCTCTATTAGTTGTTGTTTGCTTGCAAGTTGAGGTTCAATTGATACTTGTATAGATTTTCCAGACCTCAGCATAATGACACTCGCATTCCCCTTTGAATTGGGAATTATTTGTGAAAGAAGTTGGCTAGAACCTTGGGCCTGCAACTAACTCAATGAAGTGACCATTTGCCCAATTTGGGTTTCTAAATTCTGTATGGTGGCCTACGTCCTCTGCTAGAACTGAATATTGTTGGTGGTCATCTGCTTCACCAAATACTCAAATGAAAGTTCAAGTTTTGTAGCTGTTGGACTTGGTTGTTGCATAGGTTGTTGGAATTGCTACCTACTTAGTCCAGCATGAGGTTGAAACTATTGTTGCCTAGGTGGTTATTGGAATGGTTGTCTGTACTACAGTGGTTGCTGCTATCCATACCTTAGATTTGGATGATCTCTCCAACCAGGGTTATATGTGCTGGAGTATGGATCATATCTAGGTTGTTGCTGCTAGTATTGTGGTTTACTAGGAAAGACACCTATTGCAACTACAAAGTGATCTTGAAATACAGAACCATCATCCTGAAGTGTTAGGCATGCATCTGTGGGATGAGATGAACAAGAATAAATGTCACACACACTTGCAGGCCCCTGCACAGGTAATTAATTTCCCACTGCCAGCTATCTCACCAGGGAGGTCAACTCATCAAGTCTATGTTTTATTCTCTGTTGGTCAGCATAAGACACATGAAGCTCATTGACTCCTCTGGTTGAAGTGATCATTCGAGTACCAAACTACTGGGAATTGGTAGTCATGTTAACAATTAAGTCTCTGGTAGCAACTGGAGTTTTATCAACCAAAGCACCTCCATCGGCAGCATCAATCATAGTCCTATCCATAGGCAACAACCCTTCATAGAAGTACTAGATTAGTAGTTGGTCACTAATTTGGTGGTGGGGATAGCTTGAGTACAATTTCTTGAACCTTTCCCAGTACTCATGAAAAGTCTATCCTGTCATCTATCTTATACCACATATGTCTTTTCTAATGGCAGCAGCTCTATATGCAAGAAAGAACTTCCCCAAGAATAACCTCTTCATGTCATTCTAACACATTATTGAACATGGTGAAAGGTAGTATAGCCAGTTCTTAGCCACATCAGCAAGGGAGAAAAGGAATGTTCTCAGGTTGATGTGTTCCTTAAGAATCCCTTGTGGCTTCATGGTTGAACAGACCACATGGAACTCCTTTAAATGCTTATAAGGGTCCTCATCTGTAAGATCAAGAAACTTTGGCAACAAATGTATTAATCCAAATTTAAGTTCAAAGCTAGCATCAAGATCAGGATATTGAATCCCTAAAGGTTGGTAAGTAACATCAGGAGCAGCTAATTCCTTAAGGGTCCTATTATGTGCAACATCATTAACGTATCCGAAAGTACATATTAGTAATTTAAATTAAGCATGTCACTTATAACTAATTTAAAACTTTTTGAAAATAAATATAAGTGATATATAAAATATGAGCCTTTTGTGGTTGAATTTATTTATATCATTCGCGTATTACTAAGAAAGGAAATTTATACAATGATACAATTTATATTATAGTACTCAGTAATTACATAATGTATTACAAATTACTAAGTTTACATCACTAGTACAGAATAATATTAACTTTATTCTAGGTCTTCTGCTTCCTTTGCCTACTTCCTGAAGTACGTGTCCCTCAAAATATTATGAAAATATAAACAGGAAAGGGGTGAGAATTCTAAGAATTCTCAGTAATACTATTTAAAAATATGTGTCATCATAATACTTCTAACTATTTCAGGAAAAAATCATTTAAAAAAAATAAATTCAATTTATAATGTAGGAAGATGGCAAAAGCCAAATCCAGTCCTTCCTCTTCCCGAAACAGAATTTCATTTCATAATATTTTCTAAAAACATTTATTATCAAACAGCACAATTTTTACAACCATAAGTAATTTCATAAACAAATTCCAACTAAGAATCATAATATTAAACTCATGCAATGATTCTTATAACATATCAAAGTCATAATATGACATCCGCAAATATTCTCACAAACATATTTCTAAATAAATAACATAATATTATGTTTAAATTCAATTTCATCACAGTGCTTATTTAAATCACTTGGCAATAGTCTGCTTTTAGGTTAGTGCACCTCAACCTATTCATGACGATTCACAAGTCACACAGAACTACTCTGATTATCCTATACAACTTGGTAATAGTTTGCTTTCAAGTTAGAATAGTCTAACCTTTTTATGATGATTCACTTGTCATACAGAAACATTCCAGATATCCTATACAGCTTGGCAATAGTCTACTTTCAAGTTGGCACACTCTAACCTTTTTATGACGATTCACTTATCACACAGAACTATTCTAGATATCATTACATATATGAGGAAAATTAGGACAAGTGAGGAAACTAGTAAAGAATTTTTAAAAATATAGGATCCCTTTTCCTAATAGAGGTTCATTTCCATAGTTCTAATGGAATTCTAGATACTCTTCCCTTACAAAGGATTAACTCCAGAATTCACTAATGCCTAAACAAATCCAAATACACAAGGATACTCCCACTTTGGGAGTAGCATACTAAAATTATTCTCTTTCACAAAATTCTCATTACTTGCTTTAGGAGTTACCGTGTATCACATAAAAATTATAGGGTGAACACTTGAATTGCACACACCCACGGCTTCCTTCGTTTAAACCAAAACAAATTCAAATACATTGAAGAATAAACAAAATCTCTCTTGGTCGTGCAACCACAAACCAATAAAAATGCATGAGAAAATAAGCAAGAAAGCTTTGGCAAGGTCATAGACATCAAACTACAAAAATCAATAAAAATGGCATAAATAACTCTTAGCCGCAAAAATGAAGCACACGGTTGGAACATAAAAGTCATGGTATAAATACTTGACCCCAAAATGTGAAACACACTGTCATAACACAAGAGTCAAGTATGAACACTTGAACAAAAAAAAAAATATGAAGCATACGGTTCTGATGCTCCTCCAAATTCACAACTCATTAATAATAATAATTCAATTCCAAACAAATGTAACTAAGGATAAACAATAATTTAAGACAACAAAGGTGAAACAAACTAGCATGACCGTGAAATACAATGTATAATACTAACAAAATTCTAGTCAACAATAGTGGCTTACTATACTAACTAAATTCAAGTCAACAAAAGTAATACAACTATGGAAGCACACCAAGACAAAATACACACATACACACGGTTTGGACATTGTAAGGAGGCTTGGTCACCAACTCAACCTTAAAAGTCAAATAATGAGGCTTGGTCTTGTAAATTAAATCATAAGACAAAATCCAAGCCAGCTTGGCTAGCCGTGAGTAGGAAGGCATAAAATCAATTCAATTTCAAACATACTAAATTCTTTTCAAATTAATTACAAAAGTCATAAAATTAAGTCACAATAATTAAAAATGTGTCACGGTTTGGCTATCATGGTTCCAAAACACAAAATCAACATTTCAGAGTCAACAAAGACTCCTTATCACTAATATGTAGCAGTGACACTCAACAGAATTTTAGGCTACAAAACTCATTCAAAAATCATAAAAAAGGAAGAACAAAATAAAGATCAAGGACCCCTACCTTAATTTCTTAGCCAGCCAATGTTTTCTTCCTTTTCTTTCCTTTGTTTTTGCCTTTTGTTTGCTTCTTGTTCCCTTGGTTTTCCTTGCTGGTTTCTTGCTATTTATGGAGCTGTTTCAGCCGTGAAAGCAAGGAAGAATAAACAAGAAAAATAAGGTGAGATATAAGTAAAAATAGGTGGATGAAAGGTGATAGATGAATTGCTAAAATGGTAGCCGTGAGAGAGATTGCTTGGTTCAGCTTTTGGCCCTGTTTTATGCAGGGGAAAGATGTAGAAAACGTGAAGAAACATCTTGAATAATATAGAAAAGTTTAGAAGGTTTGAATGTTGGTGGACGAATGAAAAAATGAAACAAACAAATTGATCTGAAACTTTTTTATCTGTTACGTACTTTTTAATCTTTTAAAGTTAAATTTTCAAGTTATCATAAATGTTATAGAAAATTTTAGAACTCAACTTAATCATTAAATTTAATTTTTTATAAATTGTTATATATTACTATTTATCAGTTAAGTTTCATTACTTAGTCTCAAGTTGAATTAAACTAAGAAATTAAGTAATAAGCTTTCTGATACCTTTCTTAGTTAACATTTTATACTAAAATATTTTCCATGTCTTGCTTATCATTTCTATAAAATTTCATAATTTTCTGAGATACTTAGTTGTTCCATTATTGTTCCTTTAATTCTTTTTTGATATCTTTAAAAATACCAAACTAGCTCAGTTGCTTGTCCAAAATTTTTTACAACTATTATTAATGATTCTTAGTTAGGAAATAATTTTTTCATATTTATTTCCATCATATCAACTATTTACACAGAAACTTTAATTATTGTCTTATATTCAGAGTTACCGAATTACGCTCAAACTGACTCAAAAAATTACTTGAATTAACAGATAACTCTTACCAGCCATACTGAGCTTCTATAACCTTGATTAGGACTATTAAATTAAGGGGAATGTTACATTATGCATGCTATCACTCATAGTTGCAATATCACATAAGCTCTCAGGTTCACTTTTAGTTTCAATATCAAATTCAAGTTCAAATGCAATTCTTTCATCAAACCTACGAGCTCTATTAAGTTTATGCAAGGTTCTCTCAATGTCATGATCAATAACAAGTAAATGACTAGTGGAAGACCTAGTCATGCAACATACAAAAAACAAAAACACAAAACATACAAGGTAGAATTGGGAGTATCACAACACTAAAATGCTACCAAAATAAATCTAGTTAACCTATCTACACATTTTTAAAAAATATGGGAGTATCACAGCATGAAAACTACACAAAAATGAAACTCAAATATATAATAAAAAATCTAAAAAATTGAGAAGTGGTCTAAACGATAGAATTTGGGCAAACCAAGGGTGACCTCACAGAAATTGTGAGCCGTGTTTATTAGGTCATTTTCCTTCAACTGACCAAGTTTCAACTCATTATAGGCACATTTGTCTTTACAAAATTCAGAAAAATCACTTGAAATCACTTGTTTTTACCTGAAAACCACCAAAACATAGCAACAAAGGGGTTAGTGAAGGATTAGTAGTTAAATATATTCCTAATAAGATTGATCAAAATCAGAATGATCTCCGGCAACGACGCCAAAATTTGATAGTTGCTGAGGCTACCAAATTGGAAGATATTTGTTTACCAATTCACCAAAAACTTGTAGTATACGGTGTAACCGAGTTGAGCTCGTAGATCATTCTAATTAATCAATTATATTAGGAAGTTAGTAACGGGGGAAAGGGGATTTGGTTGCAAGAGTAATTAAAAGACAGTAATTAAAAGATAATAATTAAAGGACAGTAATTAAAAGACAATAATCAAAAGATAATAATTAAAAGGTAGTAAATAAAAGACAATAATTAAAAGGTAGTAAATAAAAGAAAGTAATCAAAATGCTAGAAAATGTTGTAAACAGAATGAGGAAAAATAACCAATCCAAGGGAATCAACAACTCTTGAGTTTAAACCATCCTTGACTACTATGGATTCATTCACATGCTAACCATATTCATGGTATGCTCTAATAGATAAGTATTTAGCATTTAGTTAATCAACGTTAGATGAAGTTAGCATCCATCCAACCCTAAATCAACCTAATACTCAGTATTCAACCAAGTTAGACAATTCATCAAACACCTTTGGTCCATTGCTAATCTCATGTGAAATCCTCATCCAAGCATGAATTCTCTACTAGGTAAGCACTTAGAATTTGGTTAATCAACGAAAAATGGATTAAGCATCCATTTGACCCTAAATAAACCTCATACAAGAATTCATGCTAGCTAGACAATACATCAAACACCTTTGATGCATTACCTAGTTTTTTTGCAAACACATGATAGTTAAGCAACTATCATATGAACACCAAAACTAAGTTAAGCACTCAGTTAAGATGCAACAAAATCAAGAGAAGGAGGAGAGAAATTTGATTAATAGCAAGAATGTAAACATTTATCACAAGGTCTCAAGATTACACATCAAGAGTGTTTCAATCCCTATGATTGATTGCAAAACTTTAACTCTCCATGAATGGAGAGCACAAAATAGAAAAGTAAAGTGCAGAAAAATAAAGAGCAGAAAATGTAGAAGAAAGCAAGTGGAGAGGAGAGGAGAGGATAGGGAGAAGGAACAAGAGAGAAAATGAGAAGTAAGAATTGAATGGAGTGGTCTCGGTTTTGGACTCTTTCTCCCACATAACATACCCTAAAAGTGAAATTACAAGTTTATCCTTAGCTTAGACTCTTCTTCTTCTAATTAGCTTTAATTGGACACCTAACTTGGAAGATTTGGACACCTAATGAAGGAGTTATGGCCAAAACACGTTTAATAGCTCTTGATCCTATCATCTCCCTTCAGATGTTAAAAACTCTATCAAAACATCATATTTTGGATAAGCAGTCTTCATGAAAATTGAAAGGTTTGGTCTCAGATTTCCAATGCCACCAGTTTCAACCCATTATGACTCCTACAGTCTAATATACGACCCAATCTTTGTAAACTACTTAGGTTCCAGTGATAGCACCTCTGTTTTGATTTCCAGGCCCAATATAACTCACTAGACATCTGATTCAGCGCTAGAGCTCTACATCAAAGTTGTAGAGATTCCTTTCATATTTCCTAAACGGTAAAGTTCATAATTTTTAGATGTCTATAACTCAAGTTATACCCGTAATACAAAAACAGTGTAAAATTACCACAATGCTGAAAAATACAACTAAACTCAATTTAAACTCAAACTTATAAATGGTGGCCAAAATCAATCGATTAAGCACAAAAGAGATCTAAAATGCTAAATATGATGGTTTACTAATATATAAAAAATAGTGTTTATTAGGGCGCTATTATTACGCAAGATCATAGTTGACAATAACAGATTCTTAGGATTTATCCATTACGCAGATCATGCGGTAATGTTGCTACTACCCAGTGCCGAGGCCCGATATGCATAGAGACGGGATCTCATCTTCGCGCCATAATTGAATCCTTGTTGAGGACATCAAAGATGGACTTCGGTGTACTGCACGTCGGGTCGGCTCATGAGACATGATCCCGAATCACGATTCAGAACACTTTTTTTAAATAAAAAAAATAGTTAATTATATTTTGACACCCCAAATATTTAGTTTACATTTCCTCTAATCTAATATGATATTTTTGTAAATGAGGTTGAATCATTTGGTTGACCTTTTGCTAATAACAAATACATGACTTAAGTTCGAATCTAAGGATCTCTCATTAGTGAGAAATATGTAATTCTATTGTAAATTCTTGCTGAGGTAGGTAGTTTTTAGGGGTGTTAAAATGGGTCAAATCCGATGGACAGACCCAAATAACTCGACAAAATAGACAAACTGAGCTAGCAAAATATTAGCCCGAATATTACATGACCTGAATGGGCTGAGCTTGAATAGGTCGGGTCAGCCCGCTCTTTTAATACTATATAAGGCTAAATGGATTGAGCTAAACTAGCAAAATGTTATCCCGAAACTTATATGGCCCGAATGGGCCGGCCCAATCCCGAATGGGTCGGACCTGCCCGTTTTGACACTCCTAGTAGTTTTCCTTGACCTTAGAATGAAGGAAACATCATATCATCAAAAACTTTAATTTTATGTATTAAAAAATATATGATATTATATAATGTCTCTGTCTTTTCTAAATTAATAGCTAACTCTCTCAATTTTGTAAAAACACGCACACTATAAGTTATGTTGAGTAATTCTTGATTATATACTCCTAACTAAGAATTTCTCTTTATTTGGATCCTATATACTAAGTTATGTTTTATGGGGATTCTACATATTAGTTATTACATTACGTTTTATATTTGATCATTTTGAGTATTCTACAATTTATTAGTTTTAATTTGAATCTATTATCTATTATTCTTACTATTATGGTAAAGGAGGTTAAAAGGTAATTATCGACCCCTATATCGAAAACTTGAATACAACTTCTTAAGAGTATAATTGTTTATAATTGTATTTTTTCTATCTAATGTCTGCATATGTCTCTTCACCAAATGACATATGTGCTTTACAATTTGAATTATTTTCTTAACCAGTAATATTTGAAATTTAAATCTCATATAATTTCCGAAATCTTCTCCTGAATATATGATCTTCTATTTATCTATTCCTCAAAATAATTATTATAACATTACAAGTTTACCTCAAAATAACAACAAAATAAGATAAAAAGGTGATATAAATAAAAAAATAAAGTTTAAACAGTAAAAAGTTATTTTAATCAATATTATTTAAAAATTAATTTTATTAATGTTACTTTAGTGATAAAATTTTCAAACATAAATTAACTTATTTATTTGTAAAACTAATTTCTAAAATATAATTTTAACACATATTAAAATATTTTTAAAAAACCCGTGCATTAGGTACATTTGATTGTTACTATATTTATAGTTTTAAAAGAAAAATAAAAGTCAATAATAAATAAAAATTTTAATATTTAATTATTTATTTTCATCTCAAATCCATTTGGAATGTGAAGATTAAATATAAAATAATTACTTTATTTCGTCTAAAATCTATCTGAAACAAGTGAATTGCATAACAATTATTTATTTATTTCCATCTAAAATTAGTTTGAAATATATAAATTAAATAATATTTATTTGATTTTTTTAATCTGAAATTTTCGTGAGATATTTATAAAATTAATAATAATTAAATATTAATTTCTTGAGTTATATAAATTAAATAGTTATTAGTTAATTATTTTCATCTAAATTTCACCTAAAATATATAAATGAAGTAATAATTAATTATAAATTATTAATTTTCTCCCGAAATCCGTCTCAAATGAAAAAATAAAATAGAAAAAATTCACGTTGCTTTGATATCCGTCTAAATCATTGCTTTTCCTTGTAGTGAGGCAGTTGACCTGATATACATAGATGTCACATCTACTTTCAAAATTAAGTAGGATTTTTTTTTTTTTCAAATGAGAAGAAAATAACAAGATTTACCTTCACCAACTATTGCTTCAGTTTTCTCCCTTATTGACTTTCAAATTAATAAGCAGGGTAATGTATATGAACTTTTTGCTTTGTCAATTTATTCCTAAAAACATAAAACGTACAATTTTTTCGAGCAACAAAAAAAAAACTAAGCCACGCTTATCCCCCAAAGTTTTGGGTAGGGGTGTCAAAACGGATCGGCCCGGTCCATTCAGAATAGCTCATTCGAATTTGGATCATTTTTGAGTTGACCTGATAAATTTCGAACTGATATTTTTTTAGTTCAGTCTAACTCATTTAACGTTATGTAGTATTAAAAGAGCAGACTGACCTGACCCATTCGGAATTAACTCATTCGGATCATATAAATTTTGATCTAGTATTTTAATAGTTCAACTCATCCATTTTATCGGACTATTCGAATCAATCCATTAAACTTGACATATTTTGACACCCCTAATTTTGAAATATAATATGAATCTACTTTAATAATATATGCAGTTAGTCTTTGATTATATCACCACAAGACACAGATCCCTATACACAACACTTATTTTACTGGTGATGATTATATAAATATATGCCACATATATACGTTAGAATTTTCATTTCTTTCAAATGATACAACGTATATAAGTAGTATATAGTAAATTAGTAATATCATTTTGCACCAAAAAAAAAATTAGTAATATCATTTTCTGACTGTAATATTATTATGTAGAGACTAGGCAGAGGCTGGCTGATAATCCGTAACCTTTGTATCTTTCAATTCTTATAGAATCATTGGTAATATTATTTATATTCTCCATTAAAAGGCCATACATATGTAACATGAAATGGACAATAGGATATATAAAGAAGTTGGTGAAGAGAGAATCAAACTGTGTCTTAGAAAATTGGATCTAACCAAAACATACTTGTTAGAAATTTTTCTATAATTTTGCATTTTCATTAATTTATTTGTTTATCAAAATTAGTTGAATGATAACTTGATATTTCTTAGAATTCATTTTATTATCACTACTAGAAAAATTGTATTTAGAAATCGATAAATTTCGTCTCTAAAATGTCAAAATTTTATCTTTAAATATTTAGAACTGAAATTAGAGACGAAAATTGATCTGTCAGTAAAAGTAGTATCACTGATTGTTAGAGACAGAAAAGTTAATTCTGTTTCTAATTTAAAGACGAATTTTTGTCATCTCTAAATTTTAAAGTTTCGTCGTTATTCAGTTATTAAGATTCATCTCCTGTTCTTTAATTAGAGACGGAAAAATTTCATCTCTTTTTCTGTCTCTAAATTAGAGACAAATTTTTTCGTCTTTAAATCTGTCTCTAATATTTTTAAAAATATCAAAAAAATTAGGCTTTTAGTTGGGATTTTTCACAAGTACACATCTTCATTTTATAAAAAAAATCTATTTTCTTATGCACATAATTATTCAAAATCAAAATTTACCAAAAATCACAATAAATGATTAAAATCAAGTAACCAACCACCCAAAAAAGGCTCAAAATCAAGTACCCCCTTGCGCCCTAAATACAATGTTGTGAGGGAGACTATAGAGTGTATTGTACACTTAGACACAACATAAATTTGACCCAAAAAAAATTAAAAATCAAAAACAAATTTGATTGTGTCGTTTATGCTATCAAACCAATAAATCCAAAAAATAATAGTACTCACACCAAGATTGATTGTGTCCTTTATGCTATCAAACCTTGTGTCTTAGGTTTTTAACAAAACAAAGCTCCCAATTTAGATCTGTCTAGCTCAAGTTATGAACAACAAAGCAAGGGCTGCCAAAAATCCATTGGTGAGAAATGCAAGTCTAAGGAAAAGAAGAGATTGGACCAGCTGAACAAAATCACAAAGAAACAATAACCAAATACTACTCCATACACTAAACATATAAGTATCTTTGTAAACAATAATTGAAATTTAGTTTCAAAACATACATAAAAGAGAGCATTCAGGAAGATGAACCCACATTCAACGATGATCCAAATTTAAAAGGGAAAAGAGAGTTCTGAAGTATAAACTATAAAGTTACTAACCAATACAAGCATATTTCAGCACAACAATTACATTATCCCCATATATATTTGTAATTAAGGTCACTCTATTGACTACAAGAACTAAGTTGAATAAAAGCTTTTACAAGTTACCATACAACCAGTTGATGCGAAGTTTTCCCAAATCAACCAAGACCGTACCTGCTTTGCGCTGCCTATTGCAGGAGGGAGGAAATCTCATTCACGTTATAAACATCCACAATGGTGAGGTCCGAAACATGTGTGTTTCCATTTACATCATGTTTAATAGTGTACTGCTAGCTGGAAACACCATTTTTCTGATCGTGTCTAGTCAATCCTACTTGACCGATTTGATGATAACAAATCCCTGATGGTCTCGTTATATATTTTCAATATGGATGCCTAGAAATATTTAATAAAATATTTTAGTTTCCCTTTATAGATGTAACCACATGAAAATAAGGATGAAGTATACTAATCTGCATTTTGTACTTCCACCCTTGGTCTTTCAAGGACTGACTAGTCTGGAATATCTGTTTGAGAGAACGTGGTATCAGCCCTTTCAGATCTCGGGCATCAAGCCTACCCATCATTGTATAGGTTTTTCCTGAACTTGTCTTCCTATAAGCAAGGATGCACACCTGCCATAACAAACCATGGCCCTCAGTCAAGTCACATTTAATACCCAAAACAACACAAACAAAAGCAAGAGAAAATATGAAACAAAAGATAAGCCTCTTGTAAGCCATGTCTATAATGGTATAATCCATTCTACTTCTGTGCTGCATCTCAGGAAGGAAAACGACTTTTCAAGAAATAAACCCAACTCTGAGGAGTCATCTTAAAGCCACAAAAACATCCAAGATATCAAACACGAGGAAGTAATTAGATAAAGTAATCTAATTGTCTATTTGACCAAAATACCATGCCAGAGTTCATAGTAAATAATAACAAGTTATAATTTAAAGAATACGAACTTCAAGCATTGATAGTTGAGATTTTTCATAAAAGTAAGGGAAAACTCAATACAGAAACTGAGATAAAGACCACAGAGGACACAAGCAATCAATCATGTAGTTCACGTATAATTCTTTTATGCTCTTCAAACACTGTTCTTGTTTCTGAAGCAGATAGCCATCTAACAGAAAGAATAATTAATTATTTAATTTTATCAAAATTTTAATAAAGGTAAGCAAATGTTCCATGTTAAAAATAAAAGCCAACTAACTTACCTTCAACTTCTCCTTCTCAGCAACCAACTGTTGCTGCAGTATATGTCTTTGCCCCTTTTGAGAAGAACAGGTCTCCTATAAAGAAAGCCCACTATCTACAATCAAGATGAGAACTGAGTTGTCCTATTTCATATGACCAAATAACCAACTAATAAAAGGTGTCATTCACAAATGAAGATCAATATTATATCATTCCTTCTTCACAAATAGCAAATAAGCCACACGAGACCAACATGATATAGATAATTCCTATGTGTACTGATGGTCTAACACGGATTATCAAATATCAAGCCATGTATATGTGAACCAACAATAAGCTATCTATCAAAACAAGTATAAATCATACATTTTTCAAACTTCTCCTTTCTTTCAACAACAGCATTAAGATATATAAAGCAAGTAACTAAAAATAGAAGAAAACAAGTACGCGCTAACATACACAGAGACGGAGAAAATGCAATTATTCTTTTACCCATAAATGTGATGACAAGATAGTGTTGCGACAGATAGATCTGCCACGGGTGGCGAACAAAAATATGATAAAAATAATAAATGGAGTCACCATTAATTTTATTTAAATTTAAAAAAATTAAAAAAAAAATCTTGAAAAATAATTTTTGAAACAAGATTGAATTTAGGAGTCAATTATGTATAAGAAATGATAGAAACTTAATCTCATGTTACCCCTAGCACACCCGTCTTGAGACAGTACTTTAAGTTAGTTGTGCAAAACTTAGTAATTAATCTCAAAATATATTTATTTCACCCATTTTGTTAAAAAATAAAGTAAAAGACAAATAATTTGTGAAAATTTAATTTTTGGCTTGACAGAATAAAGATTTCGCTCCTACGTATTTTTGAGTGCATTGAGAAACTCAAAGTCACGTAATTCTTTAGAAAATAAATATGAATTGATTGATTTTAATTTAAGAAAAAGTATTTTTTTGAAAAATTTTTTTGTTAAAAACAAATCAATTCTTGCACAAGGTTTAAGTTAGTAGTAGACTATTTAATAAAGTCTTATGATTTAAACGACATTAAAAATAACATCTGATCTTTAATCATTATCATTGGTTATTCCATTGATTAAAAAATTTTAAAAAATCATTTTTTTAAAGTACAATTATAATTTTCAAAAATATTGTTTATTTTTTTTTGTTAATTTTTTTTCACTCATTTAGGTCCAAGATGACAATAATCCTTAGTCTAAAACTAAACCCAACATTTTTTTATCATTTTTATTCTTATTAAAAAATAAATTAAACATAAAAGAAAAAAATGAAAACTAACACACATTATTTCAAATTAAAAACATGCATAAAGAAAAGATACCCATTATAAAGCAAATAAAATCTAACACAAAAACTCATTTCAATTAATATTAAATCTTAAGGAAAACCTTTTTAGTAAGAACTAACTTGCACACATATTTTTAGGTTAAACTCTTTTTTCTAAATCTAACCTAACTAAACAAAGAACCCAACCCAAACTATCAAAAGCAATAAAAAACCTAAAACCAACATGAAATAAAAATAAAATAATATAAAACAAAAACCAAAAAGACAAGACCACTCAGAAATAGAAGAAAACGAAGGAGAGACGTGCCTGGGCTACTGGCAGAATGTAGACGGATGACAGAGTAGTCATGTGATGGCAGTGGCTGGCCAAACCCTGGTGGAGGCGGGACACAGGTCTGGGCGGACCTGCGACAGGGGTCCTCACGATGGTGTTGGGTGCTGCAATAGTATGGCACAGAGTGAGGCTGAGGTTCACGGTGTCACTGGTTCATAGTGGGACGGGGTTGGCGTGGCAAAAGTAGGTGGCATGTTGATGGTGAAGGACGAGGTTTGGGTGGCTATGGTGCAGACGGCGGCTATGTGGTGCGTTGGTGGTGCTACGCGTGAGTTCTGGTTACGGCTTGGTGCTATTGGTGCAGCTTGGAGGTGGGTCATAGTGGTGATGAGGTGAGATGAAGAGGGGTACGATGGTTACGGGCTGAGGTTGAAGCTAAGTGGCGTGTTGTGCATAGCTCAGTTTGGTGGAGTGGGTTCGTGCACCAGCTGCTAGGTCACAATGGCTGTTATGGTGGGATGATGACTGAGTCATTATTGACCTTATATTTATCTTATTTAAGACATAACTTAATGAGTAAACACATATTCATGAATGGACAGAAATTCGTTGAATGAACAAACTTCCTTTTATTACTTTGGTAATCAAATCGTGAACTTTTGGTAAGGCATATACTTAAAAAATGAAAGCATAGAAATAAAAGAAAGTTGCAAGTTTTTTTTTTATAAAAATTTTGCCCCAGTATTGATTCATTGTCCCTCATCCAATTGATTCCCTACAACTATTTAATAACTCGACTAGAGTCGCTAGCTTTTGTTTGCTATGAATCTAGTTTAGTAGATGTTCCCTTGAATTCATGGTGGGTTGATTCTGGAGCTTCTATTCTAGTTACGAATTCCTTGTAAGGGTTCAAGAGCAAGCAAAAACCAAGTAATGATGAAGTTAATTTGTTCATAAGGAATGGAAATAAAGTCAATGTTCAGTATATAGGGCTAGTTGAATTAAAGTTAGAATTAGGATTCGTTTTACATTTGAAAGACACCTTACATGTATCATCCATGAGACGAAATTTAATTTCTTTGTCTAAACTTGATAGTTGTGGTTTTTCCTTTAATTTCAATAATGAATCTTGTCTTCTATCTTATGGTTCCCAAGTTGTTGGCAAAGCTATTAAATCGAATGTTTTTTATTGTTTAAATATTGATTCTAATGTTTTCAATTCCTTATATGTTCAAACTATTGAAAACAAAAAGGGACTAATCAAAGACACCTTCTTGTCTTTATGGCATAGACGTCTATGTCATATCTATAAGGATAGGATTAATAGGTTGATAAAGGATAATATCCTACCTTCACTTGATTCAATAAATTTTGGGGATTGTATAGATTGTATAAGAGGAAAGATGACAAAGACAAGTAGAAAGGGTTCTACACATAGTAAAGAACTTTTAGAAATAATTCATACTAATATTTATGGTCCTTTGAAACCAACCTTGTGTGGGAATAACTATTTTATTACTTTCATTGATAACTTTTCTCGTTTTGGTTATGTTTACCTGATAAATGATAAGTCATTGTCTTTACAGAAGTTTAATTTTTTTTAAAATGAGGTTGAGAATCAATGTGGTAAAAGGATAAAAATAGTAAGGTCGGACCGAGGTAGTGAATATTATGGTAGACATAGTGAGATTAGACAGTTTAAGGGGCCATTTACTAAATACCTTGAGGACTGTGGAATAGTTTCTCAATTTATTATGCTAGGGACTCTTGAACAAAATGGGGTAGCCGAGAGACAAAATCACATTTTAATAGATATGGTGATGTCTATGATGAGTCAATCCAAATTACATAATTTCCTTTAGGAAGAAGCCCTTAAAACAACCATGTATATACTAAATAAAGTGCCTTCTAAGTTTGTTCCCAAAACTCCATTTGATCTGTTTGAAACCTAGCCTTAATTATCTTTGTGTATGAGGTTATGTCGTTGAGGTGAAAATCTATGACCCTACTGCATCAGAATTAAGTCCTAAGATCACCAGGTGTTACTTTATTGGTTATCCTATCAATGCTAAAGGCTACAAATTCTACTACCCTACCCGTGAAACAAAAATAGTTAAAGCAATCACTACCAAATTCCTTGAGAATGATGTGGGGAGTTCTGATGTTACTATGGATGAGGGCACAAGTTCTAGTGGAGAAAAGCTTATAGTACTGGTTCTTATTATACAAGAAAGAAGTGTGAGAAAAGCTTATAGTACTAGTTCCTATTATACAAGAAAGAAGTGAGTGAGCCATTTGAAAGGGTTGATAAGAAACCACAACAAGAAGTTATAGCAGAACCACCATTGCCGGCTCCTGAACATCCTGTTGAGGTTCCTCCTCTAAGGCAATCTCAAAGAGAAAGAAGACCAGTTAACCTTGATGATTACTATACTTTTCTAGAGGAGATAGATATTAATATTGGGTGCATGCCAAATCCAGAAAATTATAAGGAAGCAGCTTCTAGTGTTTTATTAGATAAGTGGATTGAAGCAATGAATTATGATATACTCTCTATGAATCACAATAGTATATGGGAGCTAGTGGAACCTTCTGAAAGTATTAAGCCTATTAGGTGCAAATGGGTGTTTAAGATGAAGAAAGACTCTAAGGGAAATATGAAGCGCTTTAAAGTGAGAATGGTGACAAAATGATTCACTCAAAAGGAAGGAATTGACTACAAAGTGACTTTCTCTCTTGTTTCTTCCAAGGATTCTTTTCGGATTTTTATGGTACTAGTTGCTCAGTATGATTTAGAGTTGCATCAGATGGATGTAAAGACAGCCTTCTTAAATGGAAATATTTATAAAGAGGTCTATATGCAACAACTAGAGGGTTTTATAGAAAATGAAAAGGAGCATATGGTGTCATGACTGGGATCGCAATGAAAACGGCAAAAAATAAAATTTAAAAAGAAAACATACAGTCACCACTAATTTTATTTAAATTTGAAAAAATTAGAAAACCTTTTTATTTGTGAAAATTGATCTTTTAAAAACGAGATTGGATTTGAAAGTCGATTTATGCACAGGTAATGGTGGAAACTTAACCCTACAATACCCTTGATACATCCGGCCTAAGGCGGTTACCCTAAGTTAGTTGTGCAAATTGTTAATAACCTTAAAAAATACTTATTTTATCCCATTTAAAAAAAACAAAGGTAATTAATGACAAGACAAAATTATGAAGGTTTTTATTTTTGGTTTGGTTAATTTATTTAGAGAAAATGCTTTGTTTTATCATTTTAGAAAATTCTCTTGAATTTACGAGAAAATTTCAAGTTATCCAACTGTCACAGCTTTGATGATTTTTAAAAGCAACGAGATTAATAAGTTATCACGGCTTAATTAGCCCTTTTTTTATTTTTTAGAGAAAAACTCAAATCTTTTGTTTTTTTTTTATAAAAAAAATCACCATTTAAAATAAAAGCCAATAATGTAATAAAAATAAACACACCAATAAAATAAGTCAACAAAAGAATTTACAACATTTTTTCTATCTTTATTGTCATAATTCTTTTTTATTTTTATTAGTATTTTCTATCACTCTAACCTTAGCCTCTCTTTTTTTTTTTTGTCTCAAAAGAAAATTTAATTAGATCTAGAGAACTATTAGGCCAAGTGTAACATCCCGAGAAACATGTTAGGCTTGTATATGGTCTCAGAGGTACTATTATACTTAAATACCATGTCAGTTAAGTTTTGTGACAAACTGAGTTTATTTAGGCACTTTGTTGCAACCCAAAATGTAAAAAGTAGCTTAAAATGATCCAGATAGTAGCATAAATAGCCAATTTGAGGGAAATAAACTTAGAGAGTTTGTTTCTAAGCCATAAATAAGGTAAAAAAGATGCGGTTAAAAATTGAGAGCAATTGGAATTCGTTTGGCATTTTTAAGCATATAGGTTGTGTGTTTTAATGTCGGATTGACCTCCAACAGATATGAAAATTTGGAAAAATAGTGAAACAATAATTTTAATGAATCCTAGTAGTTATTTTAAAGTTGTTGCAAGTTAAAAAACTTGAATTAGCAAAAGATAAGTGTTTATAACAAATATGGATTTATTAGTGTATAACTTAAGTACCTAAAGCCTTATCTTTGACTTGTTTTTCTTTCTCCCCCTCCCCCCTATGTGTTTTCGGTGGCTGAAAACATAAAGGAAAGAAATAAAACAGAATAGAAGAGAAAGAGAGCAGGAAGAAGGGAAGCAAGAGGGGAAATTCAAAGAGGAAGCTAAATTCATCATCCAAGCAACAAAAGGTAAGGGGATTAATTCTCAAACTCTTATTCTTGCTATACTCTTTTAGTTTGGGATATGCGTGGTGATATTGGAAAATAGGTTTAACATGGTTTTTCCATTGATTAGATTAGATTAACTTATTCTAAGCCTAGTTTATGATTCAACTAGAGCTGATAAAGGCTTAATGGCTAGTTTTAGTTTTGAGTTTATCTATGGAGCTTCTTGAATTTGAAGTTGACGAATGGGTATGAGTGGGTATGGTTTTGACCGTAAATCAATGCCTAAGTGAACCAACAAGTGTATGAGTATTACAATATGTTTAGAGGGTGTGATTGAAGTTAGAAATCACCTAGAAACTATTTTTGGATGGTTAGAAGTTGGCTTGTTCCATTAGGAACAGTGGCCAAACTTTTGCAAAATTCTGCAGAGTTTTTGTTACAAGATCACGCCTGGGCACATATTTTCCATGCCTAGGTATGGACTAAGAATTTTCAGTCTAGAATCAGACAGAGAGTGCCACGCCTAGGCGTGGAAAAGTCACGCCTGGGTGTGGGTACCAAAATTTCTCAAGAATTATATTCTTGATGTTTTGAAGTTCCCTATTAGTTGGGATCATTTATATATGTTTTCCTAAGTATATTACAACATTTTTAGGGATATTTCATAAAGGAAATAACTCACCTAGTACATGGGAGAAAGTGAAGTCTCCAAGCTTTACAAGAATATGTCTTATTTAAGAGAGTTACTTAAAACCTTTATCACATTAGTATGGCTTATAAAACCACTAGTATTGTGACTGTAAGGTGGAATTGTGATTAGTTACCTAAGTAATGGATATTGCCAGGTAATCCTAATAAAGTGGTGACACCAGAGTGTTTCATGAAAGGATTAGTTATCCAAGTAATAGACATTGTTGCCTAATAAAGTGGTGACACCAGAGTGTTTCATGAAAGGATTAGTTATCCAAGTAATGAACATTGTCGGGTAAGCCTAGTAAAGTGGTGACACCAGAGTATTTCATGAAAGGATTAGTTATCTGAGGCTAGGCTAAGGATGTTAAATCCAAAGCTAGGCTAAAGATTAGATAAAAGATAAGCATTTTACTTATTGAGATTGATGTTTTACACTTGAATAACCATTTGTTTAATAATAGTAGTAATTTATGAGTATACCTTTATATTTATACCTTTGTGTATAATTATATTAGTGCCATGAAATATTATTCTATTACTGAGAATTTTTGTTCTCACCCCTATTGTGTTTCATGGTTAGCAAGACAAGATACCCCGAAGGATATAAAGAAGAACAAAAAGAAAAAGACGAAAAAGACTCACGAATAGAAAGACTCAATGTTATGTTTTAATCTTTTGATATCAACTCTTGTAATATATGTTACTTTGAGTTGTTTTTGGTTGTATATATTTTACATTTTCCTTTGAGACTTTTGATATAAATATGTATAACTTGTGTTTATCATGGCTCTCTATATTTATTTGTTTAAATGATATGGGATGGTTTATTAAATAGTCTAATAGTAATATACCTAATACTAATTATTTTAATATGTGTTTATATATTGAAATAATCATATTAGGGTGTTACACCAAGCCTATACAAGTACAAAGTAGTGCTATAAAAAGGACTTCCTTGCCTTCTTAGTTCAGAACCTTTTCTTTCCATCCCTCTAACTTCCCCATAATCCTTTCTTATATCCACAAGAGCGTTCTTCCCTTGGATCTTCCCCACTTAGTAAGGAAACCAAGGTATTTTCTAGGAGAATCCCATACTTACATGCTCAATACTTGGGCTATTTGATTTCTTGTACTAAGTGGTACATATCTTCTAAAAATAACTGTTGACTTCTTGATAACTCCACAATGTGTAGCTATTTGTGCCCTATATCTGTGTTTCAATGAGTGCTAAAGTCTTTGTATTTATGCATATTTAGAAGGTTTTGTACTTATATTTGTTATATTCAATTCTGATACCTTTCCTGTATGATATTGAGCAAATTGTGTATATTATTTGATTGATTAAGTGGATTTGCAATTCTTACTGATTTGGTGTTTTCTTTATATTTGGAAAGGCTCCAAACAAGATGATATGAGGAGCATTTGAGCTAGAATGGGAAGAGAAAGCTAAATCTGCATCTCAGCAGGCAACATCGCGGCACAAGCATATCAATGTCGCAGTGTGGTGCATTCTCCTGATAAGTTAGAGAGCTGCGCAAACTGAGCATCGCGGCGTAAGGAAATCAATGCCACGGTATAGTAACCTAAATTGTAAATGCGCCGCGACGTAGGCATATTAATGTCGCGGCATGACTCTATTTTCTGAGCTAATAAATAGATTTTTAACAGATATTTTAGGAGAGCTCCGCTTTAGATTTTAGGTTTTAGAGAGGCTGGGGCCTGTTCTTCATTTATGGGTTGATTGGAGGCCTAGGGAGGCTAGGCTGGAGGCCATCTTCTTCATAGAAGGAGATTCAAGCTTCAAGGATGATATCTATGGATTCCTTCCTCTTCTCCCTTTGTTTCTCTTCTCTTCCCTATCTTTTAAGCACTGTTTTGATTGTGTAATTTCGTGTTCATGGATTAGCCCAGCTGTATTTAGGAATTACTTTGGATCTTTCTATGAAAATTGATGTTTATGTTATCTTTTGAGTTTATATTGATGTTTGGTTTTGTTCTACCATGCCTATGCTTAATGCTTGCTTCTGATTGGCCATCAATTGCATGATCTTGGTTGATGCAAATGAACTAGACATAGGGATTTGTGGATATGGACATGGTATGATAGATGCATGTTCGACAAGTTCAATTGGCTTGGATGAGTTGATTCACTAACTAGATAGAAATATACCTTCTAGCCATGTATTAACGGGTGTTTGAGAATAAATCGTTCATTAGTAGAGTTTACACTAGTTCTCATAGAAATATAGTAGATTAGGTAAATGACACCAGAGTTGATCGACCTAGACATTGGCTTTTAACTAAATCAGATTCTCAAGCTAAACTAACAATTCATTGATGTTGCTTATAAGGATTGCATATCATTAGTTGAAGTAGAAAATGAAAAAGGATTTCCTAGATCTCTAAACCATTATCTTTATTGCTTTTTGTAGTTTAGATTTAGTTTATTTGTATTTTCTCTATTTTATATATTCTTAAATAGAATTTAGCTAAGCTATTAGTTGTTACTTAGTATTGGAAGCCATATATCCTTGAGAAAATGAACTTATACTCTGTATCTGTATTACTTGTATGACCCGTGCACTTGCGGCCTAATACTTCTCTGCATTTATATATTGTCATGATGCCTGAGAAATTGTTAAGAATCGTAATAAGTTGGAAAATTTCATCCATCTTAGCTTTAGAGAAGAAAATAGTATCATCTACAAGTAGGAGATGGGTAAGGGAAGGTGTATTCAGTGCCAGTTTAACTCCATGAAGCACTTCTTGTTGTACAACCCTATTGAACATATAGAAGAGAACATTTGCAACTAGGATGAAAAGATGAGAAGATAGGGGATCTCCCTGTCTTAAACCCTTTTGGGGTTTCAAAGGTCTAGAAATGGATCCATTCAATTTTGCATCTATAGGTAACACCTTTCACATAAGTCATGACCAGCTTAACACATTCGATCTCTAAACCATAGGCCAACTACACCTTCTCTAGAAACTTCCATTCTAGCCAATTAAGGCTTTGTTCATATCTAACTTGATGGCTAGATTCTCTGCTCCCCTTCTATTTCTTCATTTCAAAGTATGGAACATTTCATGAACAACCATAATATTATCTTGAATTTGCCTCCCCCCCCCCAGCAAAAGCAATATGGTTCTCTGAAACCAATCACTAATAATTGTCTTTAGGCAAAGGAATTTTTGGAACTAAGGCCACTAGTGTCTCATTAACTTCTATATGAAGCTCCCTTGTTTGGAAAAAGGAAATAACTACCCTACATATATCCTGTTTGACAATATCCCAATGATTTTGGTAGAACATCCCATTATACCCATCCAACCTAGGAGCTTTCAAGTTGCCCAGGCTATCAACAACTTCTTTCACATCCCCTTCTATAACTAGAGCTCTCAACTTCTGATTCATGCTCTCATTAACTAGTTTGGGAACTGACCTCAGACATTCCTCTAGATTGGTTATGTCAGCTAAAGAGTAAATTACAGTAAAGTGGTTGAAAACAACTTCTATAACTTGGTCCTAACCTTTTACCCGGTTCCCAACTGCGTATTTTATCCTTACAACTTTGTTTTTATCTCTCCTCTATACTGTGGTAGCATGGAAGAATTTTAAGTTTTTGTCACCCCACAAAAACCACTTGAGTCTAGATCTCTGCCCCCAATACTTCTCCTCTTGTTTCTATAAGTCATCTATCTTTCTTTTGACCTCCTGAATCCTGTCAATATCAAGAGTAGCCATTGTTGAATTCTAGAGATGGAGCAGTTCAACTTTTAATTTTGAGATCTCCCTATCTACTTGCTTGAAAGTAGCTTAATGCCACAAATTAATAGCCTTTTGGGATCCTTTAACTCTTTTTAGAACATTCTCCCAAGTATCCTCATTCTCCTCTACCTTCATCCAGCCTTTAGAAATTGTTGTGCTACACTGAGGATAATCTTCCCAAAAAGTATCATATTTAAACACCTCACTAGCACTTCCTTTCGGGTCAGTATCTAGAATCAATGGAGAATGGTCAGAACTAATAGTTAGTAGCGCTTTTATTACTTCATAAGCCTGTATTTTATAGCCATGAAATGGATAAATTATGATGATTTTCTTATTATTATTGATGAATTTTGATGGATCCTTATCAATTATCTTTGTTTTTGCATAATAAAAGGGATTTAACACATTTAAAGTGAAAGCAGGCGAAGATATCTCATTTTCAAAGCAAAAGAGGACAATTTTGGCTTAGACAAGGCCCTGTGTCAACTCAGAAGCGATTTAGGAGTTACACACGCCCCTATCTAACTTGAAGAAAGCTTCTGACTAGGAGATATGGTCGTGTTTCTTAATTACACGGATGTGTCTCCCCCAACGTTGAAGTTATACAACTCTAGAGACACAACCATATCTTAATTAATCAAAGCTTTTGAAATAGAGACACGACCGTGTCTTACTTAAAGTGTTGAGATGTAGTTTTTAAAAGACACGGCCGTGTCGAAGGGAGACATGGCCATGAGAGTCTTCTTGATGTGAAAAAGAGGAAATTTTACCCCCAAATCATTATAAATTGGACAAAAACACTAAATAAGGGAATTTTTTGGTAGAGACTTGTGCAATGGCAGGTTTTTAGAGGAGAGGTGCAAGGATTAGAGGTGAAGGCTTTAAAGGCAAGATCAAGAGTCATTGAAGATTAACCATTGAAGTTCTTTTCTCCATCTTCATCTACTCCATCTTCTCTTTTTGTTTATCAATCATAGTTGTTTCTTTAATTTTTGTTCTTGTTTGTGCTACAATTACCATGAGTGACTAAACCCTTTTTCTAGGATTAGGATGAAACACTTTATTTCTCTATGAATTATTAATTTGATTCTTTGTTAATGAAATTATTGTTCTTGATTCATTCTTAGTATGCTTAATGCTTGCGGTATGTTGCGCGCCATATTTACATGATCTTAGGCTTTAGGTGAATGATCGAAAGATGAAATCTAATTGCTTGATAATCTGAGAATTGAACTTAGGAATTGAGACCTAGACATAGGCTTAAATCCTTCGAGGCTTAAATGATTGTCATGAATCTTAATGGGTTAGAACTTGGATTAATTGCCATGAGAATGAGATTGATGAAGTTTTAGCACGTTTTTAGTGCCAAGAAATTGGGCTTTAAATAATTTAGGACAAATATCCTTCAAGCACATAATTGAATATTAACAAAAATAGGATTACAATTTATCGTAGGAGGTAGTGCAGTGGATTATGGGTCCTAGGCCTTTAAATCTTTGTTAAATCTCATATTTTCTAGTTTCAATTGCTTACTTAATTGCTTTTCTTTTCGTATTAATTTTAATTGAACCTTTTATATCAATTTCACTTGCTTAAATAATCAATGTAGCCGTAAGAGTTTGTAATTAATCGATCCTCATGGGAATGATCTTTATTTTACTACTTGTACGATCCATGCACTTGCAAAAAATCCACAACAAGTTTTTGACGCCGTTATTGGGGATTGTGTTGATATTAACACGAGTGACAATTTAGTTGATTTAAGCATTTTTTTTTATTTTTATCTTATTTTATTTTAACTTTATTTTTTCTTTGAATTTTCAGGTGTTGTTTCTTTCTTATGCGTAGAACGAGTAGTCGATGAGATCTTATTATCCCCATTGATCTTGAGATCGAGAGGACACTTCGCGATATTAGAAGAGAAAGAAGAACACAGAGAAAATAGGAAGACAACATGATAGACAACACTAACTAAGTCGCCAATGTAGAGCGAAGGCTGAGGGATTATGGAACTCCTAACGCTAATGCTCGTCAGTCTTCCAGTGTTAGACCACGAGTAGAGGCCAACAACTTCGAGATCAAGACGTCATTGATCCAAATGGTCTAACAATTGCAATTTAGCGGGTCACCAACTGAACACCCAAATCAGTTATGTGACACCATAAAGATTAATGAGGTTTCAACAGATGCTATATGGATCAGATTTTTTCCCTTTTCTCTTAGGAGGAAAGCAAAGAAGTGGATTCACTCAGAGGCCCCAAATTCACTCACCACCTGGAGCTTGATGGAGCAAGCTTTCTTTGACAACTACTATCCGATTGGAAAGACAATCAAGCTCTGCCAAGACATCACTACCTTCTCTCAAAAGGAAGATGAATCACTTTATGAAGCATAGGAAAGGTATAATGATCTCATTCATCAGTGTCCACATCATGACCTACAAGATTTTGTTGTCATCCAGGCATTTTATGCTAGGTTGACTTTCTCTACAAAGGCAGCTCTTGATGTCGCAATTAGCGGTGCTTTGATGGCTAAGACTCCAACCGAGGCAAATAATTTAATCAATGAAGTAGCTTCGAATATTTATTTGTGGCCAAGTGAGAGATCGACTTCAAAGAAGCAAGCTAGAATGATAGAGTTTGATGCCATTATCATGTTGAATACTAAGTTTGATGCCAAGTTTGACGTCTTGATTAAGTCACTTGAGAAGCTAAATGTCAATGTTATCACTACTCCTACCATAGCTTGTGAAACATGTGGAGGAAGGCATTTGACTTCAGAATGCAATGCAGTGGAGATGTATTCTCAAGATCCGTCATTGGAGCAAGTGAGTTATGTGCAAAACAACAATTTCAAGGGCCAAGGTAACCTCTTCTCCGACACATATAATCTAGGATGGAGAAACCACCCTAATTTCTCCTATGGTAACTAGCAAAATAGAGGGGCTCCATCCAACAATAAACCACCACCGAGATTCCAACAACCTCAACAATCTTTTTAGGGTGCAAAGTCCAATTTAGAAGCTCTTATGGAGACTTTTATAGTTACACAAAATGAGCAAAATCAAGTCATTCAAGCTCAAGTGCAACAACATGGGGAGTCCATCAAGCAAATTCATACTCGTATATATCAAATGGCCACTCACTCTAAGATGCTTAAAACTCAAATAGCCCAATAAGCAAGCTTGTTCAACATGGTTCAAGGGCGAATCCCAAGTCAACTGGAGACTAACCTAAGGGATCACGTTCAAGCAATTTCATTGAGAAGTGGTAAGCAACTTGAAGGCCCCACAAGAGAAGAAAAGCTTGAAGCTAAAGACACCCATGAGAAAGAAGAAAAACAAGAGAAGAGCGAGGACAAGGAAGGAGATGAAAGAAGCACTAAAAAGTATGTTCCTTCGAAGGCATATGTTCCCCCTTTGCCATTCCCTTAAAGATATCAAAAGGCAAAGCTTGATCATCAATTCGGAAGATATTTGGAGGTTCTAAAGAAGCTTTACATTAATGTTCCTTTTATGGAAGCTCTCTCCCAAATGCCCTTTTATGCTAAGTTTTTGAAAGAGATTTTCTCCAATAAGAAGAAGCTTGAAGACTATGAGGCTGTTGCTTTGACAGAAGAATGCAGTGCAATCATCCAAAACAAGCTTTTTCCTAAGCTTAAGGATTCGAGTAGCTTTTCAATTCCATGCTCAATTGGAAATATGCATATTAATAAGGCTTTGGGTGATCTTGGGGCAAGTATGAGTTTGATGCCCCTTTCTCTTTGCAAGAAACTTGATATTGGGGAGCTCAAACCAACCACCATATCTTTTCAATTAGCAGATAGGACAATAAAACATCTCGTTGGAATATTAGAGAATGTACCAATGAAAGTGGGGAAGTTCGACATACTGGTCAACTTTGTTGTACTTGAGATAGAAGTAGATACTCAAATCCTCATTATTTTATGGAGGTTATTCTTAGCCACTGCTAGAGTCGTGTTTGATGTGAAGCATGGGAAAATAACCCTCAAGATTAGGGAAGAAGTTGTTGAGTTCAATTTGTTTTAAGTTTCAAAGCAATTAGCCATTATTGATTCTTGTTTGAGGGTTAATGTGGAAGAAAAGATGACTAGAGAGGTGCACATTAAAAGTTATCCACAAGACCTTTTGGAAAAGTGTTTGGTGCACATTGGTGACACAAACGATGAAGATGAGAAGGTGGCAACCTATGCTCAAATTTTGGACGTATGCCCAACTGTTTCCCTTTCTCAAAACAGTAATTTCAAAGAGCTCAAGGGTGTCTCAATCGAAGATCCTTTGCTTAAAGACAAGGAGGCCCCAAAGGTAGAGCTTAAACCTCTTCCAACCATGCTAAGGTACGTATTTCTTGGTCCTAATTCTACATATCTTGTCATTATAAATGCAAATCTTAGTGATGATGAGGTTGATAAATTGTTGAATAAACTTAGGGTGCATAGAAGGGTCATAGGGTACACCATTGATGATATCAAAGGAATTAGTCCTTCTATTTGTAGCACCATATCTTAATGGAAGATGGTTGTAAACCCTCTGTAGAGCGTCAAAGAAGGCTTAACCCAAATATGCAAGAAGTTGTTAAGAAAGAGGTTTTCAAACTCTTAGATGCCAGGATTATTTACCCGATCTTGGATACTCCATGGGTGAGTCCAGTGCATGTTGTTCCTCAAAAGAGTGGTATGACTATAATTAAGAATGAAAAGAATGAGTTAACTCTGACTAGGACAGTCACAGTTTGGAGGATGTGTATTGATTATAGGAAGTTGAATAGTACTATAACATCCCGAACTTAATAACCATAGTATAATCATCATTACACCATATTTACTAAATTCAAGCCTGCTACTAAAATCAATGACGCATTTTTTAATATAACCCTTATGTGAATACAAAAATTATGAGCCACAAATGAATATATATTTAATAAACAACTCCACAAATTTCCTCCAAAGAAAGTTACATTCCACACACACACACACACACACACACACACACACACACACACACACACACACATATATATATACATACATAACAAAACTTACCAAGTACATACAAGTACATGAAACTTACTCAATCAAAACTTATATGCAACTACCATATAAAGACTCGATCTGGCTCAAGCACAAACACCTGGAGAGAGATGTCCTGCACCTAATCCACCATCGGGATTCTCGCTAGAGTCCCTAACATACAAAGGCTCCATATGGGACATGGTTCTACAAACAAGAGTCCGAGTAGGCAACATTACAGACTCATCTCTAGGGGTGTGATGTATATCACCCCACAGCTCCCGAATAGACATGACGAATTCCAAGCGTAGTGTAACATCCAAAGAAAAGAAAGGTTCCCCATCACTGGTCCTTTGAACAGACATAGTCACGTCCCCTATGCTTCTGACGCTCTCAGTAGGCCAGTCAATATGCCACGCATTCGTTACATCATGGAACTGTACTCTAACAAAACTAATGAAATCTCTCCTAGCAGCCATCGCTAAAAACAAACAACAAAAAGGTACGATCCACTTCACCTTCTTCTCAGTCTTCATCAAGCATATATATATACATAACAGGATAACATAATAAAGAGGTGAGATATTCAGCAACAATACCAACATGGCAGCACAGAAATAGTAAATGGCAGAGTGCCATTCCAAGCTCAAAAGTACACATATAAATCATTATTTCATATAGCAGGTAATTCAATAAATATTCAACAAATATTTCAATAAATATTTCAACAGATAAATTAACAGATATGTAAATGCCACAATGAGATGTCGACTGAGTATGCATATGCACAATGAGGCCAATTTCCTACTCCATGGAGCTAAACACAGATTCAGAGAGAATGATCAAGGAGACATGTCTATATCTCGTTAGCCTTAAATCAAGTGCTTCAATATCAACAAATTGTGCAACAGGGCTTATACAAGACATTCTTCATAAGATTGCGATACTTAACAGTGTCTCAGTCCGAATCGTCGGTGCATTTGCATTGGTTTATCCCACGGCACAGAGGAGCTACCAATTGTCCATGATGGGACACCCGCACCCCGATGCCCCCAAGGTCAACTAGTGACCTACACTAGTCTATTCGCACCCACACTAAGGTGTAATTCATCTCCTAGGCTCATACAGCCTTAACAAATAGTCCACTGGACTTTCAATGCATGATCAATGATTTAATGCATGAAAGTAAACAATCACATGATACAAAATAACCACCACTAGGCTCAACAGGATATTTAATCCAACACATGATACAAAATAGCCACCACTAGGCTCAACAGGATACTTAATTCATCACATGATACAAAATAGCCTAGTACAAAATAGCTACCACTAGGCTCAACTGGATACTTAATCCATCACATGATACAAAATAGCCACCACTAGGTTCAACTTTCCAATGTCTTTCACAAAGACCATACCACTTTAGTTTACAAAACCCTTTCTCTATTACCTTTAGAAAACTCTCTTGATTTAAATCCTCTACTTTATGAATCACTAAATCACTAAATTCATTAAGTTCTTAAACATTGTTTCAAAACCCATTTTAAACCTCTTGGCCAAAAATCACTCTTGAATTAAGGTTGAAATATTATTTATCTTCTTATCCATTTTATGAGTCCCTAATTATATTTCTAATCATCAAATTACCTAAGTTCAATCTTGATACCAAAAAAATTGCCTTGGCTGTCCCACATGGCCGTGAACCCTAAGGGTCATTGGACCCGAAAATTTTTATCTTGTTTCATCATTGTTTACCTTTAATCAATTCCTATTTAACCTAAGCTTCTAAGTTTCCAAATTACCACAAAACTTGTCTTGGATATCCCATTTTCTTTCGTCTTGGCCGAGACCTCCCCCAAAGATTTCTAGTCCCAAAATTTTCATCATTTCATCAATTACTTATCACTTAATTTCTTAAGTCCCAAATTAATACAAAGATTTTATATTACACCCTTAATTAGGCCACTTGGCCGTGAACCACTCCTCACAAGGGGACAAAAATCTTTTGCCTTTCATACATGATTCCAAGCATCCAAAACAAATCCATCAATCAATTTCACATTTTTATTCTCATAAGTCATACATATTTTTCAAAGCAATAGAAATCAAATAAGGCCAAATAGTCACAAAGCATATAAATTATACAAACAATGAGTGAATCCACACATGGATTTCTCACACATACGCACAAGATTCGTTTCCTCACTACCATGTGTGGTTGAAGAGGATAAATCTCCCTCTTACCTTAAGAGAAAATAAGAAAAGAAACTCCTTGATGCTTCTTGAAGATTTCGTCCAACACCACCACCAAACCCTAGAAGATTCAAACCCACACAATCAACATCTAGAGCTTGAAAAAGAGAAGACCAATGACCAAGGAGATGGCCTTGAATCACGAAAAAGAGAAGAGAAAATTGAGATAAAAAATTTTAGCTCAAAAGCTTCAAGTTAAAGCTTGAAGGAAAATGATAAATATGGAAGAGCAAGGTGGTGACCACAACAAAGAAAAGCTTCCAAGTGATGAGTAGATTCAAGAACTAGAAGTGATTTGGGAAAATCAACATGGATGGTGGGGAAAGGGGTTTTGGCCATGAGAATGGATAGAAAAGAGAGAAGAGAAAATGTGAGAGAAAAAGAAAGAAAGAAAGGTAGAAACTTTTGAGATGAACAGTGATGTGAATAGTTAAGTGAAAGATACAAATACAGTCATCTTTTTTTGTCTCAAAACCGTGGGCCACTTCCAAAATAGAGAAAGGAACAGCTTCTCCAACAAGCCTTGATAGAAAACTTCTCCACTAAGTTTAGATGAAGCTTCTAAAGGAAGCTTGGTGTTACTTTTTGAAAAAGTCAATGATGATGTCATCCATGTGACGTCATAAAGTAAACTTTCTAGAAAGATGACTTGTACTTTGTAACATCCTGAATTTCCTATCTCTTAAACAATAATTTTGACAGTTAACAGAATTTTACTGTTTAGTAATTGATGTGCACTATAAAATTATTTTGTTTATTCCGCGTATTTGATCGTTTTGAGTGATTTACTTCGTGTCGAGAAAATAATAATTTTTGGGACGGAGAAAATCTTTAAATATTTATTTCTCTTGACTGTTAATTATTTTTAATAATCTGACTTGATTTTCAAACGTTTTCTAATATTTGTGATTTTTGTGGATGATTATGAATTTTTTTGACTGTATGTGGGCTCAGGTGGTCTTATGTGGGTCCAGGTGACCTTACGTGAGCCCAGGTGGGTCCCGCAAAGTAAAAATGTTTCTACGCATAGAAAAATTTATACTGTTTAGACGGAGACAAGGGATCTTACTAAACTTGAATTCGAAAATAGTTTTAGAAATTTTCTTGTACTGTGTTTTGTACTGTATTTATTTATCAAATGATAAAAATACAGTAAATATAATCTTTCGTGGGGTTTTAGCAAATAAAAATAGAAATTATATTGCTTAAGTCAACATTTGTGGTTTGGATATCCACCATTGATTTAATTAACGATGGAGACTTGATCTTGATTTAATCAATGGTGGAGATTTGATCTTAAAAGTAAATAGGATTATTTATAACCGTTAGATGGAGATTAAATCAAGGGTAGAGATTTAGTTTTATATAATGGCTATGACCATTTACAACCATTGGATTTAGAATTGATCAAGGGTGGAGATTTGGTCTTAAAATGTAACAAGAATCATTTATGATCATTGGATGAAGATTTAATCAATGGTGAATATTTAGTCTTAAAAAGTGACAAAGACTAATTATGACCCTTGGATTTAAAGTTTGAAGGAGCAATCTTGACCATTCATTTTGGAGACACATCCAATGACCAGAATTTAAAGGAGAAAGATCCAATTGCCTAGATTAAGTCTTCTAATCTAAAGCTACACCTAAAGTCTACATAAATCCTAACCATTGAATTAATCAATGGCTAGAAATGCTTAAGATAGTGACAAGTGAAATTGGTCACATTTTGGAGTGCATGAAAAGGGGGGGACGGTTTTGTGCTGAATTATGAAGCTAAAGAAAAAGTTTCAATGTATTATTAGTTACTTTAGTCAATTATGCTTTGCTTTAGTCAATTATGTTCCTTTATTGTTTTGTTTGCATCCTTAGAAGACTACTTGGAAGGGGGGGACGGTCTTGGTCTGAATTTAGGAGCTTTGAAGACCATAATTGATCACCTTTGGTCATTATTGATCATTCATTCTTGTCTCCAAAATTATCAAGAACCAAAACACAAAAGTTTTCTCTCCATTTCTCTCCTTCTTCATGTTTCGGCCAAGCTACCCAAATCTACCCTCCATCACTCTTTAATTTCATCCAACCATAGATCTTGAATCTACATGATATTCTAAGCAACTTTCATGTTGGAGATTTCCTCTAAATCATTCATCTTCATGGACTTCCTTCAAGATCAAAGTTATAGGGTATTTGTGGTGAAGTGTAAAGAAACTTCATTTCTTCTCTTCTTTTTCATGATCTAAACCATGTTTGATCCATGGTTCCTCTTAATCAAGCTTAATATACTAATTTTATGTATTTTGTCTTGTATTTGAGAAGCCCTTGGTGGTGAAGGACTTGGAAAAAGAAGTAAAACAAGGAGTTTTTAAGGATCTTCAAGAGGTAAGAGGGAGATCTACCTTACCAACCAAGTATGGTGGTGAGAGATGATTTTATATTTGGTGGATGGTGAATCCATATGAGGATTCATATCCATGGTCTTGTAATTTATTTATGGATGTTTATGTGTTTTAATTATTTGCCTATTCTTGATATGCTATGCATGATTTTATGGCTTTGATGGTATGCTTATATTATGCATGGTGAGTATATGGCATGCTTATAGTATTTATGATGAAATAAGTATGTGTATGCCATGATGTGTTGATGGAAAAGAAATCAATTTTTGGCTCCAAAAGCCAAGGAAAGGCTACGGTTTTGATGCCCATAATTAGAGTTTCATGTTGAAAATTTTCAAGAACAAGAAAATTAATTTGTTTAAATAAAAATTATGAAGTGGAGAATAAAATTGGATTGATTTGAAAAGCATGGAAAATAAACAAAGGGTTTGTTTTTCAAGAAGAACAAGAACACAGTTTTGAAGGGATTTTTATTAATTTATTTTGTGTAAAAAGTTTCTAAGTGTTTATTAAACTTGTTTTTGAAAAACGAAACGGGCAAACGTTGATTTTAAAAAGCATTTGTAAAGAAAGTAAAAATGAATTTGAACAAATGGGTTTGGTTTTTATGACAATCAGTATTTCGATTTTGAAACAAAGATTTAATGGTTTTGTTTGTGTAAAACCATATCAATTTAGAAGGAAAGATATTTGATGGTTTCAATGGCTAAGTACCACGGTTTTTTGAGGGCTTGTAATGCCTTGATTTTTATGGAACAAAGTGATATTTTATAAAACGAAGTGTTTTGTCACTCGAAAGATTTGACAGTTTTCAATGAACACGTTCACGGTTTTTGAAGACTTACGGATACCTTGATTTTATAACGAAATGATTTTTGCACAAGAATTTGGAAAGGGAATTAGAGCGTTTATTACTTGAGAAATCAAGTTTTTGTAAACGAAAATGTTTTCGAACTTCAATTTATTTTGAAGAAGGTTGTGTTTGGAAATGATTTGGGAAAAATGAAGAATATAATGGTGTTTTGAAAATTTACTAATGTATAATTGATTTTCGAGTTTTGAAATACGTTAGAAAATGTTAAGTTTTGAAACGTTAATTTATATCAATGGAAAAATGATTTTTTGTGGATTATATTTTAGAAAAGGATTTCTTGAGTAAAGAAATGTGAAAAAAAATTTTCTTGAGTAAGAAAATGTGAAAAATGAAATACAAAGTCATATTATTTTGAGAAAGATTGAAAAGGAATTTTTGAAGAAATATTTTCTGTAATGAAATGATGATGAAAAATGTTTTACGTATCTTAAAAACATGATTTTTAAGTTACGCAATTTGAAAAATGTGTTGAAAATGATATTGATTTATTTAAGTCCAAAATAATGTTTGAAATATTGAGGAATATTTTACGTGATTGTAAAATGTTGAAAAATATTTTACATATTTTAAAAACGATTTGAAATACAGTAAAATATTTCTATGCGATTTGGAATACGTTGAAATATTTTTACGCGATTTGAATTACGTTTAAATATTTTACGTAATTTGAATTACTATTGAAAAATCACTACCTGATTGAAAAGTGATGAATTATTTTTACGTGATTGTGAAAAGTGGCGAAAAGTCATTATGTGATTTGGGAAGTGTTTTAAATATTTTGAAGAATGATTTTTTAAGTTACGCGATTTTGAAAACGGTGGAAAATTGCTACGCAATTTGAGAAATGTATATTTTTATGCAATTGAGAAAAACGTTAAAAAATTAATACATGATTTAAAAGTGCAACAGAAGTGTTGCAGTACTTTGAAAACGTAACAGAAGTGTTACGATGTTGTGAAAACGTAATAGAAATGTTTTAGAATTGTGAAAACGTAACAGAAATGTTGCGGGATTGTGAAAACACGACAACAGTGTTTTATAACTATGAAAACATGATAACATGATTTTGTTATTGAAAAATACAGTATGATTACTGTAAAACTAGTGTATGGACACTGTTTGTGAAAAACAACGAGTTTTGCCTGTTATTGGCACGTGGTGCATTTTAGATGCATTGGAAAAAAATATATAAAAAAATATACGTTGAGGCATATGATTTAATTGAACAAACGAATTTGAAAAGAATAGCCCTTGTGGTTGGACTTGCACTGATATATTAGTACATTGTATAAACTATATCTGAAAAATTATGAGATATACCTGTGATTGGTATTATACCTGTGATTGGTATTTGGTACATTATACATGCATTGGAATGGTCTGATGAGGACTAGATATGGGTGATTGCCTAGGAGAAACACACCTCTTGAGTGGGTGCGATATGCATAGTGTAAGTCACTTGTTGACCTTGGGGGCATCAGGGTGCGGGTCGCTTACACGGGTGGTTGGTCGCGCTTCTTCCCGTAGGTTAGACCGATGCAACACACCGATGATCCTGATCGAGACACTATTCTTAATCAAGATCTGATAAAGACTGTCGTGTATGTGCTAGATGTGCAAAAAATTGAAATGAGAATTAAAGCACGTGGTCTGAGGCACGTGGTACTGGCAGGTCTTTTCGATTATTTTCTCCGACCTGAGTTTTAGCTCCATGGAGTAGGAACATTAAGTCTAAATGCACATGCATTATATGATTACATTTATATCTGTATGATATATTAATTGAGGAATATTGGCTATGACAACTGTTTTGAATACTTGGATTGATATGTGATTAGATGATGATAGTTGATTAATATTAAATATATTATTGGAAGTCTGGTATGATATCCTGTATGATATTGCTGTTTGTGTTATCTCTGTGCTGCCATGTTGGTATTAGTGTAGGTGATCTCACCTCTTTGTTATGTTGTTTTGTTGTGTCTGTACTGTTAAAATCAAAGAATAGAAGGATCGAGTTGTCTTAGTCATAACGGGCGATAGATACTCTGAGATTGGTGACAACAATAAGGAGTGGACATTCAGGACTCAAAGGGGTGCAGTGTTGACAAAGGAACAGATGTATGATGCATCAAGATGGACAGAAAAAGGAATAAGTATGTTAAAGTTTCTCGTTAGTGTTGTACCGTGCTATTAAGTAGGACCCGTCATAGGGTTTGCTCTTTATTAAAAAAAAAAAGAAGAGTCTGTTAATTTTATATTTCTTTTTAAATTGTGAAATATTAATTGGTGTCAATATTGCATAATGAATAGTTGAAATATGATTTTCAATATTACCTAATATTTTCAGTAAATTTACGTTTCAGTAAAGAAGAAATTTTGAAACCCATATTTTCATAACTCAAATCTTCTACGAATTAATTTTCAGATTATGAGTCGGGAGTCGGAAATGTGATGCCCTAAGGAGGGTGTTACATACTTTACTAAAAACTATTATCCAATGGATAAAAACTACAGTTAACAAAATTAGTATTTATTGTCTGTTGGATAATAGGACGTACATGAATTTTATTTGTCAGATAAAATCTCGAAAAATGAAATTTTGTAAACTGTGTTTGGCTTCGAGTTTAGTAAAATCCCCCTGCCCTGTTTCATAGTCCAAAATTTTCTAGCCTCAGAAAAATATTATTTTTCCTCTCCCGCTTATCGTGCACACAAATAGAGAAATATAATAAAATAATTAAAGTCACCCAAATAATTCACAAAAATCACAAATATTATAAAAAAAACATATATAACAGAAAATAAGAAATTTCCAAGGTGTTATAAGTACAACCCGAAAAGACCATTTCCCTCTCTCTTTTATTGATCAAATGCTCAAGAGGTTAGTTAGACACTCTTTCTTTTGCTATTTGAATGGTTATTCTGGTTTCTTTCAAATTCCTATCCACCCTAATGACCAAGATAAAACCACATTTACTTGTCCCTATGGTACTTATGCTTATAGACGTATGCCTTTTAGACTTTGTAATGCACATGCTACTTTTCAATGTTGTATGATGGTAATTTTTTTTTTTATTGAAAATATTATGGAAGTATTCATGGATGATTTCTCCGTTTATAGCACTACTTTTGATAATTGTTTGACTAACTTGTCTTAAGTTTTGCAAAGATGTGAGGAAGCTAACCTTGTTTTGAATTCAGAGAAATGTCATTTTATGGTGCATGAAGGCATTGTCTTATGACACTTGGTGTCAGAGAGGGGCATTGAGGTGGATAAAGCAAAGATCGATGTAATTGAGAGGCTACCACCACCAAATTTAGTCAAAGCTATCAGGAGCTTTTTGGGTCATGCCAGGTTCTACTGGTGGTTTATAAAGGATTTTTCTAAACTTGCAAAACCTTTGTCTAATATGCTTAATAAAGATGTGTCTTTTGTATTTGACTAATCTTGCATGGATTCTTTTTGTAGGTTAAAAGAGGCATTAATCTCTGCTCCCATTATGCAATCACCGGATTGGGAATTGCCATTCGAGTTGATGTGCGATGCAAGTGATTATGCAATTGGAGCCGTGTTGGGGAAAAGGAAGGATAACAAGCTCCATGCCATTTATTATGCTAGCAAGACTCTCAATGATGCACAACTGAATTATGCTACAACTAAGAAGGAGCTCTTGGCGATAGTGTTTGCCTTTGATTATTTCAGGTCTTACCTAGTTGGTTTGAAAGTGATAGTCTACATTGACCATGCTGCTCTCAAATATCTTTTGAGCAAGAAGGACGCCAAGCCTAGGTTGATCCGATGGGTTTTGTTGCTACAAGAATTCAACTTAGAGATTCGAGACAAGAAAAGAGCTGAGAATTTTTTCGCAGATCTTCTCTCTCGAATTCCACAAGAGAAGGAAGCAGGGTGTATTGAGCCTTCTATTGATGATAGTCTTCCGGATGAGCAACTTTTCTCCATGATGGTGACACCTTGGAATGCTGACTTCGTCAATTACTTAGTTTGTGGAGTTCCACCATCCAATGTTTCATATCAAAAGAAGAAGAAGTTCCTGTATGATGTGAAGTATTACTTTTGGGAAGAATCTTTACTTTACAAAAGATGTGCAAATGGTATCATACAACGATGTCTTCCTGAAAATGAAATCGCAAACGTCCTTTCCCCCTGCCATTCCTCCCCATATGGAGGCCATTTTAGTTCTTCCAAGACAGCGGCTAGGGTACTTTAATGTGGTTTCTATTGGCCTACTATGTTTCATGATGCCCGAAACTTTATGCTTGCATGTGATCAATGTCAAAGGACAGTGAATATCTCGAGAAAGAATGAAATGCCCTTGAACAACATTTTAGAGGTCGAGCTTTTCGATGTTTGGGAAATTGACTTCATGGGACCTTTCCCCATTTCATTTGGTTACAAGTTTATCTTGGTTGGAGTGGATTATATGTCAAAGTGGGTTGAAGCTATTGCATCTCCAATAAATGACGCGAAGCTTGTGGTGAAATTCCTTAAACAGAATATCTTTTCAAGGTTTGGTACACCACGAGCCATCATTAATAATGGCGGTTTGCACTTTTGCAATCGTCAATTTGAGGGTTTGTTGAAGAAATATGAGGTGACTCATTGCATTGCTACACCCTATCATCCCTAACAAGTGGCCATGTAGAGATATCCAACTGGGAAATCAAGCAAATTCTTGAAAAGACGGTAAACAAGTCTCACAAGGATTGGTCTTTGAAGCTTGATGATGCTTTATGGGCTTACCAAATAGCTTTCAAGACTCCAATTGGAACCACATCATTCTGATTAGTCTATGGTAAATTCTATCAATTACTAGTTGAGCTCGAACATAAGGCCTTTTGGGCAATTCAGATGCTAAATTTTGATATAAAGGATGCTGGAGTTCAATGCCTTCTACAAATTAATAAGTTGGACGAATTACACCTTGACACTTATGAGAGTGCACAGATTTACAAGGATAGGACCAAGCGTTGGCATGACAAGCATATCTTGCACCGAGAGTTCCAAGTAGGAGAGTTGGTCCTCTTATTTGACTCAAGCTTGAAGCTTTTTCCTAAGAAGTTGAAATCTCGGTGGTCAGGCCCTTTTAAGGTGCTTAAGGTGTTTCCTCATAGAGCTGTTGAGGTTTAGAGTGAAGACAATAGAGCTTTCAAAGTCAATGGTCAATGATTGAAGCCTTACTTCATTGGGAATCCTATCGAGAAGGGAGTTACTCAATCCCTTTCTGATCCTTCACCTCCAGCTTAAATAATATGAGGAGTCAAGCTAAGGACCTTAAATTAGTGCTTCACAGGAGGCAACCCATGTTTTTATCCCTTTTTATGCTTTCCTTTTGGTTCCTTTTTGCATTCTTAGTCATTACACTTAGTTTTTCTGCTTATTACTTCATTTTTCCCTTTCTAGAAACGATTCAAGAGTTAGACACAATCGTGTCTAACTTCCAAAACGCTTCTGTTTGAACTTTGGAAAGACACACAACCATGTCCCAATGACACACGGTTGTGTGACTATCATAGAAACGATAGGGGAGTTATACATGACTGTGTCCCTTTTAAAATCTAGAAAAAAAATTGATTTTAGAAATTACCCCCCTTGTGTCCCCTTCCCGAACCTTTTCCACCCCCTTTTTTTCTCTATTCTTCTTCTTCACCCAAAAGTTCTTTTTTCCCTCACTAAATTACCCATAACCTCCATAGCCACCCACCACAACCACCACTCCCTTTTCTTCTCACCACCACCATCCTCTTCCACTCACCCACACCACCTAAAACCACATGAACTCACAACCACCACCACCGTACCCAATCCCCATTTTCTCCCACCGTAACCCCAACTCCACCAACCCCATTCCCTTCACTTGTTCCTTAACCCCATTTTTGTACCCCAATCCCCAACCACCACTTGTCCTCCTCCATCACAATCAACCAAGCCTTTTTCCTTCCATCACTTTGTCCTTTACCCCTAACCCTTGTCCAACACCACACCTCCTATACCCACGTAACACCCACCCAACAGCCCCTACACCCGCATCCCCTCCAAACCCATACCCAATACCACTGTACCCTCCAAACCCCATTTCCTTTTCTCCTTCACTATATTTCTCTCTCTCATTCTTCTAGGTTCTCCATTTTTCCCCTTTCTCTTTTATTTTATTTTATTATCTTTTCACTTATTTTTGTTTGGATTTTCTTTTACTTTTTTTGACTTACTTGTTATTTTATTAAATTTATTTTTGTTACCATGTGGCTTCAATACTCAAGAGGGGGGATGAATTGAGTTTATAAAACAAGTTCGCAAAAAACACTTGACTATTGAATTTTGTTGAAGCTATTGACTTTTTCAAATGAATGAATTGATAAGAACAATATATATTGCTTAATAACGAACCAAGAGAGAAGTAAACAAGTAAGAATACAAGCAATACATAAATATAAAGAGAAGGGTTTAGAGAATCAAACACAATAATTTATCCTGGTTCGGCCACCAATTCACTTGTGACCTACATCCAGTCCTTAAGCAACCACTCGAGCTTTTCTACTATATCTTCAAGCTTCAATAGGTGCTTGACTACCTTTACAAACTTGAGCCCTCAACTCCTTGGGATGCCTCACCCTTGAGCTTGAGTCTCTTCAAACAAAGGGATGCCTCACCCTTTACAAATTGGAGGGATACCTCACCCTCTCTCTTATACAGCAATTAAGATTGATATTCAGAAGCTCTCACTAGAGTAGATGATACAAATTGAAGCTCTAAGAATGCTCACAAATGATATCTCAAAGATTAGTCAAAAACAGAGCAAAAAGGATTTCAGAGATTGATTCTCGTTTTGATGAATTGCTAAGATGTTTCAGGTTCAAGAACAACCATAAATGATGCCCCAACAACTGTATTTAAAGCCCATTCATTAAAAGAGCCGTTGGAGGGTGGTTGAAGCCAAGCATTTAATGCATTCAATATAGCCGTTGGGCATGTCAGAACCTTGGTAATCGATTACAGGGTTTTGGTAATCGATTACATTGAAGATAGAACGTGTTCTTGGCTTTCTGGGCTTGTGGTAATCGATTACATGACTTGTGTAATCGATTACACGCCCTCTGACTTTATGGTAATCGATTACAATATCTGTGTAATCGATTACAGGTCCTCTGACTTTCAGGTAATCGATTACATGGATGGTGTAATCAATTACAAGGCTTCTGTTTAGCTTGTAATCGATTACTAAACTTTGGTAATTGATTACAATAAACTTTAAACTCATTTTTCAAGCCTTAAAAAGGATTCATGTCATTCCTAACTTTAGAAAACATGGATTTAAACAATATTGAACATTGTTTGGCATGATCCAAGAAAAAGAAGTTCTCTTTTTAGGAATTGATCTTTA
This sequence comes from Ormosia emarginata, assembly GCA_029884605.1. Lineage (NCBI taxonomy): Eukaryota > Viridiplantae > Streptophyta > Magnoliopsida > Fabales > Fabaceae > Ormosia > Ormosia emarginata. The sequence continues at coordinate 20,320,074 of JAQQTP010000074.1, read as the reverse complement.
AAAACCATATTGATTCAAATCATTTTTGAAAAACCATTTGAGATATCTTGGGAGCATTTAACATTGATGTACTAATGCCTATATCTAAACCTCTTGATTTCTTCCTTTGATCTTGGTTTTCTCTTTTGCTCTTTAATCTTCATCTTTGTCTTTGTTATCATCAAAAACCAATTGACATGCTTCAAGACACATGCATTCATATTCTCCCCCTTTTTGATGATGACAAACTGAACATTGAATAGGAAGAGAAACAATTGCATATATATATATGTATATCAGAGATTTAAGCGCAACTCTCCCCTGTAATGCATGCACAATATAGGGTTAGTGATGTGATCATGTGAACGCTTTAAATCTAACTCCCCCGTACTTATGCAAGACACTAATCTCTCCCTCGTTGGCATTATCAAAAACATATTAGTATTTAGATTAAATTTCTGCTGATTTTCATGATTTCCCAAAATTTGAAACAGTAGAAACCAAATAGTCCAAACCAGTCAATAAATCCAATAGATCAAAATGGAACCAATCAAATTAATATTTCAAGAATCATATCAATAATCAGTATAGGAAGCATTAAAAGAACTAACTGATTTTATATAAATAGTGTTTCAATCATATACAGCCAAATAGCAGAAAACAAAGAAACTATCATGGCAAAGGTCCATGATCACTATCAGTGGCCTCACTGTCACTCTCTACATCCGCAGCCACGTCTCTGAGGTCCACATCATCGTCTCCAGTGTCAAGATCATCCTCGGAACCAAGAAGCTCCTCGTCATCAGTAGGAACACCAGCGGGAGTGGCAGAGGGATCAACAAACGATAGAGGAACAACAGGAAGGGCAGAGGAGGTGGTAGGTGCAACAGCATCTCTCGGTGCAGTCTATCTGGGGCCCTCCAGTAGTGAACGGATAGCAGCAAGCTCCTGATCAGAGTAGTCCATCCGCAGCTTAAGGTGATCCACCTTCTTCTCAATGCAATCCATCCTGGTATCCACCGTGGTAGCCAAACTCCGCATTTCTTGCAGAAGAAGCTCCAATGTAACTGAAGCTGGTGGAGCAGGTGCAGGCTGCTCGTCCTCATCCTCCTCATCACTCTCTGGACCATGGGGAATATGCCCATAGTTGCCATAGGCCAAGTAGTACCATCGTCCATTGACCTTGCTTAGCTGAAGCTTCTTCAAGGTGTGCAGACCAATGGATTGGGGTCCCTTAGAGCTGGTATCCTTGGACTCCTCAGCCAAGGAGATGCGATAGTGCTCCAGGATGGCAGTCACCAACATGGCGTAGGGGAGGGCAGAGTTTTTCTTTTTCTTCACATCCAGCATATGCTGAATGATGTAATTGGCCCAGTTGATTGGCCTGCCAGTGGTCATGGCCCACAAGACCACCACGTCATCACGCAACACTTGGGAATAATTCCCACCTCTGGGAATTAAGCCTCGAACCACCAAGTAATGGAGTACCCTGTTCTCCATTGTCAGCCCAATCGCCATAACTCTTTTGTTGTTCCTTGGAAGCACGTAGCCGGAGCGAATCAGGGACGTCAGAGCGCTTTTATACTCAAACTCAGCTTCCCAAGCATTTTCATTTCCATAGAAGTTGGTCCCAGCATAGGTTAGCTTGGTCAACCTACACCATTCTTCCCAAAAAATTTTAATCTGAGTCTTCTTCACCTCAAATATTAAGCAATGATCTTCATACCTCAGGTTGGCATAGAACACACGAACTAGGTTGGGATAAATGGCTTTCTAAATGCTGAAGAATCCAAGCAAGCCCAACCTCTCAATCAATTGGAAACTCTCCAGGGGTTCACTGGTGCAGAAGGATTCTGTGAGATACCTTGGCAAGATTAACTTCCTTAGTTGAAAGTTCTTTCTGAAGAGTTCAGCCTTCTTGGTAGTGGAGAAGTGCCTCATAAGGTCCAAGCCAGAAATGTTACGTGGAGGAGCACTGGAGGACTCTCCAACAGTGGTCTCTGTCCTTGCACATTTGGCACGTTGGGATAGATCAGCCATTGATGAGTGGAGGTGAGATTTGGTGAGTGTTTGGGGTTATTTGGAGGTGTGTAGCTCGTGAGGGATGAATTGGAGAAGAACGAAGGTAGTGGGTGAGAGAGTGGAGTGGATTGTGATGGGATTTGATGTTTGGGTTGTGTGAGGAGAGGGATTTCGAGTGAGAGGAAGGTGAAATGGAAGGATTTGGTGGAGAATGGAGTGAGAATGGGAACCTTTGGAGGAGAGGGCTTCATAGGAGAAGAGGAGAGGAAATGAAGAGTTTCAGAATGAGTGACCTTTTGCGCGTCAGAAAACCTTTTAAAACCCCTTTGTAATCGATTACATGGGTTGTATAATCGATTACTAGCCTTCTGTTTGCCCCTGTAATCGATTACAATATTAGTGTAATCGATTACATTATGTGTGTAAGCGATTACCTAAGTTCTGGGTTCATTGTAATCGATTACCAGTTTGGTGTAATCGATTACTTGCTTGACAGAACCTTTGTAATCGATTACAAAGGTCTTGTAATCGATTACCAGCTTACTAAAACTCAGATTTTGCATTCCAAACAGTTAGGGATCAATTTTAAACCTTCCAAAATAGTTCCAAAGCTTCTTAAATCAATATCAAAACATCATGCAAGCATACAATTCACACAGATTGTGATTCAAAACACATAATCGTACAAGATTGCTATTTTTACTAAGGGTTACCCCATTTGGATGGATTTGAGATATTTTCGAGCTTCTTGGAGATCTTTGACATGAGGAAGCACCTGCAAAACAACTTAGGGGAAATCTCCGACGCTCAAGTCAGTATTGGATTGAAAAATCAAAAATTATGCAGCAAAGGGACATGATTATGCAGAAAAATGTATGTTTATGCAGCAATTTGCATTTTATGCAGCAAGGTAATGTATTTATGCAACAATTAGCTTATGCATGATTGATCCAATATGCCAAGTTCATTTCTTATATAATAGAAGGCTTCTTTTGCTAGAGGTTTAGTGAAAATGTCTGCTAGTTGCTTAGTGGTTTCCACAAATTCAAGCATGCAATCACCCTTTTGAACATGATCTTTTATGAAATGATACCTTATTTCAATGTGCTTTGTTCTTTAGTGTAAAACGGGATTCTTAGATAGATTGATTGCACTAGTGTTATCATATCTTATGGGGATGTGATCCAGCTCAAGACCATAATCTAGAAGTTGTTGCTTCATCCAAAGGATTTGAGCACAACAACCTCCAGCTACAACATATTCAGCTTTAGCTGTTGACAATGCCACACTATTTTGCTTCTTGCTATGCTAAGAAACTAATGAGCTTCCAAGCAAGTGGCATGTCCCACTAGTACTCTTCCTATCCATTTTGCACCCAGCAAAATCAGAATCGGAATAACCAACTAAACAACATGAAGCACCCTTAGGGTACCACAATCCCATTTATGAAGTGCCTATTAGATATTTCATAATTCATTTTACAGCACTTAGGTGTGATTCTTTAGGATTTGCTTGAAATCTAGCACACATGCATACACTAAACATGATATTCGGTCTACTTGCGGTAAGATAAAGGAGTGAGCCAATTATACCTCTATACTTAGTGATTTCTACCGATTTACCTCCTTCATCCTTGTCCAAGTAACAGGAAGTTCCCATTGGTGTAGCCATTTGCTTTGCTGCTTCCATTCCAAACTTCTTGAGCAACTCCTTGCAATATTTTGATTGACTTATGAAAGTCTCATTTCTTGTTTGCTTGATTTGAAGCCCAAGGAAGAAGTTGAGCTCACCCATCATGGACATCTCAAACTTACTTTGCATGATATTAGCAAATTCTTTACAAAGAGAATCATTAGCAGCACCAAATATAATATCATCAACATATATTTGAACAAGTAAAATGTCATGCTTTTTATGTTTGATGAAAAGAGTTGTGTCAACCTTTCCTCTAGAGAAACCATTTTCCAAAAGGAACTTGCTCAACCTTTCATACCAAGCTCTAGGAGCTTGTTTTAAGCCATACAAGGCCTTTTTAAGTTTAAAAACATGGTTGGGCAACTCAAAACTTTCAAAACCGGGAGGTTGATCCACATATACTTCTTCTTGTATGAAACCATTTAAAAAGTCACTTTTGACATCCATTTGAAAAAGTTTGAAATCCATGATGCAAGCATATGCAAGTTGTAACATCTCGAAAAGTGTTTGTTTAATTATAAATAATCATCTTATAATATTCTTGATTTTTAGGAATTTTTTTAGAATTTTCCGGAAACGATGAATATTTTAATATATTCCTCGTTTTGCATGTACACTGAGCAGAAATCTACGAAGGTCAGTGTAACGCTCCGGAAATCATTTATTTCACCATAAATAGTCATTTTCTAATATTTGTGATTTATGTGAATTCTTTCAGAATTTTTCGGAAACGACGAATATTTTAATATATTCCTCGTTTTGCGTACATATTGAGCAGAGTCGGGAAAATGACTGTAATACTTCAAAAATTGTGAAATGATTAGACGAATAGTCGTTTTATAATATTTGTAATTTTTTAGAATTTTCTGGGATTTTTCCGAAAAACGTCGAATATTTTAATATATTTCTCGCTTTGTGTGTGTGCTGAGCGGAACCGGAGAAACGAGATGTTTTCTCTGAGAATCTTGGACTATGGACACGTCGATGGGGGATCTTACTAAATCCGAGGCTGGACACAGTTTACAAGGTTTCACGGTTTATGAGAAATTTTAACAAATAAAATAAAATAATACTGCGTGAAATTTATCTGTCAAATTAATTAAATACTGACTTCTGTCAACTGTAACTATTATCCATTGGATAATAGAATGTAATAAAAATCCTATTACATTATCCTAATGTAACCTACTTTTTGTCCAATCAATTCACTTTAATTCAAATTTAATATAAAATAATCAAAGTTTCTTTGAGAAGCTTTGACCAAACAATGACCACAATGCCCTTAGCTTCCAAGGGAAGCCAAAACACAATCCCTCACCTCTCTTTCCATGCATGGCAGCAGCCCAAAATAAGGGGGGAATTGATTTGCTTCATTAATTCATTATATCACATAATTTCAAAATTCACCTAAAGTCTTTCTCTCTCTACCTTTCTTCTTCTTTCTTCTTCAAACCATTTCCTCCTCCTTCTCTCTAGGAAGTGCTACGGCCAACCCTCTCTCCCCCACTCAATCTTCACAAAATTTTCAACTAACCACATTTTCTTAATCCTCTCTACCTCCTAAACACTTTTCTTGCTTGGAGCATCTTGAAAATCCACCATTTTCATCATCTTCTTCAAGCTTCAAGGTTAGGGTTTTTGGGTAAGCTTCAAGACTCTTCTCCTCTTCTCTTCATTTTCGGTTTCAAGGGTCTTTTAATGACCATCTACACTCCATTTTTCAAGCCTTTGTGCTATTCTAATCAAGTTGAAATTTCTAGGGTTTTGGGTGGCACCAATCCAAAATTTCAAGGGGGTTCTTGGAGGTTTCTCTTGATTTCTTCACTTGGGTAAGAGGAAAACACTCCTCCTCAACCTCTTTTAGCATCGAGGAACCTTGGTTGTGTTGTTTGTGAGAAAACCCTAATGAGGGTTATTCTTTAAATTGATGAATTAAATGTTTACATGCTTAATTTGTGATGTTTGTGACATTGGATTGATTGGTTATGTATTTTGAATTATGGGAATGGATTGAATGACTTGGAATTGAAGAAAAATCATGGAGAGTGCCCTTAGGAGAGGTTACGGTTTTTGAGCCCAAAATTGGGGTTCTTGGTAAACTAATTTAACAAGTGAAAGATTAAGTGAATCAAGAGTATAACATGTAACGTGATGACTTGAAAAGATTTGGGAATTGAACCCTTAGAGAGGCCACGGCCTCTAAGGCCTTTTGAGGCTTGATTATGCAACTTTAGTAACTTAGAAGCTTAGGTAATCGAGTGATTAAAAATCTATGTAAGGAGATAGGTAATTAATAAATTGGAAGGACTCCATATGATTAGAGATTTCATAAATTTTAAAGGAACCAAGAGCGAAACTTTCATAAGACTTAGGATAGGTTCAAGAGAGCAAGAACAAGAGAGTGTGAGTCTTTGAGAGCTTATGAGAATTTACTAATGTAAGAGAATGAATGATTAAACTAACTATGAGAATTTAATTGGAAATGAACCTTGTGGGAAAGACAAAATTTAACTTAGGATTCATAATGGACCTAAGAATGTACTGTGTGATTTGATCTCAATATTATGATGCTATGGGTCCATGTGAGTGACCATTTATATATTGATGCTCTCTTGGCCAATTGTGGCATATTATGGAATTATATGAAATTGTGAATCATACATGTTCATGCATGGAGTCTTATGCATTGTGAATGTCCTGTGGACTGTTGTAAGGCCAAGTTGCCTAGGAGATTGAACACACCTTAGTGCGGGTGCGAGTAGACTAGTGTAGGTCATGTTATGACCTTGGGGGCGTCGGGGTGCGAGTCCTTCACAATGGGTAGTTGGTAGCTCTCCTACCCGTGGGGCAAACCGATGTAAACGCACCAACAATCCAGACCGAGACACTGTCCTATATCGTGATCTAGCGTGGACTGTCTGTACAATGCCTGGATGTGCACGTGGAAATTACTGACTTATAGCACTTTGGCCGCAGCAGCCGAGTTACAGACATGTCTCCTGATCTTTCTCTCAAACTATTTGTGTCTAGCTCTATGGAGTAGGAATTTGGGAAAACATGCATGTGCATCATGGAATAATCTGTTATTGTAAATTTTTACTTACCATAAATATGAATTGTTTGGTTATTATTGTAATGAATATCTGCCTGAGGCTATTGTTTGTTTATTGTTGTACTTAAATGCCTAGTATGTTGACTATCTTTTTTACATGCTACCTGGGCGCTATGCGTCGTCCTGTTTCTGGTTGCTATAATTGGTAATGATGGTAGGATGTCTTACATCTTTCCTGTATTTCTATTATTTACTGCCTGTGCGTATGTTGTATCTATCGAAGACGACGACAAGGAGGTTGGAGCTCCCGATTTTCCCGGCTTCTGGCCTGATCAAGACTAGCACCTACTGTGGAACATGGAGGCACGCATGCGCGGATTTCTGGGTGATGTGCATCTGACCTTCCTTGGGGGGCCAGAGTGTTGGTACATTAACTTGAGTTCCGATCGCTACGTCTATCTGGGGGACATGTCGATTTCTTTGGCCTGGAGACGTCATGAGACGCCGATCTTTACCTGCTACATCAGCCTGCGTTTGGAGTTTTATCTACCCATTCGGGAGATGTGGGGTGACCGTTACTACACCTCGTAGGAGGACTCTTTTGATTCCACTGCTCGGGTTCCTGCCCGTGGCTCTGTGGTTCCGATGGAGGCTTCCTCGGATGAGGAGGATCCTGCTGAGGATCCTGATACGGTCCCTCCTCATCTGAGGGACTGACCTTGCTGGTAGCTGCTGATGGCTGCCAGTGTTTTATTTTGGGGGCCTGATGTTCTGTATTTTGGTGGGCTATATATTTTGATACTTGGGAATGTATATGTATGGTCCTTTGGGCAGGTATAGTTTTGTTTTTTTTTTTGGAAATTTCCAGGCTTGTATTTAAAGTACCATTGATATTTAAATATATCTATATGCGTATAATTTAGATGTGAATTTTATTTTCTGTCTTACTCTTTACTGCCATTCCAGTTTCGTCGCTTAGTTTTATTAATTAACAAAAAAAAAATACCGCCATTTTACTCACGTATTAAAGCATCGAACAAGTTAACTTTAAACTAAATGAACCAGGTCATAATTTAGAAAAATTTTATGTTCCGCATTTTCTTCTATTTGACAATGTGACGTTCCCTCCCAAAAAGGGGCATTACACAAGTAACATTCTAATAGCTTCTAATCTAGCTATAGGAGCATACGTTTCTTCATAATCTATACCTTCTTCTTGATTATAACCCTTAGCTACAAGCCTAGCTTTGTTTCTTATTATTAAGCTCATTTCATCAAGTTTGTTCCTAAAAACCCATTTGGTGTCAATTATTGGATGATCAATTGGCCATGGGACTAATTCCCAAACTTGATTCCTCTCAAATTGGTTTAGTTCATCTTGCATGACCAAGATCCAATGTTCATCATTAATGGCCTCATTTATGTTTTTAAGTTCAACTTGAGAAACAAAAGTCATATGATTACATGCATCTCTAAGAGAGTTACGAGTGATTACCCCTTTTGATACATCACCTATCACTTTGTCAAGAGGGTGATATCTTGATGTTCTCCATTCTTTGGGAAGATCCATGATTTGAGAGTCCTCTTGTCTTGGGGAATCATATGCGCTTTCTTCTTGCTTCTTGACTTCTTTTTCTTGATTTCCTAGGTGAGTTCTTGCAAGGATTTCTGCAACATCATCAACAAGGTCCTTTCTTGGCTCGTTTGGGTTAGTTTCATCAAATGCAACATGTATGGACTCTTCTATGGTCATAGTTTGTTTGTTATAAACCCTAAAGGCCTTACTATGTATAGAATAACCAAGAAAGATTCCCTCATCAGATTTTGCATCAAACTTCCCCAAGTTATCTTTTCCATTATTTAAAACAAAACATTTACATCTAAAAACATGAAAATATGAGACATTTGGTTTTCTTCTTTTGTATAATTCATAGGGGATTTTCTTTAAAATTGACCTTATTAGAGCCCTATTCATAATGTAACAAGCGGTGTTAACCGCATCCGCCCAAAAATACTTAGGAAGGTTGGCCTCATTGAGCATAGTTCTTGCCATTTCTTCTAAAGATCAAATTTTCCTTTCTACAACACCATTTTGTTATGGTGTTCTAGGAGCTGAAAAATTATGCTCAATGCCATGTTCATCACAAAACGTTTCAAATTCATGGTTTTCAAATTCACCACCATGATCACTTGTTATGGATGCAATACAAAAACTTTTTTCGTTTTGGATAACTTTAGCAAGCTTTTTGAATGATTGAAAAACATCATTTTTGTGAGATAAAAACAATGTCCATGTAAACCTAGAAAAATTGTCCACAATCACTAAGACATAGTAATTCCCACCAAAGCTCATAGTTCTAGAGGGACCAAAAAGATCCATGTGCAAAAGTTGTAGAGGTCTAGAAGTTGAAATCATATTTTTGGCTTTCAAAGAGATCTTTACTTGTTTTCCCTTTTGACATGCATCACAAAGTTTATCTTTTTCAAATTTGAGCTTTGGAAGACCAATTACTAGTTCTTTAGAAACTAATTTGTTTAAGTGATCCATGTGAATGTGAGCAATTCTTCTATGCCATAACCATGAATCATTTTTTCTAGTCATAAAGCAATTTGCATCATTTGAGGAAATGTCATCAAGGCTAATCATATATATGTTATTGACCCTATGACCAACAAACTTAACATGCTTATCATCCTTACTCTCAATTATGCAACAATTTGAATCAAATATTACTTTATTCCCCTTATCACACAATTGACTAATGCTAAGCAAATTATGTTTGAGTCCTTCAACAAGTAAAACATTATCAATAGATGAGGAAGGAATCTTACCAACTTTACCGACTCCAAGGATCTTTCCTTTGTTGTTGTCACCATAAGTCACATGTCCACTCTTCTTGGGGACAAAGAAGGAGAACTTGGAGCCATCACTAGTCATGTGCTTGGAGCATCCACTATCAAGATACCAACTTGAGCTTTTGGTCTTCAAGCACACCTACAACACTTAGGTCCTTGTGTGTTAGTGTTAGGCATGGTGCCCTTAGGGACCCAAACCATTTTTGTTCCAACCTTTGAGTTGATTTTCTTCCTTACATTACATGTTGATGCACTATGCCCTTTCTTTCCACAATGAAAACATTTAATGAAGGGACTACTTGAGGTACTTGAGAAAACAAATAAATTTTTTAGAAACTTTTGTTGATTGTTGGGATTATACCCTAAACCGACTTTTTGAAAGACACATCTTTGTTTCCTTAGTAATACACTCAAATTATCTCTTCTCATAGTAAATTTTGCAAGAGTGTTTTTCAAGTCCTCAATTTCAATTTCATATTCTTTACATGAAGAACAAGATGAGGGTGTGGGTACATTTTTATGTGAAGAACAGATCATGCATGATGAGTTGGCATCAATAAGTCCTAGAGTCTCATTTTCAACTTTGAGTTCTTCAATCTCCTTAGTTAAGGTAGAAATTTTGTTAGTCATTAAGGAGATTGTTTTGTTAGAAGTTAAAACCATTTTAGTGAGTCTTATGGATTCATCATACAATTCTTGAAAGGCATCTTACAATTCATTATATGAAGGAGATAGTTCAAGGTTAGATGAGGTTACCTCGGTTTTGCTTTCCTCTTCTTCTTCTCTATTTGCCATAAGGAAAAGATGGGCTTCCTCATCCTCCGAGTCATCAGTGAAGTCCATATCGTTGTCCTCCCAAGCGATGTATGCTCTTCTTCCTTTCCTTTCTTTGAAGGCCTTTTTTCAAACTTCTCCATCTTCTTTTGATAAACCGGACATTCCATCTTCATGTGTCTGGATTTTCTATATTCATTGCAAGTTGGAGTAGAAGAGGCTCCTTCTCCTTTTTGAAATGACCTTTTAGGAGGGAAAGGTGGTCTTCTTTGAGTTCCTTTCTTCTTAAGAAATCTTCTGAATCTCTTAACAAGGAGGCTGAAGTTTTCTTCATTCATCCCAAGATTGTCAATATCGTCTTCATCATCTTCATCCTCATTATAAATTGTTGAGGAGGTGGCCTTGAGAGCAATCCCTTTTTTCTTCTTATCTTGCTCCTCACTTTGACTTAATCGGTTTAGTTCCAACTCATGTTCTTGAAGCTTTCCAAAGAGAGTGACCAAAGTCATTGCGGCAAGATTTCTTGATTCCGATATTGCCGTCACCTTGGGTTGCTAATTCCTGCTCAAACATCTCAAAACTTTGTTAATAAGATCTTCATTGGCAAAAGTTTTTCCCAATGAAGTAAGATGATTAATTATATGAGTAAAACGTTTTTGCATTTCTTGAATGCTTTCCCCTTGGTTCATTCTAAACAATTCATATTCGTGAGTGAGTGTGTTAATTCTAGATCTTTTTACCTCACTTGTACCTTCACGAGTTACTTGTAATGTATCTCACATTTCTTGAGCGGTCTTACAATTTGACACCCTAAAGAATTCATCATACCCTAATGAGGTAGTAATGATATTCTTGGCTCTCAAGTTGTATTGAACCTTTTTCTTGTCATCATCGGTCCATTCATTTCTTGGTGTATTTGTTCTAACACCATCAACTAGACATGTGGGGACAAAAGAACCATTTTCAACGGTATCCCACACATCAATATCAATAGCTTCAATAAAAATCTTCATCATTTCTTTCCAATATGCATAACCATCCCCATTGAAAAAAGGAGGCCTATTTATAGAAGAACCTTCATTAGAAAAACCATTTGAAACCATCTTTACTCTTGAAGCGGCTAAGCTCTTTATACAAGAGTCTAGCTCTGATACCACTTGTTACCAAGTGGCTTCAATACTCAAGAGGGGGGTGAATTGAGTTTATAAAACAAGTTCGCAAAATACTTGACTATTGAATTTTGTTGAAGCTATTGACTTTTTCAAATGAATGAATTGATAAGAACAATATATATTGCTTAATAACCAACTAAGAGAGAAGTAAACAAGTAAGAATACAAGCAATACACAAATATAAAGAGAAGGGTTTAGAGAATCAAACACAATAATTTATCTTGGTTCGGCCACCAATCCACTTGTGACCTACGTCCAGTCCTCAAGCAACCACTCGAGATTTTTCACTATATCTTCAAGCTTCGATAGATGCTTGACTATCTTTACAAACTTGAGCCCTCAACTCCTTGGGATGCCTCACCCTTGAACTTGAGTCTCTTCAAACAAAGGGATGCCTCACCCTTTACAAATTGGAGGGATACCTCACCCTCTCTCTTATACAGCAATTAAGATTGATATTCAGAAGCTCTCACTAGAGTAGATGATACAAATTGAAGCTCTAAGAATGCTCACAAATGATATCTCAAAGATTAGTCAAAAACAGAGCAAAAAGGATTTCAGAGATTGATTCTCGTTTTGATGAATTGCTAAGATGTTTCAGGTTCAAGAACAACCATAAATGATGCCCCAACAACTGTATTTAAAGCCCATTCATTAAAAGAGCCGTTGGAGGGTGGTTGAAGCCAAGAATTTAATGCATTCAATATAGCCGTTGGGCATGTCAGAACCTTGGTAATCGATTATAGGGTTTTGGTAATCGATTACATTGAAGATAGAACGTATTCTTAGCTTTCTGGGCTTGTGGTAATCGATTACATGACTTGTGTAATCGATTACACGCCCTCTGAATTTATGGTAATCGATTACAATATCTATGTAATCGATTACATAGCCCTTTGAACGTGTTCTTGTCTTTCTGGGAACATGGTAATCGATTACCATCTTTGGTGTAATCGATTACAGGTCCTCTGACTTTCTGGTAATCGATTACATGGATGGTGTAATCGATTACAAGGCTTCTGTTTAACTTTTAATCGATTACTAAAATTTGGTAATCGATTACAATAAACTTTAAACTCATTTTTCAAGCCTTAAAAAGGATTCATGTCATTCCTAACTTTAGAAAACATGGATTTAAACAATATTGAACATTGTTTGGCATGATCCAAGAAAAAGAAGTTCTCTTTTTAGGAATTGATCTTTGAAAACCATATTGATTCAAATCATTTTTGAAAAACCATTTGAGATATCTTGGGAGCATTTAACATTGATGTACTAATGCCTATATCTGAACCTCTTGATTTCTTCCTTTGATCTTGGTTTTCTCTTTTGCTCTTTGATCTTCATCTTTGTCTTTGTTATCATCAAAAACCAATTGACATGCTTCAAGACACATGCATTCACAATTTTCTACATTTTTCTTTTCATTCACATTTTTTTGTGCATTTTGATACTGTTTACTGTACTTTGCTTGAATGCCTGCTACCTGGTTATCATTTGCCTTGCCAATTGCTCTAAATGCCATTTTGGAATTCCTTGTTGTTGTATCTAGTTGTTTTTGCCTATGGATTATTGGATTTTGGCTTGTCCATTATTATGCATGCCACTGTTCATCTTGCATGCTGGTTGTTTTCACTTTGTTGCAGCCTTGTCCATGCCTGTCTGATCATATTGATTGCTATTTATACTGCTTGTTATATGTATGTCTGCTCATGTTGATTGTTTTCAATATGTTGTGACCACGCTACTCAAATCCATGCGTAGTTTTAGCTACGGTTTGCCTTGGACTCTAATTCTGGTTGCATGCTTTTGGTGCATGGTTGCTCTATTTCTCAGTTTCTGGTTTAATGTCCTTGCTAACATCTTTCTTCCTCTTTTTCAGGTACCATGGCCCCGAAACGCCAGAAGACTGGTGGCAGCTCAATTCTATTCCATTCAGCATGATCGCCTTCTCCAATTTGATTTTAGAGCACACCGCCAAAAATATGAGCAGTTTTGCTAGTACTTCATCATTGCCAACAAATATTTGGATAATGATACGATGTGGAGTTTGGTGTTCTGGAGACCATTCACACTCTTTTGGCTCGAGTTGGGTGGGAATTGTTTGCATCCATCCATTGTGATGCTTATCTGGAGCTGACACTCGAGTTCCTCTCTACACTGACGGTCTCTTATGAGCGTCAGACCAATGACCAGCCGAGTACTATTGAGTTCAGACTTAATCAGCGTCACTTTGCCATGTCCTTGAACGAGTTTAATGTTGCTATGGGCTTCAAGATCGCTGTGTCCATTCAGTCTCCCGCTTACCAGAACGCATATCTGGACTATCCACGCACATTTGTTGATAGCAAGTTCTGGATTGTGATTCGTCAGGTGCCTAACCTCTACAACCCAACATTTCTAAATCTTCTTTTATTTGTAACGCCCCTTGATGTAGCAACTACAGCGCAATCGTCATTACACCACAGTTACTAGATCCAGGTGCGTCACAGTCATACTAACAGTAGTTTCAAAAAAATTAACGAGTTTATTTCTGTTTTTCACATTTATACATAAATAGAAAATACGAGCCTCGAATGAAATATAAATATATTCAGCCCATAATACAACCACAAAATAGAATCATATTCCTTATATATTTTATAGTCAATTTACACAAAACACTAATAACATAGGATGTAATAATTACAGAGTCAAATAAAATACAGCGGGAATAAAACACGTAAAAGGGGAGAAGTAATAACCCAGGGATGGGTACTACCAGCAGACAAGTCCGCAACCCCATATGCGCATGACACTCAGCGCCCCAGTTGATACAACAGGCATCAATGCCTCCACGCAGCTGCACTCCTATGAAAATCGAAGAAATATTGTCCAGGTTCCCAACCCCATCGGCAAAGTGTGGTTCCTCGTCATCATCTTCACGATCTTTTATCAAATATGAATATAAAACAGAGAATGCAGAAATATAGGAACGAGGTGAGACACCCGTCTTTCATTACCACTATGGCAGTAAGAAAATAACACGGCGCAAAGCAGCCATGAAGAAATGCAGTTCATAGATTTATCAACAACAGCCATGGAATTTACAATACAAGCAGTCAAGTTACAAACAATAATAAGGATCAATAATAACAATACTCTAGGCAGTCAACAAGGTCTCAGATACTGAACAGTTAAAACACTTCAGGTAATCATAGCATCAGGATCCCAATAGTTTATTCATCATATAAAAGAGTGACACATGACATGTGGACTCACAATGCTGACTCTCAATGCCAACTCACAATGCTGACTCACAATGCTAGTGCACTTGGTACCAAGATTTTCCATTTTAAAACATGAACGTTCCGGTAGTCTCTGCCCCCTTAAACAGTCTATGCCGGACCACGAAAAGAATAGTGCTTGTCGGTTCCTCGTCAGTGCGTTGCAATCGGCTTTCCGGCCAGAGGTATTTCACGATGTGATATCATCATCACCAAAAGGATCACCGCACCCTGACGCACCCAGAGATCCATCATAGACCACACTATCCAATCCTCGTTCATTTACCATAAAAAGAATAGTGATTTGTCAGGCTCGTAATGCATGCAATCGGCATACACCGCGCCTTACGCCTCTCTAAGATCCATCACAGACCTCACCATTCAATTCTCATTAATTCACTGCGTAAAGAATGATGATTTATCGGGCCCGTAATGCGTGCAATCGGCATACACCGCGCCTTACGCCCCCTCATAGGTCCATCGTTGACCACATCGTTTGGTTCGCATTCATAGGCCCATACAGCCCTTTAACAGTCACCGACTGAGCAATTTGTTCAATGTATGCTGGTTAAATGCATAATCATAGGCTCATCTAGCCTTTTAACAGTCATAGGCTGAGCAAATTGTTCAATACGTTAACTTAGTTCAAAATCAGAGGCTCATCCAGCCTTTTAACAGTCCTTGACTGATTAGTTTATAAAATACATGCTGACTCAATGCATGATCCTAGGCTCATTCAGCCCTTTAACAGTCATTGATTGAGTAAACGTCTAATGCAAATTGACTCCGTGCATAAACACGTTCACAAATATTTCACAATACACAGTCTTCCATAATATGCCACAATTAGGTCAATTCATCCATTAATAAGTCTTATGGGATTATCATAAAGTCTTACTCAAGTTATCATCCCTTATAAATTCATTTTCTAGAGAAACTTCTCTTGAAGTCCTTATCCAAGCTTCATTCCTTAGGGTTGATCAAGTCCCTTAACCTAGTCAATTATGCTCACTTAAAATTCACTCGCAGGGTTTTATAAGTCTCACAACTCTCTTGTTCTTCCTCTATGTTCAAAATTACTTAACTTCTATTTTACCCTAAATCGGCCAAACTTCCTAAAATCCGTGATCAAAACCATGGCTTTCCAAAGTCCACTACTAACACCAATTTCTCCCATTTTATGTATCGATTTCTTAATATTCTTTTACTTAAACTTTAGTTCACCAAGTTCATTCTAATTCCTTGTAGTCCCAATCTAAAACCGTGGCTTCAAGTTGAGTTAATGAACCCTTAAAACTTTCCATCTCAAATCCCAACCTTAACCTTCAAATCTCCAATTACATAGCTAGTTCTGCTATGGGCGCCTAGGCGCCACATCTGGAGCGCCTGAGCGCTGGTGGAGCGCCTGGACGCTAACCACGAAGCGCCTGAGCGCTCACCAGGCCGTGTCACAGGTAAAACTTTCTAGGCACAGAGCGCCTAGGCGCTCTATGCACAACGCCTGGGCGCTAGTGCATTAACAAGGGTTCTGCAAAATTCGTTTCTGCAGAGCCCTGGCCCATTCACTATCCAAAATCCCTCATTCCTTTTCAACCATTCCAAAATGTGATACATGACATATAATTACAAAATAGCAACATATGAGTTCATAATCATCAAATCACACAATGTACATCCATACATCCATACAAATCAAACAACTACAACATCATGGAAATAACCCAATATAACAAAGAGGGAAATCCAACATGGATTCTCTCATCAACAACAACACACAAGACATTTCCTTACTACCAAGATTGGTTGAAGAGGATTATCTCCCTCTTACCTAAATGAAGATAATCACAAGAATGCTTTCCCCCTTTTGCTCTTGATTTTCGTTTTCCCCTTCAAGAAAAACCCTAGGGTGAGAAATTCTCAATGTGTTCACTCCAACCATAGAAAAATGACTCCTTGGCCACATAGGTGACCAATAAAACAAAAATGAGAAGAAGATAGAAGAAAGCTGAAGACTTTACCTCAAAAACTCCAAGCTTTAGCTTCAATGGTGAAAAATGGAGGAAGAAGAAGAAGAAGAATCAAGGGAGGCCACAAGGAAAATGGTCTTGGAATGATGGAAGAAGCTAGATATGGGTTTGGTTTAGCAAATCATGAAGATGGTGAATGGTGAGGGTGGACGGTGGAGAAGGAAGAAGAAGAAGAAGAAGAAGAAGAAGAAGAAGAAGAAGAAGAAGAAGAAGAAGAAGAAGAAACGTAGAAGAGAAGAAGAGATAAAATGAAAATGTGGTTATGGGCTTTCAAGGGCCATCTGCCGTGTAAGAAGAGTGGAGAGGGGAGAGAGAGAAAATGTGAAATGGGAGGAAGCTTCCTAGAAGTTTCCCAAATAAGTTTTTGAATTAATTTAACTTTTATTTTTGAAAATAAAGCTAAAGGGGCTTGACACAAGGTAAATTTTGAACAGTGTGATAAGATTTTTATTACATATTTATTTATTGGACAACAGTTACGGTCGACCCAAGTCAGTATTAATTTATCTGATAGATACAATTTATACAGCGTTTTATTATTTCGTTTGTTGAATCTTCTCGAAAAATGTGAAACCTTGTAAACTGTGTCCAGCCTAGGGTTTAGTAAGATCCCCCGTCGACGTTTCCATAGTTCAAGGTTCTCGGAAAAAATATTTCATTTTCCCGGTTTGGCTCAGTGTGCACGCAAAATGAGAAATATATTAAAATATTCATCGGTTCCGAAAAATTCTGAAAGAATTCACATAAATCACAAATATTAGAAAATGACTATTCGTAATAAAATTTTCTAACTTTGGGAGCGTTACAGTCGTTCTGCCAATTCTGCTCAACGTGCGCGCAGAACGAGGAATAATATTAAAATATTCCGCGTTCCCAGAAAAATCTGAAAAAATTCCTAAAAATTTCAAATATTGTAAAACGATCATTTATCCTGAAATTATAAATTTTTGGGATGTTACACTATTCGCGACCCCGCTTTGAGATGGATCCACTGTTTCATCTCTCATAGCATTTCGGGGCAATTTCACAGCACTAGGATTGTCACAAAAAATGACATTTTCTACTTGTGGTGCTTGGTGCATGGCCACCATTGCGACATTGGTTATTAGTTCCTTCAGCATGTTTTGAAGATTGATAAGGCCAACGGTAGGGCCAAATAGATGTACATCCCTGCGGGATCCTACATTACTAACCTAGCTCGAAACCTTAATGCACTTCATCCTAGCACCCATCTCGTCAAGACGATGGAGCCGATTGATCGAGCTATACTGATTCACCTAAGCCTTGTTTACAAGATTGCACCTAACCATTGGGCACTCCGTGACGGACCTATTCCAGATCCACCTTCTCCACCACCAGAGGATGACGTTGCTGCTGATCCTGCTCTTATTGATGCTCCTCCTACTGCTGAGGTTGACGCTCCAAAGTTGCCTCTGCATATACTGACTGACCTGAGAGACTACCTTGCTCACATGGAGGCTGGCCAGGCTAACTTTCACCAGTGCGTCCTCGATGATTTGAGTCTTATGGCAGCTGAGCAGGCCAGTTTTCAGGATCATGTGATTGCCCAATTCGATCAACTTTTCACATTCCTGGCCTCTCAATTCCCTTGGGATCCACCACCCCCACCCGCTGCATGATGTCACTCCTATGTTATTTTCAAGGAAGTTTCATTATCTATTATTTTGTCTTTTTCATTGTCATCTTATATTTCTTTTCTTATTGCTTTACTTTTTACATTGAGGACAATGTAAATCTCAAGTGTGGGGGAGTGCATTTAAATTCTGATGTACTTAATTGATAATTTTGCATATTAAATAACACTTGAGTATTGCACCAAATCAAGCTTGTTCTTTAGTGCTATTTTCTTGATTATTTCTGAGCTGATTGAAATATTTTTTAGAGGGAAATCCACTACTAATGAACTGATTTTGTGCAAGGCAATTTTTTTTTCAATTGAATGTTGAAAAATTTAGCATTTTATTTGGGAAATTAGCCATGTCTGCTTGCCATTTATTCTCTTTACTAACTTAAACTAGAAAGTGAGTTTTGAGCTCTTAATCATTGTATTTTTCATACACAAAATCCTATTTTTCTTCTAGAGTGAATTTTCTCTTGATTTATGTGTGCTAGAACTTGATTTGATATCTTGTTGAGACTATATCAATTCACATACATTCTTGAACATGATTAAGGCACTTAGGCTTAATTCTTTCCTGACTTCCTGAGTTTTATTAATAAAATAATCCCTTAGTTGCCTCATTTGAACCTAAAATTGATTTTCTTAGATACCTTATTGATTAATCAAGTCGAAATTCTTTTGAGCAGCTGATGTGATAATTGAGAAGTCATAAAAAGGTTATTTTTATCTTCAAGGGTTAATATATAAATAAAAAATGATGAAATGATGAAAAAAAAGGGGGATTGTTGGTGAAGAATAGTGAGAATAATTTGATTGAAAGTGAGAGTGAGAATTAGTCATATCCTTGTGCATTATGCTTTATTAATTATCTTTTCAACCTGATGCTGCTTTGTATAGCTTTATCCATAAACATTCTTTACCTTTATTCATCTTTTTCCTACCATTTATTGTACCCTTGACCTCATTACAACCAATGGAAGTCCTTTTGATTCTTGTTATGTATGTGAACTTGAAAGTAGAGATGAGATTGATAATCAAGCTTATGGTCATGCATTTGTTAAGAGAAATTTGAGTGATCTCTTTGCCCTTAAACACTTGAGAGATGGAAAGATGAGTGACCTTAATTGTTTGGTAGAGAGAAGAGGTGCAAGTTGGATCCAGGCTTCTAATTGTATTAAGTGCTAGACTATCTTGTTTGATTGAATTTGATTGTTGAGCATTCATTAAATTTTTTAACTGTGAAATTTCCCTTGATTCTTGTTTCTTAATGTTCAATTTAATCTTGATTTTGATTCATACTCTTTGCTTGAGGACAAGCAATGTTCAAGTATGGGGGAATTTGATAAGCCTATATTTTATAGCCATAAAATGGATAAATTATGATGATTTGCTTATTATTATTGATGAATTTTGATGGATCCTTATCAATTATCTTCATTTCTACAAAATAAGAGGGATTTAACACATTTAAAGTAAAAACAGATGAAGATATCTCATTTTCAAAGCAAAAGAAGACAATTTTGACTTAAACAGAGTTCTGTGTCAACTCAAAAGTGATTTAGGAGTTAGACACGACCGTTTCTCTTGGACACACGACCGTGTCTCCTCCATCATTGAAGTTACGCAACTCTGTCTTAATTCATCAAAGCTTTCGACTTAGAGACACGGTCGTGTCTCTTGGACAGACGACCGTGTTTCTTAGACACATGGCCATGTCTCACTTAAAGTACTAAGACGTAGTTTTCAAAAGACACGGCCGTGTCGAAGGGAGACATGGCCGTGTGAGTCTTTCTCATGTGAAAAAACAAAATTTTGCCCCAAAATCATTATAAATTAGGCAAAAATACCAAACCTAGGACGATTTTTGGCTAGAGACTTGTGTGAGGCAAGTTTTCAAAGGAGAGGCACAAGGATTAGAGGCGAAGGCTTTGAAAACAAGATCAAGAGTCATTGAAGATCAACTATTGAAGTTCTTTGCTCCATCTTCTCTTTTTGTTTATAAATCATGGTTGTTTCTTTAATCTTTATTCTTGCTTGTGCTACAATTGTCATGAGTGGCTAAACCCTTTTTCAAGGATTAGAATGAAACTTTCTATTTCTCTATTATGAATTGTTACTTTGATTTTTTGTTAATGAAATTATTGTTCTTGATTCATTCTTGGTATGCTTAATGTTTGTGGTATGTTACGTGCCATATTTACATGATCTTAGGTTTTAGGTGAATGATCGAAAGATGAAATCTAATTGCTTGATTATCCAAGAATTGAACTTAGGAATTAAGACTTAAACATAGGCTTAAATCCTTCGAGGCTTAAACGATTGTCATGAATCTTAATGAGTTAAAACTTGAATTAATTTCCATGAGAATGAGATTAATGAATTTTTAGCACACTTTTAGTACTAAGAAATTGAGCTTTAAATAATTTAGGACAAATCGCCTTCAAGAACATAATTGAACATTAACAAAGATAAGCTTACAATTTATCGTACGGGGTAGTGTAGTGGAATCTGAGTCTTAGGCTTTTAAATCTTTGTTAAATATCATCTTTTCTAATTTCAATTGTTTACTTTATTACTTTTCTTTTCGTATTAATTTTAATTAAACTTTTTCTATCGATTTCACTCGCTTAAATAATCAAATTAGCCATAAGAATTAGTAATTAATCGATCCTTATGGAAATGATCTTTATTTTACTATTTATACGATCCGTGCGCTTGTGAAAAAATCCACAACACTACTGCATTGGGAAAGTTAACCCTCCAGCCCCAATTAGCAATCATTCTATCTAATTTCTTCTGAGTTATAACCTCATCTCTTGGGTTGCTAAACTAGGTAAACTTTGACCCTTAAAGCTCTATATCCATCAAAGCTGAGGCGGTTAGAAAAGCACGAAATAAGTCTAACCCATTTGAATGAGCTGGTCTTATCGTATCCTTCTCAAAATTGTGAACCATCTCATTGAAATCTCCTATGAGGCACCAAGGACTCATGGGGCCCGTGTGAAGCATTTCCAACTTATTCCATAGTGATCTACATTGTTGAAAAGTAAGGTTCCCATAAATAAAGCTAAACTCCCAATGGAATACATCTCTCTTCTCTTTGACTAAGTCATAGATTACATTTTGGCAAGCATATAAAACTTCCACCTCGACCGATTTGTTCCAGAAAATACACAGACCTCTAGCAAGGCCGCAAGCATCCACACAAAATACATTTTCAAATATGAGCATCAATCTGATCTATTTTTTGTTTTTTTTTTCTTTTGTTTCAGTGGCCGCCACACCACAACAGTTCCAGCTGAGGGCAATCATGGCTCTGGTGGGGCAAGATTAGGGTAGCCACCCCAGCCATTAAGGAAATTTCTGCTGAAACATGTTCACCCTTCTGAATCACAACACTTTTCTCCAAGACTCGATCTTCAACCATTTTCTGCCTTTTACTAATCAACTCTTTACCATCATCATCTTCTTCATGGTAAGTGAGCATAAGAGCTGAACTAACTTCCTTTCCCTTCTTTAAATTTAGCGTTTGATTGATCCCCAACACCAGTTGGTTTTCATATTCCTTGGGGTTGTTGTCTACTGATCCCTGTTCATGCTCATCATCTTCGTTAGGTAGCTTCACATAGTAGGTAAAGCCTTGTTTTTCACACCCATGTATTTCTTTAACAACCTCATTCTCCTTAAAATTATCCTTTCTAGCCTCACCAGGAAGCTTACCTTTTGTTGTACGTTGGTTAGAGTTGCTGGTCAATAGCCACGAATTGTGACATTTAGCTATTTCCTCCTGAATCAAAATCAACCCATATCCAGACGACCCCGCCACTGTTGGGCTTTTGAGACCAAAAGACCCTTTAACAAACCTCAGTTGGTCCACATTAATGGGTCTAAGTCTAGGTCTAACTTGGTCTGTTTTCGCATCCACTCCAGTAATGCTCCTGAACAGATCTCTTTCTTTGTAAGCTTCAACATGTTTTGTCTGAGAACAACATGCACCCCTTGACATCATTGTCCCATGTACCTCCACCACCTCATTAATTATTTTGTCTCATTCCTTTCCACTATCTCCAACTCCTCTTCAATTATAACCATTGGAGCAGACATTTCCCGCATTCTTCTGACATCCAATACAGACACATAGCTCAATTATGATTCTGGCATCTTTTCAGCCCAAAATGCCTCCACCACATGACGTTACTGCACCTTTTGTTTTTGTCCCTTCATGCAATGTTCTTTCACTTTAGGCTGAGAGTGCTCTCCACGCACCACATCTTCTGTTGGCTTCTCCTTGCTCCTATTCTATCTGTTGGAGTTCTCAGGTGCTATGGAAGCAAGAGACTTTGCAACTGGAACCCCCAAACCGGGGCCATATCTAAGCTTCATGGGGTTCAAA
Organism: Ormosia emarginata; assembly: GCA_029884605.1. Lineage (NCBI taxonomy): Eukaryota > Viridiplantae > Streptophyta > Magnoliopsida > Fabales > Fabaceae > Ormosia > Ormosia emarginata. The sequence goes on along the minus strand of JAQQTP010000074.1, from coordinate 20,297,196 downwards.
ATAGACATAGCCTTTTCTGCCTTATAGCTCTTTTGATCATGCCTTATACATCCACATTTGAAGCAAAAATCCTGGACTTTTTCATACTTGACTTGGGCCCATGAAATTGGAAGGCCTTTCCTTGGTACCCAAAACCCAGTTGGTAGAGGGTTCTTAGTATTTATTATGATTCTTATTCTTACAAAACTTCGAAGGAGCTGCCCACCAACTAGGGGGTTCTCAATCTCCAAGACATCCCTAGTCCTTTTCCCTATCTTATAAGCATTCTTTATAGATATAGTATCCAAAGGAAGGCTATGAATTTGAACCCAAAAAAGTATAAAATCAAAATTTACCTCTAATATGGACAACTGAGGGGTCCAGTTTTGAAGGTTGAGGAGATGTCCCATGACATTCCATGGTCCTTCCAAAAGAATCCTTCTAGCAGTAACTTCCTCCATGAAGTTGAACAAGAAAGTGTTAGTTCCCATATATGTGATCACTAACCCTTCTGGATCATTCCAAGCTTTACACAAGAGAGACTTTACAACATTCCAGTTCAGAGCTTTTTCTGCTAAGATTCTCCTTACCAAAGTCTCCTGCCCAGCTATGTAGCTTCACATTCATTAATCTCCAAAATCACATTATCACCTTCAAGCCCACCTTTTTCCATATGACTAGTTTCTAAGTTCTCCTCCATTTGTTAAGGCCTCGAAGAAAAAAGACTATCACCTCACTCTTTGAGAAAGCAGGTTCTTTAAGTTATGGAGATGTTAGAGAACAGGAAATTAGTAAATGAACAATTCCTCAAAAAGAAAGAACACTCATACACCTAGAGGAGAGAAACTAACCTTAGCCTAAATTATCTAATTTCTTGTCCTTAAAACTAAAAAAAAAAAAAAGCACCCATGTGGCCCAACCCAAGTACAAGTCAGCAACCCAACTAATAAGCCAAAAGAAATAAGCTTAAAATTAAACTAAAATAAAAACAAAAAGGGATAACTAAATGATAAAAAAAAGAATGAAAGCAAATACAAAAAAGATGTTGGCTTTGGTCTTTTTAGAACTAGCAATGAAGAAAAAAAAGGTCATAGAGACAAGTAAGAGAGGGGAAGAGGCGCTAGTGTGCAGCTCTGGCGACGTGATGTTGGGAGCGAATTGGAGCGGCATTTGTGATGGAGGCTCGCGCGATGAACATGGTGGCTCATAGAGGGTAGCGGTATACAGATGGTGACACGACGATGGGAGTGGATCTGAGCTGCATTTGTGGCTCGCGGCTGGTGTGTGGTTCGTGGGTACAATTGAGATGGGCGGATCTGTGTGGTGGGTAGCGATGGTAGTTCATGGGTGCGACTAAGATCTATAGGTGGCTTTGGGTGTGTTGAGTCAGAGATGAGGAACAGTGGCTCTGGGTGGAGCGAGGCAGAATGGTTCGCGATTGGTGAGTGATGGCACGATGGAGGCTGGTTGAAGGACGGCAGTTCTGAGTCATGGTGGTGGGTGATAGTTTTCTAATCTTGATGGCTTTATTTTGTGCAGCACTCTGGATTTGTTTAACTGAATTGCAGTTGTTGGGTTGTTTGATTTCTGAGTATTTTGGGTACCGTTCATGAAGGCTTTTGGGTGTGAAGGTTCATTTGTTTTTTTTTTAATCTCCAAATGCAAAAATGAGAGTGACCCTACTGTAAAATAGTGAGTAGGGTGAGAATGAAAAATAAGAGAATCTGATGAAAATGGGTGAGAGTGAGATTTTGATGGTGGTGAATGGCATGGGAATTCAAGGTGGTTTGTGTGTATGGCTTGCAAACATTTTTTCTCTATTTTTGATCTCTTTTTTTCAATTCTCCTCACTCTCCCTAACATTAACAGTAGAAGCTACTCTCCTCTCTTAGCCTTGCTCTACTTTTATAAATTAGAGGAAAAGTTGTCTCCAAGCTAGGTTGAATGAGATCAGGATGTATGGGCCCTTTCCATTACAATTTTTGGCTTTAAAACTTGCCTCATTTTCCTTTCTCTTCCTATAGCTATTTCATTTTCTATGTGTCATCCCTTTTGGCTCTTTCTTTTGGCTCCCTTTTTTTTTTTATCACAACTTGCATTACGTATTGTGGCGGCAATTAGTTTCTTTTTTTGTGTTTTATTTTTGAAAGCTTCAGCATCACACTTTTTTATTTCCTGTGCAATGGCTACAAAAGTTAGCTTTTGGCCTTGCTTGCCAACGCCCAGACTTCCTTATTTTCTCTCTCTCTCTTCTTTCTTTTTTTTAAAAAAAAAATTAGAAACTTCAAACAAATGGGCTTAGCCCAAAAAAAAAGGTTTTTTTAAAGTGGGCTAAAAATTGAGTCATAGATTTTGGGCCATGTGGTTAAGTAGACTTGGAGCATTTCACTATTGGGTTAAGCTTGATTTGGGTCATGGACTCAAATTACTTTATTTGTTTATTTTTTTCTCATTAAATTATTTAAATTTTTTATTATTGTGTTCTTTTTTATTGACCCCCATTTTTTTATTTTTTTTTAAAAAAGCTTAAAAATATGATAAGACAAAATCAGGTGTTCATATATGGTATACAAATTGAAGAAGTCTATTTATGGTTTGAAGTAAACTTCTAGACAATGTTATATTAAATTTGATAAAGTTGTTTCTTATATGGGCTTTTTGGAGAATAAGGTAGATCAATGCATATCTCTCAAGGTCCATGGGAGTAAATTCATTTTCCTTATTCTTTATGTCGATGATATTTTACTTAATGAGACCAAGAATATGTTGTTAGCTATTTTTAACATGAAAGATCTTGGAGAAGCTTCTTTTATTTTGGGCATTGAGATTCATAGAGACAGGATTTGTATGCTTTTGAGTTTATCTCAAAGATCCTATATTGATTGTGTTCTTAAAAGGTATAATATGGGAAATTGTAGTCCCGGTGATGTTCTAATTGTCAAAAGGGACAAGTTGAGCAAAGACCAATACCCTAAGAATGATATTGAGAGGAATTCCATGATTAATGTGCCTTATGCTAATGCAGTTGGTAGCCTTATGTATGCTCAAGTGTGCATTAAACCTGATCTATCATTTGTTGTTAGTGCATTGGATAGATATCTATTTAATCCAGGACATGTTCATTGGGAAGTTGTTAAGAAAGTTATGAGGTACCTACAGAAGACAAAGGATTACATGCTTGTTTATAGGAATATGGATGATTTAAATGTCATCAGCTAGTCTGATTCAGACATTGTTGGATGTATAGATGATGACAAATCCACTTCTAGATACATTTTCATGTTGGCCGAAGGAGCTATATCTTGGAAAAGTAAAAAGCAAACTTTGACAACCTCTTCCATAATGCAAGTTGAGTTTGTTGCATTATGTGGTGCTGCTTCACATGCTATGTGGTTGAGGAACTTCATTTCCGCTCTTGGTGTTGTTGACTCTATTTCTAAATCATTGAAAATTTACTGTGACAATTGTTCTATTATTTTGTTGACCAAGAATAATAGAACCACTTCTGCCTCTAAACATATAAGGATCAAATTCTTGGTGATGATAGAAATGTTTGATAATGGAGAGATTCTTGTTGAGCATATTCTTATTAAGGAGATGCTTGTTGACCCCTTAATTAAGGGACTTAGACCCATAGTGTTTATGAGACAAGTTGAGAACATGGGCACTACAAGATCCTTTGATGTAATTGATTAGTGTGAGTTGTTATTTATTGTATGCTTGTTACATTGAACTTATGTAATGCTCATTTAATAAAATTATGCGCATGTTTATTTTTTATATCATTGTTATAATAATTATTGTACAGTTTTATTACTGTGTTGTCTGGAGATGTTTAGTTTCTTTGAAAGAAATAGTGTTTCATGATAAACATGTTTATAATCTCCTTCGGGAGATTGGTTGTGTTTTCTTGAGAAAACACAATGCAAGATCTATACACATTAGCTTAAAGGGTAAAATGATCACAAAGTAAGCTATAATGTATATCTACTTTAGCACACTTGTATTATGATCATGGTAATAAGATTATTAGTTACATAGTCATTGGTGAATTAAACTTTAAATAGTTTATCTACCACTTATAACTCTTAACTGATAGTTTTATTAGACTCTTTGATCATGTTTATTGTGAATATAGTCAGATTATTTTAGTAGTCACAGTTGTTCAACCAAAAATTCTTTTCTTTTAAAAGGAATTTGTAAAATACCTATATATTTATTTATTTACTTATTTATTTATTTTTGAAATTCTTTTAAGTTAAATTAATTAAATTGAATCAATGTTATACAAGTGGGAGAATATTAGAAATTTTTCTATGATTTTGGACTTCATTGATTTATTTGTTTGCCAAAACTAGTTGAATGACAACTTGATGTTTCTTGGAATCCATTTTATTATATTATAATCAAATGATTTATTAGAAATCACATGATGGACTTCAAGCTCAAATATTATGTGTGTTTAAAAAATGTATTAGGCTCAATTGCTTGATTCTATGATGAGTGGAATAAGATAACCTTTCAATAAAGGAGCAAGTCCCTTCTCTACTCCCTCTATATATGTATACATATATATACTCTGTGTGTGTGTGTGTATCTATGTGTGTGTGCGCATAGGGGTATGCCGCATCTTTTAACTAACAAATTGTCATTGCCCCATCCAAAAGAGAGAGTAGAAGAAGAGTAAGATCCTTATTCTAGTAAACTTGATTGTAAACTTGACAAAAAAAAAGATGTTTACAAGAGATACGTATTTTATTATTAATATGATATTCTAAATTCATGAATTTATGATCTAAGAATACCTTTAGTATGATTTCTAATTTCTACAATATTGTTATCATAAAATTGACCGGGCAGAAACAAAATTTAAAGGGGTTAAAGTTATATTTAAAAAATAAAATAAAACTCCTTTATGTGAAAAATATTATTTTATATTTATTATATTTTGCAAAATTATATTAAAATTCTAATTTCACAAATATTATGCAAAAAAGAAATTTTCTAAATAAAGGAATTTGAATTGAACCAATTCAATTCACTTATATTTTAAATGTTTTTAAATTTTAAAATGATTAATCTAAACACAACTTAAAGGTAAAAATTAAAATTCTAGAAATTTTGGCGATGCCATGGCTCCCTTAACACCACACCTAGTCCCACGCTGATGACCATGCTTGTACACCTCCAATGTAAGAAAGCTAGTAAGGTAAAAATTAAAATCCCAAAAGTTTGGAGGTGCCATGGCCCTTAAGGCCTCACTTTGTTCGGTCCCTAGCATTCTAATACACGTCCGCTGTAATCCCAATGTAGGAAAACAAGTACACCGCTTACCCTTTCCTCCTACTCTGTTCACCTTTTTTTTTTTGAATTAATGTTGTAAAAAAAGGTCTACGACTTGGTATAGGAAATGAATATAAGTGGAATTTGATTATAAGGTAAGAGAAATTCTTAAGTAAGAACTACTTATAAATTAACCGTTGATATATAAAGGCATTATTTAGATATACAAGTATATTTTTAACTTAACCCACAAAATCCTTAAATGGATTTGGTGCCACTTGAGCTATGACTCTCTCCTCTCCTTCACTTTGTAACTACTTTATGTCCCTCTGTTTGAGCCATATGTTCAACCAAACTAGAATTGACCAAATTTTAAACCAATTCTCCTTCCCTTCTCTCTCTTTCTCTGCCCACCCGTCCCAAGTCACATAAAAGCAAGAGCAACTAAAGTCGTTCAGCCAGGGATGGTTGAATTAAAGTTACTAATAAGCTGGTTGATAAAATTGGTGGTCAATTGCTATTCAAGCAATCTGCTTTAGAAACCATTCACTATATATATAAAGGCTGCAAGCCACTTTGCTCTTCATTCCTTCGCAAGCTCACTTGAAAGATCTTCTAATTCTATCATTTTCATCTCTAGGCATTTGGTCTCAGCTTCACAGATCCAATATGGAGTTTCATCTCTTTCCCGTCATTACTTTTCTCATGGTGAGCTTCAACTCACTTTTTTCTTTGTAAACTTCAAAGTCTTTTTCTTTCCTTTTTTTTTTTTTTGTGAAAATGATGTTCTATTCCGAAATGCAGCTTGCGCTAGTGGCAACAAATGCTGCATTACCTCCTGAACTTTACTGGAAGTCCATGCTTCCCACCACTCCAATGCCTAAAGCCATCTCTAATCTGCTACACCCTGGTCAGTACAGTAGTTCAAAGGGTACCTATCTGCAAAACTCATATTCATTTTATATACATGGAATGTTACTTTCATATTTCAATTGCTTAATTTCAAGCTCTATCAACAAAAGTGGGAGCAATTTGGAATGACAGATCAAAAAATTAAAACTGTGCACAATTGTATTAATTCTTTTCCCTGGACTATCAATACACCTGAACTATATATCCTTATTTTATATTTATATCATAGTTTGAGAATACGAGAGGAACACATATAGGAGGGCTATAGGCTACTCATATTGCAAAACAAATTCCACAAGACAAGAATAAGAAAATCTAATTGTGAGTCGCAGATTTCAATTTGCTCTTTTAACTGAAGTTGGCTAAATTTTACAGATTGGAAGGAAGAGAAAGTCACCTCCGTAGGTGTGGGGAACGGTGGTGTAAATGTTGGTGTAGAAAAGGGATATCAAGGAGGTGGCACTGACGTTAATGTTGGTGGAGGAAATGGAGGAGTTTCTGTGAGCTCAGGACAAAAGGGAAAGCCAGTACATGTTGGAGTGGGGTATTCGCCATTTGATTACATTTATGCTGCGACCGAGACCCAATTACATGATGACCCCAATGAGGCCCTGTTCTTCTTGGAAAAGGACTTGCATCATGGAACAAAATTGAACTTGCACTTCACTAAGAGCTCAAATGAAGCAACATTCTTGCCTCGCCAAGTTGCGGATTCCATACCCTTCTCATCAAACAAGGTGAAAGACATATTGAACAAGTTTTCTGTCAAACCTGGGTCAGATGAGGCTGAGATTATGAAGAACACCATCAATGAGTGTGAAAAGCAGGGCATTAGAGGAGAGGAGAAGTATTGTGCAACTTCACTGGAGTCCATGGTTGATTTCAGCACTTCCAAGCTTGGGAAAAATGTTGAAGCCGTTTCTACAGAAGTGAACAAAGAAACTGAGTTACAACAATACATCATAGCACCAGGAGTAAAGAAGATGGGAGAGGACAAGGCCGTTGTGTGCCACAAGCAGAATTACCCATATGCGGTCTTTTACTGTCATAAAACTGATACCACTAGAGCTTATTCTGTGCCTTTGGATGGTGCTGACGGGAGCAGGGTCAAATCAGTAGCAGTGTGCCACACAGACACATCAGAATGGAACCCAAAGCATTTGGCCTTCCAAGTTCTCAGAGTTAAGCCAGGAACTGTTCCTGTCTGCCACCTGCTTCCTGAGGATCACGTTGTCTGGGTTTCCAAGTAGTAGAAACACACGAATCCCATTTGTGAAGTCCTTTAATAACTAGGCAGTTTTAATAGCATCACATGAGCTATAGAACTGAATCCTAGTACTTACATTACGTTATCCAACAATACCATCATGTTTGCTTTTACAACTTTACGCATGCTATATTTGCTTGTGATGTATTACATATGTGCTAATAATATCTGATATAGTGAAGCTTTTTCATTCGCATGAAAGTATGCCTTTCGATTTCGGATTATAGGCTGGCAGGATACCATTACCTTCTGATGATTAGTTTAGTGAAAGAGAAAACACGTAAAGAACATTTTCATTCCAAATAATGCAAATAATGATTAGTTTAGGCAAGAATTTCTCCGAGCAGAAATACTTTCCTAAACCTTGAGCATCACAGTTGAGTACACTAGGCTAATAAGAACTTAGTATTTTCATAAATCTTTGTGAAATTAATTATATTGATTGGTCTGTTGCACCCAACTAGATGCTCTAAGTTTAAGCAAAAATTTCTCTAAATTCAAGATCCTCTCGTATTACTACTAACATGAAAGAGTTATAATATTAAGTTGACATCACATCCACACTCAAACCATTAAGGCTTTCTTTGATATGGAGGGGAAATAAAAGGAAGAGATACAATAGAAAAGAAAAATAGAAGTGGATAAATTATCATTACTATTGTTTGGTATCATTAAATAAAAAGGAATGAATGTTTCTCTTCCTTAGTTAAGTTAGTTAGGTTTCAGTAGGAAAAAGAATGAACGTAAATAATTATCAAATTACGGTGTTATCCTTCAAAACATATAAATTTTGGTGGGATCTATAAAAATATTTTCCTTCCTTTTTCCTTCTCACAATGGAAAGATGCAAAATATATGTGGTGTAACACCCCAACTTTTGGCTAAATTATAATTTTGTCCTAATTGTACTATTTTATGTTTTCTGTGTGTTATAAAATTAATTTGACTGTTTCGTGACTGTATTTGACTGTTGTGTGTGGTTTACTCTGAGTCAAGAAAATAATAATTTTCGGGCCTGGAAAAATCTGTATATGATTATTCGGAACTGGGGGATCTTACTAAATCCAATTCCGAGTAATACGCATATCAATCTTTTATTTTTTAGAATTTATCTGTAAAATAAAAATATTTTATATTATAATATTATCTTATTATCTGGTGGACAGTACCTACTGACTTAAGAGCAGTAGTTCTGCCCAGTGGATAGTATAGTCATAAAGTTGATATGACTTACTATTTGGAGAACCAATAAAAACTAGTCAACGTTTCTGACTTGAATTATTTCTAAGCCAATGAGAAGTAGTCAACGAAAATGGCTAGACTTTCTAAACCAATAGGATGAAAGTCCACAAAAATAGATGGACTTAATGGATTAGTAAGTAGAAAACATGATTAAGTTAGTTTAAAACCTAATTAAGATAATCCAAAGTTCTTAAGTAGTAATTAAATGGAATAAACCTAGTTAGTCATTTATTAAAATTTTAGTTAGAGAATGTTCTAACATAATCAAGAAAGTGATTAGTTATCCTAAGTAACTAAATGATTAACTAAATAACTATGAAACCTAGCTAGATTTACCTAAACCTAATTAGGAAACAAAATGGATTAAGACTTGATTAGTTCTCCCTAAGTGCAATTTGGCCAAGCATCTTCAAGAAGGTTCAAGAACATGGTGACTTGTCTCTCTAAGCCAATAGGAAGCAACTTGGAGAGAAAGCATTGAAGATCCACCCTTGAACTCATCTAAGGCCATTAGGAGTCCTTAGTAGCCAACTAAGGAGGCCACCTCCTTTAGGGAGCCTCACGGCCAAGTGCGAGGATTAGAAGACCGTTTTCATTTCATCTTCATCTTTTCTATCTCACAAAGCTATTTTCTCCTTTCTCTTTCTTCCAAAAACCAAAAACACCATAGCTTCTCCTTTTGAAGCTCATAGTCACCATCACAAATCCATACCTCCACTCTTCTAAATTTTCATCCAACACCATTTCCTAAACCTAAACATCATTCTAAACATCTTTCATCTTGAGAGTTTCTTCAAAATCATCTATTTGAAGCTTGGAAATCAACCTTAAAGTTTCTTTCCTACAAGGTAAAAATCCTTGTTTCTTGTTTCTAACTTGATTCTTGAAGTTCTAAGCCATGATTGATCCATGATTTTTCATTTTCAACCATAGTTTGTAACTTTATAAATTGTTTAAGCTTGTTAGGGTTTTTCTTGGAGCCACACGAAATCATTAGGAAGAAGTCCAAGAAGGTTTTGTCTTCCTTATAGGTAAGAGGGAGATTTAATCTCATCAACCATGTATGGTGGTGAGAAAATGGATGTATTTGTGATGAAGAATTCCATAAGGATTCATTCACTTGGTTGTTTAAAGTTCTTCCTATTTGTGATTGATTTTGTTTGCAAGCATGTCTATAGCTTTAATATATTTGGTATGTGTTTATAGATGCATGATAATTATGGTAGGATGTGAATAACATGTTGAGGATTTGCATGAGTGTTCCAAAGAACACATGAAGCTCACGGCTTCATCACCATAAAGAGAACTAAAATGTTCTCAAATATTTTCTAAAGCATGGATTACTTAATTTAATTGGATTGATAATTTTACAAGAACTTAAGTGGTGGAAAATGATTTTAAAGATGAATTATAGAAGAATTTCGGCCAACATGTCTTTTGATACCTTTGATCTAAAATTATTTTCTAAGTGTGGACTATGTAATTAAATTAAAGAGAACTCAACTTGAATGAATTTTTGAGAATAAAATGAATGGAGTTATTTTAGAAACTTAATTAGAGAAATTAAGTATAGATGAGAAATAAATTGAACACTTGAAAAGTACTAACATAGAGCTCACCCTTTGAGTTTTGAAGCGCGTTAGCAAGTTTCAAGATGTAAATAATGGTTATGACTAAGAAAGGTAATTTATATAGGAAAACAGTAGAAAATATTAAGTAAAGGATTTTTAGAAGGAAATACTGTAAATAAATTTGGAAATAAATATATAATGGAGAAAAATTCAAAATATATTTTAAAACGTAAAGAAATATTTTACGCAGCTAAAAAATATTAGAAATACCTTACGTGTATTTAAAATAATAATTTTTAAATTACGCGATTGAGAAAACTATTTAAAAATGTTACGCAATTGAGAAAATGATTTAAAAATGTTATGCGATTGAGAAAATAATTAAAAAACACTATGCAATTTTAAAAACGTTGAAAAATATTTACGCGATTTAAAAATGTTGGAAAGAGGTGACACAATTATGAAAACGTAATAAAATATTTACGCGACTGAAAGGAACAGTAGTTACTATCAGGTTAAAGTGGCGGACCCGAATATGTGGAAAAATGGTACTGTAAGTGGTGATGTGCTATTATGGAAAATACTGATAATGAGGTTATTTGTGTATTCTGCCTTATGCACATGCATTGTGGAATGTGTCAATTTGGTTGAAATTAGCAATTGGCTGACGAGATGAATTACATCATAATGCAGGTGCAATAAGCGTAGTGTGGTTCATTGAGTGAACTTGGAGGCGTTAGTGTGCGGAGGATTCTACATGTGGACAGTTGGTAGCTCCTCTAGGTCGTGGTAACGAGCAATGCACTAGCGATCTCGACAAGCACTATACTTAATCAGGATCTTGTGGAGACTATCCGATACAATGCCTGTTGTGCACAATGTTTTGACTATGTACTACTTACACGACATTTTGACTATGTATTGTTTACACGATGTTTGACTGTGTAAATACTTGGTTGGGGCAGCCTGAGGTACGGACATGTCTTTCAGATCATTCTCTCTGATGTTGTGTTTAGCTCCATGGAGTAAGAATGAGTCTGTGTACATTTGCATATGTGGTCTGCATCATAATATGATTATTTATGTTTGATTTTGAGATATTATGTATGTTGTGATAATATGGATTATTGTTTCAATTGTTATATCTATTTGTATTGTCATTTTCTGTATTGCCATGCTGGTAATGATGTAGATTGTCTCACCTCTTTGTGTACATTTTCTATATTATTATTTATGTTCCATAAAGATTATGAGGAAGAAGAAGAGGAGCTGCCTCTGGACAATCAGTGCGAGGAGGAGCAACATCCAAGCGACCAGTGCGAAGAAGGCAAGCCTCTAGATCATCCATATCATTTAGATTGATCGACACCAAGGTTTCTGTCTTTCGATGATCTCCCAGAGGAGGATCTTTCGGAGGATTAAAACTTTTAGTTTGGTACTTGGGCTAGTTTATGGTTGCTTAAAACCAAACAGTTTACTGCTTTCTTAAATAGTTGTAGTGTGTAATTATTTGTATCTTAAAGACAAAATCATATATATATATTATGACGTGTGCAACACCCTTGTGGGGATGTCACATATATAAAGAAAATAAAAGAAAGATAAATAAAATCTACCCAAGTTGTAAAACATTTGTTACGTACTAATACAGGTTGTAAAATATTTCTTGTTAAACAGAATATTATTAAATAAAATAACGCGGAAACATAAAATAAACAGAACAACATCACTCATAATATACATATGGTCTAAGTTATAAGTTATACAAATAATTTACAATTATACCTACAAATATTTAAACGAAACGAAAGAAACAAAAACAGTAAAGAGTCAATATATACATACGCGAGACGCGCCCAAAATACACATCATACATATTTAACCCTCGAAGGATCACTCTCAGGAAGATCTTCAGGAGATAAATATCCAGGATGCCTCGACTCTCGGCGAAAACGAGACCGCGCAGTCGATACGATACTCATCTCACTAGGCTCAGTGGACACACCACCCCAATAACGCCTAAGAGATAAAGGCAACTCTAAGTGCAAAAACACAGTAGTCGTCATAACTGGCTCTCCATCAAACTCATGTCGTAGGGACACAGTCAACCGTCCCACGTAAGTCACTGAGTCTCTATCTCCCCGCAGATGCCAAGCTAACGATCCACCGTGAAACTCAAGTTGCACAAAACCCAAAAATCCTGGCACCGCCATACCCAAACAAATCAGTCCAATGGATATGGATGATCAGATGGTTCTTGGTCGTCGTACTGATCTTCGGCTTGCTGCTCTTCTTCCTCCTCAGGATACAAAATCTCAAGAGGCTGGTCCTCTTTCTTAAACTCTTTACCACGTAAATAAATATATACAGAAAACACATACAATAAAGAGGTAAGACAATCTAAAATCATCACAAACATGGTAAATAAGAAAACGACAAACAACAGATATACAGTTCATGCAATATGAAAAGCTATAATAGTAATTAATAACAGGATAGTGTAAAGATTTAAATGTCACAACAACACATAATATCACGATAAAATAGTATCACGATAAAAAAATATCACGTATAGAATAATATCACGTAAAATAAAATAAGAAATAGACAATTTATCATAATAATAACCAGATAAAAATAAACGAGATAAAATAAAATAATGTCCAAGATATATTCATATGCAATATGACACGATCCTACTCCATGGAGCTAAACACATACAGATATCAGAGAGAATGACCCGCAAAATCTATTAGTACCATGGCTGCCCAACCAAACTATTGCGCTGTCTCACGTTGCGTCTATAGCCCCACGACACATGGAACCCACTGTCCAGGCGTGGTGTAGTTCACTGTCTCACGTTGTGGCACTACAGGCAATGTACTATTAGATTTTACGAAATCTCGATTAAATATAGTGCGTGTCGAGTCCATTAGTGTGCTATCGGTTACCACGGCCCAGCGGAGCGACCGACTGTCCATATATGGAATCCCGTACACTAACGTCTCCAAGTTCATAAAGACAATGAACCACACTACGTTTATCGCATCGACAACACGATGTGATTCACCTCGTCAACCAATCCACCAAAAATTGGCATAAACTCAATATATGATCCAAAAATATGAAATTACCAAAATACCTTTAATAAAAATATATCCCCAAAGATAAAAAGATACAGTAAGCCCCACCGGACAAATACTGTTCCAAAGCCTGTACGGGTTCACCTCATAGCCCGACAACAGAAAAAATACAGAAAATACTATTTTGGTCAATCGCGTAGAAATTTTATCGCATTTTTACAATCTCGTCATTTTTACAAACGTTTTTAAATCGCGTAAATCTATTTTTCTGATTTTAAAATCGCGTAGAGTTTTTAATACGTTTTCTCAATCGCGTAAGATTTTTAAATCATTTTATTGTCCAAATCCCTTAAAAATTATTGTTTAAATAAACAGAAATAATAAATAATACGTTTAAACTACGTAAAATATTTTTCATACCGTATACTGTCTTTTGGACATCTTTTCTATCTTATTTGTCCGTTTTTAATAAAAATTGACAGTATTTTGTTTAGAAACTTATATTAATGATTTTCTAATTTTTCCATAAAAATTCTGTTTACTTAATTTTTAAACCATATAATTTAATCCTTTTGAAAACCACTAACATGCTTCAAAATTATAGCATGAGCCATATGTTAGAAATTTTCAAAAGTTACTGTATTTCCTTTCTAACAGTAAAATAAATGGTTTTAGTTGATTAAACCTAATTCAAATCAATTTATTTCTTCAAAACTCATTTTAGAAAATTTCTTTTTAACATATATTGCATCTTTATACTTGAAAATGGTTTGGAATTGATTTTAGAAATCATGGATACTTGGTTTGGCATGTTGGCCGAAATATATACTTGTGTCATTTGATCTCTAAATTCATTTTCCTTCATCTAAACAATTTTATATCTTGTTAATTTGCCTAGGTTAATTAAATCACATTTTAAGAAAATGATGAGAACATTTTGGTTCTCCATTTTTGGTTAATGGTCGTGAGCCTTATTGATGTGTTCTTTGGAACACTCATGCAAATCTTGGCATGTTATTCACATCCTATAAATTATCATGCATTTCTAACACATACAAATTATCAAAGCTTGTAGACATGCAAATCAAAGCTTGTAGACATGCAACTTCATACAAATTATTACAAACATCAAATAGGAAAGCTACTAACAAACACACAAATAAGCTACTAACAATCACACATAGGAATCCTTATGGATTCTACAATCACAACAATCAATCTCCATCTTCTTACCACCACCCAATGATGATAAGATTAGTCTTCCTCTTACCTTAAATGAAGACAAAATACTCTTTCACACCTCCTCTAGGGTTTCGATTTTCTCCTTCAAAACCTAACAAACTTAAACAAAAAAAATCTACAAGTTACTAACCATAAAAGAGAGCTTAAACCATGGATAAATCATGGCTTAGAACTTTGAAAAAGAGTTTAGAAATGGAAAACAAGAAATTTCACCTTCTAGGTAAAATTTTCCAAGTAGGTGTCCAAGCTTCAAATGAAGGATTTTGCAAGAACTCTCAACTAGAGATGTTCTTAGGATTGTGTTTAGGTTTAGAAAACTTGGTTAGATAAATTTTTGAGTGATTGGATGGTGTAGTTTATGGTTTGGCCGAATAGAGCTTCAAGGAAGCTTCAATGGAGTTTAGGGTTTTTGGAAGAGAGAGAAGAGAGAAAATGCATGAAGAGTGAAATGATTTTTGGTCCTCCAAAGGCCAAATGGCCATAGACTTCAAGCCATGCAAGGTGTCCATTGGGTTGGCTTCATCCAAGCCTTAGAATGGATCAAAGGTCAAGATTAAAACTTGATTAGCAAGCTTAACTCTCATTGGTTGATTTTAGCATTGTCATTAACCTAGTCACCATGCTTAGTCACTAATTAGCCTAGTCATTAAGCTTAGTCACCATGTTCTTGAAAGTTCTACTATTAATGATGCTTAATTAAGCTACTAAGTTAACTGTTTTAACTAAACGTGGGTCCCGCAAAACATTTTCGGGTCCACTGTCATCTAATTATACTGACTAATAAAATAATATTATAATAATACAAAATTATTTTATTTGACAGTTAAATCCTAAAAATTAAAAGATCAACAACAGTATCATTCAGAATCGGGTTTAGTAAGATTTCCCAGTTCTGAATAATTAAAACAAGATTTCCCCGGCCCAGAAAATATTATTTTCCTGTCCCGGAGCAAATCGCACAAAAAGTCCAAATAAAATCATAGACAGTAATATTAAGCACTGTAACATATAGAAAAATTAAAAACAATACAATCGGGACGTAATGGTCATTTTTTTATTTTTTCCCACAACGAAGCAAATCATCCAAAACGTTCAAATAAAATTACAGACAGTATTATATGTCTGTATATCTCCCAGAAAAATTAAAACAGTAGCTTGACAAAACTTTTATTTTACCGTCTCGAAACAAATTACGTAAAACGACTAAATAAAATTTTAGCCTGTAAAACGTATTTGTATTTCATACAGAAAAATAAGAAACAGTAAAATAGGGACACAACAGTCGTTTACACAAAAGTTTGAAAAACAGCAAACAGGACATTCGGAATATTTTTCCAAAAATTGGGGTGTTACAACGTGTACTTAATAGTTTGTTTTATTTCATGTTCTGTTTATTTTATTTATTAATATAATGTATAAAAATAAAATTTTTCACAATTGACACTACTATATGTACTAAATGATTTATAACTTGGGTAAAGGTTTATTATATTTATCGTAAATGTGACATCCCCAGTTGAGTGTTACATTAGTTGGTATCAGAGCCCAAGTTAGAGTCTTTTGGGGTTGTGGTTGGGTCTATTTTTGCTTGTGTGGTGTGATTCTCTATGATTTATTTCTGAAAGGTTACATCTAACTTTGTTTTATCCTGTTTGATTGATTGAAGAAAGAAGATGTCTGGTGGTAGAAGAACGTGTGCGAACGTGGAACGTAATGTTGATCTAATGATTGCAACTGTTGAGGCTATGCAGCGTATGGCAGGTGATTACTCAGCAGAATCAACAGTAGCCTAGTAACAAGAGGCGACTGCTGATGCTCTGAACTTGTCTGAGTTTAGACGCAATAATCCGCCACAGTTTAGAGGCGAGTTTGATCCTAAGAAAACGAGTCTTTGGATCCAAGACTTGGAAAAGATCTTTGAAGGAATGAGGTGTGCAGATGATCGAAAGGTGACATATGCTACTTTTATGTTGAGAGGGGATGGTGAGAACTGGTGGAGAGGAACTCGGCGATTACTGCAAGCTGAGGGAACTGAAATTACCTGGGAAGTATTTTGTGAAGTATTTCTGGAGAAGTATTTTCCTGCTAGTGCTTGACATGCCAAGGAAATGGAATTTCTTGGTTTACGTCAAGGCAATATGGTTGTTGGTGAGTATGTTGCCAAATTTGAGAGCTTGTCACAGTTCTCAAGGTATTTCGAAATCCATCCTGATGAGGAGTGGAAATGCCGTAAGTTTGAAGAGGGACTGAGGGTAGAGTTGAAACGAGGAGTGCTACCCATGAGGATGAGTCAATTTCCTACTTTGATGGATACATGTCGACGACTCGAGGAGCTGGAGCCATCAAGAGATCCGAGAAATCGTAACTTTGGACCGACTAGGTTTTAAAGAGGAGGCAACAACAATAACAACAAGTTTCAGCGTAAACCGTATTTGAGACTACCAGGAAATCAACCCCAACGTCCATCTTTTGGGGGAAGTTCTAGTGGTAATAAAGCTAGTCCAAATGTGGCGTTTACGCTGAAGGGTTTTAAATGTGGAAAGAGTGGCCACATATCCAGAGATTGTTCAATCAAGGGAACAATCAATTTCAAGTATGGAAGACTTGGACACGTTTCTAGGGATTATAATCAGCCAGAAAGGAAGCCAACTGTGAGTAATGTTCATGCTACTTAGCCGCGATCTGGAGGGCGAGTATACACGATGAGCAGAGCTGAAGCTTCCTAGTCCAAAGATCTTATTTAGGGGAAGGTGTCATAGAAGGTAATCTTTTGACTGTGATATATGATTTGGGTGCAACACATTCATTTATTGCGTATGACTGTGTGGATCAGTTGAAATTACCTATGTCTTCTCTGAGTTTTCAATTGGTTGTTTCTACACTAACTACCAAGCTTGTTGTTACATCTCAAGTATGTTTGAACTGCCCTATTACTATCCATAATCGAGTCTCTTTTGTTAATTTAATTTGCTTACCTCTTGTCGAAATAGATATAATTTTAGGAATGGAGTGGTTATCTTCTAACCATATCCTATTAGATTGTGCCAATAAAACCTTAGTTTTTCCTAAGGATGAGAATTCTGGATTTTTAACTGCCGTCAAGGTCAAATCATTGCTAAGGGATAGAGCTCAAGGATACATGCTACTATCTTCTTTGGAAGTCAAGAGTGAAAAAGATGTGAACGCTATTTCTGTCGTTAATGAGTTTCTCGAGGTTTTCCCGATGAGATACCCGGTTTACCACCGGAAAGAAAGATAGAATTTTATATTGATCTTGTACCAGGAGCAGGTCCTATTTCAATTGCATCATATAGGATATCACCATCGGAATTAGTAGAGTTGAAGAAGCAATTAGAGGAACTGTTGAAAAAATAGTTTGTGCGACCTAGTGTTTCACTGTGGGGAGCACCAGTACTGCTAGTCAAGAAGAAGGATGGAACTTCTCATCTTTGTGTGGATTATCGTCAGCTGAACAAGGTCACGATAAAGAATAAGTATCCACTTCCAAGGATTGATGATTTGATGGACCAATTGAAAGGAACAGTTATTTTCTCTAAGATAGATCTGCGATCAGGTTATCATCAAATTCGTGTCAAGGTAGATGATATACCTAAGATAACTTTTCAAACTCGTTACGGGCATTATGAGTATCAAGTGATGTCGTTTGGAGTGACGAATGCTCCTGCTATATTCATGGATTACATGAATAGGATTTTTCGTCCATACCTAGACATATTTGTTATTGTGTTTATCCATGACATTCTGATCTACTCTCAAAATTAGGAAGAGCATGCTGAACATCTCAGTATAGTTCTCCAAATTTTGAAAGAAAAGAAGTTGTATGCAAAGTTGGCGAAGTGTGAATTTTGGTTAAAAGAAGTTCAATTTCTGGGTCACGTGATTTCTAAGGTATTACGGTGGATCCATCAAAAGTGGAAACCATTTTACAATGGGAAAAGCCAAAGACAGTGACTGAGATCCGGAGTTTTGTTGGAATGGCCGAATATTACTGAAGGTTTATTGAAGGTTTCTCCAAGATAGCCGGACCTCTTACTTAACTCACAAGGAAGAATTAAGCTTTTGATTGGACAGAAGAATGTGAAGCAACTTTCCAAGAGTTGAAAAAGAGATTGATGATTGCACTAGTGTTGATTTTGCCGGATCCAAACAAAACTTTCGAGGTGTATTGTGACGCTTCTTACTAGGGGTTAGGATGTGTGTTAATGCAGAATAGAAATGTGGTAGCCTATGCTTCAAGACAATTGAAGGTACACGAGAGGAACTGTAACACCACAAAATTTCCTATCTATTAGACAGTAATTTTGACAATTAACAGAATTTTACTGTTTAGTGATTTCTGTGTACTGTAAAATTATTTTGAGTATTCCGTCAGCACATTTGATTGTTTCGGGCCGGAGAAAATCTTTAAGTATTTATTTCTCTTAACTGTTAATTATTTTTAACAATCTGACTTGATTTTCATACGTTTTCTAATAATTGTGATTTTTATGGATGATTATAAATATTTATATTTCTTTGATTGTTTTTGGGCAGTTTGTGGGCCCAGGTGGCCTTACGTGGGCCTAGGTGAGTCCCGCAAAGTGAAAAATTTTCTACGCATAGAAAAATTTGTATTATTTAGACGGAGACATGTGATCTTACTAAACCTGAATCCGGAAATAGTTTTTAGAAAATTTTTTGTACTGTGTTTTGTACTGTATTTAATTATCAGGCGATAAAAATACAGTAAGTATATTCTTTCGTGGGGTTATAGCAGATAAAAATAGAAATTATACTGCTTAAGTCAACGATAGTGGTTATGACAACTTTTGACGGACCAATAGGAAACAAGTTTAATTCTTTTGATGGACCAATAGGAAGCAAGTCTAATATTGAAGACTTTGATATCAACCGTCGATTTAATCAACGGTGTAGGATTAGTTTAATAAAATGGCTATGACCATTTATAACCGTTGGATTTAGATTTAAATCAAGGGTGGAGATTTGGTCTTCTAAAATGGCTATGACTAATTATGACCCTTGGATTAAAAGTTAGAAGGAGTAATCTTGCCTTCATTTTGGATATGCATCTAATGGCTAAGATTTCAAGGAGGAAAGATCTAATGGCCAAGATTAAGTCTTCTAATCAAAAGTCTACCTAAATCCTAACCATTGATCTAATCAATAGCTTAAATGGCTCTAAATGATGGCTAGAAAAGATGACAATATTATGGAATGCATGGATGGAGGGGGGACGGTTTTGTGCTTGTTTTAGAAGTTAAAGGAAAGTTTGAAGACCATTATTAGTGGTCTTGGTCTTTATGAATCATTATTGATTCATTTTGCACTCTTAGGAGAATGCATGAAGGGGGGACGGTTTTGGTGCATGCTTAAGAGCATAGAATGGTTTCAAGACCATTATTACTCCATCTTGATCATTATTGATCATTTCCAAAAACCTAAAGCTCTTAGAAAAATTTCTCTCCTTCTCCTTCAAGCATGGTTCGGCCATGATCACTAAACCTACCTTCCATCACTCAAAAATTTTATCCAACCTAATTTCTTGAATCCTTACCTTATTCTAAGAACATCTCTAGTTATGAGTTTTCACAAAATCATTCATCTTGAGTTTCAAATCCAAGCTTCAAGTTTCTATCATAAAGGGTAAAGTTCTTATCTCTTCACCCAAACTTCAAGTTTTAATTTTCTAAGCCATGCTTGAACCATGGTTTACCTATTTCTACACTTGTTATTGATTTTAACATTTGTTTATGATTTTTAGGGATTTTTCCTTGGAGATCTACGAAATTGGTAGGAAGGAAAACTAAGTGTTTTCACTTCATTCTTTATCTTAACCAAGTCTAAGAAGCCTTTCTTTCACAAAAATCAAAACCTCCAACCTTGTTCTTCAAGAGGAATTTCGGCCATATCACCCAAAATCATCATCCAATCTCTTTTAATTTCATCCAACCATAGATCTTGAATCTACATGCTATTCTAAGAAACTTTCATGTTGAAGACTTTCTCTAAATCATCCATCTTCAACCTTGTTCTTCAAGCTAAAGATTGGAGCTTTATTGGTGAAGTTTATTAATATTCACTTTTCTTTTGATTTTCAAGATTCTAAGCCATGTTTGATCCATGGTTTATCTTGTTTAAGCTTGATTTACTAATAAATATATGTTTTGTTTTGTATTTGAGAAGCCCTTGGTGGTGAAGGACTTGGAAAAAGAAGCAAAACAAGGAGCTTTTGAGGATCTTCAAGAGGTAAGAGGGAGATTCATCTCACCAACCAAGATGGTGGTGAGAGATGGTTGTGTATTTGATGGATGGTGAATCCATGTGAGGATTCATATCCATGGTCATGTAATTATTTGTGGGTGTTTATGTGTTTATGTGGTTTATATGCTTAGCATGGTTTATTTGTGCTTGCATGCTTAGTATGATTTATTGTCTTAATTATGGCATGCTTGTGGTATTTATGATGAAATATGTATATATATGTCATGATTTGATGATGAAAAGGAAAACAATTTTTGGTTCCAAAGAACCATAGAAGCACACGGCCTCAAGGGTGATTTTTGAGTAAAAAGATTCTAAGTATTTTATTAATCATGAGTTTTAAATGAAAAGAGCAATGAGTTGATGATTGTAAGGATTTGCAAAGAAAGTGAAAAATGAAAATGAACAAATGATTTGATTTCAAAGACCAAGTGCTCACGGTTTTTGTTAAGGAATTTTTAATGGTTTTGTTTGTGTAAAACCATATCAATTTAGAAGGAAAAATATTTGATGGCCATTTAAAAACAAGTACCACGGTTTTGAAGGTTTGTGAATACCTTGATTTTATAAAGGAAAAGTATTTGATGGCTTCAATGGCCAAAGACTCCACGGTTTTTAGGACATTGGAATAGTTTTGGTTTTATGAAACAAAGTGATTTCAAAGTGGAAACAAAGTGTTTGAATAAAGTGTTTTAGTACAAGGATTAAAGAAAATGGAAACAAGGTGTTTTGTTACTTGCAAAATGGAATGTCGTTTACGAAAGACAAAGAGAGGTTGAAAATGTTTGAACCTCAATTTATTTTGAAGAAAATTGATTTTGGAATTGATTTGAGAAAACTGGAGAATATAAGAGTGATTTGATATTTTCTAACGTATAACTCATCCTTTGGGTTTTGGAGAGCGTTAGTAATTTTTAAAGTGAGAAACATTGATTTAATTCAATGGAATTGTGAATTTGTGGAATAAATTGCGAAAAGGATTTTCTTGAGTAAGAAAATGTGGAAAATAATGTGAGTAGTCATATTATTTTGAGAAAGGTTGAAATGGAATTTTTGAAGGTTGAGAAATATTTTTTGTAATGAAATTATGGTGAAAAATGATTTACATAACTTAAAAACGTGATTTTTAAGCTACGCAATTTGAAAAAAAATGTTTAAATATTTCCACGCGATTTGAGGAACGTTGAAATATTTCTACGCAATTTAGAAAGTGTTTAAATATTTTACGCATTTGAAATATTGTGGAAAAATCGCTACGCATTTAAAAATGGTGGAATATTTTTACGTGATTAATGAAAATGTTGAAAAATCAATACGAAATTTGAAAACGTAATAGAAGTGTTGCGGAATAGTGAAAACATAACAAAAATGTTGCGCGATTGTGAAAACACGATGAAAGTGTTTTGTGACTAAAAAAATGCGATAATATGATTTCACTGTTGAAAATACAGTATTATTACTGTTGGGCTAGTGTGTGGACCCTGATTATGAGATTATGAAATTAAACTGAGAATGGACCAATGTGTGGACCCTGAATATGAAATGATAAATTTTGCCTATGTTTGGCATTGGTGCATTGAACATGCATTGGAAAGGTCCGATGAACTGTATGAGGCTATTTGCCTAGGAGAGACGTACACCTCTTGAGTGGGTGCGATATGCGTAGTGTAAGTCACTTGATGACCTTAGGGGCATCGGGGTGTGGGTTGCTTACATGGGTGGTTGGTCGCGCTTCTTCCCGTAGGTTAGACCGATGCAACGCACCGATGATCCTGACCGAGACACTATTCTTAATCGAGATCTCGTAAAGACTGTCGTGTATATGCTAGATGTGCAAAATCCAAATAAAGATTATAGCACGTGGTCTGAGGCATTTTGGTATAGACAGATCTTTCAGATCAGCTTCTCCGAACTAAGTATTAGCTCCATGGAGTAGGACATTGAGTCTATGTGCGCATGCATGAAACTGAGCATTTATATCTATGTGATATAGTAATTGAGGAATATTGGCTATGACAATTGTTCTGTTGAGAAATACTAGATGGTGATGATGATAAATAATGTTGATGCTATTATTGTTATTATCGTATAATTTGAATTGATGAATATTTGGATATCGTTGAGGACATCATCGTGAATATTGAATGATATTTGAACTGATAAATAATTGGATGATGATAGTTGATTAATGTTGAGTGCATTATTGGAATTATGGTATGACATATCTGTATGGTATGCTGTTTATGTTATCTCTATACTACTATGTTAGTATTGGCGTAGGTGATCTCACCTCTTTGTTATATTGTTTGGTTGGGCTTGTGTTGTAAAAATTATATAATAGATGGAATGAGTTGTCTTAGACATGACGGGTGGTAGATATTCTAAAATTGGTGACAACATCAGAGAATGACCATTCCAGATTTGATAGCGTGCAATGTTGACAAGGAACAGATGTCTGATGCATCCAGATGGATACAAGAAGGAATAAGTATGTTAAGTTTTCTCGTTAGTGTTGTACCGTGCTATTAAGTAGGACCTGTCATAGGGTTTGCTACTGTTAAAAAGAGAGAGTTTTTTGTTAGTTTTATATTTCTCTTTAAATTGTTAAATATTAATTGGTGTCAATATTGTATATTAAATATATTTTCAGTAATATTTATGGATCTCAGTAAGTTTATGTTTCCGTCTTTGATGAAAAGATAATTTTAAAACCCATCTTTTATAACTCAAACCTTGTTTATGAACTTCTTTACATATTATGAGTTGGGAGTCGAAAATGTGATACCCTGAGGGGGGTGTTACATTAGTTGGTATCAGAGCACGGTTTGAGTCTTGGGGTTTATGGTTAGGTCTATTTTGCTTGTGTTGTGTTCTCTGTGTGTTTGATTTCCGAAAGGAAACAATGTTATTTGAAATGGATACCAAATCCATTTTATTTTGATTTGTCCATCTTTGAAGAAAGGAAATGGCTCGTGGTAGACGTACGTGTGTGGAAGCAGAACGTGACACTAATAATATGGTTACCACTACGGGAGCAATGCGGAAGACAATTGACGTGACAGTATAACAAGAACAGAGGATCGCCGAACAACAGAAGCTAAAAGTTGAGGTTCAGGATCTGATGGAAGAGAATCAGTTTTGAAATACAAGAATTCGTAATTTTGGAATTGGGTATCTAAAGGAGGGATATTAGGAAAGTAATTGATTATAACGGAAAACATATTTACGACCATTGGGAAATCAGCAACAGTAAGATGTGTGGAAGAAGGTACTTAACAAAGGATTGTACGTCCAAAGAAACAATTTGTTTTAAGTGTGGAAAGTTTGGACACATTTTTAGAGATTGTGTTCCATTGTAAACAGAGTTTTCTGTTAGTAAAATCTCAGATAGTAGGGAGAGTCGATACGTCGAATGGAACGGGAGTGTTCTGAGCTAAAGATATAAACAAGGGAGACTATATTGTAGAAGGTAATTCTTTACCTATTCTTTATAGCATATGATTGAGTAATCAATTATATGTTGGTGTTATCTGTGTCTTCATTATCTTCTGACTTGCTGAATTCTGTTTCTATTCTTAGCCTATCGAGCTACTCAAGTTAGTCAAATTATTGCTATAGATTAAATTTTTGTGTTAGTTTGATCTGTTTATTTCTTTCATAAATAGATGTGATCTTTGAAACGGATTGATTATTTTCTGACCATATCCTATGAGATTGTCTCAATAAAGTGTTAGTATTCCAAAAAAATTCGTTCTTAAAATATATATATATATATCAGGCAAAATCAAATTCTTGTTGAATATGTTTGGTAACACATCAGATAGTTTTGCTATCTTTCACAATGTTTTTCATGTATTGCAATTTGCAAGAAAGAATATTTTGCAAGAAAGGATATTCCTATTCAAATCCATGTCATAGTATCTGGTACAGTGTTGTTGAAAGAGAACTCGATGTGTGAGATATTTCTTGTTAAGAGCAAAGGCAGGAGAATGAAGCGATACAAGGACAAGGAAATTTCAAGTGTTGTTGTTCGGAGTGGCGAATGCTTTCGCAATATCCATGGATTAGGTGAGTAGAATTTTTCGTCCTTATTTAGATTGAATTGTCATTATTTCTTTGTTGATGACATCCTGATCTATTCTCGAAATTATGAGGAACAATACTGAACATCTCATTGTGATTTTCCAAGTTCTAAAAGAGAAATGGTTATATGCTAAGTTGTTAAGATGTGAATTCTGAATGGATGAAGTTTAGTTTTGGGTTCCGTAAATCTAAAGAAGGAATTACGATTGATCCGTTAAAGGTTAAAAATGTGTTTGATTACTTATTTGGTATTAGTTCTGTCTAATTCCAGTGAACCATTAGAGGTGAACAGTGATGCATTACATCGGAGTTTAAGATATCAGTTTGATTAGGAGAAATTGATCGCGAGGCAAAGAATTTTTATTGGTTAAAATCGTTTAGAATGATGTAAGTAGAGAAGCAATATAAGAGTTAGAGGATAAGATAAAAGAACAATATCCATATTTATTCTAAGGATGTGAAATCAGGTTTGTTAAATTTCGAGGACGAAATTTCTTTTTAGAGGGGGAGTATTGTAACACCCCAAAATTTCATATCTATTAGACAGTAATTTTGACAGTTAACAGAATTCTACTGTTTAGTGATTTCTGTATACTGTAAAATTATTGAGTATTCCGTAAGCGCATTTGATCGTTTTGAGTGATTTACTCCGTGTCAAGAAAATAATAATTTTTAAGCCGGAGAAAATCTTTAAGTATTTATTTCTCTTGACTGTTAATTATTTTTAACAATTTGACTTGATTTTCATACATTTTCTAATAATTATGATTTTTGTGGATAATTATAAATTTTTATATTTCTCTGATTATTTTTGGGTGGTTTGTGGGCCTAGGTGGGTCTCGCAAAGTAAAAATTTTTCTACGCATAGAAAAATTTGTACTGTTTAGACGGAGACAGGTGATCTTACTAAACCTGAATCCAGAAACAGTTTTTAGAAAATTTCTTGTATTGTGTTTTGTACTGTATTTAATTATCGGGCGATAAAAATACAGTAAATATATTCTTTTGTGGGGTTTTAGCAGATAAAAATAGAAATTATACTGCTTAAGTCAACGATAGTGGTTATGACAACTTTTGACGGACCAATAGGAAACAAGTTTAATTCTTTTGACGGACCAATAGGAAGCAAGTCTAATATTGAAGACTTTGATATCAACCGTCGATTTAATCAATGGTGTAGGATTATTCTAATAAAATGGCTATGACCATTTATAACCGATAGATTTAGATTTAAATCAAGGGTGGAGATTTGGTCTTCTAAAATGGCTATGACTAATTATGACCCTTGGATTAAAAGTTAGAAGGAGTAATATTGACCCTTCATTTTGGAGATACATCTAATGGCTAGGATTTCAAGGAGGAAAGATCTAATGGCCTAGATTAAGTCTTCTAATCAAAAGTCTACCTAAATCCTAACCATTGATCTAATCAATGGCTTAAATGGCTCTAAATGGTGGCTAGAAAAGATGACAACATTATGGAATGCATGGATGGAGGGGGGGATGGTTTTGTGCTTGTTTTAGGAGTTAAAGGAAAGTTTGAAGACCATTATTAGTGATCTTGGTCTTTATGAATCATTATTGATTCATTTTGCACTCTTAGGAGAATGCATGGAGGGAGGGATGGTTTTGGTGCATGCTTAAGAGCATAGAATGGTTTCAAGACCATTATTACTCCATCTTGATCATTATTAATCATTTCCAAAAACCTAAAGCTCTTAGAAAAATTTCCCTCCTTCTCCTTCAAGCATGGTTTGGCCATGATCACTAAACCTACCTTCCATCACTCAAAATTTTTATCTAACCTAGTTTCTTGAATCCTTACCTTATTCTAAGAACATCTCTAGTTATGGGTTTTCACAAAATCATTCATCTTGAGTTTCAAATCCAAGCTTCAAGTTTCTATCATAAAGGGTAAAGTTCTTATCTCTTCACCCAAACCTCAAGTTTTAATTTTCTAAGCCATGCTTGAACCATGGTTTACCTATTTCTACACTTGTTATTGATTTTAACATTTATTTATGATTTTTAGCGATTTTTCCTTGGACATCTACGAAATTGGTAGGAAGGAAAACTAAGGTTGTGTTTGGAATGAATAAAAATAGGAAATGATTTGATTTGATTTGATTTGAATTGAATTAAATTGATTTGATTTAAAAATCAAATTTTGTGTTTGGAACTTTAAAAAAAAATAGGATTTGAATTGATTTAGAAATCAAATTTTGTGTTTGGAATTCATTAAAATGAGAATTGATTTGATTTGATTTTATTATTTTACATTTTAACCCTTATGAAATGTTGTTAGAGGTAGTTACTAAGGGTAAAATAGTCTATTTATTTCAAATCAAATCAAATCCTAACAAATCCTATCAAAATTGATAGAATTTCTAAAACAAAAGGAATGAAATCCATGAGATTTTAGAAATCAAATCATTTCTCATTTTTAAACATTCCAAACACAAAATTTAATTAAATTTGATTTATAAATCAAATCATTTCCCATTTTTTTACATTCCAAACACACTCTAAGTGTTTTCACTTCATTCTTTATCTTAACCAAGTCTAAGAAGCCTTTCTTTCACAAAAATCAAAAACTGCAACCTTGTTCTTCAAGAGGAATTTCGGCCATATCACCCAAAATCATCATCCAATCTCTTTTAATTTCATCCAACCATAGATCTTGAATCTACATGCTATTCTAAGCAACTTTCATGTTGAAGACTTTCTCTAAATCATCCATCTTCAAGCTAAAGATTGGAGCTTTATTGGTGAAGTTTATTAATCTTCACTTTTCTTTTGATTTTCAAGATTCTAAGCCATGTTTGATCCATGGTTTATCTTGTTTAAGCTTGATTTACTAATAAATATATGTTTTGTTTTGTATTTGAGAAGCCCTTGGTGGTGAAGGACTTGGAAAAAGAAGCAAAACAAGGAGCTTTTGAGGATCTTCAAGAGGTAAGAGGGAGATTCATCTCACCAACCAAGATGGTGGTGAGAGATGGTTGTGTATTTGATGGATGGTGAATCCATGTGAGGATTCATATCCATGGTCATGTAATTATTTGTGGGTGTTTATGTGTTTATGTGGTTTATATGCTTAGCATGGTTTATTTGTGCTTGAATGCTTAGTATGATTTATTGTCTTAATTATGGCATGCTTGTGGTATTTATGATGAAATATGTATATATATGTCATGATTTGATGATGAAAAGGAAAACAATTTTTGGTTCTAAAGAATCATAGAAGCACACGGCCTCAAGGGTGATTTTTGAGTAAAAAGATTCTAAGTATTTTATTAATCATGAGTTTTAAATGAAAAGAGCAATGAGTTGATGATTTTAAGGATTTGCAAAGAAAGTGAAAAATGAAAATGAACAAATGATTTGATTTCAAAGACCAAGTGCTCACGGTTTTTGTTAAGGAATTTTTAATGATTTTGTTTGTGTAAAACTATATCAATTTAGAAGGAAAAATATTTGATGGCCATTTGAAAACAAGTACCACGGTTTTGAAGGTTTGTGAATACCTTGATTTTATAAAGGAAAAGTATTTGATGGCTTCAATGGCCAAAGACTCCACGGTTTTTGGGAGATTGGAATAGTTTTGGTTTTATGAAACAAAGTGATTTCAAAGTGGAAACAAAGTGTTTGAACAAAGTGTTTTAGTACAAGGATTAAAGAAAATGGAAACAAGGTGTTTTGTTACTTGTAAAATGGAATTTCGTTTACGAAAGACAAAGAGAGGTTGAAAGTGTTTGAACCTCAATTTATTTTGAAGAAAATTGATTTTGGAATTGATTTGAGAAAAATGGAGAACATAAGAGTGATTTGATGGTTTCTAACGTGTAACTCATCCTTTGGGTTTTGGAGAGCATTAGTAATTTTTAAAGTGAGAAACATTGATTTTATTCAATGGAATTGTGAATTTGAGGAATAAATTGCGAAAAGGATTTTCTTGAGTAAGAAAATGTGGAAAATAATGTGAGTAGTCATATTATTTTGAGAAAGGTTGAAATGGAATTTTTGAAGGTTGAGAAATATTTTTCGTAATGAAATTAAGGTGAAAAATGATTTACGTAACTTAAAAACGTGATTTTTAAGCTACGCAATTTGAAAAAAATGTTTAAATATTTCCACGCGATTTGAGGAACGTTGAAATATTTCTACGCAATTTAGAAAACGTTTAAATATTTTACGCATTTGAGATATTGTGGAAAAATCGCTACGCGATTTAAAAACGATGGAATATTTTTAAGTGATTGATGAAAACGTTGAAAAATCAATACGAAATTTGAAAACGTAACAAAGTGTTGCGAAATTGTGAAAACATAACTGAAATGTTGCGCGATTGTGAAAACACGATAAAAGTGTTTTGTGACTATAAAAACTCGATAATATGATTTCACTGTTGAAAATACAGTATTATTACTGTTGGGCTAGTGTGTGGACCCTGATTATGAGATTATGAAATTAAACTGAGAATGGGCCAGTGTGTGGACCCTGAATATGAAATGATAAATTTTGCCTATGATTGGCATTGGTGCATTGAACATGCATTGGAAAGGTCCGATGGACTGTATGAGGCTATTTACCAAGGAGAGACGTACACCTCTTGAGTGGGTGCGATATGCGTAGTGTAAGTCACTTGTTGACTTTGGGGGTATCGAGGTGCGGGTTGCTTACATGGGTGGTTGGTCGCGCTTCTTCCCGTAGGTTAGACCGATGTGGCCACTTTGCTTGACCATTTTAGACCACACATTGATGCTCTTGAATTCTATTAGCTAGCCATTTTATAAAGTCAGTGTCTATTGTCCAATGGATAATAAAATATACCTAGATTTTTCTCTTGTTCTAGTTGGGTAGCAACTATTGTTGATCATTTTACTACTGATTACCCTTGATGAATCACATAGCGAGTCATCAAAGAGAAGTTTCTAGAACAGATGAGTAGCATGATGAGTCGTAGCGTTGAGTCACTAGCTGAGTCACCAAGAGAACCTTCTGGAGCGTGTGACTCACAGCGGCGAGTCACAAGGTGAGTCAGCGTTTTTACAAGCTTCCAGAATATGCTGAGTCACGGGTGCTAAGGTGTCATGCCAAGTGTCAAGCTTCTATTGGTCCTCCGCGATGAGTCACAGCTGCCAACTTTGACCAGCTCCTCATTGGTCCACGTGTAAAGTAAGTACTCAAGTACTTGATCCCTAGGCATTTTCTAGAATCTTCTAGAATAATCTAGAATATGTGAGTCACTAGGTTAGTCACCTAGGTGAGTCACCAAACGATGAGTCATCGTCTAGAACATTCTAGAGTGAGTGACTAGACTTGTGTCTAGAATCATGGACTAGATATTTTTTGGAAGATATTATCCAATGGATAATAAAACATATCTCGATTTTATTTTGTCAGATAAAATCATAAAAAATAAAAATTTAAAAATTGTTTTCGCTTTCGGGTTTGGTAAGATCCCCCGTCTCTGAATCAACAGTACAAAATTTTCTGGCTTTAAAATTTTTTTATTTTTTCAGACCCCCTTGGGTGCAGATACAACCCGAGAATATTATAAATAATCCAAAATATAAAAACAGACAAGAATTCACAAAAATCATAATAATTATGAAATTGATGAAAATCAAATCGGATTAGTAAAAACAATCAATAATCGACAGAAATAAATAAAATACGAAGGCTTATATACAACTCCAAAAATAATATTAAAATAATCAAAAACGTAAAAACTCCCAAAAATTCTTAAAAATTATAACATTCACGAAAATCAAGTCAGATTAATAAAAATAATTAAGAATCAACAAAAATAATTAAAATACGAATTTTTGGGGTGTTACAACTCTCCCACTCTAAAAAGAATTTCGTCCTCGAAATTTTCGTACCTTTAGAACGAATGAGGGTATTGCTCCTTCTTCTTGTCCTCCTGCTCCCTTATTGCGTCTCCACTTGCGTCATTTTAGATTACTCTAACAAACGAAATCTCTTTGCCTCTTGTTCAACTCCTTCGGATTAAGCAGATACCTCATAGTTTTTTAATTGCTGAAGACGTTAAATGTTGCTCTTCAATTGCCTTGAAGCATATGCTACAACCTTTCAGTTTTGCATAAGCACTCATCCTAAACCTTGATGTGACGCATCACAGTTCACTTCAAAAGATTTGCTGGAATTAGGTGGAATTAACACTGGTGAAGTAGTCAAGTGCCTTTTCAACTTTTTTTTTTAAAAAAATTTTCCTCATTTGCATCAGTCCATGTAAATGTTCGATCCTTTCTGGTAAGCTGTGTAACGCCCCTTTTTGGGAGGGAACGTCACATTGTCAAACAAGATAAAATGCGGAAATTAAATAAACAAACGATTAAGACCCGGTTCATTTTATTTAATTGATGTTTAACCATGTGAGCAAAATTGGCAATATTTTTTTTTTATATAATAACGATAATGCGGAATGTGAATAAAAGTAACGAATAAAACAATACACAAAATTTGTCCTGAATAGCATACATATATATATATATATATATATATATATATATATATATATATATATATATAATTTAATACAACTATTTTGTAGATACAAGCCCGACCATCACCAAAAAGCAAAACCTATACCCGCCCCAAGGAAAATCATGCATATATAACCATCATGCATATACAAAATATACAAATGACCCAACCAAAAATAAAAATACATCGTGCCCCCAAAAATAAAAACACCGACGACCATCGGTAGCCACCAATGATCATCGACCCTCAGATAAAAAGGGACCGATTCAGGATCCTCAGGAGGACCCTCATCAGGATCTTCCTCATCCGAGGTAACCTCCATCGGAACCACAGAAGCACGGGTCAGGGCCCGAGCGGTGGAATCAAAGGAATCCTCCTGCGGGGTGTAATAACGGGCACCCCACATCTCCCTAATGGGCAGATAAAACTCCAGACGCAAGCTGATGTGGCAGGTGAGGACAGGTGCCTCATGACGTCTCCAGCCAAGTGCTATCGACACGTCTCCCAAGTACATGCAGCGGTCGGAGTTCAGGTTGATGTGCCAGCACTCTGGCCCCCCAAGGAAGGTCAGACGCACATCTCCCAGGAACCCACGCATACATGCAGACATCATCGCAGAGAAGTCAATCTTGTGCGGGCCGAAGCGGGAAGGCAGGATCTTCTGTCTCCTTACCGTCGTCTTCGATCAGTACATGGTACACATAAACAGCAAATAATAGAAGCACAGGGAAAGAGGTAAGACATCCTACATCATTACCAGTTATAGCATGCTAGAAACAAACGGCGCCACGCGCCCAAATAGCAATCCAACACATCATATTCAATTAATGAGCGGTAATCTCAACGGTAAGTAATTAAACAGTTCCGGGCATATAATTATTATAATGACAAGTTAAATCAAGTATAGTTACGAAATAAGAATTAATGATGACAAGGTGAATGTCATGACTCGTATGCATGCTTTCCCAAATTCCTACTCCATGGAGCTAGACTCAATCACGTCGAGAGAAAGATCGGGAGACATGTCTCGTAACTCGATTACTACCGAGGCCGATGCTATCAATAATTTTTCCACGTGCACAATCATGGCATTGTACGGACATTCTACACTAGATCACGATATAGGACAAGGTCAAGTCCGGATCGTCGGTGCGTTGCATCGGTTTGCCCCACGACGCAGGAGCTACCAACCGCCCATTGTGAAGGACCCGCACCCCGACGCCCCAAGGTCATAACACGACCCACACTTGTCTACTCGCACCCGCACTAAGGTGTGTTCAATCTCCTAGGCAACTTGGCCTTACAACAGTCCACAAGGACATCACAACGCATAAGATACTATGCATGCACATGTATGATCCACAATCTCATACAAATTCATAATATGCCATATTAGGCCAACATAAGCATCATTATATAAATGGTCACTCACATGGACCCATAATCACATAATATAAGTATCAAGCCCATTAATGCATCATTAGGTTCCTTATGAATCCTAAATTAAACTTTGTCCCCCTTTCTAAGGTTCATGTTCAAAAATCAATCCTTATAGCCAACTTAATATTCCAAGACAACTCAATTCCCCATAACTTACATTTTATTTGAGCTCTTAGGCCTCACACTCTCATGTTCTTCACTCACCTAGAATCTCTTTAATTCTTATGACACTTTCACTCTTGGTTCTTTGAAAATTTATGAAGTCTTAGCTTTAATAAATTCTTCTAATTTCCTAATCATCCATTTCATTACTTAGGTTTACAATTAACTAATTAATTATGCTTCCAATTCATTAAAATCACATTTTCCACCTAAAATTGCCCTAGAGGCCGTGGCCTCCCTATAAATTCAATTTCAAATCTTTTCAAGTCATAATCATGTACATCATTCCCTTAATTATTTAAATTGTTCACTTGTCCAATTAACTCACCAAAAGCCCTAGGTTCTTGGCTCCAAAACCGTAGCCACCATAAGAATTCCAACTTCAAATTTTTCTTCCATTACATTCAATTTCATTCCTTGATAATTTAAGTCTTATGCCAATTACAATTTCAACACAAACTCCTCTAATTTTCTAACCTAAAACCGTGGCACTCTTTAAGGGTGTTCAATCAATTTTTCATCCATTTTAAATCACTAAATCCATTCCAACATTCCATTATATACAACCAATCAAACCAATAGCATAAATTAATTAAAATCAACACATAACATAATTAATCATTAAAATCAAGAACAACCCTCATTAGGGTTCTTCCACAAATCAAACAATCAAGGTTCCTAGATGCTAAAAATGGTTGAAGAGGAGTGTCTTCCTCTTACTTGAGTGTAGAAATCAAATGAACTCCAAGAAAGCTCCTTGGATTTTCGGATTTGGCCACCAAAACCCTAAGAAAATGGTGATTTGTTAGAATCAATATCAAGGCTTGAAAAATCAACCATGGATGACCATTAAAGGAACCAAAATCACGAAATCAAGAGAAGAGAATGACTGGTCTTGAAACTTACCCAAAATGCTCAAAGTTGGAGCTTGGAGAAAATGGTGAAAATGGAGGATTTTCAAGAAGCTCCAAGAAGAAATGATGCTTAGAATGGTGTAAGGATTCAAGAAATGTATTTAGTTTAAAATTTTGTGAAGATTAGGGAGGGAGAAGGAGGGCTGGCCGTAGCCCTTGTAGAGAGAAGGAAGAGAGAAAAAAATGGAGGAGAAGGAAGAAGAAAGGAAGGGAGAGAAAGTGTCATGAAATTAAATGAATGGAAATGATATTTGATTAAATGAAATGAAGCAATTTCCATTCCCCTTGGCTGCCTTCCAGCCGTGCAAAGAGAGAGAGAAGTGGGTGGGGAATTTGGCTTCCTTTAGAAGCTAAAGCACATGGGTCAAAGGTAAGGTCAAAGCTTCTTAAGGAAGCTTTGATTATTTAATCAATAAATTTGAATTAAAGTAGATAGATTTGACATAAAGTAGATTACATTAGGATAATGTGATAAGATTTTTATTACACACTATTATCCAATAGATAATAGTTACTGATTAATGAAGTCGATTTAATTAATCGACAGGATGAATTTTTCATTTGTATTGATTTAATTGTATCTGTGAAAATTTCTCGAAAATTGTGAAACCTCGTAACTGTGTCAAGTCTCGGGTTTAGTAATATCCCCCGTCGACATGTCCATAGTCCAAGGTTCTCAGAGAAAACATCGCGTTTCTCTGGTTCTGCTAAGTGCGCACGCAAAACGAGAAATATATTAAAATATTCGACGGTTCCGGAAAATTCCCAGAAAATTCCCAAAAATTGCAAATATTATAAAACGACTATCTGTCATATAAATTTCCAATTTTTAAAGCATTACAGTTATTTTCACGACTCTGCTCAATGTT
Organism: Ormosia emarginata; assembly: GCA_029884605.1. Classification (NCBI taxonomy): domain Eukaryota; kingdom Viridiplantae; phylum Streptophyta; class Magnoliopsida; order Fabales; family Fabaceae; genus Ormosia; species Ormosia emarginata. The sequence continues at coordinate 20,262,355 of JAQQTP010000074.1, read as the reverse complement.
CACGCAAAACGAGGAATATATTAAAATATTCATCGTTCTCGGATAATTCCGAAAAAAATTCACATAAATCACAAATATTGGAAAATGACTATTCATGGTGAAATAATCAATTTCCGGAGTGTTACACTGTCTCAAAGAATTCTCAATTCTCACCCGTGTGCACGCAAAACGAGAAATATATTAAAATATTCGTCGTTTCCGAAAAATTCCAGAAAAATTTCCTAAAAATCAAGAATATTATAAAATGATGATTTATGATCAAATATGTATTTTTCGGGATGTTACAAGCTGGGTGAGAGGTCTTGCGATCTTCGAAAATCTCTCAATAAATTTTCGATAGTAACTGACCAATCCTACAAAACTATGGATTTCCATTGCTGTCTTTGACTTTTCCCATTGAAAAACTATTTTCAACCTTTGACGGATCAATCACAATCCCTTCCTTAGAATCACGTAACCCAAAAACTGAACTTCATCCAACCAGAACTAGCATTTCGAAAACTTAGCATATAACTGCAACACCCCAACTTTTGGATAAATGATAGTTTTGTCCTGATTGTACTGTTTTATGTTTTCTGTATGTTATAATATTTATTTGACTGTTTCATGATTATATTTGAGTGTTTTGTGTGATTTACTCTGAGTCAGGAAAATAATAATTTTCGGGCCGGGGAAATCTTATTTTAATTATTCGGAGCTGGGTGATTTACTAAACCCAATTAAAGTGATACGAATATTAATCTAATTTTTAGGATTTAATCGTGCAATAAAATAATTTTATATTATTATAATATTATTTTATTTGACAGTACCTACTGTCTTAAAAATAGTTGAAATTTGCTCCAAAATGACCATGGACCCGGAAAAGTTTGTGAGACCCGCGTTTAGTGAACTAGTCAACGTTTCTGGCTAGACTAAATTCTAAGCCAATAGGAACAAGTCAACAATGTAGGCTTGAAATTTCTAGACCAATAGGAATCAAGTCCACAAAAATGGTTAGACTTGTTAGATTAAGACTAGAAGGCTTAACCAAGTTAGCTTAAAACCTAACTAAGTTAACATAGAAGGCTTATGTAGTAACTAAGTGAAGTAAACCTAGTTAGCTATCTAGTTAAGTCTTAGTTAGATGATGTTATCAAAATATCAAGACTAACCTAGTTAACCTAAGTAACTATATAGTTAGGCAAGTAACTAAACAAATTAATCAAATGCACCTAAATGTAACTAGATGGCTTAAGTGAGCACAAACTTAGTTTGCTCTCCTTAGGGCCATTCAGCCAAGAAGCTTCAAGAGCATTCAAGAAAGGCTTAGTCACTTAGATGACTAAGTTTTCATGCACCAATGAGAGACAAGCTTGGAGGCCAAGCTTTGATATCAACCATTGATCAAATCTAGGGCTATTAGGTGTTGGGAGAAGTCAAACAAGGTGGCCATCTCCCTTGATGAAGTGCACAGCCATGCATAGTGAAGAGAACATCAACTTAGTGATTTTTCATCTCTAATCTTTCTTTTCTCCAATAACACCAAGAACCATTCTCTTGCTTTCTCCTTTGAAGACCATTCGGCCAAACACTGATACACCATTATCCACCCTTCAAAAATTTCATCTAACTTACTTTCTCAAACCCAAACAACATTATAAGAACATCTCTAGTTAGAGGTTTATTCAAAAAAAAAAATTCATCTTGAGCTTGGAAAATCACTTTGGAGATTTTTCCTACAAGGTGAAGATTCTTGTTTTTCATTTCTAACTTCATTTCTAAGGTTCTAAGCCATGATTGATCCATGGTTTATATTTTTCTCCTATTGTTATAACTCTTTAAAATTTGTTTAAGGTTGCTAGGGTTTTTAAGGGAGCCACATGAAAACCATAGGAGAAGGATTAGAAGGAGTTATCTTCCTTTAAGGTAAGAGGGAGATTTAATCTCATCAACCATGTGTGGTGATAAGGAAATGGATTGTATGTGTGTGAAGAATCCATAAGGATTCACTTGTTTGGTTGTTTAAATGCTTTCCTAATTGTGTTTGAGATTGTTTGTATGCATGTCTATAGCTTTAAGATATATTACATGTATGGATAAATGTATGCTTATTAATGTAGGATGTGAATAATATGTAAGGAATGTATGAGTGTTCCAAAGAACACCAAAAGGGCTCACGGCCTCAACAAGAAAAGAGGACCAATATGTTCTCAACCATTTTCTAAAGGAAGGATTTAATGGAATTAGGTAAATTAATGAATTCCAAATTGATTTAGAAGATACGAAATGATCCAAAGATCAAATGCCAAGGTTTTGTTAAATTTGGCCAACATGCCTTCTTAATGTGTAATCAATCCAAAATTTGTTTTCTAAGTGTAAACTAGATGTTTAACCTAAAAAGAATACATTTGCAATGGATTTTCAAGACTTAAAGAAGCAAACAAATTTTTATTAGAAATATGGTATAGAAAAGAAATAAACAAAACTCTTGAAAAATACTTACCTTTGAGTTTTAAAGTATAATGACAATTTTCAAAGTGTATTTTGTAGTAATAAACTAAACAAAGGAATTTTTAAAGGAAAAACGTAGAAAACACAATTTTAATAGATTTTATAGACAAAATGCTGTCAAAATTTATTAGAAACAGACAAATAAAAGAGAACGTTTTATAATATATCTATAACATAAGGAAATATTCTACGTAGCTTAAAAGTATTAAAAATAGCTTACGTAGTTTTAAAATAGAGATTTCAAAGCTTTTTGATTAAGAAAACGATTTAAAAATTTTACGCGATTGAGAGAACGATTTAAAAACACTACGCGATTTTAAAAACAGCAAAATATATTTATGCAATTTAAAAATGTTTGTAAAAGTGACGCGATTGTGAAAATGTGATAAAATTTCTACGTGATTAATTGGAATAACAAGTTTTGCTGTCGGGCTAAAGTGGTGGACTCGGACACGTTGAGATATGGTACTGTCAAGTGGTGACGTACTATATATTGGAATTTTTGAGATTGAGGGTGTTTTTGTAAATATGATAATATTTGGAAACTAAGGGTAATTTGGTAATTATAGTTCTTATACATGCATCAAGAGTTGGGCCAATTTGGTTGATATTGGCGATTGATTGACGAGACGAATTACACCGTGTTGTCGATGTGATAAGCATAGTGTAGTTCATCTTATGTGGACTTGGAGGCATTAGTGTGCGGAGTATTCCACAAGTGAACAGTTGGTCACTCCTCTGGGTTGTGGTAACTGGCAACACACTAATGATCTCGACACACACTATACTTAATCGAGATCTTAGAAAGACCGTTTAGTACAATGCCTATAATGCACGATGTTTTTGGACTGTATACTACTACACAATGTTGGATTGTGGTCTATAGACACGACGTTTGACAGTGTAATAGTTTGGTTGGGCAGCCTGAAGTACTGATAGTTCTTTTTGGGTCATTCTCTCTGATGTCTGTGTCTAGCTTCATGGAGTAGGAATGAGTCATATTGCATTTGCATTTGTGTCATGCATCATAACATTATTATTTGTGATATTATATGATGTGTTGAATTGTGTTGTTATTTATGATACTGTGGTATGCAATTCTTGTGTTACATTGTGCTATTATCTATGATGTTATGGTATGCTTTATTGTATTAAACTGTGATATCTGTTGTACTGTCATTTTCTTATTTACCATGCTGGTATTGATGTATGATTGTCCTACCTCTTTATTTGTATGTGTGTCTGTATTATTATTTTATTTCTGTAAAGAGTTTGAGGAGGAGGTAGAGGAACAACCTCTTGAGATTGTGTACCCTGAGGAGGAGCAACAGCAGACGGGTGATCAGTTTGACGAGTGTAAGTCATCCGATCATCCATATCCTTTGGACTAATTTTGTGATCATGGCGTTGCTAGGATTCCTAGGTTTTGTGAGATTGGAGTTTCATGGAGGCTCGGAGGCCTGGCGACTGCGCGAGGATCGATGATCTACTTGGGACGTTTGATAGTGTCCCTACGTGGAGAGTTTGATGCTGAGCCAGTCTTTACTACTACTTTGTACCTACATCTGGAGATGCCTTTGGATCTGAGGCATCACTGGGGAGGACTTTTCCGTACCCCTAGTTAGATCAGTATAGTATCAACAACACGGACACCAGTCCGTAGAGCTGTGAGACATCCTGGATTTCTATCACCCGAGGTTTCCTCTGAGAGTGATCCTTCGGAGGGTTAGAACTCTTTGATGTGCACTTAGGCTTGTCTATGTTTTGTATTATACTAACTTTTTACTACTTTATTTAAATATTTGTAGTTGTAAATTATTTGTATAACTGAAGACAAAATCATATGTATATTATGGAGTGTGATAATAGTTTGCTTTATTTTATGTTCCGTGTTATTCTACTTAATGATATCCAGTATAAAAAGGAAAAATTTTACAACTCATATTTATCTATGTATAAAATATTTTATAACTTGGGTAAGGTTTTATTTATTTTATTTCATTGCATTTATAAATGTGACATCCCCACAAGGGTGTTACAATAACCGCCTCCTTTAAAATTTGGAAAACCACACTGAGATGTTTAATATGTTCCTCATGATTTCGAGAATAGATCAGAATGTCGTTAACAAAGAAAATGACAATTCTGTCCAGATAAGGATGAAAGATCCTATCCACATAATCTATGAATATTGTAGGAACATTCGTATAGGTGGTTGTTGATCCTATCCAAAAATTCCTAAGAATCAATAAAAATAATTAAAATACGAATTTTCGGGGTGTTACACATAACATGACAATTGTATAGGTGGTTGTTGATCTGTTGATTATTTCCATATCTTGAGTGCCTTATAATTGATTATTTTGGATTCCATTTGTGCATAATTGCTACCATTTAACTAAGTTTCTGATATTTAGCTTATTTGGAACCTTGTTATGAAACTTAGCTTAAATGTGTTCATAAACACTCATAATTGAATTGTACTTTTCAGGAAAGCTTTGAGTGTTGGAGTTCATTGGCCTCAAACTAGGTTTGCTATCCACTTGAAGATGGAACCAAGGATTCATAATGATCAATACCACCACTTGAAGCAAGGAAAGAAGGGTATTTGTTGAAGATCTAGGCTGAAAATGAAGAAGCAAAGTGACACGGCCCGTGTCCCTTGACATGGGGGGTGGTGTCCTTTGCTGTTTTGACAAAATTAAGAATTGCTGAACCAGAGGCTGACACGACCTGGGCCGTGTCATTTGACATGGGCCGTGTCCCTTGCTGTTTTTGTTAAAATTAATGAAAAGTGCAGGTAGAGCTTGACACGAGTCGTGTCAACGTGTGAAAAAGGAAAACGCGTGAAATTGAAGGAATTAGGTCAAGAGGCCTATAAATAAGGATGCTAGGCTCTCAAGAACGAGGAGTTCGACCTTGGAGGCTGCCAAGGAGCTGAAGGGAAGGCCAAGACCAAGGAAGGGAGATTGGATTGAAGATTGGAGTCTTGGGTTCAAGCAATTAGAGATCCAACATCCCCACCCCTTGGAAACTAGTTTGCTTTTTAGTTTTCTTCTGCACTTTCATTCTAGAACTATGATTTTCTGTTGTTTTTCTGTTGATTTCATTTTAGCTATGTGTGGCTAAGTTTCTCATTTGGTTAAGGGAAGATGAAACCCTAGTTTTGATCTTGTAAACCCTGCATATTCGTTTATTTCAACACAGTTATGTTTCTATCCATATATGTTTGAATATTGTTGTTGTATAAAGGTATTTATGCTTATTACCAATTTAAAAGTGGTAGATCTAGGATTATTATGCGCGGTTGCAGTGATAAAACTAGAGGACTATATGTTTATAATGTAAATGTCTTCATACTCTTTGCCAAATGCTAAAAGTGGTAAATCTGGGTTTGTTATGTGCAGTTGCGGTAATGGATCTAGAGGAATATATGTTCTAAGTATTTAATCCCGGTGTGTGATTAGATCTTAGTGTGATTGGTTTTCTAAATCTTAATGCAATTATTGGATAGTTGTAAGAGCAGTTGCTTTATGACTAATCGGTGATTAGGAGTTGATTTGAACAGTTGCTAAATTGGTTATGTTGGAATAAATGGATATGTGAGCTAGTATTATCATATAAATCTAGTGGTAGATTCTATCTCTTAACCAAATCCTTTGATTTATTAATTCTCATTTGTTTATTGTTATTGTTGTTTATTTGGTTCAATATCCATAAAAACCCCCTTTTTACTGCTTGTTAATCCTTGGAGTCTAAATTAGAAACTGAATGGTAGTGTTAATTGAATTAGTTCTCTGTGGATCGACCCTTGCTAACTACAACTTGTTGCAAGGTTTTTGTTTTCTAGTGGACTTGGCAACTGTATTTAATCTCAAATTTTAATCACTATCCAAAATACACCAAGAATTTTGGCACTATTACCGAGGAACTAAGTTTTCAATTGCGCTATTAACTTGTTTCCTATTTTTTACTCTGTTTTTATTTTTTTTTAAGTTTTTGATTCGTTCTTTCTGAGTGTTTTGTAGGTGTTGATGACCATTGAAGGATTGGATGAACATTTGCAAAATTTGAGGAGCTATATTGATCAACTCAACTCACATACGCAATTTCCATTCCATCCATCCAATTTCCATTTCACACTTGATGACATTGAAGCTGCTTGTCATATTGATCCATCAAATTCAAAGACATCTGAATCATCTGAGACAATTAAAGAGGTGACAATGGCAGAAGATACTTTAAGGGCATTGGGTGCTCCAGACTTGGATCAACAGCCTTTATGCATAGAAATTCTAGAAAATGAAGAGGCATTTGAATTGAAGTCCGACCTAATCCATCTCTTGCCATTTTTCAATGGATTACCCAGAGAAGACCCCAACATGCACTTGAAGGAGATTCATGTGGTATGCTCCAGCATGAAGCCTGTAGGAGTTCCAATAGAATAAGTCAAACTCAGAGCTTTTCCTTTCTCTCTGAAGGATTCTGCTAGGGAGTGGCTTTACTATTTACCACCTAGATCCATCCAAACATGGCAAGACATGGCTCGAACTTTCCTTGACAGGTACTTTCCTGCATCAAAGGCCGCAACCATCAGAGAAGAAATCCATGACATTCAACAAAGGCATGGGGAATCACTTCATGATTATTGGGAAAGATTTAAGAGGTTGTGTGCTAGTTGCCCTCAACATCAAATTACTGAGCAACTGTTAATCCAGTATTTCTATGAGGGTTTACAAGTGATGGATCGCAACATGATTGATGCCGCTAATGAAGGAGCATTAGTTGACAAAACTCCTTAAGAAGCTAGAAACTTGATTGCAAGAATGGCTGCAAACATTCAACAATTCTATACTAGAAATGACACTAGAGTGAGAGTAGTTAAATAGGTAGAAACAACCAGTCTACAACAACAAATGAATCAGATAACTACTTTGGTTAAGCGGTTAGTTGACAATGGAAAAACACCAGTTCAATCTGTACCTTCAATGGAAGATTTAATGATGCAAATGGCTACTAGTAAGCTTCAATTCCAGCAAGAGCAAAAGGCCACTATGCAGAGTTTCCAACAAGAGACAAGGGCCACTATCAACAACCTGCAGAATTAAGTAGGCCAGATAACCACTGAACTCAACAAAGTTCAGACCTAACTTTCAGGGAAACTTCCATCATAACCAGAAGTAAATTCGAGAGAAAATGCTAGTGTTGTCACATTGAGAAGTGGGAAGACGTTGGATGAACCTAAACCTTCTCCACCAATCACTAAAGAGAGAGATGAATCACCAAAGGAAGCAAATGAAGAAGGGCAAAGTTCTAAAACCCCTAAGGTAAGTATTCCTGAACCACTTCCTAAATATGTCATTAAAGCACATTTTCCTAGTAGTCTGGTAAAGACTAGGAAAGAAGAAACAGAAAAAGAGATCTTAGAGACATTGAGGAAAGTGGAAGTTAACATTCCTTTGTTAGATGCCATTAAGCAAGTACCTAGATATGCCAAGTTTTTGAAAGAACTATACACTAACAAAAGAAAATTAAAAGGAAACGAATGGGTCCAAGTGGGAGAGAATGTTTCAGCTGTAATAAAAAAGAAACTTCCAACTAAATGCAAGGATCTTGGCACATTCACCATACCATGCACTATAGGTAACACTAGGTTTGAAAGAACAATGCTTGATTTAGGTGCATCCATAAATGTCATGCCTTATTCCATTTATGTATCTTTATACTTGGGTCCTTTGGAACCTACTGGTGTTATTATTCAATTGGCTGATCGATCTAAGGGTGTTGTGGAAAATGTCTTAGTGCAGGTAAATAAGTTAGTGTTTCCAGCAGACCTCTACGTGTTAGACATGGAAGAGGACAAATCCCCCAACTTTGCTCCTATCTTGTTGGGAAGACCATTTCTGAAGACTGCTCAAACAAAAATTGATGTGCATTCTAGGACATTGACGATGGAATTTGATGGGGAACCAATCAGATTCAACATCTTTGAGGCCATAAGATACCAGAGTGATGTGCACTCAGCTTGTTTAATTGATTTTTTTGATACTTTTGATTTGTTGATTTCTGCAGCTTTTGAGTCTGACCATTATAATGATCTTGATACAATTTTGACTCAAAGCTTAGATGTATAGGAAGAAAAGAAAGATGATGAAAGAGAGCCATGGGATAAAGACATTGATGATGTCGTGGCTGCCTTGCAAGAGCTCTCATCCACTTCAGAAGAACATGAGGTTTCTTTTGTGGAATTGCCAATTACTACTGATGTACCTCAACCTTCTATTGTGTAGGCACCTAAGTTAGAACTAAAAGCAGTGCCTGATCATCTTAAATATATATTCTTAGGAGAGAAGGACCCACTTCCAGTGACAATTGCAAATTCACTCACCCAAGAACAAGAAGAGAAATTGGTAGCTGTTTTGGAAGAGCACAAAATGACATTGGTTGGTCAATAGCTGACATCAAGGGTATTAGTCCCTCCATTTGCATGCACATAATTCTAATGGAAGAGGGTGTTAAACCTATGAGAGACCCCCAAAAGAGATTGAATCCTCCTATGATGGAGGTAATGAAAAAGGAGATACTGAAGTTCCTAAGTGTGGGGGTAATTTACCCCATTTCTGATAGCAAGTGGGTAAGCCCAGTCCAGGTAGTACAAAAGAAATCTGGAATTACTGTGGTAAAAAATGTTGAAAATGAGCTTATCCCCACCATGTTACAAACAGGGTGGCGTGTTTGCATTGATTACAGGAAGCTTAATGTGATCACTAGAAAAGACTACTTTCCTTTACCTTTCATTGATCAAATGTTGGAAAGATTAGCTGGTCATTCTCACTACTGTTTTCTGGATGGATTTTCGGGTTATAATCAAATTGCCATTGCTCCAGAGGATCAGGGCAAAACCACTTTCACTTGTCCATTTGGTACCTTTGCGTATAGGCGAATGCCTTTTGGACTTTGCAATGCACCAGGAACTTTTCAGAGATACATGATGAGTATATTTTTTGATTATATTGAAAGCATCATAGAAGTCTTTATGGATGATTTTAGTGTTTTTGGAAATGGTTTTGAAAACTATTTAGAACATCTAACAATGGTGTTGAAAAGATGCATTGACACTAACTTTGTGCTGAATTGGGAAAAATGTCATTTCATGGTAGAGGAAGGTATAGTGTTGGGTCATGTAATTTCTGCTAGGGGAATTGAGGTAGATAAAGGTAAGGTAGAACTCATGCATTCTTTACCCCCACCCACTAGTGTGCAGGAAGTTCGTTCTTTCATTGGTCATGCACGTTTCTACCAGAGGTTCATCAAGGATTTCTCCAAAATATCATTACCCCTATGCACATTACTGGAAAAAGATGTTCCATTTAATTTTGATGAGAAATGTATGGGAGCTTTCACTAAGCTCAAAGAATTGATGACTGTTGCACTTGTCATAAGGCCACCAAATTGGGAACTACTATTTGAGCTGATGTGTGATGCTAATGACTTTGCGACAGGGGTTGTCTTAGGACAGCGAGTTGATAGAGTGCCTTATGCTATCTATTATGCGTTAAGGACTCTAAATGATGCTCAACTGGATTACTCTACAATGGAAAAAGAACTTCTAGCTATGGTATTTGCTTTGGAAAAATTCAAATCATATCTTATTGGTTCTAAAGTGATTGTTTTCTCAGATCATGTAGCTTTGAAATATTTTCTTACAAAAAAGGAAGCGAAGCCCAGATTGCTCCAATGGATTCTCCTACTCCAGGAATTTGACCTAGAAATAAAAGACAAAAAAGGAAGTGAAAATCGGTAACAATCCATTTGAGTAGGCTGGTGACTGAAGAGAAGGAAATGCCAATCATTGAAAGCTTTCCGGATGAGTATCTGATGGCCATCAAGGCCATAATTCCTTGGTATGCTGATATTGTCAATTGCTTGGCCACCAAAGACTTTTTGGAGGGCTGGAACAAAGCTCAAAGAGACAAGTTGTGGAGTGATAGTAAATATTACATATGGGATGACCCTTACCTTTGGAAACATTGTGCAGATCAAGTTATTAGGAGGTGCATTCCAGATTCAAAAATTCACTCCACTCTTTCTTCAGTCATACTTTTGCTTGTGGAGGACATTTTGACATAAAAAGGATTGCCAACAAGGTACTTGACAGTGGATTCTATTGGCCAACAATCTTCAACGATGCTTACAACTTCTGTAAGTCTTGTGACCGCTGTCAAAGAATAAGTAATATTAGTCCTTGGAATCAAATGCCTCAAACCTCGATCATCTTTGTGGAAGTATTTGATGTGTGGGGCATTGACTTCATGGGACCATTTGTTGGTGTATGCCCTAGTGGCCAATACGTTTTGTTTGTATTTACATACATTATATTATGCTATTTTATATGAGGCATTTCATTTATTATGTTCTTTTTTTTTGGTAAACATGATAAAGTCCTTAGAATAGTAAATTTGATACCATAGGACATCAAGTGGATGACTTGATCGTGAGATCCTATTGGATAAAACACTATTCTTAAATGTCCCTAGTCAAGTATTATTGTTAATTAGGACAACAATAATGCTTTGAGACTAGTATGTGCGTAGACTGATGACCACATCTCACGGGTCATGGATATGAGATATCAAGTCTACACATAGATACATATTAGAGTAATGATGTATTGGACAGACCCGCCATGAGAACGCTACGTGGATCGTTACGTGAGTGTCATAAGCAATTCTCATAGTGATAATGGTGTATGTGGTCCTTTGACCTGAAATCACTACGATTCGTACATGAGGAGTTGTGTGTTTTTAATGCCATCAAACGTCATCTGTAACAAGATGATTATAAAGTTGGTTATTAGACATACCGCGATACATGTGGAGGGATGTGAGTGACCTAGATGGGATTTGTCCCTCCTACATAACAGGAGTGATATCTTCGGGCCCCCTGATTGAGTGAGACTATGAAATGCATGGCCATGCTCAAATGAGTCAATATGAGATATTGATCTCATTTATCATTACTATGTCTACTCGGGAATCAGGAAACTGAAGATTGAACTAAACAAGGGTGACACGTTCCATGCCTTGTGTTCAATTTGGATATCCGGACAAAGGGACTAAACTACACGGAAACATTGGTCACGATAGGTTATGTCAAATCACCGACATTCTCATTACTTGGGTAGCGGTGATGTGTTGCTAGATATCGCTCATCGTTTGTAATATTAAAATGAGATTTTAATATTACTACCAACGTCATGAGAACCTGCAGGTCGCACACTTAGAACAGACTAAATTGGAGTAATCGAATCCAAGTTGGACTCGGATTCAATTGTGGGCCTAACTCATGACGAGATGGGTTTAGGGTTGCACCACTTACCTTGCTCTTGCTCACACTCACTTAAGGCAGCCACTATTATAAATAGTACTTTGCTAAGGGGGCTGCTACTAGGTTACATCACAACCCTAGCCGCACCTACAGAAAGTGAGTGAGAGATAGTGAGGTCTTCTTCTCCTCTCTTCGCAGCTAGCACTACGAAACAGAGGCGTGACTCCTTTTGCAAGTCTGTTCGTGTGGATACCGCAGAAACATCGTCGCTATTACGGTGTTGGTGATTCACCTCGCTTGTGTCTGTCACGCTTCAAGAGGTAAAATTTTAAAACCTCGGATTATGGATTTTTCGCATGGATCCTGTGAGGGAATTCTGTTATTCCGCTGCGAGACTTTGATCCGCAAATTCCCAACACCATTTCCCCCTTCTTTTGATTTTTCTTATATTCTTTTGTCTGTTGATTTGTCTCCAAATAGGTAGAAGCAAAAGCCACCCGATCTGATGATTCCAAAACTATTATGAATTTTGTAAAGTCATATATTTTCTCTAGGTTTGGAACTCCAAAAGCCATAATCAGTGATCAAGGGACACATTTTTGCAACAAATCATTTGATGCACTTCTGAAGAAATATAGAGTGATGCACAGAATTTCCACTTCGTATCATCCACATACAAATGGGCAAACTGAAGTGTCCAACCGTGAAATCAAGTTAATCCTTGAAAAGACTGTGAATCTGACCCACAAGGATTGGAGCTTAAGACTTGATGATGCATTATAGGCTTATAGGACTACATTTAAGACTCCAATTGGCATGTCCCCATTTTGGTTGGTATTTGGGAAGCCCTGTCATTTGCCTGTTGAGTTGCAACATCGCTCTTATTAGGCTGTTAAGCAAGTCAACTTGGACTTGGAAGGTGTTGGGAAGCAGAGGAAGTTCCAACTACAGGAGTTGGAAGAACTGAGAAATGAGGCCTTTGAGAATGCCCTTATTTATAAAATAAAAACAAAAGCATTCCATGACCACATGATCTCTAGGAAGAATTTTACCAAAGGGAAAAAAGTGTTACTGTACCAATCCAGACTGAAACTTTTTCCAAGTAAACTACATTCAAAATGGATTGGACCATTTGTTATAACTAACATTTTTCCTTTTGGTGCAATAGAAATCATGAGTGAGGCATCTGGTAAAAAATTCAAATTCAATGGACACCGTCTTAAGCCTTACCATGAGCTTCTAGAAAGTGCAGAAGTGGAAAAGATGACCCTTCTACTTCCACAACATGAAGAACATTGAAGATGTCACAATATTGGGTTGAGGACAATAAACTAAGCGCTTAATGGGAGGCAACCCATCATCAAGAAAATCAGATTTGCTTTCTTTTCCCTTTTATTTTTTGTTTCTCTATAGTTTTCTTGATTAGTTTCTTAGGTAGAATGGATCTTGATCTGTCTCCTGAACGATTGTCCTTGAATCACTGGAAATCCTTGTGTTTTGGATGGCTTGGTGTGTGCTTGAGTACATTATTTGATTAGTTGATGAATGATTGAACCTTGATTAGAGTGTGGTGGAAGAGAAATTTTGAGAATTAATTGTTTTGTGGTGTTGTTTTGCTTTTCTGAGTAATCAAGTTAAGTTCTTTTGGAATGATTGCCATAATCTAAGAAGTTTCATTTTAATTCATTGTGAATGGACTGAGTAAAGGGTCATTAGGTTATACCTTATTGACTTTTGAGACGCATTCTTATGGATTTGTGCATCACGAACTTCTTCGGTTATGAAATCTCTTCAAGAACGATAATGTATATAGTCTTAGGAATCTGACTTTAAAAGACCCTGGGCCGTGTTTAATGACATGAACTATGTTGTTAACATGTGTTCCTTATGTGTTTTATAAAGCACAACACCATTCATGATGTTAATATGGGATTCCCTTATCATTCCTATGCAAAATAGGCCATTTCGTGCGTTTTTCTGTATTTTTGGCAGCATAGGACACAGGGTGGCATGTCAAATGACATGACCCATGTCACCTTGAGCAGAGGAGGGCTTCATAAGTCAGCAAAGGACACGGCCTGGGCCGTGTCATATGACACGTCCCGTGTCCTCGTGACAGCCCTCCAAAACCCTAATTTAGGGCCCATTTCTTCATTTTCTTCCTCCAAACTCCCTCCCCCCTGCGCAGCCACCTCTCTTCCACCCTCTCCTCCATCATTTTCTTCTCACTTCTATACCAAAATCTCCCATTTCCATTAATACCCAACCCCATCCAACTCATTTTCTTCTATTTTCAAACCATTTCCATTCAAATTTCACCACCCAAATCCCCAACCCCCTCCATACGAGACCACCACGTCCTCCATAGCCACCACCACATTTCTTCATTTTTCTTCCTCCAAATCAACACCCACACCATTATTTCTCCTTTATTCCTTCCATTTTCATGAAATCCACACTTTTCCATCACCATTTCTTCAAAATCTCCATCCTCACCACTCCACCACCGTGACCACCACCACCACCACCATCATGAATAGTACCCACAACCACCATCTCCTCCTATTTCAAAATGCATCAAAACCATTGCTAGGAAGACTGTACCACCTCCACCACCTCCAAGAGCTCTTTCTTCTCCTCCTTAGGTAAATCCTAATCCATTACTGGCTAGAGAGGTTGTTCCCACTAGATTTTTAGATGCTAGTACATTGCACTAGATAGGATTGTATGATGAAGTTTTCACTCTGTTGCGTAGAATAGGGTGGGACACTTTTGCTAATTTGACTACACCCACTTATGCTGAGCTCACTAGGAAATTTATTTCCACATTTGACTGTAAATTGTATCCTTTGAGTAACCAAACTGAGTGGCCTAGTGTGATTTGAGTTGTTGGGAACACCTTATACTCTTGACATTCACCAATTCAGTGCTATTTTTGGATTTCCTGAGGTGCACGACATGATGCCCCGTACTTTTTGGGCTGATCGTGTATGGTCTGATGTAACTGTTGCTGAGGCTGGTACTTATAAACCCAAATCCTCAAAAGCCTCCAAACTTAGGTCACCTGCCCATAGGTATATTCAAAAATGGTTGGCTAACACCATCTGTAGTAGAGGGGAGAGTCAGGGTAACATGAGTCGGCCTGAGCTATTTTTCTTACACTGTATGATTCAGAAGGAGCCTGTGAATGGGGGGTATTGGTTATGCCAACATTTTAAACATGTAGGATCGACTATGGTTGGCTATATCCTACTAGGTGGTTATGTCACTACCATTACTGAGTAGTGTGGAGTAGATTTAGACTTACTGGATGAGGATCCTGTGAAAGGTCCCAATGCTATTGATGGCTCCATTCTGGTGTCCATGAAATTATGTGAGCTTCGGAATGATGTCCTGCATTTGATTGGCCATGATGGCCATGCTGTACCTGGGAGACCTTCGGCACTTGAGCCATAGGAGCATGAAGTAGACCCAGCAGCCCCAAAGTATCATTCTTAATTCACAACAGGGGGTGGACCTTCATCCTCTCGAGCTGCTTTGTATGATGAGATCCTGGAGCGTATTGATCGCCTAGAGTTGGACTATACTGCTCGGTTCTAGAGACTGGATGACTGTTTGTAGCGTTTTGATGACCGATTTTAGCAATTTGATGACCGCTTCCAGGCATGGGAGGATTCCTCCACTCAGAGGATGACCAGCATAGACAACAAACTTGATATTCTGCTTCAGAGATTTCTCCCTCCCCTATCCTGATGTATCCCCATATTATTTTGGATTATGACTTGATTTGGATGGATATGTTGGCACTGTTGTGGATCTTCATTTGCATTATGACTATTGTTTACTGATTTTATTGAGGTCCTCATTTCTTTTTGTCTTTGTACTGCACTCATTCTTTTATTGTGGATATATTCTCTGTTGTGTGTGCTTAGACATTGAGGACAATGTTTGCTTTAAGTGTGGGGGTGTGAATGATAATCTTGTGAATGATGTGATCTTGTGAATAATGACCTTATCTTAATTGAACTTTTTCTTATGGATATTTTTCTAATGGGCTTTCAATTTCTAATAACCTTTTAACTTACCTGAATAGTGAGCAGATGACTAAAATTTTTGAGAAAAATTCATTAAAACTTTAAGCTTGACGGAATGAACTTTCATGATTTCAATTTTGTCAAGTGAGATTTTGATAATTGAAGGGTTTAATTCAAAAAGTGATGAATCGAGACCTAGTGAGTTTTTGGACCTCGCTGTATATGGCTAACTTTAAGCCATTTTGGTTCTTTGACTGTGTGATGCCACTCATGACTTTGTGTTTTTCAGAATTTGTCTTGACTCTCTTTTAAGCTACAAATAACCATTGCATGCAATTGATATGACAAAGGCATTTCTTTCAAATAACCACTAGCCAAATAGTTATCCTTCCATTTTTATCCATTGTTTACCCCTTTGAGCCTAATTGACCTCTTTTCCTTTTATCAAAGCTCAATTCAAGCCTAAAAGTGAAAAATGTAACACCCCAATTTTTAGAAAATATTCTGAATGTACTGTTTTCTGTTTTTCATGCTTTGGAATGAATGACCGCTGTGTCCCTATTTTTCTGTTCTTGAATTTTGTATGAAAACAACTACGATAATACAGGTTCAAATTTTATTTGATCGTTTTACGTAGTTTGCTTGAGACATAAAAATAAAAATTTTTCTGAGCTCTTTGTATTAATTTTTTTGAAAGATATACACTAAATAATACTTTGGATATTTTATTTGAACGTTTTGGACGATTACCTACGTTGTGGGAAAAAAACAGGGAAATGACCGTTACGTCCCGAACGTCTTGTTTTCTCTGTTTTTTGTCTGCTTTTAATTGTTTTCTTCTTGATTTAATGCCGAAAAACTCATGTCGTGATTTTATATGGACTTTTTGTGCGATTTGCTCGGAAAAGGCGGAAAATAATATTTTCCTGGCCGGGAAAATCTTATTTTATTATTTAGAATTGGGGGATCTTACTTAACCCGATTCTAAATGAGACTAAAAATAATCTTTTAATTTTTAGGATTTAATCTTGTCAAATAAAATAATTTTATATTATTATAATATTATTTTATTAGTCAAGATGTTTTAGTGACAAGGGACCCGGAAATATTTTGCGGGACCCACAATTAGCGTAAACGTTAGATCGGTAGCTTAATTAATCACCGTAAGTTTGTAGAACTTTCCGAAACAGTGACTCACTAGTGACTCGTGAGAGCATTTATTACGCAGTGTGACTAAGCCATGTGAGTCACCTGGAACCAACCAATGAGAAGTAGGCTTGCTCACCAAGGCTTAATCTTAGCCTTTGATTCATCCAATGGCTTGGATGAAGCCAAGCAAGGTGCCCACCTTGCACCCCACTTGAAGTCCACGGCCAAGAGGCCTTTGGTGACCTAAAAATCACTTTGTCTTCATCACTTTTCTCTCTTCTCTCTCATCAAGAACCCTAGCCACCATTCTTGCCCATTTTCTCCACCATATTCGGCCAAGCTTGTTTCCTAACACTCCAACCATCCAAAAATTTTTCTAACCAAGTTTCCTTAATCTAAACACCATTCTAAGAACCTTTGTAGTTGGGAGTTTCTTCAAATTCTTCCATCTAAGGCTTGGAAACCAACCTTGGAAGTTTTACCTAGAAGGTGAAATTTCATATTTTTCTTTTCTCTCTTCTTTTTCAAAGTTCTAAGCCATGATTTTTCCATGGTTTAGCTTCTTTTTCATGGTTAGTAACATGTAGGTTTTGTTTGAGATTTTTAGGTGTTTGGTGGAGTGAAAACCGTGACCTAAGGAGGTGAGAAAGCAAGTTTTTGTCTTCATTTAAGGTAAGAGGAAGACAATTCTTATCATCCCTTGATGGTGGTAAGAAGATGAGTTGTTTGTAGAATCCATAAGGATTCGGTTGTGGTGTGTTTATTGATGTGTATTTGTTACTTTTTGTGGTTGCTAGTAGCTTAAGTGTTATGTGTTAGTAGCTTTCTTATTTGGTAATTGTAATAATCTTGCATGTCTAATAGCTTTTGATTGTATGTCTATAAGCTTTAAATTAGGTTTATGTGTTAGAAATATTTTGCATGTGTTAGAAATATTTTGCATGTGTTAGAGATATAAATGCATGTGTTAGAATTGTATGATAAGGTTTAGGATGTGAATAACATGTGTAAGTTTGCATGAGTGTTCCAAAGAACACAATCCAATAGCTCACGGCAATGACAAGTTTGGAGGACCAAAATGTTCTCTTGATTTTTCCTAAAGTGTAGCTTAATTAACCTAGGAGAATCAAGAAAGTTTCTAATTGATTTGATCAAAGAAAAATGCATTTAGAAATCAAATGGTACAAACTTAGTATTTTGGGCCAACATGCCTAAAGGATTAAATTGAATATAGATAACTATTTTCTAAAATGATTTAATGAACTTAGACTATAGAATACATTTGATATGATTTAAAAGGTGAAAGACATTTTGGAAATCAAATGCAAAAGTTTTATAAAATTCGGCCAACATGCCACTATAGGAATTCATGATTTTAAAAAACTTGTTTCTAAACCTTTTTCAATTAAAAAGAAACAATACAAGTTAAGAAGAAATTTTCTATAATGATTTATGAAGGAACCAATTGATTAGAAGTAAGTCTAAAGGGTTAAAATTCATAATTTTATCATTAGGAAGGAAATACAGTAATGTTAAGAAATTTTCTAACATATAGGTCACTTTTGGTTTTGAAGCATGTTAGAGATTTCAAAAAGAATTTAATGAAATGGTTAAAAATTAGGTAAATAGAAATTTTATGGAAAATTTAGAAAACCATTATTATAAGTTTCTAAACAAAATACTGTCAATTTTTAGTAAAAATGAACCTATAAGATAGTAAAAATATCCTAATGACAGTATACGGTATGAAAAATTATTCTACGTAGTTTAAATGTACTAAATATTATTTCTATCTGTTTAAATGGTAATTTTAAAGGCATTCGAATAAGAAAATGATTTAAAAATCCTACGCGATTGAGAAAACGTATTAAAAATGCTACGCGATTTTAAAAACAGAAAAATATCTTTACTCGATTTTTAAACGTTTGTAAAAACGACGAGATTTCAAAAACGCGATAAAATTTCTACGCGATTGACCGTTACTATATTTATTTTTCGCTGTCGGGAAAATGTGAACCCGTACAGGCTTTTGAGGTTATTTCGCTGTCGGGAAAATGTGAACCCGTACAGGCTTTCTGCCATTGAGGGTATATTTTTATCTTGAGGGCATTTTCGTAATTTCATATATTTGGAATTATGTTCTGTCTTTATGCCAATTTTTGGTGTTTTGGGTTGACGAGACGAATCACATCGTGTTGTCGATGCGATAAATGTAGTGTGGTTTATTGTTCTAATAAACTTGGAGACTTTAGTGTACGGGATCCCACATGTGGACGAGTTGGTAGCTCCATGGCCGTGGTAAAACCGATAGCACACTAATGTACTCGACATTCACTATATTTAATCGAGGTTTGTAAAGTTTAGTAGTACATTGCCTATAGTGCCACAACGGAGACCGTGAACTATACTACGCTGGATGGTGGATTCCCGTCTGCGTAGGCTATTGACGCAACGTGTGACCGCGTAATAGTTGGTTGGGCAGCCGTGGTACTAATAGATTTTGCAAGTCATTCTCTCTGATATCTGTTTGGGTTTAGCTCCATGGAGTAGGGTTGTGTTTTGGTGTATTTGAGTATATCTTGGATAATATTCCATTTTTCTCTATTTATCTTTATCTGGTAACATCTTGGATGTTTTCACATTTTCTCTAATTGTATTTATCTGATAATTTTTATGTTAGTTGTCTATTTCTTATCTTAGTTTATCTGTGAAATTGATTTATCTCGTGTGAATTTCTTTATTTGTGTTATATCTCGTGATGTTCGAAACACTAGGATATTTAATATGTATTACTTGTTATAGCTTATTCGTATTGTATGAAGCTGTGTAGTAGTTATGTGTCGTCTTCTTATTTGCCATGTTGCGATGATTTTATGTTGTCTTACCTCTTTATTGTATGTGTCTATTGTCTATTTATTTTTATGCGGTAAAGAGTTTGAAGAGGAAGAAGAGGAACAACCTCTTGAGATCGTGTACCCTGAGGAAGAGGAGATCAGCAGACCGACGATCGGTTTACGAGCAAGAACCATCCGATCATCCATACCCTCTGGATTGATTGTGTGGGGGATGGCGACGCCTTTGCATTTTTGAGATTCGTAGAGCCGGTATTCCATGGAGGTGATCTGGCTTGGCATTTACGAGGAGATCGTGCTTCGTTACCTATCTTTGGACGTATGACTGTGATTCTACGTCATCAGTTTGATGGAGATCCGATTTCGACGACGACGCTTTTTCTGCACTTAGAGTTACCCTTATCCATTAGGCGTTATTGGGGTGCTGAAAACCCTGAGCCTAGTGAGATAAGCATCGTGTCGACTGCGCGATCCCGTTATCGCCGTGTGTCGAGACATCAGGGATATTTATCTCCTGATGATCATTTTCACACCGAGAGTGATCCATCAGAGGAGTAGATAATCATGATGTTTTTTTTTTTGGGCGCGTCAGCGTATGTCTGTATATATTAACTCTTTTATTGCTTTCTTTACTGTTTTTGTTTAAATAGTTGTAGTCTTAGTTGTAAATTATATGTACAGTTTATAACTTAACCATATGTATATTATTAGTGATGATGTTTTTTTTTTATTTCGTATTTTTCGTATTATCTTTTTATTACATACTTCAGTCTATCAGGAATTATTTTACAACCCGTAATAATTTTAACAAATATTCCACAACTTGGGTAGATTTTATTTCTATTTATTTTATTTTCTTTTATGTGTGACATCCTCCAAAGGGTGTTACATTAGTTGGTATCGAGCCCAAGTTAGAGTCTTTTGGGGTTGTGGTTGGGTCTTTTTTGTTTGTCTTTGTGTGATTCTCTGTGATCTTTGTGATTTATATCCTTTTGGAAATATCTTAAAGGATGTATCGACTTTGTTTTGTTATGTTTGAAGAAAGGAGATGGCTGGTAGAGGCGAGAGGACGTGCTAACGTAAATCGAGATGAGGATCCGATGTTGGTTCTTCTTGAGGCTATGCGGCGGATGGTGAAGTGATTACTCGAAGAAAATTTGAGAGCACCAACAAAGAAGATGCTACGGTGATGCCCTAAATTTATCCGAATTTAGGCGTCATAATCCGCCACAATTTAGAGGCGAGGTGGATCCGGAGAAAGCGAGTCGGTGGATGCAAGATTTAGAGAGAATATTTGAGGGGATGAGATGTACGGATGAAAAGAAAGTGACTTATCTTTGTTTTCATCTTTGAGAGGAGATCTGAGAACATTGGTGGAGAGGAATTCGCCAAGTGTTGCAAGTGAAGGAATGAGATCACTTGGGAAGTATTTTCTAATACTTTTCTCGGATAAATATTTTCTGCGAGTGCTAGGCATGCCAAGGAAATGGAATTTCTTGGTTTGCGACGGGGAATATGACGGTGAATGAGTATGCCACAAAATTTGAGAGTTTATCTCAATTCTCAGATTATGCTCAAACACGACAAGATGATGTGTGGAGATGCAGGAAGTTTGAATCAGGTTTAAGGGTGGAACTGAAACGAGGAGTGGTATCTTTGAGGATGACTCAGTTTCATGCGTTGGTGGATGCGTGTGCTCGACTTGAAGAGTTGGAGCCATCTAGAGATCAGAGGAATCGGAATTTTGGACCGACAAGGTTCCAGAGAGGTGGAGGTAGTAATGCAAATCGGTTTCAGCGTAAGCCGTATACCAGGCCAACAGGAAGTCAATCTCAACGACCATCTGTTAGTGGAGGTGCAAGTGGTAGTGGAGCTGGACAGAGGGTGGCGTTTACGCCAACGTGTTTTAAGTGCGGGAAGAAAGGTCATATTTCTCCCGAGTGTACAGTTAAAGGTACAGTTTGTTTCAATTGTAAGCAACCTGGACACATATCAAAGGATTGTCCACAGCCGGAGAGAAAACCTGCTGTTCGGTATGTTAAAGCTAATCAGCAGAAGTCTGGAAGTATTCAACCGAGATCTGGAGGACGAGTATATACAATGGTGGGATCTGAGATTTCTAAGTCTGATGATCTTATTCAGGGAGAAGGAGACATTGGAGGTAATCTTCTGACTGTCTTGTATGACTCGGGTGCTACACACTCTTTTATTGCATATGATTGTGTGGAAAGGTTGAAGTTGCCTATGTCTTCTCTGAATGTTATGTTGAATGTATCTACACCAACTGCTAAACCTGTAGTTACTTCTAAGATCTGTTTGGATTGTCCTATTGTTGTGAAGGGCCGTTTGTTTTTGGTCGATTTGATTTGTTTGCCTCTCATTGAGATAGATGTAATATTAGGGATGGACTGGTTATGTTCTAACCATATCCTCATAGATTGTGCGAAGAAAACTATAGTTTTTCCTAAGGAAGAAGAGTCTGGATTCTTAACTGCTGTTAAGGTCAAGTCTTTACTGAGAGATGGAGCGCAGGGATATCTGGTATTGTCTTCTCTAGAAGTTAAGAATGAGAAGGATGTGAATACTATTCCCGTTGTCAACGATTTTCCTGGATGTTTTTCCTGAAGATGTACCGGTTTGCCGCTTGAGCGGGAGATCGAGTTCTCAATTGATTTAGTACCGGAACAGGTCCTATCTCAATTGCACCGTATCGTATGTCGCCAGAGAGTTGGAGGAGCTGAAAAAGCAATTGGTGGAACTGTTGGAGAAAGAATTTGTACGACCTAGCGTTTCCCCATGGGGTGCACCAAGTACTTTTGGTCAAAAAGAAGGATGGAACGTCACGACTTTGTGTGGACTATCGGCGGTGAACAAGGTGACTCAAGAATAAATATCCGCTTCCAAGAATCGACGATTTGATGGATCAATTGAGAGGAGGCGTGATATTTTCCAAGATAGATCTACGATCGAGGTTATCACCGTTCGTGTAAAAGGGGAAGATGTGCAAAAGCGCTTTTCGAACTCGTTATGGACATTATGAGTATCGGGTAATGCCATTCGGGGTGACGAATGCTCTGCTATATTTATGGATTATATGAACAGAATATTTCGTCCATATCTAGACAGATTTGTCGTTGTCTTTATCGATGACATTCTGATCTATTCTCAATCGAAGGAAGAGCATCTTGAACATCTAAGTGTTATTCTTCAGATTTTGAGGGAGAAACAGTTGTATGCGAAGTTGTCTAAGTGTGAGTTCTGGTTGGAAGAAGTTCAATTTCTTGGTCACGTGATTTCTAAAGAAGGTATAGCGGTGGACCCATCGAAAGTGGAGACTGTTTTGCAGTGGGAGAGACCTAAGACAGTAACAGAAGTTCGAAGTTTTGTTGGACTTGCTGGTTATTATCGGAGATTTATTGAAGGTTTTTCCAAGATTGCTGGACCGCTTACACAACTTACGAGGAAAAGTCAAGCTTTCGAATGGACAGAGGAACGTGAAGCTAGTTTTCAAGAGTTGAAGAAAAGGTTAACAAGCTACGCCGGTGTTAATCCTACCGATTCGACGAAATCTTTCGATGTGTATTGTGGCGCTTCTTATCAAGGACTAGGGTGCGTGTTGATGCAAGACCGGAATGTGGTGGCGTATGCTTCTCGACAATTGAAGGTTCATGAAAAGAATTATCCTACGCATGATTTAGAATTGGTCATGCGGTAGTTTTTGCTTTGAAGATATGGAGACACTTTCTCTATGGAGCAACGTTCAACATTTTCAGTGATCACAAGAGTTTGAAGTACTTGTACGACCAGAAGGAGTTGAATATGAGGCAGCGAAGGTGGTTGGAATTTCTGAACGATTACGATTTTCAACTTTTATACCATCCTGGTAAGGCGAATGTCGTGGCCGATGCCTTGAGCAGGAAGATTATTAGTGTTTCTGCACTAATGATCAAGGAAAAGGAGCTCATTGAACAGTTTAGAGATGAGTGGTCGTTTGTTGAGTTAAAACCGGGGAAGATCTGTGTTAGCATGGTTACTATCTCGAGCGAGTTGATGGAAGACATAAAAGAAAAGCAAAATGCCGATAAATTTTTGCAAGGAATAAGGGAGCAAATAAAACAAGGCGAGACACTAGAGTTCAAGGAAGGAACTGATGGAATTCTGAGATTTCGGGGTAGAGTCTGTGTTCCTCGTAATCGAGAGTTGAGAAGATATATTGTGAAACATGCCCATACTAGTCTATTGAGTATGCATCCAGGCATAACAAAGATGTATCAAGACTTGAAGAAGTTATTCTGGTGGCATGGAATGAAGGGTGATGTTGTTAGATGCGTGTCAACTTGTCTAGTTTGTCAAAAATCGAAAGTTGAACACCAAAGACCAATGGGATGTTGCAACCATTATCGATTCCAGAATGGAAATGGGACAAAGCATTTCTATGGATTTCGTTACTGGTTTGCCAAAGACAAGGAGAGGTCATGACGCAATATGGGTTATAGTCGATAGACTTACGAAATCGGCTCATTTCTTACCGATCAATATCAAATATTCATTGGAAAGATTAACCCAGTTGTACATCAGTGAAATTATCAGACTACATGGTGTACCGACAAGTATAATTTCTGATCGTGATCCGAGGTTTACGTCAAGATTTTGGCGAAGTCTGCAAGAAGCTATGGGAACTAAGTTACGACTGAGTTCAGCGTATCATCCGCAGACGACGGTCAGACTGAAAGAACTATACAGTCTTTGGAGGATTTATTGCGTGCTTGTGTTTTGGAACAACGGGGAAGTTGGGATGAATTTTTATCTTTGATAGAATTCACCTACAACAATAGTTTTCACGCAAGCATTGGAATGGCACCTTATGAAGCATTGTATGGAAGACGATGTCGAACGCCGTTATGCTGGTATCAAGATGGAGAAAGTACGACTGTTGGACCGGAGCTTGTACAACAAACTACGGATAAAGTCAAGATGATACAAGAGAAGATGAGGACGACGCAAAGCAGACAAAAGAGTTACGCGGATAAGCGAAGACGACCTCTTGAGTTTGAGGAGGGTGAACATGTATTTCTGAGAGTTACTCCTACGACTGGTGTCGGAAGAGTGATTAAGTCTAAGAAGCTTACTCCTAAATTCATTGGACCATATCAGATCATCCGACGTATTGGTCCTGTAGCATATCAGATTTCTTTGCCGCCGTTTCTATCCAATTTGCATGACGTGTTTCATGTGTCTCAGTTACGAAGTATATGCCAGATCCGACACATGTTATACGGTCGGATGACGTACGATTAAAGGAGAATTTGACTTACGAAACTTTACCTGTCGGGATAGAGGACGAGAAAGGTAAAAGCGACTTCGAGGAAGATGATCGAGTTTGGTGAAAGTTATATGGAATGATGTGACGGGTGAAGCTACTTGGGAGCTCGGAAGATAAAATGAAGGATCAATATCCTCATTTGTTTGGATGAACATCAAATTTCGAGGACGAAATTTTTATTTGTTAAGGGAGAGTTGTAACGCCCCAATTTTTAGAAAATATTCGAATGTCTTTTTTTTACTTTTTCATGCTTTGGTATGAATGACCGCTGTGTCCCTATTTTTCTCGTTCTTGAATTTTGTATGAAAACAACTACGATAATACGAGGTTCAAATTTTATTTGATCGTTTTACGTAGTTTGCTTGAGCACGGTAAAATAAAAATTTTTCTCGAACTCTTTGTATTAATTTTTCTCGAAAGATATACAACTAAATAATCTTCTTTGGATATTTTATTTGAACGTTTTGGATGATTACCTACGTTGTGGGAAAAAACGGGGAAATGACCGTTACGTCCCGAACGTCTTGTTTTCTCTGTTTTTGTCTGTTTTTAATTGTTTTCTTCTTGATTTAATGCCGAGAAAATACCGTCGTGATTTTATATGGACTTTTTGTGCGATTTGCTCGAGGCGGAAAATAATATTTTCCGGGCCGGGAAAATCTTATTTTATTATTTAGAATTGGGGGATCTTACTTAACCCGATTCTAAATGAGACTAAAAATAATCTTTTAATTTTTAGGATTTAACTGTCAAATAAAATAATTTTATATTATTATAATATTATTTTATTAGTCGATATGTTTTAGTGATGATGGACCCTAAATATTTTGCGGGACCCACAATTAGCGAACGGTTAGATCGGTAGCTTAATTAATCACCGTAAAATTTGTAGAACTTTCCGAGCAGTGACTCATTTGACTCAGTGAGCATTTATTACGCAGTGTGACTAAGCCATGTGAGTCACCTGGAACCAACCAATGAGAAGTAGGCTTGCTCACCAAGGCTTAATCTTAGCCTTTGATTCATCCAATGGCTTGGATGAAGCCAAGCAAGGTGCCCACCTTGCACCCCACTTGAAGTCCACGGCCAAGAGGCCTTTGGTGACCTAAAAATCACTTTGTCTTCATCACTTTTCTCTCTTCTCTCTCATCAAGAACCCTAGCCACCATTCTTGCCCATTTTCTCCACCATATTCGGCCAAGCTTGTTTCCTAACACTCCAACCATCCAAAAATTTTTCTAACCAAGTTTCCTTAATCTAAACACCATTCTAAGAACCTTTGTAGTTGGGAGTTTCTTCAAATTCTTCCATCTAAGGCTTGGAAACCAACCTTGGAAGTTTTACCTAGAAGGTGAAATTTCATATTTTTCTTTTCTCTCTTCTTTTTCAAAGTTCTAAGCCATGATTTTTCCATGGTTTAGCTTCTTTTTCATGGTTAGTAACATGTAGGTTTTGTTTGAGATTTTTAGGTGTTTGGTGGAGTGAAAACCGTGACCTAAGGAGGTGAGAAAGCAAGTTTTGTCTTCATTTAAGGTAAGAGGAAGACAATTCTTATCATCCCTTGATGGTGGTAAGAAGATGAGTTGTTTGTAGAATCCATAAGGATTCGGTTGTGGTGTGTTTATTGATGTGTATTTGTTACTTTTTGTGGTTGCTAGTAGCTTAAGTGTTATGTGTTAGTAGCTTTCTTATTTGGTAATTGTAATAATCTTGCATGTCTAATAGCTTTTGATTGTATGTCTATAAGCTTTAAATTAGGTTTATGTGTTAGAAATATTTTGCATGTGTTAGAAATATTTTGCATGTGTTAGAGATATAAATGCATGTGTTAGAATTGTATGATAAGGTTTAGGATGTGAATAACATGTGTAAGTTTGCATGAGTGTTCCAAAGAACACAATCCAATAGCTCACGGCAATGACAAGTTTGGAGGACCAAAATGTTCTCTTGATTTTTCCTAAAGTGTAGCTTAATTAACCTAGGAGAATCAAGAAAGTTTCTAATTGATTTGATCAAAGAAAAATGCATTTAGAAATCAAATGGTACAAACTTAGTATTTTGGGCCAACATGCCTAAAGGATTAAATTGAATATAGATAACTATTTTCTAAAATGATTTAATGAACTTAGACTATAGAATACATTTGATATGATTTAAAAGGTGAAAGACATTTTGGAAATCAAATGCAAAAGTTTTATAAAATTCGGCCAACATGCCACTATAGGAATTCATGATTTTAAAAAACTTGTTTCTAAACCTTTTTCAATTAAAAAGAAACAATACAAGTTAAGAAGAAATTTTCTATAATGATTTATGAAGGAACCAATTGATTAGAAGTAAGTCTAAAGGGTTAAAATTCATAATTTTATCATTAGGAAGGAAATACGATAATGTTAAGAAATTTTCTAACATATAGGTCACTTTTGGTTTTGAAGCATGTTAGAGATTTCAAAAAGAATTTAATGAAATGGTTAAAAATTAGGTAAATAGAAATTTTATGGAAAATTTAGAAAACCATTATTATAAGTTTCTAAACAAAATACTGTCAATTTTTAGTAAAAATGAACCTATAAGATAGTAAAAATATCCTAATGACAAGATATACGGTATGAAAAATTATTCTACGTAGTTTAAATGTACTAAATATTATTTCTATCTGTTTAAATGGTAATTTTAAAGGCATTCGAATAAGAAAATGATTTAAAAATCCTACGCGATTGAGAAAACGTATTAAAAATGCTACGCGATTTTAAAAACGAGAAAAATATCTTTACTCGATTTTTAAACGTTTGTAAAAACGACGAGATTTCAAAAACGCGATAAAATTTCTACGCGATTGACCGTTACTATATTTATTTTTCGGCCGTCGGGAAAATGTGAACCCGTCTGAGGCTTTTGAGGTTATTTATTTGTCGGGAAAATGTGAACCCGTCATGAGCTTTACGCCATTGAGGGTATATTTTTATCTTGAGGGCATTTTCGTAATTTCATATATTTGGAATTATGTTCTGTCTTTATGCCAATTTTTGGTGTTTTGGGTTGACGAGACGAATCACATCGTGTTGTCGATGCGATAAATGTAGTGTGGTTTATTGTTCTAATAAACTTGGAGACTTTAGTGTACGGGATCCCACATGTGGACAGTTGGTAGCTCCGCTGGGCCGTGGTAAACCGATAGCACACTAATGTACTCGACATTCACTATATTTAATCGAGGTTTGTAAAGTTTAGTAGTACATTGCCTATAGTGCCACAACGGGAGACCGTGAACTATACTACGCTGGATGGTGGATTCCAGTCTGCCGTAGGCTATTGGCAACGTGTGACCGCGTAATAGTTGGTTGAACGCAGCCGTGGTACTAATAGATTTTGCAAGTCATTCTCTCTGATATCTGTTTGGGTTTAGCTCCATGGAGTAGGGTTGTGTTTTGGTGTATTTGAGTATATCTTGGATAATATTCCATTTTTCTCTATTTATCTTTATCTGGTAACATCTTGGATGTTTTCACATTTTCTCTAATTGTATTTATCTGATAATTTTTATGTTAGTTGTCTATTTCTTATCTTAGTTTATCTGTGAAATTGATTTATCTGTGTGAATTTCTTTATTTGTGTTATATCTGTGATGTTCTGAAACACTAGGATATTTAATATGTATTACTGTTATAGCTTATTCGTATTGTATGAACTGTAGTAGTTATGTGTCGTCTTCTTATTTGCCATGTTGCGATGATTTTATGTTGTCTTACCTCTTTATTGTATGTGTCTATTGTCTATTTATTTTTATGCGGTAAAGAGTTTGAAGAGGAAGAAGAGGAACAACCTCTTGAGATCGTGTACCCTGAGGAAGAGGGAGATCGACTGCCAGACCGACGATCGGTTTACGAGCAAGAACCATCCGATCATCCATACCCTCTGGATTGATTGTGTGGGGGATGGCGACGCCTGCATTTTTGGGATTCGTAGAGCCGGTATTCCATGGAGGTGATCTTTTACGAGGAGATCGTGCTTCATTACCTATCTTTGGACGTATGACCGTGATTCTACGTCATCGCTTTGATGGAGATCCGATTTCGACGACGACGCTTTTTCTCGCACTTAGAGTTACCCTTATCCATTAGGCGTTATTGGGGTGCTTGAAAACCCCGAGCCTAGTGAGATAAGCATCGTGTCGATTGCGCGATCCCGTTATCGCCGTGTGTCGAGACATCGAGGATATTTATCTCCCGATGATCATTTTCACACCGAGAGTGATCCATCGAGGAGGTAGATAATCATGATGTTTTTTTTTTGGCGCGTCAGCATATGTACGTATATATTAACTCTTTTATTGCTTTCTTTCTTGTTTTTGTTTAAATAGTTGTAGTCTTAGTTGTAAATTATATGTACGGTTTATAACTTAACCATATGTATATTATTAGTGATGATGTTTTTTTTTTATTTCGTATTTTTCGTATTATCTTTTTATTACATACTTGATCTATCGGGAATTATTTTACAACCCGTAATAATTTTAACAAATATTCCACAACTTGGGTAGATTTTATTTCTATTTATTTTATTTTCTTTTATGTGTGACATCCTCCAAAGGGGTGTTACAAAAAACAATTTTGATACCCTACCTTTGGGATTGGAAGAGCTTAATGATTATGTTAGGAATAAGTTTTTGAATAAGTGTGGGGGGAGCAATGATGTGTTTTGTCTTGCTATGCATGTAATAAAAAGATATATTGTTGGCAAAACAAGATGTATATAGATGCAAGGTATAAAAAAAAAGAAAAAAAAAGAAATGAGAATGAAAAAGGTTGAAATTGAGTATTAAATGAAGAAAGGTCAGAAAAAGAAAAAGATATAGAAAAGAAATTGGAATTTGAAGATTGCTGGGAATTCTTATTGCATTGATTGAATATGCTTCCATTTTGCTCTTCTAATTCCTATAGTCTAGCTTTGCTTATCCTTGATGTATCCTACCTTGACCCTGACCTCATTACAACCTAATTGAAGACCTTTTGATCTTTGTGTGCATGTGGCCTTAGTGGTAGAGAAGTAGAGGCTTAATAAGCCTATGGTAAGGCATGTTTTCATGAGTTGGCTTAGAGTAAACACAAGCTTGAATCACTTGAGTGAAAAGCATATCAGTGAGGATTTATCACATTAATTTAACCATGATTTTTGATTAATTTCACTTGCTGAATTAGAATGTCAAGAGAGGAAATTTCATGATTGCTCAGATTCTTTGAAAACATTAAAGCATATAGGTCTTTGCTCATTGTTCCGCACTTTCATGGCTTAATGGGAAATTGTGCTTGATTGTATATTTTTTGCCCAGGAATGCAAAAGGCTAAGTGTGAGGGTATTTGATCTGTCGATTATTTTCATATCTTGAGTGCCTTATAATTGATTCTTTTGGATTCCATTTATGCTTAATTACTACCATTTAACTAAGTTTCTGATATTTAGCTTATTTGGAACATTGTTATGAAACTTAGCTTAAATGTGTTCATAAATACTCATAATTGAATTATACTTTTTAAGAAACATTTGAGTGTTGGAGTTCATTGGCCTCAAATGAGGTTTGCTATACACTTGAAGATGGAACCAAGGATTCATAAAGATCAATACCACCTCTTGAAGCAAGGAAAGAAGGGTATTTGTTGAAGATCTAGGCTGAAAATGAAGAAGCAAAGTGACACGGCCCGTGTTCCCTGACATGGGGGGCGGTGTCCTTTGTTATTTTGCCAAAATTGAGAATTGCTAAACCAGAGGCTGACACGGCCTGGGCTGTGTCATTTGACACAGGTCGTGTCCCTTGTTGTTTTTGTTAAAATTAATGAAAAGTGTTAGTAGAGCTTGACATGGCTTAGGCCGTGTCATCGTGTCAAAAAGGAAAACGCATGAAATTGAAGGAAGTAGGTCAAGAGGTCTATAAATAAGGATGCTAAGCTCTCAAGAACGAGGAGTTCAACCTTGGAGGCTGCCAAGGAGCAGAAGGGAAGGTCAAGACCAAGGAAAGGAGATTGGATTGAAGATTAGAGTCTCGGGTTCGAGCAATTGGAGATCTAACATCCCTACCCTTGGAAACTAGTTTGCTCTTTAGTTTTCTTCTGCACTTTCATTCTAGAACTATGATTTTTTATTGTTTTTCTGTTGATGTCGTTTTAGCTATGTGTCGCTAAGTTTCTCATTTGGTTAAGGGAAGATGAAACCCTAGTTTTGATCTTATGAACCTTGTATATTCGTTTATTTCAACACAGTTATGTTTCTATCCATGTATTTCTAAATATTGTTGTTGTATGAAGGTATTTATGCTTATTACCGATTTAAAAGTGGTAGATCTAGGATTATTATGTGCGGTTGCAGTGATAAAACTAGAGGACTGTATGTTTACTGTGTAAATGTCTTCATACTCTTTGCCAAATGCTAAAAGTGGTAAATCGTGTAACGCCCCTTTTGCTAGGAGAAGAGGGAACGTCATACCATAAAGAAAAAAAAACAATATGCAGAAAAATAATTAAATAGTAAATTAAGACTCGGTTCATTTTTAATATATGGATAAACATCTTCAATTGTAATTGTATAGTAGTCGAGTATTGAATATATTTTTTTTGTTGTAGTGAGAGAATAATAAAACGTAGTTACAGTATAAATCAGCATGAAAGAAAACCATATATTCACATATTATATATATATATATAATATGGATAAACATCTTCAATTGTAATTGTATAATAATCGAGTATTGAATATATTTTTTTTTTGTTGTAGTGAGAGAATAATAAAACGTAGTTACAGATATGAATCAGCATGAAAGAAAACCACATATTCACACACACACACACACACACACACACACACACACACACACACACACACATATATATATATATATATATATATATATATATATATTACATCAAGCTTATTTAATTACATCATCATGTATACAAAAAGAAAAAGTTTTACCCACCCCAAGATGTTTACAAATATACAGCCCATCAAAATAGCAAAACATCTGGCTTCCTAAAAAGATATACGAATAGCCATCAATAGCCACCGACAGTACCAGCCCGCTGAGACTGACGAGAAGGAACCGTAGCAGGATCCTCCTCTGGGCCTTCCTCGTCAGATGAAATCATCATCGGAGTGACCGAATTTCGAGCAGAGACTCGAGGAGTGGATAAGAACGAATCCTCCTATGGGGTGTAATAAAGATCATCCCACAGATCACGGACAGGTAAGTAAAACTCTAAATGAACAAAAGTAGTAAAGTTAAAGACCGGTGGGTCATAGCGACCCCAGGCTAACGACACTGTCAAGTCCCCATGATAAATGCAACGATCCGTGCTCAGGTTAATATGCCAACAATTAGGACCTCCGTGAAAGGTCATCCTCACATATCCCAAAAATCTACGTGGACGAGACGACATCTTCGAACAACACTAGTCTTAGTCAGGCCAGAAACCAGGGAATTCGGGTGCTTCTCCTTCTTCACGGATGTCTTCTCAGAAGCATATAAATAAAACAGAAATATAGAGATACAGGAAAGAGGTGAGACACCTAGCATTTAATACTAATACGACAGTAAGAAAATAGAACGGTGCAGGACGCCCACATAAGATCACAATACATATATATATCAACAGTAATAATAAAATAATTAATAAAAGGGAAACAACAATAATATCTCAGGAAGTAAGCAGTTCATCAATCAGATAATTATTTCAACAATTAAAAAAGATAATTGAATAGTTATAGACACTTATGCTAGAAGAAATATGAGACAGACAATGCATAATGCATATGGTACCAAAAATCCTACTCCATGGAGCTAAACATAAACATTCGGAGAGAATGATCAGGGAGTCATGCCAGTATCTCGTCAGCCTATAAATAAAGTGCTTATCAGAAAAATAATATTTTGCGCAATATGCCTTATACATGGCACTCTCAACAAGATCGGGATATAGGACAGTGTCTCGGTCCAGATCGTCGGTGTGTTTGCATCGGTCTATCCCATGGCCTTAGTGGAGCTACCATTGTCTATTGTGAGACATCCGCACCTCGACGCCCCCAAGGCCAACAATATGACCTACACTTAGTCTACTCGCACCCGCACTAAGTGTAATTCAATCTCCTAGGCATGCACTGCCTTAACAATAGAATCCAACGAACTTTCACAAATGCATGATGACTCAATGCATATCATGTATATTCATCAATAATATACTTCTCATGAAACATACCACAATTTTGGTCAAATTAAACATCAATAAGTCTTTGGTCCCACACATGCACTCACAATAGCATATAATTAATTCTCAATAGCAACATACATTTATAAGGTTCAACACAAACCACAATTTTATTTTATGAATCCAAAATTCCTAATTACCTAAGTCTTAATTAATTACATAAGTCTAGGTCAAATAGACCCTTGAGACTATGGCTTCTCAAAAACAAAATCCAACCGTTTTTCTTTCATTGCATTATTGATTTCATAATTCTAAATTGCTTAAGTCCAAAAGGTTGCACAAAAGCACCACTTGGACCCTAATCATATATTTTATACATTAATAAACACTTATTTTTAGTTATTTACACTCTCCATGTACTTAATTGATTAAGCCTAGTTATGTTTTGTAAGGTTGGACTCAAATTGGACTTAATTGATTTTTTTAGCATTATTTGGGTCTTACGTTGTTTCTGTATTTCAGCCATATCTTGAGTTCTAAATGTCTAATAATTATGAATTTTACCTTGTAGGAAAGATAAGAGAGAGCTCTACAACTTTGATGAAGAGCTCAAAGTCTCAATCAGACATCTAATAGAGCTAATTGGGCTTGGAAGATAGAACACGAGTTTTGTGTTTGAAACCTGAACAGTGTACAGTAATCAGAGCATAATTCGAGTTTGGGCTTATAAAATGGGCTGAAAATTTGGAATCTGAAAGTTAAGACCCATATCTACAACTTTCATGTTGAACACAAAACTTGATTCGGGCTCCTTGATGGTGATATTGGGTCTGAAAGTCAAAATAGAGGTGCTAAAACTGGGCCTGAATAGTCTGTAGTAATTGGGTCATATCATGGGCTGTAAGATGAATTTTTGGGTGATTCTAGAGCCATTGGAAAGCTTAGACAATTTCCTAGAACTTTCATGAAGACCACTTGGCTCAAAAATGACAGAATCAATGAGTTAAGCAATGAATGATTTCGGAGACAAAAAATCTCAATAATCCAACCACTAATTCAATAATCCAACCACCTAACCAATCATCCAACCACTCCACCCACTAATCCACCTACTCTTAATCATTCTCCTTGTCATTTTGTATCCCTACTCTTCTATAAAAGGCACTCTAGTGTTAGGCACTTGGGAGGAGGCTTAGTTTGTACAAGTTAAGGTTATGCTTGTTTATTGTTTTCCTTTGTTGTAATTTTCTCTTATTCTAAATTGAAGTCATGTTCATCTTTTTCTTCTTCTCTCTTTCTTTCTTCTTATCCATGAGTAACTAAATCTTCATCTTGCTTGGGTGAAAGAGTGAAGCTCTTGGTGATGAAATAAGGTTAGATTATTTTATTTCTTGTGCTTAAATGATATATTATTAAATGAACATTATATGTGTTGTATTTTGTTTCCAATCAATTTAGAAACCTTCTTTGTTAATGGAGATCTTGATTTATTGTAGACAATAGGATTGACACAGTGAATGCTTGAACTTATTTACAAATGTTGGTAGATAATTAAAGGAATCATGATATGATTGCATATATAATTGAACTTTGAATATTACATTTTCTGATTGGAACCTTCGTTGTGTGTGGATTTCATTTGAGTTATAAAGAGAAATAATCTTACCTTTAATTTATTACCAAGAGTGGATCTCCTAACCCAAGCAAGCCCTTAAATTCATTTGTGAACTTGTTTTATTACTTTTGGTGTTGTGACAAATCATCTTCTTACCTCAATTAATTTTTCTTCATCAATTCCCTGTGGATCGACCTCGGACTCCCGAGAAATTTATTACTTGAGACAACCTGCACTTGGGTTTGCATCCTTTAATCCCGCAGTCAAGTTTTTGGTGCCTTTGCTGGGGACTTGATTTGAAGTTTTGATTTATTGAGGTTCGTTTTCTTTAATAAAATCTATTCTCTCTTCTCCCTCACCGGAGCAAAAAATCGACTTGCCGATCCTTCGGTTTCTTTACTAACTCTCTAACTTTCTAACTATCTAACTCTAACTTACTAGCTTGCTAACATATTAACTTTCTAACTTTTATATTTATGTCATTTATTTTTGCTTTTTAATTTTTTTTAATTTATTTTCGTCATTTTTTTTCGTCAGTGGGGGTAACTCTCCCTTTTACTTTTTGTTATTTATTTTTCCGCAATCTAACTTAATGAAATAATATTTCTTCTTCTCTTCTCTTTCGCCGGCTCTGTGGGGCTCTGTCACTCTCCGGCTTTCATATTTAAATTTACTTTCTGCACTTTATTTTTTGTATTTTAATTTTTCGCACTTTATTTTTATTTTTATTTTTGGGTGGTTGGTTTATTACCCCATCCCTGTTAATATTTAATGGTGGGTTAAACCGCCAGCTTGTACATTATTTTTGTTTATTAATTTTAAGTTATTTATGTACGTATGCTTAATTAGTATCGTGATTTAAATTCTGGTCGTTTAGTCAAAATTAATCCTGGTACTTTATATATTGACTTGTTTGAATCACAATGACACACAATTGACACAATGACTGACAATGAAAGTGTACATGATGAACATGAAAATCAACCGTTACGAACCATGCGTGAATATTTGCAACCACCTCGAAGTTCTAGTCCATCATGTTTTATCTTTCCACTCAATGCCAATAATTTTATATCATGAATCCAAGATCAATTGGCACTTGGCAAGAAATGCAAGGTGAGTTCTTGAAGAAATTTTTTCTAACACATAAAACCAATGCTATGAAAAGACAAATCCACAATTTTTCCCAAAATTCAAATGAAGCATATTTTCAATGTTGGGAATGATTTAAAGATTTGTTAAATTCTTGCCCACATCATGGTTTTGAAAAATGGCGCACTATAAGCTTCTTTTATAAAGGTTTAACTCCTGAAACTAAATAATTTATGGAAACAATGTGCAATGGTGAGTTTCTTGACAAAGAACCTGATGAAGCTTTAGATTATTTGAACCAGTTGGCTGAAAATTCTCAATCTTGGCATAGTACTAATACATTTGAAAATGCAATTAGATCTAAACTTGCAAGTGCTAATAAAGGAAAATATCACCTTAGTGAAGAGGAAGATCTAAATGCTAGATTTTCCAGTTTGGCTAGAAAGGTTGAAGCCATGGAATTAAGAAAAGAAATCAAATCTGTGCAAAATGAAGAAATTTATGGCATTTGTGATGATTTAGGACACTCAACACATGAATGTCCTAAAATTCCTGTTTTTAAAGAAATTGTACATGAGCAGGTAAATGCAATGAAAAATTTTAAAAAGTCATTTACTTTTTCTTTTTCAAATACATACAATCCTGGATGGAGAAATCACCCGAACTTCAGCTGGAGGAATAATAGTCAGTCACAATTCGTGCAACCACCACCTCCTCAGACACAACAAGACTCTCAAAATTCTCAAGGATATGCACCTTATGTCCCACCATATAGGAAAAACCTTGAAGAAACACTGCATGCATTCATAGAAAAGCAAGAGACCATTAATAAACAAAACAATCAAACCATGATTGACATAAAAGAAACTCTTGCCAAACTTACTTCTGCTCTCACCATTCATGAGAAAGGAAAATTTCCTTCTCAACCTCAACCAAATCCCAAAGGTCAGTACAGTCTAAATGAGGGGAGTTCAGAAAACCAACAAATGGACTAAATCAAGTCAGTGATAACTCTTAGGAGTGGAAAGGTTGTTGAAAAACAAATCCTCGAATATTGTGAGAAAGATGATGAGCCAATTCCCCAACAAAATAAAGAAGTTGACCAAAAGGAGACCAAACTCTCGCCTTCACCCCCATTTCCTCAAGCATTGAAAAATCCAAAGAAATTGGACCATAACACTGGAATTTTTAAAATTTTGAAACAAGTGAAAATTAATATTCCTTTGTTAGATGCTATCAAACAGATTCCTTCTTATGCCAAATATTTGAAGGACTTGTGTATTGTTAAAAGGAAATTAAATGTGAAAAAGAAAGCATTTTTAGCTGAACAGGTAAGCTCCATTCTTCAGAATAATAATGCGTTGAAATATAAAGACCCTGGTTGTCCTACAGTTTCATGCATTATTGGAGAATATAAAATTGAAAAAGCTTTACTTGATCTTGGTGCTAGTGTCAATTTGCTTCCATATTCAGCTTATCAGCAACTCAACTTAGGTGAGTTAAAACTAACTTCTGTAACTCTTCTACTTGCAGATAGATCAATTAAAATTCCAAGAGGAATAGTGGAAGATGTGTTGGTTCAAGTTGATAAATTCATATATCCTGTGGATTTCCTTGTCTTAGATACTGATCCTCTGGTTAATAGTTGCAAGTCAATTCCTGTTATTTTAGGCCGTCCATTTTTAGCAAAATCTAATGCTTTGATAAATTGTAGAAATGGAGTGGAGAAGTTAACATTTGGAAACATGACACTGGATCTCAATGTTTTTAACATGTGCAAGCAACCACAGGAAGTCCTTGATAAAAATGAGGAAGTTGAAGGAATTGAAGCCATTATAGATGATCATCTTCAAAAAGGGAGTTCTTCTGACCCATTAGAAGTTTGTTTAATTAATTCATTTGATTTGCTTGATTGTACAGAGGAAATAGAATACAAAGGAAGAAAGCCAAAATTTGAAGAGCTAAAACCCATGAATAATAATGCCCATGAAGAAGTACCTACACCGGAACTAAAGCCATTACCTGTTGGGTTGAAGTACACATTTTTGGGAGAAAAGCAAAGCTTTCCTGTGGTAATTTCCTCATCTCTTACTGAAGAACAAGAAGGAAAGATGTCGCCTCAATGGACGCACCAAGATAGGAAGAAATTTTTAACAGAGGTGAAAAGTTTTTATTGGGATGACCTATACTTATTCAAACATTGTCCTGACCAAATTTTTCAGAGATGCGTGCCCGACAGTGAGGTAGGTAGTGTCATTAAATTTTGTCACTCGGAAGCATGTGGAGGTCACTTTTCTTCAAAGAAAACAGCTGCGAAAATCTTGCAGTGTGGATTTTATTGGCCCACTTTATTTAAGGACTGCTATACTTTTTGCAAAAGTTGTGAAAAATTGTCAAAAGATGGGCTCAATTTCAAAAAGAAACATGATGCCTCTGAATCTTGCAATCATGATGAAGAAAAACCCTACAGTCTTGGGAATCTGACTCTAAAAGACCATGTTTGCCAATTTATAAGAAAATTGGATGGGAAGCTTATCCTCGACTCATAGAAGCCGTTTAAGTCGTTACTGGACGTTAAACCAGAGGTAGATGTGAGCCATATCCACAACAATCTGTACATATCATCTTCTTCTTCTTCATGTCATCTTTCAAAAAAAAATCAAAAAAAAGAGAAAAAAAAAAAAAAAAAAATGTTTGAACAAGGGCGATCCGGAAGGAGTACCATGGCTTTAATTAGTTGTGGAGCCCCAGCCTTTGGCTGACCCGTCATTGACTCGGGTGGACCTTTGCACGCTGGTCCTTAAAAAAAAAAATTCGTGAGTGTCTACTGCACTGGTGACACGCAGTATAAAGATATGCCACTACTGCACTCATGGCGCGCAGTATAATGATACGCCATGAAAGCTGTACATACAGGTATGTCATCATTTGCTATTATATTTCTTTTATCATTGTATGATTTTGCTGTATTTTGATTTTGGACAGACGATCCTTTGAGCAGGGTCCTTTAGGGGTTTCTAGACTTCTTTACCCTGATGGTTTTCTTGAAGTAAAAAAAAAAAAGAGATTTTGTGTTCCTTAATTTCAAACTCTTCTGACAACAGCCAACCTACCCTTATAGGTGCAATTATTACCCTTTCCATTCTTTTTCCTATTTAAACACTCCACTTTCTCCATTTTCCTCTATCTCAGAATCAATCAAAGGGAAGGTGAGAATAGAAATGGAAGGTGTTTCTGTTCGTCAACTTAAAAATATCTGTGTATTTTGTGGGTCTAAGTATGGGAAGGGTTTAGAGTTTGTAAACGCAGCTACCACTCTTGGTCGATCACTTGCTACGAGGAATATTCATCATGTATATGGGGGAGGTTGTCGTGAGTTAATGGGGGTTGTATCACTTGCTGCATATATATGAGGCAGTCAGGTTTTAGGTGTCATTCCTGAACCTTTAGCTCAAAAGAACATCACTGGAAAGACAAGTGGAGAGGAACTTCAGGTAACATCTATGCATGGATGAATGAAAAAAAATGCTTGACAACTCTGATGCATTCATTGCCTTACCAGGTGATTTTGGTACTTTGGAACAAATTTTTCAAATTGTCTCTTAGGCTGAACTGAACATCCACTATAAACCCATTGGTTTGTTGAATGTTAATAATTGCTTTGATCTTTGGTTATTTTTTCTTGACAAAGCTGTGGAACAGAAATTTATCACTCCTTCGGCAAGAAAACTTCTTATCTCTGCTTTCACTATTGATGAGCTCATCGATAAATTAGAAGCTTTTGAGTATGTACCTGATAAGGTATTAGCTCAGATAGATTGGTCAATAGGAAGCAGCGAGGGAAGCAGCAAGAAAAGAAAGCCAGATCTGACACTTCATCTTTAATGCCTTTGATTTTATTTATTGTACTTTGTTTTTGTTTAAATTGTGTCAGATTTCTCCAACAGGTAATATCTTCTATCCTTTACTCATCTATATTTTAACATTGAGGACAATGTTGTGGTCTAGTTGGGGGGGGAAGGATAGTTGACTACCAATTTTTTTTTCTTTTCTTTTTTGGGAAGTATGATATGAGTGTCATGGACTTATTAAACCAATGAATGATGGCAGAGTAAGGAGTAATTTTACTTCTGAGACGTATCTAAATTGGGAAGTATGTTTACTGATATGATTGTCAGAAATCTATTCATAGTAAAACCAATTAGTGATGGCAGAGTAAGGAGTAAATTTTGGAAACAATTTATTACTCTTGAGACGCATCTTAGTTGGGGTAGTAATTAATTAGTATTGATTTGTGGAAGTAACAAAGTTTTTGTCTTTTGATTTCCTTTGAAAGATTCAAGTGAATGCACTCTCACATCCTTTGAAGCAATTGAGATTCTTGGATCTTAGCATAAATTGTCTTCTTTCTTAAAAATCACATGCTTAGTTATGGATGTTGAATTGGTGGATAGAGAATGATAGAAATATGCCTTGTGAGATTTTGAGCCTATTGATAAATGGATTGAATATTTGTATCATTCTCTTCTTTCTTGTGTGATTTTCACTCATGGAATTGTTACTCTAGAACTTGCTTTGATTCTTTTTGAGGCTACAATTTCACATGCATACATTAATATGATTAAGGCATTTTAAAATAGCTACTTTGGCCAAATAGCCATCCTTTTATATTTTCCATTGTGTAACCCCTTTGAACTTGTTTGACCATTCCTTGTTTTTAGCTCATCTCATCCTTCAAAAAAAAAAGAAAAAAATTAAAAAAAAATATATGTTTTTACCCAACCTTAGGGAATAAGAGAGCATTGACCTTGTTCTTGAATAACTGTAGGGGTGTGTGTGCAAAATGATCCAAAAAAAAAATTTTTGAACACCGTTGCAATCAAAGGATTATCAGAATAAAGGTGGATGCTTGGAAACAACAGGAAGAAAAGGAGAATGTTCAAGTCTAACAATGAATTCAATTCACCAATTTGGGATTGATCTTCAACAAAACATTAGTCAAATGTTAGTGATTGTCCTTTATGATGAATGTTCTCAAACATTTTCTCCACTCTAACTGTACCATAATGCTCTTTTATTCTCTTCGGTATTTATCTTTTCATATCCATATTATCCCTTCTCCTTTACCATGACCCCATTACAACCTTGAATGAAGTCCTCTTGATTTTTGTATGCATGTGTTTTGAGTAGCGGAGAAGTAGAAGATAAGCAAGCTTATGGTAGTGCAATTGTTCATGAGTTGAATAGAGTGAAATACTTACCTTTTAAACACTTGAGAGATTGAGAGTGAATTATGTGAGGATCTATCATTCTTGATTCATTCTTTTCAACTGAAGTTTCCTTGCTTGTTGGTTTGAGATGTGAAGAAATGTTACCTCATTAATGCTTTGATCCCTTGAATTTCTTATTGTTCTTCTTGCTTCATCGAGTCTTTTAGAGTTTTTAGCTTTTGAGTCTGTGTCATATTTCTTTGTCTCCTAACTTTGGCCTTTTGTGTTTTGCCCAGGAGTGCAAAAAGCTAAGTGTGAGGGAATTTAATAATCATATATTTTATACATTAATAAACCCTCATTTTTAGTTATTTACACTCTCCATGTACTTAATTGATTAAGCCTAGTTATGTTTTGTAAGGTTGGACTCAAATTGGACTTAATTGATTTTTTTAGCATTATTTGGGTCTTACATTGTTTCTGTATTTCAGCCATATCTTGAGTTCTAAATGTCTGATAATTATGAATTTTACCTTGTAGGAAAGATAAGAGAGAGCTCTACAACTTTGATGAAGAGCTCAAAGTCTCAATCAGACATCTAATAGAACTAATTGGGCTTGGAAGATAGAACACGAGTTTTGTGTCTGAAACCTGAACAATGTACAGTAATCAGAGCATAATTCGAGTTTGGGCTTATAAAATG
Organism: Ormosia emarginata; assembly: GCA_029884605.1. Classification (NCBI taxonomy): domain Eukaryota; kingdom Viridiplantae; phylum Streptophyta; class Magnoliopsida; order Fabales; family Fabaceae; genus Ormosia; species Ormosia emarginata. Next base: position 20,220,365 of record JAQQTP010000074.1, on the reverse strand, counting down.
GGCTGAAAATTTGGAATCTGAAAGTTAAGACCCATATCTACAACTTTCATGTTGAACACAAAACTTGATTCAGGCTCCTTGATGGTGATATTGGGTCTGAAAGTCAAAATAGAGGTGCTGAAACTAGGCCTGAACAGTCTGTAATAACTGGGTCATATCTTGGATTGTAGGACGTATTTTCGGGTGATTCCAGAGCCATTGGAAAGCTTAGAGAATTTCCTAGAACTTTCATGAAGACCACTTGGCTCAAAAACGACGGAATCAATGAGTTAAGCAATGAATGATTTCAGAGACAAAGAATCTCAATAATCCAACTACTAATGCAATAATCCAACCACCTAACCAATCATCCAACTACTCCACCCACTAATCCACCTACTCTTAATCATTCTCCTTCTCATTTTGTATCCCTACTCTTCTATAAAAGGCACTCTAGTGTTAGGTACTTGGGGTGAGGCTTAGTTTGTACAAGTTAAGGTTATGCTTGTTTATTGTTTTCCTTTGTTGTAATTTTCTCTTGTTCTAAATTGAAGTCATGTTCATCTTTCTCTTCTTCTCTCTTTCTTTCTTCTTATCCATGAGTAACTAAATCTTCATCTTGCTTGGGTGAAAGAGTGAAGCTCTTGGTAATGAAATAAGGTTAGATTATTTTATTTCTTGTGCTTAAATGATATATTATTAAATGAACATTATATGTGTTGTATTTTGTTTCCAATTAATTTAGAAACCTTCTTTGTTAATGGAGATCTTGATTTATTGTAGACAATAGGATTGACACAGTGAATGCTTGAACTCATTTACAAATGTTGGTAGATAATTAAAGGAATCATAATATGATTGCATATATAATTGAACTTTGAATGTTACATTTTCCGATTGGAACGTCCATTGTGTGTGGATTTCAATTGAGTTATAAAGAGAAATAATCTTACCTTTAATTTATTACCAAGAGTGGATCTCCTAACCCAAGCAAGCCCTTAAATTCATTTGTGAACTTGTTTTATTACTTTTGGTGTTGTGACAAATCATCTTCTTACCTCAATTAATTTTTCTTCATCAATTCCCTGTGGATCGACCTCGGACTCCCGATAAATTTATTACTTGAGAGAACCTGCACTTGGGTTTGCATCCTTTAATCCCGCAGTCAAGTTTTTGGCGCCGTTGCTGGGGACTTGATTTGAAGTTTTGATTTATTGAGGTTCGTTTTCTTTAATAAAATCTATTCTCTCTTCTCCCTCACTGGAGCAAAAGATCAGCTTGCCGATCCTTCGGTTTCTTTACTAACTCTCTAACTTTCTAACTATCTAACTCTAACTTACTAACTTGCTAACATATTAACTTTCTAACTTTTATATTTATGTCATTTATTTTTGCTTTTTATTTTTTTTTTATTTTCGTCATTTTTTTTTCGTCGATGGGGGTAACTCTCCCTTTTACTTTTTGTTATTTATTTTTCCGCAATCTAACTTAATGAAATAATATTTCTTCTTCTCTTCTCTTTCGCCGGCTCTGTGGGACTCTGTCACTCTCCGGCTTTCATATTTAAATTTACTTTCTGCACTTTATTTTTTGTATTTTAATTTTCCGTACTTTATTTTTATTTTTATTTTTAGGTGGTTGGTGTATTACCCCATCCCTGTTAATATTTAATGGTGGGTTACACCGCCAGCTTGTACATTATTTTTGTTTATTTATTTTAAGTTATTTATGTACGTATGCTTAATTAGTATCGTGATTTAAATTCTGATTGTTTAGTCAAAATTAATCCTGGTACTTTATATATTGACTTGTTTGAATCACAATGACACACAATTGACACAATGGCTGACAATGAAAGTGTACATGATGAACATGAAAATCAACCGTTGTGAACCATGCGTGAATATTTGCAACCACCTCGAAGTTCTAGTCCATCATGTTTTATCTTTCCACTCAATGCCAATAATTTTAGATTTAAACCAGGTATGATTTCTTTACTTCCTAATTTTCATGGTTTAGAATCTGAAAGTCCATATTTACATCTGAAAGAATTTGAGGAAGTATGTATTGCCTTTAATGATCAAAATTGCACTGAAGAGATTATTAAGCTTAAATTGTTTCTTTTTTCTTTAAAAGATAAAGCAAAATCGTGGCTTAACACTTTGAATCCAAGATCAATTGGCACATGGCAAGAAATGCAAGGTGAGTTCTTGAAAAAAATTTTTCCAACACATAAAACCAATGCCATGAAAAGACAAATCCACAATTTTTCCCAAAATTCAAATGAAGCATATTTTCAATGTTGGGAACGATTTAAAGATTTGTTAAATTCTTGCCCACATCATGATTTTGAAAAATGGCGCACTATAAGCTTCTTTTATGAAGGTTTAACTCCTGAAACTAAACAATTTGTGGAAACAATGTGCAATGGTGAGTTTCTTGATAAAGAACCTGATGAAGCTTTAGATTATTTGAACCAGTTGGCTGAAAATTCTCAATCTTGGCATAGTACTAATACTTTTGAAAATTCAATTAGATCTAAACTTGCAAGTGCTAATAAAGGAAAATATCACCTTAGTCAAGAGGAAGATCTAAATGCTAGATTTGCCAGTTTGGCTAGAATGGTTGAAGCCATGGAATTAAGAAAAGCAATCAAATCTGTGCAAAATGAAGAAATTTGTGGCATTTGTGATGATTTAGGACACTTAACACATGAATGTCCTAAAATTCCTGTTTTTAAAGAAGTTGTACATGATCAGGTAAATACAATGAATAATTTTAAAAAGCCATTTACTTTTTCTTTTTCAGATACATACAATCCAGGATGGAGAAATCACCCGAACTTCAGCTGGAGGAATAATAGTCAGTCACAATTCGTGCAACCACCACCTCCTCAGGCACAACAAGACTCTCAAAATTCTCAAGGATATGCACCTTATGTCCCACCATATAGGAAAAACCTTGAAGAAACACTGCATGTATTCATAGAAAAGCAAGAGGTCATTAATAAACAAAACAATCAAACCATGATTGACATAAAAGAAACTTTTGCCAAACTTACTTCTGCTCTCACCATTCATGAGAAAGGAAAATTTCCTTCTCAACCTCAACCAAATCCCAAAGGTCAGCACAGTCTAAATGAGGGGAGTTTAGAAAACCAACAAATGGACCAAGTCAAGTCAGTGATAACTCTTAGGAGTGGAAAGGTTGTTTAAAAACAAATCCTCGAATATTATGAGAAAGATGATGAGCCAATTCCCCAAGAAAATGAAGAAGTTGACCAAAAGGAGACCAAACTCTCGCCTTCACCCCCATTTCCTCAAGCATTGAAAAATCCAAAGAAATTGGACCATAACACTGGAATTTTTGAAATTTTGAAACAAGTGAAAATTAATATTCCTTTGTTAGATGCTATCAAACAGATTCCTTCTTATGCCAAATATTTGAAGGACTTGTGTACTGTTAAAAGGAAATTAAATGTGAAAAAGAAAGCATTTTTGGCTGAACAGGTAAGCTCCATTCTTCAGAATAATAATGCGTTGAAATATAAAGACCCTGGTTGTCATACAGTTTCATGCATTATTGGATAATATAAAATTGAAAAAGCTTCACTTGATCTTGGTGCTAGTGTCAATTTGCTTCCATATTCAGTTTATCAGCAACTCAACTTAGGTGAGTTAAAACCAACTTCCGTAACTCTTCTACTTGCAGATAGATCAATTAAAATTCTAAGAGGAATAGTGGAAGATGTGTTGGTTCAAGTTGATAAATTCATATATCCTGTGGATTTCATTGTCTTGGATACTGAACCTCTAGTTGATAGTTGCAAGTCAATTCCTGTTACTTTAGGCCGTCCAATTTTAGCAACATCTAATGCTTTGATAAATTGCAGAAATGGAGTGGTGAAGCTAACATTTGGAAACATGACACTGGATCTCAATGTTTTTAACATGTGCAAGCAACCACAGGAAGTCCTTGATAAAAATGAGGAAGTTGAAGGAATTGAAGCCATTATAGATGATCATCTTCAAAAAGGGAGTTCTTCTGACCCATTAGAAGTTTGTTTAATTAATTCATTTGATTTGCTTGATTGTACAGGGGAAATAGAAAACAAAGGAAGAAAGCCAAAATTCGAAGAGCTAAAACCCATGAATAATAATGCCCATGAAGAAGTACCCACACCGGAACTAAAGCCATTACCTGCTGGGTTGAAGTACACATTTTTGGGAGAAAAGCAAAGCTTTCCTGTGGTAATTTCCTCGTCTCTTACTGAAGAACAAGAAGGAAAGATGTCGCCTCAATGGACGCACCAAGATAGGAAGAAATTTTTAACAGAGGTGAAAAACTTTTATTGGGATGACCCATACTTGTTCAAACATTGTCCTGACCAAATTTTTCAGAGATGCGTACCCGATAGTGAGGTAGGTAGTGTTATTAAATTTTGTCACTCGGAAGCATGTGGAGGTCACTTTTCTTCAAAGAAAACAGCTGCGAAAATCTTGCAGTGTGGATTTTATTGGCCCATTTTATTTATGGACTGCTATACTTTTTGCAAAAGTTATGAAAAATTGTCAAAAGATGGGCTCAATTTCAAAAAGAAACATGATGCCTCTGAATCTTGCAATCATGATGAAGAAAAACCCTACAGTCTTGGGAATCTGACTCTAAAAGACCATGTTTGTCAATTTATAAGAAAATTGGATGGGAAGCTTATCCTCGACTCATAGAAGTCGTTTAAGTCGTTACTGGACGTTAAACTAGAGGCAGATGTGAGCCATATCCACAACAATCTGTACATATCATCTTCTTCTTCTTCATGTCATCTTTCAAAAAAAATCAAAAAAAAAAGAGAAAAAAAATGTTTGAACAAGGGCGATCCAGAAGGAGTACCATGGCTTTAATTAGTTGTGGAGCCCCAGCCTTTGGCTGACCCGTCATTGACTCGGGTGGACCTTTGCACGCTGGTCCTAAAAAAAAAAAATTCTTGAGTGTCTACTGCACTGGTGACACGCAGTATAAAGATATGCCACTACTGCACTCATGGCGCGCAGTATAAAGATACGCCATAAAAGTTGTACATACAGGTATGTCATCATTTGCTATTATATTTCTTTTATCTTTGTATGATTTTGCTGTATTTTGATTTTGGACAGACGATCCTTTGAGCAGGGTCCTTCAGGGGTTTCTAGACTTCTTTACCTTGATGGTTTTCTTGAAGTCAAAAAAAAAAAAGAGATTTTGTGTTCCTTAATTTCAAACTCTTCTGACAACAGCCAACCTACCCTTATAGGTGCAATTATTACCCTTTCCATTCTTTTTCCTATTTAAACACTCCACTTTCTCCATTTTCCTCTATCTCAGAATCAATCAAAGGGAAGGTGAGAATAGAAATGGAAGGTGTTTCTGTTCGTCAACTTAAAAATATCTGTGTATTTTGTGGGTCTAAGTATGGGAAGGGTTTAGAGTTTGTAAATGCAGCTACCACTCTTGGTCGATCACTTGCTGCGAGGAATATTCATCTTGTATATGGGGGAGGTTGTCGTGGGTTAATGGGGGCTGTATCACTTGCTGCATATATAGGAGGCAGTCAGGTTTTAGGTGTCATTCCTGAACCTTTAGCTCAACAGAACATCACTGGAAAGACAAGTGGAGAGGAACTTCAGGTAACATCTATACATGGACGAATGAAAAAAATGCTTGACAACTCTGATGCATTCATTGCCTTACCAGGTGGTTTTGGTACTTTGGAAGAAATTTTTCAAATTGTCTCTTGGGCCGAACTGAACATCCACTATAAACCCATTGGTTTGTTGAATGTTAATAATTTCTTTGATCTTTTGTTATTTTTTCTTGACAAAGTTGTGGAACAGAAATTTATCACTCCTTCGGCAAGAAAACTTCTTATCTTTGCTTTCACTATTAATGAGCTCATCGATAAATTAGAAGCTTTTGAGTATGTACCTGATAAGGTATTAACTCAGATAGATTGGTCAATAGGAAGCAGCGAGGGAAGCAGCAAGAAAAGAAAGCCAGATCTGACACTTCATCTTTATGCCTTTGATTTTATTTATTGTACTTTGTTTTTGTTTAAATTGTGTCAGATTTCTCCAACAGGTAATATCTTCTATCCTTTACTCATCTATATTTTAACATTGAGGACAATGTTGTGGTCTAGTTGGGGGGGAAGGATAGTTGACTACCAATTTTTTTTTCATTTCTTTTTTGGGAAGTATGATATGATAGTCATGGACTTATTAAACCAATGAATGATGGCAGAGTAAGGAGTAATTTTACTTCTGAGACGTATCTAAATTGGGAAGTATGTTTAGTGATATGATTGTCAGAAATCTATTCATAGTAAAACCAATTAGTGATGGCAGAATAAGGAGTAAATTTTGGAAACAATTTATTACTCTTGAGACGCATCTTAGTTGGGGTAGTAATTAATTAGTATTGATTTGTGGAAATAACAAAGTTTTTGTCTTTTGATTTCCTTTGAAAGATTCAAGTGAATGCACTCTCACATCCTTTGAAGCAATTGAGATTCTTGGATCTTAGCATAAATTGTCTTCTTTCGTAAAAATCACATGCTTGGTTATGAATGTTGAATTGGTGGATAGAGAATGATAGAAATATGCCTTGTGAGATTTTGAGCCTATTGATAAATGGATTGAATATTTGTATCATTCTCTTCTTTCTTGTGTGATTTTCACTCATGGAATTGTTACTCTAGAACTTGCTTTGATTCTTTTTTAGGCTACATTTTCACATGCATACATTAATATGATTGAGGCATTTTAAAATAGCTACTTTGACCAAATAGCCATCCTTTTATATTTTCCATTGTGTAAACCCTTTGAACTTGTTTGACCATTCCTTGTTTTTAGCTCATCTCATCCTTCAAAAAAAAAAGAAAAAAATTAAAAAAAAATACATGTTTTTACCCAACCTTAGGGAATAAGAGAGCATTGACCTTGTTCTTGAATAAGTGTGGGGGTGTGTGTGCAAAATGATCCAAAAAAAAAAATTTTGAACACCGTTGCAATCAAAGGATTATCAGAATAAAGGTGGATGCTTGGAAACAACAGGAAGAAAAGGAGAATGTTCAAGTCTAACAATGAATTCAATTCACCAATTTGGGATTGATCTTCAACAAAACATTAGTCAAATGTTGGTGATTGTCCTTTATGATGAATGTTCTCAAACATTTTCTCCACTCTAACTGTACCATAATGCTCTTTTATTCTCTTCGGTATTTATCTTTTCATATCCATATTATCCCTTCTCCTTTACCATGACCCCATTACAACCTTGAATGAAGTCCTCTTGATTTTTGTATGCATGTGTTTTGAGTAGCGGAGAAGTAGAAGATAAGCAAGCTTATGGTAGTGCAATTGTTCATGAGTTGAATAGAGTGAAATACTTACCTTTTAAACACTTGAAAGATTGAGAGTGAATTTTGTGAGGATCTATCATTCTTGATTCATTCTTTTCAACTGAAGTTTCTTTGCTTGTTGGTTTGAGATGTGAAGAAATGTTACCTCATTAATGCTTTGATCCCTTGAATTTCTTATTGCTCTTCTTGCTTCATCGAGTCTTTTAGAGTTTTTAGCTTTTAAGTCTGTGTCATTTTTCTTTGTCTCCTAACTTTGGTCTTTTGTGTTTTGCCCAAGAGTGCAAAAAGCTAAGAGTGGGGGAATTTGATAATCATATATTTTATACATTAATAAACCCTCATTTTTAGTTATTTACACTCTCCATGTACTTAATTGATTAAGCCTAATTATGTTTTGTAAGGTTGGACTCAAATTGGACTTAATTGATTTTTTTATCATTATTTGATCTTATGTTGTTTCTGTATTTCAGCCATATTTTGAGTTCTAAATGTCTGATAATTATGAATTTTACCTTGTAGGAAAGATAAGAGAGAGCTCTACAACTTTGATGAAGAGCTCAAAGTCTCAATCAGACATCTAATAGAGCTAATTGGGCTTGAAAGATAGAACACGAGTTTTGTGTCTGAAACCTGAACAGTATACAGTAATCAGAGCATAATTCGAGTTAAGGCTTATAAAATGGGCTGAAAATTTGGAATCTGAAAGTTAAGACCCATATCTACAACTTTCATGTTGAACACAAAACTTGATTCGGGCTCCTTGATGGTGATATTGGGTCTGAAAGTCAAAATAGAGGTGCTGAAACTGGGCCTAAATAGTCTATAGTAATTGGGTCATATCTTGGGCTGTAGGATGAATTTTTGGGTGATTCCAGAGCCATTAGAAAGCTTAGACAATTTCTAGAACTTTAATGAAGACCACTTGGCTCAAAAACGACGGAATCAATGAGTTAAGCAATAAATGATTTCAGAGACAAAGAATCTCAATAATCCAACCACTAATTCAATAATCCAACCACCTAACCAATCATCCAACTACTCCACCCACTAATCCACCTACTCTTAATCATTCTCCTTGTCATTTTGTATCCCTACTCTTCTATAAAAGGCACTCTAGTGTTAGGCACTTGGGGTGAGGCTTAGTTTGTACAAGTTAAGGTTATGCTTGTTTATTGTTTTCCTTTGTTGTAATTTTCTCTTGTTCTAAATTGAAGTCATGTTCATCTTTCTCTTCTTCTCTCTTTCTTTTTTCTTATCCATGAGTAACTAAATCTTCATCTTGCTTGGGTGAAAAAGTGAAGCTCTTGGTAATGAAATAAGGTTAGATTATTTTATTTCTTGTGCTTAAATGATATATTATTAAATGAACATTATATGTGTTGTGTTTTGTTTCCAATCAATTTAGAAACCTTCTTTGTTAATGGAGATCTTGATTTATTGTAGACAATTGGATTGGCACAGTGAATGCTTGAACTCATTTACAAATGTTGGTAGATAATTAAAGGAATCATAATATGATTGCATATATAATTGAACTTTGAATGTTACATTTTCCGATTGGAACCTCCGTTGTGTGTGGATTTCAATTGAGTTATAAAGAGAAATAATCTTACCTTTAATTTATTACTAAGAGTGGATCTCCTAACCCAAGCAAGCCCTCAAATTCATTTGTGAACTTGTTTTATTACTTTTGGTGTTGTGACAAATCATCTTCTTACCTCAATTAATTTTTCTTCATCAATTCCCTGTGGATCGACCTCGGACTCCCGAGAAATTTATTACTTGAGACAACCTGCACTTGGGTTTGTATCCTTTAATCCCGCAGTCACCTTCCAAGCTTTAATAATTCTAAACAACCTTAGATCTCGAATCCCCATGCAATTCTAAGGAACTTTCATGTTGGAGATTTTCCCTAAATCATCCATCTTCATTTTCGTTCTTCAAGCTCAAGGTTTGGAGTTTTAAGGTGAAGTTTATGAAATCTTCACTATTGATTTCATTCTTTCCTTCTAAACCATATATTGATCCATGGTTTTCTTATTCAAGCCTTAGGTGTTAATATTTCACGTTTTCTTTGTTTTTCAAGAAGAACTTGGTGGTTGAAGTTCATCTTGAAGGAGACAACAGGAGAACATACAAGGAACTTTGGAGGTTCTTCAAGAGGTAAGAGGGAGATTATCCTCATCAGCCATGTGTTGGTGATGAGGAATGAATGTGTTTGTAGTGAAGAATCCATGAGGATTCATTCACTTGATTGTTTATTATCTTTCCTGATTGTGATTGATTATGTGTGTAAGCATGTCTAATAGCTTTAATATTTTGTATGTGTTTTATGATTGCTTTAATATATGGTATGTGTTCATAGATGCATGATAATTATTATAAAATGTGAATAACATGTAAGGTTTGTATAAGTGTTCCAAAGAACACAAATCCAAGGCTCACGGCCTCAATACAAAAAGGGAACCAAAATGTTCTCAACAATTTTCTAAAAGAGCAATTTAATTGACTTAGGTAAATTGACAAGATACAAATCAATTTAAAGCAAGGAAAATGAATTTAAAGATCAAATGACAATTTTTGTGGAATTCAGCCAACATGCCAAATTTAAATATTTTGGTTTCTAAAATTATTTTCAACCACGGTTAGGTAATAATGCCAAAAGAATTTTATTACAATGAATTTCGAGGAATAAAAATGATTAGATTAAGTTTGAGGAACTAAATCTAAGAGTTTTACCATTTAGAAGAAAATATAGTAGCTTTTGTAAAATTTCTAATGTAGAGCTCATTTTATATTTTGAAGCACGTTAGTAGTTTTCAAAAGTATAATTAATTGGTTATAATATAAATAAAAGGAATTTTAATAGAAAACTTAGAAAATCATTGTTATAAATTTCCTAAACAAAATACTATCAATTTTGTTAAAAATAAACAAATAAGATAGAAAAGATATCCAATATAATGTATACGGTATGAAAAATATTCTACGTAATTCAAATGTATTAAATATTATTTTTGTTTATTTGAATAGTGATTTTTAAGGAATTCGGACAAGAAAATGATTTAAAAATCTTACGCGATTGAAAAAACGTTTGAAAAACTCTACGCGATTTCAAAAACAGTAAAATATATTTACGCGATTTAAAAATGTTTGCAAAAACGACAGAATTATGAAAACACGATAAAATTTCTACGCGATTGACAAAAACAGTGAATTTTTACTGTCGGGCTAAGTGGTGAACCCGGACAGATTGTGAAACAGTATTTGTCTGGTGGGACTTACTGTATTTATTTCTGCCATGACGGCATGAGTTTTTGCCATTGAGGGCATTTGCGTAAATACACATATTTGTACCATTGAGGGTATTCTGGTAATTTTTCTATCATGCATTGAGTTAATGCCAATTTTTGGTGGATTGATTGACGAGGTGAATCACATCGTATTGTCGGTGCGATAAGCGTAGTGTGGTTCAAATTTGAATGGACTTGGAGACATTAGTGTGCATAATCCCATCTGTGGACAGTTGGTCGCTCCTCTGGGCCGTGGTAACTGGCAACACACTAATGGACTCGACACGCACTATACTTAATCGAGATCTTGTAAAGTCTAATAGTGCATTGCCTATAGTGACACGACGTATGACAGTGTGCTACACCACGCCATGTGACTGTGGGCTATAGACGCAACGTGAGACCGCGAAATAGTTTGGTTGGGCAGCCGTGGTACTAATAGATTTTGCGGGTCATTCTCTCTGATGTCTGTGTTTTTAGATCTTGTAAAGTCTAATAGTACATTGCCTGTAGTGACACGACGTTAGACAGTGTGCTACACCACGCCATGTGACTGTGGGCTATAGACGCAACGTGAGACCGCGGAATAGTTTGGTTGGGCAGCCGTGGTACTAATAGATTTTACGGATCATTCTCTCTGATGTTTGTATTTTTAGCTCCATGGAGTAGGGTTGAGTCACATTCCATATACTTATGTGTTATACATTTTAATGTTATTATCTGTACCATTTTATCTATCTGTACCATTACATGTTGTGGTTATTTATATTCAATGTTAAGATATTATATATGATGTGTTGATGTGAGTTAATATGCATGATGTAATTATGTAGTTTATTGTATCAATTGTTATATCTATCATGGTAATGTTATTGTTGTTCATTTTATTATAACATGTGTTTATTGAAATTATTTGTAAATTGATAACATGACTATATTTGTGATATCTGTGTGTATGGAATGACTTTGTCATTCGTATTATTCTTTGCTACCGTACTGGTATTGGTGAAAGGGGATCTCACCTCTTTACTGTATTGTTTTGTTGTGTTTGTTTTATTTAAATTCGTATAGTAGACGAAGCAAGTTTCTTAGACCCATTGGAGGCAAAATTCTGAAGATGGTGACGGCGTCGAGGAGTGATCTTCCAAGTTTCAACAAGATGCAGTTGGTGGAGAAACGAGGCATGTATGTTGGGTTTTCTCGTTAGTGTTGTTACTGTGCTATTAGTAGTACCCGTCATTGGGTTTGCTACTGTTTCTCTGAGTCTATAAGCTATATGTTTTATTTCTTTATTGAATATTTTGTGGTATATATAATATGTGTATTAATTAATTCAATTTAATTTCTGTTTTCTTAAAATTTTTGGTAAGTTTATGTTTTCATGAAAAGAAAGTTAAAAATTCATCTTTTAGAACTCAAAACTTTTATAAAATGATTTTCAGATTTTAAGTTTTCTTTTAAAAATGTGATGCCCTATGGAGGGTGTTACATGATGACTCACTAACTTTTGAATGTCCTTGAAGCTCCTTCATTGCCGTGGAACTCCATGCTAATTACTATCCAATAATTGTTTTAATTTGTGACCATTTAAGCTTAGGTTAGCTTACTAATTCATCTAGCTTAGTAACTAATTTAAATAAGTCATTTTTGTTGACTTATTACCATTAGTTAATTTTTATGACTAGCCACCAAATTTGACTTCTACTATTTAGTGATACATGGTCATCACATGACTAGTACCTAGCTAAAGCTATAAAAATTTATTACTCACAGAATAAAATTACGGCTCACAAACTGGTAATTATTATACAGTGAATAATAAATTCACAGTATAAGAAAAATTAGTAACTGCATCCGGTTTCTGATTTAGTAAGATCCCCCCACCCTGCATCAACAATACAAAATTGTCTGGCCAATAAAATTTTTTAATGTTTTTGGGCCCACCGTGAGCCCACAAATGGACTAAAATAATATTAAAATATTTTTAATCTCAGAAAAATCTAAAAAAATTCTCAAAAATCACAAAAATTAGAGAATTGATATTTGTGCAGAAAAAACAAAAATCGAGATGTTACAAAGATCAATCCAAACCCTTATGGTTTCAAGCCAAAATCGTAGCTCCCTTTTAAGGTGTCCAACCCTTAAAATTTTCCATTTATCAATTTCAATGTTCTCATTCAACATTTAATTACGTAAGCATTATTTATTTGTTCATATCGGAACGGGTAGAGCAACGGGCAGGAGCCCAAGCAGTGGATAGAAAAGAGTCATCACGTGGGGTGTAGTACATGTCAGCCCACATATCCTTAATAGGCATATAAAACTCTAACCAAACAAAAGCATGAAAATCAAAAATAGGGGCATCATAACGACCCCATGCTAAGGACACAGTCAGCTCCCCATGGTACACACAACGACCCATTTGCACATTAATGTGCCAATAGTCAGGGCCTCCGTGAAAAGTGATTCGCGTGTAGCCCAAAAATCCACGAGGGCGTGACGTCATCCTCGATAAACTTCAATCGTAATCTGGCCAGAAGCCTGGAAACTCAGGAGCTTCCTTGTCTTCCTCACGAACGTCTTCTCAGAAGTACACAATCCAACAGAATACAAAAATAGAGAAAATACAGAAAGAGATGAGACACCAGCCTTCATTACCAAAATGGCAGTAAGAAAACAAAACGGCGCTGGACGCCCACAGATAACACAGTTTAATATTTAATCACAGTAATAATAGAATTAATAGCAAAGTAGAATATCAATAGATGAATAACAATAATATTATCAACAGTCAACAGTTCAAATACTTAGACAATTATTGCAGTAATAAGGATAGTTATATTCGCAGATATAAATGTTCACGCTCAATGAATTATGAGACCGACAGTTAACAATGCACAAGGTACCAAAATTCCTACTCCATGGAGCTAGACATTAACATTTTTCGGAGTGAACGATCAAGGAGTAATGCCAGTATATCGTTAGCCTTAAAAATATAGTGTGCTTTATCTCATAAAATGTTTGCGCAAATGGCTTATATATGGTACCTCGACAGTTAATCGTGATATAGGACAGCGTCCTAGTCAGCATCGTCGGTGTGTCGCATTGGTCTATCCCACGGCCCCAGTGGAGCTACCACTATTGTGAGACACCCGCACCCTGACTCCCCTAGGGCCAACCACTATAACCCTACGCTTAGTCTACTCGCACCTACACAAAGGTGTTATTCAAACTCCTAGGCACACATAGTCTTTCTAACCATGTCCAATGGACAACACATATGCATGATGACTCAATTTTAATCATGCATGTTCATCAATGATGCATTCATCATAAGCATACCACAATGGTATATATATATATATATATATATATATATATATATATATATATATATATATATATATATATATATACATATTCACTTTTCAACATCATCACATCATGATATTCTCAAGTACATAATCAATAAGTGCTTGGCCCACATAGGGGTTTATAACAACATAAAAATCAATTCTCAATATCAATATGTAATCATACATAGCTTATCAATCTTCATAAGTTCATATCTCGGATCCACATTTTCAAAGTCTTAAGCTTTGATTAATTATGACGAATTTTGGGTTAATTTCACCTTTCAAAACTGTGACCTTCTAAGTGTTATTATCCATTTTAATTCATCCACTTCATTAAAAATTATGCATGTCTCTAAATCTTAGATTTCCAAAGATGCTCCAAGGCATCATTTAGCCCCAAGGCTTTCTCTCTAAAACCGTAGCCTTCAAGGGTCTTCAAAGTCCAATTTTTCATTCCATTTTATCTATTAGTTTCTTAATATCAATTTACTTAAATTTTAATTCACCAAGTCAATCCAAACCCTTATGGTTTCAAGCCAAAACCGTGGCTCCCTTTTAAGGTGTCCAACCCTTAAAATTTTCCATTCATCAATCTCAATGTTCTTATTCAACATTTAATTACATAAGCATTATTTATTTATTCACAAAAATAATTTTCAACCCATAATCTCCCTCAAAACCGTGACTATCATGCTAGAGTAGAAAACTCCAAATTTTTCATTTAACAACCCTAACATGATCAAGCACAATTAACACTTCCAATATGCTCAAGATCACTAATCAAAATTTAATCAAATCCAAGAACACATGAACAAGCAAAAATCACAAAACAACATGAACATACAAGGGTTCCCTCGCTACCATTATTAGTAGAAGTGAGTAATCTCCTTCTTACCTAAGGAAGAACAACGAAAATGACTCCTTCAAGCTCCTTGAAGAATTCGGTTTTGAAGCCTTCAAAACCCTAGAAATTTCCATCATCAAGAATCAACCTTAAGCATGGAAAAGAATGGATCTTTAGTCTCCTTTGAGACCCTAGAGTCCAAAAATGAAGAGAAAGAAGAAGAAAGGTGAAAACTTTACCTCAAAGTTAGTAGCTTTGCCTTGGAAGACAATGGAGAAAGGTTGGATTTTTGAAGAAACTTTTTAAAGAGAAAGTGTAATAGAGATGGAGGGGAGTATGAAAATGGTGTTTGTGAAGAAAAAGGTGAAGAAAAATGAGTGGAGATGGGGCTGCAAATTTCGTAGCTATGAAGGAGGAGTAGAGAGAAGGAGGAGTAGAGAAGGAGGAGAAAATGAAGAGGATGAAGTTTTAGAGAGAGAAAGTGTTTTAGTGAAATGAAATGATTTTGGGTATTTTGCATTAAGTGAGGAGGCAAAATTTGCCTCCTTTGGCCATGCATTGCCGCGGCTTCAAGAGGAGAGAGGGGAGGGTTTTTGGCTTCCTTGACAAGCCAAGGGTATCATAGTCTTTAGTTGGTCAAAGCTTCTCAATGAAGCTTCTTAATTAAGGTACAAAATTTGAATTCAAGTGAGCTTGATCAGACATAAAGTAGATTGCATTAGGATAGTGTGATAGGGTTTTTATTACATGCTATTATCCAATGGATAATTACTACAGTCGATAGAAGTCAATATTAATTTATCTGACTGATAAATTTTACACAGCGTTTTGTTATTTTGTCTGTTAAATTTTCTCAAAAAACATGAAACCTCGTAAATCGTGTCCAACCTCGGGTTTAGTAAGATCCCCCGTCGATGTTTCCACAGATCAATGTTCTTGGGAAAAATATCTTATTTTCCTAGCTCCGCTCAGTTTGCACGCAAAAACGAGGAATAATATTAAAATATTCCGCATTCTCAGAAAAATCCAAAAAAATTCCAAAAAATCACAAATATTATAAAATGAATATTTATAACAAAATAAATAAGTTTTGGGGTGTTACAGAGAGCGCTGAATATTTTAATATTATTCTTCGTTTTGCATGCAAACTAAGCGGAGCCGGGAAAATGAGATATTTTTCTCGAGAATCTTGATCTGTGGAAACATCGACGGAGGATCTTACTAAACCCGAGGCTAGACACAGTTTACGAGATTTCATGTTTTTTGATAAATTTTAATAGATAAAATAATAAAATACTATGTAAAATTTATCTGTCAGATTAATTGTTACTGATTTCTGTCCACCATTGTCTCTTAATCAATAACATGTAATAAAAATCCTATCACATTATCCTAATGCAATCTACTTTAAGTCTAATCAAACCTACTTTAATTCAAATTTATAGTATTATAATCTAAGCTTCTTTGAGAAGCTTTGACCAACTAATGACCATGATGCCCTTGGCTTGTTGGGGAAGCCAAAAACTTCCCCCTCTCTCCTCCTTGTTGCCGCGGCAATGCCCTCCAAGGGAGGCAAAAATTTTGCCTCCCCACTTAACCTAACCCACTCAAAATATCCACACTTTTACAACACTTTCTCTCTCTAAGTTCATCTTCTTCACATTTCCTCTTCCTTCTCTGTTCTTCTCCTCTCTTCACTACGAAATTGCAGCCCCATTAGAGACCACCATTCTTCATCTTTTCTCTTCACCAAGCTCATTTCTACACTCACCTTCACCTCCTCTACATCTTTCATTTAGAAAGTATCTCCAAAATCCAACCTTTCCTCCATTGTCTTCCAAGGCAAAGCTTCTTACTTTGAGGTAAAGTTTTCATTTTTCTTCTCTTTTCTCTTCATTTTTGTGCTCCATGGTCTCTTTGATGACCATGGATCCATTCTTTTTCCACCATTGGTGTTGACTCATTGTCTTGAAAATCCTAGGGTTTTGAAGGCTCAAAACCGAAATCACCAAGGAGTTAGAAGGAGACCATTTTCATGATTATTCCTTAGGTAAGAGGGAGATTACTCACTTCAACAATTTTTGATGGTGAGGGAACCTTGTGTGCTTGTTGACGGAGAAATCCATCTTTGTATGCTCATTTTGTTTAGTAATTTTGCATGTTTATATATTCTTGAATTAGATTGATGCTTGATTGGTAATCTTAGACATATTGGATGTGTTGAATATGCTTGATCATGTTAGAGTTACTAAATGGAAAATTTGTAGTTTCCTACACTAATATGGTGCCACGGTTTTGACTAGAATTTAGGGGTGTAAAATTGTTTTTGTACACTAATAAATAAAGCTTAGGTAATTAAATGTTGAATGATAACATTAAAGTTAATGAATGGAAAATTTTAAGGGTTTAATACCCTAGGGAGAGGCCACGGTTTTGACCTTGAGAATTGAGAGAGGAATTGGTTTTGTGTAAAATAAAATTTAAGTGATTAGATGTTGATTGGTTAAAGCATAAAATAGAAAGAAATTGGAACCTTGGTGGCTTAAGGAGGTCACGGTTTTAAAGAGAAAATTTTGAGGTAAAATGATGCTTTGATGTATCTTTGGAGATTTAAGAATTTAGAGACATGCATAACTCATAATCAAGTGGAAGAATTAAATTGGATAATAACACTTAAGAGGACCACGGTTTTGAAGGGTTGTTTAACCTAAAACTTTCATAATTGACCAACGCTTAAGACTTTGAAATGTCAGGACCCATAATATGGACTTATGGTAATTGATGAACCATATATATAAATTGATGTGGGTAATTAATTTGATGTTATTGTGGACCCTATGTGGGCTAAGTACTTGTTGACTATGTACTTGAGAAATGATTATATATGCCATTATGGTATGCTTATGATGAATGCATCATTGATAAACATATGTGATGTACATTGTGTTGTCATGCATATGAGTTGTCTGTTGGACATTGTTGGAAAGGCTAGGTTGCCTAGGAGTTGAATAACACCTATGTACAGGTGCAAATAGACTAGCGTAGGGTCATAGTGGTTAGCCCTAGGGACGTTGGGGTGCGGGTTTCTCACAATGGACAGTAGTAGCTCCACTGAGTCCGTGGGATAGACTAATGCAAACGCACCGATGATCTGGACTGAGACGCTGTCCAATATCGTGATCAACTGTTAAGGTGCAATGTATGAGCCATTTTTGCACAAATATTTTTATGTGATGAGCACATTATTTTAAGGCCGACGGTATACTGGCATTACTCCTTGATGATTCACTCCGAAAATGTTTATGTCTAGCTCCATGGAGTAGGAATTTTGGTACCATTTGCATTGTGAACTGTCAGTCTCATAATTCATTGAGCATGAACACTTATAACTGTGAAATAATATCCGTTCTTATTACTGTAAAAATTATTTGACTTATTTACTATTGATAATTCTTTCTGCTGTTTAATATTATTTACTTTTACTGTTAATTTTAATTATCACTGTGTTTATATGTGGGCGTCCAGCGCCGTTCTGTTTTCTTGCTGCCATTTTGGTACTGAAAGCTAGGTGTCTCACCTCTTTCTGTATTTTCTCTATTCTTTTGTATTTCTGTCGATTTGTGTACTTTTGAGAAGACGTTCGTGAGGAAGACAAGGAAACCCCTGAGTTTCTGGGTTTCTGGCCGCATTACGACTAGAGTTGTTGAGGATGTCGTCACGCCCATGCTACTTTTTGGGATACGTGAAGTTGACCTTCCATAGAGGACCAGACTGCTGGCACTTACATGTGGAGATGGACCATTGTGTCTACCGTGAGGAGCTGACGGTGTCCTTGTCTTGGGGTTGTTACGACGCCCCTGTGTTTGATTTTTCAGCTTTTGTTATTTTGGAGTTTCACCTACCCATGAGGGATATGTGAACAGATATGTTCTACACCCCTCAAGAGAATTCTTTCCTCTCCACTGCTCGGGCTTTCGCCCGAAACTCAGTCGCTCCGATGACAATTTCGTCGGATGATGAGGACCCTGAGGAGTGTAACGCACCTAAATCTAACAACCGCGGCCCAATCATCATTGCACCACAATTACTAAATCCAGGTGTGTCACAGTGTCAACAAAAGAGTAATTTCAGATAAAAAGAAATTTGATTCCACATTTACGTATAAGTAGAAAATATGAGCCTCGGAATGAAACATATTTAGAATCAGCCATTAAAACACAATCACTGAAAGAAAAACATATTCCATATATATAATGTATTTGTCCTTAACACAAGGCACTGATAACATAAAATATAATACTTACATATTCAAATAAAATACGGCTGGAACAAAACACTAAAGGGGGAGTAGTAACCCTGGGGTAGGTACTACTAGCAGACAAAGCCGCAACCCCATATACATATACGATGGTTGGAGTCCCAGTCGACAAGTCTGGCATCAATGCCCCCACGCAACAGCACTCGTATGTTATCGAAGAAATATTGTCCAGACGTCTAATTCCCTCGGGAGAGGGGTGGTCCCTCTTCATCTCCCTCACGATCTTTTATCAAACATAAATATAAAATAGAAATACAGAAATACAAGAAAGATGTGAGATACCCAACATTCAATACCAATGTGGCAGCAAGAAAACAGAACGGCGCGGGACGCCCAAATAACATCATAATGCATACCTTTATCAACAGTAGTAGTAAAAATAAGAATTTAGATAGAAACAATAATAACATCTCAGATAATGAACAATAAGGCAATTCAAATAATCATAACTTCATTTAAAGCAATAGTCCAATCATAATAATAATTAAAATTAACAGTAAAAGCAACAATATCCCACAGCAGTAAGAATTGTCAATAGTACACCAGTCAAATAATCATTACAGTAATAAAACAATTATTGATTCATAGTTACAAATGCTCATGCTTAATGAATTATGAGACTAACAGTTCACAATGCAAATGGTACTAAAATTCCTACTCCATGGAGCTAGACATAAACATTTTCGGAGTGAATGATCAAGGAGTAATGCCAATATATCGTTAACCTATAACAACAGTGTGCTTCATCTCATAAAATATTTGCGCAACAATGGCTTATACATGGCACCTCAACCGTTGATCGCAATATAGGACAACGTCTCAGTCTGGATTATTGGTGTGTTTGCATCGGTCTACCCTATGGCACAGAGGAGCTCATAACTATCCATGTGAGGCATTCGCACCCCGACGCCCCCAGGGTCAACAACATATGACACCTACGCTTAGTATATTCACACCCGCACATAGGTGTTATTCAAACTCCTAGGCAACTTGGCCTTTCCAGCAATGTCCAATGGACGACACAGGCATAATGACACAATGTCCAATCATGTATGTTTATCAATGATGCATTCATCATAAGTGTACCACAATGGCATATATTCATATTTTAATATTAACATGTCATAATTTCATCAAGAGCTTGGCCCCACATAGGAACTAGCAATTTCATCAAATAATTCTCAATATTAATACATATACATGTCCATCATTACACACATATCGAAGTTTTCATGTTTTGGATCCAAAAATTCCATTTTCAAAATCATTTCTCCATCATTGGTTTGGATGTATAATCCTGTTGCATTTAAGTGAAATAAAATCCTTGCATCTGGGGTTTAAGATTTATGTTTGAGTTACAAGGGATAAGAAACTATGTTTTCATCATTTTCAGCTCAAAAATCTCATTTTTGGGTCCTGGTAATCAATTACATGGATCTGGTAATCGATTACCAGCTTGGCAGAACCTTTGTAATCGATTACATAAAGGATGTAATCGATTACATAGCTTCCCAGAAACTCGATTGTAACTCTAGGAATCTGGTAATCGATTACACAGCTCTGGTAATCGATTACCAACTGGACAGAACCTCCGTAATCAATTATGCACAGGATGTAATAGATTACGTGATTCCCAGAAACCATTATTTGTAACTCAAAAGCTTGGTAATCTATTACAGATGGTGTGTAATCGATTACCATGCACGAAATTGCATAAAAACAGAGTCTTTAGGTCATTTTAACTCAAACCAAACTAATCAATATCATTTTTAACACATATTAGCTCAAACATGCATCCAAAATCACATAAAGGAAATCAATAACTCATACAAATCAAACCAAATACACCATTGTGAAAAGAAGAAAGGAAAACACATAATGAAGAGGGAAATCCACACATGGATCCCTCAATCAATAACAACATACAAGACATCTCCTTACTACGAAGACTGGTTAAAGAGGATTATCTCCCTCTTACCTATTGAAGACAACTACAAGGATGCTAGCTCCTTTTTGTTCTTGATTTTCGTTTTCACCTTCAAGAAAACACTAATGTGAGTGACTTCAATAATGTCCACTCAAATCATAGAAAGATGAGTTCTTGATCACATAGGTGACCAAGAAAAATGAAAATAAGAAGAAAATGGAAGAAAGGTGAAGGTTTTACCTTAAAAGCTTCAAGCTTTAGCTTCAATGGTGAAAATGGAAAAAGAAGAAGAAAAACCAAAAGATGACCACCAAAGAGAATGGTCTTGGAATGGTGTAAGAAAGCTAGAAATGTGATTAATTTAGCAAGCCATGGAGATTGTCTCCAAGAGGTGAGTGTACGGTGGAGAAGGAAGAAGAAAAAAGGAAGAGAAGAGTGCTTGAAGAAAATGAGAAGAGAAAGAGTGTTTAGAAAAATAGAAGTGAGGTGGTAAAAGTGAAAATGTGAGAGTGAATATTTGGCTCCCAAATGGCTTCTGCTATGGAGTGAGTGGGGAGGGAAGAGAGAGAAAAAGAAACATGTGTATTATTAGGGAAGTTTCCAGGAAGCTTCCCTCTTTAAGCTATTGTTAAATTAATCTTTCTTTTGAAAATAAAGCTAATTGATGTGACACAAAGTAGATTTTGGATAATGTGATAAGGTTTTTAATACATGTTATTATTTAGTAGATAATTATTACAGTTGACCGAAGTCAGTATTAGTTTATTTGACAGATAAAATTTACACAACGATTATTATTTTATCTATTAAAATTTCTCAAAAAACATGAAACTTCGTAAATCGTGTTTGGCCTCAGGTTTAGTAAGATCCCTCGTCAACGTTTCCACAGCTCAAGGTTCTCGGGAAAAATATCTCATTTTTCCGGGCCCGCTCAGTTTGCATGCAAAATGAGGAATAATATTAAAATATTCTGCGCTCTCATAAAAATATAGAAAAATTCTCAAAAATCACAAATATTATAAAACAACTATTTATCCTAAAATTATTAATTTCTGGGATGTTACAAGGAGGACCCGACTACGGTTCCTTCTCTTCAGTCGTAGGGGCTGATACTGTTGGTGGCTACTAATGGCTACCCGTTTATCTTTTTGGGGAAGCCTGATGTTTTGCTATTTAATGGGTGTATATTTGTATCTCTTAGGGTGGGTACATCTATTTTGCTTTTTGTAAATCATGATGTAAGTAAATAGGTTGATGCATATAATATATATATAATGTGAATGTATGAATTTCAACACTGTGTCAATTTTACTGCATTTGTAATTATTGCTATCTTTTTACTATTGTTTAATAAAAAAAATGTACACATAATTCAATATTTGATCACTTTGCAATCCAAGAACGCAAATTATTTAATCATGAGTTAACAATGAACCGGGTCTTAATTAATCAAAGTAATAATTATTTCCGTAAATTTTTATTTTGTTTCTTTACATTATGGTGCGACGTCCCTTCTTCGTGACATTAAGAAAAAGGGGCGTTACATTGTCTTGGTATCAGAGCCCTGGTTTGTGTTTTCTTTTGGATCATGTGGTTTTGGACTATCTTGTTTGTGTTGTGTGACTCTCTGTGTTTGGTATTCTGCAGGAATACATTTGACTTTTCTCTGTATTTTGTATAGTTTGACTTGAGAAGGATTATGGCTCATAGAGGAGACATGACTGCTGTAATTGAAGCAATCCAAAAGATGGCTGAAGCCATGCTGCAACAAAACTGACAAATAGCTTAACAACAAGCGAGGACTGCACAATAATTGGAGGCAACTGCTGATGCCCAGAATTTGGCAGAGTTTTGTCGCACTAACCCTCCACAATTTAAGGGAGAGTATGATCATGAGAAGGCTACGCTGTGGATCAAGGAACTGGAAAAGATCTTCACAGGCATGAACTGTGCCAATGACAAGAAAGTGACATATGTTGCATTCATGCTGATTGGGGACGCAGAGGATTGGTGGATCGGAGAACAAAGGGTATTGGAGGCTGAAAATAGAGTGATCAATTGGGAGGTGTTTAAGGAGAGATTCCTAAACAAATATTTCCCGAAAAGCGCTAGGCATGCTAAGGAGATGGAATTCCTTGGCTTGAGGCAAGGCAATATGACTGTGAGTGAATATGTTGCCAAGTTTGAGAGTTTGCCCAAATTCTCAACCTATTTTCAACACCAACCAAATGAAGCATTGAAGTGTCGAAAGTTTGAGGAAGGTTTGAGACATGACATGAAGAGAGCCGTCATAACCTTGAAGATTACTCAGTTCTCAGAATTACTCGATACGTGTCACCGGGTGGAAGATTTGGACCAGGCACGTGATGCAAGAAACAGAAACTTTGGGCCTTTTCGGTCCTAAAAAGGAGGAAGTAGTAATGTTAACCATTACCAAAAGAAACCATATTCCAGACCACCTGGAAATTAACAGCAGAAATCGCAGGGAGGAAGTCTTGGAGGAAGTCCAGGCAGAACTGGTTAAATAACGGCATCTACACCGAAATGCTTGAAGTGCAGGAAGGATCACTACACGAGGGACTGCACTATCAAGGGAATGATCTGCTTTAGATGCGGGAGACCTGGACATATTTCTCGTGACTGCAATCAACCCAAGGCGGAACTTTCCGTTAAATCAACCCAAGGCGAAACCTTCCGTCAATGCTGCTAGAACTGCTAAACCGTAGGCTGGAGGTCGAGTTTACACTCTGAATGGTGCTGAAGCCTCTGAATCTGAAGATCTTATACAAGGGGAAGGTCTCATTGAAGGTAATCTTTTAAATGTACTATATGACTTTGATGCAACACATTCTTTTATCTCTTATGACTGTGTGAAAAGACTTGGTTTACTTGTATCTTCTTTACCTTTTGATTTGACTGTCTACAGTCCCACTGCTAAACCTGTTCTTACCACCAAAGTCTGTTTGAATTCTCCATTGATTATTGAAGGTCGAATTTTTTCTGTTGATTTGATCTGTTTGCCACTATCTCAATTAGATGTGATATTAGGAATGGATTGGTTATTTGTTAACCATGTCTTATTAGATTGTTCTAGAAAAACCATAGTTTTTTCCTTTGGATGAGAATTCTAGATTTTTGACTACCAACCAAGTTAAAGCTTTCTTGAAAGAAGGAGCTCGAGGATACATGCTATTGTCTTCTTTGAAAGTCGAGAATGAGGTGGCTGTGGATGCAATCTCAGTGATTCGAGAGTTTCCTGAAGTTTTTCCGTAAGATATACCTGGTTTACCACCGGAGCGAGAGATCGAATTCGTAGGAGCTGACCTTATTTCCATAGCGCCTTACCAAATGTCACCTGTAGAGCTAACTGAGCTCAAGAAGCAACTGAAAGAGCTCTTGGAGAAGCAATTCGTGAGACCCAGTGTATCACCATGGGGAGCACCGGTATTGTTAGTTTAGAAGAAAGACGGTACTTCGAGATTATGCGTGGATTATCGTCAGTTAAACAAGGTCACGATCAAGAACAAATATCCATTGCCGAGGATAGATGACCTAATGGATCAGTTGAAGGGAGCGGTAGTATTTTTTAAGATCGATTTGCGATCAGGCTACCATAAGATCAGAGTGAAAGTCAAGGACATTCCTAAAATGGCTTTTCTTAATCGTTATAGATATTATGAGTACTTGGTGATGCCTTTTGGTGTGACCAATGCACTTGCTATCTTCATGGATTATATGAATAGAATCTTCCATCCTTATTTGGATAGATTCGTCATTGTCTTCATCGACGATATCTTAATCTATTCAAAAAATCAGGAGGATCATGCCGAACATCTCAATATAGTTCTTCAGACTTTGAAGGAGGAGGAGTTGTATGCCAAGTTGTCAAAGTGTGAGTTTTGGTTGGACGAAGTTAAATTCTTGCGCCATGTGATTTCAAAGGAAGGAATTCTTGTAGACCCATCGAAAGTGGAAGCTGTTCTTCAATGGGAAAGGCCGAAGATGGTAACAGAGATCCGAAGCTTTGTTGGATTAGTGGGCTATCACCAGAGGTTCATTGAAAGATTTTCTAAGATTGCTGGACCTCTCACCCAACTCACAAGGAAGAACCAAGCTTTTAAATGGACGGATGCTTGCGAAGGAAGTTTCCAAGAACTGAAAAGGAGACTAACTACTTCACTAGTGTTAGTTTTACTAGATCTAAACAAACTATTCGAGGTGTACTGTGATGCTTCATACCAAGGATTGGGTTGTGTCCTTATGCAAGATGGAAAAGTGGTGGCGTATGTCTCAAGACAATTGCAAATTCATGAAAAGAACTACCCAACGCATGATTTGGAGTTAGCTGCTGTTGTATTTGCCTTGAAGATATGGAGACATTATCTTTATGGAGCAACATTCAACGTCTTCAGTGATCACAAGAGCTTGAAATACTTGTATAATAAAAAAGAGTTGAACATGAGACAACGAAGATGGTTAGAATTCCTAAAAGACTATGATTTCCTACTTCAGTATCACCTTGGAAAGGCAAATGTTGTAGCTGATGCCTTAAGCAGGAAAACAATCAGTGTTTCTGCCATGATAATCAGAGAAAGATTTAATAGAGCAATTCAGAGATGTATGGTCTTTTGTGGAGCTAATTCCAGGAAAGATCTGCATGAATATGGTCACTATCTCGAATAACTTAATGGATGACATCCAAGAGAAGCAGAAGGTAGACAAGTTCTTGCAAGAAGAAAGAGAGCTGATAAGGTAGGGTGGTGTGTCAACATTAGAGGAAGGAAGCGATGGAATTTTAAGATTCCAAGGTAGAGTCTGTGTGCCTAAAGATGAGGAACTCAGGAAGTATATACTTGAACATGCTCATTCGAGTCAGTTGAGTATGCATCCTGGAATGACCAAAATGTATTAAGATTTGAAAAAGTTATTTTGGTGGCATGGGATGAAAAGAGATATTGCTAGATGTGTATCTTCTTGTTTGGTTTGCCAGAAAACGAAGATAGAGCACCAAAGACCATCTGGAATGCTGCAACCCTTGACTATTCCCGAGTGGAAATGGGATAACATTGCCATGGACTTTGTCATCGGATTACCAAGGACAAGAAAAGGATATGACTCAATATGGGTAATTGTGGATCGACTTACAAAGTCAGCGCATTTCTTACAAATCAACATTAGATATCCTTTGGATAAGTTGACTCAGCTGTACATCGACAAAATTGTCAGGCTATATGGTGTGCCTACTAGTATCATTTCTGACAGAGACCCAAGATTTACATCAAAATGTTGGCAAAGTCTTAAAGAAGCAATGGGAACAAAGCTACGATTAAGTTCTGCTTACCATTCGCAGACTGATGGTCAATCAGAAAGAACAATTCAATCATTGGAAGATTTGTTAAGAGCTTGTGCCATAGAGCGAACTGGAAGCTGGGACAAAATTTTACCATTGGTAGAATTTACCTACAATAACAATTACCATTCAAGCATAGGGATGGCACCTTATGAGGCTCTGTATGGACGAAGGTGCCGAACACCTTTATGCTGGTACCAAGATAGAGAGCGACTTATAGTTAGACCTGATCTTATTCAACAGACAACTGAGAAGGTCAAGATGATTCAGGAGAAGATACGAATGACTCAGAGTCGACAAGAGAGTTATGTAAACAAAAGAAGGAAACCTCTTGAATTTGAGGAAAGAGAGCATGTGTTCTTGAAAGTCACGCCTACGACTGGGGTTAGTCGGGTTCTCAAATCTAGAAAGCTCACTCCAAAATTTCTTGGACCTTATCAAATCCTTCATCGGATAGGTCCCGTAGATTATCAAATAGCTTTACCACCTTTTCTTTCAAACCTTCACAATGTCTTTCATGTGTCACAACTTCAAAAATACATTCCGAGTCCTGCTCATGTCATTGCACCCAATTCAGTACAATTAAAGGAAAACTTGACTTACGAAACAACTCCTATAAGGATTGAGGATATAAGAATGAAGCAACTCAGAGGGAAGGACATTTTATTGGTGAAAGTAATCTGGAACAAAGCAACTGGAGATGCGACATAGGAGCTGGAGGACAAGATTAAGGAGCAATACCCAGAACTATTTTAAGGTACGAAAATTTCGAGGATGAAATTCTTATTTGTTGGGGAGAGTTGTAACACCCCAAATTTTATTTATTTTGTGATAAATATTTATTTTCTAATATTTGTGATTTTTGATAATTTTTTTTAATTTTTCTAAGAACGCGAAATATTTTAATATTATTCTTCATTTTGCATGCAAACTAAGCAGAGCTGAGAAAATGAGATATTTTTCCCGAGAATCTTGATCTGTGAAAACATCAACAGAGGATCTTTCTAAACTCGAGGATAGACACAATTTACGAGGTTTTATGTTTTTCGATAAATTTTCACAGATAAAATAATAAAATACTATGTAAAATTTATCTGTCAGATTAATTGATACTGATTTCTATCAACTGTAACCATTGTCTCTTAATCAATAGCATATAATAAAAATCCTATCACATTATCCTAATGCAATCTACTTTAAGTCTAATCAAACCTACTTTAATTTAAATTTATAGTATTATAATCCAAGCTTCTTTGAGAAGCTTTGACCAACTAATGACCATGATGCCCTTGGCTTGTTGGGGAAGCCAAAAACTTCCCCCTCTCTCCTCCTTGTTGCCGTGGCAATGCCCTCCAAGGGAGGCAAAAATTTTGCCTCCCCACTTAACCTAACCCACTCAAAATATCTGCACTTTTGTAACACTTTCTCTCTCTAACTTCATATTCTTCATATTTCCTCTTCCTTCTCTCTTCTTCTCCTCTCTTCACTACGAAATTGCAGCCCCATTAGAGACCACCATTCTTCATCTTTTCTCTTCACCAAGTTCATTTCTACACTCACCTTCACCTCCTCTACATCTTTCATTTAGAATGTTTCTCCAAAATCCAACATTTCCTCCATTGTCTTCCAAGGCAAAGCTTCTTACTTTGAGGTAAAGTTTTCATTTTTCTTCTCTTTTCTAGTCATTTTCGTGCTCCATGGTCACTTTGATGACCATGGATCCATTCTTTTTCCACCATTGGTGTTGACTCATTGTCTTGAAAATCCTAGGGTTTTGAAGGCTCAAAACCGAAATCACCAAGGAGTTAGAAGAAAACCATTTTCATGATTCTTCATTAGGTAAGAGGGAGATTACTCACTTCAACAAATTTTTGGTGGTGAGGGAACCTTGTGTGCTTGTTGATGAAGAAATCCATCTTTGTATGCTCGCTTTGTTTAGTAATTTTGTATGTTTATATATTCTTGAATTGGATTGATGCTTGATTGGTAATTTTAGACATATTGGATGTATTGAATATGCTTGATCATGTTAGGGTTGCTAAATGGAAAATTTGGAGTTTCCTACCCTAATATGGTGTCACGGTTTTGACTAGAATTTAAGGGTGTAAAATTGTTTTTGTACACTAATAAATAAAGCTTAGGTAATTAAATGTTGAATGATAACATTGAAGTTAATGAATGGAAAATTTTAAGGGTTTAATACCATAGGGAGAGGCCATGGTTTTGACCTTGAGAATTGAGAGATTGAATTGGTTTTGTGTAAAATAAAATTTAAGTGATTAGATGTTGATTGGTTAAAGCATAAAATAGAAAGAAATTGGAACCTTGGTGGCTTAGGGAGGTCACAGTTTTAAAGAGAAAATTTTGAGGCAAAATGATGCTTTGATGCATCTTTGGAGATTTAAGAATTTAGAGACATGCATAACTCATAATCAAGTGGAAGAATTAAATTGGATAATAACACTTAAGAGGACCACCGTTTTGAAGGGTTGTTTAACCTAAAACTTTCATAATTGACCAACGTTTAAGACTTTGAAATGTGAGGATCCATAATATGGACTTATGGTAATTGATGAACCATAGATGTAAATTGATGTGGGGAATTAATTTGATGTTATTGTGGACCCTATGTGGGCTAAGTACTTGTTGACTGTGTACTTGAGAAATGATTATATATGCCATTATGGTATGCTCATGATGAATGCATCATTGATAAACATGTGTGATGTACATAGTGTCGTCACGCATATGAGTTGTCCGTTGGACATTGTTAGAAAGGCCAGGTTGCCTAGGAGTTGAATAACACCTATGTGCGGGTGCGAATAGACTAGCGTAGGGTCATAGTGGTTGGCCCTAGGGACGTCGAGGTGCGGGTTTCTCATAATGGACAGTGGTAGCTCCACTGAGTTCGTGGGATAGACCGATGCAAACGCACCAACGATCTGAACCGAGACACTGTCCTATATCGTGATCAACTGTTAAGGTGCCATACATGAGCCATTTTTGCACAAATATTTTTATGTGATGAGCACACTATTTTAAGGCCGACGGTATACTGGCATTACTCCTTGATGATTCACTCCGAAAATGTTTATGTCTAGCTCTATGGAGTAGGAATTTTGGTACCATTTGCATTGTGAACTGTCAGTCTTATAATTCATTGAGCATGAACATTTATAACTGTGAAATAATATCCATTCTTATTACTGTAAAAATTATTTGACTTATTTACTGTTGATGATTCTTACTGTTGTTTAATATTATTTACTTTTACTGTTAATTTTAATTATCATAGTTTATATGTGGGCGTCCAGCGCCGTTCTATTTTCTTGCTACCATTTTGGTACTAAAAGCTGGGTGTCTCACATCTTTCTATATTTTCTCTATTCTTTTGTATTTCTATCAGATTTTGTACTTCTGAGAAGACGTTCATGAGGAAGACAAGGAAACCCCTGAGTTTTCGGGTTTCTGGCCGCATTACAACTAGAGTTGTTGAGGATGTCGTCACGTCCATGCCGCTTTTTGGGATACGTGAAGTTGACCTTCCATGGAGGACCAGACTACTGGCACTTACATGTGGAGACAGACCGTTGTGTCTACCGCGGGGAGTTGACGGTGTCCTTGTCTTGGGGTTGTTACGATGCCCCTGTGTTTGATTTTTCAGCTTTTGTTATTTTGGAGTTTCACCTACCCGTGAGGGATATGTGGACAGATATGTTCTACACCCCTCAAGAGGATTCTTTCCTTTCCACTGCTCAGGCTTCCACCCAAAACTCGGTCGCTCCGATGGCAATTTCGTCGAATGATGAGGACCCTGAGGAGGACTCGGCTACGGTCCCTTCTCGTTAGTCATAGGGGCTGATACTGTTGGTGGCTATTGATGGCTACCCGTTTATCTTTTTGGGGAAGCCTGATGTTTTGCTGTTTAATGGGTGTATATTTGTATCTCTTAGGGATCTATTTTGCTTTTTGTAAATCATGATGTAAGTAAACAGGTTGATGCATATAATATATATATAATGTGAATGTATGAATTTCAACATTGTGTCGATTTTACTGCATTTGTAATTATTGCTATCTTTTTATCGTTATTTAATAAAAAAAATGTACGCATAATTCGATATTTGATCACTTTGCAATCCAAGAACTCAAATTATTTAATCAGGTGTTAACAATGAACCGGGTCTTAATTAATCAAAGTAATCATTATTTCCGCAAATTTTTATTTCGTTTCTTTACATTATGGTGCGACGTCCCTTCTTCGCGGCATTAAGAAAAAGGGGCATTACATGGAATCCTCCGCACACTAACGCCTCCAAACTCATTCAATGAACCACACTACGCCTATCACACCCACAACACGGTGTAATTCATCTCGTTAGCCAATCGTCAATTTTAACCAAATTGACACATCTTTCACATGTATGAACATAAACCAAAATTACACAAATACCCTTATTATCACTATAAGCCATAATTACAACAATACCCTCAGTATCGGTATTAACCGAATGTAGTATGTCTCCACTTGATAGTACTATTTCTCAACATGTCCGGATCTACCACTTTGGCCCGACAGTAAAACTCATTGTTCCTTTTAGTCACGTAAAGATTTTATCGCGTTTTCACAATCATGTTACCTTTTTCAAACGTTTTCAAATCGCATAAATATATTTTGACATTTTTAAATATCACGCAATGTTTTTAAATCATTTTCTCAATCGCGTATGATTTTTAAATCATTTTCTCAATCGCGTAGCTTAAAAATCATTATTTTAAATACGCGTAAGCTATTTCTAGTATTTTTCAACTACGTATAATATTTTCTTTACGTTCTAATTATACTTTGAAACTTTCCCCATTATTTGTCCACTTTTAATTAATTTTGACAACATTTTGTCTAGAAAATTCATTAAATGATATTTTCTACGTTTTTCTTTAAAAATTACCTTGCTTTAATTATAACCATTATTTACACTTTGAAACTCACTAATGTGCTTCAAAACCCAAAGGTGAGCTCTACGTTAACATTTTTCAAGTGTTTACTTTATTTCTTATCTATAATTAATTCCTCTAATTTAGGTTCCTAAAATTAAGTTCATTTATTTTGTTCTCCAAAAATTCATTGAAAATTGAATTCTCTTTAAGTTAACTACTTAATCCACCTTAGAAAAAAAATTTGGAAATCAAATATACATTGAATGGAATTTTGCCCGAATTCAACATAGTCTTTACAAATGATCTTTAAAACATTTTACATCTTCTAAATCATTTTCACATTCATTAATTTACTTAAATCCATTAAGTCATTGTTTTAGAAAATGGTTGAGAACCTTTTGGTTCTCTTTTTCTTGGTGAAGTCGTGAGCTTCCTTGTGTTCTTTGGAACACTCATGCAAATCCTCACATATTATTCACATCCTATCATAATTATCATATACATGAACACATACAATATATTTCAAAGCTATAGACATGCTTACACACATAATCAATCACAAAATAGAAAAGACATTAAACAACCAAGTGAATGAATCCTTATGGATACTTCACCACAAATACATCCATTTTCTCACCACCACACAAGGTTGATAAGATTAAATCTCCCTCTTACTGTAAAGGAAGACAAACTCCTCCTAGACTCCTTCTAGTGATTTCGTGTAACCTTCAAAGAATCCCTAACAAGCTCAAACAAATTTTAAAGAGTCATAACTATAGGTGAAAAATATAAACCATGGATCAATCATGGTTTAGAACCTAAGAAATCAAGTTAGAAATAAGAAACAAGGATTTTCACCTTGTAGGAAAAAATCTTCAAAGTGGTTTTCCAAGCTCAAGATGATTTTTTTTTTAAGAAACTTTCAACTAGAGAAGTTCTTAGAATGATGTTTGGATTTGAGAAGTAGGGTTAGGTGAAATTTTAGAAGAGTGGAGGTGTTAGCTGTGAGCTCTCAAGGAGTAACAATGGTGTTCTTAGCTTTAGGTAGAAAGAGAAGAGAGGTTTTGAGTGATAGTAAAATGAAGATGAAGATGAAATGAAAATTGTCTCCTAACACCAAGCACTTGGCTGTGGAGCTCTGAAGGAGGTGGCCATCATTGTTGACCCTCCAAGACTTCCTAACAACCTTAGATGTGATCTAGGGTGGATATCAAAGACTTTGCTCTTAAGCTAGCTTCCTATTGGTGTAGGAAATCAAGTCATCAAGTGACTAAGCCCTTCTTGAATGTGTCATAACTGAATGGCCTTAGGAGAAACAAACTAGGTTTTAGTTCATTTGGTTTCCTAGTTAGGTCTAAGTTAATTTAGTTAAGTTTCTTAGTTACTTAGTTAGCCATTTAGTTAGCTAGGATGACTAACTCTCTTCTTGATTCTTCTAGAACCTTCTCTAACTAAAACTTAAAGGTGTAGCTAATTAGGTTTACTTCATTTAGTTACTACTTAGATACATTAATTTAACTTAGTTTAGTTAGATCAACTTAGTTAGGTTTTTCTATTTACTTACTAACTAGTCTAACCACTTTTGTGCACTTGTTTCGCATTGGCTTAGAAACTTTCAAGCCACTATTGTTGACCACATCCTATTGGCTTAGAATTAAATCAAGTCAGAAACGTTGACTGATTCTCCAAACGTGGATCCCACAGACTTTTCCGGGTCCATGGTCCATTTGGAGCAGATTTCTACTGTTTTTAAGATAGTAGGTACTGTCCAATAAAATAATATTATAATAATATAAAATAATTTTATTGCACAGTTAAATTCTAAAAATTAAAAGATTAATACATGTATCACTCGGAATTTGGTTTAATAAGATCCCCTAGCTCCGAATAATGAAATTAAGATTTCCACGACCCAAAAATTATTATTTTCTTGACTCGGAGTAAATCACACACAACAATTAAATACACTCACAAATCAGTCAAATTTATCTTATAACTCACAGAAAACATAAAACAGTACATGTAGGACAATATTGTAATTCAACCAAAAGTTGGGGTGTTACACAGCTTTTCCACGCTTAGGCGTGAATTGATCAATTTTTGGTCTAGGCGAGGCAGAGAGCACCACGCCTAGGCTTGGTTTTACCATGCCTAGGCATGAGATAGGACATAAGCCACACCTAGGCATGGGATAGTCACGCCTAGGCGTGAGTTCCAAGATTTTGCAAGAATATTATTCTTGATGTTTGGGAGTTCCCTACTAGTTGGGATCATTCTTACATGTTTTCTTAAGTGTATTAAGACATTTTTAGGGATATTTCAAAGAGGAAGCAAACCTTTAATACAGATGAGAAAGTTTAGACCTTTGTGCATCCAATAGTTAAGGATTGCCATAGGTAGGTATCTAACACCCTAGGCACTTAGTGTTGCATTGGATATCACTCAAGATGTGATGAGATGGTGTAATAGATATGATTGTATTAGAATTAATTAGTAGCATTTACTCTAGTTAGTTGGTAGTGGTTTGAGCCTTAGGATATCCAAGAGTAGTGGATTACTTTAGAAGGGTACCTAGAACCTTAAGTAACAAAGTGTTGCAAATACTAACCACTCATGAGTTAATTTCACTCAAGTGAAGTTAAGTTTGTGTGTTTAGTTCCTAAGCGGGAATGGTTGTGTACTAAGTTCTCTAGTTAAGTGAGATCTCGTGCATTGTTTAATATATAATAGGATAAACTATGACTCGAAAGCTTGTTATATTCATTGAGTAAAGCAGAAACATGCTTAACTCTTCTAATAGTATAGTTGAGTTGAAGATGCATGTATGAAGAGAGTTATTTATTTGAATACTAAGCTAAGTATGGAAGATCAAGTAGTTAGGTATTCCAAGAGTTAGGAGTTACCTAAAACAGGTATTTGGAACCTTGAGCACTCTAATGTGACACAGGTCACTATAGGTAGTGCAATAGCAAGGAGAGCTGGTTACAAATGAGATATGTATAGTTTACTTATCTAGATGCATGAGTTACTCACTTGTAGTAGAGTTGAGTTAAGTGTGCAAAGATCAGAGATGTGCTCATTTGATTCGATAAGTTTGTTCAAAAAGACGCATTAGTTAAGATAGACTCTTTCACTAGGATGAGTTAAGTCTATGAGTAAGTTTACAGTTAGTAAGGAATACGATTTTCCTTTGTCTTAGGTAGGACCAGTATATGATAAGTTCACTCCCTATCTTAGCAAGTGTTCATGGAACCAGAGTTTCCTAGAATGAACAACTAGAGGTAGGGTTAAATCGTAAACTTTGCAGTTACAGTTCAGTTGTATGGGCAATTGTCTATGGCTATTGACATAAGCGATTGTATGGGCGGTTGCTTATGTTAACGGTATAAAGGCAATCAGTTTGGCTATACTATAAGGATTATGTAGTTATCAATTATAGTAGAGGAAACTCCTATGATAGTAATTATAGAGAATGTTATAC
This sequence comes from Ormosia emarginata, assembly GCA_029884605.1. Lineage (NCBI taxonomy): Eukaryota > Viridiplantae > Streptophyta > Magnoliopsida > Fabales > Fabaceae > Ormosia > Ormosia emarginata. The sequence goes on along the minus strand of JAQQTP010000074.1, from coordinate 20,185,483 downwards.
GGTTGTATGGACGATCGTATAATGTTGAGTTTAGTTTAATTATGTATACAATTTACATAGTTATTATGCCATGAAATATATGTTTTTTTTTACTAAGAATTTTTAAGTTCTCACCCATTTTCTGTGTTTTCATGGTAGAAACAGGTCAAGAATCGTCATAGAGTAAGAAGTTCAAGAAACAGAAGAACTATTGTAGTATACTTTTATTTGTTTCTTGTTTAGATAAAGCTTATGTATATTATTTATATTTACTTTGTAGTTAAATTTAGAGGTATGTATTACAATAAGCCCTTCGTAGCTAAGGTTGTATATATATATATATATATATATATATATATATGCATGTATGTATGTATAAGTTTAAATTTTTTGCATTTTCTCAAGGCTTTCTATAATGGCTTGCATGCTTGTTATAGATATATTAGTAGTTACTTTATGCAATAAGTGACGTAACTAGCACTGTTTATCTTGATATATTCCAGATATATCTAGATATCTGTCCTAGGATGTTACAAGACCAATGGCATTTTGAAGCTAACATGTAAGGCTTTTAGACTGTAAAATTTTAGAATGATCGAAGTTTGGATGTTCCTTTAGTGCATTCATGGAAATTAATTTTTTTAGGGTACAATGGAGGCATTTTGGTAAGGGTTTGAACCCTAGGAACAGTAGATGCATATAAATCAATTGTTATGCTAATTATTGTATGTAATTAGTGATTGTGTTGCATGATTTTATTATGAAACATATTGAGGTGAGTAATATCCTCTTTATGTTTTTGAGTAAGGAAGTGAGTAATATCCTCTTTATATTGATTAAACAGTGAAGTAAGTAATTCCTCTTTATGTTGAGGTAAGTAATTCCTCATCATGATTGTTGATTAGTGGAGGTGAGTAATATCCTCCCTATAATTTGTAGAACAGTGAGGTGAGTAATATCCTTTGTATGTGTTGATGAGTAGTGTAGGTCGGTTATATCCTTACTATGTCTGATAATTCATAACATACCATGACATAACCTAAAGTAGTTGAGGTGGGTAATATCCTTAATACGTCTGAGGTTCATGACATCCTTAAATTGTATTCACTCTTGGAAGTTGCATAAACATAAACATTAGACATAATTAGGCATAGCATGATAATTGTATGGGTGGTTGTCACCATGACATGAACTTATGACATTGCAATTGTATGGGCAATTATGTACTTCTATGATTGAAGTGTTAACTTAATGGTTGTGTAATCTGTATGATTGTATAAAATGTTGGTATTTGAATACTTCTACTAAGAATTGTGATTTCTTACCCCGTTTATGTTGCTATGTAAATCCAAGTACAAGATCTTCAAAAGGGAAGAAGAAGATGTATGAGAACTATGTAGGGAATTGCGAATACATCATGCAATGGAAAAAATAAAATTGCCACCAAGAATCTATGCAAAATAGACCATAATCCGAGTTTTTAAATGAGTTTACCTCTTGAAGCATGATAAACACAAGCGACGTGAATCACCAACACCATAATAGTGACGATGTCTCTGTGGTATCCACACGAACAGACTCATGAATGTCCAACGTCTGCAAAAGGAGTCTCACGTCTCTGACACAGTGCTAGTTATGAAGAGAATAGTAGGAAACATGTTACTCTCGCACTCACTTTCAGTAGGTGTGACTAGGGTTCTGTAAAATATGCGTAGCAGCCCCTTTAGCAGTACTATTTATAATAGTGACAACCTTAAGTAAGTGTGAGCAGTAGTAAGGTAAGTTGTGCAATCCTAAATTCATCTGTTATGAGTCCGACCCATGATTGAATCCCAGTCCAACTTGGATTCTAATTGCTCTAATTTAGTCTGCTCTATGTGTGCGACCCTACAGGTTCTCATTATGTTGCAATAATATTAAAATCCCATTTTAATATTACAAGCAGTGAGTGGTATCTAGCAACACATCGTTGTACCCAAGTAATGAGAATGTTAGTGATTTGACATAACCTTTCCGTGATCAATGTTATTATGTAGTTTAGTCCCTTTGTCCAGATATCTAGATTGAACACAAGGCATAGAACGTGTCACCCTTGTATAGTTCAATCTTCTTTTTCCTGATACTCGAGTAGACATAGTAATAACAAATGAGATCAATATCTCATATTGACTCATTTGAGCATGGCCATGCATTTTGTAGTCTTACTCAATCAAGGGCCCAGAAGATATCACTCCTGTTATATAGGAGGGAAAAATCTCATCTAGGTCACTCACATCCCTCCACATAATTTACGCGTATGTCTAATAACTAACTTTATAATCACCTTGTTACAGATGATGTTCGATGGCATTAAAACATACAACTCCTCATGTAGGAATCGTAGTGATTTCAGCTCAAAGGACAATATACACCATTATCACTATGAGAATCACTTATGACACTCACCTAACGATCCACGTAACATTCTCATGGCAGGTCTGTCCAATGCATCATTACTCTAATATATATCCATGTGAAGACTTGATATCTCATATCCATGACCCGTGAGATATGGCTATCAGCCTATGCACATACTAGTCTCAATGCATTATTATCATCCTGATTAACAATAATACTTAACTAGGGACATTTAAGAATAGTGTTCTGTTTCTATTCCATAGGATCTCACGATCAAGTCATCCACTTGATGTCCTATGGCATCGAACTTACTATTCTAAGGACTTTATTATGTATATCATAAATAACACAATAAATGAAAAGCCTCATATATTAAATAAATAGCATAATACAATGTATGTAAGATAGTCAAAATAAATTGGCCTCTAGGGCATACACTATCAAACTAGCATAGTTTAGATGATGTTTTGGCCTGAGCTTGTATATAGTTTATATTGGCTTAGTTTGGTTTAAGTTATGTATAACAATATGCCTTTTGAGGTTGTGATGTATATATATAGTTGTTGGTATCGTGGCTCTCCATAATTATTTATTTACGCAAATATTATGGGCTTGGTTATTAGTGGTAACATTTTCAATTCTGAATATTCTTATGCAGATCAAGTCTAACGGGATATCAGAATTAGGATGTTACACTTGCACTACAGCACCGGCCACCACGAAGTGACAACCAGCAAGCGAAGTCGAACAGTTGAATAGAGGAAGCCACCAACAAGCTAGCAACCACAGTGTGAACCAGACGAGACCAAGTCTAGCTCGAGTCTTGAATCAGTCCAACAAGAGTTGCAAAAGTACAGCCACTGTGCGACAATGTACCATTGTAAGACGCAAGTTGCGACGATGAGCTACGACAGCGAACCACTGTGCTTGAAGACCACTGTGATTTTTGTAACATCCTTTTTTTAGCATGATAGACTTGTATATGGTCATAGAGATACCATAATACTTGTTTAACATGTCTACTAAATTTTGTGACATTTTGAGTTAATTTAGGCACTTTGCCTCAACACAGAATGTGCAAAATAACTATTTTAACTTAGGAAAATAGCATAAATGCTTAATCAAAGGAAATAAATATGAAAAATGTATTTCTAGGTCACAAATATGTTGATATATGCCCTAGGGGCTAATTTATTTTGACCATCTTACATACATTATATTATGCTATTTATTTAATATATGAGGCATTTCATTTATTGTGTTATTTATGATATATATAATAAAGCCCTTAGAATAGTAAGTTCGATGTCATAGGACATCAAGTGAATGACTTGATCGTGAGATTCTAGCGGATAAAAATAGAACACTATTCTTAAATTTCCCTAGTCAAGTATTATTGTTAATCAGGACGATAATAATGCATTAAGACTAGTATGTGCGTAGACTGATGGCCACGTCTCATTGGTCATGGCTATAAGATATCAGTCTTCACATGCATACATATTAGAGTAATGATGTATTAGACTGACCTGCCATGAGAATGCTATGTGGATCATTACGTGAGCATCATAAGCGATTCTCATAGTGATAATGGTGTATGTGGTCCTTTAACCTAAAATCACTACGATTCCTACATAAGGAGTTGTATGTTTTAATGCCATCAAACGTCATCTGTAACAAGATGATTATAAAGTTGGTTATTGGACATACTGCGAATCATGTGGAGGGATGTGAATGACCTAGATGGGATTTGTCCCTTCTGCATAACAGGAGTGATATCTTAGGCCCCCCGATTGAGTGAGACTACGAAATGCATGATCATGCTCAAATGAGTCAATATGAGATATTGAGCTCATTTGTTTTTCTATGTCTACTTGAGTATCAAGAAACGAAAGATTGAACTATACAAGGGTGATGTGTTCCATGCCTTGTTTTTAATTTAGATATCAGAACAAATGGACTAAACTACACGGTAACATTGATCACAAAAAAGTTATGTCAGATCACTAACATTCTCATTACTTGGGTAGCAACGATGTGTTGCCAGATACCGCTCACTGCTTGTAATATTAAAATAGGATTTTAATATTATTGCCAATGTCATAAGAACTTGTAGGGTCGCACATATAGAGTAGACTAAATTGGAGCAATTAGAATCCAAGTTGGACTGTGATTCAATCGTGTGTCGGACTCATAACAGATGAGTCTAGGATTGCACAACTTACCTTGTTGCTGCTCTCACTCGCATAAGGCAGCAACTATTATAAATAGCACTGCTAAGGGGTTATCAAGGCACGTGTTACAAACCCTAGCCGCACTTGACATAAACAGTGAGTGAGAGAGTGCCAAGTTTCTCTTTTCTTCGCAGCTGGAACTGTGTCAGAGATGTGGGACTCCTTTTTGTGGACGTTGGATGTTCATGAATCTATTTGTGTGGATATCACAGAGACATCGTTGTTGTTACGGTGTTGGTGATTCACGTCGCTTGATTTTATCAAGCTTCAAGAGGTAAACTCTTTTAAAAACACAGATTATGGTCAATTTTGCATGGATCCTTAGTGGGATTTTTTATTTTTTCGCTGCGTGATGTATTCACAATTCCTAACAAAATATATGGAAGAGGACGTAGTTAAATTTTGAGGACAAATGGAGTCAGTTCGATTTTTTAAGGACACTAAGTGAGTGTTTAAGTACTAGTTTGAGGTGCAGCAGATGTGAAAAATTATGAAAATGATGAAATAAGAATTTAGATGAATCCTACGATTTATTCTAATGTTGTTGGAAGTTAGGAAACTTGATTTAGTAAAATTAAAGTGTTCTTACCAAATACGAAGTTCAACAAAATGACCAAATTGCCTTTAATGATCATCTTTTAAAAAATGAGATTTTATCTCACTTTCTCTTCTCTCTTGGGCACACTCCAACAACGAAATGAAGAGAAAAAAATAGAAAAAGAAAACGGCGGAGAAAAGAGGAAGAAAAGAGGAGGAGCAAGGCAAGGTTGGAGCTCATCTTCTTTAAGCTTGAGGTAGGGGACCTTTACTCTACATTTCCATCATTTATTTATTTCCTCTTGTTGTTTTTGTTCTAGCATGAAGAGAAATAAGAGTTTGAGATTTAAATGTGACTTTATGCTTGATTCTCATTCTTATGAGCTTGTTGATGGTTGTACTTAGTTTATTGATTCATGGTGTTGAATTACAAGTCATCGACTCTCCATGGAACCTTGAGTAGCAAAACTGTGTATGGGAGGTAATTTGTGATTCCTATGCTTACTTCTTGCTGCTAAGAGGAAAGTTAGGTTGTTCTTGGCTAGTATGATGCATAGTGGGTGTTTTTATTTAAAGGGGTGTCCATGAACTCCATTGTATGAATAATTGAAAAATGAGCAATTTGGGTTATGTTTTGATCTTTGATTATTGTTTTGGAAGGATTGTGAATAAATATAAGGTAAATACTATGTTTAGAGGCCATGATTATGGATGGAAACCATTTAGAATTGGAGTTTGGAAAGTTGGAAACCTAAAAATGTGAGTTCTATACTATTAGTTTTGTTGTCAAGAAGGAACAACCTAGAGGTTTAATTGCATAACTTGAGCTATAGACATTGAAAAGATCTGATTCTTGTTGAATTTGAAAGATAATACATAAGACTTCATGTAGTAAAAATTTTAAAATTTTAGAACAACCCAATTTGTCCCGATTCTGATTTGAAATCGAGACAAATTCTACAAAAAAAGTAATCTAGCACCTGTTAAATCAGATTGTATAATTTCCTACTTCGAAGTCATATTTACGTGAGACAAGTGGCATTTGAAAGCTCACATGTAAAGCTATTAGACTTTAAAATTTCAAAAAATTTGCACTCTTCATTTGTTCCCACTTTCATTTAAAAGTCAGGTCATTTTCAGGTAAAACAAAGAATGCCTTGTTTTAGCTTCTACATAATGTGGCATAACTTTAGCTACACTTAACCAAATGAAGTGAGGTTTATGGCATTTGAAAGATATGAGGGGAGGCTATTTCACTGTAAAATTTCAAAACTTTTGAAGTTAGGATGCACATTTGGCGCACTCATGAAAAATAGCCTTTTTAGGTGAAAATTGAGGTGTTTTTGTGATGGTTTAAACCCTAGAGACTTTAGTAGCTTCTTTAACAGTTAAAGTTGAGTTATGAAAGTGTATTAGTAATGTGTTTACTCCTTCAGGGGTTAAACTTGAACTAAATGGTCCTTTATAGAGTATTGAAATAAAATGAATGCATGGCACTTGATGTATGAATATGATGTATTGAATTATGCAAGAGGTGGATCATAGTATGAACTTTGTATTGAATGAATGATATAAGTGAATGATGTTATATGGTACTGAATTTTTAGGATGAAATGCTGCCCATTGGTAGCTAAAGTTTAATATGCCTAAGCATGAAATTGGTGACTTAATTGGTGAAGTGAGGTCGGGGAATTTCTTTCTTCTCTTATCTTCTATTATTCTCTTTCTCATGCTAAGGATATCAAGTGTGAATTTAAAAATGGATTTGTATGGTTTTCATGATTTATGCCTTGAAATGAGTTTGGATTTGAATGAACAATATGAGGACTTTTGTTGAGGAATGGTTATGTTGATGGATAAATATTATTTGAGAATGTTTCCAAATAGTATAATGATCTTTTATGTGAGGAATCATGGCTTGAATGGATAAGGCTAGATGGAGATTATGTGTGAGTCACTACCTCTCTACAAGTATGAAATGTCATGTATGGATGAAAAGCTTGAGGCTTGAGGTTATACCTCTTTATTATGCAAAAAAAATAAGGTTATGTGAAAAGTAAATGAAGGAAAGCTTTTAAAACACTCTTGCATGTTTTGTTTTCAAACTTGTTGCTTGTTATTTCCTTGTATGAATGACCATACAACTTAAGCAAAGGTCTCCTAATGCCCGGGGTTCTGGGTATTAATGAATGTGAAGCAAGTTAGCCCATTCATGCTAATTAGTGTTAAGTGGTTGATGCCCTACTACTTAGAGAGGTAATACCCTTTATGGTATTTTTAACATCCTCCCTAATCTAATAATCCTAATCAGGGTTATTGCAACACCCACCGTAAGGTATCACATTTAAGACTAATCCTAATATAACTTACCCTAGTTGTAAAAGAATTAATCTTGTAAAAACATTGATTTTAAAATTTCTTTTGCGAAATAACAGATAACAAATAAAAACTTTAAACATAAAATGAAATTAAAACTAACACACTTTATATTACATATTACAAACTTTGTTCACAAATAATTTACATAATTACACCCACAAAAGTTATATATACAATACACACCAAAATAAAACTACTAAACTAGAACTCCATCAAACTAAAGGTTCAAACTCTCATTGGGATCCTCCTCCTCAGTGTTGTCATCAAAGAAACCTGGCGGATACAGCACACGCCTGGTTGGTGTCCTAGCAGTTGACATCATGGATTCTTCGTGTGGAGTATAAGTATTATCATTCCTACTCCAAATCTCACGTATAGGCATATAAAACTCTAAACGCACAGACACGTGTTGTGTCATGACAGGAGTACCATCCCTAGTACCTCTTAAAGTCAGAGTCAGATCCCCAGTATACACAAACCTTTCCCTATCTAAGTTAACTCGCCAAGCATCAATTCCACCATGGAATTGAACTGTGACAAACCCTAAAACTTGACGCCTCGCTGCCATACTAAGCAAATACAGAAAACCAGCTACTGATAGTAAAAAGACTTATCAGCTTCCTCGCCTCCTTGGTCTTCATCAAATACATACAATACACAAATACAATATAATAAAGAGGTGAGATCCCCTTTCATCAATACCAATGAGGCAATATAGAAAATGACAGTAAAAGATACAGATACAAAATTTCTTATACAGTCATATCATATCATATCATAGAAAATAGATAAAATATGCATAATTATCACACCAATATGCTGACTCGTTATGCATGTGTACAACGACCCAATTCCTACTCCATGGAGCTAAACACAATTTCAGAGAGAATGATATGGAGTACATGCCTGCATATCGTTAGCCTTAAATCATGTGCTAATATATCATATCATGGTGCACAACTTGGCAGATACAGACACTCTCAACCAATCATGAAAAGAGTAGTAACTCCATCGAGACCGTCGGTGTGTTTGCAAAGGATACCACGACGCAATGGTGCTACCCACTGGCCACATATGACATTCCACACCCCGACGTCCCCAAGATCACTGAAGATCGTAACTACGCAATTCTTACCCACACGAAGGTGTAACTTCCATCTCCTAGGCCAATTGCCTTATTGACATGCTTTTCCATGCATGATGTATGATTCAAAAATACATACAACCATTATTTTACGGTATTTCACAAATACGCGTCATTTCTCAATAGCATCACTTTTTAATTTAACAGGGTCCACCATGATAGCCCGACAGCCAACTACTATAATTTAACATAACGGGGCCCACCATGACAGCCCGATAGCCAACTGCTGTAATTTTCAATCGTGTAAATATTTTATTGCATTTTTGAAACAGCGTGACATTTTTCTTACGTTTTCAAATTATGTAATATTTTTCAAAATTTTCACAAATGCATAATTAATTTCCAACATTTTTAAATATTTTTAAACGTTTTCTAAATCACATAAATGATTTCAAACGTTTCCTAAATAGCATAAATATTTTCAAACGTTTTTAAATTGCGTAGAGGTTTTTAAACGTTTTCTCAATCGTGTAATAATTTAAAATCATTTTCTCAATCGTATAACGTAAAAATCAATCGCGTAGCTTAAAAATAATAATTTCTAGCATTATTCACTTACATAAAATATTTTCTTAATTTTCTAAATTTATTTTATGAAATCCTCTAAATAATTTATGCATTTTGGCCTTCTTGAAAATATTTTCATTCTAAAAATCCTTAACGTATTATTTTCTATGATTCTTTTCAAAAATTTGATTTCTTTGATTTAATTGAATAATGTAGCTTACTTACTAATTTAATTCCTTCCATTAAATCCATTTTCCTTTTTCTACTAAAAATTCCTTAACCTTAATTCTTGTTAACTAATTATCAAAGTCCACACTAGATAAAATAATTTAGGGTTTTAAAATACCACACTTTGGTGTGTTGGCCAAAAATTAGGTTTAGGTTTCATATTCATACTTAATCATTTTTCATTACTAAAATCCTTTACAAAACCATTTTTCATCATCAAAACCCTTTACCAAAATCTTTAACCCAATTTTTATCCTTAAAATCATTAATCCATAACTTCAGAATTAATTTGAAACATCTTGTTTCCTTTGTAGTAGTCAAAACTGTGAGCCTCTCCTACGTTCTTTGGAACCTTCATACAATTTTCCTCATCATACAACTCATATTCTACTTTACATCATATTCATCATGCTACCATAAGCATATAAACAAGCATATAAGCATATAATCTACTTAAGCAAGCATATAATCAAAGCTTAAAATAAACCAATCATAAGTAAAGCAAGCTTAAACCATACAAGTGAATAAATCCTTATATATTTTTTACCACAAACAAGGTCATCTCCTCACCACCAACATATGGTTGATGAGGGTAATCTCCCTCTTACCTCAAGGAAGACAAAACTCCTTCTTGCTTGATCTTCTATGAATTTCGTGAACCACCACACAAAACCCTAACCAACTTAAAGCAAACCAAAGTCACAAACAAAGCTTGAAGAAGAGAAACCATGGAACAATCATGGTTTAGAAACTCAAAAACCAACTTAGAAACAAAGAAGAAGAACTTTTACCTTGAAATCTCAAGAACACTAACTTGTAGAAAAGGTAGTAGATGAAGGATTTTGCTTAAGTCTTCAACATAGAAGTGTCTTAGAATGATGTTTAGGTGTAGGAAATAAGCTTGGATAAAATTTTAGAAGCTTGGAAGGTTAGTCTCTAGGTGATGGCCGAATGGTGCTTTGGAGGAGAGAAATGAAGTTTTGGCTAAGTGTAGAAAATGAAGAGAATGAAGAGAATGGCTTAGGAGACAAAGGTGATATAATTGTGATGGATAGTCTATCCTAGAGCTTGTTGCCGTGGAGTGCTAGTGCTAGTGCTAGCATGGGGGAAATTATTTGCTTGGTCAATCAAGGTGCAAAATCAAACACATGTCATCAAGTCATGCTTTGGTCAACATTTGATGACTCACAAACTTTTTGAATGTCTTAGAACTCCTTCATTGCCATGGAAGTCCATGTAAATTTCTATCCAATAATTGTTTTAATTTGTGACCATTTAAGCTTAGGTTAGCTTACTAATTCATCTAGCTTAGTAACTAATTTAAACAAGTCATTTTTGTTGACTTATTACCATTGGTTAATTTTTATGACTAGCCACCAAATTTGACTTCTACTATCTAGTGGCACATGGCTAGTACCTAGCTAAAGCTATAAAAATTTATTACTCACAGAATAAAATTACGGCTCACGAACCGATAATTATTATACAGTGAATAATAAATTCACAGTATAAGAAAAATTAGTAACTGTATTCGGTTTCGGGTTTAGTAAGATCCTCCGGTCCCGTATTAACAATACAAAATTTTCTGGCCAATAAAATTTTTTAGTGTTTCTGGGCCTACTGTGGGCCCCACAGACGGCCTAAAATAATACTAAAATATTTTTAATATCAGAAAAATCCATAAAAATTCTCAAAAATCACAAAAATTAGAAAATTAATATTTGTGCAGAAAAAAAATGAAAATCGGGATGTTACAGTTATAGTAGCTCAGTAATACTGGTAAGAATTATTTGTTAATTTAGATAATTTTTATGTACTAGTTTGAGTGTAATTCAGTGACACTGAATACAAAAAAATAATTAAGGTATCTGTAGAATTGATTGATATAATGAAAATAAATATGAAAAATTTATTTCCAATCTAAGAACCATTTATAAGAGTTCTAGAAAATTTTCAAGAATCAACAGAACAAGTTTAGTATTTTTAAGGATACTGTTAAGAAATAGCTGGAATAGTTATGGAATAGTTAAGTATCTCAGAAAATTATGAAATTTCATCAAGATGATAAGTAAGACATGGAGAATATTTTGGTATAAAATGTCTACTAAGAAAAGTATCAAAAAACTTATTACTTAATTCCCTCAATTTAATTCAATTTGGGAAGCTTAACTGATAAAAAGCAGTATATGGAAAGTTATGGAAAAATGGATCTGAGAACTAAGATGAGTTCTAAAATTTCCCATAACACTTATGGTAACTTGAAAACTTAACTATAAAAAATTAAAGTGTGCTTAACAGATACAAAAGTTTTAGCCCATAATTTTGGTTAGAAACTTAGTCACACCACTGCCAAACTTCTTTCTCTAATTATCTAGATTTTTCTTTTAACTTTCTTACATGTTTTTACGCAAAAAAACAAGCAAAGAAATAGGGGCAAGGAGCACGGACAAAGAGGAGAAAATATGAAGAGGAAAATGGAAAGGAAATTTCATGTTGCTCCATTTTTATTTTCTCTTTAACCTCTCACTCTTTTCATTAGTTTTCTTCATCTTCATACACGTTTCTTTTCTTCTTTCTCAACATAGTACAATAGCAAAAATACAGCAGAGAAAAGATAAAAAAAAAGAAAAAAAAGGAAGATGAAATGTAACATTCTGCTCAACCTAATGATACTAATTAGTGTTATAGTAGCTCAATAAATTTGGTATTAGTTACTTGATAAATTGGGTAACTGTTGGGATTGAATTGAGCCTAGATCTATAACACTGAATGAAAGAAATAGCTCCAAATAGTCTAAAAATTTAGCTTAAATAGACAAGAAGTTAGAAATAAATATGGAAAGTTATTTCTAAGTCATAAATGCTTGGAATAAGCTATATTAAATTTTTAGAGATCAAATGAATTAGTTTGATATTTTTTAATTACACTGAGAAAGTGTTTATAAATTAAATAAAATAGCTAGATAACTTGGAAAATTATGAAACTATTTGAAGATGATAAATAGAATATGAAAATATTTTGATATAAAAATTAAGTTGAGACAGGTACGTTTACTTACCTTATAGGTTCGATTTAATTTAAAAGAAATAATGCAGTTTATCTGATAAATGGCAGTATGTAGAAAATTATGGAAATCAAAATATGTGAATGTAATTAAGATCTGCGATTTTTGGGAATACTCATGAAAGCTAGAAAACTTGGTTTCGAAAGATTAAAGTGTTCCTAGGAAACATAAAAGTTCCAAGTGAATTTGTTTTATAAAATTTTCTTTCCATTGTTTTAAGCCTCATATTCGTTATCCTTTCCCACTATTCACCTCTTTTCATTTCTCTTTCTCGTACACTCTCCCTAGTTACTCATCCATTTGTGTTTCTCTCCTACTCATTCACCTTGCTGTTACATACCCGCCGATTCCCTCTCACATGACCATTCAAGTTGTTGTTTCCTCTTTCCTACGTTCACTCACATTGTTGCTCCTTCTCCCACTCATCTGTTCTTTCTTTATTCTCAAGCAGCTTGGTTGTTCGTTCCTACTATGTAGCTCGGTCATCCACCACCTAGCCGTCTGCTCTTACTGTGGTGTAGTCTAGTTTGGTATGTTCTGACCATTTCCTTTCATTATTGTTTCTTTGTTTTTCACTCAAACATATTTTATTTTATGTGGGTAGGAAAAATAGAGAATAAAGCAAGAAAGAAAGAGGGATAACAATAAACGAAAATGAAGAAAGAAAGGAAAGCACGAGGGAAAACTAAAGCTTGAGGTAAGGGATTTTTTGGTACTTAAATTGCTCTTCCTTCTTCTTGATTTTGGATGTAGTTTGAGACATTTCTGCTCATGTACTATGCAGTCAGCCAAGCTGGAAACTTGGTCTGGTGCCATGACTTTTATGACTAAGTATCCTTATTTAACTTTGAGATTAGATGGCTTGTGTAACACCCCGAAAATTGATAATTTCATGATAAATAATCATTTTATAATATTTGTGATTTTTGTGAATTTTTCTGGAAACGTTGAATATTTTAATATATTTCTCATTTTGCATACGCGTTGAGCAGAGTTGGAAAATAAAATATTTTCCTCGAGGCCGAAAAACCTTGAACTGTGGAAACGTCAATGCGAGATTATACTAAACCCGAGGCCGGGCATAGTTTACGAAGTTTGCATTTTTAGAGATTTTTATCTGATAAATAAAAAATAGTTATACAATTTATTATCCATTGGACAATAAATACTGATTTCTGTTAACTGTAACAATTGTCCATTGGGTAATAGCTTGTAGTAAAAATTCTTATCACCTTATCTAGAAATTCACTTTATGTCACATCACCTTGACTTTTTCCAAAAAGGTGAACTTTGTTGAAGAAGCTTAGATGAAGCTTCCTAGCATCTTCCTATTGGCTTGTTGGAGAAGCCAATTTCTCTCTCTTCTCCCTTTGTGTGGCTACAGTTGGAGGAAGGAAAAAGATGACAATTTGTCATCCTTTCTCCCAACCACACATTACATTTTCATTTCACTCAAAAGTTTTTACCATTCTCTTTCACTTTTCTATCACTTTCTGTAACACCCCAATTTTTGATTAATTACGTTTTTGCCCTTATTGTACTGTTTTCTGATTTCTGTGTGTTATAAAATTAATTTGACTGTTTCGTAACTGTATTTAATTGTTTTGTGTGATTTATTCCGAGTCAAGAAAATAATAATTTTCGGGCCGGGGAAAAGCTTGTTTGATTATTTGGAGCTGGGCGATCTTACTAAACCCAATCCGAATAATATATATATCAATCATTTAATTTTTAGGATTTTTCTGTGTAATAAAAACATTTATCATGCAGAAAAGTCTGTGGGACCCACGTTTGCCTTGTGGGACCCACATTTGTTTTGTGAGATCCACGTTTGTTTTGTGGGACCCACGTTTAGTTTGTGGGACCCACTTTTGTTTTGCGGAACCCACATTTGGGTTTGTGGGACCCACTTTTAGGAAAAATTTACCAACATAAATGGCTTGTAAAATTCTAAACCAAAAGGTTAAAAATCCATAAAAATGGTTAGATTTAGTAGATTAGTTAATTTAAAACTTAATTTAATAGATTAGTTAATTTAAAATCTAATTAAGTTAATCTAAAGGGTTTAAGTGGTAATTAAATGGAGTAAAACCTAATTAGTTTTTATCAAATTTTAGTTAGACGATGTATTAGTATAATTAAGTAGAAGATTAAGGACTATAAGCAAACTAATGATTAACTAAAATACAAAGGAATCTAACTAACTTTTAATTAAACCTAACTAGGAGGACTTAAACATAAATAAGCTATTAAAATCAATCAAATTTAGATTGAAATTCCTATGCAAGTTTTGGCCATATGCTATAATTATGCATTCAATTATTCAATCAACTGCAATCATGGATTTTAGATGCTTCACCATCCACCATTCAAATAATCAATGGCTATTAGTAAGCCTAAAATGTCAACAAAGGAGACAAAGCTCCATAATGAGTGTCCTACGGCCATGCATGATGGGGGGGCTATTATTCACTTCAAAATCATTCATTCAATTATTCTAATTCATTCTTTCTTTTCTCTCCTACCCAAAGAAACCAAAGAAAACTTCTAAGTCTTCATTTCCCACACCATTCGGCCAAGCCTCTTCACTACACTTCCATCCATCAAAAATTTCATCCAACCCAATTTCCTAAACCTAAAACCATATTCTAAGAACATCTCTAGTTGTGAGTTTTTGCAAAATCATCCATTTGGAGCTTGGAAAATCACTTTGAAGTTTCTTTCCTATAAGGTGAAAATTCTTCTTTCTTGTTTCTAATTTGATTTTTGATGTTCTAAGCCATGATTGATCCATGGTTTATCTTTTTCATCCATAGTTTATGACTTTATAATTTGTTTAAGCTTGTTAGGATTTTTGTTGAAGCTACACAAAATTTCTAAGGAGGAGTCCAAGGAGATCTTGTCTTCCTTATAGGTAAGAGGGAGATTTAATCTCATCAACCATGTGTGGTGGTGAGAAAATGGATGTATTTGTGGTGAAGAATCCATAAGGATTCATTCACTTGGTTGTTTGTTGTCTTCTCTATTTGTGATTGTTTATGTGTGCATGTTATTTGCTTTTCTATTTGTGATTTATTATGCATGCAAGCATGTTTATAGCTTTGATATTTAGTATGTGTTTTATTATTGCTTTAATATATGGTATGTGTTCATAAATATATGTATATGTTCATGGATCTATGATAATTGTTGTTGGATGTGCAAATATGTTGAGATTTGCAAAAGTGTTCCAAAGAACACAAGATGAAGAGCTTATGATTTTTACTATGAAAAGAAAACCAATATGTTCTCAACCATTTTCTAAAAGGATAACCTAATTGATCTACTTAAGTTAAAAGATTTTTCAATGATTTAATGGATGAAAAATAATTTTAAACATGGTTTTTATAAAAATGGTGATTTTCGACCAAAATATATTTTTAAGGTTTAATTGATCCAAAAATTTATTTATTTTAAGTGTAAACTAGATTATTAACCTAAAACGAATTCAATTACGATGGATTTTCAAGAGTCAAATAAGTAAATGAATTTTTACTAGAAATCTAGTATGGTAAAGAAATAAATTTTAACACTTGAAAAATACTTATCTTTGAATTTTTAAAGTATGTTAGCAATTTTCAAAGTGTATTTTATGGTTATAATTAAATAAAGGAAGTTTTAAAGGAAAACGTAGAAAATATCATTTAATGGATTTTCTAAATTAAGTGCTGTCAAAATTGATTAAAAATGAGCAAGTATTGAAGAATGTTTCAAAATAGCATTTAAAAAGCAAAGAAATATTTTACATAGTTGAAGAATAAAAATAACAGTAGAATAAATTATTAAATTTGAATTTTTGAGAAAAACGTCAAAAATCATTACTTAGGGTAATTTTTGTAAGATAAATGGAAAATAATGTCTAAATAATATTTTTAGTTTTGGAAAGTTTCAAAATTTAATTTGAAACATCAAGAAATATTTTATACAGTGAAAAATAGTAGAAATAGTTTACGCGTATTTAAAATAATGATTTTTAAACTACGCGATTGAGAAAATGATTTAAAAATGTTACGCGATTGAGAAAACGTTGAAAAATATTTACGCGATTGAAAAATGTTTGTAAAATGTGACGTAATTGTGAAAATGCGATAAAATATTTATGCGACTTATGGAAACAGTAAGTTTTTACTGTCGGGCCAAAGTGGTAGACCCGGACATGTTGGGAAATAGTGCTGTCAAATGGAGACATACTTTTTTTGGAATTATTAATACTAAGGGTATTTTTGTAATTATGGTGACAATGAGGATATTTATGTAATTATGATTCATGGTGATACTGAGGGTATTTTTGTAATTATGGATCATTACATACATAGAGTGGTAAGTCAATTTGGTTGAAATTGACGATTGACTGACGAGATGAATTACACCGTGTTGCGGGTGTGATCAGCGTAGTGTGTTCATGTGGAGAACTTGGAGGCGTTAGTGTGCGAGATTCCACATGTGGACGGATTGGTAGCTCCTATGTGCCGTGGTAACTGAAAACACACACTAGCGATCTCGACAAATACTATTCTTAATCAGGATCTATTGGGGACTGTCTGGTACTATGCCTAGACGTACACGACTTATTTGACTGTGTACTATTCACACGACGTATTTGACTGTGTGCCATTCACATGACGTATTTGACTGTGTGCTGTTTACACGACGTATTTGACTATGTAACAGTTAGTTGAGGCAGCCTGATGTGCGGACATGTCTACCGGATCATTCTCTCTGATGTTTGTGTTTAGCTCCATGTAGTAGGAACGAGTCTGAGTACATGGCATATTTAATCTGCATCACTGTGTGAATAGTTATAATTTGATTTATGATATTTTGCATCTGTGACATTTATACTTGGTTGAGATATGATATATGTTGTGCTAATATGATTTTGTTGTTTTAACTGCTATATCTGTATGTTTTGTCGTTTTCTTACTGCTATACTGGTAATGATGTAGATTGTCTCACCTCTTTGCATATATTTTCTGTATTATTATTTATGTTCTGTAAAGTCGTTGAGGAAGTAGAAGAGGAGCAGCCGCTGGATTTTCAGTACGAACAACAACCGAACGAGCAGTTTGAGGAGGGCGAGCCTCGAGATCATCCATATCATATGGATTGATTGTGACATGGGATAACGTTGACCGAGGTTTTCTATATTCTAATGATCTCCCCGAGGAAGATCCTTCGGAGAATCAAAACTTTTAATGTTATGCTTGGGCTAGTTTATGGTTTGCTTTAAACCAGTCAGTTTACTGTTTTATTAAATAGCTTGTAATATGTAAATTATTTGTATCTATAATTATGGTGTGTATATAATAGTTTGTTTTATTTTATGATCTGTTTACTTTATTTTATAATATAAGGTCCAAAAAGAATATTTTTACAACATATATTATTATATATTACGTAATAATTTATAACTTGGGTAAAGGTTTTATTATTATTGTTCGGAAATGTGATATCCCCAGTAGGGTGTTGCACTTTCTCTCATCTTTCATTTTCTCTCCACTTCCACAGCCAAGTGTAACACCCCAACTTTTGGATAAATGATAGTATTGTCCTAAATGTACTGTTTTATGTTTTTCTGTATGTTATAAAATTTATTTGACTGTTTCGTGATCGTATTTGAGTGTTTTGTGTGATTTACTCTGAGTCAAGAAAATAATAATTTTCGGGCCGGAAAAATCTTATTTTAATTATTCGGAGCTGGGGGATCTTACTAAACCCAATTCCGAGTGATACGAATAGTAATTTTTTAATATTTAGGAATTAACTGTGCAATAAAATAATTTTATATTATTATAATATTATTTTATTTGACAGTACCTACTGTTTCAAAAATAGTAGAAATTTGCTCCAAAACGACCATGGACCCAGAAAAGTCTGTGGGACCAGCGTTTAGTGAACCAGTCAACGTTTCTGGCTAGACTAACTCCCAAGCCAATGAGGAGTGGTCAACAAAAGTGGCTTGAACATTTTAGACCAATAAGATTCAAGTCCACAAAAGTGGTTGGACTTGTTAAGGTGAAACTAGAAAGCTTAACCAAGTTAGCTTAAAACCTAACTAAGTTAGTATAGAAAGCTTATGTAGTAACTAAGTGAAGTAAACTTAGTTAGCTATCTAGTTAAGTTCTAGTTAGAGAATATTCTCAAAATATCAAGACAAACCTAGTTATCCTAAGTAACTAAATAGTTAAGCTAGTAACTAAACAAACTAATCAATTTTACCTAAGTATAACTAGAAAACCATATGAAGCACAAACTTGGTTTGCTTCTCTTTAGGGCCATTCGGTCGAGCATGTTCAAGAACCATCAAGAAGAGCTTAGTCACTTGTATGACTAGATTATCTACACTAATTAGAGACAAGCTTGGAGCCAAAGCCTTTGATATCAACCATTGATCAAATCTAGGGCTATTAGGTGATAGGAGGAGTCAACAAAGGAGGCCACCTCCTTTGATGAAGCTCACGGCCAAGTAGAGCTAGGAGAAGCATTTCACTTCATTCTTCATCTTTGCTATCACTTAAACTTACTCTTTTCTCTCTTCAAGAACAAAAATCACCATTGTTGTTCCTTCGAGAGCCATTCGGCCAACACCAAGAAAACACACTTCCAACCTTCAAAAATTTTATCTAACCCAATTTCTCAAATCTAAACAACATTCTAAGAACATCTCTAGTTGAGAGTTCTTCCAAAATCTTTCATTTTAAGCTTGGAAAATCACTTTGGAGTTTTTTCCTACAAGGTGAAGATTCTTATTTTTCATTTCTAACTTGATTTCTAAGATTCTCAGTCATGATTGATCCATGGTTTATGTTTTTCTCCTATGGTTATAACTATTTAATTTTTGTTTAAGATTTTAGGGTTTCTTTGGAGAGCTACCCGAAATCAACTAGGAGGAGAGTAGAAGGAGTTGTTTTCCCTTAAGGTAAGAGGGAGATTTAATCTCATCAACCTTGTGTGGTGATGAGAAAATGGATTGTATGTGTGTGAAGAATCATAAGGATTCATTTGTGTGGTTGTTTAAATGTTTTCTTTATTTGTGTTTGATTTTATTTGTATGTATGTTTATAGCTTTAAAATGTATTGCATGTGTATATAAATGCATGATTATTAACATAGGATGTGAATAACATGTAAGGATTGCATGAGTGTTCCAAAGAACACAACATGGAGCTCACGGCTTCACCATGAAAAAGAGAACCAAAATTTTCTCAACCATTTTCTAAAGGAAGGATTTAATGGAATTAGGTAAATTAACAAATTCCAAAATGATTTAGAAGATGGAAAATGATTTAAAGATCAAATGCAAAGATTTTGTTAAATTCGGCCAACATGCCCTTTTAATGTGTAATCAATCCAAAAATTTGTTTTCTAAGTGTAGACTAGTTGTTTAACCTAAAAAGAATTCATTTGCAATGGATTTTCAAGAATTAAATAAGTAAATGAATTTTTATTAGAAATATGGTATAGAAGAGAAATAAACCAAACTCTTGAAAAATACTTACCTTTAAATTTTAAAGTATGTTAGCAATTTTCAAAGTGTATGTTGTAGTCATAAGACTAAACAAAGGAATTTTAAAAGAAAACGTAGAAACTATCACTAAGTAGAATTACTAGACAAGATATTATCAAAATTAGTTAAAAGTGGTCAAGTAATAAAGAACATTTCAAAAATAAAATTTATAACGTAAGGGAAATATTCTACGTAATTTAAAAGTATTAGAAATAGCTTACGCATATTTAAAATTATGATTTTTAAGCCTTACTGTTAAGAAAACGATTTAAAAATCTTACGCGATTGAGAAAATGATTTAAAAACACTACGCGATTTTATAAACGTTAAAATATATTTACGCGATTTAAAAATGTTTGTAAAAGTGATGCGATTGTGAAAATACGATAAAAATTCTACGCGATTAATTGGAACAGTGAGTTTTGTTGTCAGGCCAAAGTAGTGGACTCGGACATGTTGAGATATGGTACTGTCAAGTGGAGACGTACTATATATTGGAATATTGAGATTGAGGGTATTTTTGTAAATATGGTGACATTTTGAGACTAAGGGTATTTTTGTAATTATGTTCATGCATTGAGAGTCGTGTCAATTGGGTTGATATTGGCGATTGATTGATGAGACGAATTACACCGTGTTGTCGGTGTGATAAGCGTAGTGTGGTTCATTGAGTGGACTTGGAGGCATTAATGTACAGAATATTCCACATGTGGATAGTTGGTCGCTCCATTGGGTCGTGGTAACTGGCAACACACTAATAATCTCGACACACACTATTCTTAATCGAGATCTTGGGGAGACTGTTTAGTACAATGCCTGTAGTGCATGACGTGTTTGGACTGTGTACTACTACACAATGTTGGACTGTGGGCTATAGACACGACGTTGGACAGTGTAATAGTTTGGTTGGGTAGCCTGAGGTACTGATAGTTCTTTTTGAATCATTCTCTCTGATGTCTGTGTCTAGCTCCATGGAGTATGAATGAGTCGTTATGCATTTGCATTTGTGGCATGCATCATAATATTATTATTTGTGATATTATAAGATGTGTTAAAATTGTATTATTATACTGTGGTATGCATTATTGAGTTAAATTGTGTTATTATTTATAATGTTATGGTATGCTTTATTGTATTAAATTGTGATATCTGTTGTATTGTCGTTTTCTTATTTGTCATGCTGGTATTGATGTAGATTGTCTCACCTCTTTATTTGTATGTGTTTCTGTATTATTATTTTATTTCTGTAAAGAGTTTGAGGATGAGGAAGAGGAACAACCTCTTGAGATTCCATACCCCGAGGATCAGCAGACGGGCGATTAGTTTGACGAGTGCGAGCCGACCGATCATCCATACCATCTAGATTGATCTTGTGGTTATGGCATTGCCTAGATTCCTAGGTTTTGTAAGACCGGAGTTTCATGGAGGTTCGGAGGCCTGGCGACTGCGTGAGGATAGAGGATCGGTGATTTGCTTAGGGCGTCTGACTGTGTCCCTGCGAGAAGAGTTTGATGGGGAGCCTATTTTTACTACTACTCTGTATTTACATTTGAAGTTGCCTTTGGCGCTGAGACGTCACTGGGGAGGACTGTTTCATACACCCAGTGAGATCAGTATTGTATTGACAGCACGGACTCTTGTCCGTAGAGCTGCGAGACATCCTGGATTTCTATCATCCGAGAGTGATCCTCTAAGAGGGTTAGGGATCTTTCATGTGCACTTGGGCACTTTATGTTTCTTGTACTGTTATGCTAACTCTTTACTGTTTTATTTAAATATTTGTAGTTGTAAATTATTTGTACAACTTACGACAAAATCATATGTATATTATGTGTGTGATAACAATTTGTTTTATTTTATGTTTCGTGTTATTTTATTTAATGTTATCCTATATAAAAGGAAAATTTTACAACTCATATTAATTATGTATCAAATGTTTTATAGCTTGGGTAAGATTTTATTTTATTGCATCATAAATGTGACATCCCCACAAGGGTGTTACACCAAGCACCTCTTCTCCCACCATCCATATTTGTTTTCTTAACTCAACCTTAGTTCTTGAATCTACACACCCTTTGGATGATTTTTTATGTTGTGATCATCATCAAATTCTCACATCTTCATCATTTTCTTTCAAAGCTCCAACTTGAAGCTCTAAAGGTAAAGTTCTTGACTTTCCATTTTCCTCTTCTCATTTTTGTTTTCAAGGGCCATTATTTGATCATTGGTCTTCTCTTCTTCAAGCTTTAGGTGTTGATCTTGAAAGTTTGAAACTTCTAGGGTTTGGTGGAGGGTTGGACGAAATCTCAAAGAAAAGCATCATCTTGGAGGATTCAAGGTTTAGTTTTTACTTGTTCATCTCCATCTTCATTCTCACTTTCATCTATTTCTATCCAAGAACCAAAAAGCTATACATAAATCTCTCACCCTTTCTCCTAGTGAAGCTCACGGCCTCACCCCTTAAGACCACTCATCCATCTTCTTTAATTCCAACTAACCCTTGATCTTGAATCTAAACACCATTCTAAGAAACTTTCATGTTGAGACCATATTCAAGTTCATCAATCTTCAAGTACTTTTCTAAGTTCAAGATTTGATGACCTAGAGGTGAAGTTTTGGATCTTCATTTCTACTCTTATTTTCAAAGTGTTAAACCACGTTTTTTATCCATGGTTGTCTTTTATCAAGCTTAGATTTAATGTTTGATTTCTTGTTGTCTTAAGGAATTGCTTGTTGGTGGTGGACGAAAATTCAAAGAGACATCAAGAGCTCTCTTTTGATTTTTTCTTGAGGTAAGAGGGAGATTAACCTCATCAGCCAAGTTTGGCGATGGGAAATGAGATTGTATATAGCAAGTGAAGAATCCACATGAGGACTTATTCACTTGGTTGTATGAATTTGTTATCTATATGCCTAATTGCTTCATGTGTTGTTCTTACTTGTTTTATGTGATTTTATGGCTTGAATATTATGTATGAATATGCTATGATGTAAATTTATGATGGAAGTGTGATATGTGCTTGGAAACCTTGATGGAGGTCACGACCAAGAAGGAGGAAAAGAATGGAAATGTTGGATAAATTTTGAGGTAGCTTGGAATTTGGAAAATTTAGGTTAAAAATGAGTTAATTAAATATTTGATGTAAGTAAGCAAGAAGAAGAATTTTTGGGACCTAAGAGTGTTAGGGCTTTTGGCCATTTAGGGAAACTATGAAACCATTTGGTATCAAAGATGGGATTTTAAAGATTTAATGATTAGAAGATTGATTAGGAATTCATAAGATGGAAAAATAAAAGAAATGAAAACCTTAACCTAGAACCATGATGACTTATGACTTTTGAAGGAAAATGAGTGTAAGTGAGGTTTGAGATTCATAAGACTTTAAGTAAGTAAACTTTATTGATAATAAAGAGAAGTGTTAATTGGTATAGAGAAACAAGAATTGAAATGATAGTGGTTCCTAGATAGGGTGAGAAAAACAAGTAGAATTGAGGTTTCAGGGTATGAAGTATTTTTACTCCTTGATGGAACCATAACTCCATTTGCAAAATTATGCAGGAAAATTGATTTTTGGGAAAGAGCACCTAGGCGCTGTAATTGGAGCACCTGAGCACTGAACACTGGGAAGAACAGAGTTTTAGTTGGTGGAAATGAAAGAAATTCACTTGTATGATACCTTATTTTATGCTTCTTAATGAGTATTGAAACTCTAATAAAAATACTTGATAAGGTGTTGGTTTATGATTATGAATTTCATGATATTGATAATTCTTGACTCATGCTATAATGATGCATTGTGAATGGAAATGACAGTATGATGTTGATGATTGTTTTGTTTAATGATGACTTCTGAATCATGTGGTTAATATGTTTCGCATTTGATAAGACCTCAGTTTACGGTTGGACTAGACCTGGGTGGATCAGTGTTATTATGTAATTGTATGGGCGGTTACATAATAGCATTGATACTAATGATATTCGACAATTGCATAGGCGTTTGTTTAATACCATTGGGAATAGTACAATGATGGTTGGAGGTATGCATTGAGTCAACATGCATTGAACAATTGCTCAGTCGATCACTGTTAAAAGGTTGTTTGAGCCTAGGAGTTGAACGAGAATTGAATAGTGTGATCCAACGGAAGGATCTAGGGTCATCAGGGCAAGGTGATTCATCTTTATATATATGCCTTTGTGATTCTGGCCATGAAGAACCATTGCAACGCACTATGGATGGCCCAAAAATCATTATTCCTTTCGTGGTCTGGCGTAGACTATCATTGAGGCTGGCAGATCTTCTGGAACATTCATATCTGAATTTGAGATTAGCTCCATGGAGTAGGAATTGGTTCATTATGCATACACATGGTTAGTGAACATTGTTGTCTCATGGTCAACATACATATTGTGGTGGCACATTCATTTTATGTATATATATATATATACATTCTATTGATATCTGTTGTCATAATGATGTTAATGCTTATATTATTGTGAGATGTGCTTTCTGATGATATTTCTGAATTAATATCTTGAATATACTTGTGATATCTGTATGTATGGAATGACCTTGTCATTCATACCTTTTCTCGCTGCTATCTTGGTATGCGATGTAGGGGATCTCACCTCTTTGTTGTATTGTCCTACTTTATGTTAGTATTGATGAAAATTGTGAAGGGGGACGAGGTTGATTTGTCTAGCTTTCGTTGAGTTAATTTTCTAACTCTTGTGATGGCGTCTGGATGACATTTTTCAATTACGTGCGGGCGTTGTGACATGGGGGCATTGATGTTTGGCGTATCGATTGGGGCACCGATTGTTTTAATATGTATAGGGGTTGTGGCTCTGTCTACGAGTAGTGCCTATCCCATGGTTGCTACTTTTCCCCTTTTGTGCTGTTGTACCTGTCTTCATTTATTTGGATATATCGGTGCTATGTTTTATGTTAATAGTACTTTATGTTAAGTACCTGTATATAAAAGAAAGTATATCCCTCTGGTAGATGAATATTCTGGAGTTGTGTACTAGATATATTCCATTCGTGGCTCATATTTTCTGTATTTGCACAATAATAAATTTTGGAAACGAGTCATTGTAATTGTGGTGTGCCAAGGAATTTAGGGACTATGGTATAGTGACGATTACACTACGGTTGTTAAATTTTGGGATGCTACCTTAGTTGGTATCTGAGCAGTTCATCCTGTTGAGCTGGGGTATGGACTGACTATGCTTAGACATGTTGAGAGTTTCTTATGTGTTGTGCATTTCCTTGTCTCTTGATTGAGATGTTAGGAAAGGAATGCATGGCTTACCATAGGTTGAAAGTTAGTAGCTACTGTTACAAAGTTACATGATATTGGAGACTGGCCTACTCTATATGTAATGTTCTGTGTGGACAAGAAACTATGACTTCACCTAGGCGTACTAGCAGAATGGGAGTTCTTTTAGTGAGGAGTCCAAGTAGTATGACTGAACTCATTTAGGGTTTGTTTGTGTCTACACCTTTTGTTGTGGTTAAGTTTGCCTTGTCTATGTTGCGTGATTCTCTGTGTTTAGTTTCTGAGAGGAGACCATATTGTTTGGAAGAGGTTACGATTGGTTTTCGATTAAGTTTTGATTTGTATGTCTTCTAAGGAAGGTAATGTCTCGTGGTAGATGAAGAAAGGCAATGCCTCGTGGTAGGCACGCGTATGTGGATACAGGATGAGACGATGAAAGTGTGGCTGCGACTACAGAAGCAATGCAAAGGATGACTGACATAATAGTGCAACCGAATCAGAGGGCCGCTCAATAGCTGGAATTGGAAATTGAGGTTTAGAATTTGTTGGAGGAAAGTCAACTTTGGAGTAACTCTGGACTACCTAGGTTCCAAAAGAGGAATAATAGAAAGGTTAATCTATTTAAGGGAAAACCGTATTCACGGCCACCGGGAAAGCAACAGTGATAGCAAATGTGTAAAGGAAGTGCTAGTGGCAGTAGACCCAACCAGACCTTGGCATTTTTACTAAGATTTAAGAAGTATGGAAAGAACCACCCAACAAGGGAATGTAAGATCAAGGGAGTAATTTGTTTCAAGTGCGGGAAATCCGAACACATTTCTAAAGGTTGTACTCCATCAAAAATGAAGCCTTCCATCAGTAATGTACGTGCTTCAAAATCTCAAGCACAAGGGAGCGTCGATGCTCCAAGTGAAGCAGAGGTCTCCCAAACTGAAGATATGATCAAAGGAGAATATACCACAAGAAGCGATTCTTTGACTATGCTATATAATTCTATGGGCAACTCATTTCTTTATGGCATATGACTGTATGGGTCAATTAGAGTTATCTGTGTTTTCGTTATCTTTTAATCTAGTTGTTTCTACTTCTATTACAAAAACTTGTTGTTGATACCCAAGTTACTTAAATTATCCTATGCATGTTAAAGACTGAATCATTTTGTCGATTTGATTTGTTTACCTCTTTTACAAATTAGACGCGATCTTGAAAATGGACTGGTTATCTTCCAACCATATCCTATTAAATTGTTCCAATGAGAATTTTTGAGTTTATTTCTAAAATTGGGTCATCTCAAATTCTTTGTTGGATATGTCCCGTAACACATCAGATAGTTTTGCTACTTTTCTTCCTGGCCTTCATAATGTTTGTCCATGCACCACAATTGCTAGAAAGAATATTCCTTATCCAAACCACGTCAAAGTATTAGATGCAGTATTGTTGAAAGACAACTTGACTTGTAAGACACTTTCTGTTAAGAGCAACCATAGGCGAGTGAAGCAATACAAAGGAAAGGAAATCACAAGCAACCTAGAATGGATTGATTACTTTCTAGTCATATCCTATTAGATTGTTCCAAGTAAACCTTAATGTTTCCTGAAACTGAGATTTCTGGACTTTAACGACAAACTAAGTAGGAGCTCTATTGAGAAAAGGAGCCCAAAGATACATGCAAATATCTTCTTTGGAAGTCAAAAGTAAAGAGAATATGAATGTTATTCTTATGGTCAACAAGTTTCTCATGATGAACTCTAGTGCTATTAGTTAAGGAGAAGGATGGAACTTCTCGGTGATATGTGGACTATCACCAGTTGAACAATAATTACGATAAAGAATGAATGTCCTCAGAAGGAGATAGATGATTCGATGGATCAGCAAAAAGGGAGCTGTTGTTTCCTCCAAGATAGATGTACATTCTGGTCATCATCAAATTGGTGGGAAGTTGAGGATATTCCTAGAACGGCTTTTCAAATGTGCTACGGGCATTACGAGTATCTCGTGATGCCGTTTTAAGTGACAAATGCTCCTGCCATATTCATGAATTACATGAATCAAATATTTCATTCTTATCTAGACAGATTTGTCGTTGTCTTTATCGGTGAAATTCTGATCTATTATTGAAATCAGGAGGGACATACTGAATATCTCAGTGTGGTTCTCCAGATTCTGAAGGAGAAGAAGTTGTACACCAAGTTATCAATGTGCGAATTTTGGTTGGAGGAGGTTAGAATTTTGAGTCATGTGATTTTAAAGGAAGGGATTATTATGGATCTGTCGAAAGTTGAAGTAGTTCTCTAATGAGAAAGACTGAAGACTGTAGTGGAAATTCATAGTTTTGTGAGATTAGCCAGATATTATCAAAGGATTTGTCTAACATAGCGGGACCTCTCACCCAACTTACGGGAAATAATCAAACTTTCCTATAGACCGACGCATGTGAAGAAAGTTTTCAAGGGTTGAAGAGACGTTCGACTACTTCGCTAGTGTCGATTCTACTCAATCCCAACGGACCTTTTGGGGTGTTTTATGATACTTCACATCAAGGTTTAGGATGTGTGCTTGTACAGAATAGGAAGGTTGTAACGTATGCTTCAAGGCAGTTGAGATTGTGTGAGAAGAATTACTCTACGCGAACTTGGAGTTAGCTGTTGTGTGGTTGCATTGAAGATCTAGAGGAATTCTTCATATGGGGTAGCATTCAACGTCTAAAGTAATCATTAGAGTCTGAAGTGTCTGTTTGATCAGAGTGGGGCAGCGAAAGCATGTTGGCAACACGATAGAGAAAATTTTGCGTTAGGACCCGAGCTTGTACAAGAAATAACATATAAAGTTAAGATGACTCAGGAAAAGATGTAAGCAATTCAGCGAAAAATAAATACCATTGGTAAGAGTGATCTGGAACGACGTAACTGGAGACGCAACGTAAGAGCTAGATCACAAGATGAAGGATCAATATCCACATCTATTCTAAGGTATGAAAAATTTCGAGGATGAAATTTGTTTTTAGAAGGGGAGAGTTGTAACACCCCGAAAATTGATAATTTCAAGATAAATAGTCATTTTATAATATTTGTGATTTCTGTGAACTTTTATGGATTTTTACGAAAATGTTTAATATTTTAATATATTCCTCGTTTTGCATGCGCACTGAGCGGAGCCGAAAAAATAAAATATTTTTTCCGAGGTCGAAAAACCTTGAACTGTGGAAACGTCGATAAGGGATCTTACTAAACCCAAGGCCGGACACAGTTTATGAGGCTTGTGTTTTTAGAGATTTTTATCAGATAAGTAAAAAATCGTTGAACAATTTATTATCAATTGGACAATAAATACTAATTTCTATTAACTATAACAATTATCCATTGGGTAATAACTTTTAGTAAAAATTCTTATCACCTTATCTGGAAATTCACTTTATGTCACATCACCTTGACTTTTTCCAAAATGGTGAACTTTGGCTTTTTGAAGAAGCTTGGAGGAAGCTTCCTAGCACATTCCTATTGGCTTGTTGGAGAAGCCAATTTCTCTCTCTCCTCCCTTTGTGTGGCTACGGCTGGAGGAAGGAAAAAGATGACAATTTGTCATCCTTTCTCCCAACCACACATCACATTTTCATTTCACTCAAAAGTTTCTACCATTCTCAAACTTTTCTATCAGATTCTCTCATCTCTCATTTTCTCTCCACTTCTATAGCCAAACATCTCTTCTCCCACCATCTATATTTGTTTTCTTCACTCAACCTTAGTTCTTGAATCTACACACCCTTTGGATGATTTTCTATGTTGTTATCATCATCAAATTCTCACATCTTCATCATTTTCTTTCAAAGCTCCAACTTTAGGCTCTAAAAGTAAAGTTCTTGACTTTCCATTTTCCTCTTCTCATTTTTGTTTTCAAGGGCCATTATTTGATCATTGGTCTTCTCTTCTTCAAGCTTTAGGTGTTGATCTTGAAAGTTTGAAACTTCTAGGGTATGGTGGAGGGTTGGACGAAATCTCAAAGAAAAGTGTCATTTTGGAGGATTCAAGGTTTAGTTTTTACTTGTTCATCTCCATCTTCATTCTCACTTTCATCTATTTCTATCCAAGAACCAAAAAGCTATACATAAATCTCTCACCCTTTCTCCTAGTGAAGCTCACGGCCTCACCCCTCAAGACCACTCATCCATCTTCATTAATTCCAACCAATCCTTGATCTTGAATCTAAACACCATTCTAAGAAACTTTCATGTTGAGACCATCTTCAAGTTCATCAATCTTCAAGTACTTTTCTAAGTTTAGGATTTAAAGACCTAGAGGTGAAGTTTTGGATCTTCATTTCTAATCTTATTTTCAAAATGTTAAACCACGCTTTTGATCCATGGTTGTCTTTTATCAAGCTTAGATTTAATGTTTGATTTCTTGTTGTCTTAAGGAATTGCTTGTTGGTGGTGGATGAAAATTCAAAGAGACATCAAGGAGCTCTCTTTTGATCTTCTCTTGAGGTAAGAGGGAGATTAACCTCATCAGCCATGTTTGGTGGTGGGAAATGAGATTGTATGTAGCAAGTGAAGAATCTACATGAGGACTTATTCACTTGGTTGTATGAATTTGTTATCTATGCCTAATTGCTTCATGTGTTGTTCTTACTTGTTTTATGAGATTTTATGGCTTGAATATTATGTATGAATATGCTATGATGTAAATTGATGATGGAAGTGTGATATGTACTTGGAAACCTTGATGGAGGTCATATCCAAGAAGGAGGAAAAGAATGGAAATGTTGGATAAATTTTGAGGTAGCTTGGAATTTAGAAAATTTAGGTTAAAAATGAGTTAATTAAAGAATTGATGTAAGTAAGCAAGAAGAAGAATTTTTGGGACCTAAGAGTGTTAGGGGTTTCGGCCATTTAGGGAAACTATGAAACCATTTGGTATCAAAGGTGTGATTTTAAAGATTTAATGACTAGAAGATTGATTAGGAATTCATAAGATAGAAAAATAAAAGAAATGAGAACCTTAACCTAGAACCATGATGACTTATGACTTTTGAAGGAAAATGAGTGTAAGTGAGGTTTGAGATTTGTAACGCCCCTTTTTCCTAGTCCAATACTCGCAAAGAAGGAACGTCACACTATTATATTTATATAATCGTGAAAACCTAAGGTAAAATTATACTGAGGAAAATAGTACTTGTTTTGAATTTCAAAAACCCGGTGCATTAATGCTGGTTTAATTTATCTTAAAACTTTTGCCATATTCTTATTATATTATCATTATTTTTTTTAAGTCATTGTAAGTAGTACAATAGTAAACTAGAAAAATCCATGTTGTAGCGAAACTTCAAACACTGAACAATTATAATACAGTCAACAGAAATTAAACCATACATCGGAACTACATTATCATAATCGTACGTACAAGCCTGTATTAATTACATTTCCAAAATGTACACAAAAAAAAATGTGTACCTACCCTAAGAGATACAAATATATATACCCATCAATCCAATAATACGTCATACTTCCACAAAAATAAACGGACATCTATCAGTAACCATCGATTTAAAAATGGTCTCTAAGACTGACGAAAATGAGAAGGAACCGTAGATGGGTCCTCCTCAGGGTCCTCATCGTCTGACGAGACATCCATCGGAACGACGGAACAACGGGCAGGAGCCCGAGCAGTGGACAAGAAAGAGTCATCACGTAAGGTATAATACATATCTGCCCACATGTCTCTCACAAGCAGGTAGAATTCCAGCCATACAAAGGCATGGAAATCAAAAATAGAAGCATCATAACGTCCCTACGCTAAGGACACCGTCAGTTCGCCATGGTATACACAATGATCAGTCTGCACATTGATATGCTAGCAATTCGGATTACCATGAAAGTTGATCCGCACGTAACCAAAGAATCGATGGGGGCGAAATGACCTCCTCAGCAGCCTCGATCTCAGTCAAGATACGGCCAGAAACCCTGAAACTCAATGGTTTCCTTATCCTCCTCACGAATGTCTTCGGACAATCATAGGGTGATACATAATGGCAGAATATATAGTAAAGAGGTGAGATACTTGTCATTCATTACCAATAATAGCAGTAAGAAACTAAACGGTGTTGAACGCCCAAATAGAACACAGTTTATACATTTAAGCACCATAGTATTAAAAATTTACAGTGAAAGCAGAATAACAACATTTAAATAACAGAGATACCATCAGCGGTCAACAGTTCAGGTAACCAACAATTTTTTTTTATAGAAATGATAGTAAGCATGCTTCACAGATAATAATGCTCATGCTCAATGAGTTATGTGACTGATAGCTCACAATGCAAAAGTGTCTCAAAAACCTACTCCATGGAGCTAGACATAAACATTTTCGGAGTGAATGATCAAGGAGTAATACCAGTATATCGTTAGCCTCAGGAAAATATAGTGTGCTTTATTTCATAAAAATGTTTGCGCAATAGCTTATACATGGTACCTCGACAATTAATCATGATATAGGACAGTGCCTTAGACAGGATCGTCGGTGTGTCGCATTAGTCTATCCCACGGCCCCAGTGGAGCTACCACTGTCTATTGTGAGACACCCACACCCCGACGCCCCCAGGGTCAACAACATATAACACCTACGCTTAGTCTATTCGTACCCGCACATAGGTGTTATTTGAACTCCTAGGCATACATAGCCTTTCTAACAACGTTCAACGGACAATACACATGCATGATGACATAATGTCGAATCATGTATGCTCATCACGATATTTCACAATGATACATTTATATATATACGTACACAAATTCATTTATTGATATCATCACATCAAAGTGTGTTGCTAGTCCATATTCGTCAAATGTTCATCCCACATAAGGGTCCACAATAGCATAGAGTCAAATTTTTTATGTCATTATTGCTTTCTAATTTTCATTCATCATTATGGTCCACATTATGGGTTCCACTTTATTAAGTTACATGTTATTGATTTAATGTGACAACTTTGGGTCACTTTAATTCCTTATATCCAAGGCATTCAAGAGTCTTTGAATTTCCATTAGTTCATTGAGTTAATCCATTCCTATATTAATTAAGTCAAAACCGTGGCCCTCATTGAGTTCTCAAGTCCAATGTCTATTTTCATTTTTTTTTATACATTAGTGTTTCATTATTAATTTACTTTATGTGTTTATTTCAAGTTCTCCCAAACTCACACACTTATGTTCTTTCTCTTGATTCAAATTTTCCTAGTCACTAAATTAGGTCTTTGATTAAGTATCATTACACATTATGAATCCCTAATTATCTTCTAATGTCCAATTTATCAATTCCTTCATCCAATTCATAATTTTTCACCATGTTACTCCTTCATGGCCGTGAGCCTCATGAAGATTAGGGTTCTAATAATTTTCTTTTTTTTCCCATTTCTTCATTAATACTTAATCACTTAATTAACACCAATCCATTAAGCTTTTAAAATTTTGAACACCAACACCCTACCAAGGAGGGTGTGGCCGTGAGCCTCCATGCCTCAAGCAAGGGGCTTTTGTTCCAATCTCATTAATTTCAATCCATCATAATTTTTACAATGGCAATAAGAATCAAATCTATCTAACAAATCAATTAAAAGAATGAAAATTTAAAGAATCAATTATAAGAAAAAAGAAATAACAAGAGTAAACCCTATTAGGGTTTCTCACAAATCTTTAAACAACAAGTCTCCAACCACCATTTTTGGTCGAATAGAGTGGTCTTCCTCTTACCAAAGAGGAGAGCACAAAAATAGCCTCCAAAGTGCTCCTTGTGATTTTGGTTTTGGCTCCTCAAAACCCTAGAAAACAACCTCAAAGAATCAACACCATAACTTGAAAAGAAAAGCATCCTTGACCATGAAAATGGTATTGGAACACGAAAAGGAGAAGAGAAGAGAAGAAAGTTGTGATTTCTACTTTAAAGTCTCCAACTTTGATCTTGAAGAAGGATGGTGAAGATGAAAGATTTTGATGTAGGGTATGAAAGGAAAAAGACTTAGAATGATGAAGAGAAGCTAGAAATGAAATTAATGAAGTAAGAAGACGAAAATGGTGATGGTGGAAGTGGTAACCCGAAATGGAGAGAAAAGGAAATGGAAGATTTTGGTGAAGTCTTGTGAATAAAAGTGGTAGAGATGATGATGGAGAGTAAGAATATGTGGTGGATGAAGAGAAAAGATGAAGAGATCAAATAGTGAAGGGGCTAGAATTTTCGGATGGCTATGGAGTTTCTAGAGAGAAGGGAGAGCAAAGAAGAAGATGAAGTGGTAGAGAGAGAAGTAGCTAGGTTAAAGTGAGTGAGATATTTTTGTGAGATAGGTTAAAGTGATAGAGGTAAATTTCCCCCCTTTTCCCTAGTGAGAGTCGCGGCAATGGAGAGAGAGAAGAGGGAAATTGACAAGCTTCTCAAGCAAGCTAAGGGTAGTCATGTCATTTTTTAGGTCAAAGCTTCTAGAAACTTGATTAAAATAGCAATATATTTGAATTAAAGTGAATTTATTATGACATAAAGTAGATTACATTGGAATAAGGTGATAGGATTTTTATTACATGCTGTTATCCATTAGATAATAGTTACAGTCGACAGAAGTCAGTATTAATTAATCTGACAGATAAATTTTACGTAATGTTTCATTATTTTATCTGTTAGAATTATCTCGTAAAACATGAAACCTCGTGACCTATGTCCGACCTCGGGTTTAGTAAGATCCCCCGTCGATGTTTCCATAGTTCAAGGTTCTCGGAGAAAATACCTCGTTTCTCCGGCTCTGCTTAATGCGCACACAAAAAGAGAAATATATTAAAATATTCTACGTTTCCGGAAAATTCCCAGAAAATTCCCAAAAATTATAAATATTATAAAATGACTATTCATCCTATAATTTTCCAATTTTTGGAATGTTACAGTTATTTTCCTGACTCTGTCCAATGTGCACGCAAAACGAAAAATATATTAAAATATTTCACATTCTTAGAAAAATCCAAAAAAAATTTAGAAAATCATAAATATTATAAAATGAATATCGATAGCAGAATAAATAAATTTTGGAGTGTTACAAGATTCATAAGACTTTAAGTAAGTAAACTTTATTGATAATAAAGAGAAGTGTTAATTGGTATAGAGAAACAAGAATTGAAATGATAGTGGTTCCTAGATAGGGTGAGAAAAACAAGTAGAATTGAGGTTTGAAGGTATGAAGTATTTTTACTCCATGATGGAACCATAGCTCCATCTGCAAAATTATGCAGGAAAACTGATTTTTGGGAGAGAGCGCCTAGGCACTGTAATTGGAGCGCCTGAGCACCATGTGAGCGCCTGAGCACTGAACACTGGGAAAAACAGAGTTTTAGTTGGTGGAAATGAAAGAAATTCACTTGTATGATACCTTCTTTTATGTTTCTTAATGAGTATTGAAACTCTAATAAAAATACTTGATGAGGTGTTGGTTTATGATTATGAATTTCATGATATTGATGATTCTTGACTCATGCTATAATGATGCATTATGAATGGAAATGACAGTATGATGTTAATGATTGTTTTGGTTAATGATGACTTCTGAATCATGCGGTTAATATGTTTTGCATTTGATAAAACCTCGGTTTGAGGTTGGACTAGACCTGGTTGGATCAGTGTTATTATGTAATTGTATGGGCAGTTACATAATAGCATTGACACTAATGATATTCGACAATTGCATGAGTGGTTGTTTAATACCATTGGTAACAGTACATTGATGGCTGGAGGTATGCATTGAGTCAATATGCATTGAACAATTGCTCAGTCGGTGACTGTTAAAAGGCTGTTTGAGCCTAGGAGTTGAATGAGAATCTAATAATGTGATCCAATGGTAGGATCTAGGGGCATCAGGGCGAGGTGATTCATCTTTATATATATGCCTCTGTGATTCTGGCCATGAAGAACCGTTGCAACGCACTGTGGATGGCTCGATAAATACTATTCCTTTTATGGTCCAGCGTAGACTATCATTGAGGCTGGCAGATCTTTTGGAATGTTCATATCCGAATTTGCGATTAGCTCTATGGAGTAGGAATTGGTTCATTATGCATACACATGGTCAGTGAATATTGTTGTCTCATGGTCAACATATATATTATGGTGGCATATTCATTTCATATATATATATATATATATATATATATATATATATATATACACACACACATTCTATTGATATCTATTGTCATAATGTTGTTAATGCTTATATTATTGTGAGATGTGCTTTCTGATGATATTTCTGAATTGATATCTTGAATATACTTGTGATATCTTTATGTATGGAATGACCTTGTCATTCATACCTTTTCTCACTGCTATCTTGGTATGTGATGTAGGGGATCTCACCTCTTTGTTGTATTGTCCTAAGACTGTGAAAGGGGACGAGGTTGATTTGTCTAGCTTTCGTTGAGTTAATTTTCTAACTCTTGTGATGGCGTCTGGATGACATTTTTCAATTACGTGCAGGCGTTGTGACATGAGGGCATTGATGCCTGGCATGTCGACTAGGGCATTGATTGTTTTAATATGTATAGGGGTTGTGGCTCTGTCTACGATTAGTGCCTATCCTAGGGTTGCTACTTTTCCCCTTTTGTGTTGTTGTGCCTGTCTTCATTTATTTGGATATGTAGGTGCTATGTTTTAAGTTAATAGTACTTTATGTTAAGTACCTATATATAAAAGAAAGTATATCCCTCCGGTGGATGTATATTTTGGAGTTGTGTACTAGATATATTCTATTCGTGGCTCCTATTTTCTGTATTTGCACAATAATAAATTTTGGAAACGAGTCATTGTAATTGTGGCGTGCCAAGAAATTTAGGGACTGTGGTGTAGTGACGATTACACTACGGTTGTTAAATTTCGGGACGCTACAACTTGCACCTTGGTTTTTCATGCGATCTGCCATGATTTTTATGACCAAGCCTCCTTATTTGATTTTTATTTGTAACACTTGTTGCACTACATATCCGACGGTAATCAAAATTTTGGTGGAGGTCCTTTTGCATTATTTTGTTCTTTTCCTTTCCTTAACTCTTGTGTAGAAATTATGTTGTTGCTTAATGAGATTCATGGTATTTTGGAATGATACATATAGCATGGTTATTTGATTGTAACATAACCAAGATAGATTGGTTCTTTAAAAAGTCTATGTTTTCACATATGTTTTAGTCTGTTCATGGTCAAAAGCCATTTGGTGATAACATTGTTGACTTTGAAAGTGTTGATTATGGCTAATAATTCACATGGACCACTTTTGTTGATATTTGTGGCTTGACTCATTTGGGTATCTTTTATTGACTTGTATGCAACCATTTTGTGACTTAAGTCTTGGTTGTTGAAGGGATGATCGTGTAACTTAGTTGATAAAGTGGACTTTTGTTTCTAAGAGTTCATATGTTGATTTCCATATAATTATGATGTGCCATTTTATTTGATTTTGAGATTGAATTGTATAAACATAGAGGATCCGTGTATATATATGTGTGTGTGTGTGTCTTACTCACGACTAAGAGACACTTTTATTGACGTGAGTTGTTCTTGTTCATGGCCAAGTAACACTCTTATTGACATTATATTGTATTTACAACCAAGAAATATTTGTGACACTTTTATTGACCATGGACTCTTAATGTACATAGCTATAAATATTTCTATGTTAATTGTTAGGAAGTGATGAGGATGGTTGATGTAATTATGGAATTGGTATTGATTTAATTAAAGTGTTATGAATTTATGGAGAAACCCTAGTACTAAAACCCCTGAATTGGTTGTTTAAGTCTTGAATGGACTGTATAATGAGTGAGTTTGTTCATGCTTAATTTGATGATTAACTATTGGTTGAGTTTTTAATTATGTGGCTCACAGCCACAACAAGAATTATATCTTTTTTCACTTTCTAGTGGTCGTCGTGTTGTTTTTGTGATTGATCTAGTGAAGTTCATAGTTAAACCTTGTATGGATGTTGAACACGGTTAAATGCCCTATTTTAAGGCTGAGTTTGTGATAATTTGTTGATGAAAATTAAGGTTGAAATTATTATGTAAAATGAGGATTGAATGTGGTTCTAATTACGGTTGTATTTAGTGGTTTTTGGTGTTTGAAAAGGAGCATTTGATGATAACTCTAAACAAGAGCAGTGTGCTGCCTTGTTCTTAACTTGAAAAGGAAGGCTTTAATGTGTGAAATTAAAAATTAAATTATGTAAAGTCATGACAGAGTTGGTTTTGTTTAACTTCAAAAATTTAATGTACTTTTGTATAAAAATTGAATGTTAAAGTGCTAGTAACCACAAAGATAATTAAAGGTAGTATTAATAGGTAATTGTTCTACTACTTTGTGAAAGTATAAGAAATAAAGGTAAAAGTACTCTTGGGTGTATGTAAGTTAATTATTTTAACAAGGAATGTATTATGCAATGTAGATATCAAATTTTTTTTTAATGAATGGTCTATCTTGGAATTGAAAAGATTAAGTTTTTGATTATGCCACTTTTCTTTTATTTATTATGTATGTAATTTATTTTAACCATAACAGTTGTATTTATTATGATGTCACATTTTATAAATTTACTACTGAGAATTTCAAATTCTCACCCCAATTTCTTGTTTCCATGGTAAATTAGTGAATGATCAAAGCAGGAGCCAAAGAAGACATTGAAGACTTGACATAGTTGTTTTGTATTTACATATATATCACTAATGTAATTTGTTTACTAGTTTTGTACCTACTCCCTCGTGGCTTGCATTAGTTCTTTTATATATATATCAGGCATATGTTGTAAATTAGTAGTAATGAGCAAGGTGCCAATTGGGTATAATTATATTGATTCTCTTTACTTTTTGTCAAAGGCTCTATATATTTATGCGTTGTTAATTATTATACAGGTAATGTTTAAGTTTAATTTTATAAGTGACACCCTTGATTCTATTTACTTGAGTATATCAACAATATACAACAGTATCTAAAATTAGGGTGTTACATGAAAAGGAAGAAAAACTAAGGAACCAAGCTAGGAAGTGAGGTAGGGGACCTTTACTCTAAACTTATTCTTTTTCATGGAGTATTTGGAGATGTGTTTATGCTACATGTTACTTGTAGAAACTCATGGTCAAGCGGTGATTTAGAAGTGATTTCATTGCTTAAATTAATCATTTTCTTTTATTAATTTTTAAGTTGAATTTGTGATGATATTTGTGATGGAAAATTTGATGTATTGTGACATTGATTGTTGAAATTGCTTGTGTAATGGAACGTGTAGCTCACAGCCAAGAGTAGGGCATCACCTTCCAATTGTTGTATTTATATAGAAACCTTGTGTTTTTATTGTGAACTCTTTAATTTTCTATGTGGTTTATTAGATAGGTTGATGAATGGAAGATGGTTTGTTAAAGAAATTATGTGTTGGTCATGAAAAGCAAGGCTTAACTATGTAATGTTATTGATCATGTATACTTGAATTATTGTGTTATATAACTTGTATATGATTAGTTATGATTGATAATACATACTTGAATTTCTAAGAATTTATGGAAGAGATTTGATACTAGTAAAGGCCATATAGGCCGAATTGAGAGCTATAGGAGATATGGTCATCTCCATGTAGTATTTAATGTGTAAATGAATGAATTGTGTTTGTATTGAAAATTATTGAATAATTGATTGTTGATCAAATGAGTTTGGATTGTGCACTTGTTGAGAATTATGAACTTGTTAAGAATTTATAGAATGTGATGGATGAAATCTATTGGTATTGCTCCTTAATTACTCAAGTTGAGCTAAGCTTTGTAGTGGATACGCTCCCTTAATTTATAAGGTTGAGCTGGAATGTGTAATTAAATGATCAGTGCTTATGATATTTGAATGTGAAATATATATGAGAACTTAGGACATTTGTCCTTGAATGAGTTTGATAGTGTGAGGAAGGATGATTCCCTCTTTACCCTAGATGAATGATAGTGTGAGGAATGATGATTCCCTCCCTATCAATTACTAGAATTGAGATATATTAAATGAAGAAGGATGATTCTCTCATTATACTTGAATTGAGATATATTAATTGAGGAAGGATAACTCCCTCATTATTAAGGTTGTATGAGGATGGACATTCCCTCTCTACCTATTTGAATGATTGAGATATAATGATTTATGAGATATGATGAATGACTGAGATATGATGAATGGTATTTGATACTTGATATATGATGAATGAATATATTTGATGATTATGATGAATGATGAATGAGTATTGAGATGAAATTGAAATTTATAGTCATAATATGACTTAGTTACGATATAAAAATCATTGAATGAATTTGAGATCTTTGTTCTTATTTAGGAATTGTGATTGAAAATGTTTATGGATTTAATATCTGATGCTTGTTAAAGATTTTTTTTTTGAAACTATTAATAATTGAAATTCTGTTTCAAGAAGAGGAAGGACTAGATTTGGCTTTTTCCACCTTCCTATGTTATAAATTGAGTTTTTTTTAAAAATGATTTTTCTCTGAAACAACTGTAAGTATTATGATGACACGTATTTCAAATAATACTATTGAGAATTCTTAGAATTCTCACCCCTTTTTTGTTTGTGTTTTTCCTAAAATTTCTAAGGAAATGCGCTACAACAAGTAGGCAAAGGAGGGAGACCTAGATTAGGGTTTGATATTTCTTTTCTATTTTGAGATGTATAATTATAATTCTGTAATACATTATGTAATTATTGAGTATTGTAATATAGGTTGTATCTTTGAATAAGCTTCTTTTTATAGTAATATATGCATTATGTAAATAGATTCAACCATAAACAACTCATATTTTATATATCTTTTATATTTATTTTTGATGATCACATATTTTATACATTAATAAACCCTCATTTTTAGTCATTTACACTCTCTATGTACTTAATTGATTAAGTCTAGTTATGTTTTGTAAGTTTGGACTCAAATTGGACTTAATTGATTTTTTTAGCACTATTTTGGTCTTACGTTGTTTTTGTATTTCGGCCATATCTTGAGTTCTAAATGTCTGATAATTATGAATTTTACCTTGTAGGAAAGATAAGAGAGAGCTCTACAACTTTGATGAAGAGCTCAAAGTCTCAATCAGACATCTAGTAGAGCTAATTGGGCTTGGAAGACAGAACACGAGTTTTGTGTCTGAAACCTGAACAGTGTACAGTAATCAGAGCATAACTCGGGCTGCAAGAATTATCTTGGGCTGAAATTTGGACATTTGAAATTTAAGACCCAGATCTAAAACTTTCATGTTGAACACAAAACTTGATTCGGGCTCCTTGATGGTGATATTGGGTCTGAAAGTCAAAACAGAGGTGCTGAAACTGGGCCTGAACAGTTTGTAGTAATTGGGTCATATCTTGGGCTGTAGGACGAATTTTTAGGTGATTTCAGAGCCATTGGAAAGCTTAGACAATTTCCTAGAACTTTCATGAAGACCACTTGGCTCTAAAATGACTAAATCAATGACTTAAGCAATGAATGATTTCGGAGATAAGAAATCTCAATGATTTTTCACTCTTATCCTCACCATTTGGCATTCTCCACTCATTCATCCACTCATCCCACCTACCCCTAATCAGCCCCTTTGTCATTTCGTATCCCTAATCCTCTATAAAAGGCACCATTGGCTGACCATTTGGGGCACTTGGTGATAGGCTTAGTTTGTACAAGCTAAGGTTATGCTTGTTTATTGTTTTCCTTTGTTGTAATTTTCTCTTGTTCTAAATTGAAGTCATGTTCATCTTTCTCTTCTTCTCTCTTTCTTTCTTCTTATCCATGAGTAACTAAATCTTCATCTTGCTTAGGTGAAAGAGTGAAGCTCTTGGTAATGAAATAAAGTTAGATTATTTTATTTCTTGTGCTTAAATGATATATTATTAAATGAACATTATATGTGTTGTATTTTGTTTCCAATCAATTTAGAAACCTTCTGTGTTAATGGAGATCTTGATTTATTGTAGACAATAGGATTGGCACAGTGAATGCTTGAACTCATTTACAAATGTTGGTAGATAATTAAAGGAATCATAATATGATTACATATATAATTGAACTTTGAATGTTATATTTTCCGATTGGAACCTCCGTTGTGTGTGGATTTCAATTGAGTTAAAAAGAGAAATAATCTTACCTTTAATTTATTACTAAGAGTGGATCTCCTAACCCAAGCAAGCCCTTAAATTCATTTGTGAACTTGTTTTATTACTTTTGGTGTTGTGACAAATCCTCTTCTTACCTCAATTAATTTTTCTTCATCAATTCCCTGTGGATCGACCTCAGACTCTCGAGAAATTTACTACTTGAGACAACCTGCACTTGGGTTTGCATCCTTAAATCCCGCAATCAAGTTTTTGGCACCGTTGCTGGGGACTTGATTTGAAGTTTTAATTTATTGAGGTTCGTTTTCTTTAATAAAATCTATGCTCTTTTCTCCCTCACCGGAGCAAAAGATCGGCTTGCCGATCCTTCGGTTTCTTTACTAACTCTCTAACTTTCTAACTATCTAACTCTAACTTACTAACTTGCTAACATACTAACTTTCTAACTTTTATATTTATGTCATTTATTTTTATTTTTTAATTTTATTTATCTATTTTTGTCATTTTTTTTTCGTCATGGGGTAACTCTCCCTTTTATTTTACGCACTAACTTAGTGGGGAAACTCTCCCTTTTACTTTTCTCGTTATTTATTTTTTCGTAATCTAACTTAATGAGATAATATTTCTTCTTCTCTTCTCTTTTGCTTGGCTCTGTGGGGCTCTGTCACTCTTCGGTTTTCATATTTAAATTTACTTTCTGTACTTTATTTTCTATATTTTATTTTTCGCATTTTATTTTCCGTATTTTATTTTTCGCACTTTATTTTTCATTTTATTTTTATTTTTATTTTTTGGGTGGTTGGTTTATTACCCTACCTTTGTTATATATATATTTTTGGTGGTTGGTTTCTACCACACCATTTTTTTTTTAATTTTTATTGGGTGGTTGGTTTATACCACATCCTTGTTAATATTTATGGTGGGTTACACCGCCATGACTTGTACATTATTTTTGTTTATTTATTTTAAGTTATTTATATATTTATGCTTAATTGGTATCGTGATTTAAATTCTGGTCGTTTAGTTAAAATTAATCCTGGTACTTTATATATTGATTTGTTTGAATCACAATCACACACAATTGACACAATGGCTAACAA
Organism: Ormosia emarginata; assembly: GCA_029884605.1. NCBI lineage: Eukaryota > Viridiplantae > Streptophyta > Magnoliopsida > Fabales > Fabaceae > Ormosia > Ormosia emarginata. The sequence continues at coordinate 20,142,939 of JAQQTP010000074.1, read as the reverse complement.
TGAAAGTGTACATGATGAACCTGAAAATCAACTGTTGCGAACCATGCGTGAATATTTGCAACCACCTCGAAATTCTAGTCCATCATGTTTTATCTTTCCACTCAATGCCAACAATTTTAAATTTAAGCCAGGTATGATTTCTTTACTTCATAATTTTCATGGTTTAGAATCTGAAAGTCGATATTTACATATGAAAGAATTTGAGGAAGTATGTATTGCCTTCAATGATCAAAATTGCACTGAAGAGATTGTTAAGCTTAAATTGTTTCCTTTTTCTTTAAAAGATAAAGCAAAATCTTGGCTTAACACTTTGAATCCAAGATCAATTGGGACATGGCAAGAAATGCAAGGTGAGTTCTTGAAGAAATTTTTTCCAACACATAAAACCAATGCTATGAAAAGACAAATCCACAATTTTTCCCAAAATTCAAATGAAGCATATTTTCAATGTTGGGAACGGTTTAAAGATTTGTTAAATTCTTGCCCACATCATGGTTTTGAAAAATGGCGCACTATAAGCTTCTTTTATAAAGGTTTAACACCTGAAACTAAACAATTTGTGGAAACAATGTGCAATGGTGAGTTTCTTGATAAAGAACCTGATGAAGCTTTAGACTATTTGAACCAGTTGGCTGAAAATTCTCAATCTTGGCATAGTACTAACACTTCTGAAAATTCAATTAGATCTAACCTTGTAAGTGCTAATAAATAAAAATATCACCTTAGTCAAGAGGAAGATCTAAATGCTAGATTTTCCAGTTTGGGTAGAAAGGTTGAAGCCATGGAATTAAGAAAAGCAAAAGAAATCAAATATGTGCAAAATGAAGAAATTTGTGGCATTTGTGATGACTTAGGACACTTAACACACGAATGTCCTAAAATTCCTGTTTTTAAAGAAGTTGTACATGAGCAGGTAAATGCAATGAATAATTTTAACAAGCCATTTACTTCTTCTTTTTCAGATACATACAATCCAGGATGGAGAAATCACCGGAATTTCAGCTGGATGAATAATAATCAGTCACAATTTGTGCAACCACCACCTCCTCAAGCACAACAGACTCTCAAAATTCTCAAGGATATGCACCTTATGTCCCACCATATAGGAAAAACCTTGAAGAAACACTGCATACATTCATGGAAAAGCAAGAGGCCATTAATAAACAAAACAATCAAACCATAAATGACATAAAAGACACTCTTGCTAAACTTTCTTCTGCACTCACCATTCACGAGAAAGGAAAATTTCCTTCTCAACCTCAACCAAATCCCAAAGGTCAGTGCAGTCTAAATGAGGGGAGTTCAGAAAACCAACAAATGGACCAAGTCCAGTCAGTGATAACTCTTAGGAGTGGAAAGGTTGTTGAAAAACAAATCCCCGAATCTTGTGAGAAAGAAGATGAACCAATTCCCCAAGAAAATGAAGAAGTTGACCAAAAGGAGACCAAACTCTCGCCTTCACCCCCATTTCCTCAAGCATTGAAAAATCCAAAGAAATTGGACCATAACACTGGAATTTTTGAAATTTTGAAACAAGTGAAAATTAATATTCCTCTGTTAGATGCTACCAAACAGATTCCTTCTTATGCCAAATATTTGAAGGACTTGTGCACTGTAAAAAAGAAATTAAATGTGAAAAAGAAAGCATTTTTGGCTGAACCCGTAAGCTCCATTCTTCAGAATAATAATGTGTTGAAATATAAAGATCCTGGTTGTCCTACAGTTTCATGCATTATTGGAGAACATAAAATTGAAAAAGCTTTACTTGATCTTGGTGCTAGTGTCAATTTGCTTCCATATTTAGTTTATCAGCAACTTAACTTAGGTGAGTTAAAACCAACTTCTGTAACTCTTCTACTTGCCGATAGATTAATTAAAATTCCAAGAGGAATAGTGGAAGATGTGTTGGTTCAAGTTGATAAATTCATATATCCTGTGGATTTTATTGTCTTGGATACTGAACCTATGGTTGATAGTTGCAAGTCAATTCCTGTTATCTTAGGCCGTCCATTTTTAGCAACATCAAATGCTTTGATAAATTGAAGAAATGGAGAGGTGAAGCTAACATTTGGAAACATGACACTGGATCTCAATGTTTTTAACATGTGCAAGCAACCACAGGAAGTCCTTGATGAAAATGAGGAAGTTGAAGGAATTGAAGCCATTATAGATGATCATCTTCAAAAAGGGAGTTCTTCTGACCCATTAGAAGTTTGTTTAATTAATTCATTTGATTTGCTTGATTGTACAGAGGAAATAGAATACAAAGGAAGAAAGCCAAAATTTGAAGAGCTAAAACCCATGAATGATAATGTCCATGAAGAAGTACCTACACCGGAACTAAAGTCATTACCTACTGGGTTGAAGTACACATTTTTGAGAGAAAAGCAAAGCTTTCTTGTGGTGATTTCCTCGTCTCTTACTGAAGAACAAGAAGGAAAGATGTCGCCTCAATGGACGCACCAAGATAGAAGGAAATTTTTGACAGAGGTGAAAAATTTTTATTGGGATGACTCATACTTGTTCAGATATTATGTGGACCAAATCTTTTGAAGATGTGTGCCCGATAGTGAGGTAAGTAGATTCATTAAATTTTGTCACTCAGAAACATGTGGAGGTCGCTTTTCTTCAAAGAAAATAGCTGCGAAAATCTTGCAATATGGATTTTATTGGCCCACTTTATTGAAGGACTGCTATACTTTTTGCAAAAGTTGTGAAAATTGTCAAAAGACAAATCCAATAAAATCCACAAAAAAATCTTTTGAAATTGGTCAAAAAGTTTTGCTTTATGATTCTCGCTTGCACTTATTCCCTGGAAAATTGAGATCTAGGTGGAGTGGTCTTTTTGTTGTCAAACACGTGTATCCTCATGGGGCCGTAGATATTGCGAATCCTAGGAATGGTAATATGTTTAAAGTCAATGGACAAAGACTCAAACCATTTCTGAAAAAACCAAGTTGAAGAGTTCTTTATGTTGCCGGTTAAGTGGCGGATACAGTACTCTGTGACTCTCAAGTAGGTTTGTTTTTCAGTTTTCCAAAATAACTGAATCCTTCTTCTCCTTTAAAATGGATGTCATTCTTTCAAACCTGAGAAAACATTTTCCTTCTCTCCCTCAAAATGCTCTGAAAAAAATCTACAAAGTTCGATGTGAAAGATTGAGACTGTTAATGCACAAAGGTATGCCAGAAGATGTACGCTGGATAATTGAAGCAAAGGTCCAACTAGCAGGTGAGTCTTCAATTTCATTTGACTCTTACATGCCAGGTCTTGGAAGAAGTTCGTATTCTAAAAGGAGAAGAGCAAAAAGGTTACAAGTCTGTTACAAATGTGGACGATGGAATTGTAACAAGCGATGTCGTACTTTGGGGATAATTTTCGTAAACAGAGAAGATAAAATTTTCTTCATTAAGAATGGACTGAGTAATGAGTCATTAGATGATATCTTATTGACTCTTGAGACGCATTCTTGGGATTGGTGCATCGTGAACTTCTTAATTTGTGGAATCTCTTCAAGGATGAAGAAAAACGCTACAGTCTTAGGAATCTGACTCTAAAAGACCCTGTTTGCCAATTTATAAGAAAATTGGATGGGAAGCTTATCCTCGACTCATAGAAGGCGTTTAAGTCATTACTGGACATTAAACCAGAGGCAGATGTGAGTCATATCCACAACAATCTGTACATATCATCTTCTTCTTCTTCATGTCATCTTTCAAAAAAAAAATTCAAAAAAAAAATTCAAAAAAAATTCAAAAAAAAAAATTAAAAAAAGGAGAAAAAAAAAGAAAAAAAAAAAAAAAGAAAAAAAATGTTTGAACAAGGGCAATCTGAAAGGAGTACCATGGCTTTAATTAGTTGTGGAGCCCCAACCTTTGGCTGACCCGTCATTGACTCGGGTGGACCTTTGCACGCTTTGTCTACTTGCCCGGTGACACGCAAAGATAAAGATATGCCACTACTTGCACTTATAACGTGGAGTATAAAGATACGCCATGAAAGCCGTGTACATACGGGTATGTCATCATTTGCTATTATATTTCTTTTATTTTTGTATGATTTTGCTTTGTATTTTAGTTTTGGATGACGATCCTTTGAGCGGGGTCCTTCGGGGTTTCTAGACTTCTTTACCCCGATGGTTTTCTTGAAGTCACAAAAAAAAAAAATTCCTTTACCTTTGATCTTTGATCTGATCCAAAGAATAGCTCAGATAGATTAGTCAGCAGGAGGCAGAGAGGGAAACAAGATGAAAAAGGAGCCAGATTTGACACTTCGTTTATAGCTTTTCTTTTCTTTTGATTTTATTTATCGTACTTGGTTTTTGTTTAAATTTGTGTCAGATTTCTCCAACAGTAATATCTTCTATCCTATACTCATCTATATTTTAACATTGAAGACAATGTTGTGAACTAGTTGGGGGGGAAGGATAGTTGACCTAAAAAAAGTTTTTTTTTGTTTGTTTTGTTTGGGAAGTATGATATGATTGTCATGAACTTACTAAACCAATTAGTGATGGAAGAGTAAGGAGTAATTTTACTTCTGAGGTGCATCTTAATTGGTGGCAGAGTAAGGAGTTTTTTAGGTAGTAATTAATTAGTATTGATTTATGGAAGTAACAAAAATTTTGTCTTTTGATTTCCTTTGAAAGATTCAAGCGAATGCACTCTCACATCCTTGGAAGCAATTGAAATTCAGGAATCATAGCATGATTGAATAAATTATCTTCTTTCTTAAATTTCACATGCTTGGTTATGGATGTTGAATTGGTGGATAAAGAATGATAGAAATATGCCTTGTGAGATTTTGAGCCTATTGATGAATGGATTGAATATCTATATCATTCTCTTCTTTCTTGTGTGATTTTCACTCATGGAATTGTTACTCTAGAACTTGCTTTGATTCTTTTTGAGGCTACATTTTCACATGCATACATTAATATGATTGAGGCATTTTGAAATAGCTACTTTGACCAAATAGCCATCCTTGTATATTTTCTAGTGTATAACCCCTTTGAACTTGCTTGACCATTCCTTGTTTTAAGCTAATTTCATCTCTAAAAAAAAAAAAAACATGTTTTAACCCAACCTTAGGGAATAAGAGAGCATTGACCTTGTTCTTGAACAAGTGTGGGGGTGTGTGTGCAAAATGATCCAAAAAAAAAATTTGAACACTATTGCAATCAAAGGATTATCAGAATAAAGGTGGATGCTTGGAAACAACAGGAAGAAAAGGAGAATGTTCAAGTCTAACAATGAATTCAATTCACCAATTTGGGATTGATCTTCAACAAAACATTAGTCAAATGTTGGTGATTGTCCTTTATGATGAATGTTCTCAAACATTTTCTCCACTCTAACTGTACCATAATGCTCTTTTATTCTCTTCGTATTTATCTTTTCATATCCATATTATCCCTTCTCCTTTACCATGACCCCATTACAACCTTGAATAAAGTCCTCTTGATTTTTGTATGCATGTGTTTTGAGTAGAAGAGAAGTAAAAGATAAGCAAGCTTATGGTAGTGCAATTGTTCATGGGTTGAATAGAGTGAAATACTTACCTTTTAAACACTTGAGAGATTGAGAGTGAATTCTGTGAGGATCTATCATTCTTGATTCATTCTTTTCAACTGAAGTTTCCTTGCTTATTGGTTTGAGATGTGAAGAAATGTTACCTCATTAATGCTTTGATCCCTTGAATTTCTTGTTGCTCTTCTTGCTTCATCAAGTCTTTTAGAGTTTTTAGCTTTTGAGTTTGTGTCATTTTTCTTTGTCTCCTAACTTTGGTCTTATGTGTTTTGCCCAGGAGTGCAAAAAGCTAAGTGTGGGGAAATTTGATGATCACATATTTTATACATTAATAAACCCTCATTTTTAGTCATTTACATTCTCTATGTACTTAATTGATTAAGTCTAGTTATGTTTTGTAAGTTTGGACTCAAATTGGACTTAATTGATTTTTTTAGCACTATTTTGGTCTTATGTTGTTTCTGTATTTCGGCTATATCTTGAGTTCTAAATGTCTGATAATTATGAATTTTACCTTGTAGGAAAGATAAGAGAGAGCTCTACAACTTTGATGAAGAGCTCAAAGTCTCAATCAGACATCTAGTAGAGCTAATTGGGCTTGGAAGATAGAACACGAGTTTTGTGTCTGAAACCTGAATAGTGTATAGTAATCAGAGCATAACTCGGGTTGCAAGAATTATCTTGGGCTGAAATTTGGATATTTGAAAGTTAAGACCTAGATCTAAAACTTTCATGTTGAACACAAAACTTGATTCGGGCTTCTTGATGGTGATATTGAGTCTGAAAGTCAAAACAGATGTGCTGAAACTAGGCCTAAACAGTTTGTAGTAATTGCGTCATATCTTGGGCTATAGGACGAATTTTTGGGTGATTCCAAAGCCATTGGAAATCTTAGACAATTTCCTAGAACTTTCATGAAGACCACTTGGCTCGAAAATGACGAAATCAATGACTTAAGTAATGAATGATTTCGGAGACAAGAAATCTCAATGATTTTTCACTCTTATCCTCACCATTTGGCATTCTCCACTCATTCATCCACTCATCCCACCTATCCCTAATCAGTCCCTTTGTCATTTTGTATCCCTAATCCTCTATAATAGGTACCATTGGCTGACCATTTGGGGCACTTGGTGTTAGGCTTAGTTTGTACAAGTTAAGGTTATGCTTGTTTATTGTTTTCCTTTGTTGTAATTTTCTCTTGTTCTAAATTGAAGTCATGTTCATCTTTCTCTTCTTCTCTCTTTCTTTCTTCTTATCCATGAGTAACTAAATCTTCATCTTGCTTGGGTGAAAGAGTGAAGCTCTTGGTAATGAAATAAGGTTAGATTATTTTATTTCTTGTGCTTAAATGATATATTATTAAATGAACATTATATGTGTTGTATTTTGTTTCCAATCAATTTAGAAACCTTCTTTGTTAATGGAGATCTTAATTTATTGTAGACAATAGGATTGGCACAGTGAATGCTTGAACTCATTTACAAATGTTGGTAGATAATTAATGGAATCATAATATGATTACATATATAATTGAACTTTGAATGTTATATTTTTCGATTGGAACCTCCGTTGTGTGTGGATTTCAATTGAGTTAAAAAGAGAAATAATCTTACCTTTAATTTATTACTAAGAGTGGATCTCCTAACCCAAGCAAGCCCTTAAATTCATTTGTGAACTTGTTTTATTACTTTTGGTGTTGTGACAAATCCTCTTCTTACCTTAATTAATTTTTCTTCATCAATTCCCTGTGGATCGACCTCGGACTCCCGAGAAATTTACTACTTGAGACAACCTGCACTTGGTTTTGCATCCTTAAATCCCGTAGTCAATTTTCAAAACTATCAAATTAGTTATGCATGACATACTTAATTCTAGCTACTAATACGTAATTTTGGATACGTTATTAGTACTAGTGTTAGGATGTTATATTATAGTATCAGAGCAGTTCATCCTGTTGAGTCAGGGTATGGACTAGTGATCAGCGATGTCATACTTATCTCAAAATAGACTAAGACATAAATGGAATATAGCATAGTGCATAACCTAGGTCATCTCCCAAGGATCAATTCGGATTTCTCAAGCATATTAGAAGTTATCAATAAGTAGGGGGTTTTGTTCATCAAATAGCAGAATACAAGTTCAAACCGAAGTTAAAAGAAAATTCAATTATGGAAACACCAATCCAAGGCCTTCAATTCAAGTGGTAGAGTTAATCATAGTTCAAATAGAGTAGAATTCTATATGCATTCACCTCTGTTAATTTGAATTCAACTGGATAATCTCCTAGTATTTGGTCAACTAAAACAAAATCACAATCATAATTCTTAATTAAAATTGATTTAAACACAATTTTGAATTAACATAGATCATCAATCGATGATCTATTTTCCATTAGATTCAGATTAATCAATCCTAATTTTATCTTCAATTTCGAAAATAGATCTATTCTCAATTAAAGAAGGAGAAGAGGAAAGAACACAATCAGAATTCACAATTAAACAAAAGAACTCAAAACTCTAACCACAGTCATTGAATTCCTTGGATTGATTGGATCTTTAGCCTTCCATGGCCATCACAAAAAATGCAAAACTTCAGAGAAGAGACAAGAGAGAAGAGAGAAAAATGAAAAAAGAGAAAAGAACTGTTTCTTCAATCTGAAAAAAACTAAACAAAGTAATTCAAAAGGTGTTTTTCGAAATCTGCCTTAACCTATTTGTAGCTGAAAATTATTATGTAATTCATAATCTACCCTTAGCTCAAACTTTAGCCCTCTGAATAAGCTTTTCAGAGACATATAATTTGCCTTATTTGGGCTTAAATTGAGAGAGTTAAGCCCAAATTAGTGAGGGAAGGTCCAAGCTTTGTGACAGCAACAGCGCCCTAACTTTGAGGCTCAATTTTGCCTTGAATCCAGCTGAATTAGAAAAATTGCATTATGCACAAAATTATATATCTTTGTCTTGGCTTTCATAGGACACCAAGATCATCCAAATGTGACATTTGTAGCCCAAGATATGGCCTGTACAAGACAAAAAGGTCAAAATGAGCTAAATTTCAAAAATTAGTGAAGTTTTTACAACTAAGCTCAATAAGGCCCAATCATCTAAAACTCACCCACTAACATAATATTGGATACAATTAGCATCAAGTAGGCCAAATATAAAGCAATAATGAATGCCTCAAAATTGATTGATCAACTAGTTATGCTTTGTTGTGCATTTATCTTGTCTTAATGACGAGACATATAGTAGAAATGCATAACTGCCTTAAGTTTGTATGTTAATAGTTAACTGTCACACTGTTACATAATATTGAGTCTGATCAACTCAAGATATAATATACGGAGTGAGCAGGAGACTATGGCATCAACCGAGCGTACTTGTGGCCAAGATAATAGGATCCCTACTGGTAATAGTAAGCCAGACATGTTAGAGAATTTTAAAAGCATAGCCGATGCTGTGAGAGAACAGGAAGCTATGACTATTAAAATATTAGAGGATAGTAAGTTAAAGAAGATAATTCTAGTGATGAGATGTGCGGATGACATAAAAGCATTATTTGTTGTTTATATGTTAAAAGAATAAGTTGAGTATTAGTAGGCTAGTGCCAGAAGTTGAAGTAAAGGTGTCAGGATTGAGATAACATGGGGGAATGTTTAATATAGCTTTCTTGGACAAGTAATTATTCAAAGAAATTGCAAGAAGAGAAAAAGTTAGGATTTTTGGAACTGAAGCAAGAAAATATGATAGTGGGCCAATATGAAGCAAAGTTTGAGGAGCTATCAAAATTTTCTTCATATTTCATATACAATCCAGATGAAAACTGGAAATGTGTTAAATTTGAAATTAGATTAAGAAATGAGATAAGGAGAATGGTGAGACCTCTGGAGATCATATATTTTCCAATGTTGGTAAATAAAAGCAGTCTTGTGGAATCAGAGAACATAAAGTTACAACAGGAGTATAGACAGCAAGGTTTCTAGAAAAGAAAAAGGGAAGATGAGGAATTTGAAAGGATTGTCTCACAGCCAAAGACCCAACTAGATAAAGGGAAGCAAGTGCAACTGGAATCCTATGAACCAAATTGCCCTAAATGTGGAAGATATCATGGGAGCAAGCCCTATTTAGTGGATCAGATTGTGTGTTATTTGTATGCACCAGTGGAAGAGTTTTACTCTGGGTAGCAAGGAAATTACTCAATCTTCTATATTGATACAGGGCAAGCGTAAAGTTAAAAGCATACCTTTAACTGTATTATGTGATTTAGGGAGTATATTATTATCTTATTTCTTATTATTGTAAATATCCATTATCTAAAAATTGATGATTTGATACATTAGTTGAAAGGGTGCAGTTTCTAGAACAAGTGATATTTGGAAAAAGGAGTATCTGTAGATTTTAGTAAAGTAAAGGTAGTATTGTAGTAAAAGAGTTCAGAAGGAAATAAATTCCTCTAGTGAAGGAGTTACAGGAAAGGTGGTGATTTAGAAGAAATCAAGTGGGAACTTGAGTTTAAAAGCACTTCTAATATTATCAGGAAAGCAAATTTTCAGGACAAATTTTTTAAAAAGGATGGAGAACTGTAACATCCTCCCTAACCTAATGATCCTAATCAGGGTTATAGTAGCTCAATAATACTGGTAAGAATTATCTATTAATTTGGATAATTTTTTTTGAACCAATTTGAGTGTGATCCGATGAAGGAATATCAGTAAATCCTAGTAAAGAAGAGTCAATTTTACATTGGGAAAGATTATTCACAGTAACCGAAATTAGAAGCTTTTTGGGTTTAGCAGGGTATTATACAAGATTTATTAAGGGCTTTTCCTAAATAGCTTTACCATTAACCAGATTGACTCGAAAATGAAGTATTTTTTAATAGACACAAGAATGTGAAAACAGTTTCCAAGAAATAAAAGAGAAACAAACCACCACTCTTGTTTTAGTAATTCCAAATCCAGAGGAAAACTTTGAGGTATATTGTGATGCCTCAAGAAAGGGGTTAGGATGTGTTTTAATGCAGAATGGTAGGGTAGTTTCATATGCTTCTAGGCAACTGAGACCCCATGAAGAAAACTATCAAACCCATGATTTAGAATTAGCAGTTGTTTTTGCTCTAAAGATTTGGAGACACTATTTGTATGGTGTAAATCATAATATTTCTAACTGTTTTGGGGGAAAACACAATTTAAAACTTAAATACATTATATCTTAGAAAGGTGGCAAAAATACCAAATCGGGTTCTTTCTTTTCCCGAAACAGAATACCATTTATTAACAATTTCCAAAATATTCATTATCAAACAGCACACATTTCATTCATAGAAATTCTTAGAAAATAGTTATCAAACAAGAACCATAATCTTAAATTCATATAATGGCTCTTATAATACAGTAAATTCAAATCATGACATTAAATGCAGAAATTCATTACAGTGCTCATTATTCATGTGCTAATTCCCATAGAACCCACAATACTATATCAAATTAGTAAAGGTTGCAACACCCCCAAAATTTAATTATTTCATTATAAATATTCATTTTATAATATTTGTGATTTTTGAGAATTTTTTCTGAATTTTTCTAAGAACGCGAAATATTTTAATATTATTTCTCATTTTACGTGCAAACTGAGCGGAGCTAGAAAAATGAGATATTTTTTTGAGAACCTTGATTTGTGAAAACATCGACGGAAGATCTTACTAAACCTGAGGCTGGACATGGTTTACGAAATTTTACATTTTTCAAGAAATTTTATCTGATAAGATAATAAATCACTGTGTAAATTTTATCCGCTGGACAATTAATACTGACTTCTGTCAACTGCAACAATTGTCCATTGGATAATAACATGAATTAAAAACCCTATCACATTATCCTAATGTAATCTACTTTATGTCTAATTAAATCTACTTTATTTCAAATTTAATGTATTTTAATCAAAGCTTCTTTGAAAAGCTTTAACCACCAAAAGACAAGTATGCCCTTGGCTTGTTGGAGAAGCCTCTCCACCTCTCTCTCCCCTCTCATTGCCGTGGTTTGTTGGTGCCCAAGGGGAAGTAATTTTGCTTCCCACACTTAACCAATTTTCACCCAAAAATATCATTTTTCATCTAACACTTTCTCTCTCTTCAAGCTTCTCTTCCATTTTTCTCCTCCTTCTCTCTTCTTCCTCCCCCTCACCTCACAGTTTGCAGCCTATAAGGAGACCATTCTCTTTCACTTTTTAACCTCACCAATATCATTTCTACACTCACCTCAACCTCCTCTACACTTCCTATTTAGAAAATTTCTTTAAAATTCATCTTCACCTCCATTGTCTTCCAAGGCAAAGCTCAGACTTTAAGGTCAAGTTTTCATTTTTCTTCTTTCTTCACTTCATTTTTGTGTTCTATGGTTTCATTGGAGACCAAAGAACTATCTTTTACAAAGCTTAATATTGATTCTTTGTGTTGGAAAATTTTAGGGTTTTGGAAGCTCAAAACAGAAACCACCAAGGAGCCAATAGGAGACCATTTTCGTGTTCTTCCTTTAGGTAAGAGGGAGATTTACTCACTTCTGCCATTATTGGTGGTAAGGAGACTTTGTGTGATTGTTTGATGGAGAAATTCATAATTGTATGCTTGCTTTATTTGATGATTTTACGTGTGTATGTGTTCTTAATTGATGTTGATGATTTAATAATGATTTTGAATGCATTGGTGGTGTGGTAATGTTTGGAAATGTTGGAATTAATGAATGGAAAAATTGAGGGTTTCCTATGCTAAGATGAGGTCACGGTTTTGGCTTGGATTTTAAGGGATTGGGGTGACTTTGTATGAGATAGAATTTGAGTGATTAGATACCAAGTAATTGATGCATAAAATGGAAAGAAATTGAAACTTTGGAGACTTTGGGAGGCCATAGTTTTGGCCCAAATTGTTAAGTGTTGGAATTTAAAATTGTGGGTAATAAAATTTATATAATTGGACATTAAAGGATAGATAGTTATAATGGAGGAAATTGAGTTGGTAATGGTCCTTGGAGACCACAATTTGAAGGGTTTTGTTAGCCCAAAGAGAAATCACATAATTGATCAAGACTGAGGACATTGAAAATGTAGGATCCATAATATGGAAATTGTGGTATGTGTGGAACAATGTATATATATATATATTGTTATTGAGGATTGGTTGATGCTATTGTGAATTCCTATGTGGAACTAAGTATTTGATGAAATCATGACATGTTGATATTGAGAAATGAATATATGTCATTGTGGTATACTTTATGATAAATGTATCATTGGTGAACATACATGATGTACATTGCGTCGTCATGCATATGTGTTATCCGTTGGACATTGTTGGAAAGGCAATGTATGCCTAGGAGTTTGAATAACACCTATGTGCGGGTGCGAGTAGACTAAGCGTAGGGTCATAGTGGTTGCCCTAGGGACGTCAGGGTGCGGGTGTCTCACAATAGACAGTGGTAGCTCCACTGGGGCCGTGGGATAGACCGATGCAAACACACCGACGATCCGGACTAAGACATTGTCCTATATCGCGATCAACTATTGAGGTGCTATGTATAAGCTATATTGCGCAAATATTTTTATGAGATGAGCACACTATTTTTAAGGCTAACGAGATACTGGCATAACTCCTTGATCATTCACTCTGAAAATATTTATGTCTAGCTCCATGGAGTAGGAATTTGGTACTATTTGCATTGTGAACTGTCAGTCTCATAATTCATTGAGCATGAGCATTTATAACTATGGAAAAATATCTGCTATTATTACCGTAATAATTATTTGATTGCTTGAACTGTTGATCGTTGGAAATATTGATGTTGTATGTCTATTGTTGATAATTTCACTACTATTTATTGTTGTTCTGCTTTTACTATTAATTTTAATTATTACTGTGATTGGATATATGAACTGTGTTGATATGTGGGCATCCAGCGCCATTCTGTTTTCTTGCTACCGTATTGGTAATGAAAGTTGGGTGTCTCACCTCTTTCTGTATTTCGATATTTCTATTTATTTGTATACTTCTGAGAAGATGTTCGTGAGGAAGAAAAGGAAACACCTGAGTTTTCGGGTTTCTAACCATACTACGATTAGAGCTTGCTGAAGATGTTGTCGCGTCTATGCCAATTTTTAGGGTACGTCAAGATGACCTTCCATGGAGGGCCCGATTATTGGCACATACATATGCAAACAGACCGATGCGTTTACCGCGGGGAGTTGACGATGTCTTTAGCTTGGGGTCGCTATGACCCTCCTGTCTTCGATTTCACTGCTTTTGTCATTTTGGAGTTTTACCTACCCGTTAGGGATATGTGGGTTGATGTGTACTACAGCCCACAAGAAGACTCTTTCCTCTCCACTGCTCGGGCTTCTACCTAAAATTCTATCACGCTGATGGTAATTTCATCGGATGAGGAAGATTCTGAGGAGGACCTAGCTACGGTCCCTTCTTGTCAATCGTAGGGGCTGATACTGTCGGTGGCTACTGATGGCTAACTGTTTATCTTTTTGGGGAAGCTTGATGTTTTGTCGTATTTAATGAGTGTATATTTGTCTCAATTCGGTTGGGTACATTTTTTGCTTTTTGTATAATTTATGATGTAATTAAACAGGCTGATGCATATAATATATATATATTGTGAATGTATGATTTTCAATTATGTGTCGATTTTATTGTATCTGTAATTATTATTATCTCTTTATTGTTGGTTCAAAAAAAAGGGAAAAGAAAAATATGTACACATATTTTAATACTCGATTATTTTATCATTCAAGAGTGCAAATTATTTAATCACGTGTTAAAGAAAAAAAAATGAATCGGGTCTTAATTAATCAACGTACTTATTATTTTTTGCAATTTATTTCGTTTCTCTATATTATGGTGTGAAGTTCCTTCTTCATGAGAAAAGAAAAAGGGGCGTTACAAAGGTCATCTCACGTAACTTGGGTTCTATATACTCAAGGCAGATCTTACTACCACAAACTAGGTAATAGTCTACTTTCAGTTCAGTGCACCCTAACCTATTCATGAAACTGCTATGTATGTCACACAGAACTATTCCTAAGTATCCTTATATCCATACATGAGGGAAATGTAATAGCCTAATACCAGCACCCTAGTATATTTGACATATACCTGGATAAGCAGTATCAGTCATATTGTAACATCCCAATTCTTTTTCTTCTTTTCTTGTTTTTTAGTTATCTGTGATTTTTAGGATTTTTATGAATTATTTGACTTATTTTGATTATTTTAATATTATTTTAAAAAACATGGATTGTTGAAACGGGGCTGAGGGAGCTTACTGAACATAAGACCAGAGACAGTTTTCGAAGTTTTCATTTTCTGAGATTTTATTTGTAAATAAAATATAAGTACGTTCTATTATCCATTAGACAATAGATACTAGTTTGGTTAACTATAACTTTTGTCTATTGGTTAATAACTACCAGTTAATGTCTAGTTACTCTCTTTGATGTTTGCTTTATCATGGGACCATTAGCCATTAAATGACCATGGCCCACCATGTAACTTTTCTCTTTTTGGACCAATAGGAAGAAAACTTCCTAAAGAAGTTTTGGACCAAGCTTGTAGGAGAAGCTTTGGACACCTTCCCAAGGAGAGAAGTGCACGGCCAAGAGCTTCAACGAGGCTTCTAAAGTAAGCTTCCACTTTTAATTCATTTCTATTATTTCCATTCATCTTTCATGAACCAAAAAGCTACACAGTTTCTCTCTCACTTTTTTTCTCTCATCTTTTCTCTCCACCAAGCTCACGACCACACCACCAAAGACCACCTTCCAAGCTTGTTTAATTTTAACCCACCCCACATCTTACATCTATTCATCATTCTAAGACACTTTGGTGTTGTGCTCTTGATCTAGTTCATCCATTTTCAAGTACTTCCTCAAGCTAGGGTTTTGAAAGCTTTTAAGGTGAAATTCCTCCATCTTCACTTTTCTTTTATTTTCAAATTCTAAGACTATGATTTTGGTCCATAGTCATTCTATTTCAAGCCTTTGATGTTGATTTTTGTATGTTGTTTTCGTTTTTAAGAGCATCTTGGGAGTGGAAGTTTGATTCAAGAAAGCACCCAAGGAGTTTTGGTCATCATCCAAGGTAAGAGGAAGATTAACCTCATCAACCTATCATGATGGTGAGGAACGAAATTACATGTTGTAAGTGAAGAATTCATGTGAGGGTTATTCATTTAGTTGTATGTATTTTTGGTAATTTTTGTGGTTTTTGCCTTATATAATTTTATGGTTTAATATTATACATAACCTTGGTAGAATAGAAATTTTGATGATTTAAGTATGTTGTATGCTTGGAATCTTATTGGTAAAGATAAAAAAATTTGGGATCCAAAGGCTTAGGGCTTACGGCCAAGTAACCCTAAATAGGGTATCCAAGACAAACTTTTGTGTTGATTTGGAACTTAGATGCTTAGGTGGAAAGAAATTGGATTAAGGATTTATAATAATGGAAGAGAGATAGAGAAAAAATTTTGTCATTAAGTAAGAGAGGGATTTCGGTTATTGAGTGGAAAAAAAAGCTTGAAAGAGAAATTGAAAACTTAAGGTAATTTTATAAAAGGCAAAGGAAAAGAATTTATCAAATTGATATAATGTGGATTCCTTGTGGGCTCTTTGTGAAAAATATTAGGAAGTACTACATAGAGGAGCCTAGTTAGAAGAATATTGGAACTAAAGTTAATTTCTATATTAATCTTTGAAAGTTTCAAAATTAAGCTTAAAAGTGTAATAAAAGTTTTATGTGATTGAAAAATAGTGATGATGTCTTACGTAAGTTAAGAATGATGATTTTTGAATTACACGATAACAATGCTTTGCGATTGAAAATAACAATAGTGTTTTGTTGGGCTCTTAAACAGGACCCAGAGATGTTAATGACTGGTTTGGCTCATGAGTAGCTTATGTTTATGGAGAATCATGATATTAATATGTGTGTATGCAATGAGTCATTGATCATGCATTATACCGGCGGTGTCGGTTAAGGCTTTTGCCTAGGAATTGAATTACACCTTAGTGCGTGTGCGAGTTGCGTAGTGTGGTTCACTTGTTGAACTTAGAGGCGTTGGGGTGCGGGTATCCCACAAGTGACCAGTTGGTAGCTCCACTGGGCCGTGGTGACTGAGCAACACACCGACGATCTCGACTAGGCACTATTCTATTTACGATCTGGTGTAGACTGTCTTGTATAACTCATGATGCGTAAATTGAGAAATGATAGCACTTGACTTGAGGCTGACGAGATACAGACATGTCTTCTAGATCATTCTCTCTGAAATTGTGTTTAGCTCCATAGAGTAGGAAATTAGTCAATTGTGCATATGCATAGTCTGTCTACATATTGTTGTGATATTTTATATCTACTAAATTATTTGATACTTGATGCCATAACTGAAATCGTTGTTTCCTGTTTATGAATGATATTACTATTCTTTATTGTTTCTATGCTTCCATGTTAGAATTGATGTAGGAGATCTCACCTCTTCGTTGTGTTATTTTGTTTTATGCTTATATTTGATATAGACTGGGAGGAAGACGAAGAAAGATCGCATCTTTTCTGTTGTGACATTTTTTTGTGATGGTGTTAAGAAGAAGTTTTGTTGGTTTTGTTAGAGTTCAGTTCCATGGTGGTACGGATGCTTGGTGTATCGACTAGGATATTAAGTGTGTTAGATATGTAAGGGATGTGACTATATCTATACGTTGAACCTGCGATGGGGATCCTATCTTCTCTCTCGACGTCTCGGTACATTTAGAGCTTGTTATGCCGATTAAGGAGTTGTGGGGTGATTTACATCACACCCTTAGGGAGGATCAGGACTCTGTGGTGTCATCTGCTAAGACACCTGCCCGTGAGACCTTGCTCTTCATCGGATCTCTTTCTTTTAAGGAGGATCTGATGGAGGACCCTACTCCCTAGGCATATGGACTTGGACTAGCTTGTGTTTTGTTAAGCAGATTATATATATATATATGTGTGTGTGTGTGTGTGTGTCTTTTGAGAACAACTTTATGTATTTTGACTGTGATTTATGTCCCTTATGTATATATTCTTTTGATGTGTAATGTTTTGTAATTACATTTTGTGTTGTTTATGCCTTGTTTAAGTTTATGTTTTCAAAAAATAAAATTGAAATTCGTATTTTACTATATTAAACCTTTTACACGTTTTGTTAAGCCTAGGAGTTTTAGTCGTAAATGTGATACCCTAAGGGAGGGTGTCACATTAGTTGGTATCAGAGCCTAAGTTTGAGTCTTTTGGGATTTGTGGTTAGGTGTACCTTGCATGTGTTGTGTGATTCTCTGTATTTGGTTTCCGAAAGGTTACATCTGACTTTTGTTGTGTATTGTTTAGTCTGACTTCGAAGGAGCGTGATGGCTTGTGACAAAGGTGTACGTGTGGACACGAGACAAGACAACAAAAGTATGGCTGCAACGGCTGAAGCTATGCGGAGGATGGCAGATGTTATAGTGCAACAAAACTAAAGGGCTGCTCAACAGCAAGAAGCGACCGCTGAAACTCAGAGTTTATCAAAGTTTCGCCGCAATAACTCACCACAATTCAAAGGGGAATTTGATCCGGAGAAAACAAATCTTTGGATCAAAGAGTTAGAGAAAATATTCAAAGGAATAGGAAGTACTGATGCTCAGAAGGTAACCTATGCTACCTTTATGCTTGTTGGAGATGCTGAAGACTGATGGACAGGAGCCCAACGATTGATGGAAGCTGAGGGAAGAGCGATCACCTGGGAAGTCTTTAAGAACAATTTCCTAGAGAAATACTTTCTAGCCAATGCGAGGCACGCGAAAGAAATGGAGTTTCTCAGTCTAAAACAAGGGAGCATGATAGTCAGTGAATATGCTATTAAGTTTGAAAGCTTGTCAAAATTCTCAATGTATTTCCAACTACAGCTTGATGAGGAGTGGAAGTGCCGCAAATTCGAAGAAGGATTGAGGCATGATTTGAAAAGAGCGGTATTGCCTTTGGGAATTAAGTAGTTCCCAGCTCTTTTGGACAAGTGTTGCAGGATTGAGGAGTTAGACCAACCACGAGACATGAAAAACTGTAACTTTGGACCTTCTTGGTTCCAAAGCGGAAGAAATGGTAGTGGCAATCATTTTCAGCAAAAGTCGTATTCGAGGCCACCGGGGAATCAATCTCAGCAATAATCACATAGAGGAGGTTCTAGTAGCAACAAGTTTGGTCAGACCGAGGCATCTTCGTCAAAATGCTTCAAGTGTGGAAATGATCACTTAACGAAGGATTGTACGATCAAGGGGATCCTTTGTTTCAGATGCGGGAAGCCCATACACATCTCAAAGGATTGCAATCAACCTAAGGCGGACCCTCTGTTAGCAATGTACGTGCTGCAAGACCTTAGGCAAGAGGAAGAGTTTACACTATGAGTGGAGCGGAAGCCTCCCAATCCAAAGATCTAATACAGGGAGATTGTGTCATAAGAGGTAATCTTTTAACTGTATTGTATGAATCAGGGGCGACCCGTTCTTTTATTGCATATGACTGTGTGCACCGATTAGGATTGTCTATGTCTTCCTTAACTTTTGATTTGATTATTTCTACTCCTACTGATAAACCTTTGTTACTACTCAAGTTTGCTTGAACTATCCTATTTCTATGGAAGATCGAATCTTTTCGATCGATATGATTTGTTTGCCTCTTTCACAAATAGACGTGATTTTAGGAATGAATTGGTTATCTTCTAACCATATCCTATTAGACTATTCTAATAAAACCTTAGTATTCTCTGATCTTGAGATTTATGGATTTGTAATTTCCAGCCAATTCAAAACTTTCTTGAGGGAATGAGCTCAAGGATACATGTTTTTGTCTTCCTTAGAGGTCAAGAGTGAGAACGATGTGAATGTTATTCCTGTGGTCAATGAGTTTTCTAAAGTCTTTTATGATGATATACTTGGATTACTGTAACACCCACCGTAGGGTATCACATTTCATATTAATTATTACCGAATTACTCCTAAGTTATAAAATAATATGTTTATAATAAATATAAGTTGTAAAATTTCTTGATATCGATGAGATAAACTTAGCAGAAAATAAAAATATTCAACATCATCACAAATAATTTACATCATATACATCACATAAGTATTGTCAAACTTATATATATACAGACGAAGTTCTCAAAAGTAGTTAAATATTACTACATTATCATATTGGCCCAAGTACACCTAGACAGCAGAACCCTCAGACAGGTCCTCCTCGGGATCAGCCTCAGATTCCTTAGAAGTTAGGAATCCTAGTTGACGTGTCGTCCTACAGACAGGTGTCCGAGCAGACGATACAATGCTGATCTCAGATGGGACTTGGTAATGATAGCCCCAATGTTGCTGAATAGATAATGGAAATTCTACATGTATATATATAGTAATAGAAAAGAAAGGATCTCCATGAAAGATCCTACTTATATTAACTGTCACATGTCTCTGATAGATAAGTCCCTCCTCATTGGGACTAATGTGCCACGCACCAGCTCCTCCATGAAACTGCAATCTCACATACCCAAAGAAACTAGATCGGGTTGCCATCAAATCAGAACTCAGCCTCCTCAGTAGGAATCTGTTCCTCTCTGCCTTCTTGCTCAATACCTTGCTCAGTGTCTTTACCAAATATAAATAAAATACAAGAATAGGCATACAAAGAGGTGAGATTATTTGCATCAATACCAACATGGTAGCATGGAGACAATAAGTACAACATATCATACAGATATATCACATAATAATACAGGTAAAATAAAACAATAAACATAATCATTTCATCCATCATTCCTCAATCATTTGACAGATAAAATATCTCAAAGATATATAATTATGTTCAAGTTATGCATATGCTCATTGACTCATTTTCCTACTCCATGGAGCTAAATCTCAAGTCGGAGAGATTGATCTAAAAGATCTGTCTGTACCAACATGCCTCAGACCACGTGCCACAATTCTCATAAGTGTTTGTACATCTAGCATATACGCGACAGTCTTTACCAGATCTTGATTAAGAATAGTGTCTCAGTCTGGATTGTCGGTGTGTTGCATTGGTCTGATCCACGGTACAAAAGAGCTACCAACTGCCCATTATGGAAAACTCGCACCCTGATGCCCCCAAGGTCAACAAGTGATCTACACTATGTATATCGCACCCACTCAAGAGGTGTAAGTCTCTCCTAGGCCATTAGCCTTAACATAGTCCATCGGACTTTTTCCAATGCATGCACAATGCATACAAGCTATTCACAGTCCAAAATCATAATCTCATATACAGGGTTCATACACTAGCCTAACAGTATCTTTACTGTATTTTCAATCACGTAAACATTTTACTGCATTTTCTCAATTGCGCAACATTTTTGTCGCGTTTTCAAAACGCGTATTGATTTTTCAACACTTTTTCAATCGTGTAAAAATATTTAAACGTTTTCCCAATCGCGTAGTGATTTTTCAACGTTTTTAAAATTGTGTAGTTTAAAAATTACATTTTTAAGTTACGTAAAGTATTTTTCACCATTTTTTCACTACGTAAAATATTTCTCAACCTTCTAAACCTGATTTTGGCCTTTCTAAAAATTTATATCATTTCTTGCTTTACTTTTCCTTGTTTTTCTCACTTAAAATTTCCTAACGCGCTCAAAACCCAATGAGTAAGCTATACATTAGTAAATTTCAAGTCACCAATGTAATCACCATAATAATTAGATCAATTCTAAAAATTAGTTCTCTTTAAAACCATCATTTCTTTTTTTTTTTTTCCTTTCCTTCCTAAGCATCCAATTTTATCATTCATGAAAATCTTAACTTGGAAACACCTATTTTGAGGTGTTGAGGCCGTGAGCCTCATGGTCTTTGGAACCAAAATTATTTTCCCTTCCAACTTTAATCATGGCATACATGGCATATAATCATCAATATATATCACAAGCATACCATAAAAGCAATAAAAATCATATAAGCATAAAAGCATAAACAAATAAATTTAAAGCACATAACACCACAAATAAATTACATAACCATGGATATGAATCCTCACATGGACTCACCATCCATCAAATACAAGTTCATCTCTCACCACCATACTTGGTTGGTGAGATAGATCTCCTTCTTACCTCTTGGAGAAACCTCCAAAGCTCCTTGTTTTGCTTCTTGTACAAGTCCTTCACCACCAAAAGCTTATTAAATATAAAACAAACACAAGTTTATTAGCATCTAAAGCTTGAACAAGAAAGACTATGGATCAAAACATGGCCTAGAACATGAAAATGAGACAAGTAATGAAGTTTCCATAAACTCCACCTTAAAACCCTAGAACTTAATCTTGAAGCAAGTCCTTGAAGATGAATGCTTTAGGACTTGGCCTTAACTACAAAGTGCCTTCGATTTACGTAAAGATTCAAGAAATAAGGTTAGTTGAAATTTTTGGAGAGTGAAGGCATGATCTAGGCCTCTTGGCCATGAGGTTGAGTTGAGAGAAAATAAGAGAAAAGTTTTGTGAAGCTTAGCTTTAGGAGATGATGAAAAAGAGTGATAGAAATGAATTGAAATTTTCCTATAGCTATTTGGTCTTCAAAATCGTGAGCCCCCCCCCTTGTACACCAAGTGTAACGCCCCTTTTTGGGAGGGAACGTCACATTGTCAAATAAAATAAAATGCGAAAATTAAATAGTCTAACAATTAAGACCCGGTTCATTTTATTTAGTTGATGTTTAACCATATGAACGAAATTGGCAATATTTTTTTTTTGTTAATAACAATAATGCGGAATATGAATAAAAGTAACGAATGAAACAAGACAATTTGCAATTTGCACTGAATAGCATACATATATATATATATATATATATATATATATATATATATATATATATATATATATATATATATATATATATATATATATATATATATATATATATATATATAGTTTAATACAATTGTTTTGCAAGTACAAGCCTGGCCATCACCAAAAAGCAAAACTATACCCAACCCAAGGTAATCATGCATACATAACCATCATGCATATACAAAATATATAGCCCACCAAAAAGTAATACATCAGGCCCCCAAAAATAAAAACACTGGCAGCCATCAGTAGCCCCCAGTGACATCAATCCCTCAAATGAGGAGGAACCGTGTCAGGATCCTCAACGGGATCTTCCTCTTCCGAGGAAACCTCCATTGGAACCACAGAAGCACGAGACGGGGCCCGAGCGGTGGAATCAAAGGAGTCCTTCCGTGAAGTGTAGTAGCGGTCGCCCCACATCTCACGGATGGGCAAGTAAAACTCTAAACGTAGGTTGACGTGGCAGGTGATCACGGGTGCCTCATGTCGTCTCCAGGCAAGGGCAACGGATACGTCTCCCAAGTAGACGCAACGGTCAGAGTTCAGGTTGATGTGCCAGCACTCTGGCCCTCCGAGGAAGGTCAGACGCACATCTCCCAGAAATCCTCGCATACGCGACCCCATCGTCTACAGCAGGTACTAATCACGTTCGGGCCAGAAGCCAGGGAAGTCAGGGGCTTCTAACTCGTTGTCGTCGTCTTCGGTAGATGCAATATAAATACAGACAACAGATAGCAGAACACAGAAAGAGGTAAGACATCCTACATCATTACCAATTATAGCATGCTAGAAACAGAACGGCACCACGCGCCTGTATAGCAATTTAGAAACAGCATACTCAAGTAATAAGCAGTAATTCCAACGGTAAGCAAATAAACAGTTCCAGGCAGATAATCATCATAATGGCAATTAAATGAATTATAGTTGCAGAAAGTAAGAATTAATGATGACAGTGTATATCATGATTCACTTGCATGCTCTCTCAATTCCTACTCCATGGAGCTAGACTCAACTAATCGGAGAGAAAGATCAGGAGACATGTCTGTAACTCGGCTGCCGAGGCCAGTGCTATCAATAATATTCTCATGCGCAATCATGGCATTGTACAGACATTCTACACTAGATCACGATATAGGACAGTGTCTCGGTCCGGATCGTCGGTGCGTTTGCATTGGTCTACCCCACGGGCAGGAGAGCTACCGACCTCCCATTGATGAGGAACCCGCGCCCCGACGCCCCCATGGTCAACCAATGACCTACACTTGTCTATTCGCACCCGCACTAAGGTGTGTTCAATCTCCTAGGCAACTTGGCCTTACAACAGTCCACAAGAATAATCACAATGCATAAGATACTATGCATGCACATGTATGATCCACAATCTCATATAATCCCATAATATGCCACATTAGGCCAATATAAGCATCAATATATATATGGTCACTCACATAGACCCACAACAACATAATATAAATACCAAGACAATTGATGCATCATTAGGTTCATTACGAATCCTAACTTAGAGTTTATTTCCTTTCTTAAGGTTTATGCTCAAAATAAATTCTTGTAGTCAATTTAGCGCTCCAAGGTAATTCAATCTCCTATAACTTACATTCCGTTTGAGCTCTCAAGCCTCACACTCTCATGTTCTTTACCCACTTAGAATCACCTTAAGTCTTATGATGAATTCACTCTCGGTCCTTTAAGATTTATGGAGTCTTAACTATGATAAATTCTTCTAATTTAGAAATTGTCCATTTATTTACATAGATTCCTAATTACCTAATTACTTATGTTTCCAAACACTAAAACCATACTTTCACCTAATAATGCCCTAGAGGCCGTGGTCTCCTAATGGGTCCAATTTCAAATCCTTTCAAGTCATCATCTTGTACACCATTCCCTTGATTCTTTAAATTGTTCACTTGTTAAATTAACTCACCAAAAACTCTAAATTCTTGGCTTCAAAACCGTAGCCCTCATGGTGGTTTCCATTTCAAATTTTTCATCCATTAAATTCCATTTACTACATTGATTAATCTAAGTCTTACACTTGTTACACATTAACCATAAATCATCCAATTTTTCCACTCCAAAACCGTGGCACTCCATGTAGGGTATCCAATCATTTCTCATCCATGTTAACTCACTCAATCCATTCCAACATTCCATTGTACATAATAAATCAATCCAAGGTCACAATTATCACAAAACCAATGCATAAACATAATCAATCATCAAATTCAAGAACAACCCTCATTAGGGTTTTTCCACAAATCACACAATCAAGGTTCCTAGATGCTAAGAGAGGTTGAAGAGGAGTGTCTTCCTCTTACCTAAGTGAAGAAATCAAGAAGAACTCCAAGAATCCTCCTTGGAATTTTCGGATTTGGCCACCAAAACCCTAAAAATTGGAGACTTTGTTAGAATTAATATCAAGGCTTGAAAAATCAACCATGGATGACCAAATAGAAGACCACAACCACGAAATCAAGAGAAGAGAAAGAGTGGTCTTGAAACTTACCCAAAATGCTCAAAGTTGGAGCTTGAAGATGATGATGAAAATGGAAGAATTTCAAGAAACTCCAAGAAGAAAAAGTGTTTAGAATGGTGAAAGGATTTAGGAAATGTAATTAGAAGAAATTTTTGTGAAGATTAGGGTGGTGAAGAGAGGGCTGGCCGTGGGGTTGCTAGAGAGAAGGAGGAGAGAAAAGTTGAAGAAGAAAGAAGAAGAAATGATGAGAGAGAAAGGGTTTTGGAAATTAATGAATTTTTGTGTGATAAAATGAAATAAGGAAAATCAAATTTTCCTTGCTTTGGGGCTGCATTCAGCCGTGCAAAGAGAGAGAGAAGGGAGAGGGAAATTGGCTTCCAAGAGAAGCTAAAGCACATGGGTCAATGTTTGGGTCAAAGCTTCTTAAGGAAGCTTTGATTATTTAACCATTAAATTTGAATTAAAGTAGATAGATTTGACATAAAGTAGATTACATTAAGATAATGTGATAGAATTTTTATTACACACTATTATCCAATGGATAATAGTCACAGTTGACAGAAGTCAGTATTTAATTAATCTGACAGATGAATTTTTCGCGGTATTGATTTATTTTATCTGTTAGAATTTCTCAAAAATTGTGAAACCTCGTAAACTGTGTCAAGTCTCGGGTTTAGTAAGATCCCCCGTCGACATGTCCATAGTCCAAAGTTCTCAGAGAAAACATCGCGTTTCCCTGGTTCTGCTCGGCGCGCACGCAAAATGAGGAATATATTAAAATATTCGACGATTCCGGAAAATTCCCAGAAAATTCCCAAAAATTGCAAATATTATAAAAAGACTATTCGTCATATAGTTTTCCAATTTTTCAGGCACCACAGTGTTTTCACGAGTCTGCTCGAGTTTCACGCAAAATGAGGAATATATTAAAATATTCGTCGTTTCCGAAAAATTCCAGAAAAATTCACATAAATCACAAATATTAGAAAACGACTATTGGCGGTGAAATAATTAATTTTCGGAGCGTTACACTGACCTCAACAATTCTCAGCTCAGTGTGCACGCAAAACGAATAATATATTAAAATATTCGTCATTTCCGAAAAATTCTAGAAAAATTCCTAAAAATCAAGAATATTATAAAATGATGATTTATGACCAAATAGGTATTTTTCGGGATGTTACACCAAGAAAATGTCCAAATACATCTAGCCACATTTTGAGGCTTCAAGAGCTATTGATTGAATCAATGGTTGATCTTTGGTGTAGGTTTCCAAATGATAAGATTGAATTTGAACCATTGGATCCTTCCTCCATGAAACCTTAGCCATTAGATACATCTCCAAGATGGAGGGTCAAAAACTTCTCTTCATACTTTCCATCCAAGGGTTACAAAAGGTCCTTGCCACTTTGTGAGACCAATCTCAACCATAGATTAAATCAATGGTGGATATCCAAAGCCTTCCTCACCAAGCTTGCTTCCTATTGGTCCTCCATAAAGCTGTCATAATCACTTAATTTGACTAACCAGTATAGTATTTTTCTAGCTACTATTACCCTACGGATAATATTTGTTGTATTTTTATTGCCTGATAAATAAAACAGTACAAAATATAGTAAAAGAAAATCTCAAAAACTATTTTCGATTTTGAGTTTAGTAAGATCCCTCATCCACGTCTCAACAGTACAAATTTTTTTAGCTCTGATTTTTTTTTACTTTTTTGGGCCCGCTTGGGCCCACAGACAGCCCAAAAATAATATTAAAATAATAAAAAAATAAAATCTCACAACAATCCACAAAAATCATAAAAATTATAAAATTTATGAAAATCAAATCAGATTAGTAAAAATAGTAAAGAATCAACAGAAATAATTAAAATACGTAAGATTTTTTCCGACCCGAAAATTATTATTTTCCTAACATGGAATAAATCATACAAAACGATCAAATGCATTCACGGAATAGTCAAAATAATTTTACAGTACACAGAAATCATAAAATAGTAGAATTCTGTTATTACTGTCAAATAGCTAAAATTTGGGGTGTTACAACTCTTCCCCTCTAGAAAAAAGTTTCATCCTCGAAACTTAAACACATACTCAAAACAAATATGGACATTGTTCTTTTATCTTATCCTCCAACTCCCATGTCATTTCTCCACTTACATCACTCTAGACTACTTTAACCAATAAAATCTCTTTACCTCGGAGTTGCTTTATCCTTCGATCTTCGATCTTGACTGGAAACGTTTCATAGGTTAAATTCTCCTTCAATTGTACCGCATCCAGTTTGATAACATAAGTGGGATCAGGAATGTACTTCTGCAATTGCAATACATGAAATACATTGTGAAGATTCGATAGTAAAGGTGGTAACACAATTTGATAAGTTACCAGACCTATCAGACATAAAATCTGATACAGCCCGATAAACTTTGGAGTGAGCTTCCTTGACTTAATCACTCGTCTAACTCCACTCGTAGGTGTCACTCGTAAAATTACATGGTCACCTTCAAACTCAAGCGATCTTCTCCTTTTATCAGCATAGCTCTTTTGCCGAGTCTGAGTTGTCCTCATCTTGTCTTGAATCATCTTCACTTTTTCTGTAGTCTGTTATACAAATTCTGGTCCTAAAATAACATTTTCACCATCATGATACCAACACAACGGCGTTCTGCATCATCTCCCATACAATACCTCATGGGGTGTCATCCCGATACTTGAATGAAAATTGTTGTTGTAGGTGAATTCTATCAAAGGTAAGAACTCATCCCAACATCCAGATTGTTCCAGCACACAAGCCCTTAACAAATCTTCCAATGACTAAATCGTTCTCTCTAACTGACCATCGGTTTGTGGATGGTAAGCAAAACTCAAACGTAACTTCGTTCCCATCGCTTCTTACAGACTATGCCAAAATCTCAACGTGAATCTCGAATCTCGATCTAAAATAATACTTGAAGGTACACCATGAAGTCTAACACTGAAGTACACTTGGGGCAACCTCTCCATTGAGTACTTAATATTAATTGGCAAAAAGTACACCGACTTAGTAAGCCGATCAACAACTACCCATATAGAATCATGACCTTTTTAAGTCTTTGGTAGTTCAGTCACAAAATTCATTGCTATATCATCCCATTTCCATTCAAGAATAGACAAATGTTGTAACATTCTAGAAGGTCTTTGATGTTCCACCTTAGCCTTCTGACAGACTAAGCATGATGATACATATTTAGCGACGTCTTTCTTCATTCCTTGCCACCAATACAACTGCTTCAAATCTTGGTACATTTTTGTGGCTCCTGGATGCATACTCAGTTTACTCCTATGAGCTTCATCCAAAATTAATCTCCTAAGTCCTTGATCATTGGGCACACAAATCCTTCCTTTAAATTTCAAAATTCCATCAGCTCCTTCTCTAAATTCTAACACCGCGCCTTGGCTTCTTGCTTCCTTCGCTTCTTGTAAATATTGATCATCGTTCTGCCCTTCTCAGATTTTATCCATTAAACTATTTGAAATAATGATCATGTTTAAACACATCTTTCCTGGCGTCAACTTTACAGATAACTGCATATCCCAAAATTCTTTTGTTAATTCCTTCTCCTTAATCATCATAACAGAAGCACTAAGCATTTTCCTACTTAAAGCATCTGCTACGACATTCGCCTTCCCGGGATGATACTGTAACTGAAAATTATAGTCCTTCAGAAACTCTAGCCAACACCTCTGCCTCATGTTCAACTCTTTTTGGTCAAACAGATACTTCAAACTTTTATGATCACAAAAACAATGAACGTTGTTCCATAGAGAAAATGTCTCCAAGCCTTTAATGCAAACACCATGGCTGCTAACTCCAAATCATGAGTAGGATAATTCCTCTTGTGTACCTTTAACTGCCTTAAAGCATATGCCACAACCTTCTGGTTTTGCATAAGTACACAACCTAATCCTTGGTATGAAGCATCACAATATACTTCAAAAGGTTCATTCGGATCAGGTAGAATTAATATTGGTGAAGTAGTTAGTCATCTTTTCAACTCTTGAAAACTTTCCTCGCATGCATCGGTCTATGCAAACGGTTGATTCTTCCGTGTAAGTTGGGTAAGAGGTCCCGCTATCTTGAAAATCTTAAGCATCCAATTTTATCATTTAAGAAAATCTTAACTTGGAAACACCTATTTTGAGGTGTTGAGGCTGTGAGCCTTATGGTCTTTGGAACCAAAATTATTTTCCCTTCCAACATTAATCATGGCATACATGGCATATAATCATCAATATATATCACAAGCATACCATAAAAGCAATAAAAATCATATAAGCATAAAGCATAAACAAATAAATTTAAAGCACATAACACCACAAATAAATTACATAACCATAGATATGAATCCTCACATGGACTCACCATCCATCAAATACATGTTCATCTCTCACCACCATACTTGGTTGGTGAGATAGATCTCCTTCTTACCTCTTGGAGAAACCTCCAAAGCTCTTTGTTTTGCTTCTTGTACAAGTCCTTCACCACCAAGAGTTTCTTAAACATAAAACAAACACAAGTTTATTAGCATCTAAAGCTTGAACAAGAAAGACCATGGATCAAAACATGGCCTAGAACATGAAAATGAGACAAGTAGTGAAGTTTCCATAAACTCCACCTTAAAACCCTAGAACTTGATCTTGAAGAAAGTCCTTGAAGATGAATGATTTAGGACTTAGCCTTAACTACAAAGTGCCTTGGATTTACGTAAAGATTCAAGAAATAAGGTTAGTTGAAATTTTTGGAGAGTGAAGGCATGATCTAGGCCTCTTGGCCGTGAGGTTGAGTTGAGAGAAAATGAAAGAAAAGTTTTGTGAAGCTTAGCTTTAGGAGATGATGAAAAAGAGTGATAGAAATGAATTGAAATTTTCCTATAGCTATTTGGTCTTCAAAACCATGAGCCCCCCCCCCTTGTACACCAAGAAAATGTCCAAATACATCTAGCCACTTTTTGAGGCTTCAAGAGCCATTGATTGAATCAATGGTTGATCTTTGGTGTAGGTTGCCAAATGATAAGATTGAATTTGAACCATTGGATCCTTCCTCCATGAAACCTTAGCCATTAGATACATCTCCAAGATGGAGGCTCAAAAACTTCTCTTCATACTTTCCATCCAAGGGTCACAAAAGGTCCTTGCCACTTTGTGAGACTAATCTTAACCATAGATTAAATCAATGGTGGATATCCAAAGCCTTCCTCACCAAGCTTGCTTCCTATTGGTCCTCCATAAAGCTGTCATAACCACTTAATTTGACTAAACAGTATAATATTTTTCTAGCTGCTATTACCCTACGGATAATATTTACTATATTTTTATTGCCCGATAAATAAAACAGTGCAAAGCACAATTAAAAGAAAATCTCAAAAATTGTTTCTAGTTTTGGGTTTAGTAAGATCCCTTGTCCCTGTCTCTACAATACAAAATTTTCTGGGTCTGATTTTTTTTAACATTTTCGGGCCTGCCTGGGCCCACAGATAGCCCAAGAATAATATTAAAATAATAAAAAAAATATAAAATATCATAATAATCCACAAAAATCATAAAACTTATGAAATTTATACAAATCAAATCAGATTAGTAAAAATAGTTAAGAATCAACAGAAATAATTAAAATACGTATGATTTTCCCCTGCCCGAAAATTATTTTTTTCCTGACACGGAGTAAATCACACAAAACAATCAAATGCATTCACGGAATAGTCAAAATAATTTTACAGTACACAAAAATCACAAAACAATATAATTATGTTATTACTGTCAAATAGCTAGAATTTGGGGTGTTACAGTGCTCAAATTCGTGTGAAAGTAGAGGATGTTCCCAAGACGGCTTTTTGAACGCGTTATGGTCATTATAAGTGTTTGGAGTAAAAAATGCTCCTACTGTATTCATGAATTATATTAATTGGATCTTTCGTCCTTATCTTGATAGATTTCTTGTTATCTTTATTGATGACATTTTGATCTATTCTCAAAGTTAGGAGGAACATATTGAACATCTTAGTGTGGTTCTTTAGATTCTAAAGGAGAAGAAGTTATATGCTATGCTTTCAAAATGTGAGTTCTGGTTAGAGGAGGTTCAATTTCTGGGTCATGTGATTTCAAAGGAAGGAATTGCAGTGGATTCATTGAAAGTGGAGGCAGTTCTTTAGTAGGAAAGACCAAAGACTGTAACAGAGATTCGTAGCTTTGTGGGATTAGCTGGTTATTATAAAAAATTTATCACGAGATTATCCAAGATAGCAGGACCTCTCACCCAACTTATAAGAAAGAATTAAGCTTTCGCATGGACAGATGCATGTGAAGAAAGTTTTCAAGAGTTGAAGAGACAGTGCACTACTTCGCTAGTGTTGATTTTTCCTTATCCCCATGAATCTTTCAAGGTGTATTGTGATGCTTCATATCAAGGTTTAGGATGTTTTTTTATGCAGAATAGAAGAGTGGTAGCGTATGCTTTAAGGCAACTGAGAGTACATGAGAAGAACTATCCTACGCATGACTTGGAGTTAGTTGCTGTTGTGTTTGCATTGAAGATCTGGAGACATTTTCTTTATGGAACAACATTCAATGTCTACAGCGACCATAAAAGTCTAAAATATTTGTTTGATAAGAAAGAGTTGAATATGAGGCAAAGGAGGTGGTTAGAATTTTTGAAAGACTATGATTTTCAACTTCAGTATCATCCCGGAAAGGCGAATGTCATAACAGATGCTTTGAGTAGGAAGATGCTAAGTGTTTCTACTATGATGCTCAAAGAAAGTGAGTTAATAGAACAGTTTAGGGATATGCGGTTATCTATAGAGTTGACACCAGGGAGAATGTGCTTGAAGATGATCACTGTTTCGAGTGGATTAATGGAAGAAATTCAAGAGAAACAAGGAAGTGACTCATACTTACAGAATGAGGAAGAGCTAGTGAAGCAAGGTGCTGTATCAGAATTCAGGAAAGGGCTGGATGAGATCCTACGATTCAGAGATAGGATTTGTGTACCGAGTGATCCCGAGCTGAGAAGGTTGATTCTTGATGAAGCCCATAAGAGCAAGTTGAGTATGCACCCAGGAACTACTAAGATGTACCAAGATCTGAAACGATTATATTGGTGGCAAGGAATGAAGAGGGATGTCGCCAATCATGTGTCGTCTTGTTTAATTTGTCAAAAATCAAAAGTGGAACACTAAAGGCCTTCAGGAATGCTATAACCTTTGACTATTCCAGAATGGAAGTGGGATAACTTTGTAATGGACTTTGTGGTTAGACTGCCAAAGACTAGAAAAGGGTATGATTCAATGTGGATAATTGTTGATCGGCTTACAAAGTTAGCGTACTTTTTGCCAATTAGCATAAGGTATTTGCTAGAGAAATTGACCCAAGTGTATATCGGTGAGATTGTTAGACTCCATGGTGTACCCTCGAGTATTGTTTCTAATAGAGACCCAAGGTTTACATCAATATTTTGGCATAGTTTGCAAGAAGCAATTGGAACGAAACTTCATTTAAGTTTTGTCAACCATCCACAAACAGATGGTCAGTCAGAAAGGACAATCCAATCATTGGAAGATCTGTTAAGAGCTTGTGTTTTGGAATAGAGTGGGAGTTAGGATGAATTCTTACCTTTGATAGAGTTCACTTATAATAATAATTTCCACGCAAGTATTAGGATGGTATCATATGAGGCATTGTATGGGCAACGATGTAGAACACCTTTGTGTTGGTACCAAGATGGCGAAAGTTTTGCGATAGGACCTGAGCTTATACAACAAACAACTGAAAAATTTAAGATGATTCAGGAAAGAATAAGGACAACTAAGAGTCGACAGAAGAGCTATGCCGACAAAAGACGGAGACCTCTTGAATTTGAGAAAAGTAAGCATGTGTTTTTAAGAGTTACACCTACGACTGGTGTCAGAAGGGTTATTAAATCCAAAAAACTCACTCCAAAATTCATTGGACCTTATCAAATTTTTCATCGGATAGGTCCGGTAGCCTACCAAATTGCATTACCACCTTTTCTTTCCAACCTTCATAATATCTTCCATGTTTCACAATTACGAAAATATATTCCTGATCTAACCCATATCATAGAACTGGATACGGTACAACTAAAAGAGAATGAAGCAACTCAGAGGTGAAGAAATTGCATTGGTAAAAGTGATCTAGAATGATGTGACTGGAGATGCAACTTAGGAGCTAGAGGACAAAATGAAAGAACAATATCTGCAATTGTTCTAAGGTATGATGAAATTTGAGGACGAAATTCTTTTTTAGAAGGGGAGAGTTGTAACATCCTAATTCTTTTTCTTATTTTCTTGTTTTTCGGTTATCTATGATTTTTGTGATTTTTATGAATTATTTGACTTATTTTGATTATTTTAATATTATTTTCAAAAAAAATTGGACTATTGAAATGGGGCTAGGGGAGCTTACTAAACCCGAGACCGGAGACAATTTTTGAAGTTTTCATTTTTGAGATTTTATTTGTAAATAAATTCTAGGTATGTTCTATTATTCATTGGACAATAGATACTGGTTTGGTTAACTTTAACTTTTGTACATTGGTTAATAACTACTAGTTAATGGCTAGTTACTCTCTTTGATGTTTGTTTTATGGTAGGACCATTAGCCATTAAATGACCATAACCCACCATGTGACTTTTCTCTTTTTGGATTAATATGAAGAAAACTTCCTAAAGAAGTTTTGGAACAAGCTTGTAGGAGAAGCTTTGGACACCTTTCCAAGGAGAGAAGTGATGACCAAGAGCTTCAAGGAGGCTTCTAGAGTACGCTTCCACTTCTAATTCATTTCTATCATTTCCATTCATCTTTCATGAACCAAAAAGCTGCACACTTTCTCTCTCACTTTTTTTCTCTCATCTTTTCACTCCACCAAGGTCACGACCACACTACCAAAGACCACCATCCAAGCTTGTTTAATTTTAACCCACCCACATGTTACATCTATTCATCATTCTAAGACACTTTGGTGTTGTGCTCTTGATCTAGTTCATCCATTTTCAAGTACTTCCTCAAGCTAGGGTTTTGAAAGCTTTTAAGGTGAAATTCCTTCATCTTCACTTCTCTTTTTTTTTTCAAATTCTAAGACCATGATTTTGATCCATGGTCATTCTATTTCAAGCCTTTGATGTTGATTTTTGTATGTTGTTTTCGTTTTTAAGAGCATCTTGGGAGTGGAAGTTTGATTCAAGAAAGCACCCAAGGAGTTTTGGTCATCATCTAAGGTAAGAGGGAGATTAACCTCATCAACCTATCATGGTGGTGAGGAACGAAATTGCATGTTGTAAGTGAAGAATCCATGTGAGGGTTGTTCACTTGGTTGTATGTATTTTTGGTGATTTTTGTGGTTTTTGCCATATATGATTTTATGGTTTAATATTATGCATAACCTTGGTAGAATAGAAATTTTGATGATTTAAGTATGTTGTATGCTTGGAATCTTGTTGGTAAAGATAAAAAATTTTGGGATCCAAAGGCGTAGGGCTCACGGCTCACGGCCAAGTAACCCTAAATAGGGTATCCAAGATAAACTTTTGTGTTGATTTGGAACTTAGATGCTTAGGTGGAAAGGAATTGGATTAAGGATTTATAACATTGGAAGAGAGATAGAACAAAAATTTTATCATTAAGAAAGGGATTTCGATTATTGAGTGGAAAAATAAGCTTGAAAGAGAAATTGAAAACTTAAGGTATTTTTATAAAAGGCAAAGGAAAAGAATTTATCAAATTGATATAATATGGATTCCTTGTGGGTTCTTTGTGAAAAATATTAGGAAGTACTACCTAGAGGAGCCTAGTTAGAAGAATATTGGAACTAAAGTTTATTTCTATATTAATTTTTGAAAGTTTCAAAATTAAGCTTAAAAGTGTAATAAAAGTTGTACGTGATTGAAAAATAGTGATGATGTCTTACGTAATTTAAGAATGATGATTTCTGAATTACACGATAAAGATGTTTTGCGATTGAAAATAACAGCAGTGTGTTGTCAGGCTTTTAAACAGGACATGGAGATGTTAATGACTGGTTTGGCTCACGAGTAGCTTATGTTTATAGAGAATCATGATATTAATATGTGTGTATGCAATGAGTCATTGATCATGCATTATACCAACAGTATTGATCGAGGCTTTTGCCTAGGAGTTGAATTACAACTTAGTTGCGAATTGCGTAGTGTAGATCACTTGTTGAACTTGGAAGCGTCGGGGCACGGGTATCCCATAAGTGGCCAGTTGGTAGCTCCACTGGGCCGTGATGACTGAGCAACACACCGATGATCTCGACCAGACATTATTCTATTCACGATCTGGTGTAGACTATCTTGTATAAGCCATGATGCGCAAATTGAGAAATTATAGTACTTGACTTGAGGTTGACGAGATACAGACATGTCATCTAGATCATTCTCTCCAAATTTGTGTTTAGCTCTATAGAGTAGAAAATTGGTCGATTGTGCATATGCATAGTCTGTCTACATATCGTTGTGATATTTTATATCTACTAAATTATCTTATACTTGATGCCATAACTGAAATCGCTATTTCCTATATATGAATGATATTA
Source organism: Ormosia emarginata (assembly GCA_029884605.1). Classification (NCBI taxonomy): domain Eukaryota; kingdom Viridiplantae; phylum Streptophyta; class Magnoliopsida; order Fabales; family Fabaceae; genus Ormosia; species Ormosia emarginata. The sequence goes on along the minus strand of JAQQTP010000074.1, from coordinate 20,107,380 downwards.
CTATTCTTTCTTATTTCTATGCTGCCATGTTAGAATTAATGTAGGGGATCTCACCTCTTCGTTGTGTTATTTTATTTTATGCATATATTTGATAAAGACTGAGAGGAAGACGAAGAAGGATCACATCTTTTCTATTGTGACATTTTTCTGAGATGATGGCAAAAAGAGATTGTGTTGGTTTTGTCAGAGATCAGTTCCATGGTGGTACGAATGCTTGACGTATTGATTGGGATACTGAGTATGTTAGATATGTAGGGGATGTGACTGTATCTGTACGTAGGACCTACGATAGGGATCCTATCTTCTCTCTTGACGTCTCGGTACATTTGGAGTTTGTTATACTAATTAGGGAGTTGTGGTGTGATTTGCATTACACCCCCTAGGGAGGATCAGGACTCTGTGGTGTCATTTGCTAGGACATATGCCTGTGAGACCTTGCCCCTCATCGGATCTCTATCTTCTGAGGAGGATCCGATGGAGGACCCTACTCCCTAGGCATATGGACTTAGGCTAGTTTGTGTTTTGTTAAGCAGTTTCTATATATGTCTTTTGAGTACAACTTTATGTATTTTGAGCGGACTGTGATCTATGTCCCTTATGTATATATTCTTTTGATGTGTAATGTTTTGTAATTACATCATGTGCTGTTTATGCCTTGTTTAAGTTTATGTTTTCAAAAAAAAATTGAAATTCGTATTTTACTATATTAAACCTTTTTCACATTTTGCTAAGTCTAGGAGTTTTAGTCATAAATGTGATACCCTAAGGGAGGGTGTCACATATGCTACTTCTAACTTAATCATCAATTAGTCCATAACATTTAAATAAATAATTATAGAGAGCCATATCTAAAAGTTATACATATTTATAACTTTTTACATCCTCAAAGCAAATATAAATAATTACATAAGCTTTGAACTGAATATATTAAAACTAAATTAATTTATTTCTTCTTTTATTTTCATCTTTTTACCCTCTTGTGGGGCCTTGACCTACTAACCATGAAATATAAAGGGGTGAGAACATAAAATTCTCAGTAATATAATAATATTTCGTAGCACTAATATAAATATACACAAAGGTATAGTTATAAAACTATAACTTATAATTTACTATCAATATTAAACAAATGGTTAATTTGATGCAAAATATTAATCTCACTAAGTAAAATGCTTATCTTTTATCTCACCCTTAGCCTAGCATAGGATATGCTCATCCGCCGCCTGGCTTAGGACGTAACTAGTCTACCGCCTATCTTTTATCTCACCCTTAGCCTAGCATAGGATATGCTTTTCCACTGCCTGGCTTAGGACATAACTAGTCCACCGCCTAGCATAGGATATGCATGTCCACCGTCTGGCTTAGGACGTAACTAGTCCACCACCTAGCATAGGATATGCTCATCCATCGTCTGGCTTAGGACATAATTTGTCCACCACCTAGCATATGATATGCTCATCCTTCACCTGGCTTAGAACGTAACTGGTTCACCGTCTAGCATAGGATATGTTCATCCATCGCTTGGCTTAGGACGTTACTAGTCACAACTCCACCTTTACCAAAGGGGCTTGCCTCGCTCCCTCAGTTACATATTGTGTTAAACTATGGTTCAACCTTATTGCATACGGGAACCAATTTACTAGGGTTCAACCTTATTGCATAAAGGAGCCAATTCAATAGGGTTCAACCTTATTCATAAGGGAACTAATTTACTAGGGTTCAACTTTATTGCATAAGGGAGCCAATTTACTAGGGTTCAACCTTATTATATAAGGAAGCCAATTCACTAAGGTTCAACCTTATAGCGTAAGGGAGCCAATTCACTAGGTTCAACCCATAAGGGACCACTAGGCTCAACCCATTGAGGAGCCAATCACTAAGTTCATCCCATAGGGGAGCCAATTACTAGGTTCAACCCATAGGAGAGCCAACCACTAGGTTCAACCCATAGGGAACCATCTCTTATCAAGGTTCAACTTTGATAAACAAAGGAACCACTTTTTCTAATCAACTTTATGTCTAATCAAATCTACTTTAATTCCAAAATACCATATTTTAATCAAGCTTCTCATGGAAGCTTAGTCAACAAATGACCAAATTACCCTAAGCTTGTTGAAGAAGCCACTTAACCTCTCCTCTCTTTCCTATTGCCGCTGCAATGTGGCCCTTGGGGAAGCAAAATTTTTGTTCCCACATTTAACACTTCTCACCCAAAATATCACACATTTTCTACTATCACTTTCTCTCTCTTCATTTTCACTCTTCACCATTTTCTCTCTTCTTCTTCTCCTTCACCCCTCATGGTTTTGTAGCCCCAATAGGTGACCATCACCATTTTCATTTTCTCACTTCACCATCACCATTTCTACATTCCCCTCCTCATTCTCTACATTTCCTCTTTGAAGATTTTCTTCAAAATCCATCATCTTCATCATTTTCTTCTAAGAACAAAGCTTGAAGCTTTAAGGTAAAGCTTCCATTTTTGTTTCTTCTTCTCTTCATTTTCGTGTTCCATGGTCACATTGGTGACCAAAGATTCATCTTTTCCAAGCTTAGTTGTTGATTTTTTGTGTTTGGTTTTCTTGGGTTTTTGGAGAGCCAAAATCGAATCCACCAAGAAGCACACCAAGGAGGTGATTTTCGTGTTCTTCCTTTAGGTCAGAGGGAGATTTACTCACTTCAACCATTATTAGTGGTGAGAAGACCTTTGTGTGGTTGTTGATGGAGAAATCCATATTAAATGCTTACTTTGTTTGATGGTTTTTCATGTTTTGTGTGTTCTTGATTGAGATAAATAATGATTGGTTGTTTTGAAAGCATTAAGTATGTTGGAATGCTTTGATAATGTTACATTTGAAAAATAAAAATTTTGAGGGTTTACTACCCTATTGAGAGGCCACAGTTTTGGCCATAAATTTTAAGGGTTTGAATTAATTTTTGTGTGACATGAAACCTACGTAGTTTGGCATTAAAGAATTGATGCTTGAAATGGAAGAAATTGAGTTAATAATGGTCCTGAGAGGCCACGGTTTTGAAGGGTCTTCTTGACCCAAAATTTGCGAAATAAATCAAGACTTAGGAAATTGATAATGTTGAATTCGTAATATGGAATTATGATATGTGTTGAACCATATATATGAAATTGTTGATATTGAGAATGGATTATATGGAATTGTGAGTCCATATGGGACTAAATACTTGTTGATGTGTACTTGATTAAATTGTGACAATGATGTTATTCAGAAATATATTGTTGAAGAGTACGAATGATATGCATTGTGTTATGAGGAACATGCAATTGATACACATATATGATGTAAATTGACTCGTCATGCATATGTGATGTCTGTTGGACTTTGTTGGAAAGGCGATGTGTGCTTAGGAGATTGAATAACACCTTAGTGCGAGTGCGAGTAGACTAAGCGTAGGGTCATAGTAGTTGACCTTGGGGGCATCGGGGTACGGGTGTCTCACAATAGACAGTGGTAGCTCCACTGGGGCCGTGGGATAGACCGATGCAAACACACCGACGATCTGGACCGAGACGCTGTCCTATATCGTGATCAACTGTTGAGGTGCTATGTATAAGCCATATTGAGTAAAAAATTTTATGAGATGAAGTACTTTATTTTTAAGGCTAACGAGATACTGACATGACTCCTTGATTATTCTCTCCAAAATATTGATGTCTAGTGTAACACCCCAAATTTCTTATCTATTAGACAATAATTTTGACAGTTAACAAAATTCTACTGTTTAGTGATTTCTGTGTACTGTAAAATTATTTTGAGTATTCCATCAGCGTATTTGATCGTTTTGAGTGATTTACTCTGTGTCAAGAAAATAATAATTTTCGGGCCGGGGGAAATCTTTATGTATTTATTTTTCTTGATTGTTAATTATTTTTAACAATCTGACTTGATTTTCATACGTTTTCTAATATTTGTGATTTTTGTGGATGATTATAAATTTTTATGTTTCTCTGATTATTTTTGGGCTATTTATGGGCCTAGGTAGCCTTACGTGGGCCCAGGTGGGTCCCGCAAAGTGAAAATTTTTCTACGCATAAAAAAATTTGTACTGTTGAGAGGAGACAGGGGATCTTACTAAGCCTGAATCCGGAAATAGTTTTAGAAAATTTCTTTTACTATGTTTTGTACTGTATTTAATTATCAGGCGATAAAAATACAGTAAATATATTCTTTCATAGGATTTTAGCAGATAAAAATAAATATTAGACTGTTAAGTCAACATTAGTGGGTATGATAACTTTTTGACGGACCAATAGGAAGCAAGCTTAGTATTTACGACTTTGAATATCAACCATCGATTTAATCAACGGTGTAGAATTGGTCTAATAAAATGGCTATGAACATTTATAACCATTGGATGAAGAATTAATCAAGGGTGGAGATTTGATCTTACAAAGTGATTAGGACCATTTGTGACCGTTGGATTTGGATTTAATCAATGGTGGAGATGGATCATTTATAACCATTGGATTTGGATTTAATCAATGGTGGAGATTTGGTCTTCTAAAATGGCTATTGATTAATTATGACCCTTGGATTGAAAGTAAGAAGGAGTAATCTTGACTCTTCATTTTGGAGATGCATCTAATGGCTAGGATTTGAAGGAGGAAAGATCTAATGGCCTGGATTAAGTCTTCTAATCAAAAGTCTACCATAATCCTAACCATTGATCTAATCAATGGCTTAAATTGCCCTAAATGGTGGCTAGAAAAGACGACAACTTATTGAATGCATAATGGAGGGGGGGACGGTTTTGTAGTTGTTTTAGGAGTTAAAGGAAAGTTTGAAGGTCATTATTAATGGTCTTAGTCATTATAAATCATTATTGATTCATTTTGCACTTTTAGGAGAATGCATGGAGGGGGGACGGTTTTGGTGCATGCTTTAGAGCAAAGCATGGTTTCATGACCATTATTTCCATTCTTGGTCATTATTGATTCATTTTCAAGAAGCTAAGTTATCAAGCTTTTCTCTCCACTTTCCTTTCATGGTGGTTTCGGCCAACACCTAGAAACCATGTCTCCAAGCTTCTAAAATTTCATCTAAACACATTTCCTAAACCTAAACACCATTCTAAGAACATCTCTAGTTATGAGTTTTCACAAAATCATTCATCTTGAGCTTCAAATCCAAGCTTCAAGTTTCTATCAAAAAGGGTCAAGTTCATATTTCTTCACCCAATCTTTTAATTTTGATTTTCTAAGCCATGCTTGAACCATGGTTTACCTATTTCTACACTTGTTATTGATTTTAACATTTGTTTATGATTTTTAGGGATTTTTCCATGGAGATCCACGAAATTGGTGGAAGGAAAACTAAGTGTTTTCACTTCATGCTTTATCTTAATCAAGTCTAAGAAGCCTTTCTTTCAAAAAAATCAAAAACTCCAACCTTGTTCGTTAAGAGGAACCTTCGACCATTCACCCAAAATCACCTTCCAATCTTTTTTAATTTCATCCAACCATAGATCTTGAATTTACATGATATTCTAAGCAACTTTCATGTTAGAGATTTTCTCTAAATCATCCATCTTCAACCTAAAGATTGAAGCTTTATTGGTGAAGTTTATTAATCTTCACTTTTCTTTTGATTTTCAAGGTTCTAACCATGATGCACATTCATGGTTTTCTTATTCAAGCTTTATATACTAATAAACTTGTGTTTTGTTTTGTATTTGAGAAGCCCTTGGTGATGGAGGACTTGGAAAAAGAAGTAAAACAAGGAGCTTTTGAGGATCTTCAAGAGGTAAGAGGGAGATCCATCTCACCAACCAAGTATGGTGGTGAGAGATGGTCTTATATTTGATGGATGGTGAATCTATGTGAGGATTCATATCCATGGTCATATAATTATTTGTGTGTGTTTATGTGCTTTGATTATTTGCTTATGCTTGGTATGATTTGCATGATCTATTGCTTTGATTATGACATGCTTGTGATATATATATGTTGATTATATGTGTTGTATACCATAAAAATTGTTGGAAAGGAAAACAAATTTTGGTTCCAAAGACCAAAAGGATTTCGGCCAAGACACTTCAAAATAAGGAATTTAGCTAAATTCAAGTGTCCTTAGTAGATCGGGAATGTATATATATATTGTGAATGTATGGTTTCATTTCATGTCGATTTTTATTGTATCTATATTTATCATTATCTCTTTACTCCAAAAAAAATGTACATATATTTCGATACCCGATTATTACGCTATTAAAATGGAAAAATTTTATTCAGATAACAAATATGAACCAGGTCTTAATTAATCAATGTATCTATATTTTTCGCATTTTTGTTTCATTCATTTTACTATAGTGCAACGTTCCTTCTCCTACAAAAAGGGGCGTTGCACTATCTTGATATCAGAGCCCCGATTTAAGTTTTCTTTAGGGTCTTGTGGTTTTGGACTATCTTGTTTGTGTTGTGTGATTCTCTGTGTTTGGTATTTCGAAGGGATACATTTGACTTTTCCCTATGTTTTGTATAGTTTGACTTGAAAGAGAATTATGGCTCGGAGGGGAGACATGACTGCAGCGATTGAGGCAATTCAAAAGATGGCTGAGGCTATGCTGCAACAGAACCAGCAGGCTGCTCAACAGCAAGAGAGGACTGCACAACAGCTTGAAGCCACCACTGATGCCCAAAACTTGGCGGAATTTCATCACACTAATCCTCCACAATTTAAAGGAGAATTTGATCCTAAGAAGGCTACTCTGTGGATCAAAGAGCTAGAGAAGATATTCACGGGTATGAATTGTGCTAACGACAAGAAGGTGACTTATGCTGCGTTTATGCTAGTTGGAAATGCAGAGGATTGGTGGATCGGAGAACAGAGATTGCTAGATACAGAAGGTCTAGAAATTACTTGGGCGGTATTCAGGGAGAGATTCTTGAATAAATATTTCCCGAAAAGTGCCAAACATGCTAAGGAGATGGAGTTTCTTGGCTTGTGGCAAGGAAATATGACCGTAAGTGAGTATGCTGCAAAATTTGAGAGCTTGTCGAGGTTCTCGACTTACTTTCAACACCAATCGAACGAAGTATGGAAATATCGGAAGTTTGAGGAAGGTCTAAGGCATGATGCGAAAAGAGTTGTTATAACATTGAAGATCAATCAATTTTTGGAATTGCTTGACATAAGTCACCGGGTGGAAGACTTAGACCAAGTGCGGGACACGAGGAACCGCAACTTTGGACCTTTTTAGTCCCAAAGAGGAGGAAGTAGTAATGCCAATCGTTACCAGAAAAAGCCTTATTCGAGACCACCAGGAAATCAGTATAACATCCCGAAAATTAATAATTTTAGGATAAATAGTCGTTTTATAATATTTGTGGTTTTTGAAAATTTTTCTGTATTTTTCTATGAACGTGGAATATTTTTATATTATTTCTCGTTTTGTGTGCGCACTGAGTGGAGTCGAAAAAATGAGATATTTTTTTCGAGAACCTTGAACTGTGAAAACGTCGATGAGGGATCTTACTAAACCTGAGGCCAGACATGGTTTGCGAGGTTTTACATTTTTTGAGATTTTTTTCTGATAAATAAAAATTCGCAGAATAATTTTATTATCCATTAATAAATATCAATTTTTGATAATTGTAATTTCTGTCTGCCGATAATAAATCTGATACAACGTTACTCATATTCTAGAGAACACTTTAGTGACATCACAATGATGACATCATCACCATGACATCACTTTGACTTTTCAAAAGTAGAAGCTTAGCTTCTTGAAGAAGCTTGGAGGAAGCTTCCTAGCACCTTCCTTTTGGCTTGTTGGAGAAGCTTGAAGGAAGCTTTCTTGCACCTTCCTATTGGCTTCTTGAAGAAGCCAATTCTTCTCTCCTTCTCTCCACCACACATTTTTGAGATCTCTTTGTGGCCACACAATTTAATTCATACACTTATACAAAATACACATAATTACACATTTCATGTTATTTCACCTTACTATCACTTTCTCTCTCTAATATTTCTCTCCTCTCACTTTTCTCTCAAACTTCATCTTCTCCTCCCTCTCTCTACTCCATGGCAATGCTAGCCTAAAGGGAGGCAAAATTTGTATCCCCACTTAACACACTTTGCCAAAAATATCTCATTTCAACCTAATACTTTATCTCTCTAGATTTTCTCTTCCATTTTCTCTCCTCCTTCTCTCTTCTTCCTCCTCTCCCCTACGAAATTTGCAGCCCCATTACTAACCATTTCTCTTCACTTTTCTCTTCATAAACACCATTTCTACACTCCTCTCAACCTCCTCTACACTTCTTATTTGGAGGGTTATCTTCAAAAACTCAACCTTTCCCCTCCATTTTCTCCCCTCTTCCACGGCCAAAACCACCATTGTTGGCCATCCAAGCTTTTTCATTAAACCAACCCTTGATCTTGAATCTAGACATCATTCTAAGCAACTTTTATGTTGTGACCATCATCAAAATAGTCCATTTTCATTTTGGATCTATCAAGCTTCAAAGTTGGAAACATTGAGGTAACGTTCATAACTTTTCCACCATTTTCTCCTCATTTTCGTAATCCTTGATCTCTTAGGTGATCAAGGGTTCCTTTCCTAAGCTTTGATGATGATTTTGACAAGTTTTGATGTCCTTAGGGTTTCTTTGAAGGTGTAGTACAAAAATCCTCACAAGGGACCAAGAGGCTTACTTCTTTGTGTTGTCTTCAAGAGGTAAGAGGGAGATAACCCTCTTCAACCTATCTTGGTGGTGAAGAAACCTTGTGTGATTGTTTGATGGAGAAATCCATATTTGTATGCTTACTTTGTTTAGTGATTTTGCATGCTTATGTATTCTTGATTTGGATTAACACTTGAATGGTGATCTTGAATGTATTGGATGTGTTGAAAATGCTTGATCATGTTAGGGTTGTTAAATGAAAAATTTGGAGTTTCTTACCCTAATGTGAGGCCATGGTTTTGACTAGGGTTTTGGGATACAAATTGGTTTTATATACAAATGAAATGAAGCTTATGTAACTAAATGTTAGAATTAATGGATGGAAAATTTTAAGGATTTAATACCCTAAAGTGAGGCCACGGTTTTGGCCATGGATCCTAAGAGATTGGATTAAATTGTTACGAAATAAAATTTAAGTGATTAGTATCAAGAGACTAGTGCATGAAATGTAAGGGATTTGGGACTTCTACCCTAGGGAGGCTCACGGTCTCTAGGTGTAACACCCCAATTTTTAGAAAATGTCCCGAATGTTCTGTTTGCTGTTTTTCGAGCTTTTGTATAAATGACTGTTATGTCCTTATTTTACTGTTTCTTGTTTTTCTGTATGAAATACAAATATATTTTACAGGCTAAAATTTTATTTGATCGTTTTACGTATTTTGCTTTGAGACGGTAAAATAAAAATTTTCTCGAGCTACTGTTTTAATTTTTCTGGGTGATATACAGATAATTAATACTGTCTATAATTTTATTTGAACGTTTTGGATGATTTGCTTCGTCGTGAGGAAAAATGAAAAAATGACCGTTATGTCCTGATTGTACTGTTTTTAATTTTTCTATATGTTACAGTGCTTAATATTACTGTCTGTGATTTTATTTGGACTTTTTGTGCGATTTGCTCCGGGACAGGAAAATAATATTTTTCCAGGCCTGGAAATCTTGTTTTAATTATTCAGATGGGGGATCTTACTAAACTCAATTAATGAGACAATAATTAATCTTTTAATTTTTAGGATTTAATCGTGTCCAATAAAATAATTTTGTATATTATTTTATTAGTCGATATAATTAGATGACAAAGTGGACCCTAAATGTTTTGCGGGACCCACGTTAGCTAATACAGATTAACTTAGTAGCTTAATTAAGCATCATTAGTGAAGGAATTCTCTAGAACAAGTGACTAAGCTAGATGACTAGGTTAATTAGTGACTAAGCATGGTGACTAAGGCTAATGACAAGGCAAGGATGAACCAATAGGAGCCAAGCTTGCTAACCAAGTTTTGATCTTGGCCTTTGATGCATTCTAAGGCAAGGATGAAGCCAAGCAAGGCTACACCTTGCATGGCATGAAGTTCACGGCCATTTGGCCTTTGGGAGACCAAATTCACTTTGTGTTCATGCAACTTTCTCTCTTCTCTCTCTTCCAAAAACCCTAAACACCATTGAAGCTCTTTTGAAGCTCCATTCGGCCAAGCCTTGTTCTACACCATCCAACAACCCAAAATTCTATCCAACCAAGTTTTCTAAACCTAAACACAATCCTAAGAACATCTCTAGTTGGGAGTTCTTGCAAAATCCTTCATTTGAAGCTTGAAAACCTACTTGGAAGATTCAACCAAGAAGGTGAAATTCCTAGTTTTTCTTTTCTAAACTCTTTTTCAAAGTTCTAAGCCATGATTTCTCCATGGTTTAAGCTCTCTTTCTATGGTTAGTAACTTGTAGTTTTGTTTAAGCTTGTTAGGTAATTTGAAGGAGAAAACCGAAACATAAGGAAAGGTGTGAAAGAGTTTTAGTCTTCATTTAAGGTAAGAGGAAGACTAATCTTATCATCTATGGATGGTGGTAAGAAGATGGAGTGTGATTTTTGTGATTGTAGAATCCATAAGGATTCATTTGTGTGATTGTTAGTAGCTTGTTTATGTGTTTGTGTTTTTGTTAGTAGCTTTCCTATTTGATGTTTGTAATAATTTGCATGTCTATAAGCTTTGATTGCATGTCTACAAGCTTTAATCTAGGTTATAAGTGTTAGAAATATATTGCATGTGTTTGAAAGGTAGGATAATTTATAGGATGTGAATAATATGTCAAGGATTGCATGAGTATTCCAAAGAACACAAACCTTGAGGCTTACGGCCATGACCAAAATGGAGAACCAAAATGTTCTCTTAATTTTCCTAAAATGAGATTTAATTAACCTAGGAACATTAACAAGGTATCACATTGTTTAAATTAAAGAAAATGAATTTAGAAATCAAATGACATAATTTTATGTTTAGGCCAATATGCCAAACCACTTATATATGATTTCTAAGATCAATTCCAAACCTTTTTCAATCAAGATAACGCAATATTTATTAAAAAGGAATTTTTTTAGAGGAGTTTTAAAGAAATTAATTGATTAGAATTAAGTATCTTGAATTAAAACTATTGATTTTATTATTAGAAGGAAAATACAGAAACTTTTGAGAATTTCTAACATATGGCTCATGCTGTATTTTGAAGCATGTTAGTAGTTTTCAAAAGGATTAATTATATGGTTTAAAAATTTAATAAACAGAATTTTTACGATAAAATTAGGAAACCATTAATATAATTTTCTAAGCAAAATACTGTCAATTTTTAGTAAAAACGGACAAATAAGATAGGAAAGATGTCCAAAAGACAGTATACGGTATTGAAAATATTTTACGTAGTTTAAATGTATTATTTATTATTTCTGTTTATTTAAACAGTAATTTTTAAGGAGTTTGGACAAGAAAATGATTTAAAAATCTTACGCGATTGAGAAAATGTATTAAAAACTCTACGCGATTTTGAAAACAGAAAAATAAATTTACGCGATTTAAAAATGTTTGTAAAAATGACGAGATTGTGAAAACGCGATAAAATTTCTACGCGATTGACTGAAATGGTATTTTCCATATTCTTTCTAGATTTTCTGTATTTTTTCTGCTGTCGGGCTATGAGGTGAACCCGTACAGGCTTTGGAACAGTATTTGTCCGGTGGGACTTACTGTATCTTTTTATCTTAGTTATGCCGCTTTTGGTGGATTGGTTGACGAGGGAATCACATCGTGTTGTCGATGCGATAAACGTAGTGTGGTTCATTATTCTTATGAACTTGGAGACGTTAGTGTACGGATTCCATATATGGACAGTCGGTCGCTCGGCATTGGGCCGTGGTAACCGATAGCACACTAATGAACTCGACACGCACTATTTTTAATCGAGATTTCGTAAAGTCTAATAGTACATTGCCTGTAGTGCCACAATGTGAGACCGTGAACTACACCATGCTTTGGATGATGGATTCCATATGACTTGGGGCTATAGACGCAAAGTGTCACAGCGCAATAGTTTGGTTGGGCAGCCGTGGTACTAATAGATTTTGCGAGTCATTCTCTCTCTAATATCTGTTTGTGTTTAGCTCCATGGAGTAGGATCGTGTCATGTTGCATTTAATTATATCTTGAACATTATTTATTTTATCTGTTTATTCATTTATTTGGTTATTGATTCTGAGAAATTGTCTGTTTCTGAAGTTATTTTATCTGTGATGTTATATTGTATGTGTTATTGATTTATCTGTGAAATTATGTGTTGTTATGATAATTAGATTTTTACACTATACTGTTATTAAATTTATGTTATAGCTTTTCATATTGCATGAACTGTATATCTGTTGTTTGTCATTTTCTTATTTGTCATGTTTGTGATGATTTTAGATTATCTTACCTCTTTCTTTATTGTATGTGTTTTCTGTATATTTATTTTACGCGGTAAAGAGTTTGAGGAAGAGGAACAGCCTCTTGAGATTCTGTATCTCGAGGAGGAGGAAGATCAGCAAGCCGAAGATCAGTTCGACGATCAAGAACCATCTGATCATCCATATCCATTGGACTGATTAGTTTGGGTATGGCGGTGCCAGGATTTTTGGGGTTTGTGACACTCGAGTTTCACGGTGGATCGTTAGCTTGACATATGCGAGGAGACAGAGATTCCGTGACGTATGCGGGACGGCTGACTGTGTCCCTACGTCATAGGTTTGATGACGAGCCAGTGATGACGACGACTGTGTTTCTGCACTTAGAGTTACCTTTATCCATTAGGCGTCATTGGGGTGGTGTATCCATTGAGCCTAGTGAGATGACACTCGTATCGACTGTGCGGTCTCATGTCCGCCGAGTGTCGAGGCATCCTGGATATTTATCTTCTGATGAGTTTCCTGAGAGTGATCCATCAGAGGATTAAATATTTATGATGTATTTTTTTTGGGCGCGTCTGCGTATGTATATATTGACTCTTTACTGTTTTTCTTTACTGTTTCTGTTTAAATATTTGTAGTTGTAGTTGTAAATTATTTGTATAACTTATAACTTGGACCATATGTATATTATGAGTGATGTTGTTCTGTTTATTTTATATTTCTGCATTATTTTGTTTAATAATATTCTGTTTAACAGGAATTATTTTACAACCCATATTAATACGTAATAAATGTTTTACAACTTGGGTAGATTTTATTTATTTCTTTTTATATATGTGACATCCCCACAAGGGTGTTACACTAGGAGGATTAATGGTCCAAGTTATGATTCTTGGTGCAACATTGGGAAATTTTAGATTCCATAGGAGTTCATAAAATGGAAAGAATAAAGGAAAAGACTTTATCCTATGAATTGAAGTGATTTTAACATAAGGGAAGAACAAGAGAGTGGTGAGGCTTGTAAAACCTTCGAGTAATTTTTAAGTGAGCATAATTAATTAGATTAAGGAACTTGATCAACCTAAAGGAATGAAGATTTAATGAGGACTACAAGAGAGTCCCTCTAGAGAATGAATTCATAAGAGATGTTAATTAAAGTGAAACCCGAAATAAACCTCTAAAAGTGTGCTATCACTCTTGAGAAATTAATACTATATTATTATGGTCCCGTGTTTGGGACTAGAATTTTGTTGCTACTTATTTGGCCAAATTATGGCATGTATGAAAAATATATCATTATTGTTGGATATATATGATTGTGCATGGAGTCAACATGCATTGAGCATCATACATTGTTGGTTATTGTGCCGATGTACTGAAATCGGGTGGATCAGTGTTATTATGTAATTGTATGGGCGGTTATGTAATATCATTGATACTATTGGTGTTAGACAATGGTATGGGCCATTGTTTAATATTATTAGGGATAGTACAATGATGGCTTGAGTTATGCGCATTCGCATTGAACAATTTGCTCAGTCGATGACTGTTAAAAGGCTGTATGAGCCTATGAATGAGAATTGAATAGCGTGGTCTATGATGGATCTCTGGGTGCGTCAGGGCGCGGTGATCCCTCTAGTGACCTGTTTTGTCACATTGTATACCCTTGGCTAGAAAGCCGATTGCAACACACTGACGAGGAACTGACAAACACTATTCTCTTTGTGGTCCGGCGTAGACTGTCATTGAGGGGAACAGACACTACTGGAACGTTCATCTTTGAAATGGAATAGAAAATCTTGGTACCAAGTACACATGCATTGTGAGTCGGCATTGTTAGTCGGCATATCATTTGGTACTCATTTATATGATGATTATACTATTATGTTATTGATGTCATGATTATCTGAAATGTTTTTAATTGTTCATTATCTGAGATTCTGATGTTGTTTTCTTTTACCGTATGTGATTACTGTTGCTTAAATGTTATTGCTCTATTATGCGGGTGCTCTGCGCCATTCTATTTCTTTACTGCCATAATTGGTAATGTAAGTAGGATGTCTCACCTCTTTCCTGTATCCTTGTATTTTTGTTATATATATTTGCTAAAAGATCGTGAGGAAGGAGACGAGGGACCACACCCTTACTGATTGGATTGAGCTGATTCATTATTTTCGATATGGCGTCTGGACGAGATTTCTTCAATTACGCATGGGTGCAACTTTGCAGAGGCATTGATGCCTAACATGTCGATTAGGACTTCGTGTGTCACCTATATATGGGGTCGCAACTTTGTCTGCTAGTAGTACCTATCTCAGGATTACTACTTTCCCCTTTTGTGCTTTAGTACCCGCTGTATTTTATTTGAATATGTAAGTAATATATATTTCGTGTTATTAGTACTTTGTGTTAAGGATGAAAATACTATATATAGAATATGTTTTCCTTTCGTGGTCGTGTTTTAAATGGTTGGGGACTAAATATGCATTCATTTAGGGGTTATATTTCCTATTTATGCATAATGGAAATAATTAATTTTGAAAATACTGTTTTAAAGACTACGACACGTCTTGATTTAGTGACTGTAGTATAATGACGATTGTGCCGTGGTTACTATATCAAGGGGTGTTACAATTAGGTGGTATCAAAGCAGTTCATCTTATTGAGTCGGGGTATGGACTTGCTATGTTTAGGCATGTTAGAGTTTTTGTATGTTGTGCACTTCCTTGTCTCTTGATTGAAATGATGGGAAAGGAATGCATGGCTTGCCATAGGTTGAATGTTAGTAGCTACTGTTATACAGTTGCATGATATTGAGGATTGGCCTACTCAATATGAAATGTTTTATGTGTTCAGGAAACTATGACTTCGCCTAGGTGTACCGTACCGTACTGTATTAGGGGAATATGAATTCTTTTAATAAGGAGATTAAAAGGTTTTGGGGAATCGATCTTCAGGAGAAAGGATTAATTGGTGTAAGTTTGGTTTAAAAAGCTGTTTGGGGGTTGACGACTTGCAAGAGGTTTCACCATAGGAGGAAGAATGAAGAAGCTCGAGTTGGAGACTGTTAGGATTCGTGAATTGAACTTGTCTTGTTTGAATTGTGTGATTCTATGTGTTTAGCTTCCGAGAGGAGACAATGTTGTTTGAAATAATTACATTTGTTTTGTTGTGTTATGTTTTGTCTGTCTTCGAAGAAAGTCAATGGCTCGTGACAAACGTACGCATGTGAGCGCAGGACACAACAATGGGAGTATGGCTGCGACTGCAAAAGAACGGCAAAGGATAGCTGAGGTGACAACTCAGCAAGGTCAAGGGGCCACGCAGCGACGAGAATTGGAAGTTGAGGTTCAAAATCTGTTGGAGGAAAATCGGAATTGGGGTAACCTTGGACTGCTTAGATTCCAAAGGAGGAATAATAGAAAGGTTAATCAGTTTAAGCGAAAACCTTATTCACAATTGTCAAGGAAACAACAACAACACCCAACTCATGGAGAAAGTGCTAGTGGTAATAGATCCAGTCAGACCTCGACATCTCTGCCGAGATGTAAGAAATGCAGAAAGAACCACTTCACAAGGGAGTGTAAGATCAAAGGGATAATCTACTTCAGGTGCAGAAAGCCCGGACACGTTTCTAAACAATGTGCTTTAGCGAAGAAGAAGTCTTATGTTAATGATGCGTGTGCTTTAAGATCCCAAGCTGAAGGGAAAGATTACACCCTGGATGGAGCGAAGGTTTTTGAGACTGAAAATCCAAACGATGGAGATTGTGCCACAAACGATGATCCCGTAACTGTGCCGTAAAGTTTTGGGGGCCACCCATTTCTTTATAGTGTATGACCGTGTGGATCATTTAGATTCATTTGTGTCTTTATTATCTCAACTTAGTTGTTTCCATTTATATTACTGAGACTTGTTGTTGATACTTAAGTTTGTTTAATCTATCCTATTTCTACTAAAGATCGAATCTTTTGTTGATTTGTCTTGCTTACCTAAAATCACACCTATTAGAATTCATGATTATAGAAATTGATTGGTCACTTTCTAGTTATATCCTGCTAGATCGTTCCAATGAAAACCTTAGTGATTTTTGAAACTAAGACTTTTGAATTCGTAATGGCCAATAAAGTTGAAGCATTGTTAGGAAAAGGAGCCTAAGGATTCATGTTGGTGTCTTCCTTGGAGGACAAAAGCAAGGGGAATATAAATGTCACTTTTGTAGTCAAAAAGTTTCGCATGATGAGCTACAATGCTATCAGTTAAGGAGAAGAATGGAACTTCTCGATGAGATGAGGACTGTTGCCAGTTGGACAAGATTACGAGCAAGAATGAGTGTCTTTGGAGAAAGATGAACGATTCGAGGGACCAAAAAGAAAGGAGTCATTGTTCTCTCCAAGATAGATGTACGTTATGGTCATCATTAAATTTGTGGGAAATAGAGAAGGTCCCCAAAACGATTTTTCGAACGTGCTGTGGGCACTATGGGCATCTCGTGATGCCGTTCGAAGTAATAATCGCTCCTATTGTATTCATGAACTGCATGAATCAAATCTTTCGTCCTTGCCTAGACAAGATTGTTGTTGTCTTTATCAATGACATTTTGATCTATTCTAAAAAACGTGGAGAAACATGTTGGGCATCTCGATCCGATTTTCCAGACTTTAAAGGAGAAGGAGCGAATGCCAAAGTATATATAAAAAAAAGAAATTTTTCTCGTTTGAAGAGGTTCAGTTTCGAGTCATGAGAATTCAAATGAAAGGATTGCTATGAGTCTGTCAAAAGTCGAAGTAGTTTTGCAATGGGAAAGATGGGAAACCATGACACCCTCGTAATTTACAAGGTTAGTTTCCATCGAAGGAGCGTCGATGAATTCTCCAAGATAGTAGAATCCCTTACTTAGCTTACAAACAAAGAATCAAACTTTTTGGTGGACTAACATATATAGAGGAAGTTTTCCAAGGATTGAGGAGGTATTCGAATACTCGCCAATTTTGGTTCTACTAGATCCCAAGGAACCATTTGAAGCGTTTTGTGATGCCTCACATCAAGGTCTAGGATGTGTGATTATGTAAAGTTAGGAAGTTGAGAAGAATTACTCAACTCACGACTTGGTGTTAGTCGTAATTGTATTTGCTCTGAAAATATGGAGATACTTGCTACGATCAACGCCTTTGGCAGACATAAGGGTCTAAAGTATCTGTTCGACGAAAAGGAATTGAACATGAGATAGAGAAGGTGATTAGAATTTTTGAAGGAGTATGACGCCTAGCTTTAGTGTCATCTTGTCTGAGTTACCAATAAACTCACTCCAAAATTCTACGAACTATATCAAATTTCTGTCAGATCGGTCCGATAGCTTACCAACTAGTTTTTCTACCTTTTCATCCTACTATATTCATAATATTTTCCATAGGTCATAATTGCGATGGTATATCCCCGATCCAGCCATGTCGTCGAACGGGACACAGTATAATTAAGAGAGAGCTTGATCTATGAAATGCTTCTTGTGAAAATCAAGAATAGGAGGGCAAAGCAAAACGGAGGTAGGGAGATCACATTGGTAAGGGTGATCTGAATTGACGTGATTAGAAGCGTGACGTGGAGGTTAGAAGATAAGATGAAGAAACAGTGTCAATATTTATTTTAAGGAATGAAAATTTCGAGGATGAAATTTCTATTTGAAGGGGAGAGTTGTAACATTCCGAAAATTAATAATTTTAGGATAAATAGCCGTTTTATAATATTTGTGATTTTTGGGAAATTTTCTATATTTTTCTGTGAACGTGGAATATTTTAATATTATTTCTTATTTTACGTGCACGCTGAGTGGAGCCGAGAAAATAAGATATTTTTCCCGAGAATCTTGAACTATGGAAACGTCGATGGGGGATCTTACTAATCCCAAGACCAGACACGGTTTGCGACGTTTCACCTTTTTCAAGATTTTTATCTGATAAATAAAAATTCGCAGAATAATTTTATTATCTGTTGGACAATAAATATCAATTTTTGTTAATTGTAATTTTTGTCTGCTAATAATAAATCTGATACAACGCTAGTCATATTCTAGAGAATACTTTAGTGACATCACAATGATGACATCATCACCACAACATCACTTTGACTTTTCAAAAGTAGAAGCTTAGCTTCTTGAAGAAGCTTGGAGGAAGCTTCCTAGCACCTTCCTTTTGGCTTGTTGGAGAAGCTTGAAGGAAGCTTCCTTGCACCTTCCTATTGGCTTCTTCAAGAAGCTAATTCTTCTCTCCTCTCCACCACACATTTTTGAGATCTCTTTATGGGCACACAATTTAATTCATACACTTACACAAAATACAAATAACTACACATTTCATCTTATTTCACCTTACTATCACTTTCTCTCTCTAATATTTCTATCCTCTCACTTTTCTCTCAAACTTCATCTTCTCCTCCCTCTCTCTACTCCACGGCAATGCTAGCCCAAAGGGAGGCAAAATTTGTCTCCCCACTTAACACACTTTGCCAACAATATCTCATTTCAACCTAACACTTTCTCTCTCTAGATTTTCTCTTCCATTTTCTCTCCTCCTTCTCTCTTCTTCCTCCTCTCCCCTACGAAATTTACAGCCCCATTACCAACCATTTCTCTTCACTTTTCTCTTCATAAACACCATTTCTACACTCCTCTCAACCTCCTCTACACATCCTATTTAGAGGGTCATCTTCAAAAACTCAACCTTTCCTCTCCATTTTCTCCCCTCTTCCACAGCCAAAACCACCATTGTTGGCCATCCAAGCTTTTTCATTAAACCAACCCTTGATCTTGAATCTAGACATCATTCTAAGCAACTTTTATGTTGTGACCATCATCAAAATAGTCCATTTTCGTTTTGGATCTATCAAGCTTCAAAGTTGGAAACTTTAAGGTAAAGTTCATAACTTTTCCACCCTTTTCTCCTCATTTTCATAATCCTTGATCTCTTAGGTGATCAAGGGTTTCTTTTCTAAGCTTTGATGATGATTTTGATGAGTTTTGATGTCCTTAGGGTTTCCTTGAAGGTGTAGTACAAAAATCCCCACAAGGGACCAAGAGGCTTGCTTCCTTGTGTTGTCTTCAAGAGGTAAGAGAGAGATAATCCTCTTCAACCTATCTTGGTGGTGAAGAGACCTTGTGTGATTGTTTGATGGAGAAATCCATATTTGTATGCTTATTTTATTTGGTGATTTTGTATGCTTATGTATTCTTGATTTGGATTGACACTTGAATGGTGATCTTGAATGTATTGGATGTGTTGAAAATGCTTGATCATGTTAGGGTTGTTAAATGAAAAATTTGGAGTTTCCTACCCTAATGTGAGGCCACGATTTTGACTAGGGTTTTGGGATATAAATTGGTTTTGTGTGCAAATAAAACGAAGCTTATGTAACTAAATGTTAGAATTAATGGATGGAAAATTTTAAGGGTTTAATACTCTAAAGTGAGGCCATGGTTTTGGCCATGGATCCTAAGAGATTGGATTAAATTGTTGCAAAATAAAAAATTTAAGTGATTAGGTATCAAGAGACTAGTGCATGAAATGGAAGGGATTTGGGACTTCTACCCTAGGGAGGCTCACAGCCTCTAGGAGGATTAATGGTCCAAGTTATGATTCTTGGTGCAACATTGGGAAATTTTAGATTCCTTAGGAGGTCATAAAATAGAAAGACTTTATCCTATGGATTGAAGTGATTTTGACATAAGGGAAGAACAAGAGAATGGTGAGGCTTGTAAAACCTTCGAGTAATTTTTAAGTGAGCATAATTGATTAGATTAAGGAACTTGATCAACCTAAAGGAATGAAGATTTAATGAGGACTACAAGAGAGTCCCTCTAGAGAATGAATTCATAAGAGATATTAATTAAAGTGAAACCCGAAATAAACCTCTAAAAGTGTGCTATCACTCTTGAGAAATTAACACTATATTATTGTGAGTCCGTGTTTGGGACTAGAATTCTGTTGATGCTTATTTGGCCAAATTGTGGCATGTATGAAAAATATATCATTATTGTTGGATATACATGATTGTGCATGGAGTCAACATGCATTGAGCATCATACATTGTTGGTTATTGTGCCGACGTATTGAAATAGGGTGGATCAGTGTTATTAAGTAATTGTTTGGACGATTATGTAATATCATTGATACTAATGGTGTTAGACAATGGTATGGGCGATTGTTTAATATCATTGGGGACAATACAATGATGGCTTGAGTTATGCACATTCGCATCGAACAATTTGCTCAGTCGATGACTGGTAAAAGGTTGTATGAGCCTATGAATGAGAATTGAATAATGTGGTCTATGATGGATCTCTAAGTGTGTCAGGGCGCGGTGATCCCTCTAGTGACCTGTTTTGTCACATTGATACCCCTGGCTGGAAAGCCAATTGCAATGCACTGACAAGGAATCGATAAGCACTATTCTCTTCGTGGTCTAGCATAGATTGTCATTGAGGGGAACAGACACTACTGGAACGTTCATCTTTGAAATGGAATAGAAAATCTTGTTACTAAGTACACATGCATTGTAAGTCGACATATCATTTGGCACTCATTTATATGATGATTATACTATTGTGTTATTGATGTCATAATTATCTGAAATGTTTTTAATTGTTCATTATCTGAGATTCTGATGTTGTTTTCTTTTATCGTATGTGATTACTGTTGCTTAAATGTTATTGCTCTGCTATTTGGGCACTCTGCGGCGTTCTGTTTCTTTACTACCATAATTGGTAATGTAAGTAGAATGTCTCACCTCTTTCTTGTATCCTTGTATTTCTATTATATATATATATTTGTTAAAGGATCGTGAGGAAGGAGATGAGGGACCACACCCTTACTGATTAGATTAAGCTGATTCATTATTTTCGATATGGCGTCTAGACGAGATTTCTTCAATTACGCACGGGTGCAACTTTGCGGAGGCATTGATGCCTAACATGTCGATTGGGACTCCGAGCGTCACTTATATATGGGGTCGCGACTTTGTCTGCTAGTAGTACCTATCCTAGGGTTACTACTTTCTCCTTTTGTGCTTTAGTACCCGTTGTATTTTATTTGAATATGTAAGTAATATATATTTTGTGTTATTAGTGCTTTGTGTTAAGGACGAAAATACTATATATGGAATATGTTTTCCTTCCATGGTTGTGTTTTAAATGGTTGGGGACTAAATATGCATTCATTCGGGGCTTATATTTCCTATTTATGCATAATAGAAATAATTAATTTTGAAAATACTATTTTAAAGACTGTGACACATCTTGATTTAGTGATTGTGGTATAATGACGATTGTGCCGTAGTTACTATATCAAGGGGTGTTACAATCAGCAAGAACGACCACAAGGTGGAAGTCCTAGAGGAAGTCTGGGTAGAACTGGTTAAACTACGACGTTTACACCGTGATGCATGATGTGCGGGAAAGAGCACTACACGAGGGATTGCACAATCAAAGGGATCATTTGTTTCAAATGCGAGAAGGCCAGACATGTTTCTCGCGACTGCAATCAAACAAAGGCTGAACCTTCGGTTAATGCTGCAAGAACTGCGAAACCGCAGGTTGGAGGTAGAGTTTACACCTTGAGTGGTATTGAAGCCTCTCAATCCGAAGATCTTATGTAACACCCTTATGGGGATGTCACATTTATAAAGAAAATAAAATAAAGATAAATAAAATCTACCCAAGTTGTAAAACATTTGTTATATAATAATATGGGTTGTAAAATTTTTCTGATTACACAGAATATTATGAGATAAAATAACACAGAACATAAAATAAGCACACTATTATCACACATAATATACAGATGGTTCCATCATAGGTTATTCAAATAATGTACAACTACAAATATTTAAAAAAACTAAAACAATAAATAAAGCAGTAAAAGGTCAATATATACAAACGCAGACGCGCCCAAGTACACATCATAAATATCTAACCTTCTGAAGGATCACTCTCGGCTTCGTCTAGATATCCCGGATGCTCGACCGGCGTCGGACACGAGTCCGTGCAGTCGATACACATCGCTTGATCTCACTAGGCGCCTCAAACATACCACCCCAATGACGCCTAAGAGATAGCGACAACTCCACATGTAAGTACAACATGGTGGAAAAGATCGGCACTCTATCAAACTCCGTCCGTATGGGTCACAGTCAGACGCCCTACGTACGTCACCGAGTCTCTATCCTCTCGCAGACGCCAGGCTTCAGAGCCTCCGTGAAACTCAAGTTGCACGAATCCAAAGAATCCTAGTAGTGCCATACCTACACAATCAATCTAATGGATATGGATGATCGGATGGTTCTTGATCGTAGAATTGATCTTCTGCTTGCTGCTCTTCCTTCTCCTCGGGATACTCACACTCAAGAGGTTGTTCCTCTTCCTCTAACTCTTTATCACATAATTAAAAATATACAGATAACACATACAAGAAAGAGGTAAGATAATCTATATCACCACAAACATGGTAAAATAAGAAAACGACAATACAACAGGTATAACAGTTCATACAATATAGCATACTATAATAGCATAAATAAAAATACAAGATAACACAGATGTAATATAACACAGAACTCAATGTAACAACAACATATAATGGTACAGATAGATAAAATGTTACAGATGGATAAAATGTTATAGATAAATAGCATTAAAATGTATGACATAATAGTATATGA
Source organism: Ormosia emarginata (assembly GCA_029884605.1). Lineage (NCBI taxonomy): Eukaryota > Viridiplantae > Streptophyta > Magnoliopsida > Fabales > Fabaceae > Ormosia > Ormosia emarginata. Next base: position 20,084,248 of record JAQQTP010000074.1, on the reverse strand, counting down.
AATGTGACTCAACCCTACTCCATGGAGCTAAAAACACAGACATCAGAGATAATGACCCGCAAAATCTATTAGTACCGTCGACCGCCCATAACTATTCTACTGTCTCACGTTACGTCTATAGCCCACTGTCAAAACGTCGTGGTGTAGCACACTGTCATAACGTCGTGTCACTACAGACTTGTACTAAATAGATTTCACAAGATCTTGATTAAGTATAGTGCGTGTCGAGTCCATTAGTGTGTTGCCAGTTACCACGGCCCAGAGGAGCGACCAACTGTCCACAAATGGAATAATCCGCACACTAATGTCTCCAAGTTCATTCAGGTTGAATCACACTACGCTTATCACACCGACAACACGATGTAATTCACCTCGTCAATCAATCCACCAATTATCAACCAAATTGGCACAACTCAATGCATGATAAAAATTACCAGAATACCCTCAATGGCAAAAATTCCAAATATGCCCTCAATGGAAAAAATTACGAAAATGCCCTCACTGGCAAATTTCATATATATATACAGTATGTCCCACCTGACAGTACTGTTTCACAATCTGTCCGGGTCCACCACTTTGGCCCGACAGTAAAAACTTGCTATTTTCATCAATCGCTTAGAAATTTTATCGCGTATTCAAAATTTCATCGTTTTTACAAATATTTTTAAATCGCGTAAATATATTTTACTGTTTTTGAAATCGCGTACTATTTTTCAAACATTTTCTCAATCGCGTAAGATTTTTAAATTATTTTCTTGTCGGATTTCCTTAAAAATCACTATTTAAATAAATGAAAAATAAGATTTAATACGTTTGAACTACATAGAATATTTTTCATACTGTATAAATTATATTGGATATCTTTTCTATCTTATTTGTCTGTTTTTAGCAAAAATTGATAGTATTTTTCTTAGAAAAGGTATGATAATAGTTTTCTAAGTTTTTTGTAAAAATTTCCTTTTATTTATATTATAACCATTTAATTATACTTTTGAAAACTACTAACGTGCTTCAAAATATAAAATGAGCTCTACGTTAGAAATTTTACAAAAGTTACTGTATTTCCTTTTAAACATTAAAATCATTAGTTTCAACTTCTTTAACTTAATCTAATCATTTTATTTCCTCAAAAATCATTGTAATAAAATTCCTTTTAGCATTATTCCTTAACCTTGATTGGAAATAATTTTAGAAATCAAAACATTCAACTTAGGCATGTTGGCCGAAATTACCAAAACTTTGATATTTGATCTTTGGATCATTTTTCTTCTTCTAAATCATGTTGTACTTTGTCATTTTACCTAAGTCAATTAAATCACTCTTTTAGAAAATTGTTGAGAACATTTTGGTTCCCATTTTAGGTTGAGGCCGCGAGCCTTGATTTTGTGTTCTTTGGATCACTCATGCAAACCTTAGCATGTTATTCACATCCTACCAATTATCCATGCATTTCTAACACATACAATATTTTTAAAGCTTGTAGACATACATATTAATACAAATCACAAATAGGAAAGCTATTAAAACAAACACACAAATGAATCCTTATGGATTCTACAATCACAAACAATTCCATTTTCTTACCACCACCCAAGGATGATAAGATTCATGTCTTCCTCTTACCTTAAGTGAAGACAAACACTCTTTCACTCCTTTCTATGGTTTCGGTTTTCACCCTCAAAAGTCACCTATCAAACTTAAATAATTTCTACAAGTTACTAACATGAAAGAAAGCTTAAACCATGGATCATTCATGGCTTAGAACCTTGAAAAAGAATTTAGAAATGAAAAACAAGAAATTTCACCTTCAAGGTAGAATCTCCAAAGTAGTTTTTCAAGCTCAAGATGATGGATTTTGCAAGAACTCTCAACTAGAGATATTCTTAGAATTGTGTTTAGGTTTAGAAAAGTAGGTTAGAAGAAATTTTGGGTGGATGCATGATGAAGAATGGTGCTTGGCCGAATAGACCTTCAAAAAGACATCAATGGAGTTTGGTATTTTTGGAAGAGAGAGAAGAGAGAAAGTGCTAGAAAATTAAGTGATAATTACCGTCCAAGGAGCCATATGGCCGTAGACTTCAATGGCAAGGAGGTGTCCACTTGGTTGGCTCCATCCAAGCCTTAGGAACGATCAATGGCTAGCATAAACCCTTGGCCTCCAAGCTTAGTTCCTATTGGTTAATCCAAGCCTTGTCATTAAGCCTTGTCACTAATTAAGCCTAGTCATTAAGCCTAGTCATTAAGCTACTACTCCAAAACGTTAACTGTTTCGCTAAACGTGGGTCCCGCAAAACATTTTCGGGTCCATTACCGCTTATTTGTACTGACTAATAAAATAATATTATAATAATATAAAATTATTTTATTGCACAGTTAAATCCTAAAAATTAAAAGATTACTAACCGTATCATTCAGAATTGGGTTTAGTAAGATCCCCTAGCTCCGAATAATTAAAATAAGATTTCCCCAATCCGAAAAATATTATTTTCCTGTCCCGGAGCAAATCACACAAAAAGTTCAAATAAAATCATAGATAGTAAAATAAAACAGTATTTCATACAGAAAAATAACAAACAGTACAAAAAGGATATAACGGTCATTTATCCTAAAGTTAACACAGAAAACAGTACCTTCGGGACACAACGATAATTCACCCAAAAGTTTAGAGTGTTACATCTTATACAAGGAGAAGGTCTTATAGAGGGTAATCTTTTAACCATACTGTATGACTCTGGGGCAACCCATTCTTTTATTTCCTATAACTGTGTGAAACGACTTGGTTTGCTTGTGTCTTCTTTGCCTTTTGACTTATCTGTTTCAACCCCTACTACTAAACATGTTGTTACTGCCAAAGTCTGTTTAAATTGTCCATTGGTTGTTGAAGGTCGAATCTTTTTTGTTGATTTGATCTGTTTACCTCTTTCCTAGTTAGACATAATTTTAGGAATGGATTGGTTATCTTCTAACCATGTCTTGTTAGATTGTTCTAGAAAAACCATAGTTTTCCCTTTGGATGAGAATTCTAGATTTTTTATGGCCAACCAAGTGAAAGCTTTCTTGAAAGAAAGAGCTCAAGGATACATGCTATTATCTTATTTAAAAGTCGAGAATGAGGTAAATGTGGACGCAATTGTAGTGGTTAGAGAATTTCCCGAAGTTTTTCCTAAAGATGTACCTGGTTTACCACCGGAGCGGGAGATCGAGTTCACCATTGACCTTGTACCTGGAGCTGGTCCTATTTCCATAATGCCCTACAGAATGTCACCAGTAGAGTTAGTCGAACTCAAGAAGCAGTTGGAAGAACTCCTGGAGAAGCAATTTGTTAGACCTAGCGTGTCGCCTTAGGGAGTGCCGATACTGCTAGTTAAGAAGAATAATGGTACTTCACGATTATGCGTGGACTATCATTAGTTAAACAAAGTCACAATCAAGAATAAGTATCCACTTCCAAGGATAGATGACTTGATGGATCAATTGAAGGAAGCAGCAGTATTTTCTAAGATTGATTTGCGATCAGGTTACCATCAAATCAGAGTAAAAGTGGAAGACATTCCCAAAACAGCTTTTTGTACTCGTTATGGACACTACGAGTACCTGGTGATGCCATTTGGCATAACGAATGCACCTGCCATATTCATGGACTATATGAATGGATTCTTTCGCCCTTATTTAGACAGGTTTGTTATTGTCTTCATTGATGATATCCTGATCTACTCTCGAAATCAAGAAGATCATGCTAAACACCTCAGCTTAGTCCTTCACATTTTGAGAAAGAAAAGGTTGTATGCCAAGTTATCCAAATGTGAATTTTGGCTGGATGAGGTCAAGTTTTTAGGCCATGTGATCTCAAAGGAAGGGATTGCTGCAGACCCGTCAAAGGTAGAAGTTGTTCTGTGTAACGCCTATTTTTCTTAGTAATCGCGAAGAAGGAGCTTCACACTATGATACTTTAAAACGTAAAGCGAAACATGAAGACGAAATAAATTAATTGCGAAAAATGGTAGTTATTTTGAATACGTTGACCCGGTTCATTTATTATGATTATTTAAATTCCCTTAAAATCTATCACGTAGAGAAGTAATAATTAGAACAGTGACAATAAAAAGGTGACTGCGGGATTTAAAGATGCAAACCCAAGTGCAGGTTGTCTCAAGTAATAAATTTCTCGGGAGTCCGAGGTCAATCCATAGGGAATTGATGAAGAAAAATTAATTGAGGTAAGAAAAGGATTTGTCACAACACCCAAAGTAATAAAAGATGTTCACAAATGAATTTAAGAACTTGCTTGGGTTAGGAGATCCACTCTTGGTAATAAATTAAAGGTAAGATTATTTCTCTTTATAACTCAATTGAAATCCACATACAACGGAGGTTCCAATCGAAAAATATAACATTCAAAGTTCAATTATATATGCAATCATATTATGATTCCTTTAATTATCTACCAACATTTGTAAATGAGTTCAAGCGTTCACTGTGTCAATCTTATTGTCTACAATAAATCAAGATCTCCATTATACAAAGAAGGTTTCTAAATTGATTGGAAACAAAATACAACACATATAATGTCCATTTGGTAATGTATCATTTAAGCACAAGAAATAGAATAATCTAACTTATTTCATTACCAAGAGCTTCACTCTTTCACCTAAGCAAGATGAAAATTTAGTTACTCATAGATAAGAAGAAAGAAAGAGAGAAGAAGAGAAATATGAACATAGCTTCAATTTAGAACAAGAGAAAATTACAACAAAGGAAAATAATAAACAAGCATAACCATAACTTGTAAAAACTAAGCCTAACACCAAGAGCACCAAATAATCAACCAATAGTGCCTTTTATAGAGGATTACGGATACAAAATGACAAGGGGGCTGATTACAAGTAGGTGGATGAGTGGATGAATGAGTGGAAAATGCCAAATGGTGAGTTGGTGAGTGGAAAATTATTGAGATTCTTTGTCTCTGAAATCATTCAGTGTTGATCTCATGGATGCCATCAGAATGAAGCAATATAGTCTTCATGAAATTGTAGCATTTTGTCTCAGCTTTCCAATGGCACCGAAATCATCCAAAAATTCATCCTACAGCCCAAGATATGACCCAATTACTACAGACTGTTCAGACCCAGTTTCAGCACCTTTATTTTGAATTTCAGACCCAATATCACCTCTAAGTTGTCCGAATGAGCTCTTATGTTCTTCATGAAAGTTGTAGATATGGGTCTTAGCTTTTAACTCTCCAAATTTCGGCCCAAGCAAGTACCTACATCTCAAGTTATGCTCTGATTACTGTACACTATTCAAGTTCTAGTCACAAAACTTGTATTCTAACTTCCAAGCCCAATTAGCTCTACTAGATGTCTGAATGAGACTTTGAGCTCTCATCAAAGTTGTAGATCTTTCTCTCAGCTTTCCTACAAGGTAAAATTCATAAATTCTAGACATCTAGAACTCAAGATATGGCTAAAATACAGAAACAATGTAAGACCCAAATAATGCTAAAAAAATCAATTAAGTCCAATTTGAGTCCAATCTTACAAAACATAATCAGGCTTAATCAATTAAGTACATGAAGAGTGTAAATGACTAAAAATAAGAGTTTATTATTGTATAAAATATGTGATTATCAAATTCCCCCACACTTAGCTTTTTGCACTCCTGGGCAAAAACACATAAGACCAAAGCTAGGAAACAAAGAAAAATGACAGACTCAAAAGCTAAAAACTCTAAAAGATTCGATGAAGCAAGAAGAACAACCTAAAATTCAAGGGATCAAAGCATTAATGAGGTAACATTTCTTCATATCTCAAACCAACATACAAAGAAACTTCAGTTGAAAAAAATGAATAAAGAATGATAGATCCTCATAGAATTCACTCTCAATCTCTCAAGTGTTTAAAAGGTATGTATTTCACTCTATTCAACCTATGAACAATTGCACTACCATAAGCTTGCTTATCTTCTACTTCTTCGCTACTCAAAACACATGCATACAAAAATCAAGAGGACTTTATTCAAGGTTGTAATGGGGTCATGGTAAAGGAGAGGGGATAATATGGATATGAAAAGATAAATACCAAAGAGAATAAAAGAGCATTATGGTACGGTTAGTGTGGAGAAAATGTTTGAGAACATTGATCATAAAGGACAATCACTAATATTTGACTAATGTTTTGTTGAAGATCAATCCCAAATTGGTGAATTGAATTCATTGTTAGACTTGAACATTCTCATTTTCTTCTTGTTGTTTCCAAGCATCCACCTTTATTCTATACTTTGATAATCCTTTTATTGCAACGGTGGTCAATTTTTTCTCTTTTTGTTGTTGATCATTTTACACATACACCCCCACACTTGTTCAAGAACAAGGTCAATGCTCTCTTATTCCCTAAGGTTGGGTAAAAACATTTTTTTCTTTTTTTTTTGAAGGTACGAAATGAGCTAAAAACAAGGAATGGTCAAATAAGTTCAAAGGGGTTACACAATGAAAAATATACAAGGATGGCTATTTGGTCAAAGTAGCTATTTCAAAATGCCTCAATCATATTAATGTATGCATGTGAAAATGTAGCCTCAAAAAGAATCAAAGCAAGTTCTAGAGTAATAATTCCATGAGTGAAAATCACATAAGAAAGAAGAGAATGGTATAGATATTCAATCCATTCATTAATAGGCTCAAAATCTCACAAGGCATATATCTATCATTCTCAATCCATCATATCAACATTTATATCCAAGCTTGTAATTTTTAAGAAAGAAGACAATTTATGCTAAGATCCAAGAATCCATTTGCTACTTCTACACAAAATAATTATTTTCTCAACTAAGATGCGTTTCAAGAGTAATAAATTGTTTCTAAAATTTACTCCTTACTCTGCCATCCTTAATTGATTTTACTACGAATAGGTTTCTGATAGTCATATCACTAAACAAACTTCCCAATTTAGATGCGTCTCAGAAGTAAAATTACTCATTACTCTGCCATTATTCATTAGTTTAGTAAGTCCATGACAATCATATCATACTTTCCAAAAAAATAAAATTTTTTTTTGGTCAACTATCCTTTCCCCCCAACTAGATCACAACATTGTCCTCAATGTTAAAATATAAATGAGTAAAGGATAGAAGATATTACATGTTAGAGAAATCTGACATAAATTTAAATAGAAACAAAGTACGATAAATAAAATCAAAAGTAAAGGAGAGTTATAAACGAAGTGTCAGATCTGACTTTCTTTTCATCCTGCTGACCAATCTATCTGAGCTATTGTTGGGTCAGGTTTATGAACAAAAGTTTCTAATTTATCAATCAACTTCTTAATAGTGGAAGCAGAGATAAGAAGTTGTCTTGCCGAAGGTGTGATAAATTTTTATTCCATAGCATGGTCAAGAAAAAGTAACAAAGTATCAAAGAAATTATTTACATTCAACAAACCTATGGGTTTATGGTGGATGTTCAGTTGGGCCCAAGAGACAATTTGAAAAACTTCTTCCAAGGTACCAAAATCACCTGGTAAGGCAATGAATGCATCAGAGTTTTCAAGCATTATCTTCATTCGTTCATGCATTGATGATACCTTAAGTTCCTCTCCAATTGTCTTTCCAGTGATGTTCTGTTGAGCTAAAGGTTCAGGAATGACACCTAAAACTTGACTGCCTCCTATATATGCAGCAAGTGATACAACCCCCATTAACCCATGGCAACCTCCCCTATATGCAAGATGAATATTCCTCGCAGCAAGTGATCGACCAAGAGTGGTACCTGCGTTTACAAACTCTAAACCCTTCCCATATTTAGATCTACAAAATACATAAATATTTTTAAGTTGAAGAACAGAAACAACTTCTATTTCTATTCTCACCTTCCCTTTGAATGATTCTAAGTTAGAGGAAAGAGGAGAAAATTGAGTGTTTAAATAGGAAAAAGAATGGAAAGGGTAATAATTGCACCTATAAGGGTAGGTTCGCTGTTGTCAGAAAAGTTTGAAATTAAGAAACACATAATCTCTTTTCTTTTTTTTTTCTTTTTTTTTTTAACTTCAAGAAAACCATCAAGGTAAAGAAGTCTAGAAACCCCTGAAGGACCCTACTCAAAGGATCGTCTGTCTAAAACTAAAATACAGTAAAATCATACAAAGATAAAAGAAATATAATAGCAAATGATGACATAACTGTATGTATAGCTTTCATGGCATATCTTTATACTGCGCATCATGAGTGCAGTAGTGGCATATCTTTATACTGCGTGTCACCAATGCAGTAGACACTCACGCCTATTTATTCGAAGAAAAGAGAAAGAAGAAACTATTGTGGGTTTCCATCCTAGGTCTGGAACTTGGAGTGCTCACACTTGGGCTCGTAACATCAACAAAGATACTAAAATCTGAAACCCGTAATGTCTAAGATCCAAAACATCCCATCCCAGGGCGCTGAGAGCCCCTTCTAATAAAAGAGAGGATCAAGCTTAGATGCCTCACACGCTTTGGCAGCCGCGGGTTACTTCTCACTAATAACCAGAGTGGGACGCTTTTGCCTGTCCATCAACTCCACAGTGCCTAGATGGTAAACATTGGGTTATGGAGTGCAGCTCTCTACAGAGCATGGTACATGAACTTTTTTAAGGACCAGCGTGCAAAGGTCCACCCGAGTCAATGACGGGTCAGCCAAAGGCTGGGGTTCCACAACTAATTAAAGCCATAGTACTCCTTCTAGATCGCCCTTGTTCAAACATATTTGTTTTCTTTTTTTTAAAATTTTTTTTGCTTCTTTTTTTTTTAATTTTTTTTTGAAAGATGACATGAAGAAGAAGAGGATGATATGTATAGATTGTTGTGGATATGGCTCACATCTGCATCTGGTTTAACGTCTAGTAATGGCTTAAACGCCTTCTATGAGTCGAGGATAAGCTTCCCATCCAATTTTCTTATAAACTAGCAAACAGGATCTTTTAGAGTCAGATTCCTAAGACTGTAGTATTTTTCTTCATCTTTGAAGAGATTCCACAAATAAAGAAGTTCACGATGTACCAATCCACAAGAATGCATCTCAAGAGTCAATAAGATATCATCTAATGACTCCTTACTCAGTCCATTCTTAATAAAGAAAATTTTATCTTCTCTGTTTGCGAAAACCATCCCCAAAGAACGACATCGCTTGTTATAATTCCATCTTTCACATTTGTGACAGACTTGTAACCTTTTTGCTCTTCTCCTTTTAGAATACGAACTTCTTCTAAGACCTGCATGTATAAGTCAAATGAAATTGAAGACTCACCTGCTTTTCGGACCTTTGCTTCAATTATCCAGCGTACATCTTCTGGCATACCTTTGTGCATTAACAGTCTCAATCTTTCACATCTAACTTTGTAGATTTTTTTCAGAGCATTTTGAGGGAGGGAAGGAAAATATTTTCTTAGGTTTGAAAGAATGACATTCATTTTAAAGGAGAAGAAGGATTCAGTTATTTTGAGAAACTGAAAAACAAACTGACTTGAGAGTCACGGAGTATCGTTATCTACCACTTAACCGACAACACAAAGAATTGCAAAAATAAGGCAACAAAATTAGAGTGAATTCTATTCATAACAAGGATAAAAAAGAGAGATGAATTCTACCTCATCAACTTAGTTTTCCAGAAATGGTTTGAGCCTTTGTCCATTGACTTTAAATACATTACCATTCCTAGGATTCTCAATATCTATAGCCCCATGAGGATACACATGTTTGACAACAAAAGGACCACTCCACCTAGATCTTAATTTTCCAGGGAATAGGTGCAGGCGAGAATCATAAAGCAGAACTTTTTGACCAATTTTAAAAGATTTTCTCAAAATTATCTTGTCATGAAAAGCTTTTGTTCTGGCTGTATAAATCTTTGAGTTCTCATATGCATCATTTCTCAATTCCTCAAGTTCATTTAATTGTAATTTGCGTATCTTGCAAGCATCATCAAGATTTAGATTGAAAGCTTTAATGGCCCAGAATGCTTTATGTTCCAATTCTACAGGCAAGTGACAAGGTTTTCTATAGACTAACCGATAGGGTGATATTCCCAAATATGTTTTGAAAGCAGTATGGTAAGCCCAAAGTGTATCGTTTAGTCTTAAAGACTAATCTTTACGATTTGGGTTAACCGTTTTTTCTAAAATTTGTTTAATCTCCTTATTTGCCAATTCAACTTGTCCACTTGTCTGAGGGTGATAAGGGGTGGCAATTTTGTGTGTAATACCATATTTCTTCATTAAAGATTCAAATGGTTTATTGCAAAAATATGTTCCCCCATCACTTATGATAGCTCAAGGGATTCCAAATCGACACAAAATATTTTCTTTTAAAAATTTGAGAAGAATTTTATGATCATTGTGTTGGCATGGAATCACCTCAATCCATTTTGAGACATAATCAACTGCAACCAAAATATACACAAATCCAAATGAAGATGGAAATGGATCCATGAAATCAATTCCCCAACAATCAAAAATTTCAATGACAAGGATGGTGTTCAGAGGCATCATGTTTCTTTTTGAAATTGAGCCCAACTTTTAACAATTTTCACAACTTTTGCAAAAAGTATAGTAGTCCTTAAATAAAGTGGGCCAATAAAATCCACACTGCAAGATTTTCGCAGCTATTTTCTTTGAAGAAAAGTGACCTCCACATGCTTCTGAGTGACAAAATTTAATGACACTACTTACCTCACTGTCGGGCACACATCTCCGAAAGATTTGGTCAGCACAATATTTGAACAAGTATGGGTCATTCCAATAAAAAAATTTCACCTCTGTCAAAAATTTCCTTCTATCTTGGTGCGTCCATTGAGGCGGCATCTTTCCTGTTACAAGAAAGTTGACTATGTTAGCAAACCAAGGCATGGAATTGATAGAAAATAAAAATTCATCAGGAAAAAAATCATTGATAGGTGTGCTATCAAAAGGTGAGCCTGTTGTAAGTCTGGACAAATGATCAGCGACAACATTTTTAGCTCTTTTCTTATCTTTTATTGTGATGTTGAATTCTTGAAGCAACAAGATCCACCTTATCAATCTTGGTTTGACATCTTGCTTAGACATCAAATATCTAACAACAAAATAATCGACGAAAATCACAATAGAAGAACTAATTAAGTAAGATCGAAATTTGTCCCGTGTAAAACTTACAGCAAGTAGTTCTTTTTCAGTAGTGGTGTAATTCATTTGTGCACTATTTAAAGTTCTACTTGCGTAACAAATCACATGAGGCTTACCTTCTTTTCTTTGGCCTAAAATATTGCCCACAGCAAAATCACTAGCATCACACATTAACTCAAAAGGCAAAGACCAGTCAGGAGATTACATGATAGGAGTAGATGTCAGAAGACCAATTAATTTTTCGAAAGATTTTTGACATTCTTAAGTCCAATCAAATGGTGCATCTTTCAACAAAAAATTACATAATGGTCTAGATATGGCACTAAAGTCCTTAATGAATTTTTTGTAAAATCTTGCATATCCTAAAAAGAAACGAACTTCTCTAACTGTTTTTGGGGAAGGCAAATGAGCAATTAATTCAACTTTGGTCTTATCAACTTCAATTTCTTTAGAAGATATCACATGACCTAACACTATTCCTGAGGTAACCATGTAATGACATTTTTCCTAGTTTAGCACAAATCTTTTTTCTTCACATCTTTTAAGAACTTTTTCCAAATTATCAAGACAATTTTCAAAAGAATTTCCAAAAACTGTCAGATCATCCGTAAAATCCTCTAAATAATGCTCAATTATGTCACTAAAAATACTTAACATACATCTTTGAAATGTTGCCGGAGCATTACAAAGGCCAAAAGACATTCTTCTATATGCAAAAGTACCAAAGAGACATGTAAAAGTGGTATTTTCTTGATCTTCCAATGCAATTAGTATTTGATTATAACTGAAAAAGTATCAAGAAAATAGTAGTATGGATGTCCTGCTACTCTTTCCAGAATTTGATCAAGAAATGGTAAGGGGAAATGATCTTTCCTAGTAGCAGCATTTAATTTTCTAAAATCAATACATATATACCAACTAGATGAGACTCACGTAGTTATTAATTCACCCTTATCATTTTCAATCACTGTTATTCCAGATTTCTTAGGCACAACTTGTGTAGGGCTTACCCATTGACTATCAGAGATAGGATAGATAATTCCAACATCAAGCAATTTAAGGACTTCAGCTCTAACTACCTCTTTCATGTGTGGATTTAATCTTCTTTGAGGTTGTTGAGAAGTTTTAGCATTATCCTCTAAATGTATTCTATGTGTACAAATTAATGGATTAATACCTTTTATGTCCTTTAATGTCCATCCAATTGCACTTTTATGCCTTTTAAGTACTTCTGTTAACATACCTTCTTGTTCTTCAGTAAGAGACAAGGAAATTACCACTGGAAAGTTTTGTTTTTCTCCCAAAAATGTGTACTTCAACCCAGCAGGTAATGGCTTTAGTTCCAGTGTGGGTACTTCTTCATGGGCATTATCATTCATGGGTTTTAGCTCTTCAAATCTTAGCTTCTATCCCTTGTACTCCATTGCTTGTGTACAATCAAGCAAAGAGCATATTTCAGAGATATCATCTTCTAATTGCATGCCTGAATCAAATGAATTGACTAAACAAATTTCTAATAGGTTAGAAGAGCTCCTTGTTTGAAGATGATCATCTATAATAGCTTCAATTCCTTCAACTTCCTCCTTTTTATCAAGGACTTCCTGTGGTTGCTTGCACATGTTAAAAACATTGAGCTCCTGTGTCATGTTTCCAAATGTCAGCTTCACCACTCCATTTCTGCAATTTATCAAAGCATTTGATGTTGCTAAAAATGGACGGCCTAAAATAACAGGAATTGACTTGCAACTATCAACCATAGGTTCAGTATCCAAGATAATAAAATCCATAGGATATATGAATTTATCAACTTGAACCAACACATCTTCCACTATTCCTCTTGGAATTTTAATTGATCTATCGGCTAGTAGAAGAGTTACAGAAGTTGGTTTTAACTCATCCAAGTTAAGTTACTGATAAACTGAATATGGAAGCAAATTGACACTAGCACCAAGATCAAGTAAAATTTTTTCAATTTTATGTTCTCCAATAATGCATGAAACTGTAGGACAATCAGGGTCTTTATATTTCAACGCATTATTATTCTAAAGAATGGAGCTTACTTGTTCAGCCAAAAATGCTTTCTTTTTCACATTTAATTTCTTTTTAATAGTGCACAAGTCCTTCAAATATTTACCAAAACAAGGAATCTGTTTGATAGCATCTAACAGAAGAATATTGATCTTCACTTGTTTCAAAATTTCAAAAATTTCAGTGTGGTGGTCCAATTTTTTTGGATTATTCAATGCTTGAGGAAATGAGGGTGAAGGTGAGAGTTTAGTCTCCTTTTGGTCAACTTCTTCATTTTCTTAGGGAATTGGTTCATCTTCTTTCTCACAAGATTCGGGGATTTGTTTTTCAACAACCTTTCCACTCCTAAGAGTTATCACTGACTTAACTTAGTCCATTTGTTGGTTTTCTGAACTCCCCTTATTTAGACTGTACTGACCCTTGGGATTTGGTTGAGGTTGAGAAGGAAATTTTTCTTTCTCATGAATGGTGAGTGCAGAAGAAAGTTTAGCAAGAGTGTCTTTTATGTCATTCATAGTTTGATTGTTTTGTTTATTAATGGCCTCTTGCTTTTTTATGAATGCATGCAGTGTTTCTTCAAGGTTTTTCCTATATGGTGGGATATAAGGTACATATCCTTGAGAATTTTGAGAGTCCTGTTGTGCCTGAGGAGGTGGTGGTTGCACGAATTGTGACTAATTATTATTCCTCCAGTTGAAGTTCGGGTGATTTCTCCATCCCGAATTGTATGTATCTGAAAAAAGAAGAAGTAAATGGCTTTTTAAAATTATTCATTACATTTACTTGCTCATGTACAACTTCTTTAAAAACAAGAATCTTAGGACATTCATGTGTTGAGTGTCCTACGTCATCACAAATGCCACAAATTTCTTCATTTTGCACAGATTTGATTTCTTTAGTTTTTCTTAATTCCATAGCTTCAACCTTTCTAGCCAAACTGGCAAACCTTGCATTTAGATCTTTTTCTTGACTAAGGTGATATTTTCCTTTTTTGACACTTGCAAGGTTAGATCTAAATAAATTTTCAGAATGGTTAGTATTATGCCAAGATTGAGAATTTTTAGCCAGCTGGTTTAAATAGTCTAAAGCTTCATCAGGTTCTTTATCAAGAAACTCACCATTGCACATTGTTTCCACAAATTGTTTAGTTTCAGGTGTTAAACCTTCATAAAAGAAGCTTATAGTGCGTCATTTTTCAAAACCATGATGTGGGTAAGAATTTAACAAATCTTTAAATCGTTCCCAACATTGAAAATATGGTTCATTTAAATTTTGGGAAAAATTGTGGATTTGTCTTTTCATAGCATTGGTTTTATGTGTTGCAATAAATTTCTTCAAGAACTCATTTTGCATTTCTTGCCATGTGCTAATTGATCTTAGTTTCAAAGTGTTAAGCCAAGATTTTGCTTTATCTTTTAAAGAAAAAGGAAACAATTTAAGCTTAACAATCTCTTCAGTGCAATTTTGGTCATTGAAAGCAATACATACTTCCTCAAATTCTTTCAGATGTAAGTATGGACTTTCAGATTTAAAACCATGAAAATTAGGAAGTAAAGAAATCATATCTGGCTTAAATCTAAAATTGTTGGCATTGAGTGGAAAGATAAAACGTGATGGATTAGAATTTCGAGGTGGTTCCAAATATTCACGCATGGTTTGCAACGGTTGATTTTCATGTTCATCATGTACACTTTCATTGTCAGTCATTGTGTCAATTGTGTGTGATTGTGATTCAAACAAATTAATATATAAAGTACCATGATTAATTTTAACTAAACGACCAGAATTTAAATCACGATACCTGTAACACCCCTTTGGAGGATGTCACACATAAAAGAAAATAAAATAAATAGAAATAAAATCTACCCAAGTTGCGGAATATTTGTTAAAATTATTACGGGTTGTAAAAATAATTCTTTGATGATTTAAATATGTAATAAAAAGATAATAGGGAAAATACGAAATAAAAAAAAAAACATCATCACTAATAATATACATATGGTTAAGTTATAAACCGTACATATAATTTACAACTAAAACTACAATTATTTAAACAAAAACAAGAAAGAAAGCAATAAAAGAGTTAATATATATACGTACATACGTCGACGCGCCTTCAAAAAAAAAAAACATCATGATTATCTACTCCTCGATGGATCACTCTCGGTGTGAAAATGATCATCGAGATAAATATCCGATGTCTCGACATACGGCGATAACGGGATCGCGCAATCGACACGATGCTTATCTCACTAGGCTCGGGGTTTTCAAAGACCCCAATAACGCCTAATGGATAAGGGTAACTCTAAATGCGAGAAAAGCGTCGTCGTCGAAATCGGATCTCCATCAAACCGATGACGTAGAATCACGGTCATACGTCCAAAGATAGGTAACGAAGCACGATCTCCTCGTAAATGCCAAGCCAAATCACCTCCATGGAATACCAGCTCTACGAACCCCAAAATGCAGGCGTCGCCATCCCTCACACAATCAATCCAGAGGGTATGGATGATCGGATGGTTCTTGCTCGTAAAACTGATCGTCGGTCTGCTGATCTCCCTCTTCCTCAGGGTACACGATCTCAAGAGGTTGTTCCTCCTCTTCCTCTTCAAACTCTTTACCGCATAACAATAAATAGAGAATAGACACATACAATAAAGAGGTAAGACAACATAAAATCATCGCAACATGGCAAATAAGAAGACGATAATTAACAACTACACAGTTTATACAATATGAAGAAGCTATAACATTAATACATATTAAATATCCTAGGGTTTCAGAACATCATAGACAGATCACAAATAGAGAAAATCACACAGATAAATCAATCTCACAGATAAGATAAGATAAGAAATAGACAACTAACATAAAAATTATCAGATAAATATAAATAGAGAAAATGTACGAACATCCAAGATATTACCAGATACAGATAAATAGAGAAAAATGGAATAATATCCAAGATATACTCAAATACACCAAAACACAACCCTACTCCATGGAGCTAAACTCAAACAGATATCAGAGAGAATGACTTGCAAAATCTATTAGTACCACGGCTGCCCAACCAACTATTACGCGATCACACGTTGCGTCAATAGCCTACGACACTGGGAATCCACCATCCAGGCGTAGTATAGTTCACAGTCTCCCGTTGTGGCACTATAGGCAATGTACTACTAGACTTTACAAACCTCGATTAAATATAGTGAATGTCGAGTACATTAGTGTGCTATCGGTTTACCACGGCCCAATGAGCTACCAACTGTCCACATGTGGGATCCCGTACACTAAAGCCTCCAAGTTTATTAGAACAATAAACTACACTACACTTATCGCATCGACAACACGATGTGATTCGTCTCGTCAACCCAAAACACCAAAAATCGGTATAAAGACAAAACATAATTCCAAATATATGAAATTACGAAAATGCCCTTAAGATAAAATATATATGCCCTCAATGGCAGAAAGCCTGTACGGGTTCACATTTTCCCGACAGCGAAATAACCTTAAAAGCCTCAGACGGGTTCACATTTCCCGACAACTAAAATTAAATATAGTAACGGTCAATCGCGTAGAAATTTTATCGCGTTTTTGAAATCTCGTCGTTTTACAAACGTTTAAAAATCGGGTAAATATATTTTTCTCGTTTTTAAAATCGCGTAGCATTTTTAATACGTTTTCTCAATCGCGTAGAATTTTTAAATCATTTTCTTATTCGAATACCTTTAAAATTACCATTTAAACAGATAGAAATAATATTTAGTACATTTAAACTACGTAGAATAATTTTTCATACCGTATAATTGTCATTAGGATATTTTGACTATCTTATAGGTTCATTTTTACTAAAAATTGACAAGATTTTTGTTTAGAAACTTATAATAATGATTTTCTAAATTTTCCATAAAATTTCTATTTACCTAAATTTTTAACCATTTCATTAAATTCTTTTTGAAATCTCTAACATGCTTCAAAACCAAAAGTGAGCTATATGTTAGAAAATTTCTTAACATTATCAGTATTTCCTTTCTAATGATAAAATTATGAATTTTAACCCTTTAGACTTACTTCTAATCAATTGGTTCCTTCATAAATCATTATAGAAAATTTCTTCTTAACTCCGTATTGTTTCTTTTTAATTGAAAAAGGTTTAGAAACAAGTTTTTAAAATCATGAATTCCTATAGTGGCATGTTGGCCGAAAATTTTATAAAACTTTTGCATTTGATTTCCAAAATGTCTTTCACCTTTTAAATCATATCAAATGTATTCTATAGTCTAAGTTCATTAAATCATTTTAGAAAATAGTTATCTATATTCAATTTAATCCTTTAGGCATGTTGGCCCAAAATACTAAGTTTGTACCATTTGATTTCTAAATGCATTTTTCTTTGATCAAATCAATTAGAAACTTTCTTGATTCTCCTAGGTTAATTAAGCTACACTTTAGGAAAAATGAAGAGAACATTTTGGTCCTCCAAACTTGTCATTGCCGTGAGCTATTGGATTGTGTTCTTTGGAACACTCATGCAAACTTACACATGTTATTCACATCCTATGACTTATCATACAATTTCTAACACATGCATTATATTTCTAACATATGCAAAATATTTCTAACACATGCAAAATATTTCTAACACATGCAAAATATTTTCTAACACATACAACCTAAATTAAAGCTTGTAGACATGCGTTCAAAAGCTAATAAGCATGCAAAATTATTACAATCATCAAACAAGAAAGCTAATAACAATTACCACATAAACTACTAGCAACCACAAAAATTAACAAATACACACATAAATAACACATGACCACCGAATCCTTATGGATTCTACAACATCACAAATAACTCCATCTTCTTACCACCATCAAGGGATGATAAGAATTGTCTTCCTCTTACCTTAAATGAAGACAAAAACTTGCTTTCTCACCTCCTTAGGTCACGGTTTTCACTCCACCAAACACCTAAAAATTTCAAACAAAACCTACATATTACTAACCATGAAAAAGAAGCTAAACCATGGAAAAATCATGGCTTAGAACTTTGAAAAAGAAGAAAGAAAAGAAAAGTATGAAATTTCACCTTCTAGGTAAAACTTCCAAGGTTGGTTTCCAAGCCTTAGATGGAAGAATTTGAAGAAACTTCCAACTACAAAGGTTCTTAGAATGGTGTTTAGATTAAGGAAACTTGGTTAGAAAAATTTTTGGATGGTTGGAGTGTTAGGAAACAAGCTTGGCCGAATATGGTGAAGAAAATGGGCATGAATGGTGGCTAGGGTTCTTGATGAGAGAGAAGAGAGAAAAGTGATGAAGACAAAGTGATTTTAGGTCACCAAAGGCCTCTTGGCCGTGAACTTCAAGTGGGGTGCAAGGTGGGCACCTTGCTTGGCTTCATCCAAGCCATTGGATGAATCAAAGGCTAAGATTAAGCCTTGGTGAGCAAGCCTTCTTCTCATTGGTTAGCTTATGGTGACTCACATGCTGAGTCACACAGTGTATTTAATTTTCTCTTGAGTCACTAGAATTAGTCACTGCTTTCGAAAGTTCTACAAATTTTACGGTGATTAATTAAGCTACCGATCTAACTGTTCAATTGTGGGTCCCGCAAAATATTTCCTGTCCATCATCACTAAAACATATCTTGACTAATAAAATAATATTATAATAATATAAAATTATTTTATTTGACAGTTAAATCCTAAAAATTAAAAGATTATTTTTAGTCTCATTTAGAATCGGGTTAAGTAAGATCCCCCAATTCTAAATAATAAAATAAGATTTTCCCCGACCCGGAAAATATTATTTTCCTGCCTCGAGCAAATCACACAAAAAGTTCATATAAAATCACAGATGTATTTTCTCGGCATTAAATCAAGAAGAAAACAATTAAAAACATAAAAAACAGAGAAAACAAGATGTTCGGGACGTAACGGTCATTTTCCCATTTTTTCCCACAACGTAGGTAATTATCCAAAACGTTCAAATAAAATATCCAAAGAGATTATTTAGTGTATATCTTTCAAAAATTAATACAAGAGTAGCTCGAAAAAATTTTTATTTTACTGTCTCGAAACAAATTACGTAAACGATCAAATAAAATTTGAACCTCGTATTATCGTAATTGTTTTCATACGTAAATCGAGAACGAGAAAAATAGGGACACAACGGTCATTCATACAAAAGCATGAAAAACAGAAAAACAAGACATTCGAAATATTTTCTAAAAATTGGGGCGTTACAACTCTCCCCAACAAATAAAAATTTCGTCCTCGAAATTCGATGTTCATCCGAACAAATGAGGATACTGATCCTTCATTTTATCTTCCAGTTCCCAAGTAGCTTCACCCGTCACATCATTCCATATAACTTTCACCAGCTCGATCATCTTCCCTCGAAGCTGCTTTACCTTTCTGTCCTCTATCCTGACAGGTAAAGTTTCGTAAGTCAAATTCTCCTTTAACTGTACGTCATCTGACTGTATAACATGTGTCGGATCTGGCATATACTTCCGTAACTGAGACACATGAAACACGTCATGCAAATTGGATAGAAACGGCGGCAAAGCAATTTGATATGCTACAGGACCTATACGTCGAATAATCTGATATGGTCCAATGAATTTAGGAGTAAGCTTCTTAGACTTAATTACTCTTCCGACACCAGTCGTAGGAGTAACTCTCAGAAATACATGCTCACCCTCCTCAAACTCAAGAGGTCGTCTTCGCTTATCCGCGTAACTCTTTTGTCTCGCTTCGTCGTCCTCATCTTCTCTTGTATCATCTTGACTTTATCCGTAGTTTGCTGTACAAGCTCCGGTCCAACAGTCATACTTTCTCCATCTTGATACCAGCATAACGGCGTTCGACATCGTCTTCCATATAATGCTTCATAAGGTGCCATTCCGATGCTTGCGTGAAAACTATTGTTGTAGGTGAATTCTATCAAAGATAAAAATTCATCCCAACTTCCCCGTTGTTCCAAAACACAAGCACGCAATAAATCCTAGTCCTTGATAAGAAGCGTCACAATACACATCGAAAGATTTCGTCGAATCTGGTAGGATTAACACCGGCGCAGTTGTTAACCTCTTCTTCAACTCTTGAAAACTAGCTTCACGTTCTTCCGTCCATTCGAAAGCTTGATTTTTCCTCGTTAGTTGTGTAAGCGGTCCAGCAATCTTGGAAAAACCTTCGATAAATCTCCGATAATAACTAGCAAGTCCAACAAAACTTCGAACTTCTGTTACTGTTTTAGGTCTCTCCCACTGTAAAACAGTCTCCACTTTCGATGGGTCCACCGCTATACCTTCTTTAGAAATTACGTGTCCAAGAAATTGAACTTCTTCCAACCAGAACTCACACTTAGACAACTTCGCATACAACTGCTTCTCCTCAAAATCAAGAACAACACTCGATGTTCAAGATGTTCTTCCTTCGATTGAGAATAGATCGAATGTCATCGATAAAGACAACGACAAATCTGTCTAAATACGTACGAAATATCCTGTTCATATAATCCATAAATATAGCAGAGCATTCGTCACCCCGAATGGCATTACCCGATACTCATAATGTCCATAACGAGTTCGAAAAGCGCTTTTCGGCACATCCTCCCCTTTCACACGAATCTAGTGATAACCCGATCGCAGATCTATCTTGGAAAATATCACAAATCTCTCTCAATTGATCCATCAAATCGTCGATTCTTGGAAGCGGATATTTATTCTTGATAGTCACCTTGTTCAATTGCCGATAGTCCACACAAAGTCGTGACGATCCATCCTTCTTCTTGACCAAAAGTACTTGGTGCACCCCATGGGGAAACACTAGGTCGTACAAATTCTTTCTCCAACAGCTTCCACCAATTGCTTTTTCAGCTCCTCCAACTCTACCGGCGACATACGATATGGTGCAATTGAGATAGGACTGCTCCCGTACTAAATCAATTGAGAACTCGATCTCCCGCTCAAAGCGGTAAACCAGTGTACATCTTCGGAAAACATCCGGAAATTCGTTGACAACAGGAATAGTATTCACATCCTTCTCATTCTTAACTTCTAGAGAAGACAATACCGTATATCCTCAAGCGCTCCATTCCTCAACAAAGACTTGACCTTAACAAATAGCTTAAGAATCCACTCTTCTTCCTTAGGAAAAACTATAGTTTTCTTCGCACAATCTATGAGGATATGGTTAGAACATAACCACCCATCCCTAATATTACATCTATCTCAATAAGAGGCAAACAAATCAAATCAACCAAAACAAACGGTCCTTCACAACAATAGACAATCCAAACAGACCTTAGAAGTAACTACAGTTTAGCAACATGGCGTAGATACATTCAACATAACATTCGGAGAAGATATGGGCAACTTCAACCTTTCCACACAATCATATGCAATAAAAGAGTGTGTAGCACCCGAGTCATACAAGACAATGAAGGTTACCTCCAATGTCTCCTTCTCCTTGAATAAGATCATCGACTTAGAAATCTCGATCCCACCATTGTATACACACTCGTCCTCCGATCTCGGTTGAGTACTTCCAGATTTTTGCCGATTAGCTTTAACATACCGAATGTTGCAGGTTTTCTCTCCTACTGTGGACAATCCTTTGCTATGTGCCCCGGTTGTTTACAATTGAAACAAACTGTACCTTTAATCGTACACTCGGGAGAAATATGACCTTTCTTCCCGCACTTAAAACATGTTGGCGTAAACGCCACCCTCCGTCGTCCACTCCACTACCACTTGCACTTCCACTAACGGATGGTCGTTGAGATTGACTTCCGTTGGCCTGGTATACGGCTTACGCCGAAACCGATTGGCATTACTACCTCCACCTCTCTCGGAATCTTGTCGGTCCAAAATTCCGATTCCTCGATCTCTAGATGGCTCCAACTCTTCAAGTCGAGCACAAGCATCCACCAACGCATGAAACCGAGTCATCCTCAAAGATACCACTCCTCGTTTCGGTTCCACCCTTAAACCCGATTCAAACTTCCCGCATCTCCACACATCATCTTGTCGTGTCTCGAGCATAATCTGAGAATTGAGATAAACTCTCAAATTTTGTGGCATACTCATTCACCGTCATATTCCCCCCGTCGCAAACCAAGAAATTCCATTTCCTTGGCATGCCTAGCACTTGTAGGAAAATATTTATCCGAGAAAAGTATTAGAAAACACTTCCCGTGTGATCTCGGTCCCTTCACTTGCAACACTCGGCGGATTCCTCTCCACCAATGTTCTCAGATCTCCTCTCAAAGATGAAAACAAGATAAGTCACTTTCTTTTCATCTCGTACATCTCATCCCCTCAAATATTCTCTCTAAATCTTGCATCCACCGACTCGCTTTCTCCGATCCACCTCGCCTCTAAATTGTGGCGGATTATGACGCCTAAATTCGGATAAATTTAGGGCATCCGTTTGTAGCATCTTGTTGTTGGGTCGCTCTCAAATTTTGAGTTATCACTTCACCATCCGCCGCATAGCCTCAAGAAGAACCAACATCGGGTCCTCATCTCGATTTACGTTAGCACGTCCTCTACCTCTACCAGCCATCTTCTTTCTTCAAACATAACAAAACAGAGTCGATATACATCCTTCTAGATATTTCCGAAAGGATATAAATCACAAACATCACGAAAAATCACACAAAGACAAACAAAAACAGACCCAACCACAACCCCAAAAGACTCTAACTTGCTCTAATACCAACTAATGTAACACCCCTTTGGAGGATGTCACACATAAAAGAAAATAAAATAAATAGAAATAAAATCTACCCAAGTTGCGGAATATTTGTTAAAATTATTACGGGTTGTAAAAATAATTCTTGATAGACGAAAATATGTAATAAAAAGATAATACGGAAAATACGAAATAAAAAAAAACATCATCACTAATAATATACATATGGTTAAGTTATAAACTGTACATATAATTTACAACTAAAACTACAATTATTTAAACAAAAACAAGAAAGAAAGCAATAAAAGAGTTAATATATACAGTACATACGCCGACGTCGCGCCCAAAAAAAATCATGATTATCTACTCCTCCGATGGATCACTCTCGGTGTGAAAATGATCATCGGGAGATAAATATCCTCGATGTCTCGACATACGGCGATAACGGGATCGCGCGGTCGACACGATGCTTATCTCACTAGGCTCGGGTTTTCAAAGACCCCAATAACGCCTAATGGATAAGGGTAACTCTAAATGCGAAAAAAAGCGTCGTCGTCGAAATCGGATCTCCATCAAACCGATGACGTAGAATCACGGTCATACGTCCAAAGATAGGTAACGAAGCACGATCTCCTCGTAAATGCCAAGCCAAATCACCTCCATGGAATACCACTCTACGAACCCCAAAAATGCAGGCGTCGCCATCCCTCACACAATCAATCCGAGGGTATGGATGATCGGATGGTTCTTGCTCGTAAACCGATCGTCGGCTTCCGTCGATCTCCCTCTTCCTCGGGGTACACGATCTCAAGAGGTTGTTCCTCCTCTTCCTCTTCAAACTCTTTACCGCATAACAATAAATAGAGAATAGACACATACAATAAAAGAGGTAAGACAACATAAAATCATCGCAACATGGCAAATAAGAAGACGATAATTAACAACTACACAGTTTATACAATATGAAGAAGCTATAACATTAATACATATTAAATATCCTAGGGTTTCGAACATCATAGATATCACAAATAGAGAAAATCACACGTATAAATCAATCTCACGATAAGATAAGATAAGAAATAGACAACTAACATAAAAATTATCGATAAATATAAATAGAGAAAATGTACGAACATCCAAGATATTACCGTATACGTATAAATAGAGAAAAATGGAATAATATCCAAGATATACTCAAATACACCAAAACACAACCCTACTCCATGGAGCTAAACTCAAACAGATATCGTAGAATGACTTGCAAAATCTATTAGTACCACGGCTGCCCAACCAACTATTACGCGATCACACGTTGCGTCAATAGCCTACGACACTTTGGAATCCACCATCCAGGCGTAGTATAGTTCACGGTCTCCCGTTGTGGCACTATAGGCAATGTACTACTAGACTTTACAAACCTCGATTAAATATAGTGAATGTCGAGTACATTAGTGTGCTATCGGTTTACCACGGCCCAACTGAGCTACCAACTCGTCACATGTGGGATCCCGTACACTAAAGCCTCCAAGTTTATTAGAACAATAAACTACACTACACTTATCGCATCGACAACACGATGTGATTCGTCTCACAACCCAAAACACCAAAAATCGGTATAAAGACAAAACATAATTCCAAATATATGAAATTACGAAAATGCCCTTAAGATAAAATATATATGCCTCAATGGCGAAAAAGCTTCTCATGCGGGTTCACATTTTCCCGACAAATAAATAACCTTAAAAGCCTCAGATGCGGGTTCACATTTTCCCGACAAAAAAATTAAATATAGTAACGGTCAATCGCGTAGAAATTTTATCGCGTTTTGAAATCTCGTCGTTTTTACAAACGTTTAAAAATCGGGTAAAGATATTTTTCTGTTTTTAAAATCGCGTAGCATTTTTAATACGTTTTCTCAATCGCGTAGAATTTTTAAATCATTTTCTTATTCGAATACCTTTAAAATTACCATTTAAACAGATAGAAATAATATTTAGTACATTTAAACTACGTAGAATAATTTTTCATACCGTATACTGTCATTAGGATATTTTGACTATCTTATAGGTTCATTTTTACTAAAAATTGACAAGATTTTTGTTTAGAAACTTATAATAATGATTTTCTAAATTTTCCATAAAATTTCTATTTACCTAAATTTTTAACCATTTCATTAAATTCTTTTTGAAATCTCTAACATGCTTCAAAACCAAAAGTGAGCTATATGTTAGAAAATTTCTTAACATTACTGTATTTCCTTTCTAATGATAAAATTATGAATTTTAACCCTTTAGACTTACTTCTAATCAATTGGTTCCTTCATAAATCATTATAGAAAATTTCTTCTTAACCTGTATTGTTTCTTTTTAATTGAAAAAGGTTTAGAAACAAGTTTTTAAAATCATGAATTCCTATAGTGGCATGTTGGCCGAAAATTTTATAAAACTTTTGCATTTGATTTCCAAAATGTCTTTCACCTTTTAAATCATATCAAATGTATTCTATAGTCTAAGTTCATTAAATCATTTTAGAAAATAGTTATCTATATTCAATTTAATCCTTTAGGCATGTTGGCCCAAAATACTAAGTTTGTACCATTTGATTTCTAAATGCATTTTTCTTTGATCAAATCAATTAGAAACTTTCTTGATTCTCCTAGGTTAATTAAGCTACACTTTAGGAAAAATGAAGAGAACATTTTGGTCCTCCAAACTTGTCATTGCCGTGAGCTATTGGATTGTGTTCTTTGGAACACTCATGCAAACTTACACATGTTATTCACATCCTATGACTTATCATACAATTTCTAACACATGCATTATATTTCTAACATATGCAAAATATTTCTAACACATGCAAAATATTTTCTAACACATACAACCTAAATTAAAGCTTGTAGACATGCGTCAAAAGCTAATAAGCATGCAAAATTATTACAATCATCAAACAAGAAAGCTAATAACAATTACCACATAAACTACTAGCAACCACAAAAATTAACAAATACACACATAAATAACACATGACCACCGAATCCTTATGGATTCTACAACATCACAAATAACTCCATCTTCTTATCACCATCAAGGGATGATAAGAATTGTCTTCCTCTTACCTTAAATGAAGACAAAAACTTGCTTTCTCACCTCCTTAGGTCACGGTTTTCACTCCACCAAACACCTAAAAATTTCAAACAAAACCTACATATTACTAACCATGAAAAAGAAGCTAAACCATGGAAAAATCATGGCTTAGAACTTTGAAAAAGAAGAAAGAAAAGAAAAGTATGAAATTTCACCTTCTAGGTAAAACTTCCAAGGTTGGTTTCCAAGCCTTAGATGGAAGAATTTGAAGAAACTCCCAACTACAAAGGTTCTTAGAATGGTGTTTAGATTAAGGAAACTTGGTTAGAAAAATTTTTGGATGGTTGGAGTGTTAGGAAACAAGCTTGGCCGAATATGGTGAAGAAAATGGGCATGAATGGTGGCTAGGGTTCTTGATGAGAGAGAAGAGAGAAAAGTGATGAAGACAAAGTGATTTTAGGTCACCAAAGGCCTCTTGGCCGTGAACTTCAAGTGGGGTGCAAGGTGGGCACCTTGCTTGGCTTCATCCAAGCCATTGGATGAATCAAAGGCTAAGATTAAGCCTTGGTGAGCAAGCCTTCTTCTCATTGGTTAGCTTATGGTGACTCACATGCTGAGTCACACAATGTATTTAATTTTCTGAGTCACTAATGAGTCACTGTTCGAAAGTTCTACAACTTACGGTGATTAATTAAGCTACCGATCTAACTGTTTCGCTAATTGTGGGTCCCGCAAAATATTTCCTGTCCATCATGTCACTAAAACATACTTGACTAATAAAATAATATTATAATAATATAAAATTATTTTATTTGACGATTAAATCCTAAAAATTAAAAGATTATTTTTAGTCTCATTTAGAATCGGTTAAGTAAGATCCCCCAATTCTAAATAATAAAATAAGATTTTCCCGGCCCGGAAAATATTATTTTCCCGCCTGAGAGCAAATCACACAAAAAGTTCATATAAAATCACAGACGGTATTTTCTCGGCATTAAATCAAGAAGAAAACAATTAAAAACAGACAAAAACAGAGAAAACAAGATGCGTTCGGGACGTAACGGTCATTTTCCCATTTTTTCCCACAACGTAGGTAATTATCCAAAACGTTCAAATAAAATATCCAAAGAAGATTATTTAGTCAGTATATCTTTCAAAAAAATTAATACAAGAGTTCAAAAATTTTTATTTTACTGTCTCAAAACAAATTACGTAAAACGATCAAATAAAATTTGAGCCAGTATTATCGTAATTGTTTTCATACAGAAATCGAGAACGTAAAAAATAGGGACACAACGGTCATTCATACAAAAGCATGAAAAACAGAAAACAGTACATTCAGAATATTTTCTAAAAATTGGGGCGTTACAATACCAATTAAGCATAAATACATAAATAACTTAAAATAAATAAACAAAAATAATGTACAAGTCAAATCAATATAACCTACCATTAAATATTAACAAGGATGTGGTATAAACCAACCGCCCAATAAATATTAACAAGTAAAAAGTTAGATAACTGATAAAGTAAAAAGTTAGATAATTAGAGAGTTAATAATTAATAAGTTAGAAACTGCAGAAAGTAAAGAGCAAAAAGTAAAGTGCAGAAAATAAATTGCAAAAAATAAAGTACAAAAAGTAAATTGCAGATAATAAATTACAGAGAGTAAATTATAGAAAATAAATTTAAAATATGCAAATCGGAGAGAGGCAGAGCCCCACCAGAGCCAGAAAAGAGAAGAGAAGAAGAAAGATTATTTCGTTATGTTAGAAAGCGATAATAAATAACAGAAAATAAAAAGTTAGAGAGCAGAAAATAAATGACGTAAATTAAAAAGTTAGAGTGCAGAAAATAAAAAGTTAGTAAGCAGAAAATAAATGACATAAATTTAAAAGTTAGAAAGTTAGTATGTTAGCAAGTTAGTAGGTTAGTAAGTTAGATAGTTAGAAAGTTAGAGAGTTAGTAAAGAAACCGAAGGATCAGCAAGCCGATCTTTTACTCCGGTGAGGGAGAAGAGAGAATAGATTTTATTAAAGAAAAAGAACCTCAATAAATTAAAACTTCTAATCAAGTCCCCGACAACGGCGCCAAAAACTTAACTGCGGGATTTAAAGATGCAAACCCAAGTGCAGGTTGTCTCAAGTAATAAATTTCTCAGGAGTCCGAGGTCGATCCACAGGGAATTGATGAAGAAAAATTACTTGAGGTAAGAAAAGGATTTGTCACAACACCAAAAGTAATACAAGATGTTCACAAATGAATTTAAGAACTTGCTTAGGTTAGGAGATCTACTCTTGGTAATAAATTAAAGGTAAAATTATTTCTCTTTATAACTCAATTGAAATCCATTGATGTGTGAAATCCGCAAGTGTACGGTTTCGTCGTCAAGTAATAAAAAGATCAAATCCACATGGGCTATGTCTATGAATACCAATTAATTAATTAATTCAATTCAATTAAACAAACGAATATGATTGTTAAGTGATAAGAACGTAGTAACCGAGCAATTAAATAAACAAATACTAAAGTGCACAGTTGAGATCAAAAACAACATATTGTTTAAGAAAGGTTTTCAGATTTAAGAAAGCTTCCAGGATTGGGGATAACCACGATGATACAAGACTCCTAATTGACAATCCTTTTATTTTAACTGAAATTCAATTAAAGGTGAATTACCCTGAATTAGTTAATGTTCTTTCTCAAGAGACAAGAACCGTGCCCAATTAAACCAATCCCTACTCTCGTGGTAATTGAATCTAAATTGAACCCATTACGCTTTATGGTAAGACATTAAATCCTCGAAAGGCTAAACTTACTCATTTAGACCTTAAGCTCAATTCTTATGGTTCCAACACCTAGGTTCACCTCTCAGTACATCTCTAGATATCTATGAAATGCAAATAAGTAGCCAGCGAATTCACATGAATAAGTACAATAAGGATTAAATCAAAGAACATTTGAAATTAATAAAAGGGGTAAACAAAGTCAATTAATCATCATCAACGTATCAAAGGGCATTGCCTAATCCCAGAATCAAAAGGAACTACTCAGACATGAAGAAGAAGAAACCAGAAATCAAGTTCAAAAGCATTCAGACCCGTAATCGAAGAGAGAAGAGAGAAAGATGAAGATCAAGAGCCTCCAATGTGCCTCCTCTAAACAGAATTCGAACCCTAATATTGTCTTCAGAACAACTATATATACCCCATGGGTTAAAACTGATCCAAGCCCATCAAAAAAAGAGAAAAATGAACTTAAAAAGTTGACACGCACCTAGATCCACGGCAGTGGGTAGTTCCACGGCCAGGCTGTGGATCACTCTGTTCGAGATCCACAGTCGTGGATCAGTCCACGACCAGGCCGTGGACTTCTCTAGACTCTCCCTTTTGCTTTTTTCGCGCAGCTGCTCAATCCATAACCGTGGGGAATTCCACAAACAGGTCGTGGAACCCTCTAGAGTGAGCTTTTTGTCCCAAATTGCTACCTTTTAAGCTCCAACTTCAATTATGCAAGCTTTCCATCCATTTAAAGACCAATTCAGCTCCAATCCTGCATAACAATACCAAAAACGCCGTAGTTATCCGAACTAAGGGGAAAACCAAATAAAAAGGAAAACTAAAATGCCTAAAATGCCTAAGAATGCATGCAAAACAAGACCAAAATATGAGGTTATTTCACACACATCATCCACACACAACGAAGGTTCCAATCGGAAAATATAACATTCAAAGTTCAATTATATATGCAATCATATTATGATTCCTTTAATTATCTACCAACATTTGTAAATGAGTTCAAGCATTCACTGTGCCAATCCTATTGTCTACAATAAATCAAGATCTCCATTAACAAAGAAGGTTTCTAAATTGATTGGAAATAAAATACAACACATATAATGTCCATTTGATAATATATCATTTAAGCACAAGAAATAGAATAATCTAACCTTATTTCATTACCAAGAGCTTCACTCTTTCACCCAAGCAAGATGAAGATTTAGTTACTCATAGATAAGAAGAAAGAAAGAGAGAAGAAGAGAAAGATGAACATAGCTTCAATTTTGAACAAGAGAAAATTACAACAAAGGAAAACAATAAACAAGCATAACCATAACTTGTAAAAACTAAGCCTAACACCGAGAGCACTAAATGATCAGCCAATGGTGCCTTTTATAGAGGATTAGGGATACAAAATGACAAGGGGGCTGATTAAGAGTAGGTGGATAAGTGGATGAATGAGTGGAAAATGCCAAATGGTGAGTTGGTGAGTGAAAAATTATTGAGCTTCTTTGTCTCCAAAATCATTCAGTGCTGATCTCATGGATGCCATCAAAATGAAGCAACATGGTCTTCATGAAATTGTAGCATTTTGTCTCAGCTTACCAATGGCACTGAAATCATCCAAAAATTCATCTGACAGCCCAAGATATGACCCAATTACTACAGACTATTCAGACCCAGTTTTAGCACCTCTGTTTTGAGTTCCAGACCCAATATCACCCCAAGCTGTCCGAATGAGCTCTTATGTTCTTCATTAAAGTTGTAGATATGGGTCTTAATTCAACTCTCTAAATTTCAGCCCAAGCAAGTTCCTACAGCTCGAGTTAGGCTCTGATTACTCCACATTGTTCAGGTTCCAGTCACAAAACTCGTGTTCTGACTTCCAAGCCTAATTAGCTCCACTAAATGTCTGAATGAGACTTTGAGCTCTTCATCAAAGTTGTAGAGCTTTCTCTCAGATTTCCTACAAGGTAAAATTCATAAATTCTAGACATCTAGAACTCAAGATATGACCAAAATACAGAAACAAGACCCAAATAATGCTAAAAAAATCAATTAAGTCCAATTTGAGTCCAATCTTACAAAACATAACCAGGCTTAATCAATTAAGTACATGAAGAGTGTAAGTGACCAAAAATGAGGGTTTATTATTATATAAAATATGTGATTATCAAAAGGATCCGACGTAAATTAAACCATACACAATATATATATTTGTATTCATATCGATATGCTAAGCCTGTTTAGTTACATTCCCAAAATATACAAAAAGAGCAAAAAGCCTTACACACCCAAGGTAATTACAAATTTACACCATTCAATCTAGCAAAATGTCAGGCTCCCCCAAAAAGATAACGGATAGCCATCAGTAGCCACCTACAGAATCAGTCCCTAAGACTGACAAGAAGGGACCGTAGAAGGGTCCTCCTCGGGGTCCTCTTCGTCCGATAAAACATCCATCAGAGCGACAGAGCAATGGGTAGGAGCCCGAGCCATGGACAAAAAGGAGTCATCATGTGGGGTGTAATACATGTCAGCCCACATATCCCTAATGAGCATGTAAAACTCCAGTCAAATAAAAGCATGAAAATCTAAAACAGGGGCGTCACAACGACCCCATGTTAAAGACACAGTCAGCTCCCCATGGTACACGCAACGGTCCATCTGCACATTAATGTGCCAGCATTCAGGGCCTCCATGAAAAGTGATCTGTGTGTAGCCCAAAAATCTGTGGGGGCGCGACGTCATCCTCGATAACTTCAATCGTAGTCTGGTCAGAAGCCTGGAAACTCAGGAGCTTCCTTGTCTTCCTCACGAACGTCTTATCAAAAGTACACAATCCAACAGAATACAAAGTAGAGAAAATACAGAAAGAGGTGAGACACCCAACTTTAAGTACAAAATGGCAGCAAAAAAATAGAACGGCGTTGGACGCCTACATATAATACAGTTCACACTTCCAATTACAGTAACAATAGAAATTAACAGTAAGCGCAAAATAGCAAATAATAACAGTAAGTGTTATTAACAACAGGCATGTGACATCAACAATTCCAATATTCAACAGTCTAAGAAATCAAATAATTACTACAGTTATAACAGTAGACATATTCCACAATTATAAATGCTCATGTATAATGAATTATGTGACTGACAGTTTACAATGCACAAGGTACCAAAATTCCTACTCCATGGAGCTAGACATAAACATTTTTTGGAGTGAATGATCAAGGAGTATTGTCAGTATATCGTTAGCCTTAAAATATAGTGTGCTTTATCTCATAAAAATGTTTACGCAAATAGCTTATACATGGTACCTCGATAGTTGATCACGATATAGGATAGCGTCTCAGTCAGGATCATCGGTGTGTCGCATCGGTCTATCCCACGGCCCTAGTGGAGCTATCACTATCTATTGTGAGACACCCGCATCCCGACGCCCCCAGGGCCAACCACTATGACCATATGCTTAGTCTACTCGCACCCGCACATAGGTGTTATTCAAACTCCTAGGCATGCATAACCTTTCTGACAATGTCCAATGGACAACTTATATGCATGACGACTCAATTTCAATCATGTATGTTCATCAATGATGCATTCATCATAAGCATACCACAATGGTATTTATATACATATACACATGCATATTCTTTTCGCAACATTATCACAACATGATATTCTCAAGTACATAATCAATAAGTGCTTAGCCCATATAGGGATTTATAACAACATAAAATCAATTCTCAATATCAATATGTAATCATACATAGCTCATCAATTTTCACAAGTTCATGTCTTGAATTCACATTCTCAAAGTCTTAAACTTTAGTCAATTATGAAAATTATAGGGTGAATTACCTTTCAAAACCATGGCCTTACAAATGTTATTATCCACTTTAGTTCTTCCACTTCATTAAGAATTTTGTATGTATCTAAATCTCAGATTTCTAAAGATGCACCAAGGCATCATTTACCTTCAAGGTTTTCTTTCTAAAACCGTAGCCTTCATGGTCTCCAAAGTCCAATTTTTCTTTCCATTTTATGTATGAGTTTGTTAGTATCAATTTACTTAAATTTTAATTCAACAAGATCAATCCAATCCCTTATAGTTTGAAGCCAAAACCATGGCATCAATTTGGGGTAATAAACCCTTGAAATTTTCCTTTCATCCATTTTAATGTTATCACTCAACATCTAATTTCATAACCTTTATGTGTTTGTTCACAAAACAATTTTCAACCCAAAATTCCATCCAAATCCGTGGCCACCATGTTAGGGTAGGAACCTCCAAAATTTCAATTTAGCAACCCTAACATGATCAAGCACATTTAACACTTCCAATGCACTCAAGATCACTAATCAAAATTTAATCAAATCCAAGAACACATGAACAAGCAAAAATCACAAAACACATGAACATACAAGGGTTCCCTCACCACCATTATTGGTTGAAGTGAGTAGTCTCCCTCTTACCTAAGGAAGAACAAACAAAAATGGTCTCCTTCAAGCTTCTTGTGATTTCGGTTTCAAGGCTCCAAGAACCCTAGGATTTTCAAGAAAATGAACCAACATCAAAGGTTGAAAAAGAATGGATACATGGTCATCAAAGAGACCATGAAGCACCAAAATGAAGAGAAATGAGAAGAAAAATCAAAACTTCACCTTAAAGCTTGAAGTTTTACCTTAGGAAGATAATAGAGAAAGGTTAGATTTTTGAAGAAATTTTCTAAATGAAAGATGTAGAGGAGATGGAGGTGAGTATGGAAATGGTATTTGTGAAGAGAAAGATGAAGAAAAATGGTGGAGGATGGGGTTGCAAAACCATAGCTATGGAGGAGGTGTAGAGAGAAGGATGAGCAAATGAAGAAGATGAAGCTTTAGAGAGAGAAGTGAATAGGTAAAATGAGATATTTTTAGAGTGTAAGGCTTAAGTGTGTTAAGTCAAAATTTTCCTCCTTTGGGCATAGTGAGCCACGGCAATGAGGCGGTGTGAAGTGAAAAATTTGGCTTCTCATGCAAGCCAAGGGGTAAGGTGGTCTTTTGGCCAAAGCTTCTCAAAGAAGCTTCTTAATTAGGGTACAAAATTTGAATTAAAGTGAGCTTGATTAGACATAAAGTAGATTGCATTAGGATAATATGATAGGGTTTTTATTACATGTTATTATCTAATGGATAATTACTACAGTCGACAAAAATCAGTATTAATTTATCTGACAGATAAATTTTACACTGCATTTTGTTATTTTGTCTATTAAATTTTCTCGAAAAATATGAAATCTCGTAAACTGTGTCCACCCTCTGATTTAATAAGATCCCCCATCGACGTTTCCACAGATCAAGGTTCTCGGGAAAAATATTTCATTTTCCTGGCTCCGCTCAGTTTGCACACAAAATGAGGAATAATATTAAAATATTCCGCATTCTTAGAAAAATCTAGAAAAATTCCAGAAAATCACAAATATTATAAAATGAACATTTATGATAAAAGAAATAAATTTTAGGGTGTTACAACTCTCTCCAACAAATAAGAATTTCGTCCTCGAAATTTTTCATACCTTAAAATAACTCTAGTATTGCTCATTTACTTTGTCCTCTAGTTCCCAAGTCGCATCTCCAGTCGTCTCATTCCAGATCACTTTCACTAATGAAATGTCTTTCCCCCTAAGTTGCTTCATTCTCCTATCCTTAATCCTTACAGGAGTTATTTCATAAGTCAAGTTTTCCTTTAATTGTACCGAATCAGGTGCAATGACATGATCAGGACTTGGAATGTATTTTCGGAGTTGTGACATATGAAAAACATTATGGAGATTTGAAAGGAAAGGGGGTAAGGCTGTTTGGTAAGCAACAGGACCTACCCGACGAAGAATTTGATAAGGTCCAAGGAATTTTGGAGTGAGCTTTCTAGATTTAAGAACCCGACCGACCCCAGTCGTAGGTGTAACTTTTGGGAACACATGCTCTCCTTCTTCAAATTCAAGAGGTTTCCTTCTTTTGTTCGCATAACTCTTTTGTCGATTCTGAGCTGTTCTTATCTTCTCCTGAATCATTTTGACTTTCTCGATTGTCTATTGAATGAGATTAGGTCCGACTGTAAGCCGTTCTCCATCTTGATACCAAAACAAGGGTGTTCGGCACCTTCGCTCATATTGAGCCTTATAGGGAGTCATCCTTATACTCGAGTGATAACTGTTGTTATAGGTGAATTCAACCAATGGTAAGATTTTATCCCAACTTCCATTTTGCTCTATAGTGCAAGCTCTCAGCAAATCCTCCAACGATTGGATTGTTCTTTCTGATTGACCGTCCTTCTGAGGATGGTATGCAGAACTCAATCGTAACTTTGTCCCCATTGCTTCTTGAAGGCTCTGCCAAAACATCGATGTAAACCTCGGATCTCTGTCAGAAATAGTACTTGTAGGCACACCGTGAAGTCTGACGATTTCCCCAATATATATCTGAGTCAACTTCTCCAATGGATATCTTATGTTGATCGGTAAGAAGTGTCCTGACTTCGTAAGTTTATCCACGATTAGCCATATTGAATCATGACCTCTTTTCGTTCTTGGCAATCCAACCACAAAGTCCATGGCAATACTATCCTATTTCCATTTGGGAATAGTTAAGGGTTGCAAAAATCCTGACGGTCTTTGATGTTCAATCTTTGTCTTCTGACAAACCAAACAAGATGATACGCATCTAGCGATATCCTTTTTCATTCCATGCCACTAAAAGAGTTTCTTCAAATCTTGGTACATTTTGGTCATACCAGGATGCATACTCAACTTGCTTGTATGAGCATGTTCAAGAATGTACTTCCTGAGTTCCTCATCTTTAGGCACACAGATTCTACCTTGGAATCTTAAAATTCCATCACTTCCTTCCTCTAACGTTGAAACACCACCTTGCTTTATCAGCTCTCTTTCCTCTTGCAAGAACTTGTGAACTTTATGCTTTTCTCAGATGTCTTCTAGCAGGTCATTCGAAATAGTGACCATATTCATGCAGATTTTTCTTGGCATTAGCTCCATAAAAGACCATACATCTCTGAATTGTTCTATCAAGTCTTTCTCTCTGATCATCATGGTAGAAACACTGATTGTCTTCCTACTTAAGGCATCGACCACCACATTCGCCTTCCTAGGGTGATATTGAAGTTGGAAGTCATAGTCTTTCAGGAATTCTAACCATCTTCGCTGTCTCATGTTCAACTATTTCTGATCGTTTAGATACTTCAAGCTCTTATGGTCACTGAAGACGTTGAACGTTGCTCCATACAGATAATGTCTCCATATCTTCAAAGCAAACACCACTGCAGCTAATTCCAAATCATGCGTTGGGTAGTTCTTATCATGCATTCGCAATTGTCTCGAGGCATAAGCTACCACTTTACTATCTTGCATAAGGACGCATCTTAATCCTTGGTATGAAGCGTCACAATACACTTCAAATGGTTCACTTAGATTAGGCAGAACTAACACTGGTGAAGTAGTTAGTCTCCTCTTTAGCTCTTGGAAACTTCCTTCGCAAGCATTTTTCCATTCAAAAGCCTGATTCTTCCTGGT
This sequence comes from Ormosia emarginata, assembly GCA_029884605.1. Classification (NCBI taxonomy): domain Eukaryota; kingdom Viridiplantae; phylum Streptophyta; class Magnoliopsida; order Fabales; family Fabaceae; genus Ormosia; species Ormosia emarginata. The sequence continues at coordinate 20,047,952 of JAQQTP010000074.1, read as the reverse complement.
GAGTTAAGTGAGTGGTCCGAAAATCTTAGAAAATCCTTCAATGAACCTCCGGTAATATCCGGCTAATCCAACAAAGCTTCGGATTTCGGTCACCGTCTTTGGCCTTTCCCATTGTAGATCAGCTTCTACCTTCGAAGGATCTACAACAATTCCTTCTCTTGAGATTACATGGCCTAAGAATTTCACTTCGTCTGACCAAAATTCACACTTGAACAATTTAGCATACAACTTTTTCTCCTTCAAAATCTGAAGAACTATACTGAGATGTTCAGCATGATCCTCTAGATTTTGTGAATAGATCAAGATGTCATCGATGAAAACAACGACGAATTTGTCCAAATAAGGACGAAAGATCCTATTCATATAGTCCATGAAGACAACAGGTGCATTAGTCACACCAAAAGGCATTACTAAATACTCATAGTGTCCATAACGAGTATGAAAAGAAGTTTTAGGAATGTCTTCCACTTTTACTCGGATCTGGTGGTAGCCCGATCGCAAATCGATCTTGGAAAACATAGTCGCTCCTTTTAATTGGTCCATTAGGTCATCTATCCTAGGCAATGGATACTTGTTCTTAATCGTGACCTTATTCAATTGACGATAATCTGCACATAACCTCGAAGTACCGTCCTTCTTCTTAACTAGCAACACCGGTGCTCCCCAAGGTGATACACTAGGTCTCACAAATTGTTTCTCCAAAATTTCTTCTAGTTGCTTCTTGAGTTCCACAAGTTCTGCTAGCGACTTTCGGTAAGGGGCTATGGAAATAGGGCCAGCTCCAGGCACAAGGTCAATAGTGAACTCGACTTCCCTTTCTGGTGGCAAACCAGGAACATCTTCAGGGAAAACTTCAGGAAATTCTCGAACTACTGAGATCGCGTCCACATCTACCTCATTCTCGACTTTCAAAGAAGATAACAACATGTATCCCCGAGCTCATTCTTTCAAGAAAGCTTTCGCTTGGTTGGCCGTCACAAATCCAGAATTCTCATCCAAAGAAAAAACTATGGTTTTTCTAGAACAATCTAATAGGATATGGTTAGCAGACAACCAATCCATCCTTAAGATCACATCTAATTGAGATAAGGGCAAACAGATCAAATCGACAGAAAAAGTTCGACCTTCAACAATCAATGGACAATTTAAATAGATTTTAGCAGTGACAACAGGCTTAGTAGTTGGAGTTGAAACAGTCAAATCAAATGGCAAAGAAGACACAGGTAGACTAAGTCTTTTCATATAGTCATATGAAATGAAAGAATGAGTCACACCAGAATCATACAGTACAATTAAAAGATTACCTTCGATGAGACCTTCCCCTTGTATAAGATCTTTGGATTCAGAGACTTCAGCACCACTCAAGGTGTAGACCCGACCTCCAGCCAGTGGTTTAGTTGTCCTACCAGCATTAACGGAAGGTTTCGCCTTAGTTTGTTTGCAGTCATGGGAAATGTGTCCACGTTTCCCGCACCTAAAGCAAATGATCCCCTTGATCGTGCAGTCTCTTGTATAGTGCTCCTTCCCGTACTTCATGCACCTCCGTGTAGATGCCATATTCTGACCTATCCTTTCTGGGCTTCCACTAGGACTTCCACCCTATGGTCTTTGTTATTGATTCCCAGATGGTCTGGAATAGGGCTTCTTCTGGTATCGGCCAGCACCACTACTTCCTCTTTTTTGAGACCGAATTGGCCCAAAGTTTTTGTTTCTCGCCTCACGTGCTTGGTCCAAACTTTCCACCCGGCAGCATGTATCAAGCAACTCAGAAAATTGAGAAATTTTCAAGGTTATGATAGCTCTCTTCACTTCATGTCTCAAGCCTTCTTCAAACTTTCGGCACTTCCAAGCTTCATTGGGTTAGTGTTGAAAGTAAGTTAAGAACCTCGACAAGCTCTCGAACTTAGCAGCATACTCGCCCACAGTCATATTTCCTTGTCGTAAATCCAGAAATTCCATTTCCTTCACGTGTCTAGTACTTTCAGGAAAATACTTATTCAAGAACCTCTCTCTGAATACGTCCCAAGTAATCGCCTGATTCTTAGCTTGCAACAACCTTTGCTCTCATGTCCACCACTCCTCAGCGTCTCCAATTAGCATAAATGCTGCATAGGTCACCTTCTTGTTATTGGCACAATTCATGCCAGTAAATGTCTTTTCCAACTCTTTGATCCAGAGAGTAGCTTTCTCAAGATCAAACTATAACACCCTCCTTAGGGCATCACATTTCCGACTCCCGACTCATAATCTGAAAATCAATTCGTAAAAGGTTTGAGTTATGAAAATATGGGTTTCAAAATTTCTTCTTTGCTGAAACATAAATTTACTGAAAATATTAGGTAATATTGAAAATCATATTTCAACTATTCATTATGCAATATTGACACCAATTAATATTTCACAATTTAAAGAGAAATATAAAATTAACAGACTTTTTTTTTTAACAGTAGCAAACCCTATAACGGGTCCTACTTAATAGCACGGTACAACACTAACGAGAAACTTTAACATACTTATTCCTTTTTCTGTCCATCTTGATGCATCATACATCTGTTCCTTTGTCAACACTACACCCCTTCGAGTCCTGAATGTCCACTCATTATTGTTGTCACCAATCTCAGAGTATCTATCGCCTGTTATGACTAAGATAACTCGATCCTTCTATTATTTGATTTTAACAGTACAGACACAGCAAAACAACATAACAAAGAGGTGAGATCATCTATACCAATACCAATATGGCAGCACAGAGATAACACAACAGCATATCACACCGATACTTCATACCATAATTAATATCATACCATCAACATAAATCAACTATCATCATCAAATCATTTATCAGTTCAAATATTATTCAAGTATTTCTCAACAGAACAATTGTCATAGCCAATATTCCTCAAGTAATATATCATATAGATTTAAATACTCAATTTCATGCATGCGCACATAGACTCAGTTTTTCAAAAACAACTCCATAGAGGTTTTCACAATTTCGAGAAGAATGCTCTGGTTAATTGCCCAGCCTAAGCCCACAGACAATTTCCCAGTCATAGAAAAGAATCATGTTCTTGTCGGGTATCGTCAATGCGTTGCAACGGACTGCATCGCCAAGTGGCATATGGTCCAGCCTTAGCCCACAGACAGATATCCACTAGTCGACCGTCGCGCCTTGACACACCCCAAGATCCATCATAGATCTCACTATCAATTCTCATTCCCTCTTCAACCACAAGGGCCAAAATAGCTTATTAGCTATACTTTATACAATGCACGAATATATCAGTGCAAGTCCAACCACAAGAGCCAAATCTTTTCAATTTCATTTGTTCAATGTAATCATATGCCTCAATGCATATTTTCCCAATGCATGTAAAATGCACCACATGCCAATCACAAGTAAAGCTTGTAATTTTCACAAACAACATCCATATACTGGTTCTACAGTATTTATACTATATTTTCAATAGGAAAATCATATTATTACATTTTCATAGTTATAAAACACTTTCGTCGTGTTTTCACAAAATTGCGCAACATTTCCATTTCATTTTCACAATTCCAAAACGTTTCTGTTACGTTTTCACAATTCCAAAATGTTTATATTACGTTTTCATAATTCCGTAACATTTCTGTTACGTTTTCAAAATTCTGAAACGTTTCTGTTATATTTTCACAATTCCAAAATGTTTATATTATGTTTTCAAAATTCTGTAACACTTCTGTTACATTTTTCAAAATTCTGAAACATTTCTGTTATATTTTCACAATACCGTGACACTTCTGTTACGTTTTCACAATTCCAAAATATTTTTGTTACGTTTTCACAATATCGTAACATTTTTGTTACGTTTTCAAAATGCCGCAATTCTTCTGTTACACTTTTAAATCACGTACTAATTTTTTAACGTTTTTCTCAAAAGCGTAAAAATATACATTTCTCAAATCGCATATAATTTTTCCACTGTTTCAAAATCGCGTAACTTAAAAATCATTCTTTTACGTCACGTAAATCATTTTCTATCATTCTCAAAATATTTAAAACACTTTCCAAATCTCATAACAATTTTCCCCCATTTTCACAATCACAAAAAAAATTCTATCGCTATTCAATCACGTAGTGATTTATTAACAGTAATTCAAATCACGTAAAATATTTAAATGTAATTCAAATTACGTATAAATATTTCAACGTATTTAAAATCGCATAGAAATATTTTTCCATATCACGTAACTTAAAAATCACGTTTTTAAGATACGTAAATAATTTTTCACCACAATTTCATTACAGAAAATATTTCTTGACCTTTAAAAATTCCTTTTCAACTTTTCCTAAAATAATATAACTTTATACTTCATTTAATATATTTTCTTACTCAAGAAAATCTTTTTCCACAATTCTTTACTTAAGAAATTCTTTTCGGAATATAATTCATAAAATCACTTTTCCATTGATGTAAATCAATGTTTCAAAATCTTAAATTTTCCTAACGTATTCGAAAACTTGAAAATAAGTTATACGTTAGTAAATTTTCAAAATACCATTATATTCTCCATTTTTCCCAAATCATTTCCAAAATCAACCTTCCTCAAAATAAATTGAAACTCAAACGTTTTCAACCTTTCTTTGTTTTCCGTTACGAAAGTTTCTATTCTCTCAAGTGATAAAATGCTCTAATTCCTTTTCCAAATTCTTGTATTAAATCAATTATATTTCCACTTGGAAAATCACTTTGTTTCATCAAAATCAAGGCATCACAAGCCTTCGAAAACGTGGACATGACTATTGAAAATTATCAAAACATTTTTCCTTCTAAGTCAATATGGTTTTACATAAACAAAACCATTAAAATTTTGCTTTCAAAATCGTAATACTTATGGTCAAAAAAACCAAACACATTTGTTCAAATTCATTTTCACTTTCTTTGCAAATCCTTTTTCACTTTCTTTGCAAATCCTTTTTCACTTTCTTTGCAAATCCTTTTTCACTTTCTTTGCAAATCCTTAAAATCAACGTTTGCCCGTTTCATTCAAAACTCATGTTTAGAAAAACACTTAGGATCTTTTTACACAAAATAAATCAATAAAAATCCTTCAAAACCATGTTCTTGTTCTCTTGAAAAACATATCCTTTGTTCATTTTCCATGCTTTTCAAATCAATCCAATTTTATTCTTCCATGAAAATATTAAGTTATAAACACCTATGTTGAGGTGTCTTGGCCGAAATTCTCAATGTTCTAGGGGCCCAAAAATTAATTCCCTTGTTCTTAAAATTTTTTAACATAAACCCTCTTCATGGGTATCAAAATCGTATTTCCTTTCCTTTGGCCATTGAAGCCAAAAATTAATTTTCTTTCCATCATCACATCTTGGCATACATATACATAATTTCAACATATTCTCATCATGCATATTATAAGCATACCATATTATCATCATGCATATTATAAGCATATCATATAAGCCATAAAATCATGCAAAGCATATCAAGCATAGGCAAATAATCAAAGTTCATAAACACACACAAATAATTTACATGACCATGGATATGAATCCTCACATGGATTCACTATCCATCAAATATAAGACCATCTCTCACCACCATGCTTGGTTGGTGAGATGGATCTCTCTCTTACCTCTTGAAGATCCTCAAAAGCTTATTGATTTGCTTCTCTTTCCAAGTCCTTCACCACCAAGGGTTTCTTAAACACAAAACAGCACATATATTTATTAGTATCTTAAGCTTGACTAAGAAAACCATGGATGTGCATCATGGTTAGAACCTTGAAAATTAAAAGAAAAGTGAAGAGTAACAAACTTCACCATTAAAGTTTCAATCTTTTGCTTGAAGAACAAGGTTGAAGATAGATGATTTAGAGAAAATCTCCAACATGAAAATTACTTAGAATATCATGTAGATTCAAGATTTATGGTTGGATGAAATTAAAAAGGATTAGATGGTGATTTTGGATGGTATGGCCGAAATTCCTCTTGAAGAACAAAGATGGAATTTTTTATTTTTGTAAGAGAAAAGCTTCTTAGGCTTGGTTAAGACAAGAGATGAAGTGAAAACACTTAGTTTTTCCTTCCACAAATTTTGTGAAGCTCCTTGGAAAAATTCCTAAAAATCATAAACAAATGTTACAATCAATAACAAGTGTAGAAATAGGTAAACCATGGTTCAATCATGGCTTAGAAAATCAAAACTAGAAGATTAGAAGAAGAAATATGAAATTTACCATTTTTGGTAGAATCTTGAAGCTTGGATTTGAAGATCAAGATGAATGATTTAGAGAAAACTCATAACTAGAGATATTCTTAGAATAAGGTAAGGATTCAAGAAACTAGATTGGATGAAATTTTTGAGTGATGGAAGGTGTTCTTGATGGTCATGGCCGAAACATAGAGGAGAAGAGAAAGAGAGAAAATTTTGCTTCTTGAAAATGAACAATAATGGCCAAGAATGACCAAGACCACTAATAATGGTCTTCAAACTTTTTCCTATATCCTAAAGCTCCACAAAACCGTCCCCCCTTCAAGTAATCTCCAAAGGATGCAAACAAAGAAATCATGTAGCATAATTGACTAAAGCAACAAATAATGCATTGTAACTTTTCCTTTAGCTTCATAATTCACCACAAAACCGTCCCCCCTCTTCATGCACTCCAAAATGTGACCAATTTCACTTATCACTATCTTAAGCATTTCTAGCCATTGATTAATTCAATGGTTAGGATTTAGGTAGACTTTTGATTTTAGAAGACTTAATCTAGGCCATTGGATCTTTCTCCTTTAAATTCTAACCATTAGATGTGTCTCCAAAATGAAGGGTCAAGATTACTCCTTCTTACTTTTAATCCAAGGGTCATAATTAGTCTTTGCTACTTTTTAAGACTAATTCTCCACCATTGATTAAATTTACATCCAATGATCATAAATGGTCCTTGTTACTTTACAAGACCAAATCTCCACCCTTGATTAATTCTTCATCCAATGGTAATAAATGGTCTTTGTCACTTTTTGAGACCAAATCTCTACCATTGATTAAATCCAAATCCAATGGTTATAAATGGTCATAGCTATTTTATTAAACTTATCCTACACCGTTGATTAAATCGACAGTTGATATTAAAGTCTTCAATATTGAACTTGTTTCCTATTGGTCCATCAAAAATTGTCACAATCACTAATATTGACTTAATAGTATAATTTCTATTTTTATTTGCTAAAACCCCACGAAAGAATATATTTATTATATTTTTATCGCCCGATAAATAAAAACAGTACAAAACACAGTACAAGAAAATTTCTAAAACTGTTTCCAGATTCAGGTTTAGTAAGATCCCTTGTCTCCATTTAAACAGTACAAATTTTTCTATGCGTAGAAAAAATTTTACTTTGCGGGACCCACCTGGGCTCACGTAAGGTCACCTGGGTCCACATAGGACCACCTGGGCCCACATACAGTAAAAAAATTCATAATCATCTACAAAAATCACAATTATTAGAAAACGCACAAATATCAAATCAGATTACGTAAAATAATTAAAACATAATAGTAAAAATTAAATTACGTAAAGTTTTCCCCGGCCCGAAAATTTTTATTTTCCTGACAGGGAGTAAATCACTCAAAATGATCAAATACGCTAACAGAATATTCAAAATAATTTTACAGTACACAGAAATTACTAAACAGTAAAATTCTGTTAACTGTCAAAATTATTGTTTAAGAGATACGGAAATTCAGGGTGTTATACAAACTCCCCTTTGAATTGTGGAGGGTTCATGCGACGACACTCCGCCAAATTCTGGGCATCAACTGTAGCCTCCAGTTGTCGTGTTGTCCTCGCCTGCTATTGAGCCGTTTGCTGATTCTGCTGCAACATTGCTTCAGCCATTTTCTGTATTGCTTCAATAGCAGTAGCCATGTCTCCTCTGCGAGCCATACTTTCTCTCAAGTCAAACTACACAAAACACAGAGAAAAGTCAGATGTATCCTTACGGAATACCAAACACAGAGAGTTCACACAGCATAAACAAGAGAGTCCAAAACCACATGACCTAAAAGAAAACTTAAACCGAGAGCTCTAATACCAAGACAGTGTAATGCCCCTTTTTCTCAGTAATCGCGAAGAAGGAGCTTCACACTATGATACTTTCAAATGTAAAGCGAAACATGAAGACAGAATAAATTAACAGCGGAAAATGGTAGTTATTTTGAATATGTTGACCCGGTTCATTTATTATGATTATTTAAATTCCCATATAATGGTCACTATATATATTTATATATATATTTTTTATTAAGTTGTGTTTAATTTAAATCATTACCAAGTAGAGTCAAAAGAGTTAATTTAAAATCTATCACGTAGAGAAGTAATAATTAGAACAGTCACAATAAAAAGGATCCGACATAAATTAAACCATACACAATATATATATATATATATATATATATATATATATATATATATATATATATATAGATATATATATGTATGTATGTATGTATTCATAGCTATATGCCTAAGCATGTTTAGTTACATTCCCAAAATATACAAAAAGAGCAAAAAGTTTTACCCACCCAAGGTAATTACAAATTTACACCCATCAATTTAGCAAAATGTCAGGCTCCCCCAAAAAGATAACGGATAGCCATCAGTAGCCATCGACAGAATCAGTCCCTAAGACTGACGAGAAGGGACCGTAGAAGGGTCCTCCTCGGGGTCCTCTTCGTCCAATGAAACATCCATTGGAGCGACAGAGCAACGGGTAGGAGCCTGAGCCGTGGACAAAAAGGAGTCATCACGTGGGGTGTAATACATGTCATCCCACATATCCCTAACAGGCATGTAAAACTCCAGCCAAACAAAAGCATGAAAATCTAAAACAGGGGCTTCATAACGACCCCATGTTAAGGACACAGTCAGCTCCCCATGGTACACGCAACGGTCCATCTACATATTAATGTGCCAGCAGTCAGGGCCTCCGTGAAAAGTGATCCGTGTGTAGCCCAAAAATCTGCAGGGGCGCGATGTCATCCTCGATAACTTCAATCGTAGTCTGGCCAGAAGCCTGGAAACTCAGGAGCTTCCTTGTCTTCCTCATGAACGTCTTCTCAGAAGTACACAATCCAACATAATACAAAGTAGAGAAAATATAGAAAGAGGTGAGACACCCAGCTTTCAGTACCAAAATGGCAGTAAGAAAACAAAATGGCGCTGGACGCCCACATACAATACAATTCATACTTCCAATTACAGTAACAATAGAAATTAACATTAAGCGCAGAATAGCAAATAATAACAGTAAGTGTTATTAACAATAGGCATGTGACATCAACAATTCCAATATTCAACAGTCCAAGAAATCAAATAATTATTACAGTTACAACAGTAGACATATTCCATAATTATAAATGCTTATGTATAATTGTTACCCAAGTGGCTTCAATACTCAAGAGGGGAGGTGAATTGAGCAATTAAAAACTTTTTCGTAAACCCTTTTTAATATAAATTTCTTGAAGCAATATAATGAATATATATAAGGATGATAAAATGCCTTAAGAACAGCAAATAAACAATTAAGCAATAATAAATAAATTGTTGAAAATAAAGAGATAAAGGAGAGAAGAGCAGGCACAATATTTATCCTGATTCGACCACCAACCACTTGTGGCCTACGTCTAGTTTCCGAAACACAGTTCGAGATTTTTCACTATTGAGTACAAGCTTAAAACAGGTGCTTGCAACCTTTACACAATAGGGATACCTCACCCTATTTACTAGAGGGATACCTTACCTCCTTTGAGGGATACCTCACCTTCTTTGCAACAAGGGATACCTTACCCTTTTACAAAAATAGAAAATAGATGAAGAGAAACTCTCACTTAAAGCAAATATTACAAGTTGAAGCGCTAGGAAGCTCTCTAAAGGATATCTCAAGATTTTGGAGAAAAGAGCATAGAAAATATGAGAAAAATGAAAATCACGTTTTGGCATAAGCAAATAATAATTTAGATCATTGGGCAACCTTCAGAAGAGACCCAAGGTCTCTATTTATAGAGTAATGAAGAAAAAAGTCGTTGGGTGCCATTAAAACCATATTAAATGTAGAGATGTTAGCTACCATTTTCAAAATCTAAAACAAAGCCTTGTGGGTTATTTGAATATCATCAGGGGGTATTCGAATACCTCTGTCAAAACTTATTTAAAAAACTTATCAAAGCAGGGTTATTCGAATACCAGTCAAGGGTATTCGAATACCTTAGTTTAAAAGGTATATTCTGAAATCAGGTTATTCGAATACCACATGGGTTATTCGAATACCTCACATTTTAAAATAGATTTTGAAAAGCTCTATATTCAAATGTCGTGCATAGTATTCGAATACCTCTGTTGAAAACATGAAACATATGAACTTGAAAACCATTCTATTTGAATACCTTATGGGGTATTCGAATACCCTTAAATGAAAAATAGTTTTAAACACTTTTAAATATCCAGAAAATAATTCTTTGGATTTGGAATATTAATTTTGAAAATGTTTCTTTGCAACCAAAAATAATGAGATATCCAAAAGGCTCCTTACAAAGATCCTAAGTCCTAAACTATTCTTTGAAAATCTTGGACTTGATCTTCTCATCATCTTCATGTTTGTTATCATCAAAACAACTATCAATGGCAGCTAGCCAATTAATTCTCCCTCTTTTTGATGATGACAAACTAATATTTGAGAAAAGCATTAGTTCATATAAATTGGAATTCACAAGATTGTTTAGAGATACTCACTCCCCCTCTTTTTCATAAGAGGTTATTTATATCAGAGATGTGCACAACAGCTCCCCTTTACTTTTGGAATCCAATTTCCATTTTTGTCTTACTGGACTTTTACTTTTTCTCCCCCTGACTTTTCTCAAACAAAGAATTCAAGCTTTTTCTCCCCCTTTTGTCATGATCAAAAAGATGGGGCAAGATAAAGCATAAAGCTAAATAGAGTATATTCCATTCCAACAAAATATATTCATTCATAGCATACCAGAATAGCAACAGAGTATAATTTTATAAATTTAGCAAGATAAGCACAATATTCAGCACATGCGCAAAGATATATTCATTCATAGATCAACCAATTGCATTGTATAGTCATCAAAACTGTCATTGCATTTACCAAGAGAATTACTTATATTTGATACCACTTGTTATCAAAATGTAAAACATTTACCACTTGTTATCAATTTCTTATAAATCTGCCATATATCAAGAGAATCATAGATATTAAACATTTTACTTTGATGAAATATGCTATAGGGATCAGAGCATTGTATAGAACTAACATTATTTACCCTATATGCAATGACAACATTAGCAAGTTAATATCTAATTTGGCACATTGTCAATGCTAAGCATACTACTCATGTAAGGAAAATATTTAATCATTTAAGATCAATTAATCAACGAGTATCATACAATCCATATAGAATATCACAATTGCTTAGGGATAGAGATACTTATTGAATTAGATAAAGAGAGATGCTTCTTTGTAATGTTCTTCGTTTATTGGTCCTTTAAGTTTGAGCTTTCTTACATTGAGTATTCCATTCCATTGTACTTGAAGAAAGTCTCATCATGTCTTTCTTCATTCATTTCCCTCAAGTTGAATAATTTTCATTTAAGTGTGTGCTTGAGGTAGTTATCATCCTACAATAAAATTTAAAGAACTTTCCTTGGTATCCATTAATTTTTGGATCCACAAAGGTTAGCCAAACTCATAAGCAAGTAAGCATTCAAAATAATAAGTCAAAAACAGCAAAGGAGTTCATAAGAGCAAAAGATATTTTGTTGATTAATTTGGCCAAGTGACCACTTGTTTAATACCACTTGTTGCAATTGTTATCACGTTCATATATTTATCAAAACAGTAGCTAATTACATTAAGCATTTGTATTACAAAGAATTTAAATATGCAACATATTTTTTTGACAAAAAAAAGGGGCAAGAACAGGCTAAGAATTATGCATTTAAGAACAATATGTAATTTTCATATAAGGCATAAATTTAGGCTCAAAAGAAATAAGATATATTTCATCAAAAGTATGTCATCCATAGAATCAAATTGACTAATTATATATGTATAAAAAATAAGGCAGAAATAAAGAAGGGATCAGACCTATAAGCTTGGCTTTCTGCCAAGGGTTATTCGAATACCTCATCCCGTATTCGAATACCCACCACATAAATATGAACAAAGCAAAAGCAAGTATTCGAATACCTTGGAATCTATTCGAATACTCCAGAGAGCATGTGACAAACACTAATAAAGATGTCTCAGGCTATTCGAATACATCAACTTATAAAATTATAAGAACGCTGTACTGATGTATGGTATTCGAATACCTTATGATGGTATTCGAATAGACCTATCAGAAAAACATAGATTTTCACGTACAGATGAAATAGTATTCGACTACCATAGGGAGTTATTCGAATAACTTTATCAGAAAAACAAATTTAACACGTTCAGAAGTGCATTATTAGAGAGGAAAACTTACCTGATGATGGAAATACTTATCCAAAAAAGAAATTACAAGTCCAAGCTTCATAGAGACAAGGAGGAGAGCTTGGAATTATTTTTAGTCTTGTGCTTGCAGCAACCACTTTCAAAATGCCAAAGTCAGCTCTTGGCCTTCAAGCACACCTGCAACACATTTCAATTTTTGGCTTTTGGTACCCAAATTTTCTTGGGTCCTTGAATGTCAGTTTTGGGTATAGTACCCTTAGGAACCCATACCATTTTAGTTCCAATTTTCATGTTGATATTTTTCCTTGCATTACATGTTGATGCACTATGTCCTTTCCTTACACAATAAAAACATTTAATAAAAGGACTACATGAAATGCTAGAATTAACAAAGAAATTTTTGTAAAATTTTTGTTGATTTTTTGGGTTATATCCTATTCCAGCTTTTTGAAAAATAGCTCTTTGTTTTCCTAATAAGATATTTAAATTATCTCTTCCAAAAGTGAATTTAGCAAGAGTGTTCTTTAAATCTTTAATTTCTTTTTCAAACATATGACATGAAGAACAAGATGAAGAAGTAGAGGTATGTGAAGAATGAGATGTGCATGCATCAATTAATCCTAATGTCTCATTTTCAATTTTTAATTCTTCAATTTCTTTATTCAAAATTAGAATTTGGTTTTCCAAAGAAAAAATTATTTTCTTAGATGCAGAAATTATTTTTGTGAGCCTTATTGATTCGTCATGCATTTCTTTGAAGGCATCTTGTAATTCATCATAAGAATGAGATAATTCATAATTAGAAATTACCTCAATGTCGCTTTCTTGTTCTTCTTCTCCTTTGGCCATAAAACATAGATGGGCTTCCTCACTATCTGAGCTATCAGCGGAGTTCATATCATTGTCATCCCATGCTATGTAGACTTTTCTTTCTTTGGAGGGTTTCTTTTCAAATTTCTTTGGGGAAAAAGGCGGTCTTCTTTGAGTTCCTTTCTTTTTGAGAAACCTTCCGAATTTCTTCACTAGAAGACTGAGGTTCTCTTCATTTAACTCAATGTTGTCCACGTCATCTCCATCGTCTTCTTCTTCATTATTGATAGTGGAGGTGGTGGCTTTAAGTGCAATCCCTTTCTTCTTCTTATCGTGTTCCTCACTTTGGTTAAGTCTATTGAGTTCTAATTCGTGCTCTTAAAGTTTGCCAAATAAGGTAGCTAATGTCAATGTTGATAAGTCTCTTGATTCTGATATAGCTGTTATCTTAGGCTGCTAAATCTTGCTCAAACATCTCAATACATTGTTAATCAAATCTTTGTTAGAAAAATTATTTCCTAATGATGTAAGATGATTTACAATGTGGGTAAACCTCTTTTGCATTTCTTGAATGCTTTCTCCTTGGTTCATTGTAAATAATTCATATTCACGAGTTAGAGAATTAATTCTTGACCTCTTAATTTCACTAGTACCCTCATGGGTAACTTGTAAAGTGTTCCACATTTCTTTAGCAGTTTTACAATTTGAAATTCAGAAAAATTCATCATACCCCAAAACAGTGGTAATGATGTTTTTGGCTATCAAGTTATATTGAACTTTTCTTTTATCATCTTTAGACCAATCATTTTTAGGTGTCTCGATTTTTACACCATCAACAACTCGTGTAGGTATAAATGCACTATTTTCGACAGCATCCCACATATCTAGATCAAAAGCCTCGATAAAGATTTTCATTCTTTCCTTCTAATATGCATAACCATCCCTATTGAAAAAGGGTGGTCGATTTATGGAAGTTGCTTCTGAAAAACCATTTGATGAAGCCATGTACTCTTGAAGCGGCTAAGCTCTTTATACAAGAGTCTAGCTCTGATACCACTTGTTACCCAAGTGGCCTCAGTACTCAAAAGGGGGGTGAATTGAGCAATTAAAAACTTTTTCGCAAACCCTTTTTAACACAAATTTCTTGAAGCAATATAATGAATATATATGAGGATGATAAAATGCCTTAAGAACAGTAAATAAATAATTAAGCAATAATAAATAAATTACTGAAAATAAAGAGATAAAGGAGAGAAGAGCAGGCACAATATTTATCCTGGTTCGACCACCAACCACTTGTGGCCTACGTCCAGTCCCTGAAACACAATTCGAGATTTTTTACTATTCAATACAAGCTTAAAACAGGTGCTTGCAACCTTTATACAACAGGGATACCTCACCCTATTTACTAGAAGGATACCTTACCCTATTTACTAGAGGGATACCTCATCTTCTTTACAACAAGGGATACCTCACCCTTTTACTGAGGGATACCTCACCCTCATAAATTTACTAAGGGATACCTCACCCTTTTACAAAAGCAGAAAATAGATGAAGAGAAACTCTCACTTAGAGCAAATATTACAAGTTGAAGCACTATGAAGTTCTCTAAAGGATATCTCAAGATTTTGGAGAAAAGAGTACAGAAAATATGAGAAAAATGAAAATCACGTTTTGGCGCAAGTAAATAATAATTCAAATCATTGGGCAACCTTCAGAAGAGACCCAAGGTCTCTATTTATAGTGCAATGAAGAAAAGAGCCGTTGGGTGCCATTAAAACCATATTAAATGCAGAGACGTTGGCTGCCATTTTCAAAATCTAAAATAGAGCCTCGTGGGTTATTCGAATACCATCAGGGGGTATTCAAATACCTCTATCAAAACTTATTTAAAAAACTGATCAAAACAGGGTTATTCGAATACCAGTCAAGGGTATTCGAATACCTCAGTTAAAAAGATATATTCTAAAATCAGGTTAATCGAATACCACATGGGTTATTCGAATACCTCACATTTTAAAACAAATTTTGAAAAGCTCTGTATTTGAATGCCATGCATGGTATTCGAATACCTCTGTTGAAAACATGAAACATATGAACTTGAAAACCATTCTATTCGAATACCTTATGGGGTATTCGAATACCCTTAAATAAAAAATAGTTTTAAACACTTTTAAATATCCAGAAAATGATTCTTTGGATTTGGAATATTAATTTTGAAAACATTTCTTTGCAACCAAAGACAATGAGATATCCAAAAGGCTCCTTACAAAGATCCTAAGTCCTAAACTATTCTTTGAAGATCTTGGACTTGGTCTTCTCATCATCTTCATGTTTGTTATCATCAAAACAACTATCAATAGCAGCTAGCCAATTACAATAATGAATTATATGACTGACAATTCACATTGCAAAAGGTACCAAAATTCTTACTCTATGGAGCTAGACATAAATATTTTTCGGAGTGAATGATCAAGGAGTAATGTCAGTATATCGTTAGCCTTAAAATATAGTGTGCTTTATCTCATAAAAATGTTTGTGCAAATGGCTTATACATGGCACCTCGACAGTTGATCGCGATATAGGATAGCATCTTAGTCAGGATCGTCAGTGTATCGCATCGGTCTATCCCATGGCCCCAGTGGAGCTACCACTATCTATTGTGAGACACCCGCACCCCGACGCCCCCAGGGCCAACCATTATGACCCTACGCTTAGTCTACTCGCACCCGCACATAGGTGTTATTAAAACTCCTAGGCATACATAGCCTTTCTAACAATGTCCAACAGATAACTCATATGCATGACAACTCAATTTCAATCATGCATGTTCATCAGTGATGCATTCACCATAAGCATACCACAATGGTATTTATATACATATACACATCCATACTCTTTTCTCAACATCATCACAACATGATATTCTCAAGTACATAATCAATAAGTGCTTAGCCCACATAGGGATTTATAACAACATAAAATCAATTCTCAATATCAATATGTAATCATACATAGCTCATCAATTTTTACAAGTTCATGTCTTGAATTCACATTCTCAAAGTCTTAAACTTTGGTCAATTATGAAAATTATAGGGTGAATTACCCTTCAAATCCGTGGCCTTTCAAATGTTATTATCCACTTTAGTTCTTCCACTTCATTAAGAATTTTGCATGTCAATAAATCTCATATTTCTAAAGATGCACCAAGGCATCATTTACCTTTAAGGTTTTCTCTCTAAAACCGTAGCCTTCATGGTCTCCAAAGTCCAATTTTTCTTTCTATTTTATGTATGAGTTTCTTAGTATCAATTTACTTAAATTTTAATTCAACAAGATCAATCCAATCCCTTATAGTTTGAAGCCAAAACCGTGGCATCAATTTGGGGTAATAAACCTTTGAAATTTTCCTTTCATCCATTTTAATGTTATCACTCAACATCTAATTTCATAAGCTTTATGTGTTTGTTCACAACAATTTTCAACCCAAAATTCCATCCAAAACCGTGGCCACCATGTTAGGGTAGGAACCTCCAAAATTTCCATTTAGCAACCCTAACATGATCAAGCACATTTAACACTTTCAATGCACTCAAGATCACCAATCAAAATTTAATCAAATCCAAGAACACATGAACAAGCAAAAATCACAAAGCACATGAGCATACAAGGGTTCCCTCACCACCATTATTGGTTGAAGTGAGTAGTCTCCCTCTTACCTAAGGAAGAACAAACGAAAATGGTCTCCTTCAAGCTCCTTGTGATTTCGGTTTCAAGGCTCCAAGAACCCTAGGATTTTCAAGAAAATGAATCAACATCAAAGGTTGAAAAATAATGGATCCATGGTCATCAAAGAGACTATGGAGCACGAAAATGAAGAGAAATGAGAAGAAAAATCAAACTTCACCTTAAAGCTTGAAGTTTTACCTTAGGAAGACAATGGAGAAAGGTTGGATTTTTGAAGAAATTTTCTAAATAAAAGATGTAGAGGAGATGGAGGTGAGTATGGAAATGGTATTTGTGAAGAGAAAGATGAAGAAAAATGGTGGAGGATAGGGTTGCAAAACCGTAGCTATGGAGGAGGTGTAGAGAGAAGGAGGAGCAAATGAAGAAGATGAAGTTTTAGAGAGAGAAGTGAATAGGTAAAATAAGATGTTTTTGGAGTGTAAGGCTTAAGTGTGTTAAGTCAAAATTTTCCTCCTTTGGGCATAGTGACCCACAGCAATGAGGGGGTGTGAGGGGAAAAATTTGGCTTCTCATGCAAGCCAAGGGGTAAGGTGGTCTTTTGGCCAAAGCTTCTCAAATAAGCTTCTTAATTAGGGTACAAAATTTGAATTAAAGTGAGTTTGATTAGACATAAAGTAGATTGCATTAGGATAATGTGATAGGGATTTTAGTACATGTTATTATCCAATGGATAATTACTACAGTCGACAGAAGTCAGTATTAATTTATCTAACAAATAAATTTTACATCGTATTTTGTTATTTTGTCTGTTAAATTTTCTCAAAAAATATGAAACCTCGTAAACTATGTCCAGCCTCGGGTTTAATAAGAACCCCCGTCGACGTTTTCACAGATCAAGGTTCTCAAGAAAAATATTTTATTTTCTTGGCTTTGCTCAGTTTGCACGTAAAACGAAAAATAATATTAAAATATTCTACGTTCTCAGAAAAATCCAAAAAAAATTCAGAAAATCACAAATATTATTAAATGAACATTTATGATAAAAGAAATAAATTTTGGGGTGTTACATTCTGTAATGGGAAAGGTCGAAGACAGTGATAGAAATTCGAAGCTTTGTCGGATTAGTTGGATATTACTAGAGATTTATTGAAGGATTCTCAAAGATAGCTGGACCTCTCACCTAACTCACAAGGAAGAATCAAGCTTTTGAGTGGACGAATGCTTGTGAAGAGAGTTTTCAAGAGCTGAAAAGGAGGCTAACTACTTCACCAGTGTTAGTTCTGCCTGACCCAAATGAACCTTTAAAAGTGTACTGTGATGCTTCATACCAAGGACTAGGGTGTGTCCTTATGCAAAGCGGAAGAGTAGTAGCTTATGCTTCGAGGCAACTACGAGTACATGAGAAGAACTACCCAACTCATGACTTAGAATTAGCTGTTATTGTATTTGCTTTGAAGATATGGAGACATTTTCTTTACGGAGCAACATTCAACATCTTTAGTGATCATAAGAGCTTGAAGTATTTATATGATCAAAAAGAGTTGAACATGAGATAGCGAAGGTGGTTGGAATTCCTAAAAGATTATGATTTCCAACTTCAGTATCACCCTAGATAGGCCAATGTTGTGGCTGATGCCTTAAGTAGGAAGACGATCTGCGTTTCTGCCATAATGATCAAAGAAATGGATTTGAAATAGCAATTTAGAGATGTATGGTCTTTTGTGGAATTAATGCCAGGAAAAATCTACATGAACATGGTCACAATCTCAAGTGAGTTAATGAATGACATCCGAGAGAAGTAGAAAGTTGACAAGTTCTTACAAGAAGAAAGGGAGCTGATGAAGTAGAGTAGTGTATCAACATTAGAGGAAGGAAACGATGGAATTTTAAGATTCCAAGGTAGAGTATGTGTGCCTAAGGATCAAGAACTCCGAAAGTACATTCATGAACATGCTCACACGAGTTAGTTGAGTATGCACCTAGGAATAACCAAGATGTATCAAGATTTGAAGAAGTTATTTTGGTGGCACAGAATGAAGAGAGATATTGCTAGATGTGTATCTTCCTGTCTAGTCTTTCAGAAAACGAAGGTTGAACATCAGAGACCGTCTGGAATGTTATAACCCTTAACTATTCTTGAATGAAAATGGGATAGTATTGTAATGGACTTTGTCATTGGATTGCTGAGGACAAAAAGGGGTCATGATTCGATATGGGTAATTGTGGATCGACTCGCAAAGTCAGCACACTTCTTGCCTATCAACATAAGATATTCATTGGAGAAGCTGACTCAATTGTATATCGGTGAAATTGTCAAACTACATGGTGTACCTACAAGTATTGTTTCTGATAAAGATCCGAGATTTATGTCAAAATTTTGGCAAAGTCTTCAAGAAGCAATGGGAACAAAGTTACGCTTAAGTTCTGCATATCATCCGCAAATTGATGGCCAATCGGAAAGAACAATTCAATCATTGGAATATTTGCTTAGAGGTTGTTCTTTAGAGCAAACTGGAAGTTGGAATGAAGTTTAACCATTGGTAGAGTTCACCTACAATAATAGTTATCATTCGAGCATAGGGATGGCTCCCTATGAGGCATTATATGGATGAAGGTGCAGAATACCTTTATGTTGGTATCAAGACAGAGAGCAACTTACAGTTGGAACTGATCTCATACAACAAACGACTGAGAAAGTCAAGATGATTCAGGAGAAGATGAGAATGGCTCAAAGTCGACAAAAGAGCTATGCGGACAAAAGGAGAAAACATCTTGAATTTGAGGAAGGAGAGCATGTGTTTTTGAAAGTCACGCCTACGACTGGGATCGGTCGAGTTCTCAAGTCTAGAAAGCTCACTCCTAAATTCCTTGGACCTTATCAAATTCTTCGTCGGATAGAACCAATTACTTGTCAGATAGCTTTACCACCTTTTCTTTCAAATCTCCACAATGTCTTTCATGTGTCACAACTTCAAAAATATATTCCTAACCCTGATCATGTCATAACACTTGATACGGTACAATGAAAAGAAAACTTGACTTATGAGACATCACCTGTAAGGATTGAGGATAGGAGAATGAAGTAACTCAGAGGAAAAACATCCCATTGGTAAAAGTGATCTGGAATGAAGTAACCGGAGATGCGACATGGGAACTGGAAGACTGTAACACCCCAAAAATTTACTTATTTTATTATAAATATCCATTTTATAATATTTGTGATTTTCTGGAATTTTTCTGGAATTATTTCGGAAACGTCGAATATTTTGATATTATTCCTTGTTTTGTGTGCAAATTGAGCGGAGCCAGGAAAATGAAATATTTTCCTGAGAAACTTGATCTGTGGAGACAGGGGATCTTACTAAACCTGAGACTGGACACGGTTTCTGAGGTTTTACGTTTTGTGAGAAATTTTAACAGAGAAAATAATAATCATTGTGTAAATTTTATCTGTCAGATAAATTGATATTGACTTCGGTCAACTGTAACAATTGTTTGCTAAATAATAACATGTATTAAAAACCTTATCTTATTATCGAAAATCTATTTTGTGTCAAATCCATTAGCTCTATTTTAAAAAAAAAAGATTAAATTAATTTAAGCTTGCCATGGGAAGCTTCCTAGAAATTTCTCAACCAATTCATTTTCTCTATCTTCCCTCCTCACTCTTCTCCACGACAGAACACTCCTTGGGGAGTCAAAAGTGGTCTTCTCACTTTATTACTTCACTCTCACATTTCTAAACACCAAAAACACTTATCACCTTTTTCCTTCTTCACTCTTCTCTTTTTCTTCCTTCTCCACGGTGCATACATACACATTGGAGACTATCTCCATTGTCTATTAAACCAATCACATTTCTTGTCTTCTTCCATCATTCCAAGGCTACTCTCTTTTATGGCCATCATTTGGTTCTTCTTCTTCTTACATTGTCCACCATTGAAGCTAAAGCTTGGAGCTTTGAGGTAAAGTCTTCAACTTTATTCCATTTTCTCCTCATTTTCGTTTTCCTTGGTCACCTATGTGACCAAGAACTCATCTTTCCATGGTTTGAGTGGACATTGTGGAAGTCACTCACTTTGGTGTTTTCTTGAAGGTAAAAACGAAAATCAAGAACAAGAAGGGACTAGCATCCTTGTGTTGCCTTCATTTAGGTAAGAGGGAGATAATCCTCTTCAACCAATCTTGGTAGTAAGGAGATGTCTTGTATGTTGTTGTTGATTGAGGGATCCATGTGTGGATTTCCCTCTTCATTATGTGTTTTTCTTTCTTCTTTTCACAATGGTGTATTTGGTTTGATTTGTATGAGTTATTGATTCCCTTTATGTGATATTAGATGCATGTTTGAGCTAATATGATGTTGAAAATGTTATGGATTGATTTGGTTTGAGTTTAGATGGCTAAAAGATCACTTTTCTGCAAGTTTATGCATGGTAATCGATTACATAGTTCCTGTAATCGATTACATAGTTTCTGTAATCGATTACCAAGCCCTGGGAGTTACAAAACCGTGATTCTAGGAATCACGTAATCGATTACATCCTGTCTGTAATCGATTACGGAGATTCTGTCTACCTTGTAATCGATTACTAGAACTGTGTAATCGATTACCAAGCCTCTGGGATTACAAAATCATGATTTTGGGAATCACATAATCGATTACAATCAGTTTGTAATTGATTACGGAGGTTCTGTCTGGCTGGTAATCGATTACTAGAGTTATGTAATCGATTACCAAGTCCCTGGAGTTACGAATCGTGTTTCTGGGAAGCTATGTAATTGATTACATTCAGTCTGTAATCGATTACAGAGATTTTGTTGAGCTGGTAATCAATTACCAAAGATATGTAATCGATTACCAAGACCCTAAAATGAGGTTTTGAGCTGAAAATGATGAAAATATGGTTCCTTGTCCCTTGTAACTCAAACATAAATCTTAAACCCTAAATTCGAGGACATTATTTCACTTAAATGTGATAGGATTATGTATCCATACCAATAATGGAGAAATGATTTAGAAAATGGAACTTTTGGATCCATAACATGGAAATTGTGGTATGTGTGAAACGATGGACATGTATATGTATCGATATTGAGAATTGTTTGATGCAACTATGAGTTCCTATGTGGGAGCAAGTTCTTGATGAAATTATGACATGTTAATATTGAAAATGGATATATATGCCATGGTGGTATATTTTATGATGAATGCATCATTGATAAACATACATGATTGGACATTGTGTCGTCATGCATATGTGTTATCCGTTGGACATTGTTAGAAAGGTTGTGTATGCCTAGGAGTTTGAATAACACCTATGTGCGGGTGCGAATAGACTAAGCGTAGGTGTCATATGTTGTTGACCCTAGGGACGTCGGGGTGAAAGTGTCTCACAATAGATAGTGGTAGCTCCACTAGGGCCGTGGGATAGACCAATGCGACACACCAACGATCCTGACAGAGACGCTATCCTATATCGCGATCAACTATTGAAGTGTCATGTATAAGCCATTTGCGCAACTATTTTATGAGATGAAGCACACAATTTTAAGGCTAACGAGATACTGGCATAACTCCTTGATCATTCACTCCGAAAATGTAATGTCTAGCTCCATGGAGTAGGAATTTTTGGTACCTTTTTTGCATTGTGATTTGTCAGTCATATGATTCATTGAGTATGAGCATTTATAACTGTAAAACATGTTTAATATTATAATTACGATAGTCATTCAATTCTTGAATTATGGATGCCTTTTATCTCTGTTAATAATATTTACTGTTATTAATTATTATTCTGCATTTACTGTTGATTGCTATTGTTACTATAATTAATTGTATGAATTGTGTTATATGTGGGCGTCCAGCACCGTTCTGTTTTCTTGCTACCATTTTGGTACTGAAAGCTAGGTGTCTCACCTCTTTCTATAATTCTTTTATTTTTGTATTCTGGTTGGATCGTGTGATTTTGAGAAGACGTTCGTGAAGAAGATAAGGAAGCTCTTGAGTTTCCAGGCTTCTGGCCAAACTACGACTGAAGTTGTTGAGGATGTCGTCGCGCCCCTGCGGATTTTTGGGCTGCACTCGGATCATCTTTCACGGAGGCCCTGACTGCTGGCACATTAATGTGCAGACGGACCGTTGCCAGTACCATGGGAAGCTGATGGTGTCCCTAGCATAGGGTCGTTACGACGCCTCCATTTTTTATTTTGATGCTTTTGTGTGGCTGGAGTTTTATATGCCCGTTAGGGATATGAGGGCTGATATGTACTACACCCCACGTGATGACTCCTTTTTGTCCACTGCTTAGGCTCCTGCTCGTTGTTCTGTTGCTCCGATGGATGTTTCCTCGGACGAAAAGGACCCCGAGGAGGACCCGGCTATGGCCCCTTCTCGTCAATCATAGGAGCTGGTACTATTGGTAGCTACTGATAGCTAACCGTCTATCTTTTTGGGAAGCCTGATGTTATGTTGTACATGCTGAGGTATATTTGTATATCTTTGGGTGGGTACATATTTTGCTTTTTGGTATATGTTGGAATGTAATTAAACAGGCTTATAAATATATATATATATTGTGTATGATTCATTTTACGTTGTTAAACTTTATTTATTGCAACTGTTTTATTTATGATTTCTATATGTAATGGACTCTAACTTAACTCTCTTAACACCACTTGGCAATGATCTATAATCTTAAAAAGAAAAAAATGGTGACATTTGTAAAGGAACTTAAATAACCATAAAATGAATCGGGACCACAAGTTTTAAAAACAATTACTATTTTTTGCAATTTAATTTACTTCACTTTATGGTACAACTTATGCTATTATAGTTATAAAGTGACGTCTTTTCTTCGTGGCTACTATTAGAAAAAGGGGCGTTACACTGTCTTGGTATCAGAGCTCCCGATTTATGTTTTCTTTTGGGTCATGTGGTTTTAGACTGTCTTGTTTGTGCTGTGTAATTCTCTGTGATTCCTTGTGTTTGGTATTTCACAAGGATACATCTGAATTTTCTATGTATTTTGTGTAGTTTGATTTGAAAGAAACTATGGCTCGCAGAGGTGATATGGCTACTGCGATAGAAGCAATACAGAAAATGGCTGAAGCAATGTTGCAGCAGAATTAGTAAACGGCTCAACAACAAGCAAGAGTTGCACAACAGCTGCAAGCTACGGCTGATACTCAGAACTTAGAGGGATTTCGTCGTGCTAACCCTCTGCAATTCAAAGGAGAGTTTGATCCTGAGAAAGCTACGCTTTGGATCCAAGAGTTGGAGAAGATATTTACTGGCATGAAATGTGCCAATGACCAAAAGGTGACCTTTGCTGCATTTATGCTGATAGGAGATGCTAAGTACTAGTGGACTGGTGAGCAAAGGTTGCTGCAAGCTGGAAATAGGGCGATAACTTGGGAAGTATTCAAGGAAAAGTTCTTGAACAAGTATTTCCTTGAGAGTGCTAGACACGCAAGGGAAATGGAATTTTTGAGTTTACGGCTGGGAGGTATGACTGTGAGCGAATATGCTGCTAAGTTCGAGAGTTTGTCGAGGTTCTCAACTTACTTCCAACACCAACCTAATGAAGCTTGGAAATGCTGAAAATTTGAAGAAGGCCTAAAACATGACGTGAAGAGAGCCGTCATAACTCTAAAGATTACTCAATTTTCTAAGTTGCTCGATACATGCTACTGAGTAGAA
The DNA here is from genome assembly GCA_029884605.1 of Ormosia emarginata. Classification (NCBI taxonomy): domain Eukaryota; kingdom Viridiplantae; phylum Streptophyta; class Magnoliopsida; order Fabales; family Fabaceae; genus Ormosia; species Ormosia emarginata. The sequence goes on along the minus strand of JAQQTP010000074.1, from coordinate 20,023,236 downwards.
AGTTTAGACCAAGCGTGTGAGGCAAAAAACAAAAACTTTGGGCCAATTCAGTCCCAAAGAGGAGGAAGTAGTGGTGCTGGTCGCCATAAGAAGAAACCCTATTCTAGACCATCTGGAAATCAACAGCAAAGATCACCAGGTGGAATTCCAACTGGAAGTCTAGGAAGGACAGTTCAGAATGTGGCATCTACGCCAAGGTGCATGAAGTGCGGAAAGGAGCACTACACCAGAGACTGTACTATCAAGGGGTTTATCTGCTTTAGGTGCGGGAAGCTAGGACACGTTTCCTGTGACTATAATCAAGCCAAGGCGGAACCTTTTGTCAATGCTGCTAGAACCTCTAAACTGCAGGCAAGAGGTAGAGTCTACACCCTAAGTGGTGTTGAGGCCTCCGAATCCAAAGATCTTATACAAGGGGAAGGTCTCATTGAAAGTAATCTTTTGATTGTACTGTATGATTCTGGTGCAACTCATTCTTTCATCTCATATGACTGTGTGAAAAGACTAGGTTTACTTGTGTCTTCTTTGCCATTTGATTTGATTGTTTCAATTCCAACTGCGAAACCCGTTGTCACTGCCAAAGTCTGTTTAAATTGCCCATTGATTGTTGAAGGTCGAACATTTTCTGTCGATTTGATCTGTTTGCCTTTATCTCAAATAGATGTGATCTTAGGGATAGATTGGTTATCTGCTAACCATGTCCTATTAGATTGTTCTAGAAAAATAATAGTTTTTCCTTTGGATGAGAATTCTAGATTTATGACTACCAACCAAGCGAAAGCTTTCTTGAAAGAAGGAGCTCGGGGATACATGTTGTTATCTTCTTTGAAGGTCGAGAATGAAGTTGATGTGGACGCGAGAGTTCTCTGAAGTTTTCCTCGAAGATGTACCTGGCTTGCCACCGGAAAGGGAGATCGAATTTGCTATTGACTTGGTACCTGGAGCTGGTCCTATCTCCATAGCACCTTACTGTATGGCGCCAGCTGAGCTCAAGAAGCAATTGGAAGAGCTTTTGGAGAAACAATTCGTGAGACCCAGTGTTGCTTGTCAAGAAGAAGGACGGTACTTCAAGATTATGTGTGGATTATCGTAAGTTGAACAAGGTCACAATCAAGAACAAGTATCCATTGCTGAGGATAGATGACTTGATGGACCAACTGAAGAGAGCAGCGGTGTTTTCCAAAATTGATTTGCAGTCAAGCTACCACCAAATCAGAGTGAAAGTGGAAGATGTTCCCAAAATGACTTTTCGTACTCGTTATGGACACTATGAGTATTTAGTAATGCCTTTTGATGTGACTAATGCACCTGTTGTCTTTATGGACTACATAAATAAGATCTTTTGTCCTTATTTGGACAAATTAGTCGTTGTTTTCATCGATGACATCTTGATCTATTCACAAAATCAGGAGGATCATGCTGAGCATCTCAGTATAGTTCTTCAGATTTTGAAGGAGAAAGAGTTGTATGCTAAATTGTCCAAGTGTGAGTTTTGGTTGGATGAAGTGAAATTCTTGGGCCATGTGATTTTGAAGAAAGGAATTGTTGTTGATCCTTCGAAGGTAGAAGTTGTGCTACAATGGGAAAGGCCAAAGACGGTAATGGAAATCTGAAGCTTTGTCTGATTTACCGGATATTACTGGAGGTTCATTAAAGGATTTTCTAAAATCACCGGACCACTCACTCAACTCACCAGAAAGAATCAGGCTTTTGAATGGACAAACACTTGCGAAGGAAGTTTCCAAGAGCTGAAAAGGAGACTAACTACTTCACCTGTGTTAGTTTTGCCTAATCCAAACGAACCATTTGAGGTGTACTATGACGCTTCATATCAAGGTTTAGGATGCGTTCTTATACAAGGTGGAAAAGTAGTGGCTTATGCCTCAAGACAATTATGAGTGCATGAGAAGAACTATCCAACGCATGATTTGTAGTTAGCTGTCGTGGTGTTTGCTTTGAAAATATGGAGACATTATCTGTATGGAGCAACTTTCAATGTCTTCAGTGACCACAAGAGTTTGAAGTATCTGTATGACCAGAAAGAGTTGAACATGCAACAACAAAGATGGCTAGAATTCTTGAAAGACTACGACTTCTAACTTCAGTATCACCCTGGGAAGGCGAATGTGGTGGTCGATGCTTTAAGTAGGAAAATAGTTAGTGTTTCTACCATGATGATCAGAGAGAAAGACTTGATAGAACAATTCAGAGACGTATGGTCTTTTGTGGAGTTGACGCTGGGAAAAATCTGCATGAGCATGGTCACAATCTCGAATGACTTATTGGATGATATCCGAGAGAAACAGAAGGTCGATAAGTTCCTACAAGAGGAAAGAGAGCTGATAAGGCAGGGCGGTGTTTCAACATTAGAAGAAGGAAATGAAGGAATTTTAAGATTCCTAGGTAGAGTATGTGTGCCAAAAGATTAAGAACTGAGGAAGTACATTCTTGAACATGCTCATACGAGTTAGTTGAGTATGCATCCTGGTATGACCAAGATGTATCAAGACTTAAAGAAGTTATTTTGGTGGTATGGAATGAAAAGAGGTATCGCTAGATGCGTATCATATTGTTTGTTTTGCCAAAAAACAAAGATTGAGCACCAAAGACCAGCTGGAATGCTACAACCTTTGACTATTCCCGAATGGAAATGGGATAGCACTGCCATGGACTTTGTTGTTGGATTACCAAGAACAAAAGAGGTCATGATTCAATATGGGTGATCGTAGATAGACTTACGAAGTCAGCACCCTTTTTACCGATCAACATCAAATATTCATTGGAGAAGTTGACTCAGTTATACATCGGTAAGATTGTTAGACTTCACGGTGTATCTACAAGCATCATTTCTGACAAAGATCCTTGATTTACATCGAAGTTTTGGCAGAGTCTTCAAGGAGCAATGGGACAAAGCTACGATTGAGTTTTGCATACCATCCTCAAACAGATGGACAATCGGAGAGAACAATCCAGTCATTAGAAGATCTGCTGCGAGCTTGTGCTATAGAACAGACTGCATGTTGGAATGAAATCTTACCATTGGTAGAATTCACCTACAACAATAGTTATCATTCAAGCATAGGGATGGCACCCTATGAAGCTTTGTATGGACGAAGGTGTCGAACACCTCTATGTTGGTATCAAGATGGAGAGTTGATCTCATTCAACAGACAACCGAGAAAGTCAAAATGATTCAGGAGAAAATGAGGACAACCCAGAGTCGACAAAAGAGCTACGCGGACAAAAGAAGAAAGCCTCTTGAATTTGAAGAAGGTGAGCATGTATTTCTAAAAGTCACGCCTACAATTGGGGTCAGTCGGGTTCTTAAATCTAGAAAGCTCACTCCAAAATTCCTTGGACCATATCAAATTCTTCGTCAGATAGGTCCTGTTGCTTATCAAATAGCCTTACCCCCTTTCCTTTCAAATCTCCATAATGCTTTTCATATGTCATAACTCCGAAAATACATTTCAAGTCCTGATCATGTCATTGCACCTGATTCGGTACAATTAAAAGAGAACTTGACTTATGAAACAACTCCTGTAAGGATTGAGGAAAGGAGAATGAAGCAACTCAAGGGAAAAGACATTTCATTGGTGAAAGTAATCTGGAACGAGATAACTGGAGATGCAACATGGGAATTAGAGGACAAGATGAAGGAGCAATACCCAGAATTATTTTAAGGTGTGAAAATTTCAGGGACGAAATTCCTATTTGTTGGGGAGTGTTGTAACACCCCAAAAATTTACTTATTTTATTATAAATATCTATTTTATAATATTTGTGATTTTCTAGAATTTTTCTAGAATTTTTATGGAAACGTCGAATATTTTGATATTATTCCTTATTTTACGTGCAAATTGAGCGGAGCTGGGAAAATGAAATATTTTCCCGAGAACCTTGATCTGTGGAAACGTCGACGGGGGATCTTACTAAACCTGAGGCTGGACACGATTTCTGAGGTTTTACGTTTTTCAAGAAATTTTAACAGATAAAATAATAATCGTTGTGTAAATTTTATCTGTCAAATAAATTGATACTGACTTCGGTCAACTGTAACAATTGTTTGCTAAATAATAACATGTATAAAAAACTTTATCTTATTAACCAAAATCTATTTTGTGTCAAATCCATTAGCTTTATTTTCAAAAGAAAGATTAAATTAATTTAAGCTTGCCATGGGAAGCTTCCTAAAAATTTCCCAACTAATTTATTTTCTCACTCTTCCCTCCTCACTCTTCTCCACGGCAGAACACTCCTTAGGGAGTCAAAAGTGGTCTTCTCACTTTATTACTTCACTCTTATATTTCTAAACACCAAAAACACTTATAACCTTTTTCCTTCTTCACTCTTCTCTTTTTCTTTCTTCTCCACGGTGCACACACACACATCGGAGACTATCTCCATTGTCTACTAAACCAATCACATTTCTTGTCTTCTTCCATCATTCCAAGGCTACTCTCTTTTATGGCCATCCTTTGGTTCTTCTTCTTCTTACATTGTCCACCATTGAAGCTAAAGCTTGGAGCTTTGAGGTAAAGCCTTCAACTTTATTCCATTTTCTCCTCATTTTCGTTTTCCTTAGTCACCTATGTGACCAAGAACTCATCTTTCCATGGTTTGAGTGGACATTGTGGAAGTCACTCACTTTGGTGTTTTCTTGAAGGTAAAAACGAAAATCAAGAACAAGAAAGGACTAGCATCCTTGTGTTGCCTTCATTTAGGTAAGAGGGAGATAATCCTCTTCAACCAATCTTGGTAGTAAGGAGATGTCTTGTATGTTGTTGTTGATTGAGGGATCCATGTGTGGATTTCCCTCTTCATTATGTGTTTTTCTTTCTTCTTTTCACAATGGTGTATTTGGTTTGATTTGTATGAGTTATTGATTCCCTTTATGTGATATTGGATTCATGTTTGAGCTAATATGATGTTGAAAATGTTATGGATTGTTTTGGTTTGAGTTTAGATGGCTAAAAGATCACTTTTCTGCAAGTTTATGCATAGTAATCGATTACATAGTTCCTGTAATCTATTACCAAGCCCTGGGAGTTACAAAACCGTGATTCTAGGAATCACGTAATCGATTACATCCTATCTGTAATCGATTACGGAGATTCTGTCTACCTTGTAATCGATTACTAGAATTGTGTAATCGATTACCAAGCCTCTGGGATTACAAAATCATAATTTTGGGAATCACATAATCGATTACAATCAATTTGTAATCGATTACGGAGGTTTTGTCTGGCTGGTAATCGATTACCAGAGTTGTGTAATCGATTACCAGGTCCCTGGAGTTACGAATCGTGTTTTTGGCAAGCTATGTAATCAATTACATTCAGTCTGTAATCGATTACAGAGATTCTGTCAAGCTGGTAATCGATTACCAGAGATATGTAATCGATTACCAAGACCCTAAAATGAGTTTTTGAGTTAAAAATGATGAAAATATGGTTCCTTGTCCCTTGTAACTCAAACATAAATCTTAAACCCTAGATTCAAGGACTTTATTTCACTTAATTGTGATAGGATTATGTATCCATACCAATAACGGAGAAATGATTTCGAAAATGGAACTTCTGGATCCATAACATGGAAATTGTGGTATGTGTGAAACGATGGACATGTATATGTATTGATATTGAGAATTATTTGATGCAACTGTGAGTTCTTATGTAGGACCAAGTTCTTGATGAAATTATGACATGTTAACATTGAAAATGGATATATATGCCATTGTGGTATATTTTATGATGAATGCATCATTGATAAACATATATAATTGGACATTGTGTCATCATGCATATGTATTGTATGTTGGACATTGTTAGAAAGGCTATGTATGCCTAAGAGTTTGAATAATACCTATGTGCAGGTGCGAATAGACTAAGTGTAGTTGTCATATGTTGTTGACCCTGGAGGCGTCGGGGTGAGGGTGTCTCATAATAGACAGTGGTAGCTCCACTAGGGCCGTGGGATAGACCAATGCGACACACCAATGATCTTGACTGAGATGTTGTCCTATATCGCAATTAACTGTTGAGGTGCCATGTATAAGCCATTTGCGCAACTATTTTATGAGATGAAGCACACTATTTTAAAGCTAACGAGATACTGGCATAACTCTTTGATCAGTCACTTCGAAAATGTAATGTCTAGCTCCATGGAGTAGGAATTTTTGGTACCCTTTTTGCATTGTGAATTGTTAGTCACATGATTCATTGAGAATGAGCATTTATAATTGTAAAACATGTTTAATATTATAATTGCGATAGTCATTCAATCCTTGAATTATGGATGCCTTTTATTTCTGTTAATAATATTTACTGTTATTAATTGTTATTATGCATTTACTGTTTATTGCTATTGTTACTATAATTAATTGTATGAATTGTGTTATATGTGGGCGTCTAGCGCCGTTCTGTTTTCTTGCTGCCATTTTGGTATTGAAAGCTGGGTGTCTCACCTCTTTCTGTAATTCTTTTATTTTTGTATTCTGGTTGGATTGTGTGATTTTGAGAAGACGTTCGTGAAGAAGATAAGGAAGCTCCTAAGTTTCTAGGCTTCTAGCCAGACTACGACTGAAGTTGTTGAGGATGTCGCCGCGCCCCCACGGATTTTTGGGCTACACTCGGATCATCTTTCATGGAGGCCCTGACTGTTGGCACATTCATGTGCAAATAAACCGTTGCGTGTTCCATGAGGAGCTGACGGTGTCGCTAGCATGGGGTCGTTACGATGCCTCCATTTTTATTTTGATGTTTTTGTGTGGCTAGAGTTTTACATGCCTGTTAGGGACATGTGGGCTGATATGTACTACACCCCATGTGATGACTCATTTTTGTCCACTGCTCGGGCTCTTGCTCGTTGTTCTGTCTCTCTGATGGATGTTTCCTCGGACGAAGAGGACCCCGAGGAAGACCCGGCTATGGTCCCTTCTCGTCAGTCATAGGAGCTGATACTATTGGTAGTTACTGATGGCTAACCGTCTATCTTTTTGGGAAGCCTGATGTTTTGCTGTACATGCTGTGGTATATTTGTATATCTTTGGGTGGGTACACATTTTGCTTTTTGGTAGATGTTGGAATGTAATTAAACAAGCTTATAAATATATATATATATATATATATATATATATATATATATATATATATATTGTGTATGATTCATTTTACGTTGTTAAACTTTATTTATTGCAACTGTTTTATTTATGATTTCTATATGTAATGGACTCTAACTTAACTCTCTTAACGCCACTTGGCAATGATCTATAATCTTAAAAAGAAAAAAAAAGAAAAAAAATGGTGACATTTGTAAAGGAACTTAAATAACCATAAAATGAATCGAGACTACGAGTTTTAAAAACAATTACTATTTTACGCAATTTAATTTACTTCGCTTTATGGTACAACTTATGTTATTATAGTTATAGTGTGACGTCCCTTCTTCGCGGCTACTATTAGAAAAAAGGACGTTACAAATACAAGACAAAGGAATAATACCCACAGTTATTTTAAGTTATGAAAATTTCGACGATAAAATTTCTATTTGAAGGGGAGAGTTGTAACACCCCAAAATTTATTTATTTTATTATAAATATTCATTTTCTAATATTTGTGAATTTGTGAATTTTTCTGGATTTTTCTGAGAACGTGAAATATTTTAATATTATTCTTTATTCTTGCGTGCAAACTGAGCAGAGCTAGAAAATGAGATATTTTTCCCGAGAACCTTGATCTTTGAAAATGTCGACAGGGGATCAACCCGAGACTGGATACGGTTTACGAGGTTTCACATTTTTTGAGAAATTTTATCAGATGAAATAATAAATCATTGTGTAATTTCTATCCGCCGAATAATTAATACTGACTTCTGTTAATTGTAACAATTGTCCATTGGATAATAGTATGTGTTAGAAATCCTATCACATTATCCTAATGTAATCCACTTTATATCTAATCAAATCCACTTTAATTCAAAAATATTGTATTTTAATCAAAGCTTCATTGAGAAGCTTTGACCACCAAATGACTAAACTACCCTAAGCTTGTCGGAGAAGCCACTTAACCCCTCTCTCTCTCTCTTGTTGCCGCGGCAATGATGCCCAAGGGAAACAAAAATTTGCTTCCATACTTATCACATTTCACCAAAATATCACATTTCCTACTATCACTTTCTCTCTCTCAGTTTCATCTTCATTTTTCTCTAACTTCTCTCTTCTTCTTCTCCTTCACCACATGGTTTTGCAGCCCCATCTTGGGAGACCATTTTTCATTTTCTCACTTCATTATCATTATTTCTACATTCTTCTCATCATTCTCTACATTTCCTATTTGAAGATTTTATTCAAAATCCATCATCTTCTTCACTTTCTCTCAAGAACAAAGTTTGAGACTTTGAGGGTAAGTCCTTGATTCTTCACTTTCTCTTCCTATTTTTCATTTCTATGGCCATGTTTATGACCATGAATCTCTTCTTTTTCAACCATTGGTGTTGATTCTTTGCGCTTGATTTTTTAGGATTTGTGGAGCCAAAAACCGAATCCACCAAGAGCACACCAAGGAGGTGATTTCGTGTTCTTCCTTTAGGTAAGAGGGAGATTTACTCACTTCAACCATTATTGGTGGTGAGGAGACCTTGTGTGGTTGTTGATGGAGAAATCCATATTTGAATGCTTACTTTATTTGATGGTTTTTCATGTCTATGTATTCTTGATTGAGATTAGTGATTGAATATTGGTTTTGAATGCTTGTTAATGTTAGATTTTTTGAGGGTTTACAACCCTATTGAGAGGCCACGGTTAGGCCATGAATTTTAAGGGTTGGATTTGATTTTGTGTAAAATAAGACTTATGTAATTAAGGATTGAAAGATTGATGCATGAAATGGAACAAGGTTTAGAACCTTGATGACTAGGGAGGCCACGACCTCTAGAGGAAATTTTGGAGTTCAAGTGATGCTATGATGCATCTTTGGGAATTAAGGACTTAGATATATATGTAATTCATAATGAGGTGGAAGAAATTGATTGAGTAATAATTCTAAAGAGAGCCACAGTTTTGAAGGGCTCCTTAACCCAAAATTCTCATAATTGATCAAGACTTAGTACATTGAGAATGTTGGATTCATAATGTGAAATTGTGGTATGTATTGAAACATATATATACATATTGATATTGAGGATTGGTTTTATGCTATTGTGAGTTCATATGTGGAACTAAGTATTTGTGAATTGTACTTGATGAAATTGTGGCATGATATTGTTGAGAATTGTTTATATGCCATTATAATATGTTCCATGAGAAATACTTGTTGATGAATATGCATGTGATGCATTGTCTATGAGGAACATATCATTGATACACATACATGATGTAAATTGAGTCGTCATGCATATGTGATGTCCGTTGGACTTTATTGTGAAAGGCGATGTGTGCCTAGGAGATTGAATAACACCTTTGTGAATGTGCGAGTAGACTAAGCGTAGGGTCATAGTGGTTGACCTTGGGGACGTTGGGGTACGGGTGTCTCACAATAGACAGTGGTAGCTCTACGGGGCCGTGGGATAGATCGATGCAAACTCACCAACGATCCGGACTGAGATGCTGCCCTATATCACGATCAACTATTGAGGTGCCATGTATAAGCCATATTGCACAAATATTTTTATGAGAGGAAGCACTTTATTTTTAATGCTATCGAGATACTAGCATGACTCCTTGATCATTCTCTCCAAAATGTTTATGTCTAGCTCCATGGAGTAGGATTTTGGTACCATAATACATTGTGCACTGTCCATTATCTGTCTCATATTTCATTGAGCATGAGTACTCACAATTGTTGAATTATATGCTTTTACTGTCGATATAATTATCTAATTCGATAAATTATTTATTGCCTGAGATTCTGTTGTTATTTCTCTTTTATTGCTTACTTGATTATTACTGTTATCTTGATTTATACTGTTGATAAATATGTGTTGTAATGCTATGTGGGCGTCCAGTGTCGTTCTGTTTTCTTGCTACCATATTGGTATTGAATGTTGGGTGTCTCACCTCTTTTCTATATATATCTATGCTTTTGTTATAAATTATATACCACCAAGAAGACGTTCACGAGGAAGAAAAGGAAGCACCTGATTTTCCTGGCTTCTGGCCCAATTACGAGTAGTGTTGTTTGAAGATGTCTTCGCATCCACGCTGGTTCTTAGGTTATGCAAGGATGACCTTTCACATTGGTCCAGACTGCTGGTAAATAAATTTGAGCATGGACCGTTGCATTTATCACGGAAGCTGACTGTGTCTTTGGCCTAGGGTCGCTATGACCCGCCTATCTTTGATTTTACAGCTTTTGTCCATTTAGAGTTTTACTTACCTGTTAGAGATTTGTGGGATAACCTTTATTATACCCCACAAGAGGACTCTTTCCTCTCCACTGCTTGAGCTTCTGCTCGGAACTTGGTCGCTCCGATGGCGATTTCATCGGATGAGGAGGACCCTGAGGAGGATCCTGCTACAGTTCCTTCTCGTCAGTCTTAGGGGCTGATACTATTAGTGGCTACTGATGGCTATCCGTATATCTTTTTGAAGAGCCTGACGTTTTGCTATTGTGATGGGCTGTATATGTTGTAAACATCTTGGGGGTGAGTAAAGTTTTTTTCTTTTTGTACACATGTTGATGTAATTAAAACAGGCTTGATGCTATTATATATCTATTGTGAATGTTTAGTTTCATTTCATGTCAGTTTTTATTGTATCTATATTTATCATTATCTCTTTACTTTAAAAAAAAATGTACACATATTTCGATACCCGATTATTACACTATTAAAATAGAAAAAATTTATTCAGATAACAAATATGAAGCGAGTCTTAATTAATCAATGTATTTATATTTTCTGTATTTTTGTTTCATTCATTTTACTATAGTGTGACGTTCCTTCTCCTACAAAAAAGGGCGTTGTAGGGTGATTGCTCTTATACCCCATAAGAGGACTCAATTATGTCTTTTGCACGGGCCCTTGCCTGTGAGTCTATGGCTCCTGTTACGATCTCTTCTTCTGAGGAGGATCCCAAGGAGGATCCGTCTGAGGGTCCTTCTTAGTAGTTTGCGAGGCTTGATGTGTTTTGTAATTTTTGGGGCCTGAAGTCTTTTTGTTTTTGGTGGCTGATGTGTATAATCTTTTTGGGCATGTAAAGCTTTTGCTTATGTTTTACTAAGATCCTTTGATGTATGTAAGTACTTATGATATGTATCTTTTGGTTTGGTGTATAGAACATTCTTTATATTATTCTCCGTTAAGTTTATGCTTTCTGCATATTAAAAACAAAAAAATTTTGGTAAATTCATATACTTATTTGATAAACAGGTAATTTTTATAAACTGGGTTTTCGTTTTTTTTTTTAGTTTTGTTCTTTCAGTGTGATGCCTTTTGTAAAAAGGGGCGTTACACTTTCCTAATGAAATAAGATGATTTATAATGTGTGTGAATCTCTTTTGCATTTCTTGAATGTTTTCTCCTTGATTCATTCTAAACAATTCGTACTTATGAGTGAGAGTATTTATTCTTGATCGTTTTACTTCACTTGTACCCTCATAGGTTATTTGAAAAGTATCACATATTTCTTTGGCGGTCTTACAATTTGACACCCTAAAGAATTCATCATACCCCAAGGATGTGGTAATGATGTTCTTAGCTCTCAAATTGTATTGAACCTTCTTTTTATCCTCATCGGTCCATTCACTTCTTAGTGTATTAGTTCTTACACCATCAATAGTACGTGTGGGAACAAAAACGCCATTTTCAATGGCATCCCACATATCTAACTCAATAGCTTCAATAAAAAAAATTATTCATTCTTTCCAATAAGCATAACCATCCTCATTGAAGCCCTAGAATGCTCTTCAAGAATATCTCAAATTGATTAAAAAATAGCACAAATGATTCAAAGATGGATTCACGGATTAGAATGATTGAAATATGTTTCTTAGTTGGTGGTTAGCTACAAATGATGCCTCAAGATGTGTATTTATAAGTTTCTAGCTTAAAGGAGCCATTGAGTGGCATTTATGGCAGCATTTATTGCCAAGAAAATAGTCATTGGCTATTGTCATACTTGATGTGATCGATTACATAGTTCATATAATCGATTACATAGCTCTTAGAACGTGTTCTTGGCTTTCTGGGCAAGATGTAATCAATTACAATCTTCATGTATTCGATTAGATGACCTCTTCTAGACTTGTAATCGATTACAACCTCAATGTAATCGATTACAAGGCTTCTTCCATGCTTGTAATTGATTACAACCTTCATGTAATCGATTACAAGGCCTCTAGTTGAGTTGTAATCGATTACAACACTTGTGAAATTGATTACAATAGCCCTTAAACACATTTTTCAATTCCAATTAAGCTTGATGGTCATTTCCAACTTAGAAACCTTGAATTTGTTTTTAAGAGATGAATGTGAGTTACAAAAACTAAGATTAAAAACATCATTTCTTCAAAGAGAGAGCCTTGAACATTGAGTTGTTTTATAAAGATCTTTCAAAATCATTTGAAGATAAGTTGAGACATCTTGAGAGCATTTCACATTCAAATTCTAAGACCTATAGCCTATACCAAATATACCTCACTACAACAATTTTACCCTTTGGCAAGGGCTGAAAAGCGTTGCCATTGGTTAAAAACCGTTGCCTAAAGTCTATGGCAACGCTTTTCAGCCCTTGCCAAGTCGTTGCCTCTTCTGCCGTGGCCTATTACAATAGGCAACGCTTTTTAAACTTTTGGCAACACTTTAAGAAAAACGTTGCCTATTCTTACCTTCTGGCAACGCTTTTGAAATGTTGTCTATGGATATCTCTGGCAACGCTTTTGACATGTTGTGTATATGTACTGCTTTAGGCAACGCTTTCTTACCGTTGCTTTCAAGTATGCTATGAGACAACGTCTAAAAACCGTTGCCTATAGGTCAAGGTTTTGGCAACGTTTTTTAAATGTTGGCTATAAGTACGGTTTTAGGCAACGTTTAGAAAGCGTTGCCTATAAGTACTGTTTTAGGCAACGTTTAGAAAGCGTTGCCTATAGGTTAAGGTTTTGGCAACGTTTTTTAAACGTTGCCTATAGTTGTACTTTTAGGCAACGTTTTATTGCCGTTGCTTTTATGTTTGCCATAAGACAACTTGTGAAAAACGTTGCCTATAGGTCTACTTTAGGCAATTTTGTTATTGGCCATTCTTTTTTTGAAAATTTACCTATGTATTATTTTTAGACAACACTTTTTACTTGCATATTAAAAAATCACGCATAAAAAACTAATAATGCATTAAAAAACTAATTCTTCTCAAATAAAATATACTAAATTATGTAAGTGTATTTACTTTGTATATAAACACCAAAACTTAGAAAAAAGTCATTTACTACTATTGTACAAAAGTAATGTGATTGTTCTTGATCACATAATACAAATAAAAGAACAAAAAACTAAAGTTGAATATCCTTGGCAAATCTCCATAATTGTATCCACATGTTTTGCTTTATCTGGTATATTCTCACTGCAAAAGAAAAACAATAAATATATGTAAATACATATTCTAAAACACATAAGTATTCCTCCTTGATACATATTGAAGTCAGCAACAAAATAAAATATTAAAGTGGTTAGTTACATATACTATAACTATTAATTAACTAAGAAATTCAACTTATGAATCAATAATGCTTAGTTAATGGTTGGTACAAATTGAAGGATGACACAGCATGGGAAATAATGTGAAATAAAGAATACACACAAATCAGGAAGAAATTGATAGCAAAAATCAATAATAATAAAGAGTACAGTTTATACATGGCTTCTCCCAATCCTAAACAGTCAACACATACATGAGATGCACAATAACATTCCCAAGTCTGCAGCTACATAAGAACCAACTAGAAATAAAATGATAAGCTCAAGTCATGCCCATACTAAATTCAAGAGCAAAAACGTTCATCTAAATAAATGACCCCACAACATCATCAGTCCATATTCCAAACATATTTAACATCAACACTGGTCACAACATCCTTAGTTAAAGCTAGAATATCTGGTGAGAAATAAAATTACCAATTAATTCTAATCTCAAAAAGATTTTTGACAGTGTCCAAATCCCACTTGGATAATAAAGAGAAAGAACCCCAGAACAAAAAATTAAATTTTTTTTTCTCATTTCATCAAATAAGTTCCATGGAATCAGACAAAGCATAGAGAAGCCAATACATGCAACAAATTTCAACATATGTATCATGATCCATGAACCATAGCGTTTTCAGATTTTGGCTCCCTCTTTCTTGACATATTTGTATATAACCTTATGGACAATTAGATGATATATACTTCTTTTTCATTATTTTCATCTTTTTTTTTCCAATTTGCACTTCTTTTGTTGGGTAACTAGACTACATATATGTGTGTATCTGTATCTGTGTGTGTGTGTGTGTGTGTGTTTCTCTAATCAATTCTTCTATTGTGTTACTAAGTCATAAAAATAGAATCTAAGCTTTCAAGAACCAAGCAGCAAGGAATTGGGATCATCTTCAAAATGCAACAAATTATCGGCATTTGAGCCTGTAGACAACCATGAGCAACATAGGATTCCTCCCATTCGCTGTGAGTTACACACTCTATTTCTTTCCTTTGTATATTTAACTTTTGGCATCATGATGAATCTAAGTTTGAATGAACAACCAGGTACTTAGCATACCCAGAAAATCATACTTGGGATTTCAAACTTAATCTTCAAAAATAGTAAATTGTACTTGATTACAAACTCATCAAATTTTCCCAAAACTAAAACATGCATAATTAATCATTCATCAAGGTTTGTATACATACAAACAGCAGCCTCAGATTTAGGCTTCCCAAGGCTATAAACAAGCATTCTATGAAAGCGTACCTCTACTTGGTTAAACTTTCAAAACATGTGTTATTACCTAAAAAGACCTAGAACAGTCCCAACAAAATTTATCAACGGTCCATGAAAGATTAGAATCTATCCAAACAAACAAAAATTAGTAACACAGTCCCAGCAATCCAAAAAGAAAACAGTCTTAAACATTACACAAAAAACTAAGACAATCCAAGAGATCAGATTAATTCTCCCATTATTCATTAACAGATATTGCATCCTTTTCATTAGTTAAATTAATATGCAAAGATCAAGAATAAAATCAGAACAATAACCCATCCATTCATATCAAACTGAACTTGAAACAAAATTCAAATCACCATTCTAATTCAACATGTGTTATTACCTTTTCTTGGCTTGGAATATGCATCGATGTAGAAGAGTGTGGAAGACCATTTTTATCCATGTTAGGTGCACTATTCGCATCAGCTGGAGATGAGCGCATTAAGGGTGCCAAGTCTTCTAAGTTAACACCAGGGCTAGCTCTTTGAAGCAAAGTCTTCACAAGATTTTCTAATCCCTCTACTTGTTTCTTCATGTTATTCATCTGATTGTCAGTGTCCTACTTCTGATTTTCCATCTCAGTTTTCAAGGTTAACATTTCTTCAGAGTGCTTGCGCTTTACAGCGTCAATCTCAGCATCCATTTTTAAACTAGTTTTAGTGACACCTCTTCCATACCCTCGAACTCTCCCTGGCCTTTCCTTGCCGAACACAGCTTCAAAGGCTTCATCAGCATTCTCTCCAGAGTTTTCAATCTGATCTTGAACTTCATCCTGCAAAAAGATGGAGCACTCATCAAAACATAATGTTAAACATCAATAAAAGATTTACAATTGTTATAATTTTACATTATATAACTTACAATTGCACTCTTGGTTTCTAAATCCAATTCCTTTCCTTTTGTTCCCATGCGAGTTGTAATGAATAAATCAACTTGAGTGACATTTTCAGCATTGTCATTTGCCAAATGCTTCAACAAATTTAAAAAAGTAAGTAAAATATTTATCAATGAGTGAAATTCACAAATTCTCAAGCACAATACCAAACGATTCTGAACTCTTGCAAAATTCACAGGTCCCATTCGATGGTTCCACCTTTGACGCTTTCTATTTTCAGAATTCATTTTGCTGATTGTCTATATTCCATAAAACAAAAAAAGAAGTATAATGTTATGAAAAATACATCTTATAAGTAACATGAAATTGAAATATGACCTTATAATTTAGATTTTACTTGAATTGCAGGAAGACTCCAAAAGGCAATCAACTTTTTAAAAATTGAAATTGGTACATCTCTTGGACGATTCTTTAACATATCTTCGGTGTTGTCATAAGGCTTAAAATGCTTTTTCTTGATTTTACACTTGTGCCTCTTCCAAGCTTCCTTTACTCCTGAAAGTACCCAATCTTCTCCTTCTTTTGGAATGATGAATTTTGACTAAGGAAAGTATCACAATGATGTTAGTATCATTAATATACTAATATTGCATTTAAAATGATAGAAATTAATCCTACACATACCCGAACATATTTCATAATATTATCTGTGTAGATTTTTGGAATGGCCTTAAAATTGGTGTAGTTCAAGGGGCAAAATTTTGAATTTCTAGCAATTGTGCCCAAGAGCTTAAATTAGAAACACTTTTATCAGTGGGTCCAATTGCTACTCTTTTCTCAAAAATGATTTCTTCTTGTTCTTCCTCCGATCTAGCATGGATATCTTTGCATTCAGTCTTGCCTCGAGTTTTTTTCTTCTTCACTGTCCCTAATTTTACATAAGAAGAGGCATAAGTTTTATAAGTCAATGCATACAAAGTATTTGAGAAATATTTGTGAAAACTAAGTAGTTGGAAAAATAGTAGTTGAAGACAATGATGTTACCTTCTGCATTATTGTCCATTTCCTCAACTTCCTCTCTGTCAACATCTTGGTCAATGAAGTTATCATCTACCTGATGATTTTGACCTACTTCTCCAACTTCTTGAACTACTCTTTCATGTTCAGCTTCTTGTTCTTCATCATGTAGCAATTGATTTTCTTCTTCATACACACCATTTTCTTCAAGGAAGTCATCAAGAGACATTGCTGGGCAAACTGCATTCATCCTCTTAACGTTAGGACCGTGATCATTTTGGTTCAACCCTTGGTTCACACTTGTCTCCTTTGGTTGAAGGTTCTTTCTTATGCCCATTTCTTTTAGGTCAAAACGAGCTTTTGCATGATCCTTTGTCTTCCCAGAGATATCTAATAGAGTTCCAATAATATTATCACATATGTTTTTCTCTATGTGCATCACATCAAGGTTATGGCGCATAGTGTTACGCTTCCAATATGGCAACTCAAAGAAAATTGACCTCTTTTTCCACGGGCCATCATTCTTTTTTTTATGCTTCTTTCCAAACACATTATCAAAGTCTTCTAAGTCAACTAAGATTTTTGTCCCACTTAATGTTGGTGGAGGAGATCTAAATTCTGTATCTCCATTAAAAGACCTTTTATTAGATCTCCATGGATGACTCATGGGCAGAAAAATTCGATGATCCATATAGCACATCTTTCGACTATGTTTCAAATAGGTAGAACAAGTACCATAATTACAACAAGGACAAGCCAACTTTCCTTTGGTGCTCCAACCAGACAGCATAGCATAAGCAGGGAAATCACTAATAGTCCATAAAAGAGCTGCTCGCATTTGAAAAGTCTGGTTAGCTGAAGCATCATACGTCTCTACTCCCAAATCCCATAACAACTTTAACTCCTCAATCAATGGCTCTAGATAAATATCAATGTCATTTCCAGGTGAATGTCTTCCAGGGATTAGTAAGGATAACATGCAATATTCTGGCTTCATGCATAACCACGGAGGTAAATTATATGCCATCAACACCACAGGCCATGTACTATGAGATATACTCATGGTCCGATATGGATTGAATCCATCGCTAGCCAACCCAAGCCTTACGTTACGAGAATCCTTTGCAAAATCAGGATGATCACTATCAAAGTCCTTCCATGCTTGACCATTAGCAGGATGTCTCAACTTTCCATCCTTTGAACGCTCATCTTCATGCCACCTAAGCATATTTGCTGTCTTTGAAGACATAAACATCCTTTGGAGTCTGGGAATCAAAGGAAAGTGTCTCAAGATCTTAGCATTTACATTAGGTTTCTTGGAAGATTCAGCCTCACAATCGATGCTAGGATATTGAATATATCGTGAAGCTCCACATATATGGCAAAACTCTTTATCAGCATAACAACCCCTATATAGCATGCAATCATTGGGACATGCAGGGATTTTCTCGTAGTCAAGACCCAAGTCCTTTATCATGGCCTTGGTTTTGTTGAAAGATAGAGGAATATTCAAATTAGGTATAGCTTCTTTCAACAACTCAAGGAGAGATGTGAAAGATGCATTACTCCATCCATGAAGACACTTCAACAAATAAAGCCGAATGGTGAATGACAATGTAGAGAAGCTTTCACAACCTGGGTACAGTTCTTGATTTGCCTCCTCAACCAATTTATAAAACTTCTTTGCATCTTCATTAGCACCTTCATGAAGCACATCCTCTTGCACTATATCTCTAAACCTATCGTTCAATAAGTTATCAATGTCATCATATGGGTCTTCAACATCCATATCAGCATCAACATTTGTTGCGCTTAGCCCCTCTCCATGGTTGATCCATTTTCGGTAGCCCACAACAAATCCCTTGCATATTAAATGTTCGTACACAACATCTCTTGTTCTCCAATAAGAATTTGCACATTTTGCACAAGGGCATAATATCTCCTCTCCATCAGGTTCTCCAATAGTAAATGCAAAATCTAAGAAAAACTGCACACCATCAACGTACTCTTTGCTAAACCTCGGTAAATCCATCCACTCCTTGAACTCATCTTTTAATTCACTGATAACAAAGTTATTTTTGGTATTAATGTTCAAATGTTAACACGAATATTCATAGTACTAGATTAGTCTAAACAATGATATCATATAAACCAGTTCAGGTAAATTATGTGGGATAAAAAGTAATACTTAAATAAGAGAATTTTATGTCTAACCAAGTAAAAGAGTTGGAATCAGTCATCCTTTTGAGCTCAGACTCTTGGTGCTAATTGAGTACCTTTACCAATGCCTAAAAAAACAAAAAAGAGAAATTATGGAATAGGGTGAAATTTTGGCAAATTGGGAATGATTTGTAATTTTAAAAAACATGCCATTTTAACCACATCTAGCCTTATATTGTAGCTTTCAAAAGAAAAAAAATAGCAAGCAAAAAGGATTAAACAAGATGGTCCAAATCACCTAAGGCAATGAAAGCCTTCAAATACGCCACGTATTGGCCAAGCAGAACACATTCAAGCTTCTAACTTATTAATAACAAAGGAACACAGATCCATCATACAACTTTATTTTACAACCAAAAAACCAGAGATAAATAAAGCTATATATATAGTTGGTGAAATAAGGCATGTTTTAATGAAAGAAGTATTAGCAGACGTATACATATTTGCATAAGGTCAATCACCATAATTTTGGTAGCTTTTCCATCCAACATGCAAACACTCAATTGAAATACCAATCAATAACCCCACCACATCTGCTACCAATAGAAACAAATAAACAAATGGAAAAAGTACTAAACAAATACACCGATAACATATTCAAATATTAACTGCCATACAAAAAATAAGGGCATTAAAATTATAAAGGCATCAATCACAAAAATAAAATTAAGCAGTTAAAATCTAATTGGATAACTCTGTAATGTATAAATTGCAAACCAACTAAGAAGTCTCTTTCACTATCAATCTTCAAGACATCATCAAAAGAAACTAGAGAAAGTCTATGCATAGATATAGTTTCAGAAATAATAACAATTGCACCAGAGTTTTAGAAAGAGCACTGGGGGACCGTTTGTGTGCTTAAGGTACAAGAGCGAGAGAAAAAAGAAAGGAAAAAATTCAGGGAAGAAAATTTTACGCTTACAAAATTTGGCTTTGGATAGAGGTGTGTCTTCTTAACTTTCTTATCTTTCAATTTTTCTCTGTTTGTTTGAATGTAAGCATTTAAATAGGTACTTAATATAAAGTGAAACTTGAACATGTGATTTACTTTGTATTTGATATGTTTTGTGCTACATCTCTATGAGGTTTCTTATGGTCATTAAGAATGCACCACGATCTTCACTCTCATCCCACCAACAAGCCTATTAAACAATAAAAAAAAGGGAAGGAAAGATCAAATAGAAAAATCAAACAGAGCCAACATAACTCGCATCATGTCAGTACCACCATTTAGTCAAATCCCTCAAACCCGAATCAAGCCAAGACTGAACCAGCAAACAACTAAGAAACAAGCACAGACCAACATGTCCTGAAAATTTACATTGCACACAAGCCACCATCAGGCTCGTCAAGTACCCATCAAAACCCATTGAAATGTCCATAAACAGAACCTTTCAAATAACACATTTAACCCATTCACAGATCCAAAAAAACGCACATCACATTTTCCACAAGTAACGCACTCACACACTCAGGCCACGAGAGCACATTTTAGAAATGTTACTATATTGATAAATAATGCATTCACGAGAAAACTTTTACATTGTTACTATATTCATGCATAGAAATAATTAGAGAAACCCAAAGAAGTTTACTTTAGTAAACAAATGCTGAAGTTTTGTACTATATTAGTACTTGCCTTTGTAAATACAATATGCTAATTCATTTGACAATTTTCTGGTGTAGCGTGTACCAATATATATATATATATATATATATATATATATATATATATATATATTCGTTTTATTCCTCCTGAATTGAGATGAGAGGGGACATACAGCGAATGGGAGAAGCATGCGAAACAATGAAATGTAATGAAACCACATAAAGGCAGGCTATTGTCAAAGTTGTGGATGGCATAGAATCAAATGTGAGACAAAACACGTAAGTGGTTGCGGCTAATGTAGTCAAATCTTATGGATTGTGTTTGCTCAATGGCTGGCATTCTATTCAATAAAATATCTGTCATTATGACTTTTTACCTCTTCCTGGTCCATCCTCTCTTTTGTAACCTTCTGGATTGTGTTTCACTGTTTCTAGTCTACTCCTTGCATTTCGTTTGGCAGATCATACAATTTTCTTGACTTTGAATATCTGACATTCTCTTTGCTTAGGTTGAACAACTCTAAATAATAATTAAGTAAATCTAAATAATAATAGAAGGACAACACCCCGTCAAGGACAAAAGCAGTAAAGACAGGTAGAGACATTTCTAAATCCAAGCCATTTGCTCATTTATATAATTATATAAAAGTAAATTTGGCAAGGAATAAATTGACCCAGCAACGAACAACAGAAACCCATTAAATTCTTCAATCACTAAAAAGTCATACCTAAACCAAAAGCCCAACTAAGAGCCATCCAAACGACGGCCATGGAATCACGAGCCACGAGACTAGGTTTCCAATGGTGGCTGGTTTGAAAAACAGAGGATGGTTGGATTTGCAACCTCGATCACTATTGGTGATTCAGCTCTGGGAATATTCGAAAGCCAAAGGGTCCAAATCAGTTCAGAGAGGCAAGGCCAATGGAGTGGGTTTTGGATGAGAAAGGGCGAGGTTTGGGAAGTTTAGGGCATCGAGAGAGAGTGGGTTGGTATTTTTTTCAGCAAGTCTTCAATGTGTTAGAGAAATGAGAGTGGGTCAAAAAAAATTTGCCTTCCTCGCGGAATGGCTTTTTATTTGCGCCTTTTTTGGCCGAAATATTTGAAAGATACAATTGGGACAGCTTTAAAACGTTGCCTATTATGTTTCTGGCAACATTTATTAAAGGTTGTTTAAAAATCATTTCTTAAACATGATTAATTTCAGAGAACACCTAAAAAGCGTTGCCTGTACGCTCTATGGCAACGTTTTCAAAACGTTGCGTAAAAAGCATTGCCTATACTAAGAACTAACAGCAACTTTCAAAAAACGTTGCCTATACAACTTTAGACTACGCTTTCAAAGCGTTGCTAAAATAGTGTTGCCTAAAGTCAAAAATGTTGTAGTGCCTCTTTGCACTTGGTCTTCATCTTGACTTTGTTATCATCAAAAACTCCATTGATATGCTTCATGACATAAGCATTCACAAGGTGCAAGTAACATTTGTTTTCTAAAAACAAAATCTTTTAAAAACATTGCATAAGCATACTTTAGGGCATTCCTTAGGAATAATCATTCATCATAAAGCATTGCATAAAATGACAATTGTATGGGTAATTGTCTTGTTTTATTATAATTTAAAGATTGAGGTTTAGCCTAAAGGTGTTAATGAAAAAGAATGCTTGTATTTGCTGCCACCATAACTGTTATGAATGAATATGCTAATTTATATGTAAAATTGCTATGTACTAATTAATCTTTTTTTGGTAATTAAATGAATTGTTTGCTTTAGGAAGGGAAATGACTGAGTTTTGGCTTATGCCACCTTTCCAAATGATTAAGTATAATTTGTTTTTCCCCAAAACAGTTGGATTTACCATAATGATATGTTTCAAAAAAATTATTACTTATAATTATTAATTATTACCCCAGTTTTTTATTCCCATGATAAATCTAGAAGAGCATCCAAACAAGCATGGAACTAGAAGATAAAGACTTAGCAAAGTAGCTTATGTAATAATATTAGCTTTGTATTTAGATTAATGGTTATGAAATTAAGCTATTATGATTAACTCTTTGTAAAAGTTTGTAATCTCATACATATCAAATAGATGTTTAATAAAGAGTAAGATTCTAGATGTGTAAAATGTCTTGCTCTTTTACTTTTTATTAAAGGCTCTATATATTTACTCGTTAATAATTATTATACAGGTTATGTACTTATGTTTCAAGTTTAAAAGTGACATGCTTAATTCTATTTACTTAGTGTACTTAGAGTATACTACAGTGTCTAGAATTAGGGTGCTATAGGGGCTGCCTAGGTTTCTTGGATAACAGACTTGTTATTTCCTAAGCTCTTAGTGCTTGTGAGTTTGGAGAGGATGTCGACATGGGAGTTTCGCTCTAGGAATGTGCTCGACTTTGACTTGAGAAAAGTCAATAAGGAGTTCCTTTACCCTGACTAGCTACTTTTGTAGCAAATATTCCTTGGCTTGATTTCGAGGACCAAGGAAGTTACCAGTTGTGAGTCACTACAAAAGGAGATTTCGATAGCTCCTATGTCTTTTTCCATTGTGAGTCCATTGATGCAAGCTTCACACTCAACTTTATTGTTTGAGATGGGGAACTAGAACTTGAGGGAATGTTCAATGGATATGCCTTTATTGTTTTTTAGAATAACCCTTGCACTACTTCTATTGGGGTTCGATGAGCCATCAATATAGATGGTCCATATATTTCCCTTAGGAGGTTTAGGGTCCTATGCCAGCTCAATAATGAAGTCGGGGAAGGCATGGACTTTGATTGCTTGACGATGCTTATATGTGATTCCAAACTCGTAATGCTCTACTGACCAAGTGATCATGTGTCTAGTAAGGTCTGGCTTATTTAGAATTTGTGGAATTAGTTAGTCCATCCTTACAATAACTAGATGGCATTGGAAATATTGTTGTAGTCTATGAGTTGTTATGAGGAGTGCTAATGCTATTTTTTTCGATTTTCTAATAGCGGATCTCGAGCCTCTAAAGGATTTTGTTGACCTAGTAAACCGGCTTCATACCTTCATCAACTTTTCTCACTAAAACGAAATTGATAGCTTCCTTGTTTATGGAGAGGTAGATGTAAAAAGTCTCCTCAGGTTCTAGTTTGGTCAAGATTAAGGGGAAGCTAGACAAGTCTTTAAGTTTTTAAGGTCGCTCACATTCAGGGGTCCATTCTAAATCTTTTCCCTTCTTAAGGAGTTAAAAAGGGGAAGAGATATGTAGGCGATTTTCGCCAAGAACTAGGTAAGGGCTACAACCTGTCTAGTTAGCTGTTAGACCTTTTTGACTGTTTGGAGGCTTTGCAGTTGATAACCACTTAGCATTGATCTCGGTTGGCCTCTATGCCGTGGTGTATCAACATGAAGCCAAAGAACTTGCCTGTTTGAATGTCAAAGGCACTTTTCTTTGGGTTATGCCTTTTATTGTGCTTCTAGAGTTGCTAAAACACTTTAGCAAGATCCTGGATGTGGTTGCCCACAATGGGGGTTTTAACGAACATGTTGTCGATGTAGATTTCTAGCATCATATCTATATGTTCTTCAAAAAACTTTGTTCATCATGTGTTGGTATGTTGCTCTAGTGTTTTTTAGGGCAAAAGGTATGACGGGATAATAGTAGTTAGCTTTCTCCTTTATGAATGCCATTTTATCTTCATCATCCAGGTGCATTGGGATCTAGTTGTACCTTGAATAGGTACCCATGAAGGAGAGATGTCAGAAGTGGGAAGAGTTATTGACTGATTTGTCAACATTGAGAAATAGGATACACTTTGTTTAGGTCCGTGTAGCTTATACATATATGCCATTTCCCATTGGCCTTGTTAACCAAGACCATGTTTGAGAGCCAGGTGGTATAGGCCACTTTTGTAACACCCCAAAAATTGCTAGTTTCATGATAAATAGTCATTTTATAATATTTGTGATTTTTGTGAATTTTTGTAGATTTTTCCAGAAACGTTGAATATTTTCATATATTTCTCGTTTCACGTGTGCACTGAGTGGAGCTGGGAAAATGAAATATTTTCCCTGAGGCTGGTAAACCCTGAACTGTGAAAACGTTGACGGGGGATCATACTAAACCCGAGGCCGAGCATAGTTTATGAGGTTTGCATTTTTTGAGATTTTTATCTGATAAATAAAAATCGCTGTACAATTTATTATCCATTGGACAATAGATACTAATTTCTGTTAACTGTAACATTTGTCCATTGGATAATAGCATGTAGTAAATTATAAGTGTTCTACAATGTTCACTTTAGTGACATCACTATGACATCACCATTGACTTTTCAAAGAGTTAGTTTTTGGCTTCTTGAAGAAGCTTTGGAGGAAGCGTCCTAGCACTTTCCTATTGGCTTGTTGAGAAAGCTTTTCCCTCTCTCCTTTGTGAAGCTCCATGGTTTTGGGGGGGAATTTCGAAGACCAAAGTGGTCATCTTTTTCCACTTAAGGCATTCTTTCATTTTCAAAAAAGTTACTATCACTTTATCTCTCTACCTTTTTCCTTTCTCTCTCATTTTCTCTCTTCTCTTCCCTCTCCACACCACACGGCCACACCCTCCATTGATGCATCCATGCTTACAAAAATTTCAAGTAACCACATTTTCTTGAACCCCATATTCTAAACCTCTTTCAAGTTGGAATCTACCTAAAAAGCTTACATCTTCATCATTTTTCTTCAAGATCCAAACTTGAAGCTCCAAGGTAAAGCTCTTGACTTTCTTCTCTTTCTCATTTTTCTTGGTCACCTATGTGACCAAGGACTCCTCTTTTCATGGTTTGAATGAAGATTGAAAAAGTTTGCTCACCTTAGGGTTTCCTTGAAGGTGTAGGACAAAAATCTCAACAAGGGATCAAGAAGCTTGCTTTCTTGTGTTGTCTTCCATAGGTAAGAGGGAGATAATCCTCTTCAACCTATCTTAGTGGTGAGGAAATGTTTGCTTGGTGTTGTTGATGAGGGAATCCACGTGGGATTGCTCTCTTTGTTATGTTGTTTTTCATGATTTTGTTGCTATTTTGATTTGTATGAATCTATTGATTGTCATTATGTATCTTGATGACTATGGACCATGTATTGGATTGCTTGAGATTTAATTTTGTAGAATTGGAACTTAGGTGATTTAAGGTAAGAGGTGATTTGAAGGTTGTAATAGAAATAAAGACCCTTAGAGAGGATAAAAAAAATCAAGAGAAAAGTTAAGATTGATGAGAAACCTTGAATTGGGATCAAGATTCAGTAGAAACGAGTTCTGCAGAATCCTTGCTAATGCACGAGCACTCAAGCGCTGGAGTTTGGAGGCCTAAGCGCCCAACGCCAAGAAAAATTTCTTGTAACGCAGCCCAGTGAGTGCTCAGGCACTATATAGAGAGTGCCAAAGCGCTCAACCAACGCTCAGGCATTGAAGAGATGGTGCCTAGGCACCCAGAGCAAAATCAGCCAAGTATATGTAAGATATACTAGGATTTCAGTATTAGGATGCTACATTTAAACTAAAGTAAAGAACTTGATTAATTATGATAAATGAAGATTGAATGAGAATTCCTCTAGAGAGAGAGATTTTATAAGAAATGTTAAGTTAAAGTGAAATTACATAATGAACTTTAAAAAGTGTATTGTCATATTTGAGAATTCCATAATATGTTATTATGGGTCCATGTGTAGGACTAAAATTTTGTTGATGTTTAACTTGGTCAAATGTGGCATGTTATGAGAAAGTATATTATTGTTAAATATACATGGATATGCATTGTGAAAGTCTGGTGGACTCTGTTGTAAGACTGTATGCCTAGGAGATTGAATCACACCTTAGTGCGGGTGCGAATAGACTAAGTGTAGGTCATATCGTTGACCTTGGGGGTGTCGAGGTGCGGGTGTCCCACAAATGGACAGTTGGTAGCTCCTCTGGGCCATGGGATAGACCGATGCAAGCGCACCGACAATCCAGACTGAGACACTGTCCTATATTGCGATCCTGTGAGAATGTCGTTGTATAAAGCCTTGATGCACAGAAAGCACTTGATTTTATGGCTGACGAGATACTGGCATGTCTCCTTGATCATTCTCTCTGATGTTTGTGTCTAGCTCCATGGAGTAGGATTTCTAGTACCGAATGTTGGATTTTGGTACCATGTGCAAGTGTATAGTGAGTCAACATTTCATTTGGCATTTATTTATTTGTGTGATGATGAAACTATTATTTTATTGATGTTATAACTGCTTGGATTTGTCATGCTGTTTACTATGTGAATCTTGATGCTGATTATTATTCCTACTATGCTATGTGAGCGTCTTGCGCCGTTTTGTTTCTTTACTACCATAATTGGTACTGAATGTAGGATGTCTCACCTCTTTCTTGTCTCACTCTATTTTATATTTATGAACCGTGAAAACTGAAATAGCGACAAGGCAGAATCTTTGTGGGTTCATGGAGATGCAGTTTTCTTGGAGGTGCCGACGTATAGCTTGCTTCCTTGGAGTTAGAGAATGTTGGGTACGTTTGGAACATTACCCTACCTTTGATGTAGAACTTGTTATGGGTTTTCTACTTTCTCATTTGGGTCAGTATGGGCTTAGTTGTGGTAGCTGCATATATGTCTTTGAATAAGTATGTTTCATATTTGGTATGTGTTACTGTATTATGCTATATGTATATATATATCTGGAATGTAATTCCATTTGGAGGATGCTCATGGTTGTGTAATAAATATACTTCATTAGTGGCTCTTATTTTTTATATATGCATAATGATTAAATTTGTAAACCTACTGTTGAGTTGTAGCATGCCTAAATTTAGTGACTGTGGTATAATGACGATTATGCCTTAGTTATTATATTTAGGGGTGTTACATTAGGTGGTATCAAAGCAGTTCATCCTGTTGAGCCGGAGTATGGACTGACTATGCTTAGACATGTTAGGAGTTTTTGTATGTTATGCACTTCCTTGTCTCTTAGTTAAGATGTTGGGAAAGGAATGCATGGCTTGCCATAGGTTGAAGGTTAGTAGCTACTATTATACAGTTACATGATATTAAGGACTAGCCAACTCAATATGTAATGTTCTGTATGGACAGAAAACTATGACTTCACCTAGGCGTACTAGGAGAATATGAGTTCTTTTAATAAGGAATTCAACTAGTATGACTGAACTCTTTTAGAATTTGTTGCATCTACACCTTTTGTTGTGATATCTCTAGAGCCCAAGCTTGAGTTTTTCAAGCTTGTGGTTAAGTTTGTTTGGTTTGTGTTGTGTAGTTCTTTGTGTTTGGTTTCCGAAAAGAGCCAATATTGTTTGAAAAGGGTTACAACTGGTTTTCATTGAGTTTTGATTCATTTGTCTTCGAAGGAATGCAATGGTTCGCGGTAGGCATGTGCGTGTGAATATGGGGCGCGACAACGATGGGATAACTGTGACTGTAGAAGCAATGCAAAGAATGGTTGACGTAACAGTACAACAGAATCAAAAGGCCGCTCAGCAGCATGAACTGATAGCTGAGGTTCAGATTTTGTTAGAGTTAAATCAGTCTCAAGATATGGGACCCCATGACATTGGACCATATTGGTTTCAAAGGAGGAGAAATCGTAAGGTCAAGTAATTCTAGCAGAAACTATATACACGACCATCGCAGAAAACAACAGCAACAGCAACCATATGAAGGTAGTACTGCTGGTAATAGATCCTGCCAAACCATGGCATTTTTACCGAGATGTAAGAAGTGTGGAGAGAACCACTTAACGAGGGAGTGTAAGATCAAGGGGGTAATCTGTTTCAAGTGCGGGAAGCCCGGACACATTTCTAGAGACTATGTTCCACCAAAGAGGGGGTCTTCTGTTAGTGATGCACGTGTTTCAAAACCTCAAGCTGAAGGAAAAATTTATACCTTGGGTAGAGTGAAAGTTTCCCAGACTGAAGATCTAAACAATGGAGATGTGCCACAAGAGATGATCCCTTGACTGTGTTGTATAATTCTGGGGGCAACCCATTTCTTTATGGCATATGACTGTATGGATTGATTATGGTTAGCAGTGTCTTCGTTATCTTTTGACTTGTTCATTTCTGCTTCTATTACTAAACCCATTGCTACTATCTAGTTGCTCAAACTATCCTATTTGTGTTAAAGACCAAATCTTTTCTGTTGATTTGAATTGTTTACCTCATTCTCGAATAGACGTGATTTTAGGAATGGATTGGTTATTTCCTAATCATATCCTGCTAGATCGTTCTGATGAAAACCGTAGTGTTTCCTGAAATTGAGATTTCAAAATTTTTAACGACCGACGAAGCTGAAGCTTCATTAAGGAAAATGAGCCCAAGGATACATGCTATTATCTCCTTTAGGAGTCAAAAGTAAGGAGGATATGAATGTTATTCTTATGATGATTGAGTTTCTCATGATGAGCCCCAGTGCTGACAGTTAAAGAGAAGGATGGAACTTCTTGGTGATATGTGGACGATCGCCAATTGAACAAAATTACGATCAAGAATGAGTATCCTCGGAAGAAGATAGATGATTTGATGGATCAACTAAAAGGGAGTCATTATTTTCTCCAAGATGGATTTATACTATGTCTATCTTCTGATTCGTGTCGAAGTAAAAGATGTTCCCAGAATCGCTTTTCAAATGCACTATGGGCATTATGAGTATCTCGTGATGCCGTTTGGAGTGATAAATGCTCCTGCCGTATTCATGGATTATATGAGTCGGATTTTTCGTCCTTATCTAGATAGAATTGTCGTTGTCTTTATCGATAGCATTCTGATCTATTCTTGAAAATCGGGAGGATCATGCTGAACACCTCAGTATAGTTCTCTAGATTCTAAAGAAGAAGAAGTTGTATGCCAAGTTGTCGAAGTGTGAATTTTGGCTAGAAGATGTCAAGTTTTTAGGCCATGTAATCTCGAAGGAAGAGATTGTAGTAGATTAGAGCAATTCAGGGATGTATGGTCCTTTGTGGAATTGGCATCGGGGAAGATTTGTATGAGCATGATCACTATTTCAAGTGACTTAAAGGAAGACATTCGAGAGAAACAGAGAGTTGACAAGCTTTTGCAAGAAGAAAGAGAGCTGATGAAGCAAGGCGGTGTGACAACATTAGAGGAAGGAAGTGATGGAATTCTAAGGTTCAGAGGCAGGGTTTGTGTACCCAAGGATCAAGAACTTAGGAAGTATATTCTTGAACATGCTCACACGAGCAAGTTGAGTATGCATCCAAGAATAACCAAGATGTACCAAGACCTGAAACGGTTATTTTGGTGGCACGAAATGAAGAGAGATATCGCCATATGTGTGTCGTCTTATCTTGTAACACCCCAAACTTTCTATTTATCAAACAGTAATTTTGACAGTTAACAGAATCCTACTATTTAGTGATTTCTGTGTACTGTAAAATTATTTTGAATATTCCATCTGTATATTTGATCGTTTTGAGTAATTTGCTCCGTGTCAAGAAAATAATAATTTTCGGGCCGAAAAAATTTACGTAAGTTAATTTTTACTGTTTAGTCTTAATTAATTTATGTAATCTGATTTGATATTTGTGAGTTTTCTAATTTTTGTGATTTTATGTGTGATTTTGAAATTTTTACTGTTCGTGGGCCCCACGAGGTGTATGTGGGCCCAAGTGGCCATACGTGGGCCCAGGTGGGTCCCGCAAAGTGAAAATTTTTCTACGTATAGAAAAATTTGTACTGTTTAGACGGAGACAAGGGATCTTACTAAACTTGAATCCGGAAACAGTTTTAGAAAATTTTCTTTACAGTATTTTGTACTGTATTTAATTATCGAATGATAAAAATACAGTAGATATATTCTTTCATGAGGTTATAACAGATAAAAATAAAATTCTATATTGTTAAGTCTATATTGGTGGTTTGGATATCCACCATCGATTTAATTACCGTTGGAGATTTAATCTTGATTTAATCAACGGTGGAGATTTGATCTTAAAAGTGAATAGGATCAATTATAACCGTTGGATGGAAATTAAATCAAGGGTAGAGATTTAATCTTATAAATGGCTATGACCATTATCAACCCTTGGATGTAGACTTAATCAATGGTGGAGAATGGATCATTAATGACCATTGGATTTGGATTTAGATCAATGGTGGAAAATTGGTCATCAAAAATGACTACAACCATTTTGGACTCTTGGATGTAAAGTTTAAAGGTGCAATCTTGACCCTTCAATTTGGAGACACATTCAATGGTTAGGATTGCAAACCAAAAATGATCCAATGGCTCAAATGAAGTCTTCTATCTATAACCTAAACCTAGTGGCTATTTTTAATCCAAACCATTCTTTTAATCAATGGTTAGGATGACTTATAGTGATGGTTATGAAATTTGTCATATTTGGAATGGATGAAGAGGGGGGGACGGTTTGAAGAAGCAAGGATGAAGGGAGACAACTTAGTGTAGGCTTTTTAGGCCAAAGAAAAAAAGAATGAAGACAAGCCAAGTGTCAAGACCATTTCCTATTGATCATTAATGATCATGTTTGTCAAACTTCACTTTCCATTCTCTACAATGCATGCTACGGCAATGCATCCCTTTGAAGACCAAGAAAATTCATTTCTACACTTCATATTATCACTTCTTCACTTTTTCACTTAAGTTTCAAGAAACAAACCCAAACAAACTCTATTCTCTCTCCCAAATGAAGACCATTCGGCCAAGCACTCCAATTTTCTCCTCCATCACTCTTTAATTTCATACAACCTAGTTTCTTGAATCTTTACCTCATTCTAAACAACTTTCATGTTGAAGACTTTCTCTAAATCTTCCATCTTGAAGGACTTTTACTAAGATCAAGTTCTAGAGTTTTTGTTGGTGAAGTGTAAGAAAACTTCATTTATTCTTTTCTTTTTCATGTTCTAAACCATGTTTGATCCATGGTTCTTCTTATTCAAGCTTGATATACTAATTTTCTTGTATTTGTTTCATGTTTAAGAACTTGTGTTGGTGGAGATCTTGTTCAAAACACAAATCAACAAGCTTTTTAGTGGTTCTTCAAGAGGTAAGAGGGAGATTCATCTCACCAACCAAGCATGGTGGTGAAAGATGATTTTATATTTGATGGATGGTGAATCCATGTGAGGATTCCTATCCATGGTCATGTAATAATTTATGTGTGTTATGTGCTTTGATTATTTTTGCCTATGTTTAATGTGCTTTGCATGATTTACTTGTGTATGCATGCTTAGTATGATTTTTATTTGTTTATATGGTATGCTTATAATATGCATGATGATATATGTTGAATATATTATCATGGATGCATGTTGAAATAAGCAAAATTTTGGCTCCAAAGGCCATGGAGGAGGTCACGGTTTTGAACATCCAAGACTAAGGTTTTTATTGAAATTTTTCAAGAACTATGGAGTTAATTTTAATCCCTGAACTAAAGCAAATTTCGGTTAAGACATCAACCAAATTGGTGTTCACAAAAATTATATTTTTATAAATGATAAAATTGAATGATTTGAGAAGTAAAGAAAAGAAACAAAAAGGTTTGTTTTGTAAAAAGAATGCACACGGTTTTTGGAGTGGAGTTTTCATGAATTTATTTTGTGTAGAAACAAGAATGGAATTTATTTAAGTTAGAAGAAAAATATTTCATGGTTTCAATGGCCATCTATAAGGTTTTGATAATTTAGAAAAAATGTTTTGATGTTATAAAATACAAGAATTTTCAAATAAGGATTTTGGAAAAGGAATTAAAGTGTTATCAATTACGTGAAATGAAATTTTCATGAATAAAAAAAAAAGGAGATTGGAAGTATTGAACTTCAAATTATTTTAAAGAGAATTAATTTTTTTGAAGTAATTTAGAAATATAAAAGAAAACGTTTGTAACTTAAATTTACTAACGTAGAATTTATTTATTGAGTTTTGGAAAATGTTAGAAAATTTAAAGTTAGAAACAGTGATTAAATCAATTAAAGGTGATTTTATAAGATTAAATCAATAAAAAGTGATTTTGAGAAAATATATTACGGAAAAGAAATTTTGACTAAGAATAGGAAGAAAATAAAGTAAGAAATTATATTATTGTAAGAAAAGTCCAAAATAATATTTTTAAAGTTAGAAATATTTTACGAAGGGTAAAAACGGTGAAAAACGATTTACGTAACTCAAAAACATAATTTTTAAGTTACGCGATTTGAAAAACATTAAAATGTTTCTACGCGATTTTTAAAGCGTTTAAATATTTTAGACGATCGAAATGTTGTAGAAAAATATCTCTAGGCGATTTAAAAATAAAAGAATATTTTTACGCATTTTAATACAATAGAAAATTGTTTCGCGAATTTTTAAACGTAACAGAAATATTACAAATCATTGTTTACGTAATAAAATATTACGTGACCGTGAAAACGTGACAAAAATATTTTACGAATGAGAAAAACATGGTAATGTGATTTTGCTGTTAATTATATAGTAAACTTTACAGTTAGAATCAATATATGAATACTGTACAAGAAATTGAAAACTTTGCCTGTAATTGGCGTTAATATACGAACGTAAAATAATATTTGAACCTGGTATGAGAAATTATGTGATTTACCTTTGGTTGGTAATTGGTGCATTACATATGCATTGAAAATGGTCCGATGGACTGTATATGGCTAATTGCCTAGGAGAAACGTACACCTCTTGAGTGGGTGCGATACGCATAGTGTAGGTCACTCGTTGACCTTGGGGGCATCGGGGTGCGGGTTGCTCACAATGGGCAGTTGGTAGCTCTTCTGTACCATGGGTTAGACCGATGCAACACACCGATGATCCGGACCGAGACACTATTCTTAATCGAGATAAGCTAAAGACTGTCGTGTATGTGCTAGATGTGCAAGATATAATTATAGCACTTGGTCTGAGGCATGTGGTACCGACAGATCTTTTCAATCAATTTCTCCGACCTGAGTTTAGCTCCATGGAGTAGGAAATCGAGTCTCTGTGTTCATGCATTAATATAAATGCTTACATCTGTGAGATATAATAGTTGTGAAATATTGATTGTGACAATTATACTTTTTAAAATATCTGCTTAGTCTAGTTAGTATTTCCTGTAATTATTAAATGTTAATTTTGATTGATAATATGTTGATGCCATACTTGTAATATGTTGTGTTTATATAGCTTGCTATTATGTTATCTCTATGCTACCATGTTGGTATTGGCGTAGGTGATCTCACCTTTTTGTATGTATATTTGTATATTGTATTTATAATTGGCTGAAGATGTTGAGAAAGAAATAGTACAAGAAGGAGAAGAAGAACTACTTCTCACGTCTGGGAACGCAGAATTTTGAGAAGATGGAGATGCCTAGCTTTCTAGGATACGTGACGTTACAGTTTCGTGGAGGTTCGGAGGCGTGGCATGTCCATTTGGATCGACCGTGTATATTTTATATAGGGGACCTGAACATTACTTACAGTAGGCTTTATCAAGGGAACCCCTACTTTAGTGTCAATATTTATGTACAGTTAGAGTTTCCACTATCCATTTGCCAGTACTGGGGAGCTTACTATCGTACTCCTAGTGCGATAAGTATCGTGTCATCTGTGCAGACACCTGTCCATAGAGCTTCACGTAATAACGGATTCCTATCTACTGAGAAATCTGAGGAGGACCCATCTGAGGGTTCTGTTGTTTAGTCAGACTTGGGCAATATGTTGAGTCTTAAATTATGTTTAATTACTTTGAGAACATGGTCTGTAATATAAATAATCCTGATAGTACGTATGTAATGTATAATGATGTAAATTATGTGTGATGATGTATAATATTTTTAAAACTAAGTTTATTTTATTGTCATCAAAGAAGAAAAAAAAATTTTACAATTCGTATTTTTATCATAACATCACTTTTTATGATCTTGAGGGTATTTAGGTAATTATGTAACATAAATGTGGCACCCTACGGTGGGTGTTACATTAGTTGGTATCAGAGCACAAGTTAGAGTCTTTTGGGGTTTGTGGTTAGGTCTGTCTTGTTTGTGTTGTGTGATTCTTTGTTATTGTTTTCTGAAAAGAAACAATATTGTTTGAAGATTGACCTTGCTTTCTTTGTATTGTCCAGTTTGAGTAGAAAAAGAAATGACTAGACAAGGACGTGGACATGGGAATACTAGCACAGATATGGAACTTAATGGGAATGATAATTTGAACATGGCCACAGCTGTAGCAGCAATGCAAAGAATGGCGGAAGTGATTGCACAACAAAATGAAAGGGCTAATGAAAATGTGCACAGTTTATCAGAGTTTCGAAGGAATAATCCACCGAAGTTTCGTGGAGAGTTTGATCTGGAAAAAGCTGAACTTTGGATCCAAGAACTTGAAAAGATATTTGATGGTATAGGATGTACTGATGAACGGAAGCTTACGTTGGCAACGTTTATGCTGGTAGGAGATGGTGAACGTTGGTGGGCAGGAGCTAGAAGACTGCTGGAAGCTGAAGGAAGGATGGTGACATAGCAACTTTTTAAGCAAAAATTTCTGGAGAAATATTTTCCAGCAAGTGTGAGGCATATGAAGGAAATGGAATTTCTGAGTTTACGACAAGGATTGATGTCCGTCAGTGAGTATGCGGCAAAATTTGAAAGTCTATCTCAGTTTTCAAGATATTTGCAGATGAACACAGATGAGGGCTGGAAATGCAGGAAATTTAAGGAAGGATTAAAGCTGGATATTAAGAGAGCTGTATCGATGCTGGAGATTAATCAATTTCTAACTTTGATTGAAAAATGTCATAAAGTTAAAGAGATTGATCATCAACGTGCGGCAAGGAATAAGAATTTTGGACCTGCAAGGTTCCAAAAAGGGAAGAATAATCAAGCAAATCGCTCTCAGCAAAAGCCGTATATGAAACTGGCAGGAGGTCAGAACAAGAAGCAATTTGTAGGAGGAAGTTCTAGCAGTAATAAAGCAAGTCAAGCTGGAACTCCTATTCGATGTTTCAAATGTGGGAAGGATCATCTCACGAAGGATTGTCAACATAAGGAAGTTGTTTGTTTTAAGTGTGGACAACTTGGACATTTCTCCAAAGACTGTGATCAGATAAAGAAGGAAACCTCTGTGGGAAACGTCCATACTGCCAGACCACAGGCGGGTGGTCGTGTCTATACAATGAGCGGGGAGGAAGCCGCTAAATCTGAGGACTTGATAATGGAAGAGGGTGCTATTGAAGGTAATCCTTTAACCATACTCTATGATTCAGGAGCAACACATTCTTTCATTGCATGCGATTGCGTTGAGCGTTTGGGATTGACTGTGACTGCTTTGCCGTATAATTTGAGTGTTGCTACTCCTACTGATAAGCCTGTAGTTACCTCAACAGTATGCCTGAATTGTCCTGTCTGCATTAGGGATAGAATCTTTTATGTGGATTTGATCTGTTTGCCTCTTTCCAAGATTAATATAATCTTGGGAATGGATTGGTTGTCTTCTAACCATATCCTGATTGATTGTTCGAATAAGACATTAGTATTTCCTGAGGCTAAGGATTCTAGATTCCTAACGGCTACTCAAGTGGAAGCTTGTCTGAAAGAAGGAGATCGTGGGTATTTGTTATTATCTTCTTTGGAAGGGCAATGTGAAGATGTTTTGAAGGATATTTTCGTGATCAACGAATTTCCTGAAGTGTTTCCTGAAGATATACCAAGACTACCACCAGTAAGGGAAATCGAGTTTGCTATTGATCTTGTACCTGGAGCTAGACCGATATCTATAGCGCCCTATCGGATGTCGCCAGTAGAATTAGCCGAACTGAAGAAACAGCCGGAGGATTTACTGGAGAAACAATTTGTGAGACCTAGTGTGTCACCATGGGGAGCTCCAGTCTTATTGGTTAAGAAGAAGGATGGGACTTCACGTCTATGTGTAGACTATCGGCAATTGAACAAGGTTATGATTAAAAATAAATATCCACTTCCAAGGATAGATGATCTGATGGATCAATTGCGAGGAGCCGCAATATTTTCTAAAATTGATCTACGTTCTGGATATCACCAGATATGTGTGAAAGTGGAGGATATTCCCAAGACTGCATTCCGGACGCGCTATGGGCATTATGAATATCTTGTGATGCCATTCGGTGTAACAAATGCACCAGCCATATTCATGGACTTCATGAATAGAATTTTTCGTTCCTACTTGGATAAGTTTGTGGTCGTCTTTATTGATGACATTTTGATCTATTCTTGAAATCAGGAGGAACATGCTGAACATCTCAGGGTGGTTCTTTAGATTTTGAGGGAGAATAAGTTATATGCCAATTTATCCAAATGTGAATTTTGGTTGAGCGAAGTTCAATTTTTGGGACACGTAATATCAAAGGATGGAATTGAAGTTGATGCTTCCAAGGTGGAGACAGTTTTGGAGTGGGAAAGACTAAAGACTGTAACAGAAATCCGTAGCTTTATCGGATTAGCTGGTTATTATAGACGATTCATTGAGGGGTTTTCAAAGATTGCAGGACCTCTTACTCAACTTACACAAAAGAATCAACCATTCGTTTGGACTGATGCATGCGAAGAAAGTTTTCAAGAGTTGAAAAGACGATTGACTACTTCACCGGTGTTGATTCTGCCTGATCCAAACGAACCTTTCGAAGTATACTGTGATGCTTCATACCAAGGATTGGGTTGTGTACTTATACAGAATCGTAAAGTGGTGGCTTATGCTTCAAGGCAATTGAAAAATCATGAGAGAAATTATCCAACTCATGACTTAGAGTTGGCAGCTGTGGTGTTTGCGTTGAAAGTGTGGAGACATTTTCTCTATGGAGCTACGTTCACTGTTTTTAGTGATCATAAAAGTTTAAAATATCTGTTTGACCAAAAAGAGTTGAACATGAGACAAAGGCGTTGGTTAGAGTTTCTGAAGGATTATGACTTTCAATTGCAGTATCATCCCGGAAAGGCAAATGTCGTAGCGGATGCATTGAGTAGAAAAATACTTAGTGCTTCTGTTATGATGATCAAAGAGAAGGAGTTGATGGAAGAATTTCGGGATATGCGATTATCTGTGAAATTAACGTCGGGCAAGATGCGTTTAAATATGATCACCATTTCAAATGATTTGATGGATAGAATTCGTGAAGGACAAAACAGTGACCAGTATTTGCAAGAAGCAAAAGAAGCAAAGAGCCAAGGAGCAGTGTTGGAATTTAGCGAAGGTGCTGAAGGAATTTTGAAGTTTCAAGGCAGAGTTTGTGTGCCTAATGATCCAGATCTTAGAAGATTGATTTTGGATGAAGCTCACAGGAGTAAGTTGAGTATGCATCCAGGAGCCACAAAGATGTACCAGGATTTAAAACAATTATATTGGTGGCAAGGAATGAAGAAAGATGTTGCTGAATATGTATCATCCTGTTTAGTTTGTCAGAAGGCTAAGGTGGAACATCAAAGACCTTCGGGAATGTTGCAACCTTTGCCTATTCCTGAATGCAAATGGGATGAAATAGCAATGGATTTTGTGACGGGACTACCAAAGACTCAGAAGGGTCATGATGCCATTTGGGTAATTGTTGATCGGCTTACAAAGTCGGCGCACTTTTTGCCGATTAATATTAAATACTCAATGGAAAGGTTGGCCCAAGTGTACATCAGTGAAATTGTTAGACTTCATGGTGTACCATCCAGTATTATTTCGGATCGAGATCCAAGGTTTACGTCGAGATTTTGGGGTAGTTTGCAAGAAGCAATGGGAACAAAGCTACGTTTAAGTTTTGCTTACCATCCACAAACAGATGGTCAGTCAGAAAGAACAATTTAGTCTTTAGAAGATTTATTGAGAGCTTGTGTATTGGAGCAAACTGGAGGTTGGGATGAATTCTTGTCATTGATAGAATTCACATATAACAACAATTTCCATTCGAGTATAGGGATGGCACCCTATGAGGCATTATATGGGAGGCGATGTAGAACATCGTTGTGTTGGTATCAGGACGGTGAGAGTGCTGTGTTAGGACCAGAGATTGTCCAACAGACAACTGAGAAAGTGAAGATGATTCAAGATAAAATGAGAGTGACCCAAACTCGGCAAAAGAGTTATGCTGATAAAAGGAGAAAATCTCGAGTTTGAAGAAGGTGACCATGTATTTTTGCGAGTGACGCCTATGACGGGTGTTGGGCGAGTGCTTAAATCTAAAAAGCTCACTCCAAAATTTTTTGGACCGTATCAGATTTTACGTCGGGTAGGTCCAGTGGCATATTAGATTGCATTACCACCTTTTCTGTCAAATCTTCACAATGTATTTCATGTATCACAACTACGAAAATATATTTATGATCCTACTCATGTTATCAAGCCAGACACAGTATAGCTGAAGGAAAATTTAACCTATGAAACGTTTCCAGTTAAGATTGAAGATCGAAAAACAAAGCAACTTCAAGGTAAGGAAATTTTATTGGTTAAAATTGTTTGGGATGATGTAAGCAGGGAAGCTACATGGGAACTAGAAGAAAAGATAAAAGAACAGTATCCCTATTTATTCTAAGGATGTGAAATCAAGTTCATCAAGTTTCGAGGACGAAACTTTTGTTAGAGGGGGAGAGTTGTAACACCTCAAACTTTCTATTTACCAAACAGTAATTTTAACAGTTAACAGAATCCTACTATTTAGTGATTTCTGTGTACTGTAAAATTACTTTGAATATTCCGTCTGTATATTTGATCGTTTTGAGTAATTTGCTTCGTGTCAGGAAAATAATAATTTTCGGGCCGGAAAAATTTATGTAAGTTAATTTTTACTATTTAGTCTTAATTAATTTATGTAATCTGATTTGATATTTGTGAGTTTTCTAATTTTTGTGATTTTATGTGTGATTTTGAAATTTTTACTATTCGTGGGCCCCACGAGGTGTATGTGGGCCCAGGTGGGTCCCGCAAAGTGAAAATTTTTCTACGTATAGAAAAATTTGTACTGTTTAGACGGAGACAGGGGATCTTACTAAACATGAATCCAGAAACAGTTTTAAAAAATTTTCTTCACTGTATTTTGTACTGTATTTTATTATCGAATGATAAAAATACAATAGATATATTCTTTCATGAGGTTATAACAGATAAAAATAAAATTCTATACTGTTAAGTCTATATTGGTGGTTTGGATATCCACCATCGATTTAATTACCGTTGGAGATTTAATCTTGACTTAATCAACGGTGGAGATTTGATCTTAAAAGTGAATAGGATCAATCATAACCGTTGGATGGAAATTAAATCAAGGGCAGAGATTTAATCTTATAAATGGCTATGACCATTATCAACCCTTGGATGTAGACTTAATCAATGGTGGAGAATGGATCATTAATGACCATTGGATTTGGATTTAGATCAATGGTGGAAAATTGGTCATCAAAAATGACTACAACCATTTTGGACTCTTGGATATAAAGTTTAAAGGTGTAATCTTGACCCTTCATTTTGGAGACACATTCAATGGTTAGGATTGCAAGCCAAAAATGATCCAATGGCTCAAATGAAGTCTTCTATCTATAACCTAAACCTAGTGGCTATTTTTAATCCAAACCATTCTTTTAATCAATGGTTAGGATGACTTATAATGATGGTTATGAAATTTGTCATATTTGGAATGGATGAAGAGGGGGGGATGGTTTGAAGAAGCAAGGATGAAGGGAGACAACTTAGTGTAGGCTTTTTAGGCCAAAGAAAAAAAGAATGAAGACAAGCCAAGTGTCAAGACATTTCCTATTGATCATTAATGATCATGTTTGTCAAACTTCACTTTCCATTCTCTCCAATGCATGCTACGGCAATGCATCCCTTTGAAGACCAAGAAAATTCATTTCTACACTTCATATTATCACTTCTTCACTTTTTCACTTAAGTTTCAAGAAACAAACCCAAACAAACTCTATTCTCTCTCCCAAATGAAGACCATTCAGCCAAGCACTCCAATTTTCTCCTCCATCACTCTTTAATTTCATACAACCTAGTTTCTTGAATCTTTACCTCATTCTAAACAACTTTCATGTTGAAGACTTTCTCTAAATCTTCCATCTTGAAGGACTTTTACTAAGATCAAGTTCTAGAGTTTTTGTTGGTGAAGTGTAAGAAAACTTCATTTATTCTTTTCTTTTTCATGTTCTAAACCATGTTTGATCCATGGTTCTTCTTATTCAAGCTT
Source organism: Ormosia emarginata (assembly GCA_029884605.1). Taxonomy (NCBI): domain Eukaryota; kingdom Viridiplantae; phylum Streptophyta; class Magnoliopsida; order Fabales; family Fabaceae; genus Ormosia; species Ormosia emarginata. The sequence goes on along the minus strand of JAQQTP010000074.1, from coordinate 19,982,435 downwards.
GATATACTAATTTTCTTGTATTTGTTTCATGTTTAAGAACTTGTGTTGGTGGAGATCTTGTTCAAAACACAAATCAACAAGCTTTTTAGTGGTTCTTCAAGAGGTAAGAGGGAGATTCATCTCACCAACCAAGCATGGTGGTGAGAGATGATTTTATAATTGATGGATGGTGAATCCATGTGAGGATTCCTATCCATGGTCATGTAATAATTTATGTGTGTTATGTGCTTTGATTATTTTTGCCTATGTTTGATGTGCTTTGCATGATTTACTTGTGTATGCATGCTTAGTATGATTTTTATTTGTTTATATGGTATGCTTATAATATGCATGATGATATATGTTGAATATATTATCATGGATGTATGTTGAAATAAGCAAAATTTTGGCTCCAAAGGCCATGGAGGAGGTCACGGTTTTGAACATCCAAGACTAAGGTTTTTATTGAAATTTTTCAAGAACTATGGAGTTAATTTTAATCCCTGAACTAAAGCAAATTTCGGTTAAGACATCAACCAAATTGGTGTTCACAAAAATTATATTTTTATAAATGATAAAATTGAATGATTTGAGAAGTAAAGAAAAGAAACAAAAAGGTTTGTTTTGTAAAAAGAATGCACACAGTTTTTGGAGTGGAGTTTTTATGAATTTATTTTGTGTAGAAACAAGAATAGAATTTATTTAAGTTAGAAGAAAAATATTTCATGGTTTCAATGGCCATCTATAAGGTTTTGATAATTTAGAAAAAATGTTTTGATGTTATAAGGATTTTGGAAAAGGAATTAAAGTGTTATCAATTACGTGAAATGAAATTTTCATGAATAAAAGAAAAAGGAGATTGGAAGTATTGAACTTCAAATTATTTTAAAGAGAATTAATTTTTTTGAAGTAATTTAGAAATATAAAAGAAAACGTTTGTAACTTAAATTTACTAACGTAGAATTTATTTATTGAGTTTTGGAAAATGTTAGGAAATTTAAAGTTAGAAACAGTGATTAAATCAATTAAAGGTGATTTTATAAGATTAAATCAATAAAAAGTGATTTTGAGAAAATATATTACGGAAAAGAATTTTTGACTAAGAATAGGAAGAAAATAAAGTAAGAAATTATATTATTATAAGAAAAGTCCAAAATAATATTTTTAAAGTTAAGAAATATTTTACGAATGGTAAAAACGATGAAAAATGATTTATGTAACTCAAAAATGTAATTTTTAAGTTACGCGATTTGAAAAATGTTAAAATGTTTCTACGCGATTTTGAAAGCGTTTAAATATTTTACACGATCGAAATGTTGTAGAAAAATATCGCCAGGCGATTTAAAAATAAAAGAATATTTTTACACGTTTTAATACAGTAGAAAATTGTTACGCGAATTTTTAAACGTAACAGAAATATTACAAATCATTGTTTACATAATAAAATATTACGTGACCGTGAAAACGTGACAAAAATATTTTACGAATGAGAAAAACATGGTAATGTGATTTTGCTGTTAATTATACAGTAAACTTTATAGTTAAAATCAATATATGAATACTGTACAAGAAATTGAAAACTTTGCCTATAATTGGCGTTAATATACGAACGTAAAACAATATTTGAACCTGGTATGAGAAATTATGTGATTTACCTTTGATTGATAATTGGTGCATTACATATGCATTGAAAATGGTCCGATGGACTGTATATGGCTAATTGCCTAGGAGAAACGTACACCTCTTGAGTGGGTGCGATACGCGCAGTGTAGGTCACTCGTTGACCTTGGGGGCATCGGGGTGCGGGTTGCTCACAATGGGCAGTTGGTAGCTCTTCTGTACCGTGGGTTAGACCGATGCAACACACCGATAATCCGGACCGAGACACTATTCTTAATCGAGATCTGATAAAGACTGTCGTGTAGGTGCTAGATGTGCAAGATAAAATTATAGCACTTGGTCTGAGGCACGTGGTACCGGCAGATCTTTTCGATCAATTTCTCCGACCTGAGTTTAGCTCCATGGAGTAGGAAATCGAGTCTCTGTATTCATGCATTAACATAAATGCTTACATCTGTGAGATATAATAGTTGTGAAATATTGATTATGACAATTATACTTTTTAAAATATCTGCTTAGTCTAGTTAGTATTTCCTGTAATTATTAAATGTTAATTTTGATTGATAATATGTTGATGCCATACTTGTAATATGTTGTGTTTATATAGCTTGCTGTTATGTTATCTCTATGCTACCATGTTGGTATTGGCGTAGGTGATCTCACCTCTTTGTATATATATTTGTATATTGTATTTATAATTGGCTGAAGACGTTGAGAAAGAAATAGTACAAGAAGGAGAAGAAGAACTACTTCTCACGTCTGGGAACGCAGAATTTTGAGAAGATGGAGATGCCCAAATTTCTAGGATACGTGACATTACAGTTTTGTGGAGGTTCGGAGGCGTGGCATGTCCATTTGGATCGACCGTGTATATTTTATATAGGGGACCTGAACATTACTTACAGTAGGCTTTATCAAGGGAACCCCTACTTTAGTGTCAATATTTATGTACAGTTGGAGTTTCCATTATCCATTAGGCAGTACTGGGGAGCTTACTACCGTACTCCTAGTGCGATAAGTATCGTGTCATCTGCGCGGACACCTGTCCATAGAGCTTCACGTAATAACGGATTCCTATCTGCTGAGGAATCTGAGGTGGACCCATCTGAGGGTTTTGCTGTTTAGTCAGACTTGGGCAATATGTTGAGTCTTAAATTATGTTTAATTACTTTGAGAACATGGTCTGTAATATAAATAATCCTGACAGTACGTATGTAATGTATAATGATGTAAATTATGTGTGATGATATATAATATTTTTAATTTCCGCTAAGTTTATTTTATTGTCATCAAAGAAGAAAAAAAAATTTACAATTCGTATTTTTATCATAACATCACTTTTTATGATCTTGAGGGTATTTGAGTAATTAAGTAACATAAATGTGGCACCCTACGGTGGGTGTTACATGTCTGGTTTGTCAGAAAGCAAAGGTTAAACATCAAAAACTTTCTGGAATGTTGTAACCCCTAGCTGTTCCCAAATGGAAATGAGATAGCATTGCGATGGACTTTGTGGTTAGATTTTCACAGACCAGAAAAGGTTACGATTCAATATGGGTAATCATTGATCGACTGACAAAGTCAGCACATTTCTTACCAATCAACATTAGGTAATCCATGGAAAATTTAGCCTGAGTGTATAGTAGCGAAATTGTTAGATTACATAGTGTGCCTTCGAGCATGATTTCTGATAGAGATCCAAGATTCACATCAAAGTTTTGGCAAAGTTTGCAAGGAGCCATAGGGACTAAACTTCGGTTGAGTTTTGCTTATCATCCTCAAACCGATGGTCAATCGGAAAGGATGATTCAATCATTGGAAGATTTGCTTAGAGCTTGTGCTTTGGAACAGACTGGAAGTTGGGATGAAGTTCTGCCATTGGTAGAATTCACCTACAACAACAGTTTTCACTCAAGCATAGGGATGGCACCCTATGAGGCTCTATATGGATGACGGTGCAGAACACCTTTGTGTTGGTACCAAAATAGAGAGCGCCTTAATGTTGGACCTGATCTTATACAGCAAACAACGGAAAAGGTCAAGATGATTCAGGAAAAGATGAGGACGGCTCAGAGTCGATAGAAGAGCTATGCTAACAAAAGAAGAAAGCCTTTTGAGTTTGAGGAAGGCGAGCATGTGTTTTTAAAAGTCACGCCTACGACTGGGGTTGACCGAGTTCTGAAATGTAGAAAACTTACTCCCAAATTCCTTGGACCTTACCAAATTCTTCGCCGGATAGGTCCAGTAGCTTACCAAATAGCCTTACCACTTTTTCTTTCTAACCTTCACAATGTTTTCGATGTATCGCAATTGCAAAAATATATTCCTGACTCGAGCCATGTCATAACACCAGACGCAGTACAATTGAAAGGGATCTTAACTTATGAGACAACTCCTGCAAGGATTAAAGATAGGAGAGTAAAACAAGTCAGAGGAAAGGAGATCCCATTAGTAAAAGTGATCTGGAATGACACAATCGGAGATGCAACATGGGAGTTAGAAGACAAGATGAAATAGCAACATCCACAACTATTCTAAGGTATGAAAATTTCGAGGATGAAATTTCTTTTTTGAAGGGGAGAGTTGTAACACCCCAAAAATTTCTAGTTTCATGATAAATAGTCATTTTATAATATTTGTGATTTTTGTGAATTTTTATAGATTTTTTTGAAAATGTTAAATATTTTAATAAATTTCTAATTTTGTGTGTGAGTTGAGTGGAGCCTGGAAAATGAAATATTTTCTTCAAGGCTGGTAAACCCTAATCTGTGGAAACGTCGATGGGAGATCTTACTAAACCCGAGGTCAAGCATAATTTACGAGGTTTGTATTTTTTGATATTTTTATTTGATAAATAAAAATCATTGTACAATTTATTATCTGTTGGACAATAAATACTGATTTCTGTTAATTGTAACCTTTGTCTATTAGATAATAACATGTAGTAAAATATAAGTGATCTAGAATGTTCACTTTAGTGGAATCACTATGACATCACCATTGACTTTTCAAAAAGTGAGTTTTTGGCTTCTTGAAGAAGCTTTGGAGGAAGCTTTCTAGCACTTTCCTATTAGCTTGTTGAGAAAGTTTTTCTCTCTCTCCTTTGTAAAGCTCCATGGTTTTGGGGGGAATTTGGAAGACCAAGGTGGTCATCTTTTTCAACTTAAGGCATTCTTTCATTTTCAAAAAGGTTACTATCACTTTATCTCTCTACCTTTTTCCTTTCTCTATCATTTTCTCTCATCTATTTTCTCTCTTCTCTTCCCTCTCCACACCACACTGCCACACCCTCCATTGATGCCTCCATGCTTACAAAAATTTCAAGTAACCACATTTTCTTGAACTCCATCACATTCTAAACCTCCTTCTAGTTGGAATCTACTGAAAAAACTTCCATCTTCATCATTTTTCTTCAAGATCCAAACTTGAAACTCCAAGGTAAAGCTCTTGACTTTCTTGTCTTTTCTTCTCTTTCTCATTTTTCTTGGTCACCTATGTGATCAAGGACTCCTCTTTTCATGGTTTGAATGAAGATTGAAAAAGTTTGCTCACCTTAGGGTTTCCTTGAAGGTGTAGGACAAAAATCTCAACAAGGGATCAAGAAGCTTGCTTTCTTGTGTTGTCTTCCATAGGTAAGAGGGAGATAATCCTCTTCAACCTATCTTGGTGGTGAGGAAACGTTTGCTTGGTGTTGTTAATGAGGGAATCCATGTGGGATTGCTCTCTTTGTTATGTTGTTTTTCATGATTTTGTTGCTATTTTGATTTGTATGAATCTATTGATTGTCATTGTGTATCTTGATGACTATGGACCATGTATTGGATTACTTGAGATTTAATTTTGTAGAATTAGAACTTAGGTGATTTAAGGTAAGAGGTGATTTGAAGGTTGTAATAGAATTAAAGACCCTTGGAAATAATAAACAAAAATCAAGAGAAAAGTTGAGATTAATGAGAAACCTTGAATTAGGATTAAGATTCTGCAAAAACAAGTTCTGCAGAATCCTTGCTGGTGCACGAGTGCTCAAGCGCTGGAGTTTGGACGCCTAAGCGCCCAACATCCAAAAATATTTCCTGTAACGCAACCAGGTGAGCGCTCAGGCGCTATATAGAGAGCGCCCAAATGCTCAACCAGTGCTCAGGCGCTGAAGAGATGGCCCCCATAGCAAAATTAGCCAGGTATATATAAGATATATTAGGATTTCAGTATTAGGATGTTACAATTAAAATAAAGTAAAGAACTTGATTAATTATGAGAAATAAAGATTGAATGAGAAATCCTCTAGAGAGAGAGATTTTACAAGAAATGTTAAGTTAAAGTGAAATTCTATAATGAACTTTAAAAAGTGTATTATCATATTTGATAATTCTATAATATGTTATTGTGGGTCCATGTGTGGGACTAAAATTCTGTTGATGTTTAACTTGGCCAAATGTGGCATTTTTTGAGAAAGTATATTATTGTTAAATATACATAGATATGCATTGAGTCATCATGCATTGTGAAAGTCCGATGGACTCTATTGTAAGGTTATATGCCTAGGAGATTGAATCACACCTTAGTATGGGTGCGAATAGACTAAGTGTAGGTCATATCATTGACCTTGGGGGCGTTAGGGTGCGGATGTCCCACAAATGGACAGTTGGTAGCTCCTCTGGGTCGTGGGATAGAACGATGCAAGTGCATCGATGATCCTGATTGAGACACTGTCTTATATCGCGATCTTATGAGAATGCCGTTGTGTAAAGCCTTGATTCGCAAATGATTGATTTTTCTGGAAAGCACTTGATTTTATGGCTGATGAGATACTGACATTTCTCCTTGATCATTCTCTCCGATGTTTGTGCCTAGCTCCATGGAGTAAGATTTCTAGTATCGAATGTTGGATTTTGGTACCATGTGCACGTGCATAGTGAGTCAACATATCATTTGGCATTTATTTATTTGTGTGATAATAGAACTGTTATTTTATTGATGTTATAACTGCCTGCATTTGTTATATTGTTTACTATGTGAATCTTGATGCTGATTATTATTCCTGCTATGCTATGTGGGTGTCCTGCGCCATTCAATTTCTTTACTGCCATAATTGGTACTGAATGTAGGATGTCTCACCTTTTTCTTGTCTCGCTCTGTTTTATATTTATGAACTGTGAAGACTAAAATAGCGGCAAGGCAGAATCTTTGTGGGTTCGTGGAGATGCAGCTTTCTTGGAGGTGCTGACATATAGCTTGCTCCCTTTGAGTTAGAGAAAGTTGGGTACGTTGGGAATGTTACCCTTGTAACACCCCAACTTTTGGCTAAATTATATTTTTGTCCTAATTGTACTGTTTTCTATTTTCTGTGTGTTATAAAATTAATTTAACTGTTTTGTAACTGCATTTGATTATTTTGTGTAATTTGCTCTGAGTCAAGAAAATAATAATTTTCGGGCCGGAGAAAATCTTGTTTGATTATTTGGAGCTGAGGGATCTTACTAAACTCAATTCCGAATAATACGTATATCAATCTTTTAATTTTTAGGATTTTTCTGCATAATAAAAAATATTTTATAATACAGAAAAGTCTATGGGACCCACGTGTTGGTGTATGCCCTAGTGGCCAATACATTTTCTTTGTATTTACATACATTATATTATGTTATTTTATATGAGGCATTTCATTTATTGTGTTCTTTTTGGTAGACATAATAAAGTCCTTAGAATAGTAAGTTTGATACCATAGGACATCAAGTGGATGACTTGATCGTGAGATCTTATTGGATAAAATACTATTCTTAAATGTCCCTAGTCAAGTATTATTGTTAATTAGGACAACAATAATACATTGAGGCTAGTATGTGCGTAGGCCGATGACCACCACATCTCACGGGTCATGGATATGAGATATCAAGTCTACACATGGATACATATTAGAGTAATGATGTATTGGACAGACCCGCCATGAGAACGCTACGTGGATCGTTACGTGAGTGTCATAAGCGATTCTCATAGTGATAATGGTGTATGTGGTCCTTTGACCTGAAATCACTACGATTCCTACATGAGGAGTTGTGTGTTTTAATGCCATCAAACGTCATCTGTAACAAGATGATTATAACGTTGGTTATTAGATATGTCGCAATACATGTGGAGGAATGTGAGTGACCTAGATGGGATTTGTCCCTCCTACATAACAGGAGCGATATCTTCGGGCCCCCTGATTGAGTGAGACTACGAAATGCATGGCCATGCTCAAATAAGTCAATATGAGATATTGATCTTATTTGCTATTACTATGTCTACTCGGGAATCAGGAAACTGAAGATTGAACTAAACTAGGGTGACACATTCCATACCTTGTGTTCAATCTGGATATCTGGACAAAGGGACTAAACTACACGGAAACATTGGTCACGAGATAGGTTATGTCAAATCACCGATATTCTCATTACTTGGGTAGCATGATGTGTTGCTAGATACCGCTCATTGTTTGTAATATTAAAATGAGATTTTAATATTACTACCAACGTCATGAGAACCTGCGGGGTCGCACACTTAGAACAGACTAAATTGGAGCAATCGAGAATCCAAGTTGGACTCGAATTCAACTGTGGGCCTAACTCATGACGGATGGGTTTAGGGTTGCACCACTTACCTTGCTACTTGCTCACACTCACTTAAGGCAGCCTTTGTTATAAATAATACTTGCTAAGGGGGCTGCTACTAGGTTACATCACAACCCTAGCCGCACCTACAGAAAGTGAGTGAAAGATAGTGAGGTCTTCTTCTCCTCTCTTCGCAGCTAGCACTACGAAAACAGAGGCGTGACTCCTTTTGCAAGTCTGTTCGTGTGGATACCGCAGAAACATCGTCGCTATTACGGTGTTGGTGATTCACCTCGCTTGTGTCTATCACGCTTCAAGAGGTAAAAATTTAAAAACTCGGATTATGGATTTTTCGCATGGATCCTGAGAGGGAATTCTGTTATTCCGTTGCGAGACTTTTGATCCGCAAATTCCCAACAGTGGTATCAGAGCCACTTGCGAAACCATGATTCGGTTTTTTGCTTTTCTTGTTATATGTGATAACATGATTCGTTGCTTTCTTTTGATAAAAGACATGATCTTTATATGTTGTTTCTGAAACCATGAAGATGTTCATATGTTGTTGCGAAAACTGTTTTGAAAGCTTTCTGTTTCTGCGTTTTTCTGATATATATATATGTGATATGTATGAATGAAAATCGTTTTGAATGCTTTCTGTTTTTGCGTTTTTCTGGTATATACATATGTGATATGTATGATTCTACGAAACTGTTTTGAAAGCTTTCTATTTCTGCATATTTTTCTGTATGAATGCGATATACACAGCAGCGCGACACAAGGTTTTGGAAACCTTGTTTCCGTTTTGCGACGGCCATGAAGCTTCCTCATGACATGAAGTGTTCATGTCTTCACGCATTCTGGAAACCTTGTTTCTGGATAGGCGATGACGGCTGTGAGGAACCCCTGCGGCACATGAAGCGTTCATGTGTTTGCGGGCCTTAGGGTTCAAGTGTTGTTGCCCTAGCCGTCATAGAGGCAGAAGGGGTCCAACTCAAATTTTTGTTCAAGTAACCAGTGGTGGTATGTGAATAAAAAATCTTGACCCCCGCCCGCTGACCGGGCAGCGGGACCCCCGTCGGGGCGCTGCCCCGAACCCCGTTTCGTGGTGTGTGATATTCGAAAGTGTAATATTCAAAACTGTTTTTATAATTCACAAAATAATAATGTGTTATTGCTTTGTGTTTATGTATTCTTAAAGATGCATGGTGCATGGTTATGGCCTTAGTCTTTATTTTATGCTTTTTGGTTATTTTAAATACGACCTGTGTGTCGTGCCTTTCTCTCTACATTCTGATTGTACATTCTCTTCTCATCTAACTCCCCTCGAATGTAAAAGAGGTTTCTATAATGTAATCTTCATGTGGAGACAAGGAGACGACATCAAGTGAGGACGTTGGTGGGAGACGCTTGGTGAAGCTGGCATTAATTAATGCTACTGTCTTAGAGGCCATAACAATGTCACATTTATTATATGCTTTATATGTATGAGATGCATGGATTATGTTTATGGTATGTTAAACAAGTTTAATAAATGGTGAGATCTAATAATAAAATTCCCTCAAAGAAAATATTAAGTCATTATGTGATGCCTTCCAATGCGTGACACTCGTCAAGACTAATATCGATCGAGTGTAGATCTGCCAAAGCAGGGTGCCTTTATCTATATTAGTAAGATGCGATAGGATAATAGTAATATCCAATTGTCAACCATTGGGTTTAACTTAACTAGGCCATTTCAATAGGATTGAAGGCTTAGAGGCATGAAGTTGGGCTTTAGTCCATTAGATGGATTAGAATAAGTGTTATTCACCCAACTATCCAAGAGTTGCATGTGATGTAATTGGAAAGAGTTTCCTACCTAAATAACTGAATTTTGGGCGATCACCAAAGTGACTCAAAACTAGGTGAAATATGGATCTTGGCCCACTAGGAAATCTTCCAATGGGATTTTCCAAGTCAATGCTTGAGGGTCATTGATTTGAATAAAATAGTGGGAGACGTATTTAATTAAAAGACCTTGTTAAATATGTTTATAGTATAATACTTATATTTTGCATATTTACGTTGATAGATTACCATGGCAACAAACACATCAAGTAACTTATCATTGCGATCGGTCCTTGAGAAGGACAAGTTGTCAGGGACAAATTTCCTAGATCAGTACGGAACTTGAGGATTGTCCTCAAGCAAGAGAAAAAGTTGTATGTTTTAGAATAACCTATTCTGAACCACCTGCTTTGCTAATGCCCCTAGAGTGAAAGAGATGCTTATAAGAAGCATCAAGATGATGCCTTGGACATTGGATGTCTAATGCTAGCCACCATGAACTCGAGCTCCAAAAGCAACACGAGAACATGGAAGCATACGATATGATCGTACACCTCAAAAAGCTTTATCAAGAGCGAGGCTAGACATGAGAGATATGAGGTCTCCAAAGCACTCTTTCGGTGTAAGTTTGGTAGAGGGAAGCCCCGTTGGTGCTCATGTACTCAAGATGATTGGGTACATTGAAAACCTTGAGAGACTCGGTTTTCCTATGGGCCAAGAGTTGGCCACTGACTTAGTCCTGCAATCGTTGCTGGATAGTTTTAGTCAATTTGTCATGAACTACAACATGAATGAAATTGACAAACCACTACCAGAGTTGCTAAGCATGTTGAGAACTGTTGAGCAGAACATAAACAAAGGCAAAGGAAAGGCCATAATGATGGTCCATAAGACTAAGGGCAAGAAACAGCAGAAAAAGCCCCAAGACAAGTGGAAGGGTAAGGGCAAGGAAAAGTCCAAGCCTAGCACTTCTAGCTTGAAACCAGTGGGTGGAGTGGCTAAGGAAGGTACATGCTTCCACTGCGGTCAGACCGGACATTGGAAGAGGAACTGTGCCAAGTACCTAGAGGAGCTCAAGAAGAAGAAGGGAAGTGAGACTTCCACTTTAGGTATTTTTGTTATAGAAGTCAATTTATCTACTTCTGCATCATGGGTATTAGATATTGGATGTGGATCTCACATTTGTGTAAATGTGCAGGATCTAAAGAGCAGTAGACCATTGACTAAGGGCGAAGTCGACCTACGAGTGGGAAATGGAGCAAAGGTTGCTGCACTAGCCGTAGGGACTTATTTATTAGCTTTGCCAACTGGGCTTGTAATTGAATTGGATAATTGTTATTTTGTGCCTGCTATTAGCAGGAATATCATTTCTATTTCTTGTTTGGACAAGAAGGGTTTTACTTTTATAATTAAGAACAAAAGTTGTTCTCTTTATTTGAATGATATTTTCTATGGTAGTGCACATTTGAGTAATGGACTTTATGTCCTTGATCTCGAAACGCCCATTTATAACGTAAATACAAAGAGGTTCAAGTCAAATGATATGAACCCGACTTATCTCTGGCATTGTCATTTGGGCCATATAAATGAGAAACGCATTTCCAAACTCCATAAAGATGGATTCTTGGACTCGTTTGATTACGAATCATATGAGACATGTGAATCTTGTTTATTGGGAAAGATGACTAAGGCCCCATTCACTGGACAAGGTGAAAGGGCTAGTGATCTTTTGGGCCTCATACATAGTGATGTATGTGGGCCACTAAACACACTAGCTAGAGGCGATTTTCAATATTTCATTACATTTACGATGATTTCAGTAGATATGGATTTGTATATCTTATGAAGCACAAATCGAATCCTTTGAAAAGTTCAAAGAGTTCAAGAATGAAGTACAAAACCAACTTGGCAAGAGTATTAAAATCCTTCGATCGGATCGAGGAGGTGAATACTTAAGCCAACGGTTTGATGATCATCGAAAGAGTGTGGGATAATATCTCAACTCACTCCTCCCGGAACACCACAATGGAATGGTGTTTCGAAAGGAGGAACCGGACCTTGTTGGACATGGTCCGATCCATGATGAGTCATGTAGACCTTCCAGGCTCCTTCAGGGACATGCTCGTTAACAACGGCTTTCACACTTAACCGTGTTCCATCTAAGACGGTTCAACGGACACCATATGAGATGTGGGCCGGGAGAAGACCCGTATGTCTTTTATGAAGATTTGGGGTTGCGAAGCTTATGTGAAACGTCAAGTTTCGATAAGCTTGGCCCAAAATCGAGATAAATGCTTCTTTGTGGGGTATCCTAAGGAAACCAAGGGATACTATTTCTATAATCCTACCGAGGGCAAAGTGTTTGTCGCACGGACTCTTCGTATTCCTAGAAAATGAGTTTATCTCCAAAGGAATCGGTGGGAGGAAAGTAGAACTTGAAGAAATTCAAAGTTCACAAAGTGTAGCAAACGAACCAATGGTGGAAATAGAGCAGCCTCCACAAATCGTTGTGGAACCACAATCTGCTCTAGTAGCACAAGACTCGCGTAGGTCTAACGGATACGTCGTCAACCAGAGAGATATGGATTTCTCATGACTCAACAAGGTGACGTATTACTCATGGATCAAGATGAGTCTGTGACTTACCAGGAAGCCATTATTGGCCCGAGAATCTGAAAAATGGCTTGAGGCCATGAGATCGAAATGGAATCCATGTATACCAACCGGGTATGGACCTTGGTTGACCCACCGAAGGATAAAACCCATTGGGTGCAAGTGGGTTTTTAAGAAGAAAACCGACATGGATGGTAATGTGCATACCTTTAAGGCGCGATTGGTGGCTAAAGGTTTCAAGCAAATTCATGGTGTAGACTATGATGAGACTTTTTCCCCGGTTGCGATGCTTAAATCATTCGGATCTTGCTTGCTATTGCAGCATACCATGATTATGAAATCTGACAAATGGATGTCAAAACTACTTTCCTTAATGGAAATCTTCTCGAGGATGTGTATATGACACAACCTGAGGGTTTTGCCACTCCACAGGATGCTACAAAGGTATGCAAGTTGCAACGATCTATTTATGGATTGAAGCAAGCTTCCAGAAGCTGGAATCTTCGTTTTGATGATACAATCAAACAGTTTGGTTTTATCAAAAATGAAGAAGAATCTTGTGTCTACAAGAAGGTTAGTGGGAGCACAGTTGTCTTTCTAGTATTGTATGTAGATGACATACTACTAATTGGAAATGACATCCCTACCCTACAGTCCGTAAAGACTTGGTTAGGGAAGTGCTTTTCTATGAAGGACTTAGGCGAAGCCACCTATGTATTAGGTATCAGGATCTATAGAGATAGGTCGCAGAGATTGCTTGGCCTAAGTCAGAGTACATACATAGACAAAGTGTTAAGACGTTTTAACATGCATGAATCCAAGAAAGGACTCTTGCCTATGTCGCATGGTATAAGCCTATCTAAGGCTCAATCCCCTTCCACCCAGGATGAGAGGGATCGCATGAGTAAGATTCCATATGCATCTACAATTGGATCTATCATGTATGCCATGTTATGTACTCGACCAGATATCTCGTATGCTTTGAGCATGACAAGCAGGTACCAGTCTGATCTAGGTGAGAGTCACTGGAGTGCTGTCAAGAACATCCTTAAGTACTTGAGAAGAACTAAGGATTCGTTTTTGGTATATGGAGCTGAAGAGGAACTAGTAGTAAAGGGTTACACTGATGCTAGCTTCCAAACCGATAAGGACGACTCCAGATCGCAATCGGGTCTTGTTTATTGCCTGAATGGTGGGGTGTGAGCTGGAAGAGTTCAAAGCAGGAGACAGTCACTGATTCTACCACAGAGGCTGAGTATATTGCTGCCTCCAATGCAGCAAAGGAGGCCGTTTGGATTAGAAAGTTCATTATTGAGCTTGGTGTAGTTCCTAGCATTGTGGACACAGTGGACCTCTATTGTGATAATAATGGAGCCATTGCACAAGCTAAGGAGCCCAGATCTCACCAGCGATCCAAACATATACTTAGGCGCTTCCATCTCATTCGAGAAATCATCGATAGAGGAGATGTGAAGATATGCGAGTACCAACAGATGATAACATTGCTGATCCACGACGAAGCCTCTTGCACAACGAAGCATGAGGGTCACACTAGGTCTTTAGGCATTAGAAATATGCTTGATTGGCTCTAGTGCAAGTGGGAGATTGTTGGTGTATGCCCTAGTGGCCAATACATTTTGTTTGTATTTATATACATTATATTATGTTATTTTATATGAGGCATTTCATTTATTGTGTTCTTTTTAGTAGACATAATAAAGTCCTTAGAATAGTAAGTTTGATACCATAGGACATCAAGTGGATGACTTGATCGTGAGATCCTATTGGATAAAATACTATTCTTAAATGTCCCTAGTCAAGTATTATTGTTAATTAGGACAACAACTAATAATACATTGAGGCTAGTATGTGCGTGGCCGATGACCACATCTCACGGGTCATGGATATGAGATATCAAGTCTACACATGGATACATATTAGAGTAATGATGTATTGGACGGACCCGCCATGAGAACGCTACGTGGATCGTTACGTGAGTGTCATAGCGATTCTCATAGTGATAATGGTGTATGTGGTCCTTTGACACGAAATCACTACGATTCCTACATGAGGAGTTGTATGTTTTAATGCCATCAAACGTCATCTGTAACAAGATGATTATAACGTTGGTTATTAGACATGCCGCAATACATGTGGAGGAATGTGAGTGACCTAGATGGGATTTGTCCCTCCTACATAACATGAGCGATATCTTCGGGCCCCCTGATTGAGTGAGACTACGAAATGTATGGCCATGCTCAAATAAGTCAATATGAGATATTGATCTTATTTGCTATTACTATGTCTACTCGGGAATCAGGAAACTGAAGATTGAACTAAACTAGGGTGACACATTCCATGCCTTGTGTTCAATCTAGATATCTGGACAAAGGGACTAAACTACACGGAAACATTGGTCACAGATAGGTTATGTCAAATCACTGACATTCTCATTACTTGGGTAGCAAAGATGTGTTGCTAGATACCGCTCACTGTTTGTAATATTAAAATGAGATTTTAATATTACTACCAACGTCATGAGAACCTGCAGGGTCGCACACTTAGAACAGACTAAATTGGAGTAATCAGAATCCAAGTTGGACTCGGATTCAACTGTGGGCCTAACTCATGACAGATGGGTTTAGGGTTGCACCACTTACTTTGCTACTGCTCACACTCACTTAAGGCAGCCTTTGTTATAAATAATACTGCTAAGGGGGCTGCTACTAGGTTACATCACAACCCTAGCCGCACCTATAGAAAGTGAGTGAAAGATAGTGAGGTCTTCTTCTCCTCTCTTCGCAGCTAGCACTACGAAAACAGAGGCGTGACTCCTTTTGCAAGTCTGTTCGTGTGGATACCGCAGAAACATCGTCGCTATTACGGTGTTGGTGATTCACCTCGCTTGTGTCTATCACGCTTCAAGAGGTAAAAATTTAAAAACTCGGATTATGGATTTTTCGCATGGATCCTGAGAGGGAATTCTGTTATTCTGCTGCGAGACTTTTGATCCGCAAATTCCCAACACCACGTTTGGTTTGTGGGACCCACTTTAGGGAAAATTAGTCAACATAAATGGCTTGTAAAATTCTAAACCAAAAGGAGAAAAATCCATAAAAAATGGTTGAATTTAATAGATTAGTTAGTTTAAAACTTAATTTAATGGAATAGTAGTTTAAAACCTAATTAAGTTAATCTAAAGGGTTTAAGTAGTAATCAAATGGATTAAAACCTAGTTAGTTATTCATTAAAATTTTAGTTAGCCAATATACAAGTATAATTAAGAAGGAGATTAGTGTTTCTAAATAAATAGATGATTAACTAAATAATAAAGGAACCTAGCTAATTTTTAATTAAACATAACTAGAAGGACTTAAACATAAATAGGTTTATGAAATCAATCAAAATTTGATTGGGTTTTCTATAGCAATTTCGGCCATATGCACCCATTAAGCAATCAATGAGATTCTAGATGCAAGAACATCCACCATTGAATCCATCAATGGCCATTAGTAAGTCTAGTTTGTCAACAAAGGAGACAAGCTCCATAATTGATGCTATACGGCCATGCATTATGGGGGGGCTATTATTCACTTCATAATAATTCATTCAATCATTCTAACTTATTCTCTCCTATCTCTTCCTTTCATGAACTCAAAGAAAACTTCAAACTTTCTCTCCACACACCATTCGGTCATCACACATAGATCCTACTTCCAATCTTCAAAAATTTCATCCAACATAATTTCCTAAACCTAAACCATATTCTAAGAACATCTCTAGTTGTGAGTTTTCACAAAATCATCCATTTGGAGCTTAGAAAATCACTTTGAAGTTTCTTTCCTATAAGGTGAAAATTCTTGTTTCTTGTTTCTAATTTGATTTTTGATGTTCTAAGCCATGATTGATCCATGGTTTATCTTTTATAACCATAATTTATGACTTTATAATTTGTTTAAGCTTGTTAGGATTTTTGTTGAAGCTACACAAATTTTCTAAGGAGGAGTCCAATGAGATCTTGTCTTCCTTATAGGTAAGAGGGAGATTTAATCTCATCAACCATGTGTGGTGGTTAGAAAATGGATGTAATTGTGGTGAAGAATCCATATGGATTCATTCACTTGGTTGTTTGTTGTCTTTTCTATTTGTGATTAATTTTGTGTGCATGTTTATTGTCTTTTCTATTTGTGATTTATTATGCATGCAAGCATGTCTATAGCTTTGATATTTTGGTATGTGTTTTATGATTGCTTTAATATATGGTATGTGTTCATAGATATATGATATCTATTGTGAGATGTGAATAATATGTTGAGATTTGCATAAGTGTTCCAAAGAACACATGATGAAGAGCTCATGGTTTTTACTATGAAAAAGAGAACCAAAATGTTCTCAACCATTTTTGAATGGATGACTTAATTGATTTGATTAAGTTAATGGATTTTACAATAATTTAGAGCATGAAAAATAATTTAAAAATGATTTGTACAAAGAATGGTGGAATTCGGTCAAAAATGCTTTTTAATGTATAATTAATCCAAAATTTATTTTCTATGTGTAGACTAGTTAGTTAACATAAAAAGAATTCATTTACAATGGATTTTCAAGAACCAAATAAGTAAACAAATTTTTATTAGAAGTCTAGTATAGAAAAGAAATAAATTTTAGACACTTGAAAAATACTTACCTTTGAGTTTTTAAAGTATGTTATCAATTTTCAAAGTGTATTTTATGGTTATAATTAAATAAAAGAATTTTTAAAAGGAAAACATAGAAAATATCACTTAGTGGATTTTCTAAACGAAATGCTGTCAAAATTGATTAAAAATGAGCAAGTATTGAAGTACGTTTCAAAATGGCATTTAGAAAGCAAGAAAATATTTTACGTAGTTAAAGAATAAAATTAACTGTAGAAGAATTTATTAAAATTGAATTTTTGAGAAAAACATCAGAAATTATTACTTAGAGCAATTTTTGTAAGAAAAATGAAAAATAATGTCTAAATAATATGTAATTTGGAATGTCAAGAAATATTTTATACAGTGAAAAACAGTAGAAATAACTTATGCGTATTTAAAATAGTGGATTTTAAACTACGCAATTGAGAAAACGTTGAAAAATATTTACGCGATTGACAACGCGACAAAATGTTTACGCGACTAATGGGAATAGTAATTTTTACTGTCGGGCCAAAGTGGTGGACCCGGACATGTTGGGAAATAGTACTGTCAAGTGGAGACATACTATTTTTGAAATTATTGATACTAAGGGTATTTTTGTAATTATGGTGACAATGAGGATATTTATGTAATTATGATTCATGGTGATACTAAGGGTATTTTTATAATTATGGATCATTACATACATAGAGTGGTATGTCAATTTGGTTGAAATTGACGATTGACTGACGAGATGAATTACACCATGTTGCGGGTGTGATAGGCATAGTGTGTTCATGTGGAGAACTTGGAGGCGTTAGTGTGCAGTAGATTCCACATGTGGACAGTTGGTAGCTCCTCTGGGCCGTGGTAACTGATAACACACACTAGCGATCTCGACAAATACTATTCTTAATCAGGATCTATTGGGGACTGTCTGGTACTATGCCTGGACGTACACGACGTATTTGACTGTGTACCATTCACACGACGTATTTGACTGTGTAATAGTTGGTTGAGGCAGCCTGATGTGCGGACATGTCTACCGGATCATTCTCTCTGATGTTTGTGTTTAGCTCCATGGAGTAGGAACGAGTCTGAGTACATAACATATTTAATTTGCATCACTGTGTAAATAGTTATAATTTGATTTATGATATTTTGCATATGTGATAATATGAATTGTTATATTAATTGTTATATTTGTTTGTATTGTCGTTTTCTTTACTGATATGCTGGTAATGATGTAGATTGTCTCACCTCTTTGTATATATTTTCTGTATTATTATTTATGTTTCGTAAAGTTATTGAGGAAGTAGAAGAGGAGCAGTTGCTGGATTATCAATACAACGAGGAGCAGCAACCGAGTGACCAGTTTGAGGAAGGCGAGCCTCGAGATCATCCATATCATATGGATTGATTGCAGCGTGGTATGGTGTTACCGGAGTATTTCTGTCTTCCGATGATCTTCCCAAGGAGGATTCTTCGGAGGATCAGAACTCTTAATGTTAGGCTTGGGCTAGTTTTTAGTTTGCTTTAAACCAGACAGCTTACTGTTTTATTAAATAGTTTGTAATATGTAAATTATTTGTACCTATTAAAAACAAAATCATATGTATAATTATGGTATGTATGTAATAGTTTGTTTTATTTTATGTTCTGTTTATTTTATTTTATAATATAATGTTCAAAAAAAAATATTTTTACAACCTATATTATTATATATTATGAAATAATTTATAACTTGGGTAACGATTTTTTTATTATTGTTTGGAAATGTGACATCCCCTGTAGGGTGTTGCAACCCTACCTTTGATGTAGGACATGTTATGGGTTTTCTATTTTCTCGTTTGGGTCAGTATGGACTTTGTTGTGGTAGTTGCATATATGTCTTTGAACAAGTATGTTTCATATTTGGTATGTGTTACTGTATTATGCTATATAAATATATATATCTGGAATGTAATTCCCTTTGGAGGATGCTCATGGTTATGTAATAAATATATGTCATTTGTGGCTCTTATTTTCTATATATGTACATTGATTAAATTTGTAAACCTGCTGTTAAGTTGTAGCACGCCTAAATTTAGTGACTGTGGTATAATGACAATTGTGCCGTAGTTATTATATCTAGTGGTGTTACAACTTCTCTTATGAGACTAGTTTCTAAGATCTCCTTAACTTGAGTCTTGGTGATTTTCTATTTCTTAGGGCTAACTTTCCATTTTCACTGAGATACTAGCTTAGCATTCGAATGAATCGATAGCCATTGTGAGATAAAATTGGGATCTATCCAAGGCATGTCAGCTAAGGTCCAGGTGAAAAAGTCTTTGTTTTCTTCTAAGAACACAATTAACTAGTCCTTTTCTGCTGCAATAAGATGACTACCAACCTTGGTGACTTGGTCTGGCTTATCACCAAGTTACAAGGATACAAGTTCGCCTTCAAGCTAGGGTCGTGTATCCCAGATCTCTTCATGCACTTCCAACTCGGCTAAGAGGACATTTGGGTGGTCCGTAATGGCTTGGTTGGGTTTTCATGGTGTGGTTTTACTTCGGGCTTTCCTAATTATAAGGTTGGTGTTATAGTAACTTCGCACAACAGCTTGATCTCCCTTGATGGTGACTATCTTGTTGTCCTTGGACAAGAATTTCATGGCCAGATGTGTGGTTGACACCACAATTCATAGTGTGTTTAGGGAAGGGCAACCCAAGATTATATTGGACATAGAGGGTCAGTCCACAACTAAGAACCTTATCCATCCCCTTTTGAAGATGGGGTGGGAAGCCATGCTCAGAACTATTCTCAAAGTGCTATTCTCTGCCTAAGTTTGACTCACCACCTCTAGTGAAACCACCAGATATAGTATTTATGGTTCGTGTGACTTCAGTATAACAACGATCATTATTGTAGGGGGAGAGATCATTGTTACCAAGTGGCTTTACTACTCAAGAAGGGGGTGAATTGAGTTTATAAAATATTTTCGCAAATCTTTTGCAGAGCACTCGAATATCAATTTTTGTTGAAGCTATTAATTGATTGAGATGAATAAGTAAATAAGATTAAATACTTTTACTCACAAATGAATCAGCCAAGACAGAAAGTATTCATGCAAGCATATAAAATAAATACACAAATATAAAGGAGTTGAGTTTAGAAGATCAAACACAAGATTTATCTTGGTTCAGCCGCTCCTTGTGACCTATGTCCAATAATCAAGCGATTACTCAAGATTTTTCACTAAAACTTCAAGTTTGAATAGCTGCTTGCAACCTTTATAAACTAGAGCACTCAATAATACCTTGGGATATCTCACCCTTTGTACTTGAGCTTCAACAACAAGGGATACCTCATCCTTACAATCCTTTGAGGGATACCTCACCCTCTTTACAGAATAATCAAAGTATAAATGAAAGGAAACTCTCAAAAGAGAAGATAATACAAATTGAAGATCAATGTGTACAAGAATTCACACTTTAATGCTCAAAATAGAGATTTTATGGAAATGACTGTGAAAGCTCGTATTAATGCTCAACAGTAAATTTCAGATTGATTTCCAACTTTTTTTTAATGCCCAATAACTTATATTTATAGCCCATTAAAGATTAAAGTTGTTGTGGAGTTGGTTAGAGCATTAAATGCTTCAAACTAGTTGTTGTTCCTTGTTCTAAAAAACGAGTTTATTTGAATAACAGTTTTGTTATTCGAATAAAGTTATAAATAGCACAGAGGAAATATGGTTTGGGAATGTGTTATTCGAATAAACCCTTTTAAAACAGGTTTCTGCAAAACATGTTATTCAAATAACAAATGTGTTATTCAAATAAACAAAACGTGCCAAGGCTTATTTTAAACCTTTATTTGAATAAAGCAGGGCTTTATTCGAATAAAGCTTGATTAGATGGAATTCTTGACTTTTCTGACTTTGGTTATTCAAATAAGGGATTCTTTATTCGAATAATCCATTTTGAAAAACATTTCAAATAGCTTTTAAAAACTTGCCAATAGATTCCAAATGTTCTAACAAGCTTTTGGGCACTTAGTGGTTGTTTCTTGAGAAACCAAAAACCATTTTGAAGCCTTTAAAACAAGTATGCTATTTTGGTTCTTTGAAAAACAATTTTAGAACTTTAGTGTGAACCTCTTTATACCTTTACCCAATGATCTAAGTCCTAAAGTTATTCTTGAAGGTCTTGGACATGATCTTGCAACATCTTCATATTTGTTATCATCAAAACAAAAACTTCAAAGGTCAATAGCTAATTACATTCTCCCCCTTTTTGATGATGACAAACAATCATTGAGAAAAGAGTTAGTTTCATAAATTGGAATTCACAAGATTGTTAGAGAGACTTACTCCCCCTTTTTTTTCATAAGAGGTGAATTTAATGTAGAGATATGTGCAGCTCCTCCTTACTTTTGGAATCCCAAGATTCGTTTTGAATTAACATGTCTTTTCTCAAAACATTCTAAAAAATGTGAGAACTCTATCTTTTTCTCCCCCTTTTGTCATGATAAAAAAGATAGGGCAAGAGCAAGCCAAAGCATAAGCAATTAATATTCATTTAAGTCCAGTATTTTACTTTTATTTAAGACAGTAAATTTATCATTTAAATACAGGCCTAAACATATTTAGTTGCAATTCAACAAAGTCAACGATAAACAATTAAACAATCAAAGCATTGAGACAAAACATCAAATTCATTTCATTAAAAAGTTTGATCAATTACATTTTGTACATTTTCATCAAAATAACCAATACAAAAACAACCAGAGATCCTAAGCCTAGAGAGTCTAAAAGTATGCATCATGTGGTAGAGAAGGGGAGTTAAGTGTTCTGCTAGTCAGCAATTGTCGCAAGGCCACCTACTTGCGCTTTACACCTTCTATCCTGTCAAACAAAGCATAAAAGCCTTTCTCCATATAGGTGTTGGGAATTGCGGATACATCATGCAGTGGAATAAAAAAGATTCCCTCACAGGATCCATATGAAAAAGCCATAATCCGAGTTTTAAAAATTATTTACCTCTTGAAGCGTGATCAAAACAAGTGACGTGAATCACCAACACCGTAACAACGATGATGTCTCTGCGGTATCCACACGAACAGACTCATGAACGTCCAATGTCCGTAAATAGGAGTCATGCTTCTCACACACAATGCTAGTTGCGAAGAGAATAGAAGAAACTTATCTCACTTACCATTTTTGTCAAGTGCGCCAGGGTTTGTAATGCATGCCTTGACAGCCCCTTAGCAATGCTATTTATAATAGCTAACTGCCTCAAGTGAGTGAAAACAACAGCAAGGTAAGCTGTCCAATCCTAGACTCATCTGTTATGAGTCTGGCCCACAATTGAATCCAAGTCCAACTTGGATCCTAATTACTCTAATTTAGTCTGCTCTATATGTGCGACCCTGCAGGTTCTCATAACATTAGTAGTAATATTAAAATCTCATATTAATATTATAAGCAGTGAGTGGTATCTAACAACACATAGCTGCCACCCAAGTAATGAGAATGTCAGTGATTTGACATAACCTTTCCGTGACTAATGTTTCTATGTAGTTTAGTCCCTTTGTCCAGATATCAAGATTGAACACAACACATCGAATGCATCACCCTTGTATAGTTCAAACTTTCATTTCTTGATACTCGAGTAGACTTAATAACAACAAATGAGATCGATATCTCATATCGACTCATTTTAGCAAGGTCATGCATTTCGTAGTCTCACTTAATCAGGCCCCCCGAAGATATCGCTCCTATTATGTAGGAGGGACAAATCTGATCTAGGTCACTCACATCCTTCCACATGATTCGCGATATGTCCAATAACTGACTTTATAATCACCTTGTTACAAATGACATTTGATGGCATTAAAACACATGACTCCTCATGTAGGAATCATAGTGATTTCAGGTCAAAGGACCACATACACCATTATCACTATGAGAATCGCTTATGACACTCACATAACGATCCATGTAGCGTTCTTATAGTGGG
Source organism: Ormosia emarginata (assembly GCA_029884605.1). Taxonomy (NCBI): domain Eukaryota; kingdom Viridiplantae; phylum Streptophyta; class Magnoliopsida; order Fabales; family Fabaceae; genus Ormosia; species Ormosia emarginata. Next base: position 19,959,146 of record JAQQTP010000074.1, on the reverse strand, counting down.
TCTGTCCAGTATATTATTACTCTAATATGTACCAATGTGAAGACTTGATATCTCATATCCATGACCCGTGAAATATGGCCATCAGTCTACACACATACTAGTCTCAATGCATTATTGTTGTCCTAATTAACAATAATACTTGACCAGGGACATTTAAGAATAGTGTTTTATCCAATAGAATCTCATGATCAAGTCATCCACTTGATGTATATTTTATTATCCATTAGACAATACACATTGACTTTATAAACAGTAAATATTGTTCATTGGTTAAAGTATACTAGAAAATATACAGTGTGCACTAATAGAAATTGGTCAACAAAAATAGCAACCAATAGGAATCAAGTTAGTAAATATTCAACCAATAAAAATTGGTCAAGAATAATTGCTTGACTCTTTAAGGACCAATAGGAAACAAGCTATTAAACAAATTTGGACTTCTTGAAATTTGTTGGTTCTAAGGTGAAGGAGGAGAGCAATTGCTCTAATAGCCAATTCACTTTGTGAAATTCACGTAGGAAGCCTAAAGTGAACAAAATGAAGACTAGTCAATATTGATTGCTTTTCTTTGTTGCATTCCACGGCAAAGCAACCTTTTGTGAAGCAAATATTACAATTCAATTCTTACCATCTTTCATTAATTAACCAAGTAAGACAAAGCCAATTTTGGTGGCTCTCCATTTGGTTTCCATGGCTATGCACATTCAGTGAAGGAAAGTGTTTTACAATTAGCTATCTCAATTTATATTCATTCTTCCTATCTCTTAAGAAAAGCTCTCAAATTTTCTTTCTCCTTTTCTTCTTCAACCTCACAGCCTCCCCACCCAATCTCCTTATTCACTCTTCTATAATTCTAAATTATCTTATATCTTGCTTCCTTACTTCATCTCAAGCTACTTTGTAGTTGAAACCTAAGCTTGAATCATCCATTTTCTATCTTGTTCTTCAAAGCTCAAGTTTGAAGCCTTGAAGGTAGGATTCTTTAATCTTAATGTTTCTATCCATTTCAAAGTTCTAATCATGATTTTAATCCATGATTATTTTAGTTTAGAGCCTTAGGTATTAATATTGCATGTTTTCTTTGATTTTCAAGAAACTCTTGGTGGAGAAAGTTTACTTGAAGGAGGCATACGAGGAACTTTGGAGGTTTCTTCAAGAGGTAAGAGGGAGATTACCCTCATCAGCCATGTATTGGTGGTGAGGAGTGTATGTGTTTGTGGTGAAGAATCCATAAGGATTCATTCACTTGGTTGTTTACTATTTTTTTTATTTGGTGATTGTTTTTTTGTGCAAGCATGTCTATAGCTTTAATAATTTGTATGTGTTTTATGATTGCTTTAATATATGGTATGTGTACATAGATGCATGATAATTATTGTAACATATAAATAACATATAAGGATTTGCATGAGTGTTCCAAAGAACACCAAAGGGGCTCACAGCCTCAATAAGAAAAAGAGAACCAAAAAGTTCTCAACCATTTTCTAAAACAATGATTTAATGAATTTAGGTAATACAATGAATTTGACATTGATTTAGAAGATGGAAAATGATTCAAATATCAAATGCAGGGATTTTGGGGGAATTCGACCAATATGTCATATAATGTATATTTAATTTCTAAAATTATTTTCCAAGGTAGATCAAGTAGTTAATTACAAAAGAATTTAATTTCAATAAATTTTTGGGAAATAAAATGGATGAACTTAGTTTTAGAAATTAAAGTTCGAGGATTTTACTATAAATGTGAAATACAGTGAACATTTGAAAAATGCTAACATAGAGCTCACTTGATGTTTTGAAGCACGTTAGTAGTTTTCAAAAGTGTAATTAAATGGTTGTAATATAAACAAAAGAATTTTTAACAGAAAACCTAGAAAACCATTGTTATATATTTTCTAAGCAAAAATACTGTCAATTTTTGTTAAAAACAGACAAATAAGATAGAAAAGATATTCAATATAATGTATACGGTATGAAAAATATCCTACGTAGTTCAAATGTATTAAATATTATTTCTATTTATTTAAAATAATGATTTTTAATGAATTCGGACAAGAAAATAATTTAAAAATTTTACACGATTGAGAAAATATTTTAAAAACAATACGCGATTTCAAAAATAGCAAAATATATTTACGCGATTTAAAAATGTTTGTAAAAACGACAGAAATGTGAAAATGCGATAAAATTTCTACGCAATTGATGAAAACAGTAAGATTTTTACTGTCGGGCCAAAGTGGTGGACCCGAACAGATTGTGGAACAGTATTGTCAGGTGGGACATACTGTATATATTTGGAATTTTTGCCATTGAGGGCATATTTGGAATTTTTGCCATTGAGGGCATATTTGAGATTTTTGCCGTTGAGGGCATTTTCGTAATTTTTACCATTGAGGGTATTCTGGTAATTTTTATCATGCATTGAGTTGTGCCAATTTGGTTGATAATTGGTGGATTGATTGATGAGGTGAATTACATCGTGTTGTCGGTGTGATAAGCGTAGTGTGGTTCAACCTGAATGAACTTGGAGACCTTAGTGTGCAGATTATTCTATTTGTGGACAGTTGGTCGCTCTTCTGGGCCGTGGTAACTGGCAACACACTAATGGACTCGACACGCACTATACTTAATCAAGATCTTGTGAAGTCTATTTAGTACAAGCCTATAGTGACATGACGTTTTGACAGTGTGCTATACCACAACGTTATGACAGTGGGCTATAGACGCAACGTGAGACAGCGGAATAGTTTTGGGCAGTCGATGGTACTAATAGATTTTGCGGGTCATTCTCTCTGATGTCTGTGTCAAGCTCCATGGAGTAGGAATGGGTCTATGTACATTTGCATATGTGATCTGCATCTTAAATGTGGTTATTTATATTCAGTGTTGAGATACTATGTGTGATGTACTAATATGAGTTATTTTGCATGATGTGATTATATGGTTTATGGTATCAATTGTTATATCTATCATGGTAATGTTATTGCTGTTCATTTTATTATGATATATGCTTATTTGAATTAATTGTAAATTGATAGACTGATTAAAATTGTGATATCTGTGTGTATGGAATGACCTTGTCATTCATATCGTTCTTTGCTACCGTACTGGTATTGGTGAAAGGGGATCTCACCTCTTTACTCTATTGTTGTGTTGTGTTTGTATCGTTAAATTCGTATAGTAGGTGGAGCCACTTCTTAGACCCATTGAAGGCAAAATTCTGAAGATGGTGACGGCGTCGAGGAGTGATCTTCTAAGTTTCAACAAGATGCAATTGATGGAGAAATGGAACATGTAGGTTGGGTTTTCTCGTTAGTGTTGTTACCGTGTTATTAGTAGTACCCGTCATTGGGTTTGCTACTGTTTCTCTGAGTCTGTAAATTTTATGTTTTAAATTGTGGTTAAGTGTTTGTGGTATATATGTGTATTAATCAATTCAATTTAAATTTCTGTTTTTCTTGTAATTTTTGGTAAGTTTATGTTTCCATGAAAAGAAAGTTTAAAATTCATCTTTTAGAACTCAAAGCTTTTATAAAATGAATTTTCAGATTTTAAGTTTTTAGTCAATAATGTGATGCCCTATGTAGGGTGTTACATTAGTTGGTATCAGAGCATAGTTGGAGTCTTTTGGGGTTTGTGGTTAGGTCTGTCTTGTTTGTGTTGTGTGACTCTCTGTGCTTGGACTCCGAAAGGAGACAATGTTTCTTTGAAATGGTTACATCCTGTTTCCATTGTATTATGATTCATCCGTCTTTGAAGAAAGGCGATGACTCATGGTAAACGTGCTCGTGAGGAAGCAGGACGTGATAGCGGCGATATGACTGCAACTATGGAAGTGGTGCAAAGAACAGTTGAAGGAATGGTATAGCAGGGCTAAAGGGTTGTTCAGCAACAGAAAACGATGACCGAGAATAAGGATCGGATAAAGTCAAAATAAATCTTAGAATACGAGATTTCGTAACGCTGGACCATATTGGTTCTCAAGAAGGAGAAATTGTAAGGCCATGCAATTCCAGTGGAAAACGTATTCGTGATTATCGAGAAATCAACAACAACAACAGTTTAGTGGAGGAAAAGCTAGTGGTAGCAGGTTTGATCAGACTATGACATCTGTACCACAGTGTTGGAAGTGTGGGAAAAATCATCTAACGAGGGACGGTACGATCAAAAGAATCATCTATTTCAAGTGTAGGATGCCCGGACATTTTGCTGAAAAGTGTATTCCCCCAAAGACGAAGTTATCTGTTAGTAATGTACGTGCTTTGACATCTTAAGTAAAGTGGAGCAGCAATTTTTCAAGTGGAGTAAAAGCATCTTAGATTGAAGACCTAAACAAAGAAGATTGTGTCACAAAAGGTGATCCTTTAACTATACTATATAATTCTGAAGGTAACCTATTTCTTTATGGCATATAATTGTGTAGGTCAATTAGAGTTATTTGTGTCTTCCTTATCTTTTGACCTGGTTGTTTCTACTTCTATTGCTAAAACATGTGGTTGAGGACTTGAGTTACTTAAACCATCCTAAGTCTATTAAATAATTGAATCTTTTCTGTTGATTCAATTGTTATACCTTTTTTTCAAAAACAGACGTGATCTAAAAATATGGATTGGGTATTTTTCCAACCCTTCTTGCTCTGTTAGACCTGTCGGTTGAATTGTTCAACTTAAAAAGCTCACTTCTAAATTTATCAGACCACATCAATTTCTCTGTTGGATAGGTCCGGCAATGTATTAGATGACTCTATCATATTTTCTTTTTACGCCTTCATGATATCTTTCATATGTCGCAATTGCGAAATGTACTTTTGGTCTAACTCATTCTTTTATGACTAATTAACTATGTGAGTTGATTAGAGTTATCAATATCTTTGTTACCTTTTGACTTGTCTATTTTTGCTTTTATTACCAAATCCATTATTACTATCCAGTTCCTTAAACAATTTTTCTGTTAATCTAAATTATCTACCTCTTTCACGAGATAGATGTGATCTTATACATGGATTGGTTATCTTTAATCATATCCTGTAAATTGTTTCAGTAAAACTTTGGTGTCCCAGAAAACTTATTCTTAAAATCAGGCAATGTCAAATTCTTTGTTAGACATGTCTGGTAACAATTCAGATAGTTTCTCTACCTTTTCTTTCTAAATTTTTATAATGTTCTTTTATGTATTGCAATTGCAAGAGGGGATATTCTTAGTCAAAATCATGTCATAGTATCAGATACAGTACTGTTGAAAAAGAAAACTTGATTGTGAGGCACTTCCTGTTAAAAAAAGAGGCACGAGAGTGAAGCGGTACAAGGGCAAAGAAATTTCAAGTGGTGTTGTTTGGAGTGGCGAATGTTCCCGCAATATTCACAGATTATGTGAATAGAATCTTTTGTCCTTATTTAGACAGAATTGTCATTATCTTTATTAACGACATTCTGATCTATTCTCGAAATCATGAGGAACATGCTAAATATCTGAGTGTGGTTTTCCATGTTTTAAAGGAGCAGTTAAACACGATGCAAGGGGTTTTCGTTGGCCAAGGCATTCTAGAATGACGTAGGCGATGATGCAACGTGAGAATTGGAAGACAAGATGAAAGAGTAGAATCCATGATTGTTCTGAAACTACTATGAATTTCGGGGGCGAAATTCTTTTTAGGAGGGGAGTGTTGTAACACCCTAAGAATTCGTATTTTATTTGTTTTGGTCAATTCTGAATTATTTTGAATAATCTGACTTAACTTCTATGAGTTTTATAATTTTTGTGATTTTTAGGAATTTTTGAAAGTTTTTGCGTTTTTGATTATTTTAATATTATTTTGGGCGGTATATATATAAACTTTCGTATTTTATTTCTTTCTCTCAATTCTTAATTATTTTTGCTAATCTGATTTGATTTTCATGAGTTTCACAATTAATATGATTTTTGTGAATTTTTATGATATTTTAGATATTTTGAATATTTTATTATATTTTAGATATTTTAAGATATTTTAAGATATTTTAAGATATTTTGAATATTTTATTATATTTTAGATATTTTAAGATATTTTATTATATTTTAGATATTTTGAGATATTTTTAAGATATTTTGAGATATTTTGAGATATTTTGAGATATTTTGAATATTATATTATATTATTGATATTTTGATATATTTTGAATATTTAATATATTTCGATATTTTGAAATTTGTGTGTGGGCTCAAGGCACTTTGCTTTTAAAATTTTTATTAGCCAGAAAATTTTGTCTTTGTTGATTCGAATTTGGGGAACTTACTAAACCCGAAACCTAAACAGTTTTTGAAGTTTTATTTTTCTGCGATTTTATCTGACAAATAAAATCGGGGTATGTTTTATTATTTATTGGAAGATATTTTTCTTGAAAAATATCTAGTGGATGATTCTAGACGCAAGCCTAGTCACTCACTCTAGAATGTTCTAGATGATGACTCATCGTTGTTGACTCACCTAGGTGACTAGCCTAGTGACTCACATGTTCCAGACTATTATAGAAGACACATCGTCAGCGCGCCTAGTCATCGAATGCTTTACACGTGGACCAATGAGGAGCTGGTCAATGTTGGTGGTTGTGACTCATCACGAAGGGCCAATAGAAATTCGACACATGGCATGACACCTCAACACTTGTGACTCAACAGATTCTAGAAGGTTCCAGAAGCGGTGACTCACCCTGTGACTCACCGTAGTGAGTCACCTGTTCCAGAAGCTTCTCTAACAACTCACCATGCTGACTCAGCATCATGACTCACCATTGGTGACTCAGCTGATGACTCGTCATGCTGACTCACCCATTCTAGAAAATATCTACGCTGACTCATCATGCTGACTCATCATAGTGAGTCACATAATCTAGAAACTTCTCTTTGATGACTCGCTTTGTGACTCTTCAAGGGCAATCAGTAGAAAATGATCAACAATAGTTACTACCCAACTGGAGCAATGTAAAAATATATGTATATTTTATTATCCATTAGATAATAAACATTGACTTTATAAACAATAAATCTTGTTCATTGGTTAAAGTATACTAGAAAATATACAGTGTGCACTAAAATAAATTGGTCAAAAAAATAGCAACCAATCGGAATCAAGTTAGTAAATATTCAACCAATAAAAATTGGTCAAGAATAATGGCTTGACTTTTTATGGACCAATAGGAAACAAGCTATTAAACAAATTTGGACTTCTTGAAATTTGTTGGTTCTACGGTGAAGGAGGAGAGCAATTGCTCTAATAGCCAATTCACTTTGTGAAATTCACGTAGGAAGCCTAAAGTGAACAAAATGAAGACTAGTCAATATTGATTGTTTTTCTTTGTTGCATTCCACGGCAAAGCAACCTTTTGTGAAGCAAATATTACAATTCAATTCTTACCATCTTTCATTAATTAACCAAGTAAGACAAAGCCAATTTTGGTGGCTCTCCATTTGGTTTCCACGACTATGCGCATTCGGTGAAGGAAAGTGTTTTACAATTAGCTATCTCAATTTATATTCATTCTTCCTATCTCTTAAGAAAAGCTCTCAAATTTTCTTTCTCCTTTTCTTCTTCAACCTCACGGCCTCCCCATCCAATCTCTTTATTCACTCTTCTATAATTCTAAACTATCTTATATCTTGCTTCCTTACTTCATCTCAAGCTACTTTGTAGTTGAAACCTAAGCTTGAATCATCCATTTTCTATCTTGTTCTTCAAAGCTCAAGTTTGAAGCCTTGAAGGTAGGATTCTTTAATCTTAATGTTTCTATCCATTTCAAAGTTATAATCATGATTTTAATCCATGATTATTTTAGTTTAGAGCCTTAGGTATTAATATTGCATGTTTTCTTTGATTTTCAAGAAACTCTTGGAGGAGAAAGTTTACTTGAAGGAGGCTTACGAGGAACTTTGGAGGTTTCTTCAAGAGGTAAGAGGGAGATTACCCTCATTTGCCATGTGTTGGTGGTGAGGAGTGTATGTGTTTGTGGTGAAGAATCTATAAGGATTCATTCACTTGGTTGTTTACTGCTTTTTTTATTTGGTGATTGATTATGTGTGGAAGCATGTCTATAGCTTTAATAATTTGTATGTGTTTTATGATTGCTTTAATATATGGTATGTGTACATAGATGCATGATAATTATTGTAACATATAAATAACATATAAGGATTTGCATGAGTTTCCAAAGAACACCAAAGGGGCTCACGGCCTCAATAAGAAAAAGAGAACCAAAAAGTTCTCAACCATTTTCTAAAACAATGATTTAATGAATTTAGGTAATACAATAAATTTGACATTGATTTAGAAGATGGAAAATGATCCAAATATCAAATGCAAGGATTTTGGGGGAATTCGACCAATATGTCATATAATGTATATTTAATTTCTAAAATTATTTTCCAAGGTAGATCAAGTAGTTAATTACAAAAGAATTTAATTTCAATAAATTTTTAGGAAATAAAATGGATGAACTTAGTTTTAGAAATTAAAGTTCGAGGATTTTACTATAAATGCGAAATACAGTGAACATTTGAAAAATGCTAACATAGAGCTCACTTGATGTTTTGAAGCACGCTAGTAGTTTTCAAAAGTGTAATTAAATGGTTGTAATATAAACAAAAGAATTTTTAACAGAAAACCTAGAAAACCATTGTTATAGATTTTCTAAGCAAAAATACTGTCAATTTTTGCTAAAAATAGACAAATAAGATAGAAAAGATATCCAATATAATGTATACGGTATGAAAAATATCCTACGTAGTTCAAATGTATTAAATATTATTTCTATTTATTTAAAATAATGATTTTTAGGAATTCGAACAAGAAAATAATTTAAAAATTTTACGCGATTGAGAAAATGTTTTAAAAACAATAAGTGATTTCAAAAACAGCAAAATATATTTACGCGATTTTAAAATATTTGTAAAAACGACAGAATTGTGAAAATGCGATAAAATTTCTACGCAATTGATGAAAACAGTAAGATTTTTACTGTGGGGCCAAAGTGGTGGACCTGGATAGCTTGTGGAACAGTATTGTCAGGTGGGACATACTGTATATATTTGGAATTTTTGCCATTGAGGGCATATTTGAAATTTTTGTCATTGAGGGCATATTTGAGATTTTTGCCGTTGAGGGCATTTTCATAATTTTTACCATTGAGGGTATTCTGGTAATTTTTATCATGCATTGAGTTGTGCCAATTTGGTTGATAATTGGTGGATTGATTGATGAGGTGAATTACATCGTGTTGTCGGTGTGATAAGCGTAGTGTGGTTCAACCTGAATGAACTTGGAGACCTTAGTGTGCAGATTATTCCATTTGTGGATAGTTGGTCGCTCCTCTGGGTCGTGGTAATTGGCAACACACTAATGGACTCGACACGCACTATACTTAATCAAGATCTTGTGAAGTCTATTTAGTACAAGCCTATAGTGACACGACGTTTTGACAATGTGCTATACCACAACGTTATAACAGTGGGGTATAGACGCAGCGTGAGACAGCGGAATAGTTTTGGGCAGTTGATGGTACTAATAGATTTTGCGGGTCATTCTCTCTGATATTTGTGTCTAGCTCCATGGAGTAGGAATGGGTCTATGTACATTTGCATATGTGATCTGCATCTTAAATGTGGTTATTTATATTCAGTGTTGAGATACTATGTGTGATGTATTAATATGAGTTATTTTGCATGATGTGATTATATGGTTTATGGTATCAATTGTTATATCTATCATGGTAATGTTATTGCTGTTCATTTTATTATGATATATGCTTATTTGAATTAATTGTAAATTGATAAACTAATTAAAATTGTGATATCTGTGTGTATGGAATGACCTTGTCATTCATATCGTTCTTTGCTACCGTACTGGTATTGGTGAAAGGGGATCTCACCTCTTTACTGTATTACTGTGTTGTGTTTGTATCGTTAAATTCGTATAGTAGGTGGAGCCACTTCTTAGACCCATTGAAGGCAAAATTCTGAAGATGGTGACGGCGTCGAGGATTGATCTTCTAAGTTTCAACAAGATGCAGTTGATGGAGAAACGGAACATGTAGGTTGGGTTTTCTCGTTAGTGTTGTTACCGTGCTATTAGTAGTAGCCGTCATTGGGTTTGCTATTTTTTCTCTGAGTCTCAGTAAATTTTATGTTTTAAATTGTGGTTAAGTGTTTGTGGTATATATGTGTATTAATCAATTCAATTTAAATTTCTATTTTTCTTGTAATTTTTGGTAAGTTTATGTTTCCATGAAAAGAAAGTTTAAAATTCATCTTTTAGAAATCAAAGCTTTTATAAAATGAATTTTCAGATTTTAAGTTTTTAGTCAAAAAATGTGATGCCCTATGTAGGGTGTTACAGCCTTTGTCACCTTTCCTAATAAACAAGATTCACATATCTCATATGATTCAAAATCAAACGAGTCCAAGAATACATCTTTATGGAGTTTGAATATGCGTTTCTCATTTATGTGGCCCAAACGATAATGCTAGAGATAAGTTGGGTTCATATCATTTGATTTAAACCTCTTTGTATTTATGTTATAGACGGGCGTTTCGAGATCAAGGATATACAGTCTATTACTCAATTGTGCACAACCATAAAAAATATCATTCAAATAAATGGAACAACATTTGTCTTTTATAATAAATGTAAAGCCTATCTTGTCTAAACATGAAATAGAAATGATATTCTTGCTAATAGCAGGCACAAAATAGTAGTTCTCTAACTCTATTACAAGCCCACTGGGCAAAGATAACAAGTCCCTACGGCTAAGGCAGCAACCTTTGCTCCATTTCTAACTCGTAGGTCGACTTCGCCCTTAGTCAATTGTATACTGTTCTTTAGATCCTGCACATTTACACAAATGTGAGATCCATATCCAGTATATAATCCCCATGATGCAGAAGTAGATAAATTAACTTCTATAACAAAAATACTTAGAGTGGAAGTTTCATTTCCTTTTTTCTTCTTTAGCTTCTCTAGGTATTTGGCGCAGTTCCTCTTCCAATGTCTGGTCTGACCATAGTGGAAGCACGTACACTCCTTAGCCACTCCACCCATTGGTTTCAAGCCAGAAGTGTTGGGCTTGGACTTATCCTTGCCATTGCCCTTCCACTTGTCCTTGGGCTTTTTCTGTTGTTTCTTGCCCTTATTCTTTTGGACCATCATTATGGCCTTTCCTTTGCCTTGGTATATGTTTGCTCAGCAGTTCTCAACATGCTTAGCAGCTCTGGTAGTGATTTATCTATTTCATTCATGTTGTAGTTCATGACAAATTGACTAAAACTTTCCGGCAATGATTGTAGGACTAAGTCAGTGGCCAACTCTTGGCCCAAAGGAAAACCAAGTCTCTCTAGGTTTTCAATGTACCCAATCATCTTGAGTACATGAGCACCAACAGGGCTTCCTTCTACTAGCTTGTACTGAAACAGTGCTTTAGAGACCTCGTATCTCTCATGTCTAGCCTACTCTTGATAGAGCTTTTTGAGGTGTACGATCATATTGTACGCATCCATGTTCTCGTGTTGCTTTTGGAGCTCAGAGTTCATGGTGGCTAGCATTAAACATCTGACGTCCAAGGCTTCATCTTAATGCTTCTTATAAGTATCTCTTTTAGCTCTAGGGGCATTAGTAGTAGGTGGCTCAGGAACATGCTGTTCTAGAATATACAGGTTTTTTTCTTGCCTGAGGACAATCCTCAAGTTCCTGTACCACTCTAGGAAATTGTCCCAAACAACTTGTCCTTCTCAAGGACTGATCGCAATGATAAGTTACTTGAAATGTTTGTTGTCATAGTAATCTATCAATAGAAATATGCAAAATATAAGTATCATGCCATAAACATATTTAACAAAGTCTTTAATTAAATATGTCTCCCACTATTTTATTCAAATCAATGACCCTCAGCATTGACCCAAAAAATCTCAATGTAAGATTTCTTAGTGGGCCAAGATCTATATTTCATCTAGCTTTGAGTCAACTTTGGCTGATCACCCAAAATTTGGTTATTTAGGTAGGAAACTCTTTCCAATTACATCACATGCAACTCTTGGATAGTTGGGTGAATAACACTTATTCTAATCCATCCAATGGACTAAAGCCCAACTCCAAGCCTCTAAGCCTTCAATCCTATTGAAATGGCCTAGTTAAGTCAGACCCAATGGTTAGCAGTTGGATATTACCTTTATCCCATCACGTCTTACTAATATAGATAAAGGCATCCTGCTTTGATAGACCTACACTTAATCGATACTAGTCTTGACGAGTGCCACGCATTGGAAAGCATCACATAATGACTTAATATTTGCTTTTGAGGGAAATTTTATTATTATTAGATCTCACTATTTATTAAGTTGTTTATCATACCATAAACATCATCCACGCATCTCATATGTATAGAGCATATAATAAATGTGACATGGTTATGGCCCCTAAGATAGAACCATTAACTAAAATGAGGGAGCGAACTAGCTTCACAAGTGTCTCCCACCAATGTCCTCATCTGAAGTCGCCTTCATACCTCCACATTAAGATTTTATTATATAGAAACATCTTTTACATTCGAGGGGAGTTAGGTGAGAAGAGAATGTACAATCAGAATGTAGAGAGAAAGGCACGACACGTAGGTTATATTTTAAAATAACCAAAATACCATAAAAGGAGGACTAAGGCCATAACCATGCATCATGCACCACAAAGTACACATAAACACAAACTAATAACACATTATTATTTTGTGAGTTATAAAAACGGATTTGAATAACGCACTTTCAAATATCACACGTCATACAACGGGTTCGGGGCAGCGCCCCGACAAACTAGGGTCCCACTACTGATAATTCCACAATGTGTAGTTATTTGTGCCCCATATCTATGCTATAAAGATTGCTTAAGTCCTTATATTTATGGATATTTAGAAGGTTTTGTACTTATATTTGTTATATTCAATTCTGATACCTTTCCTATATGTAATTGAGCAAACTGTGCATATTATTTGAGTGATTAAGTGAATTCGTATCTGATATTGATTTGGTGTTTTCTCTATATTAGGAAGGGCTCCAAACAAGATGATATAAGGAACATTTGAGCTAGAATGGGAAGAGGAAGCCAAATCTACATCTCAATAGTCAACGCCACAGCGTGGAGCATTCCTCTGAAAAGTCGAAGAGCTGCGCAAACTGAGCGCCGCAGCGCAAGGAAATCAATGCCGAGGCGTCCCTGACCTAATTTGACACGCGCCGCGGCGTAGGCAGTTTAATGCCGCGGTGTGACTTTATTTTCTGAGCTTATAAATAGATTTTTAATAGATTTTACAAGCGAGTTTTTTAGAGCTCCGCAGTAGTTTTTAGGGTTTAGAGAGGCTGCGACTTGTTCTTCATTTATGGGTTGATTGGAGGCCTAGGGAGGCTAGGTTTGATGCCATCTTCTTCATGGAAGGAGTTTCAAGCTTCAATGATCACATCCATGGATTCCTTCCTCTTCTCCCTTTGTTTCTCTTCTCTTCCTCATCTTTTGAGCATAGTTTTTGTCTGTAAATTCGTGTTCATGGATTAGCCAAGCTGTATTTAGGAAATACTTTGGATCTTTATATGAATATTGATGTTTATGTTATCTTTTGAGTATCTATTGATGTTTGGTTTTATTCTTCCATGCCTATGCTTAATGCTTGCTCTTGTTTAGCCAATAATTGCATGATCTTGATTGATACAAATGAACTAGACATAGGGATTTGTGGATATGGATATGGTATGGTTGATGCATGTTCGATGAGTTCAATTGACTTGGATGAGTTGATTCGCTAACTAGATAGAAATATACCTTTTAGCCATGTATTAGCGTGTGTTTGAGAATAGATCGTTCATTAGTGGAGTTTATGCTAGTCCTCATGAAAACATAAGAAACATAGTGGATTAGGTAAATGACACCAGGGTTGATTGACCTAGACATAGGCTCGTGACTAAATCAGATTCTCAAGCTAACTTAACAATTCATTGATGTTGTTTATAAGTATTGCATCTCATTAGTATGAAATAGGAGGTGAAGAAGGATTCCTTAGATCTCTAAACCATTATCTTTATTACTTTTGTAGTTTAGATTTAATTTATTTGCATTTCTTCATTTTATATGTTCTTGAATAGAATTTAGCTAAGCTATTAGTTGTTACTTAGTAATGGAAGCCATATATCCTCGTGGGAAAGAACTTATACTCTGTATCTGTATTACTTGAATGACCCATGCACTTGCGGTACACAAATAGTCTAATAAGTTTTTGGCACCGTTGCCGGGGATAATGGTGTATTTTCAAAGAGTTTAGCCTTATTCCTTAGCAATTACCAGGGGATAACGGTTTAATTCCATATTGCTAATATCAACAATGAGTTTAGTTAGTCCTAATTCAAGTTGTATAGTTCTTTTTTTTTATTTAATGTTTTCATTCTTTGTAGTTTAAGTACAATAAATGGAGGATGAGCTTCATCATTTGAGGCCTTTGAGGGAGTCGTGACCCCTAAACGAAGACCTCTATTTAGGCGAAGGAAGGCCTACCATCCAATCCATCACTTTTGTGATCAAACCGTCCATAATTGAAAGAGTTGGCGGTTTGTCTTGACAAAGTCCTACCGGGACTATAACTCAGGCCCTTCTTGGGAGGGAACCCAAGTTTTTATGTTTTTGTTAATTAGTATATGTTTAGTAAGTTTTAAGTCATAGATATGTAGTAAGTTTAATTTTGTAGTTTTAGTTAATTTTTAGACTTTTCTTGTATTTGAAGTTATAAATATGTAATATGTATATGTTAATATGTTTATGTTAATAGTATTAATCTGTTAATTTAGTAGTTTTATGATTTTGATTGTTTTTATGTTTTAGTTAGGTTTTTAGTCTTATATAGGTTTATATGTTGATTTTGTTGTTTTGGAATGTTTTTGTTATACATTTTGTAAAATAGCTTGTTGGGCAAGTTTTGCCGCTGCTGGAGGCCACTTTGAACTAATTCCAGTAGCAAAACTGTGTTTGCTGCTAAATTTTGCAGTTAGACTTCTAACGCCGCAACGTTGCCATGTTTCACACCGCGGTGCCGGTGAGTTTTTTCTGCAGAATTCTGCAAACGAGCTATGACGCCGCGACGTTGGCAGTTTAATGTCGCGACGTGGTGTTCTGTTTTGTACATATTTCTTTTGTTTTTCATGTTATTTCATATTTTAGTATGCTCAGATTAATAGTGTGCTTATTTTGTAAAGTTTAGGTCCCAAAATGCCAATTCAAAGTGAGGACTTTGTCTCACTTTGGTTTGGGGGAGTGTTATTACATGCTTGGATGAGTATGATGTATTATGTATGCATGTGATGATATTTACTAGATGCAGTTGTGATAGCCACCATGCTTCTAGGAGTTTCTATTTGTTTTGGTTATTACTAATGGGCTTGCAAAGAAGTTTCAATTTTTCCTATTAAGCAAATGATGTTATGCATGTTAAATTGAAAAGTTGAATCTATTTGAATGCATGCTTTATTGCACAAGACTGCTAGTGTTGTTTTGGTTATTCATGATATGAAAGGTTGCTATTTGCCCCCTTTTGAGTGAAACTTTATGTGATCTTGAAGCCTGTGAAACAAGTTAGTTATTTTTTATACATGATTTACATTCCACTTAGATGCAAGTGTAATTTTGAAAATGATAAGAGTGCATGTCGAGAGAAAGTTTATGGATGTACATGTAGAGTTTCGATTATCCTAGAAGTTATTTTTAAACTCTCTTGAGGTGAAATCCTAGATTGTGACTGAGGAAATTATTAGGGCATTCTTTGGACCGATTGAGCTTTTTAAGCCTACCCTGAATGATTATATCCTTAGGTCCCATTTTGAAGCCTGATAATTGTTTGGCCTTATATGTTTTTCATCACCATTGTGTTCGTTAACCTGTTAACCGTTCTAATGCATGTGAAAGCATTGCATTTTCTTCCTACCTTCAATGTCTGTTGAGTACATGATGTGTTATTTCTTGAAGTGAGTCCAGTGAGTAGGGGTATGTATGTTTAAGAAAAATGAGCCTGAAGGAACTAAATGCAATCAAAAGAAAAAGAAATTGCTTTGTAAAAGTAAAAAGAAAAAAAAAAAATGAGAAGAGAGAAAAACAAAGCAAACAAAGAAAGAAGAAAAGTTAAAAATGAAAAACATTGCATGGTTCTGGCAAATTGTGATCCTTCACTATTAAATACCCTGCTAGTTCACTTTTTCTCAAGTCTTGAAATCATATATGTATGTGTCTCAATGTTTGTATGTATCATTTCCCTTCTTTTCTTACGCCCATTACCATTGGCCTAACATTACAAGCTAGTAAAGACCCTCTTG
This sequence comes from Ormosia emarginata, assembly GCA_029884605.1. Lineage (NCBI taxonomy): Eukaryota > Viridiplantae > Streptophyta > Magnoliopsida > Fabales > Fabaceae > Ormosia > Ormosia emarginata. The sequence goes on along the minus strand of JAQQTP010000074.1, from coordinate 19,942,790 downwards.
ATCCTCAGTTGTGTGTGGTTTACATTAATGGAGAGAGAGTTTAGAATCAATTTTGCAGATTTTATGATTCAGATGCATATATGCTTATAAACTTATTTGGATGTGTATGGTTTAAATAGGAGAAGTTTATCTTGCATGTTTGTGGATAATGTGAATTATATGGAAGAAAGGTGAATTGTTAGCATGTGACAGATTGTGTATGTGTGAAGCCGGTTTTGGGGCATTTGCACTTTTTATGGATTGAAGTAATCATTACATACTAGTAGTTGTGGTTTAATTGAAGAATAGAAAGATTAAAACTTACTAATTACTGAATGCATGTTGAATATGAATTGTTAAGAAAGTTTACTTGGTCATTGTAACATCCCGGGACTGCCTGTAGGATTGATGAGTGTCTCCACAAACCAACACAAGTCTTTTGAGCGTGCTTTGTCCTCACTCACACGCATCCTAGGAAACTTCCCAGTGAGTAGGGGTATGTATGTTTAAGAAAAAAAATGAGCCTGAAGGAACTAAATGCAATAAAAAAAAAAGAAATTGTTTTGTAAAAGTAAAAAGAAAAAAAAAAGAAAATGAGAAGAGAGAAAAGCAAAGCAAACAAAGAAAGAAGAAAAGTTAAAAATGAAAAGCATTGCATGGTTCTGGCAAATTGTGATCCTTCACTGTTAAATACCATGCTAGTTCACTTGTTCTCAAGTCCTGAAATCATATATGTATGTATCTCAATATTTGTATGTATCATTTTCCTTCTTTTCTTACACCCATTACTATTGGCCTGACATTACAAGCTAGTAAAGACCCTCTTGATCCTCAGTTGTGTGTGGTTTACATTAATGGAGATGTTGGTATATGCCCTAGAGGCCAATACATTTTATCTGTATTTACATACATTGTATTATGCTATTTTTTATATAAGGCATTTCATTTGTTGTGTTCTTTTTTGTTAGACATAATAAAGTCCTTAGAATAGTAAGTTTGATACCATTGGACATCAAGTGGATGACTTGATCGTGAGATCCTATTGGATAAAATACTATTCTTAAATGTCCCTAGTCAAGTATTATTGTTAATTAGGACAACAATAATGCATTGAGACTAGTATGTGCGTAGACCGATGACCACATCTCACGGGTCATGGATATGAGATATCAAGTCTACACATGGATACATATTAGAGTAATGATGTATTGGACAGACTTGCCATGAGAACGCTACGTGGATCATTACGTGAGTGTCATAAGCGATTCTCATAGTGATAATGGTGTATGTGGTCCTTTGACCTGAAATCACTACGATTCCTACATGAGGAGTTGTGTGTTTTAATGCCATCAAACGTCATCTGTAATAAGATGATTATAAAGTTAATTATTAGACATACTACGATACATGTGGAGGGATGTGAGTGACCTAGATGGGATTTGTCCCTCCTACATAACAGGAGTGATATCTTCGGGGGCCCTGATTGAGTGAGACTACGAAATGCATAGCCATGCTCAAATGAGTCAATATGAGATATTGATCTCATTTGTTATTACTATGTCTACTTGGAAATCAGGAAACTGAAGATTGAACTAAACAAGGGTGACACGTTCCATGCCTTGTGTTCAATCTGGATATCTGGACAAAGGGACTAAACTACACGGAAACATTCGTCACGGATAGGTTATGTCAAATAATTGACATTCTCATTACTTGGATAGTAGTGATGTGTTGCTAGATACCGCTCACTATTTGTAATATTAAAATGAGATTTTAATATTACTACCATTGTTATGAGAACCTGCAGGGTCACACACTTAGAGCAGACTAAATTGGAGCAATAAGGATCTAAGTTGGACTTGGATTCAATTGTGGGCCTAACTCATGATAGATGGGTTTAGGGTTGCACAGCTTATCTTACTATTGCTCACACTCACTTAAGGCAGCCACTATTATAAATATTACTGCTAAGGGGGCTACTACGTACGTTACATCACAACCCTAGCCGCACCTAAGAAAGTGAGTGAGAGATAGTGAAAGGTTATTCTCTTCTATTCGCAGCTAGCACTGCGAAACAGAGGCGTGACTCTTATTTGCAAGTCTGTTCGTGTGGATATCGCAGAAACATCATCGCTATTACGATGTTGGTGATTCACATCGCTTGCATTCATCACGCTTCAAGAGGTAAACTTTTAAAACTCGAATTATGGACTTTTCACATGGATCCTGTGAGGGAATTCTATTATTCCGTTGCGAGATATTTTGATCCGCAATTCCCTACAGGAGAGTGAGTTTAGGATCAATTTTGCAAATTTTATGATTCAGATGCATGTATGCTTATAAACTTATTTGGATGTGTATAGTTTAAATAGGAGAAGTTTATCTTGCATGTTTGAGGATAATGTGAATTGCATGGAAGGAAGTTGAATTGTTAGCATGTGACGGATTGTGTATGTGTGAAGCTGATTTTGGGGCATTTGTACTTTTTATGGATTGAAGTAATCATTACATACTAGTAGTTGTGGTTTAATTGAAGAATAGAAATATTAAAACTTACTAATTACTGAATGCATGTTGAATATGAATTGTTAAGAAAGTTTACTTGGTCTTTGTAACATCCCGGGACTGCCTGTAGGATTGATGAGTGTCTCCACAAACCAACACGAGTCTTTTTAGCGTGCTTTGTCCTCACTCACACGCATCCTAGGAAACTTCCCAGTGAGTAGGGATATGTATCTTTAAGAAAAAAAATGAGCCTGAAGGAACTAAATGCAATCAAAAGAAAAAGAAATTGCTTTGTAAAAGTAAAAAGAAAAAAAAAAGAAAATGAGAAAAGAGAAAAGCAAAGCAAACAAAGAAAGAAGAAAAGTTAAAAATGAAAAGCATTGTATGGTTCTAGCAAATTGTGATCCTTCACTGTTAAATACCCTGCTAGTTCACTTGTTCTCAAGTCTTGAAATCATATATGTATGTGCCTCAATGTTTGTATGTATCATTTCCCTTCTTTTCTTACACCCATTACCATTGGCCTGACATTACTAGTAAAGACCTTCTTGATCCTCAGTTGTGCGTGGTTTACAATAATGGAGAAAGAGTTTAGGATCAATTTTGCAGATTTTATGATTCAGATGCATGTATGCTTATAAACTTATTTGGATGTGTATGGTTTAAATAGGAGAAGTTTATTTTGCATGTTTGTGGATAATGTGAATTGCATGGAAGGAAGCTGAATTGTTAGCATGTGACGGATTGTGTATGTGTGAAGCTGGTTTTGGGGCATTTGCACTTTTTATGGATTGAAGTAATCATTACATACTAGTAGTTGTGGCTTAATTGAAGAATAGAAAGATTAAAACTTACTAATTACTAAATGCATGTTGAATATGAATTGTTAAGAAAGTTTACTTGGTCATTGTAACATCCCGGGACTGCCTGTAGGATAGATGAGTGTATCCAAAAACCAACACGAGTCTTTTTAGCGTGCTTTGTCCTCACTCACACGCATCCTAGGAAACTTCCCAAGAGGTCACCCATCCCACAATTGCTCTAAGTCAAGCACGCTTAACCATGGAGTTCTTATATTCTAGGCTCCCGAAAAAAAGTTGCAACTTGTTGATATGGCTACGCCTAATCAGTTTCTTTAAGTCATCCTCAACTATGTAGTCCCATACCTACATAGTCTCTGAATCCCTCTCATTCCGATGTGTATTCAGTTCATTCGTGGGACCCTTCGCCTAGAAGCTTGCCAGGAGCCGCTCCTTGTCCGTGCTTCTATTACACCAGCGTCCACTCCCCGCCCTCGTTGGCCCCGGGACACCACATGCCCACCAACTTCCGCTTGGTTCGTCCCCGAACCACACCGTACTGGGAGAGGTCCCGTCTCTGATACCATCTGTAACATCCTGGGACTACCTGTAGGATTGATGAGTGTCTCCACAAACCAACACGGGTCTTTTCAGCGTGCTTTGTCCTCACTCACACGCATCCTAGGAAACTTCCCAAGAGGTCACCCATCCCACAATTGCTCCAAATCAAGCACACTTAACCATGGAGTTCTTATGTTCTAGGCTCCCAAAAAGAAGTTGCAACTTGTTGATATGGCTACGCCTGATCAATTCCTTTAAGCCATCCTCAACTATGCAGTCTCATACCTGCATAGTCTCTGAATCCCTTTCATTCCGATGCGTATTCATTTCATTCATGGGACCCTTCGCCTAAAAGCCTGTCAGGAGCCGCTCCTTGTCCGTGCTTCTCATACACCGACGTCCACTCTAATATCCAATAACAATCTACAAAATCATACCATCCCACAAATAATTATCAAAGTAATAGAATCACATATAATCAAAAAGTAACCATGGCAATTTCATGCATACAATTAACATCATATAGTTATACACAATCAAACACACAAACACTAATAACCACACAATTCAAATGAATAAATCCTCACATAGATTTTCCACTCACAAACACAAACAAATTCATTCCCTTACCACCACATATGGCCGATGAGGTTAATCTCCCTCTTACCTTGATTAATGCCTCCTAGCTCCTTGTAGAACGCTCTTTGTATCACTTTTTCACCACCAAGTAGATCTTAGAATCAAAACAAACACATAAAAATTAGTATCTAAGGCTTGATTAAGATGACCATAGATCAAACATGGTCTTAGGATTCCAAAAGTCAAGTAAGAAATCAAGTTTCAAGATCTTTACCTTCAAACCCTGGAATTTAAATCCAAGAATCAAGCTTGAAGATGATAGAATTAGGTCTTGATCACAACATGAAAGTTGCTTAGAATGAAGTTTAGGATCAAGTGATGTGATTAGATGGAATTATGAGTGATTGGAAGACTATTTTAGAGAGTGAAATCGTGAGCAACACAAGGAGAAAAGGTAAGAGCTTTTGTGTTCTTTGCTTGATAAGAAGGTGAAGATGAATGAATCTTGAGAAGTTCACTACATGAAAGTGTCTTGGATTGATAAGAGGATTCAAGAAATGATATTAGTAGAAATTATTGAAGTTTGGAAAGTGAAGAATGATGCTTGGCCAAAACTATAGAGAAAAGAAGATGATAGAACTTCTTGTGTTGGTTCTTGGTTCTTTGGAGAAAATGATAAGTAAATGAACAAGTGTAGTGAATAAATGAGTATTGTCTCCTATTTTTGATTGTATGACTGTGGGATATCAAGGAGAGAGAAAGGTGAGAGTTATTTGGTAGCTTTAATGAATAATGAATGGAATTATGACCAAGTGCATTTAGTTGAATAAATTAGCCTCCTTTTTACATGCATGGCCGTAGAGTAGCTTCTTAAGAGAATGCCACTTTGCTTGACCATTTCAAGATTTCACCATGAAGCTCTCAAATTCTATTAGCTCCCACTAAAGTTGTCATAGACATTATTGTTGACTAAGCTTTGCAATAAAAGATGATAACTTTAAGATGTGATAGAAATGAAGTGAAATGTCTAACATTCAAGTGCATGGCCATGTAGTGCATAGGAAAGAAGCTTAAGGCTTGATAAACAAGATAGAAACATTGGCACATGGCTTCACATGGTCTCACATGGTCTTGGTCATCAAATAGTCATTCTTTAATCAATAGAAAATTCAAGAACAAGCTAGAATTAGCATAGGTCTTCAACATACAAAAATTCTTAGAATAATGTATAGGCTTAGGAAATAAGATTAGATAAAAGATTTAGAAACTTGAAGAATGGTCTTAGGTGTGTTGGCCGAATGCTTCATGAAATAGAGAGAAATGGAGTTTTTGGTTAAGTTAGAAAGAAAAGAAATGAAGAGAATGACTTAAGTGATAAAAGATGATAGAAATGTGATAACTAGCCTTCACAAAAGTGTGATAGCCGTAGAGTGCATGCATGTGGAGGAATTAATGCTTGATAAATCAAGATGGAAATCAAGCACATGGTTAAGGTCATCAAGTGGTCATACTTTGGTCACCCTTGATGAATCATAAGCTCTTGAAACTCCTAGAATTTTCTACTTAGCCGTAGAACACCATTGAGATAGCTAACCAAATTTTGTTTCATTTAATTAACACTTAAACTTAAATTAACTTAGCTAATTCATCTAGTTTAGGAATTAATTAAACTAGCCATTTTTGTTGACTTAATGACATTGGTTAATAATCATGTCAAGCCACTAATTTTGATTTCAAATAACTAGTAGCACATGGCTACTACATGGCTAAAGCTACAAGAATTTATTACTCACAGAATAAAAATTACTGCTCACAAACCAGTAATTATTGTACAGTGAATAATAAAATAACAACATAAGAAAATTTAGTAACTGTATCCGGTTTTGAGTTTAGTAAGATCCCCCGGCCCCGCATTAATAGCACAAAATGTTGTGGAAAAGCATAGAAAATGTTGTAGCAGATGCTTTGAGTAGGAAGATGCTCAATGTTTCTACTATGATGATCAAAGAGGAACAACTGATAGAGCAATTCAGAGATTTGGGGTTGTCGGTAGAGTTAGCTCCTAGAAGGATGCGTTTGAACAAGGTTACTATTCTGAATGATTTGCTTGAAGAAATTAGAGAAAAGCAATATGATGATGAATTTTTACAAGAAGAAAGGGAGCGGTTAAAGCATGGTGGAGTTGTAATAGTTGAGGAAGGATCTGATGGGATTCTAAAGTTTAAAGGCAGAATCTGTATACCTAATGATCCTGATCTTAGAAAGACGATTCTTGATGAAGCTCATACCAGCAGATTGAGTATACATCTTGGAATGACCAAAATGTATCATGATCTGAAGCGATTATTTTGGTGGCCTGGGATGAAGAAAGATGTTGCTGAATATATGTCATCATGTCTCATGTGTCAGAAAGTGAAGGTTAAACATCAAAGACCAGCGGGTATGCTACAACCCCTCACTATTCCAAAATGGAAATGGGATAGTATAGCAATGGATTTTGTTATGGGTTTGCCAAAGACCAGAAAAGGATATGATTCTATATGGGTCGTTGTTGATAGGCTTACGAAGTCAGCTCACTTCTTGCTAATCAATATCAGGTATTCGTTGAAAAAGTTGACCCAGGTGTACATTGGTGAAATCGTAAGATTTCATGGTGCACCCACTAGTATCATTTCTGATAGGAATCCAAGATTTACGTCAAGATTTTGGCGAAGCCTACAGGAACCTATGGGGACTAAAATTCATCTAAGTTCTGCCTATCATCCACAGACGGATGGTCAAACGGAAAGGACAATACAATCACTTGAAGATTTGTTAAGAACTTGTGTGTTAGAACAAAAAGGGAGTTGGGATGAATTTTTATCTTTGGTAGAATTCACCTACAATAACAGTTTTCACTCAAGTATAGGGATGACACCCTATGAAGCGCTTTACGGACGACGATGCCGAACACCTTTGTGTTGGTATCAAGATGGTGAATGTATGACCATTGGACCTGAGATGGTGCAACAAACAACTAAAAAGGTGAAGATGATCCAAGAGAAAATGAAGGCGACTCAAAGTAGACAGAAAAGCTATGCTGATAAAAGAATAATACCTCTTGAATTTGAAGAAGGTGAGCATATGTTTTTACGAGTTACACCTACGACTGGTATTGGAAGGGTTATAAAATCCAGAAAACTTACTCCTAAGTTTATTGGACCTTATCAAATTCTTCGTTGGATAGGTCCAGTTGCATACCAAATTGCTTTGCCACCTTTTCTTTCCAATTTGCACAATGTTTTCCATGTATCTCAATTAAGAAAGTACATTCCTGATCCAACCCATGTTATTCAGCCCGATGAGGTACAATTGAAAGAAAATTTGACGTATGAGACACTTCCTATTAAGATTGAAGACAGAAGGATGAAGCAGCTCAGAGGGAAGGATATTCCATTAGTAAAGATGGTCTGGAATGAAACAACGAGAGATGCTACATAGGAGCTAGAAGACAAAATGAAGGAACAATATTCTCAATTGTTCTGAGGTATAGTAAATTTCGAGGATGAAATTTTTTTAGCATGAGAGAGTTGTAACATCCCGATTTTCGTCTTTTCTGCACAAATATTAATTTTCTAATTTTTGTGATTTTTGAGAATTTTTCTAGATTTTTCTGAGATTAAAAATATTTTAGTATTATTTTAAGCCGTCTGTGGGCCCACAGTGGGCCCGAAAACACTAAAAATTGTTATTGACCAAAAATTTTGTACTGTTGATGCAGGGCCGAGGGATCTTACTAAATCCGAAAGTGGATACAGTTACTATTTTTTCTTATACTGTGATTTTATTATTCACTATATAATAATTACCAGTTTATGAGCCGTAATTTTATTCTGTGAGTAATAAATTTTTATAGCTTTAGCTAGGTACTAGTCATGTGATGGCCATGTGCCACTAGATAGTAGAAGTCAAATTTGGTGGCTAGTCATAAAAATTAACTAATGGTAATAAGTCAACAAAAATTACTTGTTTAAATTAGTTACTAAGCTAGATGAATTAGTAAGCTAACCTAATCTTAAATGGTCATAAATTGAAACAATTATTGGATAGTAATTTGCATGGAATTCCACGACAATGAAAGAGTTTCTAGGACATTCAAAAGTTAGTGAGTCATCAAATGTTGACTAAAGCATGACTATGTGATGACTTGAACCATGTGTTGATTTGCACTTTGATTGACTATGCAATTAATTCCCTACATGTTAGAAACTCTACAGCTATCACTCTTTGTGTAGGCTATCTATCACAAATTCTATCACCTTTGTCTTTTAAGCCATTCTCTTCATTTCTACACTTCACCAAAACTTCAATTTGTGATAATTTAAGATTAGGTTAGCTTACTAATTCATCTAGCTTAGTAACTAATTTAAACAAGTCATTTTTGTTGACTTATTACCATTGGTTAATTTTTATGACTAGCCACCAAATTTGACTTCTACTATCTAGTGGCACATGGCCATCACATGACTAGTACCTAGCTAAAGCTATAAAAATTTATTATTCACAGAATAAAATTACGGCTCATAAATCGATAATTATTATACAGTGAATAATAAAATCACTGTATAAGAAAAATTAGTAACTGTATCCAGTTTTGGATTTAGTAAGATCCCCCGGCCCTGCATCAACAACACAAAATTTTCTGGCCAATAAAAATTTTTAGTGTTTCCGGGCTCACTCTGAGCCCACAGACAGCCTAAAATAATACTAAAATATTTTTAATCTCAGAAAAATTCACAAAAATTCTCAAAAATCACAAAAATTAGAAAATTAATATTTATGTAGAAAAAATGAAATTCGAGGTGTTACAACTCTCCCCTGCTAAAAAAATTTTGTCCTCAAAATTTACTATATCTCAGAACAATTGAGGATATTGTTCCTTCATTTTGTCTTCTAGCATCTCCCATTGTTTCATTCCAAATCACTTTTACTAATGGAATATCCTTCCCTCTGAGCTGCTTTATCCTCCTGTCTTCAATCTTAACAGGAAGTGTCTCATACGTCAAATTTTCTTTCAATTGTACCTCATCGGGCTGAATAACATGGGTTGGATCGGGAATGTACTTTCTTAATTGAGATACATGGAAAACATTGTGCAAATTGGAAAGAAAAGGTGGCAAAGCAATTTGGTATGCAACTGGACCTATCCGACGAAGAATTTGATAAGGTCCAATAAACTTAAGAGTGAGTTTTTTAGATTTTATAACCTTTCCAACACCAGTCATAGGTGTAACTCGTAAAGACACATGCTTACCTTCTTCAAATTCAAGAGGTTTTCTTCTTTTATCAGCATGGCTTTTCTGTCTACTTTGAGTCGCCTTCATTTTCTATTGGATCATCTTCACCTTTTCAGTTATTTGTTATATCATTTTAGGTCCAATGGTTATACTTTCACCATCATGATACCAACACAAAGGTGTTCAGCATCGTCGTCCGTAAAGCGCTTTATAGGGTGCCATCCCTATACTTGAGTGAAAACTGTTGTTGTAGGTGAATTCTACTAAAGGCAAAAATTCATCCCAACTCTTTTTTTGTTCTAACACACACGCTCTTAACAGATCTTCTAGTGATTGTATCGTCCTTTCCGTTTGACCATCCGTCTGCGGATGATAAGCAGAACTCAAATGAATTTTAGTCCCCATAGCTTCCTATAGGCTTCGCCAAAATCTTGACGTAAATCTTGGATCCCTATCAGAAACGATACTAATGGGTACACCTTGAAGTCTTACGATTTCACCAATGTATACCTGGGTCAACTTTTCCAACGAATACCTGATATTGATTGGCAAGAAGTGAGCTGACTTCATAAGCCTATCAACAATGACCCATATAGAATCATATCCTTTTCTGGTCTTTGGCAAACCCGTAACAAAATCCATTGCTATACTATCCTATTTTCATTCTGGAATAGTGAGGGGTTGTAGCATACCCGCTGGTCTTTGATGTTCAACCTTCACTTTCTGACACACGAGACATGATGACACATATTCAGCAACATCTTTCTTCATCCCAGGCCACCAAAAGCAAATGTTGGAAAAGCAAATACCTTGTTCACAAATAATTTACATAATTACACCCCCAAAAGTTATATATACAATACACACCAAAATAAAACTACTAAACTAGAACTCCATCATACTAAAGGTTCGGGCTCTCATTGGGATCCTCCTCCTCCTCCTTCTCAGTGTTGTCATCAAAGAAACCTGGCGGATACAGCACACGCCTGGTTGGTGTCCTGGCAGTCGACATCATGGATTCCTCGTGCGGAGTATAAGTATTATTATTCCTACTCCAAATCTCATGTATATGCATATAAAACTCTAAACGCACAAACACATATTGTGTCATGATAGGAGTACCATCCCTAGTACCACTTAAAGTCAGAGTCAGATCCCTGGTATACACAAACCTTTCCCTATCTAAGTTAACCTGCCACGCATTAATCCTACCGTGGAATCGAACCGTGACAAACCCTAAAACTTGACGCCTCGTTGCCATACTAAGCAAATACGGAAAACTAGCTACTGATAGTAAAAAAACTTATCAGTCTCCTTGTTTCCTCAGTCTTCATCAAATACATACAATACACAAATACAATATAATAAAGAGGTGAGATCCCCTTTCATCAATACCAATGAGGCAGTATAGAAAATGACAGTAAAAGATACAGATACAATATATCATATACAGTCATATCATATCATATCATAGAAAACATGTTAAATAGGCATAATTGTCACATCAATATGCTGACCCATTATGCATGTGTACAACAACCCAATTCCTACTCCATGGAGCTAAACACAATTCCGGAGAGAATGATAGGGAGTACATGTCTGTATACAGTTAGCCTCAAATCATGTGTCGTTTATCATATCATGGTGTGCAACATCGCTAATATAAGACACTCTCAACCATATCACGAAAAGAGTAGTAACTCCGTCAAGATCGCCTGTGTGTTTGCAAAGGATACCATGACGCAGTGGTGCTACCAACTGGCCACTTATGACATTCCACTCCCCGACGTCTCCAAGATCACTGAAGATCGTAACTACGCGATTCTCACCTGCACAAAGGTGTAATTTCCATCTCCTAGGCCCATTGCCTTACTTGACATGCTTTTTCATGCATGATGTATGATTCAAAAATACATACAACCATTATTTTACGGTATTTCATAAATACGCGTCATTTCTTAACAGTATCACTTTCCAACTTAACAGGGCCCATCACGACAGCCCGATAGCCAACTGCTATAATTTCTAATTGCATAAACATTTTATCACGTTTTTGAAATAGCGTGACATTTTTCTTACGTTTTCAAATTACGTAATATTTTTCAACATTTTCATAAACGTGTAATTAATTACATAAGTATTTTTAAATGTTTTCTAAATCACATAAATAATTTCAACCATTTCCTAAATCACGTAAATATTATGAGATGTTTTCTGTTAAGATTAGGGATAGATGAGTGAAACAACTTACCTTGGTGAAGGTAATCTAGGACACTGAGATGGAAGATACATCGTGGGAACTAGAAGACCAAACGAAGGGAGTCGTTGTTTTCTTCAAGATCAATTTATGTTATGGTTATTATTAGATTCGCGTGAAAGTAAAAGATATTGCAAGACAGTTTTTCAGAGGCGTTATGGGCACTATGAGTATAGAGTAATACCATTCGGAGTAACGAATGTTTCTATGATATTCTCAAATTATATAAATATGATCTTTCTTTCCTATTTAGACAGAGTTGTCGTTGTCTTTATTGACGACATTCTGATCTATTCTCGAAGTCTAAAGGAACAAGCTGAACATCTCGGTGCGATTCTTCAATTTCTAAAGAAGAAGAAGAAGTTATACGTGAAACTGTTCAAGTGCGAAATTTGGTAAGAAGAATTTCAACTTTTGGGTATAGGTTGTGTGCTGATACAAAATAGAAAGGTTGTGTCATGTGCTTTGAAGTAGTTAAAAATACGTGAGAAGAATTATCTGGCGCACGTTTAGGCATTTTTGCGATATTCATTTTTACATTGAAAAATCTGGAGACATTTTCTTTATGGATCAACCTACGATGTCTACAGTGATTACAAGAGCTTGGAGTACTTGTTTGATCAAAAGGAGTTTGATAATAGGTAGAGATGATAGTTAGAATTTTTGAAGGGCAATAATCTTTAACATCGGTATCATTTCAGGAAAGGCGAATGTTGTGGCGAATGCATTAAGTAGAAATGTGCTTAGTAGATTTGCTACGATGGGTAAGGAGATTGTTTGATTATGATTACTGTTTCAAATAGTTTGATAAAGGAAATTCAAGAGAAGCAGAAAGTGATTGGGAATGAAACGTTGGGAGATGTTACATGGGAGCTGGAAGCCAAGATGAGAGAACAATATCCTCAATTGTTCTAAGGTATGGTAAATTTCAAGGACAAAGTTTTTTTTAGTAGAGGAGAGTTGTAATATCCCGAATTTCATTTTTTCTACATAAATATTAATTTTATATTTTTTATGATTTTTGAGAATTTTTTTAAATTTTTCTGAGATTATGATTATTTTAATATTATTTTGGACCGTCTGTGGGCCCGAGAGGGCCTAGAAAAAGTAAAAAATTTTATGGGGCAAAAAATTTTGTACTATTAATGTGAGGTGATGGATTTTACTAAATCCGAAATCGGATACAATTACTAAATTTTCTTATGTTGTTATTTTATTATTCACTATACAATAATTACTGGTTTGTGAGCAGAAATTTTTATTCTGAGTAATAAATTCTTGTAGCTTTAGCCATGTGGTAGCCATGTGCTACTAGTTATTAGAAGTCAAAATTAGTGGCTTGACATGATTATTAACCAATGGCATTAAGTCAACAAAAATGGCTAGTTTAATTAATTCCTAAACTAGATGAATTAGCTAAGTTAATTTAAGTTTAAGTGTTAATTAAATGAAACAAAATTTGGTTAGCTATCTTAATGGTGTTCTACGGCTAAGTAGAAAATTCTAGGAGTTTCAAGAGCTTATGATTCATCAAGGGTGACCAAAGCATGACCACTTGATGACCTTAACCATCTTATCAAGCATTAATTCCTCCACATGCATGCACTCTATGGCTATCACATTTTTGTGAAGGCTAGTTATCACATTTCTATCATCTTTTATCACTTAAGTCATTCTCTTCATTTCTTTTCTTTCTAACTTAACCAAAAACTCCATTTCTCTCCATTTCATGAAGCATTCAGCCAACACACCTAAGACCATTCTTCAAGTTTCTAAAATTTTTATCTAATCTTATTTCCTAAGCCTATACATTATTCTAAGACTTTTGTATGTTGAAGACCTATGCTAATTCTAGCTTGTTCTTGAATTTTCTATTGAATAAAGAATGACTATTTGATGACCAAGATCATGTGAGACCATGTGAAGCCATGTGCCAATGTTTCTATCTTGTTTATGAAGCCTTAAGTTTCTTTCCTATGCACTACACGGCCATGCACTTGAATGTTAGATATTTCACTTCATTTCTATCACATCTTAAAGCTATCATCTTTTAATGCAAAGCTTAGTTAATAATAATGTCTATGACAACTTTAGTGGGAGCTAATAGAATTTGAGAGCTTCATGGTGAAGTCTTGAAATGGTCAAGCAAAGTGGCATTCTCTTAAGAAGCTACTCTACGGCCATGCATGTAAAAAAGAGGCTAATTTATTCAACTAAATGCACTTGGTCATAATTCCATTCATTATTCATTAAAGCTACCAAATAACTCTCACATTTCTCTCTCCTTGATATTTTTAGAGCATCCCCGTTAGAGTCTTTTGGGTTTGTGGTTAGGTCTGTTTTGCTTAAGTTATGTGATTCTCTGTGTTTTGTTTTCAAAAGATGATATCTGACTCTTTTTGTGCTTTAGTTGTGGTGAAGAAAGCTATGTCTCGTAACAGAGGTGCATGTACGAACGTGGGACGCAATGATGATCCAATGATAGTGGCTGCAGCGGCAATGCAGCATATGGCAGAAGTGATTGTGCTACAAAATTAACAGGCTGCACAATAACAATAAGCAAATGCTGATGTTCAGAATTTGTCAGAATTTCATTGAAACAATCCACCGCAGTTTCGAGGCGAGTTTAATCCAGAAAAGGCAAGTCTGTGGATAGAAGAGCTGGAGAAGATTTTTGAAGGAATGGGGTGTGCAGATGATCGCAAGGTGACTTATGCGACTTTCATGTTGTTAGGAGACGGTGAAAATTAGTGGAAGGCTACTCATAGAGTGTTACAAGAACAACGAAGGACAATTACGTGGGAGGTATTTCGTGAAGTGTTTCTGGACAAATATTTCCCAGAGGGTGCAAGGCATGCGTAGGAGATGGAATTTCTTGGTTTAACACAAGGAGGAATGACAATGAATGAGTATGCAACAAAGTTTGAGAGTTTGTCTAAATTCTCACGTTATCTTCAGATTCAGTCTGATGAGAATTAGAAATGTCGCAAGTTTGAGGAAGGATTAAGGGTTAAACTGAAGAAGGGAGTAATACCAATGAAAATGAACTAGTTCTCGGCACTGATGGATATGTGTTGCAGACTTGAAGAGTTGGAGCCATTACGAGATAACAGGAACCATAACTTTGGACTATCAAGGTTCCAAAGGGGAGGAAGCAGTAACAATAATCGTTTTCAGCGCAAACCATATTCAAGACCATCGGGAAGTCAACAACAACAACAACAACAATCTCGTGGTGGAGGTAGCAATAACAATCATTTTGGTCAGAATGTGGCATTGCCAACAAGATGTTTGAAGTGTGGAAAGGGTCATGCAACGAAGGACTGTACGATCAGAGGAATCATTTGCTTTAGATGTAGAAAACCTGTTCATTTTGCGAGGGATTATAATCAAGTGAAGGTGGAGCCTTCAGTAAGCAATGTTCGTGCTGCCAAGTCTCAAGCTGTAGGATGAGTTTATACGATGAGTGGAGCCGAGGCCTCTCAGTCTGATGATCTTATCAAGGGAGAAGGTGTCATATCAGGTAATCTTTTAACTGTACTATATGATTCGAGTGCAACTCATTCGTTTATTGCAAATGACTGTGTGGATCATTTGGAATTGCATGTGTCTTCTTTGAACTTCCAATTGATTGTTTCTACACCTACTGCCAAACCTATTAGTACTTCTAAAGTTTGCCTGAATTGTCCTGTTACTATCAAAAATCGAGTTTTTTCTGTTGATTTAATTTATTTACCTCTTACCG
The DNA here is from genome assembly GCA_029884605.1 of Ormosia emarginata. Classification (NCBI taxonomy): domain Eukaryota; kingdom Viridiplantae; phylum Streptophyta; class Magnoliopsida; order Fabales; family Fabaceae; genus Ormosia; species Ormosia emarginata. The sequence continues at coordinate 19,927,088 of JAQQTP010000074.1, read as the reverse complement.
ATATAGATATAATCTTAGGAATGGATTAGTTATTTTCTAACCATATTCTGTTAGACTATTCTACAAAGACCTTAGTATTTCCTGAGGATGAGATTTCTGGATTTTTGACTGCTAATCAAGTTGAATCTTTATTGAGGGATGGAGCACGAGGATACATGTTGTTATCTTTTTTAGACGTCAAGAGTGAAAATGATGTGAATGTTATTCCTGTTATAAATGAGTTTCCTAAAGTTTTTCCTGACGATGTACCTGGATTACCACCAAAAAGAGAGATAGAGTTTTCTATTGATCTTGTACCAGGAGCAGGTCCTATTTCGATTGCACCATACTGGATGTCACCATCTGAGTTAGCAGAGTTAAAGAAACAATTGGAGGAACTATTGGAAAAATAGTTTGTGCGACCTAGTGTTTCGCCTTGGGGAGCTCCAGTGTTGTTAGTCAAAAAGAAGGATGGATCTTCACGCTTGTGTGTGTATTACCGCCAATTGAACAAGGTCACAATCAAGAACAAGTATCCACTTCCAATGATTGATGATTTGATGGACCAGATGAAAGGAGCAGCTGTTTTCTCTAAGATAGATTTACGCTCAGGGTATTATCAAGTTCGTGTCAAGGTAGAGAATATACCTAAGACAGCTTTTCAAACGCGTTACGGTCATTATGAGTACCTTGTAATGCCGTTTGGAGTGACAAATGCTCCTGCTATATTCATGGATTACATGAATAGGATTTTTCATTTATATCTAGACAGATTTGTCGTTGTTTTTAGTGATGGAAGTCTGATCTGTTCTCGAAATCAAGAAGAGCATGTTGAACATCTCAGTATAGTTCTTTAGATTTTAAAGGAGAAGAAGTTGTATGCAAAGTTGTCTAAGTGTGAATTTTGGTTGGACGCAGTTCAGTTTTTGGGTCATGTGATTTCGAAGGATGGAATTGCAGTGGATCCAGCAAAGGTGGAGAGAGTTCTTCAGTGGGAAAGGCCAACTACAATGACTGAGATCTGAAGTTTTGTTGGATTAGCCGGATATTATCGAAGATTTATTGAAGGTTTTTCCAAGATAGCCAGACCTCTTACACAACTCACAAGAAAAAAAAAATCTATAACATCCCAGGGCTGCTTGTAGGATTGATGGGTGTCTCCACAAACCAACACGGGTCTTTTCAGCGTGCTTTGTCCTCACTCACACGCATCTTAGGAAACTTCCCAAGAGGTCACCTATCCCACAATTGCTCCAGGTCAAGTATGCTTAACCATGGAGTCCTTATGTTCTAGGCTCCTGAAAAGAAATTGCAACTTGTTGATATGACTACGCCTAATCAATTCTTTTAAGTCATCCTCAACTATGCAGTCCCATACCTGCATAGTCTCTGAATCCCTCTCATTCCGGTGTGTATTCAATTTATTCATGGGACCCTTCGCCTAGAAGCCTACCAAGAGCCGCTCCTTGTATGTGCTTCTATTACACCAGCGTCCACTCCCCGCCCTCGTCAGCCCCCGGACACCACATGCGCACCAATTTCCGCTTGGTTCGTCCCAAAATCACACCGTACTAGGAGAGGTCCCGTCTCTGATGCCACACCATACTAGATGTCACCATCTGAGTTAGCAGAGTTAAAGAAGTAATTGGTGGAACTGTTGGAAAAATAGTTTGTGTGACCTAGTTTTTCGCCTTGCGGAGCTGCAGTGTTGTTAGTCAAAAAGAAGGATGGATCTTCACGCTTGTGTGTGTATTACCGCCAATTGAACAAGGTCACAATCAAGAACAAGTATCCACTTCCAAGGATTGATGATTTGATGGACCAGATGAAAGGAGCAGCTGTTTTCTCTAGGATAGATTTACGCTCAGGGTATTATCAAGTTCGTGTCAAGGTAGAGAATATACCTAAGACAACTTTTCGAACGCGTTACGGTCATTATGAGTACCTTGTAATGCCGTTTGGAGTGACAAATGCTCCTGCTATATTCATGGATTACATGAATAGGATTTTTCATCTATATCTAGATAGATTTGTCGTTGTTTTTAGTGATGGCATTCTGATCTGTTCTCGAAATCAGGAAGAGCATGTTGAACATCTCAGTATAGTTCTTTAGATTTTAAAGGAGAAGAAGTTGTATGCAAAGTTGTCTAAGTGTGAATTTTGGTTGGACGCAGTTCAGTTTTTGGGTCATGTGATTTCGAAGGATGGAATTGCAGTGGATCCAGCAAAGGTGGAGACAGTTCTTCAGTGGGAAAGGCCAACTACAGTGACTGAGATCTGAAGTTTTGGTGGATTTGCCGGATATTATCAAAGATTTATTGAAAGTTTTTCCAAGATAGCCAGACCTCTTACACAACTCACAAGAAAAAAAAATCTATAACATCCCAGGGCTGCTTGTAGGATTGATGAGTGTCTCCACAAACCAACACGGGTCTTTTCAGTGTGCTTTGTCCTCACTCACACGCATCTTAGGAAACTTCCCAAGAGGTCACCCATCCCACAATTGCTCCAGGTCAAGCACGCTTAACCATGGAATCCTTATGTTCTAGGCTCCTGAAAAGAAATTGCAACTTGTTGATATGGCTACGCTTAATCAATTCCTTTAAGCCATCCTCAACTATGCAGTCCCATACCTGCATAGTCTCTGAATCCCTCTCATTCCGGTGTGTATTCAATTTATTCATGGGACCCTTCGCCTAGAAGCCTACCATTCCTTGTATGTGCTTCGAATCCCTCTCATTCCGGTGTGTATTCAATTTATTCATGGGACCTCTCTCCATCCTGGATGTCACCATCCCTAGAAAGCCTACCCGTTGGAAAAATAGTTTGTGCGAGTGTTTCCGCTCCTTGTAGTGTGGATCTTGCTTGTGTGTGTATTACACCAATCAAGAACAAGTATCCACTTCCAAGGATTGATGATTTGTTGGCCCTCTAAGGGACACCACATGCCCATACCAAGACTTCCGCTTGGTTCGGTCCCCGAGGCACCTTGTAATGCCGTTTGGGTAACAGGAATAGGATTTTTCATCCCGTCTGATGGAATTACGACCAAATCGGAAGAGCATGTTAAACATCTCGATAGTTCTTTAGATTTTAAAGGAGAAGAAGTTGTACAAAGTTGTCTAAGTGTGAATTTTGGTTGGACGCAGGATTTTCGAAGGATGATGAGGTGGAGAACAGTCTCCACAAACCAACACGGTGCTTTGTCCGCGCATCTTTTCCCAAGAGTCCTCACTCACACGCATCCTAGGAAACTTCCCAGGAGGTCACCCATCCCACAATTGCTCCAGGTCAAGCACGCTTAACCATGGAGTTCTTATGTTCTAGGCTCCCCAAAAAGAAGTTACATCTTATTGATATGGTTACGCCTAATCCATTCCTTTAAGCCATCTTCAACTATGCGGTCCACATACCGTCTTGAGGTCCCGTCTCCGATACCATCTCGTAACATCCTCGGGACTACGCACTTTTCGGCGTGCTTTGTCCTCACTCAACGCATCCTAGGAAACTTCCCAGAGGTCACCCATCCCATTCTCCAGGTCAAGCACGTTTAACCATGGAGTTCGTATGTCGGCTCCCCAAAAGAAGTTACATTCATAGACCCTTCCATCCTAGAAGCCTACCGCGCTAGAATCTGCTCCCTCTCATTCCAAAGCGTATTCGTTCGTGACTTCTCTTACACCGCCTGCATCCACTTCTCTTACACCCATCGTCCCCGCCCTCGTCGACACCACATGTTGTGGACTTCTCAAGACACTTTCATGTAGTGAACTTCTCAAGATTCATTCATCTTCACCTTCCTATCAAGCAAATGTTGTGGGATGGTCCACTCCCTTGCTCAAAAATGACTTGTTTAAATTAGTTACTAAGTTAGATGAATTAGTAAGCTAACCTAATCTTAAATGGTCACAAATTGAAACAAATATTGGATAGTAATTTGCATGGACTTCCACGGCAATGAAAGAGTTTCTAGGACATTCAAAAGTTTGTGAGTCATCAAATGTTGACTAAAGCATGACTATGTGATGACTTGAACCATGTGTTGATTTGCACTTTGATTGACCATGCAATTAATTCCCTACATGTTAGGAACTCCACGGGATCAAGCTATAGGATAGACTATCTATCACAATTATATCACCTTTGTCTCCTAAGCCATTCTCTTCATTTCTTCATTTTCTACACTTAGCCAAAACTTCATTTCTCTCCTCCAAGACACCATTCGGCCATCACCTAAAGACCAACCTTCCAAGCTTCTAAAATTTTATTCAAGCTTATTTCCTACACCTAAACATCATTCTAAGACACTTCTATGTTGAAGACTTAAGCAAAATCCTTCATCTACTACCTTTTCCACAAGTTAGTGTTCTTGAGATTTCAAGGTAAAAGTTCTTCTTCTTTGTTTCTAAGTTGGTTTTTGAGTTTCTAAACCATGATTGTTCCATGGTTTCTCTTTTTCAAGCTTTGTTTGTGACTTTGGTTTGGTTTAAGTTTGTTAGGATTTTCCTTTGAGTTTCACGAAATCCATAGAAGACCAAGCAAGAAGGAGTTTTGTCTTCCTTGAGGTAAGAGGGAGATTACCCTCATCAACCATATGTTGGTGGTGAGGAGATGACCTTGTTTGTGGTGAAAAATCCATAAAGATTTATTCACTTGTATGGTTTAAGCTTGCTTTATTTATGGTTGGTTTATTTTTAAGCTTTCATTATATGCTTGTTTAAGTAGATTATATGCTTATATGCTTGTTCATATGTTTATGGTAGCATGATGAATATTGTGTAAAGTAGAATATGAGTTGTATGATGAGGAAAATTGTATGAAGGTTCCAAAGAACCTAGGGGAGGCTCACAGTTTTGACTACTACAAAGGGAACAAGATGTTCCAAATTAATTCCTAAGTTATGGATTAATGATTTTAAGGATAAAAATTGGATTAAAGGTTTTGGTAAAGGATTTTGATGATGGAAAATGGTTTTGTAAAGGATTTTAGTAATAAAAAATGATTAAATATGAATAGAAACCCTAAACCTAATTTTCGACCAACACAACAAAGTGTGTTATTTTAAACCCTAAATTATTTTATCAAGTGTGGATTTTGATAATTACTTACAAGAATTGGAATTAAGGAATTTTTAGTAGGAAAAGAAAAATGGATTTAAGGGTAGGAATTAAATTAGTATGTAAGCTATATTATTTAAGTAAATCAAAGAAATCAAATTTTTGGAAAGAACCGTAGAAAATATTATGTAAAGAATTTTTAGAAAGAAAATATTTTCAGGAAGGCCAATATATATATATATATATATATATATATATATATATATATATATATATATATATAAGGATTTTATAAAATAAACTTAGAAAGTTGAGAAAATATTTTATATAAGTGAAAAATGCTCGAAAATCATTACTCGATTTAAAAATTACTATTTTTAAGCTACGTGATTGATTTTACGTTATGGGATTGAGAAAATGATTTTAAATTATTACGCGATTGAGAAAACGTTTAAAAACCTCTATGAGATTTAAAAACGTTTGAAAATATTTACGCGATTTAGAAAACGTTTGAAATTATTTATGTGATTTAGAAAACGTTTAAAAATATTTATGTAATTAATTACGCGTTTGCGAAAACTTTGAAAAATATTACATAATTTGAAAACGTAAGAAAAACGTCACGCTATTTCAAAAACATGATAAACTGTTTACGCAATTAGAAATTATAACAGTTGGGTGTTGGGCTGTCGTGATGGGCCCCGTTATGTTGGAAAGTGATACTGTTATGAAATGACGCGTATTTGTGAAATACCATAAAATAATAGTTGTATGTATTTTTGAATCATACATCATGCATGAAAAAGCATGTCAAGTAAGGCAATGGGCCTAGGAGATGGAATTACACCTTTGTGCGGGTGAGAATCGGGTAGTTACGATCTTCAGTGATCTTGGAGACGTCAGGGTGTAGAATGTCATAAGTGGTCAGTTGGTAGCACCACTGCGTCGTGGTATCCTTTGCAAACACACCGGTGATCTTGACGGAGTTACTACTCTTTTCTTGATATGGTTGAGAGTGTCTTGTATTAGCCATATTGCGCACCATGATATGATAAATGGCACATAATTTGAGGCTAACGATATATAGACATGTACTCCCTATCATTCTCTCCGGAATTGTGTTTAGCTCCATGGAGTAGGAATTTGGTCGTTGTACACATGCATAATGGGTCAGCATATTGATGTGACAATTATGTCTATTTAACATGTTTTTTATAATATGATATGATATGATATGACTGTATGTGATATATTGTATCTGTATCTTTTACTGTCATTTTCTATACTGCCTCATTGGTATTGATGAAAGGGGATCTTACTAAACCCGAAATCGAAAAGCAAATGTTGTGGCAGATGTGGTGTCCCGGGGCCGACGAGGGCGGGGAGTGGACGTCAGTGCAAGAGAAGCACGGATAAGGAGCGGCTCCTGGCAGGCTTCTAGGCGAAGGGTCCTATGAATGAACTGAATACGCACTGGAATGAGAGGGATTCAGAGACTGTGCAGGTATAGGACTGTATAGTTGAGGATGGCTTAAAGGAATTGATTAGGCGTAGCCATATCAACAAGTTGCAACTTCTTTTCGGGAGCCTAGAACATAAGAACTCCATGGTTAAGCGTGCTTAACCTAGAGCAATTGTGGGATGGGTGACCTCCTGGGAAGTTTCCCAGGATACGTGTGAGTGAGGACAAAGCACGTTGAAAAGACTCGTGCTGATTGTGGAGACACTCATCAATCTTGTAGGCAGTCCCGAGATGTTACAAATGGTATCAAAGCCGGGACCTCTCCCAGTACGGTATGGTTCAGGGACAAACCAAGCGGAAGTTGGTGGGGCATGTGGTGTCCCGGGGCCAACGAGGGCGGGGAGTGGACGCCGGTGCAAGAGAAGAACAGACAAGGTGCGGCTCCTAGCAGGCTTCTAGGTGAATGGTCCCATGAATGAACTGAATACGCACCGGAATGAGAGGGATTTAGAGACTGTGCAGGTATGGGACTGTATAGTTGAGGATGGCTTAAAGGAATTGATTAGGCATGGCCATATCAACAAGTTGCAACTTCTTTTTAGGAGCCTAGAACATAAGAACTCCATGGTTAAGCGTGCTTGACCTGTAACAATTGTAGGATGGGTGACCTCCTGGGAAGTTTCCTAGGGTGCGTGTGAGTGAGGACAAAGAATGCTGAAAACACTCGTGTTAGTTTGTGGAGATACTCATCAATCCTGCAGGCAGTCCTAGGATGTTACAGAATACAAATCATTGTATGATCCAACATATACAAATCATATTTCACCGTTTTTCACAAATACAAAGCCCATTGCCTTAATTGACATGCTTTTCCATGCATAATGTATGATCCAACACATACAAACTATATTTTACCGTATTTCACAAATACACATCACATTCTTGGCGGTATGAATTTTCAACATAACGGGGCCCACCACAACAGCCCGACAGCAAACTACTGTAATTTCCAATCGCATAAACATTTTATCACATTTTTTAAATCGCGTAACATTTTCCAATCGTTTTCAAATTACATAAATATTTTTCAACATTTTCGCAATCTCGTAGTTATTTTCAAACATTTTTAAATTATTTTCTCAAACGCGTAGTTTGAAAATCATTATTTTAAATACGTGTAAGATTTTTCTACTGTTTTTCACTGTATAAAATATTTCTTGATGTTCTAAATTAAATTCTGAAACTTTCCAAACTAAAAAAATATTATTTGGACATCATTTTCCATTTTTCTTATAAAAACTACTCTAAAAATAATTTCTGACGTTTTTCCCAAAATTTGCACTATTTGATTTTAATAAAATCTTCTACTATTACCTTTACTAAAATCCTTTTCAATAAAATACTTTAAGCTCTAAATCACTTTCAAGACTTATCCTCCATTATCATGAATAAAAATCACTTTTATCTAATAAAAACTTTATTCTATAAAATATTTGAATTCTCAAATCGCCTTTAAAAACTCCTTATTCATTTCAAAATTCACTATTCTTGTTAATAAATCCTTCAAAACTACCCTTAAGAAAATATTTTGATCTAAAACACCAATTCTTGGCATGTTGGCCGAAAATCAATTTATTCTCCATAACCAAATATTTATTCATTTCCTATCTCATTTTCCTTTGTAAAAATCTTTAATCCAATTACTTGTTACTTCCTCATCAAAAATCCACACTTAGTAAATATTTCAAATGATTTGTATGTGTTAGATCATACATCATGCATTATACAATTGATGGTGGTTGAGGCGTTTTATGCCTAAAGAGTGGACGGGAACTTACAGGATAGTGGGATCTTAACAGATCCTGGGGGGACGTCAGGGCGCGGTAATTCGCTTCGTGATGATGTTATCACAAGTGCTTATGTTAGCACGTGCTTATGTTAGCACCATATATATATAAATATACCCCTGGCCACGATAAAAATCGTTTGCAACGCACTGATAGTCCCGATGACACTATTGCTTTTTATGGTCCAGCATAGACTGTCTTTTTAGGGGGGGACAGATCTTTTGGAACGTTCATCTCTGAATTTAAGTATAGCTCCATGGAGTAGTAGGAACTGGTTATATTGTGGAAAAGGATGATCAACATACACATCATGCATATGCATATTTAGCATTTACACAGTTGGTACGTAATATTATTATGGGGTTATCATTATGCTTGATATGGTGATGCAAGTTTAGCGAATTATTTACTTATTAAATATGTTATTGTTATATTGTATGTTGAACTATGTTGGAATATTTGTTGTTCTCTTGCTACTATATTGGTATGCGATGTAGGGGATCTCACCTCTTTGTTGTATTGTTCTGTCTGTTTCTATTTTATGCCTACATCGGTGAAGGCTGCGATGACGGCAATGAGGGATCAGCTAGGGTTCTTTAGACCACAGTTACTTGAAGGTGTTGTTGCTTGGTGTGTTCATTGGGACTCTGAGTATCTAGAGTATTGTGATGATATTACTTCTTATTTTATGGTTGCATAAGTAGGGAGACATTCCTGGCTAGGGAATCTGTCTTGTGAGAAGGACTTTTATTTTTAGAATTATGAACTTGGGCCAGGTAGAGTTTTTATATGGTTTATGTAATGAAAATATTAAGATTCTATGATATGTACAAGGGATATATGTTGTTCTATTTTTGTATCTTGTGTTATTTTAATTTAGTAAATTTATGTTGTTCAGGGAAAAAGAAATTTTGAAACCTATATTCTAAATAACATTTACTATTTTATAACATAGGTAAAGAATGATAAGGGAGTTGGTCTGAAATGTGATATCCTAAGATGGGTGTTACAGTCATACTTTGTTTTGCTCGAGGACAAGCAAAAGGTTAAGTTTGGGGGTGTGATAACTCCACAATGTGTAGTTATTTGTGTCTCATATCTGTACTATAAAGATTCCTTAAGTCCTTGTATTTATGCATATTTGGAAGGTTTTGTACTTATATTTGTTATATTCAATTCTGATACATTTCTTGTATGTAATTAAGCAAACTATGCATATTATTTGAATGATTAAGTGAATTCGTATCTGTTACTGATTTGGCGTTTTCTCTATATTAGGAAGGGTTCCAAACAAGATGATATGAGAAGCATTTAAGCTAGAATGGGAAGAGGAAGCCAAATCTGCATCTCAGCAGTCAATGCCACGGCACAGGCATATCAATGCCGCGGCATAGAGCATTCCCCTGAAAAGTCAGAGAGCTGGGCAAACTGAACGCCGCGGTGCAAGGAAATCAATATCGCGGCGTCCCTGACCTTATTTGACACGCTCCGCAGCGTAGGCAGTTTAATGCCGCCCCGTGACTTTGTTTTCTGAGCTTATAAATAGATTTTTAATAGATTTTACAAGCGAGTTTTTCAGAGCTCCGCGGTAGTTTTTAGGGTTTAGAAAGGCTGCGGCCTGTTTTTCATTTCTGGGCTGATTGGAGGCCTAGGGAGGCTAGGTTTGATGCCATCTTCTTCATGGAAGGAGTTTCAAGCTTCAATGATCACATCCATGGATTCCTTCCTCTTCTCCCTTTGTTTCTCTTCTCTTCCTTATCTTTTGAGCATGGTTTTTGTCTGTAAATTCATGTTCATGGATTAGCCAAGCTGTATTTAGGAAATACTTTAGATCTTTATATGAATATTGATGTTTATGTTATCTTTTGAGTATCTATTGATGTTTGGTTTTGTTCTTCCATGCCTATGTTTAATGCTTGCTCTTGTTTGGCCAGTAATTGCATAATCTTGATTGATGCAAATGAACTAGACATAGGGATTTGTGGATATGGATATGGTATGGTTGATGCATGTTCGATGAGATCAATTAGCTTAGATGAGTTGATTCGCTAACTGGATAGAAATATACCTTTTAGCCATGTATTAGCGTGTGTTTGAGAATAGATCGTTCATTAGTGGAGTTTATACTACTCCTCATGAAAACATAAGAAACATAGTAGATTAGGTAAATGACACCAGGGTTGATTGACCTAGACATAGGCTCTTGACTAAATCAGATTCTCAAGCTAACTTAACAATTCATTGATGTTGCTTATAAGGATTGCATCTCATTAGTATGAAATAGGAGGTGAAGAAGGATTCCCTAGATATCTAAACCATTATCTTTATTATTTTTGTAGTTTAGATTTAGTTTATTTGCATTTCTTCATTTTATATGTTCTTGAATAGAATTTAACTAAGCTATTGGTTGTTACTTAGTAATGGAAGCCATATATCCTCGTGGGAACGAACTTATACTCTGTATCTGTATTACTTGAATGACCCGTGCACTTGCGATACACAAATGGTCTAACAGCTGCTCAGCTAGCGGGTGGGGCTGGTTTCTAACAAAAAAATTAAGAGGTAGACCTCTTTTACCCCCTTGACGGCTAGGGTATCAACACTTGAACCATATAACCAAAAATAGGAACAGGGTTTCCAAAAACCCTTGCGCTGTGCCGCTGAGCAGAAACAAGGATTTCATAACCCTTGCTGTTGGAAACCAGAAACAAGGTTTCCTAAACCCTTGCGTCGCGCATCGAGAACAAGGATTCCATAACCTTTGTTGCCGCCAGCCATAAACAAGAATTCCATAACCCTTGCTTCGTGCCGTTGTGCATAACGTTGTATGTATCACATACATACCAGAAAGCTTCGCAAAAACATACATCTAAATATAAATAGGTTTTCACATAACATATGAACAACTTCATAGTTTTTGAAAACAACATCATAGTTTTGCATACAACACAAAAATAGAATATGTTTTCTTAAAGGGTTTCATTCGCTTTCTAAAATAACATATTAAAGATCATATCTTTTACCAAAAAATAGAACAACAATCATGTTATCTCATACAAAACGAAAATAGAAAAACTGAATCATGGTTTTTGTAACACCCTAAAAAGTGTTTGCTTAATCATGAATAGTCATTTTATAATATTCTTGATTTTTAGGAATTTTTCTAGAATTTTCTAGAAATGATGAATATTTTAATATATTCCTCATTTTACGTGCACACTAAGCAGAAACCTGCTGAAGTCAGTGTAACGCTCCAGAAATCATTTGTTTTACCACAAATAGTCATTTTCTAATATTTGTGATTTATGTGAATTCTTTCAGAATTTTTCAGAAATGACGAATATTTTAATATATTTTTCGTTTTGCGTGTATATTGAGCAGAGTTGGGAAAACGACTGTAATACTTCAAAAATTGAGAAATGATTAGACGAATAGTTGTTTTATAATATTTGTAATTTTTTAGAATTTTCTAGGATTTTTCCTGAAATGGCAAATATTTTAATATATTTCTCGTTTTACGTGCGCACTGAGCGGAATTGGAGAAACGCGATGTTTTCTCTGTGGACCTTGAACTATGGACATGTCGACGGGGGATCTCACTAAACCCGAGGTTGGACACAGTTTACGAAGTTTCATGTTTTTCGAGAAAATTTTAACAGACAAAACAAAATAATACTGCATAAAATTTATCTGTCCGATTAATTAATACTGACTTCTGTCAACTATAACTATTATCCATTGGATAATAACATGTAATAAAAATCTTATCACATTATCCCAATGAAATCTACTTTATGTCTAATCAACTCACTTTAATTCAAATTTAATGTATTATAATTAAAGCTTCTTTGAGAAGCTTTGACCAATCAAAGACTAAAATGCCCTTAGCTTCCAAGGGAAGCCAAAACACTCTCCCTCCTCTCTCTCCATACTCCACGGCTGAAGCTCATTTGGGGGCGAAGGAAATTAGTTTCACTTAATTAATTACACATCACACAAATTCAAATTAATCTAAAACACTTTCTCTCTCTACCTTCATCTCTTTTCTTCACAAAACATTTTCTCTTCCTTCTCTCTAGGAGAGCTCACGGCAGCCCTCTCTCCCACATCTCATTCATCACAAAATTTCCAACCAACCACATTTTCTTAATCCTCTCCCTCTCCTAAACACCTTTCTTGCTTGGAGCTTCTTGAAAATCCACCATCTTCATCACTTTCTTCAAGCTTCAAGGTTAGTGTTTTTGGGTAAGCTTCAAGACTCTTCTCCTCTTCTCTTCATTTTCGGTTTCAAGGGTCTTTTAATGACCATCTACATTCCATTTTTCAAGTCCTTAGGCTATTCTAACCAAGTTGAAATTTCTAGGGCTTTGGGTGGCACCAATCCGAAATTACAAGGAGATTCTTGGGGCTTTCTCTTGATTTCTTCACTTGGGTAAGAGGAAGACACTCCTCCTTAACCTCTATTAGCATCTAGGAACCTTGATTTTGTTGTTTTTAATAAAAACCCTAATGAGGGTTATTCTTTAATTTGATGACTATTATGTTTACATGTTGATTTTATGATATTTATGACATTGGATTGATTGGTTGTGTATATTAATATTTTGGATTGGATTGGATGACTTGGAATGGAAGAAAATAAATTGGGAGTACCTCTTGGGAGGTCACGGTTTTTGAGCCCAAAAATTGGGGTTCTTGGTGAACCAATGCAACAAGTGAAGGACTAAGTAAATTAAAGGTGTAATTTACAATTGATGAATTGAAAAGATTGGGAATTGGATCCCTTGAGAGGCCACGGCCTCTAAGGCCTTTGGAGGCTTAATCATGCAATTTTTGGTAACTTTAAAACTTAAGAAATAAAGTGGCTAAACTCTTAGGTAATGAACTAGAAAAATTACTAATTGAAAGAATTGAAGATAATTGAGGACTTCATAAATTTTAAAGAACCAAGAATGAGATTGTCATAAGACTTGGGTAATTTCAAGAGAACAAGAACAAGAGAGTGTGAGATTCTAAGAGCTTAAAATAAATTACTAAGTGTAAGAGAATGAATTACATTAGAGAAATCAAACTAATTATGAGAATCAAATTAAAGATGAACCTTGTGGGAAGAGTAAATCTTAAATAAAAATGCATAATGGACCTTAAAAATGTATTACCTTAATTGATTTCAATATTGTGCGATTATGGGTCCATGTGAGTGACCAATGATGTGTTGATGTTTATCTTGGCCAAATGTGGCATATTACGGAATAGTATGTGATGTTGACCATACATGTTCATGCATAGAGTCTTATGCATTGTGAATGTCCTGTGGACTGTTGTAAGGCCAAGTTGCCTAGGAGATTAAACACACCTTAGTGCGGGTGCGAGTAGACTAGTGTAGGTCATGTTACGACCTTAGGGGCGTTGGGGTGCGAGTACCTTGCAATGGACAGTTGGTAGCTCTCCTGTCTATGGGGCAAACTAATGCAAATGCACCGATGATCCGGACCGAGACACTGTCCTATATCGTGATCTAGCATAGACTGTCTGTACAATGCCTGAATATGCACGTGGAAAACTGTTGAGTTATAGCACTTTGGCCGCGGCAGCCGAGTTGCAGACGTGTCTCCTGATCTTTCTCTCCGACTGTTTGAGTCTAGCACCATGGAGTAGGATTTTGAATACTGTGTGCATGTGCATCATGAGATGTTATACCATATGTAAATTACTGCTTATGTGGATTTGAACTGTTTATTTATTGTTATGCTGACTGTCTGCCTGGAACTGTATACCTGCTTACTGATGTATTTACTGTTATTTATTATTGTTATTATTTTTGGAATGCTACATGGGTGCGATGCGCCATATTGGTTTCTGGCTGCTATAATTGGTAATGATGGTAGGATGTCTTACCTCTTTTCTGTATTTCTATTATTTGCTGCCTGTGTGTATATGGTATCTATCGAAGACGACGACAAGGAGCTTGAAACTCCTGATTTTCCCGGCTTTTGGCCTGATCAAGACTAGCACCTACTGTGGAGCATGGAGGCACCCATGCGCAGATTTCTGGGTGATGTGCGTTTGACCTTCCTTGGGGGGCCAGAGTGTTGGCACATCAACTTAAGTTCCGATCGCTGCGTCCATCTGGGAGACGTGTAGATTTCTTTGGCCCGGAGATGTCATGAGACGCCGATCTTTACCTGCTACATCAACCTACGCTTGGAGTTTTATCTGCCCATTTGGGAGATGTGGGGTGACCGTTACTACACCCCGCAGGAGGACTCTTTTGATTCCACTGCTCGGGCTCCTGCCCGTGGCTCTGTGGTTCCGATGGAGGTTTCCTCTGACGAGGAGGACCCCGCTGAGGATCCTGATATGGTCCCTCCTCCTCTGAGGGACTGACTTTTCTGGTAGCTGCTGATGGCTACCAGTGTTTTATTTTAGGGGCCTGATGTTTTGTATTTTGGTGGGCTGTATATTTTGATATCTGGGGATGTATAGTTATGATCCTTTGGGCAGGTATAGTTTTGTTTTTTTTTTGGAAATTGCCAGGCTTGTATCTAAAGTACAGTTGATATTTAAATGTATGTATATGTGTATTATTCATATGTGAGTTTTATTTCCTGTCTTACTCTTTACTGTTGTTTAAGTTTCGTCACTTAGTTTATTAATTAACAAAAAAAAAATACATACTGCCATTTTACTCACGTATTAAAGCATCGAACAAGTTAACTTTAAACTAAATGAACCGGGTCTTAATTCAGAAAAAAGTTTATTTTTCGCATTTTCATTTATGTTTAATAATGTGATGTTCCCTCTAAAAAAAAAGGGGCGTTACATTAAAAGGGGCATTACAGTTTCGCAAGTGGCCCTGATACCACTGTTGGGAATTGCGGATACATCATGCAACGAAATAAAAAAGATTCCCTCACAGGATCCATGCGAAAAAGCCATAATCTGAGTTTTAAAAATTGTTTACCTCTTGAAGCGTGATCAAAACAAGTGACGTGAATCACCAACACCATAACAGTGATGATGTCTTTGTGGTATCCAAACGAACATACTCACACACACCCAACGTCCGCAAATAGGAGTCACGCCTCTCACACACAGTGCTAGCTGCGAAGAAAATAGAAGAAACATGTCACTCTCTCACTTACTATTTCTATCAAGTGCGGCTAGGGTTTATAATGCATGCCTTGATAGCCCCTTAGCAATGCTATTTATAATAGTTGACTGCCTTAAGTGAGTGAAAGCAGCAGCAAGGTAAGCTGTCCAACCCTAGACTCATCTATTATGAGTCCGGTCCACAATTGAATCCAAGTCCAACTTGGATCCTAATTACTCTAATTTAGTTTGCTCTATGTGCGCGACCCTACAGGTTCTCATAACGTTGGTAGTAATATTAAAATCCAATTTTAATAGTACAAGCAGTGAGCGGTATCTAGCAACACATCGCTACCACCCAAGTAATGAGAATGTCATTGATTTGACATAACCTTTCTGTGACCAATGTTTCCGTGTAGTTTAGTCCTTTTGTCCAGATATCCAGATTGAACACAAGGCATGGAATGTGTCACCCTTGTATAGTTCAATCCTTCATTTCCTGATACCCGAGTAGACTTAATAACAACAAATGAGATCGATATCTCATATCGACTCATTTGAGCATGGTCATGCATTTCACAGTCTCACTCAATCAGGGCCCCCAAAGATATTGCTCCTATTATGTATGAGGGACAATTCCCATCAAGATCAATCACATCCCTCCACATGATTCGCGATATGTGCAATAACTGACTTTAAAATCACCTTGTTACAAATGACGTTTGACGACATTAAAACACATAACTCCTCATGTAGGAATCATAGTGATTTCAGCTCAAAGGACCACATACACCATTGTCACTATGAGAATCGCTTATGACACTCATGTAACTATCCATGTAGCATTCTCATGATGAGCCTGTCCAGTACATTATTACTCTAATATGTACCCATGTGAAGACTTGATATCTCATATCCATGACCCGTGAGATGTGGTCATCAGTCTACGCACATACTAGTCTCAATGCATTATTATTGTCCTAATTAACAATAATACTTGACCAAGGACATTTAAGAATATTATTTTATCCAATAGGATCTCACAATCAAGTCATCCACTTGATGTCATACGGCATTAAACTTACTATTCTGAAGACTTTATTATGTTTATAAAAAAGAACACAATAAATGAAATGTCTTATATATTAAAAATAACATAATACAATGTATATAAATACAGACAAAATGTATCGGCCTTTAGGGCATACACCAACAATAGGCTCTGTTGTCCAGTAAGGTTGTCATTAGCTGCTTATTTGTGATTGGGCCAACAATAGCAGTAGCAGGTTTGTAACATCCTAATACTGGTATTAATAACATGTCCAAAATCATGTATTAGTAGTTAGAATTAGGTATGCTACTTTGACACAAATAACAAAAAACTTATGAAAAACATTTATAATATATACAAAATATGAGCTTGTTACAGGTGTAATATCATACGTATGTCAAAAGAAGCTTTTTACAAATACATTCATAATAATACAAATTCTATAATAAATGCCTCCATGGCATTACCTATATAAATTCTACTCAATGGTTTCATAGTATCTACAATTGAACCCTTTCTTCATGTCTCTGATCTTCTCTTCTTCTCACTGATATCTTCATCATTCCTAGAAATAAAACTGGAATATAGAGGCACAAGGTTGAGAATTCAAAGAATTTTCAGTAGTTTATAAAAACGTGACATCGTAGTATTTCTTTCGGGGAAAATTTCACTTTTATTTAAAATTCAATATACAACTATAATTATAAGTTAGAAAGGTGACAAACTTCCAAAACTAGTCCTCTCTATTCTTGAAACAGAGGTTCAATTATTATTCCCTATGAAAATCCTTTGCATAAATCAGTGCATCTTTCAAAACCAAATCTAATTCTTTTCAATTCACTTGTACATTGAAATCAAATATCAATACAAAGTATATATTCCTTCATAACGTATATTCTTCATATTTATTCATTTCTACTGATATATTCTTATATCTGTCATTTTCATATTCGCATAATTCTTTATGCTTCAAATTCCACATTCCAATTCTCATGTTCTTCATATCTTTTACATCATAAATCAAGTACTTCATCATTATTCATATTTTGTTCTTTCATTCTTTATTATATCTTTTTGTCATTATTCATAATTCATAATTCATCAATTTTTATTCTACAGTAATTCTTATCATTTCTTGCATTCGTTGTATTCATTCATAATCATTTCGAGATACTCTCATACTCGAGTTTATATCTGATTCCATTCTATTTTATATATTCTCCTACTCGAGTTTATATCCAGTTTTCATATACATGGTAAATAAAGGAATGTCTGTCCTTACAATATCATTTCATTCTCATTCTCATTCTCATTCTCATTCTCATTTTTATTTTCTTAGTAGTAGTCTGTTTTTCAGGTTGATGCACTTCAACCTATTTGTGACACTACTAGGTATGTCACATAGAACTACTCCATATTCAAGGTGTAACGCCCTATTTTCACGAGAGAAGAAGGAACGTCACACCATAAGGAAGTGAAATGAAAAAACAAAAAATATAAATACATTGATAAATTAAGACCCGGTTCATTTAGTATATAATTAGACTTCTTCAATTGTAAGTGTGCATAAATCGGGTATTGAAAATGTATGTATATTATTACTTACTATTTTTTTCCTTGTTGTTAAAATGAGTAATAAATATAATACAGCAGAAATTTTTATGAAAAGAAATCATACATTCATAATATATATATATATATATATATATATATATATATATAATAGCATCAAGCATGTTTTAATTACATCAACATGTGTACAAAAGGCAAAAAATTTTACCCACCCCCAATATGTTTACAACATGTATAGCCCATCATAATAGCAAAACGTCAAGATTTCCAAAAATATATACGGATAGCCATCAGTAGCCACCGATAGTATCAGCTTCTAAGACTGACGAGAAGGAACCGTAGCAGAATCCTCCTCAGGGTTCTCCTCATCCGATGAAATCACCATCAGGGCGACCGAATTTCCCGCAGAAGCTTGAGCAGTGGAGAGAAATGAATCATCTCGTGGGGTATAATAAAGGTCATCCCACAAATCTCTAACAGGTAGGTAAAACTCTAAGTGAACAAAAGCAGTAAAATCAAAGATAGCGGGTCATAGCGACCCCAAGCGAAAGACATCGTCAGCTTCCCGTGGTAAATGCAATGGTCCATGCTCAAGTTTATGTGCTAGTAGTCTGGACCACCGTGAAAGGTCATCCTTACATAACCCAAAAATCGGCGCGAACGTGAAGACATCTTCAAACAGCACTATTCGTAATCGGGCCATAAACCTGAAAATCATGGCGCTTCCTGTTCTTCACGAACGTCTTCTCAGAAGCACATAATTTAAAACAGAAGTATAGATATATAGAAAAGAGGTGAGACACCCAACATTCAATACCAATATGGCAGTAAGAAAATAGAATGGCATTGGGTACCCACATAGCATTACAACACATATATTCATCAACAGTAATAATAAAATTAACAGTAAGAGAAGGACAACCATAAGCAATAATAAAATAAGCAATGAAAGTTAGATGGTATTGATATCTCAAGCAGTCAATAGTTCAACCATTAGACAATTATTGCAATATCAAAAGCAGCTAGTTTAACAGTCATAATTACTCATGCTCAATGAAATATGAGACTAACAATGCATAATGCACATAGTACCAAAGATCCTACTCCATGGAGCTAGACATCAATATTTTGGAGAGAATGATCAATGAGTCATACCAGTATCTCGTTAGCCTTAAAATAAAATGATTTCTCATAAAAATAATATTTTGCGCAACATGGCTTATACATGGCACCTCAACAGTAGATCGCGATATAGGACAACGTCTTAGTCCGGATCGTCGGTGTGTTTGCATCGGTCTATCCCACGGCCCTAGTGGAGTTACCATTGTCTATTGTGAGACACCCGCACCCCGACGCCCCCAAGGTCAACCACTATGACCCACGCTTAGTTTACTCGCATCCGCACTAAGGTGTAATTCAATCTCCTAAGCATACACAGCCTTTCCATCAAAGTCCAACGGACATCACATATGCATGACGACTCAATGTACATCATGTATGTTTAATAATTGTATGTTCCTCATAACACAATGCATATCATGCATATTCATTAACAATATATTTCTCATGAAACATACCACAATGGCACATAATCAGTCCTCAATAACTTCATGCCATAATTTAGTCAAGTACACATTAACAAGTACTTAGTCCCACATATGGACTCATAATATCATACAATCCATTCTCAATATCATCATTTCATATATATAGCTCAACACATATCACAATTTCACATTTTGTATCCATCATTCTTAATTTCCTAAGTTTGATCAATTATGCAAATTTTGGGACAAAGAACCCTTAAAAACCATGGCCTCTCAAGAGCCATTACTCAACCAATTTCTTCCATCACATTGTAAATTACTTACGTTTAAATTGTTTAATTCCCAAGGATACACAAAACACCACTTGGATTCCAAAAATCCTTTAGAGGCTATGAGCCTCCCTAAGACATCAATATTCTAAATTTTCCATTTCATGCATTAAACACTTAATACCTAATCATATAAGCTTCATTTTGTACAAAAATCAAATTCAAATCCCTAAAAATGGGGTTAAAACCGTGACCTCCATAAGGTGATAGGAAACCCTAAAATTTTCATTGATCCAATTCATTATTATCAAGGCATTTATAACAACCATACTTTAGTCTCAATCAAGAACACACAAAACATGAAGAACAATCAAACAAAGTGAGCATCCATTATAGATTTCTCCATCAACAATCACACAAAGGTCTTCTCACCACCAATAATGGTTGAAGTGAGTAAATCTCCCTCTTACCTAAAGGAAGAACATGAAAATCACCTCCTTGGTTGCTTTTGGTGGTTTGGTTTTGGCTCTTCAAAAACCCTAGAAAACCAAACACAAGGAATCAACAACCAAGCTTGGAAAAAGATGAATCCTTAGTCACCACTGTGATCAAGGGTCACAAAAATAAAGAGAAGAAGAAAGAAAAATGGAAGCTTTACCTCAAAGCTTCAAGCTTTGTGCTTGGAACAAGATGATGGTGATGATGGATATGAGAGAAAATATTCAAAGAGAATATATTGAGAATGGACAGAGAAGTGTAGGAATGGTGATGATGAAACAAGAAAATGAAAATGGTCACAAAGTGGGGCTGCAAACCGTGGAGAAAAATGGAAGAGGAAGAAGAAGAGAGAGAAATGTGAGAAGGGAAAATGAAGAGAAAAGAGTGATAGGTTTTTAGTGTATTAGACTTTTGAAGTGAAAATGAGTAAGTAAAAATCAAATTTTGACCCTCCAATTTAGGCCCCTAGCCACGACAATGAGAGAGAGAAGGAGAGGGATGAGTGGCTTCTCTTGTAAGTTTAGGGTAGTTTGGTCATTTGTGGTCAAAGCTTCTTTGAGAAGTTTGATTAAAATACATTAATTTTGAATTAAAGAGGATTTGATTAGACATAAAATGGATTACATTAAGATAAGGTGATAGAATTTCTAACACATGCTATTATTCAATGGACAATGATTACAGTTGACAGAAGTCAGTATTAACTGTCCAGCGGATAAAAATTACACAACGATTTATTTTATCAGATAAAATTCTTGAAAAATATGAAATCTCGTAAACTGTGGCCAACCTCAGGTTTAGTAAGATCCCTCGTCGACGTTTCCACAGATCAAGGTTCTTAGGAAAAATATCTCATTTCCCTGTCTCCACTCAGTTTGCACATAAAATGAGGAATAATATTAAAATATTTCGCATTCTTAAAAAAATTCACAAAAATCATAAATATTAGAAAATGACTATTTATCATAAAATTATAAATTTTCAGGGTGTTACAACTCTCTTCTTCAAATAGAAATTTCGTCGTCGAAATTTTCATACCTTAGAATAGTTGCTGGTATTGCTCCTTCATTTTATCTTCTAACTCTCACGTTGCATCTCTGGTTGCTTCATTCCAGATTACCTTTACCAATGGGATGTCTTTCCCTCTGAGTTACTTCATTCTCCTATCCTCAATCCTTATAGGTGATGTCTCATAAGTTAAGTTTTCCTTTAATTGTACTGTGTTAGGTGCTATAACATGATCAGGGCTAGGAATATATTTTCGAAGTTGTGACACATGAAAGATGTTGTGAAGATTTGAAAGAAAAGTTAGTAAGGCTATTTGATAAGCAACTGGACCTACCCGACGAAGAATTTGGTAAGGTCCAAGGAATTTAGGAGTAAGCTTTCTAGACTTAAGAACTCGACTGACCCCAGTCGTAGGTGTGACTTTCAAAAACACATGCTCTCCTTCCTCAAATTCAAGAGATTTTCTCCTTTTGTCCGCATAGCTCTTTTGTCAACTTTGAGCCATCCGCATCTTCTTCTGAATCATCTTAACTTTATCAATTGTTTGTTATATAAGATCAGGTCCGACAGTAAGTTGCTCACCATCTTGGTACCAATATAAAGGTGTTCTGCACCTTCGTCCATATAGAGCCTCATAGGGAGCCATCCCTATGCTCGAATGATAATTGTTGTTGTAGGTGAACTCTACCAACGGTAAAACTTCATCCCAACTTCTAGTTTGTTCCAAAGCACAAGCTCTGAGCAAATCTTCCAATGATTGAATTGTCCTATCTGTTTGACCATTAGTTTGAGGATGATATGCAGAACTCAAACGTAGCTTTGTTCTCATTGCTTCTTGAAGACTTTGCCAAAAGTTTGATGTGAATCTTAGATCTCTATCAAAAATAATACTTGTAGGCACACCATGTAGTCTAACAATTTCACCGATATATAGCTAAGTCAACTTCTCCAATGAATACCTTATGTTGATCGGCAAGAAATGAACTAACTTCGTGAGTCGATCCACAATTACTCATATCGAATTGTAACCTCTTCTGGTCTTTGGCGATGCAACAACAAAGTCCATCGTAATACTATCCCATTTCCATTCGGGAATAGTTAAGGGTTGTAACATTCCAGACGGTCTTTGATGTTCGATCTTTGCTTTCTGGCAAACCAAATAGGAAGATACACATTTGACAATATCTTTCTTCATTCCATGCAACCAAAATAGCTTCTTCAAGTCTTAGTACATCTTAGTCATTCCAGGGTGTATACTCAACTAACTCGTGTGAGCATGTTCGAGTATATACCTCCTGAGTTCTTGATCCTTAGGCACACATACTCTACCTCTGAATCTTAAAATCCCATTGTTTCCTTCCTCTAAGATTGTTGCATCGCCTTGCTCCATCAGTTCCCTTTCTTCTTATAAGAACTTGTCAACTTTCTGCTTCTCTCGAATATCTTCTATTAAGTCATTTGAGATTGTGACCATGTTCATACAAATTTTTCCTGGTGTCAATTCCACAAAAGACCATACATCTCTGAATTGTTCTATCAAATCATTTTCTCTGATCATCATAGCAGAAACACTGATCATTTTCCTACTTAAGGCATCTGCCACCACATTTGCCTTTCCAGGGTGATATTACAGTTGAAAATTGTAATCTTTTAGGAATTCCAACCACCTTCGTTGTCTCATATTCAACTCTTTCGATCATACAAATACTTCAAGATCTTGTGGTCACTAAAGACGTTGAATGTTACTCCATAAAGAAAATGTCTCCATATCTTCAAAGCAAATACAACAACAACTAATTCCAAGTCGTGTGTTGGGTAGTTCTTCTCATGCACTTGCAATTGTCTCGAAGCATAAGTCACCACTTTTCCACCTTGCATAAGCACATAACCCAAACCTTAGTATGAAGCATCACAATACACTTTGAATGGTTCACTTGGATTAGGCAGAACTAACACAGGTGAAGTAGTTAGTCTTTTTTTCAGCTCTTGAAAACTTTCCTCGCAAGCATCCATCCACTCAAAGGCTTGATTCTTTCTTGTGAGTTGAGTAAGAGGTCCAGCTATCTTATAGAATCCTTCAATGAATCTCCGGTAATAGCCAACTAATCCCATGAAACTTTAAATCTCCGTCACTATTTTCAGTCTTTCCCATTACAGAACAACTTCCACTTTTGATGGGTCTACAACAATTCCGTCCTTCGAAATCATATGGCCTAAAAATTTGACTTCATCCAGACAGAACTCACACTTTGACACTTTGGCGTACAACTTCTTTTCTTTCAGAGTCTGAAGGACTATGCTAAGGTGTTCAACATGATCCTCCTGATTTTGAGAATAAATCAGGATATTGTCGATGAAGACAATAACAAACCTGTCCAAATAAGGGCAAAAGATTCTATTCATATAGTCCATGAATATAGCAGGTGCATTTGTCACACCAAAAGGCATCACCAGATACTCGTAGTGTCCATAACGAGTACGAAATGTTGTTTTGGGAATGTCTTCCATTTTTACTCAAATCTGATGGTAACCCGATCACAGATCAATCTTAGAAAACCCCGTTGCTCCCCTCAATTGGTCCATTAGGTCATCTATCCTTGGTAGTGGATACTTATTCTTGATCGTAACTTTATTCAACTGGTGATAGTCTACACACAATCGCGAAGTACCATCCTTCTTCTTGACTAGCAGTATCGGCGCTCCCCATGGGAACACACTGGGTCTAACACATTGCTTCTCCAAAAGCTCCTCCAATTGTTTCTTGAGTTCAACCAGCTCTGATGGTGACATTTTGTAGGGCGCTATAGAAATAGGACTAGCTCTAGGTACAAGGTCAATGGCAAACTCGATCTCCCGCTCCGGTGATAAACCAGGTACATCTTTAGGAAAGACCTTGGGAAATTCTCTAACCACTAGAATTACATTTACATCTACCTCGTTCTCGACTTTCAAAGAAGACAATAACATGTATCTTTGAGCTCCTTCTTTCAAGAAAGCTTTCACTAGGTTAGCCATAAAAAATCTAGAATTCTCATCCAAAGGGAAAACTATGGTTTTACTAGAACAATCTAGCAGAACATGGTTAGAAGATAACTAATTCATTCCTAAGATTATGCCTAACTAGGAAAGAGGTAAATAGATCAAATCAACAGAAAAGATTCGAGCTTCAACAATAAATGAACAATCTAAATAGACTTTGGTGGTAACAACAGGTTTAGCAGTAGGAGTTGAAACAGTCAAATCAAAAGGCAAAGAAGACACAGGTAAACTAAGTCTTTTCACACAGTCATAAAAAATAAAAGAATGGGTTGTCCTAGAGTCATACAGTACAGTTAAAAGATTACCCTTTATGAGACATTTTCCTTGTATAAGATCTTTAGATTTAGAGGCTTCAGCACCACTCAAGGTGTAAACTCTACCTCCTGCCTGCGGCTTTGCAGTTCTTACAGCATTGACTGAAGGTTCAGCCTTAGTCTGATTATAGTAGCGAGAAACGTGTCCAAGCTTTCCACACCTGAAGCAAATGATTCCTTTAATAGTGCAATCCCTCGTGTAGTGCTCCTTCTCGTACTTCATGCATCTTGGCGTAAAAGCCATAGTTTGACCACTTCTACCAGGACTTCCACTAGGACTTCCACCTTGTGGTCATTGTTGCTAATTTCCAGGTAGTCTTGACTAAGGCTTTTTCTTGTAGCGATTAGCATTACTGTTTCCTCCTCTTTGGGACCGAAAAGGTCCAAAGTTGTGGTTCCTCGTGTCACGCGCTTGGTCTAGGTCTTCCACCCGGTGACACGTGTTAAGTAGCTCTTAAAATTAGTTAATCTTCAAGGTTATAACAGCTCTCTTCACATCATACTTTAACCCTTCTTCAAACTTCTGACATTTCCACACCTCGTTCGGCTGGTGTTGAAACTAAGTTGAGAATCTCGACAAGCTCTCAAACTTTGTAGCATACTCACTTACAGTCATATTTCCTTGTCGCAGACCAAGAAACTCCATCTCTTTAGCATGTCTGGCACTGGCAAGAAAATATTTTTCCAAGAATTTCTCTTTGAATACCTCCCAAGTAATTGCTCGACCTTCAGTTTCCAACAATCTCTGTTCTTCGGTCCACCAATCTTTTGCATCTCCAACTAACACAAATGCAGCATAAGTCATCTTCTTGTCATCGACACAGTTCATACCCGTGAATATCTTCTCCAGCTCCTTGATCCAAAAAGTAACCTTCTCAGGATCAAATTCTCCCTTGAATTATGGAGGGTTAATGCAACGAAATTCTACCAAGTTTTGAGCATCAACAGTAGCTTCCAACTATTGTGCAGTCCTTTCTTGCTGTTATGCAGTCTGCTGGTTCTGTTGCAGCATTGCCTCAGCCATCTTTTGAATCGCCTCTATCGCTGCAATCATATCCCCTCTACGAGCTATAATTCTCTTTCAAGTCAAACTATACAAAACACAAGAAAAAGTCAAATGTATCCTTTCGGAATACCAAACACAGAGAATCACACAACACAAACAAGACAGTCCAAAACCACAAGATCCATAGAATACTTAAACCGGGGCTCTGATACCAAGACAGTGTAACGCCCTTTTTCACAGGAGAAGAAGGAACGTCACACCATAAGGAAGTGAAACGAAAATGCGAAAAATATAAATATATTGATAAATTAAGACCTGGTTCATTTAGTATATAATTAGACTTCTTCAATCGTAAGTGCGCATAAATCGGGTATTGAAAATGTATGTATATTATTGCTTACTTTTTTTTTCCTTGTTGTTAAAATGAGCAATAAATATAATACAACAAAAATTTTTATGAGAATAAATCATACATTCACAATATATATAATAGCATCAAGCCTGTTTTAATTACATCAACATGTGTACAAAAGGCAAAAAGCTTTCCCCACCCCCAAGATGTTTACAACATGTACAACCCATCATAATAGCAAAATGCCAGGCTTTCTAAAAAGATATACAGATAGCCATCAGTAGCCACCGACAGTATCAGCTCTTAAGACTAACGAGAAGGAACCGTAGCAGGATCCTCCTCAGGGTCCTCCTCATCCGATGAAATCACCATCAGGGCGACCGAATTTCGAGTAGAAACTCGAGCAGTGGAGAGAAATGAATCATCTCGTGGGGTATAATAAAGGTCATCCCACAAATTTCTACAAGGCAGGTAAAACTCTAAGTGAACAAAAGAAGTAAAATCAAAGACAGGCGGGTCATAGCGACCCCAAGCTAAAGACACCGTCAGCTCCCCGTGGTAAATGCAACGGTCCGTGCTCAAGTTTATGTACCAGTAGTCTAGACCACTGTGAAAGGTCATCCTTGCGTAATCCAAAAATCGGCGCAGACATGAAGATTCAAACAACATTAGTCGTAATCAGGCCATAAACTAGGAAATTCTAGCACTTCCTTTTCTTCACGAACGTCTTCTCAGAAGCACATAATTAAAAACAGAAGTACAGATATATAGAAAAGAGGTGAGACACCCAACATTCAATACCAATATGGTAGTAAGAAAATAGAATGGCGTTGGGCGCCCACATAGCATTACAACACATATATTCATCAACAGTAATAATAAAATTAACAGTAAAAGAAGGACAACCATAAGCAATAATAAAATAGGCAATGGAAGTTACACGGTATTGATATCTCAAGCAGTCAACAGTTTAACCATCATACAATTATTGCAATATCAAAATCAGATAGTTTAACAGTCATAAGTACTCATGCTTAATGAAATATAAGACTGACAATGCACAATGCACATGGTACCAAAGATCCTACTCCATGGAGCTAGACATCAACATTTCGAAGAGAATGATCAAGGAGTCATGCCTGTATCTCGTTAGCCTTAAAATAAAGTGCTTTCTCATAAAAATAATATTTTGCGCAACAAGGCTTATACATGGCACCTCAATAGTTGATCGCGATATAAGACAGCGTCTCGTTCCAAATTGTCAGTGTGTTTGCATCGGTCTATCCCACAACCCTAGTGGAGCTACCACTGCCTATTGTGAGACACCCGTACCCTAACGCCCCCAAGGTCAACCACTATGACCCACGCTTAGTCTATTCGCACCCGCATTAAGGTGTAATTCAATCTCTTAGGCATACACAGCCTTTCCAACAAAGTCCAACAGACATCACATATGCATGACGACTCAATGTACATCATGTATGTTTATCAATTGTATGTTCCTCATAACACAATGCATATCATGCATATTCATTAACAATATATTTCTCATGAAACATACCACAATGGCACATAATCAGTCCTCAATAACTTCATGCCACAATTTAGTCAAGTACACATTAACAAGTACTTAGTCCCACATATGGACTCACAATATCATACAATCCATTCTCAATATCAACATTTCATATATATAGCTCAACACATATCACAATTTCACATTATGTATCCATCATTCTTAATTTCCTAAATTTGATCAATTATGCAAATTTTGGGTCAAGGAACCCTTAAAAACCATGGCCTCTTAAGAGCCATTACTCAATCAATTTCTTCCATCACATTGTAAATTACTTACGTTTAAATTGTTTAATTCCCAAGGATGTACAAAACACCACTTGGATTACAAAAATCCTTTAGAGATCGTGAGCCTCCCTAAGACATCAATATTCCAATTTTTCCATTTCATGCATTAATCACTTAATACCTAATCATATAAGCTTCATTTTGTACAAAAATAAAATTCAAATCCCTAAAAATGGGGTCAAAACCGTGACCTCCATAAGGTGATAAGAAACCCTAAATTTCCATTCATCCTATCCATTATTATCAAGGCATTTATAACAACCAAACTTTAGTCTCAATTAAGAACACACAAAACATGAAAAACAATCAAACAAAGTGAGCATCCATTATGGATTTCTCCATCAATAATCACACAAAGGTCTTCTCACCACTAATATTGGTTGAAGTGTGTAAATCTCCCTCTTACCTAAAGGAAGAATATGAAAATCACCTCCTTGGTTGCTTTTGGTGGTTCGGTTTTGGCTCTCCAAAAACCCTAGAAAACCAAACACAAGGAATTAATAACCAAGCTTGGAAAAAGATGAATCCTTGGTCACCAATGTGATCAAGGGTCACGAAAATGAAGAGAAGAAGAAAGAAAAATGGAAACTTTACCTCAAAGCTTCAAGCTTTGTTCTTGGAATAAGATGATGGAGATGATGGATTTGAGAGAAAATCTTCAAAGAGAATATGTTAAGAATGGAAAGAGAAGTGTAGGAATGGTGATGATGAAACAAGAAAATGAAAATGGTCACAAAGTTGGGCTACAAACCGTGGAGAGAAATGGAAGAGGAAGAAGAAGAGAGAAAGATGTGAGAAGAGAAAATGAAGAGAAAAGAGTGATAGGTTTTTAGTGTATTAGACTTTTGGAGTGATAATGAGTAAGTAAAAATCAAATTTTGACCCTCCAATTTGGGCCTCTAGCCGTGGCAATGAGAGAGAGAAGGAGAGGGATGAGTGGCTTCCCTTGTAAGTTTAAGGTAGTTTGGTCATTTGTGGTCAAAGCTTCTTTGAGAAGTTTGATTAAAATACATTAATTTTGAATTAAAGAGGATTTGATTAGACATAAAGTGGATTACATTAGGATAAGGTGATAGGATTTCTAACATATGCTATTATCCAATGGACAATGGTTACAGTTGACAGAAGTCAGTATTAACTATCCAGCGGATAAAAATTACACAGCGATTTATTTTATCGGATAAAATTCTTAAAAAACGTGAAACCTCATAAACTGTATCCAGCCTTAGGTTTAGTAAGATCACCTATCGACGTTTTCACAGCTCAAGGTTCTCAGAAAAAATATCTCATTTCCCTGGCTCCGCTCAGTTTGCACCCAAAATGAGGAATAATATTAAAATATTTCAAGTTCTCAGAAAAATCCAGAAAAGTTTACAAAAATCAAAAATTTTAGAAATTGACTATTTATCGTAAAATTATAAATTTTCGAGGTATTACACAGGTAACCCAAACCACAACTTATGAGGGAAATACAATCCTTATTTTAGAGTTGTGGGAATGTCATTATTGTAACGCCCCTTTTTGGGAGGGAACGTCACATTGTCAAATAAGATAAGATGCGGAAATTAAATAAACAAACGATTAAGACCCGGTTCATTATATTTAGTTGATGTTTAACCATGTGAGCAAAATTGGCAATATTATTTTTATTTTTATTTTTTAACAATAATGCGGAATGTGAACAAAAGTAACGAATGAAACAGTACACGGAATTTGCACCTGAATAGCATACATATATATATATATATATAATTTTAATACAATTGTTTTGCAAGTACAAGCCTGGCCATCACCAAAAAGCAAAACTATACCTACCCCAAGGAAATCATGCATATATAACCATCATGCATATACAAAATATACAGCCCACCAAAAAGTAATACATCAGGCCCCTAAAAATAAAAACACTGGCAGCCATCAGTAGCCACCAGTGACATCAATCCCTCAAATGAGGAGGAACCGTGTCAGGATCCTCAGCAGGATCCTCCTCATCCGAGGATACCTCCATTGGAACCACAGAAGCATGGGACTGGGCCCGAGCGGTGGAATCAAAGGAGTCCTCCCGTGGAGTGTAGTAGCGGTCGCCCCACATCTCACGGATGGGCAAGTAAAACTCTAAATGTAGGCTGACGTGGCAGGTAATCACAGGTGCCTCATGTCGTCTCCAGGCTAGAGCAATGGATACGTCTCCCAAGTAGATGCAACGGTCAGAGTTCAGGTTGATGTGCCAGCACTCTGGCCCTCCGAGGAAGGTCAGACGCACGTCACCCAGAAATCCTCGCATACGCGTCCCCATCGTCAACAGCAAGTACTAATCACGTTCGGGCCGAAGCCGTGGGAAGTCGGGGCTTCTAACTCGTTGCCGTCGTCTTCGGTAGATACAATATAAATACAGACAACAAATAGCAGAACACAGAAAGAGGTAAGACATCCTACATCATTACCAATTATAGCATGCTAGAAACAGAACGGCGCCACGCGCCCATATAGCAATTTAGAAACAGTATACTCAAATAATAAGCAGTAATTCCAATGGTAAGCAAATAAATAGTTCCAGGCAGATAATCATCATAACGGCAATTAAGTCAATTTTAGTGGCAGAAAATAAGAATTAATGATGACAGTATATATCATGATTCACATGCATGCTCTCTCAATTCCTACTCCATGGAGCTAGACTCAACTAATCGGAGAGAAAGATCAGGAGACATGTCTGTAACTCGGCTGCCGAGGCCAGTGCTATCAATAATATTCTCATGCGCAATCATAGCATTGTACAGACATTCTACACTAGATCACGATATAGGACAGTGTCTCAGTCCAGATCGTCGGTGCGTTTGCATCAGTCTACCCCACGGGCAGGAGAGCTACCAACCTCCCATTGATGAGGAACCCGTGCCCCGACGCCCCAAAGGTCAACCAATGACCTACACTAGTCTATTCGCACCCGCACTAAGGTGTGTTCAATCTCCTAGGCAACTTGGCCTTACAACAGTCCACAAGGATAATCACAATGCATACGACACTATGCATGCACATGTATGATCCATAATCTCATACAATCCCATAATATGCCACATTAGGCCAATATAAGCATCAATATATATATGGTCACTCACATGGACCCATAACAACATAATATAAGTATCAAGTCCATTAATGCGTCATTAGGTTCCTTATGAATCCTAATTTAAACTTTGTTCCCCTTTCTAAGGTTCATGTTCAAAAATCAATTCTTATAGCCAACTTAATATTCCAAGATAACTCAATTTCCCATAACTTACATTTTATTTGAGCTCTTAGGCCTCACACTCTCATGTTCTTCACTCACTTAGAACTTCCTTAAGTCTTATGATAAATTCACTCTTAGTCCTTTAAAATTTATGAAGTCTTAATCATATTAAATTCTTCTAATTATTAAGTACCCATTCTACTACTTAGGTCTCTAATTCCCTACTTGCTTATGATTCCCAATTACCATAATCACATATTTATACTCAAAAATGGTCTAGAGGCCGTGGCCTCACAATAATTCCAACTTCAATTTCCTTCTAGCCATCCTACTACATGTTGTTCTCTTGGTTCTTTAAATTGTTCACTTGTCAAATTAATTCACCCAAAAACCCTAAGTCCTTGGCTCCAAAACCGTAGCCCTCATGGTGGTTCCTATTCCAAATTTTCCTTCCATTGAATTCCATTTAATGCATTGATTAATTTAAGTCTTATACCAATTACAATTTCAACACAAATTCCCCTAAATTTCTAACCAAAAACCGTGACACTCCTTGTAGGGTGGTCAATCATTTTTCTTCCATTTTAAATCACTCAATCCATTCCAACATTCCATTATATACCACAAATCAATCCAAGGTCACAATTAACACAAAATCAACACATAACATAATTTAATCTTCAAATTCAAGAACAACCCTCATTAGGGTTCTTCCACATATCAAACAATCAAGGTTCCTAGATGCTAAAAGAGGTTGAAGAGGAGTATCTTCCTCTTACTTGAGTGTAGAAATCAAGAGAGGTCCAAGAATGCTCCTTGTATTTTCGAATTTAGCCTCCAAAATCCCTAAAAATGGTAACTTGTTAGAATAAATACCAAGGCTTGGAAAAATGAAGCATGAGTGGTCATAGAAGAGACCATGAGCACGAAAATGAGAGGGAAAGAAGAGTGGTCTTGAACTTACCCAAAAATGTCCAAAGTTGGAGCTTGAAGAAAATGGTGGAGATGATGGAATCTCAAGAAGCTCCAAGAGGGAAAGGTGTTTGGAATGGTGAGGAGATTAAGAATATGTATTTAGATGAAGATTTTGATAAGTTTGAGTGGAGGAGGGCTGCTGGACGTTGAGTGTGCAAGAGAGGAGAAAAGAAATGTTGAAGAAGGAAGAAGAAGAAGAATAACGTAAATGGAGAGAAAAAGGTGTTTTTGGTGATAATGAATTAAGTGTAATATTTGGATAATTGAAATCAATTCATTCCCCCCTAGTGGCTGCTGCAGACGTGAAAGAGAGAGAGGAGTGGGTGAGGAATTGGCTTCCAAAGGAAGCTAAAGCACATGGGTCAATGGTTGGGTCAAAGCTTCTTAAGGAAGCTTTGATTATTTAACCATTAAATTTGAATTAAAGTAGATAGATTTGACATAAAGTAGATTACATTAGGATAATGTGATAAGATTTTTATTACACACTATTATCCAATGGATAATAGTCATAGTTGACAGAAGTCAGTATTTAATTAATCTGACAGATGAATTTTCCACTGTATTGATTTATTTTATCTGTTAGAATTTCTCAAAAATTGTGAAACCTCGTAAACTGTGTCAAGTCTCGGGTTTAGTAAGATCCCCCGTCGACATGTCCATAGTCCAAGGTTCTCAGAGAAAACATCGCATTTCTCTAGTTCTGCTCAGTGCGCACGTAAAACGAGAAATATATTAAAATATTCGACGGTTCCAGAAAATTCCCAGAAAATTCCCAAAAATTGAAAATATTATAAAACGACTATTCGTCATATAATTTTCCAATTTTTGAGGCATTACAGTTGTTTTCCCGACTCTGCTCGAGTTTCATGCAAAACGAGAAATATATTAAAATATTCATCGTTTCCGAAAAATTCCAGAAAAATTCACATAAATCACAAATATTAGAAAATGACTATTGGCGGTGAAATAATTAATTTCCGGAGTGTTACACTGACCTCAACAATTCTCAGCTCAGTGTGCACGCAAAACAAAGAATATATTAAAATATTTGACGTTTCCGTAAAATTCTAGAAAAATTCCTAAAAATCAAGAATAATATAAAATGAACATTTATGATCAAATAGGCATTTTTCGGGATGTTACAACACTCCCCAACTAAAAAGAAATTTCGTCCTCGAAATTTACGTACCTCAAAACAACTCTAGATGTTGCTCCTTCATTTTGTCCTCCGGTTCCTAAGTTGCATCACCAGTTGTTTCATTCCAGATTACTTTCACCAATGGTATCTCCTTTCCTCTTAGTTGCTTTATCCGTCGGTCCTCGATTCTCGCAGGAGGCGCCTCATAGGTTAAGTTCTCTTTTAACTGTACTGTGTCCGGTGCTATAACATGACTTGGGTCAGGCAAATATTTACGAAGTTGTGACACATGGAAGACATTGTGTATGTTGGAAAGGAAGGGGGGTAAGGCTATCTGGTAGGCTACTGGACCTATCCGGCGAAGAATCTGGTAAGGTCCAAGGAATTTTGGAGTGAGTTTTCTAGATTTCAAAGCCCGGCCGACCCCAGTCGTGGGTGTGACTTTCAAGAATACATGCTCACCTTCTTCAAACTCAAGAGGCTTTCTCCTCTTATC
Source organism: Ormosia emarginata (assembly GCA_029884605.1). Taxonomy (NCBI): domain Eukaryota; kingdom Viridiplantae; phylum Streptophyta; class Magnoliopsida; order Fabales; family Fabaceae; genus Ormosia; species Ormosia emarginata. The sequence continues at coordinate 19,893,288 of JAQQTP010000074.1, read as the reverse complement.
TGCATAACTCTTTTGTCGGCTCTGAGTAGTCTTCATCTTTTCCTGGATCATTTTGACTTTCTCAGTTGTCTGCTGAATGATATCTGGTCCAATCGTAAGATGCTCTCCATCTTGGTACCAACACAATGGCGTCCGACATCGTCTTCCATACAGAGCTTCATACGGTGCCATCCCTATACTCGAGTGGTAACTGTTGTTGTAAGTGAACTCTATCAATGGCAAGATCTGATCCCAACTCCCTGTCTGTTCAATAGTACAAGCCCTAAGTAAGTCCTCTAGAGATTGGATCGTCCTTTCTGATTGACCATCGGTTTGTGGATGATACGCCGAACTCAGGCGCAATTTCGTTCCCAATGATGCCTGCAAACTCTGCCAAAATTTTGAAGTAAATCTCGGATCCCTATTCGAAACAATACTCGTAGGCACACCATGTAGCCTAACGATCTCTCCAATATAAAGCTGGGTCAACTTCTCCAAACTGTATTTTATATTGATCGGGAGGAAATGAGCCGATTTCGTAAGTCGATCAACTATTACCCAAATCGAGTCATGTCCTATCCTTGTCCTTGGCAATCCCACAACAAAATCCATCGCAATGCTGTCCCATTTCCATTCAGGAATAGACAACGGTTGTAGCAATCCCGCTGGTCTTTGATGTTCCACTTTAGCTTTTTGACAAACTAAACAAGTCGACACACATCTAGTGACGTCGCTCTTCATTCCATGCCACCAAAACAATTTCTTTAGATCTTGATACATCTTAGTTATTCCTGGGTGTATACTCAACTTGCTGGTGTGAGCATGTTCCACAATATATCGCCTAAGCTCTTGGTCACAGGGAATACAAACTCTACCTCGGAATCTCATAATTCCATCCGTTCCTTCTTCAAACTCTGTTTTCTCGCCTTGTTTCATTTGTTCCCTTATCCCTTGCAAGAATTCATCGGCCTTCTGCTTTTCCCGTATGTCTTCCATTAATTCGCTTGAGATGGTGACCATATTCATACAAATCCTTCCGGGTTCCAACTTAACAAATGACCATACATCCCTAAATTGTTCTATGAGCTCCTTTTCTTTGATCATCAGGGCAGAAGCACTAATAGTCTTTCTACTTAAGGCGTCAGCTACAACGTTCGCCTTGCCAGGGTGGTACAACAACTGGAAATCATAATCCTTCAGAAATTCCAGCCACCTTCGCTGCCTCTGTTGGGAATTTGCGGATCAAAGTCTCGCAGCGGAATAACAGAATTCCCTCACAGGATCCATGCGAAAAATCCATAATCCGAGGTTTTAAAATTTTACCTCTTGAAGCGTGATGACATGGCGAGGTGAATCACCAACACCGTAATAGCGACGATGTTTCTCAAGCGGTATCCACACGAATGTACTTGCAAAAGGAGTCACGCCTCTGTTTCGTAGTGCTAGCCGCGAAGAGAGGAGAAGAAGACCTCACTATCTCTCACTCACTTTCACGTAGGTGCGGCTAGGGTTGTGATGTAACCTAGTAGCAGCCTCCTTAGCGACTATTTATAATAGTGGCTGCCTTAAGTGAGTGTGAGCGTAGCAAGGTAAGTGGTGCAACCCTAAACCCATCCGTCATGAGTTAGGCCCACAATTGAATCCGAGTCCAACTTGGATTCGATTACTCCAATTTAGTCTGTCTAAGTGTGCGACCCTGCAGTTCTCATGACGTTGGTAGTAATATTAAAATCTCATTTTAATATTACAAACAATGTGAGCGGTATCTAGCAACACATCACTTGCTACCCAAGTAATGAGAATGTCGGTGATTTGACATAACCTATCCGTGACCAATGTTTCCGTGTAGTTTAGTCCCTTTGTCCGGATATCCAAATTGAACACAAGGCATGGAACGTGTCACCCTTGTTTAGTTCAATCTTCGGTTTCTCGATTCCCGAGTAGACATAGTAATGACAAATGAGATCAATATCTCATATTGACTCATTTGAGCATGGCCATGCATTTCATAGTCTCACTCAATCGGGGGCCCGAAGATATCACTCTGTTATGTAGGAGGGACAAATCCCATCTAGGTCACTCACATCCCTCCACATGTATCGCGGTATGTCTAATAACCAACTTTATAATCATCTTGTTACGGATGACGTTTGATGGCATTAAAACACACAACTCCTCATGTAGGAATCGTAGTGATTTCGGTCAAAGGACCACATACACCATTATCACTATGAGAATTGCTTATGACACTCACGTAACGATCCACGTAGCGTTCTCATGGCGGTCTGTCCAATACATCATTACTCTAATATGTATCCATGTGTAGACTTGATATCTCATATCCATGACCCGTGAGATGTGGTCATCAGTCTACGCACATACTAGTCTCAAAGCATTATTGTTGTCCTAATTAACAAGAATACTTGACTAAGGACATTTAAGAATAGTGTTTTATCCAATAGGATCTCACGATCAAGTCATCCACTTGATGTCCTATAGTATCAAATTTACTATTCTAAGGACTTTATCATGTTTACCAAAAAAAAAAGAACATAATAAATGAAATGCCTCATATAAAATAGCATAATATAATGTATGTAAATACAAACAAAACGTATTGGCCACTAGGGCATACACCAACAATCTCCCACTTGCACTAGAGCCAATCGGGCATATTTCTAATGCCTAAAGACCTAGTGTGACCTCATGCTTCTGCTTTGTGCAAGAGGCTTCGTCAGTGGATCAGCAATGTTATCATCTGTTGGTACTCTGCATATCTTCACATCTCCTCTATCAATGATTTCTCGAATGAGATGGAAGCGCCTAAGTATATGTTTGGATCGTTGGTGTGATCTGGGCTCCTTAGCTTGTGCAATGGCTCCATTATTATCACAATAGAGGTCCACTGGGTCCACAATGCTAGGAACTACACCAAGCTCAATAATGAACTTTCTAATCCAAACGGCCTCCTTTCTTTGCATTGGAGGCAAGACAATATACTCAGCCTCTGTGGTAGAATCGGCCGACTGTCTCCTGCTTTGAACTCTTCCAGCTCACAGCCCCACCATTCAGGCAATAAACAAAACCCGATTGCGATCTGGAGTCGTCCTTATCGGTTTGGAAGCTAGCATCGTGTAACCCTTTACTACTAGTTCCTCTTCGGCTCCATATACCAAAAACGAATCCTTAGTTCTTCTCAAGTACTTAAGGATGTTTTTGACAAGACTCCGTGACTCTCACCGGGATCGGGCCATGTACACGCTCGTCATGCTCAAAGCATACGAGATATCGGTCGAGTACATAACATGGCATACATGATAGATCCAATTGCAGATGCATATGGAATCTTACTCATGCGATCCCTCTCATCCTGGGTGGAAGGGGATTGAGCCTTAGATAGGCTTATACCATGCGACATAGGCAAGAGTCCTTTCTTGGATTCATGCATGTTAAATCGTCTTAACACTTTGTCTATGTATGTACTCTGACTTAGGCCAAGCAATCTCTGCGACCTATCTCTATAGATCCTGATACCTAATACATAGGTGGCTTCGCCTAAGTCCTTCATAGAAAAGCACTTCCCTAACCAAGTCTTTACTGATGTAGGGTAGGGATGTCATTTCCAATTAGTAGTATGTCATCTACATACAATACTAGAAAGACAACGTGCTCCCACTAACCTTCTTTAGTAGACACAAGATTCTTCTTCATTTTTGATGAAACCAAACTGTTTGATTGTATCATCAAAACGAAGATTCCAAATTTTCTGAAGCTTGCTTCAATCCATAAATAGATCGTTGCAACTTGCATACCTTTGTAGCATCCCGTGGAGTGGCAAAACCCTCGGGTTGTGTCATGTATACATCGTCGAGAAGATTTCCATTAAGGAAAGCAGTTTGACATCCATTTGCCGATTTCATAATCATGGTATCTTTGCAATAGCAAGCAAGATCCGAACAGATTTAAGCATCGCAACTGGGGAAAAAGTCTCATCATAGTCTACACCATGAATTTGCTTGAAACCTTTAGCCACCAATCGTGCCTTAAAGGTATGCACATTACCATCCATGTCGGTTTTCTTCTTAAAAACCCACTTGCACCCAATGGGTTTTATCCCTTCAGGTGGGTCAACCAAGGTCCATACCTGGTTGGTATACATGGATTCCATTTCAGATCTCATGGCCTCAAGCCATTTTTCAGATTTTGGGCCAATAATGGCTTCCTGGTAAGTCACAGGCTCATCTTGATCCATGAGTAATACGTCACCTTGTTGAGTCATGAGAAATCCATATCTCTCTCGGTTGACGACGTATCCCGTTAGACCTACGCGGGTCTTGTGCTACTAGAGCAGATTGTGGTTCCACAACGACTTGTGGAGGCTGCTCTATTTCCACCATTGGTTCGTTTGCTACTTTGTGAACTTTGAATTTCTTCAAGTTCTACTTTCCTCCCACTGATTCCTTTGGAGATAAACTCCTTTTCTAGGAATACCGCAGTCCGTGCGACAAACACTTTGCCCTCGGTAGGATTATAGAAATAGTATCCCTTGGTTTCCTTAGGATACCCCACAAAGAAGCATTTATCGATTTTGGGCCAAGCTTATCGAAACTTGACGTTTCACATAAGCTTCGCAACCCCAAATCTTCATAAAAGACATACTTGGGTCGTCTCCCGGTCCACATCTCATATGGTGTCTGTTGAGACCGTCTTAGATGGAACACGGTTAAGTGTGAAAGGCTGCATTAACAGAGCATGTCCCCGAGAGGAGCCTGGAAGGTCTCGCATGACTCATTATAGATCGGACCATGTCCAACAAGGTCCGGTTCCTCCTTTCGAAACACCATTCCATTGTGGTGTTCCGGGAGGAGTGAGTTGAGATATTATCCCACACTCTTTCGGATGATCATCAAACCGTTGGCTTAAGTATTCACCTCCTCGATCCGATCGAAGGATTTTAATACTCTTGCCAAGTTGGTTTTGTACTTCATTCTTGAACTCTTTGAACTTTTCAAAGGATTCGATTTGTGCTTCATAAGATATACAAATCCATATCTACTGAAATCATCGGTAAATGTAATGAAGTACGAAAACCGCCTCTAGCTAGTGTGTTTAGTGGCCCACATACATCACTATGTATGAGGCCCAAAAGATCACTAGCCCTTTCACCTTGTCCAGTGAATGGGGCCTTAGTCATCTTTCCCAAAAACAAGATTCACATGTCTCATATGATTCGTAATCAAACGAGTCCAAGAATCCATCTTTATGGAGTTTGGAAATGCGTTTCTCATTTATATGGCCCAAACGACAATGCCGAGAGATAAGTCGGGTTCATATCATTTGACTTGAACCTCTTTGTATTTACGTTATAAATGGGCGTTTCGAGATCAAGGACATAAAGTCCATTACTCAAATGTGCACTACCATAGAAAATATCATTCAAATAAAGAGAACAACTTTTGTTCTTAATTATAAAAGTAAAACCCTTCTTGTCCAAACAAGAAACAGAAATGATATTCTGCTAATAGCGGTACAAAATAACAATTATCCAATTCAATTACAAGCCCAGTTGGCAAAGCTAATAAATAAGTCCCTACGGCTAGTGCAGCAACCTTTGCTCCATTTCCCACTCGTAGGTCGACTTCGCCCTTAGTCAATGGTCTACTGCTCTTTAGATCCTGCACATTTACACAAATGTGAGATCCACATCCAAGTATCTAATACCCATGATGCATAAGTAGATAAATTGACTTCTATAACAAAAATACCCGAAGTGGAAGTCTCACTTCCTTCTTCTTCTTGAGCTCCTCTAGGTACTTGGCACAGTTCCTCTTCCAATGTCCTGTCGACCGGTGGAAGCTGGAAGCATGTACCTTCCTTAGCCACTCCACCCACTTGGTTTCAAGCCGAAGTACTAGGCTTGGACTTTTCCTTGCCCTTACCCTTCCACTTGTCCCGGGCTTTTTCTCTTGTTTCTTGCCCTTATTCTTATGGACCATCATTATGGCCTTTCCTTTGCCTTTGTTTATGTTACTGCTCGGCCAGTTCTCAACATGCTTAGCACTCTGGTAGTGATTTGTCAATTTCATTCATGTTGTAGTTCATGACAAATTGACTAAAACTCTCCAAAGAACGATTGCGGGACTAAGTCGGTGGCCATCTCTTGGCCCATAGGAAAACCGAGTCTCTCAAGGTTTTCAATGTACCCAATCATCTTGAGTACATGAGCACCAACAGGGGCTTCCTTCTACCACTTGCCTTTGAAAGAGTGCTTTGGAGACCTCATATCTCTCATGTCTAGCCTCACTCTTGATAGAGCTTTTTGAGGTGTACGATCATATCGTAGGCTTCCATGTTCTCGTGTTGCTTTTGGAGCTCGAGTTCATGGTGGCTAGCATTAGACATCCAATGTCCAAGGCATCATCTTGATGCTTCTTATAAGCATCTCTTTCACTCTAGGGGCATTAGCGGCAGGTGGTTCGGAATAGGTTGTTCTAAAACATACAGCTTTTTCTCTTGCTTGAGGACAATCCTCAAGTTCTGTACTTCGTCTAGGAAATTTGTCCCATAAACTTGTCCTTCTCAAGGACCGATCGCAATGATAAGTTACTTGATGTGTTTGTTGCCATGGTAATCTATCAACGAAAATATGCAAAATATAAGTATTATGCTATAAACATATTTAACAAGGTCTTTTAATTAAATACGTCTCCCACTTATTTTATTCAAATCAATGACCCTCGATTGACTTGGAAAATCCCATTGGAAGATTTCCTAGTGGGCCAAGATCCATATTTCACCTAGTTTTGAGTCAGCTTTGGCTGATCGCCCAAAATCCAGTTATTTAGGTAGGAAACTCTTTCCAATTACATCACATGCAACTCTTGGATAGTTGGGTGAATAACACTTATTCTAATCCATCTAATGGACTAAAGCCCAACTTCATGCCTCTAAGCCTTCAATCCTATTGAAAAGGCCTAGTTAAGTCAAACCCAATGGTTGACAATTGGATATTACTATTATCCTATCGCATCTTACTAATATAGATAAAGGCACCTTTTTGGCGGACCTACACTTGATCGATATTAGTCTTGACGAGTGCCACGCATTGGAAGGCATCACATAATGACTTAATATTTTCTTTGAGGGAATTTTATTGTTAGATCTCACCATTTATTAAACTTGTTAATCATACCATAAACATTATCCATGCATCTCATACATATAAAGCATATAATAAATGTGACATGGTTATGGCCTCTAAGAGAGTAGCATTAATTAATGCCAGCTTCACCAAGCGTCTCCCACCAACGTCCTCACTTGATGTCGTCTCCTTGTCTCCACATGAAGATTACATTATAGAAACCTCTTTTACATTCGAGGGGAGTTAGATGAGAAGAGAATGTACAATCGAATGTAGAGAGAAAGGCACGACACGCAGTCGTATTTAAAATAACCAAAATAACATAAAATAAAGACTAAGGCCATAACCATGCACCATGCATCTCTAATAATACATAAACACAAGGCAATAACACATTATTATTTTGTGAATTATAAAAATAGTTTTGAATATTGCACTTTCGAATATCACACACCACGAAACGGGGTTCGGGCGCATTGCGCCACAAAATTTTTCATTCAAGTCCACCACTGTGGTTACTTGAACAAAAATTCGAGTTGGACCCCTCCGCCTCTATGACGGCTAGGGCAACAACACTTGAACCCTAAGGCCCGCAAACACATGAACGCTTCATGTGCCGCGGGTTCCTCACAGCCGTCATCGCCTATCCAAAACAAGGTTTCCAGAATGCGTGAAGACATGAACACTTCATGTCATGAGGAAGCTTCATGGCCGTCGCAAAACGGAAACAAGGTTTCCAAAACCTTGTGTCGCGCTTGCGTGTATATCGCATTCATACATAAAATATGCAGAAATAGAAAGCATTCAAAACAGTTTTTCGTAGAAACATACATATCACATATGTATATACCAAAAACGCAAAAACAGAAAGCATTCAAAACGATTTTCATTCATACATATCACATATATATATACCAGAAAAATGCAAAAACAGAAAGCTTTCAGAACAGTTTTCGCAAAAAACATATGAACATCTTCACGGTTTCAGAAATAACATATAAAGATCATATCTTTTATAAAAAAAAAAAGGAAGTAACGAATCATGTTATCGCATATAACAAGAAAAGCAAAAAACCGAATCATGGTTTCGCAAGTGGCTCTGATACCACTGTTGGGAATTTGCGGATCAAAGTCTCGCAGTGGAATAACGAATTCCCTCACAGGATCCATGCGAAAAATCCATAATCCGAGGTTTTAAAATTTTACCTCTTGAAGCGTGACGACACAAGCGAGGTGAATCACCAACACCGTAATAGCGACGATGTTTCTGCGGTATCCACACGAACAGGACTTGCAAAAAGGAGTCACGCCTCTTCGTAGTGCTAGCTGCGAAGAGAGGAGAAGAAGACCTCACTATCTCTCACTCACTTTCTGTAGGTGCGGCTAGGGTTGTGATGTAACCTAGTAGCAGCCCCTTAGCCGCGGTACTATTTATAATAGTGGCTGCCTTAAGTGAGTGTGAGCGGTAACAAAGGTAAGTGGTGCAACCCTAAACCCATCTGTCATGAGTTAGGCCCACAATTGAATCCGAGTCCAACTTGGATTCCGATTACTCAATTTATTCATTCTAAGTGTGCGACCTGCGGGTTCTCATGACGTTGGTAGTAATATTAAAATCTCATTTTAATATTACAAACGATGTGGTATCTAGCAACACATCAACTTCTACCCAAGTAATGAGAATGTCGGTGATTTGACATAACCTATCTGTGACCAATGTTTCCGTGTAGTTTAGTCCCTTTGTCCGGATATCCAAATTGAACACAAGGCATGGAACGTGTCACCCTTGTTTAGTTCAATCTTCGGTTTCTGATTCCCGAGTAGACATAGTAATGACAAATGAGATCAATATCTCATATTGACTCATTTGAGCATGGCCATGCATTTCATAGTCTCACTCAATCGGGGGCCCGAAGATATCACTCTGTTATGTAGGAGGGACAAATCCCATCTAGGTCACTCACATCCCTCCACATGTATCGCGGTATGTCTAATAACCAACTTTATAATCATCTTGTTACGAGATGACGTTTGATGGCATTAAAACACACAACTCCTCTGTAGGAATCGTAGTGATTTCGGTCAAAGGACCACATACACCATTATCACTATGAGAATTGCTTATGACACTCACGTAACGATCCACGTAGCGTTCTCATGGCGGGTCTGTCCAATACATCATTACTCTAATATGTATCCATGTGTAGACTTGATATCTCATATCCATGACCCGTGAGATGTGGTCATCAGTCTACGCACATACTAGTCTCAAAGCATTATTGTTGTCCTAATTAACAATAATACTTGACTAGGGACATTTAAGAATAATGTTTTATCCAATAGGATTTCACGATCAAGTCATCCACTTGATGTCCTATGGTATCAAATTTACTATTCTAAGGACTTTATCATGTTTACCAAAAAAAAAGAACATAATAAATGAAATGCCTCATATAAAATAGCATAATATAATGTATGTAAATACAAACAAAACGTATTGGCCACTAGGGCATACACCAACAGCCTCATATTCAGCTCTTTCTGGTCATACAAGTATTTCAAGCTCTTATGGTCACTGAAGATGTTGAACGTCGCTCCATAAAGGAAATGTCTCCATATCTTCAGAGCAAAAACCACAGCTGCCAACTCCAAATCATGAGTCGGGTAATTCTTCTCATGCACTCGCAACTGTCGCGAAGCATAGGCCACCACTTTTCTGTGTTGCATAAGAACAGATCCCAATCCTTGATACGAAGCGTCACAGTACACCTCGAACGGTTCGTTCGGATCAGGTAACACCAACACGGGTGAGGTAGTCAGTCGCCTCTTCAATTCTTGGAAACTCTGCTCGCAGCTATCAGTCCACTCAAAAGTCTGATTCTTCTTCGTCAATTGGGTGAGTGGCCCGGTAATCTTGGAAAATCCTTCAATGAACCTCCGGTAATATCCGGCTAAACCCACAAAACTACGAACTTCCGTTACCGACTTCGGTTGTTCCCACTGTAACACTGCCTCTACTTTTGATGGATCCACTGCAATTCCTTCTTTTGAGATCACATGACCCAAAAACTTCACCTCATCAAGCCAGAACTCATACTTCGATAGCTTGGCATACAGTTCCTTCTCCTTCAAAATCTGAAGGACTATGCTGAGGTGTTCAGCATGATCCTCCTGATTCCGGGAATATATCAGGATATCGTCAATGCAGACGACAACAAACTTGTCCAAGTAAGGACGAAAGATGCAGTTCATGTAGTCCATAAAGATAGCAGGTGCATTCGTCACACCAAACGGCATCACAAGGTACTCGTAATGACCGTATCGGGTACGAAAAGCAGTCTTGGGTATATCCTCTGTTTTCACTCTTATCTGATGATACCCAGATCTCAAATCAACCTTTGAAAACACCGCTGCTCCCTTTAGTTGATCCATCAAGTCGTCAATTCTTGGGAGAGGATACTTGTTCTTGATCGTTAATTTGTTCAATTGCCTGAAATCCACACACAATCTTGAGGTACCGTCCTTCTTTCGAACTAGTAACACAGGTGCTCCCCATGGTGACACACTAGGCTTGACAAACTGTTTCTCCAAAAGCTCTTCTAGTTGCTTCTTGAGCTCTGCCAATTCCGTTGGCGACATACGATAAGGTGCTATAGACACGGGACCAGCTCCCGGTACAAGATTAATAGCAAACTCTATCTCACGGGTCGGCGGTAAACCAGGTACTTCTTTAGGGAAGATTTGAAGAAATTCCTTCACAACCGGAATAGTGCTCAATTCAGCCTCACTCTCGACATTCAAAGAAGATAGTAGCATGTATCCCTGAGCTCCTTCTTTCAAGAAAGCTCGTGCTTGGTTGGCCGTCAAGTATCTAGAATTCTCATCCACACGAAAGACTATGGTTTTTCTAGAACAATCTAACAAAACATGGTTGGAAGATAACCAGTCCATCCCTAGGATTATGTCTAACTGTGACAAAGGTAAACAGATTAGATCAACAGAAAAGACTCGACCTTCAACAATCAGAGGGCATTTCAAACAGACTTTGGTAGTAACTACGGGTTTATCAGTAGGGGTTGAAACAGTCAACTCAAAAGGTAGTTCAGACACAGGTAATCCAAGTCGTAGTACACAGTCGTGTGATATAAAAGAATGGGTTGCCCCAGAGTCATACAGTACATTTAAAAGATTACCTCCTATGGTGCCTTCTCCTTGAATCAAGTCTTCGGATTCAGAAGCTTCATCTCCGCTCATAGTGTAAACTCGACCTCCGGCTTGCGGTTTCTTGGCTCGAGTCGCATTGACTGAAGGCTCAGTCTTTGCTTGGTTGCAGTCTCTGGATACATGGCCCGGTTTGCCACACCTGAAGCAAATAATCCCCTTGATCGAGCAATCTCTTGTGAGATGATCTTTCCCACATTTCTGGCATTTAGGAGGATATGCTGCATTCTGACCAGTTTGGTTCCCAGTAGGACCTCCACCAATATGTTGTTGATTCCCCGTTGGTCGGGAATAGGGCTTCTTTTGGAAGCGGTTAGAACTACTGCCTCCACCTCTTTGGGACCGTACAGGCCCAAAGTTCCTATTTCTCGAGTCTCTAGCCTGTTCCAAGGCTTCAACCTCACAGCAGGTATCCAACAATTCTGAGAATACCTTCATTTTTAGGGTAATCACAGCTTTCTTCACCTCATATCTCAACCCTTCGGTGAATTTCCAACATTTCCAAGCTTCATCGGTCTGATCTTGGTAATGTGTCGAAAATTTCTCCAAGTTCTCAAACTTGGCTGCGTATTCACTGACAGTCATGTTCCCCTGTCTCAAGTTGAGAAACTCCAGCTCTTTCGCATGTCTCGCATTAGCAGGAAAATATTTGTCCAAGAACTTGTTCTTGAACACATCCCATGTGATGTCAGTTCCTTCGGCTTCCAGTGCTCTCTGAGCTCCGTTCCACCAATCTTCGGCATTGCCCACAAGCATAAAGGTTGCATAGTTCACCTTCTTGTCTTCGGCACAGTTCATGCCACGAAAGACTTTCTCCAGCTCCTTGATCCATAGACTAGCCTTGTCAGGATCAAATTCTCCCTTAAACTGAGGAGGGTTATGACGACGAAACTCTGCTAAGTTCTGTGCATCAGCAGTCGCCTCAAGTTGTTGAGTAGCTCGTTCTTGTTGTTGAGCAGCACGCTCATTTTGCTGCGCGATGACTTCTGCCATCCGCTGCATCGCCTCAACAGCAGCTGTAATTTCCTCACCTCTGGCCATTTTACTCTTTTTCAACTCAGGCTAACTGAAAATCACAAGGAAGGTTAGAAAAATTCATTCAAAACACACACCACAGAGATTTCACACAGCACAAACAAGACAGACTCATACACAAGACCCAAAGTAAACATAAACCGGGGCTCTGATACCAACTTAATGTAACGCCCCTTTTTGGGAGGGAACGTCACATTGTCAAATAAGATAAGATGCAGAAATTAAATAAACAAACGATTAAGACCCGGTTCATTATATTTAGTTGATGTTTAACCATGTGAGCAAAATTGGCAATATTATTTTTTTTTTTTAACAATAATGCGAAATGTGAACAAAAGTAACGAATGAAACAGTACACGGAATTTGCACCTGAATAGCATACATATATATATATATATATATAATTTTAATACAATTGTTTTGCAAGTACAAGCACAAGGCCATCACCAAAAAGCAAAACTATACCTACCCCAAGGAAATCATGCATATATAACCATCATGCATATACAAAATATACAGCCCACAAAAAAGTAATACATCAGGCCCCCAAAAATAAAAACACTGGCAGCCATCAGTAGCCACCAGTGACATCAATCCCTCAAATGAGGAGGAACCGTGTCAGGATCCTCAGCAGGATCCTCCTCATCCGAGGATACCTCCATTGGAACCACAGAAGCACGGGACGGGGCCTGAGCGGTGGAATCAAAGGAGTCCTCCCGTGGAGTGTAGTAGCAGTCGCCCCACATCTCACGGATGGGCAAGTAAAACTCTAAACGTAGGCTGACGTGGCAGGTAATCACGGGTGCCTCATGTCGTCTCTAGGCTAGGGCAATGGATACGTCTCCCAAGTAGACGCAACGGTCAGAGTTCAGGTTGATGTGCCAGCACTCTGGCCCTCCGAGGAAGGTCAGACGCACGTCACCCAGAAATCCTCGCATACGCATCCCCATCGTCAACAGCAAGTACTAATCACGTTCGGGCCAGAAGCCAGGGAAGTCAGGGGCTTCTAACTCGTTGTCGTCGTCTTCGGTAGATACAATATAAATATAGACAACAGATAGCAGAACACAGAAAGAGGTAAGACATCCTACATCATTACCAATTATAGCATGCTAGAAACAGAACGGCGCCACGCGCCCATATAGCAATTTAGAAACAGTATACTCAAATAATAAGCAGTAATTCCAACGGTAAGCAAATAAACAGTTCCAGGCAGATAATCATCATAACGGCAATTAAGTCAATTTTAGTGGCAGAAAATAAGAATTAATGATGACAGTATATATCATGATTCACATGCATGCTCTCTCAATTCCTACTCCATGGAGCTAGACTCAACTAATCGGAGAGAAAGATCAGGAGACATGTCTGTAACTCGACTGCCGAGGCCAGTTCTATCAATAATATTCTCATGCGCAATCATGGCATTGTACAGACATTCTACATAGATCACGATATAGGACAGTGTCTCGGTCCGGATCGTCGGTGCGCTTGCATCGGTCTACCCCACGGGCAGGAGAGCTACCAACCTCCCATTGATGAGGAACCCGTGCCCCGACGCCCCCAAGGTCAACCAATGACCTACACTAGTCTATTCGCACCCGCACTAAGGTGTGTTAAATCTCCTAGGCAACTTGGCCTTACAACAGTCCACAAGGATAATCACAATGCATACGACACTATGCATGCACATGTATGATCCACAATCTCATACAATCCCATAATATGCCACATTAGGCCAATATAAGCATCAATATATATATGGTCACTCACATGGACCCATAACAACATAATGTAAGTATCAAGTCCATTAATGCGTCATTAGGTTCCTTATGAATCCTAATTTAAACTTTGTTCCCCTTTCTAAGGTTCATGTTCAAAAATCAATTCTTATAGCCAACTTAATATTCCAAGACAACTCAATTTCCCATAACTTACATTTTATTTGAGCTCTTAGGCCTCACACTCTCATGTTCTTCACTCACTTAGAACTTCCTTAAGTCTTATGATAAATTCACTCTTAGTCCTTTAAAATTTATGAAGTCTTAATCATATTAAATTCTTCTAATTATTAAGTACCCATTCTACTACTTAGGTCTCTAATTCCCTACTTGCTTATGATTCCCAATTACCATAATCACATATTTATACTCAAAAATGGTCTAGAGGCCGTGGCCTCACAATAATTCCAACTTCAATTTCCTTCTAGCCATCCTACTACATGTTGTTCTCTTGGTTCTTTAAATTGTTCACTAGTCAAATTAATTCACCCAAAAACCCTAAGTCCTTGGCTCCAAAACCGTAGCCCTCATGGTGGTTCCTATTCCAAATTTTCCTTCCATTGAATTCCATTTAATGCATTGATTAATTTAAGTCTTATACCAATTACAATTTCAACACAAATTCCCCTAAATTTCTAACCAAAAACCGTGACACTCCTTGTAGGGTGGTCAATCATTTTTCTTCCATTTTAAATCACTCAATCCATTCCAACATTCCATTATATACCACAAATCAATCCAAGGTCACAATTAACACAAAATCAACACATAACATAATTTAATCTTCAAATTCAAGAACAACCCTCATTAGGGTTCTTCCACATATCAAACAATCAAGGTTCCTAGATGCTAAAAGAGGTTGAAGAGGAGTATCTTCCTCTTACTTGAGTGTAGAAATCAAGAGAGCTCCAAGAATGCTCCTTGTATTTTCGGATTTAGCCTCCAAAATCCCTAAAAATGGTAACTTGTTAGAATAAATACCAAGGCTTGGAAAAATGAAGCATGAGTGGTCATAGAAGAGACCATGAGCACGAAAATGAGAGGGAAAGAAAAGAGTGGTCTTGAACTTACCCAAAAATGTCCAAAGTTGGAGCTTGAAGAAAATGGTGGAGATGATGGAATCTCAAGAAGCTCCAAGAGGGAAAGGTGTTTGGAATGGTGAGGAGATTAAGAATATGTATTTAGATGAAGATTTTGATAAGTTTGAGTGGAGGAGGGCTGCTGGACGTTGAGTGTGCAAGAGAGGAGAAAAGAAATGTTGAAGAAGGAAGAAGAAGAAGAATAACGTAAATGGAGAGAAAAAGGTGTTTTTGGTGATAATGAATTAAGTGTAATATTTGGATAATTGAAATCAATTCATTCCCCCCTAGTGGCTGCTGCAGACGTGAAAGAGAGAGAGAGAGTGGGTGAGGAATTGGCTTCCAAAGGAAGCTAAAGCACATGGGTCAATGGTTGGGTCAAAGCTTCTTAAGGAAGCTTTGATTATTTAACCATTAAATTTGAATTAAAGTAGATAGATTTGACATAAAGTAGATTACATTAGGATAATGTGATAAGATTTTTATTACACACTATTATCCAATGGATAATAGTCATAGTTGACAGAAGTCAGTATTTAATTAATCGACAGATGAATTTTCCATTGTATTGATTTATTTTATCTATTAGAATTTCTCAAAATTGTGAAACCTCGTAAATCTGTGTCAAGTCTCGGGTTTAGTAAGATCCCCCGTCGACATGTCCATAGTCCAAGGTTCTCAGAGAAAACATCGCGTTTCTCTGGTTCTGCTTTCATCTTGCACGCAAAAAATGAGAAATATATTAAAATATTCAACTATTCCGAAAAATTTCCAGAAAATTCCCAAAAATTGCAAATATTACAAAACGACTATTCATCATATAATTTTCCAATTTTTGAGGCATTACAGTCGTTTTCCCGACTCTGCTCGAGTTTCACGCAAAACGAGAAATATATTAAAATATTCGTAGTTTCCGAAAAATTCCAGAAAAATTCACATAAATCACAAATATTAGAAAATGACTATTGGCGGTGAAATAATTAATTTCCGGAGCGTTACACTGACCTCAGCAATTCTCAGCTCAGTGTGCACGCAAAATGAGGAATATATTTAAATATTTGACTTTTCCGTAAAATTCTAGAAAAATTCCTAAAAATCAAGAATAATATAAAATGAACATTTATGATCAAATAGGCATTTTTCGGGATGTTACAATTATATCTCTTCACCATAGGAGGCAGAATGTAACACCCTCCTTAGGGTATCACATGTCTGACTCCCGACTCATAATCTGAAAAGAAGTTCGCACAAGGTTTGAGTTATAAAATATGAGTTTTAAAATTTCTTCTTCACTGAAACATAAACTTAGTGAAATTTATAAATATTACTGAAAATATATTTAGTATACAATATTGACACCAATTAATATTTAATAATTTAAAGAGAAATATAAAACTAACAGAAAACTTAATATACTTATTCCTTCTTGTATCCATCTGGATGCATCAGACATCTATTCTATGTCAACACTGCATGCTATCAAATCTGGAATGGTCATTCTCTGATGTTGTCTCCGATCTCAGAGTATTTATCACCCGTATGTCTAAGACAACTCGTTCCATCTATTATATAGTTTTTACCAATACAAGCACAACAACACAACATACAAAGAGGTGACATCACCTGCGCTAATACCAACATGGTAGCACAGAGATAACATAAACATCATATCATACAGATAGATCATACCAGAATTATGATTATGCCATCAATATTATTCTACTATCATCATCCAATCATTTATCAGTTGTCATAGCCAATATTCCTTAATTAATATATCATACTAGTATAAATGTTCAGATTCATTCATGCGCACTTAGACTCAGTTTTTCAAAAACAACTCCATGGAGGTTTTCACAATTTCGAGGAGAATGCTCTGTTAATTGTCAGCCTTAGCCCAAAGACAATATGCCAGTTGTTGAAAAGAATCGTGTTCTTGTCTGGTATCGTCAATGTGTTGCAACGGACTGCATTGCCAAGTGACATATGGTCCAGCCGTAGCCCATAGACAGATATCCACTGGTCGACCACCATGCCTTGACGCACTCCAAGATCCATCATAGACCTCACTATCAATTCTCATTTCCTCTTCAACCACAAGGGCCAAAATAGCTATTAGCTATACTTTATACAATGCACGAATATATCAGTGCAAGTCCAACCACAAGGGCCAAATCTTTTCAATTTCATTTGTTCAATGTAATCATATGCCTCAATGTATATTTTTCCAATGCATGTATAATGCACCAATGCCAATCACAGGCATATTTTTCCAATGCATGTAAAATGCATCAAATGCCAATCACAGGCAAAACTCGTCATTTTCTCATACAGTGTCCATACACTGGTTCAACAGTATTCATACTGTACTTTCAATAGCAAAAATCATGTTATCACATTTTCATAGTTATAAAACACTTTCGTCGTGTTTTCACAAAATTGCGCAACATTCCTGTTATGTTTTCACAATTCCACAACACTTCTGTTGCATTTTCAAAATATCGTAACACTTTTGTTACGTTTTTAAAATTCCAAAATGTTTTTATTACGTTTTCACAATACTGTAACACTACTGTTACGTTTACAAAATTTCGTAACATTTTTGTTACGTTTTCAAAATGCTGCAACTCTTCTGTTGCACTTTTAAACAACGTACTAATTTTTTAATATTTTTCTCAATCGCGTAAAAATATACATTTCTCAAATCGCATAGTATTTTTCTACTGTTTCAAAATCGCGTAACTTAAAAATCATTCTTTTAAGTCGCGTAAATCATTTTCCATCATTCTCAAAATATTTAAAACACTTTCCAAATCACATAACGATTTTTCGTCATTTTCACAATCACGTAAAAATATTCTATCACTTTTAAATCACATATTGATTTTTCAATAGTAGTTCAAATTACGTAAAATATTTAAACGTAATTCAAATCGCATAGAAATATTTTACTATATTTCAAATCGTTTTTAAGATACGTAAAATATTTTTCAATATTTTGCAATCACGTAAAATATTTCCCATTATTCCAAACATTATTTTGGACTTAAATAAATCAATATCATTTTCAACACATTTTTCAAATTGCGTAGCTTAAAAATCACGTTTTTAAGATACATAAAACATTTTTCATCACCATTTCATTACAGAAAATATTTCTTAACTTTCAAAAATTCATTTTCAACCTTTTTCAAAATAATATGACTTTGTATTTCATGTTTCACATTTTCTTACTCAAGAAAATCTTTTTCCACATTTCCTTACTCAAGAAATCCTTTTCCAAAATATAATCTACAAAAAATCACTTTTCCATTGATATAAATCAACGTTTCAAAACTTAACATTTTCTAACGTATTTCAAAACTTGAAAATCAGTTATACGTTAGTAAATTTTCAAAACACCATTATATTCTTCATTTTTCCCAAATCATTTCCAAACACAACCTTCTTCAAAATAAATTGAAGTTCGAAAACATTTTCGTTTACAAAAACTTGATTTTCTCAAGTCATAAATGCTCTAATTCCCTTTCCAAATTTTTGTGAGAAAATCATTTTGTTATAAAATCAAGGTATTTGCAAGTCTTCAAAAACCGTGAACGTGTTAATTAAAAACTGTCAAATCTTTCAAGAGACAAAACACTTCGTTTTATAAAATATCACTTTGTTCCATAAAAATTTAGGCATTACAAGCCTTCAAAAATGTGGACATGACTATTGAAACCATCAAATATTTTTCCTTCTAAATTGATATGGTTTTACACAAACAAAAACATTAAAAATCCTTTACAAAAATCGTGAGCACTTGGTCTTTGAAATCAAGTCATTTGTTCATTTTCATTTTTCACATTCTTTGCAAATCCATTTTCACTTTCTTTACAAATCCTTTTTCACTTTCTTTGCAAATCCTTAAAATCAACATTGTTATTTTCATTTAAAACTCATGTTTAGTAAAACACTTAGAAAGTTTTTACGCAAAATAAATCAATAAAAATTCTTCTAAAATCGTGTTCATGTACTCTTTGAAAAATAAATCCTTTGTTTATTTTCCTTGTTTTTCTAAACATCTCATTTCATCATCCATGAAAATATTAATTTGTGAACACCTATCTTGAGGTGTCTTGGCCGAAATTCACCATGTTCTAGGGACCAAAAATTAATTCTCTTGTTCTTGAAAAATTTCAACATAAACTCTAATCATGAGTGTCAAAATCGTGACCACTCTTCCTTTGGCTATTAGAGCCAAAAATTGATTTCCTTTCCATCATCACATCATGGCATACACATACATATTTCATCATATATACCATAAGCTACCATAAGCATGCCATAATCAAAAGCAATAAATCATGCAAATCATACAAAGCATGAACAAATAAACCAAACACATAAACACCCACAAATAATTACATGACTATGGATATGAATCCTCACATGGATTCACCATCCATCAAATATAAGACCATCTCTCACCACCATACTTGGTTGTTGAGATGGATCTCTCTCTTACCTCTTGAAGATCCTCAAAAGCTCCTTGTTTTGCTTCTTTTTCCAAGTCCTTCAACACCAAGGGCTTCTCAAATACAAAACAAAATACATAAAAATTAGTATACTAAGCTTGATTAAGAGGAACCATGGATCAAACATGGTGTGGATCATGAAAAAGAAGAGAAGAAATGAAGTTTCCTTACACTTCACCTCAAAAACCTTAGAACTTACTCTTGGAAAAACTCCTTGAAAATGAATGATTTAGAGAAAGTCTCCAACATGAAAGTTGCTTAGAATAAGGTAAGGATTCAAGAAATATGGTTGTTCGGAATTGAAGAGTGATGGAAGGTATACTTGGAGTGCTTGGCCGAAACTTAGAGGAGAAGAGTGGAGAGAAAATATTTGATGAAGTCTTGGCTTTTTGGAGGAGACAAAGATGAATTATGATAGCAAATGCATGAAATGATTTTGGGCCCTTTTTTCCTAACATTGCCGTGGAGAGTGAGTGAGAAATGAGTGAATAATTAGAGTGTTAGTCAAAGACACCAAATAATTGGAGAGTTTCCAAGTGATAGTGACAAACTTAGACTATTGGATCTTCTTCCTCCTTTAATCTTAGCCATTTAGATAAAGCTACTAAATGGATGGTCAAGATCTCTCCTTCCATGTTGCCATCCAAGGGTCACAATTGAAGTCCAAGCAATTATATAAGACCAAATTTCAACCATAGATTAAATCAATGGTTAAGATTCAATCTTGAAAATCCAAGCAATTATTTGAAGCATTATAAGCCATTGATTAATTCAATGGTTAGGATTAAGGTAGACTTTAGGTATAGCTTTAGATAGAAGACTTAATTTAGGCCATTGGATCTTTCTTCTTTAAATCCTAGCCCTTAGATGTGTCTCCAAAATGAAGGGTTAAGATTACTCCTTCAAACTTTACATCTAAGGGTCATAAATGGTCTTTGTCACTTTTTAAGACTAAATCTCCACCATAGATTAAATCCAAATCCAATGGTCATAATTGATCCATCTCCACCGTTGATTAGATTCAAATCCAACGGTCACAAATGGTCCTAGCCACTTTGCAAGACCAAATCTCCACCCTTGATCAATTCTAAATCCAATGGTTATAAATGGTCATAGCCATTATATTAGACTTATCCTACACTATTGATTAAATCGACGGTTGATATCAAAGTCTCCAATATTAGACTTGTTTCCTATTGGTCCATTATCATAACCACTAATGTTGACTTAAGAGTATAATATTTATTTTATCTGCTAAACCCCACAAAATTATATTTACTGTATTTTTATCGAATGATAATTAAATACAGTACAAAATACAGTACAAGAAATTTTCTAAAACTGTCTTCAGATTCAAGTTTAGTAAGATCCCCTATCTCCGTCTCAATAGTACAAATTTTTTTTATGCGTAGAAAAATTTTCACATTTTAAGACTCATCCCGGGCCCACGTAGAACCACTGGGACCCACAAATAGTCCAAAAACGGTTGGAGTATCATTAAAATTTCATAATCACCCATAAAATCACAAAAATTAGAAAACGCACAAATATCAAATCAGATTACGTAACATAGTTAAAACCTAATGGTAAAAATTAAATTATGTAAAGTTTTCCCCGGCCCGAAAATTTTTATTTTCCTGACACGGAGTAAATCACTCAAAACGATCAAATACGCTGACAGAATAATCAAAATAATTTTACAGTATCCAGAAATTACTAAACAATAAAATTCTGTTAACTGTCAAAATTACTGGTTAAGAGATACGGAATTTTTAGGGTGTTACAATACTCCCCCTCTTATGAAAATTTCATCCTCGAAATTTCATAACCATGATTTCACATCCTCGGAATAAATATAGATATTCCTCTTCCATCTTTTCTTCCAGTTTCCTTGTAGTTTCACCTCTTATGTTATTCAAACCATTTTAACCAATGAAAGTTCTTTGTCTCTTATTCACTTCTACTGATCACTTCTACGAATTTCCATTACCATCTTAACTTTTCACATTGACGAACTTCTTCAACTTTTGAAGAATCCACCACGCTTCCACTGCGCCACTCTGATACGTTAACATGGATACAAATATAGAAATATCCTTTCTTGCAAGATATTCCTTCAATTGCAGGAGATGAAAGAAAATATCATGGAAAATAACAAAACGAATTGAATATGTTATCAAACATATCCAGCAACGAATTGGATGTAACCCCAATTTTCAAGAATAGATTTTCTCTGAATTACTCACACTTTGTTGAAATAATCTCATAGGATATGGTTGGAAAATAACCAAAACTAACACAAAGATTTGATCTATAACAATATTTGAATAACACAAGTAGCTCGATCGGCTAAGAATAGAAACAGAAAGAAATATGTAACACCCCAAAATTTCCAATCTCTTAAACAGTAATTTTGTGATTAACAATTTCAATTTCACCGCTTAGTGATTTCTGAATATGTGTAAAATTAATTTGATTATTCCGTCAGTATTTTGATCGTTTGAGTGATTTACTCGTGTCGGGAAAATAAAAATTTTTGGACCGGGAAAACTTTACGTAATTTAATTTTTACCGTTAGGTAATTAATTTACGTGTCGATTTGATATTTATACATTTTATAATTTTTGTGATTTTATGGATGATTTTGAAATTTTTCCTGTTTGTGGGCCCCGCAAGGGGTATGTGGGCCCAGGTGGCCATACGTGGGCCCAGGTGGGTCCCACAAAGTGAAAAAATTTTCTACGCATAGAAAAATTTGTACTGTTTAGACGGAGACAGGGGATCTTACTAAACCTGAATCCGGAAACAGTTTTTAAAATTTTATTGTACTGTATTTTATACTGTATTTAATTATCGGATGATAAAAATACAGTAAAAAAAGATTATTCGTAGGATACAAGAATAAATATTATACTGCGTAGTCAACAAAGAGAGCTTGACTTGATATATATCCTTGGATGAGAATACTTAGTTTGAATATTAACCATTGATTTAATCAAAGGTTAAGAAACAAACTTAATAAAGAAGCCTTGGATAATAACCATTGATTTGATCAATGGTGTGAGAATAAGCTTAGTTAGGAAGGCTTTGATATCAACCATAGATATAATCAAAGGTGTAGAATTGGTCTTGAAAAATGACAAAGACCATTTATAACCATTGGATTTAGATTAAATCAAGGGTGGAGATTTAATCTTAAAAAGTAACAAAGACCATTTATGACCATTGGATGAAGAATTAATCAATGGTGGAAATTTGGTCTTCTAAAGTAGCAAAGACTAATTAGGACCCTTGGATTTAAAGTTTGAAGAAGCAATCTTGACCATTAATTTTGGAGACACATCTAAGGGCTAAATTTAAATTTAAAGGAGAAAAATCCAATGGCCCAGATTTAGTCTTCTAAAATTAAAAATCTACCTAAATCCTAACCATTGAATTAATCAATGGCTAGAAATGTTTCAAATGGTGGCAAATAATGAAGACAACTTTATTGAATGCATTATGAAGAGAAGGTGATGGATTTGGCTTGTTTAGAAGACAAAGAAAAAGCTTTATGACATTATTTGATGCTTTATGTCAATTATGACTAGCTTTAGTCAATTTTGTTTCATTATTGCTTTGTTTGCATTCAAGAAGAATGCATGAAGGGGGGGTACGGTTTTGGTCTGATTTTGGGAGCTTTGAAGACCATATTGGTCACCTTTGGTCATTATTGACCATACTTCATCATTCTTGAAACTTTCCTTCAAGCAAAGCTCTTAGAAAATTTTCTCTCCTTCTCCTTCTAGCATGGTTCGGTCTTGACATCCAAGAGCACCTTCCATCACTCAAAAATTTCATCCAACTTGATTTTCTAAACCTAAACACCATTCTAAGAACATCTCTAGTTATGAGTTTTTCCAAAATCATTCATCTTGATCTTCAAATTCAAGCTTCAAGTTTCTATCAAAAAATCAAAAATTTCATCTTTGTTCTTCAAAATACACCATTCGGTCATACTACCTAAAATCACCATCCAAGCTCTTTTAATTTCATCCAACCTTAGATCTTGAATCTCCATGATATTCTAAGCAACTTTCATGTTGGAGATTTTCTCTAAATCATTCATCTTCAAGGAGTTTCTTCAAGATCAAAGTTATTAGATTTTTGAGGTGAAGTATAAGGAAACTTCATTTTCTTCTCTCTTTTTCATGATCTAAGCCATGTTTGATCCATGGTTCCTCTTAATCAAGCTTAGTATACTAATTTTTATGTATTTTGTTTTGTATTTGAGAAGCCCTTGGTGGTGAAGGACTTGGAAAAAGAAGCAAATCAAGAAGCTTTTGAGGATCTTCAAGAGGTAAGAGGGAGATCCATCTCACCAACCAAGCATGGTGGTGAGAGATGGTATTTTATTTGATGGATGTGGAATCCATGTGAGGATTCATATCCATGGTCATGTAATTAATTTGTGGGTGTTTATGAGCTTTGATTAATTTTCTATGCTTGATATGCTTTGCATGATTTTATAGCTTTGATGATATGCTTGAAATGCTATACATGCTTTTATGGCTTTGATGGTATGCTTATATTATTTATGATGAAATATATATGTATATGCCATGACTTGATGATGGAAAGGAAATTGATTTTTGGCTCCAATAGCCAAGGAAGAGCTACGGTTTTGATGCCCTTGATTAGGGTTCATGTTGAAAATTTTCAAGAACAAAAGAATTGATTTTTTTAGTACTTAGAACATGGTGGATTTCGAACAAGACACCTCAACATAGGTGTTATAACTTAAGATTTTCATGAATGATGAAAACGTATGATTTGAAGAATTTGGAAAATAAACAAAGGGTTTGTTTTTCAAGAGAACAAGAACACGGTTTTTAGAAGGATTTTTATTAATTTATTTTGTGTAAAAATTTTCTAAGTGTTTAACTAAACATGAGATTTAAATGAAAATAGCAATGATGATTTTAAGGATTTGCAAAGAAAGTGAAAAAGGATTTGTAAAGAAAGTGAAAATGGATTTGCAAAGAAAGTAAAAAATTGAAAATGAACAAATGATTTGATTTTCAAAGACTATGAGTCTTATGTTTTTGTAAAGGATTTTTAATGGTTTTGTTTGTGTAAAACCATATCAATTTAAAAGAAAAAATATTTGATGGTTTCAATAGTCATGTCCACGTTTTTTTTTAAGGCTTGTAATGCCTTGATTTTTTTGAACTTCAAAGTGGAAACGTAACTGGATTTAATACAAGGATTTTGGAAAGGGAATCAGAGCGTTTATCACTTGAGAAAAATCAAGTTTTTGTAAACGAAAATGTTTTCGAACTTCAATTTATTTTGAAGAAGGTTGTGTTTGGAAAGAATTTGGGAAAAATGGAGAATATAATGGTGTTTTGAAAATTTACTAACGTATAACTTATTTTCAAGTTTTGAAATACGTTAGAAAAACGTTAAGTTTTGAAACGTTGATTTACATCAATGGAAAAGTGATTTTTGTGAAGTAAATTTTGAAAAAGAATTTCTTGAGTAAAGAACTGTGGAAAAATATTTTCTTGAGTAAGAAAATATATTAAATGAAATATAAAGTTATATTATTTTGAGAAAAGTTGAAAAGGAATTTTTGAAGGTTAAGAAGTATTTTCTGGAATGAAATTGTGATGAAAAATGATTTACGTATTTTAAAAACGTGATTTTTAAGCTACGCAATTTTGAACAATGTGTTAAAAATGATATTGATTTATTCAAGTCCAAAATAATATTTGGAATATTGAGGAATATTTTATGTGATTGAAAAATGTTGAAAAATATTTTATGTATCTTAAAAACAATTTGAAATACAGTAAAATATTTCTACGCGATTTGAAAAATGTTTAAATATTTCTACACGATTTGGAAAGCGTTTAAATATTTTACGCGACTGAAATATTGTTGAAAAATCACTACATGATTTGAATAGTGACAGAATATTTTTACGTGATTGTGAAAATGATAGAAAATTGTTATGTGATTTGGAAAGTGTTTTAAATATTTTGAGAATGATGAAAAATGATTTTTAAGTTACGCGATTTTGAAACAGTAGAAAAATACTATGTGATTTGAGAAACGTATGTTTTTACGCGATTGAGAAAAACGTTAAAAATTAGTACGTGGTTTAAAAGTGCAACAAAAGAGTTACAACATTTTGAAAACGTAACAAAATGTTACGAAATTTTGTAAACGTAACAGTAGTGTTACGGTATTGTAAAAACATAATAAAAACATTTTGGATTTTTAAAAAAACGTAACAAAAGTGTTACGGTATTGTGAAAATATAAAAGAAAAGTTATGGTATTGTGAAAACATAACAGAAAAGTTTTTAGATTGTGAAAACGTAACAAAAATGTTACGAGATTGTGAAAATGCGGTAAAAGTGTTTTACAACTATGAAAACGTGATAACATGATTTTCGTTGTTGAAAGTACAGAATGATTACTGTTGAACCAGTGTCCATACACTGTTTGTGAGAAAATGACATATTTGTCTATGATTGGTATTTGGTGCATTATACATGCATTGGAATGGTCCGATGAGGACTGAATATGGCTGATTGCCTAGGAGAAAACACACCTCTTGAGCGGGTGCGATATGCGTAGTGTAGGTCACCGGTTGACCTTGGGGACATCGGGGTGTGGGTTGCCTACAATGGACAGTGAGTCGCTCTACTGTAATCGTAGGTTAGACCGACGCGACACACAGATGATCCTGACCGAGACACTATTCTTAATCAAGATCTGATAAAGACTGTCGTGTATATGCTAGATGTGCAAAAATCAAAATGAGGATTATAGCACGTGGTCTGAGGCATGTGGTACCGACAGATTCTTTTCGATCATTTCTCCGACCTGAGTTTAGCTCCATGGAGTAGGAAATCGAGTCTTGTGTACATGCATAAACTGAATATTTATATTTGTGTGATATATATTAATTGAGGAATATTGGCTATGACAATTGTTTTGAATACTTGGATGATGATGATGATAATGCTGAAGGCATTATCATAATTGTTGTTTATGATAATTGAATTGATATATGATTGGATGATGATAGTTGATTAATGTTGATAGCATGATTTTAATATTGTATCTGTGTGATAACCATAATGATGATGGCATGATTGTAATTATGATATTGTTGTTTGTGTTATCTCTGTCTGCCATGTTGAGTACTGCTGGTGTAGGTGATCTCACCTCTTTGTTATGTTGTTTTTGCTATGTCTGTATTATTAAAATTATACAGTAGAAGGAACAAGTTGTCTTAGACATAGCGGGTGACAAATACCTCTACGTTTGGAGACAACATCAGAGAATGACCTTGCAGACAGTGTTGAAACGGAAAAGATGTTTGAGGACAAGGAACAGACATAGAATAAATGTCTGATGCTTCAAGATGGACATTCCGATGAACATTCTGACATTAGGGACAACAATAAGGAGTGGACATTCATAACTTGTTGGGGAGCAGTGTTGACAAGGAGTAGAGTTCTGATGTATCAAGTTTGATACAGGAGAAGGAACAAGTATGTTAAGTTTTCATCGTTAGTGTTACACCGTGCTATTAAGTAGGAACCGTAATGGGTTTGCTACTGTGGAAAAAGAAAGAACAAAAGAGTCTGTCAATTTATATTTCTCTTTAAATTG
This sequence comes from Ormosia emarginata, assembly GCA_029884605.1. Classification (NCBI taxonomy): domain Eukaryota; kingdom Viridiplantae; phylum Streptophyta; class Magnoliopsida; order Fabales; family Fabaceae; genus Ormosia; species Ormosia emarginata. The sequence goes on along the minus strand of JAQQTP010000074.1, from coordinate 19,865,865 downwards.
TGTGTCAATATTGAATAATGAGTAATTGAAATATGATTACCTAATATTTTCAGTAAATTTACGTGTCAGTAAAGAAAGAAATTTTTAAAACCATATTTTTATAATTCAAACTTGTGTGAACTTCTTTTCAGATTATGAGTCGGGAGTCGGAAAATGTGATGCCCTAGAGAGGGTGTTACATTAGTTGGTATCAGAGCTTAAGGTTTAAGTGTCAGAGCACGGTTTGAGTCTTTTGGGGTTTGTGGTTAGGTCTGTTTTGCTTGTGTTGTGTTCTCTGTGTGTTTGCTTTCCTTTTGTTTTCTGAAAGGAAAACAAAATAAAATTGTATAAAATGGATATCAGATCCATTTTAGTTTGATTTATTCGTTTCTGAAGAAAGGAAACAAAATAGGTTGTATAAAATGTATATCAGATCCATTTTATTTTGATTCGTTCATCGTTGAAGGAAGGACAATGACTCGTGATAGATGTACACGTCTGGAAGCGAAAAGCAATGGTGGTGATATGACTGCAACTTTGGAAGTAAAACAAATAGTGGCTGAAGCAATTATACAGCAAACTCAGAAGATTGTTCAACAATAAGAATTGATAGTTGAAGCTAAGATTTTGTTAGAGTTGAATCAATCTCAGAATAAGAGACCCTGTAACGTTGGACCTTTTTGGTTACGAAAAAGGGGAAATTGTAAGGTCAAGCGATTCCAGCAGAAAACGTACTTGCAATCTCCAGGAAGCCAACAACAACAACAATCTCGTAGTAGATGTACGTGTATGGAAGCAGAACGTGATATAATAATGTGGTTACAGACTATAGAAACAATGCGAAGGACAACCGAAGTGACAAGTACAGCGAGAACGGAGGAATAACTTGGGATAGTTATACTTATGTGGAAGTGGAACATGTTACTAGTAATGCGATTGCGGCTACGGGAGCAACGGGAGCAATGTGGAAAGACGATTTGCATGAACAAAGGACCGTTGTTCAGTGGAAACTAGAAGTTGAAGTTCAGGATCTGATGAAAGAGAATCAGTCTTGGAATATAAGATTTTGTAAATTTGGAACCTAGTATTTTCTTAGGGATATTGGGAAAGTAATTGATTTCAATGGGAAATGAAATTACAACCATTGAGAAACCAGAACCAAGAAGTGAAGTGGAAAGGGGCACTTAATGAAAGATTGGATGTTCAAGGAAACACTTTGTTTTAAGTGTGGAAAGTTTGGACACATTTCCATAAATTGTATTCCATTAAAAATAGAATTTTCTGTTAGTAAAATCTCGGATAGTAGAGAGAATTGAGACGTTGAATGGAACGGGAATGTTCTGAACGAAGGATTTAAACAAGGGAGATTTTGTTATTGGAGCTAATTCTATAGACCATACTGAATATTTCTATGAATAACCTAATCTTTATGGCATATGATTGAGTAGATCAATTATATGTTAGAGTTATTATTCGTAAACCTCTGATTTGATTACTTATGTACCTATTCTTAGCCGATCAAGCTATTCAAATTATTCAAATTGTTGTTGCGGGTCAAATATTTGTGTGAGTTTGATCTGTTTACCTCTTTCATAAATAGATGTGATCTTTGAAAATGGATTGGTTATTTTTCAACCATATCCTATGAGATTATCTCAGTAAAATGCTAGTATTCCGAAAAAACTCATATCAGGAAAAATCAAATTCTTATTGGATATCTCTAGTAACATATCGATAATTTGGCTACCTTTTCTTTACGAGCCTTCGTAATTTCCTTTCATGTATTGCAATTGTAAGACGGAAAAGAAAGAAGGAATATATTGCAAGAAAGGATATTCCTATCTATAACCATGTCGCAGTATCAGAATGGTGCAGCGGAAGGGTGGTGGATTCTTCGAAAGTTGAAACTATTTCTTCAAGGAAAAAAAAAATCAAAAACAGTAACGGAAATCCATAGTACTGTGATGCGTTACATTAGTTGGTATGTAGACTGTTGGATTAAGAATTAGTTGGTTGAAAGGAGAATTCAGCTAGAGAGACATTTCCTGTTACAAGCAAAATCTAGAATATATATAGTGATACGAGAATAAGAAAATTTTAAGTAAGACATTACATTAGTTGGAAAATACATTAGTTGGAAATTATCTAAGAAAAACTATTCTAGGCATGAATGAAGATTGATAATCGCTGTATTGGTATCAGAAATATGGAAAATACTTTCTTTTTGGAGTAACATTCAACATCTTCAGCAACTAAGAATCTGAGATATCCATTTGATCAGGAGAAGTTGAACGTCGAAGCAAAAAAAGTTTTGTTGGCTAGAATAGTATGTAAAGACGTTAAGGAAGATGCAACATGAGACCTTGGAGAAAAGCTAAAAGAGTAATGTTCACATCCTTAGATGTGAAATCACGTTCATCAAATTTCGAGACGAAATTTCTTTTTAGAGGGGAGTAATGTAACACCTCAAAATTTCCAATCTCTTAAACAAGTAATTTTGACGATTAATAGCAATTTCACCGCTTGTTTAGTGATTTCTCGAAATGTAAAATTAATTTGATTATTCCGTCAGCGTATTTGATCGTTTTGAGTGATTTACTCCGTGTCAGGAAAATAAAAATTTTCGGGCCAGGGAAAACTTTACGTAATTTAATTTTTACCGTTAGGTAATTAATTTACGTAATCTGATTTGATATTTATGCATTTTATAATTTTTGTGATTTTATGGATGATTTTGAAATTTTTTCCTGTTTGTGGGCCCATAAAAGTATGTGGGCCTTGGCCATACGTGGGCCCAGTGGGTCCCACAAAGTGAAAAAATTTTCTACGCATAGAAAAATTTGTACTGTTTAGACGGAGACAGGGGATCTTACTAAACCTGAATCCAAAAATAGTTTTTAAAATTTTATTGTACTGTATTTTATACTGTATTTAATTATCGGATGATAAAAATACAGTAAAAAAAGATTATTCGTAGAATACAAGAATAAATATTATCTTTAATGTCAACAAAGAGAGCTTGACTTGATATATATCCTTGGATGAGAATACTTAGTTTGAATATTAACCATTGATTTAATCAAAGGTTAAGAAACAAACTTAATAAAGAAGCCTTGGATAATAACCATTGATTTGATCAATGGTGTGAGAATAAGCTTAGTTAGGAAGGCTTTGATATCAACCATAGATATAATCAAATGTGTAGAATTGGTCTTGAAAAATGACAAAGACCATTTATAACCATTGGATTTAGATTAAATCAAGGGTGGAGATTTAATCTTAAAAAGTAACAAAGACCATTTATGACCATCGGATGAAGAATTAATCAATGGTGGAAATTTGGTCTTCTAAAGTAGCAAAGACTAATTAGGACCCTTGGATTTAAAGTTTGAAGAAGCAATCTTGACCCTTAATTTTGGAGACACATCTAAAATTTAGAATTTAAAGGAGAAAAATCCAATGGCCTAGATTTAGTCTTCTAAAATTAAAAATCTACCTAAATCCTAACCATTGAATTAATCAATGGCTAGAAATGTTTCAAATGGTGGCAAATAATGAAGACAACTTTATTGAATGCATTATGAAGAGAAGGTGATGGATTTGGCTTGTTTAGAAGACAAAGAAAAAGCTTTATGACATTATTTGATGCTTTATGTCAATTATGACTAGCTTTAGTCAATTTTGTTTCATTATTGCTTTGTTTGCATTCAAGAAGAATGCATGAAGGGGGGGTACGGTTTTGGTCTGATTTTGGGAGCTTTGAAGACCATATTGGTCACCTTTGGTCATTATTGACCATACTTCATCATTCTTGAAACTTTCTTCAAGAAAGCTTTCTTAGAAAATTTTCTCTCCTTCTCCTTCTAGCATGGTTCGGTCTTGACATCCAAGAGCACCTTCCATCACTCAAAAATTTCATCCAACTTGATTTTCTAAACCTAAACACCATTCTAAGAACATCTCTAGTTATGAGTTTTTCCAAAATCATTCATCTTGATCTTCAAATTCAAGCTTCAAGTTTCTATCAAAAAATCAAAAATTTCATCTTTGTTCTTCAAAATACACCATTCGGTCATACTACCTAAAATCACCATCCAAGCTCTTTTAATTTCATCCAACCTTAGATCTTGAATCTCCATGATATTCTAAGCAACTTTTATGTTGGAGATTTTCTCTAAATCATTCATCTTCAAGGAGTTTCTTCAAGATCAAAGTTATTGGATTTTTGAGGTGAAGTATAAGGAAACTTCATTTTCTTCTCTCTTTTTCATGATCTAAGCCATGTTTGATCCATGGTTCCTCTTAATCAAGCTTAGTATACTAATTTTTATGTATTTTGTTTTGTATTTGAGAAGCCCTTGGTGGTGAAGGACTTGGAAAAAGCAAATCAAGAAGCTTTTGAGGATCTTCAAGAGGTAAGAGGAGATCCATCTCACCAACCAAGCATGGTGGTGAGAGATGATATTTTATTTGATGGATGTGGAATCCATGTGAGGATTCATATCCATGGTCATGTAATTAATTTGTGGGTGTTTATGAGCTTTGATTAATTTTCTATGCTTGATATGCTTTGCATGATTTTATAGCTTTGATGATATGCTTGAAATGCTATACATGCTTTTATGGCTTTGATGGTATGCTTATATTATTTATGATGAAATATATATGTATATGCCATGACTTGATGATGGAAAGGAAATTGATTTTTGGCTCCAATAGCCAAGGAAGAGCTACGGTTTTGATGCCCTTGATTAGGGTTCATGTTGAAAATTTTCAAGAACAAAAGAATTGATTTTTTTAGTACTTAGAACATGGTGGATTTCGAACAAGACACCTCAACATAGGTGTTATAACTTAAGATTTTCATGAATGATGAAAACGTATGATTTGAAGAATTTGGAAAATAAACAAAGGGTTTGTTTTTCAAGAGAACAAGAACACAGTTTTTAGAAGGATTTTTATTAATTTATTTTGTGTAAAAAGTTTCTAAGTGTTTAACTAAACATGAGATTTAAATGAAAATAGCAATGATGATTTTAAGGATTTGCAAAGAAAGTGAAAAAGGATTTGTAAAGAAAGTGAAAATGGATTTGCAAAGAAAGTGAAAAATTGAAAATGAACAAATGATTTGATTTTCAAAGACTATGAGTCTTATGTTTTTGTAAAGGATTTTTAATGGTTTTGTTTGTGTAAAACCATATCAATTTAAAAGAAAAAATATTTGATGGTTTCAATAGTCATGTCCACGTTTTTTTTAAGGCTTGTAATGCCTTGATTTTTTTGAATTTAAAAGTGGAAACGTAACTGGATTTAATACAAGGATTTTGGAAAGGGAATCAGAGCGTTTATCACTTGAGAAAAATCAAGTTTTTGTAAACGAAAATGTTTTCGAACTTCAATTTATTTTGAAGAAGGTTGTGTTTGGAAAGGATTTGGGAAAAATGGAGAATATAATGGTGTTTTGAAAATTTACTAACGTATAACTTATTTTCAAGTTTTGAAATACGTTAGAAAAATGTTAAGTTTTGAAACGTTGATTTACATCAATGGAAAAGTGATTTTTGTGAAGCATATTTTGAAAAAGAATTTCTTGAGTAAAGAACTGTGGAAAAATATTTTCTTGAGTAAGAAAATATATTAAATGAAATATAAAGTTATATTATTTTGAGAAAAGTTGAAAAGGAATTTTTGAAGGTTAAGAAGTATTTTCTGGAATGAAATTGTGATGAAAAATGATTTACGTATTTTAAAAACGTGATTTTTAAGCTACGCAATTTTGAACAATGTGTTAAAAATGATATTGATTTATTCAAGTCCAAAATAATATTTGGAATATTGAGGAATATTTTATGTGATTGAAAAATGTTGAAAAATATTTTATGTATCTTAAAAACAATTTGAAATACTGATAAAATATTTCTACGCGATTTGAAAAATATTTAAATATTTCTACACGATTTGGAAAGCGTTTAAATATTTTACTGCGATTGAAATATTGTTGAAAAATCACTACGTGATTTGAATAGTGACAGAATATTTTTACGTGATTGTGAAAATGATAGAAAATTGTTATGTGATTTGGAAAGTGTTTTAAATATTTTGAGAATGATGAAAAATCATTCTTTTAAGTTACGCGATTTTGAAACAGTGGAAAAATACTATGCGATTTGAGAAACGTATGTTTTTACGCGATTGAGAAAAATGTTAAAAATTAGTACGTGGTTTAAAAGTGCAACAGAAGAGTTACAACATTTTGAAAACGTAACAGAAATGTTACGAAATTTTGTAAACGTAACAGTAGTGTTACAGTATTGTAAAAACGTAATAAAAACATTTTGGAATTTTAAAAACGTAACAAAAATGTTACGGTATTGTGAAAATATAAAAGAAGTGTTATGGTATTGTGAAAACATAACAAAAAAGTTTTTAGATTGTGAAAACGTAACAAAAATGTTACGAGATTGTGAAAATACGGTAAAAGTGTTTTACAACTATGAAAACGTGATAACATGAATTTCGCTGTTGAAAGTACATAATGATTACTGTTGAACCAGTGTCCATACACTGTTTGTGAGAAAATGACATATTTGTCTTTGATTGGTATTTGGTGCATTATACATGCATTGGAATGGTCCGATGAGGACTGAATATGGCTGATTGCCTAGGAGAAGACACACCTCTTGAGCGGGTGCGATATGCGTAGTGTAGGTCACTGGTTGACCTTGGGGGACATCGGGGTGCGGGTTGCCTACAATGGACAGTGAGTCTCTCTACTGTAACCGTAGGTTAGACCGACGCGACACACCGATGATCCTGACCGAGACACTATTCTTAATCAAGATCTGATAAAGACTGTCGTGTATATGCTAGATGTGTAAAAATCAAAATGAGGATTATAGCACGTGGTCTGAGGCATGTGGTACCAACAGATTCTTTTCGATCATTTCTCCGACCTGAGTTTAGCTCCATGGAGTAGGAAATCGAGTCTTGTGTACATGCATAAACTGAATATTTATATTTGTGTGATATATATTAATTGAGGAATATTGGCTATGACAATTGTTTTGAATACTTGGATGATGATGATGATAATCTTTGAAGGCATTATCATAATTGTTTTATGATAATTGAATTGATATATGATTGGATGATGATAGTTGATTAATGTTGATAGCATGATTTTAATATTGTATCGTGTGATAACCATAATGATGATGGCATGATTGTAATTATGATATTGTTGTTTGTGTTATCTCTGTGCTGCCATGTTGGTACTGGTGTAGGTGATCTCACCTCTTTGTTATGTTGTTTTTGCTATGTCTGTATTATTAAAATTATACAGTAGAAGGAACAAGTTGTCTTAGACATAGCGGGTGACAAATACCTCTACGTTTGGAGACAACATCAGAGAATGACCTTGCGAGGCAGTGTTGAAACGAAAAGATGTTTGAGGACAAGGAACAGACATAGAATAAATGTCTGATGCTTCAAGATGGACATTCCGATGAACATTCTGACATTAGGGACAACAATAAGGAGTGGACATTCATAACTTGTTGGGGAGCAGTGTTGACAAGGAGTAGAGTTCTGATGTATCAAGTTTGATACAGGAGAAGGAACAAGTATGTTAAGTTTTCATCATTAGTGTTACACCGTGCTATTAAGTAGGAACCGCAATGGGTTTGCTACTGTGGAAAAAGAAAGAACAAAAGAGTCTGTCAATTTATATTTCTCTTTAAATTGTGTGTCAATATTGAATAATGAGTAATTGAAATATGATTACCTAATATTTTCAGTAAATTTACGTGTCAGTAAAGAAAGAAATTTTTAAAACCATATTTTTATAATTCAAACTTGTGTGAACTTCTTTTCAGATTATGAGTCGGGAGTCGGAAAATGTGATGCCCTAGAGAGGGTGTTACAAAATAGACCAGAGGATTACGGATAACTCTAAAATATAATTGATCTACTCAATCATATTACACAAAGAACGAATTACCTCTTGTAGTTTCCTTCAACTCGAAAGATATACAAAATTTTACTGATCAAAATAATAATCTAAAATGTGTCCTTTGTAGTTTCCTTGACGTACATTCCTTCATTAAGTACCTTGTTTACATCTTCAACTCGTGGTTGTAACATTTCCATTGAAATCAATTACTTTCTCAATATTCTAAAAAAAAAATACCAAGTTCTTAAAATTTATATTAAGACATTCTCTTTCATCGAGAACTTCAACTTTTCAAATCCTCTCTTCGCATAATCTCTTTCCACTTTGCTCCCGTAGGCAAAATGTACTCTAACTTTCCACTTTCACACAAACAACTTCCCGTTTCCTTTTTTTTTTTTTCCGAGGCGTACATTCCTTCATTAAAACAACACCTTTTGGAAAACTTTCACATCACTAACCCCAAAAGACTCAAACTTAACTAATGTGACACCTTTGGTTTCCTCAATGGTTGTTCGCAAGTATAAAATATGTCTTTCCATTGAAATCATAATCAATTACTTTCTCAATATTCTAAAAAAAATACCAAGTTCTCTTTTAACGAGATTACCCTAAATCTTATATTCCAAGATTCCTTCTTGTATCCATCCGGATGCATTAGATTCTCTTTCATCGGATCCTCGAACTTCTTAACTTTATCACCCGTATGTCTAAGACAACTCGTTCCATCTATTATATAGTTCAATACGATCCTCTCTTTCTCAATATTCTAAAAAAAAAAATACCAAGTTCGAGATTACGAAATCTTTATTCCAAGACTTTGCTCAACTTCCGCTTTTACGCTGTTCAACGATCCTCTCTTCGTGCAGTCGTCTTTCCACTTTGCTCCCGTAGCTGCAACTACATTACTAGTAACATGTTCCACTTTCACACAAGTACAACTATCCCGAGCCATTTCCTTTTTTTTTTCCCGAGGCGTGCGGATCGAAATACAATGGATCTGATATCCATTATAAACAACATTGTTTCCTTTTGGAAAACAATAACACAGAGAATACAACACAAGCAAAATAGACCTAACCACAAACCCCAAAAGACTCAAACCGTGCTCTGATACTAACTAATGTGACACCTTCCTTAGGGTATCACATGTCTGACTCCCGACTCATAATCTGAAAAGAAGTTCGCACAAGGTTTGAGTTATAAAATATGAGTTTTAAAATTTTTTCTTTACTGAAACATAAACTTACTGAAATTCATAACTATTACTGAAAATATATTTAGTATACAATATTAACACCAATTAATATTTAACAATTTAAAGAGAAATATAAAACTAACAGAAAACTCTCTTTTTAACAGTAGCAAACCCTATAACGGGTTCTACTTAATAGCACAGTACAACACTAACGAGAAAACTTAACATACTTATTCCTTCTTGTATCCATCTGGATGCATTAGACATCTGTTCTATGTCAACACTATACGCTATCAAATCTGGAATGGTCATTCTCTGATGTTGTCTCCGATCTTAGAGTATTTATCACCCGTATGTCTAAGACAACTCGTTCCATCTATTATATAGTTTTTGCCAATACAAGCACAACAACACAACATACAAAGAGGTGAGATCACCTACGCCAATACCAACATGGTAGCACAGAAATAACACAAACAACATATCACACAGATAGATCATACCAGAATTATGATCATGCCATCAATATTAATCAACTATCATTATCCAATCATTTATCAATTGCCATAGCCAATATTCCACAAATAATATATCACACTGGTATAAATGTTCAGATTCATGCATGCGCGCATAAACTCAGTTTTTCAAAAACGACTCCATGGAGGTTTTCACAATTTTGAGGAGAATGCTCTGTTAATTGTCAGCCTTAGCCCAAAGACAATCTTCTAATTGTTGAAAAGAATCATGTTCTTGTCGGGTATCGTCAATGCGTTGCAATGGACTGCATCGCCAAGTGGCATATGGTCCAGCCATAGCACACAGATAGATATCCACTGGTCGACTGCCGCGCCTTGACGCACCCCAAGATCCATCATAGACCTCACTATCAATTCTCATTCCCTCTTCAACCACAAGGGCCAAAATAGCTATTAGCTATACTTTATACAATGCACAAATATATTAGTGCAAGTCCAACCACAAGGGCCAAGTCTTTTCAATTTCATTTGTTCAATGTAATCATATGCCTCAACGCACATTTTTCCAATGCATTTATAATGCACCAATGCCAATCACAGGCATATCTTTCCAATGCATATAAAATGCACCAAATGCCAATCACAGGCAAAACTCGTCATTTTCTCATACAGTGTCCATACACTGGTTCAACAGTATTCATACTGTACTTTCAACAGCGAAAATCATGTTATCACATTTTCATAGTTATAAAACACTTTCGTTGTGTTTTCACAAAATTGCGCAACATTCCCGTTATGTTTTCACAATTTCCCAACACTTCTGTTGCATTTTCAAAATATCGTAACACTTTTGTTATGTTTTTAAAATTTTAAAACATTTTTATTACGTTTTCACAATACCGTAACACTACTATTACATTTACAAAATTTCGTAACATTTCTGTTACGTTTTCAAAATGTTGCAACTCTTCTGTTGCACTTTTAAACCACGTACTAATTTTTCAATGTTTTTCTCAATCGCGTAAAAATATATGTTTCTCAAATCGCATAGTATTTTTCCACTGTTTCAAAATCGCGTAACTTAAAAATCATTCTTTTAAGTCGCATAAATCATTTTCCATCATTCTTAAAATATTTAAAACGCTTTCCAAATCACATAACGATTTTTCGTCATTTTCACAATCACGTAAAAATATTCTATCACATTTAAATCACATATTGATTTTTCAATAGTAGTTCAAATTACGTAAAATATTTAAACGTAATTCAAATCGCGTAGAAATATTTTACTATATTTCAAATCGTTTTAAGATACGTAAAATATTTTTCAACATTTTACAATCACGTAAAATATTCCTCAATATTCCAAACATTATTTTGGACTTAAATAAATCAATATCATTTTCAACACATTTTTTCAAATTGCGTAGCTTAAAAATCACGCTTTTAAGATACGTAAAACATTTTTCATCACCATTTCATTACGTAAAAATATTTCTTAACCTTCAAAAATTTCTCTTTCAACCTTTCTCAAAATAATATGACTTTGTATTTCTTTTTTCACATTTTCTTACTCAAGAAAATCTTTTTCCACATTTCTTTACTCAAGAAATCCTTTTCCAAAATATAATGCACAAAAAATCACTTTTCCATTGATATAAATCAACGTTTCAAAACTTAACATTTTCTAACGTATTTCATAACTTGAAAATCAGTTATACGTTAGTAAATTTTCAAAACACCATTATATTCTTCATTTTTCCCAAATCATTTCCAAACATAACCTTCTTCAAAATAAATTGAAGTTCGAAAACATTTTCGTTTACAAAAACTTGATTTTCTCAAGTGATAAACACTCTAATTTCCTTTCCAAATTCTTGTGCGAAAATCATTTTGTTATAAAATCAAGGTATCCGAAAGTCTTCAAAAACCGTGAATGTGTTCGTTGAAAACTGTCAAATCTTTCGAGAGACAAAACACTTCGTTTTATAAAATATCACTTTGTTCCATAAAAATGTAGGCATTACAAGCCTTCAAAAACGTGGACATGACTATTGAAACCATCAAATATTTTTCCTTCTAAATTGATATGGTTTTACACAAACAAAACCATTAAAAATCCTTTACAAAAACTGTGAACACTTGGTCTTTGAAATCAAGTCATTTGTTCATTTTCATTTTTTACTTTCTTTGCAAATCCTTAAAATCAACATTGCTATATTCATTTAAACCTCATGTTCAGTAAAACACTTAGAAACTCTTTACACAAAATATATCAATAAAAATCCTTCTAAAACCATGTTCATGTACTCTTTGAAAAATAAATCCTTTGTTTCTTTTTCTTGTTTTTCTAAACATCTCATTTTATCATCCATGAAAATATTAATTTGTGAACACCTATCTTGAGGTGTCTTGGCCGAAATTCACCATGTTCTAGGGACCAAAAATTAATTCTCTTGTTCTTGAAAAATTTCAACATAAACTCTAATCATGAGTGTCAAAACCGTGACCACTCTTCCTTTGGCCATTGGAGCCAAAAATTGATTTCATTTCCATCATCACATCATGGCATACACATACATATTTCATCATATATACCATAAGCTACCATAAGCATGTCATAATCAAAAGCAATAAATCATGCAAATCATACAAAGCATGAACAAATAAACCAAACACATAAACACCCACAAATAATTACATGACCATGGATATGAATCCTCACATGGATTCACCATCCATCAAATATAAGACCATCTCTCACCACCATACTTGGTTGGTGAGAGATGGATCTCCCTCTTACCTCTTGAAGATCCTCAAAAGCTCCTTGTTTTGCTTCTTTTTCCAAGTCCTTCAACACCAAGGGCTTCTCAAATACAAAACAAAATACATAAAAATTAGTATACTAAGCTTGATTAAGAGGAACCATGGATCAAACATGGTTTAGATCATGAAAAAGAAGAGAAGAAATGAAGTTTCCTTACAATTCACCTCAAAAACCTTAGAACTTGCTCTTGGAAAAACTCCTTCAAAATGAATGATTTAGAGAAAGTCTCCAACATAAAAGTTGCTTAGAATAAGGTAAGGATTCAAGAAATATGGTTGTTTAGAATTAAAGAGTGATGGAAGGTATACTTGGAGTGCTTGGCTGAAACTTAGAGGAGAAGAGTGGAGAGAAAATATTTATGAAGTCTTGGCTTTCTGGAGGAGACAAAGATGAATTATGATAGCAAATGCATGAAATGATTTTGGCCCCCTTTTTCCTAACATTGCCATGGAGAGTAAGTGAGAAATGAGTGAATAATTAGAGTGTTAGTCAAAGACACCAAATAATTGGAGAGTTTCCAAGTGATAGTAACAAACTTGGACCATTGGATCTTCTTCCTCCTTTAATCTTAGCCATTTAGATAAAGCTACTAAATGGATGGTCAAGATCTCTCCTTCCATGTTGCCATCCAAGGGTCACAATTGAAGTCCAAGCAATTATATAAGACCAAATTTCAACCATAGATTGAATCAATGGTTAAGATTCAATCTTGAAAATCCAAGCAATTATTTGAAGCATTATAAGCCATTGATTAATTCAATGGTTAGGATTAAGGTAGACTTTAGGTATAGCTTTAGATAGAAGACTTAATTTAGTCCATTGGATCTTTCTTTTTTTAATCCTAGCCCTTAGATGTGTCTCCAAAATGAAGGGTTAAGATTACTCCTTCAAACTTTACATCCAAGGGTCATAAATGGTCTTTGTCACTTTTTAAGACTAAATCTCCACCATAGATTAAATCCAAATCCAATGGTCATAATTGATCCATCTCCACCGTTGATTAGATTCAAATCCAACGGTCACAAATGGTCCTAGCCACTTTGCAAGACCAAATCTCCACCCTTGATCAATTCTAAATCGAATGGTTATAAATGGTCATAGCCATTATATTAGACTTATACTACACCGTTGATTAAATCGACGGTTGATATCAAAGTCTCCAATATTAGACTTGTTTCCTATTGGTCCATTATCATAACCACTGATGTTGACTTAACAGTATAATATTTATTTTTATCTGCTAAACCCCACAAAATTATATTTACTGTATTTTTATCGCCCGATAATTAAATACAGTACAAAACACAAGATCAAGAAATTTTCTAAAACTGTCTCCGGATTCAGGTTTAGTAAGATCCCCTGTCTCCGTCTCAACAGTACAAATTTTTTCTATGCGTAGAAAAATTTTCATGTTTTGGGACTCATCCCGGGCCCACGTAGAACCACTGGGACCCACACATAGTCCAAAAACGGTTGGAGTATCATAAAAATTTCATATTCACCCATAAAATCACAAAAATTAGAAAAAGCACAAATATCAAATCAGATTACGTAAAATAGTCAAAACCTAACGGTAAAAATTAAATTACGTAAAGTTTTCCCTGGCCCGAAAATTTTTATTTTCTTGTCACGGAGTAAATCGCTCAAAACGATCAAATACGCTGACAGAATAATCAAAATAATTTTACAATATCCAAAAATTACTAAACAGTAAAATTCTGTTAATTGTCAAAATTACTGGTTAAGAGATACGAAATTTTTAGGGTGTTACAATACTCCCCCTCTTACGAAAATTTCATCCTCGAAATTTCATAACCATGATTTCACATCCTCGGAATAAATATAGATATTCCTCTTCCATCTTTTCTTCCAGTTTCCATGTAGTTTCACCTCTTACGTTATTCAAACGATTTTAATCAATGAAAGTTCTTTATCTCTTGTTCACTTCTACTGATCACTTCTACGAATTTCCATTATCATCTTAACTTTTCACATTGACGAACTTCTTCAACTTTTGAAGAATCTACCATGCTTCCACTGTGCCACTCTGATACGTTAACACGGATACAAATATAGAAATATCCTTTCTTGCAAGATATTCCTTCAATTGCAGGAGATGAAAGAAAACATCATGGCAAATAACAAAATGAATTGAATATGTTATCAAACATATCCAGCAACGAATTGGATGTAACCCCAATTTTCAAGAATAGATTTTCTCTGAATTACTCACACTTTGTTGAAATAATCTGATAGGATATGGTTGGAAAATAACCAATCCATTTTCAATGATCATGTCTGTTTATGAAACAGATCAAACTAATACAAAAATTTTGTATGACAGATCAAACTAACACAAATATTTGATCTATAACAATATTTGAATAACACAAGTAGCTCGATCGGCTAAGAATAGAAACAGACAGACCAGAGGATTACGGTAACTCTAAAATATAATTGATCTACTCAATCATATTACACAAAGAACAAGTTTCCTCCCAAAGATATACACTATGATCACAGAATTACCTCTTATAGTACAGTCTCCCTTGTTTAGGTCTTCAGCTCAGAACATTCCCATTCTATTTAGAGTAACAACTTCCCTTACTGTCTAAAATTTTGCTTACAGAAAACTCTATTTTCAAAGAGCATAATCTCTGGGAAAATGTGTCCAACTTTTCCACAAATTGTTTCCTTGACGTACATTCCTTCATTAAGTACCTTCTTTCACATCACTTACTGCTTTTGGTTTCCTCAATGGTTGTAAATACGTCTTCCGTTGAAATCAATTACTTTCTCAATATTCTAAAAAAAATACCAAGTTCTGAGATTACGAAATCTTATATTCCAATACTGATTCTCTTTCATCAGATCCTGAACTTCAACTTCCAGTTTTCACTGTTCAGCGATCCTCTGTTCTTGCAGTCGTCTTACCACATTGCTCCCGTTGCTCCGATAGCTGCAACTGCATTACTAGTAACATGTTCCACTTTCACACAAGTACAACTATCCTGAGCCATTTCTTTTTTTTTCTCGAGGCGTGTGGATCGAAATACAATGGATCTGATATCCATTGTAAACAACATTGTTTCCTTTCGGAAAATAATAACACAGAGAACACAACACAAGCAAAATAGACCTAACCACAAACCCCAAAAGACTCAAATCGTGCTCTGATACTAACTAATGTAACACCCTCCTTAGGGTATCACATGTCTGACTCACGACTCATAATCTGAAAAGAAGTTCGCACAAGGTTTGAGTTATTAAATATGAGTTTTAAAATTTCTTCTTTACTCAAACATAAACTTACTGAAATTCATAAGTATTACTGAAAATATATTTAGTATACAATATTGACACCAATTAATATTTAACAATTTAAAGAGAAATATAAAACTAACAGAAAACTCTCTCTTTTTAACAGTAGCAAGCCCTATGACGGATCCTACTTAATAGCACAACACAACACTAACGAGAAAACTTAACATACTTATTCCTTCTTGTATCCATCTGGATGCATTAGGCATCTGTTCTATGTCAACACTGCACGCTATCAAATCAGGAATGGTCATTCTCTGATGTTGTCTTCAATCTCAGAGTATTTATCACCCGTATGTCTAAGACAACTCGTTCCATCTATTATATAGTTTTTACCAATACAAGCACAACAACGAAACATACAAAGAGGTGAGATCACCTACGCTAATACCAACATGGTAGCACAGAGATAACACAAACAACATATCATACAATAAATCATACCAGAATTATGATCATGCCATCAATATTAATCAACTGTCATCATCCAGTCATTTATCAATTGTCATAGCCAATATTCCTCAATTAATATATCATACTGGTATAAATGTTCAGATTCATGCATGCGCACATAAACTCAGTTTTTCAAAAACAACTCCATGGAGGTTTTCACAATTTCGTGGAGAATACTCTGTTAATTGTCAGCCTTAGCCCAAAGACAATCTTCCAGTTGTTGAAAAGAATCGTGTTCTTGTTGGGTATCGTCAATGCGTTGCAACGGACTGCATCGCCAAGTGGCATATGGTCCAGCCATAGCCCATAGACAGATATCCACTAGTCGACCACCGCGCCTTGACGCACACCAAGATCCATCATAGACCTCACTATCAATTCTCATTCCCTCTTCAACCATAAGGGCCAAAATAGCTATTAGCTATACTTTATATAATGCACGAATATATCAGTGCAAGTCCAACCACAAGGGCCAAATCTTTTCAATTTCATTTGTTCAATGTAATCATATGCCTCAACGCATATTTTTCCAATGCATGTATAATGCACCAATGCCAATCACAGGCATATCTTTCCAATGCATGTAAAATGCACCAAATGCCACAATCACAGGCAAAACTCGTCATTTTCTCATACAGTGTCCATACACTGGTTCGACAGTATTCATACTGTACTTTCAACAACGAAAATCATGTTATCACATTTTCATAGTTATAAAACACTTTCGTTGTGTTTTCACAAAATTGCGCAACATTCCCGTTACGTTTTCACAATTTCACAACACTTCTGTTGCATTTTCAAAATACCGTAACACTTTTGTTATGTTTTTAAAATTCCAAAACATTTTTATTACGTTTTCACAATACCGTAACACTACTGTTACGTTTACAAAATTTCATAACATTTCTGTTACGTTTTCAAAATGTTGCAACTCTTCTGTTGCACTTTTAAACCACGTACTAATTTTTCAATGTTTTTCTCAATCGCGTAAAAATATATGTTTCTCAAATCGCATAGTATTTTTCCACTGTTTCAAAATCGCGTAACTTAAAAATCATTCTTTTAAGTCGCGTAAATCATTTTCCATCATTCTTAAAATATTTAAAACGCTTTCCAAATCACATAACGATTTTCCGTCATTTTCACAATCACGTAAAAATATTCTATCACTTTTAAATCACATATTGATTTTTCAATAGTAGTTCAAATTACGTAAAATATTTAAACGTAATTCAAATCGCGTAGAAATATTTTACTATATTTCAAATCGTTTTTAAGATACGTAAAATATTTTTCAACATTTTACAATCACGTAAAATATTCCTCAATATTCCAAACATTATTTTGGACTTAAATAAATCAATATCATTTTCAAAACATTTTTTCAAATTGCGTAGCTTAAAAATCACGTTTTTAAGATACGTAAAACATTTTTCATCACCATTTCATTACAGAAAATATTTCTTAACCTTCAAAAATTTCTTTTCAACCTTTCTCAAAATAATATGACTTTGTATTTCTTTTTTCACATTTTCTTACTCAAGAAAATCTTTTTCCACATTTCTTTACTCAAGAAATCCTTTTCCAAAATATAATGCACAAAAAATCACTTTTCCATTGATATAAATCAACGTTTCAAAACTTAACATTTTCTAACGTATTTCAAAACTTGAAAATCAGTTATACGTTAGTAAATTTTTAAAACACCATTATATTCTTCATTTTTCTCAAATCATTTCCAAACACAACCTTCTTCAAAATAAATTGAAGTTCGAAAACATTTTCGTTTACAAAAACTTGATTTTCTCAAGTGATAAACACTCTAATTTCCTTTCCAAATTCTTGTGCAAAAATCATTTTGTTATAAAATCAAGGTATCCGAAAGTCTTCAAAAACCGTGAACGTGTTCATTGAAAACTGTCAAATCTTTCGAGAGACAAAACACTTCGTTTTATAAAATATCACTTTGTTCCATAAAAATTTAGGCATTACAAGCCTTCAAAAACGTGGACATGACTATTGAAACCATCAAATATTTTTCCTTCTAAATCAATATGGTTTTACACAAACAAAACCATTAAAAATCCTTTACAAAAACTGTGAACACTTGGCCTTTGAAATCAAGTCATTTGTTCATTTTCATTTTTCACTTTCTTTGCAAATCCTTAAAATCAACATTGCTATTTTCATTTAAAACTCATGTTCAGTAAAACACTTAGAAACTCTTTACACAAAATATATCAATAAAAATCCTTCTAAAACCATGTTCATGTACTCTTTGAAAAATAAATCCTTTGTTTATTTTTCTTATTTTTCTAAACATCTCATTTCATCATCCATGAAAATATTAATTTGTGAACACCTATCTTGAGGTGTCTTGGCCGAAATTCACCATGTTCTAGGGACCAAAAATTAATTCTCTTGTTCTTGAAAAATTTCAACATAAACTCTAATCATGAGTGTCAAAACCGTGACCACTCTTCCTTTGGCCATTAGAGCCAAAAATTGATTTCCTTTCCATCATCACATCATGGCATACACATACATATTTCATCATATATACCATAAGCTACCATAAGCATGTCATAATCAAAAGCAATAAATCATGCAAATCATACAAAGCATGAACAAATAAACCAAACACATAAACACCCACAAATAATTACATGACCATGGATATGAATCCTCACATGGATTCACCATCCATCAAATATAAGACCTTCTCTCACCACCATACTTGGTTGGTGAGATGGATCTCCCTCTTACCTCTTGAAGATCCTCAAAAGCTCCTTGTTTTGCTTCTTTTTCCAAGTCCTTCAACACCAAGGGCTTCTCAAATACAAAACAAAATACATAAAAATTAGTATACTAAGCTTGATTAAGAGGAACCATGCATCAAACATGGTTTAGATCATGAAAAAGAAGAGAAGAAATGAAGTTTCCTTACACTTCACCTCAAAAACCTTAGAACTTGCTCTTGGAAAAACTCCTTGAAAATGAATGATTTAGAGAAAGTCTCCAACATGAAAGTTGCTTAAAATAAGGTAAGGATTCAAGAAATATAGTTGTTTGGAATTGAAGAGTGATGGAAGGTATACTTGGAGTGCTTGGCCGAAACTTAGAGGAGAAGAGTGGAGAGAAAATATTTGATGAAGTCTTGGCTTTTTGGAGGAGACAAAGATGAATTATGATAGCAAATGCATGAAATGATTTTGGCCCCCTTTTTCCTAACATTGCCGTGGAGAGTGAGTGAGAAATGAGTGAAAAATTAGAGTGTTAGTCAAAGACACCAAATAATTGGAGAGTTTCCAAGTGATAGTAACAAACTTAGACCATTGGATCTTCTTCCTCCTTTAATCTTAGCCATTTAGATAAAGCTACTAAATGGATGGTCAAGATCTCTCCTTCCATGTTGCCATCCAAGGGTCACAATTGAAGTCCAAACAATTATATAAGACCAAATTTCAACCATAGATTAAATCAATGGTTAAGATTCAATCTTGAAAATCCAAGCAATTATTTGAAGCATTATAAGCCATTGATTAATTCAATGGTTAGGATTAAGGTAGACTTTAGGTATAGCTTTAGATAGAAGACTTAATTTAGGCCATTGGATCTTTCTTCTTTAAATCCTAGCCCTTAGATGTGTCTCCAAAATGAAGGGTTAAGATTACTCCTTCAAACTTTACATCCAAGGGTCATAAATGGTCTTTGTCACTTTTTAAGACTAAATCTCCACCATAGATTAAATTCAAATCCAATGGTCATAATTGATCCATCTCCACCGTTGATTAGATTCAAATCCAATGGTCACAAATGGTCCTAGCCACTTTGCAAGACCAAATCTCCACCCTTGATCAATTCTAAATCCAATGGTTATAAATGGTCATAGCCATTATATTAGACTTATCCTACACCGTTGATTAAATCGACGGTTGATATCAAAGTCTCCAATATTAGACTTGTTTCCTATTGGTCCATTATCATAACCACTAATGTTGACTTAACAGTATAATATTTATTTTTATCTGCTAAACCCCACAAAATTATATTTACTGTATTTTTATCGCCCAATAATTAAATACAGTACAAAACACAGTACAAGAAATTTTTTAAAACTGTCTCCGGATTCAGGTTTAGTAAGATCTCCTGTCTCCGTCTCAACATTGCAAATTTTTTCTATGCGTAGAAAAATTTTCACATTTTGGGACTCATCCCGGGCCCACGTAGAACCACTGGGACCCACAAATAGTGCAAACACGGTCGGAGTATCATAAAAATTTCATAATCACCCATAAAATCACAAAAATTAGAAAACGCACAAATATCAAATCAGATTACGTATAATAGTTAAAACCTAAAGGTAAAAATTAAATTACGTAAAGTTTTTCCTGGCCTGAAAATTTTTATTTTCCTGACACGGAGTAAATCACTCAAAACGATCAAATACGCTGACAGAATAATCAAAATAATTTTACAGTATCCAGAAATTACTAAACAGTAAAATTCTGTTAACTGTCAAAATTACTGGTTAAGAGATACAAAAATTTTAAGGTGTTACACAAAACATATATCGTTAATTCACTTCGTCACGGCAAGGCAGGAATGAGGGAAATACCATCCGCCTCATTCTCTAAAAAAGAACTTGAGTGAAGAAGAAGAGGCACCATCCATCCTCAATCCCCAACTACTCTGGAAGGAAGGGAAATATCATTCTTAACCTTCTATTCTAACTAGAGTGAGGGTCTTTTCCTCATTCTATACTAAATCTAAGATCACCTTTAGTAGAAGAGGGAACATTCATCCTCGACTACCTTTCACCTAAGGAAAAGACTCAGGTAAAGAGGGAAGGAAATACCATCTTCAACCTCAATAACATTGGTGGCAAGGGAAATACCATCTTTTTCCACCATTTTCTGAGTTTCACCTTAGGTATGAGGATAATCATGGATAATCGGGTTACCCATACTTTTCATTCAATATTCTTTTCTTCATTTTCTTGTTCATCAAATTCATTATACATACATTCTTATGTTTTTCTTTATCATGCTTGCCATTACTATTCTTCCATATGCATATATTAGTATACATCTCAATGTTACTTGTCTCTTTGCTTTTCATTACTATTCATACTTTAAATTCATCTTAATTATCATACTCCATACCAAATATATATGTATACAATAATTCATATCGTAAACAATTCAACTCCTCATTCATCATTTAGTTTTAACACATTATAGAAATCAGTTCACAAAATGGTTTGGATGCATATTCATTCCATAATTTAGTGAATTTAATCACATAATTCAAGGTTTAAGGTTTGTATTTAGGTACCATGGAGTAGAACCCTGTTTCTAACCATTTCAAATCAAAATACTCATTTTGGGGGGTTTTGTAATCGATTAGATGACCCTAGTAATTGATTATAAGCATGATGTAATCAATTATAAGCTGCCCAGAAACACGATTTTCAATTCCAGAAGCTTGGTAATCGATTACAAGGGCTATATAATCGATTACTACTGAAAATATGCAGAAAAAGAAGCCTTTAAACTATCCTAACCCAAATCAAACTCATACAAATTAATATCAATCATCAAATCAACATAAATATGCATCCAAATCACTCATAAAACATCAAATCTCAATGGGGATATAAAACCCCTTTTTTCAAAACCTAAAACATCATAATAAATCAAATCCAAGCGAACAAGTTCATAAATCATCAATCATTCAATCAAAATCATGAAAATCCATTCAAAAATCACTTTATAACTCATATATTTCTCATAATCATGAAAATAGTAAAGAAAACAATCCCCCTACCTCTTTCCTTTAGCTCCTTAAAGCTTGTTTCTCTTTGATTCCTTCTTTCCTTCCTCTTTTGCTTCTTCTCTTCTTTCTTTATCTTCCTTCTTCTTCCATTTTTTGCTTTCTCTCCTTGTTTTTCTTGTTTCCTTTCTCTCCTTCTTTGTTTCTCTCTTCTCTGTTTCGTTTCTCTCTTCTTTCTTTTTTTTCCTTATCTTTTATTCTTTTATTCTCTTCTTTCTGCCAACTTAAATAAAGATGGGGTTCCCTCTAAAACTTTTATATCTCTTAAGAATACTTTAATCCTTTAAAATCATATGTTCCAACTTCCATAAGTGTTCCAAAAAATTATGGGTCTCAACTAAATTATTATATTCAAAGTTCCATAATTCTCCATACATGGCTATTTATTAACTACTTTTATTAAATTAAACCGAACCTGTAAGGTAGGTAAATATACCTACCTTAACTTATTTTCCATACCAAAATTTTTTGCATATCATACTTATCACCTCCATGTAGTTTCATAATTTTCTGAGCTTTCTAGATATTTAATTTAACTTTTAAACACTTTTTCCAATGTTATTAAAAATACCAAACTGATCCATTTAGTCCTCCTGAATTTACTATAGCTCATACTAATTATCTTCATTCAGGAAATAAATTTTTCATATTTATTTTCTTTATTTTATCTAACTTATCTCAAAATATGAGCTATTATTCACTTTCTGTATTGTAGAATTGCGCTCAAACTCATCCAAAAGATTACCAAATTTAACAGGTAACTCATACCTACATTATTGAGCTTCTATAACACTAATCAGAATTTATTAAGTCAGGGAGAATGTTACAATTCTCTCCTCCTTTTAAAAATTTTGTCCTCAAAATTTGATCACTCACCATGAGCGACTCCCATTAATTCCACAAGTTAATATCATAATATGAAATACAAATTTCATTTCATTTTAGTGCTCATTCAAATATTCGCTTATCCCACAGAACCCATATCTCAAGTATCACACGGATGGGAGACACCTCATATAACTCGGGTTTCATATACTCATGGTAGGGAGTGAATTAGGGCTTCACATTACTACTAGTATCCTATGAGGGAATTAATACGTGAGGATTATACTGATTCAATGAGGAATTTATCCAGACCACACGACCCCCCTTCCTCACAAGAGGTCATATCCATGGATCTAATGGAATTTTAAATATCTTGCCCTCATACAGGATCGTCTTTGAAATCCACTATACTAAGTGAAGTACACTTCACATAAAAAGAAAGGATACTGAGTGGGAAAGCATGGACAAATTAGCTTCCCATTCAAGGATAATCATTCATTTCTCATTCTCAATTCAAATTTAAATTTTAAGAGCACTAATAAATCGAACATTCATTCAGAATACTATTCTTCAATTCTCAAGTTCAATACTAGCTCAACCTTGATAGGTTAAGGAAGCACATCCTTAAACTCATACTGATATAGCTCAACTTTGTATCACAAAGGAGCAATGCCATAGTTAATACACCCATAGCTCAAAATAGGTGTACAACACATTCATTCATTCACAAATTACATTCACATAGAGATTACTTCCAAATAATCCAATACACTTTATATTCTATGCTCATTCATTCCAAATGCTTCAAAATTGTAATTCCAGAATTCAATTATACACCCAGAGTATTATTACTCAATTTACAAATCCAATTTAAGCTTAACCTTAATGACTTAAGGAAGCAAAGCAAATTCCCATACAAATTTCAAATTCATATTCTAGTTCAACTTTATTAATATAAAGGAGCAATACCAATTCATATCCAGCTCATCCTTAATGAAATAAGGTAGTGCTGTAAATTTTCATTCTTGCTTAATTTGAACAATCAAGGAGCATTGCCAATGGATTCCTTCCATCGCATTCCATAAATTCTCAACAAATGCACCATCCCAAACAAGTGTAAATTCAAATCTCATTTGATATACAATTAATTATTCAATAATTTTCCATAGAAACACAATTCAATCACTTACACATTAAATACTACTTAGAGATTACCATATCTCCTTCCATATTATACATAATTTACTTCTTCAATTTTCTTTAACTTCCTCTTATAGAAGGTTAATTATGAGTTTCATGCTCATTTTATTTTGAGTCAGAGGATGGGGCTACCCTACCTCTTTATCTTTCAAGATATATACTCTCCTTGTTCCACAACAAAGGACTAAGTAGCCTCTTTACTTTCCAGGGTTTACATTCTCTATGGATTAAGGTCTAGAAATATTTTCTTCTTACTACTAGGAAAATTGTCCAATATAATGTCCCTTCTTGCCATAATTAAAACATTCTATTCGTTCAATCATTCAAACTCTATATCCATGGTATCCACCTTATTTCATACATTGTGGTCTTCATTTCTGTTTCTTTTGAATTTGCTTTTCTTCTTATTAATCTTTAAATGTTAATACATTTCTTTCAATTCTATCTTCAACTCTTTTCTTTCCATAATATTCTTGTTATGATCTTAAACTTTTAGGCTCCATGATTCTGCATTTATCTACTAAGGTGTGAAAGTCCTTGATCATCAAAGATTTTATCATTTTCTTTATTTCATCTCTCAATCCATCTTCAAGCTCGATACATTTTCAGTTCTCATCCGAGTTATACCAGAAGTAAAAAGAGAACTTCGATAATTCTTCATACTTTATCACATCTTGTTTCAATTTCATGTTCTTCTAGTCTAATTTTAAGAATTCCAACCTTTGACTTCTTACAATTTCTTTGGAAAATACTTGTCCAAGAAAATAGTCTTAAATATTTCCCAATCTATTCAATTACTTATTGCTTCCTTTAATCTTCTAACACCATTCCATTCTCTTTCAACCCTTCTAAC
Organism: Ormosia emarginata; assembly: GCA_029884605.1. Classification (NCBI taxonomy): domain Eukaryota; kingdom Viridiplantae; phylum Streptophyta; class Magnoliopsida; order Fabales; family Fabaceae; genus Ormosia; species Ormosia emarginata. Next base: position 19,840,950 of record JAQQTP010000074.1, on the reverse strand, counting down.
TAACATATTTGAGGCCACAGTCTAGAGCTGACCACGCTGCAACTGAAGGAGTATCGGACTGTACCAGTGAACCATGTGACACATTCATGCTTAGAATGAGGGTGGGAACTTTGGAAATAACAAGAAGAGAAGGGAGAATGTTCAATGCTTAACAATGAACTCAACCACCAAGCTTGGCATTGATCTTCAACAAAACATTAATTAGATATTGGTCATTGACCCTTGTAGGAGCCATACACTGAGTAATGATTCCATACTCAGCAAAATTCTTCTTTTTCCATGGGCCATAAATACCACAGTTTTTTAGATCACAAAGTAGATAGAGAAGGAATTGAGGAGCCCCAAGAAGTTTATACTAAATGTCCTTAAACATCTTCTCCTTTTAAACATGTAGGAAGCACACAACAACTTTTGATCATCTCATTATTGCAAAAGTCTTTCCAATTCCCTTGACCAATCCTCTGTCTTTATCTAATCGTATTCACCCCGAACTAGTAAAAACGTCAGCTTTTTCCCAATTCGGACAAATCATGAAAATCTCGATTCCCATTGATTCTATATTATTCACTAGTGCTTGTCGCACATTGACTCCCATTCCTTCTAATATCTTGTTTTTCTTGGTTACTTGCACTTTTACTGCAGCAACTATTATCTGCAGGCATCAAACATATCTGAGATATAATTTCTTTCACTAATAGAGCCTTCATTGTCTCAGGTACGCCTGGTCGATGCCATATTTTTCTACTCACATTGCACGATATACTGAGTTGGCCAAACTCAATATCATGTAACAATGTGAGAGTTAACTATAAACATACAAACTCTCAAGGCTGTTATGCAATTCTACCTATACATCTTATCATTAAGATAAGACAAATGCATAACAAGTGTAGCTAGTCCATACCCCAGCTCAACAGGATGAACTGCTCTGATACTAAAATGTAACACCCTAATACTAGTACTAATCACATGTCCAAAATCATGTATTAGTAGTTAGGATTAGGTATGCCACTTTGATGCAAATAACAAAAACTTATGAAAAACATTTATAATATATATAAAATATGAGCCTATTACATGTGTAATGTCATACATATATCAAAAGAAGCCTTCTACAAATACATTCATAATAATACAAATTCTATAATAAATGCCTCCATGGCATTATCTATATAAATTCTGCTCAATGCTTTTATAGTATCTACAAATGAACCTTTTCTTCATGTCTCTAATCTTCTCTTCTTCTCACTAATATCTTTGATAATCACATATTTTACACATTAATAAACCCTCATTTTTAGTCATTTACACTCTTCATGTACTTAATTGATTAAGCCTGGTTATGTTTTGTAAGATTGGACTCAAATTGAACTTAATTGATTTTTTTTTCAGCATTATTTAGGTCTTACACTGTTTCTGTATTTTGGTCATCTCTTGAGTTCTAGATGTCTAGAAATTATGAATTTTACCTTGTAGGAAAGCTGAGAGAAAGCTCTACAACTTTGATGAAGAGCTCAAAGTCTCAATCAGACATCTACTGGAGCTAATTGGGCTTGGAAGTCAGAACACGAGTTTTGTGACTGAAACCTGAATAGTGTATAGTAATCAGAGCATAACTCAAGCTGTAGGAACTTTCTTGGGATGAAATTTGGAGAGTTGAAAGTTAAGACCAATATCTAAAACTTTCAAGAAGAACATAAGAGCTCATTCAGACAGCTTGAAGGTGATATTGGGTCTGGAAGTCAAAACAGAGGTGCTGAAACTGGGCCTAAATAATCTGTAGTAATTGGGTCATATCTTGGGCTGTAGGATGAATTTTTGGATGATTTCGGTGCCATTGGAAAGTTGAGACAAAATGTTATAACTTTCATGAAGACCATGTTGCTTCATTCTGATGGCATCCATGTGATCAGTGGTGAATGATTTCAGAGACAAAGAATCTCAATAATTTTCCACTCACCAACTCACCATTTGGCATTTTCCACTCATTCATCCACTCATCCACCTACTCTTAATCAGCCCCCTTGTCATTTTGTATCCCTAATCCTCTATAAAAGGTACCATTGGCTGATTATTTGGTGCTCTTGGTGTTAGGCTTAGTTTTTACAAGTTATGATTATGCTTGTTTCTTGTTTTCCTTTGTTGTAATTTTCTCTTGTTCTAAATTGAAGCTATGTTCATCTTTCTCTTCTTCTCTCTTTCTTTCTTCTTATCTATGAGTAACTAAATCTTCATCTTGCTTGGGTGAAAGAGTGAAGCTCTTGTTAATGAAATAAGGTTAGATTATTCTATTTCTTGTGCTTAAATGATATATTATCAAATGGACATTATATGTGTTGTATTTTGTTTCCAATCAATTTAGAAACCTTCTTTGTATATTAGAGATCTTGATTTATTGTAGACAATAGGATTGACACGGTGAATGTTTGAACTCATTTACAAATGTTAGTAGATAATTAAAGGAATCATAATATAATTACATATATTATTGAACTTTGAATGTTATATTTTCTGATTAGAACCTCCGTTGTGTGTGGATTTCAATTGAGTTATAAAGAGAAACAATCTTGCCTTTAATTTATTATCAAGAGTGGATCTCCTAACCCAAGCAAGTTCTTAAATTCATTTGTGAACATCTTTTATTACTTTTGGTGTTGTGACAAATCATTTTCTTACCTCAATTAATTTTTCTTCATCAATTCCCTGTGGATCGACCTCGGACTCCTGAGAAATTTATTACTTGAGACAACCTGCACTTGGGTTTGCTTCTTTAAATCTCGCAGTCAATCTTCATCATTCCTAGAAATAAAACAGGAATACATAGGTGCGGGGATGAGACTTCAAAGAATTCTCAGTAGTTTATAAAAACGTGACATCGTAGTATTTACAGCTGTTTCAGGGAAAATCCACTTTTATTTAAAATTCAATATACAACTATACTTATAAGTTAGAAAGGTGGTGAACTTCCAAAACTGGTCCTCTCTCTTCTCGAAACAGAAGTTCAATTATTATTCCTTATGAAAATCCTTTGCCTAAATCAATGCATCTTTCAAAACCAAATCTAATTCTTTTCAATTCATTTGTACATTCAAATCAAATATCAATACAAAATATATATTCCTTCATAACATATGTTCTTCATATTTATTCATTTCTACTTATATATTCTTATATCTGTTGTAACATCCTTTTTTATACATGTTAAGCTTGTATAAGGTTACAGAGGTGGCTTAATACTTGTTTAACCTGTCTGCTAAATTTTGTGACTTTTTTGTTAATTTAGGCACTTTACCGCAACACAGAACGTGCAAAATGGCTATTTTAACACAAAAAAATAGCATAAATATTATATTAAAGGAAATGGATATGAAAAAGTTATTTCTAGGTCACAATTATGTGAAAGAATATGTGGTTAAATTTTGAGGGCAAACAGAGTCAGTCTAGTATTTTTAAAGATACCGAGTGAGTATTTAAGTACCGGATTGAGGCACATCAGATATAAAAAATTATGAAAATGATGAAACAAGAATTTTGATGGATCTTATAATCTATTTTAAGGTTGTTGGAAAGTAAGAAACTTGATTTAATTAAATCAAAGTGTTCTTAGCAGATACGAAATTGAGCCAAATGACAAAATTGCCCTTATGACTCATCTTTTAAAAGATGAGATTTCTCTCATCTTTCTCAATTCTCTCATACGACTCTAGATGGAAAAGCAGAACAAAAAGACAAGGGAAGGAAAGGAAGAGGGGAAGAAGAGAAAAGGGAGAAAAGAAACAGAAGAAAGCTAGAGTTTCATCATCTTCAAGCTTGACGTAGGGGGTTTTTGCTTCATCTTTTCCCTTCCTTTTTGTTTTCCTCAAGCTTGGATAATCTATGATTTTGAAAAGAGATAGATGAAATGAATATTATGGGTTGAACTAAGTTATAGAATCATGTTTTCTTGTTGGTTTTTTAATGAACTTTGATGCTTGAAAGGTGGGTTGAAATCATATTTGGTTAGTTTGATTGTTAATGATTGGTTTAATCAATAGGTTGTAAAAGAGTTACAACAAGTTTAGAAACCTAGATTTGTGTTAGAAATCACATAGAAATTGATCTTGAATGATTGGAAGTGAGAATTGTTAGGGACAATTCTCGGATTCTATAGAATTCTACAGAATCCAATGCCAGTCGATAAAGATGGTTGCATAACTTGAGCTGCAGACATCGGTTTGTCTTGATTCTAGTGGCATTTGAAAACTAAGACATAAGGCTTCATGTAGTAAAAAATTTAGAATTTTATAGCAACCTAATCAGCCCCAATTTTAATTTGAAACTGAGTCAAATTCTGCAGAAACAATATTCTGGCACCTGTTAAACCAGATTGCATAATTTCTTGCTCCGACGTCATATTGGCATGAAACCAATGGTATTTGAAAGCTAACATGTAAGGCTATTTTACTATTAAATTTTAGAATTTTAGAATTCCTAGTTTGTTCCCAATTTCATTTTAAAGTCAGGTCATTTTCGAGTAAAACAGATAATGCCCTATTTTGACCTCTGCATATTGTGGCATAACTTTGGCTACACTTATCCAAATGAAGTGTAGTTTGTGGCATTTGAAAGATATGAGAGAAGGTTATTTGACTGTAAAATCTCAGAAATTTTGAAGTTAGTATGTGCATTGGTGCACTCATGAAAACAACCTTTTTAGGCAAAAATTGAGGTGGTTTTGAGAAAATTTGGACCCTATAAACTTTAGTAGCTTCTTTAATAGTTAAAGTTGAATTATGAAAGTATAGTAGAAATGTGTTTGCCCCTTTATGAGTTAAACTTGAATTAAATGCTCCTTTATTGAGCTTAAAATGAAATGTATGCATGATATTCAATGCTTAAATGTAATGACTTGAAGTATTTATAAAGTGAATCATTATATATATGTTTTATATATATATATATATATATATATATATATATATATATATTATATATATTTATATATATATATATATATATATATATATATATATATATATATATATATATATATATATATATATATGAGGTTGCAAAGTATGATTTAGTGTGATTATGCATGAGACTTATTATGAAATGTAATGGATAGTATATGAATGTAAGTAATGATGTAATATCACATTAAATGGAATTGACAGGCATAATGTAGGGAAACATTACAATTGTAAATAAAGATGTTGAGGTTGAGTAAGTCACTCCCTCACTATGATGTAACATATAAATGAAAAGTTTGACATTTGAGGTTATGTTTCCCTATTATGTGAAGAAAGTTACATTATGTGAAGATGGTGTTAAGTAATGATTTTTCACAACTTTGCATGTTTTTGGTTTTCAAACTTGTTGTTTGTTGTTCCGTGTATAGATAACCCCACGCATTGGGCCAAAGGTGCTCCTAATGCCAAGGTTCTGGGTATTCAAAAGGGTAATACCCATAGTATTCAAAAGGGCAATACCAGGTAGCGTAAGGTGGACAAGGAACAAAAGGGCTTCCTACCCCTTCCTACCCGAGGATATACAAGGAATAAAAGGACTTTCTAGAATAAAAGGACTTCCTAGAAGAAGATGATTCCTAGAACAAAAAGGTTCCTGGAATAAAAGGATTCCTAGGAACGTGCAAGTAACATGAGTTTTACAAAAGAAAATCTTAAAAAAAAAAAAGAGCATTGCAAAACCATACTTTAGGGCAATCATTAAGCGTAACCATACATCATAATGCAATGCATAAAATGGCAATTGTATGGGCAATTGTCTTATTTTCTATTATTGTAAAGATTAAAGATAAGAGTTAGCAATAGAGGCTAGGAATAGAACATGAAGCAAATTTGTTATTATTCCTAGTATAATGATGAATATTTAAGTGTATATTCGTTCAATTTGAAGTAATATGTAATAGTTAAAATATTTTCATAATTAAATGAATTGTCTATCTCGGGAAGGGAAAAGACTGAGTTTTGGCATTCGCCACCTTTCCATATATTATGTTTAAAATGGTTTTGTTGGGAATCGCGGATACATCCCGCAATGGAAAATAGAATTCCCACCAATGAGCCATGCAAAAAAGCCATAATCTGAGTTTTTTTTTTGTTTTCCTCTTGAAGCGTGATCAAAACAAGTGGTGTGAATCACCAACACCGTAACAGCAACGATGTCTCTACGATATCCACACGAACAGACTCACAAACGTCCAACGTCCACAAATAGGAGTCACGCCTCTCTCACACAATGCTAGCTGCGAAGAGAAAAGAAGAAACTTGACACTCTCTCACTCACTATTTCTGTCAAGTGCTGCCAGAGTTTGTAATGCATGCCTTGACAGCCCCTTAACAATGCTATTTATAATAGCTGACTGCTTTAAATGAGTGAAAGCAGTAGCAAGGTAAGCTGTGTAATCCTAGACTCATCTGTTATGAGTCCGGCCCATAATTGAATCTGAGTCCAACTTGGATCCTTATTGCTCCAATTTAGTCTGTTCTAAGTGTGCAACCTTGCAGGTTCTCATGACATTGGCAGTAATATTAAAATCCCATTTTAATATTACAAACAGTGAGTGGTATCTAGCAATACATCACTACTACCCAAGTAATAAGAATGTCAGTGATTTGACATAACCTTTTCGTGATCAATGTTACCATGTAGTTCCCTTTGTCCAGATATCTAGATTGAACACAAGACATGGAATGTGTCACCCTTGTATAGTTCAATCCTTCGTTTCCTGATACCCAAGTAGACTTAATAACAATAAATGAGATCGATATCTCATATCGACTCATTTGAGCATAGTCAAGCATTTCGCAGTCTCACTCAATCAGGGAGCCCGAAGATATTGCTCCTCTTATGTATGAGGGACAAATCTCATCTAGGTCACTCACATCCCTCCGTATGATTTGCGGTATGTCCAATAACCGACTTTATAATCACCTTGTTACAGATGACGTTTGACGGCATTAAAATACACAACTCCTCATGTAGGAATCATAGTGATTTCAGGACAAAGGACCACATACACCATTGTCACTATGAGAATCGCTTATGAAATTCATGTAACTATCCATGTAGCATTCTCATGGCGGGTCTATCCAGTACATTATTATTCTAATATGTACCCATGTGAAGGCTTGATATCTCATATCCATGATCCGTGAGATGTGGCCATCAGTCTACGCATATACTTGTCTCAATGCATTATTGTTGTCCTAATAAACAATAATACTTGACTAGGGACATTTAAGAATAGTGTTTTATCCAATAGGATCTCATGATCAAGTCATCCACTTGATGTCCTACGGTATCAAACTTACTATTTTAAGGACTTTATTATGTTTATAAAAAAGAACACAATAAATTAAATGCCTCATATATTAAAAAATAGCATAATACAATATATGTAAATACAGACAAAATGTATCGGCCTCTAGGACATACACCAATAGGTTTTACCCCAAAGCAGCTAGATTTACCATGATGCCACGATTTAAATTTTTCTACTAAGAATTATTAATTCTCACCCCAATTTTCCTTATGTTTTCCATGATATATCCAGAGGAGCACCAAAGCAAGCGCAAGGCAAGGCAATGAAGATTTAGTTAAGTTATTAATGTAATTATTTTGGTTATGTAATTATATTTATGGATCTGTAATTAAATTATTATGATTAGATCTTTGTATAAGTTGTGATCTCAGACATATCAGGTTGATGTTTAGTAAATAGCAAGTTTCCTGAGGTGTAAAATGTCTTGCTCCCTTACTCCTGTAAAGGCTTTATATATTTATTCGTTATATAGATATTGAACAAGTTGTAAATTATGCTTAAGTTAGAAAGTGACATACTAATTCTATTTATTTAGTATGCGTAGGGTATACTATGGTAATTAGAATTAAGGTGTTACATCTATCATTTTCATATTCACATAATTCTTTATGCTTCAAATTCCATATTCCAATTCTCATGTTCTTCATATTTTTTGCATCATAAATCAAGTAATTCATCATTATTCATATTCTATTCTTTCATTCTTTATTATATCTTTTTGTCATTATTCATAATTCATAATTCATCAATTCTTATTCTCTAGTAATTCTCATCATTTCTTGCATTCATTGTATTCATTCATAATCATTTCGGGATACTCTCATACTCTAGTTTATATCCCATTCCATTCTGTTCTAGATATTCTCCTACTCGAGTTTATATCCAGTTTTCATATACATGGTAAGTAAGGGAATGTTTGTCCTTACAATATCATTTCATTCTCATTCTCATTTTTATTTTCTTAGTAGTAGTCTACTTTTCAGGTTGGTGTACTTTAACCTATTCGTGACACTACTAGGTATATCACACAAAACTACTCCATATTCAGGGTAACCTAAACCATAACTTATGAGGGAAATACCATCCTTATTTCAGAGTTATGGAATGTCGTTATATCTTTTCGCCACGGCAGGTGGAACATATGCCGTTAATTCTTTTTGCCACGGTAAGGTAGAACATATGCCATTAATTCTCTTTGCCATGACTAGGCGGGAGTGAGGGAAATACTATCTTCACAAAACCATACATACTAGGATCACCTCATCATCTAAAAAAGAACTTGAGTGAAGAGGAAGAACATCATACATCCTCAATCCCCAACTACTCTGGAAGGAAGGAAAATATTGTAACATCTCAATATTGGTATCCCGATGCATCTGGCACATACGAGGATAATCAACACTGGCTATGTCACTTCTAACCTTAAACCACAATTCTAATCCATAACAATCATGCAAACTATTATAGAGAGCCACGATAAACTAAAAGTCAAATATATATATACATCATTGCCTTAGAAGGGCGTACTATTATACATAACCTCGCGCAAACTAAACAAATATAAAATATATACAAGGTTAGCCTAAAATAGCATTTATACTATGTGTCATCAAACGTCTTCCTTTTTCCTTTTGAAACGCTTGCACCTGGATTTATATAGAAACACATTCGGGGTGAGAAATCAAAATTTTTCAGTACAAGCATTCCAATACCAACATTTATTCATAACTAAGAATAAATCAAACTAAAATCATTAAACTGTACCGGCAACAAATAAATGAGCCACTTCTCAATGCTATAAGAATATTAGCATGCAACTTATGTAATACTCACAAGGCAATCATAACCATAACCTCAAACTGTAACTATCAACAATAAAATACAACTGCCCAAACAATCGTAATTATCATCGATTAAGGTAACTGCCTATACAATTACCATGCAAATGCAATGCTTGTAATGTTGCATGTTTATGTCTAAACATGTCCTAAATCAATGATTATGCAATGTAGTAAAAATAGTGTTAGTGCAATGTCATGAAACTCAACTATTTCCATGAACTACAATTCCTTTTTACTTCTCTGAGTAGTGAGGCTTCAACTTTAAAACACTACCTGGCAATGAATGGGCTATTCCATCTCACAATAATGAGAATACTATTACCATCTCATATACCATTCACAGATATGTGGAAATAGCAAGTGTGGGTAAAACACGTAAAGTGGTATTTAACACACATTCAACATCACATTGGAATTCTCCTACACGAGTTCATAACCAATGCCCTTAAACGTGCCTATCCTCCTCCACGAGGTGTTCCAACTATCAACTTAGGAATACTCATATACTCACTCTATGTGTCATTCCCATCCCATATCATCATCACAAGTGATAATAAAATCAACCTCATGTTGACCAAAATTCTAAACAATAACCTAGGCATTCCACATCTCAAATGATTGCTTAGGTTTCACACAAAACTCACATATGCTAAATGGTTATTCTCTCAAAGAAATACCTCTATTAGTGCCTCAACACACTTAGGAAAGCATATATGAATGGTTTCAACACTTAGGAACTTTCAAAGATATCAAAAACAGATTTTTAAATATCCTGGAGCTCATACCGCGGCACCACCTGTACCACGTCGCGGCAACCTGCTCTCAGATTCCAATATTGGAAATGCATTAGTCTCACGCTGTGGCGTGAAATCCTTGCGCTGCGATGCCAGCAACAAGTGTGCTTCAATGGTGAAAATGGAAGAAAAGATTTAAGAAGAAGCCAATAACCCCTACCTCTTGGACCAAAGATGGTGAAGATGATGAAGCCTTAGCTTTTCCTTTCCTTTTCCTATCCTCTTCTTTCTCCTTCCTTGCTTAATTCTCCTTTTCCTCTCCTTTAGAAGCTACAACCGTGAGAGAAGTTAATAGAAAAGAGTGAAAATAATGAGATAAAACATCTCATTTCAGCCTTAAAATATCAAGGCTACCGTGAGAAACTTTGGTCACTTAAATGACCATGTGTTAATTCCCAATCTGCTAAGAACACTTAAATTTCACAAAATCTAATTTTTCTAAAGCCAACAAGTATAAAATAAATCACTAAATTCATAAAAAATCTAGTTGCACCAAAATCACCATTTTCCATATCAGCGGCTAGTCAATTTAGCATTAAAACACACAACTAGCATGCTTAAAAATACTAAACTAACTCTGATAAATCTCAAATTTTAACTATACCTTCTTCAACACATTTGTAACTTAGAAACAAATTCTCCACACTTATTTCCATTAACTAAGTAGTTTAAGTCAATTACATGACTAATATTAGTTATATATCACCCATAATGCTACAACAAAATGACTAAACGAGCTTAGAAAGTCACAAAACTCATCAGACATGTTAAGCAAGCATTAGGCTACCTCGATAACTGTTGGGAATTTGCGGATCAAAAGTCTCGCAGCAGAATAACAGAATTCCCTCACAGGATCCATGCGAAAAATCTATAATCCGAGTTTTTAAATTTTTACCTCTTGAAGCGTGATAGACACAAGCGAGGTGAATCACCAACACCGTAATAGCGACGATGTTTCTGCGGTATCCACACGAATGTAGGACTTGCAAAAGGAGTCACACCTCTGTTTTCGTAGTGCTAGCTGCGAAGAGAGGAGAAGAAGACCTCACTATCTCTCACTCACTTTCTGTAGGTGCGGCTAGGGTTGTGATGTAACCTAGTAGCAACCCCCTTGGCAGTACTATTTATAACAGTGGCTGCCTTAAGTGAGTGTGAGCAAGTAGCAAGGTAAGTGGTGCAACCCTAAACCCATCCGTCATGAGTTAGGCCCACAGCTTGAATCCGAGTCCAACTTGGATTCGATTACTCCAATTTAGTCTTTCTAAGTGTGTGACCTGCAGGTTCTCATGACGTTGGTAGTGATATTAAAATCTCATTTTAATATTACAAACAGTGAGCGGTATCTAGCAACACATCACTGCTACCCAAGTAATGAGAATGTCAGTGATTTGACATAACCTATCTGTGACCAATGTTTCCGTGTAGTTTAGTCCCTTTGTCTAGATATCCAGATTGAACACAAGGCATAGAACGTGTCACCCTTGTTTAGTTCAATCTTCAGTTTCCTGATTCCCGAGTAGACATAGTAATAACAAATAAGATCAATATCTCATATTGACTCATTTGAGCATGGCCATGCATTTCGTAGTCTCACTCAATCAGGGGCCCCGAAGATATCGCTCCTGTTATGTAGGAGGGACAAATCCCATCTAGGTCACTCACATCCCTCCACATGTATTGCGGCATGTCTAACAACCAACGTTATAATCATCTTGTTACAGATGACGTTTGATGGCATTAAAACACACAACTCCTCATGTAGGAATCATAGTGATTTCAAGTCAAAGGACCACATACACCATTATCACTATGAGAATCGCTTATGACACTCACGTAACGATCCACGTAGCGTTCTCATGGCGGGTCTGTCCAATACATCATTACTCTAATATGTATCCATGTGTAGACTTGATATCTCATATCCATGACCCGTGAGATGTGGTCATCAGTCTACGCACATACTAGCCTCAATGTATTATTGTTGTCCTAATTAATAATAATACTTGACTAGGGACATTTAAGAGTAGTGTTTTATCCAATAGGATCTCACGATCAAGTCATCCACTTGATGTCCTATGGTATCAAACTTACTATTCTAAGGACTTTATTATGTCTACCAAAAAGAACACAATAAATGAAATGCCTCATATAAAATAACATAATATAATATATGTAAATACAAACATAATGTATTGGCCACTAGGGCATACACCAACAATAACCATTTACAAACCTAACATATTTTCCAGGGTGTTACAAATACCATCCTTAACCTTCCATTCTAACTAGAGTGAGGGTCATTTCCTCATTCTATACTCAATCCAAGATCACCTCCAGTAGAAGAGGGAGCATTCATCCTCGACTACCATTCACCTAAGGAAAAGACTCAAGTAAAAAGGGAAGGAAATACCATATTCAACCTCAATAACTCTGGTGGCAAGGGAAATACCATCCTTGTCCACCATTTTTCGAGTTTCACCTTAGGTATCAAGATAATCGTGGATAGTTGGGTTACCCATACTTTTAATTCAATATTATTTTCTTCATTTTCGTGTTCATCAAATTCATTATACATACATTCTTATGCTTTTCTTTACCATGCTTGCCATTATTATTCTTCCATATACATATATTAGTATACTTCTCAATGTCACTCATTCATACTTTAAATTCATCATAATTATCATACTCCATACCAAATATATATGTATACAATAATTCATATCATAAACAATTCAACTCCTCATTCATCATTTAGTTCTAACACATTATAGGAATCAGTTCACAAAATGGTTTGGATGCATATTCATTCCATAATTTAGTGAATTCAATCACATAATTCAAGGTTTAAAGTTTGTATTAAGGTCCCATAGTGTAAAGAACTCTATTTGTAACATTTTTATATCAAAATACTCATTTTAGGGGTCTGGTAATCGATTACATGACCCTGGTAATCAATTACCAGCTTAACAGAACCTATATAATCGATTACAAGCAGAATGTAATCGATTACAAGTTGCCCAGAAACACGATTTTTAGTTCCAAAAGCTTGCTAAATGATTACATAGGCTATGTAATTGATTACCACACAAAAATATGCAGAAAATAGAGCCTTTAAACTATTCCAACCCAAATCAAACTCATACAAATAAATATCAATCATCAAATCAACATAAATATGCATCCAAATCACTCATAAAACATCAAATCTCAATGGGGATATAAAACCCTTTTTTTCAAAAACTAAAACTTCTTAATAAATCAAATCCAAGGGATCAAGTTTGTAAATCATCAATCATTCATTCAAAATCATGAAAATCCATTCAAAAATCACTTTCTAACTCATATATTTCTTATAATCATGAAAATAGTAAAGAAAACAATCCCCCTAACTCTTTCCTTTAGCTCCTTGAAGCTTGTTTCTCTTTTCCTTCCTCTCTTGCTTCTTCTCTTCTTCTTTTATCTTCATTCTTCTTCATTTTCTGCTTTCTCTCCTTTTCTTGTTTCTTTTTTCTCCTTCTCCATTTCTCTCTTTTCTGTTTTGTTTCTCTCTTCTTTCTTTTCTTTTCTTTTCTTTTCTTCTTTTATTTTCTTTTTTCGCCTACTTAAAAAATATAGGGTTTCCTCTGGAACTTCTATATCTCTTAGGAACACTTTAATCCTTGAAAGTCATATGTTCCAACTTCCATAAGTGTTCTAGAAAATTACGAGTCTCAACAAAATTATTATATTCAAAGTTTCATAATTCTCCATACACTGCTATTTATTAACTACTTTTCTTAAATTAAACTAAACCTATAAGGTAGGTAAATATATTTGCCTTAACTTATTTTTCATACCAAAATTTTCTTCATATTATACTTATCTCCTCTATACAGTTTCATAATTTTCCAAGCTTTCTAGCAATTTAACTTTTGAACAATTTCTCCAGTGTTATTAAAAATACCAAACTGATCCATTTAGTCCTCCAGAATTTACTTAGCTCATACTAAATATCTTCATTCGGGAAATAAATTTCTCATATTTATTTTCTTTATTTTATCTAACTTATCTCAAAATATGAGCTATTATTCACTTTCTGTATTGTAGAATTGCGCTCAAACTCATCCAAAAGATTACCAAATTTAACAAGTAACTCATACCCACATTATTGAGCTTTTATAACACTAATCAGAATTTATTAAGTCAGGGAGGATGTTGTAATTGGCTATTGCCCATTAAAGAGTTATTTTGATGATAACAAAGCTAAGCCAAAGACTAAGTCTAAATGAAGCTCAAATGGTATAGTTTATAGGACTTATGGTCTTTATGTGAGAAGCTTTCTAGATATCCCAAATATGTTTTTAAGTCTTTACAAATGGCTTTTCACATGTTGAAATTTCCAACAAACATGTTTTGAAAAGCTAGTCATGGTGGTAGTTCAAAACTATGAAAAATAGTCAAGTTTGAATTTTGAAAAGCTGACCTTTGGTTACTATTATAATCATAACTTTCAAAATATTTTGAGTTTTGATCTGAAATCTTTCATTTGAAAATAGACTCAAAGATCTTTCCAATGAGTGATCATTTGCTTTAAATAGATGAGAAATGAAGATGTTATGACTATTTAAAGTCAGTTTTCGAGACCAAAGTGGCTTATTCGAATAAGGAAGTTATTATTCAAATAAAAATGTTCCAGAATGTGTGTTTCGAGTAACTAAAGGGTTATTCAAATAATAAGTTTCAGAAAACACTTCCTAGTGTGCTATAAGTGGATTTATTCGAATAAGACTTTGTTTATTCGAATAAACACAAGCAGAAACACGTAACGACTATTTTCTATGCATTTAATGCTAAAATAAATGATACCCAATGGCTCTTTTTCAAAGAACTTTATAAATACATGTTTTTGAGTCATCTTTTATATAGAACCAACAGCCTAAAACAAATCTCTTATACTTTAATTCGTGAATCATTCTTTTCAAAATCTTGTGCTCTATTTTCGCCAAAATTTGAGATATCTTGAAAGAGTTTCATAGTGCTTCAATTTGTATCTTTTACTCTCATGAGAGTTTCTCTTTTCTTCTATATCTTGATTCACTGTAAAGAGTGTGAGGTATCTCTCAAAAATTGTAAGGGTGAGGTATCCCTGTTTGTTGAGGCTCAAGCACAAAGGGTGAGGCATCCCAAGGTGTGAAGAATGCTCTAGTTTGTAAAGGTTTCAAACACTTGTTCAAGCTTGAAGTAATAGTGGAAAATCTCGAGTGGTTTACTTGAGGATTGAACGTATGCCACAAGTGGTTAGTGGCTAAACTAGGATAAATATTATGTTTGCTTTTCTCAACTCTATCTCCTTTACATTTGTGCTTTAATTATATTTGCTTGATTTATCCTTTAACCTAAGTTGTATTTGAGTGATCTACAATAGTTGTATTTTTGTTAGACTTATTTTATTGCATGTGTTGATTGAAAATATCAAAATGCATAATTTCTTAATGTTGTTTTAAAAGCTAGTAATCACCAAATTCACCTCCTTCTTGAGTGATGGTTGCCATGGCTAACAAATGTTATAAGGTTCTCTTCCTTCCTCATCAGCACCAGCCTCTTCCTCATCAAAATACGTCAAGTTTCTAATAAGCTTGGCCCTAAATCAGATAAATGCTTCTTTGTGGGGTATCCCAAGGAAACCAAGAGATACTATTTCTATAATCCTACCGAAGGTAAAATATTTATTGTACGGACTGCTGTATTCCTAGAAAAGAAGTTTATCTCCAAAGGAATCAGTGGGAGAAAAGTAGAACTTGAAGAAATTCAAGGCTCACAGAGTAGCAACGAACCGATGGTGGAAATAGAGCAGCATCCACAAAGTGTTATGGAACAACAACTTGCTCTAGTAGCACAAGACCTATGTAGGTCTAACAAGATACGTCATCAACTAGAGAGATATAGATTTCTCATGACCCAACAAGGTGACATATTGCGCATGGATCAAAATGAGCTTGTGACTTACCAAGAAGCCATTATTAGCCTAGAATCTGAGAAATGGCTTGAGGCCATGAGATCTGAAATGGAATCCATGTATGCCAACTAGGTATGGACCTTGGTTGACCCACCCGAAGGGATACAACCCATTGGGTGCAAGTGGGTTTTCAAGAAGAAAACTGACATGAATGGTAATGTGCATACCTTTAAGGCGAATTTGGTGGCTAAAAGCTTCAAGCAAATTCATGGTGTAGACTATGATGAGACTTTTTCCCCAGTTGCGATGCTTAAATCTGTTCGGATCTTGCTTGCTATTGTAGCATACCATGATTATGAAATCTGGAAAATGGATGTCAAAACTGCTTTCCTTAATGGAAATCTTCTCAAGGATGTGTACATGACACAACCTGAGGATTTTGCCACTCTAGAGGATGCTCGAAAGGTGTGCAAGTTGCAATGATCTATTTATGGATTGAAGCAAGCTTCCAGAAGCTGGAATCTTTGTTTTTATGATACAATAAAATAGTTTGATTTCATCAAGAATAAAGAAGAATCTTGTGTCTACAAGAAGGTTAGTGGGAGCATAGTTGTCTTTTCTGTATTGTATGTAGATGGCATACTACTCATAAAAAATGACATCCCTACCCTATAGTCTGTAAAAACTTGGTTAGGGAAATGCTTTTCTATGAAGGACTTGGGCGAAGCCACCTATGTATTAGATATTAGGATCTATAGAGATAGATCACAAAGACTGCTTGGCCTAAGTCAGAGTACACATATAGACAAAGTGTTAAAATGATGTAACATGCATGAATCCAAGGAAGGACTCTTGCTTATGTCGCATGGTGTAAGCTTATCTAAGGCTCAATCCCCTACCAACCAGGATAAGAGGGATCACATAAGCAAGATTCCATATACATCTGCAATTGGATGTATCATGTATGCTATGTTATGTACTCAACTAGATATCTCGTATGCTTTGAGCATAACGAGCAGGTACTAATCTGATCCTGGTGAGAGCCATTGGAGTGTTGTCAAGAACATCCTTAAGTACTTGAGAAGGACTAAGGATTAGTTCTTGGTATATGGAGCCGAGGAAGAGTTAGTTGTAAAGGGTTACATTAATGCTAGCTTCCAAACTGATATAGACGACTCTATATCGCAATCGGGATATGTTTTTTGCCTAAATTGTGGGCTATAAGCTGGAAAAGTTCAAAGCAGGAGACAGTCACTGATTCTACCACAGAGCCTAAGTATATTGCTGCCTCTAATGCAGCAAAGGAGGCCATTTAGATCAGGAAGTTCATTTCTGAACTTAGCGTTATTCCTAGCATTGTGGACCCACTGGACCTCTATTGTCATAATAATAGAGCCATTGCATAAGCTAAGGAGCCTAGATCTCACCAGCGATCCAAATATATACTTAGGCGCTTCCATCTCATTCAAGAGATCATTGATAGAGGAGATGTGAAGATATGCAAAGTACCAATAGATGATAACATTGCTGATCCACTGACGAAGCCTTTTGCATAGTAGAAGCATGAGGGTCATACTAAGTCTTTAGGCATTAGACATATACCTGATTAGCTCTAGTGCAAGTGGGAGATTGTTGGTGTATGCCCTAAAGGTCGATACATTTTGTCTATATTTACATACATTGTATTATGCTATTTTTTAATATATAAGGCATTTTATTTATTGTGTTCTTTTTTATAAACATAATAAAGTCCTTAGAATAGTAAGTTTGATGTCGTAGGACATCAAATGGATAACTTAATTGTGAGATCCTATTAGATAAAATACTATTCTTAAATGTCTCTGGTCAAGTATTATTGTTAATTAGGACAACAATAATGCATTCAGACTAGTATATGCGTAGACTGATGCCACATCTCACAGGTCATGGATATGAGATATCAAGTCTTCACATGGGTACATATTAGAGTAATAATGTACTGCACAAACCCACCATGAGAATGCTACATGATCGTTATGTGAGTGTCATAAGCGATTCTCATAGTGACAATGGTGTATGTGGTCCTTTGACCTGAAATCACTACGATTCCAATATGAGTTGTGTGTTTTAATGCCGTCAAATGTCGTCTATAACAAGGTGATTATAAAGTCAGTTATTGGACATATCGCGAATCATGTGGAGGGATGTGAGTAATCTAGATGGGATTTATCCCTCTTACATAACAAGAACGATATCTTCGGGGGCCCTTATTGAGTGAGACTATGAAATGCATGACCGTGCTCAAATGAGTCGATATGTGATATCAATCCCATTTGTTGTTATTAACTTTACTCGGGTATCAGGAAATGAAGGATTGAACTATACAAGGGTGATGCATTCCATGCCTTGTATTCAATATAGATATCTGGACAAATGGACTAAACTACACAAAAACATTAGTCACGGAAAGGTTATATCAAATCACTGACATTCTGATTACTTGGGTAACAGCGATGTGTTGCTAGATACCGCTCACTGCTTGTAATATTAAAATGCAATTTTAATATTGCATTTTAATATTAATGTGTGGATAAAATATACACATCTTGAGCCTGATTTGAGGTGGATTTAGATGTGCTTTGATTGATTTATGTTGGAATTTATGCTACATTTAATCTATTTATTCTTGGTATATCATGATTGGTCTTTCTCTTTGTTTTTAGGTCCAAAAGAGGTGTTTCGACATGGCTCTATGAAGCATTGGATGGATTCATTGAAATGAAGTTGAACTCAGAATTTATATGGCTAAGATTCGTAGAGTTTTTTACCTTTGTGTAATAAAATGAGCATAACTTGAGCTACAGAAGTCAAAACGAGGTGAATTTGGTGTCATTGGAAAGCTAAGTAAAAGATATACAACTTTCATGAAGACCACTTTTCTAAAAAATAATTTTTTTAGTGATTTAAGAGTTAGACATGACTTTGTCTAACTTAGAAAATGTTTCTGTCAAGCTCACACGGCCCTGTCTAATTCCAATGAAGCTTTTGACTTTGAGACAAGGCCGTATCTCTTGGACACACAGTCGTGTCTCCCTCGAACGTGCAAATTATGCTATTTTTCAAGCTCACACGGCTGTGTTGAGCTTAGACACGAGCGTGTGAGTCCCTTTGATATGAAAAAAAGGAAGTTTTGCCCCTAAATCAATATAAATTTGGCAAAAACACCAAACCTAAAGGGACTTTTTAGCTAGAGACTGCAAGAAACTTTGAGAGGCACAAGGATTGGAGGCTAGGGTTCAGAAAACAAGAGCAAGAGTATTAAAGTTCAACCATTGAAGATATCTTCTCCATCTTCATCTTCTCCATCTTCTCTTTTATTTTGGAATCATGGTTATTTCTTTACCTTTTGTTCTTGTTTGTGCTTCAATTGTCATGAGTGACTAAACTCATTTTTCTAGGATTGGGATGAAACTCTCTATTTCTTTATGTTGAATTGTTAATTTAATTCTTTATTAATGAAATTATTGTTCTTGATTCATTCTTAGTGTTCTTAATGCTTGTGGTATGTTGCCTGTAACACCCCAAAATTTATTAATTTCGTTATGGATATTCATTTTATAATATTTGAGATTTTCTAGAATTTTTCTAGAATTTTATGAGAACGCGGAACATTTTAATATATTCCTCGTTTTGCATGCACAATGGGCAAAGTCGGGAAAATGACTGTAACATTCCAAAAGTTGGAAAATTATATGACGAATAGTCGTTTTATAATATTTGTAGTTTTTGAGAATTTTCTGGGAATTTTCTGGGAACGTCGAATATTTTAATATATTTCTCATTTTACGTGCGAGTTGAGCGGAGCGGGAGAAATGAGATATTCTCTCCGAAAACCTTGAACTATGGAAACGTCGATGGGGGATCTTACTAAACCCGAGGTCGGACACAGTTTCCAAGGTTTCATGTTTTTCAAGAAATTTTAACAGATGAAATAAAAAAACACTGCGTAAGAATTTATCCGTCAGATTAATTAATATTGACTTCTGTCGACTGTAACTATTATCCTCTGGATAATAGCATGTAATAAAAATCCTATCACCTTATCCCAATGTAATCTACTTTATGTCATAACAAATCCACCTTAATTCAAATATATTGCCATTTTAATCAAGTTTCTAGAAGCTTTGACCCAAGAAAGGACCTAACTACCCTTGGCTTGCTTGAGAAGCTTGTCATTTCCCTCTCTCCTCTCTCCATTGCCGCGGCATTCACTAGGGAAAAGGGGGGGAAATTGGTTTGCATCACTTAACCTAATTCACTCAAACACATCACCACTTAACCTAATAACTTCTCTCTCTACCTCTTCATCTTCTTCCTTCCTCTCCCTTCTCTCTAAACCTCCATGGCCATCCGAAATTTGCAGCCCACTCTCCTTTAGGTTTCTTCATCTTTTCTCTTCATCAACCACATATTCTTACTCTCCATCACCATCTCTACCACTTTTCCTCACAAGGTTTCACCAAAATCCTCCATCTCCATTTCGGGTTACCATTACCACCACCATTTTCGTTTTCTAACTTCATTAACCTCATTTCTAACTTCTCTTCATCATTCTAAAACCTTTTCCTTCCATGCCCAAGACCAAAATCTCTCATCTTTACTAATCTTCTTCAAGGGCAAAGTTTGAGACTTTAAGGTAAAAATCACAACTTTCTTCTCTTCTCTTCTCTTTTTTGTGTTCTAAGACCATTTTCATGGCCAAAGATACTCTCTTTTTCTTGTTGTGGTGTTGATTCCTTGAAGTTGATTTCTAGGGTTTTTGGAGGAGCCAAAACCGAATTCACAAAGGAGCTTCTTGGTGGCCATTTTCGTGCTCTCCTCTTTGGTAAGAGGGAGACCACTCTATTCAACCTATAATGGTGGTTGGAGGCTTGCTAATTGTGTATTTGTGAGAAACCCTAATAAGGGTTACTCCTTTAAGTGTTATTGTCATCTATTTGATTATTTATCTTTTTATTTCTTTCTTTGAATTTTGTATGAATTTGATTCTTGATAATGTTGTAATCACCTTCATGGATTTGGAATCGATGAACTTGAGACAATTGCCCCTTGCATGGTGCAAGGAGGCTCACGGCCAAGTCCCCCATTGGTGGGGTGTGGATGTTTAAAATTCTTGTAACCTAATTGAATGGTGATAATTGAATGGATGATTTTTTTTTTTGAATGGATGATGACTAAAGGAAAAATAAAAATATTTGGACCCTAGCCCTATGATGGCTCACGGCCAAGTCCCCCATTGGTGGGGTGCGGATGTTTAAAATACTTGTAACCTAATTGAATGGTGATAATTGAATGGATGATGACTAAAGGAAAAATAAAAATATTTGGACCCTAGCCCTATGATGGCTCACGGCCATGGGAGGCAAAAATGGTGGAAATTGTGACTTGGATGATGAAATTGACAATGAGAATTTAGAGGACAATTAGGGATTCATAATGTGTAAACAAACTAAATTAAAGACTAAATTTGGTAACTTGAATAATTTGACCTAAAGAAAGAACTTGAGTGTGTGAGTTGAGGGAATTTTGAGCTAAACACATTAAGAGAATTAGTAATAAGTTACTAATGCATTAAAAATGAAAATAAACATATGACTTAGGGATCTAGTGAGGGTTACGGTTTTGGACTTGAGTAATATGATTAAGGAATGATAATTTTAAAGATTCTTGAAAGTGATGGTAATAAGGAATTAAAGTGACCTAAAATTGACACATTAAATTAATAACATGTGATCTTGAAAATGGGAATTCTTAATATGAATCATAAATATTAAATGAACACTTGAAAGTGATGTTGACATAAAACTTGACCTTAATGCAATTGTGGACTCCTATGCGGGATGGACATTTGACGATTATGGATTACCGAAATACCTTAATGTGACGATATTAAAAAATGAATTTATGTACGCTTATATGTAAAGTGTACCATT
Organism: Ormosia emarginata; assembly: GCA_029884605.1. NCBI lineage: Eukaryota > Viridiplantae > Streptophyta > Magnoliopsida > Fabales > Fabaceae > Ormosia > Ormosia emarginata. Next base: position 19,819,078 of record JAQQTP010000074.1, on the reverse strand, counting down.
TTGAAATACAGTAATGATCATACATGATTTGACATTGTGTCATCATGCATATGTGTCGTCCGTTGGACACTGTTGGGAAAGGCTGTGTGAGCCTAGGAGTTTGAATAACATCTATGTGTGGGTGCGAATAGACTAAGCGTAGGTGTCATACGTTGTTGACCCTAGGGGGCGTCGGGGTGTGGGTGTCTCACAATAGACAGTGGTGGCTCCACTGAGCCGTGGGATAGACCAATGCGACACACCGACGATCCTGTCTGAGATGCTATCCTATATCGCGATCAATTATCGAGGTACCATGTATAAGCCATTGCGCAAATATTTTTATGAAATAAAGCATACTATATTTTAAAGGCTAATGATATACTGGTATTACTCCTTGATCATTCACTCCAAAAATGTTTCTGTCTAGCTCCATGGAGTAGGGTCTTGTTACACTTCTGCATGAGTGAACTGTCAGTCATATATCTCATTGAGAATGAGCATTGATAATTATGAAGCACATTTACTGTTATTTTTGTGATAATTGTTAGTCACTTGAGCCACTGACTGCTGATAATATTTTTACTATTTTAAAGTTGTGATTCTGCCTTACTGTAAATTTAAAGCTGTTATGATTAAATATATAAAATGTGTTGTACGTGGGCGTTCAACACCGTTTAGTTTCCTGCTGCTATTATTGGTAATGAATGACGAGTATCTCACCTCTTTACTGTATATTTTGTTATTGTATATTATCATATGATTGTTCGAAGACGTCCGTGAGGAGGATAAGGAAACCACTGAGTTTCAGGGTTTCTGGCCGTATCTTGATTGAGATTGAGGTTGTCGAGGATGTCATATCGCCCCCTTGGAATTTTTGGTTACGTGCGGATCAACTTTCATGGTGGTCCGGATTGATGGCATATCAACGTGCAAACTGATCGATGTGTGTACCACGGCGAATTGACGGTGTCTTTAGCATGGGGACGCTACACTGCTTCAATTTTTGACTTCCATGCTTCTGTTTGGCTGGAATTTTATATGCCTGTGAGAGACATGTGGTCGGACATGTATTATGCCCCACATGATGACTCTTTCTTGTCTAATGCTCGGGCTCCCGCCCGCTATTCCGTCTTTCCGATGGATGTCTCGTCGGATGACGAGGACCTTGAGGAGGATCCGTCTACGGTTCCTTCTAGTTCTCGTCAGTCTTAGAGACTGTTTTAGGTAGATGGCTACCGATGGTATCTGTTTTTTTTTGAGGGAGCCTGATGTACTATTGGATTAGTGGGTATATATTTGTATCTCTTGGGGTAGGTACACATTTTGTCTTTTTGTATACTTTTTGGAAATGTAATTAATATAGGCTTGTACGTATAACTATGATAATGTAATTTTGATGTATGGTTTAGTTTCTGCTGACTGTATTATAACTATTCAGTGTTGGAAGTTCTACTACAACAGGGATTTTTTTTTTTAGTATTATTATTCTACCGCTTATAATATCTTATAAAAAAAAGAAAAACAAAGAGAGAAATTTTAGACCAGCTTTAATACACCGGGTTTTGGAAATTTCAAACAAATACTATTTCCGCAATGCTATTTATTTTAATTTTTATTATTACCTAAGTACTATAGTGTGATGTTCCTTCTTCGCGTGTATCGAGTTGGAAAAAGGGGCGTTACACTGTCTTGGTATCAGAGCTCCCGGTTATGTTTCTTTTGGGTCGTGTGGTTTTGGACTGTCTTGTTTGTGCTGTGTTATTCTCTGTGATTTTGTTATTTGGTATTCATAAGGATACATCTAACTTTCTCTGTATTTTGCGTAGTTTGATTTGGGAAGGAATGATGGCTCGTAGAGGAGATATGGCTGCTGCCATAGAGGCAATACAAAAGATGGCTGAGGCAATGTTACAGCAGAACCAGCAGACAGCTCAACAACAGGCTAGAGCTGCACAACAGTTGGAAGCTATGGCAAATGTTCAGAACTTAGAGGGATTTCGTCGTGCTAACCCTCTGCAGTTCAAAGAGGAGTTTGATCTGGAGAAAGCTATGTTATGGATCCAAGAGCTGGAAAAGATATTTACTGGTCTGAATTATGCTAACGATAGGAAGGTGACCTATGCTGCATACATGCTGATGGGAGATGCTGAGCATTAGTGGAGGGGAGAAAAAAGGTTATTGCAAGCCACAAACAGAGTGATAACTTGGGAGGTGTTCAAAGAAAGGTTCTTGAACAAGTATTTCCCTGAAAGCGCTAGGCATGCAAAAGAAATGGAATTTCTGAGGTTGCGACAGGGAGGCATGACTGTGAGCGAGTACGTCGCCAAGTTTGAGAACTTGTCTAGATTCTCGACCTACTTTCAACTTCAACCCAATGAAGTCTGGAAGTGCCGGAAGTTTGAGGAAGGCCTGAGGCACGAGGTGAAGAAAATTGTGATAGCTTTGAAGATTACTTAATTTTCTGAGCTACTTGACACTTGTTGTCGATTAGAAAGTGTGGAACAAGAACGTGAGGCGAGAAATAGAAATTTTGGGCCCGTTCGGTCCCAAAGAGGAGGTGGTGGTAACGCGAGTCGTTATCAAAAGAAGCCCTATTCCAGACCTTCTGGAAGCCAACAGCCACAAAGATCTCAAGGAGGAAGCCCAACGGGAAGTCCAGGAAGGATGGGCCAGAATGCTGCAACTACTCCGAGGTGTATGAAGTGTGGAAAGGAGCACTTTACAAGAGACTGCACAATCAAAGGAATTATTTGCTTTCGGTGCGGGAAACCTGGTCCCTTTTCTCGAGACTGTAACCAGACCAAGGCAGAACCATCCGTCAATGCTGCTAAGACTTCTAAACCATAAGCTAGAGGCAGAGTCTATACCCTGAGCGGTGCTGAGGCCTCTAAATCCGAGGATCTGATACAAGGAGAAGGTATCATTGAAGGTAATCTTTTAATTGTATTGTATGATTCTGGTACTACTCATTCTTTCATTTCACATGACTGTGTGAAAAGACTTAGATTGTCTGTGTCTTCCTTACCTTTTCATTTGATTGTTTCGACTCCTACTGCAAAACTTATTGTTACTGTTAAAGTTTGTCTAGGTTGTCCTTAAGTTATAGAAGGTCAGATCTTTTCTGCCGATTTGATCTGTTTACCATTATCTCAGTTAGATGTGATATTGGGAATGGATTGGCTATCTGCTAATCGTGTCCTGTTAGACTGTTCTAGAAAAACAATAGTTTTCCCTTTGGATGAGGATTCTAGATTTTTGACCGCCAACCAAGTGAAGGCTTTTCTGAAAGAAGGAGCTTGGGGATACATGTTGTTATCTTCTTTGAAAGTTGAGAGTGAAGTTGACATGGACGCAATCTCTGTTGTACAAGAATTTCCTGAGGTTTTCCCTGATGATGTACCTGGTTTGCCACCGGAACGAGAGGTCGAGTTTGCTATCGACTTGGTACCAGAAGCTGGTCCTATTTCCATAGCACCTTACCGTATGGCACCAGTAGAACTCGTGGAAGTTAAGAAGCAGTTGGAAGAGCTTCTGGAAAAATAATTCGTGAAACCCAATGTGTCACCCTGGGGAGCACCTGTATTGTTGGTTAAGAAGAAAGATGGGACTTCAAGATTGTGCGTGGATTACCGTCAGTTGAACAAGGTTATGATTAAGAATAAGTATCCATTGCCAAGGATAGGTGACTTGATGGGCCAATTGAAGGGAGCAGTTGTGTTTTCCAAGATCGATCTACGATCGGGTTATCACCAAATTAGAGTGAAAGTGGAAGATATTCCCAAGACAGCTTTTCGTACTCGTTATGGTCATTACGAGTACCTGGTGATGCCTTTTGGTGTGACAAATGCACCTGCGATATTTATGGACTATATGAATAGGATCTTTCGTCCTTACTTAGACAGATTCGTTGTTGTTTTCATCGATGATATCTTGATCTATTCACGAAATCATGAGGACTATGTTGAACACCTCAGCATAGTTCTCCAGATCTTGAAGGAGAAAGAGCTATATACGAAACTATCCAAATGCGAGTTTTGGTTAAATGAAGTGAAATTTTTGGGCCATGTAATCTCAAAGGAAGGAATCGCTGTGGATCCTTCGAAGGTAGAAGCTATGTTACAATGGGAAAGACCCACGACAGTGACAGAGATCCGAAGCTTCGTTGGATTAGCCGGATACTACCGGAGATTTATAGAAGGATTTTCCAAGATCGCTGGACCACTCACTCAACTCACCCGAAAGAATCAACCTTTCGAATGGACAGATTCCTGTGAGGGAAGTTTTCAAGAGTTAAAAAGGAAACTAACTACGTCGCCCGTGTTAGTTTTACCGAATCCTAATGAACCATTAGAAGTGTATTGTGACACTTCGTATCAAGGTTTGGGGTGCATTCTTATGCAAAATGGAAAGGCAGTGGCTTGCATCTCAAGACAATTGCGAATGCACGAGAAGAACTACCCAACGCACGATTTGGAGTTAGCTGCAGTGGTGTTTGCAGTGAAGATATGGAGACATTATTTGTATGGAGCCACATTCAATGTCTTCAGTGACCATAAAAGTCTGAAATACCTGTACGATCAGAAAGAGCTAAACATGAGGCAACGAAGATAGCTAGAATTTTTGAAAGACTATGATTTCTAACTTCAGTATCATCTTGGAAAGGCGAACGTGGTGGCCGATGCTTTGAGTAGGAAGACGATTAGTGTTTCTACTATGATGATTAGAGAAAAGGACCTGATAGAGCAATTCAGAGACATATGGTCATTTGTGGAGTTAACACCGGGTAAAATCTGCATGAATAAGGTCACTATCTCAAATGACTTAATAGATGATATTCGAGAGAAACAAAAGATCGATAAATTCCTGCAAGAAGAAAGAGAATTGATAAGGCAGGGTGGTGTATCCACATTGCAGGAAAGGAGTGATGAAATTCTAAGATTTCAAGGAAGGGTATGTGTGCCTAAAGATGAGGAACTCAGGAAGTACATACTTGAACATGCTCATTCGAGTCAGTTGAGTATGCATCCTGGAATGACCAAGATGTATCAAGACTTGAGGAAGTTATTCTGGTGGCATGGGATGAAAAGAGATATCGATAGATGCGTGTCGTCTTGTTTGGTTTGCCAGAAATCGAAGATTGAGCACCAAAAACCAGCTAGAATACTACAACCCTTAACTATTCCTGAATGGAAATGGGATAGTATCGCCATGGATTTTGTTGTTGGGTTACCAAGGACTAGGAGAGGATCTGACTCAATATGGGTAATAGTGGATCGACTCACGAAGTCAGCTTACTTTTTGCCGATCAACATGAGATATCCGTTGGAGAAGTTGACTCAGATATACATTGGTGAAATTGTCAGATTTCATGGGATACCTACGCGTATTATTTCCGATAGAGATCCGAGGTTTACATCGAAGTTTTGGCAGAGTCTTCAAGAGGCTATGGGAACGAAGTTGCGATTGAGTTCCGCATACCATCCGCAGACTGATGGTCAATCAGAAAGAACAATTCAGTCGTTAGAGATTTGTTGAGAGCTTGTGCTATAGAGCAAACTGGAGGTTGGGATGAAATCTTACCATTGGTGGAATTCACCTACAATAACAATTATCATTCAAGTATAGGGATGGCACCCTATTAAGCTCTATATGGACGGAGGTGTCGAACACCTCTGTGCTGGTATCAAGATGGAGAATGGCTTACCGTTGGACCTGAACTTATTCAGTAGACAACCAAAAAGGTCAAATGATTCAGGAGAAAATGAAAACAGCTCAGAGTCGGCAAAAGAGTTATGCGGAGAAAAGAAGGAAACCTCTTGAGTTCGAAGAAGGAGAGCATGTCTTCTTGAAAGTCACACCTACGACTGGGGTCGGTTGTGTTCTCAAATCTAGAAAACTTACTCCAAAATTCCTTGGACCTTACCAAATTCTTCGTCGGGTAGGTCCCGTTGCTTACCAAATAGCTTTACCCCCTTTTCTTTCAAACCTTCATAGCGTCTTTCATGTGTCACAACTCAGAAAATATATTCCAAGTCCTGATCATGTCATAGCACCTGATTCTGTACAATTAAAGGAAAACTTGACTGATGAGACAACTCCTGTAAGGATTGAGGATAGGAGGACAAAGCAACTTAGAGGGAAGGACATTGCACTGGTGAAAGTAATCTGGAATGAAGCAACTGGAGACACGACATGGGAACTCAAGGATAAGATGAAGGAGCAATACCCCAAACTATTTTAAGCTATGAAAATTTCAAGGACGAAATTCTTATTTGTTGGGGAGAGTTGTAACACCTCAAAATTTATTGATTTCGTTATGGATATTCATTTTATAATATTTGAGATTTTCTAGAACTTTTTTGGAATTTTCTGCGAACACAGAATATTTTAATATATTTCTTGTTTTACGTGTACAATAGGCAGAGTCGGGAAAATGACTGTAACGTTCCAAAAGTTGGAAAATTATATGACGAATAGTCATTTTATAATATTTGCAGTTTTTGAGAATTTTCAGGAAATTTTTCGGGAACGTCGAATATTTTAATATATTTTTTGTTTTGTGTGCGAGCTGAGCAGAGCTGGAGAAATGAGATATTCTCTCCGAAAACCTTGAACTATGGAAACGTCGATGGGGGATCTTACTAAACTCGAGGCCGGACACAGTTTCCAAAGTTTCACGTTTTTCAAGAAATTTTAACAAACGAAATAATAAAACACTGCGTAAGAATTTATCTGTCAGATTAATTAATACTGACTTCTATCGACTGTAACTATTATCCTCTGGATAATAGCATGTAATAAAAATCCTATCACCTTATCCAATGTAATCTACTTTATGTCATAACAAATCTACTTTAATTCAAATATATTACTATTTTAATCAAGTTTCTAGAAGCTTTGACCCAAGAAAGGACCTAACTATCCTTGGCTTGCTTGAGAAGCTTGTCATTTCCCTCTCTCCTCTCTCCATTGCCGTGGCATTCACTAGGGAAAAGGGGGGGGATTGGTTTGCATCACTTAACCTAATTCACTTAAACACATCACCATTTAACTTAACAACTTCTCTCTCTACCTCTTCATCTTCTTCCTTGCTCTCCCTTCTCTCTAAACCTCCATGGCCATCTGAAATTTGCAGCCCACTCTCCTTTAGGTTTCTTCATTTTTTCTCTTCATCAACCACATATTCTTACTCTCCATCACCATCTTTACCATTTTTCTTCACAAGGTTTCACCAAAATCCTCCATCTCCATTTCGGGTTAGCAACTCCACCACCACCATTTTCATTTTCTAATTTCATTAACCTCATTTCTAACTTCTCTTCATCATTCTAAAACCTTTTCCTTCCATACCCAAGACCAAAATCTCTCATCTTTATCAATCTTCTTCAAGGGCAAAGTTTGAGACTTTAAGGTAAAAATCACAACTTTCTTCTCTTCTCTTCTCTTTTTCGTGTTCTAAGACCATTTTCATGGCCAAAGATACTCTCTTTTTCTTGTTGTGGTGTTGATTCCTTGTAGTTGATTTCTAGGGTTTTTGGAGGAGACAAAACCGAATTCACAAAGGAGCTTCTTGGTGGCCATTTTCGTGCTCTCCTCTTTGGTAAGAGGGAGACCACTCTATTCAACCTATAATGGTGGTTGGAGGCTTGCTAATTGTGTATTTGTGAGAAACCCTAATAAGGGTTACTCCTTTAAGTGTTATTGTCTTCTATTTGATTATTTATCTTTTTATTTCTTTCTTTGAATTTTGTATGAATTTGATTCTTGATAATGTTGTAATCACCTTCTTGGATTTGGAATCGATGAACTTGAGACAATTGCCCCTTGCATGGTGCAAGGAGGCTCACGGCCAAGTCCCCCATTGGTGGGGTGTGGATGTTTAAAATACTTGTAACCTAATTGAATGGTGATAATTGAATGGATGATGACTAAAGGAAAAATAAAAATATTTGGACCCTAGCCCTATGATGGCTCACGGCCAAGTCCCCCATTGGTGGGGTGTGGATGTTTAAAATACTTGTAACCTAATTGAATGGTGATAATTGAATAGATGATGACTAAAGGAAAAATAAAAATATTTGGACCCTAGCCCTATGATGGCTCATGACCATGGGAGGCAAAAATGGTGGAAATTGTGACTTGGATGATGAAATTGACAATGAGAATTTAGAGGACAATTAGGGATTCATAATGTGTAAACAAACTAAATTAAAGACTAAATTTGGTAAATTGAATAATTTGACCTAAAGAAAGAACTTGAGTGTGTGAGTTGAGTGAATTTTGAGCTAAACACATTAAGAGAATTAGTAATAAGTTACTAATGCATTAAAAATGAAAATAAACATATGACTTAGGGATCTAGTGAGGGCTACAGTTTTGGACTTGTGTAATAACATGTTATCTTGAAAATAGGAATTCTTAATATGAATCATAAATATTAAATGAACACTTGAAAGTGATGTTGACATAAAACTAGACCTTAATACAATTGTGGACTCCTATGCAGGATGGACATTTGATGATTATGGATTACTGAAATACCTTAATGTCACGATATCAATAAATGAATTTATATACGCTTATATGTAAAGTGTACTATTGTGAAATACAGTAATAATCATACATGATTTGACATTGTGTCGTCATGCATATGTGTCGTCCATTGGACACTGTTGGGAAAGGCTATGTGAGCCTAGGAGTTTGAATAACACCTATGTGCAGGTGCGAATAGACTAAGCGTAGGTGTCATACATTGTTGACCTTAAGGGGCATCGGGGTGTGGGTGTCTCACAATAGACAGTGGTAGCTCCACTAGGGCCGTGGGATAGACCAATACGACACACCGACGATCCTGTCTGAGACGCTGTCCAATATCGCAATCAATTGTTGAGGTTACATGTATAAGCCATTGCGCAAATATTTTTATGAAATAAAGCACACTGTATTTTAAAGGCTAATGATATACTTGTATTACTCCTTGATCATTCACTCCGAAAATGTTTCTGTCTAGCTCCATGGAGTAGGATCTTGTTACACTTCTGCATGAGTGAACTGTCGTCATATATCTCATTGAGCATGAGCATTGATAATTATGAAGCACATTTACTGTTATTTTTGTGATAATTGTTAGTCACTTGAACCACTGACTGCTGATAATATTTTTATTATTTTAAAGTTGTGATTCCGCCTTACTGTAAATTTAAAGTTGTTATGATTAAATATATAAAATGTGTTGTACGTGGGCGTTCAGCACCGTTTAGTTTCCTGCTGCTATTATTGGTAATGAATGACGAGTATCTCACCTCTTTACTGTATATTCTGTTATTGTATATTATCATATGATTGTTCGAAGACGTCCGTGAGGAGGATAAGGAAACCACTGAGTTTCAGGGTTTCTAGCCGTATCTTGATTGAGATTGAGGTTGTCGAGGATGTCATATCGCCCCCGTGGAATTTTTGGTTACGTGCGGATCAACTTTCATGGTGGTCTGGATTGATGGCATATCAACGTGCAGACTGATCGATATGTGTAGCACGGCGAATTGACGGTGTCTTTAGCATGGGGACGCTACACTGCTTCGATTTTTGACTTCTATGCTTCTGTTTGGCTGGAATTTTATATGCCTGTGAGAGACATATGGGCGGACATGTATTATGCCCCATGTGATGACACTTTCTTGTCTGCTCCTCGGGCTCCTGCCCGCTGTTCCGTCTTTTCGATGGATGTCTCGTCGGACGACGAGGACCCTGAGGAGGATCCGTCTACGGTTCCTTCAAGTTCTCCTCAGTCTTAGAGACTATTTTAGGTAGATGGCTAGTGATGGCTGTCTGTTTATTTTGAGGGAGCCTGACGTACTATTGGATTAGTGGGTATATAATTGTATCTCTTGGCATAGGTACACATTTTGTCTTTTTGTATACTTTTTGGAAATGTAATTAATATAGGCTTGTACGTATAACTATGATAATGTAATTTTGATGTATGGTTTAGTTTCTGCTGACTGTATTATAACTGTTCAGTGTTGGAAGTTCTACTACAGCAGGGATTTTTTTTTCTAGTATTATTATTCTACCACTTACAATATCTTATAAAAAAAAAGAAAAACAAAGAGAGAAATTTTAGACCAGCTTTAATACATCGGGTTTTGGAAATTTCAAACAAATACTATTTCCGCAATGCTATTTATTTTAATTTTTATTATTACCTAAGTACTATAGTGTGATGTTCCTTCTTCGCATGTATCGAGTTGGAAAAAGGGGCGTTGCACTGTCTTGGTATCAAAGCTCCCGGTTATGTTTCTTTTGGGTGTGTTATTTTGGACTGTCTTGTTTGTGCTGTGTTATTCTCTGTGATTTTGTTGTTTGGTATTCATAAGTATACATCTAACTTTCTCTGTATTTTGCGTAGTTTGATTTGGGAAGGAGCAATGGCTAGTAGAGGTGATATGGCTACTGCCATAGAGGCAATACAAAAGATGGCTGAGGTAATGTTACAGTAGAACTAGCAAATAGCTCAACAACAGGCTAGAGCTGCACAACAGTTGGAAGCTACGGCAGATGTTTAGAACTTAGAGGGATTTCGTCGTGCTAACCCTCCGTAGTTCAAAGGGGATTTTGATCCGGAGAAAGCTATGTTGTGGATCCAAGAGCTGGAAAAGATATTTACTAGTATGAATTGTGCTGACGATAGGAAGGTGACCTATGCTGCATACATACTAATGGGAGACGCTGAGCATTGGTGGACGGGAGAAAAAAGGTTATTGCAAGCCGCAAACAGAGTGATAACTTGGGAGGTGTTCAAAGAAAGGTTCTTGAACAAGTATTTCCCTGAAAGCACTAGGCACGCAAAAGAAATGGAATTTCTGAGGTTGTGACAGGGAGGCATGACTATGAGCGAGTACGCTGCCAAGTTTGAGAAATTGTCCAGATTCTCGACCTACTTTCAACTTCAACCCAATGAAGTCTGGAAGTGCCGGAAGTTTGAGGAAGGCCTGAGGCACGAGGTGAAGAAAATTGTGATAGCTTTGAAGATTACTCAGTTTTCTGAGCTACTTGACACTTGCTGTCGATGAGAAAGTGTGGAACAAGAACGTGAGGCGAGAAATAGAAATTTTGGGCCCGTTCGGTCCCAAAGAGGAGGTGGTGGTAATGCGAGTCGTTATCAAAAGAAGCCCTATTCCAAACCTTCTGGAAGCCAACAGCCACAAAGATCTCAAGGAGGAAGCCCAACGGGAAGTCCAAGAAGGATGGGCTCGAATGTTGCAACTTCTCCGAGGGGTATGAAGTGTGGAAAGGAGCACTTTACAAGAGACTGCATAATCAAAGGAATTATTTGCTTTCGGTGCGGGAAACCTGGTCACGTTTCTCGAGACTATAACCAGACCAAGGCGGAACCATCCGTCAATGCTGCTAAGACTTCTAAACCATAAGCTAGAGGCAGAGTCTATACCTTGAGTGGTGCTGAGGCCTCTAAATCCTAGGATATGATACAAGGAGAAGGTATCATTGAAGGTAATCTTTTAGTTGTAATGTATGATTCTGGTACTACTCATTCTTTCATTTCACATGACTGTGTGAAAAGACTTGGATTGTCTGTGTCTTCCTTACCTTTTGATTTGACTGTTTCGACTCCTACTGCAAAACCTGTTGTTACTGCTAAAGTTTGTCTAGGTTGTCCTGTAGTTATAGAAGGTCGGATCTTTTCTGTCGATTTGATCTGTTTACCATTATCTCAGTTAGATGTGATATTGGGAATGGATTGACTATCTACTAATCATGTCCTTTTAGACTGTTCTAGAAAAATAATAGTTTTCCCTTTGGATGAGGATTCTAGATTTTTGACCGCCAACCAAGTGAAGGCTTTTCTTAAAGAAGGAGCTCGGGGATACACGCTGTTATCTTCTTTGAAAGTTGAGAGTGAAGTTGACATGGACGCAATCTCTGTTGTACGAGAATTTCCTGAGGTTTTCCCTGATGATGTACCTGGTTTGCCACTGGAACGAGAGGTCGAGTTTGCTATCGACTTGGTACCAGGAGCTGGTCCTATTTCCAAAGCGCCTTACCGTATGGCACCAGTAGAACTCGTGGAACTTAAGAAGCAGTTGGAAGAGCTTCTGGAAAAATAATTCGTAAGACCCAGTGTGTCACCTTGGGGAGCACCTGTATTGTTGGTTAAGAAGAAAGATAAGACTTCAAGATTGTGCGTGGATTACCGTCAGTTGAACAAGGTTACGATTAAGAATAAGTATCCATTGCCAAGGATAGATGACTTGATTGACTAATTGAAGGGAGCAACTGTGTTTTCTAAGATCGATCTACGATCGGGTTATCACCAAATTAGAGTGAAAGTGGAAGATATTCCCAAGATGGCTTTTCGTACTCGTTATGGTCATTACAAGTACTTGGTGATGCCTTTTGGTGTGACAAATGCACCTACGATATTTATGGACTACATGAATAGGATCTTTCGTCCTTACTTGGACAGATTTGTTGTTGTTTTTATCGACGATATCTTGATCTATTCACGAAATCATGAGGACCATGCTGAACACCTCAGCATAGTTCTCTAGATCTTGAAAGAGAAAGAGCTATATACGAAACTATCCAAATGCGAGTTTTGGTTAGATGAAGTGAAATTTTTGGGCCATGTAATCTCAAAGGAAGGAATCGTTGTGGATCCTTCAAAGGTAGAAGCTGTGTTACAATGGGAAAGACCCACGACGGTGACAGAGATCCGAAGCTTCGTTGGATTAGCCGGACACTACTGGAGATTTATAGTAGGATTTTCCAAGATTGCTGGACCACTCACTCAACTCACCCGAAAGAATTAACCTTTCGAATGGACAGATTTCTGTGAGGGAAGTTTTCAAGAGTTAAAAAGGAAACTAACTACGTCACCCTTGTTAGTTTTACTGAATCCTAATGAACCATTAGAAGTGTACTGCGACGCTTCGTATCAAGGTTTGGGGTGCGTTCTTATGCAAAATGGAAAGGTGGTGGCTTACGCCTCAAGACAATTGCGAATGCACGAGAAGAACTACCCAACGCACGATTTGGAGTTAGCTGCAGTGGTGTTTGCCTTGAACATATGGAGACATTATCTGTATGGAGCCACATTCAATGTCTTCAGTGACCATAAAAGTCTGAAATACCTGTACGATCAGAAAGAGCTGAACATGAGGCAACGAAGATGGCTAGAATTTTTGAAAGACTACGATTTCCAACTTCAGTATCATCCTGGAAAGGCGAACGTGGTGGCCGATGCTTTGAGTAGGAAGACGATTAATGTTTCTACTATGATGATTAGAGAAAAGGACCTGATAGAGCAATTCAGAGACATATGGTCATTTGTGGAGTTAACACCGGGTAAAATCTGCATGAATAAGGTCACTATCTCAAATGACTTAATAGATGATATTCGAGAGAAACAAAAGATCGATAAATTCCTGCAAGAAGAAAGAGAATTGATAAGGCAGGGTGGTGTATCAACATTGAAGGAAAGGAGTGATGGAATTCTAAGATTTCAAGGAAGGGTATGTGTGCCTAAAGATGAGGAGCTCAGGAAGTACATACTTGAACATGCTCATTCGAGTCAGTTGAGTATGCATCCTAGAATGACCAAGATGTATCAAGACTTGAGGAAGTTATTCTAGTGGCATGGGATGAAAAGAGATATCGCTAGATGCGTGTCGTCTTGTTTGGTTTTCCAGAAATCGAAGATTGAGCACCAAAAACCAGCTAGATTACTACAACCCTTAACTATTCCTGAATGGAAATGGGATAGTATCGCCATGGATTTTGTTGTTGGGCTACCAAGGACTAGGAGAGGATATGACTCAATATGGGTAATAGTGGATCGACTCACGAAGTCAGCTCACTTTTTGCCGATCAACATGAGATATCCGTTAGAGAAGTTGACTCAGATATACATTGGTGAAATTGTCAGACTTCACGGGATACCCACGAGTATTATTTCTGATAGAGATCCGAGGTTTACATCGAAGTTTTGGCAGAGTCTTCAAGAGGCTATGGGAACGAAGTTGCGATTGAGTTCCGCATACCATCCGCAGACTGATGGTCAATCAGAAAGAACAATTCAGTCGTTAGAAGATTTGTTGAGAGCTTGTGCTATAGAGCAAACTGGAGGTTGGGATGAAATCTTACCATTGGTGGAATTCACCTACAGCAACAGTTATCATTCAAGTATAGGGATGCCACCCTATGAGGCTCTATATGGATGGAGGTGTCGAACACCTCTGTGCTGGTATCAAGATGGAGAATGGCTTGCCGTTGGACCTGAACTTATTCAGTAGACAACCGAAAAGGTCAAAATGATTCAGGAGAAAATGAAAATGGCTCAGAGTCGGCAAAAGAGTTATGCGGACAAAAGAAGGAAACCTCTTGAGTTCGAAGAAGGAGAGCATGTCTTCTTGAAAGTCACACCTAGACTGGAGTCGGTCGTGTTCTCAAATCTAGAAAACTCACTCCAAAATTCCTTGGACCTTACCAAATTCTTCGTCGGGTAGGTCCCGTTGCTTACCAAATAGCTTTATCCCCTTTTCCTTCAAACCTTCATAACGTCTTTCATGTGTCACAACTCAGAAAATATATTCCAAGTCCTGATCATGTCATAGCACCTGATTTTGTACAATTAAAGGAAAACTTGACTTATGAGACAACTCCTGTAAGGATTGAGGATAGGAGGACAAAGCAACTAAGTGGGAAGGACATTGCACTGGTGAAAGTAATCTGGAATGAAGCAACTGGAGACACGACATGGGAACTCGAGGATAAGATGAAGGAGTAATACCCCGAACTATTTTAAGGTATGAAAATTTTGACGAAATTCTTATTTGTTAGGGAGAGTTGTAACACCCCAAAATTTTTGATTTCGTTATGGATATTCATTTTATAATATTTGAGATTTTCTAGAATTTTTTTTGAATTTTATGAGAACACAGAATATTTTAATATATTTCTCGTTTTACGTGCACAATGGGCAGAGTCGGGAAAATGACTGTAACGTTCCAAAAGTTGGAAAATTATATGACGAATAGTTGTTTTATAATATTTACAGTTTTTGAGAATTTTCTGGGAATTTTCCAGGAACGTCGAATATTTTATTATATTTCTTATTTTGCGTGCGAGCTGAGCGAAGCCGGAGAAATGAGATATTCTCTCCGAAAACCTTGAACTATGGAAACGTCGACGGGGAATCTTACTAAACCCGAGGCCAGACGCAGTTTCCAAAGTTTCACATTTTTCAAGAAATTTTAACAGACGAAATAATAAAACACTGCGTAAGAATTTATCCGTCAGATTAATTAATACTGACTTCTGTCGACTGTAACTATTATCCTCTGGATAATAGCATGTAATAAAAATCCTATCACCTTATCCCAATGTAATCTACTTTATGTCATAACAAATCCACTTTAATTCAAATATATTGCTATTTTAATCAAGTTTCTAGAAGCTTTGACCCAAGAAAGGACCTAACTACCCTTGGCTTGCTTGAGAAGCTTGTCATTTCCCTCTCTCCTCTCTCCATTGCCGCGGCATTCACTAGGGAAAAGGGGGGGGGAATTGGTTTGCATCACTTAACCTAATTCACTCAAACACATCACCACTTAACCTAACAACTTCTCTCTCTACCTCTTCATCTTCTTCCTTGCTCTCCCTTCTCTCTAAACCTCCATGGCCATCCAAAATTTGCAGCCCACTCACCTTTAGGTTTCTTCATCTTTTCTCTTCATCAACCACATATTCTTACTCTCCATCACCATCTCTATCACTTTTCTTCACAAGGTTTCACAAAAATCCTCCATCTCCATTTCGGGTTACCATCTCCACCACCACCATTTTCGTTTTCTAACTTCATTAACCTCATTTCTAACTTCTCTTCATCATTCTAAAACCTTTTCCTTCCATACCCAAGACCAAAATCTCTCATCTTTACTAATCTTCTTCAAGGGCAAAGTTTGAGACTTTAAGGTAAAAATCACAACTTTCTTCTCTTCTCTTCTCTTTTTTTGTGTTCTAAGACCATTTTCATGGCCAAAGATACTCTCTTTTTCTTGTTGTGGTGTTGATTCCTTGAAGTTGATTTCTAGGGTTTTTGGAGGAGCCAAAACCGAATTCACAAAGGAGCTTCTTGGTGGCCATTTTCGTGCTCTCCTCTTTGGTAAGAGGGAGACCACTCTATTCAACCTATAATGGTGGTTGGAGGCTTGCTAATTATGTATTTGTGAGAAACCCTAATAAGGGTTACTCCTTTAAGTGTTATTGTCTTCTATTTGGTTATTTATCTTTTTATTTCTTTCTTTGAATTTTGTATGAATTTGATTCTTGATAATGTTGTAATCACCTTCATGGATTTGGAATCGATGAACTTGAGACAATTGCCCCTTGCATGGTGCAAGGAGGCTCACGGCCAAGTCCCCCATTGGTGGGGTGTGGATGTTTAAAATACTTGTAACCTAATTGAATGGTGATAATTGAATGGATGATGACTAAAGCAAAAATAAAAATATTTAGACTCTAGCCCTATGATGGCTCACGACCAAGTCCCCCATTGGTGGGGTGTGGATGTTTAAAATACTTGTAACCTAATTGAATGGTGATAATTGAATGGATGATGACTAAAGGAAAAATAAAAATATTTGGACCCTAGCCCTATGATGGCTCACAGCCATGGGAGGCAAAAATGGTAGAAATTGTGACTTGGATGATGAAATTAACAACGAGAATTTAGAGGACAATTAGGGATTCATAATGTGTAAACAAACTAAATTAAAGACTAAATTTGGTAACTTGAATAATTTGACCTAAAGAAAGAACTTGAGTGTGTGAGTTGAGGGAATTTTGAGCTAAACACATTAAGAGAATTAGTAATAAGTTACTAATGCATTAAAAATGAAAATAAACATATGACTTAGGGATCTAGTGAGGGCTACAGTTTTGGACTTGTGTAATATGATTAAGGAATGACAATTTTAAAGATTCTTGAAAGTGATGGTAATAAGGAATTAAAGTGACCTAAAATTGACACCTTAAATTAATAACATGTGATCTTGAAAATAGGAATTCTTAATATGAATCATAAATATTAAATGAAAACTTGAAAGTGATGTTGACATAAAACTAGACCTTAATGCAATTGTGGACTCCTATGCGGGATGGACATTTGACGATTATGGATTACCGAAATACCTTAATGTGACGATATCAATAAATGAATTTATATACGCTTAATGTAAAGTGTACCATTGTGAAATACAGTAATGATCATACATGATTTGACATTGTGTCGTCATGCATATGTGTCGTCCATTGGACACTGTTGGGAAAGGCTGTGTGAGCCTAGGAGTTTGAATAACACCTATGTGTGGGTGCGAATAGACTAAGCGTAGGTGTCCTACGTTGTTGACCCTAAGGGGCATCGGGGTGTGGGTGTCTCACAATGGACAGCGGTAGCTCCACTGGGGCCGTGGGATAGACCAATGCGACACATCGACGATCCTGTCTGAGATGCTGTCCTATATCGCGATCAATTGTGGAGGTACCATTATAAGCCATTGCGCAAATATTTTTATGAAATAAAGCACACTGTATTTTAAAGGCTAATGATATACTGGTATTACACCTTGATCATTCACTCCGAAAATGTTTCTGTCTAGCTCCATGGAGTAGGGTCTTGTTACACTTCTGCATGAGTGAACTGTCAGTCATATATCTCATTGAGCATGAGCATTGATAATTATGAAGCATATTTACTGTTATTTTTGTGATAATTGTTAGTCACTTGAACCATGACTGCTGATAATATTTTTATTATTTTAAAGTTGTGATTCCGCCTTACTGTAAATTTAAAGCTGTTACGATTAAATATATAAAATGTGTTGTACGTGGGCGTTCAACGCCATTTAGTTTCCTGCTACTATTATTGGTAATGAATGACGAGTATCTCACTTCTTTACTGTATATTCTGTTATTGTATATTATCATATGATTGTTCGAAGACGTCCGTGAGGAGGATAAGGAAACCACTGAGTTCCAGGGTTTCTGGCTATATCTTGATTGAGATTGAGGTTGTCGAGGATGTCATATCGCCCCCGTGGAATATTTGGTTACGTGCGGATCAACTTTCATGGTGGTCCGGATTGATGGCATATCAACGTGCAGACTGATCAATGTGTGTACCACGGCGAATTGACGGTGTCTTTAGCGTTGGGACGCTACACTGCTTCTATTTTTGACATCCATGCTTTTGTTTGGCTGGAATTTTATATGCCTGTGAGAGACATGTGGACGGACATGTATTATGCCCCACATGACGACTCTTTCTTGTCTACTGCTCCGGCTCCTGCCCACTGTTCCGTCTTTCTGATGGATGTCTCATCGGACGACGAGGACCCTGAGGAGGATCCGTCTATGGTTCCTTCTAGTTCTCGTCAGTCTTAGAGACTATTTTAGGTAGATGGCTACTGATGGCTGTCTATTTATTTTGAGGGAGCCTGACGTACTATTGGATTAGTGGGTATATATTTGTATCTCTTGGGGTAGGTACACATTTTGTCTTTTTGTATACTTTTTGGAAATGTAATTAATACAGGCTTATACGTATAACTATGATAATGTAATTTTGATGTATGGTTTAGTTTCTGCTGACTGTATTATAACTGTTCAGTGTTGGAAGTTCTACTACAATAGGGATTTTTTTTTCTAGTATTATTATTCTACCACTTACAATATCATATAAAAAAAAAAGAAAAACAAAGAGAAAAATTTTAGACCAGCTTTACTACACCGGGTTTTGGACATTTCAAACAAATACTATTTCTGCAATGCTATTTATTTTAATTTTTATTGTTACCTAAGTACTATAGTGTGACATTCCTTCTTCGCGTGTATTGAGTAGGAAAAAGGGGCGTTGCACTGTCTTGGTATCAAAGCTCCCGGTTATGTTTCTTTTGGGTCGTGTGGTTTTGGACTGTCTCGTTTGTTTTGTGTTATTCTCTGTGATTTTGTTGTTTGGTATTCATAAGGATACATCTGACTTTCTCTGTATTTTGCGTAGTTTGATTTGGGAAGGAACAATGGCTTGTAGAGGTGATCTGGCTACTGCCATAGAGGCAATACAAAAGATGGCTACGACAGATGTTCAGAACTTAGAGGGATTTCGTCGTGCTAACCCTCCGCAGTTCAAAGGGGAGTTTGATTTGGAGAAAGCTATGTTGTGGATCCAAGAGCTGGAAAAGATATTTACTGGTATGAATTGTGCTCACGATAGGAAGGTGACCTATGTTGCATACATGCTGATGGGAGACGTTGAGCATTGGTGGACGGGAGAAAAAAGGTTATTGCAAGCTGCAAATAGAGTGATAACTTGGGAGGTGTTCAAAGAAAGGTTCTTGAACAAGTATTTCCCTAAAAGCGCTAGGCACGCAAAAGAAATGGAATTTCTGAGGATGCGACAGGGAGGCATGATTGTGAGCGAGTACGCCGCCAAGTTTGGGAATTTGTCCAGATTCTCGACCTACTTTCAACTTCAACCCAATGAAGTCTGGAAGTGCCGGAAGTTTGAGGAAGGCCTGAGGCATGAGGTGAAGAAAATTGTGATAGCTTTGAAGATTACTCAGTTTTATGAGCTACTTGACACTTGCTGTCGATGAGAAAGTGTGGAACAAGAACGTGAGGCGAGAAATAGAAATTTTGGGCTCGTTCGGTCCCAAAGAGGAGGTGGTAGTAACGCGAGTCGTTATCAAAGAAGCCCTATTCCAGACCTTCTGGAAGCCAACAACCACAAAGATCTCAAGAAGGAAGCCCAACGGGAAGTCCAGGAAGGATGGGCTAGAATGCTACAACTACTCCGAGGTGTATGATGTGTGGAAAGGAGCACTTTACAAGAGACTGTACAATCAAAGGAATTATTTGCGTTCAGTGCGGGAAACCTGGTCACGTTTCTCGAGACTATAACCAGACCAATCCGTCAATGCTGCTAAGACTTCTAAACCACAAGCTGGAGGCAAAGTCTATACCTTGAGCGGTGCTGAGGCCTCTAAATCTGAGGATCTGATACAAAGAGAAGGTATCACTGAAGGTAATCTTTTAATTGTATTGTATGATTCTAGTACTACTCATTCTTTCATTTCACATGACTGTGTGAAAAGACTTGGATTGTCTGTGTCTTCCTTACCTTTTGATTTGACTATTTCGACTCCTACTGTAAAACCTGTTGTTACTACTAAAGTTTGTCTAGGTTGTCCTTTAGTTATAGAAGGTCGGATCTTTTCTGTCGATTTGATCTGTTTACCATTATCTCAGTTAGATATGTTATTGGGAATGGATTGGCTATCTGCTAATCGTGTCCTATTAGACTGTTCTAGAAAAACAATAGTTTTCCCTTTGGATGAAGATTCTAGATTTTTGACCGCCAACCAAGTGAAGGCTTTTTTGAAAGAAGGGGCTCGGGGATACATGCTGTTATCTTCTTTGAAAGTTGAAAGTGAAGTTGACATGGACGCAATCTCTGTTGTACGAGAATTTCCTGAGGTTTTCCCTGATAATGTACCTGGTTTGCCACCGGAACGAGAGGTCGAGTTTGCTATCGACTTGGTACCAGGAGCTGGTCCTATTTCCATAGCGCCTTACCGTATGGCACCAGTAGAACTCATGGAACTTAAGAAGCAGTTGGAAGAGCTTCTGGAAAAACAATTCGTGAGACCCAATGTGTCACCCTGGGGAGCACCTGTATTGTTGGTTAAGAAGAAAGATGGGACTTCAAGATTGTGCGTGGATTACCGTCAGTTGAACAAGGTTACGATTAAGAATAAGTATCCATTGCCAAGGATAGATGACTTGATGGACCAATTGAAGGGAGCAGCTATGTTTTCCAAGATCGATCTATGATCAGGTTATCTCCAAATTAGAGTGAAAGTGGAAGATATTCCCAAGACGGCTTTTCGTACTCGTTATGGTCATTACGAGTACCTGGTGATACCTTAATGTGACGATATCAATAAATGAATTTATGTACGCTTATATGTAAAGTGTACTATTGTAAAATATAGTAATGATCATACATGATTTGACATTGTGTCATCATGCATATGTGTCGTCTGTTGGACACTGTTGGGAAAGGCTGTGCAAGCCTAGGAGTTTGAATAACACTGATAATCACATATTTTATTCATTAAGAAACCCTTATGTTTAGTTATTTACACTCTTCATGTACTTAATTGACTGAATTTGATTATGTTTTGTAAGTTTGAACTCGAATCGGACTTAATTGATTTTTTCAGCATTATTCGGGTCTTACACTGTTTCTGTATTTTAGCCATATCTTGAGTTCTAAATGTCTGATAATTATGAATTTTACCTTGTAGGAAAGATAAGAGAGAGCTCTACAACTTTGATGAAGAGCTCAAAGTCAATTTCAGACATCTAGTGGAGCTAATTGGGCATGGAAATCAGAATACGGGATTTGTGACTGGAACCCGAACAGTGTGTAGTAACCAGAACATAATTCGAGTTTGGGCATATAAAATGGGCTGAAAATTTGTAATCTGAAAGTTAAGACCCAGATTTACAACTTTCATGTCAAGCACAAAACTTGATTCGGGCTCCTTGATGGAGATATTGGGTCTGAAAGTCAAAACAGAGGTGCTGAAACTGGTCCTGAACAGTCTGTAGTAATTGGGTCATATCTTGGGCTGTAGGACGAATTTTTGGGTGCTTCTAGAGCCATTGGAAAGCTTAGACAATTTCCTAGAACTTTCATGAAGACCACTTGGCTCAGAAATGACGAAATCAATGAGTTCAGCAATGAATACTTTCGGAGACAAGGAAGCTCACCTACCAAGCTCACCTACCAATCTCACCTACAGCTCACCTACCAATCTCACCTACCAAGCTCACCTACTAATTCCACCTACTAATCTCATCTACCCATCTACTACTACTCTGAATCCTCTATAAAAGGAAGCATGTGGAGAGCTCTAAACACAACACACACTTGGTGTTAGAAATAGCTTTTCATAGTTCTTGTATATTTTTCCTTCATTGTAATGGAGAGCTAAGTCACTTCTAGTCAATTCGGGACTCTTGAAGAGATTGTGGCTTGGATTCTTGAGACCTTGGTTATGTAATGTATTTGATTTATATTTGAATTCCTCTTCTCTTCTTCTTCTGTTCTCTTAATCTTGAATGCATGAATGGTGATTCTGTTTATGTTTGATCTGATTTGATCTTGGTTTAAGATTAAGTATAGTGATAAAATTTAGAACTGATTGATCTGAATTAATCACGTAATTGAAGAGGTTAGGTTACTGATTTGTGCCTAGGTTAATTGAATTCGGTGCTTAAATTGACATATATTTACATGAATGGTGCGATTGCAGATTTGTGTTTATCACTTGTCAATTGAATTCTGGACGATTGTCTAATATGAATTCTGGATCTGATGCAGAGATCTCGGTTAGATCCAAGTTAACCATTCAAATGTATTTCAGGTGTTTGTTGAAAGGTCTATGATTGAATCCACCCAATCTCGGATAGATTTCTGAATTGACTGTTCTTTTAATTGTTATTTTTCTTCAGATCTTGTCATTGTAATCCTTGAACAATCAAAACCCCCCTTTTTCTAACTTTCACTTGATTTGATCAAATTGCATCTACGATCCTTGAGGAGACGATCCGGTGTTGTTCACTATACTATAAGTTTAGGTAATAACTTCGGTTATAATTTTGACTGAGTTCGGCGCTCGTCAAAATTTTGGCGCCGTTGCCGGGGACCTCGTAGGTGTTATCTTTTCATTTTGAGTAACCTTACTAATTTTTGTTCTCTCTTACCTATTCTAACAGTTATTTTTCATACCATACTAACATTTTTATCTTAGCTTTTGAATTTTTCTGATTTAGGAAAGACGAAAAACAGGTGATTACGGGTAACTATTGCAGTTTTCGAACTAAAACATGCCCAGAATGAGCTGAAACTTGGTCGGTTGAAGGAAAACAGCCTGATAAACAAGACTTACAGTAAACTGTGAGGTCACCCCTGGTTTTTTAAAATTCTATCATTTAGATCACTTTTTCAATTTTTTACTATTTTTTATTGCATTTTCTAGTTTCATTTTTATGTAGATTTTGTTCTGTGTTGTTTCTATAATTTTTAAAAATGTTTAGACATATTAACTAGATTTATTTTTGCATATTTTGAGTGTTGTTTAGTGTATTTTGCTTAGTTGCAGTTTTTGTGTTTTTGTGCTTTAGTTGATGCATGACTAGGTCCAATCCTGATATCTTGCTTGATCTTGATCCTGAGATTGATAGGACCTTGCATAGATTAATTAGATCTCGTGTGATAAATTCCAGAGTTAATTCTGAACCTAATTTTGGGAGTGAACCTGATAACTTAAGTAATCCTGAAATCATGGCTGATAACATGCATAATAGAACCCTTAAGGAACTTGCTGCTCCTGATGTATCTTACCAATCTTTGTGCATTCAATATCCTAATCTTGATGCAGATTTTGAGTTGAAATCTGGTTTGATACACTTGTTACCAAAGTTTCATGGTCTTGCGGGTGAAGATCCTCATAAGCACCTGAAAGAGTTCCATGTTGTGTGTTCAACCATGAAGCCACAAGGCATCTCTGAGGAACACATCAAGTTAAGGGCATTTCCCTTCTCACTTGTCGATGCAGCCAAAGATTGGTTGTTTTATCTTTCACCAGGTTCAGTCAGAAGTTGGAATGACATGAAAAGGTTGTTCCTGGAGAGATTCTTCCCTGCCTCGAGAGCTGCTGCAATTAGGAAGGATATATGTGGCATCAGACAGATGTCTGGTGAGACTTTGCATGAATACTGGGAGAGATTCAAGAAGTTGTGTTCGAGCTGCCCTCATCACCAAATTAGTGACCAAATCTTGATTCAATACTTTTATGAGGGCTTGCTGCCAAATGATAGAAGCATGATCGATGCTGCCTCGGAGGAGCCTTAGTAGACAAAACTCCTACCGCCGCAAGAGATCTGATAGCAAACATGGCACCAATACCCAACAGTTTGGCTCGCGGATCATCACCGCAACCAGAGGAGTTAATGAAATTCAAGCATCTCATATGGACCAACAAAGAATGGAACACGTACTAGATGAATTGACTTCTTTGGTAAGACAGATAGCAAATGGGTCAACAACCACCCATGCGTATGACCGCATCGGTGTGTGGAATTTGCTCTAATTCATCTCATCCTACTTGATTCATGCCCTACACTTCAGGAAGATGGTTCTGCTTTTCCAGATCAATGTGTTGCTTTGCAGGTGTGTTTTTCCCGGTAGACCCCAATATCAACAACAAAGAACAATCTAGATATGATCCATTTTCTAGCACTTATAATCCTGGTTGGCGAGACCATCCCAATTTGAGATATGGGAATCCTAGCCAAGAACAACAAATTTCACCAACAAGAACAACAAATTTCCACCAAGAAGAACAACAATTTAGATACCAAGTGCAGTCCAAGCAACAAATACCAACAAATGCCCCCCGCATTCGGACAACAAGAATTCGTTCAAATAGCCTCATCCAATCCACTCCAGCTGAGCCATCATTGGAAGACCTGATGAAACAAATGGCCACAAATAACATTCAGTTCCAACAGAACGTCAGTGCCAACATTCAGAATTTACAAACTCAAATTGGGCAGCTGGCAACCACTGTGAGCGAGCTAAAGAGTCAAGGTTCTAGCCAATTGCCATCACAAACAGATCAACAATCCAAGAGGCAACGTAAGTGCAATTACCTTGAGAAGTGGCAAAGAAGTTGATGTTCCAACCTTACAAAGAATCGAAATTGACCAAAAACGGCAGAAATGGATAATTCAAATCCGTCAACTGTACATCGAAGAAAATTGCAGAGAATTCAGATGTTACCATTCCATTACCTTTTCCAAATAGGATCACACAATCCAAGAGAACAATGCAAGCGAAATGGAAAAAGAAGTCATGGAGACATTCAGGAAAGTGGAAATCAATATTCCCTCCTAGATGCAATCAAGCAAATTCCAAAATATGCTAAATTTCTCAAGGAGTTGTGCACTCATAAGAGAAGGTTGAAAGGGGATGAGAAGATCGCATGGGAAGAAATGTTTCTGCAATGATTCTCGCCAAGCATGCCACGTAAATGCAAAGATCCTGGAACTTTCACAATTTCTTGCACAATTGGCAACTCTAGATTTGAGCATGCAATGCTAGATTTGGGTGCTTCGATCAATGTCATGCCCATGTCGGTGTATAAGTGTTTAAACATTGGTACTTTGCAACCCACCGGTATCGTGATTCGGTTGGCAAATAGAGCCACCGCTCATCCCGCAGTGTGTCTTTGGAAGATGTGTTAGTTCGGGTGAATGAGTTGATTTTTCCAGCAGATTTCTACATTCGGACATGGAAGATGAGTCTCCAACAAACCATGCTCCGTTGATTCTAGGCAGACCATTCTCAAGACCGCCAAGACCAAGATAGACGTGCATGCTGGCACCCTTTCTATGGAGTTTGGCGACGATTTGGTACAATTTAACATTTTTGATGCCATGAGACACCCCCTAGAGGAGCATTCTATTTTCCATGTTGATATGATTGAGATGCTGGTTGATGATGTCTATACTGATTTATATGCTGAATTCCCTGATATTGTTGACTATCTTGGTTCTGTTTCTTGTGATACATGTGCCACTTGTGATGTTGAACCATGTGCTGCATGTGCTTTGAGATTTATTCTGTTATGAGTAATGATACAAATTTCATTGATGATGCAACAATTGAGAATGAGAGTCGGTACCATGCTTGAAATTAATGTTGCTTTGAGTTAGTCAAGCTTCAGATCACTTGTTACCTTCCATTGTACAACCTCCATCCTTGGAGTTGAAGACTTTACTGCACCATCTTAAATATGCATATTTGGGAGATGGTGAGACACTTCCGGTGATCATTGCTAAAAACCTACAACCCGATCAAGAAGAAAAATTACCGCAGATTTTGAGGCGAATAGGCAAGCCATCGGATGGACTCTTGCGCAGATATTCCCGGTATTAGCCCCTCCACATGCATGCATAAGATTTTATTGGAAGAAGGGATTAAACCAGTTAGATGTACCCCCAAAGGAGACTAAATCCCCGATTCTAGATGTGGTGAAGAAGGAAGTTACAAAGCTACTTCAAGCTGGCATTATTTATCCCATATCTGACAGTCAATGGGTGAGCCCCGTGCAAGTGGTTCCTAAGAAATCTGGGGTCACAGTGGTTGCGAATCAGAACAATGAGCTTGTGCCTACACGAGTTCAAAACAGTTGGCGAGTTTGCATTGATTATAGGCGGCTCAACCAGGCTACCAGAAAGGATCATTTCCCGCGCCCTTCATTGATCAGATGTTGGAGCGGTTAGGCGGCAAGTCACATTATTGTTTCCTGGATGGATATTCGGGCTATTTTCAGATTCATATAGCCCCGTAAGACCAAGAGAAGACTACTTTCACTTGTCCATTTGGCACATTTGCATACGGAGGATGCCCTTTGGTCCGTGCAATGCTCCGTGCACCTTTCGTAGAGGTGTATGGTAAGTATCTTTTCTCGATTTTTTAGAAAATTGCATGGACGTATTCATGGATGATTTTACTTGTCTATGGATCTTCCTTTGATGCATGTTTAGATAGTCCGCTCGGTGTCTTGCATAGATGCATTAAGACTAACCTCGTTCTAAATTTTGAGAAATGTCATTTCATGGTAGAACAAGGTATAGTCTTAGGGCATGTGATATCTCGTGAGGGTATTGAGGTAGATCCTGCAAAAATAGATGTTATTTCATGCCTATCTTACCCCACATGCGTGCGGGAGATTCGTTCTTTCCTTGGTCATGCGAGGTTTCTATCGGCGGTTCATAAAGGATTTCAAAGAAAATTGCACTTCGCTATCCAACTTACTGCAAAAAGATGTGGAGTTTCACTTTGACAAGAAGTGCCAGGATGCCTTCAATCAATTGAAGCGGGCATTGACCAAGACACCTATCATCCAACCGCCGGATTGGACACTTCCATTTGAACTGATGTGTGATGCCTCTAATTATGCATTGGGAGCTGTTCTTGCACAAAGGGTCGGTAAAGTATCTCATGTCATTTCCTATGCTTCGAGAACTTTAGATCCTGCACAAATCAACTACACCACAACTGAAAAGGAACTTTTAGCAATTGTTTTTGCTTTAGATAAATTTTGATCATATTTGCTTGGTTCCACAGTGGTTGTGTTTTCAGATCATGCGCAAAGATTGAAGTTTCTCCTGAAGAAGCCCAATGCCAAGCCCCGTTGATTAGGTGGATGTTGCTCCTCCAGGAGTTTGATATTGAGATCCGTGACAAGAGTGGAGCGGAGAATTTGGTGGCTGATCACTTGAGTCGAATTGAAAGGGAGGCAAATGTTTTTCCCATCCATGATGTTTTCCCTTATGAGCAGCTTTTCAAGCTGCAAGGCAACATCCCTTGGTTTGCTGATTTGATTAATTTCTTGGTTGCTAACGCAATACCTGCACATTTCACTAAGGCTAAGATTGATAAATTGAAAAGTGAGTTAAAGTATTATGTATGGGATGATCCTTACTTATGGAGATTTTGCAGTGACCAAGTAATTAGGAGGTATGTGCCTGATGATGAATTCCATTCCATTCTTAGCTTTTGTCATAAACTTGCATGTGGCGGCCATTTCGGTCCTCAACGGACTGCTAGGAAAGTTTTAGACTCTGGATTATATTGGCCCACTCTATTTCATGATGCATATATGTTTTGCAAATCTTGTGATCAATGCCGAGAACAGGAATACTTCTCGTAGGAATGAAATGCCCCGAAACCCTTATTATTCTGTGAAATTTTGATGTTTGGGGTATTGACTTTATGGGTCCTTTTCCCGTATCATTTAGTTTTGTTTACATTCTCGCTTGTGTGGATTATGTATCTAA
This sequence comes from Ormosia emarginata, assembly GCA_029884605.1. NCBI lineage: Eukaryota > Viridiplantae > Streptophyta > Magnoliopsida > Fabales > Fabaceae > Ormosia > Ormosia emarginata. Next base: position 19,791,100 of record JAQQTP010000074.1, on the reverse strand, counting down.
ATGGGTGGAGGCTAAGGCCACTCGGTGATGATTCTAAAGTTGTTGTGGATTTTATTAGATCACAGATTTTCGTAGGTTTGGAGTCCCGAGAGCCATCATTAGTGATCAAGGTTCACATTTTTGCAATCGAAGCATGGAGGCTTTGATGAAGAAGTATGGAGTCCAACACAAGGTTTCTACACCTTACCACCCCCAAACCAATGGGCAAGCCGAGGTCTCCAACGGAGAAATTAAGCGGATACTCCGGAAGACATACCCAACCTAACGAAAGGACCGGAGCAAGAGGCTTGAGGATGCTTTATGGGCTTACCGGACTGCTTATAAGACACCAATCGGGATGTCTCCATATCGAATTGTTTTTGGAAAAGCATCCACCCGCCGGGTGGAAATTGAGCATCGAGCATTTTGGGCGGTGAAAAGGTGCAACTTGGACCTAGATCAAGGGTATGGAGAGGAAGGCTGCACCGTAGCAATTGGAGGAGATCCGCTTGGAGGCTTATGAAAGTTCCAAACTTTATAAGGAGAAGACCAAAGCCTTCCATGATAAGTTGATTATGAGGAAAACATTTGAGATTGGTCAAAAAGTTCTCCTCTATAACTCCCGCCTCCGACTCATGCCTGACAAATTAAGGTCTAGATGGGATGGACCATTTATTGTTACTAATGTTTTTCCTTCCGTGTCTTCATTCGGATTAAAAGTGAGGTCACTGCCAAAGCTTTCATCGTAAATGGACACCGCCTCAAACAAGATATCATGAACTTCCGGAGAATGCGAAGTGGAGGTGATGAACCTTCTCCATCCGCATTATGAATAAAAAAAAAAAAGGAAAAAAAAAGAAAAAAAAAAAGAGAAGAAAAAGAAAAAAAAATGTGTGCCCGACAATGAGGTAGGTAGTGTCGCTCAGAAGCATGTGGAGGTCATTTTTTCTTCAGCGACAACAACTGCGAAAATCTTGCAGTATGGATTTTATTGGCCTACTTTATTAAAGGTCTGTTTACACCTTTTGCAAAAGTTGCGAAAATTGGTCAAAAGTTCTCGCTTTGAGATTATCGTCTGCACCTACTGGGGGACGTAGATATTGAGGATCCTAGGAATGGTATTGCGCTTAAGTTAATGGACAAAGACTCAACCATTCCTGGAAAACCAAGTTCTTGAGTTCTTTGTGTTGCTTGGTTAAGTGGCGGATATGGTACTCCGTGACTCTTGAGTCGGTTTATTCTTCAGTTTCCCAAAATAACTGAACCCTTCTTCTCCTTCAAAATGGATGTCATTCTTTCAAACCTGAGAAAACATTTTCCTTCTCTTCCTCAAAATGCTCTGAGAAAAATCTACAAAGTTCGATGTGAGAGATTGAGAATGTTAATGCACAAGGGTATGCCAGAAGATGTACGCTGGATAATTGAAGCAAAGGTCCGATTAGCAGGTGAGTCCTCAATTTCATTTGACTCATATATGCCCTGGTCTTGGAAGAAGTTCATATTCTAAAAGGAGAAGAGCAAAAAGGTTACAAGTCCGTCACAAATGTGGACGATGGAACTGTAACAAGCGATGTCGTACTAAGGGGATGGTTTCCGCAAATAGAGAAGATAAAATTTTCTTCATTAAGAATGGATCGAGTAAGGAGTCATTAGATGATATCTTATTGACTCTTGAGACGCATTCTTGTGGATTGGTGCAATCGTGAAATTCTTAAATTGTGGAATCTCTTCAAGGATGAAGAACAACGCTACGATCTTGGGAATCGACTCTAAAAGACCACTGTTTGCCAATTTATAAGAAAATTGGATGGGAAGCTTATCCTCGACTCATAGAAGACGTTTAAGCCGTTTCTGGATGTTAACCTAGAGGCAGATGTGAGCCATATCCACAAACAATCTGTACATATCATCCTCTTCTTCTTCATGTCATTTTTCAAAAAAAAAAAAAAACAAAACAAAACAAAAAAAAATTAAAAAAAAAATGTCTACTTCTTAGGGTTGGCTTTGGTAACACAAACCGTGAATGGGAAATGCATGCATCTGATCCAGCCTTCTTAATTGAAAAACAAAGAAGGTAGATTGTATCCACATTTGAGGTAGCCAACACGTATTATGGCCACTTGTCCCTTTTGGGAGCCCTATGTTGCTGGTCTTGAATGGGTCGAATCTTGGTCAACAATGCTTTGGTACAAAGCCGAAAGAGCAGACTACCTCCATCCCAATCTTAAGTAAGTATACACTCATCTTTCATCAAGTTTTTCTAACAATTTCAAAAAAAAAAAAAAAAAAAAAAAAAAAGACGTGATGTCTACTCGCACTCATGACGCGCAAAGATATAAAGATACGCCATGGAGACCGTATACATACGGTATGTCATCATTTTCTATTTCTTTTATCTTTGTATCATTTTGTTGTATTTTGATTTTTGTACGAGACGATCCTTTGAGCGGGGTCCTTCAGGGGTTTCTAGACTTCTTTACCTTGATGGTTTTCTTGAAGTCGAAAAAAAAAAAAAGAAAAAAAAAAAGTAAAAAAGAAAAAAAAAAAGATTTTGTGTCTCTTAATTTCAACCTTTTCTGACAACAGCCAACCTACCCTTATAGGTGCAATTATTTCCCTTTCCATTCTTTTTCTTATTTAAACACTCCATTTTCTCCATTTTCCTTCATACTCAGAAACACTTAAAGGGAGGAAGAGTATAGAATGGGGCCTTCTATTCGTAACCTCAAAAATGTCTGTGTTTTTTGTGGGTCGAGTTATGGGAAGGGATTAGAGTTTGTAAACGCAGCTAGCACTCTTGGTCGATCACTTGCTGCGAGGAATATTCATCTTGTATATGGGGGAGGTTGTCGTGGGTTAATGGGGGTTGTATCACTTGCTTTGCCTTTATAAGAGACAATCGGGTTTTAGGTGTCATTCCCGAAACTTTAGCTCAACAGAACATCAATGGAAAGACAATTGGGGAGGAACTTAAAGTATCATCAATGCATGAACGCATGAAGATAATGCTTGAAAACTCTGATGCATTCATTGCCTTACCAGGTGGTTTTGGTACTTTGGAAGAAATTTTTCAAATTATCTCTTGGGCGAACCGAACATCCACCATAAACCCATTGGTTTGTTGAATGTTAATAATTTCTTTGATCTTTTGTTATTTTTTCTTGACAAAGTCAGTGGAACATAAATTTATCACTACTTCTAGCAAGACAACTTCTTATCTCTGCCTCCACTATTGACGAGCTCATTGATAAATTAGAAGCTTTTGAGTATGTACCTGATCAGGTATTAGCTCAGATAGATTGGTCAACAGGAAGCAGCGAAGGAAGTAACAAGAAACAAGAGCCCGATCTGAAACTTTCTCTTTAAAGGGTTTGATTTTTAAAAAAAAAATTGTTGTTGTTTTGTTTAGTATGATATGATTGTCATGGACTTATTAAACCAATTAGTGATGGCAGAGTAAGGAGTAATTTTACTCTTGAGACGCATCTTAATTGGTGGCAGAGTAAGGAGTTTTTTAGGTATTAATTAATTAGTATTGAATTGTGGAAGTACTAACATTTTCTTGTTTGATTTCTTTTCAGGGTCTGATGCGGCACTGACAGTGTATTTCTTTTCTGCTTAGCGTTGATTCACTTCTTCTCAGGTTGTGTTGCTCTTTTCTTTCTCTTTCTTTCACATTGAGGACAATGTTATATTAAGTGTGGGGGAGAGATTTTAGCATGTTTCTGTTTCTTTTCGTTTGTTAAAAAAAAAAAATTTCAAAAAAAAAAATTTCAAAAAAAAATTTCAAAAAAAAAAAAAGAGGTTCATTGCATGATTGAATAATTTTTCTCCCTTCTTGAACTAATATGCTTGGTGATGGATGATTGAATTGATGAATTGAGTTTGATGGATGCATACCTTGTGAGATTTTGAGCCTAATGGATGGATTCAACATTTATGCCATTCTCTTCTTTCTTGTGTGATTTTCACTCATGTTAATGACCACTCTAGAACTTGCTTTGATTCTTTTTGAGGCTACATTTCACTTGCATGCATGAACATGATTGAGGCCCTCTTTCTTAGCTAGTTTAACCAAATAGTCAACCTTGTTTTCAATATGATATCAAGCACTCTTTTGACCTCTCGAAAATTCTCTGATTCCTGCCAACCTTGTATATTTTCCTTTGCTTAACCCCTTGAGCTTATTTGACCATTCTTTGTTTCTAGCTCATTATGTGCCTTAAATGAAAAATCGTGTTCTTACTTTACCTTAGGGAATAAAAAACATTAGCCTGGTTAATGGATGAGTTTTTGAACAAGTGTGGGGGTGTGTGTACAAAATGGTTGTTGAAAAAAAAAAAAAAAGAAAAAGAAAAGAAAAGAAAGAGTGCCTAAAAAAAAAAAAATGTATGTATATAGTTATGTTCATATATATAAAAAAAAAAAAAAGAGAGAGAAAAGGATTGGTAAATGAATATGTAAAGGGATATACATTAGAGTTGAGATGAACTTTTATGCTTGTTATTTGAACTCACTTCTCATTTGCTTTTATTCTCTTTGGTATTTATCTTCTCATATCCATTTTATCCTCTTCTGTTACCTTGACCTCACTACAACCTTGAATAAAGTCCTCATGATTTGTGTATGCATGTGTTTTGAGTAGTGGAGAAGTAGAAGATAAGCAAGCTTATGGTAGTGCAATTTTCATGGGTTGAATTGAGTGAAATACCTACCTTTTGAACACTTGAGAGATTGAGAGGGAATCTTGTGAAGATCCATCATTCTTAATTCATTCTTTTCAACGGAAGTTTCCTTGCTTGTTGGTTTGAGATGTGAAGAAATCTTACCTCATTTATGCTTTGATCCCTTGAATTTCTTGTTGCTCTTCTTGCTTCATTGAGTCCTTTAGAGTTTTTAGCTTTTAAGTTTGTGTCGTTTGTCTTTGTCTTCTAACTTTAGTTTTATATGTTTTGCCCAAGAGTGCAAAAAGCTAAGTGTGGGGGAATTTGATAATCACATATTTTATTCATTAAGAAACCCTTATATTTAGTTATTTACACTCTTCATGTACTTAATTGACTGAATTTGATTATGTTTTGTAAGTTTGAACTCGAATCAGACTTAATTGATTTTTTCAGCATTATTCGGGTCTTACACTGTTTCTGTATTTTAGCCATATCTTGAGTTCTAAATGTCTGATAATTATGAATTTTACCTTGTAGGAAAGATAAGAGAGAGCTCTACAACTTTGATGAAGAGCTCAAAGTCAATTTCAGACATCTAGTGGAGCTAATTGGGCATGGAAATCAGAATACGGGATTTGTGACTGGAACCCGAACAGTGTGTAGTAACCAGAACATAATTCGAGTTTGGGCATATAAAATGGGCTGAAAATTTGTAATCTGAAAGTTAAGACCCAGATTTACCACTTTCATGTCAAGCACAAAACTTGATTCGGGCTCCTTGATGGAGATATTGGGTCTGAAAGTCAAAACAGAGGTGCTGAAACTGGTCCTGAATAGTCTGTAGTAATTGGGTCATATCTTGGGCTGTAGGACGAATTTTTGGGTGCTTCTAGAGCCATTGGAAAGCTTAGACAATTTCCTAGAACTTTCGTGAAGACAATTTCCTAGAACTTTCGTGAAGACCACTTGGCTCAGAAATGACGAAATCAATGAGTTCAGCAATGAATACTTTCGGAGACAAGGAAGCTCACCTACCAAGCTCACCTACCAAGCTCACCTACCAAGCTCACCTACCAATCTCACCTACCAAGCTCACCTACTAATTCCACCTACTAATCTCATCTACCCATCTACTACTACTCTGAATCCTCTATAAAAGGAAGCATGTGGAGAGCTCTAAACACAACACACACTTGGTGTTAGAAATAGCTTTTCATAGTTCTTGTATATTTTTCCTTCATTGTAATGGAGAGCTAAGTCACTTCTAGTCAATTCGGGACTCTTGAAGAGATTGTGGCTTGGATTCTTGAGACCTTGGTTATGTAATGTATTTGATTTATATTTGAATTCCTCTTCTCTTCTTCTTCTGTTCTCTTAATCTTGAATGCATGAATGGTGATTCTGTTTATGTTTGATCTGATTTGATCTTGGTTTAAGATTAAGTATAGTGATAAAATTTAGAACTGATTGATCTGAATTAATCACGTAATTGAAGAGGTTAGGTTACTTGATTTGTGCCTAGGTTAATTGAATTCGGTGCTTAAATTGACATATATTTACATGAATGGTGCGATTGCAGATTTGTGTTTATCACTTGTCAATTGAATTACGGACGATTGTCTAATATGAATTCTCGGATCCGATGCGAGATCTCGGTTAGATCCAAGTTAACCATTCAAATGTATTTCAGGTGTTTGTTGAAAGGTCTATGATTGAATCCACCCAATCTCGGATAGATTTCTGAATTGATGCTTCTTTTAATTGTTATTTTTCTTCGATCTTGTCATTGTAATCCTTGAACAATCAAAACCCCCCTTTCTAACTTAACTTGATTTGATCAAATTGCATCTACGATCCTTGAGGAGACGATCCGGTGTTGTTCACTATACTATAAGTTTAGGTAATAACTTCGGTTATAATTTTGACTGAGTTCAGCGGTCGTCAAACACCTATGTGCGGGTGCGAATAGACTAAGCGTAGGTGTCATACGTTGTTGACCCTAGGGGGCGTCGGGGTGTGGGTGTCTCACAATAGACAGTGGTAGCACCACTAGGGCCATGGGATAGACCAATGCGACACACCAACGATCCTTTCTGAGACGCTGTCCTATATCGCTATCAATTGTCAAGGTACCATGTACAAACCATTGCGCAAACATTTTTATGAAATAAAGCACATTGTATTTTAAAGGTTAATGATATACTGGTATTACTCCTTGATCATTCACTCCGAAAATGTTTCTGTCTAGCTCCATGGAGTAGGGTCTTGTTACACTTCTGCATGAGTGAACTGTTAGTCATATATCTCATTGAGCATGAGCATTGATAATTATGAAGCACATTTACTGTTATTTTTGTGATAATTGTTAGTCACTTGAACCACTGACTACTGATAATGTTTTTATTATTTTAAAGTTGTGATTCTGCCTTACTGTAAATTTAAATCTATTACGATTGAATATATAAAATGTATTGTACGTGGGCGTTCAGCGCCGTTTAGTTTCCTGCTGCTATTATTGGTAATGAATGACTAGTATCTCACCTCTTTACTGTATATTCTGTTATTGTATTTTATCATATGATTGTTCGAAAACGTCCGTGAGGAGTGATAACTCTTAGAAATAAGAGTTATTACTATCTTTTAACTTAATCGTTTTCTCTTGTTTGATCAATTTAGGAGAAGAATCTCAAGTTTTAATTGATTAAGCAAATACTTGTGCATAATCTGATTAATTTCAAAAAGCTGCAAATTCTGATGAAGGTTTGATTTAATTTTTAGCAGGTTTTAAAGGTGTAAATTGCTGAAGGGAATGCGCTGGGATGTTTTGGAATGCTGCAGCCTTGGGGGAGAGAGTCATTATAAGATAAAGTCAATTCCAGCTCAGCTTTTGATCACTAGAAGACAAAATACCTGTTGTACTGTGCTTAAAAGGAAGAGAGAGAATATGATGTAGCTGCTGAGTATACTCGAAAGTTGGGCCAAGAAGTATTTTAATATTTGACCTTGAAAAGGCCCAAAAAGTGAAGCATGAGAGAGAGGAAACCCTATTTTTAGGGGCTAGTACAAAAGGAGAAAGGACTTTGGTACTGAGGAAGAGGTAGAAAAAGTACTGCGCTGGAAGCCGTCAGTTGCTGGTCATCTCGTAGTTTCTTTGCTTTACGAAGGATGCCTTTAATTTTCATTTCATTTGCTTGTTTTATTTCTATGCTCATTATGAGCTAAATTCCTTTAGTTAGGATTCTATGAATTTGTAATTGTACTGAAAGGTAATCCAATGTGATGGATGTTATGCATTTTCTTCTTTTCTGTGTTAATGTTTAATTTTGGTTTAGTCTGATCATCTAATCTGAATTACTAACTGATTTCGTTTGGAAAAACCAAGTTGGTGGACTTGATTAGAAGATAAAGATAAAACAATTAATTGAAAAATTAATTGTGTTGAATGAGCTAGGAATAGCCTTCAAGTCTTTAAATAGCTGGACGTGCTTCTATGACCACTGAAGGAAATTAAATTGAACTTAGGAATAAGAAGTTTTTAATGAACTCAGTGTTTATTGCTGGAAAGCAAAAATTTATTGCGTGAGCTAAATGCTGTAGCATCCTGAAACATATCTTACCCTGAAGTTAAGAATTACAAAGAATTAGAATCCTAACTGTTCCCATTTCTGATTTAAAACACTTCATTTATTGCTTTCATTAATTTCTTGCATTTATTATTTTCTACTTTGATATCTCATTTCTCCATTTATTTTACATGTTTAAAAATTTCTCTTTAATTTCTTGCATTTAAATAGAAGAAGTTAACTCTAGAATTGGTATTTAATACAATTTAAATCCTCGTGGGAACGATCTTGACTTACACTTTATTACTTGTTGACTGTGTACACTTGCACATCTTAAAATTATACCAACAAGTTTTTGGCGCCGTTGCCGGGGATTGACAATGGTGTTGAATATTTAAATTCTTTTGTTAACTTAATTTATTTTGTTACTTCTAAAAGTTTGGTGTACTGTGTTCAGCAACAGGTCAGGTATTGCAATCTGTATGCGCAGTAAGGGTGAACCAGAATTTCAAATTGATTTGGAGATAGAGAAAACAGCTAAGAGTTTAAGGAAGAGAACTAAAGAACAACGTGCTTTGACAGAACATTCTGAGTTAGGCTTCATGGCTAATCTTCTCGCCACTGATGAGGAGCAGCCTAATATGATAGACATGGCAAATGACAAAGAGAGGTCCATCAGGGAATATGCAGTTTTCGATCCCCAAATGATGAATACTGGGATAGTGAGGCCAGCAATAACTACTCAGCAGTTCGAATTTAAGCCAATGATGTTTCAAATGCTTCAAACTGTTGGGCAGTTTGGTGGTGCCCCTACTGAAGATCCTCACTTGCATTTAAGGCAATTTCTTGAAGTGGCTAGCAATTTCAAGATCCCTGGGGTAAGTGATGATGCATTCAAATTGAGACTCTTTCCTTATTCATTGAGAGACAAAGCAAAGACTTGGTTGAACTCTTTGGAACCCAATTCAATTACTACTTGGAATGGACCGGCTGAAAGGTTCCTGACAAAATATTTTCCTCCCACTAAAAATGCCAGAATAAGGAATGATATTACTTCCTTCAGGCATAATGAGGATGAATCACTGTATGAAGCTTGGGAGAGGTTTAAAGATCTGTTAAGAAGGTGCCCTCATCATGGCATTCCTGTGTGCATTCAAATGGAAACATTTTACAATGGATTATTACTACCTTCAAGGTTGATGTTGGATGCCTCTTCTGGAGGAGCTCTTTTGAATAAGTCTTATAATGAAGCTTATGAGTTAATTGAGGGCATAGCTGCCAATAGTTATCAGTGGCCAACCAGCAGAGCAAATTCTTCTAAAGGTGGGGCTGGTGTTTATGAAGTAAAGGAGATGACTGCTATGTCTGCTCAGCTTGCTGCCATTACCAACATGCTGAAAAACTTAACTGCGGCTAACACTAGTAAGGAACCTGTCATGGTTGAACCTACTATGGCTCCAGTAAATTCAGTAGCTTGTGTTTTCTGTGGAGGAAGGCATCTGTTTGAAGAATGCCCTGACAATCCAGTGTCAGTGAATTATGTGGGAAATAGAGGGAATAATTCTTTTTCCAATACTTATAATCCTGGCTGGAAGCAACATCCTAATTTCAGCTACAGTAATCACTCCAATACTCTGAATCCTCCTTCTGGTTATGCATCTCCACATTACCAACAACAACAACAGAACATTCAGCAGTAGAAGCATGCTCCTGCAAAGGAGCCATCGTTGGAAGCTATGTTGAAAGCTTTCATGGCTGAAACTAAAGCTCAAATCCAGAATCAAGGAGCTGTTGTAAGGAACTTGGAGAACCAAGTAGGTCAGTTGGCCACTGCATTAGCTAGCAGACCTGCTGGTACTTTGCCTGCTTCCACAGAGTCTCCATCATCTTCAGATGATAAAGGGAAGGAACACGTTAAAGTTGTAACCCTGAGGAGTGGTAAAGTGCTACAGGATGCTACAGCATCTAACCAGCAGGGGACAAAGGTAACTGAACCAGCTGAAACTGAGGAACCTAAACATGAATCAGTTCCACGGCCTGAAGATACAGAGCAAGTCATTCCTAAGTGGACTGAACCCAAGATGGTTCCAGAGAGACCACCTCCTCCATTTCCACAGAGGTTGAAGAAGGCAGCTTAAGAGAAGTAATTTAATAAGTTTCTGGATATTCTGAAGCAACTGTATATTAATATACCTTTAGTTGAAGCTCTACAGCAGATGCCCAACTACACCAAATTTATGAAGGATGTTCTTACTAAAAGGAAGAGATTAGGAGAATTCGAAACAGTGGCAATGACAAAGGAGAGCAGCCAACTGTTACAGAACAAAGTTCCTCGAAAAATGAAGGACCCAGGCGGTTTACTATCCCTTGTTCTATAGGAAATACTTATTGTGGAAAAGCCTTATGTGATCTTGGAGCAAGTATTAATCTGATGCCTATGTCCATTTTCAAGCAACTGAACATTGGTGAAGCCAGGCCCACTGCTGTGACTTTGCAACTTGCTGATAGGTCTATTGCTTATCCAGAAGGAAAGATCGAGGATGTCCTAATCAAAGTGGACAGGTTTGTATTTCCAGTGGATTTCATTATTCTAGATTTTGAGGCTGACAAGGAAATTCCAATTATCCTTGGAAGACCCTTCTTGGCAACTGGAAGAACATTGATAGATGTGCAGAAAGGAGAGCTTACTATGAGGGTGAATGATCAGCAAGTAACTTTCAATGTTTTTAATGCATTACAATATCCTGATGAAGATATGGAAAGTTGTTCTGTCATTACTGATATTAACGCTCTGGTGCAAGAGCAATTGATAGCATCAGGCCGAGACTTGGAGCATGAGTCTGAATTGAATAAAGAACCTGATTTTGCAAATGAACAGTTAAAGCAGCCAGTTGAAAGGAATTTGGCATACAGATCTTGGATTAGAAAATATGAATCCTTAGACATATCTGCAGACACTTTCACAGAGAATGTTCCCTCTGTTGAAAGACCTCCCATCCTTGAATTGAAGCAATTACCTTCTCATCTGAAGTATGTTTATCTTGGAGAAAAGGAAACTCTTCCTATCATCATCTCTTCCTTCTTAACTTCTGAGCAAGAAAGTAGTCTTATTTCACTTTTGAGGAAGCACAAAAAGGCTATTGGATGGCAAATGGCAGACATTAAAGGAATCAGTCCTAGTCTTTGTATGCACGAATTATATTAGAGAAAGATACTAAGAACAATATTGAAGGCCGAGAAGATTGAACCCAATTATGAAATAGGTGGTAAAAGGGAGATCATTAAATGGCTTGATGCGGAATCATCTACCCCATTTCGGATAGTGTGTGGGTAAGTCCAAGGTGCGGTGCGTTCCAAAGAAAGGAAGAGTTACTGTAGTGAAAAATGAGAAGAATGAGTGATTCCCACAAGAACAGTTACAGGTTGGAGGATATGCATGGATTATAGAAAGTTGAACAAGGCCACAAGGAAGGACCATTTTCCACTACCTTTCCTTGATCAGATGCTTGATAGGTTGTCTGGAAGAGAGTTTTATTGTTTTCTAGATGGCTATTCTGGTTATAATCAGATAGCAGTAGCACCTGAAGATCAGCAGAAGACTACGTTCACTTGTCCTTATGATACATTTGCTTTCAGACGAATGCCTTTTGGGCTTTGTAACGCTCCAGCAACCTTCCAGAGGTGCATGATGGCCATCTTTTCTGACTTTATTGAGAAAACTATGGAAATCTTCATGGATGATTTCTCAGTTTTTGGAGATTCATTCATAGGATGCTTGGACAACTTAGAAAAGGTGCTGGATAGATGTGAAGAAACTAATTTAGTGCTAAATTGGGAGAAGTGCCATTTCATGGTTAAGGAAGGTATTGTGCTAGGCCATAAGGTGTCAAGGAAAGGCTTAGAGGTGGACAAAGCTAAGGTTGAAGTGATTGAAAAACTCCCTCCACCCAATTCTGTTAAAGGCATCAGAAGTTTTCTAGGACACGCAGGGTTTTATAGAAGGTTCATCAAGGACTTTTCTAAAATATCCAAGCCACTTTGCAAACTGTTAAAGCATGATAGTACATTTCATTTCACAGATGAATGTTTATCAGCTTTTGAAACTCTGAAGAAGGCCCTGATCACTGCCCCCATGATAGTAGCTCCAGATTGGGAGAAGCCATTTGAACTAATGTGTGATGCAAGTGAATTTGCAGTAGGAGCTGTGTTAGGTCAGAGGCATAATAAGATATTCCATACTATCTATTATGCTAGCAAGACTCTCATTGATGCTCAGATCAACTACACCACTACAGAAAAAGAATTGTTAGCAGTTTTATTTGCATTTAACAAGTTCCGATCATATCTGGTGGGAGCTAAAGTAGTGGTATACACTGATCATGCAGCCATCAAGTATCTCATTGACAAGAAGGATGCAAAGCCAAGACATATCAGATGGGTGCTTTTGCTTCAAGAATTTGATTTGGAGATCAGAGATAAGAAGGGAATTGAAAATCGGTAGTGATCATCTTTCCGAATTGTTGAGAAAGGAGAATCCAAGCTTCAAGAAGAAATCAAAGAAAATTTTCCGATGAACATCTTTTACTTGATTGAAAATCTTTGTAGCAGCACCTTGGTACGCTTGAGACATAGTGAATTTCTGGTCGGTGGGATAATTCCGGTGGATATGAACTCTCAACGAAAAGGAGGTTCATGCATCAAGTTAAACACTTTTACTTGGGATGAACCTTTTCGTATAAAAATGTCAAGACCAGATCATGAGAAGATGTGTTCTTTGAGGAAGAAATGCAAGCTATCCTTAATGATTGCCATCTTTGCTCCTTATGGTGGTCACTTTGGAGGAAAAAGGACAGGTTGCAAAGGTCTTACAATCGGGATACTTTTGGCCCACTTTGTTCGGAGATGCTCATGAGTTTGCCAAGTTTTGTGATAGATGCCGAGGGTAGGGAACATTTCCAACAGACAAGAACGCCACTCAACACCATTTTGGAGATTGAGTTGTTTGATGTATGGGGAATAGATTTTATGGGACCATTCCCTATATCTTATGGAAATGCCTACATCTTAGTTGCATAGACTATGTTTCTAAATGGGTAGAAGCGAGCATTGCCTTCCAATGATGCCAGGGTAGTTACCAAATTTTTGCACAAGAACATATTCACCAGATTTGGCACTCCTCGGGCTATAATCAGTGATGAAGGGACACATTTCTGTAACAAGCTGTTTGCTAACTTGCTTGCAAAATATGGAGTGAAACATAAAGTGGCTACTGCCTACCATCCTCAAACCAGTGGACAAGTTGAAGTGTCCAACAGAGAGATCAAAAGAATCCTTGAAAAAATGGTGAATCCTTCTAGGAAGGATTGGTCTGTGTACTTAGATGATGCTCTCTGGGCCTACAGAACAGCATTCAAGACTCCCATTGGCATGTCTCCTTACAGATTGGTTTATGGCAAGGCTTGTCATTTACCAATAGAGCTGAAACACAAGGCATTCTGGGCTATTAAGAAGTTGAATTTTGATGCACAAGCAGCTGGTGAAGCACGGTTACTACAACTGAATGAACTTGAAGAGTTCAGGCTCTTTGCCTATGAAAATGCTGAAATCTATAAGAGCAAGATCAAGGCATGGCATGATCAGAAAATCCAACCCAGGGAGTTAGTTGAAGGAATGCACGTGCTCTTGTTTAATTCCAGATTAAAATTGTTCCCTGGGAAGTTGAAATCAAGGTGGTCTGGACCATTTAAATTGGTCAAAATACACCCTCATGGAGTTGTGGATTTCTTGGAGGAAAGTTCTGGAAAAGAGTTCAAGGTGAATGGACAAAGAGTGAAGCAATATTGGGGTGAGCAGTGGGCAAGAATGAGGGTCACCACTCATCTTTTAGATCCTTAATCACCAGTGTGAAGTCAGGCTGAAGACATAAAACTAAGCGCTACTGGGAGGCAGCCCAGCTTTATATCCTTTACTTCATCTTTTAAATTTCAGTTTAAATAATAGTTTAGACTAAAAAAAAACAAAACAAAACAAAACAAAACAAAACAAAACAAATAAACAAATAAAAATATATATATATATATCGGTGCTGATTAGTGTTTGTTACAGTTTAGACCATCCTAAGCCCAGGGTTGATCATGGAAAGGTGATGTGTGGTCACATCTGACCCAGTTAACTGTGTAGTAGTGGTGACAGTGAGCAAGCCCAAGAACCGCGTGCAAGAGTATTCACTTGTCTTAGTATTCTGAGTTCCATAATCAGCGTGGAAATGTACATTTCTCTCCACTACGCATTTAATGTCACCTTATTTTCCACCATTCACCTTTATTCTTCACCTTTCATCTGCCTATCTCTTTTTCTCTATTTACGTCCTTGTCTTCTATACTTTAGCCCCACACGCAACCCCACTCACCATTTTCTTCTGTCACCATCAAACCATTCCTTTTCATACCATTCCAAATACCATGGTTAAAGTTCCAGCTCAGTCTTCCAAACACCTCGTTCTGCCCCCACCCTCTTCTGATGAGGAAATCAATTTGCGGTTTGTGGATGAGGAAGGAAGATTAAAATTTGAGAGGGAAATCAAGAAACGGAACTTTCATTTGGAGAAGGGTTTCTTCATACTGGACTCCCCTCATTATGGGCTCACCGAGGATATTGCTGAGCTCATAGACAATCACAACTGGAAGCAGTTCGTATCTCACCCACGAGAACCCATTGTCCCTTTTGTGCGTGAGTTTTATGCTAATCTGACTACACCAGAGCAAAAATATGTCATAGTGAGGGGTTCAAAGGTGTCATTTTCTGCGGCCACGTTGAATAGGAGGTGGGGTTTAAAGGATGTTGAAGATGAATACTTGACCTTGTTGAAGAATGCTGAGGAAACAGAGCTGACTGACATGATGCGGGAAGTTACAGTGGAAGGGGCCAACTGGATTCAGTCAGATGAAAATTGGAAAATAGCCAGGCCTGATCTCACACCCTTGGCTAAAGTTTGGTATCATGTAATCGAACCAAGATTCTTCCCACAGCGCACTTGGAAACAGTAAACAAGGAGAGGTTAGTCCTATTGTATTGCATTTTGACTAAAAAGAAGGTGGATGTAGGCCAACTGATTGAGCGGGAAATTATTGCTTGTGCATTCAAGAAGAAAGGATTGTTGTTTTTCCCTTCTTTAATCACTTCTTTATGTTTGAGATGTGGAATCAAGGCTTTGTCTGAGGATGAAATTATGGACAACAAGGGAGCCATAGATCTGATGGCTATCAAACGTTTTGGGGCATCGACATCAAAGGTGCAAAGTTTAGTTCCTCCCTCTGAACCGCAGGAACAGCCACATGAAGTGAACACAAAAGTGGACCAATGTTATCAAATGCTGCAGCATAGTTTAAAGCAACAGCAGCTCTTCTGGGAATTTGCTAAGGAGCAGCATCTATGGGTACAAAGGACTCTTGGCATCAACAAGCTGAGGCAAGGTAGCTATCCTCCCTTGTTTCCTGAAGAAATCCTTCAACCATTCCAGTACTCTCCTCATGAACCCAAGACACATACCCACCCTGCAAAGGATTCTGCACCTGTTGACCCTCTTGCACCACAAGAAGAACACTGGAATTCCTTCTGTTCATCCCACTGCTAGTGAGCACTCCATCAATAACAATGATGTTACTTCCGATTTGGACACCACCACCACCACCCAAAGATCCACCACCACCACCACCTCCAATCAACCAAGAGGATCCAAGAAAGGAAAGGAAAAGATGATTGATGAAGCATCAAAAGCTCCCCTCCATCACGAAGGGCAAAATCAAGCACCGAGCTCCTCCAATGATTAGAAAGAAAAAGCAAAAAATTGCAGTACCTGCTAAGGAGATTCCCACTGCAACCAATGAGGACTCTGAGGATAACATGCCCATTATAGGAAGAATTGAGAAACTCAAGCCCGTCACAGCCTCTACAGTTCAGCCACAAGCTGGTGGAGGAGAGGAGGAGATTGAAGCTGAAAAAGAAAGAAGTGCTGAGTTGGCAATTACCAAGGAAATTCTAGCTACCAACAAGAAAACAATGAAGCAAATAGCCAGATCTGGCAACAGAAGGACCAGTGCTAGATTGGCTCAGCCTTGAGAGAGCAGAAACACCCAAGGTGCTCCAGCATGCTGCTGCATCAAATGCCAGGAGTTCCCTTGATCTTTCTTAGTTTGTTTTCATTTTTTTCATTTGTTTCCTTTCTGTTTTTCAAATTATAAGTATTGTCTTCCCCCACTATTTGAATATAGTAGGCTTCATGATCAGTGGGGGCCCCATTTATTTTTGGATAGACCTTGACTGCATGATTAATGAATGAATGGTATTTG
This sequence comes from Ormosia emarginata, assembly GCA_029884605.1. NCBI lineage: Eukaryota > Viridiplantae > Streptophyta > Magnoliopsida > Fabales > Fabaceae > Ormosia > Ormosia emarginata. The sequence goes on along the minus strand of JAQQTP010000074.1, from coordinate 19,774,543 downwards.
CTGTCCATGTGCATCTGATGAAGACACATTTTACCTCACTGTATGTGAAATACATTCATACCTTGAATTAATTCTTTTCTCCACACTCAATCCCTGGCTCATACTGGGTTTAATAGAAGGACTTCTTTCAAGGTCACCATTCAATTTGGGGAATTGGGTTGCACAAACCCTTACCTAAGGAAGAGAGGGTGAGGTCTAAATCAGATTTCAACCTAAGTTTGGGGGTGAGTGAGAATGAATGTGGTATTGTAGCATTCTACAATATCAATCCTGTGAGCATTTGGACTTCAATAGATTCAGTTCATCATGCATTCCATTCATGTATTTTCTTTGCAGAACTTGACTTATTTCTGTGATTGATTGCATATTTCACTGTTGCACACAACTTGACTTGAGGCCTTATTTTTGTTAACTACTGAAACTTCAACTTGACTTGACTTATTATCCTTTGTTAACCCCTTCGAGCTTAAGACTTTCTTGATTGGTGATCAACCACATTACAAGCTCCAATTCCTTGAAAAACAATGTACTACCCAGTTAGTTAGAGTTTCAGACTTTGTCAAAAGTGTTACTTCATGATCGGCTCTGACCACATTGGTTGAGGACAACCAACAGTCTAAGTTTGGGGGTGATTTTGATTTGATTGGGTTGCCTATGTAATAAAAAGGGTGGAAAGAGCAAAATTATCAAAGAAAGTGATTCTCTTTTTTAAAAAAAAAAATCAGCAATGTTTTAATTTGGGAGTGGAAAATTTTGACAAAGATCTTGAACTCAAACTAAGTAGCTACTTTTCCAAAAAATTCCACACCTGAACCTTAGCCTCATTACAACCCATTAAAGTCCTCTTGCTGTGTACAATTGGTGTATGTATTTTTGATTGATAGAAATCTGTCAAGCTTATGAAAGAGTTGCATGTGATGGATGATTTAGTGAAACCGTAACATAGAGAATAAAATAGAGTGAATTGTGCAATATGACAAACCCAATAATGTGTTGAGTTCCTGATCTTAGGTAGATAAACTGGTGAGACTTCACCCTTTCATCCGAAGGATATTTGGAAACTGCACCTAAGACTCTATTGAGGGGTGGTTTTGGTTGGAGTTCCTTGATAAAACTAAGTTGAGAGTTTAAGGAAGTCACACACACATTATGGAAAGGGATTAAGAAAATGGTATGGTGTGTTGAGCATAATTCTGAAAATTGCATCTGAGGATTGGCATGGACTTTGTTTATACTATTTTGATTTTGTTCTGTTTTTGATTGTTGAATGTCATTACTTGAGGGCAAACAATGGTTCAAGTTTGAGGGTGTGCGATAACTCTTAGAAATAAGAGTTATTATTATCTTTTAACTTAATCATTTTCTTTTGTTTGATCAATTTAGGAGAAGAATCTCAAGTTTTAATTGATTAAGCAAATACTTGTGCATAATCTGATTAATTTCAAAAAGCTGCAAATTCTGATGAAGGTTTGATTTAATTTTTAGCAGGTTTTAAAGGTGTAAATTGCTGAAGGGAATGCGCTGGGATGTTTTGGAATGCTGCAGCCTTGGGGGAGAGAGTCATTATAAGATAAAGTCAATTCCAGCTCAGCTTTTGATCACTAGAAGACAAAATACCTGCTGTACTGTGCTTAAAAGGAAGAGAGAGAATATGATGTAGCTGCTGAGTATACTCGAAAGTTGGGCCAAGAAGTATTTTAATATTTGACCTTGAAAAGGCCCAAAAAGTGAAGCATGAGAGAGAGGAAACCCTATTTTTAGGGGCTAGTACAAAAGGAGAAAGGACTTTGGTACTGAGGAGGAGGTAGAAAAAGTACTGCGCAGGAAGCCGTCAGTTGCTGGTCATCTCGTAGTTTCTTTGCTTTACGAAGGATGCCTTTAATTTTCATTTCGTTTGCTTATTTTATTTCCATGCTCATTATGAGCTAAATTCCTTTAGTTAGGATTCTATGAATTTGTAATTGTACTGAAGGGTAATCCAATGTGATGGATGTTATGCATTTTCTTCTTTTCTGTGTTAATGTTTAATTTCGGTTTAGTCTGATCATCTAATCTGAATTACTAACTGATTTCGTTTGGAAAAACCAAGTTGGTGGACTTGATTAGAAGATAAAGATAAAACAATTAATTGGAAAATTAATTGTGTTGAATGAGCTAGGAATAGCCTTCAAGTCTTTAAATAGCTGGACGTGCTTCTATGACCACTGAGGGAAATTAAATTGAACTTAGGAATAAGAAGTTTTTAATGAACTCAGTGTTTATTGCTGGAAAGCAAAAATTTATTCCGTGAGCTAAATGTTGTAGCATCCTGAAGCATATCTTACCCTGAAGTTAAGAATTACAAAGAATTAGAATCCTAACTGTTCCCATTTTTGATCTAAAACACTTCATTTATTGCTTTCATTAATTTCTTGTATTTATTATTTTCTGCTTTGATATCTCATTTCTCCATTTATTTTACATGTTTAAAAATTTCTCTTTAATTTCTTGCATTTAAATAGAAGAAGTTAACTCTAGAATTGGTATTTAATACAATTTAAATCCTCATGGGAATGATCTTGACTTACACTTTATTACTTGTTGACTGTGTACACTTGCACATCTTAAAATTATACCAACAAGGAGGATAAGGAAACCACTGAGTTTCAGGGTTTCTGGTCGTATCTTGATTGAGATTGAGGTTGTCGAGGATGTCATATCGCCCCCGTGGATTTTTTGGTTATGTGCGGATTAACTTTTATGGTGGTCCGGATTGATGGCATATCAACGTGCAAACTGATCGATGTGTGTACCACGGCGAATTGACGGTGTCCTTAGCGTGGGGACGCTATACTGCTTCTATTTTTAACTTCCATGCTTTTGTTTTGCTAGAATTTTATATGCCTATGAGAGACATGTGGACGAACATGTATTATGCCCCACGTGACGACTCTTTGTTGTCCACTGCTCGGGCTCCTGCCCGCTGTTCCATCATTTCGATGGATGTCTCGTCGAATAACGAGGATCCTGAGGAGGATCCGTCTACGGTTCCTTCTAGTTCTCGTCAGTCTTAGAGACTGTTTTAGGTAGATGGCTACTGATAGCTGTCTGTTTTTTTTAGGGAGCCTGACATACTATTGGATTAGTGGGTATATATTTGTATCTCTTGGGGTAGGTACACATTTTGTCTTTTTGTATACTTTTTGGAAATGTAATTAATACAGGCTTGTACGTATAACTATGATAATGTAATTTTGATGTATGGTTTAGTTTCTGCTGACTGTATTTTAACTGTTCAGTGTTGGAGGTTCTGCTACAACAGGGATTTTTTTTTCTAGTATTATTATTCTACCACTTACAATATCTTACAAAAAAAAAAGAAAAACAAAGAGAGAAATTTTAGTACTATAGTGTGACATTCCTTCTTCGCGTGTATCGAGTTGGAAAAAGGGGCGTTACATTGCCAGCCATATTTACATGATCTTAGGCTTTAGGTGAAGGATCGAAAGATGAAATCTAATTGCTTGATAATCTAAGAATTGAACTTAGGAATTGAGATCTAGACAAGGCTTAAATCCTTCGAGGGTTAAACGATCGTCATGAATCTTAATGGGTTAGAACTTGGATTAATTGCCATGAGAATGGGGTTAGAGAAATTTTAGCACGTTTTTAGTGCCAAGAAATTGGGCTTTAAATAATTTAGGACAAATCGCCTTCAAGAACATAATTGAACATAAACAAAGATAGGATTACAATTTAGCATAAGGGGCAGTGTTATGGATTCCCAGTCCTAGGCCTTAAACCTTAGTAGAATCTTGACTTTTCTTGATTTATTTGTTTTCTTTATTGTTTTGATTTTAATTTAGCTTTCACTGTTGATTTTTATTTGCTTAAATAATCGAAGTAGCCATAAGAATTAGTAATTAACTAATCTTTGTAAGAACGATCTTTATTTTACTACTTGTACGATCCGTGCGCTTGCGGAAAATCAACAACAAGTTTTTGGCATCGTTGCCGGGGATTGTGTTGATATTAACACGAGCAGTAATTTGATTAATTTGAGCACTTTTTATTTTATTTTTACTTTATTTTCTTTGAATTTTCAGGTATTGATTCTTTGTTATGCGCAGAACTAGGAGTCAAGAAGATCTTACTCTCTTTATTGATCCTGATATCGAGAGGACGCTTCGTTATATTAGAAGAGAAAGAAGAACACAAAAAGTTGAGGAAGATAGCATGGCAAACAACAATAACCAAACCGCTAATGCAGAGCGAAGGCTGAAGGATTATGGAACTCCCAATGCTAACGCTTGTCAGTCTTCCATTGTTAGGCCACGAGTAAAGGCCAACAATTTTGAAATAAAGATGTCATTAATACAAATGGTTCAGCAATTGCAATTCAGCGGGTTATCAACTGAGGACCCACATCAACATTTAGACGAATTCTTGGAGCTCTGTGACATAATCAAAATTAATGGGGTTTCCATGGATGCTATACAGATCAAACTTTTTCCCTTTTCTCTTAGAGGGAATACAAAGAAATGGATTCACTTAGAAGCCCCAAATTCACTCACCACATGGGCTTTGATGGAGCAAGCCTTCTTGGATAAATACTACCCAATTGGAAAAATGATCAAGCTCTGTGAAGACATCACTACCTTCTCTCAAAAAGATGATGAGTCTCTTTATGAAGCATGGGAAAGGTATAGTGATCTGATTCGTTAGTATCCACATCATGGCCTACAGGAATTTGTTGTCATCCAAACATTCTATGTTGGGTTGACTTTCTCTACAAAGGCAGCTTTTGATGCCGCAACTGACGAAGCTTTGATGGCCAAGACTCTAACAGAGGCAAAGGCCTTAATTAATGTGGTGGCTTCAAATATTTATTTGTGGCCAAGTGAGAGATCTACTTCAAGGAAGCAAGCCGGAATTATAGAGCTTGACGCCATTACCATGTTGAGTGCCAAGTTTGACACCTTGGCTAAGTCACTTGAGAAGCTGAACGACAATGTTATAAATACTCCTAAAGCAACTTGTAACACATGTGGAGGAGGGAATTTGACTTCGAAATGTAATGCAGTGGAGACGTATTCTCAAGACCCGTCATTAAGGCAAGTAAATTATGTCCAAAATGACAATTTCAAGGCTCAAGGGAATCTTTACTCCAACTCATACAACCTCGGCTGGAGAAACCACCCAAATCTCTCATATGGAAATCAACTAAATAATAAGGGCCCACAAGGATTCCAACAAGATCACCAATCCTCTCAGGGTGGGAAGTCCAATTTAGAAGCACTCATGGAGAACTTCATAGTTACCCAAAAGAAGTATAATCAAGCCATTCAAGCTCAAGTGTAACAACATGGGGAGTCCATTAAGCACATTAATACTCGTCTAGATCAAATGGCAACTCATTCTAAGATGCTTAAAAATCAAATAGCCTAACAAGCAAGCTTGTTCAACATGGTCCAAGGGCGAATGCCAAGTCAACTGGAGGCCAACCCAAGGGAGCAAGCTAATGCAATTTTCTTAAGAAGTGGTAACCCACTTGGAGGCCCTACAAGGGAGGACAAACTTGAAGATAAGGAAACCCAAGAAAAAGGAAGAGAAGCAAGAGAAGAGCGAGGACAAAGAAGGAAATAAAGAAAGCACTAAAAGGTATGTTCCTTCTCCAGCATATGTTCCACATTTGCCCTTCCCTCAAAAGTCTCAAAGGGCGAAGCTTGATCTTCAATTTGGAAAATTTTTGGAGGTTCTTAAAAAGCTTTACATAAACATCCCTTTTACGGAAGTGCTCTCTCAAATGCCCACTTATGCTAAATTCTTGGAACAGATTCTCTCTAATAAGAGGAAGCTTGAGGATTATGAAACTATTGCTTTAACTAAGGAATGCAGTGCAATCATTCAAAACAAGCTTCCTCCTAAGCTTAAGGAGCCAGGTAGCTTCTCAATTCCATGCTTAATTGGTGACATGAACATTCACAAGGCTTTGTGTGATCTTGGGCCAAGTGTGAGTTTGATGCCTCTTTCTCTTTGCAAGCAACTTGATATCGGAGAGCTTAAACCGACCATCATCTCTCTCCAATTGGCTGATAGGTCAATCAAACGTCCTATTAGCATATTAGAGAATGTCCCCTTGAAGATTGAAAAGTTTTTCATGCCAGTTGATTTTGTTGTGCTTAACATAAAAGCGGATGTTCAAATCCCAATCATTCTTGGGCATCCAATCCTTACCACTGGAAGGGCAATTATTGATGTCCATGAAGGGAAATTAACTTTGCGATTGAATAATGAGGAAGTAATGTTTAAAAAATCCTAGTTTCTTTAATTCATGTAATCGCATAGATGCTACTAATGTTGTGGATAGTGTTGTGATTTTAGATATGCAGGAATCAGTGACTGATACTATGCTAGAAAAGACCTTGCCAAGGCCGCTACCAACTTTGAGAAGGCCAAACACTGCAAGAAGGGACCAAAGAAGCAGAATGACAAGTGTGTCAAGAAGCATGCATTTAAGCTTGGGGATAAAATTTTTGTCGATAACTCGCTTCTATGTTTCTATCCTAGTAAGTTGTGGTCAAAATGGTCTAGACCATATGAGATTGTTTGAGTCTTATCGTACGGTGTGCTTGAGTGAAGAAAGAAGGCCATAAGAAATTCATGATAAATGGCCAAAGAGTGAAACATTATGAAGAAAGAGTGGGGACTAAGCACTACTCCATTGACATCACCTAAGTATAGAACCAGCCCATAATCAAGCTAATGACTATAACTTAGCGCTTCTTGGGAGGCAACCCAAAATTTTCTCTTTTTCTTTATTCTCTTATTTTTTATTTTGTTCTTATCTTGTTATTACCTATTTTATTGATTAACATTTTTTTTCTATTTTTGTTTCGTAGTTAGCTATTGATTGAGTTAGCTTAGGTGCCTCCTTGAGTTCGGAGCCTTTGTAGGGGGATGTATATAGCTGTCGGCTGCCAAAAATATTTTTCTTCTCTTTCCTTTAGACTCTTTATTTTTGCAGTTTGTTTTTCAATTTTTGCTTTATTTTCCTTGTGCAGTTTGAGACCACATGTCGCCTGTAACATCCCAAAGACTAACACTAATAACGTATCTGGTTTACATATCAGTAATTAGAATTTGGTACATTACTTATGAATATCCACATATTTTCAAATAAATAGTTTAATAATATACAAAATATAAGCCTTTAGTGGAAGCATATTACACGTATAATATGAAATGAATTTTATACAAAGAATACATCGTTGAATATAATATACCTATATCGATTTATTATACAAAATCTGATCAAACTAACTAAAACATCTCTTCATCCATAAGCTCTGTCTTGCTTCATCTTGCTTGTCACTATAGGTCTCCTGGAATTATCATGGAAATCAAAGGTGTAAGGGGGTAAGCATCAAAACTCCCAGTAATTATAAAAATCGTGTCATCACAATAATTCCAGCTGTTTCGGGGAAAATCATTTCAAATCATTATTATGTAATTCGTAGGAAGGTGGCTAAAGCCAAATCAGGTCCTTCCTCTTCTCGAAACAGAGTTTCATTTAATTATGAAAATCATTTATAATCATCAAAAATGATTTATTTGAAATTCCTCATATCCAGTGTCATTGAGACTCAAATCAATTACATCAGAAATAATATCTTCAAATCTCATATATTTTTCATTCTCAAGAATTATCAAGAAATTCTCATGAAATCTCGTATCTTAAATGGTAATTCAAATCATCAAATCTTGAGTTGAAAAATCATAAATCATTTATCAAATCTCAATGAAATTTTATCTTTCAAGATTCATATCTCAAATCATCAGAACATATGTGTCATCTCAAATCAAATGGTATGGAGGGAATGTCCATCCTCACAATACCAAATCACTTGGTAGTAGTCTACTTTCGGGTTAGTGCACTTCAACCCATTTATAGCTCTCGCTACACAAGACTACTCCGGGTAACTAGACCAATCTCGATCAACCACAACAATGAGGGAATGTCCGTCCTCATTTCAAGTGGTAAATAGAGAGCGAATGTTTATCCTCAACTACTTTTGATAGGGAGGAAATGTCCATCCTCACTATCGATCATCAGAGATAAGGGATGTTTAATCTGCTCCCCATAATCTTGGGGTTTAGGACAACCCCAAGTAAAGAGGTCTTCCTCTAATACTTGATGTCTAGGGAAGCGTGGGTAAAAAGAGAGGTCTTCCTCAACCTCAATTACTCTGGTGTAGAGAGATTCTCAAATTCTTTCTTACCATTATCCAAAACTTACCCTAGTACAAGGCATATCCAAAACCTCACTCGGTCTAGTTCCACAAAGGGATACCCTTGAAAATCAAATCATTTTTGTTCATTACATCATCACAAATGCAATATAATGCATAATCCAATCATTCTCATCATGGGTATTCAAATTCATCAATCACATATCTCGACATCATGCAATGATATCTCATTAATAAATCTCAATTCATAGCATAATGCATTGATATTTGATTCATCATTTTCATATCACATTCTCATGCAAAATGATCAATTCATTTATACTCATGACACCTACTCCAACAATTTCAAATCATGGCACACGGCCTCACATTTCATCATCAAGCAATAATATGCACCATATACTAGTCCTATCATGAGTGTTCAAATTCATCATTCAATCTTTTGTCACATTATCATCAAAGTGTTTTTCCCAAGTAGTTTGGATGCATAATCATTCAACATTAAGGTTTAAGGTTTGTATTTAGGTCCCATGGGGTTAAGAACTCTATTCCCATCAATTTTGGATAAAAAAAACTCTTATTTGGGGGCCTGGTAATCGATTATATGACTAATGTAATCAATTACATCTCACCTAGAAGCTCTGTAATCGATTACATCCAGGATATAATTGATTACGTCTCAACCAGAGGCTCTGTAATCGATTACATCCAGCCCAGAAACCATTTTCGCAGCTCCAAAAGCATTGTAATCGATTACAGGGGTTATGTAATCAATTACAAGCTCGTATTATGCAGAAATCAGAGTTCTTAAACCATTCCAACCCAAACCAAACCATCAAACATCAACAACAACATCAAATCATCACAAATGTGCATCCAAATCACTCATAAAACATCAAATCTCTCTAAATGGGTATGAAACCCATTTTTACAAATCTTAAAACTCATCAAGAGTTAAATCAAGAAATCAAGTTCTCAAATCATAAACATCACATAATCATCTTTTCCATTTCAAAATCATCATTCAAATCTCAAATTTCCAAGACTTTTGAAAACAAAGAAATAGTAGAAAAAATGAAAGAAACCCCCTACCTAGTTTCCATGGTGTCTTGATCTTGTTCCTAGCTCCTCTCTTTGCTTGGTCTTCATTTCCTCCCCCTCCATTTTTCTGTTGTTGTCTCATGTTCCTTCTTCTTCTTTTCTTTTCTCATTTTCTCTAATTTCTCCCCTGTTTTTCTTTTCTTCGTTTCTGTTTCTGCCTTTGTTTTCTTCTCATCTTTCTTTTGCTTCTTCTCCTTTATTCCTTTTCTTTGTTTCTTTTGATGAACCGTGAGTGAAGGAGAGAAAAGAGAGAAAAATATCTCTCAATAGCAATAATGAGGGGGAGACGTGAGGGAGGGAAAATAAAGAGGAAAAAATTGAAATCCAACAGATAAATTTTTATTTGCTAAAAAAATATTTTTAATTGCTCAGAAGTGAATTTTCCAACCTTCATAGGCATTATGGAAAATTCTAGGATTTCACGCATTTCTTAGTTTTATTTTTCCACAATCATTTATATACATCTTTATCAGATACTAAGCTTCACTATTCATCCCTAGGTTAAATTAAACCTTATGGAACTGAATTTAAAAGCTTCCAAGTGTCCATTTCAACTTGTTTCTACTCTTAAATTAATCTTCATTCTTCTATATTACACTTGCTTATACCCGTACAGGTTTCTGATCCATTTATCTGATTAGTTTGGTCTTTAAACACTATCACTGTGTCATTAAAAATGCCAAACTAACTTATCTGATCTTCCAAAATTTCATATAGCTCATTCCAGTCCTTAATGACTTCAAAATAACTTTACAATATTTATTCCCATACTTTTAGCTATTTCTTGTATTCAGTGTTATAGATTTATGCTTAATTCAACCCAAATAATTACCAAAATCATCAGGTAACTTATACCAGGCTTATTAAGTTACTATAACCCTGATTAATATCATTAAGTCAGAGAGGATGTTACATCACCACTCATGTAGACCAGATGTTCGAGTTCATGGCTACACGCCTCCCTCTCCCATCCTCTCCCACCATATTTGTGATCTTACGTTTCCATTTTCAGGGAAGTTTCTCATCCTTTGTTCTGTTACTTTTCTTATTTAAACATTGAGGACAATGTTTATTTTAAGTGTGGGGGGGGGAACGATGAACACTTAAGTATTGAATCAAATCAAGCTAGAATTGTGTATTAATTTCTTGATTATTTCTGAGCTGATAGAAATTTGTTTGGGAGAGGAATCCACTACTTATGAGCTATTTTTGTGCAAGGCAATTTTTTTCAATTGAATGTTGAAAAATCTAGCATTTTATTTGGGAAATTAATCATGTTTACTTGTAATTTATTCTCTTAACTAACTTAAGTCAGAAAGTGAGTTTTGAGCCTTTATTGATTGGATTTTTCATAAATAAAGTCCTATTTTTCTTCTGGAGTGAATTTTCTCTTGATTTATGTGTGTTAGAACTTGATTTGATATCTTGTTGAGATTTTATTGATTCATATACATACTTGAACATGATTAAGGCACTTAGGCTTAAATCTTTCATGACTTCTAGAGTTGCATTGATAAATAATCCCTTAGTTAACCCATTTGTGCCTGAAATTGATTTTTTCTTGGACACCTTATTGATTAATCAGGTTGACTTTATTCTAAACAACTAATGTGGTAATTGAGAAGCCATAAAAAGATTGTTTTCATCCTTAAGGGTTGAATGAATAAAAAAAATGAAATGATGAAAAGGAAAAAAGAAATAAAAAGGATTGTTGGTGAAGAATTGTGAGAGAAAAAAATTGGTTGAAAGTGAGAATGACTTTGTGCATTATGCTCTATTAATCATCTTTTCAACCTAATTTTGTTTTGTATAACTTTATCCATAAACATTCTTTACATTTATTCATCTTTTTCCTACCATTTGTTGAACCCTTGGCCTCATTACAACTAATGGAAGTCCTTTTGATTCATGTTGTGCATATGAACTTGAAAATGGAGATGAGACTGATAATCAAGCTTATGGTCATGCATTTGTTAAAAGAAATTTGAGTGATCTCTTTGTCCTTAAACACTTGAGAGATGGAAAGATGAGTGACCTCAACTGTTTGGTAGAGAGAAGAGGTGCAAGCTAGACTCAAGCCTCTAATTGTATTAAGTGCTAAACTATCTTGCTTGATTGGATTGATTGCTGAGCTTAATTGAATTTTTACATTGTAGAATTTTCCTTGATTCATGTTTCTTGATGTTGAGTTTAATCTTGATTTTGATTCCTACTCTTTGCTTATGGACAAGTAATGTTCAAGTGTGGGGGAATTTGATGTGTGGATAAAATATACACATCTTGAGCTTGATTTAAGGTGGATTTAGATGTGCTTTGATTGATTTAGGTTGGAATTTATGCTACATTTAATCTATTTATTCTTGGTATCTCATGATTGGTCTTTCTCTATGTTTTTAGGTCCAAAAGAGATGTTTCGACATGGCTCTATGAAGCTTTGGATGGATTTATTGCAATGAAGTTGAGCTCAGAATTTATATGGCTAAGATTCACAGAGTTTTTGACCTTTGTGTAATAAAATGAGCATAACTTGAGCTACAGAAGTCGAAACAAGGTAATTTTGGTGTCATTGGAAAGCTAAGAAAAAGATATACAACTTTTATGAAGGCCACTTTTCTAAAAAATGACTTTTTTAGTGATTTAAGAGTTAGACACGACTTTGTCTAACTTGAAAACGCTTCTGTCAAGCTCACACAACCCTGTCTAACTCCAATAAAGCTTTTGACTTTGAGACAAGGCCGTGTCTCTTGGACACACAGTCGTGTCTCCCCCAAACGTGCAAATTACGCTATTTTTCAAACTAACATGGCTGTGTCGAGCTTAGACACAGCCGTGTGAGTCCCTCTGATGTGAAAAAAAGGAAGTTTGCCCCCAAATCATTATAAATTAATGGATTTTTTGGCTAGAGACTACAAGAAACTTTGAGAGGCACAAGGATTAGAGGCTAGGGTTTAGAAGACAAGAGCAAGAGTATTGAAGTTCAACCATTGAAGACATCTTCTCCATCTTCATCTTCTCCATCTCTTTTATTTTGGAATCATGGTTGTTTCTTTACCTTTTGTTCTTGTTTGTGCTTCAATTGCCATGAGTGGCTAAACTCATTTTTCTAGGATTGGGATGAAACTCTCTATTTCTTTATGTTGAATTGTTAATTTAATTCTTTGTTAATGAAAATATTATTCTTGATTCATGCTTAGTGTTCTTAATGCTTGTGGTATGTTGTCGACCATATTTACATGATCTTAGGCTTTAGTGAAGGATCGAAAGATGAAATCTAATTGCTTGATAATCTAAGAATTGAACTTAGGAATTGAGACCTAGACATAGGCTTAAATCCTTCGAGGGTTAAACGATTGTCATAAATCTTAATGGGTTGGAACTTTGATTAATTGCCATGAGAATGGGGTTAGTGAAGTTTTAGCACGTTTTTAGTGCCAAGAAATTAGGCTTTAAATAATTTAGGACAAATCGCCTTCAAGAGCATAATTGAACATAAACAAAGATAGGATTACAATTTAGTATAAGGGGCAGTGTATTGGATTCTCAGTCCTAGGCCTTAAACCTTAGTTGAATCTTGACTTTTCTTGATTTATTTGCTTTCTTTATTGTTTTGATTTTAATTTAGCTTTCACTATTAATTTTTATTCGCTTAAATAATCGAAGTAGCCGTAAGAGTTAGTAATTAACTGATCCTCATGGGAACAATCTATATTTTACTACTTGTACAATCTGTGCGCTTGCGAAAAATCAACAACAAATATTACTGCTAACGTTATGAGAACCTGTAGGGTCACACACATATAGCAGACTAAATTGGAGTAATTAGAATCCAAGTTGGACTGGGATTAAATTGTGGGCTGGACTCATAACAGATGAGTATAGGGTTGCACAACTTACCTTACTACTGCTCACATTTTCTTAAGGCAGTCACTATTATAAATAGTACTGCTAATGTGGCTGCAAGGTATGCATTACAGAACCTTAGCCACACCTACAAAAAGTGAGTGAGAGAATGATAGGTTTCTTCTCCTCTCTTCGTAGCTAGCACTGTGTGTAACACCCCAAAATTTACTATTTTACAGTAATCACCAAATTGTATTGTTTTATGATTTTTGTACGCTGTAAATTTATTTTGACAGTTCTGTGACTGTATTTGATCATTTTGTGTGATTTACTCTGAGTTAGGAAAATAACAATTTTCGGGTCGGGGCAAATCTTTACGTATTTATTCGGAGCTGGGGGATCTTACTAAACCCAATTCTGAGAGATACGTGACACAATCTTTTCATTTTTAGAAATTATCTGTGAAATAAAAATATACTGTACTTTTATTTTAAAGTGGACAAATATTTACTGACTTATAAGCAGTAATGTTCTGTTCATTCGGTAATAATTTTGTTACTATGGTCCATTTGGATAATAATCTGTATGGAAAGTTATAATGACTTATTTTGTGAATTAATTAGAATATTTAAAACTTAATAGGAACCAATAGAAAATGGTCCACAAAGATGGTTAGACTAGTTAACTATGTAACTAAATGAAATTAGAAAACTTAAACTAAGTTAACATAAAGCCTATGTAGTAACTAAATGGAACAAACCTAGTTTGCATCTCATTAGGCTTCACGGTTTTGGAAGGATGTAGGAGTTTCTAGAAGTTTTGTGAATTACACTTAATATAACTAGGTAGTTAGCAAAGAAACTAGAAAATCTAACTAAGTTAGCTTAATCAAGTTAGGAAGTAATGGAATTGGAAACTTGGTTAGTTTATATTGAACCTTATAGTTAGGAAACTACAAGTATCATCTAGAAACTATTTGACTACTTTATCTAAGCCTATAGAAAACAAGCTTGGAGGCAAAGGCTTTGAAGATCAACCATTGATTCAATCTAGGGTCATTAGGAGTCTCACAAAGTGGCTAGATGAATTTGGACACTCCCTTGGTGTTCAACGGGGGGCTCACATTTTTAGGGCTTTAGGAAGCTATAGGAAGACTTTTAATTCATTTAATCATAGCTTTAACATTTCCACATAGCAAAAATTCTCAAATTCTCTCCATTCTTTCTAAGAACACCCCACAGCCAAGCTAGAGAAATCCACCCTCCCATCTTCAATAATTTCTATCAACCTTACTTCTCAAATCTTCTCATCATTCTAAGACTCTTCATAGTTGAAAGCTAAGACTAGATCATCCATTTTCACCTTGTTCTTCAAAGATCAAAGTTTGAAGCTTTTGAGGTGAAGTCATAAAAACTTCACTATTGGTTCCATCTTCTTACTCTAAGACCATATATTGATCCATGGTCTTTCTTGTTCAAGCTTTAGATGCTAATAATAAACTTGTGTTTCTTTTTATGTTCAAGAAACTCTTGGTGGTGAAGGACTAGTACAAGAAGCAAAGCAAGGAGCTTTGGAGGCTTCACCACAAGGTAAGAGAGAGATCTATCTCACCAACTAAGTATGGTGGTGAGAGATGAATTTGTATGTGATAGGTGGTGAATCCATGTGAGGATTCATACCCATGGTTGTGTAAATTATTTATGTGTGTTTATGTGCTTTGAATTTATTTATTTATGCTTTATATGATTTTATTACTTTAATGGTATGCTTGATATATAGTATGATGATTATATGCCATGTATGCCATGATAGATGTTGAAAAGGAAAAATAATTTTGATTCCAAAGATCATGAGGCTTACAGCCTCAACACCTCTAAATAGGTGTTCCAAGTTAATATTTTCATGAATGGTAAAATTAGATGTTTAAAAAAGCAAGAAAAATGAATAAATATTTTAGTTCCAATGACCATGTACCTCACAGCCATGAAGGCTTGAATGGATTCGTTTTATGTAAAAATATAATTTATAAATGGAAACTTAGTTGATTAGGTGCAAGAAAATTAATACAAGAACATAAGAAATAAAAATGGAAATAAAACAATTTATTGTTTGAATAAGGGATATTTCGTTTCAAGAGGTTGAAAGTGTTTGAACCTCAAAATATTTTATGAAGTGAACTAATTTTTAGAATTGATCTAGTTATGATAAGAAATAAATTGGTGACTTGAGATTTACTAACGTATAGCTCACCCTTTCGGTTTTGGAGCACGTTAGGAAATTTTAAGCTAGAACCATTGATTTAAATCAATAAAAAAGTGATTTTGAGGAAAATATTATGGAAAGGATTTCTTAAGTGAGAAAATGTGGAAAAATGAAGTTAGAAGTTATATTAATTTTTAGAAAGGCCAAAATGATGTTTAGAATTTTGAGAAATATTTTATGTAGTTGAAAAATGATGAAAAATGCTTTACGCGATTTAAAAATGTGATTTTTTAAGCTACGTGATTTCAAAAACGTTGAAAAATCGCTATGCGATTTGGAAAAGGTTTAAATATTTTTACACGATTGAGAAAACGTCGAAAAATAATTCTGCAATTTGAAAACATGACAGAAATGTAGCATTGTTGTGAAAATATAGTAAAATGATTATGCAATTAAAAATACAATAGAATTGTTGTTGGGCTAATGTGTGGACCCATATATATGAAATTATGACTTTAGCCTGTAATTGGTTTGTATGCATTAAACATGCATTATGAAAGTCTGATGGACTATGTTAAGGCCAATGGCCTAGGAGAGAATTACACCTTTGTGCAGTGTGATAGGCATAGTGTAGGTCACTTGTTGACCTTGGGGGCGTCGGGGTGTGGGTTTTCTACAATGGGCAGTTGGTAGCTCTATTGTACCATGGATAGGACCGATGCAATGCACCGACGATCCGGACTGAGACACTATTCTTAATAAAGATCTGGCGTAGACTGTCGTATATAATGCTAGATGTGCAAAACTGATGAAAGTTGTAGTGCTTGGTCTGAGGCAGTTGTGGTACTGACAAATCTTCTAGATCAATCTCTCTGACTTGTGTTTTAGCTCCATGGAGTAGGAAATTGAGTCTGTGTGCATATGCATAGTATGTACATCTATATTTGTGTGATATTTTATTTGTCAAATATTGATTAATGTTTGATTGATTAATGTTTGATGTCATGATTATAATTATTGTTTGTTATATCTGTATGACATTACTATCATTCCTATCTCTTTACTGCCATGTTGGTACTAGTGTTGGTAATCTCACCTCTTTGTGTGTTGTTCTTGTATTGTAATTGTAATTGGTAAAGATGGTGAGGAAGAAGTTGAAGAGCAGATTCCTGTGGAGGAAGCTGATTTCTGAATCGATAGCGATGCCAAGTTTTCTTGGGTACTTGAGGCTACAGTTCTGAAGGGGTTCGAAGGCTTGGCGTGTTCACTTAGATAGAGAGTGTATTATCTACATGGGAGATTTGACTGTTTCCCTAAGTAGGGTTTATCATGAGAACTGTAACATCCCGGAAAAACATATTAGACTTTTATATGTGTACAAAGGTAGCATATAAGTTGTTTGATATGTCAGTGAAGATTTGTGACAAACAGAGTTAGTTTAGGTACTTTGCTGCAACACAGAGTGTGGAAAGTGGCCTATAATGACTCAGTAAATAGCATAAATTGCTATTTGAAGGGAAACAAGTTTAGATAATTTGTTTCTAGGTCACAAATAAGTTAAATAAGGTGTGGTTAAAGTTTCAAGAGAATCAGAGTCAGTTTGGTATTTTTAAGCATACTGGTTATGCATTTAATACCGAATGACTAGCAGCAGATATAGAAAATGATGAGAATTGTGAAACAATAATTTAGATGAATCGTATGATTTATTCTAAAGTTGTTGGAAGCTGAAAAACTTGAATTAGCATAATTCGGGTGTCCTTAGCAGATATAAGTTTCAGTGTAAAAACTTAAGTTAATCTTTTTTCTTAATTCCCTCCATGTCCCACCCCCTATTTCTATCTTCTCTCTCGGCAGAATGAAGAAAAACAGAGAAAGAAAGAAAGAAAAGAGAAAAGAGAGAAAGGGGAGAAGGGAGAAAGGGGAAGAAGAAGGAGGAGGAGAGGAAGAGCAAGATCAAGAGGATCAAGCTTCAAGATCTTCATCTTCTTCAAGAGGTAGGGGATTTCTATTCATTCTCCCTCTTTGTTCTCTTTGAATGGGGGTTAGGGTTTTTGAATAGAAAAGGAGATTTGGAGAGCCAAATCCGAGTTTCTGTCTTGATTCTTGGTTTCCAAGAGTTGAGTAAGGTTAGTTTTAGTTTAGTAAATCTAAGAGAGTCGTTTATGGCTCAAGATCAACCATTAAGATCCATAGATATAGAATTGGATAATAGTTAAAGTTATGTGATTTTGGACCTAGATCTATGCCCTAAGAGAATTCATAGGTTGTAAAAGAGTTACAACAAGTTTAAGAACCTAGATTAATGTAGAATTGCTTAGAATCCATGAGGAAAGGATTGGAAATTGGTTTTTCAACCAACTATACAGAAAACGTATTCTGCAGATTTTTCTGTTACACAGCGAGCGCTCAGGCGGTACGTTTTGGGCACCTAGGCGCTCACTGTCCAGAGAAAATTTGTGTGTAGCAGGACCCTGAGCGCTCAGGCGCTGGGTTTTGGGCGCCTGGGCGCCCATCGATAAGCAGGACATGGCATTTGAACAGCCTGTAGTGTTTTTATCATAACTCGAGCTACCGATATCGAAATGAGTTGATTCCAGAGTCATTTCAAAGCTAAGACATAAGGCTATTTGCCTGTAAAATTTTAGAATCATTGAAGTTAGGATGTACCTCTGGTGCATTTATGGAAATTAGCCTTTTTAAGGGTCTAGAGTAGATTTCATCAAAGATGTTATTTTGATGATTTGAAATCCCTAGTTATTAAGATCCTTTGTTTATGCTTAGTAGAGATTGTTGAGACACTTGAGAGCTTATTTCTTTGAGAGAAAGACCTAGTGGCATACAAAGGGAGATACAAGAAAAGTGAGTGCATCCATTAAACATGGATTGCCAGAGATCAAGAGTTTAGCTTCTTAAGCAACTTTAAGTTGCAGAGATGTCACAAGAGAGGTGATAAGAGATTTAAGAAGCGATATGGCATTAGTAGAGTGCCATAGTGCCTAAGTGGCAAAAGTTAAGGGCCAAGGTGCCAAGATGGCAATAGTGGAATGCCATAGTGCCTAAGTGGCAAGAGTTAAGAGCCAAGGTGCCAAGTTGGCAAAAGTTAAGTAACATAGACCCTAGCTAGCAAGGGTGAATGCCATAGTGCATGAAGAGCTCTCAAAGAGTGAAAGAGAGTCAGTAATGCAAGGACAGCAGTGTACTAAGTCTAGTTGGCATTGGTTCAATGTCGTAGTGCATGAAATACTCCCACAGAGAAGAGGTGGAGTTAGTAATGCAAGATGGACTTAGTATGGGATCATGTGGTGGTTATGTTAGAGTTAGGACATAACTCCGCATTACACACACTTCACATTTCACATATGCTTGCTATTCCTAGACAGCAGATGGTGGAGGCATCTACTCAGTTTATGGTAGGTTATAGGAGGTTACATGATATGATTGCAGACTCCCTCCCTACTTGGTAGGTTATAGGAGGTTACTTGTTATCGTATCAGATTCCCTCCCTACCTAGGGGTGTAGGAGGTCATGTGTTGTGATGACGACTTCGTTCCTAAAAGTAGGCTATAAGGGGTCACACGTTATCATGGCGAATTCCTCTGCGCCTAGGGAATAGTTAAGTATTCATGACATTGCACCAACACTATCATACACTTTCCTTTCAGCATAAACATACATCATTCCATCATTGCATTATGTAATATTTTGTTTGGTGAATATATTTGTGTATGTGTTACTCTGTATTATTGGTGACAGCTATATGGGGGGTTGTCTGGCCGATGATTTCAAATAATTGTATGGGCGGTTGTTTGATGTCATCGTAGTTTCGGTTATCAGAACAGAATTATAGTTCGCTTAAGAACATTACATAAAGAGAGAGTTATAATTGTTTCTTATACAGGAAATATTAGTTCAGTTGGGTTTATTCATTTTGAATGTTTAAACTGCTGGTTTTGGTATACTTATAATGAGAAATGTGATTTCTCACCCCCGTTGTTGCCATGTAAATCCAGGTGAAGGTTCATCCAAAGGCAAGAAGAAAAAGTATGAAGACAAAGATAGTTTTTATACTTTTTAGTTTAAAGTTTGTATTTATCTACGTGCTTTTAGTTTGAACAAGAAGTTATGTATACAACGAGCCCTTTAGTGGCGATGTTATATGTACAACTTTTAGTTTTTCGCAAGGCTCTCCATTATTATTTGTTTTAAATGATATGGATTAGTACAATTTTAAGTTAGAAGTAGCATAACTAATACTGCTTATCCAGGTATATTTTGATATACTAGGTTATCAGTATTAGGGTGTTACAAGAACCCTTACCTTGTTGTCAATATTTACGTGCAATTAGAATTTCCATTATCTATTAGACAGTATTAGGCTGGTTGTTACCATACCCCTAGTGAGATTAGTATTGTGTCGTCTGCTCGAACACTTGTCCGTAGGACCACGCATCATATAGGGTTCCTATCTTCCGAGGATCCAACTGAGGATCTGTTGGAGGGTCAGAACTTTTAGTTATGCACTTGGGCTAGTCTGTAGTTTATTATGAGTCAAACAGTTTATAGTTCTGTCTAACAGTGCATACTTATATGTATCTTTAGAAACAAAATTATATGTATAATTATGGTGTGTTATATTCAGTAGTTGTATTTCATGTTATGTCTTATTTATTTAATTATGTTATCCACAAAAACAAAAATTTTACAACTCATATTTATATTATTAAATATTATTTTATAACTTGGGAAATTTGGTAATGAATAACATCAAAATGTGATACCCTACGAAGGGTGTCACATTAGTTAGTATCAGAGCCCAAGTTAGAGTCTTTTGGGTTTGTGCTTAGGTCTGTCTTGTTTGTATTGTGTGATTCTCTGTGATTGGTGTCTGAAAGGAAAACAATATTGTTTGAAATGATTATTCTTGACTTTGGTTTTGTTTTGTTTAGTTTGATTTCTGAGAATTACGATGGCTAGATGTAACACCCCTTTTGAGGATGTCACACATAAAAGAAAATAAAATAAATAGAAATAAAATCTACCCAAGTTGCGGAATATTTGTTAAAATTATTACGGGTTGTAAAAATAATTCCTGATAGACAGAAATATGTAATAAAAAGATAATGCGGAAAATACGAGATAAAAAAAAAAACTTCATTACTGATAATATACATATGATTAAGTTATAAACCATACAAATAATTTACAACTAAGTCTACAACTATTTAAATAAAAACAAGAAAGAAAGCAATAAAAGAGTTAATATATACAAACATACTGACGACGCGCAAAAAAAACATCATGGTTATCTAATCCTCGATGGATCACTCTCGGGCCGAAAATGATCATCTGGAGATAGATATCCTGATGTCTCGACACACGGCGATAACGGGATCGCGCAGCCGATACGATGCTTATCTCACTAGGCTCGGGTTTTCAAGACCCCAATAACGCCTAATGGATAAGGGTAACTCTAAGTGCGTAAATAATGTCGTCGTCGCAATCGGATCTCCATCAAACCGATGACGTAGAATCACGGCCATACGTCCAAAGATAGGTAATGTAAGCACGATCTCCTCGTAAATGCCAAGCCGATCACCTCCATGGAATACCAGCTCTATGAATCCCAAAAATGCAAAGGCCGCCATCCCCCACACAATCAATCCAGAGGGTATGGATGATCGGATGGTTCTTGCTCAGAAAACGATCGTCGGCTTGTCGACCTTCCTCTTCCTCGGGTACACGATCTCAAGAGGTTGTTCCTCTTCTTCCTCTTCAAACTCTTTACCGCATAAAATAAATAGACAATAGACACATACAATAAAGAGGTAAGACAACATAAAATCATCACAACATGGCAAATAAGAAGACGACAAATAACTACTACACAGCTCATACAATACGAATAAGCTATAACAAGAATACATATTAAATATCCTAGTGTTTCGTAACATCACGATATAACACAAATAAAGAAATTCACACGTATAAATCAATCTCACGATAAAATAAGATAAGAAATAGACAACTAACATAAAAATTATCAATAAATACAAATAGAGAAAATGTAAAAACATCCAAGATGTTACCGATAAAGATAAATAGAGAAAAATGGAATATTATCCAAGATATACTCAAATACACCAAAACACAACCCTACTCCATGGAGCTAAACCCAAACAGATATCGAGAGAATGACTTGCAAAATCTATTAGTACCACGGCTGCCCAACCAACTATTACGCGATCACACGTTGCGTCAATAGCCTACGACACTGGGAATCCACCATCCAGCGTAGTATAGTTCACATGCCTCCGTTGTGGCACTATAGGCAATGTACTACTAGACTTTACAAACCTCGATTAAATATAGTGAATGTCGAGTACATTAGTGTGCTATCGGTTTACCACGGCCCAATGAGCTACCAACTCATTCCACATGGGGATCCCGTACACTAAAGTCTCCAAGTTTATTAGAACAATAAACTACACTACACTTATCGCATCGACAACACGATGTGATTCGCCTCGTCAACCCAAAACACCAAAAATTGGTATAAAGACAAAACATAATTCCAAATATATGAAATTACGAAAATGCCCTTAAGATAAAAATATACCCTCAATGGCATAAAGCCTCGACGGTTCACATTTTCCCGACAACGAAATAACCTCAAAAGCCTCAGACGGGTTCACATTTTCCCGACAAATAAAATTAAATATAGTAACGGCCAATCGCGTAGAAATTTTATCGCGTTTTTGAAATCTCGTCGTTTTTACAAACGTTTAAAAATCGGGTAAGGATATTTTTCTGTTTTTAAAATCGCGTAGCATTTTTAATACGTTTTCTCAATCGCGTAGGATTTTTAAATCATTTTCTTATTCGAATGCCCTTAAATTACTGATTTAAACAGATAGAAATAGTACTTAGTACATTTAAACTACGTTGAATAATTTTTCATACCGCATACTGTCATTAGGATATTGTTACTATCTTATAGGTTCATTTTTACTAAAAATTGACAGTATTTTGTTTATAAACTTATAATAATGGTTTTCTAAATTTTCCATAAAATTTCTATTTACCTAATTATTTAACCATTTCATTAAATTCTTTTTGAAATCTCTAACATGCTTCAAAACCTAAAGTGAGCTATATGTTAGAAAATTTCTTAACATTACTGTATTTCCTTCCTAATGATAAACTTATGAATTTTAACCCTTTAAACTTACTTCTAATCAATTGGTTCTTTCAAAAATCATTATAGAAAATTTCTTCTTAACTTGTATTGTTTCTTTTTGATTGAAAAAGGTTTGGAATCAAGTTTTAGAAATCATAATTACCTATAGTGGCATGTTGGCCGAATTTTGTTAAAACTTTTTCATTTGATTTCTAAATCATGTCAAAGGTATTATCTTATCTAAATTCATTAAATCATGTTATAAAGTAATGATTATGAATCAAATAAATCTTTTAGGCATGTTGGCCCAAAATGTACTAAATTTTTACCATTTGATTTATAAATTCCTTTTCTTTGATCAAAACCATTTAAAACCTTCTTATTTCTCCTAATCAATTAAGTTGCACTTTAGGAAAAATGAAGAGAACATTTTGGTCCTCACATTTTGGCATTGCCGTGAGCTATTGGATGTGTTCTTTGGAACACTCATGCAAATTTACACATGTTATTCACATCCTAAACCTTATCATACAATTCTAACACATGCATTTATATCTCTAACACATGCAAAATATTTCTAACACATGCAAAATATTTCTAACACATAAACCTAATTTAAAGCTTATAGACATACAATCAAAAGCTATTAGACATGCAAAATTATTACAATTACCAAATAAGAAAGCTACTAACACATAACACTTAAGCTACTAGCAACCACAAAAATTAACAAATACACATCAATAAACACACCACAACCGAATCCTTATGGATTCTACAAACAACCCATCTTCTTACCACCATCAAGGGATGATAAGAATTGTCTTCCTCTTACCTTAAATGAAGACAAAAAGCTTGCTTTCTCACCTCCTAGGTCACGGTTTTCACTCCACCAAACACCTAAAAATTTCAAACAAAACCTACATGTTACTAACCATGAAAAAGAAGCTAAACCATGGAAAAATCATGGCTTAGAACTTTGAAAAGAAGAGAGAAAAGAAAAGCATGAAATTTCACCTTCTAGGTAAAACTTTCAAGGTTGGTTTCCAAGCCTTAGATGGAAGAATTTGAAGAAACTTCCAACTACAAAGGTTCTTAGAATGGTGTTTAGATTAAGGAAACTTGGTTAGAAAAATTTTTGGATGGTTGGATGGTTAGGAAATGAGCTTGGCCGAATATGGTGAAGAAAATGGACAAGAATGGTGGCTAGGGTTCTTGATGAGAGAGAAGAGAGAAAAGTGATGAAGATGAAAGTGATTCTTGTCTCCTAAGGCCTCTTGGCCGTGAACATGATGTGGGGTGCAAGGTGGGCACCTTGCTTGGCTTCATCCAAGCCATTGGATGAATCAAAGGCTAAGATCAAGCCTTGGTGAGCAAGCCTAATTCTCATTGGTTGGTTCCTGGACTCACATGGCTTAGTCACACCGCGTAATAAATGCTCACTGAGTCACTAGCCGAGTCACTGTTCGAAAGTTCTACAAATTACGGTGATTATTTAAGCTACCGATCTAACCGTTTCAAGCTAATTGTGGGTCCCGCAAAATATTTCCTGTCCATCATTACTAAAACATACCGACTAATAAAATAATATTATAATAATATAAAATTATTTTATTTGACAAGCTTAAATCCTAAAAATTAAAAGATTATTTTTAGTCTCATTCAGAATCCCAAGTTAAGTAAGATCCCCCAATTCTAAATAATCAAATAAGATTTTCCCGGCCCGAAAATATTATTTTCCCGCCGAGCAAATCACACAAAAAGTTCATATAAAATCACAGTACGTTTTTTTCGCATTAAATCAAGAAGAAAACAATTAAAAACAGACAAAACAGAGAAAACAAGATTGCTCGGACGTAACGGTCATTTTCCCATTTTTTCCCACAACGTAGGTAATCGTCCAAAACGTTCAAATAAAATATCCAAGCAAGATATTTAGTCAGTATATCTTTCAGAAAAATTAATACAAGAGTTCGTAAAAATTTTTATTTTACCGTCTCAAGCAAACTACGTAAAACGATCAAATAAAATTTGAACCTCAGTATTATCGTAGTTGTTTTCATACAAAATTCAAGAACAGTAAAAATAGGGACACAAATGTCATTCATACAAAAGCATGAAAAACAGTAAAACAAGACATTCAATATTTTCTAAAAATTGGGGCGTTACAACTCTCCCAACAAATAAAAATTTCGTCCTCGAAATTCGATGTTCATCCAAACAAATGAGGATACCGATCCTTCATTTTACCTTCCAGCTCCCAAGTAGCTTCACCCGTCACCTCATTCCATATAACTTTCACCACTCGATCATCTTCCTCGAAGTCGCTTTACCTTTCTCGTCCTCTATCCCGACAGTAAAGTTTCGTAAGTCAAATTCTCCTTTAATCAGACGTCATCCGACTGTATAACATGTGTCTGATCTGCATATACTTCCGTAACTGAGACACATGAAACACGTCATGCAAATTGGATAGAAACGGCGGCAAAGCAATCTGATATGCTACAGGACCAATACGTCGGATGATCTGATATGGTCCAATGAATTTAGGAGTAAGCTTCTTAGACTTAATTACTCTTCCGACACCAGTCGTAGGAGTAACTCTCAGAAACACATGCTCACCCTCCTCAAATTCAAGAGGTCGTCTTCGCTATCCGCGTAACTCTTTGTCTCGCTTTGCGTCGTCCTCATCTTCTCTTGTATCATCTTGACTTTATCCGTAGTTTGTTGTACAAGCTCCTATCCAACAAATACATACTTTCTCCATCTTGATACCAAAGATAACGGCTTCGACATCGTCTTCCATACAATGCTTCATAAGGTGCCATTCCGATGCTTGCGCGTGAAAACTATTGTTGTAGGTGAATTCTATCAAAGATAAAAATTCATCCCAACTTCCCCGTTGTTCCAAAACACAAGCACGCAATAAATCCTCCAAAGATCGTATAGTTCTCTCTGTCTCGACCGTCACCATGGATGATACGCCGAACTCGGGCCGTAACTTAGTTCCCATAGCTTCTTGCAGACTTCGCCAAAATCTTGACGTAAACCTCGATCACGATCAGAAATTATACTTGTCGGTACACCATGTAGTCTGACAATTTCACTGATGTACAACTGGGTTAATCTTTCCAATGAATATTTGATATTGATTGGTAAGAAATGAGCCGATTTCGTAAGTCTATCGACTATAACCCATATTGCGTCATGACCTCTCCTTGTCTTTGGCAAACCAAGAACGAAATCCATAGAAATGTCTGTCCCATTTCCATTCTCGGAATCGATAATGGTTGCAACATCCCAAATTGGTCTTTGGTGTTCAACTTTCGACTTTTGACAAACTAGGCAAGTTGACACGCATCTAACAACATCACCCTTCATTCCATGCCACCGAATAACTTCTTCAAATCTTGATACATTTTTGTTATGCCCGGATGCATACTCAATAGACTAGTATGGGCATGTTTCACAATATATCTTCTCAACTCTCGATTACGAGGAACACAGACTCTACCCCGAAATCTCGTAATTCCATCGCTCCTTCCTTGAACTCTAGTGTCTCGCCTTGTTTCATTTGCTCCCTTATTCCTTGCAAAAATTTATCGGCATTTTGCTTTTCTTTTATGTCTTCCATCACCGCTCGAGATAGTAACCATGCTAATACGATCTTCCCTATTTCAACTCAACAAATGACCACTCATCTCTAAACCGTTCAATGAGTTCCTTTTCCTTGATCATTAGAGCAGTAAACACTAATAATTTTCCCGCTCAAAGCATCGGCCACGACATTCGCCTTACCAGATGGTATAAAAGTTGAAAATCGTAATCGTTCGTAAATTCCAACCACCTTCGCCGCCTCATATTCAGCTCCTTCCGGTCGCATACAAGTACTTCAAACTCTTGTGATCACCGAAAATGTTGAACGTTGCTCCATAGAGAAAGTGTCTCCATATCTTTCAAAGCAAAAACTACCGCAGCCAATTCTAAATCATGCGTAGGATAATTCTTCTCATGAATCTTCAATTGTCGAGAAGCATACGCCACCACATTCCGGTCTTGCATCAACACGCATCCTAGTCCTTGATAAGAAGCGTCACAATACACATCGAAAGATTTCGTCGAATCCGTAGGATTAACACCGGAGCAGCTTGTTAACCTCTTCTTCAACTCTTGAAAACTAGCTTCACGTTCTTCCGTCCATTCGAAAGCTTGACTTTTCCTCGTAAGTTGTGTAAGTGGTCCAGCAATCTTGGAAAACCTTCGATAAATCTCCGATAATAACCAGCAAGTCCAACAAAACTTCGAACTTCATTCTCGTCTTAGGTCTCTCCCACCGTAAAACAGCTTCCACTTTCGATGGGTCCACCGCTATACCTTCTTTAGAAATTACGTGACCAAGAAATTGAACTTCTTCCAACCAGAACTCACACTTAGACAACTTCGCATACAACCGCTTCTCCTCAAAATCAAGAACAACACTCGATGTTCAAGATGTTCTTCCTTCGATTAGAATAGATCGAATGTCATCGATAAAGACAACGACAAATCTGTCTAGATATGGACGAAATATTCTGTTCATATAATCCATAAATATAGCAGAGCATTCGTCACCCCGAATGGCATTACCTCGATACTCATAATGTCCATAACGAGTTCGAAAAGCGCTGCACGTCTTCCCCTTTTACACGAATCCGTGATAACCTCGATCGTAGATCTATCTTGGAAAATATCACAGCTCCTCTCAATTGATCCATCAAATCGTCGATTCTTGGAAGCGGATATTTATTCTTGATAGTCACCTTGTTCACCGCCGATAGTCCACACAAAGTCGTGACGTTCCACCTTCTTCTTGACCAAAAGTACCGGTGCACCCCACGGGGAAACACTAGGTCGCACAAATTCTTTCTCCAACAGCTCCACCAATTGCTTTTTCAGCTCCTCCAACTCTACCGGCGACATACGATATGGTGCACCGAGATAGGACCTGTTCCCGTACTAAATCAATTGAGAACTCGATCTCCCGCTCAAAGCAAACCAGTGTACATCTTCGAAAACATCCGGAAATTCGTTGACAACAGGAATAGTATTCACATCCTTCTCATTCTTAACTTCTAGAGAAGACAATACCGTATATCCCTCGTGCTCCATTTCTCAACAAAGACTTGACCTTAACAAAGCAGCTTAAGAATCCAGACTCTTCTTCCTTAGGAAAACTATAGTTTTCTTTGCACAATCTATAAGGATATGGTTAGAACATAACCAAATCCATCCCTAAGATTACATCTATCTCAATGAGAGGCAAACAAATCAAATCAACCAAAAACAAACGGTCCTTCACAACAATTGGACAATCCAAACAGATCTTAGAAGTAACTACAGTTTAGCAGCCATGAGATACATTCATTCAACATAACATTCGTAGAGAAGATATGGGCAACTTCAACCTTTCTACACAATCATATGCAATAAACGAGTGTGTAGCACCCGAGTCATACAAGACAAATGTAAGGTTACCTCCAATGTCTCCTTCTCCTTGAATAAGATCATCGACTTAGAAATCTCGATCCCATCATTGTATACACTCGTCCTCCGTATCTCGGTTGAGTACTTCCGCATTTTTGCCGATTAGCTTTAACATACCGAATGCAAGTGTTTTCTCTCCTACTGTGGACAATCCTTTGCTATGTGCCCAGTGTTGTTTACAATTGAAACAAACCGCACCTTTAATCGTACACTCGGGAGAAATATGACCTTTCTTCCCGCACTTAAAACATGTTGGCGTAAACGCCACCCTCTCGTCCAGCCTCCACTACCACTTGCACTTCCACTAACGATGGTCGTTGAGATTGACTTCCGTTGGCCCGGTATACGGCTTACGCCGAAACCGATTGGCATTACTACCTCCACCTCTCTCGGAACCTTGTCGGTCCAAAATTCCGATTCCTTTGATCTCTAGATGGCTCTAACTCTTCAAGTCGAGCACAAGCATCCACCAAAGCATGAAACCGAGTCATCCTCAAAGATACCACTCCTCGTTTCGGCCCACCCTTAAACCCGATTCAAACTTCCCGCATCTCCACACATCATCTTGTCGTGTCTCGAGCATAATCTGAGAATTGAGACAAACTCTCAAATTTTGTGGCATACTCATTCACCGTCATATTCCCCCTCGTCGCAAACCAAGAAATTCCATTTCCTTGGCATGCCTAGCACTCGCAGAGAAAATATTTATCCAGAAAAGTATTAGAAAACACTTCCTGTGTGATCTCAAATTCCTTCACTTTGCAACACTCGGCGGATTCCTCTCCACCAATGTTCTCAGATCTCCTCTCAAAGATGAAAACAAAGATAAGTTACTTTCTTTTCATCCGTACATCTCATCCCCTCAAAGATTCTCTCTAAATCTTGCATCCACCGACTCGCTTTCTCCGATCCACCTCGCCTCTAAATTGTGGCGGATTATGACGCCTAAATTCGATAAATTTAGGGCATCCGTCAGTAGCATCTTGTTGTTGGGTCGCTTCTCAAATTTTGTCTTTGAGTTATCACTTCACCATCCGCCGCATAGCCTCAAGAAGAACCAACATCGGTCCTCATCTCGATTTACGTTAGCACGTCCTCTACCTCTACCAGCCATCTTCTTTCTTCAAACATAACAAAACAAAGTTAGATACATCCTTCTAGATATTTCCGAAAGGATATAAATCACAAACATCACAGAGAATCACACAAAGACAAACAAAAACAGACCCAACCACAACCCCAAAAGACTCTAACTTGGGCTCGATACAACTAATGTAACACCCCTTTTGAGGATGTCACACATAAAAGAAAATAAAATAAATAGAAAATAAAATCTACCCAAGTTGCGGAATATTTGTTAAAATTATTACGGGTTGTAAAAATAATTCCCGATAGATTTAAATATGTAATAAAAAGATAATGCGGAAAATACGAAAAAAAAAAAAAAACTTCATTACCGATAATATACATATGATTAAGTTATAAACTGTACAAATAATTTACAACTAAGTCTACAACTATTTAAATAAAAACAAGAAAGAAAGCAATAAAAGAGTTAATATATACAAACATACGCCGACGCGCTAAAAAAAAATCATCATGGTTATCTAATCCTCGATGGATCACTCTCGGTCCGAAAATGATCATCTGGAGATAGATATCCTGATGTCTCGACACACGGCGATAACGGGATCGCGCAGCCGATACGATGCTTATCTCACTAGGCTCGGGTTTTCAAGACCCCAATAACGCCTAATGGATAAGGGTAACTCTAAGTGCGTAAATAATGTCGTCGTCGCAATCGGATCTCCATCAAACCGATGACGTAGAATCACGGCCATACGTCCAAAGATAGGTAATGTAAGCACGATCTCCTCGTAAATGCCAAGCCGATCACCTCCATGGAATACCAGCTCTATGAATCCCAAAATGCAAAGGCCGCCATCCCCCACACAATCAATCCAGAGGGTATGGATGATCGGATGGTTCTTGCTCGTAAACCGATCGTCGGCTTGTCGACCTTCCTCTTCCTCGTGGTACACGATCTCAAGAGGTTGTTCCTCTTCTTCCTCTTCAAACTCTTTACCGCATAAAATAAATAGACAATAGACACATACAATAAAGAGGTAAGACAACATAAAATCATCACAACATGGCAAATAAGAAGACGACAAATAACTACTACACAAATATACAATACGAATAAGCTATAACAAGAATACATATTAAATATCCTAGTGTTTCGTAACATCACGTATATAACACAAATAAAGAAATTCACACGATAAATCAATCTCACGATAAAATAAGATAAGAAATAGACAACTAACATAAAAATTATCAGATAAATACAAATAGAGAAAATGTAAAAACATCCAAGATGTTACCAGATAAAGATAAATAGAGAAAATGGAATATTATCCAAGATATACTCAAATACACCAAAACACAACCCTACTCCATGGAGCTAAACCCAAACAGATATCAGAGAGAATGACTTGCAAAATCTATTAGTACCACGGCTGCCCAACCAACTATTACGCGATCACACGTTGCGTCAATAGCCTACGACACCGGGAATCCACCATCCAGCGTAGTATAGTTCACAGGCCTCCGTTGTGGCACTATAGGCAATGTACTACTAGACTTTACAAACCTCGATTAAATATAGTGAATGTCGAGTACATTAGTGTGCTATCGGTTTACTACGGCCCAATGGAGCTACCAACTCCCACATGTGGGATCCCGTACACTAAAGTCTCCAAGTTTATTAGAACAATAAACTACACTACACTTATCGCATCGACAACACGATGTGATTCCCTCACAACCCAAAACACCAAAAATTGGTATAAAGACAAAACATAATTCCAAATATATGAAATTACGAAAATGCCCTCAAGATAAAAATATACCCTCAATGGCAGAAAGCCTGTACGGGTTCACATTTTCCCGACAGCGAAGTAACCTCAAAAGCCTGTACGGGTTCACATTTTCCCGACAAATAAAAATTAAATATAGTAACGGTCAATCGCGTAGAAATTTTATCGCGTTTTTGAAATCTCGTCGTTTTTACAAACGTTTAAAAATCGGGTAAGGATATTTTTCTGTTTTTAAAATCGCGTAGCATTTTTAATACGTTTTCTCAATCGCGTAGGATTTTTAAATCATTTTCTTATTCGAATGCCCTTAAATTACTGTTTAAACAGATAGAAATAGTACTTAGTACATTTAAACTACGTTGAATAATTTTTCATACCGCATACTGTCATTAGGATATTGTTACTATCTTATAGGTTCATTTTTACTAAAAATTGACAGTATTTTGTTTATAAACTTATAATAATGGTTTTCTAAATTTTCCATAAAATTTCTATTTACCTAATTATTTAACCATTTCATTAAATTCTTTTTGAAATCTCTAACATGCTTCAAAACCTAAAGTGAGCTATATGTTAGAAAATTTCTTAACATTACTGTATTTCCTTCCTAATGATAAACTTATGAATTTTAACCCTTTAAACTTACTTCTAATCAATTGGTTCTTTCAAAAATCATTATAGAAAATTTCTTCTTAACTTGTATTGTTTCTTTTTGATTGAAAAAGGTTTGGAATCAAGTTTTAGAAATCATAATTACCTATAGTGGCATGTTGGCCGAATTTTGTTAAAACTTTTTCATTTGATTTCTAAATCATGTCAAAGGTATTATCTTATCTAAATTCATTAAATCATGTTATAAAGTAATGATTATGAATCAAATAAATCTTTTAGGCATGTTGGCCCAAAATGTACTAAATTTTTACCATTTGATTTATAAATTCCTTTTCTTTGATCAAAACCATTTAAAACCTTCTTATTTCTCCTAATCAATTAAGTTGCACTTTAGGAAAAATGAAGAGAACATTTTGGTCCTCACATTTTGGCATTGCCGTGAGCTATTGGATGTGTTCTTTGGAACACTCATGCAAATTTACACATGTTATTCACATCCTAAACCTTATCATACAATTCTAACACATGCATTTATATCTCTAACACATGCAAAATATTTCTAACACATGCAAAATATTTCTAACACATAAACCTAATTTAAAGCTTATAGACATACAATCAAAAGCTATTAGACATGCAAAATTATTACAATTACCAAATAAGAAAGCTACTAACACATAACACTTAAGCTACTAGCAACCACAAAAATTAACAAATACACATCAATAAACACACCACAACCGAATCCTTATGGATTCTACAAACAACCCATCTTCTTACCACCATCAAGGGATGATAAGAATTGTCTTCCTCTTACCTTAAATGAAGACAAAAAGCTTGCTTTCTCACCTCCTAGGTCACGGTTTTCACTCCACCAAACACCTAAAAATTTCAAACAAAACCTACATGTTACTAACCATGAAAAAGAAGCTAAACCATGGAAAAATCATGGCTTAGAACTTTGAAAAAGAAGAGAGAAAAGAAAAGCATGAAATTTCACCTTCTAGGTAAAACTTTCAAGGTTGGTTTCCAAGCCTTAGATGGAAGAATTTGAAGAAACTTCCAACTACAAAGGTTCTTAGAATGGTGTTTAGATTAAGGAAACTTGGTTAGAAAAATTTTTGGATGGTTGGATGGTTAGGAAATGAGCTTGGCCGAATATGGTGAAGAAAATGGACAAGAATGGTGGCTAGGGTTCTTGATGAGAGAGAAGAGAGAAAAGTGATGAAGATGAAAGTGATTTTGTCTCCTAAGGCCTCTTGGCCGTGAACATGATGTGGGTGCAAGGTGGGCACCTTGCTTGGCTTCATCCAAGCCATTGGATGAATCAAAGGCTAAGATCAAGCCTTGGTGAGCAAGCCTAATTCTCATTGGTTGGTTCCTATGACTCACATGGCTTAGTCACACCGCGTAATAAATGCTCACGAGTCACCATGAGTCACTGTTTCGAAAGTTCTACAACGGTGATTATTTAAGCTACCGATCTAACCGTTTCACAATTGTGGGTCCCGCAAAATATTTCCTGTCCATCATCACTAAAACATACCGACTAATAAAATAATATTATAATAATATAAAATTATTTTATTTGACAAGCTTAAATCCTAAAAATTAAAAGATTATTTTTAGTCTCATTCAATCTAAGTTAAGTAAGATCCCCCAATTCTAAATAATCAAATAAGATTTTCCCGGCCCGAAAATATTATTTTCCCGCCTCGAGCAAATCACACAAAAAGTTCATATAAAATCACAGACATGCATTTTCTCGCATTAAATCAAGAAGAAAACAATTAAAAACAGACAAAAACAGAGAAAACAAGACGTTCGGGACGTAACGGTCATTTTCCCATTTTTTCCCACAACGTAGGTAATCGTCCAAAACGTTCAAATAAAATATCCAAAGCAGATATTTAGTCATATATCTTTCAGAAAAATTAATACAAGAGTTCGTAAAAATTTTTATTTTACTGTCTCAAGCAAACTACGTAAAACGATCAAATAAAATTTGAACCTCAGTATTATCGTAGTTGTTTTCATACAAAATTCAAGAACGTAAAAATAGGGACACAAATGTCATTCATACAAAAGCATGAAAAATATAAAACAAGACATTCAGAATATTTTCTAAAAATTGGGGCGTTACAACTCTCCCCAACAAATAAAAATTTCGTCCTCGAAATTCGATGTTCATCCAAACAAATGAGGATACTGATCCTTCATTTTACCTTCCAGCTCCCAAGTAGCTTCACCCGTCACCTCATTCCATATAACTTTCACCAGCTCGATCATCTTCCCTCGAAGCTGCTTTACCTTTCTGTCCTCTATCCTGACAGGTAAAGTTTCGTAAGTCAAATTCTCCTTTAATCAGACGTCGTCATCCGACCGTATAACATGTGTCGGATCTGGCATATACTTCCGTAACTGAGACACATGAAACACGTCATGCAAATTGGATAGAAACGGCGGCAAAGCAATCTGATATGCTACAGGGCCAATACGTCGGATGATCTGATATGGTCCAATGAATTTAGGAGTAAGCTTCTTAGACTTAATTACTCTTCCGACACCACCGTAGGAGTAACTCTCGTAAACACATGCTCACCCTCCTCAAATTCAAGAGGTCGTCTTCGCTATCCGCGTAACTCTTTTGTCTCGCTTTGCGTCGTCCCTCATCTTCTCTTGTATCATCTTGACTTTATCCGTAGTTTGTTGTACAAGCTCCGGTCCAACAATCCATACTTTCTCCATCTTGATACCAAAGATAACGGCGTTCGACATCGTCTTCCATACAATGCTTCATAAGGTGCCATTCCGATGCTTGCGTGAAAACTATTGTTGTAGATGAATTTTTCAAAGATAAAAATTCATCCCAACTTCCCGTTGTTCCAAAACACAAGCACGCAATAAATCCTCCAAAGATCGTATAGTTCTTCTCGTCTCGACCGTCACCATGGATGATACGCCGAACTCGCCGTAACTTAGTTCCCATAGCTTCTTGCAGACTTCGCCAAAATCTTGACGTAAACCTCGATCACGATCAGAAATTATACTTGTCGGTACACCATGTAGTCTGACAATTTCACTGATGTACAACTGGGTTAATCTTTCCAATGAATATTTGATATTGATTGGTAAGAAATGAGCCGATTTCGTAAGTCTATCGACTATAACCCATATTGCGTCATGACCTCTCCTTGTCTTTGGCAAACCAAGAACGAAATCCATAGAAATGTCTGTCCCATTTCCATTCTCGGAATCGATAATGGTTGCAACATCCCAAATGGTCTTTGGTGTTCAACTTTCGACTTTTGACAAACTAGGCAAGTTGACACGCATCTAACAACATCACCCTTCATTCCATGCCACCGAATAACTTCTTCAAATCTTGATACATTTTTGTTATGCCCGGATGCATACTCAATAGACTAGTATGGGCATGTTTCACAATATATCTTCTCAACTCTCGATTACGAGGAACACAGACTCTACCCCGAAATCTCGAAATTCCATCGCTCCTTCCTTGAACTCTAGTGTCTCGCCTTGTTTCATTTGCTCCCTTATTCCTTGCAAAAATTTATCGGCATTTTGCTTTTCTTTTATGTCTTCCATCAACTCGCTCGAGATAGTAACCATGCTAATACAGATCTTCCCTGGTTTCAACTCAACAAATGACCACTCATCTCTAAACTGTTCAATGAGTTCCTTTTCCTTGATCATTAGAGCGTAAACACTAATAATTTTCCCGCTCAAAGCATCGGCCACGACATTCGCCTTACCAAGATGGTATAAAAGTTGAAAATCGTAATCGTTCGAAATTCCAACCACCTTCGCCGCCTCATATTCAGCTCCTTCCGTCGTACAAGTACTTCAAACTCTTGTGATCACTGAAAATGTTGAACGTTGCTCCATAGAGAAAGTGTCTCCATATCTTCAAAGCAAAAACTACCGCAGCCAATTCTAAATCATGCGTAGGATAATTCTTCTCATGAATCTTCAATTGTCGAGAAGCATATGCCACCACATTCCGGTCTTGCATCAACACGCATCCTAGTCCTTGATAAGAAGCGTCACAATACACATCGAAAGATTTCGTCGAATCTGGTAGGATTAACACCGGCGCAGTTGTTAACCTCTTCTTCAACTCTTGAAAACTAGCTTCACGTTCTTCCGTCCATTCGAAAGCTTGACTTTTCCTCGTAAGTTGTGTAAGTGGTCCAAGCAATCTTGGAAAAACCTTCGATAAATCTCCGATAATAACCAAGCAAGTCCAACAAAACTTCGAACTTCATCGTCTTAGGTCTCTCCCACCGTAAAACAGCCTCCACTTTCGAG
Organism: Ormosia emarginata; assembly: GCA_029884605.1. Taxonomy (NCBI): domain Eukaryota; kingdom Viridiplantae; phylum Streptophyta; class Magnoliopsida; order Fabales; family Fabaceae; genus Ormosia; species Ormosia emarginata. The sequence goes on along the minus strand of JAQQTP010000074.1, from coordinate 19,738,640 downwards.
GGTCCACCGCTATACCTTCTTTAGAAATTACGTGACCAAGAAATTGAACTTCTTCCAACCAGAACTCACACTTAGACAACTTCGCATACAACCGCTTCTCCTCAAAATCAAGAACAACACTCGATGTTCAAGATGTTCTTCCTTCGATTGAGAATAGATCGAATGTCATCGATAAAGACAACGACAAATCTGTCTAGATATGGACGAAATATTCTGTTCATATAATCCATAAATATAGCAGAGCATTCGTCACCCCGAATGGCATTACCTCGATACTCATAATGTCCATAACGAGTTCGAAAAGCGCTTTTCGACACGTCTTCCCCTTTTACACGAATCCGGTGATAACCTCGATCGTAGATCTATCTTGGAAAATATCACAGCCTCCTCTCAATTGATCCATCAAATCGTCGATTCTTGGAAGCGGATATTTATTCTTGATAGTCACCTTGTTCAATTGCCGATAGTCCACACAAAGTCGTGACGTTCCATCCTTCTTCTTGACCAAAAGTACTTGGTGCACCCCATGGGGAAACACTAGGTCGTACAAATTCTTTCTCCAACAGCTCCACCAATTGCTTTTTCAGCTCCTCCAACTCTACCGGCGACATACGATATGGTGCAATCGAGATAGGACCTGTTCCCTGGTACTAAATCAATTGAGAACTCGATCTCCCGCTCAAAGCAGAAACCAGTGTACATCTTCAGAAAAACATCCGGAAATTCGTTGACAACAGGAATAGTATTCACATCCTTCTCATTCTTAACTTCTAGAGAAGACAATACCGTATATCCCAAGTGCTCCATTTCTCAACAAAGACTTGACCTTAACAAAGAAGCTTAAGAATCCAGACTCTTCTTCCTTAGGAAAAACTATAGTTTTCTTCGCACAATCTATAAGGATATGGTTAGAACATAACCACCCATCCCTAAGATTACATCTATCTCAATGAGAGGCAAACAAATCAAATCAACTAAAAACAAACGGTCCTTCACAACAATTGGACAATCCAAACAAATCTTAGAAGTAACTACAGTTTTAGCAAGCATAGATACATTCAACATAACATTCGAGAGAAGATATGGGCAACTTCAACCTTTCTACACAATCATATGCAATAAACGAGTGTGTAGCACCCGAGTCATACAAGACAAATCGAAGGTTACCTCCAATGTCTCCTTCTCCTTGAATAAGATCATCGACTTAGAAATCTCGATCCCATCATTGTATACACTCGTCCTCCGATCTCGGTTGAGTACTTCCAGATTTTTGCTGATTAGCTTTAACATACCGAATGCAGTTTTCTCTCCTACTGTGGACAATCCTTTGCTATGTGCCCAGTGTTGTTTACAATTGAAACAAACCGCACCTTTAATCGTACACTCGGGAGAAATATGACCTTTCTTCCCGCACTTAAAACATGTTGGCGTAAACGCCACCCTCTCGTCCAGCCTCCACTACCACTTGCACTTCCACTACCGTATGGTCGTTGAGATTGACTTCCCGTTGGCTCTGCATACGGCTTACGCCGAAACCGATTGGCATTACTACCTCCACCTCTCTCGGAACCTTGTCGGTCCAAAATTCCGATTCCTTTGATCTCTAGATGGCTCTAACTCTTCAAGTCGAGCACAAGCATCCACCAAAGCATGAAACCGAGTCATCCTCAAAGATACCACTCCTCGTTTCGTTCCACCCTTAAACCCGATTCAAACTTCCTGCATCTCCACACATCATCTTGTCGTGTCCGAGCATAATCCGAGAATTGAGACAAACTCTCAAATTTTGTGGCATACTCATTCACCGTCATATTCCCCTCGTCGCAAACCAAGAAATTCCATTTCCTTGGCATGCCTAGCACTCGCAGAAAATATTTATCCGTAAAAGTATTAGAAAACACTTCCCAGTGTGATCTCGGTCCCCTTCACTTGCAACACTCGGCGGATTCCTCTCCACCAATGTTCTCGCATCTCCTCTCAAAGATGAAAACAAAGATAAGTTACTTTCTTTTCATCCGTACATCTCATCCCCTCAAAGATTCTCTCTAAATCTTGCATCCACCGACTCGCTTTCTCCTGATCCACCTCGCCTCTAAATTGTGGCGGATTATGACGCCTAAATTCAGATAAATTTAGGGCATCTGTCAGCATCTTGTTGTTGGGTCGCTTCTCAAATTTTGCCGAGTTATCACTTCACCATCTCCGCATAGCCTCAAGAAGAACCAACATCGGTCCTCATCTCGATTTACGTTAGCACGTCCTCTACCTCTACCACCATCTTCTTTCTTCAAACATAACAAAACAAAGTTAGATACATCCTTCTAGATATTTCCGAAAGGATATAAATCACAAACATCACAGAGAATCACACAAAGACAAACAAAAACAGACCCAACCACAACCCCAAAAGACTCTAACTTGGGCTCGATACCAACTAATGTAACACCCTTTTGAGGATGTCACACATAAAAGAAAATAAAATAAATAGAAATAAAATCTACCCAAGTTGCGGAATATTTGTTAAAATTATTACGGGTTGTAAAAATAATTCCTGATAGACAGAAATATGTAATAAAAAGATAATGCGGAAAATACGAAATAAAAAAAAAAACTTCATTACTGATAATATACATATGATTAAGTTATAAACTGTACAAATAATTTACAACTAAGTCTACAACTTTTTAAATAAAAACAGTAAAGAAAGCAATAAAAGAGTTAATATATACAAACATACGCTGACGCGCCCAAAAAAACATCATGGTTATCTAATCCTCAGATGGATCACTCTCAGTCTGAAAATGATCATCGGGAGATAGATATCCCGGATGTCTCGACACACGGCGATAACGGGATCGCGCAGCCGATACGATGCTTATCTCACTAGGCTCGGGTTTTCAAAGACCCCAATAACGCCTAATGGATAAGGGTAACTCTAAGTGCGTAAATAATGTCGTCGTCGCAATCGGATCTCCATCAAACCGATGACGTAGAATCACGGCCATACGTCCAAAGATAGGTAATGTAAGCACGATCTCCTCGTAAATGCCAAGCCGATCACCTCCATGGAATACCACTCTATGAATCCCAAAATGCAAAGCGCCGCCATCCCCCACACAATCAATCCAGGGGTATGGATGATCGGATGGTTCTTGCTCAGAAACCGATCGTCGGCTTGTTGACCTTCCTCTTCCTCGTGGTACACGATCTCAAGAGGTTGTTCCTCTTCTTCCTCTTCAAACTCTTTACCGCATAAAATAAATAGACAATAGACACATACAATAAAGAGGTAAGACAACATAAAATCATCACAACATGGCAAATAAGAAGACGACAAATAACTACTACACAGTTCATACAATACGAATAAGCTATAACAGTAATACATATTAAATATCCTAGTGTTTCGAACATCACGTATATAACACAAATAAAGAAATTCACACAGATAAATCAATCTCACGTATAAAATAAGATAAGAAATAGACAACTAACATAAAAATTATCAGATAAATACAAATAGAGAAAATGTAAAAACATCCAAGATGTTACCAGATAAAGATAAATAGAGAAAATGGAATATTATCCAAGATATACTCAAATACACCAAAACACAACCCTACTCCATGGAGCTAAACCCAAACAGATATCGTAGAGAATGACTTGCAAAATCTATTAGTACCACGGCTGCCCAACCAACTATTACGCGATCACACGTTGCGTCAATAGCCTACGACACCGGAATCCACCATCCAGCGTAGTATAGTTCACAGCCTCCCGTTGTGGCACTATAGGCAATGTACTACTAGACTTTACAAACCTCGATTAAATATAGTGAATGTCGAGTACATTAGTGTGCTATCGGTTTACCACGGCCCAAATGGAGCTACCAACCGTCCACATGTGGGATCCCGTACACTAAAGTCTCCAAGTTTATTAGAACAATAAACTACACTACACTTATCGCATCGACAACACGATGTGATTCGTCTCACAACCCAAAACACCAAAAATTGGTATAAAGACAAAACATAATTCCAAATATATGAAATTACGAAAATGCCCTTAAGATAAAAATATACCCTCAATGGCATAAAGCCTCGACGGTTCACATTTTCCCGACAACGAAATAACCTCAAAAGCCTCAGACGGGTTCACATTTTCCCGACAAATAAAATTAAATATAGTAACGGTCAATCGCGTAGAAATTTTATCGCGTTTTTGAAATCTCGTCGTTTTTACAAACGTTTAAAAATCGGGTAAGGATATTTTTCTGTTTTTAAAATCGCGTAGCATTTTTAATACGTTTTCTCAATCGCGTAGGATTTTTAAATCATTTTCTTATTCGAATGCCCTTAAATTACTTGTTTAAACAGATAGAAATAGTACTTAGTACATTTAAACTACGTTGAATAATTTTTCATACCGCATACCGTCATTAGGATATTGTTACTATCTTATAGGTTCATTTTTACTAAAAATTGACAAGATTTTTGTTTATAAACTTATAATAATGGTTTTCTAAATTTTCCATAAAATTTCTATTTACCTAATTATTTAACCATTTCATTAAATTCTTTTTGAAATCTCTAACATGCTTCAAAACCTAAAGTGAGCTATATGTTAGAAAATTTCTTAACATTACTGTATTTCCTTCCTAATGATAAACTTATGAATTTTAACCCTTTAAACTTACTTCTAATCAATTGGTTCTTTCAAAAATCATTATAGAAAATTTCTTCTTAACTTGTATTGTTTCTTTTTGATTGAAAAAGGTTTGGAATCAAGTTTTAGAAATCATAATTACCTATAGTGGCATGTTGGCCGAATTTTGTTAAAACTTTTTCATTTGATTTCTAAATCATGTCAAAGGTATTATCTTATCTAAATTCATTAAATCATGTTATAAAGTAATGATTATGAATCAAATAAATCTTTTAGGCATGTTGGCCCAAAATGTACTAAATTTTTACCATTTGATTTATAAATTCCTTTTCTTTGATCAAAACCATTTAAAACCTTCTTATTTCTCCTAATCAATTAAGTTGCACTTTAGGAAAAATGAAGAGAACATTTTGGTCCTCACATTTTGGCATTGCCGTGAGCTATTGGATGTGTTCTTTGGAACACTCATGCAAATTTACACATGTTATTCACATCCTAAACCTTATCATACAATTCTAACACATGCATTTATATCTCTAACACATGCAAAATATTTCTACACATGCAAAATATTTCTAACACATAAACCTAATTTAAAGCTTATAGACATACAATCAAAAGCTATTAGACATGCAAAATTATTACAATTACCAAATAAGAAAGCTACTAACACATAACACTTAAGCTACTAGCAACCACAAAAATTAACAAATACACATCAATAAACACACCACAACCGAATCCTTATGGATTCTACAAACAACCCATCTTCTTACCACCATCAAGGGATGATAAGAATTGTCTTCCTCTTACCTTAAATGAAGACAAAAAGCTTGCTTTCTCACCTCCTAGGTCACGGTTTTCACTCCACCAAACACCTAAAAATTTCAAACAAAACCTACATGTTACTAACCATGAAAAAGAAGCTAAACCATGGAAAAATCATGGCTTAGAACTTTGAAAAAGAAGAGAGAAAAGAAAAGCATGAAATTTCACCTTCTAGGTAAAACTTTCAAGGTTGGTTTCCAAGCCTTAGATGGAAGAATTTGAAGAAACTTCCAACTACAAAGGTTCTTAGAATGGTGTTTAGATTAAGGAAACTTGGTTAGAAAAATTTTTGGATGGTTGGATGGTTAGGAAATGAGCTTGGCCGAATATGGTGAAGAAAATGGACAAGAATGGTGGCTAGGGTTCTTGATGAGAGAGAAGAGAGAAAAGTGATGAAGATGAAAGTGATTCTTGTCTCCTAAGGCCTCTTGGCCGTGAACATGATGTGGGGTGCAAGGTGGGCACCTTGCTTGGCTTCATCCAAGCCATTGGATGAATCAAAGGCTAAGATCAAGCCTTGGTGAGCAAGCCTAATTCTCATTGGTTGGTTCCCTGACTCACATGGCTTAGTCACACCGCGTAATAAATGCTCACGAGTCACCAGCCGAGTCACTGTTCTGAAAGTTCTACAAATTACGGTGATTATTTAAGCTACCGATCTAACTGTTCGCATAATTGTGGGTCCCGCAAAATATTTCCTGTCCATCATCACTAAAACATACTGACTAATAAAATAATATTATAATAATATAAAATTATTTTATTTGACAGTTAAATCCTAAAAATTAAAAGATTATTTTTAGTCTCATTCAGAATCGGGTTAAGTAAGATCCCCCAATTCTAAATAATCAAATAAGATTTTCCCCGGCCCGAAAATATTATTTTCCTGCCTCGAGCAAATCACACAAAAAGTTCATATAAAATCACAGACGCAAGATTTTCTCGGCATTAAATCAAAAAGAAAACAATTAAAAACAGACAAAAACAGAGAAAACAGTACGTTCGGGATGTAACGGTCATTTTCCCATTTTTTCCCACAACGTAGGTAATCGTCCAAAACGTTCAAATAAAATATCCAAAGAAGATTATTTAGTGTATATCTTTCGAAAAAATTAATACAAGAGTTCGAAAAATTTTTATTTTACCGTCTCAAGCAAACTACGTAAAACGATCAAATAAAATTTGAACCTCAGTATTATCGTAGTTGTTTTCATACAAAATTCAAGAACAGAAAAATAGGGACACAGCGGTCATTCATACAAAAGCATGAAAAACAGAAAACAGTACATTCAGAATATTTTCTAAAAATTGGGGCGTTACACTAGACAAGGAAGAGGACGTATGAATACTCGAGGTGGACATATGAATGTTGAAGATGACAATCAAGGCATGGTTGCAGCTGTGGCAACAATACAAAGGACGGTAGATGTCATCGTGCAACAGAATCAAAAGGGAAATGAGGAAACTCAAAATTTGTCAGAGTTTCGTAAAAACTGTAACGCCCCTTTTTGGGAGGGAGCGTCACATTGTCAAATAAAATAAAATGTGAAAATTAAATAATTAAGACAATTAAGACCCGGTTCATTTTATTCAAGATTAGTTTATTTAAACTTAACGGTACATGAGTAAAATGACGGTATATTTTATATATATATATATATATATATATATATATATATATATATATATATATATTGATTGAATCAATTGGTCAAATGTAATTAGCAGTAAAAATAAGGCAAAAAGGTAAAACTTATATTTGAATAACTTGCACATATGTTATATATATAAATGTTAACAACGTTTTGAATACAAGATTGGAATATTAAAAGAAAAAAACAAAACTATACCTGCCCCAAAAGATTGTACAAATATGCCCCAGTGGTACCAAAATATACAAATTTCACACAAAAAATACATCAGGCCCCAAAATAAAACACTGGTAGCCATCAGTAGCTACCAGTAAACTCAGTCTCTCAGATGAGGAGGGACTGTATCCGGGTCCTCAGCAGGATCCTCCTCTTTCGAGGAAACCTCCATGGGAACCACAGAAGCACGGGACGGAGCCCGAGCAGTGGAATCAAAAGAGTCCTCCCAATGGGTGTAGTAACAGTCACCGCACATCTCACAGATAGGCAAATAAAACTCTAGACGTAGGCTGACGTGGCAGGTGAGGACAGGCGCCTCATGTTGTCTCCAAGCAAGGGTGATGGACACGTCTCCCAAGTAAATACAGCGCTCGGAGTTCAGGTTGATGTGCCAGCACTCTGGCCCTCCAAGGAAGGTCAGACGCACATCGCCCAAGAATCCACGCATACGTGTCCCCATCTTTCGCAGCAGATGCTAATCTTGTTCGGGCCAGAAGCCGGGGAAGTCAGGGGCTTCTAACTCGTTGCCGTCGTCTTCGGTCGATACAAAGTATATATGTACAGACAACAGATAGTAGAAATACAGAAAGAGGTAAGACATCCTACCATCATTACCAATTGCAGCATGCTAGAAACAAAATGGCGCCACGCGCCCAAATAGCAATTCAGAATATCACATCCAATTAATAAATAGTAATTCCAATAGTAAGCAAATAAACAGTTCCAGGCAGATAATCATCACGGTAGTAATCAAATCAGTCATAGTTATGGAAAATGAATATTAACAATGACAGTGTATATCATGACTCGCATGCATGCTTTTCCCGAATTCTTACTCCATGGAGCTAGACTCTAACAATCGGAGAGAAAGATCAGGAGACATGTCTGTAACTCGGCTGCCGAGGCCAGTGCTATCAATAAATTTTCTCATGCGCAATCATGGCATTGTACAGACATTCTACACTAGATCACGATATAGGATAGTGTCTCGGTCCGGATCGTCGGTGCATTTGCATCGGTCTACCCCACGGGCAGGAGAGCTACCAACCTCCCATTGCGAGGAACCCGCACCTCGACGCTCCCAAGGTCAACCAATGACCTACACTTGTCTATTCGCACTCGCACTAAGGTGTGTTCAATCTCCTAGGCAACTTGGCCTTACAACAGTCCACAAGAACAATCACAATGCATAAGACACTATGCATGAACATGTATGATTCACAATCTCATACAATTCTATAATATGCCACATTAGGCCAATATAAGCATCAATATACAAATGATAATTCGCATGTACTCACAATATCATATTATTGAAATAAATCGAGGTAACACATTTTCATGGTCCATTATGCATTCTTAATTAAGATTTGTCATCCTTGTCAAAGTTCACATCGAATCCTATTCTTACAACTTGCAAAATCTTCCAAGGCAATTAAATTCCTTCCATCTTTGTAAATCGTTCAAGCTCTTAGGCCTTGCACTCTCTTGTTCTTCACTCACTTGGAATTACCCTAGGTTTTATGATAATCTCATTCTTAGTCCTTTAAGATTTATGGAATCTTGATTATATTAAATTCTTCCGATTCATGAGTTATCCATTTTATGACATAGGTATCTTAACATAATCTACTCTCATAGAGTCGCTCTCTTTCTAGAGGAAATTCCTTAACAAATTCAGTTCCTTACTTCATTTTATGTTGTAATACCTTCACATGGAAGTCTTAGCATCATTTCGCCATTATCTGGGTGATTCTGCTATGGGCGCCTAGGTGCCATGTCTGGAACGCCTGAGCGCTGGTTTAGCGCCTAGGCGCTAAACACGTAGTGCCTGAGCGCTAACCAAGCCGCGTTCAGGGAAATTCTCCCTGGGCATAGAGCGCCTAGACGCTCTACGCACAGCGCCTGAGCGCTAATGCAATTTCAAGGATTCTGCAGAATCCCTTCTGCAGAACCGTGGCCCATTAACTTTCAAGTATTAAAGTCATTTACCAACAATCCAAATCAAGGTTATGAACTCCATAAAAACCACATACAAGCATTTATATTATCAAAGTAAAGGATAACCCACATTGGGGTTTTTCCACCAACAACACATCAAAGGTTCCTAGATGCTAAAGGAGGTTGAGGAGGAGTGTCTTCCTCTTACCTAAGAGAAGAAATCAAGAGAAACACCAAGAAATCTTCTTGTGGATTTTCGGATTTGAGCTCCACCAAACCCTTAAAATGGTGACTTGATTAGAATGGCACATGGACATGAAAAACGAAATGTGAATGGTTATTAGAAGACCCTTGTAACTGAAAATGAAGAAGAGAGAGGAGAGGTCTTGAAACTTACACAAAAGCTCAAAGCTTGAAGCTTGGAGGAGATGATGAAAATGGTGAAATTTTGTAATGCTCCAAGCAAGAAAGTTGTTTAGGAGAGGGTGGGGATTAAGGAAATGTATTTGGATGAAAGTTTTGTGAATGTTGAGTGGGGAGAAGGAGAGCTGTCGTAGCACACCAGAAAAGAGGGAGGAGAAGAAGAAAATGGAGAAAGAAGAAGAAGAGTAAAAAGAAAGGCTTGAAATGTGTTAATGAATTAATGAAAAGCTAATGTTTCCCCCCCTTTCCAAGGGCTGCTGCCGAAGTGAAGAGAGAGAGGAGTGAGGGAGAGTTGGCTTCCAAAGGAAGCCAAGGGCACATAGGTCATTGACTTGGTCAAAGCTTCTCAAAGAAGTTTTGGCTATTTTAACCATTAAATTTTGAATCTAAGTGGATAGATTAGACATAAAGTAGGTTGCATTAGGATAATGAAATAGTATTTTTTTTATTACACACTATTATCCAATAGATAATAGTTACAGTTGACAGAAGTCAGTATTTAATTAATCTGACAGATGAATTTTTTTCTTTTCGCTGTATCGATTTATTTTATCTGTTAAGATTTCTCGAAAATTTACGAAACCTCGTAAACTGTGTCAAGTCTCGGGTTTAGTAAGATCCCCCGTCGACTTATCCATAGTTCAAGGATCGCAGAGAAAACATCGCATTTTCCCAGTTCCGTTTAGTGCGCACGTAAAACGAGAAATATATTAAAATATTTGATATTTCCATAAAATTCTAGAAAAATTCCTAAAAATCAAGAATAATATAAAATGACTATTTATTCATAAACAGGTATTTTTCGGGATGTTACAACACTCCCCAACTAAAAGGAATTTCGTCCTCAAAATTTACGTACCTCAGAACAATTCTGGATGTTGCTCCTTCATCTTGTCTTCTAGTTCCCAAGTCGCATCACCAGTTGTTTCATTCCAGATCACTTTCACCAATGGAATCTCTTTCCCTCTAAGTTGCTTTATCCGTCGGTCCTCGATTCTCGTAGGAGGTGCCTCATAGGTTAAGTTCTCTTTTAACTATATTGTGTCCGGTGCTATAACATGACTTGGATCGGGTAAATACTTACAAAGTTATGACACATGGAAGACATTATGTATGTTTGAAAGAAAAGGGGGTAAGGCTACTTGGTAGGCTACTGGACCTATCCGGCGAAGAATTTGGTAAGGTCCAAGGAATTTTGGAGTGAGTTTTCTAGATTTCAAAGCCCGGCCGACCCCAGTCGTGGGTGTGACTTTTAGGAACACATGCTCACCTTCTTCAAACTCAAGAGGTTTTCTTCTCCTATCTCCATAACTCTTTTGCCGGCTCTGAGCAGTTCTCATTTTCTCTTGAATCATCTTAACCTTCTCAGTTGTCTGCTGGATGATATCTGGTCCAATCGTAAGAAGCTCACCGTCTTGGTACCAACATAATGGTGTTCGACACCGTCTTCCATACAGAGCTTCATAGGGTGCCATCCCTATACTCGAATGATAACTGTTGTTGTAAGTGAACTCTATCAATGGCAAGATTTGATCCCAACTCTCAGTCTGTTCGATAGTACAAGCTCTAAGCAAATCTTCTAGAGATTGGATCGTCCTTTCTGATTGACCATCGGTTTGTGGGTGGTACGCTGAACTCAGACATAACTTTGTTCCCAACGATTCTTGCAAGCTCTGCCAAAATTTTGAAGTAAACCTCGGATCCCTATCCGAAACAATACTCGTAGGCACACCATGTAGCCTAACGATCTCTCCAATATAAAACTGGGTCAACTTCTCCAAACTGTACCTTATGTTGATCGGAAGAAAATGGGTTGACTTTGTGAGTCGATCCACAATTACCCAAATCGAATCGTGTGTTTTCTTTGTTCTCGGCAAACCCACAACAAAATCCATAGCAATGCTGTCCCATTTCCATTCGGGAATAGACAATGGTTGTAGCAATCCTGCGGGTCTCTGGTGTTCCACTTTGGCTTTTTGACAGACTAGACAAGTCGATACACATCTAGTGACATCGCTTTTCATCCCATGCCACCAAAATAGCTCCTTCAAGTCTTGATACATCTTCGTTATACCAGGGTGCATGTTCAACTTGCTGGTGTGACATGTTCCACAATATATCGCCTAAGCTCTTGGTCACGGGGAATACAAACTCTACCTCGGAATATCAGAATTCCATCAGTTCCTTCTTCAATTTCCGTCTCTTTGCCTTGCCTCATCAGTTCTCTCGCTTCTTGCAAGAATTCATCAACCTTCTGCTTTTCCCGTATGTCATCCATTAGCTCACTTGAGATGGTGACCATATTCATACAAATCCTTCCGGGTTCCAACTTAACAAACGACCTTACATCCCTAAACTGTTCTATGAGGTCTCTTTCCTTAATCATCAAGGCAGAAGCACTAATAGTCTTTCTGCTTAAGGCATCAGCCACGACGTTCGCCTTGCCAGAGTGGTACAACAACTGGAAATCATAGTCCTTCAAGAATTCTAGCCATCTCCGCTGCCTTATATTCAGCTCTTTCTGATCATACAAATATTTCAAGCTCTTGTGGTCACTGAAGATGGTGAATGTCGCTCCATAGAGAAAATGTCTCCATATCTTTAGAGCAAAAACCACAGCAGCAAGTTCCAAATCATGGGTAGGGTAGTTCTTCTCGTGTACCCGCAACTGTCGTGAGGCATAAGCTACCACTCTTCGGTGTTGCATAAGAACGGATCCCAATCCTTGATACGAAGCGTCACAGTACACCTCAAATGGCTCATTCGGATCAGGTAGTACCAATACTGGTGAGGTAGTCAGCCGTTTCTTCAACTCTTGGAAACTCTGCTCGCAACTATCAGTCCATTCAAAAGCTTGATTCTTCCTCGTCAACTGAGTGAGCGGTCCAGCAATCTTGGAAAATCCTTCTATAAATCTTCGGTAATATCCGACTAAACCCACGAAGCTATGAACTTCCGTCACTGACTTCGGTTGTTCCCACTGTAACACTGCCTCCACTTTTGACGGATCCACTGCAATCCCTTCCTTTGAGATCACATGCCCAAAAATTTCACCTCATCGAGCCAAAACTCACACTTTGATAGTTTGGCATACAGTTCTTTCTCCTTCAAAATCTGGAGAACTATGCTGAGGTGTTCTGTAAGACCCCTTTGGGGATGCCACACATATAAAGAAAAATAAAATAAATAAATAAAATCTACCCAAGTTGTAAAATATTTGTTAAATAATATTACATATTGTAAGATAATTCCCGATAAACGAGAATATTGTTAAATAAAATAATGCGAAAAAATAAAATAAACATCACAACATCACACATAATTTACATATGATTTACATTATAAGTGATATAAATAATTTACACCTAAAACTACCAATATTTAAACAAAAACAGTAAATAAAGCAATAAAAGAGTCAATATATACAGACATACGCAGACGCACCCAAAAAAAACATCATGCATATTTAATCCTCTGAGGGATCACTCTCAACATGAAAATGATCATCAGGAGACAAATATCCCGGATGTCTCGACTCTCGGCGGACATGAAACCGCGCAGTCGACACGAGTGTCATCTCTTAGGCTCAGTGGATATCCCACCCCAATGACGCCTAATGGATAAGGGCAACTCTAAGTGTAGAAATACTGTCGTAGTCATGATCGGCTCTCCATCAAATCGATGACGTAGAGTCACAGTCAGCCGTCCTACATACGTCACAGAATCTCGATCTCCTCGCAGATGCCAAGCCAATGAACCTCCATGAAACTCTAACTGTACAAACCCCAAAAATCCTGGCACTGCCATCTCCCACAATCAATCCAAAGGATATGGATGATCGGATGGTTCTTGATCATCGAACTGATCTTCCTCTTGCTGTTCCTCTTCTTCCTCGGTATACAGAATCTCTAGAGGCTGTTCCTCTTCCTCAAACTCTTTACCATATAAACAGGTATACACAGAAAACACATACAATAAAGAGGTAAGACAATCTAAAATCACCACAAACATGGCCAATAAGAAGACGACAAACAACAGATATACAGTTCATGCAATATGAAAAGCTATAACATTAATAAGTAACAGAGTAGTGTAAAGATTCAAAAAGATTTAAATATCCCAACAATATACCATCACAGATAAAATAAAACAAGAAACAAATGATACAATACAACAATAGATAAAATAAATACAAGTAAACAAATAAATCAATATCAATATAATAAATAGATAAGACAAAAATAAATAGATAAGACAAAATAAATAAATAGATCCCAATAAATAAATATAAGACACACCCTACTCCATGGAGCTAAAAAAAAACACACAAAGATATCAGAGAGAATGACTCGCAAAAATCTATTAGTACCACGGCTGCCCAACCAACTATTGCGCGGTCACACGTTGCGTCTATAGCCCCACGACACAGGAATCCATTATCCAGGCGTGGTGTAGTTCACGGTCTCACGTTGTGGCACTACAGGCAAATGTACTACTGGACTTTACAAATCTCGATTAAATATAGTGCGTGTCGAGTCCATTAGTGTGCTATCGGTTTACCACGGCCCAAATGGAGCTACCAACTCGTCCACATATGGGATACCGTACACTAACGTCTCCAAGTCCATTAGAACAATGAACCACACTACGTTTATCGCATCGACAACACGATGTGATTCGTCTCATCAACCAATCCACCAAAAAATTGGCATAAACTCAATATATAATTTCAAAAATATAAAATTACAAAAATGCCCTCAAGATAATAATATGCCCTCAATGGCAGAAAAATAGAAAGCCTGTACGGGTTCACATTTTCCCGACAATAAAAATCCTCAAAAGCCTCAGCGGGTTCACATTTTCCCGACAAAGAAAAATCCTCAAAAGCTTCGTACGGGTTCACATTTTCCGACAAAGATATAAAAATAAATACAAAGAATGATCAATCGTGTAGAAATTTTATCGGGTTTTCACAATTCCGTCATTTTTACAAATGTTTATAAATCGCATAAATATATTTTTCTGTTTTTAAAATCGCGTAGAATTTTTAATACGTTTTCTCAATCACGTAGGATTTTTAAATCATTTTCTTGTCCAAATCCCTTAAAAATCACTGTTTAAATAAACAGAAATAATAATTAGTACGTTTAAACTACGTGTAATAGTTTTCATACTGTATACTGTCTTTTGGACATCTTTTCTATCTTATTTGTCCGTTTTTACTAAAAATTGACAGTATTTTGTTTAGAAAATTAATAATAATGGTTTCCTAATTTTTTTTCGTAAAAACTTTGTTTATTTTAAATAAACCGGATAATTTAATTTTTAAAAACTTCTAACATGCTTCAAAATATAGCATAAGCCATATGTTAGAAATTCTTAAAGATTACTTGTATTTCCTTTATAACAATAAAATTATTGATTTTAATTCCTCAAATTAATTCTAATCTATTGATTTCTTGAAAACTCTTTTTAGAAAAAATTCTTGTTAACATATAATGCCTTCTTTATACTTGAAAATGGTTTAGAATTGATTTTAGAAATCAAGAATATCTAGTTTGGCATGTTGGCCGAATTTCCTAAATCCTTTGAAATTGATTTCTAAATTATTTCTCATCTTCTAAATATATGTCAAACTTATTGTATTGTCTAAATTCATTTAACCATTGTTTTAGAAAATGGTTTCTGAAATCAACACATTCATTTTAGGCATGTTGGCCGAAAATACTAAGTTTTACCATTTGATTTCTAGATTCATTTTCTTTGATCAAATCAACTTGAAACCTTCTTAATTCTCCTAGGTTAATTAAATTACCTTTTAAGAAAATTAAGAGAACATTTTGGTTCTCCATTTGGTTAGTGACCGTGAGCCTTGGTGTGGTGTTCTTTGGAACACACATGCATTTCCTTGACATGTTATTCACATCCTATACATTATCATGCCATTCTATACTTTATCATGCAATTCTAACACATGCAATATTATCAAAGCTTATAGACATGCAACTTAAAACTTGTAGACATGTAATTTATTACAAACAACAAATAGGAAAGCTACTAACAAATACACAACCACATCAAATAAGCTACTAACAAGCACACACATGAATCCTTATGGATTCTACAATCACAAAATCAACTCCATCTTCTTACCACCATCCATAGGTGATAAGATTTGTCTTCCTCTTACCTCAATTGAAGACAAATGGATTCTTTCACTCCTCCTAGGGTCACGGTTTTCCTTCTCCAAAAACCTAGCAAGCTTAAACAAAACTACAAATTACTAAACATTAAAAGAGAGCTTAAACCATGGATAAATCATGGCTTAGAACTTTGATAAAGAATTTAGAAAAGAAAAATAAGAGATTTCACCTCCTTGGTACAAACGTCCAAGTAGGTTTTCAAGCTTCAAATGTAAGATTTTGAAAGAACTCTCAACTAGAGATGTTCTTAGGATTGTGTTTAGGTTTAGAAAACTTGGTTGGATAGAATTTTAGGTGGTTGGATGGGGTAGAACTAGGTTTGGCCGAAACTAGCTCCAAAAGAACATCAATGGTGTTTAGGGTTTTTAGAAGAGAGAGAAGAGAGAAAATGCTTGAAGACAAAGTGATTTTTGGTCCTCCAACATGCATTGGCCGTAGACTTCAATGCCATGCAAGGTGTCCATGGCTTGGCTTCATCCAAGCCTTAGAATGCATCAAAGGCCAAGATCAAAACTTGGTTAGCAAGCTTGTCTCCCATTGGTTCCTTCTAACCTAGTCACTAAGCCTTGTCACTAAGCTTCATCATCACACTAACCTAGTCACTAAGCTAGTCACCATGTTCTAGAGAGTTCCTTCACTAATGATGATTAATTAAGCTACTAAGTTAATCAGTATTAGCTAAACGTGGGTCCCGCAAAACATTTCGGGTCCACTTATCACTAAGTTATCTTGACTAATAAAATAATATTATAATAATACAAAATTATTTTATTTGACATTAATTCCTAAAAATTAAAAGATTAATTTTAGGCTCATTCAATTGGGTTTAGTAAGATCCCCGCCTCTGAATAATTAAAAATAGATTTTACCGGTCCCGAGAAAAATATTATTTTCCCGCCTGTAGCAAATCACACAAAAAGTCCATATAAAATCACAAACAAGTAATATTGGACACTAAATCAAGTAGAAAACAATTAAAAACAAAAAAAAAAAGACAAACAACACGTTCGGGACGTAATGGTCATTTTCCTATTTTTTCCCACAATGTAGCTAATCATCCAAAAAGTTCAAATAAAATTACAGACAGTATTAATTGTCTGTATATCTTCCAGAAAAATTAAAACAGTAGCTCGGAAAAACTTTTATTTTACCGTCTCGAAACAAATTACGTAAAAAGACCAAATAAAATTTGAGCCTGTATAAACGTATTTGTATTTCATGCTGAAATCGAGAAACAATAAAATAGGGACACAACGGTCATTCACACGAAAGCTTGAAAAACAGCATACAGTACATTCGGTACATTTTCTAAAAATTGGGGTGTTACAACTCTCCCCAACAAATAAAAATTTCGTCCTCGAAATTCGTTGTTCCTCAAAACAAATGAGGATACTGATCCTTCACTTTATCTTCCAGCTCCCAGGTAGCTTCACCCGTCACATCATTCCATATGACCTTCACTAGCTCGATCATTTTCCCTCGAAGCTGCTTTACCTTTCTGTCCTCAATTATGACAGGTAAAGTCTCTTAAGTCAAATTCTCCTTCAACTGTATGTCATCTGGTTGTATAATATGCGTCGGATCTGGTATATACTTTCGTAACTGAGACACATGAAACACGTCATGCAGATTCGATAGAAACGGCGGCATAGCGATCTGATACGCTACAGGACCTATACGTTGGATAATCTGATACGGTCCAATGAACTTAGGAGTAAGTTTCTTAGACTTAATAACTCTTCTGACACCAGTCGTAGGAGTAACTCTTAGAAACACATGCTCACCCTCCTCAAACTCAAGAGGTCATCTTCGTTTATCCGCATAACTTTTCTGTCTGCTTTGCGTCGTCTTCATCTTCTCTTGTATCATCTTTACTTTTTCCGTAGTCTGTTGTACAAGATCTGGTCCAATAGTCATGCTTTCCCCATCTTGATACCAACATAACGGTGTCCGACATCGTCTTCCATACAACGCCTCATAAGGTGCCATTTCGATGTTTGAATGAAAACTATTGTTGTAGGTGAATTCTATCAGAGATAAAAATTCATCCCAACTTCCTCGTTGTTCCAAAACACAAGCACGCAACAGATCCTCTAAAGACTGTATAGTTCTTTCTGTCTGACCATCTGTCCGCGGATGATACGCTGAACTCAGTCGTAACGTAGTTCCCATAGCTTCTTGCAGACTCCGCCAAAACCTTGACGTAAACCTCGGATCTCGATCAGAAACTATACATGTAGGTACACCATGTAATCTGACAATTTCACTGATGTACAATCAAGGTTAATCTTTCCAATGAATACTTAATATTAATTGGTAAGAAATGAGCCGATTTAGTAAGCCTATCGACTATAACCCATATCGAATCATGACCTTTCCTCGTCTTTGGTAAACCAGTAACGAAATCCATCGATATACTATCTCATTTCCATTCTGGAATAGATAACGGTTGTAACATTCCAAATTTGGTCTTTGATGTTCCACTTTCGCCTTTTGACAGACTAGACAAGTTGACACACACCTAATAACATCACTCTTCAATCCATGCCACCAGAATAACTTCTTCAAGTCTTGGTACATCTTTGTTATGCCTGGATGCATACTCAATAGACTAGTATGGGCATGTTCCACAATATATTGCCTCAGCTCCCAGTCACGAGGAACACAAACTCTACCCCGAAACCTCAGAATTCCATCAGTTCCTTCTTTGAACTCTATTGTCTCGTCTTGCTTTATTTGTTCTCTTATTCCTTGCAAAAATTCATCGGCATTCTGTTTTTCCCTTATGTCTTCCATCAGCTCGCTCGAGATAGTAACCATGTTAATACAGATTTTCCCCGGTTTTAACTCAACAAATGACCACACATCTCTAAACTGTTCAATGAGCTCCTTTTCCTTGATCATCAGAGCAGAAGCACTGATAATCTTTCTACTTAAGGCGTCAGCCACGACATTCGCCTTGCTAGGGTGGTACAATAGTTGAAAATCATAATCTTTCAGGAATTCTAACCATCTCCGCTGCCTCATGTTCAGCTCCTTCTGATCGTACAAGTATTTCAAGCTCTTGTGATCACTGAAGATGTTGAACGTTGCTCCATAGAGAAAATGTCTCCATATCTTTAGAGCGAAAACCACAGCGGCCAATTCCAAATCATGCGTTGGATAATTCCTCTCATGAACCTTCAATTGTCGAGAAGCATATGCCACAACGTTCCAATCTTGCATCAACACGCATCCTAGCCCTTGATAAGAAGCGCCGCAATACACATCAAAAGATTTCATCGAATCTGGTAGGATCAACACCGGTGCAGTTGTTAATCTCTTCTTCAACTCTTGAAAACTGGCTTCACGTTCTTCCGTCCATTCAAAAGCTTGACTTTTCCTCGTAAGTTGTGTAAGTGGTCCAGCAATCTTCGAAAAACCCTCGATAAACCTCCGGTAATATCCAGCTAGTCCAACAAAACTTCGAACTTCTGTTACCGTCTTAGGTCTTTCCCATTGTAAAACAGTCTCCACTTTTGATGGGTCCACCGCAATACCTTCTTTAGAAATTACGTGACCAAGAAATTGGACTTCCTCCAACCAGAACTCACACTTAGCCAATTTCGCATACAGCTGTTTCTCCCTCAAAATCTAAAGAACAATACCCAGATGTTCAGCATGCTCTTCCTTGGATTGAGAATAGATCAGAATGTCATCGATAAAGACAACAACAAATCTGTCTAAATAAGGATGAAAAATCCTGTTCATATAATCCATAAATATAGCAGGAGCATTCGTTACCCCGATGGCATTACCTGATACTCATAATGTCCATAACGAGTTCGAAAAGCAGTTTTCGGCACATCTTCCCCTTTTACACGAATCTGATGATAACCAGATCTCAGATCTATCTTGGAAAATACCGCAGCTCCTCTTAACTGATCCATCAAATCGTCAATTCTTGAAAGCGGATATTTATTCTTGATAGTCACCTTGTTCAGCTGACAATAATCCACACAAAGCCAAGAAGTTTCGTCCTTCTTCTTGACCAAAAGCACTGGCGCACCCCATGGTGAAACACTAGGTCGCACAAACTATTTCTCCAACAGCTCCATCAATTGCTTCTTCAGCTCCTCCAATTCCACTGGCGACATACGATACGGTGCAATTGAGATAGGACCTGTTCCTAGTACTAAATCAATTGAGAACTCGATCTCCCTCTCAGGCGGTAAATCAGGTACGTCATCAGGAAACTCGTTGACAACAGGAATAGTATTCACATCCTTCTCATTCTTAACTTCTAGAGAAGATAATACCATATATCCCTGCGCTCCATCTCTTAACAAAGACTTGACCTTAACAGCAGTTAAGAACCCAGACTTTTCTTCCTTAGGAAAAACTATGGTTTTACTTGCATAGTCTATAAGGATATGGTTAGAACATAACCAGTCCATCCCTAAAATTACATCTATCTCAACAAGAGGTAAACAAATCAAGTTGACCATAAACAAACGGCCCTTCACAACAATAGGACAATCCAAACAGATCTTAGATGTAACAACAGGTTTAGCAGTTGGCGTAGATACACTCAATTTAACATTCAGAGAAGACACAGGCAACTTCAGTCTTTCCACACAATCATAGGCAATAAACGAGTGTGTAGCACCGAGATCATACAATACAAATGTAAGATTACCTCCAATGTCTCCTTCTCCCCGAATAAGATCATCGACTTAGAAACCTCAGATCCCATCATTGTATATATTCGTCCTTCTGACCTTGGTTGAGTACTTCCATTTTTGTTGATTAGCTCTAACATACCGAACAACGGTGTTTCTTCTCTGGTCGAGTACAATCTTTCGACATATGCCCAGTGTCCACAGTTAAAACAGACTGTCCCCTTGATTGTACAATCTGGAGATATATGGCCCTTCTTACCGCACTTAAAACACGTTGGCGTAAACACCACCTTCTGCCCTGCTCCACTACCGCATACACTTCCTCCAACTAGCGGTCGCTGAGATTGATTTCCTTGTGGTCTAGAGTACGGCTTACGCTGAAACCGATTTATATTGCTACCTCCACCTCTTTGAAACCTTGTCGGTCCAAAGTTACGATTCCTCTGATCTCGCGACGGCTCAAGCTCCTCAAGTCGTGCACATGCATCCATCAAAGCATGAAACTGAGTTATTCCCAAGGATACCACCCCTCGTTTCAGTTCCACCCTTAAACCTGATTCAAACTTCCTACATCTCCACACATCATCTTGCCGTGTCTGAGCATAATCTGAGAATTGAGACAAATTCTCAAACTTTGTGGCATACTCATTCACCGTCATATTCCCCTATCGCAAACCAAGAAATTCCATCTCTTTGGCATGCCTAGCACTCACAGGAAAATACTTATCCAGAAAAGCATTAGAAAACACTTCCCATGTGATCTCAGTCCCTTCAGCTTGCAATACTCGGTGGGTTCCTCTCCACCAATGTTCTGCATCTCCTCTCGATGAAAACAAAGATAAGTCACCTTCTTATCATCCACGCATCTCATTCCTTCAAAGATCCTCTCCAAATCTTGCATCCACTGACTTGCTTTCTCCGGATCCACCTCGCCTCTAAACTGTGGCGGATTATGACGCCTAAACTCAGCCAAATTTAGGGCATCAGCAGTAGCATCTTGCTGTTGAGCTGCTCTCAGATTTTGCTGAGTAATCACTTCAGCCATCTGCCGCATAGCTTCAGCAGTAGCAATCATAGGGTCAACCTCACGATTCACGTTCGCACGTCCTCTGCCTCTACCAGCCATCTTCTTTCTTCAAACATAACAAAACAAAATCAGATACATCCTTTTAAATACTTCCGAAAGGATATAAATCACAGAGAATCACACAAAGACAAACAAAAAAGAGACCCAACCACAACCCCAAAAGACTCTAACTTGGGCTCTGATACCAACTATTGTAACACCCATTTGGGGATGCCACACATATAAAGAAAAATAAAATAAATAAATAAAATCTACCCAAGTTGTAAAATATTTGTTAAATAATATTACATATTGTAAGATAATTCCGATAAACGAATATTGTTAAATAAAATAATGCAAAAAAAAATAAAATAAACATCACAACATCACACATAATTTACATATGATTTACATTATAAGTGATATAAATAATTTACACCTAAAACTACCAATATTTAAACAAAAACAATAAATAAAGCAATAAAAGAGTCAATATATACAGACATACGCAGACGCGCCCAAAAAAAACATCATGCATATTTAATCCTCTGAGGGATCACTCTCAACATGAAAATGATCATCAGGAGACAAATATCCCGGATGTCTCGACTCTCGGCGGACATGAGACCACGCAGTCGACACGAGTGTCATCTCTTAGGCTCAGTGGATATCCCACCCCAATGACGCCTAATGGATAAGGGCAACTCTAAGTGTAGAAATACTGTCGTAGTCATGATCGGCTCTCCATCAAATCGATGACGTAGAGTCACAGTCAGCCGTCCTACATACGTCACAGAATCTCGATCTCCTCGCAGATGCCAAGCCAATGAACCTCCATGAAACTCTAACTGTACAAACCCAAAAATCCTGGCACTGCCATCTCCCACAATCAATCCAAAGGATATGGATGATCGGATGGTTCTTGATCATCGAACTGATCTTCCTCTTCTTTGTTCCTCTTCTTCCTCGGTATACAGAATCTCTAGAGGTCGTTCCTCTTCCTCAAACTCTTTACCATATAAACAGTATACACAGAAAACACATACAATAAAGAGGTAAGACAATCTAAAATCACCACAAACATGGCCAATAAGAAGACGACAAACAACGATATACACTTCATGCAATATGAAAAGCTATAACATTAATAAGTAACAGAGTAGTGTAAAGATTCAAAAAGATTTAAATATCCCAACAATATACCATCACGTAGATAAAATAAAACAAGAAACAAATGATACAATACAACAATAGATAAAATAAATACAAGAAACAAATAAATCAATATCAATATAATAAATAGATAAGACAAAAATAAATAGATAAGACAAAATAAATAAATAGATCTCAATAAATAAATATAAGACACACCCTACTCCATGGAGCTAAAAAAAAACACACAAAGATATCAGAGAGAATGACTCGCAAAAATCTATTAGTACCACGGCTGCCCAACCAACTATTGCGCGGTCACACGTTGCGTCTATAGCCCCACGACACAGGAATCCATTATCCAGGCGTGGTGTAGTTCACGGTCTCACGTTGTGGCACTACAGGCAAATGTACTACTGGACTTTACAAATCTCGATTAAATATAGTGCGTGTCGAGTCCATTAGTGTGCTATCGGTTTACCACGGCCCAGCGGAGCTACCAACTGTCCACATATGGGATACCGTACACTAACGTCTCCAAGTCCATTAGAACAATGAACCACACTACGTTTATCGCATCGACAACACGATGTGATTCGTCTCATTAACCAATCCACCAAAAAATTGGCATAAACTCAATATATAATTTCAAAAATATGAAATTACGAAAATGCCCTCAAGATAATAATATGCCCTCAATGGCAGAAAAATAGAAAGCCTGTACGGGTTCACATTTTCCCGACAGCGAAAAATCCTCAAAAGCCTGTACGGGTTCACATTTTTCCGACAGCATAAAATAAATACAGCAACGATCAATCGCATAGAAATTTTATCGCGTTTTCACAATTCCGTCATTTTTACAAATGTTTATAAATCGCATAAATATATTTTTCTGTTTTTAAAATCGCGTAGAATTTTTAATACGTTTTCTCAATCGCGTAGGAATTTTAAATCATTTTCTTGTCCAAATCCCTTAAAAATCACTGTTTAAATAAACAGAAATAATAATTAGTACGTTTAAACTACGTGTAATAGTTTTCATACCGTATACTGTCTTTTGGACATCTTTTCTATCTTATTTGTCCGTTTTTACTAAAAATTGACAGTATTTTGTTTAGAAAATTAATAATAATGGTTTCCTAATTTTTTTCGTAAAAACTCTGTTTATTTTAAATAAACCGGATAATTTAATTTTTTAAAAACTTCTAACATGCTTCAAAATATAGCATGAGCCATATGTTAGAAATTCTTAAAGATTACTGTATTTCCTTTATAACAATAAAATTATTGATTTTAATTCCTCAAATTAATTCTAATCTATTGATTTCTTGAAAACTCTTTTTAGAAAAAATTCTTGTTAACATATAATGCCTTCTTTATACTTGAAAATGGTTTAGAATTGATTTTAGAAATCAAGAATATCTAGTTTGGCATGTTGGCCGAATTTCCTAAATCCTTTGAAATTGATTTCTAAATTATTTCTCATCTTCTAAATATATGTCAAACTTATTGTATTGTCTAAATTCATTTAACCATTGTTTTAGAAAATGGTTTTTGAAATCAACACATTCATTTTAGGCATGTTGGCCGAAAATACTAAGTTTCACCATTTGATTTCTAGATTTATTTTCTTTGATCAAATCAACTTGAAACCTTCTTAATTCTCCTAGGTTAATTAAATTACCTTTTAAGAAAATTAAGAGAACATTTTGGTTCTCC
Organism: Ormosia emarginata; assembly: GCA_029884605.1. NCBI lineage: Eukaryota > Viridiplantae > Streptophyta > Magnoliopsida > Fabales > Fabaceae > Ormosia > Ormosia emarginata. The sequence continues at coordinate 19,714,114 of JAQQTP010000074.1, read as the reverse complement.
ATTTGGTTAGTGGCTGTGAGCCTTGGTGTGGTGTTCTTTGGAACACACATGCATTTCCTTGACATGTTATTCACATCCTATACATTATCATGCCATTCTATACTTTATCATGCAATTCTAACACATGCAATATTATCAAAGCTTATAGACATGCAACTTAAAGCTTGTAGACATGTAATTTATTACAAACAACAAATAGGAAAGCTACTAACAAATACACAACCACATCAAATAAGCTACTAACAAGCACACACATGAATCCTTATGGATTCTACAATCACAAAATCAACTCCATCTTCTTACCACCATCCATAGGTGATAAGATTTTTCTTCCTCTTACCTCAATTGAAGACAAATGGATTCTTTCACTCCTCCTAGGGTCACGGTTTTCCTTCTCCAAAAACCTAGCAAGCTTAAACAAAACTACAAATTACTAAACATTAAAAGAGAGCTTAAACCATGGATAAATCATGGCTTAGAACTTTGATAAAGAATTTAGAAAAGAAAAACAAGAGATTTCACCTCCTTGGTACAAACTTCCAAGTAGGTTTTCAAGCTTCAAATGTAAGATTTTGAAAGAACTCTCAACTAGAGATGTTCTTAGGATTGTGTTTAGGTTTAGAAAACTTGGTTGGATAGAATTTTAGGTGGTTGGATGGGGTAGAACTAGGTTTGGCCGAAACTAGCTCCAAAAGAACATCAATGGTGTTTAGGGTTTTTGGAAGAGAGAGAAGAGAGAAAATGCTTGAAGACAAAGTGATTTTTGGTCCTCCAACATGCATTGGCCGTAGACTTCAATGCCATGCAAGGTGTCCATGGCTTGGCTTCATCCAAGCCTTAGAATGCATCAAAGGCCAAGATCAAAACTTGGTTAGCAAGCTTGTCTCCCATTGGTTCCTTCTAACCTAGTCACTAAGCCTTGTCACTAAGCTTCATCATCACACTAACCTAGTCATTAAGCTAGTCACCATGTTCTAGAGAGTTCCTTCACTAATGATGATTAATTAAGCTACTAAGTTAACTGTATTAGCTAAACGTGGGTCCGCAAAACATTTTCGGGTCCACTGTCACTAAGTTATAATGACTAATAAAATAATATTATAATAATACAAAATTATTTTATTTGACAGTTAAATCCTAAAAATTAAAAGATTAATTTTAGGCTCATTCAAATTGGGTTTAGTAAGATCCCCGCCTTTGAATAATTAAAAACAGATTTTACCGGTCCGAAAAATATTATTTTCCCGCCCCATAGCAAATCACACAAAAAGTCCATATAAAATCACAGACATGTAATATTGGACACTAAATCAAGTAGAAAACAATTAAAAACAAAAAAAACAAGACAAACAAACGTTTGGGACGTAATGGTCATTTTTCTATTTTTTCCCACAACGTAGCTAATCATCCAAAAAGTTCAAATAAAATTACAGACAGTATTAATTGTCTGTATATCTTCTAGAAAAATTAAAACAGTAGCTCGGAAAAACTTTTATTTTACCGTCTCGAAACAAATTACGTAAAAAGACCAAATAAAATTTGAGCCTGTATAAACGTATTTGTATTTCATGCTGAAATTGAGAAACAGTAAAATAGGGACACAACGGTCATTCGCACGAAAGCTTGAAAAACAACATACAGTACATTCGGTACATTTTCTAAAAATTGGGGTGTTACATGTTCAGCATGATCCTCCTGATTATGAGAATATATCAGTATGTCATCAATGAAGACAACAACAAACCTATCCAAGTACGGACGAAAGATGCGGTTCATGTAGTCTATGAAGATAGCAGGTGCATTCATAACACCAAACGGCATCACAAGGTATTCGTAATGACCGTATCGGGTACGAAAAGCAGTCTTGGGTACATCCTCCGTTTTCACTCTTATCTGATGGTACCCAGATCTCAAATCAATCTTTGAAAACACTGCTGCTCCCTTCAGTTGGTCCATTAAATCATCAATTCTTGGGAGTGGATACTTGTTCTTGATTGTCAATTTGTTCAACTGCCTATAGTCCACACACAATCTTGAGATACCGTCCTTCTTCCGAACTAACAATACTGGTGCTCCCCACGGTGACACACTCGGTCTAACAAACTGTCTCTCCAAAAGCTCTTCTAGTTGTTTCTTGAGCTCCGCCAATTCCATTGGCGACATCCGATAAGGTGCTATAGACACGGGACCAGCTCCCGATACCAAATCAATAGCAAACTCTATCTCACGGGTCGGTGGTAAACCAGGTACTTCTTCTGGAAAAACCTCAGAGAACTCCTTCACTACTGGAATAGTGTTCAAGTCAGCCTCACTCTCGACTTTCAAGGAAGATAGTAGCATGTACCCCTGAGCTCCTTCTTTCAAGAAAGCTCGTGCTTGGTTGGCCGTCAAGTATCTAGAATTCTCATCCACAGGAAAGATTATGGTTTTTCTGGAACAATCTAACAGAACATGGTTGGAAGATAACCAATCCATCCCTAAGATTATGTCTAACTGTGACAAAGGTAAACAGATTAGATCAATAGAAAAGACTCGACCTTCAACAATCAAAGGACATTTAAGACAGAATTTGGTAGTAACTACGGGTTTATCAGTAGGGGTTGAAACAGTCAACTCAAAAGGTAGTTTAGACACAGGTAACCTAAGTCGTAGCACACAGTCATATGATATGAAAGAATGGGTTGCCCCAGAGTTATACAGTATTTTTAAAAGATTACCTTCTATGGTGCCTTCTCCTTGAATCAAGTCTTCAGATTCAGAAGCTTCTGCTCCACTCATGGTGTAAACTCGACCTCCGGCTTACGGTTTCTTGGCTCGAGTCGCATTGACTGAAGGCTCAGCCTTCGCTTGGTTGCAGTCTCTGGACACATGGCCCGGTTTGCCACATCTGAAGCAAATAATCCCCTTGATCAGGCAATCTCTTGTGAGATGATCCTTCCCACATTTCTGGCATTTAGGAGGATATGCCGCATTCTGACCAGTTCGGTTCTCAGTAGAACCTCCACCAACATGTTGCTGATTTCCCGCTGGTCGGGAATAAGGCTTCTTGTGGAAGCGGTTTGAACCACTGCCTCCACCTCTTTGGGATCGTACAGGCCCAAAGTTCCTATTTCTCGAATCTCTAGCCTGTTCCAAGGCTTCGACCTCACAGCAGGTATCCAACAATTCTGAGAATACCTTCATTTTCAGGGTAATCACAGCTTTCTTCACCTCATATCTCAACCCTTCGGTGAATTTCCAACATTTCCAGGATTCATCAGTTTGATGTTGGTAGTGTGTCGAAAATTTCTCCAAGTTCTCAAACTTGGCTGCGTATTCGCTGACAGTCATGCTCCCCTGTCTCAGGTTGAGGAACTCCAGCTCTTTCGTATGTCTCGCATTAGCAGGAAAATATTTGTCTAAGAACTTGTTCTTGAACGCATCCCATGTGATGTCAGCTCCTTCGGCTTCTAGTGCTCTCTGGGCTCCGTTCCACCAGTCCTCGGCATTGCCTACAAGCATAAAGGTAGCATAATTCACCTTCTTATCTTCAGCACAGTTCATGCCACGAAAGACTTTTTCTAATTCTTTGATCCACAGACTAGCTTTGTCAGGATCAAATTCTCTCTTAAATTGTGGAGGGTTGTGACGACGAAACTCTGCTAAGTTCTGGGCATCGGCAGTCGCCTCGAGCTGTTGAGTAGCTCTTTCCTGTTGTTGAGTCGCCCGCTCATTTTGCTGCGCGATGACTTCCGCCATCCGCTGCATTGCCTCTACAACAGCTATAATTTCTTCACCTCTAGCCATCTTACTCTTACTCAATTCAGGTTAACTGTAAATCACAAGGTAAGTTAGAGAAATTTACTCCAAAACACAAACCACAGAGATTTCACATAGCACAAACAAGACAGACTCACACACAAGACCCAAAGAAGACATAAACCGGGGCTCTGATACCAACTTAATGTAACGCCCCTTTTTGGGAGGGAGCGTCACATTGTCAAATAAAATAAAATGCGGAAATTAAATAATTAAGACAATTAAGACCCGGTTCATTTTATTCAAGATTAGTTTATTTAAACTTAATGGTACATGAGTAAAATGACAAGATATTATATATATATATATATATATATATATTGATTGAATCAATTGGTCAAATGTAATTAGCAAGAAAAATAAGGCAAAAAGGTAAAACTTATATCTGAATAACTTGCACATATGTTATATATATAAATGTTAACAACGTTTTGAATACAAGCCTGGAATATTCAAAAAAAAAAAACTATACCTACCCTAAAAGATTGTACAAATATGCCCCAGTGGTACCAAAATATACAGCCCACACAAAAATACATCAGGCCCCAAAATAAAACACTAGTAGCCATCAATAGCTACCAGTAAACTCAGTCTCTCAGATGAGGAGGGACCGTATCTGGGTCCTCAGCAGGATCCTCCTCTTCCGAGGAAACCTCCATGGGAACCACAGAAGCACGGGACGGAGCCCGAGCAGTGGAATCAAAAGAGTCCTCCCAAGGGGTGTAGTAACGGTCACCCCATATCTCACGGATGGGCAAATAAAACTCTAGTCGTAGGCTGACGTGGCAGGTGAGGACAGGCGCCTCATGTTGTCTCCAGGCAAGGGTGATGGATATGTCTCCCAAGTAAATACAATGCTCGGAGTTCAGGTTGATGTGCCAGCACTCTGGCCCTCCAAGGAAGGTCAGACGCACATCGCCCAAGAATCCACGCATACGTGTCCCCATCTTTCGCAGCAGATGCTAATCTTGTTCGGGCCAGAAGCCGGGGAAGTCAGGGGCTTCTAACTCGTTGCCGTCGTCTTCGGTCGATACAAAGTATATATGTACAGACAACAGATAGTAGAAATACAGAAAGAGGTAAGACATCTTACCATCATTACCAATTGTAGCATACTTGAAACAAAACGGCACCACGCGCCCAAATAGCAATTCAGAATATCACATCCAATTAATAAATAGTAATTCCAACAGTAAGCAAATAAACAGTTCCAGGCAGATAATCATCACGGTAGTAATCAAATCAGTCATAGTTATGGAAAATGAATATTAACAATGACAGTGTATATCATGACTCGCATGCATGCTTTTCCCGAATTCCTACTCCATGGAGCTAGACTCTAACAATCGGAGAGAAAGATCAGGAGACATGTCTGTAACTCGGCTGCCGAGGCCAGTGCTATCAATAAATTTTCTCGTGCGCAATCATGGCATTGTACAGACATTCTACACTAGATCACGATATAGGATAGTGTCTCGGTCCGGATCGTCGGTGCATTTGCATCGGTCTACCCCATGGGCAGGAGAGCTACCAATTTTCCATTGCGAGGAACCCGCACCCCGACGCTCCCAAGGTCAACCAATGACCTACACTTGTCTATTCGCACCCGCACTAAGGTGTGTTCAATCTCCTAGACAACTCGGCCTTACAACAGTCTACAAGGACAATCACAATGCATAAGACACTATGCATGAACATGTATGATTCACAATCATATACAATTCTATAATATGCCACATTAGGCCAATATAAGCATCAATATACAAATGGTAATTCGCATGTACTCACAATATCATATTATTGAAATAAATCGAGGTAACACATTTTCATGGTCCATTATGCATTCTTAATTAAGATTTGTCATCCTTGTCAAAGTTCACATCCAATCCTATTCTTACAACTTGCAAAATCTTCCAAGGCAATTAAATTCCTTCCATCTTTGTAAATCGTTCAAGCTCTTAGGCCTTGCACTCTCTTGTTCTTCACTCACTTGGAATTACCCTAGGTTTTATGATAATCTCGTTCTTAGTCCTTTAAGATTTATGACATCTTGATTATATTAAATTCTTCCGATTCATGAGTTATCCATTTTATGACATAGGTATCTTAACATAATCTACTCTCATAGAGTCTCTCTCTTTCTAGAGGAAATTCCTTAACAAATTCAGTTCCTTACTTCATTTTATGTTGTAATACCTTCACATGGAAGTCTTAGCATCATTTCACCATTATCTGGGTGATTCTGCTATGGGCGCCTAGGTGCCATGTCTGGAACGCCTGAGCGCTGGTTTAGCGCCTAGGCGCTAAACACGTAGCGCCTGAGCGCTAACCAAGCCGCGTTCAGGGAAATTCTCCCTGGGCATAGAGCGCCTAGACGCTCTACGCACACCGCCTGAGCGCTAATGCAATTTCAAGGATTCTGCGAATCCCTTCGTAAACCATGGCCCATTAACTTTCAAGTATTAAAGTCATTTACCAACAATCCAAATCAAGGTTATGAACTCCATAAAAACCACATACAAGCATTTATATTATCAAAGTAAAGGATAACCCACATTGGGGTTTTTCCACCAACAACACATCAAAGGTTCCTAGATGCTAAAAGGGGTTGAGGAGGAGTGTCTTCCTCTTACCTAAGAGAAGAAATCAAGAGAAACACCAAGAAATCTTCTTGTGGATTTTCGGATTTGAGCTCCACCAAACCCTTAAAATGGTGACTTGATTAGAATGGCACATGGACATGAAAAACAAAATGTGAATGGTTATTAGAAGACCCTTGTAACTGAAAATGAAGAAGAGAGAGGAGAGGTCTTGAAACTTACACAAAAGCTCAAAGCTTGAAGCTTGGAGGAAATGATGAAAATGGTGAAATTTTGTAATGCTCCAAGCAAGAAAGATGTTTAGGAGAGGGTGGGGATTAAGGAAATGTATTTGGATGAAAGTTTTGTGAATGTTGAGTGGGGAGAAGGAGAGCTGCCGTAGCACACCAGAAAAGAGGGAGAGAGAAGAAGAAAATGGAGAAAGAAGAAGAAGAGTAAAAAGAAAGGCTTGAAATGTGTTAATGAATTAATGAAAAGCTAATGTCCCCCCCCCTTTCCAAGGGCTGCTGCCGAAGTGAAGAGAGAGAGGAGTGAGGGAGAGTTGGCTTCCAAAGGAAGCCAAGGGCACATAGGTCATTGACTTGGTCAAAGCTTCTCAAAGAAGTTTTGGCTATTTTAACCATTAAATTTTGAATCTAAGTGGATAGATTAGACATAAAGTAGGTTGCATTAGGATAATGTAATAGTTTTTTTTTATTACACACTATTATCCAATAGATAATAGTTACAATGATTAAAGTCGATTTAATTAATCTGACGGATGAATTTTTTTTTTTCGCCAGTATCGATTTATTTTATCTGTTAAGATTTCTCGAAAATTTGTGAAACCTCGTAAACTGTGTCAAGTCTCGGGTTTAGTAAGATCCCCCGTCGACTTATCCATAGTTCAAGGATCGCAGAGAAAACATAGCATTTTTCCAGTTCCGTTTAGCGCGCACGCAAAATGAAGAATATATTAAAATATTCGATGTTTCCGTAAAATTCTAGAAAAAATCCTAAAAATCAAGAATAATATAAAATGACTATTTATTCATAAACAGGTATTTTTTGGGATGTTACAAAAACAATCCGCCACAGTTCAATGGAGAATTTGACCTAGAGAAAGCTAATCTTTGGATCAAAGAGTTAGAGAAAATATTCAGTGCTATGGGCTATACTGATGAAAGGAAGGTCACTTATGCGACCTTTATGCTGGTTGGTGATGGCAAAGATTGGTGGATAGGAGCCCGAAGATTACTTGAAGCTGAAGGGAGAGTTGTAACATGGGAACTCTTCAAGCAAAGATTTCTGGGAAAGTATTTCCTAGCTAGTGTTAGACATGCTAAGGAGATGGAATTCTTTGGCCTGCGACAAGGGGTAATGTCAGTAAGTGAGTATGTTGCGAGGTTTGAAAGCTTGTCTAAGTTTTCGAGATATTTTCAGATGCAACCAGATGAAGAATGGAAGTGTAGGAAGTTTGAAGAGGGGTTGAGACACGACATAAAGTGGGCAGCGGTAACCTTGGGAATCAATCAGTTCCCAACGCTGATAGATAAATGTCATAAAGTTGAGGAGATAGATCATCATCATGATGTGAGGAATCGAAACTTTGGACCTACATGGTTCCAAAGAGGAAAGGGTAGCGGTGGAAACCATTATCAACAGAAACCATATGCTAGACCATTAGGAAGTCAGACTCAACAATGACCTTATAGGGGAAGTTCTAGTGGTAACAAGATTGGTCAAGCGGGGACTTCTACATCCAAATGTTTTAAGTGTGGAAAGGACCACCTGACTAAAGACTGCACACACAAAGGAATCATATGCTTCAAATGTGGGAAGCCTAGACATCTCTCAAGAGACTGTAATCAACTGAAGGCGGAACCCTCTGTGGGAAACGTTTGTACTACTAGACCACAAGCAGGTGGTCGTTGACGAGCGCCGAACTCGGTCAGAATTATAACCGAAGTTATTAACTAAGTTTGCAGTATAGTGAACAACACCGGATCGTCTCCTCAAGGATCGTAAATGCAATTTTATCAAATTAAGTTAAGTTAGAAAGGGGGGTTTTGATTGTTCAAGGATTACAATGACAAGATCTGAAGAAAAATAACAATTAAAAGAACAGTCAATTCAGAAATCTATCTGAGATTGGGTGGATTCAATCATAGACCTTTCAACAAACACTTGAAATACATTTGAATGGTTAACTTGGATCTAACCGAGATCTCTCGCATCGATCCGAATTCATACTAGACAATCATCCAGAATTCAATTGACAAGTGATAAACACAAATCTGCAATCGCACCATTCATGTAAATATATGTCAATTTAAGCACCGAATTCAATTAACCTAGGCACAAATCAGTAACCTAACCTCTTCAATTACATGATTAGTTTAGATCAATCAGTTCTAAGTTTCATCACAAATCTCAATCTTCAGTTATGTGATTAATTCAGATCAATCAGCTCTAAGTTTAATCACAATACTTAATCTTAAATAAGATCAAATCTGATCAAACATAAACAAAATCACCATTCATGCATTCAAGATCAAGAAAACAGAAGAAGAAGAAGAAGAGAAGAAGAATCCAAATATAAATCAAATACATTACATAAACCAAGGTCTCAAGAATCCAAACCACAATCTCTTCAAGAGTCCCAAATTGACTAGAAGTGACTTAGCTCTCCATTACAATGAAGGAATTCAAAATATACAAGAACTATGAAAAGCTATCTCTAACACCAAGTGTGTGTGTTCCTAGAGCTCTCCACATGCTTCCTTTTATAGAGGATTCGGAGTAGTAGTAGATGGGTAGATGGGATTAGTAGTTGGATGAGTAGGTGGATGAGTAGGTGGATGAGTAGGTGGGTGAGTAGGTGAGCTACCTTGTCTCCAAAATTCTTTATTGCTGAACTCATTGATTTCGTCATTTCTGAGCCAAGTGGTCTTCATGAAAGTTCTAGTAAATTGTCTAAGCTTTCCAATGGCTCTAGAAACACCCAAAAATTCGTCCTACAGCCCAAGATATGACTCAATTACTACAGACTGTTCAGGACCAGTTTTAGCACCTCTGTTTTGACTTTCAGACCCAATATCTCCATCAAGGAGCCCGAATCAAGTTTTGTGCTTGACATGAAAGCTATACATATGGGTCTTAACTTTCAGATTACAAATTTTTAGCCCATTTTATATGCCCAAACTCGAATTATGTTCTGGTTACTACACACTGTTCGGGTTCCAGTCACAAATCTTGTATTCTGATTTCCATGCCCAATTAGCTCCACTAGATGTCTGAAATTGACTTTGAGCTCTTCATCAAAGTTGTAGAGCTCTTTCTTATCTTTCCTACAAGGTAAAATTCATAATTATCAGACATTTACAACTCAAGATATGGCTAAAATACAGAAACAGTGTAAGACCCGAATAATGCTGAAAAAATCAATTAAGTTCGATTCGAGTTCAAACTTACAAAACATAATCAAATTCAGTCAATTAAGTACATGAAGAGTGTAAATAACTAAACATAAGGGTTTCTTAATGAATAAAATATGTGATTATCAGTCGTGTGTATACTATGAGCGGGGAGGAAGCCGCAAAGTCAGAGGATCTAATTATGGAGGAGTGTGCCATTAAAGGTAATCCTTTAACTGTATTATATGTGTAACACCTCCCGTAGGGCATCACATTTCTGACTATTAACTTATAATCTGAAAATCAGTTCATAAAAGGTTTGAGTTATAAAAGGTGGGTTTCAAAATTTCTTTTCACGGAAACATAAACTTCTGATATTTATAAGTAATATTGAAAAATAGTTTTAAATTGATTAACATACATTACTGACACCACATAATATTTAACAATTATTTAAGAAATATAAAACTTACAGACTCAATTTTAAATAGTAGCAAACTCCATGACGGGTCCTACTTAATAGCACGGTAAAACACTAACGAGAAAAATCACCATACTTATTTCATCTTGTATCCATCTTGATGTGTCATGTATCTGTTCCTCCTTAAAACTGCACACCATCGAATCTGGGATGGCCATTCTTCGATGTTGTCACCGAACTTAGAATATTTGCCTCCGGTCAAGTCTAAGAAACTCGTTCCATCTATTATATAATTTTTAATAATACAAACACCACGAAACAATACAGCAAAGAGGTGAGATCACCTACGCCAATACCAACATGGTAGCATAGAGATAACACAAACAGCATACCATACAAATACATCATACCATAATTATAATCATACCATCAACATTATTTATTATAATAGATACAATAAATAATAATTACCATCATGCCATTAACATTATTATCATCATCATCATCCAAGTATTTTCTCAACAGAACAATTGTCATAGCCAATATCCCTCAATTAATATGTCTTACAGATATAAATGCTCAGTTTCATGCATGCGCACATAGACTCAATTTCCTACTCCATGGAGCTAATACTCAGTTCGGAGAAGTTGATCCAAAAGATTTGCTTATACCTACATGCCTCAGATCACGTGCTACGATTCTCATTTGTATTTGCACATCTAGCATATACACGATAGTCTTTACGAGATCTTAATTAAAAATAGTGTCTTGGTCAGAATCATCGGTGCGTTGCATCGATCTAACTTACGAGAAGAAGAGCTACCAACCGCATATGTAAGCAACCCGCACCCCAATGCCCCCAAGGTCAACAAGTGACTTACACTACGCATATCGCACCCACTCAAGAAGTGTACGTCTCTCCTTGGCAAATAGCCTCATACAGTCCATCGGACCTTTCCAATGCATGTTCAATGCACCAATGTCAATCATAGGCAAAATTCATATACAGTGTCCATATACTAGTTCATGCATATAAAATGCACCAATCCCAATCACAGGTAAAATTCATCATTTTCTCATATAGTGTCCATACACTAGTCCAACAGTAATCCTACTGTATATTTAATCACAAAAATCATATTATCGTGTTTTCATAGTCACAAAACACTTTTGTCGTGTTTTCACAATCGCGCAACATTTCTGTTACGTTTTCACAATTTTGCAACGTTTCTGTTATGTTTTCAAATTTCGTAGCAATTTTCGATCATTTCTCAATCACGTAAAAATATTCCATCAATTTTTAATCACGTAGTGATTTTTCAACATTTTCTAAATCACGTAAAAATATTTTAAACGCTTTCCAAAATTGCGTAGAAATATTTCAATGTTTTTCAAATTGCTTAAAAATATTTAAACGTTTTTCAAATCACGTAACTTAAAAATCATGTTTTTAAGATACGTAAAACATTTTTCACCATTTTATAATCATATAAAATATTCCTCAATATTCCAAACATTATTTTGGACTTTCAAACAAATCAATATCATTTTCAACATCATTTTTCATATTTCTCCTTTAAAAAATTCTTTTCCCAAAATAATATGACTCCTCACATTATTTTCTACGTGTTCTTACTCAAGAAAATCTTTTTCACAATAATTCCACAAAATCACTTTTTCATTGATTTTAAATCAATGTTTTCATCTTAAAATTTACTAACGCGCTCCAAAACCCAAAGGATGAGTTATACGTTAGAAAATCTCAAGTCACCAATATATTCTCCATTTTTCTCAAATCAATTCCAAAATCAACCCTCTTTAAAATAAATTGAGGTTCAAACACTTTTAATCTCTATTTTCTTTTCAAAACCGAAATTTCTATTTCTCAAGTGATAAAACACTCTGATTCCATTTCCAAAATCCTTGTACTAAATCAAATTATATTTCCACTTTGAAAATCACTTTGTTTCATAAAACTAAGGAATTTACAAACCTTCAAAACCGTGGTACATGGTTCCAATGGCCATCAAGTATTTTTCTTTCTAAATCAATTAAGTATCATTCTTGTTTTTACACAAACAAAACCATTAAAATTTCTTGCAAAAACCGTGAGCCTCATGGTCTTTAAAATCAATTCATTTGTTTATTTTCATTTTCACTTTCTTTGCAAATCCTTAAAATCATCAACTCATTGTTCTTTTCATTTAAACTCATGATTAGTAAAATACTTAGAATCTTTTGATTCAAAAACATCCTTCAAAAACCGTGGACACTTATTCTTTGAAAACAAACCCTTTGTTTATTTTCCTTACTTTTCTAAACATCCAATTTTACCATTCATGAAAATATTAATTTGTAAACACCTATTTTGAGGTATAGAGGCTGAAATCCTCATGGTCTTTAGAACCAAAAATTGTTTTCCTTTCCAACAATTTTTATGGCATACATCACATATAATCAACATATTATATTTCAAGCATACCATAAAAGCAATAAATCATACTAAACATGCAAACACAAATAAATCATGCAAAGCATATCAAACATAAGCAAATAATCAAAGCACATAAACACCAACAATTAATTACATGACCATGGATATGAATCCTCACATGAATTCACTATCCATTAAATACACAAACCATCTCTCACCACCATAATTGGTTGGTAAGATGAATCTCCCTTTTACCTCTTGAAGATCCACAAAAAGCTCCTTGCTTTGCACTTTGATCAAGATCTCCACCAACAAAAGTTTCTTAAACATAAAACAAACACAAAGAAATTAGTATCTTAAGCTTGAATAAGAGGAACCATGGATCAAACATGGTTTAGAACATGGAAAAGAATTAAGAAATGAAGTTTCCTTACACTTCACCATAAAAATCCTATAACTTTGCTCTTGAAGAAAGTCCTTGAAAATGAATGATTTAGAGAAAGTCTCCAACATGAAAGTTACTTAGAATAAGGTAAGGATTCAAGAAATAAGGTTGTTTGAAATTAAAGAGTGATAGAAGATGGAGTATGGGTGCTTGGCTGTTAGCTAGCTTGAAGAAGAAAGGAGAGAAAATTTTGAAGAGCTTTCTTGAAGGAAATGATCAATAATGATCAATAATGACCAAGACAACTAATAATGGTCTTCAAACTTTGCTTTAGCACCTAAGACAACACCAAAAACCATCCCCCCTCTTCATGCATTCTCCTTGAGTGACCAATTTCAATAGCCATTATTTGAAGCATTCCTAACCATTGATTAGTTCAATGGTTAGGATTAAGATAGACTTTAAGTTGGAAGACTTAATCTAGGCCATTAGATCTTTTGTCCTTGAAATCCTAGCCATTAGATGCATCTCCAAAAATGAAGGGTCAAGATTACTCCTTCATACTTTAAATCCAAGGGTCATAATTAGTCATAGCCATTTTAGAAGACCAAATCTCCACCATTGATTAAATCCATATCCAATGGTCATAAATGGTCCTTGCCACTTTATAAAACCAAATCTCCACCATTGATTAAATCTACATCCAATGGTCATAAATGGTCCTTATCACTTTATAAGACCAAATCTCCACTGTAGATTAAATTAACGGTGGATATCCAAAGCTTCCTAACTAAGTTTACTCTCACACCATTGATTAAATCAATGGTGATCATCCAATGCTTCTTTATTAAGTTTGTTTCTCAACCATTGATTAGATCAATGGTTGATATTCAAACTAAGTCTTCTCATCCAATGGTCAAATCAAAGTCAAGCCCTCTTTGTTGACTACACAGTATAATTTTTATTTTTATTTGCTATTATCCTATAAATAATATTTTTACTGTATTTTTATCACCCAATAATTAAATACCGTACAAAACACAGTAAAAGAGAATTTTAAAAATTGTTTCTAGATTCAGGTTTAGTAAGATCCCCCGTCTCTGTCTAAACAGTATAAATTTTTCTATCCGTAAAAAAAATTTCACTTTTCGGGACCCACCTGGGCCCACGTAAGGCCACCTGGGCCCACAGACAGCCCAAAAACAATCAGAGAAATATAAAAATTTCATAATCACCCACAAAATCATAAAAATTATAAAACTTATGGAAATCAAGTCGGATTAGTAAAAATCATTAAGGATTTTCAAAATGTAATAAAATACGAAGGTTCGTATACAGTTCCAAAATAATATTAAAATAAAAAAATGTAAAAATTTCTAAAAATTCCTAAAAATCACAAAAATTATAAAATCCACAGAAGTCGGGTCGGATTATTCAAAATAATTAAGAATCGCCCGAAATAAATAAAATACGAATTTTTGGAGTGTTACAATATGATTCGGGAGCAACCCACTCTTTCATTGCATGTGATTGTGTGGAGTGTTTGGGATTATATGTGACTACATTGCCTTATGACTTGAGTGTTGCTACTCCTATTGATAAGCTTGTGATTACTGCAAAAGTATGCTTAAATTGCCTTGTTTGTGTTAGGGATAGAATCTTTCATGTTGACTTGATATGTTTGTCTCATTCCAAGATTAATGTAATATTAGGAATGGATTAGTTGTCTTCTAACCATATCCTGATAGATTGTTCCAATAAGATATTAGTTTTTCCCGAGGCTAAGGATTCTAGATTCCTAACGGCTAATCAAGTCGAAGCTTGTTTAAGAGAAGGAGCTCAAGGATACTTATTGCTATCTTCTTTGGAAGTTCAAAGTGAAGATGTTGTGGAAAATATTTTCGTAGTCAACAAATTTCCTGAAGTCTATTCTGAAGATATACCTGGACTACCACTGGCAAGAGAGATAGAATTTGCTATTGACCTAGTACCCGGAGCTGGACCTATATATATGGCGCCCTACATGATGTCGCCATTGGAATTGGCAGAGCTTAAGAAATAGCTGGAGGAATTGTTGGAGAAGCAATTCGTGAGACCCAGTGTATCACCATGGGGAGCTCCAGTATTGTTATTCAAAAAGAAGGATGGGACTTCTCGTCCATATGTAGACTACCGGCAGTTGAACAAGATTACGATTAAGAATAAATATCCTCTTCCGAGGATTGATGATCTAATGGATCAACTGCGGGGAGCGGCTATGTTTTTCAAAATTGATTTACATTCTGGTTATCACCAGATTCGTGTAAAGGTGGAAGATATTCCCAAGACAGCATTTCGGACGCGTTATGGGCATTACGAGTATCAAGTGATGTCGTTCAGTGTGACGAATGCACCTGCCATATTCATGGATTTCATGAATAGAATTTTCCATTCTTACTTAGACAAGTTTGTCATTGTCTTTATTGACGACATTCTAATCTGCTCTCAAAATTAAGAGGAACATACTGAACATCTCAGAGTGGTTCTCTAGATTTTGAAGGAGAATAAACTATATGCAAAATTGTCCAAATATGAATTCTGGTTAAGTGAAGTTCAATTTTTGGGGCATGTGATATCGGAGGAAGGAATTGAAGTTGATGCTTCAAAAGTGGAGTCAGTTCTTGAATGGGAAAGGGCAAAGACTGATCAGAGATCCGTAGTTTCATCGGATTAGCTGGTTACTATTGATGGTTTATTGAGGGGTTTTCCAAGATAGTGGGGTCTCTTACCCAACTTACGTGGAAGAATCAACCTTTCGCATGGACTGATGCATGTGAAGAAAGTTTTCAAGAATTAAAATGACGATTGACTACTTCACCGGTATTAATCCTACCTGATCCTAATGAACCTTTTGAAGTATATTGTGATGCTTCGTATCAAGGATTAGGTTGTGTACTTATGCAAAACTAGAAGGTTATGACATATGCTTCAAGACAGTTAAAGGTACACGAGAGGAATTATCCCACTCACGATTTGGAGTTGGTAGCTATGGTGTTTGCATTAAAAGCTTGGAGACATTTTCTCTATAGAGCAACGTTCAATATCTTTAGTGATCATAAAAGATTGAAGTATCTATTTGTCCAAAAAGAGTTGAACATGAGGCAGAGGCGTTGGCTAGAATTTTTGAAGGATTATGATTTTCAGTTACAGTATCATCTCGGGAATGCGAATGTTGTAGCGGATGCTTTAAGTAGGAAAATGCTTAGTGCTTCTATTATGATGATCAAGGAGAAAGAATTAAAAGAAGAATTTCAGGATATGCGGTTCTGTGAAGTTGATGCCGGGAAAGATGTGTTTGAACATGATCACTATCTCAAATAGTTTGATAGATAAAATTCGAGAGGGACAAAACGATGACCAATATTTGCAAGAAGAGAAGGAAGCAATGAAACAAGGTGCAGTGTTGGAATTTAAAGAAGGAACAGATGGAATTTTGAAATTCAAAAGAAGGATTTGTGTGCCCAACGATCAAGGACTTAGGAGATCGATTTTGGATGAAGCTCAAAGGAGTAAGCTAAGTATGCATCATGAAGCCACAAAAATGTATCAAGATTTGAAGCAGTTGTATTGGTGGCAAAGAATGAAGAAAGACGTCACTGAATATGTATAATCCTGCTTAGTCTGTCATAAGGCTAAGGTTGAACATCAAAGACCTTCTAGAATGTTGCAACCTTTGTCTATTCCTGAATGGAAATGGGATGATATCACAATGGACTTTGTGACTAGACTACCAAACACAAGAAGGAGTCATGATTCTATTTGGGTAGTTGTTGACTGGCTTACGAAGTCGGCGCACTTCTTGCCAATTAATATTAAGTACTCAATGGAGAGGTTGACCCAAGTGTACATCGGAGAAATCGTTAGACTTCATGATGTACCTTCTAGTATTATTTCGGATCAAGATCCGAGATTCACGTCTAGATTTTAGCACAGTCTGCAAGGAGTGATGGGAACAAAGCTACGTTTAAGTTCTGCTTACCATCCACAAATAGATGGTCAGTCAGAAAGGATGATTCAGTCATTAGAGGATTTATTGAGAGCGTGCGTTTTGGAACAAACTGGATGTTGGGATGAATTCTTACCATTGATAGAGTTCACCTACAACAACAGCTTTCATTCAAGCATAGGGATGGCACCCTATGAGGCATTGTATGGGAGACGATGCAGAACACCGTTGTGTTGGTATCAAGATGGTGAAAGTGCTATTTTAGGACCGGAGCTTGTGCAACAAACTACAAAAAAAGTGAAGATGATTCAAGACAAGATGAGGATAGCTCAGACTCGGCAAAAGAGGTATTCTGATAAAAGGAGGAGACCATTGGAATTTGAAGAAGGTGACCATGTATTTTTGCGAGTGACACTTATGACCGGAGTCAGACGAATGATTAAGTCTAGAAAGCTCACTCCAAAGTTTATCGGGCAATATCAGATTCTTCGTCGGATAGGTCCAGTAGCTTATCAAATTGCATTACCGCATTTTCTATCGAATCTTCACAATGTATTTCATGTACCGTAATTACGAAAGTACATTCCTGATCCCACTCATGTTATTGAACCGGACACACTACCACTGAAGGAGAATTTAACCTATGAAACATTTCCTGTCAAGATCGAGGATAAGAGGATAAAGCAACTCCGAGGTAAAGAGATTTCATTAGTTAAAGTAGTCTGGAGTGACGTAAGTGAAGAAGCAACATGGGAGTTGGAGGATAAAATAAAAGAACAATATCTGTATTTATTTTAATATATGTTTAAGTTTTGAGGACGAAACTTCTTTTTAGAGGGGAGAGTTGTAACACCCCAAAATTTATTATTTTACAGTAATGACCAAATTGTACTGTTTTGTTATTTATGTATGCTGTAAATTTATTTTGACAGTTCCATGACTATATTTGATCGTTTTGTGTGATTTACTTCAAGTCAGGAAAATAATACTTTTCTGGCCGGAGAAAATCTTTGCTTATTTATTCGGAGCCGAGGGATCTTACTAAACCTAATTCCGAGAGATACATGACACAATCTTTTAATTTTTAAAAATTATCTGTGAAATAAAAATATATTATATTTTTATTTTACAACGGACAAATATGTACTGACTTATAAGTAGTAATGTTCTGTTCATTGAGTAATAATTCTGTAACTATTGTCCATTTGGATAATAGTCTGTATAGAAAGCTGTAATGACTTATTTTGGGAATCAATTAGAATATTTAAAACTTCATAGGAACCAATAGAAAATGGTTCACAAGGATGGTTAGACTAGTTAACTATGTAACTAAATGAAATTAGAAAACTTAAACTAAGTTAACATAAAGCCTATGTAGTAACTAAATGGAACAAACCTAGTTTGCATCTCATAGGCTTCATGGTTTTGGAAGGATGTAGGAGCTTCTAGAAGTTTTGTGAATTACACTTAATGTAACTAGGTAGTTAGCAAAGAAACTAGAAAATCTAACTAAGTTAGCTTAATTAAGTTAGGAAGTAATGGAATTGGAAACTTGGTTAGTTTATATTGAACCCTATAGTTAGGAAACTACAAGTATCATCTAGAAACTATTTGACTACTTTATCTAAGCCTGTAGAAAACAAGCTTGGAGGCAAAGGCTTTGAAGATCAGCCATTGATTCAATCTAAGGTCATTAGGAGTCTCACAAAGTGGTTAGATGAATTTGGACACTCCCTTGGTGTTTAAGAGGGGGGCTCACGGTTTTAGGGCTTTAGGAAGCTATAGGAAGACTTTTAATTCATTTAATCATATCTTTAACATTTCCATATAGAAAAAATTCACCAATTCTCTCCATTCTCTCTAAGAACACCCCATGGCCAAGCTAGAGAAATCCACCCTCTCATCTTCAAAGATTTCTATCAACCTTACTTCTCAAATCTTTTCATCATTCTAAGACTCTTCATAGTTGAAAGCTAAGACTATATCATCCATTTTCACCTTGTTCTTCAAATATCAAAGTTTGAAGCTTTTCAAGTGAAGTTATAAAAACTTCACTATTGGTTTCATCTTCTTACTCTAACACCATATATTGATCCATGGTCTTTCTTGTTCAAGCTTTAGATGCTAATAATAAACTTGTGTTTCTTTTTATGTTCAAGAAGCTCTTGGTGGTGAAGGACTAGTACAAGAAGCAAAGCAATGAGCTTTGGAGGCTTCACCACAAGATAAGAGGGAGATCTATCTCACCAATCAAGTATGGTGGTGAGCGATGAATTTATATGTAATGGGTGGTGAATCCATGTGAGGATTCATATCCATAGTTGTGTAAATTATTTATGTGTGTTTATGTGCTTTGAATTTATTTATTTATACTTTATATGATTTTATTGCTTTAATGGTATGCTTGATATATAGTACGATGATTATATGCCATGTATGCCATGATAGATGTTGAAAAAGAAAAATAATTTTGGTTTCAAATATCATGAGGCTTACGGCCTCAACACCTCAAAATAGGTGTTCCAAGTTAATATTTTCATGAATGGCAAAATTGGATGTTTAGAAGAGTAAGGAAAATGAATAAATATTTTGGTTCCAATGACCATGTACCTCACGACCATGAAGGCTGGAATGGATTTGTTTTGTGTAAAAATGTGATTTATAAATGGAAACTTAGTTGATTAGGTGCAAGGAAATTAATACAAGAACATAAGAAATAAAAATGGAAACAAAGCAATTTATTATTTGAAAAAGGGAGATTTCGTTTCATGAGGTTGAAAGTCTTTGAACCTCAAAATATTTTATAAAGTGAACTAATTTTTAGAATTGATCTAGTAATGATAAGAAATAAATTGGTGACTTGAGATTTACTAATGTATAGCTCATCATTTGGGTTTTGGAGCGCGTTAGGAAATTTTAAGCTAGAACCATTGATTTAAATCAATAAAAAAGTGACTTTGTGGAAAATATTGTGGAAAGGATTTCTTAAGTGAGAAAATGTGGAAAAATGAAGTTAGAAGTTATATTAATTTTTAGAAAGGCCAAAATGATGTTTAGAATTTTGAGAAATATTTTACGCAGTTGAAAAATGATGAAAAATGTTTTACACGACTTAAAAATATGATTTTTTAAGCTACGTAATTTCAAAAACGTTGAAAAATCACTATGCGATTTGGAAAACGTTTAAATATTTTAAAACGTCAAAAAATAAATATGCTATTTGAAAACATGACAGAAATATAGCGCTGTTATGAAAATGCGGTAAAATGATTATGCGATTGAAAATACAGTAGAATTGTTGGGGCCAATGTGTGGACCCATATATGTAAAATTATGACTTTAGCCTGTAATTGGCTTGTATGCATTAAACATGCATTGCGAAAGTCTGATAGACTATGTTAAGGCTAATGGCCTATAAGAGAATTACACCTTTGTGCGATGTGATAGGCCTAATGTAGGTCACTTGTTGACCTTGGGGCATCGGGGTGCAGGTTTTCCACAATGGGCAGTTGGTAGCTCTACTATACCATGGATCAGACCGATGCAACGCACCGACAATCCGGACCGAGACACTATTCTTAATCAAGATCTGGCATAGACTGTCATGTATAATGCTAAATGTGCAAAACTGATGAAAGTTGTAGCACTTGGTCTGAGGCAGATGTGGTACCGACATATTTTCTGGATCAATCTCTCCTACTTGTGTTTTAGCTCCATGGAGTAGGAAATTGAGTCTGTATGCATATGCATAGTCTGTACATTTATATCTGTGTGATATTTTATTTGTCAAATATTGATTAATGTTTAATGCCATGATTATAATTATTGTTTGTTATATATGTATTATTGTTTGTTATATCTGTATGACATTACTGTCATTCCTATCTCTTTACTGCCATGTTGGTACTGGTGTTGGTAATCTCACATCTTTGTGTGTTGTTCTTTTATTGTAATTGTAATTAGTAAAGACGGTGAGGAAGAAGTTGAAGAGCAGATTCCTGTGGAGGAAGCTGATTTCTAAATTTTTGGCGATGCCAAGTTTTCTGAGGTACTTGTGGCTACAGTTCCGAGGGGGTTCAGAGGCTTGGCGTGTTCACTTAGATAGAGAGTGTATTATCTACATGGGAGATCTGACTGTTTCCCTAAGTAGGGTTTATCATGGGAACCCTTACTTTGTTGTCAATATTTAAGTGCATTTAGAGTTTCCATTATCTATTACACAGTATTGGGGTGGTTGCTACCATACCTCTAGTATGATTAGTATTGTGTCGTCTACTCTGACACCTGTCTGTAGGATTACACGTCATATAGGATTCCTATGTTCCGAGGATCCATCTGAGGATCTGTCCGAGGGTCAGAACTTTTAGTTATGCACTTGGGCTAGTCTGTAGTTTATTATAAGTCAAACAATTTATAGTTCTGTCTAACAATGTGTACTTATATGTATCTTTACAAACAAAATTATATGTATAATTATTGTGTGTTATATTCAGTAGTTGTATTTCATGTTATGTCTTATTTATTTAATTATGTTATCCGCAAGAAGAAAAATTTTACAACTTATATTTATATTATTAAATATTATTTTAACATGGCAAGGAAGCATTTTAGTGAAAAATCAACTAGTCAAATACAAATGTAATCAAACTCAATCTAGTGAAACATTAGGAGGCATTTTAGCAAGATTGGCAAGGAAGACATTAGCATGGATTTTTCATGAAAATGGGGCCAAAGCCTTCCAACAATGCTTAACAACAAGGACAAAGCAATCAATAATGCATAGAAAAGGTAAGAAATAACTACATTCTATGAAGTTATTACAGCCCCAAACCTAAGTTTTTGCTAGTCCTCGAGCAAAACAAAGTCAGACTACACTTGCAAAGACAAACTCAACTTCAACACTAGTGTATGATGATTGCATTCAACCTCAAAGAATACGCAAGCCTCAAAATCTAGTCCATACATACACAATCATTATCATACCAATAATCAAATCTTCAAATCATGCATGGTCTATTTCCCACAAATATGCAAGTCAATCTTCTTCAATTCAAATCATACTTAACCAGATAAGCTTACGAGCAAACACATGGATATAAATCAAAGAATCCATAAAATTGTAATGCAAGTCTCTCTCCACTAATTTAAATCACACATAAATGAGGATCAAAAGGGTTTTTATCAGCTTGTAATGTAAGGTCATGGTTATGGGGTGAAGAAGAAAGGGGAAAGGATAACAAACAAACGTTGAGAAACAAAAATATGCGATTACAAGACTTGAGAACAAGTGAAAATAACAAAGTATTCAACAGTGGAAGATCAAAACTCACCAGAATCATGCAATGTTTTTCATATTTAACTTTTCTTCTTTCTTTCACTTGCTTTGCTTGTCTCTTTTCTTTTTCTCTCCTTTTTTTATGCTTATACAAAGCAATTTTTTTCTCTTTCTTTTATTGCAACTGGTTCCTTCAAGCTCATTTTTGTATTGAAAATATTAATACCTCTAATCACTGAACTCATTTCAAGAAATAACATATCATGCACTCAACAGACATTAATGGTAGGAAGAAAATACAATGTTTTCACGTGCATTAGAATGGTTAACATGGTAATGAACACAATGGTAATAAAAAACAAATAAGGCCAACAATTAACAAGTTTCAAAGGGGACCTATGGATGTCATCATTAAAGGGTAAGTTTGAAAACCTCAATCGGTCCAAAGAATGCCCTAATCATTTCCTCAATCATGCACAATTTAGAATTTCGCTTAAAGAGAGTTGCAAGACAATTTCAGAGATACAAGACATCTCCACATGTACTAACCATAAGCATTCTCTAGAAAAGCACTCAAATCCAATCCGAAGCCAAACAAGCATAGGAAAAGAAAATTCATCATGCATAAAAAGAATCTAGATTGATCGGCATGCCCCAAAGATAGCATAAGGATTCACAAAAATGTTTGAGGTTAATGTGCATCCCTAATTATCATTGGGCAATCATTACACTAGCTAATGGCGTCGTGCTAAGCATTTAAATAATTTCATAATATTAAACATGCAAATCAGTTATTACGTGCACCAAATAATATAATAAACAAAACAAAAAAATAATACCAAAAATATCAATAATTAAACTAATAATATTTTAACACTAATAAAAAGTCAATGTATATATCAAAATACTAAGACACCTGTCGCGACCAAAATCGCGGCGGGACCGGCGAAACAAAATAAATAAATTAGGAGTCGCCACCAATTTTATTTAAATTAAGAAAAATTAGAAAATCCTTTTTAGAAAATGGTCTTTGGAATCAGATTGGATTCGGGAGTCGGTTATACATAGGGAAGGGTAGACACTTAACCCCACAGCACCCCTAATACATCCGCCCTAAACGGTTACCCTAAATTAGTTATGCAAAAATTTAATAATCTCGTAATATATTTGTTTTACCCCTTTTTATTAAAAAATTAAAAAAAACAAAGAATTTGCAAAAATTTAAAATTTGGCTTGACAGAATAAAAATTCTGCTCCTACGTACCCTCAGGTGCAATGAGGAACTCAAAGTCACGTAGTTCTTTAAAAAATAACTGTGAGTTGGTTGATTTTATTTAAAAGAAAGATTTGATTTTTATTTTATAATAATTTGAATTAACAGGTCGTCGCGACTCTGTTAATCAAATTAGGGTTTGAATAGGTGAAGCTCGCGTCACGCCAGAGACGTCACCCATTGATTATTTATTTAAATGAGATTTATAAAAAATTGAATTTTGAGTATTTATTAAATGACATTTTTTTAAAAATAATTTGAATCATTAGGTTGTCACAACGCAGATGATCCAAAATAATTGAGATTAACAAGCTGTCACAACTCGGTTAATCTTGTTAAAAAAAAGATTGTTTTACTTTTATTATATTTCGTTTATTATCCCTTCTTTTTATTTTTTAGTTTTCAGATTTTTTTAATTTGGCCCATTTAGGCCCATTAAAAAAAAACTACCAGAATTCTAAACCAAGTAAAAGAAAGAGAAAAAAAACAAACAAAAAAAAAGCTTACGAAAACGAAAGTAAAACAGGGAGGGGGTCTTCTTCTTCTTTAGGCTATTTGCAGAACCAGGGACGCACGACAGAGACCGGCGGAGCGGGCAATGAGCAGGGACAGTGGTGCGTGGTGATAGGGACAATGGCGCTTACCGGCATGGTGCGTGCGGGTCGACGGGTTGGGTCCGAACGATGGGGTTGTGTGGCGGATCAGGTCTGGCGGTGCGGTTCAGGATCGGACGCGGGCAGGGGCGAGGTGGATGGTGGCTTCGTGCGGTTTTGCGACGTTGCCGGGAGCGGCTGCGGGTGCGAGATTGTCGGATCTGGTGTGGCTTAGAGCGGTGGTCTGGCGAAGCACTAGGCTCTGGTTCGCGGTCTTTTGTCGCGGAGCAGCACGGTCGGAGGGTGTGGTTGGTTCGGTGCGGCACGACTGGTTCGAGGAGAGTTGGTCGCGCGGGTCTGGCGACGTGCAGCGTGGGTCGTGACCGGATCTGTGTTGGGGTCTATGGTTGTGGTGGTTTTTGGGAAGATGATGGTAATATGGTGGTAATAGAAAGTGAAAGTTTAGAGGAAGATGGAAGCTTGGCGAGGTGGGTTAATGGTGAAGTGTTTGGTTGGGAAGATGATGGTGATATGGTGAAGAAGATGAAGTGAAGGTTAAAAAGATGAAGCGGTGCAAGGGAGGCTACGTGAATAAGGTGTTATAGCTGAAAAAATTAGACCAGGTGTAAGTGAGAAGATAAGTCTGTAGGTTAGGCCGGAGTCTCTAGTCAAGGTATGAATTATGGTTTTTATAGAAGGGGATTAGGATGAAGAGTTTGAGTTAAAGTGGGATTGAGATTGGTGAGTTAGGATCTGTTTAGGATAAGTGTTAGTTGATTTAGGATGAGTTTGAGTTATAGTTTAAGATATGGGTTATGGGTTGGATAATGGATAATGGGTCATGGGTTGGATATTGGATCAATTGATATGTTAATGAATTGGGTTGGATATTGGGTCAATGGGTAAGTTAATGGATTGGGCTGGATATTTTTATTTTTTTTTTTTTTTTATTTTTATTTATTTTTTTTATTTACAAAATGTCCCGGACAAAATTCGGTGTTTACAGTTGCCCCTCTTTACTTGTTTCTTACTAGATAAAAAGAATAACTGCAGCTTTTCATTTTATCATAGTGAGGAACGAGTAAAGAAATGAACCCAAATTTTGTTCGGGAGAAACAAAAAATAATGTGAGAACAAAATGCAAGGAGCGATGCGCTCAAAAATTAAAATGAAATGAGCTGATGCGCTTAAAACTTAAAATGCAATGAGCCGATACACTCAAAACTTAAAATGCAATGAGCCGATACACTCAAAACTTAAAATGCAATGAGCCAATGCACTCAAAACCTAAAATGCAAGGAGCCGATGCGCTCAAATTAAACATGCAATGAGCCGATGCACTCAAAACTTAAAATGCAATGTAATGAGCCGATGCGCTTAAAACTTGAAATGCAATGAGCCGATGCGCTCAAATTAAACATGCAATGAGCCGATGCGCTCAAAACTTAATATAATGAGCTGATGCACTTAAAAGTTAAAATGCAATGAGCCGATGCGCTCAAACTTAAAATGCAATAAGCCGATATGCTCAAAAATGTAAAGAGCCGATGCGCTTTAGACATGTCAAACATTTAGACCAGTCAAATGGTTTCTTAAAATTTTTCTTCTCTCTTTTTTTTTCTATCTTTTTCTCTTTCCTTTTAATCATTCGAACCAGCGGCGACTTTGGAAAGCTTTGACCAATCAAACCCTTGTTCACATGCTTTTCTTCATCAGACCCTTTGGTTGAGTTGGAATCCTCTTGACTTACTCTTTTCCTTTCTTTATTTCTTCATTTTTTCAAAACTTAATTTGACCCTTCCTTTTCTTCTTATCAACAAAGGCTTACGCGAGAAGTATTGAAACCATTTCCAGTAAATGTCATATTGCAATCTGCACTTATCGAGATCTTTTAATTTGACTCAATCATTGAAGCATTGCTATAGAATTGTCAAAATCAAACTGTTGACCTTAAATTTATGTTATTTGAGACATAACCTAATGAGTTAAACATGCATTCATGAATGGATAGAAATTTGTTGAATGAACAAACTTCTTTTTATTTCTCTGATAATCAAGACACACATGCTTGAAAGATGAAAGCATAGAAAGAAAAAAAAATTGCAATGGAAAGAAAATTTACCCCAGTATTGGTTCCCTGTTCCTCATTCAATTAGTTCCTTGCAACCGTTTGATAATTTAACCGCTGTCTCTTTTGCTACTTTCCTCAGTACATCTCTCCCTTAATCTTTCAGCTATTTTGCCCCAGTATGGCCAATTGAATGCAGAATAAAAATTGCCCTAGTTTGGAGTATCAGATCTTCTGTCTTTGAGATTTTTCCTATTTGTTTGCCCTAATTTTTGCTTAGGCCATCCTTTCGGGTTTTCAACCTAACAGACTCTTTTTTTTTTTGCTCTAACTTTTGCTTAGGCCGCCCTTTCGGGTTTTCAACCTAACGAGTCCCACTTTTTTTTTAGGCATATAATCTCTTGACGCCATCAGTGTTTATGGGTCTCAGCAATTCTTCTCCATCCATGTTCTACAAAATTAATGCTCCTCCTAAAAATGCATGCTTGACTATGTAAGGACCTTCATAGCTTGGAGCCTATTTTCCTCTAGCATCCTCTTGATTAGGGAGAATTTTCTTCAAAACCAAATCTCCTGAACAGAACTCTCTAGGACGAACTTTCTTGTTAAAGGCTCTGGCCATTCTACTTTGATACAATTGTCCATGACAAATAACTGCTAGTCTTTTTTCTTCTATCATATTCAACTGCTTATACCGAGTCTTTACCCATTCAGATTCCTCTAACTCTACCTCCATCAAAACCCTCAAAGCAGGAATCTCAATTTCTATGGGAGAGACAACTTCCATTCCATACACCAAAGAGAAAGGTGTTACCCCAGTACTTGATCGTATATTGGTACGATATACATGCAAAGCATAGGGCAACATTTCATGCCAGTCCTTATAGTTCACGACCATCTTGGCCACAATTTTCTTGACATTCTTATTTGCTGCCTCAACTACACCGTTCATCTGGGGCCTATAGGAAGCCGAATTATAATGCTTGATTTTAAACTTTTCACAAAACTTCTGTATCTCACCACCATTGAGATTAGCAGCATTATTTGTGATTATCCTCTCTAGAATTCCATATCTGCATACAATGTCTCTCTTGAGGAATTTCGAAAATACCTTTTGAGTGATTGTGACATATGAGGACGCTTCTACCCATTTGGTGAAATAGTCAATTGCTACCAAAATGAAGCGATGACCGTTGGAAGCTTTGGGGTTAATTGGTCCAATGACATCTATTCCCCACATCGAGAAAGGCCATGGAGATACCATGTTGTGCATGGGAAATGGAGGTGCATTGACTCGATCTGCATATATCTGGCATTTATGACACTTTCGAACATATTCTATGCAGTCTGTTTCCATAGTAGACCAATAATATCCACCCCTTAGAATTTTTCGGGCCATCATATGACCATTGGCAATAGTCCCATAGATTCCTTCATAGACTTCAGTCATGATTAAACGAGCTTCACCAGAATCCACACATCTAAGCAAGGTACCATCATGACTTCTCTTGTATAAAACCTCCCCGTTCAAGAAAAAGGCCAATGCTAATCGGCGGATAGTCTTCTTGTTCACCTCATTTGCCCCAGTTGGGTATTCTCTGTGCTGGATATACTGCTTGATATCATGATACCAAGGTTTACCATCTAGCTCGCTTTCCACATTGGCATAATATGAGGGCTCACTATGTATCTTTACTTGGATGGGCTGGACGTTATTGTGGATATCCAACTTGGTCATCACGGCCAAGGTGGCCAAGGCATCTGCAAACTGATTCATGTCTCGAGTCAGATGGGAGAAGGTCACCTTTTCAAACTTCTCGGTTAACTTAGTCAAATACTTTTGATAAGGCACTAACTTCGGGTCTTTAGTTTGCCATTCACCGTTCACTTGATAAATGATAAGTGCCGAATCTCCGAATACTTTTAACCGCTTGATCCCCAGGTCAACTGCCACTTATAAACCACTAGCACAGGCCTCGTATTCTGCAACATTATTTGTGCATTCAAAATCCAGCTTGATAGTGACTGGGTATTATTTTTCGGTTGGCGAAACAACGACGGCTCCTATGCCACTACCATACATATTGACTGCCCCATCAAAATACATATTCCACACAAAGTCTTGTCCTTCTTCTTCTCCTTCTGCCATCAATATTTCTCCATCCGGGAACTCAGACATTATTAGTTGTCCACCCTCGAGAGGGTTTTCAGCTAAATGGTCTGCGATTGCACTCCCTTTGATGGATTTTCGAGTCATGTACTTGATATCAAACTCTGATAATATCACTTGCCATTTCGAGACTCTTAATGAGACATGAGGACTTTCAAATATGTACTTCAGAGGATCCATTCGGGAGATCAACCAAGTAGTGTAATAGAGCATATATTGTCTTAGCCGTTTTGAGGTCTAAACTAGAGCGCAACATGTTTTTTCCATCGCCATGTATCGGGCTTCACAGTCATTAAACTTCTTGCTCAGATAATAAATTGCCTGCTCTTTCTTCCCTAATTCATCATGTTGTCCCAACATTGCCCCTATCGCAGTTGGCAGTACAGTTAGGTACAATATCAGAGGACGACCCGCTGTAGGGGGCACCAACACTGGAGGATTCATTAAATAGGCCTTTATCTTGTCAAAAGCTCCTTGACATTCTTCATCCCACTTTCTTGGTTGATGCTTCTTTAACAACTTGAATATAGGCTCACATGTACTGGTGAGGTTAGCAATGTAATTGAGTCTCCCGAGAAAACTTCTCACTTCATGCTCAGTCTTAGGAGGAGGCATCTACTGTATTGCTTTCGCCTTATCCGGGTCCACTTTTATTCCTTCTCTACTAACGATGAACCCGAGTAATTTTTCAGTAGATGCTCCAAAGGCGCATTTAGAAGGATTGAGTCTCAACTTATACTTTCTGAGCCTTTTAAACAACCTCGCAAGACAGCTACATGACTTTGCCCTTCTTTAGATTTGGCTACCATATCGTCCACATAAACTTCAATTTCTTTGTGCACCATATCATGAAATAATGCAACCATAGCCCGTTGATATGTAGCCCCAGCATTCTTCAATCCAAAGGACATTACTGTGTAACAAAAAGTTTCCCAAGGGGTAATAAAAGTCATTTTTTCTTTGTCATTGATATCCATGGGAATTTGATTGTACCCAGAATAACCATCCATAAACGAGAACCTATGATTTCCTGCTGTACTGTCTACAAGAACATCAATATGAGGGAGCGAGAAATCATCTTTTGGACTGGCCTTATTTAGATCTCTATAATCCACGCACATCCTGACCTTCCCATCCTTCTTGGGTACTGGCACAATATTTGCTACCCATTCTGGGTGTCTTGACACCTCTATGAATCTGGCTTCTAATTGCTTAGTCACTTCTTCCTTGATTTTTAGTGACATGTCAGGATGCATCCTTCTCAACTTTTGCCTTTTTGCTTCTGCATCTAGATACAATGGGATTTTATGCGACGCTATCTCAGGGTCTAAACCAGGCATATCTCTGTAGAACCATGCAAACACGTTCAGGTATTCTTTAAGTAGTGCCATCATTTCCACACGCTCAGGATTGTCTACTATTTTCAATTCCTTCTTGTCTTCTTCGATTCCCATATTAATCACTTCAACTATCTCATTATCCACATCAAATTTTCTTTCTGAGTACTCCAATATTTTTTCAAATTTTTCAACAATTTCATCCTCTTCATCAGATCCAGGGTTTTCTTCATCAAACGTCGCAGGAGAATCAATCGATGAGTTTTCAAGGTCCCTTTCATGAGGCAGACCTTCCACAATACTCGAATCCCTGTGAGGCAATTTGTGTGGAGTTGGAGAGGCAAAAAGAATAAGAATAATAGAACGAAAGCGAGAGAGATATTTTATTTTTTATTTTTTTATTTTTTTTAACAAAAATGTAGAAAGAAAATTGACAAAGGCAAAGAAGATAAATCAAAAGTATGACAAGGAGGAATGATGAATAAACATGCAACTTTATTTAGTTAATGTCTCAAATAATGTAAATATAAGCTCAAAACATAGCTAAATTCAAATATCTGCTCATTACAGAATGACTAGACAATTACTTGGCAACAATAACATCAATCATCGGTTCAGATTGCCAGTTTTTTAGTGGTTCAACAAAAGGATGGATTGCTTTGCACTCTTCTGGGCCTTCTTCATACAATGCATTAATAGTGAGATAGTATTGGGGACAAAGGACTCCTTCAGGCATGATTACCTCAGTTGGTGTCGGAAACGTCTCCCTCAGATGAGGAATGTGCTTCATTCCCTTATCACTCCTTTTTCCCAAAGTCATATTCTCTATTCTCTCATCTAGAGATGCTTCGTACCCCAACCCGAACTTGTCTAGCTTTTATGGACATGAGACCGGTGTCCTAGTGCCTTGCAATTGTGAGCCCAAGCCTTTTCCTTTTTGGTACCTGTTGTTAGCCATGATTCGAGCCACCACATGATTCACACTTTGTGCCAAGGGTTTGTTTCTCCCGAGTCCAGTCTCAATTATTTCAAAACTGTGCCACAAATTTTCCTCGTCTTTCTCTGCACTTTCCACATATGGCACCGAAACTGGTTTTGTCAACATGATTTCTTCTTCTCCGTGTATAGTGATGACCATCCCATTTTCAATGTATTTAATACTCTGGTGCAGTGTAGAAGGAACAGTACCAGCAGCGTGGATCCATGGTCTTCCCAGGAGCATAGTATAACCAGACTCAATGTCCATAACTTGGAACAAATCTTGAAAACTACTTAGTCCGATCTCTAATGGTAATGTTATCTCTTCCAAAATGCCTCTTTTATTTCCATCAAAGGCTCGCACCACCATTTCTTGATGGGACAGTTCATCCTCACTTATTGACAATGAGGTTAGAGTAGACCTTGGTAAGATATTCAGTGCAGATCCCCCATCGATCAAAACCTTTACAACTATATACCCTTTGCATCTAAGGGTTATGTGTAAGGCCTGTGGGTTTTTCTCAGACCGAGAGGTGATCTCTTCATCTACAAATACAATCATATTGACGCGCTTCACTGGGTCAACCATGTTGACAACATTCTCAGGGGTAACATCGAGTTTGACATAAGCCTCACTTAGTACTCTTAGCAATGCTTTTCGATGCAATTCAGATGTCAAAATGAGTGACAGAAGAGATATCCTTGTTGGAGTCTTCTTCAACTGTTCCATCACATCGTATTCACTTTGTTTCATGATCTTCAGAAATTCTTCCTCTTCTTCTTTCCCTCTTTCCTCTTCTTTTGAACTTCCCTCTTTCCTCTTCTCTGTTTCTACTGAGCCATAGCATCACCCACTCCTTGTAATTATATTTGTCACAGACTCTTCATCTTGGTGTATTTCAGCCACTCGAGCCTTTAACGTCTCTTCCTCGACTCCCTTCATCTCTACTTCTGTTTCATAATTCCATGGCACTGAGTGAGTATTATTATAAGTGAATGGTGTTGGCTTCTTGACTATCACCACTACTTTTCTTGGTGCCGGGGCTTGGTTGAGAGGTGGCACTTTGAGTACAAAACGTTCAACCACATTAACCTCTTCAGAGGAAGCTACCCTTTGCCTGGCCTGTATTACTCCCAAAGCGAGTAAACCTTGGACTCGAACTTTAAAGTCCCAACAGTTTTTGATATTGTGTCCTATTCCCCCGCAATGGTAAGCGCAACTTGACTCTTCATCATACCTCTCATCTTCTTTCATTGATGAAGCCGGTGCGGTGATAACATAACCTGCTTTTTTCAATCCCTCAAATATTTGAGTCATCGGTGTACGTAGACTCATGACCTTTCTTATTGGTGGTCCTTCAATCCCCACAGTATTCGCCTCATTCCTTCCACCGTGGTTAGGGATTAGGTTGTTAACAATACTAGGTCCAGCCTCCTCTTGAATATCCCGTTTTCCACAAGCAATAAGTTTCCTTACCACAGTCTTAAAAGACTCACAGTCTTCGATAAAGTGCCCTGGGATATCCATATGGTACTTGCAAGTTAAATTTAGGTTGTACCATGCTGGAAACAGTGGTTGTAGGGGACGTACCGGATTTCCTGAAACGAGGTGAGCATCAAACAACCTTTGAAATAAATCTGCATTTGGAATGGACAGTTTTGGGAAATAGGGTAAGTTTTGGGGACGGAAACGACCTTGATTTTGAAAATTTGGTCGAGGCTGTGGGTAATTTGAGAAATTTTGCGAAGGTGGAGGTGGGTATTGAGTGTAGGTTGGGCGAGTCGATGTGTATGGTTGAGGTATAGGAACATTGTTGATTTGGAATGGCTGGGCATGAGGTGCATTTGTGGGAGGGGCAGTTAGGCTAGGTGGATGAGGCGGTGTAGATATCTGATAGGAAGGGTAAGTGTTTGGGTTATATGGGGGTGCTCGGTATATGGGGTAGGACGGCGAATATCGAGGTTGTAAAGGTTGCAGATTTTGTACGTAACTCACTTCCGACTCCTTTTTCTTAGGGGGAAACCCTTTCTTGAAACCACTTTCATTATTACCAATGGGCAATTTTCCAGCCTTTACTAGAATTTCAATTCTTTTTCCAGCTATAATTAAATCAGCAAAGTCTCGGTAAGCGGCGCCCGCCATTGTCCTAACATAAGGAGCCCCTAAAGTCCCCAAAAAGTACGAGCACATTTCCTTTAGAGTCAATGGCGGTTGCACCTGTGCAGCTAGAGCTCTCTACCTCTGGGCATACTGCTTGAATGTCTCTTCATTTTTCTTTTCTAGTGTTCCCAACTGCTCTCGGGTTGGGGCCGTATCTAGATTAAATTGATATTGTCCCATGAATAAATTTGCCCAGTCGTCCCATGAAGAGATCTTGGAAAGGTCTTGTTGGATGCACCATTCCAAAGCTGGTCCAGTTAAACTTTCATGAAAGAAGTTGACAAGAAACTTTCAATCCTTTGACCAGATTGACATTTTGGTAATGTATGTTTTCAGGTGGAAGAAAGGATTGGTGCTTCCATCGTATTTGACGAATTTTGGAATTTTGAAATCCCTGGGAATGATGATATTAGTAGTAGGGCATAATTCTTCTATCCCAAGGGGTCCATAAGTACTAGGACTCTTGATCGCTTTAATTTGTTCTTCCATCTTTTCCATCCATTCTTCTCTTATCTTGTCATTTTGGATTGCCGCATGACCAGTCCCAACAGGAAATCTTGTTGACATAGACATATGTGGTGGTTCCCAGGCACACTCAGTATTGCTATAAACTTCATTTCGAGCTCCTTCCAAGGAATGATATCCTTCTCCGATAGGAAGTACTAGTGATGCAGCATTTGATGTTCCTCCCACAATAGGTATCGCAGTAGTGACTGCAGGGTTTGTTCTCATGAAAGTGTTATGGAGCTGTATCCCAGTTACTCCTGTAATTCCGGTTGCCCCCATCAAAGTGAGGCTTTCTCTCATGGCTAACAACATCTCTTCCATTCTTCTTTGAGACTCCATAATCTCATTCACCCTTCCTTTCACTTCTTCTACTTCCATACTTAGATTCCTTCCTTCGTTTTCGGTTGCCATTGCCAGAAGCTTTGTTTGAGCCCTTGTGTTGTGAACTCGGGTTTGACTGGTGTCTTCTTTCCTTGGTCGCGTAATGATTCTAAATTTCCTGTGAACAATTAAGGAACAATTTATTAGAAACCACCATGATTATTATTTGTTTGTTAGAAGACCATTATTAATTTGTGCCGAATAGACTTGAGTGAGTATCTTTGATCCTTTTTTTTTTGTCATGACTATTTCTTAGAATGTCTCGTTCAAAAGTTGTTTGTCATAAACATTTCTTAGAACGTCTCGTTCAAAAGAAATGGGTCTCCACGGGATCAGAACAATAATAATGCATACTTTATTCATTTGAAAAAAATCATCAACATCATGTGAGAGAAGTACATCATTTTCAATACATCATTGTCTAGTCTAATTCACCATTCTCAACTGAGCGGGCCTTGATCCTCTGCTTTATTTGTCCAATGAGACTCTTGTAATACTCAATGAAGTCATTCATCTCTGCCGGAGTCTTAAGAGGATCGACCATCTTATCTACCACCTTTAAATAATATGGAATGTCTGTGATTGCCGTGTTGGCTAGGCCTGCTAGTTTCACAAAGCGGTCTCTCAAAAAGTGGGCTTCTTCTTTCCATTCAATGATGTCCTTGTCTTGTTGCCTTACAAGATCTATCATTTTCTACAAGTCCTCCTGTCCCTGTCGCAATGCTGCTTCATACTCTACAATTTCCTTGGCAGTGTGTAACCTCTCAATTTTGATCATGTCTTCGTATCTTGAAGACATCATTTTCATTTGCTGCCTCATACTATCCACTTGCTGAAGAGCATCACTCTGTGTTGCCTTGGCATTCATGAGTTGTTCTTTAAGTTGTTGATTTTCAGCCAAAGCCTTATCTCTTTCTTGCCCTCTGAGTCCCAACTCTTTGTTTACAGCTTCCAGGCATCTTCTGGTCCTTGATATCTGTTCTTGCCCTTTCTTTAGCCTCTTGTTAGCTCTTTCAAGGGCGTAGATTTTCTCAGAATTTTCATGCTTTAAGACTGCACATGCTTGGCGAACCTTTTCTAGTTTTGCTTCTAATTTCCTCTTTTGTTCATTGGCCTCTGTTAGCTTTTCCTTTACTTCTTCGTCTTCTATCGGAGCCAGAGAGAAAGGTTTACTAGCTGAAATTTTGAAGGGTAACTTGACTTCTTGAGCCCGGTCCTTGACCCACTGCTTGTAGCTCTCTTTGACTCCACAGCTTCTGACTCCCAGTTCTCTACCCTTTCTGATGATATTCCTCCAAGCGTCTCGCACTCTCCCAAGTGTCTTGGTACATCCCGTCTGCATGTCATAAATAAAAGGAGTAATCTCCAACTCCGAGGGTGGTCCCATCATGGGATAGCCAAGTTGTCGTAATGCTAACGTGGGGTTATAGGTAATGCACCCCTGAGTACCCATTAGGGAAACGTTAGGAAACCCCTCACACTGATAAATCACAGTTTGCCCTTCCTTATGCCATGGGTACCATACGATCTTTCCATCTTCAAGCTTGGTCAATTCCTCGGCCCATTCACGACCGTTCTTGGTCTTCAATTAGAGCATCTTGAGACTTGTAATGGGACATGGATCCTCGTACCCCCTCTTGAACATGTAAGAGGCTAGCCATACAAACAACATCGGTAGCCAACATAAGATTTGTTTACCCTTCTTTTCATGGCATAAATTCAAGGTGTAGTAAACATCGGCAAGAATGGCTGGGACAGGATTAGCGGCATCATTTCGTCGAGCGAGGAACACATCTATTACTGCGAAACCTACCAAGTCCTCACTATTTGGGAATATAATGCTACCATAAATGGTGAGGGCTAATACATCCATAAAAGTATTCCAGTATTCAACCTTGGCCAGGTGGCGCATGTGCTCTACCAAGTATTTACTTGGGAAACCCTCTATTCCTTTCCTGTTTTGCTTTGCCTCTTGTAAGTCCCTTACATGAACTTTCAAGACCTTTGCTATGGTTGGCAATGATGCATAGTGACCCTTATATTGGTATGGTTTTTCCTTTTTCAATGATAAGCCCAAGATCTGCTCGAACTCCTCTAATGTGGGGGCTAACTGAAAATCTTAAAATGTAAAGCAACGTAATGGTGGATCATAATACTGGGCTAGTGCAGTGATGGCTTCTGTTTGCACGTTCACTTCTAATAGATTCAAAATTTTCCCATATCTTGCGGTGAAGGTCAAACGTTGTGTCTTTTTCAACAATCGCCCCAAACCCACTAAGCTCTCTGTATCCACTATCTTGGCCTTAAGTTGCAGGGTCTTTTTCAAAATTGCCTCCTTGTGATCTAATCCCATATCACTTTCCATTTTTAATCAAAGATACTCACTGCTAGTCCTTAGGCACTGAATTTCAAATGGTTCTCCAACAAACCTGGGGATAAATAATTATCAATGCATGGTTTAAAAAAAAGATTTTACAATTTGATAATGAGTGAGTTGTTAGTCCTTTAAAAGTGATTCATCCCCTTTTTTTTTGGAAAAACTTTTTATTATTTTTTTTATCAAGAGGGATACCAGTATGGTTCATCACATTAACGGACTAAACAACTCACAAGGTATACAGATAAGTCAAAAGATAACGAAAGATATGCTCCCTTTGTGTCTTAATAGGATTTCCTTAACTTGGGGATTTCTATCTTGAGGATCTACGGGTCGTTTCTAAATCATGAAAATTTTCATTTGGTAGCTTTTCTATTCTGAAGGTCTCTAGAGTCAAGTCCCATTTCAAAATGTTGACCACGAAATAGTGGGTAAACCACTAGGTGAGGGACATTTGTGAAAAAGGCGCACTCTAGATGAGGTTTTCGCAATAGCCAAACAGGATGTACATCCAAAATGGTTACCACTACACAACCTCTACTTATCTTAAGCTTCACTCAGACCCGGGTATAGGGCCCCACTCAAATGTGTGATAAATGTGTAGGTGTGGTGGTGTAGGGAGCATACAAACCTTCATTATCCTAAAGACTACCCGCATCCTGCAAAACAAAAACAAAAACAAACAAAAATTCCAAGAGAAATTCTCTATCCTAAGGTTTTAATAACAATAATATAAGAGAAAAAAAAGGTAAAACAAAATATACAAAGATTACAAAATTTTACACAATAAAATTATATGGGTTTGACTCTCAAGAAGTCCCCAGCAGAGTCGCCATCTGTCGCGACCGAAATCGCGGCGGGAGCGGCGAAACAAAATAAATAAATTAGGAGTCGCCACCAATTTTATTTAAATTAGGAAAAAATTAGAAAATCCTTTTTAGAAAATGGTCTTTGGAACCAGATTGGATTCGGGAGTCGGTTATGCATAGGGAAGGGTGGAGACTTAACCCCACAGCACCCCTAATACATCCGTCCTAAACGGTTACCCTAAATTAGTTATGCAAAAATTTAATAATCTCGTAATATATTTGTTTTACCCCTTTTTATTAAAAAAATTAAAAAAACAAAGAATTTGCAAAAATTTAAAATTTGGCTTGACAGAATAAAAATTCTGCTCCTACGTACCCTCAGGTGCAATGAGGAACTCAAAGTCACGTAGTTCTTTAAAAAATAAGTGTTAGTTGGTTAATTTTATTTAAAAGAAAGATTTGATTTTTATTTTATAATAATTTGAATTAACAGGTCGTCGCGACTCTGTTAATCAAATTAGGGTTTGAATAGGTAAAGCTCGCGTCACGCTAGAGACGTCACCCACTGATTATTTATTTAAATGAGATTTATAAAAAATTGAATTTTGAGTATTTATTAAATGGCATTTTATTTTAAAAATAATTTGAATCATTAGATTGTCACAACGCAGATGATCCAAAATAATTGAGACTAACAAGCTGTCACAACTCGGTTAATCCTGTTAAAAAAAAGATCGTTTTACTTTTATTATATTTCGTTTGTTATCCCCTCTTTTTATTTTTTAGTTTTCAGATTTTTTTAATTTGGCCTATCTAGGCCCATTAAAAAAAAAAAGCTACCAGAATTCTAAACCAAGCAAAAGAAAGAGAAAAAAAGCAAAAAAAAAACAAAACAAACAAAAAAAAAGCTTACGAAAATGAAAGTAAAACAAGGAAGGGGGTCTTCTTCTTCTTTGGGCTATTTGCAGAACCAGGGACACATGACAGAGACCGGCGGAGCAGGCAATGAGCAGGGACAACGGTGCGTGGTGACAGCGACAACGGCGCTTATCGGGAGCGGTTTTGCGACGTTGCCGGGAGCGGGTGCGGGTGCGAGATTGTCGGATCTGGTGTGGCTTAGAGCGGCGGTCCGGCGAAGCACTAGGCTCTGGTTCGCGGTCTTGTGTCGTGGAGCAGCACGGTCGGAGGGTGTGGCTGGTTCGGTGCGGCACGACTGGTTCGAGAAGAGTTGGTCGCGCGAGTCTGGCAACGTGCAGCGTGGGTCGTGACCGGATCTGTGTTGGGGTCTATGGTTGTAGTGGTTTTTGGGAAGATGATGGTAATATGGTGGTAATAGAAAGTGAAAGTTTAGAGGAAGATGGAAGCTTGGCAAAGGTGGGTTAATGGTGAAGTGTTTGGTTGGGAAGATGATGGTGATATGGTGAAGAAGATGAAGTGAAGGTAAAAAAGATGAAGCGGTGCAAGGGAGGCTACGTGAATAAGGTGTTATAGCTGAAAAATTAGACCAAGTGTAAGCTGAGAAGATAAGTCTGTAGGTTAGGCCGGAGTCTCCAGTCAAGGTATGAATTATGGTTTTTATAGAAGGGGATTAGGGTGAAGAGTTTGAGTTAAAGTGGGATTGAGATTGGTGAGTTAGGATCTGTTTAGGATAAGTGTTAGTTGATTTAGGATGAGTTTGAGTTATAGTTTAAGATATGGGTTATGGGTTGGATAATGGATAATGGGTCATGGGTTGGATATTGGATCAATGGGTATGTTAATGAATTGGGCTGGATATTGGGTCAATGGGTAGGTTAATGGATTGGGCTGGATTTTTTTTTTTTTTTTATTTTTATTTTTTTTATTTTTTTTATTTACAAAATGTCCCGGACAAAATTCGATGTTTACAACACCCCTCCAAACTTAAAGAAAACAATGTCCTCACTATACATCATACATAAGAAAAATAAAAATAAATAAAACAATAAAAATAATAGAAACTGCCATGAATATGTCAATCTACTTATCATCATCCATATCTAGAAGGGTCTCAATGTCGCCTCCGTTGTCATCATCTGGAACTGCTGGATCCTGATATCGATGCAAAGGTCCGGCTCCACCAAAAGGAGGGTAAGGTGGCTGTTACTGATGAGAAGAGCCCGCACCATCAAAGGGTGGATATAGAAGTATATTTTCACATGAGAAAGCATCAAGTATCTCAGCTTGGCCGATACAAATATGAACAGCAAGCAATGCATATTTAAGGTGTGCAATGCATGTTAAATATAGCAAACATGCAGTACTATTCTACACCTAAATCAGCAAGCAAGATTACATATTTTATATATGCTACACAGCCAATCAATTTGTTGTACCGTGACCAACATTATAGACAGCTACCCCATTACATGTGCTAGACAGCACTTTTGCTTTACTGGACCGAGACCAGCCAAGAATAAATTCATATGCAATTATACATGTGCAAGACAGCATGAGCCAATGTCTTCATTCCTATCAAATGTCTATTTCATATCATAGATATATGTATACATGGCTATACCGTGACAGCTTTCCTTAATTTTTCAATGCCTTCATTTGTATATTCTCTCATTACCAATCCGTATAATATACATATATATTATTTAATTACCAATCTAATAATTAGATCCTTTTGAATAGCCATTATTTCCTTCTAAAGGTGAATTCACATTTTCATTCTCTGTGTAAGTTATAACCATCATTCTCTACCAATGTGCCTATTTCATATCATATATATAGGTATGCATAGCTGTACCGTGCCCATTGTTTCTTTTCAACATAATATAGTCAACATAGCCAACACACAAACCGTGACCATCTCATTTGCTTCCTTTCACACCATGACCACTATAATTAACATGCAAGTGAATAACTTCACATAAAAAAATCAGCACATGGCATAGCTGAATGAGACCAACTAGCATGCAACTTCACACTTAATAACCAGCATGTATTTGTATTCTATGTATATTTTAGATGCACCATGCAGCAACTAATACATATTATATATATATATATAAGGCAGCATATCACTCTGTTATACTACGATTACATGCATATTTACACTTCTAATTCTCATTACTCTTACCTCAGTTGTACCGTGAGACAGCAGCCAATACATTTCCATGTAACACCAAGTTTTACCAATGCTATCCTAAAACTAACATGCACATGCATGTTTCACATACAAAGGCATATTTCATATATGCAAGGTAGCTATTTGCACTGTTGTGCCGTGAGACATTCTTGCAAACAGCCACCTTTGCTGCTGCACCAAAAACATATGTACAGGGCAGCAACTTTTGCTTTACAATTATATTGTTATATATACATTTATATCACATAAACATTTATTTGAATAACTAATATAGTTATTCAAGTATATGTTTATTTCCTTCCCAATTCTAAATTCACGTGCTCACATCTTAAACAAAATGATTCAAATATCTATTATATTATTTGAATTACTCCAAAGTGATTCAAGTATCACATCTTCAAAGTGATTCAAGTATAAATTCTGAATTCTGAGTTCACGTTAACATTATAGATCAGGTTATTCGAATGGTGTACATGCTATTTGAATAAAGAATAGCAAAGTCACCTTGCTGCTATCTACGTCCATTCCAATCTTCAATTCATCATTTCATTATTTCAAATAATCTTCTTCACATCATAATTTCATAAAACGTATACTAGGTAATTTATCTTTCTTCACCGTCCAAGTAATATAATTGTAATATATATATATATGCCATCTTGTAAATCATCACACTATTCATAACCATGACTATTTACTTAAGATATTTCTAAGCATCCATGGAATTTTTATGCAGAAAATACCATACAAAAATCACACAATGAACATCAAAGTAAGAAAAGAGTGAGATGAAATTCAGAACTTTTCCCCTACCAAACCCTAGGATTCAAGCTTCAAGCTTGATCTTGTCCCTGTTCTTCTTTTTCTTTCCTCTGCCTCTTCAATCCTTGCTTTTCTTTCTTGGTTTTCCGGCTGCCCCTGCTTCGTTTCTGCTCCTCTAATTTTTATGGCTGCTGGAACGTATTCTGTGGTGGAGAAACACACCAAAAGTAAAGACTTATGATAAGATTATGTACTAAAAATTTATATTTGTTAGGAACACTTCAATTTTACTAAATCAAGTTTCTTAACTTTCAAAGATATCAAAATAAATCTTAAGATTCATTTAAGTTCTAGTTCTACCATTTTCGTAATTTTCCATATCTGCAACAAGTCAATTCGGTATTAAAATGCATAACTAGTGTACTTAAAAATATCAAATCAATTCTGTTTACCTTGAAACTTTAACTGCACTTTGTTTCATGCATTTGTGACTTATAAATAAATTTTTAATATTTATTTCTTTTATCTAAGTAATTTATACTATTTTCTTGAGTTAAAATAGTCATTTTGCACGTTCTGTATTGCGGCAAAGTGTCTAAACTAACTCAGAAAATCTCAAAATTACTTGGATATGTTAAGC
The DNA here is from genome assembly GCA_029884605.1 of Ormosia emarginata. Classification (NCBI taxonomy): domain Eukaryota; kingdom Viridiplantae; phylum Streptophyta; class Magnoliopsida; order Fabales; family Fabaceae; genus Ormosia; species Ormosia emarginata. Next base: position 19,672,650 of record JAQQTP010000074.1, on the reverse strand, counting down.
AAGTATTATGGTTCATTTCTATCTAATAACATTACCAGCATGTTAATGAGGATGTTACAGCTAGTGTCATTGTTGATAGATTTCTTGACTCTACAATAGTCGTCACTTTGGATTGCAAATTACTGTTCAAACACCTCAAAACTTTGTTAATAAGGTCTTCATTAGGAAAAAAATTTCCTAATGAAGTAAGATGATTTACAATATGAGTGAATCTCTTTTGCATTTTTTTAATGTTTTCTCCTTGATTCATTCTAAAAAGTTTATACTCATGAGTGAGAGTATTTATTCTTGATCTTTTTACTTCACTTATACCCACATAGGTTACTTGTAAAGTATCTCATATTTCTTGGGCAGTCTTGCAATTTGACACCCTAAAAAACTCATCATACCCCAAAGATGTGGTAATGATGTTCTTGGTTCTCAAATTGTATTGGACATTTTTCTTATCTTTATCGATCTATTCACTTCTTGGTGTATTGGTTCTCACACCATTAACAATATGTGTGGGAACAAAAGGACCATTTTCAATAGCATCCCACACATATAAATCAATAGCTTCAATGAAAATCTTCATCCTTTCTTTCCAATATGTATAACAATCCTCAATGAAAAAGAGTGATCTATTTATAGAAGAACTTTATGAAGAAAAATCATTTGACAAAGTCATCACTTTTCTTAAAGCTACTAAGCTCTTTACACAAGAGTCTAACTCTGATACCACTTGTTACCAAGTGGCTTCACTACTCAAGAGGGGGTGAATTGAGTTTATAAAATATTTTCGCAAATATTTCGCACAGAAATTGAATATTAATTTTCGTTGAAGCTATTAATTAATTAAGATGAATGGATAGATAAGATTGAATACTTTCACTCACAAATGAATTAGCCAAGACATAAAGTATTCAAGCAAACATATAAAATAAATACACAAATATAAAGGAATTGAGTTTAGAAGATCAAACACAACATTTATCCTGGTTCAGCTACTTCTTGTGACCTACGTCCAGTCCTCAAATAATCACTCAAGATTTTTTGCTAAAACTTCAAGCTTGAACATGTGCTTGCAACCTTTACAAACTAGAACACTCAACAATATCTTGGGATACCTCACCATTTGTGCTTGAACCTCAACAACAAGGGATACCTCACCCTTACAATCCTTTGAGGAATACCTTACCATTTTTACATAATAATCAAAGTATGAATGAAAGGAAACTCTTAAAAGAGTAGATAATATATATTGAAGCTCAAGGTGTATAAGGATTCACACTTTAATGCTCAAAATAGAGATTTTATGGAAATGACTGTGAAAACTCGTATTAATTCTCAATAATAAATTTAAGATTGATTTCCAACTTTTTTTTTAATGCCCAACAACTTGTATTTATAGCCCATTAAAGATTAGAGTCATTGGGGAGTTGGTTAGAGCATTAAAAGCTTCAAACTAGCTGTTGTTCCTTGTTTTTGAAAAACGAGTTTATTTGAATAATAGTTTTGTTATTCGAATAAAGCTATAAATAGCACAGAAGAAATATGGTTCTGGAACATCGTATTTGTAACACTCCGAAAATTGATAATTTTGTAATAAACAGTCATTTTATAACATTTGTGATTTTTGTAAATTTTTGTGAATTTTTTCAAAAACATTGAATATTTTAATATATTCCTCATTTTACGTGCACGCTGAGCAGAGCCAGGGAAATGGAATATTTTTCTCGAGAACTTTGAATTGTAGAAACGTCGGCGGGGGATCTTACTAAACCCAAGGTCGGGCACAGTTTATGAGGTTTCACGTTTTTTGAGATTTTTATCAGATAAATAAAAATTGTTGTATATTTTATTATTCGTTGGACAATTAATATTAGCTTTGTTAATTATAACAATTATCCATCGAGTAATAGCTTGTAGTAACAATCCCTATCATCTTATCAAAAAATCTACTTTATGTCACATCTTTTAACTTTATTTCAAAAGAAATATTAATTTAATCAAAGCTTATTAAGGGAAACTTCCTAGAAATTTCCCAAATGACACATTTTTCTCTCTCTTCCCTCTCCACTCTCTCCACGGCAGATGCTCATTTTGGGAAGCAAAGGAGTGCTTATCACTTTTATCACCTCATTTCCATTTCAAAACACACAAAAACTCCTATCACCTTTTCATTCTTTTCTCTCCTCTCATTTTCTTCAAGCACTTCTCTCTTCTTCTCTTCTTCTCTTCTTCTCTTCTTCCTCCTCCACGGCACACCCACACATTGGAGACCATCTCCTTTTGTTTGCTAAACAAAGCCCATTTCTTGTTTCCTTCCATCATTCTAAGGTTCTTCTCTTTGGTGGTCATCCACTAGTTCTTCCTCTTCTATTTTCCACCATTGAAGCCAAAGCTTGAAGCTTTTGAGGGTAAATCTCTTGATCCTTTCTTTCTCCTCTTCTTTTTCATTTCTATGGTCATTTCCATGACCATGGATCATTTCTTTCTCAAGCTTTGGTGTTGATTTGTTGAAGTTGCATTTTTAGGGTTTTTGGAGGTCTTGGCCAAAATCTACCAAGAAGCAACCAAGGAGCCTTTTCTTGTTCTTCCTTTAGATAAGAGGGAGATAATCCTCTTTAACCTATCTTGGTGGTGAGGAAACATTGGTTTGATGTTATTGATGAGGGAATCCATGTGGGATTACTCTCTTTGTTGTATTGTATTATTTTCATGATTATGTGGTTATTTGATTTGTATGAATTTATGGATTTTTATTGTGTGTTTTGATGACTATGAATCTATTGATTTTCATTTTTGTACCTTGATGATCATGAATCATGTTTTGGATTGTTTGAAAATGAATGAGAAGCTTTAAAGAGGAATGGGCCAAGATTCTGCAGAAACGAATTCTATAGAATCTTTGTTGATGCACGAGCGCTCAAGCGCTGTGCAGTGAATGCCCAGGCGCTCTACCAGCGCTTAGGTGCGGGAGCTTGGATGCTAAGTGCCCAACATCCAGAATGACTTCCAGTAACGTGGCTCAGTGAGCGCTCAGGCGCTGCGTGTTGAGCGCTCAAGCACTGAAGACTTGGTGCCCAGGTTCCTAGAACAGAATTAGCCAGGAAATGTGAGAAGATAACTATGGCTTCAATAATTGATATGTTATAATCAAACTAAAGTAAATAACTTGATTAATTAGGAGAGTTCCTCTAGAGAGAGAGATTTTATAAGAATTGTTAATCTAAAGTGAAATTCCATAATGAACCTTAAGGAGTGTTTTACCACTTTGATTCCATAGTATTGTTAGACAAAATTAGAATTGTTAATCTAAAGTGAAATTCTATAATGAACCATATCCTGTTAGATTGTTCTAGTAAAATCATAATTTTTCCTATAGATGAGAATTCTAGATTTTTGACTGCCAACTAAGTTTAAGCTTTCTTGAAAGAAGGAGCTCAAGGATACATGTTATTGTCTTCCTTAAAAGTTAAGGGCGAGGCAGATGTGGATGCAATTCCAATGGTTAACGAGTTTTCCGAAGTCTTTCTTGATGATGTACCTGGTCTACCGCCAAAGCGGGAGATAGAGTTCACCATTGATCTTGTGCCTAGATCTGGTCCTGTTTCTATAGCACCCTACAGGATGTCACCATCAAAATTGGTTGAGCTCAAGAAGCAGTTAGAAGAACTCTTGGAAAAGTAGTTTGTTAGACCTAGTGTATCGCCATGGGGAGCACCAGTGTTGCTAGTCAAAAAGAAGGATGGGACTTCGCGATTGTGTGTGGACTATCGCTAGCTAAATAAGGTCACGATCAAGAATAAGTATCCACTTCCAAGGATAGATGACTTACTGGATCAACTGAAAGGAGTAGCAGTGTTCTCTAAGATCGATCTGCGATCGGGCTACCATCAGATTCGAGTGAAGGTGGAAGATGTTCCCAAGACGGCTTTTCGTACCCGTTACGATCATTACGAATATCTTGTAATGTCATTTGATGTGGCAAATGCACCTGCTATATTCATGGATTATATGAATAGAATCTTTCGTCCTTACCTGGACAGATTCGTTGTTGTCTTCATTGACGATATTCTAATCTACACTAGAAATCAGGAAGATCATGCTAAACACCTCAGTATAGTTCTCCAGATTCTGAAGGAGAAGAAGTTGTACGCCAAATTGTCGAAGTGTGAATTTTGGCTAGAAGAGGTCAAGTTTTTGGGCTATGTAATTCTGAAGAAAGGGATTGTTGTAGACCCATCAAAGGTGGAAGCAATTTTGCAATAGGAAAAGCCAAAGACAGTGACAGAAATTCGGAGCTTTGTGGGACTAGTTGGATATTATCATAGATTCATTGAGGGATTCTCTAAGATTGCAGGGTCTCTCACTCAGCTAACGAGAAAGAATCAAGCCTTTGAGTGGACTAATGCTTGCGAAGAAAGTTTTCAGGAATTGAAGAAATGACTAACTACGTCACCTGTGTTAGTTCTACCCAATCCGAGTGAACCCTTCGAAGTGTATTGCGATGCTTCATACTAAGGATTAGGTTGTGTGCTTATGTAAAATAGCAAAATGATGGCTTATGCTTCAAGACAGTTGCGAGTGCATGAGAAGAACTACCCAACGCATGACTTGGAGTTAGCAATTGTGGTATTCGCTTTGAAGATATGGAGCCATTTTCTTTATGGGGCGGCGTTCAACGTCTTTAGCGACCACAAGAGCTTAAAGTACCTGTATGACCAAAAGGAGTTGAATATGAGACAGCGAAGGTGGTTGAAATTTCTGAAGGATTATGATTTTCAACTTCTGTATCACCCTGGAAAGGCAAACGTCGTGGCAGACGCTTTAAGTAGAAAGATGCTCAGTATCTCTACTATGATGGTCAAGGAAAAGGATTTAATAGAGCAATTCAGGGATGTATGGTCCTTTGTGGAATTGGTGTTAGGGAAGATTTGTATGAACATATTCACTATCTCAAATGACTTAATGGAAGATATTCGAGAGAAGCAGAAGGTTGACATTTTTGCAAGAAGAAAAGGAGATAATGAAGCAAGGCGGTGTGACAACATTAGAGGAAGGAACTGATGGAATCCTGAGATTCAGAGGCAGAGTTTGTGTACCTAAAGATCAAGAGCTTAGGAAGTATATTCTCGAACATGCTCACACGAGCCAGTTGAGTATGCATCCAGGAATAATCAAGATGTACCAAGATCTGAAACGGTTATTTTGGTGGCACAGAATGAAGAGTGACATTGCCAGATGTGTGTCGTCTTGTCTGGTTTGTTAGAAAGTGAAGGTTGAACATCAAAGACCTTCTGGAATGTTATAACCCCTAGCTATTCCCGAATAGAAGTGGGACAGTATTGCGATGGATTTGTGGTTGGATTGCTAAAGACTAGAAAGGGTTATGATTCGATATGGGTAATCATTGATCGACTCACGAAGACAGCACATTTCTTGTCAATCAACATAAGGTACAACATAGAGAAGTTGACTCAGCTGTATATTGGTGAAATCATTAGGCTGCATGGTGTGTCTACTAGTATTATTTCTTATAGAGATCCAAGGTTCACATCAAAGTTCTGGCAAAGTTTGCAAGAAGCGTTAAGGACTAAACTTTGGTTGAGTTCTGCTTATCATCCTCAAACCGATGGTCAATCGGAAAGGACGATTCAATCATTGGAAGATTTTCTTAGAGCTTATGCTTTAGAGCAAAATGGAAGTTGGCATGAAGTTTTACCATTGGTAGAGTTCACCTACAACAATAACTTTCATTCGAGCATAGGGATGGCACCCTATGAAGCTCTATATGGACGACGGTGTAGGACACCTTTGTGTTGGTATCAAGATGGTAAGCATCTTACAATTGGACCTGATCTTATACAGCAAACGACTGAGAAATTCAAGATGATTCAGGAAAAGATGAGGACGACTCAAAGTCGATAGAAGAGCTATGCCGACAAAAGAAGGAAGCCCATTGAGTTTGAGGAATGCGAGCATGTGTTTTTGAAAGTTACGCCTACGACTAGGGTCAGCCGAGTTCTGAAATCTAAAAATCTTACTCCTAAATTCCTTGGACCTTACCAAATTCTTCGTCGGATAGGTCCAGTAGCTTACCAAATAGCCTTACCACATTTTCTTTCTAACCTTCACAATGTTTTTCATGTGTCACAACTACAAAAATATATTCCTGACCCGAGCCATGTCATAGCACCGGACATAGTACAATTGAAAGAGAACTTAACATAAGAGGCAACTCTTGTAAGGATTAAGGATAAGAAGGTAAAGCAACTCAGAGGCAATGATATCCCGTTAGTGAAGATAATCTGCAATGACACAACTGGAGATGCAACGTGATAGTTAGAAGACAAGATGAAGGAGCAACATCCACAACTATTCTAAGGAATGAAAATTTCGAGGACGAAATTTCTTTTTAGAAGGAGAGAGTTGTAACACCCCGAAAATTGATAATTTCATGATAAATAGTTATTTTATAACATTTGTGATTTTTGTGAATTTTTGTGGATTTTTTCGAAAACGTTGAATATTTTTAATATATTCTTCGTTTTACGTGCACACTGAGCAGAGCCAGGGAAATTGAATATTTTTCCCAAGAACCTTGAACTGTGGAAACGTCGGCGGGGGATCGTACTAAACCCAAGGCTAGACACAGTTTACGAGGTCTCTACAGCTTATCAAACTTCCTACGACTGTAGCGATCAAGTAATCTGCGAAGTCCTCATTGCTGGCTTCACTGATCAACTCAAAGGTTGGTGGGATCATTATCTCACTGATAATCAATGGAACGACATTCAGAATGCCGTTAAACTCGACCCAGAAGACTATTCTATGCTTAGCGATGGCAAACCAATTCTTGATGCAGTAAATGCATTAATCTTCGCCATTGTTCAACATTTTGTTGGTGATACAACTATCTGGCATGATAGATCTGCTGAGCTTTTATCCAATCTTAAATATAAAACTTTAGCTGACTTTAGGTGGTATCGTGATACCTTCCTTACTAGGGTTTGTACTCGTAAAGACTGTCAACAACCTTTCTGGAAGGAGAAATTCCTTGCAGGTCTTCCTAAATCTCTAGGTGATAAAGTTAGAGATAAAATCCGTAGTCAGTCTCTTAATGGTGAAATCCCTTATGAGCAGCTGAGCTATGGTCAACTCATTGCTTTCGTCCAGAAAGTAGCCCTAAAAATCTGCCAAGACAATAAAATTCAATCCCAACTTGCCAGAGAAAAGGCTCCAACTAAGCGGGAGCTTGGAAACTTCTGCGAGCAATTCGTTCTTCCTAGTGCCAGGAAGAAGAAGACTAAACCAAAACAGATTCATCCACAAAATCAAAAATCTAAATACTTTAAACATAAAGCTTCAACCAAACCCAGAAGACTTAAGCAAGAATTTAAGTCAAAACCTCCAATTGACAATGCCAATGTCCCTAAGAAACCCGTAATTAGCTATAATTGTGGCAAACCAGGTCATATTAGCAAATATTGTCGGCTTAAAAAGAAAAGTAAAGCCTTAAATCTTGACCAAGCTGTTGAAGAACAACTTAATAATCTTTTAATCGAATCTTCTGAAGAAGATTCTGAAAAAGAATTTTCTGAAGATTTAAATCAAATCTAGGATGATGACATCTCATCGTCTAATGGGGATTTTGACTCTCCAACAGTTAATGTTTTAACCAAAGAACAAGATCTTCTGTTTGAAGTTCTTAATTCTGTCAAAAACTCTGAAGAACAAAGTATCTTCTTACAAAAGTTCAAATCTATCATTGAAGAATCTTCTTCTAAAACCATGAAGAATCCAATCATAAGAAACAAGTATGATCTTAAAGAAACAATAAAGAAGATTGAAAAAACATCTTCTAAAAAACCAGTTACTCCTCAAGATCTTCAGTTTGAGATTAACAATCTTAAAATTGAAGTTAAAAATCTTAAAGAAGAACAAAAACTTTATTCTCTTATCATCTCCCAGTTAGGTGATATGCAATCTGATTTAGATTCTGAGAAATCTAAAAAAAATTCCTGAAACCTCAATCGTAATTAAATCTAACCCACAACATGATGATGTTCCATTCTGTGACATTATTAATCAACTCAGAATTCAAAAATTCTTCATTAACATTAATATCAAAATTGATGATTTTGTTCTAAACACTGTTGCACTTTTTGATACCAGTGCGGATTCAAACTGTATTTTAGAGGGAATGATTCCGACAACGTACTTCGAAAAAACTACTGAGCAGCTCAATATCGCTAGTGGATCTAAACTTAAAATACAGTACAAACTTTCATCTGCAACCATCGAAAATCAGGGTTTCCAACTTGAAACCTCTTTTCTGCTTGTCAAAAATCTCAAAGGTGAAGTAATTCTTGGAACTCCTTTCATTAGGTCTCTCTTCCCTTTGCAAATAACTAATGAAGGTATTGTTACCCAGCATCTCAGCAAAACTATATGTTTTCTGTTCCTCAGAAAACCTATTCTTAAAACTCTAAATCCAATTGTTAATCTGATTAACAATAAACAAAAACAGATTAAATATCTTAAGGAAGAAATTTCTTATAAGAACATTGAATCTCAGCTTTCTCAGCCCCAAGTTCAGAAACGCATTCAATCTCTCCATCTTCAAATCCAAAGTTCAATATGTTCTGACCTTCCTAATGCATTTTAGGAATGAAAGAAACATGTGGTTGATCTTCCATATGAAAAGGACTTCAACGATCTTCAGATCCCAACTAAAGCTCGTCCTATCTAGATGAGTCATGAAATGCTTGACTACTGCCAAGCAGAAATCAAAGATCTTTTATCCAAAGGTCTTATCCACAAGAGTAAGTCTCCATGGTCTTGCTCTACATTCTATGTCAACAAACCTGCTGAGATCGAAAGAGGAACTTTGCGCCTTGTCATCAACTATAAACCGCTTAATCAAGCTCTTCAACGGATTAGGTATCCTATTCCTAATAAAAAGGTTCTTCTTAAAAGGCTCCACTCTGCTAAAATCTTTTCCAAATTCGACATGAAGTCAGGATTTTGGCAAATCCAATTTAAGGAGAGTGATCACTACAAGACGGCTTTCACTGTACCCTTCGAGTAGTACGAATGGAATGTAATGCCCTTTAGTCTGAAGAATGCTCCCTCGGAGTTTCAGAGGATTATGAACAAAATCTTCAACTTATACTCAAACTTTACGATTGTATACATTGATGATGTTCTTGTATACTTGCAATCAATTGATCAACACTTCAAACACATTAATATTTTCATTAATGTAATTAAGAAAAATGGTTTTGCTGTTTCTAAATCAAAGATCAATCTGTTCCAAATCCAGATACGGTTTCTTGCCCATAATATCTATCAAGGAACCATCAATCCAATCAATCGAGTCATTGAATTTGCTGATAAATTCCCCAATCAAATTATTGACAAAAATCAACTTCAGAGATTTCTTGGTTGCTTAAACTATGTCGTTGACTTCTTCCCTCAGCTAAGTAATCTCATCAAACCTCTGCATGATCGTCTGAAAACTAACCCACTTTTGTGGTCAGACATCTATACAGGTATTGTCAAACAGATCAAATCGCAGGTAAAGTCTCTTCCATGTCTTTACCTTCCTAATCCTGAAGCCCTTAAGATTGTCGAAACTGATGCCTCTGACATTGGTTATGGTGGCATTCTCAAACAGCGTGTTGCAGACAAAGAGTATGTCATTGCATATGCATCAAAACACTAGAATTCTGCCCAACAGAATTATTCAACTGTGAAAAGTGAAATTTTGGCAATTGTTTTATGCATTACAAAATTTCAGTCTGACCTTTTAAATCAAAAGTTTTTGATTCGTGTTGACTGTAAATCTGCTAAAGACATTTTGTTAAAAGATGTTAAAAATTTAGCCTCAAAACAAATTTTTGCTAGATGGCAAGCCATCCTTTCTGTCTTTGATTTTGATATTAAGTATATCTAAGGAACCTCAAGCACTCTACCTAACTACCTTACTCGTGAATATCTTCAGGGAAAGTAGCAGCATGCCTCGAGGAAGCTTATCATCCTCATCATTCCCTTCTAGAGGAAGGGGCAAAGGTAAGTTAGTTCTATCCGAATTAACTAAAAAACAATCTTCTGAGTCCACTCTTCCTGAGTCATCTACTCAGGTTCAAACTACTCAATCTGGCACTCACAAACAAACAGTTGATGATTACACCATCCAAACACTCCAGGCTTTCCAACAACAAGGCCTTACCAAACTACCCAGAGAATCATGGGTAGATATTGCCTCCCAAGATGATCTTGAAACCCTTATCCAGAAATAGAAAAATAAGGAAATTGTTATCAATTCCCCTAGCAAACAAATTGTTATGTCCTAATCTTGTCCGGTTCAGACCCAAACTGTAACACCCTAAACTTTTGGGGTATTACCGTTGTGTCCCGAATGTACTGTTTTCTGTTTTTTAACTTTAGGATAAATGACGGTTATGTCCTTTTTGTACTGTTTGTTGTTTTTCTGTATGAATTACTGCTTTATAATACTGTCTATTATTTTATTTGGACTTTTTGTGTGATTTGCTCCTGGACAGGAAAATAATATTTTTTCGAGCCGGGGAAATCTTATTTTAATTATTCAGAGCTGGGGGATCTTATTAAACCCAATTCTGAATGATACGGTTAATAATCTTTTAATTTTTAGGATTTTACTGTGAAATAAAATAATTTTATATTATTATAATATTATTTTATTAGTCAGTACAAATAAGCGGTAATGGACCCGGAAATGTTTTGCGGGACCCACGTTTAGTAAAAGCTTAATAGGATTAGTAGCTTAATTAAGCATCATTAGTGGTGGAACATTCAAGAGCATGTGACTAAGCTTAATGACTAGGCTTAATTAGTGACTAAGCTTGATGACAAGGCTTAATGACAAGGCTAGGATTAACCAATGAAAGCAAAGCTTGGTGATCAAGTCTTAATCCTCACCATTCATCAATCCTAAGGCTAGGATGGAGCCAAGCTAATGGACACCTCTTGCCCTTTGAAGTCTACGGCCATTCACTCATTCAAGGTCATTCTTTACTTAATTTTCATGCATTTTCTCTCTTCTCTCTCTTCCAAAAACACAAAACTCCATTGTTGTTTCCTTGTGAAGCATTCGGCCAAGAACCCTAGTTCACCATCCATCCACCCAAAATTTTTTCTAACCAACTTTTATAAACCTAAACACAATTCTAAGAACATCTCTTGTTGAGAGTTCTTGCAAAATCCTTCATCTTGGGCTTGAAAATCTACTTGGGAGATTTTACCTAGAAGGTGAAATTTCTTGTTTTTCATTTCTAAATTCTTTTTCAAAGTTCTAAGCCATGATTGATCCATGGTTTAAGCTTTCTTTCATGGTAATAATTTGTAGAATTTTGTTTAAGCTTGTTAGGTTTTGGAGGAGCGAAAACCGAAACCCTAGAAAGGAGTGAAAGAGTATTTGTCTTCATTTAAGGTAAGAGGAAGACTTAATCTTATCATCCTTGGGTGGTGGTAAGAAAATGGAAATTGTTTGTGATTGTAGAATCCATAAAGATTCATTTGTGTGTTTGTTATTAGCTTTCCTATTTGTGATTTGTATTAATATGCATGTCTACAAGCTTTAAAAATATTGTATGTGTTAGAAATGTATGTGTAAATAGTAGGATGTGAACAACATGTCAAGAATTGCATGAGTGTTCCAAAGAACACACCTCTAAGGCTCACGGCCTCAACCAAAAAGGAGAACCAAAATGTTCTCAACAATTTTCTAAAAGAGTGATTTAATTGACTTAGGTAAAATAACAAGATACAACATGATTTAGAAGAAGAAAAATGATCCAAAGATCAAATATTAAAGTTTTGACAAATTTGGCCAACATGCCTAAGTTGAATATTTTGATTTCTAAAATTGTTTTTCAACAAAGGTTAGGTAATGATACTAAAAGGAATTTTATTACAATGAGTTTTAAGGAATAAAAATGATTAGAACAAGTTTAAAAAGTTAAAACCAATGATTTTAGTGGTTAAAAGTAAATACAGTAGCTTTTGTAAAATTTTTAACATAGAGCTCATATTATATTTTGAAGCACGTTAGTAGTTTTCAAAAGTGTGATTAAATGGATATAATATAAATAAAAGGAATTTTTATGGAAAACTTAGAAAATCATTGTTATACATTTCCTAAGCAAAATACTGTCAATTTTTGCTAAAAATAGACAAATAAGATAGAAAAGATAGCAAATATATTTTATACGGTATGAAAAATATCCTACGTAGTTCAAAAGTACTAAATATTATTTTTGTTTATTTAAACAGTAACTTTTAAGGAATTCGGACAAGAAAATAATTTAAAAACCTTACGCGATTGAGAAAACGTATTAAAAACTCTACGCGATTTTAAAAACAGCAAAATATATTTACGCGATTTAAAAACGTTTGTAAAAGCGACGAGATTTTGAAAACGCGATAAAATTTCTACACGATTAACGAAAACAGCAAATTTTTACTGTCGGGCCAAAGTGGTGGACCTGGACAGGTTGTGAAACAATACTGTCAGGTGGGACGTACTGTATATAAATAGTATTGTCAGGTGGGACGTACTGTATATAAATAGTATTGTCAGGTGGGATGTACTATATTATATAAATAGTATTGTCAGGTGGGACGTACTATATTATATAAACAGTATTGCCAGGTGGGTGCGTACTGTATATATATGAGATTTGCCAATGAGGGTATTTTCATAATTTTTGCCAGTAAGGGCATATCTGAAATTTTATCATGCATTGAGTCATGCCAGTTTTGGTGGATTGATTGACGAGGTGAATAACATCGTGTTGTCGGTGTGATAAGCTTAGTGTTGTTCAAATTTGAATGGACTTGGAGACATTAGTGTGCATAATTCTATTTGTGGACAGTTGGTCGCTCCTTTGGGCCGTGGTAACTGGTAACACACTAATGGACTCGACACGCACTATACTTAATCAAGATCTTGTGAAATCTATTAGTGCAAGCCTGTAGTGACACGACGTATGACAGTGTGCTACACTACTATGTTTTTTTTTCAGTGGGCTATAGACGCAACGTGAGACAGCGGAATGGTTATTGGGCGGTCGACGGTACTAATAGATTTTGCGGGTCGTTCACTCTGATGTCTGTATTTTTAGCTCCATGGAGTAGGGTTGAGTCACATTTCATATATCTATATTCTATACATTTTAATGTTATTTATCTGCACTATTTTATCCATCTGTATTATTTTATTTATCTGTACCATTTGATTTATCTGTATCATTGTATGTTGTTAGGGTATTGAGTTTCTGTATTATTTAATATTATGATTCATGTTATTATGGTATGTTATATTGTATGAACTGTTATACCTGTTGTATTGTCGTTTTCTTATTTTACCATGTTTGTGGTGATATAGATTGTCTTACCTCTTTCTTGTATGTATTATTTGTATATTTTAAATTATGTGTTAAAGAGTTTGAGGAAGAGGAACAGCCTCTTGAGTGTGAGTATCCTGAGGAGGAGGAAGATCAGCAAGCCGAAGATCAGTTCCAGGATTAAGAACCATCCGATCATCCATATCCTTTGGATTGATTGTGTGGATATGACGCTACCAGGATTCTTTGGATTCGTGCAACTGGAGTTTCACGGAGGCTCTGAAGCCTGGCGTCTGCGAGAGGATCGAGATTCGGTGACGTATGTAGGACGTCTGACGGTGACCATACGTACTGAGTTTGATGGAGTGCCGATCTTTTCTACCTTGCTGTATCTACATGTGGAGTTGCCGTTATCTCTTAGGCGTCATTGGGGCGGTATGTTTGATGCGCCTAGCGAGATCAGCATCGTATCGACTGCACGGACCCGTGTCCGTAGAGGGTCGAGGCATCCTGGATATCTATCACCTGAAGTTTCATCTGAGAATGATCCTTCAGAGGGCTAGATATTTATGATGTGTACTTGGGCGCGTCTGCGCTTGTATATATAAACCTTTTAATGCTTTGTTTACTGTTCTGTTTTAGTTTTAAATATAGGTAGTTGTACATTACTTGTATAATCTAAGATGAAACCATATGTATATTATGTGTGATGATAGTGTGCTTATTTTATGTTCCGTGTTATTTTATCTCGTAATATTCTGTTTAATCAGAAAAATTTTACAACCCGTATTATTATATAACAAATGTTTTACAACTTGGGTAGATTTTATTTATCTTTCTTTTATTTTATTTATATATGTGACATCCCCACAAGGGTGTTACACAAACAGGTTACATCACCAAAACTGAATGTGCTCTTCCAGTTATCCAAATGGAAAGGGATTTCTGGGATGTCAATCCAAAAGTCGCTGTAGATAGGATCTTCCCAAAAGGATTTTTATTCAAACTAATATCCCTCGTAAAAACCCAGCCATTTTATGAATATGTCTTAATATGCCTTCTTTGGTCCTATCCCTGACATCCTTCCTACTAATGTTCTTGAAGGATTCAAGAACTTTGAGAAGCGATTTGATCTTGCGTTTGACCCCTGGTCGATCGAGTTGTATTTCTTCTCCAAGTTCTCCATCTCATGGGTTTTCTCATGGCAATTTGTCTATCACACAGGTTTTCTTGGATTTCTTCCATTTCTTGACAGACAAGCATCCATTAAATGGTGGAAAAAATTTGACGGTTCTCATGCCACTATTGATGGAGTAAAAAACTAGTTCAATCAAAACCAAAAAACACTAAAGCCTGCTGATCCTGAGACCAACGTCTTCCTCAATCAAAGAGCTCATGCCACAACAGCTCTTTCTGCGTCAACTTCAAAAGAAGAATTTGAAGAAAATCTCCAAATTATCCTCCAGAATATTGAAGAAGAAAAATTCGGAGGAAAATCAGACTCTAGTTCATATAACCAGAATGCAGACGACTGTTATAGAAAAGATCATGACAGTCATAGCATCCATCTCAGTGATGATGAATAGTCATTCGTTTGACTGGTTACTGTAGCGGAAGTGGCAGAACACTGTTCGTTACTGTACACTGTAGTGGCATTTTCATTTTACTGTTTGTAATAGTAAAATTTTTATCTATTTAACATTCTGACTTCAGACTTGTAAGGGATTTTGAATTTTAGACTTCTCTAAGTTTCTTTAGTCTTACAAAGTGACCAGAGAGAAAGTGAGTTCTCCTCCCTCTTCCCATCTCCCAAACTTGTAATCCTTTCTTTATCTAATAAAGTTTCAATCTTTTTTCACATATAACTTATTCTTCTCTTCTCATCTCATCCGTTCGTCGGATCTTGCCATCTCTGATGCACTTCTGATTTTCACTTTAATGTTTTAAATTTATTTACTTTATTTTCCGCATCTTATATCATGTAAGCAGTTCGTCTGCATCCTACTACTATTCATCCTGCTCTCTTCTCCCCCTCCTTTTTTCCCGTGATCTTCGCCCTATAACTCTGGTATCAGAGACTAATGGGGAAGTAGGAAAGTAAATGAACGAAGTTTAAGTTGCTTTTATCTTATTGAACTGGATACTAACATTGTTATGTTATAATGCCAAAATTTCGTATCACGTGAATATCTTCACCCTATATATATATATATATATATATATATATATATATATATATATATAGATAAATGAACGAGTTTAAGTTGCTTTTATCTTATTGAACTGGATATTAACATTGTTATGTTATAATGCCAAAATTTTGTATCACGTGAATATCTTCGCCTTTATATATATATATATATATATATATATATATATATATATATATATATATATACACGATGCATGGTTTACTCGATGTTGACTTTAATGTAATTATGTTTTATCATTTTCTTACAATATAATGAGAAAAAAAGGGTATTCGCTAATATATATATATATATATATATATATATATATATATATATACGATGCATGGTTTACTCGATGTTGACTTTATATATATATATATATATATATATATATATATATATATATATATATATATATATATATATATATATGATGCATAGTTTACTCCCGATGTTGACTTTAATGTAATTATGTTTTATCATTTTCTTACAATATGACGAGAAAAAAAGGGGTATTCACCAATATATATATATATATATATATATATATATATATATACGATGCATGGTTTACTCGATGTTGACTTTAATGTAATTATGTTTTATCATTTTCTTACAACATGACGAGAAAAAAAAGGGGGTATTCGCCAATATATATATATATGATGCATGGTTTACTCATATAACGCACCTAAATATGACAACCGTAGCGCAATCGTTATTACACCACAGTTACGAAGAATATATTAAAATATTCGACGTGTCCGGAAAAATTCAAGGAAATTCTCATAAATCACAAATATTATAAAACGACTATTCGTCACAAAATTTTCCAACTTTTGAAATGTTACAGTCGTTTACCCAACTCTGCCCAATGTGCATACAAAACGAGGAATATACTAAAATATTCGACGTTTCTGGAAAAATTCTAGAAAATTCTCAAAAATCACAAATATTGTAAAATGATTATTTATCCTAAAATTATTAATTTTCGGGATGTTACAACTCCTAATGTTGACTTTAATGTAATTATGTTTTATCATTTTCTTACAATATGACGAGAAAAAAAAAGGGTATTCGCCAAACCACTCACACAAATTACAACTAAATAGGATTTTCTATAATGTAAATGAACTAGGTCTTAATTTATGTTTTATTTCCACATGGTTCTTTATGGTGTGACGTTCTCTCCTCAAAAAGGGGTGTTACAGTATTCGAATAACATAAGTGTTATTCGAATAAATCCTTTTAAAACAGGTTTATGCAAAACACGTTATTCGAATAACAAATGTGTTATTCGAATAAACAAAACATGCCAAAGCTTATTTTAAACCTTTATTCGAATAAAGCAGGACTTTATTCGAATAAAGCATGATTAAATAGAATTCCTGACTTTGGTTATTCAGATAAAGGATCCTTTATTCGAATAAAACATTTTGAAAAACATTTCAAAGAGCTTTTAAAAACTTGCCAATGGATTCCAAATGTTCTAACAAGCTTTTGGGAACTTGGTGGTTGTTTCTTGAGAAACCAAAAACCATTTTGAAGCCTTTAAAACAAGTGTACTATTTTGATTCTTCAAAAAACATTTTAGAGATTTAGTGTGAACCTCTTTATACCTTTACACAATGATCTAAAGTCCTAAAGCTTTTTTTGAAAGTCTTGGTTACAACATCTTTATGTTTGTTATCATCAAAACAAAAACTTCAAAGGTCAATAGCCAATTACAGTCACGAAGGGGTTTGCTTTCCCAGTTTTGCCTTGTGTCTCGGGGTGGGCTTTCCTTTCATTGATCGTCCTTGGGTGGTGTCCATCTTCGTTGATAATGGAATAGGCTCTTGTGAAGGCTAAAGCTCATTTTCCTATCATTTTGGGATTCGCACGCGAGAATTCCCATTTCGAGATTGGCAGACATATTGTTCGAGGCATTGATCCCGGATGAGATACTCAATGGCGTCATAAAGCTACACACAATCTTCCATAGTATGTCCGTAGCCATTGTGATAGTCACAGTGCTTGGACTTATCCTTTTGCACATGTTTCTTCAATGAGGGCGACTTGGGGATATCTGATAGTTATCAAGACTATCAAATTAAATCAATTTATAAATCAATTCACCAAAATACTTATAGTATAAGGCACAACTGGGTCGAGCTCTTAGATTACTCTAATCAAGCAATCAAATTAAGAGGTTAACAGGAGGGAAAAAAAGGTTGCAAAATTAATTAACATAAAGTAATTCAAAATTGTAAACAGAATTAAGGAAACAACCAATCTAAGGAAATCCACTAATCTTGAATTTAATCCATCATTGATAACTAGGAACCCATTCAATTGTTAATCAAATTCTTGGTCTTAGATTACATCAAGAAGCCTTAAGATGATCTATGAATTCTCCACTAAATAAGCATCTAGAATTTAATTAATCAAGGTTAAATGACTTAAGCACCAATCTAATCCTAAATTAATCTAAAACTAAGAATTCAACCAAGCTTAACAAACAACATCAAGAAGCCTTTGATGCATTGTTTAGTCTCTATAATCCTCATTAAACATGTGGTAGTTATACAATTATCGCATCAACATCTAAGTCAAATTAAGAAATTTAATTCAAATTTAACAAAATCAAAGAGGAATTTGATTAACAAATAAAAGAGAAACTTGATTAGCAAGTAAAAAATAAACTTGATCAATAAGTAAAAGAGAAACTTGATTAGCAATTAAATGTAAAACAATCAAAATAAGATCTCAGAATTAAACATCAAGATTGTCAATCCTTAGGATTGATTTAAAAGGGTCTAGCCCTCCATGGATGCAAGGAAAAAAAAAAAGAAAAGAAAGAAAACCAGAGAGAAAGGAGAAGAAGAAAGATGAAGAAATGAAGTGCAAGCATGAGCAGCTAGGAGAAAATTAAGATTGAGTTTCGTGGTTGCAGTTTTTGCTTAAATAACTATTTTTAAAATTAAAAATCTAAATTTTCCTTTAGCTTAAGGTTAATCCTATTCCTCTTAACTTTAATTAGACACTTAATTCGCATAATTTGGGCTTAAGATGAGAGAGTTATGCCCAAAACATTCTTAATAGCTCTCTGAACCCATCAGATGACTTCAAAGGATGAAAACACCATCAAAACGTCACATTTTTTATAAGTGATCTTCATAAGAAGTGAATATATATATGTTTTATCTTTCAAATGCCACTAATTTCAGGTCTATATCACACTTACAGCTTAAATTATGGCCCAATCTTTGCACATCATCCAGGTTCTAATGATAACATCTTTGTTCTGACTTTGTGGCCCAATCTGACCCATTAGACATGCGATTCATCCTTTGAGCTCTTCATCAAAGTTGTATAGATTTCTCTCAGATTTCCTACAAGATAAAATTCATAATTTTTAGATGTATAGAACTTAAGTTATGCCTAAAATACAAAAACAGTGTAAAATTTTCAATAATGCTGAAAAATACAATTAAGCCCAATTTGAACCCAAACTTATAAAATGTGGTCAAAACCAATCAATTAAGCATTAACTAATATTTGAAAATTGTATTTATCAATATCTTGGAATTTGGTATGGTAGACCTCCTGGTAAATCTAGTTCCTATGGACCTTGAGAGGAGTGTATTCCTCGTATTTTCCTTTTGGAGGTCCCTTGGAGGGGGTCCGAGATGGTCATTTTTCCTAGATCTTTTCAGTTAAGGTTCCTCGTTCTTCTCGAGCTTCCCTTTAGCCTTAACCATCTTCTCCATGTTAATGTATTTCTCAAACTAGCTTTTAAGCTCATCCAAGTCTTTAGGGGCTTTCATAGCAATTGAGGAGGCAAAAAGGCTAGGGTGAAGGCCCACTATAATCCCATGCATGGCAACCGCCTTGTCTATGTCCTTTATCATCAGAGACACTATGTTGAATATAACATCCTCTTTAACATGTTGGTCTTGTATATAGTTTTTGAGATATCATAATACTTGCTTAACATGCCTGTTTAATTTAGTGAACATCTGAGTGAGTTTAGACATTTTGGTATAACACTAAATGTGAAAAATAATTATTTTTAGCTCAAAAATGTCATAAACTTCTTAGATAAGGAAAATAAATATGGAGAATTTATTTCTAGGTCACAAATGTATGAATTATGATGTAGATAAAGTTTGAGGTTAAACTGAGTTAGTTTGGTATTTTTTAATACACTGAGTGAGTGTTTTAATACCAGATTAACTTGACTGATATATGAAAATTTATGGTATTGATAAAACTAGGGCTGAGATGAATCCTAAGATTTATTATAATACCTATGAAAGTTAGGAAACTTGTTTATGGTAGATTAAAGTATTCCTAAGAGATATAGTGTTTCATCAAAATATCTCAATGGCCTTAAGTCTTCCACGATTCCAGCCCTCTTCTTTGACTTTCCTTGGATATTTTCCTCACTTTCAATCACTCTCTCATTTCTCTCTCGTGAAGCAGAAGCAGAAACATAGAAAGGGAAAAGAAAGAAGGAAAATGAGGAGGAAGAAGAGAAGAAGAGAAGAAGAGGAGGGAAGCTAAAGGCAAATCCAAAGCTTGAAGTTCATCCTTGCTACAAGAGGTGGGGATGCTTGTTCCTAACTCTAACCTTTGCTTTTTCTTCACTTCATGCTTGAGTTATGCATGTTAGGTTAGAAAAATAGGTTTTATGGTTTTTCCATGGTTTGAGATGGTTGAACTGGTTGAGAACTTGTTTTGTGGTTCCATTTGTGTTGATACATGCATGGCGGCTGATTTTGAAACCTGTTTGCATCCTTGAAACCTCATATCCATGAGTTGAGAAAATAAGTATTTTGTGAATGATTGGTATAGATCATTTCCTATGAGGTGATGTGTTGGGGAACACTTATAATCCATGTATGGAAGGTCGAAATCTGGTTTGAAAACCAAAGGAACAGGAATCAAGTTTTTTGGTGCATTGGCGCCTAGGTGCCCACTGTCCAGAATTAAATCCTGCATGCTGCGAAAAGCCTGGTGCTAGTGTTGGGTGCCTAAGCACCAGCGATTGAGAGAAACAAAGCTGAGTTTCTGTTGCCAGAGCACCTGAGCGCCCAGTGTTGGCCGCTTGAGTGCCCAAAGGGCAAAATACTCTATGTGTTTCTTATGAAGGGAATGGAGTTTCCTATTGGATGAGATCTTTTACGTATACTTTTTAGTATGAGTTAAGACACTATTAGGGATATTTTATGAAGGAAATAACTACCTAGTGTATGTGTAAAAGATTAAGCCTTTATGCATCCAAGGATTGTGGAATGCCATAGGTAAGTATCTAGTTCCTTGAGAAGCATGGTGTAGCATGTAAAGTCACTTGAGATGTAATGATAGGATGTACTAGATACCATTAGACTGAGTTTATTTGGCATAGTTTGCCCCTCTTTATGCATGTGTTGCTCCTTTGTGAAGAAAGTTGAGCTTAAGGTGCATGAGTGATGTATGCTCCCTTGTTTGTTTTGGTTGAGCTATAAGAAGTGCTAGAATCATGATTTAGCTCCTTTGGGTAATGAATTTGAGCTGGGATTTCATGTTTTTTTGGTTTTTTCTTTTCACTTGGTCAAGTGGACCTTGTGATATGCTAATGTGGTGTATATGTGATTTTAATATAACATTGCATGTTTTTATACTTGCTATTTATATGTATTGTAACCTTATATGGTGTGCACAATCATTTGACCTGAGAGTTTTATGAAATGATGCTTGATAGGAGAGGGGATTCTAAATTCTCGCAGTAGGCAATGCTATTATGGTCAGGGTTATAGGTAAAGTGATGTGGTGTGAGACCATTCCTTACTAGGTAGCGTGAGGGCTTAATTGCCTATCCTATCAAGAAAAATACAAGGAGTGGGAAGGTTCCTGGGAATAAGCAAGATTTCTCATGGTTTTTGAAAATAAAACTTTGCACAAGCATTTCATAAACATTATCTTAGGACATTTCTTAGGCATAATCATAATGCATAACATAAGCATTGCATTCAAATGACAGTTGTATGGGCAATTGACTTGTATGTGGGAAAAAGATATGTATTGATTATA
The DNA here is from genome assembly GCA_029884605.1 of Ormosia emarginata. Lineage (NCBI taxonomy): Eukaryota > Viridiplantae > Streptophyta > Magnoliopsida > Fabales > Fabaceae > Ormosia > Ormosia emarginata. The sequence goes on along the minus strand of JAQQTP010000074.1, from coordinate 19,651,025 downwards.
GGTTTACTTTGTGAGTATTACATAGAGCAATTATGTTAATATTCCTATAGTATTGAGATGTGACTCATTTACTTATTGCAAACATAATATGTTGTTTGTTGATTTATTCATTGTGAATGGTTAAATTGAGCAATAATTACACCATATTTATGAATAAATGAACTTTCTGCCTCAGGAAGAGAAATGAACAGTTTTTGGCTTATGTCACCTTTCTAAAGTTAATGAATAACTTGTTTTCCCCGAAGCAGTAGGAGGTATCATAATGCCATGTTTTACAAACTGATTACTGAGAATTGTGAATTCTCACCCCGTTTGTTATTTCCATGATAAATCTAGGTCAAGATTCTTCCAAGAGGAAGAAGAAGAAGCAGAAGAGCTAGATAGTTTTATTTTACTCTTTTTGTATCAATGCTCATATATGTGGTATTTGCATTAGGATTTGTATATTAGTTATTTTTTATGGGAATTACGAATACATCACGCAGCGAAAAAAGCAAAAATTCCCACCAAGGATCCATGCGAAATAGACCATAATCCGAGTGTTTTTTTAAATGAGTTTACCTCTTGAAGCGTGATAAACACAAGCGACATGAATCACCAACACTGTAATAGCGACGATGTCTCTGCGGTATCCACATGAACAAACTCACGAACGTCCAACATATGCAAAAGGAGTCTTACGTCTCTGACACAGTGCTAGCTGCGAAGAGAATAGAAGGAACCTGTCACTATCTCACTCACTTTCTGCAGGTGTTGCTAAGGTACTAGTGCCTCCCTTGACAGCCCCTTAGCAGTGCTATTTATAATAGCTGACTACCCTCAATGAGTGAAAGCAGCAGCAAGGTAAGCTGTGTAACCCTAGACTCATTTGTTATGAGTTTGGCCCACAATTGAATCCAAGTCCAACTTGGATCCTAATTACTCTAATTTAGTCTGCTCTATGTGTGTGACCCTACAGGTTCTCATAACATTTGCAGTGATATTAAAATCTCATTTTAATATCACAAGTAGTGAGCAGTATCTAGCAACACATCGCTACCACCTAAGTAATGAGAATGTCACTGATTTGACATAACCTTTCAATGACTAATGTTTCTATATAGTTTAGTTCCTTTATCTAGATATCTAGATTGAACACAAGGCATAGAATGCGTCACTCTTGTATAGTTCAATCCTTTGTTTCCTAATACCCGAGTAGACTTAATAATAACAAATGAGATCGATATCTTATATCGACTCATTTGAGCATGGTCATACATTTCGCAATCTTACTCAATCAGGGGGCTCGAAGATATCGCTCCTGTTATGTAGGAGGGACAAATCCCATCTAGGTCACTCACATCCCTCCACATGATTCACAGTATGTCCAATAACTAACTTTATAATCACCTTGGTTACAGATGACATTTGACGGCATTAAAAACACAACTCCTCATGTAGGAATCGTAGTGATTTCAGGTCAAAGGACCGCATACACCATTGTCACTATGAGAATCGCTTATGACACTCACATAACGATCCATGTAGCGTTCTTATGGTGGATCTGTCTAGTACATTATTACTCTAATATGTACCCATGTGAAGACTTGATATCTCATATCCATGACCTATGAGTTGTGGTCATCAGTCTACGCACATACTAGTCTTAATGTATTATTATTGTCCTAATTAATAATAATACTTGACCAGAGACATTTAAGAATAGTATTTTATCTAATACGATCTTACGATCAAGTCATCAACTTGATATCTTAAGGCATCAAATTTACTATTCTAAGGACTTTATTATGTTTACAAAAAAGAACAATAAATGAAATGTCTCATATATTAAAAAATAGCATAATACAATATATGTAAAATACTGACAAAATGTATCAACCTCTAGGGCATAATCTCTCATGTGTAGCATGCTCTTGATAGAGCTTTTTGAGGTGTACGATCATATCGTAGGCATCCATGTTCTCGTGTCGCTTTTGGAGCTCAAAGTTTATAGTGGCTAGCATTAGACATCTGATGTCCAAGGCATCATCTTGATGCTTCTTCTAAGCATCTTTTTCAGCTCTAAGGGCATTAGTAGCAGGTGGTTCAAGAACAGATTATTCTAGAACATATAACTTTTTCTCTTGCTTGAGTACAATCCTCGAGTTCCTGTACCAGTCTAGGAAATTTGTCCCAGACAACTTGTTCTTCTCAAGGACTGATAATAATAATAAGTTACTTGAAGTGTTTGTTGTCATGGTAATCTATCAACAAAAAATATGCAAAATATAAGTATCATGCAATAAACATATTTAATAAGGTCTTTAATTAAATATGTCTCTCACTATTTTATTCAAATCAATGACCCTCATCATTGACTCAGAAAATCCCATTGTAAGATTTTGTAGTGGGCCAAGATCCATATTTCACCTAGCTTTGAGTCAGCTTTGGCTGATCACCCAAAATTCGATTATTTAGGTAGGAAACTCTTTCCAGTTACATCACATGCAACTCTTGGATAATTGAGTGAATAATACTTATTATAATCCATCCAATGGACTAAAGCCTAACTCCATGCCTCTAAGCCTTCAATCTTATTGAAATGGCCTAGTTAAGTCAGACCCAATGATTGGTAGTTGGATATTACCCTTATCCCATTGCGTCTTACTGATATAGATAAAGGCATCCTGCTTTGGTAGACCTACACTTAATCGATACTAGTCTTGACTCAGTACCACGCATTAGAAGACATCACATAATAACTTAATATTTACTTTTGAGGGAATTTTTATTATTATTAGATTTCACTATTTATTAAGTTGTTTATCATACCATAAACATCATTCATGCATCTCATACATATAAAGTATATAATAAATGTAACATGGTTATGGCCCCTAAGAGAGAACCATTAACTAAAATGAGGGAGCGAACCAGCTTCACAAGCGTCTCCCACCAACGTCCATATTTGATGTTGCCTTCATACCTCCATATCAAGATTATATTATATAGAAACCTCTTTTACATTTGAGGGGAGTTAAGTGAGAAGAGAATGTATAATTAGAATGTAGTGGGAAAGGCATGACACGCAGGTCGTATTTTAAAATAACCAAAAAACCGATAAAAGGAGGACTAAGGTCATAATCATGCACCATGCACCACAAAGTACACATAAACACAAAACAATAACACATTATTACTTTGTGAGTTATAAAAATAGATTTGAATATCACACCTTCAAAAAGATGCTCTACACAGAGGTAGCATGGGTTGGTCAGCGGGTGGGGGTCAAGGGGATACCGCCCTTTGCGAGGTGTCGGGCAGTGCCCCGGCCCGAAAATTTGAACCATAAACAAGAGTTGAATCTCTTATGCTTCCCTTGACGGCTAGGGTATCAACACTTGAACCCTAAACCCAAAAACACATGAACACTTCATGTGCCATAGGGAACCCTTGTGTCATTGTTCAACATTTGAACCTCTTGCGCCTCCTTGATGACTGATAATCACATATTTTATTCATTAAGAAACCCTTATGTTTAGTCATTTACACTCTCCATATTCTTAATTGATTGAGTTTGGTATGATTTTGTGAGTTTGAGCTCAAATTGGTCCTAATTGAATATTTTTAGCATTATTGAGAGTTGACACTGTTTCTGTATTTTGGCCATAACTTGAGTTCCTGATATCTGATAATCATGAATTTTACCTTGTAGGAAAGCTACGAGGAAGCTCTACAACTTTGATGGAGAGCTCAAAGTCCAATTCAGATGTCTAAGGGACCTAAGTTTACATGGAAGTCAGAATACGGGTTCCGTCACTAGAATCTGAATGGTGTGCACTCATAAAATCATATCCCAAGCTGTAATAATGGAGATGGGCTGAAATTTGGACAGTTGATAGTTAAGACCCAAATAAACAACCTTCATGAAGAACACTTTTTGAAAAAATGAAGTATAATGGGTCAGTTTGAGCCTGCAAGTCGGAACAGAGGTGCTGAAGTTGGGTTTGAGTGACCTGCGGTATTTGGGCCATATCTTGGGCTGCAGGAAGCCAAATTGGACAATCCAAATATGCATGTTATAGCCAAGACAAAGATCTACAATTTTCATGAAGAGTACTTTTTGTGGATCTGAAGTCTAGTTGGTCGTTTTTGGCTTCCAAGTCTGATGTCAAAATTTTTGTCCTCAACCACTCCTCTCACCAACCCACTCAACCACTCCTCTCACCAAACCACTCAACCACTCCACTCACCAACCCATTCAACCACTACACTCACCAACCCACTCACCAACCCATTCACCAACCCATTCAACCACCCAACTCAGCCACCTACTCTCCTTTGTCATTTTGTTACCCTAGACTTCTATAAAAGGGCACCATTGGTTATCATGAAACACAAGTTGTATTCTCCTTAAATTCTCTCATAGTTTCTTCTTGTTTCTTCATAGTTTTTCATAGCTTTTGTATATTTTGATGATTTCCTTCATTGTAATAGAGAGCTAAGTTACTTTCAGTCAATTTGGAACTCTTGAAGAGATTGCGGTTTGGATTCTTGAAATCTTGGTTATGTATCGTATTTGATTTATATTTGGATTCTTCTTCTCTTCTTCTTCTTCTTCTGTTTTCTTGATCCTGAATGCATGAATAGTGATTCTGTTTATGTTTGATCAGATTTGATCTTGTTTTAAGATTAAGTATTGTGATGAAATTTAGAACTGATTAATCTGAATTAATCACATAAATGGAGATTGAAGATTTGTGATGAAACTTAGAACTGATTGATCTAAATTAATCACGTAATTGAAGAGGTTAGGTTACTGATTGGTGCCTAGGTTAATTGAATTCGGTGCTTAAATTGACATATATCTACATGAATGGTGCGATTGCAGATTTGTGTTTATTACTTGTCAATTGAATTCTGGACGATTGTCTAGTATGAATTCTCGGATCTAATGCTTTGAGATCTCGGTATATCCAAGTTAACCATTCAAATGTGCTTCAAATGTTTGTTGAAAGGTTTATGATTGAATCCACCCAATCTCTGGATAGATTTCTGAATTGACTGTTCTTTAATTGTTATTTCTTCCTTTAATTTTGTTAAGTGCGATCTTAAACTGTTAAACCCCCCTTTTGCTAACTTTCACTTGATTTGATTAAATTGCGTCTACAATCCTCGTGGAGACGATCCGGTGTTGTCACTATGCTACAAGCTTAGGTAATAACTTCGGTTATAATTTTGACTGAGTTCGGCGCTCGTCAAAATTTTGGCGCCGCTGCTGGGGATTAGTAAGTGTAATCTTTTCATTTTAAGTGTTTTTACTAACTTTTGCTTTTTATTAACTTTTCTAACATTTTTATCCATTGTCTAGTGTATTTTGCTTATTTATTTGTTTTTGTGTGATGCATGACTAGGTCCGAGCCTGATAACTTGGTTGACTTTGATCCTGAGATTGATAGAACCTTGCATAGGTTGATTAGAGCTCGTAGGCTAAGTGCAAGAACTGCTTCTGAATTTGATCTTAATATTGGGAGTGAACTTGAGATCTTGAATAATTCTGAAACCATGGCTAATAACATGCAGAATAGAACTCTTAAGGAACTTGCTGCTCCTGATATAACTAACCAGTCTTTGTGTATTCAATACCCAGATCTTGATGCTGATTTTGAGTTAAAATTTGGATTGATACATTTGTTGCCCAAGTTTCACGGTTTTGCAGGTGAGGATCCCCATAAGCATCTAAAGGAGTTCTATGTAGTTTGTTCAACCATGAAGCCACATGGGATCTCAGAAAAGCACATCAAGCTGAGGGCATTTCCTTTCTCACTTGCTGATACAGCCAAGGATTGGTTATTTTATCTTTCACCAGGTTCAGTAACAAGTTGGAATGACATGAAGCGGTTGTTCTTAGAGAAATTTTTCCCTGCCTCTAGAGCTGCTGCTATTAGAAAAGATATATGTGGCATAAGACAAATGACAGGAGAGACCTTGCACGAATATTGGGAAAGATTCAAGAAGCTGTGCTCGAGCTGTCCCCACTACCAAATCACCGATCAACTCTTAATTCAATATTTCTATGAAGGCTTGCTGCCAAATGACAGAAGCATGGTGGATGCTGCGTCTGGAGGAGCCTTAGTAGACAAGACCCCTACGGCAGCGAGAGATTTGATAGCAAACATAGCAGCCAACACCCAACAATTTAGCACACGAGTTATTACCTCAACCAGAGGAGTCAATGAGATTCAATCGTCTCATGTAGACCAACAGAGAATGGAACACAGACTTGATGAATTGACTTCTTTGGTGAGGCAGTTAGCAGTGGGACAACAAGCACCAATGCAGATGGCTGCAACTGTGTGTGGCATTTGCTCTTGTTCATCTCATCCTACTGATGCATGCCCCACACTTCAGGATAGTGGTTCTACTTTTCCAGAGCAATCAGTTGCAGCAGCTGGTATTTTTCCTGGTAGACCATAATATCAGCAATCACAAAGAAGAAATTTGTGTATGATCCATTTTCTAATACCTATAACCCTCGGGCCGGAGGGACCATCCCAACCGAGATATGGAAATTCTCGTTAACAACAACAACAACCTACCAACAAGAATAACCGCAGCTTTAGATACCAAGCTACGTGCCCTAGCAACAAGTACCAACCACTTGCATTTAGGCAAGCACAACTCGCGCCGCCACCCATGCAAAGCACGACTACTGCTCCAAAGCAGCCCACTCCACCGAGCCACCTTTTGAAGACTTGATGAAACAATTTCAGCAGAATGTCAATGCCACCATCCAGAATTTACAAACTCAAATCGGGCATATGGCAACCACTCTGAGTGAGTGAAAAGTCAAGGGTCGAACCAATTGCCTTCACAAACAGTCAACAACCCAAGAGGCAATGTAAGTGTCATTAGCTTGAGAAGTGGCAGAGAAGTTGACGGTCCTACTCCACCACAACCCGAACTACAAGTGCAAAGAACCGTAAGGTGACCGAAAACAAAGAAAGTGGATAGCTCACCAAAAATCAGGACACGTAAGAAATGTGCGAGAATTCAAATCGCCATTCCACTACCTTTTCCAAACGAGTCACACGGTCAAACATACTGCGCAAAACGTAAATAGAAAAAGAAGTCATGGACACATTCAGGGAAGGTGGAAATCAATATTCCTCTCTTGGATGCAATCAAGCAAATTCCTAAGTATGCCAAATTTCTCAAGGAGCTATGCACTCACAAGAGAAGACTTAAGGGTACTGAGAAGATTAGCATGGGCAGAAATGTTTCTGCAATGATTCTCGCCAAGCATGCCACGTAAATGCAAAGATCCTGGAACTTTCACAATTCCTTGCACGATAGGCAACTCCAGATTTGAACATGCAATGCTAGATTTGGGTGCTTCAATCAATGTCATGCCTATGTCAGTTTATAAGTCATTGAACATTGGCACTTTGCAACCCACTGGTATCGTGATTCAGTTGGCGAATAGGACCACTGCTCATCCAACAGAGTCTTGGAAGATGTGTTAGTTCGGGTGAATGAGTTAATTTTTCCAAAGTGGACTTCTACGTCTTGGACATGGAAGATGAGTCTTCAAAGAAACCATGCTCCATTGATTCTAGGCAGACCATTCCTCAAGACCGCCAAGACCAAGATAGATGTGCATGCTGGCACCCTTTCTATGGAGTTTGGCGATGATTTGGTACAGTTTAACATTTTTGATGCCATGAGACATCCCCTAGAGGAACATTCTGTTTTCCATATTGATATGATTGAGATGCTGGTTGATGATGCTGATTTATATGCTGAATTCCCTGATATTGTTGACTTTCTGGATTCTATTTCTTGTGATACATGTACTGCTTGTGATATTGAGCCGTGTGCTGCATGTGCTGCATGTGCTGAGATTTATGCTAGTATGAGTGATGATGCAATTGCTGACTTGAATGATACCGCATGTGAAAATAGAAGTCAGAACTGTGCTGAATTTAATGTTGCTGAATTAGTTGTTTCAAATAGCTTGCTGCCTTCCATTGTATAGCCTCCATCCTTAGAGTTGAAGACTTTGCCAGACCATCTTAAATATGCATATTTAGGAGATGGTGAGAAGTTGCCAGTGATTGTTGCTAAGAATCTGCAACCTGAACAAGAAAAAAAATTGCTGCAGGTTTTGAGGCAGAATAAGCAAGCCATCGGATGGACACTTGCAGATCTTCCTGGTATTAATCCCTCCACATGCATGCATAGGATTTTATTGGAGGAGGACACGAAACCAGTAAGGCAACCTCAAAGGAGATTGAACCCCTTAATTCTAGATGTGGTGAAGAAGGAAGTGACCAAGCTACTTCAAGCTGGCATTATTTATCCCATATCAGACAGTAAATGGGTGAGCCCCGTGCAAGTTGTTCCCAAGAAATCTGGGGTCACAGTAGTTGAGAATAAGAATAATGAACTTTTACCCACAAGAGTTCAGAACAGTTGACGGGTTTGCATTGATTATAGGCGGCTTAACCAGGCTACCAGAAAAGATCATTTTCCGCTACCTTTCATTGATCACATGTTGGAGAGGCTAGCTGGCAAGTCGCATTATTGTTTCCTGGATGGATATTCGGGCTATTTTCAGATTCATATAGCCCCAGAAGACCAAGAGAAGACTACTTTCACTTGTCCATTTGGCACATTTGCATACAGGAGGATGCCCTTTGGTCTGTGCAATGCTCCGGGCACCTTTCAAAGGTGTATGGTAAGTATCTTTTCTGACTTTTTAGAGAATTGCATGGATGTGTTTATGGATGATTTTACTATCTATGGCTCTTCCTTTGATGCATGTCTGGATAATCTGGCTCAGGTTTTACATAGATGCATTGAAACTAACCTTGTTCTGAATTTTGAGAAATGTCATTTCATGGTAGAACAAGGCATAGTTTTAGGGCATATAATATCTAGCAAGGGTATTGAGGTAGATCCTGCGAAAATAGATGTTATTTCATGCCTATCTTACCCCACATGCGTGCGGGAGGTTCGTTCTTTCCTTGGTCATGCAGGTTTCTATAGGCAGTTCATAAAAGATTTCGGCAAAATAGCTCTTCCACTATCCAACTTGCTACAAAAAGAAGTGGAGTTCCATTTTGACCAGAAAATGCAAGGATGCCTTCAATCACTTGAAGCAAGCATTGACCAATACACCTATCATCCAACCACCGATTGGACACTCCCATTTGAGCTCATGTGTGATGCCTCTAATTATGCTTTGGGAGTTGTTCTTGCACAAAGGGTCGGCAAGATATCTCATGTCATCTCCTATGCTTCAAGAACTTTAGATCCTGCACAAGTCAACTACACCACCACTGAAAAGGAACTTTTAGCAATTGTTTTTGCTTTAGACAAATTTCGATCATATTTGCTTGGTTCTAGAGTGGTTGTGTTTTCAGATCATACTTTTCTCCCGAAGAAGCTTGATGCAAAGCCTAGGTTGATTAGGTGGATTTTGCTCCTCCAAGAGTTCGATATTGAAATCCGTGATAAAAGTGGAGCAGAGAATTTAGTGGTTGATCACCTAAGCCGAATTGAAAGGGAGGCAGATACTTTTCCTATCCATGATGTCTTCCCTGATGAGCAGCTTTTCAAGCTGCAAGGTAACATTCCTTGGTTTGCTGATTTGATAAATTTCTTAGTTGCTGGTGTTTTCCCTGCACATTTTACTAGGGCTCAGATTGATAAATTGAAGAGTGAGTCAAAATATTATGTGTGGGACGACCCTTATCTATGGAAATTTTGTAGTGACCAAATCATTAGGAGATGCGTGCCTGATAATGAATTCCATTCTATTCTTAGCTTTTGTCATACACTTGCATGTGGCGGGCATTTTAGTCCCCAAAGGACTGCTAGGAAAGTTTTGGAATCTGGATTATATTGGCCCACTCTATTTCATGATGCATATGTGTTTTGCAAATCTTGTGATCAATGCCAAAGAACAGGAAACACTTCTCGAAGGGATGAGATGCCCCAGAAATCCTTACTGTTCTATGAGGTTTTTGATGTATGGGGTATTGATTTTATGGGACCCTTTCCTGTTTCTTTTGGTTTTGTTTACATTTTGCTAGCTATTGATTATGTATCCAAGTGGGTGGAGGCGAAAGCTACTCGGACTGATGATTCCAAAGTTATTGTGGATTTTGTTAGATCACAGATTTTCTGCAGGTTTGGAGTTCCGAAAGCCATCATCAGTGATCAGGGTTCACATTTTTGTAATCGAAGCATGGAAGCTTTGATGAAAAAGTATGGGGTCTTGCACAGAGTTTCTACACCTTACCATCCCCAAACTAATGGGCAAGCCGAGATTTCCAACAGGGAGATCAAGCAGATACTCCGAAGACAGTTCAACCTAACAAAAAGGACTAGAGCAAAAGGCTTGAGGATGCTTTATGGGCTTACCAGACTGCTTATAAGACACCAATTGGGATGTCTCCGTATCGGATTATTTTTGGAAAGGCCTGCCACATGCCGGTGGAAATTAAGCATCGTGCATTCTGGGCGGTGAAAAGGTGCAACTTGGACCTAGATCAAGCAGGTATGGAGAGGAAGCTGCAGCTGCAGCAATTGGAGGAGATCCGCTTGGAGGCTTATGAAAGTTCCAAACTTTATAAGGAGAAGACCAAAGCCTTCCATGATAAGTTAATTCTGAGGAAAACATTTGAGATTGGTCAAAAAGTTCTCCTCTATAACTCCCGCCTCCGACTCATGCCTGGCAAGTTAAGGTCTAGATAGGATGGACCATTTATTGTTACTAAGGTTTTTCCTTCTGGTGCTGTTCAGATTAAAAGTGAGGTCACTGTCAAAGCTTTCATCGTAAATGGACACCGCCTCAAACAGTATCATGAACTTCCAAAGAATGCAGAAGTGGAGGTGATGAACCTTCTCCACCCACATTATGAATAAAAAAAAGAAAAAAGAAAGAAAAAAGAAAAAAATAAAAAGAAAAAAAAAAAAATAGTTGTGTGCCCGACAATGAGGTAGGTAGTGTCACTCGAAGCATGTGGAGGTCATTTTTTTCTTCACGACAACAACTGCGAAAATCTTGCAAGATGGACTTTATTGGCCTACTTTATTCAAGGTCCGTTACACCTTTTGCGAAAGTCATGCGGAAATTGGTCAAAAAAGTTCTCGCTTTGAGATTTTCATCTCGCACCTACTCCTTGGAAAATTGAGATCTAGGTGGCGCGGTTCTTTTTTGTTGTCAAACACGTGTATCCTCTCGGGGACGTAGATATTGAGGATCCTAGGAATGGTACTGCGCTTAAGTTAATGGACAAAGACTCAACCATTCCTAGAAAATCAAGTTCTTGAGTTCTTTGTGTTGCTTAGGTTAAGTGGCGGATACGGTGACTCGTGACTCTCAAGTCGGTTTATTTTTCGCTTTCCCAAAATAACTGAACCCTTCTTCTCCTTCAAAATGGATGTCATTCTTTCAAACCTGAGAAAACATTTTCCTTCTCTTCCTCAAAATGCTCTGAGAAAAATCTACAAAGTTCGATGTGAAAGATTGAGAATGTTAATGCACAAAGGTATGCCAGAAGATGTACGCTGGATAATTGAAGCAAAGGTCCGATTAGCAGGTGAGTCCTCAATTTCATTTGACTCATATATGCCCGGTCTTGGAAGAAGTTCATATTCTAAAAGGAGAAGAGCAAAAAGGTTACAAGTCTGTCACAAATGTGGACGATGGAACTGCAACAAGCGATGTCGTACTTTGGGGATGGTTTCCGCAAATAGAGAAGATAAAATTTTCTTCATTAAGAATGGACTGAGTAAGGAGTCATTAGATAATATCTTATTGACTCTTGAGACGCATTCTTGTGGATTGGTGCATCGTGAAATTCTTAAATTGTGGAATCTCTTCAAGGATGAAGAAAAACGCTACAGTCTTGGGAATCTGACTCTAAAAGACCCTGTTTACCAATTTATAAGAAAATTGGATGGGAAGCTTATCCTCGACTCATAGAAGATGTTTAAGTCGTTACTGGACGTTAAACCAGAGGCAGATGTGAGCCATATCCACAAACAATCTGTACATATCATCCTCTTCTTCTTCTTCATGTCATCTTTCAAAAAAAAACAAAAAAAAACAAAAATTATGTATACGTCTTAGGGTTGGCTTTGGTAACACAAACCGTGAATGGAGAAATGCATGCATCCTGATCCAGCCTTCTTCATTGAAAAATAAAGAAGGTAGATTGTATCCCACATGTGAGGCAGCTAGTCGTATTATGGCCACTTGTCCCTTTTGGGAGCCTTATGTTGCGCTGGTCTTGAATGGGTCGAATACTGGTCAACAATGCTTTGGCACAAAGCCGAAAGAGCAGACTACCTCCATCCCAATCTTAAGTAAGTATACACTCATCTTTCATCAAGTTTTTCTAACAATTTCAAAAAAAAAAAAAGGGACGTGATGACTACTGCACTCATGACGCGCAGTATAAAGATACGCCATAGAAACTGTACATACAGGTATGTCATCATTTTCTATTTCTTTTATTTTTGTATCATTTTGTTGTATTTTGATTTTTGTACAGACGATCCTTTGAGCAGGGGTCCTTCAGGGGTTTCTAGACTTCTTTACCTTGATGGTTTTCTTGAAGTAAAAAAAAAAAAAAAAAAAAAAAACAAAAAAAAAAAAAAAAAAAAAAAAAGATTCTGTGTTTCTTAATTTCAACCTTTTCTGACAACAGCCAACCTACCCTCATAGGTGCAATTATTCCCCTTTCCATTCTTTTTCCTATTTAAACACTCCATTTTCTCTATTTTCCTTCAACTAAGAAACACTCAAAGGGAGGAAAAGTATAGAATGGGGCCTCCTATTCGTAACCTCAAAAATGTCTGTGTTTTTTATGGGTCGAGTTATGGGAAGGGATTAGAATTTGTAAACGCAGCTAACACTCTTGGTCGATCACTTACTACGAGGAATATTCATCTTGTATATGGGGGAGGTTGTCGTGGGTTAATGGGGGCTGTATCACTTGCTGCTTTTATAGGAGGCAGTCAGGTTTTAGGTGTTATTCCTAAACCTTTAGCTGAAAATAACATCACTGGAAAGACAGTTGGAGAAGAAATTCAGGTAACCTCTATGCATGGACGAATGAAAACAATGGTTGACAATTCTGATGTATTTCTTGTCTTACCAGGTGGTTTTGGTACTTTGGAAGAAATTTTTCAAATTGTCTCTTGGGCCGAACTGAACATCCACCATAAACCCATTGGTTTGTTGAATGTTAATAATTCCTTTGATCTTTTGTTATTTTTTCTTGACAAAGTTATGGAACATAAATTTATCACTCTTTCGGAAGACAACTTCTTATCTCTCGCCTCCACTATTGATGAACTCATTGATAAATTAGAAGCTTTTGAGTATGTACACGATCGTAAATTAGCTCGGATAGATTGGTCAACAGAAGCAAAGAAAGGAAGTAACAAGAAAAAAAAAAAAGCTAGATCTGAAACTTTCTCTTTAATGGGTTTCATTTTATTGTACTTTGTTTCTGTTTAAATTTGTGTCAGCTTTCTCTAACAGGTAATATCTTCTATCCTTTCCTCATCTATATTTTAACATTGAGGACAATGTTGTGATTTAGTTGGGGGGAAGGATAGTTGACCCAAAAAAAAACAAAAATTTTGTTGTTTTGTTTGGAAAGTATGATATAATTGTCGTGTACTTATTAAACCAATTAGTGATGGCAGAGTAAGGAGTAATTTTACTCTTGAGACGCATCTTAATTGGTGGCAGAGTAAGGAGTTTTTTAGGTAGTAATTAATTAGTACTAAAGTTTTATTGTTTGATTTCTTTTCAGGGTCTGATGCGGCACTGATAGTGTGTTTCTTTTCTGCTTGGCGTTGATTCACTTCTTATCAGGTTGTGTTGCTCTTTTCTACATCTCTCTTTCACATTGAAGGCAATGTTATATTAAGTATGGGGGAGAGATTTCAGCATGTTCTTTTTGTAAAAAATAAAAAAATAAAAAAAAAATCAAAAAAATAAAAAAATAAAAAAAGGGGTTCATTGCATGATTGAATAACTTTTCTCCCTTCTTGAACTGATATGCTTGGTGATGGATGATTGAATTGATGAATTGAGTTTGATGGATGCATACCTTGTGAGATTTTGAGCCTAATGGATGGATTCAACATTTATGTCATTCTCTTCTTTCTTGTGTGATTTTCGCTCATGTTAATGACCACTCTAGAACTTGCTTTGATTCTTTTTTAGGCTACATTTCACTTGCGTGCATGAACATGATTGAGGCCCTCTTTCTTAATTAGCTAGTTTAACCAAATAGCCAACCTTGTTTCCAACATGATATCAAGCACTCTTTTGACTTCTTGAAAATTCTCTGATTCCTGCCAACCTTGTATATTTTCCTTTTCTTAACCCCTTTGAGCTTATTTGACCATTCCTTGTTTCCAACTCATTATGTGCCTTAAATGAAAAATCGTGTTCTTACTTTACCTTAGGGAATAAAAGAACATTAGCTTAGTTAATGAATGAGTTTTTGAACAAGTGAGGGGGTGTGTGTACAAAATGGTTGTTGAAAAAGGAAAGAGTGCCTAAAAAAAATGTATGTTTATAGTTATGCTCATATATATATAAAAAAAAAGAAAAAAAAAAAAAAAGAAAAAAAAAGATTGGGAAATGAAGATGTAAAAGGATATACATTAGAGTTGTGATGAACTTTTATGCTTGTTATTTGAACTCAGCTCTCATTTGCTTTTATTCTCTTTGGTATTTATCTTCTCATATCTATTTTATCCTCTTCTGTTACCTTGACCTCACTACAACCTTGAATAAAGTCCTCATGATTTGTGTGTGCATGTGTTTTGAGTAGTGGAGAAGTAGAAGATAAGCAAGCTTATGGTAGTGCAATTGTCATGGGTTGAATTGAGTGAAATACCTATCTTTTAAACACTTGAGAGATTGAAAGGGAATCTTGTGAAGAATCTATCATTCTCGATTCATGTTGAAAATACCTTGCTTGTTGGTTTGAGATGTGGAGAATTGTTAACTCATGAATGTTTTGATCCCTTGAACCTTTGGTTGTTCTTCTTGATTGTAAAATTTTGGGCTCTTGAATGTTGTTGGAATTTAAATTTTTGTTAATCTCTTATGTCCTTGTTTTGGTCTTGAGTTTTGCTCAGGAGTGCAAAAAGCTAAGTGTGGGGGAATTTGATAATTACATATTTTATTCATTAAGAAACCCTTATGTTTAGTCATTTACACTCTCCATATTCTTAATTGATTGAGTTTGGTATGATTTTGTGAGTTTGAGCTCAAATTGGTCCTAATTGAATATTTTCAGCATTATTGAGAGTTGACATTGTTTCTATATTTTGGCCATAACTTGAGTTCCTGATATCTGATAATCATGAATTTTACCTTGTAGGAAATCTAGGAGGAAGCTCTACAACTTTGGTGCAGAGCTCAAAGTCCAATTCAGATGTCTAAGGGACCTAAGTTTACATGGAAGTCAGAATATGGGTTCTGTCACTAGAATCCGAATGGTGTGCACTCATAAAATCATATCCCAAGCTGTAATAATGGAGATGGGCTGAAATTTATACAGTTGATAGTTAAGACCCAAATAAACAACTTTCATGAAGAACACTTTTTGAAAAAATGAAGTCTAGTGGGTCAGTTTGAGCCTGCAAGTCGGAACAGAGGTGCTGAAGTTGGGTTTGAGTGACCTGCGGTATTTGGGCCATATCTTAGGTTGCAGGAAGCCAAATTAGACGATCCAGATATGCATGTTATATCCAAGACAAAGATCTACAACTTTCATGAAGAGTACTTTTCGTGGATCTGAAGTCTAGTTGGTCGTTTTTGGCTTCCAAGTCTGACGTCAAAATTTTTGTCCTCAACCACTCCTCTCACCAACCCACTCAACCACTCCTCTCACCAAACCACTCAACCACTCCACTCACCAACCCATTCAACCACTCCATTCAACCACTACACTCACCAACCCACTCACCAACCCATTCACCAACCCATTCAACCACCCAACTCAGCCACCTACTCTCCTTTGTCATTTTGTTACCCTAGACTTCTATAAAAGGGCACCATTGGTTATCATGAAACACAAGTTGTATTCTCCTTAAATTCTCTCATAGTTTCTTCTTGTTTCTTCATAGTTTTTCATAGCTTTTGTATATTTTGATGATTTCCTTCATTGTAATAGAGAGCTAAGTTACTTTCAGTCAATTTGGAACTCTTGAAGAGATTGCGGTTTGGATTCTTGAAATCTTGGTTATGTATCGTATTTGATTTATATTTGGATTCTTCTTCTCTTCTTCTTCTTCTTCTGTTTTCTTGATCCTGAATGCATGAATAGTGATTCTGTTTATGTTTGATCAGATTTGATCTTGTTTTAAGATTAAGTATTGTGATGAAATTTAGAACTGATTAATCTGAATTAATCACATAAATGGAGATTGAAGATTTGTGATGAAACTTAGAACTGATTGATCTAAATTAATCACGTAATTGAAGAGGTTAGGTTACTGATTGGTGCCTAGGTTAATTGAATTCGGTGCTTAAATTGACATATATCTACATGAATGGTGCGATTGCAGATTTGTGTTTATTACTTGTCAATTGAATTCTGGACGATTGTCTAGTATGAATTCTGGATCTAATGCTGAGATCTCGGTTATATCCAAGTTAACCATTCAAATGTGCTTCAAATGTTTGTTGAAAGGTTTATGATTGAATCCACCCAATCTCGGATAGATTTCTGAATTGACTGTTCTTTAATTATTATTTCTTCCTTTAATTTTGTTAAGTGCGATCTTAAACTGTTAAACCCCCCTTTTGCTAACTTTCACTTGATTTGATTAAATTGTGTCTACAATCCTCGTGGAGACGATCCGGTGTTGTCACTGTGCTACAAGCTTAGGTAATAACTTCGGTTATAATTTTGACTGAGTTCGGCGCTCGTCAACGACTTGAAATCAACACTTGATGTCACTGTTGCAAAACAAGAACAAGGTTTCTTAAACCCTTGCACAACGCCGCTTGTGCAGAAACAAGGATTTCATAACCCTTAGAAACAAGGATTCCATAAACTTTTGCTCTGCATTGTTGTGCACAATGTTGTACATATCACATACATACCAAAAAGCTTCGCAAAAACATATATCTCAATACAAAACGGTTTTCACAGAACATATGAACAACTTTATGATATTTGAAAACAACATCACAGTTTTGCATACAACACATAAAACAGAATACGTTTCTGCAAAGGGTTTCAACTGTTTTATGAAATAACATATTAAAGATCATATCTTTTACCAAAAACAAAATAGCAATCATGTTATCTCATATAAAACAAAAACAGAAAAATCGAATCATGGTTTCGCAAGTGGCTCTGATACCACTATTGAGAATTACAGATACATCACGCAACGGAAAATGCAAAAATTCCCACCAAGGATCCATGTGAAATAGACCATAATCCGAGTTTTTTTTAAATGAGTTTACCTCTTGAAGTGTGATAAACACAAGCGACGTGAATCACCAACACTGTAATAGCGACGATGTCTTTGCGGTATCCACACGAATAAACTCATGAACGTCCAACGTCTGCAAAAGGAGTCTCACGTCTTTGACACAGTGCTAGCTGCAAAGAGAAGATAAGGAACTTGTCACTCTCTCACTCACTTTCTGTAAGTGTGGTTAGGGTTCTAATGCCTCTCTTGACAGCCTCTTAGTGGTGTTATTTATAATAGTTTACTGCCTTAAGTGAGTGAAAGCAACAGCAAGGTAAGATGTGCAACCCTAGACTCATCTGTTATGAGTCCGGCCCACAATTGAATCCAAGTCCAACTTGGATCCTAATTACTCCAATTTAGTCTGCTCTATGTGTGCGACCCTATAGGTTCTCATAACGTTAGCAGTAATATTAAAATCACATTTTAATATTACAAGCAGTGAGCGATATCTAGCAATACATCACCGCCACCTAAGTAATGAGAATGTCAGTGATTTGACATAACCTTTCCGTGACTAATGTTTTCGTGTAGTTTAGTCACTTTGTCCAGATATCTAGATTGAATACAAGGCATGAGATGCGTCACTCTTGTATAGTTCAATCCTTTGTTTCCTGATACTCGAGTGGACTTAATAACAACAAATGAGATCGATATCTCATATTGACTCATTTGAGCATGGTCATGTATTTTGCAGTCTCACTCAATCAGGAGCCCCGAAGATATCGCTCCTGTTATGTAAGAGGGACAAATCTCATCTAGGTCACTCACATCCCTCCGCATGATTCGCGATATGTCCAATAACTGATTTTATAATCACCTTTGTTACATATGATGTTTGACGGCATTAAAACACATAACTCCTTATGTAGGAATCGTAGTGATTTCAGGTCAAAGGACTACATACACCATTGTCACTATGAGAATCACTTATGACACTCACGTAATGATCCATGTAGCGTTCTCATGGTGAGTCTGTCTAGTACATTATTACTCTAATATGTACCCACGTGAAGACTTGATATCTCATATCCATGACCTATAAGATGTGGCCATCAGTCTACGCACATACTAGCCTCAATGCATTATTGTTGTCCTAATTAACAATAATACTTGATCAAGGACATTTAAGAATAGTATTTTATCCAATAGGATCTCGCGATCAAGTTATTCACTTGATGTCCTACGGCATTAAACTTAGTATTCTAAGGACTTTATTTTGATTATAAAAAAGAACACAATAAATGAAATGCCTCATATATTAAAAAATAGCATAATACAATATATGTAAATACAGATAAAATGTATCGGCTTCTAGGGCATACACCAATAATTTTGTATTACACTTATGCCCAGTGAGGCTATTGATGTATATATAAATATAATTTTAATATTCCTTCTTGGCTCTCTATAATGACATGTATGGTTATTATAGATTTATTTTATTGACGTTGAGTTAGAAGTGACGTGTCTATTATTGTATATCTTTATGTATAGCAAATGTACTGAGATATTTGTATTAGGGCATTACATTGAACCTAACCATGAAGTCTCGGAATGGCTCGTCTCGTCCCTTCTTGAAGTTGATGAGGCTGCACGAAGTTTTCGGCTGCACTTTGCTTATTGTGAAGTACAACAAAAACTTTGAAGTCAGCTCACTAAACTGATTAATAGACTTCGGAAGCTTGGTGGAAAACTACCTTAGAGTAGCTTTCTTTAAAGTTCAAGGAAAAGCTCAGCACAAGATAGGGTCGATTCCCCCTTGGAACAACATAGACTAGGTGAAGGTGTCTGTGTTCTTGGGGGTCCATTGTGCTGTCATATGTGTCAATTTTTGTTGGAAATTTGAACCGCTTTAGAATATGGACTCTCATGATAAATTCTGAGAAAAGGTGGTTGAACTAGTACGAGGTATCATGTTGATTCGAGGGTACCAATACCACGGACATAACGGGTGGTGGCTGATTGATGGGTTCTCTTCTCTAATCGCAGTTATATGGCGAAATCTGATCGTTGCGATTGGGATTATTCTCATCTTCCCCCTTAGAAAGGACCGACTTCTAAATCTCTGCGATCTACCTTGCTTGATCCTTCGACTTTTGGTTTTAACGCTAGATGAAGTCCATTAGTTCTTGGTTTGAGGGCTTGTGGTGAATCGATTCTTCCAACAATGGAGGGTGATCCTTGTCGCGGGGATATGGCTTTTGCTAGAAGCAACCTTGACGACATAGTGAAACTTGTTTCTAGGGTGTTCCGATGGTGGGTAATTGGTCTTATTTTGGTTGGAAAGGAAGGCCTCCACCCCATCTCGCCACCAATTATGACTAGTAGCAGCTTGTTTTCTTAAGTTAATCGTGGTAGAGATAGGAGTGGCAGTTTAGCGTTACCACAAATAGTGCTAATGTTCAGAACCAAGATTAAAAGTGTGCACTTGATCACGTTCCCAAACGGTTGTTTAAGGTTGCAAATGGTGGTTTCCTTTTTGCATGACAGTGGCAATGGCGGCAATAGCAGCAAAGAGGGGGTGGTGTATTTGAGTGAATGCATATCTGAGTGGCTTAGCCTGTATTTATAGTGTAGGTTTGCTTGTAGGGTACGTAGTATCTAAAAAGATACTATTTAGATATGATTAGATTTGGTAGTTGTAAGGAAATAAAAACCTAAAATATCCTCATTAAAGATATATTCTATTAACATATGACACTTGTCTTAATGGACAAGTAATTACCTATAATGATTGCAACAACGAGGGGTCGCGATTGGGCCAACCAAAGAAGACCGCTCATGTTGGACTTTGATCCAAGAAACTGGTCCAGAAAAATAATAATATGAATCATTATTACATTTCATAAATTTAATTTTAGATTTGTATATTGTTTCTTTTTATTCTTATTCACAATTTCTATCATTCTTGAATATAATAAATTAAGAAAAAGGCAATAATCCCTTTTAAATTTTAAGTTTTAACAAATAGACGTCCTAAACTCTAAAATTATTCTAATTAAACCATAAATTTTAACTAATACCCTAATAGATCCTTTTGCTAAGATCTTGTTAATTCATTAATGGTGATTTAATTTTAACAATCCATTTATGATAAATCTGCACAATTAATTTATTTAAATTTCAAAACATTATTTTTCTAATTTTTAAAATATGTTAAATGAAAAACATAAATATAAAAAAAACAATTGAATATTTTGCTTCTTATCTACTGCATTATGGGTCTTCTCCCTCTTCAATTTCTTTGAATGGAAATTGAAGAACAATAACCGAAGAGGATCACAACCACACCATGACCAAACCAGAACTGACCACTTTCACATGCCTTGAGCTCCGCCATCATCGTCGCATTGCAATTTGTCGGCGTTCCCTTTGTAGACTGTGACCACTGGCAACTTTGAAGCCTCGCTAGTGGAGCTCCGCCACCATTCCAAGACTCGGACTTTGTAGTCACCGACCTCAAGATGATCGTGTCAATAGCCGCGCCAATCCTTCAAGTTTGACCACTCTGATGTCTGCTACTTGAAGGTTAGGGACTCAGCGCACAAGTTCACCATTGTCTAATTCAACGTACCCCTTCCAATGGGATTCCTCCAACCATTCCTTTGTCACTTATACGTCTGTTGTTTCTTCCCTCATCCGTTTCTTTATTAGTTTCCAACCTCTATTTTAAGATTGAAGAACAATAACCGAAGAGGACCAAACAAGTCTTTGATTTAAGATATTGTTCAAATATTGTTCTTTAGTTTTCATTCGACCATTGATGAGAGAGAAGACCTTCTTTGATTCAATTGTTTTATGGTTTTTTGTTTTATTTTCATTTAGCATATTTAAAAAGTTAGAAAAAAATAAGGTTTTTATTAATAAATAAATTAAGAGTTCAATTTTAATATAAATAAACGGTCAAAAAAAATTTCCGTTAGCATGTTAACAACATTTTAACGAAAGGATTTATTATTATATTAATTAGAATTTATAACTTAATTAAGATAACTTTAAAGTTTAAAATGATTATTTAAAAAACAATCTAAAATTTTGGGGACTTATTCCTTTTTCTCAAATAAATTTAATTCCATACTTAATTTTTTTAATAACTTTCTACAAATAATAATTTGATTGAAAACTCGATATGCTAAAATATTTTTGATTGACCAATTATGCAAATTTTTTTTTGGGTGAGGTGCAATGCAATGCAATTGTTAGGCCCGGTGAAGGGCAACTGGTTAATGGGCTAGATCAAAGGCCCAAGGTCTGGAAGGTGTATACTAGGAGAGTTAGGAAGGGACAAAATGGGAAGTGACTTGACATGTTAGTTATGATGGAATGAGTGTGCATGTTTGTGGGGACAGTTATTAGGCTAGTGGGGGAATGTTTGTGGGGACAGTTATTAGGTTAGTGGGGAAGAAAGAATAGGGAGTAACTTTTCTGTTATTGTTTTCTTGGCTGTAAGCTTGGGGGGAGAATTTCATCTATGTGGAGCCTTAGGCTCTGGGTAGTGAGGGAGAATAGGAGGACTATATCCTACTATAATCCTTTTCGATTTCTTTGTTAAAATTTAGTAATACGTTTCTTTTCATTCTGTGTGATTTTTATCTTTGGGTCTCTACCAAATTGGTCTGACTTGCCCGATTCGAAGAGAAAGAGATGGAAACCAAACATACATCAAGAATTAAGGTGGTCGAAACACAAGTGGCAACAATGGAGAAAAAGTTGAGCACATTGGAAGCAACAGTGACAGAGTTACAGAACACCAAGCTAAATGAGCAAAAAGAGAGCTCGTTCAAACGTCAAGCTATGTAAGCAGAAAGACAAGAGGCAGCACGTTTTTGCATCGCAGTGTTACAAAGGTTGTTAGGGAAGGAAGTTGATGGGGATGGCCAAGAGGAAGAAGGAGATTCCGCTGTTCACAGTAGGGCAAAACAGAGCACATCGTTCATTTTGAATGATCCACAAATGCAAGATAATTGTTACTTGGGTACCTTGAAGTTGTAAGAAGGGTCACTGGAGGAATTTCAAATGGTTGTTCATAAGGTCGAACTTCCGACGTTTGATGGCAAAGACCCACAAGGCTGGATTACATGTGCGGAGATGTATTTTCGCATCTAACAAACGAGTCCGAAGGTAAAGGTGCCTCTAGCCCAAGTATGTATGGAAGGTAACTATGTATACTTGTTCACTATTTTGTTAGAAGTA
The DNA here is from genome assembly GCA_029884605.1 of Ormosia emarginata. Classification (NCBI taxonomy): domain Eukaryota; kingdom Viridiplantae; phylum Streptophyta; class Magnoliopsida; order Fabales; family Fabaceae; genus Ormosia; species Ormosia emarginata. The sequence continues at coordinate 19,628,315 of JAQQTP010000074.1, read as the reverse complement.
GAACCTGATTTGACTTGGGAGATATTAAAAGAGGAGCTAATGTTGAGGTATAGTGGGAGGCAGGCTCAAAATCCTTATGAAGAGCTAGCGAAAATAAGACAAATGGGGTTTGTTGAGGAGTTTGAGGGGTTGGCAGCGCAAGTCCCTAGGCTGCCTGAAAAATAGTTGGTGGGCTATTTCATGCATGGTCTTCAAGATGACATCAAGAAATGGGTGAGAGTGTAGTGCCCGACGACAAGAACCACTGTGATGACTGTGGCTCGTAATGTGGATGCTGCTTTAGAGGGTGATAACTTAATTAAAGGAGGAATTCACAGTTATGGAAGTCGGAAGGGGTACAACAGCAGGTTTGGTGTAGCAAACAGAGGACTTTCGAATTTTAAGTCTTCGTCATCACAGAGCTGGGTGGGGAAGGCACGAGATGGTGAAATGGGGCATAAATAGGAGTACGATCGCTGGAGGGTACAATTGTAACACCTCTTGATTTAATAATCACGGCACAATCGTCATTATACCATAGTCACTAAATTTAGGCAAGCTATAACTCAACAACAAGTTTTAAAATTTAATCATTATGCATATATAGAAAATATGAGCTGCGAATGAAGTATATTTAGTACATAGCTCTTAAAATACAACTGTCAAAAGAAAATACATTCCATATATAAAGATATATCCTTAACATAAAGTACTGGTAACACAAAACATAATACTTACATATCCAAACAATAAAAGGCGTGTACAACTACCATATAAAAACTTGACCTGACCCAATACCAAATACGTGAAGGGTAATATCCCCCACTTGATCTTCCTCTAGAACCAGAACGGGAAAATTTCCCGATCGAGGCATGTCACGATGGACAGGAGTTCGAGCAGTCGACTCTATAGAATCCTCCCTAGGGGTGTAATGCCGATCACCCCACAGGTCTCTAATGGGCATAGAGAACTTCACATGTACAAAAGCATTGAAGGTGAAAGTAGTAACCCCAAGATAGGTACTACTCCTAAGCAGAATCACCTCCCCTTTATACACGACACGCTCGATGTCACAGTCGACACGCCAGGCATCAATGCCTCCATGAAGTTGTACCTGCATGTAACCAAAAGAATCTCGTCCGGATGCCATCACCGTAATCAAAAGTCAATCCACTAAAATTCGGACGATTCAACCTCGCCTTCCTTCACAATCTTCTTCAATATAATTGTAACCCAAAACAATACAACAAAGAGGTGAGATCCCCTACATCACATACCAAAATGGCAGCGAAGAAAAATGATACGAATGACAAAGTCATTCCTTACATACAGATATTGCAGATATATTCAAATTATCAATTTCATAGATATCATCAGAAAGCATATCCCACAATAATATAAATATTAACAACATTATAACAACAGATATCAACCATAGATATATAATAATTATGCTACCACAATATGTATGTTGACCATGCAATGACAATATGTGTACTGACCATGTGTATGCATAATGAAACAGTTTCTACTCCATGGAGCTAATACTCAATTTTAGATATGAATGGCCCAGAAGATCTGTCAACCTCAATGACAGTCTATGTAACACCCTCCCTAGGGTAATCACATGTCTGACTCCCAACTCAAAATCAAAAAAAAGTTCGCACAAAGTTTGAGTTATAAAAGATGGGTTTTAAAATTTCTTTCTTGCTGAAACATAAACTTACTAAAATTTATAAGTAATACAGAAAAATATATTGAAACAGATTCATATACAACATTGACACTAATTAATATTTAACAATTTAAAGAGAAATATAAAACTAATAGACTCTTTTTTAACAGTAGCAAACGCTATGACGGGTCCTACTTAATAGCACGGTATAACACTAACTAGAAAACTTAACATACTTTTTTTTTGTCTCCCTCTTAATGCATCAAACATCTGTTCCTTGCCAACACTGCACGCTATCGACTCTGGAATAGTCATTCTCTGATGTTGTCTCCAATCTCAGAAAATTTTTCTCCAGTCATGTCTAAGAAGCTCGTTCCATCTACTATATAATTTTTAATAATACAAACACAGCAAGGCAACATAACAAAGAGGTGAGATCACCTACATCAGTACCAACATGGTAGCACAGAGATAACATAAACAACATATCATACAGACAGATCATACCAGAATTATGATCATGCCATCAACATTAATCAACTATCATCATTCAATCATTCATCAGCTCAATTATCATAAACAACAATTACGATAATATCCTCAACATTGTCCTAATTATCATCATCATCATCCAAGTATTCAAAACAATTGTCATAACCAATATTCCTCAATTAATATATCATACAGATATAAATGCTCAGATTCATGCATGCGCACATAGACTCAGTTTTTCAAAAACAACTCCATGGAGGTTTTCACAATTTCGAGGAGAATGCTCTGTTAATTGTCAGCCTTAGCCCAAAGACACTCTTCCAGTCGTTGAGAAGAATCGTGTTCTTGTCGGGTATCATCAATGCGTTGCAACGGACTGCATCGCCAAGTGGCATATGGTCCAGCCTTAGCCCACAGACAGATATCCACTGGTCAACCACCGCGCCTTGACGCCCTCAAGATCCATCATAGACCTCACTATCAATTCTAATTCCCTCTTCAACCACAAGGGCCAAAATAGCTTATTAGCTATACTTTATACAATACACAAATATATTAGTGCAAGTCCAACCACAAGGGCCAAATCTTTTCAATTTCATTTGTTCATGTAATCATATGCCTCAAAGCATATTTTTCCAATGCATATATAATGCACCAATGCCAATCACAGGCATATCTTTCCAATGCATGTAAAATGCACCAAATGCCAATCACAGGCTAAACTTGTCATTTTCTCATACATGATTATGGACACCGGTTACAAGAATCATTATGTTATTATGTTTTTATAGTCATAAAACACTTTTGTCGTGTTTTCACAATCGCGTAACATTTCTGTTATGTTTTCACAATTCCAAAACGTTTTAATTACATTTTCACAATACCGTAACACTTCTATTACGTTTTCACAATACAGTAACATTTCTGTTACGTTTTCAAAATACCGCAACTCTTCTGTTGCACTTTTAAATCACGTACTAATTTTTCAACATTTTTCTCAATTGCGTAAAAATATACGTTTCTCAAATCGCATAGTATTTTTCCACTGTTTCAAAATTGCGTAACTTAAAAAATCATTCTTTTAAGTCGCGTAAATCATTTTCTATCATTCTCAAAATATTTAAAACACTTTCCAAATCACATAACGATTTTCCGTCATTTTCACAATCACGTAAAAATATTCTATCACTTTTAAATCACATAGTGATCTTTCAACAGTAGTTCAAATTACGTAAAACATTTAAACGTAATTCAAAACACGTAGAAATATTTTGATATATTACCCATTGCGTAGAAATATTCTATCGTATTTCAAATCATTTTTAAGCTACGCAAATAATTTTTCACCACAATTTCATTACAGAAAATATTTCTTAATCTTCAAAAATTCCTTTTCAACTTTTCTCAAAGTAATATAACTTTATACTTCATTTAATATATTTTCTTACTCAAGAAAATCTTTTTCCACAGTTCTTTACTCAAGAAATTCTTTTTCAAATATAACCCACAAAATCACTTTTCTATTGATTTAAATCAATGTTTCAAACTTTAAAAATTTCTTAACGTACTCCAAAACTCGAAAATCAGTTATACGTTAGTAAATTTTCAAAACACCATTATATTCTTCATTTTTCCCAAATCATTTCCAAACACAACCTTCTTCAAAATAAATTGAAGTTCGAAAACATTTTTAACTTTTCCTTGTTTTTCGTTTACAAAACTCGATTTCTCAAGTGATTAAAACGTTCTGATTCTCTTTCCAAATTCTTGTATTAAATTGATCTGTTAATAATTTCATCTCTTAAATGTTCTTTGTTTGATCTAATTGGATTCCATATGTGCTTAATTATTGCCATTTAGCTAAATTTCTGATTTGGAATTGTCTTTGGGATGTTTATTGTGAAACTATGCTTAAATGTGGTTATAAACACTCATAAACGTATTGTGATTTTCAGGAGATCTATGAGTGATGGAGCTCATTGGTGTTGAACTATTGAGAAAAGAGTTAAGAGACTTAAGGGATTCAATATCAACCCCTAGAAGCAAAGGAAGAAGGGCATTCATGAAGACAAGGCTGGATTTGAAGAAAGTGATTAACACGGCCCGTGTCAAATGACACGGGGTAGGCCGTGTATTATTCTGACTTTGAAGACTGGAAGATTTTGAACAACACGGCCCGTGTCAAATGACACGGGGCAGGCCGTGTACTCCTCTGACTTCACGAGGAAGAATTAATTTCAAGCCTTGACCGAGAACACGGCCCGTGTCATGTGACACGGGGTGGGCCGTGTTCTTCTCTGACTTTGGAATAGCTGGAGATCTGACATCAGAATCAGACACGGGTTGGGCCGTGTCACATGACACGGCCCGTGTCATCGGCTCAGAAGTTTAATTTCGTGTTTTAATGCTAAATTAGGTTCCCAAACCTATAAATAGGGTTGCTTAGAGCCCTTAAACCCCATCTGGACAGAGAGAGCTGTCAAGGAAACCAAGAGAAATACAAAGAGCAAGAAAGAGAAGGATTCGATTGAGGATTGGAGACTCGGATTCGAGCGATCAAAGATCAATCACTCTCAAGCCTTGGAAACTAGTTTGATCTTTAGTTTTTCTTTTCTTCTATTATTCAGGACAATGTTTTTCTTCTGTTATTCTTGTGATTTTGATTTTGCCATGTGTGGCTAAACTCCTTGATTGGTTAAGGGAAGATGAAACTCTAGTTTTGATTATGTGAATCTTGCATACTTCTTTATATCAATACAATTATGTTTTTGTATTAATTTGGTGGAACTGGTTGCAAAGTTTTTGTATTTTTGGTGGAACTTGGCAACTAATCTTGATATTTAATTTTAATCACATTCCACACCACACCAAATTTTGGCGTCGTTACCGGGGAACTAATTTTCCAATTGCGCTATTAATTTGTTTCCTATTTTTTTCTCTGTTTTTGTTTTAATTTTAATCGTTCCAGTTATTCTTTTCAACTATCTTGCAGGTGTTCATGTCCGGTGAAGAGGTGAACGAGCAACTGAGAAACTTAAGGCGTTACTTTGAACAAATCATCTCGCAATTCACACCTGCTGACGTTGAAGCTGCCCGTCATATAGACCTTTCCAGTTCTGCGACATCTGAGATATCTGAGCCACCTGAAGAAGTAGTGATGGCAGAAAATACATTAAGGATGTTGGGTGCTCCGGACTTAGACCAACGACCTCTGTGCATAGAAATTCCTGAGAATGAGGAGGCATTTGAGTTGAAATCTGGTCTAATCCATCTTTTGCCATCTTTCAATGGACTAGCCAGAGAAGATCCTAATAAGCATCTGAAGGAAATCCATGTTGTGTGTTCTAGCATGAAGCCTGCAGGAATTTCAGTGGAGCAGGTCAAGTTGAGAGCTTTTCCATTTTCCCTGAAGGATTCTGCAAAGGAGTGGCTGTACTACTTGCCACCCGGATCAATTCAGACATGGCAGGACATGGCTCGGGCTTTCCTAGACAGATATTTCCCCGCATCAAAGGCCGCAACCATCAGAAAAGAAATTAGCGGCATCCAACAAAGACATGGGGAATCATTTCATGAGTACTGGGAGAGATTCAAGAGATTGTGTGCTAGCTGCCCCCAGTATCAAATCAGTGAACAACTTCTGATACAGTACTTCTATGAAGGTTTGCTAGTGATGGACCGCAACATGATTGATGCTGCCAGTGGAGGAGCCTTGGTTGATAAGACTCCTCGAGAAGCTAGAAACTTGATATCTAGAATGGCTGCAAACACCCAACAATTCTTCATTCGGAATGATACAGGGGTGAGAGCAGTTAAAGAGGCTGACACTACTAGTTTGCAGCATCAAATGACCCAGTTGACTGCCATGGTTCAGAAGCTGATGGACAATGGGAAAGTACCAGTACAGGCATGTGGGATTTGTTGCTCTTCAGGATATCCCACTGATATGTGTCCCACTTTGCAAGAGGACACAAATGAAGCGGCCAAGGTAGTGGGGGGATTTCTTGCTCCATCCAAGAATTACAACCCCTACTCCAACACATATAATCTGGGGTGGAGAGATCATCCCAACTTTAGCTATGCGAAGCAGCCCCAAGCTCAAGCGCAACCTCAAGCCTATGGACCTCCAGGCTTTCAGCAAAGGCAAGCACCCTTTCCTCCAAGGCAACCACAAGTTCAGGCCCCTAGGCAACCTGAGCCTTCGTTGGAAGATCTAGTGAGGCAAATGGCTACCAGCAATATTCAGTTTCAGCAAGAAACAAGGGCCACTATCAGTACTTTACAAAACCAAGTGGGACAGTTGGCTACTGAGATCAACAAGGTGCAGAGTTAGATTTCAGGGAAACTTCCCTCGCAGCCAGAGGTGAACCCAAGAGAAAATGCTAGTGTTGTCACCTTGCGAAGTGGGAAGACACTTGACGGACCCACATCTTCCTAAGTCAGTGAAGACAAAGCTCAAAATCCTAAGGAAGTAGATGAGGAGGGGATCAATTCTAAGACCCCTAAGGTAAGTGTTTCTGACCCACTTCCTAAATATGTCACTAAGGCTCCTTTTCCGAGTAGGTTGGTTAAAAATAAGAAAGAAGAAGCGGATAAAGAGATCTTAAAGACTTTTAGGAAAGTTGAAGTTAACATTCCTCTGTTAGATGCCATAAAGCAAGTGCCTAGATATGCTAAATTCTTAAAAGAGTTATGCACTAACAAAAGGAAGTTGAAAGGTAATGAACGGGTCCAAGTGGGAGCAAATGTTTCAGTTGTTTTTAATAAAAAAAACTCCCAACTAAATGTAAAGATCCTGGCACATTCACTATACCATGCACTATCGGTAATGCCAGGTTTGAGAGGGTCATGCTAGATTTAGGTGCATCCATTAATGTCATGCCCTTTTCTATTTATGCATCTTTACATCTAGGACCTTTAGAACCTACTGGAGTTATCATTCAACTGGCAGACAGGTCTAACGCATACCCTAAGGGGGTTGTTGAGGATGTTTTGGTGCAGGTCAATGAACTGGTGTTTCCGGCAGATTTCTATGTGCTGGACATGGAGGAGGACAAATCTCCCAACTCTGCCCCCATTCTGTTGGGGAGGCCTTTCCTCAAGACTGCCCGAACTAAAATTGATGTGCATTCGGGAACATTGACTATGGAATTTGATGGAGAGTTGATTAGATTCAACATCTTCGAGGCCATGAGATACCCGAGTGATGTGCACTCTGCTTATGTTATTGATTCTTTTGATGTTTTTGAATCTTTAATTTCTACTGTTCTTGAGTCTGATCAATTTGATGCCATTGATACAGTTATGACTCGCAGTTTAGAGTTTCAGGATTCAAAAGAAGTGGTGGCAGCCTTGCATACACTCTCTTCCACCTCAGAAGGGCATGAGGTATTGTATGTTGAATTACCTTTTACCACTAATGTACCTAAACCTTCTGTTGTGCAGGCACCAGAGCTGGAATTGAAGGAATTGCCCTCCCATTTAAAATATATTTTTCTTGGTGAGAAGGAGACACTTCCGGTAATAATTGCTAAATCCCTCACCAAAGAGCAAGAGGAGAGCTTGATTTCTGTGTTGAAAGAACACAAGACAGCCATCGGGTGGACTATTGCGGATATCAAAGGTATTAGCCCCTCCATTTGCATACATCGAATCTTAATGGAGGAGGGGGCTAAGCCAGTACGAGAACCACAAAGGAGATTGAATCCCCCGATGATGGAAGTTGTGAAGAAGGAGATACTGAGGCTCCTAAGTGTGGGGGTCATCTACCCCATTTCTGACAGCAAGTGGGTAAGCCCGGTCCAGGTAGTACCAAAGAAATCTGGCATTACTGTGGTACGAAATGCTGAGAATGAGCTTATTCCCACTAGATTACAAACAGGGTGGCGTGTTTGTATAGACTATAGAAAATTGAATGCTGCCACCAGAAAAGACCACTTCCCTTTACCCTTTATTGATCAAATGTTAGAGAGGTTAGCTGGTCATTCTCATTATTGTTTCTTAGATGGATTTTCAGGTTATAACCAGATTGCTATCGCTCCGGAAGATCACGACAAGGCCACTTTCACTTGTCCTTTTGGCACCTTTGCTTATAGGCGAATGCCTTTTGGACTTTGCAATGCGCCAGGGACTTTTCAGAGATGTATGGTGAGTCTTTTTTCTGATTACATAGAGAACATCATTGAGGTCTTCATGGATGACTTTAGTGTATTTGGGAATGGCTTTGAGAAATGCTTGGAACATTTTACATTGGTTTTAAAGAGATGCATTGACACTAATCTTGTTTTAAATTGGGAAAAATGTCATTTCATGGTAGAAGAAGGTATTGTGTTAGGTCATGTAATCTCTGCTAGGGGCATTGAAGTTGATAAAGCTAAGGTAGAACTTGTGCGTTCATTACCCCCGCCCACCAGTGTGCGGGACATTCATTCTTTTCTTAGTCATACAAGTTTCTATCGGCGCTTCATCAAAGACTTCTCCAAGATATCAGCACCTCTCTGCACACTTCTCCAAAAAGATGTACCATTCCAATTTAATGAGAAGTGTATGAAGGCTTTCACCACACTTAAGGAGTTGATGACTGAGGCACCTATCATTAGGCCACCAAATTGGGAGCTCCCATTCGAGTTAATGTGTGATGCAAGTGACTTTGCGGTAGGGGTTGTCCTAGGACAGCAAGTTGATAGGGTTCCTTATGCTATTTACTACGCATCAAGGACCCTAAATGATGCTCAACTGAATTATTCCATAACTGAGAAAGAACTTCTTGCTGTTGTTTTTGCTTTAGAGAAATTTAGATCATATTTAATTGGTTCTAAAGTAATTATTTTTTTTTACCATGCAGCATTGAAGTACCTACTGGCAAAGAAGGAGACGAAGCCCAGATTGCTCCGATGGATTCTGTTGCTCCAAGAGTTTGACTTGGAAATTAAGGACAAAAAGAGGAGCGAAAACTTGGTGGCAGACCATTTGAGCAGATTGGTGACTGAAGAGGAAGACATACCTATTCAAGAGAGCTTTCCAGATGAGCATTTAATGACTATCGCAACCACTATTCCGTGGTATGCTGATATTGCCAATTACTTGGCCACCAAGGACTTTCCGGCAGGCCTGAACAAGGCACAGCGAGATAAGCTAAGGAGTGATTGCAAGTACTACATTTGGGATGACCTTTACCTTTGGAAGCATTGTGCGAATCAAGTGATTCGGTGATGTATCTCGGATTCAGAGACACGCTATGTTCTTTCTTTTTGCCATACCTATGCCTGCGGAGGACATTTCGGCATGAAGAGGACAGCCAACAAAGTACTTGACAGTGGTTTCTACTGGCCTACCATCTTTAAGGATGCTTATAATTTCTGTAAGTCATGTGACCGCTGTCAAAGAACAGGTAATATTGGTCCACGAAATCAAATGCCTCAAACTCCAATAATCTTTGTGGAAATCTTTGATGTTTGGGGCATTGACTTCATGGGACCATTTCCTCCTTCTTTTGGTTTCTCCTATATTCTTTTAGCTGTAGATTATGTTTCAAAATGGGAGGAAGCTAAAGCCACTAAATCTGATGATTCTAAGACTGTTGTGGATTTTGTGAAGTCCTTTATTTTTTCTAGGTTTGGCACTCCCAGAGCCATCATTAGTGACCAAGGGACACATTTTTGCAACAGAATCTTTGAAGCCCTTTTGAAGAAATATGGTGTGGTGCACCGGACCTCTACTCCTTACCATCCTCAGACGAATGGTCAGACTGAGGTATCCAATCGGGAGATCAAGTTTGTCCTTGAAAAAACTGTGAATCCCACGCGCAAGGATTGAAGTACTAGACTTGCTGATGCCTTGTGGGCTTATCGAACTGCATACAAGACCCCTATAGGCATGTCCCCATTCCGATTGGTTTATGGGAAGCCCTGTCACTTGCCAGTGGAGCTGGAACATCGATCTTACTGGGCTATCAAGCAAGTTAACTTGAACTTGGAAGGTGCTAGCAAGCAGAGAAAACTCCAAATTCAGGAGTTGGAAGAATTGAGGAATGAGGCCTTTGAGAGTGCCCTCATTTACAAGACCAAAACCAAAGCATTTCATGATCACTTGAACTCTAGGAAAAGTTTCCACCAAGGCCAAAAAGTGTTATTGTACCAATCCAGACTCAAATTATTTCCAGGTAAGTTACGTTCTAAATAGATTGGCCCATTTGTAGTAACTACTGGTTTTCCTTCTGGTGCAGTGGAGATCATGAACGAGGCTTCTGGAAAGGCATTCAAGGTTAATGGGCACCGTCTCAAGCCTTACCATGAACTTCCGGAGAATACAGAAGTTGAAGACATGCCTCTTCTCCATCCATCTTATGAAGAATACTGAGGAGCATCACAATGTCTGGCTGAGGACACTAAACCAAGCGCTTATTGGGAGGCAACCCAATCAGATTTACTCTTTTTTCCCTTTCTGTTTTGCGTTGTTTGGTTTCTTAGTTTAGCCTATTTTCATGTGTTTCTTGCTTGATAATACTTGCATCTTTGCCGGTAATTGTGTTTTGACTTGCTCAGTTTTAGTCTGATTGCTTGAGTTCATGGTTTGTTGAGTGCATGCATTCCTGAGGAACAGTTTGGAGTGTTTTCTTTCAGTCAGCATACTACACGGGTAGGGCCATGTCATATGACACGGCCCGTGTCAATATGACACGACCAGTGTCCATATGACACGGCCCGTGTCCTCATGACAGCACCCCAATTCCTGCAGAAATGTACACGGGTGGGGCCGTGTCATATGACACGGCCCGTGTTTTCACAGGTAGCAGGTCTGTGTTGTAATCCAGACAGGTACACGGGCAGGACCGTGTCATATGACACGGCCCGTGTTGTCGTGCGCAGCAGCTGACTTGCTTGGCAGAGGAGTACACGGGCATGACCGTGTCATATGACACGGCCCGTGTACTCATGGCAGCACGTCCATTAAACCCTGTTTAGGGTTCTCTCCCCTATTTCTCCCCAATTTCCCTTCTTTCCCTCTCCTCTGCACCATCACCACCCTTCTCTTCCTCCAAAATCACCACCATTCTCCACCATTTTTCTCCATTTTCCCACCATTATCACCTTTCAAATCCTTTTTCCCTTTTTTTCTTTCTCTTCCCATTTCCCACATTGTCTCCATCATCCTCCCTTCCCACGCACCCACCATTACCACCGCCACAATCTTCCATTCACCCTATCCTTCACACTTCCTATCTCCTCACCATTCTTTTGATTGCCCCAGTGATAAGAAGCGCATTAAGGTCACCGCTGCTTCCTGTTCACATCACCCCCACCGTACCTCCTCTAGGCGTGCCCGGTCTCCATCACCCCCGCGTGAACCCTCACCACCTCAGGTACCAGTCAATCCTATAAATAGAAAGGTAGTGGTTCCCACTAGATTTTTGGATGTTGATACCCTTAAGGCTATAGGGTTGCATGATGAGGTTTTTGGTTATTACGTAGGATTGGATGGGCAGATTTTGCACTGTTGCAAAGACCTACGTTTGCTGAGTTGACTAGGGAGTTCATTTCTAGCTTTAACCGTAAGTTGTATCCTCTGAGTGATCAGGACAAGTGGCCTGGTGAGATCACATTTAGACTGTTAGGCAGCACTCACTCTGTTAACATTCACTTGATTCATGCTGTTTTTTATTTTCCTGAGGGCTATAATATGTTACCCCGTGATTTTAATCCTGATTGTGTGTGGTCTGCTCTGACTGTGTCTGGGTCTGGTGACTATGACCCTAAAAAGTCTAAGGCTTCTAGGCTTAGGTCCCCTGCACATCGATATATTCAGAAATGGTTGGCTAATACCATCTGTGGAAGGTGGGACAGTCAAGGCACCATTAGTCGTTCTGAATTATTTTTCCTGCACTGTATGCTTGAGGGAGAACCCGTCAATGGGGGGTATTGGCTTTGTAACCAGTTTCACCATGTCGGGACCACCTTAGCTGGCCGTATAGTATTGGGGGGGTATGTGACTGCCATTGCTGATCACTTTGATTATTTGGATTTGTTGGAGGAGGCACCGGTTCAGGGTCCCAATGCTATTGATGGGGGCATTTTAGTGCCTATGAAGCTCTGCACTCGTCTGAATGGTGCTCTCGTCTTGCTTGGCGTTGATGGAGCTGCCTTGCCTAGGACTGATCCGACCCCTGAGCCACATGAGGATATTGTTGTCTCCCCTCCCCCCAAGTTTGCTAGTGATGCGGGCCCTTCTACTCAGCCTGACGCAGCTTCCCTTGATGTTATTTTGGCCCGTATTGACTGCTTGGAGTTGGACCATGTTGCTCGCTTCCAGCGCTTAGAGGATCGCTTTCAGGCTCTGGAGGTTGCCCATGATCAGAGGATGGATGCCATTGATGGCAAACTTGATCTTTTGCTTCAGCGTCTTTCATATCCCCCTCCCCCATCTTGATGTATTTTCATTTTCTTTTGAGGCATTGTCCTTGATTTGGCTGGCTTAGTGGACATTGTATTGGTTACTATTGGGTACTGTTTTGTATTTGACTGTGTTCATGATGCCGAAATCAATTTCTTCGCATATGCTCTGCTTATTTGAATCCCTTTTATCTGTTGTGTATGCTTGGACATTGAGGACACTGTCTATTTTAAGTGTGGGGGGGATGTTTGATGTTTGGGTTGACCTTAATTGCACATTTTGATCTTAATTACATATCTGGTGCATGTCTTTCTAACTGGTTTTGAGAGTATGTTGAGCAATGAGCAAGTGATTGATTTTTATTAACAGGTTTTGAAGCCTAAAGGAGTTAACTTTCTTGCTTCTACATTTGCACAGAGAGGTTTTGAAAATTGAAAGGGTTTTGAGAATATGATAAAATTGGACCTAGTGAGTTTTTGGGCCTTGATGTGAATGACTAATTTTAAGTCATTTTTGTTCTTTGTTGTGCAATTCCACTTGTGATTATATGCTTTTCAGAACTTGATTTGACTATCTTTTAAATTGCAAATGATCACTGCATATTTTTGAGATGATAAAGGTATTTTTTTCTTTCAGCCACTGGCCAAATAGCTACCCTTGTACTTTGATCCATTGTTTCACCCCTTTGAGCTTGAATGATATCCTTTCTTTATATTATAGCCCAATACAAGCCTAATAGTGAAAAACCATTGCTACCTTACTTTAGGGAGTAGAAGAGCTTAATAATTATGTTGGGAATTGTGTTTGAATAAGTGTGGGGGTGATTACACTGTTATGTTTTTATTCAAAAAAAATGGGGCTCTCAAAAGAGAAAAGGAAGAAATGTGATAAAAAAAAAAGATTGACAAGATGGTTGATGAATAGAGAAAGTCAAGTAAAAGATGAAGATGGAATGAAAAGTGCTGGGGTAATTGTGCAAAAGTGTTTGATTTTTTTCCCTTTTGCTCTTCTATTTCCGATGGTCTAACTTTGTTTATCCTCGATATATCTCACCTTGACCTTGACCCCATTACAACATGATTAAAGACCTTTTGATCTTTGTGTGCATGTGATTTAGGTGGTGGAGAAGTAGAGGCTTGTCAAGCCTATGATAGGGCATGTTTTCATGAGTTGGTTGAGAGTAAATACAAGCCCAAAATACTTGAGTGAAAGAGAGTACATCAGTGAGGATTTATCATGTTGACTTAACCCTGATATTGGATTGACTTGGCTTGCTGATTTGGATTGTTGAGAGAGGAAATTCCTTAATGCTTAGATTCCTTGAAAGGACTGATGTGTGTAGAACTTTGCTCATTGTTCAGTACTTTTATTACTTTTTGGGAAGCATGTGCTTGATTTTATGTTTTGCCCAGGAGTGCAAAAAGTTAAGTGTGGGGGTATTTGATCTGTTAATAATTTCAGCTCTTAAATGTTCTTTGTTTGATCTAATTGGATTCTATATGTGCTTAATTATTGCCATTTAGCTAAGTTTCTGATTTGGAATTGTCTTTGGGATGTTTATTGTGAAACTATGCTTAAATGTGGTTATAAACACTCATAAACGTATTGTGATTTTCAGGAGATCTATGAGTGATGGAGCCCATTGGTGTTGAACTATTGAGAAAAGAGTTAAGAGACTTAAGGGATTCAATATCAACCCCTAGAAGCAAAGGAAGAAGGGCATTCATGAAGACAAGGCTGGATTTGAAGAAAGTGATTAACACGGCCCGTGTCAAATGACACGGGGTAGGCCGTGTATTATTCTGACTTTGAAGACTAGAAGATTTTGAAGCAACACGGCCCGTGTCAAATGACACGGGGCAGGTCGTGTACTCTTCTGACTTCACGAGGAAGAATTAATTTCAAGCCTTGACCGAGAACACAGCCCGTGTCATGTGACACGGGGTGGGTCGTGTTCTTCTCTGACTTTGGAATAGCTGGAGATCTGACATCAGAATCAAACACGGGTTGGGCCGTGTCACATGACACGGCCCGTGTCATCGGCTCAGAAGTTTAATTTCGTGTTTTAATGCTAAATTAGGTTCCCAAACCTATAAATAGGGTTGTTTAGAGCCCTTAAACCCCATCTGGACAGAGAGAGCCGTCAAGGAAACCGAGAGAAATACAAGGACCAAGAAGGAGAAGGATTCGATTGAGGATTGGAGACTCGGATTCGAGCGATCAAAGATCAATCACTCTCAAGCCTTGGAAACTAGTTTGATCTTTAGTTTTTCTTTTCTTCTATTGTTCTGGACAATGTTTTTCTTCTGTTATTCTTGTGATTTTAATTTTGCCATGTGTGGCTAAACTCCTTGATTGGTTAAGGGAAGATGAAACTCTAGTTTTGATTATGTGAATCTTGCATACTTCTTTATATCAATACAATTATGTTTTTATTCATATGTTTTTATTCTTAATTTAGTATAAAGGTTTTTATACTCTTTGCCAATTTCAAAAGTGGTAAAACTAGGATTGCTATGCGCGGTTGCAGTGGTAAAACTAGTGAAACATATGATCTAAGTAATTTAATCCTGGTGTGTGATTAGATCTTAGTGTAATTGGTTTTCTAATTCTTAATGCAATCATTAGGTAGGTGTAAGAGCGGTTGCTTTACAAATAACTAATGGTTAGGATTTGATTTGAGCGGTTGCTGAATTAAGCGAAACTTAAGGAAAACATGGGATTTATCTCACAATCACATAAGAACATAATTGATTATGTTGGTATAAAGAGTATGTAAGTTAGCATAATCATATAAATCTAGTGGTAAATTCCATCTCTTAACCAATACCTTTAACTTGATAATTCAATTTGTGTTGCTGTTTTGGTTTAAGTTTATTAGCATTTTAGTTTCAATTAACAAAACCCCCTTTTTACTTTTATTAATTATTTTTCATCAGAAATTGATTTAGGAATTAGATTAATAGTGTTAATTGAATTGGTTCTTTGTGGATCGACCCTTGCTTACTACAACTGGTTGCAAGGTTTTTGTATTTTTGGTGGAACTCGGCAACTAATCTTGATATTTAATTTTAATCACATTCCATACCACACCATAAATCAAGTTACATTTCCACTTTGAAAATCACTTTGTTCATAAAAATCAAGGCATTACAAGCCCTAAAAAACGTGGACATGACTATTAAAACCATCAAATATTTTTCCTTCTAAATTGATATGGTTTTACACAAACAAAACCATTAAAAATTCTTTAACAAAAACTGTGAACGTGTTCATTGAAAACTGTCAAATCTTTCGAGTAACAAAACACTTCATTTTATAAAATATCATTTTGTTCCATAAAAATTTAGGCATAACCAGTTTTTCAAAATCGTAGGGTATTTGGCCATTGAAGCCATCAAACAATTTTCCTTCTAACTCAATTATTAATCATTTCTGTTTTCACACAAACAAAACCATTAAAATCTTTGTTTTCAAAACGGAAATACCGATGGTCATAAAAACCAAACCCATTTGTTCAAATTCATTTTTACTTTCTTTGCAAATCCTTTTTCACTTTCTTTGCAAATCCTTTTTCACTTTCTTTACAAATCATTTTTCACTTTCTTTGCAAATCCTTAAAATCAACATTTGCCTGTCTCTTTTTTGAAATCATGTTTAATAAACACTTAGAAACAACATTGCCCATTTCGTCTAAAACTCATGTTTAGAAAAATACTTAGGATCTTTGTACACAAAATAAATTAATAAAAATTCCTCAAAAACCATGTTCTTGTTCTCTTGAAAAACAAACCCTATGTTTAGTTTCCATACTCTTCAAATCATCCATTTTCATCATTCATGAAAATATTAATTTGTGAACACCTACTTTGAGGTGTCTTGGCCGAAATTCACTAAGTTCTAGGGACTAAAAATCAATTTCCTTGTTCTTGAAAAATTTCAACATAAATTCTACTCATGAGTATCAAAACTGTGACCACTCCTCCTTGGCCATTGGAGCCAAAAATTGATTTTCTTTCCATCATCAAATCATGGCATACACATACAAACACATCATATATATATATATATATATCACAAGCATGCCATATTCTCATCGTAACACCCCTTCAAATAGCAATTTTGTCCTCGAAATTTTCATCCTTTAGACTAAACATCAATGTTTTCCTTCTCCTCACGTTCTAACTTTCACGTTGCACTTCTAATTGCGCCCATTTAGATTACTCTTAGCAATGCGATCTTTATATCCCTGTGTTGCTTTGTTCTCCTATTCTCAACTTTCACAAGAAGTTCTTCATAGATTATATTATCTCTCCATCCCTTACAACTAATACTTCTGCTTTAACGTTTAATAGCGATAGTATCTAGATATACTTCATTCGGTATCACTTCCAATGATAACTACAAGTTCTCATACTATTCCATTTACTTCTTCTCTCTTAAAGTTTGGAAAACTGGATCAAAATGTCCAACATGCTTCTCCACGCGTTTGAGAATAGATCAGAACGTAGTTGATACGGACAACAACAAATCCGTCAAGGCAAGGACGAAAGATCTGATTTAGATAGTTCATGAATACGACAAGAATATTGGTTGCTCCGAATGGTATCATGAGATACCCGTAATGTTCAAAGCGTGTTCGAAAAAATCATTTTGGGAATATTTCCAACTTCCCATGAACTTAATGATGACAAGAATGTACATCTATCTTGGAGAGGACATCGACTCTCTTCTCATCGATCCACTAAATCGCTCATCTTTCTTCGAGAACATTCATCCTTGAAGAAGTTCTGTTCATTTTGTAACAGCCTTCATTTCACTGAGAAATCCCATTCTTCTCCTTAACTGACAGCATCATAGCTCATTATGCGAAACTCATTTAACTATCAGAGTGGCATTAACATTCTCCTTACTTTTGGTCCTCTACGGAAAACACTAACATATATTCTCAGGCTCCTTTCGACTACAAAGCTTCAACTTTGTTGGCCGCTACAAATTCAGAAGTCTTAATATTTGAAAACCACTAAGGTTTTCATTGGAATAGTTTAGCAGGATATGACTAGAAAATGATCAATCAGTCCCTAAATCATGAACTCTAACTGATGTGATTTCAAGTAAGCAAAATAGATCAACAAAAAGTCTAATCTTCATGAGAAGTAGGATAGATTAAACAAACTCAGGTGTCAAGACAAGTCTTAACAACAGAAATGGAAACACTAAGTCGAAGATAAGAAAGATTCAGATGAGTCCAAATGATCCATACAATTACGAATTGTAAAAAAGGAGGGTTACCCCCAGAATTATACAGCACAATTATTGGATCGTCATTTGAGGCATAACTTCTCTTGTTTTGATCTCCAAATGTCGAGGTCTGATTGGATCTACTACTACTAGCACTTTTCCTACGGGTTAGGTGTTGTTGTTACTTTCTTGGTACCCATGAACATAGTTCCCGTTTAACTTATTAGCTTTTCCATTATTCCTCCTTTGGAATCTAGGTAGTCCATGGTTATCCAAAGTCTGACTTTCCTTCAATAGATTTTAAACCACAACTTCCAATTCTCATTACTGTGCGGTCCTCTGATCTTGGTGAATTGTCACATTAGCTATCCTTCATATTTCTCCTGCGATCGCAGCCATACTTCGATGGTCTTATCCTATGCTCATATGTGTACGTCTGCCACAAGCCGGTGTCTTTCTTCGAAGACGAACCAAACATAACACAATAAAACAAACGTAATTATTTCAAACAATATTGTCTCCCTTCGGAAGCCAAACACAAAGAGTCACACAATGCACACCATTCAAGCAAGACAAGCTAATTTACGAATCCTAATAGCTTCCAGCCCGAACTTCTTCATTCTGCCTCCACAGGGTAATCTCTCGTAAGTTGTTAACTTCTAAACTGCTTCACGAACCTAACTTACACCAGCTATTTCTTTCTCCAGAAGATCGATTTTCCAAAATCTTTTGATCTCCTCACAAAAGAATTCCTATTTTCCTAACACAGTATGCCTAGGAGAAGTCATAGTTTCCTGTATACGCAGAACATTACATAATGAGTGGATCAATCCTCAATATCATGCAATTGTATAACAGTAGCTATTAACATTCAACCTACGGCAAGTCATGCATTCCTTTCCCATCATCTCAATCAAGAGACAAGGAAGTGCACAACAGACCAAGTTCTAATATGCCTAAAGATAGCAAGTCCATACCCCGGCTCAACAGGATGAACTGCTCTGATACCACCTTGTTGGTGTATGCCCTAGTGGCCAATACATTTTGTTTGTATTTACATACATTATATTATGTTATTATATATAAGACATTTCATTTATTGTGTTCTTTTTGGTAGACATAATAAAGTCCTTAGAATAGTAAGTTTGATACCATAGGACATCAAGTGGATGACTTGATCGTGAGATCCTATTGGATAAAATACTATTCTTAAATATCCCTAGTCAAGTATTATTGTTAATTAGGACAACAATAATGCATTGAGACTAGTATGTGCGTAGACTGATGACCACATCTCACGGGTCATGGATATGAGATATCAAGTCTACACATGGATACATATTAGAGTAATGATGTATTGGACAGACCCGCCATGAGAACGCTACGTGGATCGTTACGTGAGTGTCATAAGCGATTCTCATAGTGATAATGGTGTATGTGGTCCTTTGACCTGAAATCACTACGATTCCTACATGAGGAGTTGTGTGTTTTAATGCCATCAAACGTCATCTATAACAAGATGATTATAAAGTTGGTTATTAGACATACCGCGATATATGTGGAGGGATGTGAGTGACCTAGATGGGATTTGTCCCTCCTACATAACAGGAGTGATATCTTCGGGCCCCCTGATTGAGTGAGACTACGAAATGCATGGCCATGCTTAAATGAATCAATATGAGATATTGATCTCATTTGTTATTACTATGTCTACTCGGGAATCAGGAAACTGAAGATTGAACTAAACAAGGGTGACACATTCCATGCCTTGTGTTCAATCTGGATATCTGGACAAAGGGACTAAACTACTCGGAAACATTGGTCACGGATATGTTATGTCAAATCACTGATATTCTCATTACTTGGGTAGCAGTGATGTGTTGCTAGATACTGCTCACTGTTTGTAATATTAAAATGAGATTTTAATATTACTACCAACGTCATGAGAACCTGTAGGGTCGCACACTTAGAACAGATTAAATTGGAGTAATCAAAATCCAAGTTGGACTCGGATTCAATTGTAGGCCTAACTCATGACAGATGGGTTTAGGGTTGCACCACTTACCTTGCTACTGCTCACACTCACTTAAGGCAGCCTTTGTTATAAATAATACTGCTAAGGGGGCTGCTACTAGGTTACATCATAACCCTAGCCGCACCTACAGAAAGTGAGTGAGAGATAGTGAGGTTTTTGTCTCCTCTCTTCGCAGCTAGCACTACGAAACAGAGGCGTGACTCCTTTTTGCAAGTCTGTTCATGTGGATACCGCAGAGACATCGTCACTATTACGGTGTTGGTGATTCACCTCGCTTGTGATTATCACGCTTCAAGAGGTAATTTTTTTTTAAAAAAACTCGGATTATGGACTTTTTCGCATGGATCCTGTGAGGGAATTCTATTATTCCGCTGCGAGACTTTTGATCCGCAATTCCCAACACACCTAATGTAACACCCCTTCAAATAGCAACCGCAGCACAATCGTCATTACACCACAGTTACTAAATCCAAGTGTGTCACAATCATGATAAATGTAACTTCTAAATCTCAAGAGTCTATATTTTTTTTTTTAACAATATGCATAAGTAGAAAATACGAGCCTTGAATGAAATATAAATATACTCAACCTTTAATACAACCACTGAAATAAAATCATATTCCTTATATATATTATATAGTCAATTTACACAAATCACTGATGACAGAGAACATAATAATTATAGAGTCCAATAAAATACAGCGGGAATAAAAACACTAAAAGGGAGAAAAGTAGTAACCCAGGGATGGGTACTACCAGTAGACAAAGTCGCAACCCCATATGTACATGACGCTCGGTGTCCCAGTTGACACAACAGGCATCAATGCCTCCACGCGGCTGCACTCTTACATAATCGAAGAAATCTTGTCCAGACGCTCAAGCCAATCAACCACTGTGTGGTCCCTCTTCATCTTCCTCACGATCTTTTATCAAATACAAATATAAAACAGGAACACGGAAATACAGGAAAGAGGCGAGACACCCATCCTTCATTACCATTATTGGCAGTAAGAAAACAGCACAGCGCAAAGCGCTCACCAAGCAATACAGTTCATATATTTATCAATAGTAGCAGCAGAATTTACAACACAAGCAGTTCAACAAGGTCTCAGATACTGAACAGTTAAAATATTTCAGATAATCATAGCATCAAGATCATAATAGTATATTTATCATATAAAAGAATGACATAAGACATGTGGACTCACAATGCCGACTATCCATGCCAACTCATAATGCATGTGCACTTGGTGCCAAAATTTTCTATTTAAAACATGAACGTCTGGTAACATGAACGTTCCGGTAGTTTCTGCCCCCCTTAAACAGTCTATGCCGGACCACGAAAAGAATATGCTCGTCGGGGCACCCGCAAGGTGTTGCAAAGGTTCTTCATGGCCAGAAATCACAGGGGTATATATATACCGATGAATCACCACATCCTGATGCCCTCTAGACCCTTCCCACAGGATCACACTATTCAAATGTCGTTTATTTACCATAAGGAGAGTAGTGATTGTCGGTTCCTTATTAGTGCGTTGCAATCGGCTTTCTGGCCAGAGGTATTTTACAATGTGACAACATCATCACAAGAGGGATCACCGCACTCTGACGCACCCAGAGATCTATCATAGACCACACTATCCAATCCTCGCTCCTAGGCTCATATAGCCTTTTAACAGTCAGAGACTGAGCAATTTATAAAAATACATGCAGACTCATGCATGATCCTAGGCTCATTCAGCCTTTTAACAGTCATTGACTGAGCAAACATCTAATGCATGATGGCTCCATGCACAATCATGTTCACAAACATTTCATAATACACAATCTTCCATAATATGCCACAATTAGGCCAATTCGAATATTGATAAGTCTTATGAGATTATCATAGAGTTCCATTCTATTAAATTGATCGAGTTCCTTGATCTAGTCAATTATGCAATCTTTAGGCCAACTAACCCTTAGAAACTTTGGCCCCACATGCCTTCAAGGTTCTAAATTCCTTTCCATATTATTCACTAGTCTCTTGATACTAATCATTTAATTTTGGTTCCATACGGGATTAATTCAATTTATCCTCATCATTAAGTATTCATGGTTTATCAAATACCCTAATGTCCCTATTTGGGATCCTTATTTTCAAATCTTAAGTCTTTGGTTAATTATGAGAAGGTTAGGGTAAATAACCCTTTAAACTATGGTCTTCCAAAATGTTATCATTCAATTTAATTCCTTTGCTTTATTAAGAATTAGGTAAATCTCTAATTCCTCAATCTCCAAGGATGCACCAAGGCATCACTGGTACCCAAATCTTTCTCTCTCTAAAACCGTGGCCTCTCAAGGTTCTTAGAATCTCTATTCCTCTCCATTTTATGCAATGGTTTCTAGTTATCAAATCACTTAGATTTTGTCCCCCAAAGTCAATTTTATCCCTTATGATTCCAAGTCAAAACCGTGGCCTTCCTTAATCCTTAAAATTTCATTCTTTCACATATCATGTGTTAGTTACTTGATAATTAATTATGCAATTTCCATTTCTCACAAGATTAATTTATTTGCCTAAGGTCCATGCCAAAACCATGGCTTCATAGGTCTTCTAAGTTCCACTTTTTATTTCTCATTTATGTATTAATTCCTTAAGATCAATTTACTTAAGCTTAATGTATTGAGGTCATTCCATTTGCCTTATTGCTCAAGCCAAAACCGTGGCCATCATTGAGTCTTCAAAGTCCAATCTTTCCTTCTCTTTTAGGTATTAACTTCTTGTTATTAATCCACTTAAGTTTTTAGTTCATTAAGATCAATCCAATTGCCCCAGATTCAATGCCAAAACTGTGGCTTCATGATGTCCAATGTCCAATTTTTCTTCCCACTTTTATGCATTAGTTTTCTTAACACTAATTCACTTAAACTTAGTTCATCAAAATTAATCCATTTGTCTCTTTATCAAGACCAAAACTGTGGCACCCTTCTTGGATATTAAACTCTCAAAGTCTTCCATTCATTAGTGTTAATAATATCATTCAATCTTTGATTACATAAGTCTTATTTCACTTGTATACAAAAACCAATATTCACCCCTAATTTCTAATCAAAACCGTGGCACCATGTTGAGGTAGGAAACTCCAAATTTTCCATTTAGCAACCCCAACATGATCAAGCACAATCAATACATCATACATATTCAAGAGCATAATCAAGTACTAATCAAATTCAAGAATACTAGATCATACAATTTTTACAATTCAAGTAAGCATACAAGAAGCATACAAGGATGGATTTCTCCATCAACATACATACAAAGTCTCCTCACCACCATAAGTGGTTGAAGTGAGTAGTCTCCCTCTTACCTAGAGGAGACAATGCAAGAAAATAACTCCTTGGTTCCTTGATTTGTAATTTTTGGATTCCACCTTCAAGAGAACCATAAAGTGGTCAAATTCTCATATTTATAAACTAAGGATTGAAAAGAATGATCCTTGGTCACATAGGTGACCAAGGAAAACGAAATTGAGAAGTGAATGTGAAGAATTTTACCTAAAGCCTTAAGCTTGAACTCCTTGAGATTCCTTTTTGGTGATTTTCGGATTCCACTCTTCCAAGAACCCTAGAGTGTTCAAAATCACTCAAATCACACATCAATGCTCAAAAAGAGAAGCCCTTGGTCACATAGTAACCAAGGAAAACGAAAATGAGAAGAAAATGGAGAGAAATCAAGAATCTTTACCTTGGAAGACAATGGAGACAAGGTTGGATTTTGAGCAAACCTTCTAAATGAAACTTGTAGAGAAGATGAAGATGAGTGTATAAATGTGTTTAGTGAGGAGAAAAATCAAAAAGCTTGGTCATCCATGGAAGGGTGATTTTCAGATTTGGAGGAGGAGAGGTAGAAAGGTTGGATTTTTGAAGAGATTTCCTAAAGAGAAAGTGTAGAGGAGGTTGAGAGAAGTATAAAAATGGTGTTTATGGAGAGAAAAGTGAAGAGAAACAATGGTGGTGGTGGCTGCCATTTTTGGATTCAAGAGGAGGAAGAAGAGAAGAGGTGGAGAGAAAATGGAGATAGAAATGGAAATGGAGAAAGTTTCTACACAAAGAAGGTAGAGGAGGTGAAGGCAAGTGTAGAAATGGGCTTGGAGAGGAGAAAAGATGAACAAAAATATAGGAGGAGGGGCTGCCATTTTCGTGCTCATGGTGGAGGTAGAGAGGAGGAGAAAAAGATGAAGAAGATGAAGTGAAGAGAGAGAAAGTGATAGGTAAAGTGAATTAGGGTTTGATGGGTTTAGGATTAGTGTGCAAGTCACAATTTTGCCCTCCTTTGGCTTCTCATGCAAGCCAAGGGTAATTGGGTCATTTGGTGGTCAATGCTTCTCAAAGAAGCTTTGAAAAAGTACACAAATTTGAATTAAAGTGGATTTGATTTGACATAAAGTGGATTGCATTAGGATAAGGTGATAGGATTTCTAATGCATACTATTATCCAATGGAAAATAGTTATAGTCGACAGAAGTCAATATTAATTTATCTGACAGATGAAATTTACACAGCGTTTCATTATTCCGACTGCTAAATTTTTCAAAAAATGTGAAACTTCGTAAACTGTGTCCAGCCTCTGGTTTAGTAAGATCCCCCGTCGATATGTCCATAATTCAAGGTTCTCGGAGAAAATATCTCGTTTCTCCAGCTTCGCTCAATGCGCACGCAAAACGAGAAATATATCAAAATATTCGACGTTTCTAGAAAAATCCCAGAAAATTATCAAAAATTACAAATATTATAAAACGACTATTCGTCTTATCATTTTTCCAATTTTTGAAGCATTACAGTCGTTTTCCCGACTCTGCTCAATATACACGTAAAACGAGAAATATATTAAAATATTCATCATTTTCGAAAAATTCTAAAAGAATTCTCATAAAACACAAATATTAAAAAATGACTATTCGTAATAAAATTTTCCAACTTTGGGAGCGTTACAGTCATTTTGCTAACTCTGCCCAATGTGCACGCAAAATGAAGAATAATATTAAAATATTCCGCATTCTCAGAAAAATCCAAAAAAAATCCTAAAAATCTCAAATATTGTAAAATGATCATTTATCCTAAAATTATTAATTTTCGGGATGTTACACTCATCATGCATAGTATAAGCATACCATCAAAGTCATAAACTCATGCAAAGCATATCAAGCATAGGCAAATAATCAAAGCTCATAACCACACACCAATTATTACATGACCATGGATATGAATCCTCACATGGATTCACTATCCATCAAATACACAACCATCTCTCACCACCATACTTAGTTGGTGAGATGAATCTCCCTCTTACTTCTTGAAGATCCTCAAAAGCTCCTTGTTTTGCTTCTTTTTCCAAGTCCTTCACCACCAAAGGTTTCTTAAATACAAAACGAAATACATAAAAATTAATATACTAAGCTTGATTAAGAGAAACCACGGATCAAACATGGTTTAGATCATGAAAAAGAGAGAATAAATGAAGTTTCCTTACACTTCACCATAAATACTCCATCACATGGATCTTGAAGAAAGTCCATGAAGATAAATGATTTAGAGAAAGTCTTCAACATGAAAGTTGCTTAGAATAAAGTAAGGATTCAAGAAATATGGTTGTTTGAAATTAAAGAGTGATGAAAGGCATTCTTGGGTGTCATGGCCGAACCAAGCTTGGAGAGGAAGTGGAGAGAAATTTGATATGGTTCTTTAGTTCTTGAAATAGAAAAGATGTTCAAATAAACTAAAGTCACAATTTTGGCTTCCTAAGGCCTTCTTGGCCGTGCACTTGTTTTGAAAGAAAGGTGAGAGATGTTATTGATAGAAAAGTGATATGAATTATCAAGTAAGGAGTTAATATTTTGCCCCCCCCCAAAAAAAACTACTTGGCCGTGAGTCAATTTGGAACAAAAAAGATAGAAATGAATTAAAGATAGCATGTTTCTCTTTTACCAAGCAAACATAGCCATAGGAATTGGAAAGAATAGCCACCAAACATTGACTAACTTTGTATAGCTTCTTGTAGGCATAAAAACAATAGCCAAATGAATTAATTGCATGAATCTTGTCTCCTTCAAAATGAATGGCCGTAGAAAACAAAATGGAGGGCCACTATATTTGACTATTTTCATTGATATTTGATATAATTGAAGAAAGAAGAATTAAGTGTATTATTTTGGCCATAAAAGAGTGCATGGTCGTATAGTGAAGAGAGAAAAGAATGAATTATTTGAGCAAATAATTGGTACTAAATTATTGAGAAATTTTCCAAGTGATAGTAACAAACTTGGACCCTTGGATCTTCTTCCTCCTTTAATCTTAGCCTTTAGATGAAGCTACTAAATGGATGGCCAAGATCTTTCCTTCCATGTTGCCATCCAAGGGTCACAATTGAAGTCCAAGCAATTATATAAGACCAAATTTCAACCATAGATTAAATCAATGGTTAAGATTCAATCTTGAAAGTCCAAGCAATTATTTGAAGCATTCTAAGCCATTGATTAATTCAATGGTTAGGATTAACGTAGACTTTAGGTGTAGCTTTAGATAGAAGACTTAATTTAGGTCATTGGATCTTTCTTCTTTAAATCCTAGCCCTTAGATGTGTCTCCAAAATGAAGGGTTAAGATTACTCCTTCAAACTTTACATCCAAGGGTCTTAAATGGTCATTGTCACTTTTTAAGACTAAATCTCCACCATAGATTAAACTAACATTCAATGGTCATAAATGGTCCTTGTTACTTTACAAGACCAATTCTCTACCATAGATTAAATTAACATCCAATGGTTACAAATGGTCATTGTAACACCCCAAAATTTACTTTTTTACTATCAGAATTCATTCTAAAATATTTATGATTTTCTGAAATTTTTCCTGGAATATTTTAATATATTTTTCGTTTTACGTGTGTACTGAGCGGAACCGGAGAAATGAGACATTTTCTCCGAGAACCTTGAACTATGGAAACGTCGACGGGGGATCTTACTAAACCCGAGGCCGGACACAGTTTACAAGGTTTTACATTTTTCGAGAAATCTTAACAGATGAGATAATAAAATACTGCAAAGAATTTATCTGTCAGATTTGTTAATGCTGACTTCTGCCAACCATAACTACGTCCAATAAATAATAACACGTAACAAAAATCTTATCACATTATTCAAAAATTACCTTGTGTCAAACCCCTTTTTAGTCTTATTTTCAAGAAAGAAGAAAAAGAGAATTTAGTTAATTAAAACCCCTTGTAGGAAGTTTCCAAGAAGCTTCCTATTTGACACATTTTTTTCTCTCTCCCTTCTCCACTCTTCTACGGCAGAGGCTATAAGGGAAGCCTAAATAATTTCTCTCCTCTTCCTAATATTACACTCTCATTTTTCTAAACCCCAAATATCCATTTCCTCTCTTCTTCTTTTCTTCTCCACCGTGCAACCACTCTTGGAGGCAGCCATCCTTTGTTTGCTTCATCATCAAAGATTCTTGCTTCCTTACACCAATCCAAGTCCTCTTTTGTTGCCATCTTTTGGTTCTTCTTCTTCCATTCTTCTTCCACCATTGAAGCTAAAGCTTGGAGCTTTAAGGTAAAGCCTTCAACTTTCTTCCATTTTCTTGCTATTTTCGTTTCTCTTGGCCACCTTGGTGACCAAGAACCTATTTTTTCATGGTTTGAGTGGACATTGTGGTGATCACTCACATTGGAGTTTTCTTGAAGGGGGAAAATGAAAATCTAGGGCAAGAAGGAGTGGCACATTGTGTTGTTTTCTAAATAGGTAAGAGGGAGATGATCCCCTTCAACCAATCTTGGTAGTAAGGAAATGTCTTGCATGTGTGTTATTATTGATTTCTGAATCCATGTATAAAGTTCTCTCATTTTTATGTTGTTCTTGATGATAATGCATTTTGTTGGGTTTGTATGATTTATTGATGCCTCTTGCATGATTTGAAGGTATATTTGAGTATCTTGTTGATTAAATATGATAAGGATTAGTTTGGTTTGAGTTAGAGGACCTGGAGAACTCTGTTTTCTGCAAGTTTACGCGTGGTAATCAATTACACGGGGCTTGTAATCGATTACCAAGCTCTTAAGGATATAAAATCGTGATTCTAGAAATCTGGTAATCGATTACGTCTGGTGTGTAATCGATTACAGAGATTCTGTCTAGCTTGTAATCAATTACAAGAGTGGTGTAATCGATTACCAAGCCTCTGATGTCACAAAATGGTGCTTCTGGGAACCACGTAATCGATTACAACTTGTGGGTAATCGATTACGGAGGTTCTGTCTAATTGGTAATCGATTACCACGGTTGTGTAATCGATTACCAGGGCCTTGAAGTTACGAAACGTGGTTCTGGGAATCACGTAATCGATTACAATGAGATTGTAATCGATTACAGAGATTTTGTTCCTTGGGTAATCGATTACAAGGGTGATGTAATCGATTACCAAGACCAAAAATGAGATTTTTGAGCTGGAAATGATTGAGATTATGGTTCTTTGTCCTTTGTAACTCAAACATAACCCAAAAACCCTGGATTCAAGGATTTTACTTTACTTAATTGTGATAGGAATGTGTATTCATACCAATAGAGAAGAAATGATTTTGAATATGGAATTCTTGGATCCATGACATGGAAATTGTGGTATGTGTGTAATGAGAAATATATATTGATACTGAGAATTATTGATGAGATAAGAATGATGATGTGCCATTGAGGCAATGTTTTAATAAATGTATGGTTGATATGTCATGTGGACATTGAATAATGCTTATGTGCCATTGAGGAAAGGCTTATGTTGAATACATCATTGATGAACATACATGATTGGACATAGTATCGTCATGCATGTGCTGTCCGTTGGACATGGTTAGTAAGGCGATGTATGCCTAGGAGTTTGAATAACACCTATGTGCGGGTGCGAATAGACTAAGCGTATGTGTCATATGTTGTTGACCCTGAGGGCGTCGGGGTGTGGGTGTCTCACAATAGACAGTGGTAGCTCCACTGGGGCCGTGGGATAGACCAATGCAACACACCGACGATCCTGACTGAGACGCTGTCCTACGTCGCGATCAACTGTTGAGGTGCCATGTGTGAGCCATTTTGCGCAAATATTTTTATGAGATGAGCACACTATTTTCAAGGCTAACGATACACTGGCATAACTCCTTGATCATTCACTCCGAAGATGTTTATGTCTAGCTCCATGGAGTAGGAACTTTGGTACCCTTGTTGCATTGTGAGTTGTCAGTCACATGGTCCATTGAGCATTCATGATTGGATAATGTGTTTACTATTAGGACTATGATATTTATTTTATTCTTGGTAATGCTAATGTTGCTAGTTGGCTATGGATAATGTTAACTACTGTTCTTTGTTGCTTTACTCTCATTAATTGCTTTCATGTATTACTGTACTTGTATGTATTAACTGTGTCTTATGTGGGCGTTCGACGCCGTTTATTTTCTTGCTGCCATGTTGGTACTGAAAGTTGGGAATCTCACCTCTTTCGGTAATTTTCTTTATTTTGCATTTTGGATTGGATCGTATGCTCTCAAGAAGACGTTCGTGAGGAGGATAAGGAAACCACTGAGTTTCAAGGTTTCTGGCCTTATCTCACTGAGATCGAAGTTGTTGAGGATGTCATTTCGACTCCGTGGACTTTTTGGCTACGTGCGAATCAACTTTCTTAGAGGTCCGGACTGCTGGCATATCAACGTGCAGACTGATCGATGTGTATACCACGACGATGTGATGGTGTCCTTAGCGTGGAGAAATTATGACGCTCCTGTTATAGATTTTCATACTTTTGTATGGCTGGAGTTCTATATGCCCGTGAGGGACATGTGGGGTGAAATGTATTATACCCCTCGTGAGGATTCCTTTTTGTCTACTGCCTGGGCTCCTGCCCGCTATTCTGTCGTCCCGATAGATGTCTCGTCGGACGACGAGGACCTGAGGAGGATCCATCTACGGTTCCTTCTCGTTCCAGGCAGTCTTAGGGTTGGTTTTAAAATGATGGCTACTGATGGCTATCCGTTTATTTTGAGGGAGCCTGACGTACTACGGGATTAGTGGGTATATATTTGTATCTCTTAGGGTAGGTACACATTTTACTTTTTGTATATCCTTTTGGAAATGTAATTTGAACAGGCTTATATGTCTGGTACAAAGTATGTAATTATCCATATTGTGTATGGTCGTATGTTTCATTCCATGTTGATTTCTCTTTGACATTTTTGACAGAAGTTTTATACGAAAGAGGAACTTTTCATTTTAACTCAATCACGCGATATATTTACAAATAGGTATATATGTACATTAAATGGAAGTTTTAACCGGATTTATGTTAAAGAAAAAAAATGTTCAAACCTTACGAAATCATTTGTGCGTCATTTCACTATAGTGCGATGTTCCTTCTTCTTACCCATTATGACTAAGGGAGAAAAAGGGGCGTTACAGTCATAGCCACTTTATATGACCAATTCTACACCATTGATTAAATTGACGGTTGATTTCAAAGTCTTAAATATTGGACTTGCTTCCTATTGGTCCATCAAAAATTATCATAACCACTAATTGTGGGCTTAATAGTATAATTTTTATTTTTATTTGTGAAAACCTCACGAAAGATTATAACTGTATTTTTATCTCCCGATAATTAATACAGTACAAAACACAGTACAAGAAATTTTCTAAAACTGTCTCTGAATTCAGGTTTAGTAAGATCCCCTGTCTCCGTCTCAATAGTACAAATTTTTCTATGCGTAGAAAAATTTTCACGTTTCGGGACTCATCCCGGGCCCACGTAAGACCACTAGGACCCACAAACAGTCTAAAAACGGTCGGAGTATCATAAAAATTACATAATCACCCATAAAATCACAAAAATTAGAAAACGCACAAATATCAAATCAGATTATGTAAAATAATTAAAACCTAACGGTAAAAATTAAATTACGTAAAGTTTTCCCCGGCCCGAAAATTTTTATTTTCCTGACACAGAGTAAATCACTCAAAACGATCAAATACGCTGACGGAATAATCAAAATAATTTTACAGTATCCAGCAATTACTAAATAGTAAAATTCTGTTAATTGTCAAAATTACTGTTTAAGAGATACAGAATTTTTAGGAGTTACAAGTCTACGCCGGACACGAAAAGAAATAGTGCTTGTCGGTTCCTCGTCAGGGTGTTGCAACGATTTTTCATGGCCAGAGGTATATAGTGTGACAAATAGGTCACTAGATGAATCACCTCACCCTGACACACCATGAGATCCTTCCCTTGGATCACACTACTCAATTCTCCTTCATTCCTAGGCAACAAAAGCTATACATACACTGACTGTATGATGTTCAATGCATGATAACTCAATGCATAACTTAAGCCATAATTGTACTGTTCCCAATGATATCAAAACAATCGCTCATACAATTGTCTGATACCATTAGTATCAATGATATTATATAACCGCTCATACAATTATATAATAACAGTGATCCACTCGGGTCCAGCACATCGGCATAACAACAAACTAGTGTTTGCATAATCGTGTAAACGTTTTTCAATGTTCTCCCCAAAATCCGCATTATATTAATTTACTAAAAACTTTCTTTATTCTTTTTACTAAAATCTTCTTAAATAGAATACTTTAAGTTCCGAATCACGTTCAAAACTTATTTTCCATCATCATAATCAAAATCACTCTTATTTAATAATAATAAAAAACTTCGTTCCATTCCTTTCAAATAATATGTTTTAAGTCTCAAATCACCTTTAAAACTCCTTTTTAAACAAAATACTTTAAGTTTCAAACCTTCATCCTAATTTAGTCTCCACGAACGAAAATCACTTCCTTTTTAAATTATAAAACCTTATTCATTTCTTTTTCCACTTTGTAAGTCCTTAATCAAATTTCTAGTTGCCTAATCTTATAAATTCATAATTAACCAAATATTTTAACTTGGATCACCCAAAATGGGCATAGAGGTCGTGAGCCTTAGTGGTCATTTGGACCAAAATTTCATTTCTTTCTCAAATGATTTCATAGCATTAATTCAACTATAAAAATTCTACTATAATAGTTTCATGCATATTATCACAACCACATATAGACAGTAAGCAAGCATAACGATTCATACATATTATCAACATAATATAACCATATAAAGCTAAATAAACACAAACCAAGTTAAACTCATATGATCACACATAGTAAATAAGCATATATTCAACAAGTAAGCACAAATCATAACCATACAATCAAGTGAAGGAATCCTCACATAGATGCTTCACTTACAAACACAAAATTTCTATTTTCTCACCACCATGTTTGGTCGATAAGGTTAATCTCCATCTTACCTCAAGAGAAGATCAAAAGGAACCTCCTTGAAGTCTCCTTGAATTTTCGTCCCCCACTACCAACAAAACCTTAAGACAACAAGCATACCAGCATTAGATCTAAAGCTTGATAGAAGACAACCATGGATCGAGATCATGGTTTAACACTTTGAAAATAAGATTAGAAGTGAAGATTCAAAACTTCACCTAAAGGTTTTCAAATCTTGAGCTTGAAGAACAAGGTTGAAAATGAATGATTTTGACTAAGATCTCAACATGAAAATATCTTAGAATGATGTTTAGATTCAAGATCAAAGGTTGGTTGGAAATTAAACAAGGTTGGATGGCATTTTGGGCTGTGTTGGTCATGAGCCTCAAAGGGATAAGGTGAGAGGATTTTGTGTTCTTGGCTTCAAGGAAATGGAGATGAAGATGAACAAACAAAAACTAAGTCTTAAACTCTCCAAGATGATGATTTGGCTGTGAGGTGTAGGAGGGAAAGAGTGAGAGATTTTTTGTGTAGCTTCTTGGTTACTTGAGAGGATGATAGAAAAAGAAAAAAATGAATAGGAACTTGCCCAAGAAGCCTCTTGGAGATTTTCATCCAACATTTCCAACAAAACCCTGGAAGTTTCAAACTTTCAAGATCAACACCTAAAGCTTGAAAAGAGAAGGCCATGGTCAAAGTGATGGCCTTGAACACAAAAATGAGAAGAGAAAATGAGAATCAAGAACCTTACCTTTAAAGCTTCAAGTTAGGGCTTGAAAGAGATGAAGAAGATGAAAGAACTAGATGATGACTTCAATAAAGAAAAGCTTCCAAATGATAAGTAGATTCAAGAACTAGAGTTGATTTGAAAAAAAACAAACAAGGATGGTAGGGAAAGAGGAGCTTGGCCGTGAGCTTGGAGAGAAAAGAAAGAAGAGAAAAAGTGAGAGAAAGTTGTGTAGCTTTCTTTTTGAAAATGAAAAGTGAAATGAAACTTGAGTGAAAAGATGAAAGTGGTCATCTTTTTGCCACTCAAAACTGTAGCCACACATTAGGAGAGAGAAGGGAGAAGCTTTTCCAACAAACTTGGTAGAAAACTTCTTCATTAAGTCTTGATGAAGCTTCTTTAGGAAGCTTTGTTTCACTTTTTGAAAAAGTCAACAAGTGATGTCAAATGGATGATATCATAAAGTGAACACTCTAGAAAAGATGGCTTATACTTTACTAAAAGGTATTATCCAATAGATAAATATTACAGTTAACAAAACTAGTATTTATTATCCGTTGGATAATAGGACGTACCTAGATTTTATCTGTCAGCTAAAATCTCGAAAAACAAAACTTCGTAAACTGTGTCCGACTTTTGATTTAGTAAGATCCCCCAACCCCATTTCACAGTCCAAAATTTTTCGTTCTCAGAAAAATATTATTTTTCCGTCCCCACTTAATGCGCATGTAAATTGAGAAATATAATAAAATAATCAAAGCCACCTAAATAATTTACAAAAATTCACAAAATAAAGTCACCTAAATAATTTACAAAAATTCACAAAATTCACAAATATTATAAAAAATATATATAACAAAAAATGAGCAAATTTTGGGGTATTACAATAATACCACTGGATAGGTCGGGAATGACGAGAAGAGGTCATATGTTAACAAGTCTAGGGGTATTCGCCATTTATCCAGCCAGGAAATGCTGGAACGAAGGAGGAAAGGGTTGTGTTATAAGTGTGGCCAACAATTCCACCCCTTACATCAATGCCCTGATCACCAGCTTCGAGTTATGATCTTGGCTGAAGATAACAAACTGACTTCGAATGGTGAGATAGTGGTAAGCGGTAAGGGCAATATAGGAGGTGACGCAGCTAATGCTGAATTGTAGTGTAGTAGTTTAGAGCTGTTATGTTCTACTGATAATGAACTATTACACTCTCGAACCATGAAGTTGGGAGGTAAGATTAAAGGCGTTCCAATCTTGATTTTAGTGGATAGTGGTGCTAGCAATAATTTCATTTCCACAAGGCTTGTTAAGGCTATGGGGCTGCAAGTGTAGAACACCAAGGAAATCGGTATAAGGTTGGGAGATGGCCATAGGGTAGCGACCTCAGGGCAATGTGTAGGATTGAAAGTGGATTTGGGAGTTATAATGATCTCCATAAATGCCTTGATATTGGAGTTAGGATGAATTGACTTAATTTTGGGGTTGTCTTGGTTGCAAACACTGGGAGCAGTGACGATGGATTGAAAGAAATTTCAATGTAGTTTCAAATTGGTGGCAGAACGGTAGAGCTAGTGGGTTTAGCAAAAGCTAACCAAAAGGCAGCTTCTCTACACAGCTTGTTGAAGGATATGACTAAGGAAATTGGTGGGCTCCTATGGTCAGTGGAGGTTTAGTGCCAGGGAACAAAAATACAATGAGCCTTATCAGAGCAAAGGGCAAAAGAGTTGCAAGATTCATTGGCTGAATTTCCTATTGTCTTTGAAGATCCCAAAGGATTGCCGCCACAATGTATGAATGATTGTGCTATAGTGCTACAGGAGGGTCATAGTCCCATTAATGTTCGACCATATCGGTACCCTCATCACCAAAAAGATGAGATTGAGAAACAAGTCAAGGAAATGTTGCAATCCTGAATTATCCGTCCAAGCTCTAGTGCTTTTTCTAGCCTAGTCATCTTAGTTAAGAAGAAGGATGGGTCATGGCGGATGTGTGTTGATTACTAGGCATTAAATATAGTGACCATACTGGATAAGTATCCAATTCCAGTGATGGATAAGTTATTAGATGAATTACAAGGCTTGATGTTTTTTTTTCAAAACTGGACTTGAAGTCCGGGTACCATCAAATCAGGGTGCACAGTGAAGATATTTACAAAACAACTTTTAGAACTCATGAGGGCCATTATGAGTACTTATTCATGCCCTTTGTAACACCCTTATGGAGATGTCACATTTATAAAGAAAATAAAATAAAGATAAATAAAATCTACCCAAGTTGTAAAACGTTTATTATATAATAATGCGGGTTGTAAAATTTTTTCGGTTAAACAGAATATTACGAGATAAAATAACACGGAACATAAAATAAGCACACTATTATCACACATAATATACATATGGTTCCATCACAGGTTATACAAATAATGTACAACTACAAATATTTAAAAACCAAAATAGTAAACAAAGCAGTAAAAGGTCAATATATACAAACGCAAGACGCGCCCAAGTACACATCTTAAATATCTAACCCTCTGAAGGATCACTCTCAGATGAAACTTCAGGTGATAGATATCCAGGATGCCTCGACCCTCTACAGACATGAGTCTGTGTAGTCGATACGCTGCTGATCTCGCTAGGTGCATCAAACACACCACCCTAATGACGCCTAAGAGATAGCGGCAACTCCACATGTAAATACAACAAAGTAGAAAAGATCGGCACTCCATCAAACTCCGTACGTATGGTCACAGTCAGACGCCCTATGTACGTCACCGAGTCTCTATCCTCTCGCAGACGCCAGGCTTCAGAGCCTCCGTGAAACTTAAGTTGCACGAATCCAAAGAATCCTGGTAGTGTCATACTCACACAATCAATCCAATGGATATGGATGATCGGATGGTTCTTGCTCGTAGAACTGATCTTCGGCTTGTTGTTCTTCCTCCTCCTCTGGATACTCACACTCAAGAGGCTGTTCCTCTTTCTCAAACTCTTTATCACATAATTTAAAATATACAGATAATACATACAAGAAAGAGGTAAGACAATCTATATCACCACAAACATGGTAAAATAAGAAAACGACAATACAACAAGTATAACAGTTCACACAATATAGCATACTATAATAGCATAAATAAAAATACAAGATAACACGGATGTAATATAACACAGAACTCAACATAACAATAACATATAGTGGTACAGCTAGATAAAATGGTACAGATAAATAATGGTAAAAATGGATAAAATGTTATAGATAAATAGCATTAAAATGTATGACATAAAAGTATATGAAATGTGACTTAACCCTACTCCATGGAGCTAAAAACACAGACATCAGAGAGAATGACCCGTAAAATCTATTAGTACCATCGATCGCCAAGCTATTCCGCTGTCTCACGTTGCGTCTATAGCCCACTGTCATAATGTTGTGGTATAGCACACTGTCAAAACATCGTGTCACTATAGGCTTGTACTAAATAGATTTCGCAAGATCTTGATTAAGTATAGTGTGTGTCGAGTCCATTAGTGTGTTGTTAGTTACCACGGCCTAGAGGAGCGACCAACTGTCCAGAAATAGAATAATCTGCACACTAATGTCTCCAAGTTCATTCAGGTTGAACCACACTACGCTTATCACACCGATAACACGATGTAATTCACCTCGTCAATCAATCCACCAATTATCAACCAAACTGGCACAACTCAATGCATGATAAAAATTACCAGAATACCCTCAATGGTATAAATATGCGTATTTACGCGAATGCCCTCAATGGCAAAAATTCCAAATATGCCCTCAATGGAAAAAATTCCAAATATGCCCTCAATGGCAAAAATTCCAAATATATACAGTATGTCCCACCTGACAATACTGTTCCAAAATCTGTCCGGGTCCACCACTTTGGCCCGACAGTAAAATCTGCTGTTTTCGTCAATCGCGTAGAAATTTTATCGCGTTTTCAAAATTTTGTCGTTTTTACAAACGTTTTTAAATCGCGTAAATATATTTTACTGTTTTTGAAATCGCGTACTATTTTTCACACGTTTTTTCAATCGCGTAAGATTTTTAAATCATTTTCTTGTCCGAATTTCTTAAAAATCACTATTAAAATAATATTTAATATGTTTGAACTACGTAGAATATTTTTCATATCGCATATAATATAATAGATATCTTTTCTCTCTTATTTCTCTGTTTTTAGCAAAAATTGACAGTATTTTGCTTAGAAAATGTATAACAATGGTTTTCTAAGTTTTCTGTAAAAATTCCTTTTATTTATATTATAACCAATTGATTATACTTTTGAAAACTACTAACGTGCTTCAAAATATAAAATGAGCTCTACGTTAGAAATTTTATAAAAGCTACTGTATTTTCTTTTAAATGGTAAAACTCTTAGATTTAGTTCCTCAAACTTAATCTAATCATTTTTATTCCTTGAAATTCATTGTAATAAAATTTCTTTTAGCATTATTACCTAATCTTTGTTGAAAAACAATTTTAGAAATAAAAACATTCACATTTGACATGTTAGCCGAAATATATAAAATTGACATTTAATCTTTAAATTTGTTTTTTTTTTCTTGTTCTAAAACAATTTATATCTTATCCATTCCCCTAAGTTAATTAAATCACACTTTTGGAAAATTGATGAGAACATTTTGGTTCTCCTTTGATGTTGAGGCCGTGAGCCTTCATTGGTGTTCTTTGGAACACTCATACAATCCTTGACATGTTATTCACATCCTTCTAATTATACATGCATTTCTAACACATACAATATATTTAAAGCTTGTAGACATGCAATTTAATACAAATCACAAATAGGAAAGCTAATAACAAATAACACAAAAGAATCCTTATGGATTCTACAACCACAACCAATTCCATTTTCTTATCACCACCCACGGATGATAAGATTGAAGTCTTCCTCTTACCTTAAGTGAAGACAAACACTCTTTCACTCCTTTCTAGGGTTTTGGTTTTCACCCCTCCAAGACACCTATCAAGCTCAAACAAATTTCTACAAGTTATTAACATGAAAAAAAGCTTAAACCATGGATCAATCATGGCTTAGAACTTTGAAAAAGAATTTAGAAAGGAAAAACAAGGATTTTCACCTTCTAGGTAGAATCTCTCAAGTAGTTTTTCAAGCTCAAGATGATGGATTTTGCAAGAACTCTCAACTAGAGATGTTCTTAGAATTGTGTTTAGGTTTAGAAAAGTAGGTGGGATAAAATTTTGGGTGGTTGGATGGTGAACTAGGGTTCTTGGCCGAATGGACCTTCAAGGTAGCATCAATGGTGGTTGGTGTTTTTGGAAGAGAGAGAAGAGAGAAAGTGTTAGGGAATGAAGTGATTCTTGGCTCTCCAAGGGCACTTGGTTGTAGACATCATGCAAGGGAGGTGTCCCCTTGGTTGGCTCCATCCAAGCCTTAGAAATGATCAATGGTGAGGATTAAAACTTGATCACCAAGCTTAGCTCTCATTGGCTAATCCAAGCCTTGTCATTAAGCCTTGTCACTAAGCCTAGTCATTAAGCCTAGTCATTAAGCTACTACTCCAAAACGTTAACTGTTTCGCTAAACGTGGGTCTCGCAAAACATTTCCGAGTCCATTACCGCTTATTTGTACTGACTAATAAAATAATATTATAATAATATAAAATTATTTTATTGCACAGTTAAATCCTAAAAATTAAAAGATTACTAACCGTATCATTCAGAATTGGGTTTAGTAAGATCCCCCAAATTCAGAATAATTAAAATAAGATTTCCCAGGCCGGAAAATATTATTTTCCCGTCCCGAGCAAATCACACAAAAAGTTCAAATAAAATCACAGACAAGAAAATAAAACAAGTATTTCATACAGAAAAATAACAAACAGTACAAAAAAGACATAACGGTCATTTATCATAAAGTTGAAAAACAGAAAACAGTACATTCGGGACACAACGGTAATTCACCCAAAAGTTTAGGGTGTTACACCCTTTGGTCTAACTAATGCTCCAGCAACTTTCCAATCGACCATGAATGATGTCTTTAGACCACATCTGAGGAAGTTTGTCCTAGTTCTTTTTTATGACATCTTAGTGTACAACCCCTCCTAGGAGACTCATTTGGAACATCTAGCTGAAGTATTTAGATTGCTAGAAGCAAATCACTTTGTGGTCAATGGGAAGAAATGTCACTTTGGGAAGGTGGAGGTGGAGTATTTGGGTCATAGCATATCTGGACAGGGAGTGGCTATGGATCCTCAGAAAATACAGAACGTTTTGGATTGGCTAGTACCAAAGAATATGAAAGGAGTAAGAGGGTTTTTGGGGCTCATTGGCTACTATCGGAAGTTTATTGAAGGGTATGGAAAAATAGCAAAACCATTGACAGAGTTGACAAAGAAAGAGGGATTTCGTTGAGGAGTAACAGCCTAAGAGGCGTTTGATACCCTTAAAATTAGGAGCAATTGATGCAAAATGGTAAGCCCATTGCTTTCTACTACAAGGCTCTATGATAGATTGTTAGCCAAATCCTTGCATGATAGTAGCTTTCGTATTTCACACGAAAATTCAAACATGCATTGAGTGTGATGCTTCGGGAACTGGATTAGGAGCAGTATTGATGCAAAATGGTAAGCCCATTGCTTTCTACTACAAGGCCCTCTATGATAGATTGTTAGCCAAATCAGCATATGAGAAGGAAATCATGATAGTAGCTTTGTCAATTCAACGCTGCATGAATATATCAAGAGCTGTGATGTCTGTCAAAGACAAAAATATTTGACTATGTCTCCCGTATCTCTTGGGGAGAGGTTTTGAAATTTATACGATATCCCTTGGGATATGAAGCAAAAAATAGACCTCAAACATTTGCTTCAGCAACAACTCACAACTCCTGATTAGCAGTGTTGGATGGCTATCAATTTGATATCATATATAAACCTGGACAAGAGAACAAAGCAACGGATGCCTTATCCCGATTACATGAAAATGAAGAACTTCAGATGTTACTCTTTTATCTAGAGTGGTTGGATGGTCAGAAAGTGACTGAAGAAGTGCAAAAGGACCCCAAACTTTAGGAGATCATTACTGACCTTGAACAAAAACTTGATTCTAGACCAGGTTATTCATTTTAGAATGTGGTTCTGTTGTATCAAGGTAGACTGGTCATTTCAAGCACATCAAGTTGGATTCCACATCTTTTGGCAGAATTTCATAGTACGCCTCTAGGTGGCCACTCTAGTTATTATCGCACATATTAGAGGTTAGCTGAAATCCTCTATTGGATTGGCATTAAAAACAAGGTGCATGAATATATCAAGAGCTGTGATGTCTGTCAAAGACAAAAATATTTGACTATGTCTCCTGCTAGTTTGCTACAACCCTTGAATATTCCAGAATTAGTTTGGGAAGATATTTCAATGGATTTTATAGTCGGGCTTCATATCCCTTGGGATATGAAGCAATATTGGTGGTGGTAGATAGACTTTCTAAATACAACCACTTTATGTTATGGAAGCATCCCTATATAGCTAAGTTAGTAGCTGAAGTATTTGCTACAGAAGTAGTCAGGCTGCATGGGATCCCAAAATCCATTGTGAGCGATAGGGACCCTATTTTTGTGAGTAACTTTTGGAAAGAATTATTTAAGCTGCAGGGCACGAGGTTACGGATGAGTTCAGCATATCATCTCGAATCTGATGGCCAAATTGAAGTGTTAAACATGTGCTTAAAGACTTATCTCAGATGTTTTGCGTCTGAACAACCAAGACACTAGTTCGTGTGGCTTCATTGGGCTGAATTGTGGTATAATACCACTTACCAGGTGTCCATTGGTATGACCCCGTTTGGGGTGGTGTATGGCCGTAAACCACCCACCATTACTCGCTACTTGCAAGGGGAAACTCGAGTAGAAGCAG
Source organism: Ormosia emarginata (assembly GCA_029884605.1). Taxonomy (NCBI): domain Eukaryota; kingdom Viridiplantae; phylum Streptophyta; class Magnoliopsida; order Fabales; family Fabaceae; genus Ormosia; species Ormosia emarginata. The sequence goes on along the minus strand of JAQQTP010000074.1, from coordinate 19,587,512 downwards.
TGGCACATGATTTAATTGATCGAGACGAAGCTCTCCGTCTATTAAAGTTTAATTTGGAGTGAGCAAGGTGTAGAATGAAAAAGTTTACAGACAAACATAGGCGTGATCAGTCATTTTGCCGTAGGAGAATGAGTTTTCTTGAAGCTAAGGCCACATCGACAACATTCTGTGGCAAGGAGAATTAATCCCAAATTATCTCCACGGTATTTTGGTCCATTTCCAACTGTGGAACGGATTGGTATTGTGGCTTACAAATTGGAACTCACTGCAACTTCTAGAATCCATCCAGTATTTCATGTTTCTCAGCTGAAAAGGGCAGTGAGGACATATTCTGTAGAGCAGTAATTACCAGAAGGAATGGAAGTGGAGATCAATGATGCGGTTGAACCTGAATTTGTTTTGGCTACCTGACAAATTCAAAAGGAGGGGGACACCATTAATTAGTGGCTGGTGAAGTGGAAGGAAAAATCCTTGGAGGATGGCACTTGGGAAGATGAATTCTCCATTAGGAGTCAATTTCCATTATTCAACCTTGAGGCCAAGGCAGTAGTTATACCGAGGGGCAATGTTAGGCTCGATGAAGGGTAGTTGGTTAATGGGCTAGATCAAAGGCCCAAGGTCTGGAAGGTGTATATCAAGAGGGTTAGGAAAGGATAAAATAAGGAGTGACCTGACAAGTTAGTTATGCTTAAATGAGTATGCATGTTTGTGGGGATGATTATTTGGCTAGTGAGAGAGAAAGAACAAGGGGTTACTTTTTTGTTATTGTTTTCTCGGTTGTTAAGCTTGGCCAAATAATTTCATCTTTGTGAAACCTTAGGCTTTGGGTAGTGAGGGAGAATAGGAGGATTATATCCTCTTGTAATCCTTTTCTTTTTCTTTGTTAAAATTCAGTATTACGTTTCTTTTCATTCTGTGTGATTTTTATCTTTGGATCTCTGCCAGTAATTGAGCCAAGTGGGTTTGGTAGCCTGGCCTGTGCAACATCATAAGGTCCCGGATGGTCAGCACCGTTGATCAAAGTGGTCGGCAAAAGCAACAGCATCACGGGGAATCATATCTTAACACAGACACGTGGCACGTTCTTATAAGGCCAGTGCCATTTTTCTCGCTTCAAAGTTCCAATTTTACCCCAACCTTTCCTCAACGGAATTCACCAAACTTAGCAATCTTCGTAGGATACATAGAGAGAGAAAGAGGCCGGTCATATCCTGTGGTATCGCCGGAATCGTTCTCCGATCGCAGCGAGAGTTCGTTTTATGGTCGTCGGAGAATCGCCGATCTTTTCCGTTTCGAGTCGTCGTCGGTGACCGGAGATGGTGAATTCTATGGTGGAACGCGCCACGAGCGACATGCTCATCGGCCCCGATTGGGCCATGAACATCGAGATCTGTGACATGCTCAATCATGACCCTGGGTACGCGTACCCCCGATTTCTCGCTACCTTTCCTTTTCCTATTCCATCCAAAACGCGCGTTTATGCGCGAATGTTTTTTTCTTTCGTGTTCCGTGTTCTCTCTCGTGTGTGTGCGTGTTTTTTTTTTGATCGATAGTTTTTCCATTTTTGTTGTTTTCTTGAAAAAATTGCGAGCAAAAATTTGACGCCGAAAATTGCTTTTGTATTTCTGTTATGAATGAATTCCGATCGACGCGTAAGCTAAGTTATAGACTTGGAATGGAACAGCAAAATCTCTGAATGCTTCAGAATTATAGGGATTTAGTGCTCTTGTTCCATAGAATTTTTGCGTAACTTGTTGAATTTTATCAATCTGTGATAGTAGATGGCTACTGTGGGTTCTGCCAATTTGTGTGTGATTCACACGTTTGTGCATATGCTGTGTGACGTCTAATTTGCTGGTTATCATCTATAGGACATTTTTTTTTTGGACATGTTCTATAGGACATTGTTATTCTGAATATATACATCTTTTGTGCTTCTACAAGCTTTCTATGCTTATACAGTTTGGAACTGGAATTTTTTTTTTTGGGGGGGGGGGGGGGGGAAGAATAGACATGTTTAAGTTGAATTTGTATATTTGACGTGTATTCTTTTTTTTTTGCTCTTGGTTTATACTTCCATATATTGAGAACTCAGTTTGGTTATGATTTATCAGGCAAGCAAAGGATGTCGTTAAAGGTATAAAGAAGCGGATTGGAAACAAAAATTCAAAAGTTCAACTTCTTGCACTAACTGTAAGCACTGGAGCACTTTCATACGACTTTTATTTAACTCAAATGTTAACATTGTTCACACTACTTTTCGATTTATGCATCTTTTCTTCAATTGCTTTTCAAATTCCATTTTGACCTCCAAAACTTCACACAGTTGACTGATTTTTGAATGTTCAATGTAGTAAGTTTTATGAATCTTATTAGGATGCTTTTCTTTCCTCTTTATCAGCAAAAATATACTGACAGGTACTTCTATTTTTTGATAAAATAAGAAATTTATTAGAGATCAGATGGGAACATAAGATATCCTCTAAAACAGAAAGGAAAAAGATAATAGAGAGCTAAAGAGACTAAAGAATGCTATAAAGCTGTCCATTCTCTTTACTTGTCTGAAATGGGTAGTTGGTTTAAACAACCGTGAGCAGAGGCTATAAACATAATCCTGTCCCACTACAAGTGTAAGGCTGGGTTTGGTGTTCCCTAAATTTAAGGGGGAAAATATTACTAGAGTAATAATTTCAGAGATAAATTTAAGGGGATGAACATTTAACCCCCTAAAAAATTAAATCTGTTTGGTAACTTAAAAAAAATGTCAAATTCTTTCCAGTATTCTTTCAGAATTTTTTTCAAACATTTGGTGGGTGCCTCTGCAACTCTAACATCAGCCTCCTTCCAACAACAACGGTGAAGATTCACACCCTCGACAAGATGAAGGTATAGCAGTGCCTTGGACAACATTAGTAACGGAGGATCAAAATTGGAAGAGCCATTACCATTGATGTTGGAAGAGTCTTTACCATTGATGTTGGAAGAGTCTTCCATGTAATTGGCACCATTTCTTCTGACTGCAGCAACCTTTTCACTATTCAGCTGTGCTTGTCGCCGTTGTTAATAATGTCTTGTCGCCTGTTATTTTCGTCTGCGGGGAGAGAGAGAGGAAAATGAAGGTGGCCATGGTTTCATCCTTCTGATTTGTAGATGTATCGTCTACGAAGAGAGAGAGACACAGAGAGAGGTGGGTGATACCATATCGATGACCGTGGCAGAACTCCGACAAAGACAAAGATGAAGATGGCCATGGTTTTGCGCTTCTGATTTGCAGATGTATCATCTGTGGAGAGAGAGAGAGAGTGTAACATCCTGAAAATTGATAATTTTGTGATAAACAGTCATTTTATAATATTTGTGATTTTTGTGAATTTTTTTGGATTTTTCCAAGATGTGGAATATTTTAATATTATTTCTCGTTTTGCGTGCACGCTTGAGTGGAGCCGGGAAAATGAGATATTTTTCCCGAGAACCTTGAGCTATGGAAACGTCAACGAGGGATCTTACTAAACCTGAAGCCAGACACGATTTACGAGGTTTCACGTTTTTTAAGATTTTTATCTGATAAATAAAAATCGCAAAATAATTTTATTATCCGTTAGACAATGAATATCAGTTTTTGTTAACTGTAACTTCTGTCTACTGATAATAAATCAGATACAGTGTTAGTCATATTTAAAGAACACTTTAATGACATCACAATGGTGACATCATCACCATGACATCATTTTGACTTTTCAAAAGGTGAACTTTGGCTTGTTGGAGAAGCTTGAAGGAAGCTTCTTTGCATTTTCCTATTGAAGAAGCCACATTTCCTCTTCTCCTCCTCTCCACCACACAATTTTGGGAGCTTTTTGTGGCCACTCATTTTAATTCCATACACTTACACAAAATACACTTAATTACACATTTCATTCCATTTCAAATTTTACTATCATTTTCTCTCTCTACACTTTTTCTCTCAACCATTTTCTCCTCCTTCTCTCTAACTCCACGACAATACCCATTTTGAGAGCCAAAATTTGTGCTTCTCACTTTACCATCTTCATTCCAATTTCAAAACACACAAAAATCTACTACTTTCTTTCTCCACTATTTCTCTCACCATCTTCTTCTCTCAACTTTCTCTTCTTCTCTTCCCTCTCCAACCCCACGACCATGGTGGCTTGCAGGAGGCCAAACCCTTCACCTCAATTCATTCAACTACTCATTTGTTTATCTCATCATTCCTATCAAAGAGACAAAGCAAAAAGCTCTCACCTTTCTCATTATGAAGCTCACGGTCTCATCCCTCAAATCCACTCATCCATCTTCTTTAATTCCAACCAACTCTTGATTTTGAATCTAGACACTATTCTAAGCAACTTTTATGTTGTGACCATCACCAAAATCTACCATTTTCATTTTGTTCTATCAAGCTTCAAAGTTGGAGACTTTAAGGTAAAGTTCATAGCTTTTTCACCTTTCCTCCCCATTTTCGTGATTCTTGATCTCTTAGGTGATCAAGGGTTCCTTTTCTAAGCTTTGATGATGATTTTGGTGAGTTTTGATGTCTTTAGGGTTTTCTTGAAGGTGGAAAACGAAAATCAAGAACAAAGGAGCTTACTTTCTTGTATCGTCTTCAAGAGGTAAGAGAGAGATTTACTCACTTCAATCATTATTGGTGGTGAGAAGGCCTTTGCGTGGTTGTTGATGGAGAAATCCATATTGAACGCTTACTTTGTTTGATGACTTTTCATATTTTGTGTTCTTGAATGAAATGAATAATGATTGGTTGTTTTGAATGCATTAAGTATGTTGGAATGCTTGATGATGTTAGATTTAATAAAAGAAAAATTTAAGGGTTTACTACCCTATTGAGAGGCCACGGTTTTGGTCATGAATTTAAGGGTTGGATTTGATTTTGTGTAAAATAAAACTTATGTAATTAAGTATTGAAAAATTGATGCATGAATTGGAAAAATAATTGGAACTTTTATGACTTAGGGAGGCCACGACCTCTAAAGGGATTTTTGGAGTTCAAGTGATGCTTTGATGCATTTTTGGGAATTAAGAATTTAGACATTAGTAATTCATAATGAGATGGAAGAAATTGATTGAGTGATGAACATTAAGAGGGCCGCAGTTTTGAAGGGCTCCTTAGCCCAAAATTCTCATAATTGATCAAGACTTAGTACATTGGGAATGTTGGATTCATAATGTGAAATTGTGGTATGTGTTGAATCATATATATATATATATGTTGATATTGAGAATTGGTTCTATGTTATTGTGAGTCCACATGTGGGACTAAGTACTTGTTGATTTGTACTTGATGAAATTGTGGCATGATATTGTTGAGAATTGTCTATATGCCATTATGATATGTTCCATGAGAAATACGTTGTTGATGAATATGCATGTGATGCATTGTTTATGAGGAACATATCATTGATACACATACATGATGTAAATTGAGTCGTCATGCATATGTGATATCCGTTGGACTTTATTGAGAAAGGCGATGTATGCCTAGGAGATTGAATTACACCTTAGTGCGGGTGCGAATAGACTAAGCGTAGGTCATAGTGGTTGACCTTGGGGGCGTCAGGGTGCGGGTGTTCCACATGGACAGTTATGAGCTCCTCTGTGCCGTGGGATAAACCGATGCAAACACACCGACGATCCGGACCGAGACGCTGTCCTATATCGCGATCAAATGTTGAAGTGTCATGTATAAGCTATGTTGCGCAAATATTATTTTTGAGATGAAGCACTTTATTTTTACGGGTAACGAGATACTGATATTACTCCTTGATCATTCTCTCCGAAATGTTTGTCTAACTCTATGGAGTAGGATTTTGGTACCATGTGCACGTGCATAGTGAGTCAGCATATCATCTGGCATTTACACATTTACCCATTTTCATGATGATGAAACTGTTGTTCATTTATATGATGATTGAACCATTGCTTTAAATGAGGTTATGATTATTTGAACTGTCTTGTTGTTTATTATATGAGACTTTGGGACTGTTTCTTTTATTGTATGTCACTATTCCTATTTAATATTGTTGCCTTGCTATGTGGGCGTTCTGCGCCATTCTGTTTTCTTACTGTTGTATTGGTATTGAATGCTGGGTGTCTCACCTCTTTCCTGTACCCCTGTATTTCTGTTTTATATTTATGATTTATAAAAGATCGTGAGGAAGATGAAAAGAGACCACACCCTTGTTGATTGGACTGGGTCAATTCATTATTTCCGATATGGTGTTTGGACGAGGTTTTCGGTTCCGTACAGGTGCAACTTCATGGGGGCATTGATGCCTGACTTGTCGACTAAGACTTCAAGTATCACATATATATGGGGTTGCGGCTTTGTCTGCTAGTAGTACCTATCCCAGGGTTACTATTTCCCCCTTTTAGTGCTTTTGTACATGTTACTTTTTATTTGAATATGTAAGTATTATGTTTTGTGTTATCAGTGCTTTGTGTTAAGGACGAATATATTATATATGAAATATGTTTTCCTTCAGTGGTTGCATAACTATGATTGGGTACTAAGTATGCTTCATTCGAGGCTCATATTTTCTATTTATGTATAAGTGAAATTAAATTTTTGAAAAGATTGTTGTCGGGACTGTGACATGCCTGGATTTAGTGACTGTGGTGTAATGACGATTGTGCCGTAATTATTAGATCTAGGGGTGTTACAGAGAGAGAGAGCACGGGGCGGAAAATTTACTCAAGTATGGGGTAACATTTACTCTCAAAATAAGAGTAAATGTTACTCCTGTAACATTTTTAATTTTTTTTTTCTTTTACTTGGTAACCAACGTGCTCATTTTTCTAAAAATTTACTCCCCTAAAATTTCTACGCTTGTGACCCCCAAACCAAACATACCCTAAGGTAAAATAGACGCCCTTGAAAATATGGGCATTCCACTCAACCAAATATGTTATCAGATATAAGAAATTTTATTAGAAGAGAAGAGAAGGAAACATATAACTAGTCTGGTTCTTTGAATCTACTTTTTCATGTTGATTGATGAGTAATTGGTTTGTCAACTATTTTTTGGGGATGATATATTGGAATTTTAAATAGGTCACTGATTGATGTCTACTTGTGGTGGCATGCTTGGTGAACTGTTGAAAAAGACTATTCAAAAGGAATGAAGAATGTTAAAACAACATTGTCCTTTATCTTATGTACTTTTCTTCTTGGGAAAGGAAGAGTATGTATCAACTTCTAGAAATGTCTGTGATGGGATGGGTTTATACTAATCTAGTAATTTGAGAGATATTGTTACTGTTGAAAGAGAGAGACATATGAAGAAAGCTGTGTCTAAACTACACAATGGAGGCTGAATTATATAGACTTATTACAATAAATACAAAGATCCTAATTACCATAATTACATGATTTGGTTAGCCTATACAACGAATCTAGACATAGTTTTCAATACTCCCCCTCAAGCTGGAGCATATAGGTTATATGCACCAAGCTTGTTACAAATATGGTTTATCCGAGGACCTCTCAAAGACTTAGTGAAAACATTCGTCAGCTGATCATTTGAATTGATGAAGCTAGTGGTGATGTCTCCAGATAGGATCTTTTCTCTAATAAAATGACAGTCTATCTCAATATGTTTGGTCCTCTCATGAAACACTGGATTAGAGGCGATATGTAATACAACTTGATTATCACTAATGAGTATCATTTGCATAATATCCCCAAATCGAAGCTCTTTAAGTAGCTATTTTTTAACCAAATGAGTTCATAAGTAGTTGAGGTCATGACTCGATATTCTGCTTTGGCACTTGATCTTGCGACCACATTTTGTTTTTTACTTTTACAGGATATCAGATTACCCTCGATGAATACACAATACCTAGAAGTGGATCTTCTATCAAGAGGAGAACCTGCCTAATCAACATCTGAGTATCCAACAATCTGAGTGTGACCCTTATCTTCATAGAAAAGGCCTCTTCCAGGAGCTCCTTTAATATACATTAGGATGTGAATCACTGCATCCCAATGTGCATCACAAAGTGAATTTAGAAACTGACTTACCACACTAACCGCGAAGGAGATGTCAAGACGGGTAACCGTCAGGTATTTCAGTTTTCCAACTAATCTTCTATATCCTAGACCTGAGAATGGCTCCGCCTGATTTGGTAGAAGTTTAGCATTCAGATGCATAGGAGTGTCAATAGGCTTTACTTTCAATAGACCTGTTTCTTCAAGAATTTCCATGGCATACTTCCTATGTGAAATTACTATACCATCATTGGATTATGCCATCTTTATTCCCAAGAAGTATTGAAGTTTGCCAAGATCTTTGGTCTGAAAGTGATGACCAAGATATTGTTTTACCTTGAATTATGCCATGGTGATCACTGCCAGTGATAACAAAGTCATTGATATACACAATCAAATAAATACACCCTTGAGCTGAATGGCGATAGATGACAAAGTGGTTAGCCTCATTGCGTGTCATACCAAATTGCTGAACTACAGTACTAAATCGGCCAAACCAAGCCCTAGGAGACTGTTTAAGGCCATACAAAGATTTGTGAAGACGACAAACTAGTCTAGAAGACTCCCCCTGAGCAACAAACCCAGGTGGTTGCTATATGTAAACCTCTTCTGCTAGATCACCATGGAAAAAAACATTCTTGATGTCCAATTGATGAACGGGTCAGTGGCAAATAGTAGCCATTGATAGAAAAAGTCGAACCAAAGCCATCTTCGCCACGGGTGAGGAAGTGTCCCCATAATCCAAGCCACAAATCTAGGTATATCCTTTTGCCACCAGACGAGTCTTGAGGCGATCAATCTTGCCATCAGGGCCAACCTTGGCCATATAAATCCACTGACAACTTACAACAGACTTCCCGGGAGGAAGAGGATCAAGCTCCCAAGTACCATTGCTCTAAAGGGCACACATATCATCGATCATAGCTTGTCTCCACCCAAGATGAGATAAACCATCACCTGGAGAGTTAGGAATAGACACAAAATACAAGGAAGAAAGACAAGCATAATGCGAAGAAGATAGGCAATGATAACTCAAATTAACATAGTGAGGAGAAGGGTTAAGAGTAGACCATATACCTTTTCGGAGAGCAATGGGAATGTCAGGTTTAAGAAGCAGTGCTGGAGCTGGTAAAGGAATTGGTGTTGGAGGAGAGTCCACATTGACCTCTGCAACTTCTAGTGGAGGTAGGGGCGGTGGAGGTGGTTGTGGCTGACGATGATAGACCTGGAAAGGGCGAATAGTAGTGGTGGGTGTTTCAACATGGGGAGTCAGAGGTGTATCTGATTTAACAGTGATAAGAGGAAGAGGGACAGATAAGACCTCAGAGATAGGCTCAAGAGTCGATGAAGAAGACAGGAAGAAGGGAACAGACTCAGAATGTAACATCGGGTGAGACGAGGTAACATCGGAGATTAGGGGAAAAACAACGATAACCCTTTTGGGACTAAGTGTAACCAAGAAAAACTCACTTAATAGATCAGGCGGAAAGTTTATCAAGATCAGAAGTGAGATTATGAACAAAATAGGTAGATCCAAATATACGAGGTGGTAGGGAATGCAGAGGTTGATGGGGATATAAGATAGAGTAAGGGACCTGATGATCAAGAATAGAGGAAAGGAACATTACCATGAAGTAAAAGGGTCCAAGTTGTTTCTACGAGATGTCTGTTTTTACGTTCAGCGACCCCATTTTGTTGAGGGGTACGGGCATAAGAGGTTTGGTGAAGAATGCCATGAGAAGTCATAAAGGATTGAAATGGTTGAGATAAATACTCACGGGCATTATCACTACGCAAACTACGTATAGGAACACCAAATTGAATTTTAATTTCATGATAAAAGTTCTGAAAAATCAAGGAAGTATCGAGATTGTAACCACCAATGGAATAGAATAAAAAGTAGAAGGAAAAGTAGATGGAATTAAGTTTTATTCCTTAAAAATCTTATGATGAAGTGTAAGTAAATTATTATATTCTACATTAGGGTGGAATTAATGAATTTGGGTGAAGGAGAGAGAGAGAGAGAATTGCTGAAAGGTATTTTTTATTGTTTTTTAGGGCAGCCGTCACTATGGCTGCCACTTGACATCCAACCTTCCGGCAGGACACTTGGCGGTGACAGACCGGTTCGGCGTCGGGGGAGGGCTGGCGGGACCGACTGACGGTTGGCGGTGTCATGGGTTGTTTCTTTCTCGTTCAAACATGGTTTCTTGGTGACCTGCTCGGTTTGCAGCAAAGCTTCAGCTGTGGGTGGTTGTTGGCTGTATTTTCCGGCCCTGAGAGGTGCGACGCCGGTAAGTAGGGTCGTTGGCATGTAGGTTTCCGGCGTAGCACTCCGTCGAGACGTTCCTGTGCCTGTTTTGCTTGTTCTGACGCTGTTTGGGACATTTTGCTTCATTTTTTTTTGGTGTTTTTTGGTGGTTTTTCCCTCCTTCTTGACTTCAGCCTTTGTTTTGTGGATTTGGCTTGTGTTTTGTGAGTATGGGAGAGTCCTGAATTTGTAAATATTTTATCAGTTCGACCTACTTATCTAATGGGAGGTGTTAAGCTGATTGCCATTGAAGCCAAATGCTTTGACTTGGTGCTTGAAGATGAGGGCAAGTTCTTTCGTTTACAAGTGATAGAGAGGGGTTGTAGATTTATAAAATCTCTGTTGCTGGGCAGAGATGCTTCTTTTTGGCTCTTATCCTCTTTCAAGGACAAAGCCTTGTTCGCTGATTCCTCCTTCATAAGGCGTTTCGAAGGTGAGGGCAAAGTCTTCTCTGTTTTCCGGGGTCGAAATAAGAGAGGTCGATGTGTTGGTAATAGAATTCTTTGGTAACGGAAGGAGGAATTCGATTATTGCCCCTGAGGGTTGTTTGTGCGCAAGGTGGAATCATTTCGAGAGGGCTTTATCAGAATTTTTGGTGGCGAATCCTTTAAAAGGCGCTGCAAAACATTCCAAACTGCGCTATCCAATAATTCAGCAGTCATTGATCAGGGGAAAATCTTACTTTGATGCGGTCAAGAGTGGAGGCACTAGTGAAGATCATCGCGGTGTTCGTATTCTGAAACCTGTGGTTAAGGGTTTGTTTTTAAGGCAAGAGCTAGGCTGTAAGGAGAATGATTTTGGTCATTCTTTGAGAATTGGCATTGACTTGGGAGGGAAAAGGTTTGTGAAATGGGTTAATGAAGGGACTGAAGCCAAGAGACACAAAGACAGTGTTTTCTCAAGATTAGGACCTAAGGTGGATGTCTTTTCAAGGTTAGGACCGAAATTGACTTATCCTCAAACCATTTCAGCAGTTGGACCATCTATTCGGTTTGGAGATAGGAATGTAAAGATCAAGCAAATTTGGGTTTCTAAGGTGTATTCAAGTAGGCCAGTGACGGGAACCTCTTCAAGCCTTCTACCTCCTCCTTTCCCTAGTTCTTAGCATGGTTGCAATGAGCAAAATCTTGTGGGTGGTTTGGATACAGCGGGTCATGTTGAAACAGAATGCTAGGACAGCTTCGGGTGCGTCTGTTTCCGCTAAGTTTGACTTTCCCCCTATTCCTCTGACCGCTATTGTTCAGGTTGTTGAGTGTGTTCCTATTCAGCACTCTCCCTTGTCGAATATGCAACCTGAGATATCAAAGGGTGGGGATAAGCAGGAGGGTATTCGGGTGTCAGATATTTCTGATTCTACATTTGACTCAGACTTCTCTCAAGATGAAGGTGAATATTTAGAGTCAATTTTTTATTTGGAAGATTCTGAATAGGGTGGCTTGCTCATTCATAATTTGTAGCAACTTCTTCCGGACTGCACTAAAAAAGACAACGATCTTCCTGAACTTGAGATGGACTTATGAGGAATTCCCAAACTTTTTGAACAAGGACTTGGAGCAGAGGATGAGGGTTCTCCTTCTGGTCTTGAAATTGATGTTAATTTTGTTAAGGACAACTATGTTCAAACTCAAGATTTGTCTAATCCAGGGAGTGTTCATCACTTTTTAATTCCTCAATTTTCAACTCTCTGTTGTAATATATCAGCACTAATATCAGATATGTACAACATTAATATCAGATTTGTACAGATATATTTTTTATTCTTGTTTTTATTAGGGCTGATTTTTCTCCCTTATTTTTAGGATAGCAATCAATGGCATTAACCTATATATTGTAACCTTCTCTGTACACAATTGATTCAAGGAATAATATTCATACATTCACATTCCTTCTTTTTATATGGTATCAGCAGCTTAGGTCGTTCCTAGGGCTTGCATTTGTTTTTTCTTTTCGTTGAGTAGTCTCCTATTGCAGTCTTATTGCTGCCTGAGACTTAAAACCACCACCCGCCACCCGCCACCCGCTGTCGCCGTTTTTTTGTCTCACCACCCTCGCCGGACTGCTTGTCGGCGTTTTTTCGACCACATCCGAAAAGCCCACCCCAAACCAACCACCCATGCGCCACCACGTGCAGCCCACGCTCCGCCGCACTGTACGTGCGTGAGAGCCACGCGCCGCCCTCCATGCCGCCGTTCACCGCACGACCCCCTTCGTTTTGATCGTCGGCTCCTCCCCGTTCCTTTCTGACTGTTTTCGGGTCCAACCAGAATGTCTACAGTACACACCCAGTCCTCCACCATCACTACGCCGCCTTCGGTTGTCGTTCCACCGCCTCCGGTTGCCGTTGCAGCACTGAATCCAAATGATCTTCCAGTTTTACACTCTTCTTATCACCTCAATGGTAAGAACTATCTCCAATGGGTTCAGGTTATTCGCACCACTCTCAAGGGTCGTCGGAAGTTGTCACACATTGTCAGGGATCCTCCGAAGGCAGATGACCCACAATTTGGAATTTGGGATGATGAAGATTCTTTGATTATGACTTGGCTATGGAACTCTATGACACCAGATATCAGTAAGAATTGTATGTTTTTTACTTTTGCACGTGAAATTTGGGATAGTTTGAGTCAAACCTATTCTATGAAACAAGATATTGCTGCGTGTTATGAATTAGAAAACACAATTTTTAATACCCAGCAAGGCTCTCTTTCTGTCATTGATTATTATGGTACTCTGAATGGTTTATGGATTGAGCTGGATCAAAACTAGGATTTAAAGATGAAATGCACTGAGGATGCTGCTACTTTAACCAAGTTTATTGAACGTGGACGGGTCTTTAAGTTTCTCTCTGGGTTGAATTCTGAGTATGATCCTATTCGGGTTTAGATTTTAGGAAAGGACAAGCTTCCTTCTCTCTCCGAGGTGTTCTACACAGTTAGGGGGGAAGAGAGTCGTCGGGCTGTCATGTTGAATAAGGGTAATTCAAGTGATGGTTCTGCTTTGACCATCGGCAAAGGTCCTATTGGTGGGTTATCATCTGAAAAGCCTGGATCATCCTCTTGGAAGTGATCTGCCAAATGTGACGAGCGCTGGTGTCCTTATTGTAAGAAGTCTGGTCACACTAAGGACACTTGTTTTAAACGCCATGGCAGAGACAAGGTTCTTAGACGCTCTAGGGGTTTTAAAGGCAGTCAACAAAGGCAAGTTAATCAAACTGTGTCTGACTTGGTTATTGAGGGTGAAGAGGTATCTGCACCACCTTCTGGGGAGGCAATTCCGGCGCTTAGTATAGCTGAGATGGATCGTTTGCGCACTCTCTTGGATTCTATGAGTAAGCCTTCTGGCACTTGTTCTCTAACCATGACTGGTGAGAATTTAGGTTCATTCTCCTTTAATGTTTCTAGTACTGTATCTGAGGATCTCTGGATTATTGACTCTGGTGCTATTGATCATATGACCCCTCATCCCTCATATTTTTCCACTTACTCTAAATTATCTTGGAAGTATCACATCACGGTTGCTAGTGGATCCCATGTCCCTGTTTTAGGATGTGGTACTATTTCACTTCAACCTTCCCTTCCTTTACATAATGTGCTCCATGTCCCTCATTTGTCAAATAACCTTATTTCTATTCATAAGCTTACCAGAGATTTAAACTGTATAGTGACCTTCTTTCCCTCTCATTGTGTGTTTCAGGATCTTACCACGGGGAGGACGATTGGGGTTGCTAAGGAACATGGAGGGTTAGATGTTCTACATCGGACTCATGGTAGTACCAGTCAGACGGTGTCCACATCCAGTCATGAGATAAGTTTAGATTCCGCTGCATCTCAGATATAGCTTCACCACAAACGCCTTGGTCATCCTCCTTTCAGTCTTATTAGGTCGTTATTTCCACAATTGTTTAAAAATGAATCTGTTGAGTCTTTTCTTTTGTGATGTTTGTCAGTTTGCGAAACACCATCGCACAACTTTTTCTCCAAGTAATAATAAAAGTATTGAACCTTTTGATCTTATTCATTTTGATGTGTGGGGACCTTCCTCTAATTCTAATATATCTGGTGCAAAATGGTTTGTTTCTTTTATTGATGACTGCACTAGGGTCACATGGATATTTCTTATGAAAGATAAATCTGAAGTGTTTCAAATATTCTTGAATTTCTATCGCATGGTGCAAACCCAGTTTGGAAAATCTATAAAAAGGTTACGATCTGATAATGGCAAGGAATATGTGAATCAACATTTCACAAAATTCCATAAAGAACATGGTGTGTTACATGAGTTAACTTGTGTTGATACCCCCCAACAAAATGGGGTTGCAGAAAGGAAGAACCGTCATCTCCTAGAAATTGCAAGAGCACTTCTATTCAAAATGTCTGTCCCTAAGTCTTATTGGGGGGAAGCTGTCTTAACTGCCGCATACTTGATGAACAGATTGCCCTCCCGTGTCTTGAATGGTCTTAGTCCTGTGCAACTCATGACTTCCTTCTTCCCTCGGTTCCTACCATGGAGAATCTCCTGTGTCGTGTCTTTAGTTGTGTTGCCTTTGTTCATGTCCATAGTCAATATCGTGATAAGTTGGATCCTAGGGCTATCAAATGTTTCTTCATACGGTATGCACTAGACAAAAAAAGGTACAAATGTTATCATCCTCAAAGTCGTCGTGTCTCTGTCTCCATGGATGTCACTTTTCATGAATCCGAGTCTTTTCACCTTTGTCCTCAGCTTCGGGGGGAAAGTGGTCAAGAAGCTGAGTCCCTTGAGTCATCTTTTGTTCCTCTTCTGGCTGAATCTATTGAGTCATCTGTCCCTCCTCTGATGAAGGATGTGACATCATCTTTTGATACTTCAGAGACCCCTAAAGAATCAGTATCTGTTCCTATAGATCAATACAAGCAGGTGTATTATCAGAAAAAACCCAACCTGGTCCAACAACAGCTTCAATTGCCCAATTGAGAGGTAAGCATTCCTGATTTTGAACCTTTGAATAGTCCTTTACATGATATTTGTGAACCTAACCCTGATGACTTGCTAATAGCCTTAAGAAAAGCCAGAAGAACTTGTGCAAAATACCCTATATCTCAGTTTGTGTCCACTAAAAACCTATCGATCAAAGATCGGAGTTTTATTTCAAAATTGATTCTACCGAGTCTCTCCACTCCAAGACAAGAAGCATTAATGGATAAGAATTGGGTTCAAGCCATGCATGAAGAAATGAGTGCTTTGAACAAGAATGAGACTTGGGAAATTGTTGAGAAGCTGAAGGACAAAAGGATAGTTGGGTGCAGATGGATTTACACAGTGAAATATCGGTCTGATGGTACTCTAGACTGGTACAAAGCAAGACTGGTTGCAAAAGGGTACACTCAGACATATGGGATTGATTATGAGGAAACATTTGCCCCAGTAGCAAAGCTGAACACAGTCAGGATCATTCTTTTCTTGGCAGCACACTTTGGATGGGACTTGCACCAATTTGATGTTAAAAATGCTTTTCTCCATGGGAATTTGGAAGAGGAAGTATATATGGACATCCCACCAGGATATGAACCTACCGGTGGAGGGAATATGGTGTGCAAGTTAAGGAAGGCCTTATATGGACTCAAGCAGTCTCCTCGTGCTTGGTTTGGGAGGTTCACCAATGCTATGGTGTCCTTAGGTTATAGGCAGAGCCAGGGAGATTATACGCTTTTTATAAAACATTCCAAAGAAGGCAAGCTTACACTTCTTTTGGTTTATGTTGATGACATGATCATTGCCGGTGATGATGAGGTTGAGAAACAAGTCTTAAAAGAAAAACTAGCTGCACAGTTTGAAATGAAGGACTTGGGGAAGCTGAAGTACTTCCTTGGGATAGAGGTTGCCTATTCCAAACAAGGCATCTTTATTTCCCAGAGGAAATATGTCCTGGATCTTCTTAAGGAAACAGGTAAGCTAGGTTGCAAAACCACAGGGGCACTTATTGAACAAAATCATAGGATTGGAAACAATGAAGAGAGCCCAAGGGTGGATAAGGCACAATATCAGAGACTTATGGGAAAGCTGATATATTTGTCTCACACCAGACCAGACATAGCCTATATTGTCAGTGTGGTTAGCCAGTTCATGCATGATCCTCGTGAGAGACATATGCTAGCTGTGAATAGAATTCTCCAGTATTTGAAGACAAGCCCGGGAAGGGGACTTCTATTTCGGAGAGAACAAAAATTGACCATTGAAACCTATACAGATGCAGATTATGCCGGGTCAGTTGTAGACAGGCGGTCTACCTCAGGTTATTGCATGTTTTTAGGAGGAAACTTGGTGACTTGGAGAAGTAAGAAACAAAATGTTGTTGCAAGGTCAAGTGCAGAGGCTGAATTTCGAGCTATGGCACAAGGAATTTGTGAACTGTTATGGATGAGAATCATACTAGATGATCTCAGAATAAAGTACAAAGCTCCTATGAGATTACTGTGTGATAATAAGTCTGCAATCAGCATTGCTCACAACCCGGTTCATCATGATCGGACAAAACATATAGAGATTGATCGCCATTTTATCAAGGAAAAATTAGATGATGGCCTTATAACTACAAAGTACGTCCCTTCAGAGCACCAATTAGCAGATGTTTTCACCAAGGGGCTTCCCACAGAGCAATTTGAAGGTCTTACTTGCAAGTTGGGAATGATAGATATTCACTCACCAGCTTGAGGGAGAGTGTTGTAATATATCAGCACTAATATCAGATATGTACAACATTAATATCAGATTTGTACAGATATATTTTTTATTCTTGTTTTTATTAGGTCTGATTTTTCTCCCTTATTTTTAGGATAGCAATCAATGGCATTAGCCTATATATTGTAACCTTCTCTGTACACAATTGATTCAAGGAATAATTGATTTTTCTCCCTTCTTTCTATACTTTCTTTCTGCAGTTGATCTTGTCTCTCCTCTTGTTCCTTTTTGTGCTCAATCTTCCGTGGTTTTTTCAGGTGAAAAAATTGAGAACTGTCTTCAAGGAGATGGACTTCTTCCTATTCCGATGCCAACCTCTTCTTCTAGCTTACTCAACAATGCCAAAGGGGACAAAGTTGAGGAAAGTGTTAAAGATCTTAGTTGCCATGCCAGTAGTGTCAGGGACAATCTGAGTTCTCATCCTTTGATTCAAGAGTTGGGGGTCAAGGTGGTCAATTCTAAGGGGTGGTCTAGCTTCTTAGTTGATTCTCCGTCAACTTATGTTCGTAAGAAAAAGAGATTAATTAGAGAATTGGATCGTTTGGTTTCTACCATTAACTATGGAGGGAAGGTTGGAAAGTGGGATGGTAAGTTAGTTAATGAAGATTCTTAGCTGGAATGTAAGAGGGTTAGGTAATTGTCTGAAACGTAAGAGAGTTAGGGAGATAATCTACAAAGTAACTCCTGACGTAGTTTTGCTTCAAGAAACCAAGCTTGATGATCTGGATGCTTTAATAGTTAGGGACCTGTGGGATTCTAGATTTAAGGATATAGAGTGCTTCCCTTCTCTTGGAGCGTCGGGAGGTATGTTGATCATTTGGGACACTAGGTTTGCCTCTAAGGTTGATTCCATCTTTGGTATCTTTTCGGTGTCTGTCTTGTTAGATGTAAAAAGGAGAGGTCAGTGGTGGATTACCTCGGTTTATGGCCCTAGTAATCCTAGACAGCGTTCTTTCTTCTGGGAAGAGCTAGGTTTTTGGTCTTCCTTTTGTGGGTCACATTGGTGTCTGGGTGGGGATTTTAATGCAGTTAGATCCCTAGCCGAAAAGTTGGGTAACGATCGTCTCACTTCTTCTATGAGGGGTTTTGATAGTTTTATTAGGGAGTGTAGTCGTAGGGATATTCCCTTCTCCAATGCTAGATTCACCTTGTCGGCTAGAAGGCAATTCATTGTTGCTTCTCGGTTGGATAGATTCCTGTTTACCTCTACCTGGGAGGATGCTTTTCCTGATTTGGTGCAAGAGAGCTTATCTCGTTCATTTTTTGATCACTTCCTATCGTGTTGGAGTCAAGTAAGGTGAAATGGGGCCCTACTCCTTTTAGGTTTGAGAACATGTGGTTTAGTCATCACTCTTTTTTCCCTTTTGTTAAGGAAGTTTGGAGTACAGCTTTTGTTGAGGGTTGGGAAGGTTTTAAAATTATGAGGAAATTAAAACTTCTCAAGGAAAAACTGAAAGAGTGGAATAAGTTGGTCTTTGGGGACATTCAGATTAGAAAATATTTTGAAAGAGATTGACTCGTTGGATAGGTTGGAGGTAGAGGGTAATCTCTCAGAGGTTCTATGTGCTAGGAGGAAGAAGCTAAGACTAGATTTAGATGAAATTCTAGTTAGGGAAGAATCTAGTCAGAGACAAAAGATGAAATTTCAATGGGCTAAGGATGGGGATGCTAATTCCAAGTTATTTCATAGGGTGGCTTTTGGAAGACGTAGAAAGAGTTTAATTAAGGAGCTGGAACTTGAGGATGGTAGTGTTGTTAGAGATATTGAGGTCATTGTTGCTGAAATCTCTAGGTTCTACTCTGAGTTGTTCGCTGAAGATATGCCTATTAGGCCTTTCATTGAGGATTTGGATTGGTGTCCCATTGCTTCGGATAAGGCTCGTTGGTTGGAAAGGCCTTTTGAGGAGGAGGAAATCTGTAAGGCTGTTTTTAGTTTGGGGAAAGGCAAAGCGCCTGGTCCTGATGGTTTTACTTTTGATTTCTTTCAAAATTGCTAGGATATTGTCAAGCCTGACCTCCTTAGGGTGTTTGCTGAATTCTTCCTTAATGGCAAAATTGGAGTTTGCATGAACTCAACTTTCATCTCTCTTGTTCCCAAGAAGGATAGGTCGATTAAAGTAAAGGACTTTCGACCCATCAATTTAGTATTTAGTGTTTATAAGATCATAACAAAAGTTCTTACTTCTAGGTTGAGTGAGGTCCTTTTTGATACCATCTCTGAGAACCAAAGTGCTTTTATTCCGGGTAGGCAAATTCTTGATGCTGCTCTCATTGCTAATGAGCTGGTGGATGATGTTAGATCCAAGAGAAAACATGGTCTTGTTTTTAAGTTAGACTTTGAGAAAGCTTATGATCGTGTTGGTTGGGATTTTTTGGACAAAGTCTTGGATAGGAAAGGTTTTGGAGTAAGATGGAGAAATTGGATTTCGGGGTGCTTATCCTCTTCCACCTTTGCAGTCATAGTGAACGGAGAACCTAAAACTTGGTTTAAGGGTCAAAGGGGAGTGAGACAAGGAGATCTTTTATCTCCATTTCTTTTTACCATTGTGGTCGATGTGCTTAGCCGTTTAGTGTCTAGAGCTGTAAATAATGGGTTGGTTAAGGGGTTAACTGTTGGTTCAGAGGAGGTTTTAGTCTCTCATCTTTAGTTTGCCGATGACACAATTTTCTTCTTAGAACCTGATGTTGATTCTTTTGTTAATATTTTGACTATTTTGAGGCTCTTTGAGGTCATTTCGGGTCTTAAGGTTAATTTGGCAAAAAGTGTTTTGGCGGGTGTGAATGTGGACAATTAGATTTTGTCCACTTTTGCTACTTTAGCAGGTTGTCAAATTCTTCAGTGGCCTCTCACTTACATTGGGATTCCTTGGGAGGTAATCCTTGTGCATTTTCCTTTTGGGTCCCGGTGGTTTGTAAGATCTCTAAGCGGTTAGATTGTTGGAAGGGTGCCTTTTTCTCTTTGGGTGGTCGAATCATTCTAATTCATTCTTGTTTGTCTAGTATCTCTCTTTACTTTCTCTCCCTTTTTCGTATTCCTATGGCTGTGGCTCAGAAAGTAGAGAGTTATGAGGGATTTCCTCTGGTCGAGGCGGGAGATTCTAGTAGAGACCACCTTGTTAGCTGGGAGGTTTGTTGTAGACCTAAGAAGGAGGGAGGGTTGGGTTTCTTCTTTATGGCATCATGTTATTCGAAGTAAGTATGGTTTGCATCCAAATGGGTGGGATACCAATTTTGCAAATAGAGCTTCTCATGCTAGTCCTTGGAAATTTATCTCTCAGGGTCTTCCTTCCTTTACTTCTCTCTTGTCCTTGCATCTAGGTGATTGCTCTCATATTAATTTTTGGGAAGATATTTGGGTTGGTACTGTCCTTCTTTTTGAGGCGTTTCCAAGGCTATTTCGCCTATCTTCTTTACATAATGCTCTTATTTGTCAATTTTTTTCTCACGATAACTTCTTTTGGAACTTCCATTTGTTTAGAAACTTGCATGATAGGGAGGTTAGTGAGTTAGAGTCTCTCCTGATTTTAATTGATTCTATTCGTCTTTCTTCTGTGCCTGATTCAAGAACTTGGACCCTTGAATCATCAAGAGTTTTCTCTTGTAAATCTTATTATCAGTTCTTGACTCAATCTCTTAACAGGGATAGATTTCTCTTGGATAAACCTATATGGAAATCCAAAGTTCCCTCAAAGGTCAGAACTTTTGTTTGGACTGTTGTTCTTAACAGGATTAACACTAATGACATGCTTCAGAAACGCAGGCCTCTCACTGCTTTGTCTCCAAATATGTGTATTATGTGTGGTTCAGATTTGGAATCCAGAGCTCATCTCTTTTTGCATTGTTCTGCGGCTAATTATCTTTGGAATAGACTATTTGGGATCTTTGGAGAGTCTTGGATTTGCCTGATGGATTTGCATCTTTTTCTCCTTACTAAGTTCAGAGGTTTTGGTGCTCGTAAAGAAGCAAAGATCTTGTGGCAGTGCTCTGTTTATGCTGTTCTTTGGTGTATTTGGTTCATTTGGGATAGGGTTACCCTTTTGGCATCCCTTTGGTGTTCTGCTCACGGTTTTTTTAGTGGTGTTTCTTTGGTAGACATGCAAAGGGATTGACATGCCTTGTTGCATGATTTTCCCATAGGTTTTAGTTGTTTCTTTTTGTGTTTTTTATGAGGATTCCTTATCCTCTTTCTTTGTATTCTCTTCTTCTCATCTAATAATATTTCTTTCCTTTATAAAAAAAAATAAATAAAAGTTCTGAAATATGAAAAATAACTCGCATCGATTTTGCATAAAAAATAACTAAGTGCAGTGAGAGTAATCATTAATGAAAGTGACAAAATATCTAGACCCTAGATTAGAAACAGTACGATTGAGACTCCAAATATCAGAATGTACTAAAGCAAAAAAAGATGACGCTCGACTGCTGACATTATCGAGAAATGGACTACGTGTGTGTTTTCCTAGTTGATATGATTCATAAGGGAGACTCGACAACTTAGAGAGACTGGGAACCAATTTTTGTAGTTTAGGAAGGTTAGGATGACCCAACTGTGCATGGATGGTGAGAGGGGAATCCTTGACAGCGCAAACACAAGAGGGGTTGGAGAGCTGGTAGAGGCCGTGGGACTCACATCCAGTGCCAAATATCCGACTCGAACTCCGGTCTTGCAGAATGATAGAGTCTTTAGTCAAGGTAATCATACAATCAAAGAGACCGAGTCAAATGACTAATGGAAAGCAAATTAAAAGGATATCCAAGAACATAAAGGACAAAGTCTACTAAAAGGGAGGCGAAGGGATGGGTAGTGTCAATCCATTGGGATTGAGACTTGGAACCATTTGCTAAAGTGACAGTAGGCTAATAACCATTGTGAGAAAGGTTGGAGAAAAGAGTTTTGTTATCAGAAATGTGGTCAGTTGCACTAGAATCAAGAACCCAAGTACCAATGGATGGAGAACGAGAGAGACAAGCAAATGAAGTACCAATATGTGCAACAGAGGCAGTGGAACTATAGGTCTGACGTTGCTCAAACCACTTCAGAAAGTCGGTGTAGGCAGTCGTTGGAGCAGAGAAACCAGAGGATTTACGTTGTGCAAACCACTGTAAAAAATCTGCATACTTAGCCTTCGGGTGTCCTTAAAGCTATCTGAGGAGGTAGAACTTGTCATGGATCAGTAAACAACAACCAAACAGTACCTGAATGCACAGATTCAAAAAGGGATTGCAAGAAACGGTCACAAACACAAAAGGTGAGGGCAAATGTAGAAAGAGGAGAGAAGGGCGACCACGGCGCCGTCACGTGCCGGCGAAAAAGCGACTTGTGTTGTTGTGAGCAAGTACTGTTGATGGCGCGTTGTGGGGCTGCTAGGGCCGAGCTTTTGGGGTCTGGCCGAACAGGAAGAGGCGATTCTGGTGGTGAGGTCGTCGGAAAAGAGAGAGACGTATAAAGAAAATCGTGTCTAAACTACACAACGGAAATTGAATTATATAGACCTATTACAACAAATACAAAGATCCTAATTACCATAATTACGTGATTTGGTTATGATTTGGTTAGCCTATACAACGAATCTAGACATAGTTTTCAACAGTTTCAATCCTTGGGAGAACCACACCACAAAAACTAGCCATTGTGGTTGGAGAGCCCAAGGCCATATAAACCCTACACCGGAATCCTATACTTCCATTGTGGGACTCAAGTCCTATACCTTGCAATTGGATCCTAACATTCTACCACAGTTCGCAACCTCGGCTCCCACGCAGGCTGGCTGTGCACTAGTCCTTTGACTAGTCCCGGTGTAACATTACAATGCTGGCATCACCACCCGTGCCGCTTTTTTGCAACTGAGAGATAGGGTGGAAGGCTCTCATACCAATTGTTACAAACCTTGGGAGAACTACACCACAAAAACTAACCATTGTGATTGGAGAGCCCAAGGCCATATAAACCCCACGACCCACACCAGAATCCCATACTTCCAATGTGGGACTTAAGTCCTATACCTTACAATTGCATCGTAACTACATCCTTTTAATGGGTGAATTTTTCATGTTATACAATCCCCCTTGCTCACAAATTCCATTGTCCTTATTACTGTTAATTTTCTAATGCTGAGTGGATGTTGTACGATTTTCTAATGCTGAGTGGATGATGTACGATAAAGCCATACGTTTATTAAGAAAATTTGAATTGTTGCATTTTATAGCCATTAAACCCCTTTATATAGCATAGAACCCTTAGTTAAAAACAAATCCTAACCCTTAGAAAAGATCCAATTCAAGAAGACATAAATAAAATATTAAATAACACTGCTACAATACCTATGACTTGGTAGCATGAATAGTACTTATGCTACGTTCTTTGAAACTACTCATCTACAATAGCCAAAACAGCAACCCAAGATTTAATTTACCAACTATTAGAATAAAGCCCTTAAACATGAGAAACATGTGTCATAGCTGACTCCTACGTTGCACCAGTACGGGTACGATACCCGGTACGGATATGGGTACGGGGTACGAAAATTTTCAAAAAACTAGAGTATAGGTACGTTATATATATATATATATATAAAATAAACTACTAATTCCTATTTGTAATAGGCAAAGTCCAAAACCAACTCTCTATTTTACCCTATCCTCATATTTTTTTGTGGTCCACTGATTGAATAGGCCCAAAACTAGAAAAGGCCCATTTCTTGCTTTTAAGTGATGCTGTGCATTTTGCACTTTGCATCAATTAGGGTTTTGAACTTTTGACTGTTTTCTTCCCACGTTTTCTATGAATTGCGGCTGCTTCTCCAATTTTTCTTCAAGTAGTAACGCAGAAATGCAGTTGTAGACACAACAGCCACGCTATCCCACTTGCGGCTTCATCTCCAAGCGGCGGCTTCTCCACTTTTCTGCACACAACCATGCAACCACGCAGCCACACAGCCCTGCACTATAGTCGTTCTTCCTCTGCTCTACCTTTTCTCCCTCATCTCATTTCTAAGTCTGGAATGTTGTTAACAGCATATTGGGTCGCAAACGACCCATGTAACTCTTTATGGACTGCACTGCTAGGTCGAGACTCGAGAAGGGGAGCAGAAATGAGGCTTTGGTTGAATGGGAAATTGGGGGAAAGAAAGAAAATCTCATTTGTGAGTGAAAAACAATCGTTTTTGGCATAAAAAGTGGTGGACTTGTACCCAACTATGATGGAGCCGTACCCAGCTGTACCGAGTCGTACCCAAGCCGCACCCAAGCCGTACCCAACTACAAAATAAAAAAAAAAATTCAGTTATGTACCCGGTATGTACCCAACATGTACCTGGTGCATACCCATACACGGTGCGTACCCAGTATTGGTACTCTTGCCTAGGAGGAGTACCCATGCTTTGGAGGCTAACTCATAATGGTGATTACAATATCACCACTTCATTATCTTGTAATCACCACTTCATAAGACTTAGTATTTGTATTTAATTCTTTCATGTATCATTCATGTACCATCATGTATATAAATACTAGTTTATTTGTGTGTGAAGATACACACTATTTCTCAAATAATCTCTAATTTGTATGGTATTAGTAGTAGGTTAAGATCCTCACACCACTGTGCATCACCAGTGGTTCCTCGTCCAACCAACTACGCCTCCATCAGCTGTGACTTTTCCAGCGACGCCCCACCACTATCGACTACCCAGAATAGTAGCAGAACCCGCCGATCGGTTCAATCGCCGTCATCCCACCGCTACTCGCCTCTGCACGTGCCCCAACGCACCGCTCCCACACTTTGCTCCTCTGCTCACACGCCGACGCATGTGAGCGAGTGCCGCCTTTCCCGATCACCGTATTTTGCTGGAGACACCGTCGGCCAACCCTCACCCCTTTCCAACCTCACCTCCTTTATCCCACCTATACTAACCTGCAACCCCATCTCACCTCCTCCTTTTTTTTTTTTTCTCTTTTGCAATGTTACGGGAACTATTTCCTCACCCTTTGCCCCAGCCATCTCAGTGCTTCATTCTAGCCTATTAAGCTCTATTTTTTAGCCTCACCAACATGTCTACCTCATACTCACCTTCTGCCGTTAGCTTCACCACTGTCCTGTTGATCCCATGTGACAAATTGGTGGAGGCAGTCAATTACACATCTTGGGCTGCTGCTGCTGTGGAGTTATGGTTTGAAGGACAAGGCCATCATGAACACCTAGTCAAACAAGCCAAGGACATTCCCGACAAGGACCTGGCCAAGTGGAAACAAATTGATGCTTCTCTTGGTAGTGTGTTGTGGTTCTCCATTGATGGCAAGCTTCAACCCCAATACTGTGCTTTTTGGACATGCTATGATGTGTGGGCCAAGGCTAAGAAATTGTACTCCAATGATGTCAACTGTTACCACTAAGGAACAAGACATGGACATGGAGACCTATCTGAGTAAGCTTTATACTTTGATTTGCGTAAGCTTTATACTTTGATTTGCTGAGTTTGACACACTTATGTCCTTCATTGACAATGCAGACAAAACGTGGAAAGTTCTTCATGGTCCTTGCCCTTGCTGGATTGCCACCTGAGCTTGACTCAGTTCGCAATCAAATACTCTCAAGCTCTAGCATTCCTTCATATGATCAAGTCTCCGAACAACTATTGTGTTGCGTCTTTTGACCCCTACAACTGTTGCTCAATCCCTTGCACCTGTTGAATCATTTGCATTGGTTTCCCAATACAACAACAGGGGTGGACGGGGAGGAGGTCGTGGTGGTACTCGTCCTCGTCCTTGCTACACTTTTTGCAACAAATTTGGTTACATTGAGGAACAGTGTAGAACCAAGGCCAATCAGCAATGCACTTTTTGCAAAAAAATTGGTCACATTGAGGAACAATGCAGAACCAAGGCTAACCAACAGTCTAAAATTGTGAATGTTGCTTAGGTTGTCCCATTTGATTTATTTGACGTGGTTTCCCTCTCTGCCATCGAGTATAATGATTACCGACAACTTAAGGCAACTTTGCAGTCCACTACACCTATCACTCAGCCTGGTAATCTTGCAGCCTTTCTTTCACAGTCTTCATCTTTGGGACCTTGAATCCTTGATTCTAACACTTTTGATCATATGTCTGGTAACAAATCTCTTTTCTCTCACCTTACCTATACAAATACACTACCTAGTGTTACTTTAGCCAATGATTCTCAAACCAAAGTTCAAGGCATTGGTCAAGCTAAACCCCTTCCCACTCTATCTTTAGATTCTGTACTGCTTGTACCTGGTTGTCCCTTTAATTTGATAGCTATAAGCAAACTTACTTATACCTTGCCTTATTTTGTTATTTTTGCTAATGGTACCATTCTTGTACAGCATCGCGGTATCGGACAGATGATTGGAGTAGGACGTGAGTCTCGAGGCTTGTATCACCTCACTAATCCAACATCTCCTATTGATTGTTTTGCCATTGAGTCACCTAAAATCATTCATCAACGCTTGGGACATCCTTGTCTATAGAAATTACATGTTATGATACCTAGTCTTTCTAAAGTGTCAACACTAGAGCGTGAGTCTCGTCAGTTGGGAAAGCATGTCCGTAGTTCATTTCCTGAAAGAGTCAATAAACAAGCTAATGCTCCTTTTGCTTTAATCCATCTGGATATTTGGGGTCCTAGTTGTGTCACTTCTACAATGGATTATCAATATTTTGTTACTTTCATTGATGATTTTTTTCATTGTACTTGGTTATTTCTAATGAAAAATCACTTTGAACTTTTTTTTTCATATTTAAAGGTTTTTATTCAGAAATCCAAACTCAATTTGATACCTCTATTAGAGTTCTGCGAAGTGACAATGCCCGCGAATATTTTTTTGCCCCGTTTCAATCTTTTTTGACTTCACAAGGCATTTTACATCAATCGTCATGTGCTCATACCCCGCAACATAATGGTGTAGCTGAAAGGAAAAATTGACACCTAGTCGAAACTGCTTGTACCTTACTCCTTCACTTTAATACACCATTTCGTTTTTGGAATGACGCAATCATGACTACATGTTACCTCATCAACCGCATGCCTTCTTTTATCCTCCAAAATTAGGTGCCCCTTTCTTTGTTGTTTCCCAACCAGGATATCTATTCTCTTCCTCTTCATGTTTGTGGCTGTACTTGTTTTGTACATGACCTCACTGCAAGAAAAGATAAATTGGTTGCCAACTCTTAAGTGTCTTTTTCTAGGCTACTCTCGACTGCAGAAAGGTTACCGATGCTACTCCCCAGTTCTCAAACGATATGTTGTCTTTGCTGATGTTACCTTTTTTGAGACCTATCCTTTCTCTCCATCTACCTCTAATGGACATCATGATCTTAACAGTATGCTCCCAGTTGGTCCTTCACCTGTTCAGGTTAGTCCCACACCTGTCCCGGCTCCTCCCTTGATCACATTATCAGCGAAGACCACGTCCTAACCCTGTTCATGAATTCATCGACCTAGTTGATCAGACAAACATTCCTGTTGCTTCAAATCTAGTCCCCAGTCTTCCTTGTGACTCATCTTATACTCCATCGGACTCTTCGGCTGCACCTCCTGTGCCAGAACTGCCCAAAGCATTCCGCAAACGTATCAGGTCCATTCGTAATCCTAACTCTATTTATGCTTGTCATTTGAGTTATAATTGTTTATCACCTTCCTATTATGCCTTTGTGTCCTCTTTGGCTTCTGTTTCTATTCACAAAACTACAGGTAAGACTCTATCTCATCTAGGATGGAAACAGGCTATGGTTGAAGAAATGACTGCTTTACACTCTAGTGGTACTTGGGAACTTGTCCCCTACCTCTTGGTAAAACGACTGTTGGTTGTTGATGGGTCTAAACTATTAAGCTAGGACCTGATGGGAAAGTTGATCGTTTGAAAGCCCGCTTAGTGGCCAAAGGCTACACATAGATCTTTGGCTTTGATTATAGGGATACATTTTCTCCGGTAGCTAAGATTGCTTCGGTTGGCCTCTTTCTTGCCATGGCTGCTATTCATTCCTAGCCCCTTCATCAGCTTGACATCAAGAATGCCTTCTTACATGAAGAATTACAAGAAGAGGTTTATATGCAACAGCCACCAAGATTTATTGCTCACGAAGCACCAGACTTAGTTTGTCAACTACGGCGATCTCTCTATGGACTTAAACAATCTCCTCACACCTGGTTTGGGAGATTCAGCTCTGTCATCCAACAATTCGGCATGACTCAATGTGCAGCTGATCACTCTGTGTTTTTCCGGCATTCTTCATCTAGCCTTTATATCTATCTTATTGTTTATGTAGATGACATTGTCCTTACAAAGAATGATGAGACTGGTATTCAACATCTAAAGCAACATCTGTCAAACTATTTTCAGACGAAAGATTTGGGCCCTCTAAAATACTTTTTGGGCATTGAGGTTGCTCAGTCTCATACACGAGTTGCCATCACGCAAAGACAATATGCTTTAGACATACTTGAAGAAATAGGTATGTTAGATTGACCCTAATGATACTCTGATGGATCCTAACGTCAAACTACTACCAGGTCAGAGGGAGCCACTACAAGACCCAGGCAGATATACACGTCTACTTGATAAACTTAACTACCTTACAGTAACTAGACCAGACATTACTTTTGCTGTAAGTGTGGTAAGTTAGCTTCTAAATGCTTCTTGTGATAGTCATTGGGATGCCGTGGTTCGCATTCTTAGATACATCAAGAGTGCATTAGGAAAATGGTTACTTTATGAAAACAAATGCAATGCTCAAGTGTTGGCTATTTTGATGCTGATTGGGCGGGTTCACCATCAGATAGAAGATCAACCTCAAGGTATTGTATCTTTGTTGGAGGTAACTTAATCTCATGGTAGAGTAAAAAGTAGAACATAGTTGCTAGATCCAGCGTAGAGGCCGAGTATCGCTATGGCAGCAGTAACGTGAACTTACGTGGCTAAAGCACTTGCTTTAGCAGCTGAAATTGGGAGACGTCAAGGAAATGAAATTGATTTGTGACAACCAAGCTGCTTTATATATTGCTTCTAACCTAGTTTTTCATTATAAGGCCACACATATAGAGATTGACTGTCATTTTGTCAAAGAGAAGGTTCTTTCAGGCGAGATTACGACTGGTTTTGTCAACTCCAATGAACAACAACAAAAAAAAAGCTTTTTCCCACTAGGTGGGGGCGGTTACATGGATCAAACGATGTCATTGTACTCTATCATAAATTAAGTCTTTAGAAATGCCATTCAAATCTAAATCTTTTTTAATTGTTTCACCTATAGTCTTTCTTAGTTTCCCTCTACCTCTAGCTATTTGGCTATCCTCCACCTGCTCTACTCTTCTTACAGGAATTTCTAAGAGTCTTCTCTTTATATGTCCAAACCACCTAGGGTGAGATTCTCCTATCTTTTCCACAATAGGTGCTACCGCTACTTTCTCTCTAATGCATTCATTCCTAATCCTATCTTGTCTTGTATGGTCACACATCCAACGCAACATCCTCATCTCAGCGACATTGATCTTATCCCCTTGTTGGTTTTTTGACGCCCAACATTTAGTACCATACAACATCGCAGGCCTTATAGCTATACGGTAAAATTTACCCATAAGCTTGAGAGGCACAGAGGCACTTTTCTATCTCAAATAACTCTTGAAGCATTCTTCCATTTCATCCATCCAGCTTGAATCCTATGGTTTACATCTCCCTCTATTTCTCCGTCATTTTGTATGTTAGATCCAAGATACCTAAACCGTGTGACTTGTGATATGGTATGGTATCCAATTTTCACCGCTAAGCTAATATTATCACGCTTCTTACTGAACTTACATTTCATATACTCTGTCTTACTCCTGCTTAGACGGAAGTTATGTTCTTCCAAAGCTCGTCTCCATAGGTCTAGCTTCCCATTTGTTTCCTCTCTCGACTCTCCAACTAAGACTATATCATCTGCAAAAAGCATGCATTGTGGCACCGGCTCTTGGATATGCACAGTAAGCACATCTAATAACAAGGTAAAAAGATATGAACTCAAAGTTGACCCTTGGTGCAGTCCTATAGTTAGAGGGAAATCTTCTGTGACCACACCCTGTATTCTCACACTAGTTTTAGTTCCATTATACATATCTTGAATTACTCAAATATAAGCTATATGAACTCCTTTATTCTCTATAGCCTTCCACAAGACCTCTCTCGGTACCCTATCATAGGCTTTTTTCAGATCAATGAAAATCATGTGTATGTCTTTTTGCTTCCTCCAATACCTCTCCATCAATCTTCGTAGAAGATAGATTGCTTCCATGATTGATCTCCCAAGCATAAAACCAAATTGATACTCTGAAATATGAGTCTCATCTTAATCTCCGTTCAATTACTCTTTCCCATAACTTTATGGTATGACTCATGAGCTTAATCCCTCTGTAATTTACACAGTTTTGTATATCTCCCTTGTTCTTATGTTATAAATAGGGATTAAAGTGCTTCTCCTCCATTCATTTAGCATTTTCTTAGATCTTATTATCTCGTTAAACAGTTTTGTGAGTCAGCTTATGCCTTTCTCTCCTAGGCACTTCCATACCTCAATAGGTATATTATCCAGTCCGACTGCTATTCCATTATCCATCTTCTTCAATGCTTCTTTTACCTCAAACTCCAGAATTCTACGATAGAAGATTTTATTTTAGTCCTCCTCTATAGTGTTTAGAATGTTCGAGTCCCCTAATACAAACTCCAATGAACAATTAACTGATATTTTTACTAAGTCCTTCAGAGGGCCTTAGGTTGACTTTATTTGTAACAAGCTTGGAACATGTGATATGTATGCTCCAACATGAGGGGAAATGTTAGAATAAAGCCCCTGTTTTACATGTAAAACATGTGAAACATGTGTCATAGCTGACTCATAATGGTAATCACCACTTCATAGGACTTAGAGTTTGTATTTAATTCTTTCATGTATCATTCATGTACCACCATGTATATAAATATAAGTTTATTTGTGTGAAGATACACACAATTCCTCAAATCATCTCTAATTTTATACCAACCTTCAAGAGAAGGTTAGAGTTAAAAGGGAGTGTTATAAAACTTTGCACTTGTGTAAAAATGATAAGAATTGGGAAAAATATAAGGTAACTAAGAAAGATACTAAGAAGGCGGTGAGCGAGGTGAGAACTAAAGCTTTCGAAAGGCTATACCAATCTTTAGGCACCAAAGATGGGGAAAGATATATTTATAGTCTTGCTAAAGGTAGAGAAAGGAAGACAAGAGACTTGGATCAAGTGAAATGTATTAAGGACAAACAAGGTAAGTCTTGGGTACGAAACGAGATATCAAGGAACGATGGAAGGGTTATTTTCATAAGTTATTTAATGAAGGGCATGCAACTTTATTAGACTTGGATATTTTAAACACTAGAGAGGAGTTCCAAAATTATACCTTTTATCATTGAATTTAGGAGTTTAAGGTAAGAGAAGTACTAAAGAGGATGAATAATGGAAAAATGGTTGACCAAATAATATACCTATTAAAGCATGGAAGTGCCTAGGAGAGAAAGGTGTATGCTAGCTCATAAAGTTATTCAACATGATTATGTGGTTTAAGAAAATGCCAAATGAATGGAGGAGAAGCACTTGATCCCTATTTATAAGAACAAGGAAGATATGTTGAACTGTGCTAATTATAGAGGGATTAAACTCATGAACAATACTATGAGAAAGAGTAATTGAACAGAGATTAAGACAAGAGACTCACATTTCAGAAAACCAATTTGGTTTCATGCCTGGGAGGTTAACCAAGAAAGTAATATACCTTTTGCGAAGTTTGATGGAGAGGTATCAGAGGAAATGAAGAGATCTACACATGGTTTTCATTAACTTGGAAGAGGCCTATGATAGGGTGCCAAGAGAAGTCTTGTGGAAGGCGCTAGAGAAGAAGGGAGTTCATGTTGCTTATATTCGGGCATGGGCATTAAGGATATGTATGATGGGGTTAAAATTAATGTGCGAACACATGGTGGGGTCATAGAGGATTTTCCTATAACCATAGGTTTACACCAAGGGCTAACCTTGAGCCCTTATCTTTTTACGTGACGTTCTTACTCAACATATCCAGGAGCCAATGCCTCAATGCATGCTTTTTGCAGATGATATAGTCTTAGTGAGAGAGTTGAGAAAGGGAATAAATGGTAAACTAGAGTTATGGAGGGAAGCTTTGGAATCACATGGTTTCTGTTTAAGCAAAAGTAAAATGGAATATATGGAATACAAGTTCAGCAACACGCGTGATAGTACTGGCTTGGAGGTGAAAATTGGAGATCATACCATACCACAAGTCACACAGTTTAGGTATCTTGGATCTATCATACAAAGTGATGGAGAAATAGAGATGTAAATCATATGATTCAAGCTAGGTGGATGAAATGAAGTAATGCTTCGGTATTATTTGTGATTGAAATGTACTTCTCAAACTAAAAAGAAAATTTTACAACATAGCTATAAGACCAGCGATGCTTTATGGAATTGAATGTTGGGCAGTAAAGTGCCAACAACAGCATAAGATAAGTGTGACAGAGATGAGAATGTTGTGTTGGATGAGTGATCATACAAGGAAAGATAAGATTAGGATTAAATGTATTAGAGAGAAAGTAGAAGTGAC
The DNA here is from genome assembly GCA_029884605.1 of Ormosia emarginata. Classification (NCBI taxonomy): domain Eukaryota; kingdom Viridiplantae; phylum Streptophyta; class Magnoliopsida; order Fabales; family Fabaceae; genus Ormosia; species Ormosia emarginata. The sequence continues at coordinate 19,554,827 of JAQQTP010000074.1, read as the reverse complement.
ACCTATTAAGGAAAATATGGTAGAATTGCGCCTAAGATGGTTTGAACATGTAAGAAGAAGACTAATAGAAGCCCCATTTTTAGAAGAGTTGACCAGATGGGGGATAGCCCAAAAATTAGAGGAAGAGAAAGAACGAGAAAAACTCTAAGTGAGACCATTGGAAAGGATTTAGATCTAAATGACCTCTTTGAAGATTTGGTTTTTGTCAAAACACAACAGCGCCATTTGATCCATGGAGCCAATCCCACCTAGTGGGAAAATGCTCTAGTTGTTGTTGTGTTGTCCTATATTAGTGGATTTCTTGTAGCATGCACATTTACTATTATTGTTTTCTAATACTGCTTTATGGCTTCTAGGGATTGCTTTCAAATGGAATGTTTCTAAAGGAGTGGTTGATAGGAGGCCTTTATAATAAGGATACAATATGGATTTTGTGGATTTCATTATCAAAAGCATTTAAAATAGTGACTTCCATTAGAATTGATATGCTCTAAATGGTTGAGTCGTTTTGTCAGATTTGACTAGCAAGCAATTGAGAATCTCAAAATGTCAGCTGGTCACTGTTTGTTCAAATCGCCTTTGTCAGAAGCTTGTCATTATTTTTTTCATGTTCAAATTGAAAGTCTGCACTATGCTGGTATGGAGTATAAACTAAACTTTTGAAAGTACCTTAGTACCCATTCAAATGATGTTTTTTCGGCTAGGAAGCATTCCCTCTAGTCTGGATATAATTGACATGTCTTTATCATTGACAATTATAAACTCATTTGGTTTTCTATTGGTCTGCTGTACTCTAGTTGCTGGAGACAATCATAAAAAATTGTGGAGACATTGTTCACATGCATGTTGCAGAGAGAGATGTGCTTCATGAGATGGTGAAAATAGTAAAGAAAAAGGTGTACATAATTTCTTAGATGTTTTCATAGTTTTCCTATGTTATTTCTGCTTTCATCTTGTAAAATATGTTGATGTTATTTGTCATGCCAATTGTAGCCTGATTTTCATGTCAGAGAGAAGATACTGATTCTTATAGATACTTGGCAAGAAGCTTTTGGAGGGCCGAGGGCAAGATATCCACAATATTACGCCGCATACCAGGAACTGTTGGTATGTTTACCTTGAAGTTCTCTACATAGAGATTATGTTACCAAGTATTCCTCTCCACTTGCCATTATGAGAATGAAGGAAAAACAGTTCATAAGAGCAATATTTAGCATTTTTCTTTTGGACAGAATGTTCTTATTTGATTGCTTATATATGGGTTTTGATTGTGAATTTTTGCACTTGGAATATTTACATAAACCTTTTTAAAATTAAGTTGTTTGTCTATTTCTTTCATTTTATAAAGGATTTGTTTATTTCAGCGTGCCGGGGCAGTTTTCCCTCAGAGGTCTGAGCAATCTGCACCTGTATTCACACCACCACAAACACAACCATTGGCATCATACCCTCAAAATATACACGACTCTGATACTCGGCAGGACACGGTCGAGTCCTCAGTGGAGTCTGAGTTTCCAACACTAAGGTATGTACGTATCTAATTCCTTCTCTTGTTATCTAAAAGGAGGTTGACTTAGTTTTTATTGATTCATAGTCTCCTTATTGTTTCTAACTCATGCAACCTTCGGATCTTTTTTGATGGTTTGTGACATTATGGTATATATATACTTCTAGTGTTATTAAGTATCATAAGTTAATTATGTGTCAGATTTTCTTTGCATTTCAGACGTCACATTTGAAGCCATGTGCTCTTTTCTGACTGGCCTAGCTTTGTATTCTATTTATTTATTTATTTATTTTTCAATGGTTGTTGCATAATCTTTTTCCGTATGGAATCAAGCAAAGTTAGGTGGTATTTGGGGAACCAATGATAAGTAAAAGATATGCAAAATTTAGCTAAGGAGGTATCCAGTTTTGAGTTTCCGTTTTTCTTTTCTTTTGCTTATTCTTTTAATGCTCCCTCTGGTTTTTCACTTTATATTATGGTATGTTAAAAAAAAAATGCTAGTTTGGATATATTCATCAGTGTCTTTTTAACTGCTAATGCATCTATTTTTTCAAATATAAGAAATAAGAAATTAAGCTGTATGAGTTTCCATGGATTGAAACTACATTCACTTCTTTATAGTGCAATGAGCACATGGTACTTTTTGTCTGTACTGCTATTGGTATTATTATGATGATGATGAAAGTTATGCTGTGATACAGATTACCATTTGTAGTTATGCATTATTTTGTTTTAATTGATCTTTCTTTGCCAGTTTGACTGAAATACAGAATGCACGTGGTATTATGGATGTTCTTGCAGAAATGCTCAATGCATTAGACCCTGGTAACAAAGAAGTAAGTTACTCAATTCAAACATTCAAATTATGATGAAGTGTATATGAATAAAAATACTTTTTATTGTAATGACTGCAAAGCTTAAGGTTTTTATCAGTTATGCTACTGATTTTATAGGTTTTTGATAAGAGAATACTTTTATTCTCCAATAATTTTATTGAATCATAAACTGAATACTTATAGACAGATTTGGTTGAGAAAAGATAACCAAATCTGTTATACAAGGAATAAAATAAAAAACAGGAAGATTTCCTATCTAAAATCTGATTAAATCATATTTTATTCTAACTACCTATCTAAATCTGAATGATTTAGATTTATTCTAACAGAATCTCCTAATAATCAAATCTGAATCAGATCATTAAGATCACAACAGATTTGGTAACAAACTTCTACACCCCCGCTCAAGTTGGTGTATAGATATCTATCAAGCCCAACTTGTTTACAGGATTTTCAAAATTAGTTCGGAACAGCCCTTTGGTGAGGATATTTGCTAGTTGCTGTGTAGTTGGAACAAATGGCATATAGATAGCTCCATCATCGATCTTTTCTTTGATGAAGTGTCTATGAATTTCCACATGTTTAGTATGATCATGCTGCACCAGATTTTGAGCAATACTTATGGCAGCCTTGTTGTCACAGTATAGCTTCATTGGTAGGTTGATAGGCATTGCCAACTCTTCAAGAATCCTTTTCAACCATAGCATTTCACATACCCCTTGAGCCGTAGCTCTATATTCTGCTTCAGCACTACTCCTTGCAACCACATTTTGTTTTTTACTTCGCCATGTGACTAAGTTTCCCCATACCTTGATGTAGATAGTCCTATCTGTGATTGATCCGGCCCAATCAGCATCTGTGTAGGTCTCAATAGTCTGCAGTGTAGTTCTTCTGAAAAACATGCCTTTACTTGGTGCACTTTTCAAATATCTTAAGATTCGATAAACTGCCTCAAGATATTCCTCATAAGGTGAATGCATAAACTGACTTACTAAGCTTACAGCAAAAGCAATTTCTGGTCGAGTGTTTGATAAGTAGATTAATTTGCCAACAAGCCTTTGATAACGAGAAGTATCCACAGGTTCACCCTTCTTGTCATTTCCAAGCTTTCGGTTAGGATCAATTGGAGTATCTGCTGATCTACAACCACTCATTCCAGTTTCTGTAAGAAGGTCAAGGACGTACTTCCTTTGAGAGACAACAATTCCCTTTCTTTATCTTGCAATCTCCATCCCAAGAAAGTATCTTAGGGATCCTAAATCCTTTATCTCAAACGCTGCAAAGAGGGAATTTTTTAATCGGTTCATTTCTGACAAGTCATATCCAGTGAGGATTATGTCATCCACAAATACAATTAGTACAAAAATTTTTCCCTCAGCCGAGTGTCTTACAAACATAGTATGATTTGCTTGTCCCTGTGTATACCCTTGATTCTTGACAAACTGAGTGAATTTTTCGAACCAAGCTCTTGGTGATTGTTTTAGTCCATAAAGAGCTTTCTGCAGCTTACATACTTTTTGATTGAACTTCCCTTCAAAGCCAGGGGGAACATCCATATACACTTCCTCCTCCAAATCACCATTTAAAAATGCATTCTTCACATCCAGTTGTTGTAGAGGCCAGTCCAGGTTTGTGGCAAGAGATAGAAGTACTCTAATAGTGTTCAACTTTGCAACAGGTGCAAATGTCTAAGTAATCAATACCATAGGTTTGAGTAAAACCTTTGGCAACCAATCGAGCTTTGTACCTCTCAAGTGATCCATCTAACTTATATTAAATGGTAAACACCCATTTGCATCCTACTGTTACCTTTCCTCTTGGTAGATCCACCAATTCCCATGTCTGATTTTTTTCAAGGGCTTTCATCTCTTCCAAGACAGCCTCCTTCCACTCGGGAACCTCTAGAGCATCCTGTACATTTTTTGGAATCTCCATACATGACAATTGTGAGGTAAAAGCCCAAAAAACAGGTGACAGATTTTCGTATGACACAAAGTTAGACAGTGGATGTTTGGTGCATGACCTTACACCTTTTCGAATGGCAATGGGAAGATTAGATTCATTTGACTCAGTAGTGTTAGATTCATGACTCAAAAGATCAGAAATAGATTGAGTAATTTGTGCAGGCTTAGGAAAAAAATTACTTGGTGGGTTCAAAGACTCATGGCAGTGCATATGATCATGGGGCCCATTTCTTTGAGTAGTTTTCCTCCTTGAGTAGACAATGTCAAAAAATCTGGAGTCTCTGCCAGTGGTACCTGTCTTATTTACATCTGTTTCATAGGGGTCCGAATTCAAATTTTCATGTCTCGGCATTAGAGTTAAACCACCTGTGTCTTCATTATTTAAAAAACTTAATTCATTTGTATTAAGAGGTGTGGATTCTTTAAGTTGAAAATATTGTGTTGAATCTTCATTTTTCCTTCTCCCTGAAGATGAGTAGTAAAATAAGGTGTTGACTCAAAAAAGGTGACATCTATAGTGACAAAAGTTTTTTTGGAGATGGGATCAAAACACTTGTATCCTTTTTTATTGGGAGCATGATAGGACCACAGCTGAGCAATTAGGCTCTAATGGGCTGATAGCACAGCAGCCACATGGGCCCAAAGTGTGGAGAGTTTATGTTAGGAAAAATAGGAAAGGAATGAAAAAGAATGATGATGTGGCAGAGAGAGAGATGGGATGACATTTGTGGGAAGGGATTACGGTTATATGGGAGTGAGTGAGGTTAGAGGGGGTATGGAAAATAATCATTAGGTTGTTGGGATAGAGAGCACTCTTGGCCTCTATTGGAGCAAGGCTTTGTGTCAGTGGAATTCTATTCCATTGTATTTCTTTTTTTTTTGCTGTTTTGCCTAAACATAAGCATACCCTGAATTGTTTACTACTCTTCTTCATTTTTTTGCTATTCTCTGTTACTGTTTTTTATCAATTGGTTTGACTTTCCGGATTACGTTACGAGGAAGGATCAGTGTGATAAGGAAACATATGCCACCAAAAAAGATGGAGGGTAAGGTAGCTAATCTGGAGAATGAAATGGCCCGTGTTAGAAACACTCTAGCCACAATGCAGTTGCAAGCGGCTGAGAACCAGGAGAGGATGATTGCGATGCAGTTGAAGGCGGAGGAGAATCAAGAGAGGTTGATCGCGTTGATCAGCCAGAGCAAAGATTCAGATTCACTTGAGAAATCGAGTAAGAGTGTGAAGAAGCTTCAAGGAGATTCACTCGAAGAATTCCGTCTCTCTGTGAAGAAGGTGGAACTTCCGATGTTCAATGGAGAGGACCCGGCGGGATGGATTGCTCGGGCGGAGGTTTATTTCCAGGTCCAAGAAACAAGCCCCGAGGTGAGGGTGAGCTTGGCCCAACTGTGTATGGAGTGGCCAACAATTCACTTTTTCAAGTCATTGCTGGATGAAGAGGGTGAATTATCTTGGGAACAACTTAAGGTTGAGCTACTGGAACGTTATGGCGGAGTCGAGGATGGGAACGTTTTCGAATAACTCTCGATGCTCTGGCAAGAAGGTAGCGTCGAGGAGTATATCCAGGAGTTTGAGTGATTGACGGTGCAGGTGGCACGTCTTCCGGATGACCAGTACTTTGGTTACTTCATCCAAGGTTTGAAAGAGGGAATCAAAGGGAAGGTACGAAGCATGCGTACTCTGGGGCCTCTTCCTCGTTCAAGGCTGATGAATTTGACAAGGGCAGTGGAGCGAGAGTTACGTGAGCAATAGAGTTGGATCGGGCAAAGGAGTGCAGGAGGTAGGGGGCATGTTGGGTCGGGTGCAAATTATAGATCCAGCCCAAACCATGTACCCGGTACTGTAAACCCGAGTCGACCCGGTGGGAGTGATTGGGTCTACATTCGGGGCAGCAGAGAATCACCTGATAGAGGCCCAAACGCCTTTTCTGACCTGCGCATTGAGAGGAGAGGATCGAATGTACGTGATCGGGGCGTGGGGCACCTGTCGTCCCAAGAGATCGCCGATTGGCGGCAGAAGGGACTTTGTTACAAGTGTGGAGGTCCCTTCCATCCCCGCCATCAATGTCCTGACCGTCAATTAAGAGTCATGGTGATGGATGACGAAGGGGACGATGGGGGCGAGGCAAATGCCCTTGTCGACGAGGTGGCGGAAGAAGTCGTAGTTGAGGGGTAGTGCAGCGTTTTGCATTTGGGAAGTCTGATGTCAGAGAAGGGGATGAAACTGTAAACCATGAAGCTTAAAGGGAGAGTTGAAGGGGTACCCATTTTAATTTTGGTGGATAGTGGTGCTACCCACAACTTCATCTCCAGGAAGTTGGTAATGAAAATGTGATGGCCAATAGAAGAGACTAGGCCCTTGCGGATCAAATTAGGGGATGGGTTCAAGGCAGTGGCGCAAGGAAAATGCAGGGGAGTGAAAATTGAGCTGGAAAATATGAAGATGACAGTGGATACTTTGCTCTTTGATTTGCAAGGCATTGATGTTGTCCTGGGAATTTCGTGGTTGGCTTCCCTTGGAGAAATGTGGGTTGATTGGGGAAAACAGTGCATGAAATTTCAAATTCAGAACCAGTGGATTGAACTTAGGGGTGAGGGGTGCACTAATTCTCACCAAACAGCTTTGCAAAGCCTATTTGGCAAACCAGCGAAGGTGGTAGAAGGCTTGTTTTTCTCCCCGGAATTATTCTTAACTGAAGTTTTGAAGCAAGCAGGAGCCTCAAGTGTGGTCCATGTGCAAAAGAAACAGCAACTCCAGCAGTTATTGGATTGATTTGTGGCAGTTTTCCAGGAGCCAAAAGGGCTGCCTCCTAAGCGAGAAAAGGAACATGTGATCACCCTGCTCGAAGGACATGGCCTTGTTAATGTTCGACCATATCATTACCCACATCACCACAAGAATGAAATAGAAAAACAAGTGAAGGAACTACTCAATATAGGGGTCATTCGGCACAGCCAGAGTGCTTTCTCTAGTCCTGTGATCTTGGTGAAAAAGAAGGATGATACATGGCGAATGTGTGTGGACTACTGGGCTCTTAACAAGGTAACTATCCCGGATAAATTCCCTATACCTGTGATTGAAGAGTTGTTGGATGAGTTATATGGTGCCCAATTTTTTTCTAAGTTAGACCTTAAATCAGGATACCACCAAGTACGGGTCAGACCTGCAGATGTGTATAAAACCGCTTTCCGGACTCATGAGGGTCACTATGAATACTTGGTAATGTCTTTTGGATTGATGAATGCTCCATCTACCTTTCAATCGTTGGTGAATGAGGTGTTTCGGCCCATGTTACAGAAGTTTGTACTGGTTTTCTTTGACGACATTTTGGTTTATAGTCCGGATTGGGATACACACATGCTTCATTTGTCATAGGTGCTGGAAACACTGCAGAAACAGCAACTTGTGGCTAACCAGAAAAAGTGTGCTTTTGCTCAAACTTCAGTCGAATACTTGGGGCATGTGATCTTTAAAGAAGGGGTTGCCATGGATCCTAATAAGGTTTCTAGTGTACTTAACTGGCCCGTGCCTCGAAATGCTAAGGGAGTGAGAGGATTTCTTGATCTAACAGGGTACTATAGGAAGTTTATCAAAGATTATGGGAAATTAGCCAAGCCTCTAACAGAACTTACAAAGAAGGAAGGCTTTCAATGGGGTCCCAATGCACAAGCGGCATTTGAAATTCTGAAAACAAAAATCACTACTGCACCTGTTTTGGCTTTGCCGGATTTCACTCAACCATTTTTTATTGAGAGTGATGCTTTTGAGCAAGGTTTAGGCACAATATTAATTCAGAATGGCCGCCCCATCGCCTATTACAGCAAAGCTCTTGGAGAAAGGAACTTGGCAAAATCAGCTTATGAAAAAGAGCTCATGGCTGTAGCTTTATCTATTAAATGTTGGAGGCCTTATTTGCTACGTCACAGGTTCACCGTGTGTATTAATCAGAAAAGCTTGCGTCAGCTTCTTTTACAACGAGTCTCCACCATGGATCAACAGAATTGGGCTGTTAAACTCCTTGGCTATCAGTTTGATATAGTTTACAAACTGGGTTTGGAAAACAAAGGAGCTGATGCACTCTCGAGAATGTATGGGGAAGTGGAATTGGGGTCCATGGTTCATTATCCGGATTGGCTAGATGGAAAGCAAGTGATTGAAGAGGTTCATCAGGATGTGCAATTGAAGGAAATTATTCATGCCCTGCAACAAGGTCAGCCGGTTAAGAAGGGTTTCTCCTATAATAATGGGGTCTTATTGTTCGAAGGAAGGTTAGTTATTTCAGCTCATTCCCCTTGGGTGTCTATGTTACTGCAAGAGTTCCATTCTTCTCCTCAAGGAGGCCACTCGGGTTTTTATAGAACCTACAGACGTGTGGCTGCCAATTTGTACTGGTTTGGGATGAAGAAATGTGTCCAGCAATTTGTAAGAAAGTGCGACACATGCCAACGACAGAAATACTTGGCTGCGTCACCCGGGGGTCTTTTGCAGCCTCTCAACATCTCCGAAAAGGTATGGGAAGAGACTTCCATGGATTTCATTACAGGTCTTTCTAAGTCTAACGGATTTGAGGCTATCTTTGTGGTGGTGGATAGGTTGTCTAAGTACAGCCACTTTATTCCCTTGAAACACCCATACACAGCACGGTTGGTGGCTGAAATCTTTACCAAAGAGGTGGTGAGACTTCATGGAATTCCTGCCTCTATACTTAGTGACCGAGATCCCATCTTTGTGAGTAATTTCTGGCTATTACTATTCAATCTGCAGGGTACTCGTCTCAAAATGAGTACAACATACCATCTTTAAACGGATGGCCAAACTGAGGTGGTTAATCGGTGTCTCGAGACTTTCCTACGATGTTTTATTGCTGATCAGCCAAAAACATGGGTGCAATGGTTACCTTGGGCTGAATATTGGTACAATACTACATTCCATAGCTCTACGGGCACAACCCCATTTGAAGCTATATATGGCAGAGCTCCTCCTGTGCTTATTCGATTTTTGCCAGGGGAAACTAAGGTGGGAGTGGTACAGCGAGAGTTATTGGACAGAGATGAAGCCTTGCATCAGCTTCAATACCATTTACAAAGGACTCAGAACCAAATGAAGGCATATGCTGATCGTAGGAGGAAGGATCTACAATTTGAAATAGGGGAATGGGTTTTCCTTAAACTGCGACCACATGGGCAGCAAACCATGGGGGCGAGGATCTGTCCCAAACTTGCCCCACGTTACTATGGCCCTTTTCAGGTACTTGAAAGGGTAGGCCCCGTGGCTTATAGGGTGCAGCTTCCGGATTCTGCTAGAATTCACCCTGTTTTTCACGTCTCGTTGCTAAAGAAGGCGGTTGGTATCTATAGAGTGGAACCTGACCTTCCTCTTGGTCTCGAAAGTGACACTGCAAACTCACAGGAACTAGTAGCCGTGCTGGCTTCACATGTCATTTCCAAACATGGCGAATCTGTTAATCAGTTGTTGATCCAATGGAAGGGCAAGGCTGTGGAGGAGGCTTCATGGGAGGAAGAATTCAGCATTAGAAGCCAATTCCCCAATTTCAGACTTGAGGCCAAGTCTGTTCTTCAAGAAGTGGGCAGTGATAGGACCACAGTTGAGCAATTAGGCTCTAATGGGCTGATAGCACAGCAGTCACATGGGCCCAAAGTATGGAGAGTTTATGTTAGGAAAAATAGGAAAGGAATGAAAAATAATGATGATGTGGCAGAAAGAGAGATGGGATGACATTTGTGGGAAGGGATTACGGTTGTACGAGAGTGAGTGAGGTGAGAGGGGGGGATGGAAAATAATCATTAGGTTGTTGGGACAGAGAGCACTCTTGGCCTCTGTTGGAGCAAGGCTTTGTGTCAGTGGAATTCTATTCCATTGTATTTCTTTTTTTTTTGCTGTTTTGCCTAAACATAAGCATACCCTGAATTGTTTACTACTCTTCTTCATTTTTTTGCTATTCTCTGTTACTGTTTTTTATCAGAGCATACCCAATAAAAACACATTTTTTTGCTCGAGGGTCAAGTTTACTGTGATTGTGGTCATGGATATGGACAAAAATGTGCACCCAAATATTTTTAGGGGTAAAAAAGTTGAAAGCCTAATTGTTGGAAAAACATGCAGAAACACATCAAAAGGGGTTTTAAAATTTAAAACCTTACTAGGCATTCTATTAATCAAATAGGTTGTAGTCAAGACAGCCTCTCCCCAAAGATATTTAGGTACATTGTTTTGAAAAAGTAATGCTCGAGCTACCTCTAACAAGTGTTTATTTTTCCTCTCAGCCACCCTATTTTGTTGAGGAGTCTTAGTGCAACAACTTTGATGAACAATTCCTGTTTCCATGAAAAAATGGCTCAGATGCTGGTTAAAGTATTCTTTACCATTATCACTCTTGAAAATTTTAATTTTTTCCTGAAATTGTGTTTCCACCATTTTAAAAAAATTTTGAAAATTATTTCAACTTCAGATTTTTCCTTCATCAAGTACACCCAAGTCAGCCTAGTATGATCATCAATAAATGTGACAAACCAACGTTTACCTGAAGGTATAGGATCACGACTAGGTCCCCAAACATCACTATGGATTATGGTAAACAGACTGGATGCTTTATAAGGTTGAGGGAGATAAGAAGTGCGATGATGTTTAGACAATTGACAAATGTCGCAGGAAAAATAAGATGGATTTTTATTCTTGAAAAATTCAGGAAACAAGTGTTTTAAATAAAGAAAACTTGGGTGGCCTAACCTATAATGCCACAACATTATTTCACTTTCCCTAGAAACAGAAACAAAATTGAAACAGGTACATTGTTGAAATTGTCTACTCAAGTCAAGTTCATCTTCAAAGATATAGTGTCCATCAATCTCCCTAGCACTGCCAATCGTCCTCCCCGAATTCAATCCTGAAATTTACAACATGAGGAATAAAAAACAGTACAACATTTAAGATCAACCATTATTTTACTAATAGACAATAGATTGCATGACAAGTTAGGAACATGAAGAACATCATGAAGAATGAAGGAAGGAGAAAGAGGAACAGAGCCAATTCCTGCTATTGCAGAGAAAGAACCATCTGCAATTTTGATTTTTCTATTGCCTGCACAAGGACTATAAGATGAAAACAATTTGGAACAATCTGTCATATGATCAGTTGCTCCAGAATCAATGATTCATGGAGTTTTTGAATTCAGTTTTGTAGTAAAAAGAGCAACAGTGAGATAGATACCTTTTCGTGCCAAAGAACAAGATGGATTAACTGACATATTAGGAGAAAACAATTTGTACAGGTGTTCTAATTGTTCCTTTGTAAATGAAGATGCCTCAGAATTGATTTGGGGCTCCTGAATGTCCTTAGAGATGGTCTGAAAAGCACGAGTCTCTCTGCTGGATTTTTTCTTCCAGTTTGGTGGTTTGCCATGGAGTTTCCAACAAGTCTCCTTTGTATGCCATGGTTTTTTGCAATGTTCACACCATGGTTTCTTTTTTCCCTCTGAATCCTCTCCTTTAATCACAAAAGCTGAACCTACAATTTCCTGAATTTTGGGGATTTCAAGATTGTGCATCATAATCCTTCTCCTAGATTCTTCTTGTTTGATTTTTGAGAAAACTGCACGAATGGAGAGAAGAAGTTTTCGACCTAGAATTCGACCACGTACTTCATCCAAACTCTGATTCAGACCAGCAAGGAACATATAAACTCGATCATTCTCCTTCCTTTTTTTGAACTGAGCGGAGTCATTGGTGTTTTCCCAGTCATCATCATAGCACTGATCCAATTCTTGCCAAAGGATCACCATCACATTGTAGTAACTGGTAACATCTTGATCACCTTGTTTGGATTGCCAGAGACGAGTCTTCAAGTCAAAAATTTGAGAGGAGTTTTCTAGGTTAGAATAACAATCACGGACAGCCTCCCATACATCCTTTGCCGTCGGTAGGAATAGATAAGGTTTCCCAATTGCTGGCTCCATAGAATTAATCAGCCAAGCAATTATAAGAGAGTTCTCGGACCTCCATTTTTTCAGAGAAGGATCACTTGGTCCAGGTTGCGCCGTTTGTCCAGTCAGGTGCCCTAACTTCCCCTTACCATCCATTATCAATTTCACGGATTGAGCCCATTCAAGGTAGTTTTTTCCATTAAGTTTATGGACTGTAAGTTGTAGGTTGGAGTTCTGATAAAGGGCATCAACAGATGATGAAGAGCTTGGTTGAACAGACGTGTTACTCCCTGATGAATCCGAGGAGGTCGTTGAAGGTGTTGCACCGGTCATCGCCGTTTTCACCATTGTGGAAGATGGTCCAGAGCAGGAGTCTCTGATACCATATAGGTTTTTGATAAGAGAATACTTTTATTCTCCAATAATTTTATTGAATCATAAACTGAACACTTATAGACAGATTTGGTTGAGAAAAGATAACCAAATCTGTTATACAAGGAATAAAATAAAAAACAGAAAGATTTCCTATCTAAAATCTGATTAAATCAGATTTTATTCTAACTACCTATCTAAATCTGAATGATTTAGATTTATTCTAACAGAATCTCCCTAATAATCAAATCTGAATCAGATCATTAAGATCTCAACAGATTTGGTAACAAACTTCGACATATTTGATTGAATATGTTTTTAAATCCTAGACTCCTAGTCATATCACCAAAATCCACTTTTGTGCCTCAAATTTTTGTGGTTTTTTTTGGGGGTCCCTAAATGATTCATTGAGTCAATTCGATACTCGATTGAAGTTATTTTAAAGTGGCCCCTCTTCCTTAGTCAATTTGATACTCGATTGAAGTTATTTTAATGTGGCCCCTCTTCCTTGTGGTCTTTATGCTTTAACTGCTTATTATATAGATGTGGCAGTAATTCACAGGGTGTTGAAAATTGTTTATGGGATGAGACCGATATAGGTTTTCATTAGCGATACCACTGATTACAAGGGTGGAAAACATTGAAAAATTTTGGTACTAGAGATCAAAATTGACTTAATTAGAAGTTTGGGGATGAAACTTAGAACTGACTGAGTAGAAGCTACAGAGATGAGGATTGGAACTTGGCCAATTATATTTGGTGTGTGATATAATTGATGGCCAGTTTGCTGTTGTGGACATATTATCTGCTTGAAAAATGAAAATATTTAGTTTTGCATTATCAATTTTAGGCAAACACTGCAGCACAATATGTATCTTTAACTGATACATATACGCAATTAGTTTGGTGTTCCCTTGTAATTTCTTTAACTCAAAAGCATAATAGGTGTTGCTTATGGAAAGCACAAATTTGACCAATGAAGTTGCAAAACTAAATCTGGTTTCCATGACTTCCAAACAACCATATGATGATTTCTTTTGAATCTTTAGTTTTGCAGTTGATTTGATTTCGCCCTTCTGAACCTGCTGCCAAAGTTTAAATATGTCTTCCTTTCATCATTCAAGTTCAAGAGACTATTGATTATTATGCTGTAAATAACAAACTCCTACTTGACATCTCATGTATGACCTTTGTTTCTATTCACAGGGGCTTGGGCAGGAGGTTATTGTTGATTTGGTGGAGCAGTGTCGAACATACAAGCAGAGAGTGGTACACCTTGTTAACTCAACTTTGTAAGGCCTGATGACCCTTTCCATGATATTATGATATAATGATGACCATATATCATATTCTTTAAATGTTTGATTCATGTTAATTGTATTCTTAATAAAAATTATTCTTTTTATACAAAGAATATAACAAAGTTATTATTATGGTGTTTTTTTGTCTATTTTTCCAGGGATGAATCACTGCTATGCCAAGGACTAGCTCTGAATGATGATCTGCAGCGTGTACTGGCCAAGCATGAATCTATTTCTTTAGGAACTTCTACTCAAAATCAAAATCACACACAGATTTTGAAGCCTGCACCTACTGGAGCACTTGTCAATATTGAAGCTCCTTTGGTTGATACTGGAGATACTAGCGAACAACTTGATGTGAGGTAATACAGTCTCTGTTATTTCTCTCCATTATTGCTTTGATCATGTTATATTAACTGCATTCATTAACATGTTACTATCAGTTTTACCCTAGTAGAATTTTTCTTGGCATAAGAATTGTACTATTCAAAATAACTTCCAAGTAATGTGTGTCCTGGCAACTCATTTATATTATTTCTACTTGAATGATGTCTTTGGTGTTAGTAATAGTTTATCAGATATTGATATAAATTGAAATTGAGTTCTAGTTGGCTTTCGTTAGAGTTTGAGGCTCTGCGGAGTTCTGTGCTATTCTTTTTTTTTTGGAGTAGTTTAGTTTTAGTCATTACTAAGATTTACCAAGATAATTTTGGAAGTGTTTAAGATATAGGCTATTGCACTTGGGACATGTTACATGAGACCATCAAAACTCACCATTTTTGTGTTTAGTTCACCCATCAGTAATCACTAATCAGTTAATTGGATCTAATCATTGATGAGCTAGGCCATAGGCTTTATATTTGGCTGCAGACTTACATTTGTTGGTATTTTCTGTATAAACATGTAGAAATATATTGATGGATGAAATACTTTCAAGTTGACCTAACCTATCTGGTGCCTTCTGGCTTTATGGCTTTTCATACTTTTTATATATTCATATTATGCATATTTATTTACGTATATGTGCAGATCCTCTTCTAGTGCTGAAGCAGGGTTCCAAACATTGAATCAGTTATTGCTTCCTGCACCCCCGACATCTAATGGTTCAGCTATCCTTGCCAAGATTGATCCCAAATTAGACCTGCTTAGTGGTGATGACTATAACTCACCGAAAGCAGATACTTCACTTGCTCTTGTTCCTCTTGGAGAACAGCAGCCTGCCACTCCTGTGTCTCAGCAGAATGCCCTTGTTCTTTTTGATATGTTTTCTAATGGAAACAATGCACCTACATCTGTCAATACCCAGCTAACCCAGCCAACTAATGTTGCTGGCCAAACCAGTCCATTTGCTCCCCAATTTCAACAACAGCAGACTTTTATATCTCAAGGTGGATTTTACCCCAACGGAAGTGTGCCAAATGCAGGGTCACCTCAGTTTGAGCAATCACTGTATGTACAAAGTACAAGTCCTGCCTGGAATGGTCAGGTTGCACAGCAGCAACAGCCACCTTCTCCAGTTTATGGTGCACTTAATGTTTCTTTATTGGATTTAAACATATTCCTGTTTGGCGGAAATCCTTTACAATTACATTCTCTTCTTTTTAGAAAATGGTTTTTAAGTTGGTCCATGGCAAATTCGCAAGTCTTCAGTGTTTTTCTTTCCCAACTGACTGGCAGTGATATGCAGGGTTGGTGCCTGGATGGATTGAGGAGAATGTAAATGTATAGGATTTGTGCTCTCATATTTTGGACTTATTGCATCACACATTTTTTCATTTTACAGGTGCACAAAGCAGTGGATCATTGCCACCACCTCCCTGGGAAGCTCAGCCGGCAGATAATGGTAGTCCAGTAGTGGGCGCTCAATATCCACAAACACCGCAAGTCACTCAAGTGGTTTTGACACATGTACAGAGTGCTGCACGTCCTCAGGAGCCTCAGCCAATGGGCAATGACCAGGCTGTTGGTATGTATATGCAGCCAAATGCTAACAGCCATATGTCAGCAATCAATAGCAATGTTGGTCAGAGCAATCAATTGGGCTTGCACCCTCAGCATATTCAAGGTGTTGCAGGGCCCTACATGGGTATGGTTTCACATCAAATGCAAGCTGGTCCTCTGGCTTCCATGTATCCTCAACAGATGTACGGAAACCAATTTATAGGATATGGTTATGGCCAGCAACATGGAGTTCCATATATTGAGCAGCAAATGTATGGTCTGTCTGTTAGAGATGATAGTGGTTTGAGAAACTCTTACCAGGTTTCTACTACATCTTATGTTTCATCTGGGAAGCCTTCCAAGCCTGAGGATAAGTTATTTGGAGACCTTGTTGACATGGCAAAAGTCAAGCCAAAACCCACCCCAGGCCGAGCTGGTAGCATGTAAAACTGACTGGGTTTACATTTTTCACCCGTTTGCTAACTCGTGTCCCCATTTTCGTGTCCCCATTTTTTTTTTTTTTTTTCATTTTACTTTTATGTTTTTATAATATATATATATATATATATATATATATATATATATATATTTTTTGTTTTTGTCACATTGTTTACTTGTCTGGGAATTAGCATTTGATTATGTACATTCGTTCTAGAGAAAACATTGAAAAATGGGGGAAAAAAAAGGTTAGACCATCCTTTGGGTTAGATTGAAGTTTGTGGCCTTTAACATTTATATTGCCCCTCCCTTTCCTTATGGAGTATTTATGGGTAAAGGTTTAACCTAAACGCCAACTGAAATGTGGAGAAGGTATGTCTTACCTTCGACAATTGCATCCAATATAAAATTTATGGTAGTTGTTATGATGGTTGAAGAAACGAACAAGAATGATGGATGTTTTAGGGAAAACGTGGAGGTTTTCGTTTTTTCGTTTACTCTTCTTTTTTTTTTTGTTCTATTTTTTGGTTGGTGGATTTTTTTTTCTACTTTTATTGACATTAAACGTGTGAAGAGTGCGGCATTAGACTTTTTGGTAGTCACTCTAATTGTGTAAATGATGGATGTAATTGAAAAATTGCCCTTCTAATTGCTAACGGTAGCAATTCGATTGACTTTTAATTGTCTTTTTATATACTAAATACAATATCGTTGAACAGCTATAAATTATTATTTTTTGTCGGTAAATACTAGTAAAATGATTTGAGTGTCTCTGGAATGACTATGACATCATTATCTCTAAATAGCAAAAGTAGTTTCATGTTTTATATACCAAATGGTTATTCCATAAAAATGGAAATGGATTGAATGGAATTAACCATTTTCAATTGACTTCTAGTAGCTTTTTAGATGGAAATGTCTTTTTGAGCGATTTTATTGTCTAAAACACAGAATCGATATTAAATAGAATCAAAGTTGATGTAAATATTCCTCATAACAAAAATAAGAAGTTTAACTTTTTTAATATATATTTTGTATTTGTGTATGTAATATGAATATGAACATCTTTTTGTAAATGATATTCAGGCTTAATTCTTTTTATAATTTGATAACCACAAATGATGCTAAAAGAAATCGAACATCTTACTTTGAGAAGACAAAACAAATTCATAAATTGGTGTGGACATGTTTTCTTTCTCTGTGCTTTTGAACTTGTAGGTCTCATCTAGAGCTAAATTATGTTTCATTGAATTATTTTTCTTGACAATATTTTCACATATTTCCGTAATTGTTATTTTTTTTAAAAATGTTCAACATTGATAATAGTTGTCATTTTCTAAAATTAATAAGGATGTTAGAAAAAAAAAAAGCCACTAGAAATGGACTAATAATGAGGGATTTGGATAATTTTTATAAGGTCATACGTTCAAATTTCAGTCTACTATTATACCAAAATTAAAATAAAATCATATTCCATAGAGTACGGTTCCAATCTCATATTATCACTATATGGACAATGCACTATTTTTGGTGAAAGAATCCACCGCAAAATATCAATTTTCTATAGAAAACTCGATGTCTGGCGGACCCAAGAATTATGAACGGTAACGCATTTGTGATGGGAAAATCCAAGTTGTTGCAAATCTACTAAGGCTATGTTTGGGAATAAGATTTAGGAGGGAAGGGAAAGGAAGGGAGGGGTATACCTTTGTTTGGAAGTGTTGAAAATAAGAGGGAAAGGAAAGGGAGGTTAATTGAAGCCCTCCAAACCCTCTGAAATGTGGTTCCCCCGAATGGGAGGAATTTAACACAAATTACCCATCCCACCCCACCCCACTCCACCCCCGATCCTACCCATTTCCCCTGTGCTCAGCTGATCCCCCACCCCTCAACCTCGTCTTGCTGAGCTCGTCCGTGTGGGTTCGTCTCCCACCGCCCAACCATTTCTCCCGGCGCTCAACCTCCTCTCCCTGCGGTCAACCTCGTCTGTGTGGGTTCGTCCGTTTGGGTTCGTACATGTGGTCGTCTCTCCCCTCTCCAACCTCCACCATCTCTCGCCTCTCCAGCCTCCTCTCCCCTACGGTCAACGCTTCTCCTCTCCAGGCCTCGTCTCTCCTCTCATCAACAGTAAGGTCTCTACCCCTTTTTGTCGATTTGTTTCATAAATCCCTACATCTTGGTGTTCCTTCAATTTTCATGGAAATTTCAGTAATCTTCTCTGCCGTTTATGCTTGCACATACACTGTTTCTCATTCTTGTTTTCCTGGAGTCATCAAATGCGCCTCACCGTCATCACCAAGAACTCCATTAGCAGAGAAGGTTCGGTCCGCTCAAAGAAGAAGGTTGGTTCTCTAATTTTATTTAATTTTTAGCAAATTTTTAGCTACATTTAATTGCATGATTCGACCGAGTTCTTTGTGTTTGATGAATGGACTGAGTGAAATTTTCTTCTCGTGTTTGCACTCTATTTTTTTTTTACCTAAAAATGTGATGAACACTGTTTTGTGTCTGATGAATGGACTGAGTCCAATTTTCGTGTGTTTCCACTTATTTTTATAAGGCTGTGTTCACGAACTTGTGGTGTGGTCTGTGAGAACAAGTTTACCAACCTTGATTTGTCACTTTTCTTTTGAAGAAAAAATAGTTCAACTTTGTTTTGTTAAACAAAGATGTTTTGTTTATTCTGGGATCTGTTGGTACAAGTCATGTCTGATATATTTACAAGGTTATTACTCTTGCTTTGTTTCTGTTTATCTTTGTTTGGGGGGGTGGATAATATTTTTGTTTATCTAATTTTGGTTACTCAGCTTGTTGAATAATGAAATCTGTCAATTGGTGAAAAAAAGATAAATAGAACTAGTGCACAAAACATTTTGGAGTAAATAAAAACAAAATTAAAACATTGGTACTATTGGTTGTGAGAAGGATAACTTCCTCTCTTGCTAAATTTTTATAGAATATGCATACATTATAAGAAACTTCCAAACAAAGCCTAAATGAAAGCTTACAGGTTAGTATCATTAAATAAGAAAATTATGCATTTTCATTGTGGTTCCTTTTTTCTTTTATTCTGTATTAGACAAAATTAAGACTACTGAATATACCTTGGCATAGTCAATGTCATAATTGAAGTTTGATACTTACCATTCTTTGTTAATTGTTGGAAATGAAATTCAATGAAGAGCCTCGCTACTAATTGTGAATGTTATAATTGATGCTATCTATGCAAACTATAGTCAAAGTGTGTTTGTATAAAAACAAAACTTAAAAGTTTGGTTACTTCCTGTTCTATGATGGGTTTGTGTGAGTATTTAAATTGTTATTTTAATTCATAAGTCTAATTTATTATAAAAAACAACTCATTGTAATATGTGTTTGCATGGAACAATTGCCTATTTCCACAATGCTTGCTATAAGTTTCACCCCACTTTATACTTATAGTGGATTTTGTAATTTTATTTATACAGAATAAAATGCCATGCTGGAAATTGTTGTGCCTTCACTGCTTTGCTTATCTTTTATTTCATTTCACTCATCCTTTTTGTTATCACTTTATTGATATTCATACTTCATATTCAACTACTAATCTTGTTATTGTGGGAACCATTGTCACATAATTTTTCCCTGGTTTCCCATGTAGTCTTCACTTCTTTCTGTCTTCTGCATTTGTATCTCGTCTTCCTTCAATTCAACCGCATTGCATGCTTTTGTTGATTACTGTGCATGAGTAGTTAAGTAGTTGTTTTCTTAGATGTTGCTAACGAGTAATTTTTTGTTCTTTTGTTTGTGTCTTTCTTTCTTCTCTCCCTGCCCTTGCCTCTGACATGGTGTATTTAGTACAAGTCCATTTGGGATGTGTTCTGAGTCTGAGTTTTATGTTTCCTCTTTCAGATCTGTGGGATGCTTTTGGATGAAAGCCAGGTCAAATCCATTGTTGATGAGATAAAACAGGTGATCACAGCTAGTTCAAGTAGAAAGAGTGAGAGAGCAGAGAGGGCCAAAGCTGAAGATTTTGATGCTGAAGAGGTGGAACTGATTAAAGAGGAAAATGAACAAGAAGAAGAAGTTTTTGACCAAGTTAGTTGTTTAATCTCATCTAAAGAATTTAAATCATCATGAGTCTTGGGCTTCTATCTATGTGTTTTAAGTTTATGGAATTCAGTTTCCTTGTCATCCTTTAATGTATTTATATGTTGTCCCAGGTGGGTGAGATATTGGGAACATTGATCAAAACCTTCAAAGCCTCCTTCTTGCCTTTCTTTGATGAACTTTCATCATATCTTACTCCTATGTGGGTATGTTCTTACCGAAATCAACCAACTGTATCATTTAATTAATTTTTCTGTTAGTATGTAATTCTGTTTAATCATTTAGCTCTTCAACCTTACGCTTTTGTTCGTTTTTTTTTTTGGGGTGGGGGGAACCTCAATATAATAGTATACCTATTCTGAATAGATGTGATCATCAAAGCCATTTAGTTAATCAGTCTTTAGATATAACGCTGCTTGTTTGTAATTATTTTTTCACTTGCTCTATGAATCTGATCAAGATACTGCACAGTCAAGCAAATGATTGTTACATGAGTCATATTTTTAAAAAATCTTAATGCAAAGTAACTTAGAAATGCCTTTCTTTGTTGTCTCTTATCTTCTCATTTAATTATGGTGTAGGCTGTTAAAGTGTACTTAAGGTAGGCCATCTATAAGTGTCACTGGAAGCCCTTGCTGAGGCTTGTGGCATGCCTTGACCTGGAATGGGGCAACCTCCTCTCCCCCTAAACTTTTTTGTGCAAAAAAAAAAGATTACCCAGTTCAATTCACTCTGATGAAAGTTTCAATTCAATGGCAAATCTTTAATCTTGCTTTGGCATTGTAAATTAAGTGGTAGTTATGTGCACATTAGAAAGAGATTTGGAGATAAACTTTGGCAGTACAAGTAAAGCACTTTTTTACAAATCCATCTTTTGAGTTCTACTTCTAATTATAATATATGGTGGTCTTGAAATTACTTTAGCAACATTTTCATTTTGCAGGTATTGAACAAAATCTACTGTGGTCCTTCACCAACAAGAAAAGGACTAAAAATCGGTGCGATTATGCAGTGCTCATCAAGTTTGAACTCAGGATAATTTTGATGCTTTTGGATAATGTATATGTATGTTATTATAGACAACTTATTTCTTTATGTATGATTTTATGTTTTGGTGTATATTTCCTATTATTATGAAAAACTCAATTATCTATTGTTCAAGCTATTAAGAATTGAGAAGCACAATATTATTATAGGATTCTTACTATTTTTACATTTCTATACAATTAAAAAATATGTATTAAAGTTCTCATAATAAAACAGTTTTTTTGAATAATTAAAAAAATAGTTAAAGTTAACAAATAGATTTGTGTCTTACATGTGTCAATAAAATGAATTTTTAAATAAATAAGAGACAATAATTTGAGAAAGAGAGTCAATATTTATAGAGAAGAAAAAATATTTTTCGAATGAATATTTTTAAAGAGATTGAATATTTTATTTAAAAAATTTATCTCTAGAAAAATAATTTTTCAACTTTTGTAGAGAGAAATAATTTTACAAAAATTTTTAATAAAAGAAAAATATTCGAGAGATAATTTTTTAGACAGATAAAAATTATAATGAAAGATATTTTAAATTGATTTTTTGTTAAGTTTTTGTCATTATTTTTTTTATTAAAATATTAATTATGTTAAGTCTTTGGACTAAAGGGTAAAATGGTAAAAAACATCTCCTAAACCTTCCATTTCCTTCCCCTCTTATATTTCACACTCCCAAACAAGGAGGAGGGTAATCTTCCTATTTCCTTCCCTTCCTTTCCCTTTAAACCCTTCCCTTTCCCTTCCCTCTAAACTTCCAAACAAAGCCTAAAAGTTTGCGGCGGCATTTTTCAAATTTGAGAGGGATACATATTCCCCATGTTCATTGCAAATTTGCTGTGGCTAATTTTCGTTGAAAATTGTAGAATTTGCAAAAAAAAAAAAAATTGACATCAAATCCAAATCCAGCGTATTACAATTTGGAAACTTATATAGTCCAAACAAATAACAACCAAATCCACAAAACCACAAATAGATTATAATCAATGCCACAATATGATCCAAACACAAACTAAAATAAAAGCATAATTTTAAAAGTTTCAAATTAATAATAATATCCAAACAGACAAACATCAAAGTCTAATCCATATCCTCCTCATCTTCTCCATCATCATCATCCTCATTTTCTTTTTGTATTGACATGCATAATTCACAAACTCTTGAATCCAATATACAAATTCTTATGTAAGTCCTCTTTAATTTTGATAAGTCTTATTATATATCCATTTATGATTTTTTGGAATAATTTTTTGCATTAATAATTTAACATATGCCTATCCATCACCAACACAATTTTGATTCAAACTAATTCTTTCTCACAAAATATAGAATGCAAAGCACATGTTTATCCATCACAAACGAAATTATAATTCAAACCAATCACAACATAAGATAATCAAGATTAGAACAACCATCACTACCTTACTAGTTCCTAAAGACTTCTCATTCTAAAAAAAAATTAGCCGCACACTTATGGATAAAAGTAAACTAAAATTATACAAAAAAAAAAAGAATGCCAAAATTAACAAAACAAAAACAAACTGATTTACCCATAAATTTGAAAAAGAAAATGTACAAATCCCAAACAGGGTATAAGTTCATCTAATTTCAAAAACAATCATTTCATCAAATAATCTAAAAATCAACAACTATTTCATCAAATAATCTGAAAATCAATAGCCATTTCATCTCACTCAACAATTTAGATAAGGTTTTCATACATTTAACATGGCTAAAAGGAAAACAAAAATACTAACTTGGGGAGGAACAGGCCTTATCGAGGGTGGATAGTTGGCACGATGGAGCTAGGTGCAGAGTCTATGTTGGTGGAGGTCATGGACCGGGGCACATCATAGATGCTAGTGGTTGGTTGTGGACTAGCTGCTCATGGGCTAGTTGGTCACCGGTCGGTGGTCGTGTATTAGAGGGTGTGTAATATTCCAAATACTAGTACTAATGACATATCCGAATTATGCATTAGTAGTTAGATTTGACACATCACATATAAATATCTTTAAAGAAAACAAATTGAAGATATACAAAAATATGAGCATATCTCGGAAGTATATTATACATATATCTAAGAATGACATGTACACAAACTATATATTATTGTACTTTATATACATAATTTTCCTCCTAGGCACAAAATCTATGTAACTAAGTATCTAAATTTTAAAAAAAGAGAGCTAAATCATCTATATATCAGAGTTCTTCTCACTCGGCTTCATACATTCTTCCTAGAATCATCATGGAAATTCAAACAAATGGGGTGAAAATCTTACAATTCTCAATAGTTTGTTATAAAAACCGTGTCATCATAACAATTCCAGCTGTTTTGGAGAAAAATCATTCAAGACTTAAAATATAAGGAAGAAAGGTGGCAAAAAGCCAAAACTAGTCATTTCTTTTCCCGAAACAGAGGTTTAATTTATATGATTTATCAAAATCATTTATAAAATAAAATAATTCATTAAGTCTGGTCATTTATCAAGAGTAATCATTTATCATATATTATCATTCGTCATATCTCATCATTCATCACATCTCATTATTTATCACATTTCATCATTTATCACATCACATCTTAAATATCAAATATCATTCATCACTTATCACATCTCAAATATCAAATATCATTCATCATTTATCTCATCTCAAGTATCAATAGGTGGAGAGGGTATGTTCATCCTCAATGTAGAGATTTAAGTAGAGAGAGTTTCTCAACCTCAATCTATTATGGATTACTTCCTCTCAACCTCAATCTACTATGGGTCACTTCAAGTAGAGACGGAGTATCTCAACCTCAATCTGTAACGCCCTTTTTTCTCAACGTCGCGAAGAAGGAGCGTCACACCATAATGAATTAAAACATAAAGAAGTAAAAATGCAGAAAGATGTAATATCGTTAATTAATTTAGACCCGGTTCATTTCATAGAAATATAGATTCCTTTCTAAATGGCATTATATTATTTTTTTTGTTGTTAAAATTGTAAATCAAATTGTATCATTACCAAGTAGTGTCAAAAGAATTTAACTCGAAGGTACTTTTGTGGTGAAATAGTAATTAAACAGTCGCAGTAAAAGCAATCAATTTAAACTATACATCCATACACAACTTTCATATATATATGCAACAGCCTGTTTAATTATATCATGATTTACACAAAAAGCAAAAGATATACCCACCCAAAGTGATACAAATATACCCCCATCATATATAGCAAAACGTCAGACTTCCCAAAAAGATAAACGGTTAGCCATCAGTAGCCACATATAGTATCAGCCCCTAAGATTGACGAGAAGGGACCGTAACATGGTCCTCTTCCTCCGATGAAACATCCATCGGAGTGACCGACCAACGGCCAGTGGATAGAAAGGAGTCATCACGTGGGGTGTAGTACATATCAACCCACATATCCCTAACGGGCAGGTAAAACTCTAACCAAACAAAAGCATGAATATCAAAGATAGGGGCATCATAACGACCCCATGCCAAGGACACTGTCAGCTCCCCATGGTACACGCAACGATCAGTTTGTACATTAATGTGCCAGCAGTCGGGGCCTTCGTGAAAAGTGATCCTTGTGTCGCCCAAAAATCCACGAGGGTGCGAATTTGTCCTTTTGGTCAGCTTCAGTCGTAATATGGCCAGAATCCAGGAAATTCAGGAGCTTCCTCTTCCTCACGCACGTCTTCTCAAAAGCAAATAAACCGACAAAATACAGAAGTGTGAAATACGGAAAGA
Organism: Ormosia emarginata; assembly: GCA_029884605.1. Lineage (NCBI taxonomy): Eukaryota > Viridiplantae > Streptophyta > Magnoliopsida > Fabales > Fabaceae > Ormosia > Ormosia emarginata. The sequence continues at coordinate 19,529,632 of JAQQTP010000074.1, read as the reverse complement.
GGTGAGACACCCATCTTTCAGTATCAAAATGGCAGCAAGAAAATTAAACGGCGCTGGATGCCCACATACAAATACAATGATAATTAAAATTTACAGTAAGAGCAGAACGATAATAAATAACAGTAACATCACCAATAACAGGCAAACAACAACAACATTTCTAATATTCAACAGTTCAGGCAATTAAATAATCATTATAGTAATAATGACAGATAAATTTTCATAATAATAGAGACTCATGCTCAATGAATTACGAGACTGACAGTTCACAATGCAAATAGCACCAAAATTCCTACTCCATGGAGCTAGACATAAACATTTTCAGAATGAATGATCAAGGAGTAATGCCAGTATCTCGTTAGCCAAAAAACAGTGTGCTTCTTCTCATAAAATAGTTGTGCAAATGGCTTATACATGGCACCTCAACAGTTGATCACGATATAGGACAGTGTCTTAGTACGGATCGTCGGTGTGTTTGCATCGGTCTATCCCACGGCCCCAGTGGAGCTACCACTGTCTATTGTGAGACACCCACACCCCGACGCCCCCAGGGCCAACCACTATGACCCTACGCTTAGTCTACTCACACCCGCACATAGGTGTTATTCAACTCTTAGGCATACAATTACCCTTTTCAACAATGTCCAACGGACAACACATATGCATGACGACGCAATGTACATCATGTATGTTTGTCAATGATACGTTTATCATAAGCATACCATAATGGCATATCGTCATTTCTCAATGTCAACATATCATAAGTATACCACAATGGCATATCATCAATTATCACAATTTCATCATCAAAGCATTTTTCCCAAGTAATTTGGTTGCATAATCATTCCACATTTAAGGTTTAAGGTTTGTATTTAGATCCCAAGGGGTTAAGAACTCTATTCCCATCAATTTTGGATCAAAAACTCTTATTTAGGAGCTTGGTAATCGATTACATGACTAACGTAATCGATTACATCTTAACCAGAAACTCTGTAATCGATTACACGCAGGTTGTAATCAATTACGTCTCAACCAGAAGCTATGTAATCGATTACATAAAGATGTAATCAATTACATCCAGCCCAGAAACCATTTTTGCAGCTCCAGAAGCATTGTAATCGATTACAATGGCTATGTAATCGATTACAAGCTCGTTTTATGCAGAAATCGGAGTTCTTAAACCATTCTAAACCCAAACCAAATCAATAAACATCATCAAGGTGTTCAAAACAACCAACAATAGATTCATATTCATCAAAACACACAATGCAAGTCCATAGGTTCATACAAATTAAATTACCACAAAAATCATGACATTAATACAATATAGCAAAGAAAGTAATCCATATGGATTCTTTCATCAACAATAACATACAAGACATCTCCTTACTACCAAGATTGGTTGAAGAGGATTATCTCCCTCTTACCTATTTGAAAACAACACAATGGTGCTACTCTTTTTTGCTCTTGATTTTCGTTTTCCTCCTTCAAGAAAACACTAATGTGAGTGACTTCCACAATGTCCACTCAAATCATGGAAAGATGAGTTCTTGATTACATAGGTGACCAACAAAAATGAAAATGAGAAGAAAATGGAAGAAAGGTGAAGACTTTACCTCAAAAGCTTCAAGCTTTAGTTTCAATGGTGGAAAATGGAAGAACAAGAAGAAGAAGAAGAAGAAGAAGAAGAAGAAGAAGAAGAAGAAGAAGAAGAAGAAGAAGAAGAAGAAGAAGAAGAAGAAGAAGAAGAAGAAGAAGAAGAAGAAGAAGAAGAAGAAGAAGAAGAAGAACCAAAGGATGGCCACAAAAGAGAATAGTCTTGGAATGATGTAAGAAAGCTAGAAATGTGGTTGATTTAGCAAACCATGGAGAAGATCTCCAATAGGTGGGTGCACGGTGGAGAAGGAAGAAGAAGAAAAGAAAGAAAGGTGCTTGAAGAAAATGAGAAGAGAAAATGTGTTTTAGAAAAATGGAAGTGAGGTGGTAAAAGTGAGAAAAATCAATTTGACTCCCCCAAGGAGTGCATCTGCCATGGAGAAGAATGGGGAGGGAGGAGAGAGAAATGTGTTATTAAGGAAAATTTCTTAGAAGCTTCCCATAATGAGTTTTGAATTAATTAAATCTTTATTTTGAAAATAAAGCTAATGGATTTGACACAAAGTAGATTTTTGGATAGCGTGACAAGGATTTTTTTAACACATGTTATTATCTAATGGATAATTTTTACAATTAACAAAAATCAGTATTAGTTGTTCAGCGGATAAAATCTACACATCGATTTATTATTTTATTTGACAAAATTCTTGAAAAACATAAAATTTCGTAAACCGTGTCCAGCCTCAAGTTTAGTAAGATCCCCCGTTGACGTTTCCACAAATCAAGGTTCTCGGGAAAAATATATCATTTTCTTGGCTCCGTTCAGTTTGCATGTAAAACGAGAAATAATATTAAAATATTCCGCGTTCTCAGAAAAATCCAGAAAAATTTTCAAAAATCATAAATATTAGAAAATGAATATTTATCATAAAGTAAATAAAATTTGGGGTGTTACAACTCTCCCCAACAAATAAGAATTTCATCCTCGAAATTTTTGTACCTTAAAACAACTCTGGGTACTGCTCCTTTATCTTATCTTCTAGCTCCCAAGTCGCATCACCAGTTGTCTCAATCCAGATTACTTTCACCAATGAAATGACTTTCCCTCTGAGTTGCTTTATTCTCCTATCCTTTAATTGTACTGAATGGGGTGCTATGATATGATCAGGACTCGGAATGTATTTTCGAAGTTGTGACACATGAAAGACATTATGAAGATTTGAAAGAAAAGGTGGTAAAGCTATTTGGTAAGCAACAGGACCTATCCGACAAAGAATTTGATAAGGTCCAAGGAATTTTGGAGTGAGCTTTCTAGATTTGAGAATCCGACCGACCCCAATCGTAGGCGTGACTTTCAAGAACACATGTTCTCCTTTCTCGAATTCAAGAGGTTTCCTTCTTTTGTCTGTGTAACTCTTTTGTCGACTTTGAGTCATTCTCATCTTCTCCTGAATCATCTTGACTTTCTCAGTTGTCTACTAAATAAGATCAGGTCCGATCGTATGTCGCTCTCCATCTTGATACCAATATAAAGGTGTTCGGCACCTTCGTCTATACAGAGCCTCATAGGGTGCCATCCCTATGCTCGAATGGTAACTGTTATTGTAGGTAAATTCTACTAATGGTAAAATTTTGTCCCAACTTCCAGTTTGCTCTATGGTACAAGCTCTCAATAAATCTTCCAATGATTAAATTGTTCTTTCTGATTGACCATCAGTCTGCGGATGGTAAGCAGAACTTAATCGTAACTTTGTTCCCATTGCTTCTTGAAGACTTTGCCAAAATTTTGATGTAAATCTCGGATCTCTGTCGGAAATGATACTTGTAGGTATACCATGTAGTTTGACAATTTCGTCGATGTATAGCTGAGTCAACTTATCCAAAGGATATCTAATGTTGATCGGCAAGAAATGCGCTGACTTCGTAAGTCGATCCACAATTACCCATATAGAATCATACCCTCTTCTTGTTTTTGGAAGTCCGACAACAAAGTCCATGGCAATACTATCCCACTTCTATTCGAGAATAGTCAAGGGTTGTAGCATTCCAGATGGTCTTTGATGCTCAATCTTTGTTTTCTGGCAAACCAAACAAGAAGATACACATCTAGCAATATTTCTTTTCATCCAATGCCACCAGAATAACTTCTTCAAATCTTGATACATTTTGGTCATTCCAGGATGCATACTCAATGGACTTGAATGAGCATGTTCAAGTATATACTTCATGAGTTCCTCATCTTTAGGCACACAGGCTCTACCTTGGAATCTTAAAATTCCATCGCTTCCTTTCTCTAATGTTGACACACCACCCTACCTTATCAGCTCTCTTTCCTCTTGCAAGAACTTGTCAACTTTTTGCTTTTCTCGGATATCATCCATTAAGTCATTCAAGATAGTGACTATATTCATGCAGATCTTTCCTGGCATTAGCTCCACAAAAGACCATACATCTCTGAATTGCTCTATTAAATCTTTCTCTCTAATCATCATGGCAGAAACACTGATCGTTTTCCTGCTTAAAGCATTGGCCACTACATTTGCCTTTCCAGGGTGTTACTGAAGTTGGAAATCGTAGTCTTTCAGGAATTCTAACCATCTTTGCTGTCTCATGTTCAACTTTTTTTGATCATACAGGTATTTCAAGCTCTTGTGATCGCTGAAGACGTTGAATGTTGCTCCATAAAGACAATGTCTCCATATCTTCAAAGCAAACACCACAGCAGCCAACTCCAGGTCGTGCGTTGGATAGTTCTTTTCATGCACTCGCAATTATCTCGAGGCATAAGCCACCACCTTTCCGCCTTGCATAAGCATGCATCCCAAACCCTGATATGAAGCGTCACAATACACTTCAAACGGTTCACTTGGATCAGGCAAAACTAACACTGGTGAAGTAGTTAGTCGCATTTTTAGCTCTTGGAAACTTCCTCGCAAGCGTCCGTCCATTCAAAAGCTTGATTCTTCCTTGTGAGTTGAGTTAGAGGTCCAGCGATCTTAGAAAATCCTTCAATAAATCTCTGGTAATATCTCGCCAATCCGATAAAACTTTGAATTTCGATCACCGTCTTCGGCCTTTCCCATTGTAGAACAGCTTCTACCTTCGAAGGATCTACAACAATTCCTTCCTTTGAAATCACATGGCCTAAAAATTTCACCTCATCCAACCAGAACTCACACTTCGACAACTTGGCATACAACTCTTTCTCTTTCAAAGTCTGAAGAACTATACTGAGATGCTCGGCATGGTCCTCCTAATTCTGTGAATAGATCAAGATATCGTCGATGAAGACAACGGCGAATCTGTCCAAATAAGGATGAAAGATCCTATTCATATAGTCCATGAAGACAATAGGTGCATTAGTCACACCAAAAGGCATCACCAGGTACTCGTAATGTCCATAACGAGTACGAAAAGCCGTGTTGGGAATGTCTTCCACTTTCACTCTGATTTGATGGTATCCCGATCGCAGATCGATCTTAGAAAACACTGCTGCTCCCTTCAACTGATCCATCAAGTCATCTATCCTCGGCAATGGATACTTGTTCTTGATCGTGACCTTGTTCAATTGACGATAATCCACACACAATCTTGAGGTACCATTTTTATTCTTGACTTGCAACACCGATGCTCCCTGTTGGCTCTTTTGCTTACCGCAAGTACACGGATCGCACCTGTAGTATAGCTAGGAGTCAGATATTGTTCCCACGAGGATAAACGTCAAATTCAGTACTAATTATAAACCAATAACTTAAGTATTTCTATTCGAGGAATTATAAATTAGAAAGGTTCGTATTAAACTACTAAGAAGAATTTAAAAACTATCAGATTGAGTTTAGATAATGATTTAGAAAATAGGGCATCCTTTTTCACCTCCTATATCAATTGTTAAGAAGTAATCCTTATGAGTAATATAAATGCAATGGCTAGGTTAGCTTGGGAATCTGATTTAGCCAAAAGCCTATGTCTAGGTCAATCAACCCTGGTATCACCTACCTAATCCACTATGTTTCCATGAGAACTAGTGTAAGCTCTACTAATGAATGATCTATTCTAAATTAATTACTATGCATGGTCAATAGGTATATTTCTATCCTATTAACGAATCATTGCATCCAAGCTAATTGAATGAAATAGAACATGCATCAATCATACATACGATCTCAAATCCAAATTCCTATGTCTAGGTTCATTAGATTTGAACAAATCTGTTGAAAGCTGATCAAACAATCAAAGCATTAAACACTATATGATTGAACAAAAACCAAAGCATGTATATAACTCAAAGGATTACAAGATTAATCAATATCCATAGGAGATCCAAAGTAAAACCCTATAAACAGCCTAGCCAGCCATGACCAACGAAAATATATCACAAAAACTCATAGTCATAGAGATGGAAAAGAGAAAGGAGAAGAAAAGAGAAGAACAAAGCTAAGGGGAGTGATCCTCCAAGCTTCAATCCTCCACCAAGGTGAAGAGAGACTCCAAACTTAGACACTTCTGCTTCCTTCTGGTCTGAAATGCTAAAACCTGGCTGCAGCTTTCTAAAATAAAACCTAACTCCACTAAAAATCGATGCAACAGTATTTATAGGGCTCAGAAAACAGGGTCACGCCGCGGCATTCAACTATCTATGCCGTAGCGTGTTACATGCATAGCTCTCTGACTTTGGATGTAGGGGAGGCTCATGCCGCGGCATTCAAATGCCACGCCACGGCATGACAAGCTGATACTTGCACTAAGCTTTCTCTTGCAATGCTGGTCCAAATCTGAAATGATTCACTTGGTTGGAACCTTACCTACCATAGAGAAATTTCTAATTCAATTATCAGTGCAAATGTACTCAATATATCCAAGAATCAAACACATTTTCTCAGAATCATGATGGAAGACGTTAAAATCAAATCATATGAGTATACAACTAAACTCTTCCATTCATGCATCAAAACAAGGATTAAGCAGACAATAAAGCATAGATATGGGGCCCAAATAACTACAATATATGAAGTTATCACTCCCCAAGGTGATACACTGGGTCTCACGAATTGCTTCTCTAAAAGATCTTCCAGTTGCTTCTTGAGCTCAGCTAGCTCTGCAGGCGACATTCGGTAAGGTGCTATGGAAATAGGACCAACTCCAGGTACAAGGTCAATGGCAAATTCGATTTCCTGCTCCGGTGGCAAACCAGGTATATCTTCAGGAAAAACTTCAGGAAACTCCTAATCCACTGAGATTGCGTCCACATCTACCTCATTCTCGATTTTCAAAGAAGACAACAACATGTATCCCCGAGTTCATTCTTTCAAGAAAGCTTTCACTTGGTTAGCAGTCAAAAATCTAGAATTCTCATCTAAAGGAAAAACTATTGTTTTTCTAGAACAATCTAATAGGACATGGTTAGAAGATAACCAATCCATTCCTAAGATCACATCTAATTGAGATAGTGGCAAACAGATCAAATCAACAGAAAAGATTTGACCTTCAACAATCAATGGATAATTCAAACAGGCTTTGGTGGTAAGAACAGGTTTAGCAATGGGAATGAAGATAGTCAAATCAAAAGGTAAAGAAGACACAGGTAAACCAAGTCTTTTCACACAGTTATAGGAGATAAAAGAATGTGTTGCACCAGAGTCATACAGTACAGTTAAAAGATTACCCTTTATGAGACCTTCTCCTTGTATGAGGTCTTCGGATTCGGAGGCCTCAGCACCGCTCAAGGTGTAAACTTTTCCTCTAGCTTGTGGTTTCGTAGTCCATGCAGCATTGACAATAGGTTCAGCTTTAGGTTAGTTGTAATCATGAGAAACGTGTCCCGGTTTTCCGCATCTGAAACAGATGATCCCCTTGATAGTGCAGTCTCTTGTATAGTGCTCCTTCCCGCACTTCAGGCATTTTGGCGTAGATGCCGCAACCTGACCAGTTCTTCCAGGGCTTCCACTTGGGCTTCCACCTTGTGGCCTTTGTTGTTAATTTCCAGGTGGTCTGGAATAGGGCTTCTTTTGGTAATGGCCAGCACTACTGCTTCCTCCTCTTTGAGACCAAATTGGCCTAAAGTTTCTATTTCTCGCCTCACGTGCCTGGTCCAAACCTTCCACCCGGCGACAAGTGTCAATCAGTTATGAAAATTAAGTAATCTTTAGAGTAATAACAGCTCTCTTCACGTCGTGTCTCAGACCTTCCTCAAATTTCTGACACTTCCACGCTTCGTTCGGTTGATGTTGGAAGTAGGTTGAGAACTTGGACAAACTCTCAAACTAGGTAGCATATTCACTCACAATCATACCTCCTTGCCTCAAGCCAAGAAATTCCATCTCCTTAGCATGCCTAGCACTTTCTGGGAAATACTTGTTCAAAAACCTCTCCTTGAACACTTCCCAATTAATCGCTCAATTTTCAGCCTCTATTAACCTCCGTTCTCCAGTCCACCAATCCTCTACATCCCCGATCAGCATGAATGTAGCATAAGTTACCTTCCTGTTGTCGGTACAGTTCATGCCTGCAAATATCTTCTCCAACTCTTTAATCCACAAAGTAGCCTTCTCAGGATCATACTCTACCTTAAATTGTGGAGGGTTAGTGCGGCGAAACTCCTCTAGATTCTGGGCATCAGCAGTTGCCTCCAATTGTTGTGCAGTCCGCTCTTGTTGTTGAGCAGTTTGTTGGTTTTGCTGCAGCATAGCTTCAGCCATCTTCTGGATTGCTTCGATTGCAGCAATCATGTCTCCTCGATGAGCCATACCTCCTCTTAAATCAAGCTATACAAAATATAGAGAAAGTCAGATGTATCCTTGCGGAATACCAAATACAAAGAAACACAGAGGATCACACAACACAAACAAAATAGTCCAATACCATATGACCCAAAAGAAGACTTAAACCGGGGCTCTGATACCAAGACAGTGTAACGCCCTTTTTTCTCAACGTCGCGAAGAAGGAGCGTCACACCATAATGAATTAAAACATAAAGAAAGTAAAAATGCGGAAAGACGTAATATCGTTAATTAATTTAGACCCGGTTCATTTTATAGAAATATAGATTCCTTTCTAAATGGCATTATATTATTTTTTTTTGTTAAAATTGTAAATCAAATCGTATCATTACCAAGTAGTGTCAAAAGAATTTAACTCGAAGGTACTTTTCGTGGTGAAATAGTAATTAAACAGTCGTAGTAAAAGTAGTATAATTTAAACCATACATCCATGCACAACTTTCATATATATATATAATTATAAGCAACAACCTGTTTTAATTACATTTTGATTTACACAAAAAGCAAAAGATATACACACACAAAGTGATACAAATATACCCCCCATCATATACAACAAAACGTCAGGCTTCCTAAAAAGATAAACGGTTAACTATCGATAGCCACCTATACTATTAGCCTCTAAGACTAACGAGAAGGGACCGTAACAGGGTCCTCCTCAAGGTCCTCTTCCTCCGATGAAACATCAATCGGGGTGACCGAGCAACGGGCAGGAGCCTGAGCAGTGGACAAAAAAGAGTCATCACGTGGGGTGTAGTACATGTCAGCCCACATATCCCTAACGGGCAGGTAAAACTCTAACCAAACAAAAGCATGAAAATCAAAGATAGGGGCGTTATAATGACTGCATGCTTAGGACACCGTCAGCTCCCCATGGTACACTCAACGATCAGTCTGCACATTAATGTGCCAGTAGCCGGGGCCTCCGTGAAAAGTGATCCGTGTGTAGCCCAAAAATCCACGAGGGCGCGACGTCATCCTTTTGGTCAGCTTCAGTTGTAATATGGCCAGAATCCGAGAAACTCAGGAGCTTCCTCTTCCTCACGCAGGTCTTCTCAAAAGAAAACATACCGATAAAATACAGAAGTATGAAATATAGAAAGAGGTGAGACACCCAGCTTTTAGTACCAAAATGGCAACAAGAAAATTAAACGGCGCTGGATGCCCACATACAAATACAATGATAATTAAAATTTACAGTAAGAGCAAAACGATAATAAATAACAGTAACATCATTAATAACATGCGAACAACAACAACATTTCCAATATTCAACAGTTTAGGCAATTAAATAATTTTTGTAGTAATAATGACAGATAAATTTTCATTATAATAGAGACTAATAAATTATGAGACTGATAGTTCACAATGCAAATGGTATCAAAATTCCTACTCCATGGAGTTAGACATAAACATTTTCGGAGTGAATGATCAAGGAGTAATATCAGTATCTCGTTAGCCAAAAAACAATACGCAAATGGCTTATACATGGCACCTCAACAATTAATCGCGATATAGGACAACGTCTCAATCCGGATGGTCGGTGTGTTTGCATAGGTCTATCCCACGTCCCTAGTGGAGCTACCACTGTCTATTGTGAGACACCCGCACCTCGACGCCCTTAGGGCCAACCACTATGACCCTACGTGTAACACCCTCCGTAGGGCATTACATTTTCGACTAAAAACTTAAAAACCTGAAAAGTCATTTCATAAAAGCTTTGAGTTCAAAAAATGTGGATTTTAAAAATTTCTTTTTGCGGAAACATAAACTTACCGAAAATATGAATAATACAAAAAAATAGACTGAACTGATTAACATACATATTACTTATATCACATAATATTCAATAACATTTTAAAACATAAAATTTACAGACTCAAGCAACAGTAGCAAACCCAATAATGAGTCCTACTTAATAGCATGGTAGCAACACTAATGAGAAAACTCAACATACTTGTTCTGTTTCTCCACCAAACTGCATACTGTTGAAACTTGGAAGATCACTCCTCGACACCGTCACCAATCTCAGAACATCGCCTCCAGTAAGTCTAAGAAACTCATTTCACCTACTATACGAATTTAACAATATAAACACAACAAAGCAATACAGCAAAGAGGTGAGATCCCCTTTCACCAATACAAGTACGACAGCAAAGAATGATACAAATGACAAAGTCATTCCATACACACAGATATCACAAATATAATCATGTTATCAATTTACAAATAATTCCAATAAACATATATTGTAGTAAAATGAACAACAATAATATTACCATAACAGATATAATAATTGATACAATAAACCATATAGTCACATCATGCATAATAACTCATATTAACACATCATACATAATATCTCAACATTGAATGTAAATAACCACATTAAGAAGCAGACCACATATGCAAATATACATAGACTCATTCCTACTCCATGGAGCTAAAGCATAGACATTAGAGAGAATGATCTGAAAAGATCTGTTAGTACCTCAGGCTGCCCAACCAAACTATTACACTGTCCAACGTCGTGTCTATAGCCCACAGTCCAACATTGTGTAGTAGTACACAGTCCAAACACGTCGTGCACTACAGACATTGTACTAAACAGTCTCCCCAAGATCTTGATTAAGAATAGTGCATGTCAAGATCATTAGTGTGTTGCCAGTTACCACAGCCCAGAGGAGCTACCAACTGTCCACATGTGGAATACTCCGCACACTAATGCCTCTAAGTCCACTCGATGAACCACACTACGCTTATCACACCGACAACACGGTGTAATTCATCTCGTCAATCAATCGCCAATATCAACCAAATTGACACAACTCTTATAACATCCTAAAAAAATTTCGTATCTCGTAAACAGTAATTGACAGTTAACAAAATTTTACTGCTTAGTAATTTATGAGCGCTATAAAATTATTTTAATTATTTCGTCAGTGTATTTGATCGTTTTGAGTGATTTACTCCATGTTAGGAAAATAAAAATTTTCGGGTCGGGGAAAACTTTACGTAATTTAATTTTTACCGTTAGGTTTTAATTATTTTACGTAATCTGATTTGATATTTGTGCATTTTCTAATATTTGTGATTTTTGTGGATGATTATGAATTTTTTTTACTGTTTGTGGGCCCAGGAGGTGTATGTGGGCCCAGGTGGCCATACGTGGGCCCAGGTGGGTCCCACAAAGTGAAAATTTTTCTACCCATAGAAAAATTTGTATTATTTAGACGGAGACAGGGGATCTTACTAAACCTGAATCTGGAAATAGTTTTAGAAAATTTCTTGTACTGTGTTTTGTATTGTATTTAATTATCGGGTGATAAAAATACAGTAAATATAATTTTTGTGGGGTTTAGCAGATAAAAATAAATATTATACTATTAAGTCAACATTAGTGGTTATGATAATGGACCAATAGGAAACAAGTCTAATATTGAAGACTTTGATATCAACTGTCGATTTAATCAACGGTGTAGGATAAGTCTAATGTAATGGCTATGACCATTTATAACCTTTGGATTTAGAATTGATCAAGGGAGGAGATTTGGTCTTACAAAGTGGCTAGGACCATTTATGACCATTGGATGTGGATTTAATCTATGGTGGAGATTTAGTCTTAAAAAGTGACAAAGACCATTTATGACCATTGGATGGAAAGTTTGAAGGAGTAATCTTAACCCTTCATTTTTGGAGACACATCTAAGGGCTAAGATTTAAAGAAGAAAGATCCAATGGCCTAAATTAAGTCTTCTATCTAAAGCTACACCTAAAGTCTATCTTAATCCTAACCAATGAATTAATCAATGGCTTAGAATGCTTCAAATAATTGCTTGTACTTTCAAGATTGAATCTTAACCATTGATTTAATCTATGGTTGAAATTTGGTCTTATATAATTGCTTGGACTTCAATTGTGACCCTTGGATGGCAACATGGAAGGAGAGATCTTGACCATCCATTTAGTAGCTTCATCTAAAGGGTAAGATTAAAGGAGGAAGAAGATCCAATGGTCCAAGTTTGTTACTATCACTTGGAAATTCTCCAATTATTTGGTGTCTTTGACTAACACTCTAATAATTCACTCTTTTCTCTCTTCACTCTACGGTAATGCATAGGAGGAAGGGAACCAAATTATTTCATGCATTTCCTATCTCACTTTATCACCTTTTCTTTCAATTATTCTAGTAACTTGACTATCACTCAAAAAAATAAATAATTCACTCTTCACTTTCCAAGCAAGGCTACAATCATGCAATTGTTTAGAAGACCAAATAATTCACTTTGTGATATGAGGATACAATTCAAGTGAAAACAAAGTGAGACCAAGTCAACAAAAATGGCCACCTTTTCTTTAGAAACACTTACGGCCATGCAAAGTAAGAGGGGGCCAATTTGATTCAATCAATTCCATTAATTCATGTTCCATTATTTATATTACACAACAAAGAAATAGTCAAAATTGGTGGCTTTCTCCATTTGAAGCATACGACCATGCACTCCTTTTTGGAGACAAACTACCCATAATTGATTCATTTTTCTCCTACTCACCTATTGTCATGCAATGAATAATGCAAGACAATTTCTACACTTAATCTCTCATATCAACTTTTCTTTTATTCTTATCAAAGAAAAAGAAAAAGCCACACACACAATATTACCTTTCTCTCCATGCACTCCATGACAACTACTAGGTGGGGAGAGTTTTCATTTCTATTTTCATTTTCTACCAAAGACTAAAAATAATTCTTTCCATTCTCTCTTTTACAAGAACAAGAACAAAAGAAAACTCCATTCTCTCTTCCTAAGAAGGCCATTAGGCCAAAACACCTAAACCACCATCCAATCTCTTTTAATTTCATCCAACCATAGATCTTGAATCTACATGATATTCTAAACAACTTTCATGTTGAAGATTTTCTCTAAATCATTCATCTTCATGGACTTTCTTCAAGATCCATGTGATGGAGTATTTATGGTGAAGTGTAAGGAAACTTCATTTCTTCTCTCTTTTTCATGATCTAAACCATGTTTGATCCATGGTTCCTCTTAATCAAGCTTAGTATACTAATTTTTATGTATTTTTTTTTGTATTTGAGAAGCCCTTGGTGGTGAAGGACTTGGAAAGAGAAGCAAAATAAGGAGCTTTTGAGGATCTTCAAGAGGTAAGAGGGAGATCTACCTCACCAACCAAGTATGGTGGTGAGAGATGGTCTTATATTTAATGGATGGTGAATCCATGTGAGGATTCATATCCATGGTCATGTAATTATTTGTGGGTGTTTATGTGTTTGATTTATTTGTTCATGCTTTGTATGATTTGCATGATTTATTGCTTTTGATTATGGCATGCTTATGGTAGCTTATGGTATACATGATGAAATATGTATGTGCATGCCATGATGTGATGATGGAAAGGAAATTAATTTTTGGCTCCAATGGCCAAAGGAAGAGTGGTCACGGTTTTGACACTCATGATTAGAGTTTATGTTGAAATTTTTCAAGAACAAGAGAATTAATTTTTGGTCCCTAGAACATGGTGAATTTTGGCCAAGACACCTCAAGATAGGTGTTCACAAATTAATATTTTCATGGATGATGAAATGAGATGTTTAGAAAAACAAGGAAAATAAACAAAGGATTTATTTTTCAAAGAGTACATGAACACGGTTTTAGAAGGATTTTTATTAATTTATTTTGTGTAAAAAGCTTCTAAGTGTTTTACTAAACATGAGTTTTAAATGAAAATAGCAATGTTGATTTTAAGGATTTGCAAAGAAAGTGAAAAAGGATTTGTAAAAAAAGTGAAAATGGATTTGCAAAGAAAGTGAAAAATGGAAATGAACAAATGACTTGATTTCAAAGACCAAGTGTTCACGGTTTTTGTAAAGGATTTTTAATGGTTTTGTTTGTGTAAAACCATATCAATTTAGAAGGAAAAATATTTGATGGTTTCTATAACGCCCCTTTTTCTCCCTTAGTCATAATGGGTGAGAAGAAGGAACGTCGCACTATAGTGAAACGACATACAAATGATTACGAAAAATTTGAACATTTTTTTTTGCTTGACATGAATCCGGTTAAAACTTCCATTTAATGTACATATACACCTATTTATGAATATATCACGTGATTGAGTTAAAATTAAAAGTCCCTCTTTCCAATAAAACTTCTGTCAAAAAGGTCAAAGAGAAATCAATGTGGAATGAAACATACGACCATTCACAATATGGATAATTACATACTTTGTACCAGAAATACAAGCCTGTTTGAATTACATTTCCAAAAATATACAAAAGGCAAAATGTGTACCTACCCCAAGAGATACAAATATATACCCACTAATTCAGTAGTATGTCAGGCTCCCTCAAAATAAATGGATAGCCATCAGTAGCCATCAATTAAAACCAACCCTAAGACTGCCTAGAATGAGAAGGAACCGTAGATGGATCCTCCTCAGGGTCCTCGTTGTCTGACGAGACATCCATCGAGACGATAGAACAGCGGGCAGGAGCCCGGATAGTAGACAAAAAGGAATCCTCACGAGGGGTATAATACATTTCGCCCCACATGTCCCTCACGGGCATATAGAACTCCAGCCATACAAAAGCATGAAAATCTAGAATAAGAGCGTCATAACGTCTCCACGCTAAGGACACTGTCACATCGCCGTGGTACACACATCGATCAGTCTGCACGTTGATATGCCAGCAGTCCAGACCTCCAAGAAAGTTGATCCGCACGTAGCCAAAAAGTCCACGGAGCCGAAATGACATCCTCAACAACTTCGATCTCAGTCGAGATAAGGCCAGACACCCTAAAACTCAGTGGTTTCCTTGTCCTCCTCACGAGTGTCTTCTCGAGAGCACATGATCCAACCAAAATACAAAATAGATAAATTATCGAAAAAGGTGAGATTCCCAGCTTTCAGTACCAATATGGCAGCAAGAAAATAAATGGCGTTGAATGGCCACATAAGACACAGTTAATACATATAAGTGCAGTAATACCCGAAAGCAATTAACGAGAGTAAAGTAGCAAAGAACAATAGTTAACATTATCCATAGCCAGCTAGCAACATTAGCATTACCAAGAGTCAAATAAATATCGTAGTCATGGTAGTAAACACATTACCCAATTATAAATGCTCAATGGACCATGTGACTGACAACTCACAATGCAACAAGAGTACCAAAGTTCCTACTCCATGGAGCTAGACGTAAACATTTTCGGAGTGAATGATCAAGGAGTAATACCAGTATATCAGTAGCCTTAAAATACAATGTGCTTTCTTTCATAAAATTGTTTGTGCAATGGCTCATACATGGTACCTCAACAGTTGATCGCGATATAGGACAGCGTCTCAGACAGGATCATTGGTGTGTCGCATTAGTCTATCCCACGGCCCCAGTGGAGCTACCACTGCCTATTATGAGACACCCACACCCCAACGCCCCCAGGGTCAACAACATATGACACCTATGCTTAGTCTACTCGCACCCGCACAAAGGTGTTATTCAAACTCCTAGGCAACATGGCCTTCTCAACAATGTCCAACGGATAACACACATGCATGATGACACAATGTCCAATCATGTATGTTCATCAATGATGCATTCAACATAAGCATTGCCTCAATGGCACATAAGCATTAGTCAATGTCCAACATGACATATCAACAATACATTTATTAAAACATTGCCTCAATGGCATATCATCATTCTTATCTCATTGAGCACTAAATCAATAAGTGCATAACCCACATAGGGAATCACACTTGCATCAATAATTCTCAGTATCAATATATGTTCCTTATTACACACATACCACAATTTCCATGTCATGGATCCAAGAATTTCATTTTCAAAATCATTTCTTCTCTATCGGTATGAATACATATTCCTATCGCATTTACGTAAAGTAAAATCCTTGAATCCAGGGTTTTTAGGTTATGTTTGAGTTACAAAGGGCAAAGAACCATAATTTCAATCATTTCCAGCTCAAAAATCTCATTTTTGGGTCTTGGTAATCGATTACATCACCCTGGTAATCGATTACCAGCGTAACAGAATCTCTGCAATTGATTAGAATCTCATTGTAATCGATTACGTGATTCCCAGAACCACGATTCGTAACTTCAAGGACCTGGTAATCGATTACACGCCCTGGTAATCGATTACCAATTGGACAGAACCTCCGTAATCGATTACCCACAAGTTGTAATCGATTACGCGATTCCCATAAGCACCCTTTCGTGACATCAAAGGCTTGGTAATCGATTACACCACTCTTGTAATCGATTACAAGCGAGACAGAATCTCTGTAATTGATTACACATAAGACGTAATCGATTACCAGATTTCCAGAATCACGATTCCGTATCCCTAAGGCTTGGTAATCGATTACAAGCTCTGTGTAATCGATTACCACGCGTAAACTTGCAGAAAACAGAGTTCTCCAGGTCCTTTAACTCAAACCAAACCAATCATTATCATATATAATCAACAAGTTACTCAAATATATCTTCAAATCATGCAAGAGGCATCAATAAATCATACAAACCCAACAGAATGCACTATCATGAAGAACAACATAGAAATGAGAGAACTTTGTACATGGATTCAGAAATCAATAACAACACACATACAAGACATTCCCTTATTACCAAGATTGGTTGAAGAGGATCATCTTCCTCTTACTTATTTGGAAGACAACACAAGGTGTTACCTCTTCTTGCCCTAGATTTTTGTTTTCCCCTTCAAGAAGAACACCATTGTGAGTGATTTCCATAATGTCCACTCAAACCATGGAAAAATGAGTTCTTGATCACATAGGTGACCAAGAAAAACGAAAATGAGAAGAAAGTAAAGAAAGGTGAAGACTTTACCTCCAAGCTCAAAGCTTTAGCTTCAATGGTGGATAATGGAAGAAGAAGAACCAAAGGATGGTCTTGGAATGGTGGAAGAAAACACGAAATGAGTTTAGTTGTAGCAAACAATGGAGATGATCTCCAATGAGTGTGTGTACGGTGGTGAAGCAAGGAGAAGAAGAGAAGAGTGTTTGAAGTGTAAGAGTGGAGTGATAAAAGTGAGAATGAGAAAAGTGGGTATTTTAGGCTCCCAAAATAGCCATCTGCCATGGGAATGAGTGTGAGGAGTGAAGAGAGAGAAAAATGAATTATTTGGGAAATTTCTAAGAAGCTTTCCTTGACAAGCTTAATTAATTTAATCATTCTTTTTGGAATTAAAGCTAATGGATGTGATACAAAGTAGATTTTGGATAGTAGGATAATGTTTTTAATACATGTTATTATTTAGTAGATAATTATTACAGTTGATAGAAGTCAGCATTAATTTACCTGACAGATGAAATCTACACAGCGTTTCATTATTATTACTGCTAAATTTCTTGAAAAATGTGAAACCTTGCAAACTGTGTCCGGTCTCGGGTTTAGTAAGATCCCCCATCGACGTTTCCATAGTTCAAGGCTTTCGGAGAAAATATCTCATTTTTTCGGTTCCACTCAGTACATACATAAAACGAAAAATATATTAAAATATTCTGCATTCTCAGAAAATTCCAGAAAAATTCCAGAAAATCACAAATATTTTAGAATGAATTCTGATAGTAGAAAAGTAAATTTTGGGGTGTTACAATTCTCCCTAACAAATAAGAATTTCATCCCCGAAATTTTCCATACCTTAAAACAATTCGAGATATTGCTCCTTCATCTTGTTCTCCAGCTCCCACGTCACATCTCCAGTTGCTTCGTTCCAGATTACCTTCACTAGTGCAATGTCCTTTCCTCTGAGTTGCTTTGTCCTCCTATCCTCAATCCTTACAGGAGCTGTCTCATAAGTCAAGTTTTCCTTTAATTGTACGGAATCAGGTGCTATGACATGATTAGGACTTGGGATATATTTTCTGAGTTGTGACACATGAAAGACGTTATGAAGGTTTGAAAGAAAAGGGGGTAAAGCTATTTGGTAAGCAACAGGACCTATCCGACGAAGAATTTGGTAAGGTCCAAGGAATTTTGGAGTGAGTTTTCTAGACTTGAGGACACGACCGACCCCAGTCGTAGGTGTGACTTTCAAGAAGACATGCTCTCCTTCTTCAAACACAAGAGGTTTCCTTCTTTTGTCCGCATAACTCTTCTGCCGATTCTGAGCCATTTTCATTTTCTCCTGAATCATTTTAACCTTCTCAGTTGTCTGCTGAATGAGTTCAGGTCCAACGGTAAGCCGTTCTCCATCTTGATACCAGCACAGAGGCGTCCGACACCTCCGCCCATATGGAGCCTCATAGGGCGCCATCCCTATACTTGAATGGTAACTGTTATTGTAGGTGAATTTCACCAACGGTAAGATTTCATCCCAACCTCTAGTTTGCTCTAATGACTGAATTGTCCTCTTAGATTAGCCATCAGTCTGCGGATGGTATGCCAAACTCAATCGCAACTTCGTTCCCATAACTTCTTGAAGACTCTTCCAAAACTTAGACGTAAACCTTGGATCTCTGTAAAAAATGATACTTGTGGGCACACCATGAAGTCTGACAATTTCACCAACGTATATCCGACTCAACTTCTCCAATGGATATCTTATGTTGATTGGCAAAAAGTGAGGTGATTTTGTAAGCCGATCCACAATTACCCATATGGAGTCATTTCCTTTCTTAGTCCTTGACAACCCGACAACAAAGTCCATGGCAATACTATCCCATTTCCATTCAGGGATAGACAAGGGTTGTAGCAATCCAGCTGGTCTTTGATGTTCAATCTTCATTTTCTGATAGACTAAACAAGATGACACGCATCTAGCGATGTCTCTTTTCATCCCATGCCACCAAACAACTTCCTCAAGTCTTAATACATCTTGGTCATTCCAGGATGCATACTTAACTGATTTGAGTGAGCATGTTCAAGTATGTACTTTTTGAGTTCCCTATCTTTAGGCACACAGACCCTTCCTTGGAATCTCAGAATTCCGTCACTTCCTTCCTTCAACGTTGATACACCACCCTGCCTCATCAATTCTCTTTCTTCTTGCAAGAATTTATCAATCTTTTGTTTCTCTCAAATATCATCCATCAGGTCATTCGAGATAGTGATCTTATTCATGCAGATTTTACCCGGTGTTAATTCTACAAATGACCATATGTCTCTGAATTGCTCTATCAAGTCCTTTTCACTAATCATCATAGTAGAAATACTAATCGTCTTCCTACTCAAAGCATCGGCCACCACGTTCGCCTTTCCAGGATGATACTGAAGTTGGAAGTCATAGTCTTTCAAAAATTCTAGCCATCTTCGTTGCCTCATGTTCAGCTCTTTCTGATCGTATAGGTATTTCAGACTTTTGTGGTCACTGAAGACGTTGAATGTGGCTCCATACAGATAATGTCTCCATATTTTCAATGCAAACACCACTGCAGCTAACTCTAGATGGTGTGTTGGGTAGTTCTTCTCGTGCATTCGCAATTGTCTTGAGGCGTAAGCTACCACCCCTCTGTTTTGCATGAGAACGCACCCCAAACCTTGATACGAAGTGTCACAGTACACTTCAAATGGTTCACTAGGATTTGGTAAGACTAGCACTGGTGACGTAGTCAGCTTCCTTTTTAACTCTTGGAAACTTCCTTCACAGGAATCTGTCCATTCAAAAGCTTGGTCTTTCTTGGTGAGTTGAGTGAGCGGTCCAACAATTTTGGAAAATCCCTCAATAAACCTCCGGTAGTATCCGGCTAACCCGACGAAGCTTCGGATTTCCGTCACTGTCGTTGGTCTTTCCCACTGTAGTACGACTTCTATCTTTGAAGGATCCACTGCAATTCCTTCCTTTGTGATTACATGACCCAAGAATTTCACCTCATCTAGCCAAAACTCGCACTTGGATAGTTTCGTATATAGCTCTTTTTCCTTCAAAATCTGGAGAACTATACTGAGGTGCTCGGCATGGTCCTTATGATTTTGCAAATAGATCAAGATATCGTCGATGAAAACAATGACGAATTTGTCCAAATAAGGACGAAAGATCCTATTCATGTAGTCCATAAATATCGCAGGTGCATTTGTTACACCAAAAGGCATCACCAGGTACTCGTAATGACCATAACGAGTATGAAAAGCCGTCTTGGGAATATCTTCCACTTTCACTCTGATTTGGTGATAACCTGATCGTAGATCGATCTTGGAAAACACAACAGCTCCTTTTAATTTGTCCATCAAGTCATCTATCCTCGGCAATGGATACTTGTTCTTGATCGTAACTTTGTTCAACTGACGGTAGTCCACACATAATCTTGAAGTCCCATCTTTCTTCTTAACCAACAACACAGGTGCTCCCCAAGGTGACACACTGGGTCTCACGAATCGTTTTTCCAGAAGTTCTTCCAACTGCTTCTTAAGTTCCATGAGCTCTGCTGGTGCCATACGGTAAGGTGCTATAGAAATAGGGCCAACTCTTGGTACTAAGTCAATAGCAAACTCGACCTCTCGTTCAGGTGGCAAACCAGGTACATCATCAGGGAAAACCTCAGGAAATTCTCGAACAACAGAGATTGCATCCACATCAACTTTACTCTCGACTTTCAAAGAAGATAATAGCATGTATCCCTGAGCTTCTTCTTTCAGAAAAGCTTTCACTTGGTTGGCGGTCAAAAATCTAGAATCCTCATCCAAAGGGAAAACTATTGTCTTTCTAGAACAATCTAACAGGACATGGTTGACAGATAGCCAGTCCATTCCTAATATCACGTCTAGTTGGGATAATGGTAAACAGATCAAATCGACAGAAAAGATTCGACCTTCCACGATTAAAGGACAACCTAGACACACCTTAGTAGTGATGACAAGTTTTGCAGTAGGAGTTGAAACAATCAAATCGAAAGGCAAAGAAGACACAGGCAATCCAAGTCTTTTCACACAGTCATGTGAAATGAAAGAATGAGTAGCACCAGAGTCATACAATACAATTAAAAGATTACCTTCAATGATACCTTCTCTTTGTATCAGATCCTCTGATTCAGAGGCCTCAGCACCACTCAGGGTGTAGACTCTGCCTCCAACTTGTGGTTTAGAAGTCTTAGCAACATTGACGGATGGTTCCGCCTTGGTCTGATGGCAGTCTCGAGAAACGTGACCAGGTTTCCCGCACCGAAAGCAAATAAATCCTTTGATTGTGCAGTCTGTTGTGAAATGCTCCTTCCCACATTTCATACATCTCGGAATAGTTATAGCATTCTGACCCATCCTTCCAGGCCTTCCAGTTGGGCTTCCTCCTTGAAATTTTTGTGGCTGTTGACTTCCAGAGGGTCTGGAATAAGGCTTCTTTTGATAACGACTCGCATTACCACCACCTCCTCTTTGGGATCGAACGGGCCCAAAGTTTCGGTTTCTCGCCTCACGTTCTTGTTCCACACTTTCCAATCGGCAACAAGTGTCGAGTAGCTCAGAAAACTGAGAAATCTTCAAGGCTATCACAATTTTCTTCACATCATGCCTCAGGCCTTCCTCAAACTTCCAACACTTCTAAGTTTCATTGGGTTGAAGTTGAAAATAGGTTAAAAATTTGGACAAGTTCTCAAACTTGGCGGCGTATTCGCTCACAGTCATACCTCCCTGTCGCAACCTCAGAAATTCCATTTCTTTTGCGTGCCTGGCACTTTCAGGAAAATACTTGTTCAAGAACCTTTCTTTGAACACTTCCCAAGTTATCACTCTGTTCGCGGCTTGCAGTAGCCTTTGTTCTCTCGTCTACCAATGTTCAGCGTCTCCCATCAGCATGTATGCGGCATAGGTCACCTTCCTATCATCAGCACAATTCATACTCGTAAATATTTTCTCTAATTCTTGGATCCACAATGTAGCTTTCTCTGGATCAAACTCCCCTTTAAATTGTGGAGGATTAGCGCGACAAAATCCTTCCAAGTTCTGAACGTCCGCTGTAGCCTCTAGCTGTTGTGCAGCCCTAGCCTATTGTTGAGCTGTCTGTTGGTTCTGCTGTAACATTGCCTCAGCCATCTTCTGTATTGCTTCCATGGCAGCAGCCATATTACCCCCACGAGCTATCGTTTCCTTTCAAGTTGAGCTATGCAAGATACAGAGAAAGTCATATGTATCCTTATGAATACCGAACAACAAAGTCACAGAGAGTAACACAGCAAAAAAACAAGACAGTCCAAAACCACATGACCCAAAGAAAACATAACCGGGAGCTCTGATACCAAGACAGTGTAATGCCCCTTTTTCTCCCTTAGTCATAATGGGTAAAAAGAAGAAACGTCGCACTATAGTGAAACGACATACAAATGATTACGGAAAATTTGAACATTTTTTCCTCAAAATAAACGGACAGCCATCAGTAGCCATCAATTAAAACCATCAGTAGACGAGACATCCGTCGGGATGACAGAACAGCGGGCAGGAGCCCGGGCAGTAGATAAAAAGGAATCCTCATGAGGGGTATAATACATTTCGCCCCACATGTCCCTCACGGGCATATAGAACTCTAGCCATACAAAAGCATGAAAATCTAGAATAGGAGCGTCTTAACGTCTCCACGCTAAGGACACCGTCACATCGCCATGGTATACACATCGATCAGTCTGCACGTTGATATGCCAGCAGTCCGGATCTCCAAGAAAATTGATCCACACGTGGCCAAAAAGTCCACGGAGTCGAAATGACATCCTCAACAACTTCGATCTCAGTCGAGATAAGGCTAGAAACCCTGAAACTCAGTGGTTTCCTTGTCCTCCTCACGAGCGTCTTCTCGAGAGCACATGATCCAACCAAAATACAAAATAGAGAAATTACCGAAAGAGGTGAGATTCCCAGCTTTCAGTACCAACATGGCAGTAAGAAAATAAACGGCGTCGAACGGCCACATAAGACACAGTTAATACATACAAGTGCAGTAATACCCGAAGGCAATTAACGAGAGTAAAGCAGCAAAGAACAATAGTTAACATTATCCATAGCCAGCTAGCAACATTAGCATTACCAAGAGTCAAATAAATATCGCAGTCATGGTAGTAAACACATTACCCAATTATAAATGCTCAATGGACCATGTGACTGACAACTCACAATGCAACAAGGGTACCAAAGTTCCTACTCCATGGAGCTAGACGTAAACATTTTCAGAATGAATGATCAAGGAATAATACCAGTATATCAGTAGCCTTAAAATATAGTGTGCTTTCTTTCATAAAATTGTTTGCGCAATGGCTCATACATGGTACCTCAACAGTTGATCGCGATATAGGACAACGTCTCAGACAGGATCGTTGGTGTGTCGTATTGGTCTATCCCACGGCCACAGTGGAGCTACCACTGCCTATTGTGAGACACCCACACCCCAACGCCCCCAGGGTCAACAACATATGACACCTACGCTTAGTCTACTCGCACCCGCACAAAGGTGTTATTCAAACTCCTAGGCAACATGGCCTTCTCAACAATGTCCAACGGACAACACACATGCATGATGACATAATGTCCAATCATGTATGTTCATCAATGATGCATTCAACATAAGCATTGCCTCAATGGCACATAAGCATTAGTCAATGTCCAACATGACATATCAACAATACATTTATTAAAACATTGCCTCAATGGCATATCATCATTCTTATCTCATTGAGCACTAAATCAATAAGTGCATAACCCACATAGGGAATCACACTTGCATCAATAATTCTCAGTATCAATATATGTTCCTTATTACACACATACCACAATTTCCATGTCATGGATCCAAGAATTCCATTTTCAAAATCATTTCTTCTCTATCGGTATGAATACATATTCTTTTCGCATTTAAGTAAAGTAAAATCCTTGAATCCAGGGTTTTTAGGTTATGTTTGAGTTACAAAGGGCAAAGAACCATAATTTCATTCATTTCCAGCTCAAAAATCTCATTTTTGGGTCTTGGTAATCGATTACATCACCCTGGTAATCGATTACATCACCCTGGTAATCGATTACCAGCGTAACAGAATCTCTGTAATTGATTACAATCTCATTGTAATTGATTACGTGATTCCCAGAACCACGATTTGTAACTTCAAGGACTTGGTCATCGATTACATAGCCCTGGTAATCGATTACCAATTGGACAGAACCTCCGTAATCGATTACCCACAAGTTGTAATCGATTACGCGATTCCCAGAAGCACCCTTTCATGACATCAGAGGCATAGTAATCGATTACACCATTCTAGTAATCGATTACAAGCTAGATAGAATCTCTGTAATCGATTACACACAAGATGTAATCGATTACCAGATTTCCAGAATCACGATTTCGTATCCCTAAGGCTTGGTAATCGATTACAAGCTCCATGTAATCGATTACCACGCGTAAACTTGCAGAAAACAGAGTTCTCCAGGTCCTTTAACTCAAACCAAACCAATCATTATCATATTTAATCAACAAGTTACTCAAATATATCTTCAAATCATGCAAGAGGCATCAATAAATCATACAAACCCAACAAAATGCACTATCATGAAGAACAACATAGAAATGAGAGAACTTTGTACATGGATTCAGAAATCAATAACAACACACATACAAGACATTCCCTTACTACCAAGATTGGTTGAAGAGGATCATCTCCCTCTTACTTATTTGGAAGACAACACAAGGTGTTACCTCTTCTTGCCCTAGATTTTCGTTTCCCCCTTCAAGAAGAGCACCAATGTGAGTGATTTCCATAATGTCCACTCAAACCATGGAAAATTGAGTTCTTGATTACATAGGTGACCAAGAAAATCGAAAATGAGAAGAAAGTGAAAGAAAGGTGAAGACTTTACCTCCAAGCTCAAAGCTTTAGCTTCAATGGTGGATAGTGGAAGAAGAAGAACCAAAGGATGGTCTTGGAATGGTGGAAGAAAACACGAAATGAGTTTAGTTGTAGCAAACAATGGAGATGATCTCCAATGAGTGTGTGTACGGTGGTGAAGCAAGGAGAAGAAGAGAAGAGTGTTTGAAGTGTAAGAGTGGAGTGATAAAAGTGAGAATGAGAAAAGTGGGTATTTTAGGCTCCCAAAATAGCCATCTGCCGTGGGAATGAGTGTGGGGAGTGAAGAGAGAGAAAAATGAATTATTTGGAAAATTTCTAAGAAGCTTTCCTTGACAAGCTTAATTAATTTAATCATTCTTTTTGGAATTAAAGCTAATGGATGTGATACAAAGTAGATTTTGGATAGTAGGATAATATTTTTAATACATGTTATTATTTAGTAGACAATTATTACAGTTGATAGAAGTCAACATTAATTTACCCGACAGATGAAATCTACACAAATAAGCTTCATTATTATTATCTTGTTAAATTTCTTGAAAAATGTGAAACCTTGCAACCGTGTCCGGTCTCGGGTTTAGTAAGATCCCCCGTCGACGTTTCCATAGTTCAAGGCTTTCGGAGAAAATATCTCATTTCTCCGGTTTCGCTCAGTACATACGTAAAACGAGAAATATATTAAAATATTTCGCATTCTCAGAAAATTCCATAAAAATTCTAGAAAATCACAAATATTTTAGAATGAATTCTGATAGTAGAAAAGTAAATTTTGGGGTGTTACAGTTTCAATAGTCATGTCTACATTTTTGAAGGCTTGTAATGCCTAAATTTTTATGGAACAAAGTGATATTTTATAAAACGAAGTGTTTTGTGTCTCGAAAGATTTGACAGTTTTCAATGAACACGTTCACGGTTTTTGAAGACTTGCGGATACCTTGATTTTATAACAAAATGATTTTCGCACAAGAATTTGGAAAGGGAATTAGAGCGTTTATCACTTGAGAAAATCAAGTTTTTGTAAACGAAAATATTTTCGAACTTCAATTTATTTTGAAGAAGGTTGTGTTTGGAAATGATTTGGGAAAAATGAAGAATATAATGGTGTTTTGAAAATTTACTAACGTATAACTGATTTTCGAGTTTTGAAATACATTAGAAAATGTTAAGTTTTGAAACGTTGATTTATACCAATGGAAAATTGATTTTTGTGGATTATATTTTGGAAAAGGATTTCTTGAGTAAAGAAATGTGGAAAAAGATTTTCTTGAGTAAGAAAATGTGAAAAATGAAATACAAAGTCATATTATTTTGAGAAAGGTTGAAAAGGAATTTTTGAAGGTTAAGAAATATTTTCTGTAATGAAATGGTGATGAAAAATGTTTAACGTATCTTAAAAATGTGATTTTTAAGCTACGCAATTTGAAAAAAAATGTGTTGAAAATGATATTGATTTATTTAAGTCCAAAATAATGTTTGGAATATTGAGGAATATTTTATGTGATTGTAAAATGTTGAAAAATATTTTACGTATCTTAAAAACTATTTGAAATACAGTAAAATATTTCTACGCGATTTGGAATACGTTAAAATATTTCTACGCGATCTGAATTACGTTTAAATATTTTACGTGATTTGAACTACTGTTGAAAAATCACTACGTGATTGAAAAGTAATGGAATATTTCTACACGATTGTGAAAATGGCGAGAAATTACTATGCGATTTGGAAAAGTGTTTAAATATTTTGAGAATGATGGAAAATGATTTACGCGACTTAAAAGAATGATTTTTAAGATATGCGATTTTGAAACAGTGGAAAAATACTATGCGATTGAAGAAACGTATATTTTTACGCAATTGAGAAAAACGTTGAAAAAATTATTATGTGATTTAAAAGTGCAACAGAAGAGTTGCAGCATTTTGAAAACATAACAGAAATGTTACGAAATTTTGTAAACGTAACAGTAGTGTCACGGTATTGTGAAAACGTAATAAAAATGTTTTGGAAATTTAAAAATGTAACAAAAGTGTTACGGTATTGTGAAAATGTAAAAGAAGTGTTATGTTATTGTGAAAATATAACAGAAACGTTTTTGAATTGTGAAAACGTAACAGAAATGTTACGCGATTGTGAAAATACGGCAAAAGTATTTTATGACTATAAAAACATGATAACATAATGATTACTGCCAAAACAGTGCATGAACACTGTATAAGAAAATGACAAGTTTTGCCTGTGATTGGCATTTGGTGCATTTTACATGTATTGGAAAGATATGCATGTGATTGGCATTGGTGCATTATACATGCATTGGAAAAATATGCGTTGAGGCATATGATTACATTGAACAAATGAAATTAAAAAGATTTGGCCCTTGTGGTTAGACTTGCACTGATATATTCGTACATTGTATAAAGTATAACTAATAAGCTATTTTGGCCCTTGTGGTTGAAGAGGGAATGAGAATTGATAGTGAGGTTTATGATGGATCTTGTGTAACGCCCCTTTTTGGGAGGGAACGTCACATTGTCAAATAAAAGAAAATGCGGAAAAGTAAAGTTTTAACAATTCAAGATTCGGTTCATTAGTTTAAGTTTAACTTGTTCGATGCTTAAGTACGTGAGCAAAAATAGCAGTATATTTTTTTTTATAATCATTTTAACAATGCGGAATATAAATGATGGTAAAGAATAAAATAGTAGACAAAATTCACATCTGAATAACATGCATATAGGTATATATATAATGTGTTGACATCAATTATACTCAGATACAAGCCCGAAATATCCAAAAAGCAAAACTATACCTACCCCAAAGGATTATACAAATATACCCCAAAGATATCAAAATATACAGCCCACCAAAAATAATACATCAAGACCCCAAAATAAAACACTAGTAGCCATCAGTAGCTGCCAGTAAAATCAGTCCCTCAGATGAGGAGGGACCGTGTCCAGGTCCTCAGCAAGATCCTCCTTTTCAGAGGAAACCTCCATGGGAACCACGGGCAGGAGCTCGAGCAGTAGAATCAAAAGAGTCCTCCCAAGGGGTGTAGTAACGATCACCCCACATCTCTCGAATGGGTAGGTAGAACTCCAGTCGCAGGCTAACATGGCAGGTGAGGATCGGCGCCTCATGACGTCTCCAGGCTAGGGCAATCGACACATCTCCCAGGTAGACGCAGCGGTCGGAACTCAAGTTGATGTGCCAACACTCTGGCCCTCCGAGGAAGGTCAGACGCACATCACCTAGAAATCCGCGCATGCGTGCCTCCATCGCCTCAGTAGATGCTAGTCCCGTTCGGGCCAGAAGGCAGGAAAATCGGGATCTTCCACCTCCTTACCGTCGTCTTCGATCAATACAGTGTACACACAGGCAGCAAATAATAGAAACACAGGAAAAGAGGTAAGACATCCTACCATCATTACCAATTATAGCAGTCAGAAACAAAACGGCGCCACGCGCCCAAATAGCAAATCAGAATATCATTTCCAAATAATTAGGCAGTAATTCCAATAGTAAGCAAATAAACAGTTCCAGGCAGATATTCATTACAGTAATAATCAAACAAGTCATATTTATGGAAAACAATGATATTTAATTGTTTCTCATCATTTAATCTCTTATAAAAACTCTTAATCTAATTTATTTTTATTAGATCATCTAGTCTATAGTTAGAAAATAATTTTGGATCAAAGGTATATGGCATGTTGGCCGAAATTCTACATGTCCTTATAATTCATCTAAAAATTATTCAAAAATCCATTAATCCAATTAAATAAATTAAGTCATTCTTTTAGAAAATGGTTGAGAACATTTTGGTCCTCTTTGGTGATGATGGAGCTGTGAGCTCCCTTGTATTCTTTGGAACACTCATGCAAATCCTCACATGGTATTCATATCCTATAATAATAATCATGCATCTGTGAACACATACCATATATTAAAGTAATCATAAAACATATACCAAAAATATTAAAGTTATAGACATGCTTGCACACAAAATCAAACACAATTAGGAAAGACAATAAACAACCAAGTGAATGAATCCTTATGGATTATTCACCACCAACACATCCATTCCTCACCACCAACACATGGTTGATGAGGGTAATCTCCCTCTTACATCTTACAATTAGTTAAATCTTCCAAGGCAATTTAATTTCTCATAACTTGTAAATTATTTTAAGCTCTTAGGCCTCACACTCTGTTGTTCTTCACTCACTTGAAATTTCCTAAGTCTTATGACAATTTCATTCTTAATCCTTTAAAATTTATGAAATCTTGATTATATTAAATTCTTCTAATTTATCAATTATCTATCTCATTACATAGGTTTTTGATCACATAAATGCTTATGCTTCCAAGTTACCAAGGTTACATATTTTCACCTAAAAAGTCCATAGAGGTTGTGGCCTCACTAGGAATTTAATTCCTAATTCCTTCCAATTCACCACATTATATATCACACTTTAAATTCACTTAATTCTTATTTGTTACATTGGCTCACCCATAACCCCAACATTGGGCTCAAAACCGTGGCCATCCCATAAGTTTCAATCTCAAGTTTTTCCTTCCATTAATTTCCATTTTATCACTTGATTAATTCTAGTCTTATGCTTATTACAACTTAATCATAATTTACCTAATTTAAACCCTAAAAACCATAGCCCTCCAAGAGGGATTCTCAAATATTTTTATTCCATTTTCAATCATCCAATCCCATCCAATATACCATTATATACAACAAATCAATCCAATAGCATAAACAACATAAAATCAATACACAAGCATTCTAATTACAAAATCAAAGAATAACCCTCTTTAGGGTTTTTCCACAACCAACACAATCAAGGTTCCTAGATGCTAAGAGAGGTTGAGGAGGAGTGTCTTTCTCTTACCTAAGTGAAGAGAACAAAAGAAACACCAAGAAATCCTCTTTGTAATTTCGGATTGCACCCTCCAAAAACCCTGGAAATTTCAACTTTGTTAAATCAATACCAATGCTTGAAAAATGAAGCATGGATGGTCACCAAGGAGACCATAACCATGAAAATGAAGAGAAAGGAAGAAGGGTCTTGAAACTTACCCAAAAAGCTCAAAGCTTGAAGCATGGAGAAAGTGTTGAAGCTGATGGATTTTCAAGAAACTCCAAGAAGAAAAAGTGTTTAGAATGATGAGAGGATTAAGGAAATGTGATTGGTTTAATTTTTTGTGATGGATGAGGTGATGGAGAAGGGGCTGGCCGTAGCTTAGGGTAGAGAGAAGGAAGAGAAGAAGAAAATGGAGAAGAAGAAGAAAGGATGAGAGAGAAAGCTTTGGTAAATTATGAATAAAGTGTAGTAAATTGAATTAATGAATCAAAATAAATTTTCCTTTGTTTTGGGCTGCATTCAGCCGTGCATAGAGAGAGAAGAGAGGGAGAGTGTTGGCTTCTCTTGGAAGCCAAGGGCCATTTGGTCATTGTTTGGTCAAAGTTTCTCAAAGAAGCTTTGATTATTTAACATTAAATTTGAATTAAAGTGAATGGATTAGACATAAAGTAGATTGCATTGGGATAATGTGATAGGATTTTTATTACACACTATTATCCAATGGATAATAGTTACAGTTGACAGAAGTCAGTATTTAATTAATCTGACAGATAAATTTTTCGCAGTATTGGTTTGTTTTATCTGTTAAGATTTCTCAAAAATTATGAAACCTCGTAAACTATGTCAAGCCTCGGGTTTAGTAAGATCTCCCGTCGACATGTCCATAGTCCAAGGTTCGCAGAGAAAACATCGCGTTTCTCCAGTTCCGCTCAGTGCGCATGCAAAACGAGAAATATACTAAAATATTCGACGTTTCCAGAAAATTCTCAAAAAATTCTCAAAAAATTACAAATATTATAAAACGACTATTCGTCATATAATTTTCCAGTTTTTGAAGCATTACAGTCGTTTTCCGACTCTGCTCGATATTTACGCAAAATGAGGAATATATTAAAATATTCACCGTTTCTGGAAAATTCTGAAATAACTCACACAAATCACAAATATTAGAAAATGACTATTTGTGGTAAAATAATTAATTTCTGGAGCGTTACACTAACCTCAACAATTCTCAGCTCAGTGTGCACGTAAAACGAGGAATATATTAAAATATTCGACGTTTCCAAAAAATTCCAGAAAAATTCCTAAAAATCAAGAATAATATAAAATGATCATTTATACTTAAACATATATTTTTCGGGATGTTACATCTTAGGGGCGTCAAGGCGCGGCGGTCGACCAGTGGATATCTGTCTATGGGCTAAGGCTGGACCATATGCCACTTGGCGATGCAGTCTGTTGCAATGCATTGACGATACCCGACAAGAACACGATTCTTTTCAACGACTGGGAGATTGTCTGTGGGCTTAGGCTGGGCAATTAACCAGAGCATTCTTCTCGAAATTGTGAAAACCTCTATGGAGTTGTTTTTGAAAAACTGAGTCTATGTGTGCATGCATGAATCTGAGCATTTATATCTGTATGATATATTAATTGAGGAATATTGGCTATGACAATTGTTTTGAATACTTGGATGATGATGATGATAATTAGGACAATGTTGAGGATATTATCGTAATTGTTGTTTATGATAATTAAGCTGATGAATGATTGGATGATGATAGTTAATTAATGTTAATGACATGATCATAATTCTGGTATGATTATCTGTATGATATGTTGTTTGTGTTATCTCTGTGCTACCATGTTGGTACTGGTGTAGGTGATCTCACCTCTTTGTTATGTTGTCTTGCTGTGTTTGTATTATTAAAAATTATATAGTAGATGGAACGAGTTTCTTAGACATGACTGGAGAAAAATATTCTGAGATTGGAGACAACATCAGAGAATGACTATTCCAGATTCAATAGCGTGCAGTGTTGACAAGGAACAGATGTCTGATGCATCAAGAGGGAGACAAAAAAAATAAGTATGTTAAGTTTTCTCGTTAGTGTTGTACCGTGCTATTAAGTAGAACCCGTCATAGGGTTTGCTACTGTTAAAAAAGAGTCTGTTAGTTTTATATTTCTCTTTAAATTGTTAAATATTAATTAGTGTCAATGTTGTATATGAATCTGTTTCAATATATTTTTCCGTATTACTTATAAATTTTAGTAAGTTTATGTTTCAGCAAGAAAGAAATTTTAAAACCCATCTTTTATAACTCAAACTTTGTGCGAATTTCTTTTTGATTTTGAGTCGGGAGCCAGACATGTGATACCCTAGGGAGGGTGTTACAACTCTCAATGCATGAATAAGAATCATAATTACAGAATTACCCTTAGTCTCAAAATGTCATCATATTTACAAAAACGGCCTCAATCTCAATATTCTCAAATATAGTACGTCTCCACTTGACAGTACCATATCTCAACATGTCCGAGTCCACCACTTTGGCCCGATAGCAAAACTCACCGTTCCATTTAATCGCGTAGAAATTTTATCTCGTTTTCACATTCGCGCCACTTTTACAAATGTTTTTAAATCGCGTAAATATATTTTGACATTTTTAAAATTACATAGTATTTTTAAATCGTTTTCTAAATCGCGTAAGATTTTTAAATCGTTTTCTTAACCGTAAGGCTAAAAAAAAATCATTATTTAAATAAGCGTAAGCTATTTTTAATACTTTTAAACTACGTAAAATATTTTTTTTATGTTCAAATTTTATATTAAAACTTTCTCTATTATAGTCCATTTTTAATTAATTTTTGTGACATTTTATCTAGAAAATTCATTAAGTGATATTTTCTACGTTTCCATAAAAAATTTACTTTTCTTAATCATAACTAATAATTACATCTCGAAACTTGTTAACGCGTTTCAAAACTCAATGAGTGAACTATACGTTAGTACTTTTCAAGTATTTACATCATTACTTAAGTTCACTAATTTAACTCTAAAATTAAATTATTTTCAATTATTTATCCAAAAATCCATTTAATTAAGTTCTCATTAAATTAATTTCATAAGTCCACACTTTTAAAAATAGTTTTGGATTAAAAACATCATAAGTAGGCATATTGGCCAAAAATCATTCTATGCATTAAAAATCATATTTAATTGTTTCTCATCATTTAATCTCTTATAAAAACTCTTAATCTAATTTATTTTTATTAGATCATCTAGTCTATAGTTAGAAAATAATTTTGGATCAAAGGTATATGGCATGTTGGCCGAAATTCTACATGTCCTTATAATTCATCTAAAAATTATTCAAAAATCCATTAATCCAATTAAATAAATTAAGTCATTCTTTTAGAAAATGGTTGAGAACATTTTGGTCCTCTTTGGTGATGATGGAGCCGTGAGCTCCCTTGTATTCTTTGGAACACTCATGCAAATCCTCACATGTTATTCATATCCTATAATAATAATCATGAATCTATGAACACATACCATATATTAAAGTAATCATAAAACATATACCAAAAATATTAAAGTTATAGACATGCTTGCACACAAAATCAAACACAATTAGGAAAGACAATAAACAACCAAGTGAATGAATCCTTATGGATTATTCACCACAAACACATCCATTCCTCACCACCGACACATGGTTGATGAGGGTAATCTCCCTCTTACCTCTTACAATTAGTTAAATCTTCCAAGGCAATTTAATTTCTCATAACTTGTAAATTATTTTAAGCTCTTAGGCCTCACACTCTCTTGTTCTTCACTCACTTGAAATTTCCTAAGTCTTATGACAATTTCATTCTTAGTCTTTTAAAATTTATGAAATCTTGATTATATTAAATTCTTCTAATTTATCAATTATCTATCTCATTACATAGGTTTTTGATCACATAAATGCTTATGCTTCCAAGTTACCAAGGTTACATATTTTCACCTAAAAAGTCCATAGAGGCCGTGGCCTCACTAGGAATTTAATTCCTAATTCCTTCCAATTCATCACATTATATATCACACTTTAAATTCACTTAATTCTTACTTGTTACATTGGCTCACCCATAACCCCATCATTGGGCTCAAAACCGTGGCCATCCCATAAGTTTCAATCTCAAGTTTTTCCTTCCATTAATTTCCATTTTATCACTTGATTAATTCTAGTCTTATGCTTATTATAACTTAATCATAATTTACCTAATTTCAACCCTAAAAACCGTAGCCCTCCAAGAGGGATTCTCAAATATTTTTCTTCCATTTTCAATCATCCAATCCCATCCAATATACCATTATATACAACAAATCAATCCAATAGCATAAACAACATAAAATCAATACACAAGCATTCTAATTACAAAATCAAAGAATAACCCTCTTTAGGGTTTTTCCACAACCAACACAATCAAGGTTCCTAGATGCTAAGAGAGGATGAGGAAGAGTGTCTTCCTCTTACCTAAGTGAAGAGAACAAAAGAAACACCAAGAAATCCTCTTTGTAATTTCGGATTGCACCCTCCAAAAATGCTAGAAATTTCAACTTTGTTAAATCAATACCAATGCTTGAAAAATGAAGTATGGATGGTCACCAAGGAGACCATAACCACGAAAATGAAGAGAAGGGAAGAAGGGTCTTGAAACTTACCCAAAAAGCTCAAAGCTTGAAGCTTGGAGAAAGTGTTGAAGCTGATAGATTTTCAAGAAACTCCAAGAAGAAAAAGTGTTTAGAATGATGAGAGGATTAAGGAAATGTGATTGGTTTAATTTTTTGTGATGGATGAGGTGATGGAGAAGGGGCTGGCCGTAGCTTAGGGTAGAGAGAAGGAAGAGAAGAAGAAAATGGAGAAGAAGAAGAAAGGATGAGAGAGAAAGCTTTGGTAAGAGGATATCAAGAATTTCACCCTTTATCCTTCAAACTTAGATCTTAGAAAAAGTACTTGAAGATGGATGATTTGGAAGATAGTCTCAACATGAAAGTTCCTTAGAATTGCATGGAGATTCAAGATCTAAGATTGTTTAGACTTATT
This sequence comes from Ormosia emarginata, assembly GCA_029884605.1. Lineage (NCBI taxonomy): Eukaryota > Viridiplantae > Streptophyta > Magnoliopsida > Fabales > Fabaceae > Ormosia > Ormosia emarginata. Next base: position 19,494,477 of record JAQQTP010000074.1, on the reverse strand, counting down.
GAAGCTTGGAAGGTGATTTTGTGGTGGTTGGCCGTGAGGTTTGTGAGAGAGAAAGGTAAGAGTTTTTGTGTTTGGCTTTAAAAGAACTCCTTGAAGATAGGTGATTTTGGTCAAGACTCCAGCTACAAAGTGTCTTGAAACAAGGTAAGGATTCAAGATATATGGTTAGTGTAAATTATTGAAGAGTGATGGTAGAACTATGGCCCCTTGGTCGTGAGCTTGGAGAAGAGAAAGATAGGAGCTTTTGTGTTCTTTGCTTGATAGGATGATGGAAATGAATGAATCTTGAACCATTCCTAACATGAAAGTGTAACACCCTCCCTAGGGTATCACATTTCCGACTCCCGACTCATAATCTGAAAAGAAATTCGCACAAAGTTTGAGTTATAAAAAGTGGGTTTTAAAATTTCTTCTTTACTGAAACATAAATTTACTGAAAATATTAGGTAATATTGAAAATCATATTTTAACTATTCATTATACAATATCGACACTAATTAATATTTCATAATTTAAAGAGAAATATAAAACTAACAGATTCTTTTTTTTTTAACAGTAGCAAACCCCATGACAGGTCCTACTTAATAGCACGGTACAATACTAACGTTAAAACTTAACATACTTATTCTGTTGTGTATCCATCTTGTTGCATCAGACATCTGTTCTACATCTATTCTTTGTCAATACTGTACACCTTCGAGTCCTGAATGTCCACTCCTTATTGTTGTCACCCATCTCAGAGTATTCATTGCCCGTTATGTCTAAGACAACTCATTCTTTCTATTGTTTAATTTTAACAATACAGACACAACAAAACAACATAACAAAGAGGTGAGATCACCTACGCCAATACCAACATGGCAGCACAGAGATAACACAAACAACATATCATATATATCATACCAGAATTCCAATAATGCACTCAACATTAATCAACTATCATCATCATACCATTAACATTATTATCATCACACAATAATCACAATAATGCCATCAACATGATTATCATCATCATCATTCAAGTATTCAAAACAATTGTCATAACCAATATTCCTCAATTAATATGTCATACAGATATAAATGCTCAGATTTATGCATGTGCACAAAGACTCAGTTTTTCAAAAACAACTCCATGGAGGTTTTCACAATTTCGAGGAGAATGCTCTGTCAATTGTCAGCCTTAGCTCAAAGACAATCTTCCAGTTGTTGAAAAGAATCGTGTTCTTGTCGGGTATCGTCAATGCGTTGCAACGGACTGCATCGCCAAGTGGCACAGGGTACTCGCCAGCTGTCCACTGGTCGACCGCCGCGCCTCGACGCCCCCAAGATCCATCATAGACCTCACTATCAATTCTCATTCCCTCTTCAACCACAAGGGCCATATACAATGCACGAATATATCCGTGCAAGTCCAACCCCAAAGGGCCAAATCTTTTCAATTTCATTTGTTCAATGTATCATATGCCTCAACGCATATTTTTTTCCAATGCATGTATAATGCACCAAATCCAATCACAAGCATCTCTTTCCAATGCATATAAAATGCACCAAATTATACTGTATTTTCAACAGCAAAAATCATGTTATCACATTTTTATAGTTATAAAACACTTTCGTCGTGTTTTTAAAAATTGCGTAATATTTCCGTTTCATTTTCACAATTCCAAAATGTTTCTGTTACGTTTTCACAATTTCAAAATGTTTATATTACGTTTTCAAAATATCGTAACACTTATGTTACGTTTTCAAAATTCTGAAACGTTTCTGTTATATTTTCATAATACCGTGACACTTCTGTTATGTTTTCATAATACAGTAACATTTCTGTTACGTTTTCAAAATACCGCAACTCTTCTGTTGCCCTTTTAAAACACGTACTAATTTTTTAACATTTTTCTTAATCGCGTAAAAATATACGTTTCTCAAAATCGCATAGTATTTTTCCACTGTTTCAAAATTGCGTAACTTAAAAATCATTCTTTTAAGTCGCATAAATCATTTTCCGTTATTCTCAAAATATTTAAAACATTTTTCAAATCACATAACGATTTTCCGCTATTTTCACAATCACGTAAAAATAATTCATCATTTTTCCATCACGTAGTGATTTTTCAATAGTAATTCAGATTACGTAAAATATTTAAACGTAATTCAAATCGCGTAGAAATATTTTAACGTATTTAAAATTGCATAGAAATATTTTACTGTATTTCCAAATACTTAGAAATATTTTTTGTATTTCAAACCACGTACTTTAAAATTACGTTTTTAAGATACGTAAATAATTTTTTCACCACAATTTCATTACAGAAAATATTTCTTAACCTTAAAATAATTCCTTTTCAACTTCTCTCAAAATAATATAACTTTGTATTTCATTTTTCACATTTCCTTACTCAAGAAAATCTTTTTCCACATTTCTTTACTCAAGAAATCCTTTTCCAAAATATACTCCACAAAAATCACTTTTTCCAATGATATAAATCAACGTTTCAAAAGTTTAAGAATTTCCTAACGTACTTCAAAACTCAAAAATCAATTATACGTTAGTAAATTTTCAAAACACCATTATATTCTCCATTTTTCCCAAATCAATTCTAAAATCAATTCTCTTCAAAACAAATTAAGATTCAAACCCTTGCAACTTTTCTTTTTCATTTTCATATGAAAGTTCATTTCTCAAGTGATAAAATACTTTGATTTCCCTTTCCAAAATCCGTATACTAAAACATTTTGTTCAAACATTTTGTTTCCACTTTAAAATTACTTTGTTTCATAAAAATCAAAATTATTCCAACCTCCAAAAATCGTAGAGTCTTTGGCCATTGAAGCCATCAAATATTTTCCTCCTAAATTGATATGGTTTTACACAAACAAAACCATTAAAAATTCTTTATTTTCAAAACCGAAATACCGATGGTCATAAAAACCAAACCCATTTGTTCAAATTCATTTTTACTTTCCTTACAAATCCTTTTTCACTTTCTTTGCAAATCCTTAAAATTATCATTGCTATTTTCATTTAAATCTCATGTTTAGTAAAACACTTAGAAACTTTTTACACAAAATAAATCAATAAAAATCCTTCTAAAACCGTATTCATGTACTCTTTGAAAAATAAATTCTTTGTTTATTTTCCTTACTTTTCTAAACATCCATTTTCATCATTCAAGAAAATATTAATTTTGTGAACACCTATTTTGAGGTGTCTTGTTCGAAAATCCACCATGTTCTAAGTACTCAAAAATCAATTCTTTTGTTCTTGAAAATTTTCAACATGAACCCTAATCAAGGGCACCAAACCGTAGCTCTTCCTTGGCTATTGGAGCCGAAAATCAATTTCCTTTCCACCATCAAGTCATGGCATATACATATATATTTCATCATAAATAATATAAGCATACCATCAAAGCCATAAAAGCATGTATAGCATATCAAGCATATCATCAAAGCTATAAAATCATGCAAAGCATATCAAGCATAGAAAATTAATCAAAGCTCATAAACACCCACAAATTAATTACATGACCATGGATATGAATCCTCACATGGATTCCACATCCATCAAATAAAATACCATCTCTCACCACCATGCTTGGTTGGTGAGATGGATCTCCCTCTTACCTCTTGAAGATCCTCCAAAGCTTCTTGATTTGTTTCTTTTTCCAAGTCCTTCACCACCAAGGGCTCAAAAACCCAATAACTTTGATCTTGAAGAAACTCCTTGAAGATGAATGATTTAGAAGAAGTCTTCAACATGAAAGTTGCTTAGAACATCATGTAGATTCAAGATCTATGGTTGGATGAAATTAAAAGATCTTGGATGGTTATTTTAGGGGTTTTGACCGAATGATATCTCTTGAAGAACAAAGATGAAATTTTTGATAGAAACTTGAAGCTTGAATTTGAAGATCAAGATGAATGATTTTGGAAAAACTCATAACTAGAGATGTTCTTAGAATGATGTTTAGGTTTAGAAAATCAAGTTGGATGAAATTTTTGAGTGATGGAAGGTGCTCTTGGAGTGCTTGGCCAAAACATGAAGAAGGAGAGAAATGGAGAGAAAACTTGGTAACTTAGCTTCTTGAAAATGTCTAATGATGACCAAGGATGGCAATAATGGTCTTCAAACTTTTTCCTATGTCCTAAAGCTTCTCAATTTCGTAGCTCCCCTCCAATGCATTCTCCTTGAGTGCAAATTGATCAATAATGATCAATTATGATGAAACATTGACTAAGACCACTTAACAATGACATAAAGCAATTAATAATGGTCATAAAGCCTCTTTTTCTTTGTCTTCTAAACAATCCAAAACCATCCCCCTCCATGCATGCTTCTCCTTGTGCATTTAATAAATGACCATAATAATTAGCCAACATTTGGAGCATTTCTAGCCATTGATTAATTCAATGGTTAGGATTAATGTAGATTTTTAATTTAGAAGACTTAATCAAGGCCATTGGATCTTTCTCCTTTAAATTCTAGTCATTGGATGTGTCTCCAAAATTAAGGGTCAAGATTGCTCCTTCTAACTTTTAATCCAAGGGTTATAATTAGTCTTTGTCATTTTTTAAGACTAAATCTTCACCATTGATTAAATTAACATCCAATGGTCATAAATGGTCCTTGTTACTTTACAAGACCAAATCTCCACCCTTGATCAATTCTTCATCCAATGGTCATAAATGGTCTTTGTCACTTTTTGAGACCAAATCTTCACCCTTAATCAATTCTAAATCCAATGGTTATAAATGGTCATAGCCATTTTTTTAAACTTATCCTACTCCGTTGATTAAATCAATATCAAGTCTCCATCATTAATTAAATCAATGGTGGATATCCAAACCACCAAGGTTGACTTAAGCAATTTAATTTATATTTTTATCTGCTAAAATCCCACGAAAGAAAATATATTTACTGTATTTTTATCGCCCGATAAATAAATACAGTACAAAACACAGTACAAGAAATGTTCTAAAACTGTTTCCGGATTCAGGTTTAGTAAGATCCCCTGTCTCCGTCTAAACATTACAAATTTTTTTATGTGTAGAAAAATTTTTGCTTTGCGGGACCCACCTGGGCTCACGTAAGGTCACCTGGGCCCACATAGGATCACCTGGGCCCACATACAGTCAAAAAAATCATAATCATCCACAAAAATCACAAATATTAGAAAACACACAAATATCAAATCAGATTACGTAAAATAATTACCTAACGGTAAAAATTAAATTACGTAAAGTTTTCCCCGGCCCGAAAATTTTTATTTTCCTGACACGGAGTAAATCACTCAAAACGATCAAATACGCTGATGAAATAAACAAAATAATTTTACAGTGCACAGAAATTACTAAACAGTAAAATTCTGTTAACTGTCAAAATTACTGTTTAAGATATAGAAAATTTTGGGATGTTACAGAAAGTGTCTTCGATTGATGAAAGGAATCAAGAAATGATATTGGTAGGAATTATTGAAGTTTGGAGAGTGGATCTAGGTGCTTGGCCGAATCCATGGGGGAGAGAAAGTGAGAGAGTTTGTGTATAGCTTTTGGTTTCATGGATGTAGATGAATAAAAGATGAGCAAGTGTAGAAATTTGGCCTCCAAGAGTGTTGGGCCGTGGAACACAAGGAGAGAAAAAGGGTGAGAGCTTCTTGCCAAAGTTGAAAATGAACCAAAGCCCTCCTATTTATAGGCTTCATGAAAAAGATGAAGGCTTAAGATATTTTTCGGTATACTGTAAGCAATGAATAATAATTACTATTTATAAAGTCAATGTCTATTGTCCAATAAATAATAAAATATACCTAGATTTTTCTCTTGTTCTAGCTGGGTAGCAACTATTGTTGATCATTTTCTATTGATTGCCCCTGATGAGTCACAGAGCGAGTCATCAAAGAGAAATTTTTAAAACGTGTGACTCACTACGTTGAGTCAGCATGATGAGTCAACGTAGAAATTTCTAGAACAGGTGAGTCAGCATGGCGAGTCACTAGCTGAGTCACCAACTGAGTCAGCATAGAACCTTCTGGAATGTGTGACTCACTGTGGTGAGTCATAGGGCGAGTCAGCATTTCTAGAATGTGGCGAGTCACTGCTTCTGGAACATGGCGAGTCATTGCTTCTGGAAGCTTCTTGAATATGCTGAGTCATAGGTGTTGAGGTGTCATGCCACATGTCGAGCTTCTATTAGTCCTTCGCGATGAGTCACAGCCACCAACTTTGACCGACTCCTCATTGGTCCATGTGTAGAACACTTGATGACTAGGCGCATGACGAGGCGTCTTCTAGAACCTTCTAGAACAAGCTAGAACACATGAGTCACCAGGCTAGTCACCTAGGTGAGTCACCAAACGATGAGTCATCGTCTAGAACATTCTAGAGTGGGTGACTAGGCTTGCGTCTAGAATCATCTACTAGATATTTTTCCAAGAAAGATATTATCCAATGGATAATAAAACATACCCCGATTTTATTTGTCAGATAAAATCGTAGAAAAACAAAACTTCAAAAACTATTTCCGGTTTCGGGTTTAGTAAGATCCCCCAGTTCCGAATCAACAGTACAAAACTTTCTGGCTAATAAAATTTTTTATTTTTTCGGGCCGGCCCCGGGTCCGCATACAGCCTAAAATATCGAAATATATTAAATATTCAAAATATTCCAAAATATAAAAAATATAATATAATATTCAAAATATCTCAAATATATATTAAAATATTCAAAATATCTTAAAATATCTAAAATATATTAAAATATTCAAAATATCTCAAAATATTACAAAAATTCACAAAAATCATAACAATTGTGAAATTCATGAAAATCAAATCAGATTGGTAAAAATAATTAAGGATTGCCAAAAAGAAATAAAATACGAAAGCTTATATACACAACCCAAAAATAATATTAAAATAATCAAAAACGTAAAAATTCTCAAAAATTCCTAAAAATCATAAAAAATATAAAATCCACAGAAGTCGAGTCGGATTACTCAAAATAATTCGGAATTGACCAAAACAAATAAAATATGAATTCTTGGGGTGTTACACTATGCTTAGTCTACTCGCACCCGCACATAGGTATTATTCAACTCCTAGGCATACAATTGCCCTTTTTAACAATGTCCAACGGATAACACATATGCATGACGATGCAATGTACATCATGTATGTTTATCAATGATACATTTATCATAAGCATACCACAATGACATATCGTCATTTCTCAATGTCAACATATCATAAGTATACCACAATGGCATATCATCAATTATCACAATTTCATCATCAAAGCGTTTTTCCCAAGTAATTTGGTTGCATAATCATTCCACATGTAAGGTTTAAGGTTTGTATTTAGATCCCAAGGGGTTAAGAACTCTATTCCCATCAATTTTGGATCAAAAACTCTTATTTAGGAGCTTGGTAATCGATTACATGACTAACGTAATCGATTACATCTTAACCAGAAACTCTGTAATCGATTACACACAAGTTGTAATCGATTACGTCTCAACCAGAGGCTATGTAATCGATTACACGCAGGATGTAATCGATTACATCCAGCCCAGAAACCATTTTCGCAGCTCCAGAAGCATTGTAATCGATTACAATGGCTATGTAATCGATTACAATGGCTATGTAATCGATTACAAGCTCGTTTTATGCAGAAATCAGAGTTCTTAAACCATTCTAAACCCAAACCGAACCAATAAACACCATCAAGGTGTTCAAAACAACCAACAATAGATTCATATTCATCAAAACACACAATGCAAGTCCATAGGTTCATACAAATCAAATTACCACAAAAATCATGACATTAATACAATATAGCAAAAAGAGTAATCCACATAGATTCTCTCATCAACAGCAACGTACAAGACATCTCCTTACTACCAAGATTGGTTGAAGAGGATTATCTCCCTCTTACCTATTTGAAGACAACACAATGGTTCTACTCCTTTTTGCTCTTGATTTTCGTTTTCCTCCTTCAAGAAAACACTAATGTGAGTGACTTCCACAATGTCCACTCAATTCATGGAAAGATGAGTTCTTGATTACATAGGTGACCAAGAAAAATGAAAATAAGAAAAAAATGGAAGAAAGGTGAAGACTTTACCTCAAAAGCTTCAAGCTTTAGTTTCAATGGTGGAAGAAGAAGAAGAAGAAGAAGAACCAAAGGATGGCCATAAAAGAGAATAGTCTTGGAATGGTGTAAGAAAGCTAGAAATGTGGTTGATTTAGCAAACCATGGAGATGATCTCCAATAGGTGGGTGCACGATGGAGAAGGAAGAAGAAGAAAAGAAAGAAAGGTGCTTAAAGAAAATGAGAAGAGAAAATGTGTTTTAGAAAAATGGAAGTGACGTGGTAAAAGTGAGAAAAATCAATTTGACTCCCCCAAGGAGTGCATCTGCCATGGAGAAGAGTGGGGAGGGAGGAGAGAGAAATGTGTTATTAAGGGAAATTTCTTGGAAGCTTCCCATAATGAGTTTTGAATTAATTAAATCTTTATTTTGAAAATAAAGCTAATGGATTTGACACAAAGTAGATTTTTGGATAGTGTGACAAGGATTTTTTTTAACACATGTTATTATCCAAAAGACAATTGTTACAGTTGACAGAAATCAGTATTAGTTGTCTAGCGGATAAAATCTACACATCGATTTATTATTTTATTTGATAAAATTCTTGAAAAATGTAAAACCTCGTAAACCGTATCCAACCTCGGGTTTAGTAAGATCCCCCATCTACTATCGGTCACTTCAAGTAGAGACGGAGAATCTCAACCTCAATCTACTATAGGTCACTTCAAGTAGAGAGGGAGTATATCAACCTCAATCTACCATAGGATCATCTCAAGTAGGGATAGAGTATCTCAACCTCAACCTACTATATCACAAGTGTAACAACCTAATACTAGTACTAATGACATGCTCATGATCATGCCTTAGTAATTAGCATTAGTGTTGTCACTTTAAAACTAATAACAAGTTTATGAAAATAAATATAACTTATATAAAAATATGAGCCTAATACAAGTGTAATCATACACATATGTCGAAATAATATTTATACAAATACATACTTTATAGTACAAATATACATTATATGCCTCATTGGCGCTACCTTATACAAATTCTACACCATGCTTTATTTAGCAATTACAACTAAACTGTCTTTCTTTGATATCGGTGTTCTTTTTTGTGTGCTTATGCCTTCGAAGTTCTTGGATATAATACAGAAATATAATATACGGGGTGAGAATTCAAATAATTCTCAATAGTTTTATAAAAACATGATATCGTAATATTTCTAGTTGTTTCGGGAAAAACACATCCTTTATTTAAAACTCAACATATACATATATGTAGCAAACTCATTTGCACAATCTAATCAATCATATAGTTTCAAACTGGTAGAGAGGTAGCAAACTGCCAAAGCTAGTCCTCTCTCTTCCTGAAACAGAAGTTCAATTATTATCCTTAATAAAAAAATCATTTGCACAATCTAATCAATCATATAGTTTCAAACTCAGTTCTTTATCACAATCAATTCAGGAACTGAGTATACATAATTTACATCATATGTATTCATCTTTCATAATAAAGCATAAGGTAATAATAATCCATATCAATCATCATACCTCAACATAATCTCTTTATTTCATTCTTTCAGGATACTCTCAAGTCAGGCATCAATCTTGTAATGCCCCTTTTTGGAGAGGGACCATCACACCGAAAACGAAACTCAAATGATAATACTAAGACCTAGTTCATTTACATATAGATAGTAACCTGTTTAGTTATAAAGCATATAATAACTTGGCAATTTCTATTTTATTTTTTTTAAGCGAAAAAACATAAACTTGGCAAAAATTAACATGAAGATCAAACCATACATTTATACAAAGATATATGACATAAGTATTTGGATACATCAACAGCTTTAACAAAAGAAAGCAGAAGCTTTACATGCCCAAAAGATACACATACAACAACCCTCCAAAAATAACAAAGGACATCAGGCTCCCAAAGTGATATACAAACAACCACCAAAAAGGCTACAAAAAGAATCATGCCCCCAACAACTACTGAGAAAGAGCCTCAAATAGGACCTCCTCAGGTTCCTCCTCAGGATCTTACTCAAAAGAGAAAATCCTTATAGGAGTAGCAGACTCACGAGCAGGGGCTTGTGCAGAGGATAGGAACGAATCCTCCTATGGGGTATGCTCATGGTCACTCCATACCTCACGTATTGGCATGCAGAACTCCAATCATACAACAAGATCAAAAAAGAAAACAGGGGGGTCATAACGACCCTACGCCAAAGGCACAGTGTAACATCCCGAAAATTTATAATTTTAGGATGAATAGTCATTTAATAATATTTGTGATTTTTGGAAATTTTTCTGGATTTTTCTGTGAATGCAGAATATTTTAATATTATTCCTCATTTTATGTGCACACTGAGCGAAGCTGGGAAAATGATATATTTTTCCTGAGAACCTTGAGCTGTGGAAATGTCGATGGGGAATCTTACTAAATCTGAGGCCAGACACGGTTTGTGAGGTTTCATGTTTTTTGAGAAATTTTAACAGATAAAATAATAATCGCTGTGTAAATTTTATCTGTCAGATAAATTAATACTGACTTCGGTCAACTGTAACAATTGCCTACTAAATAATAACATGTATAAAAAACCTTATCACATTATCCAAAATCTGCTTTGTGTCACATCCATTAGCTTTATTTTCAAAAGAAAGATTAATTTAATCCAAGCTTGTTAAAAGGGAAGCTTCCAAGAAATTTCCTCCAATTACACATTTCCCTCTCGTCCCCTCCCACTCACTCCATAATAGAAGCCATTTGGGAGCCCAATATTCACATCCTCACTTTTAATTCTTCACTCTCACATTTCTAAACATTTACTCTCTTCTCATTTTCCTTCAAGCACTCTTCTCTTCCTCTCTTCTTCTTCTTTCTCCACGATGCACACATATATTGGAGATCATCTCCATTGTTTACTAAACAAATCACATTCCTAGTTTCCTTCCACCCTTCCAAGGCCATTCTCTTTGGTGGTCATCTTTTGGTTCTTCTTCTTCTTCCATTTTCCACCATTGAAGCTAAAGCTTGAAGCTTTTGAGGTAAAGTCTTCACCTTTCTTCCATTTTCTTCCCACTTTCGTTTTTCTTGGTCACCTATGTGATCAAGAACTCATCTTTCCATGATTTGAGTGGACATTGTGGAAGTCACTCACATTAGTGTTTTCTTGAAGGTGAAAATGAAAATCAAGAACAAAAAAGAGCTAACATCCTTGTGATTATCTTCATTTAGGTAAGAGAGAGATGATCCTCTTCAACCAATCTTGGTAATAAGGAGATGTCTTGTGTGGTGTTGTTGATTTAGGGATCCATGTATGGATTTCCCTCTTTGTTATGTGTAACACCCCAAAATTTATTTATTCTACTATCGATATTCATTTTATAATATTTATGATTTTCTAGAATTTTTCTAGATTTTTCTGAGAACGCGAAATATTTTAATATATTTCTCGTTATGTGTGCACATTGGACAGAGTCAGAAAATAACTATAACATTCCAAAAATTGGAAAATTATAGGACGAGTAGTTGTTTTATAATATTTGTAATTTTTGGAAATTTTTTGGGAATTTTCCGGAAACACATAATATTTTAATATATTCCTCATTTTGCGTGCACATTAAGGGGACCCGGAGAAACGAGGTATTTTCTCCGAGAACCTTGAACTATGGAAACGTCAACGGGGGATCTTACTAAACCCGAGGCCGGACACAGTTCACGAGATTTTACTTTTTACGAGAAAATTCTAACAGATAAAATAATGAAACACTGCGTAAAATTTATCTGTCAGATTAATTAATACTGACTTCTATCGACTGTAACTATTATCCAATGGATAATAGCATGTAATAAAAATCCTATCACCTTATCCCAATGTAATCTACTTTATGTCATAACAAATCCACTTTAATTCAAATAAATTGCTATTTTAATCAAGTTTCTAGAAGCTTTGACCTAAAAAATGACATGACTACCCTTAGCTTGCTTGAGAAGCTTGTCAGTTTCCCTCTTCTCTCTCTCCATTGTCGCGACTCTCACTAGGGAAAAGGGGGGGAAATTTTCCTCCATCACTTTAACCTATCTCACAAAAATATCGCACTCACTTTAACCTAGCTACTTCTCTCTCTACCACTTTATCTTCTTCTTTGCTCTCCCTTCTCTCTAGAAACTCCATAGCCATCTGAAAATTCCAGCCCCTTCACCATTTGATCTCTTCATCTCTTCTCTTCATCAACCACATATCCTTACTCTCCATCATCATCTCTACCACTTTTATTCACAAGACTTCACCAAAATCTTCCATTTCCTTTTCTCTCCATTTTGGGTTACCACTTCCACCATCACCATTTTCGTTTTCTTGCTTCATTAATTTCATTTCTAGCTTCTCTTCATCATTCTAAGTCTTTTTCCTTTCATACCCTACATCAAAATCTTTCATCTTCACCATCCTTCTTCAAGATCAAAGTTTGAGACTTTAAGGTAGAAATCATAACTTTCTTCTCTTCTCTTCTCCTTTTCGTGTTCCAAGACCATTTTCATGGTCAAGGATGCTTTTCTTTTCCAGTTATGGTGTTGATTCTTTGAGATTGTTTTCTAGGGTTTTAAGAAGCCAAAACCGAAATCACAAGGAGCACTTTGGAGGCTATTTTCGTGCTCTCCTCTTTGGTAAGAGGGAGACCACTCTATTCAACCAAAAATGGTGGTTGGAGACTTGTTGTTTGAAGATTTGTGACAAAACCCTAATAGGGGTTACTCTTGCTATTTCATTTTTCTTATAATTGATTCTTTAAATTTTTATTCTTTTAATTGATTTGTTAGATAGATTTGATTCTTATTGTCATTGTAAAAATTGTGATGGATTGAAATTAATGAGATTGGGACAAAAGCCCCTTGCTTGAGGCATGGAGGCTCACGGCCACACCCTCCTTGGTGGGGTGTTGGTGCTCAAAATTTTAAAGCTTAATGGATTGGTGTTAATTAAGTGATTAAGGATTAATGAAGAAGTGGAAAAAAAAAGAAAATTATTAGAACCCTAATCTTCATGAGGCTCACGGCCATGAAGGAGTAACATGGTGAAAAATTGTGACTTGGATGAAGGAATTGATAAATTGGACATTAGAAGACAATTAGGGATTTATAATGTGTAATGATACTTAATCAAAGACCTAATTTGGTAACTTGGAGAATTTGAATCAAGAGAAAGAACATGAGTGTGTGAGTTTGGGAGAACTTGAAATAAACACATAAAGTAAATTAATAATGATACACTAATGTATAAAAAATAAAAAAATGAAAATAGACATTGGACTTGAGAACTCAATGAGGGCCACGATTTTGACTTAATTAATATAGGAATGGATTAACTCAATGAACTAATGGAAATTCAAAGACTCTTGAATGCCCTGGATATAAGGAATTAAAGTGACCTAAAGTTGTCACATTAAATCAATACATGTAACTTGATAAAGTGGAACCCATAATGTGGACCATAATGATGAATGAAAATTAGAAAGCAATAATGACATAAAAAATTGACTCTATGCTATTGTGGACCCTTATGTGGGATGAACATTTGACAAATATGGACTACCAACACACCTTGATGTGACGATATCAATAAATGAATTTGTGTACGTATGTATATAAATGTATCATTGTGAAATATTGTGATGAGCATACATGATTCGACATTGTGTCATCATGCATGTGTATTGTCCGTTGGACGTTGTTAGAAAGGCTATGTGTGCCTAGGAGTTCGAATAACACCTATGTGCGGGTGCGAATAAACTAAGCGTAGGTGTCATATGTTGTTGACCCTGAGGGCGTCGGGGTGTGGGTGTCTCACAATAGACAGTGGTAGTTCCACTGGGGCCATGGGATAGACCAATGCGACACACCGACGATCCTGTCTGAGGCGCTGTCCTATATCGCGTTCAACTTTTGAGGTACCATGTATAACCCATTGCGCAAACATTTTTATGAAATAAAGCACACTATATTTTCCTGAGGTTAACGATATACTAGTATTACTCCTTGATCATTCACTCCGAAAATGTTTATGTCTAGCTCCGTGGAGTAGGTTTTTGAGACACTTTTGCATTGTGAGCTGTCAGTCGCATAACTCATTGAGCATGAGCATTATTAACTGTGAAGTATGCTTACAATTATTTTTGTAAAAATTGTTAGTTACCTGAACTGTTGACCGCTGATGGTATCTCTGTTATTTAAATCTTGTTATTCTACTTTCACTATAAATTTTTAATACTATGGTGCTTAAATGTATAAACTGTGTTCTATTTGGGCGTTCAGCGTCGTTTAGTTTCTTGCTGCTATTATTGGTAATGAATGACGAGTATCTCACCTCTTTACTGTATATTCTGCCATTATGTATCACCCTATGATTGTCCGAAGACATTCGTGAGGAGGACAAGGAAACCACTAAGTTTCAGGGTTTCTGGCCGTATCTTGACTGAGATCAAGGCTGCTGAGGATGTCATTTTGCCCCCGTGGATTCTTTGGTTACGTGCGGATGAACTTTCATGATGGTCCGAATTGCTGGCATATCAACGTGCAGACTGATCATTGTGTATACCATTACATTTTGGAAATGTAATTAATACAAGCTTGTACGTATGATTATGATAATGTAGTTCCAATGTATGGTTTAATTTCTATTGACTGTATTCTAACTGTTCAGTGTTTGAAGTTTCACTACAACAGGGATTTTTCTAGTTTACTATTGTACTACTTACAATGACTTACAATAAATAATAATGATAATATAATAGGAATATGGCGAAAGTTTTAAGATAAATTAAACCAGCATTAATACATCGGGTTTTTGAAATTCAAAACAAGTACTATTTTCTGCAGTATAATTTTACCTTAAGTTTTCACGATTATATAAATATAATAGTGTGACGTTCCTTCATCGCGAGTATTGGACTAGGAAAAAGGGGTGTTACACTATGTGTTTTTCTTTCTTCTTTTCACATTGGTGTATTTGATTTGATTTGTATGAGTCATGGATTTCCTTTATATGATTTTGGATGCATGTTTGAGCTAATATGATGTTGAAAATGTTATGGATTGATTTGGTTTGAGTTTAGATGGCTTAAAAATCATTTTTCTGCAAGTTTATGCGTGGTAATCGATTACACAGTGCCTGTAATCGATTACCAAGCCATTGGAGTTACAAAACTGTGATTCTGAGAATCACGTAATCGATTACATCCTGTCTATAATCGATTATGGAGATTCTGTCTAGCTTGTAATCGATTACCTGAATTGTGTAATCGATTACCAAGCCTCTGGAGTTACAAAATTGTGATTCTGGGAATCACGTAATCGATTACATCCTGTTTGTAATCGATTACGGAGGTTCTATCTAGCTGGTAATCGATTACTTGAATTGTGTAATCGATTACTAGGTCCCTGGAGTTACGAATCGTGTTTCTGGGAAGCAATGTAATCGATTACATTCAACCTGTAATCGATTACAGAGGTTCTGTCGAGCTGGTAATCGATTACCAGAGGCATGTAATCGATTACCAGGATCCTAAAATAAGATTTTGAGCTGAAAATGATGAAAACATGGTTCCTTATCTCTTGTAACTCAAACATAAATCTTAAACCCTAGATTCAAGGATTTTATTTCACTTGAATGTGATAGGATTATATATCCAAACCAATGATGGAGAAATGATTTTGAAAAATGAAATTTTTGGATCCATAATATGGAAATTGTGGTATGTGTGGAACGATGGACATGTATATGTATTGATATTAAATTGTTTGATGCAATTGTGAATTCCTATGTGGGGACTAAGTACTTGATGAGATATGATATGTTAGTGATAAGAAATGATGATATGCCATTGAGGCAATGCTTTTGATATGATGTATTGACATTGAGAAATTAATACTATACTATTGTGGGTCCGTGTTTGGGACTAAAATTATGTTGATGCTTAAGTTGGCCAAATTGTGGCATGTATGAGATATATGTTATTATGGTTGAATATACATGATTGTGCATGGAGTCAACATGCATTGGACATTTACTTAGTCGATGACTGTTAAACGGCTGGATGAGCCTATGATTATGAATTGAGTTAACGCATTAAACAATTTGCTCAGTCTATGATTGTTAAAAGGCTGGATGAGCCTATGATTATGCATTGAATCAGTATGCATTGCAAAATTGCTCAGTCGATGACTATTAAAAGGCTGTATGGGCCTATGAATGTGAACCGAATAATGTGGTCAGTGATGGATCTATGGGGGGCGTAAGGCGCGGTGTATACCGATTACACGCATTACGGGTCTGACAAATCATTATTCTTTATGCAGTGAATTATTGAGAATTGAATAGTGTGATCTGTGATGGATCTGATTGAGGATCGTTAGGCATGGTGTATACCGATTGCATGCATTACGCGCTTGACAATCACTAATCTTTTTATGGTAAATGAGCGAGAATTGGATAGTGTGATCCCGTGGTAGGATCTGATTGAGGACCGTGAGGCGCAGTGGTTCATTTCGTGATGATATTATCACTTTATTATACCCCTGGCCATGATAAACCGTTGTAACGCATCACGCGCCTGACAAGCACTATTCTCTTCGTGGTCCGGCGTAGACTGTCAGTAAGGGGGACAGATCTTCTGGATCGTTCATATTTGAAATGAAATAGAAAATCTTGGTACCAAGTGCACATGCATTGTGAGTCGGCATTGTGAGTCTGCATATCATATGGCACTCTTTCATATGACAATTATATTATTGTGATATTGATGCCATGATTATCTGGAATGTTTTAATTGCCCAATATCTGAGACTCTGTTGACTGCTTGGGGTATTATTGATGTTACCTGTTTTTGTTGATTCTTACTAATATGTGTTGTTGTCCTGCTCTTATTGTTCATTCTATTGTCACTGTTGATGAATATAAC
This sequence comes from Ormosia emarginata, assembly GCA_029884605.1. Taxonomy (NCBI): domain Eukaryota; kingdom Viridiplantae; phylum Streptophyta; class Magnoliopsida; order Fabales; family Fabaceae; genus Ormosia; species Ormosia emarginata. The sequence continues at coordinate 19,477,421 of JAQQTP010000074.1, read as the reverse complement.
CGTTGAAATGCTATGTGGGTGCTCTGTGCCGTTCTGTTTCTTTACTGCCATAATTGGCAATATAAGTAGGATGTCTCACCTTTTTCTTGTATTCTTGTATTCTTGTACTTTTGTTGTATATATATTTGATAAAATATTGTGAGGAAGAAGATGAGGGGCCACACCTTTGCTGATTGGATTGGGACGATTCATTATTCTCGATTTGGCATCTGGACGAGATCCCTTCGATTACATACGATTGTAACTTTGTGGGGGCATTGATGCCTGTCGTGTCGACTGGGACACCAAGCGTCATATGTATATGGGGTTGCGGCTTTGTCTGCTAGTAGTGCCTATCCCAAGGATTACTACTTTTCCCCTTTAGTGTTTTTGTTCTCATTGTATTCTATTTGACTATGTAAGCATTATACTTTGTGTTATCAGTGACTTGTGTTAAAGATAACCTTAATACATATATATGGAATATGTTTTTATTTTTGTGGTTGTGTATAAAATGGTGGGGTACTAATTATGTTTCATTTGAGGCTCCTATTTTCTATTTATGCATAATGGAAATAACTTAAACTTTGAAATTACTGTAACTGAAACTGTGAAATGCCCTTAATTAGTAACTGTGGTGTAATGCCGATTATGCTATGGTTACTATATCTAGGGGTGTTACACTTAGGTGGTATCAGAGCAGTTCATCATGTTGAGCCGGGGTATGGACTTGCTATGTTTTGGCATATTAGGATTTTGTCTGTTGTGCACTTCCTTGTCTTTTGACTGAGATGATGGGAAAGGAATGCATGACTTGCCGTAGGTTGAATATTGGTAGTTACTGTTATATAGTTGTATGATATTAAGGATTGGCCTACTCAATATGTAATGTTCTGTGTGTACAGGAAACTATGACTTCACCTAGGCATACTATACTAGGAGAATAGGAATTCTTTTGTAAGAAGGAGATCAAAAGGTTTTGGAAAACCGATCTTCTGGAGAAAGAAATAACTGGTCTAAGTTTGGTTTGAGAAGCTGTTGGGGGTTGACGACTTGCAAAAGGTTACGCCATAGGAGGCAGAATGAAGAAGCTCGAGTTGGAGACCGTTAGGATTCGTAGATTGGAATTATCTTGTTTGAAATGTGCAATTTTTTGTGTTTGGTTTCTGAAAGGAGATAATACTATTTGAAATAATTACATTTGTTTTGTTGTGTCATGTTTTGTCCGTCTCCGAAGAAAATCCATGGCTTGTGGTAGACGTACGCATATGGGCGCAGAACAAGACAATGGAAGCATGACTATGATTGAAGAGGAAATGCAAAGGATGGTTGATGTGACAACTCACCAAAATCAGAGGGCCGCCCAACCGCGAGAATTAGAGGTTAAGGTTCCGAATCTATTGAAGGAAAGTCAGACTTGGGATAACCTTGGACTGCCTAAATACCAAAGGAGGAGTAATAGGAAGGCTAATCAATTCAAGCGGAAACCATACTCCCGATTGTCAGGAAAACAACAGCCACATCCAACTTATGGGGAAAGTGCTAGTGGCAGTGGATCCAATCAGACCCTGACATTTTTGCCAAAATGTAAGAAAGGCAGAAAGAACCACTCAACCAAGGAATATAATACCAAGAGAATGTTCTGTCTCAAGTGCGGAAAGGAGCACCTAACAAGGGACTGCATAATTGCAAGGATCATCTGCTTTAAATGTGGAGAGCCTAGGCACGTTTCTCGCAACTGTAACCAAGCGAAGGCAAGTTCTTCAGTCGATGCTGCAAGGGCTGTGGAACCATAAGCAGAAGCCAGAATTTACACCCTGGGAGGTGTTGAGACCTCCAAGTTTGAAGATCTAAACCATGGAAATTGTGCCTCAATTAACGATCCCGTAATCGTGCTGTCTAATGCTGGGGGTAACCCTTCCTTTGACAATTTGTAACTATATGGATCATTTGGATTCATCTATATTTTCATTGACATTGACCCAGTTACTTTTATCTCTATTACCAAGATTTGTCGTTGACAATCAAGTTTGTTTACTTCATCCTGTTCTACTAAAAGTCGAATCTTTTGTTGATCTGACTTGCATACCTAAAGCTATACCTATTAGGGTTTATGATTTCAGGAATAGGTCGATTATTTTTTAGTCGTATCCTGCTAGATCGCCCCGATGAAAACCTTAGTGGTTTTCGAAACCAAGACTTTTGAATTTGTAACGGCCAACAAGGTTGGAGCCTTGTGAGGGAAAAGAACTCCAAGGATACGTGTTACCTTTTGTGGAGAATAAAAGAAAAGGGAATGTGAATGTCGCTATCATAATCAATGAATTTTTTTTCGATGAGCTACAGTGCTGTCAGTTAAGGTGAGGAATGGAACTTCCCGGTGAGATAAGGACTGTCACCAGTTGAATAAAATTACGATCAAGGAGGAGCATCCTCAGAGAAAGATGAACGATTTGATGGATCAGTTAGAAAGGAGTCGTTATTCTCTCCAAGATAGATGTACGTTTTGGTTATCATTAAATTCATGGGAATTTGAGGGTGTTGTCCAAAATAGTATTTCGAATGCACTATGGGCATTATGGATATCTCGTAATGCTATTCGGAGTAACAGATGCTCCTGTCGTATTCATGGATAACGTGGATTGGATCTTCCATCCTTACCCAGAACAGAATTGTCGTTGTCATCAATGATGACATTCTGTTCTATTCTCAAACAGATGGAGAGACATGTCAGACACCTCAGTATAATTTTCCAGACTTTAAAGGAGAAAGAAGTGAATGCCAAGGTATCAGAGTACAAATTCTCATTTGAGGAGGTTCAGTTTTGGATTATGAAATCCCAAATGGAGGAATTTTTGTGGATTCACAAAAGATTGAAGCAGTTCTTTAAAAGGAAAGACCGGAGACCGTAAAGGAGATTCATAGCTGGTGGGATTAGTTGGTTGTTATTGAAGGAGTATCGATGGATCCTCCAAGATAGTAGGACATCTTACTCAGCTTATAAGAAGAGAATAAAAACTTTTATGGGATAACACACGTGAAAAAAGTTTTCCCAGGATTGAGGAAACATTCGAAGACTCACCAGTTTTGGTCCTACACGATTCCAATGAGACAATTAAAGTGTTTTGTGATGCTTCACATCAAGGTCTAGGATGTGTATTCATGCAAAGTTGGGAAGTTGTGACTTATGCCTTGAGGTAGTTGAGGGTGCATTGAGAAATTACCCAACACATGACATGGAGTTAGCCGCAATTGTATTTGCTCTGAGAATAAAGAGACACTTTTTGTATGGGATAACGTTCAATGCCTATAGCAATCGCAAGAGGCTGAAGTATCTGTTTGACACAAAGGAACCGGATATGAGACAGAGGAGGTGACTAGGAATTTTGAAAGAGCATGATTTCTAACTTTAGTGTCATCTTGAAAAAGTAAACGTCACGGCGGACGCTTTGAATCGGAAACTACCTAATACCTTCATTATGATGGTCAAGAAGAAGGAATTAATAGAGTAATTCGAGGACAAGTGGTTGTCATCGAAAATGACACTGGATGAGGTATGTCTAGATATAGTCATTATTTCGAATGATTGGTTGGGAAAGATCCAAGAGGAGTAGAAAAGTGACCAATTTATACAAGACATGAAGGGGCTATTAAAACAAGGCATGGCATTAGGTTGCGGTGAAGGAATTCAATGGAATCCTGATGTTCACGAGTAAGGTTTGTATGCCAGATGGGTCAGAACTTAAGAAGTTAATTTTCAATGGAGCTCACGGGAGTAAAGTGAGTATACACTTCTGAGCGACCAAGATATCTCAAGATCTAAAACAAGAAGTAATGGTAACAAGGGATGAAGAGAGATGTTGCTAAATGTGTGTCATCTTGTCTAAGCTGCCAGTAAACTCACTCCTAAATTCTTCGGGCTATATTAAATTCTTTTTCGAATTGGTCCAGTAGCCATAACTAATTTTTGTCATCCTTTCTTTCAAGATCTTCACAACATTTCCTACAACATTTCCTATGTGTCATAGTTGCGAAAGTGTATCCCTGATTCGGCCATGTCATCAAACTGGACACAATACAATTAAGGGAGGATTTAATCTATGAAACACTTCCTGTAAAGGTCAAGGTTTGGAGCGCAAAGCAACACAGAGGCAAGGAGATTACACTAGTTAGGGTGTTTCATCCCTGATATCAGAGGGGTGTGACGCAGAAGTTAGAAGATAAGATGGAGGAACAAAATCTATACTTATTATAAGGAATGAAAATTTCGAGGACGAAATTTCTATTTGATGGGGAGTGTTATAACATCCTGAAAATTTATAATTTTAGGATGAATAGTCGTTTAATAATATTTGTGATTTTTGGAAATTTTTTTGGATTTTTCTGAGAATGTGAAATATTTTAATATTATTCCTTATTTTACGTGCACACTGAGCAGAGTCGGGAAAATGAGATATTTTTCCCGAGAACCTTGAGCTGTGGAAATGTCAATGGGGGATCTTACTAAATCCAAGGCCAGACACGGTTAGTGAGGTTTCATGTTTTTCGAGAAATTTTAACAGATAAAATAATAATCGCTGTGTAAATTTTATCTGTCAAATAAATTAATACTGACTTCGGTCAACTGTAACAATTGCCTACTAAATAATAACATGTATTAAAAACCTTATCACATTATCCAAAATCTGCTTTGTGTCACATCCATTAGCTTTATTTTCAAAAGAAAGATTGATTTAATCCAAGCTTGTAAAAAGGGAAGCTTCCAAGAAATTTCCTCCAATTACACATTTCTCTCTCTTCCCTCCCCACTCACTCCACGACAGAAGCCATTTGGGAGCCCAATATTCACATCCTCACTTTTAATTCTTCACTCTTACATTTCTAAACATTTCCTCTCTTCTCATTTTCCTTCAAGCACTCTTCTCTTCCTCTCTTCTTCTTCCTTCTCCACGATGCACACATATATTGGAGATCATCTCCATTGTTTGCTAAACAAATCACATTCCTTGTTTCCTTCCACCCTTCCAAGGCCATTCTCTTTGGTGGTCATCTTTTGGTTCTTCTTCTTCTTTCATTTTCCACCATTGAAGCTAAAGCTTGAAGCTTTTGAGATAAAGTCTTCACCTTTCTTCCATTTTCTTCCCACTTTCATTTTTCTTGGTCACCTATGTGATCAAGAACTCATATTTCCATGATTTGAGTGGACATTGTAGAAGTCACTCACATTAGTGTTTTCTTGAAGGTGAAAATGAAAATCAAGAACAAAAAGGAGCTAGCATCCTTGTGATTGTCTTCATATAGATAAGAGGGAGATGATCCTCTTCAACCAATCTTGGTAGTAAGGAGATGTCTTGTGTGGTGTTGTTGATTTAGGGATCCATGTGTGGATTTCCCTCTTTGTTATATGTTTTTCTTTCTTCTTTTCACATTGGTGTATTTGGTTTGAATCGTTAAATGGAGCAATTGGGTCAATATTGTATATGAATTTGTTTCAATATATTTTTTTCCGTATTACTTATAAATTTCAGTAAGTTTATGTTTCAACAAGAAAGAAATTTTAAAACCCATCTTTTATAACTCAAACTTTATGCGAATTTCTTTCAAATTTTGAGTCGGGAGTCAGACATGTGGTGCCCTAGGGAGGGTGTTACATTAGTTGGTATCAGAGCACGGTTTGAGTCGTTTGGGGTTTGTCGTTAAGTCTGTTTTGCTTGTGTTGTGTTCTCTGTGTGTTTGATTTCCAAAAGGAAACAAACGTTTATTTGAAATGGTTACATCTGGTTTCCATTTTATTTTGATTCATCCATCTTTGAAGAAAAGAAACAGCTCGTGGTAGTTGTACATACGTAGAAGCGGAACATGTCACCAGTAATGCAGTTGCAACTATGGGAGCAATGCGAAAGATAACTGACGTGATAGTACAATAGGAACGGAGAATTACTGAATAACAAGAACTGAAAATTAAGGTTCAGGATCTGATGAAAGAGAATCAGTCTTGGAATATAAGATTTCATAATTTTTGGAACCTGGTATTTCTTCTTAGGGATATTAGGAAAGTGATTGATTTCGACGGAAGCTGTATTTACAACCATTGAGGAAACCAAAAGCATTAAGTGATGTGAAAGAAGGTACTTATTGAAGGAATGTACGTCAAGGAAACAATTTGCAAAAAAGTTGGACACATTTTCCCAGAGATTATGCTCTTTGAAAACAGAGTTTTCTGTTAGTAAAATTTTAGATAGTAAGGGAAGTTGTTACTCTGAATGGAACGGGAGTGTTCTGAGCAGAAGATTTAAACAATGGAGATTGTGTCATTGGAGCTAATCCTATAAACCATACTAAATATTTCTGTGAGTGACCTATTCTTTATGACATATGATTGAGTAGATCAATTATATGTTAGAGTTATTCATTATCCTCTAATTTGTTTACTTCTGTTTCTATTCTTAACTGATTGAGCTATTCAAGTTATTCAAATTGTTGTTGCGGATCAAATTTTTGTGTTAGTTTGATCTGTTTATCTCTTTCATAAACAGACGTGATCTTTGAAAATGGATTGGTTATTTTCCAACCATATCCAATGAGATTATTTCAACAGAGTGTAAGTAATCCAGAGAAAATTCATTTTTGAAAATCGGCTTACATCCAATTCTTTGCTGGATATGTTCGATAACAGGTTCGATTCGTTTTGTTATCTTCCATGATCTTTTCTTTCATCTCCTGCGATTGAAGGAATATCTTGCAAGAAAGGATATTTCTATATTTGTATCTGTGTTAACGTATCTGAGTGACGCAGCGGAAATGTAGTGGATTCTTCCAAAAGTTGAAATCAATGGGGAAAAATCAAGATGGTAACGAAAATCCGTAAAAAATTTACTGAGATATCTACTTGATAAAGAGAAGTTGAACATGAGACAAAGAACTTTTATTAGTTAAAATCGGTTGGAAAGTTGTAACATGAGGATTAGAAGATTGGAAGAAAAGATAAAAGAATAATGTTCATATTTATTCTGAGGGTGTGAAATCATGTTTATCAAATTTCGAGGATGAAATTTCTTTTTAGAGGGGGAGTATTGTAACACCCCAAAATTTCCTATCTCTTAAACAATAATTTTAACAGTTAACAGAATTTCACTGTTTAGTGATTTTTGTGTGCTGTAAAATTATTTTGAATATTTCGTCAGAATATTTGATCATTTTGAGTGATTTACTCCGTGTTAGGAAAATAAAAATTTCCGGGTCGGGAAAAACTTTACATAATTTAATTTTTACCGTTAGGTCTTAATTATTTTACGTAATCTGATTTGATATTTGTGAATTTTCTAATTTTTATAATTTTGTGGATGATTATGAAATTTTTTTTCTATTTGTGGGCCCAGAGGATGTATGTGGGCCCAGGTGGCCATACGTGGGCCTAAGTGGGTCCCGCAAAGTGAAAATTTTTTCTACGGATAGAAAAATTTGTACTGTTTAGACGAAAACAGTTTTAGAAAATTTCTTGTACTGTGTTTTGTACTGTATTAATTATTGGGCGATAAAAATTGTAACATCCCGATGTTTATTTAATTACAAATGATCATTTTATAATATTTTAGATTTTTGGAAATTTTTATGGATTTTTCCAGAAACGTCGAATATTTTAATATATTTTTCATTTTGCGTGTGCGCTGTGCAGACCAGGGAAGATGCAATGTCTTTCCTGTGGCTGGTAAACTCTAAATTATGGACTTGTCGACCGGGGATCTTACTAAACCCGAGATCGGGCACAATTTACGAGGTTTACATTTTACGAGGTTTCTACCCGATAAATGAAATCGCGGTATCGTAAAATCATTCGATGAATAGTAAAATATTATTTTCATCATCTGTGACTCTTTTACACTGGGGGAAAAATAATACTGATAGTGTAAATATTCAACTGTGTTAGTGTACCCAATTAGGAGACAACCTTACTTTCACTTTATCGAGAAACGTGCGAAGCTTCTCATGTAAGCTTGGAGGAAGCTTCTTGGAAATTTCCTCTTCTATTTTCCCCATGCAAATGCAGCCCATTCCATCTTCTCTCTCCTTCATGCACGGCTGGACCATTATTTTGAGGGGGAAAGAATTGACTTTCCTGAAGCACTTTTCTTCTTCTTTCTTCATTTTCCCCATCTCCTCCTTCTCTCTAGAGTTACGACCAGCAGCCCCTCTCCCCCCTCATCCATCACAAAAATCCGATCCAACCACATTTCCTTAATCCTCTCCCTCTCCTAAACATCTTTCTTGCTTGGAGCATCTTGAGATTCCACCATTTTCACCACTTCCTTCAAGCTTCAAAGTTAGGGTTTTTGGGTAAGCTTCAAGACTCTTCTTCTCTTCCCTTCATTTTCTATTTCAAGGGTGTTCTTGTAACCACATGCACTCCATTTTTCAAGCTATTGTGCCATTCTAATGAAGTTGAAATTTCTAGGGCTTTGGGTGGCACAAATCCGAAATTTGCAAGGAGATTCTTGGAGGTTTCTCTTGATTTCTTCATTTGGGTAAGAGGAAGATGATCCTCCTCAACCAATCTTGGTTAAGGGAATGTCTTATGTGTTGTTGTAGAAGAGGGAATCCATGTTGGATTACTCTCCTTGTCATATTGTGTTATTTCCATGATTTTATAGTTGTTTGATTTGTGTGATTTTATGGATTTGTAATGTGTGTTTTGATGACATAAACCATGCTTTGGATTGTTGGTAAATGATTGTAAAACCTTGAGATTGGATGGGCCACGGTTCTGCAGAAATGGATTCTGCAGAACCCTTGTAAATGCACTAGCGCTCAAGTGTTGTGCATAGAGCGTCTAGGCGCTCATTACCCAGAGAATTTTTCCTGTAATGCGGCTTGGTTAGCGCTCAGGGCAATGTTGTGTTGATGCTTATTTGAGCCAATTTTGGCATATTATGGAATAGTATGTGATGTTGACCATACATGTTCATGCATAGAGTCTTATGCATTGTAAATGTCCTGTGGACTGTTGTAAGGCCAAGTTGCCTAGGAGATTGAACACACCTCGGTGCGGGTGCGAATAGACTAGTGTAGGTCGTGTTATGACCTTGGGGGCATCGGGGTGCGGGTCCTTCATAGTGGGCAGTTGGTAGCTCTTCTGTCCGTGGGGCAAATCGATGCAAACGCACCGACGATCTGGACCGAGACACTGTCCTATATCGTGATCGAGCGTGGACTGTCTGTACAATGCCTGTATGTGCACATAGAAAACTGTTGAGTTTTAGCACCTTGGCCTCGGCAGCCAAGTTACAGACATGTCTCCTGATCTTTCTCTCTGACTGTTTGAGTCTAGCTCCATGGAGTAGGAAATTTGAATACAGTATGCATGTGCATCATGAGATATTTTACTGTTAATGACTACTACCCTATGTGAATTTGAACTGTTGTATTATTATTATGAAAAATGCCTGCCTGGAACTGTTTACTTGCTTATAGATGTACTATCTGCCTATTATTGTTGTTATTATTTTTTGGACTGTTATATAGGCGCTATGCGCCGTATTATTCCTGGCTGCCATAATTGGTAATGATGGTAGGATGTCTTACCTCTTTTCTGTGTTTCCATTATTTGCTGCCTGTGCGTATACTGTATCTACCGAAGACGATGGCACGGAACCTGAAGCTCCCGATTTTCCAGGTTTCTGGCCCGAGCAAGACTAGTATCTATTGTGGAGCATGGAGGCACGCATGCGCGGATTTCTAAGCGACGTGCGTCTGACCTTCCTCGGAGGGCTAGAGTGCTGGCACATCAACCTGAGCTCTGACCGCTGTGTCTATATGGGAGATGTATCGATTTCCCTTGCCTGGAGACGTCATGAGGCGCCGATCCTCACCTGCCATGTCAGCCTGCGGCTGGAGTTCTACTTACCCATCCGAGAGATGTGGGGTGACCGTTACTACACCCTTTGGGAGGACTCTTTTGATTCTACTGCTCGGGCTCCTGCCCGTGGTTTCATGGTTCCCATGGAGGTTTCCTATGAAGAGGAGGATCCTGCTGAGGATCCAGACACGGTCCCTCCTCCTCTGAGGGACTGATGTTACTGGTAGCTGCTGATGGCTGCCAGTGTTTTATTTTGGGGGCTTGATGTATTACTTTTGGTGGGCTGTATATTTTGATATTTCTGGTGGATGTATATGTAAAATCCATAGGCAGGTATAGTTTTGCTTTTTGGAAATTTTCAGGCTGTATCTAAAATATATTTGGCATCTAAATATATATGTATATGTATGTTATTCAAATTTGGGTTTCTGTTTACTATTTTGTTCTTTACCGTTATTCATATTCCACATTGTTAAAAAGGGAAAAAAATATACCGCCAATTTTACTCACGTATTAAAGTACTAAGCAAGTTAATTTTGAACTAAATGAACCGGGTCTTAATTGTTTAAAAATTTATTTTTCTGCATTTCCTTCTTTTCATTTATGTTTAATGATGTGATGTTCCCTCTCCAAAAAGGAGCGTTACAAAAATACAATAAATATAATCTTTCGTAGGGTTTTCACAGATAAAAAAAATAGAAATTATACTGTTAAGTCCACAATTAGTGGTTATGATAATATTTGATGGACCAATAGGAAACAAGTCTAATATTGAAGACTTTGATATCAACCACCGATTTAATCAACTGTTGGTGTATGCCCTAGTGGCCAATACGTTTTGTTTGTATTTACATACATTATATTATGCTATTTTATATGAGGCATTTCATTTATTATGTTCTTTTTTTTTTTTGGTAAACATGATAAAGTCCTTAGAATAGTAAATTTGATACCATAGGACATCAAGTGGATGACTTGATCGTGAGATCCTATTGGATAAAACACTATTCTTAAATGTCCCTAGTCAAGTATTATTGTTAATTAGGACAACAATAATGCTTTGAGACTAGTATGTGCGTAGACTGATGACCACATCTCACGGGTCATGGATATGAGATATCAAGTCTACACATGGATACATATTAGAGTAATGATGTATTGGACAGACCCACCATGAGAACGCTACGTGGATCGTTACGTGAGTGTCATAAGCAATTCTCATAGTGATAATGGTGTATGTGGTCCTTTGACCTGAAATCACTATGATTCCTACATGAGGAGTTGTGTGTTTTAATGCCATCAAACGTCATCTGTAACAAGATGATTATAAAGTTGGTTATTAGACATACCGCGATACATGTGGAGGGATGTGAGTGACCTAGATGGGATTTGTCCCTCCTACATAACAGGGAGTGATATCTTCGGCCCCCTGATTGAGTGAGACTATGAAATGCATGGCCATGCTCAAATGAGTCAATATGAGATATTGATCTCATTTGTCATTACTATGTCTACTCGGGAATCGAGAAACCGAAGATTGAACTAAACAAGGGTGACACGTTCCATGCCTTGTGTTCAATTTGGATATCTGGACAAAGGGACTAAACTACACGGAAACATTGGTCACGGATAGGTTATGTCAAATCACCGACATGCTCATTACTTGGGTAGCGGTGATGTGTTGCTAGATACCGCTCATTGTTTGTAATATTAAAATGAGATTTTAATATTACTACCAACGTCATGAGAACCTGCGCAGGGTCGCACACTTAGAACAGACTAAATTGGAGTAATCGAATCCAAGTTGGACTCGGATTCAATTGTGGGCCTAACTCATGACAGATGGGTTTAGGGTTGCACCACTTACCTTGCTACTTGCTCACACTCACTTAAGGCAGCCACTATTATAAATAGTACTTGCTAAGGGGGCTGCTACCGGGTTACATCACAACCCTAGCCGCACCTACGAAAAGTGAGTGAGAGATAGTGAGGTCTTCTTCTCCTCTCTTCGCGGCTAGCACTACGAAACAGGCGTGACTCCTTTTGCAAGTCTGTTCGTGTGGATACCGCAGAAACATCGTCGCTATTACGGTGTTGGTGATTCACCTCGCTTGTGTGCATCACGCTTCAAGAGGTAAAATTTTAAAAACCTCGGATTATGGATTTTTCGCATGGATCCCGTGAGGGAATTCATTATTCCGCTGCGAGACTTTGATCCGCAAATTCCCAACAAGTGGTATCGAGCCACTTGCGAAACCATGATTCAGTTTTACTCGCTTTTCTTGTTATATGCGATAACATGATTCGTTACTTTTTTTTTTTTTTTTTATAAAAGATATGATCTTTATATGTTATTTCTGAAACCGTGAAGATGTTCATATGTTTTTGCGAAAACGTTCGAAAGCTTTCGTTTCTCGCATTTTTCTGGTATATATATATGTGATATGTATGAATGAAAATCGTTTTGAATGCTTTCTGTTTTTGCGTTTTTACTGTATATACATATGTGATATGTATGTTTCTACAAAAACTGTTTTGAATGCTTTCTATTTCTGCATATTTTATGTATGAATGCGATATACACAAAGCCGCGACACAAGGTTTTGGAAACGTTGTTTCCGTTTTGCGACGGCCATGAAGCTTCCTCATGACATGAAGTGTTCATGTCTTCACGCATTCGGAAACCTTGTTTCGGATAGGCGATGACGGCCGTGAGGAACCCTGCGGCACATGAAGCGTTCATGTGTTTGCGGGCCTTAGGGTTCAAGTGTTGTTGCCCTAGCCGTCATAGAGGCGGGAGGGGTCCAACTCGAATTTTTGTTCAAGTAACCGGTGGTGGTACATGAATGAAAAATTTTGAGCGGGCGCTTGCCCTTTACCCAAAGGGGCGGACCCCGTCAGTGGCGCCGCCCGAACCCCGTTTCGTGGTGTGTGATATTCGAAAGTGCAATATTCAAAACTATTTTTAAAAATTCACAAAATAATAATGTGTTATTGCCTTGTGTTTATGTATTATTAGAGATGCATGGTGCATGGTTATGGCCTTAGTCTTTATTTTATGTTATTTTGGTTATTTTAAATACGACTGCGTGTCGTGCCTTTCTCTCTACATTCTGATTGTACATTCTCTTCTCATCTAACTCCCCTCGAATGTAAAAGAGGTTTCTATAATGTAATCTTCATGTGGAGACAAGGAGACGACATCAAGTGAGAACGTTGGTGGGAGACGCTTGGTGAAGTGACATTTATTAATGTTACTCTCTTAGAGGCCATAACCATGTCACATTTATTATATGCTTTATATGTATGAGATGCATGGATAATGTTTATGGTATGATTAACAAGTTTAATAAATGGTGAGATCTAACAATAAAATTCCCTCAAAGAAAATATTAAGTCATTATGTGATGCCTTCCAATGCGTGGCACTCGTCAAGACTAATATCGATCAAGTGTAGGTCGCACCAAAGCGGGGTGCTTATCTATATTAGTAAGATGCGATAGGATAATAGTAATATCCAATTGTCAACCATTGGGTTTGACTTAACTAGGCCATTTCAATAGGATTGAAGGCTTAGAGGCATGAAGTTGGGCTTTAGTCCATTAGATGGATTAGAATAAGTGTTATTCACCCAACTATCCAAGAGTTGCATGTGATGTAATTGGAAAGAGTTTCCTACCTAAATAATCAATTTTGGGCGATCGGCCAAAGTGACTTAAAACTAGGTGAAATATGGATCTTGGCCCACTAGGAAATCTTCCAATGGGATTTTCCAAGTCAATGCTTTGAGGGTCATTGATTTGAATAAAATAGTGGGAGACGTATTTAATTAAAAGACCTTGTTAAATATGTTTATAGCATAATACTTATATTTTGCATATTTCTGTTGATAGATTACCATGGCAACAAACACATCAAGTAACTTATCATTGCGATCGGTCCTTGAGAAGGACAAGTTGTCCGCAGGACAAATTTCCTAGATCTGTACAGAACTTGAGGATTGTCCTCAAGCAAGAGAAAAAGCTGTATGTTTTAGAACAACCTATTCTGAACCACCATTTGCTAATGCCCCTAGAGTGAAAGAGATGCTTATAAGAAGCATCAAGATGATGCCTTGGACATTGGATGTCTAATGCTAGCCACCATGAACTCGAGCTCCAAAAGCAACACGAGAACATGGAAGCCTACAATATGATCGTACACCTCAAAAAGCTCTATCAAGAGCAGGCTAGACATAGAGATATGAGGTCTCCAAAGCACTCTTTCAAGCAAGCTGGTAGAAGGAAGCCCTGTTGGTGCTCATGTACTCAAGATGATTGGGTACATTGAAAACATTGAGAGACTCAGTTTTCCTATGGGCCAAGAGTTGGCCACTAACTTAGTCCTGCAATCGTTACTGGAGAGTTTTAGTCAATTTGTCATGAACTACAACATGAATGAAATTGACAAATCACTACCAGAGCTGCTAAGCATGTTGAGAACTGTTGAGCAGAACATAAACAAAGGCAAAGGAAAGGCCATAATGATGGTCCATAAGAATAAGGGCAAGAAACAGCAGAGAAAAAGCCCGGGACAAGTGGAAGGGTAAGGGCAAGGAAAAGTCCAAGCCTAGTACTTCGGCTTGAAACCGTGGGTGGAGTGGCTAAGGAAGGTACATGCTTCCACCGCGGTCGACCGGACATTGGAAGAGGAACTGTGCCAAGTACCTAGAGGAGCTCAAGAAGAAGAAGGGAAGTGAGACTTCCACTTCGGTATTTTTATAGAAGTCAATTTATCTACTTCGCATCATGGGTATTAGATACTTGGATGTGGATCTCACATTTGTGTAAATGTGCGGGATCTAAAGAGCAATGAGACCATTGACTAAGGGCGAAGTCGACCTACGAGTGGGAAATGGAGCAAAGGTTGCTTTGCACTAGCCGTAGGGACTTATTTATTAGCTTTGCCAACCGGGCTTGTAATTGAATTGGATAATTGTTATTTTGTGCTCGCTATTAGCCAGAAATATCATTTCTGTTTCTTGTTTGGACAAGAAGGGTTTTACTTTTATAATTAAGAACAAAAGTTGTTCTCTTTATTTGAATGATATTTTCTATGGTAGTGCACATTTGAGTAATGGACTTTATGTCCTTGATCTCGAAACGCCCATTTATAACGTAAATACAAAGAGGTTCAAGTCAAATGATATGAACCCGACTTATCTCTGGCATTGTCGTTTGGGCCATATAAATGAGAAACGCATTTCCAAACTCCATAAAGATGGATTCTTGGACTCGTTTGATTACGAATCATATGAGACATGTGAATCTTGTTTATTGGGAAAGATGACTAAGGCCCCATTCATGGACAAGGTGAAAGGGCTAGTGATCTTTTGGGCCTCATACATAGTGATGTATGTGGGCCACTAAACACACTAGCTAGAGGCGGTTTTCGTTTCATTACATTTACTTGATGATTTCGGTAGATATGGATTTGTATATCTTATGAAGCACAAATCGAATCCTTTGAAAAGTTCAAAGAGTTCAAGAATGAAGTACAAAACCAACTTGGCAAGAGTATTAAAATCCTTCGATCGGATCGAGGAGGTGAATACTTAAGCCAACGGTTTGATGATCATCCGAAAGAGTGTGGGATAATATCTCAACTCATTCCTCCCGGAACACCACAATGGAATGGTGTTTCGAAAGGAGGAACCGGACCTTGTTGGACATGGTCCGATCTATGATGAGTCATGCAGACCTTCCAGGCTCCTTCGGGGACATACTGCTAATTAACAGCAGCTTTCACACTTAACCGTGTTCCATCTAAGACGGTTCAACGGACACCATATGAGATGTGGGCCGGGAGACGACCCAAGTATGTCTTTTATGAAGATTTGGGGTTGCGAAGCTTATGTGAAACGTCAAGTTTCGATAAGCTTGGCCCAAAATCGATAAATGCTTCTTTGTGGGGTATCCTAAGGAAACCAAGGGATACTATTTCTATAATCCTACCGAGGGCAAAGTGTTTGTCGCACGGACTGCGGTATTCCTAGAAAAGGAGTTTATCTCCAAAGGAATCGTGGGAGGAAAGTAGAACTTGAAGAAATTCAAAGTTCACAAAGTAGCAACGAACCAATGGTGGAAATAGAAGCGCCTCCACAAGTCGTTGTGGAACCACAATCTGCTCTAGTAGCACAAGACCCGCGTAGGTCTAACAGATACGTCGTCAACCGTAGATATATGGATTTCTCATGACTCAACAAGGTGACGTATTACTCATGGATCAAGATGAGCTGTGACTTACCGGGAAGCCATTATTGGCCCGAGAATCGAAAAATGGCTTGAGGCCATGAGATCGAAATGGAATCCATGTATACCAACCGGTATGGACCTTGGTTGACCCACCGAAGGGATAAAACCCATTGGGTGCAAGTGGGTTTTTAAGAAGAAAACCGACATGGATGGTAATGTGCATACCTTTAAGGCGCGATTGGTGGCTAAAGGTTTCAAGCAAATTCATGGTGTAGACTATGATGAGACTTTTTCCCCGGTTGCGATGCTTAAATCATTCGGATCTTGCTTGCTATTGCGGCATACCATGATTATGAAATCGGCAAATGGATGTCAAAACTGCTTTCCTTAATGGAAATCTTCTCGAGGATGTGTACATGACACAACCCGAGGGTTTTGCCACTCCACGGATGCTACAAAGGTATGCAAGTTGCAACGATCTATTTATGGATTGAAGCAAGCTTCCGGAAGTGGAATCTTCGTTTTGATGATACAATCAAATAGTTTGGTTTCATCAAAATGAAGAAGAATCTTGTGTCTACAAGAAGGTTAGTGGGAGCACAGTTGTCTTTCTAGTATTGTATGTAGATGACATACTACTAATTGGAAATGACATCCCTACCCTACATTCAGTAAAGACTTGGTTAGGGAAGTGCTTTTCTATGAAGGACTTAGGCAAAGCCACCTATGTATTAGGTATCAGGATCTATAGAGATAGGTCGCAGAGATTGCTTGGCCTAAGTCAGAGTACATACATAGACAAAGTGTTAAGACGATTTAACATGCATGAATCCAAGAAAGGACTCTTGCCTATGTCGCATGGTATAAGCCTATCTAAGGCTCAATCCCTTCCACCCGGGATGAGAGGGATCGCATGAGTAAGATTCCATATGCATCTGCAATTGGATCTATCATGTATGCCATGTTATGTACTCGACTAGATATCTCGTATGCTTTAAGCATGACGAGCAGTGTACCGATCGATCCCTGAGAGTCACTGGTCTTTGTCAAAAACATCCTTAAGTACTTGAGAAGAACTAAGGATTCGTTTTTGGTATATGGAGCCGAAGAGGAACTAGTAGTAAATGGTTACACGATGCTAGCTTCCAAACCGATAAGGACGACTCCAGATCGCAATCGGGTTTTGTTTATTGCCCGAATGGTGGGGCGTGAGTGGAAGAGTTCAAAGCGAGAGACGATCGGCCGATTCTACCACGTAGGCCGAGTATATTGTCGCCTCCAATGTAGCAAAGGAGGCCGTTTGGATTAGAAAGTTCATTATTGAGCTTGGTGTAGTTCCTAGCATTGTGGACCCAAGTGGACCTCTATTGTGATAATAATGGAGCCATTGCACAAGCTAAGGAGCCCAGGATCACACCAAATGATCCAAACATATACTTAGGGCGCTTCCATCTCATTCGAGAAATCATTGATAGAGGAGATGTGAAGATATGCGAGTACCAACGGATGATAACATTGCTGATCCACCGACGAAGCCTCTTGCACGTGCGAAGCATGAGGGTCACACTAGGTCTTTAGGCATTAGAAATATGCCTGATTGGCTCTAGTGCAAGTGGGAGATTGTTGGTGTATGCCCTAGTGGCCAATACGTTTTGTTTGTATTTACATACATTATATTATGCTATTTTATATGAGGCATTTCATTTATTATGTTCTTTTTTTTTTGGTAAACATGATAAAGTCCTTAGAATAGTAAATTTGATACCATAGGACATCAAGTGGATGACTTGATCGTGAGATCCTATTGGATAAAACACTATTCTTAAATGTCCCTAGTTAAGTATTATTGTTAATTAGGACAACAATAATGCTTTGAGACTAGTATGTGCGTAGATCGATGACCACATCTCACGGGTCATGGATATGAGATATCAAGTCTACACATGGATACATATTAGAGTAATGATGTATTGGACGGACCCGCCATGAGAACGCTACGTGGATCGTTACGTGAGTGTCATAAGCAATTCTCATAGTGATAATGGTGTATGTGGTCCTTTGACCTGAAATCACTACGATTCCTACATGAGGAGTTGTGTGTTTTAATGCCATCAAACGTCATCTGTAACAAGATGATTATAAAGTTGGTTATTAGACATACCGCGATACATGTGGAGGGATGTGAGTGACCTAGATGGGATTTGTCCCTCCTACATAACAGAGTGTGATATCTTCGGGCCCCACGATTGAGTGAGACTATGAAATGCATGGCCATGCTCAAATGAGTCAATATGAGATATTGATCTCATTTGTCATTACTATGTCTACTCGGGAATCGTGAAACCGAAGATTGAACTAAACAAGGGTGACACGTTCCATGCCTTGTGTTCAATTTGGATATCTGGACAAAGGGACTAAACTACACGGAAACATTGGTCACAGATAGGTTATGTCAAATCACTGACATTCTCATTACTTGGGTAGCAGTGATGTGTTGCTAGATACCGCTCACTTCGTTTGTAATATTAAAATGAGATTTTAATATTACTACCAACGTCATGAGAACCCCGCAGGTCGCACACTTAGAACAGACTAAATTGGAGTAATCGAATCCAAGTTGGACTCGGATTCAATTGTGGGCCTAACTCATGACAGATGGGTTTAGGGTTGCACCACTTACCTTGCTACTTGCTCACACTCACTTAAGGCAGCCACTATTATAAATAGTACTTGCTAGGGGCTGCTACCGAGGTTACATCACAACCCTAGCCGCACCTACGAAAGTGAGTGAGAGATAGTGAGGTCTTCTTCTCCTCTCTTCGCAGACTAGCACTACGAAACAGGAGGCGTGACTCCTTTTGCAAGTCATTCGTGTGGATACCGCAGAAACATCGTCGCTATTACGGTGTTGGTGATTCACCTCGCTTGTGTCTGTCACGCTTCAAGAGGTAAAATTTTAAAAACCTCGGATTATGGATTTTTCGCATGGATCCTGTGAGGGAATTCTGTTATTCCGCTGCGAGACTTTGATCCGCAAATTCCCAACATCAACGGTGTAGGATAAGTCTAATGTAATGGCTATGACCATTTACAATCATTGGATTTAGAATTGATCAAGGGAGGAGATTTGGTCTTACAAAGTGGCTAGGACCATTTGTGACCATTGGATTTGAATTTAATCAACGGTAGAGATGGATCAATCATGACCATTGGATTTGGATTTAATCAATGGTGGAGATTTAGTTATCAAAAATGGCTTTGACTAATTATAACCCTTGGATTAAAAGTAGAAGGTGTAATCTTGACCCTTCATTTTGGAGATGCATCTAATGGCTTAGATTTCAAGAAGGAAAAATCTAATGGCCTAGATTAAGTCTTCTAAATCAAAAGTCTATCTAAATCCTAACCATTGAATTAATCAATGGCTAGAAATGCTCTAAATGGTGGCTAATAATGATGACAACATTATTGCATGCATAAAGCAAGGAGGGGACGGTTTTATGCTTCATTTTGGAGCTAAAGAAAAACTTTCTGTCATTATTAGATGTCTTGGTCAATTATACATAATTATTGATCATTTTCCTAAAGCAAAAATATTCTCTTCTTTCTCTCCAAGCATAGCTACGACCACGCAACCCAAAGGGGGCCAAAATCATTTTATATATTTGCTATATCACTTCATCACCTTTTCTCTCAAATGATGTAGTACCAATTATTTGCTCAAATAATTCACTCTTTTCTCTCTTCACTATACGACCATGTATTTTTTTTATGGCCAAAATTATACTCTTAATTCTTCTTTCTTCAATTATATCAAATATCAATGAAATAGTCAATTATGGTGGCTCTCCATTTTGTTTTCTACGGCCATTCATTTGAAGGAGACAAGATTCATGCAATTAATTCATTTGGCTATTGTCTTTATACCTACAAGAAACTATACAAAGTTAGTCAATGTTTGGTGGCTATTCTTTTCAATTCCTACGGCTATGCTTGCTTGGTAAAAGAGAAACATGTTATCTTTAATTCATTTCTATCTCTTTTGTTTCAAAGTGGCTCACGGTCAAGTAGTCTTGGGGGGGACCTAAATATTAACTTCTCATTGATAATTCCTATCACCTTTCTATCAATTAATCAAACAAAGTCTCTCTCACCTTTTTCTCAAAACAAGTGCACGGCCAAGAAGGCCTTAGGAAGCTAAAATTGTGACTTTAGTTTACTTGAACATCTTTTCTATTTCAAGAACCAAAGAACCATATCAAATTTCTCTCCACTTTCTGTCCATCTCTTCTTCATGGAGGTTTCGGCGAAGACCCCTAAAAATGCCTTCCATCACTCAATAATTTTAACTAACTTTATTTCTTGAATCCTTACCTTATTCTAAGCAACTTTCATGTTAGAGACTTTCGCTAAATCATTCAACTTCAAGGACTTTCTTCAAGATCAAAGTTATAGGGTATTTGTGGTGAAGTGTAAGAAGACTTCATTTCTTCTCAAATAGTATAATATACTTATGACTGACCAGAGTACTTTCTAATCAAGTGTATACAGAGGCAGGAAGCAATGCCTAACCTCAAAGCTCAAGTTAGAGTAAGAGTTTATACTCTGAGTAGTAAGGAGTTGGCTCAATCTCCCGATATTATACGAGGTAAGGACATAGTTAAAGATGATCTCTAGGTTGTATTGTATGATTCAGGAATATTCCTACCCCTTGATTTCATATAAGAATGTAAAGAGATTAGATTTACCTATGTTTGAGTTTCCCCATATTTTATCCTTGTCTACACTAACAAGAAAGTTTGTCACAACTGATAATCACATATTTTATTCATTAAGAAACCCTTATGTTTAGTCATTTACACTCTCCATATTCTTAATTGATTGAGTTTGGTATGATTTTGTGAGTTTGAGCTCAAATTGGTCATAATTGAATATTTTCAGCATTATTGAGATTTGACACTGTTTCTGTATTTTGGCCATAACTTGAGTTCCTAATATCTGATGAACATGAATTTTACCTTGTAGGAAAGCTAAGAGGAATCTCTACAACTTTGATGAAGAGCTCGAAGTCCGATTCAGATGTCTAAGGGACCTAAGTTTACATGGAAGTCAGAATACGGGTTCTGTCAGTAGAATCCGAACAGTGTGCACTCATAAAATCATATCTCAAGATGTAATAATGGATATGGGCTGAAATTTGTACAGTGGATATTCAAGATCCAAATAAAAAACTTTCATGAAGAACAAATTTTGAGAAAAAGAAGTATAGTAGGTCATTTTGAGCTTGCAAGTCGGAACAAAGGAGCTGAAGTTGGGTTTGAGCAACCTACGGTATTTGGGACATATATTGGGCTTAAGGAAGCCAAATTGGACGAACCAGCTATCCATTTTATAGCCAAGACAAGGATCTACAACTTTCATGAAGAACACTTTTCGTGGTTCTGAAGTATAGTGGGTCGTTTTTGGCTTCCAAGTCAGACACGAAATTTTCGTCCTCAACCACCCACTCATCCATCCACTAATCCACTCATCCACTCATCCACTAACTCACCCACTCATCCACTCATACACTAATCCAACCACTTAACCACTCCACCCACTCATCCACTAATCCATCCACTAATCCATCCACTCACTCATTCATCTCCATAATTTCCCACTCACCAAAAGTCCTTTGACATTTTCCACTCAACCAACCCACTTAACCATTCCACTCACTCATCCACTAAACCAATCCACTAAACCAACCCACTCAAACACTCCACTCACTCACCCACTCATCCACCCACTTCCCTTTGTCATTTTGTTACCCTAGACTTCTATAAAAGGCACCATTGGTTATCATGAACAAATGTAATTCTCCTTCATTTCTCTCTAAGTTTCTTCTTGTTTCTTCATAGTTTCTCATAGTTTTGTATATTTTGATGCTCCCCTTCATGGTAATGGAGGGCTAAGCTACTTTGGGTCAATTTAGAACTCTTGAAGAGATTGTGGTTTGGATTCTTAAGACCTTGGTTATGTATTGTATTTGATTTGTAATTGAATTCCTCCTTTCTTCTTCTTTTTCTTCTTCTTGATCTTGAATGCATGAATGGTGATTCTATTTATGTTGATCTGATTGATCTTGGTTTAAGATTGAGATTTGTGATGAAACTTAGAACTGATTGATCTAAACTAATCACATAAATGAAGATTGAGATTTGTGATGAAACTTAGAACTGATTGATCTAAATTAATCACAGAATTGAAAAGGTTAGGTTACTGATTTGTGCCTAAGTTAATTGAATTCGGTACTTGAAATTAACATAGATTTTCATGAATGGTGCGATTGCGGATTTGTGTTTATCACTTGTTAATTGAATTCTAGACGATCGTCTAGTATGAATTCTGGATTTGATGCAGAGATCTCGGTTAGATCCAAATTAACAATTCAATTGCGCTTCAAGTGTTCTATGAAGGGTCTATGATTGAATCCACCCAATCTTGGATAGGTTTCTAAATTGACTATTCTTTAATTGTTATTTCTTCCTTTAATTTTGTTAAGTGCGATCTTAAACTATCAAACCCCCCTTTGCTAACTTTTACTTGATTTGATTAAATTGCATCTACGATCCTTGAGGAGACGATCCGGTGTTGTCACTGTGCTACAAGTTTAGGTGATAACTTCGGTTATAATTTTGACTGAGTTCGATGCTCGTCAAAATTTTGGCGCCGTTGCCGGGGATTAGTAAGTGTAATCTTTTCATTTTAAGTGTTTTTACTAACCTTTGCTTTTTATTAACTTTTCTAACAGTGGACCATGCATAATGGAGTCAAAACTTGAGGAGTTGACTTCTTTGGTAAGACGTATAGTAGTGAGACAACAATCACCTGTGCAGGAAGCTACACTTGTGTGTAACATTTGTTTTTGTTCATCTCACCCCACATATGCATGCCCTACACTTCAGTATGGTAGTTCTGTTTTTCCAGATCAATTTGTTGCAAAGAAATGGTTATTTTCTTGATGAACCACAGTTCCAAAGCAGCAGAACAGAGTTATGACCCCTTCTTCAACACATACAACCCTAGTGGGAATACTATCTGGATCTGGGATATGGCAATACGGCATCACTACAGCAACAATCATTTCAATATGAGCAGCCATTCCAAATGAGATAACAAGTCCATCAACCACAAAACTTGAGCCTTCATGGGAGGACTTGATGAAAACCCAAATTGAGTTCCAACAGAATTTCACTGCCACTATTCAGGATTTAACAACCCAAATTGAGCAGATGACAACCACTATTAATGAACTGAGAAGTCAAGAGTCAGACCAACTCTCTTCCCAAACAATTCCCAACTCCCCGCATTCTAATTGTCATATTGATTTACCTGCAGATTTAGTTGAGGAAACTCATGATGAGTTGTGTCTTTGAATTTCCGATTTTATTGATTTTAATGATTCTATCAATTGCAACTCATGTACCGATTGTGACGGTGATATAAAATGTCTTATGTGTCTTGAGATTTCTGCATATTTGAAAGTGATGATTCTGTTTACGCAAAGATCTAATGATATTGAAGGGTCTATCAATAATGCGGTTGCTGAGAATCCGAAACACATAGGGAGGTGGAGTTGAAGGCCATTGAGGAATTTTCAAAGAAGGAGGAAAGACAAAGACATATGACAAGAATAATCTTGAAGTGGATTTTGTTTTTGGGCCATGGTCCAATATAATCAATGAAAGCAGAATTGCTAAATTACACGTGTTGCATGCCATTGGTGAAGTCAAGGAAATTAAGAAAGACCAATGGGACCCCAATGGGAGCCCTCATGCTGCAAGCTTAACTTGATCATTACACTTCAACCAATGGGACCCTAGTGAAAGCTATCATGTTGTGTCAACCATAACTTGGTCATCATGTTTCAACCAATGGGATCCTGGTGGAGTCTTTTTACCAACCTCACATAATAAGACCAATGGACACCATCTCAAGCCGAAAAATGTGGAAGTGAAAGTGATGGGCTTTTACCATCCACATTATAAAGATCACTAAGAAGTGTCCCAATGTCGAGCTAACGACGTTAAACAAGCGCTTATTGGGAGGCAACCCAACTAGATTTGCTTTTAAGAACTTTGTGGAAATTCTTCCTTATTTTTCTTCTTCTAGCTGTTTTTGTATTTTAGTTTCAAATGCTACTCATGTGTTTTGTGAGTTTTCAGGTTCTGCTGTAGCTTTGATTCTTGCGCATCTTTTCTGCTTGCCATTATCTCGCCCCTCATCAGGTTGTGTTGCTCTTTTCTTTCCGATTTATTTATCACTTTCACATTGAGGACAATGTCTATATTAAGTGTGGGGGGGAGATTTCAGCATGTTCTTTTTTGTAAAAAAAAAAAAGAGGGTTCATTGCATGATTGAATAACTTTTCTCCCTTCTTGAACTGATATGCTTGGAGATGGATGATTGAATTGATGAATTGAGTTTGATAGATGCATACCTTGTGAGATTTTGAGCCTAATGGATGGATTTAACATTTATGCCATTCTCTTCTTTCTTGTGTGATTTTCACTCATGTTAATGACCATTCTAGAACTTGCTTTGATTCTTTTTGAGGCTACATTTCACTTGCATGCATGAACAAGATTGAGGCCCTCTTTCTTAATTAGCCAGTTTAACCAAATAGCCAAATTTGTTTTCAATATGATATCAAGCACTCTTTTGACTTCTTGAAAATTCTCTGATTCCTGCCAACCTTGTATATTTTCCTTTGCTTAACCCCTTTGAGCTTATTTGACCATTCCTTGTTTCTAGCTCATTATGTGCCTTAAATGAGAAATCGTGTTCTTACTTTACCTTAGGGAATAAAAGAACATTAGCTTGGTTAATGGATAAGTTTTTGAACAAGTGTGGGGGTGTGTGTACAAAATGGTTGTTGAAAAAGAAAAGAGTGCCCAAAAAGAAAAAAAAAATGTATGTATATAGTTATGTTCATATATATAAAAAAAAAGAAAAAAAAAACCAAGTGTTTAAAAAAAAGAAAAGGATTGGGAAATGAATATTTAAAGGGATATACACTAGAGTTGGGATGAACTTTTATGCTTGTTATTTGAACTCAGCTCTCATTTGCTTTTATTCTCTTTGGTATTTATCTTCTCATATCCATTTTATCATCTCCTCACTACAACCTTGAATAAAGTCCTCATGATTTGTGTGTGCATGTGTTTTGAGTAGTGGAGAAGTAGAATATAAGCAAGCTTATGGTAGTGCAATTTTCATGGGTTGAATTGAGTGAAATACCTACCTTTTAAACACTTGAGAGATTGAGAGAGGATCTTGTGAAGATCTATCATTCTCGATTCATGTTGAAGATACCTTGCTTGTTAGTTTGAGATGTGGAGAATTGTTAACTCATGAATGTTTTGATCCCTTGAACCTTTGGTTGTTCTTCTTGATTGTAAAATTTTGGGTTCTTGAATGTCGTTGGAATTTAAATTTTTGTTAATCTCTTATGTCCTTGTTTTGGTCTTGAGTCTTGCCCAGGAGTGCAAAAAACTAAGTGTGGGAGAATTTGATAATCACATATTTTATTCATTAAGAAACCCTTATGTTTAGTCATTTACACTCTCCATATTCTTAATTGATTGAGTTTGATATGATTTTGTGAGTTTGAGCTCAAATTGGTCATAATTGAATATTTTCAGTATTATTGAGATTTGACACTGTTTCTGTATTTTGGCCATAACTTGAGTTCCTAATATCTGATGAACATGAATTTTACCTTGTAGGAAAGCTAAGAGGAATCTATACAACTTTGATGAAGAGCTCGAAGTCCGATTCAGATGTCTAAGGGACCTAAGTTTACATGGAAGTCAGAATACGGGTTCTGTCAGTAGAATCCGAACAGTGTGCACTCATAAAATCATATCTCAAGATGTAACAATGGATATGGGCGGAAATTTGGACAGTGGATAGTCAATATCCAAATAAACAACTTTCATGAAGAACACATTTTGAGAAAAATAAGTCTAGTAGGTCATTTTGAGCTTGCAAGTCGGAACAGAGGAGCTGAAGTTGGGTTTGAGCAACCTACGGTATTTGGGACATATCTTGGGCTTAAGGAAGCCAAATTGGACGAACCAGCTATCCATTTTATAGCCAAGACAAGGATCTACAACTTTCATGAAGAACACTTTTCGTGGTTCTGAAGTATAGTGGGTCGTTTTTGGCTTCCAAGTCAGACACGAAATTTTCGTCCTCAACCACCCACTCATCCATCCACTAATCCACTCATCCACTCATCCACTCATCCACTAACTCACCCACTCATCCACTCATACACTAATCCAACCACTTAACCACTCCACCCACTCATCCACTAATCCCACTAATCCATCCACTCACTCATTCATCTCCATAATTTCCCACTCACCAAAAGTCCTTTGGCATTTTCCACTCAACCAACCCACTTAACCATTCCACTTACTCATCCACTAAACCAATCCACTAAACCAACCCACTCAAACACTCCACTCACTCACCCACTCATCCACCCACTTCCCTTTGTCATTTTGTTACCCTAGACTTCTATAAAAGGCACCATTGGTTATCATGAACAAATGTAATTCTCCTTCATTTCTCTCTAAGTTTCTTCTTGCTTCTTCATAGTTTCTCATAGTTTTGTATATTTTGATGCTCCCCTTCATGGTAATGGAGGGCTAAGCTACTTTGGGTCAATTTAGAACTCTTGAAGAGATTGTGGTTTGGATTCTTGAGACCTTGGTTATGTATTGTATTTGATTTGTAATTGAATTCCTCCTTTCTTCTTCTTTTTCTTCTTCTTGATCTTGAATGCATGAATGGTGATTCTATTTATGTTGATCTGATTGATCTTGGTTTAAGATTGAGATTTGTGATGAAACTTAGAACTGATTGATCTAAACTAATCACATAAATGAAGATTGAGATTTGTGATGAAACTTAGAACTGATTGATCTAAATTAATCACGAATTGAAAAGGTTAGGTTACTGATTTGTGCCTAAGTTAATTGAATTCGGTACTTGAAATTAACATAGATTTTCATGAATGGTGCGATTGCGGATTTGTGTTTATCACTTGTTAATTGAATTCTAGACGATCGTCTAGTATGAATTCTGGATTTGATGCAGAGATCTCGGTTAGATCCAAATTAACAATTCAATTGCGCTTCAAGTGTTCTATGAAGGGTCTATGATTGAATCCACCCAATCTTGGATAGGTTTCTAAATTGACTATTCTTTAATTGTTATTTCTTCCTTTAATTTTGTTAAGTGCGATCTTAAACTATCAAACCCCCCTTTGCTAACTTTTACTTGATTTGATTAAATTGCATCTACGATCCTTGAGGAGACGATCCGGTGTTGTCATTGTGCTACAAGTTTAGGTAATAACTTCGGTTATAATTTTGACTGAGTTCGACGCTCGTCAACAACTTCCCTAGAAAGTTTGGATTGTTATGCAAAGTTAAAGGTAAGATTTCCTTTGTGAATTTTATCAATTTATCTCTTCCTAACATGGACTTTAGATTAGGCATGGTTGTGGTTGCTAGTAAACCATATTGTTTGAATTTATCAGATAAAACATTAAGATTTATATCTGATGATTCTTCTGTGCCTATTTCCTTAAAGTCTATGTTTTGGAGAGCTAAACAATTGAACAACTTATAAGTAGAGGAGATTTAACGATATGTTTTCCTTTTCTCCTTGTATATGGAAGTTGAGCAAGTCTTAGGAAATATATCTATGATAAGAAGACATCTAGAAGTATTTCCTAGGAAGATAAATGAATTACTACCTAAGAGAGAAGTAGAACTCTTTATAGGTAAGGTACAAGTTAAGTTAGTAGATGGTTTTGAAATTCAGTAAATCTTCTTACATAATAAGAACTTTGAGGTGTTCAGTGATCATACGAGTTTGCAACACTTGTTTGATCATAAGAAGCTGAACATGAGGCAGAGATGATGGATGGAATGCTAAGCAGAACTTGGTTGTGATGAAATGATCATAATTTTGAGTTATTGGATCATCCAGGTAAAGCCATGCAATGGTTGATGCACTAGGTAGGAAATTCCTACTCGTGTCCCCGATAATGATCCAAGAGAGTGAAATTCTTGACAGTTTCAGGAATTTGAGTCCAGCAGTGACTATGATGCCATATAGACATGTAGTGAACAGAATGAGCATAGTAAATGACTTAAGGACTCAGATTTTAGAAACTCACAAGGAGAACGAAGCTCTAAGGGACATTAGTGAGCATATGTTCTTAGGAACCCAAAAAGATTTTATTATGACTGAAGATGGAATAATAAAGTTTCGAAATAGACTTTGTGTTCCAAGAGAGTCAAGAATCAAGGAAAGGATTCTAGAGGAAGCTCACAAGAATGACTATAACATCTGTCTAGAGGCTACTAAAATGTACCAAGATCTTCGGATAATGTTTTGGTGGCCTAGAATGATAGAGGACATAGCAGAATATATATCCAGGTGCCTTTTCCTAGAAGATAGTATAAGGTGAAATTGGAACTAAAAGAGCTTTTTGGGAATTGGAGTCCCATATTAAGTAAGATTACCCAGGGTTGTTTTATGAGGAAAGCAATTTTGGGGACAAAATTTTAAAAAGAAGGAAGAAATATAATACCCTCAATAACATGTTAGGCTTGTAAATTGTTATAGAGGTAGCCTAAGACTTGCTTGACATGCCAGTTCAGCTTTGTGACAAATCGAGTTAGTTTAGGCACTTTGGTGCAACACAAAAGGTGAAAAGTAGTCTAAAATAACTTAGAAAATGGCTTTGAAGGCTAAGTCGAGGGAAACAGGTATGAATAACTTGTTTCTAGGTCACAAATGAGTTAAGTAAGATTCAGTGAAAATTTGAGGATAATCAGAGTTAACTTGGTATTTTTAAGCATATTGACAGTGTGCTTTAATATCGGATTGACTAGCAGTAGATATGGAAAATTAGAAAAATAGTGAACCTATAATTTAGATGAATCCTAGGATTTATTTTAAAGTTGTTGGAAGTTAGGAAACTTGATTTGGCATAATTTAAGTGTCCTTAGCAGATATATATTTCAGTATAGAAACTTAAGTTTCCAAGTTTGGCTTTTATCCTCATTTTCTCTCCTTTCTCACAAAGCCAACCAGCAGAAACAGAAAAAAGAAAAGAAAGAAGAGGAAAAAGGGAAATGGAGGAGAAAAAAAGGAAAGGAAGATCAAGAGTACTCCAAAGCTTAAAGATCAACCACACCCAAGAGGTAGAGGAGCTTCTTTCTCATCTTTTCCTTTTGTTTCATCTTGTGTGAAACTAGGTCGTATGATAAAAGAGAAATAGATTTGAGAAGCAAATCTATTTTACTTGCTTGATTCTTGGTTTCAAGATTTGAGTTTGAGTATTTTATAGCTTGTAGGGAAATTTTTATTCATATTTTTCTTTTTGGTTCATCTCGAATGAACTTAGGGTTCATGAATGGAAAAAATGGATTTGGAGAGCCAAATCCATGTTCTTGGCTTGGTTCTTGCATTCTTTGGTTGAGTTCAATTATTTTTAACCTAGTGAGTGCAAGATGGCCATTTGTAGCTTTGACAAAATGTTTTGGTTCATAGACGAGGAACTTGGAAAATGAGTTTGAGTTAGTGTGATTCTTGATCTAATTGCATGCCTAAGTGAATTAATAGGTTGTTTGAGAGTTACAACATGATTAGGGGTTGTAATTGGTGTTGGAAATCATATAGAAATTGATCTTGAATGATTGGAAGTGAGTGTTGTTCCAATGGGACAATTCTTGGATTCTGCAGAATCCAGTGAGCAGCCTGTAATGTTTGCTACATAGATTGAGCCATGGACATCAAATTGACCTGATTCTTGTTGCATTTGAAAGCTAAGACATAAGGCTTCATGTAGTAAAAATTTTAGATTTTTATACCATTCTAATTAGAACTAGTTTTTGTTTGAATCTGAGGTAGATTCAATAGAAAAAGGCAGTTTGGCATCCAGTAAACTAGATTGCATAACTTCTTTGATCCATAGAGTAGCTTTCTCAGGATCAAACTCTCCTTTGAATTGTGGAGGGTTAGTGCGACGAAACTTAGCCAGATTCGGGGCATCAGCAGTAGCCTCCAATTATTGTGCAGTCCTCGCTTGTTGTTGAGCCGTTTGCTGGTTTTGCTGCAGCATTGCTTCAACCATCTTCTAGATTGCTTCGATTGCAGTAGTCATGTCTCCTCTACGAGCCATAATCATTCTCAAATCAAGTTATACAAAACACAAGGAAAATCCAGATATATCCTCTCAGATACTAAACACAGAGAATCGCACAGCACAAACAAGACGGTCCAAAACCACATGACCCAAAAGAAAACCTAAACCGGGAGCTTTGATACCAAGACAGTGTAACGCCCCTTTTTCTCAATACTGCGAAGAAGGAACGTCACACCATAATACTAAAGACACGAAAAAATTTTGCGAAAAATGATAGTTACAGTAATTAATTAAGACCTGGTTCATTATTAGCATATGATTAAACAGTTTATATTCTTGGATGATAAAATAATCGAGTATTGAAATGTTTGTACGCATTTATTATTATTTTTTTCTTTTTGTATAATATAACAGTAATGAGATAATAACAATTATCAATACGATAATTTTGGAACAGAATTTATAATCATACATCCATAATATATATATTATATGCATCTTCCTGTTTTAGTTATATCACAAAATATACAAAAGTAAAGGCTTTACCCATCCAAGATAGATACAAATTTACACCCATGAACTAGCAAAACATTAGGCTTCCCCAAAAAGATAACAGTTAGGCATCAGTAGCCACCTATAGTATCAGCCCCTAAGACTGACGAGAAGGGACCGTAGCTGGGTCCTCCTCAAGGTCCTCATCCTCCGATGAAATAGCCATCGGGGCAACCGAATTTCGGGCAGAAGCCCGAGCAGTGGAGAGAAAAGAATCCTCTTGAGGGGTGTAGAACATATCAGTCCACATGTCCCTCACGGGTAGGTAAAATTCTACAATAACAAAAGCATAAAAATAAAAAACAGGGGCGTCATAACGACCCCAAGATAAAGACACCGTCAGCTCCCCACAGTACACACATCGATCCGTCTCCACATGCAAGTGCCAGCAATCGGGTCCCCTATGAAAGGTCAACTTCACGTACCCCAAAAAGTGGCATGGGCATGACGACATCCTCAACAACTCTAGTCCAAGTATGGCCAGAAACCCAGAAAATCAATCGTTTCCTTCTCTTCCTCATGAACGTCTTCTCGGAATCATATAAATAAACAAAAATATCGAAATATAGAAAGAGGTGAGACACCCAGCTTTCAGTACCAAAATGGTAGCAAGAAAACGAAACGGCGCTGGACGCCTACATATAAACACAATTCATATATCCATTTACAGTAATAGTTAAGATTGGCAGTAAGAGCATAACAGTAGTAAATAGTATTACAGACTATCAGCAATAGACAAACAACATTAATATTTCCAAATAATCAAATAATTATTGCAGTAATAATAACAAATACTCTTCACAATTATAAATGCTCATGCACAATGAATTATGAGACTGACAGTCCATAATGCCAAAAGGTACCAAAATTCCTACTCCGTGGAGCTAGACAGAAACATTTTAGGAGTGAATAATCAAGGAGTAATGTCAGTATCTTGTTAGCCAAAATAATTAGTGTACTCATCTCATAAAAACATTTGCGCAATACGGCTTATACATGGCACCTCAATAGTTGATCGCGATATAGGTCAGCATCTCAGTCTGGATCGTCGGTGTGTTGCATCGGTCTATCCCACGACCCCAGTGGAGCTACCATTGTCTATTGTGAGACACCCGCGCCCCGACGCCCCCAAGGCCAACCACTATGACCCTACGCTTAGTCTACTCGCACCTGCACATATGTGTTATTTAACTCCTAGGCATACATCACCTTTCTCAACAATGTCTAACGAACAACCCATATGCATGACGACACAATGTAGATCATGAATGTTTATCAATGATACAATAATCATACAATATACCACAATGGCATCAATATCAACATGTCATAGTATCAATATGTCACAAATTCCTCAAGTACGAAATCAACAAACACTAAGCCCACATAGGGATCCACAATGACATTGAATCAATTTTCAACGTTAATATATATTTAGGGTTCATCCCTTATCATAAGTTCACATTATGGATTCACATTCTCAAAATCTTATGCTTTGGTCAATTATGACAATCTTTGATTGAATAGCCCTTCAAAACCGTGTCTTCTTGTGTGTTGTTATTCAATCCAATCCTTCCGCTTTATTAAGGATTATGAATGTCTCTAAATTCCTAATTTCCAAAGATGTATCAAGGCACCATTCAACCTCTAATTTTCTCTAAAAATCGTGGCCTCTCTAGGTCATCAAGGTTCTAATTTCCTTCCATTTTATGCATCAATTCTTTAAATTTTTATTTCACCCTAGGGTATTAAACCCTTAAAATTCTCCATTCATTAATTTTAATATCATCATTTAACAATTAATCACATATGCTTCATTTCATTGTATACAAAAAATCAATTTATACCCCTAAAATCTAGTCAAAACCGTGGAACTATATTAGGGTAGGAAACTCCAAATTTTCTATTTAACAACCCTAACATGATCAAGCATTTCCAACACATCAAATACATTCAAATTCACCATTCAAACATTAATCCAATTCAAGAATACATAAACATACAAAATCACCAAAACAAAGTAAGCATACAAAGGTTCCCTCACCACCAAAATGGTTGAAGTGAGTAGTCTCCCTCTTACCTAAAGGAGAATCACAAAAATGGCTTCCTAGATGCTCCTTGATGGGTTCAATTTTGAGCTTCCAAAACCCTAGGAATTTCGAGACAATGAATCAACATCAAGGGTTGAAATAGAAGAGATCCATAGTTATCAAAGAGACCATGGAGCACGAAAATGAAGAGAAAGAAGAAGAAAAATAAAAACTTTAGCTTAAAGCTTGAAGCTTTGTCTTGGATGACAATGGAGGAAAGGTTGGATTTTTGAAGAAAATTTCTAAAGAGAAAGTGCAAAGGGGGTTAAGGTGAGTAGAGAAATGGTCATGGTGAAGAGAAAAGTGAAGAAAAATTGTTGGTAATGGGGCTGCAAATTTCGTATGAAGAGAGGAGAAGAAGAGAGAAGGAAGAGGAAATGTGAAGAAGATGAAGTTAGAGAGAGAAAGTGTTGTAGGAAAAATCTAATTTTGGGTGATTATAAGTTAAGTTGGGAGCCAAAATTTTGCCTCCCTTGGAGGGCATTGCCGCGGCAACAAGGAGGAGAGAGGGGGAGATTTTTGGCTTCCCCAACAAGCCAAGGGTATCATGGTCTTTTGGTGGTCAAAGTTTCTCAAAGAAGCTTTGATTAAAATACATTAAATTTGAATCAAAGTAAGTTTGATTAGACTTAAAGTATATCACATTAGGATAATGTGATAGGATTTTTAATACATGTTATTATCTAATAGACAATTACTACAGTCGACAGAAGTCAGTATTAATTTATTTAACAGATAAAATTTACACAGCGCTTTATTATTTTATCTATTAAAATTTCTTGAAAAACGTAAAACCTCGTAAACTATGTCCAGCCTTGGGTTTAGTAAGATCTCCTGTCAATGTTTTCACAGATCAAGGTTCTCTAGAAAAATATCTCGTTTTCCAAGGCCCGCTCAGTTTGCATGCAAAACGAGAAATACTATTAAAATATTCTGCGTTCCTAGAAAAATCCAAAAAAAATTTCAAAATTCACAAATATTAGAAAATGAACATTTATCATAAAATAAATAAAATTTGGGGTGTTACAACTCTTCCCAACAAATAGGAATTTCGTTCTCGAAATTTTTATACCTTAAAATAGTTCTGGATATTACTCCTTTATCTTGTCTTCCAACTCCCATGTCGCATCTCCAGTTGCTTCGTTCCAGATCACTTTTACTAATGAAATGTCTTTCCCTCTGAGTTGCTTCATTCTCTTATCCTTAATCCTCACAGGAGTTGTTTCATAAGTCTAGTTTTCATTTAATTGTACTGAATTAGGTGTTATGACATGATCAGGACTTGGAATGTATTTTGAAGTTGTGACACATGAAAGAGATTATGAAGATTTGAAAGAAAAGGTGGTAAAGCTATTTGGTAAGCAACAGGACCTATCCGACGAAGATTTTGATAAGGTCCAACGAATTTTGGAGTGAGCTTTCTAGATTTGAGAACCCGATCGACCCCAGTCGTAGGCGTGACTTTCAGAAACACATGCTCTCCTTCATCAAATTCAAGAGGCTTCCTCCTTTTGTCGGCATAGCTCTTTTGTTGACTCTGAACCATTCTCATCTTTTCCTGAATCATCTTAACCTTTTCAGTTGTCTGCTGAATAAGATCAGGTCCATCTTGATACCAACATAAAGGTGTTCGACATCTTCGTCCATACAGAGCCTCATAGGGTGCCATCCCTATGCTTGAATGGTAACTATTATTGTAGGTAAATTCTACCAAAGGTAAAATTTCATCCCAACTTCTAGTCTGTTCTATGGTACAAGCTCTCAACAAATCTTCTAATAATTGTATTGTTCTTTTTGATTGGCCATCAGTCTGCGGATGGTATGCAGAACTCAATCGTAGCTTTGTCCCTATCGCTCCTTGAAGACTTTGCCAAAATTTCAATGTAAATAGAAGATCTCGGTTAGAAATGATACTCGTAGGTACACCATGTAGTATGACAATCTCACCAATGTACAACTGAGTCAAATTCTCCAACAGATACCTTATGTTGATCAACAAAAAGTGCGCTGACTTTGTAAGTCGATCCACAATTACCCATATTGAATCGTGACCTCTTTTTGTTCTTGGCAATCCAACAACAAAGTCCATGGCAATACTATCCCATTTCCATTCGGGAATAGTCAAGGGTTGCAAAAATCCTGACGGTCTTTGATGTTCAATTTTTGTCTTCTGACAAACCAAACAGGATGATACGCATCTAGCGATATCTCTTTTCATCCCATGCCACCAAAATAACTTCTTCAAATCTTGATACATTTTGGTCATTCCAGGATGCATACTCAACTGACTCGTATGAGCATGTTCAAGAATATACTTCTTGAATTCTTCATCTTTAAGCACCCAGACTCTACCTTGGAATCTCAAAATTCCATCCATCCTTTCTTCTAGTGTTGATACACCGCCCTGTGTAACATCTCAGAAATTAATAATTTTAGGATAAATAGTTGTTTTATAATATTTGTGATTTTTGGGAATTTTTTTGTATTTTTCTGAGAGCGTAGAATATTTTAATATTATTCCTCGTTTTATGTACAAACTGAGCTGGACTGGGAAAATGAGATATTTTTCTCGAGAACCTTGAGCTGTGGAAACGTCGACGAGGGATCTTACTAAGCTCGAGGCCAGACATGACTTACGAGGTTTCACGTTTTTTTGAGAAATTTTAACAGATAAAATAATAATCGCTTTGTAAATTTTATCTGTCAGATAAATTAATATTGACTTCGGTCAACTGTAACAATTGCCTACTAACTAATAATATGTATTAAAAACCTTATCACATTATCCAAAATCTACTTTGTGTCACATCCATTAACTTTATTTTCAAAAGAAAGATTAATTTAACAAGAGCTTAAAGAGGGAAGCTTCCTAGAAACTTCCCTAATAATACACATGTTCTTTTTCTCTCTTTTCCCTCCCCACTCACTCCATGGCAGAAGCCATTTGGGAGCCCAATATTCACATCCTCACTTTTAATTCTTCACTCTCACATTTCTAAAGATTTCCTCTCTTCTTATTTTCTTCAAGCACTCTTCTCTTCCTCTTTTCTTCTTCCTTCTCCACCATACACTCACCTCTTGGAGACAATCTCCATGGCTTGCTAAATCAATCACATTTCTAGCTTTCTTACACTATTCCAAGACCATTCTCTTTGGTAGTCATCTTTTGGTTCTTCTTCTTCTTCTTCTTCCATTTTCCACCATTGAAGCTAAAGCTTGAAGCTTTTGAGGTAAAGCCTTCACCTTTCTTCCATTTTCTTCCCATTTTTGTTTTTCTTGGTCACCTATGTGATCAAGAACTCATCTTTCCATGATTTGAGTGGACATTGTGGAAGTCACTCACATTAGTGTTTTCTTGAAGGTGAAAACGAAAATCAAGAGTAAAAAGGAGTAGCACCATTGTGTTGTCTTCAAATAGGTAAGAGGGAGATGATCCTCTTCAACCAATCTTGGTAGTAAGGAAATGTCTTGTGTGGGTTGTTGTTGATTGTTGAATCCATAAATGGATTTCCCTCTTTGTTATATTATTTTTCATGATAGTGTATTTTGTTGGATTTGTATGAGTTATTAATTTCCTTTATGTGATTTTGGATGCATGTTTGAGCTAATACGATGTTAAAAATGATATTGATTAGTTCGGTTTGAGTTAAAATGACCTAAAGACTCTATTTTTATGCAAGTTCGTGCATGGTAATCTATTACCGAGCTTCTGAGTTACAAAATCATGGTTTCTAGGAAATACGTAATCGATTACATCCTGTGGGTAATCTGTAACATCCCAAAAAATACATATTTGATCATGAATCATCGTCTTATAATATTCTTGATTTTTAGGAATTTTTCTGGAATTTTTCGGAAACGACGAATATTTTAATATATTCCTCGTTTTGCGTGCACACTGGGCTGAGAAATGCTGAGACCAGTGTAACACTCCGAAAATTGATTATTTCACCATGAATAGTCATTTTCCAATATTTGTGATTTATGTGAATTTTTCTGGAATTTTTCGGAAATGATGAATATTTTAATATATTCCTCGTTTTGCGTGAAACTCGAGCAGAGTCGTGAAAACGACTGTAGCGCTTCAAAAATTGGAAAATTATATGACGAATGGTCGTTTTATAATATTTGCAATTTTTGAGAATTTTCTGGGAATTTTCCGGAACCGTCGAATATTTTAATATATTCCTCGTTTTGCGTCTTGAAAGAGAATCGAGAAACGCGATGTTTTCTCGAGAACCTTGGACTATGGACATGTCGACGGGGATCTTACTAAACCCAAGACTTGACACGATTTACGAGATTTCACAATTTTAGAAATCTTAACGGATACATTTAAATCAATACAATGAAAAATTCATCACATCGGATTAATTAAATACCGACTTAACTCAATCATTGTAACTATTATCTATTGGATAATAGTGTGTAATAAAAATACTATCACATTATCCTAATGTAATCCACTTTATATCAAATCTATCTACTTTAATTCAAATTTAATAGTTAAATATTCAAGCTTCCTTAAGAAGCTTTGACCCCAAGCTTTGACCACATGAATTAACTTCCAAAGGAAGCCAATTTTTGTCACCCACTTCTCTCTCTCATTTATGTAATCTGCAGCCCAAAAAGGAGAATGAATTGATTTGAATTATCCAAATAATTCATTTAACTCATTAACTCCCAAAAGCACCCTTTCTTTCTTCTTTTACGTTTCTTCTTCTTCTTTCTCTCTTCAAACATTTCCTTCTTCCTCTTCCAGCACCCTACGTCCAGCCACCCTCAAGAAACCCCAACATTCATAAAAATTTATATCAACCATGTTTTCTTAATCTCCTACTCCTTCTCATCATCTTTTGTGCTTGGAGTTTTCAAGAAAGCTTCCATCTTCAACCATTTCTTGCGAATGCGAGACACGCAAAGGAGATGGAGTTCCTCAACCTGAGACAGGGGAACATGACTTTCAGCGAATACGCAGCCAAGTTTGAAAACTTGGAGAAATTTTCAATACATTACCAGCATCAAACTGATGAAGCCTGGAAATGCTGGAAATTCACCGAAGGACTGAGGTACGAGGTAAAGAAAGCCGTGATTACCTTGAAAATGAAGGTATTCTCGGAACGTTAGACACTTGCTTTGTGAAGTTGAAGCCTTGGAGCAGGCTGAGACGCGAGAAACAGGAACTTTGGGCCTGTACGGTCCCAAAGAGGTGGAGGCAGTGGTTTAAACCGCTTTCAGAAGAAACCCTATTCCCGACCAACGGGGAGTCAACAACAAATCGGTGGAAGTTCAGGTGGAGGTTCTTCTGGGAACCGAACTGGTCAGAATGCGACCTACCCGTCCAAATGCCTGAAGTGTGGGAAAGATCATCTCACAAGAGACTGCACGATAAAAGGAATCATTTGCTTCAGATGTGGCAAACCGGGCCATATGTCCAGAGACTATAACCAAGCAAAGGCTAAACCTTCAGTCAATGCAACCCGAGCCAAGAAACCGCAAGCCGGAGGTTGAGTTTATACTATGAGTGGAGCTGAAGCTTCTGAATCCGAAGACTTGATTCAAGGAGAAGGCGCCATAGAAGGTAATCTCTTAAAAGTACTGTATGACTCTGGGGCAACCCATTCTTTCATATCATATGACTGTGTGCTACGACTTGGTTTACCTGTGTCTGAACTACCTTTCGAATTGACTGTTTCAACCCCCACTGATAAACCGGTAGTTACTACCAAAGTCCTTTGATTGTTGAAGGTCGAATCTTTTCTGTCGATTTGATCCGTTTACCTCTTTCACAGTTAGATATAATCCTAGGAATGGACTGGTTATCTTCCAACCATGTTCTTAGATTGTTCTAGTAAGACCATAGTCTTTCCCGTGGATGAGAATTCTAGATACTTGACGGCAACCAAGCACGAGCTTTCTTGAAAGAAGGAGCTCGTGGGTACATGCTATTATCTTCTTTGAAAGTTGAGAGTGAGGCTGATTTGAGTACTATTCCCAGTAGTGAAGGAATTTCCCGAGATCTTCCCGAAGAAGGACCAGGTTTACCACCGGCACGTGAGATCGAGTTTGCTATTGATCTAGTTGCTGGTCCCGTGTCTATAGCACCTTACCGTATGTCACCGACAGAATTAGCCGAACTTAAGAAGCAGCTAGAAGAGCTTTTGGAGAAGCAGTTCGTTAGACCAAGTGTATCCCCGTGGGGAGCACCTGTGTTACTAGTTCGAAAGAAGGACGGTACCTCAAGATTGTGTGTGGACTACATTGACAATGAAGAACAAATATCCTCTCCCGAGAATCGATGACTTGATGGACCAACTGAAGGGGGCAGCAGTATTTTCGAAGATTGACTTGAGATCTGGGTATCATCAGATAAGAGTGAAGACGGAGGACATACCCAAGCGCACCGTACGCGATACGGTCATTACGAGTATCTTGTGATGCCGTTTGGTGTGACGAATGCGCCTGCTATTTTCATGGACTATATGAACCGCATCTTTCGTCCGTACTTGGATAAGTTTGTTGTCGTCTTCATTGATGACATCCCGATATATTCCCAGAATCAGGAGGATCATCTGAGCACCTCGGATAGTTCTTCAGATTTTGAAGGAAAAGGAACTGTATGCCAAGCTGTCGAAGTGCGAGTTTTGGCTAGATGAGGTGAAGTTCTTGGGTCATGTGATCTCAAAAGAAGGAATTGCAGTGGATCCATCCAAAGTAGAAGCAGTACTGCAGTGGGAACAACCGAAGTCAGTGACGGAAGTCCGTAGTTTCGTTGGTTTAGCCGGATATTACCGGAGGTTCATAGAAGGGTTTTCCAAGATTGCCGGACCGCTCACTCAATTGACAAAGAAGAATCAAGCTTTCGAATGGACTGATAGATGTGAGCAGAGTTTTCAAGAGTTGAAGAAACGACTGACTACCTCACCTGTATTAGTGTTACCTGATCCGAATGAACCGTTCGAGGTGTATTGTGACGCTTCGTACCAAGGATTGGGATCTGTTCTTATGCAACACCGAAAGGTGGTAGCCTACGCTTCGCGACAGTTGCGAGTGCATGAAAAGAATTACCCGACTCATGATTTGGAGTTGGTAGCTGTGGTTTTTGCTCTGAAGATATGGAGACATTTCCTTTATGGAGCGACATTCAACATCTTCAGTGACCACAAGAGCTTGAAGTACTTGTACGATCAGAAAGAGTTGAATATGAGGTAGCGGAGATGGCTGGAGTTTTTAAAGGATTATGATTTCCAGTTGTTGTACCACCCTGGCAAGGTGAACGTCGTGGCTGACGCCTTAAGTAGAAAGACTATCAGTGTTTCTGCCTTGATGATTAAGGAAAGAGATCTCATTGAACAATTTAGAGATGTATGGTCATTTGTTAAGTTGGAACCCGGAAGAATTTGCATGAATATGGTTACCATCTCAAGCGAGTTGATGGAAGACATACGGGAAAAACAGAAGACCGATGAATTCTTGCAAGGAATAAGAGAACAAATGAAACAAGGCGAGAAAACAGAGTTCGAAGAAGGAACAGATGGAATTCTGAGATTCCGAGGTAGAGTTTGTATTCCTCGTGACCAAGAGCTTAGACGATATATTGTGGATCATGCCCACACAAGCAAGCTAAGTATGCACCCTGGTATAACCAAGATGTACCAAGACTTGAAGAAGTTGTTCTGGTGGCATGGACTAAAAAGTGATGTCACTAGATGTGTATCGACTTGTCTAGTCTGTCAAAAAGCCAAAGTGGAACATCGACACATTCTTCGCAACCATTGTCTATTCTGAATGGAAGTGGGACAGACATCGCAATGGACTTTGTTGTGGGATTGCCAAGGACAAGGATGGGACATGACTCGATTTGGGTAATAGTTGATCGACTTACAAAATCGGCTCATTTCCTCCCGATTAACATAAGGTACAGTTTGGAAAAGCTGACCCGACTGTATATCGGGAAAATTGTCAGATTACATGGTGTGCCTACGAGTATAATCTCGGATAGGGATCCGAGGTTTACCTCAAAGTTTTGGCAAAGTTTACA
The DNA here is from genome assembly GCA_029884605.1 of Ormosia emarginata. NCBI lineage: Eukaryota > Viridiplantae > Streptophyta > Magnoliopsida > Fabales > Fabaceae > Ormosia > Ormosia emarginata. Next base: position 19,436,455 of record JAQQTP010000074.1, on the reverse strand, counting down.
AGCTTCGTTGGGGACGAGATTGCGCCTGAGTTCGGCGTATCATCCGCAAACCGATGGTCAATCGGAAAGAACGATCCAATCTCTAGAGGACCTACTTAGAGCTTGTTCTATGGAACAGACTGGAAGTTGGGATGAAGTTCTACCACTGGTGGAGTTCACCTACAATAACAGTTATCATTCGAGTATAGGGATGGCACCCTATGAAGCTCTGTATGGAAGACGGTGTCGAACACCATTATGTTGGTACCAAGACGGCGAGCGTCTTACGATCGGACCAGACATTATCCAGCAGACGACTGAGAAGGTTAAGATGATTCAAGAGAAGATGAGAACTGCTCAGAGCCGACAGAAGAGCTATGTGGATAAGAGAAGAAAGCCTCTTGAGTTTGAAGAAGGTGAGCATGTGTTCCTGAAAGTCACACCCACGACTGGGGTCGGCCGGGCCTTGAAATCTAGAAAACTCACTCCAAAATTTCTTGGACCTTACCAAATTCTTCGCCGGATAGGTCCAGTAGCTTACCAGATAGCCTTACCCCCTATTCTTTCAAACATACATAATGTATTCCATGTGTCACAACTTCGTAAATATTTACCTGATCCAAGTCATGTCATAGCACCGGACACAGTACAGTTAAAAGAGAACCTGACCTATGAAACGTCTCATGCGAGAATCGAGGATCGACGGATAAAGCAAATACGGGGCAAGGAGATTCCATTGGTAAAGGTGATTTGGAATGAAGCAACTGGTGATGCGACTTGGGAATTGGAAGATAAGATGAAGGAGCAACATCCAGAGTTGTTTTAAGGTATGTAAATTTCGAGGACGAAATTCCTTTTAGTTGGGGAGTGTTGTAACATCCCGAAAAATACATATTTGATCATGAATCATCGTCTTATAATATTCTTGATTTTTAGGAATTTTTCGGAAACGACGAATATTTTAATATATTCCTCGTTTTGCGTGCACACTGGGCTGAGAAATGCTGAGACCAGTGTAACACTCTGAAAATTGATTATTTCACCATGAATAGTCATTTTCCAATATTTGTGATTTATGTGAATTTTTCTGGAATTTTTCGGAAACGGCGAATATTTTAATATATTCCACGTTTTACGTGAAACTCGAGCAGAGTCGTGAAAACGACTGTAGCGCTTCAAAAATTGGAAAATTATATGACGAATGGTCGTTTTATAATATTTGCAATTTTTGAGAATTTTCTGGGAATTTTCCGGAATCGTCGAATATTTTAATATATTCCTCATTTTGCGTGTGCACTGAGCAGAATCAGAGAAACGCGATGTTTTCTCTGAGAACCTTGGACTATGGACATGTCGATGGGGGATCTTACTAAACTCGAGACTTGACACAGTTTACGAGGTTTCACAATTTTTGAGAAATCTTAACAGATACATTTAAATCAATACAGCGAAAAATTCATCTGTCAGATTAATTAAATACTTGACTTCATTAACTGTAACTATTATCTATTGGATAATAGTGTGTAATAAAAATACTATCACATTATCCTAATGTAATCCACTTTATATCAAATCTATCCACTTTAATTCAAATTTAATAGTTAAATATTCAAGCTTCCTTAAGAAGCTTTGACCCCAAGCTTTGACCACATGTATTAGCTTCCAAAGGAAGCCAATTTTTGTCACCCACTTCTCTCTCTCATTTACGTAATCTGCAGCCCAAAAAGGAGAATGAATTGATTTGAATTATCCAAATAATTCATTTAACTCATTAACTCCCAAAAGCACCCTTTCTTTCTTCTTTTACGTTTCTTCTTCTTCTTTCTCTCTTCAAATTTCCTTCTTCCTCTTCCAAAGACCCTACGTCCAGCCACCCTCAAGAAATCCCAACATTCATAAAAATTTACATCAACCATGTTTTCTTAATCTCCTACTCCTTCTCATCATCTTTTGTGCTTGGAGTTTTCAAGAAAGCTTCCATCTTCAACCATTTCTCAAGCTTTGAAGGTGAGCTTGCATGGCTGAAAAATTTCAGACCTCCCCTCCCATTTTCGTTTCTGGTTTCCTCTTGATTTAATGGTCATTTTCTTCTTCTTTTTCACATCATTACAATGTTCTAACTTAGACCACATTTTCTAGGGTTTTTGAGCTTCAAATCCGAAAATCAAGTGCTTCTTGGAATTTTCTTGGTTCTTCATCTTGGTAAGAGGAAGATTAATCCTCCTCAACCTCTTTAGCAACTAGGAATCTTGTGTTTGATTTTTGGAAGAAAAACCACATGGTGGTTGTTCTTGAAATTGCTTGAAATTGATTTCTTGAATGTTATCTTAATTTAGCTTTGAGTAGTTGATTGAGTGGTTAATTATTCATGTAATTTTGTGATTGAAATCTATGAATGCTTGCTGGAAAATTCTGGTTGCTGGACCCCTGAATGTGTCACGGTTTTGGGGCTGTTTTGGGCTGGAAAATGAAGGGCAAATGATGCTTAAATTTTGACCAATGCAAGGCTAATTAAATCAAGTAGTTAAGGTTGATTCAAGTGGACAAAATTCTGGTTGTTGGACCTTGGTGAGTGCCACGGTTTTGGGCTGTTTTAAGAGCAGAATTTTGGTTGACATTGTGTCAAGAATAATGCTAGGCAAATTAAGTAAAGGAAGACTAAACTAGTGAGAAGAAAATTTGTAACCTAGGACCCTATGGAGTGCCACGGTTTTGAGGGCTTGAATGAGGGGAAAGATAACAAATTTGAGATGTCAAGACTTGAATTAATTAAGTAACCAAACATAGATTAAATAGTAGGAAACTAGCAACAATAATTTTTAGGATGGATTGTGGTTAAGATTTAGGAGATAAGCTAAATTTGGAAGGTAACTATAAGAATCAAATAACTTGGATCAAAATAACAAGTAAATGGACCTAATGATGTGAACATGATTTATTTGAAACCTTGGGAAGGCCACGACCTCTAGGTGAAAATTTGGGTTAAGATTCCATAACCCATTACTCGGATTACAAGTAATCAAAGAATACAAGAGATTAAGGATTTCATAAACCTTAATGAACCAATGAGATAATTTTCACAAGACTTGGAGATTTTAGAAATCCATAATGGACCTAAAATATGTTCCTTGAATTATAAATTGATATTATGTTGATATTGGGTTCTTTTTGGATGCAAATTTGCTTATTGCACTCTCTTGATCAAATGTGGTATATTATGCTATTGTATGAAATTGTGGATCATACATGTTCATGCATAGAGTCCTATGCATTGTGAATGTCCGTGTGGACTGTTGTAAGGCCAAGTTGCCTAGGAGATTGAACACACCTTTGTGCGGGTGCGAGTAGACAAGTGTGGGTCTTGTTATGACCTTGGGGGCGTCGGGGTGTGGGTCCTCCACAATGGGTAGTTGGTAGCTCCTTTGCCCGTGGGGCAAACCGATGCAAACGCACCGACGATCCGGACTTGACACTATCCTATATCGTGATCTAGTGTAGAATGTCTATACAATGCCATGATTGTGCACGAGAAAATTTATTGATAGCACTGGCCTCGGCAGCCGAGTCACAGACATGTCTCCTGATCTTTCTCTCCGACTGTTTGAGTCTAGCTCCATGGAGTAGGAAATTGAACATTGTGTCCATGCATCGTGGAATATTTCTGTCATCTGAAAATTGTTGTTTACACGGTATTTGACTGTCTGAATTTAACTGCCTGGATGTTATGAATTATTACTACCTTTATTAATGATTGCCTGACTGGTTATCTGTTTAAAAGCTTATTTATTGCCTTTACATGCTACGTGGGCGTTATGCGCCGTTTGGTTCTTGGTTGCTGTATTGGTATTGATGGTAGGATGTCTTACCTCTTTCCCTGGGCTTCTATTATTTGCTGTTTATGTGCACCCTGTACTGATCGAAGACGATGGTGAAGAGACAGAAGATCCTGCCTTCCCCGGCTTCTGGCCTGCACAGGATTGACTTCTACTGCGACGATGTCTGCACGTATGCGTGGGTTCTTGGGAGATGTGCGTCTGACCTTCCTTGGAGGGCCGAAGTGCTGACACATCAACCTGAACTCCGACTGCTGCGTGTATGTGGGAGACGTGTCGATAGCACTTGCGTGGAGACGTCATGAGGCTCTTGTCCTCACTTGCTACCTCAGCTTACGCCTGGAGTTTTACCTGCCTATCAGGGAGATGTGGGGTTCCCGTTATTACACTCCGCAGGAGGATTCATTTGATTCCACCGCTTGGGCTCCGTCCCGCGCCTCTGTGGCTCCTATGGATGAGTCCTCGGATGAGGAAGATCCTGATGAGGGTCCTCCTGAGGATCCTGAATCGGTCCCTTTTTATTTGAGGGGTCGATGATCATTGGTGGCTACTGATGGTTGCCGGTGTTTTATTTTTGGGGGCCTCGATGTACTTTTCTTTTGGTTGGGCATACATTTTGTATATGCATGTTTCCCTTGGGGTGGGTATAGTTTTGCTTTTTGATGATGGCCAGGCTTGTATTTATAAAATAGTTGTATTAAATTCTATATATATATATATATATGCATGCTATTCAGGTGCAAATTTCTAAGTATTGTTTTATTCATTACTTTTATCCGCACTCCGTAGTATCCTTATTATTCTTATTATAAAAAAAAAAATATTGCCAAGTTTGCTCACATGGTTAAACATTAATTAATTAAAATGAACCGGGTCTTAATCGTTGTTTATTTAATTTCCGCATTTTACTTTATTTGACAATGTGACGTTCCCTCCCAAAAAGGGGCGTTACATAATCGATTACGGAGGTTCTGTCCAGCTGGTAATCGATTACCAGAGCTGTGTAATCGATTACCTAGTTCCTGGAGTTACAATCGGGTTTCTGGGAAGCTATGTAATCGATTACATCCTTTATATAATCGATTACAGAGGTTCTGCCAAGCTGGTAATCGATTACCAGATCCATGTAATGGATTACCTGGACTCAAAAATGAGATTTTTGAGCTGAAAATGAAGAAAACATGGTTTCTTATCCCTTGTAACTCAAACATAAATCTTAAACTCCAGATTCAAGGATTTTATTCACTTAAATGCAACAGGATTATACATCCAAACCAATGATGGAGAAATGATTTTGAAAATAGAATTTTTGGATCTATAACATGGAAATTTCGGTATGTGTGCAATGATGGACATGTATATGTATTGATATTAAGAATTATTTGATGAAATTGCTAGTTCCTATGTGGGGCCAAGTGATCAATCAATTTTGAGCCATTCATTATTGCTTTATATTTGGCCTAATTGATGCTAATTGTGTCCAATATTATGTTTGTAGATGAGTTTTAGATGATTGGTCTTCATTGAGCTTAATTGTAATAACTTCATTCATTTTCGAATTTTAACTCATTTTGACCTTTCTGTCTTTTACAGGCCATAACTTGGGCTACAAATATCGTATTTGGATGATCTTGGAGTCCCCTGAAAGCTGAGACGACGATCTACAATCTTATGTCTAATGCAAGTTTTCTAGTTCAGCTAGATTCAAGGTGAAATTGGGCCTCAAATTTAGGACGCTGTTGCTGTCACAAAGCTTGGACCTTTCCTCAATGATTTGGGCCTAACTCTCTCAATTTAAGCCCAATTAAGGCAAATGATATGTCTCTGAAAAGCTTATTCAGAGGGCTACAGTTTGGGCTAGGGGTAGATTAGGAATTACATAAGAATTTTCAGTTACAAATAGGTTAAGGCAGATTTCGAATTGACCTTTGATTTGTTGTTGTTCAGTTTTAACAGATTTGAGCTGAAACCTTTTCTCTCTTTTCATCTTCTTTATTTTTGTTTTTCCCTTTTCTCTGCATTTTCGTAATGGCCATGGAAGGCTAAAGCTCCAATCAATCCAAGGAATTTAATGATTGTGGTTAGAGTTTTGAGTTCTCTTGCTCAATTGTAAATTCTGTTTGTGTTCTTCCCTCTTCTCCTTCTTCAATTGATTTCTGATTATGAATTCGAAATTGAAGTTAGAATTAGGGTTAATTAATCTGAATCTAATGGAGAATAGATCATCGATTGATAATCTATGTTAATCCGAATTTGTTCCTAATTCAATCTTAATCAAGAATTGCAATTGTGATTCTGTTTTAATTGATGAAATTCTAGGTGATTATCTAGTTGAATTCGAATTAACAGAGGTGTAAGCAATAGAATTCCATTCTCTTTGAACAATGATTAATTCTGCCACTTAAATTGAAGACCTTGGATTGGTGTTTCCTTAATTGAATTTTATTAAAATTTGAATTCGTTTTCTGTTATTATAATGAACAAAATCCCCCACTTATTGATAACTTCTAACATGCTTGAGAAATCCGAATTGGTCCTTGGGAGATGACCTAGGTTATACACTATGCTATATTCCATTGTAAATCATAGTCTATTTTGAGGCGAGTGCGACATCGCCGATCACCAAGCTCTTGATGAAATTATGACATGTTAATATTGAAATATGAATATATGCCATTGAGGCAATGCTTTTGATAAATGTATTATTAATATGATATATGGATATTGAGGAATACTCATGTGCCATTGAGGCAATGCATATGATAAATGTATCATTAATATGAATTATTGACAATGAGAATGAATATATATGCCATTGTGGTATGCTCATGATGAACGCATCATTGATAAACATACATAATTGGACATTGTGTCATCATCATATGTGTTGTCCGTTGGACATTGTTAGAAAAGATGTGTATGCCTAGGTGTTTGAATAACACCTATGTGCGGGTGCGAATAGACTACGCGTAGGTATCATATGTTGATGACCCTGGGGGCGTCGGGGTGCGGGTGCCACACATGGACAGTTATGCGCTCCTCTGTGCCGTAGGGTAGACCGATGTAAACGCACCGACGATCCGGACTGAGATGCTATCCTATATCGCGATCAACGGTTGAGGTGCCATGTATAAGCCATTGTTGCCCAAATATTTTATGAGATGAAGCACACTGTTTTTACAGGCTAACGACATACTAGCATTACTCCTTGATCATTCACTCCGAAAATGTTTATGTCTAGCTCCATGGAGTAGGAATTTTGGTACCATTTGCATTGTGAACTGTTAGTCTCATAATTCATTGAGCATGAGCATTTGTAACTATGAATCAATAATTGTTTTATTACTATAATAATTATTTGACTGGTTTACTATTGACAATTCTTACTGTTGTTGGACATTATTGCTTTTACTGTTAATTATAATTATTACTGTGATTGGACTATTGCTTTAAATGAAGTTATGATTATTTGAATTGCCTTATTGTTCATTATCTGAGATGTTATTGTTGTTTCTATCTAAATTCTTATTTTTACTACTACTGTTGATAAAGGTATGTGTTGTGATGTTATTTGGGTGTCCTGCGCCATTTCGTTTTCTTGCTGCCACATTGGTATTGAATGTTGGGTATCTCACCTCTTTCCTGTATTTTTGTATTTCTGTTTTATATTTATGTTTGATAAAAGATCGTGAAGGAGATGAAGAGGGACCACCCCTCTGCCAAGGGGATTAGACGTTTGGACAATATTTCTTTGATTTCGTACGAGTGCTGTTGCGTGGAGGCATTGATGCCGGACTTGTCGACTAGGAGTCCGACCGTCGTATATGTATATGGGGTTGCGGCTTTGTCTGCTAGTAGTACCTACCCCAGGGTTACTACTCCCCCTTTAGTGTTTCGTTCCCGTTGTATTTTATTTAAATATGTAAGTATTATATTTTATGTTATCAGTGCCTTGTGTTAAGGACATATACATTATATATATGGAATATGTTTTTCTTTCAGTGATTGTGTTTTAATGGCTAATTTCTAAATATGTTTCATTCTGAGGCTTGTATTTTCTACTTATACGTAAATGTGGAATCAAATTTCTTTTTATCTGAAATTACTCTTTTGTTGACACTGTGACATGCCTGGATTTAGTAACTGTAGTGCAATGACGATTGGGCCGCAGTTGTTAGATTTAGGTGTGTTACACTAGGTGGTATTAGAGCAGTTCATCCTGTTGAGCCAGGGTATGGACTTGCTATGCTTAGGCATATTAGAACTTTTGTATGTTATGCATTTCCTTGTCTCTTGATTGAGATGATTGGAAAGGAATGCATGGCTTGCCATAGGTTGAATGTTAGTAGCTACTGTTATACAGTTGCATGATATTGAGGATTGGCCTACTCAATATGTCATGTTCTGTGTGTATAAGAAACTGTGACTTCACCTAGGCATACTATACTAGAAATTGGAATTTTTTTGTAAGGAGATCAAGAGGTTTTGGAAAAACCAATCTTTTGGAGAAAGGAATATCTGGTGTTAGTTGGGTCCGGGAAGCTGTTTGGAATTTGACGACTTGCAGAAGTTACGCCATAGGAGGCAGAATGAAGAAGTTCGAGTTGGAGACTGTTAGGATCCGTGAATCAAATTTGTTTTGCTTGAATTGTGTAATTCTGTGTGTTTGGTTTCCAAAAGGAGATAATGTTGTTTGAAATAATTATTTTGTTTGTTGTGTTATGTTCGTCTTCAGAGAAAGTCAATGACTCGCGGTAGATATACAAGGACAATGGCTCGTGGTGGACGTGCTCATGTGAGCGCAGTATGAGCTGATGGAAGTACCACTGCAACTGCAGAAGAAAGGCAAGGGAGAGCTGATGCGATAACTCACCAAGAGCTGAGGGCTGCACAACGATGAGGATTGGAAATTGAAGTTCCAAATCGGTTGAAGGAATGTCAGACTTGGGATAACCTTGGACTACCTAGACTCCACAAGAGGAATAATAGAAAGGCCAATCAGTTCAAGCGAAAACCATACTCTTGATTGTCAGGAGAGCGACAACCACATCTGACTCATGGGGAAAATGCTAGTGGCAGTAGATCCAATCAGACCCCGACATTTTTGCCAAAATGTAAGAAATGTGGAAAAAACCACTCAACCAAGGAATGTAACACCAAGAGAATGTTCTGTCTCAAGTGCAGAAAAGAGCACCTAACAAGGGACTGCAAATTTGCGGGGATCATCTGCTTTAAATGTGGAAAGCCTGGACACGTTTCCCACAATTGCAACTAAGCGAAGGCAAGTTCTTCATTCAATGCTGCAAGGGCTGTGCAACCACAAGCAGAAGCTAGAATTTACACCCTGGGAGGAGCTGAGACCTCTAAGTTTGAAGATCTAAACAACAGAAATTGTACCTCAATTGATGATCTCGTAATCGTGTTGTATAATTCTGGGGGTAACCCTTCCTTTTACAATTTGTAACTGTATGGATCATTTGGATTCATCTATATTTTCATTGACATTGACCTAATTACTTTTATCTCTATTACCAAGATTTGTCGTTGACAACCAAGTTTGTTTACTTCATCCTATTCTACCAAAAGTCGAATCTTTTGTTGATCTGACTTGCATACCTAAAGCTATACCTATTAGAGTTTATGATTTCAGGAATTGGTTGATCATTTTCTAGTCGTATTCGGCTAGATCGTCCCGATGAAAACCTTAGTGGTTTTCAAAACCAAGACTTTTAAATTCGTAACGGCCAACAAGGTTGGAGCTTTGTGAGGGAAAGGAACTTGAGGATACATTCTAATATCTTCCTTAGAGGACAAAGGGAAGGGAATATAAATGTTACTCTTCTAGTCAAAGAGTTCTGCATGAGGAGTTACAGTGCTGTCAGTTAAGGAGAATAATGGAATTTCTCGGTGAGATGAGGACTGTCGCTGATTGAACAAGATTACAATCAAGGATGAGTGTCCTCAGAGAAAGATGAACGATTTGATGGATCAGTAATGAAGGAATCATTGTTCTCTCCAAGATAGATGTACGTTTTGGTCATTTCTAAATTCGTGGGAATTTAAGGATGTTCCCAAAATGGTAATTCAAATGCGTTTTGGACATTATGAGTATCTCGTAATGCCGTTCGGAGTGACAACTACTCTTGTTATATTCATAGACTACAAGAATCAAATCTTTCATCCCTACCTAGAACAGAATCGTTGTTGTCATTAATAATGACATTCTGATCTATTCTCGAAGGTATGGATAGGCATGTTGGACACCTCGATCCAATTTTTCAGACCTTAAAGGAGAAGGAGCGAATGCCAAAGTATCAGAGTACGAAATTCTCGTTTGAGGAGGTTTAGTTTTGAGTCACGAGAATGCAGATGAAGGGATTGCTGTGAGTCCATCAAAAGTTGAAGCAGTCTTGTAATGGGAAGAACTGGAGACCATGATACCGTCGCAACTTACCGGGTTAGTTGGTTTCTGTTGAAGGAGCGTCGATGAGCTCTCCAAGATAGTGGAATCTCTTATGTAGTTTACAAGAAGAGAATTAAACTTCTACGGACTAACACAGGTGAAGAAAGTTTTCTAGGGATTGAGGAGATGTCCGGATGCTCACTTGTATTGGTTCTACCTAATTTCGGGAACTGTTTGAAATACTTTGTGGCACTTCGCATTGAGGTCTAGGATGTGTGCTCATGTAAAGTTGGGAAGTTGTGACTTACGCCTTGAGATAGTCGATGGTGCATGATGAGGATTACCCAACTCATGGCTTAGAGGTAGCCGCAGTTATAATTGCTCTGAGAGTACAGAGACACTTTCTATATGGAGCGACATTCAACGCCATTAGCAATCACAAGCACTTGAAGTGTCTGTTTGACGAAAAGGAACTAAACATGAGATAGAGAAGGTGACTAGAAGTTTTGAAGAAGTATGACCTCTAGCTTTAGTATCATCTTGGAAAAGCAAACATCATGGCCGACGCTTTGAACTGTAAACTACTTAATATCCTCATTATGATGGTTAAGAAGAAGGAATTAATGGAGTAATTCAAGGACATGTGATTGTCATTGGAAATGACACTGGATGGAGTATGTCTAGACATGGTTATTATTTCGAATGATCTGTTGGGAGAAATCTAAGAGAATTAGAAAAGTGACTAAGATATACCAAGATTTAAAGTAGAAGTATCCGTAGTAAGGAATGGAGAGAGACATTACTAAACATATATCGCCCTGTATGGGTTACCAATAAACTCACTCCAAAATTCTTCGGACTATATCAAATTCCGTTTCGAATTTGGTCTGGTAGCCTAACAACTAATTTTTGTCATCCTTTCTTTCTAAATCTTTGTGAAATCTTCCATATATCGTGGTTGCGAAAGTATATCCCCGATTCAGCCCTATCATTAAACTAAACATGGTACAGTTCAGAGAGAGTCTGATTTATGAGAAGCTTCTTGTGAAGATCAAGGATAGGAGAACAAAGCAACACGGAGATATAAAGATCACAATAGTAAAGGTGATCTGAATTGACGCGACTAGAAGCGCGATGTGAAAGTTGGAAGGCAAGATGAAGGAATTACATCCATGTTTATTCTAAAGGATGAAAATTTCGAGGACGAAATTTCTATTTGAAGGGGAGTGTTGTAACATCCCGAAAATTAATAATTTTAGGATAAATAGTTATTTTATAATATTTGTGATCTTTGGGAATTTTTTTGTATTTTTCTGAAAGCGCAAAATATTTTAATATAATTTCTCATTTTACGTGCAAACTGAGCGGGCCCGGGAAAATGAGATATTTTTCTCGAGAACCTTGAGCTATGGAAACGTCGATGGGGGATCTTACTAAACGCGAGGCCAGACACGACTTACGAGGTTTCACGTTTTTTTGAGAAATTTTAACAAATAAAATAATAATTACTGTGTAAATTTTATCTGTCAGATAAATTAATACTGACTTCGGTCAACTATAACAATTATCTACTAAATAATATTATGTATTAAAAACCTTATCACATTATCCAAAATCTACTTTGTGTCACATCTATTAGCTTTATTTTCAAAAGAAAAATTAATTTAACAAGAGCTTAAAGAGGGAAGCTTCTTGGAAACTTCCCTAATAATACACATGTTTCTTTTTCTCTTTCTTCCCTCCCCACTCACTCCACGACAGAAGCCATTTGGGAGCCCAATATTCACATCCTCACTTTTAATTCTTCACTCTCACATTTCTAAACATTTCCTCTCTTCTCATTTTCTTCAAGCACTCTTCTCTTCCTCTTTTCTTCTTCCTTTTCCACCGTACACTCACCTCTTGGAGACAATCTCCATGGCTTGCTAAATCAATCACATTTCTAGCTTTCTTACACCATTCCAAGACCATTCTCTTTGGTGGTCATCTTTTGGTTCTTCTTCTTCTTCTTCCATTTTCCACCATTGAAGCTAAAGCTTGAAGCTTTTGAGGTAAAGCCTTCACTTTTCTTCCATTTTCTTTCCATTTTAATTTTTCTTGGTCACCTATGTGATCAAGAACTCATCTTTCCATGATTTGAGTGGACATTGTGGAAATCACTCACATTAGTGTTTTCTTGAAGGTGAAAACAAAAATCAAGAGCAACAAAGACTAGCACCATTGTGTTGTCTTCAAATAGGTAAGAGGGAGATGATCCTTTTCAACCAATCTTGGTAATAAGGAAATGTCTTGTGTGGGTTGTTGTTGGTTGTTGAATCCATGTATGGATTTCCCTCTTTGTTATGTTGTTTTTCATGATAGTGTATTTTGTTGGATTTGTATGAGTTATTGATTTCCTTTATGTGATTTTGGATGCATGTTTGAGCTAATATGGTGTTAAAAATGATATTGATTGGTTTGGTTTGAGTTAAAATGACCTAAAGACTCTGTTTTTATGCAAGTTCGTGCATGGCAATCGATTACACACCATCTGTAATCGATTTCCGAGCTTCTGAGTTACAAAATCATGGTTTTTGGGAATTATGTAATCGATTACATCTTGTGTGTAATCGATTACGGAGGTTCTGTCTAGCTGGTAATCGATTACCAGAGCTGTGTAATCGATTACCAGGTTCCTGGAGTTACAATCGGGTTTCTGGGAAGCTATGTAATCGATTACATCCTTTATGTAATCGATTACAGAGGTTCTGCCAAGCTGGCAATCGATTACCAGATCCATGTAATCGATTACAGAACCCAAAAATGAGATTTTTGAGCTGAAAATGAAGAAAACATGGTTTCTTATCCCTTATAACTCAAACATAAATCTTAAACCCTAGATTCAAGGATTTTATTTCACTTAAATGCAACAGGATTATACATCCAAACCAATGATGGAGAAATGATTTTGAAAATGAAATTTTTGGATCCATAACATAGAAATTTTGGTATGTGTGCAATGATGGACATGTATATGTATTGATATTAAGAATTATTTGATGAAATTGCTAGTTCCAATATGGGGCCAAGCTCTTGATGAAATTATGACATGTGAATATTGAAATATGAATATATGCCATTGAGGCAATGCTTTTGATAAATGTATTATTAATATGATATGTGGATATTGAGGAATACTTATGTGCCATTGAGGCAATGCATATGATAAATGTATCATTAATATGAATTACTGACAATGAGAATGAATATATATGCCATTGTGGTATGCTCATGATGAACGCGTCATTGATAAACATACATGGTTAGACATTGTGTCGTCATGCATATGTGTTGTCCATTGGACATTGTGTGTATACCTGGGTGTTTGATTAACACCTATGTGCGGGTGCGAATAAACTAAGCGTAGGTGTCATATGTTGTTGACCCTGGGGGCGTCGGGGTGCGGGTGCCTCACATGGATAGTTATGAGCTCCTCTGTGCTATGGGGTAGACCGATGCAAACGCACCGACTATCCGGACCAAGACGCTGTCCTATATCGCGATCAACGGTTGAGGTGCCATGTATAAGCCATTGTTGTGCAAATATTTTATGAGATGAAGCACACTGTTTTTATAGGCTAACGATATACTGGCATTACTCCTTGATCATTCACTCCAAAAATGTTTATGTCTAGTTCCATAGAGTAGGAATTTTGGTACCATTTGCATTGTGAACTGTTAGTCTCATAATTCATTGAGCATGAGCATTTGTAACTATGAATCAATAATTGTTTTATTACTATAATAATTATTTGACTGATTTACTGTTGACAATTCTTACTGCTGTTGGACATTGTTGCTTTTACTATTAATTTTAATTATTACTGTGATTGGACTATTGCTTTAAATGAAGTTATGATTATTTGAATTGCCTTATTGTTCATTATCTGAGATGTTATTGTTGTTTCTATCTAAATTCTTATTTTTACTACTACTATTGATAAAGGTATGTGTTGTGATGTTATTTAGGCATCTTGCGCCATTTCGTTTTCTTGCAGCCACATTGGTATTGAATGTTGGGTATCTCACCTCTTTCCTGTATTTCTGTATTTCTGTTTTATATTTATTTTTGATAAAAGATTGTGAAGGAGATGAAGACGGACCACCCCTCTGCTGAGGGGATTAGACGTCTAGATAATATTTCTTCGATTTCGTACGAGTGCTGTTGTGTGGGGGCATTGATGCCGGACTTGTCGACCGGGACTCCGACCATCATTTATGTATATGAGGTTGCGGCTTTATCTGCTAGTAGTACCTACCCCATGGTTACTACTCCCCCCTTAGTGTTTTGTTCCCGCTGTATTTTATTTGAATATGTAAGTATTATATTTTATGTTATCAGTGCCTTGTGTTAAGGACATATACATTATAGATATGGAATATGTTTTTCTTTCAGTGATTGTGTTTTAATGGCTGATTTCGAAATATGTTTCATTCTGAGGCTCGTATTTTCTACTTATAAGTAAATGTCGAATCAAATTTCTTTTTATCTGAAATTACTCTTTTGTTGACACTGTGACACGTCTGGATTTAGTAACTGTGGTGCAATGACGATTAGGCCGCGGTTGTTAGATTTAGGTGTGTTACACCCTGCTTTATCAATTCTCTTTCTCCTTGCAAGAACTTATCAACCTTCTGCTTTTCTCGGATGTCTTCCAGCAAGTCATTTGAAATGGTGACCATGTTCATATAGATCTTGCCTGGCATTAATTCCACAAAAGACCATAGGTCTCTGAATTGTTCTATCAAATCTTTTTCCCAAATCATCATAGTAGAAACACTGATTGTCTTTCTGCTTAAGGTATCGGCCACAACATTCGCCTTTCGAGGGTGATACTGAAGTTGGAAATCGTAATCTTTCAGGAATTCTAACCATCTTCGTTGTCTCATATTCAACTCTTTTTGATCATACAAGTACTTCAGACTCTTATGATCAATAAAGACGTTGAATGTTGCTCTATAGAGATAATGTCTCCATATCTTCAAAGCAAATACAACAACAACTAATTCCAAGTCATGCGTTGGGTAGTTCTTTTCATGCACTAATAATTGTTTTGGGCAAAAGCCACCACTCTTCCGCCTTGCATAAGCACCCAGCCCAATCCTTGGTACGAAGCGTCACAGTACACCTTGAATGGTTCATTCGGATCAGGTAGAAATAACACTGGTGAAGTAGTTAGTCTCTTCTTCAATTCTTGAAAACTCTTTTCACAAGCATCCGTCCATTAAAAAGCTTGATTCTTCTTGGTGAGTTGAGTGAGAGGTCTAGCAATCTTAGAAAACCCTTCAATGAACCTCCGGTAGTATCCTGCTAATCCAACAAAGCTTTGGATTTCTGTCACTGTCTTCGATCTTTCCCATTGAAGAACAACTTCTACCTTCGAAGGATCTACAACAATTCCTTCCCTTGAAATCACATGGCCCAAGAATTTAACTTCATCTAACCAAAACTCACACTTTGACAACTTGGCATACAACTCTTTCTCTTTCAAAGTCTAAAGAGCTATACTGAGATGTTGGGCATGATCCTCCTGATTTTTCGAATAGATCAAGATATCGTCGATGAAAATAACGACGAACCTGTCCAAATAAGGACGAAAGATTCTATTCATATAATCCATGAAAATATTAGGTGCATTAGTCACACCAAAAGGCATCACCAAGTACTCGTAGTGTCCATAACGAGTACAAAAAGCCATTTTGGGAATGTCTTCAACTTTCACTCTGATATGATGGTAGCACGATCGCAAATTGATCTTAGAGAATATTGTCGCTCCCTTCAACTGATCCATCAGGTCGTCTATCCTCGGCAATGGATAGTTGTTCTTAATCGTGACCTTGTTCAACTGACGATAATCCACACACAATCTCGAAGTACCATCTTTCTTCCTAACTAGCAATACTGGTGCTCCCCAAGGTGATACACTGGGGCTTATGAATTGCTTCTCCAAAAGCTCTTCTAGTTGTTTCTTGAGCTCTACTAGCTTTGTAGGTGACATTCGGTAAGGCGCTATGAAAATAGGGCCAGCTCCAGGTATAAGATCAATGGCAAATTCGATCTCCCGCTCCAGTGGTAAACTAGGTATATCTTTGGGAAAAACATCAGGAAATTCTCGAACCACCGAGATTGCGTCCACATCTACCTCATTCTCGACCTTCAAAGAAGACAACAGCATGTATTCCCGAGCTCCTTCTTTCAAGAAAGTTTTCACTTGGTTGGTTGTCAAAAATCTAGAATTCTCATCCAAAGGGAAAACTATGATTTTTCTAGAACAATCTAATAGGACATCGTTAGCAGATAACTAATCCATTCTTAGGATCACATCTAATTGAGATAATGGCAAACAGATCAAATCAATAGAAAAGATTCGACCTTTAACAATCAATGGACAACCCAAACAAACTTTGGTGGTAAGAACAGGTTTAGCAGTGGGAGTTGAAACAGTCAAATCAAAAGGTAAAGAAGACACAGGTAAACCAAGTCTTTTCATACAGTCATAGGAAATAAAAGAATGATTTGCACCTGAGTCGTACAGTACAGTTAAAAGATTACCTTCTATGAGACCTTCCCCTTGTATAAGATCTTCGGATTCGGAGGCTTCAGTACCACTCAGAGTGTAAACTCGACCTCCAGCCTGCGGTTTTACAATTCTAGCAGCATTGACAGAAGGCTCCGCCTTAGGTTGATTGCAGTCATGAGAAACGTGTCTAGGTTTCCCGCATCAGAAACAAATGATCTCCTTGATAGTGCAGTCTTTCGTATAGTGCTCCTTCCCGCACTTCATGCACCTCGGCGTAGACGCCGTTGTTTGACCAGTCGTTCTAGGGCTTCCACTAGGACTTCCACCTTACGGTCGTTGTTGCTGACTTCCAGGTGGTCTAGAATAAGGCTTCTTCTGGTGACGATTAGCGTTACTACTTCCTCCTCTTTAGGACTGGAAAGGCCCAAAGTTTCTGTTTCTTGCATCTCGTGCCTGGTCCAAGTCTTCCACCCCAACGACACATATCAAGTAGTTCCGAGAACTGGGTGATCTTCAAAGTTATGATAGCCCTCTTCACGTCATGTCTGAGACCTTCTTCAAACTTTTGACACTTCCATGCCTCACTCGGTTGATGTTGAAAATAGGTTGAGAATTTGGACAAACTCTCAAACTTGACAGCATATTCACTCACAGTCATATTTCCCTGCCTCAAACCAAGGAATTCTATCTCCTTAGCATGCCTAGCACTTTCTGGGAAATACTTATTCAAGAACCTCTCCTTGAATAATTCCTAATTGATTGCTCGATTTTCAGCCTCCAATACCCTCTGTTCTCTGGTCCACCAATCCTCTGCATCCCCAGTCAGCATGAATGCAACATAAGTCACTTTCCTATCGTTAGCACAATTCATGTCCGTGAAAATCTTTTCTAGCTCTTTGATCTACAGAGTAGCTTTCTTAGGATCAAACTCTCCTTTGAATTGTGGAGGGTTAGTACGACGAAACTCTGCTAGATTCTGGGCATCAGCCATAGCCTCCAATTGTTGTGCAGTCCTCGCTTGCTGTTGAGCCGTTTACTGGTTTTGCTGAAGCATTGCTTCAGCCAGCTTCTAGATCGGTTCGATTGCAGCAGTCATGTCTCCTCTACGAGCCATAATCCTTCTCAAATCAAGCTATACAAAACACAAGGAAAAGTTAGATGTATCCTCTCAAAATACCAAACACAGAGAATCACACAACACAAACAAGATAGTCCAAAACCACATGACCCAAAAGAAAACCTAAACCAAGAGCTTTAATACCAAGACAGTGTAATGCCCTTTTTTCTCAATACCATGAAGAAGGAACGTCACACCATAATACTAAAGACACGAAATAAATTTGTGAAAAATAATAGTTACAGTAATTAATTAAGACTTGGTTCATTATTAGCATAAGATTAAACAGTTTGTATTCTTGGATGATAAAATAATCGAGTATTGAAATGTCTATACACATTTATTATTATTTTTTATTTTTGTATAATATAACAGTAATGAGATAATAACAATTATCAATACGATAATTTCAGAACAGAATTTATAAATGTACATCCACAATATATATATTATAAGCATTAGCCTGTTTTAGTTACATCACAAAATATACAAAAGTAAAGGCTTTACCCACCCAAGATAGATACAAATTTACACCCATGAACTAGCAAAACATTAGGCTTCCCCAAAAAGATAATGGTTAGCCATTAGTAGCCACCTATAGTATCAGCGCTTAAGACTGACGAGAAGGGACCGTAGCCGGGTCCTCCTCAGGGTCCTCATCCTCCGCTGAAATAGCCATCGGGGCGACCAAATTTCGGGCAGAAGACCAAGCAGTGGAGAAGAAAGAATCCTCTTAAGGGGTGTAGAACATATCAGTCCACACGTCCCTCATGGGTAGGTAAAATTCTAAAATAACAAAAACTGAAAAATAAAAAAAAAGGCATCTTAATGACCCCAAGATAAAGACACAGTCTGCTCCCCGCGGTAGACATATCGGTCCATCTCCACTTGCAAGTGCCAGCAATCGGGTCCCCTATGAAAGGTCAACTTCATGTACCCCAAAAAGCGGCGTGGGCATGACGACATCCTCAATAGCTCTAGTCCAAGTATGGCCAGAAACCAAGAAACTCAGTCATTTCCTTCTCTTCCTCACGAACGTCTTCTAGGAATCATATAAATGAACAAAAATATCGAAATATAGAAAGAGGTTAGACACCCAGCTTTCAGTACAAAAATGGTAGCAAGAAAACGAAACGGCGTTGGATGCCTACATATAAACACAATTCATATATCCATTTATAGTAATAGTTAAGATTGACAGTAAGAGCATAATAATAGTAAATAGTATTACAGACTATCAGCAGCAGACAAACAACATTAATATTTCAAACAATCAAATAATTATTGCAGTAATAATAATAGATACTCTTCACAATTATAAATGCTCATGCACAATGAATTATGAGACTGACAGTCCACAATTCCAAAAGGTACCAAAATTCCTACTACATGGAGCTAGACGTAAACATTTTCGGAGTGAATGATCAAGGAGTAATGCCAGTATCTTGTTAGCCAAAATAATTAGTGTGCTCATCTCATAAAAACATTTGCACAATACGGCTTATACATGCAACCTCAATAGTTGATCGCGATATAGGATAGCATCTCAGTCCGAATCGTCGGTGTGTCGCATCGGTCTATCCCATGGCCCCAGTGGAGCTACCACTGTCTATTGTGAGACACCCGCATTCTGACGCCCCTAAGGCCAACCACTATGACCCTACGCTTAGTCTACTCGCACCTGCACATAGGTGTTATCCAACTCCTAGGCATACATCACCTTTCTCAACAATGTCTAACAGACAACACATATGCATGACGACACAATGTACATCATGTATGTTTATCAATGATACAATAATCATACAATATACCACAATGGCATATCTAAATATACATAGTTCAATATCAACATGTCATAGTATCAATATGTCACAAATTCCTCAAGTACGAAATCAACAAACACTAAGCCCACATAGGGATCCACAATGACATAGAATCAATTTTCAACATCAATATATATTTAGGGTTCATCCCTTATCATAAGTCCACATTTTGGATTCAAATTCTCAAAATCTTATGCTTTGGTCAATTATGACATTTTTTGATTGAATAGCCCTTCAAAACTGTGTCCTTCTTGAGTGTTGTTATTCAATCCAATCCTTCCACTTTATTAAGGATTATGAATGTCTCTAAATTCCTAATTTCCAAAGATGTATCAAGGCACCATTCAACCTCTAATTTTCTCTAAAAATCGTGGCCTCACTAGGTCATCAAGGTTCCAATTTCCTTCTATTTTATGCATCAATTACTTAGTATCTAATCATTTAAATTTTATTTCACGCAAAACCAATCCAATCTCTTAACTTTCAAGATCAAAACTGTGGCTTCATCCTAGGGTATTAAACCCTTAAAATTCTCCATTCATTAATTTTAATATCATCATTTAACAATTAATCACATATGCTTCATTTCATTGCATACAAAAAATCAATTTATACCCCTAAAAGCTAGTCAAAATCGTGGCACCATATTAGGGTAGGAAACTCCAAATTTTCCATTTAACAACCCTAACATGATCAAGCATTTCCAACACATCAAATACATTCAAATTCACCATTCAAACATTGATCCAATTCAAGAATACATAAACATACAAAATCACCAAAACAAAGTAAGCATACAAAGGTTCCCTCACCACCAAAATGGTTGATGTGAGTAGTCTCCCTCTTACCTAAAGGAGAATCATGAAAATGTCTTCCTAGATGCTCCTTGGTGGGTTCGGTTTTGAGCTTCCAAAACCCTAGGAATTTCAATACAATGAATCAACATCAAGGGTTGAAAGAGAAGAGATCCATGGTCATGAAAGAGACCATGGAGCACAAAAATGAAGAGAAAGAAGAAGAAAAATAAA
This sequence comes from Ormosia emarginata, assembly GCA_029884605.1. NCBI lineage: Eukaryota > Viridiplantae > Streptophyta > Magnoliopsida > Fabales > Fabaceae > Ormosia > Ormosia emarginata. The sequence continues at coordinate 19,415,709 of JAQQTP010000074.1, read as the reverse complement.
AACTTTAGCTTAAAGCTTGAAGCTTTGTCTTGGATGACAATGGAAGAAAAGTTGGATTTTTGAAGAAAATTTCTAAAGAGAAAGTGCAAAGGGGGTTAAGGTGAGTAGAGAAATTGTCTTGGTGAAGAGAAAAGTGAAGAAAAATGGTTGGTAATGGGGCTGCAAATTTCATATGAAGAGAGGAGAAGAAGAGAGAAGGGAGAGGAAATGTGAAGAAGATGAAGTTAGAGAGAGAAAGCGTTGTAGGAAAAATTTAATTTTGGGTGATTTTAGGTTAAGTTGGGAGGCAAAATTTTGCCTCCCTTGGAGGGCATTGCCGCGGCAACAAGGAGGACAGAGGGGGAGATTTTTGGCTTCCCCAACAAGCCAAGGGTATCATGGTCTTTTGGTGGTCAAAGCTTCTCAAAGAAGTTTTGATTAAAATACATTAAATTTGAATTAAAGTAGGTTTGATTAGACTTAAAGTAGATCACATTGGGATAATGAGATAAGATTTTTAATACATGTTATTATCTAATGGACAATTACTACAGTTGACAGAAGTCAGTATTAATTTATCTAACAGATAAAATTTACACAACTCTTTATTATTTTATCTGTTAAAATTTCTTGAAAAATGTGAAACCTTGTAAATCGTGTCCATCCTCAGGTTTAGTAAGATCTCCTGTCGACGTTTCCATATATCAAGATTCTCAAGAAAAATATCTCATTTTCTCGGGCCTACTCAGTTTGTACGTAAAACGAGAAATAATATTAAAATATTTCACTTTCCCAGAAAAATCTAGAAAAATTTCTAAAAATCCCAAATATTAGAAAATGAACATTTATCATAAAATAAATAAAATTTGGGGTGTCACAACTCTCTCCAACAAATAGGAATTTCATCCTCGAAATTTTCATACCTTAAAATAGTTCTAGATATTGCTCCTTTATCTTGTCTTCCAGCTCCCATATCGTATCTCTAGTTGCTTCGTTCCAGATCACTTTCACTAATGAAATATCTTTCCCTTTGAGTTGCTTCATTCTCTTATCCTCAATCCTCACAGGAGTTGTTTCATAAGTCAAGTTTTCCTTTAATTGTACTAAATCGGGTGCTATGACATGATCAGGACTCGGAATGTATTTTCGAAGTTGTGACACATGAAAGACATTATGAAGTTTTGAAAGAAAAAGTGGTAAAGCTATTTGGTAAGCAACAAGACCTATCCGACGAAGAATTTGATAAGGTCCAAGGAATTTTGGAGTGAGATTTCTAGATTTGAGAACCCGATCGACCCCAGTCATAGGCGTGACTTTCTGAAACACATGCTCTCCTTCATCGAATTCAAGAGGCTTCCTCTTTTTGTCCACATAGCTCTTTTGTCAACTCTGAGCCATTCTTATTTTTTCCTGAATCATCTTAACCTTTTCAGTTGTTTGCTGAATAAGATCAGGTCCAATCGTAAGTTGCTCTCCATCTTGATACCAACATAAAGGTGTTCGGCATCTTCGTCCATACAGAGCCTCATAGGGTGCCATCCCTATGCTTGAATGGTAACTGTTATTGTAGGTAAATTCTATCAAAGGTAAAATTTCATCCCAACTTCCAGTCTACTCTATGGCATAAGCTCTCAACAAATCTTCCAATGATTGTATTATTCTTTCTGATTGGCCATCAGTCTGCGGATGGTATGCAGAACTCAATCGTAGCTTTGTCCCCATCGCTCCTTGAAGACTTTGCCAAAATTTTGAAGTAAATTGAGAATCTCAGTCAAAAATGATACTCGTAGGTACACCATGTAGTCTAACAATCTTACCAATGTACAACTGAGTCAACTTCTCCAACGGATACCTTATGTTGATCAGCAAAAAGTGTGCTGACTTTGTAAGTTAATCCACAATTACCCATATTGAATCGTGACCTCTTTTTGTTCATGGTAATCTAACAACAAAGTCCATGGCAATACTATCCCACTTCTATTCGGGAATAGTCAAGGATTGCGAAAATCCTGACGGCCTTTGATGTTCCATCTTTGTCTTTTGACAAACCAAATAGGACGATACGCATCTAACGATATCAATTTTCATCTCATGCCACCAAAATAACTTCTTCAAATCTTGATACATTTTGGTCATTCTAGGATGCATACTTAACTGACTCGTATGAGCATGTTCAAGAATATACTTCTAAATTCTTCATCTTTAGGCACACAGACTCTACCTTGGAATCTCAAAATTCCATCGATCCCTTCTTCTAGTATTGATACACTGCCCTACATTATCAGTTCTCTTTCTCCTTGGAAGAACTTATCAACCTTCTGTTTTTCTCGGATGTCTTCCAGCAAGTCATTCGAAATAGTGATCATGTTCATGTAGATCTTGCCCGACATTAATTCCACAAAAGACCATACGTCTTTGAATTGTTCTATCAAATCTTTTTCCCTGATCATCATAGTAGAAACACTGATTGTCTTCCTGCTTAAGGCATCGGCCACAACATTCACCTTCCCAGGGTGATACTGAAGTTAGAAATCGTAACCTTTCAGGAATTCTAACCATCTTCGTTGTCTCATGTTCAACTCTTTTTTATCGTACAAGTACTTCAAACTCTTATGATCACTAAAGATGTTGAACGCTGCTCCATAGAGATAATGTCCCCATATCTTCAAAGCAAATACAACAGCAGCTAGCTCCAAGTCATGCGTTGGGTAGTTCTTTTCATGCACTCACAATTGTCTTGAGGCATAAGCCACCACTCTTCCGCCTTGCATAAGCACATAACCCAATCCTTGGTATGAAGCATCATAGTACACCTCGAATGGTTCATTTGGATCAGGTAGAACTAACACTGGTGAAGTAGTTAGTCTCTTCTTCAATTCTTAAAAACTCTTTTCACAAGCGTCCATTCATTCAAAATTCCTAGTGAGTTGAGTGAAAGGTCCAGCAATCTTAGAAAACCCTTCAATGAACCTCCGGTAGTATCCTGCTAATCTAACAAAGCTTCAGATTTCTGTCACCGTCTTCGGTCTTTCCCATTGAAGAACAACTTCTACCTTCGAAGGATCTACAACAATTCCTTCCCTTGAAATCACATGGCCCAAGAATTTAACTTCGTCCAACCAAAACTCACACTTTGACAACTTGGCATACAACTCTTTCTCTTTCAAAGTCTGAAGAACTATACTGAGATGCTTGGCATGATCCTTATGATTTTTCGAATAGATCAAGATATTATTGATGAAAACAATGACGAACCTGTCCAAGTAAGGACGAAAGATTCTATTCATATAATCCATGAAAATAGTAGGTGCATTGGTCACACCAAAAGGCATCACCAAGTACTCATAGTGTCCATAACAAGTACAAAAAGCTATTTTGGGAATGTCTTCAACTTTCACTCTGATATGATGGTAGCCCGATCGCAAATCGATCTTAGAGAATACTGTCGCTCCCTTCAACTGATCCATCAGGTCATCTATCCTCGGTAATGGATAGTTGTTCTTGATCGTGACCTTATTCAACCGACGATAATCCACACACAATCTTGAAGTACCATCTTTCTTCCTAACTAGCAATACTGGTGCTCCCCAAGGTAATACACTAGGTCTTATGAATTGCTTCTCCAAAAACTCTTCAGTTGCTTCTTGAGCTCTGCTAGCTCTGTAGGTGACATTCGGTAAGGCGCCATGGAAATAGGGCCAGCTCTAGGTATAAGATCAATGGCAAATTTGATCTCCCGCTCCAGTGGTAAATCAGGTATATCTTCGGGAAAAACTTCAGGAAATTCTCGAACCACCGAGATTGCGTCCACATCTACCTCATTCTCGACCTTCAAAGAAGACAACAACATGTATCCCCGAGCTCCTTCTTTCAAGAAAGGATTCACTTGGTTGGCCGTCAAAAATCTAGAATTCTCATCCAAAGGGAAAACTATGGTTTTTCTAGAACAATCTAATAGGACATCGTTAGCAGATAACTAATTCATTCGTAGGATCACATCTAATTGAGATAATGGCAAACAGATCAAATCAACAGAAAAGATTTGACCTTCAACAATCAATGGACAACCCAAACAAACTTTGGTGGTAAGAACAGGTTTAGCAGTGGGAGTTGAAACAGTCAAATGAAAAGGTAAAGAAGACACAGGTAAACCAAGTCTTTTCACGCAGTCATAGGAAATAAAAGAATGAGTTGCACCTGAGTCGTACAATACAGTTAAAAGATTACCTTCTATGAGACCTTCCCCTTGTATAAGATCTTCGGATTCGGAGGCTTCAGCACCACTCAGAGTGTAAACTCGACCTCCAGCCTGCGGTTTTGCAATTCTAGCAGCATTGACAGAAGGCTCTGCCTTAGGTTGATTATAGTCATGAGAAACGTGTCCAAGTTTCCCGCATCTGAAGCAAATGATTCCCTTGATAGTGCAGTCTCTCGTATAGTGCTCCTTCCCGCACTTCATGCACCTCGGCGTAGACGCCATTGTTTGACCAGTCCTTCCAGGGCTTCCACTAGGACTTCCACCTTGCAGTTGTTGTTGCTGACTTCCAGGTGGTCTAGAATAAGGTTTCTTCTGGTGACGATTAATGTTACTACTTCCTTCTCTTTGGGAAAGAAAAGGCCCAAAGTTTCTGTTTCTTGCATCTCGTGCCTAGTCCAAGTCTTCCACCCGACGACACATATCGAGTAGTTCCAAGAAGTAGGTGATCTTCAAAGTTATGACGACCTTCTTCATGTCATGTCTGAGACCTTCTTCAAACTTTCTACACTTCCATGCTTCATTTGGTTGATGTTGAAAATAGGTTGAGAATTTGGACAAACTCTCAAACTTGGCAGCATATTCACTCATAGTCATATTTCCCTGCCTCAAACCAAGGAATTCCATCTCCTTAGCATGCCTAGCACTTTCTGGGAAATACTTATTCAAGAACCTCTCCTTGAACAATTCCCAATTGATTGCTCGATTTTCAGCCTCTAATACCCTCTGTTCTCTGGTCCACCAATCCTCTGCATCCCCAGTCAGCATGAATGTAGCATAAGTCACTTTCCTGTCGTTAGCACAGTTCATGCCCGTGAAAATCTTTTCTAGCTCTTTGATCCACAGAGTAACTTTCTCAAGATCAAACTTTCCTTTGAATTGTGGAGGGTTAGTGTGACGAAACTCTGCCAGATTCTGGGCATCAGCAGTAGCCTCCAATTGTTGTGCAGTCCTCGTTTGTTGTTGAGCAGTTTGTTGGTTTTGCTGCAGCATTACTTTAGCCATCTTCTAGATTGCTTCGATTGCAGTAGTCATGTCTCCTCTACGAGCCATAATCCTTCTCAAATCAAGCTATACAAAACACAAGGAAAAGTCAGATGTATCCTCTCGGAATACCAAACACAGAGAATCACACAGCACAAACAAAACAGTCCAAAACCACATGACCCAAAAGAAAACCTAAACCGGGAGCTTTGATACCAAGACAGTGTAATGCCCCTTTTTCTCAATACCACGAAGAAGGAATGTCACACCATAATACTAAAGACACAAAATAAATTTGCGAAAAATAATAGTTACAATAATTAATTAAGACCTGGTTCATTATTAGCATAAGATTAAACAGTTTGTATTCTTGGATGATAAAATAATCGAGTATTGAAATATATGTATGCATTTATTATTATTTTTTCTTTTTGTATAATATAACAGTAATGAGATAATAATAATTATCAATACGATAATTTTGGAACAAAATTTATAATCATGCATCCACAATATATATATTATATGCATCAGCCTGTTTTAATTACATCACAAAATATACAAAAGTAAAGGCTTTACCCACCTAAGATAGATACAAATTTACACCTATGAACTAGCAAAACATTAGGCTTCCCCGAAAAGATAACGGTTAGCCATCAGTAGCCATCTATAGTATCAACCCCTAAGACTGACGAGAAGGGACTGTAGCCGGGTCCTCCTCAGGGTCCTCATCCCCTGATGAAATAGCCATCGGGGTGACCAAATTTCGGGCAAAAGCCCGAGCAGTGGAGAGGAAAGAATCCACTTGAGGGGTGTAGAACATATCAGTCCACATGTCCCTCAAGGGTCGGTAAAATTCTAAAATAACAAAAGCAGAAAAATCAAAAACAGGGGCGTCATAACGACCCCAAGATAAAGACACTGTCAGCTCCCTGCGGTAGACACATCGGTTAGTCTCCATATGCAAGTGCCAACAATCGGGTCCCCTATGAAAGGTCAACTTCATGTACCGCAAAAAACAGCGTGGGCGTGACGACATCCTCAACTGCTCTAGTCCAAGTATGGCCAGAAACCTAGAAACTCAGTCGTTTCCTTCTCTTCCTCACAAATGTCTTCTTGGAATTATACAAATAAACAAAAATATCGAAATATAAAAAGAGGTGAGACACCCAGCTTTCAGTACAAAAATGGTAGCAAGAAAACGAAACGGCGCTGGACCCCCACATATAAACACAATTCATATATCTATTTACAATAATAGTTAAGATTGACATTAAGAGCATGACAGTAGTAAATAGTGTTACAGACTATCAGCAACAGACAAACAACATTAATATTTCCAAACAATCAAATAATTATTGCAGTAATAATAATAGATATTCTTCACAATTATAAATGCTCATGCACAATGAATTATGAGACTGACAGTCCACAATGCCAAAAGGTACCAAAATTCCTACTCCATGGAGTTAGACATAAACATTTTCAGAGTGAATGATCAAGGAGTAATGCCAATATCTTGTTAGCCAAAATAATTAGTATGCTCATCTCATAAAAATATTTGCGCAATACGGCTTATACATGGCACCTCAACAGTTGATCGTGATATAGGACAGCGTCTCAGTCCGGATCATTGGTGTGTCGCATCGGTCTATCCCATGGCCCCAGTGGAGCTACCACTGTCTATTGTGAGATACCCGCACCCTGACGCCCCCAAGGCCAACCACTATGACCCTATGCTTAGTCTACTCGCACTCGCACATAAGTGTTATCCAACTCCTAGGCATACATCACCTTTCTCAACAATGTCCAACGGACAACACATATGCATGATGACACAATGTACATCATGTATGTTTATCAATGATACAATAATCATACAATATACCACAATGGCATATCTAAATATAAATAGTTCAATATCAACATGTCATAGTATCAATATGCCACAAATTCCTCAAGTACAAAATCAACAAACACTACGCCCACATAGGGATCCACAATGACATAGAATCAATTTTCAACGTCAATATATATTTAGGATTCATCCCTTATCATAAGTCCACATTATGGATTCAAATTCTCAAAATCTTATGCTTTGGTCAATTATGACAATTTTTGATTGAATAGCCCTTCAAAACCGTGTCCTTCTTGAGTGTTGTTATTCAATCCAATCCTTTCGCTTTATTAAGGTTTATGAATGTCTCTAAATTCCTAATTTCCAAAGATGTATCAAGGCACCATTCAACCTCTAATTTTCTCTAAAAATCGTGGCCTCTCTAGGTCATCAAGGTTCCAATTTCCTTCCATTTTATGCATCAATTACTTAGTATCTAATCATTTAAATTTTATTTTACACAAAACCAATCCAATCTATTTACTTTCAAGATTAAAATCGTGGCTTCACCCTAGGGTATTAAACCCTTAAAATTCTCCATTCATTAATTTTAATATCATCATTTAACAATTAATCACATATGCTTCATTTCATTGTATACAAAAAATCAATTTATACCCCTAAAATCTAGTCAAAACCGTGGCACCATATTAGGGTAGGAAACTCCAAATTTTCCATTTAACAACCCTAACATGATCAAGCATTTCCAACACATCAAATACATTCAAATTCACCATTCAATCATTGATCCAATTCAAGAATACATAAACATACAAAATCACCAAAACAAAGTAAGCATACAAAGGTTCCCTCACCACCAAAATGGTTGATGTGAGTAGCCTCCCTCTTACCTAAAGGAGAATCACGAAAATGGCTTCCTAGATGCTCCTTGGTGGGTTAGTTTTGAGCTTGTAAAACCCTAGGAATTTCAAGACAATGAATCAACATCAAGGGTTGAAAGAGAAGAGATCCATGGTCATGAAAGAGACCATGGAGCACGAAAATGAAGAGAAAGAAGAAGAAAAATAAAAACTTTAGCTTAAAGCTTGAAGCTCTGTCTTGGATGACAATGGAGGAAAGGTTGGATTTTTGAGGAAAATTTCTAAAGAGAAAGTGTAGAGGGGGTTAAGGTGAGTAGAGAAATGGTCTTGGTGAAGAGAAAAGTGAAGAAAAATGGTTGGTAATGGGGCTGCAAATTTCGTATGAAGATAGGAGAAGAAAAGAGAAGGAAGAGGAAATGTGAAGAAGATGAGGTTAGAGAGAGAAAGTGTTATAGGAAAAATCTAATTTTGGGTGATTATTGGTTAAGTTAGGAGGCAAAATTTTGCCTCCCTTGGAGGGCATTGCCACAGCAACAAGGAGGAGAGAGGGGGAGATTTTTGGCTTCCCCAACAAGCCAAGGTATCATGGTCTTTTGGTGGTCAAAGCTTCTCAAAGAAGTTTTGATTAAAATACATTAAATTTGAATTAAAGTAAGTTTGATTAGACTTAAAGTTGATCACATTAGGATAATGTGATAGGATTTTTAATACATGTTATTATTTAATGGGCAATTACTACAATCGACTGAAGTCAGTATTAATTTATCTGACAGATAAAATTTACACAGTGCTTTATTATTTTATCTGTTAAAATTTCTCGAAAAACATAAAACCTCGTAAACCATATCCACCCTCTGGTTTAGTAAGATCCCCCATCGACATTTCCATAGATCAAAGTTCTCAAGAAAAATATCTCGTTTTTCCGAGCCCGCTCAGTTTTTACGCAAAACGAGGAATAATAATAAAATATTCCGCATTCCTAGAAAAATCCAAAAAAATTCTCAAAAATCACAAATATTAAAAAATAAACATTTATCATAAAAAAAATAAAATTTGGGGTGTTACATTTTTGGTTTCTATAATTTGGTACACAATGTCAATTATCAAATAAACTGCACTATTTCTTTTAAATTAAATCGAACCTGCAAGGTAAGTAAATGTACCTTCCTTAACTTACTTTTCATATCAAAATATTTTCATTATTCCACTGATCATCTCTAAACAATTTCATAATTTTCCAAGCTATTTAGTTATTTTATTAAATTAATAAACAATTTCTCAGTGTTATTAAAAATATCAAATTAATTCATTTGATCTCTAAAATTTTAATATAGCTTATTCCAAACTTAGAAATAATTTTCTATATTTATTTCTAAGTTCTTAGCTATTTAAGCTAATTTTTTAGATTATTTGGAGCTATTTTCACATTCAGTATTATAGATCTAGGCTCAATTTAACCCAAATAGTTACCCAATTTATCATATAACTAATACCAAATTTATTGAGTTACTATAATATTAATTAGTACCATTAAGTTGAGAGAGTGATACAATTCTTCTCCCTTTTTATAAATTTTGTCCTCAAAATTTAATTCATCTTATTCAAAAGTTTTGAATAACTTTTTTAATTTCCAGCTTCACGTTTTTATCTAGGGGTAAGATTGAGTATCACTATGAAATTAATTAGATCAAGAAGCTTATTAAAAAGCTTAATGAAAAATTTCTCTTATATTAGTAAAACATCTTACTCGTTATCTTATATATATCTTGTATGATAACTACTTTCGTTTTTAAAAATCTGTGTCCTTCTACTTATGAATGAACTTAACATCAAATTTAAATATTTCTAACTTTAGAAACTTTGGCCGCACAAGATTTACAACATCATACACCTTCCTAACATGATTCTGATATAGGGTTTCTAATAAGAAAATTAAATCCTTCATCTTGATGAAGTTTCATCTGTTTTATCTACCGTGGACGCGCAGAGGTTACAGTTGCCATAAGGTCATCTTCAGCAATCTTAATTCCAATACATCTACTTTTATGTGATATTCTTTGAATCATCCACATGCATTCTTGTACTTTCTTATTCTTGTATTGGAACTTAAATATGTTTTCACTTCCTCAGTTAATAACCCTATAAATACAACAAACATAATTAAGATTATCTTTTGAAACAAAAACTCCATTTATCATATTTGTCTCATATTTATCTATTTCTAATCAAACAGGTATTTTAAACTTTTATAGTTGCTAAAGACCTTAAATTTTAATTCCATATACTTAGAGTTTTCAAATCTTCAAGATAAACATCATAGCTACCAGTTCTAGGCTATGGGTTAGATAATTGTCCTCATATAATCTCAATTACCTATAGGTTTAAGCAACTCTCCGTCAATCTGACATCACAAGTATCCTAATCCTACCTCTTTCTTTGAGGCATTAAAATTTTTCTAAAAGTTTCCCTTATCACAATCAAATCAAGTACCCACATCAGGTATATATAATATACATTATATGTATTCATCTTTTATATTCAAACGTAAGTTAATCATCCACATGATTCATCATGCTTCACATAATCACCATGTTCATTCATTATTCCTCAATATATTATATTTCATTCTTTTGGAATACTTTTAAGTCAAGTATTAACTTTAATCCTCATTACTTTGATTCAAAAATCAAGATAATTGCCATACAATTGTCATTTTATGCAATGCATTATGATGTATGATTATGTCCAATGAATGCCCTAATGTATGCTTATGCAATGTTATTAAAAGCATTTTGTTTTTAAGAAAACTCATAATGCTTGCATATTTTCAGGACATTGGGAGCACCATTGGCCCAAGCCAATACGTGAAAATAGCAAACCTCAAGTTTGAATACCAAAACATGCAAAGTTACTTTTAAAACCATTATACAAAAAACACATGTCACTTGCATATTTCAAAGAATCCTTTTCTTCCAGTAAAACCTTTGTTCCAAAAAGTCCTTTTGATCCTTGTATATCCTTAAGTAGGAATGGGTAGGAAAAACCTTTGTTCCTTATCCACCTTACACTACCTGGTATTATCCTTTTGAATACCATGGGTATTACCTCTCTAAGTAGTAGGGCACCAACCACTTAACACTACTTACTTTGAAAAGGGCTAATTTTCCTCACATCTATTAATACCGAAACCCTGGGCACTAGGAGACCATTGCTTAAATCGTAGGGTCATTCATACAAGGAAAGAGCAAATAACAAATTTGAAAACCAAACATGCAATAGTATTTTAAAACCTTTCCTTCATTTACTTTTCACATAACCTTACTTTTATTTGCACAATAAATTGCCATAACCTCAATTATTAAGCTTTTCATCCATACATGACATTTCACACTTATAGAGAGGGAGTAACTCACTCAACCTCAATCTACCCTAATCTTTTCATTTTTATGCCTCTCAATACTATACTTAACAACTTTATTCATTAGCAAACATATATCAATATGCTCATCAATATCATTCACATATATGAAGTACATATCATAATTTTCATCATATAGTTAAATTTTGGGTTTAAGGAATAATAAAATTCTAATCCTTCCCTTAATAAGGCATATTTAATCGTGAGCACCATTTAGTCCAAACTCTCAATTTTAATTAATATGTAACTTCAATATATAACAAAATTCCATACAATTAAAGTCATAACATGATAATATTCAACCATATTATTTTCAAATACATTTTCCAATCTATAATTTTAACACCTCAAACACCAAAAATTTTGGTTTCAAGGGTAGATTTCTGCCAAGATCAAATTCCAATATTAAAATCAAAATTTCATACTCTAAAAAACGACTTTTCTGGTCACAAGCAAAACCAACACTACAGTGACCATTCAACATCATTTAAGACTTGTTTTCACACATTTAAACATCTATAATCAAACTAAGAATAGGTCAACATTCTGCCCTTGTTTGAGTCTCCATTTCATTCATAATAAACACAATATACAACCACAAATAGGGCAGCATCTTGCCTTCATCTTTCATCACAATTTAGACCCAAGTTTCAATTACAAAACAAAACATTATATCAACATAAATTCTGCCAAAAACAAATCATGTACAATCATAATTTCCAGCCTCAAATTCCAATAATATAATCATTAATTCCATACCATAAATCAACTCAACATCAATAGAAAATAGATGATCAATTAAAATGATTTAAACACCATTTCCACTCAGCCTAACGGTGAATCATAGGGTAACATAGAATTCCTCAAGTTATAAATTATTGCTCAAGAACTCAAAGAAAGAATAAAACTAGAGTAAGGTGGAAAAGAACCATAAAATAAATAGAACACAAGTTATGTTTCTTGTGCTAGCCGTGAGCCTTGTGAGCTCCAAGGACCAATTTTGTTACTCAAAAACAATGAGAAAGTATCATCATAAACAATCAATCAATAACTAAAATTTTAGTCATAAACAAACCAATATAACTGTGACCTTGCAACACTATACAAATCATGATTTTACATATGTAAATGTTTTTCCACCTATAAATCCAAACAAGAATCAAACACAATGCAAGTATTTAAGTCTTAAGTGTATATATGGAGATCACCATGTCTACTTATAATCCTCAATGCGACTTAAGTGGTCTTTACAAATATCAAAGCTTCTCATTAAATCCTTAATAATTCTAGTATGCATTTTCATACATCAATACTTATATATCGTTTATATAACACTATAATTCCAGCATTCAATAAGAAATAATAACTACATAAAAAAATTAGGATTTAAAACCACCAAATGCTGCAAAAAGAAAAAAAAAAGAAAACAGAAACCAAAGAAAAAAGAAAGAAGAAGAAATCATAGGGGAGAAGGAGAAAAGAGGGAAAATCTAAAGGACCAAGGATCAAAGCTTGAAGGAGGATCTAAGAGCAAGATCAAGGCTTCAAGATCTTCATCTTTCCTGCACAAGAGGTAGGGGTTCTTGAGCTTGAAACTTCATTTCTTCTCATTTTTCATGTTTACGCTATTTGAGGTTTAATATGTCAAAATGAGATTTAGTGGTGTTTGTAACACCCACCGTAGGGTATCACATTTTAATGTTATTATTACCGAATTACCCCAACTTATAAAATAATATTTAATATAATAGTACGAGTTATAAAATTTCTTGATATTGATAAGATAAACTTAGCAGAATATAAAAATACTAAACAGTATCACAAATAATTTACATCATATACATAATCTCAGTACTAACATAATATATACAGATAGAGTTCACAAAAATATTTAAACATTATCAGAACTACTATACTAGCCCAAGTACACATCTATGGAGCAGAACCCTCAGACGGATCCTCCTCAGACTCCTCAGACGGATCCTCCTCAGACTCCTCAGAAGATAGGAATCCTGCATGATGCATAGTCCTACAGACAAGTGTCTGAGCAGACGATACAATGCTAGTAAGCACCCCAATACTACCTAATGGATAACAGAAACTCTAAATATATGTAAATATTGACATTGAAGTAAGGGTTCCCATGATACACCCTACTCAAGGAAATAGTCAGATCTTTCATGTAGACAACACACCTTCTATCTAAATGAACACACCAAGCCTCTAAACCTCCTCGGAATTGTAGCCTCATGTACCCAAGAAAACTTGGCATCGCCATTGACTCAGAATTCAACTTCTTCAGTAGGAATTTGCTACTCACCTTCTTGCTCAAACCCTTGCTCACTGTGTAACACCCCTTTGGAGGATGTCACACATAAAAGAAAATAAAAGAAAGAGAAATAAAATCTACCCAAGTTGTAAAACATTTGTTAAATAATATTATATATTGTAAGATAATTCCTGATAAACAGAATATTTGTTAAATAAAATATGCGGAAATAGCAAATAAACAAAACAACATTACTTATAATATACATATGATTTAAGTTATAAGTTGTACAAATAATTTACAACTAAAACTACAAATATTTAAACGAAAACAGTAAAGAAAGACAGTAAAAGAGTCAATATATACATACATACGCAGACGCGCCAAAAAAAAAATCATGCATATTTAATCCTCTGAAGGATCACTCTAAACATGAAAATGATCATTAGGAGACAAATATCCCGGATGTCTCGACACTCGGCGATAACGAGATTGCGCAGTCGATACGATACTAATCTCACTAGGCTCCGTGGTCATACCACCAAAATGACGCCTAAGAGATAAAGGTAACTCTAAATGTAAAAATACAGTAGTAGTCATAACCGGCTCTCCATCAAACTGTTGACGTAAGGTCATAGTCAGCCGTCCTACATACGTCACAGAGTCTCGGTCTCCTCGCAGATGCCAAGCTAACGATCCTCCATGAAACTTCAGCTGTACAAACCCTAGAAATCCAGGTATCGCCATACCCAATCAAATCAATCCAATGGATATGGATGATCAGATGGTTCTTGATCGTCAAACTGATCTTCCTCTTGCTGTTCTTCTTCTTCCTCGGTATACAGAATCTCGAGAGGCTGTTCCTCTTCCTCAAAGTCTTTACCGCGTAAAATAAATATACAGAAAATATATACAACGAAGAGGTAAGACAATCTAAAATCACCATAAACATGGCCAATAAGAAGACGACAAACAACAAATATATAGTTCATGTAATACGAAAAGCTATAACAGTAATAATAACAGAATAGAGTAAGATTTAGATATCCTAACAATACATAACATCACAGATAAAATATAACACATATAAAAACACGATAAGACAATATCACGGATAGAATAAAATAAGAAATAGACAACCATCATAATAATTACCGGATAAAGATAGATAGAGAAAATAAAATAATATCCAAGATATAATCATATATATACTAAGACACGATCCTACTCCATGGAGCTAAACACATAAAGATATCGAGAGAGAATGACTCGCAAAAATCTATTAGTACCACGGCTGCCCAACCAACTATTGCGCGGTCACACGTTGCGTCTATAGCCCCACATCACAGAATCCATCATCCAGGGCGTGGTGTAGTTCACTGTCTCACGTTGTGTCACTACAGTGCAAATGTACTACTAGACTTTACAAATCTCGATTAAATATAGTGCGTGTCGAGTCCATTAGTGTGCTATCGGTTTACCACGGCCCAAATGGAGCTACCAACTGTCCACATATGGGATACCGTACACTAACGTCTCCAAGTCCATTAGAACAATGAACCACACTATGTTTATCGCATCGACAACACGATGTGATTCGTCTCACAACCAATCCACCAAAAATTTGGCATAAACTCAACACATAATTCCAAAAATATGAAATTACGAAGATACCCTCAAGATAAAAATATGCCCTCAATGGCAAAAAAATAGAAAGCCTGTACGGGTTCACATTTTCTCGACAAAGACCTCAAAATAAATTTTCCCGACAAAGAAAAATCCTCAAAAGTCACATGCGGGTTCATCGCGTAGAAATTTTATCGCGTTTTTTATCGCGTTTCCTAATTCTGTTTTTACAAACGTTTATAAATCACGTAAATATTTTTTTTGTTTTTTTTTTAAATCGCGTAGAATTTTTAATACGTTTTCTCAATCACGTAGGATTTTTAAATCATTTTCTTGTCCAAATCCCTTAAAATCACTGTTTAAATAAACAGAAATAATAATTAGTACGTTTAAACTACGTGTAATTTTTTTCATACCGTATACTGTCTTTTGGACATCTTTTCTATCTTATTTGTCCATTTTTACTAAAAATTGACAGTATTTTGTTTAGAATTTTAATAATAATGGTTTCCTAATTTTTTTGTAAAAACTTTGTTTATTTAAATAAAACGGATAATTTAATCTTTTAAAAACTCCTAACATGCTTCAAAATATAGCATGAGCCATATGTTAGAAATTCTTAAAGATTACTGTATTTCCTTTATAACAATAAAATTATTGATTTTAGTTCCTTAAATTAATTCTAATCAATTGATTTCTTCAAAACTTATTTTAGAAAAATTCTTTTTAACATATATTGCAACTTTATAAATGAAAATGGTTTGGAATTAATTTTAGAAATCAAGACTACCTAATTTTGGCATGTTGGCGAATTTCATAAACCCTTTTGTATTTGATTTCTAAATTATTTTTCATCTTATAAATACATGTCAAACTTATTGTATTGTCTAAATTCATTTAGCCATCATTTTTAGAAAATGGTTTTTGAAATCAATACATTCATTTTAGGCATGTTGGCCCAAAATACTAATTCTTACCATTTGATTTCTAAATTCATTTTTCATGATCTAAACAACTTAATATCTTGCTAATTCTCCTAGGTTAATTAACTTACCTTTTAGGAAAATTAAGAGAACATTTTGGTTCCCTATTTGGTTACAAACCGTGGGCATTATGGAGTGTTCTTTGGAACACACATGCATTTCCTTGACATGTTATTCACATCCTATACATTATCATGCAATTCTATACTTTATCATACAATTCTAACACATGCAATATTATCAAAGCTTATAGACATGCAACTTAAAGCTTGTAGACATGCAATTTATTACAAACAACAAATAGGAAAGCTACTAACAAATACACAACCACATCAAATAAGCTACTAACAAGCACACATATGAATCCTTATGGATTCTACAATCACAAAATCAACTCCATCTTCTTACCACCATCCATAGGTGATAAGATTTGTCTTCCTCTTACCTTAAATGAAGACAAATGGATTCTTTCACTCCTCCTAGGGTCACGGTTTTCCTCCTTCAAGAACCTAACAAACTTAAACAAAAACTACAAGTTACTAACCATTGAAAAAGAACCTAAACCATGGATAAATCATGGCTTAGAACTTTGAAAAAGAATTTAGAAAAGAAAAACAAGAGATTTCACCTCCTTGGTACAAACTTCCAAGTAGGTTTTCAAGCTTCAAATGTAAGATTTTGAAAGAACTCTCAACTAGAGATGTTCTTAGGATTGTGTTTAGGTTTAGAAAACTTGGTTAGAAGAAATTTTGGGGGATTGAATGGTGTAGTATCAAGCTTGGCCGAATAGGTGAGAAAGGAAGTAACAATGGTGTTTAGGGTTCTTGGATGACAGAGAAGAGAGAATTTGCATGAAAGAGAAGAGATTTTTGGTCCTCCCAAAGCCATATGGCCATAGACTTCAAGCCATGCAAGGTGGACATTTGCTTGGCTTCATCCAAGCCCTTGGATGCATCAAAGGTCAAGATTAAGCCTTGATTAGCAAGCTTGTTTCCTATTGGTTGCTCCTAACCTAGTCATTAGCCTTAGTCACCATGCTTAGTCACTAATAACCTAGTCATCAAGCCTTATCATCATGTTCAAGAATATTCCTCCACTAATCATGTTTAATTAAGCTACTAAGTTAATTTGTTTAGCTAAACGTGGGTCCCGCAAAACATTTCCGGGTCCATCATTGTCACTAAATTATACTGACTAATAAAATAATATTATAATAATACAAAATTATTTTATTTGATTAAATCCTAAAAATTAAAAGATTAATTTTAGGCTCATTCAATTGGGTTTAGTAAGATCCCCCGCCTCTGAATAATTAAAAATAGATTTTACCGGTCCGAAAAAATATTATTTTCCTGCCCCGTAGCAAATCACACAAAAAGTCCATATAAAATCACAGACAGTAATATTGGACACTAAATCAAGTAGAAAACAATTAAAAACAACAAAAACAAGACAAAGCGACAAAGACGTTCGGGACGTAATGAACATTTTCCCATTTTTTCCCACAACGTAGCTAATCATCCAAAAAGTTCAAATAAAATTACGACAATATTAATTGTCTCGTATATCTTCCAGAAAAATTAAAACAGTAGCTCGGAAAAACTTTTATTTTACCGTCTCGAAACAAATTACGTAAAAAGACCAAATAAAATTTGAGCTCAGTATAAACGTATTTGTATTTCATGCGAAAATCGAGAAACAAGAAAATAGGGACACAACGGTCATTCACACGAAAGCTTGAAAAACAAAGAAACAAGACATTCGATACATTTTCTAAAAATTGGGGTGTTACAACTCTCCCCAACAAATAAAAATTTTGTCCTCGAAATTATTGTTCCTCAAAACAAATGAGGATACTGATCCTTCATTTTATCTTCCAGCTCCCAGGTAGCTTCACCCGTCACATCATTCCATATGACCTTCACTAGCTCGATCATTTTCCCTCGAAGCTGCTTTACCTTTCTGTCCTCAATTCTGACAGGTAAAGTCTCGTAAGTCAAATTCTCCTTCAACTGTACGTCATCTGGTTGTATAACATGCGTCGAATCTGGTATATACTTTCGTAACTGAGACACATGAAACACGTCATGCAGATTCGACAGAAACGGCGGCATAGCGATCTGATACGCTACAGGACCTATACGTCGGATAATCTGATACGGTCCAATGAACTTAGGAGTAAGTTTCTTAGACTTAATAACTCTTCCGACACCAATCGTAGGAGTAACTCTTAGAAACACATGCTCACTCTCCTCAAATTCAAGAGGTCGTCTTCGTTTATCCGCATAACTTTTCTGTCTGCTTTGCGTCGTCTTCATCTTCTCTTGTATCATCTTTACCTTTTCCGTAGTCTGTTGTACAAGATCGGGTCCAATAGTCATACTTTCCCCATCTTGATACCAACACAACGGTGTTCGACATCGTCTTCCATACAATGCTTCATAAGGTGCCATTCCGATGCTTGCGTGAAAACTATTGTTGTAGGTGAATTCTATCAAAGATAAAAATTCATCCTAACTTCCTCGTTGTTCTAAAACACAAGCACGCAACAAATCTTCCAAAGACTGTATAGTTCTCTCTGTCTGACCATCTGTCTGTGGATGATACGCTGAACTCAGTCGCAACTTGGTTCCCATAGCTTCTTGCAGACTTCGCCAAAACCTTGACGTAAACCTCGGATCTCGATCAGAAACTATACATGTAGGTACACCATGTAATCTGACAATTTCACTGATGTACAACTGGGTTAATCTTTCCAATGAATACTTAATATTAATTGGTAAGAAATGAGCCAATTTCGTAAGCCTATCGACTATAGCCCATATCGAATCATGACCTTTCCTCGTCTTTGGCAAACCAGTAACGAAATCCATCGATATACTATCCCATTTTCATTCTGGAATAGATAACGGTTGTAACATTCTAGCTGGTCTTTGATGTTCCACTTTCGCCTTTTGACAGACTAGACAAGTTGACACGCACCTAATAACATCACTCTTCAATCCATGCCACCAGAATAACTTCTTCAAGTCTTGGTACATCTTTGTTATGCCCGGATGCATACTCAATAGACTAGTATGGGCATGTTCCACAATATATCGCCTCGGCTCCCGTCACGAGGAACACAGACTCTACCCCGAAACCTCGAGAATTCCATCGCTTCCTTCTTTGAACTCTATTGTCTCGTCTTGCTTTATTTGTTCTCTTATTCCTTGCAAAAATTCATCGGCATTCTGTTTTTCCCTTATGTCTTCCATCGCCTCGCTCGAGATAGTAACCATGTTAATACGTATCTTCCCGATTTCAACTCAACAAATGACCACACATCTCTAAACAGTTCAATGAGCTCCTTTTCCTTGATCATCGGAGCGAAGCACCGATAATCTTTCTACTTAAGGCGTCACCACGACATTCGCCTTGCCGGGTGGTACAACAGCTTGAAAATCATAATCTTTCAGGAATTCTAACCATCTCCGCTGCCTCATGTTCAGCTCCTTCTGATCATACAAGTATTTCAAGCTCTTGTGATCACTGAAGATGTTGAACGTTGCTCCATAGAGAAAATGTCTCCATATCTTTAGAGCAAAAACCACAATGCCAATTCCAAATCGTGCGTTGGATAATTCCTCTCATGAACCTTCAATTGTCGAGAAGCATATGCCACAACGTTCCGATCTTGCATCAATACGCATCCTAGCCCTTGATAAGAAGCGTCGCAATACACATCAAAAGATCTCTTCGAATCCGGTAAGATCAACACAGTGCGCCGTTAACCTCTTCTTCAACTCTTGAAAACGGCATCACGTTCTTGTCCATTCAAAAGCTTGATTTTTCCTCGTAAGTCTGCGTAAGTGGTCCAGCAATCTTAGAAAAACCCTCGATAAACCTCCGATAATAACCAGCAAGTCCAACAAAACTTCGAACTTCTGTTACCGTCTTAGGTCTTTCCCATTGTAAAATAGTCTCCACTTTTGATGGGTCCACCGCAATACCTTCTTTAGAAATTACGTGACCTAGAAATTGGACTTCTTCCAACCAGAACTCACACTTAGCCAATTTCGCATACAGCTGCTTCTCCCTCAAAATCCGAAGAACAACACCAAGATGTTCAGCATGCTCTTCCTTAGATTGAGAGTAGATTAGAATATCATCGATAAAGACAACAACAAATCTGTCTAAATAAGGACGAAAAATCCTGTTCATATAATCCATAAATATGGCAGGAGCATTCGTCACTCCGAATGGCATTACCTGATACTCATAATGTCCATAACGAGTTCGAAAAGCAGTTTTCGGCACATCTTCCCCTTTTACACGAATCTGGTGATAACCAGATCTCAGATCTATCTTGGAAAATACCACAACTCCTTTCAACTGATCCATCAAGTCGTCAATTCTTGGGAAGCGGATATTTATTCTTGATAGTCACCTTGTTCACCTGACGATAATCCACACAAAGCCGAGACGTTCCGTCCTTCTTCTTGACCAAAAGCACTGGCGCACCCCATGGGGAAACACTAGGTCA
Source organism: Ormosia emarginata (assembly GCA_029884605.1). Taxonomy (NCBI): domain Eukaryota; kingdom Viridiplantae; phylum Streptophyta; class Magnoliopsida; order Fabales; family Fabaceae; genus Ormosia; species Ormosia emarginata. The sequence goes on along the minus strand of JAQQTP010000074.1, from coordinate 19,394,952 downwards.
CACAAACTCTTTCTCCAACAGTTCCACCAATTGCTTTTTCAGCTCCTCCAACTCTGCTGGCGACATACGATACGGTGCAATTGAGATAGGACCATTCTCGGTACTAAATCAATTGAGAACTCGATCTCCCTCTCAGGCGGCAAACCAGGTACGTCGTCAGGAAAAATCTCTGGAAACTTGTTAACAACAGGAATAGTATTCACATCTTTCTCATTCTTAACTTCTAGAGAAGATAATACCATATATCCCTGCACTCTGTCTCTTAACAAAGACTTGACCTTAACAGAGACTTGACCTTAACAGCCGTTAAGAATCCAGACTCCTCTTCCTTAGGAAAAACTATGGTTTTACTTGCACAATCTATAAGGATAGGTTAGAACATAACCAGTCCATCCCTAATATTACATCTATCTCAATAAGAGGCAAACAAATCAAGTTGACTATAAACAGACGGCCCTTCACAACAACAGGACAATCCAAACACATCTTAGATGTAATAACAGGTTTAGCAGTTGGCGTAGATATACTCAATTTAACATTCAGAGAAGACACAGGCAACTTCAGTCTTTCCACACAATCATAGGAAATAAACGAGTGTGTAGCACCAGAATCATACAACATAGTCAGAAGATTACCTCCAATGTCTCCTTCTCCCTGAATAAGATCATCAGACTTAGAAACCTCAGATCCCATCATTGTATATACTCGTCCTCCTGACCTTGGTTGAGTACTTCCAGATTTTTGCTGATTAGCTCTAACATACCGAACAACGGGTTTCTTCTCCGGCCGAGTACAATCTTTCGACATATGTCCAGGCTGTCCACAGTTAAAACAGACCGTCCCCTTGATTGTACAATCTGGAGATATATGGCCCTTCTTACCGCACTTAAAACACGTTGGCGTAAACACCACCTTCTGCCCTGCTCCACTACCGCGTACACTTCCTCCAACTGGCGGTCGCTGAGATTGATTTCCTTGTGGTCTAGAGTACGGCTTACGCTGAAACCGATTTGTATTGCTACCTCCACCTCTTTGAAACCTTGTCGGTCCAAAGTTACGATTCCTCTGATCTCGCGACGACTCAAGCTCCTCAAGTCGTGCACATGCATCCACCAAAGCATGAAACTGAGTTATTCCCAAGGATAGCACTCCTCGTTTCAGTTCCACTCTTAAACCTGATTCAAACTTCCGACATCTCCACACATCATCTTGCCGGGTTTGAGCATAATCTGAGAATTGAGACAAACTCTCAAATTTTGTGGCATACTCATTCACCGTCATATTCCCTTGTCGCAAACCAAGAAATTCCATCTCTTTGGCATGCCTAGCACTCGCAGGAAAATACTTATCCAGAAAAGCACTAGAAAACACCTCCCAAGTAATTTCCATCCCCTCAGCTTGTAAAACTCAGCGGGTTCCTCTCCACCAATGTTTTACATCTCCTCTCAGCATGAAAACAGCATAAGTCACCTTCTTATCATCTGCACATCTCATTCTTTCAAAGATTCTCTCTAGGTCTTGTATCCACTGACTTGCTTTCTCTGGATCAACCTCGCCTTTAAATTGTGGCGGATTGTGGCGCCTAAATTCAGATAAATTCAGGGCATCAGCCGTAGCATCTTGCTGTTGAGCTGCTCTCAGATTTTGCTGAGTAATCACTTCAGCCATCTGCCGCATAGCTTCAGCAGTAGCAATCATAGGGTCAACCTCACGATTCACGTTCGCTGTAACACCCCTTGATGTAGCAACCGAAGCATAATCGTCATTACACCACAGTTACTAAATCCAAGTGTGTCACAGTCATGATAACAGTAACTTAAATTCTCAAGAGTCTATATATTTTTTTTTGACAATTCGCATAGGTAGAAAATATGAGCCTCAAATGAAATATAAATGTATTCAAGCCATGATACAACCACTGAAATAAAATCATATCTCTTATACATATATATATAGTCAATTTACACAAATCGCTGATGACATAGAATATAACAATTACAGAGTCCAATAAAATACAATGGAATAAAACACTAAAAGGGGGAAAAGTAGTGACCCAGGGATAGGTACTACTAGCAGACAAAGCCGCAACCCCATATACACATACGACGCTCGGAGTCCCAGTCAACAAGTCAGGCCTCAATGCCTCCACGCAACTGCACTCGTACGTAGCCGAAGAAACGTTGTCCAAACGCCCAATCCAATCAACCAAGGTGTGGTCCCTCTTTATCTTCCTCACGATCTTTTATCAATATAAGTATAAAACAGACATACAAAGATATAGGAAACACAGAAAGAGGTAAGACATCCTACATCATTACCAATTATAGCATGCTAGAGACATTACGGCGCCACGCGCCCAAATAGCAAATCGAAACAAGATATTCAAATACTAACGTAAGTCCAACAAGTAAGCAATTAAACAAATCCGAGCGGGTAATCATTACAATAATGAACAAATAAGTCATAATATGGAAAACAGATAATAACAACAATGTATATATATATCATGTCTCATATGCATGTTCTCTCAAACCCCTACTCCATGGAGCTAAACTCAATCAATCGGAGAGAAAGATCAGGAGACATGTCTGTGACTCGGCTGTCGAGGCCAGTGCTACAAATCAAATTGTGCACAATCATGGCATTGCACAGACATTCATCACTAGATCACAATATAGGACAGTGTCAAGTCCGGATCGTCGGTGTGTTTGCATCGGTTTGCCCCACGGTGCAGAGGAGCTCTAAACTGTCCATGTGAGGGACCCGCACCCCGACGCCCCCGAGGTCATAACACGACCCACACTTGTCTATTCGCACCCGCACTAAGGTGTGTTCAATCTCCTAGGCAACTAGGCCTTACAACAGTCCACAAGGACAATCACAATGCATAAGACACTATGCATGCACATGTATGATTCATAATTTCATATAATTCCATAATACGCCACATTAGGCCAATATAAGCATCAATGTATATATGGTCACTCACATGGACCCATAACAACATAATATCAATATCAAATCAATTAGTACGTCATTAGGTTCATTATGAATCCTAACTTAGAATTTATTCCTCATTTCAAGGTTCATATTCAAAATCAATTTAACATACTAAGGCAATTCAATCTCCAATTATCTAATTGATTATGCTTCCAATTCATCAAAATCACATTTTCACCTAGAAATGCCCTAGAGGCCGTGGCCTCCCTATAAATCCAAATTCAAATTCTTTTCAAGCCATAATCTTGTACATCATTTCTTTAATTATTTAAAGTGTTCTCTTGTTCAATTAACTCACCAAAAACCCTAGGTTCTTGTCTCCAAAATTGTAACCACTATAGGAGTTTCAACTTCCAATTGTTCTTCCATTAAATTCCATTTCATACATTGATAATTTAAGTCTTATACCCATTACAATTTCAACACAATTTCCTCTAAATTTCCAACCTAAAACCGTGGCACTCTTGAAGGGTGTTCAATCAATTTTTCATCCATTTTAAATCACTAAATCCATTCCAACATTCCATTATATACCACCAATCAATCCAATAGCATAAATTAATTAAAATCAACACATTAAATTTCCCTAATTTCTTGATTATCCATTTCACTACTTAGGCTTCCAATTACCTAATTGATTATGCTTCCAATTCATCAAAATCACATTTTCACCTAGAAATGCCCTAGAGGCCGTGGCCTCCCTATAAATCCAAATTCAAATTCTTTTCAAGTCAAAGTCTTGTACATTGTTCCCCTAATTATTTAAATTGTTCACTTGTTCAATTAACTCACCAAAAACCCTAGGTTCTTGTCTCCAAAACCGTAACCACTATAGGAGTTTCAACTTCCAATTGTTCTTCCATTAAATTCCATTTCATACATTGATAATTTAAGTCTTATACCCATTACAATTTCAACACAATTTCCTCTAAATTTCCAACCTAAAACCGTGGCACTCTTGAAGGGTGTTCAATCAATTTTTCATCCATTTTAAATCACTAAATCCATTCCAACATTCCATTATATACCACCAATCAATCCAATAGCATAAATTAATTAAAATCAACACATTAAATTCCCCTAATTTCTTGATTATCAATTTCACTACTTAGGCTTCCAATTACCTAATTGATTATGCTTCCAATTCATCAAAATCACATTTTCACCTAGAAATGCCCTAGAGGCCATGGCCTCCCTATAAATCCAAATTCAAATTCTTTTCAAGTCAAAGTCTTGTACATTGTTCCCCTAATTATTTAAATTGTTCACTTGTTCAATTAACTCACCAAAAACCCTAGGTTCTTGGCTCCAAAACCGTAGCCACCATGAGCATTCCAACTTCAAATTTTGTTCTTCCATTACACTCCATTTTTATCCATTGCTTAGTTCAAATCCAATGCTTGTTACAATTTATCACAATTTCCCCTAATTGCTAGCCTCAAAACCGTGGCCACCAAGAGGGCTTCTCCAATGTTTTTCTTCCATTTTCAATCACAAGATCCAATCCAACATAGCATTATATACAACAATTCAATCCAATAGCATAAATCAATTAAAATCAACACATAACATAATTAATCATTAATTTCAAGAACAACCCTCATTAGGGTTCTTCACAAATCAACACAACCAAGGTTCCTAGATGCTAAAAATGGTTGAAGAGGAGTGTCTCCCTCTTACTTGAGTGTAGAAATCAAATGAACTCCAAGAAAGCTCCTTGGATTTTCGGATTTGGCCACCAAAACCCTAAGAAAATGGTGATTTGTTAGAATCAATATCAAGGCTTGAAAAATCAACCATGGATGACCATTAAAGGAACCAAAATCACGAAATCAAGAGAAGAGAATGAGTGGTCTTGAAACTTACCCAAAATGCTCAAAGTTGGAGCTTGGAGAAAATGGTGAGAATGGAGGATTTTCAAGAAGCTCCAAGAGGGAAAAGTGTTTAGAATGGTGAGGAGGGTAAGAAAATGTAATTAGATGAAGATTTTGAGAAGTTGGAGTGGAGGAGGGGCTGCTGGACATTGGGTCTTCAAGAGAGGAGAAAAAGAAATATTGGAGAAGGAAGAAGAAGAAGAAAACGTAAAAGGAAGAAAGAAAAGGTGTTTTTGGGTGATAATGTGTTAAATGTAATATTTGGTTAATTGAATCAATTCATTCTCCCCTTTTTGGGCTGCTGCAGACGTAAAAGAGAGAGAGAAGAGTGGGTGAGAATTGGCTTCCCAAGGAAGCCAAAACATGTGGTCAAAGTTTGGGGTCAAAGCTTCTTAAGGAAGCTTGATTATTTAACTATTAAATTTGAATTAAAGTGGATAGATTAGATATAAAGTAGATTGCATTAGGATAATGTGATAGTATTTTTATTACACACTATTATCCAATAGATAATAGTTACAGTTGACAGAAGTCAGTATTTAATTAATCTGACAGATGAATTTTTCGCTGTATTGATTTATTTTTATCTGTAAAGATTTCTCGAAAATTATGAAACCTCGTAAACAGTGTCAAGTCCCGGGTTTAGTAAGATTCCCCGTCGACTTATCCATAGTCCAAAGTTCGCAGAGAAAACATCGCGTTTTGTAACATCCCGAAAATTAATAATTTCAGAATAAATGATCATTTTACAATATTTGGGATTTTCTAGAATTTTCTGGATTTTTTCTGAAAACGCAGAATATTTTAATATATTCCTCGTTTTGCGTGCGCACTGAGCTGAGAATTGCTGAGGTCAGTGTAACGCTCCGGAAACTAATTATTTCGCCGCCGATAGTCATTTTCTAATATTTGTGATTTATGTGAATTTTTCTAGAATTTTTCGGATACGATGAATATTTTAATATATTCCTCGTTTTGCGTGAAACTCGAGCAGAGTCGTGAAAACGACTGTAGTGCTTCAAAAATTGAAAAATTATATGACGAATAGTCGTTTTATAATATTTGCAATTTTTGAAAATTTTCTGGGAATTTTCCTAATCGTCGAATATTTTAATATATTCCTCGTTTTGCGTCTTGTGCTGAAGTGAATCGAGAAACGCGATGTTTTCTCGAGAACCTTGGACTATGGACATGTCGACGGGGATCTTACTAAACCCGAGGCTTGACATAGTTTACGAGGTTTCACAATTTTCGAGAAATCTTAACAGATACATTTAAATCGATACAGCGAAAAATTCATCTGTCAGATTAATTAAATACTGACTTCTGTCAACTGTAACTATTATCTATTGGATAATAGTGTGTAATAAAAATACTATCACATTATCCTAATGTAATCCACTTTATGTCAAATCTACCTACTTTAATTCAAATTTAATGGTTAAATATTCAAGCTTCCTTAAGAAGCTTTGACCCCAAGCTTTGACCACATGTGTTAGCTTCCAAAGGAAGCCAAATTTTGTCACCCATTTCTCTCTCTCATGTACGTGATCTGCAGCCCCAAAAAGGTGAATGAATTGATTTGAATTATCCAAATAATTCATTTAACTCATTAACACCCCAAAAGCACCATTTCTTCTTCCTTTTACGTTTCTTCTCCTTCTTTCTCTCTTCAACCTTTTCTTTCTTCCTCTTCCAGCCACCACACGTCCAGCCACCCTCCAAAGACTCCAACATTCATAAAAATTCACATCAACCATATTTTCTTAATCTCCTACTCCTTCTCACCATCTTTTGTGCTTGGAGTTTTCAAGAAAGCTTCCATCTTCAACCATTTCTTAAGCTTTGAAGGTGAGCTCCCATGGCTGAAAAATTTCAGACTTCCACTCCATTTTCGTTTCTGGTTTTCCTCTTGATTTAATGGTCATTTTCTTCTTCTTTTTCACATCATTACCTTATTCTAACTTGGACCACATTTTCTAGGGTTTTTGAGCTTCAAATCCGAAAATCAAGAGTGCTCTTGGAATTTTTCTTGGTTCTTCATCTTGGTAAGAGGAAGATTAATCCTCCTCAACCTCTTTAGCAACTAGGAATCTTGTATTTGATTTTTGGAAGAAAAACCACATGGTGGTTGTTCTTGAAATTGCTTGAAATTGATTTCTTGAATGTTACCTTAATTTAGCTTTGAGTAGTTGATTGAGTGGTTAATTATTCATGTAATTTTGTGATTGAAATCCATGTTGCTTGCTGGAAATTCTGGTTGCTGGAACCCCCTGGATATGTCACGGTTTGGGGCTATTTTTGGGCTGGAAAATGAATGGAAATGATGCTTAAATTTTGACCAATGCATGGCAAATTAAATCAAGTAGTTAAGGTTGATTCAAGTGGACAAAATTCTGGTTGTTGGACCTTGGTGAGTGCCACGGTTTTGGGCTGTTCTTAAGAGCAAAATTTTGGTTAACATTGTGTCAAGAGTAATGCTAGGCAAATTAGGTAAAGGAAGACTAAACTAGTGAGAAGAAAATTAGTAACCTAGGACCCTATGGGGTGCCATGGTTTTGAGGCTAGCAATTAAGGGAAATTGTGATAAATTGTAACAAGCAGTTGATTTGAAGTAATCACTGTATAAATATGGAATGTAATGGAAGAAGAATTTGAAATTGAAACTCAAGTGATGCCACGGTTTTGGGTGGAAAAATGGGGTAATTTATGGTTAATGCGCAATAAGTATAAGACTAGAATTAATTAAGTAACAAGATGGGATTTAATGGAAGAACAATTGGAAGTTGAAACTTCTATGGTGGCTACGGTTTTGGAGCCAAGAACCTAGGGTTTTTGGTGAGTTAATTGAACAAGTGAACACTTTAAATAATTAAGGGAGTGGTGTACAAGATTATGGCTTGAGAGGAATTGGAATTGAATTCATTAGGAGGCCACGGCCTCTAGTACATTTTTTTGGGAAAATGTAATTTTGGTAAATTGGAAGTATAAGTAATTAGATACTTAGAGAACTAGGTAATGAAATGGACAATTATTAAATTAGAAGGATTATTAGGATTAAGACTTCATAAGCCTTAAAGGACTAAGAACGAATTCATCATAAGACTTAAGGTGATTATAAGTGGGTAAAGAACATGAGAATGTGAGACTTGAGGGCTTAAATAAAATGTAAGTTATTGGAGATCGAATTGCCTTAGTATGTTAAGTTGATTTTTGAACATGAACCTTGAAATGAGGAATAAGTTCTAAGTTAGGATTCGTAATGAACCTAATGACGTATTAATTGATTTGACATTGATATTATGTGATTATGGGTCCATGTGAGTGACCATTTATATATTGATGCTTATGTTGGCCTATTGTGGCATATTATGGAATTGTATGAAATTATGAATCATACATGTGCATGCATAGTGTCTTATGCATTGTGATTGTCCTTGTGGACTGTTATAAGGCCTAGTTGCCTAGGAGATTGAACACACCTTAGTGCGGGTGCGAATAGACAAGTGTGGGTCGTGTTATGACCTCGGGGGCGTCGGGGTGCGGGTCCCTCACATGGACAGTTTAGAGCTCCTCTGTGCCGTGGGGCAAACCGATGCAAACACACCGACGATCCGGACTTAACACTGTCCTATATCGTGATCTAGTGTAGAATGTCTGTACAATGCCATGATTTGCGCATGAGAAAATTTATTGATAGCACTGGCCTCGGCAGCCGAGTTACAAACATGTCTCCTGATCTTTCTCTCCGCTTGATTGAGTCTAGCTCCATAGAGTAGGAATTTGGGAAAGCATGCATATGAGTCATGATATACCCTGTCATTGTTAATATTTACTTTTCCATAACTATAACTGATTTAATAATTACTGTGATGATTATCTGCACTGAACCGTTTTATTTGCTTACTGTTGGAATTTCTGCTTATTAAATTGAATATGATATTCTGAGTTGCTAATTGGGCGCGTGGCGCCGTTCTGTTCCTAGCTGCTATGATTGGTAATGATGGTAGGATGTCTTACCTCTTTCTTGTATTCTTGTGCTTCTGTTATGTATATATATATGTACGTTTGATAAAAGATCGTGAGGGAGATGAAGAGGAATCTTGGTTGATTTGGATTGGATGTTTGGATAAGATTTCTTCAATTACGTGAGAGCACAGCTGCGTGGAGGCATTGATGCCTGTCTCGTCAACTGGGACTTCGAGCGTCGTATATGTGCATGGGGTTGCGGATTTGTCTGCTGGTGGTACCCATCCCTGGGTTACTACTTTTCCCCTTTAGTGTTTTTAGTTCCCGCTGTATTTTATTTGACTCTGTAATTATTATATCCTATGATATCAATGATTTATGTTAATTAACTATAAAATATATATAGAAGGCATAGGATTTTATTTTGGTGGTTGTGTATAAGATGATGTTGCATTTGGATATGGGTTAATACAAATACATTTCATTCGAGGCTCGTATGTTCTACTTACGTATAAACACGAAAAAAAATAAAATAAATAAACTTCTAAATTTTGAAACGTATGTTATCATGGCTGTGACACACCTGGATTTAGTGACCGTGATGTAATGACGATTGTGTTGCGGTCACTATATCAAGGGGTGTTACACGTTTTCCCGGTTCCGGTCGGCGCGCACGCAAAACGAGGAATATACTGTAATATTCGACGTTTCCAGAAAATTATCAAAAATTGCAAATATTATAAAACGACTATCCGTCATATAAATTTCCAATTTTTAAAGCATTACAGTCATTTTCACGACTCTGCTCAATGTTCGCGCAAAACGAGGAATATATTAAAATATTCATCGTTCCCGGATAATTCTGAAAAAATTCACATAAATCACAAATATTGAAAAATGACTATTCATGGTGAAATAATCAATTTCCGGAGTGTTACACTGGTCTCAGCAATTCTCAGCCCAGTGTGCACGCAAAACGAGGAAATATTAAAATATTCGACGGTTCCGGAAAATTCCAGAAAAAATTCTAGAAAATCCCAAATATTGTAAAATGATCATTTATTCTAAAATTATTAATTTTCGGGATGTTACAACACTCCCCTTCAAATAGAAATTTCGTCCTCGAAATTTTCATCCCTTAGATCAAACATTAAGATGTTTCTTCATCTTATTTTCTTACCCCCAGATTGTGTCTCTAGTTACGTCAATTTAGATCACCCTTACCAACGCGATCTCTATATCTTTGCGTTGCTTTATTCTTCTATTCTCAATCTTCACGAGAAGTTTCTCATAAATTAGACTCTCTCTGAATTGCACCGGGCTTAGTTTGATGACGTGGCTGGATCGGTGACATACTTTCGCAATCGTGACATATGGAAGATATCATGGAGACTTAGAAAGAAAAGATGACGGAATTTGTTGACAAGCTATTGAACCAAACCCGAAACGAAATTTGATATAGTCCAAATAATTTTGGAATGGGTTTATTAGTGACCCAGACAGGACGACACTAAAACTAGACGTCATACTCCTTCAAAAACTCTAATCACCTTTCCTGTCTCATGTTCAACCCCTTTTTTTTATCGAATGGATACTTCAGGTCCTTGTGATTGCTAAAAGCGTTGATCGTAGCAAGTGTCTCCATATTCTCAGAGCAATTTTTAACTACGGCTAGCACCAAACCGTGAGTTGGGCAATTCTCAATGCGTCTTTAACTACCTTGAGGTATAAGTCATAACTTTCCCAACCTTGCATGAATACATATCCTAGATTTTAATGCGAAGCATAAAATTCTCCAAACAGTTCCCTGGGATTAGGTAGAACCAAATCTGACAAGCATTCGAATGTCTCCTCGACCTTTAAAACCTTTCTTCACACGCGTTAGTCCATAGAAGTTTTGATTCTCTTCTTGTAAACTGAGCAAGATATCTGGCTATCTTGGAGGATCCATTGATACTCCTTCAATCTATGTGTCTTCTTCGATAAAACTAACTAATCCCACGAGTTATGTGTCTCTTTTACGGTCTCCGATCTTTCCTTTTGAAGAACTGCTTCAATCTCTTGGAAATCCACAACAATCCCTCCATTTGGAATTTCATGATCCAAAACTGAACCTTCTCAATTAAGAATCCGTACTCTGATACTTTGGCATTTGCTCTCTCCCCTTTAAAGTCAGGAAAACTATGCTGAGATGTCCAACGTGTATCTCCATATTTTCGAGAATAGATCAGAATGTCATCATTAATGACAATGACAATTCTGTTCTAGGTAAGGACAAAAGATACAATTCATGTCACTCATGAATATGACAAGAGGATTTGTTATTCCGAACGGCATCACGAGACACCCATAATGCCCATAGCGCATTCGAAATCATTTCGGGGACATTCTCAATCTCCCACGAATTTAATGATGACCAGGACGTACATCTTTCTCCGAGGATACTCACCCTTGATCATAATCTCGTTCGTTTGATGATGGTGTTCATCTCACTGAGATGTCCCATTCTTCTCCTTAACTGACAACACTGTAGTTCATCACAAGAAACTTACTGACCACAATGGTGACAACATATTCCCTTTTCTTTGGTCCTCTACAAAAGGTAACATGTACCCTTGGATTTCTTTTCCCTCACAACGCTTCAACTTTGTTGGCTGTTACGAACTCAAAAGCCTTAGTTTCGAAAATCACTAAGGTTCTTATCGGAACGCTCTAGCAGATAATGACCAGAAAATAACTGATCAATCTCTGAAATCATGAAATCTAATATGTATGATTCTTGGTAAGCAAGATGGATCAACAAAAGGTTCAATCTTTAGCAGAAACAGGATAGATTAAACAAACTTAAGTGTCAACGATAAGTCTTAGTAACAGAAATGGAAATGATTTAAGTTGAAGATAGGAAAGATACAGATGAATCCCAATGATCCATAAAGTTACAAATTGTAAAAGGAAGGGTTACCCCCAGAATTATATAGCACGATTACAGAATCGTCATTTGAGGCATAACTTCCACGGTTTAGATCTCCGAATTTTGAAGTCTCAGCACCTCCCAGGGTATAAGTTCTGGCTTCTGCTTGTGGTTCTACAAATTTCTTACAAGATTGGATCAAGAATTTGCCTTTCCTTGGTCGTAGTTGCGAGAGACGTGTCCAGGCTTTCCACATTTAAAACAGATTATCCCTTTGATCTTACACTCCCTCGTGAAGTGTTCCTTTTCGCATTTCATACATCTTGGTGAAGATGTCGGGATCTGACTAGTTATACCGCCACTAGTACTTTGTCCAGGAATCGGTTGTTGTTGTTGTTTCCCTGATACCCGTGCGCATGGTTTCCGCTTAAACTGGTTAACTTTTCTATTATTCCTCCTTTGGAATCTAGGTAGTCCGCGTTTGCCCCGAAGTCGACTTTCCTCCAACAGATTCTGAACCTCAACTTCCAACTCTCGTTGTTGCGTGATCCTCTGATCCTAGTAAGTTGTCATCTCAGCTACCATTTGCCTTTCTTCTGCACGTGTGGCCATACTTCTATTGTCTTGTCCCGCGCTCACATGTATAAGTCTGCCACGAAGCCGGTGTCCTTCTCCGAAGACAGACCAAACATAACACAATAAAACAAACGTAATTATTTCAAACAATATTGCCTCCCTTCGGAATCCAAACACAAAGAGTCACACAATGCACACCATTCAAGCAAGACAAGCTCAATTCCATACATCCTAACAATCTTCAGCTTGAACTTCTTCATTCTGCTTCCACAGCGTAATCCCTCGTAAGCCGTCAACTCCCAAACTGCTTCTCGAATCTAGTTTACACCACTATTTCTTTCTCCAGAAGATCGGTTTTTCCAAAACCTTTTGATATCCTCACAAAAGAATTCCTACTTACCTAACACAGTACGCCTAGGAGAAGTCATAGTTTCCTGTACACACAGAACATTACATATTGAGTAGGCCAGTCCTCAACATCATGTAACTGCATAACAGTAGCTATCAACATTCAACCTACAACAAGTCATGCATTCCTTTCCCATCATCTCAATCAAGAGACAAGGAAGTGCACAACTGACCAAATTCTAATATGCCTAAACATAGCAAGTCCATACCCCGGCTCAACAGGATGAACTGCTCTGATACCACCTAATGTAACACCCCTTAATGTAGCAACCGAAGCATAATCGTCATTACACCATAGTTACTAAATCCAAGTGTGTCACAGTCATGATAACAGTAACTTAAATTCTCAAGAGTCTATATTTATTTTATTTTTTTGACAATTCGCATAGGTAGAAAATATGAGCCTCGAATGAAATATAAATGTATTCAAGCCATGATACAACCACTGAAATAAAATCATATCTCTTATACATATATATATATATATATATATATATATTTTACACAAATCGATGACATAGAATATAACAATTACAGAGTCCAATAAAATACAGTGGGAATAAAACACTAAAAGGGGGAAAAGTAGTGACCCAGGGATAGGTACTACTAGCAGACAAAGCCGCAACCCCATATACACATACGACGCTCGGAGTCCCAGTCAACAAGTCAGGCCTCAATGCCTCCATGCCACTGCACTCGTATGTAGCCGAAGAAACCTTGTCCAAACGCCCAATCCAATCAACCAAGGTGTGGTCCCTCTTTATCTTCCTCACAATCTTTTATCAATATAAGTATAAAACAAACATACAAAGATATAGGAAACACAGAAAGAGGTAAGACATCCTACATCATTACCAATTATAGCATGCTAGAGACATTACGGCGCCATGCGCCCAAATAGCAAATCAGAAACAGTATATTCAAATACTAACAGTAAGTCCAACAAGAAGCAATTAAACAGTCCAGTGCAGGTAATCATTACAGTAATGAACAGATAAGTCATAATATGGAAAACAGATAATAACAACAATGTATATATATATCATGTCTCATATGCATGTTCTCTCAAACCCCTACTCCATGGAGCTAAACTCAATCAATCGGAGAGAAAGATCGGGAGACATGTACGTGACTCACTGCCGAGGCCGTCTGCTATAAATCAAATCGTGCACAATCATGGCATTGCACAGACATTCATCACTAGATCACGATATAGGACAGTGTCAAGTCCAAATCGTCGGTGTGTTTGCATCGGTTTGCCCCACGGCACAGAGGAGCTCTAAACTGTCCATGTGAGGGACCCGCACCCCGACACCCCCGAGGTCATAACACGACCCACACTTGTCTATTCGCATCCGCACTAAGGTGTGTTCAATCTCCTAGGCAACTAGGCCTTACAACAGTCCACAAGGACAATCACAATGCATAAGACACTATGCATGCACATGTATGATTCATAATTTCATATAATTCCATAATACGCCACATTAGGCCAATATAAGCATCAATGTATATATGGTCACTCACATGGACCCATAACAACATAATATCAATATCAAATCAATTAGTACGTCATTAGGTTCATTATGAATCCTAACTTAGAATTTATTCCTCATTTCAAGGTTCATATTCAAAATCAATTTAACATACTAAGGCAATTCAATCTCCAATTATCTAATTGATTATGCTTCCAATTCATCAAAATCACATTTTCACCTAGAAATGCCCTAGAGACCGTGGCCTCCCTATAAATCCAAATTCAAATTCTTTTCAAGCCATAATCTTGTACATCATTTCTTTAATTATTTAAAGTGTTCTCTTGTTCAATTAACTCACCAAAAACCCTAGGTTCTTGTCTCCAAAACCGTAACCACTATACGAGTTTCAACTTTCAATTGTTCTTCCATTAAATTCCATTTCATACATTGATAATTTAAGTCTTATACCCATTACAATTTCAACACAATTTCCTCTAAATTTCCAACCTAAAACCGTGGCACTCTTGAAGGGTGTTCAATCAATTTTTCATCCATTTTAAATCACTAAATCCATTCCAACATTCCATTATATACCACCAATCAATCCAATAGCATAAATTAATTAAAATCAACACATTAAATTTCCCTAATTTCTTGATTATCCATTTCACTACTTAGGCTTCCAATTACCTAATTGATTATGCTTCCAATTCATCAAAATCACATTTTCACCTAGAAATGCCCTAGAGGCCGTGGCCTCCCTATAAATCCAAATTCAAATTATTTTCAAGTCAAAGTCTTGTACATTGTTCCCCTAATTATTTAAATTGTTCACTTGTTCAATTAACTCACCAAAAACCCTAGGTTCTTGTCTCCAAAACCGTAACCACTATAGGAGTTTCAACTTCTAATTGTTCTTCCATTAAATTCCATTTCATACATTGATAATTTAAGTCTTATACCCATTACAATTTCAACACAATTTCCTCTAAATTTCCAACCTAAAACCGTGGCACTCTTGAAGGGTGTTCAATCAATTTTTCATCCATTTTAAATCACTAAATCCATTCCAACATTCCATTATATACCACCAATCAATCCAATAGCATAAATTAATTAAAATCAACACATTAAATTTCCCTAATTTCTTGATTATCCATTTCACTACTTAGGCTTCCAATTACCTAATTGATTATGCTTCCAATTCATCAAAATCACATTTTCACCTAGAAATGCCCTAGAGGCCATGGCCTCCCTATAAATCCAAATTCAAATTCTTTTCAAGTCAAAGTCTTGTACATTGTTCCCCTAATTATTTAAATTGTTCACTTGTTCAATTAACTCACCAAAAACCCTAGGTTCTTGGCTCCAAAACCGTAGCCACCATGAGCATTCCAACTTCAAATTTTGTTCTTCCATTACACTCCATTTTTATCCATTGCTTAGTTCAAATCCAATGCTTGTTACAATTTATCACAATTTCCCCTAATTGCTAGCCTCAAAACCGTGGCCACCAAGAGGGCTTCTCCAACGTTTTTCTTCCATTTTCAATCACAAGATCCAATCCAACATAGCATTATATACAACAATTCAATCCAATAACATAAATCAATTAAAATCAACACATAACATAATTAATCATTAATTTCAAGAACAACCCTCATTAGGGTTCTTCACAAATCAACACAACCAAGGTTCCTAGATGCTAAAAATGGTTGAAGAGGAGTGTCTCCCTCTTACTTGAGTGTAGAAATCAAATGAACTCCAAGAAAGCTCCTTGGATTTTCGGATTTGGCCACCAAAACCCTAAGAAAATGGTGATTTGTTAGAATCAATATCAAGGCTTGAAAAATCAACCATGGATGACCATTAAAGGAACCAAAATCACGAAATCAAGAGAAGAGAATGAGTGGTCTTGAAACTTACCCAAAATGCTCAAAGTTGGAGCTTGGAGAAAATGGTGAGAATGGAGGATTTTCAAGAAGCTCCAAGAGGGAAAGGTGTTTAGAATGGTGAGGAGAGTAAGAAAATGTAATTAGATGAAGATTTTGAGAAGTTGGAGTGGAGGAGGGGCTGCTGGACGTTGGGTCTTCAAGAGGAGAAAAAGAAATATTGGAGAAGGAAGAAGAAGAAGAAAACGTAAAAGGAAGAAAGAAAAGGTGTTTTTGGGTGATAATGTGTTAAATGTAATATTTGGTTAATTGAATCAATTCATTCTCCCCTTTTTGGGCTGCTGCAGACGTAAAAGAGAGAGAGAAGAGTGGGTGAGAATTGGCTTCCCAAGGAAGCCAAAACATGTGGTCAAAGTTTGGGGTCAAAGCTTCTTAAGGAAGCTTGATTATTTAACTATTAAATTTGAATTAAAGTGGATAAATTAGATATAAAGTAGATTGCATTAGGATAATGTGATAGTATTTTTATTACACACTATTATCCAATAGATAATAGTTACAGTTGACAGAAGTCAGTATTTAATTAATCTGACAGATGAATTTTTCGCTGTATTGATTTATTTTTATCTGTAAAGATTTCTCGAAAATTATGAAACCTCGTAAATAGTGTCAAGTCCCGGGTTTAGTAAGATCCCCCGTCGACTTATCCATAGTCCAAAGTTCGCAGAGAAAACATCGCATTTTCCCGGTTCCGGTCGGCGTGCACGTAAAACGAGGAATATACTGTAATATTCGACGTTTCTAGAAAATTCTCAGAAAATTCTCAAAAATTGCAAATATTATAAAACGACTATCCGTCATATAAATTTCCAATTTTTAAAGCATTACAGTCATTTTCACGACTCTGCTCAATGTTCGCGTAAAACGAAAAATATATTAAAATATTCATCGTTCCCGGATAATTCTGAAAAAATTCACATAAATCACAAATATTGGAAAATGACTATTCATGGTGAAATAATCAATTTCCGGAGTGTTACACTGGTTTCAGCAATTCTCAGCCCAGTGTGCACACAAAACGAGGAAAATATTAAAATATTCGACGGTTCCGGAAAATTCCAGTAAAAATTCTAGAAAATCCTAAATATTGTAAAATGATCATTTATTCCGAAATTATTAATTTTCGGGATGTTACATTCGCACGTCCTCTGCCTCTACCAGCCATCTTCTTTCTTCAAACATAACAAAACAAAATCAGTTACATCCTTTTAGATACTTCCGAAAGGATATAAATCACAGAGAAGCACAAAGTTCAAACAAAAACAGACCCAACCACAACCCCAAAAGACTCTAACTTGGGCTCTGATACCAACTATTGTAACACCCCTTTGGAGGATGTCACACATAAAAGAAAATAAAAGAAAGAGAAATAAAATCTACCCAAGTTGTAAAACATTTGTTAAATAATATTATATATTGTAAGATAATTCATGATAAACATAATATTTGTTAATAAAATATGCGGAAATAGCAAATAAACAAAACAACATTACTCATAATATACATATGATTTAAGTTATAAGTTGTACAAATAATTTACAACTAAAACTACAAAGCCGAGACGTTCCGTCCTTCTTCTTGACCAAAAGCACTGGCGCACCCCATGGGGAAACACTAGGTCGTACAAACTCTTTCTCCAACAGTTCCACCAATTGCTTTTTCAGCTCCTCCAACTCTGCTGGCGACATACGATACGGTGCAATTGAGATAGGACCTGTTCTTGGTACTAAATCAATTGAGAACTCGATCTCCCTCTCAGGCGGCAAACCAGGTACGTCGTCAGGAAAAATCTCTGGAAACTCGTTAACAACAGGAATAGTATTCACATCTTTCTCATTCTTAACTTCTAGAGAAGATAATACCATATATCCCTGAAGGCTTCTCTTAACAAAGACTTGACCTTAACAAATAGTTAAGAATCCAGACTCCTCTTCCTTAGGAAAAACTATGGTTTTACTTGCACAATCTATAAGGATATGGTTAGAACATAACCAGTCCATCCCTAATATTACATCTATCTCAATAAGAGGCAAACAAATCAAGTTGACTATAAACAGACGACCCTTCACAACAACAGGACAATCCAAACACATCTTAGATGTAATAACAGGTTTAGCAGTTATGGCGTAGATATACTCAATTTAACATTCAGAGAAGACACAGGCAACTTCAGTCTTTCCACACAATCATAGGAAATAAACGAGTGTGTAGCACCAGAATCATACAACATAGTCAGAAGATTACCTCCAATGTCTCCTTCTCCCTGAATAAGATCATCAGACTTAGAAACCTCAGATCCCATCATTGTATATACTCGTCCTCCTGACCTTGGTTGAGTACTTCCAGATTTTTGCTGATTAGCTCTAACATACCGAATGTTGTTTCTTCTCTGGCCTAGTACAATCTTTCGACATATGTCCAGGCTGTCCACAGTTAAAACAGACCGTCCCCTTGATTGTACAATCTGGAGATATATGGCCCTTCTTACCGCACTTAAAACACGTTGGCGTAAACACCACCTTCTGCCCTGCTCCACTACCGCGTACACTTCCTCCTACTGGCGGTCGCTGAGATTGATTTCCTTGTGGTCTAGAGTACGGCTTACGCTGAAATCGATTTGTATTGCTACCTCCACCTCTTTGAAACCTTGTCGGTCCAAAGTTACGATTCCTCTGATCTCGCGACGGCTCAAGCTCCTCAAGTCGTGCACATGCATCCACCAAAGCATGAAACTGAGTTATTCCCAAGGATAGCACTCCTCGTTTCAGTTCCACTCTTAAACCTGATTCAAACTTCCGACATCTCCACACATCATCTTGCCGGGTTTGAGCATAATCTGAGAATTGAGACAAACTCTCAAATTTTGTGGCATACTCATTCACCGTCATATTCCCTTGTCGCAAACCAAGAAATTCCTTCTCTTTGGCATGCCTAGCACTCGCAGGAAAATACTTATCCAGAAAAGCACTAGAAAACACCTCCCAAGTAATTTCCATCCCCTCAGCTTGTAAAACTCGGCGGGTTCCTCTCCACCAATGTTTTGCATCTCCTCTCAGCATGAAAACAACATAAGTCACCTTCTTATCATTTGCACATCTCATTCCTTCAAAGATTCTCTCTAGGTCTTGTATCCACTGACTTGCTTTCTCTGGATCAACCTTGCCTTTAAATTGTGGTGGATTGTGGCGCCTAAATTCAGATAAATTCAGGGCATCAGCCGTAGCATCTTGCTGTTGAGCTGCTCTCAGATTTTGCTGAGTAATCACTTCAGCCATCTACCGCATAGCTTCAACAGTAGCAATCATAGGGTCAACCTCACGATTCACGTTCGCACGTCCTCTGCCTCTACCAGCCATCTTCTTTCTTCAAACATAACAAAACAAAATCAGATACATCTTTTTAGATACTTCCGTCAGGATATAAATCACAGACAAGCACACAGTATAAACAAAAACAGACCCAACCACAACCCCAAAAGACTCTAACTTGGGCTCTGATACCAACTATTGTAACACCCCTTTGGAGGATGTCACACATAAAAGAAAATAAAAGAAAGAGAAATAAAATCTACCCAAGTTGTAAAACATTTGTTAAATAATATTATATATTGTAAGATAATTCCTGATAAACAGAATATTTGTTAAATAAAATATGCGAAAATAGCAAATAAACAAAACAACATTACTTATAATATACATATGATTTAAGTTATAAGTTGTACAAATAATTTACAACTAAAACTACAAATATTTAAACGAAAACAGTAAAGAAAGACAGTAAAAGAGTCAATATATACATACATACGCACGACGCGCTTCAAAAAAAAAACATCATGCATATTTAATCCTCTGAAGGATCACTCTCAACATGAAAATGATCATCGGAGACAAATATCCCGGATGTCTCGACACTCGGCGATAACGAGATCGCGCAGTCGATACGATACTAATCTCACTAGGCTCCGTGGTCATACCACCAAAATGACGCCTAAGAGATAAAGGTAACTCTAAATGTAAAAATACAGTAGTAGTCATAACCGGCTCTCCATCAAACTGTTGACGTAAGGTCACAGTCAGCCGTCCTACATACGTCACAGAGTCTCGGTCTCCTCGCAGATGCCAAGCTAACGATCCTCCATGAAACTTCACCTGTACAAACCCTAGAAATCCAGGTATCGACATACCCAATCAAATCAATCCAATGGATATGGATGATCAGATGGTTCTTGATCGTCAAACTGATCTTCCTCTTGCTGTTCTTCTTCTTCCTCGGTATACAGAATCTCGAGAGGTTGTTCCTCTTCCTCAAAGTCTTTACCGCGTAAAATAAATATACGAAAATATATACAACGAAGAGGTAAGACAATCTAAAATCACCATAAACATGGCCAATAAGAAGACGACAAACAACAAATATATAGTTCATGCAATACGAAAAGCTATAACAGGAATAATAACAGAATAGAGTAAGATTTAGATATCCTAACAATACATAACATCACGATAAAATATAACACGTATAAAAACACGATAAGACAATATCACGATAGAATAAAATAAGAAATAGACAACCATCATAATAATTACCAGATAAAGATAGATAGAGAAAATAAAATAATATCCAAGATATAATCATATATATACTAAGACACGATCCTACTCCATGGAGCTAAACACATAAAGATATCAGAGAGAATGACTCGTAAAAATCTATTAGTACCACGGCTGCCCAACCAACTATTGTGCGGTCACACGTTGCGTCTATAGCCCCACACCACAGGAATCCATCATCCAGGCGTGGTGTAGTTCACTGTCTCACGTTGTGTCACTACAGGCAAATGTACTACTAGACTTTACAAATCTCGATTAAATATAGTGCGTGTCGAGTCCATTAGTGTGCTATCGGTTTACCACGGCCCAGCGGAGCTACCAACTCATCCACATATGGGATACCGTACACTAACGTCTCCAAGTCCATTAGAACAATGAACCACACTACGTTTATCGCATCGACAACACGATGTGATTCGTCTCGTCAACCAATCCACCAAAAATTTGGCATAAACTCAACACATAATTCCAAAAATATGAAATTACGAAGATACCCTCAAGATAAAAATATGCCCTCAATGGCAGAAAAATAGAAAGCCTATGCGGGTTCACATTTTCCCGACAAATGAAAAATCCTCAAAAGCCATGACGGGTTCACATTTTCCCGACAGCACAAAATAAATACAGCAACGGTCAATCGCGTAGAAATTTTATCGCGTTTTCCTAATTCCGTCGTTTTTACAAACGTTTATAAATCGCGTAAATATATTTTTTTGTTTTTTTTTTAAATCGCATAGAATTTTTAATACGTTTTCTCAATCACGTAGGATTTTTAAATCATTTTCTTGTCCAAATCCCTTAAAATCACTGTTTAAATAAACAGAAATAATAATTAGTACGTTTAAACTACGTGTAATATTTTCCATACCGTATACTGTCTTTTGGACATCTTTTCTATCTTATTTGTCCGTTTTTACTAAAAATTGACAGTATTTTGTTTAGAATTTTAATAATAATGGTTTCCTAATTTTTTTGTAAAAACTTTGTTTATTTAAATAAACCGGATAATTTAATCTTTTAAAAACTCCTAACATGCTTCAAAATATAGCATGAGCCATATGTTAGAAATTCTTAAAGATTACTGTATTTCCTTTATAACAATAAAATTATTGATTTTAGTTCCTTAATTTAATTCTAATCAATTGATTTCTTCAAAACTTATTTTAGAAAAATTCTTTTTAACATATATTGCAACTTTATAAATGAAAATGGTTTGGAATTAATTTTAGAAATCAAGACTACCTAATTTTGGCATGTTGGCGAATTTCATAAACCCTTTTGTATTTGATTTCTAAATTATTTTTCATCTTATAAATACATGTCAAACTTATTGTATTGTCTAAATTCATTTAGCCATCATTTTTAGAAAATGGTTTTTGAAATCAATACATTCATTTTAGGCATGTTGGCCCAAAATACTAATTCTTACCATTTGATTTCTAAATTCATTTTTCATGATCTAAACAACTTAATAACTTGCTAATTCTCCTAGGTTAATTAACTTACCTTTTAGGAAAATTAAGAGAACATTTTGGTTCCCCATTTGGTTACAAACCGTGGGCATTATGGAGTGTTCTTTGGAACACACATGCATTTCCTTGACATGTTATTCATATCCTATACATTATCATGCAATTCTATACTTTATCATACAATTCTAACACATGCAATATTATCAAAGCTTATAGACATGCAACTTAAAGCTTGTAGACATGCAATTTATTACAAACAACAAATAGGAAAGCTACTAACAAATACACAACCACATCAAATAAGCTACTAACAAGCACACACATGAATCCTTATGGATTCTACAATCACAAAATCAACTCCATCTTCTTACCACCATCCATAGGTGATAAGATTTGTCTTCCTCTTACCTTAAATGAAGACAAATGGATTCTTTCACTCCTCCTAGGGTCACGTTTTTCCTCCTTCAAGAACCTAACAAACTTAAACAAAAATTACAAGTTACTAACCATTGAAAAAGAACCTAAACCATGGATAAATCATGGCTTAGAACTTTGAAAAAGAATTTAGAAAAGAAAAACAAGAGATTTCACCTCCTTGGTACAAACTTCCAAGTAGGTTTTCAAGCTTCAAATGTAAGATTTTGAAAGAACGCTCAACTAGAGATGTTCTTAGGATTGTGTTTAGGTTTAGAAAACTTGGTTAGAAGAAATTTTGGGGGATTGAATGGTGTAGTATCAAGCTTGGCTGAATAGGTGAGAAAGGAAGTAACAATGGTGTTTAGGGTTCTTGGATGAGAGAGAAGAGAGAATTTGCATGAAAGAGAAGAGATTTTTGGTCCTCCCAAAGCCATATGGCCGTAGACTTCAAGCCATGCAAGGTGGACATTTGCTTGGCTTCATCCAAGCCCTTGGATGCATCAAAGGTCAAGATTAAGCCTTGATTAGCAAGCTTGTTTCCTATTGGTTGCTCCTAACCTAGTCATTAGCCTTAGTCACCATGCTTAGTCACTAATAACCTAGTCATCAAGCCTTATCATCATGTTCAAGAATATTCCTCCACTAATCATGTTTAATTAAGCTACTAAGTTAATTTGTTTAGCTAAACGTGGGTCCCGCAAAACATTTCGGGTCCACTTTGTCACTAAATTATACTTGACTAATAAAATAATATTATAATAATACAAAATTGTTTTATTTGTGATTTAAATCCTAAAAATTAAAAGATTAATTTTAGGCTCATTCAATTGGGTTTAGTAAGATCCCCGCCTCCGAATAATTAAAAACAGATTTTACCGGTCCGAGAAAAATATTATTTTCCCGCCCCGTAGCAAATCACACAAAAAGTCCATATAAAATCACAGACATAATATTGGACACTAAATCAAGTAGAAAACAATTAAAAACAAGCAAAAACAAGACAAACAAAGACGTTCGGACGTAATGGTTATTTTCCCATTTTTTTCCCACAACGTAGCTAATCATCCAAAAAGTTCAAATAAAATTACGACAAATATTAATTGTCCGTATATCTTCCAAAAAAATTAAAACAATAGCTTCGGAAAAACTTTTATTTTACCATCTCGAAACAAATTACGTAAAAAGACCAAATAAAATTTGAGCCTGTATAAACGTATTTGTATTTCATGCGTAAATCGAGAAACAAGAAAATAGGGACACAACGGTCATTCACACGAAAGCTTGAAAAATAACAAAACAAGACATTCGGTACATTTTCTAAAAATTGGGGTGTTACAACTCTCCCCAACAAATAAAAATTTCATCCTCGAAATTCATTGTTCCTCAAAACAAATGAGGATACGATCCTTCATTTTATCTTCCACTCCCGGGTAGCTTCACTGTCACATCATTCCATATGACCTTCACTAGCTCGATCATTTTTCCTCGAAGGCCGCTTTACCTTTTGTCCTCAATCGACGGTAAAGTCTCGTAAGTCAAATTCTCCTTCAATTGTACGTCATCTGGTTGTATAACATGCGTCGGATCTGGTATATACTTTCGTAACTGAGACACATGAAACACGTCATGCAGATTCGACAGAAACGGCGGCATAGCGATCTGATATGCTACAGGACCTATAGGTCAGATAATCTGATACAGTCCAATGAACTTAGGAGTAAGTTTCTTAGACTTAATAATAATAACTCTTCCGACACCAGTCGTAGGAGTAACTCTTAGAAACACATGCTCACCCTCCTCAAATTCAAGAGGTCATCTTCGTTTATCCGCATAACTTTTCTGTCTGCTTTGCGTCATCTTCATCTTCTCTTGTATCATCTTTACCTTTTCCGTAGTCTGTTGTACAAGATCGGGTCCAATAGTCATACTTTCCCCATCTTGATACCAACACAACGGTGTTCGACATCGTCTTCCATACAATGCTTCATAAGGTGCCATTCCGATGCTTGTGTGAAAACTATTGTTGTAGGTGAATTCTATCAAAGATAAAAATTCATCCCAACTTGCTCGTTGTTCTAAAACACAAGCACGCAACAAATCTTCCAAAGACTGTATAGTTCTCTCTGTCTGACCATCTGTCTGTGGATGATATCTTTGAACTCAGTCGCAACTTGGTTCCCATAGCTTCTTGCGGACTTCGCCAAAACCTTGACGTAAACCTCGGATCTCGATCGAACTATACATGTAGGTACACCATGTAATCCGACAATTTCACCGATGTACAATCAAATCTTTCCAATGAATACTTAATATTAATTGGTAAGAAATGAGCTAATTTCGTAAGCCTATCGACTATAACCCATATCGAATCATGACCTTTCCTCGTCTTTGGCAAACCAGTAACGAAATCCATCGATATACTATCCCATTTCCATTCTCGGAATAGATAACGGTTGTAACATTCTAGCCGGTCTTTGATGTTCCACTTTCGCCTTTTGACGACTAGACAAGTTGACACGCACCTAATAACATCACTCTTCAATCCATGCCACCGAAATAACTTCTTCAAGTCTTGGTACATCTTTGTTATGCCCGGATGCATACTCAATAGACTAGTATGGGCATGTTCCACAATATATCGCCTCAGCTCTCGATCACGAGGAACACAGACTCTACCCCGAAACCTCAGAATTCCATCAGTTCCTTCTTTGAACTCTATTGCCTCGTCTTGCTTTATTTGTTCTCTTATTCCTTGCAAAAATTCATCGGCATTCTGTTTTTCCCTTATGTCTTCCATCGCTCGTTCGAGATAGTAACCATGTTAATACGTATCTTCCCGGTTTCAACTCAACAAATGACCACACATCTCTAAACTGTTCAATGAGCTCCTTTTCCTTGATCATCGGAGCATAAGCACTGATAATCTTTCTACTTAAGGTGTCAGCCACGACATTCGCCTTGCCAGGGTGGTACAACAGTTGAAAATCATAATCTTTCAGGAATTCTAACCATCTCCGCTGCCTCATGTTCAGCTCCTTCTGATCATACAAGTATTCCAAGCTCTTGTGATCACTAAAGATGTTGAACGTTGCTCCATAGAGAAAATGTCTCCATATCTTTAGAGCAAAAACCACAGCGGCCAATTCCAAATCGTGCGTTGGATAATTCCTCTCATGAACCTTCAATTGTCGAGAAGCATATGCCACAACGTTCCGATCTTGCATCAATACGCATCCTAGCCCTTGATAAGAAGCGTCGCAATACACATCAAAAGATCTCTTCGAATCCGGTAAGATCAACACAGGTGCAGTCGTTAACCTCTTCTTCAACTCTTAAAAACTGGCATCACGTTCTTCTGTCCATTCAAAAGCTTGATTTTTCCTCGTAAGCTGCGTAAGTGGTCCAACAATCTTGGAAAAACCCTCGATAAACCTCCGATAATAACCAGCAAGTCCAACAAAACTTCAAACTTCTGTTACCGTCTTAGGTCTTTCCCATTGTAAAACAGTCTCCACTTTTGATGGGTCCACCGCAATACCATCTTTAGAAATTACGTGACCTAGAAATTGGACTTCTTCCAACCAGAACTCACACTTAGCCAATTTCGCATACAGCTGCTTCTCCCTCAAAATCCGAAGAACAACACCAAGATGTTCAGCATGCTCTTCCTTAGATTGAGAATAGATTAGAATGTCATCGATAAAGACAACAACAAATCTGTCTAAATAAGGACGAAAAATCTTGTTCATATAATCCATAAATATGGCAGGAGCATTCGTCACTCCGAATGGCATTACCTGATACTCATAATGTCCATAACGAGTTCGAAAAGCAGTTTTCGGCACATCTTCCCCTTTTACACGAATCTGGTGATAACCAAATCTCATATCTATCTTGAAAAATACCACAGCTCCTTTCAACTGATCCATCAAGTCGTCAATTCTTGGAAGCGGATATTTATTCTTGATAGTCACCTTGTTCAGCTGACGATAATCCACACAAAGCCGAGACGTTCCATCCTTCTTCTTGACCAAAAGCACTGGCGCACCCCATGGGGAAACACTAGGTCGCACAAACTCTTTCTCCAACAGTTCCACCAATTGCTTTTTCAGCTCCTCCAACTCTGCTGGCGACATACGATACGGTGCAATTGAGATAGGACCTGTTCCGGGTACTAAATCAATTGAGAACTCGATCTCCCTCTCAGGCGGCAAATCAGGTACGTCGTCAGGAAAAATCTCTAGAAACTCGTTAACAACAGGAATAGTATTCACATCTTTCTCATTCTTAACTTCTAGAGAAGATAATACCATATATCCCTGCGCTCCGTCTCTTAACAAAGACTTGACCTTAACAGAGACTTGACCTTAACAGCCGTTAAGAATCCAGACTCCTCTTCCTTAGGAAAAACTATGGTTTTACTTGCACAATCTATAAGGATATGGTTAGAACATAACCAGTCCATCCCTAATATTACATCTATCTCAATAAGAGGCAAACAAATCAAGTTGACTATAAACAGACGGCCCTTCACAACAACAGGACAATCCAAACACATCTTAGATGTAATAACAGGTTTAGCAGTTGGCGTAGATATACTCAATTTAACATTCAGAGAAGACACAGGCAACTTCAGTCTTTCCACACAATCATAGGAAATAAACGAGTGTGTAGCACCAGAATCATACAACATAGTCAGAAGATTACCTCCAATGTCTCCTTCTCCCTGAATAAGATCATCAGACTTAGAAACCTCAGATCCCATCATTGTATATACTCGTCCTCCTGACCTTGGTTGAGTACTTCCAGATTTTTGCTGATTAGCTCTAACATACCGAACAACAGGTTTCTTCTCTGGCCGAGTACAATCTTTCGACATATGTCCAGGCTGTCCACAGTTAAAACAGACCGTCCCCTTGATTGTACAATCTGGAGATATATGGCCCTTCTTACCGCACTTAAAACACGTTGGCGTAAACACCACCTTCTGCCCTGCTCCACTACCGCGTACACTTCCTCCTACTGGCGGTCGCTGAGATTGATTTCCTTGTGGTCTAGAGTACGGCTTACGCTGAAATCGATTTGTATTGCTACGTCCACCTTTTTGAAACCTTGTCGGTCCAAAGTTACGATTCCTCTGATCTCGCGACGGCTCAAGCTCCTCAAGTCGTGCACATGCATCCACCAAAGCATGAAACTGAGTTATTCCCAAGGATAGCACTCCTCGTTTCAGTTCCACTCTTAAACCTGATTCAAACTTCCGACATCTCCACACATCATCTTGCCGGGTTTGAGCATAATCTGAGAATTGAGACAAACTCTCAAATTTTGTGGCATACTCATTCACCGTCATATTCCCTTGTCGCAAACCAAGAAATTCCATCTCTTTGGCATGCCTAGCACTCGCAGGAAAATACTTATCCAGAAAAGCACTAGAAAACACCTCCCAAGTAATTTCCATCCCCTCAGCTTGTAAAACTTGGCGGGTTCCTCTCCACCAATGTTTTGCATCTCCTCTCAATGAAAACAAAGATAAGTCACCTTCTTATCATCTCGCACATCTCATTCCTTCAAAGATTCTCTCTAGGTCTTGTATCCACCGACTTGCTTTCTCCGGATCAACCTTGCCTTTAAATTGTGGCGGATTGTGGCGCCTAAATTCGGATAAATTCGGGCATCACCGTAGCATCTTCTTTGTTGAGCTGCGCTCTCGATTTTGGCTTTGAGTAATCACTTCACCATCTACCGCATAGCTTCGTAGCAATCATAGGGTCAACCTCACGATTCACGTTCGCACGTCCTCTCGCCTCTACCAGCCATCTTCTTTCTTCAAACATAACAAAACAAAATCAGATACATCCTTTTAGATACTTCCGACAGGATATAAATCACAGACAAGCACACAGTACAAACAAAAACAGACCCACCACAACCCCAAAAGACTCTAACTTGGGCTCGATACCAACTATTGTAACACCCCTTTGGAGGATGTCACACATAAAAGAAAATAAAAGAAAGAGAAATAAAATCTACCCAAGTTGTAAAACATTTGTTAAATAATATTATATATGTAAGATAATTCCTGATAAACAGAATATTTGTTAAATAAAATATGCGGAAATAGCAAATAAACAAAACAACATTACTTATAATATACATATGATTTAAGTTATAAGTTGTACAAATAATTTACAACTAAAACTACAAATATTTAAACGAAAACAGTAAAGAAAGACAGTAAAAGAGTCAATATATACATACATACGCAGACGCGCCCAAAAAAAAACATCATGCATATTTAATCCTCTGAAGGATCACTCTCAACATGAAAATGATCATCAGGAGACAAATATCCCGGATGTCTCGACACTCGGCGATAACGAGATCGCGCAGTCGATACGATACTAATCTCACTAGGCTCCGTGGTCATACCACCAAAATGACGCCTAAGAGATAAAGGTAACTCTAAATGTAAAAATACAGTAGTAGTCATAACCGGCTCTCCATCAAACTGTTGACGTAAGGTCACAGTCAGCCGTCCCTACATACGTCACGAGTCTCGGTCTCCTCGCAGATGCCAAGCTAACGATCCTCCATGAAACTTCAGCTGTACAAACCCTAGAAATCCAGTTATCGCCACACCCAATCAAATCAATCCAATGGATATGGATGATCAGATGGTTCTTGATCGTCAAACTGATCTTCCTCTTCTTTGTTCTTCTTCTTCCTCGGTATACTGAGAATCTCGAGAGGTCATGTTCCTCTTCCTCAAAGTCTTTACCGCGTAAAATAAATATACGAAAAATATATACAACGAAGAGGTAAGACAATCTAAAATCACCATAAACATGGCCAATAAGAAGACGACAAACAACAAATATACGGTTCATGCAATACGAAAAGCTATAACAAGTAATAATAACGAATAGAGTAAGATTTAGATATCCTAACAATACATAACATCACGATAAAATATAACGCAGATAAAAACACAGATAAGACAATATCACGTATAGAATAAAATAAGAAATAGACAACCATCATAATAATTACCAGATAAAGATAGATAGAGAAAATAAAATAATATCCAAGATATAATCATATATATACTAAGACACGATCCTACTCCATGGAGCTAAACACATAAAGATATCAGAGAGAATGACTCGCAAAAATCTATTAGTACCACGGTTGCCCAACCAACTATTGCGCGGTCACACGTTGCGTCTATAGCCCCACACCACAGGAATCCATCATCCAGGCGTGGTGTAGTTCACTGTCTCACGTTGTGTCACTACAGGCAAATGTACTACTAGACTTTACAAATCTCGATTAAATATAGTGCGTGTCGAGTCCATTAGTGTGCTATCGGTTTACCACGGCCCAGCGGAGCTACCAACTGTCCACATATGGGATACCGTACACTAATGTCTCCAAGTCCATTAGAACAATGAACCACACTACGTTTATCGCATCGACAACACGATGTGATTCGTCTCGTCAACCAATCCACCAAAAATTTGGCATAAACTCAACACCTAATTCCAAAAATATGAAATTACGAAGATACCCTCAAGATAAAAATATGCCCTCAATGGCGTAAAAATAGAAAGCTTCATGCGGGTTCACATTTTCCCGACAAATAAAAAATCCTCAAAAGCACATGACGGGTTCACATTTTCCCGACAAAGACAAAATAAATACAAAGAACGGTCAATCGCGTAGAAATTTTATCGCGTTTTCCTAATTTAATCGTTTTTTACAAACGTTTATAAATCGCGTAAATATATTTTTTTGTTTTTTTTTAAATCGCGTAGAATTTTTAATACGTTTTCTCAATCACGTAGGATTTTTAAATCATTTTCTTGTCCAAATCCCTTAAAATCACTTTGTTTAAATAAACGAAATAATAATTAGTACGTTTAAACTACGTGTAATATTTTCCATACCGTATACTGTCTTTTGGACATCTTTTCTATCTTATTTGTCCGTTTTTACTAAAAATGGACAGTATTTTGTTTAGAATTTTAATAATAATGGTTTCCTAATTTTTTTGTAAAAACTTTGTTTATTTAAATAAACCGGATAATTTAATCTTTTAAAAACTCCTAACATGCTTCAAAATATAGCATGAACCATATGTTAGAAATTCTTAAAGATTACTGTATTTCCTTTATAACAATAAAATTATTGATTTTAGTTCCTTAAATTAATTCTAATCAATTGATTTCTTCAAAACTTATTTTAGAAAAATTCTTTTTAACATATATTGCAACTTTATAAATGAAAATGGTTTGGAATTAATTTTAGAAATCAAGACTACCTAATTTTGGCATGTTGGCGAATTTCATAAACCCTTTTGTATTTGATTTCTAAATTATTTTTCATCTTATAAATACATGTCAAACTTATTGTATTGTCTAAATTCATTTAGCCATCATTTTTAGAAAATGGTTTTTGAAATCAATACATTCATTTTAGGCATGTTGGCCCAAAATACTAATTCTTACCATTTGATTTCTAAATTCATTTTTCATGATCTAAACAACTTAATAACTTGCTAATTCTCCTAGGTTAATTAACTTACCTTTTAGGAAAATTAAGAGAACATTTTGTTTCCCCATTTGGTTACAAACCGTGGGCATTATGGAGTGTTCTTTGGAACACACATGCATTTCCTTGACATGTTATTCACATCCTATACATTATCATGCAATTCTATACTTTATCATACAATTCTAACACATGCAATATTATCAAAGCTTATAGACATGCAACTTAAAGCTTGTAGACATGCAATTTATTACAAACAACAAATAGGAAAGCTACTAACAAATACACAACCACATCAAATAAGCTACTAACAAGCACACACATGAATCCTTATGGATTCTACAATCACAAAATCAACTCCATCTTCTTACCACCATCCATAGGTGATAAGATTTGTCTTCCTCTTACCTTAAATGAAGACAAATGGATTCTTTCACTCCTCCTAGGGTCACGGTTTTCCTCCTTCAAGAACCTAACAAACTTAAACAAAAACTACAAGTTACTAACCATTGAAAAAGAACCTAAACCATGGATAAATCATGGCTTAGAACTTTGAAAAAGAATTTAGAAAAGAAAAACAAGAGATTTCACCTCCTTCGTACAAACTTCCAAGTAGGTTTTCAAGCTTCAAATGTAAGATTTTGAAAGAACGCTCAACTAGAGATGTTCTTAGGATTGTGTTTAGGTTTAGAAAACTTGGTTAGAAGAAATTTTGGGGGATTGAATGGTGTAGTATCAAGCTTGGCCGAATAGGTGAGAAAGGAAGTAACAATGGTGTTTAGGGTTCTTGGATGAGAGAGAAGAGAGAATTTGCATGAAAGAGAAGAGATTTTTGGTCCTCCCAAAGCCATATGGCCGTAGACTTCAAGCCATGCAAGGTGGACATTTGCTTGGCTTCATCCAAGCCCTTGGATGCATCAAAGGTCAAGATTAAGCCTTGATTAGCAAGCTTGTTTCCTATTGGTTGCTCCTAACCTAGTCATTAGCCTTAGTCACCATGCTTAGTCACTAATAACCTAGTTATCAAGCCTTATCATCATGTTCAAGAATATTCCTCCACTAATCATGTTTAATTAAGCTACTAAGTTAATTTGTTTAGCTAAACGTGGGTCCCGCAAAATATTTCCGGGTCCACTGTCACTAAATTATACTGACTAATAAAATAATATTATAATAATACAAAATTGTTTTATTTGAGATTAAATCCTAAAAAATTAAAAGATTAATTTTAGGCTCATTCAATGGGTTTAGTAAGATCCCCCTCGAATAATTAAAAACAGATTTTACCGGTCGGAAAAATATTATTTTCCCCGCCTAGCAAAATCACACAAAAAGTCCATATAAAATCACAGACAAGAATATTGGACACTAAATCAAGTAGAAAACAATTAAAAACAACAAAAACAAGTACAAACAAAGACGTTCGGGACGTAATGGTTATTTTCCCATTTTTTCCCACAACGTAGCTAATCATCCAAAAAGTTCAAATAAAATTACGGACAATATTAATTGTCTCGTATATCTTCAGAAAAATTAAAACAAGAGGCTTCGGAAAAACTTTTATTTTACCATCTCGAAACAAATTACGTAAAAAGACCAAATAAAATTTGAGCTGTATAAACGTATTTGTATTTCATGCGAAATCGAGAAACAATAAAATAGGGACACAACGGTCATTCACACGAAAGCTTGAAAAACAAAGAAACAAGTACATTCGGTACATTTTCTAAAAATTGGGGTGTTACAACTCTCCCCAACAAATAAAAATTTCGTCCTCGAAATTGCCTCAAAACAAATGAGGATACTTGATCCTTCATTTTATCTTCCAGCTCCCGGTAGCTTCACTGTCACATCATTCCATATGACCTTCACTAGCTCGATCATTTTCCCTCGAAGCTGCTTTACCTTTTTGTCCTCAATTCTGACAGGTAAAGTCTCGTAAGTCAAATTCTCCTTCAATTGTACGTCATCTGGTTGTATAACATGCGTCGGATCTGGTATATACTTTCGTAACTGAGACACATGAAACACGTCATGCAGATTCGACAGAAACGGCGGCATAGCGATCTGATATGCTACAGGACCTATAGGTCAGATAATCTGATACAGTCCAATGAACTTAGGAGTAAGTTTCTTAGACTTAATAACTCTTCCGACACCAGTCGTAGGAGTAACTCTTAGAAACACATGCTCACCCTCCTCAAATTCAAGAGGTCATCTTCGTTTATCCGCATAACTTTTCTGTCTGCTTTGCGTCGTCTTCATCTTCTCTTGTATCATCTTTACCTTTTCCGTAGTCTGTTGTACAAGATCGGGTCCAATAGTCATACTTTCCCCATCTTGATACCAACACAACGGTGTTCGACATTGTCTTCCATACAATGCTTCATAAGGTGCCATTCCGATGCTTGCGTGAAAACTATTGTTGTAGGTGAATTCTATCAAAGATAAAAATTCATCCCAACTTGCTCGTTGTTCTAAAACACAAGCACGCAACAAATCTTCCAAAGACTGTATAGTTCTCTCTGTCTGACCATCTGTCTGTGGATGATACGCTGAACTCAGTCGCAACTTGGTTCCCATAGCTTCTTGCAGACTTCGCCAAAACCTTGACGTAAACCTCGGATCTCGATCAGAAACTATACATGTAGGTACACCATGTAATCTGACAATTTCACTGATGTACAACTGGGTTAATCTTTCCAATGAATACTTAATATTAATTGGTAAGAAATGAGCTAATTTCGTAAGCCTATCGACTATAACCCATATCGAATCATGACCTTTCCTCGTCTTTGGCAAACCAGTAACGAAATCCATCGATATACTATCCCATTTCCATTCTGGAATAGATAACGGTTGTAACATTCTAGCTGGTCTTTGATGTTCCACTTTCGCCTTTTGACAGACTAGACAAGTTGACACGCACCTAATAACATCACTCTTCAATCCATGCCACCAGAATAACTTCTTCAAGTCTTGGTACATCTTTGTTATGCCTGGATGCATACTCAATAGACTAGTATGGGCATGTTCCACAATATATCGCCTCAGCTCCCGATCACGAGGAACACAGACTCTACCTCGAAACCTCAGAATTCCATCAGTTCCTTCTTTGAACTCTATTGCCTCGTCTTGCTTTATTTGTTCTCTTATTCCTTGCAAAAATTCATCGGCATTCTGTTTTTCCCTTATGTCTTCCATCAGCTCGCTCGAGATAGTAACCATGTTAATACAGATCTTCCCCGGTTTCAACTCAACAAATGACCACACATCTCTAAACTGTTCAATGAGCTCCTTTTCCTTGATCATCAGAGCAGAAGCATTGATAATCTTTCTACTTAAGGCGTCAGCCACGACATTCGCCTTGCCAGGGTGGTACAACAGTTGAAAATCATAATCTTTCAGGAATTCTAACCATCTCCGCTGCCTCATGTTCAGCTCCTTCTGATCATACAAGTATTTTAAGCTCTTGTGATCACTAAAGATGTTGAACGTTGCTCCATAGAGAAAATGTCTCCATATCTTTAGAGCAAAAACCACAGCGGCCAATTCCAAATCGTGCGTTGGATAATTCCCCTCATGAACATTCAATTGTCGAGAAGCATATGCCACAACGTTCCGATCTTGCATCAATACGCATCCTAGCCCTTGATAAGAAGCGTCGCAATACACATCAAAAGATCTCTTCGAATCTGGTAAGATCAACACAGGTGCAGTCGTTAACCTCTTCTTCAACTCTTGAAAACTGGCATCACGTTCTTCTGTCCATTCAAAAGCTTGATTTTTCCTCGTAAGCTGCGTAAGTGGTCCAGCAATCTTGGAAAAACCCTCGATAAACCTCCGATAATAACCAAAGAAGTCCAACAAAACTTCAACTTCATTACCGTCTTAGGTCTTTCCCATTGTAAAACAGTCTCCACTTTTGATGGGTCCACCGCAATACCATCTTTAGAAATTACGTGACCTAGAAATTGGACTTCTTCCAACCAGAACTCACACTTAGCCAATTTCGCATACAGCTGCTTCTCCCTCAAAATCCGAAGAACAACACCAAGATGTTCAGCATGCTCTTCCTTAGATTGAGAATAGATTAGAATGTCATCGATAAAGACAACAACAAATCTGTCTAAATAAGGATTTAAAATCCTGTTCATATAATCCATAAATATGGCAGGAGCATTCGTCACTCCGAATGGCATTACCTGATACTCATAATGTCCATAACGAGTTCGAAAAGCAGTTTTCGGCACATCTTCCCCTTTTACACGAATCTGATGATAACCAGATCTCAGATCTATCTTGGAAAATACCACAGCTCCTTTCAATTGATCCATCAAGTCGTCAATTCTTGGAAGCGGATATTTATTCTTGATAGTCACCTTGTTCAGCTGACGATAATCCACACAAAGCCGAGACGTTCCGTCCTTCTTCTTGACCAAAAGCACTGGCGCACCCCATGGGGAAACACTAGGTCGCACAAACTCTTTCTCCAACAGTTCCACCAATTGCTTTTTCAGCTCCTCTAACTCTACTGGCGACATACGATATGGTGCAATTGAGATAGGACCTGTTCCTGATACTAAATCAATTGAGAACTCGATCTCTCTCTCAGGCGGCAAACCAGGTACGTCGTCAGGAAAAATCTCTGGAAACTCGTTAACAACAGGAATAGTATTCACATCTTTCTCATTCTTAACTTCTAGAGAAGATAATACCATATATCCCTGCGCTCCGTCTCTTAACAAAGACTTGACCTTAACAGCCGTTAAGAATCCAGACTCCTCTTCCTTAGGAAAAACTATGGTTTTACTTGTACAATCTATAAGGATATGGTTAGAACATAACCAAATCCATCCCTAATATTACATCTATCTCAATAAGAGGCAAACAAATCAAGTTGACTATAAACAGACGGCCCTTCACAACAACAGACAATCCAAACACATCTTAGATGTAATAACAGTTTAGCGGTTGGCGTAGATATACTCAATTTAACATTCGAGAGAAGACACGAGTAACTTCGGTCTTTCCACACAATCATAGGAAATAAACGAGTGTGTAGCACCGAGATCATACAACATAGTCGAAGATTACCTCCAATGTCTCCTTCTCCCGAATAAGATCATCGACTTAGAAACCTCGATCCCATCATTGTATATACTCGTCCTCCCGACCTTGGTTGAGTACTTCCAGATTTTTGCGATTAGCTCTAACATACCGAATGACGGGGTTTCTTCTCGGCCGAGTACAATCTTTCGACATATGTCCAGTTGTCCACAGCTAAAACAGACCGTCCCCTTGATTTTACAATGGAGATATATGGCCCTTCTTACCGCACTTAAAACACGTTGGCGTAAACACCACCTTCTGCCCTGGTCCACTACAACAGCGTACACTTCCTCCTACGGCGGTCGCCGAGATTGATTTCCTTGTGGTCTAGAGTACGGCTTACGCTGAAATCGATTTGTATTGCTACCTCCACCTTTTGAAACCTTGTCGGTCCAAAGTTACGATTCCTCTGATCTCGCGACGGCTCAAGCTCCTCAAGTCGTGCACATGCATCCACCAAAGCATGAAACTGAGTTATTCCCAAGGATAGCACTCCTCGTTTCAGTTCCACTCTTAAACCTGATTCAAACTTCCGACATCTCCACACATCATCTTGCCGGGTTTGAGCATAATCTGAGAATTGAGACAAACTCTCAAATTTTGTGGCATACTCATTCACCGTCATATTCCCTTGTCGCAAACCAAGAAATTCCATCTCTTTGGCATGCCTAGCACTCGCAGGAAAATACTTATTCCAGAAAAGCACTAGAAAACACCTCCCAAGTAATTTCCATCCCCTCAGCTTGTAAAACTCGGCGGGTTCCTCTCCACCAATGTTTTGCATCTCTCTCAGCATGAAAACAAAGATAAGTCACCTTCTTATCATCTGCACATCTCATTCCTTCAAAGATTCTCTCTAGGTCTTGTATCCACTGACTTGCTTTCTCTGGATCAACCTTGCCTTTAAATTGTGGCGGATTGTGGCGCCTAAATTCAGATAAATTCAGGGCATCAGCCGTAGCATCTTGCTTTGTTGAGTTGCTCTCAGATTTTGCTGAGTAATCACTTCAGCCATCTACCGCATAGCTTCAGCAGTAGCAATCATAGGGTCAACCTCACGATTCACGTTCGCACGTCCTCTGCCTCTACCAGCCATCTTCTTTCTTCAAACATAACAAAACAAAATCAGATACATCCTTTTAGATACTTCCGACAGGATATAAATCACAGACAAGCACACAGTACAAACAAAAACAGACCCAACCACAACCCCAAAAGACTCTAACTTGGGCTCTGATACCAACTATTGTAACACCCCTTTGGAGGATGTCACACATAAAAGAAAATAAAAGAAAGAGAAATAAAATCTACCCAAGTTGTAAAACATTTGTTAAATAATATTATATATTGTAAGATAATTCCTGATAAACAGAATATTTGTTAAATAAAATATGCGGAAATAGCAAATAAACAAAACAACATTACTTATAATATACATATGATTTAAGTTATAAGTTGTACAAATAATTTACAACTAAAACTACAAATATTTAAACGAAAACAGTAAAGAAAGACAATAAAAGAGTCAATATATACATACATACGCAGACGCGCCCAAAAAAACATCATGCATATTTAATCCTCTGAAGGATCACTCTCAACATGAAAATGATCATCAGGAGACAAATATCCCTGATGTCTCGACACTCGGCGATAACGAGATCGCGCAGTCGATACGATACTAATCTCACTAGGCTCCGTGGTCATACCACCAAAATGACGCCTTAGAGATAAAGGTAACTCTAAATGTAAAAATACAGTAGTAGTCATAACCGGCTCTCCATCAAACTGTTGACGTAAGGTCACAGTCAGCCGTCCTACATACGTCACAGAGTCTCGGTCTCCTCGCAGATGCCAAGCTAACGATCCTCCATGAAACTTCAGCTGTACAAACCCTAGAAATCCAGGTATCGCCACACCCAATCAAATCAATCCAATGGATATGGATGATCAAATGGTTCTTGATCGTCAAACTGATCTTCCTCTTGCTGTTCTTCTTCTTCCTCGGTATACAGAATCTCGAGAGGTTGTTCCTCTTCCTCAAAGTCTTTACCGCGTAAAATAAATATACAGAAAATATATACAACGAAGAGGTAAGACAATCTAAAATCACCATAAACATGGCCAATAAGAAGACGACAAACAACAAATATATAGTTCATGCAATACGAAAAGCTATAACAGGAATAATAACGAGAATAGAGTAAGATTTAGATATCCTAACAATACATAACATCACGTATAAAATATAACACGAGATAAAAACACGATAAGACAATATCACGAGATAGAATAAAATAAGAAATAGACAACCATCATAATAATTACCGGATAAAGATAGATAGAGAAAATAAAATAATATCCAAGATATAATCATATATATACTAAGACACGATCCTACTCCATGGAGCTAAACACATAAAGATATCAGAGAGAATGACTCGCAAAAATCTATTAGTACCACGGTTGCCCAACCAACTATTGCGCGGTCACACGTTGCGTCTATAGCCCCACACCACAGGAATCCATCATCCAGGCGTGGTGTAGTTCACTGTCTCACGTTGTGTCACTACAGGCAAATGTACTACTAGACTTTACAAATCTCGATTAAATATAGTGCGTGTCGAGTCCATTAGTGTGCTATCGGTTTACCACGGCCCAATGAGCTACCAACTATCCACATATGGGATACCGTACACTAACGTCTCCAAGTCCATTAGAACAATGAACCACACTACGTTTATCGCATCGACAACACGATGTGATTCGTCTCGTCAACCAATCCACCAAAAATTTGGCATAAACTCAACACATAATTCCAAAAATATGAAATTACGAAGATACCCTCAAGATAAAAATATGCCCTCAATGGCAGAAAAATAGAAAGCCTGTACGGGTTCACATTTTTCCGACAACGAAAAATCCTCAAAAGCCTGTACGGGTTCACATTTTCCCGACAGCACAAAATAAATACAGCAACGGTCAATCTTGTAGAAATTTTATCGCGTTTTCCTAATTCCGTCGTTTTTACAAACGTTTATAAATCACGTAAATATATTTTTGTTTTTTTTTAAATCGCGTAGAATTTTTAATACGTTTTCTCAATCACGTAGGATTTTTAAATCATTTTCTTGTCCAAATCCCTTAAAATCACTGTTTAAATAAACAGAAATAATAATTAGTACGTTTAAACTACGTGTAATATTTTCCATACCGTATACTGTCTTTTGGACATCTTTTCTATCTTATTTGTCCGTTTTTACTAAAAATGGACAGTATTTTGTTTAGAATTTTAATAATAATGGTTTCCTAATTTTTTTGTAAAAACTTTGTTTATTTAAATAAACCGGATAATTTAATCTTTTAAAAACTCCTAACATGCTTCAAAATATAGCATGAACCATATGTTAGAAATTCTTAAAGATTACTGTATTTCCTTTATAACAATAAAATTATTGATTTTAGTTCCTTAAATTAATTCTAATCAATTGATTTCTTCAAAACTTATTTTAGAAAAATTCTTTTTAACATATATTGCAACTTTATAAATGAAAATGGTTTGGAATTAATTTTAGAAATCAAGACTACCTAATTTTGGCATGTTGGCCGAATTTCATAAACCCTTTTGTATTTGATTTCTAAATTATTTTTCATCTTATAAATACATGTCAAACTTATTGTATTGTCTAAATTCATTTAGCCATCATTTTTAGAAAATGGTTTTTGAAATCAATACATTCATTTTAGGCATGTTGGCCCAAAATACTAATTCTTACCATTTGATTTCTAAATTCATTTTTCATGATCTAAACAACTTAATAACTTGCTAATTCTCCTAGGTTAATTAACTTACCTTTTAGGAAAATTAAGAGAATATTTTGGTTCCCCATTTGGTTACAAACCGTGGGCATTATGGAGTGTTCTTTGGAACACACATGCATTTCCTTGACATGTTATTCACATCCTATACATTATCATGCAATTCTATACTTTATCATACAATTCTAACACATGCAATATTATCAAAGCTTATAGACATGCAACTTAAAGCTTGTAGACATGCAATTTATTACAAACAACAAATAGGAAAGCTACTAACAAATACACAACCACATCAAATAAGCTACTAACAAGCATACACATGAATCCTTATGGATTCTACAATCACAAAATCAACTCCATCTTCTTACCACCATCCATAGGTGATAAGATTTGTCTTCCTCTTACCTTAAATGAAGACAAATGGATTCTTTCACTCCTCCTAGGGTCACGGTTTTCCTCCTTCAAGAACCTAACAAACTTAAACAAAAACTACAAGTTACTAACCATTGAAAAAGAACCTAAACCATGGATAAATCATGGCTTAGAACTTTGAAAAAGAATTTAGAAAAGAAAAACAAGAGATTTCACCTCCTTGGTACAAACTTCCAAGTAGGTTTTCAAGCTTCAAATGTAAGATTTTGAAAGAACTCTCAACTAGAGATGTTCTTAGGATTGTGT
Source organism: Ormosia emarginata (assembly GCA_029884605.1). Taxonomy (NCBI): domain Eukaryota; kingdom Viridiplantae; phylum Streptophyta; class Magnoliopsida; order Fabales; family Fabaceae; genus Ormosia; species Ormosia emarginata. The sequence goes on along the minus strand of JAQQTP010000074.1, from coordinate 19,354,120 downwards.
TTAGGTTTAGAAAACTTGGTTAGAAGAAATTTTGGGGGATTGAATGGTGTAGTAACAAGCTTGGCCGAATAGGTGAGAAAGGAAGTAACAATGGTGTTTAGGGTTCTTGGATGAGAGAGAAGAGAGAATTTGCATGAAAAAGAAGAGATTTTTGGTCCTCCCAAAGCCATATGGCCGTAGACTTCAAGCCATGCAAGGTGGACATTTTCTTGGCTTCATCCAAGCCCTTGGATGCATCAAAGGTCAAGATTAAGCCTTGATTAGCAAGCTTGTTTCCTATTGGTTGCTCCTAACCTAGTCATTAGCCTTAGTCACCATGCTTAGTCACTAATAACCTAGTCATCAAGCCTTATCATCATGTTCAAGAATATTCCTCCACTAATCATGTTTAATTAAGCTACTAAGTTAATTTGTTTAGCTAAACGTGGGTCCCGCAAAACATTTCCGGGTCCACTATCACTAAATTATACTGACTAATAAAATAATATTATAATAATACAAAATTATTTTATTTGACAGTTAAATCCTAAAAATTAAAAGATTAATTTTAGGCTCATTCAGAATTGGGTTTAGTAAGATCCCCCTCCGAATAATTAAAAACAGATTTTATCGGTTCGAAAAAATATTATTTTCCTGCCCCGTAGCAAATCACACAAAAAGTCCATATAAAATCACAGACAGTAATATTGGACACTAAATCAAGTAAAAAACAATTAAAAACAGCAAAAACGGTACAAACAGCACGTTCGGGACGTAATGGTCATTTTCTCATTTTTTTCCCACAACGTAGCTAATCATCCAAAAAGTTCAAATAAAATTACAGACAGTATTAATTGTCTGTATATCTTCCAAAAAAATTAAAACAGTAGCTCGGAAAAACTTTTATTTTACCGTCTCGAAACAAATTATGTAAAAAGACCAAATAAAATTTGAGCCTGTATAAACGTATTTGTATTTCATGCAGAAATCGAGAAACAGTAAAATAGGGACACAATGGTCATTCACACGAAAGCTTGAAAAACAGCAAACAGTACATTCGGTACATTTTCTAAAAATTGGGGTGTTACACACTGTCTTTACTAATCATAATTACAATACAAGGACAACATATAAAGAGGTGAGATTACCAACACAAATACCAACATGACAGTAAAGAGATATAAATGACAATAATGTCATACAAATATAATAAAAAATAATACAAATATGTCAAATAATAATTTTAATCATGGCATCAACATCAATCAATAGTTGACAAATAAAATATCACACAAATATACATGTTCAGATTATGCATGTGCATATAGACTCAATTTCTTACTCCATGGAGCTAACTCAAGTCAGAGAGATTGATCTAGAAGATTTATCAATATCACAATTGCCTCAGACCATGTGCTACAACTCTCATCAGTTTTGCACATCTAGCATTAGACACGACAGTCTACGCCAGATCTTGATTAAGAATAGTGTCTCGGTCCGGTTCATTGGTGTGTTGCATCGGTTTGATCCACGGTACAGAAAAGCTACCAACTGCCCATTGTGGAAAACCTGCATCCTGATGCCCCCAAGGTCAACAAGTAACTTACACTACGCATATCACACCACACAAAGGTGTAATTCTCTCCTAGGCCAACGGCCTTAACATAGTCCATCAGACTTTTCCCAATGCATATTCAATGCATACAAGCCAATCACAAGCTACAGTCATATCTCACATATATGGGTCCACACTTTGGCCCAATAGTAATTTTATTATATTTTCAACCGCGTAAGTATTTTACTGCATTTTCACAATCACATAACATTTTTGTTGCGTTTTCAAATCGCATTTTGATTTTTGAACATTTTCTCAATTGCGTAAAAATATTTAAACTTTTTCCAAATAGCGATTTTTCAACATTTTTGAAATCACGTAACTTAAAAATCACATTTTTAAGTAGCGAAACATATTTTTCATCATTTTTCAACTGTGTAAAATATTTCTCAATATTCTAAACATCATTTTGGCCTTTCTAAAAATTAATATGACTTCTAACTTCATTTTTCCACATTTTCTCCCTTAAGAAATCCTTTCCACAATATTTTCCACAAAATCACCGTTTCATTGATTTAATCAATGTTTCTAGCTTAAAATTTCCTAACGCGCTCCAAAACCCAAAGAGTGAGCTATACGTTAGCAATTTTCAAGTCACCAATATATTTCTCATTATAACATGATTAATTCTAAAATATATGTTTACTGTATAAATAATTTGAGGTTCAAACACTTTCAACCTCACTTTTCTTTTCATAAAATGAAATATCCTTTCTACAAATAATAAATTGTTTTGTTTCCATTTTTATTTCTTGAATCCTTGTATTAATTTCCTTGCACCTAATCAACTAAGTTACCATTTATCAATCATATTTTTACAAAACAAATCCATTTTTAGCCTTCATGGCCATGAGGTATATGGTCTTTGAAACCAAAATATCTTTTCTTTTCCTTTCTCTTCTAAACATCCAATTTTATCATTCAAGAAAATGTTAACTTGGAAACACCTATTTTGAGGTGTTGAGGCCATGAGCCTCATGGTCTTTGGAACTAAAATTATTTTCCCTTCCAACATTAATCATGGCATACATGGCATATAATCATTAATATATATCACAAGCAAACCATAAAAGCAATAAAAATCATATAAGCATAAAAGCATAAAGGAATAAATTTAAAGCACATAACACCACAAATAAATTACATAACCATGGATATGAATCCTCACATGGACTCTTCATCCATCAAATACAAGTTCATCTCTCACCACCATACTTGGTTGTGAGATAGATCTTCCATTTACCTCTTGGATAAACCTCCAAAGCTCCTTGTTTTGCTTCTTGTACAAGTCCTTCACTACCAAGAGCTTCTTAAACATAAAACAAACACAAGTTTATTAGCATCTAAAGCTTGAACAAGAAAGACCATGGATCAAAACATGGCCTAGAACATGAAAATGAGATAAGTAGTGAAGTTTCCATAAACTCCACCTTAACACCCTAGAACTTGAGTCTTGGAAAACTCCTTGTAGATGAATGATCTTGGCCAAGACTTCAACTACAAAGTGTCTTGTATTTAGGTAAGGATTCAAGAAATAAAGTTGGTTAAAATTATTGGAGAGTGGAGGTATGATTTAGGCCTCTTGGCCGTGGGTTTAGGGAATAAAAGAGAGAGAAATTTTGAGAGCTTTGATGATAGATTTCTCTTGAGTGAAAAGATGAAGATGAGATAAGAATGAATTAAAACTCTTCCTATAGCTTCCTAAGCCCTTAAAAACTGTGAGCCCTTCCTTGAACACTAAGGGAGTGTCTAAATTCATCTAGGCACTTTTTGAGACTTCAATAGCCATTGAATGAATCAATGATGGATCTTTGTGGAGCTTCCAAGTGATAGGTTTGAATTTGAACCATTGGATCCCTCCTCCATGAAGCCTTAGCCATGAGATGCATCTTCAAAATGGAAGGTCAAGAGCTTCTCTTCATGTTTGCCATCCAAGGGTCACAAAAAGTCCTTGCCACTTTGTGAGACTAATCTCCACCATAGATTAAATCAATGGTGGATATCCAAAGCCTTCACCTCCAAGCTTGCTTCCTATTGGTCTTCCATAAAGTTGTCATAACCACTTAATTTCTAGCTGCTATTACCCTACGAACAAAATTTACTGTATTTTTATTGCTTGATAAATAAAATAGTACAAAACACAGTAAAAGAAAATTTCAAAAACTATTTTCAGTTTTGGGTTTAGTAAGATCCATTGGCCCCGTCTCAACAGTACAAAATTTTTTCGCGATAGAAAAATTTTATTTTTTTGGGTCTGCCCCGGACCCGCATACAGCCCAAGAATAATATTAAAATAATAAAAAACACATAAAATCTCACAATAATCCACAAAAATCATAAAAATTATAAAATTTATGGAAATCAAATCAGATTAGTAAAAATAGTTAAGAATCAACATAAATAATTAAAATACATAAAGATTTTTCCCGGCCTAAAAATTATTATTTTCCTGACTCGGAGTAAATCACACAAAATGATCAAATATAGTAATGGAATAATCAAAATAATTTTACAACATGCAGAAATAACAAAACAATATAATTCTGTCATTACTATCAATAGCTAAAATTTGGGGTGTTATAGTGTTTTGAGTGATTTCTTGCTTGGATAAGTCTTATGTGTTGTTTATGACTTGTTCATGCTAAAAGTTTGGATTAGAAATTGAAAACTCTCCTTTTGGACCTTTAAAGTGCAAAGTGAGGATTATAAGGGTTTGGATGAGTCGTTTGACTTAAGAATCCATTTTTTATGAAATGAATTGGGGTTTTATATGTTTCCTATAGGTTAGTGAACTTGTTAGGAACTTAAAATCACCTAGAAACTGCTTTGGAGTAGTTGAATCTCGTGAAATTCACTAATAGAATAATGTCTCCTTTCTGCAAAATTGGTCACGCTTAGGCACAACTCTATCACACCTAGGTGTGGACTGATTAATTTTTGGTCCAGGAGAGATAGAGAGTAGCATGCCAAGGCGTGGTAAAACCAAGCCTAGGCATGAGACAAGACAACATCCTGACAACTTGTAGTGTTTGTTGCATAACTCGAGGTACAAACATCGGATTGACATGATTCTTATTGCATTTGAAAGTTAAGACATAAGGCTTCATATAGTAAAAATTTTAGAATTTTACTCCAACCCAATCATTACCAGTTTCGATTGGAAATTGAGTCAGATTTTGTAGAAATTGGTAGACTGACACCCCTTAAACCAGATTGCATAACTTCCTTCTCTGGGGTCGTATTTATATGAGACCAATGGCATTTTGAAGCTAATATGTAAGGCTATTAGACTTTAAAATTCCATAATTTTAGAAGTTAGTATGTACTTTTGGTGCATTCATGAAAATTAGTTTTTTTAGGTGATAACCCAGATATTGTCAAGATATGAATCTTGTTGAAATGAAGTTTCCTACTTTTTAGGATTCTTTATACATGCTTTTTGCAGTGTATTAAGATGCTAATAGGGATATTTCAAGAGGGAAGTTATCACCTAGAAAGTATGAGGAAGCTTAGACCTTTGAGCATCCAAGAGTAATGGTTTGCCCTAGGTAGGTATCTATCACCTTAGGCAACTTAGTGTTGCATTAGATATCATTTAAGTTGTGATGATGTGGTGCTTTAGATAAAAATATATTAGGATAAATTATGGTATTCACTCTAGTAAGGATGAGGAAGGTATGAACCTTAGGATATCCAATAGTAGTGGATTACCTTGAGAAGGTACCTAGAGCCTTAAGCAACATAGAGTTGCAAGTAAGAACCACTCTTGAGTTAGAATCACTTGAGTGGAGATAAGAACCACTAAGTCTCTAGTTAAGCGGGATCTTGTACATTGTTGAATACACAAAAGGATGAGTTGAGACTAGTAAGCTTGTCATATTCATGAGAGTAGTTGGATATGCAAAATTCTAGATAATGCTCATTTGTTTCCTTTAGCAAGGTTAAATGAGACATTAGCTATGATAGACTCTTTCACTAGGTTGAGTTGAGTCTATAGGAAGGTTTGGTGGTGTTTATGTATGAAACACTAAACTAAGTCTTCAATTTTTTCCTTTGCTCCGGCTTTGGCCCTCCTCTGGATTTATCATGGAAATAGAAAACCAGGGTGAGAATTTGAAATTCTTAGTAGTAAGTTTTAAAAATGTGACAACACAATAAATCCAGCTGCTTCAAGGAAAAATAAATTTAACATAACATGTGGAAAGGTGGCATAAGCCAAACTCAGTCGTTTCCCTTCCCGAGGCAAATAGTTCATTTAATTACAAGAATAGTTCAGTTTATACATAACAATTCAACTTGAACATACAAATACTCAAAACGTTTCTTAGCATACTAGGAACAATAACAGACTCACTCTAAGTACTATTCCTAGCCAACCTTTACTCTTGATCTTCACCATTAGCAAAATAAGACAATTGTCTATATAATTGTCATTTTATGCAATGCATTATGATTTATGATTATGCCTAAGGAATGTCCTAAAGTATGATTATGCAATGTTTTTTAAAAGATTTTGTTTTGGAAAACACATGTTACTTGCATAGTTCCAAGAATCTTTTTCTTCTAGGAAGCCCTGTTGTTTCAGGAAGTCCTTTTGATCCTTGTATATCCTTTAGTAGGAAGGGGTAGGAAGCTCATTTGTTACTTGGCCTCCTTGCACTACCTGGTATGTGTAGTCTATTTTTCCCCATAATAGTGAGGTTACCATTTACCTTATCACTCTTAATACCATATTGGGTATGAGTAACCATAACCCTGGCACTAGGAGTCCTTTTGCTCAAGGCATAGGGTCATTTATACATGGAAATAATAAATAACAAGTTTGAAAACAAAATATGCAAAGTTGCTTTCAAAACCCTTTATACTTTATCCACATATACCTCATAACGTCTACTTTTGACTCAGGTAAGTGGAAAACTAATAAGCATGTTCATTTACCTCAACTTCCTAAGTAAGGAACTAAATATCATGTTTCTTGTACCTTTTCTAGCTCTACCTTGATTATCAAGGGGGCAAAACCTTACTAGTGCATTTTCAGCTCTACTTTAATATTATAGGTGCATATCATGCACAAAGTTAGACAATTAATGCCAAACAAGCTTAGAAAAGTTGTATCTAGTACTCCTTTTCACCACATCACAAATGACATTAAATGTAACTCCATGTTGCCTATGGTTCAAGATACACCAATAAGGCAATTCACAACTAGGGGATGCATCAAATATCCTCACATGTCTTGACATTTTTCTGGTTTGGTAGCTTAGAAAGGCTGAATTTCAAGAATGCACTAAATGTACATTCTAACTTCAAAAATTCTGAAATTTTATAGGAAAATAGCCTTGTCTCATATCTTTCAAATGAAATAAACCTCACTTCATTTGACTTAGCGTAGCTAAAGTTATGCCACAAAATGCAGCAGCTGAAACAGGGTAAATAACTAACTTACCAGATTCTGACCTTACTTTAAAGTGAAACTGGGTATGCATACAAAGTGCAAAATTCTTGAAATTTTTACCAATTACAACATTACATGTTAGCTTCAAAATGCAACTAGTCTCATGTATATTACACCTCGGAGTAAGAAGTTATGCAATCTAGTTTACTAAGTGCCAGAATGCTTGTTTATGTAGAATCTCACTCAAATTCAAACCGAAATGGTGCTACTTGGGTTGGCCCAAAAATTTAAATTTTTTACTACATGAATCCTTATATCTTTGAAATGCAATAAGAAGTAGGTCATTTCAATGTCTATAGCTTAAGTTATGCAACTAACACCACAAGCTGTCAGAGTGAGATTTCTGCAGAATCAGCTGCTGATCATAGGGCACCTAGGCTTGGCCCTTTGGTGCCTAGGCGTCATGCTCTCTATCTCAACCACACCTAGGCTTGATTCACTAGCACCTAGGCGTGAGCCCGCACCATAAAATTAAGCAAAAAATGTGTTTTTTGCATAATTGGTTCCAAACCAAAAACCAATTCTCCATAAACAATTTCTAAATGTTTTCTAACATCATATAAGACCTCTAATCAAATTATAACTCATATACAATTTTATTTCACTCCAAACATGACATAATGAATCAATTATCAATCTAAAATCCCATTTTTTAGATTTTATATTTCATGAAAGAATAAAAACTCATAGTTTACAATCATAACCTATCAAGACTTAGAGACAATAAACAACCAAGAAAGACCTCATAACTCATCAAAACTCATTTTCATCCATACCAAAAACACCACCAGCAATAAGAAGAAAATGGAGAGTAAAATTATGGAAAAATAATTCCCCTTACCTCACTTGTGAAGATGATCTTCCAACCTTGGCTTTGTCTCTTAATTCCCTCCTATTCTCCTACTCTTTCTTTTCTTCATTTCTATTTCTTTCTTCTCTCATTTCTCTCTTCTATTTTTCTGCTACAATTTCATGTGAAATGAGAGAAAAGTCAAATTTAAAGGATTAGCACGTTTGAAAACTAAGGCCACTTGAATTTGGTTCTGAAACTTTATATCTCTTAGAAATACTTTGATCTTACTAAATCAAGTTTCATAACTTTGAAAAATATTAAAAATAAATCCTAAGATTCACCTAAATTCTTATTTTACCATTTTCATAACTTTCCATATCTGCGACTCATCAATTCGATATTTAACACTCACCTAGTTTCCTTAAAAATATCGAACTGGCTCTGTTTATTTTCAAAATTTAACTATATCTTCGTTTACACATTTGTGACTTAGAAATAAATTTTCTACATTTATTTCCTTTAACTAAGCATTTTATGCCATTTTCTTGAGTTAAAATAGTCATTTTGCACATTCTGTGTTGTAGCAAAGTGTCTAAATTAACTCAAAACGTAACAAAATTACACAAACATGTCAAGCAAGTATTAGGCTACCTCTGTAACCATATACAAGTCTAACATGTTATTGAGAATGTTACACAGGTAAAGAGGGAGGTATTCCTCAACCTTAATTACTCTGGTAAAGAGAGAAATTCTCATATTCTCTCGTACTATTATCCGAGACTTACCCTAAGTACGAGGTATATCCAAAACCTAACTTAGCCTAATTCCACAAAGGGATACCCATGAGAGAAAAATCATTTTTTTTCTTCAAATCTATTCAATGATCATATTTTCAATCATGCAATCATATGCATATAAAAGTTTTTCTCATCATAGGTAATCAAACTCATCATTCAATCTCATTTGATTCAAACACATCATAAAAATCATTTCTCAAATTGGTTTGGATGCATAATCATTTCACAATTTAGTGAATTTTAATAATTCAATTCAAGGTTTAAGGTTTGTATTTAGGTCCCATGGTGTAAAGGACTTTGTTTCCATTATTTTCATATCAAAAACCTCAATTTAGGGGTCTAGTAAATGATTACCAGACCTTGGTAATCAATTACTACTTTGGAAGAACCGTGGTAATCGATTACTAGGGCTTGTTAATCGATTATCAGCTGCCCAAAAACTCATTTCGTAGCATCAGGAGCTTAGTAATTGATTACCAACTCGTGGTAATCGATTACCAGCTGGAAATTTCCAGAAAATAAAGGCTTTCAACCATCTTAACCCAAACCAAACCAATAAACATCAACAATGTAACACCCCAAAATTTCACTAATTTTCAGTATTGTCTGAATTGTACCGTTTTGTGTTTTCTGTGCGCCGTAAAATTATTTTGACCGTTTTGTGACTGTATTTGATTGTTGTGTGTGATTTACTCCAAGTCAAGAAAATAACAATTTTTAAGCCAGAGAAAATCTTTATCTAATTATTCGGAGTTGGGGGATCTTACTAAACTCAATTCCGAGTGATACGTGTATCAATCTTTTAATTTTTAGAAATTATCTGTGAAATAAAAATATACTATATTTTTATTTTACAACAGACAAATATTTACTATTTTGTAAACACTAATGTTCTATTCATTGAGTAATAATTTCTGTAGCTATTGTTTGGAAAAATATTTTCTATAAACCAATAGGATTTAGTCAACATAAATGGCTTGAATTTCTAAGCCAATAGGAAGGTAGTCAACTACAATGGTTGGACTAGTTAGTTAGTAACTAGAAAACCTAACTAAGTTAGCTTAAACTTAACTAAGTTAATCTAGAAAGCCTAAGTAGTAACTAAATGGAAGAAACCTAGTTAGCTACTCATTAAAGCCTTAGTTAAAGAATGTTCTAGTATGATCAAGAAGGTGGTTAGTCATCCTAAATAACTAGATGGTTAACCAAGTAACTAAGAAACCTAACTAGATTTACCTAAACCTAACTAGGAAACCAAATGAATCAAAACTTGGTTTGCTCTCCCATTGAGCAATTCAGTTATGGCACCTCCAAGAAGCATCAAGAACTTGATGACTTGATTCTCTAAGCCAATAGGAAACAAGCTTGGAGGCAAAGCTTTGAAGATCAACCATTGATCTCATCTAAGGCTATTAGGAAGTCTTGAGTGGTCAACCAAAGTGGCCACCTCCTTTGGAGCTCCACGGCCAAAGGCTTTAAGAGGGGTAGGATGGCATGTTGCTAAGTCATTTCATCTTCATCCATTCTCTAAAGAAAGCAAGTTCACCAAAATTCTCTCATTTTCTCTTTTGTGAAACTCACGGCCATCACACCATTTCCATACCTCCACTCTTCTAAAATTTCATCCAACACCATTTCTAAAACCTAAACATCATTCTAAACATATTTTATGTTGTGAGTTTCTTCAAAATCATCCATTTTGTGCTTGGAAAACAACCTTGAAGTTTATTCCATACAAGATAAAAATCCTTGTTTCTTGTTTCTAACTTGATTCTTGAAGTTCTAAGCCATGATTGATCTATGGTTTTTCTTTTTCAACCATAGTTTATGACATTATAAATTGTTTAATTTTGTTAGGGTTTCTTTGGGAGCTATATGAAATCACTAGGATCAAGCTAGGAGGAGATTTGTCTTCCTTAGAGGTAAGAGGGAGATTTAATCTCATCAACCATGTATGGTGGTGAGAAAATGGATGTGTTTGTGGTGAAGAATCCATAAGGATTCACTCACTTGGTTGTTTAAAGTTTTCCTATTTGTGATTGATTTTTGATGCAAGCATGTCTTTAGCTTTGATATATGTTTTGATATGTGTTTATGGATGCATGATAGTTATCTTATGTAATAGGATGTGAATAACATGATCAGGATTTGCATGTGCTCTAAAGAACACATGAAGCTCACGGCTTCACCACCACAAAGAGGACCAAGATGTCCTAAATTATTTTCTAATCATGGATTAGGTGATGTAACAATAATAAATTGGATTAAGGATTTTTATAAGAGATTAGATGATGGAAAACAAGAATGATTTATAAAGCATAGAATGATTTTTGGCCAACATGCCTACTTATGATGTTTTTAATTCAAAATTATTTCCTAAGCATAGATTTATGTAAATCAAAGAGAACTCAATTTCAATGAATTTTAGAGAATAAAATGAATAAATTTATTTTAGAACCTTAATTAGAGAAATTAAGTAAGGATGAGAAATAAAATAAACACTTGAAAAGTACTAACGTATAGCTCACCCTTTGGGTTTTGAAGCGCGTTAGCAAGTTTCGAGATGTAAATATTGGTTATGACTAAGAAAGGTAATTTTTAATGGAAATAGTAGAAAATATTACTTAGAGGATTTTCAAAAGGAAATGTTGTAAATAAAGTTAGAAATAAATATATAATGGAGAAAGTTTCAAAATTTAATTTAGAATGTAAAGAAATATTTTACATAGTTGAAAAGTATTAAAAATACCTTACATGTATTTAAAATAATGATTTTTAAACTACACAATTGAGAAAACGATTTAAAAATGTTACGCGATTGAGAAAATGATGTAAAAACACTACGTGATTTCAAAAACGTCAAAAAATATTTACGCGATTTGAAAACGTTGGAAAAAGGTGACGCGATTGTGAAAATGCGATAAAATATTTACGCGATTGAGAATAATAGTAGTTTACTATCGGGTTAAAGCGGTGGACCGAGATATGTTGAAAAATGGTACTGTCAAGTGGTGGCGTACTATTATGGAAAATAATGATAACGTCGTTATTTATGTATTTTGGCTCATGCACATGCATAGAGAAATGTGTCAATTTGGTTGAAATTGGCAAGTTGCTGACGAGATGAATTACATCATAGTACGGGTGCGATAGGCGTAGTGTGGTTCATTGAGTGAACTTGGTGGCGTTAGTGTGCGAAGGATTCCACATGTGGACAGTTGGCAGCTCCTCTAGGCCGTGGTAACGGGCAACACACTAGCGATCTCGACAAGCACTATTCTTAATCACGATATAGTGAAGACTGTCTGGTATAATGCCTGTTGTACACGATGTTTTGACAGTGTAATATTTGGCTGGGGCAGCCATAGCTACGAACAGGCCTTCTGGATCATTCTCTCTAATATTTGTGTTTAGCTCCATGGAGTAGGAACGAGTCTGTGTACATTTGCATATGTGGTCTGCATCATGATGTGATATTTATATTTGGTTTGAGATATTATGTATGCTGTGATAATATGAATTGTTGTATTAACTGTTACATCTGTATGTACTATCATTTTCTGTAGTGTCATGCTGGTAGTGATGTAGATTGTCTCACCGCTTTGTATGTATTTTTGTATTATTATTTATGTTGGTAAAGATTGTGAGGAAGAAGAAGAGGAGCAACCTCCTTACTGTCAGTACGAGGAGGAATAACATCAAAGTGATCAGTGCGAGGAGGGCGAGCCTTTAGATCATCCTTACCTTTTAGATTGATTTGGTTGTTATGGCTTTGCCAAAATTTCTGGGGTTCGTGAAACTGGAGTTTCATGGAGGTTCTGAAGCCTAGCGTCTTCAAGCTAATAGAGAGAGTGTTGCTTATGTGGGATGAGTGACTCTGTCCCTTAGTAGAGAATATGAGGGTGTTCCGATGTTCTCTACTACTATATATGTGCATCTAAAGTTATCCTTTTCTATTAGGCGTTATTGGGGTGGTCGTTTTCATGCCCTTAGTGAGCTTAATAGTGTGTTGATAGCACGAACTCCTGTCCATAGAGCTTCATGACATCCAGGGTTTCTGTCTTCCGATGATCTCCCTAAGGAGGATCCTTCGGAGGATCAGAACTTCTAGATGTGTACTTGGGCTAGTTTATATTTTGTGTGAGTCAAACAATTTACTGCTTTGTTAAATAGTTTGTGGTTTGTATTTATTTGTACACTTTAAAGACAAAATCATATGTATAATTATGGTGTGTATTTAATAGCTTATTTTATTTCATGTTCTGTTTATTTTATTTATTGATATAATGTACAAAAAGAAATTTTCACAACTTATATTATTATATGTTAATAAATGATTTATAACTTTGGTAAGGTTTATTATATTCATAATAAATGTGACATCCTAAGGAGGGTGTTACACATATGGCGTTAGACTTTATGAGGTGTGCTTTGAGTGTGGTCGACTAGAGTATTATGCAATGAGGTGTTCACAGAGACAAGGAGTTATGTCCGACCCAAAGCTGCGAGCTTTAGGGAGGGTGTATACTCTAGTCAAAACAACAACAGTTTCTTTTTCATACCCTATGCAAGGAATTCTTTTGTGTGTTCCATGTGTTGGAAACTCATCAGAATATTCTTGTAAGTTGCATGCTAGCTGAGTTGTTAGTTTGTGTTTAAAATCAATGAGATATAATTAAAGGGGAGTGATATCTTTTTGAGTATGATATCGTATTTGATAAGTGATAATCTGAATTTTGGGGACAAAATTCTAAAAATGGAGGGGAGAAATGTAATATCCTGGAAAACATATTAGGCTTGTAAATGGATATGGAGGTAGCCTAATACTTGCTTAGTATATCTATTGAATTTTGTGGCTTTCTGAGCATGTCTAGTCACCTTGTTATAACACTATGTGTGCGATATAACTATTATTAGCCCTGGAAATAACTTAAACTACTCAGTTAATGGAAATAAGTGTGGATATTTTGTTTATAGGTCACAAATATGTGAACAGTGCTTCTGTTAAAATTTGAGGATAATCAGAGCTAGTTTAGTATTTTTAAGTATATTGATTGTGCATTTTAATACCAGTTTGACTAGCAGCTAATATGGAAAATGATGTTTTTAGTGCAACAAGATTTTTAATGAATCCTGTGATTTATTTTTAACTTGTTGGCTGCAAGAAAACTGGATTTGGATAAATCTAAGTGTTCTTAGCAGATCAAGATTTTTGGTACCCTTTTAGTGTTTGACTATAAGAAGCCAAAAATAACCTCCTTTCCTAATTCTCTCTCACAGCTGAGGCAGAAACATAAAGAAAAGAAGAGGAATTGAGGAAGAGAAAGAAAGAAGGAGAAAATGGGAGAAAAACTAAAGGACCAAGGATTAAGGCTTGAAGGAGGATTCAAGAGTAAGATCAAGACTTCAAGATTTTTATCTTTGTTGTACAAGAGGTAGGGGTTCTTGAACTTAGTTCATCTTTTTCCTCACTTTTTCATGTTAGTGTTGATTGAGGTTAAACATGTCAAATTGAGTTCTTGTGATGTTTGATGTGGTTTTCTTGCTTGGATGAGTTATAAATGTTGTTTATGACTTGTTTGTGCAAAGAGTTTGGATTGAAAACTAAAACTATCCATTTTGGACCTAAATACTCATAGTGTAGGTTTTGGGGTTTTGATGGGTGATTTTGAGTTTGGATCCATTTTTGGTGAAATCAATTGGTGTTTTGTGTTTCCTTCATATTAGTGAACTTGTTAGGAACTTAAAATTACCTAGAAACTGTTTTGAAGTGATCAAAATTCGTGATTTGTTCCAATGGAACAGTTATGCTTAGTGTAATCGATTATAAGGTTGATGTAATTGATTACAAAGCCTCTGGAAGTGATGCAATCGATTACAAGGTGAATGTAATCGATTACTAAGTTCTAGAATTTGATGTAATCGATTACAAAAAGTATGTAATCGATTACCAAGTTTCTGACTTGGTTGTAATCGATTACAACAGGGATGTAATTGATTACAAGACCCCTATTTATGGAAAAATTGAGTTTTTCTTAATGGGATCATTTATGCAAGCCTTTTAGGGTGTGTTGAGACACTTCTAGAGATATTTCTTGGGAAGAATTATCAACTTGCATATATGAAAAGTTTGGAAAATGCTTAGACATTTAAAGTGTGATAGAATGCCTAGGTTGGTGTTTAAAACTTTGATTTAACATGAGGTTGACTTAGAAATCACTTGTGAAGTGATGGTAAGAAGTTTTAAGTAAGAAAATACTAGTTACATAGTTCTTGCTACCTTATGGGATAGGTGATGCTAGGACCTATATGTATTAGTATTGGATAGCCACTTGCCTTATGAGAAGGGCTTTGAGAATTAAATACAAGGTGTAGTAGGAACAACCAGTTTAGGTTATTTGGTTTATAATGCCTATCTATATGCATAGTTTACTCCTTTAGAGTTAAAGTTGAGTTTAAAATGCATAGTTGGTATATGTTCTCTTGTTCTTAAAGGTTGAACTTGAGGATATGCTAGAGACATATAATGGTTCCTTTATATGATAGAGTTGAGCTAGAAGAGCATGTAATCTAGATAGAACCTTTCACTTGGATAAGGTGAACCATGTGATAAGATGAGATAAATCCTAGGCATCCTTTGAGAAGTAGTATGCCGTAGGTCAATACCTAGAACCTTGAAAAACTTGTGGTTGCCTTGTGATTCACTTGCGAAGTGATGAAGTGAGGTCTTATGTGTTGTATGCTAAGTGTGCTTAGTAAGTAGTACTTGTTATCGTGCATTGGTTACTCCTTTGTGTAGAAAGTAGAGCCGAGAATGCATGAATGATATTTATTCCCTTGTGAGACAAGGTTTGAGTTATAGGAAAGACTAGAAACGTGACCTTGCATCTTATGTGATAAATGAGCTTGGTTAGTTAGTTTGCTAGTTTTCCTTAGTCACTTGGATAGGATATACCTAATGATGATATATGTATTTGTGAAATACATTGCATATCTTCTTTTCAAACTTGTTACTTGTTAGTTTCCTATGTATCGTAACTTTTCATGGTGTGCATAACCATATGGCCAGAGAACAAGGTGTTGATCTAGATTCTGGTAGCAGGTATGCTATTGCGGTCAGGGTTACCGGTATAGGGTGACAATAGTACTCTTACATTGGTGAGGGGAAGATGTTTACCTATTACCAATTGGGATTAGGCTTTTAGGCTTATTCTACTTCGTATATACAAGAAATAGAGGTTTCTGGGAAATTAATCAAGTAGCCTGTGTTTTCAAATCTCAAAACCTACATTAGCATTACATAATCATTATATTAGTACTTGTTTGAGCATAATCATACCTTATCACATAAAGCATTGCATGGTTGACAATTGTATAGGCAATTGTCATTGCTTAATCGATTGATTGGTTGTTTGTTTGTTTGATAATATCTTAAGATTGTATGGGCGATCTTTTGATGTTATTGATTTTCAAATATTCACTTTAGTGTGTCTAGTTCATTATTTGTTGTAAATGATTAACTACTGGCATTGGTATGTGAATACTGAGAAATTGTGATTTCTCACCCTTGTATGTGTTCCATGTAAATCCAGGTATAGGTAAAGAGAAGCAGAAGTACTAGAAAGACTAGCATAGTTTATGTTGCGTTAAATAATAAATACGTTGTATATTTAATGATTGCTACCTTGAGTTGTAATATATATATATATATATATATATATATGTGTGTGTGTGTGTGTGTGTGTGTGTGTGTATGTGTGTGTATGTGTGTGTGTATGTGTGTGTGTGTGTGTATTTTGTTCTTCAGGCTCTCCATATTGATTTATGTGAATGAATGATATGGGTTAGTTTGTTGTTATAGGCTAGAAGTAGCATAGCTAATACTGCTTATCCATGTATATGCGCAATATACTAGGTTCTCATTATTGGGTTGTTACAAAAGGCCATTGGTATCTATTGGCAGCCAGTTCTTCCAATAGTTGTTATGCTTCATTGAAAGATTTACTCAATAATGAACCACCTGCAGCCGCATCCACAATTGGACGATGGTGAGGTAGTAGTCCTTTGTGAAAGGAGTAAATCTAGTGCCACAGAGGTATTTCATGAAATGGGCACCTTCTAAGTAGATCCTTGTACCTCTCCCAGGCTTCGTACAAAGATTCAGGTTCCGATTGCATGAATGAAGTGATGTAATTCACCAACCTAGCAGTCTTGGTCGGAGGAAAATATTTGTTGAGGAATTTTCCGCACATATCCGCCTAAGTAGTTATAGATCCCGCAAGTAGAGACTGCAACCAGTTCTTGGCTCGATCACCGAGAGAGAAGGGAAAAAACCTGAGGTGAATGACATCTTTTGAGACTCCATTGTGCTTGAAGGTGTCGTAGATCTCCAGAAAGTTTGACAAATGCGCATTGGGATCTTCAATCAACAAACTGCCAAATTGTACAGATGTTTGCATCATTTGGATGATGGCCAGTTTGATCTCAAAATTGTTCGCGCGGATGGGAGGCTGTCTGATACTTGATTGGAGATTTTCTATTTGAGGATTGGCAAACTCCCTCAGAGGTCTCATATGATCATTGTTTTCCGCCATTGATGGTACCTTATTCCAAAAGAATGAAATATTAAATCAAAATATAATTAAAGAAAAGACTTGGATTAGAACTAACAAAACTTGATATCAATATTAGCAATACAAAAATTAACAAGGTCTCCGGTAACGGTGCCAAAAACTTGCTGAGTCGGAAACCAACCATTCTTTTGCTAAACGCAAGTGCACGGGTCGCTCAAGTAATAAAAATGATAAGTAAGATCATCTCCACAGGAACCATGGTAACTTCCAAAGCTAAATATTAATCTTAGCTTAATTAATTCTATTCAGGCAAATGTAAATTGGAAAAAAGGATTGATAATTAAATTATAATGCATAAAAAAAGATAAAGATAAGTTGAGAACATAAAGAATCCTTTTCATCTCCTATTTCAACTGATAACATGCAACACTTTCAAGTAAACAAACAATTACATTAGGTTAGCTTGAGAAACTAACTTGGTTAAAAGCCTATGTCTAGGACGATTAACCCTATGCTATTTACCTAGTTCACTAGGTGTCCATGAGAACCAGAGCAAACAACAAGCATTGAGATTGATTCTCAACTAAGACTATACATGGCTAATAGGTATATGTCTATCCTATTAACAAATCAACCCACTATGTCTAGGCACAATAGATTTCACCAAATTACCCAAAAGTTGATTAGACAAATAAGAGCATTAAGCACAATATGGTAGAACAAAACCCAAATCTTTCATATAAACTCAAAGCGGTATAAATCAATCAATATTCAAAGGAAAATTCAAAGAAAGCTCTAAACACAGCTAGCTACACAATGAATATGAAAAAGTGATACAAAAATCTGTATTCAAGATAAATGGAAGAGAAAGAGAAGAAGAAACTGAAGAAGAAGCCCCAATGGGCTGAGCTTTTGAAGCTTAGATCTTAGTTCTTTCAACCCTCTTTCAACCTTGCAATGCCTTCCTAACTACTGGATTCTCGAATGTGCAAAAGCCCCAAAATGTAATATGAGAGACGAAAGAGTGAGAAAGGGAAGAAAAATAGAAAAAACCTAGGAGAAAAATATAAAAAAGAGCCCCAAAATCTGTGTTCTACATATGTATAGACACACAGATTTAGCGCATCACATCGCAACGTTACCCAACACGCACTGCGGCGCACAAAACTTAGGGCATCAGTGCCGTAGCATTCACTTCCTTGCGTCGCGGCGAGGAGGATGCACGGCGTAAGAGGAAGATGCCGCGGCGTGAGCATTCCAGCACCACGGCGTGGTGTTCTGGAGCTTGCCTTGTGATTCCTCTTTTAATGTAGGGCCTTGGTTTCATCAATTTAGCTCTTTTGGGACCATCCTACAATTGAGAAATCAACTAGTCAAATACAAATTCAATCAATCTCAATCCAATCAAAGATTAGGAAGGACTTAAACAAGATTGATAAGGAAGACCTCAACATGGATTTTATCTGAAAATGAGGCTAAAGCCTTCCAACAATGCATCACAACAAGGACAAAGCCATCAATAATGCATAGAGATAGGGCACAAATAACTACATTTTATGGAGTTATCAACTTAGTCATGAGGTGTACCTGGAAAACAAACTTAGGGGAGCCTCTGACGTTCAAGTCAGTATTGGATTCAAAATTCGTTAAAGATAGAAAAGCAACTAATTATGCAAAAGTGTATAAATTATGCAGTACCAAAATAGATTGCGTAGCAAGATTAAATGCAAGATTGATCCAGAATTCCAAGTTCTCTTCTTAAATGAAAAAAAGTATCTTTAGGCAATGGTTTTGTGAAGATATCAGCAAGTTGATTAGTCGTTTTAACAAATTATAACACACAATCACCTTTTAGTACATGATCCCTTATAAAATGATGTCTTATCTCAATATGCTTAGACCTAGAGTGCATAATGGGATTTTTGATCAAATTGATTACACTAGTATTGTCACGTCTAATAGGAATGTGATCAAGCTAAAATCCAAAGTCTAGAAGTTGTTGTTTCATCCATAGGATTTGGGCACAACAACTTCTGGCTGCAACATATTCAATCTCAACGGTAGACAATATCACACTATTTTGTTTTTTGCTATGCCAAGAAACTAAAGAGCTTCTAAGCAAGTGGCATGTCCCACTAGGGAAATCGGAGTCGCAATAACCAATAAGACTGCAAGTGGCACCTTTGGGGTACCACAAATCCACTTGTGAAGTGCCACCAAGATATTTCCTAATTCATTTAACTACATTTAAGTGTGATTCTTTAGGATTTGCTTGGTATCCAGCACACATGCATGCACTAAACGTAATATCCACTATGCTAACAGTGAGATAGAGAATGGATCCAATAATACCTTTGTACTTAGTGATTTTTATGAGATTACCTGCTTCATCCTTGTCTAAGTAACATGAGCTGCTTATTGGTGTGTCTATATGCTTAAAGTTGTCCATTCCAAATCTCTTGAGAAGTTCCTTGCAATACTTGGATTGACTAATGAAGGTTTTATTCCTTATTTGCTTGATTTGAAGCCCAAGGAAGAAATTGAGCTCTCCTATCATGGACATCTCAAATTTGCTTTGCATGATATTAGCAAATTCCTTACACAGAGACTCGTTAGTGGCACCAAAGATAATATCATCTACATATACTTGTACTAGGAGTATGTCATGCTTTTTGTTTTTGATAAAAAGAGTTGTGTCAACTTTTCCTCTTGTAAACCGTTTTTTCAAAAGAAACTTGCTCAACCTTTTATATTAAGCTCGAGGAGTTTGTTTTAAAATACACAAAGCCTTTTTCAGAATAAAAATATGGTTGGGCAAATCATAACTTTCAAAACCAGAAGGTTGTTCAACATAAACTTCTTCTTGGATAAAGCCATTTAGAAAAGCACTTTTAACATCCATTTGATATAATTTGAAATCCATGATGCATGCATATGCAAGTAATATTCTAATGGCCTCTAATCTAGCTACAGGTTCATATGTTTCTTAATAATCTATGCCTTCTTCTTGATTATACCCTTTAGCTACAAGCCTAGTTTTATTTCTTGTTATTAAGCACGCTTCATCAAGCTTGTTCCTAAAGACCCATTTGGTACCTATAATTGGATGATCATTGGGCCTTGGAACCAATTCCCAAACTTGATTTCTTTCAAATTAGTTTAACTCCTATTGCATGGCCAAGATCCAATGTTCATCGTTAAAGGCTTCATTTTAGGCTCAATTTGAGAAACGAAAGCCATATGGTTACATGCATTTCTAATTGAGTTTCAAGTACTTTCAACTTTAGATACATCACCTATTACTTGGTTAAGTGGATGGTATCTTGAAGTTCTTCATTCCTTGGGAAGGTCCATGACTTGTGAATCCTCTTGATTTGGGGGTCCTCTTTGTAACACCCTAAGACAAATATATTGATATAACTATAATACACAAAGATTTACAGTATTAAACATGTTACTTCTATACTATCTAATATACTAATCCTATATTATTCACGAAAAATTTTAATTTGGAGAGCCATGATAAACAAAAGTCATACATATATTTACATCAAGAGCCTTCATGACTGGAGTAATATATATACAAACCCATAAGCAACTCAAAGTAATATATACAAGAGTCATGCAGAAAACATAAACTAAACTATTTAATGTCATAATTCTATCTTTGTTTTCTTTTGACCCTCTGAGGGGTACTAACCTGCTTTACCATAGAAACACAAGAAATAGGTGAGAACATAAAATTTCTCAGTAATAAACAAGTATCTTACAACACCCCGAGCATGGCTCCAACCACCTCGAGCGTGTCCATCTCCAGGTATTGCTACGCATGGCTCGATATTAAATCCCCTCCTTCAGGCTGTAGCCTTTCCTAGGATTGAACCCGTGACCATGCTTTTTGTTCCTCCCAAAGGAGAACGCCTTCACCTGCTGACCGAGCCATGCAGGAGGAACAAAAGGCATGGTCACGGGTTTGATCTCAAGAAGGGCTGCAACTTGAAGGAGGGGATTTAATACCAAACTATGCATAGCAATACTTGGAGATGGACAGGCTCGAGGTCATTGAAGCCATGCCCAGGGTGTTACAAAGTTTAGCGAAAGGACAAAATTGCCCTCAACTTTATCTTTTAAAAGAGGAGAATTTTCTCATCTTTCTCACTTCTCTCACGTTGGTTTTCTGTAATGCTCTTTTTTCTCAACACTCGTGAAAAAGGAACGTCACACCATAGTAAAGCGAAACATGAAACGAAATAAATTAAACCGCGAAAAATAGTAATTGTTTTTAAACTCACAGACCCAGTTCATTTTATAGTTATTTAAATTCCTTTACAAATGTCACTAATTTTTTTTTTGTTGTTAAATCATATCATTACCAAGTAAAGTCAAAAGAGTTAATTTAAGAATCCATTACGTATAGAGATAATAATTAGAACAGTCACAATAAAGAAACTGACGTAAGTTAAACCATAAACAATATATATATATATATATATATATATATATATATATATATATATATATATATATATATATGCATATCTATATGTATAAGCTTGTTTAATTACATTTCAAAATATACAAAAAGCAAAAGCTTTACCCACCCAAGGTAGTTACAAATTTACATCTATCAATCTAGCAAAACGTTAGGCTCCCCCAAAAAGATAACAGATAGCCATCAGTAGCCATCGATAGAATCAGTCCTTAAGACAGTCGAGAAGGGACCGTAGAAGGGTCCTCCTCAGGATCCTCTTCGTCCGATGAAACATCCATCGGAGCGACAGAGCAACAGGTAGGAGCCCGAGCAGTAGAAAGAAAAGAGTCATCACATGGGGTGTAATACATGTCAGCCCACATATCCCTAATGAGCATATAAAACTCTAGCCAAACAAAAGCATGAAAATCAAAAATAGGAGCGTCATAACGACCCCATGCTAAGGACACTGTCAGCTTTCCATGGTACACGCAATGGTCCATTTGCATATTTATGTGCCAGCAGTTGGGACCTCTGTGAAAAGTGATCCGTGTGTAGCCCAAAAATCCATGAGGATGGGACATCATCCTCAGTAAGCTTCAATCTCAATCTGGCCAAAAATCAGGAAACTCAGGAGCTTCCCCTTCTTCACACGTGTCTTCTCAAAAGTAAACAGACCGACAGAAATAAAGGAAACACAGATAGAGGTGAGACACCTAGCTTTTATTACCAATATGGAAGTAAGAAAACAGAATGGCACTGGACGCCCACAGATAACACAATTTATACATTTAATCATAACAATGTTAAATTAATTGTAAAAGTAGAGAAACAATAATAAAATTATGATAATTGCAATAATAGGCTAACCACAGTAATATTCCCAGCAGTCAACAGTTCAGATAATCAGACAATTATTGCAGTAATAAGGACAATTATATTCACAGTTATAAATATTCATGCTTAATGAATTATGAGACTGACAGTTCACACCGCACAAGGTATCAAAAATCCTACTCCATGGAGCTAGAAATTAACATTTTTCAGAGTGAATGATCAAGGAGTAATGCCAGTATATCGTTAGCCTTAAAAATTATAGTGTGCTTCATCTCATAAAAACGTTTGTGCAATTGGCTTATACATGGCACCTCGACAGTTGATCGCAATATAGGACAGCGTCTCAGTCAGGATCGTTGGTGTGTCGCATCGGTCTATCCCACGGCCCCAGTGGAGCTACCACTGTCTATTGTGAGACACCCACACCCCGATGCCCCCAGGGCCAACCACTATGACCCTACGCTTAGTCTACTCGCACCTGTACATAGGTGTTATTCAAACTCCTAGGCATACATCGCCTTTCTAATAATGTCCAACAGACAATACATATGCATGACGACTCAGTTTCAATCATGCATGTTCATCAATGATGCATTCATCATAAGCATACCACAATGGTATTTATATATATATGTACATACATATTTATTTCTAAACATCATCACATCATGATATTATCAAGTACATAATCAACTAGTGCTTAGCCCACATAGGGGTTCACAATAGCATAGAGTCAATTTCCATGTCAATATATTTTTCTAGTGTTCATCCACTATCCCAAAACAACATGAACATACAAAGGTTCCCTCACCACCAAGATTGGTTGAAGTGAGTAATCTCCCTCTTACCTAAGGAAGAATCACGAAAATGGTCTCCTTCAAGCTCCTTGAAGATTCAGTTTCAAGGCTCCAAGAACGCTAATTTTTCAATCATTTAAGAATCAACATTAAGTATGGAAAAGAATGGATCTTTGGTCTCCATTGAGACCCTAGAGCACGAAAATGAAGAGAAAAAAGGAAGAAAGATGGAAGCTTTACCTCAAAGTTAGAAGCTTTACCTTGGAAGACAATAGAGAAAAAGTTAGATTTTTGAAGAAATTTTCAAAAGAGAAAGTGTAGAGGAGATGGAGGTGAGTATGGAAATGGTCTTGATGAAGAGAAAGGTGAAGAAAAATGGGTGGAGATAGGGGCTGCAATTATCGATTTTTAGAGGGAAAAAGAGAGAAGGAGAAGAAACTTTGAAGAAGATGAAGTAGGAGAGAGAAAGAGTGGTGTTAGAAATGAGATCTTTTGGGAGTATTGGGTTAAGTGGGGAGGCAAATTTTTGCCTCCTGTGAAGGGCATTTCCGCGGCATTTGGAGGAGAGAGAGGAAGCTTTTTGGCTTCCCCAACAAGCCAAGGGCAAGGTGGTCATTTGGTTGAAGCTTCTCAAAGAAGCTTCTTAATTAAGGTACAAAATTTTGAATTAAAGTGAACTTGATTGGACATAAAGTAGATTACAATAGGATAATGTGATAGGGTTTTTATTACATGCTATTATCCAATGGACAATTACTATAGTTAGCAGAAGTCAGTATTAATTTATCTGACAGATGAAATTTACATAGCATTTTATTATTTTGTCTGTTAAATTTTCTTGAAAAAATGAAACCTCGTAAATCGTGTCTAAGCTCGGGTTTAGTAAGATCCCCCGTTGATGTTTCCACAGATCAAGGTTCTCGAAAAAAATATCTCATTTTCCCAGCTCCACTTAGTTTGCACGTAAAACGAAGAATAATATTAAAATATTCTACGTTCTTAGAAAAATCTAAAAAAATTTCAAAAATCACAAATATTATAAAATGAATATTTATAATAAAATAAATAAATTTTGGGATGTTACAACTCTCCCCAACAAATAAGAATTTCGTTCTCGAAATTTTCATACCTTAAAATAACTCTGGGTATTGCCCCTTTATTTTGTCCTCTAGTTCCCAAGTCGCATCTCTGGTCGTCTCGTTCCAGATCACTTTCACCAATGAAATGTCTTTCCCCCTGAGTTGCTTCGTTCTCCTATCCTCAATCCTTACAAGAGTTGTTTCATAAGTCAAGTTCTCCTTTAATTGTACCGAATCAAGTGCTATGCCATGATCAGGACTTGGAATGTATTTTCAGAGTTGTGACACATGAAAGACATTATGGAGATTTGAAAGGAAAGGGGGTAAGGCTATTTGGTAAGTAACAGGACCTACCCGATGAAGAATTTGGTAAGGTCCAAAGAATTTAGGAGTGAGCTTTCTAGATTTGAGAACCCGACCAACCCCAGTCGTAGGCATGACTTTCAAGAGCATATGCCCTCCTTCTTTAAATTCAAAAGGTTTTCTTCTTTTGTCTGCATAACTCTTTTGTCGACTATGAGTTGTTCTCATCTTCTCTTGAATCATCTTGACCTTCTCGGTTGTCTGTTGAATAAGATTAGGTCCAACGGTAAGTCACTCTCCATCTTGATACCAGCATAGAGGTGTTCGACTCCTTCATCCATACAAAGCTTTATAGGGTGCCATCCCTATACTTGAATGATAACTGTTGTTGTAGGTGAACTCCACCAACGGTAAGATTTCATCCCAACTTCCAGTTTGCTCTATAGCACAAGCTCTAAGCAGATCCTCCAATGAATGGATTGTTCTTTCCGATTGATTGTCCGTCTGAGGATGGTAGGCAGAACTCAATCGTAACTTTGTCCCCATTGCTTCTTGAAGACTCTACCAAAACGTTGATGTAAACCTCGGATCTCTATCAGAAATAATACTTGTAGGCACACCGTGAAGTCTTGCAATTTCACTAATATATAACTGAGTCAACTTCTCCAATGAACATCTTATGTTGATCAGTAAGAAGTGTGCTAACTTTGTAAGTCTATCCATAATTACCCATATTAAGTCATACCCTTTTTCTTGTCCTTGGTAATCCGACGACAAAGTCCATGGCAATGCTATCCTATTTCCATTCGGGAATAGTCAAGGGTTGTAAAAATCCTGACGGTCTTTGATGTTCAATCTTTGTCTTCTGACAAACTAAACAAGATGATACATATCTAGCGATATCTCTTTTCATTCCATGCCACCAAAAGAGTTTCTTCAAATCTTGGTACATTTTGGTCATACCAGGATGCATACTCAACTTGCTTGTATGAGCATGTTCAAGAATGTACTTCCTCAGTTCTTGATCTTTTGGTACACATACTCTACCTTTCTATTATTCCTCCTTTAGAACCTGGGTAGTCCAGAGTTACTCCAAGGTTGACTTTCCTCCAACATATTCTGAACCTCAACTTCTAATTCTAGCTGCTGAGCAGCCCTCTGATTCGGCTGCACTATTACATTAGTCATCCTTTGCATTGCTTTTGTAGGCACAGCCACACTTTCATCATCTCGTCCTGCATCCACATACGCGCGCCTATCACGAGGCATTGCCTTTCTTCGTCTACCACGAGCCATTAACTTCCTTAGAAGACAGACGAATCAAAACTTAATCAAAAACTAATTGTTACTTCTTCTAAACAATATGGTCTCCTCTCGGAAACTAAACACAGAGAATCACGCAACATAGACAAGGAAAACTTAACTATAACAAAAGGTGTAGACGTAAACAAACCCTAAATGAGTTCAGTCATACTAGCTGGACTCCTCACTAAAAGAACTCTTATTCTGCTAGTACACCTAGGTGAAGTCATAGTTTCCTATCCACACAGAACATTACATATTAAGTAGGTCAGTACCCAATATCATATAACTTTGTAACAGTAGCTACTAACTTTCAACCTACAGCAAGCCATGCATTCCTTTCCCAACATCTGAACCAATAGACAAGGAAGTGCACAACACACAAGAAACTTCTAACATGTCTAAGCATAGTCAGTCTATACCCCAGCTCAACAGGATGAACTGCTTTGATACAAACTAATATAACACCCCCTTAGATTTAATAACTACGACACAATCATCATTATGCCACAGTCACTAAATTTAGGCGTGCTACAACTCAATAACAATTTCCAAATTTAAACATCATGTATATTTTGAAAATATGAGCCATGAATGACTATATTAAGGCTAATGGCCTAGGAGATACTTACACCTCTTGTGTGGGTGCGATATGTGTAGTGCAGGTCACTTGTTGACCTTGGGGGTGTCGTGGTGCGGGTTTTCCACAATGGGCAATTGGTAGCTCTTCTGTACCGTGGATCAGACTGATGCAACGCACCGACGATCCAGACTGAGACACTATTCTTAATCAAGATCTAGTAAAAACTATCGTGTATATGCTAGATATGCAAACACTTATGAGAATTATGGCATGTGGTCTGAGGCATGTTAGTACAGACAAATCTTTTAGATCAATCTCTCCGACTTGAGTTTTAGCTCCATGAAATAGGAAAATGAGTCAATGAGCATATGCATAACTTGAACAAATATCTTTGAGATATTTTATCTGTCAAATGTTGAGTAATGTTGGATGAAATGATTATGTTTATTGTTTATTATACCTGTATTATTACGTGATGTATCTGTATGATATGTTGTACTTGTTGTCTCCATACTGCCATGTTGGTATTGGCGTAGATAATCTCACCTCTTTGTATGCCTATTCTTATATTGTATTTATATTTAGTAAAGATGCTAAGTAAGGTATTGAGCAAGAAGGCGGAGAGAAGCAGATTCCTACTAAGGAGGCTGAGTTCTGATTTGATGGCAACCAGATCTAGTTTCTTTGCGTATATGAGGTTGCAGTTTCATGGAAGAGTTGGTGCTTGGCATATTAGTCCCAATGAAGAAGGACTTATTTATCAAGGACATTTGATAGTTAATATGAGTAGGATTTTTCATGGAGATCCTTTCTTTTCTATTACTATATATGTACATGTAGAATTTCCATTATCTATTCGACAATATTGGGGTAGTCGTTACCAAGTCCCATTTGAGATCAACATTGTATCGTCTACTCGGACACTTGTCCGTAGGACGATACGTCAACCAGGATTCCTACCTTCTGAGGAATCTGAGGCTGATCTCGAGTTGGACCTGTTTGAGGGTTCTGCTATCTAGATGTACTTGGGCCAGTATGGTAATGTAGAAATGTTTAAATACTTTTGAGAACTTGGTCTGTATATAAATAAGTTTGACAGTACTTATGATATGTATATGATATAAATTATTTGTGATGATGTTTAAATATTTTTATTTTCTGCTAAGTTTATCTTATCGATATTAAGAAATTTTACAACTCGTATTTTATTAAATAATATTATTTTATAACTTGGGAAGTAATTCGGTAATAATTAATATAAAATGTGATACCTACAGTGGGTGTTACAAAAATCTTCTCGAGGATGTGTACATGACACAACCTGAGGGTTTTGCCATTCCACAAGATGCTGAAAAAGTGTGCAAGTTACAACGATCTATTTATGGATTGAACCAAGCTTCTAGAAGCTGGAATCTTTGTTTTGATGATACAATCAAACTGTTTGATTTCATCAAGAATGAAGAAGAATCTTGTGTCTACAAGAAGATTAGCGCGAGCATAATTGTCTTTCTGGTGCTGTATGTAGATGACATACTACTCATCGAAAATGACATCCCTACCCTACAGTTTGTAAAGACTTGGTTAGGGAAGTGCTTTTCTATAAAGGACTTGGGCAAAGCCGCCTATGTGTTAGGTATCAGGATCTATAGAGATAGATCATAGAGACTGCTTGGCCTAAGTCAGAGTACATACATAGACAAAGTGTTAAAACGATTTAACATGCATGAATCCAATGAAGGACTCTTGCCTATCTAAGGCTCAATTAAGCCTATCTAAGGCTCAATTTCCTACCACCTAGGATGAGAGGGATCGTATGAGCAAGATTCTATATGCATCTGCAATTAGATCCATCATGTATGTCATGTTATGTACTCGACCAGATATCTCGTATGTTTTGAGCATGACGAGCAGGTACCAATCTGATCCCAGTGAGGGTCACTGGACTACTATCAAGAACATCCTTAAGTACTTGAGAATGACTAAGGATTCGTTCTTGGTATATGGAGCCGAGGAAGAGCTAGTTGTAAAAGGTTACACTAATGCTAACTTCCAAACCGATAAGGACAACTCCAGATCGCAATCGGGTTATGCTTTTTACCTGAATGGTGGGGCTGTAAGCTGGAAGAGTTCAAAGTAAAAGACAATCGCCGATTCTACCATAGAGGCTGAGTATATTGCTGCCTCTAATGTAGCAAAGAAGGCCATTTGGATTAGGAAGTTCATTTCTAAACTTGACGCTATTCCTAGCAATGTGGACCCAGTGGACCTTTATTGTGATAATAATGGAGCCATTGCACAAGCTAAGGAGCCTAGATCTCACCAGTGATCCAAACATATACTTCGGCGCTTCCATCTCATTTGAGAGATCATTGATAGAGGAAATGTGAAGATATGCAGAGTACCAATTGATGATAACATTGTTGATCCACTGACGAAGCCTCTTGCACAGCAGAATCATGAGGGTCACACTAGGTATTTAGGCATTAAACATATGCCTGATTAGCTTTAGTGCAAGTGGGAGATTGTTGGTGTATGTCCTGGAGGCCGATACATTTTTTTTATATTTACATACATTATATTATGCTTTTTTTAATATATGAGGCATTTCATTTATTATGTTTTTTTTTATAAATATAATAAAGTCCTTAGAATAGTAAGTTTGATGCCGTAGGACATCAAGTAGATGACTTGATCGTGAGATCCTATTGGATAAAACACTATTCTTAAATGTCCTTGGTCAAGCATTATTGTTAATTAGGACAACAATAATGCATTGAGACTAGTATGGGCGTAGATTGATGGCCACATCTCACGGGTCATGGATATGAGATATCAAGTTTTCATATGGGTACATATTAGAGTAATAATGTATTGGACAGACCCGCCATGAGAACACTACATGGATCGTTACGTGAGTGTCATAAGCGATTCTCATAGTGACAATGGTGTATGTGGTCCTTTGACCTGAAATCACTATGATTCCTACATGAAGAGTTGTGTGTTTTAATGCCGTCAAACGTCATTTGTAACATCGTGATTATAAAGTCAGCTATTGGACATACTATGAATCATGCGGAAGGATGTAAATGACCTAGATGAGATTTATCCCTCCTACTTAATAGGAGTGATGTCTTCGGCCCCCTTGATTGAGTGAGACTGCAAAATGCATGGTCATGCTCAAATGAGTCGATATGAGATATTGATATCATTTGTTGTTATTAAGTCTACTCGGGTATCAGGAAATGAAGGATTGAACTATACAAGGGTGACACATTCCATGCCTTGTGTTCAATCTAGATATTTGGACAAAGGGACTAAACTACACGGAAACATTGGTCACAGAAAGGTTATGTCAAATCACTGACATTCTCATTACTTGGATGGCAGCGATGTGTTGCTAGATATCGCTCACTGCTTGTAATATTAAAATGGAATTTTAATATTACTGCCAACGTTATGAGAACTTGCAGGGTCACACACATAGAGTAAACTACATTGGAGTAATTAGGATCCAAGTTGGACTTGGATTCAATTGTGGGCCAGACACTTGCTGCTGAGTCTAGGGATACACAGCTTACCTTGCTGCTGCTCTCACTTGTATAAGGCAGAAGCTATTATAAATAGCACTGCTAAGGGGTTATCAAGGCATGCATTAGAAACCCTGGCCGCACTTAACAGAAACAGTGAGTGAAAGAGTGACATGTTTCTTCTCTTATCTTCACAACTAGCACTGTGTGAGATAGGCGTAACTCCTTTTTGCAGACGTTGGACATTCATGAGTCTGTTCATAAGGATACCATAGAGACATCATCGTTGTTACGGTGTTAGTGATTCATGCCACTTGTTTTGATCACGCTTCAAAAGGTAAACAATTTTAAAAAAACTCGAATTATGACTTTTTCACTTAGATCCCTAGTAGGAATTCTATTTTCTGCTGCGTGATGTATCTACAATTCCCAACATCCTCTAGGTAGTACTTCCTAATATTTTTCAATTTCTCTTTCAAGCTTATTTTTTTTTCCACTCAATAGCTGAAATCTTACTTAATGACAATTTTGTTCTATCTCTTTTTCATATTTATAAATCCTTAATTCAATTCCTTTCCACCTAAGCATCTAAGTTCCAAACTAACATAACAGTTTACCTTGGATACCCTACATAGAGTTGTAACACCCCTTATGGAGAGGGACAGTCACACCGATATGACAAAATTCATAAAGAGAAACTAAAAACCCGATTTGTAAAATTTTTGCCTGTTTATCAAATGAGCGTGTGAGTTTGTCAATTTCTTCTTTTCCCTTTTGTTAATATATATACGATAAAACATAAACTTAGCTGAAAGTAACATAAAGAACCTTATATATATCCAACCATAATATACATATCACGAGTACTTACATACATTAAAGGATCTTAATAACACCTAAGTAAAAGCTTTACATGGCCAAAAAAGATTACATACATCAGCCCTCAAAATAACAAAAAGACATCAGGCCCCTAAAAAGCTACAAAGTATATGTCAAGTCCCACAACTACTGAGAGGGACCATCTGATGGATCTTCCTCTGACTCCTCGGATGATAAGATTACCGAAGAATACACACCCTGACGAACAAGAGTCTGTGCAGAGGACACCTCACTATCCTCTCGAGGGGTATAATTTAGAACACCCCATAGCTCCTTAACTGGCATAAAAATCTCCAATCGTATAGTAATATCGAAAGAAAAGAAGGGAAATCCATCCCAAGTCCTACGAATAACCACAAAAACATCTCCCATGTATCTAATGCACTCCGAGTTCCAGCCTATTCTCCAGGCGTCTGAACCCTTATGAAACAGAATACTCACATAACCAAGAAAGTCTCGATCCGACGCCATCACGAACACAAGAGAATCAGCATAGTAAAAAAGGGTGAAATCCTTCTTCGTCTTCCCCTCGATCTTTATCAAGCATAAAATAATATAACACAAAATAACATAATAAAGAGGTGAGTTCCCCTACATCAATACCAACATGGCATTAAAGAAACAGGAAAGACAATAAGACCATCCAGATACAATAAGCAACAATTACATACATCAGTCAGCAAAATAATACTATTAGTTACTCATCAATTTAACAAATTAATTAAGAGACAATCCAATAAATAATTATTTCATCAAGTATCAAATAATTGAACCGATATAAAATGTCACAATGTTATGCAGACCAACTATGCATATGCAAAATGTACTCATTCCCTACTCCATGGAGCTAGACACAAATCTAGGAGAGAATGATCTGGAAGACATGTCTGTATCTCGTCAGCCTCAAATCAAGTGCTAAAATTTCTCAATATTATCAAATTGTGCAACAAGGCTTTTATACAAGACATTCTACACCAAATCGTGATTGGGGTGAGTGTCTCGGTCCGGATTGTCGGTATGTTTGCATCGGTCTAACCCACAGCCCAGTGGAGCTACCAACTGGCTATTGTGGAAAACTTGCACCCTGATGCCCCCAAGGTCAACCAGTGACCAGCACTAGGCCCATCGCACCCGCATTAAGGTGTAATTCATCTCCTAGGCCCATACAACCTTAACAAATAGTCCACCGGACTTTCACAATGCATGACCAATGATTCAATGCATGAACAATAAACAATCACATGATTCAAAATAGCCACCACTAGGCTCAATAGGATATTAATCCATCACATGATTCAAAACAGCCACCAGTAGGCTCAACAGAATATTAATCCATCACATGATTCAAAATAACCACCACTAGGCTCAACTTTCCAACATCTTTCACAAAGTTCATACTACTTTAATTTACAAAACCCTTTTTCTAATACTAAATCACTAAAATCATTAAATTCTTAAACATTGTTCAAACCTATTTTTAACCACTTGACCGAGAATCACTCTTGAAGTAAGGTTGAAATATTATTTTTCCTCTTATCCATTATATGAGTCCCTAATTATATTTCTAGTTATCTAATTACTTAAGTTCCAACTTGATACAAAAATCTTACCTTAGGTGCCCTACATGGCCATGAACCTTAAGGGTCATTAGACCCAAAAATTTTCATTTTGTTTCATCATTGTTCACCCTTAATCAATTCCTTTTTAACCTAAGCTTCTAAGTTCCAAATCACCACAAAACTTGTCTTGGATATCCCATTTTCCTTTCTTCTTGGTCGAGACCCCCACCAAAGGTTTCTAGACCCAAGATTTTCATCATCTTATCAATTACTTATCACTTAATTTCTTAAGTCCCAAATTAATACAAGGATTTTATCTTGGACCCTTAAATTAGGCCACTTGGCCGTGAGCCACACCTCAAAAGGGGTGAAGAGGCCTTTGCCTTTCATACATGATTCCAAGCATCCAAAACATCATTATTTATTAATTTCATATAATAGCACATTCATGCACAATATCAAGCAATAAAATTACACAAGTTAAATAAAGACAAAACACCAAAAACCATACAATCAAGTAGATGGATCCTCACACAGATCCTCTATTTCAGCTTAAAAATTCGTTTCTCACCACCATGAATGGTTGATGAGGTTAATCTCCCTCTTACCTAAAGAGATGACAAGAAAGAAAACTCCTTGATGCTTCTTGAAGATTTCGTCCTACACCACCAGCAAACCCTAGAAGATTTAAACCAACACAATCAACATCTAAAGCTTGAAAAAGAGAAGACCAATGATCAAGAAGATGGCCTTGAACACAAAAAAGAGAAGAGAAAATAAAGATCTAGCATCTTACATCAAAAGCTTCAAGTTAAAGCTTGAAAGAAAATGATAAAGATGAGAGTTTTTGGAGATGGTTCCAACAAGAAAAAGTCTTCAAGTGAGGTGTAGTTTCAAGCAAGTTGATTGTTTGAAATTAAGCAAACATGGAGGGTGGAGAAGTGAGCTTGGCCGTGAGCATGGAGAGAAAAGAGAAAAGAGAAAAAGTGAGAGAGAAAAGAGAGAGAGAAAGGTGGAAACTTTTAAGATGAAAAAGTGAATGAACTTAAGTGAAAGATGACAAAGTGGTCATCTTTTTTCCCCCCACAAAATCGTGGGCCTCTTCCAAATGAGAGAAGAAAGAAGTTTCTCCAACAAGCTTGATATAAAGCTTCTCCATTAAGTTTTGATGAAGCTTCTTTAGGAAGCTTGGTTTCACTTTTTGAAAAAGTCAAGGATGATGTCATCTATGTGATGTCATAAAGTGAACACTCTAGAAAAGATGACTTGTATTTTACTAAAAGCTATTATCCAATGGACAAAAGTTACAGTTAACAAAACCAGTATTTATTGTCCGTTGGATAATAAGACATACTCAAATTTTATTTGTCAGATAAAATCTCAAAATATGAAAACTTCGTAAACTGTGTCCGACTTTGGGTTTAGTAAGATCCCTTGGCCCCGTTTCACATTCCAAAATTTCTCGGCCTCAGAAAAATATTTTTTTTTTCGGCCCTGCTTAATGTGTATGCAAATCGAGAAATATAATAAAATAATCAAAATCACCTAAATAATTCACAAAAATCACAAATATTATAAAAAGCATATATAATAGAAAATAAGGAATTTTCGAGGTGTTACAACTCTCCCTTTCTACAAAGAAATTTCATCCTAAAAATTTTGTCATACCTTAGAATGAATATGGATATTGTTCCTTTATCTTGTCCTATAGCTCCCACGTTGCATCTCCAATCACGTCATTCCAAATTACCTTTACCAATGGGATTTCTTTTCCTCTGAGTTGCTTCACTCTCCTATCCTCGATCTTCACAGGAAGTTCCTCATAGGTTAAATTCTCTTTCAATTGTACCGTATCTGGTGTTATGACATGGGTGGGATCAGGAATGTACTTTCGCAATTGCGACACATGGAAGACATTATGAAGGTTAGAAAGAAAATGTGGTAAGGCTATTTGGTAGGCTATTGGACCTATCCGACGAAGAATTTGATAAGGTCCGATGAATTTGGGGGTGAGCTTTCTGGATTTGAGAACTCGTCCGACCCCAATCATAGGTGTGACTTTCAAGAACACATGCTTGCCTTCCTCAAACTCAAGAGATTTTCTTCTCTTATCCGCATAGCTTTTTTGTCGACTCTGAGCTGTCCGCATCTTTTCCTGAATCATCTTAACTTTTTTCCTTGTTTGTTGCATAAGATCAGGTCCTATTATAAGATGCTCTGCATCTTGATACCAACATAGAGGTGTTCTGCATCATTGCCCATATAAAGCCTCATAGGGTGCCATCCCTATGCTCGAGTGAAAATTGTTATTGTAGATAAACTCTATTAGAGGTAGAAATTCATCCCAACCTCTAGTCTATTGTAAAATACAAGCTCTTAGTAGATCTTCTAGCGATTAAATTGTCCTCTCTGATTGACTATCTGTTTGTGGATGAAATGCAGAGCTCAAACGAAGTTTTGTTCCCATCGCTTCTTGTAAACTCTGCTAAAACCTTGATGTAAATCTCAGATCTCAACAATGCTAGAAGGCACACCATGAAGTCTAACAATTTAACCGATATACAGTTGGGTCAACCTCTCCATCGAATACCTTATGTTAATTAGTAGGAAGTGTGCAAACTTCGTAAGTTGATCAACAATTACCCAGATCGAATCATAACCTTTTCAGGTCCTTGGTAGTCCAACCACAAAATCTATTGCAATACCATCTCATTTCCATTCGGGAATAGTTAGAGGTTGTAACATTCCTGAAGGTCGTTGATGTTCAATCTTAGCTTTCTGACAAACCAGACAAGATGACATATACTTAGCAACGTCCCTCTTCATTTCGTGCCACCAATACAATTGCTTCAGATCTTGATACATCTTGGTTACTCCTGGATGCATTACTCAACTTGCTTCTATAGGCTTCATCAAGAATCAATCTCCTGAGTTTCGGATCATTGGGCACACAAATCTGGTCTCTGAACTGTAAGATCCCATAAGTCCTTCTTTAAATATCGACTCAACATCTTGCTTTATCAGCTCTCTTTTATTCTGTAGATATTGATCACTTCTCTGTTTCTCTCGGATTTCCTCCATCAGATCATTTGAGATAGTAACCATGTTCAAACAAATCTTCTCTGGTGTCAACTCCACAGATAACCTCATATCCCTGAATTGTTATATCAATTCACTCTCCTTGACCATCATAGCAGAAATAATAAGCATCTTTCTACTCAAAGCATCTGCTTCGGCATTCGCCTTCCCGGGGTGATACTGAAGTTGAAAATCATAGTCCTTCAAAAATTCTAACCATCGCCTCTACCTCATATCCAACTCTTTTTGCTTAAACAGATACTTCAAGCTCTTATGATTATTGTAGACGTTGAACGTTGCTCCATATAGAAAGTGTCTCCATATTTTGAAAGCAAATACAACAACTACTAACTTTAAATCATGAGAAGGGTAATTCCTCTCATGCACTTTTAGTTGCCTCAAAGCATATGTCACAACCTTTCAGTGTTGCATAAGCACACAACCTAAACCTTGATACGAAGCATCACAATATACCTCGAATGGTTCATTGGGATCAAGTAAAATCAACACTGGCAAAGTAGTCAATCGTCTCTTCAACTCTTGAAAACTTTCTCTGCATGCGTCAGTCCATACAAAAAGTTAATTCTTTTGTGTAAGTTGGGTGAGAGTTCCAGCTATTTTAGAAAACCCCTCAATAAACCTACGATAGTAATCGACTAATCCAATAAAACTATGGATCTCCGATATAGTCTTCAGTCTTTCCCATTAAAGAACTGTCTCAACTTTTGACGCATCTACCTCTATTCATTCTTCTGAAATTACATGACCCAAAAACTGAACTTTGTTCAACTAGAACTCACATTTGGACAGCTTAGTGTATAACTTATTCTCCTTCAAAATTTAGAGAACCACTATGAGATGTTCCATATATTCCTCCTGATTTCGAGAATAGATCAGAATGTCATCGATAAAGACAACGACAAATCTGTCTAGGTATGAACAAAAGATTCTATTCATGTAATCCATGAATGTTGCAGGAGCATTCGTCACTCCAAACAGTATCACAAGATACTCATAATGTCCATATCACATTTGAAAGGCCGTATTAGGAATATCCTCTACCTTCACTCGGATCTGATGATAGCCAAAACGCAAGTCAATCTTGGAGAATACAGCAGCTCCCCTCAGCTGATCCATCAAATCATCTATCCTCGGAAGTGGATACTTGTTGTTGATTGTGACTTTGTTCAATTGGCGATAATCTACACATAATCGAGAAGTTCCATCTTTCTTCTTGACTAATAATACTGGCACTCCCTAAGGTGATACACTAGGCCTGACAAATTACTTTTCCAAAATTTCCACTAACTGTTTCTTGAGTTCAACCAACTCTGATGGTGACATCTTGTATGGTGCTATGGATGCAGGACCAGATTCAGGTACAAGATCGATAGTAACCTCTATCTCCCGCTCTGGCGGCAAACTAGGTATATCATCAGGAAAGACTTTGGCAAATTCATTAACTACCAGAATATCTTTCACATCCTCTTCACTCTTGATTTCCAAGGAAGACAATAGCATGTTCCCTGAGCTCCCTCTCTCAAGAAAGCTTTAACTTGGTTAGCCATCAAAAATCCAAAAATTTTAGTCTTAGGGAAAACTAGGATTTTACTGGAACAATCCGGCAGGATATGGTTAGAAGATAACTAATCCATTCCTAAGATTATGTGACTGTGGGATTTAAGGATGCAAACCCAAGTGCAAGTTGTCTCAAGTAGTAAATTTCTCGGGAGTCTGAGATCGATCCACAGGGAATTGATGAAGAAAAATTAATTGAGGTAGGAAAGGATTTGTCACAACACCAAAAGTAATAGAAAATGTTCACAAATGAATATAAGAACTTGCTTGGGTTAGAAGATCCACTTTTGGTAATAAATTAAAAGCAAGATTATTTCTCTTTATAACTCAATTGAAATCCACACACAACAGAGGTTTCAATCGGAAAATATAATATTCAAAGTTCAATTATATATGCAATCATATTATGATTCCTTTAATTATCTACCAACATTTGTAAATGACCTCAAACATTCACTGTGCCAATCCTATTGTCTACAATAAATCAAGATCTCCATTATACAAAGAAGGTTTCTAAATTAATTGGAAACAAAATACAACACATATAATGTCCATTTAATAATATATCTTTTAAGCACAAGAAATAGAAGAATCTAACCTTATTTCATTACCAAGAGCTTCACTCTTTCACCCAAGCAAGATGAAGATTTAGTTACTCATAGATAAGAAGAAAGAAAGAGAGAAGAAGAGAAAGATGAACATAGCTTCACTTTAGAACAAGAGAAAATTACAACAAAGTAAAAAAAGAAACAAGCATAACCATAACTTGTAAAAACTAAGCCTAACACCAAGTGCCCCAAATGATCAGCCAATGGTGCCTTTTATAGAGGATTAGGGATACAAAATGACAAGGGGGCTGATTAAGAGTAGGTGGATGAGTGGATGAATTAATGGAAAATGCTAAATGGTGAGTTGGTGAATGAAAAATTATTAAGATTCCTTGTCTCTGAAATCATTCATTGCTTAACTCATGGATTCTGTCATCAAATAGAAAAGTCGTCTTCATGAAAGTTGTAGATCTGGATCTTAATCAGATGTCCAAATTTCAGCTCATTTCATCACCTACAGCCCGAGATATGGCCCACCATCACGCAGACCGTTCGTGCCTAGTTTCAAAGACTCTCTGTTTTGACTTCCAAACCCAATATCACCTCCAAACTGTCTGAATGAGCTCTTGTGTTCTTCATGAAAGTTGTAGATCTAGGTCTTAACTTTCAAATATCCTAATTTCAGCCCAAGATAATTCTTACAGCCCGAGTATGCTCTAATTACTGTACACTATTTAGGTTCCAGACACAAAACTCGTATTCTATCTTCCAAGCCCAATTAGCTCCACTAGATGTCTGATTAAGACTTCGAGCTCTTCATCAAAGTCGTAGAGCTTTCTCTCAGCTTTACTACAATGTAAAATTCATAATTTCTAGACATCTAGAACTCAAGATATGACCAAAATACAGAAACAGTGTAAGACCCAAATAATGCTAAAAAAAATCAATTAAGTCCAATTTGAGTCCGATCTTACAAAACATAACCAGACTTAATCAATTAAGTACATAAAGAGTGTAAATGACTAAAAATGAGAGTTTATTAATGTATAAAATATGTGATTATCAAATTCTCCCACACTTAGCTTTTTGCACTCCTGGGCAAAACACATAAGACCAAAGCTAGGAAACAAAGAAAAACGACATAGACTCAAAATCTAAAAACTCTAAAAGACTTGATGAAGCAAGAAGAGCAATCAGAAATTCAAGGGATCAAAGCATTAATGAGGTAACATTTCTTCACATCTCAAACCAATAAGCAAGGAAACTTCAGTTGAAAAAAATGAATCAAGAATGACAGATCCTCACAGAATTCACTCTCAATCTCTCAAGTGTTTAAAAGGTAAGTATTTCACTCTATTCAACCCATGAACAATTGTACTACCATAAGCTTGCTTATCTTCTACTTCTCAGCTACTCAAAACACATGCATATAAAAATCAAGAGGACTTTATTCAAGGTTGTAATGAGGTCATGGTAAAGGAGAAGGGATAATATGGATATGAAAAGATAAATACCAAAGAGAATAAAAGAGCATTATGGTATAATTAGAGTGGAGAAAATGTTTGAGAACATTCATCATAAAGGACAATCACCAATATTTGACTAATGTTTTGTTGAAGATCAATCCCAAATTGGTGAATTGAATTCATTGTTAGACTTGAACATTCTCCTTTTCTTCCTGTTGTTTCCAAGCACCCACCTTTATTCTAGACTCTGATGATCCTTTGATTGCAACGGTGGTCAATTTTTTTTTGTTGATCATTTTGCACACACACCCCCACACTTGTTCAAGAACAAGGTCAATGCTCTCTTATTCCCTAAGGTTGGGTAAAAACATGTTTTTTTTGTTTTTTTTAAGGTACGAAATGAGCTAAAAACAAGGAATGGTCAAATAAGTTCAAAGGGGTTACACAATGGAAAATATACAAGGATGACTATTTGGTCAAAGTAGCTATTTCAAAATGCCTCAATCATATTAATGTATGCATGTGAAAATGTAGCCTAAAAAAGAATCAAAGCAAGTTCTAGAGTAACAATTCCATGAGTGAAAATCACACAAGAAAGAAGAGAATGGTACAAATATTCAATCCATTCATCAATAGGCTCAAAATCTCACAAGGCATATTTCTATCATTCTCAATCCATCATATCAACATTCATATCTAAGCTTGTGATTTTTAAGAAAGAAGACAATTTATGCTAAGATCCAAGAATCCATTTGCAACTTCTACACAATATAATTATTTCCTCAACTAAGATGCGTCTCAAGAGTAATTAATTGTTTCCAAAATTTACTCCTTACTCTGCCATCCTTAATTAGTTTTACTACGAATAGGTTTCTGATAGTCATATCACTAAACATACTTCCCAATTTAGATGCATCTCATAAGTAAAATTACTCCTTACTCTGCCATCATTCATTGGTTTAGTAAGTCCATGAAAATCATATTATACTTCCTAAAAAAGAAAAAAAAATTGGTCAACTATCCTTCCCCCCCCAACTAGATCACAACATTGTCCTCAATGTTAAAATATAGATGAGTAAAAGATAGAAGATATTACTTGTTGGAGAAATCTGACACAAATTTAAAGAAAAACAAAGTACGATAAATAAAATCAAAAGTAAAGAAAAGCTATAAACGAAGTGTCAAATCTGGCTCTTTTTTCATCTTGTTTCCCTCACTGCTTCCTACTGACCAATCTATCTGAGCTATTGTTGGGTCAGGTTTATGAACAAAAGCTTCTAATTTATCAATTAACTCATCAATAGTGGAAGCAGAGATGTCTTGCCGAAGGTGTGATAAATTTCTTTCCACAAACATGGTCAAGAAAGATTAACAAAATATCAAAGAAATTATTTACATTCAACAAACCTATGGGTTTATGGTGGATGTTTAGTTGGGCCCAAGAGACAATTTGAAAAACTTCTTCCAAGGTACCAAAATCACCTGGTAAGGCAATGAATGCATAAGAGTTTTCAAACATTATCTTCATTCGTTCATGCATTAATGATACCTCAAGTTCCTCTCCAATTGTCTTTCCAGTGATGTTCTGTTGAGCTAAAGGTTCAGGAATGACACCTAAAACCTGACTGCCTCCTATATATGCAACAAGTGATACAACCTCCATTAACCCACGACAACCTCCCCTATATACAAGATGAATATTCCTCGCAGCAAGTGATCGACCAATAGTGGTAGTTGCATTTACAAACTCTAAACCCTTCCCATACTTAGATCCACAAAATACACAGATATTTTTAAGTTGACGAACAGAAACACCTTCCATTTCTATTCTCACCTTCCCTTTGAATGATTCTGAGTTGGAGGAAAGTAGAGAAAATGAAGTGTTTAAATAGGAAAAAGAATGGAAAGGGTAATAATTATATCTATAAGGGTAGGTTAGTTGTTGTCAGAAAAGTTTGAAAATAAGAAACACAGAATCTTTTCTTTTGTTTTTTTTGTTTTTGTTTTTTTTACTTCAAGAAAACCATCAAGGTAAAGAAGTCTAGAAACCCCTGAAGGACCCTGCTCGAAGGATTATCTGTCCAAAACCAAAATACAGCAAAATCATACAAAGATAAAAGAAATATAATAGCAAATGATGACATACCTGTATGTACAACTTTCATGGCGTATCTTTATACTGCGCGTCATGAGTGCAGTAGTGGCATATCTTTATACTGTGTGTCACCAGTGCAGTAGACACTCACGTCCGTTTATTCAAAGAAAGGAGAAAGAAGAAACCATCATGGGTTTCCATCTTGGGTCTAGAACCTGGAGTGCTCACACTTGGGCTCGTAACATCAACAAAGATGCTAAAATCTGAAACCCGTAATGTCCAAGATCCAAAACATCCCATCCCAGGGCGCTGAGAGCCCTTTCTAATACAAGAGACACTTTGGCAGCTGCAGGTTACTTCTCACTAATAACCTGAGTGGGATGCTTCGGCTTGTCCATCAACTCCACAGTGCCTAGATGGTAAACATCGGGTTATGGAGTGCAGCTCTCTACAGAGCATGGTACATGAACTTTTTTAAGGACCAGCATGCAAAGGTCCACCCAAGTCAATGATGGGTCAGCCAAAGGCTGGGGCTCCATAACTAATTAAACCCATGGTACTCCTTCCGGATGGCCCTTGTTCTAACATTTTTTTCCTTTTTTCTTTTTTAAAATTTTTTTTTGAAAGATGACATGAAGAAGAAGAGGATGATATGTACAGATTGTATGTAGATATGGCTCATATTTGCCTCTGGTTTAACGTCCAGTAATGGCTTAAACGCCTTCTATGAGTCGAGGATAAGCTTCCCATCCAATTTTCTTATAAATTGGCAAACAGGGTCTTTTAGAGTCAGATTCCTAAGACTGTAGCATTTTTCTTCATCCTTGAAGAGATTCCACAAATTAAGAAGTTCACGATGCACCAATCCACAAGAATGCGTCTCAAGAGTCAATAAGATATCATCTAATGACTCCTTACTCAGTCCATTCTTAATGAAGAAAATTTTATCTTCTCTGTTTGCGGAAACCATCCCCAAAGAACGACATCGCTTGTTACAATTCCATCATCCACATTTGTAACAGACTTGTAACCTTTTTGCTCTTCTCTTTTTAGAATACAAACTTCTTACAAGACCTGACATGTATGAGTCAAATGAAATTGAAGACTCATGTAACACCCAACGTAGGGTGCCACATTTATGTTACTTTGTTACCAAATTACCCCAAATTATAAAATATGATGTTATAATAAAATACGAGTTGTAATTTTTTTTTTTTGATGACAATCAAATAAACTTAGCGGAAAATAAAACTATTATACATCATCACACATAATGTACATCATTATACATAACAGTTATCACACGTAATTTACATCATTATACATATTACACAAGTGCTGTCAGGTTTATTTATTACAGACCATTTCTTGAAACAACAAACACACTTAAATAATTATAGACATTATTTATATCAGAGTTCAAACATGCCCAAGTTTAACTAAGCAGAAGACCTCTCAGACGGGTCCTCCTCGAGTTCCTCAGCAGGTAGAAATCCGTTATGACGAGCAGCCCTACGAACAAGTGTCTGGGCTGACGACACTATGCTGATTTCCGTTAGGACATAATTTCTAGTGTCCCAATGTCGCCTGATATGCAACGGAAATTCAACATGAACAAAGATAGTCACACAGAAAAATGGATCCCCACGATACAGCCTACTAATACTAACAGTCAGGTACCCCTCGTAAATAAGTCCTCGCTCATTGGGACTTGTCCTCCATTCTCCAGCTCCTCCGTGAAATTGTAAACGTATATATCCGAAGAAACTGGCTCTTGACGTCATACTGTCAGAACTCTGCGGTTCCTGATGTGAGAAGTAATTCCTCTTCTCCTTCTAGTACCGTATCTTT
Source organism: Ormosia emarginata (assembly GCA_029884605.1). Lineage (NCBI taxonomy): Eukaryota > Viridiplantae > Streptophyta > Magnoliopsida > Fabales > Fabaceae > Ormosia > Ormosia emarginata. Next base: position 19,310,955 of record JAQQTP010000074.1, on the reverse strand, counting down.
CTCAACGTCTTCACCCAATATAAATACAATATACAGATATACATACAAAGAGGTGAGATCACCTACGCCAATACCAGCATAATAGCATAGAGATAATACAAACAACATATTATACCAAAAATATCATATCATGATCACAATTATGCCATCATCATAGTGTAAGAATAATAATTACCATCATGCCACTATCACTGTTTAAATCACAAAATAATTACACAAACACCATCACATAGATATAGATGCTCAGTTTCATGCATGCGCACGTAGACTCAATGACCTACTCCATGGAGCTAATACTCAAGTCGGAGAAATTGATCGAAAAGATCTGTCGGTACCACGTGCCTCAGACCAAGTGCTATAATTATATCTTGCACATCTAGCACATACACGACAGTCTTTATCAGATCTCGATTAAGAATAGTGTCTCGGTCCAGATCATCGGTGTGTTGCATCGGTCTAACCCACGGTGCAGAAGAGCTACCAACTGCCCATTGCGAGCAACCCGCACCCCGATACCCCCAAGGTCAACAAGTGACCTACACTACGCGTATCACACCCACTCAAGAGGTGTACGTTTCTCCTAGGCAATTAGCCATATACAGTCCATCGGACCATTTTCAATGCATGTGTAATGCACCAATTACCAACCAAAGGTAAATCACATAATTTCTCATACGAGGTTCAAATCTTGTTTTACGTTCATGTATTAATGCCAATTTCGTGCAAACTTCTCAATTTCTTGTACAAGATTCGTATATTGATTTTAAGCGTAAAATTCTTGTATAATTAACAGCAAAAACACATTACCATGTTTTTCTCATTCGTAAAATATTTTTATCACGTTTTCACGTAATCTTAATGATTTGTAACATTTTCTATTACGTTAAAAAAATCGCGAACCATTTTCTACTCGTATTCTAAATTGCGTAAAAATAATCTTTTATTTTTAAATCGCATAGCGATTTTTCTACAGTATTTCGATTGTGTAAAATATTTAAACGCTTTAAAAATCGCGTAGAAATATTTTAACGTTTTTCAAATCGCGTAACTTAAAAATTACGTTTTTGAGTTACGTAAATCGTTTTTCATCGTTTTTACCCTTCATAAAATATTTCTTAACTTTAAAAATATTATTTTGAACGTTTCTTATAAAAATATAATTTCTTACATTATTCTCTTCCTTTTCTTTCAATCAAAAATCTTTTCCGTAATATATTTTCTCAAAATCACTTTTTATTGATTTAATCTTACAAAATCAGATTTAATTGATTTAATTACTATTTTCAAATTTTAAATTTCCTAACGTTTTCCAAAACCCAATATTTAAATTCTACGTTAGTAATTTTAAGTTACAAACGTTTTCTTTTATATTTCTAAATCACTTCTAAAAATTAAATCTCCTTTAAATAATTTAAAGTTCAACACTTTAAATCCCCTTTTTCTTTTATTTATGAAAATTCCACTTGACAACACTTTAATTCCTTTCCAAAATCCTTATTTGAAAATTCTTATATTTTATAACATCAAAACATTTTTTTTCTAAATTATCAAAACCTTATAGATGGCCATTGGAACCATGAAATATTTTTCTTCTAACTTAAACAAATTTCATTCTTGTTTCTACACAAAATAAATTCATGCAAATATTACTCAAAAACCGTGTGCACTCTTTTTGTAAAACAAACCCTTTTGTTTATTTTCTTTACTTCTCAATTTATTTATAAAAAAAATATCATTTTTATGAACACTAAATTTGTTAGTGTCTTGGCTGAAATTTATTTTAGTTCAAGGACTAAAAATCAACTTCATTGTTCTTGAAAAATTTCAATAAAAACCCTAGTCTTGGAAGCTCAAAACCGTGACCTCCTCCATGGCCTTTGGAGCCAAAATTTTGCTTATTTCAACATACATCCATCCTAATATATTCAACATATATCATCATGCATATTATAAGCATACCATATAAGCAAAAAAAAATTATACTAAGCATGCATACACAAGTAAATCTTGCAAAGCATATCAAGCATAAGCAAAAATAATTTAAAGCACATAACACACACAAATTATTACATGACCATGGATAGGAATCCTCACATGGATTCACCATCCATCAAATATAAAACCATCTCTCACCACCATGCTTGGTTGGTGAGATGAATCTCCCTCTTACCTCTTGAAGAACCACCAAAAAGCTTGTTACTTTGTCTTTGGAGCAAGATCTCCACCAACACAAGTTCTTAAACATGAAACAAATACAAGAAAATTAGTATATCAAGCTTGAATAAGAAGAACCATGGATCAAACATGGTTTAGAACATGAAAAAGAAAAGAATAAATGAAGTTTTCTTACACTTCACCAACAAAACTCTAGAACTTGATCTTAGTAAAAGTCCTTCAAGATGGAAGATTTTGAGAAAGTCTTCAACATGAAAGTTGTTTAGAATAAGGTAAGGATTCAAGAAACTAGGTTGTATGAAATTAAAGAGTGATGGAGAAGAGAATTGGAGTGCTTGGCCGAATGGTATGTTTTTGGGAAAAAGAATGGGGTTTTCCTTGGTTTGGTCTTGAAGCTTAAGTGGAAAAGTGAAGAAGTGATATTATGAAGTATAGAAATGAATATTTTTGGTCTTCAAGAGGATGATTGCCATAGCATGCATTAGAGAGAAATGAAAAGTGAAGTTTGACAAACATAAGCATTAATGATCAATAGGAATTGGTCTTGACACTTGGCTTGTCTTCATTCTTTTTTCTTTGGCCTAAAAAGCCTACACTAAAATGTCTCCTTTCCTCCTTGCTCTTCAAACATCCCCCTCCCCTTCATACACTCAAAATGTGCCAAATTACATAGCCATCACTATAAGTCATCCTAACCATTGATTAAAAGAATGGTTTGGATTTAAATTAGCTACTAGGTTTAGGTTTTAGATGGAAGACTTCATTTGAGCCATTGGATCATTTTTGGCTTGCAATCCTAACCATTGAATATGTCTCCAAAATGAAGGGTCAAGATTACACCTTCAAATTTTACATCCAAGGGTCCAAAATGGTTGTAGTCATTTTTGATGACTAATTCTCCACCATTGATCTAAATTCAAATCCAATGGTTATTAATGATCCATCTTCACCATTGATTAATTCTACATCCAAGGGTTGATAATGGTCATAGCCATTTATAAGATTAAATCTCTACCCTTGATTTAATTTCCATCTAACGGTTATAATTGATCCTATTCAATTTTAAGATCAAATCTCTACCGTTAATTAAATCAAGATTAAATTTTCAACGGTAATTAAATTAATAGTGGATATCCAAACCACTAATATTAACTTAATAGTAAAGAATTTTATTTTATTATTTTTTTCTATTTTATAACCCAACTAAAGAATATATTTACTGTATTTTTATCATCCGATAATTAAATACAGTACAAAACACAATACAATAAAATTTTAAAACTGTTTCCGGATTCAGGTTTAGTAAGATCCCCTGTCTCCGTCTAAACAGTACAAATTTTTCTATTCGTAGGAAAATTTTCATTTTGCAGGACCCACCTGGGCCCACGTATGGCCACTTGGGCCCACATACACCTCGTGGGGCCCACAACACAGTAAAAATTCCAAAATCACACATAAAATCACAAAAATTAGAAAACGCACAAATATCAAATCAAATTACGTAAATCAATTAAGACTAAACAGTAAAAATTAATTTACGTAGATTTTTCTGGCCCGAAAATTATTATTTTCTTGACACGGAGCAAATTACTTAAAACGATCAAATATGCAGACAGAATATTCAAAATAACTTTACAGTACACAGAAATCACTAAACACTAGAATTCTGTTTACTGTCAAGATTACTGTTTAATACATAGGAAGTTTTGGGGTGTTACAACTCACCTGCTAGTCGGATCTTTGCTTCAATTATCCAGCGTACATCTTCTGACATACCTTTGTGCATTAACAGTCTCAATCTTTCACATCGAACTTTGTAGATTTTTGTTAGAGCATTTTGAGGGAGAGAAGGAAAATGTTTTCTCAGGTTTGAAAGAATGGCATCCATTTAAAAGGAGAAGAAGGATTCAGTTATTTTGGAAAACTGAAAAACAAACTGACTTGAGAGTCACGGAGTACCGTATCCGCCACTTAACTGGCAATGTAACACCCCAACTTTAGGATAAATGACCGTTATGTCCTAATTGTGTTGTTTTATGTTTTTCTGTATGATATAAAATTTATTTGACTGTTTCGTGTTCATATTTGAGTGTTTTGGGTAATTTGCTCCGAGTCAGAAAAATAATAATTTTCAAGCCAGGGAAAATCTTATTTTAATTATTCGGAGCTGGGGGATCTTACTAAACCCAATTCTGAATGATATGTGTATCAATCTTTTAATTTTTAAGATTTAACTGTGCAATAAAATAATTTTATATTATTATTATATTATTTTATTAGCCAGTATAAATAAAACGATAATGGACCCGGAAAAGTCTGTGGGACCCACTTTTGATTTGTAGGACTCACAATTGATTTGCAGGACCCACGTTTGGAAAAGAAGTCAACGTTAGTGGCTTGATTTATTTTAAGCCAATAGGAATTAAGTCAACAAAAAGGGCTTGACTTGAATTGCACCGTTGGATGAGAAGGTTGAGTTTTGAATATCAACTGTTGATCTAATCAATGGTTGTAGAGATAAGCTTAATAATGAAGGCTTTGGATATCCGTCGTTGATCAATTGTACGGTGGAGATTGGTCTCATAAAATAGTTAGAATCATTTGTGACCATTGGATTGGAAGAATATAAAGAAGATCTTGGCCCTTGATTTAATCAATGGCTATTGAAGCTTAGATTACAAGAATGCTAATTAATTACTAATGTAACCAATTAACCTAATAAAGCTAGATTAAGTGTGCATAGAAGCTTAATAGGATTAGTAGCTTAATTAGTGATCACCATTAGGGAAGAACAATCAAGAACATGTGACAAGGCATGTGACAAGGCTTGGATGAGCCAATAGGAGACAAGCTTGGAGGCCAAGTTTTGATCTCAACCCTTGATGGAGTCTAAGGCTTGGATGGAGTCTTGGAAGTCAAACAAAGAGGCCACCTCTTTGTTGATGAGTTACACAGCCATGCACATTAGGAAGCCAACTTTTCACTTCATTTTCCAACACTTTGTTACACTTTCTCTCTTCCAAAAACACAAACCACCATTGTTGTTCTTCTTTGAGACCATTCGGCCAAACCATATACCTTACCATCCATCCATCTAAAATTTCATCTAACCTACTTTCTTAAACCTAAACACCATTCTAAGAACATCTCTAGTTGAGAGTTCTTCCAAAATCTATCATCTTGAGCTTGGAAAATCACCTTGGAGGTTTTTCCTAGAAGGTGAAATTCTTTGTTTTTCATTTCTAACTTCATTTCTAAGGTTCTAAGCCATGATTGATCCATGGTTTATGTTTTTCTCCTATAGTTGTAACCTGTAAAAATTTATTTGAACATGTTAGGTTTTCTTGGAGGTGAACACGAAATCACTAGGAGAAGGAGTGAAAGATTTTATCTTCCTTAAAGGTAAGAGGGAGATTTAATCTCATCAACCAAGTGTGGTGATGAGAAAATGGATTGTTTGTATGTGAAGAATCCATAAGGATTCACTTGTGTTTGATTGTTTAAAAGTTTTCCTACTTGTGTTTGATATTGTTTGTATGTATGTCTACAAGCTTTAAAATATATTGCATGTGTGATAAATGCATGATTATTATTTAGGATGTGAATAATATGTAAGGTTTGCATGAGTGTTCCAAAGAACACAAAGAGGGGCTCACAGCCTCAACAAGAAAAAGGGGACCAAAATGTTCTCAACCATTTTCAAAAGGAAGGACTTAATGGAATTAGGTAAATGAATGAATTTCAAAATGGTTTAGAAGGTAGAAAATGATCCAAAGATCAAATGCCAATGTTTTACCAATTTCAGCCAACATGTATAATAAATGTATAATCAATTCAAAACTTATTTTCTAAAGTGTAGAGTTGATGTTTTACCTAAAAAGAATGCATTTATAATGAATTTCCAAGATTTAAAGAAGTAAACCAATTTTTATTAGAAATGTGATATAGAAGAAAAATGAATAAAACCTTTGAAAAATACTTACTTTTGAATTTTAAAGTATAGTGATAATTACTAAAGTGGATTTAGTAATAATAAACTAAGTAAATGAATTTTTAGAGTAAAAATGTAGAAAGTACATTTTTAATAGAATTTATAGACAAAATGTCTTTGTCAAAATTTATTAAAAACAGACAAATAAAAAAAGAATGTTTTATAATATATTTATAATGTAGGAAAATTATTCTACGTAGTTTTAAAGTAGTGAAAATAGCTTACATAGTTTTAAAATAGAGATTTTAAAGCTTTTCGATCAAGAAAACGATTTAAAAATCTTACGCGATTGAGAAAACGATTTAAAAATACTACGCGATTTTTAAAATAGCAAAATATATTTATGCGATATAAAAACGTTTGTAAAAATGACAAAATTGTGAAAACGCGATAAAATTTCTACTCAATTAATTGGAACAGCGAGTTTTGTTATCGGGCCAAAGTGCTGGACCTGGACATGTGAAAATATGGTACGTCAGGTGGAAAAGTACTGTATTTTGGACATGTGGAAATATAGTACGTCAGGTGGGAACGTGCTGTATTTAAGATTCTTGCCATTGAGGGCATTTACGTAAATATGAGAGTATTTTGAGACTAAGGGTAATTTAGTAATTATAATTTTTATTCATGCATTGAGTTGTGCCAATTTGATTGATAATTGGTGATTTGATTGACGAGGCGACTTACACCGTGTTGTCGGTGTGATAAGCGTAGTGTGGTTCATTTCTTCAAATGGACTTGGAGGCATTAGTGTGCAGAGTATTCCACATGTGGACAGTTGGTCGCTCCTCTGGGCCGTGGTAACTGGCAACACACTAGTGATCTCGACACGCACTATACGTAATCAAGATCTTGTAAAGACTATTTTAGTACAATGCCTGTAGTTACACGATGTTTGGACTGTGTGCTACTATACGATGTTTGGACAGTGAGCTATAGACACAACGTTAGACAGTGCAATAGTTTGGTTAGGCAGCCTGAGGTACTGATAGATCTTTGCTGGTCATTCTCTCTGATATCTGTGTCTAGCTCCATGGAGTAGGAACGAGTCGTATTGCATTTGCATTTGTGTCATGCATCATAACATTATTATCTATGATATTATTTGAAACTGTTGTATTAAAATTGCTATATTAAATTGTATTATTATTTATGATGCTATAGTATGCTTTATTGTATAAACTGTTATATCTGTTGTATTTGGCGTTTTCTTATTTGCCATGCTGGTATTGATGTATGATTATCTCACCTCTCTATATGTATTATTTCTGTATTATTATTTATGTTATAAAAGAGTTTGAGGAAGAGGAATAGCCTCTAGATTGTAAGTATCCTGAGGAGGAGGAGGAGCAGCAGCAGAAGGGGGATCAGTTCGACAAGTGCGAACCTTCTGATCATTCATATCTTTTGGATTGATTATGTGATCATGACGTTGCCAGGATTTCTTAGGTTCGTGAGACTAGAGTTTCACAGAGGTTCAGAGGCCTGGCATCTGCGAGAGGATCGAGGATCAGTTATTTACTTGGGACGTCTGACTGTGTCCCTACGAGCAGAGTTTGATGTTGAGCCTGCTTTTACTACAACTTTGTATCTACAGTTGGAGATGCCGTTGGATCTAAGGCGTCACTGGGGAAGGATGTTTCGTATCCCTAGTGAGATCAGTATAGTGTTGACAGCGCGGACTCTTGTCCGTAGAGTTGTGAGACATCCGGATTTTCTATCGTCCGATGATCCATCGGAGGATTAGAAATCTATGATGTGCACTTGGGCACTCTATGATGTTGTATTGTATATTAACTCTTTACTGCTTCGTTTAAATATTTTGTAGTTGTAAATTATTTGCATAACTTAAAACAAAAATCCTATGTATATTATGTGTGTGATGATAGTTTATCTTATTTCCTGTTCTGTGTTATTTTAATTAAGGTTAATATATATAAAAAGGAAAAAAAATTTTGCAACCCATATTATTTATGTAACAAATATTTTACAACTTGGGTAGATTTTATTTTATTGCATCATAAATGTGACATCCCCACAAGGGTGTTACAAGCAACACAAAGAACTGCAAAAACAAGGCAACTAAATTAGAGTGAATTCTATTCATAACAAGGATCAAAAAGAGAGATGAATTTTGCCTCATCAACTTGGTTTTCCAGAAATGGTTTGAGTCTTTGTCCATTGACTTTAAACACATTACCATTCCTAGGTTTCTCAATATCTATAGCCCCATAAGAATACACATGTTTGACCACAAAAGGACCACTCCACCTAGATTTCAATTTTCCAGGGAAAAGGTGCAGGCGAGAATCATAAAGCAGAACTTTTGATCAATTTCAAAAGATTTTCTCAAAATTGTCTTGTCATGAAAAGCTTTTGTTCTGGCTTTATAAATCTTTGAGTTCTCATATGCATCATTTCTCAATTCCTCAAGTTCATTTAATTGTAATTTACGTATCTTGCAAGCATCATCAAGATTTAGATTGAAAGCTTTAATGGCCTAGAATGCTTTATGTTCCAATTCTATAGGCAAGTGACAAGGTTTTCCATAGACTAACCGATAGGGTGACATGCCCAAAGATGTTTTGAAAGCAGTACGGTAAGCCCAAAGTGCATCGTTTAGTCTTAAAGACCAATCTTTACGATTTGGGTTAACCGTTTTTTCCAAAATTTGTTTAATCTCCCTATTTGCCAATTCAACTTGTCCACTTGTCTGAGGGTGATAAGGGGTGGCAATTTTGTGTGTAATACCATATTTCTTCATTAAAGATTCAAATGGTTTATTGCAAAAATATGTTCCCCCATCACTTATGATAGCTCGAGGGATTCCAAATCGACACAAGATATTTTCTTTTAAAAATTTAAGAACAGTTTTATGATCATTGTGTAGGCATGGAATCGCCTCAATCCATTTTGAGACATAATCAACTGTAACCAAGATATACACAAATCCAAATGAAGATGAAAATGGACCCATGAAATCAATTCCCCAATAATAAAAAATTTCAATGACAAGGATGGGGTTCAGAGGCATCATGTTTCTTTTTGAAATTAAGCCCAACTTTTGACAATTTTCACAACTTTTGCAAAAAGTATAGCAGTCCTTAAATAAAGTGGGCCAATAAAATTCACACTGCAAGATTTTCACAGCTGTTTTCTTTGAAGAAAAGTGACCTCCACATGCTTTTAGGTGACAAAATTTAATGACACTACCTACCTCACTGTTGGGCACACATCTCCGAAAGATTTGGTCAGCACAATATTTGAACAAGTATGGGTCATTCCAATAAAAAAATTTCACCTTTGTCAAAAATTTCCTTCTATCTTGGTGCGTTCATTGAGGCGGCATCTTTCCTGCTACAAGAAAGTTGACTATGTTAGCAAACCAAGGCATGGAATTGACAGAAAATAAAAATTCATCAGGAAAAGAATCATTGATAGGTGTGCTATCAAAAGGTGAGCCTATTGTAAGTCTAGACAAATGATCAGCGATAACATTTTCGGCTCCTTTCTTATCTTTTATTGTGATGTTAAATTCTTGAAGCAACAAGATTCACATTATCAATCTTGGTTTGGTATCCTACTTAGACATCAAATATCTAACAGCAGAATGATCGGTGAAAATCACAATAGAAGAACCAATTAAGTAAGATCAAAATTTGTCCAGTGCAAAAATTATAGCAAGTAGTTCTTTTTTAGTAGTAGTGTAATTCATTTGTGTATTGTTTAAAGTTCTACTTGCGTAACAAATCACATGAGGCTTACCTTCTTTTCTTTGGCCTAAAACAACGCCCACAGCAAAATCACTAGCATCACACATTAACTCAAAAGGCAAAGACCAGTCAGGAGATTGCATGATAGGAGCAGATGTCAGAAGACCAATTAATTTTTCAAAAGATTTTTGACATTCTTGAGTCCAATCAAATGGTGCATCTTTCAACAAAAGATTACATAATGGTCTAGATATGACACTAAAATCCTTAATGAATCTTCTATAAAATCCTGCATGCCCTAAAAAGGAATGAACTTCTCTGACTGTTTTTGGGGAAGGCAAATGAGCAATTAATTCAACTTTGGCCTTATCATCTTCAATTCCTTTAGAAGATATCACATGACCTAACACTATTCCTGAAGTAACCATGTAATGACATTTTTCCCAGTTTAGCACAAATCCTTTTTCTTTGCATCTTTTAAGAACTTTTTCCAAATTATCAAGACAATTTTCAAAAGAATTTCTAAAAACTGTCAGATCATCCATGAAAACCTCTAAATAATGCTCAATCATGTCACTAAAAATGCTTAACATGCATCTTTGAAATGTTGCTGGAGCATTACAAAGGCCAAAAGGCATTCTTCTATATGTAAAAGTACCAAAGGGACATGTAAAAGTGGTCTTTTCTTGATCTTCCAATGCAATTGGTATTTGATTATAACCCGAATAACCATCAAGAAAACAGTAGTATGGATGTCCTGCTACCCTTTCCAGAATTTGGTCAAGAAATGGTAAGGGAAAATGATCTTTCCTAGTAGCAGCATTTAATTTTCTAAAATCAATACACATACGCCAACTAGATGAGACTCGTGTAGCTATTAATTCACCCTTATCATTTTCAACCACTGTTATTCTAGATTTTTTTGGCACAACTTGTGTAGGGCTTACCCATTGACTATCAGAGATAGGATAGATAATTCTAACATCAAGCAATTTAAGGATTTCAGCTCTAACTACCTCTTTCGTGTGTGGATTTAATCTTCTTTGAGGTTATTGAGAAGTTTTATCATTATTCTCTAAATGTATTCTATGTGTACAAATTAATAGATTAATACCTTTTATGTCCTTTAATGTCCATCCAATTGCACTTTTATGCCTTTTAAGTACTTCTGTTAACATACCTTCTTGTTCTTCAGTAAGAGACGAGAAAATTATCACTGGAAAGTTTTGCTTTTCTCCCAAAAATGTGTACTTCAACCCAGCAGGTAATGACTTTAGTTCCAGTGTGGGTACTTCTTCATGGGCATTATCATTCATGGGTTTTAGCTCTTCAAATCTTGGCTTCCATCCCTAGTACTCCATTACCTGTGTACAATCAAGAAAAGAGCATATTTCAGAGATATCATCTTCTAATTGCATGCCTGAATCAAATTAATTGACTAAACAAATTTCTAATGGGTCAGAAGAACTCCTTGTTTGAATATGATAATCTATAATGGCTTTAATTCCTTCAACTTCCTCATTTTCATCAAGGACTTCTTGTGGTTGCTTGCACATGTTAAAAACATTGAGCTCCAATGTCATGTTTCCAAATGTTAGCTTCACCACTCCATTTTTGCAATTTATCAAAGCATTTGATGTTGCTAAAAATGGACGACCTAAAATAATAGGAATTGACTTGCAACTATCAACCATAGGTTCAGTATCCAAGACAATAAAATTCACATGATATATGAATTTATCAACTTGAACCAACACATCTTCCACTATTTCTCTTGGAATTTTAATTGATCTATTGGCAAGTAGAAGAGTTACAGAAGTTGGTTTTAACTCACCCAAGTTGAGTTGCTGATAAACTGAATATGGAAGCAAATTGACACTAGCACCAAGATCAAGTAAAGCTTTTTCAATTTTATGTTCTCTAATAATGCATGAAACTGTAGGACAAACAGGGTCTTTATATTTCAACGCATTATTATTCTGAAGAATGGAGCTTACCTGTTCAGCCAAAAATGCTTTCTTTTTCACATTTAATTTTCTTTTAACAGTGCACAAGTCCTTCAAATATTTAGCATAACAAGGAATCTGTTTGATAGCATCTAACAGAGGAATATTGATCTTCACTTGTTTCAAAATTTCAAAAATTTTAGTGTGGTGGTCCAATTTCTTTGGATTATTCAATGCTTGAGGAAATAGGGGTGAAGGCGAGAGTTTGGTCGCCTTTTGGTCAACTTCTTCATTTTCTTGGGAATTGATTCATCTTCTTTCTCACAAGATTCAGGGATTTGTTTTTCAACAACCTTTCCACTCCTAAGAGTTATCACTGACTTGACTTGGTCCATTTGTTGGTTTTCTGAACTCCCCTCATTTAGACTGTACTGACCCTTGGGATTTGGTTGAGGTTGAGAAGGAAATTTTCCTTTCTCGTGAATGGTGAGTGCAGAAGAAAGTTTAGCAAGAGTGTCTTTTATGTCATTCATGGTTTGATTGTTTTGTTTATTAATGGCCTCTTGCTTTTCTATGAATGCATGCATTGTTTCTTCAAGGTTTTTCCTATATGGTGGGACATAAGGTGCATATCCTTGAGAATTTTAAGAGTCTTGTTGTGCCTGAGGAGGTGGTGGTTGCAAGAATTGTGACTGATTATTATTTCTCCAGCTGAAGTTCGGGTGATTTCTCCATCCTGGATTGTATGTATCTGAAAAAGAAGAAGTAAATGACTTTTTAAAATTATTCATTGCATTTACTTGCTCATGTACATTGTAACACCCCAAAATTTCCTATCTATTAAAACAGTAATTTTGACAGTTAACAGAATTTCACTGTTTAGTGATTTCTGTGTGCTGTAAAATTATTTTGAGTATTCCATCAGCGTATTTGATCGTTTTGAGTGATTTATTCCGTGTCAGGAAAATAATAATTTTCGGGTCAAAGAAAATCTTTAAGTATTTATTTCTCTTGACTGTTAATTATTTTCAACAATCTGACTTGATTTTCATACGTTTTCTAATATTTGTGATTTTTGTGGATGATTATAAATTTTTATATTTCTCTGATTATTTTTGGGCGGTTTGTGGGCCCAGGAGGCCTTATATGGCTCCAAGTGGGTCTCGCAAAGTGAAAATTTTTCTACGCATAGAAAAATTTGTACTGTTTAGACGGAGACTGTAACACCCTAATACAGATATCCAGATATATCCTAGACAGACAGAGATATATAAAGATAACCAGTACTAGAGATGTCACTTCTATACTACATACTAACATATATCTATAATCACAACTGAGTAATTATAGAAAGCCTTGAGAGATTGCGGAAAAACTTAATCTCATACATATATATATACAAACTTAGCCACCTGAGGCTTATTGTAATACATATAACATAAAACTTACAGAACAAACATAAACTTATTACATAAGTTCTGTTTACTTAAAGCAATAAAAACTATTCTAGTCTTCATGCTTTATCTTCTCATCCTTGGCAAGGTTTGCATCTCTGTACCTGCACCTTTATCTTTATCGGTACCTGTACCTGCATCTTTATCTTTATCGGTACCTGTACCTGCATCTTTATCTTTATCGGTACCTGTACCTGCATCTGGATTTACATGGAATAGCAACTGGGGTGAGAATTAACATTCTCAGTATAAGCAATTCCAATACCAGTTCTCTATAACATTGTATATAACAAATATATATAACAAAAGCTATACTTCTAACTTAGGAGTTTCCCCCTCTATTTTCATAACTTAGGAGTTTCCTCCTCTATTCTCATAACTTAGGAGTTTCCTCCTCTATTCTCATAACTTAGGAGTTGCCTCCTCTTTTCTCATAACTTAGGAGTTGCCTCCTCTTTTCTCATAACTTAAACACTTTCTAATAGTGTGATAACAATCAAGAGTGAACACACTTGCTAATATATACAACGCCCATACATCCGTACATACCAACAGTGACGGACAATGCCCATACAACTGTCCGTAAATGCAATGCTAATGATATGTAATGAATATGCCTAAGGAATCCTAAGTGCATGTGAATGAAATGCAAATGCAGAGTTTTGATTTGGAGCGAAGGAATTTGCTAGGAACTAGTCAGTATATCATCTAGTGGTAAATAGAGGAAACCTCATCCTCACCTTACACGTATCCTAGCTCATTGAGAAATTCGGGTTTCATCCTTGCTCAAAGAGCGTCTCTGGATTTCCCACTTATCTCCTTAAGCCTTGGCACAACGAGACATCAGGGTTATGTCCTTCTCAAAAGTCCTTCGGACACCCATCTATCTCCTTTTTGCCTTCATGATTAACATCAAAGGATACTCACTAGATCGATCCTACTTGACTAATTCATAGACTTTCGTACATACTTATATACTTAGTTCCTCTCAGAGCTAAGCATATTCTAGTCTTCTTATGTTTACCCCTTGTGATGAGGAGAATCTGTAACCTCTTACTATATGTAACCTTAGCACTTGGTTAGGAATACTTGTTCCCTTAGGAACTTCTCTGATCCCTTACCTCCCGGCCGAATGACCTCACGTCATATAACGTTACATTCTCAGGTAAACATTACTAAACTATGTCTCTTACTTGTACCTAAACTTCACCTCATCACTCCTTTCTCTTAAGTGATCTCTAATGCAACCTTACGTTGCTTTGAGGTGTTAGGTACCTACCTTTGGCGAACCACTAATCTTGGTTGCCCTAAGGTCCTTTCTCTTCATCTTCACACTAGCTTAACTCTCTAGTGTGTGAAGAGCTTAGTGTTATGTTTATCTCTTACATAAACACCATCTTACTCTTTTCTATAGACTCAACTCATCCTAGTGAAAGAGTCTATCTTAACTAATGCCTCATCTAACCTTGCTTAAGGAACTGAGAGCATTTCTCTAAAACTTTGCATAATTAACTCCACTTTGTCTAAAGAGAGTAGTTCATGCATCTAACTTTCCTTTTCTATCACACTTCTGGTAGTAGCGTATACTACACTTGTGTGCTAACATACTTATTCTAAACTCAACTTCCATGCTTTACTTGCATCTAAGGAAGTATCTTCTCTTTATCTTGTACTTCTAACTCATCTTAACTTATACTTGAGTTGTTGTACATTTCTGTTCTACTTTCTGCTATGACATCTTCTTAGTCATAATTCCTCTTCTTGTGTATTTAACAATGTACTAAGTCTCACTTAACTTGAGACTAAGTACCTAAACGTCCCTCTGTGGAACTCATACACAATCTTATCTCCACTCATGTAATGTAACTCTAGAGTGGCTCTTACTTGCAACTCTTTGTTGCCTAAGCTTCTAGGTACCTTCCTAAGGTAATCCACTATTCTTGGATTTCCTAAGGTTCATACCTTTCTCATCATTCTCTACTAGAGTGAATACTATTATTCATCTCTATTGCACTATCTCATCACATCTTAAGTGATATCAGTTGCAACATTAAGTTGCCTAAAGTGCAATATCATTACTTAAAGCAAACCTTTCCTTTAGGATGCTTAAAAGCCTATGCTTTCTCATACTTGATGGATAGATATTTTCCACTTGAAAATATCCCATCTTGTGCCTTAACACACTTAGGAAACATGTCTTAATGATTCCCTTAACTATGGCACCTCAAAGCATCCAAAAACATCATTTTGGAGCTTCGTGGATCTCATGCCGCGGCAAAGATTTGCACGTCGCGGCGCCCTTCTCTCGAGGGCTACTGCTGGGCTAATTTTAACCTCACGCCGCGGCATGCTTCCTCCACGCCGCGGCATTCCCGGCGAAAACTCTGTGCGCTGCGGCGTGACTATCTCCACGCCGCGGCGCCATCGCCAGAACCCCGGTTCTCGTTACTTCTGCACAATGCGGGTTTGCTGCTCTATTAATCATTTCTGCTGATTCCAAGCCATCTCAATCCAAATTCTAAGTAATTCTAAGTCCCTAATCAATTCTTTAACATTTAGGAACATCAATTACTCTCTTAAATCTCTTAATTTGGATTATGGCTAGAATTCTTCATTCTTTAACTTAAGGCTCACTTTGTGATTCAAGGGTCTTCTTTCTTAAGTTGATGTTATAGACAAGTCATAAATGACCCAAGGAACACTTCTATGCAAGCCAAACTCTTCTAACATCTCTAAAACTCAAATTAGCATATTATGTATCTATATGCATACATAGAGAATAGAGATGAATAAAAGCTCTAAACCCCTACCTCTTGAAGATTGAAGCCTTGAATCTTGAAGCTTGATCTTCCTCTTCCCTTCTTCTTCCCTTCTCTCCTCTCCCCTTTCTCTCTTTTCTTCTTTGGTTTTCGGTTTCTCTTCTTCTCTGCCGAGGAGAACCAAATATAAAGGGGGAAGGGACGTGCAGGGAATTACGGGAAAAGATTAATACTGAAACTTCTATCTGCTATGGATACCCGAATCATGCTAATTCGAGTTTCCTCGTTCCAACAACCTTAGAATAAATCATAAGATTCATCTAAGTTGTTGTTTCTCTTTTCTCATTATTTTCTATATCTCTTAGGGATCAATCGGCATTAAAAGCACAACCCGTATGCCTAAAAATACCAAACTGACTCTGATTCTCTTGAAACTTTTACCACATCTTATTTGGCTTATTTGTGACCTAGAATAAACTCTCTATGTTTATTTCTCTTAACTTAGCAACTTATGCTATTATCTGAGTCATTTTAAGCCATTTTACAACTTTTATGTTGCAACTAAGTGCCTAAATGAACTCAGATTGTCACAAAACTTGACTGACATGCTAAACAAGTTAAATGCTACCTTTCGTAACCATTTACCAGTCTAACATGTACTTAAGGGTATTACAGAGACAGGGGATCTTACTAAACCTAAATCTGAAAACAGTTTTAGAAATTTTCTTTTACTGTGTTTTGTATTGTATTTAATTATCGGGCAATAAAAATACAGTAAATATATTCTTTCGTGGGGTTATAGCAGATAAAAATAGAAATTATATTGCTTAAGTCAACAATAGTGGTTATGACAACTTTTGACGGTGTAGAATCGGTCTAATAAAATGGCTATGACCATTTATAACCGTTGGATTTAGATTTAAATCAAGGGTGGAGATGGATCATTTATAACCATTGGATGTGGATTTAATCAATGGTGGAGTTTGGTCTTCTAAAATGGCTATGACTAATTATGACCCTTGGATTTAAAGTTTGAAGGTGTAATCTTGACCCTTCATTTTGGAGATACATCTAATGGTTAGGATTTCAAGGACGAAAGATCTAATGACCTAGATTAAGTCTTCTAATCAAAAGTCTACCTAAATCCTAACCATTGATCTAATCAATGGCTTAAATGGCTCTAGATGGTGGCTAGAAAAGATGACAACATTATGGAATGCATGGATGGATGGGGGGACGATTTTTGTGTTGTTTAGGAGCTTAAGGAAAAAAGTTTGAAGACATTATTAGATGTCTTAGTCAATTATGCATCATTATTGATTATTTTCACTCTTAAGAGAATGCATGGAGGGGGGGGACGGTTTTTGGAGGCTTAAGACCATAACAAAGTGTTTCATGACCATTATTGCTATTCTTGGTCATCATTGATTCATTTTCAAGAAGCTAAGTTATCAAGCTTTTCTCTCCACTTTCCTTTCATGGAGGTTTCGGCCAAGACCCCTAGATCTACCCTCCATCACTCAAAAATTTTATCCAACCTGATTTCTTGAATCCTTACCTTATTCTAAGAACATCTCTACTTACGAGTTTTCACAAAATCATTCATCTTGAGCTTCAAATCCAAGCTTCAAGTTTCTACCAAAAATGGTAAAGTTCATATTTCTTCACCCAATCTTTTAGTTTTGATTTTCTAAGCCATGCTTGAACCATGGTTTACCTATTTCTACACTTATTATTGATTTTAACATTTGTTTATGATTTTTAGGGATTTTTCCATGGAGATTTACGAAATTGGTAGGAAGGAAAACTAAGTGTTTTCACTTCATTCTTTGTCTTAACCAAGTCTAAGAAGTCTTTCTTTCACAAAAATAAAAAACTCCAACCTTGTTCTTCAAGAGGAACCATTCGGCCATATCACCCAAAATCACCATCCAATCTCTTTTAATTTCATCCAACCATAGATCTTGAATCTACGTGATATTCTAAGCAACTTTCATGTTGGAGACTTTCTCTAAATCATTCATCTTCAACCTTGTTCTTCAAGCTAAAGATTGAAGCTTTATTGGTGAAGTTTGTTAATCTTCACTTTTCTTTTGATTTTCAAGGTTCTAACCATGATTCTAATCCATGGTTTTCTTATTCAAATTTTATATATATTAATTATGTGTGTGTTTTGTTTTATATTTGAGAAGCCCTTGGTGGTGAAGGACTTGGAAAAAGAAGCAAAACAAGGAGCTTTTGAGGATCTTCAAGAGGTAAGAGGGAAATCCATCTCACCAACCAAGTATGGTGGTGAGAGATAGTCTTATATTTGATGGATGGTGAATCAATGTGAGGATTCATATCCATGGTCATGTAATAATTTGTGGGTGTTTATGTGCTTTGATTATTTGCCTATGCTTGGTATGATTTGCATGATTTATTGCTTTGATTATGGTATGCTTGTGATATATATTTGAACATGTATATGTATGCCATGATTTGATGATGGAAAGGAAATTGATTTTTGGTTCCAAAGACCAAGAGGATTTCGGCCAAGACACCTCAAAATAGGTGTTCAAAAATTAATATTTTTATAAATGGTAAAATTGGATGATAAGAAAATCATGGAAAATAAACAGAGGGTTTGTTTTTCAAGAAGAAGTGTTCACGGTTTTTGAAGGATGTTTTTGAATCAAAAGATTCTAAGTATTTTATTAATATGAGTTTTAAATGAAAAAGAGCAATGAGTTGATGATTTTAAGGATTTGCAAAGAAAGTGAAAAATGAAAATGAACAAATCATTTGATTTCAAAGACCAAGTGCTCACGGTTTTTGTTAAAGAATTTTTAATGATTTTGTTTGTGTAAAACTATATCAATTTAGGAGGAAAAATATTTGATGGCCATTTGAAAAAAAGTACCACAGTTTTAAAGGTTTGTGAATACCTTGATTTTATAAAGGAAAAGTATTTGATGGCTTCAATGGCCAAAGACTCCACGGTGTTTGGGAGATTGGAATAGTTTTGATTTTATGAAACAAAGTGATTTCAAAGTGGAAACAAAGTGTTTGAACAAAATGTTTTAGTACAAGGATTAAAGAAAATGGAAACAAGATGTTTTGTTTCTTGAAAAATTGAATTTCATTTACGAAAGACAAAAAGAGGTTGAAAGTGTTTGAGCCTCAATTTATTTTGAAGAGAATTGATTTTAGAATTGATCTAAGAAAAATGGAGAATATAAGAGTGATTTGATGTTTTCTAACATGTAACTCATCCTTTGGGTTTTGGAGAGCGTTAGTAATTTTTAAAGTGAGAAACATTGATTTAATTCAATGGAATTGTGAATTTGTGGAATAAATTGCGAAAAGGATTTTCTTGAGTAAGAAAATGTGGGAAATAATGTGAGTAGTCATATTATTTTGAGAAAGGTTGAAATGGAATTTTTGAAGGTTGAGAAATATTTTTCGTAATGGAATTATGGTGAGAAATAATTTACGTAACTTAAAAACGTGATTTTTAAGCTACGCAATTTGAAAAACATTTAAATATTTCTACGCAATTTGAAAAATGTTGAAATATTTCTACGCAATTTGGAAAGCGTTTAAATATTTTTTACACGTTTGAGATATTGTTGAAAAATCGCTACGCGATTTAAAAATGGTGGAATATATTTTACGTGATTGAGAAAACATTGAAAAATCAATACGTGATTTGAAAATGCAACAGAAACGTTGCAAAATTGTGAAAACGTAACAAAAATGTTGCGCAATTGTGAAAACACAATGAAAGTGTTTTGTGACTATAAAAACACGATAATATGATTTCGCTGTTGAAAATACAGTATGATTACTGTTGGGCAAGTGTGTGGACCCTGATTATGAGATTGTGAAATTAAACTGAGAATGGGCCAATGTGTGGACCCTGAATATGAAATGGTGAATTTTTCCTGTGATTAGCATTGGTGCATTTTATATGCATGAACTAGTGTATAGACACTGTATGAGAAAATGATAAATTTTGCCTATGATTGACATTGGTACATTGAACATGCATTGGAAAGGTCTGATGGACTGTATGAGGCTATTTGCCTAGGAGAGACGTACACCTCTTGAGTGGGTGCGATATGCGTAGTGTAAGTCACTTGTTGACCTTGGGGACATCGGGGTGCGGGTTGCTTACATGGGTGGCTGGTCGCGCTTCTTCCCGTAGGTTAGACCGATGCAACGCACTGATGATCCTGACCGAGACACTATTCTTAATCGAGATCTCGTAAAGACTGTCATGTATATGCTAGATGTGCAAAATCAAAATAAGGATTATAGCACTTGGTCTGAGGCATTTTGGTACAGACTGATCTTTCGGATCAACTTCTCCGAACTGAGTATTAGCTCCATGGAGTAGGACATTGAGTCTATGTGCGCATGCATGAATCTGAGCATTTATATCTGTATGATATATTAATTGAGGAATATTGGCTATGACAATTGTTTTGAATACTTGGATGATGATGATGATAATTGGATAATGATGAGGGCATCACCATAAATATTGAATGATAATTGAATTGATAAATGATTTGATGATGATAATTAATTAATGTTGATGGTATGATATATCTGTATGATATGTTGTTGTGTTATCTCTGTGCTGCCATGTTGGTATTGGCATAGGTGATCTTACCTCTTTGTTATATTGTTTTGCTGTGTTTGTGTTGTAAAAATTATATAGTAGAAGGAAACGAGTTGTCTTAGACATAACGGATGGCAGATATTCTGAGATTGGTGACAACATTGAGGAGTAGCAATTCAAGATTCGATAGTGTGCAGTGTGAACAAGGAACAGATGTCTGATGCATCAAGATGGATACAAGAAGGAATAAGTATGTTAAGTTTTACCGTTAGTGTTGTACCGTGCTATTAAGTAGGACCCGTCATGGGGTTTACTACTGTTAAAAAGAGAGTCTGTTAGTTTTATATTTCTCTTTAAATTGTTAAATATTAATTGGTGTTAATATTGTATATTAAATATATTTTCAGTAATACTTATGAATCTCAGTAAGTTTATGTTTCTGTCTTTGATGAAAAGAAATTTTAAAACCCATCTTTTATAACTCAAACCTTGTTTACGAACTTCTTTACAGATTATGAGTTGGGAGTCGGAAATGTGATACTCTGAGGGGGGTGTTACATACAACTTCTTTAAAAACAGGAATGTTAGGACATTCGTGTGTTGAGTGTCCTAAGTCATCACAAATGCCACAAATGTCTTCATTTTGCACAGATTTGATTTCTTTTGCTTTTCTTAATTCCATGGCTTCAACCTTTCTAGCCAAATTGGCAAATCTAGCATTTAGATCTTCCTCTTGACTAAGGTGATATTTTCCTTTATTAGCACTTGTAAGGTTTGATCTAATTGAATTTTCAGAAGGGTTAGTACTATGCCAAGATTGAGAATTTTCAGTCAACTAGTTTAAATAGTCTAAAGCTTCATCAGGTTCTTTATCAAGAAACTCACCATTGCACATTGTTTCCACAAATTATTTAGTTTCAGGTGTTAAGCCTTCATAAAAGAAGCTTATAGTGCACCATTTTTTAAAACCATGATGTGGGCAAGAATTTAACAAATCTTTAAACCGTTCCCAACATTGAAAATATGCTTCATTTGAATTTTGGGAAAAATTTTGGATTTGTCTTTTCATAGCATTAGTTTTATGTGTTGAAAAAAATTTCTTTAAGAACTCACCTTGCATTTCTTGCCATGTGCCAATTGATCTTGGTTTCAAAGTGTTAAGCCAAGATTTTGCTTTATCTTTTAAAGAAAAAGGAAACAATTTAAGCTTAACAATCTCTTCAGTGCAATTTTGGTCATTGAAAGCAATACATACTTCCTCAAATTCTTTCAGATGTAAATATGGACTTTCAAATTCTAAACCATGAAAATTAGGAAGTAAAGATAAAACATGATGTACTAGAATTTCGAGGTGGTTGCAAATATTCACGCATGGTTCACAACGGTTGATTTTCATGTTCATCATGTGCACTTTTATTGTCAGTCATTGTGTCAATTGTGTGTGATTGTGATTCAAACAAATCAATATATAAAGTACCAGGATTAATTTTAACTAAATGACCAAAATTTAAATCACAATACCAATCAAGCATAAATACATAAATAACTTAAAATAAATAAACAAAATTAATGTATAGGCTGGCGGTATAACCTGCCATTAAATATTAGCAAGGATGTGGTATAAACCAACCACCCAATAACTATTAACAAATAAAAAGTTAAAAATAAAATACAGAAAATAAAGTGCGGAAAGTAAATTACAAAAAATAAATTTAAAATATGAAAACCAGAGAGAGACAGAGCCTCACAGAGCCGACGAAAGAGAAGAGAAGAAGAAAGATTATTTTGTTATATTAGAAAGCAATAATAAATAACAAAAATTAAAAAGTTAGACAAAGAAATTAAAAGTTAGAGTAACAGAAAATTAAAAAGTTAGTAAGCGAGAAAATAAATGACATAAAATAAAAGTTAGTAGGCAGAAAATAAATGACAGAAATATAAAAGTTAGTATGTTAGCAAGTTAGTAGGTTAGATAGTTAGAAAGTTACAGAGTTAGTAAAGAAACTGAAGGATTGGCAAGTCGATCTTTTGCTCCGGTAAGGGAGAAGAGAGAATAGATTTTATTAAAGAAAAAGAACCTTAATAAATTAAAACTTCAAATCAAGTCCCCGGCAACGGTGCCAAAAACTTGACTGCAGGATTTAAGGATGCAAACCCAAGTGTAGGTTGTCTCAAGTAGTAAATTTCTCAGGAGTCCGAGGTCGATCCACAGGGAATTGATGAAGAAAAATTAATTGAGGTAGGAAAGAATTTGTCACAACACCAAAAGTGATAGAAAATGTTCACAAATGAATTTAAGAACTTGCTTGGGTTAGAAGATCCATTTTTGATAATAAATTAAAGGCAAAATTATTTCTCTTTATAACTCAATTGAAATCCACACACAACAGAGGTTCCAATCGGAAAATATAACATTCAAAGTTCAATTATATATGCAATCATATTGTGATTTCTTTAATTATCTACCAACATTTGTAAATGAGTTCAAGCATTCACTGTGCCAATCCTATTGTCTACAATAAATCAAGATCTTCATTATACAAAGAAGGTTTCTAAATTAATTAGAAACAAAATACAATACATATAATGTCCATTTAATAATATATCTTTTAAGCACAAGAAATAGAATAATCTAACCTTATTTCATTACCAAGAGCTTCACTCTTTCACGCAAGCAAGATGAAGATTTAGTTACTTATAGATAAGAAGAAGAGAAAGATGAACATAGCTTCACTTTAGAACAAGAGAAAATTACAACAAAGTAAAACAAGAAAGAAGCATAACCATAACTTGTAAAAACTAAGCCTAACACCAAGTGCCTCAAATGATCAGCCAATGGTGCCTTTTATAGAGGATTAGGGATACAAAATGACAAGGGGGCTGATTAAGAGTAGGTGGATGAGTGGATGAATGAGTGGAAAATGCCAAATGGTGAGTTAGTGAGTGAAAAATTATTAAGATTCCTTGTCTCTGAAATCATTCATTGCTTAACTCATGGATTTCGTCATCAAATAGAAAAGTCATCTTCATGAAAGTTGTAGATCTGGATCTTAACTTTCATATGTCCAACTTTTAGCTCATTTCATCACGTATAGCCTGAGATATGGCCCAATAACTATAGACTGTTTAGGCCCAGTTTCAGCACCTCTGTTTTGACTTCCAGACCAAATATCACCTCTAAGCTGTCCGAATGAGCTCTTGTGTTCTTCATGAAAGTTGTAGATCTGGGTCTTAACTTTCAAATGTCCAAATTTCAACCCAAGATAATTCTTATAGCCCGAGTTATGTTTTGATTACTATACACTGTTCAGGTTCCAGACACAAAACTCGTGTTCTATCTTCCAAGCCCAATTAGTCCCACTAGATGTCTGATTGAGACTTTGAGCTCTTCATCAAAGTTGTAGAGCTTTCTCTCAGCTTTCCTACAAGGTAAAATTCATAATTTCTAGACATCTAGAACTCAAGATATGTCTAAAATATAGAAATTATGTAAGACCCAAATAATGCTGAAAAAAATCAATTAAGTCGAATTTGAGTCCGATCTTACAAAACATAACTAGGCTTAATCAATTAAGTACATGAAGAATGTAAATGACTAAAAATAAGGGTTTATTAATGTATAAAATATGTGATTATCATTATATCTATTTGAGAAAGAGATAAACAGATCAAATCAACAGAAAATATTCGATCTTCAATAGTTATAGGGCAATTCAAACAAACTTGGGTAGTCACAATAGGTTTAGCAATAGTGTAACACCCTAAATTTTGCTATTTTATAGTAATGTCTAAAATATACTATTTTGTGATTTATGTGTGCTGTAAATGTATTTTGATTGTTCCATGACTGTTTTTTATCTTTGTATGTGATTTACCCCGAGTCAGGAAAATAATAATTTTGGGGCCGAGGAAAATATTTATCTGATTATTCAGAGCTGGGGGATCTTACTAAACCCAATTCTGAGTGATATGTGTACCAATCTTTTAATTTTTAGAATTTATCTGTAAAATAAAAATATTTTTTATTTAAATTATTTTATTATCTGTTGGATAGTACCTACTAACTTAAAAGTAGTAGCTTCTGCCCATGAACAATAGGAACCGAAAAAGTCTTTGTGACTTACAACTTGGTGAACCAATAGAAATCAGTCAACATTAGTGGCTTGATTTTCTAAGCCAATATAATGTGGTCAATATTAGTGGTTGGACTAGTTAGCTTAGTAACTAGAAAACCTAACTAAGTTAGCCTATATTCTATGTAGTAACGAAATGGAATGAAACTTAGTTTGCTACTCTTTAGAGTCCATAGTTACTAGAGTTGTCTAGCACCTTCTAGAAAGAATGATTAATGCCTAATGTAACTCCATAGTTAGTAAGTAAATAAGTAGTTAGCAAAGAAGCTAGAAAACCTAACTAAGTTAATTTAATTTGGTTATGACACAATTGAATTAGAAACTTAGTTAGTTTTTTATTGATTCCATAGTTTGGAAGCTTCAAGAACTAGATGACTCAAGTTGTCTAAGCCTATAGAAAACAAGCTTGGAGGCAAAGGCTTTGAAGATCAACCATTGATTCAATCTAAGGTCATTAGGAGGTCTTGAGTGGTCAAACAAAGTGGCCACCTCCTTTGGTGAGCTCCACGGCCATAAGGCTTTAGAAGGAGCTAAGGATGACACTTTGTTTATTTCATTTCATCTTCATCCATTTCCTAAAGCAAGTTTCACAAATTTTCTCCTTTTCTCTCTAGAGCATCTCACGGCCTCCACACCATATCCATACTTCTACTCTTCTATAATTTCATCCAACACCACTTCTTAAACCTAAACACCATTCTAAACACTTTTCATGTTGTAAGTTTCTTCAAATCATCCATCTAGTGCTTGGAAAACAAGCTTGAAGTTTCTTCTATACAAGGTAAAAATCCTTGTTTCTTGTTTCTAAATTGATTCTAGAGTTCCTAAGCTATGAATGATCCATGGTTTTCCTTTTTCAAAGCTTAGTTTATGATTTTGTAATTTGTTTAAGTTTGTTAGGATTCTCTTGATGGCTACATGAAATCCCTAGGAGGAAATCCAAGAAGAGTTTATCTTCCTTAAGGTAAGAGGGAGATTTAATCTTATCTACCATGTATTGGTGGTGAGAAAATAGATTTGTTTGTGGTGAAGAATCCATAAGGATTCATTCACTTGATTGTTTAAAGCTTTTCCTATTTGTGATGATTTTTTATGCAAGCATGTCTATAGCTTTGATTATATGTTTTAATATGTGTGCATGAAGGCATGATAGTTATTGTATGTAATAGGATGTGAATAACATGATAAGAAATGGCATGGTTCCAAAGAACCTATGAGGCTCACGGCTTCAACATCACCAAGAGGACCAAGATGTTCTAAAATATTTTCCTAATCATGGATTAATTAATTTAATTGGATTAAGGATTTTTACAAGGACTTAGATAATATAAAATAATTAAAGATGATTTATAGAACACATAGTGAATTTCGACTAACATGCCATTTATGATATCTTTAATCCAAGATCATTTCTAAGTGTGGACTGTGTAATTAATTTAAATGAGAACTCAATTTAAAGAATTTTAGAGAATCAAAGAAAGTGAAGTTATTTTAGAGCTTAATTAGAAGAATTAAATAAGGATGAGAAATAAAATAAATACTTGAAAAGTACTAACGTATAGCTCACCCTTTGGGTTTTGAAGCGCATTAGCAAGTTTCGAGCTGTAAATATTGGTTAAATCCATAAATGGTAATTTTTAAAGAAATAGTAGAAAATACTACTTAAAGGATTTTCAAGAGGAAATGCTATAAATAAAGCTAAAAATAAATATATAATGGAGAAAGTTTCCAAATTTAATTTAGAAAGTAAAGAAATATTTTACGCAGTTAAAAAATATTAGAAAAGCCTTATGTGTATTTAAAATATTATTTTTAAACTACGCGATTGGGAAAATAATTTAAAAATGTTATGCGATTGAGAAAATAATTTAAAAACGCTACGCGATTGCAAAAACGTCAAAAAATATTTACGCGATTTGAAAACGTTAGAAAAAGGTTGCACAATTGTGAAAGCATGATAAAATATTTACACGATTGAGAATATTAGTAGTTTGTTGTTGGGTTAACTTGGTGGACCCGGTTATGTTGAAAAATGGTACTGCTAAGTGATGGCGTGTGGTTGTGAAAAATCATAGTATTGTGATTTGTGTATTTTGGCTCTTGCACCATGCATAGAGAAACATGTCAATTTGGTTAATATTGGCAAAGTTGCCTAAGAGATGAATTACACCATAGTACGAGTATGATAGGTGTAGTGTTTTTCATTGAGTGAACTTAGCGGCATTGGTGGGCGAAAGATTCCACATGTGGACAGTTGGTAGCTCCTCTAGGCCATGGTACCAAGCAACACATTAGCAATCTCGACAAAGCACTATTCTTAATCACAATCTAGCGTAGACTGTCTGGTACAATACTTGTTGTACATGATGATTAGACTGTGTAGTACTTGGCTGAGAAAGCCGGAGCTACAGACAGATCTTCTAGATCATTCTCTCTGAAAAATTATGGTTAGCTCCATGGAGTAGAAACGAGTCTGTGTACATCTGCATATGTGGTCTGCATCATGATGTGATAATTATATTGATCTGAGATATTATATATATTGTGATAACATGATTTGATGTATTGAATGTTATATCTATATGTACTGTCATTTTCTATACTGCCATGTTGGTAGTGATGTAGATTGTCTCACTTCTTAGTATGCATTTCTGTATTATTATTTATGTTTGGTAAAGACTTTGAGGAAGGTGAAGAGGTGCAACCTTTGGGTTATCAGTACGAGGAGGAACAGTAGTCTGGTGATCAGTGCGAAGAGGGCGAGCCTCTAGATCATCCTTATTGTTTGGATTGATTTTGATGCGATATGGAGCTACTAAGTTTTCTGGGATTCGTGAGACTGGAGTTTCATGGGGGCTCCGAAGCCTGGTGTCTACAAGCAGATAGGGAGATGGTTGTGTATGTGGGACGGTTGACTGTGTCCCTCAGTAGGGAATATGATGGAGTCCCTATGTTTTTATTGACTATTTATGTACATCTAGAGTTACCCTTGTCTATTAGGCACTATTGGGGTGGTCGTTTCCATCCCCATAGTGAGCTTAGTAGTGTGTCGACTGCACAGACTTCTGTCCGTAGGGCTACACGACATTTAGGGTTTCTGTCTTCTAATGATCTACCAGAGGAGGATCCTTCGGAGGATCAGAACTTCTAGTTGTGTACTTGGGCTAGTTTATGGTTTGTTATGAGTCAAACAATTTATAGCTTTATAAAACAGTTTGTAGTGTGTAATTATTTGTATCTTTAAAAAAAATTCATATGTATAATTATGGTGTGTATTTTTTAACATCCCGTAAAAGCATGTTAAGCTTGTAATTAGTTACAAAGGTAATATATTACTTGTTTAGCGTGTTAGTCAAGTTTGGTGACAAACTGAGTCAGTTTAGGCACTTTGTTGCAATTCTGAGTGTGGAAAGTCACCTAAAATGACTCAGAAAATAGCATAAACTGCTATTTGAAGGAAAACAAGTTTAGATAATTTGTTTCTAGATCACAAATGAGTTAAGTATGATATGGTCAAAGTTTCAGAGTAATCAGAGTTGATTTGGTATTTTTAGGCATACTGGTTGTGCATTTTAATACCGGATTTACCCCCAATAAATATGAAAAAATAGAGAAAAAGTACAACATGATTTTTAATGAATCTTAGGATTTATTTCGAGTCTGTTGGAAGTTAGAATACTGGATTTGGAGGAATCTAAGTGTTCTTAGTAGTATGGGAATTTTACTATAAGTAGCAAAATGCTACTCTCGGCAGAAAGGAAAAACCAAAAGAAAATAAAGAAAAAAAAAGAGAAAGGAGAAGAGAGAAACTGAAGGAAGAAAGGAGAGAAAGAAAAGGGGGGAAAGAAGGAAGACCAAGGGAAGATCAAGATAAAGGCATAGAGCTTGAAGATTGATCATCTAAGACAAGAGGTAGGGGTTCTTGAGCTCTAACTTCATCTTTTTCCTCATCTTTCCATGTTAGGCCTTTTGAGGTTTAATGTTTCATTTTGAGTTCTAGAGATGTTGTAGGTGTTTCTTTTGTTTGGATGAGTTATAAATGAGGTTTATGACTTGTTCATGCAAGGAATTCGAATCAGAAACAAAAGTTATCCAAGTTAGATCCTAAATACCCAAAGAGGGGTTTAGGTTAAAGTATAAGTGATTTTGATCCATAATCCAAATTAAGAGGTTTAAGTTGGTATTTGATGTTTCCTATGTGTTAAAGAACTGATTAGGGACTCAGAATCACCGAGAGATTGGATAGAAATAGCCAAAATCTAAGAGAAAAATCAATAGAACAGTACCATGGTTCTGCCGAATTCTATAGAATCTAGTTTCTGCTAAGAATACCGCAGCGTTGGGGTGGCACGCCACAGTGAGAGGGTTATTTTGTTTAGCGCACCGTGGCGTAGGCACTGGCATGCCGCAGCGTGAGACCAAAAATCAGCCCAGAAGTTACATCCGAGAGTTGGGTGCCGCGGCGTGAAAAGTTTTGTGCCGCGATGTGAGACGTGTGACCCTGAAGCTCCAAAATGTTGTTTTTGGATGTTTTGAGATCCTTAGTCGATGGAACCCTTTGGTTATGCCTAGTAGAGTGTGTTGAGGCACTAGATAGGGTATTTCTTAGATAGAAAAACCTAGAGGCATACAAGAAAAGATAAGAGCAAAGTGATGCATCCATTAGACATGGATTGCCATAGATCAAGCGTTTTAGTTTCTTAAGCAACTTAAAGTTACACAGATGTCACAAGAGAGGTGATAAGAGATTTAAGTGTTGGTTGTGGCTTCTGAATACTCAAGAAGGAGGGGTTGAATTAAGTAATAAAATTTTTCGAAACTTATTCCCTTTTTTGCAAAAACTAATTCTTTTCTTTAACTAAGAAAAAGATTTTGTCAACCAACAAACCAAAATGTGTTTTTTACAAAATATATTGCAATCAAGACTTGAAACTTAACAAGAATTATTAACAGTAATTATGATTTCAGATATGAATAGGATTATTAATTAATCAAATCATGTAAACATCCCTAACATATTGTTTAACTCATACAATCAGCAATAAAGCATATAAAGAGTTAAAGGATAGAGAGACTTGCAAACCGAGATTTATCCTAGTTCAGCTACCTCCTCTGGTAACCCACATCCAGTCCCCACACCACTGTGAGATTTATCCACTATTGAAAATTCAATATACAAGATTCTTTACATAAGCTTCAATTCTGGATTCCTTCTATCCAAATGATAGCTTTTCAAATCAAAGCAATCTTGCAATTCCCATAAGAATTCCTTCTATTCTTGCACAGCTCCAAGAGTCCCTTCTACTCTTGATTTCATCAGCTAGAGAACCTTCTCTCTTATCTCTCTTTTACAGAAATATGAAAAGAATGATTTAGATTCTAAAAATCAGATACAACAATTTGAAGTTCTACAGAAAAGAATACTTTGTTTTCTTTCAAAGAAAAACTCTCACAGTATTTGTGTGTTGATCTCAAATTTCGAATTGATTGTTGTTGTGAAAGTGTTTGCCAATGTCCTTATATAGGTATTTAACAAAATAGATCCGTTGGACACATTTTATAAATCAGTTAAGATCAAAACAGATTCATCTGAAAAATTCTATTATCAGTCAATCGATTAGTACACAGATGTATTAAATAAAATTTCACTTTTATAACATGTGTACATCGATTGCCTAATCGATTATGTTCTTGGAAGTTCTTGATCTTGATTAATACACATATGAGTACATCGATGTAGTTCTTGAAACACATTCGTATTTTCAGCCCAGAAGTTTATACATCGATTACCTAATTGATTGTATAACTATATCAAAAAGTTCTTGCTTCTGTTCTGGTTTATACATAGATGTATCAATCGATGTACAGATGCAAAATTGCATACTGATCAAGTAAGTCCAGAATTAATCGATGAATACATAGATTTATAACACTTTATACATGGATGTACACTTAGATTTTCATTAAGTTCAAAATCAATTGATGTATACATAGATGTATAATACTTATACATAGATGTACACTGAGGTTTTCATTAAAAGTTAGTTAATTAACGGAAAGTACATTGTTGTACAGATTGATGTACAGACTTATTAATTAACCTTTTTCATTCTTAATCCATTTTTACTTTTGAAAACCATTTTTACTTATTGTGAGAGCTTAATCAAAGAATTAAACAAAGTCTTTTCTTTACAAAAAGATTCCTAATGATCTTCCTTGAATTCCTTTCTTCATGATGCTCCTTCTTTAATTTTTCCTTCATGATCCTTGATCCTTTGCATCCACTGTTCTTGCTTCATTAAATCTCATTGAAAAAATCAAGCTTGGCAAGTAGTTAGTGAATCAAAGTAATAATCATGTTAAGTTTAGTCATTAATCAAAACATATTAGAGTCATTTAACTATATTAAGAAGCAAGATGGCAATAGTAAAGTGCCATAGCACCTAAGTGCCTAAGTGGCAAGAGTTAAGGGCCAAGGTGCCGAGATGGCAATAGTAAAGTGCCATAGTGCCTAAGTGGCAAGAGTGAAGGGCCAAGGTGCCAAGTTAGCAAAAGTTAAGTGTCATAGGCCCTAGCTAGCAAGGGTGAATGCCATAGTGCATAAAGAGCTCTCAAAGAGTGAAAGAGAGTTAGTAATGTAAAGATAACAATGTACTAAGTCTAGTTGGCATTGGTTCAATGTCGTAGTGCATGAAATGCTCCCACAGAGAAGAGGTGGAGTTAGTAATGCAAGATGGACTTAGTATGAGATCATGTGGTGGTTATGTTAGAGTTAGGACATAACTCTACATATACACACATATCACACTTCACATATGCTTGCTAATCCCTAAAGAATAGGTAGTGGAGGCATCCACTCAGTTTTGGTGGTGATATCCACCTAGTTAAGGTAGTTTACTTGGTGATCTATAGGTGTAGGTGGTCATGTGTTGTGGTAACAGACTTTGTTCCTAAACAGTAGGCTATAAGGGGTCACATGTTATCTTGGTAGAATTCCTCTGTGCCTAGGGGTATAGGAGGTCAGGTGTTGTGATAACAGACTTCGTTCCTAAAAGTAAGCTATAAGGGGTCACACGTTATCATGGCAGAATTGCTCTGCGCCTAGGAGGAATAACTAAGTATTCATGACATTGCACTAACACTATCATACACTTTTCTTTGAACATAAACATACATCGTTCCATCATTGCATTATTTAATATTTTGTTTGGTTAGAATATATTCGTGTGATTGTTGTGTATGTGTTACTTTGTGCTATCGGTGATAGCTGTATGGGCGGTTGTCTAGTCGATGATTTCAAATAATTATATGGGCGGTTGTTTGATATCATCATGGTTTTGGTTATCATAACAGAAGTATAGTTTGCTAAAGAACGTTACATAAAGAGAGAGTTGTAATTGTTTCTTTTGTAGGAAATATTAGTTCAATAGAGTTTATTCATTGTGAATGTTTAAACTACTAGTTTTGGTATACTTATACTGAGAAATGTGATTTCTCACCCCGTTTGTTGCCATATAAATCCAGGTGGAAGTTCATCCAAAGGCAAGAAGAAGAAGTATGAAGACAAAGATAGTTTTTATGCTTTCTAGTTTAAAGCTTGTATTTATTTACACTGCTTTTAGTTTGTTCAGGAAGTTATGTATACAATGAGCCCTTTAGTGGCAATGTTATATGTATAACTTTTAGTTTTCCGCAAGGCTCTCCATTATTATTTGCTTAAATGATATGGATTAGTATTATGTTTAAGATTGAAGTAGCATAACTAATACTGCTTATCCAGGTATATTCTGGTATACTAGGTTACCAGTATTAGGGTGTTACATATTTAGTAATTTGTTTTATTTCATGTTCTGTTTATTTTATTTAATGATATAATGTACAGAAAGAAAATTTTTACAACTTATATTATTATATGTTAATAAATGATTTATAACTTAGGTAAGGTTTTATTATAATTCGTCGTAAATGCCCTACGGAGGGTGTTACAAGTAGGGGTAGAAATACTCAAATCATAAGGTAAAGAAGACACAGGTAATCCTAATCGATGCACACAGTCATAAGCAATAAAAGAATGGGTCGCCCCCGAGTCATACAGTACAATTAAAAGATTACCTCATATGGCACATTCTCCCTATATCAGATCTTCGAATTTGGAGGCTTCTACTCCACTCATAGTGTAAACCATTCCTCCTGCTTGAGGTCTTGCAGTTCGCACATTACCGATAGAAGGGTCCGCCTTAGTGTGATTACAGTCTCTGGAGATGTGTCTGGGCTTTCCGCATTTGAAGCAGATGAGTCCTTTGATCGTACAATCCCTGGCTGGGTGGTCCTTTCCGCACTTGAGACATTTTGACGAAAATGTCCCAGTCTGGCCAACTCAGTTGCCACTAGAATTGCCACTCGAACCTCCACCATGTGATTGTGGTTGATGTTGGTTTCCTGGAGGTCGGGAATAAGGCTTCCTTTGAAAGCGATTGACATTGTTGTTATTCGCTCTTTGATCCAGTTCCTCAATCCTACGACACTTGTCCAACAAGGCTGGGAATTGCTCAATTCCTAACGGTAGTACTGCTCTCTTCAAATCATGTCTCAATCCTTCCTCGAACTTTGGACATTTCCACTCTTCGTCAGGCTGTAGCTAGATATACCTCGAGAATTTTGATAAGCTTTCAAACTTTGCTGCATACTGGCTAACTGTCATGCTTCTTTGTTTAAGACCAAGAAATTCCATCTCTTTAGCGTGCCTAGCACTAGCTAGAAAATACTTCTCTAGGAATTTGTTCTTGAAGACTTCCCATGTGATCGTTGTTCCCTCGGCTTCCATCAATCGTTAGGCTCTAGTCCACTAAATCTTCAGCATCTCCAACAAGCATGAAGGTAACATAAGTTACCTTCCTATCATCAGCACATCCCATTCCTCGAAATATCTTCTCTAACTCCTTGATCTAGAGGCTTGCTTTCTCCGAATCGAATTCTCCTTTGAATTAAGGTGGGTTATTGCGGCGAAATTCCGACAGGTTCTGAACTTCAGTTGTTGCCTTTTGTTATTCGGTAGCCCTCTCATTTTGTTGTGCTATGACATCCGCCATCCGCTGCATTGCCTCAACTGCTGCAGCCATACCTCCACCACGAGCCATCACTCTCTTTCAGAGTTAGATTGAACAAAACATAAAGAAAACTAGATGTAATCTTTCGAAAACCAAACACAAAGAATCACACAGCACAAACAAGACAAACCTAACCACAAAATCAAAAGAAGACTCAAACTGGGACTCTGATACCAAACTGGGTGTAACACCCCTTTTGGAGAGGGACAGTCACACCGATATGACAAAATTCATAAAGAGAAACTAAAAACCCGGTTTGTAAAATTTTTGCCTGTTTATCAAATAAGTGTATGAGTTTGTCAATTTCTTCTTTTCGCTTTTCTTAATATATATATAGTAAAACATAAACTTAGTGGAAAGTAACATAAAGAATCTTACATATATCCAACCAGAATATACATATCATGAGTACTTACATACATTAAAGGATCTTAATAACACCTAAGAAAAAGTTTTACATGCCCAAAAAGGATTACATACATCAGCCCTCAAAATAACAAAAGACATCAGGCCCCCAAAAAGATACAAAGTATATGTCAAGTCCCACAACTACTGAGGGGGACCCTCCGATGGATCTTCCTCCGACTCCTCGGATGATAAGATTACTGGAGGATGCACACCCTAATGAACATGAGTCCATGCAGATGACACCTCACTGTCCTCTCGAGGGGTATAATTCAGAACACCCTATAGCTCCTTAACCGGCATGAAAAACTCCAATCGTGCAGTAGTGTGCAAAGAAAAGAAGGGAACTTCATCCCGAGTCCTACGAACAACCACAAAAACATATCCCGTGTATCTAATAGGCTCCAATTTCCAATCTATTCTCCAGGTGTCTGAACCCCCATGAAATAGAACACTCACGTAACTAAGAAAGTCTCGATCCGATGCCATCAGGAACACAAGAGAATTAGCATAGTAAAAAAGGGTGAAATCCTTCTTCGTCTTCCCCTCAATCTTTATCAAGCATAAAATAATATAACACAAAATAACATAACAAAGAGGTGAGATCCCCTACATCATTACTAACATGATAGTAAAAAAACAGGAAGGACAGTAACACAATCTAGATACAATAAGATACAATTATAGACAACAGTTAGCCAAATAATACTATCAGTTACTCATCAATTTAACAAATTAATTAAGAGACAATTCAATAAATAATTATTTTATCAAGTATCAGATAATTGAACCAGTATAAAATGTCACAATGGTATGCAGACCAACTATGCATATGCAGAATGTACTCAATCCCTACTACATGAAGCTAAACACAAATCTCGGAGAGAATGATCAGGAAGACATGTTTGTATGTCGTCAGCCTAAAATCAAGTGCTAAAATTTCTCAATATTATCAAATTGCGCAACAGGGCTTTATACAAGACATTCTACACCAGATCGTGATTGGGGTGAGTGTCTCGGTCCGGATCGTCGGTGTCGGTTTGACCCATAGCCCAGTGGAGCTACCAACTAGCTATTGTGGAAAACCCGCACCTCGACACCACCAAGGTCAATAAGTGACCTACACTAGGCTCATCAAACCCACACTAAGGTGTAATTCATCTCCTAGGCCCATACAACCTTAACAAATAGTCCACTAGACTTTCACAATGCTTGACCAATGATTCAATGCATGAACAATAAACAATCACATGATTCAAAACAGTCACCATTAGGCTCAACAGGATATTGATCCATCACATGATTCAAAACAGCCAAGTGGAGCCACCACTAGGCTCAACAGGATATTAATCCATCACATGATTCAAAATAGCTACCACTAGGCTCAACTTTCCAACATCTTTCACAAAGTCCATACTACTTTAATTTACAAAACCCTTTTTCTATTACCTTTAGAAAAACTCTCTTGATTTAAATCCTATACTTTATAAATCACATGTCTCGGTCCGGATCGTCGGTGTCGGTTTGACCCATAGCCCAGTGGAGCTACCAACTGGCTATTGTGGAAAACCCGCACCTCGACACCACCAAGGTCAATCAGTGACCTACACTAGGCTCATCAAACCCGCACTAAGGTGTAATTCATCTCCTAGGCCCATACAGCCTTAACAAATAGTCCACTAGACTTTCACAATGCTTGACCAATGATTCAATGCATGAACAATAAACAATCACATGATTCAAAACAGTCACCATTAGGCTCAACAGGATATTGATCCATCACATGATTCAAAACAGCCAAGTGGAGCCACCACTAGGCTCAACAGGATATTAATCCATCATATGATTCAAAATAGCTACCACTAGGCTCAACTTTCCAACATCTTTCACAAAGTCCATACTACTTTAATTTACAAAACCCTTTTTCTATTACCTTTAGAAAAACTCTATTGATTTAAATCCTATACTTTATAAATCACTAAATTCATTAAGTTCTTAAACATTGTTCAAACTCATTTTTAACCACTTGGCTGAGAATCACACTTGAAATAAGGTTGAAATATTATTTTTCCTCTTATCCATTTTGTGTCCCTAATTATATTTCTAATTATCTAATTACTTAAGTTCTAACTTGATACAAAAATCTTACCTCAGGTGCCCTACATTATTGTGAACCCTAGGGGTCCTTGGACCCAAAATTATTTATCTTGTTTCATCATTGTTTAGCCTTAATCAATTCCTTTTTAACCTAAGCTTCTAAGTTCCAAATCACCACAAAACTTATTTTGGATATCCCATTTTCTTTTCTTCTTGGCCGAGACCCCCACCAAAGGTTTCTGGACCCAAAATTTTCATCATTTTATCAATTACTTATCACATAATTTCTTAAGTCCCAAATTAATACAAGGATTTTATCTTGGACCCTTAAATTAGGCCACTTGGCCATGAGCCACACCTCACAAGGGGTCAAGAGGCCTTTGCTTGTCATATATGATTCCAAGCATCCAAAACATCATCATTTATTAATTTCACATAATAGCACATTCATGCACAATATCAAGCAATAAAATTACACAAGTTAAATAAAGATAAATCACCAAAAACCATACAATCAAGTGGATGGATCCTCACATAGATCCTCTATTTTCAACCCAAAAATTCATTTCTCACCACCATGAATGGTTGATGAGGTTAATCTTCCTCTTATCTAAAGAGATGACAAGAAAGAAAACTCCTTGATGCTTCTTGAAGATTTCGTCCTACACCACCACCAAACCCTATAAGATTTAAACCCACACAATCAACATCTAAAGCTTGAAAAAGAGAAGACCAATGATCAAGGAGATGGCCTTGAGCACGAAAAAGAGAAGAGAAAATGAAGATCCAGCATCTTACATCAAAAGCTTCAAGTTAAAGCTTGAAAGAAAATGATGAAGATGAGAGTTTTTGGAGATAGTTCCAACAAGAAAAAGTCTTCAAGTGAGGTGCAGTTTCAAGCAAGGTGATTATTTGAAATTAAGCAGACATGGAGGGTGGAGAAGTGAGCTTGGCCATGAGCATGGAGAGAAAAGAGAGAAGAGAAAATGTGAGAGAGAAATGTGGAAACTTTTGAGATGAAAAAGTGAAATGAACTTAAGTGAGAGATGACAAAGTGGTCATCCTTTTCCCCCCACAAAATCGTGGGCCACTTCCAAATGAGAGAAGAAAGAAGCTTCTCTAACAAGCTTGATAGAAAGCTTCTCCATTAAGTTTTGATGAAGCTTCTTTAGGAAGCTTGGTTTCACTTTTTGAAAAATTCAAGGATGATATCATCCATGTGATGTCATAAAGTGAACACTCTAGAAAAAATTACTTGTATTTTATGAAAAGCTATTATCCCATAGATAAAAGTTACAGTTAACAAAACTAGTATTTATTACCCATTAAATAATATAACATGCTTGAATTTTATTTGTCAGATAAAATCTCAAAAAATGAAAACTTCATAAACTGTGTCCGGCTTTGGGTTTAGTAAGATCCCCCGACCCTATTTCACATTCCAAAATTTTTCGGCCTCAGAAAAATATTATTTTTTTTCTTCCTCGCTTAATGCACACACAAATCGAGAAATATAATAAAATAATGAAAATCACCCAAATAATTCACAAAAATCACAAATATTATAAAAAGCATATATAATATAAAATAAGGAATTCCCAGGGTGTTACAAGAGTCACTTGGCCATGACCCGTAAGGTCTTTAAAGTCCAAAATTTTCTTATTCTTATCAACAAGAGTCCAAGCATAAAACATAATTCAATCATCAAAATTTATACTCAACCAAGGTTATGCATAATATTAAGCCATCAAATCATTTAGGGCAAGAACCACAAAAATCACCAAAAATACATACAACCAAAATCACCAAAAATACATACAATTAAGTGAATAACCCTCACATGGATTCTTCACTTACAACTTGCAAATTTCATTCCTCACCACCATGATAGGTTGATGAGGTTAATCTCCCTCTTACCTTAGATGATGACCAAAACTTCTTGGGTGCTTTCTTGAATCAAACTTCCACTCCCAAGATGCTCTTGAAAACGAAAACAACATACAAAAAGAATCAACATCTGAGGCTTGGAAACAGAATGACCATGGATCAAAATCTTGGTCTTAGAATTTGAAAATGAAAAGCGGAGATGAAGATGGAGGAATTTCACCTTAAAAGCTTACAAAACCCTAACCTGAAGAAGTACTTGAAAATGGATGAACTAGATCAAGATCACAACACCAAAGTGTCTTCAAATGAGGTTTAGATTCAAGAAATATAGTTGGTTGAATTTAAAGAAGATTGGAGAGTGGGTTTTGGAGGTGAGGCCGTGAGCTTGGTGGAGAGAAAAGATGAGAGAAAAAGTGAGAGAGAAAGTGTGTAGCTTTTTGGTTCATGAAAGATGAATGGAGATGTTAGAAATGAATTAAAAGTAGAAGCTTACTCTAGAAGCCTCCTTGAAGCTCTTAGCCGTGGGCATCTCTCCTTGGGAAGAGGTCCAAAACTTCTCCTACAAGCTTGTCTCAAAGCTTCTCCTACAAGCTTGTTCCAAAACTTCTTTAGGAAGCTTTTTTCCTATTGGTCCAAAAAGAGAAAAGTCACATGGTGGGTCATGGTCATTTAATGGCTAATGATCCTACCATAAAGCAAACATCAAAGAGAGTAACTAGACATTAACTAGTAGTTATTAATCAATGGACAAAAGCTATAGTTAATCAAACTAGTATCTATTATCTAATGGATAATAGAACGTACCTAGATTTTATTTACAAATAAAATCTCAGAAAATCCACCTGCCCCATTTCAACAGTCCAAAATTTTCTAAAAATAATATTAAAATAATCAAAATAAGTCAAATAATTCACAAAAATTATAAAAATCACAAATAACTGAAAAACAAGAAAATTTGGGTGTTACACTTACTCTTGTGAACTCCTCTTAGAATCCCTTCTTTGATTTCCTGACTCTCTTGGAATACAAAGTATGTCTCTAAACCCTGTCATTCCATCTGTTGTCCTACTAAAATCCTATTGGGTTTCTTAGAAGATCTGCTCACTAGTGTCCCTTAGAGCTCCCTTCTCCTTTTGAGCTTCTAAAATTTGAGTCCATAAGTCTTTTACTATGTCCACGTTGCTCACTGAGAGACTATATGGCATCATAGTTACCGTGAGACTTAAATTCCTACAACTCTAAAGAAATTCACTCTCTTGGACCATCATCCGGGACACCTGTAAGGATTTTCTACTTAGTGCATCGGCCATTACATTGGCCTTATCCATATGATACTATAACTCAAGGTTATAAACCTTGAAGAACTCTATCTATCTCTTCTGCTTCATGTTCAACTTCCTCTGATCAAACATGTATCTAGAACTATTATGATCACTGAACACCTCTACTAGACTCCTTATGAGCAAAGTATCCAAGTCTTTAAGGCAAACATCACTGTGGCTAATTCTAAATCATACATAAGTAGTCCTCCTAGTGTAAGTTTAACTAGCTCGATGCATAGGCATCTACTTACCTCTATTGCATCAGAACATACTCTAGTCCCATCTTTGAAGAATCACTAACTAACTTGAAGTTCTCATGGGAATCTAGAATTACCAACACTAACGTAGTAGTCAACCTCTTCTTCAACCCTTGGAAACTATACTCGCAAGCTAGAGTCCACTAAAACTACTACCTCTTCTACCTGATCTAGTTAGGGTAACACTAAAAGAAAAAGTCTACTGATAAACTTTCAAACCTCAGTTACACTGGTTGGTCCTTTCCATTGTACCCCTGCTCAAACTTTGTTAGGGTTTTCAATAATTCCTCCTTAAGAAACTACATAACCCTTAAACTTTACCACTTGTAACCAAAACTGACTCCTAGCTAACTTGGCACACTAAAACTTTTCTCAATAACATTCTGGCTATGTTCTTCCATAATCCTAGAAACAATTTTAGAGATAATCTCTTTCTATTTCTGATTCTAAGACAACTAGATCTTAGATTAACTATACTTGGCAAATTACTTAATTCACCTTATTGCCTAACTTAAGACTTAACTCATTCTATAGTTCTTTGTAGTAAGTTGGCCCCACTTTACTACACTTGCATAAGGGCTTATCTCACTCCTTAGCATGGCATAGAACTTCACTTATTCTATTACCTTTGATAGTAAGCTTTTCTCGCTGTACTATCCTTGGTAGAGAGCTTAACTTACTATTACCTAAAACCCTTGGTAGGGAGTTTAACTCACTCTTACTACCTCTTACACGAGTACTTTTTGTAACACCCTAAAATTTAGTTATTTGACAGTAATGACAAAAATATACTGTTTTGTGATTTTTGTGTGTTGTAAAATTATTTTGACTATTTTGTGACTGTATTTGATCGTTTTGTGTGATTTACTCTGGGTCAGGAAAATAATAATTTTCAGGCTGGAAAAAATCTTTACATATTTATTCGGAGTCGAGGGATCTTACTAAACCCAATTCCTAGAGATACGTGGCATAATCTTTTAATTTTTAGAAATTATTTGTGAAACAAAAATATACTGTATTTTCATTTTATAGCGGACAAATATTTAATGACTTGTAAGCAGTAATGTTCTGTTCATTGAGTAATAATTTCTATAGCTATTGTCTGGAAAATATTTTCTGTGAACCAATAGGATTTAGTCAAAATAGGTGGCTTGAATTTCTAAACTAATAGAAAGAGGTCAATAAAAATGGTTAGACTAGTTAGATAGAAACTAGATGACCTAAACTAAGTTAGTCTAAACCTAACTAAGTTAATCTAAAATGCCTAAGTAGTAACTAAATGGAACAAACCTAGTTTGTGTAACATCCCAACTTTTGGGTAAAAGACCGTTGTGTCCCTATTTTACTGTTTCTTGTTTTTCTGTATGAAATACAGAAAAACAATACTGTTTGTTATTTTATTTGATAGTTTTACATGATTTGTTTCGATAGTAAAATAAAAATTTTATCAAATTACTTGTTTAAATTTTTTCACGTATCAAAAGCAGGATGTATATCTTGTCTAGTATTTTATATAATCGTTTACGTATTTTTCTTCCAGAGATGTGAAATAAAAATTTTTCTCGAGCTCTTGTTTTAATTTTTCTGAAAGATATACAGCTATATATCTACTTGGATATTTTATTTGAACGTTTTGGACGATTACCTACGTTGTGGGAAAAAACGGAAAAATGACCGTTACGTCCCGAACGTCTTGTTTTTCTTTGTTTTTCTTTGTTTTTAATTGTTTTCTTCTTGATTTAATGTCCGATAATATCTGTCTGTGATTTTATATGGACTTTTTGTGTGATTTGCTCGGGGTAGGAAAATAATATTTTCCGGGCCGGGAAAATCTTATTTTATTATTTAGAATTGGGGAATCTTACTTAACCCGATTCTGAATGAGACTAAAAATAATCTTTTAATTTTTAGGATTTAATCACAAATAAAATAATTTTATATTATTATAATATTATTTTGTTAGTCAGTATAAATAAGTGACTGACGGACCAGGAAATATTTTGCGGGACCCACGTTTAGTCCTTAAGTGCTGTACACGTGGACCAATGAGGAGCTGGTCAAAATTGGTGGC
Organism: Ormosia emarginata; assembly: GCA_029884605.1. NCBI lineage: Eukaryota > Viridiplantae > Streptophyta > Magnoliopsida > Fabales > Fabaceae > Ormosia > Ormosia emarginata. Next base: position 19,269,029 of record JAQQTP010000074.1, on the reverse strand, counting down.
TATGACTCATCGCAACGGGCCAATAGGACGATGACACGTGGCGTGACACCTCAGCATCATGACTCAGCAGCTTCTAGAAGGTTCCAGAAGTGCTGACTCGGCCTGTGACTCACCGCAGTGACTCGCCAGTTCCAGAAGCTTCTCTGATGACTCAGCGCTGTGACTCACCATTGATGATGCAGCCAATGATGCAGTTGTGATGCAGTCAGTGACTCAGCATGCTGACTCACCTGCTTTGGAAAATATCTACGCTGACTCGCCTGCTCTAGAAAAATATCTACGCTGACTCGCCATACTGACTCACCCGTTCTAGACAGTTCCACGATGACTCATCATACTGACTCATCGTAGTGAGTCACATGTTCTAGAAATTTCTCTTTGATGACTCGCTTTATGACTCATCAAGGGCAATCGATGAAAAAAATGATCAATAATAATTTCTACTCTGCTAGTATAAGATAAAAATCTATGTATATTTTATTACCCATTAGACAATAGACATTACCTTTATAAGCAGTAATTGTTGTTCATTGCTTATGATAAACCGAAAAATATCCTAAGCCTTCATCTTTTTCCTGGAGTCTATAAATAGGAGAGCCTTAGCTCATTTTCAACTTTGGCAAGAAGCTCTCACCTTCCTTTTCTCTCCATGTGCTCCACGGCCATGGCTCCCAAATGGAGACAATCTCCACCCATTCACCTCACTTACTCTTCTACACATCCTTTTCTCCAAAGAACCAAGACCAAGCAACCAAAATTCTCTCTCATTTTCTCTCCCCTTGATTCGGCCAAAGCACCAAGAACACTTCTCCAAATTTCTATAATTCCTACCAATATCATTTCTTGAATCCTCTCATCAATCCAAGACACTTTCATGTTAGGAATTTCTCAAGATTCCTTCATCTTCATCTTCCTATCAAGCAAAAACCACAAAAGCTCACATCTCTCCCTTTCTTCAAGCTCACGGCCAACCCTCAAAAATCACCTTCCAAGCTTCTAAAATTCTAAATGACCATAGATCTTGAATCTCCATACCATTCTAAGGAACTTTCATGTTGGAAGTTTTTCTTAAATCTTCCATTTTCTACCTTGTTCTTCAAAGCTCAAGTTTGAAACCATGAAGGTGAAATTCTTTAATCTTCATGTTTCTATCCATTTTAAAGTTTTAATCATGATTTTAATCCATGATTATTCTAGTTTAGAGCCTTAGGTATTAATATTGTATGTTTTCTTTGTTTTCAAGGAGCTCTTGGAGGAGGAAGCTTGCTTGAAGGAGACATACAAAGGACTTGGAGGTTCTTCAAGAGGTAAGAGGGAGATTACCCTCATCAACCAAGTGTTGGTGGTGAGGAATATATGTGGTTGTGCTTGTAGAATCCATAAGGATTCGGTGGTGTGCTTGTTTTGATGTGTTAATTATTTGTGTGTTTGTTATTTGTGTGTTTGATAATTTGGTGCTTACTAGTAGGTTGTTGTGTATTTGTTAGTAGTCTTCTTATGTGATAATTGTAATAAATTGCATGTCTACAAGCTTTAATTTGCATGTCTACAAGCTTTGATAATATTGCATGTGTTAGAAATGCATGATAAAATATAGGATATGAATAATATGTCAAGGATTGCATGAGTGTTCCAAAGAACACATTAACAAGGCTCACGGCCATGATTTAAATGGGGAACCAAAATGTTCTCTTAATTTTCTTAAAAGGTGACCTAAATAACCTAAGAGAATTGGTAAGATATCCATTTGTTTAGATTAAGAAAAATGAATTTGGAAATTAAATGGCATAACCTTACATTTTCATCCAACATGTCTAACTTCAACACTTTGATTTCTAAAACTATTTTCTAGGGTAAGTATTAAATCAATGTAGACAATACAAGAGATTAAACATGTATTTAAAAGGTGAAAAATAATTCGGAAATCAAATGCAAAGTTTTTATCAAATTCGGCCAACATGCCAAATTATACATTCATGATTTCAAAAAAAAAAAATTAATTCCAAGCTATTTTCAATCAAGAAGAAGCAATACAAGTTAAAGTAAATTTTCTACAATGAGTTTTAAAGAAATAAAATAGTTAGAATTAAGTTTAAGAGGTTAATACTAATGGTTTTTACTGTAAGAAGAAATACAGTAGCTTTATAAAATTTCTAACGTATAGCTCATCGTGTGTTTTGAAGCACGTTAGGAATTTTCAAAAGTATAATTATTTGGTATTAATAAAAATGAAAAGAACTTTTAAATGGTAAATTTAGGAAACCATTATTATAATTTATTAAACAAAATACTGTCAATTTTTAGTAAAAACGGATAAATAAGATAGAAAAGATGTCCAAAAGACAAGATATCTGCTATGAAAAATATTCTACGTAATTTGAAAGTACTAAATATTATTTACATGTCTGTTTTAAACAATTATTTAAGGAAGTTGGACAAGAAAACGATTTAAAAATCCTACGCGATTGAGAAAACGTATTAAAAATGCTACGCGATTTTAAAAACAGAAAAATATCTTTACCCGATTTTTAAACGTTTGTAAAAACGACGAGATTTCAAAAACGCGATAAAATTTCTACGCGATTGACCGTTACTATTTTATTTTTCACTCTTTGTCGGAAAATGTGAACCCGTCATGAGTTTTTGAGGTTATTTCGCTGTCGGGAAAAAGTGAACCCGTACAGGCTTTCTGCCATTGAGGGCATATATTTTTATCTTAAGGGCATTTTCGTAATTTCATATATTTGGAATTATGTTTTGTCTTTATACCGATTTTTGGTGTTTTGGGTTGATTTGAGACGAATCACATCGTGTTGTCGATGCGATAAGTGTAGTGTAGTTTATTGTTCTAATAAACTTGGAGACTTTAGTGTACGGGATCCCACATGTGGACAGTTGGTAGCTCCGCTGGGCCGTGGTAAACCGATAGCACACTAATGTACTCGACATTCACTATATTTAATCGAGGTTTGTAAAGTCTAGTAGTACATTGCCTATAGTGCCACAACGGAGATCATGTGAACTATACTACTACGCTGGATGGTGGATTCCCGTGTCGTAGGCTATTGACGCAACGTGTGATCGCGTAATAGTTGGTTGGGCAGCCGTGGTACTAATAGATTTTGCAAGTCATTCTCTCTGATATCTGTTTGGGTTTAGCTCCATGGAGTAGGGTTGTGTTTTGGTGTATTTGATTATATCTTGGATAATATTCCATTTTCTCTATTTATCTTTATCTGTAATATCTTGGATGTTTTTACATTTTCTCTATTTATATTTATCGATAATTTTTATGTTAGTTGTCCATTTCTTATCTTATTTTATCTGTGAGATTGATTTATCTATGTGGTTTTCTTTATTCGTGTTATATCCGTGATATTTTTATTTGTGATCTTTCATATCGATATTAATTGTTTATATGTTGTATTTTATCATGTGCATTATTGTATTTTTGTTCTCTGCTATGAAATTTGTTGTTATTGAATTTAATCTTTATTTTTATTGTCTTGTTATGATATTTTATATGGTATGAATTGTTATATCTATCCCGATAATGTTATTACTTGTTTATTTTATTAGGTTGTATGCATATTAGAAATATTTGATAACATGACTATAATTGTGATTATCTCAGTGTGTATGGAATGACTTTGTCATTCGTATTATTCTTTACTACCGTCTTGATGCTTGGTGAAAGGGGATCTCACCTCTTTCTGTGTTGTTTTTGTTTGGTTTGTATTCTTGGATTCGTATAGTAGGCGGAGCACATTCTTAACCCTAGGGAGACAATATTCTGAAGATGGTGGCGACGTCATTGAGTGGTCTTACAAGTTTCAACAAGATGCGGTTGGTGAAGAAACAGACTATGTAGGTTGAATTTTTCTCGTTAGTGTTGTTACTGCGTGCTATTAGTAGTACCCGTCTTTGGGTTTACTACTTTTTGTTTCTCTGAGTCTCAAATATTACGTTTTAACTTATATGAAATAATTGGTGATGTGTATGTTAATGTTAAAATTTAATTTCCATTTTACTTAAAATTTCCGGTAAGTTTGTATTTCATGCAATAAGAAATTTTAAAATCCATATTTTAAAACTCAAAGCTTTTATAAAATGATTTTAATTAGTTTTAAGATTTATTTATTATTTTAAAATGTGACGCCCTAAGGAGGGTGTTACATTAGTTAGTATCGAGAAACACGGTTAGAGTCTTTTTGGGGTTTGTGGTTGGGTTTGTCTTGTTTTTGTTGTGTGACTCTCTCGTGCTTGGACTCAGAAAGGAGACAATGTTTCTTTGGAATGGTTACTTTGGTATCCATTGTATTATGATTCGTCTGTCTTTGAAGAAAGACGATGATTCATGGTAAACGTGCACGTGAGGAAGCAAGATGCGATAGCGGTGATATGACTACAACTATGAAAGCAAGGTAAAGAATAATTGAAGAAACAGTACAATATGACTTGAGGATTACTCAGCAGCGAGGAACGATAGCCGAGGATTAAAAGCAGACCAAGTCGAAATAAATCTTAGAATACGCAATTTCGTAACGTTAGACCGTATTAGTTCTGAAGAAGGCGAAGTCGTAAGGCCAAGCAAGTCCAGTAGAAAAACGTATTCGTGATCATCGGGAAGTCAACAACAACAACAATCTTGTGGAGGAAAAGCTAGCGGTAGCAAGTTTGGTTAGACTGTGATATTTGCACCAACGTGTTGAAAGTGTGAGGAAGATCATCTAACGAGGAGTTGTGCAATCAAAGGAAAATCATCTGTTTTCAAGTGTAGGATGCCGGACGTTTTGCTGAACAGTGTATCTTGCTAAAAAACGAAGTCATCTGTTAGAAACGTACGTGCTTCGACATCTTAAGTAGAGTGGAACATCGATTCTTCAAGTGGAGCAAAAGCATCTTAGGTTGCGGACCTAAACAAAGGAGATTGTGTCACAAAAAGGTGATTCTTTAACTATACTGTATAATTCCGAGAGTAGCCTATTTCTCTATGGCATATATTGTGTGAGTCAATTAGAATTATTTGTGTCTTCATTATTCTTTTGGCCTGATTGTTTCTACTTCTGTTATTAGAACATGTAGTTGAGAACTTGAATTGCTTAAACCATCCTAAGTCTATTAAATAATTGAATATTTTCTGTTGATTCAATTTGTATGCTTCGTTCTCAAAACGGATGCAATTTAAAAATATGGATTGGGTATTTTTCCAACCATCCATACTCTGTTAGACTTATCAGTTGAATTGTCCAAGTTAAAAAGCTTATTTTTAAATTCATCGTACCATATCAATTTCTCTAGTGGATATGTTCGGTGGTATGGATGATTCTATCATCTTTTATTTCTATGTCTTCATGACATCTTTCATATACCGCAATTGCGAAAAATGTACTTTTGGTCTAACTCATTCTTTTATGACTAATTAACTATTTGAGTTGATTAAAGCTATCAATATCTTTGTTACCTTTTGATTTATCTATTTCTGCTTTTGTTACCAAACCTATTGTTATTATCCAGTCCTTTAAACAATCTTTTTCGTTAATCTAAACTGTCTATCTCTTTCATGCGAGATAGATGTGATCTTATATATGGATTGGTTATCTTTAATCATATCCTATAGATTGTTTCATAAAACTTTGGTGTCCCGTAAATCTTATTCTTAAAATCGAGCAATGTCAAATTCTTTGTTAGACAAGTCTCGATAACAATTCAAATAATTTCTCTACCTTTTCTTCTAAATTTTTATAATGTCCTTTTGTGTGTTGCAATTGTAAAGAAAGGATGTTTTTAGTCAAAATTATGTCATAAGTATCAAATACGTATTGTTGAAAAAGAGAACTTGGATTATGAGGCACTTCCGCTAAAAGTAAAGGCGAGAAGAGTGAAGCGGTATAAAGTCGAGGATAATTTCAAATGGTACTGATCAGTAGTGACGCAATGAAGCGTAGTGGATAGTATCTTTCGTCCTTATTTAGACAGAATTGTCATTATCTTTATTAACGACATTCGATCTATTCTCGAAATCATGAAGAATCCCACTAAAATACTATTCTCCATGTTTTACACGATGCAAGGAGTTTTCGTTAATCGAGGTAATCTGGAGTGGTGTAAACGGAGGTGCAACGTGAAAATATAAAATACAAGACGAAGGGACTGTTCAGAGACTGCTGCGAATTTCGGGGACGAAATTCCTTTTTGGTGGGGAGTGTTGTAACATCCCAACTTTTGGGTAAAAGACCGTTGTGTCCCTATTTTACTGTTTCTTGTTTTTCTGTATGAAATACAGAAAAACAATATTGTTTGTTATTTTATTTGATAGTTTTACATGATTTGTTTCGATACAGTAAAATAAAAATTTTATCAAATTACTGTTTTAAATTTTTCTGTATCAAAAACAGATGTATAATACTGTCTAGTATTTTATATAATCGTTTTACGTATTTTTCTTCCAGACAGTGAAAATAAAAATTTTTCTCGAACTATTGTTTTAATTTTTCTGAAAGATATACAGCTATATAATACTTCTTGGATATTTTATTTGAACGTTTTGGACGATTACCTACGTTGTGGGAAAAAACGAAAAAATGACCGTTACGTCCCGAACGTCTTGCTTTTTTCTTTGTTTTTTCTTTGTTTTTAATTGTTTTCTTCTTGATTTAATGTCCGATAATATCCTGCAGTGATTTTATATGGACTTTTTGTGTGATTTGCTCGGGGTAGGAAAATAATATTTTTCGGGCCGGGAAAATCTTATTTTATTATTTAGAATTGGAGAATCTTACTTAACCCGATTCTCTGAATGAGACTAAAAATAATCTTTTAATTTTTAGGATTTAATCAAAATAAAATAATTTTATATTATTATAATATTATTTTGTTAGTCAAGTATAAATAAGTGACGGACCCCGGGAAATATTTTGCGGGACCCACGTTTAGTCCTTAAGTCTTTGTACACGTGGACCAATGAGGAAATGGTCAAAATTGGTGGCTATGACTCATCGCAACGGGCCAATAGGACGATGACACGTGGCGTGACACACCTCAACATCATGACTCAGCAGCTTCTAGAAGGTTCCGTGAAGTGCGACTCGGCCTGTGACTCACCGCAGTGACTCGCCAGTTCCAGAAGCTTCTCTGATGACTCAGCGCTGTGACTCACCATTGATGATGCAGCCAATGATGCAGTTGTGATGCAGTCAGTGACTCAGCATGCTGACTCACCTGCTTTGGAAAATATCTACGCTGACTCGCCTGCTCTAGAAAAATATCTACGCTGACTCGCCATACTGACTCACCCGTTCTAGACAGTTCCACGATGACTCATCATACTGACTCATCGTAGTGAGTCACATGTTCTAGAAATTTCTCTTTGATGACTCGCTTTATGACTCATCAAGGGCAATCGATGAAAAAATGATCAATAATAATTTCTACTCTGCTAGTATAAGATAAAAATCTATGTATATTTTATTACCCATTAGACAATAGACATTAGCTTTATAAGCAAATTGTTGTTCATTGCTTATGATAAACCGAAAAATATCCTAAGCCTTCATCTTTTTCCTGGAGTCTATAAATAGGAGAGCCTTAGCTCATTTTCAACTTTGGCAAGAAGCTCTCACCTTCCTTTTCTCTCCATGTGCTCCACGGCCATGGCTCCCAAATGGAGACAATCTCCACCCATTCACCTCACTTACTCTTCTACACATCCTTTTCTCCAAAGAACCAAGACCAAGCAACCAAAATTCTCTCTCATTTTCTCTCCCCCTTGATTCGGCCAAAGCACCAAGAACACTTCTCCAAATTTCTATAATTCCTACCAATATCATTTCTTGAATCCTCTCATCAATCCAAGACACTTTCATGTTAGGAATTTCTCAAGATTCCTTCATCTTCATCTTCCTATCAAGCAAAAACCACAAAAGCTCACATCTCTCCCTTTCTTCAAGCTCACGGCCAACCCTCAAAAATCACCTTCCAAGCTTCTAAAATTCTAAATGACCATAGATCTTGAATCTCCATACCATTCTAAGGAACTTTCATGTTGGAAGTTTTTCTTAAATCTTCCATTTTCTACCTTGTTCTTCAAAGCTCAAGTTTGAAACCATGAAGGTGAAATTCTTTAATCTTCATGTTTCTATCCATTTTAAAGTTTTAATCATGATTTTAATCCATGATTATTCTAGTTTAGAGCCTTAGGTATTAATATTGTATGTTTTCTTTGTTTTCAAGGAGCTCTTGGAGGAGGAAGCTTGCTTGAAGGAGACATACAAAGGACTTGGAGGTTCTTCAAGAGGTAAGAGGAGATTACCCTCATCAACCAAGTGTTGGTGGTGAGGAATATATGTGGTTGTGCTTGTAGAATCCATAAGGATTCGGTGGTGTGCTTGTTTTGATGTGTTAATTATTTGTGTGTTTGTTATTTGTGTGTTTGATAATTTGGTGCTTACTAGTAGGTTGTTGTGTATTTGTTAGTAGTCTTCTTATGTGATAATTGTAATAAATTGCATGTCTACAAGCTTTAATTTGCATGTCTACAAGCTTTGATAATATTGCATGTGTTAGAAATGCATGATAAAATATAGGATATGAATAATATGTCAAGGATTGCATGAGTGTTCCAAAGAACACATTAACAAGGCTCACGGCCATGATTTAAATGGGGAACCAAAATGTTCTCTTAATTTTCTTAAAAGGTGACCTAAATAACCTAAGAGAATTGGTAAGATATCCATTTGTTTAGATTAAGAAAAATGAATTTGGAAATTAAATGGCATAACCTTACATTTTCATCCAACATGTCTAACTTCAACACTTTGATTTCTAAAACTATTTTCTAGGGTAAGGATTAAATCAATGTAGACAATACAAGAGATTAAACATGTATTTAAAAGGTGAAAAATAATTCGGAAATCAAATGCAAAGTTTTTATCAAATTCGGCCAACATGCCAAATTATACATTCATGATTTCAAAAAAAAAAAATTAATTCCAAGCTATTTTCAATCAAGAAGAAGCAATACAAGTTAAAGTAAATTTTCTACAATGAGTTTTAAAGAAATAAAATAGTTAGAATTAAGTTTAAGAGGTTAATACTAATGGTTTTTACTGTAAGAAGAAATACAGTAGCTTTATAAAATTTCTAACGTATAGCTCATCGTGTGTTTTGAAGCACGTTAGGAATTTTCAAAAGTATAATTATTTGGTATTAATAAAAATGAAAAGAACTTTTAAATGGTAAATTTAGGAAACCATTATTATAATTTATTAAACAAAATCTTGTCAATTTTTAGTAAAAACGGATAAATAAGATAGAAAAGATGTCCAAAAGACAAGATATCGCTATGAAAAATATTCTACGTAATTTGAAAGTACTAAATATTATTTACATCTGTTTTAAACAACGGTTATTTAAGGAAGTTGGACAAGAAAACGATTTAAAAATCCTACGCGATTGAGAAAACGTATTAAAAATGCTACGCGATTTTAAAAACAGAAAAATATCTTTACCCGATTTTTAAACGTTTGTAAAAACGACGAGATTTCAAAAACGCGATAAAATTTCTACGCGATTGACCGTTACTCAGTATTTATTTTTCACCGTCGGAAAATGTGAACCCGTACAGTTTTGAGGTTATTTATTTGTCGGGAAAAAGTGAACCCGTACAGGCTTTCTGCCATTGAGGGCATATATTTTTATCTTAAGGGCATTTTCGTAATTTCATATATTTGGAATTATGTTTTGTCTTTATACCGATTTTTGGTGTTTTGGGTTGACGAGACGAATCACATCGTGTTGTCGATGCGATAAGTGTAGTGTAGTTTATTGTTCTAATAAACTTGGAGACTTTAGTGTACGGGATCCCACATGTGGACAGTTGGTAGCTCCGTGGCCGTGGTAAACCGATAGCACACTAATGTACTCGACATTCACTATATTTAATCGAGGTTTGTAAAGTCTAGTAGTACATTGCCTATAGTGCCACAACGGGAGACTGTGAACTATACTACGCCTGGATGGTGGATTCCCAGTGTCGTAGGCTATTGACGCAACGTGTGATCGCGTAATAGTTGGTTGGGCGGCCGTGGTACTAATAGATTTTGCAAGTCATTCTCTCGATATCTGTTTGGGTTTAGCTCCATGGAGTAGGGTTGTGTTTTGGTGTATTTGATTATATCTTGGATAATATTCCATTTTCTCTATTTATCTTTATCTGGTAATATCTTGGATGTTTTTACATTTTCTCTATTTATATTTATCGATAATTTTTATGTTAGTTGTCCATTTCTTATCTTATTTTATCTGTGAGATTGATTTATCTATGTGGTTTTCTTTATTCGTGTTATATCCGTGATATTTTTATTTGTGATCTTTCATATCCGATATTAATTGTTTATATGTTGTATTTTATCTGTGCATTATTGTATTTTTGTTCTCTGCTATGAAATGTTGTTATTGAATTTAATCTTTATTTTTATTGTCTTGTTATGATATTTTATATGGTATGAATTGTTATATCTATCCCGATAATGTTATTACTTGTTTATTTTATTAGGTTGTATGCATATTAGAAATATTTGATAACATGACTATAATTGTGATTATCTCAGTGTATGGAATGACTTTGTCATTCGTATTATTCTTTACTACCGTACTTGATGTACTTGGTGAAAGGGGATCTCACCTCTTTCTGTGTTGTTTTTGTTTGGTTTGTATTCTTCGAATTCGTATAGTAGGCGGAGCACATTCTTAACCCTAGGGGGAGACAATATTACGAAGATGGTGGCGACGCGTCATTGAGTGGTCTTACAAGTTTCAACAAGATGCAGTTGGTGAAGAAACAGACTATGTAGGTTGAATTTTTCTCGTTAGTGTTGTTCTGCGTGCTATTAGTAGTACCCGTCTTTGGGTTTACTACTTTGTTTCTCGAGTCTGTAAATATTACGTTTTAACTTATATGAAATAATTGGTGATGTGTATGTTAATCTGTTAAATTTAATTTCCATTTTACTTAAAATTTCCGGTAAGTTTGTATTTCCGCAATAAGAAATTTTAAAATCCATATTTTAAAACTCAAAGCTTTTATAAAATGATTTTAATTAGTTTTAAGATTTATTTATTATTTTAAAATGTGACGCCCTAAGGAGGGTGTTACAGTTTGCTACTCTTTAGAACCTTAGTTACAAGAAGGTTCTAGCATATTCAAGAATGGTCAATGCCTAATGTAACTAGATAGTTAGTAGGTAACTAGTAGTTAGCAAAGAAGCTAGAAAACCTAACTAAGTTAGTTTAATTTGGTCATGACACAATTGAATTAGAAACTTAGTTAGTTTTCTATTGATTCCATAGTTTGGAAATTTCAAGAACTTGATGACTCAAGTCATCTAAGCCTATAGAAAACAAGCTTGGAGGCAAAGGCTTGAAGATTAACCTTTGATTCAATCTATGGCTATTGAAACTTCAAAAAGTGGCTAGATGAATTTAGACACTCTCTTGGTGTCCAGGGGGGCTCACGGTTTTAGGCTTTAGGAGAAGCAAAGTAAGACTCTTCATTCATTTCATTTCATCTTCATCATCTTCCTAAAGTAAGCTTCATAAAATTCTCTCTATTTCTCTCAAGAACACCTCACGGCCACACCATTCCATACCATCCCCCAACCTTCAATAATTTTCACCAATTATATTCTTGAATCCTTACCTTATTTCAAGACACTTTGTAGTTGAAGTCTTGATCAAAATCATCCATCTTCAAGGAGTTCTTTCAAAGTCAAAACTATGCACAAAAACTCTCATCCTTTTCTTTCTTTTAATACCACATGGCCAAAGTGCCCAAATACCATATCCAACCCTCTATAGTACCATCCAAACATAGATCTTGAATCTAGATGCAAATCCAAGGAACTTTCATGTTGAGACTTTCTTCTAAATCCATCATCTTCAAGTATTTTTCCTAAGCTCAAGTTTGAAGGCTTTTGGGGTGAAGTTCTTGATCTTCATCTTTAATCTTATTTTAAAGTTCTAAACCATGATTTGAATCCATGGTTAACTTAGTTAAGCTTTAGATATTAATATTACATGTTTTCTTTGTTTAAAGTTCTACTTGGTGGAGAACATCAACTTGAAAGGAGACATACATGGAGCTTAGGAGCATCTCCAAAAGGTAAGAGGGAGAATAACCTCATTAACCATTCATGGTGATGAGGAATGAAATTTGTATGTATGGGTGAAGAATCCATGTGAGGATTGATTTACCCGATTGTGTATGCTTACTTGTATATATGTTTATTTATTTTTATGTGATTTTAGTATGTTAATAACATGCATGAAATTGGTATGATTATTTATTGTTCATATGTTATGTTTTAATTGTCATATTATGTATAGGTTTGATGTGATATAAGTTTGATGATTTAAACATGTTATATGCTATGAATGTATATTGGAAAGGAAAGAATTTTGGTCCCAATGACCATAGAGGCTCACGGCCTTCACACTAATTTTTGGGTGTGTCAAGTTGAAAATATTTTATAAAGGATGGACATAGAAGAGTAGGAGATGAAGAATTGAATTAATAGTTTATAAAGTGGAAAAAGGGTATGAATTAAGGTTTTACAGGTTGAGAAAGTAAGTGAACAAAGTTTTATTATGGGAAAAGAGTGGATTTTTAGTTATGAGAAGGAAAATGAATTTAAAGGGTGATTTGAGATGTTTAAGTATTTTATTTTAAAGTGGTTTAGTGAAGGTCAATGGATAATAAATTTTGAAGATTGTGATTTAGCCAAAGTAACAAAGTTTTATGAACAATGTTGGAAAATTAATTTATAATTTGAAGTTGCTAACGTATAGCTCAACCATTTGGGTTTTGAAGCGCGTTAGAGGATATTGATCTATACAATTTGATCAAATTAAAAGTAATGTAAATTCTTGTGAAGAAAATATTAGAAGATTTTATTATATTTGAATAAAACAAATTTTGAGAAAAATGTCATAAATTATTACTTAGAGGAGTTTTTATGAGAAAAGAATGGGAAATGATGCCAATAATATTTTTAAACATGGAGAGTGTCGGAATTGAATTTAGAACGTTAAAAAATATTTTATACAGTGAAAAACAATAGAAAAATTTTATGCATTTCAAAAATAATGATTTTTGAGCTACGCGATTTAGAAAACATTTAAATACTTTTACGCGATTGCAAAAACGTTGAAAATATTTACGTGATTTGAAAACGTGACAAAAGTGTCACTCAATTGTGAAAACGTGGTAAAAGTGCTATGCGATTGAGAAAATAGTTGTTTGCTGTAGAGCCGACGTATTGGACCCAAAAATGTTGGAGAATGGATTTTGCCCGTGGTGGCTTATTTGATGCATCGAATCATTGATCATGCATTGTGTAAGTCAAGTGGACTTTGTTAAGGCTGATGGCCTAGGAGATTGAATTTACACCTTAGTGCGGGTGAGATTTGTGTAGTGAAGGTCTTTGATGGATCTTGGGGACGTCGGGGTGCGGAATGCCATTGGTGGCCAAATGGTTGCTCAACTTTGTCTTGGTAACTGACGCAAACACATTGACGATCTCGACGTGACACGATACCTATTCGTGATTTGGTGAGAATGTCTTGTATATGCCATCACGCGCGAATTGATGAAAATGTGGCACTTGAATTAAGGCTGACGAGATGCAGATATGTACTCCCTCATCATTCTCTCCGAATTTGTTTAGCTCCATGGAGTAGGAAATGGTACATATACTGTTGTGGCATAGTCGGTACATATACTGTTGTGGCATAGTCAGTACATATACTATTGTGGCATAGTCGGTACACATGTCATTTGGGGATATACTTAGTAGATATTATTGTGATATTACTAATGTTCATATTATTGTGATATATGTTAATTGGATTATTTACTAGTTGATGACATGACTATAATTATGATTCTGTGTATTTCTATATTGAATGATTCTACTGTCTGTACTATTTCACTATTGCCATGATGGTATTGATGTAGGGGTTCTCACCTCTTTGTATTATTGTTTGGTCTGTTTCTATTTTATGTTAATGTCTGTGAAGATGACAATGGCTGCCAGAAAGGATTTGTGAGGTTTCGTTAGTCTACAGTTTCTCAAAGGTGCTGATGCTTGGTGTGTCTATTGGGATACGGGACATATAGAGTATTGTGGAGACATTACTCTATCCATAAGTTGGACCCGCCAAGGGGCCACTACTTTTGCTGGTTGGATACGTAGAGTTTGTTATGCCTATCAGGGAGTTGTGGAGTGATCTTCACTATACTCCTAGGGAGGAATCGTAGTATTTTCTGCTCAGATTTTTGTCCGTCGAGGTACTTTCCAGTCAGAGAATTTGGATACGAAGGAGAACTTTCCTTCCAATTGTCTTGAACTTGGGCAAGTTTAGGTCTGATTATATTGTTTGTAAGTGTATTTTGAGAATATAAGCTTTATGTATTTTATGCTATTATTGATTTATGAGATGGAAAATAAATAATTTAATATGTTTGTATTTTCCTTATTTAGTGAAGATTAAGTTATCAATAAAAAGGGAAAATTTCCAACTCATATTTTATAAAGATAAAATGATTTATAAACTTGGGGTATAGTTTCAAACATTTTTGTCGAAAATGCAATACCCTACGGAGGGTGTTATACTTTTCTCGCTTCTCATGTTTCTTGACAAAGAGCTTAACTCACTGTTTTGTCCTTGGTATAGTGTTTACCTCACTTCTCTACCTTACTTGACAAGATTTATTTGGTCTCTCTACTTGCCTGATGTGAAGGAATTAGAAGGCTATTTCCTCTACACATCTGGTAAAGTGTTTTGCTCACATCTTTACCTTCATAAAGTGCTTTTCTCGCTACCTTGTGTCATAATTCCATCTTTAGCAAAGAGCTTTGCTCACTGCTTTGCAAGGTCAAGGGTTTTAACTCACTCCCTTAGTTAGGATAATTGTGCTATGGTTTAGCTTTAACTATTAAAGGAACCATCTCTTGATTAATGATTCATTACAACACAACTCAGTGAGAGAAAAGAGCATTAATCAAAACTTGCATGTTTAACCCAACTTTTACTACAAGAGGGTAATCTATGCCTCTATGATAATGTTAACTTTCTTATCATACTTGTATCTAGCTTACCTTACTATCACACCTCAGGTGGTATTCTAAGCTACATTATTGTGTTTAAGGTCTTAAACACCTCTTTTAAACAATTCTTAACTTTCAGAATGTTCAAAAGTTTTAACTTGTTCATATATGCTAGGTGGTGATTTCTACCATGAAATACCTCTATGAGCGTCTTATCACTCTCTAGGAAACATATTTGTAACAACCCAACTATTAGGAAACTCAAATTCCTCAAGATAAAAATCCTAGAATTTGCTATCTATGGGCACTTAGTCGCCTACTTTCTCAGCGCTTAAACGCTGACCTCCAGTATCAAACTGTGTGATTTCTAGACTTATCTAATTATATAACACTTCTAATATCTTCTCTAAGTCCAACTTCAAATCTTACACACTTCCAGTTTTCATCTGGACTACACATAAAATGTGAAGAGAACTTAGAACATTCTTCGAGTTGCTCCCTATACTAATCCACAATAATATCCCATTTACTCAAGTCTCAGAAATTCTGATTCCCTTGCTATCTGCAACTCTAAGGAATACTACTTGTCTAAAAAAGTAACTCTAAACACTTCTCAAGTGATTTGAATACTTAATATCTATAGTAACATCTTAACTTGACCCATCAGTTTTCGGCCTCTCATACTAACTGATAAGAATCAAAGGACACTCGGTGTTCATCGGTGCATGCATGACCACAAAGATCTCTACTATCTCGTGAAACTATTTAACAGCCCTAAATGAACCATACTCACCATTGAAGAACAAAAAAGTAACTCTACTAAACCGTGAGGAATTCTGATTCCTCTTTAGTTCCTTATTGTCCATCAACTTCCCTAACGAGTCCTTTTCTAACTTTTCTAATGATCTTCTACTAATGGCAGTATGCTCTCTCATTGTAGTAGCCATCTCTCTAAGAGCTCTGGTCTTTACCAGTCTCCTAGTCTTATGGGTTCACCTAGTAGTTGCTATAGTTTTTTGTTCACACGATAACCATTAAGATTCATACCTAAGGCAAATCATACAATTCCATTTGCATATCTCAATATGAGATAAAATAATGCACATCACCCTACTAAACTACTGCTCATGCCTAAGCATAGTCAGTCCATACTCTAGCTCAATAGGATGAACTGTTATGATACCATAATGTAATGCCCTAGGACAAATATCTTGATATATTTGAATATACCAAGATATACAGTACTAGCTACGTCACTTACTACATAACTAACTACTAATATCTCTACAACAACCATGCAAGTCATTATAGAAAGCCTTGAGAGAATGCGAAAAACTTAATATCTTATACATATATTGTTTGTCCCTTTATTAGGCCGCAAGTGCACGAGTCATAGAAGTAATACAGATACAAAGTATAAGTTCGTTTCCCACAAGTATAAATGGCTTCCATTAATAAATAACAACCAATAGATAGCTAAATTCTATTTAAGAACATATAAAATAAGAGAAATGCATAGAAACTAAATCTAAAGTCTACAAAGCAATAAAGATAATGATTTAGAGATCTAGGGAATCCTTTTTCATCTCCTATTTCATACTAATGATATGTAATCTTTATAAGCAACATCAATGAATTGTTAAGTTAGCTTGAGAATCTGATTTAGTTAAAAACCTATGCCTAGGTCAATTAACCCTAGTGTAATTTACCTAATCCCCTATGTTTCCATGAGAATTAGTGAAAACTCCACTAATGAACGATCTATTCTCAAACACCCGTTATACATGGCTAAAAGGGATATTTCTATCTAGTTAGCAAATCAACTTATCCATGCCAATTGAACTCATCGAACATGCATCAACCATACGCATGATCTAAGATCCAATTCCTATGTCTAAGTTCATCAGATTTCAACAAATCATTCAAAAGCTGATCAAACCTTCAAAAGCATTAAGAACCATATGATTGAACAAAGCTAAACATCAATATATGCTCAAAAAATAACATAAACATCAATATTCATAGAATGGATTCAAAGTATCCCTAAATACAGCTTGGCTAAACATTGAACACGAATTTATACAACAAAAAGACAAGTTCAAAATAGAGGGAAGAAAGAAAAGCAAAGGGAGAAGAGGAAGGAAGCCATAGATATTATCCTTGAAGCTTTAATCTTCTTCCATGAAGAAGATGACCTCCAACCAGGCCTCCTTGGGCCTCTAATCAGACCAGAAATGAAGTTCCAGCCGTAGCCTCTCTAAAACCTAAAAAGCACTCTTTAGAAAATTTGTAAAATTTCTATTTATAGACTCAGAAAACAGAGTTATGCTACGACATTCAACTTCTTACGCTGCGGCACGATTCTATTTAGGTCATCACACTGCGACATTTAGTGCCTGTGTAATGCACCTAAATCTAGCAACAACAGCACAATCGTCATTACACCACAGTTACTAAATCCAGGCATGTCACAGTCACAAAGACATTAATTTAAAAATAATTTATTTCCATTGTGCATTAGTAGAAATTAGGAGCCTCGAAATGAAATATAATCAGTGCCCAACTATTTTACACATAACCATTGAAATAAAAACATATTCCATATATATGTATATTAGTCATCCTTAATACAAATCATTGATAACACAAAATATAATACTTACAGAGTCAAATAAAATATAGCGAGAATTAAAACACAAAAGGGGAAAAGTAGTAATCCTTGGGAGAGGCACTACTAGCGGACAAGGCTGCAACCCCATGCATATGTGACACTCGGTGTCCCAGCCAATACGATAGGCATCAATACCCCCACGAAGTTGCAATCGCACGTAACCGAATAAATCTCGTCCGAATGCCAGATCGAGAATGATGATTCGTCCCAATCCAATCAACAAAGGTGTAGGCCCTCATCTTCTTCCTCACGATCTTTTATCAAATATATATATATATATATATATATATATATATATATATATATATATAACAGAAATACAAGAATACAAGAAAAAGGTGAGATATCCTACTTACATTACCAATTATGGCAGTAAAGAAATAGAACGGCGTAGAGCGCCCACATAGCATTTCAGCATATATATTCATCAACAGTGACAATAGAATATACAGTAAGAGTAGGACAACGATACATAGCAGCAAGAATCAACAATAACAGGTAACCATCAATAGCACCCCAAGCAGTCAACAGAGTCTCAGATAATGAACAATTAAAACATTTCAGATAATCATGGCATCAATATAACAATAGTATAATCATCATATAAAAGAGTGTCATATGATATGTGGACTCACAATGCCAACTCTCAATGCCGACTCACAATACCGACTCACAATGCATATGCACTTGGTACCAAGATTTTCTATTCTATTTCAAAGATGAACATTCCGGTAGATTTGCCCCCCCTCAATGACAGTCTACGAGACCACGAAGAGAAAATGCTTGTCAGGCGTGTGATGCGTTGCAACGACTTATCATGGCCAAGGGTATAATAATGTGATAACATAATCACGAAATCAACCACCGCGCCTCACAGTCCTCGGTCAGATCCTACCACGGGATCACATTATCCAATTCTGGTTCATTTACCATAAAAAGAATAGTGATTTGTCAGGCTCATAATGCGTGCAATTGGCATACACTGTGCCTTACGCCCCTCTACAGATCCATCACAGACCTCACCATTCAATTCTCAATAATTCACTGCGTAAAGAATGATGATTTGTCGGGCCCGTAATACGTGCAATCAGTATACACCGTGCCTTACGCCCCCCATAAATCCATCATTGACCATATTATTTGGTTCGCAATCATAGACTCATGCAACCTTTTAACAGTCATCGACTGAGCAATTTGTTCAATGCATACTGATTTAATATAATCATAGGCTCATCCAACCTTTTAACAGTCATAGACTGAGTAAATTGTTCAATACGTTAATTCAATTCATAATCATAGGCTCATCCAGCCTTTTAACAGTCATCGACTGAGCAAATGTCTAATGCATGTTGACTCCATGCACAATCATGTATATTCAATATGTTCACATATATTTCACAATACACAGTTTCCATAACATGTCACAATTTGGCCAATTTAAGCATCAATAATTCTCAATAACAATACGTATATATGTCCCTCGTTCCACACATACCACAATTTCCATGTTATGGATCCAAAAATTCCATTTTCAAAATCATTTCTCCATTATTGGTTTGGATATATAATCCTATCACATTTAAGTAAAATAAAATCCTTGAATCTAGGGTTTAAGGTTTATGTGGAGTTACAAGGGATAAGAAACCACATTTTCATCATTTTCAGCTCAAAATCTCATTTTTTTTGGATCTTGGTAATCGATTACATGACTCTGGTAATCGATTACCAGCTCAATAGAACCTCTGTAATCGATTACAAATTGATTGTAATCAATTACATAGCTTCCCAGAAACATGATTCGTAACTCCAGGGACTTGGTAATCGATTACAAGCTGCACAGAACCACCATAATCGATTACAGACGGGATGTAATCGATTACATGATTCCCAAAATCATGATTTTCTAACTCCAAAGGCTTGGTAATCGATTACAGATGTTGTGAAATCGATTACCACACGTAAACTTGTGGAAAAATGATCTTTAGGTCATCTGAACTCAAACCAAATCAATCCCACAACATTTTCAACATCAAGTTAACTCAGATATGCATCCAAAATCACATCAGGGCAGTCAATGACTCATGCAAATCCAACCAAATACACCATTATGAAAAACAATCATAACAAAGAGAGAAATCCACACATAGATTGCTTCAATAACAACAACATACAAGACATCTCATTACTACCAAGATTGGGTGAAGAGGATTTTCTCCTTCTTACCTAAATGAAGACAATCACAATGATGTTAGCTCCTTTTTGTTCTTGATTTTCATTTTCACCTTCAAGAAAACACTAATGTGAGTGACTTCCATAATGTCCACTCAAGCCATGGAATGATGAGTTCTTGGTCACATAGTGACCAAGAAAAACGAAAATGAGAAGAAAATGGAAGAAAGGTGAAGACTTTACCTCAAAGCTTCAAGCTTTAGCTTCAATGGTGGAAAATAGAAGAAAAAGAAGAAGAAAAAGAAGAAGAAGAAGAAGAAGAACCAAAGGATGACCACCAAAG
This sequence comes from Ormosia emarginata, assembly GCA_029884605.1. Taxonomy (NCBI): domain Eukaryota; kingdom Viridiplantae; phylum Streptophyta; class Magnoliopsida; order Fabales; family Fabaceae; genus Ormosia; species Ormosia emarginata. Next base: position 19,248,739 of record JAQQTP010000074.1, on the reverse strand, counting down.
AGAGTAGCCTTGGAATGGTGGAAGGAAACAAGGAATGTGATTTGTTTAGCAACCAATAGAGATAGTCTCCAATGTGTGTGTGTGTACCGTGGAGAACGAAGAAGAAGAGAAGAAATGTTAGGTGTTTTTGTGTGTTGAAATGTGAGAGTGAAGTGATAAAAGTGAGAATGTGAAAAGGGGATATTTGGCTCCCAAAATGGCCTCTACCGTAGGAGTGTGGGGAGGGAATAGAGAGAAATGAAATAGTGGGAAAATTTCTTGGAAGCTTCCCTTACAAGCTTGGATTAAATTAATCTTCTTTTTGAAAATAAAGCTAATGGATGTGACACAAAGTAGATTTTTTAATAATGTGATAAGGTTTTTAATACATGTTATTATTTAGTAGACAATTGTTACAATTGACTGACGTCAGTATTAATTTATCTGACAGATAAAATTTACACAATGATTATTATTTTATCTGTTAAAATTTCTCAAAAAAAAATGTGAAACCTCACAAACCGTGTCTGACCTTGGGTTTAGTAAGATCCCCCGTCGACGTTTCCATAGCTCAAGGTTCTCGAGAAAAATATATCATTTTCCCGGCTCCGCTTGGTGCACGTAAAATGAGAAATAATATTAAAATATTTCGTGTTATCTAAAAATTACAAAAAAATTCACAAATATTATAAAATGAATATTTGTCATAAAATTATTAATTTTCAAGATGTTACAACTCTCCCCTTCAAATAGAAATTTCGTCCTCAAAATTTCCATATCTTAGAATAACTACTGATGTTGTCCCTTCATCTTATCTTATAACGTTCGTGTCGCGTTCCTAGCTACGCCAACACAAGTCACTCTTACCAATGTGATCTCTTTACCTTTACGGAAAATATTCCATAGGTTAAACTTCTTTTTAATTACACTGCGTCCAATTTGATGACATGGCCAGATCGGAGATATACTTTTGTAATTACGACATGTGAAAGGTATTATGAAGATTTAGAAAGAAAAGATGGAAGAATTTGTTGACAAGCTACCGGACCAAATCCGAAGTGGAATCTGATATCATCTGAAGGATTTAGGAGTGAGTGTGCTGGCAACTCTAACGAGATGATACTCATTTAGTAACGTCTCTCCTTATTTCTCACTACTAATACTTTTGTGTTAGATTTTGATATATCTTGGTCACTTTTCTACTTTTCTTAAATTTCTCCCAACAGACCATTTGAAATAGTAACCACACTTGGATATACCTCATCCGGTGTCCTTTTCAATGACAACCACTTGTCCTGATGATTGCTAAGGGTATTGATCGTAGCAAATGTCTCCACACTCTCAGAGTAGGTGCAGCTGCAGCCAACCCCAAGTTATGAGTTGGGTGATTCTCAATGCTTCCTCAACTACCTTGTGGTGTAAGTCACAACTTCCCAACTTTGCATGAGCACACATCCTAGACCTTAATGCGAAGTGTCACAAAGCACTTTAAATGTTCCATTGGGATCAGGTAGAACCAGAACTAGCGAGTATTCGAATGTTTCCTCAATCCTTGGAAACTTTCTTTATGCGTGTTAGTCCATAGAAGTTTCGATTCTCTTCTTGTAAGCTGAGCAAAATGTCATATTATCTTAGAGAATCCATCAATACTTCTTTAATAAAAACTAACTAATTCCACCAGCTATGTGTCCCTTTTATGGTCTTCGATCTTTCCGTTTGAAGAACTGCTTCAACCTCTTAGGATTCCATAATAATTCCTCCATTAGGAATTTCATGATCCAAAATTGAATCTCCTCAAACGGGAATTCTTACTCTAATACCTTGGCATTTACTTCCTCTCCTTTAAAGTCAGGAAACTATACCGAGACGTCCCATGTGTCTCTCCATATTTTCAAGAATAGATCAGAATGTCATCATTAATGGCAATGACAATTTTGTTCTAGGTAAGGATGAAAGATACAATTCATGTCACTCAAGAATACGACAAGAGCATTTGTTACTCCGAATGGCATCACGAGATACCCATAATGCCCATAGCGCGTTCGAAAATCATTTCGGCAACATTCTCAATCTCCCACGATTTAATGACAACCCGGACGTACGTCTATCTTGGAGAGAACGATAACTCCCTTTTCGATGATCCATCAAATCGTTTATCTTTCTCCGAGGACACTCATCCTTAATCGTAGTCCTATCCAATTAGGTGACAGTCCTCATCTCGCTAGGAAGTTCCATTCTTCTCCTTAGCTGACAGCATTATAGCTCATTGTACGAAACTCTTGACTACCAGAGTGACACTCATATTCCCCTTACTTTTGGTCCTCTACGGAAAACATTAACATGTACCCTCAGACTCCTTTCGCTCACAAAGCTCCAACTTTGTTGGCCGTTATGAATTCAGAAGTCTTAGTTTTGAAAACCACTAAGGTTCTTATCGGAATGCTCTAGTAGATAATAACCAAAAAATGACTGATCAATTTCTAAAATCATGAACTCTAATAGGTATGATTTTAGGTAAGCAAGATAGATCAATAAAAGATTCAATCTTTAGTAGGAACAGGATAGATTAAACAAACTTAGGTGTCAACAACAAGTCTTAGTAACAGAAATGGAAACAACTAAGTCGAAGATAAAAAAGATACAGATGAATCCAAATGATCTATATAGTTACAAATTGTAAAAGGAGGGGTTACCCCCAGAATTATACAGCACGATTATGGGATCATCACTTGAGGCATAACTTCCATTATTTAGATCTCCAAATTTAGAGGTCTCAACAACACCCAAGGTATAAATTCTGGCTTCTGCTTGTGGTTTCACAACCTTTGCAACATCAATTGATGACTTTGCCTCTGCTTGGTTGCATTTGTGGGAAAAGTGTCCAGGCTTTCCACATTTAAAGCAGATTATCCCTTTGATCTTACACTCTCTCATGAAGTGGTTCTTTCTACATTTCATGCATCTTGACGAAGATCTACCACCCCTAGCACTTTCTCCATGAGTTGGGTGTTGTTGTTGCTTCCCTGATACTCGTGAATATGGTTTTCGCTTAAACTGATTAATCTTTCTATTATTCCTCCTTTGGAATCTAGGCAGTCCAAGGTTGCCCCAAAGTCGGCTTTCCTCCAACTGATTCTGAACTTCAATTTCCAATTCTCGCTGCTGTATGGCCCCTTGACCTTGGTGAGTTGTCCTCTCAGCTATCTTTTGTTGTTCTTCTGCAGTCGTAGCCATACTCCCATTGTCTTGTCCTGCACTCACATGTGTACGTTTTCCACGAGCTATTGACTTTCTGCGAATACGGACAAAACATAACACAACAAAACAAACATAATTATTTCAAACAACATTGTCTCATCTCGAAAACCAAACACAAAGAGTCACACAATTCAAACAAGACAAGTTCAATTCACGAATCCTAACAGTCTCCAACTCGAGCTTCTTCATTCTGCCTTCCATGGCGTAACTTCTACAAGTTGTCAACCCCTAAACAGCTTCTCAAACCAAACTTACACCAGTTATTCCTTTCTCTAGAAGATTGGTTCCCCAAAATCTTTTGATCTCCTTACTAAAAGTGTAATACCCCAAAATTTATTTATTTTATTATAAATGTTCATTTCATAATATTTGTGATTTTCTGAATTTTTTCTGAATTTTTCTGAGAACGTAGAATATTTTAATATTATTTTTCGTTTTGCGTGCAAATTGAGTGGAGTTGGGAAAATGAGATATTTTTCCTAGAGAATCTTGATATGTGGAAACGTCGATGGGGGATCTTACTAAACCCGAGGCTGGACATGGTTTACGAGGTTTCATATTTTTTGAGAGAAATTCAACAAACGAATGACAAAACGCTGTGTAAATTTCATCTGTCAGATTAATTAATACTGACTTCTGTCGACTGTAACTATTATCCATTGGATAATAGCATGTAAAAAATCTTACCATATTATCCAAAATCTACTATGTGTCACATTCTTTAACTTTATTTACAAAATGAAGATAAAGTTAATTCAAAACCCATTATAGGAAGCTTCCAAGAAGTTTCCTTATTAACATATTTTCTCTCTCTTCCCTCTCCATTCTTCTTCACGGCAGAGGCCATTTAGGAGCCTAAATATTCGTATTCCTACTTTATTACCTTATTCTCACATTTCTAAACACCAAATACACTTATCACCTTTTCTCTCCTTCATTTCTCTCTTCTTCTTCCTCCTCCACCGTACACCCATTTCCTGGAGGCAATCTCTATAGTTTGCTTCACCATCACATTTCTAGCTTTATTACACCATTCCAAAACCATCCTCCTTAGTGGTCATCCTTTGGTTCTTCTTATTCTTCCATTATCCACAATTGAAGCTAAAGCTTTGAGCTTTGAGGTAAAGTCTTCAACTTTCTTCTATTTTCTTCTCATTTTCGTTTTCCTTGGTCACCTATGTAACCAAGAACCCACCTTTCCATAGTTTAAGTGTACAATGTGGAAGTCACTCACTTTGGTGTTCTCTTGAAGGGGGGAGAATGAAAATCAAAGAGCAAACAAGAGTAGCACCATTGTGTTGTCTTCATTTAGGTAAGAGGGAGATGATCCTCTTCAACCAATGTTGGTAGTAAAGAGATGTCATGTGTGTTGTTGTTGTTTGAGGGATCCATGGGTGGATTTCCCTCTTCATTATGTGTTGTTCTTTCTTCTTTTCACAATGGTGTATTTGGTTTGATTTGTACGAGTTATTGATTTCCTTTATGTGATTTTGGATGTATGTTTGAGTTAATATGATGTTGGGAATGTTATGGATTGATGTGGTTTGTGTAACACCCCTTTGGAGGATGTCACATATAAAAGAAAATAAAAGAAATAGAAATAAAATCTACCCAAGTTGTGAAACATTAGTTAAATATTATTACGGGTTGTAAAATAATTCCTGATAGACAGAAATATGATATAAAAAGATAATGCGGAAAATACGAAATAAAAAAAAAACATCATTACTGATAATATACATATGGTTAAGTTATAAGTTGTACAAATAATTTACAACTAAGACTACAAATATTTAAACAAAAACAAGAAAGAAAGCAATAAAAGAGTTAATATATACAGACATACGCTGACGCGCCCAAAAAAACATCATGGTTATCTAATCCTCTGATGGATCACTATCAGCCTGAAAATGATCATCAGGGGATAAATATCCCGGATGCCTCGACACACGGCGATAACGGGATCGCGCAGTCGATACGATGCTTATCTCACTAGGCTTAGGGTTTTCAAGCACCCCAATAACGCCTAATGGATAAGGGCAACTCTAAGTGCGAAATAACGTCGTCGTCATGACAGTTCTTCATCAAAACGATGACGTAGGATCACGGTCACACGTCTCGCATAAGTCACGAGTCACGGTCTCCTCGTAGATGCCAAGCCGAGCACCTCCATGAAATACCAGCTCTATGAATCCCAAAAATCTGGCGTAGCCATCCTCACAATCAATCCGGAGGATATGGATGATCGGATGGTTCTGCTCGTCAAACCGATCGTCGTCATTGCCGGTCTTCCTCCTCTTCGGGGTACACGATCTCAAGAGGCATGTTCCTCATCCTCGAAGTCTTTACCGCGTAAAATAAATAAACATAAAATACATATAACAAAGAGGTAAGACAACATAAAATCATCACAACATGGCCAATAAAAAGATGACAAACAATATATACATACGCTTCATGCAATACATAAAGCTTTAACAATTATAATAATTAATTGAAGTAAAATTTAGGTATCATCACAATATGTCACTTCACGTATAAAACCTCACAGATAAAATAAGAAATATAAATAAACAGATAAGATATAATAATAAATAATAACAAGAATCAGATAAAATAAATAAATAAAATACAGATAAAATAAATAGATAAGATGGAAACAAATAGACATAGAGATAAATAATATAACAAAATCCTACTCCATGGAGCTAAAAAAAAAACACAAGTATCAGAGAGAGGAATGATTCGCAAAATCTAATAGTACCACGGCTGCCCCACCAACTATTCCGCGGTCACACGTTGCGTCTATAGCCCCACGACACAGGAATCCATCAATCCAGGCGTGGTGTAGTTCACGGTCTCACGTTGTGTCACTACAGGCAAATGTACTACTAGATTCCACCAATCTCGATTAAATATAGTGTATGTTGAGTACCATAGTGCGCTATCGGTTTACCACGGCCCAATGAGCTACCAACTGTCCACATGTGGGATCCCGTACACTAAAGTCTCCAAGTTCATTAGAACAATGAACCACACTACGTTTATCGCATCGACACCACGATGTGATTCGTCTCGTCAACCAATCCACCAAATACATGGCACACATAAAAAAAAAATAGATGGAAAGCCTGTACGGGTTCACATTTTCCCGACAGCAAATAATTCTCAAAAACCTGTACGGGTTCACATTTTCCCGACAGTAAATAGATTTTCAAAAGCACATGCGGGTTCACATTTTCCCGACAAAGATATAGATTTTCAAAAGCACATGCGGGTTCACTTTTTCCCGACAAAAAAAATAAATATGGTTACGGTCAATCGCATAGAAATTTTATCGCGTTTTGAAATCTCATCGTTTTTACAAACGTTTAAAAATCGGGTAAAGATATTTTTCTGTTTTTAAAATCGCGTAGCATTTTTAATACGTTTTCTCAATCGCGTAGGATTTTTAAATCATTTTCTTATTCGAATGCCTTTAAAATTACTTGTTTAAACAGATAGAAATAGTCTTGAGTACTTTTAAACTACGTAGAATAGTTTTTCATACCGCATACTTGTCATTAGGATATTTTTACTATCTTATAGATTCATTTTTACTAAAAATTGACAATTTTTGTTTATAAACTTATAATAGTGGTTTTCTAAATTTTCCATAAAATTTTCTATTTACCTAATTTTTTAACCATATAATTTAATTCTTTTTGAAATCTCTAACATGCTTCAAAACCAAAAGTGAGCTATATGTTATAAAATTTCTTAACATTACTGTATTTCCTTCCTAATGATAAAATCACTAGTTTTTAACCTTTAAACTTAATTCTACTCAACTTGCTTCCTCAAAAATCATTATAGAAACTTCTTCTTAACTTGGGTTATCTCTTTTTGATTGAAAAAGATTTGGAATCAAGTTTTAAAAATCATAATTACCTATAGTGGCATGTTGGCCGAATTTTATAAAATTTTCTCATTTGATTTCTAAATCATGTCAAAGGTATTATCTTATCTAAATTCATTAAATCATGTTATAAAGTAATGATTTTGAATCAAATAAATCTTTTAGGCATGTTGGCCCAAAATGTACTAAATCTTTACCATTTGATTTATAAATTCCTTTTCTTTGATCAAAACCATTTAAAACCTTCTTATTTCTCCTAATCAATTTAGTTGCACTTTAGGAAAAATGAAGAGAACATTTTGGTCCTCACATTTTGGCATTGCCGTGAGCTAGGGAATGTGTTCTTTGGAACACTCATGCAAATTTACACATGTTATTCACATCCTAAACCTTATCATACAATTCTAACACATGCATTTATATCTCTAACACATGCAAAATATTTCTAACACATGCAAAATATTTCTAACACATAAAACCTAAATTAAAGCTTATAGACATACAATCAAAAGCTAATAGACATGCAAAATTATTACAATCACCAAACAAGAAAGCTACTAACACATAACACTTAAGCTACTAGCAACCACAAAAATTAACAAATACACATCAATAAACACACCACAACCGAATCCTTATGGATTCTACAAACAATCCATCTTCTTACCACCATCAAGGGATGATAAGAATTGTCTTCCTCTTACCTTAAATGAAGACAAAAAGTTTGCTTTCACACCTCCTATGGTTCGGTTTTCACTCCACCAAATACCTAAAAATCTCAAATAAAATCTACATGTTACTAACCATGAAAAAGAAGCTAAACCATGGAAAAATCATGGCTTAGAACTTTGAAAAAGAATAGAGAAAAGAAAAGCATGAAATTTTACCTTCTAGGTAAAACTTTCAAAGTTAGTTTCCAAGCCCTAGATAGAAGAATTTGAAGAAACTCCCAACTACAAAGGTTCTTAGAATGGTGTTTAGGTTAAGGAAACTTGGTTGGAAAAATTTTTGGATGGTTGGAGTGTTAGGAAACTAGCTTGGCCGAATGGAAGGGGAAAAATGGACAACAATGGTGGCTAGGGTTTTGATGAGAGAGAAGAGAGAAAAGTGATGAAGATGGAAGGTGATTTTTGGTCTCCTTAGGTCTCTTGGCCGTAGCACTAAGTGAGGTGCAAGGTGGGCACCTTGCTTGGCTTCATCCAAGCCATTGGATGAATCAAAGGCCAAGATCAAGCCTTGGTGAGCAAGCTTGAATCCCATTGGTTGGTTCCCGTGACTCACATGCTTGAGTCACACAACGTATAAATGCTCTGTGAGTCACTAGCTGAGTCAGCCTATTCTGGAAAGTTCTACAACTTACGGTGATTAATTAAGCTACCGATCTAACCGTTCTGCTAATTGTGGGTCCCGCAAAATATTTCCGGGTCCATTGTCACTAAAACATACTTGACTAATAAAATAATATTATAATAATATAAAATTATTTTATTTGTGATTAAATCCTAAAAATTAAAAGATTATTTTTAGTCTCATTCAGAATCGGGTTAAGTAAGATCCCCCAATTCTAAATAATAAAAATAAGATTTCCCGGCCTGGAAAAATATTATTTTCCGCCTCGAGCAAATCACACAAAAAGTCCATAAAAATTCACAGACGGTATTTTCGGACATTAAATCAAGAAGAAAACAATTAAAAACAGACAAAAACAAATAAAACAAGATGCGTTCGGGACGTAACGGTCATTTTCCCATTTTTTCCCACAACGTAGGTAATCGTCCAAAACGTTCAAATAAAATATCCAGAAGATTATTTAGTCAGTGTATATCTTTCGAAAAAATTAATACAATAGCTCGAAAAATTTTTTTATTTTATCGTCTCGAAACAAATTACGTAAAACGATCAAATAAAATTTGAGCCTCAGTATTATCGTAATTGTTTTCATACGTAAATCGAGAACGAAAAAATAGGGACACAACGGTCATTCATACAAAAGCATGAAAAACGTAGAAAAGACATTCGAATATTTTCTAAAAATTGGGGCGTTACAACTCTCCCCAACAAATAAAAATTTCGTCCTCGAAATTCGATGTTCATCAAAACAAATGAGGATATTGATCCTTCATTTTATCTTCCAGTTCCCAAGTAGCTTCACCCATCATATCATTCCATATAACCTTCACTAGCTCGATCATCTTCCCTCGAAGCTGCTTTATCTTTCTGTCTTATTCGACGGGTAAAGTTTCGTAAGTCAAATTCTCCTTTAACTGCACATCATCTGGCTGTATAACATGTGTCGGATCTGGTATATACTTCCGCAACTGAGACACATGAAACACGTCGTGCAAATTGGATAGAAAAGGCGGCAAAGCAATCTGATATGCTACAGGACCTATACGTCGGATAATCTGATATGGTCCAATGAATTTAGGAGTAAGCTTCTTAGACTTAATCACTCTTCCGACACCAGTCGTAGGAGTAACTCTTAAGAACACATGCTCACCCTCCTTAAACTCAAGAGATCGTCTTCGTTTGTCCGCATAACTCTTTTGTCTGCTTTGCGCCGTCCTCATCTTCTCTTGTATCATCTTGACTTTATCCGTAGTCTGTTGTACAAGTTCCGGTCCAACAGTCATACTCTCCCCATCTTGATACCAACATAGCGGCGTTCGACATCGTCTTCCATACAATGCTTCATAAGGTGCCATTCCGATGCTTGCGTGAAAACTATTGTTGTAGGTGAATTCTATCAAAGATAAAAATTCATCCCAACTTCCCGTTGTTCCAAAACACAAGCCCGTAACAAATCCTCCAAAGACGTATAGTTCTCTCTGCATCGACCATCCGTCTCGTGGATGATAGGCTGAACTTAACCGTAACTTGGTTCCCATAGCTTCTTGCAGACTTCGCCAAAATCTTGACGTAAACCTTGGATCTCTGTCGGAAACTATACATGTAGGCACTCCATGTAATCTGACAATCTCGCTGATGTACAACTGGGTTAATTTTTCCAACGAATATTTAATATTGATTGGTAAGAAATGAGCTGATTTCGTAAGTCTATCAACTATAACCCATATTGCATCATGACCTCTTCTTGTCTTTGGCAAACCAGGAATGAAATCTATAGAAATGCTGTCCCATTTCCATTCTGAATCGATAATGGTTGCAACATCCCAAATGGTCTTTGGTGTTCAACTTTCGATTTTTGACAAACTAGGCAAGTTGACACGCATCTAACTACATCACCCTTCATTCCATGCTACCAGAATAACTTCTTCAAGTCTTGATACATCTTTGTTATACCTGGATGCATACTTAATAGACTAGTATGGGCATGTTCCACAATATATTGCCTCAGTTCTCGGTCACGAGGAACACAGATTCTACCTCGAAACCTCAAAATTCCATCAGTTCCTTCTTTGAACTCTATTGCCTCGTCTTGCTTCATTTGCTCCCTTATTCCTTGTAAAAATTTATCAGCATTCTGCTTTTCCCTTATGTCTTCCATTAGCTCGCTTGATATAGTAACCATATTCATACAGATCTTTTCCGGTTTCAATTCAACAAATGACCACTCATCTCTAAATTGTTCAATGAGTTCCTTTTCTTTAATCATCAGGGCAGAAACACTGATAATCTTTCTACTCAAGGCATCGGCCACGACATTCGCCTTACCAGGGTGGTACAAAAGTTGAAAATCGTAGTCGTTCAGAAATTCTAACCATCTTCGTTGTCTCATATTCAGCTCCTTCTGGTCGTACAAGTACTTCAAACTCTTGTGATCACTGAATATGTTGAACGTTGCTCCATAGAGAAAATGCCTCCATATCTTCAAAGCAAAAACTACCGCAGCCAATTCCAAATCATGCGTAGGATAATTCTTTTCATGAACCTTCAATTGTCGAGAAGCATATGCCACCACATTCCGGTCTTGCATCAACACGCATCCTAGTCCTTGATAAGAAGCGTCACAATACACATCGAAAGATTTCGTCGAATGTGGTAGGATCAATACTTGGGTGCGATTGTTAATCTCTTCTTCAACTCTTGAAAACGGCTTCACGCTCTTCCGTCCATTCAAAAGCTTGACTTTTCCTCGTCGATTGCGTAAGTGGTCCAGCAATCTTGGAAAAACCTTCGATAAATCTCCGATAATAACCAAGAAGTCCAACAAAACTTCGAACTTCACATTCTTGTCTTAGGTCTTTCCCACCGTAAAACAGGTCTCCACTTTCGATGGGTCCACCGCAATACCTTCTTTAGAAATTACGTGACCAAGAAATTGGACTTCTTCTAACCGAACTCACACTTAGCCAATTTCGCATACAACCTGTTTCTCCCTCAAAATCTGAAGAACAACTTTCAGATGTTCAGCATGCTCTTCCTTCGATCGAGAATAGATCAGAATGTCATCGATAAAGACAACGACAAATCTGTCTAGATATGGACGAAATATCCTGTTCATATAATCCATAAATATGGCAGGAGCATTCGTCACCCCGAATGGCATTACTTGATACTCATAATGTCCATAACGAGTTCGAAAAGCAGTTTTCGGCACATCTTCACCTCTTACCCGAATCTGGTGATAACCCGATCGTAGATCTATCTTGGAAAATATCACAGCTCCTTTTAATTGATCCATCAAATCGTCGATTCTTGGAAGCGGATATTTATTCTTGATAGTCACCTTGTTCAATTGCCGATAGTCCACACAAAGTCGTGACGTTCCATCCTTCTTCTTGACCAAAAGTACAGGTGCACCCCATGGGGAAACGCTAGTTCGTACAAACTCTTTCTCCAACAGTTCCACCAATTGCTTCTTCAGCTCCTCCAACTCTATTGGCGACATACGGTATGGTGCAATTGAGATAGGACCTGTTCCCGGTACTAAATCAATTGAGAATTCGATTTCCCGCTCAGAGCGGTAAACCAGGTACATCGTCAGGAAAAACATCCGGAAAATCGTTGACAACAGGAATAGTATTCACATTCTTCTCATTCTTAACTTCTAGAGAAGACAATACCAGATATCCTGCGCTCCATCTCTCAACAAAGACTTGACCTTAACAGCAGTTAAGAATCCAGACTCTTCTTCCTTAGGAAAAACTATAGTTTTCTTTGCACAATCTATGAGGATATGGTTAGAACATAACCAGTCCATCCCTAAGATTACATCAATCTCAATGAGAGGCAAACAAATCAAATTGACCAAAAACAAATGGCCCTTCACAACAATAGGACAATTCAAACAGATCTTAGAGTAACTACAGGTTTAGCAGTTGGCGTAGATACACTCAACTTAACATTCAGAGAAGACACAAGCAACTTCAGTCTTTCCACACAATCATAGGCAATAAACGAGTGTGTAGCACCCGAGTCATACAATACAGTCAAAAGGTTACCTCCGATGTCTCCTTCTCCTTGAATAAGGTCATCCGATTGAGAAACTTCAGATCCCATCATTGTATACACTCGCCCTCCAGATTTCGGCTGAGTATTTCCAGATTTTTGCTGATTAGTTCTAACATGACGAACAACAGGTTTCTTCTCTGGTCGAGTACAATCCTTCGACATATGCCCAGTGCCCACAGTTAAAACAGACAGCTTCCCATGATTGTACAATTCGGAGATAAATGGCCCTTCTTACCACATTTAAAACATGTCGGTGTAAACACCACTCTCTGTCCTGCTCCACCACTAGGTACACTCCCTCCAACTGGCGGTCGCTGAGTCTGACTTCCTTGTGGTCTAGCATACGGCTTACGCAGAAACCGATTTGTATTGCTACCTCCACCTCTTTGAAACCTTGTCGGCCCAAAGTTCCGACTCCTTTGATCTCGCGACGGTTCAAGCTCCTCAAGTCGCGCACATGCGTCAACCAAAGCATGAAATTGATTCATCCTCAGAGATATCACTCCCCGCTTCAATTCTACTCTCAATCCAGACTCAAACTTCCGACATTTCCATAGCTCATCTTGTCGATTTTGAGCATAATCCGAAAATTGAGACAAACTTTCAAATTTTGTAGCGTACTCATTCACTTTGTCATGTTTCCTGTCGCAATCCAAGAAATTCCATCTCCTTGGCATGCCTAGCACTTGCAGGAAAATACTTATCCGAGAAAAGTATTAGAAAACACTTCCCAGTGTGATCTCGGTCCCTTCACTTGCAACATTCGGCGGACTCCTCTCCACCAATGTTCTGCATCTCCCTCAAAGCATGAAAACAAGATAAGTTACTTTCTTTTCATCTGTACATCTCATCCCTCAAAGATTCTTTCTAAATCTTGCATCCACCGACTCGCTTTCTCCGGATCCACCTCGCCTCTAAATTGTGGCGGATTATGGCGCCTAAATTCGAGATAAATTTAGGGCATCACCGTAGCATCTTCTTTGTTGGTCGCTCTCAAATTTTCTTTGAGTAATCACTTCACCATTTGCCGCATAGCTTCAAGCAACAACCAACATCGGGTCCTCATCACGATTTACGTTAGCACGTCCTCTACCTCTACCAGCCATCTTCTTTCTTCAATCATAACAAAACAAAACAAAATTAGATACATCCTTCTAGATATTTCCAAAAGGATATAAATCACAAAGATCACAGAGAATCACACAAAGACAAACAAAAACAGACTCCAACCACAACCCCAAAAGACTCTAACTTGGGCTCGATACCAACTAATGTAACACCCTTTGGAGGATGTCACATATAAAAGAAAATAAAAGAAATAGAAATAAAATCTACCCAAGTTGTGAAACATTAGTTAAATATTATTACGGGTTGTAAAATAATTCCGATAGACGAAATATGATATAAAAAGATAATGCGGAAAATACGAAATAAAAAAAAAACATCATTACTGATAATATACATATGGTTAAGTTATAAGTTGTACAAATAATTTACAACTAAGACTACAAATATTTAAACAAAAACAAAAAAAAGCAATAAAAGAGTTAATATATACGAGACATACTGACGACGCGCCCAAAAAAACATCATGGTTATCTAATCCTCTGATGGATCACTATCAGCCTGAAAATGATCATCAGGGGATAAATATCCCGGATGCCTCGACACACGGCGATAACGGGATCGCGCAGTCGATACGATGCTTATCTCACTAGGCTCAGGGTTTTCAGCACCCCAATAACGCCTAATGGATAAGGGCAACTCTAAGTGCAGAAATAACGTCGTCGTCATGACAGGCTCTTCATCAAAACGATGACGTAGGATCACGGTCACACGTCCTGCATAAGTCACAGAGTCACGGTCTCCTCGTAGATGCCAAGCCAGAGCACCTCCATGAAATACCAGCTCTATGAATCCCAAAAATCCTGGCGTAGCCATCCCTCACAATCAATCCAGAGGATATGGATGATCGGATGGTTCCTGCTCGTCAAACTGATCGTCTGCTTGCTGGTCTTCCTCCTCTTCAGGGTACACGATCTCAAGAGGCTGTTCCTCTTCCTCGAAGTCTTTACCGCGTAAAATAAATAAACAGAAAATACATATAACAAAGAGGTAAGACAACATAAAATCATCACAACATGGCCAATAAAAAGATGACAAACAATATATACATACAGTTCATGCAATACATAAAGCTTTAACAATTATAATAATTAATTGAAGTAAAATTTAGGTATCATCACAATATGTCACTTCACGATAAAACCTCACGGATAAAATAAGAAATATAAATAAACAGATAAGATATAATAATAAATAATAACAAGAACCGAGATAAAATAAATAAATAAAATACGAGATAAAATAAATAGATAAGATGGAAACAAATAGACATAGAGATAAATAATATAACAAAATCCTACTCCATGGAGCTAAAAAAAAAAAAACACAAGTATCGAGAGAGAGAATGATTCGCAAAATCTAATAGTACCATGGCTGCCCCACCAACTATTCCGCGGTCACACGTTGCGTCTATAGCCCCACGACACGGGAATCCATCAATCCGGGCGTGGTGTAGTTCACGGTCTCACGTTGTGTCACTACGAGGCAAATGTACTACTAGATTCCACCAATCTCGATTAAATATAGTGTATGTTGAGTACCATAGTGCGCTATCGGTTTATCACGGCTCAGTGAGCTACCAACTCATTCCACATGTGGGATCCCGTACACTAAAGTCTCCAAGTTCATTAGAACAATGAACCACACTACGTTTATCGCATCGACACCACGATGTGATTCGTCTCGTCAACCAATCCACCAAATACATGGCACACATAAAAAAAATAGATGGAAAGCACATGCGGGTTCACATTTTCCCGACAAAGAAAATAATTCTCAAAAACACATGCGGGTTCACATTTTCCCGACAAGAAATAGATTTTCAAAAGCACATGCGGGTTCACATTTTCCCGACAAAGATATAGATTTTCAAAAGCCTGTACGGGTTCACTTTTTCCCGACATCGAAAAATAAATATGGTTACGGTCAATCGCGTAGAAATTTTATCGCGTTTTTGAAATCTCGTCGTTTTTACAAACGTTTAAAAATCGGGTAAAGATATTTTTATGTTTTTAAAATCGCGTAGCATTTTTAATACGTTTTCTCAATCGCGTAGGATTTTTAAATCATTTTCTTATTCGAATGCCTTTAAAATTACTGTTTAAACAGATAGAAATAGTACTGAGTACTTTTAAACTACGTAGAATAGTTTTTCATACCGCATACTGTCATTATGATATTTTTACTATCTTATAGATTCATTTTTACTAAAAATTGACAGTATTTTGTTTATAAACTTATAATAGTGGTTTTCTAAATTTTCCATAAAATTTTCTATTTACCTAATTTTTTAACCATATAATTTAATTCTTTTTGAAATCTCTAACATGCTTCAAAACCAAAAGTGAGCTATATGTTAGAAAATTTCTTAACATTACTGTATTTCCTTCCTAATGATAAAATCACTAGTTTTTAACCTTTAAACTTAATTCTACTCAACTTGCTTCCTCAAAAATCATTATAGAAACTTCTTCTTAACTTGGGTTATCTCTTTTTGATTGAAAAAGATTTGGAATCAAGTTTTAAAAATCATAATTACCTATAGTGGCATGTTGGCCGAAATTTTATAAAATTTTCTCATTTGATTTCTAAATCATGTCAAAGGTATTATCTTATCTAAATTCATTAAATCATGTTATAAAGTAATGATTTTGAATCAAATAAATCTTTTAGGCATGTTGGCCCAAAATGTACTTAATCTTTACCATTTGATTTATAAATTCCTTTTCTTTGATCAAAACCATTTAAAACCTTCTTATTTCTCCTAATCAATTTAGTTGCACTTTAGGAAAAATGAAGAGAACATTTTGGTCCTCACATTTTGGCATTGCCGTGAGCTAGGGAATGTGTTCTTTGGAACACTCATGCAAATTTACACATGTTATTCACATCCTAAACCTTATCATACAATTCTAACACATGCATTTATATCTCTAACACATGCAAAATATTTCTAACACATGCAAAATATTTCTAACACATAAAACCTAAATTAAAGCTTATAGACATACAATCAAAAGCTAATAGACATGCAAAATTATTACAATCACCAAACAAGAAAGCTACTAACACATAACACTTAAGCTACTAGCAACCACAAAAATTAACAAATACACATCAATAAACACACCACAACTGAATCCTTATGGATTCTACAAACAATCCATCTTCTTACCACCATCAAGGGATGATAAGAATTGTCTTCCTCTTACCTTAAATGAAGACAAAAAGTTTGCTTTCACACCTCCTATGGTTCGGTTTTCACTCCACCAAATACCTAAAAATCTCAAATAAAATCTACATGTTACTAACCATGAAAAAGAAGCTAAACCATGGAAAAATCATGGCTTAGAACTTTGAAAAAGAATAGAGAAAAGAAAAGCATGAAATTTTACCTTCTAGGTAAAACTTTCAAAGTTAGTTTCCAAGCCCTAGATGGAAGAATTTGAAGAAACTCCCAACTACAAAGGTTCTTAGAATGGTGTTTAGGTTAAGGAAACTTGGTTGGAAAAATTTTTGGATGGTTGGAGTGTTAGGAAACTAGCTTGGCCGAATGGAAGGGGAAAAATGGACAACATTGGTGGCTAGGGTTTTGACCTTGCACTAAGTGAGGTGCAAGGTGGGCACCTTGCTTGGCTTCATCCAAGCCATTGGATGAATCAAAGGCCAAGATCAAGCCTTGGTGAGCAAGCTTGAATCCCATTGGTTGGTTCCCGGTGACTCACATGCTTTGAGTCACACAACAGTATAAATGCTCTCACGAGTCGGCTAGTGTCGAGTCACTGCTCGAAAGTTCTACGACTTACGGTGATTAATTAAGCTACCGATCTAACCGTTCTGTTAATTGTGGGTCCCGCAAAATATTTCCGGGTCCATCTTGTCACTAAAATATCTTGACTAATAAAATAATATTATAATAATATAAAATTATTTTATTTGACGATTAAATCTAAAAATTAAAAGATTATTTTTAGTCTCATTCAATCGGGTTAAGTAAGATCCCCCAATTCTAAATAATAAAAATAAGATTTCCCGGCCCGGAAAAATATTATTTTCCCGCCTCGAGCAAATCACACAAAAAGTCCATAAAAATTCACGTAGACGATTTTCGGGCATTAAATCAAGAAGAAAACAATTAAAAACAGACAAAAACAAATAAAACAAGATGCGTTCGGGACGTAACGGTCATTTTTCCATTTTTTCCCACAACGTAGGTAATCGTCCAAAACGTTCAAATAAAATATCCAAAGCAAGTATTATTTAGTTTGTATATCTTTCGAAAAAATTAATACAAGATAGCTTCGAAAAATTTTTATTTTACCGTCTCGAAACAAATTACGTAAAACAATCAAATAAAATTTGAGCCTGTATTATCGTAATTGTTTTCATACAGAAATCGAGAACAGAAAAATAGGGACACAGCGGTCATTCATACAAAAGCATAAAAAACAGAAAACAGTACATTCAGAATATTTTCTAAAAATTGGGGCGTTACAGTTTGAGTTTGGATCACTTAAAGATCATTTTTCAACAAGTTTATGCATGGTAATCGATTACACAGAGGCTGTAATCGATTACCAAGTCCTTGGAGTTACAAAATCGTGATTCTGGGAATCACGTAATCGATTACATCCAGTTTGTAATCGATTACGGAGATTCTGTCTAGCTTATAATCGATTACCAGGTATGTGTAATTGATTACCAAGCCCTTGGAGTTACAAAATCGTGATTCTGGGAATCACATAATCGATTACACACTGTCTGTAATCGATTACGGAGGTTCTGTCTAGCTGGTAATCGATTACCAGGGATGTGTAATCGATTACCAGGTCCCTGGAGTTACGAATCTTGTTCTGGGAAGCTACGTAATCGATTACATTCAGTCTATAATCGATAACATAGGTTCTGTTGAGCTGGTAATCGATTACCAGAGATATGTAATCGATTACCAGGGTCTTAAAATGAGATTTTGAGCTGAAAATGATGGAAATATGGTTCCTTATCCCTTGTAACTCAAACATAAATCTTAAACCCTAGATTTGGGGATTTTATTTCACTTAAATGTGATAGGATTGTATATCCAAACCTATAATGGAGAAATGATCTTGAAAGTGAAATTTTTGGAATCCATAACATGGAAATTTTGGTATGTATGAAATGATGAACATGCATATGTGTTGATACTGAGAATGGTTAATCTTAATTGTGAGTTCCTATGTGGGACCAAGTTCTTGATGAAATTATGACATGTTAATATTGAAAATGAATATATATGTTATTCTGATACGCTATGATGAATGCATCATTGATGAACATACATGATTAGACATTGTGTCGTCATGCATATGTGTTGTCCATTGGACATTGTTGAAAAGGCTATGTTGGCCTAGGAGTTTGAATAACACCTTTGTGCTGGTGCAAGTAGACTAAGCGTAGGTGTCATATGTTGTTGACCCTGGGGGCGTCAGGGTGTGGGTGTCTCACAATAGACAGTGGTAGCTCCACTGGGGTCGTGGGATAGACCAATGTGACACATCAATGATCCTGACTGGGACACTGTCCTATATCACGATCAACTGTTGAGGTGCCATATGTGAGCCATTTTGCGCAAATGTTTTTATGAGATGAGCACATTATTTTTAAGGCTAACGATACACTGGCATGACTCCTTGATCATTCGCTCTGAAAATGTATTGTCTAGCTCCATGGAGTAGGAATTTTTGGTACCCTTTGCATTGTGGGTTGTCAGTCACAAGGTTCATTGGGCATGAGCATTTATAATTGTAAAATATATTTGCTATTATAGTTGCAATAATTATTTGATTCTTGGGAATGTTGATGTTGTTTACCTGTTATGGATAATGCTTACGGTGATTCATTATTGTTTTACTCTTATTGCTACTTTCTAATTATTATTGTACTTGGATTTATGAACTGTGCTTTATGTGGGCGTCCAACGCCGTTTAATTTTCTTGCTGCCATTTTGGTACTAAAAGCTGGGTGTCTCACCTCTTTCTGTACTCTCTCTATTTGTGTATTCTGTCAGATTGCATACCTCTGAGAAGACGTTCGTGAAGAAGATAAAGAAGCTCCTGAGTTTCCAGGCTTCTGGCCAGACTACGACTGAAGCTGTTTGAGGATGTCGTCGCGCCCCCGTGGGTTCTTTGGCTACATGCGGATCAACTTTCACGGAGGTCCTGATTGCTGGCACATTAACATGCGGACGGATCACTATATATATCATGGGGAGCTGACGGTGTCCCTTGCATGGGGTCGTTATGATGCCTCCATTTTTTATTTTCATGCTTTTGTCTGGTTGGAGTTTTACATGCTCGTTAGGGACATGTGGGCTGATATATACTACACCCCATGTGATGACTCATTTTTGTCCACTGCTCAGGCTCCTCCCCGTTACTCTGTCGCTCCGATGGATGTTTCCTCGAACGAAGAGGACCCCGAGGAGGACCCGACTACAGTCCCTTCTCGTCAGTCATAGGAGCTGATACTATTGGTAGCTACTGATAGCTAACCGTTTATCTTTTTGGGAAGCCTGACGTTTTGCTATACATGCTGGGATATATTTGTATATCTTTGAGTGGGTACATATTTTGTTTTTTGTACATTTTGGAAATGTAATTAAACAGGCTCTTAAACATATATATGTTATGTATGTTTCATTTTACGTTGTCAAATTTTATTTATTGTAACTGCATCATTTAAGATCTCTACACGTGATGGGTTTTAACTTGACTCTCTTAACGTTACTCGGTAATAATTTATAATTTTAACAAAAAAAATATATCCATAGTGATATTTATAAAGGAACCTAAATAACCATAAAATGAATTGGGACTACGAGTTTTAAAAACAATTACTATTTCCTGCAAAGGTTTGATTTACCTTGTTTTATGTTTCGCTGAATAATGGTGCGACGTCCCTTCTTCGCTGCTACTTATAGAAAAAGGGGTGTTACAAAAAGGATTCCTATTCCCCTAATACAGTACGGTACGGTACAGAATGCCTAGGCGAAGTCATAGTTTCCTGTCAACACAAAACATTAAATATTGAGTAGGCCAGTCCTTAATATCATGCAACTGTATAACAGTAGCTACTAACATTCAACCTATGGCAAGCCATGCATTCCTTTCCCATCATCTCAATCAAGAGACAAGGAAGTGCACAACATACAAAAATTCTAATATGCCTAAGCATAGCAAGTCCATACCCCGGCTCAATAGGATGAACTGCTCTGATACCACCTACTGTAACGCACCTAAATCTAGCAACAATAGCATAATCGTCATTACACCACAGTTACTAAATCCAGGCGTGTCATAGTCACAAAGACATTAATTTAAAAATAATTTATTTCCATTGTGCATTAGTAGAAATTAAGAGCCTCGAAATGAAATATAATCAGTGCCCAACTATTTTACACACAAGCATTGAAATAAAACATATTCTATAGATATGTATATTAGTCATCCTTAATACAAATCACTAATAACACAAAATATAATACTTACAGAGTCAAATAAAATACAACGGGAGTTAAAACACAAAAGGGGAAAAGTAGTAATACTTGGGAGAGGCACTACTAGCGGACAAGGCCGCAACCCCATGCGTATGTGACGCTCAGTGTCCCAGTTAATACGATAGGCATTAATGCCCCACGAAGTTGCAATCACACGTAACCGAAGAAATCTCCTCTGAATACCAAATCGAGAATGATGATTCGTCCCAATCCAACGTTAATATACCTTTTAACTGTCTAATTTTCGTTTTCTCGTGATCTTCACCTTTTAACTCTAGTATCAGAGCCTTATAATATAACAACATTAATATCCAGTTCAATAAGATAAAAGCAACTTAAACTCCGTTCATTTACTTTCCTACTTCCCCATCAGGCTCTGATACCAGATCTTAGTCCAAGGTCACCACCGTACCCAAATTATCACTTCCTGTGGAAGCATCATCGAATTAGACTTACTACCCTTCACCACTGGGACTTACTGCTACAGCCCCACAACAAAGATCCAATACTGGTAATATGTACCGTCCAGTCCAAGATAGGGTAACATAAACTGCGTACTTTTCAGATCCAGTTATAATATCCAGTTTTAACATGTTATAGCATGATTTAACAAAGAAATAAGCAGATCAGATAAATATCAAAGTGTATGATAATCTGGTAATCTTAAGATCTAGTTCAGAAGATAAATTTAACTTAAATTTCCTCATTTCTGCTTCTATGGAATTGCATGATGGCAATGATATCGGGGGTTTATACATCTTTTTTGCTTCTGATTTTTATTTCCGTGTTTATATTTTCGCTCTTTATTCTATTCTTAAATGTAACTTATTCTTCTCTTCTCATCCCTTCGCCGGATCTCACTGTCTTTGACGCACTTCCAGTTTTCACTTTAATCTTTTAATTTTGCTTTACTTTCTGCATTTCATTTACATGTAAGCAGTCCGTCTGCATCCTACTTCTCTCTATCCTACTCTCTTTTTCCCCTCCGTTTTCCCGTGATCTTCACCTTTTAACTCTGGTATCAGAGCCTTATAATATAACAACGTTAATATCCAGTTCAATAAGATAAAAGCAACTTAAACTCCATTCATTTAAATAGATCTGGACATAATTAAGGACTTAAAAAGTTAAAATATGATTTAATAATTGATAACCATCTCAGATCTAAATCAAAGTGTATGATAATCTGGTAATCTTAAGATCTAGTTCAGAAGATAAATTTAACTTAAATTCCGTTCATTTAATTCCTTTTGAGCAGTTGAGTTATGGACAACTCATTGCTTTCGTTCAGAAAGTCGCCCTGAAAAATCTGTCAAGATGATAAAATCCAGTCTCAGCTTGCCAGAGAAAAAAATCAAACTAAGCGGGAGCTTGGAAACTTCTACAAACAATTCGGTCTTCCTTGTGCTAGGAAGAAGAAGACCAAACCTAAACAGATTCACCCACAGAATAAAAAATCTAAATATTTCAAGCATAAAGCTTCAACCAAACCAAGAAGACTTAAGCAACAGTTTAAGTCAAAACCTCTAATTAACAATGTCAATGTCCCGAAGAAACCTGTAATTTGCTATAATTGTGGCAAACCTGGACACATCAGCAAATACTGTCGGCTTAAGAAAAAGATAAAAGCCTTAAATCTTGACCAAGCGGTTGAAGAACAACTTAACAATCTTCTTATTGAATCATCTGAAGAAGATTCTGAAAAGGAATTTTCTGAAGATTTAAACCAAATCCAGTATGATGATATCTCATCATCTGATGAAGATTTGGACTCTCTAGCTGTTAATGTCTTAACCAAAGAACAAGATCTTCTATTTAAAGTTCTTAATTCTGTCGAAAACTCTGAAGAACGAAGTATCTTCTTACAAAAATTTAAATCAATTATCGAAGAATCCTCTTCTAAAACTCTTAAGAATCCAATTCTTAGGAATAAATATAATCTTAAAGAAACCATAAAGAAGCTTGAAAAATCTTCTTCTAAAAAACCAATCACTCTTCAAGACCTTCAGTCTGAAATTAATCAACTTAAGATTGAAGTTAAAAACCTTAAAGAAGAACAACAACTTCATTCGCTTATTATCTCCCAGTTAGGTGATATACAATCAGATTTAGAATCTGAGGAATTTGAAAAAATTCCTGAATCCTCAATCGTGGTTAAACCTAATCTACCACCTGAAAATGATGCATTTTGTGACATTATCAATCAATTAAGAATTCAAAAATTCTTTATCAACATCCATATCAAAATCAAAGATTTTGTCCTTAATACTGTTGCACTGTTTGATACCGGTGCAGATTCAAACTGTATTTTGGAGGGTATAGTCCCAACAAAGTATTTCGAAAAAACTACTGAACAGCTCAGTACTGCTAGTGGATCCAAACTTAAAATACAGTACAAACTTTCATCCGCAATTATAGAAAATTAGGGTTTCCAAATTGAAACCTCTTTTCTCCTTGTGAAGAACCTCAAAGGTGAAGTCATCCTTGGAACGCCTTTCATTAGGACTCTCTTCCCTTTGCAAATCACTGACGAAGGTATTATTACCCAGCATCTTGGCAAAACTATCTATTTTCCGTTCCTCAGAAAACTGATTCTAAAAGCTTTTAATCCAATTGTTAATTTAATTAACAATAAACAAAGACAAATTAAATATCTTAAGGAAGAAATTTCTTATACGAATATCGAAACACAACTTTCTCAACCTCAGGTTCAGAAACGTATTCAATCCCTCCATCTTCAAATCCAAGACTCTATTTGTTCTGACCTTCCTAATGCATTTTGGGAAAGAAAGAAGCATATGGTTGATCTTCCATATGAAAAGGACTTTAACGATCGCATGATCCCAACAAAAGCTCGTCCTATCCAGATGAGTCATGAACTTCTTGATTTCTGTAAAACCGAGATCAATGATCTTTTATCAAAAGGTCTCATCCGTAAGAGTAAGTCTCCATGGTCTTGCTCTGCATTCTATGTCAACCAAGCTACTGAGATCGAAAGTGGAGCTCCGCGCCTTGTCATAAACTACAAATCGCTTAATCAAGTGCTTCAATGGATTAGGTATCCTATTCCTAACAAAAAAGATCTTCTCAAAAGACTCCATTTAGCTAAAATCTTCTCTAAATTCGACATGAAGTCAGGATTTTGGCAAATCCAACTCAAAGAAAGTGATCGCTATAAGACGGCTTTCACTGTTCCTTTCGGGCAGTACGAATGGAATGTAATGCCCTTCGGTCTGAAGAATGCTCCTTCAGAATTTCAATGCATTATGAATGAAATCCTTAATTCATTTTCAAACTTCACGATTGTATACATTGATGATGTTCTTGTATATTCCCAATCCGTTGATCAACATTTTAAACACATTAATATTTTTATTAATGTAATTAAGAAAAATGGTTTAGCTGTATCTAAATCTAAGATCAACTTATTTCAAACTCAAATTCGGTTTCTTGGCCATAATATCTTTCAAGGAACCATTAATCCGATTAATCGAGTTATTGAATTTGCTGACAAATTCCCCAATCAAATCATTGACAAAAATCAACTTCAGAGATTTCTTGGTTGTTTAAACATGTCGCTGATTTCTTCCCTCAGCTTAGTAATCTTATTAAACCTCTGCATGATCGTCTGAAAACTAACCCACCTCCGTGGTCAGATATTCATACAGGTATTGTGAAACATATTAAATCTCAGGTGAAGTCTCTTCCATGTCTTTACCTTCCTAATCCCGAAGCTTTCAAAATTGTCGAAACTGATGCTTCAGATATTGGTTATGGCGGCATCCTTAAACAACGTGTCATAGACAAAGAACATGTCATTGCATATGCATCAAAAGATTGGAATTCTGCTCAACAGAATTATTCAACTGTTAAAAAAAAATTAGCAATTGTTTTATGCATTACAAAATTTCAGTCTGATCTTTTAAATCAAAAGTTTTTGGTTCGTGTTGACTGTAAATCTGCTAAAGACATTTTATTAAAAGATGTTAAAAATTTAGCCTCAAAACAGATTTTTGCAAGATGGCAAACCATCCTTTCTATCTTCGATTTTGATATTGAGTATATCAAGGGAACCTCAAACACTTTACCTGACTACCTTACTCGTGAATATCTTCAGGGAAAGTAGCAGAATGCCTCGAGGAGGCTCATCATCCTCATCATTCCCTTCCCGTGGAAGGGGTAACAAAGGAAAAGGTAAGTTGGTTCTAACCGAATCAACCATAAATCAATCTTCTGAGTCTTCTACTCTTCCAAAGTCATCTACTCAGATTCAAACCTCCCAATTTGGCACTCGTAAACAAACGTTTGATGATTACTCCATTCAAACACTACAAGCCTTCCAACAACAGGGACTTACCAAACTCCCTAGAGAATCATGGGCTGACATAGCCTCCCAGGATGACCTTGACACCCTCACCTAGAAACTAAAAAACAAAGAAACGATCTGTAATCTCCCTTGTAAATAGGTTGTTACAGCCCAACCAAGCCCAATACAATCCCAACCAAGCCCAACTCAATCTCAGACAGGTTATGTCACCAAAATAGAGCCTATCCTCCCGGTCATGCAAATGGAAAGGGATTTCTGGGATGTCAATCCTAGAATCGCTGCCGAAAGAGTCTTTCTAACAGGATTCTTGTTCAAACCTTCAGCCCTCATAAAAACCCAAAAATTTTATGAGTATGTCCTCCTTGCAACTGGATTGATTGGGCTTAAACATTTCTGTAACACCCTCCCTAGGGTATCACATGTCTGACTTCCGACTCATAATCTAAAAATGTTTTCATAAAAGGTTTGAGTTAAAAACGTGGGTTTAAAAAAAAATTCTTTCTTGCTGAAATATAAACTTACTGTAATCCATAAGTATTACTGAAAATATATTTAAACTAATTCATATACAACATTGACACCAATTAATATTTCACAATTTAAAGAGAAATATAAAATTAACAGACTTTTTTTTTTTTTTAACAGTAGCAAACCCCATGACGGGTCCTACTAAATAGCACGGTATAACACTAACGATAAAACTTAACATACTCATTCCTTATCTTGTATCCAGCTTGTTGCATCAGAACTCTACTCCTTGTCTACTCAGAACACCTTTGAACTTGAGACAGCCATTCTTCAATGTTTTCATCAATCTCTGAGTATCCATTGCCCGTTATGTCTAAGACAACTCATTCTTTCTACTATTTAATTTTAACAATACAGGCACAGCAAAACAACATAACAAAGAGGTGAGATCACCTACACCAATACCAACATGGCAGCACAGAGATAACACAAGCAGCAATATCATACAAGGATATTATATCAAACTTCCAATAATATATTCAATATTAATCAACTATCATCATCAAATCATTTATCAATTCAATTATCATAAACAACAATTACGATAATGTCCTAATTATCATCATCATCATCCAAGTATTCAAAACAATTGTCATAGCCAATATTCCTCAATTAATATATCACACGAGATATAAATGTTTAGATTATGCATGTACACACAAGACTCGATTTCCTACTCCATGGAGCTAAAACTCGGTCGGAGAAATGATCGAAAAGATCAGCATCGGTACCACATGCCTCGGACCACGTGCTATAATCCTCATTTTGATTTTGCACATCTAGCATATACACGACAGTCTTTATCAGATCTTGATTAAGAATAGTGTCTCGGTCCGGATCATCGGTGTGTTGCATCGGTCTAACCTACGGGAAGAAGCGCGACCAACCACCCGTGTAGGCAACCCGCACTCCGATGCCCCCAAGGTCAACAAGTGACCTACACTACGCATATCGCACCCACTCAAGAGGTGTGTTTCTCCTAGGCAATCAGCCATATCCAAATCCTCATCGGACCATTCCAATGCATGTATAATGCACCAAATCCAATCACGATAAATATGTCATTTTCTCACAAACAGTGTATGGACACCGGTTCAACAAGAATCATCTTTGTACCTTCAACAAAAAAAATCATGTTATCACGTTTTCATAGTTGTAAAACACTTTTACTGTATTTTCACAATCGCGTAACATTTCTATTACGTTTCATAATCCAAAAACGTTTCTGTTATGTTTTCACAATACCATGACACTTCTTTTATATTTTCACAATACCAAAACACTTTTGTTACATTTTTTTTAAAATTCCAAAATGTTTTTATTATGTTTTTACAATACCGTAACACTACTGTTACGTTTACAAAATTTCGTAACATTTCTGTTACGTTTTCAAAATGTTGCAACTCTTCTGTTGCACTTTTAAACCACGTACTAATTTTTAACGTTTTTCTCAATCTCATAAAAACATACGTTTCTCAAATCGCATGATATTTTTCCACTGTTTCAAAATTGCGTAACTTAAAAATCATTCTTTTACGTCACGTAAATCATTTTCTATCATTCTCAAAATATTTAAAATACTTTCCAAATCTCATAACAATTTTCTATCATTTTCACAATCACGTAAAAATATTTTGTCACTATTCAAATTACGTAGTGATTTTTCAACAATATTTCAGTCGCGTAAAATATTTAAACGCTTTCCAAATCGTGTAGAAATATTTAAACATTTTTCAAATCGCGTAGAAATATTTTACTGTATTTCAAATTGTTTTAAGATACGTAAAATATTTTTCAACATTTTTCAATCACATAAAATATTCCTCAAAATTCCAAACATTATTTTGGACTCAAATAAATCAATATCATTTTTAACACATTGTTCAAAATTGCGTAGCTTAAAAATCACGTTTTTAAGATACGTAAAACATTTTTTCATCACAATTTCATTACAGAAAATATTTCTTAACCTTCAAAAATTCCTTTTCAACTTTTCTCAAAATAATATAACTTTATATTTCTTTTAATATATTTTCTTACTCAAGAAAATATTTTTCCACAGTTCTTTACTCAAGAAATTCTTTTTCAAAATATACTTCACAAAAATAACTTTTCTATTGATGTAAATCAACGTTTCAAAACTTAACATTTTTCTAACGTATTTCTAAACTTGAAAATAAGTTATACGTTAGTAAATTTTCAAAACACCATTATATTCTCCATCTTTCCCAAATCAATTCTAAAATAAATTCTCTTCAAAACAAATTAAGATTCAAACCCTTGCAACTTTTCTTTTTCATTTTCATATGAAAGTTCATTTCTCAAGTGATAAAATACTTTGATTCCCTTTCCAAAATCCTTATACTAAAACATTTTTTTCAAACATTTTGTTTCCACTTTACAATTACTTTGTTTCATAAAACCAAAATTATTCCAACCTCCAAAAAATCATAAAATCTTTGACCATTGAAGCCATCAAATATTTTTTCTTCTAAATTGATATAGTCTTACACAAACAAAACCATTAAAAATTCTTTGTTTTCAAAATCGAAATACCGATGGTCATAAAAACCAAACCCATTTGTTCAAATTCATTTTTACTTTCCTTACAAATCCTTTTTCACTTTCTTTGCAAATCCTTAAAATTATCATTGCTATTTTCATTTAAATATCATGTTTAGTAAAACACTTAGAAACTTTTTACACAAAATAAATCAATAAAAATCCTTCTAAAACCATATTCATGTACTCTTTGAAAAATAAATTCTTTGTTTATTATCCTTACTTTTCTAAACATCCATTTTCATCATTCAAGAAAATATTAATTTTGTGAACACCTATTTTGAGGTGTCTTGTTCGAAATCCACCATGTTCTAAGTACTCAAAAATCAATTCTTTTGTTCTTGAAAATTTTCAACATGAACCCTAATCAAGGGCATCAAAACCGTAGCTCTTCCTTGGCTATTGGAGCCAAAAATCAATTTCCTTTCCACCATCAAGTCATGGCATATACATATATATTTCATCATAAATAATATAAGCATACCATCAAAGCCATAAAAGCATGTATAGCATATCAAGCATATCATCAAAGTTATAAAATCATGCAAAGCATATCAAGCATAGAAAATTAATCAAAGCTCATAAACACCCACAAATTAATTACATGACCATGGATATGAATCCTCACATGGATTCCACATCCATCAAATAAAATACCATCTATCACCACCATGCTTGGTTGGTGAGATGGATCTCCCTCTTACCTCTTGAAGATCCTCAAAAGCTCCTTGTTTTGTTTTTTTTTTTTCCAAGTCCTTCACCACCAAGGGCTTCTCAAATACAAAACAAAATACATAGAAATTAGTATACTAAGCTTGATTAAGAGGAACCATGGATCAAACATGGCTTAGATCATGAAAAAGAGAGAAGAAAATGAAGTTTCCTTACACTTCACCTCAAAAACCCAATAACTTTGATCTTGAAGAAAGTCCATGAAGATGAATGATTTAGAAGAAGTCTTCAACATGAAAGTTGCTTAGAATATCATGGAGATTCAAGATCTATGGTTGGATGAAATTAAAAGAGATTGGATGGTGATTTTAGGGTAGATAACCGAATGGTTTCTCTTGAAGCACAAAGATGAAATTTTTGATTTTTGATAGAAACTTGAAGCTTGGATTTGAAGATCAAGATGAATGATTTTGGAAAAACTCATAACTAGAGATGTTCTTAGAATGATGTTTAGGTTTAGAAAATCAAGTTGGATGAAATTTTTGAGTGATGGAGGGTGTTCTTGATGGTCATGGCCAAAACTTGCTTAGAGGAGAGGTGGAGAGAAAAGTTTGATGAGTTTTTGCTTTTGGAGAAGACAAAGATGATCAAGAATGATCAATAATGACCAAGATAGCTAATAATGGTCTTCAAAGCTCTCAAAATCAGACCAAAACCGTGCCCCCCTTCTTGCATTCTTCTTGAGTGCAAAAATCAAAAGTAAGCCATTATGATGTCTAACTTGACCAAGACATGCAAAAATGACATAAAGCTTGTCTCTTTGTCTTCTAAACACTCCAAAACCATCACCTTCTCTTCATAATGCATTCAATAAAGTTGTCTTCATTATTTGCCACCATTTGAAGCATTTCTAGCCATTGATTAATTCAATGGTTAGGATTTAGGTAGATTTTTAATTTTAGAAGACTAAATCTGACCATTGGATTTTTCTCCTTTAAATTCTAGCCCTTAGATGTGTCTCCAAAATTAAGGGTCAAGATTGCTCCTTCAAACTTTAAATCCAAGGGTCCTAATTAGTCTTTGCTTTACTTTAGAAGACCAAATCTCCACCATTGATTAATTCTTCATCCAATGGTCATAAATGGTCTTTGTTACTTTTTAAGATTAAATCTCCACCCTTGATTTAATCTAAATCCAATGGTTATAAATGGTCTTTGTCATTTTTCAAGACTAATTCTACACCTTTGATTACATCTATGGTTGATATCAAAGCCTTCCTAACTAAGCTTATTCTCACACCATTGATTAAATCAATGGTTATTATCCAAGGCTTCTTTATTAAGTTTGTTTCTTAACCTTTGATTAAATCAATGGTTAATATTCAAACTAAGTATTCTCATCCAAGGATATAAATCAAGTCAAGCTCTCTTTGTTGACTACGCAGTATAATATTTATTCTTGTATCCTACAAATAATATTTTTACTGTATTTTTATCATCCGATAATTAAATATAGTATAAAATATAGTATAAGAAATTTTATAAAACTGTTTCCGGATTCAGGTTTAGTAAGATCCCCTGTCTCCGTCTAAACAGTACAAATTTTTCTATGCGTAGAAAAATTTTTCACTTTGTGGGACCCGCCTGGCCCACGTATAGTACACCTTGGCCCACATACCCCTTGTGGGGCCCACAGACAGGAAAAATTTTAAAATCATCCATAAAATCACAAAAATTATAAAATTCACAAATATCCAATCAGATTACGTAAATTAATTACCTAACGGTAAAAATTAAATTACGTAAAGTTTTCCCCGGCCCAAAAATTTTTATTTTCCTGACACGGAGTAAATCACTCAAAACGATCAAATACGCTAACGGAATAATCAAAATAATTTTACAATATCCAGAAATTACTAAACAGTAAAATTCTGTTAACTGTCAAAATTACTGTTTAAGAGATACGAAAATTTGGGGTGTTACAATTTCAAAGAAAATGGAATTGTCCATTACTCGACTTGTCAGATTCTGAAATTTGTCTCTCCATCTGACTGGGGTCAAGCCTTCCACTTGACTAAAAAATTTCCAAAAATTTATAACCCAATTGGTTATGACTACTTTGACTACCTCCAGGCCTGGTACAACATGTTTTGGATCAAAACAGAAGCTGAAAGTCATTCTTGGTTGATCGTCGTTTTTGAATGTCATTACTGAATCCATTGTTAAAAATAACAGTTTAAGTCATTCTTATAACCTCCAAGAAAGTCATTCTTATATATATATATATATATATATAACAAAAATACAAGAATACAAGAAAGAGGTGAGATATCTTACTTATATTACCAGTTATGGCAGTATAGAAACAGAGTGGCGCAGAGCGCCCACATAGCATTTCAGCACATATATTCATCAACAGTGACAATAGAATGTACAGTAAGAGTAGGACAACGATACATAGCAGCAAGAATCAACAATAACAGGTAACCATCAATAGCACCCTAAGCAGTCAATAGAGTCTCAGATAATGAACAATTAAAACATTTCAGATAATCATGGCATCAATATCACAATAGTATATTCATCATATAAAAGAGTGTCATATGATATGTGGACTCACAATGCTGACTCTCAATACCGACTCACAATGCATGTGCCCTTGGTACCAAGATTTTCTATTCCATTTCAAAGATGAACATTCCGGTAGATTTGCACCCCCTCAATGACAGTCTACGGGACTACGAAAAGAATAGTGCTTGTCAAGCGTGTGATGCGTTGCAACGGCTTATCATGGCCAGGGGTATAACAATATGATAACATAATCACGAAATGAACCACCGCGCCTCACAGTCCTCGGTCAGATCCTACCACGGGATCACACTATCCAATTCTCATTCATTTACCATAAAAAGAATAGTGATTTGTCAGGCTCATAATACGTGCAATCGGCATACACCGCGCCTTACGCCCCTCTACAGATCCATCACAGACCTCACTATTCAATTCTCAATAATTCACTACGTAAAGAATAATGATTTGTCAGGCCCGTAATGCGTGCAATCTGTATACACCGCCCCTTACGCCCCCCATAGATCCATCATTGACCACATTATTCGGTTCGCAATCATAGGCTCATGCAACCTTTTAACAATCATCGACTAAGCAATTTGTTCAATGCATACTGATTTAATATAATCATAGGCTTATCCAGCCTTTTAATAGTCATAGACTGAGCAAATTGTTCAATACATTAACTCAATTCATAATCATAGGCTCATCTAGCCTTTTAACAGTCATCGACTGAGCAAATGTCTAATGCATGTTGACTCCATGCACAATCATGTATATTCAATATGTTCACATATATTTCACAATACACAGTTTTCATAACATGTCACAATTTGGCCAATTTAAGCATCAACAATTCTCAATATCAATACGTATACATGTCCCTCGTTATACACATTCCACAATTTCCATGTTATGGATCCAAAAATTCCATTTTCAAAATCATTTCTCCATTATTGGTTTGGATATATAATCTTATCACATTTAAGTAAAATAAAATCCTTGAATCTAGGGTTTAAGGTTTATGTGGAGTTACAAGAGATAAGAAACCACATTTTCATCATTTTCAGCTCAAAATCTCATTTTTTTTGGATCCTGGTAATCGATTATATGACTCTGGTAATCGATTACCAGTTCGACAGAACCTCTGTAATCGATTACAAACTGATTGTAATCGATTACATAGCTTCCCAGAAACACGATTCGTAACTCCAGGGACCTAGTAATTGATTACACACCCTTGGTAATCGATTACTAGCTGGACAGAACCTCCGTAATCAATTACAAACGGGATGTAATCGATTACGTGATTCCCAGAATCATGATTTTGTAACTCCAAAGGCTTGGTAATCGATTACAAATGTTATGTAATCGATTACCACACGTAAACTTGCGGAAAAATGATCTTTAGGCCATTTGAACTCAAACTAAATCAATCCCACAACATTTTCAACATCAAGTTAACTCAGATATGCATCCAAAATCACATAAGGGCAGTTAAAGACTCATGCAAATCCAACCAAATACACCATAGTGAAAAGTAATCATAACAAAGAGAGATATCCACATATAGATTCTCTCAATAACAACAACATACAAGACATCTCCTTACTACCAAGATTGGTTGAAGAGGATTATCTCCCTCTTACCTAAATGAAGACAATCACAAGGATGTTAGCTCCTTTTTGTTCCTGATTTTCATTTTAACCTTCAAGAAAACACTAATGTGAGTGACTTCCACAATGTCTACTCAAGCCATGGAAAGATGAGTTCTTGGTCACATAGGTGACCAAGAAAAACGAAAATGAGAAGAAAATGGAAGAAAGGTGAAGACTTTACCTCAAGGCTTCAAGCTTTAGCTTCAATGGTAGAAAATGGAAGAAGAAGAAGAAGAACCAAAGGATGACAACCAAAGAGAGTAGCCTTGGAATGGTGGAAGGAAACAAGGAATGTGATTTGTTTAGCAAACAATGGAGATGGTCTCCAATGTGTGTGTGTGTACCATGGAGAAGGAAGAAGAAGAGAGGAAATGTTAGGTGTTTTTGTGTGTTAAAATGTGAGAGTGAAGTGACAAAAGTGAGAATGTGAAAAAGGGATATTTGGCTCCCAAAATGGCCTCTGCCATAGGAGTGTAGGGAGGGAAGAGAGAGAAATGAAATAGTGGAGAAATTTCTTGGAAGCTTCTCTTTTTACAAGCTTGGATTAAATTAATCTTCCTTTTGAAAATAAAGCTAATGGATATGACACAAAGTAGATTTTTTAATAATGTGATAAGGTTTTTAATAAATGTTATTATTTAGTAGACAATTGTTACAGTTGACCGAACTCAGTATTAATTTATCTAACAGATAAAATTTACACAGCGATTATTATTTTATCAATTAAAATTTCAAAAACAAAAACGTGAAACCTCACAAACCGTGTCTGGCCTCGGGTTTAGTAAGATCCCCCGTCGACGTTTCCACAACTCAAGGTTCTTGAGAAAAATATCTCATTTTTTCGGCTCCGTTCGGTGCATGCAGAATGAGGAATAATATTAAAATATTTCGCGTTCTCTAAAAATTACAGAAAAATTCACAAATATTATAAAATGAATATTTGTCATAAAATTATTAATTTTCAGGATGTTAAAGCCTGCGCCGCGGGGTGCAAATCTTCGAGCTCTCTGACTTTGATGCAAGGGATGCACCACGCCGTGGCATTGATATGCCTGCGTCGCGGCGTTGCCTCCTGATATACAGATTTGGCTTTCTCTTCCCATTCTGGCTCAACTGCTCCTCATATCATCTTGTTTGGAACCCTTCCTAATATAGAGAAATCACCAAATCACTAACAGTTGCAAATTCACTTAATCAATTAAATAATACGCATAGTTTGCTCAATATCATATAGGAAAGGTATAAGAATTGAATATAACAAATATAAGCACAAAACTTTCTAAATATGCATACAATCAAGGACTTAAGCAATCTTTGAAGCACAGATATGGGGAACAAATAACTACATTTTATAGAGTTATCACATCCCCAAACTTAACCTTTTGCTTATCCTCGAGTAAAATAAAGTATGACTAAGTAAACTTTCTTGACAATTTTATCTTTCAACATCATTCAAAAAAACAACTCTTAAATTTCAATTTTCATTTAAATATTTATGAGTATAGAATGATTGCATTGGTCCTCAATGAATACAAAAATCTCACAATCAACTCCACACATACACAATCCGAAACATGCTAACAATCTAGCATCCTTTCATGCAAATCACATTTTTCACAAACATGCAAGATAAACTTCTCCTATTCAAGTCATACACATCTGGATAAGTTTATAAGTATACATGTATATGAATCATAAAATCTGCAAAATTGAATCTAAACTCTCTCTCCACTAATGTAAACTACACACAACTGAGGATCAAGAGGGTCTTTATAGCTTGTAATGTAAGGCCAATGGTAATGGGCGTAAGAAAAGAAGGGAAATGATACATATAAATATTGAGAAACAAAACATGTTATTCCAAGACTTGAGTCTCCCAGTGATACTATCTTCAGGGTAATCAAAAGTAAAAGATAAAACTCTCCAGAACCATTCATTTCTTTCTTTTTGTATTTTTTTTTTCTTTTGCTTGCTCTTTTATTTCTCTCTTTTCTTTCTTTTTTTCTTTATTTAATTGAACAAAGCAATACTTTTTCTTTTCTTTTATTGCATATGGTTCCTTCAAGCTCATTTAACATTGAACATACATACCCCTACTCACTGGACTCACTTCAAGAAATAACACATCATGTACTCAACAAACAATAAAGGTAGGAAGAAAATGCAATGCTTTCACATGCATTAGAATGGTTAACAGGGTAAGGAATACGTGGGTGAATGAAAAACATATAAGGCCAAACAATTATCAGGCTTCAAAATGGGACCTAGAGATATCATCATATCAGGGTAGGCTTGAAAGTCTCAATCGGTCCAAACAATGCCCTAATCATTTCCTCAGTCATGCACAATCTATGATTTCACCTCAAGAGAGTTTAAAAACAACTTATAGGATAATCGAAACTCTACATGCACATCCATAAACTTTCTCTAAACATGCATTCTTATTATTTTCAAAGTTACACTTGCATCTAAGTAGGATGTAAATCATACATAAAAAGCGACTAAATTGTTTCACATGCTTCTGATCACACATGGTTTCGCTGAAAGTAATCAAATTGCAAACATTTATGTCATTGAACAACCAAGTCCACACTAGCATCTATTCAATCATTCAATCAAAATTGAAAAATTTTGCCTCAGAATCCCATCAATAATAGTCAAACTCAATATATGATCATGATAACATATTGACTATCATTACTGCATACTCAAAATATCAAAACATGTTATACAAATTCAACATTATAATAACCAAAACATATAATGATACTCCCCCAAACTTAAGTGAAACAGTGTCCTCACTATCCATGGTGTTTAGGGAACCTGAGCCTATCAACATACTGCAATGTGAGAGCTGAGTATACTACAAATATTTAAAAACACTTAAACTAACTAACAATGTACAAAATATACATTATAGGACAACATACCGCAGCACACAACATCCATGCCACAGTATTTGATCAGAATGGGTGCTTTCAGTAGCACCCAAAACAAATCTTTCTTTTTTGTTTTTTGTTTTTTTTTAACTTAAGTTTTAAAGGGCACGCCGTGGCATTACACTTTCCACACCGTGGGGTTGAGTTCTTTGGACTTGGCTTGAAACGCACAGAAATAACGATCATTCCGTGGCATGCAATAGACTCACGTCGCGGCGTGAGAGATTAGCCTGCAGAATTCTGCCGCAAATTCTATTTTGCTACAGGATTTTGCCCAAAGAGCTCCTCAACACATCTCAAACTTGTCTAAAAGGCTAAAACACACAATGGACCACTAAAATGCATTAAAACACAAAATCACACATACTAACCTATATATAACTTAAAACTAAACATAAACATAAAAACTAACTAAACTTACAACAATCAACATACTAACTAACAAATTACAAAAATCCTACATACTAACATATATATATATATATATATATATATATATATATATAGCTTAAAACTTACTAAGACCATAAAAACTAACACAAGTACAAAAATCAAGCATACTAACCTATATATGACTCAAAACTTAACAAACACATACAAACTAACTAAAACATCAAAAATCAATGTGCTAGCACATATAAGATTTAAAACTAACTAAGGCTACAAAAATCAAACATACTAACTGCAAGAATACAAAAATTAAACATACTAACACATATAAGACTGAATACTAAAGAAAAGCCTAAAAACTAACTAAAGATACAAAACTAAACTTAATAACATATTTAAGACTTAAAACTTACTAAAAACATAAAAACTAACAACAACATAAAAACTTGGGTTCCCTCCCAAGAAGGGCTTGAGTTATAGTCCCGGCAGGACTTTGTCAAGGCAAATCGCCAACTCTTTCGATTATGCCTAGTTTGATCCCAAAATGGATGGATTGGATGGTGGGTCTTCTTTCGCTTGATTGAGGTTCTCCATTGCGGTGTCTTGAGCTCCCACAAAGGTCTCGAATGATGAAGCTCATCCTCCATTTATTGTACCTAAACTACAAAGAATGGGAACTTGAATGAAAAAGAACTATAGAACTTGAATTAAAACCAACTAAACTCATTGTTGATATTAGCAATATGGAATTAAACTGTTATCCCCGGCAATGGTGCCAAGAACTTGTTTGTCCCTTGTTTAGGCCGCAAGTGCACGGGTCAAACAAGTAATACAGACATAGAGTATAAGTTCATTCCCACGAGGATAAATGACTTCCATTACTAAATAACAACCAATAGCTTAGCTAAATTCTATTCAAGAACATATAAAATAGGAGAAATACATAGAAACTAAATCTAAAGTCTACAAAGCAATAAAGATAAAGGTTTAGAGATCTAGGGAATCCTTTTTCACCTCCTATTTTATACTAATGATATGCACTCTTTATAAGCAACATCAATGAATCGTTAAGTTAGCTTAAGAATCTGATTTAGTTAAAAGCCTATGTCTAGGTCAGTTAACCCTGGTGTAATTTATCTAATCCACTATGTTTCCATGAGAATTAGTGAAAACTCCACTAATGAACGATCTATTCTCAAATACCCACTATACATGGCTAAAAGGTATATTTCTATCCAGTTAACGAATCAACTCATCCAAGCCAATTGAACTCATCAAACATGCATCAACCATACGTATGATCTAAGATCTAAATTCCTACATCTAGGTTCATCAGATTTCAACAAATCATTCAAAAGCTGATCAAACCTCCAAAAGTATTAAGAACTATATGATTGAACAAAGCTAAACATCAATATATGCTCAAAAGATAACATAAACATCAATATTTGTAGAACGAATTCAAAGTATCCCTAAATACAGCTTGGCTAAACATTGAACACGAA
This sequence comes from Ormosia emarginata, assembly GCA_029884605.1. Taxonomy (NCBI): domain Eukaryota; kingdom Viridiplantae; phylum Streptophyta; class Magnoliopsida; order Fabales; family Fabaceae; genus Ormosia; species Ormosia emarginata. Next base: position 19,210,382 of record JAQQTP010000074.1, on the reverse strand, counting down.
TTTATACAATAAAAATACAGGTTCAGAACAGAGGGAAGTGAGAAAAGCAAAGGGAGAAAAGGAAGGAGGCCATATATATGATCCTTGAAGCTTTAATCTCCTTCTATGAAGAAGATGGCCTCCAACCAGCCCTCCCTAGGCCTTTAATCAACCCAGAAATGAAGTTCCAACCATAGCCTCTCTAAAACCTAAAAAGCTCTCCTTAGAAAATTTGTTAAATTTTTATTTATAGACTCAGAAAACAGAGTTATGCCACGACATTCAACTTCTCACGTCGGGCGCGATTCAATTTAGGTCACCACGCTGCGGTATTCAGTACCTGCGTCACGGTGTGCAAATCTTCGAGCTCTCTGACTTTGATGCAGGAGATGCACCACGCCGCGGTATTGATATGCTTGCATCGCGGCGTTGCCTCCTGATATGCAGATTTGGCTTTCTTTTCCCATTCTGGCTCAACTACTCCTCATATCATCTTGTTTGGAGCCCTTCCTAATATAGAGAAATCACCAAATCAATAACAGTTGCAAATTCACTTGATCAATTAAATAATACGCACAGTTTGCTCAATATTATATAGGAAAGGTATCATAATTGAATATAACAAATATAAGCACAAAACCTTCAAAATGTGCATACAATTAAGGACTTAAGAAATATTTGAAGCACATATATGGGGCACAAATAACTACATTTTATGGAGTTATCATATATATATATATATATATATATATATATATATATATATATATATATAGCCTTATAGAAGAGCTTATTGTAATACATGCCTCTGAATATAACTACAAAGCAAATATAAACAATATACATAAGCTTTGTGTAAACAATAAACAAATAAAACTATACTGCACTAGTTCTTCTGTTTCTTGAACTTCCTACTCTATGACGATCCTTGACCTGCTTCTACCATGAAAACACAAAAAGGGTGAGAACATATAAATCCTCAATAATAAACATATATTTCATGGCATAAAAACTATGTAAATTGTATACATGATTAAACTAAACTCAATACTATATGATCACCTATACAATTGTATAACATTACTTATAATTACTATCATAGGAGTTTCCTCCACTATAATTGATAATTTCTCAATACCTCGTAGTATAGCCAAATCAATAGCTCACATACTGTTAACATAAGCAATCGCCCATGCAATCACTTATGTCAATAGCCACAAACAGTTTCCCATACAACTGAACTGTAACTGCAAGACTAATAATTTAACCCTACCTCTACTTGTTCCTTCTAAGAAACTCTGGTTCCACGAACTCTTGTTAAGATAGGGAGTGAACTTATCACATATTGGTTCTACCTGAGATAAGGAAAACTGTATTCCTTACTAACTGTAACTTATAGACTCATCTCATCCTAGTGAAAGAGTCTATCTTCACTAATGCATCATTTTGACCTAACTTATGGAATCAAATGAGCACTTCTCTGATCTTTGCACACTTAACTTAACTATACTACAAATGAGTAATTCGTGCATCTGGATAAGTACACTATACATATCGCACTTGTATTCGGTTCTCCTTGCTATTACACTACTTGTAATGACCTGTGTCATACTAGAGTGCTCAAGGTTCCAAATACATGTTTTAGGTAATTCCTAGCTCTTGGAATACCTAACTACTTGATCTTCTATAGTTAACTTAGTATTCAAGGAAATAACTCTCTTCCTACATATATCTCTAACTCAACTATACTATTAGAAGAGCTAAACACTCTTTTGCTATACTCAATGAATATGATAAGCTTTCGAGTCATAGTTCATCCTATGGTGTATTAAACAATGCACGAGATCTCACTTAACTAGAGAATTTTGTACACAATCACTCCCATTCAAGAACTAAATACACAAACTTAACTCCACTTGAGTGAAACTAACTCATGAGTGGTTAGTACTTGCAACACTTTGTTGCTTAAGGTTCTAGGTACCCTTCCAAAGTAATCCACTACTATTGGATATCCTAAGGCTCATACCTTTACTAACTAACTAGAGGGAATGCTATTAATTCATTCTAGTATACTCATATCTATTGCACCAACTCATCACATCTTGTGTGATATCTAATGCAACATTAAGTGCCTAGGGTGTTAGATATGTACTTATGACAATCCTTAACTATTAGATGCACAAAGGTCTAAACTTCCTCTTCTATATTAAAGGGTTGTTTCATCTTTGAAATATCCCTACTAGTGTCTTAATATACTTAAGAAAACATGTAAGAATGATCTCAACTAGTAGGGAACTCCCAAACATCAAGAATAACATTCTTGCAAAATCTTGGAACTCACGCCTAGGCGTGACTTTCCCATGCCTAGGCGTGGCTTATACCCTACCTCACTCCTAGGCTTAGTTTTAACACGCCTAGGCTTTGAGCTCTCTGCCTCGCCTAGACCAAAACCTGATCAACCTATGCCTTGGCATGGAAAAGCTACACCTAGGCATGGTCAATTCTGCTAAAAATTCTGCAGAACCGAGCCATTGTTCTATTGGCTCCAAAACTGTTTTTAACCTTCCAATCTTGGATTCTTAGTGTTTGCTAACTCTAATCTTGGTCTCTAATCATGTTAGAATCATTAAATACTAAAATCAACTCATCAATTCACTTAATCATGGATTAATGCTCAAAATCACAACCTAGGTTCTACATTTAATTTATAGAACTTCTGAATTTGTTTAAGCACAAAATTCAGCCAATATGCATTCAAAACAATGAAACTAACTCAGTTTCATAAAAAAAAAAGCATGAACTATCAAAGAAAGTGGATTCTTGCATTTGAAACCCATTTTCTCCATCTATGTGACCTAACTTTAAACAATAGAAAAGGTGAAGATAAAGATGAGATTGAAGGTTAGAATCCCCTACCTCTTGAAGCCATGAAGATGAACTCCTAAGCTCCAACTTTGCTCTTGATCCTTCTTGGCTACTCTTGCTCCTTTCTCTATTTTCCCTTCTTCCCTCTTCACGGTTGCTCCTCTTTCTTTCTCTTTTGTTTTTGGTTTTTAGCAGTAAAATGCTGCTTGTAACACCCCGAAAATTGATAATTTCATGATAAATAGTCATTTTATAATATTTGTGATTTTTGTAAATTTTTCTAAGAACATGGAGTATTTGAATGTTATTTTTTGTTTTTTGTGTGCGCTGAGCGGAGCCGGGGAAATGAGATATTTCCCCCAAGAACCTTCAACTGTGGAAACGTCGACGGGGGATCTTACTAAACTCGAGGTTAGACACGATTTACAAGGTTTCATATTTTTCAAGATTTTTATTAGATAAATAAAAATCATTGTACATTTTATTATCCGTTGGACAATTAATACTGGTTTTGTTAACTGTGACAATTGTCCATTGGATAATAGATGGTAGTAGAAATCCTATCACTTTATCTAAAGAAAATCCACTTTATGTCACATCCAAACTCCTTTATTTCAAAAGAATGATTAATTTAATCAAAAAGCTTCTTAAGGAAACTTCCTATAAATTTCCTATGCATGCATGAAGCTCACTTTTCCCTCCTCTCTCTCTTGTTTCCACGACAATGCACCACTTTAGGGGAGCCAAAATTGTTTTCTCATTTTATTACCTTCATTTATAATTTCAACATTTCAAGACACTTTCTTTTTCTTCTTTTTCTCTCTTCTCTCATTTTCTCTCAAAGCCATTCTCTTCCTTTTTTCTTCCTTCTTCAACGGCACCCACACCCTTCCACACTCCATATTTGCTTGATTTCAAGCTTTAACTTTGCTTGAATCTACACTTCCATTGAAGATCTTCCTTTCTTGTTGGTATCATACTCTAAAAAGCTCACTTTTTCCTTTCTATTTTCTTCCTCTTTTACGGCCAAGAGAACCATTTTTGGGCCTCCTCTTCTCTTGCTCAAACAACCTTGTTTCCTACATCTTCTCATCATCATAAAGCTTTTCTCTTTTGTGGATAACACCTAGATCCACTATTTCCATCATCTTCCATAAAGCTCTAAGATTTGGAGTTTTAAAGGTAAAGCTTGTAACTTTTCTATTCTTTCTTTCCATTTTCAAAATCCTTGGTCATCTTTGCGACCAAGGAGTCCTCTTTTCAAGCTTTGGTTTGTGATTATGAAAGTTTGCTCATTCTAGGGTTTCTTGGAGATTTGGACGAAATTTCAAGGAGACGACCAATAGGCTTGCTTTCTTGAGTTGTTTTCAATAGGTAAGAGGGAGATAATCCTCTTTAACCAATCTTGGTAGTGAAGAGACGTCTTGTGTGTTGTTGGTTGAGGAATCCATGTGGGATTGCTCACTTTGTGTGTTGTTTTTCATGATGTTGTGCTTATTTTGACTTGCATGAAATTATTGATTGTTGTGGAGATATTGAAACTTAGCTAATTAGGTGTTAAAGAATTAATGAATACAATGAAAAGAAAAATTTGGGATTTCTCACCTTGAGAGGCTGACGACCTCTAAGGGTGTTTATTGGTCCAAGTTGTGATTTTTGTGCAACCTTGGGACTTAAATAATTAAGTGATAAGTGAACAACAATGTGGCGAAAGAAAAAGGGTTAAACTTTTAGCACGGTGAGGTCACGGCCTCAAGGGGTCTCTTGGACCCATATTTGTGTATCAACTAAGGCTTAGATGATTAGGATCATGGATTCAAAGAAATGGAAATGTGACTTGTATTGGATTGAAATGACTATGTGTTATTATTGAAGATTTAATAATGTTATGTTGTTGATGATTGCATTGGCCACTTATGACATGATTATGAGAAAGTATATCATTGTGAAATATACATAAATATGTTGATATCTAACTTGGCCAAATTGTGGCGTGTTATGGAAAGTATATCATTATTGTTGAATATACATTATTATGCATTGAGTCAACATGCATTGGTCAATTGCTCAGTCGATGACTGTTAAAAGGCTGTATGAGCCTATGAACGAGAATTGAATAGTATGATCTATGATGGATCTATAGGGGGCGTAAGGCGCGGTTATTCATTTTGTGATGATGTTATCACCTATTATACCCCTGGCCATGATAAACCGTTGCAATACATTATAGGCCCGACAAATCATAATTCTTTTTGTGGTTCGGCGTAGACTGTCATTGAGGGGGCAGATCTTTTGGAACGTTCATCTTTGAAACTTGGTAAAGCTCCATGGAGTAGGATTTTTGGTACCATGTACACGTGCATAGTGAGTCAGCATATCATTTGGCATTTATATATTCATTCATTCATTCATGTGATGATGAAACTGTTGTTCATTTATATGACGATTGGACTATTATTGTAATGATGTTATGTTTTGGATTCAAGTAAATATAAATATATTTCATATCGAGGATCGTATTTTTTGTATATACACAATGATCAAATTTTCAAATGTGTGGATTGAGTTGTAGCACGTCTAGATTTAGTGAGTGTGGCATAATGACGATTATGCCACAGTTATTGAATGCAGTGGCATTACATTAGGTGGTATCAGAGTAGTTCTTCCTGTTGAGCCGGGGTATGGACTTGCTATGTTTAGGCATATTAGAGTTCTTGTATATTGTGCACTTCCTTGCCTCTTGATTGAGTTGATGGGAAAGGAATGCATGGTTTGCCATAGGTTGAATGTTAGTAGCTATTGTTACATAGTTGCATGATATTGAGGACTGCCCTACTCAATATGTAATGTTCTGTGTAGACAGGAAACTACGACTTCACCTAGGTATATTAGGAGAATAAGTGTTCTTTTAGTAAGGAGACCAAGAGGTTTTGGAGAGCCGATCTTCCAGGGAAAGGAATAACTGGTGTAAGTTTGGTTTGAGAAGCTGTTTGGGGGTTGACGACTTGCAAGAGATTACGCCATAGAATGTAGAATGAAGAAGCTCGAGTTGGAGACTATTAGGATTCGTGGATTGGAATTATCTTGTTTGGATTATGTGTTTCTTTGTGTTTGGTTTCTAAAGGGAGACAGTGTTGTTTAAAATAATTATGTTTGCTTTGTTGTGTCATGTTTTATTCATCTTCGAAGAAAGTCAATGACTCGCGATAAACATACAAGGGCAATAGCTCGTGGTGGACATACGCATATGAGCGCAGGACAAGACAATGGAAGTATAACTACGACTATAGAAGAAATGTAAAGGATAGATGATGTAACAACCCACCAAGATCTGAGGCAGCATAGCAGGGAGAATTGGAAGTTGAGGTTTAGAATCTATTAGAGGAAAACTGGTTTTGGGGTAACCTTGGACTGCCTAGATTCCAAAGGAGCAATAATAGAAAGGTTAATCAGTTTAATCGGAAACTGTATTCATAATTATCAGGGAAGCAACAACAACATCCAACTTATGGAGAAAGTGCTAGTGGCACTAATCCAATCAGACCTTGACATTTTTACCAAGATGTAAGAAGTGTGGGAAGAACCACTTAACGAGGGAGTGTAAGATTAAGGGGGTAGTTTGTTTCAAGTGCGGGAAGCTCGGACACATTTCTAGAGACTGTGCTCCACCAAAGAAGAAGTCTTCTGTTAGTGATGTACATGCTTCAAGACCTTAAGCTGAAGGGAAAGATTATACCCTGGATGGAATGAAAGTTTCCTAAACTAAAGATCTAAATAGCAGAGATTGTGCCTCAGGAGATGATCCTGTGACTGTGCTGTATAATTCTGGGGGCAACCCATTTCTTTACGACTTATGACTATGTGGATTGATTAGGGTCATCAATGTCTTCGTTACTTTTGAATTGTTCATTTCTGTTTCTATTACCAGAACTATTATTACTATCCAGTAGTTCAAACTATCATGTTTGTCTTAAAGACTAAATCTTTTCGGTTGATTCGAATTATTTATCTCGTTCTTGAATGCGTGTAATTTCAGGAATAGATTGGTTATTTTTTTATTATATCCTACTAGATCGTTCCAATGAAAACCTTCGTGTTTCTTGAAACTAAGATTTTTGAATTCGTAACAGCCAACAAAGTTAGAGCTTTGTGAGGAAAAGGAATCCAAGGATACATGTTATCTTTTGTGGAGGACAAAAGCAAGGGGAATATGAATGTCACTCTTTTAGTCATTGAGTTTCGCATGATGAGCTATAGTGCTATCAGTTAAGGAGAAGAATGGAACTTATCAGTGAGATGAGGACTGTCACCAATTCAACAAGATTACGATCAAGGATAAGTGTCCTCGGAAGAAGACAAACGATTCGATGGATCAGCGAAAAGGGAGTCGTTGTTTTCTCCAAGATAAATGTACGTTCTGGTCATCATTAAATTCGTGGGAAGTTGATGATGTTCCCAAAACGGTTTTTCTAACATGCTCTAGGAATTATGGGTATCTCGTGATGCCGTTTGGAGTAACAAATGTTCCTGCCATATCCATGGATTATGTAAATCAAATCTTTCATCCTTACCTAGGCAGATTTGTTGTTGTCTCTATCAATGATGATATGATCTATTCTCGAAAATATGGAATGAGCATGTTGAATATCTCGATATAGTTTCCAGACTTTAAAGGAGAAGAAGTGTATGTCAAATTATCAGAGTATAAATTCTGGTTTGAGGAGGTTAGACTTTTAGGTCAAGAGATTTCAAAGGAAGGAATTGTTGTAAGTTCACAAAAAGTTGAAGTAGTTTTATAATGGAAAAGATTGAAGATCGTAATACCCTAATAGCTTGCGAGATTAGTTAGTTTTTATCAAAGAAGCATCAATGGATTCTCCAAGACAATAGGACCTTTTGCTCAACTTACAAGAAGAGAATCAAACTTTTCTATGGACCAACACATATGAAGAAAGTTTTCAAGGGTTGAGGAGATGTTCGACTACTCCGCCAGTTTTGGTTCTACCTAATCCCAGGGAACCGTTTGAATTGTTTTGTGATGCTTCACATCAAGGTCTAGGATGTGTGCTCATACAGAGTTGGAAAATCATGGCTTACACTTTGAGACAGTTGAGGGTGCATGAGGAGAATTACCCAACTCATGACTTGGAGTTAACCGCAGTTGTATTTGCTCTGAGGATATGGAGACATTTTCTGTATAAAGCAATGTTCAACACCTTTAGCAATCACAGAGCCTGAAGTATCTGTTTGACCAAAAGGAGCTAAACATGAGACAGAGAAGGTGACTAGAAATTTTGAAGAAGTATGACTTCTAGCTTCAGTGTCATCCAGGAAAAGCAAACGTCACGACAGACACTTTGAACCGGAAGCTACTTAATATCTTCATTGTGATAGTCAAGAAGAAGGAATTAATAGATTAATTCAGGGACAAGTGGTTGTCATTGGAAATGACACCAGATGAGGTATGTCTAGGTACAGTCACTATTTTGAATGATCTGTTAGGAGAAATTCAAGGGAACTAGAAAAGTGACCAATTTCTACAAAACAAGAAAGAACTATTAAAATAAGGCATGACGTCAGACTGTGGAGAAGATTTTGACGGAATCCTGATGTTCACGGGTAAGGTCTGTGTACTAGATGATTCAGAACTCAAGGAGTTAATTTTCGATGAAGCTCACATGAGTAAGTTGAGTATACACACTGAAACGACCAAGATATATCAAGATCTAAAACAGAAGTACTAGTAGCAAGGAATGAAGAGATACGTTGCTAAATATGTGTCACTTTGTTTGAGTTGCCAGCAAACTCACTCCTAAATTCAATGGACTATATCAAATTCTTCTTCGGATTAGTCCGGTAGCCTACCAAGTAGTTTTACCACATTTTCTTTCTAATCTTCATAATATCTTCCGTATATCGTAATTGCCAAAGTATATCCTCGATCCAGCCCACGTTATCGAACTAGACACAGTACAATTAAAAGAGGGTTTGATCTATGAAATGCTTCTTGTGAAGGTCGAGGGTAGGAGAGCAAAGCAACACAGAGGCAAAGATATTACAGAGGCAAATGCTTATCGGAACGACCTAGCCGACAATAATCAGAAAACTACCGATCAATTTCTAAAATCATGAACTCGAATAGATATGATTCGAGGTAAGCAAGATAGGTCAACAAAAGACTCGATCTTTAGTAGAAATAGGATAGATTACATAACTTAGGTGTCAACAACAAGTCTTAGTAACAGAAGTGGAAATAACTTAAGTTGAAGATAAGAAAGATACAGATGAATCCAAATGATCCATGCGGTTACCACTGGTAAAAGGAGGGGTTACCCCCAAAATTATACAGTATGATTACAAGGTCGTCGTTTGAGGCGTAACTTCCCTTGTTTAGATCTCCAAATTTAGAAGTCTCAGCACCTCCCAGGGTATAAGTTCTGACTTCTGCTTGTGGTTCCACAGCCCTTACAGCATTGACTAAAGAATTTGCCTTTGCTTGGTCGCAGTTGCGGGAGACGTGTCCAGGCTTTCCACATTTAAAACAAATTATCCCTTTGATGTTATACTCCCTCGTGAAGTGTTCCTTTCCGCATTTCATACATCTTGGCGAAGATGTCGAGGTTTGACTGGATACACCACTACTAGTACTTTGTCCAGGAGTTGGTTATTGTTGTTGTTTCCCAGATACCCGTGCGTATGGTTTCCGCTTACACTGGTTAACTTTTCTATCATTCCTCTTTTGGAATCTAGGTAGTCCAAGTTTGCCCCAAAGCCGACTTTCCTCCAACAGATTCTGGACCTCAACTTCCAATTCCCGTTGTTGCGTGGCCCTCCGATCCTGGCAAGTTGTCACCTCAGCTATCATTTGCCTTTCTTCTGCAGTCGCAACCATACTCCTATTGTCTTGTCCCGCGCTCACATGTATATGTCTGTCACGAGCCATCGCCCTTGCATGTCTACTGCGAGCCATTGAATCTCTCTGAAGACGGACATAAATACAACAAACACAAAATTACTTCAAACAACGTTATCTCCCTATGAAAACCAAATACAGAGAGTCACACAATTCATACAATTCAAGCAAGACAAGTTCAATTCCATACATCCTAACAATCTCCAGCTCGAACTTCTTCATTCTGCTTCTACAGCGTAATCCCTCGTAAGCCGTCAACTTCCAAACTGCTTCTCGAATCTAGTTTACACCAAATATTTCTTTCTCCAGAAGATCGGTTTTCTAAAACCATTTGATCTCCTCACAAAAGAAATCCTATTTTCCCAACACAGTACGCCTAGGTGAAGTCATAGTTTCCTGTACACACAGAACATTACATATTGAGTAGGCCAGTCCTCAATATCATGCAACTGTATAACAGTAGCCATCAACATTCAACCTACGACAAGCCATGCATTCCTTTCCCATCATCTCAATCAAGAGACAAGGAAGTGCACAACAGACCAAATTCTAATATGCCTAAACATAGCAAGTCCATACCCCGGCTCAACAGGATGAACTGCTCTGATACCACCTAATGTAACGCACCTAAATATACCAACTGCAGCGCAATCGTCATTACACCACAGTTACTAAATCCAGGTGTGTCACAGTCATGATAACAGTAGTTTCCAAATTAACGAGTTTATTTTTCGCATTTATGCATAAGTAGAAAATACGAGCCATGAATGAAATATAAATGTATTCAACCCTTAATACAACCATTAGAATGAAATCACGTTCCTTATATATATATAGTTTATAGCCAATTTACGCGAATCACTGATAACATAGAATATAATAATTATAGAGTCAAATAAAATACAGCGGGAATAAAAATATTAAAGGGGAGGAGTAGTAACCTAGGGATGGGTACTACCAGTAGACAAGGCCGCAACCTTATATGCACGTGACACAGGCGTCCCAGTTGACATGACAGGCATCAATGCCACCCCGCGGCTGCACTCTTACGTAGTCGATGAAATCTTGTCCAGATGCTCAAGTCAATCAACCAAGGTATAGTCCCTCTTTATCTTCCTCACGATCTTTTATCAAATATAAATGTAAAATAGAAATGCACAAATATAGGAAAGAGGTGAGATTCCCAGCTTTCAGTACCAACATGGCAGCAAGAAAATAAACGGCGTCGAACGCCCACATAAGACACAGTTAATACATACAAATGCAGTAATACCCGAAAGCAATTAACGAGAATAAAGCAGCAAAGAACAATAGTTAACATTATCCATAGCCACCTAGCAACATTAGCATTACCAAGAGTCAAATAAATATCGCAGTCATAATAGTAAACACATTATTCAATTATAAATGATCAATGGACCATGTGACTGACAACTCACAATGCAACAAGGGTACCAAAGTTCCTACTCCATGGAGCTAGACTTAAACACTTTCGGAGTGAATGATCAAGGAGTAATACCAGTATATCACTGGCCTTGAAATACAGTGTGCTTTCTTTCATAAAGTTGTTTGCGCAATGGCTCATATATGGTACCTCAACAGTTGATCGCGATATAGGACAGCGTCTCAGGTAGGATCGTTGGTGTGTCGCATTGGTCTATCCCACGGCCCCAGCGAAGCTACCACTGTCTATTGTGAGGCACCCACACCCCAATGCCCCCAGGGTCAACAACATATGACACCTACGCTTAGTCTACTCGCACCCGCACAAAGGTGTTATTCAAACTCCTAGGCAACACGACCTTCTCAACAATGTCCAACGGACAACATGCATGTATGATGACACAATGTCCAATCATGTATGTTCATCAATGATGCATTCAATATAAGTATTGCCTCAATGGCACATAAGCATTATTCAATGTCCAACATGACATATCAACAATACATCTATTAAAAACATTGCCTCAATGGTATATCATCATTCTTATCTCATAGAGTACTAAATCAATAAGTACATAACCCACATAGGGAATCACACTTGCATCAATAATTCTCAGCATCAATATATGTTCCTTATTACACACATACCACAATTCCCATGTCATGGATTCAAGAATTCCATTTTCAAATCATCTCTTCTCTATTGGTATGAATACATGTTCCTATCGCATTTAGGTAAAGTAAAATCCTTGAATCCAGGGTTTTTAGGTTATGTTTGAGTTACAAAGGGCAAGGAACCATAATTTCAATCATTTCCAACTCAAAAATCTAATTTTTGGGTCTTGGTAATCGATTACATCACCCTGGTAATCAATTACCAGCATAACAGAATCTCTGTAATCGATTACAATCTCATTGTAATCGATTACGTGATTCCCAAAACCACGATTCGTAACTTCAAGGGCCTGGTAATCGATTACACCGCCCTTGTAATCAATTACCAATTGGACAGAACCTCCGTATCGATTACCCACAAGTTGTAATCGATTACGTGATTCCCAGAAGCACCATTTCGTGACATCAGAGGCTTGGTAATCGATTACACCACTCTAGTAATCGATTACAAGCTAGACAGAATCTCTGTAATCGATTACACACAAGATGTAATCGATTACCAGATTTCCAGAATCACGATTTCGTATCCTTAAGAGCTTGGTAATCGATTACAAGCCCCGTGTAATCGATTACCACACGTAAACTTGCAGAAAACAGAGTTCTCCAGGTCCTTTAACTCAAACCAAACTAATCATTATCATATTTAATCAACAAGTTACTCAAATATATCTTCAATCATGCAAGAGGCATCAATAAATCATACAAACCCAACAAAATGCACTATCATGAAGAACAACATAAAAATGAGAGAACTTTATCCATGGATTCAGAAATCAATAACAACACACATATAGGACATTCCCTTACTACCAAGATTGGTTAAAGAGGATCATCTCCCTCTTACCTATTTGGAAGACAACACAAAGTGTTACCTCTTCTTGCCCTAGATTTTCGTTTTCCCTTTCAAGAAGAACACCAATGTGAGTGATTTCCATAATGTCCACTCAAACCATGGAAAAATGAGTTCTTGATCTCATAGGTGACCAAGAAAAACGAAAATGAGAAGAAAGTGAAAGAAAGGTGAAGACTTTACCTCTAAGCTCAAAGTTTTAGCTTCAATGGTGGATAGTGGAAGAAGAAGAAGAAGAAGAACCAATGGATGGCCACAAAAGAGAATGGTCTTGGAATGGTGCAAGAAGCAAGAAATCTTTGATGATGAAGCAAGAAATGGTGAATGTCTCCAGAAATGGGTGCACGGTGGAGAAAAGAAGAGAATAGGAGAATAGGTATTTTGGAGTCTAAAGAAATGAGAGTGAAATGGTAAAATGAGGAAAATAATTTGGACTTCCCCCAAATGGGTCATCTGTCGTGGACAAGGAGTGACGAGGGAAGAGAGAGAAATTGTGTCAATTAGGAAACTTCTTGGAAGCTTCCTACAATGGGCTTTTAATTAACTCTATTTTTATTTTGAAAATAAGGCTAAAGGGGCTTGACACGAGGTAAATTCTGAATATTGTGATAAGATTTTTATTACATGTTATTATTTATTGGATAATAATTATAGTTGGCAGAAGTCAACATTAACAAATCTGACAGGTAGTTTCTTCGCAATGTTTTATTATTTTATCTGTTAAAAATTTCTCAAAAAATGTAAAATCTTGTAAACTGTGTCCGGTCTTGGGTTTAGTAAGATCCCCCATTGACGTTTCCATAGTTCAAGGCTTTCAGAGAAAATATCTCATTTCTCCAGTTCCGCTCAGTATATACGTAAAACGATAAATATATTAAAATATTCTGCGTTCTCAGAAAATTCCAGAAAAATTCCAAAAAATCACAAATATTTTAGAATGAATTCTGATAGTAGAAAAGTATAATTTTGGGGTGTTACAGCTGGTGTGAGCTTCATCGAGAATCGCCTTCCTCAGATTGGGATCACGGGGTATACAAATCCTACCTTTGCCACATGACCTTGCTTCAAGAATACTCTCTTTTTGCAAAAACTTGTCATCTTCTTGCTTTTCTCAGATTTCTTCCAGCAAATCATTCAAAATAGTGACCATGTTCAAACAAATCCTTCCAGGCGCTAATTCTACTGATAGCCACATATCTCTAAACTGCTCTATTAGTTTTTCTTCTTTGATCATCATGGCAGAGACACTAAGCATCTTCCTGCTTAAAGTATTTGTCACGACATTCGCCTTTCCAGGATAATATTGAAGCTGAAAGTCGTAATTCTTCTAAAATTCTAACCATCTTCTCTGCCTCATGTTCAACTCCTTCTGATCAAATAAATACTTCAAACTTTTGTGATCACTGAAGACATTGAACGTAGCTTCATATAGAAAGTGTCTCCAAATTTTCAAGGCAAAAACAACTGCGGCTAGTTCCAACTCATGCGTTGGGTAGTTCCTTTCATGTACCTTCAGTTGTCTTGAAGCATATGCTACCACTTTTCCATTCTACATCAGCACATATCCTAATCCTTGATAAGAAGCATCGTAATATACTTCAAAAGACTCATTCGGATCTGGTAGAATCAATACTGATGCAGTAGTCAACCTTTTCTTTAGCTCTTGGAAACTCTCTTCCTGCTCATCTGTCAAGATAAAAGCTTGATTCTTCCTTATGAGTTGTGTAAGAGGTCCGACTATCTTGGAAAAACCTTCAATAAATCTTCTATAGTATCCAACTAATCTAACAAAACTTTGGATCTCAGTCACTGTCCTTGTCCTTTCCCACTAAAGAACCATCTCCACCTTTGCTGGATCCATTGCAATTCCATCCTTGGAAATTGTAACACCATAAAAATAACTATTTTACAGTAATGACTAAATTGTATTATTTTGTGATTTTTGCGTGTTGTAAAATTATTGACTGTTCCATGACTATATTTGATCATTTTGTGTGATTTCCTCCGAGTTAGAAAAATAATAATTTTTAGGTCGGGAAAAATCTTTACGTATTTATTCGGAGCTTGAGGATCTTACTAAATCCAATTCCGAGAGATACGTGGCACAATCTTTTAATTTTTAAAAATTATCTGTGAAATAAAAATATTATTGTATTTTTATTTTATAGTGGACAAATATTTACTGATTTGTGAGCAGTAATGTACTGTCCATTGTGTGTTAACTTCTGTAACTATTATCCATTGAATAACAGTCTGTAGAAAAGTTGTAATGACTTATTTTGTGAACCAATTAGAATATTAGAAACTTAATAAGAACTAATAGAAAATGGTCAACAAAGATGGTTAGACTAGTTAACTATGTAACTAAATGAAATTAGAAAACTTAAACTAAGTTAGCATAATGCCTATGTAGTAACTAAATGGAACAAACCTAGTTTGCATCTCATTAGGCTTCACGGTTTTGGAAGAATGTAGGAACTTCTAGAAGAATTGTGATGTCACATTCAAGTAACTAAATAGTTAGCAAAGAAACTAGAAAACCTGACTAAGTTAGTTTAATTTGGTTAGGACTCAATTGAATTAGAAACTTAGTTAATTTTCTATTGATTCCATAGTTAGGAAACTTCAAGAACTAGATAACTCAAGTTGTCTAAGCCTATAGAAAATAATCTTGGAGGCAAAGGCTTTAAAAATTAACCATTAATTCAATCTATGGCTATTGAAGCCTCAAAAAGTGGCTAAATGACTCTTTATTCATTTGATTCCATCTTCATCATTTCCTAAAGCCAAACTTCACAAAATTCTCTCCATTCTCTCTAAGAATATCCCACGGCCAAAGCTTCCCAAACCACCTTCCATCACTCTACAATTCTAAACAACCACATATCTAGCATCCTTACACCAAATCAAGACACCTTGTAGTTGAGAGCTAAGGCTAGATCATCCATTTTCACCTTGTTCTTCAAAGATCAAAGTTTGAAGCTTTTGAGGTGAAGTTCATAGAAACTTCACTAATGGTTTCTTTTTCTTATTCTAAGACCATATATTGATCCATGGTCTTTCTTATTCAAGCTTTAGATACTAATATGCTTGTGTTTGATTTTGTTTGTAAGAATCTTGTGGTGGTGGTGAAAGACTAGTACAAAAAGAAAAGTAAGGAGTTTTGGAGGTTTCTCCAAGAGGTAAGAGGGAGATCTATCTCACCAACCAAGTGTGGTGGTGAGAGATGAATTTGTATTTGATTAATGGTGAATTCATGTGAGGATTCATATCCATGGTTGTGTAATTTATTTGTGGTGTTTATGTGCTTTAAATTTATTTATTTATGCTTTTATGCTTTATATGATTTTCATTGAATTTATGGTGTGTTTGAGATATAGTATGATGAATATATGCCATGATAGATGTTAAAAAGGAAAATAAATTTTGGTTCCAAAGGCCATGAGATTTACGGCCTCAACACCTCAAAATAGGTGTTTCCAAGTTAATATTTTCATGAATGATAAAATTGGATATTTTGAAGAGCAAGGAAACTGAACAAATGTTTTGGTTCCAATAACCATGTACCTCATGGCCATGAATGCTTGAATAGGTTAGTTTTGTGTAAAAATATGATTTATCAATGGTAACTTAGTTGTTTAGGTGTAATGAAATTAATACAAGGACAGAAGAAAAAAAAATGGAAACAAAACAATTTATTATTTGTAGAAAGGAGATTTCGTTTCATAAAGGAAAAATGGGATTGAAAGTGTTTGAACCTCAAAATATTTTATAAAGTAAACTAAATTTTTTAGAATTGATTTAGTTATGATGAGGAATGAATTGATGACTTGAAATTTACTAACGTATAGCTCACTCTTTGGGTTTTGGAGTGCATTAGAAAATTTTAAGTTAGAAACATTGATTTAAATCAATGAAAAAGTAATTTTGTGAAAAATATTATGGAAAGGATTTCTTAAGTGAGAAAATGTGGAAAAATGAAATTAGAAGTTATATTAATTTCTAGAAAGGCCAAAATGATATTTAGAATTTTGAGAAATATTTTACGTAGTTGAAAAATTATGAAAAATGCTTTACGCGACTTAAAAATGTGATTTTTAAGCTACATAATTTCAAAAACATTGAAAAATTGCTACGCGATTTGAAAAACGTTTAAATATTTTTTTGCGATTGAGAAAACATTGAAAATCAATACGTAATTTGAAAATGTGACAGAAATGTTGCGCTGTTGTGAAAACGCGATAAAATAATTATGTGATTGAAAATACAGTAGAATTGCTGTTAGGCGAAAGTGTGGACCCATATATGTGAAGTATGACTTTAGCTTGTGATTGGCTTGTATGCATTGAACATGCATTGTGAAAGTCCGATGGACTATGTTAAGGCTAATGGCCTAGGAGAGAATTACACCTTTGTGTGGTGTGATATGTGTAATGTAGGTCACTTATTGACTTTGGGGGCATCGGGGTACGGGTTTTCCACAATGGGCAATTGGTAGCTCTACTGTATCGTGGATCGAACCGATACAACGCAACGATGATCCGGACCGAGACATTATTCTTAATCAAGATCTGGTGTAGACTATCGTGTATAATGCTAGATGTGCAAAACAAATGAAAGTTGTGGCACTTTGGTCTGGGGCAATTGTGGTATTGACAGATCTTCTAGATCAATCTCTCCGACTTATGTTTAGCTCCATGGAGTTTGAGTCAATATGTGTAATGCCCCTTTTTCTGGGAAAAGAAGGAACGTCACACCATAATAAAACGAGTGAAACAAAATGAAAAAAATATAAATTAAATCATAAATTAAGACCCGGTTCATTTTTAATATATGAATAAACATTTTTAATCGTAAGGATGTATTAATCGAGTATTGAAATATAGGTATAATATTATTATTATATATATATATATTTTGTTATGAGAAAATAATAAAATATAGCTACAGTAAACAAATTCAACATGACAGGAAAACATATATCCATACATTATATATAATTACATCAGCCTGTTTAATTACATCATCAAATTTACAAAAAGTAAAGGCTTTACCCACCCCCAAGATGTTTACAATTTTACATCCCATCAAAATAGCAAAATGTCAGGCTTCCCAAAAAGATATACAGATAGCCATCAGTAGCCACCGACAGTATCAACCCCTAAGACTAACGAGAAGGAACCGTAGCAGGATCCTCCTCAGGGTCTTCCTCGTCAAATGAGATCATCATCGGAGCGACTGAATTTTGAGCAGAGGCTCGAGCAGTGGAAAGAAATGAGTCCTCCTGTGGGGTGTAATAAAGATCATCCCACAAATCTCTAATGGGTAGGTAAAACTCTAAGTAGACAAAAGCAGTAAAATTAAAGACAGGCGGGTCATAGCGACCCTAAGCTAAAGACATAGTTAGTTCCCTATGATATATGCATCGGTCCGTGCACAAATTTATATGCCAACAGTCAGGTCCTCCATGAAAGGTCATCCTTGTATATCCCAAAAATCGGCGCGGACATGAAGACATCTTCAAATAGCACTAATCGTAATCCGACCAGAAACCAGGAAATTCAAGTGCTTCCTTTTCTTCATGCATGTCTTCTCAAAAGCATATATATAAACATAAATATAGAGGTACAGAAAAGAGGTGAGACACCTGGCATTCACTACCAATATGGTAGTAAGAAAACAGAACGACGCTGGATGCCCACATAACATCACAACACATACATTTATCAACAATAATTATAAAATAAGCAGTAAGAGAAGAATAACAATAAGTAATAGTAAAAGTAAGCAATAAAAGATAAACAACACTGATATCCCAAGCAGTCGACAATTTAACAATCAGATAATAATTACAACAGTAAAGAAAAGATGATTCAACAGTTGCAAATACTTATAACAGATGAAATATGAGACTGACAATGCATAATACATATGGTACCAAAATCCTACTCTATGGAGTTAGACATCAACATTCAAAGAGAATGATCAACGAGTCATGCCAGTATCTCGTTAGCCTTAAAATAAAGTGCTTTCTCATAAAAATCATATTTTTGCGCAGCATGGCTTATACATGGCACCTCAACAATTGATCGCGATATAAGACAACGTCTCTATTCGGATCATCAATGTGTTTGCATCGGTCTATCCTATGGCACAAGTGGAGCTACCACTGTCTATTGTGAGACACCCGCACCCTGACGTCCCCAAGGTCAACACACATGACCCACGCTTCGTCTACTCGCACCCACATTTAGCTGTAATTCAATCTCCTAGGCATGCACCACCTTTACAACAAAGTCCAACAGACATTCACAAATGCATGATGACCCAATGTACATCATGTATGTTCATCAATTATATGTTTCTCATAAAACAATGCTCATCATGCATATTCATTAACAATATATTTCTCATGGAACATACCACAATGGCATATAAGCAGTCCTCAATAACTTCATGCCACAATTTAGCCAAGTAAACATCAACAAGTGCTTAGTCCCACACATGGACTCACAATATCGTACAATCCATTCTCAATATCAACATTTCATATATATATATATATATATATAGTTCAACACATACCACAATTCCATATCATGAAACCAACATTCCTAATTATCTAAGTCTTGATCAATTATGCAAATGTTGGGTCAAAGAACCCTTAAAATCGTGGTTCCCCTCAAGAACCATTTCTCAATTGATTTCTTCCATCACATTATAAATTACTCATGTCTAAATTGCTTAATTCCTAAGGATGCACAAAAGCACCATTTGGACCCAAAAATCCTTTAGAGGCCATGAGCCTCCCTAAGGCATCAAGATTTCAATTTTTCCATTTCATGCATCAATCCTTTAATACCTAATCACATAAGCTTTATTTTATACAAAAATCAAATCCAATCCCTAAAAATTGGGTCAAAACCGTGACCTCCCTAAGATAATAGGAAACCCTAAAATTTCTATTCATCCAATCCAACATTATCAAAGCATTTAAAATAAACAACATTTTAATCTCAATCAAGAACACACAAACATGAAAAGCAATCAATTAAAAGAGCAATCCATTATGGATTTCTCCATCAACAACCACTCAAAAGTCTTCTCACCACTAATAATAGTTGAAGTGAGTAAAGCTCCCTCTTACCTAAACGAAGAACACGAAAATGGCCTACTTGGATGCTCCTTGATGGTTCGGTTTTAGGCTCCCAAAAACCCTAGAAAACCAAACTTAAAGAATCAACAGCCAAGCTTTGAGAAAGATGAATCCTTGGTCACTAAAGTGGCCAAGGAACATGAAAATGAGGAGAGAAAGAAAGAAAGATGGAAGCTTTACCTTCAAAGCTTCAAGCTTTGTTCTTGAGAAAAAGTGAAAAAGATGATGGATTTGAGAGAAAATCACCAAAGAGGAAATATTGAGAATGAGAAGAGGAGTGTAGGAATGGTGATGGTGAAACAAGAAAATGGTGATGGTCACCAAATGGGGCTGCAACCCATGGATAGAAAAGGAAGAAAAAGAAGAAGAGAGAAAATGTGAGAAGAGAAAATGAAGAGAAAAAGTGTGATAGGTTTTTGTGTATTAGATATTTGGAGTAAAATGGATAAGTGAAATTTTAATTTTTTTGGACTCCCCCCTAAGCCCTAAGCCGTGGCAATGAGAGAGAGAAGGAGAGGGATGAGTGGCTTCTCCTACAAGCTTTGGGCATTTTAGTCTTTTGTGGTCAAAGCTTCAATGAGAAGCTTGATTAAAATACATTATCTTTTAGATAAAAGTGATTTGATTAGATATAAAATGGATTACATTAGGATAAGGTGATAGGATTTCTAACATATGCTATTATCCAATGGACAATAGTTACAATTGACAGTAGTCAGTATTAATTGTCTAGTGGATAATAAAATACATAGCGAATTTTTTTATTTATTAAATAAAAATCTCAAAAAATATAAAACATCGTAAATCGTGTCCAACCTCGGGTTTAGTAAGATCCCTCGTTGATGTTTCCACAGATCAAGGTTCTTGGGAAAATATCTCATTTTCTCGGCTTTGCTCAGTTTGTACGCCAAATGAGGAATAATATTAAAATATTCTGCGTTCTCAAAAAAATTCACAAAAATCACAAATATTGAAAAATGACTATTTATCATAAAATTATAAATTTTCGGGTGGTTGCAACTCTCCCCTTCAAATAGAAATTTCGTCCTCGAAATTTTCATACCTTAGAATAGTTGTGGGTACTATTCCTTCATCTTGTCTTCTAACTCCCATATTGCATCTCTAGTTGCTTCATTCCAGATTACCTTTACCAATGGGATGTCTTTTGTAACACCCCAATTTTTGGTTAATTATGTTTTTGTCCTGATTGTACTATTTTCTATTTTTTGTGTGTTATAAAATTAATTTGACTGTTTCGTAACTGTATTTGATTGTTTTGTGTGATTTACTCCGAGTCAAGAAAATAATAATTTTCGGGTCGGGGAAAATCTTGTTTGATTATTTGGAGCTGGGGGATCTTACTAAACCAAATTCCGAATAATATGTATATCAATCTTTTAATTTTTAGGATTTTTTTGTATAATAAAAATATTTATTATACAGAAAAGTCTGTGGGACCCACGTTTGGCTTGTGGGACCCACATTTGGGTTTGTGGGACCCACTTTTAGGAAAAGTTTACCAATATAAATGGCTTGTAAAATTCTAAACCAAAAGGTTGAAAATCCATAAAAATGGTTAGATTTAGTAGATTAGTTAGTTTTAAATCTAACTTAATGGAATAATTAGTCTAAAACCTAATTAAGTTAATCTAAAGGGTTTAAGTGATAATTAAATGGATTAAACCTAATTAATTTTTCATTAAAATTTTAGTTAGCCAATGTACAAGTATAATTAAGAAGGAGATTAGTGTTTCTAAATAAATAGATGATTAACTAAATAATAAAGGAACCTAGCTAATTTTTAATTAAACATAACTAGATGGACTTAAACATAAATAGGTTTATGAAATCAATCAAATTTTGATTGAATTTCCTATGCATATTTCGGTCATATGCTCTAAGTATGCAATCATGGAGTTGCTAGACACTTGAACATCCACCCTTGAATCCATCTAAAGGCCATTAGGAGCTTAGAATTGTCAACAAAGGAGACAAGCTCCATAATTGATGCTCTACGGCCATGCATTATAGGGGGGCTAATTATTCACTTTATCATCTTCATTTCAATCATTCTAATCTATTCTCTCATTTCTCTTTGTTTCAAGCCACCAAGAAAAACTCCAAAACTTCTCTCCATACACCATTCGGCCATCAACCATTCTTGAACTTCCAATCTTCAAAAATTTCATCCAACACAATTTCCTAAACCTAAACCATATTCTAAGAACATCTCTAGTTGTGAGTTTTCACAAAATCATCCATTTGGAGTTTGGAAAATCACTTTGAAGTTTCTTTCCTGTAAGGTGAAAATTCTTGTTTCTTGTTTCTAATTTGATTTTTGATGTTCTAAGCCATGATTGATCCATGGTTTATCTTTTTCAAACATAATTTATGACTTTATAAATTGTTTAAGCTTGTTAGGATTTTTGTTGAAGCTACACAAATTTTCTAAGGAGGAGTCCAAGGAGATCTTGTCTTCCTTATAAGTAAGAGGGAGATTTAATCTCATCAACCATGTGTGGTGGTGAGAAAATGGATGTAATTGTGGTGAAGAATCCATAAGGATTCATTCACTTGGTTGATTGTTGTCTTTTCTATTTGTGATTAATTTTGTGTGCATGTTTATTGTCTTTTCTATTTGTGTTTTATTATGCATGCAAGCATGTCTATAGCTTTGATATTTTGGTATGTGTTTTATGGTTGCTTTAATATATGGTATGTGTTTATAGATATATGATATCTATTGTGAAATGTGAATAATATGATGAGATTTGCATAAGTGTTCCAAAGAACACATGATGAAGAGCTCATGGTTTTTACTATGAAAAAGAGAAGCAAAATGTTCTCAACCATTTTTGAATGGATGACTTAATTGATTTGATTAAGTTAATGGATTTTACAATAAATTAGAGGATGGAAAATAATTTAAAAATGATTTGTACAAAGAATGGTGGAATTCGGCCAAAAAAATGCTTTTTAATATATAATTAATCAAAAATTTATTTTCTATGTGTAGACTAGTTAGTTTACCTAAAAAGCATTTATTTACAATGGATTTTCAAGAACCAAATAAGTAAACAAATTTTTTTTATTAGAAGTCTGTTATAGAAAAGAAATAAATTTTTAGACACTTGAAAAATACTTACCTTTGAGTTTTTAAATTATGTTAGCAATTTTCAAAGTGTATTTTATGGATATAATTAAATAAAGGAATTTTTAAAAGAAAAACGTAGAAAATATCACTTAGTGGATTTTCTAAACAAAATGCTGTCAAAATTGATTAAAAATGAGCAAGTATTGAAGAACGTTTCAAAATGGCATTTAGAAAGCAAGGAAATATTTTACATAGTTAAAGAATAAAATTAACTGTAGAAGAATTTATTAAAGTCGAATTTCTGAGAAAAATGTTAGAAATTATTACTTAGAGTAATTTTTGTAAGAAAAATGGAAAATGATGTCCAAATAATATTTTTAGTTTTGGAAAGTTTAAAAATGTAATTTGGAACATCAAGAAATATTTTATGCAGTGAAAAACAATAGAAATAGCTTACGCATATTTAAAATAGTGTATTTTAAACTACAGGATTGAGAAAAACGTTGAAAAATATTTATGCGATTCAAAAATGCGATAAAATATTTACGCGACTAATGAAAACAGTAAGTTTTACTGTCGGGCCAAAGTGGTGGACTCGGACATGTTGGGAAATAATACTGTCAAGTGGAGACATACTATTTTTAGAATTATTAATACTAAGGGTATTTTTGTAATTTTGGTGACAATGAGGATATTTATGGAATTATGATTCATGGTGATACTGAGGGTATTTTTGTAATTATGGATCATTACATACATAGAGTGGTATGTCAATTTGGTTGAAATTGACAATTGACTGACGAGATGAATTACACCGTGTTGCGGCTGTGATAGGCGTGGTGTGTTCATGTGGACAACTTGGAGGCATTAGTGTGCAGTAGATTCCACATGTGGACAGTTGGTAGCTCCTCTGAGCCGTGGTAACTGATAACACACACTAGCGATCTCGACAAATACTATTCTTAATCTTGGGGACTGTCTGGTGCAATGCCTGGACGTACACGACGTATTTGACTGTGTGCTATTTACACGACATATTTGACTGTGTAATAGTTGGTTGAGGCAGCCTGATGTGCGGACATGTCTACCGGATCATTCTCTCTGATGTTTGTGTTTAGCTCCATGGAGTAGGAACGAGTCTGAATACATGGCATATTTAATCTGCATCACTGTGTGAATAGTTATAAAATTTGATTTATGATATTTTGCATATATGATAACATGAATTGTTATATTAACTGTTATATTTGTTTGTATTGTCATTTTCTTTACTGCTATGCTAGTAATGATGTAGATTGTCTCACCTCTTTGTATATATTTTTCTGTATTATTATTTATATTCCGTAAAGTCGTTGAGGAAGTAGAAGAGGAGCAGCCACTGGATTGTCAATACAACGAGGAGCAGCAACCGAGTGACCAGTTCGAGGAAGGCGAGCCTCGAGATCATCCATATCATATGGATTGATTGCAGCGTGGTATGGTGTTACCGAAGTATTTCTGTCTTCTGATGATCTTCCCGAGGAGGATTCTTCGGAGGATGAGAACTATTAATGTTAGGCTTGGGCTAGTTTTTGGTTTGCTTTAAACCAGACAGTTTACTGTTTTATTTAATAGTTTGTAATATATAAATTATTTGTACCTATTAAAAACAAAAATCATATGTATAATTATGGTGTGTATGTAATAGTTTATTTTATTTAATGTTCTGTTTATTTTATTTTATAATATAATGTTCAATATATATATATATATATATATATATATATATATATATATATATATATATATATATTTACAACCTATATTATTATATATTACGAAATAAGTTATAACTTGAGTAACGGTTTTATTATTATTATTCGTTAAATGTGACATCCCCAGTAGGGTGTTGCATCTTTCCCTCTGAGATGCTTCACCTTCCAATCCTCAATCCTTATAGTTGACGTCTCATAAGTTAAGTTTTCCTTTAATTGCACCGTATCAAGTGCTATGACATGATTAGGGCTTGGAACATATTTTCGAAGTTGTGACACATGAAAGACATTTTGAAAGAAAAGTTGGTAAGGCTATTTGATAAGCAATTGGACCTACTTGACGAAGAATTTGGTAAGGTCCAAGGAATTTAGGAGTAAGCTTTCTAGACTTAAGAACTCAGCCGGCCCCAGTCGTAGGCATGACTTTCAAAAACATATGCTCTCCTTCTTCAAATTCAAGAGGTTTTCTCCTTTTATCCGCGTAGCTCTTTTGTCGACTTTGAGCCGTCCTCATCTTCCCCTGAATCATCTTGACTTTCTCAGTCATTTGTTGTATGAGATCAGGTCCAATAGTAAGCCGCTCTTCATCCTAGTACCAACACAAAGGTGTCTTGCACCTTCGCCCATATAGAGCCTCATAGGGTGCCATTCCTATGCTCGAATGATAACTGTTGTTGTAGGTAAATTCTACCAACAGTAAAACTTCATCCCAACTTCTAGTTTGTTCCAAAGCACAAGCTCTGAGCAAATCTTCCAATGATTGAATCGTCCTCTCTGATTGACTATCGGTTTGAGGGTGATACGCAGAACTCAAACGTAGCTTCGTTCCTATTGCTTCTTGAAGACTTTGCTAAAACTTTGATGTGAATCTTAGATCTCTATCAGAAATAATACTGGTAAGCACACCATGTAGTCTGACAATTTCACCGATATATAACTAAGTGAATGTCTCCAATGAATACTTTATGTTGATCGGCAAGAAATATGCTGACTTCGTGAGTCGATCCACAATTACCCATATCAAATCGTAACCTTTTCTGCTCTTTGGTAATCCAAAAACAAAGTCCATTGCAATACTATCTCACTTCCATTCGGGAATAACTTTGGGTTGTAACATTCCAAACGATCTTTGATGTTCAACCTTCGCTTTCTGACAAACTAGACAGGAAAACACGCATCTGGTAATATCTCTTTTCATCCCGTGCCACTAGAATAACTTCTTTAAATCTTGATACATCTTGGTTATCCTTGGGTGCATACTCAGCTGACTTGTGTGAGCATGTTCAAGTATATACTTCTTGTGTTCTAGATCCTTAGGCACACATACTCTACCTCTGAATCTTAAAATTTCATCATTTCCTTCCTCCAAGGTTGTTGCATCGCCTTGCTTTATCAATTCCCTTTCTTCTTGTAAGAACTTGTCAACTTTCTGCTTTTCTCGAATATCTTCCATTAAGTCATTTGAGATTGTGACCATGTTCATACAAATCTTTCCAGGTACCAACTCCACAAAAGACCATACATCTTTGAATTGTTCTATTAAATCCTTTTCTCTAATCATCATAGAAGAAACGCTGATCATTTTCCTACTTAAGGCATCTGGCACAACATTTGCCTTTCTAAGGCGATACTGAAGTTGGAAATCATAGTCTTTTAGGAATTCCAACCACCTATGCTTCCTCATATTCAACTTCTTCTGATCATACAAATACTTCAAGCTCTTGTAGTCGCTGAAGACGTTGAATGTTGCTCCATAGAGATAATGTCTCCATATCTTCAAAGCAAATATAACAACAACTAATTTCAAGTCGTGTGTTTGGTAGTTCTTCTCATGCACTCGCAATTGTCTCGAAGCATAAGCCACCACTCTTCCACTTTGCATAAGCACACACCCCAATCTTTGGTATGAAGCATCATAATATACTTCAAATGATTCACTTGGATTAGGCAGAACTAACACTGGTGAAGTAGTTAGTCTCCTTTTCAGCTCTTGGAAACTTTCTTCACAAGCGTCCATCCACTCGAAGACTTGATTCTTCCTTGTGAGTTGAGTGAGAGGTCCAACTATCTTAGAGAATCCTTCCATGAATCTCCGATAATATCTAACTAATCCCACAAAGCTCTGAATTTTCATCACTGTTTTTGGCCTTTCCCATTGCAGAACAGCTTCCAATTTTGACGGATCTACCACGAATCCTTCCTTTGAAATTACATGGCCTAAAAATTTGACTTCTTCTAGCCAGAATTCACACTTTGACAATTTGGCATACTGCTCCTTCTCCTTTAAGATCTAGAGAACTATACCAAGGTGTTCAACATGATCCTCCTGATTTTGAGAATAGATTAGAATGTCATCAATAAAGACAATGACAAATCGGTCCAGGTAAGGATGAAAGATTCTATTCATATAGTCCATGAATATAGCAAGTGCATTCGTCACACCAAAAGGCATCACCAGGTACACGTAGTGTCCATAACGAGTACGAAAAGCTGTTTTGGGAATATCTTCCACCTTTACTCTGATATGATGATAGCCCGATCGCAGATCAATCTTAGAAAACATCGTTGCTCCCTTCAATTGGTCCATCAAGTCATCTATCCTTGGTAGTGGATACTTATTCTTGATTATGATTTTGTTCAACTAACGATAGTCCACACATAATCGCGAAGTACCATCCTTCTTCTTGACTAGCAATACCGGTGCTGTAACATCCCGGAAATTAATAATTTTAGGATAAATAGTTGTTTTATAATATTTGTAATTTTTGAAAATTTTTCTGTATTTTTCTGAGAGCGCGAAATATTTTAATATTATTCCTCATTTTACGTGCAAACTGAGCGCGCCTGGGAAAATGAGATATTTTTCTCGAGAACCTTGAGCTGTGGAAAGGTCGACAGGGGATCTTACTAAACTCGAGGCCAGACATGGTTTACGAGGTTTCATGTTTTTCTTGAAATTTTAACAGATAAAATAATAATCGCTATGTAAATTTTAGCTGTCAGATAAATTAATACAGACTTCGGTTAACTGTAACAATTGTCTACTAAATAATAGTATGTATTAAAAACCTTATCACATTATCCAAAATCTACTTTGTGTCACATCCATTAGCTTTATTTTCAAAAGAAAATTTAATTTAACAGGAGCTTAGAGAGGGAAGCTTCCTAGAAACTTCCCTAATAATACACATATTTCTTTTTCTCTCTCTTCCCTCCCCACTCACTCCACGGCAGAAGCCATTTGGGAGCCCAATATTCACATCCTCACTTTTAATTCTTCACTCTCACATTTCTAAACATTTCCTCTCTTCTCATTTTCTTCAAGCACTCTTTTCTTCCTCTTTTCTTCTTCCTTCTCCACCGTACACTCACCTCTTGGAGACAATTTCCATGGCTTGCTAAATCAATCACATTTCTAGCTTTCTTACACCATTCCAAGACCATTCTCTTTAGTGGTCATTTTTTGGCTCTTCTTCTTCTTCTTCCATTTTCCACCATTGAAGTTAAAGCTTGAAGCTTTTGAGGTAAAGCCTTCACCTTTCTTCCATTTTCTTCTCATTTTCGTTTTTCTTGGTCACCTATGTGATCAAGAACTTATCTTTCCATGATTTGAGTGGACATTGTGGAAGTCACTCACATTAGTGTTTTCTTGAAGGTGAAAACGAAAATCAAGAACAAAAGGGAGCTAGCATCCTTGTGTTTGTCTTCAATAGGTAAGAGGGAGATGATCCTCTTCAACCAATCTTGGTAGGAAGGAAATGTCTTGTGTGGGTTGTTGTTGATTGTTGAATCCATGTATGGATTTCCCTCTTTGTTATGTTGTTTTTCATGATAGTGTATAATGTTGGATTTGTATGAGTTATTGACTTCCTTTATGTGATTTTGGATGCATGTTTGAGCTAATATGATGTTAAAAATGATATTGATTGGTTTGGTTTGAGTTAAAATGACCTAAAGACTCTGTTTTTATGCAAGTTCGTGTATGGTAATTGATTACACACTATCTGTAATCGATTACCGAGCTTCTGAGTTACAAAATCATGGTTTCTGGGAATTACGTAATCGATTACATCCTGTGCGTAATCGATTACGGAGGTTCTGTCCAGCTGGTAATGATTACCAGAGCTGTGTAATCGATTACCAGGTTCCTGGAGTTACAATCAGGTTTCTGGGAAGCTATGTAATCGATTACATCCTTTATGTAATCGATTACAGAGGTTCTGCTAGGCTGGTAATCGATTACATGGATCTGGTATGTAATCGATTACCAGAACCTAAAAAAGAGATTTTTTGAGCTGAAAATGAAGAAAACAAGGTTTCTTATCCCTTGTAACTCAAACATAAATCTTAAACCCCAGATTCAAGGATTTTATTTCACTTAAATGCAACAAGATTATACATCCAAACCAATGATGGAGAAATGATTTTGAAAATGGAATTTTTGGATTCATAACTTGAAAATTTCGGTATACGTGCAATGATAGACATGTATATGTATTGATATTGAGAATTATTTGATGAAATTGCTAGTTCCTATGTGGGGCAAAGCTCTTGATGAAATTATGACATGTTAATATTGGAATATGAATATATGCCATTATGGTATGCTTATGATGAACGCATCATTGATAAACATACATGATTGGACATTGTGTCGTCATGTATGTGTTGTCCGTTGGACATTGTGAGAAAGGCCAAGTTGCCTAGGAGTTTGAATAACACCTATGTGCAGGTGCAAATAGACTAAGCGTAGGTGTCATATGTTGTTGACCTGGGGGCGTCGGGGTACGGGTGCCTCACATGGACAGTTATGAGCTCCTCTATGCCGGGGGGTAGACCGATGCAAACACATCGATGATCCGGACCGAGACGCTGTCCTATATCGCGATCAACAGTTGAGGTGCCATGTATAAGCCATTGTTGCGCAAATATTTTATGAGATGAAGCACACTATTTTTATAGGCTAACGATATACTGGCATTACTCCTTAATCATTCACTCTGAAAATGTTTATGTCTAGCTCCATGGAGTAGGAATTTTGGTACCATTTGTATCGTGAATTGTTAGTC
Source organism: Ormosia emarginata (assembly GCA_029884605.1). Lineage (NCBI taxonomy): Eukaryota > Viridiplantae > Streptophyta > Magnoliopsida > Fabales > Fabaceae > Ormosia > Ormosia emarginata. The sequence continues at coordinate 19,180,584 of JAQQTP010000074.1, read as the reverse complement.
TCATAATTCATTGAGCACGAGCATTTGTAACTATGAATCAATAATTGTTTTATTACTGTAATAATTATTTGACTAGTTTACGGTTGACAATTCTTACTGCTATTGGACATTGTTGCTTTTACTGTTAATTTTAATTATTATTTTGATTGGACTATTGCTTTAAATGAAGTTAAGATTATTTGAATTGCCTTATTGTTCATTATCTGAGATGTTATTGTTGTTTCTATCTAAATTCTTATTTTTAGTACTACTGTTGATAAAGGTATGCGTTGTGATGCTATTTGGGCGTCCTGCGTCGTTCCGTTTTCTTGCTGCCACATTAGTATTGAATGTTGGGTATCTCACCTCTTTCCTGTATTTCTGTATTTCTATTTTATATTTATGTTTGATAAAAGATTGTGAAGAAGATAAAGAGGGACCACCCCTCTGCTGAGGGGATTAGACGTCTGGACAATATTTCTTCGATTTCGTACAAGTGTTGTTGTGTGGGGGCATTGATGCCGGACTTGTCGACTGGGACTCCGACCGTCGTATATGTATATGGGGTTGCGGCTTTGTCTGCTAGTAGTACCTACCCTAGGGTTACTACTCCCCCTTTAGTATTTTGTTCCCACTGTATTTTATTTGAATATGTAAGTATTATATTTTATGTTATCAGTGCCTTGTGTTAAGGACAAATACATTATATATATCGAATATGTTTTTCTTTCAGTGATTGTGTTTTAATGGCTAATTTCTAAATATGTTTCATTCTGAGGCTCGTATTTTCTACTTATACATAAATGTGGAATCAAATTTCTTTTTATCTGAAATTACTCTTTTGTTGACACTGTGACACGCCTGGATTTAGTAACTGTGGTGCAATGACGATTGGGCCGCGGTTGTTAGATTTAGGTGCGTTACACTAGGTGGTATCAGAGTAGTTCATCCTGTTGAGTCGGGGTATGGACTTGCTATGCTTAGGCATATTAGAACTTTTGTATGTTGTACATTTCCTTGTCTCTTGATTGAGATGATGGGAAAGGAATGCATAGCTTGCCATAGGTTGAATGTTAGTAGCTACTGTTATACAGTTGCATGATATTGAGGATTGGCCTACTCAATATGTAATGTTCTGTGTGCACAGGAAACTATGACTTCACCTAGGCATACTATACTAGGAGAATAGCAATTCTTTTGTAAGAAAGAGATCAAAAGGTTTTGGAAAACCGATCTTCTGGAGAAAGAAATAACTTGTGTGAGTTTGGTTTGAGAAGTTGTTGGGGGTTGATGACTTGCAAAAATTGTACCATAGGAGGCAGAATGAAGAAGTTCGAGTTGAAGACTGTTAGGATCCGTGAATCGAATTTGTTTTGCTTGAATTGTGTGATTCTGTGTGTTTGGTTTCCGAAAGGAGACAATGTTGTTTGAAATAATTATGTTGTTTGTGGTGTTATGTTCGTTTTCAGAGAAAGTCAATGACTCGCGATAGATATACGAGGATAATGGCTCATGGTGGACGTACTCATGTGAGCGCAGTACGAGCTGATGGAAGTACCACTGCAACTGCAGAAGAAAGGCAAGGGAGAGCTGATGCCATAACTCACCAAGATCAGAGGACCGCACAATGACGAGGATTGGAAGTTGAAGTTCCAAATCGGTTGAAGGAAGGTCGGACTTGGAATAACCATGGACTGCCTAGACTCCACAAGAGGAATAATAGAAAGGCCAATCAGTTCAAGCGGAAACCATACTCTCGATTGTCAAGAGAGCGACAGCCACATCCGACTCATGGGGAAAGTGCTAGTGGTAGTAGGTCCAATTAGACCCTGACATTTTTGCCAAAATGTAAGAAATGTGGAAAAAACCACTCAACCAAGGAATGTAACACCAAGAGAATGTTCTGCCTCAAGTGTGGAAAGGAGCACCTAATAAGGGACTGCATAATTGCGGAGATCATCTGCTTTAAATGTGGAAAGCCTGGACACGTTTCCCGCAACTGCAACTAAGCGAAGGCAAGTTCTTCATTCAATGCTGCAAGGGCTGTGGAACCACAAGCAGAAGCCAGAATTTACACCCTAGGAGGTGTTGAGACCTCTAAGTTTGAAGATCTAAACAATGGAAATTGTACCTCAATTGATGATCCCATAATCGTGCTGTATAATTCTGGGGGTAACCCTTTCTTTTACAATTTGTAACTGTATGGATCATTTGGATTAATCTGTATTTTCATTAACATTGACCCATTTACTTTTATCTCTATTACTAAGATTTGTCGTTGACAACCAAGTTTGTTTACTTCATCTTATTCTACTAAAAGTGAATCTTTTGTTGATCTGACTTGCATACCTAAAGCTATACCTATTAGAGTTTATGATTTCAGGAATAGGTCGATCATTTTCTAGTCGTATCCGGCTAGATCGTCCCGATAAAAACCTTAGTGGTTTTCGAAACCAAGACTTTTAAATTCGTAACGGCCAACAAGGTTGGAGCTTTGTGAGGGAAAGGAACCTAAGGATACATGCTAATATCTTCTTTGGAGAACAAAGGCAAAGGGAATATAAATGTTACTCTTCTAGTCAAAGAGTTCCGCATGAGGAGTTATAGTGCTGTCAGTTAAGGAGAATAATGGAACTTCTCGGTGAGATGAGGACTTTCGCCGATTGAACAAGATTACAATCAAGGATGAGTATCCTCGGAGAAAGATGAACGATTCGATGGAACAGCAATGAAGGAATCATTGTTCTCTCCAAGATAGATGTACATTTTGGTCATTTCTAAATTCGTGGGAATTTGAGGATGTTCCCAAAATGGTAATTCGAATGCGTTTTGGACATTATGAGTATCTCGTAATGTCATTCGGAGTGACAATTGCTCTTGTTATATTCATAAACTGCATGAATCAAATCTTTCATCCCTACCTAGAGCAGAATCGTCGTTGTCATTAATGATGACATTCTAATCTATTCTCGAAGGTATGGATAGGCACGTTGGACACCTCGATCCAATTTTTTAGACCTTAAAGGAGAAGGAGCGAATGCCAAAGTATTAGAGTGCGAAATTCTCATTTGAGGAGGTTCAGTTTTGAGTCATGAGAATGCAAATGAAGGGATTGTTGTGAGTCCGTCAAAAGTTGAAGCAATCTTGTAATGGGAAGAACTAGAGACCATGATACCCTCGTAATTTACTAGGTTAGCTGGTTTCTATCGAAGGAGCGTCGATGAGCTCCCCCAGATAGTGGGATCTCTTATGTAGTTTACAAGAAGAGAATCAAACTTCTACGGACTAACACAGGTGAAGAAAGTTTTTCAAGGATTGAGGAGATGTCCGGATGCTCACTAGTATTGGTTCTACCTAATTTCGGGGAACCGTTTGAAATACTTTGTGGAACTTCGCATTGAGGTGTAGGATGTGTGCTCATGCAAAGTTGGGAAGTTGTGACTTACGCCTTAAGATAGTCGATGGTGCATGATGAGGATTATCCAACTCATGGCTTGGAGTTAGCTACAGTTATACTTGCTCTGAGAATACGTAGACACTTTCTATATGGAGCAACATTCAATGCCATTAGCAATCACAAGCACTTGAAATATCTATTCGACGAAAAGGAACTGAACATGAGATAGAGAAGATGACTAGAAGTTTTGAAGAAGTATGACCTCTAGCTTTAGTATCATCATGGAAAAGCAAACGTCATGGCCGACACTTTAAACCGTAAACTACTTAATATCCTCATTATGATGGTTAAGAAGAAGGAATTAATGGAGTAATTCAAGGACATGTGATTATTATTGAAAATGACACCGGATGGAGTATGACTAAACATGGTTACTATTTCGAATGATCTGTTGGGAGAAATCTAAGAGAATTAGAAAAGTGACTAAGATATACCAAGATTTAAAGTAGAAGTATCCATACTAAGGAATGGAGAGGGACATTACTAAACATATATCGCCCTGTATGGGTTACCAATAAACTCACCTCAAAATTCTTCGGACTATATCAAATTCCGTTTTGAATTTGGTCTGGTAGCCTAACAACTAGTTTTTGTCTTCCTTTCTTTCTAAATCTTTGTGAAATCTTCCATATATCGTGATTGTGAAAGTATATCCCCAATTCAACCTTGTCATTAAACTAAACACGGTACAGTTCAGAGAGAGTCTGATCTATGAGAAGCTTCTTGTGAAGATCAAGGATAGGAAAACAAAACAAAACAGAGATATAGAGATCACATTAGTAAGGGTGATCTGAATTGACATGACTAGAAGCGCAATGTAAAAGTTGGAAGGCAAGACGAAGGAATTACATCCATGTTTATTCTAAGGGATGAAAATTTCGAGGACGAAATTTCTATTTGAAGGGGAGTGTTGTAACATCCTGGAAATTAATAATTTTAGGATAAATAGTTGTTTTATAATATTTGTGATTTTTGGGAATTTTTTTGTATTTTTCTGAGAGCATTGAATATTTTAATATTATTCCTCATTTTGCGTGCAAACTGAGCGGGCCCAAGAAAATGAGATATTTTTCCCGAGAACCTTGAACTGTGGAAACATCGACGGGGGATCTTACTAAACCCGAGGCCAGACACGATTTACGAGATTTCATGTTTTTCGAGAAATTTTAACAGATAAAATAATAATCGCTGTGTAAATTTTATTTGTCAGATAAATTAATACTGACTTCGGTCAACTGTAACAATTATCTACTAAATAATAATATGTGTTAAAAACCTTATCACATTATCCAAAATCTACTTTGTGTCACATCCATTAGCTTTATTTTCAAAAGAAAGATTAATTTAACAAGAGCTTAAAGAGGGAAGCTTCCTAGAAACTTCCCTAATAATACACATGTTTCTTTTTCTCTCTCTTCCCTCCCCACTCACTCCATGGCAGAAGCCATTTGGGAGCCCAATATTCACATCCTCACTTTTAATTCTTTACTCTCACATTTCTAAACATTTCCTCTCTTCTCATTTTCTTCAAGCACTCTTCTTTTCCTCTTTTCTTCTTCCTTCTCCACCGTACACTCACCTCTTGGAGACAATCTCCATGGCTTGCTAAATCAATCACATTTCTAGCTTTCTTACACCATTCCAAGATCATTCTCTTTGGTGGTCATCTTTTGGTTCTTCTTCTTCTTCTTCCACTTTCCACCATTGAAGCTAAAGCTTGAAGCTTTTGATGTAAAGCCTTCACCTTTCTTCCATTTTCTTCTCATTTTTGTTTTTCTTGGTCACCTATGTGATCAAGAACTCATCTTTCCATGATTTGAGTGGACATTGTGGAAGTCACTCACATTAGTGTTTTCTTGAAGGTGAAAACAAAAATCAAGAACAAAAAAGAGCTAGCATCCTTGTGGCTGTCTTCAATAGGTAAGAGGGAGATGATCATCTTCAACCAATCGTGGTTGTAAGGAAATGTCTTGTATGGGTTGTTGTTGATTGTTGAATCCATGTATGGATTTCCCTCTTTGTTATGTTGTTTTTCATGATAGTGTATAATGTTAGATTTGTATGAGTTATTGATTTCCTTTATGTGATTTTGGATGCATGTTTGAGCTAATATGATGTTAAAAATGATATTGATTAGTTTGGTTTGAGTTAAAATGACCTAAAGACTCTGTTTTTATGCAAGTTTGTGTATGGTAATCAATTACACACCATCTGTAATCGATTACCGAGCTTCTGAGTTATAAAATCATGGTTTCTGGGAATTACGTAATCGATTACATCCTGTGCGTAATCGATTACGGAGGTTATGTCCAGCTGGTAATCGATTACCAGAGCTGTATAATCGATTACCAGGTTCTTGGAGTTACAATCGGGTTTCTAGGAAGCTATGTAATTGATTACATCTTTTATGTAATCGATTACAGAGGTTCTGCCAAGCTGGTAATCGATTACATGGATCTGGTAATCGATTACCAGGACCTAAAAATGAGATTTTTGAGCAGAAAATGAAAAAAACACGGTTTCTTATCCCTTGTAACTCAAACATAAATCTTAAACCCTAGATTCAAGGATTTTATTTCACTTAAATGCAACAGGATTATACATCCAAACCAATGATGGAGAAATGATTTTGAAAATGGAATTTTTGGACCCATAACATGGAAATTTCGGTATGTGTGCAATGATGGACATGTATATGTATTGATATTGAGAATTATTTGATGAAATTGATAGTTCCTATATGGGGCCAAGCTCTTGATGAAATTATGACATGTTAATATTGAAATATGAATATATGCCATTGTGGTATGCTTATGATGAACGCATCATTGATAAACATACATGATTGGACATTGTGTCGTCATGCATGTGTCATCCATTGGACATTGTGGAAAAGGCCAAGTTGCCTAGGAGTTTGAATAACACCTATGTGCAGGTGTGAATAGACTAAGCGTAGGTGTCATATGTTGTTGACCCTGGGGGCGTCGGGTGCGGGTGCCTCACATGGACAGTTATGAGCTCCTCTGTGCCGTGGGGTAGACCGATGCAAACACACCGACGATCTGGACCGAGATGCTGTCCTATATCACGATCAATGGTTGAGGTGCCATGTATAAGCCATTGTTGCGCAAATATTTTATGCGATGAAGCACACTATTTTTATAGGCTAACGATATACCGGCATTACTCCTTAATCTTTCACTCCGAAAATGTTTAAGTCTAGCTCCATGGAGTAGGAATTTTGGCACCATTTGCATTATGAACTGTTAGTCTCATAATTCATTGAGCATGAGCATTTGTAACTATGAATCAATAATTGTTTTATTATTGTAATAATTATTTGACTGGTTTACTGTTGACAATTCTTACTGTTGTTGAACATTGTTGCTTTTACTATTAATTTTAATTATTATTGTGATTAGACTATTGCTTTAAATGAAGTTAAGATTATTTGAATTGCCTTATTGTTCATTATCTGAAATGTTATTGTTGTTTATATCTAAATTCTTATTTTTACTAGTACTGTTGATAAAGGTATACGTTGTGATGTTATTTGGGCATCCTGCGCCGTTCTGTTTTCTTGCTGCCGCATTGGTATTGAATGTTAGGTATCTCACCTCTTTCCTGTATTTTTGTATTTCTGTTTTATAATTATGTTTGATAAAAGATTGTGAAGGAGATGAAGAGGGACCACCCCTCTATCGAGGGGATTAGACGTCTAGACAATATTTCTTCGATTTCGTACGAGTGCTGTTGCGTGGGCGCATTGATGCCGGACTTGTCGACTGGGACTCCGACCGTCGTATATGTATATAAGGTGGCGGCTTTGTCTGCTAGTAGTACCTACCCCAAGGTTACTACTCCCCCTTTAGTGTTTTGTTCCCACTGTATTTTATTTGAATATGTAAGTATTATATTTTATGTTATCAGTGCCTTGTGTTAAGGACAAATACATTATATATATAGAATATGTTTTTCTTTCAATGATTATGTTTTAATGGCTGATTTCTAAATATGTTTCATTCTGAGGCTCGTATTTTCTACTTATACGTAAATGTGGAATCAAATTTCTTTTTATCTGAAATTACTCTTTTGTTGACACTGTGACACGCCTGGATTTAGTAACTGTGGTGCAATGACGATTGGGCCGCGGTTGTTAGATTTGGGTGCGTTACAGGTGCTCCCAAGGCGATACGCTAGGTCTAACAAATTGCTTCTCCAAGAGTTCTTTCAATTGCTTCTTGAGTTCAACTAGCTCTGCTGGTGACATTCTATGAGGCGCTATAGAAATAGGACCAGCTCCAAGCACAAGGTCAATGGTAAACTCGATCTCCCACTCCAGTGGTAAACCAGGTACATCTTTAGGAAAGACTTCGGGAAACTCTTTAACCACTGGAATTGAGTTCACATCTGCCTCATTCTCGACTTTTAAAGAAAACAATAACATGTATCCCTGAGCTCCTTCTTTCAAGAAAGCTTTTACTTAGTTGGCTGTCAAAAATCTAGAATTCTCATCCAAAGGGAAAACTATGGTTTTACTAGAACTGTAATACCCTTAAACACATGTTAGATTGGTAAATGGTTACCAAAGGTAGCGTTTGGCTTGTTTAGCATGTCAGTCAAGTTTTGTGACAAACTGAGTTCATTTAGGCACTTAGTTGCAACACAGAAGTTGTAAAGTAGCTTAAAATGACTCAAATAATAGCATAAGTTGCTAAGTTGAGGGAAATAAATATAGAGAGTTTATTTCTAGGTCACAAATAAGCCAAGTAAAATGTGGTTAAAGTTTCAAGAGAATCAGAGTCAGTTTGGTATTTTTAGGCATGCTGATTGTGCATTTTAATACCGAATGACTAGCAGCAGATATAGAAAATCATGAAATATAGTATATTATTATTATATTTTTTTTGTTGTTGTGAGAAAATAATAAAACATAGCTACAGTAAACAAAATCAACATGAAAGGAAAACATACATCCATACATTATAGATAATTACATTAGCCTATTTAATTACATCATTAAATTTACAAAAAGTTAAGGCTTTACTCACCCCCAAGATGTTTACAATTTTACATCCCATCAAAATAGCAAAATGTCAGGCTTCCCAAAAAGATATACGGATAGCCATCAGTAGCCACCGACAATATCAGCCCCTAAGACTGACGAGAAGGAACCATAGCAGGATCCTCCTCAAGGTCTTCCTCGTTAGGCGAGATCGTCATCGGAGTGATCGAATTTCGAGTAGAGGCTTGAGCAGTGGAAAGAAATGAGTCCTCTTGTGGGGTGTAATAAAGATCATCCCACAAATCCCTAATGGGTAGGTAAAACTCTAAGTGGACAAAAACAGTAAAATCAAAGATAGGCGAGTCATAGTGACCCCAAGCTAAAGACACAGTCAGTTCCCCATGATATATGCATTGGTCCTTGTACAAATTTATATGTCAACAGTCAGGTCCTCCATGAAAGGTCATCCTCACATATCCCAAAAATCAGCGCGGACATGACGACATCTTCAAATAGCACTAATCGTAATCTGGCCAGAAACCAAGAAATTCAGGTGCTTCCTTTTCTTCATGCACGTCTTCTCAGAAGCATATATATAAACAGAAATATAGAGGTACAAAAAAGAGGTGAGACACCTAACATTCATTACCAATATGGTAGTAAGAAAACGAAACAACGCTGGATGCCCATATAACATCGCAACACATACATTTATCAATAATAATTATAAAATAAGTAGTAAGAAAAGAATAACAATAAGTAAAAGTAAAAGTAAGCAATAAAAGATAAACAACACTGATATCCCAAGCAGTCAACAGTTTAACAATCAGATAATAATTACGACAATAAAGAAAAAATAATTCAACAGTTGTAAATACTCATGCCAGATGAAATATGAGACTGACAATGCATAATGCATATGGTACCAAAATCTTGCTCTATGGAGCTAGACATCAACATTCGGAGAGAATGATCAATGAGTCATGCCAGTATCTCGTTAGCCTTAAAATAAAGTGCTTTCTCATAAAAATCGTATTTTTGCACAACATGGCTTATACATGGCACCTCAACAATTGATCGGGATATAGGATAGCGTCTCGGTCTGGATCATCAGTGTGTTTGCATCGATCTATCCCACGGTCCCAGTGGAGCTACCCCTGTCTATTGTGAGACACCCGCACCCTGATGCCCCCAAGGTCAACACACATGACCCATGCTTAGTCTACTCGCACCCATACTAAGGTGTAATTCAATCTCCTAGGCATGCAATGCCTTTACAACAAAGTCCAACAGACATTTACAAATGCATGATGACCCAATGTACATCATGTATATTCATCAATTATATGTTCTTCATAAAATAATGCACATCATGCATATTCATTAACAATATATTTCTCATGGAACATACCACAATGGTATATAAGTAGTCCTCAATAACTTCATGCCACAATTTAGCCAAGTAAACATCAACAAGTACTTAGTCCCACACATGGACTCACAATATCATACAATCCATTCTCAATATCAACATTTCATATATATATATATATATATATATATATATATATATAATATATATTCAACTCATACCACAATTCCATATCATGACTCCAACATTCTTAATTATTTAAGTCTTGATCAATTATGCAAATGTTGGGTCAAAGAACCCTTAAAACCGTGGCTCCCCTCAAGAACCATTTCTCAATCAATTTCTTCCATCACATTATAAATTACTCATGTCTAAATTGCTTAATTCCTAAGGATGCACAAAAGCACCTTGGACCCAAAAATCCTTTAGAGGCCGTGAGCCTCCCTAAGACATCAAGATTTCAATTTTTCCATTTCATGCATCAATCTTTTAATACCTAATCACATAAGCTTTATTTTATACAAAAATCAAATCCAATCCCTGAAAATTGGGTCAAAACCATGACCTCCCTAAGATAATAGGAAACCCTAAAATTTCTATTCATCCAATCCAACATTATCAAAGCATTTAAAATAAACAACACTTTAGTCTTAATCAAGAACACACAAACATGGAAAACAATCAAACAAGAGAGCAATCCATTATGATTTTCTCCATCAACAACCACCCAAAAGTCTTCTCACCACCAATAATGGTTGAAGTGAGTAAATCTTCCTCTTACCTAAAGGAAGAATTTGAAAATGGCCTCCTTGGATGCTCCTTGGTGGTTCGGTTTTGGGCTCCCAAAAACCCTAGAAAACCAAACTTAAAGAATCAACAACCAAGCTTTGAGAAAAATGAATCCTTGGTCACTAAAGTGGCCAAGGAACATGAAAATGAAGAGAGAAAGAAAGAAAGATAGAAGCTTTACCTTCAAAGCTTCAAGCTTTGTTCTTAAGAAAAAGTGAAGAAGATGATAGATTTGAGAGAAAATCACCAAAGAGGAAATGTTGAGAATGAGAAGAGAAATGTAGGAATGGTAATGGTGAAACAAGAAAATGGTGATCGTCACCAAATGGGGCTGCAACCCGTGGAGAGAAAAGGAAGAAGAAGAAGAAGAGAGAAAATGTGAGAAGAGAAAATGAAGAGAAAAAGTGTGATAGATTTTTGTGTATTAGATATTTGGAGTAAAATGGATAAGTGAAATTTTAATTTTTTGGACTCCCCCCTAAGCCCTAAGCTGCGACAATGAGAGAGAGAAGGAGAGGGATAAGTGGCTTCTCCTACAAGCTTTGGGCATTTTAGTATTTGGTGCTCAAAGCTTCCATGAGAAGCTTGATTAAAATACATTATTTTTGAGATAAAAGTGATTTGATTAGACATAAAGTGGATTACATTAGGATAAGGTGATAGGATTTCTAACACATACTATTATCCAATGGACAATGGTTACAGTTGATAGTAGTTAGTATTAATTGTCCAGCGGATAATAAAATACACAATGATTTTTTTTATTTATCAGATAAAAATCTCAAAAAACATGAAATCTCATAAACCGTGTCCAGCCTCGAGTTTAGCAAGATCCTCCGTCGACGTTTTCACAAATCAAGGTTCTCGGGAAAATATCTCGTTTTCCTGGCTCCACTCAATTTGCATGCAAAATAAGGAATAATATTAAAATATTTTGTGTTTTCAGAAAAATCTAGAAAAATTAACAAAAATCACAAATATTAAAAAATGACTATTTATCATAAAATTATAAATTTTTGGGGTGTTACAATATGCATGTGCATAGTTTGAACATAATACATATCTCTTTGTGATATGTTATTTGTTAATATTGATTAAATGCTTGATGCCATGACTATATTTACTGTTGTTATATCTGTATGACATCACTGTCATTTATATCTCTTTACTGCCATGTTGGTATTAGTGTTGGTAATCTCACCTCTTTGTGTACTATTCTTGTGCTGTATTTATATTCATTAAAGACGGTGAGCAAGACTTTGAGCAAGAAAGTGAGGAGCAGATTCCTATTGAGGAAATTGATTTCTGAGTCGATGGTGACGCCAAGTTTTCTTGGGTACATGAGGCTACAATTCTGAGGAGGTTCGGAGGCTTGGCATGTTCACCTAGATAGAGAGTGTATTGTCTACATGGGAGATCTGACTGTTTCCTTCAGTAGGGTGTATCATGGGAACCCTTACTTTGTTGTCAACATTTACGTACATTTGGAGTTTCCATTATCTATTAGACAGTATTGGGGTGCTTACTACCATACCCCTAGCGAGATTAGTATTGTGTCGTCTGCTCAGACACCTGTTTGTAGGATCACGCGTCATCCGAGATTCCTATCTTCTGAGGAATCTGAGGAGGAACCGTCTGAGGGTTCTGCTCCATAGACAGGTACCTTGGCCAGTGTGATAGTATAGTAATGTTTATCGGCTTTTGAGAACTTTGTCTGTTTATATTTAAGTATGTCAGTATTGAGGTTATGTATATCATATATATTAATTGTGATACTGTTTAGTATTTTTATATTCTACTAAGTTTATCTTATCAATATCAAGAAATTTTACAACTTATATTTATATTATACAATATCATTTTATAACTTGGGGTAATTTGGTAAAAATTCATTTAAAATGTGATACCCTACAGTGGGTGTTACAGAAATCACATGACCCAAAAACTAAACTTTGTCCAACCAAAATTCACATTTTGACAGCTTTGCATATAACTTCTTTTCTTTCAAAATTTGGAGAACTATACTGAGATGTTCAGCATGCTCTTCCTAACTTTGAGAATAGAGCAGAATGTCATCAATAAAAACAACGACAAATCTGTCTAGATATGGACGAAAGATCCTATTCATGTAATCCATGAATATCGTAGGAGCATTCGTCACTCCAAATGACATTACAAGATATTCATAATGACTGTAGCTCGTTCAAAAAGTTGTCTTAGGTATATCCTCTACCTTGACACGAATTTGATGATAACCTAATCGCAGATCTATCTTAGAGAAAATAGCTGCTCCTTTCAACTGGTCCATCAAATCATCAATCCTTGGAAGTGGATACTTGTTCTTGATTGTGACTTTGTTTAACTAGCGGTAGTCCACACATAAACGCGAAGACCCATCTTTCTTCTTGACTAACAACACTGGAGCTCCCCATGGTGAAACACTAGGTCTCACAAATTGTTTTTCCAACAATTCCTCCAATTGCTTCTTTAACTCTGCTAATTCTGACAGTGACATCCGGTATAGTCCAATCGAAATAGGACCCGCTCCTGATACAAGATCGATAGAAAACACTATCTCTCTTTTCGGTGGTAATCCAGGTACTTCATTAGGAAAAACTTCAAGAAACTCATTTACAACAGAAATAACATTCATATCCTTCTCACTCTTGACTTCTAAAGAAGATAACATCATGTATCCTTGGGCTCCATCCCTTAATAAAGATTCGACTTGAATGGCAGTCAAAAATCCAGAAACCTCATTTTTAGGAAATACTAAGGTCTTTTTAGAACATTCAAACAGGATATGGTTAGAAGATAACCAATCCATTCCTAAGATTATGTCTATATCGGTAAGAGGCAAACAAATTAAATCAACATAAAAGACTTGATTATTGATAGTAATAGGGTAGTTTAGGCACACTTTAGAAGTACTAACAGACTTAGCATAGGTATAGAAATAATCAATTGAAAGTTCAAAGAAGACACAGACAATCCCCAACGATCCACACAGTCATATGTAATAAACGAATGAGTTGCACCTGAATCATATAGTACAGTTAAAAGATTACCTGATATAACACCCTCTCCCTTGATAAGATCATTGAACTGAGAGGCTTCAGCTCCGCTTATCGTATAAACTTATCCTCCTGCTTGGGGCTTGGCAGCACGAACATTGCTTACCAAAGGCTCCACCTTCGCTTGATCACAATCCCTTGATATGTGACCAAGCTTTCCGCATCTAAAGCAAATGATTCCCCTGATCGTACAGTCCCTTATCTGATGACCCTTTCCACACTTTATACACTTTGTTAGCAGTGCCACAATCTGGCCAAAATGATTGCCACTAGGACCTCCTCCAGGTGGCTGTTGTTGTTGTTGCTGGCTTCCAGATGGTCTTGAATATGGTTTCTGCTGAAACTGGTTGTTGTTGTTGCTTCCTCCCCTTTGGAACCTAGATGATCCAAAGTTACGACTCCTTGTATCTCGCAATGGCTCTAATTCTTCAAGTCTGCAACACATATCCATCAATGCTGAGAACAGGTTCATTCACATTGGCAATACCCCTTTCTTCAATTTAACCCTTAAACCTTCCTCAAACTTGTGGCATTTCCAAACCTCATCCGGCTGGATCTAGAGATACCATGAGAACTTAGACAAATTCTCAAACTTTGCAACATACTCGTTCACTGTCATTGCACCTTGCCGTAACCCAAGGAATTCTATCTCCTTGGCGTGCCTTACACTCTCTGGAAAATACTTTTCTAGAAATGCATCACAAAATACCTCCCAGGTAATTTCTCGTCCTTCTACTTGTAGTACTCTCCGAGTTGCTTTCCACCAATTTTCACTATCACCCATCAACATAAAAGTGGCATAAGTCACCATGTTGTTATCTGCACATCCCATTCCTTTGAAGATCTTCTCCAGCTCTTGTATCCATAGACTTGCCTTTTCTAGATTAAACTCGCCTTTGAAATATGGCAGATTGTTTCAACAGAACTCCAAAAAAATCTGGACATCAGCATTTGCTTCTTGTTGTTGTGCAGCTCGTTGATTTTGTTGCACAATTACGTCTGCCATACGTTGCATTGCTTCTACAGCCGCTGTCATTGGGTCATCATAGTGTCCCACGTTCACACATTCACCTCTGTTACGAGACATAGCTTTCTTCACCAGCAACCAAAAACACAATAAGAGTCAGATGTAACCTTTTAGGATTTAAACATAGAGAATCACATAACACAAGCAAAACAAACCTAACCACAAAAACCCAAAAGACTCTAACCGGGACTCTGATACCAACTAATGTAACACCTACCGTAAGGTGTCATATTTAAGACTAATCCTAATATAACTTACCCAAGTTGTAAAAGAATTAATCTTGTAAAACACTGATTTAAAAATTTCATTTGTAGAATAACTGAAAATAAACAAAAACCATAAAAACAAAATGTAATTGAAAATAAACTCACCATAATTTACATACATATTGAAACATTGTTTACAAATAATTTACATGAATGCACATTTACTCCCAAAAGATAAGATATACAATACACATGACAAAACATAAAATACTAAACTATAACCTCTAAAAACCAGACTAAGGATTAGGGCTCTCGGAAGGATCCTCCTCTTCAGTATCATCACTAAAGAACCCTGGCGGATACATCACATGCCTGGTTGGCATCCTAGCAGACGTCGCCATAGAATCCTCCTGTGGGGTATAGATACTACCACCCAGAGCTCATATATTGGCATAGTGAACTCAAGACGCATAGGCACATGTTACGTCAGAACGGGAGTCCCATCCCTAGTACCACTAAGGTTTAAAGTTTAGTCCCTGGTGTAAATAACATGTTCATTATTAAAATCAAATCTCCAAGCACCAATTCTGCCATGAAACTGAACTCGGACAAAACCCAACACTTGGCGCCTCGCCGCCATATAAACAAACATAGCAAAATATCATTGATGGTAAAAAGAATGTCTGGCTTCCTCATCACCACGATCTTCATCAAACATATACAATTAAGACAAAAATAATACAACAAAGAGGTGAGATCCCGTACATCAATACTAGTATAGCAGTATAGAAAATGACACTAAATGGGACAGATACAATATTATCACATATAGTCATATTATCACATCACAGATAATATATCAGATAAGCATAATTATCATATCAATATGCTGACCCACTATGCATATGCACAAAGATCAAATCCTACTCCATGGAGCTAATCAAAATTTCCGAGAGAAAGATAGGGAGTACATGTCTGTATATCGTTAGCCTCAAATCACCTGCCAATATATCATATTAATGTGTGCAACATGGTTCATACAAGACACTCTCAGCCAATCACGAAAAGAGTAGCAACTCTATCAAGACCGTCGATGTGTTTGCATAGGATACCATGGCACAGAGGTGCTACCATCTTGCCACATATGACATTCCACACCCCAACGTCTTTAAGATCACTGAAGATCATAACTACGCAATTCTCACCTGCACGAATGTGTAAATTCAATCTCCTAGGCAAACTTGCCTTAACCAAATAAGTTGATACACTTTTCTATGCATGATGTATGATTCAAAAACACATACAAACATCATTCTCATAATTTATCACAAACATATGCCATCTCTTGGCGATATCACTTTCCAACACAACTGGGCCCACCACAATAGCCCGACAACAAAATTGCTGTTATTTCTAATTGCGTAAACATTTTATCGCATTTTCACAATTGCGAAGCATTTTTTTTACATTTTCAAATCGCATAAGTATTTTCCAACGTTTTTACAATCGTACAAATATTTTCAAACGTTTTCTAAATCGCGTAGAGATTTTTAAATATTTTCTCAATCGCGTAGCTTAAAAATCATTATTTTTAAATCACGTAAGATTTTTTTAGTATTTTTCACTTGCGTAAAATATTTCTTAACTTTCTAAACTTATTTATAAATTTCTCTACACAATGTAGGCATTTTGGCCTTATTTAGAATGTTTTCTTACTAAAAATTCTTAAAGTAATATTTTCTACTATTTCTTACAAAAATTGCACTTCTTTCAAGTTTTAATTTTATTTCTCATCATAACTTAATTATGCTAATTTAATTCTAAACACTTAGTCCACTTTCTCTTTGCTTCTAAAAATCCATTAAATTGAGTTCTTGTTAATTAATTACCTAAGTCTACACTTAGGGAAATAATTTTGGATCTAAAACACCAAACCTTGGCATGTTGGCCAAAAATCCATTTGTGTTTCATAAATCATATTTAATCATTTTCTATCACATAATTCATTGTAAAAACCCTTAATCCATTTTCTCATCATTAAATCACTTAATGCATGATTAGGTAAATAATTTAGAATATTTTACTCTCTTTATGGTGTTGAGGTTGTGAGCCTCCATGGGTTCATTGGAACCTTCGTACTCATTCTCATCATATAATTCATATCACGCCATAATCAAGAATCAACATGCTTCCATATTTACATACTTAAGCATATAATCAAAACCAATAAAGCATACCAACCAAAAATCATCACAAACAAAGCAAGCTTTAAACCACACAAGTGAATAAATCCTTATAGATTTGTCACCACAAACAAGCTATTCCCTCACCACCAACACTTGGTTGATGAGGTTAATCTCCCTCTTACCTCAAGGAAGACAAAATCCTACAAGTTGCTTTCTCCAAAGATTTCGTGTAGCCTCCAAAGAAAATCCTAACAAGCTTAAACCAACACAAAGTCATAAACTAAACTTGAAAAAGAGAAACCATGGATCAATCATGGCTTAGAAACTCAAGAACTAAACTTTGAATCAAGAAACAAGGCTTTTACCTTTCAGAGTAGAAAACTCAAGCTTGATTTCCAAGCACTAGATGGATGAACTAGGTGAAACTTACAACATGAAAGGTTCTTAGAATGGTGTTTAGGTTTAGGAAATGAAGTTGGATAAAATTTTTGAAGCTTGGAGGGTGCTTCTATGGTGGCTAACCGAGAGCTTCAAGAAAGAGTAAGTGTGGAGTTTTTGTTTGAGTTTGGAAGAAAGAGAATGGAGAGAATGGCTTTTGGTCTCAAAATGTGATAGGAATGAAATGAATATCCTCTCCCCTCTAGTGATTATCGTGGAAGTGCATAGAGTAAGGAGAGTCAAAAACTTTGCTAACAATTATGATTATCAAATGGCTTATGTCATTAAGTGATCATGCAATGGTCACATAAGATGATTAATTTGTTCATGAACCTCCTAGAACACTAAGGTGGTCATATGACTCATGGAGAAAAGGTAACTAGGTTTTTGATTCAATTAGTTCCTAACTAACTTAAGCTAACTTAGCTAGATCACTTAGTTCCATTGCTAACCATTTAGTTACTTAGGTGTGAATCATACATTCTAGAAGGTGCTAGAACACCCTTGTAACCGTGGGCTCTAATGAGTAGAAAACTTAGTTTGTTCCATTTAGTTGCTACATAAGCTTTAGGCTAACTTAGTTTAAGTCATCTAGTTTCCTAGCTAACTGGTCTAGCCATTTTCGTTGACCACTTTCTATTGGTTAAGGATTTCAAGCCATTTATATTGACTTAATCCTGTTGGTTCACCACTTTGTGAGTCACAAAGACTTTTTCGGGTCTATTGTCCAATAGGCAGAAGCTACTACTCACCAGTCAGTAGGTGCTGTCCAACTGATAATAAAATATGAAATATTTTTATTTCACAGATAAATTCTAAAAAATAAAAGATAAGGACATGTATTTCTCAGATTCGGGTTTAGTAAGCTCCCCTATCTCTGAATAAATTAGCGAAGATTTTTCCTGGCTTGAAAATTGTTATTTTCCTTGCTCAAAGTAAATCACATACAATGATCAAAGATTGTCACAAAACAATTAAAATAAATTTAAAGCACACAAAAATCACAAAATAGTACAATCAGACATTTACTGTAAAATAGCAAAGTTTGGAGTGTTACATGTAACACCCTTGTGGGGATGTCACATATATAAAGAAAATAAAATAAAGATAAATAAAATCTACCCAAGTTGTAAAACATTTGTTATATAATAATATGGGTTGTAAACTTTTTCCGATTAAACAGAATATTACGAGATAAAATAACACGGAACATAAAATAAGCACACTGTCATCACACATAATATACATAGGGTTCCATCATAAGTTATACAAATAATGTACAACTATAAATATTTAAAAACCAAAACAATAAATAAAGCAGTAAAAAGTCAATATATATAAACGCAGACGCGCCCAAGTACACATCATAAATATCTAACCCTCTGAAGGATCACTCTCAGATGAAACTTCAGGTGATAGATATCCAGGATGCCTCGACCCTCTACGGACACGAGTCCGTGCAGTCGATACACTGCTGATCTCACTAGGCGCCTCAAACATATCACCCCAATGACGCCTAAGAGATAGCAGCAACTCCACATGTAAGTACAACATAGTGAAAAAGATCGGCACTCCATCAAACTCCGTCCGTATGGTCACAGTCAGACGCCCTACATACGTCACCGAGTCTCTATCCTCTCGCAGACGCCAGGCTTCAGAGCCTCCGTGAAACTCAAGTTGCACGAATCCAAAGAATCCTGGTAGTGTCATACTCACACAATCAATCCAAAGGATATGGATGATCGGATGGTTCTTGATCGTAGAACTGATCTTCGGCTTGCTGCTCTTCCTCCTCCTCGGGATACTCACACTCAAGAGGCTGTTCCTCTTCCTCAAACTCTTTATCACATAATTAAAAATATACAGATAACACATACAGGAAAGAGGTAAGACAATCTATATCACCACAAACATGGTAAAATAAGAAAACGACAATACAACAGGTATAACAATTCATACAATATAGCATACTATAATAGCACAAATCATAATATCATGTAATACAGAAATTCAATACAACAACAACATATAATGATACAGATAGATAAAATGGTACAGATAACAACATTAAAATGTATAACACATAAATGTATGAAATGTGACTCAACCCTACTCCATGGAGCTAAAAACACAGACATCAGAGAGAATGACCTGCAAAATCTATTAGTACCGTCGACTGCCCATAACTATTCCGCTGTCTCACGTTGCGTCTATAGCCCACTGTCAAAACGTCGTGGTGTAGCACACTGTCATAACGTCGTGTCACTACAGGCTTGTACTAAATAGATTTCACAAGATCTTGATTAAGTATAGTGCGTGTCGACTCCATTAGTGTGTTGCCAGTTACCACGGCCCAGCGGAGCGACCAACTGTCCGCAAATGGAATAATCCGCACACTAATGTCTCCAAGTTCATTCAGGTTGAACCACACTACGCTTATCACACCGACAACACGATGTAATTCACCTCGTCAATCAATCCACCAATTATCAACCAAATTGGCACAACTCAATGCATGCTGAAAATTACCAGAATACCCTCAATGGCAAAAATTTCCATTACGCCCTCAATGGCAAAAATTACCAATATGCCCTCAATGGCAAAAATTACCCATATGCCCTCAATGGCAAAAAGTACAAAAATGCCCTCACTGGCAAATTTCATATATATACAGTATGTCCCACCTGACAGTACTGTTTCACAATCTGTCCGGGTCCACTACTTTGGCCCGACAGTAAAAACTTGCTGTTTTCATCAATCGCGTAGAAATTTTATCGCGTTTTTAAAATTTCATCATTTTTACAAATGTTTTTAAATCGCGTAAATATATTTTACTATTTTTGAAATCGCGTACTGTTTTTCAAACGTGTTCTCAATCGCGTAAGATTTTTAAACTATTTTCTTGTCCGCTTTCCTTAAAAATCACTATTTAAATAAATGAAAAATAATATTTAATACGTTTGAACTACGTAGAATATTTTTCATACTGTATAAATTATATTGGATATCTTTTCTATCTTATTTGTCTGTTTTTAGCAAAAATTGATAGTATTTTGCTTAGAAAAGGTATGATAATGGTTTTCTAAGTTTTCTGTAAAAATTTCCTTTTATTTATATTATAACCATTTAATTATACTTTTGAAAACTACTATCGTGCTTCAAAATATAAAATGAGCTCTATGTTAGAAATTTTACAAAAGCTACTGTATTTCCTTTTAAACATTAAAATCATTAGTTTCAACTTCTTTAACTTAATCTAATCATTTTATTTCCTCAAAACTCATTGTAATAAAATTCCTTTTAGCATTATTACTTAACCTTGATTGGAAATAATTTTAGAAATCAAAACATTCAACTTAGGCATGTTGGCGAAATTACCAAAACTTTGATATTTGATCTTTGGATCATTTTTCTTCTTCTAAATCATGTTGTACTTTGTCATTTTACCTAAGTCAATTAAATCACTCTTTTAGAAAATTGTTGAGAACATTTTGGTTCCCATTTTAGGTTGAGGCCGTGAGCCTTGATTTTGTGTTCTTTGGAACACTCATGCAAACCTTAGCATGTTATTCACATCCTACCAATTATCCATGCATTTCTAACACATACAATATTTTTAAAGCTTGTCGACATACATATTAATACAAATCACAAATAGGAAAGCTATTAAAACAAACACACAAATGAATCCTTATGGATTCTACAATCACAAACAATTCCATTTTCTTACCACCACCCAAGGATGATAAGATTCAAGTCTTCCTCTTACCTTAAGTGAAGACAAACACTCTTTCACTCCTTTCTATGGTTTCAGTTTTCACCCCTCCAAGACACCTTTCAAGCTTAACAAATTTCTACAATTTATTAACATGAAAGAAAGCTTAAACCATGGTTCAATCATGGCTTAGAAATTTGAAAAAGAATTTAGAAATGAAAAGCTAGGATTTTCACCTTTAAGGTAGAATCTCCCAAGTAGTTTTTCAAGCTCAAGATGATGGATTTTGCAAGAACTCTCAACTAGAGATATTCTTAGAATTGTGTTTAGGTTTAGAAAAATAGGTGGGATAAAATTTTGGGTGGTTGGATGGTGAACTAGGGTTCTTGGCCGAATGGTGCTTCAAGATAGCATCAATGGAGTTTGGTATTTTTTGGAAGAGAGAGAAGAGAGAAAATATTAGTGAATGAAATGATTTTTGCTCTCCAAAGTGAAGCTTGGCCGTGGAGTTCAATGCAAGGGAGGTGTCCCCTTGGTTGGCTCCATCGAAGCCTTAGAATTGATGAATGTTGAGGATTAAAACTTGATCACCAAGCTTAGCTCTCATTGGCTAACCCAAGCCTTGTCATTAAGCTTAGTCATTAAGCCTTGTCACTAATTAAGCCTAGTCATTAAGCCTAGTCATTAAGCTACCACTCCAAAACGTTAACTGTTTCGCTAAACGTGGGTCCCGCAAAACATTTCCGAGTCCATTATCGCTTATTTGTACTGACTAATAAAATAATATTATAATAATATAAAATTATTTTATTATACAGTTAAATCCTAAAAATTAAAAGATTACTAACCGTATCATTCAGAATTGGGTTTAGTAAGATCCCCCAGCTCCAAATAATTAAAATAAGATTTCCCCAGCCCAGAAAATATTATTTTCCTATCCCGAAGCAAATCACATAAAAAGTTCAAATAAAATCACAGATAGTAAAATAAAATAGTTTTTCATACAGAAAAACAACAAACAGTACAAAAAGGACATAACGGTCATTTATCCTAAAGTTAAAAAACAGAAAACAATACCTTCGGGACATAACGGTAATTTACCCAAAAGTTTAGGGTGTTACAACTCTCCCCAACAAACAAAACTTTCGTCCTCGAATTTTGTTATACTTCAGAATAAATGAGGATATTGCTCCCTCATCTTGTCTTCCAGTTCCCAGGTAGCATCACCTGTCATATCATTCTATATGACCTTCACCAATTCGATCATCTTCCCTCGAAGCTGCTTTACTTTTATGTCCTCTATTCTAACAGGTAAAGTCTCATAAGTCATATTCTCCTTCAGCTGTACTTCATCTGGTAGTATAACCTGCATCGGATCCGAAATATATTTCCTTAGCTGGGATACATGAAATACGTCGTGTAGATTGGATAGAAAAGGCGGCAAGGCATTCTGATACGCTACAGGACCTATTCGATGGATAATCTGATACGGTCCAATGAACTTAGGAGTAAGTTTCTTAAATTTAATAACTCTTCCGACACCGGTCGTAGGAGTCACTCTTAGAAATACATGCTCACCTTCCTCAAATTCAAGAGGTCGCCTTTGTTTATCAGCATAACTCTTTTGACTGCTTTGCGTTGTCTTCATCTTCTCTTGTATCATCTTTACCTTTTCTGTAGTCTGTTGTACAAGATCTGGTCCAATAGTCATACTCTCCCCATCTTGATACCAACACAAAGGTGTTCGACATCGTCTTCCATACAATGTCTCATAGGGTGCCATCCTTATACTCGAGTGAAAACTATTGTTGTAGGTGAATTCTATCAAAGATAAAAGTTCATCCCAACTCCCTCATTGCTCCAAAACACAAGCTCGCAACAGTTCTTCCAAAGACTGTATAGTTCTCTCTGTTTGACCATCTGTCTGCGGATGATAAGCTGAACTCAACCGTAACTTAGTTCCCA
This sequence comes from Ormosia emarginata, assembly GCA_029884605.1. Lineage (NCBI taxonomy): Eukaryota > Viridiplantae > Streptophyta > Magnoliopsida > Fabales > Fabaceae > Ormosia > Ormosia emarginata. The sequence goes on along the minus strand of JAQQTP010000074.1, from coordinate 19,157,371 downwards.
TGGCTTCTTGTAAACTTCGCCAGAACCTCTATGTAAACCTCGGATCTCTGTCAGAAACTATACATGTAGGCACACCATGTAATTTGACAATCTCACTGATGTATATTTGGGTTAATCTTTCCAATGAATATTTAATATTAATTGGCAAGAAATGAGCCGACTTCGTAAGTCTATCGACTATAACCCATATTGAATCATGACCTTTCCTCGTCTTCGGCAATCCGGTAATAAAATCCATAGAGATACTATCCCACATCCACTCTGGAATAGCTAACAGTTGCAACATACCAGCTGGCCTCTGATGTTCCACTTTCGCTTTCTGACAAACCAGACAATACTCCACATGTTCCGCTACATCTCTTTTCATCCTTGGCCACCAAAACAACTTCTTTAAGTCTTGGTACATCTTGGTCATTCCTGGATGCAAACTCAAATCACTAGTATGAGCTTCATCTAGAGTCCCTTTCTTAAGCTCAGAATCATCAGGTATACAAATCCTTCCCTTGAACCGTAAGATTTCATCTGTTCCTTCTTCCATCGTTGCCTTATGACCTTGCTTTAACAATTCCCTTTCATTTTGCAAAAACGGATCTTCCTTCTGTTTATCTCGGACTACATCAAGAAATTCATTTATGATCACCACCTTCCATAGGCGAATTCTTCCAGGAACAAATTCCACTGATAACCACAAATCTCAGAATTTATTAATCAATTCTTCCTCTTTTATCATCATCGTCGAAACACTAATCACCTTTCTGCTCAAGGCGTCAGCTACCACATTAGCTTTTCCTGGATGGTATTGGAGTTGAAAATCATAATCTTTTAAGAATTCCAACCATCGCCTTTGCCTCATATTCAATTCTTTCTGATCAAACAAGTACTTCAAACTCTTGTGATCGCTAAAGAATTTGAACATTACTTCATACAGAAAATGCCTCCATACTTTTAGTGCAAAAACCACTGCGGCCAATTCCAAATCATGTGTTGGATAGTTCCTCTCATGAACCTTCAACTGTCGAGAAGCATATGCCGCAACATTCCGATTTTGCATCAATACGCATCCTAACCCTTGGTAAGAAGCGTCACAATATACATCAAAAGTTCCCTTAGAATCCGGTAAAATTAACACTGGTGCAGTTGTTAACCTCTTCTTCAATTCTTGGAAACTGGCTTCACGTTCTTCCATCCACTCAAAAGCTTGACTTTTCCTCGTGAGCTGCGTAAGCGGTCCAACAATATTGGAAAAACCTTCGATAAACCTCCAGTAATATCCAGCAAGTCCAACAAAACTTTGAACTTCTATCACCGTCTTAGGCCTTTCCCACTGTAAAACAGTCTCCACTTTCGATGGGTCTACCGCAATACCTTCTTTTGAAATCACGTGACCTAGAAATTGGACTTCCTCCAACCAGAACTCACACTTTGCTAATTTCGCATACAACTTCTTTTCCTTCAAAAACTGAAGAACAATACTGAGATGTTCAGCATGCTCTTCCTTAGACTGAGAATAGATCAGAATGTCATCGATAAAAACAACAACAAATTTGTCTAGATACGGATGAAAAATCCTGTTCATATAGTCCATAAATATGGCAGGAGCATTCGTCACCCCGAATGGCATTACCTGATACTCATAATGTCCATAACGAGTTCGAAAAGCTGTTTTAGGTACATCCTCCCCCTTAACACGAATCTGGTGATAACCCGATCTCAGATCTATTTTAGAAAATACCACTGCTCCCTTCAACTGATCCATCAAATCGTCAATTCTTGGAAGTGGATATTTATTCTTGATAGTCACCTTATTTAACTGACGATAATCCACGCAAAGTCGAGATGTCCCGTCCTTCTTCTTGACCAAAAGCACCGGTGCTCCTCATGGTGAAACACTAGGTCGCACAAACTGTTTTTCTAACAAATCCACCAATTGTTGTTTCAGCTCCACCAACTCTGTTGGCGACATCTAATACGGTGCAATTGATATAGGACCTGCTCTCGGTACTAAATCAATTGAAAACTCGATCTCCCTCTCAGGTGGCAAACCAGGTACATCATCAGGAAAAATCTCTGGAAACTCATTGACAACAGGAATAATATTCACATCTTTCTCATTCTTGACTTCTAGAGAAGACAATACCATATATCCCTGTGCTCCCTCTCTCAACAATGACTTGACTTTAACAGCAGTCAAGAATCCAGACTCTTCTTCCTTAGGAAAAACTATGGTTTTGCTTGCACAGTCTATAAGGATATAGTTAGAAGATAACCAATCCATCCCTAGTATTACATCTATCTCTACAAGAGGCAAACAAATCAAGTTGACCGAAAACACACGGTCCTTTATAACAACAGAATAATCCAAATATATCTTAGACGTAATTACAGGTTTAGCAGTCGGTGTAGAAACACTCAATTTAACATTCAGAGAAGACACAGGCAACTTCAATCTTTTCACACAATCATATGCAATAAATGAATGTGTTGCACCAGAATCATATAACACAGTCAGAAGATTACCTCCAATGGCACCTTCTCCCTGAATAAGGTCATCAGACTAAGAAATTTCTGTTCCAGTCATAGTATATACTCGCCCTCCAGACCTCGGTTGAGTACTTCCTGACCTTGGTTGAATAGTACGAACATTTCTCATAGCTGGCTTCCTCTCTGGCTGAGTACAATCCCTAGATATGTGCCCAGGCTGTTTGCAATTAAAACAAACTGTTCCTCTGATAGAGCATTCATTAGAAAGATGGCCCTTCTTTCCACACTTAAAACATGTTGGCGTGAACGCCACTCCCTGTCCAGCTCTATTACCACTAGTATTGCCCCTAACTGGCGGCCATTGAGGTTGATTTCCTGGTGGTCTAGAATACGGCTTACGCTGAAACTGACTATTATTACTGCTACCACCCCTCTGAAACCTTGCTGGTCCAAAGTTACGGTTTCTCTGATCTCGTGACGGCTCTAATTCCTCGAGTCGTACACACGCATTAACCAAAGCATGAAACTGATTCATTCTCAAGGATAGCATTCATCGCTTCAGTTCCACTCTTAACCCTGACTCAAACTTCTGACATCTTCACACATCATCCGGTCGAGTTTGAGCATAATCTGAGAACTGAGACAAGCTCTCAAATTTAGTAGCATACTCATTCACAGTCATATTACACTGACGTAAACCAAGAAATTCCATCTCCTTGGCATGTCTAGCACTTGCAGGAAAATACTTCTCCAGAAACGCATCAGAAAATACCTCCCATGTAATTTCTGTTCCTTCAGCCTGCAATAACCGGCGGGTTCCTCTCCACCAATGTTCTCTGTCTCCCCTCAACATAAAGGCTGCATACGTCACTTTCTTATCATCTGTACATCTCATTCCTTCAAAGATTCTCTCTAAGTCTTGTATCCATTGACTCGCTTTCTCAAGATCAACCTTGCCTCTAAACTGCGGCGGATTGTTACGCCTAAATTCAGATAAATTTAGGGCATCAGCAGTAGCATCTTGCTGTTGAGCTGCTCTCAGGTTCTGCTGAGTAATTACTTCGGCCATTCGTTGCATAGCCTCAGCAGTTACAATCATTGGATCCACAGCACGATTTGCATTTGCAAGTGTTCCCCTTCCGCCAGACATCTTCTTTCTTCAAACATAACAAAGCAAAGTTAGATACATCCTTTCGGAATTAAATCACGGAGAATCACACAGCATAAACAAAAACAGACCCAACCACAAACCCAAAAGACTCTAACTTGGGCTCTGATACCAACTAATGTAACACCCTTGTGGGGATGTCACATATATAAAGAAAATAAAATAAAGATAAATAAAATCTACCTAAGTTGTAAAACATTTGTTATATAATAATATGAGTTGTAAAATTTTTCCGGTTAAACAGAATATTACGAGATAAAATAACACAGAACATAAAATAAGCACATTATCATCACACATAATATACATATGGTTCCATCATAGGTTATACAAATAATGTACAACTATAAATATTTACAAACCAAAACAATAAATAAAGCAGTAAAAAGCCAATATATACAAACGCAAACGCGCCCAAGTACACATCATAAATATCTAACCCTCTGAAGGATCACTCTCAGATGAAACTTCAGGTGATAGATATCCAGGATGCCTCGACCCTCTACGAACACGAGTCCATGCAGTCGATACACTGCTGATCTCACTAGACGCCTCAAACATACCACCCCAATGACGCCTAAGAGATAGCGGAAACTCCACATGTAAGTACAACATGGTGGAAAAGATCGGCACTCCATCAAACTCCGTCCGTATGGTCACAGTCAGACGCCTTATGTACGTCACCGAGTCTCTATCCTCTCGCAGATGCCAGGCTTTGAGCCTCCGTGAAACTCAAGTTGTACGAATCCAAAGAATCCTGGTAGTGTCATACTCACACAATCAATCCAAAGGATATGGATGATCAGATGGTTCTTGATCGTAGAACTGATCTTCGGCTTGCTGCTCTTCCTCCTCCTCGGGATACTCACACTCAAGAGGTTGTTCCTCTTCCTCAAACTCTTTATCACATAATTAAAAATATATAGATAACACATACAGGAAAGAGGTAAGACAATCTATATCACCACAAACATGGTAAAATAAGAAAACGACAATACAACAGGTATAACAGTTCATACAATATAGCATACTATAATAGCATAAATCATAATATCATGTAATACAGAAATTCAATACAACAACAACATATAATGATACAGATAGATAAAATGGTACAGATAAATAAAATGGCACAGATAACAACATTAAAATGTATAACACATAAATGTATGAAATGTGACTCAACCTTACTCCATGGAGCAAAAAACACAGACATCAGAGAGAATGACCCGCAAAATCTATTAGTACCGTCGACTGCCCATAACTATTCCGCTGTCTCACGTTGCGTCTATAGCCCACTGTCAAAACATCGTGGTGTAGCACACTGTCATAACGTCGTGTCACTACAGGCTTGTACTAAATAGATTTCACAAGATCTTGATTAAGTATAGTGCGTGTCGAGTCCATTAGTGTGTTGCCAGTTACCACGGCCCAGAGGAGCGACCAACTGTCCACAAATGGAATAATCCGCACACTAATGTCTCCAAGTTCATTCAAGTTTGAACCACACTACGCTTATCACACCGACAACACGATGTAATTCACCTCGTCAATCAATCCACCAATTATCAACCAAATTGGCAGAACTCAATGCATGATAAAAATTACCAGAATACCCTCAATGGCAAAAATTTCCAATATGTCCTCAATGGCAAAAATTACCAATATGCCCTCAATGGCAAAAATTACCCATATGCCCTCAATGGCGAAAATTATGAAAATGCCCTCACTGGCAAATTTCATATATATACAGTATGTCACACCTGACAGTACTGTTTCACAATCTGTCCGGGTCCACCACTTTGGCCCGACAGTAAAAACTTGATGTTTTCGTCAATCGCGTAGAAATTTTATCGCGTTTTCAAAATTTCATCATTTTTACAGACGTTTTTAAATCGCATAAATATATTTTACTATTTTTGAAATTGCGTACTGTTTTTCAAACGTTTTCTCAATCGCGTAAGATTTTTAAATTATTTTCTTGTCCGCTTTCCTTAAAAATTACTATTTAAATAAATGAAAAATAATATTTAATACGTTTGAACTACGTAGAATATTTTTCATACCGTATAAATTATATTGGATATCTTTTCTATCTTATTTGTCTGTTTTTAGCAAAAATTGACAGTATTTTGCTTAGAAAAGGTATGATAATGGTTTTCTAAGTTTTCTGTAAAAATTTCCTTTTATTTATATTATAACCATTTAATTATACTTTTGAAAACTACTAACGTGCTTCAAAATATAAAATGAGCTCTATGTTAGAAATTTTACAAAAGCTACTGTATTTTCTTTTAAACATTGAAATCATTAGTTTCAACTTCTTTAACTTAATCTAATCATTTTATTTCCTCAAAATTCATTGTAATAAAATTCCTTTTAGCATTATTACTTAACCTTGATTAGAAATAATTTTAGAAATCAAAACATTCAACTTAGGCATGTTGGCCGAAATTACCAAAACTTTGATATTTGATCTTTGGATCATTTTTCTTCTTCTAAATCATGTTGTACTTTGTCATTTTACCTAAGTCAATTAAATCACTCTTTTAGAAAATTGTTGAGAACATTTTGGTTCCCATTTTAGGTTGAGGCCGTAAGCCTTGATTTTGTGTTCTTTGGAACACTCATGCAAACCTTAGCATGTTATTCACATCCTACCAATTATCCATGCATTTCTAACACATACAATATTTTTAAAGCTTGTAGACATACATATTAATACAAATCACAAATAGGAAAGCTATTAAAACAAACACACAAATGAATCCTTATGGATTCTACAATCACAAACAATTCCATTTTCTTACCACCACCCAAGGATGATAAGATTCAAGTCTTCCTCTTACCTTAAGTGAAGACAAACACTCTTTCACTCCTTTCTATGGTTTCAGTTTTCATCCCTCCAAGACACCTATCAAGCTTAACAAATTTCTAAAAGTTATTAACATAAAAGAAAGCTTAAACCATAGATCAATCATGGCTTAGAACTTTGAAAAAGAATTTAGAAATGAAAAGCTAGGATTTTCACCTTCAAGGTAGAATCTCCCAAGTAGTTTTTCAAGCTCAAGATGATGGATTTTGCAAGAACTCTCAACTAGAGATATTCTTAGAATTGTGTTTAGGTTTAGAAAAGTAGGTGGGATAAAATTTTGGGTGGTTGGATGGTGAACTAGGGTTCTTGGCCGAATGGTGCTTCAAGATAGCATCAATGGAGTTTGGTACTTTTTGGAAGAGAGAGAAGAGAGAAAATGTTAGAGAATGAAATGTTTTTTGCTCTCCAAAGTGAAGCTTGGCCGTGGAGTTCAATGCAAGGGAGGTGTCCCCTTGGTTGGCTCCATCCAAGCCTTAGAATTGATGAATGGTGAGGATTAAAACTTGATCACGAAGCTTAGCTCTCATTGGCTAACCCACGCCTTATCATTAAGCCTAGTCATTAAGCCTTGTCACTAATTAAGCCTAGTCATTAAGCCTAGTCATTAAGCTACCACTCCAAAACGTTAACTGTTTCGCTAAACGTGAGTCCCGCAAAACATTTCTGGGTCCATTACCGCTTATTTGTACTGATTAATAAAATAATATTATAATAATATAAAATTATTTTATTATACAGTTAAATCCTAAAAATTAAAATATTACTAACCGTATCATTCAGAATTGAGTTTAGTAAGATCCCCCAGCTCTGAATAATTAAAATAAGATTTCCCTGGCCTGGAAAATATTATTTTCCTGTCCCGGAGTAAATCACACAAAAAGTTTAAATAAAATCACAGACAGTAAAATAAAATAGTATTTCATACAGAAAAATAACAAACAATACAAAAAGGATATAACGGTCATTTATCCTAAAGTTGAAAAATAGAAAACAGTACCTTCGGGACACAACGGTAATTCACCCAAAAGTTTAGGGTGTTACATTACACATTTAAAGTGAATTAAATGTTGTTACATATTGTATTATTTTACATTGGTTGAAGGTCAAAGTGTAGTTTAAAGATGTGTAATGAAGAGAATGAATATGTTTGCTAGTCTCCATAACTATTAAAATGAATATATATTGACTTATGTTGAATTTCTATATATTGATTGAACCATTTTCTTTATTAACTGAACTATCAGCTTGGAGGAAGGGAAAGGATTGAGTTTTCGCTTATGTCACCTTTCTAAATGATTAAGTATAATTTATATTTTACCCCAAAGCAGTTGGATTTACCATGATATCACAATTTAAATTTTACTACTAAGAATTATTAACTCTCACCCCAGTCTTTTTATGTTTTCCATGATAAATCCAGATGAGGACCAAATCAAGTACAAGGCGAGGCGATGAAGATTTAGTTAAGTTGTTGATGTAATAATTTTAGTTATGTATTTATATTAATGGCTTTGTAATTAAATTTATGTAATTAGTTTTGTAAAGGTTTGTAATCTCAGACATATCAGATAGATTTCTAGTACAGAGCAAGTTTCTTGAGGTATAAAATGTCTAGCTCACTTACTTCTGCAAAGGCTCTATATATTTATTTGTTAAATAGATATTGAACATGTTGAAAATTACTCTTAAGTTAGAAAGTGGCGTACTAATTCTATTTACTTAGTATACATAGGGTATACTACAGTGAATGAAATTAGGGTCTTACATAATATGATGATTTTTATATTATTAAAATATCACAACTGTGGTGGTTTATTTATAATTAGAATTTCAATTATTGGTTAAGCTATGGATGCTTGTTTGATATGATTTTGATGTTATCGAGTTGATATATATGCTGGTTTGGTGTTGAATCGCTATTAAAATAATGAAATTTGGGTGTTGGAACACTAGAATCGTGAGTTTCTAGTTACTAGATTTCTGGTCAGCATATGTATTTTGATTCCTTTATTTGAGAATTGATTATAAGATTTGTATGGATCATATTGAAATTGAACAATGATTAATTGATTACCCATGATAGGAATGATAAATGTATGCATCTTATTGCATAGTTGATGTTTCGATGAATAAAGATATTTGATGAATGAATTGATTCTCATGAGAATCCCTTTGTGGAATTGGGCTGAGTGGATTTTGGATATACCTTAGACTTAGGGTAAGTCTCAGAAAATGGTAGAGAGAAATTGAAAATCTTTCTATACCATGGTAATTGAGGTTGAGGAAGACCTCCCTCTTTACCTAAGCTTCTCTAGTCATCAAGTGGTAGAAGATGACTTTACTACTTGGGGCGATCCTAAATTCGAGATAGTGTGAAGATTTATGTTGTCTTCCCTATCCCAAACGACTACTAGTATGAGGATTTCTATGCGTCCTCTTTATTCTGGTAGTGGTGGTCTATTCTTATGTCTAGATTAAGAATTTTTGTGCGTTCTCTTTACTAGACTAAAATTGACAGGGCCTAGTTACCTTGAGTAGTCTTGTGTGGCAAATTGATCGTCATAAATGAGTTGAAGTGCACCAACTGAACGTAGGCTACCACCGATTGAATGAATGATATTATGAGCTCATAACTTTGAATATAAAATGAGACTTGATTCTTCATGACTTAAGATATGATGAGATTTTCTTAAGAAAGACTGATGAATTGCAAATGGATAAATTAAGTCATGATTTGAAGAGTTTTCATAAATGAGATTTATTGATAAAATTTTGATATTAATGATATTTTTACTTACTTGAAAATACAAGATTTAATATTATGATTTATATTCAAAGGATATAAAATTTAAAAGATATGATTAATGATATAAATTCTGACAATATAAATGATATTCAAAAGATAAAATGAACTAACTATTTCGGGAAGAGGAAGGACTTGTTTTGACTTTCTGCCACCTTCCTAGAAAGCTAATAAATGTTTTGTAATAGATTTTTCTCCAAAATAGATGGAATTATTGTGATGACACATTTTTAAATGAACTACTAAGAATTTCATGATTCTTACCCCTACATCTATGTTTTCCGCAATAATTCCAGGAAAAACCAACAACAGTCAAGCATGATGAAGATAGATGTAGCTTTGGAATGAAGATATAGTTAGTATCCTTGGATAATCTTTTGTACCATGGAGTTGTATATTATTTAATATTTAGAGATGTATAATTTGAATATAATTCTTTTCATATTGTATGTATTTTTTGTTTCCGCGAATGACTCATATTTTGTATATTATCAAGTTGTTTTATTTAAAATTCTTGGATATTCATAAGTAATGTACCAAATTTCTAGTTACTGATGCGTAAACTGGTTATGTCATTAGTACTAGTAATTTGGGATGTTACAGTTAGTGGTACATCATTCCTTTCTAAAACAACTTCACCATCATCAATGGGTATAGAAGGAACCATTGTGGCTCATTTTCATAAATATGGTAGGTATCACATTCAGGTTGGTCACTTATGTTAAACAAGTCTCTTGGAATTGTCTTCATGACATAATGTTTGTTTTGATCAAATGGGTCTTGAACATAAAATCATTGGTGTGCTTGAGATGCTAGCACAAAAGGCTCCTCTTGGTAGCATTTCTTGTTGAAGTGAACATATGCAAGGCCATAAATATCTTCTCCAACTTTATACCAATCATACCTAAATAAGACAACATTAAAATGGCCATAATGATCTAACTCAACTATATCAACTATTCTACCATAATAAGTTAGAATTGCATCAACCGAATTTTCATCCTTTGAGCTTGTAAAGCTTCTAGTTAATGCAACTATTGTGACACCACTATTCCATATTTTTCATCTTGCATCACGCCGCCTAGTATGAAATCTATATACATTGATCAGATACCCAAAATATCTTCTTGCAATTGAATTTGGTCCCCAACACAGTTCTTTTATCCAATCTGGCACATCCTCATGCATAGCACAAGTTTCAAACCACTAAGAGAAGTTTTGACTATGGTTTTTTACTCTATTTTGATCCTTGTTGTTGATTATTAACTTCATGCTCATGCTATCTAAAGTTGACAAGTATTGTTACATGTTAGCAAAATAATAATAATAATAATAATAATTTAGTGAGTAATAGGAAATATTGCAGGTGAGTCAAAGTACCTAATATATTCTTGAACTTCATCACAATTGTTTAGTATGTATGGATCAACTTGGCTATGTGACTTGTCATCTAGAATAAATGGAGCACCATTTTTCCCTCCTAAAGGACACCCTTTGTTTTGGAACAAATTTGAAGATTCAACTTCATTTGAACTACAATCGTCATTGTTTTGGGGTCTTCTATTAAATTTGGTCTACACACCTCCATGTAAATATCTCGAGCAAAAGGTCAAACACTCATCAACCAAATATTCCTTCACAATAGATCCTTCAGGATGACTTTTATTGCGAACATACGACTTTAATGTACACATATATCTTTCTACATGATACATCCATTGAAACTGAACTGGGCCACCTAATCTCACCTCGTTCGCTAAATGAATAGACAGATAAACCATTATATAAAAAAAAATAGGAGAAAAAAATCCTCTCAAGCTAACACAGTGTTTCTACAATCTCTTTTTCTAAACAATCTGTATCAGCCTAATATTTGCACCAGTATCAGTCTTGCTACTTCTAACTTAATCATCAACTAATCCATAATATTTAAACAAATCATTATGTAGAGCCATATCTAAAAGTCATACCTAAATATACAACCTCAAAGCAAATATAAACAATTACATAAGCTTTGAACTAAAAACATAAACTAAATTAATATAGCTTATCTGTTTTCTTCATCTTCTTACCCTCTTGTAGGGACTTTACCTAGATTTACATGGAAACACAATGGGGTTAGAAATATAATTATCAGTATGAGTAACCAATACTAGCATTTAAACATTTATACTAAATAAATGGAATCTGAAACTGAACATACTATCCATATTAAACAAAATCTCTACACAAATGTAAAATATCAAAAGTCTCCTTATGCCTGAACTTTACTCATTAAAGTGGGCATACTATACTAACTTCTCTGGTCTAGTTATTCATCAATATGATATAAGTACTAAGCAAATATCATTTCACAATGAATAACACTACTAGCATTAGAACATTCACAATGAGGCTCTATGTGAACATTCATCTAGCCACCTCATAATCCAATATTAAACTCATACTTATAACGTAACTATTCTCAGGAACTACATTCCCTCGTACTTATATGCGTAGAATAGGCTAAATAGCCTTTAGATTATCTGGTACTAAGTGGATTGTTCCACCACACAATAGTGAGTGTACTACTTCCACAACTTGTCTCAACTAGTTTATTTCTTAACTTATTCATAGCTCGGCTTAGGATATAACTCAGCCTTAGCCTAGCATAGGATATTTCTTATGGATCAACCTCATTGTATAAGGGTTCCATCTGTTATAGATCAACCTCATTGCATAAGGGTTCCATGTCTTATGGATCAACCTCATTGCATAAGGGTTCCATTTCTTATGGATCAACCTTTAACACCCTGGAAAAACATGTTTGGCTTGTATATGGATACAAAGGTAGCCTAATACTTGCTTAACATGTCTGTTAAGTTTTGTGATTGTCTGAGCATGTTTAGGCACTTTGCTGCAACGCTATATATGAAAAATAATTATTTTTAGCTCTGAAAGTAACTTAAATTGCTTAGTTAGTGGAAATAAATGTGGAGAGTTTATTTCTAGGTCACAAATGTGTGAAATGTGCTACAATTAAAGTTTGAGGTTAATCGGAGTTAGTTTGGTATTTTTAAGCATACTGGTTATGTATTTTAATGCCGGATTGACTGCTAGCAGATATGGAAAAGTTTGGAAATGGTGAAAATATATTTTTAATGAATCTTAGGATTTATTTTAAGTCTGTTGGAAGTTAGAGAAGTGGATTTGGTGAAATCTGAGTGTTCTTAACAGATTGAGATTTTTGGGTACAAGTTAGTACCCATCTTATAAGTAGCAAAATTGGACTTTGCTACTCATAAGTCCCATGGTTGGGAAGCAGAGAGAGAAAAGAGAAAAGAGAAAGGAAAATGGAAGAAGAGAAGGAGGAAAGAAAAAAGAACCAAAGGAGAAAGAGCAAGAAGCAAGTAGAGCAAGGGAGAATCAAAGAGCTTTGATCCATCCTTGGCTTCATCTTCAAGACCTTGAGGTAGGGGGACTTTGTTTTGACTCTTTGTTTCCTTTTTTCCTTTACTTTGTTCTATGTGTTGACATGATGGAAAAAAGGGGTTGGAAGGGATGTTTTGTGTGTTATTGGCATATTTCTTGTTGGTGAACTTGAATATGGCTTGTTGTTGGTTTGTTGGATGCATGAGGATGAATTATTCACCACCTGAACACCTTGGTTCCCATTGGAGTTGAATTTGGCAGTTTAGGTTTTAAGGTGGATGATGGGTTGATTAAATCCATGATTCATGGTTTTGAGTGAAATCAAAGTGGAATATGAGTTGCTTTGTGTAGATGGACCTTGTGTAAGGTTAGAAATCACTTATAAGTGAGGTTTGAGTGATTAGAAGAGGGTTTTGATCCAATGGAATAGTAACCTATATCTGTAGAATTCTGCAGAAGTTTTTGTCGCAGGGTCATGCCTAGGCGTGATTGAACCACGCTTAGGGGTGGGTGAAACGAAGAGTGTCACGCCTAAGCGTGACCGAACCACGCCTAGGCGTGGTGTCTTGGAAATTACAAGATTGTTGTCCTGCCGCCTAGGTGTGGATGGATGGCGCCTAGGCATGACTTCAAGTGTTTCTTAAGTGTTAAATTTTGATATTTTGGAGTTCCCTAAGTGTTGAGATCATTCATATATGCTTTCCTAAGTGTGTTGAGACACAAAATGGGGTAATTCTTGGGGAGAATAACCTCATGGCATATATCAAAAAGTTGTGAAACGTTGGCATCATTAGGGATGTGGATTTCTTAGGTTAGTGTTTATATTTGTAAATCAACATGTTATTGATTTTAGCTATCACTTGTGATGGTGATTTGTGATGGGAATGACACATAAGGCGAGTATATGAGTATTCCTAAGTTGGTAGTTGGAAAACCTCATGGAGGAGGATAGGCACATTTAAGGGCATTGGTTATGATTTCGTGTAGGAAAGTAATCGATGTGGTGTTGAATGTATATCAAATATCACTTTGCATGTTTTCTCACACACTTGTTATTTCCACATATATGTGATTAGTATATGAGATGGTACAATACACTCATTGTTGTGAGATGGAATAGTCCATTCATTGCCAGGTAGTGGTTGAAGGTTGGAGACTCACTACTCAGAAAAGTAAAAAGGAATCAGTGTTGTTGGAAAGAGTTGAGTTTCATGACATTGCACAAACACTATTTCTACTTTATTGCATTTTCATTGATTAATGACATATCAGGCATAAACATACAACATAACAGGCATTGCATTTGCATGGTAATTGTATGGGCAGTTACCTTAATCGATAATATTTACGATTGTATGGGTAGTTGTATAATATTATTGATAGTTTCGTTTTGAGGTTATAGTTATAGATTGCCTTATGAATATTACATAAGTTGTATGTTAATATTCTTGTGGCATTGAGCAGTGGCTCATTTGTAAATTACAGGTGCAATTGGATGTTTATAGTTTTATTTATTCATTATTGTGAATAAATTGCTGATTTTAGAATACTTCTACTGAGAAGTGATTTCTCACACCGATTGTGTTGCCATGTAAATCCAGGTGCGTGTTCTCCAAAAAGAGAAGCAAGAGCTTAGAGTGCTTAGCTTAGTGTAGCTAGGTAGTTTCTTTTGAAATGATGTATATATTGTATTTTTGAGAAATACAAATGTGGTGTAATATTTATATATTCATTCATGGCTTATATTTTCTATATAATGCTGTTATGTTATATTGAAAATCGCATAGCTGTGAAGTAGCAGGTCCGAATCTAATGACTGTGGTAATATACTATGGTTATTAAATTTGGGATGTTGCACAACCTCATTGCAAAATGGTTCCATATCTTATGGATCAACCTCATTGTATAAAAGTTCCATCTTTTATGGGTCAACCTCATTGCATAAGGATTCCATCTCTTATGGATTAACCCATAGGGGAGCCAATTACTAGGTTCAACCCATAGGGGAGCCACTTGCTAGGTTCAACCCATAGGGGAGCCACTTACTAGGTTCAACCCTAAGGGAACCACTAGGTTCAACCCTAAGGGAACCACTAGGTTCAACCCTAAAGGAACCAATCTCCAGCTAAACACTCTACTCAATCCTAATTTAATAAGGGAATAGAGTATTTAGTGGAAAAATTGCTTATTTAGCTCAACGTTAACTATTAAATGAGCTACTAGAGTTCATAGGCCTCAAATCATTCCTAAAACACCTTAAATTTTGCCTAAAAAGGTTGATTTTCAAGATTGCACCAAATGTGCATCATAACTTAAAAAATTTTGAAATTTTATGAGCATATAACTTTCTCTCATATCTTTCAAATGCCATAAATCTCACATCATTTAGCTAAACATAGCCAAAGTTATGTAACATTTTGCAGAAGTTAAAACAGTGCACTCACTATTTTTCTAGAATCTGACCTGACTTTAAATTGAAACTGGAAACAAACTAAAAATAGTAAAATTCTAAAATTTTACAGGCAAGAAGCCTTACATCTCAGCTTCAAAATGCCACTAGTCTCATGTCAATACAACATCGGAGCAAGAAATTATGCAATCTGGTTTACTGGCTGCCACAATGCATTTTCTACAGAATCTACCTCGGATTCAAACAGAAACTAATACTAATTGGCTTGCTCTAAAATTCTGAATTTTTTATCACACAAAGCCTTATGTCTTAACTTTCAAATGCCACTGGAATCAAGTCAATCTGATGTTTGTAGCTCAAGTTATGTAAAAAACATCATAAGCTGTCAGGATGCCTCATCCTACTTCTGTTTCTTTTAAACAGGGTAACTGATTATATGCTTATCATAATTGGTTATTCTTAAACTCAGAACTGAAATTACTACTTGAACAAGCTCAATAACATGTTATTCTTCCATAGTTAACCGATTATGATACTTCCTCATGCAATCTCTTGTCTCGGCCAAAACAAATAACTGGTTAGGAAACTGTCCTAACTGGTTATTCCCCTCAAAACCATGACTGCTCACACTCAATAATCAATTATATGGCTTAGCTAACTGGTTATGGAATCAACTAAGACTACCTAGAATTGAGCAATAACCAATTACATGGTCTCCCTAATTGGTTATTTTCGTTAGTAACATTCTATGCCAAGGTGAATAACCAGTTAATTCCAAATGCTAACCGATTATACCTTAGCTCCAACTTGCTACCATGGATGAATAACCAATTATGCTATAATGCTAATCGGTTATCTGCGCAAAAACCAGCCCAAAAATTGATGTGCAGCTCCATGGCCACTATGTCATTGGATTCTAGACCATTTCCAATCTTTCATAACTACTTTTTAAGTTATTTCTAGCATCAAACCTAGCTCTTATTCAATAAACTTAGGTTATGATCAAAATCAATTAATCACAACCAAATTCTCATCTTTCCCAAACCATTTCCAAGTTCCTCCCTTATGAACCAAAATGGTTGGATTGAGCTAATAATAGCCATCTAACACTTACTAAGTCTAAACTAAATCCTTGGAACCAAGAATCAAGCTAAGGACTTTGATTTGACTATCCAAATCCATCTATCCATTCATAATCCCTAACTCCTCTCAAGAGAATCAAAAAGGGAAAATGAATAGAAATCTCCTACCTCTTGCATGGAAGATGATCTTGAAGCCTTGGCCTTGATCCTTGAGTTTTACTCCTTGTTCTTGCCTTGGATCCTCTTCCTCTTCTTTCTTTCTTCCCCTTCCTTTCTTCTCTCCTTTCTTTCTTCGTTTCTCTGCTTTGTTTCTTGTAACATTCTCCTTAACCTAATCATCCTAATTAGGGTTATAGTAGCTCAGTAATACTTGTAAGAGTTATCTATTAATTCGAGTAATTTTTTGAACCAGTTTGAGTGTAATTTTGTAACACTAAATACAAGATAATAATGAAGGTATCTGCAGAATCAGTTGATATGATGGAAATAAATATGAAAAATTTATTTACTAGCTAAGGACCATTGATAAGAAATGTAGAAAATTTGTGAGAAGTAGCAAAGCAAGTTTGTTATTTTAAGGATATTGCTGAAAAATAACTGGTACATTTAAGTCGCTCAAAAAATTATGAAATTTTATGGAAATGATAAGTAAAGTATGGAGAATATTTTGGTATAAAATACTAACTAAGATAAACATCAGTAAGCATAATTACTTAATCCACAGTTTAATTTAACTTGAGACTAAGTAATAAAGCTTAATTGATAAATAATGGTATATGGAAAATTGAGGAAAAATAAATCGAAGGACTAGGTTAAGTCCTAAAATTTTTCTTAATATAAATGGTAACTTGAAATCTTGGTATTAGAAAAATTAAAGTGTGTTTAACAGATACAAAAGTTCCAGCTCAAAATTATGATCATAAACTTAGTCAAACAGTCCAAATTTCTCTAGAGATTTCTAGCCTCTTTCTCACCCACTTTTTCCTCATTTTCACATAACATTCTCTGCTCCTCTTCTCTGTTTTTGCCGTGACCAGTTGCAACTCAAGGAAAACTAAAGAAAAATACAAAGAAACAAGGTGAAGAAAGTGAAGAAAAGTTGAGGAAAAATCAAGAAACAAAGGCAAGGAAGTGAAGTAGGGATAGTCTTAAACTTTTTGAATTAAAAATTCTAACTATGGTGGCAAGAAAGCTCATGGCCATGTCATGTTAATAGAGGTCTTCCTTTGCTTGAATTGTCTTCTTTATATAATGATTCTTGAGTTGAATTTATGGTTTTGACTAAGATGAGAGAGATGAGATTCTAGTGTTTTTGAGATAGGTTATATACAGCTAAACAGTAACAAAATAGATTTGGTTGCATAGCCTATGCCTTCATCTTGTTTATTTAGTTTTGAGAATTTTATGAATGAATTCACCATGTAATTATATGAATTGTTTGATTTTAGTTAAAGGTAGCTCATGGCCAGGAGGCATTTTTAAGCCACTTTTGTTGACTTTTGTGGCTTGGTGTTTATGACCATGCCAAGTATTTTTCTCATGCATTGTTATTCATGCTTATGTTCAAACTTCAATTCATTGTGTGTTTCACGGCCAAAACTCATTTTTGAGCCACTTTTGTTGACTTTTGTGGCTTGGTGTTTATGACCATGCCAAGTATTTTTCTCATGCATTGTTATTCATGCTTATGTTCAAACTTCAATTCATTTTGTGTTTCACAGCCAAAACTCATTTTTGAACCACTTTTGTTGATTGGTGTTTATGACCATGTAAAGTATTTTTCTCATGCATTCTTTATGAGCATGTAATGACACGGCCAAGCTTTGAGTTACTTGACTTTGTGATCATTTTACTTGACTTAGTGATTATTGTGTTTTGTAACAACAGTCAAGTTATAAATTAAAAAAAAATAGAATTTTGTTGAGTATTGATGAAGGTCACGACCAAGACCAATTGGTAGAGCTTTCTTGCATTAGGATTGTATAACTCCTTGATAGTTAAGTAGAGCTAGAATTGTAATAGTATTGTTCA
The DNA here is from genome assembly GCA_029884605.1 of Ormosia emarginata. Taxonomy (NCBI): domain Eukaryota; kingdom Viridiplantae; phylum Streptophyta; class Magnoliopsida; order Fabales; family Fabaceae; genus Ormosia; species Ormosia emarginata. The sequence continues at coordinate 19,139,110 of JAQQTP010000074.1, read as the reverse complement.
AGTGAAACTTGAGTTTGAATTATATAATTGAGAATTTGAGAATGTATCTATATACTGCGGAATTGAGAATATGTTCCCTTAAATTTCTAAGGTTAAGCTAGAATAGTATTTGATTGAATATACTCCTAGTATGGAGTAATCTTGAATATACTCCTGGTATGGAGTAATCTTGAATATACTCCGGATAGGGAGTATTCTTGAATTGAGAATTGAATATTGAATATACTCCGGGTAGGGAGTAATATTGAATATACTCTGGATAGGGAGTATTCTTGAATTGAGAATTGAATATACTCTGGGTAGGGAGTAATCTTGAATATACTTCGGGTAGGTAGTAACCTTGAATATACTCCAGGTAGGGAGTATTCTTGAAAATTTGTGAGAATTAAAATGGTATTGTGAGGAGAGACACTCCCTTACTTACCATGTATATGAGAATTGGATATAACATCGAATATAAGAATATCCAGAATGGAATGAGATATAACCTCGAGCATGAGAGTATCACAAATGAATGATATATGATAATTTAAGATATTTGATGAATATAAGTTATGATGAAATATCTTATTTGTATTGAATGTTGAAAGATATCGAATAAATATTTGAGGCATATTACTAGATATGAATAGTAATTGATAATGTTTGAGTTACTACTTATGAAGAATTTGATGATATTTAAATGAATGGATATTTACACTTGAAATATTTATGATGTTAAAATATATTGATGATTATGAATGAGGTATATGATATTCTATGGAAGTATTTGTTTGTGTAAATGATTTTTATAAAGAATAATAATTGAACTTTTGTTTGGGGAAGAGATAGGATCAGTTTTGGCAGTTTGCCACCTCTCTAACTTACATACACTTATATATAATAGATTTTAAACAAAGAATAGATTTTTACCCGAAATAGATGGAAGTATTGTGATGTCATGATTTTTTTTATAAAAACTACTAAGAATTCTTTGAATTCTCACCCCTGTTATATTATTTTCCATAATATTTCAAAGAAAAGTTACAGGAGCTAGAAACTGATGTGTGGAGGAGGAGTTTAGAAAAAGACTTTTATCTTGGAAATATTTGTATTTAGAATGTATTTTTGAGAACTTAGAAGTATAACATGTAAATTGTATACTAATGAGTATAGATGTTGTATTTAAAATTGTACATTTATATAAAGATTGGTACGATATATGTATATTATTTCACCCACCACAGGCTCATATTTATGTACTTCTCTTATAATTATTTTCTAATATATTGTGTTAATTATATGTGACATACTTAATTCTAGTTACTAATACGTAATTCCAGATACGTTATTAGTACTAGTATTAGGATGTTACATTTTTCAGCCAAGAGAATGAGAGAAAAAAGAGAAATAAGAAACAAGGTCATTTTGACATTTTGTTGTAACTTCTCTATGTGATAAAAACACTTAGATCTCACCAAATCAAGTTTTCTAACTTCCAACAGATTTGAAATAAATCCTAAGATTCATTAAAAATCATGTTTCACCACTTTTTTTTTCATATCTATTGGGGGTCAATTCGTCATTAAAAACACAACCAGTATGCTTAAAAATACTAAACTAACTCCGATTGTTCTCAAATTTAACTGTACCTTATTAAACTCATTTTTGACTTAGAAACAAGTTATCCATACCTGTTTCCCTCAACTTAGCAATTTATGCTACTATTTGAGTCATTTTAAGCTACTTTTCAACTTCTGTATTACAGCAAAGTGCCTAAACTGACTCAGTTAGTCATAAAACTGAACTGGCATGTTAAGCAAGTACTAAGCTACCTCTGTGACCATTTACAAGCCTAACATGTTATTGAGGGTGTTACACAATCTGTCTCTTCTAGTGTGATAACTTTTTTGACACAAACGATGAAAAAAGGAACTTAGACGGATCAAAGGGATAGCAACATGATTAGGAAGTATGCTTTTGTTTGGTATTTGCAACAAGTAATGTAACATGAAGTGGACATCATGGGTCTTGTAACCAGATACTTTTCTTTCAGCAAGTTGCACACATCATGAAATATTGGAAGCACTGCCATCAGGTAGTTTTGCTATATTCAAAACACTACAAAAAAATGACTTCTCTCCAGCAACCATTGAGAAGCATGCTTTTGCAAACTTTGTTCTCTTGCCATCCTTTGTATCTTTTAGTTGAAGGTTCTTTCTAATGCCCATCTCTTTTAGATCATATCGAGCATTTGCATGGTCCTTTGTCTTACTCGGAATATCCAAAAGAGTTCCAATTATGTTATCAACTATGTTCTTCTCTATGTGCATGACATCAAGGTTGTGTCGGAACATGTTGTGTTGCCAATAAGGTAATTAAAAAAAATTGAACTTTTCTTCTATGGGCCATCATTTGATTTCTTTTGCTTCTTTCTAAATATATTGTCAAAATTTTGTAAGCTCTTAAACACATTTGTACCCTGTAAGAAGGGCGAGGGAGGCCTAGATTCTGTTTTTCCATTGAAAGACCTTTTATTAGTTCTCTATTGATGATCCATGGGTAGAAAAATATGATGGTCCATATAATACATCTTCCAACTATGTTTCAGATAGGTAGAAGAAGTCTCATAATTACAGCAAGGGCAAGCTAACTTTCCTTTTGTACTCCAACCGGACAACATAGCATATGCGAGGAAGTAGCAAATTGTCCACAGCAAAGCTGCTCACATTTGAAAGATTTCATTCCTTGAAGCATCATATGTTTTTACCTTGTCTCCCATAACATCTTCAAGTATTCTATCAGTGGTTATAGATAAATGTCAATGTCATTGATAATCATTTATTTTATATTAATAAACCCTTATGTTTAGTCATTTACCTCTTCATATTCTTAATGGATTGAGCTTGATCATGTTTTGTGAGTTTGGGCTCAAATTAGGCCTAATTGAATTTTTTAGCATTAATGAGCTTTGACACTATTTCTATATTTTGGCCATAACTTGAGCTCTAGATATCTGATAATTATGAATTTTACCTTGTAGGAAAGCTAAGAGGAATATCTACAACTTTGATGAAGAGCTCTACGTCTCAATCGGATGTCTAGTGGGCCTAATTGGGCCTAGAAGTCATAATACGAGTTTAGAGACCCTTTGATGTTGTTTTGGTCATAACTTGAGTTGTGGACCTCCAAATTGCATTGGGTTTGGGCCCAATTGTTCATAACTAACCCAACTTTGTAATTAATGGTTTTTAATTATGTAAAGCCAAAAAATGGGGTAGTTTAGGGGGTTGGAAATCAGAAACCGAGGCACCTCATTTTGGACACTTTTCTTCCTTCTCTCTAGAATTCTCTTTTCTCCCTTCTCTCTAATTGTCATTTTTCTTCTTCCTTAATTTTTTTGAGTTCTCCCCTTCTCATGGAGGGGTAGTGCCTTTAGATCAATCTAAGAGATTGAACATGCTTGGTTGTTAATCTTGAGATTTTGTTTTTAATGTTTAAGTTTATCTATTAATCATGTTTCTCTTCTCCTTCTTCTTTTTGTTAATTATGGTTTCTTAATTGGAATTTTCATATGTTAATTGCTTAATTACCATGTGCAAAGAGATGAACTCAGAGATTAAACAAGATGTTGAAGGTGTTTGATGAAATGTTTAACTTGGTTGGATCTTGGCTTTTTTTATTTCGGTTTGGATAATGCTTAATTTGTCTAACCTTAATTAATTGAATTCTAGAAGCATTAATTGTTAAGATCCGTGATCATTGAGAGGCTTCTTGATGTGGTCTAAGACTAAGGATTTGATTGATATTTGAATGGACCTTTCTTGGATTGGTTGTTTTAGTAATTTTGTTTCAACTCAATTCTATTTTTGTTCTGCATTTTTAATCTTGCCAACCCCCCTCATTTTCTCTTGATTTGATCAAATTGCATTTTAAAATCCTTGAGAGATGATCCAGTGTTGTTTCCTATGCTACAAGCCATAGGCATAACTCGGTTACAATTTTGGTGAGTTCGGCGCTCGTCAAAATTTTGGCGTTGTTGTCGGGGATTGTGATCTGCAATCTGATCATATTGAGTGCTATTACTAACTTACTGACTTTTGTTCTTACTAATAGTTCATAATTACCAATCCATAACTCTTGACCATTGCTGCTGCATTCTGGTACATTATGCCCAATTTGATGCATTCTAATTTCTGCTACTGATTGCACTGATTGCTTTTAATTGCACAATTTTGCTACTGTACTGTTACATTGGATTTCTGCTGCATTGTTGATGCATTTTACTCGGTTATTGTTCCATTGGTAATTGTTGAATTGTGCATTTTGCATGATAGCCTTTTAATCAGTGCAAAATTATGCATTCTGCTGGTAATTGCATTGTATTTTGCTACACTAGTTATTTTTCCTTAGGTCCATTACTAACTCTTTTCAATTGCACAATTTTGCTGCATTTTACAATTCTGCTGCATTTTGCAATTCTGCTGCATAATTCGAGTTACTGTTGCATTAGAAAATTTGCTATGTTGCATTCCATTCTGTCCATATGCATTGCATGACTTCCTTACAGTTGCATTGCCTAACATAACTGTAACACCCACCTTAGGGTATCACATTTCAGACCAACTCCTCTTATATTCTTTACCCAAGTTATAAAATGTTTAATATTATCTAGAATACGGGTTTAGAAATTCCTTTTTCGTGGATAACACAATTTTACCAAATTAAAATAACACAAGATACAAAAATAGAACAACATATATCCCTTGTACATATCATAGAATATTAATATTTTCATTACATAAACCATATAAAACTCGACCTGGCCTAAGTTCACAATCTCTAAAAACAAAATCCTTCTCCAAGACAGATTTTCTAACCAGGAATGTCTCGTTACTTATGCAACCTTAAATCACCACAATACGCTAGACACTCAGAGTCCCAATGAACACCAAGCAGCAGCGCCTTCAAGAAACTATAGTATAAAGAAACCTAGCTGATCCCTCCTTGCTGCCATCGCGGTCTTTGCCGACATAAGCATAAAATAGGAACAGACAGAACAATACAACAAAGAGGTGAGATCCCCTACATCACATACCAATATAGCAGCAAGAGAACGACAAACATTCCAACACAGTTCAACTTACAATATAACAATAACATATTTAATAAGTTAATAATCTAATAACTTGTATCACAATATGATGCATAATGATAACACCACAATAATATTACATCACAATAATATTATATCACAATAATGTAAATGCTGATTATGCATATGCACGATGTGTATGTTGACCATCTTTTTCCACAATGTGACCAGTTCCTACTATTCTATGGAACTATACTCAAATTCAGAGATGAACGCTCCAAAAGATCTGTCCCCCCTAAAAAGACAATCTATGGACCATGAAAAGCAATAGTGTCGTCAAGGTTGTCAGTGCATTACAAACGATTTATATCGTGGCCAGGGGTATATATATATATGGTGCTCAATCAGCACTCGTGATACCATCATACCACGAAGTAAATCACCGCGCCCTGACCTCCCTCAGGATCTATTAAGATCCTACTATCTTATAAGTTCCCGTCCACTCTTTAGGCATAAAACGCCACAACAACCATCAACTGTGCAATGCTTTTCCATGCATGATGTATGATCCAACACATACAAATCATATTTTATCGTATTTTACATATACCCACCACATTCTTGGCGATATCATTTTCCAACATAATGGGGCCCACCACGACAGCCCGACAACCAACTGTTGTAATTTCCAATCGTGTAAACATTTTATCATGTCTTTGAAATCACGTAACATTTTTCAAATGTTTTCAAATTACATAAATATTTTCCAATGTTTTCGCAATCGCATAAATAATTTTGAAACGTTTTCTAAATCACGTAAATATTTTCAAACATTTTTAAATCGTTTGTTTTTCACTGTATAAAATATTTCTTGACGTTCTAAATTAAATTCTGAAACTTTCTAAACTTTAAAAATATTATTTGGACATCATTTTCCATTTTTTTTATAAAAACAACTCTAAGTAATAATTTCTGATGTTTTTCTCAAAATCTGTATTATTTGATTTTAATAAAATCTTCTGCTATTACCTTTACTAAAATCTTTTTCAATAAAATACTTTGAGTTCTAAATCACTTTCAAGACTTAATCTCCATTATCATGAATAAAATCACGTTTATCTAACAAAAACTTTATTCTATAAAATATTTGAATTCTCAAATCACCTTTAAAAACTCCTTTTTCTTTTCAAAATTCACTAAATTGAGTTCTTGTTAATAAATCCTTCAAAACTACCCTTAAGAAAATATTTTTGATCTAAAAAACCCATTCTTGGCATGTTGGCCGAAAATCAATTTATTTTCCATAACCAAATATTTATTCAATTCCTATCTCATTTTCCTTTGTAAAAATGTTTAATCCAATTACTTGTTACTTAACCATCTAAAATCCACACTTAGTAAAATATTTCCAACGATTAGTTCCAAAATCCTCATGGAAACCGTGTACCTCTTAGTTCTTAGAAAACAACATAGTTTTCCTTTCCACGTGATTCTTATCATATGCCACATGATTTTCACATATTCATGCTTTCATGCTTGCTATTAAAGTAATAAAATCATCTTAATCATTCAATAGCAATCTAATTAAAATCATACCATCCCACATATAAATCATACTTAATTATCAATGTAATAGAATCACATATAATCAAAAAGCAACCATGGCAATTTCATGCATACAATCAACATCATATAGTTATACACAATCAAACACACAAACACCAATAACCACACAATTCGAATGAATAAATCCTCACATGGATTTTTCACTCACAAACACAAACAAATCCATTCCCTCACCACCACATATGGCCGATTAGGTTAATCTCCCTCTTACCTTGATTGATGCCTCCTAGCTCCTTGTAGAACTCTCTTTGTGTCCAATTTTCACCACCAAGTAGATCTTAGAATCAAAACAAACACATAAAAGTTAGTATCTAAGGCTTGATTAAGATGACCATAGTTCAAACATGGTCTTAGGATTTCCAAGAGTCAAGTAAGAAATCAAGTTTCAAGATCTTTACCTTGAAACCCTAGAACTTAAATCCAAGAATCAATCTTGAAGATGATAGAATTAGGTCTTGATCACAACATGAAAGTTGCTTAGAATGAAGTTTAGGATCAAGTGATGTGATTAGATAGAATTATGAGTGATTGGAAGGCAAGTTTAGAGAGTGAGGCCGTGAGCCACACAAGGAGAAAAGGTAAGAGCTTTTGTGTTCTTTGCTTGATAGGAAGGTGAAGATGAATGAATCTTAAGAAGTTCACTACATGAAAGTGTCTTGGATTAATGAGAGGATTCAAGATATATGGTTGGTGTAAATTATTGAAGGTTGGAGAATGGTATAAGGTAGAGAGATCGTAAGCTTTGGGAAAGGAAATGGAGAGAATTTCTTTGTATTAAACTTTGCAAGAGAAGGTGAAAACTTTCAAATGTGATAGAAAATTCAACTTTGGCCATCTTGAAGACTTAATGGCCGTAAGACATGTTGAGAGAAAAATGAGAGAGAATTATTTTATTTGATAGCTTTGTGATAGCCTTTGCTTTTCCTTGATAAGAATGAAAGAAAAGTTGATAGGAAAGATTAAGTATAGAAATTCATTGCATGACCGTAGGTTACATGTGCAAAGCCACCAAAATTGACTAAGCTTTGCATTAAAAGATGATAACTTTAAGATATGATAGAAATAAAGTGAAATGTCTTCTTTCACAAATGCATGGCCGTGTAGTGCATAGGAAAGAAGCTTAAGACTTGATAAACAAGATAGAAACATTTGCACATGGCTTCACATGGTCTCACATGGCCTTGGTCTTCATGTAGTCATCCTTTAGTCATAAGAAAATTCAAGAACATGCTAGAATTAGCATAGGTCTTCAACATACAAAAGTCTTAGAATGATATATAGGCTTCGGAAACAAAATTTGATAAAATTTTAGAAGCTTAGATGATGGTCTTAGGTGTGTTGGCCGAATGCTTCAAGGTAGGGAGAATGAAGTTTTTGGCTAAGTTGAAAAGAAAAGAAATGAAGAGAATGGCTTAAATGACAAATATGATAGAAATGTGATAGCTAGCCTTCACAAAAGTGTGATAGTCGTGGAGTGCATGCATGTGGGGAAATTAATGCTTGATCAATCAAGATAGAAATCAAGCACATGGTGAATGTCATCAAGTGGTCATGCTTTGGTCATCCTTGATGATTCATAAGCTCTTGAATATCCTAGAAAACTCTACATGGCCATGGAACACCATTGAGAGACTAACTAAAATTTTGTTTCATTTAATTAACACTTAAACTTAAATTAACTTAGTTAATTCATCTAGTTTAGGAATTAATTAAACTAGCCATTTTTGTTGACTTAATGCCATTGGTTAATAATCATGTCAAGCCACTAATGTTGACTTCTAATAACTAGTAGCACATGGCTACCACATGGATAAAGCTACAAGAAATTATTACTCAGAAAATAAAAATTACTGCTCACAAACCAGTAATTATTGTACAGTGAATAATAAAATCACAGTGAAAGAAAATTTAGTAATTGTATCCTATTTCGGGTTTAGTAAGATCCCCCGACCCCGCATTAATAGTACAAAATTTTCTGTCCTATAAAAAAATTTTACTTTTTTCTAGCCCACCCGGACCCACAAATGGCCCAAAATAATATTAAAATATTCACAATCTCAGAAAAATCTAGAAAAATTCTCAAAAATCATAAAAATTATAAAATCAATATTTATGCAGAAAAAATGAAATTCAGGATGTTACAATAACTCCCTTGCTAATTCTGTCGCATTGCATTTTACTACATAATTCTGCATTTTGTGCTGCACTAGTACTGTTCCATTGATTTTGTGCTGCTATTCTCTATCAATTTGCACTAGTTGCTGCATTGCAAGTTGCTTGTGCAAGTGTCACACAATTGTTCTGAGCTGCAACACTAATTTTGCTACATTGCAATTCCATTTTCTTTGTTACAGTTCCATTGGCAAATTTGCTTCTTGGTCACTGTTCCATTGGTTTCTTGCTACTGTTTACCATTCTTTTGCAGTCTTCATTGATAGTTGCATTTCAACTTTTCACCTTCACTTTGTTTTCACTTTCCCCCTTCCCCCTTCACTTGGTTTCTATTTTCTGGTGTGGTGCAGGGGACTAGTAGAAATCATGATGAGCTGCAATTGAATTTTGAGATGAAACTTGATCTCCAAAGGTAAACCACCATTCTAAGCAAAATGATCCTAGGATCATCTTTCCAAAATTTGGTTGAATTCCATCATTTGGTAAGGTTTTTGAGCAAGTTTAGTTGACAGAATGACATTTTTGTAATTTTTGTACAGACAAACATGCTCAGAATGAGGTAAAAATTGCTGGGTTGAAGGAAAATGGCCTTCTCCACATGGATCACAGCTTAGCTGTGAGTAACACCCTAGTTTGCTCAAATTGCTTCATTTAGACAACTTTTTTATTTTTTGAATTATTTTCTTTGCATCAAAATTTTCTAAAAAAGTGTAGTTTTCATTCTCTGATAGTCCCATATTTTTTAAAAATCATTTGATATGTTTTTTATTTTTCTAGTCATTTTTTTAATGTAGACTTTCATGTTGGATTTTTGGCTTTCTGACACTTCTTTAGCCTTGATTGGTGCATGACTAGGTCTGATTCTGTTAATTTGCTAGATCTTGATCCTAAGAATGATAGGACTTTGCATGCATTGATAAGAGCTCGCAGGCTTAGTCAAATAATTGATTCTTCATTTTATTCTGATACTGAATTTGTCATTGAATTTGAAAGTTTAAGTGATTCTGTAACCATGGCTGATAACATGCATAACAGGACTCTTAAAAAGCTTGCTGCCCCTGATGTCACTTATCAACCATTATGTATTCAGTACCTTGAGATTGATGCTGACTTTGAACTTAAGTCTGGACTAATCCATTTGCTGCCTAAGTTTCATGGACTTGCAGGTGAGGATCCTCATATGAATCTTAAGGAATTCCACAAGGCATTCATGAAGAACACATCAAGCTGAGGGCATTTCCCTTCTCCCTTGCTGATGTAGCTAAGGACTGGCTTTATTATGTTTCTCCTGCTTCTGTGACTTGCTGGAATGATATGAAAAGGCTTTTTTTAGATAAAATTTTTCCCTGCCTCCAAAGTTGCTGCAATTCGGAAGGACATTTATGGCATCTGGCAGATTTCTAGTGAAACCTTACATAAGTACTAGGAGAGATTCAAGAAGTTGTGTTCAAGTTGTCCACACCACCAAATTAGTGATCAGTTGTTGATCCAATACTTTTATGAGGGACTGATGCCTATGGAGAGAAGTATGATTGATGCTGCCATTGGAGGAGCTTTGGTGGATAAGACCCCTGTTGCTGCCAGAGACTTGATAGCAAACATGGTAGACAACACTCAGTAGTTTGGAACTCAAATGATCACCTCAACTAGAGGAGTTAATGAAGTTCAAGTGTCTCATGTAGACCAACAGAGAATGGAGCACAAATTGGATGAATTGACCTCTTTGGTGAGGCAATTAGCAGTGGCACAACAACCACCTATACAAATGGCTGCCACTGTGTGTGGAATATGCTCTTATCCATCTCATCCTACAGATGCTTGTCCAACACTTCAAGAAGAGAATTCTGCCAACAAAGCCTACCTTCTTGCTGCAGCAGACATTTTTCCTAGGTAGACCCCAATATCAGCAGCCCCAACAGCCTAGATATGATCCATTTTCGAGTACTTATAACTCTGGCTAGAGGGACCATCCTAACCTGAGATATGAGAATTCTAGTTGACAACAACAGCCCCACCAGTAGCAATAGCAATATTTTAGATACCAAGCTGTAGGCCCTAGCAACAAGTACTTACCACCTGCATTCATACAACAACAAACTGTGTAGCCACATATGTAGCAGCTGAAACATCTTGGGACTGCCTGCAGGATTGACGAGTGTCTCCACAAACCAACACGGGTCCTTTTAGTGTGCTTTGTCCTCACTCACATGCATCTTAGGAAACTTCCCAAGAGGTCACCCATCCCACAATTGCTTCAGGTCAAGCATGCTTAACCATTGAGTTCTTATGTTCTAGGCTCCCGAAAAGAAGTTGCAACTCGTTGATATGGCTACACTTAATCAATTCCTTTAACCATCCTCAACTATACAGTCCCATACCTGCATAGTTCTAAATCTCTCTCATTCTGGTGCGTATTCATTTCATTTATGGGATCCTTCGACTAGAAGAACTGCCAAGAGATGCTTATTGATGCTTTCAATTAGCACCGATGACCACTCCCTGCCCTCGTTGGCCTCGGGACGCCACATGCTCACTAACTTCTGCTTGGTTCGTCCCCGAACCACACTGTACTGGGAGAGGTCCCATCTCTGATACCATTTGAAACATCCCGGGACTGCCTGCAAGATTGACGAGTGTCTCTACAAACCAACACAGGTTTTTTCAGCGTGCTTTGTCCTCACTCACACGCATCCTAGGAAACATCCCAGGAGGTCACCCATCCCACAATTGCTCCAGGTCAAGCACGCTTAACCATGGAGTTCTTATGTTCTAGGCTCCCGAAATGAAGTTGCAACTTATTGATATAGCTACGCCTAATCAATTCCTTTAAGTTATTCTCAACTATGTAGTCCCATACCTACATAGTTTCTAAATCACTCTTATTCCGGTGCGTATTCAGTTCATTCATGGGACCCTTCGCCTAGAAGCACTAACAGGAGACGCTTATTGATGCTTTCAATTAGCACCGACGATCACTCCCAGCCCTCATTGGCCCCGAGATGCCACAACAACCCCTCCTTCTGCCAAATCCAACAGCCACTCCAACCGAGCCATCCTTGGAAGATTTGATGAAACAGATAGTAACACCCCAAAATTTATTTATTTTATTATAAATAGTCATTTTATAATATTTGTGATTTTTGTGAATTTTTCTGAGAATGCGAGATATTTTAATATTATTCTTCGTTTTGTGTGCAAATTGAGCGAAGCCGAAGAAATGAGATATTTTTCTTGAGAACCTTCATCTATGGAAACGTCGATGGGGGATCTTACTAAACCCGAGGTTGGACACGATTTACGAGATTTTACGTTTTTTGAGATTTTTAACTGATAAAAAAAATCACTATGTAGTTTTATCCGCTGGATAGTTAATACTGACTCTGTCAACTGTAACCATTGTCCATTGGATAATAACATGTGTTAGAAATCCTGTCACCTTATCTTAATGTAATTCACTTTATGTCTAATCAAATCCACTTTAATTCAAAAATATTATATTTTAATCAAGCTTCTTAGGGAAGCTTGGTCCACAAATGACCAAACTACCCAAAGCTTGTAGGAGAAGCCACTCACTCTCTTTCTCTCTCCTCATTGCCGGGCAATTGGTGCCTAAAGGGAAGCAAATTTTTGCTTCCCACACTTAACACTCCTCACCCAAAATTTCACTCATTTTTTACTATCACTTTCTCTCTCTTCAATTTTCATTTCCATTTTCTCCAACTTCGCTCTTCTTCTCCTTCACCCTATCCACGGCTTTGCAGCCCCACTTTGTGACCATTTTCATTTTCTTACCTCATCATCAACATTTCTACACTCCTCACTTAATTCTCAACATTTTCTCTTTGGTGATTTTCTCTCAAATCCATCATCTTCATCATCTTCTTCCAAGAACAAAGCTTGAAGCTTTGAGCTAAAGCTTCCATCTTTCTTTCTTTCTCTCTTTATTTTCGTGTTCCTTGGCCACTTTAGTGACCAAGGATTCATCTTTTTTAAAGCTTGGTGTTGATTCTTTGAGTTTGGTTTTCTAGGGTTTTGGAAGCCCAAAAATCGAACCACCAATGAGCTATCAAGGAGGTGATTTTCATGATCTTCCTTTAAGTAAGAGGGAGATTTACTCACTTTAACCATTATTGGTGGTGGGAAGAGTTTTGTGTGGTTGTTGATGGAGGAATCCATAATGGATTGCTCACTTTGTTGGATTGTTTCTTATGTTTGTATGTTCTTGATTGAGACTAAAATATTGGTTGGATTGAATGCATTAATGATGTTGGAATGCTTAGATTTAATGAATGGAAAATTTGAAGGTTTACTACCCCATTGAGGAGGCCACGATTTTGGCCAAAAAAAAATTTTAAGGGTTTAAATTGATTTTGTGTGAAATAAAACCTATGTAATTAAACATTAAAGGATTGATACTTGTGAGGGAAGAAATTGATTTAGTAATGGTCCTTGAGAGGCCACGGTTTTAAAGGGTTTCCTTGACCTAAAATTTATGAAATAAATCAAGACTTAGGAAATTAGGAATGTTGGATTCATAATATGGAATTATGGTATGTATTGAACCATATATATGAAATGTTGATATTGAGAATGGATTGTATGAAATTGTGAGTTCACATATGGAACTAAGTACTTGCTGAAGTTTACTTAGTTAAATTATGGCATGATGTTGTTGAGGATTATGCCATTGTGATATGTTTCATGAGAAATATATTATTGAGGAATATGCATAATTTGCATTATTGTATGAGGAACATATTATTGATAAACATACATGATGTACATTGAGTCGTCATACATATGTGATGTCCGTTGGACTTTGTTGGAAAGGTTGTGTTTGCCTAGGAGATTGAATTACAACTTAGTGCGGGTGCGAGTAGACTAAGTGTAGGTCATAGTGGTTGACCTTGGGGGCATCGGGGTGCGGGTGTCTCATAATAGACAGTGGTAGCTCCACTGGGGCTGTGGGATAGACCGATGCAAACACACCGACGATCCGGACTAAGACGTTGTCCTATATCGTGATCAATTATTGAGATGCCATGTATAAGCCATGTTGCGCAAAATATTATTTTTATGTGAAAGCATTTTGTTTTAAGGCTAACGAGATACTGGCATGACTCTTTGATCATTCTCTCCGAATGTTGATGTCTAGCTCCATGGAGTAGGATTTTGGTACCACATGCATTATGCATTGTCAGTCTCATATTTAATTCTGGCATGAATACTTACACTGCTAAAATTATCCCCTTTACTGTTGCAATAATTTATCTGATTGTTGAGCTGCTGACTGCTTGGATGATTTGGGTTGTTTATTTCTTATTACTCATGTTCTCTACTATTACTTATTGTTATTTTTCTCTTACTGCTTATCTTATTGTTACTGTCAATAATTATATATGTTGGAATGATATGTGGGCGCGTAGCGCTATTTTGTTTTCTTGCTGCCATATTGGTATTGAATGCTTGGTGTCTCACCTCTTTTCTATATATCTGTATTTCTGTTTTAAATTATGTACTTCTAAGAAGACGATCGCAAGGAAGAAAAGGAAGCTCCTGAATTTCCTGGTTTCTGGCCCGATTATGATTAGTGCTGATTGAAGATGTCTTCACGTCTGCGCCAATTTTTGGGATATGCTAGGATGGCTTTTCATGGAGGTCCTGACTATTGGCACATAAACTTGCACACGGACCATTGCATCTATCACGGGGAGCTGACGGTGTCATCGGCTTGGGGTCGCTATGATTCGCCTGTTTTTGACTTTACTGCTTTTGTCCATTTGGAGTTTTACCTACCCGTTAGGGATTTGTGGGATGACCTTCATTATACCCCACAAGATGATTCATTTCTCTCTACTGCTCGAGCTTCTGCTCGAAATTCAGTCGCTTTGATGGTGATTTCATCGGATGAGGAGGACCCTGAGGAAGATCCTGCTATGATTCTTTCTCGTCAGTCTTAGGGGGTTGATACTGTCGGTGGCTACTGATGGCTATCTGTATATCTTTTTGGGAAGCTTGACATTTTGCTATTATGATGGGATGTATATTTTTGTAAACATCTTGGGGGTGGGTAAAGCTTTTGCTTTTTGTACACATATTAATGTATTTAAAACAAGCTTGATGTTATTATATATATATATATATATATATATATATATATATATATATTTCCAAGTGGATGTATGATTTCCTTTCATATTAGTTTCTGTTGTATTGTATTTATTATTCATTTTTAACACAAAAAAATATAGTAGATAATAATATACGTACATTTTCGATACCCGATTTATGCATACTTATGATTGAAGAAGATGTTTAATTATAACCTATTGATGAATCAGGTCTGAATTTATCAATGTATTTATATTTTCCGCATTTTTGTTTCACTTTACTATGGTGTGACGTTCCTTCTTCTCCTAGAAAAAGGGGCGTTGCACTGTCTTGGTATCAGATGTAACGCCCCTTTTTGGAGAGGGAACGTCACATTATTAAACATAAATGAAAATGCGGAAAATAAAATTTTTTTGAATTATGACCTGGTTCATTTAGTTTAAGGTTAACTTGTTCGATGCTTTAATACGTGAGTAAAAATAGCAATATATATATAGTTTTTTTAATTAATAAATAAAACTAAGTGACGAAACTTGAATAACAGTAAAGAGTAAGACAGGAAATAAAACTCACATCTGAATAATGTGCATATATATATATTTGAATATCAACTGTACTTTAGATACAAGCCTGGAAATTTTCAAAAAGCAAAACTATACCAGCCCAAAGGAATCATACACACATCCCCCCGGAATATCAAAATATATAGCCCACCAAAAATAATACATCAGGCCCCCAAAATAAAACGCTGGCAGCCATCAGCAGCTACCAGTAAAATCAGTTCCTTAGAGGAGGAGGGACAGTATCAAGGTCCTCAGCAGGATCCTCCTCGTTCGAGGAAACCTCCAATGGAACCACAGAAGCACGGGCAGGAGCCCGAGCAGTGGAATCAAAAGAGTCCTCCTGCGGGGTGTAGTAACGGTCACCCCACATCTCCCGAATGGGCAAGTAAAACTCCATGCGCAGGCTAACATAGCAAGTGAAAATCGGCGTCTCATGACGTCTCCATGCTAAAGCAATCGACACGTCTCCCAAATAGACACAGCGGTCGAAACTCAAGTTGATGTGCCAACACACCGGCCCTCTGAGGAAGGTCAGACGCACATCGCCTAGACATCCGCACATGCGTGCCTCCATCTTCCTCTGTGGATGCTAGTCTTGATCTGGCCAGAAGCCGGGAAAATCAGGGGCTTCAACCTCCTTGCCGTCGTCTTCAGTAGATACCGTATACACAAGCAGCAAATAATAGGAATACAAGAAAGAGGTAAGACATCCTACCATCATTACCAATTATAGCAGCCAGAAACAAAATGGCGCAACGCGCCCAAATAGCAATTCAAAACAACATTTCCAATTAATAAACAGTAGGTCCAATAGTAAGCAAATAAACAATTCCAGGTAGATGTTCATTACAGTAATGATCAGACAATTCATAGTTACGGAAAGTAATGATTTACAATGACAAATTATTTCATGATGCACATGCATGTTTTTCCAAATTCCTACTCCTTGGAGCTAGACACAAACAGTCAGAGAGAAAGATCAGGGGACATGTTTGTAACTCGGCTGCCACAGCCAAAGTGCTAACATCAATAATTCTCACGTGCACATCCAAGCATTGTACAGGCATTCCACGCTCGATCATGATATAGGATAGTGTCTCAGTCCAGATCGTCGGTGCGTTTGCATCGGTTTGCCCCACGGGTAGGAGAGCTACCAACTACCCATTGTGAAGGACCCGCACCCCGATGCCCCCAAGGTCATAATATGACCTACACTAGTCTACTCGCACCCGCACTAAGGTGTGTTCAATCTCCTAGGCAACTTGGCCTTACAACAGTCCACAGGACATTCACAATGCATAAGACTCTATGCATGAACATGTATGATCATCAATTTCATACAATTCCATAATATGCCACAATTTGCCAAGAGAGCATCAATATACAAATGGTCACTCAAATGGACCCATAATATCACAATATTGAAATCAAATAAGGCAATACATTTTTAAGATCCGTTATGCATTCTTATTCAAGATTTGTCATTCTTACAAGAATCCATCACTAAGTAAGTCCTCAAAATCAATTAAGTTTTTCTAAAGCAATCTATCCTCATACACTTAGAAGGTTATTCTAAGGTCTCAAGATCTCACATTCTCTTGTTCTTGCTCTTGTAAAATTTCTCAAGCTTCATGACAAGTTCATTTCTTGGTTCTTTAAAATTTATGAATCTCCGATTTTATTTCATTCTTCCAAATTTACTAATTTACTAATCTATTATCTATGTTTTAACCATTTAATTTTTCCAATCTCCAAGATTACCAAAATTTACATATTTAAGTCCCAATTTGCCCTAGAGGTCGTGGCCTCCCTAAAGGGTTCAATCCTCAATTTTCCATTCCATTGATTTTATACTACACACTTGATTAATTTAACCATTCACATGTTAAAATTTATTCACAAAGAACACATCAATTTAAATCTCAAAACCGTGGCCTCCCAAGAGCCATTCCAAGTTCATTTTCTTCCATTTCAAGCCATCCAATCCAATCCAATATATCAATATACACAATCAATCCAATCAAGGTCATGAACTCCATAAAATCAACATATAAGCATACTAATCACAAAATCAAAGGATAACCCTCATTAGGGTTTTTCCACAAAGAACACAATCAAGGTTGCTAAATGCTAATAGAGGTTGAGGAGGAGTGTCTTCCTCTTACCTAAGTGTAGAAATCAAGAAGAACCACCAAGAAACTCCTTGCAAATTCGGATTGGGTGCCACCAAAACCCTAGAAATTTCAACTTGGTTAAAACAACACCAATGCTTGAAAAATAAAGCATGGATGGTCACCAAGAGGACCATGAACACAAAAATGAGGAGAGGGAAGGAAGAATAAAAAATCTTACCCAAGAACTCAAAGCTTGAAGCTTGAAGAAGACGGTGAAAATGGTGGAATTTCAAGATGCTCCAAGCAAGAAAGGTGTTTAGGAGAGGGAGAGGATTAAGAAAATGTAGTTGGATGAAAATTTTGTGAAGATTGAGTGGGGAAGAAGAGGGCTGGCCATAGCTCTTGTAGAGAGAAGGAGGAGAAAGCAAAATGAAGAATGAAGAAGAAGAAGAAGAAAGAGAAAGTGTTTTTAGGTTAAATGAATTTGTGTGGTGTAGTTAACTAAATGAAGCAAATTAATTTCCCCCTTTTTTTTATTTTAGAATTTCTTTTGCCGTGCATAGAGAGAGAGAAGTGAGAGTGTTTTGGCTTCCCTTGGAAGCTAAGGGCTTCTTGGTCATTGTTTGGTCAAAGCTTCTCAAAGAAGCTTTGATTATTTTACATTAAATTTAAATTAAAGTGAGTTAATTAGACATAAAGTAGATTACATTAGGATAATGTGATAGGATTTTTATTACATATTATTATCCAATGGATAATAGTTACAGTTGACAGAAGTCAGTATTTAATTAATCTGACAGATAAATTTCATGCAGTATTATTTTATTTTATCTGTTAAAATTTCTCAAAAAATGTAAAATCTCGTATACTGTGTCCAGCCTCGGGTTTAGTAAGATCCCCCGTCGACTTGTCCATAGTTCCAGGTTTACGGAGAAAACATCGCGTTTCTCCAGTTCCATTCAGTGCGCATGCAAAACGAAGAATATATTAAAATATTCAACGTTTCCGGAAAAATCCCAGAAAATTCTCAAAAGTTACAAATATTGTAAAACGACTATTCGTCTAATCATTTCCCAATTTTTGAAGTATTACAGTCGTTTTCCCGACTCTACTCAATACTCGCGCAAAACGAAGAATATATTACAATATTTGTCGTCTCCGAAAAATTCCAAAAGAATTCACATAAATCACAAATATTAGGAAATGACTATTTGTGGTAAAATAATTAATTTTCGGAGCATTACACTGACCTCAGCAATTTTTAGCTTAGTGTGTATGCAAAACGAGAAATATATTAAAATATTTGTCGTTTCCGAAAAATTCTAGAAAAATTCTTAAAAATCAAGAATATTATAAAATGATTATTTATAATTAAACAAATACTTTTCGGGATATTACATCAGAGCCTCGGTTTAAGTTTTCTTTTGGGTCTTGTGATTTTGAATTGTCTTGTTTGTGCTGTGTGATTCTCTGTGTTTGGTATTCCGAAAGGATACATCTGACTTTTCTCAGTGTTTTGTATAGTTTGACTTGAAATAGAAGATATGGCTCGTAGAGGAGATATGACTGCAGCGATTGAGGCGATTCAAAAGATGGCTGAGGCCAGGTTGCAATAGAACTAGCAGACTGCACAACAGCAAAAGAGGATTGCACAACAGTTAGAAGCTACTGCCGATGCTCAAAACTTGGCTGAATTTCGTCGTAGTAACCCTCTATAATTCAAGGGAGAATTTGACCCAGAGAAGGCTACTCTTTGGATCAAGGAGTTGGAGAACGTCTTTAGAGGCATGAATTGTGCCAATGATAAAAAGGTGACTTATGCTGCGTTTATGTTGGTTGGAGACGAAGAAGATTGGTGGACTGGAGAACAGAGATTGCTGGAAACTAATGGCCGAGCAATTACTTGGGAGGTATTCAAAGAGAAATTCTTGGAGAAATATTTCCCTGCCAGTGCCAGACATGCTAAAGAGATGGAGTTTCTTAGTCTGCGATAAGGGAATATGACTGTGAGTGAGTATGCTACGAAGTTTGAGAGCTTGTCGAGATTCTCAACTTATTTTCAACACCAGTCGAATGAGGTGTGGAAATATCGAAAGTTTGAAGAAGGGTTGAAGCATGATATGAAAAGAGTTGTTATAACATTGAAGATTAACTAATTTTCAGAGCTGCTTGACAGGTGTCGCTAGGTAGAAGACCTAGATCAAG
The DNA here is from genome assembly GCA_029884605.1 of Ormosia emarginata. Classification (NCBI taxonomy): domain Eukaryota; kingdom Viridiplantae; phylum Streptophyta; class Magnoliopsida; order Fabales; family Fabaceae; genus Ormosia; species Ormosia emarginata. Next base: position 19,119,245 of record JAQQTP010000074.1, on the reverse strand, counting down.
CGCGGGACATGAGGAACTGCAACTTTAGACCTTTTCGGTCCTAGAGAGGAGGAAGCAGTAATGCTAATTGCTATAAAAAAAAAAAGCCTTATTCGAGACCACCTGGAAATTAGCAACAGCGACCACAAGGTGGAAGTCCGGGTAGAACTGGTCAAACTACGGCATTTGCGCCAAGATGCATGAAGTGTAGGAAGGAGCACTACATGAGGGATTGCACCATTAAAGGAGTTATTTATTTCAGATGCTGGAAGGCTGGACATGTTTCTCGCGATTGTAACCAGGCTAAGGCTGAATCCTCAGTCAATGTTGCAAGAACTGCAAAACTGTAGGCAGGAGGTAGAGTTTATACCCTGAGTGGAGCTGAAGCCTCTAAATTCGAAGATCTTATACAAGGAGAAGGTCTCATAGAGGGTAATCTTTTAGCTGTATTGTATGACTCTGGGACAACCCATTCTTTTATTTCATATGACTGTGTTAAAAGACTTGGTTTACCTGTGTCTTCTTTGCCTTTTGACTTGATTGTTTCAACCCCTACTGCTAAACCTGTTGTTACCACCAAAGTTTGTTTAGATTGTCAATTAGTTGTTGAAGGCCGAATCTTTTCTGTTGATTTAATTTTTTTACCTCTTTCCTAGTTAGACATAATCTTAGGAATGGATTGGTTATCTTCTAACCATGTCCTGTTTGATTGTTCTAGTAAAACCATAACTTTTCCTTTGGATGAGAGTTCTAGATTTTTTACGGCCAACCAAGTGAAAGCTTTCTTGAAAGAAGGAGCTCAAGAATACATGCTATTGTCTTCTTTGAACATCGAGAACAAGGTAGATGTGAACACAATTCCAAATGGTTAGAGAGTTTCCTAAAGTTTTTCCCAAAGATGTACCTGGTTTACCGCCAGAGCGGGAGATAGAGTTTGTCATTGACCTGGTGCCTGGAGTTGGTCTTATTTCTATAGCACCCTACAGAATGTCACCAGCAGAGCTAATTGAACTCAAGGAGCAATTGGAGGAGCTTTTGGAGAAGTAATTTGTTAGACCTAGCATGTCCTCATGGGGAGCGCCGGTATTGCTAGTCAAGAAAAAGGATGGTACTTCGTGATTGTGTGTGGACTATCGTCAGTTGAATAAAGTCACAATCAAGAATAAGTATCCACTACCTAGGATAGATGACCTAATGGATCAACTGAGGGGACCAGTAGTGTTTTCTAAGATCGATCTGCTATCGGGCTACCATCAGATGAGAGTAAAGGTGGAAGACATTTCCAAAACAACTTTTCGTACTCGTTATGGACACTACGAGTATCTAGTAATGCCTTTTGGTGTGACGAATGCACCTGTTATATTCATGGACTATATGAATAGAATCTTTCGTCCTTATTTAGACAGGTTTGTTGTTGTCTTCATCGACGATATCTTGATTTACTCTCAAAATCAGGAGGATCATGTTGAACACCTTAACATAGTCCTTTAGATTCTGAAAGAAAAGAGATTATACGCCAAACTGTCAAAGTGTGAAATCTGACTAGATGAAGTCATATTTTTAGGCTATGTGATCTTGAAGGAAGGAATTGCAGTAGACCCATCAAAAGTGGAAGTTATTCTACAATGAGAAAGGCCGAAAATAGTGACAGAGATTCGAAGCTTCATGGGATTAGCTGGATATTACCGGAGGTTCATTGAAAGATTTTCTAAGATAGCTAGACCTCTCACTCAACTTACAAGGAAGAATCAAGCCTTTGAATGGACGAATGCTTGCGAAGAGAGTTTTCAAGAGCTGAAAAAGAGATTAACTACTTCACCAGTGTTAGTTCTGCCTAATCCAAGTGAACCATTCGAAGTATATTGTGATGCTTCATATCAAGTATTAGGGTGTGTGCTTATGCAAGGCAAAAAAGTGGTGGCTTATGCTTCAAGACAATTGCGAGTGCATGAGAAGAATTACCTAAAACACGACTTGGAATTAGTTGTTGTTGTATTTGCTTTGAAGATATGGAGGCATTTTCTTTACAGAGCAACGTTCAACATTTTTAGCAATCACAAGAGCTTGAAATATTTGTATGATCAGAAAGAGTTGAATATGAGGTAGCGAAGATGGTTGGAATTCTTGAAAGACTATGATTTTTAACTTTTGTATCACCCTGGAAAGGCAAATGTTGTGGCAGATGCCTTGAGTAGGAAAATGATCAGTGTTTCTGCTATGATGATCAAATAGAAAGACTTGATAGAACAATTCAGAGATGTATGGTCTTTTATGGAATTGACACCTGGAAAAATTTGCATGAACATGGTCACCATTTCAAATGACTTAATGGAAGATATTCGAGAGAAGTAGAAAGTTGACAAGTTCTTACAAGAAGAAAGGGAACTGATGAAGCAAGGCGGTGCAACAACCTTAGAGGAAGGAGACGATGGAATCTTAAGATTTAGATGTAGAGTCTGTGTGCCTAAGGATCAAGAACTCAGGAAGTATATACTCGAACATGCTCACACGAGTCAGCTAAGTATGCACCCAGGAATAACTAAGATGTACCAAGATTTGAAGAAGCTATTTTGGTGGCATGGAATGAAGAGAGATATTGGCAGATGTGTATCTTCCTGTCTAGTTTGTCAGAAAGTGAAGGTTGAATATCAAAGACCGTTTGGAATGTTATAACCGCTAACTATTCTCGAATAGAAATGGGATAGTATTACAATAGACTTTGTAGTTGTAACATCCCGAAAAATATCTGTTTAAGTATAAATGATCATTTTATATTATTCTTGATTTTTAGGAATTTTTCTAGAATTTTTCGGAAACGACGAATATTTTAATATATTCCTCGTTTTGCATGCACACTGAGCTTAGAATTGCTGAGGTCAGTGCAACGTTCCGGAAATTACATATTTCACCACCAATAGTCATTTTCTAATATTTGTGATTTATGTGAATTTTTCTATAATTTTTCAGAAATGATAAATATTTTAATGTATTCCTCGTTTTGCGTGAAACGTAAGCAGAGTCCGGAAAACGACTGTAACGCTTCAAAAATTGGAAAATTATATGAAGAATAGTCGTTTTATAATATTTGCAATTTTTGAGAATTTTCTAGGATTTTTCCGGAAACGTCGAATATTTTAATATATTCCTCATTATGCGTACGCACTGAGCAGAACCGGAGAAATGCGATGTTTCCTCCACGAACCTTGGACTATGGACATATCGACGGGGGATCTTACTAAACCCGAGACTTGACATAGTTTACGAGGTTTCATAATTTTCGAGAAATCTTAACAGATAAAATAAATCAATACTGTAAAAAATTTATCTGTCAGATTAATTAAATACTGACTTCTGTCAACTGTAACTATTATCCATTGGATAATAGTGTGTAGTAAAAATCCTATCACATTATCCAAATGAAATCCACTTTATGTCTAATCAATCCACTTTAATTCAAATTTAATGCTAAATAATCAAAGCTTCTTTGAGAAGGTTTGACCAAACAATGACTCAAATACCCTTAGCTTCCAAGAGAAGCCAACACACCCTCTCCCTCTTCTCTCTCTTCAACTCGGCAGCAGCCCTTGGTGGGGGGGGGGGGGGGGGGAATTTGGTTTCATTAATTCATTTTACACATTACACAAATTCATTTTTTACCAAAACACTTTCTCTCTCTACCCTTTCTTCTTCTTCTCCATTTTCTTTTTCTCCTCCCTCTCTCCTCTCCATTGCTACGGCCAGCCCCTCTCACCACACCTCATCCATCACAAAAAATTAAACCACTCACATTTTCTCAATCCTCTCATCATTCTAAACACTTTTCCTTCTTGGAGTTTCTTGAAAATCCTCCATCTTCAACACTTTCTCCAAGCTTCAAGTCTTGAGCTTTTTGGGTAAGTTTCAAGACCTCTCTTCCTTTCTCTCCATTTTCGTGGTCATGGTCTTCTTAGTGACCATCCATGGCTTATTTTTCAAGCTTTGGTGTTGATTTAACAAAGTTGAAATTTCTAGGGTTCTTGGAGTTGCAAATCCAAAAATTGCAAGAAGATTCCTTGGTGTTTCTTTTGTTCTCTTCACTTGGGTAAGAGCAAGACACTCCTCCTCAACCTCTATTAGCATCTAGGAACCTTGGTTGTACGATTTGTGGAAAAACCCTAATGAGGGTTATTCTTTAAATTGATTGATTATTATGTTTATATGCTAAATTTGTGATGATTGTGACCTTGGATTGATTGGTTGTAATTGGAAATATATTGGATTGAATTATGTGACTGGAAATGGTTTTGAGCTTGGAAAAAAGGGAAATTTGTGAACAAAGTATGATGAGCATAAGACTTAAATTAGTTAAGGGACAAAATGAATTCAATGGAAGAAAAACTTGAAATGGGAATCCCTAGGGGGCCACGGTTTTGAGTCATGGAAATTAGGGTTCTTGGTGAACTAATTTAACAAGTGAGCACTTAAATGAAATAAGGGAATGGTATGTAGTATGATGACTTGAAAGGATTTGGAATTGAAACCATTCCACGGCCTCTAGGGCATTTTTAGGTGTAAGTAGGTAATTTTGGCAAGTTAGGAGCATAAGTAATTATGTGACTAAAAACCTATGTGATGGGATAGAAAATTGATGAACTAGAAGGATTTAATATAATCAAGATTTCATAAGTTTTAAAGGACCAAGAATGAAATTATCATAAGACTTAAAGTAATTCTAAGTGAGTGCAGAACAAGAGAGTGTGAGGCCTAAGGGCTTAAATAATTTATAAGTTATGAGAAAATTAAGTTGCCTTGGAAGATTAATTAATTGCAAGAATTGGATTGGACATGGACTTTGAAAAGGGAAACAAATTTCTAAGTTAGGATTCATAATGGAGCTAAAGATGTACAAATTGATTTGAACCTTACATTATGATGTTATGGGTCCATGTGAGTGACTATTTGTATATTAAGGCTTATATTGACCTATTATGGCACATTATGGAATTGTATGAAATTGTGAATAATACCTGTGCATGCATAGAGTCTTATGCATTGTGAATGTCCTGTGGATTGTTGTAAGGCCAAGTTGCCTAGGAGATTGAACACACCTTTGTGCGGGTGCGAGTAGACATGTGTGGATCTTGTTATGACCTCGAGGGCATCGGGGTGCGGGTCCTCTACAATGGGTAGTTAGTAGCTCCTCTGCCTGTGGGGCAAACCGATGCAAACGCACCGACGATCCGGACTTGACACTGTCCTATATCGTGATCAAGCGTGGATTGTCCGTACAATGCCTGATGTGCACGTGAAAATTGTTGATGAATAGCGCTTTGGCCACGACAGCCGAGTTGCAGACACGTCTCCTGATCTTTCTCTCCGACTGTTTGAGTCTAGCTCCATGGAGTAGGAATTGGGAAGGCATGCATTTGTATCATGATATGCTTTATCATTGTGAACTATTGAATTCTATAAATATGACTTGTGTAATTATTACTGTATTGAGTATCTGCTTGGAACTGTTTACTTGCTTACCGTTGGACTTGATGCTTTTTATTTGGAGATACTGTTTTGAACTGTTAATTAGGCGCGTTGCGCCGTTCTATTTCTGGCTGCTACAATTGGTAATGATGGTAGGATGCCTTACCTCTTTCTGTGTTTTCATTATTTGTTGCCTGTGTGTGCACTGTATTGATCGAAGACGACGGTAAGGAGGCGGAAGATCCCAATTTTCCTGGCTTCTGGCCCGATCGAGATTAGCATACACTAGAGACGATGGCGGCACGTATGCGTAGATTTTTAGGTGATGTGCGTCTGACCTTCCTCGGAGGGCCGGAGTGTTGGCACATCAACTTGAATTTCGATCGCTGCGTCTACTTGGGAGATGTGTCGATTGCCCTAGCCTGGAGACGTCATGAGGCGCCTGTCCTCACCTGCCATGTCAGCCTGCGGCTGGAGTTCTACCTACCCATCCAACAGATGTGGGGTGATCGTTACTACACCCCTTGGGAGGACTCTTTTGATTCTACTGCTCGGGCTCCTGCCCGTGGCTCTGTGGTTCCCATGGAGGTTTCCCCTGAAAAGGAGGATGCTGCTGAGGACCCGGATACGGTCCCTCCTCATCTGAGAGACTGATGTTACTGGTAGCTACTGATGGCTACCAGTGTTTTATTTTGGGGCCTAATGTATTATTTTTGGTGGGCTGTATATTTTGGTATCTCTGGGGTATATTTGTATAATCCTTTGGGGCAGGTATAGTTTTGCTTTTTGATAGTTCAGGCTTGTATCTAAGTACAATTGATGTCAGCACATTATATATACATATATTAATATGCATGTTATTCAGATGTGAATGTTGTCTTCTATCTTATTCTTTACTACCATTTATATTCTGCATTGTTAAAAGGATTAACCATTAAAATGATTATAAAAAAAATTATACTGCTATTTTACTCACGTATTTAAGCATCGAACAAGTTAAACTTAAACTAATGAACCGGGTCTTGAATTGTTAAAATTTTACTTTTCTGCATTTTCTTTTATTTGACAATGTGACGTTCCCTCCCAAAAAAGGGGCGTTACATTAAGTTGGTATCAGAGCCCCGGTTTATGTTTTCTTTGGGTCTTGTGTGTGAGTCTGTCTTGTTTGTGCTGTGTAAAATCTCTGTGGTTTGTGTTTTGAAATGACTTCCTCTAACTTACCTTGTGGTTTTCAATCAACCTGATTTGAGAAAGAGTAAGATGGCGAGAAGTGGAGAAATTGTAGCTGCTGTAGAGGCGATGCAGCGGATGGTGGAAGTCATCGTGCAGCAAAACGAGCGTGCGGCTCAACAATAAGAAAGAGCTACTCAACAGCTCGAGGCGACTGCCGATGCACAGAACTTAGCAGAATTTCGTCGCCACAACCCTCCACAGTTCAAGGGAGAATTTGATCCAGACAAGGCTAGTCTGTTGATCAAGGAATTAGAGAAAGTTTTTCGTGGCATGAACTGTGCTGAAGACAAGAAGGTGAACTATGCTACCTTCATGCTTGTGGGCAACGCCAAAGACTGGTGGAACGGAGCTCAAAGAGCATTGGAAGCCGAAGGAATTGACATCACATGGGATGTGTTCAAGAACAAGTTCTTGGACAAATATTTTCCTGCTAATGCGAGACATGCGAAAGAGTTGGAATTCCTCAACTTGAGGCAAGGGAACATGACCGTTAGCGAGTACACAGCCAAATTTGAGAACCTGGAGAAGTTCTTAACACACTACCAACACCAAACCGATGAAGCCTGGAAATATTGGAAGTTCACCGAGGGATTGAGGTATGAGGTAAAGAAAGCTATGATCACCCTGAAGATGAAGGTATTCTCAAAACGGTTAGACACTTGCTGCGAAGTTGAAGCCTTGGAACAGGCTAGAGACTCAAGAAACAGGAGCTTTGGGCTTGTACAGTCCCAAAGAGGTGGAGGCAGTGGTTCAAACCGCTTCCAAAAGAAGCCTTATTCCCGACCAGCGGGAAGTCAGCAGCAAACCGGTGGAAGTTCTGGTGGAGGTTCTTCTGGGAACCGGACTGGCCAGAATGCGACATATCCTTCTAAATGCTTGAAATGTGGGAAAGATCATCTCACGAGAGATTGCACGATCAAGGGAATCATCTGCTTCAGATGTGGCAAACCGGGCCACATGTCCAGAGACTGCAATCAAGCAAAGGCTGAACCTTCAGTCAATGCAACTCGAGCCAAGAAACTGCAAGCCGGAGGTCGAGTTTACACTATGAGCGGAGCTGAAGCCTCCGAATCCGAAGACTTGATTCAAGGAGAAGGCACCATAGAAGGTAATCTTTTAAAAGTACTGTATGACTCTGGGGCAACCCATTCTTTCATATCACATGATTGTGTGCTACGACTTGGCTTACCTGTGTCTGAACTACCTTTTGAATTGACTGTTTCAACCCCCACTGATAAACCGGTAGTTACTACCAAAGTCTGTTTAAAGTGTCCCTTAATTGTTGAAGGTTGAATCTTTTCTGTCGATTTGATCTATTTGCCTCTTTCATAGTTAGATATAATCCTAGGGATGGACTGGTTATCTTCCAACCACGTTCTGTTATATTGTTCCAGAAAAACAATAGTTTTCCCTGTGGATGAGAATTCTCGATACTTGACGGCCAACCAAGCACGAGCTTTCTTGAAAGAAGAAGCTCAGGGATACATGCTGCTATCTTCTTTGAAAATCGAGAGCAAGGCTGTTCTAGACACTATTCTGGTAGTGAAGGAGTTCTCTGAAGTCTTTCCAGAAGAAGCACCTGGTTTACCACCGACACGTGAGATCGAGTTTGCTATTGATCTGGTACCGGGAGCTGGTCCTGTGTCTATAGCACCTTATCTGATGTCGCCAACAGAATTGGCAGAGCTCAAGAAACAACTAGAAGAGCTTTTGGAGAAATAGTTTGTTAGACCGAGTGTGTCACCGTGGGGAGCACCAGTACTGTTGGTTCAGAAAAGGATGGTACCTCAAGATTGTGTGTGGACTATAGGCAATTGAACAAGCTGACGATCAAGAACAAGTATCCACTCCCAAGAATTGATGATTTGATGGACCAACTGAAGGGAGCAACAGTGTTTTCGAAGATCGATTTAAGATCTGGGTACCACCAGATAAGAGTGAAAATGAAGGATGTGCCCAAGACTACTTTTCGTACCCGATACAGTCATTACGAATACCTTGTGATGCCGTTTGGTGTCACGAATGCACTTGCTATCTTCATGGACTACATGAACAGGATCTTTCGTCCTTACTTGGACAAGTTCGTTGTCGTCTTCATTAACGATATCCTGATATATTCCCAGAATCAGGAGGATCATGCTGAACACCTCAGCATAGTCCTTTAGATTCTAAAGGAGAAAGAACTGTATGCCAAACTGTCGAAGTATGAGTTCTGGCTTGATGAGGTGAAGTTTTTAGGCCATGTGATCTCGAAGGAAGGGATTGCAGTGGATCCGTCGAAAGTAGAGGCAGTATTATAGTGGGAACAACCGAAGTCTATGACGGAAGTTCGTAGCTTCGTGGGCTTAGCCAGATACTACAGAAGATTCATAGAAGGGTTTTCCAAGATTGCTGGTCCGCTCACTCAACTGACGAGGAAGAATCAAGCTTTTGACTGGACTGATAGCTACGAGCAGAGTTTCCAAGAGTTGAAGAAATGGCTGACTACCTCACCCGTATTGGTGTTACCTGATCCGAATGAGCCATTTGAGGTGTATTGTGACGCTTCGTATCAAGGATTGGGATCTATTCTTATGCAACACCGAAGAGTGGTAGCTTATGCTTCGTGACAGTTGCGAGTACATGAAAAGAACTACCCTACACATGATTTGGAACTTGCAGTCGTGGTCTTTGCTCTAAAGATATGGAGGCATTTCCTTTATGGAGCAACATTCAACATCTTCAGCGACCACAAGAGCTTGAAGTATTTGTATGACTAGAAAGAGTTGAACATGAGGCAGCGGAGATGGCTAGAATTCCTGAAGGACTATGATTTCCAGTTGTTGTACCACCCTGGCAAGGTGAACGTCGTGGCTGACGCCTTGAGCAGAAAGACTATCAGTGTTTCTGCCTTGATGGTCAAGGAAAGAGACCTCATAGAACAGTTTAGAGATGTATGGTCATTTGTTAAGTTGGAACCCGGAAGGATTTGTATGAATATGGTCACTATCTCAAGTGAGCTAATCGATGATATACGGGAAAAACAGAAGGCCGATGAATTCTTGCATGAAGCGAGAGAATTAATAAGGCAAGGCAAAGAGACGGAATTTGAAGAAGGAACGGATGGAATTCTGAGATTCCGAGGTAGAGTTTGTATTCCCCGTAACCAAGAGCTTAGGCGATATATTGTGTAACATGCTCACACCAGCAAGATGAGTATGCACCGAGGCATAACTAAGATGTACCAAGATCTGAAGAAATTGTTCTGGTGGCATGGAATGAAGAACGATGTCACTAGATGTGTGTCGACTTGTTTGGTTTGTCAAAAAGCTAAAGTGGAACATCAAAGACTAGCAGGATTGCTACAACCATTATCTATTCCTGAATGAAAATGTGACAGCATTGCAATGGATTTTGTTATGGGATTGCCAAGGACAAAGAAAGGACACAACTCGATATGAGTAATAGTGGATTGACTCGCGAAGTCAACCCATTTTCTTCTGATCAACATAAGGTACAGTTTGGAGAAGTTGACCAGCTTTATATTGGAGAGATAGTTAGGCTACATGGTGTGCCTACGAGTATTATTTCAGATAGGGATCTGAGATTTACTTTGAAATTTTGGCAGAGTTTACAAGCATCGTTGGGAACAAAGATACGTCTGAGTTCAGCGTACCATCCACAAACCGATGGTCAATCGGAAAGGACAATCCAATCTTTAGAAGATTTGCTTAGAGCTTGTTCTATGGAACAAACTGGATGTTGGGATGAAGTTCTACCACTGATAGAGTTCACCTATAACAACAGTTATAATTCGAGTATAGGGATGGCACCCTATGAAGCTCTGTATGGACGACGGTGTCGAACACCATTGTGTTGGTACCAAGACGGTGAGCGTGTTACGATTGGACTAGATATCATTCAGCAGAAAACTGAGAAGGTCAAGATGATTCAAGATAAGATGAAAACTGCTCAGAGCTGGAAAAAGAGTTATGCAGATAAGAGGAGAAAGTCTCTTGAGTTCGAGGAAGGTGAGCATGTATTCTTGAAAGTCACACCCATGACTGGGGTCGGCCGGGCTTTGAAATCTAGAAAACTCACTCCAAAATTTCTTGGACCTTACCAAATCCTTCGCCGAATAGGTCCAGTAGCCTACCAGATAGCCTTACCCCCTTTTCTTTCCAACATACACAATGTCTTCCATGTGTCACAACTTCGTAAGTATTTGCCTGATCCAAGTCATGTCATAGCACCGGACACGGTACAGTTAAAAGAGAACTTGACCTATGAGGCGCCTCCTGCGAGAATCGAGGATCGACGAATAAAACAACTTAGAGGAAAGGAGATCCCATTGGTGAAAGTGATTTGGAATGAAATGACTGGTGACACAACTTGGGAGCCAGAAGACAAGATGAGAGAGCAACATCCGGAACTATTCTGAGGTATGCAAATTTCGAGGATGAAATCCTTTTAGTAGGGGAGTGTTGTAACATCCCGAAAAATATTTGTTTAAGTATAAATGATCATTTTATATTATTCTTGATTTTTAGGAATTTTTCTAGAATTTTTCGGAAACGAAGAACATTTTAATATATTCCTCGTTTTGCATGCACACTGACCTGAGAATTGCTGAGGTCAGCGTAACGCTCCGGAAATTAATTATTTCACCACCAATGTCATTTTCTAATATTTGTAATTTATGTGAATTTTTCTGGAATTTTTCGAAAACGATGAATATTTTAATATATTCTTCGTTTTACGTAAAACGTGAGCAGAGTCCAGAAAATGACTGTAACGCTTCAAAAATTGGAAAATTATATGACGAATAGTCGTTTTATAATATTTTCAATTTTTGAGAATTTTCTGGAATTTTTCTGGAAACGTCGAATATTTTAATATATTTTTCGTTTTACGTGCGCACTGAGCAGAACCAGAGAAATGCGATGTTTCCTCCGCGAACCTTGGATTATGGATATGTCGACGGCGGATCTTACTAAACCCGAGACTTGACACAGTTTACGAGATTTCACAATTTTCAAAAAATCTTAACAGATAAAATAAATCAATACTGCAAAAAATTTATTTGTCAGATTAATTAAATACTGACTTCTGTCAACTGTAACTATTATCCATTGGATAATAGTGTGTAGTAAAAATCATATCACATTATCTAAATGAAATCCACTTTATGTCTAATCAATCCACTTTAATTCAAATTTAATGTTAAATAATCAAAGCTTCTTTGCGAAGCTTTGACCAAACAATGACTCAAATACCCTTAGCTTCCAAGAGAAGCCAACACACCCTCTCCCTCTTCTCTCTCTTCAACTCGGCAGCAGCCCTTGGTCGGGGGGGGAATTTGGTTTCATTAATTCATTTTACACATTACACAAATTCATTTTTTACCAAAACACTTTCTCTCTCTACCCTTTCTTCTTCTTCTCCATTTTCTTTTTCTCCTCCCTCTCTCCTCTCCATTGCTATGGCCAGTCCCTCTCACCACACGTCATCCATCACAAAAAATTAAACCACTCACATTTTGTCAATCCTCTCATCATTCTAAACACTTTTCCTTCTTGGAGTTTCTTGAAAATCCTCCATCTTCAACACTTTCTCCAAGCTTTAAGTCTTGAGCTTTTTGGGTAAGTTTCAAGACCTCTCTTCCTTTCTCTCCATTTTCATGGTCATGGTCTTCTTGGTGACCATCCATGGCTTATTTTTCAAGCTTTGGTGTTGATTTAACAAAGTTGAAATTTCTAGGGTTCTTAGAGTTGCAAATCCGAAAATTGCAAGAAGATTTCTTGGTGTTTCTTTTGTTCTCTTCATTTGGGTAAGAGGAAGACACTCCTCCTCAACCTCTATTAGCATCTAGGAACCTTTGTTGTACGATTTGTGGAAAAACCCTAATGTGGGTTATTCTTTAAATTGATTGATTATTATGTTTATATGCTAAATTTGTGATGATTGTGACCTTGGATTGATTGGTTGTAATTGGAAATATATTGGATTGAATTATGTGACTGGAAATGGATGAAGAATATTTGGAAACCCCTCTTGGAGGGCTACGGTTTTGAGCTTGGAAAAAAGGGAAATTTGTGAACAAAGTATGATGAGCATAAGACTTAAATTAGTTAAGGGACAAAATGAATTCAATGGAAGAAAAACTTCAAATGGGAATCCCTAGGGGGCCACGGATTTGACTCATGGAAATTAGGATTCTTGGTGAACTAATTTAACAAGTGAGCACTTAAATGAAATAAGGGAATGGTATATAGTATGATGACTTGAAAGGATTTGGAATTGAAACCATTGTGAGGCCACGACCTCTAGGGCATTTTTAGGTGTAAGTAGGTAATTTTGGCAAGTTGGGAGCATAAGTAATTATGTGACTAAAAACCTATGTGATGGGATAGACAATTGATGAACTAGAAGGATTTAATATAATCAAGATTTCATAAGTTTTAAAGGACCAAGAATGAAATTATCGTAAGACTTAAGGTAATTCTAAGTGAGTGAAGAACAAGAGAGTGTGAGGCCTAAGGGCTTAAATAATTTACAAGTTATGAGAAAATTAAGTTGCCTTGGAAGATAAATTAATTGCAAGAATTGGATTGGACATGGACTTTGAAAAGGGAAACAAATTTCTAAGTTAGGATTCAAAATGGACCTAAAGATGTACAAATTGATTTGAACCTTACATTATGATGTTATGGGTCCATGTGAGTGACCATTTGTATATTGAGGCTTATATTGGCCTATTGTGGCACATTATGGAATTGTATGAAATTGTGTGTCATACTTGTGCATGCATAGAGTCTTATGCATTGTGAATGTCCTGTGGACTGTTGTAAGGCCAAGTTGCCTAGGAGATTGAACACACCTTTGTGCGGGTGCGAGTAGACAAGTGTGGGTCTTGTTATGACCTCGGGGGCGTTGGGATGTGGGTCCTCCACAATGGGTAGTTGGCAGCTCCTCTGCCTGTGGGGCAAACCGATGCAAACGCACCGACGATCCGGACTTGACACTGTCCTATATCGTGATCGAGCATGGACTGTCCGTACAATGCCTGATGTGCACGTGAAAATTGTTGATGAATAGCACTTTGGCCACGGCAGCCGAGTTGCGGACACGTCTCCTGATCTTTCTCTCCGACTGTTTGAGTCTAGCTCTATGGAGTAGGAATTGGGAAGGCATGCATTTGTATCATGATATGCTCTGTCATTGTGAACTATTGAATTCTGTAAATATGACTTGTGTAATTATTACTGTATTGAGTATCTTCCTGGAATTGTTTACTTGCTTACCAATGGACTTGCTGCTTTTTATTTAGAGATACTGTTTTGAACTATTAATTGGGCGCGTTGCGCCGTTCTGTTTCTGACTGCTATAATTGGTAATGATTGTAGGATGTCTTATCTCTTTCTGTGTTTCCATTATTTGCTGCTTGTGTGTGCACTGTATTAATCGAAGACGACGGTAAGGAGGCGGAAGATCCCGATTTTCCTTGCTTCTGGCCCGATCGAGATTAGCATCCACTGGAGACGATGGCGGCACGTATGCGCAGAATTTTAGGTGATGTGCGTCTGACCTTCCTCGGAGGGACGGAGTGCTGGCACATCAACTTGAATTTCGATTGCTGCGTCTACTTGGGAGATGTGTCGATTGCCCTAGCCTGGAGACGTCATGAGGCGCCTGTCCTCACCTGCCATGTCAGCTTGCGGCTGGAGTTCTACCTACCCATCTGAGAGATGTGGGGTGATCGTTACTACACCCCTTGGGAGGACTCTTTTGATTTTACTGCTCGGGCTCCTGCCCGTGGATCTGTGGTTCCCATGGAGGTTTCCTCTGAAGAGGAGGATCCTGCTGAGGACCCAGATACGGTCCCTCCTCATCTGAGAGACTGATTTTACTGGTAGCTACTGATGGCTACCAGTGTTTTATTTTGGGGCCTAATGTATTATTTTTGGTGGGCTGTATATTTTGGTATCTCTGGGGTATATTTGTATAATCCTTTGGGGCAGGTATAGTTTTGCTTTTTGATAGTTCAGGCTTGTATCTAAGTACAATTGATGTCAGCACATTATATATACATATATTAATATGCATGTTATTCAGATGTGAATGTCGCCTTCTATCTTATTCTTTACTACCATTTATATTCCGCATTGTTAAAAGGATTAACCATTAAAATGATTATAAAAAAAAATTTATATTGCTATTTTACTCACGTATTTAAGCATAGAACAAGTTAAACTTAAACTAATGAACCGGGTCTTGAATTGTTAAAACTTTACTTTTTTGCATTTTCTTTTATTTGACAATGTGTCGTTCCCTCCCAAAAAAAGGGCGTTACAGTAGTTGGATTACCAAAGACCAGAAGAGGTTACGATTCGATATGGGTAATTGTGGTTTCACTCACGAAGTCAGCATATTTCTTGCTGATCAACATAAGGTATTCATTGGAGAAGTTGACTCAATTGTATATTGGTGAAATTGTCAGACTACATGGTGTACCTACAAGTATTATTTCTGATAGAGATCCGAGATTTACATCAAAATTTTAGCAAAGTCTTCAAGAAGCATTGGGAATGAAGTTACGTTTGAGTTTTGCATATCATCCTCAAACCGATGGTCAATTAGAGAGAACAATTCAATCATTGGAAGATTTGCTTAGAGCTTGTGCTTTGGAACAAACTGGAAGTTGGGATGAAGTTTAATCGTTAGTAGAGTTCACCTACAACAACAGTTATTATTCGAGCATAGGGATGACACCCTATGAGGCTCTATATGGGCGAAGGTGCAGAGCACCTTTATGTTGATATCATGATGGAGAGCGGCTTACTGTCGGACCTGATCTCAAACAACAAACGACTGAGAAAGTTAAGATGATTCAGGAGAAGATGAGGACGACTCAAAGTTGTCAAAAGAGCTATGCAGACAAAAGGAGAAAACCTCTTGAATTTGAGGAAAGAGAGCATATGTTTTTGAAAGTCATGCCTATGACTGGGGTCGGTCGAGTTTTTAAGTCTAGAAAGCTTACTCTTAAATTCCTTGGACCTTACCAAATTCTTCGTCGGGTAGGTTCAGTTGCTTATCAAATAGCCTTACTAACTTTTCTTTCAAATCTTCACAATGTCTTTCATGTGTCACAACTTCGAAGATATATTCCTAGCCCTGATCATGTCATAGCACCTGATACGGTGCAATTAAAGGAAAACTTAACTTATGAGACGTCACCTATAAGGATTGAGGATAGGAGAATAAAGCAACTTAGAGGGAAAGACATCCCATTGGTAAAGGTAATCTGGAATGAGACAACTGGAATGCGACATGGGAGTTGGAAGACAAGATGAAGGAGCAATACCCACAACTTTTCTAAGGTATGAAAATTTCGAGGACGAAATTTCTATTTGAAGGGGAGAGTTGTAACACCCCAAAATTTATTTATTTTATTATAAATAGTCATTTTATAATATTTGTGATTTTTGTGAATTTTTTTGGATTTTTCTGAGAACGTAAAATATTTTAATATTATTCCTTGTTTTATGTGCAAACTGAACGGAGCCAAGGAAATGACATATTTTTCCCGAGAACCTTGATATGTGGAAATGTCGACGGGGAATCTTACTACACCCAAGGCTGGACACGGTTTATGAGGTTTCATATTTTTTGAGATTTTTAACTGATAAAAAAAATCACTGTGTAATTTTATCTGATAGACAATTAATACTGACTTTGTCAACTGTAACCATTGTTCATTGGATAATAGCATGTGTTAGAAATTCTGTCACCTTATCCTAATGTAATCCACTTTATGTCTAATTAAATCCACTTTAATTCAAAAATACTATATTTTAATCAAGCTTCTCATAGAAGCTTGGTCCACAAATGACCAAACTACCCAAAGCTTGTAGGAGAAGCCATTCACTTTCTCTCTCCTTATTGCCGCGCAATTGGTGCCCAAGGGGAAGCAAATTTTTGTTTCCCACACTTAACACTCCTCACCCAAAATTTCACTCATTTTTTACTATCACTTTCTCTCTCTTCAATTTTCATTTCCATTTTCTCCAACTTCTCTCTTCTTCTTGTTCACCCTCTCCATGGTTTTGCAGCCCCACTTTGTGACCATTTTCATTTTCTTACCTCATCATCACCATTTCTACACTCCTCACTTCATTCTCAACATTTTCTCTTTGGTGATTTTCTCTCAAATCCATCATCTTCATCATCTTCTTCCAAGAACAAAGCTTGAAGCTTTGAGGTAAAACTTCCATCTTTCTTTCTTTCTCTCTTTATTTTCGTGTTCCTTGGCCACTTTAGTGACCAAGGACTCATCTTTTTCAAAGCTTGGTGTTGATTCTTTGAGTTTGGTTTTCTAGGGTTTTGGGAGCCCAAAAACTGAACCACTAGTGAGCTATCAAGGAGGTGATTTTCGTGTTCTTCCTTTAGGTAAGAGGGAGATTTACTCACTTCAACCATTATTGGTGGTGAGAAGACTTTTGTGTGGTTGTTGATGGAGGAATCCATAATGGATTGCTCACTTTGTTGGATTGTTTCTTATGTTTGTGTGTTCTTGATTGAGACTAAAATGTTGGTTAGATTGAATGCATTAATGATGTTGGAATGCTTGGATTTAATGAATGGAAAATTTGAAGGTTTACTACCCCATTGAGGAGGCCACGGTTTTGGCCAAAAAAAATTTTTAAGGGTTTAAATTGATTTTGTGTGAAATAAAACCTATATAATTAAACATTAAAGGATTGATGCTTGTAAGAGAAGAAATTGATTTAGTAACGGTCCTTGAGAGGCCACGGTTTTGAAGGGTTTCCTAGACCTAAAATTTGTGAATTAAATCAAGACTTAGGAAATTAGGAGTGTTGGATTCATAATATGGAATTATGGTATGTGTTGAACCATATATATGAAATGTTGATATTGAGAATGGATTGTATGAAATTGTGAGTTCACGTATGGGACTAAGTACTTGCTGAAGTTTACTTAGTTAAATTGTGGCATGATGTTGTTGAGGATTATGCCATTGTCAGTCTCATATTTAATTCTGGCATGAGTACTTACACTGCTAAAATTATCCCCTTTACTATTGCAATAATTTATCTGATTATTGAGCTACTGACTGCTTGGATGATTTGGGTTGTTTATTTCTTATTGCTCATGTTCTCTACTTTTACTTATTGTTATTTTTCTCTTACTGCTTATCTTATTGTTACTGTTGATAATTATATATGTTGGAATAATATGTGGGCGCCCAGCGCCGTTCTGTTTTCTTGCTACCATATTAGTATTGAATGCTGGGTGTCTCACCTCTTTTCTGTATATCTATATTTCTATTTTAAATTATGTACTTTTGAGAAGACGATGCAAGGAATAAAAGGAAGCACTTGAATTTCTTAGTTTCTGGCCAAATTACAATTAGTGCTGATTGAAGATGTCTTCACGTTCACGCTGATATTTGGATATGCTAGGATGACCTTTCATGGAGGTCCTGACTGATGGCACATAAACTTGTACACAAATCGTTGCATCTATCACGGGGAGCTGACGATGTCATTGGCTTGGGGTCGTTATGACCTGCCTGTTTTTGACTTTACTACATTTGTCCATTTGGAGTTTTATCTACCCGTTAGGGATTTGTGGGATGACCTTTATTATACCCCACGAGATGATTCATTTCTCTCTACTGCTCGAGCTTCTGCTCGAAATTCGGTCGCTCCGATGGTGATTTCATCGAATGAGGAGGACCCTGAGGAAGATCCTGCTACGGTTCCTTCTCATAAAACTTAAGGAGCTGATACTGTCGGTGGCTACTGATGGCTATCCGTATATCTTTTTGGGAAGCCTGACGTTTTGCTTTTGTGATGGGATATATATTTTTGTAAACATCTTGGGGGTGGGTAAAGCTTTTGCTTTTTGTACACATATTGATGTATTTAAAACAGGCTTGATGCTATTATATATGTATATATATATATATATATATATATATATATATATGTGTGTATATATATATATATATATATATATATATATATATATATATATATATATATATATGTGTGTGTGTGTATATATATATATGTATGTATATATATGTTGTGGATGTATGATTTCCTTTCACATTAATTTTTGCTGTATTGTATTTATTATTCATTTTTAACACAAAAAATATATAGTAGGTAATAATATACGTACATTTTTTATACCTGATTTATGCATACTTACGATTGAAGAAGACGTTTAATTATAACCTATTGATGAACCGGGTCTTAATTTATTAATGTATTTATATTTTCCACATTTTCGTTTCATTTTACTATGGTGTGGCATTCCTTCTTCTCCCAGAAAAAGGGGCGTTGCACAGATGGCCTCAACCAATATTTAGTTCCAACAGAATGCTAATGCCACAATTCAAAACTTGCAAACTCAGATTGGGCAGCTAGCAACCACTATCAATGAACTGAAAAGTCAAGGATCAAGTCAACTGCCTTCACAAACAGTCAACAACCTAAGAGGCAATGTAAGTACCATTACCTTGCGAAGTGGTAGAGAAGTTGAGCAGCAACCAGTTATGCAACCTGAGAAGCAACCCTTCCAGCTACCTCAACAGCAACCTGAGCATCACCCTGAGCAGCACCCTTGCATCAAACTATACCTCAGTAACCAACTCAGCAGTTGCACACTTCTCAGAAAATAAGTGGCTCAAACCAAAAGTTCGTGGCATAGAAGAATTGTGCAGAAAAACTAGATTTGACCATTCCACTACCCTTCCCAAATAAAGTCACACAATCCAAGCAAGTAGTGCAAGTTGAAATGGAAAGAGAAGTCTTGGAAACATTTAGGAAGGTGGAAATGGATATCCCCCTCTTGGATGCAATCAAGCAATTCCAAAATATGCCAAATTCGTCAAGGAGTTGTGTACTCACTAGAGAAGACTTAAGGGTACAGAGAAGATTAGTATAGGCAGAAATGTTTCTTTAATTATTCAGCCAAGTATGCCACAAAAATGCAAGGATCTTGGAACATTCACTATTCCTTGCTTCATAGGAAGTTAGGACTTCACTCATGCAATGTTAGATTAGGGTGCATCCATTAATGTCATGCCCAAATCAGTTTTTGAATCCCTACAAATTGGAGAGTTGAAGCCTACTGGAATCATCATTCAACTAGCAAATAGGAACACAACTCATCCTGTTGGAGTGCTTGAGGATGTTTTGGTAAGGGTAAATGAGTTAATCTTTCCAGCAGATTTGTATATTCTGAACATGGAAGATGAATTTGCATCTAGTCAGCCGCCATTAATTTTAAGTACACCTTTCTTGAAAACTACTAAGACTAAGATTGATGTGCATGCTGGAACCCTTTCCATGGAATTTGGTGATAACATAGTTCAATTCAATATCTTTGATGCCATGAAACATCCATTAGAAGAGCATTTTGTTTTTCATTTAGATGTCCTTGATATGTTAGTTGATGATGTGCATTTTGACATGCTAGCTGAATTTCCTGGGATTGTGGGATTTCTAGATGGTGTTGTTGTTTCTGCTAAATATGCATATGTTGTTTCTAAAATGTATGATTATGTTGTTCTTGATTTTGCTGATTCTGATAAATTTGAATTTAATGTTTCTGATTTTGCATATGTTTCTATTGCTGGTTTATTTGTTGTTTCTGATAAATCTGGTTCAACTGATAAATCTGTTTCTGCATGTATTATTTTTGATTTTGCTAAATTTCCTGATTCTGCTAAATCTGCATGTATTGTTTCTGCTTCTGATTTTGATTCTGATAAATTTGCTATTTCTAGTTGTGATAATTATGTTATTTCTGCATATTCTGTTTCTGATCAATTTCCTGATTCTGCATATGTTATTTTTGCTGTTTCTGATTTCGATCAATCTTATTCTGCCTTTGTTTGTGTTAAATCTACTGCTGCTATTGTTGTCCCTGATTCTATTTTCTCTAGTAATTCTAGTTGTTTTGAATTTGGTAATTTTGGTTGTTCTAAAAATAATAACTTTGCATGTTCTACATTACCTTCCCCTATGAGACATGATCCTAGTATTTGGGAAGTTTCTGCAACCAGATTGATACCTTCAATCCAAAAACCACCTACCCTTGAGCTTAAGCCTTTGCCTAAGTATATGAAGTATGCATATTTGGGGGATGATAAGCAACTTCAGGTGATTGTAGCCAAGTTGCTGAACAGGAGGTGAGATTACTGCAAGTTTTGAGAGAAAATAACAAGGCCATTGGATGGACACTAGTAGATATTCCTAGCATTAACCCTTTCACTTGCATGCACAAAATTTTACTTGAGGATAGAGCTAAATCAGTGCACCAACCCCAGAGGAGACTGAATTCTCTAATTCTGGATGTAGTAAAGAAAGAGGTCACCAAGCTACTGCAAGCTGGTATTATTTACCCCATCTCTGATGGCACTTGGGTGAGTCCTATGCAGGTTGTCCCCAGGAAGTCTGGATTGACGGTTGTGGCCAACCAGAAGAATAAGCTGATCCCTACCAGAGTATAAAATAGTTGGTGAGTCTGCACTGATTATAGGAGGCTCAACTAGGTCACTCGAGAAGATCACTACCCCTTGCCTTTCATTGATCAGATGCTGGATTTGTAACACCTTCCTCAGGATGTTACATTTATAACAAATTAAAATAAAACCTTACCCAAGTTATAAATCATTTATTATCATATAATAATATAAGTTGTAAAATTTTTCCTTTTGTACATTATATTATTAAATAAAATAAATAGAACATGTAATAAAATAAACTATTAAATACACACCATAATTATACATTTGATTTTGTTTTAAAGATACAAATATTTACAAACTATAGACTATTTAATAAAGTAGTAAACTGTTTAACTCATAACAAACTATAAACTAGCCCAAGTGCACATCTAGAAGTTCTGATCCTCTGAAGGATCATCCTTTGGGAGATCATCGGAAGACAGAAACCCCAGATGTCGTGTAGCCCTCCGGACAAGAGTCCGTGCTGTCGACACACTACTAAGCTCACTAGGGGCATGGAAACGACCACCCCAATAACACCTAATAGACAAGGGCAACTCCAAATGTACATAGATAGTAGTAGAAAACATAAGGACTCCATCATATTACCTACTAAGGGACATAGTCAAACGTCCCACATAAACAACCGACTCCCTATTAGCTTATAGACCCCAGGCTTCAGAACCTCCATGAAACACCAGTTTCACGAATCCTAGAAAACTCAGTAGCACCATAACGTGCCAAAATCAATCTAAATGATAAGGATGATCTAGAGGCTCGTCCTCTTCGCACTGATCACTCGGATGATGTTCCTCCTCGTACTGACAATAAGGAGGTTGCTCATCTTTGCCTTTCTCACAATCTTTACCGAACATAAATAATAATACAGAAATGCATACAAAGAGGTGAGACAATCTACATCATTACCAGCATGGCAGTATAGAAAATGACAGTACATACAGATACAACATTCAATATGTCAAATCATATTATCAATCACACATAATATCTCAGATCAAATATAAATATCACATCATGATGCAGACCACATATGCAAATGTACACAGACTCGTTCCTACTCCATGGAGCTAACCACAACTTTCAGAGAGAATGACCAAGTAGATCTACCTGTAGCTCCGGCTGCCCCAGGCAAATATTACACAATCAAAACGTCGTGTACAACAGGCATTGTTCCAGACAATCTAAGCTAGATCATGATTAAGAATAGTGTTTTATCAAGATCGCTAGTGTGTTGCTCGGTACCACGGCTCAAAGGAGCTACCAGCTGCCCCCATATGGAATCTTTCGCACACTAACGCCTCCAAGTTCACTCAATGAACAACACTACGCCTATTGCACCTGAACTACGATGTGATTCATCTCTTAGGCAACTTGCCAATTTCAATCAAATTGACACATTTCTCTATGCATGGTGCATGAGCCAAAATACACATATCACAATACTGTTATTTCTCACAAACACACGCCATCACTTGGCTGTACCATTTTTCAACATAACTGAGTCCACCACTTTAACCCGACAGCAAACCGCTGTTATTCTTAATTGCGTAAATATTTTATCACATTTTCACAATCGTGTCACCTTTTTCTAACATTTTCAAATTGCGTAAATATTTTTTGACGTTTTAAAATCGCGTAGTGCTTTTAAATCATTTTCTCAATCGCATAACGTTTTTAAATCATTTTCTCAATCGCGTAGCTTAAAAATCATTATTTTAAATACACGTAAGGCTTTTCTAATATTTTTCAACTACGTAAAATATTTCTTTACTTTCTAAATTAAATTTTGAAACTTTCTCCATTATATATTTAGTTTTACCTTTATTTACTGCATTTCCTCTTCAAAATCCTTTAAATAGTATTTTTTACTGTTTCCATTAAAAATTACCTTTTACGGATTTAACCAATATTTACATCTCGAAACTTACTAATGCACTTCAAAACCCAAAGGGTGAGCTATACATTAGTACTTTTCAAGTGTTTATTCTATTTCTCATCCTTACATAATTTCCCTAATTTAAGCTTCTAAAATATTTTCATTCATTTTATTCTCTAAAATCCATTACATTGAGTTCTCTTTAATTTACATAATTCTATGCTTAGGAAATAATTTTGAATTAAAAACATCATAAGTAGGCATGTTGGCCAAAAATCATTCTATACTTTAAAAATCATATTTAATTGTTTCTCATCATCTAATCCCTTATAAAAATTTTTAATCCAAATTATTATTGTTAAATCACTTAATCCATGATTAGAAAATAATTTAGGACATCTTGGTCCTCTTTGTGGTGGTGAAGCCGTGAGCTTCATGGGTTCTTTGGAACCCTCATACAAAGCCTCATTATGTTATTCATATCCTACTACATACAATAACTATCATGCTTTCATAAACACATATTAAAACATATATCAAAGCTATAGACATACTTTCATCAAAACTAATCATAAATAGGAAAAACTTTAAACAACCAAGTGAATGAATCCTTATGGATTCTTCACCACAAACACATCCATTTTCTCACCACCAATACATGGTTGATGAGATTAAATCTCCCTTTTACCTCTAAGGAAGACAAATCTCCTTCTTGCTTGATTCTATGGATTTCGTGTAGCTCCAAAGAAAAACCCTAGCAAACTTAAACAATTTACAAAGTCATAAACTATGGTTGGAAAAGAAAAACCATGGATCAATCATGGCTTAGAACTTCAAGAACAAGTTTAGAAACAAGAAACAAGGATTTTTACCTTGTATAGAAGAAACTTCAACCTTGTTTTCCAAGCACAACATGAATGATTTTGAAGAAACTTACAACATGAAAGATATCTAGAATGGTGTTTAGGTTCAAGAAATGGGGTTGGATAAAATTTTAGAAGAGTGGAGGTATGAAAATGGTGTGAAGGCCGTGAGCTTCATAAAGGAGAAAATGAGAGAATTTTTGTGAACTTGCTTTAGAAAATGGATGAAGATGAAATAAACTAGCTAAGTGTCATCCTTAGCTCCTCCTAGAGCCTTATGGCTGTGGAGCTCCCAAAGGAGATGACCACTTTGGTTGACCACTCAAGACCTCCTAATGGCCTTAGATGAGATCAATGGTTGATCTTCAAAGCTTTGCCTCCAAGCTTGTTTCCTATAGGCTTAGAAAATCAAGTCATGAAACTCTTGAACCTTCCTTGGAGTGTTTTGGCTGAATTGCTTAATGGAAGAGCAAACCAAGTTTTGGTTCATTTAGGTATCTAGTTAAGCTTAGGTAAATCGAGTTAGATTTCTTAGTTACTTGGCTAACCATCTAGTTACTTAGGAATGACTCCTCCATTTCTTGAATATGCTAGAACCTTCTTGTAACTAAGGCTCTAATGGGTAGCAAACTAGGTTTGTTCTATTTAGTTACTACTTAGGCACTTTGGATTAACTTAGTTAAATTTAGGCTAACTTAGTTAGGTTATCTAGTTTCTAACTAACTAGTCCAACCACTTTTATTGACCATTTTCTATTGGCTTAGGAAACTCAAGCCAATATCGTTGACTAATTTCTATTGGTTCACCGAATTATAAGTCACAAAGACTTTTTCGGTTCCTATTATCCACTGGGCAGAAGCTACTGCTCTTAAGTCAGTAGGTACTGTCCACCAAATAATAAAATAATATTAAAATATAAAATATTTTTATTTCAAAGATAAATTCTAAAAATTAAAAGATTGATACTCGTATCACTTGAAATTGAGTTTAGTAAGATCCCTTAGCTCCGAATAATTAGATAAAGATTTTTCCCGGCCCAAAATTTATTTTTTTCCTGACTCAGAGGAAATCACACAACAATCAAATACAGTCACGAAATAGTCAAAATAAATTTACAGCACACAAAAATCACAAAATAGTACAATTCATACATTACTATAAATTAGCAAATTTTGGGGTGTTACAACTCTCCCCCACTAAAAGAAATTTCGTCCCCAAAATTTATCATACCGTAGAAAAGATATGGATATTGCTATTTCATTTTATCTTCTAATTCTCATGTAGCATCTCCTTTTACTTCGTTCCAAATTACTTTTACCAATACAATCATATTCCCTCGAAGCTGCTTCACTCTCCTGTCCTCAATCTTAACAGGAAGCATCTCATACGTCAAATTATCTTTCAGTTGTACTTCATCGGGCTAAATGTCATGCGTTGGATCGAAAATATATTTTCTTAACTGAGACACATGGAATACATCTTGGAGATTGGAAAGAAAGGGTGGTAAAGTTATTTGGTAAGCTACTGGACCTATCCAACGAATGATTTGATAAGGTCCAATGAATTTAGGAGTGAGTTTTCTAGATTTGATAACCCTTCCGACACTAGTCGTAGGTGTTACTCTCAAGAATACATGTTCACCTTCCTCAAATTCAAGAGGTCTCCTCCGCTTATCTGCATAGCTTTTCTGTCAGCTCTGAGTCATCCTCATTTTCTCCTGAATCATTTTCACCTTTTTCGTAGTTTGTTGTACAAGATCAGGTCCTATGGTCATACTTTCTCCATCCTGATACTAACACAAAGGTGTTCGGCATCGTCACCCATATAGTGCTTCATAGGGTGCCATCCTTATACTTGAGTGAAAACTATTGTTGTAGGTGAATTCTATCAGAGACAAGAATTCATCCCAACTCCCTTGTTGTTCTAACATACAAGCTAGCAACAAATCATCCAACGACTAGATAGTCCTCTCAGTTTGACCATCAATCTGCGGATGATAAGTAGAACTCAGATGTAGCTTAGTCTCCATGACTTCTTGTAAGCTTTGCCAAAACTTCGACATAAACCTTGGATCTCTATTGGATATGATACTAGAGGGTACACCGTGAAGTCTAACAATTTCACTAATGTACACCTGGGTCAATCGTTCCAACGAATACTTGATATTGATCGGCAAGAAGTACGTTGACTTCGTAAGCCTATCAACTATAACCTATATAGAATCATGACCCTTCCTGGTTTTTTCCAATTCGATAACAAAATCCATTGCAATACTATCTTATTTCTATTCTAGAATAGTTAAGGGTTGTAACATGCTGGTAGGTCTTTGATGCTCAACTTTTGCCTTTTGACAAACAAGGTAAGATGCTACACGTTCCGCAACATCTCTCTTCATCCTTGGCCACCAAAACATCCGCTTTAGATCTTGATACATCTTAGTCATCCTCAGATGGATACTCAACCTACTAGAATGAGCTTCATCCAGAATTGCTTGCTTAAGATTGGGATCATCAGGTATACAAATCCTTCCTTCAAATCTTAAGACCCCATCAGATCCTTCCTCAATAGTTGCCTTATGACTTTGCTTCAAAAATTCTTCCTCATTCTGCAAAAATGGATCATCTTCCTATTTTTCTCGGATTTTTTCCAACAAATCATTCAAAACAGTAACTCTATTTAGACGAATCCTTCCTGGTGCCAACTCCACTAATAACCATGTGTCCCTAAACTACTTAATCAACTCTTCTTCCTTTATCATCATTATAGAGACACTGATCACCTTCCTACTTAACGCATCTGCCACTACATTCGCCTTTCCTGGATGGTATTGAAGCTGAAAATCATAATCCTTTAAAAACTCTAGCCACCACCTCTGCCTCATGTTCAACTTCTTCTAATCGAACAAGTATTTCAAACTCATGTGATCACTGAAGACATTGAACGTAGCTCCATACAGAAAATGTCTCCACACTTTTAACGCAAAAATCACTGTGGCTAGTTCCAAATCATGCGTCGGGTAGTTCCTTTTGTGTACCTTCAGCTGTCTAGAAGCATAGGATACCACATTTCTGTTTTACATCAATATACATCCTAATCCCTAGTATGATGCGTCGCAATACACTTCGAAAGTCTCGTTTAGATCTGGTAAAATCAACATTGGTGCAGTTATTAATATCTTCTTTAGCTTCTGGAAACTTTCTTCACATTATTCGGTCCAAACAAAAGCTTGACTCTTCCTTATCAGTTGTGTAAGAGGTCCTACTATCTTGGAGAACCCTTCAATAAACCTTCGGTAATATCTGGCCAATCCAACAAAACTTCAGATCTCTATCATTGTCTTTGGCCTTTCCCATTGCAGAATGGTTTCCATTTTTGATGGGTCCACCACAATACCTTCTTTGGAAATCATGTGACCCAGAAACTGAACTTCTTCTAACCAAAACTCACATTTCGCCAACTTTGCATACAACTTTTCTTTCAAAATCTGGAGAACTATGTTGAGATGTTCAGCATGCTCTTCTGGATCTTGAGAATAGATCAAAATGTCATCGATAAAAACAACAACAAATCTATCTAGGTATGGACGAAAGATCCTGTTCATGTAATCCATGAATATTGCAGGATCATTCATCACTCCGAACGACATCACTTGACACTCATAATGTCCGTAACGAGTTTGGAAAGCTATCTTAGGTATATCTTCTACCTTGACACAAATTTGATGATAACTTGATTGTAAATCTATCTTAGAGAAAACAACTGCTCCTTTTAGTTAGTCCATCAAATCATCAATCCTTGGAAGTGGATACTTATTCTTTATTGTGACCTTGTTCAGTTGGCGATAGTCCATACAAAGACTAGATGTTCCATCCTTCTTTTTAACTAGTAGTACTGGTACTTTCCACGGTGAAATACTCGGTCGTACAAACTGCTTTTCCAATAGTTCCTCTAATTACTTCTTCAACTTTACCAGTTCCGACGGTGACATCTGATACGGTGCAATCGAAATAGGACCTGCTCTTGGTACAAGATCGATAGAAAACTGTATCTCTCTTTCCGGTGGTAAACTGGGTACCTTATCAGGAAAACCTCAGGAAACTCGTTAACGACAGAAATAGCTTTCACGTCTTTCTCACTCTTGACTTCTAAAGAAGACAACAACATGTATCCTTGAGCTCCATCCCTCAACAATGATTCGAATTTAGCGGCAGTTAAAAATCCAGAACTCTCATCCTTAGGAAAAACTAAGGTTTTATTAGAACAGTTTAATAGGATATGGTTAAAAGATAACCAATCCATTCCAAAAATTATATCTATTTCAACAAGAGGTAAACAAATTAAATTAACAAAAAAGACTTGATCATTTATGGTAATAGGGCAATTCAAACATACTTTAGATGTAACAATAGGCTTGACAGTTAGTGTAGAAACAATCAATTGAAAACTTAGAGAAGACACAGATAATTTCTACCGATTCACACAGTCATTCGCAATAAATGAATAAGTTGCACCCGAATCATATAGTATAGTAAAAAGATTACCTGTTACGACACCTTCTCCCTGAATAAGATCCTCGGACTAAGAAGCTTCAGCTCCACTCATCGTGTATACTCGCCCTCCAGATTGCGGCTGAGTAGCATGAACGTTACTCATAATTGGCTCCCTTTTTGGCTGGTTGCATTCCTTAGAAACATGTCTAGACCTTCCACATTTAAAGTAGATAGTTCCTTTGATTGAATAATCTCTTGATATGTGGCCACTCTTCCTACATTTAAAACACCTCAGCATAAATGCCACGTTTGTACCAGCTTTGTTGCATTAGGACTTCCCCTAAAAGTTAGACGTTGGGGCTAATTCCCTGATGGTCTCAAGTATGGTTTACGTTGAAATCGGCTGCTATTGTTGTTTCCTCCTCTTTGGAACCTAGTCGGTCCAAAGTTACGATTCCTCAGATCTCGTGACGGCTCCAATTCCTCAAGTCGTTGACACGTATCCATCAGGGTAGGAAATTGATTCATCCTAATGGGCAGCACTCCTCTTTTCAATTCTACCCTCAGTCCTTCTTCGAATTTACGACATTTCCATTCCTCATCAAGCTAGATCTGGAAATACCTTGAGAACTGTGACAATCTTTCAAATTTTGCTGCATACTCACCAACAGTCATATTACCTTGTCGTAAGCCGAGAAATTCCATCTCTTTGGCATGTCGTGCACTGGTCGGAAAGTACTTCTCTAGAAATACTTCGCTAATACCTCCCAAGTAATTTCGGTTCCCTTAGCTTGTACTAATCATCGAGTTCCTCTCCACCAGTTCTCATCGCCCCCCATTAGCATACATGTGGCATATGTCACTTTCCTATCATCTGCACATCCCATTTCTAAAAACTAAAAGATTGATACGCGTATCACTCGGAATTAGGTTTAGTAAGATCTCCCAGCTCCGAATAATCAGATAAAAAATTTTCTTGGCCCGAAAATCATTATTTTCTTGACTCGAAGTAAATCACATACAACAATCAAATACAATCACGAAACAGTCAAAATTAATTTATAGTACACAAAAATCACAAAACAGTACAATTCAAACATTACTGTTAATTAGCAAATTTTGGGGTGTTACAGAATCGATTGGCTGGGAAATCCTATTATTGTTTCCTGGATGGATACACTGGCTACTTTCTGATTCACATTGCACCTGAGGATCAGGAAAAGACCACATTCACCTACCTCTTCGGCACCTTTGCTTGCAGGCGGATGCCTTTCGGCCTCTGCAACGCCATTGGTACCTTCTAGTGGTGCATGGTAAGTATTTTCTCTAACTTTCTAGAGGAGTGCATAGAGGTGTTTATGGATGATTTCACTGTATATGGTTCTTCTTTTGATCATTGTTTGGATAGTTTATCTAGAGTACTGCATCGATGTATTGAAACTAACCTTGTTCTGAATTTTACGAAATGTCATTTCATGGTAGAATAGGGTATAGTTTTGGATCATGTAGTGTCTAGTGAAGGTATTGTTGTTGATCTTGCAAAAATAGATGTAATTACCTATTTATCTTACCCTACATGAGTGCGAGAAGTTCGTTCTTTTCTTGGACACGTGGGTTTCTATAGGCACTTTATCAGAGATTTCAGTCAAATAGCCCTGCAGAAAGATGTGGAGTTTGTGTTTGACCAGAAGTGCATGGAGGCCTTTAATCATTTAAAGCGAGCATCGACCAATACCCCTGTCATTCAGCCACTTGATTGGACATTCCTGTTTGAATTAATGTGTGATGCCTCTAACTATGCTGTGGGAGCTGTCTTGGCACAGAGAGTGAGTAGAGCCTCCCATGTGATCTACTATGCTTCACGCACTTTGGATGCTGCTCAAGCAAATTACACAACCACAGAGAAAGAACTTTTAGCTATTGTGTTTGCATTAGACAAGTTTCGATCTTATTTGCTTGGTTTTAAGGTTGTTGTATTTTCTGATCATGCAGCTCTAAAATTTCTTCTGAAGAAGCTTGAGGCTAAGCCACGATTGATTAGGTGGATAATGCTACTCCAGGAATTTGATATGGAGATCTGAGATAAGAGTGGAGCAGAGAACGTGGTGGTTGATCACTGAAGCAGAATTGAGCGAGCCTCTGATCCCCTTCCCATTGATGATTTATTTCCCGATGAGCAACTTTTTTTAGCTGCAAGGTAAGGTCATTTCTCCTTAGTTTATAGATATGGTTAATTTCTTAGTTGCTGGTATTTTTCCTGTATGTTTTACTAGGGCTTAGATTAATAAGTTGAAGAGTGAGTCAAAATATTATGTGTGGGATGATCCTTACCTTTGGAGATTTTGTAGTGACTAGTTAATTAGGAGATGCATCCTTGATCATGAGTTTGATTCTGTTCTTAGCTTTTGTCATGCATTTGCATGTGGTGGACATTTTGGACCTATTCATACAACTAGAAAAGTTTTGGACTCTGGTTTATATTGGCCTACCTTATTCCATGATGCATATTTGTTTTATAAGTCTTGTGAGCAATGCTAGAGAATAGGTAATATTTCTCGCAGGAATGAAATGCCCTAACAGTCTTTATTATTTTGTGAGATTTTTGATGTCTGGGGTATTGATTTTATGGGACCCTTTCCTGTTTCTTTTGGTTTTGTTTACATTCTGCTTGCTGTTGATTATGTATCTAAGTGGATGGAAGTGAAAGCTAATTGGACTGATGATTCCAAAGTTGTTGTGAATTTTGTTAGATCACAAATTTTTTGCAGGTTTGGAGTCCTGAGGTCCATCATTAGTGATCAGGGTTTGCATTTCTGCAATCGGAGCATGGAGGCTTTGATGAAAAAATATGGCGTCCTACATAGAGT
Organism: Ormosia emarginata; assembly: GCA_029884605.1. Lineage (NCBI taxonomy): Eukaryota > Viridiplantae > Streptophyta > Magnoliopsida > Fabales > Fabaceae > Ormosia > Ormosia emarginata. Next base: position 19,087,935 of record JAQQTP010000074.1, on the reverse strand, counting down.
TTCTACACCATACCACCCCCAGACTAATAGGCAAGCCGAGATTTCCAACAGGGAGATCAAGCAGATACTCCAGAAGACAATTCAACCTAACAGAAAGGACTGGAGCAAGAGGCTTTAAGGATGCTTTATAGGCTTACCGGACTGCTTATAAGACACCGATCAGGATGTCTTCGTATTGGATTGTTTTTGGCAAAGCATGCCACCTGCCGGTGGAAATTGAGCATTGCACATTTTGGGCGGTGAAAAGGTGTAACTTGGACCTAGATCAAGCAGGCATTGAGAGCAAGCTACAGTTGCAACAATTGGAGGAGATTTGCTTAGAGGCTTATGAAAGTTCCAAACTTTATAAAGAGAAGACCAAAGCCTTCCATGATAAGATGATTCTAAGGAAAATATTTAAGATTGGCCAAAAAGTTCTCCTCTACAACTCCCGCCTCAAGCTCATGCCCAGGAAGCTTTGATCTAGATGGCTAGGTCCATTTGTTGTTACTAACATTTTTTCTTCTGGTGTTGTGCAAATTACAAGTGAGGCCACTGCGAAAGCTTTCATAGTCAATGCCCATCGCCTCAAGCCATTTTATGAGGGAGCTCAAGCTCAAGCAGACGATGTGGAGGTAGTAATCTTTGCAGAAGCCGTCTACCTTACTTGATCAGGTTGTTTCTTTCCCCTCTCTCTTATTTTGCTATCTCATATTTGTTGATACTATTGCTGGTTTGTGAGCTTTATATTGAGGGCAATGCAAAATTTAAGTGTGGGGGAGAGATTTTAGCAAGCTGTCTGCTGTTTTACTATTTTCTTTTTTTCTTTTTTGCAACATTTTTACTGTTTTTGTTGGATAAATTACTGTTTTTAAATTCTATTTTTTGTAAATAAAAAAAATGAACGATGTGTTGAGATTTGGGGAGTTTATGAGTTTGAAGCAATTGAAATTCAAGGTTCATTACATTATTGAATAAATTTTCTTCCTTCTTGAAACTGATATGCTTGGTGGTGGATGTTTGAATTAATGGATTGAGTATGATAGATGTAACATCTCGAGAAACATGATAGGCTTATATATGGTCTCAGAGGTAGCATAGTACTTACTTAACATGTCAGTTCAGTTTTGTGACAAACTGAGTCAGTTTAGGCACTTTGTTGCAACATAGAAGTTAAAAGTAGCTTAAAATGAGTCAAATAGTAGCATAAATTGCTAAGTTGAAGGAAACAGGTATGGATAAGTTGTTTCTAGGTCACAAATGAGTTAAATAAGGTACAGTTAAAATTTAAGAACAATCAGAATTCGTTTGGTATTTTTAAGCATACTGAGTGGTGTGTTTAATACCGAATGACTAGCAGCAGATATGGAAAAATGTAGAAACGGTACAACAATAATTTAGATGAATCCCAAGATTTATTCTAAAGTTGTTGGAAGCTGGAAAACTTCAATTAATATAATTCAAGTGTCCTTAGCAGATATAAGTTTCAGTACAGAAACTTAAGTTAGACTTTTCTCTAAATTTCCTCCATGTCCCTATCTCATTTTCTCTCTTATCCTCTACGAGCCTTAGCAAAAAAAAAACTAAAAAGAAAGAAAGAAAGAGAGAAAGGAGAGAAGAGAGGAAGGGGAAGAAAGAAGAGGAAGAAAACCCAAGGAGCAAAGCTCAAGGATCAAGGCCAAAGCTTCAAGATCAAGAGTCTTCAAGAGGTAGGGCTTATTTCCTTTAAACTCTCATCTCCTTCCTTTGTACCTCATGCTTGCTTGAGCAAGTTTAAGTAAAGAATGGGTATTTTGAGTTGAGTTCTTGGAACTCAAGTTCATGTTTTGATAAGGCAAATGAGAGTTAAGAGTTAAAGCATGATTGAGGTGCATGAGCTGAGTTGAAAAACCATGTAATTTTGGTTTTAGAGGTGTGAGATTGGTTTGAGAATCCAATGGCACAATGGAAGGTTGTTACACGTTCCATTCTATTTTAGAATAGCTCACATAACCGATTAGAAAGGTTCTCTAATTGGTTATGTGTCGGAGTAGGAAGTACTAGTGTGTTCATAATTGGTTAGAAGTGGAGCATAACCGATAATGCAAAGATGGAAGTGATTCTGACTTGTTACAATAACAGGTTAGGAGAATAACCTAACTGGTTATTCATAGTTCCAGGATGCTTCAATAAAAGGTTATAACCGATTATTGAGTTAAGCTAATCGGTTATAAACACTAGAAAATACTTTTAAACAGAAAAATTAAGGGGGCTAACTGATTACCAAGATTATGTAATCGGTTAAAGGCCTAGCAAAACAGAGTTTTGGCTTCTTTAAGGTTAAAATTAATCCTTAATCAAGCTATATAATAATTGTTAGTGACCCAATCAACATAGTTTAAGGAAGTTTGGAGCTCAAGGAGCCCTAGATAAAGCTCTGGTGCCATTTGAAAGCTGAGACATAAGGCTTCATGTGGTACAAATTTCAGAATTACTGAGCAAGCCAATCAGTACCAGTTTCTATTTGAATCCAAGGAAGATTATGTAGAAAAAGGCATTCTGGCAACCAGTAAACCAAATTGCATAATTCCTTGATCCGATGTCGTATAGATAGGAAACCAGTGCCATTTTAAAGCTAACATGTAAGGCTTATTGCCTGTAAAATTTTCGAATTATTCCACATGTAGTTTGTTCCCAGTTTCAATTTAAAGCCAGGTCAGAAATGAATAAATCAGAGAATGCTATGTTGTGGCCTCTGCAAAATGTCGCATAACTTTGGCTACACTTACCCAAATGAAACAAGGTTTATGGCATTGGAAAGAAATGAGAAAGAGCTGTATGCTCAAAAAATTTCAGAATTTCTGAAGTTATGATGCATGCTTGGTGCAATCTTGAAAATCAGCCTTTTTAGGCAAGATTTGAGGTGTTTTGGGTATGGTTTGAGCCCTATGAACACTAGTAACTCTTTTAATAGTTAGAGTTGAGTGTCATATGTAACGCCCCTTTTTCTAAAAGAAGAAGGAATGTCACACCATAATAAAATGTGAAAAAATAATAAATCATAAATTAAGGCCCAGTTCATTTAATATATAAATAAGTCTCTTCAATCGTAAATGTATAGTAATTGGGTGATATAATTTTTTTTTGTTGTGAGAGAATAATAAATATAGTTACAGTAGAAATCGACATGAAAGAAAACCATACATCCACATATTATTATATATATTTACATTAAGCATGTTTAATTACATCATCAAGTATACAAAAAGCAAAAACTTTACCCACCCTAAGATGTTTACAAATATACAACCCATCAAAATAGCAAAACATCAGGCTTCCCAAAAAGATATACAAATAGCCATCAGTAGCCACCGATAGTATCAGCTCCCTAAGACTGACGAGAAGGAACTGTGGCAGGATCCTCCTCTAGGTCTTCCTCATTAGATGAAATCATCATCAGAGCGACCGAGTTACGAGCAGAGGCTCGTGCCGTAGATAGGAATGAATCCTCTTGTGGGGTGTAATAGAGATCATCCCATAAATCACGGATGGGTAGGTAAAACTCTAGATGAACAAAAACAGTGAAGTTAAAAATAGGTGGGTTATAGCGACCCCAAGCCAGCGACACCGTCAAGTCCCCATGATAAATACAACGATCCGTGCGCAGGTTGATATGCCAACAATCAAGATCTCCGTGGAAAGTCATCCTCGTGTATCCCAGAAATCTACGGTGACGAGATGACATCTTCGCACAGACACTAGTCGTAGTCAGGCTAAAAATCGAGGAACTCGTGTACTTCCCTTTTGTCACCAGCATCTTCACAGAGTCATATAAAAGTACAGAATAACAGAAAATACAGAAAAGATGTGAGACACCCTACATTCAGTACCAATTATGGTAGTAAAGAAACGAAACGGTGCAAAACACCCACATAGCATAACAAAAATGATAAACAACATCAAGATTCAGTCAGAGAACCATTTAACAATTCCAGGAAATTATAATATCACTAAAGTAACAGTTATATCATCACATAATAAATAAATGACAAATGGCATGTTGACTCACAATGCATGTGCACATGATATTAAAATCACTACTCCATGGAGCTAAACACAAACATCAGAGAGAATGATCAAGGAGACATGTCAGTATCTCGTCAGCCATAAAATCAAGTGCTTCCATGAAAAATAATCATTTGCACATCAAGGATTTATACAACGACATTCTCACAGGATCACGATATCGGCCAAGAACTCACCAAAACCCTAGGAAATCAAACTCAAGGAATCAACACCAATGGCTTGAAAAGAAAGGATCCATGGTCATGAAAATGACCATAAAAACGAAAAAGAAGAAGAAGAAGTAAGGAAATAAAAAATTTACCTTAAAAGCTTCAGGATTTGTTGTTGAAGAAAAGTGATGAAAATGATGGATTTGAGAGATGATCACCAAAGAGGAAAAGTTTAGGATGGGAAGGGGAATCTAGAAATGGTAGTAATGAAGCAAGCAAATGGAGATGGCCACATGGAAGGGCAGCTACCATAGTGAAGAGGAAAGGAGGAAGAGAGAAGTTGGAAAGAAAATGAAAAAAGATAAAGTGAAGGGAGATTTGTGTTTGAAAATTAGGGTTAGAAAGTGGTGAAGTGAAAAGCCATATTTTGGCTCCAAATGGCCACTAAGGCCGCGGCCCACTAGAGAGGGAGGGGGGTAATTTTGCTTCCATGCTTGCATGGGAAACTTCTAGGAAGTTTCCTTGCATTAAAATAACCATTCTTTTGAAATAAAGGTGATTTTATTTGACATAAAGCGGATTTCCTTTAGATAAGATTAGATTTCTACTACAAGTTATTATCCAATGGACAATGGTTACAGATAGAAAAGCCAGTATTAATTGTCCAACGGATAATAAAAAGTACAACGATTTTACTTAATAAAACGTTCCAAGATTTTATTTATTAGATAAAATCTCGAAAAACGTAAAACCTCACAAACCGTGTCCGGTATAAGGTTAAGTAAGATCCCCCAATACAGCTTTCATAATTCAAGGTTCTCGGGGAAAATATGTTATTTCCCAGGCTTTGCTTAGTGTGTACGCAAAATGAGGAATAATATTAAAATATTTCGCGTTCTCAGAAAAATCTAGAAGAATTCACAAAAATCATAAATATTATAAAATGACTATTTATAATAAAATAAACAAATTTTGGAGTGTTACAACTCTCCCCTTCAAATAGAAATTTCGTCCTCGAAATTTGCATACCTTAGAATTGTGGTGGGTATTGCTCCTTCATCTTGTCTTCTAACTCTCACATTGCATTTCCAGTTGTTTCATTCCAGATTACTTTTACTAATAGGATGTCTTTCCCTTTGAGTCGCTTCACCCTCTTATCCTCAATCCTCACAGGAGTTATCTCATAAGTTAAGTTTTCTTTCAATTGTACTGTGTCAGGTGCTATGATATGATCAGGGCTAGGAATATATTTTTAAAGTTGTCACACATGAAAGACATTGTGGAGATTAGAAAGAAAAGGTGGTAAGGCTATTTGGTAAGCAACTGGACCTATCTGGCAAAGAATTTGGTAAGGTCCAAGGAATTTAGGAGTAAGTTTTCTAGACTTAAGAACTTAGCTGACCCCAATCATAGGCATGACTTTCAAAAATACATGCTCGCCTTCTTCAAACTCAAGAGGCCTTCTCCTTTTGTCGGCATAGATCTTCTGTCGACTCTGAGTCATCCTCGTCTTTTCTTGAATCACATTGACTTTCTCAGTCATTTGGTGTATGAGATCAGGTCTAACAGTAAGTCGTTCTCCATCCTGGTACCAATACAAAGGTGTTCTACACCTTCGCCCATATAGAGCCTCATAGGGTGCCATCCCTATGCTCGAATGATAAATATTGTTGTAGGTGAACTCTACCAATGGTAAAACTTCATCCCAACTTCTAATTTGTTCTCAAGCACAAGCTCTAAGCAAATCTTCCAATGATTGAATCGTCCTCTCCGATTGACCATCGGTTTGGGGATGATATGCAGAACTTAAATGTAGTTTCGTTCCCATTGCTTCCTGAGGACTTTACTAAAACTTTGATGTGAACCTTGGATCTCTATCAGAAATGATATTGGTAGGCACACTATGTAGTCTAACGATCTCGCCAATGTACAGTTGGGTTAGCTTCTCCAATGAATACGTTATGTTGATTGGTAAGAAATGTGCTGACTTCATGAGTCGATCTACAATTACTCATATCTAATCATAACGCTTTCTGGTCTTTGGAAATCCAACCACAAAGTCCATTGTGATACTATCCCACTTCCATTCGGGAATAGCTAGGGGTTGTAACATTTGAGATGATCTTTGGTGTTCGACCTTCGCTTTTTGACAAACTAGACAAGAAGACACACATCTGGCAATATCTCTCTTCATTTCGCGCCACCAAAATAGCTTCTTCAAATCTTGGTACATCTTGGTTATTGTTGGGTGCATATTCAACTTGCTCGTATGAGCATGCTCGAGAATGTACTTCCTAAGTTCTTGATCCTTAGGTACACAAACTCTGCCTCTGAACCTTAGGATTCCATCAGTTCCTTCCTCTAATGTTGTCGCATTGCCTTGCTTCATCAGCTCCCTTTCTTCTTGCAAAAACTTGTCAGCTTTCTGTTTCTCTCAGATGTCGTCCACTAACTCACTTGAAATAGTGACCATGTTTATACAAATTTTTCCCAGTGTCAATTCCACAAAAGACTATACATCCCTGAATTATTCTATCAAATCCTTTTCTTTGATCATCATAGCAGAAATACTGATCATTTTCCTACTTAAGGCGTCTGCCACGACGTTTGCCTTTCTAGGGTGGTAGTGTAGTTGAAAATCATAATACTTCAGAAATTTCAACCACCTTCGCTGTCTCATATTCAACTCTTTTTGATCATACAAATACTTCAAGCTCTTGTGGTCGCTAAAGGCATTGAACGTTCCATAAAGAAAATGCCTCCATATCTTCAAAGCGAATACTACAGCTGCTAACTCCAAGTCGTGGGTTGGGTAGTTCTTCTCATGCACTCACAACTGTCTTGAAGCATAAGCCACCACTTTTTCACTTTGCATAAGCACACACCCTAATCCTTGGTATGAAGCATCACAATACACTTCGAAGGGTTCACTTAGGTCAGGTAGAACTAACACTGGCGAAGTTGTTAGTCGCCTCTTCAATTCTTGAAAGCTTTCTTCGCAACCATCTGTCCACTCAAAGGCTTGATTCTTCCTTGTGAGCTGAGTGAGAGGTCCAGCTATCTTAGAGAATCCTTCAATGAATCTCCGATAATATCTAGCTAATCCCACAAAGCTCTAAATTTCTATTACTATCTTTGGCTTTTCCCATTGCAGAACAACTTTCACTTTTGATGGGTCTACTGCAATTCCTTCCTTCAAGATCACATGGCCTAAAAACTTGACCTCGTCCAACCAGAATTCACATTTTGACAATTTGGCGCACAACCTGTTTTCCTTTAGAATCTGAAGAAGTATGCTGAGGTGTTCAACATGATCCTCCTAATTTTGAGAGTAGATCAAGATATCGTCGATGAAGACAACAACAAATCTGTCCAAATAAGGATGGAAGATTCTATTCATGTAGTCCATGAATATAGCAGGTGCATTCGTCACACCAAAAGGCATCACCAGGTACTCGTAGTGACCATAACGAGTACGAAAAGTTGTTTTGGAATATCCTTCACCTTTGCTCTAATTTGATGATAGCCCAATCACAGATCGATCTTAGAAAACACTACTGCTCCCTTTAGTTGATCCATCAAGTCATCTATCCTTGGAAGTGGATACTTATTCTTAATCGTGACTTTATTCAACTGGCGATAGTCCACACACTATCGCGAAGTACCATCCTTCTTCTTGACTAGCAATACTGGCACTCCCCATAGGGACACACTAGGTCTAACAAATTACTTCTCCAAGAGTTCTTCTAATTGCTTCTTGAGTTCAACTAGCTCTACTGGTGACATTCTGTAGGGCACTACGGATATAGGACCAAATCTAGGTACCAGTCAATGGCAAACTCTATCTCCCGTAACGGCGGTAAACTAGGTACATCATCAGGAAAGACTTCGGGAAACTCTCTAACCACTGGAATTGCATTCGCATCTGCCTCGTTCTTGACTTTTAAAGAAAATAGCATGTATCCCTGAGCTTCCTCTTTCAAGAAAGCTTTCACTTGGTTAGCCATAAAAAATCTAGAAACTTCACCTATAGGGAAAACTATGGTTTTACTAGAACAGTCTAAACATGGTTAGTAGATAACCAATCCATTCCTAAGATTATGTCTAATTAGGAAAGAGGTAAGCAGATCAAATCAATAGAAAAGATTCGACCTTCAACAATTAAAGGATAATCTAAACAGACTTTGGTGGTAACAACAGGTTTAGCAGTAATGATTGAAACAGTTAAGTCAAAAGGCAAAAAAGACACAAGTAAACCAAGTCATTTCACACAGTCATAGGAAATGAAAGAATAGGTTTCCCCAGAGTCATACAGTACAGTCAAAAGATTACCTTCTATGATACCTTCTCCTTGTATTAAATCTTTAGATTTAGAGGCCGTAGCTCAACTCAGGGTATAAACTCTGCCTCCTGTCTGCAGTTTCGCAACTCTTGCAACATTGACTGAAGGCTCTGCCTTGGCTTGGTTGTAGTCACGGGAAACATATCCAGCCTCCTCACATTTACAGCAAATGAATCCTTTAATTGTACAATCCCTCGTTAGGTGCTCCTTTTCGCACTTCAAACATCTTGGCGTAGACACTGTAGTCTAACCAATTCTACCAAGACTCCCACCAAGACTTCCACCTTGTGATCGTTGTTACTGATTTCTAGGTGGTCTTGGGTAAGGCTTTCTCTGGTAGCGATTAGCACTTCTGCTTCCTCCTCTTTGGAACCGAAAAGGCCCAAAGTTATAGTTCCTCGTGTCCAGTGCTTGGTCTAGGTCTTCTACTCAGCGACACGTATCTAGCAGCTCTGAAAATTGGTTGATCCTCAAAGTTATAACTGTCCTCTTCACATCGTGCCTCAAACCTTCTTCGAATTTCTGACATTTCCACCCTTCGTTCACCTGATACTGGAAATAAGTTGAGAATTTGGACAAGCTTTCAAACTTTGTAGTGTACTCACTGACAGTCATGTTCCTCTGTCTCAGACTGAGGAACTCCATCTCTTTTGCATGTCTGGCACTTGCAGGGAAATATTTCCCCAAGAATTTCTCCTTGAATACGTCCCAAGTAATTGCTTGACCATTAACTTCCAGCAATCTCTGTGCTCCAGTCCACCAGTCTTCTGCGTCCCCAACTAACATAAATGTAGCATAAGTCACCTTCTTATCATTGGCAAAAACTTTTTCCAACTCCTTGAATTGAGGAGGGTTGTTGCGATGAAATTCAGACAAGTTTTGAGTGTCAGCAGTAGCTTCTAACTGTTGTGCAGCTTTCTCTTACTGTTGAGCAGTCTACTGGTTCTGTTGCAGCATGGCCTCAGCCATCCTTTGAATCGCCTCGATCGCTGCAGCTATATCCCCTCTTCGAGTCATATCTCTTTTCAAGTCAAAGCATACAAAACACAGGGAAAAGTCAGATGCATTCTTTCGGAATACCAAACACAGAGAATCACACAGCATAAACAAGATAGTCCAAACCACAAGACCTAAAAGAAAACTCAAACCAGGCTCTGATACCAAACTAGTGTAACGCCCTTTTTTCTAGAAGAAGATAGAATGTCACACCATAACAAAATGCGAAAAAATAATAAATCAAAAAATTAAAACCCGATTCATTTAATATATAAATAAGCCTCTTCAATTGTAAATGTATAGCAATTGGGTGATATAATTTTTTTTTTGTTGTGAGAGAATAATAAATATAGTTACAGTAGAAATCGGCATAAAAGAAAACTATACATCCACATATTATTATATATATTTGCATTAAGCCTATTTAAATACATCATCAAGTATACAAAAATCAAAAGCTTTACCCACCCCAAGATGTTTACAAATATACAGCCCATCAAAATAACAAAACATCAGACTTCTAAAAAAGATATACGGATAGCCATAAGTAGCCACCAATAGTACTAGCTCCCTAAGATTGACGAGAAGGAACCGTGGCAGTGTAACACCCCAAAATTTACTTTTCTACTATCAGAATTCATTCTAAAATATTTGTGATTTTCTAGAATTTTCTGAGAATGTGGAATATTTTAATATATTTCTCATTTTACGTATGTACTGAGCGGAACCGAAGAAATGAGATATTTTCTCCGAAAGCCTTGAACTATGGAAACGTCGACGGGGGATCTTACTAAACCCGAGACCGGACACAGTTTACAAGGTTTTATGTTTTTCGAGAAATTTTTAACAGATAAAATAATAAAACATTGCGAAGAAACTACCTGTCAGATTTGTTAATGTTGACTTCTGCCAACTGTAATTATTGTCCAATAAATAATAACATGTATTAAAAACGTTATCTAAAAATTTACCTTGTGTCAAGCCCCTTTAGCCTTATTTTTAAAATAAAAATAGAGTTAATTAAAAGCCCATTGTAGGAAGCTTCCAAGAAGATTCCTTGTGGACATATTTTTCTCTCTCTTCCCTCCTCACTCTTTTCCACGACAGAGGCAATATTGAAACCCAATATTCACTTTCATCTTCCTAATATTTTCTCTCTTCTCATTCTCTTCAAACACCATTTCTTCTCCTCTTCTTTTTCTTCTCCACCGTGCACCTACCCATTGGAAGACCATCTCCATGATTTGTTAAATCAAACCCATTTCTACTTATCTTCCACTATTCCAAGTTCTCTTTGCGGCCATCCTTTGGTTCTTCTTCTTTGGTTCTTCTTCTTCTTCTTCTTCTTCTTCTTCTTCTTCTTCTTCTTCTTCTTCTTCTTCTTCTTCTTCTTCTTCTTCTTCCACTATCTACCATTGAGGCTAAAGCTTTGAGCTTGGAGGTAAAGTCTTCACCTTTCTTTCACTTTCTTCTCATTTTCATTTTTCTTAGTCACCTATGAGATCAAGAACTCATTTTTCCATGGTTTGAGTGGACATTATGGAAATCACTCACATTGGTGTTCTTCTTGAAGGGGAAAATGAAAATCTAGGGTAAGAAGAGGTAACACCTTGTGTTGTCTTCCAAATAGGTAAGAGGGAGATGATCCTCTTCAACCAATCTTGGTAGTAAGGGAATGTCTTGTATGAGTGTTGTTATTGATTTCTGAATCCATGTATCAAGTTCTCTCATTTTTATGTTGTCCTTCATGATAGTGCATTTTGTTGGGTTTGTATGATTTATTGACGCCTCTTGCATGATTTGAAGATATATTTGAGTAACTTGTTGATTAAATATGATAATGATTGGTTTGGTTTGAGTTAAAACACCTGGAGAACTCTGTTTTCTGTAAGATTACGCGTGGTAATCGATTACACGAGGCTTGTAATCGATTACCAAGCTCTTAAGGGTATGAAATCGTGATTCTAGAAATCTGGTAATCGATTACGTCTTGTGTGTAATCGATTACAGAGATTCTGTCTAGCTTGTAATCGATTACAAGAGTGGTGTAATCGATTACCAAGCCTCTGATGTCACGAAGTGGTGCTTCTGGGAATCACGTAATCGATTACAACTTGTGGGTAATCGATTACGGAGGTTCAGTCCGATTGGTAATCGATTACCAAGGTTGTGTAATCGATTACCAGGCCCTTGAAGTTACGAATCGTGGTTCAGGGAATCACGTAATTGATTACAATGAGATTGTAATCTATTACAGAGATTCTGTTACGCTGGTAATGATTACCAGGGTGATGTAATCGATTACCAAGACCCAAAAATAAGATTTTTGAGCTGAAAATGATTGAAATTATGGTTCCTTGCCCTTTGTAACTCAAACATAACCTAAAAACCTTGGATTCAAGGATTTTACTTTACCTAAATGTGATAGGAACATGTATTCATACCAATAGAGAAGAGATGATTTTGAAAATAGAATTCTTGGATCCATGACATGGGAATTGTAGTATGTGTGTAATAAGGAACATATATTGATGCTGAGAATTATTGATGCAAGTGTGATTCCCTATATGGGTTATGTACTTATTGATTTAGTACTCTATGAGATAAGAATGATGATATGCCATTGAGGCAATGTTTTTAATAAATGTATTGTTGATATGTCATGTTAGACATTGAATAATGCTTATGTGCCATTGAGGCAATGCTTATGTTGAATGCATCATTGATGAACATACATGATTGGACATTGTGTCATCTTGCATGTGGGTTGTCCGTTGGACATTGTTGAGAAGGCTATGTTGCCTAGGAGTTTGAATAAAACCTTTGTGCGGGTGCGAGTAGACTAAGCGCAGGTGTCATATGTTGTTGGCCTTGGGGGCGTTGGGGTGTGGGTGTCTCACAATAGATAGTGGTAGCTCCGCTGGGACCGTGGGATAGACCAATGCGACACACCAACGATCCTACCTGAGACGCTATCCTATATCGCGATCAACTGTTGAGGTACCATGTATGAGCCATTGCGCAAACAATTTTATGAAAGAAAGCACACTGTATTTTAAGGCTACTGATATACTGGTATTATTCCTTGATCATTCACTCCGAAAATGTTTACGTCTCGCTCCATGGAGTAGGAACTTTGGTACCCTTGTTGCATTGTGATTTGTCAGTCACATGGTCCATTGAGCATTTATAATTGGATAATGTGTTTATTATCATGACTGCGATATTTATTTGACTTTTGGTGATGCTAATGTTGCTAGCTGGTTATGGATAATGTTAACTATTGTTCTTTGTTGCCTTACTCTCGTTAATTGCTTTCGAGTATTACTGCCCTTGTATGTATTAACTGTGTTCTACGCGGGCATTCGACGCCGTTTATTTTCTTGCTGCCATGTTGGTACTGAAAGCTGGGAATCTCACCTCTTTCCTATATTTGTGCATTTCTGTTTTACATTTATATTTGATTAAAGATTGTGAGGAAGATAAAGAGGGACTATACCTTGTTGATTGACTTGAGCATCTGGACAAGATTTCATCGACTACGTAAGAGTGCAGCCGCGGGGTGGTATTGATGCCTGTCGTGTCAACTGGGACGCCATGTGTCACGTGCATATGGGGTTGCGGCCTTGTCTGCTGGTAGTACCCATCCCCGGGTTACTACTCCTCCTCTTTAATGTTTTTATTCCCGCTGTATTTTATTTGACTCTGTAATTATTATATTCTATGTTATCAGTGATTCGTGTAAATTGGCTATAAACTATATATATATAAGGAACGTGATTTCATTCCAATGGTTATATTAAGGGTTGAATACATTTATATTTCATTTATGGCTCGTATTTTCTACTTATGCATAAATGTGAAAAATAAACTCGTAAATTTGGAAACTACTGTTATCATGACTGTGACACACCTGGATTTAGTAACTCTGGTGTAATGACGATTGCACTGCAGTTGGTATATTTAGGTGCGTTACACAAGATGTATGAAATGTGGAAAGGAACACTTCACGATGGAGTATAAGATCAAAGGGATAATCTGTTGGAAAGCCTGGACACGTCTCCCGCAACTGCGACCAAGCAAAGGCAAACTCTTTAATCAATGCTGTAAAGGCTGTGGAACCACAAACAGAAGTCAGAACTTATACCCTGGGAGGTACTGAGACTTCTAAATTTGGAGATCTAAACAAGGGAAGTTACGCCTCAAACGACGACCCTGTAATCGTACTGTATAATTTTGGGGGTAACCCCTCCTTTTACCAGTGGTAACCGCATGGATCATTTGGATTCATCTGTATCTTTCTTATCTTCAACTTAAGTTATTTCTATTTCTGTTACTAAGACTTGTCGTTGACACCTAAGTTGTGTAATCTATCCTATTTCTACTAAAGGTCGAGTCTTTTGTTGACCTATCTTGCTTACCTCGAATCATATCTATTTGAGTTCATGATTTTAGAAATTGATCGGTAGTTTTCTGATTATTGTCGGCTAGGTCATTCCGATAAAAACCTTAGAGATTTTTGAAACTAAGACTTTTAAACTCGTAACGGCCAACATGGTCTAAGCCTCATAAAAGAAAGGAGCCTGAGGGTACATGTAATGTTTTCCGTAGAGGACCAAGAGTAAAGGGAATATAAATGCCACTTTAATAGCCAAAGAGTTCCGTATGTTGAGCTAAGATGTTGTCGGTTAAGGAGAAGAATAAAATTTCTCGGTGATACGAGGACTATCGCCAGTTAAACAAGATTATGATCAAAGATGAGTATTCTCGGAGGAAGGTAAATGATTTGATGGATCAACGAGAAGGAAATCGTTGTTCTCTCCAAGATAGATGTATGTCTTGGTCACCGATGGATTCCTGGAAATAGAGAATGTCCCCAAGATGATTTTTCGAGCGTGCTTTCGACGTTATGGGTATCCCGTGATGTCAACCGGAGTGACAAATGCTCCTGTTGTATTCTTGGATAACATGAATTGTATTTTCTATCCTTACCTAGAACAGAATCGTCGTTGTCATTAATGATGACATTCTGATCTATTCTCGAAGATATGGGGAGATACGTTGGACATCTCGGTATAGTTTTCCTGACTTTAAAGAAGAGAAAGTAAATGCCAAAGTATCAGAGTGCGAATTCTCGTTTAAGGAGGTTCCATTTTGGAACATGGAACTCCAAAGGGAGGAAGTGTTATGGATTCAAATAAAAAAAGGGGGTTGAAACAGTTCTTCAAAAGGAAAGATCGGAAACCGTGAGGGAGGTTCATAGCTAGTGGGATCAGTTGGTTTTATCGAAGGAGTATCGACAGATTCTCTAAGATAGTAGGACAACTTGCTCCGATTACAAAAGGGAGAATCAAAACTTTTACGGACCATCACGGGCAGAGAAAGTTTTTCAAAGATTGAGGAAATATTTTGATTTCGATACTGCCCGATCCCAGTGAACCATTCGAAGTGTTTTGGGATGCTTCACATCAAGGTTTAGGATGTGTGTTCATGCAAATTTGAGAAGTTATAACTTATGCCTCGAGGTTGTTGAAGGTGCGTTGGGAATTGCCGACTTACGAACTGGTGTTAGCCGCAGTTATATCAGCAAGAATATAAAGACACTTTCTATATGGAGCAATATTCAATGCCCTTCGTTGTCACAAGAACCTGAAGTATTTATTCAATGAGAAGGAACCAAACATGAGGTAGAGAAGTGACTAAAGATTTTGAAGGAATATGATCTCTAACTTTAGAGTCATCTCGAAAAAGAAAACACCATGGCAGACACTTTGAACCGGAAACTGCCTAATACCTTCATTATGATGGTCGAGAAGAAGGAATTAGTAGAGTAATTCGAGGACAGGTGGCTGTCATTAGAAATGACACTGGATGAGGTATGTCTGGATATAGTCGCTATTTCGAATGATCTGTTGGGAAGGATTCAAGAGAAGTAGAATAGTGACCAATTTCTACAAGACGAGAAGAAGCTATTAAGACAAAGCATGGTGTCAGAATGTGAGGAAGGAACTCGATGGAATCTTAATGTTCACAAGTGAAGGTTGCAATACCAGATGATTCAGGACTTAAGGAGTTTATTCCCAATGAAACTCACGAGAGTAAACCGAGTTTACACACCAGAGTGATCAAGGTATGTCAAAATCTAAAACAGAAGTGATGGTAACAAGGGATGAAGAAAGACGTTGCTAAATGTGTGTCATCTTGTCTAAGTTACCAACAAACTCACTCTTAAATTCTACGGACTATCCTAAATTCTTTTTTCAGACTAGTTCAGTATCCATAACTAATCTTTGCTATCCTTTCTTTTTAAATCTTCATGATGTCTTTCGTATGTCATGATCACGAAAGAATATCCCTGGACCCAGCCATATCATCGAACAGGACACAGTACGGTTGAAAGAGAGTTTGACCCATGGAATGCTTCCTGTAAGATCGAGAGTAGGAGAGCAAAACCACATGGAGGTAGGGAGATCACATTGGTAATAACAATTTGAATTGACGTGATTAGAAGCACGATATGGAGGTCAAAAGATAAGGTGGAGAAACAACATCGATATTTATCCTAAGGAATGAAAATTTTGAGGACAAATTTTCTATTTGTTGGGGAAAGTTGTAACACCCCAAAATTTACTTTTCTACTATCAGAATTCATTCTAAAATATTTGTGATTTTCAGGAATTTTTCTGGAATTTTCTGAGAATACGGAATATTTTAATATATTTCTCGTTTTAGGTATGTACTGAGCGGAACCGGAGAAATGAGATATTTTCTCCGAAAGCCTTGAACTATGGAAACGTCGATGGGGCATCTTACTAAACCCAAGACCGGACACAGTTTACAAGGTTTTATGTTTTTTGAGAAATTTTTAACAGATAAAATAATAAAACATTACGAAGAAACTACCTGTCAGATTTGTTAATGTTGACTTCTGCCAACTGTAATTATTGTCCAATAAATAATAACATGTATTAAAAACGTTATCTAAAAATTTACCTTGTGTCAAGCCCCTTTAGCCTTATTTTCAAAATAAAAATAGAGTTAATTAAAAGCCCATTGTAGGAAGCTTCCAAGAAGTTTCCTTGTGGACACATTTTTCTCTCTCTTCCTTCCTCACTCTTTTCCATGGCAGAGGCAATATTGGAACCCAATATTCACTTTCATCTTCCTAATATTTTCTCTTTTCTCATTCTCTTCAAACACCATTTCTTCTCCTCTTCTTTTTCTTCTCCACCGTGCACCTACCCATTGGAAGACCATCTCCATGATTTGTTAAATCAAACCCATTTCTACTCATCTTCCACCATTCCAAGTTCTCTTTTGTGGCCATCCTTTGGTTCTTCTTCTTCTTCTTCTTCTTCTTCTTCCATCCTTTTCTTCTTCTTCTTCTTCTTCTTCTTCTTCTTCTTCTTCTTCTTCTTCTTCTTCTTCTTCTTCTTCTTCTTCTTCTTCTTCCACTATCCACCATTGAGGCGAAAGCTTTGAGCTTGGAGGTAAAGTCTTCACCTTTCTTTCACTTTCTTCTCATTTTCGTTTTTCTTGGTCACCTATGAGATCAAGAACTCATTTTTCCATGGTTTGAGTGGACATTATGGAAATCACTCACATTGGTGTTCTTCTTGAAGGGGAAAACGAAAATCTAGGGCAAGAAGAGGTAACACCTTGTGTTGTCTTTCAAATAGGTAAGAGGGATATGATCCTCTTCAACCAATCTTGGTAGTAAGGGAATGTCTTGTATGTGTGTTGCTATTGATTTCTGAATCCATGTATAAAGTTTTCTCATTTTTATGTTGTCCTTCATGATAGTGCATTTTGTTGGGTTTGTATGATTTATTGACGCCTCTTGCATGATTTGAAGATATATTTGAGTAACTTGTTGATTAAATATGATAATGATTGGTTTGGTTTGAGTTAAAGGACCTGGAGAACTCTGTTTTCTGCAAGATTACACATGGTAATCGATTACACGAGGCTTGTAATCGATTACCAAGCTCTTAAGGGTATGAAATCGTGATTCTGGAAATCTGGTAATTGATTACATCTTGTGCGTAATCGATTACAGAGATTCTGTCTAGCTTGTAATTGATTACAAGAGTGGTGTAATCGATTACCAAGCCTCTGATGTCACGAAGTCGTGCTTCTGGGAATCACATAATCGATTACAACTTGTGGGTAATCGATTACGGAGGTTCTGTCCGATTGGTAATCGATTACCAAGGTTGTGTAATCGATTACCAGGCCCTTGAAGTTACGAATCATGGTTCTAGGAATCACGTAATCGATTACAATGAGATTGTAATCGATTACCAAGACCCAAAAATGAGATTTTTGAGCTGGAAATGATTGAAATTATGGTTCCTTGCCCTTTGTAACTCAAACATAACCTAAAAACCTTGGATTCAGGGATTTTACTTTACCTAAATGCGATAGGAACATGTATTCATACCAATAGAGAAGAGATGATTTTGAAAATGGAATTCTTGGATCCATGACATGGGAATTGTGGTATGTGTGTAATAAGGAACATATATTGATGCTGAGAATTATTGATGCAAGTGTGATTCCCTATGTGGGTTATATACTTATTGATTTAGTACTCTATGAGATAAGAATGATGATATGCCATTGAGGCAATGTTTTTAATAAATGTATTGTTGATATGTCATGTTGGACATTGAATAATGCTTATGTGCCATTGAGGCAATGCTTATGTTGAATGCATCATTGATGAACATACATGATTGGACATTGTGTCATCATGCATGTAGGTTGTCCGTTGGACATTGTTGAGAAGGCTATGTTGCCTAGGAGTTTGAATAACACCTTTGTGCGGGTGCGAGTAGACTAAGCGTAGGTGTCATATGTTGTTGACCCGAGGGCGTTGGGGTGTGGGTGTCTCACAATAGACAGTGGTAGCTCCGCTGGGGCCGTGGGATAGACCAATGCGACACACCAACGATCCTACCTGAGATGCTGTCCTATATCGCGATCAACTGTTGAGGTACCATGTTTGAGCCATTGCGCAAACAATTTTATGAAAGAAAGCACACTGTATTTTAAGGCTACTGATATACTAGTATTACTCCTTGATCATTCACTCCAAAAATGTTTACGTCTAGCTCCATGGAGTAGGAACTTTGGTACCCTTGTTGCATTATGAGTTGTCAGTCACATGGTCCATTCAGCATTTATAATTGGATAATGTGTTTACTATCATAACTGCAATATTTATTTGACTTTTGGTGATGCTAATGTTGCTAGCTGGTTATGGATAATGTTAACTATTGTTCTTTGCTGCCTTACTCTCGTTAATTGTTTTCGGGTATTACAGCCCTTGTATGTATTAACTGTATTCTATGTGGGCGTTCGATGCCGTTTATTTTCTTGCTGCCATGTTGGTACTGAAAGTTGGGAATCTCACCTCTTTCGGTAATTTCTCTATTTTGTATTTTGGTTGGATCGTGTGCTCTCGAGAAGACGCTCGTGAGGAGGACAAGGAAACCACTGAGTTTCAGGGTTTCTGGCCTTATCTCGACTGAGATCGAAGTTGTTGAGGATGTCATTTCAGCTCCGTGGACTTTTTGGCTACGTGCGGATCAACTTTCTTGGAGGTCCGGACTGCTGGCATATCAACGTGCAGACTGATCGATGTGTATACCACGGCGATGTGACGGTGTCCTTAGCGTGGAGACGTTATGACGCTCCTATTCTAGATTTTCATGCTTTTGTATGGCTGGAGTTCTATATGCCCGTGAGGGACATGTGGGGTGAAATGTATTATACCCCTCGTGAGGATTCCTTTTTGTCTACTGCCCGGGCTCTTGCCCGCTGTTCTGTCGTCCCGATGGATGTCTCGTCAGACGACGAGGACCCTGAGGAGGATCCATCTACGGTTCCTTCTCGTTCTAGGCAGTCTTAGGGTTAGTTTTAATTGATGGCTACTAATGACTATCCGTTTATTTTGAGGGAGCCTGACGTATTACTGGATTAGTGGGTATATATATTTGTATCTCTTGGGGTAGGTACACATTTTGCTTTTTGTATATTTTTGGAAATGTAATTTAAACAGACTGGTATTTCTGGTACAAAGTATGTAATTATCTATATTGTAAATGGTCGTATGCTTCATTTCACGTTGATTTCACTTTGACCTTTTTGACAGAAGTTTTATTGGGAAGATGAACTTTTAATTTTAACTTAATCATGCGATATATTCCTAAACAGGTGTATATGTACATTAAATGGAAGTTTTAACTGAATTCATGTTAAGCAAACAAAAAGAAAAAAAATGTTCAAATTTTTCGTAATCATCTTTATGTCGTTTCACTATAGTGCGACGTTCCTTCTTCTTACCCATTATGACTAAGGGAGAAAAAGGGGCGTTACAGGCAGGATCCTCCTCTGGGTCTTCCTCGTCAGATGAAATCATCATCGGAGTGACTGAGTTACGAGCAGAGGCATATGCCATAGATAAGAATGAATCCTCTTGTGGGGTGTCATAGAGATCATCCCACAAATCACGGATGGATAGGTAAAACTCTAGATGAACAAAAGTAGTGAAGGTAAAAACAGGTGGGTCATAGAGACCCCAAGCCAGCGACACTGTCATGTCCCCATGACAAATACAACGATCCATGCGCAGGTTGATATGCCAACAATCAGGACCTCCATGGAAAGTCATCCTCGTGTATCCCAGAAATCCATGCGAATGAGATGACATCTTCGAACAGGCACTAGTCATAGTCAGGCCAAAAATCGGGGAACTCGTGTACTTCCCCTTTGCCACCAACGCCTTCACAGAATCATATAAAAGTATAGAATAACAGAAAATACAGAAAATAGGTGAGACACCCTACATTCAGTACCAATTATGGTAGTAAAGAAACGAAATGGCGCAAAGCGCCCACATAGCATAACAGAAATGATAATCAACATCAAGATCCAGTTAGAGAACCATTTAACAATTCCATGAAATTATAATATCAATAAAGTAACAGTTATATCATCACATAATAAATAAATGACAGATGGCATGTTGACTCACAATGCATGTGCACATGATATTAAAATCTCTACTCCATAGAGCTAGACACAAACATCAGAGGGAATGATCAAGGAGACTTGTCAGTATCTCGTCAGCCATAAAATCAAGTGCTTCCATAAAAAATAATCATTTGCGCATCAAGGCTTTATACAGCGACATTCTCACAGGATCGCGATATAGGACAGTGTCTTAGTCTAGATCATCGGTGCGCTTGCATCTGTCTATCCCATGGTCCAGAGGAGCTACCAACTGTCAATTTGTGGAACACTCGCACCTCGACGCCCCCAAGGTCAACAATATGACCTATACTTAATCTATTCGCACCCGCACTAAGGTGTGATTCAACTCTTAGGCTCAACAGCCTTTTAACAGTCATAGACTGTGTAACACCCCAAAATTTATTTATTTTATTATAAATGTTCATTTTTGTAATATTTGTGATTTTTTGGATTTTTTTGAAAATGTAAAATATTTTAATATTATTTCTTATTTTACGTGCAAACTGAACAGAGCTGGGAAAATGAGATATTTTTCCCAGAGAACCTTGATCTGTGGAAACGTCGAAGGGGGATCTTACTAAACCCGAGGCTGGACACGGTTTATGAAGTTTCATGTTTTTCGAGAGAAATTCAACAGACAAATGACAAATGCTGTGTAAATTTCATTCGTCAGTTTAATAAATACTGACTTCTGTCGACTATATATTATCCATTGGATAATAACATGTAATAAAAATCTTACCACATTATCTA
Source organism: Ormosia emarginata (assembly GCA_029884605.1). NCBI lineage: Eukaryota > Viridiplantae > Streptophyta > Magnoliopsida > Fabales > Fabaceae > Ormosia > Ormosia emarginata. Next base: position 19,066,611 of record JAQQTP010000074.1, on the reverse strand, counting down.
AAAGCTACTCTGTATCACATTCTTTAACTTTATTTACAAAATAAAGATAAAGTTAATTCAAAACCCATTATAGGAAGCTTCCAAGAAGTTTCCTTATTAACACATTTTCTCCCTCTTCCCTCTCCACTCTTCTTCACTGCAGAGGCCATTTGGGAGCCTAAATATTCACATTCCCACTTTATTACCTTATTCTCACATTTCTAAACACCAAATACACTTATCACATTTTCTCTCCTTCATTTCTCTCTTCTTCTTCCTCCTCCACCGTACACCCAATTCCTGGAGGCAATCTCCATAGTTTGCTTAACCATCACATTTCTAGCTTTATTACACCATTCCAAGACCATCCTCCTTGGTGGTCATCCTTTGGTTCTTCTTCTTCTTCCATCATCCACCATTGGAGCTAAAGCTTTGAGCTTTGAGGTAAAGTCTTCAAATTTCTTTTATTTTCTTCTCATTTTCGTTTTCCTTGGTCACCTATGTAACAAGAACTCACATTTCCATAGTTTGAGTGTACAATGTGGAAGTCACTCACTTTGGTGTTCTCTTGAAGGGGGGAGAACGAAAATCAAAGAGCAAAAAGGAGTAGCACCATTGTGTTGTCTTCATTTAGGTAAGAGGGAGATAATCCTCTTCAACCAATCTTGGTAGTAAGGAGATGTCATGTGTGTTGTTGTTGATTGAGGGATCCATGGGTGGATTTCCTTCTTCATTATGTGTTGTTCTTTCTTCTTTTCACAATGGTGTATTTGATTTGATTTGTACGAGTTATTGATTTCCTTTATGTGATTTTGGATGTATGTTTGAGTTAATATGATGTTGGAAATGTTATGGATTGATGTGGTTTGAGTTTGGATGGCTTAAAGATCATTTTTCAGCAAGTTTATGCATGGTAATCGATTACACAGAGGCTGTAATCGATTACCAAGCCCTTGGAGTTACAAAACCGTGATTCTGGGAATCACGTAATCGATTACATCCTGTATGTAATTGATTATGGAGACTCCGTCTAGCTTGTAATCGATTACCAGGGATGTGTAATCGATTACCAAGCCTCTGGAATTACAAAATCATGATTCTAGGAATCACGTAATCGATTACACATTGTTTGTAATCGATTACGGAGGTTTTGTCCAGCTGGTAATTGATTACCAGAGTTATATAATTGATTACCAAGTCCCTGGAGTTACGAATCTTGTTCTGGGAAGCTATATAATCGATTACCTTCAGTATGTAATCAATTACAGAGGTTCTATTGAGCTGGTAATCGATTACCAGAGATATGTAATCGATTACTAGGGTCTTAAAATGAGATTTTGAGCTGAAAATGATGGAAATATGGTTCCTTATCCCTTGTAACTCAAACATAAATCTTAAACCCTAGATTTGGGGATTTTATTTCACTTAAATGTGATAGGATTGTATATCCAAACCTATAATGGAGAAATGATCTTGAAAGCGAAATTTTTGGAATCCATAACATGGAAATTTTGGTATGTATGAAATGATGAACATGCATATGTGTTGATACTGAGAATGGTTAATCTTAATTGTGAGTTCCTATGTGGGACCAAGTTCTTGATGAAATTATGACATATTAATATTGAAAATGAATATATATGTCATTGTGATACGCTATGATGAATGCATCATTGATGAACATACATGATTGGACATTGTGTCGTCATGCATATGTGTTATCCGTTGGACATTGTTGAAAAGGCTATGTGTGCCTAGGAGTTTGAATAACACCTTTGTGCGGGTGTGAGTAGACTAAGCGTAGGTGTCATATGTTGTTGACCCTAGGGGCGTCGAGGTATGGGTGTCTCACAATAGACAGTGGTAGCTCCACTGGGGCCGTGGAATAGACCAATGCGACACACCGACGATCCTGACTGGGACGCTATCCTATATCGCGATCAACTGTTGAGGTGTCATGTGTGAGCCATTTTGCACAAATGTTTTTATGAGATGAGCACATTATTTTTAAGGCTAATGATACACTGGCATGACTCCTTGATCATTCACTCCGAAAATGTTTTGTCTAGCTCCATGGAGTATGAATTTTTGGTACCCTTTGCATTGTGGGTTGTCAGTCACAAGGTTCATTGGGCATGAGCATTTATAATTCTAAAATATATTTGCTATTATAGTTGCAATAATTATTTGATTCTTGGGAATGTTGATGTTGTTTACTTGTTATGGATAATGCTTACAGTGATTCATTATTGTTTTACTCTTATTGCTACTTTCCAATTATTATTGTACTTGGATTTATGAATTGTACTTTATGTGGGCATCCAGCGCCGTTTAATTTTCTTGCTGCCATTTTGGTACTGAAAGTTGGGTGTCTCACCTCTTTCTGTACTCTCTCTATTTGTGTATTCTGTCGGATTGCATACCTCTGAGAAGATGTTCGTGAAGAAGATAAGGAAGCTCCTGAGTTTCCAGGCTTCTGGCCAGACTACGACTGAAGCTGTTTGAGGATGTCGTCGCGCCCCCGTGGGTTCTTTGGCTACGTGCGGATCAACTTTCACGGAGGTCCTGATTGCTGGCACATTAACGTGCAGACGGATCGCTGTGTATATCATGGGGAGCTGACGGTGTCCCTTGCATGGGGTCGTTATGACGCCTCCATTTTTTATTTTCATGCTTTTGTCTGGTTGGAGTTTTACATGCTCGTTAGGGACATGTGGGCTGATATGTACTACACCCCATGTGATGACTCCTTTTTGTCCACTGCTCGGGCTCCTGCCAGTTGCTCTGTCGCTCCGATGGATGTTTCCTCAGACGAAGAGGACCCCGAGGACGACCCGGCTACGGTTCCTTCTCGTCAGTCATAGGAGCTGATACTATTTGTAGCTACTGATGGCTAACCGTTTATCTTTTTGGGAAGCCTGACGTTTTGCTACATGCTAAGGTATATCTGTATATCTTTGGGTGGGTACATATTTGGTTTTTTGTACATTTTGGAAATGTAATTAAACAAGCTCTTAAACATATATATGTTGTGTATGTTTCATTTTACGTTGTCAAATTTTATTTATTGTAACTGCATTATTTAAGATCTCTACAAGTGACAGATTTTAACTTGACTCTCTTAACGTTACTCGGTAATAATTTATAATTTTAACAAAAAAATATATATACATAGTGATATTTATAAAGGAACATAAATAACCATAAAATGAATCGGGACTACGAGTTTTAAAAACAATTACTATTTCCCACAAAGGTTTGATTTACCTCGTTTTATGTTTCGCTTAATAATGGTACGACATCTCTTCTTCGCGGCTACTTATAGAAAAAGGGGCGTTACAGACTGAGCAATTGTTCAATGCATGTTGACTCAATGCATATCATGTATATTCATCAATAATATAGTTCTTATGAAACATACCACAATTTGGTCAAATTAAACATCAACAAGTCTTTGGTCCCACACATGGACTCACAATAGCATATAATCAATTCTCAATAACAACTTACATTTATAAGATTCAACACAAACCACAATTTCATTTTATGAATCCATAATCTCTAATTACCTAAGTCTTGATTAATTACACAAGTCTAGGTCAAGTAGACCCTTGAGGCTGTGGCCTCTCAAAAGCAAGATCCAAACATTTTTCTTTCATTGCATTATTGATTTCATAACACTAAATTGTTTAAATCACAAGGTTGAACAAAAGCACAACTTGGACCCTAAAAACTCCCTAGAGGCCATAAGCCACTCAAGAGTGTGAAAACCCAACTTTTCTATTACATGCATCAAATCCTTTAACACATAATCACCTAAGTTTCAATTCCCACAAAAAGATCAAACTCAAACCCCCAAAATTTTGTCCAAGGCTGTAACCTCCCCTAAATGGGTAGGAAACCCTACATTTTCTCCATACACCAAAATCAAACAATCCAACATCATCAAGGCATTCAAAATAACCAACTTTTTTATATAAATCAAATAGGCACATAACATGAAAAATAAGCATACAAAGAGAACAATCCATTGAGGATTCCTCCATCAACAACTCACAAAGGTTCCCTCACTACCAATAAAGGTTGAAGTGAGTAGATCTCCCTCTTACCTAAAGGAAGAACATAAAAAATCACTCCTTGATGGTGCTTGTGAGATTCGGCCAAGACCTCACCAAAACCCTAGGAAATCAAACTCAAGGAATCATCACCAATGGCTTGAAAAGAAAGGATCCATGGTCATGAAAATGACCATAGAAACAAAAAAGAAGAAGAGGAAGTAAGGAAATAAAAAATTTACCTCAAAAGCTTCAAGCTTTATTCTTGAAGAAAAGTGATGAAAATGATGGATTTGAGAGATGATCACCAAAGAGGAAAGGTTTAGGATGAGAAGAGGAATCTAGAAATGGTAGTAGTGAAGCAAGCAAATGTAGATGGCCATATGGAAGGGTTGCTGTCGTAGTGAAGAGGAAAGGAGGAAGAGAAAAGTTGGAGAGAAAATGAAGAGAGAGAAAGTGAAGGAAGATTTGTGTTTGAAAATTAGGGTTAGGAAGTGGTGAAGTGAAAAACCTTATTTTTGCTCCAAATGACCACTAAGGCCGTGGCCCACTAGAGAGGGAGGGGGGAAATTTTGCTTCCATGCTTGCATGGGAAACTTCTAGGAAGTTTCCTTGCATTAAAATAACCATTCTTTTGAAATAAAGGTGATTTGATTTGACATAAAGTGGATTTCCTTTGGATAAGATTAGATTTCTACTAGGTTACAAATAGCAAAGTCAATATTAATTGTCCAACGGATAATAAAAAGTGCAGTGATTTTATTTAACAAAATGTTCTGACATTTTATTTATCAGATAAAATCTCGAAAAATATGAAACCTCGCAAACCGTGTCCAGTGTTGGGTTAAGTAAGATCCCTTAATACAGCTTTCACGGTTCAAGGTTCTCGGGAAAAATATGTCATTTCCCCAGCTCCGCTTAGTGTGCATGCAAAACGAGAAATAATATTAAATATTCTGCGTTCTCAAAAAAATCAAGAAGAATTCACAAAAATCACAAATATTATAACATGACTATTTATAAAAAAAAATAAACAAATTTTGGGGTGTCACATCATAAGGCATAGTTGGCAATAGTTGAGTGTCATAAGGCTTAGTTGGCAGTAGTTGAGCACCATATGGCCTAATTGGCAATAGTTGAGCGCCATAGGGCCTAATTGGTAAAATTTGAGTGCCATAGCACTAGTGGCTCCCATCGGGTTGAACTATAGTGAATTGGATCCATTATGCAATAAGGTTGAACCCTAGTGAATTGGATCCCTTTTGCAATAAGGTTGAACCCTAGTCAATTAGGTCCCTTATACAATAAGGTTGAACCCTAGTGAATTGGATTCCTTATGCAATAAGGTTGAACCTTAGTCAATTGGATCCCTTATGCAATAAGGTTGAACCCTAGTGACTTAGATCCCTTATGCAATAAGGTTGAACCCTAGCAAGAATTGGATCCCTTATGCACTTTGCTAAATATGGAGTTGTGGTTAGTTATCCCAGTAATGGATATTGCCGGGCAAGCCTAGTAAAGTGGTGACACCAGAGTGTTTCATAAAAGAATTAGTTATCGTACGCTAGGTTGTGGATGAGAAATCCTATGCCAAGCTGTGGATCAGTGTATCCTATGCTAGACTAAGGATGAACATATCCTAAGTCAAGCTAAGGATAAGTAGGCTTAATGCCCAATGAAGGAATACAAATCCTAAGTATAATTAAATTACATATACAAGTTTTAATTTAAAAATATATCTTTATATATATTTACTTTTAATACTATGAGATATATATTTTTACTAAGAATTTTATATTCTTACCCCGTTATGTTTCATGGTTACCAGGTCAAGACCCTACAAGAGGGTAAGAAGATGGAGAAAGCAGAAGAATTAGAAGAGTTTAGTTTTATGTTTTTAATTCAAAGCTTATGTATTATTTTATATTTACTTTGAGAATGTAAAAGTTGTATATTTGTATATGACTTTTGTAATGCACCTAAATCTAACAATCGCGGCCCAATCGTCATTGCACCACAGTTACTAAATTTAGACATGTCACAGTGTCAACAAAAGAGTAATTTCAAATAAAAAGAAATTTGATTCCACATTTACATATAAGTAGAAAATACTAGTCTCAGAATGAAACATATTTAGAAATTAGCCATTAAAACACAATCACTAAAAGAAAAACATATTCCATATATATAATGTATTTGTCCTTAACACAAGGCACTGATAACATAAAATATAATACTTACATATTCAAATAAAATACAACGGGAACAAAACACTAAAGGGAGAGTAGTAACCCTGGGGTAGGTACTACTAGCAGACAAAGCCGCAACCCCATATACATATACGACGGTCGGAGTCCCAGTCGACAAGTCCGGCATCAATGCCCTCACGCAACAGCACTCATACGTAATCGAAGAAATATTGTCCAAACGTCTAATCCCCTCGGTAGAGGGGTGGTCCCTCTTCATCTCCTTCATGATCTTTTATCAAACATAAATATAAAACAGAAATAAAGAAATACAAGAAAGAGGTGAGATACCCAACATTCAATACCAATGTGGCAGCAAGAAAATGGAACGGCGCGAGACACCCAAATAACATCACAACGCATACCTTTATCAATAGTAGTAGTAAAAATAAGAATTTAGATAGAAACAACAATAACATCTCAGATAATGAACAATAAGGCAATTCAAATAATCATAACTTCATTTAAAGCAATAGTCCAATCACAATAATAATTAAAATTAACAGTAAAAGCAAGAATGTCCCACAATAGAAAGAATTGTCAACAGTAAACTAGTCAAATAATTATTACAGTAATAAAAAAATTATTGATTCATAGTTACAAATGCTCATGCTCAATGAATTATGAGACTAACAGTTCATAATGCAAATGGTACCAAAATTCCTACTACATGGAGCTAGACATAAACATTTTCAGAGTGAATGATCAAGGAGTAATGTCAGTATATCGTTAGCCTATAAAAACAGTGTGCTTCATCTCATAAAATATTTGCGCAACAATGGCTTATACATTGTACCTCAACTGTTGATCGCGATATAGGACAGTGTCTCGGTCCGAATCATCGGTGTGTTTGCATCGGTCTACCCCACGGCACAGAGGAGCTCATAACTATCCATGTGAGGCACCCGCACCCCAACATCCCCAAGGTCAACAACATATGACACCTACGCTTAGTCTATTTGCACCCGCACATAGGTGTTATTCAAACTCCTAGGCAACTTGGCCTTTCCAACAATGTCTAACGGACGACATATGCATGACGACACAATGTCCAATCATGTATGTTTATCAATGATGCGTTCATCATAAGCATACCTGATGCGTGCGGATGTAGTGATTAAAATTAAGATAAAAATCAGTTGTCAGGCCCACCAGAAAATAAAAACCTTACAACTAGTTGTAGTTAGTAAGGGTCGATCCACAGAGAACCAATTCAATTAACACTATTAAACAATTCCCAATTTAGACTCTGATTAACAATAAACAGTAAAAGGGGGGTTTTGGAGTTTTGATGAACAATGAACAGCTTCAAAGATAACAATAAACAAACTGAAATCAACAATATAAGAAAATTGGTTAAGAGATTGAATCCACCACTAGATTTATATGATAATGTAAATCCACATATCCTTTTATTCCAACATGTTCAATTATGTTTTTATGCAATTGTGATATTAAATCTCTGTTTTCCTTACGTGTTGGCCAATTTAGCAACCGCTCAAATCAACTCCTAATCACCGATTAGTCATAAAGCAACCGCTCTTACAACTATCCAACAATTGCATTAAGATTTAGAAAACCAATTACACTAAGGTCTAATCACACACCGGATTAAATTACTTAGAACATATATTTCTCTAGATCTAATACCGCAACCGCGCATAATAAACCCAGATCTACCACTTTTATAACGCAAATTGCACAAAGATAATTATACCCACATGAACATCATACATCCCACTAGATCTACTACCGCAACCGCGCATAATAAACCTAGATCTACTACTTTGAAAGTAGGAACAAGTACAAAAACCTTCATACCAACAATAGATTCAAAATATATGAATAAAAACATAACTGTTTGAAATAATCAAATATGCAAAGTTTACAACATTAATACTAGCGGTTTCATCACCCCCTTAACCAAGGGAGGTTTAGTTACACATAGCTAGAAAGAAATCACAAGAAAAACTATGAAGAAACAAGAAGAAACTATGAAGAAACAAGAAACTAAGAGAGAAAATGAAGGAGAGTTCCTCCTTGTTCATGATAAATGGTGCCTTTTATAGAAGTCTAAGGTAACAAAATGACAAAGGGAAGTGGGTGGATGAGTGGGTGAGTGAGTGGAGTGTTTGAGTGGATGGATTAGTGGGTTGGTTTAGTGGATGAGTGAGTGGAATGGTTGAGTGGTTGAATTAGTGAAAAATGCCAAAGGACTTTTGGTGAGTGGGAAATTATGGACATGAATGGGTGAGTGGATGGATTAGTGGATGAGTGGATGAGTGGGTGGAGTGGTTAAGTGGTTGGATTAGTGTATGAGTGGATGAGTGGGTGAGTTAGTGGATGAGTGGATGAGTGGATGAGTGGATTAGTGGATGGATGAGTGGATTAGTGGATGGATGAGTGGGTGGTTGAGGACGAAAATTTCGTGTCTGACTTGGAAGCCAAAAACGACCCACTATACTTCAGAATCACGAAAAGTGTTTTTCATGAAAGTTGTAGATCCTTGTCTTGGCTATAAAATGGATAGCTGGTTCGTCCAATTTGACTTCCTTAAGGCCAAGATATGTCCCAAATACCGTAGGTTGCTCAAACCCAACTTCAGCACCTCTGTTCCGACTTGCAAGCTCAAAATGACCTACTAGACTTCTTTTTCTCAAAATGTGTTCTTCATGAAAGTTTTTTATTTGGATCTTGACTATCCACTGTCCAAATTTCAGCCCATATCCATTATTACATCTTGATATATGATTTTTTGAGTGCACACTGTTCGGATTCTACTGACAGAATCCGTATTCTGACTTCCATGTAAACTTAGGTCCCTTAGACATCTGAATCAGACTTCGAGCTCTTCATCAAAGTTGTAGAGCTTCCTCTTAGCTTTCCTACAAGATAAAATTCATGATTGTCAGATATCAGGAACTCAAGTTATGACCAAAATACAGAAACAGTATAAAATCTCAATAATGCTGAAAATATTCAATTAGGACCAATTTGAGCTCAAACTCACAAAATCATGTCAAACTCAATCAATTAAGAATATGGAGAGTGTAAATGACTAAATATAAGGGTTTCTTAATGAATAAAATATGTGTTTATCAATACCACAATGGCATATATTCATATTTCAATATTAACATGTCATAATTTCATCAAGAGCTTGGCCCCACATAGGAACTAGCAATTTCATCAAATAATTCTCAATATTAATACATATACATGTCCATCATTGCACACATACCGAAATTTTCATGTTATGGATCCAAAAATTCCATTTTCAAAATCATTTCTCCATCATTGGTTTGGATGTATAATCCTGTTGCATTTAAGTGAAATAAAATCCTTGAATCTGGGGTTTAAGATTTATGTTTCAGTTACAAGGGATAAGAAACCATGTTTTCATCATTTTCAGCACAAAAATCTCATTTTTGGGTCCTGGTAATTGATTACATGGATCTGGTAATCGATTACCAGCTTGGCAGAACCTCTGTAATCGATTACATAAAGGATGTAATCGATTACATAGCTTCCCAGAAAACCCGACTATAACTCCAGGAACCTGGTAATCGATTACACAGCTTGGTAATCGATTACCAGATCGACAGAACCTCTGTAATCGATTACACACAGGATGTAATCGATTACGTGATTCCCAGAAACCATGATTTTGTAACTCAGAAGCTTGGTAATTGATTACAGATGGTGTGTAATCGATTACCATGCATGAACTTGCCTAAAAACAAAGTCTTTAGGTCATTTTAACTCAAACCAAACCAATCAATATCATTTTTAACATCATATTAGCTCAAACATGCATCCAAAATCACATAAAGGAAATCAATAACTCATACAAATCAAACCAAATACACTATTGTGAAAAGAAGAAAGAAAAACACATAATGAAGAGGGAAATCCACACATGGATCCCTCAATCAACAACAACATACAAGACATCTCCTTACTACCAAGACTGGTTGAAGAGGATTATCTCCCTCTTACCTATTGAAGACAACCACAAGGATGCTAGCTCCTTTTTGTTCTTGTTTTTCATTTTCACCTTCAAGAAAACACTAATGTGAGTGACTTCCACAATGTCTACTCAAATCATGAAAAGATGAGTTCTTGATCACATAGGTGACCAAGAAAAACGAAAATGAGAAGAAAATGGAAGAAAGGTGAAGGTTTTACCTCAAAAGCTTTAAGCTTTAGCTTCAATGATGGAAAATAGAAGAAGAAGAAGAAGAACCAAAAGATGACCACCAAAGAGAATGGTCTTGGAATGGTGTAAGAAAGCTAGAAATGTGATTAATTTAGCAAGCCATGGAGATTGTCTCCAAGAGGTGAGTGTACAGTGGAGAAGGAAGAAGAAAAGAGGAAGAGAAGAGTGCTTGAAGAAAATAAGAAGAGAAAGAGTGTTTAGAAAAATAGAAGTGAGGTGGTAAAAGTGAGAATGTGAGAGTGAATATTTGGCTCCCAAATGGTTTCTGCCGTGGAGTGAGTGGGGAGGGAAGAGAGAGAAAAAGAAACATGTGTGTTATTAGGGAAGTTTTTAGGAAGCTTCCCTCTTTAAGCTCTTGTTAAATTAATCTTTCTTTTGAAAATAAAACTAATTGATGTGACACAAAGTAGATTTTATATTAATGTGATAAAGTTTTTAATACATGTTAATATTTAGTAGACAATTGTTACAGTTGACCGAAGTCAGTATTAATTTATTTTATAGATAAAATTTATACAGTGATTATTATTTTATCTGTTAAAATTTCTCAAAAAAATGTGAAACCTCGTAAACTGTGTCTGGCCTCGTGTTTAGTAAGATCCCCCATCGACGTTTTCACAGCTCAAGGTTCTCGGGAAAAATATCTCATTTTCTCAGGCCCACTCAGTTTGCACGTAAAATAAAAAATAATATTAAAATATTCCGCACTAGCAGAAAAATACAAAAAAATTCTCAAAAATCACAAATATTATAAAACAACTATTTATCCTAAAATTATTAATTTTCGGGATGTTACAACTTTTAGATACGACTCTCCATATTTATTTATTTAAATGTTATGGATAAGTTAATGATTAAGTTAGAAGTAGCATATCTAATACTGTATATCCAGGTATATGTAAGATATACTAGGGTATAGATAATTAGATGTTACATTATGGTATCAGAGCAGTTCATCTTGTGAGCCGTGGTATGGACTAACTAGGCTTAGGCCAGTTTAGAGTTTTTCGCTAAGTGTTATGCATTTCTTGTCACATATGTAAGATGTGTTGATAGGATTACATGACAAGCTTTAAGTTAGAATGTTTATAGTTACTATCACATGTAGTGTGTATAGGGAACAATTACTTCACCAAGGTGAGCTAGGAGTAATGGGAACTCTTCTAGTGAAAGATCAGTTAATATAGCTGAAGTGTTACGAGAGATGGCAACTGCTAGGAGGAAGCAGATTGCTATCACAAGCAGATATTTTATCTCAAAAGCTAGTACCACTAATACAATTAGTGTATGCAGTAGTGGTAGCAAGAGACTGAAACTCTCCAAATCTCTCAAAGTTTAGAAAGGCTAATCCTACATCATGCAAGGGAAAGTAAGACCTGTTTAGAGTAGGTGAAATTACTTAAGAAAATGGAGGAAATTTCTATAGTTGAGGTTTGATTATCTCCTATTTGGTAGAAAGGAGGTAGAGTTTTGGTCAATAGAATGCCAAGGAGATAAAGTTCTTAAGACCTGAATAAGGTGGCATGTTAGTGCGCCAGTAAATGGCTAAGTTCAAAGAAGTAAGCAATAAGTATAGAATAGAGTAAGCTATAGCATCGAACTTCAACCTATAGAACTCTGAGTTGAGGGGTTGTGGCGTTCGTTTTTTTGTATTCACCATTCTTTGTTTGTGAAGACTGACGAAGGATGGATAGTATTGAGTTCTTCATGATACTCAAAGTAAAATCATGAACAAGTGAAGTTGAGTTTCCAATCTTTTTCTACGTGAGTTATGGTATCATTAGATACTTATAGAATAAGGAGAATGGTGTTGTTAGTGCTATTCAAGAGAACAGTTGAGGGTCCCTATAGCTAGCCTCTAGTGGAGCAATAGTCGTAAGGTTTCTACAAGAGGAAGAGAGAAGATAATAGGTATAAAAAGTAAGCTTCTAGACCTAGTTATCTTCAAGATAAAAACTAGTTGAGTTGCAACTCAACTAGTGAGAGGCGTTTCCTTTAAGGGAAACAAAAGGCTTGGTCACAGTTTTGAATCATTGGAAGGGCTGCAAACCGAAGGTGGGAATTGAATTTTCATGCCAATGCTAGACAATATCTTAGTAGATGTGATGACACCCTAGAAGTAGTGGATGGCCACTACATTAAAAAATGAAGGGACCAAAGCATGGTATGTGCCCCTTTTTGAGGAGGGAACGTCACACCAAATAGGACAATGCGAAAAATAAAACATAATTTAAGACCCAGTTCATTTTAATATAGATAAGCCTGTTCATTCATATGCATATACAAATTTGGTGAATTCTTTTTTTTTTCTTGAAAGAAAATGATAAAACAAAATGACAGCAGAATCGACATCAGAAATAAACCATGCATCATACATACATATATACTTATATAATCAATGTTTAGTTACATCAACAGGTATACAAAATAGGCAAAAGCTTTACCTGCTCTGAAATGATTATACATATACAGCCCACCAAACGACAAAATATCAGGCCTCCCAAAAAGATTTATGGATAGTCATCAGTAGCTACCGACAGTATCAGCCCCTAACACCTAATGAGAAGGAACTGTGGCTGGGTCCTCCTCGGGGTCTTCATCGTCAGAGGAAATCCTCATCGGAGTAACTGAGTTACGAGCGGGGGCTCGCGCAGAAGATAAGAAAGAATCCTCTTGTGAGTTGTAGTAAAGATCACTCCACATATCACGAACGGGCAATTAAAACTCTAAATGAACATTTGCAATGAGATTAAAAACAGGTGGGTCATAACGACCCTAAGCCAGAGACACTGTCACATCTCCATGGTAGACGCAACGATCCATACGCAGGTTGATGTGCTAGCAGTCTGGACCTCCATAAAAAGTCAGCTTAACATAACCCAAAAAGCTATGTGGACGGGTCGTCATGCTCCAACAAGCATTAGTCGAAGTCAGGCCAGAAGCCAGGGAATTCGTGTGCTTCCTCCTCTTCACCAACGTCTTCAGAGAAGCATATAAATAAACATGGTAACAGAAAACATGGAAAAGAGGTGAGATATTCTACATTCAGTACCAATTATGACAGTAAAGAAATAGAATGGCACAATACACCACATAGCATAGTAGCCATAATAAACAACATCCATATTCCAATAATAAACAACTTAACAATTCCAAGCAGATATAACATTGATAAAACAAAAGATCCATTATTATGTAAGTGAATGCCAAATAATATGTTGACTCACTATGCACTTGCACATGATACCAAAATCCAATATTCAGTACTACAAATCCTACTCTATGGAGTTAGACACAAACAATCAGAGAAAATGATCAAGGAGACATGCCAGTATCTCGACAGCCATAAAATCAAGTGCTTTCCATAAAAATCCATCATTTGCGCAACAAGGCTTTATACAGCGGCATTCTCACAAGATCACGATATAGGATAGTGTCTCGGTCCGGATTATTGGTGCGCTTGCATCGGTCTATCCCACGGCCCAAAGGAGCTACCAACTGTCCGTTCGTGGAACACCCACACCTCGACGCCCCTAAGGTCGACGATATGACCTATACTAGTCTATTCGCACCCACACTAAATTATGATTCAATCTCTTAGGCATACAACCTTACAACAGAGTCCATCGAACTTTCACAAAGTATGTTGACCCAATGCATAATCATGTATATTCAACAGTGCTATACTTATCTCACAACATGCCACAATTTGGCTAAATTAAACATTAACAAAATTCTTGGTCTCACTCATGGACTCACAATAACTTATCATTAAATTCTGAAAAGTGATAATACACTTATTAAGGTTTATTATGGAATTTCATCTTAACTTAACATTTTTTATGAAATCTTTCTCTAGAGGAATTCTCTTGCATTTTTATCAAATCTTCATTACTTAAATTAAAAAGGTTCTTTCACTTATGCTCTTCCTTTGATCAAAACCAATCTAATAGAGGTCAAAGTGGATGATCTCCCTCTTACCAAGAGAGAAAATAAGAAAAGTGTAACACACCTAAATCTAACAACCGCGGCCCAATCGTCATTGCACCACAGTTACTAAATCCAGGCGTGTCACAGTGTCAACAAAAGAGTAATTTCAGATAAAAAGAAATTTGATTCCATATTTACGTATAAGTAGAAAATACAAGCCTCGGAATAGAACATATTTAGAAATCAGCCATTAAAACACAATCACTGAAAGAAAAACATATTCGATATATATAATGTATTTGTCCTTAACGCAAGGCACTGATAACATAAAATATAATACTTATATATTCAAATAAAATACAGCGGGAACAAAACACTAAAGGGGAAAAGTAGTAACCCTGGGGTAGGTACTACTAGCAGACAAAGCTGCAACCCCATATACATATACGACGTTCAGAGTCCCAGTCAACAAGTCAGGCATCAATGCCTCCACGTAGCTACACTCATACGTAGTAGAAGAAATCTTGTCTAGACTTCCAATCCCATCAGCAAAGGTGTGGTCCTTCTTCATCTTCCTCACAATATTTTACCAAATATATATATAAAATAGAAATGTAGAAATACATGAAAGAGGTGAGACACCCTTCTTTCATTACCATTATGGCACTAAAAAAATAACACGGCGCAAAGCGCCCACAAAGCAATACAGTTCATACATTTATTAATAGCAACAGCAGAATTTATAATAAAAGCAATTCAATTATAAGCAATAATAAGAAACAATAATAACAGTGATATTTATGGTAAAAGCAGAACAACATTAAGCAATAGCAAGAATCAACAATAACAGGCAGTTAACAACAATATTTCTAAAAATCAGCACAACGTTCAGATAATCATTCACAGAAGTAAAACAGTTACTTTCACAGTCATAGGTGTTCATGCTTAACAGTTTATGAGACTGATAATAAACGATGCACAATGCATTATGGTACCAGTTCCTACTCCATGGAGCTAGATATTAACCTTTCGGAGCAAACGACCAAGGAGTAATGCCAGTATATTGTTAGTCTTTAAAAATAGTATGCTTCATCTTATAAAATATTTGCGCATCATGGCTTATATGTGGCACCTCAACAGTTGATCACGATATTAGCAGCGTCCAGTCAGGATCGTCGATGTGTTTGTATCAGTCTACCCCACGACATAGAGGAGCTCATAACTGTCCATGTGAAGCACCTGCACCCCAACGTCCCCCGGGCCAACAACATATAGCCCTCTGCTTAAACCAATTCACACCCGCATATAGGTGTTAGTTGTAACACACCTAAATATGACAACCGCAGCGCAATCGTCATTACACCACAGTTACTAGATCCAAGCGTGTCACAGTCACGATAACAGTAGTTTCAAAATTAGCGAGTTTATTTTTCACGTTTATGCATAAGTAGAAGATACGAGCCTCGAATGAGATATAAATATATTGACTCATCAACGGATACAACATCACTTGATACAAGATTATATATATCTAAAATTAATGCATAAAGTAGAATTACACAATATCAGATTTAAACCTTTCATTACATAACATAAACTACCAAATGAAGGTTCGACCTTCGCTGAAGTCGAACACATGAATGGAAAGATCCTGCACTTGACCTTCCTTAGCATCTCTGACGGATAAGACTCACCCTTGCGATATCTCCAAAGGAAAAGAAGTACGAACCTGTGTCATAACCGAAACCTCTCTAGGGAAGAGATGACGGTTATCCCACATTTCCCCAATGGGTATAGGGAACTCCACACATAGTGTAACATAGGCGATGTTAGTCCCATCGCTGGGTTCATCTCCACACTGCACCAGGGCTACATCTCCCACGTATACGACAAGTCCCGCTTCACGTTCGAAGTGCTAGGCTTCCGAGCCTTGGAGAAACTGTATCCATGTGCGAAACATGTTGGGTGTTGGGGACGTCATCGCCAAGAAGTAGAAATCGATCCTCAAGTACAACTAATCGAGTCCACCCGCACTTTTCACTGTTTTTATCCAATTTGACATAGAGCAGGGTAATACAAGAAAGAGGTGAGACACCCATCTTTCTTTACCACTACGGCAGCAAGAAAATAGCATGGTGCAAAGTGCCCATGAAGCAATACAGTTCATACGTTTACATTTATAACACAAATAGTTCAGTTATAAGCAATAATAAGAATTAATCACTTTTATAGTAAAAGTAGATCAGCAATAGGCAATGACAATAACCAATTTCAACAAGCAAATCACCACAGGATTTCCAATAAATCAACAAAATCATCATACAAATCATATACAGTAGTAAAACAGATACTTTAACAGATGTTCATGCTCAACAACTTATTAGACTGATAATAGACGATGCACAATGCATTATGGTACCAAATCCTACTCCATGGAGCTAAACATTAACCTTTTTAGAGTGAATGATCAAGGAGTAATGCCAGTATATCGTTAGCCTTAAAATACAATGTGCTTTATCTCATAAAATGTTTGTGCAATGGCTTATACATGGCACCTCAACAGTTGATCATGACATAGGACAGCGTCTCAGTCCGGATCGTCGGTGTGTTTGCATCGGTCTACCCCACGGCACAGAGGAGCTCTTAACTGTCCATGATGAGGCACCTGCATCCCGATGCCCCCAGGGGCCAACAACATATGGCACACCTACGCTTAGTCTATTCGCACCGCACATAGGTGTTATTCTACTCTTAGGTATACATACGCATGACGACGCAATGTCCAGTCATGTATGTTTATCAATGATTCATTCATCATGTACAATACATATGCATGACGATGCAATGTCCAGTCATGTATGTTTATCAATGATGCTTTCATCATATACAATACCACAATGGTATATAGTCTTTATCAAATTACATATGCATGACGACTCAATGTCCAATCATGTATGTTTATCAATGATGCATTCATCATATGCAACACCACAACGGTATATATTCATTCTCAATATCAATAAATCATCTCAATGATACATATATCATATACGGCGTCTCAATGGCACATAAGTGTTCACCAACATCAACATGTCATTTCTCATCGAGGATTAAACCAACAAGTATATAACCCTTCATAGGGACTCACAACACATAGAGTTAAATCTCAATATTAATATATATTATGGCTTATCAAAACCACTATTTCCCACTAAGGGTTTAACCATTCCACGAATCTAAGTCTTGATCAATTATGCAAACCTTTAGGTTAACTAACCTTCCAAATCGTAGCCTCACAAGCCCTCAAGGTTCTAAATTCCTTCTCGCATTATGCTCTAGTCTCTTGATACCAATCACTTAGTTTATATTTTACATGGGATCAATCCAATTCCTCAACATTGTCAGGTATTCATGGTTTATCAATTATCATCATATCCACATTAGGGATTTTTCATGTCTTTAAACTCCTAATCTCCAAAGATGCACAAAGGTATCATTTAAACTTTAAGTTTTTCATAATCAACTCCACTATGATTATAAATCCTTTAGTGTTCAATTACATAAGCTTTATTGCTTACTAACTCAATCAAACTCTCATTATCATGGGTCCAAATCGTGGCCCTTCAAGTCCTCAAAGATCCAATTTCTTTCCATTTTATGTATTAACTTCTTAATATCTATTTACTTGAATTTTGATTTATCAAAGTCATTTCAATTCCTTTTGATTTTAAGCCAAAACTGTGGCCATCATTTGTCATCAAAGTTTCAATTCTTCACCGTATTATGCATTGGTTACTTGATACTTAATCACTCAAATTCTATTCCTCACAGGATCAATTCAATTCCCAAATTTCCAAGGTCCAAACCGTGGTTTCATAAGTCCTCTAAATTTCACTTTTTCTTTCCTTTTTATGTACTAGGTCATCATTATCAATTCACTTAAATTTTAGTTCATTAAGATTAATCCCATTGCCTCTTTGTCAAGATTAAAACCGTGGCTTCATGTGGGGTAGTAAACCCTTGGAATTTCATATTCATAAGTTTTATTTATCATCATTTAACATTCAATTTCATAGCTTCCTTTTATTATGTACAAAACAAATTTACCAATCAAGAATCATCTCAAAACTGTGGCATCAAGTCAAGGTAGGAAACTCCACATTTTCCATTTAACAACCTTAACTTGATCAAGCATATTTAATACATTAAACATATTCAAGAACACAATTTAAGCATTAATCAAATTCAAGAACACTATATCATGCAAATTTCTACAATTCAAGTAAGCATACAAGGATGGAATTCTCCATCAATATACATACAAAGTTCCCTCACCACCATAAGTGGTTGAAGTGAGTAGTCTTCTTCTTACCTAGAGGAGACAATGCAAGAAAACATACTCCTTGGTTCCTTGATTTGCAAATTCAGATTCCACCTTCAAGAGAACCATAAAGTGGTCAAATTTTCATAATCACCAACTAAGGATTGAAAAGAATGATCCTTGATCACATAGGTGACCAAGGAAAATGAAATTGAGAAGTGAATGTGAAGAACTTTACCTAAAGCCTTAAGCTTGAACTCCTTGAGATTTCTTTTTTTTTCGTGATTTTCAGATTCCACTCACCCAAGAACCCTAGAGTGTTCAAAATCACTCACATCACACATCAATGCTCAAAAAGAGAAGCCCTTGGTCACATAGTAACCAAGGAAAATGAAAATGAGAAGAAATAGGAAAGAAATCAAGAATCTTTACCTTGGAAGACAATGGAGACAAGGTTGGATTTTGAGCAAGCCTTCTAAATGAAACTTGTAGGGAAGATGAAGGTGAGTATATAAAAGTGTTTAGTGAAGAGAAAAATAAAAAAGCTTGGTCATCCATGGAAGAATGATTTTTGGATTTGGAGAAGGAGAGGTAGAAATGTTGGATTTTTGAAGAGATTTTCTAAAGAGAAAGTGTAGAGAAGGTTGAGAGAAGTCTAGAAATGGTCTTGGTGAAACAAAAAGATGAAGAATCATGGCCATTAGTGGGCTGCCATTTTCGGATTCAAGAAGAGGAAGAAGAGAAGAGGTGGAGAGAAAATGGAGGTAGAAATGGAAAATGAAGAAACTTTCTACACAAAGAAGGTAGAGGAAGTAAAGGTAAGTGTAGAAGTGAGCTTGGAGAGGAGAAAAGATGAACAAAAATGGTGGATGTGGTGGCTGCAATTTCGTGGCTAGGGTGGAGGTAGAGAGAAGGAGGAGAAAAAGATGAAGAAGATGAAGTGAAGAGAGAGAAGTGAATGGTAAAATGAATTAGGGTTTGAGAGGTTAAAATGTGCAGTAGAATTTAGTCTCTTAGGATCCCAAAATGGGCTGCCAACCGAAGCCATCAAGAGAGAGTAGGAGGGAGTGTTTTGGCTTTTCCATGCAATTAGAGTGGGTAATTTTGTCATTTGGCCAAAGCTTCTTGAAGAAGCTTCATAAATGAGATTCAAAATTTGAATTAAAGTGAGATTGATTTCACATAAAGTAAATTACATTGGGATAAGGTGATAGGATTTATAATGCATGCTATTATCCAATGGATAATAGTTACAGTCGACAGAAGTCAGTATTAATTTATCTGACAGATGAAATTTACACAACCTTTTATTATTCCGTCTGTTAAATTTTTTGAAAAACGTAAAACCTTGTAAACTGTGTTCGGCCTCGGGTTTAGTAAGATCCCCCGTCGATGTTTCCACAGTTCAAGGTTCTCGGGAAAAATATTTTATTTTTCCGGCTCCGCTCAGCGTGCACGTAAAACGAGAAATATATTAAAATATTCGACATTTTTGAAAAAATTCTAAAAAATTCTCAAAAATCACAAATATTGTAAAATGAATATTTGTCATAAAATTTTTCAACTTTCAAAGCGCTACAGTCGTTTTCTAGAGTCTGCTCAATGTATACGCAAAACGAAAAATATATTAAAATATTCAACGTCTTCGAAAAATTCTAGAAAATTCCCATAAATCACAAATATTATAAAACGACTATTCGTCACAAAATTTTCCAACTTTCAAAATGTTACAGTCATTTTCCCAACTCTGCCCAATGTGCATGCAAAACGAGAAATAATATTAAAACATTCCGCATTCTCAGAAAAATCTAGAAAAATTCCCAAAATTCCCAAATATTGTAAAATGATTATTTATCCTAAAATTATTAATTTTCGGGATGTTACATTATTCAACTCTTAGGCATACATATGCATGACGACACCATGCCCAATCATGTATGTTTATTAATGATGCATTCATCATAAACGTACCACAATGACATATATTCATATTTCAATATTAACATGTCATAATTTCATCAAGAGCTTGGCCCCACATAGGAACTAGCAATTTCATCAAATAATTCTCAATATTAATACATATACATGTCCATCATTGCACACATATCGAAATTTTCATGTTATGGATCCAAAAATTCCATTTTCAAAATCATTTCTCCATCATTGGTTTGGATGTATAATCCTGTTGCATTTAAGTGAAATAAAATCCTTGAATCTAGGGTTTAAGATTTATGTTTGAGTTACAAGGGATAAGAAACCATGTTTTCATCATTTTCAGCTTAAAAATCTCATTTTTGGGTCCTGGTAATTGATTACATGGATCTGATAATTGATTACCAGCTTGGCAGAACCTCTATAATCGATTACATAAAGGATGTAATCGATTACATAGCTTCCCAGAAACCCGATTGTAACTCCAGGAACCTGGTAATTGATTACACAGCTCTGGTAATTGATTACCAGCTCGATAGAACCTCCCTAATCGATTACGCACAGGATGTAATCGATTACGTGATTCCCAGAAACCATGATTTTGTAACTCAGAAGCTCGGTAATCGATTACAGATGGTGTGTAATCGATTACCATGCACGAACTTGCATAAAAACAGAGTCTTTAGGTCATTTTAACTCAAACGAAACTAATCAATGTCATTTTTAACATCATATTAGCTCAAACATGCATCTAAAATCACATAAAGGAAATCAATAACTCATACAAATCAAACCAAATACACCATTGTGAAAAGAAGAAAGAAAAACACATAATGAAGAAGGAAATCCACACATGGATCCCTCAATCAACAACAACATACAAGACATCTCCTTACTACCAAGACTGGTTGAAGAGGATTATCTCCCTTTTACCTAAATGAAGGCAACACAAGGATGCTAGTCCCTTCTTGTTCTTGATTTTCGTTTTTACCTTTAAGAAAACACCAAAGTGAGTGACTTCCACAATGTCCACTCAAACCATGGAAAGATGAGTTCTTGGTGACCAAGGAAAACGAAAATGAGAAGAAAATAGAAGAAAGTTGAAGACTTTACCTCAAAGCTCCAAGCTTTAGCTTCAATGGTGGACAATGTAAGAAGAAGAAGAACTAAAGGATGGCCACAAAAGAGAGTAGTCTTGGAATGATGGAAGAAGACAAAAAATGTGATTAGTTTAGTAGACAATGGAGATAGTCTCCAATGTGTGTGTGTGCACCATGGAGAAGGAAGAAAAAGAGAAGAGTGAAGAAGGAAAAGGGTGATAAGTGTTTTTGGTGTTTAGAAATGTGAGAGTGAAGTAATAAAGTGAAAAGACCACTTTTGACTCCCCAAGGAGTGTTCTGCCGTGGAGAAGAGTGAAGAGGGAAGAGAGAGAAAATGAATTAGTTGGGAAATTTCTAGGAAGCTTCCCATGGCAAGCTTAAATTAATTTAATCTTTCTTTTGAAAATAAAGCTAATGAATTTGACACAAAATAGATTTTGGATAATAAGATAAGGTTTTTAATACATGTTATTATTTAGCAGACAATTGTTACAGTTGGCCGAAGTTAGTATTAATTTATTTAACAGATAAAATTTACACAGTGATTATTATTTTATCTATTAAAATTTCTCAAAAAACGTGAAATCTCGTAAATCGTGTCTAGCCTCAGGTTTGGTAAGATCCCACGTTGATGTTTCCACAGCTCAAGGTTCTCGAGAAAAATATCTCATTTTTCCAGGCCTGCTCAGTTTGCACACAAAATGAAAAATAATATTAAAATATTATGCGCTCTCAGAAAAATACTAAAAAATTTCCAAAAATCACAAATATTATAAAACTACTATTTATCCTAAAATTATTAATTTCCGGGATGTTACAAAAAGCAAGCTCCTTTTCCTTTGAGAATTTCGTCCTCCACCTTCAAGAAACCCTAAGAACATCAAACTCACAAGAATCACAACCAAAGCTTGAAAAAGGCATCCATGATCACCAAAATGACCATGGGTCATGAAAATGAGATAGAAAAATGAGAAAGGTATGAACTTTTACCTTAAAGTCTCCAACTTTAAAGCTTGATGGAAGAAAACAAAAATAGTGGGTTTTGATGATGGTCACAAAAGAGAAAATGTTTTAGGTGATGAGAAATGGTAGGAAATGAGGTTGGTTTAATGAAAAAGCTTGGGTGGCCAACAATGTTGGTTTTGGCTATGGAAGGATGGAAGAAAAATAGAGAGGAAGGTTGAGTTTTTGAAGATGATCACCAGGGAGAAAAGCCTTAGGATGATGAGAGGAAGCAAGAAATGAGACGCGTTTAGCAAGCTAGAGAAGATAGTCTCCCATGGTGGTGATTGTCGTGGAAGAAGAAGAGAGAAGGAGGATAAAATGGTTGAGAGAAAAAGTCTAGAGAGAGAAAGTGATAGCTTTTCTTTTGGTGAGTTTGAAATTAGAATGAATAATGTGATAAGTGAAAACCTAATTTTGGGCTCCAAAAGTGGCTCATTGTCATGGAGTGTGAGAGAAAGGAGGGAAAAATTCACTTCATGCATGGTTAGGAAATTGCTAGGAAGCTTCCCCTAAAGCTTCTTCAAGAAGCCCAAAATCCACTTTTTGAAAAGTTAATGGTGATGTCATGGTAATGTCACTAAAGTGAACTTTCCAGAATACTTATATTTTTACTATAAGTTATTATTCAATGGACAAAGGTAACAGCTAATAGAAATTAGTATTTATTGTCCAACGAATAATAAATTGTATAGCGATTTTTATTTATTAGATAAAAATGTCGAAAAACGTAAACCTCATAAACTGTGCCCAGCCTCAGGTTTAGTAAGATCCCCCATCGACGTTTCCATAGTTTAAGGTTTACCAGCCTCGAGGAAAATATTTCATTTTCTCGGCTCTGCTCAGTGCGCACGCAAAATAAGGAATATATTATAATATTCAACATTTCTGAAAAATCCACAAAAATTCACAAAATTCACAAATATTATAAAATGACTATTTATCACAAAATTATCAATTTTCGGGGTGTTACAACTCTCCCCTTCTAAAAAGAAATTTTGTCCTCGAAATCTTTATACATAAGAATAGTTGTGGATGTTGCTCCTTCATCTTGTCTTCTAACTCCCAAGTTGCATCTCCGGTTTTGTCCTATCCTTAATCCCCCCCTCTGAGTTGCTTTATTCTGCTATCCTCAATCCTTACAGGAATTATCTCATTGGTTAAGTTTTCTTTCAATTGTAATATGTCTGGTGCTATGACTTGGCTCGGGTTAGGAATATATTTTCATAGTTGTGACACATGGAAAACATTCCGAAGGTTAAAAAGAAAAGGTGATAAGACTATTTGGTAAGCTACTGGACCTATCCGGCGAAGAATTTGGTAAGTTCCAATGAATTTAGGAGTAAGTTTTCTAGATTTCAAAACTCTGCCGACCCTAATTGTAGGCGTGATTTTCAAAATCACTTGCTCGTCTTCCTCAAAATCAGGAGGCTTTTTTCTTTTGTCGGCATAGCTCTTCTGTCGACTCTAATTTGTCTTCATCTTTTCCTAAATCATCTTGACTTTCTCCGTCGTTTGCTATATAAGATCAGGTCCAATAGTATCTTGGTACCAACACAAAGGTGTTCTGCACCGTTGTCCATATAGAGTCTCGTAGGGTGCCATCCCTATGGTCGGATGAAAACTGTTGTTGTAGGTGAACTTTACCAATGGTAAAACTTCATCCTAACTTCTAGTCTATTCCAAAGCGCAAGCTCTGAGCAAATCCTCCAATGATTGAATCGTCCTTTCTGATTGACCATCAGTTTGAGGATGATAAGCAGAACTCAACCGAAGTTTAGTCCCCAACGCTTCTTGCAACTTTTTCCAAAACTTTGATGTAGACCTTGGATCTCTATCAGAAATAATACTAGTAGGCACACCATGCAACTTAACGATTTCACCAATATACAACTAAGTCAACTTCTCCATGTTGTACCTTATGTTGATTGGTAAGAAACATGCTGACTTCGTTAGTTGATCAACGATTACCATATTGAATAGTAACCTTTTCTAGTCTTAGTAATCTAACCACAAAGTCCATCGCAATACTATCCCACTTCCATTCGGGAATAGCTAGGGATTGTAACATTCTAGAAGGTCTTTGATGTTCAACCTTCGCCTTCTGACAAACCAAATAAGATGACACATATTTGGCAATCTCACTCTTCATTCCGTGCCACCAAAATAACTGTTTCAGATCTTGGTACATCTTGGTTATTCCCGGATGCATACTCAACTGGCTCGTGTATGTATGTTCAAGAATATACTTCCTAAGCTCTTGATCTTTGGGTACACAAACTCTGCCTCTGAATCTCATGATTCCATCAGTTCCTTCCTCTAATGTTGTCACACCGCCTTGCTCCATTAGCTCCTTTTCTTCTTACAAAAACTTGTCAACTTTCTGCTTCTCTCGAATGTCTTCCATTAAGTCATTTGAGATAGTGACCATGTTCATACAAATCTTCCCTGGTGCCAATTCCACAAAGGACCATTCATCTTTGAATTACTCTATCAAATCCTTTTCCTTGACCATCATAGCAGAGATACTGAGCATCTTTCTACTTAAAGCATCTGCCATGACATTTGCCTTTCCAAGGTGATATAGAAGTTGAAAATCATAATCCTTTAGAAATTCCAACCACCGTCGTTGTCACATATTCAGCTCCTTTTGGTCAAATAGGTACTTCAAGCTCTTGTGGTCGCTAAAGACGTTGAATGTCACCCCATACAGAAAATGCCTCCATATCTTCAAAGGGAATACTATAGCTGCTAACTCAAGGTCATGTGTTGGGTAGTTCTTCTCTTGCACTCGCAACTATCTCGAAGTGTAAGCCACCACTTTTCTAGTTTGCATAAGCACACTTCCTAATCCTTAGTATAAAGCATCGCAATACACTTCAAAGGGTTCACTTAGATTTGGTAGAACTAACACTGGTGAAGTAGTTAGTCATTTCTTCAATTCTTGGAAACTTTCTTCGCAAGCATTAGTCCACTCAAAGGCTTGATTCTTTCTCGTGAGTTGAATGAGAGGCCCCGCAATCTTAGAGAATCCCTCAATGAATCTCTGATAATATCCAGCTAATCCCACAAAAGCTCTAAATTTTTGTCACTGCCTTCGGCCTTTCCCATTGCAGAATCGTTTCCACTTTTGATGGGTGTACAACAATCCCTTCCTTCGAGATTACATGGCCTAAAAACTTGACCTCTTCTTGCCAGAATTCACACTTCGACAGCTTGGCGTACAACTTCTTCTCCTTCAGGATCTGGAGAACTATACTGAGGTGTTCAACATGATCCTCCTGATTTTGAGAGTATATCAGAATGTCGTCAATGAAAACGATTACAAATCTGTCTAAGTAAGGATGAAAGATCTTATTCATGCAGTCCATGAATATAGTAGGTGCATTTGTCACTCCAAACGACATCACAAGATATTCGTAATGACCGTAACGGGTACGAAAAGTCATCTTGGGAATATCTTCCACCTTTACCCGAATCTGATGATAGCCTGATCGCAGATCGATCTTAGAGAACACTGTTTCTCCTTTCAGTTGATCCACTAAGTCATCTATCCTCGGAAGTGAATACCTATTCTTAATTGTGACCTTATTCAGCTGGCGATAGTCCACACACAATCGTGAAGTCCAATCCTTCTTTTTGACTAGCAATACTGGTGCTCCCCATGGTGATACGCTGGTCTAACAAACTGCTTTTCCAAGAGTTCTTCTAACTGCTTATTGAGCTCAACCAATTTTGATGGTGACATCCTGTAGGGTGCTATAGAAACAACACCAGATCTAGGCACAAGATCGATGGTGAACTCTATCTCCCGCTCTGACGGTAGACCAGGTACATCATCAGGAAAGACTTCGGGAAACTCGTTAACCACTGGAATTGCATTCACATTTGCCTCACCTTCAACTTTTAAGGAAGACAATAGCTTGTATTCTTGAGCTCCTTCTTTCAAGAAAGCTTGAACTTGGTTAGCTGTCAAAAATCTAGAATTCTCATCGATAGGGAAAACTATGGTTTTACTAGAATAGTCTAACAGAATATGGTTAGAAAACAACCAATCCATTCCTAAAATTACGTCTAACTGGGAAAGAGGTAAACAGATCAAATCAACAGAAAAGATTCAACCTTCAACAATTAAAGGACAATCTAAACAAACTTTGGTGGTAACAACAGGTTTAGTTGTAGGGGCAGAAACAGTCAAGTCAAAAGGTAAAGAAGACACAGGTAAACCAGGTCGTCCCACACAATCATAAGATTACAGTATAGTCAAAAGATTACATCCTATGGTATCCTCTCCTTGTATCAGATCTTCATATTCTGAGGCTTCCGCTCCACTCATGGTATAGACTCGACCTCCTACTTGCAGTTTTACAGCTCTTGCAGTGTTGACCGAAGGCTCTGCCTTGGCCTGATTGCACTCACTGGAGATATGCCTAGGCTTCCTGCATCAAAAACAAATGATTCCTTTGATGGTGCAATCCCTCATCAGGTGATCTTTCCCGCACTTCATACACTTTGGCGTTGACGCTGCATTCTGACCAGTTCGATTTTCACTTAAACCTCCGCTAAGACCTCCACCAGGTGACTGTTGCTGATTTCCCAGTGGTTGGGAATAAGGTTTCTCCTGAAAGTGATTTGCATTGCTGCCACTTCTTCTTTGGAACCTAGCAGGTCCACAGTTACGGTTTCTCGTAATTCACACCTGATCTAGATCTTCCACTTGGCGACACGTATCCAACAACTCTGAAAACTGGTTGATCTTCAGGGTTATGACCGCCCTTTTCACGTCATGCCTCAATCCTTCTTTAATTTTCTGACACTTCCATACCACATTCGACTGGTGTTAGAAATATGTTGAAAATTTAGACAAGCTCTCGAACCTCGTAGCATACTTGTTGATAGTCATGTTCCCTTGCCTCAGACTGAGGAACTCCATTTCTTTTGCATGTATTGCACTCGCTGGGAAATACTTCTCCAAGAATCTGTCCTTGAATATCTCCCAAGTGATTACTCGACCTTCAGCTTCTAATAGTCTCTGTGCTCCGTTCCACCACTCTTTTGTGTCTCTAATCAGTATGAAAGTGGCATAGGTTTCCTTCTTGTCATTCGCACAGTTCATGCCTCTGAAAAATTTCTCCAGCTCCTTGATCCATAAACTAGCCTTCTTTGGATCAAATTCCCCCTTTAACTGAGGAGGGTTGTTATGACGGAACTCTAACAGATTTTGAGCGTCCGTTGATGCGTCCAACTGTTGTGCAGCTCTTTTCTGCTGTGGAGTAGCCCTTTTAGTTTGTTGTGCGATAACGTCCGCCATTCGTTGCATCGCTTCTGCAGCTGCAGCTATGCTTTCAACTTCTTGTCTACGTGCCATCGTTTCTCTTTAAGTCAAGCTATACAAAATGCAAGGAAAAATTAGATGTATCCTTTCATAATACCAATCACAGAGAATCACACAGCACAAACAAGACAAACCTAACCACAAAGACCCAAAAGAAGACTCAAACCGAGGCTCTGATACCAAACTAGTGTAACGCCCCTTTTTGAGGAGGGAACGTCACACCAAACAAGACAATGTGGAAAACAAAACATAAGTTAAGACTCGGTTCATTTTAATATAGATAAGCTTATTCATTCATATGCGTATACAAATTCGGCGAATTCTTTTTTTTTTTGTAAGAAAATAATAAAACATAATTACAACAGAATCAACATCAGAAATAAACCATACATCATACATACATATATACTTATATCATCATTGTTTAGTTACATCAACAGATATACAAAATAGGCAAAAGCTTTACCCGCCCAGAAATGATTATACATATACAGCCCACCAAAAGACAAAATATTAGGCCTCCCAAAAAGATTTATGGATAGTCATCAGTAGCTACTGACAATTTCAGCTCCTAACACCTACGAGAAGGAACCATGGTTGGGTCCTCCTTGGGGCCTTCATCGTTAGAGGAAATCCTCATTGGAGTAACCGAGTTACGAACGGGGGCTCGCGTAGAGGATAAGAAAGAATCCTCTTGTGGGGTGTAGTAAAGATCACTCCACATATCACGAACAGGCAAGTAAAACTCTAAATGAACATTTGCAGTTATATTAAAAACAGGTGGGTCATAACGACCCCAAGCCAGAGACACTGTCACGTCTCCATGGTAGACGCAGCGATCTGTACGTAGGTTAATGTGCCAGCAGTCCGGACCTCCATGAAAAGTTAGCTTAACATAACCCAAAAAGCTACGTGGATGGGTCGTCGTGCTCCAACAAGCACTAGTCGAAGTTAGGCCAGAAGCCGGGGAATTCGTGTACTTCCCCTTCTTCACCAACGCCTTTAGAGAAGAATATAAATAAACAGGGTAATAGAAAACATGAAAAAGAGGTGAGATATCCTACATTCAGTACCAATTATGGCAGTAAAGAAACAGAACAACATAATACGCCACATAGCATAGCAGGCACAATAAATAGCATCCAAATTCCAAAAGTAAACAATTCAACAATTCTAGGAAGATATAACATTGATAAAACAAAATTTCCATCATTATGTAAGTGAATGCCAAACAATATGTTGACTCACTATGCACGTGCACATGGTACCAAAATCCAACATTCGGTACTACAAATCCTACACCACGGAGCTAGACACAAACAACTGGAGAGAATGATCAAGGAGACATGCCAGTATCTCGTCAGCCATAAAATCAAGTGAATTCCATAAAAATCCATTATTTGCGCAACAAGGCTTTATACAGCGGCATTCTCATAGGATCGCGATATGGGACAATGTCTCGGTTCGGATCATCGGTGCGCTTGCATCGGTCTATCCCACGGCTCAGAGGAGCTACCAACTGTTCGTTCGTGGAACACCCACACCCCGACGCCCCCAAGGTCAACGATATGACCTACACTAGTCTATTCGCACCTGCACTAAGGTGTGAATCAATCTCCTAGGCATACAACCTTACAACAGAGTCTATCGGACTTTCACAATGCATGTTGACCCAATGCATAATCATGTATATTCAACAGTGATATACTCATGTCACAACATGCCACAATTTGGCCAAGTTAAACATCAACAGAATTCTTGGTCTCACTCATGGACCCACAATAACTTATCATTAAATTCTCAAAAGTGATAATACACTTTTTAATGTTCATTATGGAATTTCATCTTAACTTAACATTTCTTATGAAATCTTTCTCTAGAGGAATTCTCTTGCATTTTTATCAAATCTTCATTACTTAAATTAAAAAGGTTCTTTATTCCACTTTTAAATCTAATTCACTTAGGGAAATCTCTAATTTAAATTACTTAACACCTTACTTTCACTTATGTTTTTCCTTTGATCAAAACCAATCAAGTTATGTGATAAAGTCTCATTCTTTATTCTTTCCATTTTATGAACTCCTAGTAAATCTCCAATTTTCTCATTAACTAAGTCTCCACTTTAAGACTACATTTTTTTGCATTTTGACCTTGAGAGGCCGTGAGCCTCAAGGGAATTAGGGGATTGAAATTTCCATTGTTCTATTAATTGTTGTTCACTTAATTAGTTGTTTCTCCACCTTGTCACAAAATTTCAACCATGAACACCCTATTGGAGGGGTTATGGCCGTGAGCCTGATTTAAGGAGAGCAAGGAATCCTTGCTTCCAAACCACATTTCCAATCCATCCAAACTAATCCAAGATCATCAATACACATAAATATAACCAAATAAATTCATACAAGTCAATCAACACAAGGGTCATTAGAAAATCATATAATCAGGAGAATAACCCTAACATGATTTTCTCAAAATTAACACACAAACAAGCTTCCTACTACCAATAGAGGTTGAAGTGGATGATCTCCCTTTTACCAAGAGAGAAAACAAGAAAAGCAAGCTCCTTTTCCTTTGGGAATTTCGTCCTCCACCTTCAAGAAAACCTAAGAACATCAAACTCACAAGAATCACAACCAAAGCTTGAAAAAGGCATCCATGATCACCAAAGTGACCATGGATCACGAAAATGAGATAGAAAAGTGAGAAAGCTATGAACTTTTACCTTAAAGTCTCCAACTTTAAAGCTAGATGGAAGAAAACAAAAATGGTGGATTTTGATGATGGTCACAAAAGAGAATATGTTCTAGGTGATGAGAAATGGTAGGAAATGAGGTTGGTTTAATGAAAAAGCTTGGATGGCCAACATTGGTGGTTTTGGTCGTCGAAGGGGGGAAGAAAAATGGAGAAGAAGGTTGAATTTTTGAAGATGATCACCAAGGAGAAAAGCCTTAGGATGATGAGAGGAAGAAAGAAATGAGATGAGTTTAGCAAGCTAGAGAAGATGGTCTCCCATGGTGGTGATTTTCATGGAAGAAGAAGAGAGGAGGAGGAGAAAATGGTTGAGAGAAAAAGTCTAGAGAGAGAAAGTGATAGCTTTTCTTTTGGTGAGTTTGAAATTAGAATGAATAATGTGATAAGTGAAAACATAATTTTTGGCTCCAAAAGTGGCTCATTGCCGTGGAGTGTGAGAGAGAGAGGAGGGAAAAATTCACTTTATGCATAGTTGGGAAATTGCTAGGAAGCTTCCCCCAAAGCTTCTTCAAGAAGCCAAAAATTCACTTTTTGAAAAGTCAATGGTGATGTCATGGTAATGTCACCAAAGTGAATCTTCTAGAACACTTATATTTTACTACAAGCTATTATCCAATGGACAAAGGTGACAGCTAACAGAAATCAGTATTTATTGTCTAACGAATAATAAATTGTACAGTAATTTTTATTTATAAGATAAAAACCTCAAAAAATACAAATGTCATAAATTGTACCCCGTTAACATTTTCATGGTTCAAGATCTACCAGCCTCAGGTAAAATATTTTATTTTCCTGGCTCTGCTCAATGTGCACATAAAACGAGAAATATATTAAAATATTCAATGTTTCCAGAAAAATCCACAAAAATTCACAAAAATCATAAATATTATAAAATGACTATTTATCACAAAATTATCAATTTTTGGGGTGTTACATGTTAGACATGGGAGATATCATGGGGTGAGCCTAATTTTAGTTGGCCAAATAGTATGTATTACTTGTGGCTGACCATAACACTTTTAAATAAGTGTATATAGAAGTTAGGAGCAGTGTCTAATCTTAAAGTTCAAGTTCAAGTTCAAGTAAGAGTTCATACTTTGAGTAGTAAGGAGGCGGCTCAGACTACCGATTTCACGAGATAAAGATATAGTTAATGATGATCTTTAAGTTATAATGTATGATTTAGGAGTATCCCCACTCCATGATTTCATATGAGTATATAAAGAGATCAGATTTACCTATGTTGAGTTTCCCCATGTTTTGTCCTTGTCTACACTAATAGGAAAGCTAATTACAACTTCCTTATTAAGTTTGGACAATTGTAAAAAGATAGAAGGTAAGATTTACTTTGTAAATCTTATCAGTTTATCTCTTCTTAACATAGACGTTAGATTAGACATGGTTTTGAATTTATAAGATAAAACATTGAGGTTTACATCTGATGATTCTTCTGTGCCTATTTCTTTAGAGTCTATGTTTTAAGAGCTAAACAAGTAAACAACTTCTAAGTAGAGGAGATTTAAGGATATGTTTTCCTTTTCTCCTAGTATGTAAAAGTTAAGCAAATCTTAGGGAATATATCTGTGATAAGAAGACATCCAAAATAAATTCCTAGAAAGATGAATGAGTACCACCTAAGAGAGAGGCAAAACTCTTTATAGGTATGGTACGAGTTAAGCTAGTAGAAGGTTTGAGATGTTCGGTGATCTTACGAGTTGGCAACACTTGTTTGGTTAGAAAAAGTTGAACAAGAGACACAGATGATGGATGGAATGCTAAGTAGAACTTGGTTGTGATCATAGGATCATAACTTTGAGTTATAGTATCATCTGGGTAAGCCACTGCAAGGGCTGATGCACTAGGTAGGAAAGTCCTACATGTGTTCCAGATAATGGTCCACAATAGAGTGAACTTCTTGAGAGTTTTAGGAATTTGAGTTTAGAGGTGTTTATGGTGCCACATAGTCTCATAGTGAGTAAAATGGACATAGTAAATGACCTAAAGACTCAGATCTTAGAAACTTAAGAAGAGAATAAAACTCTAAGGGATATGAGTGAGCAAATCCTCTAAGAAACCCGAAAGGATTTTGTTATAACTGAGAATGGAGCGACGGAGTTTAGAGACAAACTTTGTGTTCCAAGAGAGTCAAGGATCAAAGGAAAGGATTCTAGATGAGGCTTACAAAAGAAAGTATACCATCCATCTAGAGGCTACTAAATGTGATAAGATCTCCGGATAATGTTTAGTAGCCTCGAAGGAAAAAGAACATAGCAAAAGAGGTGTCCAGGTGCCTTTTTTCTAGAGGATAGTAAAGGGTGAAGTTGGCACTGAAGGAGCTTTTTGAGAAAAGTAATTTTGATGACAAAATTTTAAAAGGGGGAGTGAAATGTAACATCTCGAGAAACATGATAGCTTGTATATGGTCTTAGAGGTAGCCTAGTACTTACTTAACATGTCAGTTCAGTTTTGTGACAAACTGAGTCAGTTTAGGCACTTTGCTGCAACATAGAAGTTAAAAGTAGCTTAAAATGACTCAAATAGTAGCATAAATTGCTAAGTTGAAGGAAACATGTATGGATAGCTAGTTTCTAGGTCACATATAAGTTAAATAAGGTACAGTTAAAATTTGAGAACAATCAGAGTTCGTTTGGTATTTTTAAGCATACTAAGTGGTGTGTTTAATACTGAATGACTAGCAGTAGATATGAAAAAATGTAGAAACGGTACAAAAATAATTTAGATGAATTCCAGGATTTATTCTAAAGTTGTTGGAAGTTGGAAAACTTGAATTAGTATAATTCAAGTGTCCTTAGCAGATATAAGTTTCAGTACAAAAACTTAAGTTACACTTTTCTCTAAATTTCCTCCATGTCCCTATCTCATTTTCTCTCTTATCCCCTACGAGCCTTAGCAGAAAAATAGAAAAAAAAAAAAGAAAGAAAGAGAGAAAGGAGAAAAGAGAGGAAGGGGAAGAAAAAAGAAGAAGAAAATTCAAGGAGCAAAGCTCAAGGATCAAGGCCAAAGCTTCGAGATCAAGAGTCTTCAAGAGGTAGGGGTTATTTCCTTTAAACTCTTATCTCCATCCTTTTTACCTCATGCTTGCTTGAGCATGTGTAGGTAAAGAATGGGTATTTTAAGTTGAGTTCTTGGAACTCAAGTTCATGTTTTGATAAGGCAAACGAGAGTTAAGAGTTGAAGCATGATTGAGGTGCATGAGCTGAGTTGAAAAACCATGTAATTTTGGTTTTAGAGGTGTGAGATTGGTTTGAGAATCCAATGGCACAATAGGAGGTTATTGCACATTCCATTCTATTTTAGAATTGCTCACATAACCGATTAGGAAGGTTCTCTAATCGGTTATGTGTTGGAGTAGGACGTACTAGTGTGTTCATAATTGGTTAGAAGTGGAGCATAACCGATTATGCAAAAATGGAAGTGATTCTGACTTGTTACAATAATAGGTTAGAAGAATAACCTAACCGATTATTCATAGTTCCAGGATGCTTCAATAAAAGGTTATAACCAATTATTGAGTTAAGCTAATCGGTTATAAACACTAGAAAATACGTTTGAACAGAAAAATTAAGGGGGCTAACCGATTACCAAAATTATGTAATCGGTTAAAGGCCTAGCAAAACAGAGTTTTGGCTTCTTTAAGGTTAAAATTAATCCTTAATCAGGCTATATAATAATTGTTAGTGACCCAATCAATATAGTTTAAGGAAGTTTGGAGCTCTAGGAGCCCTAGATAAAGCTTGAGTCTAGCTTATTTAATGCATGGTTATTAGTTTTGATCCCTTAGAATCCATTGGTTTCACTTGAGTGGTGAGTTTGAGAATGGATTCCTAAGTAAGGGATTGATTCTTTAAATCTATGTCTATGAGAGTTAAGAAGTTGTATATAAGTTACAACATGATGAGAGACCTTAACTGATGATAGAAATCATCTAAGAATTGACCTTGGGTGAGAACTTGGTTGATTATGGCATAGTAATGTGGAAAATGGTGTTTTTCTGTAGAAAACCACCATATAACCGATTATCATGAGTTAATAATCGGTTATTGAGCTTGTTCAAGTAGTATTTTTGGTTCTGAGTATCAGAATAATCGATTATGAAGAGTTCATAATTGGTTATGTTGTTTCAAAGAATCAGAAATAGAACATGGCATCCTGATAACCTGTGATGTTTGTTGCATAACTTGAGCTGTAGATATCAAAATCACTTGATTCTAATGCCATTTGAAAGCTAAGACATAAGGCTTCATGTGGTAAAAATTTCAGAATTATTGAGCAAGCCAATCCGTACCAGTTTCTATTTGAATCCAAGGTAGATTTTACAAAAAAAGGCATTCTGGCAGCTAGTAAACCAGATTACATAATTCCTTGCTCTGATGTCGTATGGATATAAAACCAGTGCCATTTTAAAGTTAACATGTAAGGCTTATTTCTTGTAAAATTTTTGAATTATTCCACATGTAGTTTGTTCCCAATTTCAATTTAAAGTCAGATCAGAAATGGGTAAATCAAAGAATGTCTTGTTTTGGCCTCTGCAAAATGTCACATAACTTTGGCTACACTTACCCAAATGAAGTAAGGTTTGTGGCAATGGAAAGATATGAGAAAGAGCTGTATGCTCATAAAATTTCAGAATTTCTAAAGCTATGATGCATTTTTGATGCAATCTTGAAAATTAGCCTTTTTAGACAAGATTTGAGGTGTTTTGGGTATGGTTTGAGCCCTATGTGTAACACCCCGAAAATTCATATTTTATTTATTTCGGTCGATTCTTAATTATTTTGAGTAATCTGACTCGATTTCCGTAAATTTTATAATTTTTGTATTTTTAGGAATTTTTGGGAGTTTTTGCATTTTTGATTATTTTAATATTATTTATGGGTTGTACATAAGCCTTCGTATTTTATTTCTTTCTGTTAATCCTTAATTATTTTTACTAATCTAATTTGATTTTCATGAGTTTCACAATTGTTATGATTTTTGTGAATTTTTGTGACATTTCAGATATTTTGAATATTTTAATATATTTTAGATATTTTGAGATATTTTGAATATTTTAATATATTTGAGATATTTTAAGATATTTTTAAGATATTTTGAATATTTTTTATATTTTGAATATTTAATATACTCTAGATATTTTGGGCTGTGTGCGGGCCCGGAGCGGGCCCGAAAAAATAAAAAATTTCTTTAGCTAAAAAATTTTGTACTATTGATTTGGAGCCGGGGGATCTTACTAAAACCGAAATCGGAAACAATTTTTGAAGTTTTGTTTTTCTATGATTTTATCTGACAAATAAAATCGGGGAATGTTTTATTATCTATTGGATAATATTTTTCTTGGAAATATCTAGTGGATGATTCTAGACGCAAGCCTAGTCACCCACTCTAGGATGTTCTAAAACGATGACTCATCATTTGGTGACTCACCTAGGTGACTAGCCTAGTGACTCACATGTTCTAGACTATTCTAGAAGACTCTAGAAAATGCCTAGTCACGCTACTAGTCATCAAGTACTTGAGTACTTGCTTTACATGTGGACCAATGAGGAGCTGGTCAAAGTTGACAGTTGTGACTCATCGCGGAGGACCAATAGAAGCTTGACACGTAGCATGACACCTCAGCACCTGATGACTCGCCATGTTCTAGAAATGATGACCACATTCTGGAAGCTTGTAGAAGCATTGACTCACCCTGTGACTCACCGCAGTGAGTCACACGTTCCAGAAGGTTCCTTGACGTCTCACCATGCTGACTCAGCGCTATCACTCACCATGCTGACTTAGTTGTTCTAGAAATCTCCACGGTCACTCATCATGCTGACTCATCATAGTGAGTCGTATGTTCTAGAAACTTCTCTTTGATGACTCGCTCTGTGACTCATCAAGGATAATCAGTAGAAAAATGATCAACAATAGTTGCTACCCAGCTAGAACAAGAGAAAAATCTAGGTATATTTTATCATCCATTGGACAATAGACACTGACTTTTTCATGAAGTCTATAAGAAGGAGGGCTTTGATTCATTTTCATCTTTTGCGTGAAGCTCTCACCCTTTCTTCTCCTTGTGCTCCACAGCTATAACACTCAAGTAGGAGACAATATTCATCTCTTCAATTCACTTACTCTCTTACACTTCAATTTCTCCAAAGAACCAAGAACAAGCAACAAAAACTCTCTCACTTTCTCTCCCTCCATGGATTCAGCCAAGCACCAAAGATCCACTCTCCAAACATCTATAATTCCTACCAATATCATTTCTTGAATCCTCTCATTAATCCAAGACACTTTCATGTTAGGAATCTCTCAAGATTCATTCATCTTCATCTTCCCATCAAGCAAAGAACACAAAAAAACTCTTACCTTTCTCTCCCACAAAGCTCACGGCCAAACCACCTTACACCACCCTCTACTATTCTATAATTTCAAACAACCTTACATCTAGTATCCTTACCTCATTCTAAGATACTTTGTAGAAGAAACCTAAGCCTAAATCATCCATCTTCATCCTTGTTCTTCAAAGGAAGCTCACGACCACACCCTTCCAAAATGCCTTCCAAGCTTCAATAATTCGAAACAACCTTAGATCTTGAATCTTCATACAATTCTAGGGAGCTTTCATGTTGAGACTATCTTCCAAATCATTCACTTTCAATCTTGATCTTCAAGTTCAAGATCAAGAGCTTTTAGGGGAAGATTTGTGTTCTTCATCTTTCTTTTCTTTCGCAAGTTTCTAAGACCATATTTTGGCTTATAGTCACTTTTGATAATCTTGAACATTAATATTGTATGTGTTTCTTTGTTTTAAGTGCTACTTGGTATAGTAGATCTATTTCAAGAAGAACAACAAGGAGCTTTGGAGGTTTCTCCAAGAGGTAAGAGGGAGATTACCCTCATCAACCATGTGTTGGTGGTGAGGAGTGGATTTGTGTGTGGTGAAAAATCCATAAGGATTTATTCACTTGATTGTTTAAAGCTTTTCCTTTTTGTGATTGATTTTGATGCAAGCATGTCTATAGCTTTGATATATATTTTGGAATGTGATTATGGATGCATGATAGTATTCTTATGTAATAGGATGTGAATAACATGTTGAGGATTTACATGTGTGTTCCAAAGAACACATGAAGCTCACATTTTGATAGTATTCACATGAAACACATATTGAGAACACAAAATGTTCTCAAATGTTTTCCAAAGCAAAGATTAATTAATTTAATTGAATAAATGATTTTAACAAGGATTTAGAGGATGGAAAATAATTTAAAGATGATTTATAGAAGACATAGTAAATTTCGGCCAACATGCCATTCAATATACCTATGATCCAAAATTATTTTCTAACCATGGATTATATGATCTAATGATAATAAAGTAGATTAAGAATTTTTATAAAAGGTTAAATGCATAGAAATAATTAAAGATGATTTATAAAGCATATAGATGATTTTTGGGCCAATATGCCTACTTATAATGTTTTTTTTTTAATTCAAAGTTATTTCCTGAGCATAGGATTATACAATATTTAAAGAAAAACTTAATTTCATGGGTTTTAGAGAATAAATTAAAGTAAAATTATTTTAGAGGCTTTGAAAGGAAATAATAGCAAATATTAGGTAAAGGATTTTTATTAAAGAAATGTTGTAAATAAAGCTTGAAATAATTATATAATGGACAAAGTTTCAAGAAGTAATTTACAAAACAAAGAAAATATTTTACATAGTTGAAAAATATTGAAATAGCTTACGCATATTTAAAATAGTGAGTTTTAAACTACGCAATTGAGAAAATGATTTAAAAACAAAAACGTTATGCGATTGAGAAAATGATTTAAAAACATTACACGTTTGAGAAAATGATTTAAAAATACTACACGATTTCAAAAACATTGAAAAATATTTACACGACTAAAAAGAACGTTAGTTTACTGTCGGGCCAAAGTGGTGGACCCAGACATGTTGAGAAATAGTACTGTCAAGTGGAGACATACTATATTTGGAAATACTGATACTGATGGTATTTATGTAATTATGGTTCGTATATATGCATTGAGTTGGTATGCATAGTCGATGGCTATGGCTTTTGTTGTTTAGGAGTGAATGAGAGCTGGATAGTGTGATCCAGTGGGGGTTCTATTGGGGATGTCAAGGCGCAGTGATTCATAGTGACCTATTTGTCATATTATATGCCTAGCCATGATAAACTGTTGCAACGCACTGGCGTATGTCCTGACAAACACTATTTATGTCTCGCGTCTAGCTAGACTGTCATTATGGGTGGCAGATCTTCTGGGTCATTCATATCCAAAGTTATTTAGCTCCATGGAGTAGGAATATGATGCATTGTGTATATGCATAGTCGGTATACATGTTGTTATGACATTGTTAAGGTGCATATCCTGGTAGCATAATGATATATAAATATGTGTTGTTAATATTTGTTATTAAATTATCGTTAGTGCTTATATTTTTGTGAAATATGTTTTCTGAATATAACTATGAATCGATAACATGATTATACTTGTGATATCTGTGTGTATGGAATGAATTTGTCATTCGTATCATTCTTTGTTACCATACTGGTATTGATGAAAGGGGATCCCACCTATTTGCTGTATTATTTTATTATGTTTGTATTATTAAAATTCATATAGTAGGCGAAGCGAGTTCCTTAGACTTAATTGGAGGCAATGTTCTGAGTTTGGTGACGGCATCGAGGAGTGATCTTCTCAGTTTCAACAGTGTGCAGTTTGGTAGAAGAACGTAGCAAGTATGTTAAATTTTCTCGTTAGTGTTGTTACCGTGCTATTAAGTAGGACCCGTCATTGGGTTTGCTACTGTTTCTTGAGTCTATAAGTTCTGTTTTAAAATGTTGTTAAATATTATATGGTATAATAAAATGTGTATTAATTAGTTCAGTCTATTTTCTATATTACTTATATTTTTAGTAAGTCAGCAAAAAAAAAGAAATTTTAAAAATTCATATTTTATAACTCAGAGCTTTTGTGAAATGTATTTCAGATTTTCAGATTTTAGTCAGAAATGTGATGCCCTATGGAGGGTGTTACATTAGTTGGTATCAAAGCACGGTTAGAGTCTTTTGGAGTTTTGTGGTTAGGTCTGTCTTGTTTGTGCTGTGTGACTCTCTATGCTTGGACTCTGAAAGTAGACAATATTTATTTGAAATGGTTACATCTGGTTTCCATTGTATTTTGATTCGTCTGTCTTTGAAGAGAGGACCATGACTCGTGATAGACAAAGAAAGATGATGGCTCGTGATAGACGTGTGCGTATGGAAGTAATACGTGATAATGGTGATATGACTGCAACTATGGAAGTAATACAAAAAATGGCTAGCGTAATTATACAACAAAGCACGGTTAGAGTCTTTTTGGGTTTTGTGGTTAGGTCTGTCTTGTTTGTGCTATGTGACTCTCTATGCTTGGACTCCGAAAGGAGACAATATTTGTTTGAAATGGTTACATCTGGTTTCCATTGTATTTTGATTCGTCTGTCTTTGAAGAGAGGACCATGACTCGTGATAGACAAAGAAAGATGATGGCTCGTGATAGACGTGTGCGTATGAAAGTAATACGTGATAATGGTGATATGACTGCAACTATGAAAGTAATACGAAAAACGGCTAACGTAATTATACAGCAAACTCGGAAGCTTGTTCAGCAGCAAGAATTGATAGCCGAAGCTAAGATTTTGTTAGAGTTGAATCAGTCTCAGGATGTGAGACCCTATAACGTTGGACCATATTGGTTACGAAGAAGGAGAAATCGTAAGGTCAAGCGATTTCAGCAGAAAACATACTCGCAATCACCGGGAAGTCAACAACAACAGCAATCTTGTGGAGGAAGTACTAGTAGTAGCAGGTGTGATCTGACTGTGACATCTGCACCGAAATGTTGGAAGTGTAGGAAACATCATTTGACAAAGGACTGTACAATCAAAGGAATCATTTGTTTCAAGTGTAGGATGCTCGGACATCTTGCTAGAGAGTGTATTCCACCAAAGACAAAGTCATCTGTTAGTAATGAATGTGCTTCGACATCTCAAGTTGAATGGAGCGTTGATTCTCCAAGTGGAGCAAAAGCACCCCAGACTGAAGACCTAAGCAAAGAAGATTGTGTCACAAGAGGTGATCCTTTGACTGTACTGTATAATTCTGGAGGTAACCCATTCCTCTATGGCATATGATCATGTAGATCAATTAGAGTTATATGTGCCTTCATTATCTTTTGACCTAGTTATTTCTACTTCTATTACTAAAACATGTGGTTGAGAACTTGAGTTGCTTAAACCATCATAAGTATGTTAAATAACTGAGTCTTTTCTGTTGATTCAATTTGTTTATCTCATTCATAAAACAGACGCGATCTAAAAATATGGATTGGACATTTTTCCAACCATCCATGCTTTGTTAGACCTGTCGGTCAAATTATTCAATTTAAAAAGCTCACTTCTAAATTCATCGGACCACATCAATTTCTCCATTGGATAGGTCCAGTGGTATATTAGATTACTTTACCATCTCTTTTCTTTCTACGCCTTTATGATATCTTTCATGTGTCGCAATTGCGAAAATATACTCTTGGTCCAACCCATTCTCTTATGGCTAATTGATTGTGTGGGTTGATTAGAGTTATTAGTATCTTCGTTACTTTTGACTTGTCTATTTCTACTTTTATTACGAAACCCATTATTACTGTCTAGTTCCTTAAACAATCTTTTTTGTTAATCTAAATTGTCTACCTCTTTCACGAGATAGACATGATCTTAAGAATGAATTGGTCATCTTCCAACCATATCTTGTAGATTGTTTCAGTAAAATTTTAGTATCCCAGAAAACTCATTGTTAAATATCGGGTAACATTAAATTCTTTGATGGATATGTCTGGTAACACATCAGATAGTTTCGTTACCTTTTCTTTCTAACCTTTATAATGTCCTTTTATGTATTGCAATTGCAAGAAAGGATATTCTTGGTTCAATTCATGTCATAGTATCAGATATAGTACTGTTGAAAAAGGGAACTTGATTTGTGAGACACTTCCTGTTAAAAGCAAAAGCAAGAGAGTGAAGCAGTACAAAGTCAAGGAAATTTCAAGTGATGTTGTTCGGAGTGGCGAATGCTCCCGCAATATTCATAGATTATATGAAGGGTATCTTTCGTCCGTATCTAGACAGAATTGTCATTATCTTTATTAACGACATTCTGATCAATTCTCGAAATTATGAGGAACATGTTGAACATCTCAGTGTGGTTCTCCAAGTTTAAAGGAGAAATGGTTATATGCTAAAGTTTTCGAAATGTGAATTCTGGTTGGATGAAGTGCAGTTTTTGGGCCACGTGATTCAGAGGAAGGAATTGAAGTGGATGGGTCAAAAGTTGAAATAGTTCTTGAATGAGAAAGACTAAACGCTGCATTAGAAATTCGTAGCTATGTAGGATTGGCCGGTTACTATCAA
The DNA here is from genome assembly GCA_029884605.1 of Ormosia emarginata. Classification (NCBI taxonomy): domain Eukaryota; kingdom Viridiplantae; phylum Streptophyta; class Magnoliopsida; order Fabales; family Fabaceae; genus Ormosia; species Ormosia emarginata. The sequence continues at coordinate 19,024,249 of JAQQTP010000074.1, read as the reverse complement.
AAAGTTATTGAGAGATTTTTCAAGATCGCAGGACTTGTCACCCATCTTACCAAAAAGAATCAAGCGTTTGCATGGACTGACGCATACAGGGAATTTTCGTTGGTCAAGGGAATCTGGAATGACGTAAGTGGAGATGCAACGTGAGAATTGGAAGACAAGACGAAAGAGCAGTATCTATGTTTGTTCTGATACTACTATGAATTTCGAGGACGAAATTCTTTTTAGGAGGGGAGTGTTGTAACACCCCAAAAATTCGTATTTTATTTGTTTCGGTCGATTCTTAATTATTTTGAGTAATCCGACTCGACTTCCGTGCATTTTATAATTTTTGTGATTTTTAGGAATTTTTGGGAGTTTTTACGTTTTTGATTATTTTAATATTATTTTTGGGCTATACATAAGCCTTCGTATTTTATTTCTTTCCGTCAATCCTTAATTATTTTTACTAATTTGATTTGATTTTCATGAGTTTCACAATTGTTTTGATTTTTGTGAATTTTTGTGCTATTTCGGATATTTTGAATATTTTAATATATTTTAGAAATTTCGAGATATTTTGAATATTTTATTATATTTTTTATATTTTGGAATATTTTGAATATTTAATATACTCTAGATATTTTGGGTTGTGTGTGGTCTCGGGGCGGGCCCAGAAAAACAAAAATTTTCTTTAGCCAAAAAATTGTGTACTATAGATTCAGGGTCGGGGGATCTTACTAAACCCGAAACCGGAAATTGTTTTTGAAGTTTTGTTTTTCTACGATTTTATCTGACAAATAAAATTGGGAAATGTTTTATTATCTATTGGATAATATTTTTCTTGGAAATATCTAGTGGATGATTCTAGACGCAAGCCTAGTCACCCACTCTAGGATGTTCTAAGACGATGACTCATCGTTTGGTGACTCACCTAGGTGACTAGCCTAGTGACTCACATATTCTAGACTATTCTAGAAGACTCTAGAAAATGTCTAGTCATGCGACTAGTTATCAAGTACTTGAGTACTTGCTTTACATGTGGACTAATGAGAAGCTGGTTAAAGTTGGCGGTTGTGACTCATCGCGGAGGACCAATAGAAGCTTAACACATGGCATGACACCTCAACACCTGATGACTCGCCATGTTCTAGAAACGATGACTCGCCACATTTTGGAAGCTTGTAGAAGCATTGACTCACCCTGTGACTCGCCACAATGAGTCACACGTTGCAGAAGGTTCCCTGACGACTCACCATGCTGACTCAGCGCTATGACTCACCATGCTGACTCAGTGGTTTTAGAAATCTCCACGGTGACTCATCTTGCTGACTTATCGTAGTGAGTTGCATGTTCTAAAAACTTCTCTCTGATGACTCACTCTGTGACTCATCAAGGATAACCAGTAGAAAAATGATCAACAATAGTTGCTACCCAGCTAGAACAACAGAAAAATCTAGGTTAATTTTATTAACCATTGGACAATAGACACTGACTTTATAAGCAGTAATTATTATTCATTGCTTAAAGTTTAGCGGAAAATATCTTGATCAAAATATCTTAAGCCTTCATCTTTTTCATGAAGTCTATAAGTAGGAGGGCTTTGATTCATTTTCATCTTTTGCATGAAGCTCTCACCCTTTCCTCTACTTGTGCTCCACGGCCATAACACTCAAGTAGGAGACAATATTCATCTCTTCAATTCACTTACTCTCTTACACTTCAATTTCTCCAAAGAACCAAGAACAAGCAACAAAAACTCTCTCACTTTCTCTCCCTCCATGGATTCGGCCAAGCACCAAAGATCCACTCTCCAAACTTCTATAATTCCTACCGATATCATTTCCTGAATCCTCTCATTAATCCAAGACACTTTCATGTTAGGAATTTCTCAAGATTCATTCATCTTCATCTTCCCATCAAGCAAAGATCACAAAAAAACTCTTACCTTTCTCCCCCACAAAACTCATGGCCAAACCACCTTACACCACCCTCCACTCTTCTATAATTTCAAACAACCTTACATCTAGTATCCTTACCTCATTCTAAGATACTTTGTAGAAGAAACCTAAGCCTAAATCATCCATCTTCATCCTTGTTATTCGAAGGAAGCTCACAACCACACCCTTCCAAAATGCCTTCCAAGCTTCAACAATTCTAAACAACCTTAGATCTTGAATTTTCATGCAATTCTAAGGAACTTTCATGTTGAAACTATCTTCCAAATCATTCACTTTCAATCTTGATCTTCAAGTTCAAGATCAAGAAGATTTGTGTTCTTCATCTTTCTTTTCTTTGGTAAGTTTCTAAGACCATATTTTGGCTTATGGTCACTTTTGATAATCTTGAATATTAATGTTGTATGTGTTTCTTTGTTTTAAGTGCTACTTGGTAGAGTAGATCTATTTCAAGAAGAACAACAAGGAGCTTCGGAGGTTTCTCCAAGAGGTAAGAGGGAGATTACCCTCATCAACCATGTGTTGGTGGTGAGGAGTGGATTTGTGTGTGGTGAAAAATCCATAAGAATTTATTCACTTGATTGTTTAAAGCTTTTCCTATTTGTGATTGATTTTGATGCAAGCATGTCTATAGCTTTGATATATATTTTGGTATGTGATTATGGATGCATGATACTATTCTTATATAATAGGATGTGAATAACATGTTGAGGATTTACATGTGTGTTCCAAAGAACACATGAAGCTCACGGCTTCATCACCCCAAAGAGGGCCAAAATGTTCTCAAATATTTTTCAAAGCAAAGATTAATTAATTTAATTGAATAAATGATTTTTACAAGGATTTAGAGGATGAAAAATAATTTAAAGATGATTTATAGAAAACATAGTAAATTTTGGCCAACATACCATTCAATATATCTATGATCCAAAATTATTTTCTAACCATGGATTATATGATCTAATGATAATAAAGTAGATTAAGAATTTTTATAAAAGGTTAAATGCATAGGAAATAATTAAAGATGATTTATATAGCATATAAATGATTTTTGGGCCAATATGCCTACTTATAATGTTTTTTAAAATTCAAAGTTATTTCCTAAGCATAGGATTATACAATATTTAAAGAAAAACTTAATTTAATGGGTTTTAGAGAATAAATTAAAGCAAAATTATTTTAGAGGCTTTCAAAGGAAATAATAGCAAATATTAGGTAAAGGATTTTTATTAAAGAAATGTTGTAAATAAAGCTTGAAATAATTATATAATGGACAAACTTTTAAGAAGTAATTTAGAAAACAAAGAAAATATTTTACGTAGTTGAAAAATATTAGAAATAGCTTACCCATATTTACAATAGTGAGTTTTAAACTACGCGATTGAGAAAATGATTTAAAAACGTTACACGGTTAAGAAAATGATTTAAAAACACTACGTGATTTCAAAAACGTTGAAAATTATTTACACGACTAAAAGGAATGTTATTTTACTGTCAAGCCAAAGTGGTCGACCCAGACATGTTAAGAAATATTACTGTCAAGTGGAGACATACTATATTTTGAAATACTGATATTGAGGGCATTTATGTAATTATGGTTCATATATATGCATTGAGTTAGTATGTATAGTCGATGGCTATGATGGCTTTTGTTGTTTAGGAGTGAATGAGAGCTGGATAGTGTGATCCAGTGGGGGATGTATTAGGGACGTTAAGGCGCGGTGATTCATAATGACCTATTTGTCACATTATATGTCTGGTCATGATAAACTGTTGCAATGCACTGGCGTATGTCCCAACAAACACTATTTATGTCTCGCGTCTAGCTTAGACTGTCATTATGGGTGGCAGATCTTCTGGGTCATTCATATCCAAAGTTGTTTAACTCCATGGATTAGGAACATGATGCATTGTGTATATGCATAGTCGGTATACATGTTGTTGTGACATTATTAAGGTGCATATCCTGGTAGCATAATCATATATAAATATATGTGTTGTTAATATCTGTTATTAAATTATCGTTAGTGCTTATATTTTTGTGAAATATGTTTTCTAAATATAACTATGAATTGATAACATGATTATACTTGTGATATCTGTGTGTATGGAATGACTTTGTCATTCATATCATTCTTTGCTACCATACTGGTATTGATGAAAGGGGATCTCAACTCTTTGTTGTATTGTTTTGTTGTGTTTGTATTATTAAAATTCATATAGTAGGCGAAGTGAGTTCCTTAGACTTAACTGGAGTGAATGTTCTGAGTTCGGTGATGGCGTTGAGGAGTGATCTTCTCAGTTTCGACAGTGTGCAGTTTGGTGGAAGAACCAAACAAGTATGATGAATTTTCTCATTAGTGTTGTTACCGTGCTATTAAGTAGGACCCATCATTGGGTTTGCTACTATTTCTTGAGTCTATAAGTTATGTTTTAAAATATTGTTAAATATTATGTGGTATAATAAACATGTGTATTAATTAGTTCAATCTATTTTCTATATTACTTATATTTTCGGTAAGTTTATATTGTCAGCAAAAAAGAAATTTAAAAATCCATATTTTATAACTTATAGCTTTTGTGAAATGATTTTCAGATTTTCAGATTTTAGTCAGAAATGTGATGCCCTATGGAGGGTGTTACACTATGAACACTAGTAACTCTTTTAATAGTTAGAGTTGAGTGTCATAAGGCTTAGTTAGAAATAGTTGAGTGCCAAAAGGCTTAGTTGGCAGTAGTTGAACACTATATGGCTTAATTGGCAATAGTTGAGTGCCATAGGGTCTAATTGGCAAAATTTGAGTGCCATAGGACCTAGTCAGCACTAGTGGCTCCCTTCGGGTTGAACCCTAGTGAATTGAATCCCTTATGCAATAAGGTTGAACCTTAGCCAATTGGATCCCTTATGCAATTTGGTTGAACCCTAGTCAATTGGATCCCTTATGCAATAAGGTTGAACCCTAGTGAATTGGATCCCTTATGCAATAAGGTTGAACTCTAGCAAGATTTGGCTCCCTTATGCACTTTACTAAATGTGGAGTTATGATTAGTTATCCTAGTAATGGACATTGCCCGGCAAGCTTAGTAAAGTGGTGACACCAAAGTGTTTCATGAAAGGATTAGTTATCCTTGTAATGGACATTGTCGGGCAAGCCTAGTAAAGTGGTGACACCAGAGTGTTTCATGAAAGGATTAGTTATCCTACGCTAGGTTGTGGATGAGAAATCCTATGCCAGGCTGTGGACCAGTATATCCTATACTAGACTAAGGATGAACATATCCTAGGTCAAGCTAAGGATAAGTAGGCTCAATGCCCAATGAAGGAATACAATTCCTAAGTATAATTAAATTACATATACGAGTTTTAATTTAGAAATATATCTTTGTATATATTTAGTTTTAATACCATGAGATATATATTTTTACTAAGAATTTCATATTCTCACCCCGTTATGTTTCATGGTTAGCAGGTTAAGACCCTACAAGAGGGTAAGAAGATGGAGAAAACAGAAGAATTAGAAGAGTTTAGTTTTATGTTTTTATTTCAAAGCTTATGTATTATTTTATATTTGCTTTAAGAATATAAAAGTTGTATATTTGTGTATGACTTTTAGATATGGCTCTCCATAATTATTTGTTTAAATATTATGGATTAGTTAATGATTAAGTTAGAAGTAGCATATCTAATACTAAATATCCAAGTATATGTAAGATATACTAGGGTACATATATTAGGATGTTACAGTAGATGCATACCTTGTGAGATTTTGAGCCTATTGGTGGTGGATTTAACATTGCACAATTCCCTTCTTTCTTGTGTGATTTTCACTCATGTTAATATTCACTCTAGAACTTGCTTTGATTCTTTTTTAGGCTACATTTCACTTGCAAGCATGAACATGATTGATGCCTTCTTTCTTGAATTAGCTACTTGGCTAAATAACCAACCTTGCATCATTTTGTAACACCCCGAATTTCATTTTTTTCAGAATATATATGAATTTTATAATTTTTATGATTTTTTTGATTTTTTGGATATTTTAGATATTTTGAATATTTAATATATTTTAGATATTTTAAGATATTTTGAATATTATATAGATATTTTGAGACATTTTGAATATTTTAATATATTTGAGATATTTTAATATTTTAAATATTTTATTATATTTTTGATATTTTGGTATATTTTGAATATTAATATATTTTGATATTTTGGGCTGTGTGTGGCTCAGGGCAGACCCAGAAAAATAAAAAAAATTTGGAGCCGAAAAATTTTGTATTGTGGATTTGGGGATGAGGGAGCTTACTAAACCCGAAACCGGTAACAATTTTTGAAGTTTTGTTTTTTTACGATTTTATCTGACAAAATAAAATTGGGGTATGTTTTATTATCCATTAGATAATAGCTTTCGAAAAAATATCTAGTGGATGATTCTAGACACAAGTCTAGTCACCTACTCTAGAATGTTCTAAACGATGACTCATCATTTGGTGACTCACCTAGGTGACTAGCCTAGTGACTCACATGTCCTAGACTATTCTAGAAGATTTTAGTGGGCGTGACTCACCCGGTATGCACCAATGAGGAGCTGGTCCAACTTGGTGACTGTGACTCATCATGGAGGACCAATGGAAGCTGGACACCTTGCGTGACACCTCAGCATATTCTGGAAGCTTGTAGAAATGATGACTCGCTATGTTCTAGAATGATGACTCGCCATGATCTAGAAGGTGGTAGAACGATGGCTCACCTTATGACTCGCCACAGTGAGTCACACGTTCTAGAAGGTTCTCTTGGCGACTCAGCGCTACGACTCATCATGCTGACTCATCTGTTCTAGAAACTTCTCTTTGATGACTGGCTTTGTGACTCATCAAGGACAATCAGTAGAAAAAATGATCAATAATAATTGCTACCCAACTAGAACAAGAGAAAAATCTAGGTATATTTTATTATCCATTGGACAATAGACACTAACTTTATAAGCAGTAATTATTATCCATTGGTTAAAGTATACCAAAAAATATCTTGAAAGCTAATCATGACATCCTTTATGATGAACCAATGGGAGAGCTTGCTTACCTAGTAAGTTTTGAAGAAAAGTCAATAATAGCGGCTCGCACAAAAATGGACCAATGAGAGGCTTTCTTGGTGGCTAAGCAAGGAGGAAGTAGAAGAGAAGTTGGATACTCTTTCTTGAAAATATCTTTTGTAAATATCTTCTTAATAAATATCTCCTTAATAAATATCTTGCTTAAAATATCTTGGATAAATATCTTTGTAAGATATTTTGATTAAATATCTTGATAGATATTTAGATTAAATATCTTGGTAGATATTTAGATTAAATATCTTAGTTAGATATTGTTGGTTAGATATTTTGCTTTGATGAAAATATCTTAATCAAAATATCCTAAGTTTTCCTATCATCTTCTATAAATAGGAGAGCTTTGGTTCATTTCTATCTTTTGCATAGAGCTCTCATTCTTTTCTCTCCTTGTGTTTTACGACCAAATACCACTTGGAGGGTAAAATTCTACACTCGGTCATCTTTTCTTCATCTCCATCCAAGAAGCCAGAAACTATACATCAAACTCTCTCAACTTTTATGAAAACTTTCTCACCCTTTCTCTTCACTAAACCCACGGCCAAGACACTTTGGGAGATCAAATTCTATACTTGGTTCATCCTTCTCCCAATTTCACCAAGAACCAAGAGAACCAAATACAAAAACTCTCACCATCTTCTAAATCATTCATCTTCAAGCACTTTTTCTAAGATCTAAGTTTGAAGGATAAAGGGTGAAGTTCTTGATATTCTTTTCTAATCTTATATTCAAAGTTCTAAATCATGATTTGAATCCATGGTCATCCTAGTTATGCCTTAGATGTTAATATATTGGTATTTGTTTTTGTTTTCAAGAAACTCTTTGTGGTGAAGGATTGATTCAAGAGGACAAGCAAGGAGCTTAGGAAGCATCACAATAAGGAAAGAGGGAGATTAACCTCATTGGCGATATGTGGTGGTGAGGGAATGGATTTGTTGTGTTTGTTGGTGAAAATTCCTTTTAAGGATTTATTTACTTGATTGTGTATGTTTATATGTTCTATGTTGCGCTCTATGTGATTTTGTTGACTATTAATTATGCATGATTCTATTGCTTGAATAATTACATGAGATAGTATGATCTTGATTAATTAGTGGTTAGATGCTTAATATGATTTTATTGTTTTCATTGTATGCATGAACATGTGATAGTAGAAATATCATGAGTGATGTGATATATGATGAGAATCATGTGGAAAGGAAAACTGTTTTGGTTCCAAAGAACCTTGAGGCTCACGGCCTTCATGCTTGATTTGGAGCAAATCATTCCAAATTATTTTACTAATCATGATTTTTAGATGAGTAGGTATTAAGTTAATGATTTTAGGATTTGCAAAGAAAGTGGACATGAAAATGAATAACTTTTTTTATGATGAAGTCATATGTGATTTTCGGCCAATATGCCAAGAATTGGCATTTTAGATTAAAAATATTTTATTAAGTGTATTCTTAGGTAATTTATTAATAAGAACTCATTTTAGTGGGTTTTGAAATATAAAAAGAAAGTGGACTAAATGTTTAGAATTAAATTAGCGTAATTAAGTTATGATGAGAAATAAAATTAAAACTTGAAATTCGCTAATGTGAAGCTCACCCTTTGGGTTTTGAAGCGCGTTAGAAAATTTTGAGCTGTAATATCTAATTAAACCAAAGAAGTGCAATTGTTGTAAGAAATAGTAGAAAATACTACTTTAAGAATTTTGTTTAAAGGTGTTTTAGTGAAGCTAAATGAATAATGATTTTTGAAGGGTATGATTTTATTAAAATATACATAGTTTTATGAATAACACTGGAAGATATCATTTAGAGGAGATTTGATAAGGAAATATTGGATTATGAATTTATAAAATTAAAATAGAAACGAACAATTTTGATTGTTAAGGAAAAAAGTGATTTTCGGCCAAGATCTTAGAAAAGAGAATTTAGAAATAAATTGGATGGTTAAAATATTTTATTTAAAAGGATTTTTAGTAAAGAAGATGGAAAGGATTTTATTAAATTAAAATAAAGCAGATTTTTGGGAAAAATGTTAAAGAATATTATTTAGAGGAATTTTCGTAATGGAATATTGGAAATAAAGTAAAACCATATTTTAAACTTAGAAAGTTTTAGAATTTAATTTAGAACGTTAAGAAATATTTTATATGGTGAAAAACGGTAGAAAAACCTTACGCATTTCAAAACCATGGATTTTTGAGCTACGTGATTTAGAAATTATTTAGATATTTTTATGCGATTGAGAAAACGTTAGAAAATTGTTATGGATTTAAAAACATAGTAAAGGTGTTATGCGATTGTGAAAATGTGGCAAAAATATTATGTAATTGAGAATGACAGCAATTGTTGTAAGACTGGTGTACTGGACTCGGATGGATCAATGGTATTATGTAATTGTATGAGCGGTTATATAATACCATTGATACTAATGACATTAGACAATTATATGGGCAGTTGTTTTAATATCATTAGGAACAGTGCAATGGCGATTTGTGTTATGCATTGAGTTATCATGCATTGAATATGTCTTTTCTTGCTTATGAGTGAATGAGAATTGAATAGTGTGATCTATGATGGATCTTGGGGAACGTGAGGCGCGGTGATTCATTTAGTGATCTTGTTATCACATTATACACCTCTAGCCATGATAAACCGTTGCAACGCATCATGAGCCTGACAAACATTATTCCTTTTGTGGTTCAGTATAGACTATCATTGTGGCTGACAGATCTTCTAGAATGTTCATATCTGAAATTGAGTTTAGCTCCATGGAGTAGGAATTGGTACATTATGCATATACATGGTCAATACACATATTGTTGTGGCATGGTCAAGGTACATATTGTGGTGGCATAGTCATTATATATATTATTAATATATATTGTTACAGTATTATTATTGTTTATATTATTGTGAGATATGTTTACTGAAGATATTTATGAATTGATAAACATGAATATACTTGTGATATCTGTATGCATAGAATGACTTTGTTATTTGTATCATTTCTTTGCTGCTATAATGGTATTTGATGTAGGGGATCTCACCTCTTTGTGTTTTGTTCTATTGATCTGTCTTATATTTATGTTCGGTGAAGTCTGTGGTGGCAGCAAGGTAGAATCTTCTTTGAGGATGCAGCTCGTGAGAGTACCAATGCATAAAGTTCGTATCTAGTTTTCGTGCGCGTTGAGTTTTTCTCATTAGTGTTGTTACCGTGCTTTTAAGTAGGACCCGTCATGGGGTTTACTACTATTTCTCTTTGAGTCTGTAAGTTTTATGTTTTAAATATTGTTGAATATTATGTGGCGTAAGTAATGTGTGTATTAATCAGTTCAATATGTTTTTATATTACCTGTATATTTGGTAAATTTAATTTCAGCGAAAAGAAATTTTTAAACCCGTATTTTATAATGTTAAATATTTTACAATTTAATTATAGTTTGGTAAGTTTATAGTATAAAATATAATGCCCTACGGAGGGTGTTACACTAGTTGGTATCAGAGTACGGTTAAAGTTTTTTTGGGGTTTTGTGGTTAGGTCTGTCTTGTTTTTGTTGTGTAACTCTCTGTGCTTGGACTCCAAAAGGAGCCAATGTTGTTTGGAATAGTTACTTTGCTTTCCATTGTTTTTTGATTTGTCTATCTTTGAAGAAAGACGATGGCTAGTGATAAACGTGCACGTGAGGAAGCAGGAAATGACACTAATAATGTGGCTGCAACTACAGAAGCAATGCAAAGAATAGCTGAAGGAACAGTACAATAGGAGCAGAGGATCGCTCAGCAGCAGGAATTGATAATAGAAGTTCAAAATCTATTAGAACAAACTGTACAATGCAACATGTGATAATTCAGTCTTGGGATACGAGATCCTGCAGTTCTAGATTACCCAAGTTCCAAGGGAAGAATAATGGAAGGGTTAATCGATGTCAGTAGAAGCCTTACTCACGACCACCAAGGAGGCATCAAGAACAACAACAATCTATTATGGGAAGTTCTCATGGAAAGGGAATTGGCCAGTCTGCGACATCTTTGCCAATGTGTTATAAGTGTAGAGGAGGTCACGTAACAAAGAATTGTATGATTAAGGGAATAATTTGTTTCAAGTGCGGAAAACCCGGACATGTTTCCAAAGATTGAACTTCACAAAAGACAAAACCTTCTGTTGGTAATAAACATGCTTCAAAATCTCAAGTTGAAGGGAGAGTCGATACTCTGAACAGAGCAAGAACATCTAAAAACTGAAGACTTAAGCAAGGGAGACTGTGCCATAAGAGGTGATTCTTTAAACTATACTGTATAATTATGGGGGCAATCCATTTCTTTATGGCTTGTGACTGTGAGGATTGATTAGAGTTATCTGTGTCTTCATTACCTTTTGACTTGTTTACTTCTGTTTCTATTACTAAACCTATTGTTACTATTTAGTTACTTAAATTATCCTATTTCTGTTAAAGACCAAATCTTTTCTGTTAATTTAATTTGTCCACCTCTTTCATAGATAGACGCAATCTTAAAAATGGATTAGTTATCTTCTAACCATATCCTATGAGATTGTTTCAATAAAGTGTTAGTGTTCCAAAAAAAATAATTCATTCCTAAAAATTGGGCCATATCAAATTCTTTGGTGGATATGTCCGCTAACACATCAGATAGTTTTGTTATCCTTTTCTTCCTAACCTTCATAATATTTTTCATATATCGTAATTTGCAAGAAAGAATATTCCTGGTCCAATTCATGTCACAGTATCAAATACAGTACTGTTGAAAGATAACTTGATTTGTGAGACACTTCCTGTTAAGATCGAAGATGGAAAAATGAAGCAATTCAAAGGAAAAGAAATTTCACTGCTACTAGTGCTCTGGAGTAAAGTAACTGGACATGCAATGTGGAAACTTGAAGGCAGAATGAAAGAACAGTATCCGCATCTATACGAAGGTACGTAAATTTCAAGGATGAAATTCTTTTTAAAGGGGGGAGTTATAACACCTCGAATTTCGTTTTTCTCTGAATATATATGATTTTTATATTTTTTATGAATTTTTGTGATATTTTAGATGTTTTGAATATTTTAATATATTTTAGATATTTTGAATATTTTATTATATTTTTGATATTTTGGAATATTTTGAATATTTAATATATTTTTTATATTTTGGGCTATGTGTGGGCCCGGGGCGAGCCTAGAAAAATAAAAATTTTTCGGAGCTGAAAAATTGTGTACTGTTGATTCGAGGACGATGGAGCTTACTAAACCCGAAACCGAAAACAGTTTTTGAAGTTTTATTTTTCTACGATTTTATCTAACAAAATAAAATCGGGGTATGTTTTATTATCCATTGGATAATAGCTTCTGAAAAAAATATCTAGTGGATGATTCTAGACACAAGTCTAGTCACCCACTCTAGAATGTTCTAGACGATGACTCATCGTTTGGTGACTCACCTATGTGACTAGCCTAGTGACTCACATGTCCTAGACTATTGTAGAAGATTTTAGTGTGCGTGACTCACCTGGTATGCACCAATGAGGAGCTGGTCAAACTTGGCGATTGTGACTCATCGTGGAGGACCAATGGAAGTTGGACACCTTGCGTGACACCTCAGCACGTTCTAGAAGCTTGTAGAAATGATGACTCGTTATGTTCTAGAATGATGATTCACCATGTTCTAGAAGGTGGTAGAACTCTTGTGACTCGCCATAGTGAAAGTTCTCTTGGTGACTCAGCTAGTGACTCAATGCTACGACTCATCATGCTGACTCATCTGTTTTAGAAACTTCTCTTTGTGGCTCATCAAGGGTAATCAGTAGAAAAAATTATCAATAATAGTTGTTACCCAACTGGAACAAGAGAAAAATCTAGGTATATTTTATTATCTATTGGACAATAGACATTGACTTTATAAGCAGTAATTATTATCCATTGATTAAAGTATACTGAAAAAAATCTTGGAAGCTAATCATGACAACCTTTATGATGTGGGAGAGCTTGCTTACCTAGTAAGTTTTGAAGAAAAGTCAACAATAGCGACTCATACAAAAATGGACCAATGAGAGGCTTTCTTGGTGGCTAAGCAAGGAGAAAGTAGAAGAGAAGTTGGATACTCTTTTTTGAAAATATCTTTTGTAAATATTTTCTTGATAAATATCTCCTTGATAAATATCTTGCTTAAAAATATCTTTGTTAAATATCTTTGTAAGATATTTTGATTAAATATCTTGATAGATATTTAGATTAAATATCTTGGTAGATATTTTGATTAAATATATTGGTGGATATTTTGATTAAATATCTTAGTTAGATATTTTGCTTTGATGAAAATATCTTAATCAAAATATCCTAAGCTATCCTATCATCTTCTGCAAATAGGAGAGTTTTGGTTCATTTCCATTTTTTGCATAGAGCTCTCATCCTTTTCTCTCCTTGTGTTCCACGGCCAAATACCACTTGGAGGCTAAAATTCTACACTTGGTCATCTTTTCTTCATCTCCATCCAAGAAGCCAAAAACTATACACCAAACTCTCTTAACTTTTAAGAAAACTTTCTCACCCTTTCTCTTCACTAAACCCATGGCCAAGACACCTTTGGAGTTCAAATTCTATACTTGGTTCATCCTTTTCCCAATTTCACTAGGAACCAAGAGAACTAAATACAAAAACTCTCACCTTTTCTTCCATTGAAGCCCACGGCCAAGGCCAAGAAAACCACCCTCCACTCTTCAATAATTTTAACCAACCATAGATCTTGAATCTCCATGCAATTCTAAGAAACTTTCATATTGAGACCATCTTCCAAATCATCCATCTTCAAGCACTTTTTCTAAGATCTAAGTTTGAAGGATAAATGGTGAAGTTCTTGATATTCTTTTCTAATCTTATATTCAAAGTTCTAAACCATGATTTGAATCCATGGTCATCCTAGTTATGCCTTAGATGTTAATATATTGGTATTTGTTTTTGTTTTCAAGAAACTCTTAGTGGTGAAGGATTGATTCAAGAGGACAAGCAAGGAGCTTAGGAAGCATCACAATAAGGTAAGAACGATATTAACCTCATCGGCCATATGTGGTGGTAAGGGAATGGATTTGTTGTGTTTGTTGGTGAAAAATCCTTTTAAGGATTTATTTACTTGATTGTGTATGTTTATGTGTTCTATGTTATGCTCTATGTGATTTTGTTGTCTATTAATTATGCATGATTCTATTGCTTGAATAATTACATGAGATAGTATGATCTTGATTAATTTGTGGTTAGATGCTTAATATAATTTTATTGTTTTCATAGTAAGCATGAACATGTGATAGTGGAAATATCATGAGTGATGTGATATATGATGAGAATCATGTGGAAAGGAAAACTATTTTGGTTCTAAAGAACCTTGAGGCTCACGACCTTCATGCTTGATTTGGAACAAATCATTCCAAATTATTTTACTAATCATGAATTTTAGATGAGTCGGTAATATGTTAATAATTTCAGGATTTGCAAAGAAAGTGGACATGAAAATGAATAAAATTTTTATGATAAAGTCATATGTGATTTTCAGCCAATATGCCAAGAATTGGTATTTTAGATTAAAAATATTTTATTAAGTGTATTCTTAGGTAATTAATTAACAAGAACTCATTTTAGTGGGTTTTGAAATATAAAAAGAAAGTGGACTAAATGTTTAGAATTAAATTACGTAATTAAGTTATGATGAGAAATAAAATTAAAACTTGAAATTCTCTAACATATAGCTCACCTTTTGGGTTTTGAAGCGCGTTACAAAATTTTGAGCTGTAATATCTAATTAAACCAAAGAAGTGCAATTTTTGTAAGAAATAGTAGAAAATACTACTTTAAGAATTTTGTTTAAAGGTGTTTTAGTGAAGCTAAATGAATAATGATTTTTGAAGGGTATGATTTTATTAAAATAAACATAGTTTTATGAATGACACCGGAAGATATCATTTAGAGGAGATTTGATAAGGAAATATTGGATTACGGATTTATAAAATGAAAATAGAAACGAACAATTTTTATTGTTAAGGAAAAAAGTGATTTTCGGCAATGATGTTGGAAAAGAGAATTTAGAAATAAATTGGAAGGTTAAAATATTTTATTTAAAAGAATTTTTTGTAAAGAAGATAGAAAGGATTTTATTAAATTAAAATAAAGCAGTTTTTTGGGAAAAACGTTGGAAAATATTATTTAGAGGAATTTTCGTAAAAGAATATTGGAAATAAAGTAAAGCCATATTTTAAACTAAGAGAGTTTCATAATTTAATTTAGAACATTAAGAAATATTTTATATGGTGAAAAACGGTAGAAAAATCTTACGCAATTGAAAAACGTGGATTTTTGAGCTACGCGATTTAGAAAATGTTTAGATATTTTTACACGATTGAAAAAACATTAAAAAATTGTTATGTGATTTAAAGTAACAAAGGTGTTACGCAATTATGAAAATGCGACAAAAATATTATATAATTGAGAATGACAGCAGTTGCAGTAAGACTGATGTACTGGACCCGAATGGATCAATGGTATTATGTAATTGTATGGGCAATTATATATAATACCATTGATACTAATGGCATTAGACAATTGTATGGGTGGTTACTTTCATATCATTGGGAACAGTGCAATGGTGATTTGTGTTATGCATTGAGTTATCATGCATTGAATACGTCTTTTGTTGCCTAGGAGTGAATGAGAATTGAGTAGTGTGATGTATGATGGATCTTGGGGAATGTGTGGCGTGGTGATTCATTTAGTGATCTTGTTATCTCATTATACACCTCTGGCCATGATAAACCATTGCAACGCATCATGAGCCTAACAAACACTATTCCTTTCATGGTCCAGTATAGACTGTCATTGTGACTGGCAGATCTTCTGGAACGTTCATCTCTGAAATTGGGTTTAGCTCCATGGAGTAGGAATTGATACATTATGCATATACATGGTCAGTACACATATTGTTATGGCATGGTCAAGGTACATATTGTGGTGGCATAGTCATTATATATATATATATATATATATATATATATATATATATATATATATATATATATATATATATATATATATATATATATATATATATATATATATATATTGTTAATATATATTATTACAAGATTATTAATGTTTATATTATTGTGATATATGTTTACTGAAGATATTTATGAATTAATAAACATGAATATACTTGTGATATATCTATGCATGGAATGACTTTGTTGTTTGTATCGTTTCTTTGCTGCCATAATGGTATTTGATGTAGGGGATCTCACCTCTTTGTGTTTTGTTCTGTTGATCTGTTTTATATTTATGTTCGGTGAAGCCTGTGGTGACAACAAGGTAGAATCTTCTTTAAGGACGCAACTCGTGAGAGTACCAACGCATGAAGTTCATGTCTGGTTTTCGTGCGCGTTGAGTTTTTCTCGTTAGTGTTGTTACCGTGCTTTTAAGTAGGACCCGTCATGGGGTTTGCTACTGTTTGTCTTTGAGTCTGTAAGTTTTATGTTTTAAATATTGTTGAATATTATGTGGCGTAAGTAATGTGTGTATTAATTAGTTCAATATGTTTTTATATTACCTGCATATTTAGTAAATTTAATTTCAGCAAAAAGAAATTTTGAAACTCGTATTTTAAAATATTAAATATTTTACAATCTAATTATAGTTTGGTAAGTTTATAGTATAAAATGTAATGCCCTGCGGAGGGTGTTACATCATTTCCCTTTGATTAACCCTCTTGAGCCTATTTGCCTATTCTTTGTCTTTGCTCATTATATGCCTTTGTGAAAAATCATGTTTTTACCTTACCTTAGGGAATAGGAGAGCATTAGTTCATCTTCATATTTGAGGAGCTCTTTTGCTTATGGGCAATTAATAGTTCAAGTGTGGTGGTTATGCAATTTGATGTGTACTATGCAAGGTGATGAAAAAAAAATGAAACATGAAGAGAAAAAGAATAAATGCAATAAAGGTTGTGAAAGAAAAAGAAATATGCAAGAGAATGTGCTTTATATGGATTTTGGGGATAAAATTTCATGCTTGTTACTTGTCATTTGAGTTCCTCCCAATGTTTTTTTATTCTTTTGGGTGCTTAGCTTGTCATATCCATATTGTTACGTTCCCTTACCTTGGCCCAATTACAACCTTGAATAAAGTCCTCTTGATTCTTGTATGCATGTGTTTGATAGTGGAGAAGTAGAAGATAAGCAAGCTTATGGTAGTGCAATTTTCATGGCTTAAATAAAGGGAAATACTTACATTGTAAACACTTGAGGGTTAAGAGTGTATCTTGTGAGGATCTATCTTTTTTTATTCATGTTTTTCAATTTGAAGCTACCTTGCTTGTTGGTTTGAGATGTGAAGAAATGTTAACTCATGAATGTTTTGATCCCTTGAAACTTTGGTTGCTCTTCTTGCTTGTAAGCTTTTACATTCTTGAATGTCATTGGAATTTGGTTCTTTTTGAATGATCCATTGTTTTGGTCTTTTGTGTTTTGCCCAAGAGTGCAAAAAGCTAAGTGTTGGAGAACTTGATAATTACATATTTTATACATTAATAAATCCTCATGTTTAGTCATTTACACTCCTCATATTCTTAATTGATTAAGCTTGGTCATGTTTTGTGAGTTTGGGCTCAAATTGGGCCTAATTGAATTTTTTAGCATTAATGAGCTTTGACACTATTTTTGTATTTTGGACATAACTTGAGCTATAGATATCTGATAATTATGAATTTTACCTTGTAGGAAAGCTAAGTGGAAGCTCTATAACTTTCATGAAGAGTTCAGAGTCTCAATCAAATGTCTAGTGAGCCTAATTGGGCCTACAAAGCAGAATATGAGTTTAGAGACCCTTTGATGTTGTTTTAGTCATAACTTGAGTTGTGGACCTCCAAATTGCATGGGGTTTAGGCCCAATTGTTCATAATTGACCCAGCTTTGTAATTAATGAGTTTTTAATTATGTAAAGCCAAAAGAGGGGGCAGTTTAGGGGGTTGGAAGTCAGAAACCGAGGCACCTCATTTTAGGCACTTTTCTTCCTTCTCTCTAGAATTCTCTTTTCTCCCTTCTCTCTAATTTTCATTTTTCTTCTTCCTTCTTAATTTTTATGAGTTCTCCCCTTCTCATGGAGGGGTAGAGCCTTTAGATCAATCCAAGATATTGAACATGCTTGGTTGTCAATCTTGAGATTTTGTTTTTAATGCTTAAGTTCATCTATTAATCAAGTTTCTCTTCTCTTTCTTCTCTTTGTTAATTATGGTTGCTTAATTGGAATTTTTATAAGTTAATTGCTTAATTACCATGGACAAAGCGATGAACTTAGAGATTAAATAAGACATTGAAGGTGTTTGATGAAATGTTTAACTTTGTTGGATCTTCGTTTTTAAGTTGATTTCGGTTTGGATGAATGCTTAATTTGTCTAACCTTAATTAATTGAATTCTAGAAGCATTTTTAGTTAAGATCTGTGATCATTGAGAGGCTTCTTGATGTGGTCTATAAGACCAAGGATTTGATTGATATTTGAATGGACCTTTAGTAATCAAGGATGGATTAAAATCAAGTTTAGACAATTTTGTTGGATTGGTTGTTTTAGTAATTCTATTTCAACTCAATTCTGTTTCTGTTCTGCGTTTTTAGTCTTGCCAACCCCCTTATTTTCTCTTGATTTGATCAAATTACATTTTAAAATCATTGAGAGACAATCCAATGTTTTTTCCTAACAAGCCATAGGTATAATTCAGTTATAATTTTGGTGAGTTTGGTGTTCATCAATCATTTCCAGGTGATCACGGCCTAGGTACAAGCAAAGAAAGCATACAATATTCTGGTTTCATATATAACCAAGAAGGAAGATTATACGCCATCAAGACAACTGGCCGAGCGTTATGAGATATGCTTATAGTCCGAAATGGATTGAACCCGTCACTTACCAAGCCAAGTGTCAAATTATGATAATCTTTAGCAAATTCTGGATGAAGGCTGTCAAAGTTTTTCCATGATTGGCCAATTGTAGGATGCCTTAACTTCCCATCTTTAGAACGCTCCTCGTCATGCCACCTCAATGTATCTGTTGTCCTTAAGCATATAGATAGCCTTTGAAGTCTAGGAATTAAAGGAAAGTATCTTAAAGTCTTAGCAGGAATAGGACAAGGTTTTTTGGAAGGCTCAAGCTCACTATCAACTTTAGGATATTCAATATATCGAGAAGCTCTACAAACATGGCAATGACTATCACGCTTATGGTCATTCCTATATAGCATGCAGTCATTAGGACATGCATCAATCTTTACATAGTCAAGACCTAAGTCTTTCACCATAGCCTTTGTTTTATTGAAAGATAAAGGAATGTTCAAGTTAAGCATCACCTCTTTCAATAACTCTAAGAGGGAAGTGAAAGATGCATTGCTCTATTCATGTAGACACTTCAACAAGTATAGACAGATAGTGAAGATAAGGTGGAGAATCTTTTACAACCAAAATACAGTTCTTGGCTTGCCTCATCAACTAAGTTATAAAATTTCCTTGCATCTTTATTTGGGCCTTCATAAACTCCTTTAGCTTATGGCACATATCTAAATGTATCATTCAACAAACCAACAATGTCGTCATTTGAATTAACTTTATCATTCGTGTCACTATCAACATCCATTAGGATTTCCCGTTCCCTATGATTAAACCAGACTGTATAACCTTTAACAAATTCGTAGCATATTAGATGATCATATACTATGTTCCTCTTATACCAATAGATATTACAACACTTCGCACAAGGATAATGAATTTCTTTGCCTTCGGGATTTCCAACAAAGTAAGAAAAGTCCAAGAAACATTAAACACCATCACAATACTCTTTGTTATACCTCGGTAAATCCATCCAATGCTTGGAAACATTTTGAGAAAACCTAATTAATTAAATTTTGATATTAAGGCTTCAAATATATATTCATTTAAGCATTAATTGGAGTTTACAAGAATACAAATAATGTGTGTTAAATTCACACTTGGGGATTAAGATACAATATCATAAGAAAAAAAATGTTGTATAAATAATAACAACATAAGCAAATAAAAAGGATAAGAGTTTCTTACCTAGTCATGACATTGATTGTAACTCAAAACTTAACTTCAAGTGTAACACCTACTGTAAGGTATCACATTTTATATTAATATTACCGAATTACCCACATGCTATTAAAATATTATTTATTAATATAAATACGAGTTGTAAACTTCCTTGATATTAATAAAATAAACTTAGCAGAAAATAAAATCCTAAACGGCATCACAAATAATGTACATCATATACATAAGTTTCAGTACTGACATGTTTAAATATTTACAGACATAGTTCTCAAAAGTATTTGACATTATTTAAACTAACACACTTGCCCAAGTATAACTAGACAGCAGAACCCTCAGACTGGTCCTCTTCAGATTCCTCAGCAGGTAGGAATCTAACTTGACGCAAAGTCCTACGGACCGGTGTCCGTGCAGACGACACTATACTGATCTCTGTTGGGACATGGTACCTACCACCCCAATACTGCCTAATCGACAGCGAAAATTCTATATATACATAAATAGTAACTGAAAAGAACGAATCTCAATGAAATATCCTGCTCATGTTGACCGTCAAATGTCCCTGATATATTAGTCTCTCCTCATTGGGGCTAATCCTCCAAGCGTCAGCTCCACCATGGAACTGTAGTCTCACATATCCAAAGAAACTCGATCTGGATGCCATCCTATCAAAACTCAGCTTTCTTAGTAGGAATCTGTTCCTCTTCACCTTTTTGCTCAGTGCCTCGCTTAGTGTCTTTAGCAAAATATAAATACAATACAAAATAATATACAAAAGAGGTAAGATTATCTACGCCAATACCAACAAAGTAGCATGGAGATAACACAAACAACACATCATACAGATATATCATACAATGATACAGATATAATAAATAGTAATTACAACCATGCCCTCAACATTATCCAATTATTCAACAGTTCAAATATCACACAGATATAAATGCTCAAATTATGCATGTGCACATAGACTCAATTTCCTACTCCATGGAGCTAACTCAAGTCGGAGAGATTGATCTAAAAGATCTGTCTGTACCAACATGCATCAGACCATGTGCCACAATTCTCATAAGTGTTTGCACATTAAGCATATACACGACAGTCTTTAACAGATCTTGATTAAGAATAGTGTCTCAGTCCGGATTATCGGTACGTTGCATTGGTCTAATCCACGGTACAAAAGAGCTACCAACTGCCCATTATGAACTACCCGCACCTCGACGCCCTTAAGGTCAAGAAGTGACTTATACTACGCATATCGCACCCACTCAAGAGGTGTATTCTCTCTAAGGTAATTAGCCTTATCCAATCCATCGGACCTTTCCAATGCATGTTCAATGCATATAATCAATTCACAGTCCAAAGTCATAATCTCATATACAGGGTCCATACATTGGCCCAATAGTATCATTACTGCATTTTCAATCGCGTAAACATTTTACTGCATTTTCTCAATCATGCAATACTTTTGTCGCATTTTTTCAATCGCGTAATGATTTTCCATCATTTTCTCAATCACGTAAAAATATTTCATTGTTTTTCAATCGTGTAGCAATTTTTTAACGTTTTTGAAATCGTGTAGCTTAAAAATCACATTTTTAAGTTACGTAAAGCATTTTTCACCATTTTTCCACTGCGTAAAATATTTCTCAACCTCCTAAATTTCATTTCAACCTTTCTAAAAATTGATACCATTTCTTACTTTTCTTTTCCATATTTTCTCACTTAAAATTTCCTAACACGCTCAAAAACCCAATGAGTGAGCTATACATTGGTAAATTTCAAGTCATCAATGTATTCTCCATAATTCTAAATCAAATTCTACAATTCATTTCTCTTTAAAATAAGTTGAGGTTCAAACACTTTCAACATCTCTTTTTCCTTCATAAACGAAATCTTCATCTCTCAACTGACAAAGTATTTCTCTTCCATTTCTTAAATCCTTTTATTAATTTCTTGCACTAAATCAATTAACTTTTCATTTCTAAATCATAATTTTACATGAAATAAACCATTTCAAACCTTCAAAACCGTGGGTACATGGCCATTGAAACCATCATATCTTTTCTTTTCTTTTTCTTTCTAATCATTCAATTTTACCATTCATGAAAATCTTAATTTGGAAACACCTATTTTGAGGTGTTGAGGCCGTGAGCCTCTTGGTCTTTGGAACCAAAATTATTTTCCTTGTTCACTTCCATCATGGCATATACAATATATTCAGATCATACATATCATAAGCATACCATAAAAATAATAAACCATGCAAAGCATACAAGGCATAAACAAATAAATCAAAACACATAAACACTAAAAAATAATTACACAACCATGAATAATGAACCCTCACATGAATTCACCATCCATCAAATACAAATTCATCTCTCACCACCATACTTGGTTGGTGAGATAGATCTCCCTCTTACCTCTTGGAGAAACCTCCAAAGTTCCTTGTTTTGTTTTTAGTACAAGTTCTTCACCACCAAGAGCTTCTTAAACACAAAACAAACACAAGTTTATTAGCATCTAAAGCTTGAACAAGAAAGACCATGGATCAAAACATGGCCTAGCACATGAAAATGAGACAAGTAGTGAAGTTTCCATAACTTCACCTTAAAAACCCTAGAACTTGATCTTGAAGAAAGTCCTTGAAGATGAATGATTTAGAACATGGCCTTAACTACAAAGTGTCTTGGATTTAGGTATAGATTCAAGAAATGAGGTTGGTTGAAATTTTTGAAGAGTGAGGGTATGATCTTGGCCTCTTGGCCGTGAGCTTGAGTGCAGAGAAAATGAGAGAAGTTTTGTGAGCTTAGCTTTATGGAAGTGATAAAGATGAGTAATGAAAATTTTCCTATAGCCTTATGGTCTTTAAAACCGAAACCCCCCCTTAAACACTAGGTTGTGTCCAAATACATTAGCCACCATTTGAGACATCAATAGCCATTGATTAAATTAATGGTTGATCTTTGGTAGAAGCTTCCAAGTGATATGCTTGATTTTGAGCCATTAGATCTCTCCTCCATGAAATCCTAGCCATTAGATATATCTCCAAAATGAAGGGTCAAGATTTACTCTTCATACTTTCCATCCAATGGTCACAAAAGGTCCTTGCCACTTTGTGAGACCAATCTCCACCATAGATTAAATCAATGGTGGATATCCAAAGCCTTCCTCACCAAGCTTGCTTCCTATTGGTCCTCCATAAAGTTGTCATAACCACTAAATTTGACTAACTAGCATAATATTTTTCTAGCTGCTATTCTCCTAGGGATAATATTTACTGTATTTTTATTGCCTAATAAATAAAACAATACAAAACACAGTAAAAGAAAATCTCAAAAATTGTTTTTGGTTTGGGGTTAAGTAAGATCTCCCATCCCCATCTCAACAGTACAAAATTTTTTGGCTTCGAAAAATTTTTACTTTTCTGGGCCCGCATGGGCCCACGTACAGCCTCTTGGGCCCACGTACAACCTAAGAATAATATTAAAATAATAAAAAAATATAAAATCTCAAAATAATCTACAAAATCATAAAAATTATAAAATTCATAGAAATCAAATCAAATTTGAAAAAATAATTAAGAATCAACAAGAATAATTAAAATACGTAAGATTTTTCCTGGTCAAAAAATTATTATTTTTCTAACACAGAGTAAATCACATAAAACGATCAAATGCATTGACGAAATAATCAAAATAATTTTACAGTACACAAAAATTACAAAATAGTAGAATTCTATTATTACTGTCAAATAGCTAGAATTGGGGTGTTACATCAAGTCCACTATAGATCTTTTGAAGTCTTGATTAGTCTCCCTTGAGCAAAGAACAATCAATTACATGTCATGTATAAAAATCATAGTTATGACATAGTTATAAGTTTGGTAGACATGCAGAGAGATTGTGTAACATCCTCCTTAACGTAATATCCCTAATCAAAGTTATAGAAGCTCAGTACTACTAGTAAGAGTTATCTAAATATTCGGGTAACCTTCTGAACCAGTTTGAACATAATTCTATAATAATGAATATAGAAGAATAATTAAAGTATCTGCAGAATCAGTTGATATGATGGAAATAAATATGAAAAATTTATTTCCTAGCTAAGAACCATTGATAAGAGTTGCAGAAAATTTTGGGGAATCAACTGAGTTAATATGATATTTTTAAGGATACTGTTGAGAAATAGTCAGAATAGTTAAACAACTTAGAAAATTATGAAATTTCATAGAAGTGATAAGTAGAATATAGAGAATATTTTGGTATGGAAAATAATATAAGAGAATTATATTTACCTATTTCACAGGTTTGATTTAATTTGAGAAAAGTTAGTGCAACTTACTTGACAAATAGTAGTATATGGAAAGTTATGGAAAAATGGATTTGAGGACTAAGATAAGTCCTAAAATTTTCTCTAATACTTATGGACACTTGAAAACTTAACTTTGGAAGATTAAAAAGTACATAACAAATCTAAAAGTTCCATCATGAAAATCTAGTCTTCCTTTTGTATTTATCCACTGCCAATTGGAAACCAAATTCTTCTTGAATTTTCTACACCATTCCCTCACTCCTTGCTGCGTTAAAAAGTAAACCAAAAATAAGGAAGAAAACACTCACATGACTAACCCCTCCAAATTCACATCACCACCCTTCTAACATCCAACCTTAGCTAGATTTCTATTCAAATTTCTTACTAATCTTTTGTTGTTGCTTTTCACGGCTGGAACAACAAGAAAGACCACCAGAAAATAGCAAGAAAGACAAAAAAAAAAAGAAGGAAAAACCACAAGGAAAAAGGAGACAAAAGGAAGAGGAAGCAAGGGCAATAAAAGGAAGAAGAACTTAGCAATCTAGTTGAGACAAGGTAAGGTGTAACACCCCGAAATTTTCTATTTTACAGTAATAACAGAATTGTACTGTTTTGTAATTTCTGTGTGCTATAAAATTATTTTGACAATTCTGTGACTGTATTTGATTGTTTTGTGTGATTTACTCCGGAATAGAAAAATAATAATTTTATGGCCAGGAAAAATCTTTACGTATTTATTCGGAGCTGGGGGATCTTACTAAACCCAATTCCAAGAGATGCATGTCATAATCTTTTAATTTTTAGAATTTATCTGTGAAATAAAAATATTTTATATTTTTATTATTATTTTATTATCCAGTGGACGATACCTACTGACTTATGAGCAGTAGCTTCTGTCTAGTGGACAATAGGAACTGGTAAAGTCTTGAGACTTACTGATAGTGAACCAATAGGAACGAAGTCAACATTAGTGGGCTTGACATATTCTAAACCAATGGATGATGGTCAAATTTAGTGGTTGGACTAGTTAGATAGAAACTAGAAAATCTAACTAAGTTAGCTTAAATCTAACTAGGTTATTCTAAAAACTTAGGAAGTAACCAAATGGAGACAAACTTAGTTACGAACCATTAGGATTCTTAGTTACTCTTAGTTACAAGAAAATTCTACAATGTTCAAGAATTTATGACTATCACCGAAGTAACTAGATAGTTAGCTAATGAACTAAGTAAGCTAACTAGGTTTACCTAAGTTTAACAAGGTAACTAAATGAAGCAAAACTTGGTTAGTGTTTTCCATTAGGCTTCCACGACCATTTGGTCTTCAAGGAAGGTTCATGACTCAAAAATTTTAAGCTTATCACTTTGTTAAATATCCTAGCCTCCATAAAGATCTAGATAGTAAACAAAAGCTTACCATTTACTCCCTACACTCCCACGGCTAACACAAAGGAAATAGGATACCAAATTCATTTCATCTTTATCATTTCTACAACTAAGCCTTTTCTCTCCATTCTCTCTCTTCCAAGAACACACAAAAACTCTTTTTTCTCTTCTTTGAGAAGCTCTCGGCAGCTACACCCAAGACCAACATATAACCTTTCATAATTTTATCTAATCCCACTTCTTAAACCTAAATATTATTCTAAACGTCTTTCATGTTTCAAGTTTCTTCAAAATCACCCATCTAGTGCTTGTAATCCAGGCTTGAAGTTTCTATCCTACAAGGTAAAGATCCTTGTTTCTTGTTTTCATGGTCATTCTTAAGTTCTAAAGCCATGATTGATCCATGGTTTTTCTTTTTTCAACCATAGTTTATGACTTTGTAATTTGTTTAAGCTTGATAGGATTTTTTTTGGAGCCACATGAAATCTATAGGAGAAGGATCCAAGAAGAGTTTGATCTTCCTTAAGGTAAGAGGGAGATTTATCTCACCAACCAAGTATGGTGGTGAGAGATGAAATTATTTGTGATGGATGGTGAATCCATATGAGGGTTCATATCCTTGGTTGTGTAATTAATTTATTATGGGTGTTTATGTGCTTTAAATTATTTATTTGTGTTTGTATGCTTTATATGATTTTTATTGCTTTATGGTATGCTTGATTATATGATATGATGATGATATACATATATGCCATGATTGATGATGGAACAGAAAACAAATTTTGGTTCCAAAGACCATGAGGCTTACGGCCTCAACACCTCAAAATAGGTGTTTCCAAGTTAAGATTTTCATGAATGATAAAATTGGATGCTTAGGAAGGAAAGGAAAAGAAAAGATATGTTGGTTTCAATGGCCATGTACCCCACAATTTTTGAAGGCTTGGAATGACTTTGTTTTATGTAAAAATATGGTTTTAAAGTGGTAATTTAGTTGATTAAGTACAAGGATTTAAGAAATGGAAACAAAACACTTTGTTATTTGAAAATGAAGATTTCATTTATGAAAGGAAAAGAGAGGTTGAAAGTGTTTGAACCTCAACTTGTTTTAAAGAGAACTAATTTTTAGAATTGATCAAATTATTATCGTGATTATGTTGGTGACTTGAAATCTACTAACGTATAGCTCACTCATCGGGTTTTTGAGCGCATTAGAAATTTTTAAGTGAGAAAATATGGAAAAGTAAAGTAAGAAATGATATAAATTTTAGAAAGGCCAAAATGAGATTTAGAAGGTTGAGAAATATTTTACACAGTTGAAAAATGGAGAAAAATGCTTTACATAACTTAAAAATGTGATTTGTAAGCTACCCGATTTCAAAAATGTTGAAAAATCACTACGTGATTTGGAAAACGTTTAAATATTATTATGCGATTAAGATAGTGTTGAAAAATCAATACGCAATTTGAAAACGCGACAAAAATGTTGCGTGATTGTGAAAATATAGTAAAATGTTTACGCGAATGAAAATACAATAAAGATACTATTAGGCCAGTGTGTGGACCCTGTATATGAGATTATGACTTTGGACTTTGACTGGCTTATGTACATTGAACATGCATTGGAAAAAGTCTGATGGACTATGTTAAGGCTAATGGCCTAGGAGAGACGTACACCTCTTGAGTGGGTGTGATATGCATAGTGTAGGTCACTTGTTGACCTTGGGGGTGTCATGGTGCGAGTTTTTCAGAATGGGCAGTTGGTAGCTCTTCTGTACCATCGATCAGACCAATTCAACGCACCGACGATCCGGACCGAGGCACTATTCTTAATCAAGATCTGGTAAAGATTGTTGTGTATATGCTAGATGTAACGCCCCTTTTTCTATAAGTAGCTACAAAGAAAGGACGTCGCACTATAACTATAATAATAATTTGTAACATAAAGCGAAATAAATTAAATTGCGAAAAATAGTAATTGTTTTTAAAACTCGTAGTCCCAATTCATTTTATGGTTATTTAAGTTCCCTTACTAATGTCACCAATTTTTTTTGTTAAGATTATATATCATTGCCAAGTGGGGTTAAGAGAGTTTAGTTAAAGTCAATTACGTATAGAAATCATAAATAAAACAGCTACAATAAATAAAGTTTAACAATGTAAAATGAATCATACACAATATATATATATATATATATATATATATATATATATATATATATATATTATATTTATTTATTTATTTATAAGCTTGTTTAATTACATTCTAACATATACCAAAAAGCAAAATATGTACCCACCCAAAGATATACAAATATACCCAAGCATGTACAACAAAACATCAGGTTTCCCAAAAAGATAAACGGTTAGCCATCAATAGCTACCAATAGTATCAGCTCCTACGACTGACGAGAAGGGACCGTAGCCGGGTCCTCCTCGGGGTCCTCTTCATCCGAGGAAACATCCATCGGAGCAACAGAGCAACGGGCAAGGGCCCGAGCAGTGGACAAAAAGGAGTCATCACATGGGGTGTAGTACATATTAGCCCACATGTCCCTAACGGGCACGTAAAACTCCAGCCAAAACAAAAGCATGAAAATCTACAACAGGGGCGTCATAATGACCCCAAGCCAAGGATACCATCAGCTCCCCATAGTACACGCAACAGTCCATCTGCACATTAATGTGTCAGCAGTCAGGGCCTCTGTGAAAGATGATCCGAGTATAGCCCAAAAATCCATGGGGGCGTGACGTCATCCTCAATCACTTCAGTCGTAGTCTGGCCAGAAGCCTAGAAACTCAGGAGCTTCCTTATCTTCTTCACGAACATCTTCTCAAAATGACACGATCCAACCAGAATACAGAAATAAAAGAATTACATAAAGAGGTGAGACACCCAACTTTCAGTACCAAAATGGCAGCAAGAAAATAGAACGATGCTGGACGCCCACATATAACACAATTCATACAATTAATTATAGTAACAATAGCAATCAACAGTAAACGCAGAATAACAGTTAATAACAGTAAATATTATTACCAGAGATAAAAGGCATCCATAATTCAAAAATTGAATGACTATCGCAATTAAAATATTAAACATGTTTTACAGTTATAAATGCCCATGCTCAATGAATCATGTGACTGACAATTCACAATGCAAAAACGGTACTAAAAATTCCTACTCCATGGAGCTAGACATTACATTTTCGGAGTGAATCATCAAGGAGCGATGCCAGTATCTCGTTAGCCTTAAAACAGTGTGCTTCATCTCATAAAATAGTTGCGCAAATGGCTTATACATGGCACCTCAACAGTTGATCACGATATACGACAACGTCTCAGTCAGGATCATCGGTGTGTCGCATTAGTCTGTCCCACGGCCCCAGTGGAGCTACCACTGTCTATTGTGAGACACCCACACCTCGACGCCCCCAGGGTCAAAAACATATGACACCTACGCTTAGTCTATTCGCACCCGCACATAGGTGTTATTCAAACTCCTAGGCATACACAACCTTTCTAACAACGTCCAACGAACAACACATATGCATGATGACACAATGTCCAATCATGTATGTTTATTAATGATGCATTCATCACAGCATATCACAATGACCTATATATCCATTTTTAATATTAACATGTCATACTTTCATCAAGAACTTGGTCCCATATAGGAACTCACAATTGCATCAAACAAATTCCAATATCAATGCACATTCATGTCCATCGTTCCACACATACCGAAATTTCCATGTTATGGATCCAAAAACTCCATTTTCAAAATCATTTCTCCATTATTGGTATGGATACATAATCCTATTACATTTAAGTGAAATAAAATTCTTGAATCTAGTGTTTTAAGATTTATGTTTGAGTTACAAGGAACAAAGAACCATGTTTTCATCATTTTTAGCTCAAAATCCATTTTAGGATCCTAGTAATCGATTACATGTCTCTCGTAACCGATTACCAGCACGACAGAACCTTTGTAATCGATTACAGACTGAATGTAATCGATTACATAGCTTCCCAGAAACACGATTTGTAACTCCAGGGACCTAGTAATCGATTACACCACTCTAGTAATCGATTACCAGCTGGACAGAACCTCCATAATCGATTAAAAACTAATTGTAATCAATTACGTGATTCCCAAAATCATGATTTTGTAATCCCATAGGCTTGGTAATCATTTACACAGTTCTTCTAATCGATTACAAGCTAGACAGAATCTCCGTAATCGATTACAGACAGGATGTAATCGATTACGTGATTCCCAGAATCACGGTTTTGTAACTCTAAGGGCTTGGTAATCGATTACAGGCACTATGTAATCGATTACCACGCATAAACTTGTAGAAAAGTGACCTTTTAGCCATCTAAACTCAAACCAAATCAATCCATAACATTTTCAACATCATATTAGCTCCAACATGCATCCAAAATCACATAAAGGAAATCAATAACTCATACAAATCAAACCAAATACACCATTGCGAAAAGAAGAAAGAAGAACACATAATGAAGAGGGAAATCCATACATGGATCCCTCAATCAACAACAACATACAAGACATCTCCTTACTACCAAGATTGGTTGAAGAGGATTATCTCCCTCTTACCGAAATGAAGGCAACACAAGGATGCTAGTCCCTTCTTGTTCTTGATTTTCGTTCTTACCTTCAAGAAAACACCAAAGTGAGTGACTTCCATAATGTCCACTCAAACCATGGAAAGATGAGTTCTTGGTCACATAGGTGACCAAGGAAAACGAAAATGAGAAGAAAATAGAAGAAAGTTGAAGACTTTACCTCAAAGCTCCAAACTTTAGCTTCAATGGTGGACAATGTAAGAAGAAGAAGAAGAACCAAAGGATGGCCACAAAAGAGAGTAGTCTTGGAATGATGGAAGAAGACAAGAAATGTGATTGGTTTAGTAGACAATGGAGATAGTCTCCAATGTGTATGTGTGCACCGTGGAGAAGGAAGAAAAAGAGAAGTGTGAAGAAGGAAAAGGGTGATAAGTGTTTTTGGTGTTTAGAAATGTGAGAGTGAAGCAATAAAGTGAGAAGACCACTTTTGACTCCCCAAGGAGTGTTCTGCCGTGGAGAAGAGTGATGAGGGAAGAGAGAGAAAATGAATTAGTTGGAAAATTTCTAGGAAGCTTCCCATGACAAGCTTAAATTAATTTAATCTTTCTTTTGAAAATAAAGCTAATGGATTTGACACAAAATAGATTTTGGATAATAAGATAAGGTTTTTAATACATGTTATTATTTAGCAGACAATTGTTACAGTTGACTGAAGTCAGTATCAATCTATCTGACGGATGACATCTACACAACGATTTATTATTTTATTTGTTAAGATTTCTCGAAAAATGTAAACCTTAGAAATCGTGTCCAGCCTCGGGTTTAGTAAGATCCCCTATCGACATTTCCACAGATCAAGGTTTTCAAGAAAAATATTTCATTTTTCTGGCTCCGTTCAATTTGCACGTAAAATGAGAAATAATTTTAAAATATTCTATGTTCTCAAAAAAATCAAAAAAAATTCCAGAAAATCACAAATATTATAAAATGAATATTTATAACAAAATAAATAAATTTTGGGGTGTTACACTAGATGTGCAAAAACTTATGAGAGTTATGGCACATGGTCTGAGGCTTGTTGGTACACACAGTTCTTTTAGATCAATCTCTCCGACTTGAGTTTTAGTCCATAGAGTAGGAAATGAGTCAATGAGCATATGCATAACTTGTACATATCTGGATATCTTTGAGATATTTTATCTATCAAATGTTAAGGAATGTTGGATGAAATGATTATGTTTGTTGTTTATTATGCCTATATTATTGTATGATATATCTGTATGATGTGCTGTATTTGTTGTCTCCATGCTACCATGCTAGTATTAGCGTAGATAATCTCACCTCTTTGTATACCTATTCTTGTATTATATTTATATTTGGTAAAGACGCTGAGCAAGGTATTCAGCAAGAAGGCGGCGAGGAGCAGATTCCTGTTGAGGAAGCTGAGTTTTGATTTGAAGGCAACCAAATCTAGTTTCTTTGGGTATGTGAGATTGCAGTTTCATGGAGGAGCTGGTGCTTGGTGTATTAGTCCCAATGAGGAGGGACTTATTTATCAGGGACATATGACTGTTAATATGAGTAGGATCTTTCATGGAGATCCTTTCTTTTCTGTTACTATATATGTACATATAGAATTTCCATTATCTATTAGGCAATACTGGGGAGGTCGTTACCAAGTCCCATCTGAGATCAACATTGTATCGTCTGCTCAGATACTTGTCCATAGGACGACACGTCAACCAAGATTCCTACCTTCTGAGGAATCTGAGGCTGATCCCGAGGAGGACTCGTCTAAGGGTTTTGCTGTCCAGGCGTACTTGGGTCAATATGGTAATGTAGAAATGTTTAAATACTTTTGAGAACTCGATCTGTATATAAATAAGTTTGATAGTACTTATGTGATGTAAATGATGTAAATTATTTGTGATGATGTTTAATAGTTTTATTTTCTGCTAGGTTTATCTTATCAATATCAAGAAATTTTACAACTCGTATTTATATTAAATAATTATTATTTTATAACTTAGGAGTAATTCGGTAATAATAAATATAAAATGTGATACCCAATGGTAGGTGTTACATTAGTTAGTATCAGAGCCCAAGTTAGAGTCTTTTGAGTTTGTGGTTAGGTCTGTCTTGTTTGTGTTGTGTGAATTCTCTGCTATTGGTTTCCGAAAGGAAACGATGTTGTTTGAAATGATGGTTCTTGACTTTTGTCTTGTATTGTTTAGATAGATTTTAGAAGCAAATGGCAGGCAGATGAGGAGGACGTATGAATACGAGAGCTGGACGCACGAATACTAGAGGTGGACATGGAAATGTGGGAGATAACAATCAAAATATGGCTGAAGCTGTAATAGTAATACAAAGGATGGTTGATGTCCTTGTGTAACAGAATCAAAGGGCAAACGAGGACGTACAGAACTTGTCAGAATTTCGTAGGAACAATCCACCATAGTTCAATGCAGAGTTTAACCCAGAGAAAACCAATCTTTGGATTAAAGAACTAGAGAAAATATTCGATGGTATGGGTTGTACTGACGAAAGGAATGTCACTTATGCGACCTTTGTGCTGATTGGAGATGGCGAGGATTAGTGGATAGGAGCCCGAAGATTATTAGTAGCTGAGGGGAGGGTTATAACTTGGGAACTCTTCAAGCAAAAGTTTTTGGGAAAGTATTTCCCAGCTAGTGTTAGGCATGCTAAGGAGATGGAATTTCTTGGTCTGCGACAAGGGACGATGACAGTAAGTGAATATGCAGCAAAGTTTGAAAGCTTGTCTAAGTTTTCAAGATATTTCCATATGCAGCCAGATGAGGAATGGAAATGTAGGAAGTTCGAAGAAGGCTTGAGACATGATATCAAGCGGGCAGTAGTAACTTTGGAAATTAATCAGTTTCCAGCGCTACTGGATAAATGTCTTAAAGTTGAGGACATAGATCATCAGCGAGATGTGAGGAACAGGAACTTTGGACCTACACGGTTCCAAAGAGGAAAAGGTAGCGGTGACAACCATTATCAGTAGAAGCCATATGCTAGACTGTTAGGGGGTTAGAACCGACAACAATCTTTTGGAGGAGTTTCTGGTGGAAATAAGATTGGTCAGGAGGGAACTTCTACACTCAAATGCTTTAAGTGTGGAAAGGATCATTTAACTAAAGATTACCTGTAAAACCCTAATACAGATATCTAGATATATCATAGTTACACAACGATATATAAAGATAACGGTACTAGAAACGTCACCTCCTCATACTATATTCTAACATATATCCATAATCACAACTGAGTAATTATAGAAAGCCTTGAGAGATTGCGGAAAAACTTAAACTCATATACAAACTTAGCCACAAGAGGGCTTATTGTAATACATATAACATAAAACTTACAAAACAAATATAAACTGATTACATAAGTTCTGTCTACTTAAAGCAATAAAAACTACTCTAGTCTTCATGCTTTCTCTTCTCACCCTTAGCAGGGTCTGTACCTCTGTACCTACATCTGTGTCTGCATCTGGATTTACATGAAATAACAACTAGGGTGAGAATTAACATTCTCAGTAAAAGTAATTCCAATACCATCTAACTATAACATTGTATATAACAATTATATAATAGATGCTATTATTCTAATTTAGGAGCTTCCTCCTCTTTTCTCATATCTGCACACTTTCTTATAGTGTGACATCAATCGATAGCCTACACACTATTAATATATACAACGCCCATACTACTGTAAATACTAACAGTGACAGACAATGCCCATATAATTGTCCGTGAATGCAATGAGAATGATATGATATATGAATATGCCTAAGGAATCCTAAGAGTATGTGGATGAAATGCAAATGCAGGGTTTTGTTTTTAAATACATGCAGAAGTTTATTTTGAAAACAAGGAAGTTTGCTAGGAACTAGTCAGTATATCATCCAATGGTAATTAGAGGGAAAGCTCATCCTCGCATTACACATATCCTAGCACGCTGAGAAATTCGGGCTTCATCCTTGCTCAAAGAGCGTCTTTGGATTTCCCACTTATCTCCTTTGGCCTTGGCACTGTCGAGACATCAAGTTTATGTCCTTCTAAAAAATCCTTCGGACACCCATCTATCCCCTTTTGCCTCCATTAATGAACATCAAAGGATACTCACCAAGATCGATACTACTTGACTAATTCGTAGACTTACATACGTACTTATATACTTAGTTCCTTTACGATCTAAGCATATTCTCCTAGGAACTTTGGCTTTTTATGTTTACCCTTTATAATGAGGAGAATCTGTAACCTCATACTACATGTAACCTTAGCATTTGGTTAGAAATACTTGTCCCCTTAGGAACTTCTCTGATTTCTTACCCTCTTAGCTAAATAACCTCGCATCATATAATGCTACATTCTCAAGTAAACATTACTAGACCATTTCTCATACTTGTACCTAACTTCACCTCATCACTCATATCTCTTAAGTGATTTCTAACGCAACACTATGTTGCTGAGGTATCAGATACTTACCTATGGCAAACCACTAATCTTGGTTGCACTAAGGTTCTTTCTCTTCACATATATACTAGATTAACTAACTAGTGTGTGAAAAGCTTAGTGTTATGTTTATCTCTTACATAAACACCGTCTTAACTTTCTTATAGACTCAACTCTTCCTTGTGAAAGAGTCTATTTTAACTAATGCCTCATTCAACCTTACTTAAAGGAATGAGTGAACATTTCTCTAGTACTTTGCATACTTAATGAATATAACAAGCTTACAAGTTAACATTCATTCTATTGTGTATTCTATAATGCACAAGGTCTCACTTAACTAGAGACTTAGTACATAAACATTCTATATTTGGAACGGATACACCATCCCATCTTATCTCCGCTCGAGTAACCTAACTCAAGTGTAATTCTTACTTACAACTCTTAGTTGTTCAAGGTCTTAGGTATCTTCCTAAGATAATCCACTACTCTTGGATATCCTAAGGTTCATACCCTTATCATTCTCTACTAGAGTGAATACTATTATGCATACTAGCATACTTGTCTTCATTGCACCATCTCATCACATCTTAAGTGATATCTAATGCAACAGTAAGTTGCCCAAGGTGCTACTAAAAATTCTAGTGTCCAACTTTCTCAAAAACACCTCAAATCTTGCCTAAAAAGGCTGATTTTCAAGATTGCACCAAACATGCATCATATCTTCTAAAATTCTGAATTTTTATAAGCACATAGCTTTTTCTCATATCTTTCCAATGCCACAAACCTTGCTTCAATTGGCTAAGTGTAGCCCAAGTTATGCGACATTTTGCAGAGGCCAAAACAGAGCATTCTCTGATTTACCCATTTCTGACCTAACTTTAAACTGAAACTGGGAATAAACTACATGTGAGAAAATTCAGAAATTTTTACCCCAATGCCGCCGTAACGCGCCCCCACGTGCCGCCCTTCGCCGCAGCCACCCAGCCACTGCGCGACCTATTTTTTGGCGCGTGACGGCTGGTCTGGCCGCCCCTCCGGCCGCCGTTCCTCTCGTCTGACTCGTCTTGGCCTCCTCTACGCCGATCTGCCCTCAGATCCTTGTTTTCTTGCGTTGGATTTTTCAGGTATCTTGTGTTTTCCATTTTTGCCCCTTATATTCTGACCTATGGCAAGTTCTACCTCTCCAAATGGCTCTAAAGATCATCCCAAGGCTGAGCCTCCTGTTTTCACAAGTTACCTCCATACCCTTCTCTCTGCTGATAAATTAGATGGCAGCAATTATGATACTTGGGCTTCAGACATCAAGTTATGGCTTGAAAGTCAAGGCTATGAAGACCACCTCACCACAGACCTTAACTCTATACCTGCGGAGGAATAACCCAGGTGGAAGAAAATTGATAAACAATTGTGTGTTGTAATCAAGTCCACCATTCACTCCTCTCTCAAGCAGATCTTTTGTGTGCAGACCACTTGTGCTTCAATTTGGGAACAAGCCAAGGTTCTTTACACCAATGACACTCAGCGATTATATAGGGTTTGTCATAACCTCATGAGTATTATTGCTCCTCATCAGTTTGATGGACCTATGTCTGCTTACTTGGGTAAGGTTCATGGTGTTCTGCATGATTTCAATGAGTTGCTACCCCCTGCTGCTACCCCTGCACAAGAACTCGAGCAACGTAGCACCTTTTTCAAGCTCATGGCCTTGTATGGGTTACCTCCAGAATATTCTGCTAATCGTGATCAGATTTTGGGTTCGCCTACAGTTCTCACTCTGTCCTTAGCTTGGTCTTCTTTGCTTCAGGTCCCAGCGAAGCAACCCTCTGGTTCTATCCTAGCTCCGGCTCCAATTGATACTTTTGCCCTCGTCTCCCAAAGTGCCAATCGTGGTCCTTCTCATCCTGGCACCTCCGGTAGACCTCGTTCGAAGTGTACATTCTGTAACAGGTTGGGTCATATTGAGGATCGTTGTTGGACCAAAAATGGTCGTCCTCCACGGGCTGCCAATATTGCCCAAGCCACTGTACCTGATTTACCTGAGTCTTTTGCTCCACCGACCCCATCTCCGGCAGCCTATGTAGATTTTCTGAAATGGTTTGAGCAACAACAAGCTTCTAACTCTACTGCATTTGTTGAGCACACTAGTAATGCATTTGCTTGTCTCTCTCAATCTCCACCATTAGGTCCTTGGGTACTTAACTCTGGTACATCTGACTATATCTCTAGTAATAAGCGTCTTTTCTCCAAATTCTCTAACTCTGGCTATTTACCTATAATTACTTTAGCAAATGGTTCCCAAACACAACTCGAAGGGATTGGCATTGTCCATCCCTCCCTTCTCTATCTATTGATTCTGTTCTTTATATTCCTGGTTGTCCTTTTAATTTACTTTCTATTAGTCATTTGACCCGTTCTTTAGATTGTCGCATTAGTTTCACTATAGACTCTGTCATTTTGCAGGACCGGAGTTTGGGATGGATGATTGGCACCGGATGTGAGTCTAATGGCCTTTACTAGCCCTCTGCCAATTCTCGTGTGTGCTCTGTTACAGATTCCCCTTTCACCATCCATGCTCAGTTGGGTCATCCTAGTCTTGCCAAGCTACAGCAAATGGTGCCAACCTTTTCTAAGTTATCTACTTTACCTTGTGAGTCGTGTCAACTTGGGAAACACACCCATAGTTCATTTTTCGATAGAGTGTGTCATCGAGCTGCGTCTCCTTTTGCTTTAGTTCATTCTGATATTTGGGGTCCTAGTCGTATTGCATCTACTTTTGGGTCAAAATACTTTGTTACTTTCATTGATGATTATTCTTGGTGTACTTGGTTATTTTTAATGAAAAATAAATCAAAGTTGTTTTCAATTTTTCAGACCTTTTATAATGAAATCAAAACTCAGTTTGGTGTTCTGATTCGTATTTTGCGTAGTGACAATGCCCGTGAATTTTTGTCTCACAATTTTCAAACTATTATGGCCTCTCACGGCGTTCTTCACTAAACATCCTGTGCTTATACCCCTCAACAAAATGGGGTTGCTGAGCGCAAAAATAGACATCTTATTGAAACAACTCGGACCCTTTTATACCATGGTCATGTTCCCTTTCGTTTTTGGGGCGATGCGGTTCTCACTGCTTGCTATTTGATTAATCGCATGCCCTCTTCTGTTCTTGATAACCGGGTCCCCCATCCTGTTTCGTTCCCTCACCTACCCCTCCACTCTTTTCCGCCTCGTGTCTTCGAGTCGACATGTTTTGTCCATAATATCACTCTCGGTCTTAACAAACTGTCTGCTCGCTCCATCAAATGTGTTTTTCTTGGTTACCATCGATCTCAAAAGGGTTATAGGTGTTTTTCACCCACTCTTAAGCGTTATCTAGTCTCTGTCGTTGTCACATTCTTTGAGTCTGTTCCTTTCTTTGAGTCTCCTAACCTGCCTCTTCCACCCATCACTGAGGTCCTCCCTACTTTTCCTCCTCTTGTCCCTATTGACCCTGCTCCATTACCACCTTCTCCTATTAGTGCCCCGGTCCCTACTACTGGCCCTCTCCAGGTTTATCGTCGTCGACCACAGCCACCACCACTACCACCACCACCATTAGAGGTTGTAGAGATTACTGAAGCTCCTTTGGACTCTCATCCGGTACCACCTCCTTTACCAGCTCCAGCTCTGCCTCCTACGTCAGACCTTCCCATTGCTCCTCGAAAAGGTATTAGATCCACTCGTAACCCTTTTCCTCACTATGTTAATCTCAGTTACCATCGCCTTTCTTTATTGCATTATGCTTGCCTTTCCACCTTGTCTTCTGTGTCTATTCCTAAATCTCTAGGTGAAGCTTTATCTCATCCTGGGTGGCGACAAGCAATGATTGATGAAATGTGTGCACTTCAAAGTAATGGTACTTGGGCACTTGTTCCTCTTCTTCCTGGGAAGTCTGTTGTTGGTTGCCGGTGGATTTATACGGTCAAGGTTGGCCCTGATGGCACTCTTGATCTCCTAAAGGCTCGTTTGGTGGTAAATGGGTATACCTAGATATTTGGTTTGGATTATGGCAACACTTTCTCCTCAGTGGCGAAGATGGCTTCTGTTCGCCTTTTTTTGTCTATGGCTGCTATTCGCCATTGGTCCCTTCATCAACTAGATATCAAGAATGATTTTCTTTATGGTGATCTAGAAGAAGAAGTCTACATGGAGTAACCTCCAGGGTTTGTTGCTCAGGGGGAGTCTTCTGGCCTCGTGTGTCATCTACACAAGTCCTTGTATGGTCTCAAATAATCTCCCCGGGCTTGGTTTGGTTGATTCAGTACTGTTGTGCAGCAGTTTGGTATGACTCGTAGTGAGGCTAACGACTCTGTCTTCTATCGCCATATAGTCCGAGGCTGTATCTATTTGATTGTGTATGTGGACGACATTGTCATCACCGACAGTGATCACCAAGGTATAACTCAGATAAAACAACATCTCTGTCATCACTTTCAGACCAAAGATCTTGGCAAACTTCGTTATTTCTTGGGAATTGAAGTGGCACAATCCAAGGATGGCATAGTAATCTCACAAAGGAAGTATGCTATGGACATTCTTGAGGAAACAGGACTATTGAATGCAAAGCCAGTTGACACCCCTATGGATCCCAATGTTAGACTTTTACTGGATTAGGGGGAGCCACTTTCAGACCGAAGAATATATAGACGATTGGTTGGAAAACTTAACTATCTTACTATTACCTGTCTAGATATCTCCTTTGCAGTGAGTGTAGTGAGTTAATTTCTAAACTCACCTTGTGAAGGGCATTGGGATGCAGTGATTCATATTCTCAATTATATTAAGGGAGCTCCAGGAAAAGGCCTTATCTATGAAGACAAAGGACACACTCAGATTGTAGGGTACTCAGATGCTGATTGGGCAGGTTCTCCTATTGATAGGAGATCTACTTCTGGTTATTGTGTATCCATTGGGGGTAATCTGATTTCCTGGAAAAGTAAGAAACAAAATGTGGTTGCAAGATCAAGTGTCGAAGCAGAATATCGAGCATGGCCTCAACTACTTGCGAGCTCATTTGGTTAAAACAGCTTCTTAAAGAGCTTCAGTTTGGAAACGTTATGCAAATGACTCTTATTTGTGATAATCAAGCTACTTTGCATATCGCTTCCAATCCAGTATTTCATGAGAAGACGAAACACATTGAGATAGACTGTCACTTTATCAGAGAAAAGATCTTGTCTGGAGACATCACCACTAGCTTCGTCAATTCAAATGATCAACTGGCAGATGTTTTCACTAAGTCTTTGAGAAGTCCTCGAATAAACTATATTTGTAACAAGCTTGGTACATATGACTTATATACTCCAGCTTGAGGGGGAATGTTGAAAACGTGTAAATATCTTTTGTATTTATGTAGTTTCCTTGTATAGGCTAATCAGATTATAACCCTAATCCTTGTATTTATTATCATAGCTCTATATAAACAGCTCTCCATCGTGTAGTTGAGACACGCGGTTTCATCATATATCTCTCTTCCTTTTCTCTCTTTCAACAATTCTCTTGAAACTTTTACCACATCTTACTTTGCTTATTGGTGACCTAGAAATAAACTCTCTATGTTTATTTCCCTCAACTTAGCAAAAGTTGCTATTATCTGAGTCATTTTAAGTTATTTTTCAACTTCTGTGTTGCAACTAAGTGCCTAAATGAACTCAGTTTGTCACAAAACTTGACTAGCATGCTAAATAAGTCAAACGCTACCTTTGGTAACTATTTACCAATCTAACATATGTTTAAGGGTATTACATTTCTCCCCTCCTTTTTAAAATGTTGTCCCCAAAATTGCTCACCTCAAGTAAACAATTATGGTTAAACAAAACTCCACCTGGAACTTCTGCTTCCATGCAGTCCTTTTTCAGTACCAACTTCTCCTATCCACCTTCTCTTGACGAGATCTGCTTATCTTAAAGCTCTTGATCTCTATGCTTATGGATGGAAAGCTATACTAAAACATAACTTAGCTTTGAACTCCTTCTTATAAGGCTTTCAAAACCAAGTGTGAATCTAGTATCTCTATCAGACACTATATCCACTGAAACTCCATGAATCCTAACTATTTCTTTCAAAAGTAGTTAAACTACTTTATCTAGAAAATAGCTAACTTTACTTGGCGAAAGATGGGCAGATTATTTAATCTCACCATCTTTACCTGCAGTTTAACATATTCTATTATGTTCTTTAACATACTATGCCACTATACATCTTCCTTACTCTTGGAAAACCCTAGTAGCCTCTTGATAGATGGTATACTTTCCCTGGTGAGCTTCCTTCGGAATCCTTTTTCTTGATTTTGGACCCTCTTGGAAAATAAAGTTGTCTCTAAACTTCGTTATTCCCTCTTAGTCATAACAAAATCCTTTAGGGTTCCTTAGAAGATCTGCTCACACTCGTCCCTTAGAGCTTCATTCTCTTTCTGAGCTTCAAAGAAATCTGAGTCTTTAGGCCTTTTACTATGTCCAACTTGCTCACTGAGAGACTATCTGGAATTATAGTCACCGCTAGACTCAAATTCTCAAAAACTCTCAAGAAATTCACTCTCTCTTGGACTATCATTTGGGACACCTGTAGGAATTTCCTACCTAGTGCATCGACCACTTCTTTGGCCTTACCCGAATGATATCTCAACTCAAGGTTATGAGCCTTAAAAAACTCTATCCATCTATTCTGCTTTATGTTCAGCTTCTTCTGATCAACAAGCGTCTCAAGCTATCATGATCGCTGAGCACCTTTAACTGGACTCCTTATGAGTTATGTCTCCAAAACTATAAGGTAATCACCACTATGGTTAATTCCAAATTATACCTAGGGTAGTCCTTCTCTTGCAAACTTAACTGCATTAATGCGTAAGCATCTACCTACCTCTATTGCATCCGAACATACCTTAGTCCCATCTTCGAAGTATATCTGACTACCTCAAAGCTCTCACGGGAATTTAGAATTACCAATACTAACGTAGTAATCAACCTTCTCTTCTACTCTTGGAAAACAAACTCACTATCTAGAGTCCACTGCTGAGTACCACCTACCTTAACTGGCCTAATCCAGGTAGCACTAACTAAGAAAATCCACTGATAGATTCTGTATTCTTGGATACAATGGCTACTCTACCCATTGTACTTCTACTTAAACTCTACTAAAATTCTCTGTAATTTCTATCTTGAGAAATTACATAACTCTTAAACTGTACCACTTGTAATCCAAAACTGACTTTCGACTTACTTGGCACTTAATCACTTCTTTTCCAAAAGTTTCCAAAACTACCCTTGACATACTCTTCATGTCCTTTCGTAATCCTAGAAAACTCTCAAAAATCTACTCTTATTTACTCTATTTCTATGACAACTAAGTCTTAGATCATCTCCTGAGAAAATTTAAAGCTTCTCTCAACTGATATACTTGATTATCCTTCTCTTAGACGAAGACATTTATTCTTGATATTTCCTTTGTTCAACTTGCCTTTAACTTAAGGCACAGTCTCACACACCAACTAAACAAGAACATAACATCATTTGTCTCTTTAAAATAACCAAACCATACCAACAAGGTAAGCAAACTAGATTCACAAAGTAAATTAACATGATCTACAAAGTAAATCTATTCTCTTCTTATACACACCTTAAAAGATTTCTCTTTACATGTATTCTCATCTTATACCAAGTTGGAAGACTTTGTCGCTTCCTTTTTCCAAGAATCATCTCCCTTACGATGTCCTGGTTACTCACTTATGCAGCACATGGATTACCCATCAAAAACGGTCTACATCTATGTATCTTACCACATCTAGCACGTCTTGGTGACTTGAAGCTTGATATACCTCTTTCCTTAGAGTTGCTCATCTAAAAGCACTCTACTTATACGTATCATCACTCCAAGCTTCCACTGCATAACTCTGATACAAATTGAGATCACGAGGCACCCTTATTGATCTCAACATCTAATCTTTTCCTCTTTAAGAACCTCTACTAACTCTTGTTCCAACAAGGTTCTGAGATTATCTACTTCTACAACTCTATATTCACTGACTAGAGCGAAGAAGTCCTTAACCTTCTTTTGCATTGCAACTCTTCTAATGTCCTCTCCAAGTTCTACTTCAAATTTTACTTACTTCCAGTCTTTATCTGGGTTGGACGTAAAACAAGAAAAGAACTTTTGACACTCTTTGAATTGCTTTGTATACAGGTCTTCAGTAATATCCCCATGCTCCAACTTTAGGAATTCCTACTCCTTTGCTTTCTATAACTCAAGGGAATAATACTTATCTAGCAAAGTAACTTTAAACACCTCTCAGGTGGTTTGAGTACTAACCTTTTCTAGTAACCTCTCTGCTTCATCTCAATAGCTTTCGGCTTCTCCTACTAACCCTTAGGAAGCAAGGTCACCTTTTGTTCATCAGCGCACAACATGACCTCAAGGATCTCTTCCATCATGTGAAGTCATCTTCTGGCTCTGACTGAACCAAACTCTCCCTTGAAAACAAAGGAGTAACTTTCTTGAACTCTGAGAACTATTGATTCCTCAAAAGTTCCTTCTCGTCCCCGCAACTAACTATGCGAGTACTATTCTATCGCTTCTGATAGACTTCTACTAATGGCAGTCTGCTCTCTCAATACAGCAGTCATTTCTCTAAGAGCTCTGGTTATCTCCTCATTACCAGTCTTCTAGTCTCATAGGTTCACCTGGTAGTTGCCATAGTTTCCTGTACACATAGAATATTACATATTGAGTTAGCTAGGCTCAATATCATGTACTTGTGTACCAGTACCTATTAGCACACATACCTAAGGCTAGTCATGCAATTCCATCTGCATATCTCAAAAAGAGATAAAAGAATGCATAACTTTCTACTAAACTGCTACTTATGCCTAAGCATAGTTAGTCTATACTCAGGCTCAACAGGATGAATTGCTCTGATACCATAATGTAATATCCTAATACAGATATCTGGATATATCATAGTTACACAA
Source organism: Ormosia emarginata (assembly GCA_029884605.1). Taxonomy (NCBI): domain Eukaryota; kingdom Viridiplantae; phylum Streptophyta; class Magnoliopsida; order Fabales; family Fabaceae; genus Ormosia; species Ormosia emarginata. The sequence continues at coordinate 18,980,335 of JAQQTP010000074.1, read as the reverse complement.
CGATATATAAAGATAACGGTACTAGAAACGTCACTTCCTAATGTAACGCCCCTTTTTTTTCCCAACCTTAGTCGTAAAGGGTAAGGAGAAGGAACGTCACACAATTGTAAAACAATATACGAATGAACACGAGTAATTTGAAAACACACTTTATTCTTAATTTTTTTTTTACATGAGTCGGGTTAACACTTCTATTAAATGTACATAAGTACTTATTCGTGAATATATCGCATGAAAGAATTAAAATCCAATTTCCTTTTTCCATTGAGACGTTTGACAAATGGTCAAAAAGAAATCGACGTAGAGTGAAGTATTGATCATTCATAATATGGATAATTATATACTTTGTACCAAATATACAAGCCTGATTAATTACATTTTCAAGAGATATACAAAAAGCAAAAGGTGTACCTACCCCAAGAGATACAAATATACATGCCCACTAACCCAAGGATACATCAGGCTCCCTCAAAATAAACAGACAGCCCTCAGTAGCTATCTACCTAAAACAATATCTAAGACTGACGAGAACTAGAAGGAACCGTAGATGGATCCTCCATTGGGTCCTCGTCGTCCGACGAGACGTCCATCGCAACGACGGAACAACGGATAGGAGCCCGAGCAGTAGACAAGAAAGAGTCATCACGTGGGGTATAGTACATATCTGCCCACATGTCTCTTACAGGCATATAAAATTCCAGCCAAACAAAAGCATGGAAGTCAAAAATAGAAGCAGTGTAGCGTCCCCACGCTAAGGACACTGTCACTTCGCCATAGTACACGTATCGATCAGTCTGCACGTTGATATGCCAACAATCTGGACCACCATGAAAGTTGATCCGCACATAGCCAAAAAAACCATGGGGACGAAAAGACATCTTCGAGAACTTCAATCTCAGTCGAGATAAGGCCAAAAACCCTGGAACTCCGTAGGTTCCTTGTCCTCCTCACGAGCGTCTTCTTGGCGATACATGAACCAACCAAATAAAAGAAGTAGAGGAAAATTACAGAAAGAGGTGAGACATCCAGCTTTCAGTACCAAATTTGGCAGCAAGAAAATAATACGGCGCTGGACGCTCACGCATAACACGAATCATACATTTAACTATAGAAATATTAAAATTAACAGTAACAGTATAATGACCACCAATAGCAATAAAATCATCAATAACAGGCAGACAACAACAGTGTTCTCAGCAGTTAACAATTTAGGTAGTTATACAGTCATAGATGCTCATGTTCAATGCATTATGAGACTCACAATGCACAATGCAAGAGGGTACCACAAGTTCCTACTCCATGGAGCTAGACATAAACATCTTCGGAGTGAATGATCAAGGAGTAATACCAGTATCTCAGCAGCCTTAAAATACAGTGTGCTTTTCTTTCATAAAAATGTTTGCGCAATGGCTTATACATGGTACCTCAACAATTGATCACGACAAAGGACAGCGTCTCAGTCAGGATCATCGGTGTGTCCCATTGGTCTATCCCACGGCCCCAGTGGAGCTACTACTGTCTATTGTGAGACACCCAAACCCCGACGCCCCCAGGGTCAACAATATATGACACCTACGCTTAGTCTATTTGCACCCGCACATAGGTGTTATTCAACTCCTAGGCACACATTGCCTTACTAACCATGTCCAACGGACCACACATGCATGACGACACAATGTCCAATCATGTATGTTCATCATGGCATATCATATACTTATGCATACACATTCCATTTTCCCAAAGTCATGGCATCATGGTTTTCTCAAGTATGAAAATAACAAGGGCTTAGCCCACATAGGGATCCATAAGAAACATTGACAATATTCATATGTATTCATCCACAATATAATCATTCGTAACATATCGTATTTCATACCACTTAGGTCTCCACACTCCCTAATCTCATTCATGGTCTCTAATGTACATAATATTGAGTTCTCAAGTGGTAAGGCACTTCTTGAAGTTCATTATGGAATCACACTTTAGAATGTTCATTTTTATGAAATCTCCCTCTCTAGAAAGCTTCCCTTACAATTTAAGTCCTTTACTCCCTCTATGGTTGCACTATCTTCACCTTAAAACCTCAATATCATTTTACTGATACTTAGCTGTTTCTGTTACGAGCGCCTAGGCGCCACGTCTGAAGCGCCTGAGCGTTGGTGGAGCGCCTAGGCGCTTAAAACGAAGCGCCTGAACGCCCACCAGGTCGAGTTACAGGGGAAATTCTCTGTGTACATAGCGCCTGAGCGCCAGTGTAAAATCTGGAATTCTGCAGAATTCTTTTCTGCAGAACCGTGACCCCTTCACTATCAAAGTCCCTCATTCATTTTTTCCAACACCCCCAAAGTGTGATACTTAACATATAATCACATAATAGCTACATATAAGCTCAAAATCATCAAGACATACAATGCAAATCCATATATTCACACCAATCAAACAACCACAAAATCATGGAAATAACACAAAATAACAAAGAGACGGATCCAACATGGATTCTCTCATCAACAAGCACAAGACATTCCCTTACTACCAAGATTAGTTGAAGAGGATCATCTCCCTCTTACCTATTTGGAAGACAACACAATGTGCCACTCCTCCTTGCCCTAGATTTTCGTTTTCCTCCTTCAAGAAAAACCCCAATGTGAGTGATCACCACCATGTTCACTCAAACTATGAAAAATAGATTCTTGGTCACCAAGGTGATCAAGAGAAACGAAAATAGCAAGAAAAATGAAAGAAAGTTGAAGGCTTTACCTTAAAGCTCCAAGCTTTTGCTTCAATGGTGGAGGAAAAATGGAAGAAGAAGAAGAAGAACCAAAAGATGGCAACAAGAAAAGGTCTTGGAATGGAGTAAGAAAGTAAGAATCTTTGATGATGAAGCAAGCAAAGGATTGTTGCTTCCAAGAATGGTTGCACGGTGGAGAAGAAAAGGAAGAAGAAAGTGAAAGAGAGAAATGAGTATTTGGGGTTAGAGAAATGAGAGTGTAACATTAGGATAAATGAGAGGAATTACTTGGGCTTCCCTTTGAAGCTTCTGCCGTAGAAGAGTGGAGAAAGGGAGAGAGAAAAAAAATGGGCCAAATGGGAAATTTCATGGAAGCTTCCTATAATGGGCTCTTAAATTAGCTAAAATCTTTATTTTGAAAATAAGGCAAAAAGGGCTTGACACAAGGTAATTTTTTGAATAATGAGATAAGATTTTTATTACATGTTATTATTTATTGGACAACAGTTATTGTTGGCAGAAGTCAGCATTAACAAATCTGACAGATAAATCCTTTACAGTGTTTTATTATTTTAGCTGTTAGAGTTTCTCGAAAAATGTAAAACCTTGTAAACTGTGTCCGGCCTCGGGTTTAGTAAGATCCCCCGTCGACGTTTTCATAGTTCAAGGTTCTCGGAGAAAATATCTCATTTCTCCGGTTCCGCTCAGCACATACGTAAAACAAGGAATAATATTAAAATATTCTGGTTTCTCCGAAAAATCTAGAAAAATTCTAGAAAATCACAAATATTATAAAATGAATACGGATAGTAGAGAAATCAAATTTTGGGGTGTTACACCTCATACTATATTCTAACATATATCCATAATCACAATTGAGTAATTATAGAAAGCCTTGAGAGATTGCGGAAAAACTTAAACTCATATACAAACTTAGCCACAAGAGGGCTTATTGTAATACATATAACATAAAACTTACAAAACAAATATAAACTGATTACATAAGTTCTGTCTACTTAAAGCAATAAAAACTACTCTAGTCTTCATGCTTTCTCTTCTCACCCTTAGCAGGGTCTGTACCTCTGTACCTATATCTGTGCCTGCATCTGGATTTACATGGAATAACAACTGGGGTGAGAATTAATATTCTCAGTAAAAGTAATTCTAATACCATCTAACTATAACATTGTATATAACAATTATATAACAGATGCTATTATTCTAATTTAGGAGCTTCCTCCTCTTTTCTCATATCTGCACACTTTCTTATAGTGTGATATCAACCTATAGCCTACACACTGTTAATATATACAACGCCCATACTGCTGTAAATACTAATAGTGATGGACAATGCCCATATAATTATCCGTGAATGCAATGAGAATGATATGTAATATGAATATGCCTAAGGAATCCTAAGAGTATGTGGATGAAATGCAAATGCAGGGTTTTGTTTTTAAATACATGCAGAAGTTTATTTTGAAAACAAGGAAGTTTGCTAGGAACTAGTCAGTATATCATCCAGTGGTAATTAGAGGGAAAACTCATCCTCGCATTACACATATCCTAGCACGCTGAGAAATTCGGGCTTCATCCTTGCTCAAAGAGCGTCTTTGGATTTCCCACTTATCTCCTTTGGCCTTGGCACTGTCGAGACATCAGGGTTATGTCCTTCTCAAAAATCCTTCGAACACCTATCTATCTCCTTTTGCCTCCATGAATGAACATCAAAGGATACTCACCAAGATCGATACTACTTGACTAATTCGTAGACTTACATACGTACTTATATACTTAGTTCCTTTACGATCTAAGCATATTCTCCTAGGAACTTTGGCTTTTTATGTTTACCCTTTGTAACGAGGAGAATCTATAACCTCATACTACATGTAACCTTAGCATTTGGTTAGAAATACTTGTCCCCTTAGGAACTTCTCTGATTTCTTACCCTCTTAGCTAAATGACCTCGCATCATATAACGTTACATTCTCAGGTAAACATTACTAGACCATTTCTCATACTTGTACCTAACTCCACCTCATCACTCATATCTCTTAAGTGATTTCTAATGCAACACTATGTTGCTGAGGTATCAGATACTTACCTATGGCAAACCACTAATCTTGGTTGCACTAAGGTTCTTTCTCTTCACATACATACTAGATTAACTAACTAGTGTGTGAAAAGCTTAGTGTTATGTTTATCTCTTACATAAACACCATCTTAACTTTCCTATAGACTCAACTCTTCCTTGTGAAAGAGACTATTTTAACTAATGCCTCATTCAACCTTACTTAAAGGAATGAGTGAACATTTCTCTAGAACTTTGTATACTTAATGAATGTAACAAGCTTACAAGTTAACATTCATTCTATTGTGTATTCTACAATGCACAAGGTCTCACTTAACTAGAGACTTAGTACATAAACATTCTATATTTGGAACGGATACACCATCTCATCTTATCTCCACTCGAGTAACCTAACTCAAGTGTAATTCTTACTTACAACTCTTAGTTGTTCAAGGTCCTAGGCATCTTCCAAAGATAATCCACTACTCTTGGATATCCTAAGGTTCATACCTTTCTCATTCTCTACTAGAGTGAATACTATTATGCATACTAGCATACTTGTCTTCATTGCACCATCTCATCACATCTTAAGTGATATCTAATGCAACACTAAGTTGCCTAAGGTGCTACTAAAAATTCTAGTGTCTAACTTTCTCAAAAACACCTCAAATCTTGCCTAAAAAGGCTGATTTTCAAGATTGCACCAAACATGCATCATAACTTCTAAAATTCTGAATTTTTATGAGCACATAGCTTTTTCTCATATCTTTCCAATGCCACAAACCTTGCTTCAATTGGCTAAGTGTAGCCAAAGTTATGCGACATTTTGCAGAGGCCAAAACAGAGCATTCTCTGATTTACCCATTTCTGACCTAACTTTAAACTGAAACTGGGAATAAACTACATGTGAGAAAATTCTGAAATTTTTACCACATGAAGCCTTGTGTCTTAGCTTTCAAATGGCATCAGTTTCATGTCCATACGACATCGGAGCAAGAATTATGCAATCTGGTTTACTGACTGCTAGAATGTCTTTTTCTACAGAATTTGTCTCAAATTCAAACAGAATCTGGTATTGATTGGCTTAGTGTAAAATTCTAAAATTTTTACCACAAGAATCCTTATGTCTTAGCTTTCAAATGGCTCTGGAATCAGGTCATTTTGATATCTACAGCCCAAGTTATGCAACAAACACTGTAGGCTGTTCAGAATTTTCCTGTTCTGGTTTCAGGCCTCACGCCGCGGCGCCACACTCCCCATGCCGCGGCGCCCATAACAGAAGCACGATTCTGCATAATACTACAGGGCGAGGTACTATTCTAATGGTCATTTGCACGAATTTTGGTCATTTTCAATCTGTTTCTAAGTGATTCTAAGTTCCTAACTAGTTCATTAACACTGAGGAAACATCAATCACCATTCTAAACCTCTTGATTTGGATTCTTGAACCAAAATCATGCATGCTTGACCCTAAACCCCGAAATGGGCATCAATGGTTTACATGAATATTTCTAGGTTTCTAAATTCATTTTATGACATGAACAAGTCATAATTGATCTAAGAAACATATCCATGCAAACCAAACACATCAAACTCATCTAGAACTCAATTTAGCATATTAGGTTGTTAATATGCATACATAGAGAATATAGAGAAAATAGATGAGTGGAAGTTCTAAACCTCTACCTCTTGAAGACTCTTGAAGATCTTGAAACCTTGAACTTGATCATTGATCTTCCTCTTCCTTTTTTCCCCTTCCCTTCTTCTTCTCCCCTTTCTCCCTTTTCTTTCTTTTCTCTCTTCTTTCTCTGTTTTCGATTCTCTGCCGAGGGAGAAGAAAGAAATAAGGGAGGTGGGACATGGAGGGAATTAAGGAAAAAGATTAACTTAAGTTTCTACACTGAAACTTATATCTGTTAAGGACACTTGAATCATGCTAATTCAAGTTTCCCAGCTTCTAACAACTTTAGAATAAATCATAGGATTCATCTAAATTGTTGTTTCACAATTTTCATGATTTTTTATATCTGCTGCTAGTCATTCGGTATTAAAACGCACAACCAGTATGCCTAAAAATACCAAACTGACTCTGATTCTCTTGAAACTTTTACCACATCTTACTTGACTTATTTGTGACCTAGAAATAAACTCTCTATGTTTATTTCCCTCAACTTAGGAAAAGTTGCTATTATCTGAGTCATTTTAAGCTACTTTTCAACTTCTGTGTTGCAACTAAGTGCCTAAATGAACTCAGTTTGTCACAAAACTTGACTGACATGCTAAACAAGTCAAACGCTACCTTTGGTAACTATTTACCAATCTAACATGTGTTTAAGCGTATTACATTGCCCACACAAAGGAGTCATATGTTACAGATGTGGAAAGCCTGGACATTTCTCCAAAGAATGTGATCAATTGAAAGCGGAACCCTCATTGGGGAACGTCCGTACTACAAGACCACAGCCGGGCGGTCGTGTATATACTATGAGCGGGGAGGAAGCCGCCAGGTCAGAGACTTAATTATGGAGGAGTGTGCCATTGAAGGTAATCCTTTAATCATATTATATGATTTAGGAGCAACCCGCTCATTCATTGCTTGTGGTTGAGTGGAGCGTTTGGGATTATGTGTGACTACATTGTCTTATGACTTGAGTGTTGCTAATCCTACTGATAAGCCTGTGATTACTACAAAAGTATGCTTGAATTGCCCTGTTTGTGTTAGGGATAGAATCTTTCATGTTGACTTAATATGTTTGCCTCTTTCCAAGATTAATGTAATTTTAGGAATGAATTAGTTGTCTTCTAACCATATCTTAATAGATTGTTCAAGTAAGACACTAGTTTTTCCTGAGGCTAAGGATTCTAGATTCCTAACGGCCACTCAAGTAGAAGCTTGTTTGAAGGAAGGAGATCAGGGGTATTTATTGTTGTCTTCTTTGGAGGTTCAGTGTGAAGATGTCTTGAAAGATATTTTCGTAGTTAATGAATTTCCTGAAGTGTTTCCTGAAGATATACTTGGACTACCGCCAGTAAGAGAAATAGTTTGCTATTGATCTAGTACCTGGAGCTGGACCAATATCTATGGCGCCTTATAGGATTGCGCCGGCAGAGTTAGCAAAGCTTAAGAAATAGTTGGAGGAGTTGTTGGAGAAGCAATTCGTGAGACCTAGTGTGTCACAATGGGGAGCTCCAGTATTGTTGGTTAAGAAGAAGGATGGGACTTCTCATTTATGCACAGACTACCAACAGTTGAACAAAATTACGATTAAGAATAAATATCCACTTCCAAGAATTGATGATCTGATGGATCAACTGCGAGGAGCCGCGATATTTTCCAAGATTGATTTACATTCTGGTTATTACCAGATTAGTGTGAAGGTGGAAGATATTCCCAAGACAGCATTTCGGATGTGTTATGGGCATTACGAGTATCAAGTGATGCCGTTTGGTGTGACTAATGCACCTGCCATATTCATGGATTTCATTAATAGAATTTTTTGTTCGTACTTTGACAAGTTTGTTGTTGTCTTTATTGACGACATTTTAATCTACTCTCGAAGTCAGGAGGAACATGCTGAGCATCTCAGAGTGGTTCTCCAGATATTAAAAAAGAATAAGCTATATGCAAAGTTGTCTAAATGTGAATTTTGGTTAAGTAAAGTTTAGTTTTTGGGACACATGATATTGGAGGAAGGGATTGAAGTAGATGCTTCAAAGGTGGAGACGATTCTTGAATGGGAAAGGCCGAAGACTATATCGAAGATCCGTAGTTTCATCGGATTAGCCGGTTACTATCGATGGCTTATTGAGAAGTTTTCCAAGATAGCGGGACCTCTTACCCAACTTACACAAAAGAATCAACCGTTTGCATGGACTGATGCATGCGAAGAAAGTTTTCAAGAGTTAAAAAGGCGATCGACTATTTCATTGGTATTGATTCTACCTGATCTGAATGAACCCTTCGAAGTATATTGCAATGCTTCGTACCAAGGATTGAGCTATGTGCTTATGCAAAACCGATAGGTTGTGGCATATGCTTCAAGGCAACTAAAGGTACATGAGAGGAATTATCCTACTCACGAATTAGAATTAGCAGCTGTGGTGTTTGCATTGAAAATGTAGAGACATTTTCTATATGGTGCGACTTTCAATGTCTTTAGTGATCATAAAAGCTTAAAGTATTTGTTCGACCAGAAAGAGTTGAACATGAGGCAGAGGCGTTGGCTGGAATTTTTGAAGGACTATGATTTCCAATTACAGTATCATCCCAAGAAGGCGAATATCGTAGCGGATGCTTTAAGTAGGAAGATGCTTAGTGCTTCTATTATAATGATTAAGGAGAGAGAACTGATAGAAGAATTTCAAGATATGCAGTTATTTGTGAAGTTGACACCACGGAAGATGTGTTTAAACATGATCACTATTTCAAATAGTTTGATGGATAAAATCCGAGAAGGACAGAACGATGACCAATATTTACAAGAAGCAAAGAAGTAAGGAGTCAAGGTGCGGTGTTGGAATTTAGAGAAGAAGTTGACGGAAGTTTAAAATTCAAAGGAAGAATTTGTGTGCCTAATAATCAAGGACTTAGGAGATTGATTTTGAATGAAGCTCATAGGAGTAAGTTGAGTATGCATCCAGGAGCCACAAAGATGTATCAAGATTTGAAACAGCTATATTAGTGGCAAGGAATGAAGAAAGAGGTCGTTGAATGCGTATCATCTTGCTTAGTATGTCAGAAGGCTAAGGTTGAACATCAAAGATCATCTGGAATGTTACAGCCTTTGCCTATTCCTAAATAGAAATGGGATGATATAGTAATGGATTTTGTGACGAGACTACCAAAGACTCGAAGAGGTCATGATGCTATATGGGTAGTTATTAATCGGCTTATAAAGTCGGTGCACTTTTTACCAATTAATATCAAGTACTCAATGGAGAGGTTGACCCAAGTGTACATCGGCGAAATCATCAAACTTCATGGTGTACCTTCCAGTATTATTTCGAATCGAGATCCGAGATTTACATCGAGGTTTTGGAATAGTTTGCAGGAAGCGATGGGAACAAAGCTACATCTAAGTTCTGCTTACCATCCACAAATTGATGGTCAGTCAAAAAGGATGATTCACTCATTAGTGGACTTGTTGAAAGCATGCGTTTTAGAACAAACTGGATGTTGGGATGAATTCTTACCACTGATAGAGTTCACTTACAACAACAGTTTTCATTGGAGCATAGGAATGGCACCCTATGAGGTGTTGTATGGGAGACGATGCAGAATGCCGTTGTGTTAGTATCAAGATGAGGAAAGTGTTGTTTTAGGGCCAGAGCTTGTCCAAAAGACTACAAAAAAAATGAAGATGATTCAAGACAAGATGAGGACAACTCAAACTCAACAAAAGAACTAATATGATAAAAGAAGGAGACCATTAGAGTTTGAAGAAGGTGACCATGTAATTTTGCGCATGACACCTACAATCGAAGTCGAACGAGTGATTTAGTCCAAGAAGCTCACTCCAAGGTTTATCGGGCCATATCAGATTGATGATCACATATTTTATACATTAATAAACTCTTATTTTTAGTCATTTACACTCTCTATGTACTTAATTGATTAAGTCTAGTTATGTTTTGTAAGTTTGGACTCAAATTGGACTTAATTGATTTTTTTAGTACTATTTTGGTCTTATGCTATTTCTGTATTTCGGCCATATCTTGAGTTTTAAATGTCTGTTAATTATGAATTTTACCTTGTAGGAAAGATAAGAGAGAGCTCTACAACTTTGATGAAGAGCTCAAAGTCTCAATCAGACATCTAGTAGAGCTAATTGGGCTTGGAAGACAGAACACGAGTTTTGTGTCTGAATCCTGAACAGTGTACAGTAATCAGAGCATAACTCGGGCTGCAAGAATTATCTTGGGCTGAAATTTAGATATTTGAAAGTTAAGACCCAGATCTAAAACTTTCATGTTGAACACAAAACTTGATTCGGGCTCCTTGCTGGTGATATTGGGTCTGAAATTCAAAACAGAGGTGCTGAAACTGGGCCTGAACAGTTTATAGTAATTGGGTCATATCTTGGGCTGTAGGATTAATTTTTTGGTGATTCTAGAGCCATTGGAAAGCTTAGACAATTTCCTAGAACTTTCATGAAGACCACTTGGCTCGAAAATGACGAAATCAATGACTTAAGCAATGAATGATTTCGGAGACAAGAAATCTCAATGATTTTTCACTCTTATCCTCACCATTTGGCATTCTCCACTCATTCATCCACTCATCCCACCTACCCTTAATCAGCCCCTTTGTCATTTTGTATCCCTAATCCTCTATAAAAGGCACCTTTGGCTGACTATCTGGGACACTTGGTGTTAGGCTTAGTTTGTACAAGTTAAGGTTATGCTTGTTTATTGTTTTCCTTTGTTGTAATTTTCTCTTGTTCTAAATTGAAGTCATGTTCATCTTTCTCTTCTTCTCTCTTTCTTTCTTCTTATCCATGAGTAACTAAATCTTCATCTTGCTTGGGTGAAAGGGTGAAGCTCTTGGTAATGAAATAAGGTTAGATTATTTTATTTCTTGTGCTTAAATGATATATTATTAAATGAACAGTATATGTGTTGTATTTTGTTTCCAATCAATTTAGAAACCTTCTTTGTTAATGGTGATCTTGATTTATTGTAGACAATAGGATTGGCACAGTGAATGCTTGAACTCATTTACAAATGTTGGTAGATAATTAAAGGAATCGTAATATGATTACATATATAATTGAACTTTGAATGTTATATTTTCCGATTGGAACCTCCGTTGTGTGTGGATTTCAATTGAGTTAAAAAGAGAAATAATCTTACCTTTAATTTATTACCAAGAGTGGATCTCCTAACCCAAGCAAGCCCTTAAATTCATTTGTGAACTTGTTTTATTACTTTTGGTGTTGTGACAAATCCTTTTCTTACCTCAATTAATTTTTCTTCATCGATTCCCTGTGGATCGACCTCGGACTCCCGAGAAATTTATTACTTGAGACAACCTGTACTTGGGTTTGCATCTTTTAAAATCCCGCAGTCAAGTTTTTGGCGCCGTTGCCGGGGACTTGATTTGAAGTTTTGATTTATTGAGGTTCGTTTTCTTTAATAAAATCTATTCTTTCTTCTCCCTTATCGGAACAAAAGATCGGCTTGCCGATCCTTTAGTTTCTTTACTAACTCTCTAACTTTCTAACTATCTAACTCTAACTTACTAACTTGCTAACATACTAACTTTGTAACTTTTATATTTATGTCATTTATTTTTGTTTTTAATTTTATTATTTTTATTTTCGTCATTTTTTTTTTTGTCAGTGGGGGTAACTCTCCCTTTTTTTATTTTACACACTAACTTTGTGGGGGAAACTCTCCCTTTTACTTTTCTGTTATTTAATTTTTTGCACTTTATTTTTATTTTTATTTTTATTTTTGGGTGGTTGGTTTATTATCCCACCTTTGTTATATATTTAATGGTAAGTTACACCACCAGCTTGTACATTATTTTTTTATTTATTTATTTTTAGTTATTTATGTATTTATGCTTAATTGGTATCGTGATTTAAATTCTGGTCGTTTAGTTAAAATTAACCGTGGCACTTTATATATTGATTTGTTTGAATCACAATCACACACAATTGACACAATGGCTGACAATGAAAGTGTACATGATGAACCTGAAAATCAACCGTTGTGAACCATGCGTGAATATTTGCAACCACCTCAAAATTCTAGTCCATCATGTTTTATCTTTCCACTCAATGCCAACAATTTTAGATTTAAGCCTAGTATGATTTCTTTACTTCCTAATTTTCATGGTTTAGAATCTAAAAGTCCATATTTACATCTGAAAGAATTTGAGGAAGTATGTATTACCTTCAATGATCAAAATTGCACTGAAGAGATTGTTAAGCTTAAATTGTTTCCTTTTTCTTTAAAAGATAAAGCAAAATCTTGGCTTAACACTTTGAAACCAAGATCAATTGGCACATGACAAGAAATGCAAGGTGAGTTCTTAAAGAAATTTTTTCCAACACATAAAACCAATGCTATGAAAAGACAAATCCAAAATTTTTCCCAAAATTCAAATGAAGCATATTTTCAATGTTGGGAACGATTTAAAGATTTGTTAAATTCTTGCCCACATCATGGTTTTGAAAAATGGCGCACTATAAGCTTCTTTTATGAAGGTTTAACTCCTGAAACTAAACAATTTATGGAAACAATGTGCAATGGTGAGTTTCTTGATAAAGAACCTGATGAAGCTTTAGACTATTTGAACCAGTTGGCTGAAAATTCTCAATCTTGGCATAGTACTAACACTTCTGAAAATTCAATTAGATCTAATCTTGCAAGTGCTAATAAAGGAAAATATGACCTTAGTCAAGAGGAAGATCTAAATGCTAGGTTTGCCAGTTTAGCCAGAAAGGTGGAAGCCATGAAATTAAGAAAAGCAAAAGAAATTAAACCTGTGCAAAATGAAGAAATTTGTGGCATTTGTGATGACTTAGGGCACCCAACACATGAATGTCCTAACATTCTTGTTTTTAAAGAAGTTGTACATGAGCAAGTAAATGCAATGAATAATTTTAAAAAGCCATTTACTTCTTCTTTTTCAGATACATACAATCCGGGATGGAGAAATCACCTGAACTTCAGCTGGAGGAACAATACTCAGTCACAATTCATGCAACCACTACCTCCTCAAGCACAACAGGACTCTCAAAATTCTCAAGGATATGCACCTTATGTCCCACCATATAGGAAAAACCTTGAGGAAACACTGCATGCATTCATAGAAAAGCAAGAGGCCATTAATAAACAAAACAATCAAACCATGAATGACATAAAAGAAACTCTTGCCAAACTTACTTCTGCTCTCACCATTCATGTGAAAGGAAAATTTCCTTCTCAACCTCAACCAAATCCCAAAGGTCAGTACAGTCTAAATGAAAGGAGTTCAAAAAACCAATAAATGGACCAAGTCAAGTCGGTGATAACTCTTAGGAGTGGAATGGTTATTGAAAAAAAAATTCCTAAATCATGTGAGAAAGAAGATGAACCAATTCCCCAAGAAAATGAAGAAGCTGACCAAAAGGAAACCAAACTCTCTCCTTCACCCCCATTTCCTCAAGCATTGAATAACCCAAAGAAATTGGACCACCGCACTGAAATTTTTGAAATTTTGAAACAAGTGAAGATCAATATTCCTCTATTAGATGCTATCAAACAAATTCCTTCTTATGCCAAATATTTGAAGGACTTGTGCACTGTTAAAAGGAAACTAAATGTGAAAAAGAAAGCATTTTTAGTCAACAGTAAGCTCCATTCTTCAGAATAATAATGCGTTGAAATATAAAGACCCTGGTTGTCCTACAATTTCATGCATTATTGGATAACATAAAATTGAAAAAGCTTTACTTGATCTTGGTGCTAGTGTCAATTTGCTTCCATATTCAGTTTATCAGCAACTCAACTTAGGTGAGTTAAAACCAACTTCTGTAACTCTTCTACTTGCAGATAGATCAATCAAAATTCCAAGAGGAATAGTGGAAGATGTGTTAGTTCAAGTTGATAAATTCATATATCCTGTGGATTTTATTATCTTGGATACTGAACCTATGGTTGATAGTTGCAAGTCAATTCCTATTATTTTAGGCCGTCCATTTTTAGCAACATCTAATGCTTTGATAAATTGCAGAAATGGAGTGGTGAAGCTAACATTTGGAAACATGACACTAGAGCTTAATGTTTTTAACATGTGCAAGCAACCACAGGAAGTCCTTGATGAAAAAGAGGAAGTTGAAGGAATTGAAGCCATTATAGATGATCATCTTCAAACAAAGAGTTCTTCTGACCCATTAGAAATTTGTTTAGTCAATTCATTGGATTCAGGCATGCAATTAGAAGATGATATCTCTGAAATATGTTCTTTGCTTGATTGTACACAGGTAATAGAGTACAAGGGATGGAAACCAAGATTTGAAGAGCTAAAACCCATGAATGATAATGCCCATGAAGAAGTACCCACACTTGAACTAAAGCCATTACCTGCTGGGTTGAAGTACATATTTTTGGGAGAAAAGCAAAACTTTCCAGTGGTAATTTCCTCGTCTCTTACTGAAGAACAAGAAGGTAAGTTAACAGAAGTACTTAAAAGGCATAAAAGTGCAATTGGATGGACATTAAAGGACATAAAAGGCATTAATCCATTAATTTGTACACATAGAATACATTTAGAGGATAATGCTAAAATTTCTCAACAACCACAAAAAAGATTAAATTCACATATGAAAGAGGTAGTTAGAGCTGAAGTCCTTAAATTGCTTGATGTTGGAATTATCTATCCTATCTCTGATAGTCAATGGGTAAGCCCTACACAAGTTGTGCCTAAGAAATCTAGAATAACAGTGGTTGAAAATGATAAAGGTGAATTAATACCTACGCGAGTCTCGTCTAGTTGGCGTATGTGTATTGATTTTAGAAAATTAAATGTTGCTACTAGGAAAGATCATTTTCCCTTGCCATTTCTTGATCAAATTCTAGAAAGGGTAGCAAGACATCCATACTACTGTTTTCTTGATGGTTTTTCCAGTTATCATCAAATACCAATTGCATTGGAAGATCAAGAAAAGACCACTTTTACATGTCTTTTTGGTACTTTTGCATATAGAAGAATGCCTTTTGGCCTTTGTAATGCTCCGGCAACATTTCAAAGATGCATGTTAAGCATTTTTAGTGACATAATTGAGCATTATTTAGAGGTTTTCATGGATGATTTGACAGTTTTTGGAAATTCTTTTGAAAATTGTCTTGATAATTTGGAAAAAGTTCTTAAAAGATGCGAAGAAAAAGGATTTGTGCTAAACTGGGAAAAATGTCATTACATGGTTACCTCAGGAATAGTGTTAGGTCATGTGATTTCTTCTAAAAGAATTGAAGTTGATAAGGCCAAAGTTGAATTAATTGCTCATTTGCCTTCCCCAAAAACAGTCAAAGAAGTTTGTTCCTTTTTAGGACATGTAGAATTTTACAGAAGATTCATTAAGGACTTTAGTGTCATATCTAGACCATTATGTAATCTTCTGTTGAAAGATGCACCATTTGATTGGACTCAAGAATGTCAAAAATCTTTTGAAAAATTAATTGGTCTTCTGACATCTGCTCCTATCATGCAATCTCCTGACTGGTTTTTACCTTTTGAGTTAATGTGTGATGCTAGTGATTTTGCTGTGGGCGCTGTTTTAGGCCAAAGAAAGGAAGGTAAGCCTCATGTGATTTGTTACGCAAGTAGAACTTTAAACAGTACACAAATGAATTACACCACTACTGAAAAAGAACTACTTGCTGTAATTTTTACACTTGACAAATTTCAATCTTACTTAATTGGCTCTTCTATTGTGATTTTCACTGATCATTCTGCTATTAGATATTTGATGTCTAAGTAGGATGGCAAACCAAGATTGATACGGTGGATCTTGTTGCTTCAAGAATTCAACATTACAATAAAAGATAAGAAAGGATCCGAAAATGTTGTCACTGATCCTTTGTCCAGACTTACAATAGGCTCACCTTTTGATAGCACACCTATCAATGATTCTTTTCCTGATGAATTTTTATTTTCTGTCAATTCCATGCCTTTGTTTGCTAACATAGTCAACTTTCTTGTAACAAGAAAGATGCCGCCTCAATGGGTGCACCAAGATAGAAGGAAATTTTTGACAGAGTTGAAAAATTTTTATTGGGTTGACCCATACTTGTTCAAATATTGTGCTGATCAAATCTTTCAGAGATGTGTGCCTGACAGTGAGGTAGGTAGTGTTATTAAATTTTGTCACTCGGAAGCATGTGGAGGTCACTTCTCTTCAAAGAAAACAGCTGCGAAAATCTTGCAGTGTGGATTCTATTGGCCCACTTTGTTTAAGGACTGCTATACTTTTTGCAAAAGTTTTGAAAATTGTCAAAAGTTGGGCTCAATTTCAAAAAGAAACATGATGCCTCTAAACCCCATCCTTATCATTGAAATTTTTTATTGTTGGGGAATTGATTTCATGGGTCCATTTCCATCTTCATTTGAATTTCTGTATATCTTGGTTGCAGTTGATTATGTTTCAAAATGGATTGAGGCGATTCCATGCCAACACAATGATCATAAAACTGTTCTCAAATTTTTAAAAGAAAATATCTTGTGTCGATTTGGAATCCCTTGAGCTATCATAAGTGATGGGGGAACACATTTTTGCAATAAACCATTTGAATCTTTAATGAAGAAATATGGTATTACACACAAAATTGCCACCCCTTATCATCCTTAGACAAGTGGACAAGTTGAATTGGCAAATAAGGAGATTAAACAAATTTTGAAAAAAACGGTTAACCCAAATCGTAAAGATTGGTCTTTAAGACTAAACGATGCACGTTGGGCTTACCGTACTGCTTTCAAAACATCTTTGGGCATGTCACCCTATCGGTTAGTCTATGGAAAACCTTGTCACTTGCCTGTAGAATTGGAACATAAAGCATTTTGGGCCATTAAAGCTTTCAATCTAAATCTTGATGGTGCTTGCAATATATGCAAATTGCAATTAAATGAACTTGAGGAATTGAGAAATGATGCATATGAGAACTCAAAGATTTATAAAGCCAGAACAAAAGCTTTTCATGACAAGACAATTTTGAGAAAATCTTTTGAAATTGGTCAAAAAGTTCTGCTTTATAATTCTCGTCTGCACCTATTCCCTGGAAAATTGAGATCTAGATGGAGTGGTCCTTTTGTTGTCAAACACGTGTATCCTCATGGAGCCGTAGATATTGAGAATCCTAGGAATGGTAATGTGTTTAAAGTTAATGGACAAAGGCTCAAACCATTTCTGGAAAACCAAGTTAATGAGGTAGAATTCATCTCTCTTTTTGATCCTTGTTATGAATAGAATTCACTCTAATTTTGTTGCCTTGTTTTTGCAGTTCTTTGTGTTGCCGGTTAAGTGGAGGATACGGTACTCCGTGACTCTCAAGTTGGTTTGTTTTTCAGTTTCCCAAAATAACTGAATCCTTCTTCTCCCTTAAAATGGATGCCATTCTTTCAAACTTGAGAAAATATTTTCCTTCTCTCCCTCAAAATGCTCTGAAAAAATCTACAAAGTTTGATGTGAAAGATTGAGATTGTTAATGCACAAAGGTATGCCAGAAGATGTACGCTAGATAATTGAAGCAAAGGTCCAACTAGCAGGTGAGTCTTCAATTTTATTTGACTCATACATGCCAGGTCTTGGAAGAAGTTCGTATTCTAAAATGAGAAGAGCAAAAAGGTTACAAGTCTGTTACAAATGTGGACGATGGAATTGTAACATGCAATGCCGTTCTTTGGGGATTGTTTTTGCAAATAGATCCTTCATTAAGAATGGACTGAGTAAGGAGTCATTAGATGATATCTTATTGACTCTTGAGACGCGTTCTTATAGATTGATGCAGGGTGAAATTCTTAATTTGTGGAATCTCTTCAAGGATGAAGAAAAACGCTACAGTCTTGGGAATCTGACTCTAAAAGACCCTGTTTGCCAATTTATAAGAAAATTGGATGGGAAGCTTATCCTCGACTTATAGAAGGCGTTTAAGCCGTTACTGGACGTTAAACCAGAGGCAGATGTGAGCCATATCCACAACAATCTATACATATCATCTTCTTCTTCTTCATGTAATCTTTAAAAAAAAAAAGAGAAAAAAAAATTCAAAAAAAAAGAAAAAGAAAAAAAGGAAAAAAAAATGTTTCAACAAGGGCGATCCGGAAGGAGTATCATGGCTTTAATTAGTTGTGGAGCCCCAGCCTTTGGCTGACCCGCCATTGACTCCGGTGGACCTTTACACGTTTTTTTTTTTTTTTAAAAGTTCGTGAGTGTCTATTGCACTGGTGACACGCAGTATAAAGATATGCCACTACTGCACTCATGACGCGCAGTATATAGATATGCCATGAAAGCTGTACATACAGGTATGTCATCATTTGCTATTATATCTCTTTTATCTTTGTATGATTTTGTTTGTATTTTGGTTTTGGACAGACGATCCTTTGAGCAAGGTCCTTCGGGGGTTTCTAGACTTCTTTACCCCGATGGTTTTCTTGAAGTCACACAAAAAAAAAAAAAATCCTTTACCTTTGATCTTTGATCCCGATCCAAAGAATAACTCGAGATAGATTGGTCAGCAGGAGGCAGTGAGGGAAACAGGATGAAAAAGGAGCCAGATTTGACACTTCCTTTAAAGCTTTCCTTTACTTTGGATTTATCATACTTTGTTTTTGTTTAAATTTGTGTCAGTGTTCTCCAACAGGTAATATCTTCTATCCTTTACTCATCTATATTTTAACATTGAGGACAATGTTGTGATCTAGTTGGGGGGGAAGGATAGTTGACCCCAAAAAAAAATGTTTGTTTTGTTTGGGAAGTATGATATGATTGTCATGGACTTACTAAACTAATTAGTGATGGCAGAGTAAGGACTAATTTTACTTCTGAGACGCATCTTAATTGGTGGCAGAGTAAGGAGTTTTTAGGTAGTAATTAATTAGTATTGCTTTGTGGAAGTAACAAAGTTTTTGTCTTTTGATTTCCTTGGAAAGATTCAAGCGAATGCACTCTTACAGCCTTGGAAGCAATTGAAATTCAGGAATCATAGCATGATTGAAAAAATTAGTGGGAAAACAATATGTTGCGCGCGTTATTGAAATGTATTAAAGCACATTTAGGAAACATTACCTCTGATTGTTAAATGAGCAACACTTTATTAGTGTTGTATTTTATCAAAAAAAGCATGCCTAAATGTATAATATGGTAACGCTTAAAAAACATACCCTTTACACTTTAAAGATACGCTTTTCAAGTATTTCCAAAAAAATCGTTGCCAAAACCATTCAAAAAAGGCTACTTTAATAAAAGTGTTGCTTATTAAGATTCAATACTACACTTTTTAAGTGTGGCTTACAAAAATGTAGCCATAGGCCAATTTTGTTGTATTAAAACTTACCACCTAGGTATCCATTTAAGAGAATAGAATAAGATACCAAAGAAACACATTTCATTACCAAATTGCACCAATAATCATTAAATCCCAATGTTCTCATCATAGAATATGGAAAAACCCATTACACTCTGTCATAAGCCTTGCTCATGTCATGTTAGCCATGACAATCATCACCCAAGAGAGGGGTGAATTGGGTGATCACAAATTTTTAAAACAACTTTGAGAAATTATACATTTTAATATTTTCAATCAACACGTGCAACGGAATAAGTTTAACAAAGATACAATTATTGTAGATTACTCAAATACAACTTGGGTTATAAGATAAATTAAGCAAATAAGCTTGATATCAAGTTCTTAAAATCAAAACATCAAGATGACAAGATATGCAATAAATAAATATATTGCACTAAATATTGAAATTAAAGAGTGTAGGGAAGAGAGAATCAAACTCAAGAATTTATCCTGGTTCAGTCACTAACCACTTATGGCCTACATCCAAGCCCCAAGCTTAACTTGAGATTTTCTTCATTATCTCCTAGACTTTATGGGTGCTAGGAAAACCCTTGTACAAGCAAGAGTACTCCTCACACCTTGGGATACCTCACCGTTGTGCTAGAGCCTCCAACTCTTCAAGTTTCACAGGTGCTTAAAAAACCTTTACATTCAAGAGTCATCACAACACCTTTGGGATACCTCACCATTTGTGTTTGAGTCTCACTGTAAGGGATACCTCACCATTTTTCTCTTGAGGGATACCTCACCCTCTTATAATGATTTTAAGATGAAGACAAATATTAAAAACTCTCACAAGAGTAGATATACAACTTGAAGAATAAAGGAATAGAAGGATTTTTCAATAAAGAGCTCAAAATATGATTTTGATGATTCAAGGACCAAATCGAGTGTTCTAGAGTTGTAAAAGCTTCAAACAACACTTATATATAGAGCCCAAGTGATTAAATAGTCGTTGGTAGTGTTTAAAAAAGATTTCTTATGAAAATGAGCCGTTTATAGCCTTTGGGAATGTTTCTGGGCATGTTTTATTAATAACAAATATTTTATTTGAATAAGCTACTCTAGTTTTGAAATCTAACTTTAAATGGTCATAACTTCTTCATTTCTCATTTGTTTAAAGCAAATGACCAGTCATTGGAAAGATATTTAAGTCTATTTTTAAATGAAATAAGTTTTAGAACAAATCTCAGAGTATTGTAAAAGTTATGATCAAAATAGTAATCCTAGGTCAACTTTTCAAAACTCAAACTTGACTATTTTTCATAGTTTTGAACTACCACCATGACTAGCTTTTCAAAATATGTTTCTTGGGCATTTTAGCATGTAAGAACCATTTGTAAAGATTTAAAAACATATTTGAGCTCTTTTCTTGTAAAACATTTATCTTTACATCAGAGAAAGTCTAAAAGGAAAATATACCAATTCTAATCCTTAGGCTTCTTGATGTAATCCAAGCTTCCAAAAATTTATTCTCCTCAAATCTTGCAAATGCTTAGAACATCTTATCATTCTCATTCTTCTTGAGTTAAGCATAATTGTGATCTTTTGCTTTCTTGTTGCAAAGCTCACTCTTGGTACTTGGACTATCATACATAGTATTAGTCACTTAAACAACTATAGTTAGTCCAAATTATAAATTCATTATCTTCATAAGCATGATTCATAAATGTATAACTCTAGTTAGTCTAACATGCATATAAGACTTTCATAGACATATGATCAATCAATTTTGAGGCATTCATTATTGCTTTATATTTGTCCTAATTGATGTTAATTGTATCCAATATTATGTTTTTGGGTGAGTTTTAGACGATTGGGTTTCATTGAGCTTAGTTGTAAAAGCTTCATTAATTTTCAGAATTTAACTCATTTTGACCTTTCTGTCTTGTACAGGCCATATCTTGGGCTACAAATGTCACAATTGATGATCTTGGTGTCCCCTGAAAGCTGAGACGAAGATACACAATTTTGTATCTAATGCAGTTTTTCTATTTCAGCTGGATTCAGGGTGAAATGGAGCCTCAAAGTTAGGATGTTGTTGCTGTCATAAAGCTTGGACCTTCCCTCACTGATTTGGGCTTAACTCTTTCAATTTGAGCCCAAATAAGGCAAATTATATGTCTCTGAAAAGCTTATTCAGAGGGCTACAGTTTGGGCCAGGGGTAGATTAGGAATTATAAAAGAATTTTTAGTTACAAATAGGTTAAGGTAGAATACAAAAAATACCTTTTGAATTACTTTTGTTCAGTTTTACAGATTGAATTAAGAATCCTTTTCTTCTTCTCTATTTTCGTTTTCTCTCTTCTTTCTTCTCTGAAGCTCTGCATTATTTTCGTAATGGCCATGGAAGGCTGAAGCTCTTTTCAATCCAAGGAATTCAAGGATTGTGGTTAGAGTTTTGAGTTCTATTATTAAAACTTGATTTCTGTTTGTGATCTATCTTTTTCTCCTTCTTCAATTGTGATTCTAGATCTAGATTCGAAATTAAGGTTAGAATGAAGATTGATTAATCTAAATCTAATGGAGAATGGATCATCGATTGATAATCCAAGTTAATTCAAAATTGTTCCTAAATCAATTTTAATTAAGAATTGCAATTGTGATTCTATTTAATAGATGAAATTCTAGGTAATTTTCTAGTTGAATTTGAATTAACAGAGGTGGTATATGCAGACAGAATTTCATTCTCTTGAACAATGATTAACTCTGTCACTTGAATTGAAAACCTTGGATTGGCATCTCATAATTGAATTTTCTTCTAATTACTATTTGAATTCGTTTTCTGCTATTTGATGAACAAAACCCCCTTCCTATTGATAACTTCTAATATGCTTGAAAAATCTGAATTGATCCTTGGAAGATGACCTAGGTTATGCACTATGCTATATTTAATTGTAAATCCTAGTTATTTTGAGGCGAGTGCGACATCGCTTATCAAAATTTGGCGCCGTTGCCGGGGATCTATTTTCAATTTCTTAGGTTTATTAGGAGTTCCTAATAGTTTCTAATTCCTGTGTATTCGTAATCAACTTTGCTAGAAATCCTTAAGTGCATTTTGTTATTTTTTCTGCTACTGATTCTGTAGAATTATTTTCTGCTACTGATTCTGCATTCTGCATTGGTTTACTGTTGCATTGGATTTTGTATGAATTCATTGCATAATTCATATTTTGATGCATCAATCACTGTTCCATTAGCTCTTGTTTCATCTGCTGCATAATTTTCATTTTATTATCATTTTTACTGTTACATTGGATTTTCCTGCATTCCATGACTCCTGTGAATGTGCATTGCTTCACTCAACACAATTAATACTTCTGTAGCACAAATAACACGTTCATTTGCTGCATAACCTGTTGTGCTGCATAACTTGCTTTGTTGCATTCCCTTGATGCAGTTACTATTCCATTGGTCTCACTGCACTACATTCGGCTGCTGCATGTCATTTTGTTGCTATTGACCATCGTTATGCTTCATTATTGATATTTGTAAGTTACTCATCTTCATTCTTGAGTTTCAACTCCACTTTCACTCTTCATTTTCACTTTGCTCCCATTTTTGTGAATCCAAAAAGGCACTAGTAGAAATCATTTGGTGTTGCTATGGAGTCTTAAGCTGACACTTGGTCCCCAAAGGTAAACCATAATTTGGCCAAAATCCATCGTTTGGTAGGGTTTTTGAGCAAATTTAGGTGAGACAATGGCATTTTTGTAATTTTTGAGTGGGAAAACATGCTCAGATTGAGTTAAAAACTGGTAGGTTGAAGGAAAATGGCCTTCTCCACAAGGCTCATAGCGCACCACCCTAGTTTGCCCTAAATCCTTCATTTAGACCACTTTTTCATTTTTTGAAGATTTTTTATTGCATTTTTTAGTTCCATTTTTGTGTAGTTTTTAGTATGTGATGGTCCCATAATTTTTAAAAGTCATTTGGTAGGTCAATTAGATTTATTTTGGTGCATTTTTAGTATTGGATAGTCATTTTTGCTTGTTTTGTGTTTCTGAGTTTTCAATGTTTCATGACTAAGTCCAATCTTGGCTATTTGCATCATTTTGATCCTAAAATAGATAGGACTTTTCATTCCTTACATAGGCTTAATAGATTTGATTCTACACTTGCTGAGCATATAAGAAGTAGTGTATATCTTGCTAGTTCTAGTGATTTTTCACATAGTGATCATACTAGTGATTCTGCATCTGACTTTTCTGATTCTGTGCATTTTGTCCTTGATCAATCTTTCCATTCTGATTCTACTGAGAATACTGATATCATGGATAATAGGACCTTGAAAGAGCTCGCTGCCCCTGATGTTACATATCAGTCTTTATGCATTCAATATCCTGATGTTGATGTTCCATTTGAACTTAAATCTGGACTGATTCATTTGCTACCTAAGTTCAATGGTCATGCAGAAGAGGATTCTCATAAGCATCTTAAGGAGTTCCACATTGTGTGTTCTACCATGAAGCCTCAAGGCATCTCAGAAGATCACATCAAACTTAAAGCGTTCCCTTTCTCATTATAGGATGCTGCTAAGGACTGGCTATATTATTTGTATCCAAGATCTGTCACTAGCTGGAATGATCTTAAGAGGCTATTTTTGGAGAAATTCTTTCCTGCATCAATGGCTGCATCAATCTGAAAAGAAATATGTGGCATTAAGCAGTTTAACAGAGAACCATTATTTGAATACTAGGAAAGATTCAAGAAGATGTGTGTAAGCTGTCCTCATCATCAGATTAGTGACCAGTTACTGATCCAGTATTTTTATGAAGGTTTGCTGCCTATGGATAGGAGCATGATTGATGCTGCTAGTGGAGGAGCATTAGTAGACAAGACTCCTGTGGCTGCAAGAGAACTGATTAAGAATATGGCCACTAATTCCCAATAGTTTGGCACTAGAAGTAACTCAGTGGTATTGTCTAGAGCTATCCACCAAAATTGAGGCAACTTATGCTGCAGATCATAGGAAATTGGAAAGCAAAATTGATGACCTTGCATCCTTGGTGAGGTAATTGGCTGTGACTCAACAACAGAAACCTGCTGTAGTAGCTCCTGCCAGAGTGTGTGACATCTGTATCTTTGCTGATCGTCCCACAAATGCCTGTCCTACACTACAAGAGGTTGACACTGGTGGTACTCCACAAGCCTATGCAGCAAACATCTATAATAACAGGCCTCCGCAGCCTCAGCAGCAATAACAGAGTTATGATTTATCCTCCAATAGATATAACTCAGGCTGGAAAAATCATCCCAATCTGAGGTAGGGAAATAATTCTACACAGCTTGCCCCTACTCAATTTAGACAGCAGCAGCTACCTTTCCAGTCCACTGTAAGATCCAGTAGACCATATCAACCACCTTTCATGCAGCAGCAGAATATGCAGCAGCCTACTACAGCACCTCCTAAATCTGAGCCAACCTTGGAGGAACTGATGAAATAGATGGCAGTGAACAACTTACAGTTCCAGCAGAGGACAGAAGCTACCATTCAGAATTTGGAGAACTAGATTGGACAACTTGCCAGTTCGATGAACCAAATACAGTCACAAGATTCTAACAAGTTGCCTGCACAAACTGTGGTGAATCCAAGAAATATGAGTGCCATCACTCTCAGATCTGGTAAGACTGTTGATGCACCAGAATGTAGGTTACAACATTGATTAGATAAGGAGCAGCAAGCCATACCAGAAGTTCCATGTAGCAGCAAAAATAAGAAAACAGATTTTGTCCCCACTCCTAGTGTAGTTACTACTGAGCAGTCCATCCCACTACCATTCCCTCAGAGAGTTGTGTAGTTTAAGAAAACTTATGAGACTGACATAGATAAAGAGATCTTGGAGACATTTAGAAAGGTTGAGGTGAACATTCCTCTCATTGAAGCAATCAAGCAAATTCCAAGATATGCCAAGTTTCTTAAGGACTTGTGCACTCACAGAAGGAGACTAAAGGGAAATGAGAAGATCAGTATGGGGAGAAATGTGTCTGCACTTATTCAGCCTACAATGCCCTAAAAATGCAAGGATCCAGGAATTTTTACTATCCCATGCACCATAGGCAATAACAAATTCGAAAATGCCATGTTGGATTTAGGTGCTTCAATTAATGTTATGCCTATGTCTGTGTTCAACTCTTTTGCCCTTGGACCCTTGCAGAATACAAGAGTTATCATTCAGTTGGCAAACAGGAGTAATGCATACCCTGTTGGACTCATTGAAGATGTCCTTGTTAGAGTTAATGACTTGTTCTTTCCTGAAGACTTCTATATTTTGGATATGGATGGAGAATCCGAATCCAGCAAGGCTCCCATCATTCTTGGCAGACCTTTCCTCAAAACTGCCAGAACTAAGATTGATGTCCATGCAGGCACTCTTTCCATGGAGTTTGGAGATAGTGTGGTTAGATTTAACATCTTGGATGCCATGACGCATCGCATGGAAGAACATTCAGTTTTCCATATAGATTTGCTGGCTGACATAGTTGATGATAACCTATCTGATCTTTTTGCTACTAATTTTCCATTCCTTTCTGATTTTGTTGATACTTACACATGTGCTACTTGTATTGAGTCAGAATTGTGTAGTGTTTGTACTGAGATTGCATCCTGTTTACATGGTGATGGTGATTCTGCTACAGATTGAATGGTTTCTGATCAGTTAAATGGTGGTGCAGCTACAAATTTAATGGAGTCAGAATGCAGTAGTTTGATTATAGCAAGTACCTATGAATCTGATTTTGTTAGATTGTAGGTTGTAAACACAGCTCCTACCACCAAGATTCTTCTATCTGTAGTGCAGCCACCTACACTAGAGCTTAAGCAACTTTCACAGCATCTTAAGTATGCATACTTAGAGGATGATAAGAAGCTACCAGTGATTATTTCTACTAACCTCCATGCTGAACAGGAGGAGAGGTTGCTGCAAATACTGAGAAAGCATAAGAAAGCTATCGGATGGACCTTGGCTGATATTGCTGGCATTAGTCCTTCCATGTGCATGCACAGAATACTACTTGAGGAAAGAGCTAAGCTAGTGAGACAACCACAGAGGCGACTCAACCCTTTGATCCTGGATGTGGTAAAGAAGGAGGTGACCAAGCTTCTGCAAGCTGGAATCATCTATCTTATATCAGATAGTGCTTGGGTGAGTCCAGTTTAAGTGGTTCCAAAGAAATCAAGAATCATAGTAGTGAAGAATGATCGAGATGAGCTGATTCCCACTAGAGTGCAGAGTAGCTGGAGAGTTTGTATCGATTATAGGCGGCTCAACCAAGCGACAAGAAAGGATCATTTTCCTTTGCCCTTTATCGATCAGATGCTTGAGCGCTTGGCTGGAAAATCTTTCTACTGCTTTCTTGATGGCTTTTCGGGGTACTTCCAGATCCATATAGCACTAGAGGACCTGGAGAAGACCACCTTCACCTGCCCATTTGGCACTTTTGCTTACAGGAGGATGCCCTTTGGCCTGTGCAATGCTCCTGGAACTTTCCAGCAATGCATGGTAAGTATCTTTGTAGATTTTTTAGAGGATTGCATTGAAGTGTTTATAGATGATTTTACTGTTTATGGTTCCTCCTTTGATGCATGCTTGGACAGTTTAGATAGAGTTTTGCATAGGTGCATTGAGACTAACCTTGTTCTTAATTATGAGAAGTGTCATTTTATGGTAGACCAGGGCATAGTCTTAGGCCATATCATTTCTCAGAAGGTTATAGAAGTAGATCATGCTAAAATTGATGTTATTTCCCAGTTACCTTACCCCTCTTGCGTGCGAGAGATTCGTTCTTTTCTTGGTCATATAGGTTTCTACAGGCAGTTCATTCAAGATTTCAGTAAAAAGGCCCTTCCATTGTCCAACTTGTTGCAGAAAGATGTTTTTTATTTTGATGACAGGTGTAAAGAGGCTTTTGATTGCCTCAAAAGGGCTTTGACCACCACTCCCATCATTCAGCCACCTGAGTGGACACTTCCTTTTGAACTCATGTGTGATGCATCTAACTATGCATTGGGAGCTATCCTTGCACAGAGAGTTGGCAAATCACCTCATGTCATTTCATATGCTTCTCGGACTTTAGATGCTGCACAGGCTAACTATACTACCACTGAGAAAGAGTTGCTTGCCATTGTTTTTGCACTTGATAAGTTTAGATCATATTTGCTTGGCTCTAGAGTGGTTATCTTTACTAATCATGCAGCCTTAAAATTCCTATTGAAAAAGGCAGAATCGAAGCCAAGGTTAATCAGATGGATGTTGCTTCTCCAGGAATTTGATTTGGAGATTAGAGATAGGAGTGGCACAGAAAATTTAGTGGCGGATCATTTGAGTAGGATCGAAAGAGCTGTTGACCCTTCTCTTATTAAAGATGATTTTTCGGATGAGCAGCCCATGTAGCTACATGATACCCCACTTTCCCCTTGGTTGCTGATTTAGTTAATTACTTGGTTGCATCTGTTTTTCCCCCTCATGCATCTAGATCACAGAGAGCTAAGCTTAAGAGTGATGCTAAATACTATGTGTGGGATGATCCATATTTGTGGAAATTTTGTAGTGACCAGGTGATTCGCAGATGTATACCTGACCATGAGATCTAGTCAATTCTTCACTTCTGTCATGCCTCTCTAGTCGGAGGACACTTTGGACCACAGCAAATAGCTAGGAAGGTACTAGATTCTGGATTCTACTGGCCTACCATCTTCAGAGATGCGTATCAAGGTTTCACTACTTGTGAGCAGTGCCAGAGAGCAGGAGTGGCCATCACCCGTAGGCAGGAAATGCCCCAGTAGCCCATTCTTTTCTGCGGGGTCTTTGATGTTTAGGGTATCGATTTTATGGGCCCTTTCCCTGTTTCTTTTGGTTTTTCTTATATTGTTCTTGCAGTTGATTATGTTTCTAAATGGGTGGAAGCTAAGGCCACCAGGACTAATGATGCTCGAGTTGTTGTGGATTTTGTCAGGTCTAATATATTTTGTAGGTTTGGAGTACCCCGAGCTATCATTAGTGACCAAGGGACTCATTTTTGTAACCGGACTTTGGAGGCCTTGTTTCGGAAGTATGGGGTCGTGCATAGAGTGTCTACAGCATATCATCCCCAAACTAACGGGCAGGTCGAGGTCTCTAACAGAGAGATCAAGCAGATTTTGGAGAAGATGGTGCAGTCGAATAGGAAGGATTGGAGCTGCCGATTAGAAGATGCTCTTTGGGCTCATCATACCGCTTACAAGACACCTATAGGGATGTCTCCTTTCAGGGTTGTCTTTGGTAAAGCATGTCACCTTCCAGTGGAGATAGAGTATCGTGCATACTGGGCAGTGAAGAGTTATAACTTAGCATTTGACCAAGCAAGTTTAGAGAGGAAGCTTCAATTGTAACAACTTGAGGAACTTTGCTTGGAGGCTTATGAGAATTCAAGGATCCATAAGGAAAAGACTAAGCATTTCCATGATAAGATGATTTCTAGAAAGGAGTTCTCCATTGGCCAAAAAGTTCTTTTTTTCAACTCTCGCCTTAAACTCATGCCTGGTAAACTCTGTTCTCGGTGGGATGGTCCTTTTGTTGTCACTAGCATCTTTCCTTATGGTGCAGTGGAGATTTCGAATGAAGCCACCAACAAGAGTTTCAAGATTAATGGCCACCGTCTTAAGCCCTTTCTTGAGAGCCCTGCAAGCCTCGCACCATTAGAGGAGCTCTCCTTGGTAAAGCCCACCTTCCCCAAGTGCAGATTTTTCCACCTTGATGAGGGTGTTCTCTTCCCTTGGCTCTTTTATTTCACATGCCTACTTGTCTTTTGCTTTATGTTTCCATTGAGGACAATGTGTGATTTAAGTGTGGGGGAGGGAATTTTGTTGTTTCTGTTTTTGCGCTTTGTTTTTGTTTTTGTTTTGTTGTTTTGTTTTTGTTTTTGTTTTTATTTCAGTTTTGATCAATTTTGCATGCTTTTCATTGAATTTCTTGGTTTGTACAGGTTGTGTGTAATTTCATCATTCTTAGTTAGAGGTTTCATGACATGATATAAATATTTTCTTGCATTTTTGGTTTAGCAAGCTAGCATTGAGAATTAAAGTGTTGCATCAATTGTGATAGGTTTGTCCTTGGTGAGATTTTGGACCTTATTCATGGATGGATTACATTATGCCATTCCCTTCCTTTCTTGTGTGATTTCACTCATGATTATTGGTGCTCTAGAACTTGACTTGATTCTTTTTGAAGCTTCTTGTTCACATGTATGTATTGAGATGATTGAGGCCTTCTTTCTTAATTAGCTACTTTGGCCAAATAGCCAACCTTGCATCATTTCCCTTTGATTACCCCCCTTGAGCCTATTTGCCTATTCTTTGTCCTAGCTCATTTTATGCCTTTGTGAAAAACCATGATTTTACCTTACCTTAGGGAATGGGAGAGCATTGGTTCATTGTATTTGAGGAGCTCTTTTGCTTGTAGGCAATTAATAGTTCAAGTGTGGGAGTTGTACAACTTGTTGTATAATATGCATGCAAGGTGAAAAAAAATGAAAAAATAGAAATAAATAAAAAAAAGAAAAGAAAAGAAAAGGAAGGATGAATTGAATTGAATAAAAAAGATGAATTGAAAATTGAAAAATGAAGAGAAAAAGAATGAATGAATTCAAGAAAGGTTGTGAAAGCAAAAGGAAAGGTGATCAAAGGAAGAGAATGTGCATTACTTGTCATTTGAGTTCCTTCCCATTGCTCTTTTATTCTCTTGGGTTCTTAACTTGCCATATCCATATTGTTCCTTCCCTTACCTTGGCCACATTACAACCTTGAATAAAGTCCTTTTGATCTTTATTTGCATGTGTTTCAAGTGGTGGAAATTAGAGGCTTGTCAAGCTTATGGTAGTACTTGCTTTCATGGGTGCTTTGAGTGTAAATACAATCCTAAATACTTGAGAGTTAGAGTATGCCTAGTGAGGATCTTATCACTTTTTGTTCATCATTTGATTCGATTTGCCTTCTTGCTTGCTTGAGATGTTGAAAGATATATTCATAATTGTCTTGACTCCGTGATACTTTGGATGTTTGAATCTTGATCACTACCTTGCATTCTTGCAATTCATTGGAAAGTATGTTGATCTTGTGTTCTTGTGATGAAACCCCTTTTGGTTCAATGTTGAATTTTGCCCAGGAGTGCAAAAGTTCAAGTGTGGGGGAATTTGATCAATCAATTTTGAGACATTCATTATTGCTTTATATTTGGCCTAATTGATGATAATTGTATCCAATATTATGTTTTTGGGTGAGTTTTAGATGATTGGGTTTCATTGAGCTTAGTTGCAAAAGCTTCATTAATTTTCGGAATTTAGCTCATTTTGACCTTTCTATCTTGTACAGACCATATCTTGGGCTACAAATGTCACAATTGGATGATCTTGGTGTTCCCTAAAAGCTGAGACGAAGATACACAATTTTACGTCTAATGCAGTTTTTCTATTTCAGCTGGATTCAGGGTGAAATGGAGCCTCAAAGTTAGGATGCTGTTGCTGTCATAATGCTTGGACCTTCCCTCACTAA
Organism: Ormosia emarginata; assembly: GCA_029884605.1. NCBI lineage: Eukaryota > Viridiplantae > Streptophyta > Magnoliopsida > Fabales > Fabaceae > Ormosia > Ormosia emarginata. Next base: position 18,948,955 of record JAQQTP010000074.1, on the reverse strand, counting down.
TTTGGGCTTAACTCTTTCAATTTAAGCCCAAATAAGGCGAATTATATGTCTCTGAAAAGCTTATTCAAAGGGCTACAGTTTGGGTTAGGGGTAGATTATAAATTACAGAAGAATTTTTAGTTACAAATAGGTTAAGGCAGAATACGAAAAATACCTTTTGAATTACTTTTGTTCAGTTTTACAAATTGAATCAAGAATCCTTTTCTACTTCTCTATTTTCGTTTTCTCTCTTCTTTCTTCTCTGAAGCTCTGTATTATTTTCGTAATGGCCATGGAAGGCTGAAGCTCTTTACAATCCAAGGAATTCAAGGATTGTGGTTAGAGTTTTGAGTTCTATTGTTTAAACTTGATTTCTGTTTGTGATCTATCTTCTTCTCCTTCTTCAATTGTGATTCTAGATCTAGATTCGAAATTGAGGTTAGAATGAAGATTGATTAATCTAAATATAATGGAGAATGGATCATCGATTGATAATCCAAGTTAATTCAAAATTGTTCTTAAATCAATTTTAATCAAGAATTGCGATTGTGATTCTGTTTAATTGATGAAATTCTAGGTAATTATCTAGTTGAATTCGAATTAACAGAGGTGGTATATGTAGACAGAATTTCATTCTGTTGAACAATGATTGACTCTGCTACTTGAATTGAAAACCTTGGATTGGCATCTCATAATTGAATTTTCTTCTAATTACTGTTTGAATTTGTTTTCTGCTATTTGATGAACAAAACCCCCTTCCTATTGATAACTTCTAATATGCTTGAGAAATCTGAATTGATCCTTGGAAGTTGACCTAGGTTATGCACTATGCTATATTCAATTGTAAATCCTAGTCTATTTTGAGGCAAGTGTGACATCGCTCATCAACATATCCAAATAAGACATTTATCAATTACTAATACATATGCTCTATATAGGATGCAACAAAGAACACTTTGCACATTTTCATTTAAATAGAGTCAAATCTAATATTAATTTAATACCACTCATGTAACATATTATTGGATATATTCTATAAAAGATACTATAAAGAATATGTATGATTCTTATATGAAATTAACAAGATGGAGTACATGATCATGCATGATCCAATATAATCTATTAAGCATGTAACACCCAAATTTTCTAGCTATTTGACAATAATAACAGAATTCTACTATTTAGTGATTTTGGTGTACTGTAAAATTATTTTGAGTATTCCGTGAATGCATTTGATCGTTTTGTGTGATTTACTCCGTGTCAAGAAAATAATAATTTTTGGGTCAGGAAAAATCTTACGTATTTTATTTATACCTGTTGATTCTTAATTAATTTTTCAAATCTGATTTGATTTCCATGAATTTCATAATATTTATGATTTTTGTGATTTTTTGTGAGATTTTATATTTTTTTTGATTATTTTAATATTATTCTCGGGCTGTATGCAGGCTCGGGGGAGATCCGAAAAAATGAAAATTTTTCTATGGCCAGAAAATTTTGTACTGTTGAGATGGGGACGGGGGATCTTACTAAACTCGAATCCGGAAACAGTTTTTGAAATTTTCTTTTACCGTGTTGTATACTGTATTTAATTATCGGCCAATAAAAACTACAGTAAATAATTGTTCGTAGGGTAATAGCAGATAAAAATAAATATTATACTGATTAGTCAACTTTAGTGGTTATGACAACTTTATGACGGACCAATAGGAAACAAGCTTGGTGAGGAAGGCTTAGGATATCCACCATTGATTTAATCAGGGGTGGAGATTGGTCTCACAAAGTGGCTAGGACCATTTGTGACCATTGGATGGAAAGTATGAAGAATAAATCTTGACCCTTCATTTAGGAGATACATCTAATGGCTAGGATTTCAAGGAAGAAAGATCCAATGGCTTAGATTTAGTCTTATCATTTAGGAGCTATAACCTAGAAGCTACATCAATATCAACCATTGATTTAATCAATGGCTAACAATGCCTAAAATGGTGGCTAATGAACTTAGACACGACCCTAGAGATCAAGGGGGGGTTTGGTTTTGGTGATGGTTTAAGGCCATAGCAAAGTTTCAAGACCATTTCATTACTTATCTTTATCATTTCCAAAACCTAAAGCTTTTACAAAAATTTTCTCTCGTTTCCCTTCAAGCTAGCTCACGGCCATATCACCCAACACCACCTTCTATCACTCTATAATTTTAAACAACCATATATCTTGCACCCTTACCTCAATCCAAGAACCTTTGTAGTTTAGTCCAAGCTCTAAATCTTTCATCTTCAAGGACTTTCTTCAAGAGCAAGTTCTAGGGTTTTTAAGGTGAAGTTATGGAAACTTCACTCTTTATCTCTTTTTCATGTTCTAGGCCATGATTTGATCCATGGTCTTTCTTGTTCAAGCTTAATATACTAATGAATTTGTGTTTTGTTTTGTGTTTAAGAAGCTTTTGGTGGTGAATCAATTATTCAAGAAGTAAACCAAGGAGCTTTGGAGGTTTCTCCAAGAGGTAAGAGGGAGATTCATCTCACCAACCAAGTATGGTGGTGAGAGGTGAACTTGTATTTGATGGATGGTGAATCCATGTGAGGATTCATATCCATGGTTATGTAATTATTTGTTGGTGTTGTTGTGGTTTATGTGCTTTGCATGATTTATTTATGCTTATATGTTTGGTATGATTTTTTTTATTGCTTTTATGGTATGCTTGAAATATAATATGTTGATTATATGTTATGTATGCCATAATAATTGTTGGAAAGGAAAACAATTTTAGGTTCCAAAGGCCATGAGGATTTCGGCCTCAACACCTCAAAATAGGTGTTTCCAAATTAATATTTTCATGAATGGTAAAATTGGATGTTTAGAAGAGTAAGGAAAATGAACAAATGTTTTGGTTTCAAGGACCAAGTACCTCGCGGTCATGGAGGCTTAAAAGGAGTGGTTTTCTGTAAAAATATGGTATATGAATGGAAATTTAATTAATTAAGTACAAGGATTAAAGAAATGGAAACAAAGCATTTTGTCACTTGAAAAAGGAAAATTTCGTATATGAATGGAAAAGTGTAACACCCCAAAATTTATTTTATTATAAATGTTCGTTTTATAATATTTGTGTTTTTCTATAATTTTTCTAAATTTTTCTGAGAATATAAAATATTTTAATATTATTCCTCATTTTGCGTACAAATTGAGCGATATCGGGAAAATGAAATATTTTCCCGAGAACCTTGATCTGTGGAAACGTCGACGGGGGTTCTTACTAAACCCGAGGCTAGACATGATTTTCGAGGTTTCACGTTTTCTGAGAAAATTTAACAGACAAATAACAAAATGCTGTGTAAATTTTATTTGTTTGATAAATTAATACTGACCTGGGACAACTGTAACAATTGTCTACTAAATAATAACATGTATTAAAAATCTTTATCACATTATCCAAAATCTACTTTGTGTCAAATCCATTAGCTTTATTTTCAAAAGAAAGATTAATTTAATCTAAGCTCACTAATGGGAAGCTTCCTAGAAATTTCCCCACTAATTCTTTTTTTCTCTCTTCCCTCCTCACTCTTCTCCACGGCAGAACACTCCTTGGGGAGTCAAAAGTGTTCTTCTCACTTTTAGTACATCACTCCCTAATTTCAAACACATAACACTTTTCATTATTTTTCTCTCTTCTCATTTTCTTCTCTTCTTCTTCCTCCTCCACCGTACACCCATCTATTGGAGACAATCTCCATGGTTTGCTAAATCAACCATATTCCTAGCTTTCCTCCATCATTCCAAGACCATTTTCTTTAGTAGTCATCCTTTGGTTCTTCTTCTTCTTCCATTTTCCACCATTGAAGCTTTTGAGGTAAAGCCTTCAACTTTCTTCCATTTTCTCCTCATTTTCATTTTCCTTGGTCACCTATGTGACCAAGAACTCATCTTTCCATGGTTTGAGTGGACATTGTGGAAGTCACTCACATTGGTGTTTTCTTGAAGGTAAAAATGAAAATCAAGAACAAGAAGGGACTAGCATCCTTGTGTTGTCTTCATTTAGGTAAGAGGGAGATGATCCTCTTCAACCAATCTTGGTAGTAAGGAGATGTCTTGTGTGGTGTTGTTGATTTAGGGATCTATGTGTGGATTTCACTCTTTGTTATGTATTTTTCTTTCTTCTTTTCACATTAGTGTATTTGGTTTGATTTGTATGAGTCATTGATTTCCTTTATATGATTTTGGATTCATGTTTGAGCTAATATGATGTTGAAAATGTTATGGATTGATTTGGTTTGAGTTTAGATGGCTTAAAGATCATTTTTCTGCAAGTTTATGCGTGGTAATCAATTACACAGTGCCTGTAATCGATTACCAAGCCCTTGGAGTTACAAAACCGTGATTCTGGGAATCATGTAATCGATGACATCCTATCTGTAATAGATTACGGAGATTTTGTCTAGCTTGTAATCGATTACCAGAACTGTGTAATCGATTACTAAGCCTCTGGAGTTATAAAATTGTGATTCTGGGAATCACATAATCGATTACATCTTGTTTGTAATCGATTACGGAGGTTCTGTCCAGCTGGTAATCGATTACCAGAATTGTGTAATCGATTACCAGGTCCCTGGAGTTACGAATCGTGTTTTTGGGAAGCTATGTAATCGATTACATTCAGTCTGTAATCGATTACAGAGATTCTGTCGAGCTGGTAATTGATTACCAGAGATATGTAATCGATTACCAGGACCCTAAAATGAGATTTTGAGCTGAAAATGATGAAAATATGGTTCCTTGTCCCTTGTAACTCAAACATGAATCTTAAACCCTAGATTGAAGGATTTTATTTCACTTAAATGTGATAGGATTATGTATCCATACCAATAATGGAGAAATGATTTTGAAAATGGAATTTTTAGATCCATAACATGGAAATTGTGGTATGTGTGGAATGATGGACATGTATATGTATTGATATTGAGAGTTGGTTGATGCAATTGTGAGTTCCTATGTGGGACCAAGTTCTTGATGAAATTATGACATGTTAATATTGAAAATGGATATATATACCGTGGTGGTATATTTTATGATGAATGCATCATTGATAAACATACATGATTGGACATTGTGTCGTCATGCATATGTGTTGTCTGTTGGACATTGTTAGAAAGGCTATGTATGCATAGGAGTTTAAATAACACCTATGTGCAGGTGCGAATAAACTAAGTGTAGGTGTCATATGTTGTTGACCCTGGGGGCGTCGGGGTGTGGGTGTCTCACAATAGACAGTGGTAGCTCCACTGGGGCCGTGGGATAGACCAATGCGACACACAGACGATCCCGACTGGGATGTTGTCCTATATCGCGATCAACTGTTGAGGTGCCATGTATAAGCCATTTGTGCAACTATTTTATAAGATGAAGCACATTGTTTTTAAGGCTAATGAGATACTACCATAACTCCTTGATCATTCACTCCGAAAAATGTTTATGTCTAGCTCCATGAAGTAGGATTTTTGGTACCCTTTGCATTGTGCATTGTAAGTCACATAATTTATTGAGCATGAACATTTATAACTGCCAATATAATTATTCCTATTGTTGTAATAATTATTTAATTATCTGAACTGTTGTCTGCTGGAAATATTACTGTTGTTTGCCTGTTATTGCAATTACTACAATTAATTATTGTCGCTCTGCCTGTACTGTTAATTTTAATAGTGTTATGATTAAATGTATGAACTGTGTCATATGTCGACGTCCAGTGCCGTATTATTTTCTTGATGCCATTTTGGTACTGAAAGCTGAGTGTCTCACCTCTTTCTATATTTTCTCTATTTCTGTATTCTGTTGGATTGTGTACTTGTGAGAAGACGTTCGTGAGGAAGACAAGGAAGCTCCTGAGTTTCCAGGATTTTGCCCAGACTACGACTGAAGTGATTGAGGATGATGTCACGCCCCCGCAGATTTTTGGGCTACACGCAGATCATCTTTCATGGAGGCCATGACTACTGGCACATTAATGTGCAGACGGACCGTTGCATGTACCATGGGGAGCTAACGGTGTCCCTGGCTTGGGGTCGTTATGACGCCCCTGTTGTAGATTCTCATGCTTTTGTTTGGTTGGAGTTTTACATGCCCGTTAGGGACATGTGGGCTGATATGTACTACACCTCATGTGATGACTCCTTTTTGTCCACTGCTCAGGCTCTTGCTTATTGCTCTGTCGCTCCGATGGATGTTTCCTCGGACGAAGAGGACCCTGAGAAGGACCTGGCTACAGTCCCTTCTCGTCAGTCTTAGGAGCTGATACTATTGATAGCTACTGATGGCTAACCATCTATCTTTTTGGGAAGCCTGACGTTATGCTGTACATGCTGGGGTATATTTGTATAACTTTGGGTGGGTACATATTTTACTTTTTTTTGTATATTTTGAAATGTAACTAAATCAGGCTTATGCATATAAATATGAATATATATATTGTGTATGGTTTACTTCATGTCGGTTTTACAGAGACTGTCTTAATTGTTATCTCTATATGTAATGGATTTTTAAATTAACTTTTGATTTTACTTGGTAATGTAATAATTCAAAAAAAAAATAGTGACATTTGTAAAGGAACTTAAATTACCATAAATAGAATCAGTACTATGAGTTTAAAACAATTACTATTTTTTGCAATTTAATTTATTTTAGTCTATGTTTGTTTCGAAGTATCATAGTGTGACGTTAGGGGCGTTACAAAAAGAGAGGTTGAAAGTGTTTGAACCTTAACTTATTTTGAAGAGGATTAATTTTTAGAATTAAATTAGAATTATGAAGAATACATTGGTGATTTAAAATTGACTAACGTATAGCTCACTCATTGGGTTTTGAGCGCGTTAGGAAATTTTAAAGTCAGAAAATATGGAAAAGAAAAGCAAGAAATGGTATGAAAGTTGGAAAGGTAAAAATGCAATTTTGAAGGTTGAGAAATATTTTACGTAGTGGAAAAATGGTGGAAAATGCTTTTCGTAACTTAAAAACATGATTTTTAAGCTACGCGATTGCAAAACGATGAAAAATCGCTATGCGATTTGAAAAAACGTTTAAATATTTCTACGCGATTTGGAAAGCGTTTAGATATTTTTACGCGATTGAGAAAACATTGAAAAATCAATATGTGATTTGAAAACGCGACAAAAGTGTTGCGCGATTGAGAAAACGCGATAATATGGTTTCACAATTGAAAATATAGTAAAAATACTGTTGGGCCAGTGTGTGGACCTTGAATATGAAATTATGAATTTGAACTGAGAATGATGCATTGTACATGCATTGGAAAGGTCCGATGGACTGGATAAGGCTAATTGCCTAGGAGAGAATACACCTCTTGAGTGGGTGTGATATGCATAGTGTAAGTCACTCGTTGACCTTAGGGCATCAAGGTGAGGGTTGCCTACAATGGGCAGTTGGTAGCTCTTCTGTACCATGGGTTATACTGATGCAACGCATCGATGATCCTGACTGAGACACTATTCGTAATCAAGATTGATAAAGATTATTATGTATATGCTAGATGTGCAAACACTTATGAGAATTGTGGCACGTGGTTTGAGACATGTTAGTACAGACAGATCTTTTCGATCAATCTCTCTGACCTGAGTTTTAGCTCCATGGAGTAGGAAATTGAGTCTATGTGCACATGCATAATTATTGAACATTGATATCAGTGTGATATTTGAAGTGTTGAATATTTGAAAAATGTTGAGGGCATTATCATAATTATTATTTATGGTAATTGCATTGTTAAATATTTGGATAATGTTGAGGGCATGATTGTAATTACTATTTATTACATCTGTTGTGATGATAAATAATGTTGAGGGTGTGATTATGTTTATGGTATGATATATCTGTATGATATATTGAATGTGTTATCTCCATGCTACCATATTGGTATTAGCATAGGTGATCTCACCTCTTTGTATGCCTATTTTGTACTATATTTATATTTATAAAGACGCTGAGCAAGGGATTGAACAAGAAGGCGAAGAGGAACAGATTCCTGTGGAGGAAGCTAAGTTTTGATCGGATGGCAACCCGATCAAGTTTCTTTGGGTACGTGACTACAGTTCCACGCAGAGCTGGCACTTGGAGGCTTAGTCCCAATGAGGAGGGACTAATTTATCAGGGACAATTAACGGTCATCATGAGCAGGATTTTTCATGGAGATTCGTTCTTTTCTGTAATTATATATGTACATGTTGAATTTTCACTGTCAATTAGACAGTATTGGGGTGGTAGGTTTCACATCCCAATGGAGATTAGTATAGTGTCGTCTGCGCAGACACCTGTCCGTAGGACTTTGTGTCAAGTCGGATTCTAGACTGCTGTGGATCTGAGGAGGACCCGTCTGAGGGTTCTGCTGTCTAGTAATACTTGGGCAGTATGTTAGTTTTAAATAATATTCTAATACTTTAAGGACTATGTCTGTATATAAATAATTATGACAGTACTTTTGTAATGTATATGATATAAATTATTTGTGATGATGTTTAATATTTTTATTCTCTACTAAGTTTATCTTATTGATATTAGGAAATTTTACAACTCGTATTTACATTACAAAGCATATTTTATAATGGAAGGGGTAATTTAGTACTTAAGTAACATAAATGTGATACCCTACGGTGCGTGTTACATTAGCTGGTATTAGAGCCCAAGTTAGGGTCTTTTGGGTTTGTGGTTAGGTCTATCTTGTTTAAGTTGTGTGATTCTATGTGATTAGTTTCTTTTCAAAAAATAATATTGTTTGAAGATTAACCTTAACTCTTCTTTGTGTGTTCAGTTTGATTAAGAGAAAACGTAATGGCTGGACGAGGAAGAGGACACATTAATACTAGAGCAGGAGTTGGAAATGTTGGCGACGATAATCAAAACATGGCTGCAGTTGTAGCACCAATGCAACGAATGGCTGATGTCGTTGTGCAGTAAAACCAAAGAGCAATTGAGGATGCTCAATGTTTGTCGGAATTTCGTAGAAACAATCCACCAAAGTTTTGTGGAGAATTTGACCCAGAGAAAGCTGATCTGTGGATCAAAGAACTAGAGAAGATATTTGAAGGTATGGGTTGTACCGATGAATGGAAGCTTACTTTTCTGACTTTTGTGCTGGTAGGAGATGGAGAAGACTGGTGGGTAGGAGCCCGAAGATTGATTCAAGCTGAGGGAAGAGTTGTGATGTGGCAGCTCTTTAAGCAGAAGTTTCTAGGGAAGTATTTCTCAGCTAGTGTTCGTCATGCTAAGGAGATGGAATTCCTTAGTTTGAGGCAAGGGGTGATGTCCATAAGTGAATATGCTGCAAAATTCGAAAGCTTGTATAAGTTTTCGAGGTATTTTCAAATGCACTCGGACGAGGAATAGAAGTGCAGAAAATTTGAAGAGGGGTTGAAACTTGATATTTAGCGAGCTATAGTAACCTTGGAAATTGATCAGTTTCCAGCATTATTGGACAAGTGTCGGGAGGTTAAGGAGATTGATCATTAACGAGAAGCGAGGAATAAGAACTTTGGACCTGCACGGTTCCAAAGAGGAAAGGGTAGCGATGGCAACCGTTATCAACAAAAACCGTATGCCAAACCGGCAGGAGGTTAGACCCAACAACAATCTTTTGGGGGGAGTTCTAGGGGTAGCAAGACAGGTCAAGCTGGAACTTCTACGCTCAAATGTTTTAAGTGTGGGAAGGATCATCTCACCAAAGATTGTCAACATAAAGGAGTCATCTATTATAGGTGTAGAAAGCCTGGACATTTCTCCAGAGAATGTGATCAATTATAGGCTGAACCATCGGTGGGGAGCGTCCATACTGTGAGGCCACAGGCAGATGGTCGTGTGTATACTATGAGCGGGGAAGAAGCCGTAAAATCTGAGGACTTGATTATGGAGGAGTGTGCCATCGGAGGTAATCCTTTAACAGTGTTATATGATTCAGGAGCAACACATTCTATCATTGCATGTGATTGTGTGGAGTGTTTGGGATTGACTGTGACTACATTGCCTTATGATTTTAGTGTTGCTACTCCTACTGATAAGCCTGTGATTACTACAAAAGTATGTTTGAATTGTCCTATCTGTGTTAGGGATAAAATCTTTTATGTGGACTTGATTTGTTTGCCACTTTCCAAGATTAATGTAATCTTAGGAATAGATTGATTGTCTTCTAACCATATCCTGATAGAATGTTCTAGTTAGACATTAGTATTTCTTGAGGCTAAGGATTCTAGATTCCTAACGGCTACTCAAGTAGAAGCTTGTTTAAAGGAAGGAGATCAGTGGTACTTATTGATATCTTCTTTGGAGGTTCACTGTGAAGATGTCTTGAAGGATATTTTCGTAGTTAATGAATTTCTTGAGGTATTTCCTGAAGATGTACCTGGACTACCGCCAGAAAGAGAAATTGAGTTTGCTATTGATTTAGTACTTAGAGCTGGACCTATATCTATGGCGCGTTACAGGATGTCGCCAGTAGAGTTGGCAGAGCTTAAGAAATAACTGGAGGATTTGTTGGCGAAACAATTTGTGAGACCAAGTGTGTCACCATGGGGAGCTCCAGTATTATTGGTAAAGAAGAAGGATGAGACTTCTCGTTTATACGTAGACTACCGACAACTGAACAAGATTACGATTAAGAATAAATATCCACTTCCAAGAATCGATGATCTGATGGATCAATTGCGAGGAGCCGCAGTTTTTTCCAAGATTGATTTACATTCTGGTTATCACCAGATTCATATGAAAGTGGAGGATATTCCCAAGACTGCATTTCGGACACGTTATGGGCATTATGAGTATCAAGTAATGTCGTTTGGTGTAACGAATGCACCTACCATATTCATGGACTTCATGAACAGGATTTTTCGTTTGTACTTGGAAAAGTTTGTTGTTGTCTTTATAGATGACATTTTGATTTATTCTTGAAGTCAGGAGGAACATGCTGAGCATCTCAGAGTGGTTCTCCAAATTTTGAAGGAGAATAAGTTGTATGCGAAGTTGTCTAAATGTGAATTTTGGCTAAGCGAAGTTCAATTTTTGAGACACGTGATATCGAAGGAAGAAATTGAAGTTGATGCTTCAAAGGTGGAAATAATTATTGAATGGGAAAGACCGAAGACTGTATCGGAGATCCTTAGTTTTATCTGATTAGCCGGTTACTATTGACGGTTTATTGAGGGGTTTTCCAAGATAGCAGGACCTCTTATCCAACTTACTCAAAAGAATCAACCATTTGCATGGACTGATGCATGTGAAGAAAGTTTTTAGGAGTTGAAAAGACGACTGACTACTTCACCGGTATTGATTCTACCTGACCCGAACGAACATTTCGAAGTATATTGTGATGCTTTGTATCAAGGATTAGGTTGTGTACTTATGCAGAACCGTAAGGTTGTAGCACATGTGTCAAGGTAGTTAAAAGTACATTAGAGGAATTACCTGACCCATGATTTGGAATTGGCAGCCATAGTGTTTGCATTGAAAGTATGGAGACATTTTCTCTATGGGGCAACGTTCACTGTTTTTAGTGATCATAAAAGTTTGAAGTATCTGTTTGACCAAAAAGAGTTGAATATGAGACAAAGACATTGGTTAGAGTTTCTGAAGGACTATGACTCTCAGTTACAGTATCATCCCGGAAAGGCAAATGTCATAGCGGATGCCTTAAGTAGGAAGATGCTTAGTGCTTCTGTTATGATGATCAAGGAGAAGGAATTAATAGATGAATTTCGGGATATGCATTTGTCTATGAAATTGACACTAGGGAAGATGTGTTTAAACATGATCACCATTTCGAATAGTTTAATGGATAGAATATGAGAAGGACAGAACAGTGACCAGTATTTGCAAGAAGCAAAGGAAGCAAGGAGCCAAGGCGCAAAGGTAGAATTCAACGAAGGTGCTGATGGAATTCTGAAGTTTAAAGGAAGGGTTTGTATGCCTAACGATCAAGGACTTAGGAGACTGATTTTGGATGAAGCTCACAGAAGTAAGTTGAGTATGCATCCAGGAGCCACAAAGATGTACCAAGATTTGAAGTAATTATATTGGTGGCAAGGAATGAAGAAGGATGTCGCTGAATATGTATCATCCTATTTAGTTTGTTAAAAGGCTAAGGTGGAACATCAAAGACCTTCAGGAATGTTGCAACCTTTGCCTATTCCTGAATGGAAATGGGATGACATATCAATGGATTTTGTAACAGGACTACCAAAGACTTGGAAAGATCATGATTCTATCTTTGTAATTGTTGATCAGCTTATAATGGTGGCGCACTTTCTGTCGATTAATATTAAGTACTCAATGGAAAAGTTAGCCCAAGTGTACATCAATGAAATTGTTAGACTTCATAGTGTACCATCCAGTATTATTTGGGATCGAGATCCGAGATTTACGTCGAGATTTTAGAATGGTTTGCAAGAAGCAATAAGAACAAAGCTACGTTTGAGTTCTACTTACCATCCATGAACAGATGGTTAGTCAGAAAGGACAATTTAGTCATTAGAGGACGTATTAAGAGCTTGTGTTCTAGAACAAACTGGATGTTGGGATGAGTTCTTACCATTGATAGAATTCACGTACAACAACAGTTTTCATTTGAGCATAGGGATGGCACCCTATGAGGCATTGTATGGGAGACGATGTAGAACACCATTGTGTTAGTATCATGATGGTGAAAGTGCTATACTAGGACCAAAATTTGTACAACAGATAATAGAGAAAGTGAAGATGATTCAAGATAAGATAAGGACAACTCAGACTCGACAAAAGAGTTATATTGATAAAAGAAAAAGACCGATTGAGTTTGAGGAAGGTGACCATGTATTTCTGCGAGTGCCACCTATGACTGGGGTTGGACGAGGGCTTAAGTTTAAGAAGCTCACTCCAAAGTTTATTAGGCCGTATCAGATACTCTGTCGGATAGGTTCAGTAGCTTATCAGATTGCATTACCACCTGTACTATCAAATCTTCACAATGTGTTTGACGTATCACAACTACACAAATATATTTCTGATTCTACCCATGTTATCGAACCAGACACAGTATAACTAAAGGAGAACTTAACCTATTAAACATTTCCAGTCAAGATTGAGGATCGAAGGACGAAGCAACTTCGAGGTAAAGAAATTTCATTGGTTAAAGTAGTTTGGAATAATGTAAGTGGAGAAGCGACATGGGAGTTGGAGGATAAGATAAAAGAGCAATATCCATATTTATTTTGAGGGTGTGAAATCAAGTTTCGAGGATGAAACTTCTTTTTAGAGGGGGAGAGTTGTAACACCCCAAATTTTCTAGCTATTTGACAGTAATAACAGAATTATACTATTTAGTGATTTCTGTGTACTGTAAAATTATTTTGAGTATTCTGTGAATGCATTTGATCATTTTGTGTGATTTACTCCGTGTAAGGAAAATAATAATTTTTGGGCCAGGGAAAATCTTACGTATTTTATTTATATATGTTGATTCTTAATTAATTTTTCAAATCTGATTTGATTTCCATGAATTTCATAATATTTATGATTTTTGTGATTTTTTGTGAGATTTTATATTTTTTTATTATTTTAATATTATTCTCGGGTTGTACGCGGGCCCGGGGGTGATCCTGAAAAATGAAAATTTTTCTATGGCCAGAAAATTTTGTACTATTGAGACGGGGACGGGGGATCTTACTAAACTCAAATCTTGATACAGTTTTCAAAATTTTCTTTTACTATGTTTTGTACTGTATTTAATTATCGGACAATAAAAACTACTGTAAATAATTGTCCATAGGGTAATAGCAGATAAAAATAAATATTATAATGCTTAGTCAACTTTAGTGGTTATGACAACTTTATGACGGACTAAAAGGAAACAAGCTTGGTGAGGAAGGCTTTGGATATCCACCATTGATTTAATCAAGGGTGGAGATTGGTCTCACAAAGTGGGTAGGACCATTTGTGACCATTGGATGGAAAGTATGAAGAATAAATCTTGACCATTCATTTTGGAGATACATCTAATGACTAGGATTTCAAGGAGGAAAGGTCCAATGGCTTAGATTTAGTCTTATTATTTAGGAGTGATAACCTAGAAGCTACATCAATATCAACCATTGATTTAATCAATGGCTAACAATGCCCAAAATGGTGGCTAATGAACTTGGACACAACCCTAGAGATCAAGGGGGTTTGGTTTTGGTGATGGCTTAAGGCCATAGAAAAGTTTCAAGACCATTTCATTACTTATCTTTATCATTTCCAAAACCTAAAGCTTTTCCAAAAATTTTCTCTCCTTTCCCTTCAAGCTAGCTCATGGCCATAGCACCCAACACCACCTTCCATCACTCTATAATTTTAAACATCCGCATATCTTGCACCCTTACCTCAATCCAAGAACCTTTGTAGTTTAGTCCAAGCTCTAAATCTTTCATCTTCAAGGACTTTCTTTAAGAGCAAGTTCTAGGGTTTTTAAGGTGAAGTTATGGAAACTTCACTCTTTATCTCTTTTTCATGTTCTAGGCCATGATTTGATCCATAGTCTTTCTTGTTCAAGCTTAATATGCTAATGAATTTGTGTTTTGTTTTGTGTTTAAGAAGCTTTTGGTGGTGAATCAATTGTTCAAGAAGCAAACCAAGGAGCTTTGGAGGTTTCTCCAAGAGGTAAGAGGGAGATTCATCTCACCAACCAAGTATGGTGGTGAGAGGTGAACTTGTATTTGATGGATGGTGAATCCATGTGAGGATTCATATCCATGGTTATGTAATTATTTGTTGGTGTTGTTGTGGTTTATGTGCTTCGCATGATTTATTCATGCTTATATGTTTGGCATGATTTTTTTATTGCTTTTATGGTATGCTTGAAATATAATATGTTGATTATATGTTATGTATGTCATAATAATTCTTGGAAAGGAAAACAATTTTTGGTTTCAAAGACCATGAGGATTTTGGCCTCAACACCTCAAAATAGGTGTTTCCAAGTTAATATTTTCATGAATGGTAAAATTGGATGTTTAGAAGAGTAAGAAAAATGAACAAATGTTTTGGTTTCAAGGACCAAGTACCTCACAGCCATGGAGGCTTAAAAGGAGTGGTTTTGTGTAAAAATATGGTATATGAATGGAAATTTAATTAATTATGTACAAAGATTAAAGAAATGGAAAGAAAGTGTTTTGTCACTTGAAAAAGGGAAATTTCGTATATGAATGGAAAAGAGAGGTTGAAAGTGTTTGAACCTCAACTTATTTTGAAGAGGATTAATTTTGAGAATTGAATTAGAATTATGAAGAATACATTGGTAATTTAAAATTGACTAACTTATAGCTCACTCATTGGGTTTTGAGCACGTTAGGAAATTTTAAAGTCAAAAAATATGGAAAATAAAAGCAAGAAATGGTATGAAAGTTGGAAAGGTCAAAATGCAATTTTGAAGGTTGAGAAATATTTACGTAGTGGAAAAATGGTGGAAAATGCTTTTCGTAACTTAAAAATATGATTTTTAAGCTATGCGATTGCAAAAATGATGAAAAATTGCTACACAATTTGAAAAAATGTTTAAATATCTCTACACGATTTGGAAAGCGTTTAAATAATTTTACGCGATTGAGAAAACGTTGAAAAATCAATACATTATTTGAAAATGCAACAAAACTACGCGATTGAGAAAACGCGATAATATGGTTTCGCAATTGAAAATACAGTAAAAATACTGTTGGGCCAGTGTGTGGACCCTAAATATGAAATTATGAATTTGAACTGAGAATGGTGCGTTGTACATGCACTGGAAAGGTCCGATAAACTGGATAAGGCTAATTGCCTAGGAGAGAATACACCTCTTGAGTGAGTGCGATATGCGTAGCGCAAGTCACTCGTTGACCTTGGGGGCATTGGGGTACGAGTTGCATACAGTGGGTAGTTGATAGCTCTTCTGTGCCATGGGTTAGACCGATGCAACGCACCGATGAACCTTGTAACACCCTAATGAGGATGTCACACTTACGATATAATAATAATAAAACCTTACCCAAGTTATAAAGCGTTTAGTACATAATTAATACGAGTTGTGAAATTTTTCTTTTTATACATGATATCATTAAATAAAATAAAACGAATCACAAAACAAAACAAACTATTATTACACACCATAATATATATATGATTTTGTTTCAAGTACACAAATAATTTACAACTATAAATATATAATAAAGCGGTAAAAAATTTGATACCACACTAAAACATAAACATGCCCAAGTGCACATCAAAGATTTCTAACCTTTCGAATGATCATCCTCAGATGGATCATCGGATGACAGAAATCCTGGATGTCTTGCAGCTCTACGGATAGGAGTATGTGTTGTCGATACACTACTGATCTCACTGGGTGCATGAAAACGTCCACCCCAGTAACGTCTCAGAGTCAAAGGCATCTCAAGATGTAAATATAGAATAGTAGTAAAAATAGGTGCTCCATTAAACTCTCTACACAGGATCACAGTTAAACGCCCCACATAGACTACTGATCCTCTATCTTCACTCAGTCTCCAAGCCTCAGAACCTCCGTGAAAATCAAGTCTCACAATACCAAAGAAATTAGGAAAAGCCATAACCACAAGATCAATCCAAATGATATGGGTGATCTAATGGCTCGCCTTCCTTGAATTGATCGCTCGGTTGCTGGTCCTCCGGGTACTGAATCTCTAGAGGCTGCTTCTCTTCCTCTTCCTCAAACTCTTTACAGAATATAATAATAATACAGAAACACATACAAAGAGGTGAGACAATCTATATCATTACCAGCATGGTAATAAAGAAAGCGACCATAGAAACAAATATCACAATTTAACACAATAATGCATACTAACACAACATACAATATCTCAAATTAACACATCAAACATAATATCTCAAGTTAAACATAAACAATCACATTATGATGCAGACCACAAATGCAAATGTACACCGACTCATTCCTACTCCATGGAGCTAAACACAGACATCAGAGAGAATGATCCGAAAGACCTATCCGTACCTCAGGCTGCCCAACCAACCATTACACAGTCAAACGTCGTGTAAATAGCCCACAGTCAAAACATCGTGTAAGTAGTACACAGTCAAATACGTCGTGCACCACAAGCATTGTTCTAGACAGTCTCCACAAGATCCTGATTAAGAATAGTGTTTGTCGAGATCATTAGTGTGTTACCCGTTACCACGGCCTAGAGGAGATACTAACTGTCCACATGTGGAATCCTCCGCACACTAACGCCTCCAAGATCAATCAATGAACCACACTACGCCTATCACACCCACAACACGGTGTAATTCATCTCGTAAGCCAATCGCCAATTTTAACCAAATTGACACATCTTTCAATGTATGTGTAACGTCCCGAAAATTAATAATTTCAGGATAAATGATCATTTTACAATATTTGGGATTTTTTGGAATTTTTCTGGATTTTTCTGAGAATGCAGAATATTTTAATATATTTCTCGTTTTACGTGCACACTGGGCAGAGTTGGCAAAATGACTGTAACGCTCCCAAAGTTGGAAAATTTTATTACAAATAGTTATTTTCTAATATTTGTAAATTATGTGAATTCTTTTAGAATTATCCGGGAATGACTAATATTTTAATATATTCCTCGTTTTGCGTGAATACTGAGCAGAGTCGTGAAAACGACTGTAATGCTTCAAAAATTGGAAAATTATATGACGGATAGTCGTTTTATAATATTTGCAATTTTTGAGAATTTTCTGGGAATTTTCCGGAAACGTCGAATATTTTAGTATATTTCTCGTTTTGCGTGCGCGCTGAACGGAACTGGGAAAACGCGATGTTTTCTCCGCGAACCTTGAACTATGGATAAGTCGACGGGGGATCTTACTAAACCCGAGACTTGACACAGTTTATGAGGTTTCACAATTTTCGAGAAATCTTAACAGATAAAATAAATCAATACAGCGAAAAATTCATCTGTCAGATTAATTAAATACTGACTTCTGTCAACTGTAACTATTATCCATTGGATAATAGTGTGTAATAAAAATCATATCACATTATCCTAATGTAATCTACTTTATGTCTAATCAAGTCACTTTAATTCAAATTTAATGTTTAAATATCAAAGCTTCTTTGAGAAGCTTTGACCAAATATTGACCCAAATACCCTTAGCTTCTCTTAAAAGCCAATTTTCACTCTCTCTTCTCTCACCATGCACGGCTGGAAGCAGCCCCCAAGCAAGGAAAATTATCACATTTCATTAATTCATTTTATCACTTTGATTCATTTAATTCCAAGACACTTTCTCTCTCATCATTTCTTCTTCTTCTTCCTTCTTCTTCATTTTTCTCTTCTCCTCCTTCTCTCTACCTCCACCATGAGCACGAAATTGCAGCCCCTCCTTCCACCATTTCTCTTCATCTTTTCTCCTCTCTAAGCCTATTTCTACACTTGCCTTCATTTCCTCTACCTTCTTTGTGTAGAAAGCTTCATCATTTTCCTTTCCTACCTCCATTTTCTCTCCACCTCTTCTCTTCTTCCTCCTCTTGGCTACGAAAATGGCAGTCCACTCTTGACCACTTCTCTTCATCCTTTTGCTTCACCAAGACCATTTCTAGACTTCTCTCAACCTCCTCTACACTTTCTCTTTAGAAAATCTTTTCAAAAATCCATCCTTTCTACCCTCCTTCTTCAAATCCGAAAATCACTCCTCCATGGATGGCCAAGCTTTTTGATTTTTCTCCACTAAACCATTTATACACTCATCTTCATCTTCTCTACAAGTTTCATTTGGAAGGTTTGCTCAAAATCCAACCTTGTCTCCATTGTCTTCCAAGGTAAAGATTCTTGATTTCTCTCCATTTTCTTCTCATTTTCGTTTTCCTTGGTTACCTATGTGACCAAGGATCATTCTTTTCAAGCTTTAGTTTGTAAATATGACAATTTGACCACTTTATGGTTCTCTTGAAGGTGGAATCCGAAAATTGTAAATCAAGGAACCAAGGAGTTGTTTTCTTGCATTGTCTCCTCTAGGTAAGAGGGAGACTACTCACTTCAACCACTTATGGTGGTGAGGAGACTTGTATGTGTGTTGATGGAGGAATCCATCCTTGTATGCTCTTTGTATGCTTGCTTGAATTATAAATTTTGTATGATTTAGTATTCTTGAATTTGATTGATACTTGATTATGCTATTGAATATATTTGATATATTAATTGTGCTTGATCATGTTGGGGTTGTTAAATGGAAAATTTGAAGTTTCCTACCTCAACATGGTGCCATGGTTTTAACTAGAAGTTAGGGATGAGAATTAATTTTGTATACAAGTGAAATAAAACTCATGTAATCAAAGTTGAATGATAGTATTAACACTAATGAATAAAAGACTTTGAGAGTTTAATACCCAAGATGGGTGCCACGGTTTTGGTCTTGGTAAAAAGACAAATGGATTGATTTTGATGATCTAAATTTAAGTGAATTAAGAGTGTAACATATAATGTGATAATTGTGACCTTAGATTGATTTGTTGTATATAATGGTATGTTGGATTGGATTATGTGATTGGAAATGGAAGAAAAACATTTGGGAACCTCTCTTGGAGGGCTACGGTTTTTAGGGTGAAAATTGGATAAATTATGGTTAATGTGTAACAAGCATAAGACTAGAATTAATCAAGTGACAAAGTAGAATTTAATGAAAGAAAAGTTTGAGATTGAAGCCTAAATGATGGCTACGGTTTTGAGGCATAAAGATTAGGGTTCTTGGTGAACTAATTTGATAAGTGAACACTTAAATGAATTAAGGGAATGACATGTAGTATGATGACTTGAGAGAATTTGGGATTGTAACCATTGTGAGGCCACGACCTCTAGGGCAAATTTTAGGTAAGTATGTGGTTTTGATAATTTGGAAGCATAAGTGATTAGGTAATTAGAAACCTATGTAATAAATGGACAACTAATAAATTGGAATAATTTAGTGTAGTCAAGACTTCATAAATTTTAGAAGACTAAGAATGGGACCATTGTAAAACTTAAGGTGATTCTAAGTGAGTGAAGAACAAGAGAGTGTGAGGCTTAATAGCTTAATTAATTTACAAGTTATAGGAAATCGGATTGCCTTGGAATATTAAATTGATTTCAAGTATTGATTTTGAACATGAACCTTGAAAAGTGAAACAAATTCTAAGTTAGGATTCATAATGAACCTAAGGACGCATCAATTGACTTAATCCTTGTATTATGATGTTATGGGTCCATGTGAGTGACCATTTGTATATTGATGCTTATATTGGCCTAATGTGGCATATTATGGAATTGTATGAGATTGTGAATCATACATGTTCATGCATAGTGTCTTATGCATTGTGATTGTCCTTGTGGACTGTTGTAAGGCCAAGTTGCCTAGGAGATTAAACACACCTTAGTGCGGGTGCGAATAGACAAGTGTAGGTCATTGGTTGACCTTGGGGGCGTCGGGGTGCGGGTTCCTCATCATATGGGAGGTTGGTAGCTCTCCTGCCCGTGGGGTAGACTGATGCAAACGCACCGACGATCCGGACCGAGACACTATCCTATATCGTGATCTAGTGTAGAATGTCTGTGCAATGCCATGATTGTGCACGAGAAAATTTATTGATAGCACTGGCCTCGGCAGCCGAGTCACAGACATGTCTCCTGATCTTTCTCTCCGACTGTTTGGGTTTAGCTCCATGGAGTAGGACTTTGGGAAAGCATGCATATGAACTATATATATTCTCATTTATTAATGTTTATTTCTTGTAACTGTGACTGGTTTGATTATTATTACTGTGATGATTGTCTGATTGTTGTGTTGATTCTTGGAAATACTATTGTGATCTGCCTGCTATTGTCTGTTGTTGTTCTAATTTACTATAAATATCATTGTTATTATTAATTCTTATTATTGCTTACAATTGCATTACTTTTGTCATAAATTCTGTTGCTGCTGTTGATAAATATATGAACTGTATTGCTTTATGAGCGCTCTGCGCCGTGTCATTTTCTTACTGCCATAATGGTAATGAAGGATGGGTGTCTCACCTCTTTCCTATATCCTTGTATGTCTGTTTTATACTTATATTGATAAAAGATCGTGAGGAAGATAAGGAGGGACCACACTTTGGTTGATTGGATTGGGCGTTTGGACAAGGTTTCTTCGGCTACGTACGAGTGCAGTTGCGTGGAGGCATTGATGCCTGACTTGTTGACTGGGACTCCGAGCGTCGTATGTGTATATGGGGTTGCGGCTTTGTCTGCTAGTAGTACCTATCCCTGGGTCACTACTTTTCCCCTTTTTGTGTTTTATTCCCGCTGTATTTTATTGGACTCTGTAATTATTATATTCTATGTCATCAGTGATTTGTGTAAATTGACTATATATATATATATATATATATATATATATATATATATATATATATATATATATATATATATAAAGAGATATGATTTTATTTCAGTGGTTGTATCATGGCTGGAATATATTTATATTTCATTCAAGGCTCATATTTTCTACCTATGCAAATTGTCAAAAAAAATATATATATAGACTCTTGAGAATTTAAATTACTGTTATCATGACTGTGACCCACTTGGATTTAGTAACTATGGTGTAATGACGATTATGCTCTGGTTGCTACATCAAGGGGTGTTACAGTATGAACATAAACCAAAATTACACAAATACCCTTATTATCACTATAAACCATAATTACAACAATACCCTCAGTATCGGTATTAACCAAATATAGTATGTCTCCACTTAACAGCACTATTTCTTAACATGTCTGGGTCCACCACTTCAGTCCGATAGTAAAAATTACAGTTCCTTTTAATCACGTAGAAATTTTATCGCGTTTTCACAATCACGTCACTTTTTCAAACGTTTTTAAATCGCATAAATATATTTTAACATTTTTAAATGTCGCATAATATTTTTAAAATCATTTTTTCAATCGCGTAAGATTTTTAAATCGTTTTCTCAATCGCGTAAGATTTTTAAATCATTTTCTCAATCGCGTCGCTTAAAAATCTTTATTTTAATTACGCGTAAGCTATTTCTAGTATTTTTCAACTACGTATAATATTTTCTTTACGTTCTAATTATACTTTGATACTTTCCCCATTATTTGTCCACTTTTAATTAATTTTGATAGTATTTTGTCTAGAAAATTCGTTAAATGATATTTTCTATGTTTTTCTTTAAAAATTATCTTACATTAATTATAACTATTATTTACACTTTGAAACTCACTAACGTGCTTCAAAACTCGAAGGTGAGCTTCTACGTTAACAATTTTTAAGTGTTCACTTTATTTCTTATTTATAATTAATTCCTCTAATTTAGGTTTCTAAAACTAAATTCATTTATTTTGTTCTCCAAAAATTCATTGAATTTGAAATCTCTTTAAGTTAATTACTTAATCCGCATTAGAAAATAATTTTGGAAATCAAATATACAAAATGTAGCATTTTGGCCGAATTCAATATAATCTTTACAAATGATCTTTAAATCATTTTCCATCTTCTAAATCAATTTCAAATTCATTATTTTACCAAAATTCATTAAGCCCTTGTTTAAGAAAATGGTTGAGAACATCTTGGTTCTCGTTTTCTTGGTGAAGCCATGAGCTTCCTTGTGTTCTTTGGAACATTCATGCAAATCCTGTAACACCCTTGTGGAGATGTCACATTTATAAATAAAATAATAAAAAGATAAATAAAATCTACCCAAGTTGTAAAACCTTTGTAACATAATGTTGCGGGTTGTAAAAATTCTTCTTGTTAAACAGAATAGTATTAAATAAAATAACGCAGAAATATAAAATAAACTAGCCAACATCACACATAATATACATATGGTTCTAGTTATAAGTTATACAAATAATTTACAACTATCCTTATTTAAACTAAAACAGTAAACAAAATAGTAAAAGTTAAAAAAAAAACAAACGCAGACGCGCCCAAGTACACATCATAAATATCTAACCCTCTGAAGGATCACTCTTAGATGAAACTTCAAGTGATAGATATCTAGGATGCCTCGACCCTCTACGGACACGGGTCCGTGCAGTCGATACGCTGCTGATCTCGCTAGGCGCATCAAACATACCGTCCCAATGACGCCTAAGAGATAGCGGCAACTCCACATATAAGTACAACAAAGTAGAAAAGATCGGCACTCCATCAAACTCAGTACGGATAGACACCGTCAGACGCCCCACATATGTAACCGAATCACGATCCTCTCGCAGACACCAGGCTTCAGAGCCTCCATGGAACTCCAGTCTCACAAACCCAAAGAAACCTGGTAGCGTCATATCCTCACAATCAATCCAATGGATATGGATGATCGGATGGTTCTTGCACGTAGAACTGATCTTCGGCTTGCTGCTCTTCCTCCTCCTCTGGATACTCACACTGAAGAGGCTATTCCTCTTCCTCAAACTCTTTATCACATAATTTAAAATATACAGGGAACACATATAAGAAAGAGGTAATGTAACACCCCTTTGGGGATGCCACACATATAAAGAAAATAAAATAAATAAATAAAATTTACCCAAGTTGTAAAACATTTGTTAAATAATATTACATATTGTAAGATAATTCCTGATAAACAGAATATTGTTAAATAAAATATGCGGAAATAGCAATTAAACAAAACAACATTACTTATAATATACGAGATAATTTAAGTTATAAGTTGTACAAATAATTACAACTAAAACTACAAATATTTAAACGAAAACAAGAAATAAAGCAATAAAAGAGTCAATATATACGTACATACGCAGACGCGCCAAAAAAAAAAAACATCATGCATATTTAATCCTCCGAAGGATCACTCTCAACATGAAAATGATCATCGGAGACAAATATCTGGATGTCTCGACTCTCGGCGATAATGAGATCGCGCAGTCGATACGAGTGTCATCTCACTAGGCTCAGTGGATATCCCACCCCAATGACGCCTAATGGATAAGGGTAACTCTAAGTGTAGAAATATTGTCGTAGTCATGATCGGCTCTCCATCAAACTGATGACGTAGAGTCACAGTCAGCCGTCCTACATATGTCACAGAATCTCGATCTCCTCGCAGATGCCAAGCCAATGAACCTCCATGAAACTCTAACTGTACAAACCCCAAAAATCCTGGCACTTTGCCATCACCCACAATCAATCCAAAGGATATGGATGATCGGATGGTTCTTGGTCGTCGAACCGATCTTCCTCTTGTTGCTTTCCTCTTCTTCCTCGGTATCTGAATCTCTAGAGGTTGTTCCTCTTCCTCAAACTCTTTACCATATAAACAGTATACACAAAAAACACATACAATAAAGAGGTAAGACAATCTAAAATCACCACAAACATGGCCAATAAGAAGACGACAAATAACGATATATACGGTTCATGCAATATGAAAAGCTATAACATTAATAAGTAACAGAGTAGTGTAAAGATTCAAAAGATTTAAATATCCCAACAATATACCATCACGTATAAAATAAAACAAGAAACAAATGATACAATACAACAATAGATAAAACAAATATAGTAAACAAATAAATCAATATCAATATAATAAACAGATAAGACAAAAATAAATAGATAAGACAAAATAAATAAATAGATCCCAATAAATAAGTATAAGACACACCCTACTCCATGGAGCTAAAAAAAACACAAAGATATCAGAGAGAATGACTCGCAAAAATCTATTAGTACCACGGCTGCCCAACCAACTATTGCGCTGTCACACGTTGCGTCTATAGCCCCACGACACAGGAATCCATCATCCAGGCGTGGTGTAGTTCACGGTCTCACGTTGTGGCACTACAGGCAAATGTATTACTAGACTTTACAAATCTCGATTAAATATAGTGCGTGTCGAGTCCATTAGTGTGCTATCGGTTTACCACGGCCCATGGAGCTACCAACTCCACATATATGGGATACCGTACACTAACGTCTCCAAGTTCATTAGAACAATGAACCACACTACGTTTATCGCATCGACAACACGATGTGATTCGTCTCCTCATCAACCAATCCACCAAAAATTTGGCATAAACTCAATACATAATTCTAAAAATATGAAATTACAAAAATGCCCTCAAGATAATAATATGCCCTCAATGGCGTAAAAATAAAAAGCACATGCGGGTTCACATTTTCCCACAAAAAAAATCCTCAAAAGCACAGACGGTTCACATTTTCCCGACAGCAAAAAATAAATACAGTAACGGTCAATCTCGTAGAAATTTTATCCCATTTTCACAATTCCATCGTTTTTACAAACGTTTATAAATCGCGTAAATATATTTTTCTGTTTTCAAAATCGCGTAGGATTTTTAATACGTTTTCTCAATCGCGTAAGATTTTTAAATCATTTTCTTGACCGAATTCCTTAAAAATTATTGTTTAAATAAACAGAAATAATAAATAATACTTTTAAGCTACGTATAATATTTTCCATACCGTATACTGTCTTTTGGACATCTTTTCTATCTTATTTATCCGTTTTTACTAAAAATTAACAGTATTTTGTTTAGAATTTTAATAATAATGGTTTCCTAATTTTTCGTTAAAACTTTGTTTATTTAAATAAACCGGATAATTTAATCTTTTAAAAACTCCTAACATGCTTCAAAATATAGCATGAGCCATATGTTAGGAATTCTTAAAGATTACTGTATTTCCTTTATAACAATAAAATCATTAATTTTAATTCCTCAAATTAATTCTAATCTATTGATTTCTTAAAAACTCTTTTTAGAAAAAAATTCTTGTTAACATATAATGCCTTCTTTATACTTGAAAATGGTTTGGAATTGATTTTAGAAATCAAGAATATCTAGTTTGGCATGTTGGCCGAATTTCCTAAATCTTTTGAAATTGATTTCTAAATTATTTCTCATCTTCTAAATATATGTCAAACTTATTGTATTGTCTAAATTCATTTAACCATTGTTTTAGAAATTGGTTTTTTTTTTTGAAATCAACACATTTATTTTAGGCATGTTGGCCGAAAATACTAAGTCTTACCATTTGATTTCTAAATTCATTTTCTTTGATCTAATCAACTTGAAACCTTCTTAATTCTCCTAGGTTAATTAAATTACCTTTTAAGAAAATTAAGAGAACATTTTGGTTCTCCATTTTGTTAGTGGCCGTGAGCCTTGGTGTAGTGTTCTTTGGAACACACATGCATTTCCTTGACATGTTATTCACATCCTATACATTATCATGCAATTCTATACTTTATCATGCAATTCTAACACATGCAATATTATCAAAGCTTGTAGACATGCAAATTAAAGCTTGTAGACATGCAAACTATTACAAACAACAAATAGGAAAGCTACTAACAAATACACAACCACATCAAATAAGCTACTAACAATCACAAACATGAATCCTTATGGATTCTACAATCACAAAATCAAACTCCATCTTCTTACCACCATCCATAGGTGATAAGATTTGTCTTCCTCTTACCTTAAATGAAGACAAAAAGGATTTCTTTCACTCATCCTAGGTCACGGTTTTCTCCTTCAAAATACCTAGTAAACTTAAACAAAACTACAAGTTACTAACCATTAAAAGAGAACCTAAACCATGGATAAATCATGGCTTAGAACTTTGAAAAAGAATTTAGAAAAGAAAAACAAGAGATTTCACCTCCTTGGTACAAACTTCCAAGTAGGTTTTCAAGCTCCAAATGTAAGATTTTGAAAGAACTCTCAACTAGAGATGTTCGTAGGATTGTGTTTAGGTTTAGAAAACTTGGTTAGATAGAATTTTAGGTGGTTGGATGGGGTAGAACTAGGTTTGGCCGAATGGTTGAGAAAGGAAGCAACAATGGTGTTTAGGGTTCTTGGATGAGAGAGAAGAGAGAAAATGCTTGAAGACAAAGTGATTTTTGGTCTTCCAAACCTCACTTGGCCGTAGACTTCAAGCCATGCAAGGTGTCCATGGCTTGGCTTCATCCAAGCCTTAGAATGCATCAAAGGCCAAGATCAAAACTTGGTTAGCAAGCTTGTCTCCCATTGGTTCCTTCTAACCTAGTCACTAAGCTTCATCATCACACTAACCTAGTCACTAAGCTAGTCACCATGTTCTAGAGAGTTCCTTCACTAATGATGATTAATTAAGCTACTAAGTTAACTGTATTAGCTAAACGTGGGTCCCGCAAAACATTTCCAGGTCCACTGTCACTAAGTTATACTGACTAATAAAATAATATTATAATAATACAAAATTATTTTATTGGACAATTAAATCCTAAAAATTAAAAGATTAATTTTAGGCTCATTCAGAATTGGGTTTAGTAAGATCCCCCGCCTCTAATAATTAAAAACAGATTTTACCGGTCCGAAAAATATTATTTTCCTGCCCCGTAGCAAATCACACAAAAAGTCCATATAAAATCACAGACAGTAATATTGGACACTAAATCAAGTAGAAAACAATTAAAAACAGCAAAAATAGTACAAACAGCACATTCGGGACGTAATGGTCATTTTTTTACTTTTTCCCACAACGTAGCTAATCATCCAAAAAGTTCAAATAAAATTACAGACAGTATTAATTGTCTGTATATCTTCCAGAAAAATTAAAACAGTAGCTCGGAAAAACTTTTATTTTACCGTCTCGAAACAAATTACATAAAAAGACCAAATAAAATTTGAGCCTGTATAAACGTATTTGTATTTCATGCAAAAATCGAGAAACAGTAAAATAGGGACACAACGGTCATTCACACGAAAGTTTGAAAAACAGCAAACAGTACATTCGGTACATTTTCTAAAAATTGGGGTGTTACAGGTAAGACAATCTAAATCATCACAAACATGGTAAATAAGAAAACGACAATACACCAGATAAAACAGTTCATACAATATAGAATGCCATAGCAATATAAACATAAATACTGTACATCCCAGATATAATATAAGAATTAAATATATATGATATCACAGATAAAAATATAATGATGTACAACACAGATACATATGCAATATGACATGATCCAACTCCATGGAGCTAACCACATACAGACATCAGAGAGAATGACCCGCAAAATCTATTAGTACCACGGCTGCCCAACCAAATTATTCCGCGGTCTCACGTTGCGTCTATAGCCCACAGTCACATGGCGTGGTGTAGCACACTGTCTAACGTCGTGTCACTATAGGCAATGTACTATTAGACTTTACAAGATCTCGAGTAGATATAGTGCGTGTCGAGTCCATTAGTGTGTTGCCAGTTACCACGGCCCAAAGGAGCGACCAACTGTCCACATATGGGATACTGCACACTAACGTCTCCAAGTCCATAAAGAAAATGAACCACACTACATTTATCGCACCGACAATACGATGTGATTCACCTCGTCAATCAATCCACCAAAAATTGGCATTAACTCAATGCATGATAGAAAAATTACCAGAATACCCTCAATGGTATAAATATGTGTATTTACGCAAATGTCGTCAATGGCAAAAACTTATGCCCTCATGGCAGAAACTCATGCCCTCATGGCAGAAATAAATACAGTAAGTCCCACCAGACAAATACTGTTTCACAACCTGTCCGGGTTCACCACTTAGCCCGACAGTAAAATTCACTATTTTCATCAATCGCGTAGAAATTTTATCGCGTTTTCACAATTCTATCGTTTTACAAACGTTTTTAAATCGCGTAAATATATTTTACTATTTTTAAAATCGCGTAGGGTTTTTAACACGTTTTCTCAATCGCGTAAGGTTTTAAAATTACTTTCTGGTCTGAATTCCTTAAAAATTACTGTTTAAATAAACAGAAATAATATTTAATACGTTTAAACTACGTAGAATATTTTTCATACTGTATACTGTCTTTTGGACATCTTTTTTATCTTATTTGTCCATTTTTACTAAAAATTGATAGTATTTTGTTTCGAAACTTATAATAATGGTTTCCTAATTTTTCTGTAAAAATTCCTTTTACTTAATTTTTAACTGTATAATTTAACTTTTTTGAAAATCACTAACATGCTTCAAAATATAATATGAGCTATATGTTAGAATTTTACAAAAGCTACTGTATTTTCTTCTAACAGTAAAATCATTAGTTTTAACTTCTTAAACTTAATTCTAATCAATTTATTTCTTCAAAACTCATTGTAGAAAAAAAAATTCCTTTTAACATATATTGCTTATTTTTGATTGAAAATGGTTTGGAAATGATTTTAGAAATCATAAATCCTTGACTTTGTCATGTTGGCCGAAATACTTAAAATTTCCATTTGATTACTACATTCATTTTTCTTGCTCTAAACAATTTTGTATCTTGTTAATTTTCCTAGGTTAATTAAATCACACTCTTAGAAAATTGATAAGAACATTTTGGTTCTCCTTTTTGGTTGAGGCCGTAAGCCTTGGTGGTGTGTTCTTTGGAACACTCATGCAATCCTTAACATGTTGTTCACATCCTAATATTTACACATGCATCTACTAACACATACAATATTTCAAAGCTTGTAGACATGCAAATTAATACAAATCACAAATAGAAAAGCTAATAACAAACACACAAATGAATCCTTATGGATTCTACAATCACAAACAATTTCCATCTTCTTACCACCACCCAAGGATGATAAGATTTAAGTCTTCCTCTTACCTTAAATGAAGACAAACACTCTTTCACTCCTTTCTAGGGTTTTGGTTTTCACCCTCCAAGATACTTATCAAGCTTAAACAAAATTCTACAAGTTATTATCATGAAAGAAAGCTTAAACCATGGATCAATCATGGTTTGGAACTTTGAAAAAAAATTAGAAATGAAAAACAAGAAATTTCACCTTCTAGGTAAAATCTCCCAAGTAGGTTTTCAAGCCCAAGATGAAGGATTTTGCAAGAACTCTCAACTAGAGATGTTCTTAGAATTGTGTTTAGGTTTAGAAAAGTTAGTTGGATAAAATTTTAGGTGGATGGATGGTGAGGAATGGTGTTTGGCCGAATGGACCTTCAAGAAAACAACAATGGAGTTTGGTATTTTTGGAAGAGAGAGAAGAGAGAAAGTGTTAGAAAATCAAGTGAAGAATGGCCTTCCAAGAGTGAATGGCCGTAGACTTCAATGCGCAAGGAGGTGTCCATTTGGTTGGCTCCATCCAAGCCTTAGGAATGATCAATGGTGAGGATTAAAACTTGATCACCAAGCTTAGCTCTCATTGGTTAATCTAAGCCTAGTCACTAATCCTTGTCATTAAGCCTTGTCACTAATTAAGCCTAGTCACATGCTTAGTCACATGCTCTTGAATGTTCCACCACTAATGATGCTTAATTAAGCTACTAATCCTATTAAGTTTATACTAAATGTGGGTCCCGTAAAACATTTTCGGGTCCATTACTGCTTATTTGTACTGACTAATAAAATAATATTATAATAATATAAAATTATTTTATTTTACAGTTAAATCCTAAAAATTAAAAGATTACTAACCGTATCATTCAGAATTGGGTTTAGTAAGATCCCCTAGCTCCGAATAATTAAACTAAAATTTTCTTGGCCCGAAAAATATTATTTTCTTGTCTCAGAGCAAATCACACAAAAAGTCCAAATAAAATCACAGACAGTAATATAAAACAGTAATTCATACAGAAAAACAACAAACAGTACAAAAAAGACACAATGGTCATTTATCCTAAAGTTAAAAAACATCAAACAGTACATTCGGGACACAACGGTAATTCACCCAAAAGTTTAGGGTGTTACAACTCTCCCCAACAAACAAAA
This sequence comes from Ormosia emarginata, assembly GCA_029884605.1. NCBI lineage: Eukaryota > Viridiplantae > Streptophyta > Magnoliopsida > Fabales > Fabaceae > Ormosia > Ormosia emarginata. Next base: position 18,918,164 of record JAQQTP010000074.1, on the reverse strand, counting down.
ATTTCGTCCTCGAAATTTGTTATTCATCAAACATTTGGGGATATTGCTCCCTCATTTTGTCCTCGAGCTCCCAGGTAGCATCACCCGTCACATCGTTCCATATGACCTTCACCAACTCGATCACCTTCCCTCGAAGCTGCTTTACTTTTCTGTCCTCTATTCTAACAGGTAAAGTCTCATAAGTCAGATTCTCCTTCAGCTGCACTTCATCTGGTTGTATAACATGCGTCGGATCCGGAACATATTTCCTTAGCTGAGATACATGAAATACATCATGCAGATTTGATAGAAAAGGCAGCAAAGCATTTTGATATGCTACAGGACCTATACGTTGGATAATCTGATACGGTCCAATGAACTTAGGAGTAAGCTTCTTGGATTTAATAACTCTTCCGACACCGGTCGTAGGAGTCACTCTTAGAAATACATGCTCACCCTTCCAAATTCAAGAGGTCGTCTTCGTTTATCCGCATAACTCTTTTGTCTACTTTGCGTCGTTTTCATCTTCTCTTGTATCATCTTTACCTTCTCCGTAGTCTATTGTACAAGATCTGGTCCAATAGTCATACTTTCCCCATCTTGATAGCAACACAATGGTGTTCGACAACGCCTTCCATACAACGCCTCATAGGGTGCTATCCCTATACTTGCGTGAAAACTGTTGTTGTAGGTGAATTCTATCAAAGATAAAAATTCATCCCAATTTCCTCGTCGTTCCAAAACACAAGCACGCAGCAAATCTTCCAAAGACTATATAGTTCTCTCTGTTTGACCATCAGTTTGCGGATGATAAGCTGAACTCAACTGCAACTTAGTTCCCATGGCTGCTTGTAAACTTCGCCAGAACCTCGATGTAAACCTTGGATCTCTGTTAGAAACTATACATGCAGGCACACCATGTAACCTCACAATCTCACTGATGTATAACTGGGTTAATCTTTCCAATGAATACTTAATATTAATTGGCAAGAAATGAGTCGACTTCGTAAGCCTATCGGCTATAACCCATATCGAATCATGACCTTTCCTCGTCTTCGGCAATCTAGCAATGAAATCCATTGAGATACTATCCCACTTCCACTCTGGAATAGTTAACGGTTGCAACATACCAGCTGGTCTCTGATATTCCACTTTCGCCTTCTGACAAACTAGACAGGACGCCACATATTCCGCTGCATCTCTCTTCATTCTTGGCCACCAAAACAACTTCTTCAAGTCTTGGTACATCTTGGTCATCCCCAGATGTAAACTCAAATCACTAGTATGAGCTTCATCTAGAATTCCTTTCTTAAGTTCAGAATCATCGGGCATACAGATTCTTCCTTTGAACCTTAAGATTCCATCTGCTCCTTCCTCTACCGTCGACTTATGACCTTGCTTTAACAATTCCCTCTCATTTTGTAAAAACGGGTCCTCCTTCTGTTTATCTCGGACTACATCAAGAAATTCATTTATGATCACGACCTTACATAGGCGAACTCTTCCAGGCAGAAAATCCACTGACAACCATAAATCTTGGAATTTGTTAATCAATTCCTCCTCCTTTATCATCATTGCCGAAACACTAAGCACCTTTCTACTTAAGGCATCGGCTGCCACATTAGCTTTTCCTGGATGGTACTGAAGTTGAAAATCATAATCTTTTAAGAATTCCAACCATCACCTTTGCCTCATATTCAATTCTTTCTGATCAAACAAGTACTTTAGACTCTTGTGATCACTAAAGACATTGAACATCGCTCCATACAGAAAATGCATCCACTCCTTCAGAGCAAAAACTACTGCGGCCAATTCCAAATCGTGTATTGGATAATTCCTCTCATGAACCTTCAACTGTCGAGAAGCATATGCCACAACATTCCGATTTTGCATCAATACGTATCCTAACCCTTGGTAAGAAGCGTCACAATACACATCAAAAGTTCCCTTAGAATCCGGTAAAATTAACACTGGTGCAGTTGTTAACCTTTTCTTCAATTCTTGGAAACTGGCTTCACGTTCTTCCGTCCACTCAAAAGCTTGACTTTTCCTCGTGAGCTGCGTAAGCGGTCCAACAATCTTAGAAAAACCCTTGATAAACCTCCGGTAATATCCAGCAAGTTCAACAAAATATAGAACTTCCGTCACCATCTTAGGTCTTTCCCACTGTAAAACAGTCTCCACTTTCGATGGGTCTACCGCAATACCTTCTTTGGAAATCACGTGACCTAGAAATTGAACTTCCTCTAACCAGAACTCACACTTCGCCAATTTCGCATACAATTTTTCTTTTCCTTCAAAATCTGAAGAACAATACCGAGATGTTCAGCATGCTCTTCCTTAGATTGAGAATAGATCAGAATGTCATCGATAAAAACAATGACAAATCTGTCTAGATACGAAAAAATCTTGTTCATATAGTCCATAAATATGGCAGGAGCATTCGTCACCCCGAATGGCATTACCTGATACTCATAATGTCCATAATGAGTTCAAAAAGCTGTTTTGGGTATATCCTCCACCTTAACACGAATCTGGTGATAACCCGATCTCAGATCGATTTTAGAAAATACCACAGCTCCCTTCAACTGATCCATCAAATCGTTAATTCTTGGAAACTGATATTTATTCTTGATATTCACCTTGTTTAACTGACGATAATCCACGCAAAGTCGAGAAGTTCCATCTTTCTTCTTGACCAAAAGCACTAGTGCTTCCCACGGTGAAACACTAGGTCGCACAAACTGTTTCTCCAACAATTCCACCAACTGTTGTTTCAGCTCCACCAATTCTGCTGGCGACATTCGGTATGGCGCAATTGAGATAGGACCTGCTCCTGGTACTAAATCAATTGAAAACTCAATCTCCCTCTCTGGTGGCAAACCAGGTACATCATCAGGAAAGATTTCTGGAAACTCATTGACAACAGGAATAGTATTCACATCTTTCTCGTTCTTGACTTCTAGAGAAGACAATAACATATATCCTTGTGCTCCCTCTCTCAACAATGACTTGACTTTAACAGCAGTCAAGAATCCAGACTCTTCTTCCTTAGGAAAAACTATGGTTTTGCTCGCACAGTCTATAAGGATATGGTTAGAAGATAACCAGTCCATCCCTAAGATTACATCTATCTCAACAAGAGGCAAACAAATCAAGTTGACCGAAAACATACGGTCCTTGATAACAACAGGACAATCCAAACATATCTTAGATGTAACTACAGGTTTAGCAGTTGGCTTAGATACACTCAATTTAACATTCAGAGAAGACATAGGCAATTTCAATCTTTCTACACAATCATATGCAATAAATGAATGTGTCGCACCAGAGTCATATAACACAGTCAAAAGATTACCTTCAATGACTCCTTCTCCCTGAATAAGGTCATCAGACTGAGAAATTTCCATTCCCGTCATAGTATAAACTCATCCTCCTGACCTCGGTTGAGTACCTCCTGACTTTTGCTGACTTGCATGAACATAACGAACAACAGGTTTCCTTTCCAGCTGAGTACAATCCTTAGACATGTGCCCAGGTTGTTTACAGTTAAAGCAAACTGTCCCTTTGATTGTGCACTCTGGAGAGATATGGCCTTTCTTTCCGCACTTAAAACATGTTAGCGTGAACACCACCCCCTGACCAGCTCTATTACCACTAGCATTTCCCCCAACTGGCGGTCATTGAGCTTGACTCCCTGGTGGTCTAGAATACGGCTTGCTCTGAAACCGATTAGTATTATTGCTACCACCCCTCTGAAACCTTGTTGGTCCGAAGTTACGATTTCTTTGATCTCGTGACGGCTCCAAGTCCTCGAGTCGTGCACACGCATCAACTAAAGCATGAAACTGATTCATTCTCAAGGATATCACTCCTCGTTTCAGTTCCACTCTCAACCCTGCTTCAAACTTCCAATATCTCCACACATCATCCGGTCTAGTTTGAGCATAATCTGAGAACTGAGACAAGCTCTCAAATTTAGTAGCATACTCATTCACAGTCATATTACCCTGACGTAAACCAAGAAATTCCATCTCCTTGGCATGTCTAGCACTCGCAGGAAAATACTTCTCCAGAAATACGTTAGAAAATACCTCCCATGTAATTTCTGTTCCTTCAGCCTGCAACAACCGGCGGGTTCCTCTCCACCAATGTTCTCCATCTCCCCTTAACATAAAGGCTGCATACGTTACCTTCTTCTCATCGGAGCATCTCATTCCTTCAAAAATTCTCTCTAAGTCTTGTATCCATTGACTCGCCTTCTCAGGATCAACCTCGCCTCTAAACTGCGGCAGATTGTTATGCCTAAATTCAGATAAATTTAGGGCATCAGCAGTAGCATCTTGTTGTTGAGCTGCTCTCAGATTCTGTTGAGTAATCACTTCAGCCATTCGCTGCATAGCTTCAGCAGTCGCAATCATTGGGTGCACTTCCCGATTTATGTTCGCACGTCCTCGTCCTCTACCAGACATCTTCTTTCTTCAAACATAACCAAACAAAGTTAAATACATCCTTTTGGAAATAAATCACAGAGAATCACACAACACAAACAAAAACAGACCCAACCACAACCCCAAAAGACTCTAACTTGGGTTCTAATACCAACTAATGTAACACCCTTGTGGGGATGTCACATTTATATATAAAATAACAGAAAGATAAATAAAATCTACCCAAGTTGTAAAACCTTTGTAACATAATATTGCGGGTTGTAAAAATTCTTCTTGTTAAACAGAATAGTATTAAATAAAATAACGCGGAAATACAAAATAAACCGACCAACATCACACATAATATACATATGGTTCTAGTTATAAGTTATACAAATAATTTACAACTATCCATATTTAAACTAAAACAGTAAAAGTTAAAAAAAAAAACAAACGCAGACGCGCCCAAGTACACATCATAAATATATAACCCTCTGAAGGATCACTCTCAGATGAAATTTCAGGTGATAGATATCCAGGATGCCTCGACCCTCTACGGACACGGGTCCGTGCAGTCGATACGTTGTTGATCTCGCTAGGCGCATCAAACATACCGCCCCAATGACGCCTAAGAGATAACGGCAACTCCACATGTAAGTACAACAAAGTAGAAAAGATCAGCACTCCATCAAACTCGATTTTAGACACCGTATATTCCCCACATACGTAATCGAATCACGATCCTCTCGCAGACGCCAGGCTTCAGAGCCTCCATGGAACTCCAATCTCACAAACCCAAAGAAACCTGGTGTAACACCCCAATTTTTAGAAAATATTCCGAATGTACTGTTTGCTGTTTTTCAAGTTTTCGTGTGAATGACCGTTGTGTCCCTATTTTACTGTTTCTCGATTTTTGCATGAAATACAAATACGTTTATACAGGCTCAAATTTTATTTGGTCTTTTTACGTAATTTGTTTCGAGACGGTAAAATAAAAGTTTTTCCGAGCTACTGTTTTAATTTTTCTGGAAGATATACTGAGACAATTAATACTGTCGTAATTTTATTTGAACTTTTTGGATGATTAGCTACGTTGTGGGAAAAAATGAAAAATGACCATTACGTCCCGAACGTCTTGTTTTTACTTGTTTTTTTGCTTTTTTAATTGTTTTCTACTTGATTTAGTGTCCAATATTACTTGAACTATGATTTTATATGGACTTTTTGTGTGATTTGCTACGGGAGCAAGAAAATAATATTTTTTCGGACCGGTAAAATCTGTTTTTAATTATTCAAAGGCGGGGATCTTACTAAACCCAATTAAATGAATGCCTAAAATTAATCTTTTAATTTTTAGGATTTAATCATCAAATAAAATAATTTTGTATTATTATAATATTATTTTATTAGTCGGATAACTTAGTGATAGTGGACCCAAAAATGTTTTGCGGGACCCACGTTTAGCTAATACAGTTAACTTAGTAGCTTAATTAATCATCATTAGCAGTAGAATTTTCCAGAACAAGCTGACTCAGCTAGCTGACTAAGCTGGTAATTAATGAACAATGTGATTAGGCTTGTGAGTCATCAATAATCAACCAATAGGAGACAAGCTTGTTAAGCAAGTTTTAATCCTAGCCTTTGATGTATTCCATGGCTTGGATGAAGCCAACCATTTGGCCACCTTGCATGCATGAAGTCTACGGCCATGTGGGGTTAGGAGACCAAAAATACCACTTCATCTTTCATGCTTTTCTCTCTTATCTCTCTTCCAAAAAACCCTAAACACCATTGAAGCTTCCTTGAAGCCATTTTCGGCCAAGCTTGTTTCTTGACCATCCAACCATCCAAATTTTCATCTAACCAACTTTTCTAAACCTAAACACAATCCTAAGAACATCTCTAGTTGAGAATTTCTTCAAAATCTTCCATTTGGAGCTTGGAAACCAATCTTGAAAATTTTACCTAGAAGGTGAAATCTCATGTTTTTCTTTTCTCTCTCTCTTTTTTCGTGGTTGTGGTTCTAAGCCATGATTTATCCATGGTTTAGGTTCTTTTTCATGGTTAGTAACTTGTAGATTTTCGTTTGAGTTGCTAGGTACTTTGGTGGAGAAAACCGAACCCTAGGAGGAGTGAAAGAAAATCCATTTGTCTTCATTTAAGGTAAGAGGAAGACAAATCTTATCACCTATGGATGGTGGTAAGAAGATGAAGTTTTGATTTTGTGATTGTAGAATCCATAAGGATTCATGTTTGTGCTTGTTAGTAGTTTATTTGATGTGGTAGTGTAATTGTTAATAGCTTTCCTATGTGTTGTTTGTAATAATCTGCATATCTACAAGCTTTAAGTTGCATGTCTATAAGCTTTGATAATATTGCATGTGTTAGAATTGCATGATAAAGTATAGAATTGCATGATAATGTATAGGATGTGAATAACATGTCAAGGAAATGCATGTGTGTTCCAAAGAACACTCCATGATGGCTCACGGCCACTAACAAAAATGGAGAACCAAAATGTTCTCTTAATTTTCTTAAAAGGTAATTTAATTAACCTAGGAGAATTAAGAAGGTTTCAAGTTGATTTGATCAAAGAAAATGAATTTAGAAATCAAATGGTAAGATTTGGTATTTTCGGCCAACATGCCTAAAGTGAATGTGTTGATTTCAAAAACCATTTTCTAAAACAATGGTTAAATGAATTTAGACAATATGATAAGTTGGACATATAGTTAGAAGATGATAAATAATTTAGAAATCAATTTCAAAATATTTAGGAAATTCGGCCAACATGCCAAACCAAGTATCCATGGTTTCTAAAATTAAATCCAAACTTTTTCTAAGTATAAGGATGCAATATGGGTTAAAAAGAATTTTTCTAAAATGAGTTTTAAAGAAAAGAATCAATTATAAATAAGTTTGAGAACTTAGAATTAATGATTTTGTTATTAGAAATGAAATACAGTAACTTTCAAAAATTTCTAACATATAGCTCATGCTGTATTTTGAAGCATGTTAGTAGTTTTCAAAAAGGATTAAGTATAGGGTTTAAAAATTTAATAAACAGAATTTTTACGGTAAAATTAGGAAACCATTAATATAATTTTCTAAACAAAATACTGTCAAATTTTAGTAAAAACGGACAAATAAGATAGAAAAGATGTCCAAAAGATAAGTATAATTGGTATGGAAAAATATTATATTATGTAGCTTAAAAGTATTATTTATTATTTTTGTTTATTTAAACAATAATTTTTAAGGAATTGATCAAGAAAATGATTTAAAAATCTTACGCGATTGAGAAAACGTATTAAAAATCCTACGCGATTTTGAAAATAGAAAAATATATTTACGCGATTTCAAAACGTTTATAAAAACGACGAGATTGTGAAAACGCGATAAAATTTCTACGCGATTGACTGTTACTGTATTTATTTTTCGCTGTCGGGAAAATGTAAACCCGTATAGGCTTTTGAGGATTTTTCATTTGTCGGGAAAATGTGAACCCGTACAGGCTTTCTATTTTTCTGCCATTGAGGGCATATTATTATCTTGAGGGCATTTTCGTAATTTCATATTTTTGGAATTATGTATTGTGTTTATGCCAAATTTTTGGTGGATTGGTTGATGAGACGAATCACATCTTTCTCTCCGTTGTTGTCGATGCGATAAACGTAGTGTGGTTCATTATTCTAATGAACTTGGAGACGTTAGTGTACGGTATCCCATATACACCGTGGATCATTAGCTCCGGGTTCGTGGTAAACCGATAGCACACTAATGGACTCGACACGCACTATATTTAATCGAGATTTGTAAAGTCTAGTAGTACATTTGCTACTTAGTGCCACAACGTGAGACCGTGAACTACACCACGCTGGATGATGGATTCTGTGTCGTGGGGCTATAGACGCAACGTGTGACCGCGCAATAGTTGGTTGGGCAGCCGTGGTACTAATAGATTTTTACGAGTCATTCTCTCTGATATCTTTGTTTGTTTTTAGCTCCATGGAGTAGGGTGTGTTTCATATTTATTTATTGGGATCTATTTATTTATTTTGTCTTATCTATTTATTTTGTCTTATCTATTTATTTTGTTTTATCTATTTATTTTGTCTTATCTATTTATTATATTGATATTAGTTTATTTGTTTACGGTGTTTGTTTTATCTATTGTTGTATTGTATCGTTTGTTTCTTATTTTATTTTATCTGTGATGGTATATTGTTGGAATATTTACATCTTTTTGAATCTTTACACTACTCTGTTATTTATAAATGTTATAGCTTTTTATATTGCATGAACTGTATATCCGTTGTTTGTCGTTTTCGTATTGGCCATGTTTGTGGTGATTTTAGATTGTCTTACCTCTTTATTGTATGTGTTTTCTGTATATACCTGTTTATATGGTAAAGAGTTCGAAGAAGAGGAACAGCCTCTTGAGGTTACGTGGTTCCAAGGAGGAGGAAGATCAGCTAGCCGACGACCAGTTTGACGATCAAGAACCATCTGATCATCCATATCCATTGGATTGATTAGTTTTGGTATGGCGGTGCCCGATTTTTTTTTGGGGTTCGTGACTCGGAGTTTCACGGTGGATCGCTTTTTGGCACATGAGAGGAGATAGAGACTCGGTGACATATGCGGGACGGATGACGGTGACCTTTTGGACGTCATCGATTTGATGGAGAGCCGATCATGACTACAACAAGTTTTATATTTAGAGTTACATTATCCATTAGGCGTCATTGGGGTGGGATATCCACTTTTACCTAGTGAGATGACACTTTTATCGACGGCGCGATCTCATTATCGCCGAGAGTCGAGACATCCAGGATATTTGTCTCCTGATGATCATTTTCATGTTGAGAGTGATCCTTCGAGGAGTAAATATGTTTGATGTTTTTTTTTCGAAGGCGCGTCTTAATATGGATGTATATATTGACTCTTTTACTTTTTTATTTACTATTTCTGTATAAATATTTGTAATTATAGTTGTAAATTATTTGTATAACTTATAACTTAGAACATATGTATATTATGAGTGGTGTTGTTCTGTTTATTTTATGTTTTCCGCAATATTTTATTTTTAATAATCTGTTTATCAGGAATTACTTTACGACCCATATTATTATATAATGAATGGTTTATAACTTGGGTAGATTTTATTTATTTATTTTATTTTCTTTATATGTGTGGCATCCCCAAAGGGGTGTTACACCTGGTAGCGTCATATCCACACAATCAATCCAATGGATATGGATGATCGGATGGTTCTTGGTCGTAGAACTGATCTTCGGCTTCTTTTCTTCCTCCTCCTCTGGATACTCACACTCAAGAGGTTGTTCCTCTTCCTCAAACTCTTTATCACATAATTTAAAATATACAAAACACATACAAGAAAGAGGTAAGACAATCTAAATCATTACAAACATGGTAAATAAGAAAACGACAATACATCAGATAAAACAATTCATACAATATAGAATGCCCATAACAACATAAACATAAATACATAAAACATAAACATAATATAAAATAAATATATAACATATATATAATATAAGAATTAAATATATATGATATCATAGATAAAAATATAATGATGTACAACACAGATACATATGCAATATGACACGATCCTACTCCGTGGAGCTAATCACATACAGACATCAGAGAGAATGACCCGCAAAATCTATTAGTACCACGGCTGCCCAACCAAATTATTCTGTGGTCTCACGTTGCGTCTATAGCCCACAGTCACATGGCGTGGTGTAGCATACTGTCTAATGTCGTGTCACTACAAGCAATGTACTATTAGACTTTACAAGATCTCAATTAAATATAGTGCGTGTCGAGTCCATTAGTGTGTTGCCAGTTACCACGGTCCAGAGGAGCGACCAACTGTCCACATATGGGATACTGCATACTAACGTCTCCAAGTCCATAAAGAAAATGAACCACACTACGTTTATCGCACCGACAATACGATGTGATTCACCTCGTCAATCAATCCACCAAAAATTGGCATTAACTCAATGCATGATAGAAAAATTACCAGAATACCCTCAATGGTATAAATATGCGTATTTACGCAAATGCCGTCAATGGCAAAAACTCATGCCCTCATGGCAGAAACTGATGCCCTTATGGCAAAAATAAATACAGTAAGTCCCACCAGACAAATACTATTTCACAACCTGTCCGGGTTCACCACTTAGCCCGACAGTAAAATTCACTATTTTCGTCAATCGCGTAGAAATTTTATCGCGCTTTCACAATTCCATTGTTTTACAAACGTTTTTAAATCGCGTAAACATATTTTACTGGTTTTAAAATCGCGTAGGGTTTTTAACATGTTTTCTCAATTGCGTAAGGTTTTTAAATTAATTTCTGGTCCGAATTCCTTAAAAATTACTGTTTAAATAAACAAAAATAATATTTAATACGTTTAAACTACGTAGAATATTTTTCATACCGTATACTATCTTTTGGACATCTTTTCTATCTTATTTGTCCATTTTTACTAAAAATTGACAGTATTTTATTTAGAAACTTATAATAATGGTTTCCTAATTTTTCTATAAAAATTCCTTTTACTTAATTTTTAACCGTATAATTTAACATTTTGAAAATCACTAACATGCTTCAAAATGTAATATGAGCTATATGTTAGAATGTTACAAAAGCTACTGTATTTTCTTCTAACAGTAAAATCATTAGTTTTAACTTCTTAAACTTAATTCTAATCAATTTATTTCTTCAAAACTCATTGTAGAAAAAAAAATTCCTTTTAACATATATTGCTTCTTTTTTATTGAAAATGGTTTGGAAATGATTTTAGAAATCATAAATCCTTGACTTTGGCATGTTGGCCGAAATACTTAAAATTTCCATTTGATTACTACATTCATTTTTCTTGCTCTAAACAATTTTGCATCTTGTTAATTTTCCTAGGTTAATTAAATCACACTCTTAGAACATTGATAGGAACATTTTGGTTCTCCTTTTTGGTTGAGGCTGTAAGCCTTGGTGGTGTGTTCTTTGGAACACTCATGCAATCCTTAACATGTTGTTCACATCCTAATATTTACACATGCATCTACTAACACATACAATATTTCAAAGCTTGTAGACATGCAAATTAATACAAATCACAAATAGAAAAGCTAATAACAAACACACAAATGAATCCTTATGGCTTCTACAATCACAAACAATTTCCATCTTCTTACCACCACCCAAGGATGATAAGATTTAAGTCTTCCTCTTACCTTAAATGAAGACAAACACTCTTTCACTCCTTTCTAGGGTTTCGGTTTTCACCCTCCAAGACACCTATCAAGCTTAAACAAAATTCTACAAGTTATTATCATGAAAGAAAGCTTAAACCATGGATCAATCATGGTTTAGAACTTTGAAAAAAAAATTAGAAATGAAAAACAAGAAATTTCACCTTCTAGGTAAAATCTCCCAAGTAGGTTTTCAAGCCTAAGATGAAGGATTTTGCAAGAACTCTCAACTAGAGATGTTCTTAGAATTGTGTTTAGGTTTAGAAAAGTTGGTTGGATAAAATTTTAGGTGGATGGATGGTGAGGAATGGTGTTTGGCCGAATGGACCTTCAAGAAAACAACAATGGAGTTTGGTATTTTTGGAAGAGAGAGAAGAGAGAAAGTGTTAGAAAATCAAGTGAAGAATGGCCTTCCTAGAGTGAATGGCCGTAGACTTCAATGCACAAGGAGGTGTCCATTTGGTTGGCTCCATCCAAGCCTTAGGAATGATCAATGGTGAGGATTAAAACTTGATCACCAAGCTTAGCTCTCATTGGTTAATCTAAGCCTAGTCACTAATCCTTGTCATTAAGCCTTGTCACTAATTAAGCCTTGTCACATGCTTAGTCACATGCTCTTGAATGTTCCACCACTAATGATGCTTAATTAAGCTACTAATCATATTAAGTTTTTACTAAACGTGGGTCCCGCAAAATATTTTCGGGTCCATTACTGCTTATTTGTACTGACTAATAAAATAATATTATAATAATATAAAATTATTTTATTTTATAGTTAAATCCTAAAAATTAAAAGATTACTAACCGTATCATTCAATTGGGTTTAGTAAGATCCCCAGCTCCGAATAATTAAATTAAGATTTCCCCGGCCCTAAAATATTATTTTCCGTCCGAGCAAATCACACAAAAAGTCTAAATAAAATCCCAGACAATAATATAAAACAAGAATTCATACGTAAAAAACAACAAACAGTACAAAAAGGACACAACGGTCATTTATCCTAAAGTTAAAAAACATCAAACAGTACATTCGGGACAGAACGGTAATTCACCCAAAAGTTTAGGGTGTTACAAATCCTGACATATTATTCACATCCTACAATAATAATCATACATCTATAAACACATACAATATATTTTAAAACTATAGACATGCTTGCAAATAAAATCAACCACAAATAAATAAAAAAACATTAAACAACCAAGTGAATGAATCCTTATGGATTCTTCGCCACAATTACATCCATTTTCTTATCACCACACAAAGTTGATGAGATTAAATCTCCCTCTTACCTTAAGGGAAGAGAAATTCCTTCTAACTCTTCCTAGTGATTTTCATGTGACTTTCAAAGAATCCCTAACAAGCTCAAACAAATTTTAAAGAGTCATAACTATAGGAGAAAAATATAAACCATCGATCAATCATGGCTTAGAACATCAAAAATCAAGTTAGAAATAAGAAACAAACATTTTCATCTTGTAGGAAAAATCTTCAAAGTGATTTTCCAAGCTCAAGATGAATTTTTTTGAAAAAACTTTCAACTAGAGAAGTTCTTAGAATGAAGTTTAGATTTGAGAAGTAAGGTTAGATAAAAATTTAGAAGAGTGGAGGTGTTGGTTGTAGGTGTTGGCCGAATGGCTCTAGGAGAAAGACTTTGGAGTTGTTCTTGGTGTTCTTAGTTACTTAGTTAGCCATTTAGTAAGCTAGGATGACTAACCATCTCCTAGATTTCTATAGAACCTTCTCTAACTAGAACTTAAATAGATAACTAACTAGGTTTACTTCTTTTAGTTACTAAATAAGCTTCCTATACTAACTTAGTTAGGTTTAAGCTAACTTGATTAAGCTTTCTAGTTTAATCTTAACAAGTCCAACCACTTTTGTGGACTAAAATCCTATTGGTCTAGAAACTTTCAAGCCACTATTGTTGACTAGCTCCCATTAGCTTAGAATTAAATCTAGCCAGAAACATTAACTACTTCTCCAACGCGGGTCCCATAAACTTTTTTGGGTCCATGGTCCATTTTGGAGCTAATTCTTACTATTTTTGAGACAGTAGGTACTGTCTAATAAAATAATAAAATAATAATATAAAATATTATTATTACACAGTTAAATTCTAAAAATTAAAATATTATTACACGTATCATTCATAATTGAGTTTAGGAAGATCCCCTAGTTCCAAATAATTAAATTAAGATTTTTTCGGCCAAAAAATTATTATTTTCTTGTCTCAGAGTAAATCATACACAATGATCAAATACAATCACGAAACAATCAAATTCTATTTATAACTCACAGAAAACATAAAACACTACATTTAAGACAATATCGTACTTAACTCAAAAGTTGAGGTGTTACAACTCTCCCCCACAAATAGAAATTTCGTCCTCGAAATTTATCGTACCTTAGAACAGGTGAGGATATTGCTCCCTCATTTTATCTTCCAGCTTCCAAGTAGCATCTCCTAGTACATCGTTCTATATCACTTTTATCAATTCGATTATCTTCCCTCGAAGCTATTTCACTCTCCTGTCCTCAATTCTAACAGGAAGTGTCTCATACGTCAAATTATCTTTCAATTGCACTTCATCTAGCTGTATAATGACTGCGGGATTTTAAAGGATGCAAACTCAAGTGCAGGTTGTCTCAAGTAATAAATTTCTCGGGAGTCCGAGGTCGATCCACAGGGAATTGATGAAAAAAATTAATTGAGGTAAGAAGAGGATTTGTCATAACACCAAAAGTAATAAAGCAAGTTCACAAATGAATTTAAGGGCTTGCTTGGGTTAGGAGATCCACTCTTGGTAATAAATTAAAGGTAAGATTATTTCTCTTTTTAACTCAATTGAAATCCACACACAACGGAGGTTCCAATCGGAAAATATAACATTCAAAGTTCAATTATATATGTAATTATATTATGATTTCTTTAATTATCTACCAACATTTGTAAATGAGTTCAAGCATTCACTGTGCCAATCCTATTGTCTACAATAAATCAAGATCTCCATTAACAAAGAAGGTTTCTAAATTGATTGGAAACAAAATACAACACATATAATGTTCATTTAATAATATATCATTTAAGCACAAGAAATAAAATAATCTAACCTTATTTCATTACCAAGTGCTTCACTCTTTCACCCAAGCAAGAAGAAGAGAAAGATGAACATGACTTCAATTTAGAACAAGAGAAAATTACAACAAAGGAAAACAATAAACAAACATAACCTTAACTTGTACAAACTAAGCCTAACACCAAGTGCTTCAAATGGTCAGCCAATGGTGCCTTTTATAAAGGATTAGGGATACAAAATGACAAAGGGGCTGATTAGGGGTAGGTGGGATGAGTGGATGAATGAGTGGAGAATGCCAAATGGTGAGGATAAGAGTGAAAAATCATTGAGATTTCTTGTCTCCGAAATCATTCATTGCTTAAGTCATTGATTTCGTCATTTTCGAGCCAAGTGGTCTTCATGAAAGTTCTAGGAAATTGTCTAAGCTTTCCAATGGCTCTAGAATCACCCAAAAATTCGTCCTACATCCCAAGATATGACCCAATTACTACAAACTGTTCAGGCCCAGTTTCAGCACCTCTGTTTTGACTTTCATACCCAATATCACCATCAAGGAGCCCGAATCAAGTTTTGTGTTCAACATGAAAGTTTTAGATCTGGGTCTTAACTTTCAAATATCCAAATTTCAGCACAAGATAATTCTTGCAACCCGAGTTATGCTCTGATTACTGTACACTATTCAGATTTTAGACACAAAACTCGTGTTCTGTCTTCCAAGCCCAATTAGCTCTACTAGATGTCTGATTGAGACTTTGAGCTCTCATCAAAGTTGTATAGCTCTCTCTTATCTTTCCTACAAGGTAAAATTCATAATTATCAGACATTTAGAACTCAAGATATGGCCGAAATATAAAAACAGCGTAAGACCAAAATAGTGCTGAAAAAAATCAATTAAGTCCAATTTGAGTCCAAACTTATAAAACATAACTAGACTTAATCAATTAAGTACATAGAGAGTGTAAATGACTAAAAATGAGAGTTTATTAATGTATAAAATATGTGATCATCAAATTCCCCCACACTTAGCTTTTTGCACTCCTGGGCAAAACACAAAAGACCAAAGTTAGGAGACAAAGAAAAATGACACAGACTCAAAAGTTAAAAACTCTAAAAGACTCGTTGAAGCAAGAAGAGCAATAAGAAATTCAAGGGATCAAAGCATCAATGAGGTAACATTTCTTCACATCTCAAACCAACAAGCAAGGAAACTTCAGTTGAAAAGAATGAATCAAGAATGATAGATCCTCACAAAATTCACTCTCAATCTCTCAAGTGTTTAAAAGGTAAGTGTTTCACTCTATTCAACCCATGAACAATTGCACTACCATAAGCTTGCTTATCTTCTACTTCTCTGCTACTCAAAACACATGCATACAAAAATCAAGAGGACTTTATTCAAGATTGTAATGGGGTCATGGTAAAGGAGAGGAGATAATATGGATATGAAAAGATAAATACCAAAAAGAATAAAAGAGCATTATGGTACAGTTAGAGTAGAGAAAATGTTTGAGAACATTTATCATAAAGGACAATCACTAACATTTGACTAATGTTTTGTTGAAGATCAATCTCAAATTGGTGAATTGAATTCATTGTTAGACTTGAACATTCTCTTTTTCTTCCTGTTGTTTCCAAGCATCCACCTTTATTCTAGACTCTGATAATCCTTTGATTGCAAAGGTGGTCAATTTTTCTCCTTTTTTTTTTTTTCTTTTTTTTTGATCATTTTGCACACACACACCCACACTTGTTCAAGAACTAGGTCAATGCTCTCTTATTCCTCTGGTTGGGTAAAAACATTTTTTTCTTTTTTTTTCTTTTTTTTTTGAAGGATGAAATGAGCTTAAAACAAGGAATAGTCAAACAAGTTCAAAGGGGTTACACAATGGAAAGTATACAAGGATGGCTATTTGGTCAAAGTAGCTTTTTTCAAAATGCCTCAATCATATTAATGTATGCATATGAAAATGTAGCCTCAAAAAGAATCAAAGCAAGTTCTAGAGTAATAATTCCATGAGTGAAAATCACACAAGAAAGAAGAGAATGGTACAAATATTCAATCCATTCCAAGGATGTGAGAATGCATTCGCTTGAATTTTTCAAAGGAAATCAAAAGACAAAAACTTTGTTACTTCCACAAATTAATACTAATTAATTACTACCCCAACTAAGATGCGTCTCAAGAGTAATAAATTGTTTCCAAAATTTACTCCTTACTCTGCCATCACTAATTGGTTTTACTAAGAATAGGTTTCTGATAGTCATATCACTAAACATACTTCCCAATTTAGATACGTCTCAGAAGTAAAATTACTCCTTACTCTGCCATCATTTTTTGGTTTAATAAGTCCATGACAATCATATCATACTTCCCAAAAAAGAAAAGAAAAAAAATTAGTAGTCAACTATCCTTCCCCCCCAACTAGATCATAACATTGTCCTCAATGTTAAAATATGGATGAGTAAAGGATAGAAGACATTACTTGTTGGAGAAAACTGACACAAATTTAAACAAAAACAAAGTATGATAAATCCAGAGTAAAGGAAAGCTTTAAACGAAGTGTCAAATTTGGCTTTTTTTTCATCCTGTTTCCCTCACTGCCTCCTGCTGACCAGTCTATCTGAGTTATTGCTGGATCAGGATCAAAGATCAAAGGTAAAGGAATTTTTTTTTTGTGACTTCAAGAAAACCATCAGGGTAAAGAAGTCTAGAAACCCCTGAAGGACCCTGCTCAAAGGATCGTCTGTCCAAAACCGAAATACAGCAAAATCATACAAAGATAAAAGAAATATAATAGCAAATGATGACATACCTGTATGTACAGCTTTCATGGCGTATCTTTATACTGCGCGTCATGAGTGCAGTAGTGGCATATCTTTATACTGCGTGTCACCAGTGCAGTAGACACTCACGTCCGCTTATTCGAAGAAGGGAGAAAGAAGAAACCATCGTGGGTTTCCATCCTGGGTCTAGAACCTGGAGCGCTCACACTTGGGCTCGTAACATCAACAAAGATGCTAAAATCTGAAACCCGTAATGTCCAAGATCCAAAACATCCTATCCCAGGGCACTGAGAGCCCCTTCTAATAAAAGAGAGGATCAAGCTCAGATGCCTCATACGCTTTGGCCGCCGCGGGTTACTTCTCACTAATAACCAGAGTGGGACGCTTTTGCCTATCCATCAACTCCACAGTGCCTAGATGGTAAACAATGGGTTATGGAGCGCGGCTCTCTACAGAGCATGGTACATAAACTTTTTTAAGGACCAGCGTGCAAAGGTCCACCCGAGTCAATGACGGGTCAGCCAAAGGTTGGGGCTCCACAACTATTTAAAGCCATAGTACTCCTTCCGGATCGCCCTTGTTCAGACTTTTTTTTTTCATTTTTTTTATTTTTTATTTTTCAAAAAGAAAACATGAAGAAGAAGATAATATGTACAGATTGTTGTGGATATGGCTCACATCTGCCTCTAGTTTCACGTCCAGTGACGGCTTAAATGCCTTCTATGAGTCGAGGATAAGCTTCCCATCCAATTTTCTTATAAATTGGCAAACAGGGTCTTTTAGAGTCAGATTCCCAAGACTGTAGCATTTTTCTTCATCCTTGAAGAGATTCCACAAATTAAGAATTTCACGATACACCAATCCATAAGAATGCGTCTCAAGAGTCAATAAGATATCATCTAATGACTCCTTACTCAGTCCATTCTTAATGAAGAAAATTTTATCTTCTCTGTTTGCGGAAACCATCCCTAAAGTACGACGTCGCTTGTTACAATTCTATCGTCCACATTTGTAACAGACTTGTAACCTTTTTGCACTTCTCTTTTTAGAATACGAACTTCTTCCAAGACCTGGCATGTATGAGTCAAATGAAATTGAAGACTCACCTGCTAGTCGGACCTTTGCTTCAATTATCCAGCGCACATCTTTTGGCATACCTTTGTGCATTAACAATCTCAATCTTTCACATCGAACTTTGTAGATTTTTTTCAGAGCATTTTGAGGGAGAGAAGGAAAATGTTTTCTCAGTTTTGAAAGAATGACATCCATTTTAAAGGAGAAGAAGGATTCAGTTATTTTGGGAAACTGAAAAATAAACCGACTTGAGAGTCACGGAGTACCGTATCCGCCACTTAACCGGCAACACAAAGAACTCATCAACTTGGTTTTTTCAGAAATAGTTTGAGCCTTTGTCCATTGACTTTAAACACATTATCATTCTTAGGATTCACAATATCTACGGCCCCATGAGGATACACATGTTTGACAACAAAAGGACCACTCCACCTAGATCTCAATTTTCTAGGGAATAGGTGCAGGCGAGAATCATAAAGCAGAACTTTTTGACTAATTTCAAAAGATTTTCTCAAAATTATCTTGACTGTGGATTTTATTGGATTTGTCTTTTGACAATTTTCACAACTTTTGCAAAAAGTATAGCAGTCCTTAAATAAAGTGGGCCAATAAAATCCGCACTGTAAGATTTTCGCACCTATTTTCTTTGAAGAAAAGTGACCTCCATATGCTTCTGAGTGACAAAATTTAATGACACTACCTACCTCACTGTCAGGCACGCACCTCTGAAAAATTTGGTCAGGACAATGTTTGAACAAGTATGGGTCATCCCAATAAAAAAATTTCACCTTTGTTAGAAATTTCCTTCTATCTTGGTGCATCCATTGAGGCGATATCTTTCCTTCTTGTTCTTCAGTAAGAGACGAGGAAATTACCACAGGAAAGCTTTGCTTTTCTCTCAAAAATGTGTACTTCAACCCAGCAGGTAATGGCTTTAGTTCCGGTGTGGGTACTTCTTCATGAGCATTATCATTCATGGGTTTTAACTCTTCAAATTTTGGCTTTCTTCCTTTGTATTCTATTGCCTGTGTACAATCAAGCAAAGAACATATTTCAGAGATATCATCTTCTAATTGCATGCCTGAATCCAATGAATTGACTAAACAAATTTCTAATGGGTCAGAAGAACTCTTTGTTTGAAGATGATCATCTATAATGGCTTCAATTCCTTCAACTTCCTCTTTTTCATCAAGGACTTCCTGTGGTTGCTTGCACATGTTAAAAACATTAAGCTCTAGTGTCATGTTTCCAAATGTTAGTTTCACCACTCCATTTCTGCAATTTATTAAAGCATTAGATGTTGCTAAAAATGGACAACCTAAAATAACAGGAATTGACTTGCAACTATCAACCATAGGTTCAGTATCCAAGACAATAAAATCCACAGGATATATGAATTTATCAACTTGAACCAACACATCTTCCACTATTCCTCTTAGAATTTTGATTGATCTATCTGCAAGTAGAAGAGTTACAGAAGTTGGTTTTAACTCACCTAAGTTGAGTTGCTGATAAACTGAATATGGAAGCAAATTGACACTAGCACCAAGATCAAGTAAAGCTTTTTTAATTTTATGTTCTCCAATAATGCATGAAACTGTAGGACAACCAGGGTCTTTATATTTCAACGCATTATTATTCTGAAGAATGGAGCTTACCTGTTCAGCTAAAAATGCTTTCTTTTTCACATTTAGTTTCCTTTTAACAGTGCACAAGTCCTTCAAATATTTGGCATAAGAAGGAATTTGTTTGATAGCATCTAACAGAGGAATATTGATCTTCACTTGTTTCAAAATTTCAAAAATTTCAGTGCGGTGGTCCAATTTCTTTGGGTTATTCAATGCTTGAGGAAATGGGGGTGAAGGTGAGAGTTTGGTCGCCTTTTGGTCAACTTCTTCATTTTCTTGGGGAATTGGTTCATCTTCTTTCTCACAAGATTCAGGGATTTGTTTTTCAACAACCTTTCCACTCCTAAGAGTTATCACTGACTGGACTTAGTCCATTTGTTGGTTTTCTGAACTCCCCTCATTTAGACTGTACTGACCCTTGGGATTTGGTTGAGGTTGAGAAGGAAATTTTCCTTTCTCATGAATGATGAGTGCAGAAGAAAGTTTAGCAAGAGTGTCTTTTATGTCATTCATGGTTTGATTAGTTTGTTTATTAATGGCCTCTTGCTTTTCTATGAATGCACGCAGTGTTTCTTCAAGGTTTTTCCTATATGGTGGGACATAAGGTGCATATCCTTGAGAATTTTGAGAGTCCTGTTGTGCCTGAGGAGGTGGTGGTTGCACAAATTGTGACTGATTATTATTCCTCCAGCTGAAATTCGGGTGATTTCTCCATCCCGGATTGTATGTATCTGAAAAAGAAGAAGTCAATGGCTTGTTAAAATTATTCATTGCATTTACCTGCTCATGTACAACTTCTTTAAAAACAGGAATGTTAGGACATTCGTGTGTTGAGTGTCCTAAGTCATCACAAATACCACAAATTTCTTCATTTTGCACAGATTTGATTTCTTTTGCTTTTCTTAATTCCATGGCTTCAACCTTTCTAGCCAAACTGGCAAATCTAGCATTTAGATCTTCCTCTTGACTAGGTGATATTTTCCTTTATTAGCACTTGCAAGATTAGATCTAATTGAATTTTCAGAAGTGTTAGTACTATGCCAAGATTGAGAATTTTCAGTCAACTGGTTCAAATAGTCTAAAGCTTCATCAGGTTCTTTATCAAGAAACTCACCATTGCACATTGTTTCCACAAATTGTTTAATTTCAGGAGTTAAACCTTCATAAAAGAAGCTTATAATGCGCCATTTTTCAAAACCATGATGTGGGCAAGAATTTAACAAATCTTTAAATCATTCCCAACATTGAAAATATGAATCATTTGAATTTTGGGAAAAAAATTTTATTTGTCTTTTCATAGCATTGGTTTTATGTGTTGGAAAAAATTTCTTTAAGAACTCACCTTGCATTTCTTGCCATGTGCCAATTGATCTTGGTTTCAAAGTGTTAAGCCAAGATTTTGCTTTATCTTTTAAAGAAAAAGGAAACAATTTAAGCTTAACAATCTCTTCAGTGCAATTTTGATCATTGAAGGCAATACATACTTCCTCAAATTCTTTCAGATGTAAATATGGACTTTCAGATTCTAAACCATGAAAATTAGGAAGTAAAGAAATCATACCTGGCTTAAATCTAAAATTGTTGGCATTGAGTGGAAAGATAAAACATGATGGACTAGAATTTCGAGATGGTTGCAAATATTCACGCATGGTTCGCAACGGTTGATTTTCAGGTTCATCATGTACACTTTCATTGTCAGCCATTGTGTCAATTGTGTGTGATTGTGATTCAAACAAATCAATATATAAAGTACCAGGATTAATTTTAACTAAACGACTAGAATTTAAATCACGATACCAATTAAGCATAAATACATAAATAACTAAAAATAAATAAATAAAAAAATAATGTACAAGCTGGCGATGTAACCCACCATTAAATATATAACAAAGGTGGGGTAATAAACCAACCACCCAAAAATAAAAAAAAAAAATAAAAATAAAGTGCAGAAAATTAAATAACAAAAAGTAAAAGGAGAGTTTCCCCACAAAGTTAGTGCGCAAAAATAAAAGGGAGAGTTACCCCATTAACAAAAAAAAATGATGAAAATAAATAAATAAAATTAAAAAGCAAAAATAAATGACATATATATAAAAGTTAGAAAGTTAGTATGTTAGCAAGTTAGTAAGTTAGAGTTAGATAGTTAGAAAGTTAGAGAGTTAGTAAAGAAACCGAAGGATCGGCAAGCCGATCTTTTGCTCCGGTGAGGGAGAAGAGAGAATAGATTTTATTAAAGAAAACGAACCTCAATAAATCAAAACTTCAAATCAAGGTCCCCGGCAACGGCGCCAAAAACTTGACTGCGGGATTTTAAAGGATGCAAACCCAAGTGCAGGTTATCTCAAGTAATAAATTTCTCGGGAGTCTAAGGTCGATCCACAGGGAATTGATGAAGAAAAATTAATTGAGGTAAGAAGAGGATTTGTCACAACACCAAAAGTAATAAAGCAAGTTCACAAATGAATTTAAGGGCTTGCTTGGGTTAGAAGATCCACTCTTGGTAATAAATTAAAGGTAAGATTATTTCTCTTTTTAACTCAATTGAAATTCACACACAACGGAGGTTCCAATCGGAAAATATAACATTCAAAGTTCAATTATATATGTAATCATATTATGATTTCTTTAATTATCTACCAACATTTGTAAATGAGTTCAAGCATTCACTGTGCCAATCCTATTGTCTACAATAAATCAAGATCTCCATTAACAAAGAAGGTTTCTAAATTGATTGGAAACAAAATACAACACATATAATGTTCATTTAATAATATATCATTTAAGCACAAGAAATAAAATAATCTAACCTTATTTCATTACCAAGAGCTTCACTCATTCACCTAAGCAAGATGAAGATTTAGTTACTCATGGATAAGAAGAAAGAAAGAGAGAAGAAGAGAAAGATGAACATGACTTCAATTTAGAACAAGAGAAAATTACAACAAAGGAAAATAATAAACAAGCATAACCTTAACTTGTACAAACTAAGCCTAACACCAAGTGCTTCAAATGGTCAGCCAATGGTGCCTTTTATAGAGGATTAGGGATCCAAAATGACAAAGGGGCTGATTAGGGATAGGTGGGATGAGTGGATGAATGAGTGGAGAATGCCAAATGGTGAGGATAAGAGTGAAAAATCATTGAGATTTCTTGTCTCCGAAATCATTCATTGCTTAAGTCATTGATTTCGTCATTTTTGAGCCAAGTGGTCTTCATGAAAGTTCTAGGAAATTGTCTAAGCTTTCCAATGGCTCTAGAATCACTCAAAAATTCGTCCTACAGCCCAAGATATGACCCAATTACTACAAACTGTTCAGGCCCAGTTTCAGCACCTCTGTTTTGACTTTCAGACCCAATATCACCATCAAGGAGCCCGAATCAAGTTTTGTGTTCAACATGAAAGTTTTAGATCTGGGTCTTAACTTTCAAATATCCAAATTTCAGCCCAAGATAATTCTTGCAGCCCGAGTTATGCTCTGATTACTGTACACTATTCAGGTTTTAGACACAAAACTCGTGTTCTGTCTTCCAAGCCCAATTAGCTCTACTAGATGTCTGATTGAGACTTTGAGCTCTCATCAAAGTTGTAGAGCTCTCTCTTATCTTTCCTACAAGGTAAAATTCATAATTATCAGACATTTAAAACTCAAGATATGGTCGAAATACAGAAATAGCGTAAGACCAAAATAGTGCTAAAAAAAATCAATTAAGTCCAATTTGAGTCCAAACTTATAAAACATAACTAGACTTAATCAATTAAGTACATAGAGAGTGTAAATGACTAAAAATGAGGGTTTATTAATGTATAAAATATGTGATCATCATATAACATGTGTTGGATCGGGAATATATTTTCTCAGTTGAGACACATGGAATACATTATGGAGATTGGATAGAAAAGGTGGTAAAGCTATTTGATAGGCTACAGGACCTATCCGACGAATAACCTGATAAGGCCCATTGAACTTAGGAGTGAGCTTTCCGGATTTGATAACCCTTCTGGCACCAGTCGTAGGTGTTACTTGCAAAAACACATGCTCACCTTCCTCAAATTCAAGAGGTCACCTTCGCTTATCAGCATAGCTCTTCTGTCTGCTTTGAGTCGTCCTCATTTTCTCTTGAATCATCTTCACCTTTTCCATAGTTTGTTGCACAAGATTAGGCCCAATAGTCATACTTTCCCCATCTTGATCCAATACAAAGGTGTTTGGCATCATCGTCCATATAGAGCCTCATAGGGTGCCATCCCTATACTTGAGTGAAAACTATTGTTGTAGGTGAATTCTATCAGAGACAAGAATTCATCCCAACTCCCTTATTGTTCCAACACACAAGCACACAACAAATCTTCCAATGACTATATTGTTCTTTCTGTTTGACCATCAGTCTGCGGATGATAGGCATAACTCAGACGTAACTTAGCCCCATGGCTTCTTGCAAACTTTGCCATAATCTCGACGTAAACCTCAGATCTCTATCAGAAACTATACTTGTGGGCACTCCATGAAGTCTGACAACTTCACCGATGTACACCTGGATTAATCGTTCCAACGAATACTTAATATTGATTAGCAAGAAGTGTGCTGACTTTGTAAACCTATCAACTATAACTCATATAGAATCATGACCCTTCCTCGTTCTTGGCAATCTGGTAACAAAATCCATTGAGATACTATCCTATTTCCATTCGGAAATAGTTAAAGGTTGTAACATACCGACTGGTCGTTGATGTTCCACCTTTGCCTTCTGACAAACAAGGCTAGACACTACACATTCTGCCATATCTCTCTTTATCCTTGGCCACCAAAACATCTGCTTTAAATCTTGATACATCTTAGTCATTCTCGGATGCATACTTAAACTACTAGTATGAGCTTCGTCCAAAATTGATTGCTTAAGATTGGGATCATCAGGTATACAAATTCTTCCTTCAAATCTTAAGACTCCATCAGATCCCTCCTCCACCGTCGCCTTATGACCTTGCTTCAAAAATTCCTTTTCATTTTGTAAAAATTGATCCTCATCCTATTTTTCTCGAATTACATCTATCAAGTTATTCAAAACCACAACCTTACTTAGACGAATCTTTCGTGGTACTAATTCCACTGACAACCATAGATCTTTAAACTGGTTGATCAATTCCTCCTCCTTTATCATCATGGTAGAAACACTGATCACTTTTCTACTCAAAGCATCTGCCACCACATTCGTCTTTCCTGGATGGTATTGAAGCTGAAAATCATGGTCCTTCAAGAACTCTAACCACCGTCTTTGCCTCATGTTCAATTCCTTTTGATCAAACAAATATTTCAGACTCTTGTGATCACTAAAGACATTGAACATAGCTCTATATAGAAAATGCCTCCACACTTTCAGCGCAAAAACCATTGCAGCTAGTTCCAAATCATGCGTTGGGTAATTCTTCTCATGTACTTTCAACTGTCTTGAAGCATAAGCCACCACATTCCTATTTTGCATCAACACACATCCTAACCTTTGGTAAGAAGTGTCACAATACACCTCAAAAGACTTGTTAGGATTCGGTAAAATCAGTACTGGTGCAGTCGTCAATTTCTTCTTCAACTCTTGGAAACTTGCTTCACGTTCCTCCATCGAATCAAAAGCTTAACTCTTCCTTGTGAGCTGCGTAAGTGGTCCAACTATCTTAGAAAAACCTTCAACAAACTTTCGGTAATATCCGACCAATCCAACAAAACTTTGGACCTCCGTCACTGTCTTAGGCCTTTCCCACTGCAAAATAGTCTCCACCTTCGACGGATCCACCACAATACCTTCCTTGGAAATCACGTGGCCCAGAAATTGAACTTCTTCCAACCAAAACTCACACTTCGCCAACTTTGCATACAACTTCTTTTCTTTTAGAATTTGGAGAACTATACTGATATGTTCTGCATGCTCTTCTTGATTTTGAGAGTAGATCAGAATGTCATCGATAAAAACAACGACAAAGTTGTCTAAGGATGGATGAAAAATCATATTCATATAATCCATGAATATTGCAGGAGCATTCGTCACTCCGAACAATATCACTTGATACTCATAGTGCCCATAACGAGTTCGGAAAGCTGTCTTAGGTATATCCTCTACCTTTACACGAATCTGATGATAACCTGATCGCAGATCTATCTTAGAAAAAATAGCTGCTCCCTTCAACTAGTCCATCAAATCATCAATCCTCGGAAATGGATACTTATTCTTTATTGTGACCTTGTTCAACTGACGATAGTCTACACAAAGACGAGAAGTTCCATCCTTTTGCTTAACTAGCAGCACTGGTGCTCCCCACAGTGAAACACTAGGTCGCACAAACTGTTTCTCCAATAGTTCCTCCAATTGCTTCTTCAACTCTACTAGCTCTACTGGCGACATCCGATATGGTGCAATCGAAATAGGACTTGCTCTTGGTACCAAATCGATAGAGAATTCAATTTCTCTTTCTGGTGGTAAACCGGGTACATCATCAGGAAAAAGCTCTGGAAACTCATTAACGACAGGAATAATGTTCACATCTTTCTCATTCTTGACTTCTACAGAAGACAACAACATGTATCCTTGGGTTCCATCTCTCAACAATGATTTGACTTTAACGACAGTCAAAAATCCAGAATTCTCATCCTTAGGAAAAACTATGGTTTTGTTGGCACAGTCTAGTAGAATATGGTTAGATAATAACCAATTCATTCCTAGTATTATATCTATCTCAACAAGAGGTAAATAAACTAAATTGACAAAAAATACTCGATCATTTATGGTGACAAGACAATTCAAACATATTTTGGATGTAACAACAGGCTTGGCAGTTGGTGTAGAAACAATCAATTGGAAACTCAAAGAAGACACAGGCAGTTTCAACTGATCCACACAATCATATGCAATAAATGAATGCATCGTACCCGAATCATATAGCACATTCAAAAGATTACCTTCAATGATACCTTTCCCCTGAATAAGATCTTCATACTGAGAAGCTTCAGCTCCAATCATCGTGTATACTCGCCCTCCAGATCGTTGCTGAGTAGCACGAACATTACTCACTATTGGCTTCCTCTCCGGCTGGTTACAATCGCTAGAAACATGTCCATGTTTTCTGCAGTTGAAACAGATTGTTCCCTTGATCGAACAATCTCTAGATATGTGGCCACTCTTTCCACATTTAAAGCATCTTGGCATAAACGCCATATTTGGACTAGCTCTGTTGCCACTAGAACTTCCCCCAACAGATGGACATCGAGGCTGACTTCCCGGTGGTGTCGAATAAGGTTTTCGCTGAAATCGACTATTGTTGTTGTTGCCTTCTCTTTGGAACCTAGTCGGTCCAAAGTTACAATTTCTTAGATCTCCTGACGGCTCCAACTCCTCGAGTCGTCGACATGTATCCATCAAAGCAGGAAATCTATTCATCCTCATGGGTAGCACTCCTCGCTTCAACTCTACCCACAACCCTTCTTCAAATTTGCGGCATTTCCATGCCTCATCAGGTTGAATCTGGAAATACCTTGAGAACTGCGACAAGCCCTCAAATTTGGCAGTATATTCACCAACAGTCATATTGCCTTGACGTAAACCAAGAAATTCCATTTCTTTGGCATGTCAGGCACTTGCATGAAAGTACTTTTCCAGAAATACTTCGCTGAATACCTCCCAGGTAATTTCAGTCCCCTCTGCTTGTAGAAATCGGCTGGTTCCTCTCCACCAGTTCTCACCATCACCTCTCAACGTAAAAGTAGCATACGTCACTTTCCGATCATTGGCGCACCCCATTCCTTCAAATATCCTTTCCAAGTCTTGTATCCAAAGACTCGCCTTCTCTGGGTCAAATTTGCCTCTAAATTATGGCGGGTTATTGCGCCTAAACTCAGACAAGTTCAGGGCATCAGCAGTCGCATCTTGTTGTTGAGCTGCTCGTTGATTTTGTTGGGTAATCACCTCTGCTATTCACTGCATAGTCTCAACAGTTGCAGTCATTGGATCCATATTACGTTCTACATTCGCACGCGTTCCTCTACCGCCAGACATCTTCTTTATTAACAAGATAAAACAAAGTCAGATGTAACCTTTCGGAAACAAATCACAGAGAATCACACAACACAAGCAAAATAGACCCAACCACAACCCCAAAAGACTCTAACTTGGGCTCTGATACCAACTAATGTAACACCTTAATGAGGATGTCACATTTACGATATAATAATAATAAAACCTTACCCAAGTTATAAAACGTTTAATACATAATTAATATGAGTTGTAAATTTTTTTCTTTTTATACATAATATCATTAAATAAAATAAAACGAATCACAAAACAAAACAAACTATTATTACACACCATAATATACATATGATTTTGTTTCAAGTACACAAATAATTTACAACTACAAATATTTAATAAAGCATTAAAAAGTTTGATACCACACTAAAACATAAACATGCCCAAGTGCACATCAAAGATTTTTAACCCTCCGAAGGATCATCTTCAGATGGATCATCGGATGATAGAAATCTTAGATGTTTTGCAGCTCTACAGACAGGAGTCTGTACTGTCAATACACTACTGTTCTCACTGAGTGCATGAAAACGTCCACCCCAGTAACATCTCAGAGTCAAAGGCATCTTAAGATGTAAATATAGAGTAGTAGTAAAAATAGGTGCTCCATCAAACTCTCTACGCAGGGTCACAGTTAGACGCCCTATATAGACTACTGATCCTTTATCTTCACGCAGTCTCCAAGCCTCAAAACTTCCGTGAAAATCAAGTCTCACAAAACCAAAGAAATCAGGCAAAGCCATAACCACAAGATCAATCCAAATGATATGGGTGATCTAATGGCTCACCTTCCTCGAACTAATCGCTCGGTTGCTGGTCCTCCGGGTACTGAATCTCTAGAGGCTGCTCCTCTTCCTCTTCCTCAAACTCTTTACAGAATATAATAATAATACAGAAACATATACAAAGAGGTGAGACAATCTACATCATTACCAGCATGGCAATAAAGAAACGACCATAGAAACAGATATCACAATTTAACACAATAATGCATACTAACACATCATACAATATCTAAAATTAACACATCAAACATAATATCTCAAGTTAAACATAAACAATCACATTATGATGCAGACCACAAATGCAAATGTACACCAACTCATTCCTACTCCATGGAGCTAAACATAGACATCAGAGAGAATGATCCGAAAGACCTATCCGTACCTCAGGCTGCCCAACCAACCATTACACAGTCAAATGTTGTGTAAATAGCCCACAGTCAAACATCATGTAAGTAATACACAGTCAAATACGTTGTGCACCACAGGTATTGTACTAGATAGTCTCCACAAGATCCTGATTAAGAATAGTGTCTATCGAGATCATTAGTGTGTTGCCCGTTACCATGGCCCAGAGGAGCTACCAACTGTCCACATGAGGAATCCTCCGCACACTAACGCCTCCAAGTTCAATCAATGAACCACACTACGCCTATCACACCCACAACACGATGTAATTCATCTCGTCAGCCAATTGCCAATTTTAACCAAATTAACACATCTCTCAATGTATGAACATAAACCAAAATTACACAAATACCCTTATTATCACTATAAACCATAATTATAACAATACCCTCAGTATCGGTATTAACCAAATATAGTATGTCTCCACTTGACAGTACTTTTTCTCAACATGTATGGGTCCACCACTTTGGCCCGACAGTAAAACTTACTGTTCCTTTTAGTCACGTAGAAATTTTATCGCATTTTCACAATCACGTCATTTTTCAAACGTTTTTAAATAGCGTAAATATATTTTGACATTTTTAAATATGGCATAATGTTTTTGAAATCATTTTCTCAATCGCGTAAGATTTTTAAATCATTTTCTTAATCGCATAGCTTAAAAATCTTTGTTTTAAATACGCGTAAGCTATTTCTAGTATTTTTGAACTACGTATAATATTTTCTTTATGTTGTAATTATACTTTGAAACTTTCCCCATTATTTGTCCACTTTTAATTAATTTTGACAGTATTTTGTTTAGAGAATTCGTTAAATGATATTTTCTACGTTTTTCTTTTAAAAATTAACTTACTTTAATTATAACTATTATTTACACTTTGAAACTCACTAACGTGCTTCAAAATCCGAAGGTGAGCTTCTATGTTAACATTTTTCAAGTGTTCACTTTATTTCTTATTTATAATTAATTCCTCTAATTTAGGTTTCTAAAACTAAATTCATTTATTTTGTTCTCCAAAAATTCATTGAATTTGAATTTTCTTTAAGTTAATTACTTAATCCACATTAGAAAATAATTTTGGAAATCAAATATACAAAATGTAGCATTTTGGCTGAATTCAACATAATCTTTACAAATGATCTTTAAATCATTTTCCATCTTCTAAATCAATTTCAAATTCATTATTTTACCTGAATTCATTAAGCCATTGTTTTAGAAAATGGTTAAGAACATTTTGGTTCTCTTTTTCTTGGTGAAGCCGTGAGCTTCCTTGTGTTCTTTGGAACACTTATATAAATCCTCACATATTATTCACATCCTACAATAATAATCATACATCTATAAACACATGCAATATATTTTAAAGCTATAGACATGCTTGCAAATAAAATCAACCACAAATAAAAAAAACATAAAACAACCAAGTGAATGAATCCTTATGGATTCTTCACCATAAATACATCCATTTTCTCATCACTATACAAAGTTGATGAGATTAAATTTCTCTCTTATCTTAAGGGAAGACAAACTCCTTCTAACTCTTCCTAGTGATTTTCGTGTGACCTTCAAAGAATCCCTAACAAGCACAAACAAATTTTAAAGAGTCATAACTATAGGAGAAAAATATAAACCATGGATCAATCATGGCTTCGAACATCAAAAATCAAGTTAGAAATAAGAAACAAAGATTTTCACTTTGTAGGAAAAATCTTCAAAGTGATTTTCCGCGCTCAAGATGAATTTTTTTGAAGAAACTTTCAACTAGAGAAGTTCTTAGAATGAAGTTTAGATTTGAGAAGTAAGGTTAGATAAAAATTTAGAAGAGTGGAGGTGTTGGTTGTAGATGTTGGCCGAATGGCTCTAGGAGAAAGACTTTGGAGTTGTTCTTGGTGTTCTTGGAGAGAAAAAGGAAATATTTGGTGATAGTAAAGTTTGAAGATGAAATATCTAAGTAAAAATGTTCTCTACCTCTTCTAATTTTCACTTGGCCGTGGAGCTCCCTCAAAGGAGGTGGCCATCATTGTTGACCCTCCAAGACTTCCTAACAACCTTAGATGTGATCTAGGGTGGATATCAAAGGCTTTGTCTCCAAGCTTGCTTCTCATTGGTGTAGGAAAACCAAGTCATCTAATGACTAAGCTCTTCTTGAAGGTGCCATAACTGAATGGCCTTAGGAGAAGCAAACTAGGTTTTAGTTCATTTGGCTTCCTAGTTAGGTTTAGGTAAATTTAGTTAGGCTTCTTAGTTACTTAGTTAGCCATTTAGTTAGCTAGGATGACTAACCATCTCCTAGATTTCTCTAGAACCTTCTCTAACTAGAACTTAAATAGATAGCTAACTAGGTTTACTTCATTTAGTTACTACATAAGCTTCATATACTGACTTAGTTAGGTTTAAGCTAACTTGATTAAGCTTTGTAGTTTAATCTTAACAAGTCCAACCACTTTTGTGGACTAAAATCCTATTGGTCTAGAAACTTTCAAACTACTATTGTTGACTAGCTCCCATTGGCTTAGAACTAAATCTAGCCAGAAACGTTGATTGCTTCTCCAAATACGGGTCCCATAGATTTTTCCGGGTCCATGATCCGTTTTGGAGTAGATTTTACTATTTTTGAGACAGTAAGTACTGTCCAATAAAATAATATTATAATAATATAAAATATTTTTATTGCATAGTTAAATTCTAAAAATTAAAAGATTAATATACGTATCATTCAGAATTGGGTTTAGTAAGATCCCCCAGCTCCGAATAATTAAATTAAGTTTTTTTCGGCTAGAAATTTATTATTTTCTTGGCTCGAAGTAAATCATTCACAATGATCAAATACAATCACGAAACAGTCAAATTCTATTTATAACTCACAAAAAATATAAAATAGTACATTTAGGACAATATCATACTTAACTCAGAAGTTAGGGTGTTACAATCCTGACCGAGACACTATTCTTAATCAAGATCTGATAAAGACTGTCGTGTATATGCTACATGTGCAAACACTTATGAGAATTATGGCACGTGGTCTGAGACATGTTAGTACAGACAGATCTTTTCGATCAATTTCTCTAGCCTAAGTTTTAGCTCCTTGGAGTAGGAAATTGAGTCAATGTGCACATGCGTAATTATTGAGCATTGATATCGGTGTGATATTGGAACTGTTGAATATTTGGAAAATGTTGAGGGCATTATCATAATTATTGTTTATGGTAATTGCATTGTTGAATATTTGGATAATGTTGAGGGCATGATTGTAATTACTATTTATTACATCTATTGTGATGATAAATAATGTTGAGGACATGATTGTAATTATGGTATGATATATTTGTATGATATATTGAATGTGTTATCTCCATGCTACCATATTAGTATTGGCATAGGTGATCTCACCTCTTTGTATGCCTATTTTGTACAGTATTTATATTTGTAAAGACGTTGACCAAGGGATTGAACAAGAAGACGAAGAGGAGCAAATTCTTGTGGAGGAAGCTGAGTTTTGATCGGATGGCAGCCCGATCAAGTTTCTTTGGGTACGTGCGACTACAGTTCCACGGCGGAGCTGGCGCTTGGAGGCTTAGTCCCAATAAGGAGGGACTAATTTATCAGGGATAGCTAACGGTCAACATGAGCAGGATTTTTCATGGAAATTTATTCTTTTCTGTAATTAGATTTGTACATGTTGAATTTTCGCTGTCAATTAGACAGTATTGGGGTGGTAGGTTTCACATCCCAACGAAGATTAGTATAGTGTCGTCTGCACAGACACCTGTCCATCAGACTTCGTGTTAAGTCAGATTCCAGCTTGTTGTGGAATCTGAGGAGGACCAGTCTGAGGGTTCTGCTATCTAGTAATACTTGGGTAGTATGTTAGTTTTAAAAAATGTTCCAATACTTAGAGGACTATGTCTGTATATAAATAATTATGACAGTACTTTTGTAATGTATATCATGTAATTTATTTATGATGATGTTTAATATTTTTATTCTCTGCTAAGTTTATCTTATTGATGTTAGGAAATTTTACAACTTGTATTTACATTACAAAGCATATTTTATAATGGAAGGGGTAATTTAGTAATTAAGTAACATAAATGTGATACCTATGGTGGGTGTTACATTAGTTGGTATCAGAGACCAAGTTAGAGTCTTTTGGGTTTGTGATTAGGTCTATCTTGTTTAAGTTGTATGATTCTCTGTGATTAGTTTCTTTTCGAAAAATAATATTGTTTGAAGATTAACCTTAACTCTTCTTTGTGTGTTCAGTTTAATTAAGAGAAAACGTAATGGCTGGATAAGGAAGAAGACGTGTTAATACTAGAGCAAGAGTGGGAAATGTTGGTGACGACAATCAAAACATGGTGGCAGCTGTAGCAGCAACGCAATGGATGGTTGATGTCGTTGTGCAGCAAAACCAAAGAGCAACTGAGGATGCTCAAAGTTTGTCAGAATTTCGTAGAAACAATCCACCAAAGTTTCATGGAGAATTTGACCCAGAGAAAACTGATCTATAGATCAAAGAACTAGAGAAGATATTTGAAGGTATGGGTTGTACCAATGAACGGAAGCTTACTTTTACAACTTTTGTGCTGGTAGGAGATGGAGAAGACTGGTGGGCAGGAGCCCAAAGATTGATTCAAGCTGAGGGAAGAGTTGTGACGTGGCATCTCTTTAAGCAGAAGTTTTTGGGGAAGTATTTCCCAGCTAGTGTTCGTCATGCTAAGGAGATGGAATTCCTTAGTTTGAGGCAATGAGTGATGTCCATAAGTGAATATGTTGCAAAATTCAAATGCTTGTCTAAGTTTTCGAGGTTTTTTTAGATGCACCCGGATGAGGAATGGAAATGCAGAAAATTTGAAGAGGGCTTGAAACTTGATATTAAGCGAGCTGTAGCAACCTTGGAAATTGATCAGTTTCCAACATTATTGGACAAGTGTCGGAAGGTTGAGGAGATTGATCATCAACGAGAAGCGAGGAATAGAAACTTTGGACATGCACAGTTCCAAAGAGGAAAGGGTAGCTGTGGCAACCGTTATCAGCAGAAACCATATGCCAAACTGGTAGGAGGTCAGACCCGACAACAATCTTTTAGGGGGAGTTTTGGGGGCAGCAAGACAGGTCAAGCTGGTACTTCTACGCTCAAATGTTTTAAGTATGGGAAGGATCATCTCACCAAAGATTGTCAACATAAAGGAGTCATCTATTATAGGTGTGGAAAGCCTAGACATTTCTCCAAAGAATGTGATCAGGTGAAGGTTGAACCATCAGTGGGGGGCGTCCATACTACGAGACCACAGGCGGGTGGTTGTGTGTATACTATGAGCGAGGAAGAAGCCGCAAAATCTGAGGACTTGATTATAGAGGAGTGTCCTATCGAAGGTAATCCTTTAACAGTGTTATATGATTCAGGAGCAACACATTCTTTCATTGCATGTGATTGTGTAGAGCGTTTGGGATTGACTGTGACTACATTGCCTTATGATTTGAGTGTTGCTACTCCTACTGATAAACCTGTGATTACTACAAAAGTGCATTTGAATTGTCCTGTTTGTGTTAGGGATAGAATCTTTTATGTGGACTTGATTTGTTTGCCACTTTCCAAGATTAATGTAATCTTAGGAATGGATTAGTTGTCTTCTAACCATATCCTGATAGAATATTCCAGTAAGACATTAGTATTTCTTGAGACTAAGGATTCTAGATTCCTAACGGCTGCTCAAGTAAAAGCCTGTTTAAAGGAAAGAGAGCAAGGGAACTTATTGATATCTTCTTTAGAGGTTCACTGTGAAGATGTCTTGAAGGATATTTTCGTAGTTAATGAATTTCTTGAGGTATTTCCTGAAGATATACCTGGACTACTACCAGAAAGAGAGATCAAGTTTACTATTGATTTAGTTCCTGGAGCTGGACCTATATCTATGGCGCCTTACAGGATGTCGCCAGTATAGTTGGCAGAGCTTAAGAAACAGCTGGAGGATTTGTTAGCGAAACAATTCGTAAGACTAAGTGTGTGACCATGGGGAGCTCTAGTAATGTTGGCAAAGAAGAAGGATGGGACTTCTCATTTATGCGTAGACTACCGATAGCTGAACAAGATTACGATTAAGAATAAATATCCACTTCCAAGAATTGAAGATCTGATGGATCAATTACGAGGAGCCGCAATATTTTCCAAGATTGATTTACGTTCTGGTTATCACCATATTCGTGTGAAAGCAAAGGATATTCACAAGACTGCATTTCGGACACATTATGGGCATTATGAGTATCAAGTGATGTCGTTTGGTGTAATGAATGCACCTGCCATATTCATAGACTTCATGAACAAAATTTTTTGTTCATACTTGGACAAGTTTGTTGTTGTCTTTATAGATGACATTTTGATTTATTCTCGAAGTCAGGAGGAATGTGCTGAGCATCTCAGAGTGGTTCTCCAAATTTTGAAGAAGAATAAGTTCTATGCCAAGTTGTCCAAATGTGAATTTTGATTAAGCAAAGTTTAATTTTTGGGACATGTGATATCGAAGGAAGGAATTGAAGTTGATGCTCCAAAAGTGGAAACAATTATTGAATGGGAAAGGCCAAAGAGTGTATCGGAGATCCGTAGTTTTATCGGATTAGCCGATTACTATCGACAGTTTATTGAGGGGTTTTCCAAGGTAGCAGGACCTCTTACCCAACTTACACGAAAGAATCAACCATTTGCATGGACTGATGCATGTGAAGAAAGTTTTCAGGAGTTGAAAAGACGACTGACTACTTCACCGGTATTGATTCTACCTAATCCGAACGAACCTTTCGAAGTATATTGCGATGCTTCGCATCAAGGATTAGGTTGTGTACTTATGCAGAACCATAAGGTTGTAGCATATGCGTCAAGGCAGTTGAAAGTACATGAGAGGAATTATCCGACTCATGATTTGGAATTAGCAGCCGTAGTGTTTGCGTTGAAAGTGTGGAGACATTTTTTCTATGGGGAAACATTCACTGTTTTTAGTGATCATAAAAGTTTGAAGTATCTGTTTGACCAAAAAGAGTTGAATATGAGACAAAGATGTTGGTTAGAGTTTTTTAAGGACTATGACTTTTAGTTACAGTATCATCCCGAAAAGGCGAATGTCGTAGTAGATGCCTTAAGTAGGATGATGCTTAGTGCTTCTGTTATGATGATCAAGGAGAATGAATTAATAGAAAAATTTTGGGATATGCGTTTGCCTATAAAATTGACACTAGGGAAGATATGTTTAAACATGATCACCATTTCGAATAGTTTAATGGATAGAATATGAGAAGGACAAAGCAGTGACCAGTATTTGCAAGAAGCAAAGGAAGCAAGGAGCTAAGACACAGAGGTAGAATTCAATGAAGGTGCTGATGGAATTCTGAAGTTTAAAGGAAGGGTTTGTGTGCCTAATGATCAAGGACTTAGGAGACTGATTTTGGATGAAGCTCACAGAAGTAAGTAGAGTATGCATCCAGGAGCCACAAAGATGTACCAAGATTTGAAGCAGTTATATTGGTGGCAAGGAATGAAGAAGGATGTCACTGAATATGTATCATCCTGTTTAGTTTGTCAAAAGGCTAAGGTGGAACATCAAAGACCTTCAGGAATGTTGCAACCTTTGCCTATTCCTGAATGGAAATGGGATGATATATCAATGGATTTCGTATCAGGACTACCAAAGACTTGGAAAGGTCATGATTCTATCTGGGTAATTGTTGATCGGCTTACAAAGTCGGTGCACTTTCTGCCGATTAATATTAAGTACTCAATGGAAAAGTTGGCCCAAGTGTACATCAATGAAATTGTTAGACTTCATGGTGTACTATCCTGTATCATTTTGGATTGAGATCTGAGATTTACGTCGAGATTTTGGAATAGTTTACAAGAAGCAATGGGAACAAATCTACGTTTGAGTTCTGCTTACCATCCATAAACAAATGATCAGTCAGAAAGGACGATTCAGTCATTAGAGGACTTATTAAGAGCTTTTGTTCTAGAACAAACTGGATGTTAGGATGAGTTCTTACCATTGATAGAATTCACGTACAACAACAGTTTTCATTCGAGCATAAGGATGGCACCCTATGAGGCATTGTATGGGAGACGATGCAGAACACCATTGTG
The DNA here is from genome assembly GCA_029884605.1 of Ormosia emarginata. Lineage (NCBI taxonomy): Eukaryota > Viridiplantae > Streptophyta > Magnoliopsida > Fabales > Fabaceae > Ormosia > Ormosia emarginata. The sequence continues at coordinate 18,880,516 of JAQQTP010000074.1, read as the reverse complement.
TTGATATCATGATGGTGAAATTGTTATACTAGGACCAGAATTTGTACAACAAATAACAAGGAAAGTGAAGATGATTCAAGATAAGATGAGGACAACTCAGACTTGGCAAAAGAGTTATGTTGATAAAAGAAGAAGACCGCTTGAGTTTGAGGAAGGTGACCATGTATTTCTGCGAGTGACACCTATGATTGGGGTTGGACGAGTGCTTAAGTCTAAGAAGCTCACTCCAAAGTTTAGCGGGCCGTATCAGATACTCCGTCGGATAGGTTCGGTAGCTTATCAGATTGCGTTACCACCTGTACTATCAAATCTTCACAATGTATCTCACATATCACAACTACAAAAATATATTTCTGATTCTACCCATGTTATCGAACCAGACACAGTACAACTAAAGGAGAACTTAACCTATGAAACATTTCCTGTCAACATTGAGAATTGAAGGACGAAGCAACTTTGAGGTAAAGAAATTTCATTGGTTAAAGTAGTTTGGAATGATGTAAGTGGAGAAGCGACATGGGAGTTGGAGGATAAGATAAAAGAGCAATATCCACATTTATTTTGAGGGTGTGAAATCAAGTTTCGAGGACGAAACTTTTTTTTAGAGGGGGGAAAGTTGTAACACCCCAAATTTTCTAGCTATTTAACAGTAATAAAATAATTCTACTATTTAGTGATTTCTGTGTACTGTAAAATTATTTTGAGTATTTCGTGAATGCATTTGATCATTTTGTGTGATTTACTCAGTGTCAGGAAAATAATAATTTTCGGGCCAGAGAAAATCTTATGTATTTTATTTATATTTGTTGATTCTTAATTAATTTTTCAAATCTGATTTGATTTCTATGAATTTCATAATATTTATGATTTTTGTAATTTTTTTGAGATTTTATATTTTCTTAATTATTTTAATATTATTCTCGAGCTGTATGCGGGCCCGGGGCAGATCTGAAAAAATGAAAATTTTTCTATGGCCAGAAAATTTTGTACTATTGAGACGGGGATGAAGGATCTTACTAAACCCGAATCCTGAAACAGTTTTTGAAATTTTCTTTTATCGTGTTTTGTACTGTATTTAATTATCAGGCAATAAAAACTACAGTAAATAATTGTCCGTAGGGTAATAGCAGATAAAAATAAATATTATACTACTTATTCAACTTTAGTGGTTATAACAACTTTATAACGGACCAATAGGAAACAAGCTTGGTGAGGAAGGCTTTGGATATCCACCATTGATTTAATCAAAGGTGGAGATTGGTCTCACAAAGTGGCTAGGACCATTTGTGACCATTGGATGGAAAGTATGAAGAATAAATCTTGACCCTTCATTTTGGAGATACATCTAATGGCTAGGATTTCAAGGAGGACAGATCCAATGGCTTAGATTTAGTCTTATCATTTAGGAGCTATAACCTAGAAGCTACATCAATATCAACCATTGATTTAATCAATGGCTAACAATGCCCAAAATGGTAGCTAATGAACTTGGACACAACCCTAGAGATCAAGAGGCTTTCAGTTTTGGTGATGGCTTAAGGCCATAGCAAAGTTTCAAGACAATTTCATTACTTATCTTTATCATTTCCAAAACCTAAAGCTTTTGCAAAAATTTTCTCTCCTTTCCCTTCAAGCTAGCTCACGGCCATAGCACCCAACACCACCTTCTATCACTCTATAATTTCAAACAACCACATATCTTGCATCCTTACCTCAATCCAAGAACCTTTGTAGTTTAGTCCAAGCTCTAAATCTTTCATCTTCAAGGAGTTTCTTCAAGAGCAAGTTCTAGGGTTTTTAAGATGAAGTTATGGAAACTTCACTCTTTATCTCTTTTTCATGTTTTAGGCCATGATTTGATCCATGGTCTTTCTTGTTCAAGCTTAATATGCTAATGAACTTGTGTTTTGTTTTGTGTTTAAGAAGCTTTTAGTGGTGAATCAATTGTTCAAGAAGCAAACCAAGGAGCTTTGGAGGTTTCTCCAAGAGCTAAGAGGGATATTCATCTCACCAACCAAGTATGGTGGTGAGAGGTGAACTTTATTTGATGGATGGTAAATCCATGTGAGGATTCATATCCATGGTTATATAATTATTTGTTGGTGTTGTTGTGGTTTATGTGCTTTGCATGATTTATTTATGCTTATATGTTTGGTATGATTTTTTTATTACTTTTATGGTATGCTTGAAATATAATATGTTAATTATATGTTATGTATGCCATAATAATTGTTGGAAAGGAAAATAATTTTTGGTTCCAAAGACCATGAGGATTTCGTCCTCAACACCTCAAAATAGGTGTTTCCAAGTTAATATTTTCATGAATGGTAAAATTGGATATTTAGAAGAGTAAGGAAAATGAACAAATGTTTTGGTTTCAAGGACCAAGTACCTCACGGCCATGGAGGCTTAAAAGGAGTGGTTTTGTGTAAAAATATGGTATATGAATGGAAATTTAAATAATTAGGTACAAGGATTAAAGAAATGGAAAGAAAGTGTTTTGTCATTTGAAAAAGGGAAATTTCGTATATGAATGGAAAAGAGAGGTTGAAAGTGTTTGAACCTCAACTTATTTTGAAGAGGATTAATATTTAGAATTGAATTAGAATTATGAAGAATACATTGGTGATTTAAAATTGACTAATGTATAGCTCACTCATTCGGGTTTAAGCACGTTAGGAAATTTTAAAGTCAGAAAATATGGAAAAGAAAAACAAGAAATGGTATGAAAGTTGGAAAGGTCAAAATGGAATTTTGAAGTTTGAGAAATATTTTACGTAGTGGAAAAATGGTGGAAAATGCTTTTCGTAACTTAAAAACATGATTTTTAAGCTATGCAATTGCAAAAATGATGAAAAATCGCTACGTGATTTGAAAAATTGTTTAAATATTTCTACACGATTTGGAAAGCGTTTAAATATTTTTACACGATTGAGAAAATGTTAAAAAATCAATACATGATTTGAAAACGCGACAAAACTATTGTGAGATTGAGAAAATGCGATAATATGGTTTCGTAATTGAAAATATAGTAAAAATACTATTCGGCTAGTGTGTGGACCCTGAATATGAAATTATGAATTTGAACTGAGAATGGTGCATTATACATGCATTGGAAAGGTCCGATGGACTGGATAAGGCTAATTGCCTAGGAGAGAATACGCTTCTTGAGTGGGTGCGATATGCGTAGTGTAAGTCACTTGTTGACCTTGGGGGCATTGGGGTGCGGGTTGCCTACAGTGGGCAGTTGGTAGCTCTTTTGTACTATGGATTAGACCGATGCAACGCACCGATGCAACGCACCGATGATCCTGACCGAGACATTATTCTTAATCAAGATCTAATAAAGACTGTCGTGTATATGCTAGACGTGCAAACACTAATGAGAATTATGGCATGTTGGTATAGATAGATCTTTTCTATCAATCTCTCCGACTTGAGTTTTAGCTCCATGGAGTAGGAAATTGAGTCTATGTGCACATGCATAATTATTGAGCATTTATATCGGTGTGATATTTGAACTGTTGAATATTTGGAAAATGTTAAGGGCATTGTCATAATTATTGTTTATGGTAATTGCATTGTTGAATATTTGGATAATGTTGAGGGCATGATTATAATTATGGTATGATATATCTATATGATATATTGAATGTGTTATCTCCATGCGACCATATTGGTATTGGTGTAGGTGATCTCACCTCTATGTGTGCCTATTTTGTACTGTATTTATATTTCTAAAGACACTGAGTAAGGGATTGAACAAGAAGGCGAAGAGGAACAGATTCTTAAGGAGGAAGCTGAGTTTTGATCGGATGGCAGCCCGGTCAAGTGTCTTTGGGTATGTGCGACTATAGTTCCACGACGGAGCTGGCGCTTGGAGGCTTAGTCCCAATGAGGAGGGACTAATTTATCAGGGATAGTTAACAGTCATCATGAGCAAGATTTTTCATGGAGATTCGTTCTTTTCTGTAACTATATATGTACATGTTGAATTTTCGCTGTCAATTAGACAGTATTGGGGTGATAGGTTTCACATCCCAACGGAGATTAGTATAGTGTCGTTTGCGCAGACACCTGTCTGTAGGACTTCACGTCAAGTTGGATTCCAGTCTGCTGTGGAATCTGAGGAGGACCCGTCTGAGGGTTCTGTTGTCTAGTAATACTTGGTCAGTATGTTAGTTTTAAATAATGTTCCAATACTTTGAGGACTATGTCTGTATATAAATAATTATGACAGTACTTTTGTAATGTATATGATGTAAATTATTTGTGATGATGTTTAATACTTTTATTCTCTGCTAAGTTTATCTTTTTGATATTAGGAAATTTTACAACTCGTATTTACATTACAAAGCATATTTTATAATGGAAGGGGTAATTTAATAATTAAGTAACATAAATGTGATACCCTACAGTGGGTGTTACAAAGCACATATATAAACATAATTCTTTTTGTCTTGTATTTGTCATCATCAAAACTTAACATATTAAACCATTAGGGAAATTTTATTTCCACAATCTCCCCCCTTTTTTTATGATGACAAATCACCAAAGAAAAATATGTTGAGCAATATAGAAGAATAGATATTCGTGTAAGCATATCAAACAATAAGCACAAGAATATATTTTTCTTTCCAATTCTCACTCCCCTTATTTGACGTCAACAAAAAGGTGTAAGAAGGAAAAATAATATTTTCTCCCCCTATAGATAAAGCTCATGTTGCCAAAAATAGTAGGATCATCAAAACCAAAAACTTCTTTAAGTTATACAAAACATAACTATCTCCCCTTATTTGATTCTATATATGATTCAAGAATAGATAGTTGAAACAAGCATATTTTCAAGATATAAAAGATTATTCATGCAATGCTAGTCATATTTTGGTATATCAACATTTAGCATATGATAGCAATAAAACACTTTATATAATCAAACAAGGACATAAGGGAAAAGATATGAACAACTTAAGAGCTAGGCACCCCCTCATTGAAGCACGAGATGGATAAAGAGAAATATTTATGCTAATACTATGTAAAAACATTACCATAAAGTAAAGCAAGACAAAAGATACTTATTCTTAATTCATCAATCAAAAACTATTTTAAAACTTCTCCCCCATTCAAAAAGAATTTTAGAAGAACACATTACATTTTCAAAAGCATTTTAGAAGGGTAGGGAGGTATTATATTAAAACCAAATATTCCTTGAGAGAGATCAAGCCCAAGTCAAAGGAATATATAAAAGTACACCTCCTCTCTTTCTCATTGAACAATGGCCTTTAAAAAATTAAACAATTTGCAAAACAAGGCTTATATTTTGAAGTATTAAGATGGGCTCTATAGAGCATTTCAAATTTTCTTTCGAAAACTTTTTTAAATATTCTCTCATGATTTAATAAAACTTTTCAAAGCAAATGAAGAGAGTACTACATTTATAGCACATATCCAATTAGGAGGTGAAAAAACTTTCAAGGTCTTAAGACAAATTCAAATGATTCTCAAGGATATGGAACTTGAAAAGCTTCTTTCAAAAAAGATAAGAGATTTTGCTTTAAAATTTTTAAAATCAAACCAGAAATTCTTTTCAAAACACACTACTAGAATTTTCGGATCTAGAGACGGAATAAATTCTGTCTCTAAATGTATAAATTTCTGTCTCTAAATATTTAAAGATGGAATTAGAGACGAAAATTGTTTCGTCTCTAAATTTGGCATCTCTAAATATTTAGAGACAAAAAATTAATTCTATCTCTAATTTAGAGATAGAAAACTTCTGTCTCTAAATAAAAAAATTCCGTCTCTAAATTAGAGAAGACACTATTTTGTCCCTAATACCGTATCTAAAATTAGAGACGGATTTTTCTGTCTCTAAATCCGTCTCTAATATCTTAAAAAATATTTAAAAAATAAGCATCTAGTTGGGATTTTCCACAACTAGATGCCTTCATTTTATAAAAAAAAATAGCATCGAATTGTGGTTTTCCACAACTAGACACCTTCATTTTATAAAATTCCAAATTGCAGAAACATCTATTCACCAAAATAGTAATCAAAGATACAAATTTGCATAAATAGAATATTAAAAAGTGCTACAAGAAGGATTGATGCATCAAAGATTGAACAAAATGCAATAGCCTACCATGGCACTTTCATAATCAATATATAATAACATATGTTCTATAATTAGTATAACTAAGGAAGTAATCGTTGTCACAGTTTGGACTAGGTTAAGTGATAGTAGAAGAATGCTCCAAAGTAAGTCAACATTTTAAGCATCATGGGCATCTGATTGGTGGAGGTTAATCATGTGAGAAACCACAAGCTTAGAGAATTCATTGATTGCAGCTTGAAGCTGATAACTACCTGACTCACTGTGCACTGTCCATTTTGATGGTGACTGTAGGCTTAATCCACCATATTCACTTACAACAACTTGGATGACTGTGAAGTGGCATAGGCCTTCTCCATGAAAAATAGACAACTCAGCATACTCACAATGAATCAAAAAAGAGAAACAAAGGGAAATTGAAAGCCCCAAGAAAAACAAAAATGAGTTATTCATTAAATGATAGAGCACAAGAGAAGTTAGAGTTGAATAGCTATGATGAGAGCAAACACTAGAGCTCAGTTGCATAGTTAATAACCAGAGTAAATATATCGTCATAAGTTTTAATCATATAACATAATAGAGCACAAGAGAAGCTAGAGTTGAATAGCCATGATGAGAGCAAAAACTAGAGCTCAGTTCCATAGTTAATTAACCTAAGCAAATATATCATCATATTGCTATCTCTCAGCAGTACGTTCAAAGATTTTGATATTAGATCTGCCAATGCCAAGTGATCATCTTTACATAATGGTATCTATATTTTCTTTCTATCTTAAATCAAGAAAAATCTTATATATCAATGTGTCATATTGATAACCTATAGTTACAAGAGATCTACTTCAAGTGAATTAGGATATTGGGGTCATATCAGCTCATTGATATATGCTTCCAAGGCATATTCATTTTCATTTTCATTTCTTACATATGCAAGTGAAAAAGTAGGGGTTGCTAAAGACTATGACAGAATGTGACAATGAGCTCCATAATGTGACTTGATGCACATATCCCATCTAAACAACTCAAACATACACAAGGAAATTTTGACTATGAGGAAAAGAAAAAGAAAAGCAACCTTCTCTTTCTTCCCTTTAATCTAAATATTTTTTGTGTGAGGGGAGAAGGTATGAAATTTAAATCTGATTAGAGGGGGAAAAACTTATCACCTACAATAAGGTCCCCAAAATTTCTTAAACTTTAATATGAACCGACATAGTAAAATATCATGTCCACAATAATCACGATATTTACATAGATTATATCTTACACTTCTGTTTTGCACATTTTCATAAAGCTATAAATTTTTACCAATTTCTTTCACTATATGTCATGAGGTATGCCAACTAGCTAGAATGTTTTGGCTAGCACCAATGAGAAACTATCAATGCATTCTAGCTTTAAACTTCAAAGAAGACAGTAAATAACAATTCAAAAACAATTAAACCTGACTATTAAAGTAAACTATTGAATCCATCATATGTTAACTATAAACAAGAGATAAGAACCAGTCTTCACCAATCAAGTTTTTAAAAGAGAACATGGTGAGGATATATATATATATATATATATATATATATATATATATATATATATATATATATAGAGAGAGAGAGAGAGAGAGAGAGAGAGAGAGAGAGAACGGGGAGAGACTATATATCATTTTTTAAATTGATTTAAAAAGGGGGTGGATAATAAGCAATTAAGTATTTGGTAAAAGTAATTTATTGTGAATTAAAAACTGGCTCATAGAGTATTAGACTATTAGTATTACAGATAGCCTTGATGAATGTCTTTAAAAAGAGTACCTAAAATGTTTGAATTTTTTGTGGCACAAGAGAGTCCTCTATGGTGCCAAGTCCAAGTTGACTATTTTGATTTCGCCCCCAACTTCAATGAGAGATTAAGACAGAAAAAAATAAAGGTTAGATGATATGAGAATGAAAAAAGTTTAGAACAAACAAAGATAAAAAATTGGTCAAGAACTATAAACCTCTGCACCTCCCTTCCATGGTAACTGCCAAACAGTGGCTATCTCCACAAGCAATTTGCTTTATCCTTAGACCTTGTAATGCTCTAATAGGCTGAGGAATGAATAAATCACTAGAATTACCATGACATAACCTCCCAAAGTCTCCCTTGAAAATTTAGAATATGATCTGCTTGAAAACTTAATAATACCACTTACAACCAATATATCAAAACACTATTTTTTATGCGAACAAAAATGTTTCAGAAATTGCAGGGTGATTGAAAACAAGAAAAACATTATATTCCCAGAGTTAACAACTTATTCTGCCTAATTAGTTTTCAAAGAATCCAACATAAAATGTCCAATCTCTTACTGTCTCCTAAATCAAACTTGGATTCACTTTTCATATAGATAAATTATTGAGTACAAAGAGACTGCTTAAACTTAGTAAAAATATCCATTAATCAGCTGACCAAGAAAATAACATGCGCTAGTCCTTTTATTGAGAGAACTACTCACAAGTGCTGATATATAATTGACAAAAAACATTAATATCCAATTTTATGATGAAATCCCTCTCTTCCATTAGATTAACTTTATAACAGTTACAACTAGGTGTTATAGACAAGTCTTCAAAGCAAAAAGGCAAGTAGCTAACATTATCAGGATGTCTTGAACTAAAATTTTTATATATATTAATGACAAAGGTGTAACTATCATAAAACCACTATGTTGAAGCTGAATCTAATACTACATCAGAGCATCTATAAACTTGTTTGGCCCCATTCTAACAAAACTGCTAAATGAGATTTCAGTTATGATTTATGACAGAACTTCACTAGCTAAAAAAGAGTCCTTTTCTCAGCACGATAAACTTTTAAAAAAATAAGTGAAGAGATGGAGAGCAGACCCAACTATATACTTCCAAGCGTGACTCTGAATAAGCAATGGTATGATCAGCTCCACAAGTAACAGATACTAAGTCTTGGCCATCCAATGCACTGAGTTGTGTAGGTAAAAGTCTATCATCAAGATCACCATGCCCTAACTACCCATCCTCTCCTCTAACCCACAAGCAAACAACATTTCCAGCTATAAAAGGATCAAAATCAATCATTAATCATTTGATACAAGTCAAACTTAGGTACACATATACTGAGAAGATGATTTACTCAAATTGCACAAGGAAATGGTTTATTAATAGGGAATCAAACTCACTGAACTACAGAAGATTAAACATGTTCACAGATCATCAATCTCCAAGTTAAAGAATAAGAGAGAAACTGAGCAACCATCCTATACAATCAGCTTGGCATTTTATCAAATGACTTATGTGCAACCAAAGAAAAAACAGTAAGACTTCTATATCAAACTATCATAACAACTAAATAATGGGTGAAACTCATTAACAAATGGAACTAAAAACCAAACAACCATTTTTCTTATCATATATTCAAGTTAAAGTTGATAACTAGCGCTAACAGTACTCACACACAAGAAAATACGTGCAACTGACTCAACCTTTCAATTACCATGACCCAAAATCATATTCTTATCAGCTCAAACATTTACTCAAACTTGTGACATGCACTAATCCTTTAATCGCAGCACAAGACAATACCAAGTTATAATTGTTATACAAACCCAAGCAATCCGATCAAACAATACAACACATTTAAATTTGAGAAGAAAATCAAGAAGAAAAAAGGGGAAAAAAAGGTCTATCCATACTCACCTTTCACAGAAGTCGAGAACTCAACCATTCCAATTGAGTAATTTTATCAACCATGTGGTAAGCAATAAACAAGTATTAGGGTTGAGAGCATACTATATAAAATTTAAGACAGCTATGAGATTTAGATCTAACTGGATTTGTAGGTGTAAAAGTGAGAGAGAGCAGTTGTGATTAAGAGCTGAAAATGAGCTAGAACGACCTGAGAGATGGAGAGTTGAGAACGTGCTAGTGTGACCTGAGAGATGGAGCGAGAATGAGCAGAGAACGTAAGCGACAACGAGGTGAGAATGGATGGAAAACATACCAGAACAAGCTCAGAGATAAAGACCCAACAATGCATGAGCTCAGAGATGGGGACCGAACAATGCATGAGCTCAGAGAGGGAATGAGGACGGAGATGGAGATGAAGATGAGGGAATGAGAGAAGTTAGGGTCTGAGATGGAGATGAGGGAACGAGAGAAATAGGGGTCTGAGTTAGAATTAGGGATCAGGGAGAAATGGGGACTTTGAGTTAGAATTAGAGATTTTAGAAATATTAGAGATGGAAACAATATTCCGTCTCTATCTTTAAAAAAATTAAATAATATATACTTTAGAGACGGAATACATCTGTCTCTAATAGTCTCTACGTATATTTGACTTTTTAAAGCATTATATTGACTAAATAGAGACGAAATTAGAAACGGAAAAATCTGAGACGGATAAATTCTATTTCTAAAATCCATCTCTAAGTATATTTGACTTTTAATTGACCAAATAGGGACGAAATTAGGGACAAAAAATCCAGAGATGAATAATTTTCGTCTCTAAATTCCATCTCTAAATTTTAAATTTTATTTTCCCTCTCTAATTCATCAAATCCATCTCTATTTTCATCTCTATTAGAGACAGAAAACATTCTGTCTCTAAATTTCATCTCTAAATCAGAAAATTCTAGTAGTGACAAGAGCATGATTTTCATAGGTGTTTTACCACTAAGAAACCATAGATCAAGAGAATCATAAATATCAAACATTCACCTTGATGAAATATGCTATAGGGATCAAAGCATGTGTTGAACTAATATCATCCATGTAACAACCCCTTTGTAACATGTTAGACTAGCTTATAGTTACAAAAGGTAGCATAACACTTGTTTTACAAGTCTGTCTATTTTTGTGACAACTTAGAAGTTGAAAAGTAACTTAACATGACTCAAAGAGTAGTATAAATTGCTAAGTTAAGGGAAATAAACCTAGAGAGTTTGTTTCTAAGTCACAAATAAGCTAAGTAAGGTGTAGTAAAAATTTGAGAACTATTAGAGTCAGTTTGGTATTTTTAGGCATACTGGCTGTGCTTTTAATGCTGGATTGACTCCTAGCAGATATGGAAAAATAAAATAATAGTGAAACAATAATTTTGATAAATCCTAGTATTTATTTCAAAGTTGTTGGAAGTTAGAAAACTTGATATAACTAAATATAAGTGTTTTTAGCAGATCAAGTAATATTAGAGAAATATCTCAAGTGACTTAAGTGTTATACGGCTACCCATATAATTCACTTAGTCTTTCAAATATTTCACTCATTCTCACTTCTCTCTCACGAAAACAGTAAGGGCAACATAAAAAAAAACAAGGAAACCAAAGACGAAAAGCTTAAGCAGGAAGAGGAAAAGAGAAAGAAAAGGAAAGGTAAAGCAAAGATGGAACAACCACCATCATAGAAGACTTGAGGTAGGGGATTCTAATCTAAATCTTCATCCCTCTTCTTCTATTTTCTTTATACTTGAAGTTAGGTTACATACTTGTAAATGATGGATTTGATGAGCAAATCTAGGTTTTTATCTTGGTTTAAATTCCAAGTGTTAAATTAGAATGTTTATATCTTATTGGATGCATGAGAGCAAAAATTGTCTTTGGACAAGTGGGATAGTTCCTCAAGTTCGACATAAATGATTAGGTTAGTGAGATTATGATTTTCTTTGCCATTAATCCATACTTAAGAGGGTTGATAATTAAATTGATTATTACAACATGATTAGAGGTTGTGGGTGATGTTAAAAATCACTTAGAAACCTTTTTTAAAAGGTTGAATTTTGGTTATGTTCCAATGGAACAGTAACCAATTCTGCAAAATTCTGCAAAATTTTCTGATATACAGTTAGCGCTCAAGCACTAGTATCTCAGTGCTCAGGCGGGTAACCTAGAGAGTTAATGCACATAGCTGGGCATTCAGCACTTAGGCGTTGAGTGCTGAGCGCTCAAGCACCCATTGCTAAAACAAAATAGAGAACTTCTCTACCAAGCCAGCACTTAGGCACTGGAGAATGAGAGCTTAGGCGTTGGTTCTAGAGATGAAAAATTTCATTTCTTGGACACTTTGAGTTTCTTAAATTGAAGGGATCATTAGTATATGCTATTGATAAACACATATTTTATTCATTAAGAAACCCTTATATTTAGTCATTTACACTCTCCATATTCTTAATTGATTGAGTTTGACATGATTTTGTGAGTTTCAGCTCAAATTGGTCCTAATTGAATATTTTCAGTATTATTGAGATTTTACATTGTTTCTGTATTTTGGTCATAACTTGAGTTCCTGATATCTGACAATCATGAATTTTATCTTCTAGGAAAGCTAAGAGGAAGCTCTACAACTTTGATGAAGAGCTCGAAGTCTTAAACAGATGTCTAAGGGACCTAAGTTTACATGGAAGTCAGAATACAGGTTCTGTCACTAGAATCCGAACGGTGTGCACTCATAAAATCATATCTCAAGCTATAATAATGGAGATGGGCTGAAATTTGGATAGTTGATAGTCAAGACCCAAATAAACAACTTTCATGAAGAACACCTTTTGAAATAATGAAGTCTAATGGGTCAGTTTGGGCTTGCAAGTCGGAACAGAGGTGCTGAAGTTGGGTTTGAGCAACCTGTGGTATTTGGGCCATATCTTGGGCTGTAGGAAGCCAAATTGGACGATCCAGATATGCATGTTATAGCCAAGACAAAGATCTACAACTTTCATGAAGAGTACTTTTCATGGATCGGATGTCTAGTCGGTCGTTTTTGGCTTCCAAGTCAGACACGAGATTTTTCCACCCCACTCACCCACTCATTCAAACCACTCCACTCATCCACTCAACTCACCCACTCAACCACTCATCCACTTAACCACTCACCCACTAAACCAACCCACTCAACTAAATCAACCAATCATCCACTCACCCACTCAACCACTCAACCACTCATCCACTCAACTAACCCACTCAACCAATATTTAATCCACTCCACTCAAACCAACCCACTTAACCACTCACCCACTCAACCAATCCACTCAACCACCCCACTCCACTAACCCACTCATCCATCCACTCACCTTTGTCATTTTGTTACCCTAGACTTCTATAAAAAGGGCACCATTGGTTATCATAAGGAGGTGTAACTCTCCTTTATTTTCTCTCAGTTTTTCTTGTGATTTCTTTCTAGCTATGTGTAACTAAACATCCCTTGGTTAAGGGGGTGATGAAACTGCTAGTATTAATGTTGTAAACTTTGCATATTTGATTATTTCAACACGGTTATGTTTTTATTCATATATTTTTGAATCTATTGTTGGTATGAAGGTTTTTGTACTTGTTCCTACTTTCAAAGTAGTAGATCTAGGTTTATTATGCGCGGTTGCGGTAGTAGATCTAGTGGGATGTATGATGTTCATGTGGGTATAATTATCTTTGTGCTATTTGCCGCTTATAAAAGTGGTAGATCTGGGTTTATTATGCGCGATTGCATATTAGATCTAGAGAAATATATGTTCTAAGTAATTTAATCCCGGTGTGTGATTAGACCTTAGTGTAATTGGTTTTCTAAATCTTAATGCAATTGTTGGATAGTTGTAAGAGCGGTTGCTTTATGACTAATCGGTGATTAGGAGTTGATTTGAGCGATTGCTAAATTGGCCAACACGTAAGGAAAACAGAGATTTAATCTCACAATTGCATAAAAACATAATTGAGCATGTTGGAATAAAAGGATATGTGGATTTACATTATCATATAAATCTAGTGGTGGATTCAATCTCTTAACCAATTTTCTTATATTGTTGATTTCAGTTTGTTTATTGTTATCTTTGAAGCTATTCATTGTTCATCAAAACTCCAAAACCCCCTTTTCTTGTTTATTGTTAATCGAGTCTAAATTGGGAATTGTTTAATAGTGTTAATTGAATTGGTTCTCTCAGGATCGACCCTTACTTACTAACTACAACTAGTTGTAAGGTTTTTATTTTCTAGTGGGCCCGACAACCGATTTTTATCTTAATTTTAATCACTACATCCGCACGCATCGTAATTTTGGCGCCGTTGTCGGGAACCAATTTTTTCAATTACACTATTAATTTATTTCCTATTTTTATTCTGTTTTTATTTTATTTTATTTTATTTTATTTTTAATCTTTCTTTCTCGAGTGTTTTGTAGGTGTTGATGTCCCTTGAAGGAGTAGACGAAGGATTGCTAAATTTGAGGAACTATATTGATCAACTCACTTCACATCCTCAATTTCCCTTCCATCCGCTAACTTCCAACTCACACCTGCAACATTGAAGCTACCCGTTACATTGATCTATCAAGTTCGGAGACATTTGAGCCATCTGAAATATCCGAAGAAGTGACAATGGCAGAAAACACTTTAAGGGCATTGGGTGCTCCAGATCTAGATCAACAGCCTCTTTGCATAGACATTCTTGAAAATGAAGAGGCATTTGAATTGAAATCCGGTTTAATCCATCTCTTGCCATCTTTCAATGGATTACCCGGAGAGGACCCCAACAAGCACTTGAAGGAAATCCATGTGGTATGTTCTAGCATGAAACCTGCAGGAATTCATGTAGAGCAAGTCAAGTTGAGAGCTTTTCCATTCTCATTGAAAGACTCAGCTAAGGAGTGGCTTTACTACTTGCCACCCGGATCCATCCAATCATGGCAGGACATGGCCCGAACTTTCCTAGACAGATACTTCCCTGCCTCAAAAGCTGCAACAATCAAAAAGAAATCATGGTATTCAACAAAGGCATGGGGAATCACTCCATGACTACGGAGAGATTTAAGAAGCTATGTTTCACCTGCCCTCATCATCAAATAAGTGAGCACTTTTAATTCAAGATTTCTATGAAGGCTTACAAGTGATGGATCGCAACATGATTGATCTTTGCTAGCGGAGGAGCATTGATTGATAAAACTCCTCAAGAAGCTAGAAACTTGATCTCAAGAATGGCCGCTAATACTCAACAATTCTACTCTAGAAATGACACTTTGGAGTAAGAGTAGTGAAAGAAGTAGAGACAACCAAGATACAACAGAAGAAATGACTCAATTGATCGCTATGGTTCAGCGGTTAATGGATTCGGTAAAGCATCGGTTCATGCTTGTGGGATCTGTTGTTCATCCGGACATCCCACCGATATGTGTCCCACTCTCCAAGAAGACACAAATGAGGAGGTAAGAGCAAGAGGGGATATGCTGGACTTTCAAAAATTACAACCCCTACTCAAACACATATAATCCGGGTTGGAGGGATCATCCAAATTTCAGCTATGCAAAGCAACCTCAAAATCAACCTCCACTTATGGACCTCCAGATTCCAACAAAGGCAAGTACCTTTCCTCGAGACAAGAAGCAAGTTCAAGCTCCTAAGCAATCTGAGCCTTCATTAGAGGAGCTAATAAAACAAATGGCAACTAATAATTTGCAGTTCCAACAAGAAACAAATGCAACTATACAAAGTTTCAAACAAGAAACAAGGACTACAATCAATAACTTGCAGAATCAGATAGGGCAGTTGTCCACAGAATTCAACAAGTTTCAAAGCCAAGCTTCAGGGGAAACTACCCTCACAAATGTAAGTGAATCCGAGGGAAAATGCTAGTCTTTGTCACATTGAGAAGCGGAAAGACGATGGATGAGCCTACCTCTCTCCCACCAATCATTCAAGAGAAGGATGAACCACCCAAAGAAGCAAATGATAAGGGGCAAACTTCCAAAACCCCTAAGGTAAGTATTTCTGAACCCCTTCCTAAATATGTCACTAAAGCTCCTTTTCCTAGTAGGTTGGTTAAAACCAAGAAAGAAGAAGCAGAAAAAGAAATACTTGAGACTTTTAGGAAGGTAGAGGTTAATATCCCTTTGTTAGATGCCATTAAGCAGGTACCTAGATATGCAAAATTTCTGAAAGAATTATGCACTAACAAGAGGAAGTTAAAAGGAAATGAAAAGGTCCAAGTGGGAGAAAATGTTTCAGCTGTAATTAAAAAGAAACTCCCAACCAAATGTAAGGACCCTAGCACATTCACCATTCCATGCACTATAGGTAACACAAGGTTTGAAAGGGCAATGCTTGATTTAGGTGCATCTATAAATGTCATGCCATATTCTATTTATGCATCTTTATACTTGGGTCCTTTGGAACCTACACGGTGTTGTTATTCAATTGGTCGATAGATCTAATGCATACCCTAAGGGTGTGGTTGAAGATGTTTTGGTACAGTGAATGAATTAGTGTTTCCTATGGAGACTTCTATGTTTTGGACATGGAAGAGGATGAGTCTCCCAAATCTGCTCCTATCTTGCTAGGAAGACCATTTTTGAAGACTGCACGGACAAAAATTGATGTGCACTCAGAATTCTAACAATGGAATTTGATGGGGAATTAATTAGATTCAATATTTTTGAAGCTATGAGATACCCAAGTGATGTGCACTCGCTTGTTTAATTGATTCTTTTGATCCTTTTGATTCTTTAATTTCTACACTTATGATACTTGACCATTTTGATGCTCTTGATACAATTCTAACTCATAGCTTAGATGTACGGGAGGAAAAGAAGAAGAGTGAAGAAGAGCCATGGAGTGAAGACATTGATGAAATTGTTGTTTGCCTTACAAGAGCTCTCTTCCACTCCGTAAGAGCATGAGGTAACTTTTGTTGATTTACCTGTTACTACCGATATACCTCAACCTTCTATTGTGCAGCACTGAATTGGAACCGAAAGCACTACCGATCATCTTAAATACATCTTCTTGGGGGAGAAGGACACCCTTCCAAAGAATAATTGCAAAGTCACTCACCCAAGAGCAAGAAGAGAAACCGTAGTCGTTTTGCAGAACATAAGACAGCCATTGGTTGGTCAATAGCCGATATCAAGGGTATTAGTCCCTCCGTTTGTATGCACAGGGATATTAATGGAGGAGGATACTAAACCTGTGAGAGACCCTCGGCGGAGATTGAATCCTCCCATGATGGAGGTTGTGAAAAAGGAGATACTGAAGCTCCTAAGTGTGGGGGTGATCTACCCCATTTCTGACAGCAAGTGGGTAAGCCTAGTCCGGTAGTACCAAAGAAATCTAGAATTACTGTGGTAAGAAATGCTGAAAATGAGCTTATTCCCACTAGGTTACAGACAGGGTGGCATGTTTGTATTGATTACAGGAAGTTGAATGCCGCCACGAGAAAAGACCACTTTCCTTTACCTTTCATTGATCAAATGTTAGAAAGATTAGTTGGTCATTCTTATTATTATTTTCTGGATGGTTTTCGTGTTACAATCGATTGCCATAGCTCCGTAAGACCAAGACAAGACTACATTCACTTGTCCATTTGGTACCTTTGCATATAGGCGAATGCCTTTTGGACTCTGCAATGCACCAGGAACTTTCCAAAGATGCATGATGAGTTTATTTTCTGATTACATTGAAAACATCATTGAGGTTTTTATGGATGACTTTAGTGTCTTTGGAAATGATTTTGAAAATTGTTTGGAACATTTAACTTTGGTGCTTAAAAGATGCATTGACACTAACCTGGTACTTGAATTGGGAAAAATGTCATTTCATGGTGAATGAAGGTATTGTGTTAGGTCATGTAATTTCGCTAGGGGAATTGAAGTAGATAAAGCTAAGGTAGAACTCATGCATTCTTTGCCACCACCCACTAGTGTGCGGGAGATTCGTTCTTTTATTGGTCATGCGGTTTTCTACCGGAGATTCATTAAAGACTTTTCTAAAGTCTCATTGCCCCTTTGCAGACTTCTTCAAAAGATGTTAATTTTAACTTTGATGAGAAATGTATGGAAGCTTTCAATAAACTCAAGAAGTTGTTAATCGTGTTGCACCTATCATCGTGCCACCCAACCGGGAGTTACCTTTTGAACTAATGTGTGATGCCGTGACTTTGCGAGTAGGAGTGTCTTGGGACAACGAGTTGATAGAGTTCCTTATGCCATTTACTATGCATCAAGGACTCTAAATGATGCTCAACTTAATTACTCAACCACGAAAAGGAACTTCTAGTCATTGTATTTGCTTTAGAAAAATTTAGATCATATCTAATTAGTTCTAAAGTGATTGTGTTTTCAGATCATGCAGCCTTGAAGTATCTTCTAACAAAGAAAGAAGCAAAGCCTAGATTGCTCGATGGATTTTATTGCTCCAGGAATTTGACTTGGAGATTAAAGACAAGAAAGGGAGCGAAAACTTGGTGGCCGATCACTTGAGTAGATTGGTAATCGAAGAGGAAGAAATGCCTATCATGGAGACTTTTCCTGGATGAATATTTGATGGTTGTCAACACCATAATCCCTTGGTATGCTTGACATTGTTAACTACCTGGTTACTAAGGACTTTCCGGAGGGTTTGAACAAGGCCCAAAGAGATAAATTAAGGAGTGATCAGAATACTATATCCGGGATGACCCGTACTTATGGAAGCATTGTGCGAGATCAAGTCATTAGGAGGTGCATTCCCGATTCTCGAGACACACTCATCCTCTCCTTTTGCCACACCTATGCATGTGGAGGACACTTTGCGCAAGAAAAGGACAGCCAATAAAGTGCTTGACAAGGGTTTCTATTGGCCTTCAATTTTCAAAGACGCTACAACTTCGTAAGTCTTGTGACCGCCGTCGAGAACAGTAATATTGGTCCTCGTAATCAAATGCCTCGACTCCGATCATTTTTGTGGAACTCTTTGATGTGTGGGGTATTGATTTCATGGGACCATTCCCTCCTTCATTTGGTTTCACATACATTCTTTTATCTGTTGACTATGTGTCTAAATGGGTGGAAGCAAAAGCCACTCGATCTGATGATTCTAAAACTGTTGCAGATTTTGTTAAGTCACATATTTTCTCCAGGTTCGGGACCCCAAGGGCTATCATCGGTGACCAAGGGACCCATTTCTCGCAACAAAACCTTTGATGCTCTATTGAAGAGATATGGAGTAATGCACGAATTTCCACTCCTTACCATCCACGTAAAAATGGGCAAACCGAAGTGTCCAACCGGGAGATTAAGTCAATCCTTGAAAAGACAAAGTGAATCCCTCAAGAAAGGATTGGAGCACTCGACTTGAAGATGCTTTATGGGCTTATAGGACTGCCTATAAGACTCCCATCGGCATGTCACAATTTCGGTTGGTGTATGGAAAGCCCCATCATTTGCCCGTTGAGTTGCAACATCGATCTTACTTGGGCCATTAAACAAGTTAATATGGAATTGGAAGGTGCTTGGAAAGCAAAGGAAGTTCCAGTTACAGGAATTAGAAGAACTAAGAAATGAGGCCTTTGAGAATGCCCTAATTTATAAGACTAAAGCTAAGGCATTCCACGACCAATTGATTTCCAGAAAGAAATTTCACAGAGGACAAAAAGTCCTGCTATTCCAATCAAGACTCAAATTATTTCCAGGTAAACTGCGTTCTAAGTGGATTGGGCCGTTTGTGGTATCTAATGTTTTTCCTTTTGGTGCAGTTGAGATCAGGAGTGAAATTTCTGGCAAAGCATTTAAGGTCAATGGTCATCGTCTCAAACCATATCATGAACTTCCTGACAGTGCAGAGATGGAAGTGATGACCCTCATCCTTCCACAATATGAGGAGCATTGAAAGTATCATCATGTCGGGCTGAGGACAAAAAACTAAGCGCTCATTGGGAGGCAACCCAACCAGATTTGCTCTCTTTATCCCTTTTTATTTTGTGTTTTCATTAGTTTCTTAGATTATGTTTTTATCTGTTTGTTGGTTGTAAGCATTTGAATCTCTAAAAAAAAAAAAAAAAAAATTGTGTGCCCGACAATAAGGTAGGTAGTGCCATTAAATTTTGTCACTCGGAAGCATGTGAAGGTCACTTTTCTTCACGACAACAACTGCGAAAATCTTGCAGTATGGATTTTATTGGCTTACTTTATTCAAGGTCTGTTACACCTTTTGCAAAAGTTGCGGAAATTGGTCAAAAAGGTTCTCGCTTTGAGATTATCATCTGCACCTACTCCTTGAAAAATTGAGATCTAGGTGGCGCGGTTCTTTTGCATCAAACACGTGTATCCTCTCGGGGCCGTAAATATTGAGGATCCTAGGAATGGTAATGCGCGTAAAGTTAATGGACAAAGACTCAACCATTCCCGAAAATCAAGTTCTTGAGTTCTTTGTGTTGCTTAGGTTAAGTGGCGGATACGGTACTCCGTGACTCTCAAGTCGGTTTATTTTTCGGTTTCCCAAAATAACCGAATCCTTCTTCTCCTTCAAAATGGATGTCATTCTTTCAAACCCGAGAAAACATTTTCCTTCTTTTCCTCAAAATGCTCGAGAAAAATCTACAAAGTTCGATGTGAAAGATTGAGAATGTTAATGCACAAAGGTATGCCGAAGATGTACGCTGGATAATTGAAGCAAAGGTCCGATTAGCAATGGTGAGTCCTCAATTTCATTTGACTCGTATATGCCCTGGTCTTGGAAGAAGTTCATATTCTAAAAGGAGAAGAGCAAAAAGGTTACAAGTCCGTCACAAATGTGGACGATGGAACTGTAACAAGCGATGTCGTACTAAGGGGATGGTTTCCGCAAATAGAGAAGATAAAATTTTTTCATTAAGAATGGACTGAGTAAGGAGTCATTAGATGATATCTTATCGACTCTTGAGACGCATTCTTGTGGATTGGTGCATCGTGAAATTCTTAAATTGTGGAATCTCTTCAAGGATGAAGAAAAACGCTACAATCTTGGGAATCTGACTCTAAAAGACCCCGTTTGCCAGTTTATAAGAAAATTGGATGGGAAGCCTATCCCCGACTCATAGAAGGCGTTTAAGCCGTTTCTCGGACGTAAAACCAGAGGAAGATGTGAGCCACAATCACAACAATTTGTACATATCATCATCTTCTTCTTCTTCTTCTTCTTCTTCATGTCATCTTTCAAAAACAAAAAAACAAAAAAAAAAGAAAAAAAAAATTATGTATACGTCTTAGGGTTGGCTTTGGTAACATACACCGTGAATGGGGAAATGCATGCATCCTGATCTAGCCTTCTTAATTGAAAAACAAAGAAGGTAGATTGTATCCCACATGTGAGGCAGCCAGTCGTATTATGGCCACTTGTCCTTTTTGGGAGCCCTATGTTGCGCTGGTCTTGAATGGGTCGAATACTGGTCAACAATGCTTTGGCACAAAGCCGAAAGAGCAGACTACCTCCATCCCAATCTTAAGTAAGTATACACTCATCTTTCATCAAGTTTTTCTAACAATTTCAAAAAAAAAAAAAAAGAGAGGGACGTGATGTCTCTCGCACTCATGACGCGTAAAGATAAAAAGATACGCCATGGACACTTTGTACATACAGTATGTCATCATTTTCTATTTCTTTTATCTTTGTATCATTTTGTTGTATTTTGATTTTTGTACAGACGATCCTTTGAGCAGGGGTCCTTCAGGGGTTTCTAGACTTCTTTACCTTGATGGTTTTCTTGAAGTCAAACTAAAAAAAAAAAATAAAAAAAAAAAAAAAAAAAAAAAAAAAATAAAAAAAAAAAGTAAAAAAACGGAGAAAAGATTCTGTGTTTCTTAATTTCAACCTTTTCTGACAACAAACCAACCTACCCTCATAGGTGCAATTATTCCCCTTTCCATTCTTTTTCCTACTTAAACACTCCATTTTCTCCATTTTCCTTCAACTCGAAACACTCAAAGGGAGGAAGAGTATAGAATGGGGCCTTCTATTCGTAACCTCAAAAATGTCTGTGTTTTTTGTGGGTCGGTTATGGGAAGGGATTAGAGTTTGTAAACGCAGCTAGCACTCTTGGTCAATCACTTGCTCGAGGAATATTCATCTTGTATATGGGGAGGTTGTCGTGGGTTAATGGGGGGCTGTATCACTTGTCGCTTTTATAGGAGGCAACAGTTTTAGGTGTTATTCCTAAACCTTTGGCTGAAAATAACATCACCGGAAAGACAGTTGGAGAAGAAATTCGGTAACATCTATGCATGGACGAATGAAAACAATGGTTGACAATTCGATGCATTTATTGTCTTACCAGTGTGGATTTGGTACTTTAGAAGAAAATTTTCAAATTGTCTCTTGGGCGAACTAAACATCCACCATAGACCCATTGGTTTGTTGAATGTTAATAATTTCTTTGATCTTTTGTTATCTTTTCTTGACAAAGTCATGGAACGTAAATTTATCACTCCTTCAAGAAGACAACTTCTTATCTCTCCTCCACTATTGATGAGCTCATTGATAAATTAGAAGCTTTTGAGTATGTACCGATCCGGTATTAGCTCGATAGATTGGTCAACAGAAGCGGCGAAGGAAGTAACAAGAAACAAAAGCCGATCTGCGACTTCATCTTTAATGGGTTTGATTTTGTTGTACCTTGTTTCGTTTAAATTTGTGTCACTTTCTCCAACAGGTAATATCTTCTGTCCTTTACTCATCTATATTTTAACATTGAGGACAATGTTGTGATTTAGTTGGGGGGAAGGATAGTTGACCCAAAAAAAAAATAAAAAAAAAAAAAAAAAAATAAAAAAAATTTGTTGTGTTGTTTGGAAAGTATGATATGATTGTCATGTACTTATTAAATCAATTAGTGATGGCAGAGTAAGGAGTAATTTTACTCTTGAGACGCATCTTAATTGGTGGCAGAGTAAGGAGTTTTTTTTTTAGGTAGTAACTAATTAGTACTAAAGTTTTATTGTTTGATTTCTTTTCAGGGTCTGATGCAGAACTGACAGTGTGTTTCTTTTCTGCTTGGCGTTGATTCACTTCTTATCAGGTTGTGTTGCTCTTTTCTATATCTCTCTTTCACATTGAAGGCAATGTTATATTAAGCGTGGGGAGAGATTTCAAGCATGTTCTTTTTGTAAAAAAAAAAAATAAAAAAAAAAAAAAAAAAAGAAAAAAAAAAGGGTTCATTGCATGATTGAATAACTTTTCTCCCTTCTTGAACTGATATGCTTGGTGATAGATGATTAAATTGATGAATTGAGTTTGATGGATGCATACCTTGTGAGATTTTGAGCCTAATGGATGGATTCAACATTTATGCCATTCTCTTCTTTCTTGTGTGATTTTCACTCATGTTAATGACCACTCTAGAACTTGCTTTGATTCTTTTTAAGGCTACATTTCACTTGCATGCATGAACATGATTGAGGCCCTCTTTCTTAATTAGCTAGTTTAACCAAATAGCCAACCTTGTTTTCAATTTGATATCAAGCACTCTTTTGACTTCTTGGAAATTCCTCGATTCCCGCCAACCTTGTATATTTTCCTTTGCTTAACCCCTTTGAGCTTATTTGACCATTCCTTGTTTCTAGCTCATTATGTACCTTAAATGAAAAATCGTGTTCTTATTTTACCTTAGGGAATAAAAGAACATTAGCTTTGTTAATGGATGAGTTTTTGAACAAGTGTGGGGGTGTGTGTACAAAATGGTTGTTGAAAAAGGAAAGAGTGCCTAAAAAAAAATGTATGTATATATTTATGTTCATATATATATATAAAAAAAAGAGAAAAAAAAAAGAAAAGGATTGGGAAATGAATATGTAAAGGGATATACATTAGAGTTGGGATGAACTTTTATGCTTGTTATTTGAACTCAGCTCTCATTTGCTTTTATTCTCTTTGGTATTTATCCTCTCATATCCATTTTATCCTCTTCTGTTACCTTAACCTCACTACAACCTTGAATAAAGTCCTCATGATTTGTGTATGCATGTGTTTTGAGTAGTGGAGAAGTAGAAGATAAGCAAGCTTATGGTAGTGTAATTTTCATGGGTTGAATTGAGTGAAATACCTACCTTTTAAACACTTGAGAGATTGAGAGGGAATCTTGTGAAGATCTATCATTCTCGATTCATGTTGAAGATACCTTACTTGTTGGTTTGAGATGTGGAGAATTGTTAACTCATGAATGTTTTGATCCCTTGAACCTTTGGTTGTTCTTCTTGATTGTAAAATTTTGGACTCTTGAATATCGTTGGAATTTAAATTTTGTTAATCTCTTATGTCCTTGTTTTGGTCTTGAGTTTTGCCCAGGAGTGCAAAAAGCTAAGTGTGGGGGAATTTGATAAACACATATTTTATTCATTAAGAAACCCTTATATTTAGTCATTTACACTCTCCATATTCTTAATTGATTGAGTTTGACATGATTTTGTGAGTTTCAGCTCAAATTGGTCCTAATTGAATATTTTCAGCATTATTGAGATTTTACATTGTTTCTGTATTTTGGTCATAACTTGAGTTCCTGATATCCGACAATCATGAATTTTATCTTGTAGGAAAGCTAAGAGGAAGCTCTACAACTTTGATGAGAGCTCGAAGTCTTAAACAGATGTCTAAGGGACCTAAGTTTACATGGAAGTCAGAATACGGGTTCTCACTAGAATCCGAACGGTGTGCACTCATAAAATCATATCTCAAGCTATAATAATGGAGATGGGCTGAAATTTGGATAGTTGATAGTCAAGACCCAAATAAACAACTTTCATGAAGAACACCTTTTGAAATAATGAAGTCTAATGGGTCAGTTTGGGCTTGCAAGTCGGAACAGAGGTGCTGAAGTTGGGTTTGAGCAACCTGTGGTATTTGGGCCATATCTTGGGCTGTAGGAAGCCAAATTGGACGATCCAGATATGCATGTTATAGCCAAGACAAAGATCTACAACTTTCATGAAGAGTACTTTTCATGGATCGGATGTCTAGTCAGTCGTTTTTGGCTTCCAAGTCAGACACGAGATTTTTCCACCCCACTCACCCACTCATTCAAACCACTCCACTCATCCACTCAACTCACCCACTCAACCACTCATCCACTCAACCACTCATCCACTTAACCACTCACCCACTAAACCAACCCACTCAACTAAATCAACCAATCATCCACTCACCCACTCAACCACTCAACCACTCATCCACTCAACTAACCCACTCAACCAATATTTAATCCACTCCACTCAAACCAACCCACTTAACCACTCACCCACTCAACCAATCCACTCAACCACCCCACTCCACTAACCCACTCATCCATCCACTCACCTTTGTCATTTTGTTACCCTAGACTTCTATAAAAAGGGCACCATTGGTTATCATAAGGAGGTGTAACTCTCCTTTATTTTCTCTCAGTTTTTCTTGTGATTTCTTTCTAGCTATGTGTAACTAAACCTCCCTTGGTTAAGGGGGTGATGAAACTGCTAGTATTAATGTTGTAAACTTTGCATATTTGATTATTTCAACACAGTTATGTTTTTATTCATATATTTCTGAATCTATTATTGGTATGAAGGTTTTTGTACTTGTTCCTACTTTCAAAGTAGTAGATCTAGGTTTATTATGCGCGGTTGCGGTAGTAGATCTAGTGGGATGTATGATGTTCATGTGGGTATAATTATCTTTGTGCTATTTGCCGCTTATAAAAGTGGTAGATCTGGGTTTATTATGCGCGGTTGCGGTATTAGATCTAGAGAAATATATGTTCTAAGTAATTTAATCCCTGTGTGATTAGACCTTAGTGTAATTGGTTTTCTAAATGTTAATGCAATTGTTGGATAGTTGTAAGAGCGGTTGCTTTATGACTAATCGGTGATTAGGAGTTGATTTGAGCGGTTGCTAAATTGGCCAACACGTAAGGAAAACAGAGATTTAATCTCACAATTGCATAAAAACATAATTGAGCATGTTGGAATAAAAGGATACGTGGATTTACATTATCATATAAATCTAGTGGTGGATTCAATCTCTTAACCAATTTTCTTATATTGTTGATTTCAGTTTGTTTATTGTTATCTTTGAAGCTGTTCATTGTTCATCAAAACTCCAAAACCCCCCTTTTACTGTTTATTGTTAATCAGAGTCTAAATTGGGAATTGTTTAATAGTGTTAATTGAATTGGTTCTCTGTGGATCGACCCTTACTAACTACAACTAGTTGTAAGGTTTTTATTTTCTGGTGGGCCTGACAACTGATTTTTATCTTAATTTTAATCACTACATCCGCACGCATCAGCTATCTTAAGTGTATTAAGACACTTTTAGGGAAATTTCCCAAAAGAATTAACCACTTAGCATTTAAAAATAAGTAAAAGTTTTTAAGTTTTTCTAGAGTTAAGAATCGCTTGAAAATGAATGTTAGTTAAGACTTGATTCCTACACCTAGTTTACGTGGAGCCACAGTACAGTTATCCTTATTAAAGAAGTGAGTTAAACTCTTTAATTAGTCGGTGATTGTGAGAGGAAAAGTGTCAGTACAACACTTTACCTAAGACAAAGCAGTGAGCTAAACTATTTGTCAAGTAACATGAGGAATATGATCAACCTTATGTAAGTGTAGTAAAGTGAGTCAAACTTTCTAACACAAGCCTTGGGATGAGTTAAGTCCTAAGTTAGGCATTGAAGTGAGTTAAGCAATTTGCCAAATTTAGCTAATATTATATAGTTGTATGGGTGATTGTGTAACATCGAGGTGCTTTAGATTTTTATACATTATATGGTCGTATGGGCGACAATATAATGTAATTTATTAATTATGTTTATAAGTTCTTTATGTTATTGAGTACCATGAAATACATGTTTAATTACTAAAAAATTTTATGTTCTCACCTCTTTCCATGTTTCTATAGTAAAAGCAGGTCAAGACCTTTTTGTAAAAAGGATAAGCTGAGGAAGAAAGGACGACAAGACTAGATAGTTATTAGTTTTTGTTGTATAGACAACTCTTGTATATTTTATTTTGAGTTGTAGTTTTGTTGTATATATAACATTATACCCTTAGAGGCTTTTGATGTATATACATATGACTTATTTTTATCGTGGCTCTTTGAGTTAATTTCTTAGTTATATGAAATTAAGAATATAGTAATAGTAGAAATGGCATGTTTATTACTTTATATATCTTTATATAAGTAGTTATGTCGAGATATTTGTATTAAGGTGTTACATTATGATATCAAAGCAGTTCTTCCTGTTGAGTCGGTGTATGGACTGACTATGCATAGGCAAGTTAGTGGTTTAAAATGTATGTTGTGTAATTCTTATCTCTTTTGGTGAGATGTTTGAATGACTTGCATTAGTTATGGATGTTATTAGTTACTGTTATACTAATCCATGGTATTGAGACTAATCAACTTGATCTTGGATGTGTTGTATTAACAGGATACTATGGCTTCTCCTAGGCGTAGTACCAGATTAATTGAGAATTCTCCTGGTGAGGGTAACGGTATGGCTGAGGCATTAATGGCAATGGCCAAAGCTTTGCAAGACCAAACCTCAGTTATTAATAGAAGGTTGGATAGATTGGAAGCTAAATGACAACTCGAACCCCCACCTGTACCACCATCAGTTCAGCATGAGCAACCAATCCAAGAGGCTCTAGTTGGAAGAAATCAGAACTTCTAGGACCTCTCAGAGTTCAGGAAGTCTACTCCATCATCCTACAGAGGTGAGTACGACCCAATTAAAGTTGAGGGTTGGCTCAAGGAAATAGAGAAAATCTTCACAGTTATGGCTTGCTCAGACGAGTAGAGAGTGTTGTTTGTTTCCTATATGTTAGAAGGGAAAACAGAGGATTGGTGGATGAATGTAAAAATAGCATTTGAGGTATCAGGAACTCAAGTTACGTGGGAGATCTTTGTAACACCCTCCGTAGGGCATCACATTTTCAACTAAAAACTTAAAACCTGAAAAATTATTTTATAAAAGCTTTGAGTTCTAAAATATGGATTTTTAAAATTTCTTTTTTCTTTTTGTGGAAACATAAACTTACCGAAATATAAGTAATACATAAAATAAACTGAAAAGATTATTACACAACTTTATTTATACCACATAATATTCAACAAAGAAGTAAAATATAACTCACAGACTCAAAGAAGCAGTAGCAAACCCAATAACGGGTCCTACTTAATAGCACGGTAACAACACTAATGAGAAAACTCAACATACTTGTTCTGTTTCTCCGCTAAACTGCATACTGTTGAAACTTGGAAGATCACTCCTCGACGTCGTCACTGACCTCAGAATATTACCTCTAATTAGTTTAAGAAACTCGTTTCTCCTACTATATGAATCAATACAAACACAACAAAGCAATACAGTAAAGAGGTGAGATCCTCTTTTACCAATACCAGTACGAGAGCAAAGAATGATACGAATGACAAAGTCATTCCATACACATAGATATCACAAATATAATCATGTTATCAATTTACAAATAATTCCAATAAACATATATTGTAATAAAATGAACAACAATAATATTACCAAAACAAATATAATAATTGATACAATAAACCATATAGTCATATCATGCATAATAACTCACATTAACACATCATACATAATATCTCAACATTGAATATAAATAACCACATTAAGATGCAGACCACATATGCAAATATACACAGACTCATTCCTACTCCATGGAACTAAAACACAGACATCAGAGAGAATGATCCGTAAAGAACTATCAGTACCTCAGGCTGCCCAACCAAACTATTACACTGTCTAACGTCGTGTCTATAGCCCACAGTCCAACATAGTGTAGTAGTACACAGTCCAAATACGTCTTGCACTATAGGCATTGTACTAAATAGTCTCCACAAGATCTCGATTAAGAATAGTGCGTGTCGAGATCATTAGTGTGTTGCCAGTTACCACGACCCAGAGGAGCGACCAACTGTCCACATGTGGAATACTCCGCACACTAATGCCTCCAAGTCCACTCAATGAACCACACTACGCTTATCACACCGACAACACGATGTAATTCGTCTCGTCAATCAATCACCAATTTCCAACCAATTGACAAGACTCTCAATGCATGAATATAATTACAAAAATACTTAGTCTCAAATTGTTACCATATTTACAAAAATGCCCTCAATCTAAAAATTCTCAAATATAGTACATCTGCACTTGACAATACCATATCTCAACATGTCCAGGTCTACCACTTTGGCACGACAGCAAAACTCACTGTTCTAATTAATCGAGTAAAAATTTTATCGCATTTTCACAATCGCATTGATTGGGGTGAAATCCGCAAGTGTACGGTTTCGTCGTCAAGTAATAAAAAGATCGAATCCACAGGGACTATGTCTATGAATACCAATTAATTAATTAATTCAATTAAATTAAACAAAAGGGATGTAATTGTGGAGTGATAAGAACGTAGTAACCAAACAATAAAAATTAAAATGCAAGGTTGAGAATAAAAATAACAAATTGTTGAGAAAAGATTTCAGATTTAAGAAAGCTTCCAGGATTGGGGTTAACCACAATGATACAAGACTCCTAATTGACAATCCTCTTATTAACACTTGAAATTCAATTGAAGGTGAATTACCCTAAATTAGTTAATGTTCCCTTTCAAGATACAAGAACCGTGCCCAATTAAACCAATTCCTACTCTCGTGGTAATTGAATCTAAATTGAACTCATTACGCTTTTTGGTAATTCATTAATCCTCGAAAGGCTAAACCTACTCTCGTGATTTAAACCTTAAGTTCAATTCTTATAGTTCCAACACCTAGGTTCACCTTTCAGTACGTCCCTAGATATCTATGAGATGTAAATAAGTGGCCAGCAAATTCACATGAATAATCGCAATAAGGATTGAATCAACAACATTCGAGATTAATAAAAGGGGTAAACAATATCAATTAATCATCATCAATGTATCAAAGGGCATTGCCCAATCCTAGAAACAAAAGGAACTACTCAGACATGGAGAAGAAGAAGCCAGAAATCATGTTCCAAGAATATCCAAACCCGTAATCTTAGAGAGAAGAGAGGAAGATGAAGATCAAGAGCCTCCAATGTGCCTCCTTCCAAACCAAATTCGAACCCCAATGTTCTCTTCAGAACATCTATATATACCCCATGGGTTAAAACTGATCCAAGCCCATCTGAAAAGAGAAAAACGGACTTAAACAGCTGACGCGTACTCGAACCACGGCCGTGGTTCGGACCACGGCCGGCCGTGGTTGTCTCTGTTTAACAACCATAGTCGTGTTTCAGACCACGGCCAGGGTGTGGTTCAGACCACGGCCAGGCCGTGGTCCGACCATGGCCAGGGTGTGGTTGACTCTGAACTCTCCTTTTTTACTTTTTCATGCAGCTGTTCGATCCATGGCCGTGGTGCAGTCCACGGGCAGGCCGTGATTCCCTCTGGAGTGAGCTTTTTGTCCCAAAATGCTACCCTTTAAGCTCCAACTTCAATTGTGCAAGCTTTTCATCCATTTCAAGGCCAATTAAGCACCAATCCTGCACAATAACACCAAAAACACCGCAGTTATCCGAACTAAAAGGAAAAACAAATAAAAAGGGAAATTAAAATGCCTAGAATGAATAAAAATGCATGCAAACACAAGAACAAAATATGATGTTGTTTCACACACATCACGCATCACTTTTGCAAACGTTTTTAAATCACGTAAATATATTTCATTGTTTTTAAAATCGCGTAGTGTTTTTAAATCATTTTCTCAATTACGTAAGATTTTTAAATCGTTTTCTTAACCGTAAAGTTTTAAAATCTTTATTTTAAAAATGCGTAAGCTATTTCTAATACTTTTAAACTATGTAGAATATTTTCCTTATGTTATAAATATATTGTGGAATTCTTTCCTTTATTCGTCAATTTTTAGTAAATTTTGACAGCATTTTGTCTGAAAAATCTATTAAAAATGTGTTTTCTATGTTTTCCTTTAAAAAATTCATTTGTTTAGTTTATAACTACAAAATACACTTTGAAAATTACTATCATACTTTGCAACTCAAAGGTAAGTATTTTTCAAGAGTTTTATTTTTTTTCTCTTCTACACTATATTTCTAAAAAAAAAATTGTTTACTTATTTAGTTCTTGAAAATTCATTGCAAATGAATCCTTTTTAGGTTAAGCAACTAGTCTACACTTAGAAAATAAATTTTGGATTGATTACACATTAAAAGACATGTTGGCCGAATTTAACAAAATCTTTGCATTTGATATTTAAATCATTTTCCATCTTCTAAATCATTTTGGAATTCATTAATTTACCTAATTCCACTAAATCCTTCCTTTAGAAAATGGTTGAGAACATTTTGGTTCTCTTTTTCATGGTGAAGCCATGAGCTCCATGTTGTGTTCTTTGGAACACTCATGCGATCCTCACATGTTATTCACATCCTATGTTAATAATCATGTATTTATATACACATGCAATATATTTTAAAGCTATAAACATACATACAAACATAATCAATCACAAATAAGGAAAGCATTTAAACAACCAAGTGAATAAATCCTTATGGATTATTCACCACAAACACATCCATTCCTCACCACCAACACATGGTTGATGAGGGTAATCTCCCTCTTACCTCTTGGTGAAACCTCCAAAGCTCCTTGTATGCCCTCTTGTTGTCTCTTTCAAGATGAACTTCATCCACCAAGTGCTTCTTGAAAATCAAAGAAAACATGAAATATTAATATCTAAGCCTTGAATAAGAAAAACCATGGATCAAGATATGGTTTAGAACTTTGAATCTATGATTAGAAGAGGATATCAAGAATTTCACCCTTTATCCTTCAAACTTAGATCTTCGAAAAAGTGCTTGAAGATGGATGATTTGGAAGATGGTCTCAACATGAAAGTTCCTTAGAATTGCATGGAGATTCAAGATCTAAGGTTGTTTAGAATTATTGAAGCTTGGAAGGTGATTTTGTGGTGGTTGGCCGTGAGCTTCTATAGAGAGGAAAAGTGAGAGTTATGTGTTTGGCTTTGAAAGAACTCCTTGAAGATAAGTGATTTTGGTCATGGCTCCAACTGCAAAGTGTCTTGAAACAAGGTAAGGATTCAAGATATATGGTTGGTGTAAATTATTGAAGAGTGATGGTAGAACTATGACCTTTTGGCTGTGAGCTTGGAGAAGAGAAAGATAGAAGCTTTTGTGTTCTTTGCTTGATAGGAAGATGGAAATGAATGAATCTTGAGAAATTCCTAACAAGAAAGTGTCTTGGATTAATGAGAGGATTCAGGAAATGATATTGGTAGGAATTATTGAAGTTTAGAGAGTGGTTCTTAGTGCTTGGCCGAATCTAGGGAGGGAGAGAAAGTGAGAGAGTCTTTGTTGCTTGTTCTTGGTTCTTGGTGAAATTGAGACAAAGATGAACTAAGTATAGAAGTTGGTCTTCCAAGGAGTCATAGCCGTGGGTTTAGTGAAGAGAATGGATGAGAAAGTTTCTATAAAAGTGAGAGAGTTTGGTGTATAGCTTTTGGCTTCTTGGATAAAGATGAATAAAGGATGAGCAAGTGTATAATCTTGGCCTCCAAGGGTGTTTGGCCGTGGAACACAAGGAGAGAAAAGGGTGAGCTTCATGCAAAAGATACAAATAATCAAAGCCCTCCTATTTATAGACTTCATGGAAAAGATGAAGGCTTAGGATATTTTTATCAAGATATTTTTCGGTATACTTTCAGCAATGAACAATAATTACTGCTTATAAAGTCAATGTCTATTGTCCAATGGATAATAAAATATACCTAGATTTTTCTCTTGTTCTAGTTGGGTAGCAACTATTGTTGACCATTTTTCTGCTGATTGCCCTTGATGAGTCACAGAGCGAGTCATCAAAGAGAAGTTTCTAGAATATGCGACTCACTACGATGAGTCAGCATAGAAATTTCTAGAACAGGTGAGTCAGCTTGGCGAGTCATTGGCTGAGTCAGCATGGAATCTTCTGGAACATGTGACTCACTGCGACGAGTCACAGGACGAGTCAGTGCTTCTACAAGCTTCTAGAATGTGGCGAGTCAGTATTCTAGAACATGGCGAGTCATTGCTTCTGGAAGCTTCCCGAATATGCTGAGTCACAGGTGCTGAGGTGTCATGCCACGTGTCGAGCTTCTATTGGTCCTTAGTGATGAGTCACAGCCACCAACTTTGACTGGCTCCTTATTGGTCCACGTGTAAAGCACTTGATGACTAGGCACGTGACGAGGTATTTTCTAGAGTCTTCTAGAACAAGCTAGAACATGTGAGTCACTAGGCTAGTCACCTAGGTGAGTCACCAAATGATGAGTCATCGTCTAGAACATTCTAGAGTGGGTGACTAAGCTTGCATCTAGAATCATCTACTAGATATTTTTTCGAAAGATATTATCCAATGGATAATAAAACATACCCCGATTTTATTTGTCAGATAAAATCGTAGGAAAAACAAAACTTCAAAAACTGTTTCCGGTTTCGGGTTTAGTAATATCCCCTGACTCCGAGTCAACAGTACAAAATTTTCTGGCCAAAGAAAATTTTTATTTTTCCGGGCCCGCTCCGGGCCCACACACAGCCCAAAATATCGAAATATATTAAATATTCAAAATATACCAAAATAAAAAAATATAATATAATATTCAAAATATCTCAAATATATATTAAAATATTCAAAATATCTCAAAATATCTAAAATATAATAAAATATTCAAAATATCTTGAAATATCTAAAATATATTAAAATATTCAAAATATCTTAAATACCACAAAAATTCACAAAAATCATAACAATTGAGAAACTCGTGAAAATCAAATTAGATTAGTAAAAATAATTAAGGATTATTAGAAAGAAATAAAATACGAAGGCTTGTATACACAACCAAAAATAATATTAAAATAATCAAAAACGTAAAAACTCCCAAAAATTCTTAAAAATCACAAAAATCATAAAATTCACAGAAGTCGAGTCGGATTACTCAAAATAATTCAGAATCGACCAAACAAATAAAATACAAATTTTCGGGGTGTTACAATCATCAAAGGATCTTTTATAGAAAAGTTCTTTCCTCAGAATTTGCATAATACAAAAGAGATGGAGTCTTAAAGCTAGAACAGGGGAGCATGTCTATTGGTCAGTATGTGGCCAAATTTAATGAGTTTTCAAAGTTCTCATCCTATTCCAGACTTCACACAGATGAGAAGTGGAAGTGTACAAAGTTTGAGGAAGGATTGAGAGGAAACATACAAAGGGCTATTAGACCCTTAGAGATCCGAGATTTTGATTTGTTGGTGAACAAGTGTCGGATAGTAGGATCAAGTGATTTGCAATTCTAGCCAGAGCAGACCTCACAGAACTTTCAGAAAAGAAAGAGGTTTCATGACAAGAAGAGTACTCCTAGATCCAACTACCCACAAGCCAAAGGTAAGCAGGTTCAAGGAGGAGCAGGGGCACTTAAATGTCCTAAGTGTGGGAGATAGCATGGGGACAAACCTTGCTTGGCAGGGTAGTCAATTACTACACATGTGGTCAGCCAGGGCATATGTCCAGAGATTGTCCGCAGAAGCATAAAGTTGTGTTCACTCGTAGACCGCAAGCAGCAGGAAGAGTTTACACTCTAAGCGGTAAAGAGGTGACCTAGTCATCAGATCTGATCCAAGGTAAATGCATAATCCATGATCATTTTTTAACTGTTTTATATGATTCAGGAGCATCCCACTCATTTATTTTTTGTGATTGTGTGAAAGTGCTTGAGTTGCTTATGACAGACCTTCCTTTTGATTTATCAATTTCCACTCCCACTAGTAAATTAGTTACAACTTCTAAAGTTTGCTTAGATTGTTGTATTAAGTTAGAGGATAGGATATTTGTGATGAATCTTATCTATTTACCTTTAGTAGATATTGATGTGATTCTTGGCATGGAATGGTTGTCCTCCAACCATGTAGTTTTAAATTATGCAAATAAAACCCTTGTGTTTATGTCAAATGTAGCTACTAAAGTTGTTCCTTCCGAGTCAGTGTATCTCAATGCAAACCAAGTAAATCACTATTTGGAGAAGGGAGTTCAAGGGTATGTTCTCCTTTTCTCTCTCAACACAGAGGTTGAGCAGAGTGTAAGTAGTATACCAATAGTGAGGGAGCATCCCGAAGTATTTCCGAGTGATATAGTGGAGTTGCTACCCACGAGAGAAATAGAATTTTCTATAGATTTAGTACCAGGAACGGGACCTATCTCTATAGCACCTTATAGAATGACACCTCTAGAATTACCAGAGCTTAAGAAGCAAATAGAGGAGTTGTTAGAGAAACAATTCATCAGGCTGAGTATTTCTTCTTCGAGAGCACATGTGCTGCTAGTAAAGAAGAAAGATGGTACCATGAGACTTTGCGTAGATTATAGGCAATTGAATAACGTAACCATTAAGAATAAGTATCCATTGCCTTGGATAGAGGATCTTATGGATTAGTTGAGAGGAGCAATGATGTTCTCAAAGATTGATCTACGATTAGGATACCATCATATAAGGGATAGGAATGAGGATATTCCTAAAATTGCTTTTAGGACTAGGTATGGACATTATGAATATCTTGTGATGTCCTTTGGGTTAACTAATGCACCAGTTGTGTTCATGGATTATATGAATAGGATTTTTAGGCCCTACCTAGATCAGTTTGTAGTAGTATTCAAAGATGATATCTTAATTTATTCTCAAACAATGGAAGATCATGAGTTGCATGTTAGAACAGACTTAGAAATCCTTAGGGAGAAGAAAATGTTTGCTAAGCTATCAAAGTGTAAGTTTTGGCTTACAAAAATTCAGTTTCTGGGGCATGTGATCTCTCAAGGAGGGATTTTAGTAGACCCTAGTAAAGTTGAAGCAGTGTTGTAGTGGGAAAGACCCATTACTGTGACTAGAGTTGTCAAAATGGGCTAAGCCCGATGGGCCGGCCTGAATAGCCCGACAAAATAAACGGGCTGGGCTAGTAAAATGCCAGCCCAAAACTTACATGGCCCGAATGGGCTGAGCCCGAATGGGCCGGGTCAGCCCGCTATTTTAACACTACATAAGACTAAATGTGCTAGGCTGGGCTAGCAAAATACCAGCCCGAACCTTACATGACCCGAATGGGCCGGCCTAGCTCGTTTTGACACCCCTAACTGTGATAAAGATTAGGAGTTTTTTAGGCTTAGCTGGATATTATAGGAGATTCATTAGTGGATTCTCTCAGTTAGCACCACCATTCACAAGATTAACTAGGAAAGGTAGTAGTTTTGATTAGACTCAAAAGTGTGAGGATAGTTTCCAAAAGCTTAAGATGAGGTTAACTACTACACCAGTGTTGCTGATTCAGATCTGCAGGAGAGCTTTACCACGGTTTACCACGGCCCAGCGGAGCTACCATCTGTCCACATATGGGATACCGTACACTAATGTCTCCAAGTCCATTAGAACAATGAACCACACTACGTTTATCGCATCGACAACACGATGTGATTCGTCTCTTCAACCAATCCACCAAAAATTTGGCATAAACTCAATACATAATTCCAAAAATATGAAATTACGAAAATTCCCTCAAGATAATAATATGCCCTCAATGGCAGAAAAATAGAAAGCCTGTACGGGTTCACATTTTTCCGACAGCGAAAAATCCTCAAAAGCCTGTACGGGTTCACATTTTCCCGACAGCATAAAATTCTTGTTAACATATAATGCCTTCTTTATACTTGAAAATGGTTTGGAATTGATTTTAGAAATCAAGAATGTCTAGTTTGGCATGTTGGCCGAATTTTCTAAATCCTTTGAAATTGATTTCTAAATTATTTCTCATCTTCTAAATATATGTCAAACTTATTGTATTGTCTAAATTCATTTAACCATTGTTTTAGAAAATGGTTGTTGAAATCAACACATTCATTTTAGGCATGTTCGCCGAAAATACTAAGTCATACCATTTGATTTCTAAATTCATTTTCTTTGATCTAATCAACTTGAAACCTTCTTAATTCTCCTAGATTAATTAAATTACCTTTTAAGAAAATTAAGAGAACATTTTGGTTCTCCATTTGGTTAGTGGCCGTGAGCCTTGGTGTGGTGTTCTTTGGAACACACATGCATTTCCTTGACATGTTATTCACATCCTATACATTATCATGCCATTCTATACTTTATCATGCAATTCTAACACATGCAATATTATCAAAGCTTATAGACATGCAACTTAAAGCTCATAGACATGCAATTTATTACAAACAACAAATAGGAAAGCTACTAACAAATACACAACCACATCAAATAAGCTACTAACAAGCACACACATGAATTCTTATGGATTCTACAATCACAAAATCAACTCCATCTTCTTACCACCATCCATAGGTGATAAGATTTGTCTTCCTCTTACCTTAAATGAAGACAAAAGGTTTCTTTCACTCCTCCTAGAGCTTCGGTTTTCCTCCTCCAAAAACCTAGCAAGCTTAAACAAAAACTACAAATTACTAACCATTGAAAAAGAACCTAAACCATGGATAAATCATGGCTTAGAACTTTGAAAAAGAATTTAGAAAAGAAAAACAAGAGATTTCACCTCCTTGGTACAAACTTCCAAGTAGGTTTTCAAGCTTCAAATGTAAGATTTTGAAAGAACTCTCAACTAGAGATGTTCTTAGGATTGTGTTTAGGTTTAGAAAACTTGGTTAGAAGAAATTTTAGGTGGTTGGATGGTATAGTATCAAGCTTGGCCGAATGGTTGAGAAAGGAAGCAACAATGGTGTTTAGGGTTCTTGGATGAGAGAGAAGAGAGAAAATGCATGCAAGCAAAGTGATTTTTGGTCTTCCAACCTCACTTGGCCGTAGCCTTCATTGCATGCAAGGTGTGCATTTGCTTGGCTTCATCCAAGCCCTTGGATGCATCAAAGGTCAAGATTAAGCCTTGATTAGCAAGCTTGTTTCCTATTGGTTGCTCCTAACCTAGTCATTAGCCCTAGTCACCATGCTTAGTCACTAACAACCTAGTCATCAAGCCTTAGTTACTATGTTCAAGAATGTTCCTTCACTAATGATGATTAATTAAGCTACTAAGTTAACTGTTTAGCTAAACGTGGGTCCCGCAAAACATTTCCTGTCCACTTTGTCACTAAGTTATATTGACTAATAAAATAATATTATAATAAAACAAAATTATTTTATTTGACAGCTTAAATCCTAAAAATTAAAAGATTAATTTTAGGCTCATTCAATTGGGTTTAGTAAGATCTCTCGCCTCTGAATAATTAAAAACAGATTTTACCGGTCCGGAAAAATATTATTTTCCTGCCCCGTGGCAAATCACACAAAAAGTCCATATAAAATCACAAACAGTAATATTGGACACTAAATCAAGTAGAAAATAATTAAAAACAGCAAAAACAATTAACAAAGACGTTCGGGATGTAATGGTCATTTTTCCATTTTTTCCCACAACGTAGCTAATCATCCAAAAAGTTCAAATAAAATTACAGACAATATTAATTGTCTCAGATATCTTCCGAAAAAAATTAAAACAAGAGGCTCGGAAAAACTTTTATTTTACCGTCTCGAAACAAATTACGTAAAAAGACCAAATAAAATTTGAGCCTGTATAAACGTATTTGTATTTCAAGCGTAAATCGAGAAACAAGAAAAATAGGGACACAACGGTCATTCACACGAAAGCTTGAAAAACAAAGAAAACAAGACATTCGGTACATTTTCTAAAAATTGGGGTGTTACAATTCTCCCAACAAATAAAAATTTCGTCCTCGAAATTGCTTTCCTCAAAACAAATGAGGATACTGATCCTTCATTTTATCTTCCAGCTCCCAGGTAGCTTCACCGTCACATCATTCCATATGACCTTTACTAGCTCAATCATTTTCCCTCGAAGCTGCTTTACCTTTCGTCCTCGGTTCGACGCGGTAAAGTCTCGTAAGTCAAATTCTCCTTCAACTGTACGTCATCTGGTTATATAACATGTGTCGGATCTGGTATATACTTTCGTAACTGAGACACATGAAACACGTCATGCAGATTCGACAGAAACGGCGGCATAGCGATCTGATACGCTACAGGACCTATACGTCGGATAATCTGATACGGTCCAATGAACTTAGGAGTAAGTTTCTTAGACTTAATAACTCTTCCGACACCAGTCGTAGGAGTAACTCTTAGAAACACATGCTCACCCTCCTCAAATTCAAGAGGTCGTCTTCGTTTATCCGCATAACTCTTCTGTCTGCTTTGCGTCGTTCTCATCTTCTCTTGTATCATCTTTACCTTTTCCGTAGTCTGTTGTACAAGATCTGGTCCAACAGTCATGCTTTCCCCATCCTAATACCAACATAACGGTGTCCGACATCGTCTTCCATACAATGCCTCATAAGGTGCCATTCCGATGCTTGAGTGAAAACTATTGTTGTGGGTGAATTCTATTAGAGATAAAAATTCATCCCAACTTCCTCGTTGTTCCAAAACACAAGCACGCAACAAATCCTTCAAAGACTGTATAGTTCTCTCTGTCTGACCATCAGTCTGTGGATGATACGCTGAACTCAGTCGCAACTTGGTTCCCATAGCTTCTTGCAGACTTCACCAAAACCTTGACGTAAACCTCGGATCTCGATCAGAAACTATACATGTAGGTACACCATGTAATCTGACAATCTCACTGATGTACAGCTGGGTTAATCTTTCCAATGAATACTTAATATTAATTGGTAAGAAATGAGCCGATTTCGTAAGTCTATCGACTATAACCCATATCGAATCATGACCTTTCCTTGTCTTTGGCAAACCAGTAACGAAATCCATCGATATACTATCCCATTTCCATTATGGAATAGATAACGATTGTAACATTCCAGCTGGTCTTTGATGTTCCACTTTCGCCTTTTGACAGACTAGACAAGTTGACACGCACCTAATAACATCACTCTTCAATCCATGCCACCAGAATAACTTCTTCAAGTCTTGGTACATCTTTGTTATGCCTGGATGCATACTCAATAGACTAGTATGGGCATGTTCCACAATATATCGCCTCAGCTCCCGGTTACGAAGATCACAGACTCTACCCCGAAACCTCAGAATTCCATCAGTTCCTTCTTTGAACTCTATTGTCTCGTCTTGCTTTATTTGTTCTCTTATTCCTTGCAAAAATTCATCGGCATCCTGTTTTTCCCTTATGTCTTCCATCAGCTCGCTCTAGATAGTAACCATGTTAATACAAATCTTTCCCAGTTTTAACTCAACAAATGACCACACATCTCTAAACTGTTCAATGAGCTCCTTTTCCTTGATCATCAGAGCAGAAGCACTGATAATCTTTCTACTTAAGGCATCAGCCACGACATTCGCCTTACCAGGGTGGTACAACAATTGAAAATCATAATCTTTCAGGAATTCTAACCATCTCCGCTGCCTCATGTTCAGCTCCTTCTGATCATACAAGTATTTCAAGCTCTTGTGATCACTGAAGATGTTGAACGTTGCTCCATAGAGAAAATGTCTCCATTCTTCAGAGCAAAAACCACAAAGCCAATTCCAAATCATGCGTTGGATAATTCCTCTCATGAACCTTCAATTGTCGAGAAGCATATGCCACAACGTTTCGATCTTGCATCAACACGCATCCTAGCCCTTGATAAGAAGCGTCGCAATACACATCAAAAGATTTTGCCGAATCTGGTAGGATCAACACCGGTGCAGTTGTTAATCTCTTCTTCAACTCTTGAAAACTGGCTTCACGTTCTTCCGTCCATTCAAAAGCTTGACTTTTCCTCGTAAGTTGTGTAAGTGGTCCAGCAATCTTGGAAAAACCCTCGATAAACCTTCGATAATAATCAGCAAGTCCAACAAAACTTCGAACTTCTGTTACCGTCTTAGGTCTTTCCCACTGTAAAACAGTCTCCACTTTAGATGGGTCTACCGCAATACCCTCCTTAGAAATTACGTGACCTAGAAACTGAACTTCCTCCAACCAGAATTCACACTTAGCCAATTTTGCATATAGTTGCTTCTCCCTCAAAATCTGAAGAACAATACCCAGATGTTCAGCATGCTCTTCTTTCGATTGAGAATAGATCAGAATGTCATCGATAAAGACAACAATAAATCTGTCTAAATAAGGACGAAAAATCCTGTTCATATAATCCATAAATATGGCAGGAGCATTCTTCACCCCGAATAGCATTACCTGATATTCATAATGTCCATAACGAGTTCGAAAAGCAGTTTTCGGCACATCTTCCCCTTTTACACGAATCTGGTGATAACCAGATCTCAGATCTATCTTGGAAAATATCACAGCTCCTATTAACTGATCCATCAAATCGTCAATTCTTGGAAGCGGATATTTATTCTTGATAGTCACCTTGTTCAGCTGACGATAATCCACACAAAGCCGAGACGTTCCGTCCTTCTTCTTGACCAAAAGCACTGGCGCACCCCATGGTGAAACACTAGGTCGCACAAACTCTTTCTCCAACAGCTCCACCAATTGTTTCTTCAGCTCCTCCAATTCCACTGGCGACATACGATACGGTGCAATTAAGATAGGACCTGTTCCTGGTACTAAATCAATTGAAAATTCGATCTCCTCTCGGGTGGCAAACCAGGTACGTCATCAGGAAAAACATCGAGAAACTCGTTGACAACAGGAATAGTATTCACATCCTTCTCATTCTTAACTTCTAGAGAAGACAATACCATATATCTCTGCGCTCCATCTCTTAACAAAGACTTGACCTTAACAGCAGTTAAAAATCCAGACTCCTCTTCCTTAGGAAAAACTATGGTTTTACTTGCACAGTCTATAAGGATATGGTTAGAACATAACTAGTCCATCCCTAAAATTACATCTATCTCAACAAGAGGTAAACAAATCAAGTTGACCATAAACAAACGGCCCTTCACAACAATAGGACAATCCAAATAGATCTTAGATGTAACAACAGGTTTAACAGTTGGAGTAGATACACTCAATTTAACATTCAGAGAAGACACAGGCAACTTCAATCTTTCCACACAATCATAGGAAATAAATGAGTGTGTAGCACCAGAATCATACAATACAGTCAGAAGATTACCTCCAATGTCTCCTTCTCCCTGAATAAGATCATCAGACTTAGAAACCTCAGATCCCATCATTGTATATACTCGTCCTCCTGACCTTGGTTGAGTACTTCCAGATTTTTGCTGATTAGCTCTAACATACCGAACAACAGGTTTCTTCTCTGGTCGAGTACAATCTTTCGACATATGCCCAGGCTGTCCACAGTTAAAACAGACTGTCCCCTTGATTGTA
This sequence comes from Ormosia emarginata, assembly GCA_029884605.1. Taxonomy (NCBI): domain Eukaryota; kingdom Viridiplantae; phylum Streptophyta; class Magnoliopsida; order Fabales; family Fabaceae; genus Ormosia; species Ormosia emarginata. The sequence goes on along the minus strand of JAQQTP010000074.1, from coordinate 18,838,321 downwards.
CAATCTGGAGATATATGGCCCTTCTTACCGCACTTAAAACACGTTGGCGTAAACACCACCTTCTGCCCTGCTCCACTACCGCGTACACTTCCTCCAACTGGCGGTCGCTGAGATTGATTTCCTTGTGGTCTAGAATACGGCTTGCGTTGAAACCGATTCGTATTGCTACCTCCACCTCTTTGAAACCTTGCCGCTCCAAAGTTACGATTCCTCTGATCTCTCGACGGCTCAAGCTCCTCAAGTCGTGCACATGCATCTACCAAAGCATGAAACTGAGTTATTCCCAAGGATACCACTCCTCGTTTCAGTTCCACTCTTAACCCTGATTCAAACTTCCTACATCTCCACACATCATCTTGCCGTGTCTGAGCATAATCTGAGAATTGAGACAAATTCTCAAACTTTGTGGGATACTCATTCACCGTCATATTTCCCTTTCGCAAACCAAGAAATTCCATTTCTTTGGCATGCCTAGCACTCGCAGGAAAATACTTATCCAGAAAAGCATTAGAAAACACTTCCCATGTGATCTCAATTCCTTCACTTGCAATACTCGGCGGGTTCCTCTCCACCAATGTTCTCATATCCTCTCGGCATGAAAACAAGATAAGTCACCTTCTTATCATCTCGCACATCTCATTCCTTCAAAGATCCTCTCCAAATCTTGCATCCACCGACTTGCTTTCTCCGGATCAACCTCGCCTCTAAACCGGGCGGATTATGACGCCTAAACTCACCAAATTTAGGGCATCGAGCGGTAGTATCTTGCTTTGTTGAGTGCTCTCGATTTTGTTTGAGTAATCACTTCACCATCCGCCGCATAGCCTCAAAGAAATTTCATGCAATCATAGGTCCACATCACGATTCATGTTCGTACGTCCTCTACCTCGTCCAAACATCTTCTTTCTTCAAACAAACAAAACAAAATTAGATACATCCTTTTAGATACTTCCGAAAGGATATAAATCACAGAGAATCACACAGACAAACAAAAACAGACCCAACCACAACCCCAAAAGACTCTAACTTGGGCTTTGATACCAACTAATGTAACACCCTTTGGGGATGCCACACATATAAAGAAAAATAAAATAAATAAATAAAATCTACCCAAGTTGTAAAACATTTGTTAAATAATATTACATATTGTAAGATAATTCCCGATAAACAAAATATTGTTAAATAAAATATACGGAAATAGCAAATAAACAAAACAATTACTTATAATATACGAGATGATTTAAGTTATAAGTTGTACAAATAATTTACAACTAAAACTACAAATATTTAAACAAAAACAGTAAATAAAGCAATAAAAGAGTCAATATAGACAGACATACGCAGACGCGCCTAAAAAAAACATCATGCATATTTAATCCTCTGAAGGATCACTCTCAACATGAAAATGATCATCAGGAGACAAATATCCCGGATGTCTCGACTCTCGGCGGACATGAGACCGCGCAGTCGATGCGAGTGTCATCTCACTAGGCTTAGTGGATATCCCACCCCAATGACGCCTAATGGATATGGGTAAATCTAAGTGTAGAAATACTGTCGTAGTCATGATCGGCTCTCCATCAAACCGATGACGTAGAGTCACAGTCAGCCGTCCTACATATGTCACAGAATCTCGATCTCCTTGCAGATGCCAAGCCAATGAACCTCCATGAAACTCTAGCTGTACAAACCCCAAAAATCCTCAGCACCATCTCCCACAATCAATCCAAAGGATATGGATGATCGAATGGTTCTTGGTCGTCGAACTGATCTTCCTCTTGCTGTTCCTCTTCTTCCTCGGGGTACAGAATCTCTAGAGGCTGTTCCTCTTCCTCAAACTCTTTACCATATAAACAGGTATATACAGAAAACACATACAATAAAGAGGTAAGACAATCTAAAATCACCACAAACATGGCCAATAAGAAGACGACAAACAACAGATATACAGTTCATGCAATATGAAAAGCTATAACATTAATAAGTAACAGTAGTGTAAAGATTCAAAAAAATTTAAATATCCCAACAATATACCATCACGGATAAAATAAAACAAGAAACAAATGATACAATACAACAATAGATAAAACAAATACAAAACAAATAAATCAATATCAATATAATAAACAGATAAGACAAAAATAAATAGATACGACAAAATAAATAAATAGATCCCAATAAATAAATATAAAACACACCCTACTCCATGGAGCTAAAAAACACACAAGTATCGGAGAGAATGACCCGCCAAATCTATTAGTACCACGGCTGCCCAACCAAACTATTGCGCTTGTCTCACGTCGCGTCTATAGCCCCACGACACAAGAATCCATTATCCAAAGCGTGGTGTAGTTCACGGTCTCACGTTGTGGCACTACAGGCAATGTACTATTAGATTTCACGAAATCTCGATTAAATATAGTGCGTGTCGAGTCCATTAGTGTGCTATCGGTTTACCACGGCCCAGTGGAGCTACCAACTGTCCACATATGGGATACCGTACACTAATGTCTCCAAGTCCATTAGAACAATGAACCACACTATGTTTATCGCATCGACAACACGATGTGATTCGTCTCTTCAACCAATCCACCAAAAATTTGGCATAAACTCAATACATAATTTCAAAAATATGAAATTACGAAAATGCCCTCAAGATAATAATATGCCATCAATGGCAGAAAAATAGAAAGCAGTACGGGTTCTACATTTTCCGACAACGAAAAATCCTCAAAAGCCATGCGGGTTCACATTTTCCGACAAAGATAAAATAAATACATCAACGGTCAATCGCGTAGAAATTTTATCACGTTTTCACAATTCCGTCGTTTTTACAAACGTTTATAAATCGTGTAAATATATTTTTCTGTTTTTAAAATCGCGTAGAATTTTTAATACGTTTTCTCAATCGCGTAGGATTTTTAAATCATTTTCTTGTCCAAATCCCTTAAAAATCACTTTTTTAAATAAACGTAAATAATAATTAATACGTTTAAACTACGTATAATATTTTCCATACCCTATACTTGTCTTTTGGACATCTTTTCTATCTTAATTGTCCGTTTTACTAAAAATTGACAAGATTTTTGTTTAGAAAATTAATAATAATGGTTTCCTAATTTTTTTCGTAAAAACTCTGTTTATTTAAATAAATCGGATAATTTAATCTTTTTAAAAACTCCTAACATGCTTCAAAATATAGTATGAGCCATATGTTAGAAATTCTTAAAGATTACTGTATTTCCTTTATAACAATAAAATCATTAATTTTAATTCCTCAAATTAATTCTAATCTATTGATTTCTTAAAAACTCTTTTTAGAAAAAAATTCTTGTTAACATATAATGCCTTCTTTATACTTGAAAATGGTTTGGAATTGATTTTAGAAATCAAGAATGTCTAGTTTGGCATGTTGGCCGAATTTTCTAAATCCTTTGAAATTGATTTCTAAATTATTTCTCATCTTCTAAATATATGTCAAACTTATTGTATTGTCTAAATTCATTTAACCATTGTTTTAGAAAATGGTTGTTGAAATCAACACATTCATTTTAGGCATGTTCGCCGAAAATACTAAGTCTTACCATTTGATTTCTAAATTCATTTTCTTTGATCTAATCAACTTGAAACCTTCTTAATTCTCCTAGATTAATTAAATTACCTTTTAAGAAAATTAAGAGAACATTTTGGTTCTCCATTTGGTTAGTGGCCGTGAGCCTTGGTGTGGTGTTCTTTGGAACACACATGCATTTCCTTGACATGTTATTCACATCCTATACATTATCATGCCATTCTATACTTTATCATGCAATTCTAACACATGCAATATTATCAAAGCTTATAGACATGCAACTTAAAGCTTGTAGACATGCAATTTATTACAAACAACAAATAGGAAAGCTACTAACAAATACACAACCACATCAAATAAGCTACTAACAAGCACACACATGAATCCTTATGGATTCTACAATCACAAAATCAACTCCATCTTCTTACCACCATCCATAGGTGATAAGATTTGTCTTCCTCTTACCTTAAATGAAGACAAAAGGTTTCTTTCACTCCTCCTAGAGCTTCGGTTTTCCTCCTCCAAAAACCTAGCAAGCTTAAACAAAAACTACAAATTACTAACCATTGAAAAAGAACCTAAACCATGGATAAATCATGGCTTAGAACTTTGAAAAAGAATTTAGAAAAGAAAAACAAGAGATTTCACCTCCTTGGTACAAACTTCCAAGTAGGTTTTCAAGCTTCAAATGTAAGATTTTGAAAGAACTCTCAACTAGAGATGTTCTTAGGATTGTGTTTAGGTTTAGAAAACTTGGTTAGAAGAAATTTTAGGTGGTTGGATGGTATAGTATCAAGCTTGGCCGAATGGTTTAGAAAGGAAGCAACAATGGTGTTTAGGGTTCTTGGATGAGAAAGAAGAGAGAAAATGCATGCAAGCAAAGTGATTTTTGGTCTTCCAACCTCACTTGGCCGTAGCCTTCATTGCATGCAAGGTGTGCATTTGCTTGGCTTCATCCAAGCCCTTGGATGCATCAAAGGTCAAGATTAAGCCTTGATTAGCAAGCTTGTTTCCTATTGGTTGCTCCTAACCTAGTCATTAGCCCTAGTCACCATGCTTAGTCACTAACAACCTAGTCATCAAGCCTTAGTCACTATGTTCAAGAATGTTCCTTCACTAATGATGATTAATTAAGCTACTAAGTTAACTGTTTAGCTAAACGTGGGTCCCGCAAAACATTTCCGGGTCCACTGTCACTAAGTTATACTGACTAATAAAATAATATTATAATAATACAAAATTATTTTATTTGACAGTTAAATCCTAAAAATTAAAAGATTAATTTTAGGCTCATTCAGAATTGGGTTTAGTAAGATCCCCCGCCTCTGAATAATTAAAAACAGATTTTACCGGTCCGGAAAAATATTATTTTCCTGCCCCGTAGCAAATCACACAAAAAGTCCATATAAAATCACAGACAGTAATATTGGACACTAAATCAAGTAGAAAACAATTAAAAACAGCAAAAACAGTGTAAACAGCACGTTCGGGACGTAATGGTTATTTTCCCATTTTTCCCACAACGTAGCTAATCATCCAAAAAGTTCAAATAAAATTACAGACAATTATTAATTGTCTGTATATCTTCCGTAAAAAATTAAAACAAGAGGCTCGAAAAAACTTTTATTTTACCGTCTCGAAACAAATTACGTAAAAAGACCAAATAAAATTTGAGCCTGTATAAACGTATTTGTATTTCATGCAGAAATCGAGAAACAGTAAAATAGGGACACAACGGTCATTCACACGAAAGCTTGAAAAACAGCAAACAGTACATTCAGTACATTTTCTAAAAATTGGGGTGTTACAAATACGATATTAGTTACCTGATAAATTGGGTAATTGTTTGGGTTGAGTCGAGCATGAATTTACAACATTGAATATGAGAAATAGCTCAAAATAATTTAAAACTTAGCTTAAATAGCCAAAAGGATGAGAATAAATATGGTAAATTTATTCCAGTCATAAAAGATTGAAATGAGCTATATTAAATATTTAGAGATTAAATAAATGAGTTTGATATTTTTAATAACACTAAGAAAGTGTTTATAAATATAAAAAAAATAGCTAGATAGCCTGGAAAATTATGAAACTGTTTGGAGATGATAAATAGAATATGGAAATAATTGAAAAGTAAGCTAAGGTAGGTACATTTACTTACCTTACATGTTCAATTTAATTTAAAAGAAATAGTGCAGTTTATCTGATGAATGACAATGTATATAAAATTATACAACTCAGAATATATGAATTTATTTAAGATCTGGGATTTTTTGGAGCACTCATGAAAGCTGAAAAATTTGGTTTCGAAAGATTAATGTGTTCCTAGGAGACATAAAAGTTCCAGGTAAATTTGTTATTTCTTCCCATCGTTCTCAGCCTCTCATTTCTTATCTGTCACACTATTCACTCTCATTTTCATTTCTCTCTCTTGCTCATTCACTCACGTATTCTCTCTTTCACATTCGTCCGCTCACTCTTTCTTGCCGGTACTTTCTCTCTATTTTCTAGCTCGTTGATCTCTCTCGCTTGTCCGCAGTGCTGGTCCGTTTGTTGTGCTAGTTCATCCACTACGGAAGTTCCTCCACTGGGCTGGGTCATCCACTGCACAGGTTCCTCCACGGTGCTAGTTCATCCATTTTCCCTGGTTCATGCTTGCTGCCATTTTTATCCATTTTGATCATCTTCCTTCTTTTTATTTCTTTGACTTTTGCTTACTTTCGTCTGAGTGTGTTAAAAAAAATATAGAGAGAGAAAGAAGAAGGGCAGCAGCAAACAAATATGGGAAAAGAGAGAGGTAAAATGAAGATTAAGCAAGGAATTGTAAGATTGAAAGGAAAAAGGTTCACCATGAGGTAGGGGAAATGTTCTTTTTACTCACTCCCCAATTAATTCTTGTTTTGGTTGCTATTTTAAGAATGAAAAAGAAATGAGATTTCCATATTAGAAGTGGTTTTCATGCTTGATTATCACCCCTTTTAAGCTTAATAATGTGCTTGTTCTTGGTTTTTGAAGTAAGGATATGAGATTGTGTTTGTTGATGATTCTTGGATGACTTTGATGTAGGTTAATTTTTGTTTTATTTTAGAACAGAACTGTGACTGTTACAATAAGCTTTCTGCTGTTGTTCTGATTGCACACAAGGATCATTTTTATTTGGTTCTTGAGAATATAATGCCCTATTGTTATGTAATGTCATTTTTATGATGTTATAGATGATGATAGGTATAAGAAATGTTATGTAAAACTTAATTTTGTTTAAGTTTACTTGTGATTATAATTAATTGTGAGATAATGATGATTTATTATAAAGCTTTTTGATGTTATCTTAAATGTAGTTAAGTATGGATTATATTTATGATTGTTTATAAAAACTAAGGATTGAAAGAGGATGATTACATGAATGTATTGAGTTTTTGGAGCAAGAGTGTAAGAATTGATTAAATTTGTTTTGTTGTATGTCTCATGGCTAGGTTAAATTATAATGGTGTTAAAGTCTTTATATTGTTCATTTATGGTTTGTATTAATATTGGAAATGAAGAGAAATATAAATTTTCATTGGATGGTTGCTTGGTATAATTTATGACTACACCATGTGTTTGACGAGGTCTCTTTGCCTTAATTTTTTTTTTATCTTTTCCTAGTGGTTATTGTGTTGAGTTTAAGATATTGATTTAATAGGAACATTATTATAATACAGTTGAATATTTTAAAGTATGTGGCTGCCTTATTTTAGAACATAGGTTCTATGTATTTAGCTCAAGTATTAATATTAAATGTTGAATGAAAATGTTTGGTTTTAGACCATATGTAGGTCACAGCCACACCCTAAGAAAAAGAGAAGGAGTCTCTTGTGGAATTATATTCTTGGTTGTTAATCTTAGTTGATAAGTTTTTCTTGATAGCCATTAAAAAGGAACTTTGACTATGACTAATCTATGGCTAATGATACTTGTTAATGATTGTAAAAGCACTAAGGTATTTGAATGTCTTTAGTATTAGTTAAGTTAGAAATGCATGGAATCGTATATATAATTAAAGTTTGAGTTATTATAGAATGAACTAGGGATTCTTTTTAATTTAGGTTGTCATGACCAAACCCTAGTGTATAGGGTTTTTATTAAATTTTGTAATTCTTCATAACTTTATATTTGTATGACAATTAAGTGGATTAAAGAAATGAAGGGTATTTGATGAGTTAAATTCGTCATGTTGACCGAATTGTTATTCAAGGGATGAAGTATTCTTAAATACTTAATATGCTAAATATTGTAATGTATTATCATTATTTAATTTAGTTAATGGATTAATAAAGTAAGTAAGGAATGTGTATTGAATAGAATTGATGAATTAATATTGGATGCTTTAATGTGCCTTTGTATGAAAATTGAGCTATAAGTGGTAGTAGGCACTAAAGTAATTAAAGTGGTGGTAGCCACTAAAGTAATTAAAGTAGTGGTAGCCACTAAGGTAATTAAAGTGGTGGTAGTAGCTACCAAGGTAAATAAGGTGGTAGTAACCACTTATGGTAAATTAAATTTGTAACAACTACTACGATAATTAAAAGTGGACTTAGTCCTAAAGTGACACTAACGAGGAGGAGATTACAGCCATATGTGAATTAACCTACTTACGCATGTTAAGTATTCTTAATAGGTCAATGCTCTATTATTTAGAGGTGTAAAGGAATTAAGGGTAATGTTAATGGGTAGTTCTCCTACTACTCTATGAAGTGTAAGGAATAAAAGCAAAAGTACTTTTGAGAGTATGTAAGTTAATTGTTTTAATAAGTAATGTATCATACAATGTAGGTATAGGTATTTTTTTATATATAATTAAAAGAGTTGTCTACCTCGGAAATGAAAATACTAAGTTTTGGTTTACACCATTTTTTTCGTTTATTATTTAAGTAATTTTATTTAAACTATAGTAGCTAAATTTATTATGATGTTATATTTTATAAACTTACAACTGGGAATTTCAGATTCTCGCCCCCAATTTCTTATTTTCATGGTAAATCCAATAAATGATCAAAGTAGAAGCAAAAGAAGACATTGAAGACTTGGCATAACTATTTTGTAATTGTATTTATATATATCACTAATATAATTAGTTTACTAGTTTTGTACTTACGCCCACGTGGCTTGCTTAGTTCTTTTGTATATATCTGATATATGTTGTAAATTAATAGTAAAGAGCAAGTTTTCAATTATGTAAAATTATCTTGTTCTCTTTACTTTTTATCGAAGGCTCTATATATTTATATGTTGTTAGTTATTATACAAGTTGTGTTTACGTTTAGGTTTATAAGTGACATACTTGATTCTATTTACTTGAGTATATTAACAATATACTATAGTATCTAGAATTAGGGTGTTACATTGAACCCTAGTGGATTGGCTTCTTTATGCAATAAGGTTGAACCCTAGTAATTTGGCTTCCTTAAGCAATAAGGTTTAACCCTAGTGGATTGGCTCCCTTATGCAATAAGGTTGAACCCTAATAGATTGGCTCCCTTATGCAATAAGGTTGAACCCTAGTGGATTGGCTCTCTTATACAATAAGATTGAATCCTAATGAATTGGCTCCCTTATGCAATAAGGTTGAATGCTAGTAATTTGGCTTCTTTTGCAATAAGGTTGAACCCTAGTGAATTGGCTCCTTTATGCAATAAGGTTGAACCCTAGTAAATTGGCTCCCTTGTGCAATATGGTTGAACCCTAGTGATTTGGCTCTCTTATGCAATAAGGTTGAACCACAGCTAATCACAATTCCTAACTGAGGGAGCAAGATAAGCCCCTTGACCTTGCAAATGAGTGAGATAAGCACTTTGTTAAGGGTGGAGTTATGACGAGTTATATCCTATGCTAGGCTAAGGATGTGTATATCCTATGTCAGGTCGCGGATGAGTATATCCTACACTAGGCGCTAGATTAGTATATCTTATGCTAGGCTATGGACGAGTTAATTCTATGCCTGGAGTAGGATAAGATATGATGATGTGGAAATAGTATATGGAACAATCCACTCATCATCAGATATGATGTGGAAGTAGTACATACACTAATTGTGTGATGGAACAATCTACTTAGTACTAGATAGTCTAAAGGCTATTTAATTTTTTTTTACACATAGAAATGTAAGGGAATGCAGTTCCTGAGAATAACTAAATTATATTCATGAGTTAGTGTTGGATTATATGATTGCTAGATAAATTTTTACACATAGAGTTAGAATGTGAACGTTCTAGTGGTAGTGAGTGTAGTCTCACTTACCTTATGCAATCGTTTATCCAAAGCTAATATTATTATTCATTAATAATGATATTTGTTTAGTACTTATATCATGTTAATGAATGACTAGACCAAAAAAGTTAGTATAGTATTTTCAGTTTTAGATTTCATTTATTCAGTATAAATGCTTATATGCTGGTATTGGTTACTCATACTGATAATTACAATTTCGCACCCCGCTCTATTTTCATGTAAATCTAGGCAAAGGCCTTACAAGTGGGTAAGAAGATGAAGATAATAGAATAACAAGAAGAGTTTAGTTTATGTTCAAAGTTTATGTAATTATTTATATTTTCTTTGAAGATGTAAAAGTTATATGTAGAAAGTTATATATATGTATGACTTCTAGATATAGCTCTCCATAATTATTTGTTTGAATGTTATGGAAGTTGAAGTATAATGTAACATCCTCTAAGACATGTTAGACTTGTAAATGGTTACAGAGGTAGCATGTTATTTGCTTAACATGCTTGTTAACTTTTGTCACAATCTGAGTTTGTTTAGGTACTTTGCTGCACCCCGAAAGGTGAAAAGTAGCTTAAAATGATGCAAATATTAGCTTAAATGGCTTAGCTAAGGGAATTAAATGTGGAGGATTTATTCCTAAGTCAAAAATGTGTGTTTTAAACTCTAGTTAAAATTTGAGAATAATCGAAGCTAGTTTGGTATTTTTAAGTATATTAGTTGTGTGTTTTAATGCCGGCTTGGGTAGCAACGGATACGGAAATATATGATATATGTGAAACAAGATTTTTGATAAATTCTATGATTTATTTTAAACTTGTTGGAACTTGAAAAATTTGATTTGGTGTAAATTGAGTGTTCTTACCAAATATAGTGTATATTGCAAAGTAACTAAGTATCCTAAGCCATCCACGGATTGCAGCCTTCTTTGTTGACCTTTATACTTGATATTTGAAGCCTTTTTATCTCACTTCACTCCTTTCTATCCACGATTCAACATAAATCATAAGAGAAAAAAGAGAAAAGGAGAAGGAGGAAGACGAAAGGAAGAGGAAGCTCAAGGAATCAAGGGGAAAAGGCAAGCTTGTGATCTTTTAGTCATCATCATTACCTTTGAGGTACGGGTTTGAGTCCATGTATCTTCTTCATCTTCATATTTTCTTCATCTTTGAGACCAAGTGTGGGTTGATGAGTCAAAATGGGATTTTGAAATGTTTGGGTTGTTTTTCTTGCTTGAACATGTTTTAATGGTTGATTATAACTTGTTCATGGTATGAAACTGAATAGAGAACCTAGAACTCCTCTTTTGCGTTTTTGATGCACAAAATGAGAAATTAGGTCTTTAGGATAGGGATTTAATTCATGGATCAAATTTTGGTGACTTTAGTTGGTGATTGATGATTCCTTTATGTTAGTAAACTTGTTAGGAGTTTAAGATCACCTAGAAACTGAATTGAGATCATTGGAATTGGTTTTGGTTACCAATGGAACAGTAACTATACTTGCACAATTCTATAAAACTAGTCAGAACTTAGTGCATGTTTAGAAACCTGTTTGCACCAACAAATTGACATTTGAAGATTTTAAAGGGCATGAAATGATGTTTGGATTTTTTGAATTCTCATTTGCTTCAACATAATTTTTAAGCAAACGTAAGTTGGCTAAAAAGCAAGAAAATCTTGCTTTTGTATTAAAGTTGTTGTCCCAACTCACTTTTGAGATAAAAGTTTCCAAACATAAATTATGTTACTACAAACTCACTTTTAACTAAACTTAAGTTTGTAAACTTAAGTTTACTCAAACTTTTGTTTACCGACTCTAATCCAAACACACACTTAAGTGCTAGGAGTTGGGCTTCTGAGCGCCCAAGGGCCAGAGAATTTATGACTAATGCATGCACCCAATGCCTGAGCACCCATGGTGGAGCGCTTGAGTGCGCTGTGAGCGCCTAAGCACTAGGCTTGAGTGCTTGAGCACTAGTCACAGGGGAATGCTACGTATTTCTTCTGCCTTGCCAGCGCCTAGGCGATTGGGGGATGAGCGCTCGATGACCAAAAATTGGTGTGACTTTCTATAATTGGAATTGGTTCCCCACTTTCTTGAGATCTCTTATATGTGTCCTCTGAAAAGCATTGTGACACTTTAAGGTGCATTTCTTGAGAGAATGCATGCCTTGTTTTTATGGTATTTGTAAGGAACCTATAACATCCATATAAGATGGAATGCCTTGATTCGTGCCTAGGACTTCATCCACCTTAGCATTGGCTTTGGAAATTCACTGGTGCGGTGATGTGGTAAGACACCAGGTACTATAATACTAGTGACCATGGTATTGCTAACTTATATGATGAGTTTAGCTTGAAGTTACTAGTATGGTATTGTCACCTGATTATTAAGAATCTTGTGAAGTTTCAAATGGGATTTGAATTATATCCTTGCATGTTTGTTTTGAAGCTCGTTATTCCTATGTATTGTGACTTTATATGGTATGTACAACTATTTGGCCAGAGAATTGTAGGTAATTAGTCTAAGATTCTTAGAATAAGGACTAGTCCTAGATTCTCAGAGCTGAGGCTTATTAGGTCAGGGTTACCGATATATGGGGAGATAATAGTACTCTTATTATGATAAGGGGAAAGAATCTTCCAATTACTAGGTAGTTTTAGGGCTCTTTTGCCTATCCTACCCAATATATATGAAGGAATGAGGTTTCTGGGAATATGTAAGTATCATGAGTTTTCAAAAACTAAAACTTGCACAAGCATTGCATAAGCATTGTTAGGACATCTTTTAGGCATATCCATATAACATATTGTATTTGTGGTTGTTTGGATAATTGTATGGGCATTTATCTCGCTTGATGATATTTTACAATTGTATGGACAATTGTTCAATGTCATTGTTAGTTATATCTTATGGTTATGGTTTTATTTGCTCAATATGAATGATGTAAATGCTAGTTTTGGGATACTTATACTGAGAATTGTAAATTCTCACCCCGATTGTGTTTCCATGTAATTCTAGGGCAAGACCCCAAAAAGGGAAAGAAGAACGAGAAGCAGAAAGGCTTAGAATAACTTATTTTGTTTAATGTGGAACCTAGCATATATTTATTTTATATCACTAGTATTTAGTTTAAAGTTGTATATGACAATAATCCATTTGTGGCTAATGCTATATATATTTCCAATCTATCTTTTCTTCTGTTTAGCTCTCTATAATAACTTCATATGTTATTATAGATTTTTCTTTTAAGCATTTTTAGGAAGTGACATACTTGATACACTTTATCTTGAAATATTCTAGTTATTTTATGATAATGGTATTAGTGTGTTACATTATAGTATCAGAGCAGTTCATCCTGCTGAGCCGGGGTATAGACTGACTATGCGTTGGCATGTCAGGAGTTCCTTTGTGTGTGTTATGCATTCTTTGTCTGTTGTTTGAAATGGTTGAATAGAATTGCATGACTTGCCTAATATTGGATTGTTAATAGCTACTGTTACACGGTTACATGATATTGAGGACTGATCAACTCAATACATATTATTTTGTGTCTGCAGGAAACTATGACACCAAAATAGCAAACCCGTGAGACAAGGAACTCACCTACTGAAGGTCTGAATATGGATGAAGTCATGATGGTAGTGGCCAATACGATGCATGAGCAAATGATTGTAAATTCTACTGCGATGAGGAAGCAAGCAACTGCAACTACATGGGTGATCAAGAGGCTGGAGGCCAATCAACCACAACCTACACCACCAACAATGCAACTAGTCCCAAGGGCACCAGTAAGAAGGAGTCAAAACTTCCTAGACCTTTCGAAATTCAGAAGGTTCAACCCGTCTGTTTTTAAGGGAGAGTACAACCAAGTCAAAGCTAGGGAGTGGCTTAAAGAGATGGAAAAGTTTTTTACTGTGATGGTTTGTTCAGATGAGTAAAAAGTGCTCTTTGCTTCCTTTTTGTTGAAAGGGGAGACAGAGGATTGGTGGACAGACGCCAAGAGACTGTTTGATGCATCAGGGACTCTGATAGCATGATAAATGTTCAAAGGATCATTTCTAGAGAAGCACTTTCCTTAAAATTTGCAAAATGCAAAAGAGATGGAGTTTCTAAGGTTAGAGCAGGGCGACATGTCTGTTGGTCAATATGTGGCCAAGTTCAATAAGTTATCCAAATTCTCATCCTGCATTAGATTTAACATTGATAAGTGTTGGAAATGTATAAAATTTGAGGAGGGATTAAGAGATGAGGTCTAGAAGTTTATTAGGCCATTGGAGATCCGAGATTTTGCCACCTTAGTGAACAAGTGTAAGATAATAGAAGGACATGATGGCAAGCCTTCAGTGGACTAGAAATCACAAAGCTTTCAGAAGAAGAAGCAAGATGATGAAAAGTTCAAGAAGGGATCCTTTAAACCTAGCTTTACTCAAGGAAAGGGTAAGTAGGTCAAGCAGGAATTTGTGGGGCGTAAATGTCCCAAGTGTGGGAGGCATCATGAAGGCAAACCATGTGCGGTATGCTTTGTTTTGGATAGTCCAGGCATTTTGCTAAGGATTGTCCTCAGAGGAAAGACGTTGTGTCAGTTCTGAAACCTCAAGCCAAGGGAAGAGTGTATACTCTAAGTGGTGAAGAGGTGACCCAGTCTTCTGACCTTATGAAAGGTAAATGTATAATTCACAATCATCTCTTAAATGTTTTATATGATTTGGGAGCATCACACTCATTTGTTTCTAAAGATTGTGTGAATGAGTTGGATTTACCTATATCTGAACTTTCATATGACCTATATGTATCTACCCTAATCGGTAAACTAGTTTTAACTTCCAAGGTGTTTCTTGTGTAACATCCTAATACAGATATCTAGATATATCTTAGATATACAGAGATATATAAAGATAATCAGTACTAGATACGTCACTTTTACATACTAACATATATCCATAATCACAACTGAGTAAATATAGAAAGCCTTGAGAGATTGTAGAAAACTTAAAACTCAAAAAGATATATACAACACTAGCCACCGAAAGGGCATATTGTAATAAATACCACTCAAAATATATAAAGCAAATATAAACTTATACATAAGCTATGTCTACTAAAGCATATAAAACTATACCAGTCTTCAAGCTTCACTTTCTTTCCCACAGCAGGGTCTTTACCTGGATTTACAAGAACAACTGGGGTGAGAATTACAATTCTCAATAAAAGCAATTTCAATACCAGCTGACTATAACATTGTATAACAGATATAATAATTGCTATAACTACCAATATAGGAGTTTCCTCCTTAATTCTCATAACTGCACACTACCAAGTAGTGTGATTTAAACTGATAGCCTATGTGGCGTCCCAAGGTCGACAAGGGCGGGGAGTGGTCACTAGTGCTAAAGTGAAAGCATCAATAAGCGGCTCCTAGCAAGCTTCTAGGCGAAGGGTCCCATGAATGAACTGAATACACATCGGAATGAGAGGGATTCAGAGACTGTGCAGGTATAGGACTGCATAGTTGAGGATGACTTAAAGGAATAGATTAGGCGTAGCCATATTAACAAATTGTAACTTCTTTTCGGGAGCCTGGAACATAAGAACTTCATGGTTAAGCGTGCTTGACTTGGAACAATTGTGGGATGGGTGACCTCTTGGGAAGTTTCCAAGGATGTGTGTGAGTGAGGACAAAGCACGCTGAAAAGACTCGTGTTAGTTTGTGGAGACACTCATCAATCCTGCAAGCAGTCTCGGGATGTTACATATGGTATCAGAGGCGGGACCTCTCCTAGTACGGTGTGGTTGGGGGATGAACCAAGCAGAAGTTGGTCGGCATGTGGCATCCCAAGGCCGACGAGGGCAGGGAGTGGTCATCGGTGCTAAAGTGAAAGCATCAATAAGCGGCTCTTGACAGGCTTCTAGGTGAAGGGTCCCATGAATGAACTGAATACGCATCAGAATGAGAGGAATTCAGAGATTGTGCAAGTATGTGACTCATAGTTGATGATGACTTAAAGGAATTGATTAGGCATAACTATATCAACAACTTGCAACTTCTTTTCGGGAGCCTAGAACATAAGAATTCCATAGTTAAGCGTGCTTGACCTGGAGCAATTGTGGGATGGGTGACCTGCTGAGAAGTTTCCTAGGATGCGTGTGAGTGAGGACAACGAACGCTGAAAAGACTCGTGTTGGTTTGTGGAGACACTCATCAATCCTATAGGCAGTCCCAGGGCGTTACAGCCTACATACCGTTAAATAAAAACAACTACCCATACAATTGTAAATACCAACAACAACAGACATTGCCCATACAACTGCCTGTAAAAGCAATGCAAATGATATGCAATATGATAATGCCTAAGAAAGATCCTAAATATATGCTTGTGCAATGTTTTGCTTTGAAATACATGTAGAGTTTTATTTAGAACACAAAGAAGTTCATTAGGAACTAGTTCAGTATATCAACCTATGGTAAATAGAGGGAAAGTTCATCCTCACATCACACGTATCCTGGTACACTGAGAAGTTTGGGATGAATTCCTATTCAAAAGAACCTTACACATTCCCTACTTATCTCATTTTGCCTTAATGATGGTGTACAACATTAGAGGACACTCACAGACAACAATACTACTAGACCATTTCCATAGTCATACTTACATACTTATATACTTAGTTCGTTTAAGACCTAATCATATTCTACTAGGAACTTTGGCTTCTTATGTTTACCTTTGTAGAGAGGAGAATCTGTAACCTCATACTACAAGCAACCCTAGCACTTAGTCAAGAATACTTGTCCCCTTAGAAAATTTTGATTCCTTTCTTTCTGGCTGAATGACCTTTCGTCATATAAGGTTACATTCTTCGGTAAACATTATCAATCCATCCTAGTTCATTGCATCTAATACCCCACATTATCACTCATTACATCTTAAGTGATCTCTAATGCAACACTATGTTGCTAAGGTGTTAGATACTACCTATGGCAATCCATTACTCTTGGATGCACTTAGGTTCTCATAACTTTTCTATAGACTCAACTTAATCTAATGAAAGAGTCTATCTTAGCTAATGCCTGATTCAACCTTGCTTAAGGAAATAAATGATCTAAAACTTTGCAAGCTTAATGAATGTAACAATCTTACAAGTGAACATTCATCCTTTTGTGTATCCTACAATGCACAAGGTCCCGCTTAACTAGAGACTTAGTACATAACATTGCCCTTTCAGAACTAAATACACAACCTTATCTCCACTCAAGTGAATCTAATGCAAGAGTGGTTCTTACTTGCAACTCTTTGTTACTTAAGGCTCTAGGTACCTTCCCAAAGTAATCCACTATTCTTGGATCTCCTAATGTTCATACCTTTCTCATACTTACTAGAGTGAATACTATTAATCCATCCTAGTATACTTGTATCTATCACCACTCATCATCACATCTCTAGTGAAGCTAAGTAACAACAAATTACCATAGGTGAAAGACACTTTTCTATAGCAAACCCTTGCTCTTGGTTGCTTTAATGTTCATTCATAACATATGCACACCAAAGGACCATCCTCTAATTGGATTAATTCTAGTAGCATACTAGACATACACTAAGTACATCCTTGGTTTTTAGATGTCCAAAGCTTATACTTCTTCATCAACTTTAGGAGATAATTTCCCTATTGAAAAATACCCCCATTTGTATCTTAACACACTTAGGAAACATATAACAATGATCCCATCTAATGCAGCACTTCAAATTGTCAAACAAACCATTTTTCTAGAATTAGGGTCTCGTGCCGCGGCACCACACTCCCCATGCTGCAACGCCCTTTGCAAAAACTCAATTATGCATAATTCTACAGGGTGTGCTACTGTTCCGTTGGTCCAATTCATGGTTTTTGGCCACTTCAAATTAGTTTCTAGGTGATTCAAGGTCCATAGGAATCATTAATCAACAACAAAACCACTCAATTTGGATTATGAACCAAAATCACAAAACCTTGACCTAAAACCCCAAAAATGAACATTAATGGTGTAAATGAGATGTTCTAAGCTTCTAACTTCAACTTATGCCATGAACAAGTCATAAATAACCAAAGAAACACATTCATGCAAGCAAAACACATCAAACACCTCTAAATCTCAATTTGACCTATTATGCACCATAAGTACATCTATGGAGAAAGTGAAGAGAAGAGATGAAGATGAACATAAAAACCCTACCTTTTGATGGTTGAGATGAAGATCTTCAAGCTCTATGCTTTGATCTTGATCCTCTTGCTCTTGATCTTCCTTCTTCCTTTCTCTCCCTTTCTCCCTTCTCTCCCTTTGTTTTCTTTCTTTTTCTTCCTTTATAGCTTTTGCTACCCTTTTAACTGTGATAGAGAGAAATGAGTGAATGACCATCATATCCTTTAGGATATTTTACTATAACTTCCATATCTACTAAGAATACCCGAATTATGCTAATTCAAGTTTTTCAGCTTCAAACAACTTTACAATAAATCATAGGATTCATCTAAATTATTGTTTCACCATTTTCATGATTTTCTATATTTGCTGCTAGTCATTCGGTATTAAAACACGTAACCAGTATGTCTAAAAATACCGAACGGACTCTGATTCTCTTGAAACTTTTATTACATCTTACTTAGCTCATTTGTGACCTAGAAACAAATTCTCTATGTTTATTTCCCTCACTTAGCAACTTATCATATTATCTGAGTTATTTTAAGCTACTTTTCAACTTCTGTATTGTAACTAAATGCCTAAATAAACTCAGTTTGTCACAAAACTTAACTGGCACGTTAAGCAAATTATATGCTACCTTTGTAACCATATACAAGCCTAATCTTGTTACTAAGGGTATTACATTTCTCCCTTCCTTTTTAAAATTTTGTCCCCAAAATTGTTCACCTCACGCAAACCACCCTATGTAACTCTCTTTACATGGAATTCTTACTACCATGTAATCCCTTTTTAGTACTAACTTCTCCAAATTGTACCGTTGTTAGAGAAAATCTGCTTACTCCTAAGCACTTGACCCCTCTGTTTGTGGATGGTAAATTATACTAAAGTTAACTTTGAACTCCTTCTTGTAAGGCTTTTCAAAACCAACTGTGAATCTAGTATCTCCTTCAAACTAGAACTCCATGCATCCTAACTACTTCTTTCAAAAGTGGTTGAACTACCTTATCTAAAAAATAGCTAACTTTACTTAGCAAAAGTGGGTAGATTACTAAATCTCTACACTTTTACCTGTAGCTCAATATATTCTAATATATTCTTTAACATTGTTACCAAGTGGCCTCAATACTCAAGAGGGGGGGTGAATTGAGTAAGTAGAACAAGTTGGCAAATCTTTCGCAAATCGTTTGATAAACAATTTTCGTTGAAGCTATTGAACGATTAGAGATAAATGGATGAATGAGATTAACACTTTTACTTATAAATGTGATAGGCAAAGGAGAGAATATCCAATCAATTCAATAAAACAGTAAACCAAATAAAGAGAAGGGTTTAGAGAGAACAAACACAATCGTTTATCCTGGTTCGATCACCAATCCACTTGTGATCTACGTCCAGTCCCCAAGCAACAACTTGAGATTTTCCACTATATCTTCAAGCTTCAATGGGTGCTTGACAACCACTACAATCTTGAGCACTCAACACTATGGGATACCTCACCCTAATGCTTGAGCCTCTATTTTCAAAGGGATACCTCACCCTTACAATACTTGAGGGATACCTCACCCTCACTAAAACAGATTGAATAAGGTTTTTGTGTATTGAAATTCTCTGAAGAATAAGTAATACAAGTTGAAGCTTAAAGGTGTCAAGGATTCACTCAAATAAAGCCCAAAACAGAGATTGATTGAAGAGATCTACAAAACGTGAGTTCAATGCTCTTATAAGTTTTTCAGACTTGTTCACCCACCTTCAATCAATGCCCAACAACCAGATTTATAACCAGAGGCAAATTAGATCCGTTGGGATGGTTGGTAGCATTTAATGCTCTGTAAAATGACCGTTAAAACGAGTTTACTGGTTTTCAGATATAACTTAGATTAGAGGTTCCTCCTAATCGGTTAGACCATTTAGAAATCAGTTCCAGGGCTTCTGTTTTGAAGAATAATCAATTAGCAAGATTTCCCTAATCGGTTAGGCAATTAAAAAACAGTTCACGTGACAAATAAAAAGGCATACTAACCAATTAGCAAAAAAGCTCTAATCGGTTAGGACATTTAGAAATTGATTCTGAGTTATCAAATAATCAATTAGTTGGTTATCCTAATCGATTAGGATACTTTTAGAAATAGCTTCTGTTTCTCAAATAATCAATTAGCAAGATATCCTAATCGGTTAGGAACAGCCCACGTATCTTTCAAATGGTCATACTAACCGATTAGCAGAATTCTCTAATCGGTTAGGACACTTTAGAAATGGATTCTGAGTTCTCAAATAATCGATTAGCAAGTTGTTCTAATCGATTAGGTCCTTTTACAAAATGTTTCCTGTGACATATAAAAGCACATTAACCAATTAGCAAACATGCCTAATCGGTTAGGCAATTAAAAAAAAAAGTTCACGTAGCTTTTATAACAAATGCTAATTGGTTAGTGAAAAGGTTTAATTGGTTAGGAGCAATTAGAAAAACATGTTTTGACTTGATGAATAACCAATTAGTTGGAGTTCATAATTGGTTAGGAGCTCTTAAAAAGATTTAGTACTTTGTTCTTGATCAAGTCACTAACATGTTATCCCATTAAAACATTTTAGCTCAAACATAAACCAATTTTTTTCACAAGATTAAAACATGATTTTGTAAAGCCATTTAAGTCAAGTGAAAAACCATTTGACTGAGCTTTGGAGTGAATCCTAAATACCTTAACATAATATCTAAGCCCTATGTGCTATACTTGAATATTCTTGAAGCTTGATCAATGCACATCCATCCTTTCTTGTTTGTAAACATCAAAACCAATTTCTTGAAACAATGCCAATCACAAACATACTAGGCCACCAAAACATCTTCCTTAACTGTTGAAGAACCTTAGTAGCCTCTAGATAGATGGTATACTTTCTCTTGTGAACTCCCTTTGGAATCCCTTCCTTGTTTTTTGACCTTCTTGGAATACAAAGTATGTTTCTAGACTTCGTCATTCCTTCATTAGTCCTTACAAAATCCTCTAGGGTTCCTCCGAAGATCTGCTCACTCATGTCCCTTAGAGCTTAATTCCTCCTCTGAGTTTTCAAGAAATCTGAGTCCTTAAGCCTTTAGTATGTCCACCTTACTCACTGAGAGACTATCTGGCATCATAGTCACTGCGAGATGCAAAATCATGAAACTCTCAAGAAATTCACTCTCTTGGACTATCATTTGGGACACTTGTAGGAATTTCCTACCTAGCGCATCAACCACTACAATGGCCTTACCCGAATGATATCAAAACTCAAGGTTATTAGCCTTGAAAACTTCATCCATCTATTATGCCTTATGTTCAGCTTCCCCTGATTAACAAGCATCTTGAGCTATCATGATCACTGAGCACCTCAAACTAGACTCCTTATGAGTTATGTCTCCAATTCTGTAAGGTAAACACCACTATGGCTAATTCCAAATCATACCTAGGGTAGTCCCTTTTCGTGCAGGTTTAACTGCCTTGACGCTTAGGCATCTACTTACCTCTGATGCATCAGAACACAACCCAGTCCCATCTTCGAAGTATCAATAACTAACTCAAAGTTCTCATGAGAATATGGAATTACCAACACTAACGTTGTAACATCCCAAAAAATACCTGTTTATGAATAAATAGTCATTTTATATTATTCTTGATTTTTAGGAATTTTTCTAGAATTTTATGAAAATGTCGAATATTTTAATATATTCCTCGTTTTGCATGCGCACTAAACGGAACTGGGAAAACACGATGTTTTCTCTGCGATCCTTGAACTATGGATAAGTCGACGGGGGATCTTACTAAACCCGGGACTTGACACAGTTTACGAGGTTTCACAAATTTTCGAGAAATCTTAACAGATAAAATAAATCGATACAGCGAAATGAAAAATTCATCTGTCAGATTAATTAAATACTGACTTCTGTCAACTGTAACTATTATCTATTGGATAATAGTGTGTAATAAAAATACTATCACATTATCCTAATACAATCTACTTTATGTCTAATCCATTCACTTTAATTCAAATTTAATGTTAAATATTCAAAGCTTCTTTGAGAAGCTTTGACTAACCAAAGACTCAAATACCCTTAGCTTCCCTTGGAAGCCAATTTCCCTCTCTCTTCTCTCTCTCTTTGCACGGCTAGAATGCAGCCCAAGGGAAGGGAAATTGCTTCATTTCAATTATTCAACTATCACTTTAATTCATTAACACATTTCAAGCCTTCCTTTTTTACTCTTCTTCTTCTTTCTCCATTTTCTTTTTCTCCTCCCTCTTTTCTGGTGTGCTACGGAAGCTCTCCTTCTCCCCACTCAACATTCACAAAACTTTCATCCAAATACATTTTCTTAATCCCTACCCTCTCCTAAACATCTTTCTTGCTTGGAGCATTGCCAAATTTCACCATTTTCATCATCTTCTTCAAGCTTCAATCTTTGAGCTTTTGTGTAAGTTTCAAGACCTCTCTTCTCTCTTCTTCATTTTTAGATACAAGGGTCTTCTAATAACCATTCACATTTCATTTTTCATGTCCATGTGCCATTCTAATCAAGTCACCATTTTTACGGTTTGGTGGAGCTCAAATCCGAAAATTCACAAGAAGATTTCTTGGTGTTTCTCTTGATTTCTTCTCTTAGGTAAGAGGAAGACACTCCTCCTCAACCTCTTTTAGCATCTAGGAACCTTTGATGTGTTGTTGGCGGAAAAACCCCCAATGTGGGTTATCCTTTACTTTGATAATATAAATGCTTGTATGTGGTTTTTATGGAGTTCATAACCTTGATTTGGATTGTTGGTAAATGACTTTAATACTTGAAAGTTAATGGGCCACGGTTCTGCAGAAGGGATTCTGTAGAATCCTTGAAATTGCATTAGCGCTCAGGCGCTGTGCGTAGAGCATCCAGGCGCTCTATGCCCAGGGAAAATTTCCCTGAACGCGCATTGGTTAGCGCTCAGGCGCTTCGTGTTTAGCGCCTAGGCGCTCAACCAGCACTCAGGCGTTCCAGACATGGCGCCTAGGCGCCCATAGCAGAATCACCCAGATGATGGTGAAATGATGCTAAGACTTCTATGTGAAGGTATTACAACATAAAATGAAGTAAGGAACTGAATTTGTTAAGGAAATTCCTCTAGAAAGAGGGAGACTCTATGAGAGTAGATTATGTTAAGATGCCTATGTCATAAAATGGATAACTCATGAATCGGAAGAATTTAATATAATCAAGATTTCATAAATCTTAAAGGACTAAGAACGAGATTATCATAAAACCTAGGGTAATTCCAAGTGAGTGAAGAACAAGAGAGTGCAAGGCCTAAGAGCTTGAACGATTTACAAAGGTGGAAGAAATTTAATTGCCTTGGAAGATTTTGCAAGTTGTAAGAATAGGATTGGACGTGAACTTTGACAAGGATGACAAATCTTAATTAAGAATGCATAATGGACCATGAAAATGTGTTACCTCGAATTATTTCAATAATATGATATTGTGAGTACATGCGAATTACCATTTGTATATTGATGCTTATATTGGCCTAATGTGGCATATTATAGAATTGTATGAGATTGTGAATCATACATGTTCATGCATAGTGTCTTATGCATTGTGATTGTCCTTGTGGACTGTTGTAAGGCCAAGTTGCCTAGGAGATTGAACACACCTTAGTGCGGGTGCGAATAGACAAGTGTAGGTCATTGGTTGACCTTGGGGGCATCGGGGTGCGGGTTCCTCACAATGGGAGGTTGGTAGCTCTCCTGCCCGTGGGATAGACCGATGCAAACGTACCGACGATCCGGACCGAGACACTGTCCTATATCGTGATCTAGTGTAGAATGTCTGTACAATGCCATGATTGCGCACGAGAAAATTTATTGATAGCACTGGCCTCGGCAGCTGAGTTACAGACATGTCTCCTGATCTTTCTCTCCGATTGTTTGAGTCTAGCTCCATGGAGTAGGAATTCGGGAAAAGCATGCATGCGAGTCATGATATACACTGTCATTGTTAATATTCATTTTCCATAACTATGACTGATTTGATTACTACCGTGATGATTATCTGCCTGGAACTGTTTATTTGCTTACTGTTGGAATTACTGTTTATTAATTGGATGTGATATTCTGAATTGCTATTTGGGCGCGTGGCGCCGTTTTGTTTCTAGCATGCTACAATTGGTAATGATGGTAGGATGTCTTACCTCTTTCTGTATTTCTACTATTTGTTGTCTGTACATATATACTTTGTAACGACCGAAGACAACGACAACGAGTTAGAAGCTCCTGACTTCCCTGGCTTCTGGCCCGAACAAGATTAGCATCTGCTGCGGAAGATGGGGACACGTATGCGTGGATTCTTGGGCGATGTGCGTCTAACCTTCCTTGGAGGGCCAGAGTGCTGGCACATCAACCTGAACTCCGAGCGCTGTATTTACGTGGGAGACGTGTCCATCACCCTTGCCTGGAGACAACATGAGGTGCCTGTCCTCACCTGCCACGTCAGCCTACGACTAGAGTTTTATTTGCCCATCCGTGAGATGTGGGGTGACCGTTACTACACCCCTTGGGAGGACTCTTTTGATTCCACCGCTCGGGCTCCGTCCCGTGCTTCTGTGGCTCCCATGGAGGTTTCCTCAGAAGAGGAGGATCCTGCTGAGGACCCGGATACGGTCCCTCCTCATCTGAGAGACTGAGTTTACTGGTAGCTACTGATGGCTACTAGTGTTTTATTTTGGGGCCTGATGTATTTTTGTGTGAGTTGTATATTTTGGCATCACTGGGGCATATTTGTATAATCTTTTAGGGCAGGTATAGTTTTGTTTTTTTTAAATATTCCAGGCTTATATTCAAAACGTTGTTAACATTTATATATATAACATATGTGCAAGTTATTCAGATATAAGTTTTACCTTTTTGCCTTATTTTTACGGCTAATTACATTTGACCAATTGATTCAATCAAAAAGAAAAAAGAAAAAATATATATATAAAATTCAGGCTTGTATCAAAGTATAAATGATGGCAGTACATTATATATATATATATATATATATATATATATATATATATATATATACATGCATATTATCCAGATGAGAATGTTGTCTACTTTTCATCCTTCACTGTCATTTCTATTCTGCATGGCTAAAATGATTATCGAAACAAAAAAAATATATATAGTTCTGCTATTTTGCTCGCATATTTAAGAATTAAACGAGTTAACCTTGACTAAATGGACCGGGTCTTAATTGCTTGATTATTTAATTTTTGCATTTTATTTTATTTGACAATGTGACGTTCCCTCCCAAAAAGGGGCGTTACATTAGGTTGGTATCAGAGCCCCGGTTTATGTCTTCTTTGGGTCTTGTGTGTGAGTCTGTCTTGTTTGTGTTGTGTGAAATCTCTGTGGTTTGTGTTTTGGAGTAAATTTCTCTAACTTACCTTGTGATTTACAGTTAACTTGAATTGAGAAAGAGTAAGATGGCTAGAGGTGAAGAAATTACAGTTGCTGTTGAGGCAATGCAGCGGATGGCTGAAGTCATCACACAGCAAAATGAGCGTGCTGCTCAACAACAAGAACGAGCTACTCAACAACTTGAGGCGACTACTGATGCGCAAAACTTAGTAGAATTTCGTCGTCACAACCCTCCACAGTTCAAGGGAGAATTTGATCCAGACAAGGCTAGTCTGTGGATCAAGGAACTAGAAAAGGTGTTCCATGGCATGAACTGTGCTGAAGATAAGAAGGTGAATTATGCTACCTTTATGCTCGTGGGCAATGCCGAAGATTGGTGGAACGGAGCTCAGAGAGCACTAGAAGTCGAAGGAGCTGACATCACATGGGATGTGTTTAAGAACAAGTTCTTGGACAAGTATTTTCCTGCTAATGCGAGACATGCAAAAGAGATGGAGTTCCTCAACCTGAGACAAGGCAATATGACTGTCAGCGAATACGCAGCCAAGTTTGAGAACCTGGAGAAATTTTCGACACACTACCAACATCAGACTGATGAAGCCTGGAAATGTTGGAAGTTCACAGAAAGACTGAGATATGAGGTGAAGAAGGCCGTCATCACCCTGAAGATGAAGGTATTCTCGGAGCTGTTGGATACCTGCTGTGAGGTTGAAGCCTTGGAATAGGCTAGAGACTCGAGAAACAGGAACTTTGGGCCTGTACGATCCCAAAGAGGTGGAGGCAGTGGTTCTAACTACTTCCAAAAGAAGCCCTATTCCCGACCAACGAGAAATCAGCAACATATTGGTGGAGGTTCTATTGGGAACCGAACTGGTCAGAATACGGCATATCCTCCTAAATGCCAGAAATGTGGGAAAGATCATCTCACAAGAGATTGCCCGATCAAGGGGATCATTTGCTTCAGGTGTGGCAAACCGGGCCATGTGTCCAGAGATTGCAACCAAGCAAAGGCTGAGCCTTCAGTCAATGCGACTCGAGCCAAGAAACCGCAAGCCGGAGGTCGAGTTTACACTATGAGTGGAGCGGAAGCTTCTGAATCCGAAGACTTGATTCAAGGAGAAGGCATCATAGAAGGTAATCTTTTAAAAGTACTGTATGACTCTGGGGAAACCCATTCTTTCATATCCTATGACTGTGTGCTACGACTTAGGTTACCTGTGTCTGAACTACCTTTTGAGTTGACTGTTTCAACCCCTACTGATAAACCGGTAGTTACTACCAAATTCTGTCTTAAATGTCCTTTGATTGTTGAAGGTCGAGTCTTTTCTGTTGATCTAAT
This sequence comes from Ormosia emarginata, assembly GCA_029884605.1. Taxonomy (NCBI): domain Eukaryota; kingdom Viridiplantae; phylum Streptophyta; class Magnoliopsida; order Fabales; family Fabaceae; genus Ormosia; species Ormosia emarginata. Next base: position 18,811,572 of record JAQQTP010000074.1, on the reverse strand, counting down.
CTGTTTACCTTTGTCACAGTTAGACATAATCTTAGGGATGGATTGGTTATCTTCCAACCATGTTTTGTTAGATTGTTCCAGAAAAACCATAATCTTTCCTATGGATGAGAATTCTAGATACTTGACGGCCAACCAAGCACGAGCTTTCTTGAAAGAAGGAGCTCAGGGGTACATGCTACTATCTTCCTTGAAAGTCGAGAGTGCGGCTGACTTGATCACTATTCCAGTAGTGAAGGAGTTCTCTGAGGTTTTTCCAAAAGAAGTACCTGGTTTACCACTGACCCGTGAGATAGAGTTTGCTATTGATCTGGTACCGGGAGCTGGTCCCGTGTCTATAGCACCTTATCGGATGTCGCCAACGGAATTGGCGGAGCTCAAGAAACAACTAGAAGAGCTTTTGGAGAAACAGTTTGTCAGACCAAGTGTGTCACCGTGGGGAGCACCAGTGTTGTTAGTTCGAAAGAAGGATGGTACCTCGAGACTATGTGTAGACTATAGACAGTTGAACAAGTTAACAATCAAGAACAAGTATCCACTCCCAAGAATTGACAACTTGATGGATCAACTAAAGGGAGCAGCGGTGTTTTCAAAAATAGATTTGAGATCTGGGTACCATCAGATAAGAGTGAAAACAGAGGATATACCCAAGACTGCTTTTCGTACCCGATACGGTCATTATGAGTACCTTGTAATGCCGTTTGGTGTTACGAATGCACCTGCTATCTTCATGGACTACATGAACAGGATCTTTCGTCCTTACTTGGACAAGTTTGTTGTCGTCTTCATTGACGATATCCTGATATATTCCCAGAATCAGGAGGATCATGCTGAACACCTCAGCATAGTTCTTCAGATCTTGAAGGAGAAAGAACTGTATGCCAAACTATCGAAGTGTGAGTTCTGGCTCGATGAGGTGAAATTTTTGGGCCATGTGATCTCAAAGGAAGGGATTGCAGTGGATCTGTCAAAAGTGGAGGCAGTGTTACAGTGGGAGCAACCAAAGTCAATGACGGAAGTTCGTAGCTTTGTGGGTTTAGCTGGATATTACAGAAGGTTCATTGAAGGATTTTCCAAGATTGCTGGACCGCTCACTCAGTTGACGAGGAAGAATCAAGCTTTTGAATGGATTGATAGTTGCGAGCGGAGTTTCCAAGAGTTGAAGAAACAGCTGACTACCTCACCAGTATTGGTACTACCTGATCCGAATGAGCCATTTGAGGTGTACTGTGACGCTTTGTATCAAGGATTGGGATCTATTCTTATGCAACATCGAAGAGTGGTAGCTTATGCTTCGCGACAGTTGCGGGTACACGAGAAGAACTACCCTACCCATGATTTGGAACTTGCTGCTGTGGTTTTTGCTCTAAAGATATGGAGACATTTCCTCTATGGGGCAACATTCACCATCTTCAGTGACCACAAGAGCTTGAAATATTTGTATGATCAGAAAGAGTTGAATATGAGGCAGCGAAGGTGGCTAGAATTTTTGAAGGATTATGATTTCCAGTTGTTGTACCACCCTGGCAAGGCGAACGTCGTGGCTGATGCCTTGAGCAGAAAAACTATCAGTGCTTCTGCCTTGATGATCAAGGAAAGAGACCTCATAGAACAGTTTAGGGATGTATGGTCGTTTGTTAAGTTGGAACCCTAAGGATTTGTATGAATATGGTCACCATCTCAAGTGAGCTAATGGATGACATACGGAAAAGCGAAAAGGTTGATGAATTCTTGCAAGAAGCGAGAGAACGATGAGGCAAGGCAAAGAGACGGAAATTGAAGAAGGAACGGATGGAATTCTGAGATTCCGAGGTAGAGTTTGTATTCCCCGTGACCAAGAGCTTAGGCGATATATTGTGGAACATGCTCACACCAGCAAGTTGAACATGCACCCTGGTATAACGAAGATGTACCAAGACTTGAAGAAGTTATTTTGGTGGCATGGAATGAAGAGTGACATTACTAGATATGTATCGACTTGTTTAGTTTGTCAAAAAGCTAAAGTGGAATATCAAAGACCAGCAGGATTGCTGCAACTGTTATCTATTCCTGAATGGAAATGGGACAGCATCGCAATGGATTTTGTTGCGGGTTTGCCGAGAACAAAGAAAGGACACAATTCGATTTGGGTAATTGTGGATCGACTCACAAAGTCAACCCATTTTCTCCCGATCAACATAAGGTACAGTTTGGAGAAGTTGACCCAGCTTTATATTGGAGAGATCGTTAGGCTACATGGTATGCCTACGAGTATTGTTTCGGATAGGGATCCGAGGTTTACTTCAAAATTTTGGCAGAGCTTGCAAGCATCGTTGGGAACAAAGTTACGTCTGAGTTCAGCGTACAACCCACAAACCGATGGTCAATCAGAAAGGACGATCCAATCTCTAGAAGATTTGCTTAGAGCTTGTACTATCGAACAGACTGAGAGTTGGGATCAAATCTTGCCATTGATAGAGTTCACTTACAACAACAGTTATCATTCGAGTATAGGGATGGCACCCTATGAAGCTCTGTATGGAAGACGGTGTCGAACACCATTATTTTGGTACCAAGATGGCGAGCGTCTTACGATTGGACCTGATATCATTCAGCAGACAACTGAGAAGGTTAAGATGATTCAAGAGAAAATGAGAACTACTCAGAGCCGACAAAAGAGTTATGCTGATAAGAGAAGAAAGCCTCTTGAGTTTGAAGAAGGTGAGCATGTATTCCTGAAAGTCACACCCACGACTGGGTCGGTGCCGGCTTTGAAATCTAGAAAACTCACTCCAAAATTTCTTGGACCTTACCAAATTCTTCGCCGGATAGGTCCAGTAGCCTACCAAGTAGCCTTACCCCCTTTTCTTTCAAACATACATAATGTCTTCCATGTGTCACAACTTCGTAAGTATTTACCCGATCCAAGTCATGTTATAGCACCTGGACACGACGCTTAAAAGAGAACTTAACCTATGAGGCGCCTCCTGCGAGAATCGAGGACCGACGGATAAAGCAACTTAGAAGGAAAGAGATTCCATTGGTGAAAGTGATCTGGAATGAAACAACTGGTGATGCGACTTGGGAACTAGAAGACAAGATGAAGGAGCAACATCCAGAATTGTTCTGAGGTACGTAAATTTCGAGGAGAAAATTCCTTTTAGTTGGGGAGTGTTGTAACATCCCGAAAAATACTTGTTTATGAATAAATAGTCATTTTATATTATTCTTGATTTTTAGGAATTTTTCTAGAATTTTACGGAAATGTCGAATATTTTAATATATTTCTCGTTTTGCGTGTGCGCTAAACGGAACTGGGAAAACATGATGTTTTCTCTGCGATCCTTAAACTATGGATAAGTCGACGGGGGATCTTACTAAACCCAGGACTTGACACAATTTACGAGGTTTCCCAAATTTTCGAGAAATCTTAACAGATAAAATAAATCGATACAGCGAAAAGAAAAATTCATCTGTCAGATTAATTAAATACTGACTTCAATCAACTGTAACTATTATCTATTGGATAATAGTGTGTAATAAAAATACTATCACATTATCCTAATGCAATCTACTTTATGTCTAATCCATTCACTTTAATTCAAATTTAATGTTAAATATTCAAAGCTTCTTTGAGAAGCTTTGACCAACCAAAGACTCAAATACCCTTAGCTTCCCTTGGAAGCCAATTTCCCTCTCTCTCTCTCTCTCTCTTTTAGCACGGTTGGAATGCAGCCCAAGGGAAGGGAAATTGCTTCATTTCAATTATTCAACTATCACTTTAATTCATTAACACATTTCAAGCCTTTCTTTTTTACTCTTCTTCTTCTTTCTCCATTTTCTTCTTCTCCTCCCTCTTTTCTGGTGTGCTACGGCAGCTCTCCTTCTCCCCACTCAACATTCACAAAACTTTCATACAAATACATTTCCTTAATGCCTACCCTCTCCTAAACATCTTTCTTGCTTGGAGCATTGCCAAATTTCACCATTTTCATCATCTTCTTCAAGCTTCGAGCTTTGAGCTTTTGTGTAAGTTTCAAGACCTTTCTTCTCTCTTCTTCATTTTCAGTTACAAGGGTCTTCTAATAACCATTCACATTTCATTTTTCATGTCCATGTGCCATTCTAATCAAGTCACCATTTTTACGGTTTGGTAGAGCTCAAATCCGAAAATCCACAAGAAGATTTCTTAGTGTTTCTCTTGATTTCTTCTCTTAGGTAAGAGGAAGACACTCCTCCTCAACCTCTTTTAGCATCTAGGAACCTTTGATGTGTTGTTGGTGGAAAAACCCCCAATGTGGGTTATCCTTTACTTTGATAATATAAATGCTTGTATGTGGTTTTTATGGAGTTCATAACCTTGATTTAGATTGTTGGTAAATGACTTTAATACTTGAAAGTTAATGGGCCACGGTTCTGCAGAAGGGATTGTGCAGAATCCTTGAAATTGCATTAGTGCTCAGGCGCTGTGCGTAGAGCGTCCAGGCGCTCTATGCCCAGGGAAAATTTCCCTGAACGCGCATTGGTTAGCGCTCAGGCGCTTCGTGTTTAGCGCCTAGGCGCTCAACCAGCACTCAGGCGTTCCAGACATGGCGCTGGCGCCCATAGCAGAATCACCCGGATGATGGTGAAATGATGCTAAGACTTCCATGTGAAGGTATTACAACATAAAATGAAGTAAGGAACTGAATTTGTTAAGGAAATTCCTCTAGAAAGAGGGAGACTTTATGAGAGTAGATTATGTTAAGATGCCTATGTCATAAAATGGATAACTCATGAATCGGAAGAATTTAATATAATCAAGATTTCATAAATCTTAAAGGACTAAGAACGAGATTATCATAAAACCTAGGGTAATTCCAAGTGAGTGAAGAACAAGAGAGTGCAAGGCCTAAGAGCTTGAACGATTTACAAAGGTGGAAGAAATTTAATTGCCTTGGAAGATTTTGCAAGTTGTAAGAATAGGAATGGACGTGAACTTTGACAAGGATGACAAATCTTAATTAAGAATGCATAATGGACCATGAAAATGTGTTAAATTGAATTATTTCAATAATATGATATTGTGAGTACATGCGAATTACCATTTGTATATTGATGCTTATATTGGCCTAATGTGGCATATTATAGAATTGTATGAGATTGTGAATCATACATGTTCATGCATAGTATCTTATGCATTGTGATTGTCCTTGTGGACTGTTGTAAGGCTAAGTTGCCTAGGAGATTGAACACACCTTAGTGCGGGTGCGAATAGACAAGTGTAGGTCATTGGTTGACCTTGGGGGCGTCGGGGTGCGGGTTCCTCGCAATGGGAGGTTGGTAGCTCTCCTGCCCGTGGGGTAGACCGATGTAAATGCACCGACGATCCGGACCGAGACACTGTTCTATATTGTGATCTAGTGTAGAATGTCTGTACAATGCCATGATTGCGCACGAGAAAATTTATTGATAGCACTGGCCTCGACAGCCAAGTTACAGACATGTCTCCTGATCTTTCTCTCCGATTGTTTGAATCTAGCTCCATGGAGTAGGAATTCGGGAAAAGCATGCATGCGAGTCATGATATACACTGTCATTGTTAATATTCATTTTCCATAACTATGACTGATTTGATTACTACCGTGATGATTATCTGCCTGGAACTGTTTATTTGCTTACTGTTGGAATTACTGTTTATTAATTGGATGTGATATTCTGAATTGCTATTTGGGCGCGTGGCACCGTTTTGTTTCTAGCATGCTACAATTGGTAATGATGGTAGGATGTCTTACCTCTTTCTGTATTTCTACTATCTGTTGTCTGTACATATATACTTTGTAACGACCGAAGACGACGGCAACGAGTTAGAAGCTCCTGACTTCCCCGGCTTATGGCCCGAACAACATTAGCATCTGCTGCGGAAGATGGGGACACGTATGTGTGGATTCTTGGGCGATGTGCGTCTGACCTTCCTTGGAGGGCCAGAGTGCTAGCACATCAACTTGAACTCCAAGCGCTGCATTTACTTGGGAGATGTGTCCATCACCCTTGCCTGGAGACAACATGAGGCACCTGTCCTCACCTGCCACGTCAGCCTACGACTAGAGTTTTATTTGCCCATCCGTGAGATGTGGGGTGACCGTTACTACACCCCTTGCTAGGACTCTTTTGATTCCACCGCTCGGGCTCCGTCCCGTGCTTCTGTGGTTCCCATGGAGGTTTCCTCGGAAGAGGAGGATCCTGCTGAGGACCCGGATATGGTCCCTCCTCATCTGGGAGACTGAGTTTGCTGGTAGCTACTGATGGCTACCAGTGTTTTATTTTGGGGCCTGATGTATTTTTATGTGAGCTGTATATTTTGGTATCACTGGGGCATATTTGTATAATCTTTTGGGGCAGGTATAGTTTTGTTTTTTTTTAATATTCCGGGCTTATATTCAAAACGTTGTTAACATTTATATATATAACATATGTGCAAGTTATTCAGATATAAGTTTTACCTTTTTGCCTTATTTTTACGGCTAATTACATTTGACCAATTGATTCAATAAAAAAAATGAAAAAAAAATATAAAATTTAGGCTTGTATCAAAGTATAAATGATGCCAGTACATTATATATATATATATATCTATATATCTACTGCATATATATATACATATTATCCAGATGAGAATGTTGTCTACTTTTCATCCTTCACTGTCATTTCTATTCCGCATGGCTAAAATGATTATCGAAACAAAAAAAAATATAGTTTTGCTATTTTGCTCGCATATTTAAGAATTAAACGAGTTAACCTTGACTAAATGGACCGGGTCTTAATTGCTTGATTATTTAATTTCCACATTTTATTTTATTTGACAATGTGACGTTCCCTCCCAAAAAGGGGCGTTACAAACGTAGTAATCAATTTTCTCTATAACTCTTGGAAGCCATACACACAACTAAAGTCCACTACTAAGCACTACCTTCATAGTTCACCTAATCCGATTAGCACTAACTGAGAAAGTCTACTGATAAACTCTCTGCCCTTGGTTACAATGGTTTCCTTTCCCATTGTACCTCTGCTTAAACTTTGCTAGGGTCCTCTGTAATTTCCACCTTTTGTGGAATTACATAACCCTTAAACTGTACCACTTGTAACCTAAAACTGACTTTTGGATAACTTGGCACATAACCACATTCTCTTTCAAAAGTTTCCAAAACTACTCTTAACATACTCTTCATGTCCTTTCGTAATTCTGGAAAAACTCTTAGAGATATACTCTTCTTAACTTTAATTCTATGATAACCAGATCTTAGATCATCTAATGAAAAAAATCCAAAACTTCTCTCAACTGATCTACCTAATCATCCTTTCTAGACAAAGATATTTATTCTCGATAGTTTCTTTGTTCAATTTCCTATAACTCAAACACAGTCTCATACTCCAACTAAACGAGAACGTAACATCAATTATCTCTCTCGGCAGCCAAACCATACCAACTAGGTAAGCAAACTAGATTCACAAAGTAAACCAATATGATCAACAAGGTAAATCCATACTCTCCTTGTACACCTCTTAAAAGATTCCTCTTTACATGTGTTCTTACCTCGTACTAAGTTGGAAGATTTCGTCGCTTCTGCTGCATGTAACACCCTCCGTAGGGCATTACATTTCCGACTACAAGATCATAATCTGAAAATCATTTCATAAAAGATTTGAGTTCTAAAATATGGATTTTAAAATTTCTTTTCGCGAAAACATAAACTTACTGAGATTTATACGTAATACTGAAAAATAGATTTAAACTGATAAATATACATTACTGACACCACATAATATTTAACAATTAGTTAGGAAACATCAAACTTACAGACTCAATTTTAAACAGTAGCAAACCTCATGATAGGTCCTACTTAATAGCACGGTAAAATACTAACGAGAAAAACTCAACATACTTATTTAGTCTTGTATCCATCTTGATGCGTCATATATCTGTTCCTCCTCAAAATTGCACACCATCGAATCCGGGATGGCCACTTCTCAATGTTGTTACCGAACATAGAATATTTGCCTCTAGTCAAGTCTAAGAAACTCGTTCCAACTACTATACCAATTTTAACAACACAAGCACAACAAAACAATACAACAAAGAGGTGAGATCCCCTTTCATCAATACCAGTACGGTAGCAAAGAATGATACAAATGACAAAGTCATTCTAAACACATAGATATCACAATTTTATTCATATTATCAATTCATCACATTTTTGATAAACATGTATCTCAGTTAAATCACCAGCACCAATTTCATCACAACAGATATCCTCAATATATAAAATGATGATGTTACACCATATGAACATTTATCATGCCACAACAATATGTGTACTGGCCATGTGTACGCATACTAGACCAAATTCTCACTCCATCGAGGTTTTCACAATTTCGAGATGAATGCTCTGGTAAATTGTCAGCCTTAGCCCAAAGACAATACCCAGTCGTCGAAGGGAATCGTGTTCTTGTCGGGTATCGTCAATGCGTTGCAACAGACTGCGTTGCCAAGTGGCACATGGTACTTGCCAATTGTCCACTGGTTGACTGTCGTGCCTCGACGCCCCCAAGATCTATCATAGATCTCACTTTTCAATTCTCATTCTCTCTTCAACCACAAGGGCCATAATAGCTATCAGCTATATTTCGTTCAATGCACGAATACCTCAATGCATGTCTCAATTTCATCATATGCCTCATTGCACATCTCAATTTCATCATTAAAAGATTCTCAAATGAGATTAGAACAACTGCCCATACAATTGTCTAATATCATAAGGTCAATGGATATTATATAATCGCTCATACAATTACATAATATCATCAATACATCTGGGTCTAGTACATCAGTTTGTTACAGTATTTTCAATCGCATATCATTTTTAACACGTTTTCACATTCGCGTAACACTTTTGTTACGATTTCAAATCGCATAATCATTTTCTGACATTTTCTCAATTGCATAAAAATATTTACACGTTTCCAACGTTTTCAAAATCACGTAGCTTAAAATCATATTTTTAAGTCGCGTAAACCATTTTTCATCATCTTTCAACTACGTAAAATATTTCTCCATATTCCAAACATCATTTTGTACTTTCCAAAAATCAATGTCATTTCCAACTTCATTTTCCACGTATTCTTCACTTAAAAACCTTCTACGTAACATTTTTCATTGTTTCCCCTCAAAATCAACATTTCCTCTAAATCAATTATTCCAACTTAAAATTTCCTAATGCGCCTCAAAACCCAATGAGTGAGATATACGTCAGTAAACTTCAAGTCACCAATATATTTTCTCTTTTATAAACTAATTCCATCCATTTAATAAATCTCAAAAATGATTCTCACTTGAAAAATCTCAAAATTCATTACTTTAAATCCTTTGCAAATAATCATCTAAGATTACTCTTTAAAATCACTTAATTTACCAATCCTTGGCATATGAGCTGAAAATCACAAATACTTTCATCATAAAATCTTTGTTCATTTTCATGTCCACTTTCTTTGCAAATCCTTAAAATCATTAATTTATTACCCTTTTCATCCAAAACCCATGAAAAGTAAAATACTTAGAATCTTTTGCTTCCAAAATAGCTTTAAGGCCGTGTGCCTCCATGGTTCTTTGGAACCAACATACTTTCCTTTGTCATATAAATCACATCTTATTATATACACAATTCATCATGCATCATAAACACATACTAAAGCATGTTATTAAAGCAATAAACTTATCAATCACCAAACAACCATAAATATGGAAAGCTCTTAAACAAACAAGTGAAATAATCCTTATAGATTTTTCACCACACACACATCCATTCCTCACCACCAACACATGGTTGATGAGGGTAATCTCCCTCTTACCTCTTGGAAAAACCTCCAAAGCTCCTTGTTTGGCTTCTTGTACAAGTCCTTCACCACCAAGAGCTTTTTAAACATAAAATAAACACAAGTTTATTAGCATCTAAAGCTTGAATAAGAAAGACCATGGATCAAACATGATCTAGAACATGAAAATGAGACATGTAATGAAGTTTCCACAAACTCCACCTTAAAACCCAAGAACTTAATCTTGAAGAAAGTCCTTGAAGATGAATGATTTAGGACTTGGCCATAATTGTAACACCCCGAACTTTCAATCTTAGGAATAGTAATTTTGACAGTTAACAGAATTCTACTGTTTAGTGATTTCTGTGTACTGTAAAATTATTTTGAATATTCCGTCTGTATATTTGATCGTTCTGTGTGATTTGCTCCGTCTCAGGAAAATAATAATTTTTGGGCCGAAAAAATTTACGTAAATTAATTTTTACTGTTTAGTCTTAATTAATTTACGTAATTTGTGTGATTTTATATGTGATTTTAAAATTTTTACTGTTTCTGGGCCCCACGAGGTGTATGTGGGCCCAAGTGGCCATATGTGGGCCCAAATGGGTCCCGCAAAGCAAAAATTTTTCTATGCATACAAAAATTTGTACTGTTTAGACGGAGACAGGGGATCTTAGTAAACCTGAATCCGAAAACAGTTTTTAAAATTTTATTGTACTGTGTTTTGTACTGTATTTAATTATTGGACGATAAAAATACAGTAAATATATTCTTTCGTAGGGTTATAAAATATAAAATAATAATAATAATAAAATTCTTTACTATTAAGTCAATATTAGTGGTTTGGATATCCACTATCAATTTAATCACCCTTGGAGATTTAATCTTGATTTAATCAACGGTAGAGATTTGATCTTAAAAGTGAATAAGATCAATTATAACCGTTGGATGGAAATTAAATCAAGGGTGGAGATTTAGTCTTATAAATGGCTATGACCATTATCAACCCTTGGATGTAGAATTAATCAATGGTGAAGATGGATCATTAATAACCATTGGATTTGAATTTAGATCAATGGTGGAGAATTGGTCATCAAAAATGACTACAACCATTTTGGACCCTTGGATTAAAGTTTAAAGGTATAATCTTGACCCTTCATTTTGGAGACATATTCAATGGTTAGGATTGCAAGCTAAAAATGATCCAATGGCTCAAATGAAGTCTTCTATCTATAACCTAAACCTAGAGACTATTTTTAATCCAAACCATTCTTTTAATCAATGGTTAGGATGACTTATAGTGATGGCTATGTAATTTGGCACATTTAGAGTGCATGAAGAGGAGGGGGACGGTTTGAAGGAGCAAGGATGAAGGGAGACATCTTAGTATAGGCTTTTTAGGCCAAAGAAAAAAAAAGAATGAAGACAAGCCAAGTGTCAAGACCAATTCCTATTGATCATTAATGCTTATGTTCTTCAAACTTCACTTTACACTTCTCTCCAAATGCATGCTACGGCAATATCACCTTGGAAGACCAAACCATTCATTTATACACTTCATATTATCACTTCTTCACTTTTCCACTGAAGTTTCAAGAAACCAACCAAAGCAAATTCTATTTTCTCTCCCAATAGAAGACCATTCGGCCAAGCACTCTAATCCTCTCTTCCATCACTCTTTAATTTCATACAACCTAGTTTCTTGAATCCTTACCTTATTCTAAACAACTTTCATGTTGAAGACTTTCTCTAAATCTTCCATCTTGAAGGACTTTTACTAAGATCAAGTTCTAGAGTTTTTGTTGGTGAAGTGTAAGAAAACTTCATTTATTCTTTTCTTTTTCATGTTCTAAACCATGTTTGATCCATGGTTCTTCTTATTCAACCTTGATATACTAATTTTCTTGTATTTGTTTCATGTTTAAGAACTTGTGTTGGTGGAGATCTTGTTCAAAACACAAATCAACAAGCTTTTTGGTGGTTCTTCAAGAGGTAAGAGGGAGATTCATCTCACCAACCAAGCATGGTGGTGAGAGATGGTTTTATATTTGATGGATGGTGAATCCATGTGAGGATTCCTATCCATGGTCATGTAATAATTTAAGTGTGTTATGTGCTTTGATTATTTTTGCCTGTGTTTGATGTGCTTTGCATGATTTACTTGTGTATGCATGCTTAGTATGATTTTTATTTATTTATATGGTATGCTTATAATATGCATGATGATATATGTTGAATATATTATGATGGATGTATGTTGAAATAAGCAAAATTTTGGCTCCAAAGGCCATGGAGGAGGTCACGGTTTTGAACTTCCAAGACTAAGGTTTTTATTGAAATTTTCCAAGAACTATGGAGTTAATTTTAATCCCTGAACTAAAGCAAATTTCGGTTAAGACATCAACCAAATTGGTGTTCACCAAAAATTATATTTTTATAAATGATAAAATTGAATGATTTGAGAAGTAAAGAAAAGAAACAAAAAGGTTTGTTTTGTAAAAAAAATGCACACGGTTTTTGGAGTGGAGTTTTCATGAATTTATTTTGTGTAGAAACAAGAATGGAATTTATTTAAGTTAGAAGAAAAATATTTCATGGTTTCAATGGCCATCTATAAGGTTTTGATAATTTAGAAAAAATGTTTTGATGTTATAAAATACAAGAATTTTCAAATAAGGATTTTGGAAAAGGAATTAAAGTGTTATCAATTACGTGAAATGAAATTTTCATGAATAAAAGAAAAAGGAGATTGGAAGTATTGAACTTCAAATTATTTTAAAGAGAATTAATTTTTTTGAAGTAATTTAGAAATATAAAAGAAAATGTTTGTAACTTAAATTTACTAACGTAGAATTTATTTATTGAGTTTTGGAAAATGTTAGGAAATTTAAAGTTAGAAACAATGATTAAATCAATTAAAGGTGATTTTATAAGATTAAATCAATAAAAAGTGATTTTAAGAAAATATATTACGGAAAAGAATTTTTGACTAAGAATAGGAAGAAAATAAAGTAAGAAATTATATTATTGTAAGAAAAGTCCAAAATAATATTTTTAAGGTTAAGAAATATTTTACGAAGGGTAAAAATGGTGAAAAACGATTTACGTAACTCAAAAACGTAATTTTTAAGTTACGCGATTTGAAAAACGTTAAAATGTTTCTACACAATTTTTAAAGCATTTAAATATTTTACATGGCCGAAATGTTGTAGAAAAATATCGCTAGGCGATTTAAAAATGAAAGAATATTTTTACGCATTTTAATACAGTAAAAAATTATTACGCGAATTTTTAAATGTAATAGAAATATTACAAATCATTGTTTACGTAATAAAATATTACGTGATCGTGAAAACGTGACAAAAATATTTTACGAATGAGAAAAACATGGTAATGTGATTTTGCTGTTAATTATACAGTAAACTTTACAGTTAAAATCAATATATGAATACTGTACAAGAAATTGAAAAGTTTGCCTGTAATTGGCGTTAATATACGAACATAAAACAATATTTGAACCTGGTATGAGAAATTATGTGATTTACCTTTGGTTGGTAATTGGTGCATTACATATGCATTGAAAATGGTCCGATGGACTGTATATGGCTAATTGCCTAGGAGAAACGTACATCTCTTGAGTGGGTGCGATACGCGTAGTGTAGGTCACTCGTTGACCTTGGGGGCATCGGGGTGCGGGTTGCTCACAATGGGCAGTTGGTAGCTCTTCTGTACCGTGGGTTAGACCGATGCAACACACCGATGATCCGGACCGAGACACTATTCTTAATCGAGATCTGATAAAGACTGTCGTGTATGTGCTAAATGTGCAAGATATAATTATAGCACTTGGTTTGAGGCACGTGGTACCGGCAGATCTTTTCGATCAATTTCTCCGACCTGAGTTTAGCTCCATGGAGTAGGAAATCAAGTCTCTGTGTTCATGCATTAACATAAATGCTTACATCTGTGAGATATAATAGTTATGAAATATTGATTATGACAATTATACTTTTTAAAATATCTGCTTAGTGTAGTTGGCATTTCCTGTAACTATTAAATATTAATTTTGATTGATAATATGTTGATGCCATACTTGTAATATGTTGTGTTTATATAGCTTGCTGTTATGTTATCTCTATGCTACCATGTTAGTATTGGCGTAGATGATCTCACCTCTTTGTATATATATTTGTATATTGTATTTATAATTGGCTGAAGACGTTGAGAAAGAAATAGTACAAGAAGGAGAAGAAGAACTACTTCTCACGTCTGGGAACGCAGAATTTTGAGAAGATGGAGATGCCCAGCTTTCTAGGATACGTGACGTTACAGTTTCGTGGAGGTTCGGAGGCGTGGCATGTCCATTTGGATCGATAGTGTATATTTTATATAGGGGACCTGAACATTACCTATAGTAGGCTTGAACAATGGAACCCCTATTTTAGTGTCAATATATATGTACAATTAGAGTTTCCACTATCCATTAGGCAGTATTGGGGAGCCTACTACCGTACTCCTAGTGCGATAAGTATCGTGTCGTCTGCACGGACACCTGTCCGTAGAGCTTCATGTAATAACGGATTCCTATCTGCTGAGGAATCTGAGGAGGACCCATCTGAGGGTTCTATTGTTTAGTTAGACTTGGGCAATATGTGAATCTTAAATTATGTTTAATTACTTTGAGAACTTGGTCTATATATAAATAATCATGACAGTACTTTTGTTATGTATAATGATGTAAATTACATGTGATGATTGTTATGTATAATGATGTACATTATGTGTGATGATGTATAATAGTTTTATTTTCTGCTAAGTTTATTTTATTGTCATCAAAGAAAAAAAAAATTTACAACTCGTATTTTATCACAACATCATATTTTATAACTTGGGGGTAATTTGGTAATAAAGTAACATAAATTTGGCACCCTACGGTGGGTGTTACATTAGTTGGTATTAGAGCCCAAGTTAGAGTCTTTTGGGGTTTGTGGTTAGGTCTGTCTTGTTTGTGTTGTGTGATTCTCTGTTATTGTTTTCTGAAAAGAAACAATATTGTTTGAAGATTGACCTTATTTTCCTTGTATTGTCCAGTTTGAGTAGAAAAAGAAATGACTGGACGAGGACGTGGACGTGGGAATACTAGCACAGATATGGAACTTAATGGGAATGATAACTTGAACATGGCTGCAGCTGTAGCAGCTATGCAACAAATGGCTGAAGTTATTGTGCAGCAGAATCAGAGAGCGAATGCAGATGTTCACAGTTTATCGGAATTTCGAAGGAATAATCCACCGAAGTTTCGTGGAGAGTTTGATCCGGAGAAAGCTGAACTTTGGATCCAAGAACTTGAAAAGATATTTGATGGTATGGGATGTGCTGATGAACGGAAACTTACATTGGCAACGTTTGTGCTGGTAGGAGATGGTGAACGTTGGTGGGCAGGAGCTAGAAGGCTGCTGGAAGCTGAAGGAAGGATGGTGACATGGCAACTTTTTAAGCAAAAATTTCTGGAGAAATATTTTCCAGCAAGTGTGAGGCATATGAAGGAAATGGAATTTCTGAGTTTACGACAAGGATTGATGTCCATCAGTGAGTATGCGGCAAAATTTGAAAGTCTGTCTTAGTTTTTGAGATATTTACAGATGAACCCAGATGAGGGCTGGAAATGCAGGAAATTTGAGGAAGGATTAAAGCTGGATATTAAGAGAGCTGTAACGATGTTAGAGATTAATCAATTTCTAACTTTGATTGAAAAATGTCATAAAGTTGAAGAAATTGATCATCAACGAGCGGCAAGGAATAAGAATTTTGGACCCACGCGGTTCCAAAAAAGAAAAAGTAGCGGAGGAAACCGTTATCAACAGAAACCATATGCAAAACCGGCAGGAGGTCAGAACAAGAAGCAATTTGTAGGAGGAAGTTCTAGCAGTAATAAAGCAAGTCAAGCTGGAACTCCTATTCGATGTTTCAAATGTGGGAAGGATCATCTCACGAAGGATTGTCAACATAAGGAAGTTGTTTGTTTTAAGTGTGGACAGCTTGGACATTTCTCCAAAGACTGTGATCAGATAAAGAAGGAAACCTCTGTGGGAAACGTCCGTACTGCCAGACCACAGGTGGGTGGTCGTGTCTATACAATGAGCGGGGAGGAAGCCGCTAAATCTGAGGACTTGATAATGGAGGAGGGTGCTATTGAAGGTAATCCTTTAACCATACTCTATGATTCAGGAGCAACACATTCTTTCATTGCATGCGATTGTGTTAAGCGTTTGGGATTGACTGTGACTGCTTTGCCGTATGATTTGAGTGTTGCTACTCCTGCTGATAAGCCTGTAGTTACCTCAACAGTATGCCTGAATTATCCTGTCTGCGTTAGGGATAGAATCTTTTATGTGGATTTGATCTGTTTGCCTCTTTCCAAGATTAATGTAA
The DNA here is from genome assembly GCA_029884605.1 of Ormosia emarginata. NCBI lineage: Eukaryota > Viridiplantae > Streptophyta > Magnoliopsida > Fabales > Fabaceae > Ormosia > Ormosia emarginata. Next base: position 18,795,315 of record JAQQTP010000074.1, on the reverse strand, counting down.
TCTTGGGAATGGATTGGTTGTCTTCTAACCATATCCTAATTGACTGTTCGAATAAGACATTAGTATTTCCTGAGGCTAAGGATTCTAGATTCCTAACGGCTACTCAAGTGGAAGCTTGTCTGAAAGAAGGAGATCGTGGGTATTTGTTATTATCTTCTTTGGAAGGGCAATGTGAAGATGTCTTGAAGGATATTTTCGTGATCAACGAATTTCCTGAAGTGTTTCCTGAAGATATACCAGGACTACCACCAATAAGGGAAATCGAGTTTGCTATTGATCTTGTACCTGGAGCTGGACCGATATCTATAGCGCCCTATCGGATGTCGCCGGTCGAATTAGCCAAACTGAAGAAACAGCTGGAGGATTTATTGGAGAAGCAATTCATGAGACCTAGTGTATCACCATGGGGAGCTCCAGTATTGTTGGTAAAGAAGAAGGACGGGACTTCTCGTCTATGTGTAGACTATCGGCAATTGAACAAGGTTACGATTAAGAATAAATATCCACTTCCAAGGATAGATGATCTGATGGATCAATTGCGAGGAGCCGTAATATTTTCCAAGATTGATCTATGTTCTGGGTATCACCAGATACGTGTGAAAGTGGAGGTTATTCCCAAGACTGCATTCCGGACGTGCTATGGGCATTACGAGTATCTTGTGATGCCATTTGGTGTGACAAATGCACCAGCCATATTCATGGACTTTATGAATAGAATTTTTCGTTCGTACCTGGATAAGTTTGTTGTTGTCTTTATTGATGACATCTTGATCTATTCTCGAAGTCAGGAGGAACATGCTTGTTGGTCCGTAAATTCGCAAGCGCACGGGTCGACAAGTAATATAAAAGAAAGTTAGAGTATCGTGTCCCAAAGGATTGAATAATTAGAAGAATGTTAAACTTAACTAATATTCACAAATTTTTATCCAAGCAAACAAAAGAGAGTGGGTTGCAATTAAAATAACAACTTAAAGGAAACAAAATAAGAAAACACCAAACACTAATTCCACAAGAGAAGATGAGAATGATTAAAGCCAAGGGGTCCCTATTCACTTGCTATTTCAATGATTAATTACAATTAACAAGCACCTATTAATGAATTGATATATGTTGGCTAATAATCATCAAAAGATAAGAGCCTATGTCTAGGACAATTACCCATGTGAAACCTAGCTATTCCACTATGTGTCCATGTGAAGCAACATAAGAATCACTCATTGAGGCCAATTATCAAACACTTGCCATGCATGACCAAAAGGCATGTGTCCATCCCCTTAGTTAAATATACATCAACCATACCATATCCATATTCACAATACCCTAATTCTAGTTCAATTGGAATATTAAAAATCATACAATTGATGGCCAATCAATAACAAGCACTAAGCATAGATATGGATGAATAAAACCAATTTCATTGAAAGGATACTCAACTAATTACAAATTAATCAAATCCATAGCAAGATCCTAGAGAGCCCCTAGATTAGAGTTTAGTTACACATTATCAAGGAGAAGAAAACAAATGTAATCAAATGATTCATCAAGTTACAAATCAAGAGAGAAAGGGGAAAGAATGAACAAAAAAGGAGAGGTTCCAAGCTTGATCTTCCTCCTTCTTCTTGATTCTCCTTTTAATCACCTTCAATCCAAGTGTGTTCCTCCTCCTCTCACTTACTCTCTGGAATTCGTCCTAGGTCAGAACTGAAGATCACCCTTCATCCTCCCAAAAATCAGAATATAAGGGAAAAATTCGTATGCCAGGATTTTACCCACGCCTAGGTGTGGTTATGAATCACGTGCCTGTCCTCTGCTTGCCACGCCTAGGCTTGATTTTACCATGCCTAGGCGTGGTGGTCTCTGCCTGAATCACCCTGAAAAACTGAGTCTTACACGCCTAGGCATGAATTAACCACGCCTAGGCGTGGATGTCTCTGCTTCTAATCCCTGAGAAATTGCAAGGGCCACGCCTAGGCGTGGATTTGTCATGCCTAGGCGTGGGTTAGCAGCACCTTCCCTTCTTGTTTTCTTCACACTTTGAGCCTCTCTTCACTTTCCTCATCCCTTCCAAAGCCTTTCTCATCTTGAATACCTATATCAAAACAATGATAAAGTCCATCAAATCACAATTCATCCAACTTCGATAAACAAGATCTTCAAAGATTCAATTATAAATCATTTGAATCAACAAGCTTAATTCACCAAAGTCATGCAAATATTGAACTTATGACCTTGAAAACTTAGGGATAACATGCTCAAATACAATCAAATTCGAGTGAATTAACTTCATTTTCTGAAGTTATCACACCCCCAAACCTAAAGTTTTGCTAGTCCTCGAGCAAACTAATCTAAGCAGGAAAAGGAATTACAATCCAATTCAAAGGTCAAGAAACATAAGGCAATTTGAACTAGAGCAAACCCAGCTTCCAATTATCATTCATACCGTTAGAAATCACTTCACAACCTCACAACAAGGTCCACACATGCAAGAAATTCCCAACTATTGTGATCACCCTTGAATGCCATTTTGGTGCATGAAAGATTTCCCAAGCCCATGTATTTAAGACCCTTTCCTAATCATGAAGAGCAAGATGGATGAATTTATAAAATGCACATGCACTCTCAAAAGAATGTTCTTCATCCCTTTCTCCACTAATGTAGGCAAGACAGAATCAAAGATCATGAGGGTCTTTTAAGCTTGTAATGTAAGGCTAGGGGTAGTGGCTAAGAAAGAAGGGAAAGGATTTGAATTCAAATATCAAACACATAATCAACCACTTCTATTGAATCAAGCCAAGCATGTAGATGCACAAACAGAATCCAAATTAAAGAATCAACTTTCTTTATTCTATTTTCTCATCATTTCAATTTTTTTTTATATATTTCTAAGATCATACATACAACCTTATTTTCATTGCAAAAGGGCTTCAATTCACACAACAGCCCACTTATTCACTTTCTTTCTTTCTTCTTTTCCTTTTCATTTCTTCCACTATATATATATATTTTTTTCTTTTTTCTTTTTTTTTTGATGAACATTTTTGAATGAAAGCTGGTAAACACAAATTCCTGGATTCTTAGCATCATGCAAAACACTATGGCTCAAAACAATAGAACTGCTCAATCATGTGCTCAACAAGGGACCTGTATTGAGGGGAAGAGATCTTTCTTTCACAAGCATGGTTTAAGAAGGTAGAGATTAGGGTTAAATAAATGAAAATTAGGCCACACACACGCACACTAGGCTTCAAAAGGGGTACTAGGGGACTCATTCATTCAAGGTTGGCTTGAAAAGCTCAATCGGTCCAAACAAGTGCCCTAGTCATTTCCTTGAAAACGCATTGCCTAGGATTTCGCCTCAAAAGGGAATTAGACAAGCTTCTAAGATGCAAATAGACTTTACACATGCCAATCATAAATTTCTCCAACCATGCATTTCATTCATATTTCAGAATCCACCACACATGCAACAGGGATTTTCTCTCATATGCAATTATGGCAATAAGTGTAAGCACAAAAATTTGAATTTTTACAAATGAGTTCCCAAGCAGTGAGGTGTATATATGATCCACACAATCATCAGATATTCTAATCAGAAATCAAGCATGCACAAGTTCAACCTGCCTCAACACACACTCATCCATTCAATTCCTAATTCACGCACCCCTCAAGGCAAAATCATGCTCACTCGATCCAAAGAGAAATCAATCAATATATATATATATATATATATATATATATATATATATATATATATATATATATATATATATATATGTCCAAACAATGATTCAACAAGCGAGTCATAAAAAGATCATCAATCCAATCCCCCCCAAACCTAAGATATGCAGTGTCCCACTATATAAAAAAAAAATCAAGTTTTTCAATAAAGTATGTACAATGGACTGAAAGTAAAAAACAGAAAAATAAAGCAGAAAGAGCAAGAAAACAAGGGCCCGGGCGCCTCAAAACAAGTCGTCCTCATCAAATAGGTCATCGCCCTCAGCGCCCATCTCCGTATCATCAGTTGGTGGAGGAGTTGGAGGAAAAGGTGAAGCTGCCACCGATGGAGCTGCAAAAGGAGGAAATGCTGGAAAATCATCCATTGGGCGACCCTGACCCAAAGCCATCCAATGAATGCCCTGGTACATTGCAGCCAGCATCTCCTGCTACCTAGTCAGCATCTCCTGCTGCCTATCTAGGCGCTGATCAACAGAGGCAGCCCAAGCAATGTCAAAGACTGGAGCTGGTTGTGGGACAGGTGCAGAGGCAGGCTGTGGAGGTGGTACAGGAGCAGGCTGTGGCTCTGCAGTTGGGGGCTGGACCGGGGCTCGCCGGCGCTTCTCCTGAGCAGTCATAATGGTTTGCACTACCCTTTCTATCATGGGAGTCTTCAGCTTCACACGGACTTCAGTGTCCTTCCAAGCCACTTTCGATTTTCGACACAGTGCACAAATAAGAGAAGGGAAGAACAACGATTTCAGCTTCGCTGTGATGCAAAGCCTGACGTGATCATAAAGAATTTGCGCAGTGTCCACCCGCTGAAGAGTATGGATGGCATACAGCATGTATGCGCGCTCAGGATAAATCTCTGATCTATGCTCCGTAGGCAGCAATGAGGAGCAAACGAAGTGGTTCCACGGGCGCAACTCTTTGCCCAGACTTTCCTGTTTAATGAAACAGATCGAATGATCTGTGTTGCGTTGCACTTGAACAGGAAAGGTAGAATCACAAATGGCTTCCAGTACTGTTTCAAAAGGTGTGCCACCATCCTCTTCCGGCAGCTGCAGTGTTTTGTACGCACACACCAGTGGAGGAGGGCCAAGGTGCAAAACCTGGCTAATGCGCTCAACAGAGTAGTTAACAGTCCTCCCTCTGACTTTAGCAGTGGTCTCAGAACGCTTTTCAGCAAATGCGTTGGCATAGAATTCCTTGACTATCGCAGCTACTGGTTCTTCCACAGGATGCTCCGCAAAATGTTTCCAGTGGAGCTCCTCAGTGGCACTAGTAATGGTGGGATATCGTACCACATTAAGGTCATGGAATCCCCGCTCAGTGATGATGTTAATCTTTCTCAAATGCTGCCAGAAGTAATCATATGCCTCTTGAGATACAAAAATCTGTGGGTCATAGATGGGAATTTCCTCAGCATCCTGTGTGTTATTTGGGTCAGCCTCAACAGTTTTGCGCTGTCTCTTTGACATGTTTAGGAGCAACCTGAAAAAGAAGATGGTGCTGGTTATTATCATTTGAACAAAGAATGAGAATAATTTCAATGAAATCAGCCACTTCCAGTAAGACAGCATGCAATGTAATCAAGCAACCCAGTTCAATAACCAACCAAAATGCAATCAGATCAGAGTCATGCAGTATGTACAACCCAGATATGCATTAAGTTAACCAATAATTCAACAATCCACAGCATAGCCAACCAAGTCAATTCTAGTCATTATCCAATCAAGCCACAAGGTGAATCAAGTCCTAGCCCAAGCAACATGCACAACTTACATGCATCAAATCCTATCATGCAACAGGGTCCAACTTTGAAACAAGCATTGACATATCATAGCCCAATCAGCTCAAAATAATCATGCAATTGTATAGGCTCACAGATTAGAACATATTGTCAACTCAGTCTTGCCAACCAAAATCTAACAAGGGTCAACTCAAGCAAAAGGACAATTGAGTACTATTGACAATGAAGTTCATTTTTAGCAAAATATCCAAACCTAGGCCACCCCCAACTTACTCATGGTTAAGTCACAACCTATTCAACTCACTCATATGGTGAACAATTTAATCACAAATTGAAACAGCCACAGTAGTCAAACAACTCGAAAGTCAAGAATGTGTAACTCATTGTGAATGAAGCACAAGTGGTACAAAGTACCCAAAAATCACGTAACAGAGAAGACAAAATCAAACCCAACACCAAAACCAACAAGAACAGGGGAATAGGATTTTGGAAAATGGTTTGGGGGGGGGGAATGTAGATGGAGAAGAGGGTAGAGAAAAGGTGAAAATTTGGAGATGGTGAAAGGTGGGTACGGTGGCTATTGGGTGGGGCGAATGTGGGGAAGGAGATATGGTGATGGTGTTTTGGTGGAGGGGTTTACGGTGGTGTTACGATGGAGGTGCTTAGGTGGAGAGGAGGAAAGAAGAAGGACAATACGGTGGCAATGGGAATGGTGGGGAGGAAGCTACGGTGGTTTAGGTGAATAAGGGAAAGAAATCAGAAAGGGGTTAGGGATTTGAGAGGGGGAATAGGAAAGAAGGGACAAAACTGCTGCGTTTTATGCAGCAACAAGCACATCACGCCTAGGCGTGGTTATTTTTTTTTATTTTAATTTAAAAAAATTATTTTTTCAACAATACTAAGCCTAGGCGTGGAAAACACACGCCTAGGCGTGATTCTCGCATGTTAAATTGACTGAAAATGAAGAGAGGACCACGCCTAAGCGTGGATAATTCACGCCTAGGCGTGTAACTCTCTGGAAAATTCCCCCTATTGCAGCCGAGACCACCACGCTTAGGCGTGTAAAAACCACGCCTAGGCGTGGGACTCTGGATCTCAAATCTTAACAGCAACACCAGAATACCCCACATCCATGCATCAAGTACACCCTCCTTATTCTCAAACATCTAAGAACAGCATAGGAATGACAAGAGCAATCAAAGCATCAAATTGAAAAACAAACACTATAAAACAATAAAACAAAAACAAAGCATGACAAAATGAAAATTCATGCATAAAAATGCCCTAAGCTAAGAGATAGGGTTAAGAAATTGGGTTGCCTCCCAACAAGCGCCTTATTTATAGTCCTGGCTGGACCTTATTTTCAGTTTCACTTGCACGTGCTTATGGGAGGAGGATCTTCCTCCTTTTCATCAAAGTAAGCATGGTATGCATGAAATGGCAAAGGTTTTAACTCCATGGTTAGAGCCTCCTCAATGGGTGATTTGCATGAGTAAACCACCCTGCTTGCGTGCCACTGCTTCAGTTGAACTTCTTCCCTATCATCCGATAAGATCACATGACTTTCACCAGGAGCACAGACAATAACTAAATCCCTTGCCTCGGATGTCTTCCCTTCAGCTATAGTCACCATAGAACATTCTTCTTGATCTTGAGGGCTCTTAGTATCTTTGAAAATAGTGAAGGTAACCTGTTTATCTTGAACTCTCATGGTAAGTTCTCCTTTCTCCACATCAATAAGGGTTCTTCCAGTTGCAAGGAAGGGTCGGCCTAAAATCAAAGGGACTTTACTGTCTTCTTCCATATTAAGTATGACGAAATCTGCAGGGAAGATAAACTGGTCCACTTTAACCAACACATCCTCAAGAACCCCCTTCGGGTAAGTAAGGGTTCTGTCTGCCAACTATAAGGTAACTGAAGTAGGTGCAGCTTCCCCCAAACCTAGTCTTTTCTAAATGGAATAGGGCATGAGATTAATGCTAGCTCCCAAATCACATAAGGCCTTGCCACTAAACTTCTCACCTATTGTGCAAGGGATGGTGAAACTCCCTGGATCCTTGAGCTTAGGAGCTAGTTTGTTTTGTAAGATGGCACTACACTTCTCTGTGAGAGCTACTGTCTCATAATCCCCAAGTCTTCTCTTCTTGGACAAAATGTCTTTCATAAACTTCACATAACTCGGCATTTGTTCTAATGCCTCAGCAAATGGAATATTGATGTGAAGTTTCTTGAAAATCTCCAAGAACTTTTTGAGTTGAGCATCAAGCTTTTGTTTAACAAGCCGGTTAGGGAAAGGTAAAGGTGGTGTATAAGACTTGTCCTTCTTCTTCATGTCTTCAACCTCTCCCTTTACAATTTCCTCATTTTTATCAACCTCTTTGCTCACAACCACTTCATCTTGTGCCACCTCAATTTCTTCTTCAAGAAGTTTAGTCTTTGGATTACCTTCTATCTCCTTCCCACTCCTCAATGAGATAACCTTGCAATGCTCATTAGATACACCCTTGGGATTGTTGATGGTGTCACTTGGGAAATTCCCTTGGGGTCTGTTATTTAGAGCTTGGGCAAGTTGGCCCACTTGAGTCTCAAGATTCCTCAATGACGCTGCTTGGCTTTGCATTAAAGCATCGTGGGATGCTAGCCTTGAATCAGTCTTGGTCATGTAATCTTGTTGATTGGTCATAAACTGAGCAAACATCTTCTCCAAATTAGAAGTTGAAGTCGATGTTGAAGTTTGGGCTTGAAGGGGCCTCTGTTGTTGGAAGCCTGGAGGAGCACGAGGTGCTTGATTATGCTAATGAGATGAGGAAGAGCCTTGAACATTTCCACCCCATGAGAGATTAGGATGGTTCCTTTAACTGGGGTTATAAGTATTACCAAACACAGTGTTGTGACCCGATTGACGGAATTGACTAGCATATTGTACACTTTCCAAGCTAGTCGTACAATTAGCAGTGGAGTGATGATCCCCACAATGATCACAAATCTCAGCTGTGACATTAGCTCCGCTTGCAACTGAGTTGACTGTCATGGTGTCCAACTTCTTGGAGAGTGCTACCACTTGAGCGGAAAGTGATGTGAGAGCATCAACTTCATGTATCCCGGCTGCCGCTCTCCTCGGAGCAACTCTCTCTGCTGGCCACTGATAATTGTTGTTAGCCATTTCTTCTAACAGGTCATAGGGTGCATCTACAATCTTACTCATAAGTGCCCCTCCAGCTGCTGCATCAATTATGGAATGAATGGAGGTTGTCAAGCTATTGTAGAAAGTATGAACCAACATCCATTTTGCTATGCCATGGTGGGGGCACTTCCTTAGCAAATCTTTAAATCGCTCCCATGCTTCATATAAAGTTTCTCCTTCAAATTGTCTGAAGGACAAGATGTCATTTCTGTACTTCATTGCCTTCATAGGAGGAAAGAATCGATCCAAGAATTTCTGAGTCAGCTCTTCCCAGGTAGTGATAGAATGTTCTGGTAAAGAATGAAGCCATGCCTTGGCTCTATCCCTCAAGGAGAAAGAGAAGAGCCTTAAGCAAGCCGCATCATCAGTTATCCCATGATGCTTGAAAGTATCACATATTTCCAAGAAGTTGGCTAGATGAGCATTAGGATCTTCATGGGGCAAATCTCCAAATTGCACATTATTCTGAACTATCTAGATAATAGCAGGCTTGATCTCAAAAGTCTGTGCTTGTACCGCTGGTCTTCTAATGCTAGACCGAATTTCTCTAGCACTTGGGGTGCCATATTCCCTCAAAGGTCTTTCAGCATTTGCCTCCTCCGCCATCTCAGACTTGTTAACCAACGTTGGTGCTTGTGCTTGTACTTGTCGTTCTCTTAGCAATCTACGAAATGTCCTCTCGATCTCAGGATCGTAAGGAAATCGAGACACACCTTGAGTTCTTCGCATACAAGAGCCAAGTACCTGAAAATCAAAAAATGCAAAACAAAACAAACGAAACTTGAAATAAGAATTATGAATAGATGTAAGAAATAACACAAAATCTAAACTTAATCCCCAGCAACAACGCCAAAAACTTGTTGGTCCGTAAATCTGCAAGCGCATGGGTCGACAAGTAATATAAAGGAAAGTTAGAGTATCGTGTCCCAAAGGATTGAATAATTAGAAGAATGTTAAACTTAACTAATATTCACAAATTTTTATCGAAGCAAGCGTAAGAGAGTGGGTTACAATTAAAATAACAACTTAAAAGAAACAAAATAAGAAAACACCAAACACCAATTCCACAAGAGAAGATGAGAATGATTAAAGCCTAGGGGTCCCTATTCACTTGCTATTTCAATGATTAATTGCAATTAACAAGCACCTATCAATGAATTGATATATGTTGGCTAATAATCATCAATAGATAAGAGCCTATGTCTAGGACAATTACCCATGTGAAACCTAGCTATTCCACTATGTGTCCTTGTAAAGCAACATAAGAATCACTCATTAAGGCTAATTATCAAACACTTGCCATGCATGACCAAAGGGTATGTGTCCATCCCCTTAGTTAAACATACATCAACCATACCATATCCATATTCACAATACCTTATTTCTAGTTCAATTGGAATATTAAAAATCATGCAATTGATGGCCAATCAATAACAAGCACTAAGCATAGATATGGATGAATAAAACCAATTTCATTGAAAGGTTACTCAACTAATTACAAATTAATCAAATCCATAGCAAGATCCTAGAAAGCCCCTAGATTAGAGTTTAGTTACATATTATCAAGGAGAAGAAAACAAATGTAATCAAATGATTCATCAAGTTACAAATCAAGAGAGAAAGGGGAAAGAATGAACAAAAATGGAGAGGTTCCAAGCTTGATCTTCCTCCTTCTTCTTGATTCTCCTTTTAATCACCTTCAATCCAAGTGTGTTCCTCCTCCTCTCACTTACTCTCTGGAATTCGTCCTAGGTCAGAACTGAAGATCACCCTTCATCCTCCCAAAAATTAGAATATAAGGGAAAAATTCGTATGCCAGGATTTTACCCATGCCTAGACGTGGATTTCCCACGCCTAGGCGTGGTTATGAATCACGTGCCTGTCCTCTGCTTGCCATGCCTAGGCTTGATTTTACCACGCCTAGGCGTGGTGGTCTCTGTCTGAATCACCCTGAAAAACTGAGTCTTACACGCCTAGGCATGAATTAACCACGCCTAGGCGTGGATGTCTCTGCTTCTAATCCCTGAGAAATTGCAAGGGCCACGCCTAGGCATGGATTTGTCATGCCTAGGCGTGGGTTAGCAGCACCTTCCCTTCTTGTTTTCTTCACACTTTGAGCCTCTCTTCACTTTCCTCATCCCTTCCAAGGCCTTTCTCATCTTGAATACCTATATCAAAACAATGATAAAGTCCATCAAATCACAATTCATCCAACTTCGACAAACAAGATCTTCAAAGATTCAATTATAAATCATTTGAATCAACAAGCTTAATTCACCAAAGTCATGCAAATATTGAACTTATGACCTTGAAAACTTAGGGATAGCATGCTCAAATACAATCAAATTCGAGTGAATTAACTTCATTTTATGAAGTTATCAATGCTGAACATCTCAGGGTGGTTCTTCAGACTTTGAAGGAGAATAAGTTATATGCCAAGTTGTCCAAATGTGAATTCTGGTTGAATGAAGTTCAATTTTTGGGACACGTGATATCGAAAGAGGGAATAAAAGTTGATGCTTCAAAGGTGGAGACAGTTTTGGAATGGGAAAGACCAAAGACTGTAACAGAAATTCGTAGTTTTATCGAATTAGCTGGTTACTATAGACGGTTCATTGAGGGGTTTTCAAAGATTGTAGGACCTCTTACCCAACTTACACGAAAGAATCAACCGTTCGTGTGGAATGATGCATGCGAAGAAAGTTTTCAAGAGTTGAAAAGACGATCGACTACTTCACCGGTATTGATTCTACCTGATCCAAACGAACCTTTCGAAGTATATTATGATGCTTCGTACCAAGGATTAGGTTGTGTACTTATGCAGAACCGTAAGGTGGTGGCTTATGCTTCAAGGCAGTTGAAAAATCATGAGAGGAATTATCCAACTCATGACTTGGAGTTGGCAGCTGTGGTGTTTGCGTTGAAAGTGTGGAGACATTTTCTCTATGGAGCAACATTCACTGTTTTTAGTGATCATAAAAGTTTAAAATATCTGTTTGACCAAAAAGAGTTGAACATGAGGCAAAGGCGTTGGTTAGAGTTTCTGAAGGATTATGACTTTCAATTGCAGTATCATCCCGGAAAGGCGAATGTCGTAGTGGATGCGTTGAGTAGAAAAATACTTAGTGTTTCTGTTATGATGATCAAAGAGAAGGAGTTGATAGAAGAATTTCGGGATATGCGATTATCTATGAAATTGACGCCGGGCAAGATGCGTTTAAATATGATCACCATTTCAAATGATTTGATGGATAGAATTCGTGAAGGACAAAACAGTGACCAGTATTTACAAGAAGCAAAAGAAGCAAAGAGCCAAGGAGCAGTGTTGGAATTTAGCGAAGGTGCTGAAGGAATTTTGAAGTTTCAAGGCAGAGTTTGTGTGCCTAATGATCCAGATCTTAGAAGATTGATTTTGGATGAAGCTCACAAGAGTAAGCTGAGTATGCATCCAGGAGCTACAAAGATGTACCAGGATTTAAAACAATTATATTGGTGGCAAGGAATGAAGAAAGATGTTGCTGAATATGTATCATCATGTTTAGTTTGTCAGAAGGCTAAGGTGGAACATCAAAGACCTTTGGGAATGTTGCGACCTTTGCCTATTCCTGAATGGAAATGGGATGACATAGCAATGGATTTTGTGATGGGACTACCAAAGACTCGGAAGGGTCATGATGCTATTTGGGTAATTGTTGATCGGCTTACAAAGTTGGCGCACTTTTTACCGATTAATCTTAAGTACTCAATGGAGAGGTTGACCTAAGTGTACATCAGTGAGATTGTCAGACTTCATGGTGTACCATCTAGTATTATTTCGGATCGAGATCTGAGATTTACGCCGAGATTTTGGAGTAGTTTGCAAGAATCGATGGGAACCAAGCTATGTCCCAGTTCTACTTACCATCCACAAACAGATGGTCAGTCAGAAAGAACAATTCAGTCTCTAGAAGATTTATTGAGAGCTTGTGTTCTGGAGTAGACTGGAGGTTGGGATGAATTCTTGCCATTGATAGAATTCACATATAGCAACAGTTTCCATTCAAGTATAGGGATGGCACCCTATGAGGCTTTGTATGGGAGGCGATGCAGAACACCGTTGTGTTGGTATCAAGACGGTGAGAGTGCTATATTAGGACCAGAGATTGTCCAACAGACAACCGAGAAAAAATAAGATGATTCAAGATAAAATGAAAGTGACCCAAACTCGGCAAAAGAGTTATGCTGATAAAAGAAGAAAATCTCTTGAGTTTGAAGAAGGTGACCATGTATTTTTGCGAGTGACGCCTATGATTGGTGTTGGGCGAGTGCTTAAATCTAAGAAGCTCACTCCAAAATTTATTGGGCCGTATCAAATTTTACGTCGAGTAGGTCCGGTGGCATATCAGATTGCATTACCACCTTTTCTGTCAAATCTTCACAATGTATTTCACGTATCACAATTACGGAAATATATTTCTGATCCTACTCATGTTATCAAGCCAGACACAGTACAGCTGAAGGAAAATTTAACGTATGAAACTTTTCCAGTAAAGATTGAAGATCGAAGGACAAAACAACTTCGAGGTAAGGAAATTTCATTGGTTAAAATCGTTTGGAATGATGTAAGTGGAGAAGCCACATGGGAACTAGAAGAAAGGATAAAAGATCAGTATCCCTATTTATTCTGAGGATGTGAACTCAAGTTCATCAAGTTTCGAGGACAAAACTTTTGTTAGAGGGGGAGAGTTGTAACACCCCGAACTTTCTATCTTAGGAATAGTAATTTTGACAGTTAATAGAATTCTACTGTTTAGTGATTTCTATGTACTGTAAAATTATTTTGAATATTCCGTCTGTATATTTGATCGTTCTGTGTGATTTACTCCGTGTCAAAAAAATAATAATTTTTACTGTTTAGTCTTAATTAATTTACGTAATCTGATTTGATATTTGTGAGTTTTCTAATTTTTGTGATTTTATGTGTGATTTTGAAATTTTTACTATTTATGGGCCCCACGAGGTGTATGTGGGCCCATGTGGCCATATGTGGGCCCAGGTGGGTCCCGCAAAGCAAAAATTTTTCTATGCATAGAAAAATTTGTACTGTTTAGACGGAGACAGGGGATCTTACTAAACTTGAATCCGAAAACAGTTTTTAAAATTTTATTGTACTGTGTTTTGTACTGTATTAATTATCAGACGATAAAAATACAGTAAATATATTCTTTTGTGGGGTTATAAAATATAAAATAATAATAATAATAATAAAATTCTTTACTATTAAGTCAATATTAGTGGTTTGGATATCCACTATCAATTTAATCACCCTTAGAGATTTAATCTTGATTTAATCAATCTATGGAGATTTGATCTTAAAAGTGAATAAGATCAATTATAACCGTTGGATGGAAATTAAATCAAGGGTGGAGATTTAGTCTTATAAATGGCTATGACCATTATCAACCCTTGGATGTAGAATTAATCAATGGTGAAGATGGATCATTAATAACCATTGGATTTGAATTTAGATCAATGGTGGAGAATTGGTCATCAAAAATTACTACAACCATTTTGGACCCTTGGATTAAAGTTTGAAGGTATAATCTTGACCCTTCATTTTGGAGACATATTCAATGGTTAGGATTGCAAGCTAAAAATGATCCAATGGCTCAAATGAAGTCTTCTATCTATAACCTAAACCTAGAGACTATTTTTAATCCAAACCATTCTTTTAATCAATGGTTAGGATGACTTATAGTGATGGCTATGTAATTTGGCACATTTAGAGTGCATGAAGAGGAGGGGGATGGTTTGAAGGAGCAAGGATGAAGGGAGACAACTTAGTATAGGCTTTTTAGGCCAAAGAAAAAAAGAATGAAGACAAGCCAAGTGTCAAGACCAATTCCTATTGATCATTAATGCTTATGTTCTTCAAACTTCACTTTACACTTCTCTCCAAATGCATGCTACGGCAATATCACCTTGGAAGACCAAACCATGTTACCCAAGTGGCTTCAGTACTCAAGAGGGGGGGTGAATTGAGTAATCAAAAACTTCTTTCAAAAAGCGCAAACAAATAAACTATGCTGAATTTAAATAATAAAAGGCGTGAATAAGATGAAGATAAGAAGAACAAATAATAATTAAATTGCAAGAATAAATAAAGTGCATAAAGATAAAAGATTAAGGAAAGAAGAAAAGCAGGCACGATGTTTATCTTGGTTCGACCACCAACCACTTGTGGCCTACGTCCATCCCCCGAAACACGGTTCGAGATTTTTCACTATTCAATACAAGCTTAAAAACAGTGTGCTTGCAACCTTTACACAATAGAGCACTTTTCACACACAGGAAACTCTACCCTTGTGCTAAAGCCTCACCTGCAGGATACCTCACCCTTACACAAACCTTAGAGGGATACCTCACCCCTTTGAAGGATACCTCACCTTCTTTACAACAAGGGATACCTCACCCTTTTACCGAGGATACCTCACCCTCACAATACAATATATCGTAGAAATAGATGAAGAAGAGAAACTCTCACTCGAGCAAATATTACAACTTGAAGCACTATGGAGCTCTCTAAGGATATCTCAAGATTTTGGCGAAAAGAGCACGTAAAATAAGAGAAAATAGTGAATCACGTTTTTGACACAAGCAAAAATAATTCAAGTGGTTGGGCAACCTTTAGAAGAGACCCAAGGTCTCTATTTATAGAGCATTTGAGAAAAAGAGCCGTTTAAACAATTAATATCCATTTAAATTTGAATTATAGCCGTTTCTTTCTATTTCGTAAAATCTGTGGTATTCGAATACCATCAGGAGGTATTCGAATACCGTATTCGAATACCATCGAGGTATTCGAATACCTCTGATTAAAAAGCTTTGTAAAAACGTGATACTAGGATGTTATTCGAATACCTTTAAATGGTATTCAAATACCTCTGTTGAAAAAAAGGCTTTTAACACTTTTAAATGCTTTCAAAACCATGATTTGGATTTGTGATATTTAATTTAAAACAATTTTGAAAATATTTCTTTGTGTCCAAAATCAATGAGATATCCAATGAGTCTCCTTACAAAGACCTTAAGTCCTAAAGCTAATCTTGAAAACCTTGGACTTGATCTTCTCATCATCTTAATGTTTGTTATCATCAAAATCATTGTCCATGTCACTAGCCAATTACATTCTCCCCTTTTTGATGATGACAAACTAACATTTGAGAAAAGCATTAGTTCATATAAATTGAAATTCACAAAGTTAGTTTAGAGATACTTATTCCCCCTCTTTTTCATAAAAGGTGATTTATATCAGAGATGTGCACAGCAGCTCCCCCTTACTTTTGGAATCCAATTTCTATTTTTGTTTTGACTTTTTTTTCTTGACTTTTCTCAAACAAAGACATTTAAACTTGTTCTCCCCCTTTTGTACATTTGATACCATTCTCCCCCTTTTGTCATGATCAAAAAGATGGGGCAAGTATTTTTCTCTCCCATTTTATCATATTAAACAATATATGCATGTTCTCAAGTTGAATGAATTTTGTCCATTTAAATTTATGCTTGAGGTAGTGTTCTCCCTACAACAAAATTCAGAGTGCTTTCATTGGTATCCATTAATGTTGGATCCATAGGGGTTAGTCAAACTCATAAGCCAATAAGTATGTAAAACAATGAGGCAAAAGCAGCAAATGATTCTCAAGGACAAAAAAATATATTTATCGATTAATTTGGCCAAGAAATCACTTGTTTGATATCATTTGTTATCATTTGTTATTACTTGTTATTATGTTCATACCACTTTGATATCACTTGTTGTCAAAATGTAAAGCATTTACCACTTGTTTGATATCACTTGTCAAGATGTTCTAAGCATTTACCACTTGTTAACAAATTCTTATAAATCTGACATATGTCAATAAAAACATAGATATTAAATATTTCATATACCACTTATTGCACTTGTTCGTATATCAAAACAATAGCCAATTACATTGAGCATATTTTAGAAAAAAATAAAAGGGCAAGAACAAGCCAAGAAATATGCATTTAAGAACATCATGTGATTTTCATATAAGGCATAAATGAAGGCTTGATGAAATAAGATTAAAAGCATGTTATTTGCATTGCATATGCAAGAAAAAAGAATAGAAGCAGAAACGAAATAGAGAGGACGATGAAAAACTTGCTTTCAGCCATGTGGTATTCGAATACCTCTTTGTGTATTCGAATACCCATCACATTTTATAAACTCCAGAAGGAGCAAGTATTCGAATGCCTAGGAAGGTATTCAAATACTCCAGATAGCATGTAATAAGTACTGATGAAGATTTTTCAGGTTATTCGAATACACATTTGGGTATTCGAATGCCCCAGCTAATAAAACCACAAGAACTCTATACTGATGTATGGTATTCGAATACCATGGGAGGGTATTCGAATAGACCTATCAGAAAAACATGGATTTTCACGTACAGATGCAATGGTATTCGAATACCACAGGGAGGTATTCGAATAACTCAAACATAAAAACATATATTTTACGTCCAGAAGGTATATTTGAGATATGAAAACTTACCTTTTGATGGAAATATAAAGAAAATACCGTAAGAGAGCTTGCCTTATTATTTGCCATTATTTTCTTATCAGTTCCAATGATTAAGAGCTTATTTCATGGTTGTAACTTCAAGCTTCATGAAAAGAAGGAAGAGAGCTTGAAGTTATTTCCGGTCTTGTGCTCGCAGTAGCCACTTTCAAAAATGCCGAAGTCAGTTCTAGGCTTTCAAGCACACCTGCAACACAATTTAATTTTTTGTTTTTGGTACCCAAATTTTCTTGGGTCCTTGAATGTCAGTTTTGGGTATAGTACCCTTAGGAACCCATACCATTTTAGTTCCAATTTTTGTATTAATGTTTTTCCTTACATTACATGTTGATGCACTATGACCCTTCTTTCCACAATAGAAACATTTAACAAATGGGCTACATGAAATGTTAGATTTAACAAAGAAATTTTTATAGGATTTGTGTTGATTATTCGGGTTATATCCTATTCCAGCCTTTTGAAAAACAACCCTTTATTTTCCTAATAAAATATTTAAATTATCTCTTCCACATGTGAATTTGGCAAGGGTGTTCTTTAAATCTTCAATTTCATTTTCAAGCAAATGACATGAAGAACAAGGTAAATAAGTAGAAGCATGTGAGGAATGAGATGAGCATGCATCAATAATTCCCAAAGTTTCATTTTCAATTTTTAATTCTTCAATCTCTTTATTTAAAATTAGAATTTGATTTTCCAAAGAAGAGATAGTTTTCTTAGATGAAGAAATTAATTTAGTGAGCCTTATTGATTCGTCATGCAATTCTTCAAAGGCATCTTGTAATTCATCATAAGAAGGAGATAAGTCAGAATTTACCTCGTTGTCGCTTTCTTCTTCTTTTTCTTCTCCTTTGGCCATGAGACAAAGTTGAGCTTCTTCGCTATCTGAGCTATCAGTGGAGTCCATGTCGTTGTCATCCCATGCTATGTAGGCTCTTCTTTCTTTCTTTTCCCTTGAGTGCCTTTTCTCATACTTCTCCACTTTCCTTTGATAGATTGGGCACTCCATTTTTATGTGTCCCAATTCTCCATATTCGTAGCATTTTGGAGGAGTGGAGGATCCTTCTCCTTTGTGATATGCCTTCTTTTGAGGAAGTGGTGGTCTTCTTTGAAACCCCTTTTTCTTTAGGAATCTTCCGAATTTTTTCGCAAGGAGACTAAGATTCTCCTCACTTAGTTCAAAATTTTCAGCATCCTCATCATCATCTTCAAGTATGGAAGAAGTGGCTTTGAGTGCAATTCCCTTCTTCTTCTTATCATGCTCTTCACTTTGATTGAGCCTATTTAGTTCCAGCTCATGTTCTTGAAGCTTTCCGAATAAGGTGGCTAGAGACATTGTTGATAAGTCTCTTGATTCCGCAATAGCTGTTACTTTGGGTTGCCAAATCCTGCTAAGACATCTCAACACTTTGTTAATCAAATCTTCGTTAGTAAAATTCTTTCCTAATGATGCAAGATGATTAACAAATGTGGGTGAACCTCTTTTGCATTTCTTGAATGCTTTCTCCTTGGTTCATAGTAAATAATTCATATTCACGAGTTAGAGAATTGATTCTCGACCTCTTAACTTCACTAGTACCCTCATGGGTAACTTGTAAAGTGTCCCACATTTCTTTAGTAGTTTTGCAATTTGAAATTCTAAAAAATTCATCATGCCCCAAGGCTGAGGTAATGATGTTTTTGGCTACTAAGTTATTTTGAACTTTTCTTTTATCATCTTTAGACCAATCACTTCTAGGTGTCTCGGTTTTTACACCATTGACAACGCGTGTAGGTATAAATGCGCCATTTTCGACAGCATCCCACACATCTAGATCAATAGCCTCTATAAAGATTTTCATTCTTTCCTTCCAATATGCATAACCATCCCCATTGAAAAAGGGTGGTCGATTTATGGAAGTTACTTCTGATAAAACATTTGATGAAGCCATGTACTCTTGAAGCGGCTAAGCTCTTTATACAAGAGTCTAGCTCTGATACCACTTGTTACCCAAGTGGCTTCAGTACTCAAGAGGGGGAGTGAATTGAGTAATCAAAAACTTCTTTCAAAAAGCGCAAACAAATAAACTATGCTGAATTTAAATAATAAAAGGCGTGAATAAGATGAAGATAAGAAGAACAAATAATAATTAAATTGCAAGAATAAATAAAGTGCATAAAGATAAAAGATTAAGGAAAGAAGAAAAGCAGGCACGATGTTTATCCTGGTTCGACCACCAACCACTTGTGGCCTACGTCCAGTCCCCGAAACACAGTTCGAGATTTTTCACTATTCAATACAAGCTTAAAAACAGGTGCTTGCAACCTTTACACAATAGAGCACTTTTCACACACAGGGAAACTCTACCCTTGTGCTAAAGCCTCAGCCTGCAGGGATACCTCACCCTTACACAAACCTTAGAGGATACCTCACCCCTTTGAAGGATACCTCACCTTCTTTACAACAAGGGATACCTCACCCTTTTACTGAGGGATACCTCACCCTCACAATACAGTATATCAGAGAAATAGATGAAGAAGAGAAACTCTCACTCAGAGCAAATATTACAACTTGAAGCACTATGGAGCTCTCTAAGGATATCTCAAGATTTTGGCGAAAAGAGCACAGAAAATAAGAGAAAATAGTGAATCACGTTTTTGACACAAGCAAAAATAATTCAAGTGGTTGGGCAACCTTTAGAAGAGACCCAAGGTCTCTATTTATAGAGCATTTGAGAAAAAGAGTCGTTTAAACAATTAATATCCATTTAAATTTGAATTATAGCCGTTTCTTTCTATTTCAGAAATCCTGTGGTATTCGAATACCATCAGGAGGTATTCGAATACCGTATTCGAATACCATCAGAGGTATTCGAATACCTCTGATTAAAAAGCTTTGTAAAAACGTGATACTAGGATGTTATTCGAATACCTTTAAATGGTATTCGAATACCTCTGTTGAAAAAAGGCTTTTAACACTTTTAAATGCTTTCAAAACCATGATTTGGATTTGTGATATTTAATTTAAAACAATTTTGAAAATATTTCTTTGTGTCCAAAATCAATGAGATATCCAATGAGTCTCCTTACAAAGACCTTAAGTCCTAAAGCTAATCTTGAAAACCTTGAACTTGATCTTCTCATCATCTTAATGTTTGTTATCATCAAAATCATTGTCCATGTCAGCTAGCCAATTACAAACCATTCATTTATACACTTCATATTATCACTTCTTCACTTTTCCACTTAAGTTTCAAGAAACCAACCAAAACAAATTCTATTTTCTCTCCCAAAAGAAGACCATTCGGCCAAGCACTCTAATCCTCTCTTCCATCACTCTTTAATTTCATACATTCGGCCAAGCATTCATTTAATTTCTTTTCTTTTTCATGTTCTAAACCATGTTTGATCCATGGTTCTTCTTATTCAAGTTTGATATACTAATTTTCTTGTATTTGTTTCATGTTTAAGAACTTGTGTTGGTGGAGATCTTGTTCAAAACACAAATCAACAAGCTTTTTGGTGGTTCTTCAAGAGGTAAGAGGGAGATTCATCTCACCAACCAAGCGTGGTGGTGAGAGATGGTTTTATATTTGATGGATGGTGAATCCATGTGAGGATTCCTATCCATGGTCATGTAATAATTTATGTGTGTTATGTGCTTTGATTATTTTTGCCTATGTTTGATGTGCTTTGCATGATTTACTTGTGTATGCATGCTTAGTATGATTTTTATTTGTTTATATGGTATGCTTATAATATGCATGATGATATATGTTGAATATATTATGATGGATGTATGTTGAAATAAGCAAAATTTTGGCTCCAAAGGCCATGGAGGAGGTCACTGTAACACCCCAATTTTTGGTTAATTATGTTTTTGCCCTTATTGTACTATTTTATGTTTTCTATGTGTTATAAAATTAATTTGACTGTTTCGTAACTGTATTTGATTGTTTCGTGTGATTTGCTCTGAGTCAATAAAATAATAATTTTCAGGCTGGGGAAAATCTTGTTTGATTATTTGGAGCTGGGCGATCTTACTAAACCCAATCCAAAAAATGCATATATCAATCTTTTAATTTTTAGGATTTTTCTGTATAATAAAAATATTTTTCATGCAGAAAAATCTGTGGGACCCACATTTGGTTTGTGGGACCCACATTTGTTTTGGGACCCACATTTGTTTTGTGGGACCCACATTTGTTTTGTGGGACCCATTTTTAAGGGACCCAAACCCACGTTTTTGTGGGACCCACTTTTAAGAATGTTAAAGGCTTGTAAAATTCTAGACCAAAAGGTTAAAAATTCATAAAAATGGTTAGATTTAGTAGATTAGTTAATTTAAAACTTAATTTAACAGATTAGTTAATTTAAAATCTAATTAAGTTAATCTAAAGGGGTTTAACTGATAATTAAATGGAGTAAAACCTAATTAGTTTTTATCAAATTTTAGTTAGACAAATGTATTAGTATAATTAAGTAGAAGATTAAGGATTCTAAGTAAACTAATGATTAACTAAAATACAAAGGAATCTAACTAACTTTTAATTAAACCTAATTAGGAGGACTTAAGCATAAATAAGTTATTAAAAATTAATCAAATTTTGATTAGAATTCCTATAGCTATTTTTGGATTTATGCATGCATTATGCATTCAATTATTTAATCAAATGAACCATCCACCATTCAAATAACCAATGGCTATTAGTAAGCCTAAAATGTCAACAAAGGAGACAAAGCTCCATAATTGATGCTATATGGCCATGCATGATAGAATAAGGCTATTATTAAGCCAAATTTGTCAAAAAAAAGGGGGCTGCATTTGTCTTGGAAGTCTACGACCATGCATTATGCATTTAGGCAATCATTCACTTCCTTCATCATTTATTCAATTATTCCACACCTTCATCCATTTCTTTTCCTACCAAAGAACTCAAAGAAAACTTCTAAGTCTCCATTTCCAACACCATTCGGCCAAGCCTCTTCAATACACTTCCATCCATCAAAAATTTCATCCAACCCAATTTCCTAAACCTAAATCATATTCTAAGAACATCTCTAGTTGTGAGTTTTTGCAAAATCATCCATTTGGAGCTTGGAAAATCACTTTGAAGTTTCTTTCCTATAAGGTGAAAATTCTTGTTTCTTGTTTCTAATTTGATTTTTGATGTTCTAAGCCATGATTGATCCATGGTTTATCTTTTTCATCCATAGTTTATGACTTTATAATTTGTTTAAGCTTGTTAGGATTTTTGTTGAAGCTACACAAAATTTCTAAGGAGGAGTCCAAGGAGATCTTGTCTTCTTTATAGGTAAGAGGGAGATTTAATCTCATCAACCATGTGTGGTGGTGAGAAAATGGATGTATTTGTGGTGAAGAATCCATAAGGATTCATTCACTTGATTGTTTATTGTCTTCTCTATTTGTGATTGTTTATGTGTGCATGTTATTTTCTTTTCTATTTGTGGTTTATTATGCATACAAGCATGTTTATAGCTTTGATATTTAGTATGTGTTTTATTATTGCTTTAATATATGGTATGTGTTCATAAATATATGCATATGTTCATGGATCTATGATAATTGTTGTTGGATGTGCAAATATGTTGAGATTTGCAAAAGTGTTCCAAAGAACACAAGATGAAGAGCTTATGGTTTTTACTATGAAAAGAGAACCAATATGTTCTCAACCATTTTCTAAAAGGATAACCTAATTGATCTAATTAAGTTAAAGGATTTTTCAATGATTTAATGGATGAAAAATAATTTTAAACATGGTTTGTGTAAAAATGGTGATTTTTGGCCTATATATATTTTTAATGTTTAATTAATCCAAAATTTATTTTCTAAGTGCAAACTAGTTTATTAACCTAAAACGAATTCAATTACGATGGATTTTCAAGAGTCAAATAAGTAAATGAATTTTTACTAGAAGTCTAGTATGGTAAAGAAATAAATTTTAACACTTGAAAAATACTTATCTTTGAGTTTTTAAAGTATGTTAGCAATTTTTAAAGTGTATTTTATGGTTATAATTAAATAAAGGAATTTTTAAAAGGAAAACATAGAAAATATCACTTAGTGAATTTTTTTTAAACGAAATGCTGTCAAAATTGATTAAAAATGAGCAAGTATTGAAGAACATTTCAAAATGGCATTTAGAAAGCAAGGAAATATTTTACGTAGTTAAAGAATAAAATTAACTGTAAAAGAATTTATTAAAATCGAATTTTTGAGGAAAACGTCAGAAATTATGATTTAGAGTATTTTTTGTAAAGAAAAATGGAAAATAATGTCTAAATAATATTTGTAGTTTTGGAAAGTTTCAAAATTTAATTTGAAACATCAAGAAATATTTTATACATTGAAAAATTGTAGAAATAGCTTACGCATATTTAAAATGATGAATTTTAAACTACGCGATTGAGAAAACGTTGAAAAATATTTACGCGATTGAAAAACATTTGTAAAATGTGACGTAATTATGAAAATGTAATAAAATTTTTATGCAACTTATGAAAATAATAAGTTTTTACTGTCGGGCTAAAGCGGTGGACTCGGACATGTTGGGAAATAATACTGTCAAATGGAGACATACTATTTTTAGAATTATTAATACTAAGGGTATTTTTGTAATTATGGTGACAATGAGGATATTTATGTAATTATGAGTCATGGTGATACTGAGAGCATTTTTGTAATTATGGATCATTACATACATAGAGTGATATGTCAATTTGGTTGAAATTGACAATTGACTGACGAGATGAATTACACCATATTGTGGGTGTGATAGGCGTAGTGTGTTCATGTGGAGAACTTGGAGGCGTTAGTGTGCGCATAGATTCCACATGTGGACGCTGGTTGGTAGCTCCTCAGGTCGTGGTAACTGAAAACACACACTAGCGATCTCGACAAATACTATTCTTAATCAGGATCTATTGGGGATTGTCTGGTACTATGCCTGGACGTACACGACGTATTTGACTATGTACTATTCACACGACGTATTTGACTGTGTGCCATTCACACGACGTATTTGACTGTGTGCTGTTTACACGACGTATTTGACTGTGTAACAGTTGGTTGAGGCAGCCTGATGTGCGGACATGTCTATCGGATCATTCTCTCTGATGTTTGTGTTTAGCTCCATGGAGTAGGAACGAGTCTGAGTACATGGCATATTTAATCTACATCACTGTGTGAATAGTTATAATTTGATTTATGATATTTTGCATGTGTGATAATGTGAATAGTTATAATTTGATTTATGATATTTTGCATGTGTGATAATATGAATTGTTATATTAACTGTTATATTTGTTTGTATTGTCATTTTCTTACTGCTATGCTGGTAATGATGTAGATTGTCTCACCTCTTTGTATATATATTTTTTTGTATTATTATTTATGTTCCGTAAAGTCGTTGAGGAAGTAGAAGAGGAGCAGCCGCTGGATTGTCAATATAACGAGGAGCAGCAACCGAGTGACCAGTTCGAGGAAGGTGAACCTCGAGAACATCCATATCATATGGATTGATTGTAGCGTGGTATAGTGTTATCAGAGTATTTTTGTCTTCCGATGATCTTCCCGAGGAGGATTCTTCGGAGGATCAGAACTTTTAGTGTTATGCTTGGGCTAGTTTATGGTTTGCTTTAAACCAGACAGTTTGCTATTTTAATTAAATAGTTTGTAATATGTAAATTATTTGTACATATTAAAAATAAAATCATATGTATAATTATGGTGTGTATGTAATAGTTTGTTTTATTTTATGTTCTCGTTTATTTTATTTTATAATATAATGTGTTTTCAAATATATATATATATATATATATATATATATATATATATATATATATTTACAACCTATATTATTATATATTACGTAATAATTTATAACTTGGGTAGAGGTTATTATTATTGTTTGGAAATGTGACATCCCCAGTAGGGTGTTGCATTTTAGTTGGTATCAGAGCCCAAGTTAGAGTCTTTTGGGGTTGTGGTTAGGTCTGTTTTTGCTTGTGTTGTGTGATTCTCTATGATTGGTGTTCGAAAGGATACATCTGACTTTGTTTTGTCTTGTTTGATGGAAGAAGAAGATGTTTGGCAGAAGAGGAACGCGTGCAAACGTGAACCGTAATGTTGACCCAATGACTGCAGCAGCTGAGGCTATGCAGCGTATGGCAGAGGTGATTACGCAACAAAATGAACGAGCACTCAACAAACAAGATGCGACTGTTGATGCTCTAAACTTGTCTGAGTTTAGGCGCAATAACCCGCCGCAGTTCAGAGGTGAATTTAATCCAGAGAAGGCGAGTCTTTGGATCCAAGATCTCGAAAAGATATTTGAAGGTATGTTTTGCGCCAATGATCAAAAGGTGACGTATGCTACATTTATGCTGAGAGGGGATGGTGAGAACTGGTGGAAAGGAACCCGACGCTTACTACAAGCTGATGGAACGGAAATTACTTGGGAGGTATTCTGTGAAGTATTTCTGGAAAAGTACTTTCCTGCCAGTGCTCAACATGCCAAGGAGATGGAATTTCTTGGTTTACGTCAGGGCAACATGACTGTCAATGAATATGCTTCTAAATTTGAGAGCTTGTCTCAGTTCTCAGACTATGCTCAAACTCGACAAAATGATGCGTGGAAATGCCGTAAGTTTGAGGAAGGGTTGAGGGTAGAGTTGAAGCGAGGAGTGCTACCCTTAAGGATAAACCAGTTTCATGCTTTGGTGGACACATGTGTACGACTCGAAGAGTTGGAGTCGTCACATGATCCAAGAAATCGCAACTTTGGACCAACTAGGTTCCAAAGAGGAGGCAACAACAGCAACAATAACAACCGATTTCAACGCAAGCCGTATTCAAGACCACCGGGGAGTCAGCTTCAACGTCCATCTATCGGGGGAAGTTCTAGTGGCAATAAAGCTGGTACAAATGTAGCGTTTACGCCAAGATGTTTTAAATGTGGAAAGAGTGGCCACATATCTAGAGATTGTTCAATCAAAGGGCCAATCTGTTTCAAGTGTGGAAGACCTGGGCATATTTCCAGGGAATGCAATCAACCAGAGAAGAAGCCAGTTGTGAGCAATGTTCGTGCTACTCAGCCACGATCTGGAGGGCGAGTGTACACGATGAGCGGGGCTGAGGCTTCACAGTCTGAAGATCTTATTCGGGGGGAAGGTGTCATAGCAGGTAATCTTTTGACTGTACTATATGATTCAGGTGCGACGCATTCATTTATTGCGTGTGACTGTGCGGATCGGTTGAAATTGCCTGTGTCTTCTTTGAGTTTTCAATTGATTATTTCTACACCAACTGCCAAGCCTGTTGTTACATATAAAGTATGTTTGAACTGTCCTATTACTATAAATGATCGAGTCTTTTCGGTCAATTTAATTTGCTTACCTCTTGTTGAAATAGATATAATATTAGGAATGGATTGGTTATCTTCTAACCATATCCTATTAGACTATGCCAATAAAGCCTTAGTTTTTCCTAAGGATGAGGATTCTGGATTTTTAACTGCCGTCAAAGTCAAATCTTTGTTGAGGGACGGAGCTCAAAGATACATGATGTTGTCTTCTTTGGAAGTCAAGAGTGAAAAAGATGTGAATGCTATTCCAATCGTGAATGAATTTCCAGAAGTTTTTCCTGATGATTTACCTGGCTTACCACCGGAAAGAGAAATCGAGTTTGCTATTGATTTAGTACCAGGAGCAGGTCCTATTTCGATTGCACCATATAGGATGTTGCCATCAGAATTGGTGGAGTTGAAGAAACAATTGGAGGAATTGTTAGAAAAGTAGTTTGTGCGACCAAGTGTTTCAATGTGGGGAGCGCCAATACTACTAGTCAAGAAGAAGGATGGAACTTCTCGTCTTTGCGTAGACTATCGTCAACTGAACAAGGTCACAATAAAGAACAAATATCCACTTCCAAGGATCGATGATTTGATGGACCAGCTGAAAGGAGCAGCTATTTTCTCTAAAATAGATCTGCGATCAGGTTATCATCAGATTTGTGTCAAGGTAGAGGATATACCTAAAACAACTTTTTGAACTCGTTACGGGCATTATGAGTATCAGGTGATACCGTTCGGAGTGACGAATGCTCCTGCAATATTCATGGACTATATGAATAGGATTTTTCGTCCATACCTAGACAGATTTGTCATTGTCTTTATCGATGACATTTTGATCTATTCCCAAAATAACGAAGAGCATGCTGAACATCTCAGTATAGTTCTCCAAATTTTGAAGGACAAGAAGCTGTATGCAAAATTGGCAAAGTGTGAGTTTTGGTTAGAAGAAGTTCAATTTCTGGGTCACGTAATTTCCAAGGAAGGTATTGCGGTGGACCCATCGAAAATAGAAACTATTTTCCAATGGGAGAGGCCGAAGACGGTAACTGAAATTCGAAGTTTTGTTGGAATGGCCGGATATTATCGAAGGTTCATTGAAGGTTTTTCTAAAATAGTTGGACCTCTTACGCAACTCACAAGGAAGAGTCAAGCTTTTGATTGGACGAAAGAATGTGAGGCAAGTTTTCAAGAGTTGAAGAAGAGATTGACGACTGCACCAGTGCTG
This sequence comes from Ormosia emarginata, assembly GCA_029884605.1. Lineage (NCBI taxonomy): Eukaryota > Viridiplantae > Streptophyta > Magnoliopsida > Fabales > Fabaceae > Ormosia > Ormosia emarginata. The sequence continues at coordinate 18,767,499 of JAQQTP010000074.1, read as the reverse complement.
ATTTTGCCAGATCCTAACGAGGCTTTTGAGGTGTATTGTGACGCTTCTTACCAAGGGTTAGGATGCGTGTTGATGCAGAACAGAAATGTGGTAGCCTATACTTCAAGACAGTTGAAGGTTCATGAGAGGAACTACCCAACGCATGATTTGGAACTCGCTGCAGTGGTTTTTGCGTTGAAAGTATGGAGACATTTTCTGTATGGAGCTGTGTTCAATGTCTTCAGTGACCACAAGAGTTTAAAATACCTGTTCAATCAAAAGGAATTGAACATAAGGCAGAGGCAATGGTTAGAGTTCTTGAAGGACTATGATTTTCAACTTCAATACAATCCGGGAAAGGCGAATGTGGTGGCAGATGCCTTAAGTAGAAAGGTGATCAGTGTTTCTACCATGATGATAAAGGAGGAAGAATTGATCAATCAGTTTAGAGATTTACAGTTGTCAGTGGAATTGGCACCAGGAAGGATTCGTCTAAGTAGAGTTACTGTTTTGAATGACTTGCTGGAAGAAATCAAGGAAAAACAGGATAAGGATCCATATTTACTGAATGAGAAAGAATTTTTGAAGCAAGGTCATAAGGCAACGGTTGAGGAAGGATCTGATGGAATCTTAAGATTTAAAGGAAGGATTTGTATACCTAATGATCTCGAGCTGAAGCAAGCAATTTTGCACGAAGCTCATACTAGTAGGTTGAGTATGCATTCGAGGATGACAAAGATGTATCAAGATTTAAAGCGGATGTTTTGGTGGCCAAGGATGAAGAGAGATGTTGCGGAACATGTGGCGTTTTGTCTGGTTTGTCAAAAAGCAAAAGTGGAACATCAAAGACGAGCCGGTATGTTACAACCTTTAACTATTCCTGAGTGGAAATGGGATAGTACCTCAATGGATTTTGTTACCGGATTGCCAAGAACGAAGAAGGGTCATGATTCTATATGGGTTATAGTTGATAGGCTTACGAAGTCAGCGCACTTCTTACCGATCAATATCAAGTTTTCGTTGGAACGATTAACCCAGGTGTACATTAGTGAAATTGTTAGACTTCACGGTGTACCCTCAAGTATAGTTTCTGATAGAGACCTGAGGTTTACGTCAAGGTTTTGGCGAAGCTTACAAGAAGCCATGGGGACCAAGTTACGTCTGAGTTCTGCTTATCATCCGCAGACTGATGGTCAAACGGAGAGAACTATTCAATCACTGGAAGATCTATTGCGTGCTTGTGTGTTGGAACAACAAGGGAGTTGGGATGAATTTCTGTCTTTGATAGAATTCACCTACAATAATAGTTTTCACTCAAGTATAGGGATGGCACCCTATGAAGCACTTTATGGGTGACGATGCCGAACACCTTTGTGTTGGTATCAAGATGGGGAAAGTATGACCATTGGACCTAATCTTGTGCAACAAGCTACGGAGAAGGTGAAGATGATTCAGGAGAAAATGAGGACAACTCAGAGCCGACAGAAAAGCTATGCTAATAAGTGGAGACGACCTCTTGAATTTGAGGAAGGTGAGCATGTGTTTTTGCGAGTAACACCTACGACTGTTATTGGAAGGGTTATCAAATCTAGAAAACTCAATCCTAAATTCATTGGATCTTATCAAATCATTCGTTGGATAGGTCCTGTAGCCTACCAGATAGCTTTACCACCTTTTCTATCCAATCTCCATAATGTATTCCATATGTCTCAGTTGAGAAAATATATTTCTGATCCAACACATGTCATTCAGCCTGATGAAGTACAACTGAAAGATAATTTGACATATGAGACACTTCCTGTTAAGATTGAGGACAGGAGTGTGAAGCAGCTTCGAGGGAAGATGATTGTATTGGTAAAGGTAATATGGAATGAGATAACGGGAGATGCTACTTGGGAGCTAGAAGACAAAATGAGGGAGTAGTACCCACATCTTTTCTAAGGTACGATAAAATTTCGGGGATGAAATTTCTGTTAGTGGGGGAGAGTTGTAACACCCCAATTTTTGGTTATTTATGTTTTTGCCCTTCTTGTACTATTTTTTGTTTTCTGTGTGTTATAAAATTAATTTGACTGTTTCGTAACTGTATTTAATTGTTTCGTGTGATTTGCTCTGAGTCAAGAAAATAATAATTTTCAGGCTGGGGAAAATCTTGTTTGATTATTTGGAGCTGGGCGATCTTACTAAACCCAATCCGAATAATACATATATCAATCTTTTAATTTTTAGGATTTTTCTATATAATAAAAATATTTATCATGCAAAAAAATATGTGGGACCCACGTTTGGCTTGTAGGACCCACATTTGCTTTGTGGGACCCACGTTTGGGTTTGTGGGACCCACTTTTAAGAAAAATTTACTAACATAAAAGGCTTGTAAAATTCTAGACCAAAAGGTTAAAAATCCATAAAAATGGTTAGATTTAGTAGATTAGTTAATTTAAAACTTAATTTAATAGATTAGTTAATTTAAAATCTAATTAAGTTAATCTAAAGGGGTTTAACTGATAATTAAATGGAGTAAAACCTAATTAGTTTTTATCAAATTTTAGTTAGACAAATGTATTAGTATAATTAAGTAGAAGATTAAGGATTCTAAGTAAACTAATGATTAACTAAAATACAAAGGAATCTTACTAACTTTTAATTAAACCTAATTAGGAGGACTTAAGCGTAAATAAGTTATTAAAAATTAATCAAATTCTGATTAGAATTCCTATAGCTATTTTTGGATTTATGCATGCATTATGCATTCAATTATTCAATCAAATGAACCATCCACCATTCAAATAATCAATGGCTATTAGTAAGCCTAAAATGTCAACAAAGGAGACAAAGCTCCATAATTGATGCTATATGGCCATGCATGATAGAATAAGGCTATTATTAAGCCAAATTTGTCAAAAAAAGGGGGCTGCATTTGTCTTGGAAGTCTACGGCCATGCATTATGCATTTAGGCAATCATTCACTTCCTTCATCATTTATTCAATTATTCCACACCTTCATCCATTTCTTTTCCTACCAAAGAACTCAAAGAAAACTTCTAAGTCTCCATTTCCAACACCATTCAGCCAAGCCTCTTCAATACACTTCCATCCATCAAAAATTTCATCCAACCCAATTTCCTAAACCTAAACCATATTCTAAGAACATCTCTAGTTGTGAGTTTTTGCAAAATCATCCATTTGGAGCTTGGAAAATCACTTTGAAGTTTCTTTCCTATAAGGTGAAAATTCTTGTTTCTTGTTTCTAATTTGATTTTTGATGTTCTAAGCCATGATTGATCCATGGTTTATCTTTTTCATCCATAGTTTATGACTTTATAATTTGTTTAAGCTTGTTAGGATTTTTGTTGAAGCTACACAAAATTTCTAAGGAGGAGTCCAAGGAGATTTATCTTCTTTATAGGTAAGAGGGAGATTTAATCTCATCAACCATGTGTGGTGGTGAGAAAATGGATGTATTTGTGGTGAAGAATCCATAAGGATTCATTCACTTGATTGTTTATTGTCTTCTCTATTTGTGATTGTTTATGTGTGCATGTTATTTTCTTTTCTATTTGTGGTTTATTATGCATACAAGCATGTTTATAGCTTTGATATTTAGTATGTGTTTTATTATTGCTTTAATATATGGTATGTGTTCATAAATATATGCATATGTTTATGGATCTATGATAATTGTTGTTGGATGTGCAAATATGTTGAGATTTGCAAAAGTGTTCCAAAGAACACAAGATGAAGAGCTTATGGTTTTTACTATGAAAAGAGAACCAATATGTTCTCAACCATTTTCTAAAAGGATAACCTAATTGATCTAATTAAGTTAAAGGATTTTTCAATGATTTAATGGATGAAAAATAATTTTAAACATGGTTTGTGTAAAAATGGTGATTTTCGGCCTATATATATTTTTAATGTTTAATTGATCCAAAATTTATTTTCTAAGTGCAAACTAGTTTATTAACCTAAAACGAATTCAATTACGATGGATTTTCAAGAGTCAAATAAGTAAATGAATTTTTACTAGAAGTCTAGTATGGTAAAGAAATAAATTTTAACACTTGAAAAATACTTATCTTTGAGTTTTTAAAGTATATTAGCAATTTTTAAAGTGTATTTTATGGTTATAATTAAATAAAAGAATTTTTAAAAGGAAAACGTAGAAAATATCACTTAGTGGATTTTTTTTTAAACGAAATGCTGTCAAAATTGATTAAAAATGAGCAAGTATTGAAGAACGTTTCAAAATGGCATTTAGAAAGCAAGGAAATATTTTACGTAGTTAAAGAATAAAATTAACTATAAAAGAATTTATTAAAATTGAATTTTTGAGGAAAACGTCAGAAATTATGACTTAGAGTATTTTTTGTAAAGAAAAATAGAAAATAATGTCTAAATAATATTTTGTAGTTTTGGAAAGTTTCAAAATTTAATTTGAAACATCAAGAAATATTTTATACAGTGAAAAATTGTAGAAATAGCTTACGCGTATTTAAAATGATGATTTTTAAACTACGCGATTGAGAAAACGTTGAAAAATATTTACGCGATTGAAAAACATTTGTAAAATGTGACGTAATTGTGAAAATGCATTAAAATTTTTATCCGACTTATGAAAATAGTAAGTTTTTACTGTCAGGCCAAAGCGGTGGACCCGGACATGTTGGGAAATAGTACTGTCAAATGGAGACATTCTATTTTTGGAATTATTAATACTAAGGGTATTTTTGTAATTATGGTGACAATGAGGATATTTATGTAATTATGATTCATGGTGATACTGAGGGTATTTTTGTAATTATGGATCATTACATACATAGAGTGGTATGTCAATTTGGTTGAAATTGACAATTGACTGACGAGATGAATTACACCGTGTTGTGGGTGTGATAGGCGTAGTGTGTTCATGTGGAGAACTTGGAGGCGTTAGTGTGCAGTAGATTCCACATGTGGACAGTTGGTAGCTCCTCTGGGCCGTGGTAACTGAAAACACACACTAGCGATCTCGACAAATACTATTCTTAATCAGGATCTATTGGGGACAGTCTGGTACTATGCCTGGACGTACACGACGTATTTGACTGTGTACTATTCACACGACGTATTTGACTGTGTAACAGTTGATTGAGGCAGCCTGATGTGCGGACATGTCTACCAGATCATTCTGTCTGATGTTTGTGTTTAGCTCCATGGAGTAGGAACGAGTCTGAGTACATGGCATATTTAATCTACATCACTGTGTGAATGGTTATAATTTGATTTATGATATTTTGCACGTGTGATAATGTGAATAGTTTAATTTGATTTATGATATTTTGCATGTGTGATAATATGAATTGTTATATTTGTTTGTATTGTCATTTTCTTACTTCTATGCTGGTAATGATGTAGATTGTCTCACCTCTTTGTATATATATTTTTTTGTATTATTTTTTATGTTCCGTAAAGTCGTTGAGGAACTAGAAGAGGAGCAGCCGCTGGATTGTCAATATAACGAGGAGCAGCAACCGAGTGACCAGTTCGAGGAAGGCGAACCTCGAGATCATCCATATCATATGGATTGATTGTAGCGTTATTTTAAAGAGAATTATTTTTTTTTGAAGTAATTTAGAAATATTAAAGAAAACATTTGTAACTTAAATTTACTAACGTAGAATTTATTTATTGAGTTTTGGAAAATGTTAGGAAATTTAAAGTTAGAAACAGTGATTAAATCAATTAAAGGTGATTTTATAAGATTAAATCAATAAAAAGTGATTTTAAGAAAATATATTACGGAAAATAATTTTTGACTAAGAATAGGAAGAAAATAAAGTAAGAAATTATATTATTGTAAGAAAAGTCCAAAATAATATTTTTAAAGTTAAGAAATATTTTACGAAGGGTAAAAACGATGAAAAATGATTTACATAACTCAAAAACGTAATTTTTAAGTTACGCGATTTGAAAAATGTTAAAATGTTTTACGCGATTTTTAAAGCGTTTAAATATTTTACACGACCGAAATGTTGTAGAAAAATATCGCTAGGCGATTTAAAAATGAAAGAATATTTTTACGCATTTTAATACAGTAAAAAATTGTTACGCGAATTTTTAAACGTAACAGAAATATTACAAATCATTGTTTACGTAATAAAATATTACGTGACCGTGAAAACGTGACAAAAATATTTTACGAATGAGAAAAACATGGTAATGTGATTTTGCTGTTAATTATACAGTAAACTTTACAGTTAAAATCAATATATGAATACTGTACAAGAAATTGAAAAGTTTGCCTGTAATTGGCGTTAATATACGAACGTAAAACAGTATTTGAACCTGGTATGAGAAATTATGTGATTTACCTTTGGTTGGTAATTGGTGCATTACATATGCATTGAAAATGGTCCGATGGACTGTATATGGCTAATTGCGTAGGAGAAACGTACACCTCTTGAGTGGATGCGATACACGTAGTGTAGGTCACTCGTTGACCTTGGGGGCATCGGGGTGCGGGTTGCTCACAATGGGCAGTTGGTAGCTCTTCTGTACCATGGGTTAGACCGATGCAACAAACCGATGATCCATACCGAGACACTATTCTTAATCGAGATTTGATAAAGATTGTCGTGTATGTGTTAGATGTGCAAGATATAATTATAGCACTTGGTCTGAGGCACGTGGTACCGGCAGATCTTTTCGATCAATTTCTTCGACCTGAGTTTAGCTCCATGGAGTAGGAAATCGAGTCTCTATGTTCATGCATTAACATAAATGCTTACATCTGTGAGATATAATAGTTGTGAAATATTGATTATGACAATTAGACTTTTTAAAATATCTGCTTAGTGTAGTTGACATTTTCTGTAATTATTAAATGTTAATTTTGATTGATAATATGTTGATGCCATACTTGTAATATGCTGTGTTTATATAGCTTGCTGTTATGTTATCTCTATGCTACCATGTTGGTATTGGCGTAGGTGATCTCACCTCTTTGTATGTATATTTGTATATTGTATTTATAATTGGCTGAAGACGTTGAGAAAGAAATAGTACAAGAAGGAGAAGAAGAACTACTTCTCATGTCTGGGAACGCAGAATTTTGAGAAGATGGAGATGCCCAGCTTTCTAGGATACGTGACGTTACAGTTTCGTGGAGGTTCGGAGGCGTGGCTTGTCCATTTGGATCGACAGTGTATATTTTATATAGGGGACCTGAACATTACCTATAGTAGGCTTGAACAAGGGAACCCCTATTTTAGTGTCAATATATATGTACAATTAGAGTTTCCACTATCCATTAGGCAGTATTGGGGAGCCTACTACCGTACTCCTAGTGCGATAAGTATCGTGTCGTCTGCACGGACACCTGTCCGTTGAGCTTCACGTAATAACGGATTCCTATCTGCTGAGGAATCTGAGGAGGACCCATCTGAGGGTTCTGCTGTTTAGTCAGACTTGGGCAATATGTGAATCTTAAATTATGTTTAATTACTTTGAGAACTTGGTCTGTATGTAAATAATCCTGACAGAACTTCTGTTATGTATAATGATGTAAATTAGAGTGATGACTGTTATGTATAATGATGTACATTATGTGTGATGATGTATAATAGTTTTATTTTCCACTAAGTTTATTTTATTGTTGTCAAAGAAAAAAAAATTACAACTCGTATTTTATCACAACATCACATTTTATAACTTGGGAGTAATTAGGTAATAAAGTAACATAAATGTGGCACCCTACGGTGGGTGTTACAATAACTACAAAGGTTCTTAGATTGAGGTATGGATTCAAGAAACAAGGTTAGTTGAAAGTATTGGAGAGTGAAGGTAAGATTTTGGCCTCTTGGCCTTGAGCTAGGTTGAGAGTAAAGGAGAGAAAAAATTTTGTGAAGCTTTGGCTTTTTGGAAGTAAGAAAGATGAGTAATGAAATGAAATGCAAACTTTCCTATAGCTATTTGGTCTTCAAAACCGTGACCTCCCCCCCCCCTTACACCAAAGGATTGTCCAAATACATTAGCCACCATTTTAGGCATCACTAGCCATTGATTAAATCAATGGTAATATTTGGTAGAAGCTTCCAAGTGATATGATCAAATCTAAGCCATTGGATCTCTCCTCCATGAAATCCTAGCCATAAGATGCATCTTAAAATTTGGAGGGTCAATATCTTCTCTACATACTTTCCATCCAATGGTCACAAAAGGTCCTAGCCATTTTATGAGACCAATCTCCACCATAGATTAAATCAAGAGTTGATATCCTAAACTTCCTAATTAAGCTTGCCTTTACAACCATTGATTAGATCAATGGTGAACATCCAAAGCTTCCTAACTAAGCTTATTCTCACACCATTGATTAAATCAATGGTGATCATCCAAGGCTTCTTCATTAAGTTTGTTTCTCAACCGTTAATTAGATCAATGATTGATGTTCAAAACTTCTCCACTAAGTCTTGTCATCCAAGGATGCAAATCAAAGTCGAGCCCTCTTTGTTGACTAATTTCTATTGGTTACTCTTGAAAAGTCTTTGCCACCAATGTTAACTTAATCTTATTAGTTAATCTTATTTTTATAGCTCTCTTATTGGTTCATCAAAGATGATTACTTCTAATTGGTTTATCAAATGAAGACTATATTCTAATTGGTTTATCAAGGAAGACTAAATTCCTATTGGTTAACCATCAAATTTGATCAATTCTTATTGGTTCATTTCAAGGGACTAGTTTTCTATTGGCTTAGAGAATTCAAGCCACTATCGTTGACTTTTTCAAAATTTAGCAAGCAAGCTACGCTCTCCTATTGGTTCGTCATAAAGGTTGTCATGATTAATTTCCAAGATATTTTTAGAAATTATTACCCAATAGACAATAGTTACAGAAATTATTATACAGTGGACAGAACATATTGCTTATAAGTCAGCAAGTATTTGTCCGCTGTAGAAATAAAAACACAACATATTTTTATTTCACCGATAATTTCTAAAAATAAAAGATTATGACACGTATCTCTAGGAATTAAGTTTAGTAAGATTCCCCGGCTCTGAATAAATACGTAAAGATTTTTCCCGGCCCGAAAATTATTATTTTTCTGACTCGAAGCAAATCACACAAAACGATCAAATATAGTCACAAAATAGTCAAAATATTTTTACAACAAACAAAAATTCCAAAACAGTACAATTTTGTCATTATTGTCAAATAGCTAAATTTTGGAGTGTTACAACTCTCCCCCTCTAAAAAGAATTTTGTCCTCGAAATTCGTAATAGTCTCCGAACCAAAATGGATACTGCTCTTTCATTTTATCTTCTAGCTCTCACGTTACATCTCCACTTACGTTATTTTAGATTACTTTGACCAACGAAAATTCTTTGTCTCATGTTCAACTTTTCTTGATTAAATAGATACCTCGGACTCCTGTGATTACTAAAGACGTTGAATGCTGCTCCATAAAGAAAATGTCTCCATACTTCTAATGCAAACACAGTAGCTACCAAACCCCATTCATGCATAGGGTAGCTTTTCTCATGTAACTTCAATTTCCTTGAAACATATGCTATAACTCCTCTATTCTGTATAAGCACACATCTTAAACTCCGATGTGAGGCATCACAGTACACCTCCAATGGTTCACTGGGATTAGGCAAAACTAATACCAAAGAAGTAGTCAAACACCTTTTCAACTCCTAAAAATTCTCCTTATATTGCATTAGTCCATGTAAACACCCGATTCTCTCTGGTAGGTTGAGTGAGAAGTCCTGCAATCTTAGAAAATCTCTTAATAAACCTTTGGTAGAAATCGGCTAATCCGATAAAACTATGAATTTTTTATGTAGTCTTCGGTCTTTCTCATGCAAGAACTATTTCAACTTGTGACGTGTCCACTTCAATTCCTTCCTCTGCCATCACGTGACCCAACAACTGCACTTCATGCAATCAGAACTCGCGTTTCGACAATTTTAGGATACAACTAATTCTTCTTTAGACTTGGAGAACCATACTGAAATGTTCAACATGTTCCTTATGATTTTGAGAATAGATCAGAACTTCGTTAACAAAGATAATGACAATTTTGTCTAGATAAGGACGAAAGATTTTACTTGTATAATTTATAAAAATTACAGAAACATTCGTCCCTCCAAACGACATTACTTGTTTTTTCTTTAACTTCATATCGCTTCACTCTCTTGCCTTGGCTCTTAACAGGAAGTGTCTCACTAATCGAGTTATCTTTTAACAGCATTGTATCTGATATTATGACATGAATTTTGAATAGGAATATTCTTTCTTGCAATTGCAATATATTAAAGAACATTATCAAAGTTAGAAAGAAAAGGTAGTAAAACTATCTGATATGGTATAGACATATCCAATAAAGAATTTGATGTTGCTTGATTTTTAAGAATGTGCTTTTTTTTCTGGGATACTAACACTTTATTGAGACAACCTCATAAGATATGCTTGGAAGATAACCAATCCATTTCAAAGATCACGTCTATTTATGAAAAAATAAATAGATCAATCTAACAGAAAAATTTAATCTATAACAACAATAAGATAATTTGAATAACTTGAGTAGCACGATAGGCTAGTAATAGAAATAGAAGTAAAAAAGTCAGAAGGTAACGAAAACACAAATAACTCTAATAAATCTACATAGTCAATCTAGCCACAAAAAGAATGGATTGAATCAAGACTATAATTTTGCAATTGTGACACATGAAAAATATTATTGATGTGTAGAAAGAAAAGATAGTGAAGTCATCTAATATGCTACCGGACCTATCCAACAGAGAAATTGATATGGTCCGATAAATTTGGTAGTGAACTCTTTAAGTTGAATAATTCAACCGACAAATCTAACAGAGTATGGATGGTTGGAAAATAACCAATCTATTTTTAAGATTGTATATATTTTGAAATAGATAAACAAATCAAATCAATAGAAAAGATTTAGTCTTTGATAGACATAGGATAGTTTAAGCAACTTGAATATCAACGATAGGTTTTGGTAAGAAAAGTAGAAATAACTAGGTCAAAGATAACGAAGACACACATAACATCTAATTGATCCACACAATCATATGCCATAAAGAATGGGTTGCCCCCCCAGAATTATACAGTATAGTTAAAGGATCACCTTTAATGACACAATCTCCTTTGTTTAAATTTTCAGCTCGGAACATTCCTGTTCCATTCGGGGTATCGAATCTCCCTCCTACCTGAGATTTTGAAACATGTACGTTACTAATAGAAAACTTCGTTTTTGGTGGAACACAACCTCTGGAAATGTGTCCAGGCTTTCTGCACTTGAAACAAATTATTTTCCTGGACATACAATCCTTCGTTAGGTGCCCTCTTCCACATCTCTTACATAATAGTAAAAATGTCATGGTCTGACTGAGTTTATCGTTACAAGCACTTCCTCCACACATTTGCCGCTGCTACTGATTTCCTGGTGATTGTGAATACGTTTTCCACTGAAATTGATTTACCTTCCTATTATTCCTCCTTTGGAATACCCAGGTTGCAAGGTTACAAGTTCTTGTATTTCAAGACTGATTCTTTTCTATCAAATCCTGAACCTTAACCTCCAGTTCCCTCTGTTTAGCGATCCTCTGTTCTTACTGTACTATCACATCAGTTGTCCTCCGCATTGCTCCCGTAGTTGCAACCGTATTATTAGTGTCACATTCTGCTTCCACACACATGCATCTATCATGAGCCATTTTCCTTTCTTCAAAGACAGATGAATCAAAATACAATGGAAACCAGATGTAACCATTTCAAACAATATTGTTTCCTTTCGAAAATCAAAACACATAGAGAAAACAACACAAACAAAATAGACCTAACCACAAACCCCAAAAGACTTAAACCGTGCTCTGATACCAACTAATGTAACATCCTCCGTAGGGCATTACATTTCTGACTACAAGATCATAATATGAAAATCATTTCATAAAAGGTTTAAGTTCTAAAATATGGATTTTAAAATGTGTACTGACTATGTGTATGCATACTAGACCAAATTCTCACTCCATGGAGGTTTTCACAATTTCGAGATGACTGCTCTGGTAAATTGTTGGCCTTAGCCCAAAGACAATACCCAGTCGTCGAAAGGAATCGTGTTCTTATCGGGTATCGTCAATGCGTTGCAACGAACTGCGTCACTAAGTGGCACATGGTACTTGCCAACTGTACACTGGTCGACCGCCATGCCTTGACGCCCCCAAGATCCATCATAGATCTCACTTTTCAATTCTCATTCTCTTTTCAACCACAAGGGCCATAATAGTTATTAGTTATATTCTGTTCAATGCACGAATACCTCAATGCATATCTCAATTTCATCATATGCCTCATTGCACATCTCAATTTCATCATTAAAAGGATTCTCAAATGAGATTAGAACAACCGCCCATACAATTGTCTAATATCATAAGATCAATGGATATTATATAATCACTCATACAATTACATAATATCATCGATAAATCCGGGTCCAGTACATTAGTTCTTTACAGTATCTTTACTATATTTTAATCGCATATCATTTTTAACATGTTTTCACATTCGCGTAACACTTTTGTTATGTTTTGAAATCGCATAATCATTTTCTAATGTTTTCTCAATCGCGTAAAAATATTTACATATTTTCTGAATCGTGTAGCGATTTTTCAACGTTTTCAAAATCGCATAGCTTAAAAATCATATTTTTAAGTCGCGTAAATCATTTTTCATCATCTTTCAACTACGTAAAATATTTCTCCATATTCCAAACATCATTTTGTACTTTCCAAAAATCAATGCTATAACGCACCTAAATCTAACAACCGCAACGTAATCGTCATTACACCACAGTTACTAAATCCAAGTGTGTCACAGCCATGATAAATGTAACTACTAAATCTCAGGAGTTTATATATATATATATATATATAACAAATATGCATAAGTAGAAAATACAAGCCTCGAATGAAATATAAATGTGTTGACTCATCATCGAATACAACATCATGTTAATACAAATACATGCCCATAATAAATGCGTAAAGTAGAATTATACAAATATCAAATTTAAATCTTTCATTACATAATGGAGACTACCAAATAAAGGTTCGGCCTTCACTGAAGTCGAACACGTGAATGGAAAGATCCTGCACTTGACCTTCCTCGCCATCTTTGACTGATAAGATTTGCCCTTGCGATATCTCCAAAGGAAAAGGAGTATAAACATGTGTCATAACCGAAACCTCTTTAGGGAAGAGATTTTGGTTACTCCACATTTCCCCAATGGGTATAGGAAACTCCACACGTAAAGGAACATAGGCGATGTTAGTCCCATCGTCGGGTTCATCTCCACACTGTACCAGGGTTACATCTCCCACATATACGACAAGTCCCGCTTCACATTCGAAGTGCTAGGCTTCTGAGCCTTGGAGAAACTGTATCCAAGTGCGAAACAGATAGGGTGGTGTGGATGCCATCACCAGGAGATAGAAGTCGATCCTCAAGTACAACTAATCAAGTCCACTTACACTCTTCTCTGTTTTTATCCAAATTGACATAGAACAGGGTAATACAAGAAAGAGGTGAGACACCTATCTTTCATTACCACTATGGCAGTAAGAAAACATCACAATGCAAAGCACCCACAAAGCAATACAGTTCATACATTTATCAACAACAGCAACAGAATTTATAACACAAGCAGCTCAGTTATAAGCAATAATGAGAATTAATGACAGTAATGATATTTATAGTAAAAGTAGATCAGCGGTCGGCAATAATAACCAATTTCAACAGGCAAATCGCCACAGGATTTCCAGTAAATTAGCAAAATCATCAGACAAATCATGTACAGCAGTACAACAGATACTTTAACAGATGTTCATGCTTAACAACTTATGAGACTGACAATGAACAATGCATAATGCATTATGGTACCAAATCCTACTCCATGGAGCTAAACATTAACCTTTTCAGAGTCAATGATCAAGGAGTAATGCCAATATATCGTTAGCCTTAAAAATAGTGTGCTTCATCTCATAAAATATTTATGCATCAATGGCTTATACGTGGCACCTCAACAGTTGATCGCTACATAGGACAACGTCTCAGTCCGGATAGTCAGTGTGTTTGCATCGGTCTACCCCACAGCACAGAGGAGTTCTCAACTATCCATGATGAGGCACCCGCACCCCGACGGCCCCAGGGCCAACAACATATGGCACCTACGCTTAGTCTATTCGCACCCGCACATAGGTGTTATTCTACTCTTAGGTATACATATGCATGACGACGCAATGCCAAGTCATGTATGTTTATCAGTGATTCATTCATCATGTACAATACATATGCATGACGACGCAATGTCCAGTCATGTATGTTTATCAATGATGTGTTCATCATATGCAATACCACAACGGTATATAGTCTTTATCAAATTACATATGCATGACGACTCAATGTCCAATCATGTATATTTATCAATGATGCATTCATCATATACAACCACAATGGCATATAAGCATGCATCAACATCAACATGTCATTTCTCATCGAGGATTAAAGCAACCAGTATATAACCCTTCATGGGGACTCACAACACATAGAGTCAAATCTCAATATCAATATATATTATGGCTTATCATAACCACTATTTCCCACTAAGGGTTTAACAATTCTAAGAATCTAAATCTTGATCAATTATGCAAATCTTTAGGTTAACTAACCCTTAGAAACCTTGGCCTCACATGCCTTCAAGGTTCTAAATTCCTTCCCATATTATTCACTAGTCTCTTAATACCAATCATTTAGTTTTTGGTTTCACATGGGATTAATTCAATTCATCATCGTCATTAAGTATTCATGGTTTATCAACTACCACAATGTCCCTAGTAGGGATACTTATTTTCAAAGTCTTAAGTCTTTGGTCAATTATGAAAAGGTTAGGGTAAATACCCCTTTAAAACTATGGTCTTCTCAAATACCATTATTCAACTTAATTCTTTAGCTTTATCAAAGATTATGCAAAACTCTAATTCTTTAGTCTCCAAGGTTGCACCAAGGCATCACTTGAACTCAAATCTTTCTCTCTAAAACTGTGGCCTCTCAAGGTTCTTAAAATCTCTATTCCTTTCCATTTTATGTAATGGTTTCTTGTTATCAAATCACTTAAATTTTGTCCACCAAAGTCAATTCCATCCCTCATGATTCCAAGCCAAAACCGTGGCATCATTGAGTCTTCAAAGTCCAATCTTTCCTTCTCTTTTAGGTATTAACTTCTTGTTATTCATTCACTTAAGTTTTTAGTTCATTAAGATCAATCCAAATGCCTAAGATTCAATGCCAAAACCGTGGCTTCATGATGTCCAATGTCCAATTTTTCTTTCCACTTTTATGCATTAGTTTTCTTAATACTAGTTTACTCAAAATTTAGTTCATCAAAATTAATCCAATTGTCTCTTTACCAAGACCAAAACCGTGGCACCCCTCTTGGGTATTAAACTCTCAAAATCTTCCATTCATAAGTTTCAATATTATCATTCAATCTTTGATTACATAAGTCTCATTTTACTTGTGTACAAAACCAATTTTCATCCCTAATTTCTAGTCAAAACCGTGGCACCATGTTGAGGTAGGAAACTCCAAATTTTCCATTTAGCAACCCCAACATGATCAAGCACAATTAATACATCAAACATATTCAAGAACATAATCAAGTATTAATCAAATTCAAGAATACTAAATCATACAATTTTTACAATTCAAGTAAGCATACAAGGATGGATTTCTCCATCAATATACATACAAAGTCTCCTCACCACCATAAGTGGTTGAAGTGAGTAGTCTCCCTCTTACCTAGAGGAGACAATGCAAGAAAACAAACTCCTTGGTTCCTTGATTTGCAAATTCGGATTCCACCTTCAAGAGAACCATAAAGTGGTCAAATTCTTATATTTACAAACTAAGGATTGAAAAGAATGATCCTTGGTCACATAGGTGACCAAGGAAAATGAAATTGAGAAGTGAATGTGAAGAAATTGAAGAACTTTACCTAAAGCTTCAAGCTTAAACTCCTTGAAATATATTTTTGGTGATTTTCAGATTCCACTCACCCAAGAACCCTAGAATGTTCAAAATCACTCAAATCACACATCAATGCTCAAAAAGAGAAGCCCTTGGTCACATAGTAACCAAGAAAAACGAAAATGAGAAGAAATAGGAGAGAAATCAAGAATCTTTACCTTGGAAGACAATGGAGACAAGGTTGGATTTTGGGCAACGTTTCTATATGAAACATGTAGAGAAGATATAGGTGAGTGTAGAAATGTGTTTAGTGAAGAGAAAAATCAAAAAGCTTGGTCATCCATGGAAGAGTGATTTTCAGATTTGGAGAAGAAGAGGTAGAAAGGTTGGATTTTTGAAGAGATTTTCTAAAGAGAAAGTGTAGAGGAGGTTGAGAGAAGTCTATAAATGGTGTTTATGGAGAGAAAAGCGAAGAGAAAGCTCTCCAATGGTGGCTGGAAATTTCAGATTCAAGAGGAGGAAGAAGAGATGAGGTGGAGAGAAAATGGAGGTAGAAATGGAAAATGAAGAAACTTTCTAAACAAAGAAGGTAGAGGAAGGGAAGGCAAGTGTAGAAATGAGGTTGGAGAGGAGAAAAGATGAACAAAAATGGAGGAGAAGGTGGCTGCATTTTCGTGGCTAGGATGGAGGTAGAGAGAAGGAGGAGAAAAGATGAAGAAGATGAAGTGAAGAGAGAGAAAGTGGTAGGTTAAAGTGAGGAAATTTTGTGTGTGTATTAGGTTAAGTGTGGGAAGCAAAATTGCTTCCCCACCAAGCCCAAGGGTGCACGGCCAAGAGGGAGAGGAGAGGGTTGGAGAGGCTTCTCCAACAAGGCAAGGGCAATTGGGTCATTTGGTGGTCAAAGCTTCTCAAAGAAGCTTTGAAAAAGCACACAAATTTGAAATAAAGTATATTTGATTTGACATAAAGTGGATTGCATTAGGATAAAATGATAGGATTTCTAATGCATGCTATTATCCAATGGATAATAGTTACAGTTGACAGAAGTTAATATTAATTTATCTGACAGATGAAATTTACACAGCGTTTTATTATTTCGTATGTTAAATTTCTCAGAAAACGTGAAACTTCGTAAACCATGTCCAGCCTTGGGTTTAGTAAGATCCCCTGTCGACGTTTCCACAGATCAAGGTTATCGGAAAAAATATTTCATTTTCCCGGCTCCACTCAATGCGCACGTAAAATGAGAAATATATTAAAATATTCAACATTTTCGGAAAAATTTTAAAAAATTCTCAAAAATCACAAATATTATAAAAACGACTATTCGTCACAAAATTTTCCAACTTTCGAAACGTTACAATCGTTTTGCCAACTCTGCCCAAGGTGCACGCAAAATGAGGAATAGCATTAAAATATTCTGCATTCGCAGAAAAATCCAAAAAAATTCTAAAAAATCCCAAATATTGTAAAATGATCATTTATCCTAAAATTATTAATTTTTGAGATGTTACAAATGTCATTTCCAACTTCATTTTCCACGTATTCTTCACTTAAAAATCTTCTACGTAACATTTTTCATTATTTCCCCTCAAAATCAACATTTCCTCTAAATCAATTATTCCAACTTAAAATTTCCTAACACACCTCAAAATCCAATGGGTGAGCTATACGTTAGTAAACTTCAAGTCACCAATATATTTTCTCTTTTATAAACTAATTCCATCCATTTAATAAATCCTAAAAATGATTCTCACTTGAAAAATCTCAAAATTTATTACTTTAAATCCTTTGCAAATAGTCATCTAAGATTACTCTTTAAAATCACTTAATTTACCAATCCTTGGCATATGAGCTAAAAATCACAGATACTTTCATCATAAAATCTTTGTTCATTTTCATGTCCACTTTCTTTGCAAATCCTTAAAATCATTAATTTATTATCCTTTTCATCCAAAACCCATAATTAGTAAAATACTTAAAATCTTTTGCTCCCAAAATAGCTTTGAGGTCGTGTACCTCCATGGTTCTTTGGAACCAATATACTTTCCTTTGTTATGTAAATCACATATTATTACATACACAATTCATCATGCATCATAAACACATACTAAAGCATGTTATCAAAGCAATAAAAATATTAATCACTAAACAACTATAAATATGGAAAGCTCTTAAACAAACAAGTGAAATAATCCTTATGGATTTTTCACCACACACACATCCATTCCTCACCACCAACACATGGTTGATGAGGGTAATCTCCCTCTTACCTATTGGAGAAACCTCCAAAGCTCCTTGTTTGGCTTCTTGTACAAGTCCTTCACCACTAAGAGCTTTTTAAACATAAAACAAACACAAGTTTATTAGCATCTAAAGCTTGAATAAGAAAAACCATGGATCAAAACATGATCTAGAACATGAAAATGAGACAAGTAATGAAGTTTCCACAAACTCCACCTTAAAACCCTAGTCCTTAATCTTGAAGAAAGTCCTTGAAGATGAATGATTTAGGACTTGGCCATAACTACAAAGGTTCTTAGATTGAGGTAAGGATTCAAGAAACAAGGTTAGTTGAAATTATTGGAGAGTGAAGGTAAAATTTTGGCCTCTTGGCCGTGAGCTAGGTTGAGAGAAAAGGAAAGAAAATTTTTGTGAAGCTTTGACTTTTTGGAAATGAGAAAGATAAGTAATGAAATGAAATGAAAACTTTCCAATAGCTTTTTGGTCTTCAAAACTACGACCTCCCCACCTTATACACCAAAGGATAGTCCAAATAGATTAGCCACCATTTTAAGCATCAAGAGCCATTGATTAAATCAATGGTTGATCTTTGGTAGAAGCTTCCAATTGAAATGATCAAATCTAAGCCATTGGATCTCTCCTCCATGAAATCCTAGCCATAAGATGCATCTTAAAATTTAGAGGGCCAAGATCTTCTCTACATACTTTCCATCCAATGGTCACAAAAGGTCCTAACCATTTTGTGAGACCAATCTCCTCCATAGATTAAATCAAGGGTGGATATCCTAAACTTCCTTATTAAGCTTGTCTTTACAACCATTGATTAGATCAATAGTGAACATCCAAAGCTTCCTAATTAAGCTTATTCTCACACCATTGATTAAATCAATGGTGATCATCCAAGGCTTCTTCATTAAGTTTGTTTCTCAACCATTGATTAGATCAATGGTTGATGTTCAAAACTTCTCCACTAAATTTTGTCATCCAAGGGTGCAAATCAAAGTCAAGCCCTATTTGTTGACTAATTTCTATTGGTTCCTCTTGAAAAGTATTTGCCACCAATGTTGACTTAATCTTATTTTTATAGATCTCTTATTGGTTCATCAAAGATGACTACTTCTAATTGGTTTATCAAATGAATACTAGATTCTAATTGGTTTATCAAGGAAGACTAAATTCCTATTGGTTCAATATATAACCATCAAATTTGACCAATTCTTATTGGTTCATTTCAAGGGACTAGTTTTCTATTGGCTTAGAGAATTCAAGCCACTATCGTTGACTTTTTCAAAACTTAGCTAACAAGCTACGCTCTCCTATTGGTTCGTCATAAAGGTTGTCATGATTAATTTCTAAGATATTTTTAGAAATTATTACCCAATAGACAATAGTTACAGAAATTATTATACAGTGGACATAACATATTGCTTATAAGTCAGTAAGTATTTGTCTGCTGTAGAAATAAAAATATAGTCATAGATAATTTCTAAAAATAAAAAGATTATGACATGTATCTCTCAGAATTGAGTTTAGTAAGACGGATACGCCAAACGATGAATTCACAGCACTACTTCCTAGCGAAAACCAAGAAGATCTCCGCTTCACCACCACAACAAACTTTACAAAACATAAACATATAAATAGAACAAGATAATAAAAAGGTGAGATCCTCTACATCAATACCAGCATGGCAGCGTAGAAACAATACGAATGACAATAATGCCAGTCAAACACAGAGTAACAAGTATATTCATGTTACCAAGTAATAGATAATTTAATACAAATAATTCAACAAATAATATAAATATCATAGAAATCACATATATAGTTATACTATTAATTAATAAATAACTTCCATAAACACATATCACAACAACACAGATGTCAACATTACTTCGAATATGAATGTAAATGATATGTGTATTGACCATGCATATGTACAATGCACCAGTCCCTACTCCATGGAGCTAAACTCAATTTCAGAAATGAACGTTTCAGAAGACCTATCAGCCTCAATGACAGTCTACGCTGGATCACAAAAGGAATAGTATTTGTCAGGTTACGTCAGTGCGTTGCAACGGTTTATCATGGCCAGAGGAACATATTATCACTATGAATCACTGCGCCTCTAACGGCCCCAAGACTCATTGTACGATCTCCACTATTCAATTCTCATTCACTCCTAGGCAACAAAAGTCGTATTCAATGCATGATAACTCAATGCATAACATAAATCACCACTGCACTATTCCCAATGATATTAAAATAACTGCCCATACAATTGTCTAATGGCATTAGTATAAATGGTATTCGATAGCTGCCTATACAATTACATAATACCACTGATCCATCCGGGTCTAGTACATCAGTCTTACAGCCACTGCTGTCATTTTCAATTTACCTAATACTTTTATTGCATTTTCACAATCGCATAACACTTTTGTTACATTTTCCAATCGCATAACCATTTTCCAACGTTTTCTCAATCGTGTAAAAACATTTAAACGTTTTCAAAATTGTGTAGCTCAAAAATCATTATTTTTGAAATGCGTAAAGCTTTTCCACTATTTTCCATTGTATAAATATTTCTTGATGTTTTAAATTCCATTTTGAAACTTTCTAAGTTTAAAATATAATCTAGACCTTAAATCCAATTTCTCCCATTAAAATTCCTTTACGTAATATTTTCTAACGTTTTCCATAAAAATTGCATTACCTTTAATCTACTAAACATTCCTTTTACTTCATTTACCAAAATCCTCTTAAATAAAATACTTTAAATTCGAAATCACTTTCAAAATTCATTTCCAATAATCATAACTAAAATTTGCTTGATGTCCCTCAATAAAACTTATTTCCATTTCTTTCTTGAATACTTTAAATCTCAACATTACCTTTTAAGAATTTCTTTTTCCATTTCTATTTCCCAAAAATCATCCTTTAATCAATAATAAAAATTGTTCCTTTTCATTTCCATTTTTATAAATCCGTAATCCTATATTTCCTTATCAAATCTCTTCTAAATGATATCTTCCGGCGTTGTTCATAAAACTATGTTTATTTTAATAAAATCATATCCTTGAAAATCATTATTCATTTACTTTCACTAAAATACCTTTAAACAAAATGCTTAAAGTAGTATTTTCTACTATGTCTTACAAAAATTGCACTTCTTTGGTTTAATTAGATATTATAGCTCAAAATTTCCTAATGCGATTCAAAACCCAAAGGGTAAGCTATACGTTAGCAAATTTCAAGTTTTAATTGTATTTCTCATCATAACTTGATTATGCTAATTTAATTCTAAACATTTAATCCACTTTCTTTGCAAATCCTAAAATCATTAACTTATAGCCTACTCATAAAAAAATCATAATTAGTAAAATAAATTTGAAATGATTTGTTCCAAATCAAGTATGAAGGCTGTGAGCCTCAAGGTTCTTTGGAACAAAAACAGTTTTTCTTTCCACATGATTCTCATCATATATCACATCACTCATGATATTTGCATTATCACATGTTCATGCTTACTATGAAAATAATAAAATCATATTAAGCATCTAACCACAAATTAATCAAGATCATACTATCAAAATCACACATCACATATAGCTAATAAGCAACCATAATAAATATCATGCATACTAAAACTATAAATCACATAAAACAATCAAACACAAACAAGTAAACTTATACAATAAGTGAATAAATCCTCACATGGATTATTCACACATACACATGCAATTTGTTCCTCACCACCATGGATGGTTGATGAGGTTAATCTCCCTCTTACCTTATTGTGATGCTTCCTAAGCTCCTTGCTTGTGCTCTTGAATGAACTTCTACCACCACCAAGTTGCTCCTTTAAAACAAAACAACATACATATATTAACATATAAGATATAACTAAGATGACCATGGATTCAAATCATGGTTTAGAACTTTGAATATAAGATTAGAAAAGAATATCAAGAATTTCACCCTTTATCCTTCAAACTTAGATCTTAGAAAAAGTGCTTGAAGATAGATAATTTGGAAGATGGTCTCAACATGAAAGTTCCTTAGAATTGCATGGAGATTTAAGATCTATGGTTAGTTTGAATTATAGAAGATTGGAAGATGTTTAGAGAGGGTTGGCCGTGAGTTTCCTTTGAAGAACAAGGTGAGAACTTTTTAATTTTTAAGAGAGAGATGAAGATAATCACAACACCAAAGTATCTTAGTATGGTACAAGGATTCAAGATATGAAATTAGATGAAATTTAGGAAGTTGGGAGGTGGGTTCTTAGTGCTTTGGCCATGGGGTTCTTGGAGAGAAAAGATGAGAGACTTTTGTGATAGCTTTTGGTTCTCTTGGATGAAGTGAATAAAAGATGAGCAAGTGTAGAATTTTGGCTTTTAAATGGTGTTTGGCCATAGAGCACAAGGAAAGAAAAGGGTGAGAGCTCTATGCAAAAGATGGAAATGAACCAAAGCACTCCTATTTATAGAAGATGATAGGATAGCTTAGGATATTTTGATCAAGATATTTTCATCAAAGCAAAATATCTAACCAAAATATCTACCAAGATATTTAATCAAAATATCTATCAAGATTTTTAATCAAAATATCTATCAAGATATTTAATCAAAATATCTTACAAAGATATTTATCCAAGATATTTCAAGCGAGATATTTATCAAGAAGATATTTACAAAAGATATTTATAAAAGATCTTTTCAAGAAGGAGTATCCAACTTCTCTTCTACTTCCCCCTTGCTTAGCCACCAAGAAAGCCTCTCATTGGTCCATCCAAAAGCAAGCCACCATCGTTGACTTTTTCGTAACTTAGCAAGTAAGCTACGCTCTTTTATTGGTTTGTCATATAGGTTGTAATGATTTCTCATAATGAGCTCCAAGATATTTTCCAGCAAGATATTTTTAGAGCCTCCTAGAACCTTCCTTTAACCTTGAGTCACATTTCAAGTCATCAAAGAGAAACTTCTAGAACATGTGACTCACTACGATAAGTCAGCATGGTGAGTCACTATTGAGATTTCTAGAACAGGTGAGTCAGCATTCTAGAAACCTCTGGAACATGATGAGTCACAGGGTGAGTCAGCATTCTACAACTTTCCATAATGTGGCGAGTCATCGTTTCTATAAGCTTCTAGAACGTGTTGAGTCACAAGTGTTGAGGTGTCACGCCAAGTGTCAAGCTTCTATTGGTCCTCCACGATGAGGCACATCCGTAAAGTTTGACCAGTTCCTCATTTTCTAGAATCCTCTAGAATATTCTAGAACATGTGAGTCACTAGGCTAGTCACCTAGGTGAGTCGCCAAACGATGAGTCATTATCTAGAACATTCTAGAGTGGGTGACTAGGCTTGTGTCTAGAATCATCCACTTGACATTTCCAAGAAAGATATTTATCGATAGCTATTAACCAATAGACAATAGCTACTGTAATTTTATCATCCAATGAATAATAAAACATACCCCGATTTTATTTGTTAGATAAAATCGTAGAACAACAAAAGTTCAAAAACTGTTTTTGGTTTCAGGTTTTGTTAGATCCCCCGGCTCCGAATCAATAGTACAAAATTTTCTGGCTCTGAAAATTTTTTATTTTTCTGGGCCTGTCTCGGGCCCACACATAGCCCAAAATATAAAAAATATATTAAATATTCAAAATATTCCAAAATATAAAAAATATAATAAAATATTCAAAATATCTTAAATATAATAAAATATTCAAAATATCTTAAATATATTAAAATATTCAAAATATCTCAAAATATCTAAAATATCACAAAAATTCACAAAAATCATAAAAATTATAAAAATCATATATATTCAGAAAAAATGAATTCGGGGTGTTACAATAGTCCCCCTCTAAAAAGAAATTTCATCCTCGAAATTTATGTACCTTTGTATAGATACGGATAATGTTCTTTCATTCTGCCTTCAAGTTTCCACGTTGCATTTCCAGTCACTTTACATCAGAGCACTAGTAGCAATGAAATTTCTATTCCTTTGAATCGCTTTACTTTTCTATCTTCGATTTTAACAGAAAGTGTCTCACAAATCAAGTTCTCTTTCAATAGTACTGTATCTAATACTATGGCATGAATTGGACCAGGAATATTCTTTCTTGAAAATTACAATATATGAAAAACATTATGAAGGTTAGGAAGAAAAGGATAGTAAAACTATCTGATGTGTTACTAAACATATCCACCAAAGAATTTGATATGACCCAATTTTTAGGAATGATTTTTTTGGAACACTAACACTTTATTGAAACAATCTCATAGGATATGGTTGGAAGATAACCAATCCATTTTTAAGATCACTTATATTTATGAAAGAGGTAGACAAATTAAATTAATAGAAAAGATTTGGTCTTTCACAGAAATAAGATAATTTAAGCAACTGGATAGTAACAATAGGTTTAGTAATAGAAACAGAAGTAAACAAGTGAAAAGGTAACGAAGACACAGGTTATTCTAATCAATCCACACAGTCATAAGCCATAAAGAAATGGATTGCCCCTAGAATTATACAGTATAATTAAAGAATCACCTCTTATGACACAATCTCTGTTGTTTTGGTCCTCAATTCTGGATGCTTGCGCTCCATTTAGATTATCGACTCTCCCTATTACTTGAGATTTTGAAGCACGTTTACTACCAACAGAAGGTTTCGTCTTTTGCGAAGTACAATCTCTAGAAACATGTCTGGGCTTCCCGCATTTGAAACAAATTATTCCTTGAAACGTACAATCCTTAGTTAAGTGGCCTTTTCCACATCTTATATATGCCATGGTCCGACTAAAACTACCACCACTCGTACCTCCTCCATATGATTGTTGTCGTTGTTGATTTCCCGGTGATCGTAAATACGTTTTCCACTGGAATCGCTTGACCTTACGATTTCTCCTCCTTCAGAACCAATATGGTCCAACGTTATAGGGTCCCATATCCTAAGACTAATTCAACTCTAACAAAATCTGAGCCTCGACTATCAATTCTTGTTGTTGAACAAGCTTCTGAGTTTGTTGTACAATCACCTTAGTTGTTCTTCATATTGCTTCCACAACTGCAGTCATATCACCACTATCTTGTCTCGCTTCCACACACGTACGTCTACCATAAGCCATCGTTTTCTTTAAAAGATAGACAAATCAAAACACATGAAAACCAAAGTAACCATTCCAAACAACATTGTATCTTTTCGGAGTCCAAGCACAGAGAGTCACACAACACAAACAAGACAATCCCAAAACACTCTAACCGTGCTCTAATACCAACTAATGTAACACTCTCCATAGGGCATTACATTTTATACTACGAACTTACCAAATAAATAATTAAATTGTAAAATATTTGACCATGGATTCACACCCTCCATAGGGCATTATATTTTATACTACGAACTTTACAGATATAACAATTGCTATAACTACCAACATAGGAGTTTCCTCCCTAATTCTCATAACTGTACACTACCAAGTAGTGTGATCTAAAC
This sequence comes from Ormosia emarginata, assembly GCA_029884605.1. Taxonomy (NCBI): domain Eukaryota; kingdom Viridiplantae; phylum Streptophyta; class Magnoliopsida; order Fabales; family Fabaceae; genus Ormosia; species Ormosia emarginata. Next base: position 18,741,740 of record JAQQTP010000074.1, on the reverse strand, counting down.
CGATAGCCTACATACCGTTAAATATAAACAACTGCCCATATAATTGTAAATACCAACAGCAACAGACAATGCCCATAGAATTGCCTGTAAATGCAATGCAAATGATATACAATATGATTATGCCTAAGAAAGATCCTAAATATATGCTTGTGTAATGTTTTGTTTTGAAATACATGTAGAGTTTTATTTAGAAAAGTAAGAAGTTCATTAGGAACTAGTTCAGTATATTAACCTGTGGTAAATAGAGGGAAAGTTCATCCTCACATCACATGTATCCTGGCACACTAAGAAGTTCGGGATGAATCCCTGTTCAAAAGAACCTTACAGACTCCCCACTTATCTCCTTTTGCCTTAATGATGGTGTACAACATTAGAGGACACTCACAGAGAACAATACTACTAAACCATTTCCATAGTCATACTTACATACTTATATACTTTGTTCGTTTAAGACCCAATCATATTTTGCTAGGAACTTTGGCTTCTTATGTTTACCTTTTGTAGAGAGGAGAATCTGTAACCTTATACTACATGCAACCCTAGCACTTGATCAAGACTACTTGTCTCCTTAGAAACTTCTGATTACTTTCCTTTTGGCTGAATGACCTTTCTTCATATAAGGTCACATTCTTCAGTAAACACTACCAATCCATCCTAGTTCATTGCATCTAATACCCCGCATCATCACTCATTAAATCTTAAGTGATCTCTAATGCAACACTATGTTGCTAAGGTGTTAGATAGTACCTATGGCAAACCATTACTCTTAGTTGCACTTAGGTTCTCTTAAGTTTCCTATAGACTCAACTTAATTTAATGAAAGAGTCTATCTTAGCTAACGCCCCATTCAACCTTACTTAAGGAAATAAATGAACATTTCTCTAGAACTTTGCATACTTAATGAATGTAACAAGCTTACAAGTCAACATTCATCCTTTTGCGTATCCTACAATATACAAGGTCCCGCTTAACTAGAGACTTAGTACATAACATTCCTTCTTCAGAACTAAATACACAACCTTATCTCCATTCAAGTGAATCTAATATAAGAGTGGTTCTTACTTGTAACTCTTTGTTGCTTAAGGCTCTAGGTACCTTCCCAAAGTAATCCACTATTCTTGGATCTGCTAAGGTTCATACCTTTCTCATACTTACCAGAGTGAATACTATTAATCCATCCTAGTATACTTATATCTATCACCACTCATCATCACATCTCTAGTGAAGCTAAGTAACAATAAATTACCATAGGTGAAAGACACTTTTCTGTAGCAAACCCTTGCTCTTGGTTGCTTTAAAGTTCAATCATAACATATGCATACGAAAGGACCATCCTCTTGTTGGATTAATTCTAGTAGCATACTAGACATACACTAAGTACATCCTTGGGTTTTAGATGTCCAAAGTTTAGACTTTTTCATCAACTTTAGGAGATAATTTCCCTATTGAAAAATACCCCTATTGGTATCTCAACACACTGAGGAAACATATAACAACGATCCCATCTAGTGCAGCCCTTCAAATTGTCAAACAAACCATTTTTCTAGAATCAGGGACTCGCGCCATGGCGCCACACTCCCCACGCTGCGGCGCCCATAGCAGCAACTCAATTCTGCATAATTCTGCATGGTGTGGTACTATTCCATTAGTCCAGTTCATGGATTTTGGCGATCCAAATCAGTTTCTAGGAGATTCAAGGTCCCTAAGTAGTTCATTAGCACATAGGAATTGTAACACCCCAAATTTTATTTTTCTGCATAAATATGAGTTTTATAAATTTTTTGATTTTTGAGAATTTTTGTGGATTTTTCTGAGATTGTGATTATTTTAATATTATTTGGGGTCGTCTGTGGGTCCGGGGCAGGCCCGAAAAAAGTAAAAAAATTTATGGGCCATAAAATTTTGTACTATTAATGTAGGGCTGGGAGATCTTACTAAACTCGAAACCGGACACAATATTGAAATTTTCTTTTACTGTGATTTTATTATTCATGGTACATTAACTACTGGTTTGTGAGCAGTAGTTTCTATTCTTTGAGTAATAATTTTTTGTAGCTTTAGCCATGTGATAGCCATGTGCTACTAGTCTTTAACAATGGTCAACATTAGTGGCTTGACATGCCATTAACCAATAGCATTAAGTCAACAAAAATAGCTTGTTTAATTAGTCTTTAAACTTGATGAATTAACTAAGTTAACTTAAGTTTAAGTGATAATTAAATGAAACAAATTTTGGTTAGTATTGGTCAAGGAGTTCCACAGCCATGTAGGAGTTTCTAGGACATTCAAGAGCTTATGATTCATCAAGGGTGACCAAAGCATGACTACTTGATGACAATAACCATGTGCTTGATTTCCATCTTGATTGACTAAGCATTAACTCCCTCACATGCATACATTCCACGACTATGAGCTTTAATGTAGGCTATCCATCACATTTCTATCATACTTTAGTCTCACTTAAATCATTCTGTCCATTCTCTTTCTTCTTCACTTAACCAAAAATTCCATTTCTCCCATTCCATGAAGCATTCAGCCAACACACACAACAACATCATCCAAGCTTCTAAAATTTTATCCAACCTTATTTCCTAAGCCTACATATCATTCTAAGACTCTTTCATATTGAAGACCTAAGCTAAATCATTCATCTTCTACCTTTACTACAAGCTAGGGTTCTTAAACTTTCAAGGTAAAATTCTTCTTCTTTGTTTCTAAGTTTGATTCTTCAGTTTCTAAACCTTGATTGCTCCATGATTTTTCTTCTTCAAGCTTAGTTTGTAACTTTGTGTTGGTTTAAGCTTGTTAGGGTTTTCTTTGGAGGCTATATCAAATCTTTGAAGGAAAGCAACTAAGTGGATTTTTGTCTTCCTTGAGGTAAGAGGGAGATTAACCTCATCAACCATATGTTGGTGGTGAGGAGATGACTTGTTTGTGGCGAAAAAATCCATAAGGATTTATTCACTTGTGTGGTTTTAAGCTTGCTTTGTTTGTGATGATCTTTGGTTGGTAAGCTTTCTAGCTTTGATTTTATGCTTGTTTATTTGATTATATGCTTGTTTATGTGATTATGGAAGCATGATGATTATTGTGTAAAGTAGGATGTGAATCATTTGATGAGGAAATTGTATGAGGGTTCCAAAGAACCTGTGGAGGCTCATGGTTTTGAACATCACCAAAGTGATGAAAAAATAATTAATCATGATTTATGATGCATAAATGAATTTTTGGCCAATATACCAAAGTGTGGTATTTTAAATCCAATATTATTTTACTAAGTATGGACTTTGGTAATTAGTTAACAAGAATTTAATTTAATGAATTTTTAGTAGAAAAAGGAAATTAGATTTAATGTTTGGAATTAAATTAGTATATTAAAGCTATAACAATGAATAGAAGGTACTTGAAATTGGCTAACGTATAGCTCACCTTTGGGTTTTCAAGTGCGTTAGAAAATTTTGAGATGTAAATCAAAGAAATTAAATTTTTATAAAGATTCATAGAAAATATTACGTTAAGAATTTTTAGAAAAAAAATATTTTAAAGAAGGCCAAAATGTCTATATTATGTAAAGAATTTTATAAATAAGTTTAGAAAGTTAAGAAATATTTTACGTAAGTGGAAAAAATGCTAGAAAACTCTTACGTGATTTTAAAACGTCTATTTTCAAGCTACGCGATTGAGAAAATGATTTAAAATCTTTACGCAATTTAGAAAACGTTTGAAAATATTTATGCAATTGCGAAAACGTTGAAAAATAATTACGTGATTTGAAAACATAAAAAAAATGTTACCGATTTAAAAAATGCAATAGAATGTTTATGCAATTGGAAATTACAGCAGTTTGCTATCGGGCTATCGTGGTGGGCCCCGTTATGTTGGAAAGTGATACTGCAAAAAAATGTGGTAATATACGGTGAAATATGGTTTGTATGTGTTGGATCATACATCATGCATGGAAAAGCATGTCAATTAAGGTAATGGGCCTAGGAGATGGAAATTACACCTTCGTGCGGGTGAGAATTGTATAGTTACGACCTTCAATGATCTTGGGGACGTCGGGGTGTGGAATGTCATATGTGGCCAGTTGGTAGCACCATTGCGTCGTGGTATCCTTTGCAAACACACCAACGGTCTCGACGGAGTTACTACTGTTTTCGTGATTAGTTGAGAGTGTCTGTATTGGACATGTTGCGCACCATGATTTGATATATTGGCACATGAATTGAGGCTAACGATATGCAGACATGTACTCCCTATCTTTCTCTCTGAAATTGTGATTAGCTCCATGGAGTAGGGAATGGGTCGTTGTACACATGCATAGTGGGTCAACATATTGATGTGATAATTATGCTTATTTGATATGTTATTTATGATATGATAATATGACTGTATGTGATAATATTGTATCTGTATCATTTACTATCATTTTCTATACTGCCTCATTGGTATTGATGTAGGGGATCTCACCTCTTCGTTATGTTATACTTATTTTATAGTATATGTTTGATGAAGATCGAGGAGACAAGGAAATAGATAACTCTTTTTACTACCAGTGATAGTTTTTTTGTATCATCTTGATATGGCGGCAACGCGCTAGATTTTAGGTTTTGTTATAGTTCAATTCCATGGTGGGATTGACGATTGACGCTTGGAGGTTAATTTAGATAGAGAACGGTTTGTTTATACCGAAGATTTGACTCTGAATCTAAGTGGTACTAGGGACGAAATTCCTGTTATGACACAACACGTGTCTGTGCGTCTAGAGTTCTTTATGCTCATTCTTGAGCTTTGGAGTAGAAATACCCATACTCCACATGAGGATTCTATGATGTCGACTGCCAGAACACTAACCCGGCGTGTACTGTATCCGCCAGGGTTCTTTGATGATAACACTGACGAGGAGGATCCTAATGAGAGCTTAAATCCTTAGTCTGTTGGAGTTCTAGTTAAATAATTTTTGTTTTGGTGTGTAATGTATATATTATCTTTTGGGAGTGTATTTATGTAAATTATTTGTAAATAAAGTTGTAATATGTAAGTTATGGCGAGTTTGTTTTCAATTACATTTTACGTTTATGACTTTTATTTATTTTCAATTTTTTCGCAAACGAAATTTTAAAATCAGTGTTTTACAAGATTAATTCTTTTACAACTTGGGTAAGTTATATTAGGATTAGTCTTAAATGTGATACCCTAGGGTGGGTGTTGCATTAGTTGGTATCAGAGCTCTCGGTTAGAGTCTTTTGAGTTTTTGTGGTTAGGTCTATTTTGCTTAAGTTGTGTGATTCTCTGTGTTTGGTTTCTGAAAGGTTACATTTGACTTTTATTTGTGTTTTGGTTGCTGGTAAAGAAAGCTATGTCTCGTAATAGAGGAGCACGTGTGAACATGGGGCACAATGAGGATCCAATGGCAGCGGCTGCAGCAGCAATGTAGCGTTTGGCAGATGTGATTGTGCAACAAAATTGACAAGCTGCACAATAGCAAGAAGCGAATGTTGATGTCCAGAATTTGTCGGAATTCCGTCGAAACAATCCACCGCAGTTTCAGGGCAAGTTTGATCCGAAAAAAGTAAGTCTGTGGATACAAGAGCTGAAGAAGATTTTTGAAGGAATGGGGTGCGCAGAGGATCGGAAGGTGACTTATGCTACTTTCATGTTGTTAGGTGATGGTGAAAATTGGTGGAAGGCTACTCGTAGAGTATTACAAGCACGGCAAAGGGAAATTACGTGGCAAGTATTTTGTGAAGTGTTTCTGGAAAAATATTTCCCGGATAATGCAAGGCATGCCAAGGAGATGGAATTTCTCAGATTAAGACAAGGAGGAATGACAGTGAACGAGTATGTAGCAAAGTTTGAGAGTTTGTTTAAATTCTCACAATATCTCCAGATCCAGCCTAATGAGGTTTGGAAATGTCGCAAGTTTGAGAATAGATTGAGGGTTGAACTGAAGAAGGGAGTATTACCAATACGAATGAACCAGTTTTCGACATTGATGGATATGTGTTGCAGACTTGAAGAGTTGGAGCCATCACGAGATACAAGAAATCGTAACTTTGGACCATCGAGTTCCAAAGGGGAGGAAGCAGTAACAACAACCAGTTTCAGCGAAAACCATATTCGAGACCATCGGGAAGTCAGCAACAACAATAGCAGTAACATGGAGGAGGTACCAATAACAATCGTTTTGGTCAGAATATGGCACCAACAAGATGTTTAAAGTGTGGAAAGGGTCATGTGATGAAGGACTGTAACGCCCCTTTTTTCCAATAGAAGAAGAAATGTCACACCATAGTAAAACGAAAGAAACGAAAATGCGAAAAATATAAATACATTGATTAATTAAGACCCAGTTCATATTTGTTATCTAATAAACAATTTCCATCTTAATAGCGTAGTAATCAGGTATCGAAATATGTGTACATTTTTTTTAAGAGATAATGATAAATATAGATATAATAAAAATCGACATGAAATGAAACCATACATTCACAATATATATATAATAGCATCAAGCTTGTTTTAATTACATCAACATGTGTACAAAAAGCAAAAAGCTTTACCCACCCCCAAGATGTTTACAATATATACAACCCATCACAATAGCAAAACGTCAGGCTTTCCAAAAAAATATACGGATAGCCATCAGTAGCCACCGACAGTATTAGCCCCTAAGACTGACGAGAAGGAATTGTAACAGGATCCTTCTCAGGATCCTCCTCATCTAATGAAATCACCATCAGAGCGATCAAATTTTGAGCAGAAGCTCAAGCAGTGGAGAGGAATGAATCATCTCGTGGGGTGTAATAAAGATCATCCCACAAATCCCTAACAGGTAGGTAAAACTCCAAATGGAAAAAAGCAGTAAAGTCAAAAATAGGTGGGTCATAACAACCCCAAGCCAATGATACAGTCAACTCCCCATGATAGATGCATCAGTCCATGTGCAAGTTTATGTGCCAACAGTTGGGACCTCCATGAAAGGTCATCCTCATGTAACCCAAAAATCGGCACGGAAGTGAAGACATCTCCAAGCAATCTCTAATTGTAATCGAGCCAAAAGCCAAGAAATTCAGGTGCTTCTTCTTCTTCGCGAACGTCTTCTCAGAAGTATATAATTTAAAATAGGAGGAAAAATATACAGGAAAGAGGTGAGACACCCAGCATTCAATACCAATATGGCAATAAGAAAACAGAACGACACTGGGCGCCCACATAACATTACAACACAAATATTCATCAACAGTAATAATAAAATTAACAGTAAGAGAAGGACAACCATAAGCAATAATAAAATAGGTAATGAAAGTTAAACGGTATTGATATCTCAAGCAGTCAATAGTTCAACCATCAGACAATTATTGCAATATCAAAAGCATGTAGTTTAACAGTCATAAATACTCATGCTCAATGAAATATGAGACTGACAATGTACAATGCACATAGTACCAAAAATCCTACTCCATGGAGTTAGACATCAATATTTCAGAGAGAATGATCAAGGAGTCATGCCAGTATCTCGTTAGCCTTAAAATAAAGTGCTTTCACATAAAAAAATAGCATTTTGCGCAATATGGCTTATATATGGCACCTCAACAGTTGATTACGATATAGGACAGCGTCTTAGTCTAGATCGTCGGTGTGTTTGCATCGGTCTATCCCATGGCCCCAGTGGAGCTACCACTGTCTATTGTGAGACACCCGCATCCCGATGCCCCTAAGGTCAACCACTATGACCCACGCTTAGTCTACTCGCACCCGCACTAAGGTGTAATTCAATCTCCTAGGCACACATCGCCTTTCCAACAAAGTCCAACGGACATTCACATATGCATGATGACTCAATTTACATCATGTATGTTCATCAATTGTATGTTCCTCATAACACAATGCATATCATGCATATTCATCAATAATATATTTCTCATGGAACATACCACAATGGCATATAGTCAATCCTCAACAACATCATTGCCACAATTTAATCAAGTACACATCAACAAGTACTTGGTCCCACATGGACTCACAATTCCATACAATCCATTCTCAATATCAACAATTTCATATACATGGTTCAACACATATCATAATTCCATATTATGAATCCAACATCCTTAGTTTCCTAAGTCTTGATCAATTATGCAAATTTTGGGTCAAAAACCCTTAAAAATCGTGGCCTTCAAGAGCCATTACTAAAACAATTTCTTCCTTCACATCATAAATTACTTATGTCTAAATTGTTTAATTCCCAAGGATGCACAAAACACCACTTGGATTCCAAAAATCCTTTGGAGGCCGTGAGCCTCCCTAAGACATCAATATTCCAATTTTTCATACATTAATTCTTTAATACCTAATTACATAAGCTTTATTTTATACAAAAGTCAAGTCCAAATCCCTAAAATTGGGTCAAAACCATGGCCTCCCTAAAGCAATAGGAAACCCTAAAATTTCTATTCATCAAATCCAACATTATCAAAGCATTTATAACAACCAAACTTTAGTCTCAATTAAGAACACACAAAACATAAAAAACAATCAAACAAAGTGAGCATCCATTATGGATTTCTCCATCAACAATCACACAAAGGTCTTCTCACTACCAATAATGGTTGAAGTGAGTAAATCTCCTTCTTACCTAAAGGAAGAACATGAAAATGGCCTTCTTGATAGCTTCTTGGTGGTTCGATTTTTGGCTCTCCAAGAACCCTAGAAAGCCATCTCAAAGAATCAACACCAAGCTTTGAAAAAGATGAATCCTTGGTCACCAATGTGATCAAGGGTCACGAAAATAAAGAGAAGAAGAAAGAAAAATGGAAGCTTTACCTTAAAGCTTCAAGCTTTGTTCTTGGAAGAAGATGATGAAGATGATGGATTTGAGAGAAAATCTTCAAAGAGAAAATATTGAGAATGAAGTGAGGAGTGTAGAAATGGTGATGATGAAACAAGAAAATAAAAATCGTGATGGTCACCTATGGGGCTGCAACTGTGGAGAGAAATGGAAGAGGAAGAAGAAGAGAGAAAAATGTGAGAAGAGAAAATGAAGAGAGAGAAAGTGATAGTGGAGAATGAGTGAAATTTTGGGTGAGGAGTGTTAAGTGTGGGAAGCAAAAATTTGCTTCCCCCCAAGGACCCTAGCCGCGGCAATGAGAGAGAGAAAGGGAGGTGAGTGGCTTCTCCTACAAGCTTTAGGTAGTTTGGTCATTTGTGGACCAAGCTTCCATGAGAAGCTTGATTAAACTAATTTTTGAATTAAAGTGGATTTGATTAGATATAAAGTAGATTACAGTAGGATAAGGTGATAGGATTTCTAACACATGCTATTATCCAATAGACAATAGTTACAGTTGACAGAAGTCAATATTAGTTGTCCAGTGGATAATAAAATATACGATTATTATTTTATCTGATAAAATTCTCAAAAAACGTAAAACCTCGTAAATCGTGTACAGCCTCGGGTTTAGTAACATCCCCCATCAACGTTTCCATAGATCAAGATTCTCGAGAAAAATATCTTATTTCCTCGACTCTGCTCAGTTTGTATGCAAAACGAAAAATAATATTAAAATATTCTGCATTCTCAGAAAAATCCAAAAAAATTCACAAAAATCACAAATATTATAAAATGACTATTTATGATAAAATAAATAAATTTTGGGATGTTAAAAGGACTATATGATCATAGGAATCATTTGCTTTAGATGCGCAAAGCTTGGTCACTTCTCAAGGGATTGTAATCAAGCGAAGATGGAACCTTCGGTAAGCAATGTTCATGCTGTCAAGTCTCAAGCTGGAGGACGAGTTTATAAGATGAGTAGAGCCGAGGCCTCTCAGTTTGATGATCTTATCAAGGGAGAATGTGTCATATCAGGTAATCTTTTAACTATACTCGCTGCAACTCATTCATTTATTACATATGACTGTGTGGATCGGTTGAAATTGCTTATGTCTTCTTTGAACTTTCAATTGATTGTTCTACACCTACTGCTAAGCCTGTTAGTTCTTCTAAAGTTTACCTAAATTGTCCTATTACTATCAATAATCGAGTCTTTTCTGTTGATTTAATTTGTTTGCCTCTTACCGATATAGATATAATGTTAGGAATAGATTAGTTATCTTCTAACCATATTCTATTAGATTGTTCTAAAAAGACCTTAGTATTTCCTGAGGATGAGGTTTTTGGATTTTTGACTGCCAATCTAGTCGAATCTTTATTGAGGAATAGAGCACAAGGATACATGTTGTTATCTTCTTTAGAAGTCAAGAGTGAAAAGGATGTAAATGTTATTCCTGTTATAAATGAGTTTCTTGAAGTTTTTCCTGACGATGTACCTAGATTGCCATAGACTTTTCTATCGATCTTGTACCAGGAGCGAGTCCTATTTCAATTGCACCGTACCGGATGTCACCATCAGAATTAGCAGAGTTAAAGAAGCAATTGGAGGAACTATTGGAAAAATAGTTTGTAAGACCTAGTGTTTCACCTTGGGGAGCTCCAGTGCTGCTAGTCAAAAAGAAGGATGGATCTTCATGTTTATGTGTGGACTATCGCCAATTAAACAAGGTCACAATCAAGAACAAGTATCCTCTTCCAAGGATTGATGATTTGATGGACCAGTTGAAAGGAGCAGCTATTTTCTCTAAGATAGATCTACGATCAGGTTATCATCAAATTCATGACAAGGTCGAGGATATACCTAAGACAGCTTTTCGAAAGTGTTACGGTCATTAGGAGTATCTTGTAATGTCGTTTGGGGTGACGAATGCTCCTGCGATATTCATGGATTACATGAATAGGATTTTTCATCCATATCTAGACAAATTTGTCGTTGTTTTCATTGATGACATTCTTATCTATTCTCAAAATTAGGAAGAGCATGTTGAACACCTCAGTATAGTTCTTCAAATTTTAAAGGAGAAGTTGTACGCAAAGTTGTCTAAATGTGAATTTTGGTTGGACGAAGTTCAGTTTTTGGGTCATGTGATTTCGAAAGATGGAATTGCAGTGGATCCAGCAAAGATGGGGATGGTTCTTTAGTGGGAAAGGCCAACTACAATGACTGAGATTCGAAGTTTTGTTGGATTAGCCAGATATTATTGAAGGTTTATTGAAGGTTTTTCCAAGATAGCCGGACCTCTTACACAACTCACAACGAAGAATCAAGCTTTTGTTTGGACAGATGAATCCGAGGAAAGTTTCCAAGAGCTAAAGAAAAGGTTGACTACTGCACTGGTGTTGATTCTACTAGATCCGAATGAGTCTTTTGAAGTATACTATGATGCTTCTTATCAAGGGTTAGGATGTGTATTGATGCAGAATAGAAAAGTGGTAGCATATGCTTCAAGACAACTGAAGGTACATGAAAGAAATTACCCAGCACATGATTTAGAATTAGCCGCAGTTGTCTTTGCATTGAAAATTTGGAGATATTTTCTATATGGAGCTACATTCAACGTCTTTAGTGATCATAAAAGTTTGAAGTATTTATTTGATCAGAAGGAGTTGAACATGAGGCAAAGAAGATGGTTAGAATTCTTGAAGGATTATGATTTTCAACTTCAATATCATCTTGGAAAAACGAATGTTGTGGCAGATGCTTTGAGTAGGAAGATGCTCAGTGTTTCTGCTATGATGATCAAAGAGGAACAACTGATAGAGCAATTCAGAGATATGTGGTTGTTGGTAGAGTTAGTGTCTGGAAGGATACGTTTGAACAGGGTCACTATTTTGAATGATTTGCTTGAGGAAATTCGAGGAAAACAAGAAGTTGATGAATTTTTGCAAGAAGAGAGAGAGCAGTTGAAGCAAGGTTGAGTGGCAACGGTTGAGGAAAGATTTGATGGGGTCCTAAGGTTTAAAGGCAGAATTTGTATACTTAATGATTCTGATCTTAGAAAGGCGATTCTCGATGAAGCTCATACCAACAGGTTGAGTATACATCCAGGAATGACCAAAATGTATCACGATCTGAAGCAATTATTTTGGTGGCCTGGGATGAAAAAAGAAGTTGCTGAACATGTGTCATCTTGTCTTGTATATCAAAAGGTGAAGATTGAACATCAAAGACTAGCAGGTATGCTACAGCCCCTACCTATTCCAGAATGGAAATGGGATAATATAGCAATAGATTTTGTTACGGGTTTGTCAAAGACCAGAAAAGGATATGATTCTATATGGGTCGTTGTTGATAGGTTTACGAAGTTTGCTCACTTCTTGCCAATCAATATCAGGTATTCACTGTAAAAGTTGACCCAGGTGTACATTGGTGAAATCGTAAGACTTCATGGTGTACCCACTAGTATCATTTTTGATAGGGATCCAAGATTTACATCAAGGTATTGGCGAAGCCTACAGGAAGCAATGGGGACTAAACTTCATTTGAGTTCTGTCTATCATCCGCAGACGGATAGTCAAATGGAAAGGACGATATAGTCATTAGAAGATCTGTTAAGAGCTTGCGTGTTAGAACAAAAAGGGAGTTAGGATGATTTTTTGCCTTTAGTAGAATTCACCTACGACAACAATTTTCACTCAAGTATAGGGATGGCACCCTATGAAATGTTTTACGGACGACGATGTCGAACACCTTTGTGTTAGTATCAAGATGGTGAAAGTATGACCATTGGACCTGAAATGATACAATAAACAAATGAGAAGGTGAAGATGATCCAAGAGAGAATGAAGGTGACTCAAAGTTGACAAAAAATCTATGCTGATAAAAGAAGAAGACCTCTTGAATTTGAGGAAGGTGAGCATGTGTTTTTACGAGTAACACCCACGACTGGTGTTGGAAGGGTTATAAAATCCAGAAAACTCACTCCTAAATTTATTGGACCTTATCAAATTCTTCGTCGGATAGGTCCAGCTGCATACCAAATAGCTTTACCACCTTTTCTTTCCAATCTTCATAATGTTTTCCATGTGTCTTAATTAAGAAAGTATATTCCTGATCCAACTCATATCATTCAGCCCAATGAGGTACAATTGAAAGAGAATTTGACGTATGAGATACTTCTTGTTAAGATTGAAGACAGGAGGATAAAGTAACTTAGAGGGAAGGATATTCCTTTAGTAAAAGTGATCTGGAATGAAATGACAGGAGATGCTACATGGGAGTTGGAAGACAAGATGAGAGAATAATATCCTCAATTGTTCTGAGGTATGGTAAATTTCGATGATGAATTTTTTTTTAGTAGGGGAGAGTTGTAACACCCCGAATTTCGTTTTTTCTATATAAATATGAGTTTTATAATTTTTATGATTTTTGAGAATTTTTGTGAATTTTTTTGAGGTTATGATTATTTTAATATTATTTTGGGTCATCTATGGGCCCGAAAAAAGTAAAAATTTTTATGGGCCAAAAAATTTTGTACTGTTAATGCGGGCTAGGGGATCTTACTAAACTCGAAACCGGACACAGTATCAAAATTTCTTTTACTATGATTTTATTATTCATTGTACAATAACTACTAGTTTGTGAGTAGTAGTTTCTATTCTTTAAGTAATAATTTCTTGTAGCTTTAGCCATGTGATAGCCATGTGCTACTAGTCTTTAACAATGGTCAACATTAGTGGCTTGACATGCCATTAACCAATAGCATTAAGTCAACAAAAATGGCTTGTTTAATTAGTCTTTAAACTTGATGAATTAACTAAGTTAACTTAAGTTTAAGTGGTAATTAAATGAAACAAATTTTGGTTAGTATTGGTCAAGGAGTTCCACGGCCATGTAGGAGTTTCTAGGACATTCAAGAGCTTATGATTCATCAAGGGTGACCAAAGCATGACTACTTGATGACAATAACCATGTGCTTGATTTCCATCTTGATTGATCAAGCATTAACTCCCTCACATGCATGCATTCCACGGCTAAAAGCTTTAGTGTAGGCTATCCATCACATTTCTATTACACATTAGTCTCACTTAAACCATTCTCTCCATTCTCTTTCTTCTTCACTTAACCAAAAATTCCATTTCTCCCATTCCATGAAGCATTCGGCCAACACACATAACAACACCATCCAAGCTTCTAAAATTTTATCCAACCTTATTTCCTAAGCCTACATATCATTCTAAGACTCTTTCATGTTAAAGACCTAAGCTTAATCATTCATCTTCTACCTTTACTACAAGCTAGGGTTCTTAAACTTTCAAGGTAAAATTCTTCTTCTTTGTTTCTAAGTTTCATTTTTGAGTTTCTAAACCATGATTGCTCCATTGTTTTTCTTCTTCTAGCTTAGTTTGTAACTTTGTGTTGGTTTAAGCTTGTTAGGGTTTTCTTTGGAGGCTACATCAAATCTTTGAAGGAAAGCAACTAAGTGGATTCTTGTCTTCCTTGAGGTAAGAGGGAGATTAACCTTATCAACCATATGTTGGTGGTGAGGAGATGACTTGTTTGTGGTGAAAAATCCATAAGGATTTATTCACTTGTGTGGTTTTAAGCTTGCTTTGTTTGTGATGATCTTTGGTTGGTATGGCTTCTAGCTTTGATTTTATGCTTGTTATTTGATTATATACTTGTTTATGTGATTATGGAAGCATGATGATTATTGTGTAAAGTAGGATGTGAATCATTTGATGAGGAAATTGTATGAGGGTTCCAAAGAACCTATGGAGGCTCACGGTTTTGAACATCACCAAGAGAACAAGATGTTTCAAATTATTTCTTAAGTTATGGATTAAAGAATTTAATATACGATATTGGATTAAAGGTTTTATAAAGGATTTTGTAATGAAAAAATGATTAATCATGATTTATGATGCATCAATGAATTTTTGGCCAATATGCCAAAGTGTGGTATTTTAAATCCAAGATTATTTTACTAAGTATGGACTTTGGTAATTAGTTAACAAGAATTTAATTTAATGAATTTTTAGTAGAAAAAGGAAATTAGATTTAATGTTTGGAATTAAATTAGTATATTAAAGCTATAACAATGAATAGAAGGTACTTGAAATTGGCTAAAGTATAGCTCACCTTTGGGTTTTGAAGCGCATTAGAAAATTTTGAGATGTAATGTCTAATTAAATCAAAGAAATTAAATTTTTATAAAGAATCATAGAAAATATTACGTTAAGAAGTTTTAGAAATAAAATATTTTAAAGAACGCCAAAATGTCTATTTTATGTAAAGAATTTTATAAATAAGTTTAAAAAGTTAAGAAATATTTTACGCAAGTGAAAAAAATGCTAGAAAACTCTTATGTGATTTAAAAAGTCTATTTTTAAGCTATGAATTTGAGAAAATGATTTAAAATCTTTACGCGATTTAGAAAATGTTCGAAAATATTTACGCGATTGCGAAAACGTTGAAAAATAATTACGTGATTTAAAAATGTAAGAAAAATATTATGCAATTTCAAAAACGCAATAAAATGTTTACGCGATTGAAAATTTCAGCAGTTTGTTGTCGGGCTATCGTGGTGGGCCCCGTTATGTTGGAAAGTGATACTGCAAAAAAATTTGGTAATATACGGTGAAATATGGCTTGTATGTGTTGGATCATACATTATGCATGGAAAAGCATGTCAATTAAGGCAATGGGCCTAGGAGATGGAAATTACACCTTCGTGCGGGTGAGAATTGCGCAGTTACGATCTTCAGTAATCTTGGGGACGTCGGGGTGTGGAATGTCATATGTGGCTAGTTGGTAGCACCACTGCATCATGGTATCCTTTGCAAACACACTAACGGTCTCGACGGAGTTACTACTCTTTTCGTGATTAGTTGAGAGTGTCTGTATTGGCCATGTTGCGCACTATGATTTGATATATTGACACATGATTTAAGGCTAACGAAATACAGACATGTACTCCCTTTCTTCCTCTTTGAAATTGTGATTAGCTCCATGGAGTAGGGAATAGTTCATTGTACACATGCATAGTGGGTCAGCATATTGATGTGATAATTATGCTTATTTGATATGTTATTTATGATATGATAATATGACTGTATGTGATAATATTGTATCTGTATCATTTGCTGCCATTTTCTATACTGCCTCATTGGTATTGATGTAGGGGATCTCACCTCTTCGTTATGTTATACTTGTTTTATTGTATATGTTTGATGAAAACCGAGGAGACAAGGAAGTGGATAACTCTTTTTACTACCAGTGATGGTTTTTCTGTATTATCTTGATATGACGGCAAAGCACTAGGTTTTAGGTTTTGTTACAGTTCAATTCTATGGTGGGATTGACGCTTGGAGGGTTAAGTTAGATAGAGAACAGTTTGTTTATACCGGGGATTTGACTCTGAATCTAAGTGGTACTAGGGATGGAATTCCTGTTATGACATAGCACGTGTCTGTGCGTCTAGAGTTCTTTATGCCTATTCGTGAGCTCTGGAGTAGAAATACTCATACTCCACATGAGGATTCTATGATGTCAACTGCCAGAATGCCAACCCGGCGTGTACTGCATCCGCCAGGGTTCTTTGATGATAACACTGAGGAGGAGGATCGTAATGAGAGCTTAAATCCTTAGTCTGTTGGAGTTCTAGTTAAATAGTTTCTATTTTGGTATGTGGATTGGTGTGTAATTCATATATTATCTTTTGGGAGTGTATTTATGTAAATTATTTGTAAACAAAGTTGTAATATGTAAGTTATGGCGAGTTTGTTTTCTATTACATTTTACATTTATGACTTTTATTTATTTTCAGTTTTTCCGCAAACAAAATTTTAAAATCAGTGTTTTACAAGATTAATTCTTTTTCAACTTAGGTAAGTTATAATAGGATTAGTCTTAAATGTGATACCCTACGGTGGGTGTTGCAGGAATCATTAATCAACAAAAAAAATCACTCAATTTGGATTATGAACCAAAATCATACAACCTTGACCTAAAATCCAAAAAATGAGCATCAATGGTGTAAATGAGATGTTCTAAGCTTCTAACTTCAACTTATGTCATGAACAAGTCATAAATAACCAAATAAACACATTTATGCAAGCCAAATACATCAAACATCTCTAAATCTTAATTTGACCTATTATGCACCATAAGTGAATGTATGAAGAAAGTGAAGAGAAGAGATGAAGATGAACATAAAAACCCCTACCTTTTGATGGTTGAGATGAAGATCTTCAAGCTCTATGCTTTTATCTTGATCCTCTTACTCTTGATCTTCCTTCTTCTTTTCTTCTTCTTCCTTTCTCTCTCTTTCTCCCTTCTCTTCCTTTGTTTTCTTTCTTTTTCTTCCTTTGCAGCTTTTGTTGCCTTTTTAACCGTGAGAGAGAGAAATGAGAGAATGACCATCATATCCCTTAGGATATTTTACTATAACTTCCATATCTGCTAAGAACACCCGAATTATGCTAATTCAAGTTTTTCAACTTCCAACAACTTTATAACAAATCATAGGATTCATCTAAATTATTATTTCACCATTCTCATAATTTTTTATATCTGCTACTAGTCATTCAGTATTACGCGCAACTAGTATGCCTAAAAATACCGAACTGACTTTGATTCTCTTGAAACTTTTACTATATCAGAAACAGACTCTCTAAGTTTATTTCCCTCACTTAGCAACTTATGCTATTATTTGAGTTATTTTAAGCTACTTTTCAACTTCTGTATTGCAACTAAGTGCCTAAATGAACTCAGTTTGTCACAAAACTTAACTAGCATGTTAAGCAAGTTATATGCTACCTTTGTAACCATATACAAGCCTAATCATGTTCTAAGGGTATTACATCTTGATTGTTGTTTAAAGGTATAAGATAGGATTTTGTTCGTAAACCTTATCTGCTTACCCTTGGTAGGTATAGATGTCATACTTGGCATGGATTGATTGTCCTCCAACCATGTAGTTTTGAATTGTTTAGATAAAACCCTTGTGTTTTTATCAGAAATACCTTCAAGAGTTATTCCTTCAAAGTCAATGTATCTTAATATGAACTAATTGAATCACTGTTTAGGGGAGGGAGCTCTAGGATATGTTTTCCTTTTCTCTCTAGGTGCAGAAGTTAAGTAGAGCATATATGATATATTTGTAGTAAGAGAATATCTTGAGGTATTCCCGAGTGAGATTGTTGAGTTGCCTCCCAAGTGAGATGTAGAGTTTAATATAGATTTAGTACCTAGAACGGGACCTATTTCTATAGCACCCTATAGGATGGCACCGTTAGAGTTAGCGGAACTCAAAAAGCAAATCAAAGATTTGTTAGATAACTAATTCATTCAACCAAGTGTTTTTCCGTGGGGGACACCTATGTTATTAGTGAAAAAGAAGGATGGTACCATGATGCTTTGTGTGGACTACAGGCAATTGAACAAGGTAACCATAAAAAATAAGTATTCTTTGCCTAAGATAGATGATCTAATGGATCAGCTGAGAGGAGCTTCAGTTTTCTCAATGATTAATCTTAGATCTGGATATCACCAAATAAGAATTAGGGAAGAGGATATCCCTAAGATTGCTTTTAGAATTAGGTATGGACATTATGAGTATCTTGTGATATCCTTTCGGTTGACAAATGTGTCGGTAGTGTTCATGGATTACATGAATAGGATCTTTAGACCCTACCTAGATTGGTTTGTAGTTGTGTTTATTGATGATATTCTAGTCTATTCTAAGACAATGGAGGAGCATGAACAATATTTGAAGGTAGTTTTGGAAATCCTTAAGGAGAAGAGGTTGTTTTCCAAGCTATCAAAGTGTGAGTTCTAGCTCAACCAAGTACAACTTTTGGGCCATGTGATTTCTCAGGGTGGGATTTCTATGGACCCAAGTAAAGTTGATGTAGTGTTGCAGTGGAAGTGACCTAGCACTGTAACCGAGATTAAAAGCTTCTTAGGCCTGGCGGGGAACTATAGAAGGTTCATAAAGGGTTTTTTCTTAGTTAGTGCTACCCTTGACTAAGTTGACTAGGGAAGGTAGTACTTTCGATTGGACTCAAAGTTGTGAGAACAGCTTCCAGGAGTTAAAGTTAAGGTTGACTACTACCCCAGTGTTAGTAATTATGGATCCTTTGGAGAACTTTGAAGTATACTTTGATGCTTTAAAGATAGGTTTAGGGTGCGTTCTGATGCAACATAGGAAAGTAGTTGCCTATGCATCAAGATAATTGAGGCCACATGAAGGGAACTACCCTACTCATGATCTGGAATTAGCAACAGTAGTGTTTGCCTTAAAAGTATAGAAACATTACTTATAGGGAGTTTAATTTGAGGTGTTCATTGATCGTAAGAGTTTGAAGTACTTATTTGATTGGAAAGAGCTGAACATGAGGCAAATGCGGTGGATGGAGTTCTTAAAGGACTATGACTTTGAGTTGAAATACCATCTGGGAAAGGCTAACATAGTCACCGATGCACTGAGTAGGAAATCCCTACATGTGTCTTGGATGATGATCCAAGAGAGTGAACTCCTTAAGAGTTTTGGAGATTTGAGTCTTGTAGTGACTGTATTACCGCATAGTCTTTGTGTGAGTAAGATGGACATAGTTAGTGACTTGAGAGTTTGTCAACAAATCTTCTTAGGGAATCCAAGAGAGTTTGATATGACAGATGATAGGATGATTAAGTTTAGAGGTAGACTTTGCATTCCAAGTGAATCCGGGATCAAGGAACGGATCCTTGAACAAGTGTTTAAAAGGTAAGTATTTCACTCTATTCAACCCATGAACAATTGCACTACCATAAACTTGCTTATCTTCTACTTCTTTGCTACTCAAACCACATGTATACAAAAATTAAGAGGACTTTATTCAAGGTTGTAATGGGATCATGGTAAAGAAAAGGAGATAATATAGATATGAGAAGATAAATACCAAAGAGAATAAAAGAGCATTATGGTACAGTTAGAGTGGAGAAAATGTTTGAGAACATTCATCATAAAGGACAATCACCAATATTTGACTAATGTTTTGTTGAAGATCAATCCCAAATTGGTGAATTGAATTCATTGTTAAACTTGAATCTTCTCATTTTCTTCCTGTTGTTTCCAAGCATCCACCTTTATTCTAGACTCTAATAATCCTTTGATTGCAACGGTGGTCAATTTTTTTTTTATCATTTTGCACACACACCCCCACACTTATTCAAGAACAAAGCCAATGCTTTCTTATTCCCTAAGGTTGGGTAAAACATATTTTTTTTCTTATTTTTCTCTCTTTTTTTTTTGAAGGCACGTAATGAGTTGAAAACAAGGAAGGGCCAAATAAGCTCAAAGGGGTTACATAAGGGAAAATATACAAGGATGGCTATTTGTTCAAATTAGCTATTTCAAAATGCCTCAATCATATTTATGTATGCATGTGAAAATGTAGCCTAAAAAAGAATCAAAGCAAGTTCTAGAGTATTAATTCCATGAGTGAAAATCACACAAGAAAGAAGATAATGTTACAGATATTCAATCCATTTATCTATAGGCTCAAAATCTCACAAGGTATATTTCTATCATTCTCAATCCACTATATCAACATTCATATCCAAGCTTGTGAAATTTAAGAAAGAAGACAATTTATTCAACCATGCTATGATCCCTGAATTTCAATTGTTTCAAAGGATGTGAGAGTGCATTCGCTTAAATCTTTCAAAGGAAATCAAATAGCAAAACTTTGTTACTTCTACAAATAAATACTAAATAGTTACTATCCCAACTAAAATGCGTCTCAAGAGTAATAAATTGTTTCCAAAATTTACTCCTTTCTTTGCCATCCTTAATTGGTTTTACTACGAATAGGTTTCTAACAGTCATATCACTAAACATACTTCCCAATTTAAATGCGTCTCAGGAGTGAAATTACTCCTTACTCTGCCATCATTCATTAGTTTAGTAAGTCCATGACAATCATATCATACTTCCCAAAAAAGAAAAAAAAATTGGTCAACTATCCTTCCCCCCAACTAGATCACAACATTGTCCTCAATGTTAAAATATAGATGAGTAAAGGATAGAAGATATTACCTGTTGGAGAAATCTGACACAAATTTAAACAAAAACAAAGTACGACAAATAAAATCAAAAGTAAAAGAAAGCTATAAACGAAGTATCAAATCTAGCTTTTTTTTTCATCCTGCTTCCCTCACTGCTTCCTGCTGACCAATCTGTCTGAGCTATTGTTGGGTCAGGTTTATGAACAAAGCTTCTAATTTATCAATCAACTCATTAATAGTGGAAGCAGAGATAAGAAGTTGTCTTGCCGAAGGTGTGATAAATTTCTATTCCATAGCATGGTCAAGAAAGATTAACAAAATATCAAAGAAATTATTTACATTCAACAAACCTATGGGTTTATGTTGGATGTTTAGTTGGGTCCAAGAGATAATTTCAAAAACTTCTTCCAAGGTACCAAAATCACCTAGTAAGGCAATAAATGCATTAAAGTTTTCAAGCATTATTTTCATTCGTTCATGCATTGATGATACCTTAAGTTCCTCCCCAATTGTCTTTCCAGTGATGTTCTGTTGAGCTAAAGGTTCAGGAATGACACCTAAAACTTGACTGCCTCCTATATATGCAGCAAGTGATACAACCCCCATTAACCCACAACAACCTCCCCCATATACAAGATGAATTTTCCTCCCAGCAAGTGATCGACCAAGAAGGGTAGTTACGTTTACAAACTCTAAACCCTTCCTATACTTAGACCCACAAAATACACAGATATTTTTAATTTGACAAACAGAAACACTTTCCATCTCTATACTCACCTTTCTCTCTGAATGATTCTGAGTTAGAGGAAAGTAGAGAAAATGAAGTGTTTAAATAGGAAAAAGAATGGAAAGGGTAATAATAGCACCTATAAGAGTAGGTTGGCTGTTGTCATAAAAGTTTGAAATTAAGAAACACATAATCTTTTTTTTTTTTTTTTGTTTTGTTTTGTTTTTGTTTTTGTTTTTGTTTTTGTTTTTGTTTTTGTTTTTTTTTACTTCAAGAAAACCATCAAGGTAAAGAAGTCTAGAAACCCCTGAAGGACCCTGCTCAAAGGATCGTCTGTCCAAAACTAAAATACAGCAAAATCATACAAAGATAAAAGAAATATAATAGCAAATGATGACATACCTTTATGTATAGTTTTCATGGCGTGTCTTTATACTGCACGTCATGAGTGTAGTAGTGGCATATCTTTATACTGCGTGTCACCAGTGCAGTAGACACTCACGTCCGTTTATTCGAAGAAAAGAAAAAGAAAAAACCATCATGGGTTTCCATCCTGGGTTTGGAACTTGGAGAGCTCACACTTGGGCTCGTAACATCAACAAAGATGCTAAAATCTGAAACCCATAATGTCCAAGATCCAGAATGTCTCATCCCACGGTGCTGAGAGCCCCTTCTAATAAAAGAGAGGATCAAGCTCAGATGCCTCATACGCTTTGGCAGCCGCGGGTTACTTCTCACTAATAACCAGAGTGGGACGCTTTTGCCTGTCCATCAACTCCACAGTGCCTAGATGGTAAATATTGGGTTATGGAGTGCGGCTCTCTACAGAGTATGGTTCATGATCCTTTTTTAAGGACCAGCGTGCAAAGGTCCACCCGAGTCAATGACGGGTTAGCCAAAGGCTGGGGCTCCACAACTAGTTAAAGCCATGGTACTCCTTCCAGATTGCCTTTGTTCAAACATTTTTTTCTTTTTTTTTCTTTTTTAGAAAACATGAAGAAGATAATATGTACAGATTGTTGTGGATATGGCTCACATCTGCCTCTAGTTTAACGTTCAGTAATGGCTTAAACGCCTTCTATAAGTCAAGGATAAGCTTCCCATCTAATTTTCTTATAAATTAGCAAACAAGGTCTTTTAGAGTCAGATTCCCAAGACTGTAGCGTTTTTCTTCATCTTTGAAGAGATTCCACAAATTAAGAAGTTCACGATGCACCAATCCACAAGAATGCATCTCAAGAGTCAATAAGATATCATCAAATGACTCCTTACTCAGTACATTCTTAATGAAGAAAATTTTATCTTCTCTGTTTGTGGAAACAATCCCCAAAGAATGACATCGCTTGTTACAATTCCATCGTCCACATTTGTGACAGACTTATAACCTTTTTGCTCTTCTCCTTTTAGAATATGAACTTCTTCCAAGACCTAGCATGTATGAGTCAAATGAAATTGAAGACTCACCTGCTCATCGGACCTTTGCTTTAATTATCCAACGTATATCTTTTGGCATACCCTTGTGCATTAACAATCTCAATCTTTCACATCTAACTTTGTAGATTTTTGTCAGAACATTTTGAGGGAGAGAAGGAAAATGTTTTCTCAGGTTTGAAAGAATGACATCCATTTTAAAGGAGAAGAAGGATTCAGTTATTTTGGGAAATTGAAAAAAAAACCGACTTGAGAGTCACAGAGTATCGTTATCCACCACTTAACCGGCAACACAAAGAACTGCAAAAATAAGGCAACAAAATTAGAATAAATTCTATTCATAACAAGGATCAGAAAGAAAGATGAATTCTACCTCTTCAACTTGGTTTTCTAGAAATGGTTTGAGCCTTTGTCCATTAACTTTAAACACATTACCATTCCTAGGATTCTCAATATCTACGGCCCCATGAGGATGCACATGTTTGACAACAAAATGACCACTCCACCTAGATATCAATTTTCCAGGGAATAGGTGTAGGCGAGAATTATAAAGCAAAACTTTTTGACCAATTTCAAAAGATTTTCTCAAAATTGTCTTGTCATGAAAAGCTTTTGTTCTAGCTTTATAAATCTTTCAATTTTCATATGCATCATTTCTCAATTCCTCAAGTTCATTTAATTGCAATTTGCGTATCTTGCAAGCATCATCGAGATTTAGATTGAACACTTTAATGGCCCAAAATGCTTTATGTTCCAATTCTACAGGCAAGTGATAAGGTTTTCCATAGAGTAACCGATAGGGTGACATGCCCAAGGATGTTTTGAAAGCAGTACGGTAAGCCCAAAGTGCATCGTTTAGTCTTAAAGACCAATTTTTACGATTTGGGTTAACCGTTTTTTCAAAAATTTGTTTAATCTCCCTATTTGCCAATTCAACTTGTCCACTTGTCTAAGGGTGATAAGGGGTGGCAATTTTGTGTGTAATATCATATTCTTTCATTAAAGATTCAAATGGTTTATTACAAAAATGTGTTCCCCCATCACTGATGATAGCTCGAGGGATTCCAAATCGACGCAAGATCGTCATGGGATGAAGAAGTTATTTTGGTGGCATAGGATGAAAAGAGATATCGCTAGATGCATATCGTCCTATTTGGTTTGTCAGAAAACAAAGATTGAACATCAAAGACCGTCAGAATTTTTGTAACCCTTAACTATTCCCGAATGGAAGTGGGATAGTATTGCCATGGACTTTGTTGTTGGATTGCTAAGGACAAAAAGAGGATATGATTCGATATAGGTAATTGTGGATCGACTTACAAAGTCAGCACACTTTTTATTGATCAACATAAGGTATTCGTTGGAAAAGTTGACTCAATTGTATATTGGTGAAATTGTCAGACTACATGGTGTGCCTACAAGTATCATTTCTGACAGAGACCTGAGATTTACATCAAAATTTTGGCAAAGTCTTCAAGAAGCAATGAGGACAAAGCTACGATTGAGTTCTGCATACCATCCTCAGACTGATGGCCAATCAGAAAGAACAACACAATCATTGGAAGATTTGTTGAGAGCAGTGCCATAGAGCAGACTAGAAGTTAGGATGAAATTTTACCATTAGTAGAATTTACCTACAATAACAGTTACCATTCGAGCAAAGGGATGGCACCCTATGAGGCTCTGTATGGACGAAGATGCCAAACACCTTTATGTAGGTATCAAGATGGAGAGCGACTTACAGTCGGACCTGATCTTATCCAATAGACAACTGAGAAGGTTAAGATGATTAAGGATGAGAATAACTTAGAGTCGACAAAAGAGCTATGCAGACCAAAGGAGGAAGCCTCTTGAATTCGAGGAAGGAGAGCATGTGTTCCTGAAAGTCACGCCTATGACTGGGGTCGGTCGGGTTCTCAAATGTAGAAAGCTGACTCCAAAATTCCTTGGACCTTATCAAATTCTTCATCGGATAGGTCCTATTGCTTACTAAATAGCTTCAGCACATTTTCTTTCAAATCTTCATAATGTCTTTCATGTGTCATAACTTCGAAAATACATTCCGGGTCCTAATCATGTCATAGCACCCGATTCAGAACAATTAAAGGAAAACTTGACTTATGAAATAACTCCTATGAGGATTGAGGATAGGAGAGTGAAGGAACTCAGAGGGAAAGACATTTCATTAGTAAAAGTGATCTGGAACGAAACAACTGGAGATGCGATATGAGAGTTGGAGGACAAGATAAAGGAGTAATACCCAGAACTATTTTAAGGTATGAAAATTTCGAGGACGAAATTCTTATTTGTTGGGGAGAGATGTAACACCCCAAATTTTATTTGTTTTATGATAAATGTTCATTTTCTAATATTTGTGATTTTTGGAAATTTTTTTGGATTTTTCTGAAAATGTAAAATATTTTAATATTATTCCTCGTTTTGCATGCAAACTGAGCAGAGCCGAGAAAATGAGATATTTTTCCCAAGAACCTTGATCTGTGGAAACGTCGACGGGAGATCTTACTAAACCCAAGGCTGGACATGGTTTATGAGATTTCACGTTTTTTGAAAAAATTTAATAGATAAAATAATGAAACGCTGTGTAAATTTTATCTGTAAGATAAATTAATACCGACTTCTATCGACTATAGTAATTGTCCATTAGATAATAACATGTATTAAAAACCCAATCACATTATCCTAATATAATCTACTTTAAGTCTAATCAAACCCACTTTAATTCAAATTTATTGTATTTTAATCAAAGCTTCTCAAAGAAGCTTTGACTACCAAATGACCAAGCATGACCTTGGCTTGTTGGTGAAGCCAAAACTTCCCCCTTCTCTCTCTCCATTGTCATGGCAATGCTTGCCTTGGGGAGGCAAAAATTTGCCTCCACACTTAGCCAAATATTCACCAAAAACATTATTTCTCCTACAACACTTTCTCTCTCTAGTTTTCTTCTTCAAAATTCTCTCCACCTTCTCTCTTCTTCTCCTTCTCCCTTATGAAATTGCACCCCCATTAGCAACCATTTTCCTTCATTTTTCTCTTCACCAAGACCATTTCCATACTCATCTTAACCTCCTCTACCTTTTCTATTTAGAAATTTTCTTCAAAATCCAACCTTTCCTCCATTGTCATCCAAGATAAAGTTTCAAGCTTTATGATAAAGTTTTCATTTTCCTTCTTCTTTCTCTTCATTTTTGTGCTCCATGGTCTCTTTGATGACCATGGATATCTTCTCTTTCAACCCTTGATGTTGATTCATTGTCTTGAAATTCCTAGGGTTTTGGAAGCTCAAAACAGAACCCACCAAGGAGCACCTAGGAAGCCATTTTCGTGATTCTCCTTTAGGTAAGAGGGAGACTACTAACTTTAACCATTTTTGGTGGTGAGGGAACCTTTGTATGCTTACTTTATTTTGATGATTTTGTATGTTTATGTATTCTTGAATTGAATTAATGTTTGAATGGTGAACTTGAATGTGTTGGATGTGTTGAAAATGCTTGATCATGTTAGGGTTGTTAAATGAAAAATTTAGAGTTTCCTACCCTAATGTGATGCCACGGTTTTGACTAGGATTTAGGGATATAAATTGGTTTTTGTGTACAATACAATAGAGCTTATGTGATTACATGTTGAATGATAATATTACAATTAATGAATGAAAAATTTTAAGGGTTTAATACCCCAAAGTGATGCCACGGTTTTGACTTGAATCTTGAAGGATTGGATTGGATTGGTGTGCACTAAAATTTAAGTGATTAGATATCAAAAGACTAATGCATACCATGTAAAGAAATTGGAACCATGATGGTCTAGTGAGGCCATGGTTTTTAGAGAAAGTTTAGAGTTTAAATGATGCCTTGATGCATCCTTGAAGATTTAGAATTTAGAGACATGCATAATCCATAATTAAGTGGAAGAATTAAATTGAGTAATAACTCTTGAGAGTGTTATGGTTTTGAAGGGTTACCTAGCCTAAAAATTGTCATAATTGATCTAAGTATAAGACTTTGAAAATATGGACTTGTGATAATAGATGAACCCTAAATACATATTGATGTTGAGGATTGATTCTATGTTGTTGTGATCCCCTATGTGGGACTAAGCAATTGATAATATGTATTTAATGGACTTATGACAAGTTGATGATGAATATGTATATATATACCATTGTGGTGTGCTTATGATGAATGCATCATTAATAAACATGTATGATGTACATTGTGTCGTCATGCATGTATTATCCGTTGGACTTTGTTGAAAAGGCTATGTATACCTAGAAGTTTGAATAACACATATGTGCTGGTGCGAATAGACTAAGCGTAGGGTCATAATGGTTGGTCCTGGGGGCATCGGGGTGCGGGTGTCTCATAACGGGCAGTGGTAGCTCTACTGGGGCCATGGGATAGACCGATGCAAACACACTGACGATCCGGACTGAGACGTTGTGCTATATCGCGATCAGCTATTGAGGTGCCATGTATAAGCCGTATTGCGCAAATGTTTTTATGAGATGAGCATACTAATTATTTTGGCTAACGAGATACTAGCATAACTCCTTGATCATTCACTCCGAAAATGTTTATGTCTAGCTCCATGGAGTAAGAATTTTGGTACCTTTTGCATTATGAACTGTCAGTCTCATAATTCATTGTGCATGAGAATTTATAATTATGAAGAGTATCTGCTATTATTACTGCAATAATTATTTGATTGTTTGGAAATATTAATGTTGTTTGTCTGTTGTTGATAGTCTTTAATGCTATTTACTGTTGTTATGCTCTTACTGTCAATCTTAATTACTACTGTAATTGGATATATGAATTGTGTTTATATGTGTGCGTCCAGTGCCTTTTCGTTTTCTTGCTGCCATTTTGGTACTGAAAGCTGGCTGTCTCACCTCTTTCTGTATTTCGATACTTTTTGTTTATTTATATGATTCTGAGAAGACGTTCGTGAGGAAGAGAAGGAAACAACTGAGTTTCCGAGTTTCTGGCCGCACTACGACTAGAGCTATTGAGGATGTCGTCACGTCCACGCTACTTTTCAGGGTACGTGAAGTTGACCTTCAATGGAGGACTAGATTGCTGGCACCTACATGTGTAGACTAGTCGATGTGTCTATCGTGGGGAGCTGACGGTGTCTTTATCTTGGGATCGTTATGATGCCCCTGTCTTTGATTTTTCAGCTTTTGTCATTTTATAATTTTACCTACCCATGAGGGACAAGTGGATTGATATGATCTACACCCCTCAAGAGGATTCTTTCCTCTCCACTGCTCATGCTTCCGCCCGAAATTCGGTCACTCCGATGGTGATTTCATCCGATGAAGAGGACCCTGAGGAGGACCCAGCTACGGTCCCTTCTCGTTAGTCTTAGGGGTTGATACTATAGGTGGCTACTGATGGCTAACCGTTTATCTTTTTGGGGAAGCCTGATATTTTGCTAGTTCATGGGTGTAAATTTGTAACTATCTTGGGTGGGTAAAGCCTTTACTTTTGTGTATTTTGTGATGTAACTAAATAGGCTGATACATAATATATATATATATATTATGATTGTATAATTATAAATTCTGTTTTGATTCCATTGCATTGATAATTGTTATTATCTCCTTACTATTATATTATACAAAAAAAATGCGTACAAACATTTCAATACTCGATTATTTTATCATTCAAGAATACAAACTATGTAATCTTATGTTAATAATGAACCGGGTCTTAAGTAATCACTGTAATTATTATTTTTTGTAAATTTATTTCGTGTCTTTAGTATTATGGTGTGACGTTCTTTCTTCGCAGTATTAAGAAAAAGGGGCGTTACACTGTCTTAGTATCAGAGCCCCGATTTAGGTTTTCTTTTGGGTCATGTGGTTTTGGACTGTTTTGTTTGTGCTATGTGATTCTCTGTGTTTGGTATTCCGTGAGGATACATCTGACTTTTCTTTGTGTTTTGTATAGCTTGATTTGAGAAGAATTATGGCTCGTTGAGGAGACATTACTGCTACAATCGAAGCAATTCAGATGATGACTGAAGCTATGCTGCAACAAAACCAGCAAACAACTCAACAGCAAGCAAGGACTGCACAATAATTGGAGACTACTGCTGATGCCCAAAATTTGGCGAAATTTCGTCGCACTAACCCTCCACAATTTAAGGGAGAGTATGATCCTGAGAAAGCTACTCTGTGGATCAAAGAGCTGGAAAAGATTTTCACGGGCATGAACTGTGCCAATGACAGGAAAGTGACTTATGCTGCGTTCATGCTAACTGGGGATGTAGAGGATTGGTGGACCGGAGAGCAGAGGGTATTGGAGACTGAGAATCGAGCAACCAATTAGGAATTGTTTAAGGTGAGATTCTTGAATAAGTATTTCCTAGAAAGTGCTAGGCATGCTAAGGAGATGGAATTCCTTAGTTTGAGACAGGGAAATATGACTGTGAGTGAATATGCTGCCAAGTTTGAGAGTTTATCCAAATTCTCAACCTACTTTCAACATCAACCAAATGAGGCATGGAAATGTCGGAAGTTTGAAGAAGGTCTAAGACATGATGTGAAGAGAGCCGTCAAAAAATTGAAGATTACCTAGTTCTCGGAACTACTTGATACGTTTCGTCGGGTGGAAGACTTGGACCAGGCACGTGATGCAAGAAACAGGAACTTTGGGCCTTTTCGGTCCTAAAGAGGAGGAAGTAGTAACGCTAACCATCACCAGAAGAAGCCTTATTCCTGACCACCGGGAAATCAACAACAGAGGCCACAAGGTGGAAGTCTTAGAGGAAGTCCGGGCAGATCTAGTCAAACAATGGTGCAACACCCTATTGGGGATGTCACATTTCCAAACAATAATAATAAAACCTTTACCCAAGTTATAAATTATTTCCTAATATATAATAATATAGGTTGTAAAAATATTTTTTTTAACATTATACCACATTATTTTATAAAATAGAATAAATAGAACACAAAATAAAACAAACTATTACAATACACACCATAATTATACATATGATTTTGTTTTTAATAGGTACAAATAATTTATATATTACAAACTAGTTAATTAAAAACAGTAAACTGTCTAGTTTAAAGTAAACCATAAACTAGCCCAAGCATAACACTAAAAGTTCTTATCCTCCAAAGAATCCTCCTTGGGAAGATCATCGGAAGACAGAAATACTCTGATAACACCATACCATGCTGCAATCAATCCATATGATATGGATGATCTCGAGGTTCGCCTTCCTCGAACTGGTCACTCGGTTGCTGCTCCTCGTTGTATTGACGATCCAACAGTTGCTCCTCTTCTACTTCCTCAACGACTTTACGGAACATAAATAATAATACAGAAAATATATACAAAGAGGTGAGACAATCTACATCATTACTAGCATAGCAGTAAGAAAACGACAATACAAACAAATATAACAGTTAATATTATAATTCATATTATCACATATGCAAAATATCATAAATCATATTATAACTATTCACACAGTGACGCAGATTAAATATGCCATGCACTCAGACTCGTTCCTACTCCATGGAGCTAAACACAAACATCAAAGAGAATGATACATTTCAAAATCTAAGTGTTTCACCATATTATTTCAGTGGCCGTTTTTTTATACTTTCAAAATGTCGTGTAAAAATATTATTTAGACATTTTTCATTTTTCTTAAAAATTACTCTATAATAATTTTTGGCGTTTTCTCAACGATAAAATACACAAATTAATTCATTTATTCTTTGAGAAGACATGTCCGCACATCAGGCTGCCTCAACTAACTATTATACAGTCAAATATGTCGTGTAAATAGCACACAGTCAAATACGTCGTGTGAATGGTACACAGTCAAATACGTCATGTAAATAGCACACAGTCAAATACGTCGAGTGAATAGTATACAGTCAAATACGTCGTGTACGTCCAGGCATAGTACCAGACAGTCCCCAATAGATCCTGATTACGAATAGTATTTGTCGAGATCGCCAGTGTGTGTTATCAGTTACCACGGCCCAGAGGAGCTACCAACTGTCCACATGTGGAATCTACTGCACACTAACGCCTCCAAGTTCTCCTCATGAACACACTACGCCTATCACACCCGCAACACGGTGTAATTTATCTCGTCAGTCAATTGTCAATTTCAAACAAATTGACATACCACTCTATGTCTGTAATGATCCATAATTACAAAAATACCCTCAGTATCACCATGAATCATAATTACATAAATATCCTCATTGTCACCACAATTATAAAAATACCCTTAGTATTAATAATTCCAAAAATAGTATGTCTCCACTTGACAGTACTATTTTCCAACATGTCCGGGTCCACCACTTTGGCCCGACAGTAAAAACTTACTGTTTCCATAAGTCGCGTAAAAATTTTATCGCCTTTTCACAATTACGTCACATTTGACAAATGTTTTTCAATCGCGTAAATATTTTTCAACGTTTTTCTCAATTGCATAGTTTAAAATCCACTATTTTAAATACGCGTAAGCTATTTCTACTATTTTTCACCATATAAAATATTTCTTGACGTTCCAGATTACATTTTTAAACTTTCCAAAACTAAAAATATTATTTAGACATTATTTTTCATTTTTCTTACAAAAATTACTCTAAGTAATAATTTTTGACATTTTTCTCAAAAAATCGATTTTAATAAATTCTTCTACAATTAATTTTATTCTTTAACTATGTAAAATATTTTGTGAGGGTGAGTGGAACGTATCCCTCCAAAGAAAGGTGAGGTATCCCTTGTTGTGAAGAAGGTGGGAGTTATCCTTCAAAGGGGTGAGGTATCCCTCTAGTCTTGCTTTCTAAATGCCATTTTGAAACGTTCTTCAATACTTGCTCATTTTTAATCAATTTTGACAGCATTTAGTTTAGAAAATCCACTAAGTGATATTTTCTACGTTTTTCTTTTAAAAATTCCTTTATTTAATTATAACCATAAAATACACTTTGTAAATTGCTAACATAATTTAAAAACTCAAAGGTAAGTATTTTTCAAGTGTCTAAAATTTATTTCTTTTCTATACTAGGCTTCTAATAAAAGTTTGTTTACTTATTTGGTTCTTGAAAATCCATTGTAAATTAATTCTTTTTAGGTTAATAAACTATTTACACTTATAAAATAAATTTGGGATCAATTAAATAAAAAAAAACTTGACGGCCGAAAATCACCATTTCTTTTACATATCTTATTTAACTTATTTTTCCATCCTCTAAATCCTTATAAAATTCATTAACGTAATAAAATCAAATGGATCATCCTTTTAGAAAATGGTTGAGAACATGTTGGTTCTCTCTTGTGTAGGAAAATGAAGAAAAAGAAGAAGGAACATAGCATGAGACAATGATTGAAGATAAAACCGTGAGCTCTTCATTATCATGTATTCTTTGGAACACTCATTCAAATCTCAACAAATTATTCACATCCAACAATAATTATCATATATCTATAAACACATGCATATATCTATGAACACATACCATATATTAAAGCAATATTAAAACACCTACTAAATATCAACGCTATAGACATGCTTGCATGCATAATAAATCACAAATAGAAAAGCAAATAACATGCACACATAAACAATCACAAATAGAGAAGACAACGAACAACCAAGTGAATGAATCCTTATGGATTCTTCACCACAAATACATCTATTTTCTCACCACCACACATGGTTGATGAGATTAAATCTCCCTCTTACCTATAAGGAAGACAAGATCTCCTTGGACTCCTCCTTAGAAATTTTGTGTAGCTTCAACAAAAATCCTAACAAGCTTAAACAAATTATAAAGTCATAAACTATGGATGAAAAAGATAAACCATGGATCAATCATGGCTTAGAACATCAAAAATCAAATTAGAAACAAGAAACAAGAATTTTCACCTTATAGGAAAGAAACTTCAAAGTGATTTTCCAAGCTCCAAATGGATGATTTTGTGAAAACTCACAACTAGAGATGTTCTTAGAATATGGTTTAGGTTTAGGAAATGATGTTAGATAAAATTTTTGATGAGTGGAAGTAGGTGTAATTGGCTAGCTGCCATGGAAAATAGTTTTGATGATAACAAACATGATGAAGATGATGTATAGTTCAAGTACCAAGAGTGAGCATTGCAACAAGAAAGCAAAGATCTCATTTATGCTCAACTCAAGGAGAAGAAGGTTTTGATAACAACAAAATCATGTCAAAGACCAAGTCCAAAGGAAGATTAAATGGTATAGCTTATAGGACTTAGGGTCTTTTTGTAAGAAGCCTTTTAGATATCTCAAATATGTTTTCAAATATTTAAAAATGATTTTCACATGTTAAAATACCCAACAAATAAGTTTTGAAAGTCTAGTTATGATGGTAGTTCAAATTTATGAAAAATAGCCAAATTTGAGTTTTAAAAATCTGACCTTTGATTACTCTTTTGATCATAACTTTCAAAATAATTTGATTTTTGTTTTGAAACTTATTTCATTTGAAAATAGACTCAAATATCTTTCCAATGACTGGTCATTTGCTTTAAACGGATAAGAAACAAAGAAGTTATAACCTTTTAAAGTTAGATTTCAAAATCAGAGTGGTGTATTCGAATACACCACATAGGTATTCGAATACCACACCCCAGAAAAGTTTCCAGAACGTGTTTTTAAGGATCTATTCGAATACCTAAAGGGATATTCGAATATCTCAACATAGAAAACGTTCCAGAACACGTTTTTGAAGGATCTATTCGAATACCAAATATGGTATTCGAATACCACGACCCAGAAATCACGTAACGGCTATTTTCTGAAGCTTTTAATGAGTGAAATTAATACCCAACGGCTCTTTTTCTTGGAACACTATAAATACATGATTTTGGGTCATCTTTTAAACATGCCCAATGATCTGAATCATTCTTTACTTGTGCTAAAACATAATTTTCAATTTTACATATTTTCTGTGCTCTTTTTGCCAAAAACCTTGAGATATCATAAGAGAGCTTCCTAGTGCTTCAATTTGTAACATTTGCTCTAAGTGAGAGATTCTCTTCATCTATTTTCTGCTTCTGTAAAAGGGTGAGGTATCCCTTAGTGAAATTGTGAGGGTGAGGTATCCCTCCAGTAAAAAGGTGAGGTATCCCTTGTTGTGAAGAAGGTGAGGTATCCTTCAAAGGGGGTGAGGTATCCCTCTAGTAAATAGGGTGAGGTATCCCTGTTATGTAAAGGTTGCAAGCACCTGTTTTAAGCTTGTGTTGAATAGTAAAAAATCTCGAACTGTGTTTCGGGGACTGGACGTAGGCCACAAGTGGTTGGTGGTCGAACCAGGATAAATATTGTGTCTGCTCTTCTATCTTTCATCTCTTTATTTTCAATAATTTATTTATTATTGCTTAATTATTTATATTACTTTGTTCTTAAGGCATTATTTATTATTGCTTAATTATTTATTTACTGTTCTTAAGGCATTTTATCATCTTTACACATATTCATTATATTGCTTCAAGAAATTTGTATTAAAAAGGGTTTGCGAAAAAGTTTTTAATTACTCAATTCACCTCCCCTCTTGAGTACTGAAGCCACTTGGGTAACAGTAGGACCAATGGTGTTGGCCGAATGGTGTGTAGAAGAAGACTTAGGAGTTTTTCTTTGAGTTCATGAAAGAAAGAGATAGGAGAGAATGATTTAGAATGATTGAATGAATTATTATGAAGTGAATAATAGTCTTCCTCCATTATGCATAGCCGTAGAGCTCAATCAAAGAGCTAGCCACCTTTGTTGACAATTCTAAGCTCCTATTGGCCTTTAGATGGATTCAGTGGTGGATCTTTAAGTGTCTAGCACCTTCTTGATTGCTCTTGGAGAGCTTTGGCCAAAATTTCACATAGGAAATTCAATTAAGTTTTGATTCATTTCAATATCCTAATTATGCTTAAGTCCTTCTAGTTATGTTTAATTAGAAATTAGCTAGGTTCCTTTGTTATTTTAGTTAATCATCTATTTACTTAGAACCACTAATCTCCTTCTTAATTATACTTGTACATTGCCTAACTAAAATTTGATGAAAAACTAATTAGGTTTAATCCATTTAATTATCACTTAAACCCTTTAGATTAACTTAATTAGGTTTTAGACTACTATTCCATTAAATTAGGTTTTAAACTAACTAATCTACTAAATCTAATCATTTTTATGGATTTTTAACCTTTTGGTCTAGAATTTTACATGCTATTTACGTTGGTAAACTTTTTCTAAAAGTGGGTCCCACAAACCCAAACTTGGGTCCTACAAAACAAATGTGGGTCCCACAAGCCAAACGTGGGTCCCACAAACTTTTCTGTAGGATAAATTTTTTTATTATACAGAAAAATCCTAAAAATTAAAAGATTGATATACGTATTATTCGGAATTGGGTTTAGTAAGATCCCCCAGCTCCAAATAATCAAACAAGATTTTTCCCTACTCTAAATATGTTTTCAAATAAAATTATTATTTTCTTGACTCAGAGTAAATCACACAAAATAATCAAATACAATTATGAAATAGTCAAATTAATTTTATAACACACAGAAAACAAAAAAATAGTACAATTAGGGTAAAAATGTAATTAACCAAAAATTGGGGTGTTACAACTCTCCCCCACTAACAAAAATTTCGTCCTCAAAATTTATCGTACCTTAGAAAAGATGTGGGCATTGCTCCCTCATTTTGTCTTCTAGCTCCCAAGTAGCATCTCCCATTATCTCATTCCATATTACCTTTACCAATACAATCATCTTCCCTCGAAGCTGCTTCACTCTCCTGTCCTCAATCTTAACAAGAAGCGTCTCATAAGTTAAATTATCTTTCAGTTGTACTTCATCAGGTTGAATGGCATGTGTTGGATCAGAAATATATTTTCTCAACTGAGGCACATGGAATACATTATGAACATCCTGTTTTAAGCTTGTGTTGAATAGTAAAAAATCTTGTCTTTTATTTCTTCTATCTTTCAAATTTTCAATAATTTATTTATTATTGTTAATTATTTATTTACTCGTTCTTAAGGCATTTTATCATCTTTAATGTATTCATTATATTGCTTCAAAAATTTGTATTAAAAAGGGTTTGCATAAAAGTTTTTAATTACCAATTCACCTCCCTCTTAGTACCGAAGTCACTGGTAACAAAGAGGATACCAATGGTGTTGGCCGAATGGTGTGTAGAAGACTTAGGAGTTTTTCTTTGAGTTCATGAAAGAAGAGATTGATTTATTGGATAGAAAAGGTGGTAAAGCTATCTGGTAGGCTACAGGACCTATTCGACGAATGATTTGATAAGGTCCAATGAATTTAGGAGTGAGTTTTCTGAATTTGATAACCCTTCCGACACCAGTTGTAGGTGTTACTCGCAAAAATACATGCTCACCTTCCTTAAATTCAAGAGGTCATCTCTGCTTATCAGCATAGCTTTTCTGTTGGCTCTGAGTTGTCCTCATTTTCTCCTGAATCATCATCACCTTCTTCGTAGTTTGTTGCACAAGATTAGGTCTAATGGTCATACTTTCCCCATCTTGAAACCAACACAAAGGTGTTCGGCATCGTCGCTCGTAAAGTGCTTCATAGGGTGCCATCCCTATACTTGAGTGAAAACTATTATTGTAGGTAAATTCTATCAAAGACAGAAATTCATCCCAACTCCCTTATTGTTCCAACACACAAGCACGCAACAGATCTTCCACAAGCACGCAACAGATCTTCCAGCGATTGAATAGTCCTCTTCGTTTGACCATCAATCTGCGGATGATAAGCAGAACTCAGACGTAACTTAGTCCCCATGGCTTCTTGTAGGCTTCGCCAAAACCTTGACGTAAACCTCGGGTCTCTATCAGAAACTATACTTGAAGGTACACCATGAAGTCTAACAATTTCACTAATGTACACCTAGGTTAATCGTTCCAACAAATACTTGATATTGATCGGCAAGAAGTGCGCTGACTTCGTAAGCCTATCAACTATAACCCATATAGAATCATGACCCTTCTTTGTTCTTGGCAATCTGGTAACAAAATCCATCTAGATACTATCCCATTTCCACTCGGGACTAGTTAAAGGTTGTAACATATAGGCTGGTCTTTGATGTTCCACTTTTGCTTTCTGACAAACAAGGCAAGACGCCACACGTTCCGCAACATCTCTCTTCATTCTTGGCCACCAAAACATCCGCTTTAAATCTTGATACATCTTTGTCATCCCCGGATGCATACTCAACCTACTAGCATGAGCTTCGTCCAAAATCGCTTGCTTCAGATCGAGATCATTAAGTATACAAATCATTCCTTTAAATCTTAAGATTCCATCAGATCCTTCCTTAACCATTGCCTTATGACCTTGCTTCAAAAATTATTTCTCATTTAGTAAATATGGATCCTTATCTTGTTTTTCCTTGATTTCTTCCAGCAAGTCATTCAAAATAATAACTTTACTTAGACGAATCCTTCCTGGTGCCAATTCCACTGATAACCTCAAATCTCTAAACTGATTGATCAATTCTTCCTCCTTTATCATCATAGTAGAAACACTGATCACTTTCCTACTTAAGGCACCTGCTACCACATTCGCTTTTCCTGGATGGTATTGGAGTTGGAAATCATAGTCCTTCAAGAACTCTAACCATCGCCTCTGCCTCATGTTCAATTCTTTTTGATTGAACAGGTATTTTAAACTCTTGTGATCACTGAAGACATTGAACACAGCTCCATATAGAAAATGTCTGACGAACGTCGAACTCAGTCAAAATTATAACCGAAGTTATTACCTAAACTTGTAGTATAGTGAACAACACCGGATCGTCTCCTCAAGGATCGTAGATGCAATTTGATCAAATCAAGTGAAAGTTAGAAAAAGGGGGGTTTTGATGGTTCAAGGATCGCAGTGACAGGATTTAAAGAGAAATAACAATTAAAAGAACAGTCAATTCAGAAATCTATCCGAGATTGGGTGGATTCAATCATAGACCTTTCAACAAACACCTGAAATACATTTGAATGGTTAACTTGGATCTAACCGAGATCTCTGCATCGATCCGAGAATTCATACTAGACAATCGTCCAGAATTCAATTGACAAGTGATAAACACAAATCTGCAATCGCACCATTCATGTAAATATATGTCAATTTAAGCACCGAATTCAATTAACCTAGGCACAAATCAGTAACCTAACCTCTTCAATTACGTGATTAGTTTAGATCAATCAGTTCTAAGTTTCATCACAAATCTCAATCTTCGATTATGTGATTAATTCAGATCAATCGGTTCTAAATTTCATCACAATACTTAATCTTAAACCAAGATCAAATCAGATCAAACATAAACAGAATTACCATTCATGCATTCAAGATCAAGAGAACAAAAGAAGAAGAGAAGAGGAATTCAAATATAAATCAAATACATTACATAACCAAGGTCTCAAGAATCCAAGCCACAATCTCTTCAAGAGTCCCGAATTGACTAGAAGTGACTTAGCTCTCCATTACAATGAAGGAAAAATATACAAGAACTATGAAAAGTTATTTCTAACACCAAGTGTGTGTGTCCTAGAGCTCTCCACATGCTTCCTTTTATAAAGGATTCAGAGTAGTAGCAGATGGGTAGATGGGATGAGTAGGTGGATGAGTAGGTGGGTGAGTAGGTGGGTGAGTAGGTGAGCTACCTTGTCTCCGAAATTCTTTATTGCTGAACTTATTGATTTCGTCATTTCTGAGCCAAGTGGTCTTCATGAAAGTTCTAGGAAATTGTCTAAGCTTTCCAATGGCTCTAGAAACACCCAAAAATTCGTCCTACAGCCCAAGATATGACTCAATTACTACAGACTGTTCAGGACCAGTTTCAGCACCTCTGTTTTGACTTTCAGACCCAATATCTCCATCAAGGAGCCCGAATCAAGTTTTGTGCTTGACATGAAAGTTGTACATATGGGTCTTAACTTTCAGATTACAAATTTTCAGCCAATTTTATATGCCCAAACTTGAATTATATTCTGGTTACTACACACTG
Source organism: Ormosia emarginata (assembly GCA_029884605.1). NCBI lineage: Eukaryota > Viridiplantae > Streptophyta > Magnoliopsida > Fabales > Fabaceae > Ormosia > Ormosia emarginata. The sequence continues at coordinate 18,702,644 of JAQQTP010000074.1, read as the reverse complement.
TTCGGGTTCCAGTCACAAATCCCGTATTCTGATTTCCATGCCCAATTAGCTCCACTAGATGTCTGAAATTGACTTTGAGCTCTTCATCAAAGTTGTAGAGCTCTCTCTTATCTTTCCTACAAGGTAAAATTCATAATTATCAGACATTTAGAACTCAAGATATGGCTAAAATACAGAAACAGTGTAAGACCCGAATAATGCTGAAAAAATCAATTAAGTCCGATTCGAGTTCAAACTTCAAAACATAATCAAATTCAGTCAATTAAGTACATGAAGAGTGTAAATAACTAAACATAAGGGTTTCTTAATGAATAAAATATATGATTATCAAATTCCCCCACACTTAGCTTTTTGCACTCCTGGGCAAAACATATAAAACTAAAGTTAGAAGACAAAGACAACCGACACAGACGTAAAAGCTAAAAACTCTAAAGGACTCAATAAAGCAAGAAGAGCAACAAGAAATTCAAGGGATCAAAGCATAAATGAGGTAAGATTTCTTCACATCTCAAGCCAACAAGCAAGGAAACTTCCGTTGAAAAGAATGAATTAAGAATGATGGATCTTCACAAGATTCCCTCTCAATCTCTCAAGTGTTTAAAAGGTAGGTATTTCACTCAATTCAACCCATGAAAATTGCACTACCATAAGCTTGCTTATCTTCTACTTCTCCACTACTCAAAACACATGCACACACAAATCATGAGGACTTTATTCAAGGTTGTAGTGAGGTCAAGGTAACAGAAGAGGATAAAATGGATATGAGAAGATAAATACCAAAAAGAATAAAAGCAAATGAGAGATGTGTTCAAATAACAAGCATAAAAGTTTATCTCAACTCTAATGTATATCCCTTTACATATTCATTTCCCAATCCTTTTCTCTTTTTTTTTTATATATATGAACATAACTATATACATACATTTTTCCTTTTTTTTTTGTAGGCACTCTTTCTTTTCTTTTTTTTTCAACAACCATTTTGTACACCCCCCCCACACTTGTTCAAAAACTCATCCATTAACCAGGCTAATGTTCTTTTATTCCCTAAGGTAAAGTAAGAACACGATTTTTCATTTAAGGCACATAATGAGCTAGAAACAAGGAATGGTCAAATAAGCTCAAAGGGGTTAAGCAAAGGAAAATATACAAGGTTGGCAGGAATCAGAGAATTTTCGAGAAATCAAAAGAGTGCTTGATATCATATTGAAAACAAGGTTGGCTATTTGGTTAAACTAGCTAAGAAAGAGGGCCTCAATCATGTTCATGCATGCAAGTGAAATGTAGCCTCAAAAAGAATCAAAGCAAGTTCTAGAGTGGTCATTAACATGAGTGAAAATCACACAAGAAAGAAGAGAATGACATAAATGTTGAATCCATCCATTAGGCTCAAAATCTCACAAGGTATGCATCCATCAAACTCAATTCATCAATTCAATCATCCATCACCAAGCATATCAATTCAAGAAGGGAGAAAAGTTATTCAATCATGCAATGAACCCTTTTTTTTTTTCTTTTTTTTTCTTTTTTTTTTTTGATTTACAAAAAGAACATGTTGAAATCTCTCCCCCACGCTTAATATAACATTGCCTTCAATGTGAAGGAGAGATATGGAAAAGAGCAACACAACCTGATAAGAAGTGAATCAACGCCAAGCAGAAAAGAAACACACTGTCAGTACCGCATCAGACCCTGAAAAGAAATCAAACAATAAAACTTTAGTACTAATTAGTTACTACCTAAAAAACTCCTTACTCTGCCACCAATTAAGATGCGTCTCAAGAGTAAAATTACTCCTTACTCTGCCATTACTAATTGGTTTAATAAGTACATGACAATCATATCATACTTTTCAAACAAAACAACAAATTATTTTTTTTTATTTTTTTATTTTTTTTTTTTTTTTTTTTTTTTTTTTTTTTTTTGGGTCAACTATCCTTCCCCCCCCAACTAGATCACAACATTGTCCTCAATGTTAAAATATAGATGAGTAAAGGATAGAAGATATTACCTGTTGGAGAAAGCTGACACAAATTTAAACAGAAACAAAGTACAATAAAATCAAACCCATTAAAGATGAAGTCGCAGATCTGGCTTTTGTTTCTTGTTACTTCCTTCGCTACTTCCTGTTGACCAATCTATCTGAGCTAATACCGGATCAGGTACATACTCAAAAGCTTCTAATTTATCAATGAGCTCATCAATAGTGGAGGCAGAGATAAGAAGTTGTCTTGCTGAAGGAGTGATAAATTTCTGTTCCACAGCTTTGTCAAGAAAAGATAACAAAAGATCAAAGAAATTATTAACATTCAACAAATCAATGGGTCTATGGTGGATGTTCAGTTCGGCCTAAGAGACAATTTGAAAAATATCTTCCAAAGTATCAAAACCACCAGGAAAGACAAGAAATGCATCAGAATTGTCAACCATTGTTTTCATTCGTCCATGCATAGATGTTACCTGAATTTCTTCTCCAATTGTCCTTCCAGTGATGTTATTTTCAGCTAAAGGTTTAGGAATAACACCTAAAACCTGACTGCCTCCTAAAAAGGTAGCAAGTGATACAGCCCCTATTAACCCACGACAACCTCCCCCATATACAAGATGAATATTCCTCGCAGCAAGTGATCGACCAAGAGTGCTAGCTGCGTTTACAAACTCTAATCCCTTCCTATAACTCGACCCACAAAAAACACAGACATTTTTGAGGTTACGAATAGAATGCCCCATTCTATACTCTTCCTCCCCTTGAGTGTTTCTGAGTTTGAAGGAAAATGGAGAAAATGGAGTGTTTAAATAGGAAAAAGAATGGAAAGGGGAATAATTGCACCTATGAAGGTAGGTTGGCTGTTGTCAGAAAAGGTTGAAATTAAGAGACAAAGAATCTTTTTTTTTTTTTTACTTCAAGAAAACCATCAAGGTAAAGAAGTCTAGAAACCCCTGAAGGACCCTGCTCAAAGGATCGTCTGTACAAAAATCAAAATACAACAAAATGATACAAAGATAAAAGAAATAGAAAATGATGACATACCTGTATGTACAGTCTCGATGGCGTATCTTTATATTGCGCGTCATGAGTGCAGTAGACATCACGTCTTTTTTTTTTTTTGAAATTGTTAGAAAAACTTGATGAAAGATGAGTGTATACTTACTTAAGATTGGGATGGAGGTAGTCTGCTCTTTCAGCTTTGTGCCAAAGCATTGTTAACCAGTATTCGACCCATTCAAGACCAGCGCAACATAGGGCTCCCAAAAGGGACAAGTGGCCATAATACGACTGGCTGCCTCACATGTGGGATACAATCTACCTTCTTTATTTTTCAATTAAGAAGACTGGATCAGGATGCATGCATTTCCCCATTCACGGTTTGTGTTACCAAAGCCAACCCTAAGACGTATACAATTTTTTTTTTGTTTTTTTGTTTTTTTGTTTTTTTTTTTTTTTTTTTTTGTTTTGAAAGATGACATGAAGAAGAAGAAGAGGATGATATGTACAGATTGTTTGTGGATGTGGCTCACATCGCCTCTGGTTTAACGTCCAGTAACGGCTTAAACGTCTTCTATGAGTCGAGGATAAGCTTCCCATCCAATTTTCTTATAAATTGGCAAACAGAGTCTTTTAGAGTCGATTCCCAAGACTGTAGCGTTTTACTTCATCCTTGAAGAGATTCCACAATTTAAGAATTTCACGATGCACCAATCCACAAGAATGCGTCTCAAGAGTCAATAAGATATTATCTAATGACTCCTTACTCAGTCCATTCTTAATGAAGAAAATTTTGTCTTCTCTATTTGCGGAAACCATCCCCAAAGTACGACATCGCTTGTTACAGTTCCATCGTCCACATTTGTGACAGACTTGTAACCTTTTTGCTCTTCTCCTTTTAGAATATGAACTTCTTCCAAGACCGGGCATATATGAATCAAATGAAATTGAGGACTCACCTGCTAATCGGACCTTTGCTTCAATTATCCAGCGTACATCTTTTGGCATACCCTTGTGCATTAACAGTCTCAATCTCTCACATCGAACTTTGTAGATTTTTCTCAGAGCATTTTGAGGAAGAAAAAGAAAATGTTTTCTCAGGTTTGAAAGAATGACATCCATTTTGAAGGAGAAGAAGGGTTCAGTTATTTTGGGAAACTGAAGAATAAACCGACTCAAGAGTCACGGAGTACCGTATCCGCCACTTAACCGGCAACACAAAGAACTCAAGAACTTGGTTTTCCAGGAATGGTTGAGTCTTTGTCCATTAACTTAAGCGCAGTACCATTCCTAGGATCCTCAATATCTACGTCCCCAGAGGATACACGTGTCTGACAACAAAAGAACCGCGCCACCTAGATCTCAATTTTCCAAGGAGTAGGTGCGGATGATAATCTCAAAGCGAGAACTTTTTGACCAATTTCTGCAACTTTTGCAAAAGGTGTAACGAGACCTTTAATAAAGTAGGCCAATAAAATCCATCTTGCAAGATTTTCGCAGTTGTTGTCGTTGAAGAAAAATGACCTCCACATGCTTCGAGTGACACTACCTACCTCATTGTCGGACACACACTGTTTTTTTTTTTTTTTTTTTTTTTTTTTTTTTTTTTTTTTCTTTTTTTTCTTTTTTTTTTATTCATAATGCGGATGGAGAAGGTTCATCACCTCCACTTCTGCATTCTCTGGAAGTTCATGATACTGTTTGAGGCGGTGTCTATTTACGATGAAAGCTTTGGCAGTGACCTCACTTTTAATCGAAACGACACCGAAGGAAAAACATTAGTAACAATAAATGGTCCATCCCATCTAGACCTTAATTTGCCAGGCATGAGTCGGAGGCGGGAGTTATAGAGGAGAACTTTTTGACCAATCTCAAATGTTTTCCTCGAATCAACTTATCATGGAAGGCTTTGGTCTTCTCCTTATAAAGTTTGGAACTTTCATAAGCCTCCAAGCGGATCTCCTCCAATTCTTTGCGGCATGCTGACTTCCTCTCCATACCGCTTGATCTAGGTCCAAGTTGCACCTTTTCACCGCCCGAGAATGCTCGATGCTCAATTTCCACCGGCGGGTGGCATGCTTTTCAAAAATAATCCGATATGGAGACATCCCGATTGGTGTCTTATAAGCGTCCGGTAAGCCTATAAAGCATCCTCAAGCCTCTTGCTCCAGTCCTTTCTGTTAGGTTGAGCTGTCTTTCGGAGTATCCGCTTAATTTCTCTGTTGGAGACCTCGGCTTGCCCATTGGTTTGGGGGGTGGTAGGGTGTAAAAACCTTGTGTTGGACTCCATACTTCTTCATCAAAGCCTCCATGCTTCGATTGCAAAAATGTGAACCTTGATCACTAATGATGGCTCTCGGGACTCCAAACCTACGAAAAATCGTGATCTAATAAAATCCACAACAACTTTAGAATCATCGGTCCGAGTGGCCTTAGCCTCCACCCATTTAGATACATAATCCACAAAGCAAGCGAGAATGTAAACAAAACCAAATGATACGGGGAAAGGACCCATAAAGTCAATACCCCAAACATCAAAAATCTCACGAGAATAATAAGGGTTTACGGGGCATTTCATTCCTACGAGAAGTATTCCTGTTCTCTCGGCATTGATCACAAGATTTGCAAAACATATATGCATCATGAAATAGAGTGGGCCAATATAATCCGAGTCTAAAACTTTCCTAGCAGTCCGTTGAGGACCGAAGTGGCCGCCACATGCAAGTTTATGACAAAAGCTAAGAATGGAATGGAATTCATCATCGAGGCACACATCTCCTAATTACTTGGTCACTTTGCAAAATCTCCATAAGTAAGGATCATCCCACACATAATACTTTGACTCACTTTTCAATTTATCAATCTTAGCCTTAGTGAAATGTGCAGGTATTGCGTTAACAACTAAGAAATTAATCAAATCAACAAACCAAGGGATGTTGCCTTGCAGCTTGAAAAGCTTGCTCATCGAGAAAACATCATGGATGGGAAAAACATCTGCCTCCCTTTCAATTCGACTCAAGTGATCGGCCACCAAATTCTCCGCTCCACTCTTGTCACGGATCTCAATATCAAACTCCTGGAGGAGCAACATCCACCTAATCAACCGGGGCTTGGCATTGGGCTTCTTCGGGAGAAACTTTAATCTTTGCATGATCTGAAAACACAACCACTCTAGAACCAAGCAAATATGATCGAAATTTATCTAAAGCAAAAACAATTACTAAAAGTTCCTTTTCGGTTGTGGTGTAGTTGATTTGTGCGGGATCTAAAGTTCTCGAAGCATAGGAAATGACATGAGATACTTTACCGAGCCCTTTGTGCAAGAACGACTCCCAATGCATAATTAGAGGCATCACACATCACTCAATGGAAGTGTCCAATCCGGCGGTTGGATGATAGGTGTCTTGGTCAATGCCTGCTTCAATTGATTGAAGGCATCCACGGCACTTCTTGTCAAAGTGAAACTCCACATCTTTTTGCGGTAAGTTGGATAGCGGAAGTGCAATTTTGCTGAAATCCTTTATGAACCGCCGATAGAAACTGCATGACCAAGGAAAGAACGAATCTCCCGAACGCATGTGGGGTAAGATAGGCATGAAATAACATCTATTTTTGCCGATCTACCTCAATACCCTCACGAGATATCACATGCCCTAAGACTATACCTTGTTCTACCATGAAATGACATTTCTCAAAATTTAGAACAAGGTTAGTCTTAATGCATCTATGCAAGACACTGAGCCAGACTATCTAAACATGCATCAAAGGAAGATCCATAGACAGGTAAAATCATCCATAAATACGTCCATGCAATTTTTAAAAAATCGAGAAAAGATACTTACCATACACCTACGAAAGGTGCACGGAGCATTGCACGGACCAAAGGGCATCCTCCTGTATGCAAATGTGCCAAATGGACAAGTGAAAGTAGTCTTCTCTTGGTCTTACGGGGCTATATGAATCTGAAAATAGCCCGAATATCCATCCAGAAACAATAATGTGACTTGCCGCCTAACTTAGCTCCAACATCGATCAATGAAGGGCGGCGGGAAATGATCCTTTCGGTAGCCTGGTTAAGCCGCCTATAATCAATGCAAACTCGCCAACTGTTTTGAACTCGTGTGGGCACAAGCTCATTGTTCTGATTCGCAACCACTGTGACCCCAGATTTCTTGGGAACCACTTGCACGGGGCTCACCCATTGGTATCAGATATGGGATAAATAATGCCAGCTTGAAGCAGCTTTGTAACTTCCTTCTTCACCACATCTAGAATCAGGGGATTTAGTCTCCTTTGGGGCTGTCTAACTGGTTTGATCCCTTCTTCCAATAAAATCTTATGCATGCATGTGGAGGGACTAATACCAGGAATATCTGCAAGAGTCCATCCGATGGCTTGCCTATTCGCCTCAAAATCTGCAGTAATTTTTTTCTTGATCGGGTTGTAGGTTTTTAGCAATGATCACCTAGGAAGTGTCTCACCATCTCCCAAATATGCATATTTAAGATGGTCAGTAAAGTCTTCAACTCCAAAGATGGAGGTTGCACAATGGAAGGTAACAAGTGATCTGAAACAACTATCTCAAAGAACATTAATTTCAGCATGGTACTGACTCTCATTCTCAATTGTTGTATCATCAGCAGCTGTATCATTACTCATAACAGAATAAATCTCAGCACATGCAGCACATGGTTCAACATCACAAGTGGCACATGTATCACAAGAAATAGAACCAAGATAGTCAACAATATCAGGGAATTCAACATATAAATCAGTATAGACATCATCAACCAGACATCTCAATCATATCAACATGGAAAACAGAATGCTCCTCTAGGGGTGTCTCATGGCATCAAAAATGTTAAATTGTACCAAATTGTCGCCAAACTCCATAGAAAGGGTGCCGGCATGCACGTCTATCTTGGTCTTGGCGGTCTTGAGGAATGGTGCTGCCTAGAATCAATGGAGCATGGTTTGTTGGAGACTCATCTTCCATGTCCAAAATGTAGAAATCTCTTTGGAAAAATCAACTCATTCACCCGAACTAACACATCTTCCGGCCACACACAGCGGGATGAGCGGTGGCTCTATTTGCCAACCGAATCACGATACCGGTGGGTTGCAAAGTACCAATGTTTAAACACTTATAAACTGACATGGGCATGACATTGATCGAAGCACCCAGATCTAGCATTGCATGCTTAAATCTAGAGTTGCCAATTGTGCAAGAAATTGTGAAAGTTCCGGATCTTTGCATTTACGTGGCATGCTTGCGAGAATCATTGCGAAACATTTCTACCCATGCTGATCTTCTCATTCCCTTTCAACCTTCTCTTATGAGTGCACAACTCCTTGAGAAATTTAGCATATTTTGGAATTTGCTTGATTGCATCTAGGAGGGGAATATTGATTTCCACTTTCCTGAATGTCTCCATGACTTCTTTTTCCATTTCTGCTTGCATTGTTCTCTTGGATTGTGTGATCCTATTTGGAAAAGGTAATGGAATGGTAACATCTGAATTCTCTGCAATTTCCTTCAGTGGTACAGATTTCTGGACTGAATTATCCATTTTCTACCGTTTTTGGTCAATTTCTGATTGTTGTAAGGTTGGAACATCAACTTCTTTGCCACTTCTCAACGTAATTGCACTTACGTTGCCTCTTGGATTGTTGACTGTTTGTGAAGGCAATTGGCTAGAACCTTGACTCTTTAGCTCACTCACAGTGGTTGCCAGCTGCCCAATTTGAGTTTGTAAATTCTGAATGTTGGCACTGACGTTCTGCTGGAACTGAATGTTATTTGTGGCCATTTGTTTCATCAGGTCTTCCAATGACGGCTCGGCTGGAGTGGATTGGACAGACTGCTGAACAGGTTGCTGTTGTCTGAATGCAGGGGGTATTTGTTGGTATTTGTTGCTTGGACCTGCACCTTGGTATCTAAATTGTTGTTGCTGCTGGTGGGGCTGTTGTTGCTGGCTAGAATTCCCATATCTCAAATTGGGATGGTCTCGCCAACCAGGGTTATAAGTACTAGAAAATGGATCATATCTAGATTGTTGCTGTTGTTGCTGATATTGGGGTCTACCAGGAAAAACACCAGCTGCAGCAACACATTGATCTGGAAAAGCGAAACCATCTTCCTGAAGTGTGGGGCATGAATCAGTAGGATGAGATGAATTAGAGCAAATTCCACACACTGATGCAGTCATCTGCATGGGTGGTTGTTGACCCACTGCTATCTGTCTTACCAAAGAAGTCAATTCATCTAGTCTGTGTTCCATTCTTTGTTGGTCCATATGAGATGCTTGAATTTCATTAACTCCTCTGGTTACGGTGATGATCCGCGAGCCAAACTGTTGGGTATTGGCTGCCATGTTTGCTATCAGATCTCTTGCGGCGGTGGGAGTTTTGTCTACTAAGGCTCCTCCCGGAGGCGGCATCGATCATGCTTCTATCATTTGGCGGCAAGCCCTCATAAAAGTATTGAATCAAGAGCTGGTCACTAATTTGGTGATGAGGCGGCTCGAACACAACTTCTTGAATCTCTCCCGGTATTCATGCAAAGTCTCACCGGACATACGTCGATGCCACATATATCCTTCCTAATTGCGGCGGCTCTAGAGGCGGGGAAGAATCTCTCCGAGAACAACCTCTTCATGTCATTCCAACTTCGATTGAACCTGGTGAAAGATAAAACAACCAATCTTTGGTCTGCATCGACAAGTGAGAAGGGAAATGCCCTTAACTTGATGTGTTCCTCGGAGATGCCTTGTGGCTTCATGGTTGAACACACAACATGGAACTCTTTCGGGTGCTTATGAGGATCTTCACCCGCAAGACCATGAAACTTTGGTAACAAGTGTATCAAACCAGATTTCAACTCAAAATCTGCATCAAGATCGAGGATATTGAATGCACAAAGATTGGTAAGATACATCGGGAGAGCGACAAGTTCCTTAAGGGTTCTATTATGCATGTTATCGGCCATGATTTCGGGATTACTTAAGTTATCGGGTTCACTCCCAAAATTAGGTTCGAATTAACTCGGAATTTATCACACGAGATCTAATTAATCTATGCAAGGTCCTATCAATCTCGGGATCAAGATCAAGCAAGATATCGATTGGACCTAGTCATGCATCAACTAAAGCACAAAAACACAAAAACTGCAACTAAGCAAAATACACTAAACAACACTCAAAATATGCAAAAATAAATCTAGTTAATATGTCTAAACATTTTTAAAAATTATAGAATCAACACAAAACAAAATCTACATAAAAATGAAACTAGAAAATGCAATAAAAAATAATAAAAAATTGAAAAAGTGGTCTAAATGATAGAATTTCGAAAAACCAAGGGTGACCTCACAGTTCTTGTAAATCTTGTTTATCGGCTGTTTTCCTTCAACCGACCAAGTTTCACTCATTCGGGCATGTTTCAGTTCGAAAATTGCAATTGTTACCCGTAATCACCTGTTTTCCGTCTTTCCTAAATCAGAAAAATTCAAAAGCTAAGATAAAAACGTTAGTATGATATGAACAATGTTATTAAATGAAAAATAACTATTAGAATAGGTAAGAAAGAACAAAAATTAGTAAGGTTACTCAAAATGAAAAGATTACACCTACGAGGTCCCCGGCAACGGCGCTAAAATTTTGACGAACGCCGAACTCAGTCAAAATTATAACCGAAGTTATTACCTAAACTTGTAGTATAGTGAACAACACCGGATCGTCTCCTCAAGGATCGTAGATGCAATTTGATCAAATCAAGTGAAAGTTAGAAAAAGGGGGTTTTGATGGTTCAAGGATCGCAATGACGGGATTTAAAGAGAAATAACAATTAAAAGAACAGTCAATTTAGAAATCTATCCGAGATTGGGTGGATTCAATCATAGACCTTTCAACAAACACCTGAAATACATTTGAATGGTTAACTTGGATCTAACCGAGATCTTTGCATCGATCCGAATTCATACTAGACAATCGTCCAGAATTCAATTGACAAGTGATAAACACAAATCTGCAATCGCACCATTCATGTAAATATATGTCAATTTAAGCACCGAATTCAATTAACCTAGGCACAAATCAGTAACCTAACCTCTTCAATTACGTGATTAGTTTAGATCAATCAGTTCTAAGTTTCATCACAAATCTCAATCTTCAGTTATGTGATTAATTCAGATCAATCAGTTCTAAATTTCATCACAATACTTAATCTTAAACCAAGATCAAATCAGATCAAACATAAACAGAATCACCATTCATGCATTCAAGATCAAGAGAACAGAAGAAGAAGAGAAGAGGAATTCAAATATAAATCAAATACATTACATAACCAAGGTCTCAAGAATCCAAGCCACAATCTCTTCAAGAGTCCCGAATTGACTAGAAGTGACTTAGCTCTCCATTACAATAAAGGAAAAATATACAAGAACTATGAAAAGCTATTTCTAACACCAAGTGTGTGTGTCCTAGAGCTCTCCACATGCTTCCTTTTATAGAGGATTCAGAGTAGTAGTAGATGGGTAGATGGGATGAGTAGGTGGATGAGTAGGTGGGTGAGTAGGTGGGTGAGTAGGTGAGCTACCTTGTCTCCGAAATTCTTTATTGCTGAACTCATTGATTTCGTCATTTCTGAGCCAAGTGGTCTTCATGAAAGTTCTAGGAAATTGTCTAAGCTTTCCAATGGCTCTAGAAACACCCAAAAATTCGTCCTACAGCCCAAGATATGACTCAATTACTACAGACTATTCAGGACCAGTTTCAACACCTCTGTTTTGACTTTCAGACCCAATATCTCCATCAAGGAGCCCGAATCAAGTTTTGTGCTTGACATGAAAGTTGTACATATGGGTCTTAACTTTCAGATTACAAATTTTCAGCCCATTTTATATGCCCAAACTCGAATTATATTCTGGTTACTACACACTGTTCGGGTTCCAGTCACAAATCCCGTATTCTGATTTCCATGCCCAATTAGCTCCACTAGATGTCTGAAATTGACTTTGAGCTCTTCATCAAAGTTGTAGAGCTCTCTCTTATCTTTCCTACAAGGTAAAATTCATAATTATCAGACATTTAGAACTCAAGATATGGCTAAAATACAGAAATAGTGTAAGACCCGAATAATGCTGAAAAAATCAATTAAGTCCGATTCGAGTTCAAACTTACAAAACATAATCAAATTCAGTCAATTAAGTACATGAAGAGTGTAAATAACTAAACATAAGGGTTTCTTAATGAATAAAATATGTGATTATCAATGTCTCCACACTTTCAACTCAAAAACCACTGCAGCGAGTTCTAAGTCATGCGTTGGGTAGTTCCTCTCATGAACCTTCAACTGTCTTGAAGCATAGGCTACCACATTTTTGTTCTGCATCAACACGCATCCTAACCCTTGATAAGAAGCGTCACAATACACCTCAAAAGCCTCGTTAGGATCCGGCAAAATTAGCACTGGTGCAGTAGTCAATCTCTTCTTCAACTCTTGAAAACTTGCCTCACATTCTTTCATCCAATCAAAAGCTTGACTCTTCCTTGTGAGTTGCATAAGAGGTCCAGCTATCTTAGAAAAACCTTCAATGAACCTCTGATAATATCTGGCCAATCCAACAAAACTTCAGATTTCGGTTACCGTCTTCAGCCTCTCCCATTGCAAAATAGTTTCTATTTTCGATGGGTCCACTGCAATACCTTCCTTGGAAATTACGTGACCCAAAAATTGAACTTCTTCCAACCAAAACTCACACTTTGCCAATTTTGCATACAGCTTCTTATCCTTCAAAATTTGGAGAATTATACTGAGATGTTCAGCATGCTCTTCCTTATTTTGGGAGTAGATCAGAATGTCATCGATAAAGACAATGACAAACCTATCTAGATACGGACGAAAAATCCTATTCATATAGTCCATGAATATTGCAGGAGCATTCGTCACTCCGAACGGCATCACCTGATACTCATAATGCCCGTAACGAGTTCGGAAAGCTATTTTAGGCACATCATCAACCTTGACACGAATCTGATGATAACCTGATCGCAGATCTATTTTAGAGAAAATAGATGCTCCTTTCAGCTGGTCCATCAAATCATCGATCGTTAGAAGTGGATATTTGTTCTTTATTGTGACCTTATTCAGCTGACGATAGTCTACGCAAAGACGAGAAGTTCCATCCTTTTTCTTGACTAGTAGTACTGGCGCTCCCTACGGTGAAACACTCGGTCGCACAAACTGTTTTTCCAACAATTCCTCCAATTGCTTCTTTAACTCCACCAATTCTGATGGCGACATCCTATATGGTGCAATTGAAATAGGACCTGCTCCTGGTACCAAATCAATAGCAAACTCGATTTCTCTTTCCGGTGGTAAGCCAGGTACATCATCAGGAAAAACTTCCGGAAACTCATTCACAATTGGAATAGCATTCATATCTTTTTCACTCTTGACTTCCAAAGAAAACAGCAGCATGTATCCTTGAGCTCCGTCCCTCAACAAAGATTTGACTTTGATGGCAGTTAAAAATCCAGAATCCTCATCCTTAAGAAAAACTAAGGTTTTATTGGCACAGTCTAATAGGATATGGTTAGAAGATAACCAATCCATTCCTAATATTATATCTATTTCAACAAGAGGTTAGCAAATTAAATTGACCGAAAAGATTAGATCAGTTATGGTAATAGGACAGTTCAAACATACTTTAAATGTAACAACAGGCTTGGCAGTTGGTGTAGAAACAATCAATTGAAAACTCAAAGAAGACACAGGCAATTTCAACCGATCCACACAGTCATACGCAATAAATGAATGCATCACACCTGAATCATATAGTACAGTCAAAAGATTACCTACTACGACACCTTCCCCCTGAATAAGATCTTCGACTGAGAAGCCTCGGCCAAAGTATCGTGTATACTCGCCCTCCAGATGGCGGCTGAGTAGCATGAACATTGCTCACAACTAGCTTCCTTTCTGACTGGTTACATTCTTTAGAAACATGCCCAAGCCTTCCACACTTGAAACAGATTGGCCCTTTGATTGAACAGTCTCTAGATATGTGGCCACTCTTTCCACATTTAAAACATCTTGGCTAAACACCACATTTGTACCAGCTTTGTTGCCACTAGAACTTCCCCCGATATATGGACGTTGAGGCTGACTTCTCGATGGTCTCGAATACGGCTTGCGTTGAAACTAGCTATTGTTATTGTTGTTGTTGTTGCCTCTTCTTTGGAACCTAGTTGGTCCAAAGTTGCGATTTCTTGGATCACGTGACGGCTCCAACTCCTCGAGTCATACACATGTGTCCACCAAAGCATGAAACTGGTTCATCCTTAAGGGTAGCACTCCTCGTCGCAATTCTACCCTCAACCCTTCCTCAAATTTCTGACATCTCCACACATCATTCTGTCGAGTTTGAGCATAGTTTGAGAACTGAGACAAGCTCTCAAATTTAGAAGCATATTCATTGACAGTCATGTTGCCCTGACGTAAACCAAGAAATTCCATCTCCTTGGCATGTTCAGCACTGGCAGGAAAGTACTTTTCCAAAAATATTTCACAGAATACCTCCCAAGTAATTTCAGTTCCCTCAGCTTTTAGTAAGCGTCGGGTTCCTCTCCACCAGTTCTCACCATCCCTTCTCAGCATAAATATAGCATATGTCACCTTTTGATCATTGGCGCACCCCATTCCTTCAAATATTTTTTCGAGATCTTGGATCCAAAGACTCGCCTTCTCTAGATTAAATTCACCTCTGAACTGCGGCAGGTTATTACGCCTAAACTCAAACAAGTTTAGAGCATCAACAGTCACACCTTGCTGTTAAGTTGCTCGTTCATTTTGTTGCATAATCACTTCTGCCATACGCTGCATAGCCTCAGCAGTTGCAATCATTGGGTCAACATTACGGTTCACGTTTGCACGCATTCCTCTTCCACTAGACATCTTCTTCTTCAATCAAACAAGACAAAACAAAGTCAGATATACCCTTTCGGACACCAATCACAGGGAATCACACAACACAAGCAAAAACAAACCCAACCATAACTCCAAAAGACTCTAACTTGGGCTCTGATAC
The DNA here is from genome assembly GCA_029884605.1 of Ormosia emarginata. Lineage (NCBI taxonomy): Eukaryota > Viridiplantae > Streptophyta > Magnoliopsida > Fabales > Fabaceae > Ormosia > Ormosia emarginata. Next base: position 18,687,573 of record JAQQTP010000074.1, on the reverse strand, counting down.
CAACTAAATGCAACACCCTACTGGGGATGTCACATTTCCAAACAATAATAATAAAACCTTTACCCAAGTTATAAATTATTTCGTAATATATAATAATATAGGTTGTAAAAATATTTTTTTTTAACATTATACCACATTATTTTATAAAATAAAATAAACAAAATACAAAATAAAACAAACTATTACAATACACACCATAATTATACATATGATTTTGTTTTTAATAGGTACAAATAATTTACATATTACAAACTAGTTAATTAAAAACAGTAAACTGTCTGGTTTAAAGTAAACCATAAACTAGCCCAAGCATAACACTAAAAGTTCTGATCCTCCGAAGAATCCTCCTCGGGAAGATCATCGGAAGACAGAAATACTCTGATAACACCATACCACACTGCAATCAATCCATATGATACGGATGATCTCGAGGTTCGCCTTCCTCGAACTGGTCACTCGGTTGCTGCTCCTCGTTGTATTGACAATCCAACAGTTGCTCCTCTTCTACTTCCTCAACGACTTTACGGAACATAAATAATAATACAGAAAATATATACAAAGAGGTGAGACAATCTACATCATTACTAGCATAGCAGTAAGAAAACGACAATACAAATAAATATAATAGTTAATATAACAATTCATATTATCACATATGCAAAATATCATAAATCAAATTATAACTATTCACACAGTGATGCAGATTAAATATGCCATGTACTCAGACTCGTTCCTACTCTATGGAGCTAAACACAAACATCAGAGAGAATGATCCAGAAGACATGTCCGCACATCAGGCTGCCTCAACCAACTATTATACAGTCAAATACGTCGTCTAAATAGCACACAGTCAAATACGTCGTATGAATGGTACACAGTCAAATATGTTATGTAAATAGCACACAGTCAAATATGTCATGTACGTCCAGGCATAATACCAGACAGTCCCCAATAGATCCTGATTAAGAATAGTATTTGTCGAGATCACTAGTGTGTGTTATCAGTTACCACAGCCTAGAGGAGCTACCAACTGTCCACATGTGGAATCTACTGCACACTAACGCCTCCAAGTTCTCCTCATGAACACACTACGCCTATCACACCCGCAACACGGTGTAATTCATCTCGTCAGTCAATTGTCAGTTTCAAACAAATTGACATATCACTCTATGTATGTAATGATCCATAATTACAAAAATACCCTTAGTATCACCATGAATCATTATTACATAAATATCTTCATTGTCACCATAATTACAAAAATACCCTTAGTATTAATAATTCCAAAAATAGTATGTCTCCACTTGACAGTACTATTTCCCAACATGTTCGGGTCCACCACTTTGGCCCGACAGTAAAAACTTACTGTTTCCATAAGTCGCGTAAAAATTTTATCGCCTTTTCACAATTACGTCACATTTGACAAATGTTTTTCAATCGCGTAAATATTTTTCAACGTTTTTCTCAATTGTGTAGTTTAAAATCCACTATTTTAAATACGCGTAAGCTATTTCTACTGTTTTTCACCATATAAAATATTTCTTGACGTTCCAGATTACATTTTTAAACTTTCCAAAACTAAAAATATTATTTAGACATTATTTTTCATTTTTCTTACAAAAATTACTCTAAGTAATAATTTCTGACGTTTTTCTCAAAAATTTGATTTTAATAAATTCTTCTACAGTTAATTTTATTCTTTAACTATGTAAAATATTTTCTTGCTTTCTAAATGCCATTTTGAAACGTTCTTCAATACTTGCTCATTTTTAATCAATTTTGACAGCATTTAGTTTAGAAAATCCGCTAAGTGATATTTTCTGCGTTTTTCTTTTAAAAATTCCTTTATTTAATTATAACCATAAAATACACTTTGAAAATTGCTAACATAATTTAAAAACTCAAAGGTAAGTATTTTTCAAGTGTCTAAAATTTATTTCTTTTCTATACTAGACTTCTAATAAAAGTTTGTTTACTTATTTGGTTCTTGAAAATCCATTGTAAATTAATTCTTTTTAGGTTAATAAACTAGTTTACACTTATAAAATAAATTTTGAATCAATTAAAAATAAAAAAAAAACTTGATGGCCGAAAATCACCATTTCTTTTACATATCTTATTTAACTTATTTTTTCCATCCTCTAAATCCTTATAAAATTCATTAACGTAATAAAATCAAATGGATCATCCTTTTAGAAAATGGTTGAGAACATGTTGGCTCTCTTTTTGAAGATAAAACCGTGAGCTCTTCATTATCATGTGTTTTTTGGAACACTCATTCAAATCTCAACAAATTATTCACATCCAACAATAATTATCATATATCTATAAACACATACATATATCTATGAACACATACCATATATTAAAGCAATATTAAAACACCTACTAAATATCAACGCTATAGACATGCTTGCATGCATAATAAATCACAAATAGAAAAGCAAATAACATGCACACATAAACAATCACAAATAGAGAAGACAACGAACAACCAAGTGAATGAATCCTTATGGATTCTTCACCACAAATACATCTATTTTCTCACCACCACACATGGTTGATGAGATTAAATCTCCCTCTTACCTATAAGGAAGACAAGATCTCCTTGGACTCCTCCTTAGAAATTTTGTGTAGCTTCAACAAAAATCCTAACAAGCTTAAACAAATTATAAAGTCATAAACTATGGATGAAAAAGATAAACCATGGATCAATCATGGCTTAGAACATCAAAAATCAAATTAGAAACAAGAAACAAGAATTTTCACCTTATAGGAAAGAAACTTCAAAGTGATTTTCCAAGCTCCAAATGGATGATTTTGTGAAAACTCACAACTAGAGATGTTCTTAGAATATGGTTTAGGTTTAGAAAATGATGTTAGATAAAATTTTTGATGAGTGGAAGTAGGACCATTAGTGTTGGCCGAATGGTGTGTAGAAGAAGACTTAGGAGTTTTTCTTTGAGTTCATGAAAGAAAGAGATAGGAGAGAATGATTTAGAATGATTGAATGAATTATTATGAAGTGAATAATAGTCTTCCTCCATTATGCATGGCCGTAGAGCTCAATCAAAGAGCTAGCCACCTTTGTTGACAATTCTAAGCTCTTAATGGCCTTTAGATGGATTCAATGGTGGATCTTGAAGTGTCTAGCACTTAGTACCAGGAGCAAGTCCTATCTCAATTGCACCGTACCGAATGTCACCAGCGTAGTTGGTGGATTTAAAGAAGCAATTGGAGGAACTATTGGAGAAGCAGTTTGTGCGACCTAGTGTTTCACTGTGGGGAGCACCAGTGCTTTTGGTCAAGAAGAAGGACGGAACTTCTCGACTTTGCGTGGATTATCGTCTACTAAACAAGGTGACTATATAGAATAAATATCCACTTCCGAGAATTGACGATTAGATGGACCAGTTGAAGGGAGCAATGGTATTTTCTAAGATAGATTTGTGATCGGGATATCACTAGATTCATGTTAAGGTGGAGGATGTACCTAAAACAGCTTTTTGAACTCGTTATGGACATTATGCGTATCAGGTAATGCCATTCGGAGTGACGAATGCTCCTACTATATTCATGGACTATATGAACAGGATTTTTCATCTATATCTAGACAGATTTGTTGTTGTCTTTATCGATGACATTCTGATCTATTCTCAATCTAAGGAAGAGCATGCTGAACATCTCGGTATAGTTCTTCAAATTTTGAAAGAAAAGAAGCTGTATGCGAAATTGGCAAAGTGTGAGTTCTGGTTAGAGGAAGTTCAATTTTTAGGTCACGTGATTTCTAAAGAAGGTATTGCAGTAGACCCATCGAAGGTGGAGACTATTTTGCAATGGGAAAGGCCTAAGACTGTGACAGAAGTTTGAAGTTTTGTTGGACTTGCTAGATACTACCAGAGGTTTATAGAAGGTTTTTCTAAGATTGCTGGGTCGCTTACGCAGCTCACAAGGAAAAGTCAAGCTTTTGAGTGTACGGAAGAACGTGAAGCAAGTTTCCAGGAGTTGAAGAAGAGGTTAACAACTACACCAGTGCTAATTCTACTGGATCCTAACAGATCTTTTGAAGTGTATTGTGACGCTTCTTACTAAGGGTTAGGATGTGTGGTAATACAAGACCGGAATGTGGTGGCTTATGCTTCAAGACAGTTGAAGGTTCATGAGAGGAACTATCCAACATATGATTTGGAATTAGCCACAGTGGTTTTTGCATTAAAGGTATGGAGGCATTTTCTGTATGGAGCTATGTTCAATGTCTTTAGCGATCACAAGAGTTTGAAGTACTTGTTTGATAAAAAAGAATTGAATATGAGGCAGAGGCGATGGTTGGAATTCTTAAAAGATTATGATTTTCAACTCCAATGCCATCCAGGAAAAGCAAATGTGGTAGCTGATGCTCTGAGTAGAAAAGTGATCAGTGTTTCGGCAATGATGATAAAGGAGGAGGAATTACTCAACAAGTTTAGTAATCTATGGGTGTCAGTGGAATTGGTGCCTGGAAAAATTCGCCTAGGTAAGGTTGTGATCTTGAATGAATTACAGGATATAATTTGGGATAAACAGGAGGAGGATGCGTTTTTGCAAAACAAAAGGGAATTGTTGAAGCAAGGTCATAAGGCAACGGTAGAGGAAGGATCTAATGGAATCTTGAAATTTAAGGGAAGAATTTGTATACCTGATGACCCTGAGCTTAAAAAGGCAATTTTGGAGGAAGCTCATACTAGTGATTCCGGGAATGACCAAGATGTACCAAGATTTAAAAAGGTTGTTTTGGTGGCCAAGGATGAAAAGAGATGTAGGGGAACGTGTGGCGTCTTGTCTGGTTTGTCAGAAGGCAAAAGTGGAACATCAGAGGTCATCCGGTATGTTACAACTGTTAGCTATTCCAAAGTGGAAGTGGGATAGTATTTCAATGGATTTTGTTACCGGATTGCCAAGGACGAGGAAAGGTCACGATTCAATATGAGTCATAGTTGATAGGCTTACAAAGTCAGCGCATTTCCTGCCTATCAATATTAAGTATTCGTTGGAAAGATTAACCCAGATGTATATCAGTGAGATTGTTAGACTGCATGGTGTGCCTACATGCATAGTTTCTGATAGAGATCTGAGGTTTACGTCAAGATTCTGGCGAAGTTTGTAAGAAGCCATGGGAACAAAATTGCGATTGAGTTCAGCTTATCACCTGCAGACTGATGGCCAAACGGAAAGGATTATGTAGTCTTTGGAAGATTTATTGCGAGCTTGTGTATTGGAGCAACGGGGAAGTTGGGATGAATTTTTATCTTTGATAGAATTCACCTACAACAATAGTTTTCACTCTAGTATAGGGATGGCACCCTATGAGGCGTTATATGGAAGATGATGCTGAACACCTTTGTGTTGGTATCAAGATAGAGAGAGTATGACTATTGGACCAGATCTTGTGCAACAGACTACGGAAAAAGTGAAGATGATTCAAGAGAAGATGAAGACGATGCAAAGCAGACAGAAGAGTTATGTTGATAAGCGAAGGCGATCTCTTGATTTTGAGGAAGGTGAGCATGTATTTTTAAGAGTGACTCCTACGACCGGTGTCGGAAGAGTTATTAAATCCAAGAAGCTTACTCCTAAGTTTATTGGGCCTTATCAGATTATTCGTCGAATAGGTCCTGTAGCCTATCAGATTGCTTTGCCGCCTTTTCTATCCAATCTGCATGATGTATTTCATGTGTCTCAGTTAAGAAAGTATATTCCTGATCCGACGCATGTAATACAACCTGATGAGGTACAGTTAAAGGATAATTTGACGTATGAGACGCTTCCTGTTAGGATTGCAGATAGGAAAGTAAAGCAGCTTCGAGGGAAAATGATCGAGCTAGTGAAGGTCATATGGAATGACATGACAGGTGATGCTACCTGGGAGCTGGAAGATAAAATGAGGGAGCAGTATCCTCAAATGTTTTGATGTATGATGAATTTTGAGGACAAAATTTTTATTTGTAGGGGAGAGTTGTAACACCCCAACTTTAGGATAAATGACCGTTGTGTTCCAAATTGTACTGTTTGTTATTTTTCTGCATGATACAGAATTTTATTTTACTATCTGTGATTTTATTTGAACTTTTTGTGTGATTTGCTCCGGGACAGGAAAATAATAATTTCCGGACCGGGAAAATCTTATTTTAATTATTCAGAGTTGGGGGATCTTACTAAACCCAATTAAATGATATCTTGTTATTAATCTTTTAATTTTTAGGATTTAACTTGTGAAATAAAATAATTTAATATTATTATAATATTATTTTATTAGTCAGTATAAATAAGTGATAGTGGACCAGAAAAATGTTTGTGGGACCCACTTTTGGACTGTAGGAACCACAAATGCCTTGCGGGACCCATGTTTAGGAAACTAGTCAATGTTTTTGGCTAGAGAAATTTCTAAACTAATAGGAAAAGAGTCAACAAAAGTGGTGAGACTAATTAGTTTAGATCTAGATGACCTAATCAAGTTAGATTAGAACTTAACTAAGTTAGTATAAAAACTTGTTAAGTAACTAAATGATGGTAAATTAGTTAGCTATCTAGTTGGTTTCTAAGTTAATAAAAATCTATAAGTATCAAGTTAACTAAGTTAACCTAAGTAACTAACTAGTTAGACAAGTAACTAGATTGTTTCACTTAAGTGTAACTAGATGGTTAAGGAGAAGAAAACTTGGTTACCTTTCTCCTTAGGGTATTCGGCCAAAGCTAAGACAAGGCAAGCCAAGAACTTTCAAGAACAAGCTTAGTCATTGCATGACTAGGTTTGCATGCACCAATGAGAGCTAAGCTTGGAAGCCAAGTGTTTATCTTAGCCATTGATCATTTCTAAGGCTTGGATGAAGCCACCAAAGTGGACACCTCCCTAGGATGAGCTCCACGGCCATAAGCCATTAGGAAGCCAATTTTACTTCATTTTTCTATATTTTAACTTAAGCTTTTCTCTCACCAAAAACAAGAAACACTGTAACACCCCAAACTTTAGGATAAATGATCGTTGTATCCCGAATTGTACTGTTTGTTGTTTTTCTGTATGATATAGAATTTTATTTTACTGTCTGTGATTTTATTTGAACTTTTTGTGTGATTTGCTCCGGGTCAGGAAAATAATAATTTCCGGGCCAGGGAAATCTTATTTTAATAATTCGGAGCTGGAGGATCTTACTAAACCCAATTCTGAATGATACTGTTATTAATCTTTTAATTTTTAGGATTTTATTGTGAAATAAAATAATTTTATATTATTATAATATTATTTTATCAGGCAATATAAATAAGCGGCAGTGGACCCGAAAATGTTTTGCAGGACTCACGTTTAGAGAAACAGTCAACGATTTTGGCTAGAGAAATTTCTAAGCCAATGAGAGCAAGTCAACGAAGTAGGCTTGAAATTTCTAACCAATAGGAAGAGGTCAACAAAAGTGGTTAGACCAATTAGTTGATAACTAGAAAACCTAAGCTAGTTAGTTTGAAACCTAATTAAATTAGTTTAGAAGACTTGTTAAGTAACTAAGTGATAGTAAATTATTTAACTATATAGTTGGTTCCGAAGTTAATAAAAATCTATTAGTACCAAGTTAACTAAGTTAACCTAAGTAATTAACTAGTTAGACAAGTAACTAGATTGTTTCACCTAAGTGTAACTAGATGGCTAAGAAGAAGCAAACTTAGTTGCTTTCTCTTTGGTGAGTTTCGGCCAAAGCCATGACAAGGCAAGCCAAGAGCTTTCAAGAACAAGCTTAGTCATTGCATGACTAGGTTTGCATGCACCAATGAGAGCTAAGCTTGGAGGCCAAGGGTTTATCCTAGCCTTTGATCATTTCTAAGGTTTGGATGGAGCCACCAAAGTGGACACCTCTCTAAGGTGACTCCACGGCTACAAGGGGAGAGAAGGGTTAGTTTGGTTAAGATTTCTATCACTTTTCTCTCTTGCAAAAACAAAACTCCATTGAAGCTTCCCTTGAGAGCCATTCGGTCAAACCACCCAAATCACCATCCATTCACCCAAAATTTTATCTACCTCACTTTTCTAAACCTAAACACAATTCTAAGATCATCTCTAGTTGAGAGTTCTTTCAAAATCCATCATCTTGAGCTTGAAAAACTACTTTGGAGATTCTACCTAGAAGGTGAAAATCCTTGTTTTTCATTTCTAATCTTATTTCTAAAGTTCTAAGCCATGATTGATCCATGGTATATAGTTTTCTCTTATAGTAGTAACTCTTTAAAATTTTGTTTAAGATCCTTAGGTTTTTGGAGGGTGAAACCGAAATCCATAGAAAGGAGAGGAGAAGAGTTTGTCTTCACTTAAGGTAAGAGGAAGACTTAAATCTTATCATCCTTGGGTGGTGATAAGAAAATTGACTTGTTTGTGATTGTAGAATGCATAAGGATTCATTTGTGTGTTTGTTGTAATAGCTTTCTTAGTTGTGATTTGTATTAATATGCATGTCTACAAGCTTTGAATATATTGTATGTGTTAGTATTGCATGAATAAGTAGTAGGATGTGAATAATATGCAAGGGTTGCATGAGTGTTTCAAAGAACACAAATCCAAGGCTCGCGGCCTTAACACAAAATGGGAACCAAAATGTTCTCAACTATTTTCTAAAAGAGTGATTTAATTGACTTAGGTAAATTGACAAGCTACAAATTGATTTAGAACAAGAAAAATGAATTTAAAGATCAAATGGAAAATTTTGTAGATTTCAGCCAACATGCCAAAGTTAAGTGTTTTGGTTTCTAAAAATTGTTTTTAATCAAGGTTTGATAATAATGTCAAAAAGATTTTTAGTACAATGAGTCTTAAGGAATAAAAATGATTAGATTAAGTTTAAAGAGCTAAAACTAAGAATTTTACCGATTATGAGAAAATACAGTAGCTTTAGTGAAATTTCTAACGTAGAGCTCGCTTTATGTTTTGAAGCACATTAGTGGTTTTCAAAAGTGTAATTAATTGGTTGTAATATAAATGAAAGGAATTTTTTTTTTAGAAAACCATTATCATAGATTTTCTAAGCAAAATACTGTCAATTTTTGTTAAAAACAGACAAATAAGATAGAAAAGATATCCAATATATTGTATACGATATGAAAAATATTCTACGTAACTCAAACATATTAAATATTATTTCTGTTTATTTAAATAGTGATTTTTAAGGAATTCGAACAAGAAAACGATTTAAAAATCTTACGTGATTGAGAAAACGATTTAAAAACAATACGCGATTTCAAAAACAGTAAAATATATTTACGCGATTGATGGAAATAGTAAGTTTTACTGTCGGGCCAAAAGTGGTGGACCCAGACAGGTTGAGAAATAGTACTGTCAAGTGGGACATACTGGATTTGAGATTTGAGGGCATTTTCATAATTATTTAAGATTTGAGGGTGCTTTAGTAATTATTTGAAATTGAAGGGTATTTTGGTAATTATAATCTTGTTCATATTTTTAGAGTCAAGTCGATTCGTTTTGGAATTGGCGAATGATTGACGAGATGAATTACACTGTGTTGTTAGTGTGATAAGCGTAGTGTGGTTCAACTTGTGTGAACTTGGAGACATTAGTGTGCGGATTATTCCATATGTGGACAGATGGTCGCTCCTCTGGGCCGTGGTAACTGGTAACACACTAGTGGTCTCGACACGCACTATACTTAATCTTGATCTTGTAATGACTAGTTTAGTACAATGCCTGTAGTTACACGATGTTTGAACTGTGTACTACACCACGATGTTTTGGACAGTGGGCTATAGACACAATGTGAGACAGTGCAATAGTTGGTTGGGCAACCGAAGGTACTAATAGAACTTGCAGGTCATTCTCTCTGATGTCTGTGGTTGTAGCTCCATGGAGTAGGGTTGAGTTACATTATATATGATTATGTGTTGTACATTATAATATTTTTATTTGTAACATTTTATCTGTAACGTTATGATGCTATTGCATTTAATTTCTGTGTTATATTATATTATCATTTATGCTGTTGTGGTATGCTATATTGTAGGATATATTATATGAAGTGTTATATTTGTTGTATTGGCGTTTTCTTATTTACCATGTTCGTGGTGATATAGATTGTCTTACCTCTTTATTGTACGTGTTTTTTGTATTTTAAATTGTATTATAAAAGAGTTTGAGGAAGAGGAACAACCTCTTGATTGTGTATATCCTGAGGAGAAAGAGCAGCAAACTGAGGACCAGTTTGACGAGGGAGAACCATCCGACCATCCATATCCCCTAGATTAATTGTGGGAGTATGGCGCTGCCAGGATTCTTTGGATTCATGAGGCTTGAGTTTCATGGAGGCTCTGAAGCCTGGCGTCTGCGAGAGGACAAAGATTCGGTTACGTACGTAGGGCATCTGACTGTGACCATACGTACAGAGTTTGATGGAGTGCCTATCTTTTCTACTATGTTGTATTTACATGTGGAGCTACCGCTATCTCTTAGGCGTCATTGGGGTGGTATGTTTGATGCGCCTAGTGAGATTAGCAGCGTGTCGACAGCACGGACTAGGGTTCGTAGAGGGTTGAGGCATCCTGGATACTTATCACCTGAAGTTTCATCCGAGAGTGATCCTTCAGAGGGTTAGAGTTTTGTGATGTGTACTTGGGCGCGTCTGCGCTTTGTATATATAGACTCCTTACTGCTTGGTTTACTGTTTTTGTTAAATATTTTATAGTTGTAAATTATTTGTATAACTTATGACAAAAACATATGTATATTATGTGTGATGATAGTTTACTAATTTTATGTTCCGTGTTATTTTATTTCGTAATATTCTATTTAACCAGAAAATTTTTACAACCAGTATTACTATGTAACAAATGTTTTACAACTTGGGTAGAATTTTATTTATCTTTATTTTATTTTAATAATAAATGTGACATCCCCACAAGGGTGTTACAAACACCATTGATGTTCCTTTGGAGGTCTATTCGGCCAAGACCCCTACACCAATATCCATCCATCTAAAATTCTATCTACCTTACTTTTCTAAACCTAAATACCATTCTAAGACTATCTCTAGTTAGAGATTTCTTCAAAAAAATTCATCTTGAGCTTGGAAAACAACTTTGAAGATTTCTCCTTAAAGGTGAAATTTCTTGTTTTTCATTTCTAATCTCATTTCTAAGGTTCTAAGCCATGATTGATCCATGGTTTATGTTATTCTTCTATGGTAGTAACTTGTAGAATTTATTTAAGCTTGATAGGTAATTTGGAGGGTGAACCCGAAATCACTAGGAAGGAGAGGAGAATAGTTTGTCTTCATTTAAGATAAGAGGAAGACTTGAATCTTATCATCCTTGGGTGGTGATAAGAAAATGGATTTGTTTGTGATTGTAGAATCCATAAGGATTCATTTGTGTGTTTGTTGTAATAGCTTTCTTGATTGTGATTTGTATTGATATGCATGTCTACAAGCTTTGAATATATTGTACGTGTTAGAAATGCATGAATAATTAGTAAGATGTGAATAAAATGCAAGGTTTGCATGAGTGTTCCAAAGAACACAAATACAAGGCTTACGGCCTCAACACAAAATGGGAACCAAAATGTTCTCAACAATTTTCTAAAAGAGTGATTTAATTGATTTAGGTAAATTGACAAAGAACAAATTGATTTAGAGTAAGAAAAAATGAATCTATAAATCAAATGGTAAGTTTATGGATTTCGGCCAACATGCCAAAGTCAAGTGTTTTTGGTTTCTAAAATTATTTTCAATCAAGGTAAAGTAATAATACCCAAAAGGAATTTTATTACAATGAGTTTTAAAGAATAAAAATAATTAGATTAAGTTTAAGAAGCTAAAACTAAGGATTTTACTGTTTAGGAGAAAATACAGTAGCTTTTGTAAAATTCTAACGTAGAGCTCATTTTATGTTTTGAAGTACGTTGGTAGTTTTCAAAAGTGTAATTAAATGGTTATAATATAAACAAAAGAATTTTTAACAGAAAACCATTGTTATAGATTTTCTAAACAAAATATTGTCAATTTTTGTTAAAAATGGACAAATAAGATAGAAAATATATCTAATATATTGTATACGGTATGAAAAATATCTTACGTAATTTAAACATATTAAATATTATTTCTGTTTATTTAAATAGTGATTTTTAAGGAATTCGGACAAGAAAATAATTTAAAAATCTTACGCGATTGAGAAAACGATTTAAAAATAGTACGCGATTTCAAAAACAGTAAAATATATTTACGCGATTGATGAACATTTGTAAAATTGATGAAATTGTGAAAATACGATAAAATTTCTACGCGATTGATGAAAACAGTAAGTTTTATTGTCGGGCCAAAGTGGTAGACCCGGACAGATTGTGAAACAGTATTGTCAAGTGGGACGTACTGTATATTGGAGTTTTGCCATAGAGGATATTTTCGTAAATATGGGTACTAATACCATTGAGGGTATTTTGGTAATTATTTTGTTCATACTTTGAGTTGTGCCAATTTGGGTGATAATTGGTGATTTGATTACACTGTGTTATCAGTGTGATAAGCGTAGTGTGGTTCAACTTGTGTGAACTTAGAGACATTAGTGTGCAGATTATTCCATATGTGGACAGTTAGTCGCTCCTCTAGGCCATGGTAACTGGTAACACACTAGTGGTCTTGACACGCACTATACTTAATCGAGATCTTGTAAGGACTATTTTAGTACAATGCCTGTAGTTACACGATGTTTGGACCGTGTACTACACCACGATGTTTTGGACAGTGGGCTATAGACACAACGTGAGACAGTGTAATAGTTGGTTGGGCAGCCTAAGGTACTAATAGAACTTGCGGGTCATTCTCTCTGATGTCTGTATTTTAGCTCCATGGAGTAGGATTGAGTCATATTCCATATGAGTATGTGTTGTACATTATAACATTATTATCTGTAATATTTTATCTATCTGTGACATTATATATGTTGTTGCATTTAATTTCTGTGTTATACTATATTATTGTTTATGCTGTTATGGTATGCTATATTGTATGGATTGTTATATTTGTTGTATTGGTGTTTTCTTATTTACCATGTTTGTGATGATATAGATTGTCTTACCTCTTTATATGTACTATTTCTGTATTTTAAATTATGTTGTAAAAGAGTTTGAGGAAGAGGAACAGCCTCTTGATTGTGTATACTCCGAGGACGAAGAACAGCAACAAGCCGAGGATCAGTTCGACGACCAAGAACCATCCGATCATCCATATCCATTGGATTGATTGTGTGAGTATGGCGCTGCCGGGATTCTTCAGTTTTGTGAAACTTGAGTTTCACAGAGGCTCAGAAGCCTGGCGACTGCGGGAGGACAGAGATTCGGTGACTTACGTAGGGCGTCTGACTATGACCATACGTACAGAGTTTGATGGAGAGCCCATCTTTTCTACTACGTTGTATTTATATGTGGAGTTGCCGCTGTCTCTTAGGCGTCATTGGGGTGGTATGTTTGATGCGTCCAGTGAGATTAGCAGTGTGTCGACTGCTCGGACCCGTGTCCGTAGAGGGTTGAGGCATCCTGGATATCTGTCTTCTGATGATCGTCCTGACAGTGATCCATCAGAGGGGTAGAGATCTGTGATGTGTACTTGGGCGCGTCTGTGTTTTGTATATATAGACTTCTTACTGCTTTGTTTACTGCTTTGGTTTAAATATTTGTAGTTGTAAATTATTTGTATAACCTATATCAAAACCATATGTATGTTATGGGTGATGATAGTTTACTTATTTTATGTTCCGTGTTATTTTATTTCGTAATATTCTGTTTAACAGGAAAAATTTTACAACCCGTATTACTATGTAACAAATGTTTTACAACTTGGGTAGAATTTTATTTTATTCATAAATGTGACATCCCCATAAGGGTGTTATAAGATTCCCCAGCTCCAAATAATCAAACAAGATTTTTCCCTGGCCTGAAAATTATTATTTTCTTGACTCGGAGTAAATCACACAAAACAATCAAATACAGTTACAAAACAGTCAAATTAATTTTATAACACACAGAAAATAGAAAAACAGTACAATTAGGGAAAAAACGTAATTAACCAAAAATTGGGGTGTTACAAACGGCGTCTCCGCCGAGATGTATGAAGTGTGGGAAGGATCACTACACGAGAAACTGCACTATTAAGGGAATGATCTACTTCAGATGCGGGAAACTTAGACACATTTCTCATGATTGTAATCAACCTAAGGCGGAACCTTCCATCAATGCTGCTAGAACTGCTAAGCCGCAGGCTGGAGGTCAGGTTTACATCCTGAGTGGTGCTGAAGCCTCCGAATCCGAAGATCTTATACAAGGGGAAGGTCTCATAGAAGATAATCTTTTAACTGTACTGTATGACTCAGGTGCAACACATTCTTTCATTTCTTATGACTGTGTGAAAAGACTTGGTTTACCTGTGTCTTCTTTACCTTTTGATTTGACTATTTCAACTCCCACTGCTAAACTTGTTCTTACCACCAAAGTCTATTTGAATTGTCCATTGATTGTTGAAGGTCGAATATTTTTTGTTGATTTGATCTATTTGCCATTATCTCAATTAGATGTGATCCTAGGAATGGATTGGTTATCTTCTAACCATGTCCTATTAGATTATTCTAGAAAAACTATAGTTTTCCCTTTGGATGAGAATTCTACATTTTTGACGGCCAACCAAGTAAAAGCTTTCTTGAAAGAAGGAGCTCGGGGATACATGTTGTTGTCTTCTTTGAAAGTCGAGAATGAGGTTGATGTGGACGCAATCTCGGTGGTTTGAGAATTTCCTGAAGTTTTTCCTGAAGATATAACTGGTTTACCACTGGAGCGGGAGATCAAATTTACCATTGATCTTGTACCTAGAGCTAGCCCTATTTCCATAGCGCCTTATCGAATGTCACCTGCAGAGCTAGCTGAGCTCAAGAAGCAACTGGAAGAGCTTTTGGAGAAACAATTCGTGAAACCCAGTGTATCACCATGGGGAGCACCAGTATTGCTAGTTAAGAAGAAAATGGTACTTCGAGATTGTGCATAGATTATCGTCAGTTAAATAAGGTCATAATCAAGAATAAGTATCAATTGCCGAGGATAGACGACCTGATGGATCAGTTGAAGGGAGCGATAGTATTTTCTAAGATCGATTTGCGATCGGGCTACCATCAGATCAGAGTGAAAGTTGAAGACATTCCTAAAACGAATTTTCGTACTCATTATGGACACTACGAGTACTTAGTAATGCCTTTTGGTGTGACCAATGCACCTGCTATTTTCATGGATTATATGAATAGAATCTTTCGTCCTTATTTGGACAGATTCATCGTTGTTTTCATCGATGATATCTTGATCTATTCGAAAAATCAAGAAGATCATGCCAAGCATCTTAGTATAGTTCTTCACACTTTGAAGGAGAAAGAGCTATATGCCAAGTTGTCGAAGTGTGAGTTTTGGTTGGACGAAGTGAAATTTTTGGGCCATGTGATTTCAAAGGAAGGAATTGCCATAGACCCATCAAAGGTTGAAGCTGTACTATAATGGGAAAGGCCAAAGATAGTAACAGAAATCCAAAGCTTCGTTGGATTAGCCTGATATTATAGGAGGTTTATTGAAGGATTTTCTCAGATTACTGGACCTCTCACTCAACTCACAAGGAAGAATCAAGCTTTTGAATGGACGGATGCTTGTGAAGAGAGTTTTCAAGAATTGAAGAAGAGACTAACTACTTCACCAGTGTTAGTTCTACCTGATCCGAATGAACCATTCGAGGTGTACTGTGATGCTTCGTACCAAGGATTGGGTTGTGTCCTTATGCAAGGCAGAAAAGTGGTGGCTTATGCCTCAAGACAATTACGAGTGCATGAAAAGAACTACCCAACACATGACTTGGAGTTAGTTGCAGTGGTATTTGCCTTGAAGATATGAAGATATTATCTTTATGGAGCAACGTTCAATGTCTTCAGCGACCACAAGAGCTTGAGGTATTTGTACGATAAAAAAGAGTTGAACATGAGACAACGAAGATGGTTAGAGTTCCTGAAAGATTACGATTTCCAACTTCAGTATTACCCTGGGAAGGCGAATGTTATGGCCGATGCCTTAAGCAGGAAGTCAATCAGTGTTTCAACTATGATGATCAGGGAGAAAGATTTGATAGAACAATTCAAAGACATATGGTCTTTTGTGGAGCTAATGCCAGGAAAAATCTGCATGAATATGGTCTCTATTTCAAATAATTTGCTGGAAGACATCTGAGAAAAGCAGAAGGTTGATAAGGTCTTACAAGGAGAAAGAGAACTGATAAAGCATGGCGATGTATCAACGCTAGAAGAAGGGATCGACGGAATTTTGAGATTCCAAGGTAGAGTCTGTGTGCCTAAAGATGAAGAACTCAGGAAGTACATTCTTGAACATGCTCATACGAGTCAGTCGAGTATGCATCTTGGAATGACTAAAATGTACCAAGATTTGAAGAAGTTATTTTGGTGGCATGGGATGAAAAGAGATATCGCTAGATGCGTATCATCTTATTTGGTTTGTCAGAAACAAAGATTGAACATCAAAGACCACCATGATTTTTGCAACCCATGACTATTCCCGATGGAAGTGGGATAGTATTACCATGGACTTTGTTGTTGGATTGCCAAGGACAAAAAGAGGATATGATTCGATATGGGTATTTGTGGATCAACTTACAAAGTCAGCACACTTTTTGCCGATCAACATAAGGTATTCGTTGGAAAAGTTGACTCAGTTGTATATTGGTGAAATCGTCAGACTACATGGTGTGCCTACAAGTATCATTTCTGACAGAGACTCGAGATTTACATCGAAATTTTGGCAAAGTCTTCAAGAAGCAATGGGGACAAAGCTACGATTGAGTTCTGCATACCATCTTCATATTGATGGCCAATCAAAAACAACAATACAATCATTGGAAGATTTGTTGAGAGCTTGTGCCATAGAGCAGATTGGAAGTTAGGATGAAATTTTACCGTTAGTAGAATTTACCTACAATAACAGTTACCATTCGAGTATAGGGATGGCACCCTATGAGGCTCTGTATGGACGAAGATGTCGAACACCTTTATGTTGGTATCAAGACGGAGAGTGACTTACAGTCGAACCTGATCTTATCCAATAGACAACTAAGAAGGTTAAGATGATTCAAGAAAAGATGAGAACAACTCAGAGTCGACAAAAGAGCTATGCGAACAAAAGGAGGAAGCCTCTTGAATTCGAGGAAGGAGAGCATGTGTTCCTGAAAGTCACGCCTACGACTGGGGTCGGTTGGGTTCTCAAATCTAGAAAGCTCACTCCAAAATTCCTTGGACCTTATCAAATTCTTCATCGGATAGGTCCTGTTGCTTACCAAATAGCTTTACCACCTTTTCTTTCAAATCTTCATATTGTCTTTCATGTGTCACAACTTCGAAAATACATTCTGAGTCCTGATCATGTCATAGCACCCGATTCAGTATAATTAAAGGAAAACTTGACTTATGAAACAACTCATGTGATGATTGAGGATAGGAGAGTGAAGCAACTCAGAGGGAAAGACATTTCATTAGTAAAAGTGATATGGAATGAAACAACTAGAGATGCGACATAGGAGCTGGAGGACAAGATAAAGGAGTATTTCCCAGAACTATTTTAAGGTATGAAAATTTCGAGGACAAAATTCTTTTTTGTTAGGGAGAGTTGTAACACCCTAAATTTTATTTGTTTTATGATAAATGTTCATTTTCTAATATTTGTGATTTTTGAAAATTTTTTTGGATTTTTCTGAAAACGCAGATAATTTAAATATTATTCCTCGTTTTGCATGCAAAATGAGCAGAGTCGAAAAAATGAGATATTTTTGCTAAGAACCTTGATTTATGGAAACGTCGACGAGGGATCTTACTAAACCTGAGGCTAGACACGGTTTACGAGATTTTACGTTTTTTGAGAAATTTTAGCAAATAAAATAATGAAACGCTGTGTAAATTTTATCTGTCAGATAAATTAATACCGATTTCTGTCGACTGTAGTAATTGTCTATTAGATAATAACATGTATTAAAAACCCTATCACATTATCCTAATGTAATTTATTTTAAGTCTAATCAAACCCACTTTAATTCAAATTTATTGCATTTTAATCAAAGCTTCTTTGAGAAGCTTTGACTACCAAATGACCAAGCATGCCCTTGGCTTGTTGGGGAAGCCAAAACTTCCCCTTCTCTCTCTCCATTGCCGCAACAATGCTTGCCTTGGGGAGGCAAAAATTTGCCTCCACACTTAGCCAAATATTCACCAAAAACATCATTTCTCCTACAACACTTTCTCTCTCTAGTTTTCTTCTTCAAAATTCTCTCCACCTTTTCTCTTCTTCTCCTTCTCCCCTACGAAATTGCAGCCCCCATTAGCAACCATTTTCCTTCATTTTTCTCTTCACCACAACCATTTCTATACTCACCTTAACCTCCTCTACCTTTTCTATTTAGAAATTTTCTTCAAAATCCAACCTGTCCTCCATTGTCATCCAAGACAAAGCTTCAAGCTTTAAGGTAAAGTTTTCATTTTTCTTCTTCTTTCTCTTCATTTTCGTGCTCCATGGTCTCTTTGATGACCATGGATCTCTTCTCTTTCAACCCTTGATGTTGATTCATTGTCTTGAAATTCCTAGGGTTTTGGAAGCTCAAAACCGAACTCACCAGGGAGCACCTAGGAAGCCATTTTCGTGATTCTCCTTTAGGTAAGAGGGAGACTACTCACTTCAACCATTTTGGGTGGTGAGGGAACCTTTGTATGCTTACTTTATTTTGGTGATTTTGTATGTTTATGTATTCTTGAATTGGATTAATGTTTGAATGGTGAACTTAAATGTGTTGGATGTGCTGAAAATACTTGATCATGTTAGGGTTGTTAAATGGAAAATTTGGAGTTTCCTACCCTAATGTGATGCCACGGTTTTGACTAGGATTTAAGGATATAAATTGGTTTTTGTGTACAATACAATGGAGCTTATGTGATTACATGTTGAATGATAATATTACAATTAATGAATGGAAAATTTTAAGGGTTTAATACCCAAAAGTGATGCCACAGTTTTGACTTGAATCTTGAAGGTTTGGATTGGTTGATGTGCACTAAAATTTAAGTGATTAGATATCAAAAGACTAATGCATAAAATGTAAAGAAATTGGAACCATGATGGTCTAGTGAGGCCATGGTTTTTAGAGAAAGTTTAGAGTTTAAATGATGTCTTGATGCATCCTTGAAGATTAAGAATTTAGAGACATGCATAATCCATAATTAAGTGGAAGAATTAAATTGAGTAATAACTCTTGAGAGTGTTACGGTTTTGAAGGGTTACCTAACCTAAAAATTATCATAATTGATCTAAGTATAAGACTTTGAAAATATGGACTTGTGATAATAGATGAACCTTAAATACATATTGATGTTGAGGATTGATTCTATGTTGTTGTGATCCCCTATGTGGGACTAAGCAATTGATAATATGTATTTAATGGACTTATGACAAGTTGATGATGAATATGTATATATATACCATTGTAGTATGCTTATGATGAATGCATCATTGATAAACATGTATGATGTACATTGTGTCGTCATGCATATGTATTGTCCATTAGACATTGTTGGAAAGGTTATGTATGCCTAGGAGTTTGAATAACACCTATGTGCGGGTGCGAATAGACTAAGCGTAGGGTCATAGTGGTTGGCCCTGAGGGCATCGGGGTGCGGGTGTCTCACAATGGGCAGTGGTAGCTCCACTGGGGCCGTGGGATAGACCAATGCAAACACACCGATGATCCAAACTGCGACGTTGTCCTATATCGCGATCAACTATTGAGGTGCCATGTATAATGTAACGCCCCTTTTTGGGAGGGAACGTCACATTGTCAAATAAAATAAAATGCGGAAATTGATTAAACAACGATTAAGACCCGGTTCATTTTAATTAATTGATGATTAACCATGTGAGCAAACTTGGCAATATTTTCTTTTTTTTTTAAAAAATAATAATAATAATAATAATAATGATACGATAATGCAGAATGTGAATAAAAGGAACGAATAAAACAATACATAGAAATTTGCACCTGAATAGCATGCATATATATATCTAGAGTTTAATACAACTATTTCATAAATACAAGTCTGGCCATCATCAAAAAGCAAAACTATACCCACCCCAAGGAAACATGCATATATACCCTCATGCATATACAAAATATACAAATCCAAATCAAAAGAAAGATACATCGGCCCCCAAAAACAAAAATATGGCAGCCATCAAGCCACCAATGATCATCGACCCCTCAAATAAAAAGGGACCGATTCAGGATCATCAGGAGGACCCTCATCAGGATCTTCCTCATCCGAGGACTCATCCATAGGAACCACAGATGCACGGGACGGGGCCCGAGCGGTGGAGTCGAAAGAATCCTCCTGCGGGGTGTAATAGCGGGGACCCCACATCTCCCTGATAGGCAGGTAAAACTCCAAGCGTAAGCTGAGGTAGCAAGTGAGGACAGGTGCCTCATGACGTCTCCAGGCAAGTGCTATCGACACGTCTCCCACATACACGCAGCGGTCGGAGTTCAGGTTGATGTGCCAGCACTCCGGCCCCCAATGAAGGTCAGACGCACATCTCCCAAGAATCCACGCATGCGGACATCGTCGCGAGTCAAAGTCAATCTGTGCGGGCCGGAAGCGGGAAGGCGAGCTCTTCTCGTCTCTTCACCGTCGTCTTCGATCGCACGGGGTACACATAAACAGCAAATAATAGAAATACAAGAAAGAGGTAAGATATCCTACCATCATTACCGCTTATGGCAGCCAGAAATAATACGGCGCATAGCGCCCAATTAGCAATTTAGAAACGGCATATTCGAATAATAAACGTTAATTTCAACAAGAAACAATTAAACAGATCCAGGCGGTAGTTATTGCAATAGTAAGCAAACAAGTCACAATATGGAGAACGGATAATACCAAAGCAATGTATATATATATCACGACTCATATGCATGTTCTCTCGAACCCCTACTCCATGGAGCTAAACTCAATCAATCGGAGAGAAAGATCGTGGGACATGTCTCGTGACTCGGCCTACTGCCGAGGCCGGTGCTATCAATAAATTTTTTCTCGTGCACAATCATGGCATTGCACGGACATTCTTCACTAGATCACGATATAGGACGGTGTCAAGTCCGATCGTCGGTGCGTTTGCATCGGTTTGCCCCACGGGCAAAGGAGCTACCAACTACCCATTGTGGAGGACCCGCACCCCGACGCCCCCAAGGTCACAACAAGACCCACACTTGTCTACTCGCACCCGCACTAAGGTGTGTTCAATCTCCTAGGCAACTAGGCCTTACAATAGTCCACACGGACAATCACAATGCATAAGACACTATGCATGCACATGTATGATCCACAATCTCATACAATTTCACACTATGCCACATTAGGCCAATATAGCATCAATATCCATATACGGTCACTCACATGGACCCATAACAACATAATACTAGGTTCAAGTCAATTGATGCATTATTAGGTTCATTATGAATCCTAACTTAGTATTTGCTTCCCTTTCCAAGGTTCATGTTCAAGGTTAATTCTCAGGACCAATTCAATATTCCACATAACTTGAAATTCATTTAAGCTCTTAGGCCTCACACTCTCATGTTCTTTTCTCAATTCTAATATCGTGCAAAGTTATCAAGTTGTCAAAGCAATAACACACTCCTTAAGGATTCATTATGGAACCTCACATTTCCCGGTCATTTATGTCATGAGCGCCTAGGCGCCATTTCTCGTAACGCCCGAGCGCCGGTTGGGCGCCCGGGCGCCAACACGAAACGCCCGAGCGCTGTCCAAACCGTGTTACGGGGAAAAATTCTCTGGGCATAGAGCGCCTAGGCGCCCTACGCACGCCGCCTTTGAGCGCTAGTGCAAAATCAAGGATTCTGCAGAATCCTCTTCTGTGAAACCGTGGCCCTCAAATTTCAAAAGGGTACACCTTTACCACCAGTCAAAACATATTTCTTTTGCTAACAAACGCACATTGCAAAAATCCATATAATCATACAAATCAAACATCTACAAATCATAGAAATAACAACATGCAATAGAAGAGTGATCCAACATGGATTCCCTCATTTTCAACAACACACAAGACATTCCCTCACTACCAAGATTGGTTGAGGAGGATCATCTTCCTCTTACCTATTTGGAAGGCAACACAATGGTGCTACACCTTCTTGCCCTAATTTTCGTTTTCCCCCTTCAAGAAAAACACAAATGTGAGTGATCACCACAATGTTCACTCAAACCATGAAAAATAGGTTCTTGGCCACCAAGGTGACTAAGAGAAACGAAAATAGCAAGAATAATGGAAGAAAGTTAAGAGCTTTACCTTAAAGCTCTAAGCTTTGGCTTCAATGGTGGAAGAAAAATGGAAGAAGAAGAAGAACCCAAAAGATAGCAGCATGAGGGGACCTGGAATGGAGTAGGAGAGTTGGAATGTGATGGATTTAGTGAATGATGGAGATAAACTCCAATGTGTGTGGGTGTGTGCCGTAGAAGAGGAGAAAGAAGAAGAAGAAAATGAAAGAAGGAGAACGTGAATGAAGAGAGAAATGGAGAATGTGAGTAAAATGATTTAATGCAAGCTAATATCCCCCCCCCTTCCAAATGGCTTCTGCCGTAGAGAAGAGTAGAGAAGGGAGTGAGAAATGTGCTAAATAGGAAACTTCATGGAAGCTTCCTAAAATAGGCTTTTTAAATTAACCAGAATTTTATTTAGACAATAAGGCTAAAAAAAAAGTTTACCACAAGGAAATTCTTTGAATAATGTGATAAGATTTTTATTTCATATTATTATTTGTTGGACAATAGTTATTGTTGGCAGGAGTCAGCATTAACAAATCTGACAGATAAATTCTTCGCTGTATGAATTTACTTTATCTGTTAAGATCTCTCGAAAAAAAATCGCGAAACCTCGTAAACTGTGTCAAGCCTCGGGTTTAGTAAGATCCCCCGTCGACTTATCCATAGTTCCAAGTTCGCAGAGAAAACATCGCGTTTTCCCAGCTTTGCTCTGCGCACACGCAAAACGAGGAATATATTAAAATATTCGTCGTCTCCGAAAAATTCCAGAAAAATTCCTAAAAATCAAGAATATTATAAAATGAGGATTTATAATCAAATATGTATTTTTCGGGATGTTACATATAAGCCGTATTGCGCAAATGTTTTTATGAGATGAGCATACTAATTATTTTGGCTAACGAGATACTGGCATAACTCCTTGATCATTCACTCCAAAAAAGTTTATATCTAGCTCCATTGAGTAGGAATTTTGGTACCTTTTGCATTGTGAACTGTCAGTCTCATAATTCATTATGCATGAGCATTTATAATTGTGAAGAGTATCTACTATTATTATTGCAATAATTATTTAATTGTTTGGAAATATTAATGTTGTTTGTCTGTTGCTGATAGTCTTTAATACTATTTACTGTTGTTATGCTTTTACTGTCAATCTTAATTAATATTGTAATTAGATATATGAATTGTGTATATAAGTATGCGTCCAGTGCCATTTCGTTTTCTTGCTACCATTTTGATACTGAAAGCTGGGTCTCTCACCTCTTTCTGTATTTCGATACTTTTTGTTTATTTATATGATTCTGAGAAGACGTTCGTGAGGAAGAGAAGGAAACAACTGAGTTTCTGAGTTTCTGGCCGCACTACGACTAGAGCTGTTGAGGATGTCGCCACCTCCACGCCGCTTTTTGGGGTACGTGAAGTTGACCTTCCATGGAGGACTAGATTGCTGGTGGTAATAAATTAAAGGTAAGATTATTTCTCTTTATAGCTCAATTGAAATCCACACACAACAGAGGTTCCAATTGGAAAATATAACATTCAAAGTTCAATTATATATGCAATCATATTATGATTCCTTTAATTATCTACCAACATTTGTAAATGAGTTCAAGTATTCACTGTGCCAATCCTATTGTCTACAATAAATCAAGATCTCCATTATACAAAGAAGGTTTCTAAATTAATTGGAAACAAAATACAACACATATAATGTCCATTTGATAATATATCTTTTAAGCACAAGAAATAGAATAATCTCTCCTTATTTCATTACCAAGAGCTTCACTCTTTCACCCAAGCAAGATGAAGATTTAGTTACTCATAGATAAGAAGAAAGAAAGAGAGAAGAAGAGAAAGATGAACATAGCTTCAATTTAGAACAAGAGAAAATTACAACAAAGGAAAACAATAAACAAGCATAACCATAACTTGTAAAAATTAAGCCTAACACCAAGAGCACCAAATGATCAGCCAATGGTGCCTTTTATAGAGGATTAGGGATACAAAATGACAAAGGGGGTGATTAAGAGTAGGTGGATGAGTGGATGAATGAGTGAAAAATGTCAAAAGGTGAGTTGTTGAGTGGAAAATTATTGAGATTCTTTGTCTCCGAAATCATTTAGTGTTGATCTCATGGATGCCATCAGAATGAAGTAATATGGTCTTCATGAAAGTTTAGCATTTTGTCTCAGCTTTCCATTGGCACCGAAATGATCCAAAAATTCATCTTACAACCCAAGATATGACCTAATTACTACATACTATTCAGGCCCAGTTTCAGCTCCTCTGTTTTGACTTCCAGACCCAATATCACCTCCAAACTGACCGAATGAGCTCTTATGTTCTTCATGAAAGTTGTAGATATGGGTCTTCAACTCTCCAAATTTCAGCCCAAGAAAGTTCCTACAGCTCGAGTTATGCTCTAATTAATGTACATTATTCAGGTTCCAGTCACAAAACTCATGTTCTGACTTCCAAGCCCAACTAGCTCCACTAGATGTCTGAATGAGACTTTGAGCTCTCATCAAAGTTGTAGAGATTTCTCTCAGCTTTCCTACAAGGTAAAATTCATAATTTCTAGACATCTAGAACTCAAGATATGACCAAAATACAGAAACAGTGTAAGACTCAAATAATACTAAAAAAATCAATTAAGTCCAATTTGAGTCCAATCTTACAAAACATAACTAGGCTTAATCAATTAAGTACTTGAAGAGTGTAAATGACTAAAAATGAGGGTTTATTAATGTGTAAAATATGTGATTATCAAATTCTCCCACACTTACCTTTTTGTACTCCTGGGAAAAACACATAAGACCAAAGCTAGGAAACAAAGAAAAATGACACAGACTCAAAAGCTAAAAACTCTAAAAGACTTGATGAAGCAAAAAGAACAACCTAAAATTCAAGGGATCAAAGCATTAATGAGATAACATTTCTTCACATCTCCAACCAACAAGCAAAGAAACTTTAGTTGAAAAGAATGAATCAAGAATGATAGATCCTCACAGAATTCACTCTCAATCTCTCAAGTGTTTAAAAGTTAAGTATTTCACTCTATTCAACCCATGAACAATTGCACTACCATAAGCTTGCTTATCTTCTACTTCTCCGCTATTCAAAACACATGCATACAAAAATCAAGAGGACTTTATTCAAGGTTGTAATGGGGTCATGGTAAAGGAAAGGGGATAATATGGATATGAAAAGATAAATACCAAAGAGAATGAAAGAGCATTATGGTATAGTTAGAGTGGAAAAAATGTTTGAGAACATTCATCATAAAGGACAATCACCAATATTTGACTAATGTTTTGTTGAAGATCAATCCCAAATTGGTGAATTTAATTCATTGTTAGACTTGAACATTCTCCTTTTCTTCCTGTTGTTTCCAAGCATCCACCTTTATTCTAGACTCTGATAATCCTTTGATTGCAACGGTGGTTAATTTTTTTTTTGGTTGTTGATCATTTTGCACACACACCCCCACACTTGTTCAAGAATAAGGTCAATGCTCTCTTATTCCCTAAGGTTGGGTAAAAACATATTTTTTTTCTTTTTTTCTCTTTTTTTTTGAAGGTACGAAATGAGCTAAAAATAAGGAATGGTCAAATAAGTTCAAAGGGGTTACACAATGGAAAATATACAAGGATGGCTATTTGGTCAAAGTAGCTAGTTCAAAATGCCTCAATCCTATTAATGTATGCATGTGAAAATGTAGCCTAAAAAAGAATCAAAGCAAGTTCTAGAGTAACAATTCCATGAGTGAAAATCACACAAGAAAGAAGAGAATGGTACAGATATTCAATCCATTCATCGATAGGCTCAAAATCTCACAAGGCATATTTCTATCATTCTCAATCCATCATATCAACATTCATATCCAAGCTTGTGATTTTTAAGAAAGAAGACAATTTATGCTAAGATCCAAGAATCCATTTGCTACTTCTACACAAAATAATTATTTCCTCAACTAAGATGTTTCTCAAGAGTAATAAATTGTTTCCAAAATTTACTCCTTACTCTGCCATCCTTAATTAGTTTTACTACGAATAGGCTTCTGATAGTCATATCACTAAACATACTTCCCAATTTAGATGCGTCTCAGAAGTAAAATTACTCCTTACTCTGTCATCATTCATTGGTTTAGTAAGTCCATGACAATCATATCATACTTCCCAAAAAAAGAATTTTTTTTCTTGGTCAACTATCCTTCCCCCCCAACTAAATCACAACATTGTTCTAAATGTTAAAATATAGATGAGTAAAGGATAGAAGATATTACCTATTGGAGAAATCTGACACAAATTTAAACAGAAATAAAATACGATAAATAAAATCAAAGGTAAAGGAGAGTTATAAATGAAGTGTCAGATCTGGCTTTCTTTTCATCCTGCTTCCCTCACTGCTTCCTGCTGACCAATCTATCTGAGCTATTGCTGGGTCAGGTTTATGAACAAAAGCTTCTAATTTATCAATCAACTTCTCAATAGTGGAAGCAGAGATAAGAAGTTGTCTTATCGAAGGTGTGATAAATTTCTGTTCCACAGTATGGTCAAGAAAAAGTAACAAAATATCAAAGAAATTATTTACATTCAACAAACCTATGAGTTTATGGTGGATGTTCAGTTAGGCCTAAGAGACAATTTGAAAAACTTCTTCCAACGTAGCAAAATCACCTGGTAAGGCAATGAATGCATCGGAGTTTTCAAGCATTATCTTCATTCATTCATGCATTGATGATACCTTAAGTTCCTCTCCAATTGTCTTTCCAGTGATGTTCTTGAGCTAAAGGATCAGGAATGACACCTAAAACCTGACTGCCTCCTAGATATGCAGTAAGTGATACAGCCTCCATTAACCCACGGCAACCTCCCCCATATACAAGATGAATATTCCTCGCAACAAGTGATCGACCAAGAGTGGTAGCTGCGTTTACAAACTCTAAACCCTTCTTATACTTAGATCCATAAAATACACAGATATTTTAAGTTAACGAACAGAAACACCTTCCATTTTTATTCTCACCTTCCCTTTGAATGATTATGAGTTAGAGGAAAGTGGAGAAAATGGAGTGTTTAAATAGGAAAAAGAATATAAAGGGTAATAATTGCACCTATAAGGGTAGGTTTGCTGTTGTCAGAAAAGTTTGAAATTAAGAATGCTTGAGGAAATGGCGGTGAAGGTGAGAGTTTAGTCTCCTTTTGGTCAACTTCTTCATTTTCTTGGGGAACTGGTTCATTTTCTTTCTCACAAGATTCGGGAATTTGTTTTTCAACAACCTTTCCACTCCTAAGAGTTATTACTGACTTGACTTGGTCCATTTGCTGGTTTTCTGAACTCCCCTCATTTAGACTGTACTGACCCTTGGGATTTGGTTGAGGTTGAGAAGGAAATTTTCCTTTCTCTTGAATGGTGAGTGCAGAAGAAAGTTTAGCAAGAGTGTCTTTTATGTCATTCATGGTTTGATTGTTTTGTTTATTAATGACCTCTTGCTTTTCTATGAATGCATGCAGTGTTTCTTCAAGGTTTTTCCTATATGGTGGGACATAAGGTGCATATCCTTGAGAATTTTGAGAGTCCTATTGTGCCTGAAGAGGTGGTGGTTGCACGAATTGTGACTGATTATTATTCCTCCAGCTGAAGTTCCGGTGATTTCTCCATCCAGGATTGTATGTATCTGAAAAAGAAGAAGTAAATGGCTTTTTAAAATTATTCATTGCATTTACTTGCTCATGTACAACTTCTTTAAAAACAAGAATGTTAGGACATTCATGTGTTGAGTGTCCTAAGTCATCACAAATGCCACAAATTTCTTCATTTTGCACATATTTGATTTCTTTTGCTTTTCTTACTTCCATGGCTTCAACCTTTCTAGCCAAACTGGCAAACCTTGCATTTAGATCATCCTCTTGACTAAGGTGATATTTTCCTTTATTAGCACTTGCAAGGTTAGATCTAATTGAATTTTCAGATGGGTTAATACTATGCCAAGATTGAGAATTTTTAGCCAACTGGTTTAAATAGTCTAAAGCTTCATCAGGTTCTTTATCAAGAAACTCACCATTGCACATTATTTCCATAAATTGTTTAGTTTCAGGTGTTAAACCTTCATAAAAGAAGCTTATAGTGCGCCATTTTTCAAAACCATGATGTGGGCAAGAATTTAACAAATCTTTAAACCGTTCCTAACATTGAAAATATGCTTCATTTGAATTTTGGAAAAAATTTTGGATTTGTCTTTTCATAGCATTGGTTTTATGTGTTGGAAAAAATTTCTTTAAGAACTCACCTTGCATTTCTTGCCGTGTGCCAATTGATCTTGGTTTCAAAGTGTTAAGCAAAGATTTTGCTTTATCTTAAAAAAAAAAAGGAAATAATTTAAGCTTAACAATCTCTTCAGTGCAATTTTGGTCATTGAAAGCAATACATACTTCCTCAAATTCTTTCAGACGTAAATAAGGACTTTTAGATTCTAAACCATGAAAATTAGGAAGTAAAGAAATCATACCTGGCTTAAATCTAAAATTATTGGCATTGAGTGGAAAGATAAAACATGATGGACTAGAATTTCGAGGTGGTTGCAAATATTCACGCATGGTTCGCAACGGTTGATTTTCAGGTTCATCATGTACACTTTCATTGTCAGCCATTGTGTCAATTGTGTGTGATTGTGATTCAAACAAATCAATATATAAAGTACCAGGATTAATTTTAACTAAACGACTAGAATTTAAATCACGATACCAATTAAGCATAAATACATAAATAACTAAAAATAAATAAATAAAAATAATGTACAAGTCAAGTGATAACCCGCCATTAAATATTAACAAGGATGTGGTATAAACCAACCACCCAATAAATATTAACAAGTAAAAAGTTAGATAACTAATAAAGTAAAAAGTTAGATAATTAGAGAGTTAATAATTAGTAAGCTAGAAAGTGCGAGAAAGTAAAATGCAAAAAATAAAGTGCAAAAAGTAAAGAATGAGAAAGTAAAGTGTAGAAAATAAATTGTAAAAAATATATTTAAAATATGAAAACCGGAGAGAGGCGAGCCCCACCAGAGCTAGGTGAAAGAGAAGAAGAAGAAGAAAGATTATTTCGTTATGTTAGAAAGCAATAATAAATAACAGAAATTAAAAAGTTAGAGTACAAAAAAAAAAAGACGTAAATTAAAAAATTAGAGTGCAGAAAATAAAAGTTAGTAAGCAGAAAATAAATGACATAAATTAAAAGTTATAAAGTTAGTATGTTAGCAAGTTAGTACGTTAGTAAGTTAGATAGTTAGAAAGTTAGAGAGTTAGTAAAGAAACTGAAGGATCGGCAAGCCGATCTTTTGCTCCGGTGAGGGAGAAGAGAGAATAGATTTTATTAAAGAAAAAGAACCTCAATAAATTAAAACTTCAAATCAAGTCCTCGGCAACGGCGCCAAAAACTTGACTGCGGGATTTAAAGATGCAAACCCAAGTGCAGGTTGTCTCAAGTAATAAATTTCTCGGGAGTCCGAGGTCGATCCACAGGGAATTGATGAAGAAAAATTAATTGAGGTAAGAAAAGGATTTGTCACAACACCAAAAGTAATAAAAGATGTTCACAAATGAATTTAAGAACTTGCTTGGGTTAGGAGATCCACTCTTGGTAATAAATTAAAGGTAAGATTATTTCTCTTTATAACTCAATTGAAATCCACACACAACGGAGGTTCCAATCGGAAAATATAACATTCAAAGTTCAATTATATATGCAATCATATTATGATTCCTTTAATTATCTACCAACATTTGTAAATGAGTTCAAGCATTCACTGTGCCAATCCTATTGTCTATAATAAATCAAGATCTCCATTATACAAAGAAGGTTTCTAAATTGATTGGAAACAAAATACAACACATATAATGTCCATTTGATAATATATCATTTAAGCACAAGAAATAGAATAATCTAACCTTATTTCATTACTAAGAGCTTCACTCTTTCACCCAATCAAGATGAAGATTTAGTTACTCATAGATAAGAAGAAAGAAAGAGAGAAGAAGAGAAAGATGAACATAACTTCAATTTAGAACAAGAGAAAATTACAACAAAGGAAAACAATAAACAAGCATAACCATAACTTGTAAAAACTAAGCCTAACACCAAGAGCACCAAATGATCAACCAATGGTGCCTTTTATAGAGGATTAGGGATACAAAATGACAAAGGGGGTGATTAAGAGTAGGTGGATGAGTGGATGAATGAGTGAAAAATGCCAAATGGTGAGTTGGTGAGTGGAAAATTATTGAGATTCTTTGTCTCTGAAATCATTCAGTGCTGATCTTATAGATGCCATCAGAATGAAACAACATGGTCTTCATAAAAGTTGTAGCATTTTGTCTCAGCTTTCCAATGGCACTAAAATCATCCAAAAATTCATCCTACAGCCCAAGATATGACCTAATTACTGCAGACTGTTCAGGCTCAGTTTCAGTACCTCGGTTTTGATTCCAGACCCAATATCACCTCCAAGCTATCCGAATAAGCTCTTATATTCTTCATGAAAGTTGTAGATATGGGTTTTAAATTTTCAACTCTCCAAATTTTAGCTCAAGAAAGTTCCTACAACTCGAGTTATGCTCTGATTACTGTACACTATTCAGGTTCCAGTCACAAAACTCATGTTCTGACTTCCAAGCCCAATTAGCTCCACTAGATATCTGAATGAGACTTTGAGCTCTTCATCAAAGTTGTAGAACTTTCTCTCAGCTTTCCTACAAGGTAAAATTCATAATTTCTAGACATCTAAAACTCAAGATATGACCAAAATACAAAAATAGTATAAGACCCAAATAATGCTGAAAAAATCAATTAAGTCCAATTTGAGTCCAATCTTATAAAACATAACCAGACTTAATCAATTAAGTACATGAAGAATGTAAATGACTAAAAATGAGGGTTTATTAATTTATAAAATATGTGATTATCAGCTGGCACCTACATGTGCAGACTGATCGATGTGTCTACCGTGGGGAGCTGACGGTGTCTTTATCTTGGGGTCGTTATGACGCCCTTGTCTTGATTTTTCAGCTTTTGTCATTTTAGAATTTTACCTACCTATGAGGGACATGTGGACTGATATGTTTTACACCCCTCCAGAGGATTCTTTCCTCTCCACTGCTCGGGCTTCTGCCTGAAATTCAGTCGCTCCGATGGTGATTTTGTCGGATGAAGAAGACCTTGAGGAGGACCCGGCTACGGTCCCTTCTCGTTAGTCTTAGGTGCTGATACTATAGGTGGCTATTGATGGCTAACCGTTTATCTTTTTGGGGAAGCCTGATGTTTTACTAGTTCATCGGTGTAAATTTGTAACTATCTTGGGTGGGTAAAGCCTTTACTTTTGTGTATTTTGTGATGTAACTAAAAAGGTTGATGCATATGTGATTGTATGATTATAAATTCTGTTTCGATTCCATCGCATTAATAATTTTTATTATCTCCTTACTGTTATATTATACAAAAAAAAAATGCGTACAAACATTTCAATACTCGATTATTTTATCATTCAAGAATACAAACTATTTAATCTTGTGTTAATAATGAATTGGGTCTTAATTAATCACTGTAACTATTATTTTCCGCAAATTTATTTCGTGTCTTTAGTATTATGGTGTGACATTCCTTCTTCGCAGTATTAAGAAAAAGGGGCGTTACAATCTCGCTCTCTACTTGCTGCGCATACTGAAGATAATGGCTAGAGCACCGCGGCGCAACGGATGTCACGCCACGGCGTGCATTTGTCTGCACTGGTTCCACTTAACGGCATAGGCATTCACGCCGTGGTATAACTATAGTCACACCGTGGCGCAGGTTTGCAGGCTTTGTCTATTTATACTGTTTCATCAGATATTTTGAGGGGAGTTAGGTGGAAGATGAGACAAAATGCAGAGAAGACCAGTTTTCGTCATTTTTGAGGGCTTGGATGAGATTTAGAAGGGAAACCATCTTCATCCAAGGAGGATCAAGCCTCCCAAGATCTCATTATAGAGTTTTCCCTCTTTTCTCCTTATCCTCTCCTTCTCTAGGCCATGGGTAGGAAATCTCTCTTGAGATTTTCAGATTCCATAGGTAACTAAGTTGTTTTTAGGGATTCCTTTGGATCCTTCTATGTACATTGGTGACTTTATGACCTTTTAAGTTTATAATGATGTTTGGTTTTGTTCATCCATGTTTCTCTTAATGCCTATAAATGTTTGGTCATCATTTATTGCGATTTGATAAAATCTCTTGAACTAGACATAAGAATCTAGGTTTTAGATCATGGATGTGGATGATGCATGTTTAATCTCATTCTAATGATGGAGTGAATTAATTTGTTAATAGGATAGGTATATACCTATTAGCCATGTATAGCCATTGTTAAGAATCATCTGTAATGTATGTTGTTTGCTCTAGTTCTCATGCACACATAGTGGGCTAGGTAAATGGCATAGGGTTAAATGACGTAGACATAGGCTTTTAACTAATGTAGCTTCTTAGGCTAACAAAACTAGTATCATTGTTGCTTAAAATGGTTGCAAGTTGCTAAGTAAAGTAGTTAGTGAAGAAGGAGTCCCTATGCTCTCGTTACTATCTTTTACTCTTAATTTATTGTCTTTTAGCCCTAATTTTAACTACACACACTTTTCCCAATTGGTATGTGCTTGAATAGAATTTGTTAAGCTATTGGTTAATAATTGGCATTTGATATTATCCATTATCCCTGTGGAGATGATCTTTTCTCACTATTATATTACTTTCGCGACTCGTACACTTGTGATACACAAAAGGTCATAACAATATTGAGATTGATCAACTCAATATGTATTGTTCTATGTGTATGGGAAACTATTACTTCACCAAGGCAAACTAGGAGAAAAAGAAATTCTTCTAGTAAAGGTTCAACTATTATGGTTGAAGTGTTCTTAGAGATGGCAACTGCTATGAGGGAGCATACTGTTATCACAAACAAAGTTTTAGAGAGGATATAAGTAAATCTATCTCAGTGGCTAGTACCACTAGTATAGTTAGTGTTTGGAATTGTAGTAGTAGAGAATCGAAACTTTCCAAATCTCTCAAAGTTTAGGAAGACTAACCCTTCATCCTTTAAGGGAGACTAAGACCCATCTGGAGTAGAGGGATGACTTAAGGAAATGGAGAAAATCTTTACGGTTGAGGTTTGTTCAAATAACTTGAGAGTTTTGGCTGTCTCATATATTTTAGAAAGGGAGGTATAGTGTTGGTGAACAAGTGCCAATAAGTTGTTTAAGACATCTGACATGTAGTTTACTTGGGGAGTGTTTAGGATTTCTTTTCTAGATAAATACTACCCTAAGAGCTTACAGAATGCCAAGGAGATAGAGTTCTTGGGACCTGATCTAGGTGGCATGTTGGTAGGCCATTATGTGGCTAAGTTTGAAGAAGTAAGAGTTAAGTATAGAGTAAGCTATAGAATCAAACCTTAATCTATAGAATTATGAGTTAAGGGGTTGTGGTGTTCGTTTTTCTATGATTATCATTCTTTGTTTTGTGAAAGCTGGCAAGGAATGGATAGTAATGAGTACTTCATGATACTCGAAGTAAAATTATGATTAAGTGAAGTTGAGTTATGTTTTCTAAGTTTATATTTATGTATATATATAGATGAAAACATTTATCAGAATTGTTGATGAGCTTCCGATTCTTTTCTATGTGATTTATGGTGTCGTTAGATACTTGTAGAATAAAGGAATTTTTATAGAAGTGAAAGAGCAATAAAGTTATTATTTTGAAGTTTTTAGGTTGTCTTTCTGCAGTATTCTTTTCGAATAAGACCAAGTGATGATTCGAACAGAATAGTATAGAATGTTACAGGTTTAGGGTATCAGCTATTCGAATTTGCAATTTTAAAGAGATAGACCAAGTATGATAAG
Organism: Ormosia emarginata; assembly: GCA_029884605.1. NCBI lineage: Eukaryota > Viridiplantae > Streptophyta > Magnoliopsida > Fabales > Fabaceae > Ormosia > Ormosia emarginata. The sequence goes on along the minus strand of JAQQTP010000074.1, from coordinate 18,653,224 downwards.
TAAGCAAATTTCGAATAGCGTGGTCCTTGAGGCTAGTCAAATAGACTAGAGAAGCTATTTGATCGGCACACTTCAAAGAGATAAACTAGTGTTAATCGGGTAGTTTGGGTGTGCTATTCGATACAGGATGGTTTCGAAGTTAATCAACATATCATGTTAGTTTTAAACAGTAGTTCAGAATGATCTAAGTTCAATGTTGATTGAATAGACTAAGATAATTATTCGAATAGGCCACTTTAGAATGGTTTAGGCCAATTATAAAGGGTGAGTTAGACTAACCAAATAGTTGGAGAGCTACTTGATTAGCAAGAGTTTCAGGTTAACTGAATATACTATAAGAGTTATTTGATTAACAAATTTTCAATTATGTTTGGAAAAGGCCTAGTAAATAGACAGCTAGCCTACAAACATAATTTTGAGAATAGTCAGACCAACTTGAGAGTAATTCGATTAGTGTAGTTTCAATGGGTCAAAACAAGTAAAGAAAGGCTTATTTTCGATTGATCGAAATAGATAAAGTATGTTTTCAATACAAGTCAAAGAGAATAGTTGAAGATCCTGATAACTAGCCTCAAGTGGAATAAAAGTTATAAGATTTTCACAAGAGCAAGAGAGGGGATGATAGGTACAAGAAGGGTGCTTCTAAACCTAGTTCCCCTCAAGTTAAAGGCAAGTAAGTTTAGGTTGACCTTGTTTAGTAGAACAGAAGAAGCTTAATCTTCCGATCTTTTATAAGGTATCCTTTTGTGTGTACTAATAGTTGGAAACTCATTAGGATATACTTAGAGAATTTGTACCAGTTAAGTTAATAGATGGTTTTTAGGTTCAGTAAGTAATTCTTACATAATGAAAACCTCTAAGCTCGTTAGAGAATAGAAATGATAAGTTAGATACCACCAAGGGAGGTGAGATTCCTTTAAGTGTGATGATTGATATGAGGTAAGCAATTTTGGAAGCAAAATTTTTAAAAATGGGGGAAGAAATGTAACATCCTCCTTGACACATTAGTAATGCTTATGGATAGAAATGTACCATAACACTCACTTGACATGTCTGTTTAATTTTTGACATTCTGAGTTGGTTTAGGCACTTTGCTACAACACAGAAGGTGAAAAGTAGCTTAAAATCACTTAGAAAATAACATAAATGACTTAGTGAAAGGAAATAAATATGAAAAATTTATTTCTATATCACAAATAGGAGGAATATGGTATGGTAAAATTTTGAGAATTAACTGAATCAATTTGGTATTTTTAAGTACATTGCAAGGGTGTTTTAATACCAGAATGATGAGTTAGATATTTGGAATGTTATGGAAATGGTGAAACTAGGATTTAGGTGAATCCTAGGATTTATTTTAACATCTTTGGAAGTTAGGAAACTTGATTTAGCAAGATTAAAGTATTTCTAACACATAAATTTTCAGTACATAGTTTAAGTGGCCCTTGTTTCAAACGTTCTTATCTCGAGTTCTTTGACTTTCTATATTCATTTTTTTATCCTCTCCCACACGAAACACAGTAGCAGAAATGTAACACTCTAATATAATTATTGTAAAATAATCAGAATATTTTAAGATAAAGTGTATCAAGTATGTCACTTCCTAAAAAACATAAAACAAAAATCCATAATAATCTGTGTAGTCATTATAGAGAGTCACAAAGGATGAAAAAGGTTACATATATACATCACTGGCCAAAATGTCACATTGTAATACATAAACTTTTACAAACTAAAGAACAAAGTAAATAAATACAAACTGATGCACAAAGAAACAAAATAACTAAAAGCTAAGTCTTTTGCTTCTTCTTGCCCTTTTTCTTTAGAGGGTCTTGACTTGGATTGACATAGAAACACAGTGGAGTGAGAATTCACATAATCCTTAGTATGTGTATTTTAATACCATAAAATTTATTTATTTTATTATAAATAGTCATTTTATACTATTTGTGATTTTTGTGAATTTTTCTGGATTTTTCTGAGAGAGTGGAATATTTTAATATTATTCCTTATTTTGCATGCAAACTGACTGGAGTCGGGAAAACGAGATATTTTTCCGAGAACCTTGATCTATGAAAACGTCGACGGAGGATCTTACTAAACCCGAGATTGGACACGATTTACGAGATTTCATATTTTTCGAGATTTTTATCTGACAAATAAAAATCGATGTGTATTTTATTATCTGCTGGACAATTAATACTAACTACTATCAACTGTAACCATTGTCCATTGAATAATAGCATGTGTTAGAAATCCTATCACCTTATCCTAATGCAATCCACTTTATGTCTAATCAAATCACTTTTATCTAAAAAATAATGTATTTTAATCAAGCTTCTCATGGAAGCTTTGACCACAAAAGACAAATTGTAACACCCTAAAATTTATTTATTTTATTATAAATATTCATTTTATAATATTTGTGATTTTTGAGAATTTTTCTGAGAACGTAGAATATTTTAATATTATTCCTCGTTTTGCATGCAAACTGAGCGGAGCCAGGGAAATGCAATATTTTTTTCGAGAATCTTGATCTGTGGAAATGTCAATGGGGGATCTTACTAAACTTGAGGCTAGACACGATTTACGAGATTTCATATTTTTCGAGAAGTTTTATCAGATGAAATAATAAATTGCTGTGTAATTTATTTTTCGTCGGACAATTAATACTGACTTCTGTCAACTGTAACAATTGTCCATTAGATAATAACTTTTTTTAAAAATCCTATCACATTATCCTAATGTAATCCACTTTATGTCTATTCAAATCCACTTTAATTCAAAAATATAGTATTTTAATCAAAGCTTCTTTGAGAAGCTTTGACTACCAAATGACTAATGTGCCCTTGGCTTGTTGGAGAAGCCACTCCCCCCTCTCTCTCTCTCTTGTTGCCGCGGCAATGAAGGTCCAAGGGAAGCAAAATTTTGCTTCCATACTTGCCACATTTCACTAAAACATCATTCATTTCATCTATCACTTTCTCTCTCTTCAAGTTTCTTCTTCATTTCTCTCCAACTTCTCTCTTCTTCTTCCTTCTTCCCTCATTGTTTTGAATCCCCAAAGGAGACCAATTCTCTTCATTTTCTCACTTCACCTACACCATTTCTACATTCCTCTTATCATCCTCTAGACTTCCTATTTGAAGAGTTTCTTCAAAATCAATCATCTTCTTCACTTCCTTCTCAAGAACAAAGTTTGAGACTTTGAAGGTAACCATTGGTGTTGATTCTTTGAATTTGAATTTCTAGGGTTTTGGAGAGCCAAAACTGAATCCACCAAGAAGCACCAAGGAGGCCATTTTCATGTTCTTCCTTTAGGTAAGAGAGAGATTTACTCACTTCAATTATTATTTGTGGTGAGGAGACCTTGTGTGATTGTTGATGGAGAAATCCATGTTTGAATGCTTACTTTGTTGGATGATTTTTCATATCTATGTGTTCTTGATGGAAATTAATAATTGATTAGTGATTTAGAATGCATTAGGGATGTTAGAATGCTTGATAGTGTTGGATTTAATAAATGAAAAATTTAAAGGTTTACAACCCTATTGAGAGGCCACGGTTTGGCCATGGATTTTAAGGATTGGATTTGATTTTGTGTAAAATAAGACTTATGTAATTGAGGAATGAAAGATTGATGCATGAAATGGAATAAAAATTTGGAACCTTGATGACTAGGGAGGCCACGGCCTCTAGGGGAAATTTTGGAATTCAAATGATGCTTTGATGCATCTTTGGAAATTAAGGACTTAGATATATATGTAATTCGTAATGAGGTGAAAGAAATTGAATGAGTAATGACTCTAAAGAAAGCCACGGTTTTTGAAGGGTTTATTAGCCCATAATTCTCATAATTGATCCATGATGTGGAATTGTGATAATTGTTGAACTATATGTATATATATGTGATATTGAGAATTGGTTTTATGCTATTGTGAGTTCATATGTGGAACTAAGTAATTGTGAACTATACTTGATGAAATTGTGGCATGATATTGTTGAGAATTGTCTATATGCCATTATGCTATGTTCCATGAGAAATACTTATTGATGAAAATGCATGTGATGCATTGTTTATGAGGAACATATCATTGATACACATACATGATGTAAATTGAGTCGTCATGCATATGTGATGTCCGTTGGACTTTATTAAGAAAGGCTATGTATGCCTAGGAGATTGAATAACCCCTAAGTGCAGGTGCGAGTAGACTAAGCATAGGGTGGTTGACCTTGGGAGCATCGGGGTGCGAGTGTCTTACAATAGACAGTGGTAGCTCTACTGGGGTCATGGGATAGACCGATGCAAACACACCGACGATCTGGACTAAGACGCTATCCTATATCGCGATCAACTGTTGAGGTGTCATGGATAAGCCATATTGCGCAAATATTTTTATGAGATGAAGCACTTTATTTTTAAGGCTGACGAGATACTGGCAGGACTCCTTGATCATTCTCTCCAAAAATATTGATGTCTAGTTCCATGGAGTAGGATTTTTGGTACCATAATGCATTGTGCACTGTCTATTGTCAGTCTCATATTTCATTGAACATGAGTGCTTATGACTGTTGAATTATCTGCTCTTACAGTTAATATAATTATCTGATACCATAAACTATTCACTGCCTGAGATCTTGTTGATATTTCTCTTTTATTGCCTATTTAAATATTGCTATTATATTATTCATTATTGTTGATGAATATATGTGTTGTAATGCTATGTGGGTGTCCAGTGCCGTTTTGTTTTCTTGCTACCATTTTGGTAATGAAAGCTGGCCGTCTCACCTATTTTCTGTATATCTGTACTTCTATTTTAAATTATGTATTACCGAGAAGACGTTCGCGAGGAAGAAAAGGAAACGCCTAAGTTTCCTGGCTTTTGGCCCGATTACGACTATTGCTAATTGAAGATGTCTTCGCGGTCATGCCGATTCTTGGGGTATGCTAGGATGACCTTTCACGGTGGACCTGACTGTTGGCATATAAACTTGAGCATGGACCGTTGCATCTATCACGGGGAGCTGACTGTGTCCTTAGCCTGGGGTCGCTATGACCCGCCTGTTTTCAATTTCATAACTTTTGTTCATTTAGAATTTTACCTGGTCGTTAGAGATCTGTGGGATGACCTTTATTATACCCCACAAGAGGACTCTTTCCTCTCCACTGCTCGGGCTTTTGCCCAAAATTCGGTCGCTCCGATAGCAATTTCATCAGATGAGGAGGACCCTGCTACGGTCCCTTCTCGTCAGTCTTAGGGGCTGATACTGTCGGTGGCTACTGATAGCTAATCATTTATTTTTGGGGAAGCCTGATGTTTTGCTATATTTGATAGGTGTATATTTTGTATCATCTAGGGTGGGTACATCTTTTCCTTTTTGTATAATTTATGATGTAATTAAACAGGCTGATATATATATATATATATATGGATGTATAGTTTATTTTAGGTCAGTTTTTACTGCGACCTTTCTAACTATTATCTCACTACGAAAAGAACCTTTAAATTAATTCTGTTGACACTACTTGTTAATAATACAATTTAATAACAAAAAAAAATGTAATGTCATTTAGAAAGGAACCTATATATCTATAAAATGAACCGGGTCTATGAGGTTTAAAATAATTATTACTTTTTCGCAAGTGTTTTATATTATGGTGCGACGTTCTTTCTTCTCCTAGAAAAAGAGGCGTTACAAAAATGCCCAAAGCTTGTAGAAGAAGCCACTCATCCCTCTCATTCTCTCTTTCATTGCCGTGGCTTAGGGCTTAGGGGGGAGTCCAAAAAAATTAAAATTTCACTTATCCATTTTACTCCAAATATCTAATACACAAAAACCTATCACACTTTTTCTCTTCATTTTCTCTTCTCACATTTTCTCTCTTCTTCTTCTTCTTTTTCTCTCCACAGTTTGCAGCCCCTATTGAGACCATTTTCGTTTTCTTGTTTCACCATCACCATTCCTACACTTCTCTTCTCATTCTCTATATTTCCTCTTTGGTGATTTTCTTTCAAATCCATCGTCTTCTTCACTTTTTCTCAAGAACAAAGCTTGAAGCTTTAAGGTAAAGCTTCCATCTTTCTTTCTTTCTCTCCTAATTTTCGTGTTCCTTGGCCACTTTAGTGACCAAGGATTCATCTTTCTCAAAGCTTGGTTGTTGATTCTTTAAGTTTGGTTTTCTAGGGTTTTTAGGAGCCCAAAACCGAACCACCAAGGAGTATCCAAGGAGACCATTTTCGTGTTCTTCCTTTAGGTAAGAGGGAGATTTACTCACTTCAACCATTATTGGTGGTGAGAAGACTTTTGTGTGGTTATTGATGGAGGAATCCATAATGGATTGCTCACTTTGTTTGATTGTTTCTCATGTTTGTATGTTCTTGATTGAGACTAAAATGTTAGTTGTTTTGAATGTATTAATGATATTGGAATGCTTGGATTTAATGAATGGAAAATTTGAGGCCAAAAATTTTAAGGGTTTGAATTGATTTTGTGTGAAATGAAACCTATGTAATTCGATATTAAAGGATTGATGCATGAAATAGAAAAATTGAAATCTTGATGCCTTAGGGAGGCTCACGGCCTCTAAAGGATTTTTGGGTCCAAATGGTGCTTTTGTGCATCCTTGGGAATTAAGTAATTTAGACATAATTAATTTATAATGTGATGGAAAAAATTGATTGAGAAATGGTTCTTAAGGGGAGCAACGGTTTTAAAGGTTCTTTGACCCAACATTCGCATAATTGATCAAGACTTAGATAATTAGGAATGTTGGATTCATGATATGGAATTGTGGTATGTGTTGAACTATATATATGTATATATATATATAAATTATGAAATGTTGATATTGAGAATGGATTGTATGATATTGTGAGTCCATGTGTGGGACTAAGTACTTGTTGATGTTTACTTGGCTAAATTGTGGCATGAACTTATTGAGGACTACTTATATGCCATTGTGGTATGTTCCATGAGAAATATATTGTTAATGAATATGCATGATGTGCATTGTTTTGTGAGGAACATATATTGATGAACATACATGATGTACATTGGGTCATCATGCACTTGTGAATGTCCATTGGACTTTGTTGTAAAGGCGGTGCATGCCTAGGAGATTGAATTACACCTTAGTGCGGGTGCGAGTAGACTAAGCGTGGGTCATGTGTGTTGAACTTGGGGGCATCGAGGTGCGGGTGTCTCACAATAGACAGTGGTAGCTCTACTGGGGCTGTGGGATAGACTGATGCAAACACACCAACGATCTGGACTGAGACGCTATCCTATATCGCGATCAATTGTTGAGGTGCCATGTATAAGCCATGTTGCGCAAAATATTATTTTAGGAGAAAGCACTTTATTTTAAGGCTAACAAGATAGTGGCATGACTCCTTGATCATTCTCTCCGAATGTTGATGTCTAGCTCCATGGAATAGGGTTTTGGTACCATATGCATTATGCATTGTCAGTCTCATATTTCATCTGGCATGAGTATTTACAACTATTGAATCATCTTTTCTTTACTGTCGTAATTATTATCTGATTGTTAAACTGTCGACTACTTGGGATATCAGTGATGTTTATCTTTTATTGCTTACTTTTACTATTACTTATTGTTATTCTTCTCTTACTGCTTATTTTATAATTATTATTGATAAATCTGTGTTGCAATGTTATATGGGCATCCAACGCTGTTCCGTTTTCTTACTGCCATATTAGTAATGAATGTTGGGTGTCTCACCTCTTTTCTATACCTCTATATTTCTGTTTATATATATGCTTTTGAGAAGACGCGCGTGAAGAAAAAGAAGCACCTGAATTTCCTGGTTTCTGGCCGGATTACGATTAGTGTTGTTTGAAGATGTCGTCACGTCCGTGCCAATTTTTGGGATATGCGAGGATGACCTTTCATGGAGGACCTGACTGTTGGCATATAAATTTGTGCACGGACCGATGCATCTATCACGGGGAATTGACTGTGTCTTTAGCTTGGGGTCACTATGACCTGCCTGTCTTTGATTTTATTGCTTTTGTCCACTTAGAGTTTTACCTACCCGTTAGGAATTTTTTGGGATGATCTTTATTATACCCCATAGGAGGACTCATTTCTTTCCACTGCTCGAGCCTCTGCTCGAAATTCGATCGCTCTGATGATGATCTCATCTGACGAGGAAGACCCTGAGGAGGATCCTACTATGGTTCCTTCTCGTCAGTCTTAGGGGCTGATACTATCAGTGGCTACTGATGGCTATCCGTATATCTTTTTGGGAAGCTTGACCTTTTGCTATTTTGATGGGATGTAAATTTGTAAACATCTTGGGGGTGGGTAAAGCCTTTACTTTTTGTAAATTTGATGATGTAATTAAACAGGCTGATGTAATTATATATAATGTATGGATGTATGTTTTCCTTTCATGTTGATTTTGTTTACTGTAGCTACGTTTTATTATTTTCTCACAAAAAAAGAAAAAAAAATATAATAATATACCTATATTTCAATACCCGACTACTACATAATCTTGATTTAAGATATCTATTCATATATTAAAAATGAACCAGGTCTTAATGTATGATTTTATTTATATTTTCCGCATTTTAGTTCCACTTTACTATGGTGTGACGTTCCTTCTTCCTCCAAAAAAAAAGGGCGTTACATGTATACCAAAACTAGTGTTTACAACATTTGCAATGAGTAAACAAAACCATACACAAAAGAATTCAATTATCAATGATATTATACAACTGCTCATACAATTGTAAAATCTCATAAATACTAAACAATTGCCCATACGATTGCCAAAGAGATACAATGAACAACATGTCATATAAGTAGGCTTAAGGAATGTCCTAATGATATGTTTATACAATGCTTGTGTAGTTTAAGTTTTAGAAAACACATGATACTTACTAAATTCTCGGAACCAAGTTCCATTGCATATACTGAGTAGGATAGCCACGATAGCCCTTACACTACTAGGTAATAAGTGGATTCCTTCCTTTCACGATTGTAAGAGTACTACTACCTCCCCTATACCGGTAACCTTGACCATAATAGCAATAATTACTATAAAAATTTAGATCCAACACCTCATTCCCATTGGTTGTACATACCATCTAAGGTTACAATACATAAGAATTAGCAAGAATAAAACATGTAAAGGTTTCACAAGGTACTCATTAACCTAGTGAGACCAATACTAGGAATCATAGAATTCTAGGCTAACTTATCATACAAATTAGCAAGATTCATGACACTAGCAAAAATTATATCTAGTATCTCACACCATCACTTCACAAGTGACTACAAAATTAACCCCATGTTGAATAAGATACTAAACACTACCCTATGGCATTCCGTCACATTTTGGATGCCTAAGGTTCCCAAATTTCTCACATATGTAAGGTGATAATTCTCTCCAAGAAATATCCCCAAGAGTGTCTTATTACACTCTAAAAGACTTACATAAGTGATCCCATCAAGTAAAGAATTCAAACAACAAAATCATAATATTGAAGTTGCCCTGTCTGGGTGCTTGGGCGCTCATCACTCAGCGCTCAGGCGTTCACTGGGTAGAACAAACCCAAATTTTTCCCATGCTTCAACACTCAAGCGCTCCTTGCCTGGAGCTCAAGTGCTCATTGTAACATCCTAATACTGACATCTCAATAAATGTAGCATTTATAATGATGAAAGGAATTACAACGTCACTACATACAAAATAACCTGATAATATATTCATAATGTACACTTGAGTCATTATAGAGAGCCTTATGAAATGCAAAAAACATAAACTCATAAGAAAACATATATATACAACATTAGCCTGCCATAGGGCCTGAAGTAATACAAAACTCCTTACATTACAAAAGAAGTATAATAATAACTCCATAGAATGTAATTATTTGTGGTTTATCTCTATGCGTTATTGATTGCTTTGTCCTTGTTAGTCATTGTTGGAAGGCTTTAGCCTTATTTTCATGTAAAATCCATGTTGATGTCTTCTTCTCTAATCTTTCTAAAATTCTTCCTAATCATCGATTGGATTAAGTTTGATTACATTTGTATTTGACTGGTTGATTTCTCAATTGTAGGAATGGCCCAAAGGACCAAATTGAAGCGAGTCAAGGCCCTGCATTAGAAAAGAAATCACAAGAAAAGCTTCAGTAGCTCACGTTGCAGAGCTGGCATGTTTGCACCATGGCTTGCTACTCTCTACCTGTGCACCCTGATAACCCGAGGCTTTAACGTTGTGGCGTGAGGAAGTAAACGTCGTGGCACTGGTGACCAAATTTTTGTGCGCCATGACATGTGTTGTGCATAGTTGCGACGTGAAGCTCGAAATCTATGGCCCTATAAATACTTTATATGCAGATTTTAGAGGGGACTTTTGGAGAGCTTTTGAGAACTTTATTTTAGCTTTGGTCTACAAGAGAACTCAATGGCTAGATCTTCATTTTTTGACAGAAAGATAGTTGAAGGAGCTAAGATTAGAGGTCATCTTCATCTTAGAGGAGGATTCAAGCTTCAAGGCTCACCCTATTGGGCTTTATCTTTTGTTCCTTCTTCTTTCTCTCTCTCACCTTTATCTTGAACATGGATTTTTGTACTGTATTTTCGTGTTCAAAGATTAGCTAAGTTGTGTTAGGGTATTCTTTGGATCCCCTTATGAATATTGAATGATTTGTACTCTTTTGAGTTTATATATATGATTTGGGTTTTGTTCTATCATATGGTGCTTAATGCTCTTATTTGTTTGATCAACTTTTAGGTGATTTGATGAAATCTAATGAGCCTAGACATAGGACTTTGGGGTTTAAATCATACGTATGGTAGATGCATGTTCAATTTCATTCCAATGGTGGGGTAGATTGATTCGCTAATAGGATAGACATATACCTCTTAGCTATGCATAGTCATAGTTGAGAATCAATCATAATGCTTGTTATTTGCTCTGGTTCTCATAGACGCATAGTGAACTAGGTAAGTGACACAAGGTTAATCAACCAAGACATAGGCTTTTAACTAAATTAGTTTCTCAGGCTAGCCTAATCTAATTGTTTGTATTGCTTAAATGGGTTACATGTTATCAATTGAAGTAAGGGGTGAAAAAGGATTCCTTATTTTCTCAACCATATCTTTATCTTTTCTTTACGCCTTGTAGTTTTATTAATAAACCTCTTTTCCAATTTATGCTTGCTTGAATAGAATTAGCTAAGCTATAGGTTAATATTTAGCATTAGAAAGTAACCATATTCCCCGTGGGAATGAACTCTACTCATCATTTTTATTACTTGAGCGACCTATGCACTTACGGTTAGCAAAAGAATTACCAACAAGGTAACCCGTACCAACAAGTTTTTCTCACTATTGCCAGGGAATACGACTAATTTCTATATTGCTAATATTGATATCGAGCTTTGTTAGTTCTAATTCAAGTCTTTTCTTTTATTACATTTTAATTTAATATTTCATTCTTTTGTGAATTAGGTACCATCAATGGTAGAACACAATGATCATACAAGGCCTCTGAGAGAGTTTGCTAATCCTCAAATGGAAAATCTCCAATCAAGTATCAGGCGGCTTCCTATCCGCGTGTGGCATCCCAGGGCTGACGAGGGCGGGGAGTGGTCGCCGGTGCTAGAGTAAAAGCATCAATAAGCGGCTCCTGGCAAGCTTCTAGGCGAAGGGTCCCATGAATGAACTGAATACGTACCGGAATGAGAGGGATTCAGAGACTGTGCAGGTATGGGACTGCATAGTTGAGGATGACTTAAAAGGAATTGATTAGGCGTAGCCATATCAACAAGTTGTAACTTCTTTTCGAGAGCCTAGAACATAAGAACTCCATGGTTAAGTGTGCTTGACCTGGAGCAATTGTGGGATGGGTGACTTCCTGGGAAGTTTCCTAGGATGCGTGTGAGTGAGGACAAAGCACGCTTAAAAGACTCGTGTTGGTTTGTGGAGACACTCGTCAATCCTGCAGGCAGTCCCGGGATGTTCTAGATGGTATCAGAGACGGGACCTCTCCCAGTACAATGTGGTTCAGGGATAAACCAAGCGGAATTTGGTAAGTATGTGGCGTCCCAAGGCTGACGAGGGCAGAGAGTGGTCGCTGGTGCTAAAGTGAAAGCATCAATAAGCGGCTCCTGGTAGGCTTCTAGTGTAACACCCCTTGATGTAGCAACCAGAGCATAATCATCATTACACCATAGTTACTAAATCCAAGTGTGTCACATGTCATGATAACAGTAATTTAAATTCTCAAGAGTCTATATTTTTTTTTTGACAGTTTGCATAGGTAGAAAATATGAGCCTCGAATGAAATATAAATATATTCAAGCCATGATACAACCACTGAAATAAAATCATATCTCTTATATATATATATATATATATATATATATATATATATAGTCAATTTACACAAATCACTGATGACATAGAATATAATAATTACAGAGTCCAATAAAATGCAGCGGGAATAAAACACAAAAAGGGGGAAAAGTAGTGACCCAGGGATAGGTACTACTAGCAGACAAAGCCGCAACCCCATATACACATACGACGCCCGGAGTCCCAGTCAACAAGTCAGGCATCAATGCCTCCACGCAACTGCACTTGTACGTAGCCGAAGAAACCTTGTCCAAACGCCCAATCCAATCAACCAAAGTGTGGTCCCTCCTTATCTTCCTCACGATCTTTTAACAATATAAGTATAAAACAGACATACAAGGATATAGGAAAGAGGTGAGACACCCATCCTTCATTACCATTATGGCAGTAAGAAAACGACACGGCGCAGAGCGCCCATAAAGCAATACAGTTCATATATTCATCAATAACAACAAAGGAATTTATAATAAAAGCAATTCAATTCTAAGCAATAATCAGAGTCAATAATCACAGTGATATTTATAGTGAAGGTAGAACAACAGCAAGCAATAGCAGGCAGATCACAACAATATTTCCAGAAATCAGCACAACCATCAGATAATCATTTACAGGTATTCATGCTCAACAGTTTATAAGACCAGTAATGAATGATGCATAATGCATGCTTTCCTAATTCCTACTCCATGGAGCTAGACTCAAATAGTCGGAGAGAAAGATCAGGAGACATGTCTGTGACTCGGCTGCCGAGGCCAGTGCTATCAATAAATTTTCCATGCACAATCATGGCATTGCACAGACATTCTACACTAGATCACGATATAGGACAGTGTCAAGTCCGGATCGTCGGTGTGTTTGCATCGGTTTGCCCCATGGCACACAGGAGCTCTAAACTCGTCCATGTGAGGGACCCGCACCCCGACGCCCCCGAGGTCATAACACGACCCACACTTGTTTATTCGCACCCGCACTAAGGTGTGTTCAATCTCCTAGGCAACTTGGCCTTACAACAGTCCACAAGGACAATCACAATGCATAAGACACTATGCATGAACATGTATGATCCACAATCTCATACGATTCCATAATATGCCACATTAGGCCAATATAAGCATCAATATACAAATGGCCACTCACATGGACCCATAACACCATAATACAAGGATCAAGTCAATTGATGCGTCATTAGGTTCATTATGGACCCTAACTTAGAATTTGTTCCCTATTTCAAGGTTCATGTTCAAAATCAATTTATAAAATTAATTTAACATTCCAAGGCAATTCAATTTCCCATAACTTGCAATTTATTTAAGTTTTAGGGCCTCGCACTCTCATGTTCTTCACTCAATTAGAATTACCTTAAATCTCATGATGCTTTCAATCTTAGTCCTTGGAGATTTATGAAGTCTTGATTTTATCGAATTCTTCTAACTTATCAATTTCCCATTCCATTACATAGGTTCTTAATTACCTAATTCATTATGCTTCCAATTTACCAAAATCACATACTTACACTCAAAAATACCTTAGAGGCCGTGGCCTCACAATGGTTCCAATTTCAAATCCTTTTAAGCCAACATCTTGCATGTTATTCCTTTAATTCATTTAAGGTGTTTACTTATTAAATTAGCTCACCTAAAGTCCTAATTTCTTGGCCCCAAAACTGTAGCCCTCATGGTGGTTTCCATTCCAAAATTTTCTTCCATTTAATTCCATCCATCCATTGATCAACTTAAGTCTTACCCTAGTCATAATTAAATCACAATTTACCTACACTTCCTAGCCTAAAACCGTGAGCCTCCCAATAGTGAATCCCAAATCACCTTCTTCCATTTCAAGTCTTCAAATCCATTCTTTCCTTCTCTTTTAGGTATTAACTTCTTGTCATTAGTTCACTTAGGTTTTTAGTTCATTAAAATCAATCCAAGTGCCCAAGATTCCATGCCAAAACCGTGGCACCATGTTGAGGTAGGAAACTCCAAATTTTCCATTTAGCAACCCCAACATGATCAAGCACATTTTATATATCAAACATATTCAAGAGCATAATCAAGTATCAATCAAACTCAAGAATACTAAATCATACAAAATTTGTAATTCAAGCAAGCATACAAAGAGCATACAAGGATGGATTTCTCCATCAACACACACACAAAGTCTTCTCACCACCATAAGTGGTTGAAGTGAGTAGTCTCCCTCTTACCTAGGTGAAGGAATCAAGAAGGACTCCAAGAATCCTCCTTGGAATTTTCGGATTGCACTTCTCCAAAAACCTAAAAATGGTGACTTTGTTAGAATCAATATCAAGGCTTGAAAAATCAACCATGGATGACCAATAAGAAGACCACAACCACGAAATCAAGAGAAGAGAAAGAGTGGTTTTGAAGCTTACCCAAAATGCTCAAAGTTGGAGCTTGAAGAAGATGATGAAAATGAAGGATTTTCAAGAAACTCCAAGAAGAAAAAGTGTTTAGAATGTTGAGAGGATTGAGAAAATGTATTTAGTTTAAATTTTTGTGATGGTTGGGGTGGTGGAGATGGGCTGGCCGAATGGCCTTGTAGAGGGAAGGAGGAGAAGAAAAATGGAGAAGAAGAAGAAGAAGAAATGGTAGAGAGAGAAAGTGTTTGATAATTATGATTAAAGTGTAGCAAAATTAGCTAAATGAAAGGCAATTATTTGCCTTGCATGGCTGCCACCAGCCGTGCAAAGAGAGAGAGAAGAGAGAGAAAATTGGCTTCTAAGAGAAGCCAAAGCACATGGGTCAATGTTTGGGTCAAAGCTTCTTAAGGAAGCTTTGATTATTTAACCATTAAATTTGAATTAAAGTAGATAGATTTGACATAAAGTAGATTACATTAGGATAATGTGATAGGATTTTTATTACACACTATTATCCAATGGATAATAGTTACAGTTGACAGAAGTCAGTATTTATTTAATCTGACAGATGAATTTTTCGCTGTATTGATTTATTTTATCTGTTAGAATTTCTCGAAAATTATGAAACCTCGTAAACTGTGTCAAGTCTCGAGTTTAGTAAGATCCCCCGTCAACAAGTCCATAGTCTAAGGTTCTCAGAGAAAACATCGCGTTTCCCTGGTTCTGCTCAGTGCGCACGCAAAACGAGGAATATATTAAAATATTCGACGGTTCCAGAAAATTCCCAGAAAATTCCCAAAAATTGCAAATATTATAAAACGACTATTCGTCATATAATTTTCCAATTTTTGAGGCACTACAGCCGTTTTCCCGACTCTGCTCAAGTTTCACGCAAAACGAAGAATATATTAAAATATTTGTCGTTTCCGAAAAATTCCAGAAAAATTCACATAAATCACAAATATTAGAAAATGACTATTGGCGGTGAAATAATTAATTTCCGAAGTGTTACACTGACCTCAGCAATTCTCAGCTCAGTGCGCACGTAAAACGAGGAATATATTAAAATATTCCGCGTTCTCAGAAAAATCCAGAAAAATTTCAGAAAATCCCAAATATTGTGAAATGATCCTTTATCCTGAAATTATTAATTTTCGGGACGTTACAACACTCCCCTTCAAATAGAAATTTCGTCCTCGAAATTTTCATCCCTTAGATCAAACATTAACGTGTTTCTTCATCTTATTTTCTTACCCTCAGATTATGTCTCTAGTCACGTCAATTTAGATCACCCTTACCAACGCTATCTCTATATCTTTGCGTTGCTTTATTCTTCTATTCTCAATCTTCACGAGAAGTTTCTCATAAATCAGACTCTCTCTGAATTACACCGGGTTTAGTTTGATGACGTGGCTGGATCGGTGACATACTTTCGCGATCGTGACATATGGAAGATATCATGGAGGTTTAGAAAGAAAGGATGACAGAATTTGTTGACAAGCTATTGAACCAAACCCGAAACGAAACTTGATATAGTCCAAAGAATTTTGGAGTGGGTTTATTAGTGACCCAGACAGGACGACACTGAAACTAGACGTTATACTCCTTCAAAAACTCTAATCACCTCTCCTGTCTCATGTTCAGCCCTTTTTTTTTATTGAATGGATACTTCAGGTCCTTGTGATTGCTAAAAGCGTTGATCGTAGCAAGTGTCTCCATATTCTCAGAGCAATTTTTAACTACGGCTAGCACCAAACCGTGAGTTGGGCAATTCTCAATGCGTCCTCAACTACCTTGAGGTGTAAGTCATAACTTTCCCAACCATGCATGAACACATATCCTGGATTTTAATGTGAAGCATAAAACTCTCCAAACAGTTCCCTGGGATTAGGTAGAACCAAATCTGACAAGTATCCGAATGTCTCCTCGACTTTTAAAATCTTTCTCCACACGCGTTAGTCCATAGAAGTTTTGATTTTCTTCTTGTAAACTGAGCAAAATATCCGGCTATCTTGGAGGATCCATTGATACTCCTTCAATCTATGTGTCTTCTTCGATAAAACTAACTAATTCCACCAGCTATGTGTCTCTTTTACGGTCTCCGATCTTTCCTTTTGAAGAACTGCTTTAATCTCTGGGGAATCCACAACAATCCCTCCGTTTGGAATTTCATGATCCAAAACTACACCTTCTCAATTAAGAATCCGTACACTGATACTTTGGCATTTACTCTCTCCCCTTTAAAGTCGGGAAGACTATGCCGAGATGTCCAACGTGTATCTCCATATTTTCGAGAATAGATCAGAATGTCATCATTAATGACGATGACAATTCTGTTCTAGGTAAGGACAAAAGATACAATTCATATCACTCATGAATACGACAAGAGGATTTGTTATTCCGAACGGCATCACGAGACACCCATAATGCCCATAGCGCATTCGAAATCATTTCGGGGACATTCTCAATCTCCCGCGAATTTAATGATGACCAGGACGTACATCTTTCTCCGAGGATACTCACCCTTGACCATAATCTCGTTCGTTTGACGATGGTGTTCATCTCACTGAAATGTTCCATTCTTCTCCTTAACTGACAGCACCGTAGTTTATCGCGAGAAACTTATTGACTACAATGGTGACAGTCATATTCCCTTTTCTTTTGTCCTTTATAAAAGGTAACACGTATCCTTGGATTTCTTTTCCCTCACAAAGCTTCAACTTTGTTGGCTGTTACGAACTCAAAAGCCTTAGTTTCGAAAATCACTAAGGTGTTGGTCGAAACGCTCTAGCAGGTGATAATCGGGAAACAACCAATCAATTTCTAGAATCATGGGCTCAATTAGATATGATTTTAGGTAAGCAAGATAGATCAACGAAAGATTCAGTCTTTAGTAGAAATAGAACAGATTACATAAACTTAGGTGTCAACGACAAGTCTTAGTAATAGAAATGGAAATGACTTAAGTTGAAGATAGGAAAGATACAGATGGATCCCAATAATCCATAAAGTTACAAATTGTAAAGGGAAGGGTTACCCCCAGAATTATACAGCATGATTACAGAATCGTCATTTGAGGCATAACTTCCACAGTTTAGATCTCCGAATTTTGAAGTCTCAGCACCTCCCAGGGTATAAGTTCTGGCTTTTGCTTGTGGTTCTACAAATTTTACAAAGATTGGATCAAGAATTTGCCTTTGCTTGGTCGCAGTTGCGAGAGACGTGTCCAGGCTTTCCACATTTAAAACAGATTATCCCTTTGATCTTACACTCCCTCGTGAAGTGTTCCTTTCCGCATTTCATACATCTTGGCGAAGATGTCGGGATCTGACTGGATACACCGCTACTAGTACTTTGTCCAGGAATTGGTTGTTGTTGTTGTTTCCCTGATACCCGTGCGCATGGTTTCCGCTTAAACTGGTTAACTTTTCTATTATTCCTCCTTTGGAATCTAGGTAGTCCACGTTTGCCCCGAAGTCGACTTTCCTCCAACAGATTCTGAACCTCAACTTCCAACTCTCGTTGTTGCGTGATCCTCTGATCCTGGTAAGTTGTCATCTCAGCTACCATTTGCCTTTCTTCTGCAGTCGCGACTATACTCCTATTGTCTTGTCCCGCGCTCACATGTATACGTCTGTCATGAGCCACCGCCCTCGCATGTCTACTGCGAGCCATTGAATCTCTCTTAAGGCGGACAAAATTATAACAAACAAAAAAAATCACTTCGAACAATGTTATCTCCCTATGAAAACCAAATACAAAGAGTCACACAATTCATACAATTCAAGCAAGACAAGTTCAATTCCATACAACCTAACAATCTCCAGCTCGAACTTCTTCATTCTGCTTCCACAGCGTAATCCCTCGTAAGCCGTCAACTCCCAAACTGCTTCTCGAATCTAGTTTACACCAACTATTTCTTTCTCCAGAAGATCGGTTTTCCAAAACCTTTTGATCTCCTCACAAAAGAAATCCTATTTTCCCTAACATAGTACGCCTAGGTGAAGTCATAGTTTCCTGTACATACAGAACATTACACATTGAGTAGGCCAGTCCTCAATATCACGCAACTGTATAACAGTAGCTATCAACATTCAACCTCCAGCAAGCCATGCATTCCTTTCCCATCATCTCAATCAAGAGACAAGGAAGTACACAACAGACCAAATTCTAATATGCCTAAACATAGCAAGTCCATACCCCTACTCAACAGATGAACTCGCTTCGATACCACCTAATGTAACACCCTTGATGTAGCAACCAGAGCATAATCGTCATTACACCATGGTTACTAAATCCAAGTGTGTCACATGTCATGATAACAGTAATTTAAATTCTCAAGAGTCTATATTTTTTTTTTTTGACAGTTTGCATAGGTAGAAAATATGAGCCTCGAATGAAATATAAATATATTCAAGCCATGATACAACCACCGAAATAAAATCATATCTCTTATATATATATATATATATATATATATATATATATATAATCAATTTACACAAATCACTGATGACATAGAATATAATAATTACGAGTCCAATAAAATGCAGCGGGAATAAAACACAAAAAGTGGGAAAAGTAGTGACCCGTGGATAGGTACTACCAGCAGACAAAGCGCAACCCCATATACACATACGACGCCCGGAGTCCCAATCAACAAGTCGCATCAATGCCTTCACGCAACTGCACTCGTACGTAGCCGAAGAAACCTTGTCCAAACGCCCAATCCAATCAACCAAAGTGTGGTCCCTCCTTATCTTCCTCACGATCTTTTATCAATATAAGTATAAAACAGACATACAAGGATATAGGAAAGAGGTGAGACACCCATCCTTCATTACCATTATGGCAGTAAGAAAACGACACGGCGCAGAGCGCCCATAAAGCAATACAGTTTATATATTCATCAATAACAACAAAGGAATTTATAATAAAAGCAATTCAATTCTAAGCAATAATCAGAGTCAATAATCAC
Organism: Ormosia emarginata; assembly: GCA_029884605.1. Classification (NCBI taxonomy): domain Eukaryota; kingdom Viridiplantae; phylum Streptophyta; class Magnoliopsida; order Fabales; family Fabaceae; genus Ormosia; species Ormosia emarginata. The sequence goes on along the minus strand of JAQQTP010000074.1, from coordinate 18,633,469 downwards.
AGTGATATTTATAGTGAAGGTAGAACAACAAAGAAGCAATAGCAGTGCAGATCACAACAAGATTTCCGAAAATCAAGACAACCATCGATAATCATTTACAGGTATTCATGCTCAACAATTTATAAGACCAGTAATGAATGATGCATAATGCATGCTTTCCTAATTCCTACTCCATGGAGCTAGACTCAAATAGTCGGAGAGAAAGATCAGGAGACATGTACGTGACTACATTTCAGAGGCCAAGCTATCAATAAATTTTCTCGTGCACAATCATGGCATTGCACGGACATTCTACACTAGATCACGATATAGGACAAAGTCAAGTCCGGATCATCGGTGTGTTTGCATCGGTTTGCCCCACGGCACGGAGGAGCTCTAAACCGTCCATGTGAAGGACCCGCACCCCGACGCCCCGAGGTCATAACACGACCCACACTTGTCTATTCGCACCCACACTAAGGTGTGTTCAATCTCCTAGGCAACTTGGCCTTACAACAAATCCACAAGGACAATCGCAATGCATAAGATACTATGCATGAACATGTATGATCCACAATCTCATACGATTCCATAATATGCCACATTAGGCCAATATAAGCATCAATATACAAATGACCACTCACATGGACCCATAACATCATAATACAAGGATCAAGTCAATTGATGCGTCATTAGGTTCATTATGGACCCTAACTTAGAATTTGTTCCCTATTTCAAGGTTCATGTTCAAAATCAATTTATAAAATTAATTTAACATTCCAAGGCAATTCAATTTCCCATAACTTGCAATTTATTTAAGTTTTAGGGCCTCGCACTCTCATGTTCTTCACTCAATTAGAATTACCTTAAATCTCATGATGCTTTCAATCTTAGTCCTTGGAGATTTATGAAGTCTTGATTTTATCGAATTCTTCTAACTTATCAATTTCCCATTCCATTACATAGGTTCTTAATTACCTAATTCATTATGCTTCCAATTTACCAAAATCACATACTTACACTCAAAAATACCTTAGAGGCCGTGGCCTCACAATGGTTCCAATTTCAAATCCTTTTAAGCCAACATCTTGCATGTTATTCCTTTAATTCATTTAAGGTGTTTACTTATTAAATTAGCTCACCTAAAGTCCTAATTTCTTGGCCCCAAAACTGTAGCCCTCATGGTGGTTTCTATTCCAAAATTTTCTTCCATTTAATTCCATCCATCCATTGATCAACTTAAGTCTTACCCTAGTCATAATTAAATAACAATTTACCTACACTTCCTAGCCTAAAACCGTGAGCCTCCCAATAGTGAATCCCAAATCACCTTCTTCCATTTCAAGTCTTCAAATCCATTCTTTCCTTCTCTTTTAGGTATTAACTTCTTGTCATTAGTTCACTTAGGTTTTTAGTTCATTAAAATCAATCCAAGTGCCCAAGATTCCATGCCAAAACCGTGGCACCATGTTGAGGTAGGAAACTCCAAATTTTCCATTTAGCAACCCCAACATGATCAAGCACATTTTATATATCAAACATATTCAAGAGCATAATCAAGTATCAATCAAACTCAAGAATACTAAATCATACAAAATTTGTAATTCAAGCAAGCATACAAAGAGCATACAAGGATGGATTTCTCCATCAACACACACACAAAGTCTTCTCACCACCATAAGAGGTTGAAGTGAGTAGTCTCCCTCTTACCTAGGTGAAGGAATCAAGAAGGACTCCAAGAATCCTCCTTGGAATTTTCGGATTGCACTTCTCCAAAAACCTAAAAATGGTGACTTTGTTAGAATCAATATCAAGGCTTGAAAAATCAACCATGGATGACCAATAAGAAGACCACAACCACGAAATCAAGAGAAGAGAAAGAGTGGTCTTGAAGCTTACCCAAAATGCTCAAAGTTGGAGCTTGAAGAAGATGATGAAAATGAAGGATTTTCAAGAAACTCCAAGAAGAAAAAGTGTTTAGAATGTTGAGAGGATTGAGAAAATGTATTTAGTTTAAATTTTTGTGATGGTTGGGGTGGTGGAGATGGGCTGGCCGAATGGCCTTGTAGAGGGAAGGAGGAGAAGAAAAATGGAGAAGAAGAAGAAGAAGAAATGGTAGAGAGAGAAAGTGTTTGATAATTATGATTAAAGTGTAGCAAAATTAGCTAAATGAAAGGCAATTATTTGCCTTGCATGGGCTGCCACCAGCCGTGCAAAGAGAGAGAGAAGAGAGAGTGAAAATTGGCTTCTAAGAGAAGCCAAAGCACATGGGTCAATGTTTGGGTCAAAGCTTCTTAAGGAAGCTTTGATTATTTAACCATTAAATTTGAATTAAAGTAGATAGATTTGACATAAAGTAGATTACATTAGGATAATGTGATAGGATTTTTATTACACACTATTATCCAATGGATAATAGTTACAGTTGACAGAAGTCAGTATTTATTTAATCTGACAGATGAATTTTTCGCTGTATTGATTTATTTTATCTGTTAGAATTTCTCGAAAATTATGAAACCTCGTAAACTGTGTCAAGTCTCGAGTTTAGTAAGATCCCCCCTCGACATGTCCATAGTCTAAGGTTCTCAGAGAAAACATCGCGTTTCCCTGGTTCTGCTCAGTGCGCACGTAAAACGAGAAATATATTAAAATATTCGACGGTTCCAGAAAATTCCCGAAAATTGCAAATATTATAAAACGACTATTCGTCATATAATTTTCCAATTTTTGAGGCACTACAGCTGTTTTCCCGACTCTGCTTGAGTTTCACGCAAAACGAAAAATATATTAAAATATTTGTCGTTTCCGAAAAATTCCAGAAAAATTCACATAAATCACAAATATTAGAAAATGACTATTGGCGGCGAAATAATTAATTTCTGAATTGTTACACTGACCTCAGCAATTCTCAGCTCAGTGCGCACGCAAAACGAGGAATATATTAAAATATTCCGCGTTCTCAGAAAAATCCAGAAAAATTCCAGAAAATCCCAAATATTGTGAAATGATCATTTATCTTGAAATTATTAATTTTCGGGACGTTACATCTAGGCGAAGGGTCCCATGAATGAACTGAATACACACTAGAATGAGAGGAATTCAGAGACTGTGTAGGTATGGGACTGCATAGTTGAGGATGACTTAAAAGGAATTGATTAAGTGTAGCCATATCAACAAGTTGCGACTTCTTTTTGAGAGCATAGAACATAAGAACTCCATGGTTAAGTGTGCTTGACCTAGAGCAATGGTGGGATGGGTGACCTCCTGGGAAGTTTCCTCGGATGCGTGTGAGTAAGGACAAAGCATGCTGAAAAGACCCGTGTTGGTTTGTGGAGACACTCATCAATCCTACAGGAAGTCTTGGGAAGCTACATATTTAGCTCAACTTTAACTATTAAAGGAGCTACTAGTGTTGATAAAATTCTAAAATTTTACAAGAAAAAATGCTTACATGTTAGCTTCAAAATGCAATTGGTCTCATGTAAATACGACCTCATAGCAGAAAGTTATATAATCTGGTTTATAGGATTCTAGGCTACCTTTTTCTGTAGACTCTGCATCGGATTCAAATAGAAATTGATGCTAATTAGATTAGTCTAAAAATATGAAATTTTTACTACATGAAGCCTTATGTCTTAGCTTTCAAATGAAATAAGAATCAAGTCAATCCAATGTCCGTATCTTAATCTATGCACCAAACATCACAGGCTGCTCAATGGATTCTGTAGAATTCTGCAGAATGCAAGAATTGTCCCATTGGAACAATACTCATTTCCAATCATTCAAGATTAGTTTCTATGTGATTTCTAACGCCAATTACAGCCCCTAATTATATTGTAACTCTCAAACAACCTATTGATTCACTTAGGCATGCAATTAGATCAAGAATTACACTAACTCAAACTCATTTTCCAAGTTCCTCATTTATGAACCAAAATGGTTTCTCTAAGCTACTAATAGCCATCTTGCACTCATTAGGCTGAAAATGACTGAACTTAACCAAAGAATGCAAGAACCAAGGCAAGAACATGGATTTGGCTCTCCAAATCCTTTTTTCCATTCATAAACCCTAAGTTCATTCAAGATGAACCAAAAGGAAAAAGAATGAATAGAAACTTCCCTACAAGCTAGAAAATACTCAAACTCAATTCTTGAAACCAAGAATGAAGCAAGGAAAACAAATTTGCTTCTCAAATCTATTTCTCTTTTATCATACAACCTAGTTTTATACAAGATGAAACAAAAGGAAAATATGAGAAAGAAGCTCCCCTACCACTTGTTGTATGGTTGATCTACAAGCTTTGGAGTGCTCTTGATCTTCCCTTCTTCCCTTCCTCTTTTTCTCCTCCGTTTCCAATTTCCTCTTCTTTCCTTTTCTCTATTTCTGCTGGTTGGCTTCGTGAGAAAGGAGAGAAAATAAGGATAAAAACCAAACTTGGAAACTTAAGTTTCTATACTGAAACTTATATATGTTAAGGACACTTGAATTATGTCAAATCAAGTTTCCTAACTTCCAACAACTTTAAAATAAGTCTTAGGATTCATCTAAATTATTAGTTCACCATTTTTCTAATTTTCCATATCTGTTGCTAGTCAATCCGGTATTAAAGCACACTGTTAATATGCTTAAAAATACCAAACTAACTCTTTTTCCCCTCAAATTTTTATTGCGTCTGACTTAACTCATTTGTGACATAGAAACAAGTTATCCATACTTGCTTCCCTCAACTTAGCCTTCAAAGTCATTTTCTAACTTATTTTAGGCTACTTTTCACCTTCTGTGTTGCAGTAAAGTGCCTAAACTAACTCAATTTGTCACAAAACTGAACTGGCATGTCAAGCAAGTCTTAGGCTACCTCTATAACCATTTACAAGACCAACATGTTATTGAGGGTGTTACAATTATTCCATCATTAGCTCTACTAAATTCTTTTAGTTTTCCCAACGAAATTTGTTCACTTATTTCTTTTAAGGCCTTATCTTTTTCTTGACCTTCTTTAATTTGAGTCTTCAAATCATTGTTGATTTCCAATCTACCTATACAGAGACTATATGGTGACCCAGTCACTGCCAGACTCAAATTCCTAAAGTTTTCTAAACCTCCATTTCTTGGTTCATTGTTCGCGATACATGTAGAAGTTTTCTACTAAGTGTATTGGCCACTACATTAGCCTTACTCGAATGATATTTCAATTTAAAATCATAATCATTCAAAATTTCATTCATCTTCTTTGTCTCATATTCAAATTTTTTTATCAAACAAGTATTTTAGATTCTTATGGTCACTAAATACTTCAAACTTGACTCTATATAAATAATGTCTCCAAATTTTCAATGCAAATACAACAACTGCTAATTCCGAATCATGGGTAATATAGTTTTCTTCATGAAATATCAGTTGCATTGAAGCTTAAGCAACTACCTGGTGAGTATATGAAAGTGCTCTCTAAATAATTTATTATTGGACTAAAATGTAAATAGAAATCACTATAATTAATGTTTATTTTTAAATTAAATTTCTATTTACATTGAAATATTCTTAAACAATTTTTTTTTATATATATTTAAACTTGATAATTTTTTATATTTTTTTATTTATTTTAATTAATTTAATTTTATTATTTAATTATTTTATTTTATAAATTAATATGAGCAAGGAATATACAAGAAGACAAAAAGAAATAGATTGAACCATATAATACTGCACTACACAATGGCATTAAAAAAAAATTTAAAAAAAGAAAAAGACCTAAACAATTAATGCAAGAGGCGGTGAAGATTTCTTATAAATAAAAGGTGAAGCGTCGCACAGAGGAATAGAAAGAAAAGAAACACTGCGCCGCAGAGAGTGTGGGAAAGAAAAGAAGAAAGAACGTGCAGCAACGTAGTGGCACACCGTTCAATAAAAAAAGAAGACAAGCATGCAGTGCAGCGTTATTAGTATATAATGGAGAATTTTAGTGAAATAATTTTATTGCGTTCTAATTTTATTATATTTTGTTAAATTTTTTATATTAAGTGGAATGATGAAATTTTGATTGTTTTGATATTATGTTAAATTATTTTTATCAAATTTTAAGATTTAATGTTTATTGATTTTATTTTCTTATTAGATTATATTATTAAATTTTTAAATGAGTTCAGTCATATTTTTTTCATGCTTTGTAATTTATTTGTATTATATGAATTTTGGTGATAATTGTTACATATCAATTATGATTTTTTATTAGGGATACATTTAATGATTCGATAATTTACTATTAATTAGATAAATTTTATCATACATTTGATTATTATTTTCAGTGCTTCTTTGTTAGATCTTCTGTAATCACATACTTGCCACTAGGTATTCATGAGTAACCCTATGTTTTGATGTTTGTTCCTTAACAGAACGGAACGGAATAGGTAAGGATGGATTGGAAAGGAAAGGAATGGAACATAATTCCTCCCTCTTTGTTTGGAAGATTCATTAACGGAATGGAACGGAACATGTGTTCCCTCCATTCTGTAACACCCTAATACAGATATCCAGATATATCCTAGATAGACAGAGATATATACAGATAACCAGTACTAGAGATGTCACTTCTATACTACATACTAACATATATCTATAATCACAACTGAGTAATTATAGAAAGCCTTGAGAGATTGCGGAAAAACTTACACTCATACATATATATATATACAAACTTAGCCACCTGAGGCTTATTGTAATACATATAACATAAAACTTACAGAACAAACATAAACTTATTACATAAGTTCTGTCTACTTAAAGCAATAAAACTATTCTAGTCTTCATGCTTTATCTTCTCATCCTTGGCAGGGTTTGCATCTCGTACACGAGCCTTTGCTCAGTATCGAATACTGCATCGGTACTGCGATCCGAACCTGCATCCGAACTCGCATCTGGATTTACATGGAATAGCAATCGGGGTGAGAATTAACATTCTCGGATAAGCAATTCCAATACCAGCTTCTCTATAACATTGTATATAACAAAATATATAACAAATGCTATAATTCTAACTTAGGAGCTTTGTCCTCTTTTCTCATAACTTAGGAGTTTCCTCCTCTTTTCTTATAACTTAGGAGTTTCCTCCTCTATTCTCTTAACTTAGGAGTTTCCTCCTCTATTCTCTTAACTTAGGAGTTGCCTCCTCTTTTCTCATAACTTAAACACTTTCTAATAGTGTGATAACAATCAAGAGTGAACACACTTTTAATATATACAAATACCATACATCCGTACATACCAACAAAGGACGGACAATGCCCATACAATGTCCGTAAATGCAATGCTAATGATATGTAATGAATATGCCTAAGGAATCCTAAGTGCATGTGAATGAAATGCAAATGCAGAGTTTTGATTTGGAGCGAAGGAATTTGCTAGGAACTAGTTAGTATATCATCTAGTGGTAAATAGAGGAAACCTCATCCTCACCTTACACGTATCCTGGCTCATTGAGAAATTCGGGCTTCATCCTTGCTCAAAGAGCGTCTCTCGGATTTCCCACTTATCTCCTTAGGCCTTGGCACATCGAGACATCAGGGTTATGTCCTTCTCAAAAGTCCTTCGGATACCCATCTATCTCCTTTTTGCCTTCATGATTAACATCAAAGGATACTCACTAGATCGATCCTACTTGACTAATTCATAGACTTTCGTACATACTTATATACTTAGTTCCTCTAAGAGCTAAGCATATTCTAGTCTTCTTATGTTTACCCCTTGTGATGAGGAGAATCTGTAACCTCATACTATATGTAACCTTAGCACTTGGTTAGGAATACTTGTTCCCTTAGGAACTTCTCTCGATCCCTTACCTCCTGGCCGAATGACCTCACGTCATATAACGTTACATTCTCGTGTAAACATTACTAAACTATGTTTCTTACTTGTACCTAAACTTCACCTCATCACTCCTTTCTCTTAAGTGATCTCTAATGCAACCTTACGTTGCTTTGAGGTGTTAGGTACTTACCTTTGGCGAACCACTAATCTTGGTTACCCTAAGGTCCTTTCTCTTCATCTTCACACTAGCTTAACTCTCTAGTGTGTGAAGAGCTTAGTGTTATGTTTATCTCTTACATAAACACCATCTCACTCTTTTCTGTAGACTCAACTCATCCTAGTGAAAGAGTCTATCTTAACTAATGCCTCATCTAACCTTGCTTAAGGAACTGAGAGCATTTCTCTAAAACTTTGCATAATTAACTCAACTTTGTCTAAAGAGAGTAGTTCATGCATCTAACTTTCCTTTTCTATCACACTTCTGGTAGTAGCGTATACTACACTTGTGTACTAACATACTTATTCTAAACTCAACTTCCATGCTTTACTTGCATCTAAGGAAGTATCTTCTCTTTATCTTGTACTTCTAACTCATCTTAACTTATACTTGAGTTGTTGTACATTTCTGTTCTACTTTCTGCTATCTTTATCTTGTACTTCTAACTCATCTTAGCTTATACTTGAGTTGTTGTACATTTCTGTTCTACTTTCTGCTTATGACATCTTCTTAGTCATAATTCCTCTTCTTGTGTATTTAACAATGTACTAAGTCTCACTTAACTTGAGACTAAGTACCTAAACGTCCCTCTGTGGAACTCATACACAATCTTATCTCCACTCATGTAATCTAACTCTAGAGTGGCTCTTACTTGCAACTCTTTGTTGCCTAAGCTTCTAGGTACCTTCCTAAGGTAATCCACTATTCTTGGATTTCCTAAGGTTCATACCTTTCTCATCATTCTCTACTAGAGTGAATACTATTATTCATCTCTATTGCACTATCTCATCACATCTTAAGTGATATCAGTTGCAACATTAAGTTGCCTAAAGTGCAATATCATTACTTAAAGCAAACCTTTCCTTTAGGATGCTTAAAAGCCTATGCTTTCTCATACTTGATAGATAGATATTTTCCACTTGAAAATATCCCAACTTGTGCCTTAACACACTTAGGAAACATGTCTCAATGATTCCATTAACTATAGCACCTCGAACATCCAAAAACATCATTTTGGAGCTTCAGGGTCTCACGCCGCGTGCACAAGACAAGATTTGCACGCCGCGCGCCCTTCTCTCGAGGGCTACTGCTGGGCTAATTTTAACCTCACGCCGCGGCATGCTTCCTCCACGCCGCGGCATTCCCAGCCGAAAACTCTCGCCGCGGCGTGACTATCTCCACGCCGCGGCGCCATCGCCAGAACCACGGTTCTGCACTCTTCTGTAATGCGGGTTTGCTTTGCTCTATTGATCATTTCTGCTGATTCCAAGCCATCTCAATCCAAATTCTAAGTAATTCTAAGTCCCTAATCAATTCTTTAACATTTAGGAACATCAATTACTCTCTTAAATCTCTTAATTTGGATTATGGCTAGAATTCTTCATTCTTTAACTTAAGGCTCACTTTGTGATTCAAGGGTCTTCTTTCTTAAGTTGATGTTATAGACAAGTCATAAATGACCCAAGAAACACTTCTATGCAAGCCAAACTCTTTTAACATCTCTAAAACTCAAATTAGCATATTATGTATCTATATGCATACATAGAGAATAGAGATGAATAAAAGCTCTAAACCCCTACCTCTTGAAGATTGAAGCCTTGAATCTTGAAGCTTGATCTTCCTCTTCCCTTCTTCTTCCCTTCTCTCCTCTCCCCTTTCTCTCTTTTCTTCTCTGGTTTTCGATTTCTCTTCTTCTCTGCCGAGGAGAACCAAATATAAAGGGGGAAGGGACGTGCAGGGAATTACGGGAAAAGATTAATACTGAAACTTCTATCTGCTATGGATACCCGAATCATGCTAATTCGAGTTTCCCTGCTTCCAACAACCTTAGAATAAATCATAAGATTCATCTAAGTTGTTGTTTCTCTTTTCTCATTATTTTCTATATCTGCTAGGGATCAATCTGGCATTAAAAGCACAACCTGTATGCCTAAAAATACCAAACTGACTCTGATTCTCTTGAAACTTTTGCCACATCTTACTTGGCTCATTTGTGACCTAGAAATAAACTCTCTATGTTTATTTCCTTCAACTTAGCAACTTATGCTATTATCTGAGTCATTTTAAGCCACTTTACAACTTTTATGTTGCAACTAAGTGCCTAAATGAACTCAGTTTGTCACAAAACTTGACTGACATGCTAAACAAGTTAAATGCTACCTTTCGTAACCATTTACCAGTCTAACATGTACTTAAGGGTATTACATTTCTCCCCTCCTTTTTAAAATTTTGTCCCCAAAATTGTTCACCTCACGCAAACCATTCTTAAACAAAACTTTACATGGAACTTCTGCTTCCATGCTAACCTTTTTCTCGTACTAGCTTCTCCCAACCATTTTCTCTCGAGGAGACCGCTTACTTGAAAGCTCTTGATCTCTCTACTTATGGATGGTAAGCTATACTAAAACCTAATCTTGGCTATTTCTTTTAACAAAGTAGTTGAACTACTTTTTCTAGAAATAGCTAACTTTATTTGGCAAGAGATGGGCATATTACTTAATCTTGCCACCTTTATCTGTCGCTCAACATATTCTCTTATGTTCTTTAACATACTATGCTACTATACATCTTCCTTAACTCTTGGAAAAACTTAGTAGCCTCTTGATAGATGGTACACTTTCTCTCGGTGAGCTTCCTCCTGAATCCTTTTCTTGATTTTTGACCTCTTGGAAGACAAAGTTGTCTCTAAACTTCGTCATTCCCTCTTAGTCCTAACAAAATCCTTAAGGGTTCCCTTGAAAATCTGCTCACACTTGTCCCTTAGAGCTTCATTCTCCTTCGAGCTTCAAAGAATTTCGAGTCTTTAGGCCTCTTACTATGTTCACCTTGCTCACCGAGATACTATCTAGAATCATAGTCACCGCTAGACTCAAATTCTCGAAAACTCTCAAGAAAGTTGCTCTTTCTCGGACTATCATCCGGGATAACCACTAAACCGGCATTACCCAAATGATATCTCAACTCAAGGTTATGAGCCTTGAAAAACTCTATCCATCTATTCTCGCTTCATATTCAGCTTTCCTCCGATCAACAAGCATCTCAAGCTATTATGATCGCCGAACTTCTCTAACTAGACTCCTTATTAGTTATGTCTCCAAAACTATAAGGTAATCACTACTTTGGCTAATTCCAAAACATACTTAGGGTAGTTCCTCTTTTGCAGACTTATTCGCGCTTTGATGCGTAGGCATCTACCTACCTCTATCAGCATCTAACATACCCTAGTCCCATCTTCGAAGTATAACTGTCTACTTCAAAGTTCTCTCGAATTTGGAATTACCAAAACTAACGTAGTAATCAACCTTCTCTTCTACTCTTGGAAAACAAACTCACTATCTAGAGTCCATTACTGGGTACTACCTCTCTTGACTGGCCTAAACCAGGTAGCACTAACTTAGAAAATCTACTGATAGATTCTCTGCTCTTGGATACAATGGCTACTCTACCCATTGTACCTTTACTTAAACTCTACTAGGGTTCTCTACAATTTCTGTCTTGAGAAATTGCAGAATTCTTAAACTGTACCACTTGTAATCCAAAACTGACTTTTGGGTCACTTGGTACTTAACCACTTCTTGTCCAAAAGTTTCCAAAACTACTTTTGACATACTCATCATGTCCTTTCGTAATCCTGGAAAACTCTTGAAGACCTGCTTTTTCTTTACTCTGTTTCTATGACAACCAAGTCTTTGATCTTCTCTTGAGAAAAGTCAAAGCTTCTCTCAACCGATCTACCCGGTCATCCCGCTTCTCTAAACCAACCAAACCATACCAACAAGGTACGTAGCTAGATTCACAAAGTAAATCTATTCTCTCGCTTATACACACCTCACATGTGTTCTTATCTCATACCAAGTTGGATGATTTCGTTGCTTTCTTTTTCCAAGAATCGTCTCTTACGATATCTTGGTTACTCACTTATGCAGCACACGGAATTTCCGTCTAGCACGGTCTACATCCATGTATCTTACCACATCTAGCACATCTTGGTTACTGGAAGCTTGATTTGCTTTTCTCCTTAGAGTTGCTCCTCAACAAGCACTCTTCTTATACTTATCATTACTCCAAGCTTCCACTGTGCAACTCTGATACAACTTGAGATCAAAAGACACTCTCACTGACCTCAACATCTGATCTTTTCCTTATTAGGAACTTTCTAACTCTTGTTCCATCGAGGCTACTTCTACAACTCTGCATGCACTGACTAGAGCGCAAAAGTCTATAACCTCCTTTTGCATCGCAATTCTTCTAATGTCTTCTCCAAGTTCTACTTCAAATTTTACTCACTTCCAGTCTTTATCTGGATTGGACGTAAAATAAGAAAAGGACTCTTGACATTCTTTGAATTGCTTTGCATTCTGATCTTCAGTAATATCCCCTTGCTCTAACTTTAGGAATTCTTCTTTCCTTTGCTTTCTCTAACTCAAGGGAACAATACTTATCTAGGAAAGTAACTCTAAACACCTCTCATGTGGTTCGAGTACTAACCATCTCTAGTAACCTTTCTGCTTCATCTCATCAGCTTTCGGCTTCACCTACTAACCCTTACGAAGCAAGGTCACTTTCTATTCATCAACGCTTGCTATGGTCTCAAGGATCTCTTCCATCACATGAAACCATCTTCTAACTCTGGCTGAACTAAACGCTCCCTTGAAAACAAAGGAGTATCTTTCTTGAACTCGGAGAAACACTGATTCCTCAAAAGTTCTCTCTCGTCTTCGCTACTAGCTAAGCGAGTTCTATTCTATCACTTCTGATAGACTTCTACTAATGGCACCGCTTCTCTCAACACAAAGACCATTTCTCTAAAAGCTCGTATTCTCTTTCTTTACTAGTCTCCTAGTCATGCAATTCCATCCGCATATCTCAAAAAGAGATAAAAGAATGCATAACTTTCTACTAAATCGCTTCTTATGCCTAAGCATAGTCGGTCCCATACCCCGCTTGAACTCGCTCGATACCATAATGTAACACCCTAATACGTATATCCGTATATATCCTAGATAGACAGAGATATATACGATAACCAAGACTAGAGATGTCACTTCTATACTACATACTAACATATATCTATAATCACAACTGAGTAATTATAGAAAGCCTTGAGAGATTGCGGAAAAACTTACACTCATACATATATATATATACAAACTTAGCCACCTCGAGGCTTATTGTAATACATATAACATAAAACTTACGAGAACAAACATAAACTTATTACATAAGTTCGTTTACTTAAAGCAATAAAACTATTCTAGTCTTCATGCTTTATCTTCTCATCCTTAGCGGTGGTTTGCATCTCTCGTACCGAGCCTTTGCACATGATCGAATATGATCGGTACTGCATCCGAACCTCGCATCCGAACTCGCATCTCTGGATTTACATGGAATAGCAATCGGGGTGAGAATTAACATTCTCGGTATAAGCAATTCCAATACTGGTTCTCTATAACATTGTATATAACAAAATATATAACAAATGCTATAATTCTAACTTAGGAGCTTTGTCCTCTTTTCTCATAACTTAGGAGTTTCCTCCTCTTTTCTTATAACTTAGGAGTTTCCTCCTCTATTCTCTTAACTTAGGAGTTTCCTCCTCTATTCTCTTAACTTAGGAGTTTCCTCCTCTATTCTCTTAACTTAGGAGTTGCCTCCTCTTTTCATAACTTAAACACTTTCTAATAGTGTGATAACAATCAAGAGTGAACACACTTTAATATATACAAATACCATACATCCAGTACATACCAACGGACGGACAATGCCCATACAACCGTCCGTAAATGCAATGCTAATGATATGTAATGAATATGCCTAAGGAATCCTAAGTGCATGTGAATGAAATGCAAATGCAGAGTTTTGATTTGGAGCGAAGGAATTTGCTAGGAACTAGTTAGTATATCATCTAGTGGTAAATAGAGGAAACCTCATCCTCACCTTACACGTATCCTGGCTCATTGAGAAATTCGGCTTCATCCTTGCTCAAAGAGCGTCTCCGGATTTCCCACTTATCTCCTTAGGCCTTGGCACATCGAGACATCGTGGTTATGTCCTTTCAAAAGTCCTTCTGACACCCATCTATCTCCTTTTTGCCTTCATGATTAACATCAAAGGATACTCACTAGATCGATCCTACTTGACTAATTCATAGACTTTCGTACATACTTATATACTTAGTTCCTCTAAGAGCTAAGCATATTCTAGTCTTCTTATGTTTACCCTTGTGATGAGGAGAATCAGTAACCTCATACTATATGTAACCTTAGCACTTGGTTAGGAATACTTGTTCCCTTAGGAACTTCTCGATCCCTTACCTCCTGGCTGAATGACCTCACGTCATATAACGTTACATTCTCAGGTAAACATTACTAAACTATGTTTCTTACTTGTACCTAAACTTCACCTCATCACTCCTTTCTCTTAAGTGATCTCTAATGCAACCTTACGTTGCTTGAGGTGTTAGGTACTTACCTTTGGCGAACCACTAATCTTGGTTACCCTAAGGTCCTTTCTCTTCATCTTCACACTAGCTTAACTCTCTAGTGTGTGAAGAGCTTAGTGTTATGTTTATCTCTTACATAAACACCATCTCACTCTTTTCTGTAGACTCAACTCATCCTAGTGAAAGAGTCTATCTTAACTAATGCCTCATCTAACCTTGCTTAAGGAACTGAGAGCATTTCTCTAAAACTTTGCATAATTAACTCAACTTTGTCTAAAGAGAGTAGTTCATGCATCTAACTTTCCTTTTCTATCACACTTCTGGTAGTAGCGTATACTACACTTGTGTACTAACATACTTATTCTAAACTCAACTTCCATGCTTTACTTGCATCTAAGGAAGTATCTTCTCTTTATCTTGTACTTCTAACTCATCTTAACTTATACTTGAGTTGTTGTACATTTCTGTTCTACTTTCTCGCTATCTTTATCTTGTACTTCTAACTCATCTTAGCTTATACTTGAGTTGTTGTACATTTCTGTTCTACTTTCTCGCTATGACATCTTCTTAGTCATAATTCCTCTTCTTGTGTATTTAACAATGTACTAAGTCTCACTTAACTTGAGACTAAGTACCTAAACGTCCCTCTGTGGAACTCATACACAATCTTATCTCCACTCATGTAATCTAACTCTAGAGTGGCTCTTACTTGCAACTCTTTGTTGCCTAAGCTTCTAGGTACCTTCCTAAGGTAATCCACTATTCTTGGATTTCCTAAGGTTCATACCTTTCTCATCATTCTCTACTAGAGTGAATACTATTATTCATCTCTATTGCACTATCTCATCACATCTTAAGTGATATCAGTTGCAACATTAAGTTGCCTAAAGTGCAATATCATTACTTAAAGCAAACCTTTCCTTTAGGATGCTTAAAAGCCTATGCTTTCTCATACTTGATAGATAGATATTTTCCACTTGAAAATATCCCAACTTGTGCCTTAACACACTTAGGAAACATGTCTCAATGATTCCATTAACTATAGCACCTCGAACATCCAAAAACATCATTTTGGAGCTTCGTGGTCTCACGCCACAAGACAAGATTTGCACGCCGCGGCGCCCTTCTCTCGAGGGCTACTGCTGGGCTAATTTTTAACCTCACGCCGCGGCATTCCCGGCGAAAACTCTCGCGCTGCGGCGTGACTATCTCCACGCCGCGGCGCCATCAGCAGAACCCTGGTTCTGCAGTCTCTCGCACCGCGGGTTTGTCGCTTTCTATTGATCATTTCTCGCTGATTCCAAGCCATCTCAATCCAAATTCTAAGTAATTCTAAGTCCCTAATCAATTCTTTAACATTTAGGAACATCAATTACTCTCTTAAATCTCTTAATTTGGATTATGGCTAGAATTCTTCATTCTTTAACTTAAGGCTCACTTTGTGATTCAAGGGTCTTCTTTCTTAAGTTGATGTTATAGACAAGTCATAAATGACCCAAGAAACACTTCTATGCAAGCCAAACTCTTTTAACATCTCTAAAACTCAAATTAGCATATTATGTATCTATATGCATACATAGAGAATAGAGATGAATAAAAGCTCTAAACCCCTACCTCTTGAAGATTGAAGCCTTGAATCTTGAAGCTTGATCTTCCTCTTCCCTTCTTCTTCCCTTCTCTCCTCTCCCCCTTTCTCTTTTCTTTTCTTCTCTGTTTTCGGTTTCTCTTCTTCTCTGCCGAGGAGAACCAAATATAAAGGGGAAGGGACGTGCAGGAATTACGGAAAAGATTAATACCGAAACTTCTATCTGCTATGGATACCCGAATCATGCTAATTCGAAGTTTCCCTACTTCCAACAACCTTAGAATAAATCATAAGATTCATCTAAGTTGTTGTTTCTCTTTCTCATTATTTTCTATATCTGCTAGGGATCAATCTGGCATTAAAAGCACAACCTAGTATGCCTAAAAATACCAAACTGACTCTGATTCTCTTGAAACTTTTGCCACATCTTACTTGGCTCATTTGTGACCTAGAAATAAACTCTCTATGTTTATTTCCTTCAACTTAGCAACTTATGCTATTATCTGAGTCATTTTAAGTCACTTTACAACTTTTATGTTGCAACTAAGTGCCTAAATGAACTCAGTTTGTCACAAAACTTGACTGACATGCTAAACAAGTTAAATGCTACCTTTCGTAACCATTTACCAGTCTAACATGTACTTAAGGGTATTACACATTCCACCTCAATTTTGGGGGGAACAAAAATTAGACATTTGACGGGAAGAGGGGGGAAATGATTCCCCATGTGTTCCATTCCATTCCTATGCATTTTAAAACTTCCAAACACAAAAACTTATTTCTTTTCTTCGCATTTCCTTTCTATTCCCCCCATTACCTGTCATCCAAACATAGTGTAAGATTATTTGGGTAAAATAATTTGACATAGTTAATGTTAAAATTAATCTTGGTAGATTCTGAACCATAGTCATCTTACATCTATTAAAAACCAAATTTATTTACTTTGCTTTACTTTAATCTTTAATTTGCATTCAAAATTAATCTTTATTTAGAATTAATTATTTAATAATTTTCTTTAGTTTCTTTGTTCCTTTAGTTATTCTTTTAATTTGTCTCTTTGTGAAATCGACACTCCAAAGTCGTGCTACAATTACAGTATTATTCTTTTGGCATAATCAAATTTTGGCACCGTTGCTAGAGAGATGGTAAAAGAATTGCTAGACAATTTTTCTTTTCAGCAGTTTGTAAAGGCGGTAATTTTGTTCTTTTTTTTTTGCTTGTTGCATCTTTATTTTTTTTTCTTTTTGTAGCTTTTTTAGTGTTACATTTTTCTCTACCTTGCAAGAACAAGTATAGAGACGCCTTGGGTCGGTTTACTCATAGACTTGTGTCAGAGTCAGAGTCAGATTTTCTATTCATTTATTTCATACTTCTTTTAATTATGAGAAAATGTGCAAACACGGAGATCAACCAACTAGGACCCTTCAGGATTACTTCCACCCTATACGCACAACCACACCATCATGCATCATGTTTCCAGCTAATACTCCCCAACTAAATTTTAAAATATGGATGATATAGTTATTCTCTACTTTTCATGGCTTGGAAAAAGAAAATCAATATTTGCACATTAAAGAGTTTTAGGAAGTATTTGTGACTTTTCATAGTCAAAATGCAACTGATGATGTAACACCCCTTGATATAGTGACCATAGCACAATCGCCATTACACCATAGTCACCAATGTAGGTGTGTCACAGTTTCAAAAATAGTATTTACAAAAAAAATTATTTCATTTATACATAGATAGAAAATATAAGTCCTGAATGAATGCATATTTAGTATCCAACCATTAAAGTACAACCACTGAAAAAAAACATATTTCATATATAACATAATCATCCTTAACACAAAGCATAAACAACACTAAATATAGTACTTACATATTCAAATAAAGTATAGCGGGTACTAAAACACAAAAGGGGAAAGGAGTAACCCTAGGATAGGTACTACTAGCAGACAAAACCACAACCTCATACATATGTGATGCTCGAAGTCCCAATCGACATGTCAGGCATCAATGCCTCCACGAAGTTGCACTTATGCGTAATCGAAGAAATCTCGTCTAGACGCCATATTGAAAATAATGAATCCGCTCAATCCAACCAGTAAGGATGTGGTCCCTCATCTTCTTCCTCACGATCTTTTATCAAATATATATATAGCAGACAAAGCCACAACCTCATACATATGTGATGCTCGAAGTCCCAATCGACATGTCAGGCATCAATGCCTCCACGAAGTTGCACCTGTGCGTAACCGAAGAAATCTCGTCCAGACACCATATTGAAAATAATGAATCCGCTCAATCCAACTAGTAAGGACGTGGTCCCTCATCTTCTTCCTCACGATCTTTTATCATATATATATATATAAACAGAAATACAAGAATACAGGAAAGAGGTGAGACATCTTACTTACATTACCAATTATGGCAGTAAAGAAACAGAACGACGCAGAACGCCCACATAGCAGAACAACAACATTGAATAGTAACAATCACATACGATAAAAGAAACAACAACAGAGTCTCAGATAATGAACAATTAAAACATTTCAGATAATCATGACATCAATAAAACAATAGTATAATCATCACATAAATGAGTGTCATCTGATATGCGGACTCACAATGCCAACTCACAATGCATGTGCACTTGGTAAAAAGATTTTCTATTCCATTTCAGAGACGAATGTTTCGAAAGATCTGTCCCCCCTCAATGACAATCTACGCCGGACCACGAAGAGAATAGTGCTTATCAAGCGTGTGATGCGTTACAACGGTTTATTATGGCTAGGGGTATAATAAGGTGATAACATCATCACAGAATGAACCACTGCGCCTCACGGTCCTCAATCAGATCCTTCCACATGATCACACTATTCAATTCTCGCTTATTTACCACAAAAAGAATAGTGATTTGTCAGGCGCGTAATGCGTACAATTGGTATACGCCGCACCTTACAGTCTTCAATCAGATCCATCACAGACCTCACCATTCAATTCTCATTCATAGGCTCATATAGCCTTTTAACAGTCATTGACTGAGCAATTCGTTCAATACATGCTGACTCAATGCATGATCATAGGCTCATCCAGCCTTTTAACAGTCATCGACTGAGCAATTTATTCAATACATGCTGACTCCATGCACAATCATGTATATTCAACAATAATTATATACCTTCCATAATATGCCACAATTTGGCTAAGTTAGATATCGACATGTTCACATATATTTCACAATACACATTTTCCATAATATGCCACAATTTGGCCAATTTAAGCATTAACAAAATTCTTAGTCCCAAGCACGGACCTACAATAGTATAGTGTTAATTTATCAAGAGTGATAGCACACTTTTAGAAGTTCATTTCGGGGTTTCACCCTAGCTCAACAACTCTTATGAGATCATCATAAAGTTCCACTTTAATTAACATCTATTATGGAATCATTATAAAGTTTCACTTAAATTAACATCTCTTATGGATTCATTTTCTAGAGGGATCCTCTTGAAGTCCTTATTGAATCTTCATTACTTTAGATTGCTCAAGTTCCTTAATCTAATCAATTATGCTCACTTAAAATTACTCTAAGGGTATACAAATTCTCTTGTTCTTCCCTTATGTTCATAATCATTCTAAGTCTCCATTTTTGCACTACATTTTGTGACATTTTGCCTCAAGAATCCGTGAGCCTCATTATAACAAAGTCTAACCCTTTTTCCTTCACCACAATGTTGATCACTTCTCATTTAATCACTTAAGACCCAAGGTTGCACAAAGATCACAACTTAACCCAATAAATCTCCTAGAGGCCGTGAGCCTCCCAATGGTATGAATCTAACTACTCTTTCCACTACATTGTTAATTACTTTCATTAAATTTCTTAAGTTCCAAGGTTGCTACAAATTTAAGTCTTGAACCCTAACAATTATTCAAGAGGTCGTGGGCCTCCCAATGGGTTTTTCATTTTATTCTTTTGCCCTTTAACTTTTCATCACCTAAGTTCCAATCTTTACAAAACCACACCTTGAACACCCAAAAATTTGGCCTTGTGGCCATGAATCCAAAAGGGCAAAGAACCCTAAAATATCTTCACATAACAATCCAAGCAATCCAATATATTTTTACATAGTCATCAAGACATATAATAACAATCAATAAATCATACAAGTCAAAATAGCACAAAATTATCAAAAACATCACAACCAAGAGAGCAATCCCACATGGATTCCTCATCAACAACATAAAGAAAATGTTTCCTCACTACCAAGATTGGTTGAAGAGGATTATCTCCCTCTTACCTAAAGGAAGAACACGAAAATGGCCTCCTAGATGGCTTCTTGGTGGCTCGATTTTTGGCTCCAAAAACCCTAAAAAATCAAGTTCAAAGAATCAACACCAATGGTTGAAAAAGAAGAGATCCATGGTCATAAATATGGCCATAGAAATGAAAAATAGGAAGAGAAAGTGAAGAATCAAAGAGTTACCTTCAAAGTCTCAAACTTTGTTCTTGAGAGAAAATGAAGAAGATGATGGATTTTGAAGAAGATCTCTAAAGAGAAAATGTTTAGAATGAGAAGGAGTGTGTAGAAATGGTGATGGCGAAGTGAGAAAATGGAAATGGTGATGGTCATCTATTGGGGCTGCAAAAATCGTGAGGGTAAAGGAGAAGAAGAAGAGAGAAAATGGTGAAGATGTGATCTTTATGGATGGATCTAAGAAGAATGATGTCTAGGATGAGTAGTAGCTTAAGAAAAATGAAGACTTGAGATTTTTGCCATGGTAGAGGTGGGTGGAGATGGTGGTGTCGTGGAGAGGGTGAAGGAGAAGAGAAGAGGAGAAGGTTGAGAGAAAAGATAAAGATAGAAGGTAGAGAGAGAAAGTGATAGTAAAGTGAAATGAAATGAAATGTGTAATTAGGTGTATTTTGTGTAAGTGTATGGATTAAGATGTGTGGCCACAAAGAGCCCTAAAAAATGTGTGGTGGAGAGGTGGAGAGAAGAAATATGACTTCTTGAAGAAGCCAATAGGAAAGTGCAAGGAAGCTTCCTCCAAGCTTCTCCAACAAGCCAAAAGGAAGATGCTAGGAAGCTTTCTTCCTTTGAAAAGTCAAAGTGATATCATGATGATGATATCACTATGGTGATGTCATTAAAGTATTTTTTAACATATGACTAACATTGTATTGAATTTATTATCAGTGGATAGAAATTACAGTTAACAAAAATTAATATTTATTGTCCAATGGTTAATAAAATTATTTTGTGATTTTTATTTATCAGATAAAAATCTCGAAAAATGTGAAATCTCATAAACCGTGTCTAGCCTCAGGTTTAGTACGGTCCCCCGTCGACGTTTCCACAGTTCAAGGTTGTCGAAAAAAATATCTCATTTTCCCAGGTCCGCTTAGTGTGTATGTAAAATGAGGAATAATATTAAAATATTCTGCGTTCATAGAAAAATACAGAAAAATTCACAAATATTATAAAACAACTATTTATCATAAAATTATTAATTTTTAGGGTGTTACAACTCTTCCCTTCAAATAGAAATTTCATCCTCGAAATTTTCATTCCTCAGAATAAACATTGATGTTGTTTCTTCATCTTATCTTCTAACTTTCACGTCACGTCTCTAGTCACGTCAATTCAGATCACCCTTACCAATGTGATCTCCCTACCTCCGTGTTACTTTGCTCTCCTAACCTTGACCTTCACAAGAAGTATTCCATAGATCAAATTCTCTTTTAATTGTACTACGCCTAGTTCGATGACATGGGCTGGATCGGGGATATACCTTCGCAATTATGGCATACAGAAGACATTATGAAAATTAGAAAGAAAGGATGACAAAATGAGTTGATAGGCTACCGGACCAATCTGAAGAGGAATTTGATATAGTCCAAAGAATTTAGGAGTGAGTTTGTTGGTAACTCCGATAAGATGTCACTAAAGCTAGACGTTATACTCCTGCAAAATTTCTAGTCACCTTCTCTGTCTTATGTTCAGCCTTTTTTTTTCGAATGGATACTTCAGGCCCTTGTGATTGCTAAAGGTGTTGAACATTGCTTCATACAGAAAGTGTCTCCATGTTCTCAGAGCAAATACAACTGCAGCTAACACCAAGCCGTGAGTTGGGTAATTCTCCTCATGCACCCTCAACTACCTTGAAGCGTAAGTCACAACTTCCTAACTTTACATGAACACACATCCTAGACCTTGATGTGAAGTATCTCGAAACACTTCAAATGGTTACTTGGAATCAAGTAGAACCAAAACTGGCGATTAGTCGAATGCCTCCTCGATTCTTTGAAAACTTTCTTCACATATGTTGGTCCATAAAAAGTTTGATTCTCTTCTTGTAAGCTGAGTAAGATGTTCTACTATCTTGGAGAATCCATCGATGCTCCTTCGATAAAAACCAACTAATCCCACCAGCTATGAATCTTCTTTGCGGTCTCCGGTCTTTCCTATTTGAAGAACTGCTTCAACCTTTTATGAATCCACAACAATTCCTCCATCTGAAATTTCATGACCCAAAAACTGAACCTCCTCCAACCAGAATTTGTACTCTGATAATTTGGCGTACAACTCTTTGCCTTTAAGGTCTGGAAAACTATATCGAGATGTCCAACGGGTTCCTCCATATCTTCAAGAATAGATCAGAATGCCATCATTAATGTCAACAACAATTCTGTTCTAGGTAAGGATGAAAAATCTAATTCATGTAATCCATGAATACGACAGGAGCATTTGTTACTCCGAACGGCATCACGAGATACCCATAATGTCCAAAGCGCATTCGAAAATCATTTTGGGAACATCCTCAAATTCCCATGAATCTAATGATGACCAATACGTACATCTATCTTGGAGAAAACAACAACTCCCTTCTCGCCGATCCATCGAATCATTTATCTTCTTTTAAGAATTCTCATCCTCAATCGTAATCTTGTTCAATTGGCAACAGTCCTCATCTCACCGAGAAGTTCCATTCTTCTCCTTAACTGACAACACTATAGCTTTTCATGCAAAACTTATTAACTATAAGAGTAACATTTATATTCCCCTTGCCTTTCGTCCTTCACAAGAGATAACATATATCCTTGAATTCCTTTTGCTCGCAAAGCTCCAACTTTGTTGACCGTTACGAATTCAAAAGTCTTAGTTTCAAGAAACACTAAGGCTTTCCTTAGGACGACCTAGCAGAATATGACTAGAAAATAATCAATGTATTCCTAAAATCATGAACTCTAATAGGTGTGATTTTAGGTAAGCAAGTCAAATCAACAAAAGATTCGATCTTTAGTAGAAATAGGATAGATTAAACAAACTTAAGTGTCAACGACAAGTCTTAGTAACAGAAGT
Organism: Ormosia emarginata; assembly: GCA_029884605.1. Lineage (NCBI taxonomy): Eukaryota > Viridiplantae > Streptophyta > Magnoliopsida > Fabales > Fabaceae > Ormosia > Ormosia emarginata. The sequence goes on along the minus strand of JAQQTP010000074.1, from coordinate 18,610,072 downwards.
AGAAATAATTAGGTCATAGATAATTGAAGACACAGATGAATCTAAATGATCCATACAATCATACGCTATAAAGAAATGGGTTACCCCTAGAATTGCACAGCACAGTCACGGGATCGTCGCTTGAGGCACAATCTCCATCGTTTAGATTTTCAGTCTGGGAAACCTTCGCTCCATCCAGGGTGTAATCTTTCCCTTCAGCTGGGGATCTTGAAGCACACACATCATCAACAAAAGACTTCTTCTTCGCTGAAGCACAATGTTTAGAAACATGTTTGGGCTTTCTGCACCTAAAGCAGATTATCCCTTTGATCTTATACACCCTCGTTAAGTGGTTCTTTCCACATTTCTTACATCTTGATAAAAATGTTGAGGTCTGACTGGATCTACTGCCACTAGCACTTTCTCCATGAGTTGGATATTGCCATTGCTTCCTTGACAATCATGAATATAGTTTCTGTATAAACTGATTAACATTTCTATTATTCCTCCTTTGGAATCTAGGCGACCCAAGTTTACCCTATAACCGGCTTTCCTCCAACAGATTCTGAACCTCAACTTCTATAACACCCTCCGTAGGGCATCACATTTCCGACTACCAACTTATAATCTGAAAATGATTTCATAAAAGGTTTTAGTTATAAAAGGTGGGTTTCAAAATTTCTTTTCGCAGAAACATAAACTTACTGATATTTATAAGTAATACTGAAAAATAGATTTAAACTGATTAATATACATTACTGACACCACATAATATTTAACACTTATTTAGGAAGCATAACACATACAGACTCAATTTTTAACAGTAGCAAACCCCATGATGGGTCCTACTTAATAGCACGGTAAAACACTAACGAGAAAACTCAACATACTAATTTCGTCTTGTATCCATCTTGATGTGCCATGTATCTGTTCCACCTCAAATCTGTACACTAACCAGTCTGGGATGGTCACTCCTCGATGTTGTCACCGAACTCAGAATATCTACTTCCAGTCAAGTCTAAGAAACTCGTTCCATCTACTATACAATTTTAACAATACAAGCACAACAAAATAATATAACAGAGAGGTGAGGTCACCTACGTCAATACTAACATAGTAACACAGAGATAACACAAACAACATACCACATAGATATATCACACCATAATTACAATAAAGCCCTTAACATTATTTATCATAACAGATATAATAATTATAATCATGCCCTCAATTATTATTTATCACAACAAATATAATAAATAATAATTACCATCATACCATTAACATTATTCAAATCACACGATAATTACAATAATGCCATCAATATTATTTATTATCATCATCATCCAATATTCCTCAATTATTATGTCACACAGATATAAATACTCAATATTTATAATAATGCCCTCAACATTATCCAAGTATTCATCAATTCAATTATCATAAACAATAATTATAATACTGCCCTCAATATTATCCAATTATTCAACAGCTCAATTGTCATAACCAATATCAATAATTATGCATGTGCACATAAACTCAATTTCCTACTCCATGGAGCTAATACTCAAGTCGGAGAAATTGATCTGAAAGATTTGTCTGTACCAACATGCCTCAGACCACGTGCCACAATTCTCATATGTGTTTGCACATCTAGCATATACACGACAGTCTTTACTAGATCTTGATTAAGAATAGTGTCTCAGTCAAGATCATCGGTGCGTTGCATCGGTCTAACCTATGGTACAGAAGAGCTACCAATTGCCCATTGCAGGCAACCCGCACCCCGATACTCTCAAAGTCAACAAGTGACTTACACTACGCATATCGCACCCACTCAAGAGGTGTACGTCTCTCCTAGGCAATTAGCCTTATCCAGTCCATCAGACTTTTCCAATGCATAATCAATGAACCAAAGCCAATCACAGGAAAAATTCATCATTTTCTCATACAGTGTCCATACACTAGTCCAACAGTAATCCTACTGTTAAATACATCATTTTCTCATACAGTGTCCATACACTAGTCCAACAGTAATCGTACCATTAAATTCAGTCGCGAAATCATATTATCTCGATTTCATAGTCGACAACACTTTTGTCGTGTTTTCACAATCGCGCAACATTTCTGTTATGTTTTCACAATTTCACAACGTTTCTGTTGCGTTATCAAATTGCATAACGATTTTTCATCGTTTCTCAATCATGTAAAACTATTCCATCATTTTTCAATCGCGTAGTGATTTTTTTTCAACATTTTCTCAATCACGTAAAAATATTCCATCATTTTTAAATCGCGTAGCGATTTTTCAACAATATCTCAAACGCATAAAAATATTTAAACGCTATCCAAATTGCATAGAAATATTTCAATGTTTTTCAAATTGCGTGGAAATATTTAAACGTTTTTCAAATCACGTAGCTTAGAAATCACGTTTTTAAGTTACATAAAGAATTTTTCTCCATTTTACAACCACGTAAAATATTCCTCAATATTTCAAAATTTTCAATTCAGCCTTTCTCAAAATAATATGACTTCTCACATTATTTTCCACATTTTCTTACTCAAGAAAATCCTTTTTGCAATATAATCCACAAATTCACTATTTCATTGAATTAAATCAATATTTCTCACTTAAAATTCCCTAACGCGCTCTAAAATCCAAAGGATGAGTTTTACATTAGTAAATTTTAAAACATCAACGTTTCTTTTATAATTCAAAATAAATTCTCAAATTCAATCCTCTTCCAAAATAATTTAAGATTCAAACCCTTGCAACCTCTATTTTCCTTTCATAACCGAAATTTCTATTTCTCAAGTGATAAAATACTTTGTTTCCATTTCTTTGATCCTTTTACTAGATCAATTACATTTCCACTTTGAAATTCATAAAATCTAGGCATTACAAGCCTTCAAAACCATGGTACATGGCCATTGAAGCCATCAAATATTTTTCCTTCTAAATCAATTAAATACCATTCTTGTTTTTACACAAACAAAACCATTAAAATTTCCTTCAAAAATCATGAGACTCTTGGTCTTTAAAACCAATTCATTTGTTCATTTTCATTGCTCTTCAAATCCTCTAATTTTACCATTCATGAAAATATTAATTTGTAAACACCTATTTTGAGGTGTGAGACCTAAATCCTCATGGTCATTAGAACCAAAATTTCTTTTCTATTCCATTATCAAATCATGGCATACATATACATATTCATAATATATATCACAAGCATGCCATAAATAAAGCAATAAATCATGCAAATCATGCAAACCATGTACAAATAAATCAAACACAAACACCCACAAATAAATTACACAACCATGGATATGAATCCTCACATAAATTCACCATTCATCAAATACAAGACCATCTCTCAACGCCATACTTGGTTGGTGAGATGGATCTCCCTTTTACCTCTTGAAGAACCTCCAAAGCTCCTTGATTTGGTCCTTGAACAAGTGATTCACTGCCAAAAGTTTCTCAAACACAAAACAAAACACAAATTTATTAGCATATGAAGCTTGAACAAGGTAAACCATGCACTTCCTTGTCTCTTGATTGAGATGATGGGAAAGGAATGCATGACTTGCTGTAGATTGAATGTTGATGGCTACTGTTATACAGTTGCATGATATTGGGGACTGGCCTACTCAATATGTAATGTTCTGTGTGTACAGGAAACTATGACTTCACCTAGGCGTACTATGTTAGGAAAATGGGATTTCTTTTGTGAGGAGATCAAAAGGTTTTGGAAAATCGATCTTCTGGAGAGAGAAATAGTTGGTGTAAACTAGGTTCGAGAAGCAGTTTGGAAGTTGACGGCTTATGAGGGATTACGCTGTGGAAGCAGAATGAAGAAGTTCGAGCTGGAGATTGTTAGGATGTATGGAATTGAACTTGTCTTGCTTGAATTGTATGAATTGTGTGATTCTTTGTGTTTGACTTCCGAAAGGAGGTAATGTTGTTTGAACTAATTACGTTTGTTTTATTGTGCTATGTTTTGTTCGTCTTCAAAGAAAGTTAGTAGCTCGTGACAGACGTATACGTGTGAGCACGAGACAAGACAATAGGAGTATGGCTACGATTGCAGAAGAAAGGCAAATGATAGTTGAGGTGACAACTCACCAGGATCAGAGGGCCACGCAACAACGAAAATTGGAAGTTGAGGTTCAGAATCTGTTGGAGGAAAGTCGGCCTTGGGGCAACCTTGGACTGCCTAGATTCCAAAAGAGGAATAATAGAAAAGTTAACCAGTTTAAGCGGAAACCATACGCACGGGTATCAGGGAAACAACAACAACAACCAACTCCTAGACAAAGTACTGGTGGTAGTGTATCCAGTCAAACCCCGACATCTTCGCCAAGCTGTATGAAATGCGGAAAGGAACACTTCACGAGGGAGTGTAAGATCAATGGGATAATCTATTTTAAATGTGGAAAGCCTGGACACATCTCCCGTAAATGCAACCTAACGAAGACAAAGTCTTCAATCGATGCTGCAAGGGCTGTGAAACCCCAAACAGAAGTCAGAACTTATACCTTCGGTGGTGCTGAGACCTCTAAAGTTGGAGATCTAAACAAGGGAAGTTACGCCTCAAATGACGACCCTGTAATCCTACTGTGTAATTCTGGGGGTAACCCCTCCTTTTACCATTTGTAACCGTATGGATCATTTGGATTCATTTGTATCTTTCTTATCTTCAACTTAAGTTACTTCCATTTTTGTTACTAAGACTTGTCGTTGACACCTAAGTTGTGTAATCTATCCTATTTCTACTAAAGATCGAGTCTTTTGTTGACCTATCTTGCTTACCTAAAATCATACCAGTTAGAGTTCATGATTTTAGAAATTGATCAGTCATTTTCTGGTTATTATCTGCTAGGTCGTTCCGATAAAAACCTTAGTGATTTTTGAAACTAAGAATTTTGAATTCGTAACGGCCAACAAAGTCTAAGCCTCATAAGGGAAAGGAGCCTGAGGGTACATGTTAATGTTTTCCGTAGAGGACCAAGAGTAAAGGGAATATAGATGCCACTCTTGTAGTCGAGGGGTGTCACATGTCAAGCTACGTTGTTGTTAGAAAAGTAGAAGGATGAAATTTCTCGGTGAGGCGAGGACTGTCACAAAATAAACAAGGCTTCGATCAAGGATGAGTGTCCTCAGAGAAAGATGAGCGATTCAATGGGTTGGTGAGGAAAGCGTCGTTGTTTTTTCCAAGATAAATGTATGTCCTGGTCATCGATGGATTCGTGGAAATTGAGAATGTTCCCAAAATGAATTTTTGAGCGTGCTTTCGACATTGTGGGTGACAAACGCTCCTGTCATATTCATGAACAACCTGAATTGTATCTTCTATCCTTACCTAGAACAGAATCATCGTTGTCATAAATGATGACATTCTGACCTATTCTCGAAGATATGGGGAGATACGTTGGACATCTCGATATAGTTTTCCTGACTTTAAAGAAGAGGAAGTGAGTGCCAAAGTATCAGAGTGTGAATCCTCGTTTGAGGAGGTTCCATTTTGGATCATGGGATTCCAAATGGAGGAATTGTGTGGATTTACAAAAAGGTTGAAGCAGTTCTTCAAAAGGAAGGATCGAAAACCGTGAGGGAGGTTCATAGCTGGTTGAATTGGTTAGTTTTTGTCAAAGAAGTATCGACAGATTCTCGAAGATAGTAGGACAACTTGTTCCGATTACAAAAGGAGAATCAAAACTTTTACGGACCATCACAGGCGGAGAAAGTTTTTCAAAGATTGAGGAAATATTCCGATTTCGATACTGCTTGATCCCAATGAAACATTCGAAGTGTTTTGGAATGCTTCACATCAAGGTTTAGGATGTGTGTTCATGCAAAGTTGAGAAGTTATAACTTATGCCTCGAGGTTGTTGAAGGTGCGTTGGGAATTGCCGACTCACGAACTGGTGTTAGCCGCGGTTATATCGACTCTAAGAACATGGAGATGCTTTCTGTGTGAAGCATTGTTCAACGCTTTTATCAATCACAGAAGCCTAAAGTACCCATTCGATAAAAAGGGGCTGGACATGAGGCAGAGAAGGTGATTAGAATTTTTGAAGGGGTATGACATCTAGCTCCAGTGTCATCATGTCGGAGTTGCCAGCAAACTCACTCCAAAGTTCTACGGACTATATCAAATTTCTGTTGGATTGGTCCGGTAGCTTAGCAACTAACCTTACTACCTTTTCATCCTAATGTATTCATAATATCTTCCATAGGCTATAATTGCGATGGTATATCCCCGACCCAGCCATGTCATCGAACGAGACACAGTATAATTAAGAAAGGGTTTAATCTATGAAATACTTCTTGTGAAAATCGAGAATAGGAGACCAAAGCAACACGGGGGCAAGGAGATCACATTGGTAAAGACAATCTAAATTGACGTGATTAAAAGCGCGTCATGGAGGTCAGAAGATAAGGTAAAGAAACAACGTCGATATTTATCCTAAGGAATGAAAATTTCGAGGACGAAATCTCTATTTGAAGGGGAGTGTTGTAACATCCCGAAAATTTATAATTTTAGGACAAATGATCATTTTACAATATTTGGGATTTTTAGGAATTTTTCTGGATTTTTCGGAGAATGCAGAATATTTTAATATTATTCCTCATTTTACGTGCACATTGAGCAGAATTGGCAAAACGACTGTAACGCTCCCAAAGTTGGAAAATTTTTTTACGAATAGTTATTTTCTGATATCTATGATTTATGTGAATTCTTTTAGAATTTTTCAGAAACGATAAATATTTTAATATATTTCTCGTTTTACGTGCGTATTGAGCAGAGTCAGGAAAATGAAATATTTTTCTCGAGAACCTTGAACTATGGAAACGTCGATGGGGGATCTTACTAAACTCGAGGCCGGACACAATTTACAAGGTTTCACGTCTTTCGAGAAATTTTAACAGATGAAATAATAAAACACTGCGAAGAATTAATTTGTCAGATTCGTTAACGCTGACTTCTGCCAACTATACCTATTGTCCAATAAATAATAACATGTAATAAAAATCTTATCACACTATTCAAAAATCTACCTTATGTCAAATCTATTAGCTCTATTTTCAAAATAAAGATTAAATTAATTCCAAAAAAAAACTCTTTTGGGAAACTTCCAGGAAATTTCCTCCCATTTCACATTTCTCTCTCTCTTCCCTCTCCCCTCTTCTACACGGCAGAGGCTCCTTTGGAGCCAATCATCATGTTTTCTCCTTCTTTTCTTTCTTTTTTTTTTTTTTCTTCTTCTTCTTCTTCTTCTTCTTCTTCTTCTTCTTCTTCTTCTTCTTCTTCTTCTTCTTCTCTTCTTCTTTCTTCTTCCTCCTCCACCGTACACCCTCACCATTCACCATCTTCACTTTCTTGCTTCACCACTTCCATGTCTAGCTTTCTTCCATCATTCCATGACCATTTTTCCTTGTGGCCATCCTTGGTTCTTCTTCTTCTTCTTCTTCCATTTTCCACCATTGAAGTTAAAGCTTGGAGCTTTTAAGGTAAAGTCTTCAACTTTCTATTATTTTCTTCTCATTTTCGTTTTCTTGGTCACCTATGTGGCCAAGGAGTCATTTTTCCATGATTTGAGTGAATACTTTGGGAGTTGCTCACCCTAGGGTTTTCTTGAAGGGGGAAAATGAAAATTAAGAGCAAAAAGGGATAGCATCCTTGTGATTGTCTTCATTTAGGTAAGAGGGAGATGATCCTTTTCAACCAATCTTGGTAGTAAGGAAATGTCTTGTGTATTGTTGTTGATGAGGAAATCCATGTTGGATTTCTCTCTTTGTTATACTATGTTATTTCCATGATTTTGTGGTTGTTTGATTTGTATGAATATATGGATTTGCATTATGTGCCTTGATGATTATGAACCTATATATTGCTATTTTGTATTTAGATGTCATGTATCATATTTTGGATTGATGGAAAATAAATGAGAAACTTTGATGAAGGATGGGTCAGGGCTCTGCAGAAACGAATTCTGCAGAACTCTTGTTAATGCACTAGCGCTCAGGCGCTGTGCATAGAGCGCCTAGGTGCTCTATGCCCAGAAAGTTTTCTCTGTGACTCGGCCTGGTTAGCGCTCAGGCGCTTCGTGGTCAGTGCCCAGGCGCTACACCAGCGCTCAGGCGCTCCAGATATGGCCCCTAGGTGCCCAGAACAGAACTAGCTAGGTAACTGTGAGATGAATCTATGTGATTGAAGATTTGAATGTTAATGTTGGAATCTGAGATGGAAGGTTTTAAAGGTTTATTAACTCAATTTGAAGCCAAGGTTTTATATTGAAACTACAATGAATTGGAATAAACTTGGGGAACAAAAAATTTAAGTAAATGATATCAAGAAATCAATGCATAAAATGGGAGAAATTGATGTTAGTAATGGACTTTAGGAGGCCACGGTTTTGATAATGGATTCTAGGAAGTTAGATTTATTTAGAGTAAAATGAGAGTTAAGTGATTTGGAACATAGAGGAAGAATAAGAGAGTTGTTAGACTTGTAAAACCTGCGAGTAAATTTTAAGTGAACATAATTGATTAGGTTAAGGAACTTGATCAACCTAAGGGAATGAAGCTTGATAAGGACTTCGAGAGAAGTTTCTCAAGGAAATGAATTTACAAGGGATGATAACTTGAGTAGGACTTTACGATAATCTCATAAGATTTATTAATGGTTGAATTGGCCTAATTGTGGCATATTATGGAAGATTGTGTATTGTGAAATATTTGTGAACCTGTTTATGCATGGAGTCCACATGCATTAGATGTTTGCTCAATCAATGACTGTTAAAGGGCTGAATGAGCCTAGGATCATGCATTGAGTCAGTATATATTTTATAAACTGCTCAGTCTCTGACTGTTAAAAGGCTAGATGAGCCTCTGATTTTGATTTAAGTTAACGTTTTGAACAAATTGCTCAGTCGATGACTGTTAAAAGGCTGTATGGGCCTATGAACGTGAACTGAATAATGTGGTTGATAATGGACCTATGGGGGGCGTAAGGCGCAGTGTATGCCAATTGCACGCATTACGGGCCCGACAAATCATTATTCTTTACGCATTGAATTAATGAGAATTGAATGGTGAGGTCTGTGATGGATCTTAGAGGGGCGTAAGGCGCGGCGTATGCTGATTGCACACATTACGAGCCTGACAAATCACTATTCTTTTTATGGTAAATGAACAAGGATTGGATAGTATGGTCTATGATGGATCTCTGGGTGCGTTAGGGTGCAGTGATCCTTCTGGTGATGATGTTATCACGTAGTAAAATACCTCTGGCCGGAAAGCCGATTGCAACGCACTGACGAGGAACCGACAAGCACTATTCTTTTCATGGTCCGGCATAGACTGTTTAAGGGGGCGGAGACTACCGGAACATTCATGTTTTAAAATGGAAAATCTTGGTACCAAGTGCACAAGCATTATGAGTCAGCACTGTGAGTTAGCATTGTGAGTCGGCATTGTGAGTCAGCATTGTGAGTTAGCATTGAGAGTCGGCATTGTGAGTCCGCATGTCATGTGTCACTCTTCTACATGATGAATAAACTATTGTGATCTTGATGCCATGATTACCTGAAATGTTTTAACTGTTTGATATCTGAGACCTTGTTGACTGTCTAGAGTATTGCTGATGTTCACTGGTTATTATTGATCCTTATTATTGCTTGTAACTGGACTGCTTGTGTTGTAAATTCCATTGCTGCTGTTGATAAATATATGAACTGTATTGCTTCGTGGGCGCTTTGTGACGTATTGTTTTCTTACTACCATAGTGGTACTGAAAGATGGGTGTCTCACCTCTTTGCTATATTTGTGCATTTCTGTTTTACATTTATATTTGATAAAAGATCGTGAGGAAGATAAAGAGGGACCATACCTTGGTTGATTGACTTGAGCGTCTGGACAAGATTTCGTCGACTACGTAAGAGTGCAGCCGCGTGGTGACATTGATGTCTGTCGTGTCAACTGGGACGCCGTGTGTCATGTGCATATAGGGTTACGGCTTTGTCTGCTGGTAGTACCTATCCCTGGGTTACTACTTTTCCCCTTAGTGTTTTTATTCCCGCTGTATTTTATTTGACTCTGTAATTATTATATTCTATGTTATCAGTGATTTGTGTAAATTGACTATAATATATATATATATATATATATATATATATATATATATATATATATATATATATATATAAAATATAAGGAATATGATTTTATTTCAGTGGTTGTATTATGGGTTGAATATGTTTATATTTCATTCGAGGCTCGTATTTTCTACTTATGCAAAATTGTCAATTGTAAAAAAAAATACGTATAGACTCTTGAAAATTTAAATGACTGTTATCATGACTGTGACACACTTAGATTTAGTAACTATGGTGTAATGACGATTGCGCCGCGGTTGTTATATTTAGGTGCGTTACAGACGTAGGTGATATCACCTCTTTGTTATATTGTGTTGTTGTTCTTGTATTGTTAAAATTGTATAATAGATGGAACAAGTTTCTTAGACTTGACTGGAAGTAGATATTCTGAGTTCGGTGACAACATCGAGGAGTGACCATCTCGGACTAGTTAGTGTACAGATTTGAGGAGGAACAGGTACATGGCACATCAAGATGGATATAAGATGAAATTAGTATGTTGAGTTTTCTCATTAGTGTTTTACCATGCTATTAAGTAGGACCTATCATGAGGTTTGCTACTGTTAAAAATTGAGTCTGTAAGTGTTATTTTTCCTAAATAAGTGTTAAATATTATGTGGTGTCAGTAATGTATATTAATCAGTCTAAATCTATTTTTCAGTATTACTTATAAATATCAGTAAGTTTATGTTTCTGCGAAAAGAAATTTTGAAACCCATCATTTATAACTCAAACCTTTTATGAAATCATTTTCAGATTATAAGTTGGTAGTCGGAAATGTGATGCCCTACGGAGGGTGTTACATAGACGGGGATGGGGGATCTTACTAAACCCAAAATCGAAAACAATTTTTAAAATTTTTTTTACTGTGTTTTGTACTGTATTTAATTATCGGGTAATAAAAATACAGTAAAAATATTGTTTGAAGGATAATAGCAGATAAAAATAAATATTGTACTGCATAGTCAACAATAGTGGTTACGACAGATTATGACGGACTAATAGGAAACAAGCTTAATGTCGAAGACTTAGAATATGAACCATCGATTTAATCAACGGTGGAGATTTGGTCTTATAAAATGGCTAGGACCATTTATAACCATTGGATGGAAAGTATGAAGGAGTGATCTTGACCCTTCATTTTGGAGATACATTTAATGGCTAGGATTTCAAGGAAAAAGATCCAATGGCCTAGATTATGTCTTCTAATCTAAAGGCGATACCTAGAATTTACATTAATCCTAACCATGGATCTAATCAATGGTTAATAATGCTCTAAATGGTGGCTAGTAAAGATGGTCACTTATTGAATGCATAAGGAGAGGGGGACGGTTTTGTGGTTGTTTAAGACCATTTAGCTATAGGAAGTTTCAAGACCATTTCAATTATTCATCTTTGTCTCCTCCAAAAATTTAAAGCTCATTAAACTATCCTCTCCATTTCTCTCCAAGCAAGCTCACGGCCAAGCACCCAAAGACCACCTTCCATCACTCTTTCATTTCAACTAACCTTATTTCTTGAATCTATACCTCAATCTAAGACACTTTGTAGTTTGGAGCAAGTTCTAAATCTATCATCATCAAGGACTTTCTTCAAGAGCAAAGTTATAGGGTTTTTATGGTGAAGTGTAAGGAAACTTCACTACTTATCTCTTTTTCATGTTCTAAGCCATGTTTGATCCATGGTTTACCTTGTTCAAGCTTAATATGCTAATAAATATGTGTTTTGTTTTGTGTTTGAGAAGCTTTTGGTGGTGAATCACTTGTTCAAGGACAAAACCAAGGAGCTTTGGAGGTTCTTCAAGAGGTAAAAGGGAGATCCATCTCACCAACCAAGTATGGTGGTGAGAGATGGTCTTGTATTTGATGGATGGTGTATCCATGTGAGAAGTCATATCTATGGTTGTGTAATTTATTTATGGGTCTTTATGTGTTTGATTTATTTGTACATAGTTTGTATGATTTGCATGATTTATTGCTTTGTTTATGGCATGCTTGTGATATATATTATGAATATGTATATGTATGCAATGATTTGATGATGGAAAGGAAAAGAAATTTTGGTTCTAATGACCATGAGGATTTCGGCCTCACACCTCAAAATAGGTGTTTACAAATTAATATTTTCATGAATGGTAAAATTAGAGGATTTGAAGAGCAATGAAAATGAACAAATGAATTGGTTTTAAAGACCAAGAGTCTCACGGTTTTCGAAGGAAATTTTAATGGTTTTGTTTGTGTTAAAACAAGAATGGTATTTAATTGATTTAGAAGGAAAAATATTTGATGGTTTCAATGGCCATGTACCATGGTTTTGAAGGCTTGTAATGGCTAGGTTTTATGAATTTCAAAGTGGAAATGCAATTGATCTAGTACAAGGATCAAAGAAATGGAAACAAAGTGTTATCACTTGAGAAATAGAAATTTTGGTTATGAAAGGAAAATAGAGGTTGTAAGGGTTTGAACCTCAAATTATTTTGGAAGATGATTGAATTTGAGAATTTATGTTAAATTATAAAGGAAACATTGATAATTTAAAATTTACTAACGTAAAACTCATCCTTTGGGTTTTGGAGCGCATTAGGGAATTTTAAGTGAGAAACATTGATTTAATTCAATGAAATAGTGAATTTGTGGAATATATTGCGAAAAGGATTTTCTTGAGTAAGAAAATGTGGAAAATAATGTGAGAAGTCATATTATTTTGAGAAAGGTTGAATTGAAAATTTTGAAATATTGAGGAATATTTTACGTGGTTGTAAAATGGAGAAAAATTCTTTACGTAACTTAAAAACGTGATTTTTAAGCTACGTGATTTGAAAAACGTTTAAATATTTCCACGCAATTTGGAAAACATTGAAATATTTCTACGCAATTTGGATAGCGTTTAAATATTTTTACGCATTTGAGATATTGTTGAAAAATCGCTACGCGATTTAAAAATGGTGGAATATTTTTACGTGATTGAGAAAACGTTGAAAAAAAATCACTACGTGATTGAAAAATGATGGAATATTTTTACGTGTTTGAGAAACGATGGAAAATTGCTACACGATTTGAAAATGCAACAGAAATGTTGCAAAATTGTGAAAACGTAACAGAAATGTTGCACGATTGTGAAAACACGACAAAAGTGTTGTTCAACTATGAAATCGCGATAATATGATTTCGCGACTGAATTTAACGGAAGGATTACTGTTGGACTAGTGTATGGACACTGTATGAGAAAATGATGTATTTAACTGTAGGATTACTGTTGGACTAGTGTATGGACACTTTATGAAAAAATGATGAATTTTGCCTATGATTGGCATTGGTGCATTGATTATGCATTGGAAAAGTCCGATGGACTGGATAAGGCTAATTGCCTAGGAGAGACGTACACCTCTTGAGTGGGTGCGATATGCATAGTGTAAGTCACTTGTTGACTTTGGGAGCATCGGGGTGCGGGTTGCCTGCAATGGGCAATTGGTAGCTCTTCTATACCGTGGGTTAGACCGATGCAATGCATCGATGATCCTGACCAAGACAGTATTCTTAATCAAGATCTAGTAAAGACTATCGTGTATATGCTAGATGTGCAAACACATATGAGAATTGTGGCACATGGTCTGAGGCATGTTGGTACAGACAGATTTTTCAGATCAATTTCTCCGACTTGAGTATTAGCTCCATGGAGTAGGAAATTAAGTTTATGTGCACATGCATAATTATTGATATTGGTTATGACAATTGAGTTGTTGACTAATTGGATAATGTTGAGGGCATCATCGTAATTATTGTTTATGATAATTGAATTGATGAATACTTGGATAATGTTGAGGGCATTATTGTAAATATTGAGTATTTATATCTGTGTGATATAATAATTGAGGAATATTAGATGATAATGATAATAAATAATGTTGATGGCATTATTGTAATTATCGTGTGATTTGAATAATGTTAATGGCATGATGGTAATTATTATTTATTATATTTGTTGTGATAAATAATGTTGAGTGCATTATTGTAATTATGGTGTTATATATCTGTATGGTATGTCGTTTGTGTTATCTCCATGCTACCATGTTAGTATTGGCGTATGTGATCTCACCTCTTTGTTATATTGTTTTGTTGTTCTTGTATTGTTAAACTTGTATAGTAGATGGAACTAGTTTCTTAGACTTGACTGGATGTAGATATTCTGAGTTCAGTGACAACATCGAGAAATGACCATCCCGGACTGGTTAGTATACAGATTTAAGGAGGATTAGATACATGGCACATCAAGATGGATATAAGATGAAATTAGTATGTTGAGTTTTCTCGTTAGTGTTTTACCGTGCTATTAAGTAGGACCCATCATGGGGTTTGCTACTGTTAAAAATTGAGTCTGTAAGTGTTATGTTTCTTAAATAAGTGCTAAATATTATGTGGTGTCAGTAATGTACATTAATCAATTTAGATCTATTTTTCAGTATTACTTATAAATATCAATAAGTTTATGTTTCCACAAAAAGAATTTTTGAAACCCACCTTTTATAACTAAAACCTTTTATGAAATGATTTTCAGATTATAAGTTGGTAGTCGGAAATGTGATGCCATCCGGAGGGTGTTACATAGACGGGGACTGGGGATCTTACTAAACCCGAAACTGTAAATAGTTTTTAAAATTTTCTTTTACTGTGTTTTGTACTGTATTTAATTATCGAAAAATAAAAATATAGTAAAAATATTATTCGAAGGGTAATAGTAGATAAAAATAAATATTGTACTGCGTAGTCAATAATAGTGGTTACTATGACGGACCAATAGAAAGCAAGCTTAATGTTGAAGACTTTGAATATCAACTATCGATTTAATCAACGGTGGAGATTTTGTCTTATAAAATGGCTAGGACCATTTATAACCATTGGATGGAAAGTATGAAGGAGTGATCTTGACCCTTCATTTTGGAGATACATTTAATGGTTAGGATTTCAAGGAAAAAGATCCAATGGCTATACCTAGAATCTACATTAATCCTAACCATTGATCTAATCAATGGTTAATAATGCTCTAAATGGTGGCTAATAAAGATGGTCACTTATTTAATGCATAAGGAGGGGGGACGGTTTTGTGGTTGTTTAAGGCCATTTAGCTAAAGGAAATGTCAAGACCATTTCAATTATTCATCTTTGTCTCCTCCAAAAATCTAAAGCTCATCAAACTTTTCTCTCCATTTCTCTCCAAGCAAGCTCACGGCCAAGTACCCAAAAACCACCTTCCATCACTCTTTAATTTCAACCAACTTTATTTCTTGAATCTATACCTCAATCTAAGATACTTTATAGTTTGGAGCAAGTTCTAAATCTATCATCTTCAAGGACTTTCTTCAAGAGCAAAGTTATAGGGTTTTTGAGGTGAAGTGTAAGGAACTTCACTACTTATATCTTTTTCATGTTCTAAGTCATGTGTCTAAACATAGCAAGTCCATACCCCGGCTCAATAGGATGAACTGCTCTGATACCACCTAGTGTAACGCACCTAAATATAATAATCGTGGCACTATCGTCATTACACCACAGTTACTAAATCTAAGCGTGTCACAGTCATGATAACAATCATTTAAATTCTCAAGAGTCTATACATATTATTTATTTTTTTTTACAATTGACAATTTTGCATAAGTAGAAAATATGAGCCTCGAATGAAATATAAACATATTCAACCCATAATACAACCACTGAAATAAAATCATATTCCTTACATATATATTTTATAGTTAATTTACACAAATCACTGATAACATAGAATATAATAATTACAGAGTCAAATAAAATACAGCGAGAATAAAAACACTAAGGGGAAAAGTAGTAACCCAGGGATAGGTACTACCAGCAGACAAAGCTGCAACCCTATATGCATATGACACACGGCGTCCCAGTTGACACGACAGGTATCAATGCCACCACGCGGCTGCACTCTTACGTAGTCGACGAAATCTTGTCCAGACGCTCAAGTTAATCAACCAAGGTATGGTCCCTCTTTATCTTCCTCACGATCTTTTATCAAATATAAATGTAAAATATAAATGCACAAATATAGGAAAAAAGTGAGACACCCATCTTTCAGTACCACTATGGCAGTAAGAAAACAATACGGCGTAAAGCGTCCATGAAGCAATACAGTTCATATATTTATCAACAGCAGCAATGGAATTTACAACACAAGCAGTCCAGTTACAAGCAATAATTAGGATCAATAACAACCAGTAAACATCAGCAATACTCTAGACAGTCAACAAGGTCTCAGATATCGAACAGTTAAAACATTTCAGGTAATCATGGCATCAAGATCACAATAGTTTATTCATCATGTAGAAGAGTGACACATGACATACAGACTCACAATGCCGACTCTCAATGCTAACTCACAATGCTGACTTACAATGCCGACTAATAATGCTAACTCACAGTGCTGACTCACAATGCTTGTGCACTTGGTACCAAGATTTTCCATTATAAAATATGAACGTTCCAGTAGTCTCCGCCCCCTTAAACAGTCTATGCCGGACCACGAAAAGAATAATGCTTGTCGGTTCCTCGTCAGTGCGTTGCAATTAGCTTTCCGGCCAGAGGTATTTTACTATGTGATAACATCATCACCAGAAGGATCACCGCACCCTGACGCACCCAGAGATCCATCATAATGTGTGCAATCAGCATACGCCGCGCCTTACGCCCCTCTAAGATCCATCACAGACCTCACCATTCAATTCTCATTAATTCAATGCGTAAAGAATAATGATTTGTTGGGCCCGTAATGCGTGCAATCGGCATACACCGCGCCTTACGCCTGCCCATAGGTCCATTATCGACCACATTATTCAGTTCGCGTTCATAGGCCCATACAGCCTTTTAACAGTCATCGACTGAGCAATTTGTTCAATACGTTAACATAAATCAAAATCAGAGGCTCATCTAGCCTTTTAACAGTCAGAGACTGAGCAGTTTATAAAATACATGCTAACTCAATGCATGATCCTAGGCTCATTCAGCCCCTTAACAGTCATTGATTGAGCAAACATCTAACGCATGTAGACTCCATGCATAAACAGGTTCACAAATATTTCACAATACACAATCTTCCATAATATGCCACAATTAGGCCAATTCAACCATTAATAAATCTTATGAGATCATCGTAAAGTCCTACTCAAGTTATCATCCCTTGTAAATTCATTTCCTTGAGAAACTTCTCTCGAAGTCCTTATCAAGCTTCATTCCCTTAGGTTGATCAAGTTCCTTAACCTAATCAATTATGTTCCCTTAAAATTTACTCGCAGGTTTTACAAGTCTCACAACTCTCTTGTTCTTCCTCTATTTTCCAAATCACTTAACTCTCATTTTCTCTAAATAAATCTAACTTCTTAGAATACATTATCAAAACCGTGGCCTCCCAAAGTCCATTACTAACATTAATTTCTCCCATTTTATGCATTGATTTCTTGATATCATTTACTTAAATTTTTTGTTCCCCAAGTTTATTCCAATTCATTGTAGTTTCAATCTAAAACCTTGGCTTCAAATTGAGTTAATAAACCTTTAAAACCTTCCATCTCAGATACCAACATTAACATTCAAATCTTCAATCATATAGCTTCATCTCACAGTTACCTAGCTAGTTCTGTTCTAGGCGCCTAGGCGCCATATCTGGAGCACCTGAGCGTTGGTGTAGCGCCTGGGCGCTGACCACGAAGCGCCTGAGCACTAACCAGGCCTCGTTACAGGGAAAACTTTCTGGGCATAGAGCGCCTAGGCGCTCTATGCACAAACACCGGCTCGAGCGCTAGTAGTGCATTAACAAGGGTTCTCCGCACTCGTTTACTGCAGAGCCCTGGCCCATCCTTCATCAAAGTTTCTCATTTATTTTCCAACAATCCAAAATATGATACATGACATCTAAATACAAAATAGCAATATATAGGTTCATAATCATCAAGGCACATAATGCAAATCCGTATATTCATACAAATCAAACAACCACAAAATCATGGAAACAACATAGTATAACAAAGAGAGAAATCCAACATGGATTCCCTCATCAACAACAATACACAAGACATTTCCTTACTACCAAGATTGGTTGAAGAGGATCATCTCCCTCTTACCTAAATGAAGACAATCACAAGGATGCTATCCCTTTTTGCTCTTGATTTTCGTTTTTGTTGGTGTATGCCCTAGATGCCAATACATTTTGTCTGTATTTACATACATTATATTATGCTATTTTTTGATATATGAGGCATTTCATTTATTGTGTTATTTTTGGTAGACATAATAAAGTCCTTAGAATAGTAAGTTTGATACCATAGGACATCAAGTGGATGACTTGATCGTGAGATCCTATTGGATAGAGCACTATTCTTAAAATGTCCCTAGTCAAGTATTATTGTCAAATAGGACAACGATAATACATTGAGACTAGTACGTGCGTAGACTGATGACCACATCTCACAGGTCATGGATATGAGATATCAAGTCTACACATGGATACATATTAGAGTAATGATGTATTGGACAGACCCGCCATGAGAACGCTACGTGGATCGTTACGTGAGTGTCATAAGTGATTCTCATAGTGATAATGGTGTATGTGGTCCTTTGACCTGAAATCACTACGATTCCTACATCAGGAGTTGTGTGTTTTAATGCCATCAAACATCATCTGTAACAAGATGATTATAAAGTTAGTTATTAGACATACCGTGATACAAGTGGAGGGATGTGAGTGACCTAGATAGGATTTGTCCCTCCTACATAACAGGAGTGATATCTTCGGGGCCCCTGATTGAGTGAGACTACGAAATGCATGGCCATGCTCAAATGCGTCAGTATGAGATATTGATCTCATTTGTTATTACTATGTCTACTCGGGAATCAGGAAACTAAAGATTGAACTAAACAAGGGTGACACGTTCCATGCCTTGTGTTCAATTTGGATATCTGGACAAAGGGACTAAACTACACGGAAACATTGGTCACAGATAGGTTATGTCAAATCAGTAACATTCTCATTACTTGGGTAGCAGTGATGTGTTGCTAGATACCGCTCACTGTTTGTAATATTAAAATGAGATTTTAATATTACTACCAACATCATGAGAACCTGCAGGGTCACACACTTAGAACAGACTAGATTGGAGCAATAAGGATCCACGGTGGACTCCGATTCAATTGTGGGCCTAACTCATGACAGATGGGTTTAGGGTTGCACAGCTTACCTTGCTACTACTCACACTCACTTAAGGTAGCCACTATTACAAATAGTACTGCTAAAGGGGCTGCTACCAGGTACAACACAACCCTAGCCGCACCTACAGAAAGTGAGTGAGAGATAGTGAGGTCTTCTTCTCCTCTCTTCGCAGCTAGCACTACGAAAACAGAGGCGTGACTCCCTTTTGCAAGTCTGTTCGTGTGGATACCGCAGAGACATCGTCACTATTACGGTGTTGGTGATTCACCTCGCTTGTGATTATCACGCTTCAAGAGGTAATTTAAAAAAAAAACTCGGATTATGGACCTTTTCGCATGGATCCTGAGAGGGAATTCTATTATTCCGCTGTGAGACTTTTGATCCGCAATTCCCAACAGTGGTATCAGAGCCACTTGCGAAACCATGATTCGGTTTTCTGCTTTTCTTGTTATATGCGATAACATGATTCGTTGCTTTCTTTTGATAAAAGATATGATCTTTATATGTTTTTTCTGAAATTGAAATAATGATGTATGAAACCGTGTTCTGTTTTATTTGTTGTTTACGAAGCATGTTGATGTTTCTGAAACCATGAAGATGTTCATATATTTCTGCGTTTTTCTTATATATTTGTGTGATATGTATGAATGAAAATCGTTTTGAATGCTTTCTGTTTTTGCGTTTATCTGGTATATATATATATGTGATATGTATGATTCTGCGAAAACTGTTTTGAATGCTTTTTGTTTCTGCATATTTTCTGTATGAGTGTGATATACACAGTAGCACAACACAAGGTTTTGGAAACCTTGTTTCCATTTTGCGGCGGCTATGAAGCTTCCTCATGACATGAAGTGTTCATGTCTTCACGCATTCTGGAAACCTTGTTTCTGGATAGGTGATGACGGCTGTGAGGAACCCCTGCGGCACATGAAGTGTTCATGTGTTTGCGGGCCTTAGGGTTCAAGTGTTGTTGCGCTAGCCGTCATAGAGGCAGAAGGGGTCCGACTTGAATTTTTTTTCAAGTAACCAGTGGTGGTATATGAATGAAAAAATTTGGACTGGGGCGCTGCCCCTGCACCCCACAAAGGGAGGCCTCCCCTTGACCCCCGCCCGCTAACCGGGCAGTGGGATCCCCATCGGGGCAGCCCCGTTTCGTGGTGTGTGATATTCAAAAGTGTAATATTCAAAACTGTTTTTATAATTCACAAAAAATAATAATGTGTTAGTGCTTTGTGTTTATGTATTCTTAGAGATGCATGGTGCATGGTTATGGCCTTAGTCTTTATTTTATACTATTTTGGTTATTTTAAATACGACCTGCGTGTCGTGCCTTTCTCTCTACATTCTGATTGTACATTCTCTTCTCATCTAACTCCCCTCGAATGTAAAAGAGGTTTCTATAATGTAATCTTCATGTGGAGACAAGGAGATGACATCAAGTGAGGACGTTGGTGGGAGACGCTTGGTGAAGCTGGCATTAATTAATGCTACTCTCTTAGAGGCCATAACCATGTCACATTTATTATATGCTTTATATGTATGAGATGCATGGATGATGTTTATGGTATGTTAAACAAGTTTAATAAATGGTGAGATCTAATAATAAAATTCCCTCAAAGAAAATATTAAGTCATTATGTGATGCCTTCCAATGCGTGGCACTCATCAAGACTAATATCGATCAAGTGTAGGTCTGCTAAAGTAGGGTGCCTTTATCTATATTAGTAAGATGCGATAGGATAATAGTAATATCCAAATGTCAACCATTGGGTTTGACTTAACTAGGCCATTTCAATAGGATTGAAGGCTTAGAGGTATGAAGTTGGGCTTTAGTCCATTAGATGGATTAGAATAAGTGTTATTCACCCAACTATCCAAGAGTTGCATGTGATGTAATTGGAAAGAGTTTCCTACCTAAATAACTAAATTTTGGGCGATTAGCTAAAGCTGACTCAAAACTAGGTGAAATATGGATCTTGGCCCACTAAGAAATCTTTCAATGGGATTTTCTGAGTCAATGCTGAGGGTCATTGATTTGAATAAAATAGTGGGAGGCGTTTTTCATTAAAAGACCTTGTTAAATATGTTTATAGCATAATACTTATATTTTGCATATTTCTGTTGATAGATTAC
Organism: Ormosia emarginata; assembly: GCA_029884605.1. Lineage (NCBI taxonomy): Eukaryota > Viridiplantae > Streptophyta > Magnoliopsida > Fabales > Fabaceae > Ormosia > Ormosia emarginata. The sequence goes on along the minus strand of JAQQTP010000074.1, from coordinate 18,588,572 downwards.
CATGGCAACAAACACATCAAGTAACTTATCATTGCGATCGGTCCTTGAGAAGGACAAGTTGTCTGGGACAAATTTCCTAGATCTGAGTACAGAACTTGAGGATTGTCCTCAAGCAAGAGAAAAAGTTGTATGTTTTAGAACAACCTATTCTGAGCCACTGCTTTGCTAATGCCCCTAGAGCTGAAAGAGATGCTTATAAGAAGCATCAAGATGATGCCTTGGACATTGGATGTCTAATGCTAGCCACCATGAACTCTGAGCTCCAAAAGCAACACGAGAACATGGAAGCCTACGATATGATCGTACACCTTAAAAAGCTTTATCAAGAGCAGGTTAGACATGAGAGATATGAGGTCTACAAAGCACTCTTTCAGTGCAAGCTAGTAGAGGAAAGCCCTGTTATTGCTCATGTACTCAAGATGATTGGGTACACTAAAAACCTTGAGAGACTCAGTTTTCCTATAGGCCAAGAGTTGGCCACTGACTTAGTCCTGCAATCGTTGCCGGAGAGTTTTAGTCAATTTGTCATGAACTACAACATGAATGAAATTGAAAAATCACTACCAGAGCTGCTAAGCATGTTGAGAACTGCTGAGCAGAACATAAACAAAGGCAAAGGAAAGGCCATAATGATGGTCCATAAGAATAAGGGCAAGAAACAGCAGAAAAAGGCCCAGGACAAGTGGAAGGGTAAGGGCAAGGGCAAGGGCAAGGGCAAGGGCAAGGAAAAGTCCAAGCCTAGCACTTCTAGCTTGAAACCTATGGGTGGAGTGGCTAAGGAAGGTACATGTTTCCATTGCGGTCAGACCGGACATTAGAAGAGGAACTGTGCCAAGCACCTAAAAGAGCTCAAGAAGAAGAAGGGAAGTGAGACTTCCACTTTAGGTATTTTTGTTATAGAAGTCAATTTATCTACTTCTGCATCATAGGTATTAGATACTGGATGTGGATCTCACATTTGTGTAAATGTGCAGGATCTAAAGAGTAGTAGACCATTGACTAAGGGCGAAGTCGACCAACGAGTGGGAAATGGAGCAAAGGTTGCTGCATTAGCCGTAGGGACTTATTTATTAGCTTGGCCTACTGGGCTTGTAATTGAATTGGATAATTGTTATTTTGTGCCTGCTATTAGCAGGAATATCATTTCTGTTTCTTGTTTGGACAAGAAAGGTTTTACTTTTATAATAAAGAACAAATGTTGTTCTATTGATATTAATGATATTTTCTATGGTAGTGCACATTTGAGTAATGGACTTTATGTCCTTGATCTCGAAATGCCCATTTATAACGTAAATACAAAGAGGTTCAAGTCAAATGATATGAACCCGACTTATCTTTGGCATTGTCATTTGTGTAACACCTAAATTTTTAGAAAAATGTCCCGAATGTTCTGTTTGCTGTTTTTCAAGCTTTTGTGTAAAAGACCGTTGTGTCCCTATTTATTGTTTCTTGTTTTCTGTATGAAATACAAATACGTTTTTACAGGCTAAAATTTTATTTGGTCGTTTTACGTAATTTGCTTCGAGACGGTAAAATAAAAATTTTCTCAAGCTACTATTTTAATTTTTCTGGGAGATATACAGACAATTAATACTGTCTGTAATTTTATTTGAACGTTTTGGATGATTTGCTTCGTCGTGGGGAAAAATAGAAAAATGACCGTTACGTCCCGATTGTACTGTTTTTAATTTTTCTATATGTTACAGTGCTTAATATTACTGTCTGTGATTTTATTTGGACTTTTTGTGCAATTTGCTCCGGGACAAGAAAATAATATTTTTCGGGCCAGGGAAAATCTTGTTTTAATTATTCAGAACTAGGAGATCTTACTAAACCCAATTCTGAATGATACTGTTATTAATCTTTTAATTTTTAGGATTCACCTGTCAAATAAAATAATTTTGTATTATTATAATATTATTTTATTAGTCAGTATAATAAAATGACAGTGGACTCGGAAATATTTTGCGAGACCCACGTTTAATTAAAACAGTTAACTTAGTAGCTTAATTAAGCATCATTAGTGATGAAACTTTCAAGAACATGGTGACTAAGCTAATGACTAGGCTAATTAGTGACTAAGCATGGTGACTAGGCTAATGACAATGCTAAAATCAACCAATGAGAGTTAAGCTTGCTAACCAAGTTTTAATCTTGACCTTTGATCCATCCTAAGGCTAGGATGAAGCCAAGCCAATGGACACCTTTCAAGCTTGAAGTCCACGACCATTCAAGGTTGGAAGACCATTAATCACTTCATCTTTCATGCAATTTCTCTCTTCTCTCTCTTCCAAAAACCCTAAACTCCATTGTTGTTTTTCCTTCAAGCTATTCGGCCAAACACAATCTAAGACCATCCAACCACCCAAAATTTTATCCAACCAAGTTTTCTAAACCTAAACACAATCCTAAGAACATCTCTAGTTGAGAGTTCTTGCAAAACCTTCCATTTGAAGCTTGGAAACCTACTTGGAAAATTTTACCTAGAAGGTGAAATTTCTTGTTTTCCATTTCTAAACTCTTTTTCAAAGTTCTAAGCCATGATTTCTCCATGGTTTAAGCTCTCTTTTATGGTTAGTAACTTGTAGAACTTTTTTGTTTAAGTTTGTTAGGTTTTGAAGGAGAAAACCGAAACCTAGAGGAGGTGTGAAAGAGTATTTTTGTCTTCATTTAAGGTAAGAGGAAGACAATTCTTATCATCCATGGGTGGTGGTAAGAAAATGGAGATTGATTGTTGATTGTAGAATCCATAAGGATTCCTTTGTTTGTGTTTGTTAGTAGCTTGTTTGTGTGGTTGTTAGTAGCTTTCCTATTTGATGCTTGTAATAATTTGTATGATGTTGCATGTCTACAAGCTTTGAATTGCATGTCTACAAGCTTTGATAATTTGTATGTGTTAGAAATGCATGATAATGTATAGGATGTGAATAACATGCTAAGGAATGCATGAGTGTTCCAAAGAACACCACTCCAAGGCTCATGGCCATTGACTAAAAGGAGAACCAAAATGTTCTCATTATTTTCCTAAAGTGTAATTTAATTAATCTAGGAAAATTAACAAGAGATAGAATTGTTTAGATCAAGGAAAATGAATTTAGAAATCAAATAACACAAGTGTATATTTCGGCCAACATGCCAAACCAAGAATTCATGATTTCTAAAATCAATTCCAAACCATTTCCAAGTATAAAGATGCAATATATGTTAAAAAGAATTTTTCTAAAATGAGTTTTGAAGAAATAAATTGAATTGAATTAAGTTTAATCAACTAAAATTATTGATTTTACTATTAGAAAGGAAATACAGTAACTTTTGAGAATTTCTAACATATAGCTCATACTTTATTTTGAAGCATGTTAGTGGTTTTCAAAAGGATTAAATTATATGGTTAAAAAATTAAGTAAACAGAATTTTTACGAAAAAATTAGGAAACCATTAATATAATTTTCTAAACAAAATACTGTCAATTTTTAGTAAAAATGGGCAAATAAGATAGAAAAGATATCCAAAAGACAGTATACGATATAGAAAATATTTTATGTAGTTTAAACATATTATTTATTATTTCTGTTTATTTAAACAATAATTTTTAAGGGATTTAGACAAGAAAATGATTTAAAAACCTTACGTGATTGAGAAAACGTATTAAAAATCTTACGCGATTTGCAAAAATAGCAAAATATATTTACACGATTTAAAAACGTTTGTAAAAACGCGATAAAATTTCTACGCGATTGACCAAAATGGTATTTTCTGTATTTTTCTGCTGTCGGGCTATGAGGTGAACCCGTACAGGCTTTGAAACAATATTTGTCCGGTGGGACTTACTGTATCTTTTTATCTTTGAGGATATATTTTTATTGAGGGTATTCTGGTAATTTCTCATATATTGAGTTTATGCCAATTTTTGGTGGATTGGTTGACGAGGTGAATCACATCGTGTTATCGATGCGATAAACGTAGTGTGGTTCATTGTCTTTATGAACTTGGAGACGTTAGTGTACGGGATCCCATATATGGACAGTCGGTCGCTCCGCTGGGCCGTGGTAACCGATAGCACACTAATGGACTCGACATGCACTATTTTTAATCGAGATCTTGTAAAGTCTAATAGTACATTGCCTGTAGTGCCACAACGTGAGACCGTGAACTACACCACGCCTTGGATGGTGGATTCCATGTGACGTGGGGCTATAGACGCAACGTGTGACAGCGCAATAGTTTGGTTGGGCAGCCGTGGTACTAATAGATTTTGCGGGTCATTCTCTCTCTGATATCTGTATGTGTTTTAGCTCCATGGAGTAGGATCGTGTCATATTGTATATGGTTATATCTTGGATATTATTTCATTTTATCTGCTTATTTTATTGGTTATTATTATGATAATTTGTCTATTTCTTATGTTATCTTATCTGCGATATTATTTTATCTGCGATATTATTTTATCTGTGATATTATTTTATCTGTGATATTATGTGTTATTGTGATACTATTCTGTTACTAATTACTCAAGTTATAGCTTTTCATATTGCATGAACTGTATATCTTGTCTTGTTTGTCGTTTTCTTATTTGCCATGTTTGTGATGATTTTAGATTGTCTTACCTCTTTATTGTATGTGTTTTCTGTATATTTATTTACATGGTAAAGAGTTTGAGGAAGAGGAACAGCCTCTTGAGATTTTATATCCTGAGGAGGAAGAGGAGCAACAAGCTGAAGATCAGTACGATGACCAAGAACCATCTGATCATCCATATCCATTGGACTGATTTGTTTGGGTATGGCGGTGCCAGGATTTTTTTGGGTTTTGTGACACTCGAGTTTCATGGTGGATCGTTAGCTTGGCATCTGCGGGGAGATAGAGACTTAGTGACATACGTGGGACGGCTGACTGTGTCCCTACGTCATATGTTTGATGGAGAGCAAGTGATGACGACTACTGTGTTTCTGCACTTAGAGTTGCCTTTATCTCTTAGGCGTCATTGGGGTGGTGTGTCCACTGAGCCTAGTGAGATGACTATCGTATCGACTGCGCGGTCTCGTTTCCGCCGAGTGTCGAGGCATCCTGGATATTTATCTTCTGATGAGTTTCCTGAGAGTGATCCATCAGAGGATTAAATGTTTATGATGTGTATTTTTGGGCGTGTTTGCGTATGTATATATTGACTATTTACTGTTCTGTTTACTATTTATGTTTAAATATTTGTAGTTGTAGTTGTAAATTATTTGTATAACTTATAACTTGGACCATATGTATATTATGAGTGATGTTGTTCTGTTTATTTTTATGTTTTCTGCGTTATTTTATTTAATAATATTCTGTTTAACAGGAATTAGTTTACAACCCGTAGTAGTATGTAACAAATGTTTTACAACTTGGGTAGATTTTATTTATCTTTCTTTTATTTTCTTTATATATGTGACATCCCCACAAGGGTGTTATAGTTTGGGTCACATAAATGAGAACCGCATTTCCAAACTCCATAAAGATGGATTCTTGGACTCGTTTGATTACGAATCATATGAGACATGTGAATCTTGTTTATTAGGAAAGATGACTAAGGCCCCATTCACTGGACAAGGTGAAAGGGCTAGTGATCTTTTAGGCCTTATACATAGTGATGTATGTGGGCCACTAAATACACTAGCTAGAGGCAGTTTTCCTTATTTCATTACATTTACTGATGATTTCAGTAGATATGGATTTGTATATCTTATGAAGCACAAATCAGAATCCTTTGAAAAGTTCAAAGAGTTCAAGAATGAAGTACAAAACCAACTTGGCAAGAGTATTAAAATCCTTCGATCAGATCGAGGAGGTGAATACTTAAGCCAACAGTTTGATGATCATCTGAAAGAGTGTGGGATAATATCTCAACTCACTCCTCTTGGAACACCACAATGGAATGGTGTTTCTGAAAGGAGGAACCGGACCTTGTTAGACATGGTTCGATCCATGATGAGTCATGCAGACCTTCCAGGCTCCTTCTGGGGACATGCTCTGTTAATAGCAGCTTTCACACTTAACCGTGTTCCATCTAAGACGGTTCAACAGACACCATATGAGATGTGGACAGGGAGACGACCCAGTATATCTTTTATGAAGATTTGGGGTTGCAAAGCTTATGTGAAACGTCAAGTTTCTGACAAGCTTGGCCCAAAATCAGATAAATGCTTCTTTGTGGGGTATCCTAAGGAAACCAAGGGATACTATTTCTATAATCCTACCAAGGGCAAAGTGTTTGTCGCATAGACTGCTGTATTCCTAGAAAAAGAGTTTATCTCCAAAGGAATCAGTAGGAGGAAAGTAGAACTTGAAGAAACTCAAAGTTCACAGAGTAGCAGCGAACCAATGGTGGAAATAGAGCAGCCTCCACAAGTCGTTGTGGAACCATAATCTGCTCTAGTAGCACAAGACCCACATAGGTCTAACAGGATACGTCGTCAACCAGAGAGATATGGATTTCTCATGACTCAACAAGGTGACGTATTGCTCATGGATCAAGATGAGGCTGTGACTTACCATGAAGCCATTATTGGCCCAGAATCTGAAAAATGGCTTGAAGTCATGAGATCTGAAATGGAATCCATGTATGCTAACCAGGTATGGACCTTGGTTGACCCACCTGAAGGGGTAAAACCCATTGGGTGCAAGTGGGTTTTTAAGAAGAAAACTGACATGGATGGTAATGTGCATACCTTTAAGGCGCGATTGGTTGCTAAAGGTTTCAAACAAATTCATGGTGTAGACTATGATGAAACTTTTTCCCCAGTTGCGATGCTTATATCCGTTCGAATCTTGCTTGCTATTGCAGCATACCATGATTATGAAATCTGGCAAATGGATGTCAAAACTGCTTTCCTTAATGAAAATCTTCTCGAGGATGTGTACATGACACAACCTGAGGGTTTTGCCACTCCACAGGATGCTAGAAAGGTATGCAAGTTGCAACGATCTATTTATGGATTGAAGCAAGCTTCCAGAAGCTGGAATCTTCGTTTTGATGATACAATCAAATAGTTTGGTTTCATCAAGAATGAAGAAGAATCTTGTGTCTACAAGAAGGTTAGTGGGAGCACAGTTGCCTTTTTAGTATTGTATGTAGATGACATACTACTAATTGGAAATGACATCCCTACCCTACAGTCTGTAAAGACTTGGTTAGGGAAGTGCTTTTCTGTGAAGGACTTAGGCGAAGCCACCTATGTATTAGGTATAAAGATCTATAGAGATAGATCGCAGAGATTGCTTGGCCTAAGTCAGAGTACATACATAGACAAAGTGTTAAGACGATTTAACATGCATGAATCCAAGAAAGGACTCTTGCCTATGTCGCATGGTATAAGCCTATCTAAGGCTCAATCCCCTTCCACCCAAAATGAGAGGGATCGCATGAGCAAGATTCCATATGCATCTGCAATTGGATCTATCATGTATGCCATGTTATGTACTCGACCAGATATCTCGTATGCTTTGAGCATGACGAGCAGGTACCAGTCTGATCCCAGTGAGAGTCACTGGAGTGCTGTCAAGAACATCCTTAAGTACTTAAGAAGGACTAAGGATTCGTTCTTGGTATATGGAGCTGAGGAGGAACTAGTTGCAAAGGGTTACACTGATGCTAGCTTCCAAACCGATAAGGACGACTCCAGATCACAATCAGGTTTTGTTTATTGCCTGAATGGTGGGGCTGTGAGCTGGAAGAGTTCAAAGCAGGAGATAGTCGCTGATTCTACCACAGAGGCTGAGTATATTGCTGCCTCCAATGCAGCAAAGGAGGCCATTTGGATTAGAAAGTTCATTATTGAGCTTGGTGTAGTTTCTAGCATTGTGGACCCAGTGGACCTCTATTGTGATAATAATGAAGCCATTGCACAAGCTAAGGAGCCCGGATCTCACTAGCGATCCAAACATATACTTAGGCGCTTCCATCTCATTTGAGAAATCATCGATAGAGGATATGTGAAGATATGCAAAGTACCGACAGATGATAACATTGCTGATCCACTGACGAAGCCTCCTGCACAGCAGAAGCATGAGGGTCACACTAGGTCTTTAGGCATTAGAAATATGCCTGATTGGCTCTAGTGCTAGTGGGAGATTGTTAGTGTATGCCCTAGAGGCCAATACATTTTGTTTGTATTTACATACATTATATTATGCTATATTTTGATGTATGAGGCATTTCATTTATTGTGTTATTTTTTGTAGACATAATAAAGTCCTTAGAATAGTCAGTTTGATACCATAGGACATCAAGTGGATGACTTGATCGTGAGATCCTATTGGATAGAGCACTATTCTTAAAATGTCCCTAGTCAAGTATTATTGTCAAATAGGACAACGATAATGCATTGAGACTAGTACGTGCATAGACTGATGACCACATCTCATAGGTCATGGATATGAGATATCAAGTCTACACATGGATACATATTAGAGTAATAATGTATTGGACAGACCCGCCATGAGTGTCATAAGCGATTCTCATAGTGATAATGGTGTATGTGGTCCTTTGACCTGAAATCACTACGATTCCTACATGAGGAGTTGTGTGTTTTAATGCCATCAAATGTCATCTATAACAAGATGATTATAAAGTTAGTTATTAGACATACCGTGATACATGTGGAGGGATGTGAGTGACCTAGATGGGATTTGTCCCTGCTACATAACAGGAGTGATATCTTCGGGCCCCCTGATTGAGTGAGACTACGAAATGCATGACCATGCTCAAATGAGTCAGTATGAGATATTGATCTCATTTGTTATTACTATGTCTACTCGGGAATCAGGAAACTGAAGATTGAACTAAACAAGGGTGACACGTTCTATGCCTTGTGTTCAATCTGGATATCTAGACAAAGGGACTAAACTACACGGAAACATTGGTCACGGATAGGTTATGTCAAATCACTGACATTCTCATTACTTGGGTAGCAGTGATGTGTTGCTAGATACCGCTCACTGTTTGTAATATTAAAATGAGATTTTAATATTACTACCAACATCATGAGAACCTGCAGGGTCACACACTTAGAACAGACTAGATTGGAGCAATAAGGATCCAAGTTGGACTCTGATTCAATTGTGGGCCTAACTCATGACAGATGGGTTTAGGGTTGCACAACTTACCTTGCTACTACTCACACTCACTGAAGGCAGCCACTATTATAAATAGTACTGCTAAAGGGGCTGCTACCAGGTTACAACACAACCCTAGCCACACCTACAGAAAGTGAGTGAGAGATAGTGAGGTCTTCTTCTCCTCTCTTCGCAGCTAGCACTACGAAAACAGAGGCGTGACTCCCTTTTGCAAGTCTGTTCGTGTGGAAACCGCAGAGACATCGTCACAATTACGGTGTTGATGATTCACCTCGCTTGTGATTATCACGCTTCAAGAGGTAATTTAAAAAAAAAAACTCGGATTATGGACCTTTTCGCATGGATCCTGAGAGGGAATTCTATTATTCCGCTGTGAGACTTTTGATCTGCAATTCCCAACAGTTTTCCCCCTTCAAGAAAACCCTAGGGTGAGCAACTCCTAAAGTATTCACTCAAATCATGGAAAAATGACTCCTTGGCGACATAGGTGACCAAGAAAACGAAAATGAGAAGAAAATAAAAGAAAGTTGAAGACTTTACCTCAAAAGCTCCAAGCTTTAACTTCAATGGTGGAAAATGGAAGAAGAAGAAGAAGAAGAAGAAGAACCAAGGATGGCCACAAGGAAAAATGGTCATGGAATGATGGAAGAAAGCTAGACATGGAAGTGGTGAAGCAAGAAAGTGAAGATGGTGAACGGTGAAGGTGTGGAGGAGGAGGAGGAGGAAGAAAGAGAAGAAGAAGAAGAAGAAGAAGAAGAAGAAGAAGAAGAAGAAGAAGAAGAAGAAGAAGAAGAAGAAGAAGAAGAAGAAGAAGAAGAAGAAGAAGAAGAAGAAGAAGAAGAAGAAGAAGAAGAAGAAGAAGAAGAAGAAGAAGAAGAAGAAGAAGAAAGAAAGAAAAGAAGGAGAAGGTGATGATTGGCTCCAAAGGAGCCTCTGCCGTGTAGAAGAGGGGAGAGGGAAGAGAGAGAGAAATGTGAAATGGGAGGAAATTTCTTGGAAGTTTCCCAAAAGAGTTCTTTTTTTGGAATTAATTTAATCTTTATTTTGAAAATAGAGCTAATAGATTTGACACAAGGTAAATTTTTGAATAGTGTGATAAGATTTTTATTACATGTTATTATTTATTGGACGATAGTTATAGTTGGCAGAAGTCAGCGTTAATTCTTCGCAGTGTTTTATTATTTTATCTGTTAAAATTTCTCGAAAGACATGAAACCTTGTAAACTGTGTCCGGCCTCGAGTTTAGTAAGATCTCCCGTCGACGTTTCCATAGTTCAAGGTTCTCGGGAAAAATATTTCATTTTTCCGACTCTGCTCAATATGCACGTAAAATGAGAAATATATTAAAATATTCGTCGTTTTCGAAAAATTCTGAAAGAATTCACATAAATCACAAATATTAGAAAATGACTATTCGTAATAAAATTTTCCAACTTTGGGAGCGTTACAACCATTTTGCCAATTCTGCCCGATGTGCACGTAAAACGAGAAATAATATTAAAATATTTTTCGTTCTCTGAAAAATCCAAAAAAATTCCTAAAAATTCCAAATATTGTAAAATGATCATTTATCCTAAAATTATAAATTTTCGGGATGTTACAACGTCAATACCAACATAGTAGCACAGAGATAACATAAACAACATACCATACAGATATATCACACCATAATTACAATAATGCCCTCAACATTATTTATCATAACAGATACAATAATTACAATCATGTCCTCAATTATTATTTATCACAACGAATATAATAAATAATAATTACCATCATGCCATTAACATTATTCAAATCACACGATAATTACAATAATGCCATCAACATTATCCAAGTATTCTTCAATTCAATTATCATAAACAATAATTATGATAATGCCCTCAACATTATCCAATTATTCAACAGTTTAATTATCATAACCAGTATCAATAATTATGCATGTGCACATAGACTCAATTTCCTACTCCATGGAGCTAATACTTAAGTCGAAGAAATTGATCCGGAAGATCTGTCTGTTCCAACATGCCTCAGACCACGTGTCATAATTCTTATATGTGTTGCACATCTAGCATATACACAACAATCTTTACTAGATCTTGATTAAGAATAGTGTCTCGGTCAGGATTATCGGTGCGTTGCATCGGTCTAACCCACAAGACAAAAGAGCTACCAACTGCCTATTGTAGGCAACCCATACCCTGATGCCGCCAAAGTCAACAAGTGACTTACACTACGCATATCGCACCCACTTAAGAGGTGTACGTCTCTCCTAGGCAATTAGCCTTATCCAGTCCATCAGACTTTTCCAACACATAATCAATGCACCAATGCCAATCATAGGCAAAATTCATCATTTTCTCATACAGTGTCCATACACTAGTCCAACAGTAATCCTACTGTTAAATTCAGTCGCAAATTCATATTATTGCATTTTCATACTCGCTCAACACTTTTGTCGCGTTTTCACAATCGTGCAACATTTCTGTTATGTTTTCACAATTTCACAACGTTTCTATTGCGTTTTCAAATTGCGTAGTGATTTTCGATCGTTTCTCAATCACGTAAAAATATTCCATCATTTTTCAATCACGTAGTGATTTTTTTTCAACATTTTCTCAATCACATAAAAATATTCCACCATTTTTAAATTGCATAGCGATTTTTCTACAATATCTCAAACGCGTAAAAATATTTAAACGCTTTCCAAATTGCGTAGAAATATTTCAACATTTTTCAAATCGTGTAGAAATATTTAAACGTTTTTCAAATCATGTAGCTTAAAAATCACGTTTTTAAGTTACGTAAAGAATTTTTCTCCATTTTACAACCACGTAAAATATTACTCAATATTTCAAAATTTTCAATTCAACCTTTCCCAAAATAATATGACTTCTCACATTATTTTTCACATTTTCTTACTTAAGAAAATCCTTTTTGCAATATATTCCACAAATTCACTATTTCATTGAATTAAATCAATGTTTCTCACTTAAAATTCCCTAACACGCTCCAAAACCCAATGGATGAGTTTTACGTTAGTAAATTTTTAATCATCAACGTTTCCTTTATAATTCAAAATAAATTCTCAAATTCAATCCTCTTCCAAAATAATTTGAGGTTCAAACTCTTACAACCTCTATTTTCCTTTCATAACTGAAATTTCTATTTCTCAAGTGATAAAACACTTTGTTTCCATTTCTTTGATCCTTGTACTAGATCAATTACATTTCCACTTTGAAATTCATAAAATCTAGGCATTACAAGCCTTCAAAACCATGGTACATGGCCATTGAAACCATCAAATATTTTTCCTTCTAAATCAATTAAATACCATTTTTGTTTTTACACAAACAAAACCATTAAACTTTCCTTCAAAAACCGTGAGACTCTTGGTCTTTAAAACCAATTCATTTGTTCATTTTCATTGCTCTTCAAATCCTCTAATTTTACCATTCATGAAAATATTAATTTGTAAACACCTATTTTGAGGTGTGAGGCCGAAATCCTCATGGTCATTAGAACCAAAATTTCTTTTCCTTTCCATCATCAAATCATAGCATACATATACATATTCATAATATATATCACAAGTATGCCATAAACAAAGCAATAAATTATGCAAATCATACAAACTGTGTACAAATAAATTAATCACATAAACACCCATAAATAAATTACACAACCATGGATATGAATCCTCACATGAATTCACTATCCATCAAATACAAGACCATCTCTTACCACCATACTTGGTTGGTGAGATGGATCTCCCTCTTACCTCTTAAAGAACCTCCAAAGCTCCTTGGTTTAGTCCTTGAACAAGTGATTCACCACCAAAAGCTTCTCAAACACAAAACAAAACAAAAATTTATTAGCATATGAAGTTTGAACAAGGTAAACCATGGATCAAACATGACTTAGAACATGAAAAAGAGATAAGTAGTGAAGTTTCCTTACACTTCACCTCAAAAACCCTATAACTTTGCTCTTGAAGAAAGTCCTTGAAGATGATAGATTTAGAACTTGCTCCAAACTGCAAAGTGTCTTAGATTGAGGTATAGATTCAAGAAATAAGGTTGGTTGAAATTAAAGAGTGATAGAAGGTGGTCTTTGGGTGCTTGGCCATGAGCTTGCTTGGAGAGAAATGGAGAGAAAAGTTTGTTGAGCTTTAGATTTTTGGAGGAGACAAAGATGAATAATTGAAATGGTCTTGAAACTTCCTATAGCTAAATGGCCTTAAACAACCACAAAACCGTCCCCCCTCCTTATGCATTCAATAAGTGACCATCTTTACTAGCCACCATTTAGAGCATTATTAACCATTGATTAGATCAATGGTTAGGATTAATGTAGATTCAAGGTATAGCCTTTAGATTAGAAGACTTAATCTAGGTCATTGGATCTTTCTCCTTGAAATCCTAGCCATTAAATGTATCTCCAAAATGAAGGGTCAAGATCACTCCTTCATACTTTCCATCCAATGGTTATAAATGGTCCTAGCCATTTTATAAGACCAAATCTCCACCGTTGATTAAATCGATGGTTGATATTCAAAGTCTTCAACATTAAGCTTGCTTCCTATTGGTCCGTCATAAAGCTGTCATAACCACTGTTGTTGACTATGCAGTACAATATTTATTTTTATCTATTATTACCCTTTGAACAATATTTTTGCTATATTTTTATTGCCCGATAATGAAATACAGTACAAAACACAATAAAAGAAAATTTTAAAATTTTTTTCTGGTTTCGGGTTTAGTAAGATCCCCCGTCCCCATCTCAACAGTACAAAATTTTCTAGCTGCAGAAAATTTTTACTTTTCGGGACCTACCTGGGTCCACGTACAGCCCCCCTAGGCCGACAAACAGCCCATGGATAATATTAAAATAATCAGAGAAATATAAAAATTTCATAATCATCCACAAAATCACAAAATTTATAAAACTTATGAAAATCAAATCAGATTACGTAAAATAATTAAGACTTATCAGTAATAATTAAATTACGTAAAATTTTCCCCGGCTCGAAAATTATTATTTTCCTGACATGGAGTAAATCACACAAAATGATCAAATGTATTCACGGAATACTCAAAATAATTTTACAGTACACAGAAATCACTAAACAGTAGAATTCTGTTAACTGTCAAAATTACTATCAAATAGTTAGAAAACTTGGGGTGTTACAACTTCCAATTCTCGCTATTGTACGACCCTTTGATCTTGGTGAGTTGCCACGTCAGTTATCCTTTGCATTTCTTCTGTAGTCACATCCATAATTTCATTGTCTCGTCCCGCGCTCACATTCGTACGTCAACCACGAGCCATTGCCCTTGTATGTCTACTGCGAGCCATTAACTTTCTTCGAAGACGGACAAAACGTAACACAACAGAGCAAACATAATTACTTCAAACAATTTTGTCTCCTTTTGGAAACCAAACACAAGAATTACATAATTCAAACAAGATAAGTCCAATTCACGAATCCTAACAGTCCCTAACTCGAGCTTCTTCATTCTGCCTCCTATGGTGTAACCTCTTGCAAGTCGTCAACCCCTAAACAACTTCTCAACCCAAACTTACACTAGTCATTTCTTTCTCCAGAAGATCGGTTCTCCCAAAATCTCTTGATCTCCTTACTAAAAGAATTCCTATTCTCCTAATACAGTACACCTAGGTGAAGTCATAGTTTCCCGTCCACACAGAACATTACATATTGAGTAGGCCAATCCTTAATATCATGTAACTATATAATAGTAGCTACTAACATTCAACCTATGGCAAGCCATACATTCCTTTCCCATCATCTCAATCAAGAGACAAGGAAGTGCACAACATACAAAAGTTCTAATATGCTTAAACATAGCAAGTTTATACCCCGGCTCAATAGGATGAACTGCTCTGATACCACCTAATGTAACACGCCTTGATATAGTGCCCATAGCACAATCATCATTACACCACAATCACCAAATCCAAGCGTGTCACAGTTTCAAAAATAGTATTTACAAAAAAAATTATTTCATTTATACATAGATAGAAAATATAAGCCCCGAATGAATGCATATTTAGTATCCAACCATTAAAGTGCAACCATTAAAGAAAAACATATTTCATATATAACATATTCATCCTTAACACAAAGCACTGACAATACTAAATATAGTACTTACATATTCAAATAAAATATAGCGGAAAAGGGAAAGTAGTAACCCTGGGATAGGTACTACTAGCAGACAAATCCGCAACCCCATACATACGTGATGCTCGGAGTCCAAATCGACATGTCAGGCATCAATGCCTCCACGAAGTTGCACCTGTGCGTAACCGAAGAAATCTCGTCCAGATGCCATATCGAAAATAATGAATCCGCTCAATCCAACCAATAAGGATGTGGTCCCTCATCTTCTTCCTCATGATCTTTTATCAAATATATATAACAAAAATACAAGAATACAGGAAAAAGGTGAGACATCCTACTTACATTATCAACTATGGCAGTAAAGAAACAGAATGGCGCAGAATGCCCACATAGCAGAACAACAACATTGAATAGTAATAATCGTATACGATAAAAGAAACAGCAACAGAGTCTCAGATAATGAACAATTAAAATATTTCAGATAATCACGACATCAATAAAACAATAGTATAATCATCACATAAATGAGTGTCATATGATATGTGGACTCACAATGCATATGTACTTGGTACGAAGATTTTCTATTCCATTTCAAAGATGAACGTTCCGGAAGATTTGTCCCCCCCTTAATGACAGTCTATGCTAGACCACGAAGAGAATAATGCTTGTCAGGCACGTGATGCGTTGCAACGGTTTATTAAGGCCAGGGGTATAATAAGGTGATAACATCATCACGGAATGAACCACCGCGCCTCATGGTCCTCAATCAGATCCTTCCACGGGATCATACTATTCAATTCTCGCTCATTACCATAAAAAGAATAGTGATTTGTCAGGCGTGTAATGCATTCAATCGGTATACACCGCGCCTTATGATCCTCAATCAGATCCATCACAGACCTTACCATTTAATTCTCATTCATAGGCTCATATAGCCTTTTAACAGTCATTGACTGAGCAATTTGTTCAATACATGCTGACTCAATGCATGATCATAGGCTCATCTAGCCTTTTAACAGTCATCGACTAAGCAATTTGTTCAATACATGCTGACTGTAACGCCCCTTTTTCATAGTCATAACGGGTACGAAAAGGGAGCGCCGCACTATAGCAAAACGACACCCAAATTAATTCACTCATTTAGACGTATATTTTATTTTTGAAAATGAGTCCAGTTGAAATTTCCATTAACATACGTATATACTTGTTCATGAATATATAGGGTCAAATGAATTGAAAATTAAAGTTCCTTTTCAAATGAAACATCTGTCAAAATGATCGAAATAAAATTAGCGTAGAATAAAACATACAATCATACACAATATGGATAATTACATACATGGTACTAGAAATATAGGACTGTTTAGTTACATTTCCAAAATATACCAAAAAGAAACAAAATATGTACCCGCCCAAGGAGATACAAATATACCCTAACATGTACAGACATCAGGCTTCCCAAAAATATAACTGGTTAGCCATCACTAGTTACCAATAGGAAACAGTCCCTACGACTAACGAGAATGAGAAAGAACCGTACATGGGTCCTCCTCAGGGTCCTCATCGTCTGACGAGACATCCATCGAAACAACAGAACAGCGGGCAGGAGCCCGAGCCGTGGACAAGAAAGAGTCGTCATGTGGGGTGTAGTACATATCCGCCCACATGTCTCTCACAGGTAGGTAAAATTCCAGCCATACAAAGGCATGGAAGTCAAAAATAGAAGCAGTATATCATTCCCATGCTAAGGACATCGTCAATTCGTCGTGGTATACACAACGATCAGTCTGCACGTTGATATGCCAACAATCCGGACCACCATGAAAGTTGATCCGCACATAACCAAAGAATCCACGTGGGCGAAATGACATCCTCAGCAGTCTCGATCTCAGTCAAGATACGGCCAGAAACCCTGAAACTCAGTGGTTTCCTTGTCCTCTTCACGAACGTCTTCAGACAATTATATGATAATACATAATAGCAGAATATACAGTAAAGAGATAAGATACTCGTCATTCATTACCAACAATAGCAGCAGGAAACTAAACGACGCTGAACGCCCAAATAGAACACAGTTTATACATTTAAACATCATAGTATTAAAAATTTATAGTAAAAACGGAGTAATAACATTTAAATGATAGAGGTACCATCAACAGTCAATACTTCAAATAACCAACAATTATTATGGAAATAATAGTAAGCATGCTTCACAGTTAATAATGCTCATGCTCGATGAGTTATGCGACTGACAGCTAACAATGCAAAAGTGTCCCAAAAACCTACTCCATGGAGCTAGACATAAACATTTTCGGAGTGAATGATCAAGGAGTAATACCAGTATATCGTTAGCCTAAAAAAATATAGTGTGCTTTATTTCATAAAAATAGTTGCGCAATGGCTTATACATGGTACCTCGACAGTTGATCACGATATAGGACAGCGTCCCAGACAGGATCGTCGGTGTGTCGCATTGGTCTATCCCACGGCCCCAATGGAGCTACCACTGTCTATTGTGAGACACCCACACCCCGCGCCCCCTAGGGTCAACAACATATGACACCTAGGCTTAGTCTATTCGCACTCGCACATAGGTGTTATTCAAACTCCTAGGCCCACACGGCCTTTCCAACAGTGTCCAACGGACGACACATGTGCATGATGATATAATGTCAAATTATGTATGATCATTATGGTATTTCACAATGGTACACTTATATACAGACGTACATAAATTCATTTATTAATATTATCATATCAAGGCATTTTGGTAATCCACAATCGTCAAATGTTCATCCCACATAGGGGTCCATAATTGCATTAAGGTCAAGTCTTATGTCAACACCACTTTCAAGTGTTCATTCATCATTATAATTCATATTATGGATTCCCTTTTTCAAGTTACATATTATTAATTTAATGTGATAACTTTAGGTCACTTTAATTCTTTGTTAGCATCACTTTCAAGAGTCTTTAAAATCCTTATCCTTTAACCATATTAAGTCTTAATCTTCTACTCCCAATTCCTTGTATTGAATTAGTCCATTCCTATATTAATTGGGCCTAAAACCGTGGCCCTCACTAAATCCCTAAGTCACATGTTTGTTTTCATTTTAATACACTAGTATCTTATTACTAATTCCCTTGAAGTATTTAGTTCAAATCCCCTCAAACTCACACACTTAAATTCTTTCTCTTAGATCAATTTGTTCAAGTCACCAAACTTAGTCTTTGATTAATTTTGTTTACACATTATGAATCCCTAATCGTCCTCTAATTTCTCATTAGTCAAATTCATCATCCAAGTCACAATTTCCACCATTTCCACCTCCCATGGCCGTGAGCCATCATAGGGCTAGGGTCCAAGCATTTTTCTTTTGTTCTTAGTCCTTATCCATCCAATCATTACCATCTAATTAGGTTATAAGAATTTTAAGTACCCACCCTACTAATGGGGGACTTTGGCCGTGAGCCTCCTTGCACAAGCAAGGGGCATTTGTCTCAAGTTCATCAATTCCAAATCCATGAGGGTTATTACAACATTATCAAAAATCAAATCCATACAAAATTTAAAGGAAGAAATAAAAAAAATAAGAACCAATCATAAGACAATAAAATTTAAAAGAGTAACCCATATTAGGGTTTCTCACAAATACACAAATAACAAGCCTCCAACCACCATTATGGATTGAATAGAGTGATCTCCCTCTTACCAAAGAGGAGAGCACGAAAATGGCCTCCAAGGTGCTCCTTTGTGAATTCGATTTTGGATCCTCCAAAAATCCTAGAAAGCAACCTCAATGAATCAACACCACAACATGAAAAGAGAGTATCCTTGACCATAAAAATGGGCTCAGAACACGAAAAAGAGAAGAGAAGAGAAGAAAGTTGTGATTTTTACCTTAAAGCTTCAAACTTTGCCCTTGAAGAAGATTGGTAAAGATGAGAGATTTTGATGTAGGGTATGGAAGGAAAAGGGTTTAGAATGATAAGGAGAAGCTAGAAATGAGGTTAAGGGAGCAAGAAAATGAAAATGGTGGGAGTGGAGGTGGGTAACCCGAAATGGAGATGAAGGATTTTGATGAAACCTTGTGAAGAAAAGTGGTAGAGATGATGATGGAGAGCAAGGATATATGGTTGATGAAGAGAAAAGATGAAGAAACCTAAGGGAGAGTGGGCTGCAAATTTTGGATGGCCATGGAGTTCTAGAGAGAAGGGAGAGTGAAGGAAGAAGATGAAAGAGTAGAGAGAGAAGTTGTTAGGTTAAGTGTGATAGTTTTGAGAGAGTTAGGTTAAAGTGATTGAAACAATTTTCCCCCCTTTTTCCCTAGGTAAGCCGCGACATTGAGAGAGAGGAGAGAGGAAATTTTCTAGCTTCTCATGTAAGCTAAGGGTAGTTAAGTCTTTTCTTGGGTCAAAGCTTCTAGAAACTTGATTAAAATAGCAATATATTTGAATTAAAGTAGATTTGTTATGACAAAAAGTATATTACATTAGGATAAGGTGATAGGATTTTTATTACATGCTATTATCCATTGGATAATAGTTACAGTTGTCAGAAGTCAGTATTAATAAATCTGACAGATAAATTTTTACGTAGTGTTTTATTATTTCATCTGTTAAAATTTCTCAAAAAACGTGAAACCTTGTAAACTGTGTCTGGCCTCGTGTTTAGTAAGATCCCCCATCGACGTTTCCATAGTTCAAGGTTCTCGGAGAGAATGTCCCATTTCTCTGGTTACGCTCAGTGTGCACGTGAAACGAGGAATATATTAAAATATTCGACGTTTCTGGAAAATTCCCAGAAAATTCTCAAAAATTACAAATATTATAAAACGACTATTCGTCATATAATTTGTCAACTTTTGGAACGTTATAGTTATTTTCTCGACTCGGCCCAATGTGCACGTAAAACGAAGAATATATTAAAATATTTTACGTTCTCAGAAAATTTCAAAAAAATTCTAGAAAATCCCAAATATTATAAAATGAATATATATAATGGAATCAATAAATTGTGGGACGTTACACTGACTCCATGCATAATCATGTATATTCAACTATAATGATATACCTTCCATAATATGCCACAATTTGGCCAAGTTAGATATCAACATGTTCACATATATTTCACAATACACATTTTCCATAATATGCCACAATTTGGCCAATTTAAGCATTAATAGAATTCTTAGTCACAAGCACGAACCTACAATAGTATAGTGTTAATTTCTCAAGAGTGATAGCACACTTTTAGAAATTCATTTCGGGGTTTCACCCTAGCTCAACAAGTCTTATGAGATCATCATAAAGTTCCACTTTAATTAACATCTATTATGGAATCATTATAAAGTTTCACTTAAATTAATATCTCTTATGGATTCATTTTTTAGAGGGATCATCTTGAAGTCCTTATTGAATCTTCATTGCTTTAAATTGCTCAAGTTCCTTAATTTAATCAATTTTGCTCACTTAAAATTACTCTAAGGGTATACAAATTCTCTTGTTCTTCCCTTATGTTCAAAATCATTCTAAGTCTCCATTTTTGCACTACATTTTGTGACATTTTGCTTTAAGAATCCGTGAGCCTCATTATAACAAAGTCTAACCCTTTTTCCTTCACCACAATGTTGATCACTTATCATTTAATCACTTAAGACCCAAGGTTGCACAAAGATCATAACTTAACCCAATAAATCTCCTAGCGGCCGTGAGCCTCCCAATGCTATGAATCTAACTAATCTTTCCACCACATTGTTAATTACTTTCATTAAATTACTTAAGTTCCAAGATTGCTACAAATTTAAGTCTTGAACCCTAACAATTATTCAAGAGACTGTGGGCCTCCCAATGGGTAGGAACCCAAAGTTTTTCATTTTATTCACTTGCCCTTTAACTTTTCATCACCTAAGTTCCAATCTTTACAAAATCACACCTTGAACACCCAAAACTTTGGCATCTTGGCCGTGAATCCAAAAGGGAAAAGAACCCTAAAATCTCTTCACATAACAATCCAAGCAGTCCAATATATTTTTACATAGTCATCAAGACATTTAATAACAATCAATAAATCATACAAGTCAAAATAGCACAAAATCATCAAAAACATCGCAACCAAGAGAGCAATCCCACATGGATTCCTCATCAACAACATAAAGAAAACATTTCCTCACTACCAAGATAGGTTGAAGAGGATTATCTCCCTCTTACCTAAAGGAAAAACATGAAAATGGCCTCTTAGATGGCTTCTTGGTGGCTCGGTTTTTGGCTCCAAAAACCCTAAAAAATCAAGTTCAAAGAATCAACACCAATGGTTGAAAAAGAAGAGATCCATGGTCATAAATATGGCCATAGAAATGAAAAATAGGAAGAGAAAGTGAAGAATCAAAGAGTTACCTTCAAAGTCTCAAACTTTGTTCTTGAGAGAAAGTGAAGAAGATGATGGATTTTGAAGAAGATCTCTAAAGAGAAAATGTTTAGAATGAGAAGGAGTGTGTAGAAATGGTGATGGTGAAGTGAGAAAATGAAAATGGTGATGGTCACCTATTGGGGCTGCAAAAACCGTGAGGGTAAAGGAGAAGAAGAAGAGAGAAAATGGTGAAGATGTGATCTTTATGGATGGATCTAAGAAGAATGATGTCTAGGATGAGTAGTAGCTTAAGAAAAATGAAGACTTGAGATTTTTGCCATGGTAGAGGTGGGTGAAGATGGTGGTGCCATGGAGAGGGTGAAGGAAAAGAGAAGAGGAGAAGGTTGAGAGAAAAGATGAAAATGGAAGGTAGAGAGAGAAAGTGATAGTAAAGTGAAATGAAATGAAATGTGTAATTAAGTGTATTTTGTGTAAGTGTATGGATTAAGATGTGTGGCCACAAAGAGCCCTCAAAAATGTGTGGTGGAGAGGAGGAGAGAAGAAATGTGGCTTCTTGAAGAAGCCAATAGGAAAGTGCAAGGAAGCTTCCTCCAAGCTTCTCCAACAAGCCAAAAGGAAGGTGCTAGGAAGCTTCCTTCCTTTGAAAAGTCAAAGTGATGTCATGGTGATGATGTCATTAAAGTGTTCTCTAAAATATGACTAACACTGTATCGAATTTATTATCAGTGGATAGAAATCACAGTTAACAAAAATTGATATTTATTGTCCAACGGATAATAAAATTTTTCTGTGATTTTTATTTATCATATAAAATCTCAAAAAATATGAAACCTCGTAAATCGTGTCTAGTCTCAGGTTTAGTAAGATCCCCCGTCGATGTTTTCACAGTTCAAGATTCTCGGGAAAAATATCTCATTTTCCCGGCTCAGCTCAGTGCACACGTAAAATGAGGAATAATATTAAAATATTCTCTATTCATAGAAAAATTCACAAAAATCACAAATATTATAAAACAATTATTTATCATAAAATTATTAATTTTCGGGGTGTTATAGATGACATTGTGAGACTTAAGTTTTTTCCTTTTTCTTTAAAGGATATAGCTAAGAGTTGACTATACTCACTGAGACCATGATCTATTGGGTCATGAAATGAGATGACTTAGGCCTTATTTAATAAATATTTTCCCCAACATGAGACTAACACTTTAAAAAGGCAAATTTTCACCTTTGCACAAAAGGACAATAAGACTTTGTATCAGTCTTAGGAGAGATTTAAGGAGTTGTTGAGTATGTGTCATCACCATGGGTATGAGAATTGGTGCTTAGTGAGCTATTTTTATGAGGGACTTACACCTAGAGAGCACCAATTTGTGGAGATGATGTGTAATAGTGAGTTCTTATAGAAAGATCCTGATGAGGCCATAGAATACCTTAATAAGCTTGTTGAAAAAGTTCACACTTGGACTGGACCTAGTGCTACTGAGAGCACAAATAGGTCATAACCTGCAAGAAACCAAAATGGCGGTGGAATTTGCCATATTAGGGAAGAAGATAACTTAAAGGCTAAGGTTAAAATGCTCACTAGGGAGCTAGAGGTGTTAAAGACTAAGGACTTAAAGCCAACACATGTGGCTAATCATGCAAAGTCTTTTATACCATGTTTTGTGTGTGGCAGGGTAGATCACCTCACCTAAGAGTGTCCCACATTTGTTGAGATAAGAAGGTTATACAAGGAGTAATGTAATGCCTTAGGTATGTACAAGAAACTTTTTACACTTTTCTCTGATATAATCTGGGGTAGCACAATCACTCCAATTTTAGCTGGAAGTATGAAAACCAGCCCCCTACACAACCCCCTAGATCATATCATGCACCATATCATGCACCTTCATCTTCTAGGAGTCCTTTAGAAGACACTTTGCAGGCTTTTATTTAGGCACAGGGTAAGAACTATCCATTGCAGAGACCCCTAGCGTAGGCTTAACCCCACTATGAAAGAAGTAGTGAAGAATGAAATGTTGAAACTATTAGATGCAGGAATCATATATCATGTTACTGATAGTAAATGGGTAAGTCTTGTGATTGATAATATGACAGTGAAGACTAGTTTTGATGATAACAAACATGAAGATAATAAGAAGGCCAAGTTCAAGATTTGCTCTAGGACTTAGGATCTTTTGTATGGAGACTTTTCGAATATCTCATTGATTTTGCACGAAAAGATAAAAATGTTTTAAATTAATATTCCAAAATTCAAAGAATGATCTTAATATTTTTTGAAAAATATTTCTGGAAATTTTAAAGTATTCAAAATTGTTTTGAATCGGAGCTATTCGAATAGCCCCCAAGGTATTCGAATAAACCACGGTTAAAACTTCATACGTTTTTCTATTTTCAAAGTACTATTTGAATAGTACATCTGGTATTCGAATAACAAACTTTCCAAAATCTATTTTTCTAAATGATCTATTCGAATAAGCTACAAGGTATTCAAATAGACCTGTTTTACAGAAAACTTCTTTTTACAGAGGTATTTGAATAACTTGAGAGGTAATCAAATAACCTTCTCCAGAATTGTTTTTCTCAAGTCTTTGTGAATCAGTGGTATTCGAATAACCTCAAAGGTATTCGAATAAACCACGGGATCCTGATTTAGAAGGAAACAACCATATTTCAAATTTAATACGTATAATAATGACTCAAGCAACTATTTTCTTCAGAAGCTCTATAAATAGAGACCTTGGGTCATCTTTGCAAGTTGCCTAACTATCTAAATCATTCTTTGCTTGCTTGAAAACGTGATTTATAATTTTTCCATATTTTATGTGCTCTTTTAGCCAAAACTCTGAGATATCCTTAAAGAGCTCTATAGTGCTTCAATTTGTGACATTTACTCTTTCTGAGAGTTTCACTTCATCTTTATTCTGCTTCTTTGTAACGAGGGTGAGGTATCCCTCAAAGGTTTGTAAAGAGGGTGAGGTATGTCTCTAAGGTTTGTGTAAGGGTGAGGTATCCCTGATAAGTGAGGCTTTAACACAAGGGTAGAGTTTCCTTGTGTGTGAAAAGTGCTCTTATTTGTAACGGTTGCAAGCACCTATTTTTAAGCTTGTATTAATAGTGAAAAATCTCGAATTATGTTTCGAGGACTGGGCGTAGGCCACAAGTAGTTTGGTGGCTAAATCAAGATAAATATCGTGCCTGCTCTTCTTATCTTTATCTCTTTATTTGCTGCAATTTCCTTATTATTGCTTATATGTTAATATGCTGCACTTAAAGCTTTCAATTATTTTCTTTATTTTCATATCCTTCTTAATATTTAGCTTCGATGAAATTTGTTTTATAAGTATTTGCGAAAAGTTTTATAACTCAATTCACCCCCTCTTGAGTACTGGAGCCACTTGGTAATAAGTGGTATCCGAGCTAGACTCTTGTTTAAAGAGCTTAGCAGCTTCAAGAGAACATGGCTTCTTCAAATGGTTTTTCAGAGGGATCTTCCATAAACTGACCACCCTTTTTCAATGGGGATGGTTTCACATATTGGAAGGAAAGAATAAAAATCTTCATCAAAGCTATTGATCTAGATGTGTGGGATATTGTTGAAAATGGTGCATTTATACCTACACGAGTGATTGATGGTGTAAAAACTGAGACACCTAGAAGTGATTGGTCTGATGAGGATAAAAGAAAAGTTCAACATAATTTGAAAGCTAAAAACATCATTACCACTACTTTGGGGTATGATGAATTTTTTAGAATTTTAAACTACAAAACTGCCAAAGAAATGTGGGACACTTTACAAGTCACCCATGAAGGTACTAGTGAAGTTAACAGGTCGAGAATCAATTCTCTTACTTACGAATATGAATTATTTAGAATGAACCAAGGAGAAAGCATTCAAGAAATGCAAAAGAGGTTCACCCACATCATAAATCATCTTACATCATTAGGAAAGAATTTTTTAACGAAGATTTGATTAACAAAGTTTTAAGATGTTTGAGCAGGATTTGGCAACCCAAGGTGACAACAATATCAGAATCAAGGGACTTGTCGATAATGACACTAGCAACCCTTTTTGGAAAACTCCATGAACACAAACTAGAGCTGAACAGATTAAGCCAAAGTGAAGAAAATGATAAGAAGAAAAATGGCATAGCTCTCAAAGCCATCACCTTAGCAATTGATAATGATGATGATGAGGATGGAGAAAGCATAGAGAACCTTGAGCTAAATGAAGAATACATCAGCCTTATGATAAAGAAATTCGGTAAGTTTCTCATAAAGAAGGGAAACCAAAGAAGATCACCTTTTCCTCCAAAGAAAACTCATGACAAAGGAGAAAGAACATCTTCAACTCCAACTTGCTACGAATGTGGAAAATCGGGTTACATGAAGATGGAGTGCCTAATTTACTAAAAGAAGATGGAGAAATTTAAGAAGAAACCTTTCAAAGAAAGAAAAGGAAGAAGGGCCTATATAGGATGGGATGATAACGATATGGAATCAACTAACAGCTCAAATAGCGAGGAAGCTAATCTATGTATTATGGCCAAAGGAGAAGAAGATCATGAGAGCAACATTGAGGTAATTTCTAACTATGATTTATCTTCTTCTTATGATGAATTGTAAGAGGCCTTTGAAGAATTGCATGATGAATCACTAAGGCTCACCAAATTAGTCTCTTCGTCTAATAAAATAATTTTTTCTTTAGAAAATCAAATTCTTAATTTAAATAAAGAAATTGAAGAATTAAAAATTGAAAATGAGACTTTAGGATTAATTGACGCTTGCACAACTTGTTCTTCACATACTTCCACTTCTTCATCTTGTTCATCTTGTCATGTTCTTGAGAAAGAAATTGAAGACTTAAAGAACACCCTTACTAAATTCACTTATGGAAGATATAATTTAAATATTTTGCTAGGAAAACAAAGAGTTGTTTTTCAAAAAGTTGGTATAGGATATAACCCGAAGAATCAGTAAAAATCTTATAAAAAAATTTTTGTTCATTCAAGTACTTCTAGTAGCCCATTTATCAAGTGCTTTTGTTGTGGGAAGAAAGGACATAATGCTTCAACTTGCAATGCAAGGAAAAATATTAACACAAAAATTAGAACAAAAATGGTTTGGGTTCCTAAGGGAACTATACCCAAAACTAACATTCAAGGACCCAAGAAAATTTGGGTATCAAAAGTTAAAAACTGAATTTGTGTTATAGGTGTTCTTGAAGGCAAAAAGCTCAAAATGGTACCTTGATAGTGGATGCTCCAAGCACATGACCGGAGACAACTCCAAATTCTCATTCCTTGTTCCTAAAACTCACGGACATGTAACTTATGGAGATAACAACAAAGGAAAGATTCTTTGAGTTGGCAAAGTTGGTAAGAGTCCTAACTCTTCTATTGATAATGTATTGCTTGTTGAAGGACTTAAACACAAACTGCTTAGTATTAATCAATTATGTGATAAAGGAAATAGAGTTATATTTGATTCAAATTATTGCATAATTGAAGATAAAAAGAACAAGCACATTAAAGTTGTTGGTCATAGAGTTAATAATATTTATATGATTAGTCTTGAAGATATATCTTCAAGTGATGCTAAATGTCTCTTAAGTAAGGAAGATGAGTCTTGGTTATGATATAGGAGAATTGCACATATTCACATAGATCACTTGAAAAAGTTAGTTTCTAAAGAGCTAGTAATTGGACTACCCAAGCTCAATTTTGAAAAAGATGAATTATGTGATGCATGTCAAAAGGGAAAACAAGTAAAGGTCTCTTTTAAAGCCAAAAATATTGTTTCAACTACTAGACCTTTGCAACTTTTGCTCATGGATCTTTTTGGACCATCTAGAGTTATGAGCTTTGGTGGGAATTATTATGCCTTATTGATTGTGGATGATTTTTCTAGGTTCACATGGACTTTATTTCTTTCTCACAAAAACGATGCATTTCTAACTTTTAAGAAATTGCCAAAGTTATCTAAAATGAAAAAGGTTTTTCAATTACATTCATAAGAAGTGACCATGATGGTGAGTTTGAAAATATTGATTTTGAAACTTTTTTGTGATGAATATGACATTAAGCATAATTTTTCTACCACTAGAACTCCACAACAAAATAGAGTTATAGAAAGGAAAAATCGATCTTTAGAAGAAATGGCAAGAACTATGCTCAATGAGGCTTCTCTTCCTAAGTATTTTTGGGCGGATGCGATTAGTACCACTTGTTATATAATGAATCGAGCATTAATTAGGCCTATTTTAAAGAAAACCCCTTATGAATTATACAAGGGAAGGAAGTCAAATGTCTTATATTTTCATGTTTTCAGATGTAAATGTTTGTATATGTGCATCTAGTGTTACCCTTATCTATTAGGTGCTATTGGGGTGGTCGTTTCCATGCCCCAAGTGAGCTTAGTAGTGTGTCAATAGCCTAGACTCCTGTCCATAGAGCTTCATGACATCTGGGGTTTCTGTCTTCTAATGATCTCCCTGAGAAGGATCCTTTGGAGGATCAGAACTTCTAGATGTGCACTTGGGCTATTGTACAGTTTGTTTTAAGTCAAACCGTTTACTGCTTTGTTAAATAGTTTGTGGTTTGTATCTATTTGTATACTTTAAAGACAAAATCATATGTATAATTATGGTGTGTATTTAATAGCTTATTTTATTTCATGTTCTGTTTATTTTATTTAATGATGTAATGTACAAAAAGAAAATTTTTCACAACTTATATTATTATATGTTAATAAATAATTTACAACTTGGGTAAGGTTTACTATATTCATCATAAATGTGACATCCTAAGGAGGGTGTTACACCGCAGCCTGACTAGCCCTACCAGGACTTCCACTGGGACTTCCACCTTGTGGTCGCTGTTGCTGATTCCCAGGTGGTCTAGAATAGGGTTTCCTCTAATAGCGGTTTACATTGCTGCTAACCCCCTCTATAGGACCTAAAAGGTCCAAAGTTACGATTTCACGTGTCCCGCGCCTGATCCCTATCTTCCACTCGGTGACACTTGTCCAACAGCTCTGGAAACTAGTTGATCCTCAAGGTTATGACTGCCATTTTTACATCATGCCTCAATCCTTCCTCAAATTTTTGACACTTCCACTCCTCATCCAGTTGGAGTTGGAAATACCTTGAAATTTTGGACAAGCTCTCGAACCTCACGGCATACTCGCTGATAGTCATGTTCCCTTGCCTCAAATTGAGGAACTCCATCTCTTTGACATGTCTTGCACTTGCTGGGAAATACTTCTCCAGGAATTTATCCTTGAATACCTCCCAGGTGATTACTCGGCCTTCAGCTTCTAGTAGTCTCTGTGCTCCGTTCCACTAATCTTTTGCGTCTCCTATCAGCATGAAGGTAGCATAGGTTACCTTTTTGTCATCGGCATCGTTCATGCCTCTGAAAATTTTCTCTAGCTCCTTGATCCAAAGACTAGCCTTCTTTGGATCAAATTCTCCCTTAAACTGAGGTAGGTTGTTATGATGGAATTTCGACAGATTTTGAGCATCACTTGTTGCTTTAAGCTATTGTGCAACCCTTTTCTTGCTGTTGAGCAACTCTCTCTTGTTGTTGTACCATGATGTCCGCCATTCGTTGCATGGCCTCAACCACTGCAGCAATACCTCCTCCACGAGCCATCACTCTTTTTCATATTTAGGCTAAGCAAAACACAAAGAAAGTTAGATGTAACCTTTCGGAAACCAAACACAGAGAATCACACAGCACAAACAAGACAGACCTAACCACAAAACCCAAAAGAAAACTTAAATCGGGGCTCTGATACCAAACTAGTGTAACACCCCCTTTTTGGGAAGGAAGTGTAGCACATAAAGCGAACTCAAACAACAAAACTATTATTTAGACCTGGTTTATTAAATATTGATAATAGCATGCTCATTTGTAACAGTAGAATAATTTGGCGATTTTTTTTTGTCAAAAAATGATAAAACATAATTACAGCCAAAATTAACGAGATGAGTAAACCACACATCCATACATTATATATGTAACGTCCCTTTTTGGCGAGGGAACGTCACATTATTAAACATAAATGAAAATGCGAAAAAATAAAATTTTTCTAAATTAAGACCCGGTTCATTTAGTTTAAGGTTAACTTGTTCGATGCTTTAATACTTGAGTAAAACGACAAGATATATATATATATATATATATATATATATATATATATATATATATATATATATTGTTAATTAATAAATAAAACTAAGTGACGAAGCTAGAATGGCAAAGAAAGAGTAAGACAGAAGCCAAACTCACATATGAATTATACACATATATATATATATATATTGAATATCAATTGTACTTTAGATACAAACCTGGAAATTTCCAAAAAAAACAAAACTATACCTGCCTATGGATTTTACATACACATCCCCCATAATATCAAAATATATAGCCCACCAAAAATAATACATCAGGCCCCCAAAATAAAACCCATGCGTACCATCGCCAGCCTATCGAAAAATCAGTCCCTCGGAGGAGGAGGGACCGTATCAGGGTCCTCAGCAGGATCCTCCTCATCCGAGGAAACCTCCATCGGGACCACAGAGCCACGGGTAGGAGCCCGAGCGGTGGAATCGAAAGAGTCCTCCTGCGGGGTGTAGTAACGATCACCCCACATCTCACGGATGGGCAAGTAGAACTCCAGTCGCAGGCTGACATAGCAGGTGAGAATAGGCGTCTCATGACGTCTCCAGGCAAGAGAAATCGACACGTCCCCTAGGTAGACGCAGCGATCGGAACTTAAGTTGATATACCAACACTCCGGCCCTCCAAGGAAGGTCAGACGCACATTGCCTAGAAATCCGCGCATACGTGCCTCCATCGTCTCCAGTAGACGCTAGTCTTGATCGGGCCAGAAGCCGAGGAAATCAGGGGCTTCAACCTCCTTGCCGTCGTCTTCGGTAGATACCGTATACACACAAGCAGCAAATAATAGGAATACGAGAAAGAGGTAAGACATCCTACCATCATTACCAATTATAGCAGCCAGAAACCACACAGCGCAATGCGCCCAAATAGCAATTCAAAACAGCATTTCCAATTAATAAATAGTAGATCCAACAGTAAGCAAATAAACAATTCCAGGTAGATGTTCATTACAGTAGTGATCAGACAATTCATAGTTACAGAAAATAATGATTTACAATGACAGATTATTTCATGATGCACATGCATGCTTTCCCAAATTCCTACTCCATGGAGCTAGACACAAACAGTCAGAGAAAAAGATCAGGGGACATGTCTGTAACTCGGCTGCCGCGGCCAAAGTGCTAAAATCAATGCACATCCAGGCATTGTACAGACATTCCATGCTCGATCATGATATAGGACAGTGTCTCGGTCCAGATCGTCGGTAGTAGAGCTACCAACTGCCTATTGGCATTGTACAGACATTCCACGCCCAATCATGATATACGACAGTGTCTCGGTCTAGATCGTCGATGGTAGAGCTACCAACTGCCCATTGTGGAGGACCCGCACCCCGACGCCCCCAAGGTCAAACATGACCTACACTAGTCTACTCGCACCGGCACTAAGGTGTATTCAATCTCCTAGGCAACTTGGCCTTATAACAGTCCACAAGACATTCATGATGCATAAGACCCTATGCATGAAGATGTATGATTGACAATTTCATACCATTCCATAATATGCCACAATTTGGCCAAGAGAGCATCAATACATAAATGGTCACTCATATAGACCCACAATGTCATAATATTGAAATCAAATAAGGTAATACATTTCTAAAGTCCGTTATGCATTCTTATTCAAGATTTGGCATTCCTACAAGGATCCGTCACTAAGTAAGTCCTCAAAATCAATTAAGTTTTTCTAAAGCAGTCTATGCTCATACACTTAGAAGATTATTCTAAGGTCTCAAGATCTCACACTCTGTTGTTCTTGCTCTTGAAAAATTCCTCAAGCTTCATGACAAGTTCATTTCTTGGTTCTTTAAAATTTATGAATCTCCGATTTTATTTCATTCTTACAAATTTACTAATTTACTAATCTATTATCTATGTCTTAACCATTTAACTTTTCCAATCTCCAAGATTACCAAAATTTACATATTTAAGTCCCAATTTGCCCTAGAGGCCGTGGCCTCCCTAAAGGGTTCAATCCTCAATTTTTCCATTCCATTGATTTTATACTACACACTTGATTAATTTAACCATTCACTTGTTAAAACTTGTTCACAAAGAACACATCCATTTAACCCTCAAAACCATGGCCACCCAAGCCATCCAAATTTATTTTCTTCCATTTGAAGCCATCCAATCCAATCCAATATATCAATATACACAATCAATCCAATCAAGGTCATGAACTCCATAAAAATCAACATATAAGCATACTAATCACAAAGTCAAAGGATAACCCTCATTAGGGTTTTTCCACAAACAACACAATCAAGGTTCCTAAATGCTAATAGAGGTTGAGGAGGAGTGTTTTCCTCTTACCTAAGTGTAGAAATCAAGAGAAACCCGAAGAAATCTCCTTGTAATTTCGGATTGTATCTCCAAGAAACCCTAGAAATTTTGACTTGATTAGAATAGCATATGGACATGAAAAATGGAGTGTAGATGGTCATTAGAACATCATTGAAACCGAAAATGAAGAGAAGAGAAGAAGAGTCTTGAAGCTTACCCAAAAACCCTAACCTTGAAGCTTGAAGAAAGTGATGAAGATGGTGGAATCTCAAGATGCTCCAAGCAAGAAAGATGTTTAGGAGGGGGAAAGGATTAAGAAAATGTGGTTGGAAGAAAATTTTGTGAAGATTGAGGGTGAGGAAGAGGGTTGGTCGTAGCTCTCATGTAGAGAAAAGGAGGAGAAATGTTTTGTGAAGAAGAAAGAAGAAAGGAAGAGAGAGAAAGTGTTTTAGGTTAAAAATGAATTTTGGGTGATAAAATGAATTAATGAAAGCAAACAAATTTCTTTCCCCTTTGTTTTGGGCTGCTGCCGAGTTTGAGGAGAGAGGGAGGAGAGAGTTTTTAGCTTCCCTTGGAAGCTAAGGGCCATTTGGTCATTATTTGGTCAAAGCTTCTCAAAGAAGCTTTGATTATTTTACATTAAATTTGAATTAAACTGAATTGATTAGACATAAAGTAGATTGCATTAAGATAATGTGATAGGATTTTTATTACATGCTATTATCCAATGGATAATAGTTACAGTTGACAGAAGTCAGTATTTAATTAATCTGACAGATAAATTTCGCGTAGTATTATTTTATTTTATCTGTTAAAATTTCTCGAAAAACATGAAGCCCCGTAAGCTGTGTCCAGCCTCGAGTTTAGTAAGATCCCCCGTCGACGTGTCCATAATTCCAGGTTCACAGAGAAAACATCACGTTTCTCCATTTTCGTTCAGTGCGTACGTAAAACGAGGAATATATTAAAATATTCGACATTTACGAAAAAATCCCAGAAAATTCTAAAAAATTGCAAATATTGTAAAATGACTATTCGTCTAATCATTTCCCAATTTTTAAAAAATTACAGTCGTTTTCCCGACTCTGCTCAATATGCATGCAAAACGAGGAATATATTAAAATATTCGTCGTCTCCGAAAAATTCCGAAAGAATTCACATAAATCACAAATATTAGGAAATGACTATTTGTGCTAAAATAACTAATTTCTGGAGCGTTACACTGACCTCAGCAATTCTTAGCTCAGTGTGCACGCAAAACAAGAATTATATTAAAATATTCGTCATTTCCGAAAAATTCTAGGAAAATTCCTAAAAATCAAGAATATTACAAAATGATTATTTATAATTAAACAGATACTTTTCAGGATGTTACAACACTCTGTTACCAAGTGGCCTCAAACTCAAGAGGGGGGGTGAATTGAGTTTATGAAATATTTTCGCAAATCTTTCACAAAGCACTTGTTTATCAAGTTTTCGTTGAAGCTATTGTTTAATTGAAGTGAATAGATAAATGCGATCAAATGAACCACTTACAAATAAACAAGCCAAGATAGAAAGTATTCAAGCAAAGCTAAATAATGAACTCAACTCAAGCAAATATAATTAAAGCACAAAGTAAAGAGATAGAGTTGAGAAGAACAAACACAAGGATTTATCCTAGTTCAGCCACCCCTTGTGACCTACGTCCAGTCCTCAAGCAAACCACTGGAGATTTTCCACTAAATTTTAAGCTTGAATGGGTGCTTCAAAACCTTTACACAAAAGAGCACTCAACTCCTTGGGATGCCTCACCCTTGAGCTTGAGCCTCAAAACAGGGATACCTCACTCTTTTCACTAGAGGGATACCTCACCCTCTTTACAACCTTTGAAGGATACCTCACCTTCAACAAAGGATACCTCACCTTTTACAATCTTTGAGAGATACCTCACTCTCTTTTCTCTAAAGGGATACCTCACCCCCTTTACAAAGAATCAAAGTGTTTATAAGATGAAACTCTCACAAGAGTAGATTACACAAATTGAAGCCCTATGATGCTCTTCAAGAATATCTCTAAAATATATACAAAAATAAAGCAAAAGAGATTTAATGATGATTCTCGTATTAAAGTGATTGATAGATGTTTCTCAATTGTTGGTTAGCCACAAATGATGCCCCAAGATAAGTATTTATAAGTTTTTAGAACAATAGAGCCGTTAGGGGCTTTTGTGGCAACATTAAATGCCAAGAAAATATAGCCGTTGGGCATGTCGAATCTTTGGTAATCGACACGTGGTTCTCGTAATCGATTACATGACAAGCTAGAACGTGTTCTTCTCAGGCTTTTGGGTTTGTGGTAATCGATTACATGACTTGTGTAATCGATTACACGCCTTCTGACTTTATGGTAATCGATTACAATATTTATGTAATTGATTACATAGCCCTTTGAACGTGTTCTTGGCTTTCTGGGAACATGGTAATCGATTACTAAACATTGGTAATCGATTACACTATACTTTAAACTCATTTTTCACGCCCAATTAAGTCTCTAGGCTATTTTTATCATTGGGGAACTTGGACTAACCAAGATTTGCAAATGTTTAACATAATCCAAGATTGAAATCAACATTTCTTTAAAAAATATGAACTTTGCAAAACAAGTTGATTTATGAGATCTTTGCAAAACCATTTGAATATAATTGAGATACCTTGAGAGCATTTCACATTGACGTTCTAAGACCTATATCTAATATACCTCTTTTGATCTTGGTCTTCTTCTTTTGGTCTTGAACTTTTCTTTTGATCTTGGTCTTCATCTTGACATTGTTATCATCAAAAACTTATTTGATATGCTTCATGACATAAGCATTCACATTCTCCCCCTTTTTGATGATGACAAAATAAACATTGAAAATAGAGAAATATTTACATTTATTTATCTATCAGAGATTAAGCGCATCTCTCCCTCGTAATGTATGCATGAGATAGGATAAATGATTTTCATGTAAAAGTGCAAAGCTCCCCCGTACACATGCAACATATTTCACTAATCTCTCCCCCGTTGGCATTATCAAAAACAACATAAGCATTCAACATTGTATAATTATTTCAGCCCAGCAGGATCAATATTGTAACACCCTAAACTTTTAGGTGAATTACCGTTGTGTCCCGAAGGTACTGTTTTTTGTTTTTCAACTTTAGGATAAATGACCGTTATGTCCTTTTTGTACTGTTTGTTGTTTTTCTGTATGAAATACTGTTTTATTTTTCTGTCTGTGATTTTATTTGAACTTTTTGTGTGATTTGCTCCGGGACAGGAAAATAATATTTTTCGGGTCGGAGAAATCTTATTTTAATTATTCTGAGCCAGGAAAATATAATTGAGATACCTTGAGAGCATTTCACATTGACATTCTAAGACCTATATCTAATATACCTCTTTTGATCTTGGTCTTCTTCTTTTGGTCTTGAACTTTTCTTTTGATCTTGGTCTTCATCTTGACTTTGTTTTCATCGAAAACTTATTTGATATGCTTCATGACATAAGCATTCACACACTCCCCAACTAAAAAGGAATTTCGTCCTTGAAATTTACGTACCTCAAAATAGTTCTGGATGTTGCTCCTTCATCTTGTCTTCCGGCTCCCAAGTCGCATCCCTAGTTGTTTCGTTCCAAATCACCTTTACTAATGGGATCTCCTTGCCTCTAAGTTGCTTTATCCGTCGGTCCTCGATTCTCGCAGGAGGTGCCTCATAAGTTAAGTTCTCTTTTAATTGTACCGTGTCCGGTGCTATGACATGACTTGTTATGGACATTATGACTATCAGGTAATGCCATTTGGGGTGATGAATGGTCCTGCCATATTTGTAGACTATATGAACAGGATTTTTCGTCCGTATCTAGACAGATTTGTCGTTGTTTTTATCGATGACATTCTGATCTATTCTCAGTCTAATGAAGAGCATGCTGAACATCTTGGTATTGTTCTTCAGATTTTGAAGGAAAAGAAGTTGTATGCGAAATTGGCAAAGTGTGAGTTCTGGTTGGAGGAAGTCCAATTTCTAGGTCAAATGATTTCCAAAGAAGGTATTGCGATAGACTCATCGAAAGTGGAGACTGTTTTACAGTGGGAAAAGCCTAAGACGGTGATGGATGTTCGAAGTTTTGTTGGACTTGCTAGATATTACTGGAGGTTTATCGAAGGTTTTTCCAAGATTGCTGGACCGCTTACGCAGCTCACGAGGAAAAGTCAAGCTTTTGAGTGGACGGAAGAACATGAAGCCAGTTTCCAAGAATTGAAGAAGAGGTTAACAACTGCACCAGTGTTAATTTTACCGGATTCTAAGGGAACTTTTGATGTATATTGTAACGCTTCTTACCAAGGGTTAGGATGCGCATTGATGCAAAATCGGAATGTTGTGGCGTATGCTTCTCGACAGTTGAAGGTTCATGAGAGGAACTATCCAGCACATGATTTGGAATTGGCCGCAGTGGTTTTTGCACTGAAAGTATGGAGGCATTTTCTGTATGGAGCAATGTTCAATGTCTTTAGCGATCACAAGAGTTTGAAGTACTTGTTTGATCAGAAAGAATTGAATATGAGGCAAAGGCGATGGTTGGAATTCTTAAAGGATTATGATTTTCAACTCCAATACCATCCGGGAAAAGCTAATGTGGTAGCTGACGCCTTAAGTAGAAAGGTGATTAGTGTTTCGGCGATGATGATAAAAGAGGAAGAATTGATTAATAAATTCCGAGATTTGTGGTTATCAGTGGAATTTGTTCCTGGAAGAATTCGCCTATGGAAGGTGGTGATCATAAATGAATTTCTTGATGTAGTCCGAGATAAATAGAAGGAAGATCCATTTTTGCAAAATGAAAGGGAATTGTTAAAGCAATGTCATAAGGCGACGGTAGAGGAAGGAGCAGGAATTTTAAGGTTCAAAGGAAGGATCTATATGCCGATGATTCTCGAGCTGAAGAAGGGAATCCTAGATGAAGCTCATACTAGTGATTTGAGTTTGCATCCAGGAATGACCAAGATGTACCAAGACTTAAAGAAGTTGTTTTAGTGGCCAAGGATGAAAAGAGATGTAGCGGAACGTGTGGAGTCTTGTCTGGTTTGTCAGAAAGTGAAAGTGGAACATCAGAGGCCAGCTGGTATGTTGCAACCGTTAGCTATTCTAGAGTGGAAGTGGGATAGTATCTCTATGGATTTTGTTACCGGATTGCCGAAGACGAGGAAAGGTCATGATTCGATATGGGTTATAGTCGATAGGCTTACGAAGTCGGCTCATTTCTTGCCAATTAATATTAAGTATTCGTTGAAAAGATTAACCCAGTTATACATCAGTGAGATTGGTAGACTACATGGTGTGCCTACCTGTATAGTTTCTGGCAGAGATCCTAGGTTTACATCAAGGTTCTGGCGAAGTTTACAAGAAGCCATGGGAACTAAGTTGCGGTTGAGTTTAGCTTATCATCCGCAGACTGATGGTCAGACAGAGAGAACTATACAGTCTTTGGAAGATCTGTTGCGAGCTTGTGTTTTAGAGCAACGAGGGAGTTTGGATGAATTTTTATCTTTGATAGAATTCACCTACAACAATAGTTTTCACTCGAGTATAGGGATGGCACCCTATGAGGCATTGTATGGAAGACGATGTCGAAAACCTTTGTGTTGGTATCAAGATGGGGAGAGTATGACTATTGGACCAGATCTTGTACAACAGACTACAGAAAAGGTAAAGATGATACAAGAGAAGATGAAGACAATGCAAAGCAGACAAAAAGAGTTATGTTGATAAACGAAGCCGACCTCTTGAATTTGAGGAGGGTGAGCATGTATTTCTAAGAGTGACTTCTACGACCGGTGTCGGAAGAGTTATTAAATC
Source organism: Ormosia emarginata (assembly GCA_029884605.1). Lineage (NCBI taxonomy): Eukaryota > Viridiplantae > Streptophyta > Magnoliopsida > Fabales > Fabaceae > Ormosia > Ormosia emarginata. Next base: position 18,550,594 of record JAQQTP010000074.1, on the reverse strand, counting down.
TAAGAAACTTACTCCTAAGTTCATTGGACCGTATCAGATTATCCGTCGAATAGGTCCTGTAGCGTATCAGATTGCTTTGCCGCCTTTTCTATCCAATCTACATGATGTATTTCATGTATCCCAGCTAAGGAAATATATTCCGGATCTGATGCATGTTATACTACCAGATGAAGTACAGCTGAAGGAGAATATGACTTACGAGACTTTACCTATTAGAATAGAGGACAGAAAAGTAAAGCAGCTTCGAGGGGAGATGATCGAATTGGTGAAGGTCATATGGAATGATGTGACAGGTGATGCTACCTGGGAGCTGGAAGACAAGATGAGGGAGCAATATCCTCATTTATTCTGAAGTATAACAAATTTCGAGGACGAAATTTTTGTTTGTTGGGGAGAGTTGTAACACCCTAAACTTTTGGGTGAATTACCGTTGTGTCCCGAAAGTACTGTTTTCTGTTTTTCAACTTTAGGAAAAATGATTGTTATGTCCTTTTTGTACTGTTTGTTTTTTTTCTGTATGAAATACTATTTTATTTTACTGACTGTGATTTTATTTGAACTTTTTGTGTGATTTGCTCCGGGACAGGAAAATAATATTTTTCGGGCCGGGAAAATCTTATTTTAATTATTCAGAGCTGGGGGATCTTACTAAACCAAATTCTAAATGATACGGTTAGTAATCTTTTAATTTTTAGGATTTAACTGTATAATAAAATAATTTTATATTATTATAATATTATTTTATTAGTCAGTACAAATAAGCGGTAATGGACCTAGAAATGTTTTGCGAGACCCACGTTTAGCGAAACAGTTAACGTTTTGGAGTAGTAGCTTAATGACTAGGCTTAATGACTAAGCTTAATTAGTGACAAGGCTTAATGACAAGGCTTGGGTTAGCCAATGAGAGCTAAGCTTGGTGATCAAGTTTTAATCCTCACCATTCATCAAATCTAAGGCTTGGATGGAGCCAACCAAGGGGACACCTCCCTTGCATTGAACTCCACGGCCAAGCTTCACTTTGGAGAGCAAAAATCATTTCATTCTCTTACATTTTCTCTCTTATCTCTCTTCCAAAAAATACCAAACTCCATTGATGCTATCTTGAAGCACCATCCGGCCAAGAACCCTAGTTCACCATCCAACCACCCAAAATTTTATCCCACCTACTTTTCTAAACCTAAACACAATTCTAAGAATATCTGTAGTTGAGAGTTCTTGCAAAATCCATCATCTTGAGCTTGAAAAACTACTTGGGAGATTCTACCTTGAAGTTGAAAATCCTAGCTTTTCATTTCTAAATTCTTTTTCAAAGTTCTAAGCCATGATTGATCCATGGTTTAAGCTTTCTTTCATGTTAATAACTTGTAGAAATTTGTTAAGCTTGATAGGTGTCTTAGAGGGGTGAAAACCGAAACCCTAGAAAGGAGTGAAAGAGTGTTTGTCTTTACTTAAGGTAAGAGGAAGACTTGAATCTTATCATCCTTGGGTGGTGATAAGAAAATGGAATTGGTTGTGGTTGTAGAATCCATAAGGATTCCTTTGTGTTATTTGTTATTAGCTTTCCTATTTGTGATTTGTATTAAATTGCATGTCTACAAGCTTTAAATATATTGTATATGTTAGAAATGCATGTATCATTAGTAGGATGTGAATAACAAGTCAAGGATTGTATGAGTGTTCCAAAGAACACCAATGAAGGCTCACGACCTCAACATCAAAGGAGAACCCAAATGTTCTCATCAATTTTCCAAAAGTGTGATTTAATTAACTTGGGGGAAATTGATAAGATATAAATTGTTTTAGAACAAGAAAATCAAATTTTAAATATTAAATGTCAATTTTATGTATTTTGGCCAACATGCCAAAGCCAAGTATTTATGATTTCTAAAATCATTTCCAAATCATTTTTTTAATAAAAAAGAAGCAATATATACTAGAAGGAATTTTATTACAATGAGTTTTGAGAAAATAAAAGGATTAAGATTGAGTTGAAGAAGCTAAAACTAATGATTTTACTGTTAGAAGAAAAATACAGTAGCTTTTGTAAATTTCTAACATATAGCTCATTTTATATTTTGAAGCATGTTAGTAGTTTTCAAAAAGTTTAATTACATGGTTTGTCATATAAATAAAAAGGAATTTTTAACAGAAAAAAATTAGAAAACCATTGATATAGATTTTCTAAGCAAAATACTGTCAATTTTTGCTAACAATAGACAAATAAGATAGAAAAGATATTCAATATAATTTATACGGTATGAAAAATATTCTACGTAGCTCAAACATATTAGATATTATTTTTTATTTATTTAAATAGTGATTTTTAAGGAATTCGGACAAGAAAATGATTTAAAAATCTCACGCGATTGAGAAAACGTTTGAAAAACAGTACGCCATTTCAAAAACAGTAAAATATATTTATGCGATTTAAAAACGTTTGTAAAAACGATAAAATTTTGAAAACGTGATAAAATTTCTACGCGATTGACGAAAACAACAGATTCTTTTCACTGTCGGGCCAAAGTGGTGGACTCGGACAGATTGTGGAACAGTATTGTCAGGTGGGACATACTGTATATATTTGGAATTTTTGCCATTGAGGGTATATTTGAAATTTTTGTCATTGAGGGCATATTTGAGATTTTTGCCGTTGAGGGCATTTTCGTAATTTTTACCATTGGGGGTATTTTGATAATTTTTATCATGCATTGAGTTGTGCCAATTTGGTTGATAATTGGTGGATTGATTGATGAGGTGAATTACATCGTGTTGTCAGTGTGATAAGCGTAGTGTGGTTCAACTTGAATGAACTTGGAGACATTAGTGTGCGGATTATTCCATTTGTGGACAGTTGGTCGCTCCTCTAGGCCGTGGTAACTGGCAACACACTAATGGACTCGACACACACTATACTTAATCAAGATCTTGTGAAATCTATTTAGTACAAGCCTATAGTGACACGACGTTTTGACAGTGTGCTATACCATAATGTTATGATAGTGGGCTATAGACGCAACGTGAGACAGCGGACTAGTTTGGGCAATCGATGGTACTAATAGATTTTGTTGGTCATTCTCTCTGATGTCTGTGTTTTTAGCTCCATGGAGTAGGGTTCAGTCACATTTCATATACTATTATGTCATACATTTTAATGCTATTTATCTATAACATTTTATCCATCTGTAACATTTTATCTATCTGTACCATTATATGTTGTTGTTACATTGAGTTCTGTATTATATTACATATGTGTTATCTTGTATTTTTATTTATGCTATTATAGTATGCTATACTGTATGAACTGTTATACTTGTTGTATTGTCGTTTTCTTATTTACTATGTTTGTGGTGATATAGATTGTCTTACCTCTTTCTTGTATGTGTTATCTGTATATTTTAAATTATGTGATAAAGAGTTTGAGGAAGAGGAACAACCTCTTGAGTGTGAGTATCCCGAGGAGGAGGAAGAGCAGCAAGCCGAAGATCAGTTCTACGATCAAGAACCATCCGATCATCCATATCCTTTGGATTGATTGTGTGAGTATGACACTACCAGGATTCTTTGGATTCGTGCAACTTGAGTTTCACGGAGGCTCTGAAGCCTGGCGTCTGCGAGAGGATAGAGACTTGGTGACGTACGTAGGGCGTCTGACTGTGACCATACGGACGGAGTTTGATGGAGTGCCAATCTTTTCCACCATGTTGTACTTACATGTGGAGTTGCCGCTATCTCTTAGGCATCATTGGGGTGGTATGTTTGAGGCGCCTAGTGAGATCAGCAGTGTATCGACTGCACGGACTCGTGTCCGCAGAGGGTTGAGGCATCCTGGATATCTATCACCTGAAGTTTCATCTGAGAGTGATCCTTCAGAGGGTTAGATATTTATGAAGTGTACTTGGGCGCGTCTGCGTTTGTATATATTGACCTTTTACTGCTTTGTTTATTGTTTTAGTTTTTTTAAAATATTTGTAGTTGTACATTATTTGTATAACCTATGATGGAACAATTTGTATATTATGTGTGATAATAGTGTGCTTATTTTATGTTTCGTGTTATTTTATCTCGTAATATTTTGTGTAATCGAAAAAAATTTACAACCCATATTATTATATAACAAATGTTTTACAACTTGGGTAGACTTTATTTATCTTTATTTTATTTATAAATGTGACATCCCCATAAGGGTGTTATAAATATCAGAGTATAAACAGTTTAGCACATCAGTATGTGATACCAATGACAAATGCATATGAAAAAAATCTTGGGTAGTATTGATCGTTTATGCCAATAGAATTCAGAGTCATATTCAAGAGCAAATAGGGTTAGATAGTATACAAGCAAGGAATCATCATGACATAGCTTGATGGCAGATAAAATGTATATCCCATGAATTTTTGCCTTTTAAAACCCTTTGTAATCGATTACAATGTCTGTGTAATCGATTACGCACGTTCTGGATTCCTGGTAATCGATTACATATGTGGTGTAATCGATTACATGCCTTCTGGAATTGTTGTAATCGATTACATTGGAGTTGTAATTGATTACCTGCTTTCTGACTTGGCTTGGAACGCTTGGCAGAGCCTTTGTAATCGATTACAATGGTATTGTAATCGATTACCAGTTTACTAAAACTCAGTTTTTGCATTTCAAATAGTAAATGACTGATTTTAAACCTTTCAATTTTGTTCCAAAGCATTCCAAATCAATTCCAAACATCATGCAAGCATAGAAACTGATTAGACTATGATCCAAAACACATAATCATGCAAATTTGCTTCTTTTACCAAGAATTACATCATGTTGATGGATTGGTGAAGTTTTTGAGCTTTTTGAGGATCTTTGGCATGATGTAGTACCTGCAAAATAGCTAAAGGGGAACTTCCAATGCTCAAGTTAGTATTCGATTCATAATTGATTAAATCAAGGTAGTTTGTGTAGTAAAAACACCAAATTATGCAGCAAATTTCAGATTATGCAGCAAAAATGAGTTTATGCAGAAAATTGTGCAGCAAGAGTTTGGATGCATGATTAATCCAATATTCCAAGATAAAAAAAAATTATCTAACTCAAGCATTCATTCAAATGCATGATTGATCAATCATTCCTAATTCTCCTCTTATATATGCACTTTAGGGCAAACAATGATCATATTAGGAATGTAATGTCAAGTACAAAGATATTATAATCGAACATACCATTTCAAATAAGAAGTGTACTTATCTAACATATTAACACATATAGAGATATTGTCAAGATATTAAGCTTGAAAAGTACAATTTCAAAACAGGTTAAAACATAAAAACATATCTCCACTTATCAAAAGGTAGCAAGTCCAAGCTTCTTGGAGACAAGGAAGAGAACTTGGAGTATTTTCTGATCTTGTGCTTGCAGCAGCCACTTTTGATATTCCAAAGTCCGTTCTTGGCCTTCAAGCACACCTACAACATACTTCAATGTTTGGCTTTTGGTACCCAAATTCTCTTGGGTCTTTGTGTGTTAGTGTTAGGCAAGGTGCCCTCAGGGATCCAAACCATTTTAGTTCCAATCTTGTTATTGATGTTCTTCCTCACATTACAAGTTGATGCACTATGTCCTTTCTTGTCACAATGAAAACACTTTATAAAAGGACTTGTTGATGAACTTGAGGGAACAAATAAATTCTTGTAAAGTTTTTGTTGATTTTTGGGATTGTACCATAACTAGCCTTTTGAAATACACATTTTTGATTCCCAAGCAATATGTTCAGATTATCTCTTCCAAGGGTAAATTTTGAAAGAGTATTTTTTAAATCTTCAATTTCCTTTTCAAAAGTTTTACATGATGAGCAAGAAAAGGATGTAGATGCATTATCAAGTAAAGAACATGTCATGCATGAGGAATTATCATCAATGAGTCCAAGAGTTTCATTTTCAATTTTAAGTTCCTCAATTTCCTTGTTTAAAGTAGAGATTTTGTTTTCAAAAGAGGAAATTGTTTTCTTGGATGATAAAACAAGTTTTGCAAGTCTCATAGATTCATTATGCAATTCTTCAGATGCATCTTGCAATTCATCATAGGAAGGAGAAGAATTTGATTCAAAATTTGAGGATGTTACCTCTATGTCATCTTCATCTTCATCTTCATCTTCTCCTCTAGCCATGAAATATAGATTGGCTTTCTCATTGTCCGAACAATCGGTTGAATCCATGTCATTTTCATCCCAAGCTATGTAGGCTCTTCTTTCTTTCTTTTCCCTTGAGTACCTCTTCTCATACTTCTCCACTTTCCTTTGATAGATTGGGCACTCCATCTTCATGTGTCCCAATTCTCCACATTCATAGCATTTAGGGGTGGTTGAGGTTCCTTCCCCTTTGTGATAGACATTCTTTGAGGGAAAAGGAGGTCTTCATTGATCTTCATTCTTCTTGAAGAATCTTCCGAATTTCTTTACTAGTAGGCCAAGATTCTCTTCACTAATTTCCAAGCCATCTCCATCATCATCATCATCATCGTTGATCAAAGAGGAGGTGGTCTTGAGAGCAATTCCCTTCTTTTCCTTCTTGTCATGCTTCTCATTTTGATTGAGTCTATTCAGCTCCAACTCATGCTCTTGAAACTTTTCAAAAAGTGTGGCTAAGGTCATAGTTGCTAGATTTCTTGATTCTGAAATAGCCGTCACTTTAGGTTGCCAATCCCTGCTCAAACATCTCAACACTTTGTTAATAAGATCTTCATTAGGAAAAGTCTTTCCCAATGAAGCAAGATTATTTGTAATATGTGTGAAACGTTTTTGCATTTCTTGAATGCTTTCACCTTGGTTCATTCTAAAAAGTTCATACTCATGAGTGAGAGTATTTATCCTTGATCTTTTCACTTCACTAGTACCCTCATGAGTTACTTGTAAGGTGTCCCACATTTCTTGGGCGGATTTACAATTTGAGACTCTAAAGAACTCATCATACCCCAAAGCAGTGGTAATGATGTTTTTGGCTCTCAAATTGTATTGGACCTTCTTTTTATCATCATCCATCCATTCACTTCTTGGTGTATTAATTCTTACACCATTTACAACTTGCATGGGTACAAAAGGACCATTTTCAATAGCATCCCACACATCCAAGTCAATAGCTTCAATAAAAATTTTCATTCTTTCTTTCCAATAAGCATACCCATCCATATTGAAAAAGGGAGGTCTATAAAGAGAAGAACTTTCAGAAAAATCATTTGAAGAGGCCATCACTTTCTCTTGAAGCTGCTAAGCTCTTTACACAAGAGCCTAGCTCTGATACCACTTGTTACCAAGTGGCCTTTAACTCAAGAGGGGGAGTGAATTGAGTTTATGAAATATTTTCGCAAATCTTTCACAAAGCACTTGTTTATCAAATTTTCGTTGAAGCTATTGTTTAATTGAAGTGAATAGATAAATGCGATCAAATGAACCACTTACAAATAAACAAGCCAAGATAGAAAGTATTCAAGCAAAGCTAAAAAACGAACTCAACTCAAGCAAATATAATTAAAGCACAAAGTAAAGAGATAGAGTTGAGAAGAACAAACACAAGGATTTATCCTGGTTCAGTCACCCCTTGTGACCTACGTCCAGTCCACAAGCAAACCACTCAAGATTTTCCACTAAACTTCAAGCTTGAATGGGTGCTTGAAAACCTTTACACAAAAAGAGCACTCAACTCCTTGGGATGCCTCACCCTTGAGCTTGAGCCTCAAAACAGGGATACCTCACCCTTTTCACTAGAGGGATACCTTACCCCCTTTACAACCTTTGAAGGATACCTCACCCTTTACAATCTTTGAGAGATACCTCACTCTCTTTTTTCTAGAGGGATACCTCACCCCCTTTACAAAGAATCAAAGTGTTTACAAGATGAAACTCTCACAAGAGTAGATTACACAAATTGAAGCCCTATGATGCTCTTCAAGAATATCTTAAAAATATATACAAAAACAGAGCAAAAGAGATTTAATGATGATTCTCGGATTAAAGTGATTGATAGATGTTTCTCAATTGTTGGTTAGCCATAAATGATGCCCCAAGATGAGTATTTATAAGTTTTTAGAACAATAGAGCCGTTAGGGGCTTTTGTGGCAACATTAAATGCCAAGAAAATATAGTCGTTGGGCATGTCAGAATGCTGGTAATCGATTACAGGGTTCTGGTAATCGATTACATGACAGTTAGAACGTGTTCTTGGCTTTCTGGGTTTGTGGTAATCGATTACATGACTTGTGTAATCGATTACACGCCCTCTGACTTTATGGTAATCGATTACAATATTTATGTAATCGATTACATAGCCCTTTGAACGTGTTCTTGGCTTTCTGGGAACATGGTAATCGATTACAAGACTTGTGTAATCGATTACAAGGCTTCTGTTTAGCTTGTAATCGATTACTAAACATTGGTAATCGATTACACTATACTTTAAACTCATTTTTCACGCCCAATTAAGTCTCTAGGCTATTTTTATCATTGGGGAACTTGGACTAACCAAGATTTGCAAATGTTTAACATAATCCAAGATTGAAATCAACATTTCTCTAAAAAATATGAACTTTGAAAAATAAGTTGATTTATAAGATCTTTGCAAAACCATTTGAATATAATTGAGATACCTTGAGAGTATTTCACATTGACGTTCTAAGACCTATATCTAATATACCTCTTTTGATCTTGGTCTTCTTCTTTTGGTCTTGAACTTTTCTTTTGATCTTGGTCTTCATCTTGACTTTGTTATCATCAAAAACTTATTTGATATGCTTCATGGCATAAGCATTCACATTCTCCCCCTTTTTGATGATGACAAAATAAACATTGAAAATAGAGAAATATTTGCATTTATTTATCTATCAGAGATTAAGCGCATCTCTCCCCCGTAATGTATGCATGAGATAGGATAAATGATTTTCATGTAAAAGTGCAAAGCTCCCCCATACACATGCAACATATTTCACTAATCTCTCCCCCGTTGGCATTATCAAAAACAACATAAGCATTCAGCATTGTATAATTATTTCAGCCCAGCAGGATCAATATTGTAACACCCTAAACTTTTGGGTGAATTACCGTTGTGTCCCGAAGGTACTGTTTTCTGTTTTTCAACTTTAGGATAAATGACCGTTATGTACTTTTTGTACTGTTTGTTGTTTTTCTATATGAAATACTGTTTTATTTTACTGTCTGTGATTTTATTTGAACTTTTTGTGTGATTTGCTCTGTGACAAGAAAATAATGTTTTTCGGGCCGGGGAAATCTTATTTTAATTATTCGGAGCTAGGAAAATATAATTGAGATACCTTGAGAGCATTTCACATTGATGTTCTAAGACCTATATCTAATATACCTCTTTTGATCTTGATCTTCTTCTTTTGGTCTTGAACTTTTCTTTTGATCTTGGTCTTCATCTTGACTTTGTTATCATCAAAAACTTATTTGATATGCTTTATGACATAAGCATTCACACACTCCCCAAATAAAAAGGAATTTCGTCCTCGAAATTTACATACCACAAAATAGTTCTGGATGTTGCTCCTTCATCTTGTCTTCCGGCTCCCAAGTTGCATCCCCAGTTGTTTTGTTCCAAATCACCTTTACTAATGGGATCTCCTTGCCTCGAAGTTGCTTTATCCGTCGGTCCTCGATTCTCGCAGGAGGTGCCTCATAAGTTAAGTTCTCTTTTAATTGTACCGTGTCCGGTGCTATGACATGACTTGGGTCAAGTAAATATTTACCCAGTTGTGACACATGGAAGACATTGTGTATGTTGGAAAGGAAAGGGGGTAAGACTATCTGGTAAGCTACTGGACCTATCCGGCGAAGAATTTGGTAAGGTCCAATAAATTTTGGGGTGAGTTTTCTATATTTCAAAGCCCGGCTGACCCCAGTCGTGGGTGTGACTTTCAAGAATACATGTTCACCTTCTTCAAACTCAAGGGGCTTTCTCCTCTTATCCGCATAACTCTTCTATCGGCTCTGAGCAGTTCTCATCTTCTCTTGAATCATTTTGACCTTATCAGTTGTTTGTTGTATGATATCCAGTCCAATCGTGAGACGTTCACCGTCTTGATACCAACACAAAGGTGTCCGACACCGTCTTCCGTATAGAGCTTCATAGGGTGCCATCCCTATACTCGAATGGTAACTGTTGTTGTAGGTGAACTCTATTAATGGTAGAACTTCATCCCAACTTCCAGTCTGTTCTATAGTATAAGCTCTAAGCAAATCTTCTAGAGATTGGATCGTTCTTTCCGATTGACCATCGGTTTGTGGGTGGTACGCCGAACTCAGACGTAACTTTGTTCCCAATGATGCTTGTAGACTCTGCCAAAATTTTGAAGTAAACCTCGGATCCCTATCCAAAACAATACTCGTAGGCATACCATGCAGCCTTACGATCTCTCCAATATACAGCTGGGTTAGCTTCTCCAGACTATACCTTATGTTGTTCGGAAGGAAATGAGCTGACTTTGTAAGCCGATCAACTATTACCCAAATCGAGTCGTGTCCCTTCCTTGTCCTTGGCAAGCCCACAACAAAATCCATTGCAATGCTATCCAATTTTCGTTCAGGAATAGACAATGGTTGCAGCAATCTTGTAGGTCTTTGATGTTCTACCTTAGCTTTTTGACAAACTAGGCAAGTCGATACGCATCTAGTGACGTCATTCTTCATTCTATGCCACCAGAACAACTTCTTCAAGTCTTGGTACATCTTCGTTATGCCCGGGTGCATATTCAACTTATTGGTGTGAGCATGTTCCACGATATACTGCTTAAGCTCTTGGTCACGGGGAATACAAACTCTACCCTGAAATCTCAGAATTTCATCCGTTTCTTCCTCGAATTCTATTTCCTTGCCTTGCCTCATCAGTTCTCTGACTTCTTACAAGAATTCATCGACTTTCTGCTTTTCCTATATGTCATCCATTAGTTCATTTGAAATAGTGACCATGTTCATACAAATCTTTCCGGGTTCTAACTTAACGAATGACCAAACATCTCTAAACTGTTCGATGAGCTCTCTTTCCTTGATCATCAGGGCAGAAGCACTGATAGTCTTTCTGCTCAAGGCGTCTGCCACGACATTCACTTTGCCAGGGTGGTACAACAGCTGGAATTCATAGTCCTTCAGGAATTCCAACCATCTTCGCTGCCTCATGTTCAGCTCCTTCTGATCATACAAGTATTTCAAGCTTTTGTGATCACTGAAAACGTTGAACGTCGCTCCATAAAGGAAATGTCTCCATATCTTCAGAGCAAAAACCACAGCTGCTAGTTCCAAGTCATGTGTCGGATAGTTCTTTTCATGCACTCGCAACTGTCGCGAAGCATAAGCTACCACTCTTTTGTGTTGCATAAGAACAGATCCCAATCCTTGGTATGAAGTGTCACAGTACACCTCGAATGGCTCATTCGGATCAGGTAGCACCAATACTAGTGAGGTGGTTAACCGGTTCTTCAACTCTTGGAAACTTTGCTCGCAGCTATCGATCCATTCAAAAGTCTGGTTCTTCTTTGTCAATTGAGTGAGCGGTCCAGCAATTTTGGAAAATCCTTCTATGAACTTCTGTAATATCCGGCTAAACCCACAAAGCTATGAATTTCTGTTACTGACTTCGATCTTTCCCACTGTAGCACTGCCTCTACTTTTGACAGATCCACCACAATCCCTTCCTTTGAGATCACGTGGCCTAGAAACTTCACCTCATCTAGCCAAAACTCATACTTCGACAGCTTGGCATACAATTCTTTCTCCTTCAGAATCTAAAGAACTATGCTGAGGTGTTCAGCATGATCCTCCCGATTTGGGGAATATATCAGGATATCGTCAATGAAGACGACAACAAACTTGACCAAGTACGGACAAAAGATTTTGTTCATGTAGTCCATGAAGATAGTAGGTGCATCCATTACACCAAATGGCATCACAAGGTATTCGTAATGACCGTATCGGGTACGAAAAGCAGTCTTGGGTATATCCTCCGTTTTCACTCTTATTTGATGGTACCCAGATCTCAGATCGATCTTCGAAAATACCGTTGCTCCCTTTAGTTGGTCCATCAAATCATCGATTCTTGGGAGTGGATATTTGTTCTTTATTGTCAGTTTGTTCAACTGTCTATAGTCCACACACAATCTTGAGGTACCGTCCTTCTTCCGAACTAATAACACTGGCGCTCCCCACGGCGATACACTCGGCCTGACGAACTGTTTCTCCAAAAGCTCCTCTAGTTGTTTCTTAAGTTCTGCCAATCCTATTGGCGACATCCGATAAGGTGCTATAGACACGAGACCAGCTCCCGGTACAAGGTCAATAGCGAACTCTATCTCACGCGTCGGCGGTAAACTAGGTACATCTTCTGGAAAGACTTCAGAGAACTCCTTCACTACTAGAATAGCACTTAGATCAGCCTCGCTCTTGATTTTCAAAGAAGATAGCAGCATGTATCCTTGAGCTCCTTCTTTCAAGAAAGCTCGTACTTGGTTGGCCATCAAGTATCTAGAATCTTCATCCATAAGAAAGACTATGGTTTTTCTAGAGCAATCTAACAGAACATGGTTGGAAGACAACTAGTCCATCCCTAGGATTATGTCTAATTGTGACAAAGGTAGACATATTAGATAGACAAAAAAGACTCGACCTTCAACAATTAGGGGACACTTCAAATAGACTTTGGTAGTAACTACCGGTTTGTCAGTAGGGGTTGAGACAGTCAAATCAAAGGGTAGTTCAGACACAGGTAAGCCAAGTCGTAGCACACAGTCATAGGATATGAAAGAATGGGTTGCCCCAGAGTCATACAGTACTTTTAAAAGATTACCTTCTATGGCGCCTTCTCCTTGAATCAGGTCTTCGGATTCGAAGGCTTCAGCTTCGCTCATGGTGTAAACTCGACCTCCGGCTTACGGTTTCTTAGCTTGAGTTGCATTGATTGAAGGTTCAGTCTTTGCTTGGTTACAATCTCTAGACATGTGGCCCGGTTTTCCACATTTGAAGCAGATAAATTCTTTGATTGTGCAGTCTCTCGTGTCATGATCTTTCCCACACTTTAGGCATTTAGAGGGATATGCCATATTTTGACCAGTCCGGTTCCCAGTAGAAGCTCCACCGGAATTTCTGCCAGTTGGTTGCTGGCTCCCCGTTGGTCGGGAATAGGGCTTCTTTTGGAAGCGGTTTGAACCACTGCCCCACCTCTTTGGGACCTTGCAGGCCCAAAGTTCCTGCTCCTTGAGTCTCTTGCCTGTTCCAAGTCTTCCACTTCACAGCAAGTGTCCAACAGCTCTGAGAATACCTTAATCTTTAGGGTGATGACAACTTTCTTCACCTCGTATCTTAGTCCCTCAGTGAACTTCCAACACTTCCAAGCTTCATCTAGTTGATGCTGAAAATGCATGGAAAACTTCTCCAAGTTCTCAAATTTGGTCGCATATTCACTGATGGTCATGCCTCCTTGTCTCAGGTTGAGGAATTCCATCTCCTTTGCATGTCTTGCACTAGTAGGGAAGTACTTATCCAAGAATTTTTCCTTGAACAAGTCCCATGTGATGTCACGCCCTTCGGCCTCCAATGCTCTCTGGGCTCCGTTCCACCAGTCTTCGGCATTGCCAACAAGCATAAAGGTAGCGTAATTCACCTTCTTATCTTCAGCACAGTTCATGCTACGGAAAACCTTCTCGAGTTCCTTGATCCACAAACTAGCCATGTCTGGATCAAATTCTCCCTTGAACTGCGGAGGGTTGTGGCGACGAAATTCTGCTAAGTTTTGTGCATCTGCAATTGCCTCAAGTTGTTGGATAGCTCTCTCTTGTTGTTGAGCAAGACGCTTATTTTGCTGTGCGATGACTTCCGCCATCCACTGCATCACTTCTACAACAGCTACCATATCACCGCCTCTCGCCATCTTACTTTCTCTTGAATCAAATTAACTGAAAAACACAGGAAAGGACAGAGAGATTCATTCAAAACACCAATCACAGAGATTCACACAGCACAAACAAGACTGACTCACACACAAGATCCAAAGTAACACAAACCGAGGCTCTGATACCAACTTAATGTAACGTCCCTTTTTGGCGAGGGAACGTCACATTATTAAACATAAATGAAAATGTGAAAAAATATTTTTTTTCTAAATTAAGACCTGATTCATTTAGTTTAAGGTTAACTTGTTCGATGCTTTAATACTTGAGTAAAACAACAGTATATATATTTTTTGTTAATTAATAAATAAAACTAAGTGACGAAGCTGGAATGGCAGTAAAGAGTAAGATAGGAAGCCAAACTCACATCTGAATTATACGCATATATATATATATATATATATATATATATATATTGAATATCAATTGTACTTTAGATACAAGCCTGGAAATTTTCAAAAAAAACAAAACTATACCTGCCCATGGATTTTACATACACATCCCCCAGAATATCAAAATATACAGCCCACCAAAAATAATACATCAGGCCCCTAAAAAAAACCCCTGGCAGCCATCAGCAGCTACCAAAAAAATTAGTCCCTCAGAGGAGGAGGGACCGTATCAAGGTCCTCAGCAGGATCCTCCTCATCCGAGGAAACCTCCATCGGGACCACAGAGCCACGGGCAGGAGCCCGAGCGGTGGAATCGAAAGAGTCCTCCTGCGGGGTGTAGTAACGATCACCCCACATCTCACGGATGGGCAAGTAGAACTCCAGTCGCAGGCTGACACAGCAGGTGAGAATAGGCATCTCATGACGTCTCTAGGCTAGAGAAATCGACACGTCCCCCATGTAGACACAGCGATCGGAACTCAAGTTGATATCCCAACACTCCGGCCCTCCAAGGAAGGTCAGACGCACATCGCCTAGAAATCTGTGCATACGTGCCTCCACCATCTCCAGTAGATGCTAGTCTTGATTAGGGGCTTCAACCTCCTTGCCGTCGTCTTCGGTAGATACCGTATACACACAAGCAGCAAATAATAGGAATACGAGAAAGAGGTAAGACATCCTACCATCATTAACAATTATAGCAGCTAGAAACTAAATGGCACAACGTGCCCAAATAGCAATTCAAAACAACATTTCTAATTAATAAATAGTAGATCCAACAGTAAGCAAATAAACAATTCCAGGTAGATGTTCATTACAGTAATGATCAGACAATTCACAGTTACGGAAAATAATGATTTACAATGATTGATTATTTCATGATGCACATGCATGCTTTCCCAAATTCCTACTCCATGGAGCTAGACACAAACAGTCAGAGAGAAAGATCAGGGGACATGTCTGTAACTCGGCTGCCACGGCCAAAGTGCTAAAATCAATAATTCTCACGTGCACATCCAGGCATTGTACAGACATTCCATGCTCGATCATGATATAGGACAATGTCTCGGTCTAGATCGTCAGTGCGTTTGCATCGGTTTGCCCCACGAGTAGAAGAGCTACCAACTGCCCATTGTGGAGGACCCGCATCCCGACGCCACTAAGGTCAAACACGACCTACACTAGTCTACTCGCACCCGCACTAAGGTGTGTTCAATCTCCTAGGCAACTTGGCCTTACAACAGTCCACAGGACATTCACGATGTATAAGACCCTATGCATGAACATGTATGATTCACAATTTCATACCATTCCATAATATGCCACAATTTGGCCAAGAGAGCATCAATACATAAATGGTCACTCACATAGACCCACAATGTCATAATATTGAAATCAAATAAGGTAATACATTTCTAAAGTCCGTTATGCATTCTTATTCAAGATTTGGCATTCCTACAAGGATCCGTCACTAAGTAAGTCCTCAAAATCAATTAAGTTTCTCTAAAGCAATCTATGCTCATACACTTAGAAGATTATTCTAAGGTCTCAAGATCTCACACTCTTTTGTTCTTGCTCTTGAAAAATTCCTCAAGCTTCATGACAAGTTCATTTCTTGGTTCTTTAAAAGTTATGAATCTCCGATTTTATTTCATTCTTACAAATTTACTAATTTACTAATCTATTATCTATGTCTTAACCATTTAACTTTTCCAATCTCCAAGATTACCAAAATTTACATATTTAAGTCCCAATTTGCCCTAGAGGCCGTGGCCTCCCTAAAGGGTTAAATCCTCAATTTTTCCATTCCATTGATTTTATACTACACACTTGATTAATTTAACCATTCACTTGTTAAAACTTGTTCACAAAGAACACATCCATTTAACCCTCAAAACCGTGGCCACCCAAGCCATCCAAATTTATTTTCTTCCATTTCAAGCCATCCAACCCCATCCAATATATCAATATACACAATCAATCCAATCAAGGTCATGAACTCCATAAAAATCAACATATAAGCATACTAATTACAAAGTCAAAGGATAACCCTCATTAGGGTTTTTCCATAAACAACACAATCAAGGTTCCTAAATGCTAATAGAGGTTGAGGAGGA
Source organism: Ormosia emarginata (assembly GCA_029884605.1). Taxonomy (NCBI): domain Eukaryota; kingdom Viridiplantae; phylum Streptophyta; class Magnoliopsida; order Fabales; family Fabaceae; genus Ormosia; species Ormosia emarginata. The sequence continues at coordinate 18,534,168 of JAQQTP010000074.1, read as the reverse complement.
GTGTGTTCATCTTACCTAAGTGTAGAAATCAAGAGAAACCCGAAGAAATCTCCTTGTAATTTTAGATTGTATCTCCAAGAAATCCTAGAAATTTTGACTTGATTAGAATAGCATATGGACATGAAAAATGGAGTGTAGATGGTCATTAGAACATTATTGAAACCGAAAATGAAGAGAAGAGAAGAAGAGTCTTGAAGCTTACCCAAAAACCCTAACCTTGAAGCTTGAAGAAAATGATGAAGATGGTGGAATCTCAAGATGCTCCAAGCAAGAAAGATGTTTAGGAGGGGGAGAGGATTAAGAAAATGTGGTTGGAAGAAAATTTTGTGAAGATTGAGGGTGAGGAAGAGGGCTGGCCGTAGCTTTCATGTAGAGAGAAGGAGGAGAAATGTTTTGTGAAGAAGGAAGAAGAAAGGAAGAGAGAGAAAGTGTTTTAGGTTAAAAATGAATTTTGGGTGGTAAAATGAATTAATGAAAGCAAACAAATTTCCTTCCCCTTTGTTTTGGGCTGCTGCTGAGTTTGAGGAGAGAGGGAGGAGAGAGTTTTTGGCTTCCCTTGGAAGCTAAGGGCCATTTGGTCATTATTTGGTCAAAGTTTCTCAAAGAAGCTTTGATTATTTTACATTAAATTTGAATTAAAGTGAATTGATTAGACATAAATTATATTGCATTAGGATAATATGATAGGATTTTTATTACATGCTATTATCTAATGGATAATAGTTACAATTGACAGAAGTCAGTATTTAAATAATCTAACAGATAAATTTCGCGCAATATTATTTTATTTTATCTGTTAAAATTTCTCGAAAGACGTGAAACTTCGTAAACTGTGTCCAGCCTCGGGTTTAGTAAGATATCCCATCGACGTGTCCATAATTCCAGGTTCATGGAGAAAACATCGCGTTTCTCCAGTTCCGTTCAGTGTGCACGTAAAACGAGGAATATATTAAAATATTCGACATTTTCGGAAAAATCCCAAAAAATTCTCAAAAATTGCAAATATTGTAAAACGACTATTCGTCTAATCATTTCCCAATTTTTGAAATATTACAGTCGTTTTCCCGACTCTGCTCAATATGCACGCAAAACGATAAATATATTGAAATATTCATCGTCTCCGAAAAATTCTGAAAGAATTCACATAATTCACAAATATTAGGAAATGACTATTTGTGGTAAAATAACTAATTTCCGGAGTGTTACACTGACCTCAGCAATTCTCAGCTCAATGTGCACGCAAAATAAGAAATATATTAAAATATTCGTCATTTCTGAAAAATTTCAAGAAAATTCCTAAAAATTAAGAATATTACAAAATGATTATTTATAATTAAACAGATACTTTTCGGGATGTTACAATATATATATATATATCATAAATGTTTAGATACATCAACAATTATACAAAAGAAATAGAAGCGTTACATGCCCCAAAAAGGATTATACATTTGCAGCCCACCAAAAAGACAAAACATCAGGCCCCTAAAGCGATATACAGCCCAACCACCCAAAAGGGCTAACAAAAATAGACATGCCCTCATGAACCAACTAAGGAGGAGCCTTAGATAGGTCCTTCTCGGGATCTTCCTTAGAAGAGGAAATCCTTATAGGAGCGGCTGACCCACGACCAGTAACTCATGAGGTGGACAGAAATGAATCTGAACCCTCGCGTGGGGTGTGCACACGCTCACCCCATACCTCTTGCATAGGCATGTAGAACTCAAACCAAACATGAAAATCAAAAGAAAACACAAAGGGATCATAACGACCCCATGCTAGATACACAGTCACGTCTCCAACATAAACAAAATGCTCAGTGTCAAAATCCATATGCCAACTGTCCCCACCTCTATAGAACCTCAAACTGGCATACCCCTAAAAGCCACGCGGATGGGATGCCATTTCTAAACAAATAACTAATCAAGATCAGGCCAAAAGCCAGGGAATTCGTGTACTTGCCCTTCTTCGTCGACGTCTTCAAAGAAGCACATAAATAAACAGAATAATAGAAATACAAAAAAGAATGTGAGACATCCAGCATTCAATACTAAATATGATAGTAAAGATGCCCACATAGCACAACAATAATATTAACAGTAATAATATCAAGTGATAAAAAAATAGCAACAGAATCTTAGATAATAAGCAGTTAAATAGTTCAAACAATCATAACATCAATAAGAGAAATAATTCTACAATAACATAAATTCACGTTAGGTAAAATATGTGATGGACAATGCACATGCACGAGGTACCAAAAATCCTACACCATGGAGCTAGACATAAACATCGGAGAGAATGATCAAAGAGACATATCAGTATCTCGTCAACCTAAAAATTAAGTGCTTCAGAAATCAATAATTTGCGCAACAAGGCTTTATACATGGCATTCTTCACAAGATCACGATACAGGATAGTGTTTTAGTTCGGATCGTCAGTGTGTAACGCACATAGATCTAGCCACCGCAGCACAATCGTCATTATACCACGGTCACTAGGTCCAAGCGTGTCACAATATCAAATATCCAGTATTTTCAAATTTAGATTTATAAGATAATTAGAGATATTTCCATTATGCATAAATAGGAAATACGAGCCATGATATGAAATATAATTATATTGTCTCGCAACACAAAATACAACATTAGCTTAATACAGAGTATACATCCATCATCCTTACATAAATTAACGTACAATAATATAAAATATAGGTTTTACATAGCATAGCATAACTACCATATAAAAGTTTGACCTTCCCCGAAGTATAATGTAACACCCCTTTGGGGATGCCACACATATAAAGAAAAATAAAATAAATAAATAAAATCTACCCAAGTTGTAAAACATTTGTTAAATAATATTACATATTGTAAGATAATTCTTGATAAACATAATATTGTTAAATAAAATATGCGGAAATAGCAAATAAACAAAACAACATTACTTATAATATACAGATGATTTAAGTTATAAGTTGTACAAATAATTTTCAACTAAAACTACAAATATTTAAACGAAAACAGTAAATAAAGCAATAAAAGAGTCAATATATAAAGACATACACAAACGCTCCCAAAAAAAACATCATGCATATTTAATCCTCTGAAGGATCACTCTCAACATGAAAATGATCATCAGGAGACAAATATCCCGGATGTCTCGACTCTCAGCGGACATGAGACCGCGCAGTCGATACGAGTGTCATCTCACTAGGCTCAGTGGATATCCCACCCCAATGACGCCTAATGGATAAGGGTAACTCTAAGTGTAGAAATACGGTCGTAGTCATGATCGACTCTCCATCAAATCGATGACGTAGAGTCACAGTCAGCCGTCCTACATATGTCACAGAATCTCGATCTCCTTGCATGCCAAGCCAATGAACCTCCATGAAACTCTAGTCAGTACAAACCCCAAAAATCCCGCACCGCCATCTCCCACAATCAATCCAAAGGATATGGATGATCGGATGGTTCTTGGTCGTCGAACCGATCTTCCTCTTGCTTTGTTCCTCTTCTTCCTCGGGTACGAATCTCTAGAGGCTGTTCCTCTTCCTCAAACTCTTTACCATATAAACAGTATATACAAAAAAACACATACAATAAAGAGGTAAGACAATCTAAAATCACCACAAACATGGCCAATAAGAAGACGACAAACAACAGACATACAGTTCATGCAATATGAAAAGCTATAACATTAATAAGTAACAGAGTAGTGTAAAGATTCAAAAAGATTTAAATATCCCAACAATATACCATCACGTATAAAATAAAACAAGAAACAAATGATACAATACAACAATAGATAAAACAAATACAAGAAACAAATAAATCAATATCAATATAATAAACAGATAAGGCAAAATAAATAGATAAGACAAAATAAATAAATAGATCCCAATAAATAAATATAAGACACACCCTACTCCATAGAGCTAAAAAAACACACAAGTATCAGAGAGAATGACCCGCCAAATCTATTAGTACCACGGCTGCCCAACCAAACTATTGCGCTGTCTCACGTCGCGTCTATAGCCCCACGACACAAGAATCCATTATCCAGGCGTGGTGTAGTTCACGGTCTCACGTTGTGGCACTACAGGCAATGTACTATTAGATTTCACGAAATCTCGATTAAATATAGTGCGTGTCGAGTCCATTAGTGTGCTATCGGTTTACCACGGCCCAGCGGAGCTACCAACTGTCCACATATGGGATACCGTACACTAATGTCTGTAAGTCCATTAGAACAATGAACCACACTACGTTTATCGCATCGACAACACGATGTGATTCGTCTCGTCAACCCATCCACCAAAAATTTGGCATAAACTCAATACATAATTCCAAAGTATGAAATTACGAAAATGCCCTGAAGATAAAATATGCCCTCAATGGCAGAAAAATAGAAAGCCTGTACGGGTTCACATTTTTCCGACAGCATAAAATAAATACATCAACGGTCAATCGCGTAGAAATTTTATCTCGTTTTCACAATTCCGTCGTTTTTACAAACGTTTATAAATCGCGTAAATATATTTTTCTGTTTTTAAAATCGCGTAGAATTTTTAATACGTTTTCTCAATCGCGTAGGATTTTTAAATCATTTTCTTGTCCAAATCCCTTAAAATTCATTGTTTAAATAAACAGAAATAATAATTAATACGTTTAAACTACGTATAATATTTTTCATATCGTATACTGTCTTTTGGACATCTTTTCTATCTTATTTGTCCGTTTTTACTAAAAATTGACAATTTTTGTTTAGAAAATTAATAATAATGGTTTCCTAATTTTTTTCGTAAAAACTCGTTTATTTAAATAAACCGGATAATTTAATCTTTTAAAAACTCCTAACATGCTTCAAAATATAGTAGAGTCATATGTTAGAAATTCTTAAAGATTACTGTATTTCCTTTATAACAATAAAATCATTAATTTTAATTCCTCAAATTAATTCTAATCTATTGATTTCTTAAAAACTCTTTTTAGAAAAAAATTCTTGTTAACATATAATGCCTTCTTTATACTTGAAAATGGTTTGGAATTGATTTTAGAAATCAAGAATATCTAGTTTGGCATGTTGGCCGAATTTCCTAAATCTTTTGAAATTGATTTCTAAATTATTTCTCATCTTCTAAATATATGTCAAACTTATTGTATTGTCTAAATTCATTTAACCATTGTTTTAGAAAATGGTTTTTGAAATCAACACATTCATTTTAGGCATGTTGGTCGAAAATACTAAGTCTTACCATTTGATTTCTAAATTCATTTTCTTTGATCTAATCAACTTGAAACCTTCTTAATTCTCCTAGATTAATTAAATTACCTTTTAAGAAAATTAAGAGAACATTTTGGTTCTCCATTTGGTTAGTGGCCGTGAGCCTTGGTGTGGTGTTCTTTGGAACACACATGCATTTCCTTGACATGTTATTCACATCCTATACATTATCATGCCATTCTATACTTTATCATGCAATCCTAACACATGCAATATTATCAAAGCTTATAGACATGCAACTTAAAGCTTGTAGACATGCAATTTATTACAAACAACAAATAGGAAAGCTACTAACAAATACACAACCACATCAAATAAGCTACTAACAAGCACACACATGAATCCTTATGGATTCTACAACCACAAAATCAACTCCATCTTCTTACCACCATCCATAGGTGATAAGATTTGTCTTCCTCTTACCTTAAATGAAGACAAAAGGTTTCTTTCACTCCTCCTAGAGCTTCGGTTTTCCTCCTCCAAAAACCTAGCAAGCTTAAACAAAAACTACAAATTACTAACCATTGAAAAAGAACCTAAACCATGGATAAATCATGGCTTAGAACTTTGAAAAAGAATTTAGAAAAGAAAAACAAGAGATTTCACCTCCTTGGTACAAACTTCCAAGTAGGTTTTCAAGCTTCAAATGTAAGATTTTGAAAGAACTCTCAACTAGAGATGTTCTTAGGATTGTGTTTAGGTTTAGAAAACTTGGTTAGAAGAAATTTTAGGTGGTTGGATGGTATAGTATCAAGCTTGGCCGAATGGTTGAGAAAGGAAGCTACAATGGTGTTTAGGGTTCTTGGATGAGAGAGAAGAGAGAAAATGCATGCAAGCAAAGTGATTTTTGGTCTTCCAAATCTCACTTGGCCGTAGACATCATGGCTTGCAAGGTGGACATTTGCTTGGCTTCATCCAAGCCCTTGGATGCATCAAAGGTCAAGATTAAGCCTTGATTAGCAAGCTTGTTTCCTATTGGTTGCTCCTAACCTAGTCATTACCCTTAGTCACCATGCTTAGTCACTAATAACCTAGTCATCAAGCCTTAGTCACTATGTTCAAGAACATTCCTCCACTAATCATGTTTAATTAAGTTACTAAGTTAATTGGTTTAGCTAAACGTGGGTCCCGCAAAACATTTTCGGGTCCACTTTGTCACTAGGTTATATTGACTAATAAAATAATATTATAATACTACAAAATTATTTTATTTGTGAGTTAAATCCTAAAAATTAAAAGATTAATTTTAGGCTCATTCAATCGGGTTTAGTAAGATCCCCGCCTCGAATAATTAAAAACAGATTTTACCGGTCCGGAAAAATATTATTTTCCCGCCCGTAGCAAATCACACAAAAAGTCCATATAAAATCACAAACAGTAATATTGGACACTAAATCAAGTAGAAAACAATTAAAAACAACAAAAACAGTACAAACAACACATTTGGGACGTAATGGTCATTTTTCCATTTTTTCTCACAACGTAGTTAATCATTCAAAAAGTTCAAATAAAATTACAGACAGTATTAATTGTCTGTATATCTTCCAGAAAAATTAAAACAGTAGCTCGGAAAAACTTTTATTTTACCGTCTCGAAACAAATTACGTAAAAAGACCAAATAAAATTTGAGCCTGTATAAACGTATTTGTATTTCATGCGTAAATCGAGAAACAGTAAAATAGGGACACAACGGTCATTCACACGAAAGCTTGAAAAACAGCAAACAGTACATTCGGTATATTTTCTAAAAATTGGGGTGTTATAATTCTCCCCAACAAATAAAAATTTCGTCCTCGAAATTTGTTGTTCCTCAAAACAGATGAGGATACTGATCCTTCATTTTATCTTCCAGCTCCCAGGTAGCTTCACCCGTCACATCATTCCATATGACCTTCACTAGCTCGATCATTTTCCCTCGAAGCTGCTTTACCTTTCTGTCCTCAATTCTGACAGGTAAAGTTTCATAAGTCAAATTCTCCTTCAGCTGCACTTCATCTGGCTGTATAACATGCGTCAGATCTGGTATATACTTTCGTAACTGAGACACATGAAACACGTCATGCAGATTCGACAGAAACGGCGGCATAGCGATCTGATACGCTACAGGACCTATACGTCGGATAATCTGATACGGTCCAATGAACTTAGGAGTAAGTTTCTTAGACTTAATAACTCTTCCGACACCAGTCGTAGGAGTAACTCTTAGAAACACATGCTCACCCTCCTCAAATTCAAGAGGTCGTCTTCGTTTATCCGCATAACTCTTCTGTCTGCTTTGCGTCGTTCTCATCTTCTCTTGTATCATCTTTACCTTTTCCGTAGTCTGTTGTACAAGATCTGGTCCAACAGTCATGCTTTCCCCATCCTGATACCAACATAACGGTGTCCGACATCGTCTTCCATACAATGCCTCATAAGGTGCCATTCCGATGCTTGAGTGAAAACTATTGTTGTAGGTGAATTCTATCAGAGATAAAAATTCATCCCAACCTCCTCGTTGTTCCAAAACACAAGCACGCAACAGATCTTCCAAAGACTGTATAGTTCTCTCTGTCTGACCATCTGTCTGTGGATGATACGCTGAACTCAGTCGCAACTTGGTTTCCATAGCTTCTTGCAGACTTCGCCAAAACCTTGACGTAAACCTCGGATCTCGATCAGAAACTATACATGTAGGTACACCATGTAATCTGACAATCTCACTGATGTACAACTGGGTTAATCTTTCCAATGAATACTTAATATTAATTGGTAAGAAATGAGCCGATTTCGTAAGTCTATCGACTATAACCCATATCGAATCATGACCTTTCCTTGTCCTTGGCAAACCAGTAACGAAATCCATCGATATACTATCCCATTTCCATTCTGGAATAGATAACGGTTGTAACATTCCAGCTGGTCTTTGATGTTCCACTTTCGCCTTTTGACAGACTAGATAAGTTGACATACACCTAATAACATCACTCTTCAATCCATGCCACCAGAATAACTTCTTCAAGTCTTGGTACATCTTTGTTATACCTGGATGCATACTCAATAGACTAGTATGAGCATGTTCCACAATATATCGCCTCAGCTCCCGGTCACGAGGAACACAGACTCTACCCCGAAACCTCAGAATTCCATCAGTTCCTTCTTTGAACTCTATTGTCTCGTCTTGCTTTATTTGTTCTCGTATTCCTTACAAAAATTCATCGGCATTCTGTTTTTCCCTTATGTCTTCCATCAGCTCGCTCGAGATAGTAACCATGTTAATACAAATTTTCCCCGGTTTTAACTCAACAAATGACCACACATCTCTAAACTGTTCAATGAGCTCCTTTTCCTTGATCATCAGAGCAGAAGCACTGATAATCTTTCTACTTAAGGCGTCAGCCACGACATTCGCCTTGCCAGGGTGGTACAACAATTGAAAATCATAATCTTTCAAGAATTCTAACCATCTCCGCTGCCTCATGTTCAGCTCCTTCTGATCATACAAGTATTTCAAGCTCTTGTGATCACTGAAGATGTTGAACGTTGCTCCATAGAGAAAATGTCTCCATATCTTCTTCGAGCAAAAACCAAATGGCCAATTCCAAATCATGCGTTGGATAATTCCTCTCATGAACCTTCAATTGTCGAGAAGCATATGCCACAACGTTCCGATCTTGCATCAACACGCATCCTAGCCCTTGATAAGAAGCGTCGCAATACACATCAAAAGATTTCGTCGAATCTGGTAGGATCAACACCGGTGCAGTTGTTAATCTCTTCTTCAACTCTTGAAAACTGGCTTCACGTTCTTCCATCCATTCAAAAGCTTGACTTTTCCTCGTAAGTTGTGTAAGTGGTCTAGCAATCTTCGAAAAACCCTCGATAAACCTCCGATAATAACCAGCAAGTCCAACAAAACTTCGAACTTCTGTTACCGTCTTAGGTCTTTCCCATTGTAAAACAGTCTCCACTTTTGATGGGTCCACTACAATACCTTCTTTAGAAATTACATGACCTAAAAATTGGACTTCTTCCAACCAGAACTCACACTTAGCCAATTTCGCATACAGCTGCTTCTCCCTCAAAATCTGAAGAACAATACCTAGATGCTCAGCATGCTCTTCCTTGGATTGAGAATAGATCAGAATGTCATCGATAAAGACAACAACAAATCTGTCTAAATAAGGACGAAAAATCCTGTTCATATAATCCATAAATATGGCAGGAGCATTCGTCACTCCGAATGGCATTACCTGATACTCATAATGTCCATAACGAGTTCGAAAAGCAGTTTTCGGCACATCTTCCCCTTTTACACGAATCTGGTGATAACCAGATCTCAGATCTATCTTGGAAAATATCACAGCTCCTATTAACTGATCCATCAAATCGTCAATTCTTGGAAGCGGATATTTATTCTTGATAGTCACCTTGTTCAGCTGACGATAATCCACACAAAGCCGAGACGTTCCATCCTTCTTCTTGACCAAAAGCACTGGCGCACCCCATGGTGAAACACTAGGTCGCACAAACTCTTTCTCCAACAGCTCCACCAATTGCTTCTTCAGCTCCTCCAATTCCACTGGCGACATACGATACGGTGCAATTGAGATAGGACCTGTTCCTGGTACTAAATCAATTGAAAACTCGATCTCCCTCTCAGGTGGCAAACCAGGTACGTCATCAGGAAAAACATCAGGAAACTCGTTGACAACAGGAATAGTATTCACATCCTTCTCATTCTTAACTTCTAGAGAAGACAATACCATATATCCCTCAAGCTCCATCTCTTAACAAAGACTTGACCTTAACAAAGAGCTTAAGAACCCGACTTTTCTTCCTTAGGAAAAACTATGGTTTTACTTGCACAGCCTATAAGGATATGGTTAAAACATAACCAGTCCATCCCTAAAATTACATCTATCTCAACAAGAGGTAAACAAATCAAGTTGACCATAAACAAACGGCCCTTCACAACAATAGGACAATCCAAACAGATCTTAGATGTAACAACAGGTTTAGCAGTTGGCGTAGATACACTCAATTTAACATTCAGAGAAGACACAGACAACTTCAATCTTTCCACACAATCATAGGAAATAAATGAGTGTGTAGCACCAGAATCATACAACACAGTCAAAAGATTACCTCTAATGTCTCCTTCTCCTTGAATAAGATCATCAGACTTAGAAATATCAGATCCCATCATTGTATATACTCGTCCTCCTGACCTTGGTTGAGTACTTCCAGATTTTTGCTGATTAGCTCTAACATACCGAACAACAGGTTTCTTCTCTGGTCGAGTACAATCTTTTGACATATGCCCAGGCTGTCCACAGTTAAAACAGACTGTCCCCTTGATTGTACAATCTGGAGATATATGGCCCTTCTTACCGCACTTAAAACACGTTGGCGTAAACACCACCTTCTGCCCTGCTCCACTACCGCGTACACTTCCTCCAACTGGCGGTCGTTGAGATTGATTTCCTTGTGGTCTAGAATACGGCTTACGTTGAAACCGATTCGTATTGCTACCTCCACCTCTTTGAAACCTTACCGGTCCAAAGTTACGATTCCTCTGATCTCTCGACGGCTCAAGCTCCTCAAGTCGTGCACATGCATCTACCAAAGCATGAAACTGAGTTATTCCCAAGGATACCACTCCTCGTTTCAGTTCCACTCTTAACCCTGATTCAAACTTCCTACATCTCCACACATCATCTTGCCGTGTCTGAGCATAATTTGAGAATTGAGACAAATTCTCAAACTTTGTGGCATACTCATTCACCGTCATATTTCCCTGTCGCAAACCAAGAAATTCCATTTCTTTGGCATGCCTAGCACTCGCATGAAAATACTTATCCAGAAAAGCATTAGAAAACACTTCCCATGTGATCTCAGTCCCTTCAGCTTGCAATACTCGGCGGGTTCCTCTCCACCAATGTTCTGCATCTCCTCTCAGCATGAAAACAGCACAAGTCACCTTCTTATCATCTACGCATCTCATTCCTTCAAAGATCCTCTCCAAATCTTGCATCCACTGACTTGCTTTCTCCGGATCCACCTCGCCTCTAAATTGTGGCGGATTATGACGCCTAAACTCAGCCAAATTTAGGGTATCAGCAGTAGCATCTTGCTGTTGAGCTGCTCTCAGATTTTGCTGAGTAATCACTTCAGCCATCTGCCGCATAGCCTCAGCAGCCGCAATCATAGGGTCCACATCACGATTCATGTTCGTACGTCCTCTACCTCGTCCAGACATCTTCTTTCTTCAAACAAACAAAACAAAATTAGATACATCCTTTTAGACACTTCCGAAAGGATATAAATCACAGAGAATCACACAGCACAAACAAAAACAGACCCAACCACAAGCCCAAAAGACTCTAACTTGGGCTCTGATATCAACTAATGTAACACCCCTTTGGGGATGCCACACATATATAGAAAAATAAAATAAATTAATAAAATCTACCCAAGTTGTAAAACATTTGTTAAATAATATTACATATTGTAAGATAATTCCTGATAAACATAATATTGTTAAATAAAATATGCGGAAATAGCAAATAAACAAAACAACATTACTTATAATATACAGATGATTTAAGTTATAAGTTATACAAATAATTTACAACTGAAACTACAAATATTTAAACGAAAACAGTAAATAAAGCAATAAAAGAGTCAATATATACAGACATACGCAGACGCGCCCAAAAAAAACATCATGCATATTTAATCCTCTGAAGGATCACTCTCAACATGAAAATGATCATCAGGAGACAAATATCCTAGATGTCTCAACTCTCGGGGGACATGAGACTGCACAGTCGATACGAGTGTCATCTCACTAGGCTCAGTGGATATCCCACCCCAATGACGCCTAATGGATAAGGGTAACTCTAAGTGTAGAAATACGGCCGTAGTCATGATCGGCTCTCCATCAAACCGATGACGTAGAGTCACAGTCAGCCGTCCTACATATGTCACAGAATCTCGATCTCCTTGCAGATGCCAAGCCAATGAACCTCCATGAAACTCTAGCTGTACAAACCCCAAAAATCCTGGCACTGCCATCTCCCACAATCAATCCAAAGGATATGGATGATCGGATGGTTCTTGGTCGTCGAACTGATCTTCCTCTTGCTTTGTTCCTCTTCTTCCTCGGGTACGAATCTCTAGAGGCTATTCCTCTTCCTCAAACTCTTTACCATATAAACAGGTATATACAAAAACACACATACAATAAAGAGGTAAGACAATCTAAAATCACCACAAACATGGCCAAAGAAGACGACAAACAACGATATACGCTTCATGCAATATGAAAAGCTATAACATTAATAAGTAACAGTAGTGTAAAGATTCAAAAAGATTTAAATATCCCAACAATATACCATCACGGATAAAATAAAACAAGAAACAAATGATACAATACAACAATAGATAAAACAAATACAAGAAACAAATAAATCAATATCAATATAATAAACAGATAAGACAAAATAAATAGATAAGACAAAATAAATAAATAGATCCCAATAAATAAATATAAGACACACCCTACTCCATAGAGCTAAAAAAACACACAAGTATCAGAGAGAATGACCCGCCAAATCTATTAGTACCACGGTTGCCCAACCAAACTATTGCGTTGTCTCACGTCGCGTCTATAGCCCCACGACACAAGAATCCATTATCCAGGCGTGGTGTAGTTCACGGTCTCACGTTGTGACACTACAGGCAATGTACTATTAGATTTCACGAAATCTCGATTAAATATAGTGCGTGTCGAGTCCATTAGTGTGCTATCGGTTTACCACGGCCCAACGGAGCTACCAACTGTCCACATATGGGATACCGTACACTAATGTCTCCAAGTCCATTAGAACAATGAACCACACTACGTTTATCGCATCGACAACGCGATGTGATTCGTCTCGTCAACCCATCCACCAAAAATTTGGCATAAACTCAATACATAATTCCAAAGTATGAAATTATGAAAATGCCCTCAAGATAAAATATGCCCTCAATGGCAGAAAAATAGAAAGCCTGTACGGGTTCACATTTTCCCGACAGGGAAAAATCCTCAAAAGCCTGTACGGGTTCACATTTTCCCGACAGCATAAAATAAATACATCAACGGTCAATCGCGTAGAAATTTTATCGCGTTTTCACAATTCCGTCATTTTTACAAACGTTTATAAATCGCGTAAATATATTTTTCTGTTTTTAAAATTGCGTAGAATTTTTAATACGTTTTCTCAATCGCGTAGGATTTTTAAATCATTTTCTTGTCCAAATCCCATAAAATTCATTGTTTAAATAAACAGAAATAATAATTAATACGTTTAAACTACGTATAATATTTTCCATACCGTATACTGTCTTTTGGACATCTTTTCTATCTTATTTGTCCGTTTTTACTAAAAATTGACAGTATTTTGTTTAGAAAATTAATAATAATGGTTTCCTAATTTTTTTTTCGTAAAAACTCTGTTTATTTAAATAAACCGGATAATTTAATCTTTTAAAAACTCCTAACATGCTTCAAAATATAGTATGAGCCATATGTTAGAAATTCTTAAAGATTACTGTATTTCCTTTATAACAATAAAATCATTAATTTTAATTCCTCAAATTAATTCTAATCTATTGATTTCTTAAAAACTCTTTTTAGAAAAAAATTCTTGTTAACATATAATGCCTTCTTTATACTTGAAAATGGTTTGGAATTGATTTTAGAAATCAAGAATATCTAGTTTGGCATGTTGGCGAATTTCCTAAATCTTTTGAAATTGATTTCTAAATTATTTCTCATCTTCTAAATATATGTCAAACTTATTGTATTGTCTAAATTCATTTAACCATTGTTTTAGAAAATGGTTTTTGAAATCAACACATTCATTTTAGGCATGTTGGTCCGAAAATACTAAGTCTTACCATTTGATTTCTAAATTCATTTTCTTTGATCTAATCAACTTGAAACCTTCTTAATTCTCCTAGATTAATTAAATTACCTTTTAAGAAAATTAAGAGAACATTTTGGTTCTCCATTTGGTTAGTGGTCGTGAGCCTTGGTGTGGTGTTCTTTGGAACACACATGCATTTCCTTGACATGTTATTCACATCCTATACATTATCATGCCATTCTATACTTTATCATGCAATTCTAACACATGCAATATTATCAAAGCTTATAGACATGCAACTTAAAGCTTGTAGACATGCAATTTATTACAAACAACAAATAGGAAAGCTACTAACAACAAATACACAACCACATCAAATAAGCTACTAACAAGCACACACATGAATCCTTATGGATTCTACAACCACAAAATCAACTCCATCTTCTTACCACCATCCATTGGTGATAAGATTTGTCTTCCTCTTACCTTAAATGAAGACAAAAGGTTTCTTTCACTCCTCCTAGAGCTTCGGTTTTCCTCCTCCAAAAACCTAGCAAACTTAAACAAAAATTAAAAATTACTAACCATTGAAAAAGAACCTAAACCATGGATAAATCATGGCTTAGAACTTTGAAAAAGAATTTAGAAAAGAAAAACACGAGATTTCACCTCCTTGGTACAAACTTCCAAGTAGGTTTTCAAGCTTCAAATGTAAGATTTTGAAAGAACTCTCAACTAGAGATGTTCTTAGGATTGTGTTTAGGTTTAGAAAACTTGGTTAGAAGAAATTTTAGGTGGTTGGATGGTATAGTATCAAGCTTGGCCGAATGGTTGAGAAAGGAAGCAACAATGGTGTTTAGGGTTCTTGGATGAGAGAGAAGAGAGAAAATGCATGCAAGCAAAGTGATTTTTGGTCTTCCAAATCTCACTTGGCCGTAGACATCATGGCTTGCAAGGTGGACATTTGCTTGGCTTCATCCAAGCCCTTGGATGCATCAAAGGTCAAGATTAAGCCTTGATTAGCAAGCTTGTTTCCTATTGGTTGCTCCTAACCTAGTCATTACCCTTAGTCACCATGCTTAGTCACTAATAACCTAGTCATCAAGCCTTAGTCACTATGTTCAAGAACATTCCTCCACTAATCATGTTTAATTAAGTTACTAAGTTAATTGGTTTAGCTAAACGTGGGTCCCGCAAAACATTTTCGGGTCCACTGTCACTAAGTTATACTGACTAATAAAATAATATTATAATAATACAAAATTATTTTATTTGACAGTTAAATCCTAAAAATTAAAAGATTAATTTTAGGCTCATTCAGAATTGGGTTTAGTAAGATCCCCCGCCTCTGAATAATTAAAAACAGATTTTACCGGTCCGAAAAAATATTATTTTCCTGCCCCGTAGCAAATCACACAAAAAGTCCATATAAAATCACAGACAGTAATATTGGACACTAAATCAAGTAGAAAACAATTAAAAACAACAAAAACAGTACAAACAGCACGTTCGGGACGTAATGGTCATTTTCCCATTTTTTCCCACAACGTAGCTAATCATCCAAAAAGTTCAAATAAAATTACGACGATTAATTGTCTCAGTATATCTTCCAGAAAAATTAAAACAGTAGCTCGGAAAAACTTTTATTTTACCGTCTCGAAACAAATTACGTAGAAAGACCAAATAAAATTTGAGCCTGTATAAACGTATTTGTATTTCATGCAGAAATCGAGAAACAGTAAAATAGGGACACAACGGTCATTCACACGAAAGCTTGAAAAACAACAAACAGTACATTCGGTACATTTTCTAAAAATTGGGGTGTTACATATAACACATGTAAGGAATGGTCCTGCACCTGATCTTCTTCAGTGTTTCCGATAGGGAATACTCGCCCTTGCGACACTTCCAGATGGATGGGAGCACGAATATTCATTATAATCGAAGCCTCTCTAGGGAAGAGGCGACGGTTATCCCACATTTTCCCAATGGGTATAGGGAACTCCACATATATAGGAACATAAGATATGTTCATACCAGCTTCAAGTTCATTACCGCACTGAACTAGGGTCACATCCCCAATGTGAGTAACATGCTCTGCTTCAAGGTCAAAATGCCAGGCTTCCAATCCACTATGAAACTGTATCCACGTGCGAAACAGAGGAGGTTGTGCAGATGCCATCACAAGGAAACAGAAGTCGATCCTTAAAACCTAACTAATCGGACTCAATTCACGCTCTTCACTATCTTTATCCAATACAACATAAAACAAGGTAATACAGTAAAAAGGTGAGACACCTAACTTTCAGTACCATTATAGCAGTAAGAAGACAACACGGCGCAGAGCGCCCACATAGCAACACAGTCCACATATTCATTAATAGTAATAGTAGAATTTATAGCAAAGTAGTACAATTATAAGCAATGATATCTCAAGCAATCAACACAATATCCAGATAATTATTCCAAAAATAAAATAGATATTTTCATAGTCACAAGTGTTCATGCTCAATAATTTATGAGACCGATAATAAATAGTGCACAATGCATCATGGTACCAAAATCCTACTCCATGGAGCTAGACATCAACATTTTCGAAGTGAATGATCAAGGAGTAATGCCAGTATATCGTTAGCCTTAAAAATAGTGTGCTGCATCTCATAAAAATATTTGCGCAACAATGGCTTATACATGGCACCTCAACAGTTGATCGCGATATATGACAGCGTCTCAGTTCGGATCGTCGGTGTGTTTGCATCGATCTACCCCACGGCACAGAGGAGCTCACAACTGTCCATGTGAGGAACCCGCACCCCGACGCCCCCAGGGCCAACCACTATGACCCTACGCTTAGTCTATTCGCACCCACACATAGATGTTATTCAACTCCTAGGCATACATCGCCTTTCTAACAATGTTTGTAACATCCCAAAAATTAATAATTTTAGGATAAATAGTCGTTTATAATATTTATGATTTTTGGGAATTTTTATGTATTTTTCTATGAACGTGAAATATTTTAATATTATTTCTCATTTTACGTGCGCGCTAAGCGGAGTCGGGAAAATGAGATATTTTTCTCGAGAACCTTAAACTGTGGAAACATCGACGGGGGATCTTACTAAAGCCGAGGCCAGACATGATTTATGAGGTTTCACATTTTTCGAAGTTTTTATCTGATAAATAAAAATCGCAGAATAATTTTATTATCCATTGGATAATAAATATTAGTTTTTAACTGTAATTTCTATCCGCTGATAATAAATATGATACAACATTAATCATATTTAGAGAACACTTTAATGACATCACTATGGTGACATCATCACCATGACATCACTTTGACTTTTCAAAGGAAGGAAGCTTCCTAGCACCTTCTTCTTGTCTTGTTGGAGAAGCTAGGAGGAAGCTTCCTTGCACCTTCCTAAGGGCTTCTTCAAGAAGCCAATTCTTCCCTCCTCCTCTCCACTGCACATTTTTGAGATCTCTTTGTAGCCACACAATTTAATTCATACACTTACACAAAATACACCTAATTACACATTTCACTTCAAATCACTTTACTATCACTTTCTCTCTCTAACTTTCATTTTCACTTTTCTCCAACTTCTCTCTATCTTCTCTTCTCTCTTCTCCTCCTTCTCTCTAACTCCACGGCACCCACACCCTTCCACACTCCATGGATGCTTGATTTCAAGCTTCAATCTTGCTTGAATCTACACTTCCATTGAAGATCTTCCTCTCTTGTTGGAACCACTCTCTAAAAAGCTCATCTTTTCTCCTCCTCCTCTCATTTTTGGCCAAGACACCATTTTTGGAGTCTTCAATCTTTTCTTCCAAACAACCATATTTCCTTGATCTCTATTACATTCTAAACACTTTTCTAGTTGGAATCATCTTCAAAAACTCAACCTTTCCTCTCCATTTTCTCACCCTCTTCCACAGCCAACGCCATCATTTTTGGCCATCCAAGCTTTTTCGGTAAACCAACCCTTGATCTTGAATCTAGACACCTTTCTAAGCAACTTTCATGTTGTGACCATCACCAAAATCATCCATTTTTGTTTTAGATCTATCAAGCTTCAAAGTTGGAAACTTTAAGGTAAAGTTCATGACTTTTCCACCTTTTTCTCCTCATTTTGTGATCCTTGATCTCTTGGGTGATCAAGGGTTCCTTTTCTAAGCTTTGATGATGATTTTGATGAGTTTTGATGTCCTTAGGATTTCCTTGAAGGTGTAGTACGAAAATCCCTACAAGGAACCAAGAGGCTTGCTTCCTTGTGTTGTCTTCAAGAGGTAAGAGGGAGATAATCCTCTTCAACCTATCTTGGTAGTAAGGAAACCTTTGTGTGATTGTTGATAGAGAAATCCATGTTTGTATGTTCACTTTGTTTGGTGATTTTGCATGTTTAAGTATTCTTGAATTGGATTAATGCTTGAATGGTGACTTTGAATGTATTGGATGTGTTGAAATTGCTTGATCACGTTAGGGTTGTGATAATCACATATTTTTTTCATTAAGAAACCCTTATGTTTAGTCATTTACACTCTCCATATTCTTAATTGATTGAGTTTGGTATGATTTTGTGAGTTTAAGCTCAAAATGGTCCTAATTGAATATTTTCAGCATTATTGAGATTTGACACTGTTTCTGTATTTTGGCCATAACTTGAGTTCCTAATATCTAATAATCATGAATTTTACCTTGTAGGAAAGCTAGGAGGAAGCTCTACAACTTTGATGAAGATCTCGAAGTCCTACACAGATGAAGAACATTTTTTGAAAAAATGAAGTCTAATGGGTCAGTTTGAGCTTGTAAGTCGGAACAGAGGTGCTGAAGTTGGGTTTGAGCAACCTGCGGCATTTGGGTCATATCTTAGGCTGTAGGAAGCCAAATTGGACGATCCAGATATGCATGTTATAGCCAAGACAAAGATCTACAACTTTCATGAAGAGTACTTTTCATGGATCTGAAGTATAGTTGGTCGTTTTTGGCTTCCAAGTCAGACAAGAAATTTTCGTCCTCAACCACCCACTCATTCATCCACTAATCCACCCACTCATCCACTAATCCACTCATTCATCCACTAATCCACCCACTCATCCACTAATCCATCCACTCAACCACTTCACTCAACCACCCCACTCATCCACCTACTCCCTTTTGTCATTTTGTTACCCTAGACTTTTATAAAAGGCACCATTGGTTATCATGAATAACAAGTTGTATTCTCCTTCATTTCTCTCATAGTTTCTTCATAGTTTCTCATAGCTTTTGTATATTTTGATGCTCCCCTTCATGGTAATGGAGGGCTAAGCTACTTTCGGTCAATTTAGAACTCTTGAAGAGATTGTGGTTTGGATTCTTGAGATCTTGGTTATGTATTGTATTTGATTTGTAATTGAATTCCTCTTTTCTTCTTCTTGATCTTGAATGGTGATTCTATTTATGTTGATCGGATTTGATCTTGGTTTAAGATTGAGATTTGTGATGAAACTTAGAACTGATTGATCTAAATTAATCACAGAATTGAAAAGGTTAGGTTACTGATTTGTGCCTAAGTTAATTGAATTCGGTACTTGAAATTAACATAGATATTCATGAATGGTGTGATTGCGGATTTATAATTATTACTTGTTAATTAAATTCTAGACGATCGTCTAGTATGAATTCTAAATTTGATGCAGAGATCTTGGTTAGATCCAAATTAACAATTCAATTGTGCTTCAAGTGTTCTATGAAGGGTTTATGATTGAATCCACCCAATCTTGGATAGGTTTCTAAATTTACTGCTCTTTAATTGTTATTTCTTCCTTTAATTTTGTTAAGTGCGATCTTAAACTGTCAAACCCCCCTTTGCTAATTTTCATTTGATTTGATTAAATTGCATCTACAATCCTCGTGGAGATGATCCGGTGTTGTCACTGTGCTACAAGCTTAGGTAATAACTTCGGTTATAATTTTGACTGAGTTCGGCGCTCATCAAAATTTTGGCGCTTTACTTAGGGGATTAGTAAGTGTAATCTTTTCATTTTAAGTGTTTTTACTAACTTTTGCTTTTTATTAACTTTTCTAACATTTTTATCCATTGTCTAGTGTATTTTGCTTATTTATTTGTTTTTGTGTGATGCATGACTAGGTCCGAGCCTGATAACTTGGTTGACTTTGATCCTGAGATTGATAGAACATTGCATAGGTTGAGTAGAGCTCGTAGGCTAAGTGCAAGAATTGCTTCTGAATTTGATCTTAATATTGGGAGTGAACTTGAGATCTTGAATAATTAAAAACCATGGCTGATAACATGCAAAATAGAACTCTTAAGGAACTTGTTGCTCCTGATATAACTAACCAGTCTTTGTGTATTCAATACCCAGATCTTGATGCTGATTTTGAGTTAAAATCTGGATTGATACATTTGTTGCCCAAGTTTCACGGTTTTGCAAGTGAGGATCCCCATAAGCATCTAAAGGAGTTCCATGTGGTTTGTTCAACCATGAAGCCACATGGGATCTCAGAAGAGCACATCAAGCTAAGGGCATTTCCTTTCTCACTTGCTGATACAGCCAAGGATTGGTTATTTTATCTTTCACCAGGTTTAGTAACAAGTTGGATTGACATGAAGCGGTTGTTCTTAGAGAAATTTTTTCCTGCCTCTAGAGCTGCTGCCATTAGAAAAGATATATGTGGCATAAGACAAATGACAGGAGAGACCTTGTATGAATATTGGGAAAGATTCAAGAAGCTGTGCTCGAGCTGTCCCCACCACCAAATCACCGATCAACTCTTAATTCAATATTTCTATGAAGGCTTGCTGCCAAATGACAGAAGCATGGTGGATGCTGCCTCTGGAGGAGCCTTAGTAGACAAGACCCCTGCAGTAGCGAGAGATTTGATAGCAAACATGGCAGCCAACACCCAACAATTTGGCACACGAATTATTACCTCAACCAGAGGAGTCAATGAGATTCAATAATCTCATGTAGACCAACAGAGAATGGAACACAGACTTGATGAATTGACTTCTTTGGTGAGGCAGTTAGCAGTGGGACAACAAGCACCAATGCAGATAGCTGCAACTGTGTGTGGCATTTGCTCTTGTTCATCTCATCCTACTGATGCATACCCCACACTTTAGGATGGTGGTTCTATTTTTCCAGAGCAATCTGTTGCAGCAGCTGGTATTTTTCATGGTAGACCCCAATATGAGCAATCACAGCAGCAGCCCAGATATGATCCATTTTCTAATACCTATAACCCTGGCTGGAGGGACCATCCCAACCTGAGATATGGAAATTCTGGTCAACAACAACAACAGCCCTACCAACAGCGGCAACCGCAGTTTAGATACCAATCTATAGGCCCTAGCAACAAGTACCAACCACCTGCATTTAGGCAAGCACAACTTGCGCCGCCACCTATGCAGCAGCCCCTCCAGCTACCTATTCCAGCAGCCACTCCAGCTGAGCCACCTTTCGAAGACTTGATGAAACAGTTTCAGCAGAATGTCAATGCCACCATCCAGAATTTACAAACTCAAATTGGGCAGATGGCAACCACTCTGAGTGAGCTAAAAAGTCAAGGGTCGAACCAATTGCCTTCATAAACAGTCAACAACCCAAGAGGCAATGTAAGTGCCATTAGCTTGAGAAGTGGCAGAGAAGTTGACGATCCTACTCCACCACAACCTGAACTACAGCAACCAGAAGGTGACCAGAAACAGAAGAAAGTGGATAGCTCAGTCCAAAAACTTATGACACAGAAGAAATGTGCAGAGAATTCAAATCTAGCCATTCCACTACCTTTTCCAAACAAAGTCACACAAATCAAGCATCAAAGCAAACAGAAATAGAAAGAGAAGTCATGACACATTCGGAAGGTGGAAATCAATATTCCCCTCCTTGATGCAATCAAGCAGATTCCCAAGTATGCCAAATTCCTCAAAGAGTTGTGTACTCATAAGAGAAGACTTAAGGGTACTGAGAAAATAAGTATGGGCAGAAATGTTTCTGCAATGATTCTACCAAGCATGCCACAAAAATGCAAAGATCCTGGAACTTTCACAATTCCTTGCACGATAGGTAACTCCAAATTTGAACATGCAATGCTAGACTTAGGTGCTTCGATTAATGTCATGCCTATGTCAATATATCAGTCCTTGAACATTGGCACTTTGCAACCTACTGGTATAGTGATTCAGTTGGTAAATAGAACCACTGCTCTTCCTGCAGGAGTGCTAGAAGATGTGTTAGTTCGGGTGAATGAGCTAATTTTCCCAGCGGACTTCTATATTCTGAACATGGAAGATGAGTCTTCAACAAACCATGCTCCATTGATCTTAGGCAGACCTTTCCTCAAGACAGCCAAGACCAAGATAGATGTGCATGCTGGCACCTTTTCCATGGAATTTGGCGACGATATGGTACAATTTAACATTTTTGAGGCCATGAGACATCCCCTAGAGGAGCATTCTATTTTCCATATTAATGTGATTGATATGCTAGTTGACGATGCTTATGCTGATATTTATGCTGAATTTCCTGATATTACTGATTTTCTGGATTCTGTTACGTGAAACATGTCTTGCCGTGATATTGTACCATGTGCTGCATGTGCTGATATTTATGCAGTTATGAGTGGTGATGTAGCTGTTGACTTGAATGATGCAGCATGTGAAAATGAGAGTCAGAAGTATGTTGAATTTAATGTTGCTGAGTTAGTTGTTTCAAACAGCTTGTTGCCGTCCATTGTACAGCCTCCATCCTTAGAATTAAAGATTTTACATATTTGGAAGATGGTGAGAAGCTGCCTGTGATTGTTGCTAAAAATTTGCAACCTGGTCAAGAAGAAAAATTACTGCAGGTTTTGAGGCAGAATAAACAAGCTATCGGATGGACACTTACAGATCTTCCTGGTATCAGTCCCTCCACATGCATGCATAGGATTTTGTTGGAGGAAGATACTAAACCAGTACGGCAGCCCCAAAGGAGACTGAACCCCGACTCGATGTGGTAAAGAAGGAAGTTACCAAGCTACTGCAAGTTCGGCATTATTTATCCTATATCTGATAGTAAATGGGTGAGCCCCGTGCAGGTTGTTCCAAAGAAATCTAGGGTCACAAAGTAGTTGAAAATCGTAAACAAATGAGCTACTACCCACAAGAATTCAAAACAACTGGCGGGTTTGCATTGATTACGACGACTTAACCAAGCCACCAGGAAAGATCATTTCCCATTACCTTTCATTGATCAGATGTTAGAGAGACTAGCTGGCAAGTCGCATTACTATTTATTGGATGGATATTCGGGTTATTTTCAGATCTATATAGCCCCAGAAGACCAAGATAAAACTACTTTCACTTACCCATTTGGCACATTTGCATACGAAGATGCCTTTTGGTCTGTGCAACGCTCTAGGCACCTTTCAAAGGTGTATGGTAAGTATATTTTCTGACCTTTTAGAAAATTGCATGGATGTATTCATGGATGACTTTACTGTCTATGGCTCTTCCTTTGATGCATGTTTGGATAGTTTGACTCAGGTTTTGCATAAATGCATTAAGGCTAACCTTGTTCTGAATTTTGAGAAATGTCATTTCATGGTGGAGCAAGGCATAGTTTTAGGGCATATAATATCTAGCAAGGGTATTGAGGTAGATCCTGCGAAAATAGATGTTATTTCATGCCTATCTTACCCCACATACGTGCGGGAGGTTCGTTCTTTCCTTGGTCATGCAGGTTTCTATAGGCGATTCATAAAAGATTTCAGTAAAATTGCTCTTCCACTATCCAACTTGCTACAAAAAGAAGTGGAGTTCCATTTTGACCAGAAATGCAAGGATGCCTTCAATCACTTGAAGCAAGCATTGACCAGTACACCTATCATCCACCCACCAGATTGGACACTCCCATTTAAGCTCATGTGTGATGCCTCTAATTATGCTTTGGGAGCTGTTCTTGCACAAAGGGTCGGCAAAATATCTCATGTCATCTTCTATGCTTCAAGAACTTTAGATTCTGCACAAGTCAACTACACCACCACTGAAAAGGAACTTTTAGCAATTATTTTTGCTTTAGACAAATTTCGATCATATTTGCTTGGTTCTAGAGTGGTTGTGTTTTCAGATCATACAACTCTGAAGTTTCTCCTGAAGAAGCTTGATGCAAAGCCTAGGTTGATTAGGTGGATTTTGCTCCTCCAAGAGTTCGATATTGAAATCCATGATAAAAGTGGAGCGGAGAATTTAGTGGCTGATCACCTAAGCCGAATTGAAAGGGAGGCAGATACTTTTCCTATCTATGATGTCTTCCCTGATGAGCAGCTTTTCAAGCTACAAGGTAACACTCCTTGGTTTGCTGATTTGATAAATTTCTTAGTTGTTGGTGTTTTCCCTGCACATTTTATTGGGGCTCAGATTGATAAATTGAAGAGTGAGTCAAAATATTATGTGTGGGACGACCCTTATCTGTGGAAATTTTGTAGTTACCAAGTCATTAGGAGATGCGTGCCTGATAATGAATTCCATTCTATTCTTAGCTTTTGTCATACACTTGCATGTGGCGGTCATTTTGGTCCCCAAAGGACTGCTAGGAAAGTTTTGGAATCTGGATTATATTGGCCCACTCTATTTCATGATGCATATGTGTTTTGTAAATCTTGTGATCAATGCCAAAGAACAGGAAACACTTCTCGAAGGAATGAGATGCCCCAGAAATCCTTATTGTTCTGTGAGATTTTTGATGTATGGGGTATTGATTTTATGAGACCCTTTCCTGTTTCTTTTGGTTTTGTTTACATTTTGCTAGCTGTTGATTATGTATCCAAGTGGGTGGAGGCGAAAGCTACTCGGACTGATTGTTACCAAGTGGCTTCTAGTACTCAAGAAGGGGGGTGAATTGAGTAACAAAAACTTTTGCAAAAGCCTTAAACAAATAAACTTTGCTGAATTTAAATATTAAAGGACGTGGAAGAGATGAGAAAAGGAAAAACAATTAATAATTAAATTGCAGGAATCAATAAATAAAGTGCATAAAATAAAGAAAATAAGGGAAGAAAAACAGGCACAGTATTTATCCTGGTTCGACCACCAACCACTTGTGGCCTACATCCAGTCCCCGAAACACAGTTCGAGATTTTTCACTATTCAAGGCAAGCTTAAAATAGGTGTTTGCAACCGTTACAATAAAGAGCACTTTTCACACACAGGGAAACTCTACCCTTGTGCTCAAGCCTCAATCAATCAGGGATACCTCACCCTTATACAATCCTGAGGGATACCTCACCCTCAAAATACAGAAATAAAGAATAGATGAAGAAGAAACTCTCTCTAAGAGCAAATAATTACAAATTGAAGCACTCAGGAGCTTTGTCACAGATATCTCAAAGATTCAATGTTAAGAGCATAGAAAAAGAGAGGAAATTGTGTAAAACTCGTTTTCAACAAAGCAAGAAATAATCAGAGTGTTCGGGGGTTCATCAGAGGTGTCCCAGGCCTCTATTTATAGAGCTTGTAGAAGAAAATGGTCGTTGGGAGCATTAATTTGACATTAATTGGTTTTAATTCTCGTATGAATTCAAAAACCAGAATCTGATTCCTGTGGGTTATTCGAATACCAGCAGGAGGTATTCGAATACCTCTGTCAAAAGCTTTGTTAAAAAACTGATTAAGTTGGAATTATTCGAATACCAGTCAAGGGTATTCGAATACCTCATTAAAAAAAGGCATGTTTCGAAATCAGGGTATTCGAATACCATATGGGGTATTCGAATGCCTCATTTAAAAAGGTTCATTCTGAAACTAGGGTATTCGAATACCATATGGAGTATTCGAATGCCTCTGTTTTGGCACAGCAGAAAGTATAAGTTACGAATCAGGTTATTCGAATACCATAAAGAGGTATTCGAATACCTTAGTTAAAAAAGTTCAAAAAAACCTTTCTTAAATGCTTCGAAATGCTTATTTTTAGTTTCTAAACCATTTGATCTTTCAAGTGCTACTTTAAAACTTCAGTTTAATTTAAGAAGCAGATTATTTTAGATCTTTTGACCATTGAGATATCTAGTTGACAGCTCCATACATGATAGATCCTAAGTCCTAAGACTAATCTTGAAACACTTCGACTTGGTCTTCTCATCATCCTCATGTTTGTTATCATCAAAATACATCTTCATTGTTGCGTAGTAAACACATTCTCCCCCTTTTTGATGATGACAAACTATCATAGAGAAAAGCATCAGTACAAGAATAATTGGAATTCACAAGGTAAAAGACTTACATTCATATTCAATATGTGCGTGCGTAGCTCCCCCTTAATGTTGGAATCCAATATTAGTTATTTTAACCTGTCTTTTCTCATAGTTATATTTTTCTCCCCCTTTGGCATAATCAAAAAGATATAACAGATATGTAATGCATAAAAGGAGGCACAAAGAGAAACAAAGAGACTGATTTTATTAATAAATTTGCCAACATAAATATACAATTAAGAAACAAAAGCTAACCAGCCAATACAAGAAAAAAAAAAAATCCAAACAAGAACAAAGCCTAGAAATAGGCATCTGGCGGAGGAGGAGGAGGGGAATCAGAACCCCGTGAAGATAGCAAGGCACGCAAGGCAGCTTGCTCACGCTCAACACCATCAAGTCTGTCAAACAGAACAGAGAAGGTGTGCTCCAGATAAGCTCGGTTATCCTCCATATAAGTACGATTGGCCTGTAAGGTGGCCATGACTTGATCCAAGGTAACTAAACTAGCAAAGAAGCGAGCGCGGCGGGGGCTACGGGGCAAAGAACAGCGGGGGGGCGCGGGGGCTACGGGGCGGCGGCAGCAGAAGATCAGGCAGGATCACCGGGTCGTCCTCATCATCGTCAACTTCAACTGGGAATACCCAACCTTCATCAGTGTTTATCATCTTCATTCTGTTCAGCGTATAGGAACCAAACACATTATGATGAGTCAGCTGAGTTTTGCGCTCGGTCTCCACAATCTGAGGATACTTGCCTAGGAAGGCAGTTATGATCACACCATAGGGTAACTCGGAGCGTTCTTTTCCCTTAGCTCTCATCATGTGCTTCATAATGAAGACGGGCCAGTTTATCTGGTATCCTTTCTTCAGGATCCACAAAGATAAACACATCATCTTCACTCAGGTAGGCGTAGTTCCCACCTCTAGGAGCTAGGATGTGGGCATAAGCATAATGTAAGAGCCTGTCCTGGCTCTTCATCATGCCTCCTTTGACTCCCTTTTGAGTCGGAGGTAATGCCAACCCAGGTCTAAGAACATCTTCAATGGCTCGAATTTTGTCGAACCGCTGGACAAGCTCTTCACTGTCTTCGTTGTTACGGCCAGCAGATTCTAAAGCAAAGAAGTGAACCCAGTCCTGAGGAGTGATCACAATGTGCTGATCACTAACATCAGAATGGAGTTCCAGACCCTCAATCCTCAGGTTGCAGTAGAACATCTTTACAAGATCAGGATAGAGGACCGCTCTTATAAAAGCAAAAACGAAGCACGCCCTGGAGGTTCAGCTGGTGTAGGAAATCAAATCCTCCTTCTTTTTCGAAGAAATCCAAGTCAAGATACTTGGGCTGCACAAGGTTACGTTCTCTGAAGTGAGTGATGAAGCGTCCAAGGGTCTCTTGGTTGGAGGAGAGCCTTCGCAAATCCAACGGGTTGTTGCATGGCGCGGTTTTTGTGCGAGCACGCTTGGAGGAGGATGCCATGGATGGTGGTTTGAAGGTGAGAGGAATGGGTTGAAGAGAATGGGGAAGATGTAACGGTTGGGAGGTATTCGAATGGGGTATACGAAGGAGAGAAAGAGAGTGAGGAGGCCAAGAGATTTGAGAAAGAAGAAGTGAGTGAGGAAACGGGTTTAACGAAGGGGGGGTTTATATAAAACTGACCCAAGGTATTCGAATACCTCAATTGGTATTCGAATACAGCCGTTAGGAAACGCAAAAGACTGGGCCATCTGATAAAGGTTATTCGAATACCTATGCAGGTATTCGAATAGACTTACCAAAATGACTTGGCCTCATTGTTACAGGTATTCGAATACTTCTTAGGGTATTCGAATGCCCAGAAACAGGATTAAGTCACTGATAACATATAGCCTCAGGTTATTCGAATAACCATTAAGGTATTCGAATACACCTGCTTATAAACCATGAAAACATACGAACAAATGATGGTATTCGAATACCAGATGAAGGTATTCGAATAACTTAGGCAGAAAAACGTATAGATTAAGTTCAGAATGCATTTTTGAAGGATAGAAACTTACCCAATTAAATTAGTACCTGCAAAACAGAATTGAGGATATCTCCGACGCTCAAGTCAGTAACAATTTAAGATTAATAAATCAATAAATAAGCAGCAAAGGTAAGAATTTAAATGCACGATTGATCCAAAATGCTAAGTTCTCTTCTTAAATGAAAGAAAGAATCTTTAGGTAAAGGTTTTGTGAAAATATCAGCAAGTTGATTACTGGTTTCAACAAATTCTAACACACAATCACCTTTTTGGACATGATCTCTTATAAAATGGTGCCTTATCTCAATGTGCTTAGTTCTAGAGTGCATAATGGGATTCTTTGTCAGATTGATTGCACTAGTATTATCACATCTTATAGGGATGTGATCTAGCTGAAGACCAAAGTCTAGAAGTTGTTGCTTCATCCATAGAATTTGAGCACAACAACTTCCGACTGCAACATATTCAGCCTCAGCAGTGGATAACGCCACACTATTTTGTTTCTTGCTATGCCAAGAAACTAAGGAATTGCCAAGCAAGTGACATGTTCCACTAGTGCTTTTCCGATCTAATTTGCATCCAGCAAAATCAGAGTCAGAATAACCAATAAGACTACAAGTGGCACCTTTGGGGTACCACAAGCCCACTTGTGTAGTGCCACCTAGATATTTCATAATTCGTTTTACAGCACTTAAATGCGACTCTTTAGGATTAGCTTGATATCTAGCACACATGCATACGCTAAACATTATATCAGGCCTACTAGCAGTGAGATAGAGAAGAGATCCAATCATACCTCGATATTTAGTAATTTCTACAGAATTACCTGCTTCATCTTTATCCAAGTAACATGAGGCACTCATTGGTGTAGCCATATGCTTTGAGTTGTCCATTCCAAACCTCTTGAGAAGTTCTTTGCAATACTTGGTTTGGCTAATGAACGTTCCACTCCTTGTTTGTTTGATTTGAAGTCCAAGGAAGAAATTGAGTTCTCCCATCATGGACATCTCGAATTCGCTTTGCATGATTTTAGCAAATTCCTTGCACAAATTTTCGTTAGTAGCACCGAATATAATATCGTCTACATATACTTGTACAAGAAGTATGTCATGGTTTTTATTTTTAATAAAAAGAGTCGTGTCAACCTTACCTCTTGTAAAATCGTGTTCTAAAAGGAACTTACTTAACCTTTCATACCAAGCTCGTGGAGCTTGTTTTAAGCCATACAACACCTTTTTCAATTTGAAAACATGGTTAGGTAGATCATAATTTTCAAAACCTGGAGGTTGGTCAACATATACTTCCTCTTGAATAAAGCCATTTAAAAAAGCACTTTTAACATCCATTTGATATAATTTAAAATCCATGATGCAAGCAAAAGCAAGTAACATTCTAATAGCTTCTAATCTAGCTACAGGTGCATAGGTTTCTTCATAGTCTATACCTTCTTCTTGATTATAACCTTTTGCTACAAGTCTAGCTTTATATCTTGTTATTATGCCAGCTTCATCAAGCTTGTTTCTAAACACCCATTTAGTGCTAATTATAGGATGATTATTAGGCCTAGGAACTAGTTCCCAAACTTGGTTTCATTCAAATTGATTTAATTCTTCTTGCATAGCTAGAAACCAATGTTCATCTTTAAAGGCTTCATTGATGTCTTTAGGTTCGATTTGAGAAACAAAAGCTAAGTGGTTACATGCATTTCTAATGGAGTTTCGAGTACTTACACCTTTGGATACATCACCTATTACTTGATCAAGCGGATGATATTTTGAGGTACGCCATTCTTTGGGAAGTTCCAAAGCTTGTGAATCCTCTTGTCTTTGTTTATCTTCTTGCTTCTTGATTTCTTTTTCCTTGCTATCCAAATGTGTTTCCGCTAAGACTTCTGCAACATCATCAATAACAAGATCCTTTCTCGATCCATTTGGGTCAGTTTCATCAAATGCAACATGTATAGATTCTTCAATAGTCATAGTTCTTTTATTATATATGCGAAAAGCCTTACTATGATTTGAATAACCAAGAAATATACCTTCATCAGACTTAGCATCAAACTTGCCTAAGTTATCTTTTCCATTATTTAAAACAAAACATTTGCATCCAAAAACATGAAAATGTGCGACATTTGGCTTTCTTCCCTTGTATAACTCATATGGGGTTTTAATTAAAATAGGCCTTATAAGGGCCCTGTTCATAACATAACAAGCTGTACTCACAGCATCCGCCCAAAAATACTTAGGAAGAGCAGCCTCATTAAGCATAGTTCTCGCCATTTCTTCTAAAGAACGATTTTTTCTTTCTACAACTCCATTTTGTTGCGGAGTTTTAGGGGCAGAGAAATTATGATTAATGCCATGTTCATCACAATAATTTTCAAAAACATTATTTTCAAATTCACCACCATGATCACTTCTTATAGAAGAAATTTGAAAACCTTTTTCGTTTTGAATAACTTTGGCAAGTCTTTTAAATGCTAGAAATGCATCATTTTTATTTGCAAGAAATAAAGTCCATGTAAACCTAGAAAAATCATCCACAATCACTAAGGCATAGTAATTCCCACCAAAGCTCATAGTTCTAGAGGGTCCAAATAAATCCATGTGCAAAAATTGTAAAGGTCTAGTAGTTGAAACTATATTTTTTGCTTTAAAAGAGACCTTTATTTGTTTACCCTTTTGACATGCATCACATAATTTATCTTTAACAAAATTAAGCTTTGGTAGTCTAATTACTAGCTCTTTAGAGACCAACTTCCTTAAGTGATCCATGTGAATGTGTGCAATTCTCCTATGCCATAACCATGAATCATCATTCTTACTTAAAAGGCATTTCGCATCATTTGAAGATATATCATCAAGACTAATCATATAAATGTTATTTATTCTATGACTAATGAATTTAATATGCTTATCATTTTTATCTTCAATTATGCAGCAATTTGAATCAAAAATTACTTTATTTCCTTTGTCACATAATTGGCTAATACTAAGAAGGTTATGTTTCAAGCCTTCAACAAGCAACACATTTTCAATAGAGGAGTTGGGGTTCTTACCAGCTTTGCCGATTCCAAGAATTTTTCCCTTGTTGTTATCTCCATAAGTAACGTGTCCATGACTCTTGGGAATAAACATGGTGAATTTTTAGTCGTCTCCAGTCATGTGCTTGGAACAGCCGCTGTCGAGATACCAATTTGAGCTCCTGGCTTTCAAGCACACCTACAACACAATTTTAATTTTTAACCTTTGGTACCCAAATTTTCTTGGGACCTTGAGTGTCAATTTTGGGCAATGTACCCTTTGGAACCCAAACCATTTTTGTCCCAATTTTTGTATTAACATTCTTTCTTGCATTGCATGTTGAAGCACTGTGACCCTTCTTTCCACAATAAAAACATTTAATAAATGGACTACTGGAAGTGCTTGAATAAACAAAGAAATTTTTATAAGATTTATGCTGATTTTTCGGATTATAACCAATTCCAGCTTTTTCAAAAACAACCCTTTGTTTTTCTAATATGATATTTAAATTGTCTCTTTCGAGAGTGAATTTGGCAAGAGTGTTCTTTAAATCTTCAATTTCTTTTTCAAGTATATGACATGAAGAACAAGAATACGAAGTAGAAGCATGTGAGGGATGAGATGAGCATGCATCAATAATTCCCAAAATTTCATTTTCAATTTTTAATTCTTCAATCTCTTTATTTAAAATAAGAATTTGATTTTCTAGAGAAGAGATTTTTTTCTTAGAAGAAGAAATTTGTTTTGTGAGTTTTAAAGATTCTTCATGCAATTCTTCAAAGGCATCTTGTAACTCATCATAAGAAGGCATTAAAGTAGTATTATAACTTACCTCATTTTCCCTTTCTTCTTCTTCTCCTTTGGCCATGAGACAAAGTTGAGCTTCTTTGCTATCTAAGCTGTCAGTTGAATCCATGTCGTTTTCATCCCATGCTATATAGGCTTTTCTTCCTTTTCTTTCCTTGAAGGGCTTCTTTTCAAGTCTCTCTTTTTCTTTTGGTAAGCCGGGGCATTCCATTTTCATGTGGCCAGGCTTGCCACATTCATAGCAAGTAGGAGTTGATGAAGCTCCTTCGCCTTTGTAATAAGTCTTCTTCGGAGGAAGGGAGGTCTTCTTTGCATTCCCTTTTTCTTTAGAAATTTACCAAATTTTTTAACTAACGAGACTAAGATTTTCTTCGTTTACCTCAATGTTTTCTGAGCTTTCTTCATCTTCTTCATCATCATTGTCGATTGTTGAGGAAGTGGCTTTGAGCGCTATCCCCTTTTTCTTTTTATCGTTTTCTTCGCTTTGACTTAATCTGCTCAGTTCTAGTTCATGCTCATGAAGCTTTCCAAAGAAGGTAGCCAAAGACATTGCTAACAAGTCCCTCGATTCTGATATGGCTGTTACTTTGGGTTGCCAAATCCTGCTAAGACATCTCAACACTTTGTTAATCAAATCTTCGTTAGTAAAATTCTTTCCTAATGATGCAAGATGATTAACAATGTGGGTGAACCTCTTTTGCATTTCTTGAATGCTTTCTCCTTGGTTCATTCTAAACAATTCATATTCGCGAGTTAGAGAATTGATTCTCGACCTCTTAACTTCACTAGTACCTTCATGGGTAACTTGTAAAGTGTCCCACATTTCTTTAGCGGTTTTGCAATTTGAAATTCGAAAAAACTCATCATACCCCAAAGTAGTGGTAATGATGTTTTTGGCTTTTAAATTATATTGAACTTTTCTTTTATCCTCATCAGACCAATCACTTCTAGGTGTCTCGGTTTTTACACCATCAACAACGCGTGTAGGTATAAATGCACCATTTTCGACAGCATCCCACACATCTAGATCAATAGCTTCGATGAAGATTTTCATTCTTTCCTTCCAATATGCGTAACCATCCCCATTGAAAAAGGGTGGTCGGTTTATAGAAGATCCCTCTGAAAAACCATTTGAGGAAGCCATGTTCTCTTGAAGCGGCTAAGCTCTTTATACAAGAGTCTAGCTCTGATACAACTTGTTACCAAGTGGCTTCCAGTACTCAAGAGGGGGGGTGAATTAAGTAACAAAAACTTTTGCAAAAGCCTTAAACAAATAAACTTTGCTGAATTTAAATATTAAAGGACGTGGAAGAGATGAGAAAAGGAAGAACAATTAATAATTAAATTGCAGGAATCAATAAATAAAGTGCATAAAATAAAGAAAATAAGGGAAGAAAAACAGGCACAACATTTATCTTGGTTCGACCACCAACCACTTGTGGCCTACGTCCAGTCCCCGAAACACAGTTCGAGATTTTTCACTATTTAAGGCAAGCTTAAAATAGGTGCTTGCAACTGTTTCAATAAAGAGCACTTTTCACACACAGGGAAACTCTACCCTTGTGCTCAAGCCTCAATCAATCAGGGATACCTCATCCTTATACAATCCTGAGGGATACCTCACCCTCAATATACAGAAATAAAGAATAGATGAAGAAGAACTCTCTCTAAGAGCAAATAATTACAAATTGAAGCACTAAGGAGCTTTGTCACAGATATCTCAAAGATTCAATGTTAAGAGCATAGAAAAAGAGAGGAAATTGTGTAAAACTCATTTTCAACAAAGCAAAAAATAATCAGAGTGTTCGGGGGTTCATCAGAGGTGTCCCAGGCCTCTATTTATAGAGCTCGTAGAAGAAAATGGCCGTTGGGAGCATTAATTTGACATTAATTGGTTTTAATTCTCGTATGAATTCAAAAACCAGAATCTGATTCCCGTGGGTTATTCGAATACCAGCAGGAGGTATTTGAATACCTCTGTCAAAAGCTTTGTTAAAAAACTGATTAAGTTGGGGTTATTCGAATACCAGTCAAGGGTATTCGAATACCTCATTAAAAAAAGGCATGTTTTGAAATCAGGGTATTCGAATACCATATGGGGTATTCGAATGCCTCATTTAAAAAGGTTCATTTTGAAACTAGGGTATTCGAATACCATATGGAGTATTCGAATGCCTCTGTTTTGGCACAGCAGAAAGTATAAGTTACGAATTAGGTTATTCGAATACCATAAAGAGGTATTCGAATACCTTAGTTAAAAAAGTTCAAAAAAACCTTTCTTAAATGCTTCGAAATGCTTATTTTTAGTTTCTAAACCATTTGATCTTTCAAGTGCTACTTTAAAACTTCAGTTTAATTTAAGAAGCAGATTATTTTAGATCTTTTGACCATTGAGATATCTAGTTGACAGCTCCATACATGATAGATCCTAAGTCCTAAGACTAATCTTGAAACACTTCGACTTGGTCTTCTCATCATCCTCATGTTTATTATCATCAAAATACATCTTCATTATTGCGTAGTAAACACACTGATGATTCCAAAGTTGTTGTGGATTTTGTTAGATCACAGATTTTCTGCAAGTTTGGAGTTCCGAAGGCCATCATCAGTGATCAGGGTTCACACTTTTGTAATCGAAGCATGGAAGCTTTGATGAAAAAGTATGGGGTCTTGCGCAGAGTTTCTACACCTTACCATCCCCAAACTAATGGGCAAGTCGAGATTTCCAACAGGGAGATCAAGCAGATACTCCGAGAAGACACTTCAACCTAACGAAAAGACTGAAGCAAGAGGCTTGAGGATGCTTTATGGGCTTACCGGACTGCTTATAAGACACCAATCGGGATGTCTCCGTATCGGATTATTTTTGGAAAAGCCTGCCACCTGCCGGTGGAAATTAAGCATCATGCATTCTGGGCGGTGAAAAGGTGCAACTTAGACCTAGATCAAGCAGGTATGGAGAGGAAGCTGCAACTGCAGTAATTGGAGGAGATCCGCTTGGAGGCTTATGAAAGTTTCAAACTTTATAAGGAGAAGACCAAAGCCTTCCATGATAAGTTGATTCTGAGGAAAACATTTGAGATTGGTCAAAAAGTTCTCCTCTATAACTCCCGCCTCCGACTCATACCTGGCAAATTAAGGTCTAGATAGGATGGACCATTTATTGTTACTAAGGTTTTTCCTTCTGTGTTGTTTCGATTAAAAGTGAGGTCACCGCCAAAGCTTTCCTCGTAAATGGACACCGCCTCAAACAAGATATCATGAACTTCCAGAGAATGCAGAAATGGAGGTGATGAACCTTCTCCATCCGCATTATGAATAAAAAAAAAGAAAAAGGAAAAAAAAAGAAAAAAAAATAGCTGTGTACCCGACAATGAGGTAAGTAGTGCCATTAAATTTTGTCACTCGGAAGCATGTGGAGGTGACGAACGCCGAACTCAATCAAAATTATAACCGAAGTTGTTACCTAAACTTGTAGTATAGTGAACAACACCGGATCGTCTCCTCAAGGATCGTAGATGCAATTTGATCAAATCAAGTGAAAGTTAGAAAAAGGGGGGTTTTGATGGTTCAAGGATCGCAGTGACAAGATTTAAAGAGAAATAACAATTAGAAGAACAATCAATTCAGAAATCTATCCGAGATTGGGTGGATTCAATCATAAACCTTTCAACAAACATTTGAAGCACATTTGAATGGTTAACTTGGACCTAATGCTGAGATCTCAAAGATTAGGTCCAGAAATTCACACTAGACAATCATCCGAATTCAATTGACAAGTGATAAACACAAATCTGCAATCGCACCATTCATGTAGATATATGTCAATTTAAGCACCGAATTCAATTAACCTAGGCACCAATCAAGTAACCTAACCTCTTCAATTATGTGATTAGTTTAGATCAATCAGGTTCTAAGTTTCATCACAAATTTCAATCTTCAAGCATGTGATTAATTCAGATCAATCAGTTCTAAGTTTCATCACAATACTTAATCTTAAACCAAGATCAAATCAGATCAAATATAAACAGAATCACCATTCATGTATTCAAGATCAAGAAAACAGAAGAAGAAGAAGAAGGAAAGAGGAATTCAAATATAAATCAAATACATTACATAACCAAGGTCTCAAGAATCCAAACCACAATCTCTTCAAGAGTCCCGAATTGATTGAAAGTAACTTAGCTCTCCATTACAATGAAGGAAATCATCAAAATATACAAGAGCTATGAGAAACTATGAAGAAACAAGAAGAAACTATAAGAGAATTGAAGGAGAATACAACTTGTTGTTAATGATAACCAATGGTGCCCTTTTATAGAAGTCTAGGGTAACAAAATGACAAAGGGGAGTGGGTGGATGAGTGAGTTAGTGAGAGGAGTGGTTGAATGGGTTGGTGAGTGGGTTGGTGAGTGGAGTGGTTGAGTGGAGTGGTTGAATGGGTTGGTGAGTGGAGTGGGTGAGTGGGTTGGTGAGTGGAGTGGTTGAGTGGGTTGGTGAGAGGAGTGGTTGAGGACGAAAATTTTGACGTCTAACTTGGAAGCCAAAAACGACCAACTATACTTCAGATCCACGAAAAGTGCTCTTCATTAAAGTTGTAGATCTTTGTCTTGGCTATAACATGTATATCTGGATCGTCCAATTTGGCTTCCTACAACCCAAGATATGGCCCAAATACCGCAGGTTACTCAAACCCAACTTCAGCACCTCTGTTCCGACTTGTAGGCTCAAACTGACCCATTAGACTTCATTTTTTCAAAAAGTGTTCTTCATGAAAGTTGTTTATTTGGGTCTTAACTATTAACTATCCAAATTTCAGCCCATTTCCATTATTACAGCTTGGGATATGATTTTATGACTGCACACCGTTCGGATTCTAGTGACAGAACCCGTATTCTGACTTCCATGTAAAGTTAGGTCCCTTAGATATCTGAATTGGACTTCGAGCTCTTCATCAAAGTTGTAGAGCTTCCTCCTAGATTTTCTACAATGTAAAATTCATGATTATCAGATATCAGGAACTCAAGTTATGGCCAAAATACAGAAATAGTGTCAAATCTCAATAATGCTGAAAATATTCAATTAGGACCAATTTGAGCTCAAACTCACAAAATCATACCAAACTCAATCAATTAAGAATATGGAGAGTGTAAATGACTAAACATAAGGGTTTCTTAATGAATAAAATATGTGATTATCAAATTCTCCCACACTTAGCTTTTTGCACTCCTGAGCAAAACTCAAGAACAAAACAAGGACATAAGAGATTAACAAAAATTTAAATTCCAACGACATTCAAGAGCCCAAAATTTTACAATCAAGAAGAACAACCAAAGGTTCAAGGGATCAAAACATTCATGAGTTAACAATTCTCCACATCTCAAACCAACAAGCACGATATCTTCAACATGAATTGAGAATGATAGATCTTCACAAGATTCCCTCTCAATCTCTCAAGTGTTTAAAAGGTAGGTATTTCACTCAATTCAACCAATGAAAATTGCACTACCATAAGCTTGCTTATCTTCTACTTCTCCGCTACTCAAAACACATGTACACACAAATCATGAAGACTTTATTCAAGGTTGTATTGAGGTCAAGGTAACAGAAGAGGATAAAATAGATATGAGAAGATAAATACCAAAGAGAATAAAAGCAAATGAGAGCTGAGTTCAAATAACAAGCATAAAAGTTCATCCCAACTCTAACGTATATCCCTTTACATATTCATTTCCCTATCCTTTTCTCTTTTTTTTTTCTTTTTTTTTTTTTTTTTTTTTTTTTTTTTTTTTTTTTTTTTTTTTTTTTTTATTTTATTTTTATTTTATTTTTTTAAGCACTCTTTTCTTTTTCAACAACCATTTTGTACACACACCCCTACACTTGTTCAAAAAAAAACTCATCCATTAACCAAGCTAATGTTCTTTTATTCCCTAAGGTAAAGTAAGAACACGATTTTTCATTTAAGGCACATAATGAGCTAGAAACAAGGAATGGTCAAATAAGCTCAAAGGGGTTAAGAAAAAGAAAATATACAAGGTTGGCAGGAATAAGAGAATTTTCAAGAAGTCAAAAGAGTGCTTGATATCATATTGAAAACAAGGTTGGATATTTAGTTAAACTAGCTAATTAAGAAAGAGGGCCTCAATCATGTTCATGCATGCAAGTGAAATGTAGCCTCAAAAAGAATCAAAGCAAGTTCTAGAGTGATCATTAACATGAGTGAAAATCACACAAGAAAGAAGAGAATGGCATAAGTGTTGAATCCATCCATTAGGCTCAAAATCTCACAAGGTATGCATCCATCAAACTCAATTCATCAATTCAATCATCCATCACCAAGCATATCAGTTCAAGAAGGGAGAAAAGTTATTCAATCATGCAATGAACCCCTTTTTTTTTTTTAAAAAAAAAACATGCTAAAATCTCTCCCCACACTTAATATAGACATTGTCCTCAATGTGAAAGTGATAAATAAAACGGAAAGAAAAGAGCAACACAACCCGATGAGGGGCGAGATAATGGCAAGCGAAAAGATGTGTAAGAATCAAAGTCAAATGAGACACGAAAACTCACAAAACACATGAGTAGCATTTGAAACAAAAATACAAAAACAGCTAGAAGAAGAAAAATAAGGAAGAATTTCCACAAAGTAAGAAGTTCATGATGCACAAATCCATAAGAATGTGTCTCGAGAGTCAATAAGGTATAACCTATTGACTCCTTACTTAGCCATTCAAAATGAAGTTAACTTTATCCTCTCAGTTTGCGAAAACCATCCCCAAAGCTCTTAAAAGCAAATCTAGTTGGGTTCCCTCCCAATAAGCGCTTGTTTAACGTCGTTAGCTCGACGTTGGGACACTTCTTAGTGATCTTTATAATGTGGATGGTAAAAGCCCATCACTTTCACTTCCATATTTTTCGGCTTTAGATGGTGTCCATTAGTCTTATTAAGTGAGGTTGGTGAAAAGACTCCACCAGGATCCCATTGGTTGAAACGTGATGACCAAGTTATGGTTGACACAACATGATAGCTTTCACTAGGGTCCCCTTGGTTGAAGTGTAACGACCAAGTGAAGCTTGAAGCATGAGGGTTCACATTGGGGTCCCATTGGTCTTCCTTGACTTCACCAATGGCATGCAATACGTGTAATTTTGCAATCCTGCTTTCATTGATAATGCTGGACCATGGCCTAAAAACAAAATCCACTTCAGTAGTTACTAGCATCTGCTGACTTTTCTCTTTCTTTGAAAATTCCTCAATGGCTTTCAACTCCACCTCCCTATATGTTTCAGATTCTGCAACTACATTGTTGATAGCCCCTTCTATATCATTAGATCCTGCGTAAACAGAATCATTAGTTTTCAAATATGTAGAAATTTCAGCACACACAACACATTTTATATCACCATCATGATCAGCACATGAGTTGCAATTGATAGAATCATCAAAACCAATTAAATCAGGAAATTCAGCACACAACTCATCATGAGTTTCCTCAACTAAGTCTGCATATAAATCAATATGACAATTAGAATACAGGGAGTTGGGAATTGTTTGGGGAAAGAGTTGGCCTGGCTCTTGACATCTCAGTTCATTAACAGTGGTTGTCAACTGGTCAATTTGGGTTGTTAAATCCTGAATAGTGGCAGTGAAATTCTGCTGGAACTCAATTTGGGTTTTCATCAAGTCCTCCCATGAAGGCTCAAGTTTTGTGGTTGATGGACTTGTTATCTGCTGGAATGGCTACTTATATTGAAATGATTGTCTTTGTAGTGATGCCGTATTGCTATATCCGATTCGGATAGTATTCCAGCTAGGGTTGTATGTGTTGAAGAAGGGGTCATAACTCATGTTGCTCTTTGCTAGAACCGTGGTTCATCGGAAAATAACTAGGCTCTTTGCAACAAATTGATCTGGAAAAACAGAACTACCATATCTTGAAGTGTAGGGCATGCATATATGGGGTGAGATAAACAAAAACAAATGTTACACACAAGTGTAGCTTCTGCCACAGGTGATTGTTGTCTCACTACTATATGTCTTACCAAAGAAGTCAACTCCTCAAGTTTTGACTCCATTATGCATGGTCCATTGTATCCTTAAAATGCAACAGAATGCAACAAAATGATAATGAAAGAAAAAGAAAAAATTAAAAAGAAAGAGTTAGTATGGGATCAACACTCAAAATATGCAAAAATAAATCTAGTTAATGTATCTAAACATTTTTAAAATTTATGGGAGCAACACAGGACAAAATCTACATAAAAATGAAAC
Source organism: Ormosia emarginata (assembly GCA_029884605.1). Classification (NCBI taxonomy): domain Eukaryota; kingdom Viridiplantae; phylum Streptophyta; class Magnoliopsida; order Fabales; family Fabaceae; genus Ormosia; species Ormosia emarginata. The sequence goes on along the minus strand of JAQQTP010000074.1, from coordinate 18,493,624 downwards.
TAGAAAATGCAATAAAAAATAAAAAAAATTAAAAAAATGGTCTAAATGATAGAATTTCGAAAAACCAGGGTTGACCTCACAGTTTACTGTGAGTCTTGTTTATCAGGCTGTTTTCCTTCAGGCGACCAAGTTTCATATTTTTTTGGGCACGTTCAGTTCGAAAATTGTATCAACTACCCATAATCACCAGTTTTCCGTCTTTCCTTCACTAGAGAAATTCAGAAATCTAAGAAAAAAAATTGTTAGTGTAGTATGAACAATACTAGATAATGGATAAAAATATTAGAAAAGTTAATAAAAAGTAAAAGTTAGTAAAAACACTTAAAATAAAAAGATTGCACTTACTAATCCCCAACAACGGCGCCAAAATTTTGGACGAACGCCGTACTCAGTCAAAATTATAACCGAAGTTATTACCTAAACTTGTAGTATAGTGAACAACACCGGATCATCTCCTCAAGGATCGTAGATGCAATTTGATCAAATCAAGTGAAAGTTAGAAAAAGGGGGGTTTTGATGGTTCAAGGATTGCAGTGACAAGATTTAAAGAGAAATAACAATTAGAAGAACAATCAATTCAGAAATCTATCCGAGATTGGGTGGATTCAATCATAAACCTTTCAACAAACATTTGAAGCACATTTGAATGGTTAACTTGGATCTAACCGAGATCTCAGCATTAGGTCCAGAATTCACACTAGACAATCATCCAGAATTCAATTGACAAGTGATAAACACAAATCTGCAATCGCACCATTCATGTAGATATATGTCAATTTAAGCACAGAATTCAATTAACCTAGGCACCAATCAGTAACCTAACCTCTTCAACTATGTGATTAGTTTAGATCAATCAGTTCTAAGTTTCATCACAAATTTCAATCTTCAGTTATGTGATTAATTCAGATCAATCAGTTCTAAGTTTCATCATAATACTTAATCTTAAACCAAGATCAAATCAGATCAAACATAAACAGAATCACCATTCATGTATTCAAGATCAAGAAAACAGAAGAAGAAGAAGAAGAGAAGAGGAATTCAAATATAAATCAAATACATTACATAACCAAGGTCTCAAGAATCCAAACCACAATCTCTTCAAGAGTCCCGAATTGACTGAAAGTAACTTAGCTCTCCATTACAATGAAGGAAATCATCAAAATATACAAGAGCTATGAGAAACTATGAAGAAACAAGAAGAAACTATAAGAGAATTGAAGGAGAATACAACTTGTTGTTAATGATAACCAATGGTGTCCTTTTATAGAAGTCTAGGGTAACAAAATGACAAAGGGGAGTGGGTGGATGAGTGGGTTGGTGAGAGGAGTGGTTGAATGGGTTGGTGAGTGGGTTGGTTGAGTGGAGTGGTTGAATGGGTTGGTGAGTGGAGTGGGTGAGTGGGTTGGTGAGTGGAGTGGTTGAGTGGGTTGGTGAGAGGAGTGGTTGAGGACAAAAATTTTGATGTCTGACTTGGAAGCCAAAAACGACCAACTATACTTCAGATCCACGAAAAGTACTCTTCATTAAAGTTGTAGATCTTTGTCTTGGCTATAACATGCATATCTGGATCGTCCAATTTGGCTTGCTGCAGCCCAAGATATGGCCCAAATACCACAGGTCACTCAAACCTAACTTCAGCACCTCTGTTCCGACTTGTAGGCTCAAACTGACCCATTAGACTTCATTTTTTCAAAAAGTGTTCTTCATGAAAGTTGTTTATTTGGGTCTTAACTATCAACTATCCAAATTTCAGCCCATCTCCATTATTACAGCTTGGGATATGATTTTATGACTGCACACCATTCGGATTCTAGTGACAGAACCCATATTGTGACTTCCATGTAAAGTTAGGTCCCTTAGACATCTCAATTGGACTTCGAGCTCTTCATCAAAGTTGTAGAGCTTCCTCCTAGCTTTCCTACAAGGTAAAATTCATGATTATCAAATATCAAGAACTCATGTTATGGCCAAAATACAGAAATAGTGTCAAATCTCAATAATGCTGAAAATATTCAATTAGGACCAATTTGAGCTCAAACTCACAAAATCATACCAAACTCAATCAATTAAGAATATGGAGAGTGTAAATGACTAAACATAAGGGTTTCTTAATGAATAAAATATGTGATTATCAGGAGGTCATTTTTTTTCTTCAGCGACAACAACTGTGAAAATCTTGCAGTATGGATTTTATTGGCCTACTTTATTCAAGGTCTGTTGCACCTTTTGCAAAAGCTGCGAAAATTGGTCAAAAAAGTACTGCTTTGAGATTACCATCTGCACCTACTCCTTGGAAAATTGAGATCTAGGTGGCGCGGTTCTTTTGTTGTCAAACACGTGTACCCTCTTGGGCCGTAGATATTGAGGATCCTAGGAATGGTAATGCGCTTAAAGTTAATGGACAAAGACTCAACCATTCCTGGAAAACCAAGTTCTTGAGCTCTTTGTGTTGCCGGTTAAGTGGCGGATACGGTACTCCGTGACTCTCAAGTCGGTTTATTTTTCAGTTTCCCAAAATAACTGAACCCTTCTTCTCCTTCAAAATGGATGTCATTCTTTCAAACCTGGGAAAACATTTTCCTTCTCTTCCTCAAAATGCTCTGAGAAAAATCTACAAAGTTCGATGTGAAAGATTGAGACTGTTAATGCACAAAGGTATGCCAGAAGATGTACGCTGGATAATTGAAGCAAAGGTCCGATTAGCAGGTGAGTCCTCAATTTTATTTGACTCATATATGCCCAGTCTTGGAAGAAGTTCATATTCTAAAAGGAGAAGAGCAAAAAGGTTACAAGTCTGTCACAAATGTGGACGATGGAACTGTAACAAACGATGTCGTACTTTGGGGACGGTTTCTGCAAATAGAGAAGATAAAATTTTCTTCATTAAGAATGGACTGAGTAAGGAGTTATTAGATGATATCTTATTGACTCTTGAGACGCATTCTTGTGGATTGGTGCATCGTGAAATTCTTAAATTGTGGAATCTCTTCAAGGATGAAGAAAAATGCTACAGTCTTGGGAATCTGACTCTAAAAGACCCTATTTGCCAATTTATAAGAAAATTGGATGGGAAGCTTATCCTCGACTCATAGAAGACGTTTAAGTCGTTACTGGACGTTAAACCAGAGGCAGATGTGAGCCATATCCACAAACAATCTGTACATATCATCCTCTTCTTCTTCTTCATGTCATCTTTCAAACAAAAAAAAAAAAAAAAACAAAATAAATAATAAAAAAAACAAAAAAAAAACAAAAAAACAAAAAAACAAAATAAAATATGTATACGTCTTAGGGTTGGCTTTGGTAACACAAACCGTGAATGGGGAAATGCATGCATCCCGATCCAGCCTTCTTAATTGAAAAACAAAGAAGGTAGATTATATCCCACATGTGAGGCAAAGGTCGTATTATGGCCACTTGTCCCTTTTAGGAGCCCTATGTTGCGCTGGTCTTGAATGGGTCGAATACTGGTCAACAATGCTTTGGCACAAAGCCGAAAGAGCAGACTACCTCCATCCTAATCTTAAGTAAGTATACACTTATCTTTCATCAAGTTTTTCTAACAATTTAAAAAAAAAAACGGACGTGATGTCTACTGCACTCATGACGCGCAGTATAAAGATACGCCATGGAAACTGTACATACAGGTATGTCATCATTTTCTATTTCTTTTATCTTTGTATCGTTTTGTTGTATTTTGATTTTTGTACAGACGATCCTTTGAGCACGGTCCTTCAGGGGTTTCTAGACTTCTTTACCTTGATGGTTTTCTTGAAGTCAAAAAAAAAAAAAGATTCTGTGTCTCTTAATTTTAACCTTTTCTGACAACAGCCAACCTACGCTTATAGGTGCAATTATTCCCCTTTCCATTCTTTTTCTTATTTAAACACTCCATTTTCTCCATTTTCCTTCAACTCAGAAACACTCAAAGGGAGAAAGAGTATAGAATGGGGCCTTCTATTCGTAACCTCAAAAATATCTGTGTTTTTTGTGGGTCGAGTTATGGGAAGGGATTAGAGTTTGTAAACGCAGCTAGCACTCTTGGTCGATCACTTGCTGCGAGGAATATTCATCTTGTATATGGGGGAGGTTGTCGTGGGTTAATGGGGGTTGTATCACTTGCTGCCTTTATAGGAGGCAGTCAGGTTTTAGGTGTTATTCCTAAACCTTTAGCTGAAAATAACATCACTGGAAGGACAGTTGGAGAAGAAATTCAGGTAACATCTATGCATGGACGAATGAAAACAATGGTTGACAATTCTGATGCATTTCTTGTCTTACCAGGTGGTTTTGGTACTTTGGAAGAAATTTTTCAAATTGTCTCTTGGGCCGAACTGAACATCCACCATAGACCCATTGGTTTGTTGAATGTTAATAATTTCTTTGATCTTTTCTTATCTTTTCTTGACAAAGCTGTAGAACAGAAATTTATCACTCCTTCGACAAGACAACTTCTTATCTCTGCCTCCACTATTGATGAACTCATTGATAAATTAGAAGCTTTTGAGTATGTACCTGATAAGTTATTAGCTCAGATAGATTGATCAACAGGAAGCAACGAAGGAAGTAATAAGAAAAAAAAGCCAGATCTGAAACTTTATCTTTAATGGGTTTGATTTTATTGTACTTTGTTTCTATTTAAATTTGTGTTAGCTTTCTCCAACAGGTAATATTTTCTATCCTTTACTCATCTATATTTTAACATTGAGGACAATGTTGTGATCTAGTTGGGGGGGGAAGGATAGTTGACCCAAAAAAAAATAAAAAAAAATAAAAAAATAAAAAAAATAAAAAAAAATTGTTGTTTTGTTTGGAAAGTATTATATGATTGTCATAGACTTATTAAACCAATTAGTGATGGCAGAGTAAGGAGTAATTTTACTCTTGAGATGCATCTTAATTGGTGGCAGAGTAAGGAGTTTTTTAGGTAGTAATTAATTAGTATTAAATTGTGGAAGTACTAAAGTTTTATTGTTTGATTTCTTTTCAGGGTCTGATGTGTCACTGACAGTGTGCTTCTTTTCTGCTTGGCGTTGATTCACTTCTTATCAGGTTGTGTTGCTCTTTTCTATATCTCTCTTTCACATTGAAGGCAATGTTATATTAAGTGTGGGGGAGAGATTTTAGCATTTTTTAAAAAAAAAATAAAAAAAATAAAAAAAAGGGTTCATTGCATGATTGAATAACTTTTCTCCCTTCTTGAACTGATATGCTTGGTGATGGATGATTGAATTGATGAATTGAGTTTGATGGATGCATAATACCTTGTGGGATTTTGAGCCTAATGGATGGATTCAACATTTATGTCATTCTCTTCTTTCTTGTCTGATTTTCACTCATGTTAATGACCACTCTAGAACTTGCTTTGATTCTTTTTGAAGTTACATTTCACTTGCATGCATGAACATGATTGAGGCCCTCTTTCTTAATTAGCCAGTTTAACCGAATAGCCAACCTTGTTTTCAATATGATATCAAGCACTCTTTTGATTTCTTGAAAATTCTCTGATTCCTGCCAACCTTGTATATTCTCCTTTACTTAACCCCTTTGAGCTTATTTGACCATTCCTTGTGTCTAGCTCATTATGTGCCTTAAATGAAAAATCGTGTTCTTACTTTACCTTAGGGAATAAAAGAACATTAACTTGATTAATGAATGAGTTTTTGAACAAGTGTAGGGGTGTGTTTACAAAATGGTTGTTCAAAAAGGAAAGAGTGCCTAAAAAAAAAAAGGAAAAATATATGTATATAGTTATGTTCATATATATAAAAAAAAAAGAAAAAAAAAAGAAAAGGATTGGGAAATGAATATGTAAAGGGATATACATTAGAGTTGGGATGAACTTTTATGCTTGTTATTTGAACTCAGCTCTCATTTGCTTTTATTCTCTTTGGTATTTATCTTCTCATATCCTTTTTATCCTCTTCTGTTACCTTGACCTCACTACAACCTTGAATAAAGTCCTCATGATTTATGTGTGCATGTGTTTTGAGTAGTGGAGAAGTAGAAGATAAGCAAGCTTATGGTAGTGCAATTTTCATGGGTTGAATTGAGTGAAATACCTACCTTTTAAACACTTGAGAGATTGAGAGGGAATCTTGTGAAGATCTATCATTCTCGATTCATGTTGAAGATACCTTGCTTGTTGGTTTGAGATGTGGAGCATTGTTAACTCATGAATGTTTTGATCCCTTGAACCTTTGGTTGTTCTTCTTGATTGTAAAATTTTGGGCTCTTGAATGTCGTTGGAATTTAAATTTTTGTTAATCTCTTATGTCCTTGTTTTGGTCTTGAGTTTTGCCCAGGAGTGCAAAAAGCTAAGTGTGGGGGAATTTAATAATCACATATTTTATTCATTAAGAAACCCTTATGTTTAGTCATTTACACTCTCCATATTCTTAATTGATTGAGTTTGGTATGATTTTGTGAGTTTAAGCTCAAAATGGTCCTAATTGAATATTTTCAGCATTATTGAGATTTGACACTGTTTCTGTATTTTGGCCATAACTTGAGTTCCTGATATCTGATAATCATGAATTTTACCTTGTAGGAAAGCTAGGAGGAAGCTCTACAACTTTGATGAAGAGCTCAAAGTCCTACACAGATGTCTAAGGGACCTAAGTTTACATGGAAGTCAGAATACGGGTTCTGTCACTAGAATCTGAACGGTGTGCACTCATAAAATCATATCTCAAACTGTAATAATGGAGATGGGCTGAAATTTGGATAGTTGATAGTTAAGATCCAAATAAACAACTTTCTTGAAGAACACTTTTTGAAAAAATGAAGTCTAATGGGTCAGTTTGAGTTTGCAAGTCGGAACAGAGGTGCTGAAGTTGGGTTTGAGCAACCTGCGGTATTTGGGTCATATCTTAGGCTGTAGGAAGCCAAATTAGACGATCCAGATATGCATGTTATAGCCAAGACAAAGATCTACAACTTTCATAAAGAGTACTTTTCATGGATCTGAAGTATAGTTGGTCGTTTTTGGCTTCCAAGTCAGACAAGAAATTTTCGTCCTCAACCACCCACTCATTCATCCACTAATCCACCCACTCATCCACTAATCCACTCATTCATCCACTAATCCACCCACTCATCCACTAATCCACCCATTCATCCACTAATCCATCCACTCAACCACTTCACTCAACCACCCCACTCATCCACCCCTCCCCTTTGTCATTTTGTTACCCTAGACTTCTATAAAAGGCACCATTGGTTATCATGAATAACAAGTTGTATTCTCCTTCATTTCTCTCATAGTTTCTTCATAGTTTCTCATAGCTTTTGTATATTTTGATGCTCCCCTTCATGGTAATGGAGGGCTAAGCTACTTTCGGTCAATTTAGAACTCTTGAAGAGATTGTGGTTTGGATTCTTGAGATCTTGGTTATGTATTGTATTTGATTTGTAATTGAATTCCTCTTTTCTTCTTCTTGATCTTGAATGCATGAACGGTGATTCTATTTATATTGATCTGATTTGATCTTGGTTTAAGATTGAGATTTGTGATGAAACTTAGAACTGATTGATCTAAATTAATCACAGAATTGAAAAGGTTAGGTTACTGATTTGTGCCAAGTTAATTGAATTCGGTACTTGAAATTAACATAGATCTTCATGAATGGTGTGATTGCAGATTTATGATTATCACTTGTTAATTAAATTCTAGACGATCGTCTAGTATGAATTCTGATTTTGATGCAGAGATCTCGGTTAGATCCAAATTAACAATTCAATTGCGCTTCAAGTGTTCTATGAAGGGTCTATGATTGAATCCACCCAATCTTGGATAGGTTTCTAAATTGACTGCTCTTTAATTGTTATTTCTTCCTTTAATTTTGTTAAGTGCGATCTTAAATTGTCAAACCCCCCTTTGCTAATTTTTACTTGATTTGATTAAATTGCATCTACAATCCTCGTGGAGATGACCCGGTGTTGTCACTGTGCTACAAGCTTAGGTAATAACTTCGGTTATAATTTTGACTGAGTTCAGCGCTCGTCAGGTTGTTAAATGGAAAATTTGGAGTTTCCTACCCTAATATGAGTCCACGGTTTTGGCTAGGATTTTGGGGTATAAATTGGTTTTGTACACAAATAAAATGAAGCTTATGTAATTAAAGGTTGAATGATAATGTTGGAATTAATGGATGGAAATTTTTGAGGGTTTTCTAACCTAGGTGAGGCCACAGTTTTGGCTTGGAATTTATGGAAATAGGAATGACTTTGTGTGAACTAAAATTTGAGTGATTATATATCAAGAAATTAATGCATAAAATGGAAGAAATTGATGTTAGTAATGAACTTTGGAGGCCACAGTTTTGGTCATGGATTCTAGGAAGTTGGATTGATTTTGTGTAAAATGAGAGTTAAGTGATTAAATGGTAAGTGATCAACATTGTGGTGAAAGAAAAAGAGTAGACTTATGTTGTAATGAGGTTCACAGATTTTAAGGCAAAATGCCACAAAATGTAGTGCTAAAATGGGTACTTAGATGATTGGGAGATTTTAAATCCCTCAGGAATTCATAAAATGGAAAGAATAAAGGAAAAGAATTTATCCTACGGATTGGAATGAATTTGAACTTAAGGGAAGAACAAGAGAGTTGTTAGATTTGTAAAACCTTTGAGTAAGTTTTAAGTGAGCATCATTGATTAGATTAAGGAATTTAATCAACTTAAAGGAATGAAGATTGAATATGGACTCCAAGGGAATCCCTCTAGGAAATGAATCTATCAAAGATGTTAATTAAAGTGAAATTTCATATTGACCTCATAAGACTTGTTGAGCTAGAGTGAAACCCCAAAATGAGCTCCTAAAAGTGTGCTACCACTCTTGAGAATTTAATGCTAGGCTATTGTGGGTCCGTGTTTGGGACTAAAACTCTGTTAATGCTTAAATTGGCCAAATTGTGGTATGTATAAGAAATATATCATTATTGTTGGATATACATGATTGTGCATGGAGTCAACATGCATTGGACATTTGTTCATTCGATGACTGTTAAAAGGCTGGATGAGCCTAGGATCATGCATTGAGTTAGCATGTATAGAACAAATTACTCAGTTGATGACTATTAAAAGGCTGGATGAGCCTACAATTATGCATTGAGTTTACGCATTGAACAATTTGCTCAGTCCATGACTGTTAAAAGGCTATATGAGTTTATGAATGCGAACTGAATAAGTGATGGTCCTGTGATGGATCTGATTGAGGATCGTAAGGCGTGGTGTATACCGATTGCATGCATTACGCGCTTGATAAATCACTATTCTTTTTTGTGGTAAATGAGCGAGAATTGAATAGTGTGATCCTGTGGAAGGATCTGATTGAGGACCGTGAGGCGCGGTGGTTCATTTCGTGATGATGATATCACTTTAAATACCTCTGGCCATGATAAACCAATTGCAACGCATCATGCACCTGACAAGCACTATTCTCTTCGTGGTCCTGTGTAGACTGCCATTGAGGGGGGTAGATCTTCTGGAACGTTCATATTTGAAATAAAATAGAAAATATTGGTACCAAGTGCACATGCATTGTGAGTCGGCATTGTGAGTCCGCATATCATATGACACTCTTTTGTATAATGATTATACTATTGTGATATTGATGCCATGATTGTCTGAAATGTTTTAATTGTTCATTATCTGAGACTCTGTTGACTGCTTGGGGTATTATTGATGTTTACCTGTTATTGTTGATTCTTACTGCTATGTGTTGTTGTCTTGCCCTTACCGTTCATTCTATTGTCACTGTTGATGAATATATGTGCTAAAATGCTATGTGGGCACTTTGCGCCGTTTTGTTTCTTTACTGCCATAATTGGTAATGTAAGTAGGATATCTCACCTCTTTCTTGTATTCTTGTACTTCTGTTATATATATATATTTGATAAAAGATCGTGAGGAAGAAGATGAGGGGCCACACCTTTGCTGATTGGATTGGGACGATTCATTATTTTTGATATGGTGTTTGGACAAGATTCCTTCGGTTACATACGATTGTAACTCTGTGGGGGCATTGATGCCAGTCGTGTCGACCGGGGCACCGAGCGTCACGTACATATGGGGTTGTGGCTTTGTCTACTAGTAGTGCCTTTCCCAAGGATTACTACTTTTCCCCTTTAGTGTTTTGTTTCCACTGTATTCTATTTGACTAGGTAAGTACTATACTTTATGTTATCAGTGATTTGTGTTAAGGATGACTTTAATATATATATATATATATATATATGGAATATATATATGGAATATGTTTTTATTTCAGTGGTTATGTATAAAATGGTTGGGTACTAATTATGTTTCATTTGAGGCTCCTATTTTCTATTTATGCATAATGGAAATAAATTAATTTTTGAAGTCACTGTTTTGAGACTGTGACATACCTTGATTTAGTGACTGTGGTATAATAACGATTGTGCCGTGGTTATTATATCAAGGGGTGTTACAATGTCCAATGGACAACACATATGCATGAGACATAATGTGCATCATGTATGTTTATCAATGATGCATTCATCATAAGCATACCACAATGGCATATATATTCATTCCCATTGTCAATAAATCATATCAATGATACATTTATCATATGCAACACCACAATGGTATATAATCATTCTCAATGTCAATATGTCATAATCTCTTCAAGAAATTCATCAATAAATACTTAGCCCCACATAGGGTCTTACAACAACATAGAACCACTTCTCAACATCAATGTATGCTTACGGTCCATCATTTATCACCATTTCCCATTAAGGGTCCAACGTTTCCAATAACTTAAGTCTTGATCAATTATGAAATTCCCTAGATTAAATAACCCTTAAAACCATGGCCTTACAAGCCTTCAAGGTTCTAAATTTCCTTTCATTTTATGCACTAGTCTCTTGATACCTAATTACTTAGCTTTTATTTCACATGGGATCAATTCACTTTCTCAAGGTTCAAGCCAAACCGTGGCCTCACATTAGGGTGGGAAACCCCCAAAATTTCCATTTCATAACTAATCACATAGATTTCGTCTTACATAATTCAATTCCAACCTTAGAGATTTCAAGCCAAGACCGAGGCCTCATAAGTGTTATCATCCAATTCAATTCTCCCATCTCATTATAGATCATGTTTGTATCTAATTTCTTAAATTCCAGAGATACACTAAAGCATCATTTGAACTCTAATTTTTCTCACAAAAACCGTGACCTCTCAAGTCTTCAAAGTTTCAATTTATTTCCTTTTTATGCACTAATTTCTTGATATATAATCACTCAAATTTTAGTTCACACAACATCATTCCTATTTCCCTAAATTCTAAGCCAAAATCGTAGCCTCACATTAGGTTAGGAAACCCTCAAAAATCTCTATCGATTAATTTTTAACATTATCATTCAATCTTTAATTACATAAGCTTCATTTTATTTGTGTACAAAAACCAATTCATACCTCAAAATCCTAGTCAAAATCGTAGCCTCATATTAGGGTAGGAAACTCCAAATTTTCCATTTAACAACCCTAACATGATCAAGCATTTTCAACATATCCAATACATTCAAGATCATTGTACAAGTATCAATCTCAATTAAAAATACTTAAACATGAAAAATCACCCAACAAAGTAAACATACAAAGATGGATTTCTCCATCAACAACCACACAAATGTCTCCTCACCACCAATAATGGTTGAAGTGAGTAAATCTCCCTCTTACCTAAAGGAAGAACATGAAAATGGGCTCCTACTTCCTCCTTGGAGATTCAATTTTGAGCTTCCCCAAACCCTAGAATTTCATTCATCAAGAACCAACATTAAACATGGTAAAGAATGGATCTTTGGTCTCCAATGAGACCCTAGAGCACGAAAATGAAGAGAAATAAGAAGAAAAATGGAAGCTTTACCTCAAAGTTGGAAGCTTTGTCTTGGATGGCAATGAAGGAAAAGTTGGGTTTTGAAGAAAACCCTTCAAATAGGAAGTGTAAAGGAGGTTGAGGTGAGTGTAGAAATGGAGTTAATGAAGAGAAAAGTGAGGAGAATGATCTCTAATGGAGGCTGGATTTTTGTAGAGAAGGAGGGAGAAGAAGAGAGAAGGAAAAGAGAAAATGGAAGAGAAAAGCTAGAGAGAGAAAGTGTTAGGTTGAAATGAGATATTTTTGGTAAAGTGTGTTAAGTGGGGGAGCAAAAATTTGCTCCCCTTGGCTATGAGTACTACAGCAATGAGAGAGAGAAGGAGGGGGAAATTATCTTCCCCAATAAGCCAAGGGTAGCTTGGTCATTTAGTAGTCAAAGCTTTTTAAAGAAGTTTTGATGAAAGTACACTAATTTGAATTAAAGTGGATTTGATTTGACATAAAGTGGATTACATTAGGATAAGGTGATAGGGTTTCTAATACATGCTATTATCCAATGGACAATTTTTACAGTTGACAGAAGTTAGTATTAATTATCCAGCGGATAAAATTTTACACAACGATTTTTCATCTTGTCAGATGAAATTTCTCGAAAAATGTAAAATCTCGTAAACCGTGTCTGGTCTTAGGTTTAGTAAGATCCCTCATCGATGTTTTCACAGTTCAAGGTTCTCGGAAAAAATATCTCATTTTTCCAGTCCCGCTCAGTGCATACGCAAAACGAGGAATAATATTAAAATATTTCACATTCTCAGAAAAATCCAGAAAAATTTTCAAAAATCACAAATATTATAAAACGATTATTTGTCATGAATTATTAACTTTTTTTTGGATGTTACACAATGCATTTGCATCATACTATCCCATGGCTTAGAGGAGCTACCAACTGTCCATTGTGAGACACCCGCACCCCGACGCCCCCTAGGTCAACAAGTGACCTACACTAGTCTATTCGCACCCTCACTAAGGTGTGATTCAACTCCTAGGCATAAAGCCTTACTTCGACAATGCATGATGACTCAATGCATACAAATATATATAATCATCAATAACATGATTTTTCCATAATTCCATGCCACAAAAGGCTCAATCCATATTAATTAATTCTTGGTCCCACATATGGACCCACCATAACTCATCATCAAATTTTCAAGAGTAACACATATTTATTAAAAATTCAACATAAAGCTACGTCTCTATTTCAAGACCTTTATCATAAGTCTCTCTAGAGGAATTCTCTTACATTTTTATCAAATCTTTATTACTCAAATTAAATAGGTTCTTTACTCAATTTTTAAATCCAATTCACTTAGGGAAATGATTAATTTAAATTACCCAACATCTCACTTTCACTCATGTTCTTCCTTTGATCAAAATTATTCTAAGTTATAGGATAAAGTTTTATTCTTTATTCTTTCCATTTTATGAACTTCTAATAAATCTCTAATTTTCTAATCAACTAAGTCTCTATTTTAACACTACATTTTTTCCATTATTCATCTTAAGAGGCCGTGAGCCCCAAGGGAAATAGAGATTTTAAATTTTCATTTCTCCATTAATTATTATTCACTTGATTAGTTATCTTTCCAACTTGTTACAAAATTTCAACCATGAACACCCTGTTGAAGGGTGTATGGCCGTGAGCCTCAATAAGGAGGGCAAGGAACTCTTGCTTTCAAGTCATATTTCTAATCCATCAAGATCAATCCAAGATCATCAATATACACAAATACAACTAATAAAACCATATAAGATGAAATTAATACAAAGGTCATTAGAAAAATCATATAACAAAGAGAGCAACTCTAACATGGGTTTCTCACAACCAACACACAAACAAGCTCCTCACTACCAAGAGAGGTTGAAGTGGATGATCTCCCTCTTACCAAGAGAAATGACAAGGAAAGCAAGCTCTTTTTTCCTCTAGAAATTCGTCCTCCACCACCTCAAAACCCTAGATTATTCAAACTCACAAAAATCACAATCAAATCTTGAAAAAGGTATCCTTGATCACTAAGGTGACCATGGACTGCGAAAATGAGAAGGAAAAATAAAAAAGTTATGAACTTTTACCTCTAGGTTTCAAGCTTTAAAGCTTTGTGGAAGAAGATGAAAATGGTGGATTCAAGAGATGGTCACAAAAGAGAAAATGTTTTAGATGATGAGAAGATGTAGGAAATGAGGTTGGTTGAGTGAAAAACTTGTAGGCCAAAAATGGTGGTCTTTGGCCGTGGGTTGGTGAGAAAATGGAGAAGAAAGTGAGCTCCTTTTTTAGTATGGCTTCAATGAGAAAAGATGGTCTCCAAAGGAAATGTTATTTCAAGCAAGATGGTTGCTTGAAATCAAGCAAACCATGGAGAGGGAAATGGTGTGGCTGCCGTGGAAGAAACTTTTTAAAAATTTTGAAAACTGAAGCAAATGTGTAACATTAAGGAAAATGTGACAAATTTGTCACATTTCTCTCCCTCATTGCCATGGACCCAAGGGGAAGAGAGGAGGGAAAATTTCTTCTAGAAGCTTGGGTAAAGCTTCCGTGAGAAGCTTTGTACAAAGCTTCTTTGAGAAGCTTTGTTAATTTTTTGCAAAAATCAACATGATGTGACATAAAGTTGACACTCTTGAAAATATGACAAGTATTATAATACAAGGCATTATCCAATGCATAAATGCTACAGTTAATAGAAATCAGTATTTATTATCCAACGGATAATAAAATATACTACAATTTTTATTTATCAGATAAAAATCTCAAAAAACGTAAACTTCGTAAATTGTGCCTGACATTGGGTTTAGTAAGATTCCCCATCGACGTTTCCATAGTTCAAGGTTTTTCAGTCTCGGGGAAAATATCTCATTTTCCCCAGTTTCGCTCAGCGCGCGCGTAAATTGAGAAATATATTACAATAATCAATGTTTCCAAAAAAATCCACAAAAAATCACAAAAAATCACAAATATTATAAAATGACTATTTATCAAGAAACAAATAATTTTCGGGGTGTTACGTTCACCTTATATACCTCTGGCCATGATGAACTGTTGCAACGCATTACGCGCCCAACAACACTATCTCTTTTCGTAGTCTGGCATAGACTATCATTGAGGGTGGCAGATGTTCTGGAACGTTCATCTCTGAATTTGAATATTAGCTCCATGGAGTAGGAACTGGTTCAGTATGCATACACATGGTCAGTACACATATTATCGTGGCATGGTCAACATACACATTGTGGTGGCAAAATCATTATATATCTATGGTGGATATTTGTTGCTATTGAGCTATTAAATGTTTATATTATTGTGGAATATGCTTTCTGATGATATTTATGAAACTGATAACTTGAATATATTTGCAATATTTGTATGTAAGGAATGACTTTGTCATTCGTATCATTTTCTTCGCTGCCATTTTGGTATGCGATGTAGGGGATCTCACCTCTTTGTTATATTGTCCTGGGTTACAATTATGTTGATGAAGACTGTGAAGGAAGGCTAGGTTGAATCGTCTGGATTTTGGTGGATTGACTACTGATTACGGGGAGGTGACTCTACTTAGGAGTAGTACCTATCTTGGGGTTACTACTTTCACCTTCAATGCTTTTATGCATGTGGAGTTCTCTATTCCTATTAGAGACCTATAAGGTGGTCAGCATCATACCCCTAGGGAGGATTCTATGGAGTCGACTGCTCGGACTCCTGTCCGTCGTGGTATGCTTCGACCGAGGGATTTACCTATCCTAGTTCTAGAGGAAGACCAAGTGGGAGATATTACTCTTCAGCTGTTTGGACTTGGGCCAGGTCAAGTTTTTATATGGTAGTTATGCACATCTTCTGTTGTTTGAATATGTAAGTAGTATGTTTTGTATTAACATACTTTATGTTATGGATATATGTAACACCCTAAATTTCCTAAATAGTTGACAGTAATTTTGATAGTTAACAGAATTCTATTGTTTAGTGATTTCTGTGTACTGTAAAATTATTTTGAGTATTCTGTCAGCGTATTTGATCATTTTGAGTGATTTACTCCGTGTCAAGAAAATAATAATTTTCGGGCCGGGGGAAAATCTTTATGTATTTATTTCTCTTGATTGTTCATTATTTTTAACAATCTGATTTGATTTTCATACATTTTCTAATATTTGTGATTTTTGTGGATGATTATAAATTTTTATATTTCTCTAATTGTTTTTGGGCTGTTTGTGGGCCCAGGTGGCCTTACGTGGGCCCAAGTGGGTCCCGTAAAGTAAAAATTTTTCTACGTATAAAAAAATTTGTACTGTTTAGACGGAGATAGGGGATCTTACTAAACTTGAATCCAGAAACAGTTTTTAAAAAATTTCTTTCACTTTGTTTTGTACTGTATTTAATTATCGTGCGATAAAAATATAGTAAATATATTCTTTCGTGGGGTTAGAGCAGATAAAAATAGAAATTATACTGCTTTAGTCAACAATAGTGGTTTTGACAACTTTTGACGGACCAATAGGAAACAAGTTTAATTCTTTTGACGGACCAATAGGAAGCAAGTCTAATATTGAAGACTTTGATATCAACCGTCGATTTAATCAACGGTGTAGAATCGGTCTAATAAAATGGCTATGAACATTTATAACCATTGGATTTAGATTTAAATCAAGGGTGGAGATTTAATCTTATAAAGTGGCTAGGACTATTTGTGACCGTTGGATTTGGATTTAATCAACGGTGGAGATGGATCAATTATGACAATTGGATTTGGATTTAATCAATGGTGGAGATTTGGTCTTCTAAAATGGCTATGACTAATTATGACCCTTGGATTAAGAGTAAGAAGGAGCAATCTTAACCCTTCATTTTTTGAGATGCATCTAATGGTTAGGATTTCAAGGAGAAAGATCTAATGGCCTAGATTAAGTCTACTAATCAAAAGTCTACCTTAATCTTAACCATTGAATTAATCAATGGCTAGAAATGCTTAAAATGGTGGCTAATTATTATGGTCATTCATTGAATGTATAAAGAGAAGCATGAAGAGGGGGGACGGTTTTGGAGGAGCTTAAGAGCTTAGCAAAGTTGAAGACCACATTATTGTTATCATAATTCATCTTTGTCTTCTCCAAAAAGCCAAGACTTCATCAAACATTTTCTCTCCTTCTTTCTCCATGCATGTTTTGGCCAAAGCACCCAAGAATGCCTTCCATCACTCAAAAATTTTATCCAACCTAGTTTCTTGAATCCTTACCTTATTCTAAGAACATCTCTAGTTATGAGTTTTCACAAAATCATTCATCTTGAGCTTCAAATCCAAGCTTCAAGTTTCTATCATAAAGGGTAAAGTTCTTATCTCTTCACCCAATCTTTTAGTTTTGATTTTCTAAGCCATGCTTGAACCATGGTTTACCTATTCTTTTACTTGTTATTGATTTTAAGATTTGTTTATGATTTTTAGGGATTTTTCCAAGGAGCTCTACGAAATTGGTGGAAAGAAGACTAAGTGTTTTCACTACTTTCTTTATCTTAACCAAGTCTAAGAAGCCTTTCTTTCACAAAAATGAAAAACTTCATCCTTGTTCTTCAAGAGGAATTTCGGCCATACCACCTAAAATCACCATCCAATCTCTTTTAATTTCATCCAACCATAGATCTTGAATCTACATGATATTCTAAGCAACTTTCATTTTGGAGACTTTCTCTAAATCATCCATCTTCAACCTTGTTCTTCAAGCTAAAGATTGAAGCTTTATTGGTGAAGTTTGTTAATCTTCACTTTTCTTTTGATTTTCAAGGTTCTAAGCCATGTTTGATCCATGGTTTATCTTGTTTAAGCTTGATTTACTAATAAATATATGTTTTGTTTTGTATTTGAGAAGCCCTTGGTGGTGAAGGACTTGGAAAAAGAAGCAAAACAAGGAGCTTTTGAGGATCTTCAAGAGGTAAGAGGGAGATTCATCTCACCACCATACTTGGTTGGTGAGAGATGGTTTGTGTATTTGATGGATGGTGAATCCATGTGAGGATTCATATCCATGGTCATGTAATAATTTGTGGGTGTTTATATACTTTGATTATTTGCCTATGCTTGGTATGATTTGCATGATTTATTGCTTTGATTATGGCATGCTTGTGATATATATGTTGAATATGTATTTGTATGCCATGATTTGATGATGGAAAAGAAATTGATTTTTGGTTCCAAAGACCAAGAGGATTTCGGCCAAGATGCCTCAAAATAGGTGTTCACAAATTAATATTTTTATGAATGGTAAAAATTGGATAATAAGAAAATCATGGAAAATAAACAAAGGGTTTGTTTTTCAAGAAGAAGTGGTCACGGTTTTGAGAAGGATTTTTATTGATTTATTTTGTGTAAAAAGTTTCTAAGCATTTTACTCAACATGAGTTTTAAATGAAAAGGGCAATGTTGATTTTAAGGATTTGCAAAGAAAGTGAAAAATGAAAATGAACAAATGATTTGATTTCAAAGACCAAGTGCTCATGGTTTTTGTAAAGAATATTTGATGGTTTAAATAATCATGTACCACGGTTTTGGAAGGTTTGTAATACCTTGATTTTGATGAAACAAAGTGATTTTCCAAGTGAAAATATAATTAATTTAGTACAAGGATTTTTGGAAAGGGAATCAGAGTGTTTTATCACTTGAGAAATGAAATTTTCATATGTGAATGGACAAGAGAGGTTGGAAGTGTTTGAACCTCAATTTATTTTGAAGAGAATTGATTTTAGAATTTATTTGAGAAAAATGGAGAATATAATAGTGATTTGATATTTTCTAACGTGTAACTCATCCTTTGGGTTTTGGAGAGCGTTAGTAATTTTTAAAGTTTGAAACATTGATTTAATTCAATGGAATTGTGAATTTGTGGAATATATTGTGAAAAAGATTTTCTTGAGTAAGAAAATGTGGAAAATTATGTGAAAAGTCATATTATTTTGAGTAAAGAATTTCTGAAAGATGAAATATGAAAAATGATGTTGGAAATGATATTGATTTGTTTGAAAGTCCAAAATAATGTTTAGAACATTGAGGAATATTTTACGTGATTGTAAAATGGTGAAAAATGTTTTACGTATCTTAAAAATGTGATTTTTAAGTTACACGATTTGAAAAACGTTAAAATATTTCTACGCGATTTGGAAAGCTTTTTAAATATTTTGAAAATGATGGAAAATGATTTACGCGACTTAAAAGAATGATTTTTAAGTTACGCGATTGTGAATATGGTGGAAAATCGCTACGCAATTTGAGTAACGTGTAAATATTTTTATGTGATTGATGAAAAAGTTGAAAAATCTATATGTGATGTGAAAACGTAATAGAAATGTTACGCGATTGTGAAAACACGACGAAAGTGTTTTGTGACTATAAAAACACGATAATATGATTTCGCTGTTGAAAATACAGTATAATTACTGTTGGGCCAGTGTGCGGACCCTGATTATGAGATAATGAAATTAAAACTGAGAATGGGCCAATGTGTGGACCCTGAATATGAAAGTGTGAATTTTGCCTATGATTGGCATTGGTGCATTGAACATGCATTGGAAATGAGGAATTTTGCCTGTGATTGGCATGGGTGCATTGATCATGCATTGAAAAGATATGCATTGAGGCATATGATGATTTGGAATTGAACAAAAATTGATAGCTGATGCTATTGGGACCCTTGTGGTTGAAGAGGAAATGTGAATTGATAGTGAGGTCTATGATGGATCTTGGGGTGCGTCAAAGCGCGGCGGTCGACCAGTGGATATCTGTCTGTGGTCTACGGCTGGACCATATGCCACTTGGCGATGCAGTCTGTTGCAACACATTGACGATACCTGACAAGAACACAATTCTTTTCGAAAGCTGGATAATTGTCTGTGGGCTAAGGCTGGGCATTGTCTGTGGGCTAATCTGGAAGATTGTCTTTGGGCTAAGGCTGACAATTAACAGAGCATTCTTCTCGAAATTATGAAAATCTCCATGGAGTAGGACATTGAGTCTACATGCATAACATATGCATAAATCTGAGTATCTATATCTGCATTATATAATAATTGAGGAATATTGGATGATGATGATGATGATAATCATGTTGATGGCATAATTGTGATTATTGTGTGATGATAGTAATGTTAATGGCATGATGATGATAGTTGATTAATGTTGAGTGCATTATTGGAATTATGGTATGATATATCTGTATGATATGCTGGTTGTGTTATCTCTATACTACCATGTTGGTAGGTGATCTCACCTCTTTGTTATATTGTGTTGTTGTACTTGTATTGGTAAAAATTATATAATAGATGGAACGAGTTGTCTTAGACATATGGGTGATAAATACTCTGAGATCAGAGACAACATCAGAGAATGACCACTCCAAGTTCGATAGTGTGAAGGGTTGACAAGGAACAAATGTCTGATGCATCAAGATGGATACAAGAAGGAATAAGTATGTTAAGTTTTCTCGTTAGTGTTGTACCATACTATTAAGTAGGACCCGTGATGGGGTTTGCTACTGTTAAAAAAAAAGAGTCTGTTAGTTTTATATTTCTCTTTAAATTGTTAAATATTAATTAGTGTCAATATTGTATATTAGTAATACTTATGGATTTCAGTAAGTTTATATTCCTGTAATAAGAAATTTTAAAACTCACCCTTTTATAACTCAAACCTTTTATGAAATCATTTTCAGATTGGGAGCTGGTAGTCAGAAATGTGATGCCCTCAGGAGGGTGTTACAATATATATGTATTTATGGAATGTATTTTCTTTCAGCAGTTTTGTTTTAAGAGTTGTGTACTAAATATACTTTATTCGTGACTCATATTTTCTTTATATGCACAATGATTAAATTTGTAAAACTTGTTTTTGAGTTGTAGCACGCCTAGATTTAGTGATTGTGGCATAATGACAATTGTGTTGTGGTTATTAAATCAAGGGTGTTACATTAGGTGGTATCAAAGTAGTTCATCCTGTTGAGATAGGATATTGACTGACTATGCTTAGATATGTTAGAAGTTTTTGTATGTTGTGCATTTCCTTGTCTCTTGGTTGAGATGATGGGAAAGGAATGCATGGCTTGCCATAGGTTGAAGGTTAGTAGCTACTGTTATACAATTGCATGATATTGAGGACTAGCCTACTCAATATATAATGTTCTGTGTGGACAGGAAACTATGACTTCACCTAGGCGTACTAGCGAGAATAGGAGTTCTTTTAGTAAGGAGTCCAGCTAGTATGACTGAACTCTTTTAGGATTTGTTGCATCTACACCTTTTGTTGTGATATCTCTAGAGCCCAAGCTTGAGTCTTTCATACTTGTGGTTAAGTTTATTTGGTTTGTGTTGTGTGGTTCTTTGTGCTTAGTTTATGAAAGGAGCCAATATTGTTTGAAAGGGGTTGCGATTGGTTTTTGTTATGTTTTGATTCGTTTGTCTTCAAAGGAAAGCAATGGCTCGTGGTAGGCGTATGCATGTGAATGCGGGGCGTGACGATGATGGGATGGCTACGACTGTAGAAGCATGCAAAGAATGGCTAACGTAACAGTGCAACAGAATCAGAGGGTCATTCAGCAGCAGGAATTGATAGCCGAGGCTCGGATTTTGCTAGAGTTAAATTAGTCTCAAGATATGGGACCCTATAACATTAGACCATATTGGTTCCGAAGGAGGAGAAATCGTAAGGTCAAGCGATTCCAGTGAAGACCATATTCACGACCATTGAGGGAGCAACAACAACAACAACCATATGAAGGTAATGCTAGTGGCAGTAGATCCAGCCAGACCATGGCATTTTTACCAATATGTAAGAAATGTGGAAAGAACCACTCAACGAGGGAGTGAAAGATCAAGGGGTAGTCTGTTTCAAGTGCGGGAAGCTCAGACACATTTCTAGAGACTCTGCTCCACCAAAGAGGAAGTCTTCTGTTAGTGATGTACATGCTTCAAGACCTCAAGTTGAAGGAAAAGTTTATACCGTGGGTGTGGCAAAAGTTTCCCAGACTGAAGATCTAAACAATAGAGATTGTGCCACAGGAGATGTTCCCTTGACTGTGCTGTATAATTCTGGGGGTAACTCATTTCTTTATGGCATATGGCTGTGTGGATTGATTAGGGTTATCAGTGTCTTCGTTACTTTTTGACTTGTTCGTTTTCTACTTCTATTATTAAACCTATTGTTACTATCCAGTTGCTCAAACTATCCTATTTCTGTTTAAGACCAAACCTTTTCAGTTGAGCTGAATTGTTTACCTCATTCTCGAAGAGACGTGACTTTAGGAATGAATTGGTTATTTTCTAAGCATATCCTGCTAGATCGTTCCAATGAAAACCTTAGCGTTTCTTGAAACTGGGATCTTCGAATTTTTAATGGCCAACCAAGTTGAAGCTTTATTGAGGAAAAAGAGCTCAATGATACATGTTATTATCTTCTTTTGAGGTCAAAAGTAAGAAGGATGTGAATGTTATTCTTGTAATCAATGAGTTTCTCATGATGAGCTCCAGTGCTATCGGTTAAGGAGAAGAATTTTTAATGCCAAGTTGTCAAATTTCAAATTTTGGTTGGAGAAGGTTAAACATCAGGGTCATGAGATTTCAAATGAAGGAATTGTTGTGGATTCATCGAAGGTTGAAGTAGTCCTTCAATGGGAAAGACCGGAGATCGTAACGAAGATTTGTAGCTTGTGGGATTAGCTGGTTGTTATCAAAGAGTCATCGAGGGATTCTCCAAGATAACATGACATATCACCCAGCTTACAAGAAAGAGAATCAAGTTTTTCTAAGGACCGACGTATGTGAAGAAAGTTTTCAAGGGCTAAAGAGACGTTCGACTACTTTGCCAGTTTTGGTTCTCCCTGATCCCCATGAATCCTTTGTGGTGTTTTGGTGATGTTCCACATCAAGGTGTAGGATGTGTACGTGTGCAAAATAGGAAGGTTATGGCGTATGCTACAAGGCAATCAGGAGTACGTGAGAAGAATTACCCTACACGAACTTGGAATTAGTGGTTGTGTGTTTGTATCGAATATCCAGAGGCATTTTCTACATGGAACAACATTCAATGTCTACAGTAATCATTAGAGTCAGAAATATTCGGTTGATTAGAAAGAGTTAAATATGAAGCGTTACATGGATAGCAATGTAAAATGCCTTTGTGTTGGCACCAAGACAGTGAAAGAATTGCGATTGGACCCGAGCCTGTACGATAAGCAACGGATGAAGTTAAGATGACTTAAGAAAAGATGTAAACAACTCAAGGGAGAAGAAATTGCATTAGTATAGGTAATCTGGAATGATGTAATTGGAGATGCAATGTGTGAGTTAGAGGACAAGATGAAGGAACAATATCCACATCTGTTCTAAGGTACAACAAAATTTCGAGTATGAAATTTCTTTTTAGAAGGGGAGAGTTGTAACACCCCAAAAATTTTTTGTTTTATGATAAATAGTCATTTTATAATATTTGTGATTTTTGTAGATTTTTCTAGAAACGTTGATTATTTTAATATATTTCTTAATTTATGTACACGCCGAGCGAAGCCGAGAAAATAAAACATTTTTCCCAAGGCTAGAAAACCTTGAACTGTGGAAACATTGACAAGAGATCTTTCTAAACCCGAGGTCAGGCAAAATTTACGAGGTTTATATTTTTTGAGATTTTTATCTGATAAATTAAAATCACAGTACATTTTATTATCCATTGGACAATAAGTACTGAGTTTTTATTAACTGTAACATTTATCCATTGGATAATAATTTGTAGTAAAAAGCTTATCATTTTTTCTAGAGTGTCAACTTTATGTCACATCACTTTAACTTTGCAAAAAATGAAGAGTTAGCTTCTTGGAGAAGCTTTGTTTTTGGCTTGTTGGAGAAGCCAAATTTCACCAAGCTTCTAGAGGAAGCTTCTCCTTCCCTCCTCTCCAAAGTGACCCCACGGTTTTGGGGGAGAAAGTGGCAAAGAAAGTTGTTATCTTTTTACAAAACACATTATCACTTTTACTCAAACTTTTCTATCACTTTCTCTCTCCACATTTTCTCTTCTCTCACTTTTCTCTCAAACCTTTCTCCTCTCCATTTTCTCCTCTGCTCCACGGCAGCCCTACACCATTCCCCTCTATGTTTGTTTGATTTCAAGCTAACCATTTTGCTTGAAGCTACACTTCCTTTGAAGCTTTTCATCTCTTGTTGAAAACCATCTTCAAGAACTCACCTTTCCTCTCCATTTCTCTCCACTTCCACAGCCAAGAGACACCATTTTTGGTCATCCACATTTTCTTGCCCAACCAACCTTGTTTCCTATATCTTCTCATCATCTTAAAGCTTTTTTTTTGTGACCAGCACCTAGATCTATCATTTTCATCCTCTTCCACAAAGCCCTAAAGTTTGAAGCTTTGAAGGTTTTGGTGAAGGATTTGGATGAAAATCATCAAGGAGGTTCTAGAGCAAACTTGGATGACCAAATAGTAAGGTGATTCTATTTTGTTCATTTCTCTTCTCTCCACCAAGAAATAAAACAAAAGTTCTCACTTTTCTTTCCCAAATCCCACGGCCAAAGCATCATTTTGGAGGGATCAATGTTTAGTTTTTATTTGTTCATTTTCATCCTCACTTTCTTGAAGCCAAGAACACAAAATCCTCTCACCTTTCCTCCATCGAAGCTCATGGCCTCCCCCTCAAAAACCACCCATCCATCTTCTTTAATTCTACCTAACTATAGATCTTGAATCTAGGCACAAATCCATGACACTTTCATGTTGAGATTTTAGTCAAAATCATCCATCTTCAACCTTGTTCTTCAAGCTCAAGATCAAGGGTTTTTAGGTGAAGTTTTGAATCTTCACTTCTAATCTTATTTTCAAAATGTTAAAGCATGATCTTGATCCATGGTTGTCTTCTATCAAGCTTTAGATCTAATATTTGTATGTTTGTTGTCTTAAGGGTTACTTGTTGGTGTTGGACGAAATCATTAAGGAGACTTAAAGGAGCTTCCTTTTGATCTTCTCTTGAGGTAAGAGGGAGATTAACCTCATCGACCAAACATGGTAGTGAGAAAATGGAAATGTCATGTTTGTAAGTGAAGAATCCATGTGAGGATTCCTTCACTTGATTATGTGGTGATGGTTTATGCTTATTTGCTTTATATGAATTTGACTTTGTATGATTTATGCTTATGTGCTTAGTTATGCTCTATTATGATTTATGCATGGATGCGCTATAGTGTGATTTGATAATTGAAGTATGATATGTGCTTGGAATCTTGTTGTTGGAGGATGAAAATTTAGAAGTCTAAGGACCATAAGGCTCATGACCATTAAGCGCATTTTGGGGCAATCCAAGTCAAAAATATTTTATAAATTGTGAATTTAGTCGATTGGGTAATAGGGATATGAATCAAAGATTTTTAAGTGTGGAAAGGAAATAAATGTGATTTTATCAATTGAAAAGAATGGATTCTTATCATAGGGCAAAAAGAATGAATTAGGCAGATGATGTTAAGTTTAAAGTATTTTGTTTAAAAAGGATTTTTAGAGGAGTATGAAAATGTACAACTTTTATTGAATAAATAATGATTTTGCAATAGAAATGGAAAAAGGAGTTTAAAGGTTATTAGAGATTCAAAGTATTTTACATAAGGAGAATGGAACAAAGTTTTATTATTAGATAACAATATTTTAATTAAGATGATGGAGGATAAGTTTTAAAAGCTATTTAGAACTGATGGTATTTTGTTTAAGAGGATTCTAATAAAGGTAATGGAAGTAGTTTTTAGTAAAGTCATATAATACAGATTTTTGGGAAAACATTGGAAAACATTTACGCGATTGTGAAAATAGCAGTTTGTTATCAGACTGACGTACTGGACCCAATTTTGTTAAAAATATGGTTTATGGCCTATGGTGGCTTAGATTCTGCATTGAATTATCATGCATTGAACACTATCATACATTGAACATTCTACACTATTCTGTGTTGTGCCGATGTGCTAGACTTGGGTGGATCAGTGTTATTATGTAATTATATGAGCGGTTATGTAATATCATTGATACTAATGGTATCAGACAATTGTACGGGTGGTTGTCTTGATATCATTGGGAACAGTACGATGGTGGCTTAAGTTATGCATTGAGTTATCATGCATTGAACATTATACAGTCAGTGTCTGTATGGCTTTTATTGCCAAGGAGTGAATGAGAATCAAATAGTGAGATCTATTATAGATCTTAGGGGATCGTAAGACGCAGTGATTCATAGTGATAATTGTTCACCTTATATACCTCTGGCCATAATGAGCTGTTGCAATGCATTATGAGCCCGACAACACTATCTCTTTTCGTGGTCCAGCGTAGACTGTCATTGAGGGTGGCAGATCTTCTGGAACGTTCATCTCTGAATTTGAGTATTAGCTCCATGGAGTAGAAACTGGTTCAGTATGCATACACATGGTTAGTACACATATTGTCATGGCATGGTCAACATACATATTGTGGTGGCATAATCATTATATATCTATGGTGGATATTTGTTGCTATTGAGCTATTAAATGTTTATATTATTGTGGAATATGCTTTCTGATGATATTTATGAAACTCATAACTTGAATATATTTGCAATATTTGTATGTATGGAATGCCTCTGTCATTCATATCATTTTTCTTCGCTGCCATTTTGGTATGCGATGTAGGGGATCTCACCTCTTTATTGTATTGTTCTATGTTACAATTATGTTGAAGAAGACTGTGAAGGAAGGCGAGGTTGAATCATCTGAATTTTAGTGGATTGACTTCTGATTACGGTGATGGCGTCTGGACGAGATTCCTTTGGTGACGTGTGGGTATGGCTTCATGGAGGCATCGATGCTTGCTGTGTCGACCGTGTCACCGAGCATTTCATGAATAGAGGGGAGGTGACTCTGCTTAGGAGTAGTACCTATCTTGAGGTTTCTACTTTTATCTTTAATGCTTTTGTACATGTGGAATTCTCTATTCCCATTAAAGACCTGTGGGGTGGTCAGCATTATACCCCTAGGGAGGATTCTATGGAGTCGACTACTCAGACTCCTGTTCGTTACGACATGCCTTGACCGGGGAATTTGCTCATTCTAGTTTCAAAGGAAGACCAAGTAGGAGATGTTACCCTTCAGGTGTTTGGACTTGGGCCGGGTCGAGTTTTTATATAGTAGTGGTACACGTCTTCTGTTGTTTGAATATGTAAGTAGTATGTTTTGTGTTACCAGTACTTTATGTTATGGATATATATGTATATATGGAATGTATTTTCCTTCAGTGGTTTTGTTTTAAGAGTTGTCTACTAAATATACTTCATTCGTGGCTCTTATTTTCTATATATGCACAATGATTAAATTTGGAAATTGTTGTTGAGTTGTAGCATGCCTAAATTTAGTGATTGTGGCATAATGACGATTGTGTCATGGTTATTAAATCAAGGGGTGTTACAACAGCCATCACTGAAATCAGGAGTTTCCTAGGATTAGCTGGATATTACAGAAGATTTATTAAGGGGTTTTCTCAATTAGTATTACCCTTGACCAGATTAACTAGGAAAGAAAAACCTTTTGAGTGGACTGATGAATGTGAAAATTGTTTTCAGGAATTAAAAGTTAACAACAACGCCTATACTAATTATTTTGGACCCTCAAGAAAAATTCATTGTGTACATTGATATGTCCAAGAAAGGTCTTGGATGTGTTCTACTGCAAAATGAGATGGTAGTGGCTTATGCTTCTAGACAATTGAGACCACATGAAGAAAACTACCCAACCCATGATTTAGAAATAGCAACAGTGGTATTTGCATTAAAAATATGGAGACATTATTTATATAGAGTTAAGTTTGAAGTATTCAATGATCATAAAAGTTTGAAATATATTTTTTATCATAAGGAACTTAATATGAGACAAAGAAGGTGGGTAGAATTTATGAAAAATTATGATTTTGAACTGAAATATCACTCAGGAAAGGCTAATGTGGTAATTGATGCCCTTAGCAGAAAGTCACTACATATATCCAAATTGATGATACAAGAGCTTGAGTTATTAGAAAAATTTCGAGATTTAAATCTCTCAATAACCTTACAACCTAAAATTTTGTGCATGAGTGAAATAGAAATTATTAGTGAAATGCCCAATACCAAATAAATTCCCTTACATATTTAACTGCTACACATATTTAATTAGAAATTCAAATAAATAACAAAGCTACGTAATATTCTACCAGCATTAAGTAATAAAAAAATAATAATAATAATAAATAAATAAATAAGCACGTATCAACTATTGAGTATAAAATTAAAATATAAACAAATTACTAGTAGAATGTTACACCTCTCAAGTGGTAATTCACTAACTTCATCAAGAAACACTTCTAGGTATTCTCTCACTACAAGTATGGTTTCTAAACTTTACTGACTTTTGCAATGCAAAGAAAAGAGGAGAACATAGCCTTAAGCTCCTTCTATTAGCTGATTGATAACTTGGTTGGCATTCAAGTATATAGATTTAGGTGAAGAGTTCAAGGAAGGATTATCAGACAAAAAGACTAAGGTTTTATTTGAACAATCTAAGACAACATGGTTTGAAGATAACTAGTCTATACTAAGAATGATGTCTATATCAACAAGGGGTAGACATATGAGGTTTACAAAGAAATCTCTATTTTCAATGGTTACACAATAATTTAACATATTTTAGAAGTAGATATTGGTTTTCCAGTGGGAGAAGAAATGGTTAGGTCATAAGGAAGTTCAGAAATAGATAAATTCAATATCCTTACAAATTCATAAGAAATGAAAAAATGGGAAGCTCCTGAATCAAACAACATAGTTAAAATATTACCTTTAATTATGCACTTACCCTGAATCAGATCAAAAGATTGAGCTGCTTCTTTGCCAGTTAGAGTAAAAACCCTTCCTCTGGTTTGAGGCTTGGGAGGAGGTGGTAATCCAGCTTGCTTCTAGGGGCAGCTCCTTGCATAATGTCCCTTCTATCCGTATGTATAGCACTCCACCTAATCTGCCTAACAAGGTTTGTTCCTGTGCCGTTTACCACATTATAGACATGCTGGTCCATAAGATTCTGTCTGAGCTTGCTTCCTTTTTTCTTGTTAATTCTTTGGCCACTGACCATTCTTTTTAAACTTGTCATCTCCTCGCTTTCTCTTTTGCCACCATTTCTATTTATATTCTTATTGTGGTTTTGGACCAACTGACTCTACAATTTTGCATTTGTCCACTAGCGTCTGAAAGTCTCTAATCACCAATGGTTTCACCATTCTCTTGATTCCATCTCTCAATCCATCTTTAAATTTAATGCATTTCTAATTTTCATCTGGATTATACTGGAAATAAGAAGAAATTTTTGATAGCTCCTTGAACTTTGCAATATATTCTCCCACATACATATTCCTTGCTCCAATTTCAAGAACTCCAATTCTTTTACTTCTTGTAAATTCCTCGGAAAGTACTTATCCAAGAAGGCTGTCCTGAATACTTCCGAAGTTACCTGCACTCCAGTTGCCTCTTTTGAACTTCTCATATCATTCCACCATAATTCAGCTTCTCCCATTAACATATATCGTCCCAACATCTCATTACTACAAAGATCTTTTCTAATTGCCTCAACCATGCTTCTGCTTTTACTGGATCATATTCACCTTCAAATGACAGAGGATTGACTTTTCTGAATTCTGATAAATCATAAAAGTCTTGATTTTTTGCCAAAATCACATTATGCACTGGAGCTGGTTGTGCATTAGCCTGCATCTCTGCTAATATCCTATTAGTCACAACTGCTTGTTCTCTAACTATAGCAGCCATGTCCCTAACAACTTCAGATATGTTTGGAGTATCACCTCTATCTCCAATATGTGCTCTACCACCACCACGAGTTCGCCTAGTCGATGTCATAGCTTCCTGCACATGCAACACATTATATATTGAGTTAATCAGGATCAATATTGTGTAACAGTGCGACAGTTAACTATAAACGTAGAAACTCAAGGCAGTTATATAATTCTACCTATACATCCCATAATTAAGATAAGATAAATGCATAAAATCATGCTTAAAGCATAGCTAGTCCATACCCTGGCTCAACAGGATGAACTGCTATGATACTAAAATGTAACGCCCTTACTATTATTACTATTCATGTTTCTGGAATTACACTATAGCAATAAAAGTAAACACATTACTTAAGATATATATTAAAAAATTTAAATATACTTTACAATATTATACAAAAGTATGAGCCTGGTCAAGGTGTATTAATAATTTACATATGCCAAAGGAGTTGATGCAAATGTACATAATAATAATACAAGTACATATCCAATGTCATGCAGGCATTTTCCATACATCTATTATACAAAATTTCAAATCCAAAAGAAACAAAATAAATATCCTCTTCAGCTCATACCATGGCGCTGCAAGAACTAAACCTAGAATCATCATGGAATACAGAATAATAATAGAGTGAGAATACGAATTCTCAGTATATTCTATTATGAAAAATAATGTCATCATAATAATTCCAGTTGTTTCGGGAAAAATCCACATTCTTTTAAAACTTACTTACATACATACATACATATATATAACTAGAAAGATGGCAAACTGCCAAATCTAGTTCTTCCTCTTCCCGAAACAGAATTCTATTTAATAGTTTTCAAAAATATTCATCATCAGTAGTATATAAGATATTCACGAATAATTTCTGGAAACATTTTCCATCACAATTTTATAATGTGAAACTCATTCAGATACTCAAACACACATTTAATTCATACGCATAACATACTAATTCAATTCAATTTTTAGTGCTCATTTAAAATTCTTATTCATCAAATTATTGCTTATTCCACAGAACTCATATCACAAGGATGAGAGTCACCTCATATAGCTCAGGTCCTATATTCTCATGGTAGGAAGTGATTCAGAGTCTCACACTACCACTAGCATCCTATGAGGGAAATAATACTTAAGGATTATACTAATACTATGAGGAATTTATTTAAGAACACAGGATCCCCCTTACTCACAAGATATCATCTTCATGATTCAAATGGGATTCCGAATACCTTGCCCTTATATAGGATCATCTCTGAAATCTATTATACTAAAGTGAAACACAATTTACATAAATACAGAGGATACTAAATGGGAAAGTTGGGACTAAGTACCGTCCCATTCAAGGATAATTGTCCAAGTCTTATTCTTATTTATAATTCAATTTTTTGAGCACTAATTACTTTATCACATCTTCAAGCTCAACCTCATTAATTAAGGGAACATTATAACAAATTCTATTATCACATTTCTTAACCTTCATCAAATATACATTACCAAACTCATTTAATTCATGATCAAGTATTCAATTATATTTCAAACAAATACAATCCTTTCTCATACACATCCATGTTGCCTGGAGATTTCCACATCTCCATTAGCTTCCGATTCGGCCTCCATGGCCCTCACAAGAATAAATATGCATTTCCAACATAACAATTCATATTCAAGATAAACTATACAATCAAGAAAATGGAAACAAATCATTGTGAATTCTTATGTCTTGAAGCATATCAAATAATTTTTTATGATAACAAAGTCAAGGTAAAGACCAAGATCAAAAGAAAAGACCAAGACCAAAATAAAAAGACCAAGATCAAAAGAGGTATATTAGAAATAGGTCTTAGAATGTCATTGTGAAATGCTCTCAAGGTATCTCAATTATCTTTGTGGAAATAGGTTTGTCCCAATGGTTTAATATGTTAAGTTTTGATGATGACAAATACAAGACAAAAAGAATGATGCTTATGCTTGATAGATGTGCTTTATAGATGACAAATGCATTACAAAAAGAATATTGATCATGTTACATAGATGTGCTTAATGAGATATATTGTATCATGCATATGAATATATTGAGTTATGAGTTTGGACTAACTATGCTTGTTTTAAGTGAGTAATACTTTGTAAGATAGTCCAAGTATTAAGAGTGAGCATTGCAACAAGAAAGCAAAGGATCACAATCATGCTCAACTCAAGAAGAATGAGAATGATAAGATGTTCTAAGCATTTGCAAGATTTGAAGAGAAGTAGTTATGACCTTTTAAAGTCAGCTTTCAAAACTAGAAATGCTGTAATCGATTACATAAGTCCTGTAATCGATTACAACGTTGACAAAAGCCATGTAATCGATTACTAGAAGTGTGTAATCAATTACCAAGTGCCCAGAAACGTTTCTAACGGCTATAAACGGCTAGTTTTCATAAAAAAAATCATTTTTAAACATTACCAACAACTATTTTATCATTTGGGATCTATATATAAGTGATATTTGAAGCATTTACATCTCAAGAAACATAAGAACACTATACTTGATCCTTGAATCATCAAAATCATATTTTGAGCTTTAAAGTGTGAATCATTGATACACATAAAGCTTCAAGTTGTATTATCCACTCTTGAGAGAGTTTCTTATCATCCATACTTTGTTCTTCAAGTTGTATATCTACTCTTGTGAGAGTTTCTAATCTTTCTCTTCATCTTGAAATCATTGTAAGTGTAATGCCCCTTTTTGGGAGGGAACATCACATTGTCAAATAGAAATGCGGAAAATAAAATTTTTGAAATTAAGGCCCGGTTCATTTCAGTTAAGGTTAATTTGTTCGATTTGTTATTACATAAGTAAAATGGCGATATATATATATATATATATATATATATATATATATATATATATATATATATATATATATATATATATATATATATATATTTATGTATGTATATATATTTATGTATGTATATATATATATATGTACATATATTTTTTTCGAATTATTATTTGTATTATTATTATTTTTCCCTTCAATTAATAAAACGCAGTGATGAAAAGTGAATAACAATAAGGAGTAAGACAAAAGATAAAACTTACATCTGAACAACATGCGCATATATATATATATATATAATATATATATATATATATATAGATATCAAATATGTTCTAGATACAAGCCTGGAATTCCCAAAAAGAAAAACTATACCTGCCCAAAGGATCATACATATACATCCCCAAGATATCAGAATATACAGCTCGTCAAAATAAAACATCAGGCCCCTAAAATAAAACATTGGAAGCCATCAGCAGCTACCAGTAATGTCAGTCCCTCAGATGAGGAGGAATCGTGTCAGGATCCTCCGTGGGGTCCTCCTCATCCGAGGAAACCCTCATAGGAACCATAGAGCCACGGGCAGGAGCCCGAGCAGTGGAATCAAAAGAGTCCTTCTGCAGGGTGTAGTAGCGGTCACCCCACATCTCCCAGATGGGCAGATAAAACTCCAAACATAGGCTAATGCAGGAGGTAAGGATCGACGGCTCATGACGTCTCCAGGCCAAAGAGATCGATACGTCTCCAAGGTAGACACAGCGGTCGGAACTCAGGTTAATGTGCCAGCATTCTGGCCCCCCAAGGAAGGTCAGACGCACATCACCCAGAAATCCGCGCATGCGTGCCTCCATGCTCCACAGTAGATGCTAATCGTGATCAGGCCAGAAGCCGGGGAAATCGAGAGCTCCAACCTCCTTACCATTGTCTTCGATGGGACACAACATATAGGTAGAAAATAACAGAAATACAGGATAGAGGTAAGACATCCAACCTGTAACACCCCATAAATTTATTTTTCTACTATCAGTATTCATATTACAATATTTGTGATTTTCTGGAATTTTTCTGGAATTTTCTGAGAATGCAAAATATTTTAATATTATTCTTCGTTTTACGTATGTACTGAGCGGAACCGGGGAAATGAGATGTTCTCTCCGAGAACCTTGAACTATGGAAACGTCGACGGGGGATCTTACTAAACCTGAGGCCGGACACAGTTTACAAGGTTTTACATTTTTCGAGAAATTTTAACAGATAAAATAATAAAACACTGCGAAGAAATTATCTGTCAGATTTGTTAATGCAGACTTCTGCCAACTATGACTATTGTCCAATAAATAATAATATATAATAAAAATCTTATCACATTGTTCAAAATTTACCTTGTGTCAAACCCCTTTAGCCTCATTTTCAAAATAAAAATTTAGTTAATTAAAAGCCCATTGTAGGAAGCTTCCAAGAAGTTTCCTATTTGACTCATTTTCTCTCTCTTCCCTCTCCACTCTTCTCTACGATAAAAGCAATATGGGAAGCCCAAATATTTCCTCTCATCTTCCTAATATTTCATTCTCATTCTCTAAACCCCAAATACCCATTTCACCATTTTCTCTCTTCTTCTTTTCCTTCTTCACCGAGCTTCCACCCCTTTGGAAGACCATTTCCATGATTTGCTAAATCAAACCCATTTCCACTCATCTTCCACCACTCCGAGTTCTCTTTTATTGATATCTCCTTGGTTCTTCTTCTTCTTCCTCTTCCATTTTTCCACTATTGAAGCTAAAGCTTGGAGCTTTAAGGTAAAGTCTTCAACTTTCTTCCATTTTTCCTACTATTCTCGTTTCTCTTGGTCCCTTAGGTGACCAAGAACCCATTTTTCATGGTTTGAGTGGACATTGTGGAAGTCACTCACATTGGAGTTTTTCTTGAAGGGGGAAAACAAAAACTCAGGGCAAGAAGGAGTACCACCATTGTGTTGTCTTCCAAATAGGTAAGAGGAAGATGATCCTCTTCAACCAATCTTGGTAATTAGGGAATGTCTTGTGTATTGTTGTTGATGAGGAAATCCATGTTGGATTACTTTCTTTGTTATATGGGGTTGATTCCATGATTTTGTAGTTGTATGAATATGTGGGTTTGCATTGTGTGTTTTAATGACCATGAACCTCTTGATTGTTGTTTGGTATCTTGATGGCATGAACCATATTTTGGATTGCTGAAGAATTTTGATGATGGATGGGCCACGGTTCTGTAGAACTGAATTCTATAGAACCCTTGTTAATGCACTAGTGCTCAGGCGCTGTGCATAGAGCATCTAGGCGCTCAATCAACGCTCAGGCGCTGTGGTTGGGACGTTTAAGAGCTCTTTGCCCAGGAAATTTCCCCTGTAACTTGACTTGGTGAGCGTTCAGGCGCTTCGTGTTTAGCGCCTAGGTGCTCAACCAGCGCTCAGACACTTCAGACGTGGCGCCTAGGCGCCCATAGCAGAACCAGATAGGTGACTGTAAAACGATATTAAGACTCCAATATGAAGATAGTGCAACCATAAATAAAGTAAAGAATTTGATTTGCAAGGGAAGTCCTCTAGAGAGGGAGACTTTATAAGAATGAACATTCTAAAGTGGAATTCCTTAATGAACTTTAAGAAGTGCCTCACCACTTGAGAACTTAACACTATGTGATTTCAAGACCATGAACGAGACTAGGGAGTTGTGGAGGTCTAAGTTGTATGAATTGTGACATGTTGCAAATGATTATATTATTGATAAATACACATGAATATTATTAATGTTTCTCATGGATCCCTATACGAGTTAAACACTTGTTGATTACTTACTTGAGGAAACCACGATGTGATGACTTTGAGAAATGGAATATATATGTGTGTGTATGTAAACATACCATTGTGATATGCTATGAGGAATGCATCATTGATGAATATACATGATTGGGCATTGTGTCGTCATGCATGTGTTGTCCGTTGGACAAGGTTAGTAAGGCGAGGTATGCCTAGGAGTTTGAATAACACCTATGTGCAGGTGCGAATAGACTAAGCGTAGGTGTCATATGTTGTTGACCCTGGGGGCGTCGGGGTGTGGGTGTCTCACAATAGACAGTGGTAGCTCCACTGGGGCCGTGGGATAGACCAATGCGACACACCGACGATCCTGTCTGAGACGCTATCCTATATCACGATCAACTGTCGAGGTACCATGTATAAGCCATTGCGCAAACATTTTTATGAAAGGAAGCACACTTTATTTTAAGGCTACTAACATACTGGTATTACTTCTTGATCATTCACTCCGAAGATGTTTATGTCTAGCTCTATGGAGTAGGAACTTTTGGTACCCTTTACATCACGCATTGTGAGTCTCATAATACATCGAGCATGAGAACTTATAACTGTATGATTATCTGAATTATTGACTGCTGAGAATACTGTCGTTTTCTACCTATTATTGATGGCTTTATTACTATTTGATGTTATTCTACTTTCACTGTTAATTTTAATATTACTGTGATAAATGTATAAATTGTGCTATGTGTGGGCATCCAGCACCGTATTATTCTCTTACTGCCAATTTGGTACTGAAAGCTGGGTGTCTCACCTCTTTCTGTATTCCCTCTATTTCTCTTATTCAGTTGGATCGTGTGTCACCAAGAAGACATTCGCGAGGAAGATAAGGAAGCCCCCGAGTTTCTAGGCTTTTCGCCAGATTACGACTGAAGTGGGTTGAGGATGTCGTCGCGTCCTCGTGGATTTTTTTGGTTACGTGCGGATCAACTTTCATGGTGGTCCAGATTGTTGGCATATCAACGTGCAGACTAATCGATGCGTGTACCATGGCGATTTGACGGTGTCCTTAGTGTGGGGACGCTACACTGCTTCTATTTTTGACTTCCATGCTTTTGTTTGGCTGGAATTTTATATGCCTGTGAGAGACATGTGGGTGGACATGTATTATACCCCACGTGATGACTCGTTCTTGTCTACTGCTCGGGCTCCTGCCCACTGTTCCGTTGTTCCGATGGATGTCTCGTCGGATGACGAGGACCCAGAGGAGGATCCGTCTACGGTTCCTTCTAGTTCACGTCAGTCTTAGAGACTATTTTGGGTAGATGGCTACTGAGGGCTGTCTGTTTATTTTTGAGGGAGCCTGATGTACTATTGGTTTAATGGGTATATATTTGTATCTCTTGGGGTAGGTACACATTTTGTCTTTTTGTATATTTTTGGAAATGTAATTAAATAGGCTTGTATTTCTGGTACAAAGTATGTAATCACCCATATTGTGTAAGATCGTATGTTTCATTCCACGTTGATTTCTCTTTGTTCATTCAGAAGGACGTTTCATTGGAAAATAAGAAAAAAAAGGGACTTTTAATGTTAATTCATTCAATGTGATGTATTCATAAACAGGTATATATGTACGTATTCATAAACAGGTAAATATGTACGTTAATGGAAATTTTAACCGGACTCATTTTAAGAAGAAGAAGAAAAAATGTTTAAACTTTCCGTATTTATTTGTATGTCGTTTCACTATAGTGCGACGTTTCCTCTTCTTACCCATTATGACTAGGGGAGGAAAAGGGGCGTTACACTGTCTTGGTATCAGAGCTGCCGGTTATGTTTCTTTTGGGTCGTGTGATTTTAGACTGTCTTATTTGTGCTGTGTCATTCTCTGTGATTTTGTTGTTTGGTATTCAAATGAATACATCTGACTTTCTCTGTACTTTGCGTAGTTTAATTTGGGAAGGAACAATGGCTCGTCGAGGTGATATGGCTGCTGCCATAGAGGTGATACAAAGGATGGCTGAGGCAATGCTACAGCAGAACCAGCAAACAGCTCAACAACAGGCTAGAGCTGCACAATAGCTAGAAGCTATGGCAGATGTTTAGAACTTAGAGGGATTTCGTCGTGCTAACCCTCCACAGTTCAAAGGGGAGTTCGATCCGGAGAAAGCTACATTGTGGATCCAAGAGCTGGAAAAGATATTTACTGGGATGAATTGTGCTGACGATAAGAAGGTGACCTATGCTGCATATATGCTAATTGGAGATGCAGAGCATTGGTGGACGGGTGAACAAAGGTTATTGCAAGCCGCAAACAGAGTGATAACTTGGGAGGTGTTCAAAGAAAGGTTCTTGAACAAGTATTTTCCTGAAAGTGCCAGGCACGCAAAAGAAATGGAATTTCTGAGATTACGACAGGGAGGCATGACTGTGAGCGAATACGCCGCCAAGTTTGAGAACTTGTCCTGATTTTTGACCTATTTTCAACTTCAACCCAATGAAGTTTGGAAGTGGCGGAAGTTTGAGGAAGGCTTGAGGCATGAGGTGAAGAAAATTGTGATAGCTTTGAAGATTACTCAGTTTTCTGAGCTACTTGACACTTGCTGCCGATTGGAAAATGTGGAACTAGAACGTAAGGCGAGAAATAGAAATTTTGGGCCCGTTCAGTCCCAAAGAGGAGGTGATGGTAACGCAAGTCGTTATCAAAAGAAGCCCTATTCCAGACCTTCTGGAAGTCAACAGCCACAAAGGTCTCAAGGAGGAAGTCCAACTGGAAGTCCAGGAAGGATGGGCCAGAATGCTACAACTACTCCGAGGTGTATGAAGTGTGGGAAGGAGCATTTTACTAGAGACTGCACGATTAAAGGATTTATTTGCTTTCGGTGTGGGAAACCTGGTCACATTTCTCGAGACTGTAACCAGACCAAGACGGAACCATCCGTCAACGTTGCTAAGACTTCTAAACCACAAGCTGGAGGCAGAGTCTACACCCTGAGTGGTGCTGATGCCTCTAAATCCGAGGATCTAATACAAGGAGAAGGTATCATTGAAGGTAATTTTTTAACTGTATTGTATGATTCTGGTGCTACTCATTCTTTCATTTCACATGACTGTGTGAAAAGGCTTGGATTACCTGTGTCTTCCTTACCTTTCGATTTGACCGTTTCGACTCCTACTGCAAAACCTGTCGTTACTGCTAAAGTTTGTCTAGGATGTCCTTTAATCGTGGAAGGTCGAATCTTTTCTATCGATTTGATCTGTTTACCATTATCTCAATTAGATGTGATATTGGGAATGGATTGGTTATCTGCTAATCGTGTCCTGTTAGAATGTTCTAGAAAAATAATAGTTTTTCCTTTAGATGAGGATTCTAGATTTTTGGCCGCCAACCAAGTGAAAGCTTTTCTGAGAGAAGGAGCTCAGGGATACATGTTATTATCTTCTTTGAAAGTCGAGAGTGAAGTTGATGTGGACGCAATCTCTGTTGTACGAGAATTTCCTGAGGTTTTCCCTGATGATGTACCTGGTTTGCCACCGGAATGAGAGGTCGAGTTCGCTATCGACTTGGTACCAGGAGCTGGTCCTATTTCCATAGCACCTTATCGTATGGCACCAGCAGAACTCGTGGAACTTAAGAAGTAGTTGGAAGAGCTTCTGGAGAAGCAATTCGTGAGACCCAGTGTGTCACCCTAGGGAGTACTTGTGTTGTTGGTCAAGAAGAAAGATGAGAGTTCAAGATTGTGCGTGGATTACCATCAGTTGAACAAGGTTACAATTAAGAATAAGTATCCATTGCCAAGGATAGATGACTTAATGGACCAATTAAAGGGAGCAGCTGTGTTTTCCAAGATCGATCTACGATCAGGTTATCACCAAATTAGAGTGAAAGTGGAAGATATTCCCAAGACAACTTTTTGTACTCGTTATGGTCATTACGAGTACCTTGTGATGCCTTTTGGTGTGATAAATGCACCTACGATATTTATGGACTACATGAATAGGATCTTTCATCTTTACTTGGACAGATTCGTTGTTGTTTTCATCGACGATATATTGATCTATTCACAAAACCATGAGGACCATGTTGAACACCTTAGCATAGTTCTCCAGATCTTGAAAGAGAAAGAGCTGTATGTGAAACTATCCAAATGTGAGTTTTGGTTAGATGAAGTGAAGTTTTTGGGCCATGTAATCTCAAAGGAAGGAATTGTTGTGGATCCTTTGAAAGTAGAAGCTGTGCTACAATGGGAAAGGCCAACGACGGTGACGGAAATTCGCAACTTCATCGGACTAGCCAGATGCTACCGGAGATTTATAGAAGGATTTTCCAAGATCACTGGACCACTCACTCAACTCACCCGAAAGAATCAACCTTTCGAATGGACAAATTCCTATGAGGGAGGTTTTCAAGAGTTAAAAAGAAAACTAACTACGTCGCCCGTGTTAGTTTTACTGAACCCTAATGAACCATTTGAAGTGTATTGTGACGCTTCGTATCAAGGTTTGGGGTGCGTTCTTATGAAAAATGAGAAGGTGGTGGCTTACGCCTCAAGACAATTGCAAATGCACGAGAAGAACTACCCAACACATGATCTAGAGTTAGCTGCAGTGGTATTTGCATTGAAGATATGGAGACATTATTTGTATGGAGCCACATTCAATGTCTTCAGTGACCACAAAAGTCTGAAATACCTGTACGATCAAAAGGAGCTGAACATGAGGCAATGAAGATGGCTAGAATTTTTGAAAGACTACGATTTCCAACTTCAGTATCATCTTGGAAAGGTGAACGTGGTGGCCGATGCTTTGAGTAGGAAGACGATTAGTATTTCTACTATGATGATCAGAGAAAAGGATCTGATAGAGCAATTCAGAGACATATGGTCATTTGTGGAGTTAACACCAGGCAAAATCTGCATGAATAGGGTTACTATCTCGAATGACCTGATGGAAGATATTCGAGAGAAGCAAAAGATCGATAAGTTCCTGCAAGAAGAAAGAGAATTGATAAGGCAGGGTGGTGCAACAACGTTGAAGGAAGGAAGTGACGGGATTCTGAGATTCCAAGGAAGGGTATGTGTACCTAAGGAAGAAGGACTCCAGAAGTACATACTTGAACATGCTCATTCGAGTCAATTGAGCCTGCATCCTAGAATGACCAAGATGTATCAAGACTTGAGGAAGTTATTTTGGTGGCATGGAATGAAAAGAGATTTCGCTAGATGCGTGTCATCTTGTTTGGTTTGCCAAAAAACGAAGATTGAGCACCAAAGACCAGCTGGATTACTACAACCCTTAACTATTCCTGAGTGGAAATGGGATAGTATTGCCATGGATTTTGTTGTCGGGTTACCAAGAACTAGGAAAGGATATGACTCAATATGGGTAATAGTGGATCGACTTACGAAGTCAAGTCACTTTCTACCGATCAACATAAGATATCCGTTGGAGAAGTTGACTCAGATATATATTAGTGAAATCGTCAGACTTCACGGGATACCCACGAGTATTATTTCCGATAGAGACCCGAGGTTTACCTCGAAGTTTTGGCAGGGTCTTCAAGAGGCCATGGGAACGAAGTTACGATTAAGTTCCGCATACCATCCGCAGACTGATGGTCAATCAGAAAGAACAATTCAGTCGTTAGAAGATTTGTTGAGAGCTTGTGCCATAGAGCAAACTGGAGGTTGGGATGAAATCTTACCATTGGTGGAATTCACCTACAACAACAGTTACCATTCAAGTATAGGGATGGCACCCTATGAGGCTCTGTATGGACGAAGGTGTCAGATGCCTCTGTGCTGGTATCAAGATGGAGAACGGCTTACCGTTGGACCCGAACTTATTCAACAGACAATCGAAAAGGTTAAGATGATTCAGGAGAAAATGAAAATGGCTCAGAGTCGGCAAAAGAGTTATGCGGACAAAAGAAGGAAACCTTTTGAATTCGAAGAAGGAGAGCATGTCTTCTTGAAAGTCACACTTATGACTGGGGTCGGTCGTGTTCTCAAATCTAGAAAACTCACTCCAAAATTCCTTGGACCTTACCAAATCCTTCGTCGGGTAGGTTTTGTTGCTTACCAAATAGCCTTACCCCCTTTTCTTTCAAACCTTCATAACATCTTTCATGTGTCACAACTTAGAAAAGATATCCCAAGTCCTAATCATGTCATAGCACCTGATTCTGTACAATTAAAAGAAAACTTGACTTATGAGATAACTCTTGTGAGGATTGAGGATAAAAGGATGAAGCAACTCAGAGGGAAGGACATTGCATTAGTGAAAATGATCTGGAACGAAGCAACTGGAGATGTAACATGGGAGCTGGAAGACAAAATGAAGGAGCAATATCCCGAATTGTTTTAAGGTATGAAAAATTTCGAGGATAAAATTCTTATTTGTTGGGGAGAGTTGTAACACCCCAGAAATTTATTTTTCTACTATCAGTATTCATATTACAATATTTATGATTTTCTGGAATTTTTCTGGAATTTTTTGAGAACGCAGAATATTTTAATATTATTCCTCGTTTTACGTATGTACTGAGGGGAACCAGAGAAATGAGATGTTCTCTCTGAGAACCTTGAACTATGGAAACGTCGACGGGGGATCTTACTAAACCTGAGGCCGGACACAATTTACAAGATTTTACATTTTTCGAGAAATTTTAACAGATAAAATAATAAAACACTACGAAGAAATTATCTGTCAGATTTGTTAATGCTGACTTCTGCCAACTATGACTATTGTCCAATAAATAATAACATATAATAAAAATTTTATCACATTGTTCAAAATTTACCTTGTGTCAAACCCCTTTAGCCTTATTTTCAAAATAAAAATTTAGATAATTAAAAGCCCATTGTAGGAAGCTTCCAAGAAGTTTCCTATTTGACCCATTTTCTCTCTCTTCCCTCTCCACTCTTCTCTACGGCAGAACCAATATGGGAAGCCCAAATATTTCCTCTCATCTTTCTAATATTTCATTCTCATTCTCTAAACCCCAGATACCCATTTCTCCATTTCCTCTCTTCTTCTTTTCCGTCTCCACCGAGCATCCACCCCTTTGGAAGAC
The DNA here is from genome assembly GCA_029884605.1 of Ormosia emarginata. Lineage (NCBI taxonomy): Eukaryota > Viridiplantae > Streptophyta > Magnoliopsida > Fabales > Fabaceae > Ormosia > Ormosia emarginata. The sequence goes on along the minus strand of JAQQTP010000074.1, from coordinate 18,451,166 downwards.
CATTTCCATGATTTGCTAAATCAAACCCATTTCCACTCATCTTCCACCACTCCGAGTTCTCTTTTGTTGATATCTCCTTGGTTCTTTTTCTTCTTCCTCTTCCATTTTTCCACCATTGAAACTAAAGCTTGGAGCTTTAAGGTAAAGTCTTCAACTTTCTTCCATTTTTCTTGCTATTCTTGTTTCTCTTGGTCCCCTAGGTGACCAAGAACCTATTTTTCACGGTTTGAGTGGACATTATGGAAGTCACTCACATTGGAGTTTTTCTTAAAGGGGGAAAACAAAAACTTAGGGCAAGAAGGAGTACCACCATTGTGTTGTCTTCCAAATACGTAAGAGGGAGATGATCCTCTTCAACTAATCTTGGTAATAAGGGAATGTCTTGTGTATTGTAGTTGATGAGGAAATCCATGTTGGATCACTCTCTTTGTTATACGGGGTTGATTCCATGATTTTGTAGTTGTATGAATATGTGGGTTTGCATTGTATGTTTTAATGACCATGAACCTCTTGATTGTTGTTTTGTATCTTGATGGCATGAACCATGTTTTGGATTGCTGACGAATTTTGATGATGGATGGGCCACGGTTCTGCAGAACTGAATTCTGCAGAACCCTTGTTAATGCACTAGCGCTCAGGCGCTGTGCATAGAGTGTCTAGGCGCTCAATCAACGCTCAGGCGTTGTGGTGGGGACGTTTAAGCGCTCTTTGCCCAGGAAATTTCCCCTGTAACTTGACTTGGTGAGCGTTCAGGCGCTTCGTGTTTAGCACCTAGGTGCTCAACCAACGCTCAGACACTTCAGACGTGGCGCCTAGGCGCCCATAGCATAACCAGCTAGGTGACTGTAAAACGATATTAAGACTCCAATATGAAGATAGTGCAACCATAAATAAAGTAAAGAATTTGATTTGCAAGGGAAGTCCTCTAGAGAGGGAGACTTTATAAGAATGAACATTCTAAAGTGGAATTCCTTAATGAACTTTAAGAAGTGCCTCACCACTTGAGAACTTAACACTATATGATTTCGAGACCATGAACGAGACTAGGGAGTTGTGGAGGTCTAAGTTGTATGAATTGTGACATGTTGCAAATGATTATATTATTGATAAATACACATGAATATTATTAATGTTTCTCATGGATCCCTATGCGGGTTAAGCACTTGTTAATTACTTACTTTAGGAAACCACGATGTGATGACTTTGAGAAATGGAATATGTATGTGTGTGTATGTAAACATACCATTGTGATATGCTATGAGGAATGCATCGTTGATGAACATACATGATTGGGCATTGTGTCGTCATGCATGTGTTGTCTGTTGGACATGGTTAGTAAGGTGAGGTATGCCTAGGAGTTTGAATAACAACTATGTGCGGGTGCGAATAGACTAAGTGTAGGTGTCATATGTTGTTGACCCTGGGGGCGTCGGGGTGTGGGTATCTCACAATAGACAGTGGTAGCTCCACTGGGGCTGTGGGATAGACCAATGCGACACACCGACGATCCTGTATGAGACGCTGTCCTATATCGCGATCAACTGTCGAGGTACCATGTATAAGCCATTGCGCAAACATTTTTATGAAAGGAAGCATACTGTATTTTAAGGCTACTGACATACTAGTATTACTCCTTGATCATTCACTCCGAAGATGCTTATGTCTAGCTCCATGGAGTAGGAACTTTTGGTACCCTTTAAATCGCGCATTGTGAGTCTCATAATACATCGAGCATGAGCACTTATAACTGTATGATTATCTGAACTGTTGACTGTTGAGAATACTGTTGTTTTCTACCTATTATTGATGGCTTTATTACTATTTGCTATTATTCTACTTTCACTATTAATTTTAATATTACTGTGATAAATGTATAAATTGCACTATGTGTGGGCATCCAGTGCCGTATTATTCTCTTGTTGCCAATTTGGTACTGAAAGTTGGGTGTCTCACCTCTTTCTATATTCCCTCTATTTCTTTTATTCAGTTGGATCATGTGTCACCAAGAAGACATTCGTGAGGAAGATAAGGAAGCCCCCGAGTTTCCAGGCTTTTGGCCAGATTAGGACTGAAGTGGGTTGAGGATATCGTCGCATCCCCGTGGATTTTTTTCGTTACGTGCAGTTCAACTTTCATAGTGGTCCAGATTGCTGGCATATCAATGTATAGACTGATCGATGTGTGTACCACGGTAATTTGACAGTGTCCTTAGCATGGGGACGCTACACTGCTTCTATTTTTGACTTCTATGCTTTTGTTTGGTTGGAATTTTATATGCCTGTGAGAGATATGTGGGCGGACATGTATTATATCCCACGTGACGACTCGTTCTTGTCTACTGCTCGGGCTCCTGCCCGCTGTTCCGTCGTTCCGATGGATGTCTCGTCGGACGACGAGGACCCAGAGGAGGATCCGTCTACGGTTCCTTCTAGTTCACGTCAGTGTTAGAGACTGTTTCGGGTAGATAGCTACTGAGGGCTGTCTGTTTATTTTTGAGGGAGCCTGACGTACTATTGGTTTAATGGGTATATATTTGTATCTCTTGGGGTAGGTACACATTTTGTCTTTTTGTATATTTTTGGAAATGTAATTAAACAGGCTTGTATTTCTGGTACAAAGTATGTAGTCACCCATATTGTGTAAGATCGTATGTTTCATTCCACGTTGATTTCTCTTTGTTCATTCTGAAAGACGTTTCATTGGAAAATAAAAAAAAAGGGGACTTTTAATGTTAATTCATTCAATGCGATGTATTCATAAACAGGTATATATGTACGTATTCATAAACAGGTAAATATGTACGTTAATGAAAATTTTAACCGGACTCATTTTAAGAAGAAAAAAAAATGTTCAAACTTTCCGTATTTATTTGTATGTCGTTTCACAATAGTGCGACATTTCCTCTTCTTACCCATTATGACTAGGGGAGGAAAAGGGGCGTTACACTACCATCATTACCAATTATAGCAGCAAGAAACAAAACGGCACGTCGTGCCCAAATAGTATTTCAAGAACAATAATAATAATGATAGATAGTAAATACAACAGTAAGCAGGTGAACAGTTTCAGGCAGTCATTCATCATAATAATAATAAACAGTTCAAATCCATATAAAGCAGTAATTATCAGATGGTATGACATCTCATGATGCATATGCACACAGTACCCAAATTCTTACTCCATGGAGCTAGACACAAACAGTCAGAGAGAAAGATCAGGAGATACGTCTATAACTCAGCTGCCGAGGCCAAAGTGCTATAACTCAACAGTTTTTCACGTGCACAACCAGGCATTGTACAGACAGTCTACACTAGATCACGATATAGGACAGTGTCTCGGTCCGGATCGTTAGTGCGTTTGCATCAGTCTGCCCCACGGGTAGGAGAGCTACCAACTGTCCATTGCGAGGAACCCGCACCCCGACGTCCCCAAGGTCTACAACGACCTATACTAGTCTACTCACACTCGTACTAAGGTGTGTTCAATCTCCTAGACAACTTGACATTAACAACAGTCCAAAGGACATTTCACAATGTATAAAGACTCTATGCATAAACATGTATGATCATCATTACATATAATTCAACAATGTGCCACAATTGGCCAAGAGAGTATCAACACATCATTGGTCACTCACATGGACCCACAATTTCATAATATTGAAATTGAATAGAGGAATACATTTTTTTAAGGTCTATTATGAATCCTTACTTAAAATTAGTCTTTCTTACAAAGTTCGTCTCTGATTGAATTGTCATAATTAGTTAAATTTTCCTAATGTAATTTATTCTCCTACACTTAGAAGGTTATTCTGAGATCTCAAAGTCTCACACTCTTTTATTCTTGCCCTAGTAAAATTACCTCAAAGTTTTATGACAAATTTCATTCTTGGTTCTATAAAATTTATGAATCTCAAGTTATATCCAATTGTTTCCAATTTGCTAATTTTCTATCCTGTTACCTATGATTTAAATCATTTGATTATCTAAGTTCCAAGGTTACCAAAATTGCATAATTAAGTCCCAAAAAGGCCCTAGAGGTCGTGGCCTCCCTAGGGGATTTAGTTCCCAATTCTTCCATTCCATTAATTTTATATTACACACTTGATTAATTTAAGTCTTTCACTTGTTACAATTGTTCATAAAGAACCCAAATTTTTGGGCCCCAAAACTGTGGCCTCCCACGAGAGAATCTCAAATCATTTTCTTCCATTTCATGTCTTCCAATCCATTCCAATATACCAATATACCCAAACAATTAATCCAATAGCATGAACATTGTATAAACAACATGTAAACACACAAATCATGCAACCAAAGAATAACCCTCATTAGGGTTTTCTCACAATCAACCATAACCAAGGTTTCTAAATGCTATTAGAGGTTGAGGAGGAGAGTCTTCCTCTTACCAAAGTGAAGAAAACAAGAGAAGCCTCTAAGAAACTTCTTGCAATTTTCGGATTGGGCACCACCAAGAACCCTAAAATTTCAACTTCATCAAAATAGCGCCAATGCTTGAAAAACAAAGCATGGATGGTCACCAAGAAGACCATAAAAATGAAAATGAGAAAGAAAAGTGAAGAATCAAGAAGCTTACCCAAAAACCCTAAGCTTGAGGCTTGAAGAAAATGGTGAAAATGGTGAAAATGGTGGATTTTCAAAGAACCACAAGCAAGAGAAGTGTTTAGGAGGTGGAGAGGATTAAGAAAATGGGTTTGGATGGAATTTTTGTGATGGATGAGGGGCTGGGCTGCTGCTGGCCGTGAGCTTCAAGAGGGGCTTCTACTGTCAGTATCATTTTTCCCCTAATGTAGAAGAGTTACAGATGATGAAAAATAATATTTTATTGTTCGTCAGATGATTTTACGGTACTGCGACTTCATTTATCGAGTAAAATCTCGAAAAATATAAACCTCATAAATTGAGCCCGGCCTCGGGCTTAGTAAGATCCCTCGTTGACATGTCCACAATTTAGAGTTTACCAGCTACAGGAAAAATTTTGCATCTTCCCGACTCCGCTCAGTGCGCACGTAAAATGAGGAATATATTAAAATATTCATTATTTTCGAAAAATTCCGAAAGAATTCACATAAATCACATATATTGGAAAATGACTATTTATGATAAAATAAATGATTTCCGGAGCGTTACACTGACATCTACAGATCTCTGCTCAGTGTGCATGTAAAATGAGGAATATATTAAAATATTCAACGTATCCGAAAAATTTCAGAAAAATTCTTAAAAATCAAGAATATTATAAAATGATCATTTATAATTAACAAACACTTTTTGGGGTGTTACAACACTCCCCCACTAAAAAGGAATTTCGTCCTCGAAATTTACGTACCTTAGAATAGTTGTGGGTGTTGCTCTTTCATATTGTCTTCCAGTTCCCAAGTTGTATCACCAGTCGTTTCATTCCAGATCACCTTCACCAATGGAATTTCCTTGCCTCTAAGTTGCTTTATCCGTCAATCCTCGATTCTCACAAGAGGCGTCTCATAGGTCAAGTTCTCTTTTAATTGTACTATGTCCAGTGCTATGACATGACTCGGGTTAGGTAAATATTTACGCAGTTGCGACACATGGAAGACATTGTGTATGTTGGAAAGGAAAGGGGGTAAAGCTATCTAGCAAGCTACTGGACCTATCCGGCGAAGAATTTGGTAAGGTCCAAGAAATTTTGGGGTGAGTTTTCTAGATTTCAAAGCCCGGCCAACCCCAGTCGTAGGTGTGACTTTCAAGAATACATGCTCACTTTCCTCAAACTCAAGAGGCTTCCTCCTCTTATCCGCATAACTCTTTTGTCGGCTCTGAGCAGTCCGCATCTTCTCTTGAATCATTTTGACCTTCTCAGTTGTCTGTTGAATGATATCCGGTCCAATTGTGAGACGCTCGCCGTCTTGATACCAACACAAGGGTGTTCGACACCGTCTTCCGTATAGAGCTTCATAGGGTGCCATCCTTATACTCGAATGATAACTATTGGTGCAGGTGAACTCTATCAAGGATAGAACTTCATCCCAACTTCCAGACTGTTCTATAGTATAAGCTCTAAGCATATCTTCTAGAGATTGGATCGTTCTTTCCGATTGACCATCGGTTTGTGGGTGGTACGCCGAACTCAGACGTAACTTTCTTCCCAATGATACCTGTAGACTCTGCCAAAATTTTGAAGTAAACCTCGGATCCCTATCTGAAACAATACTCGTAGGCACACCATGCAGCCTAACGATCTCTCCAATATACAGTTGGGTTAGCTTCTCCAGACTATAACTTATGTTGATCGGAAGGAAATGAGCTGACTTTGTGAGTCGATCTACTATTACCCAAATCGAGTCGTGTCCTCTTCTTGTTCTTGGGAAACCCACAACAAAATCCATCGTAATGCTGTCCCATTTCCATTCAGGAATAGACAAAGGTTGCAACAATCTTGCAGGTCTTTGATGTCCCACTTTGGCTTTTCGATAGACTAGACAAGTCGATAAGCATCTAGTGATGTCACTTTTCATTCCGTGCCACCAGAATAACTTATTCAAGCCTTGGTACATCTTCGTTTTCACTTTTATCTGATGGTATCCAGATCTTAGATCGATCTTCGAAAACACCGTTGTTCCCTTCAGTTGATCCATTAAGTCGTCGATTCTTGGGAGTGGATATTTGTTCTTGATCGTCAACTTGTTTAACTGCCTATAGTCCACACACAATCTTGAGGTACCGTCCTTCTTCTGAACCAACAACACTGGTGCTCCCCAGGGTGATACACTCGGTTTGACGAACTGTTTCTCCAAAAGCTCTTCTAGTTGTTTCTTAAGTTCTGCCAATTCTGTTGGCGACATCCGATAGGGTGCTATAGACACGGGACCAGCTCCCGGTACAAGGTCAATAGCAAACTCTATCTCGCGCGTCGGTGGTAAACCAGGTACATCCTTGGGAAAGACTTCAGAAAACTCCCTCACTACTGGAATAGTACTCAGATCAGCCTCGCTCTCGATTTTCAAAGAAAACAGTAGCATGTATCCTTGAGCTTTTTCTTTTAAGAAAACTCGCACTTGGTTGGCCGTCAAGTATCTAGAATCTTCATCCACTGGGAAAACTATGGTCTTTCTAGAGCAATCTAATAGAACATGGTTGGAAGACAACCAGTCCATCCCTAAGATTATATCTAGTTGTGAAAGAGGCAAACAGATCAAATCGACAGAAAAGACTCGGCCTTCAATAATTAGGGGACACTTCAAACAGACTTTGGTAGTAACTACCGGTTTGTCAGTAGGGGTTGAGACAGTCAAATCAAAAGGTAGGGTAGACATTGGTAAGCTAAGTCGTAGCACACAGTCATATGATATGAAAGAATGGGTTGCCCCGGATTCATACAGTACTTTTAAAAGATTTCCTTCTATGGTGCCCTCCCCTTGAATCAAGTCTTCAGATTCGGAGGCTTCAACTCCGCTCATGGTGTAGACTCGACCTCCAGCTTGCGATTTCTTGGCTCGAGTTGCATTGACTGAAGGTGCAGCCTTTGCCTGGTTGCAATCTCTGGACATGTGGCTTGGTCTGCCACATTTGAAGCAGATGATTCCCTTGATTGTGCACTCTCTTGTGAGATGGTCTTTCCCACACTTTTGGCATTTAGAGGGATATGCCACATTTTGACCAGTCTGGTTCCCAGTAGAACCTCCGCCAGAACTTTCGCCAGTTTGTTGTTGACTTCCCGTTGGTCAAGAATAGGGCTTCTTTTGGAAGCGGTTCAAACTATTGCCTCCACCTCTTTGGAACCTTGCAGGCCCAAAGTTCTTGCTCCTCGAATTTCTAGCTTGTTCCAAGGTCTCCACTTCGCAGCACGTGTTCAACAGCTCTGAGAACACTTTAATTTTCAGGGTGATAATAGCCTTCTTCATTTCGTACCTCAGTCCATGAGTGAACTTCCAACACTTCCAAGCTTCATCTGGTTGATGCTGAAAATGCGTGGAAAACTTCTCCAAGTTCTCAAATTTGGCCGCATATTCACTAATGGTCATGCTCCCCTACTTCAGGTTGAGGAACTCCATCTCTTTCGCATGTCTCGCGCTTGCAGGAAAGTACTTGTCCAAGAATTTGTCCTTGAATAAGTCCCACGTGATGTCACTTCCCTCGGCCTCCAGTATTCTCTGAGTTCCATTCCACCAATCTTCGGCATTGCCGACCAGCACGAAGGTAGCATAGTTCACCTCCTTGTCTTCGGCACAGTTCATGCCACGGAAAACTTTCTCCAGTTCTTTGATCCACAAACTAGCCTTGTCCGGATCAAATTCCCCTATGAATTGTGGAGGGTTGTGACGACGAAATTATGCCAAGTTCTGCGCATTGACAGTCGCTTCAAGCTGTTGAGCAGCTCTCTCTTGTTGCTGAGCAGCATGTTCATTCTGTTGCGCGATGACTTCCGCCATCCTCTGCATCGCCTCTATAGCAGCTGTCATTCCTCCGCCTCTTGCCATCTCACTTTCTCTTAAATCAGATTAACTGAAAAACATAAGGAAAGTCAGACGTATCCATTCAGAACACCAATCACAGAGATTCATACAGCACAAACAAGACAAACTCCCATACAAGACCCAAAGAAACACCAACCGGGGCTCTGATACCAACTTAATGTAACGCCCCTTTTTGGGAGGGAAAGTCATATTGTCAAATAGAAGTGCGGAAAATAAAATTTTTGAAATTAAGGCCCGGTTCATTTCAGTTAAGGTTAATTTGTTCGATTTGTTATTACATAAGTAAAATGCCGATATATATATATATATATATATTTAATTATTATTTGTATTATTATTATTTTTCTCTTCAATTAATAAAACATAGTGATGAAAAATGAATAACAATAAGGAGTAAGACGAAGATAAAACTTACATCCGAACAACATGCGCATATATATATATATATATATATATATATATATATATATATATATATATATATATATATATATATATATATATCAAATATGTTCTAGATACAAGCCTGGAATTCCCAAAGAGCAAAACTATACCTGCCCAAAGGATCATACATATACATCCCCAAGATATCAGAATATACAGCCCGTCAAAATAAAACATCAGACCCCCAAAATAAAACATTGGCAGCCATCAGCACCTACCAGTAATGTCAATCCCTCAGATGAGGAGGAATCGTGTCAGAATCCTCCGCGGGGTCCTCCTCATCCGAGGAAACCTCAATAGGAACCACAGAGCCACAGGCAGGAGCCCAAGCAGTGGAATCAAAAGAATCCTCCTGCGGGGTGTAGTAGCGGTCACCCTACATCTCCCGGATGCGCAAATAAAACTCCAAACGCAGGCTAATGCAGTAGGTAAGGATCGGCGACTCATGACGACTCAGGTTAATGTGCCAGCATTCTGGCCCCCCAAGGAAGGTCAGATGCACATCACCCAGAAATCCGCACATGCGTGCCTCCATGCTCCACAGTAGATGCTAATCGTGATCAGGCCAGAAGCCGGGGAAATCAGGAGCTCCAACCTCCTTACCGTCGTCTTCGATGGGACACTGCATATAGGTAGAAAATAACAGAAATATAGGAAAGAGGTAAGACATCCTACCATCAATACCAATTATAGCAACAAGAAACAAAATGGCATGACATGCCCAAATAGCATTTCAAGAACAATAATAATAATAATAATAGACAGTAAATACAACAGTAAGTAGGTAAACAGTTCCAGGCAGTCATTCATCATAATAATAATAAACAGTTCAAATCCACATAAAGCAGTAATTATCAGATGGTATGACATCTCATGATGCATATGCACACAGTACCCAAATTCCTACTCTATGGAGCTAGACAAAAACAGTCGGAGAGAAAGATCAGGAGACACGTCTGCAACTCGGCTGCCGAGGCCAAAGTGCTATAACTCTATAGTTTTCCACGTGCACATCCAGGCATTGTACAGATAGACTACACTAGATCACGATATAGGACAGTGTCTCGGTCCGGATCATCGGTGCGTTTGCATCGGTCTGCCCCACGGGTAGGAGAGCTACCAACCGCCCATTGCGATGAACCCACACCCCGACGTCCCCAAGGTCTACAACGACCTACACTAGTCTACTCGCACCCACACTAAGGTGTGTTCAATCTCCTAGGCAACTTGGCCTTAACAATAGTCCAAAGGACATTTCACAATGCATAAAGACTCTATGCATAAACATGTATGATCATCATTACATATAATTCAACAATGTGCCACAATTGGCCAAGAGAGTATCAACACATCATTGGTCACTCACATGGACCAACAATTTCATAATATTGAAATTGAATAGAGGAATACATTTTTTTAAGGTCTATTATGAATCCTTACTTAAAATTAGTCTTTCTTACAAAGTTCGTCTCTGATTGAATTGTCATAATTAGTTAAATTTTTCTAATGTAATTTATTCTCCTACACTTAGAAGGTTATTCTAAGATCTCAAAGTCTCTCACTCTTTTATTCCTGCCCTAGTAAAATTACCTCAAAGTTTTTTGACAAATTTCATTCTTGGTTCTTTAAAATTTATGAATCTCAAGTTATATCCAATTGTTTCCAATTTGCTAATTTTCTATCCTATTACCTATGATTTAAATCATTTGATTATCTAAGTTCCAAGGTTACCAAAATTGCATAATTAAGTCCCAAAAAGGCCCTAGAGGTCGTGGCCTCCCTAGGGGATTTAGTTCCAAATTCTTTTATTCCATTAAATTTATATTACACACTTGATTAATTTAAGTATTTCACTTGTTACAATTGTTCACAAAGAACCCAAATTTTTGGGCCCCAAAATCGTGGCCTTCCAAGAGAGAATCTCAAATCATTTTCTTCCATTTCATGTCTTCCAATCCATTCCAATATACTAATATACCCAAACAATTAATCCAATAGCATAAACATTGTATAAACAACATGTAAACACACAAATCATGCAACCAAAGAATAACCCTCATTAGGGTTTTCTCACAATCAAACACAACTAAGGTTTCTAAATGCTATTAAAGGTTTAGGAGGAGAGTCTTCCCCTTACCAAAGTGAAGAAAACAAGAGAAGCCTCCAAGAAACTTCTTGCAATTTTCGGATTGGGCACCACCAAGAACCCTAAAATATCAACTTCATCAAAATAGCACCAATGCTTGAAAAACAAAGCATGGATGGTCACCAAGAAGACCATAAAAACGAAAATGAGAAAGGAAAGTGAAGAATCAAGAAACTTACCCAAAAACCCTAAGCTTGAGGCTTGAAGAAAATGGTGGATTTTCAAAGAGCCACAAGCAAGAGAAGTGTTTAGGAGGTGAGGAGGATTAAGAAAATGGGGTTGGATGGAATTTTTGTGATGGATGAGGGGCTGGGCTGCTGCTCGCCGTGAGCTTCTAGAGAGAAGGAGGAGAAAATTTCAAAAGGAAGAAGAAGAGTGAAGGTAGAGAGAGAAGGTGCATTAGGTGTAATTTTGAAATAATATGATATGATTAATTAAGTGAAGCAAAATTATTTGCCCCCCCCCCAAATTGTTGCTCCAGCCGTGAGTGAGGAGGGAGAAAGGAGAGGTGATCATTTGCATGGGGAAAAAGGGAAGGAAATTTCCTAGAAGCTTCCTCCAAGCTTGCATGGGAAGTTTAGCACGTTTCACGATAAAGTGAAAGTAAGGTTGTCTCCTAATTGGGCACACTAACACAGACGAATATTTACACTGTCAGTATCATTTTTCCCTCAATGTAGAAGAGTTATAGATGATGAAAAATAATATTTTATTATTCGTCAGATGATTTTACGGTACCGCGACTTCATTTATCGTGTAAAATCTCGAAAAATGTAAACCTCATAAATTGAGCCCGGCCTCGGGTTTAGTAAGATCCCTCGTTGACATGTCCACAATTTAGAGTTTACCAGCTACAGGGAAAATTTTGCATCTTCCCGGCTCTGCTCAGTGCGCTCGCAAAATGAGGAATATATTAAAATATTCGTCATTTCCGAAAAATTCCGAAAGAATTCACATAAATCACAAATATTGAAAAATGACAATTTATGATAAAATCAATGATTTCGGAGCGTTACATTGACATCTATAGATCTTTGCTCAATGTGCACATGAAACGAGGAATATATTAAAATATTCAACGTATCCGAAAAATTCCCGAAAAATTCCTAAAAATCAAGAATATTGTAAAATGATCATTTATAATTAACAAACACTTTTTGGGGTGTTACAACACTCCCCCACTAAAAAAGAATTTCGTCCTCGAAATTTACGTACCTTAGAATAGTTGTGGGTGTTGCTCTTTCATATTGTCTTCCAGTTCCCAAGTTGCATCACCAGTCGTTTCATTCCAAATCACCTTCACCAATGGAATTTCCTTGCCTCTAAGTTGCTTTATCCATCGATCCTTGATTTTCACAGGAGGCGTCTCATAGGTCAAGTTCTCTTTTAATTGTACTGTGTCCGGTGCTATGACATGACTCAGGTTAGGTAAATATTTACGCAGTTGCGACACATGGAAGACATTGTGTATGTTGGAAAGGAAAAGGGGTAAAGCTATCTGGTAAGCTACTGGACTTATCCGGCGAAGAATTTGGTAAGGTCCAAGAAATTTTGGGGTGAGTTTTCTAGATTTCAAAGACCGGCCAACCCCAGTCGTAGGTGTGACTTTGAAGAATACATGCTCACCTTCCTCAAACTCAAGAGGCTTCCTCCTCTTATCCGTATAACTCTTTTGTCAGCTCTGAGCAGTCCTCATCTTCTCTTGAATCATTTTTGTAACACCCTACATAGGGCATCACATTTTTGACTAAAAACTTAAAATCTGAAATTTCATTTTATAAAAGCTTTGAGTTCTAAAAGATGAATTTTAAACTTTCTTTTCATGGAAACATAAACTTACCAAAAATTACAAGAAAAATAGAAATTTAAATTGAATTGATTAATACACATATATACCACAAACACTTAACCCCAATTTAAAACATAAAATTTACAAACTCAGAGAAACAGTAGCAAACCCAATGACGGGTACTACTAATAGCACGGTAACAACACTAACGAGAAAACCCAACCTACATGTTTCGTTTCTCCATCAACTGCATCTTGTTGAAACTTAGAAGATCACTCCTCGACGCCGTCACCATCTTCAGAATTTTGCCTTCAATGGGTCTAAGAAGTGGCTCCACCTATTATACGAATTTAACGATACAAACACAACACAGCAATACAGTAAAGAGGTGAGATCCCCTTTCACCAATACCAGTACGGTAGCAAAGAACGATATGAATGACAAGGTCATTCCATACATACAGATATCACAATTTTAATCAGTCTATCAATTTACAATTAATTCAAATAAGCATATATCATAATAAAATGAACAGCAATAACATTACCATGATAGATATAACAATTGATACCATAAACCATATAATCACATCGTGCAAAATAACTCATATTAATACATCACACATAGTATCTCAACACTGAATATAAATAACCACATTTAAGATGCAGATCACATATGCAAATGTACATAGACCCATTCCTACTCCATGGAGCTAGACACAGACATCAGAGAGAATGACCTGCAAAATCTATTAGTACCATCGACTGTCCAAAACTATTCCGCTGTCTCACATTGCGTCTATAGCCCACTGTCATAACGTCGTGGTATAACACACTGTCAAAACGTCGTGTCACTATAGGCTTGTACTAAATAGACTTCACAAGATCTTGATTAAGTATAGTGCGTGTCGAGTCCATTAGTGTGTTGCCAGTTACCACGGCCCAGAGGAGCGACCAACTGTCCACAAATGGAATAATCCGCACACTAAGGTCTCCAAGTTCATTCAGGTTGAACCACACTACGCTTATCACATCAACAACACGATGTAATTCACCTCATCAATCAATCCACCAATTATCAACCAAATTGGCACAACTCAATGCATGATAAAAATTACCAGAATACCCTCAATGGTAAAAATTACGAAAATGCCCTCAACGGCAAAAATCTCAAATATGCCCTCAATGGCAAAAATTCCAAATATGCTCTCAATGGCAAAAATTCCAAATATATACAGTATGTCCCACCTGATAATACTGTTCCACAATCTGTCCGGGTCCACCACTTTGGCCCGACAATAAAAATCTTACTGTTTTCATCAATTGGTAGAAAATTTATCGCATTTTCACAATTCCATCGTTTTTACAAACATTTTTAAATCGTGTAAATATATTTTGCTGTTTTTAAAATTGCGTATTGTTTTTAAAACATTTTCTCAATCGCGTAAAATTTTTAAATTATTTTCTTGTCCGAATTCCTTAAAAATCATTTTTTAAAATAAATAGAAATAATATTTAATACATTTAAACTACGTAGGATATTTTTCATACCGTATACATTATATTGAATATCTTTTCTATCTTATTTGTCTGTTTTTAACAAAAATTGACAGTATTTTTGCTTAGAAAATCTATAACAACGGTTTTCTAGGTTTTCTGTTAAAAATTCTTTTGTTTATATTACAACCATTTAATTACAATTTTGAAAACTACTAACATGCTTGAAAACATCAAGTGAGCTCTATGTTAGCATTTTTCAAATGTTCACTGTATTTCACATTTATAGTAAAATCCTCTAACTTTAATTTCTAAAACTAAGTTCATCCATTTTATTTCCCAAAAATTTATTGAAATTAAATTCTTTTGTAATTAACTACTTGATCTACCTTGGAAAATAATTTTAGAAATTAAATATACATTATATGACATATTGGTCGAATTCCCCCAAAATCCTTGCATTTGATATTTGGATCATTTTCCATCTTCTAAATCAATGTCAAATTCATTGTATTACCTAAATTCATTAAATCATTGTTTTAGAAAATGGTTGAGAACTTTTTGGTTCTCTTTTTCTTATTGAGGCCGTGAGCCCCTTTGGTGTTCTTTGGAACACTCATGCAAATCCTTATATGTTATTTATATGTTACAATAATTATCATGCATCTATGTACACATACCATATATTAAAGCAATCATAAAACACATACAAATTATTAAAGCTATAGACATGCTTCCACACATAATCAATCCCTAAATAAAAAAAATTGTAAACAACTAAGTGAATGAATCCTTATGGATTCTTCACCACAAACACATACACTCCTCACCACCAACACATGGCTGATGAGGGTAATCTCCCTCTTACCTCTTGAAGAAACCTCCAAAGTTCCTCGTATGCCTCGTTCAAGTAAACTTTCTCCACCAAGAGTTTCTTGAAAATCAAAGAAAACATGCAATATTAATACCTAAGGCTCTAAACTAAAATAATCATGGATTAAAATCATGATTAGAACTTTGAAATGGATAGAAACATTAAGATTAAAGAATCCTACCTTCAAGGCTTCAAACTTGAGCTTTGAAGAACAAGATAGAAAATGGATGATTCAAGCTTAGGTTTCAACTACAAAGTAGCTTGAGATGAAGTAAGGAAGCAAGATATAAGATAGTTTAGAATTATAGAAGAGTGAATAAGGAGATTAGGTGGGGAGGCCGTGAGGTTGAAGAAGAAAAGGAGAAAGAAAATTTGAGAGCTTTTCTTAAGAGATAGGAAGAATGAATATAAATTGAGATAGCTAATTGTAAAACACTTTCCTTCACCGAATGTGCATAGCCGTGGAAACCAAATGGAGAGCCACCAAAATTGACTTTGTCTTACTTGGTTAATTAATGAAAGATGGTAAGAATTGAATTGTAATATTTGCTTCACAAAAGGTTGCTTTGCCGTGGAATGCAACAAAGAAAAGCAATCAATATTGACTAGTCTTCATTTTGTTCACTTTAGGCTTCCTACGTGAATTTCACAAAGTGAATTGGCTATTAGAGCAATTGCTCTCCTCCTTCACCGTAGAACCAACAAATTTCAAGAAGTCCAAATTTGTTTAATAGCTTGTTTCCTATTGGTCCTTAAAGAGTCAAGCCATTATTCTTGACCAATTTTTATTGGTTGAATATTTACTAACTTGATTCCTATTAGTTGCTATTTTTGTTGACCAATATCTATTGGTGCACACTGTATATTTTCTAGTATACTTTATCCAATGAACAATATTTACTATTTATAAAGTCAATATTTATTGTCTAATGGATAATAAAATATACATATATTTTTACCTTGCTCCAGTTGGGTCGCAACTATTGTTGATCATTTTCTACTGATTGCCCTTGATGAGCCACAATGCGAGTCATCAAAGAGAAGTTTCTAGATTATGTAACTCACTACGATGAGTCAGCATGATGAGTCAGCGTAGATATTTTCTAGAATGGGTGAGTCAGCATGGCGAGTCATCAACTGAGTCACCAATGGTGAGTCATGATGCTGAGTCAGCATGGTGAGTCGTCAGAGAAGCTTCTGGAACAGGTGACTCACTACGGTGAGTCACAGGGCGAGTCACCGCTTCTGGAACCTTCTAGAATCTGCTGAGTCACAAGTGCTGAGGTGTCACGCCATGTGTCAAATTTCTATTGGCCCTTCGTGATGAGTCACAGCCACCAATATTGACCAGCTCCTCATTGGTCCACGTGTAAAGCATTCGATGACTAGGCGCGCTGACGATGCGTCTTCTAGAACAGTCTGGAACATGTGAGTCACTAGGCTAGTCACCTAGGTGAGTCACCAACGATGAGTCATCATCTAGAACATTCTAGAGTGAGTGACTAGGCTTGCGTCTAGAATCATCCACTAGATATTTTTCAAGAAAAATATCTTCCAATGAATAATAAAACATACCCCGATTTTATTTGTCAGATAAAATCGCAGGAAAATAAAACTTCAAAAACTGTTTTCGGTTTCGGGTTTAGTAAGTTCTCCCGGCTCCGAATCAACAGTACAAAGCTTTCTGGCTAATAAAAATTTTTATTTTTTCCGGGTCCGCCCCGGGCCCACACACAGCCCAAAATATCAGAAATATATTAAATATTCAAAATATATCAAAATATCAAAAATATAATATAATATTCAAAATATCTCAAAATATCTTAAAAATATCTCAAAATATCTAAAATATAATAAAATATTCAAAATATCTTAAAATATCTAAAATATAATAAATATTCAAAATATCTTAAAATATCTAAAATATAATAAAATATTCAAAACATCTAAAATATCATAAAAATTCACAAAAATCATATTAATTGTGAAACTCATGAAAATCAAATCAGATTAGTAAAAATAATTAAGAATTGAGAGAAAGAAATAAAATATGAAGGCTTATATATATACCGCCCAAAATAATATTAAAATAATCAAAAACGTAAAAACTTCCAAAAATTCCTAAAAGTCACAAAAATTACAAAACTCACAGAAGTCAAGTCAGATTATTCAAAATAATTCAAAATTGACCAAAACAAATAAAATACGAATTCTTGGGGTGTTACAATTTTGACCTTCTCAGTTGTTTGTTGAATGATATCCAGTCCAATTGTGAGACGCTCGCCATCTTGGTACCAACATAATGGTGTCCGACACCATCGCCCATATAGAGCTTCATAGGGCACCATCCCTATACTTGAATGGTAACTGTTGTTGTAGGTGAATTCTATCAATGGCAGGACTTCATCCCAACTTCCAGTCTGTTCTATAGTACAAGCTCTAAGCAAATCCTCTAAAGATTGGATCGTTCTTTCTGATTGATCACCGGTTTGTGGGTGATACGCTGAACTTAGACGTAATTTTGTCCCCAACGATGCCTGTAGACTCTGCCAGAATTTTGAAGTAAATCTCGGATCCCTATTCGAAATAATGCTCGTAGGCACACCATGCAGTCTAACGATCTCTCCAATATACAGTTGGGTCAGCTTCTCCAGACTGTACATTATATTGATCGGGAGCAAATCAGCTGACTTTGTGAGTCGATCTGCTATTACGCAAATCGAGTCATGTCCTCTTCTTGTTCTTGGCAAACCCACAACAAAATCCATCGCAATGCTGTCCCATTTCCATTCAGGAATAGACAATGGTTGCAGCAATCCTGCAGGTCTTTGATGTTCCACTTTAGCTTTTCGACTGACTAGACAAGTCGATATGCATCTAGTGACATCACTTTTCATTTCGTGCCACCAGAACAACTTCTTCAAGTCTTGGTACATCTTCATTTTCACTCTTATCTAATGGTATCCAGATCTCAGATTGATCTTCGAAAACACCACCGCTTCCTTCAGTTGATCCATTAAGTCGTCGATTCTTGGGAGTGGATATTTGTTCTTGATCGTCAACTTGTTTAACTGCCTATATTCCACACACAATCTTGAGGTACCTTCCTTCTTCCGAACCAACAACACTGGTGCTCCCCAGGGTGATACACTCAGTTTGACGAACTGTTTCTCCAAAAGCTCTTCTAGTTGTGTCTTAAGTTCCGCCAATTCTGTTGGTGACATCCGATAAGGTGCTATAGACACGGGACCAGCTCCCAGTACAAGGTCAATAGCAAACTTTATCTCGCGCGTCAGTGGTAAACCAGGTACATCCTTGGGAAAGACTTCAAAAAACTCCCTCACTACTGGAATAGTACTCAGATCAACCTCGCTCTTGATTTTCAAAGAAGACAGTAGCATGTATCCTTGAGCTTCTTCTTTCAAGAAAGCTCGCACTTGGTTGGCCGTCAAGTATCTAGAATCTTCATCCACTGGGAAAACTATGGTCTTTCTAGAACAATCTAATAGAACATGGTTGGAAGACAACCAGTCCATCCCCAAGATTATATCTAGTTGTGAAAGAGGTAAACAGATCAAATCGACGGAAAAGACTCGGCCTTCAACAATTAGGGGTCACTTCAAACAGACTTTGGTAGTAACTACCGGTTTGTCAGTAGGGGTTGTGACAGTCAAATCAAAAGGTAGGGTAGACATTGGTAAGCTAAGTCGTAGCACACAGTCATATGATATGAAAGAATGAGTTGCCCCAGAGTCATACAGTACTTTTAAAAGATTACCTTCTATGGTGCCCTCCCCTTCAATCAAGTCTTCGGATTCGGAGGCTTCAGCTCCGTTCATGGTGTAGACTCGACCTCCAGCTTGCGATTTCTTGGCTCGAGTTGCATTGACTGAAGGTGCAGCCTTTGCCTGGCTGCAATCTCTGGACATATGGCCCGGTCTGCCACATCTGAAGCAAATGATTCCCTTGATTGTGCACTCTCTCGTGAGATGGTCTTTCCCACACTTTTGGCATTTAGAGGGATATGCCACATTCTAACCAGTCTGGTTGCCAGTAGAACCTCCGCCAGAACTTTCGCTAGTTTGTTGTTGACTTCCCGTTGGTCGAGAATAGGGCTTCTTTTGGAAGCAGTTCGAACTATTGCCTCCACCTCTTTGGAACCTTGCAGGCCCAAAGTTCTTGCTCCTCGAATTTCTAGCTTGTTCCAAGGCCTCCACTTCATAACACGTGTCCAACAGCTCCTAGAACACTTTAATTTTCAGGATGATAACAGCCTTCTTCACTTCGTACCTCAGTCCTTCAGTGAACTTCCAACACTTCCAAGCTTCATCTAGTTGATGTTGAAAATGCATGGAAAACTTCTCCAAGTTCTCAAATTTGGTCGCATATTCACTAATGGTCATGCTCCCCTGCTTCAGGTTGAGGAACTCCATCTCTTTCGCATGTCTCGCGCTTGTAGGAAAGTACTTGTCCAAGAATTTGTCCTTGAATAAGTCCCACGTGATGTCACTTCCCTTGGCCTCCAGTATTCTCTGAGTTCCATTCCACCAATCTTCGGCATTGCCGACCAGCATGAAGGTAGAATAGTTCACCTTCTTGTCTTCAGCACAGTTCATGCCACGGAAAACTTTCTCATGTTCTTTGATCCACAAACTAGCCTTGTCCGGATCAAATTCCCCTTTGAATTGTGGAGGGTTGCAACGATGAAATTCTGTCAAGTTCTGAGCATCAACAGTCACTTCGAGCTGTTGAGCAGCTCTCTCTTGTTGCTGAGCAGCACGTTCATTCTGTTGCGCGATGACTTTCGTCATCCTCTGCATCACCTCTATAGCAGCTGCCATTCCTCCGCCTCTTGCCATATCGTTTTCTCTTAAATCAGATTAACTAAAAAACATAAGGAAAGTCAGATGTATCCATTCAGAACACCAATCACAGAGATTCACACAACACAAACATGACAAACTCCCACACAAGACCCAAAGAAACACCAACTGGGGCTTTGATACCAACTTAATGTAACGCCCTTTTTTTTCGGAGGGAATGTCATATTGTCAAATAGAAATGCGAAAAATAAAATTTTCAAATTAAGGCCCGGTTCATTTCAGTTAAGGTTAATTTGTTCGATTTGGTATTACATAAGTAAAATGCCGATATATATATATATATATATATATATATATATATATATATATATATATATATATATATATATATATATCTATATATATTGCGCATGTTGTTCGATGTAAGTTTTATCTTTTGCCTTACTCCTTATTGTTATTCACTTTTCATCACTATGTTTTATTAATTGAAGAGAAAAATATTAATAATACAAATAATAATTCAAAAAAAATATACATACATATATATATATATATATATATATATATATATATATAGAGAGAGAGAGATATCAAATATGTTCTAGATACAAGCCTGGAATTCCCAAAGAGCAAAACTATACCTGCCCAAAGGATCATACATATACATCCGCAAGATATTAGAATATACAGCCCATCAAATTAAAACATCAGGCCCCCAAAATAAAACACTGGCAGCCATCAGCAGTTAGCAATAATGGAGGATGACCACAAAGGGATGCCTCACCCTTTACAATTTGGAGGGATACCTCACCCTCTCTTATAAAGCAATCAAAGTTGATAGAATGAAACTCTCACAAGAGTAGATATACAACTTGAAGAACAAAGTATGGATGATAGAAAACTCTCTCAAGAGTGGATAATACAAATTGAAGAACAAAGGAATAGAAGGATTTTGCAATAAAGAGCTCAAAATATGATTTTGGTGATTCAAGGATCAAATCAAGTGTTCAAGAGGTGTATAAGCTTCATACAACACTTATATATAGAGCCCAAGTGATAAAATAGTCGTTGGTAGTGTTTAGAAATGATTTTTTATGAAAACTAGCCATTTATAGCTGTTGGGAACGTTTCTGGGCACTTGGTAATCGATTACACACTTCTGGTAATCGATTACATGGCTTGTCAACGTTGTAATCGATTACGGACTTGCGTAATCGATTACAACTTTTCTGGTTTTGAAAGCTGACTTTAAAAGGTCATAACTTCTTCATTTCTTATCCGATTAAAGCAAATGACCAGTCATTGGAAAGATCTTTGAGTCTATTTTCAAATAAAATAATTTCACAACAAAACTCAAAGTATTTTGAAAGTTATGATCAAAAGAGTGACTAAAGGTCAGCTTTTCAAAACTCAAACTTGATTGTTTTTGAAAACTGAATTTAAATGGTCATAACTTCTTCATTTCTTATCCGTTTAAAGCAAATGACCACTCATTGGAAAGATATTTGAGTCTATTTTGATATGCAATAAGTTTCACAATAAAACTCAAAGTAGTTTGAAAGTTATGATCAAAATAGTAACTAAATGTCAATTTTGCAAAACATAGACTTGGCTATTTTTCAAATGTGTGAACTACCACTAAGATTAACTTTCCAAAAATAGTTTGTTGGGAATTTAAACATGTAAGAACCATTTTTAAAGACTTAAAAACATATTTGAGCTCTTTTCTTGTAAAACCTCTATCTTTACATAGGAGAAAACCTAAAAGGAAAATATACCAATTCTAGTCCTTAGGCTTCTTGATGTGATCCAAGCTTCCACAAATTTCTTCTCTTCAAATCTTGTAAATTGCTTGGAACATCTTTATCATTCTTATTCTTCTTGAGTTGAGCATAGTTGTGATCTTTTGCTTTCTTGTTACAATGCTTATTCTTGATACTTGGACTATCCTACAAAATGTTACTCACTTAACGCAAGCATAGTTAGTCCAAATTCATAACTCAATATCTTTATATGCATGATACAATATATCTCATTCAGCACATCTATGAAGCATAAGCATAATTCTTTTTATCTTGTATTTGTCATCATCAAAACTTAACATATTAAACCCTTGAGGCAAAGACAATGCTACAATCTCCCCCTTTTTGATGATGACAAATCACCAAAGAAAAATATGTAATATAGAAGAATAGATATTCATGTAAGCATTTCAAACAATAAAATCATATTTTTCTTTCCAATTTTCACTCCCCCTATTTGACATCAACAAAAAGGCTTAGGAAGAAAATATAATATTTTCGCTCCCTTTATAGATAAAACTCGTGTTGTCAAAAGGAGTAAGATCATCAAAACTCATAAACTTCTTCAAGTTATTCAAGTCATAACTATCTCCCTTTATTTAATTCTACACATGATTCAAGAAAAGAGAGATGAAACAAACATCATTTCAAGATATAAAAGATTATTCATGTAGTGCTTGTCATATTTTGGTACATCAACATTTAGCACATGATAGCAATGAGCTTAAGAAATTATGTCTAGCATATAATGTCTTGCATACCACATGATAAATAAGTACCACTTGATATCATTTGTTAGGAGTTGCTAAATATCCATGTAAGGTCATGGAATTGAAGTTTTCAAAAGAAAGATCATACAACTTGCCACATATCAAGCATTTCTCAATGAAAGAATCAAAAGATATAAAGTTTAAGAATGTTTACCTTCTTTCATTGATAGAGGGAAAGAGAATAAGAGATGATCTTCATTGAAATGTTGATAGTATTAACAATAGAACACTTCATGTCAAATAAGGATGTAAGCTATGAGATATAAATAACAATTCAAGAGCTAGGCTCCCCCTCATTAAAGCACAAGATGGATAAAGGGAAATATGCATGCCAAGACCATGTAAGCATATTACCATAAAGATTATATTCTTAATCTATCAATCAAAAATCATTTTAAAACTTCTCCCCCTTTCAAAAGGAATTTTGTAAGACCACATTATATTTTCAAAAGCATTTTAGAAGGGTAGAAGGGTTTTATATTGAAACCACATATTCTTTTAAAGACAAGAGCATGATACTCATAGGTGTTATACTACAAAGAAACCATAAATCAAGATAATCATTTATATCGAACATTCACATTGAGGAAATATGCTATAGGGATCAAAGTATGTATAGTACTAATATCATCCACCCTATATGCAATGACAAAAATTAGCAAGTTATTATCCAATTAGGCACTTTGTCAATGCGAATCATACTTCTCATGTAAGGAAAGCATCAAATCATTTAAGATCAATTCATCAACAAGTATCATATAATCCATAGCATATAGAATACCACAATAGTTTAGGGATAGAGATACTTATTGGGTTAGATAGAAAGTGATGCTCCTTTAGAATGTTCTTCATTTAGGTCCTTTGAGTTTGTACTTTCTTCCAATGAGTATTTCATTCCATTTCATTTGAAGAAAGTCTCCTCATGTTCCTCTTCCTTCAACATTTCTCATTTATCCACATGTGCTTGATATTTCAATATTTGATGACTATATTTTAAAAGTTCTCTAAAACATGGGTTAGCATCAAATATCATTTAAACTTATTTATAAGCATAATTTAGGTTGATATATAATGTAAAACATGTACCGCATTATCAACCATGCAATGTCAGCTCTTACAAGAATAAGGGAAGAACATATGCACTTGAATCCAAAAGCTTAGTTTAAGCATTTTCAAAGCAAGATTCAAGTTTGTCAAGAAAGACATGATCATCATCAAAACATATATAATCATTTTAGGGCAAACAATGATCATGTAAGGCATGTAAAAACAACTCTCTACTTCTCCAAATATCACATGATATTCAATTTAAAGCATAGAAGAGAATAAGAGATTGATGTCACCAAAAATGTATGTTTTGAGTTTTTGTAGGTGATTCCAACTTCCATGCCTCAAGGCTCCTTGAGAATGTTGTGGTTCTCCATGCCATTCTTTTTATATTTTCATCATTCTTGGAGAACTTGGACCATTTCAAATTTTTCCAACCTCAAGTGACGTAGTTGTATTTCACTTCAATGCATGCTTGAGTAAATAGTTACCCTACAACACAATTCAAAGAACTTTCTTTGGTATCCACCAATTTTGGATCCATAGAGGTTAGTCATTATACCAAACTTATGAGCAAATAAGCATTAAAAATAAATAAATTAGTTCACAAAGGTAAAAGATATTTCATTTTATTGATCATTAAGCATATACTAAGAGAAAATGTGAGTAACAAAATAAATATGGCTTTTTGCGCACTGAAACTCATTTTTAAAGCCTGTGTAATCGATTACAATGTGTGTGTAATCGATTACGCATGTTCTGGATTCCTGGTAATCGATTACATATGTGGTGTAATCGATTACATGCCTTCTGGAATTGTTATAATCGATTACATTGGAGGTGTAATCGATTACCTGCTTTTTGACTTGGCTTGGAACGCTTGGCAGAGCCTTTGTAATCGATTACAAAGGTATTGTAATCGATTACCAATTTGCTAAAACTCAGATTTTACATTTTGAACAGAAAAAGATCAATTTTAAACCTTTCAAATTTGTTCCAAAGCATTCCAAATCAATTTCAAACAGCATGTAGGCATATAATCCAACTAGATTATGATCCAAAACACATAATTATGCAAATTTGTTATTTTTACCACGAATTACATCATTTTGATGGATTGGTGAAGTTTTTGAGCTTTTTGAGGATCTTTGGCATAATGTAGTACCTGCAAAATAGCTAAATGGGAACCTCCAATGCTCAAGTCATTATTCGATTCACAATTGATTTAATCAAGGTGGTTGTGCAGTAGAAACACCATATTAAGCAGCGAATTTCAGATTATGCAGCAGGAAAACAAATTATACAGCAGAGGGACAAATTATGCAACTAAGTGATGAATTATGCAGCAAAAATTATTTTTAGCAAGAGTTAGATGCATGATTGATCCAATATGCCAAGTTCTAAGATATTTTCATCAAATGAGCTATTCCAAACAAGAAGTGAACTTAGGCATTGTAGAACTTTATGTACCAAGATGTATAACAAATTAATGAGTTATGGTACAATAAGAATGAACATAATCATGTGCTAAACAATATATGCATATTTTACAAAGTACACATGATTCTATCATTCACTTAAGGCCTACAAGGAATATACCTCAAATTCATTGACTTTATAAGTGAATGTGTATAAGAGGTCAAAACTTTTGATACCTTGGCCTTTGTAATCAAGGAAATACTTTTTCTTACCCATTGCTTCTCTTTTGGAGTTTTGAACTTTACAAGTCCTACATTTTGTACTTGAGAAGCTTTGGTTGAAGTCATCTTCCTTCTTTGACCAAAATTTCTACCATTAGGCTTTGGAAGAATTCTTCTTGATGGTTCTTCTATCCTTTGACCAATTTGTCCATCCTTTTGAGAAATTTTCTGCATAGTTGAAACACTAGGAGGACTTTTTGGTACCCACTTTATCTTGGGTCCTTGAATGTTAGTACTAGGGCCTTTAGGATCTTTAGGAACCCATACCATAGTATTTCTCATATAAGGATTTCTTCTATAATTGCATAAATGAGAAATATGTCCTAGATGACCACAAAAATTGCAAACAATTGAATTTAATGATGATTTGGTCTTTTGAAAATCATCTTTGGAAAACTTAAGCCTTTTGTTATTTTTACATTCTAAACTATTTTTGCCATAAGCCTTGCTTGAATTTTCATGTGGAATAACATTGATTTTATTCTCATTTACAAGCATAGAATGTAAGCAATTAGAATCATTAGCTTTGACAAATTCAAAGGATAAGTCCTCAACTTTATTTTCTAAATCAATGCACTTTTAACAAGAAGTTGAGGTTTCACTTTTCAAAGGCATTTCCTCATCAAGAAAAGCATATTCATTTTTCAAAGTTTCAATTTCATTTTCAATGGAGGAAATGTTTTCCAAACAAGATAAGTTTTTCTTTTCTAAATTCAACAAACCATCATATATTTCATCATATGTACATTGTAGCTCATAATAAGAAGGATTATATTCTAGTTTAGCATCATTTACCTTAAAGTCCTTTATAGCCATATAGGAGGTAGTCTTAATTTGTAGCATGCTTGGCTCTTTGAGGAAATCATCATCTTTATCATTGTTGTCCATGAAGGATTCAAGAACATCTTCTTTCTTAATTTTGTTTTGCATTTCCTATTCTTCAAATTGAGCACCATCATCATCAAGAGGCATTGAGCTCATTTTCTTGCTTTGAACATGTTCTTGAAGACATTTTTCAAAGTTGTCTTCCTCTAGAGGTTTTTGCTCTTCTTGCTCTCTATATACAACTTTATACACAAAATCATTATTAGCAAAATAGATAGAATCAAGAGCATCCCATATATCTTTAGCACTAGAGCAATTCTTAATTTTAGCATAAGCATCATCATTTAAACAATTTCTCAAAATTTGCATAGCTCTAATGTTAAAAGAAAAGCATTTCTTTTCATAGGCATTCCAAGTTTGTTTTGATTTGCAAGTAAATCCATCAAGCACAATATCCCACAAATCAATATCAATAGATTGTATATAAATTTCCATTCTAGCTTTCCAATAAACAAAATTCACACCATCAAAGAATGGTGGTTTATTAATTTCAAAACTTTCCATTTGAAAAGCTTTTAATGGTTGCCAAACAAACAAGGATCTTTAACTCCAAGCGATTAAGCTTTTACTAGAGCACGAAGCTCTGATACCACTTGTTAGCCATGGCAACCATCACCCAAGAGGGGGGTGAATTGGGTGTTTACAAATTTTAATGCACCTTTGAGAAATTAAGCATTTTGAATCACTCAAGTCATAAAAGCAGCGGAACATGCACAACAAATGTACAACTATTATAGATTACTCAAATACAACTTAGGATATATAATGAATTAAGCAAATAAGCTAGATATCAAGTTCATAGAATCAAATCACCAAGATGACAAGATATGCAATAGATAAATATACTACACTAAATATTGAAATTAAAGAGTGTAGGGAAGAGGGAATCAAACTCAAGAATTTATCCTGGTTCAGCCACCAACCACTTGTGGCCTACATCCAGTCCCCAAGCTTAACTTGAGATTTTCTTCACTATCTCCTAGACTTCACGGGTGCTAGGAAAACCTTTGTACAAACAAGAGCACTCCTCACACTTTGGGATATCTCACCCTTGTGCTAGAGCCTCCAATTCTTCAAGCTTCACAGGTGCTTGATGACCTTTACAAACTTGAGCACTCAACTCCTTGGGATGCCTCACCCTTGAGCTTGAGTCTCTTCAAACAAAGGGATGCCTCACCCTTTACAATTTGGAGGGATACCTCACCCTCTCTTATAAAGCAATCAAAGTTGATAGAATGAAACTCTCACAAGAGTAGATATACAACTTGAAGAACAAAGTATGGATGATAGAAAACTCTCTCAAGAGTGGATAATACAAATTGAAGAACAAAGGAATAGAAGGATTTTGAATAAAGAGCTCAAAATATGATTTTGGTGATTCAAGGATCAAATCAAGTGTTCAAGAGGTGTATAAGCTTCATACAACACTTATATATAGAGCCCAAGTGATAAAATAGCCGTTGGTAGTGTTTAGAAATGATTTTTTATGAAAACTAGCCGTTTATAGCCGTTGGGAACGTTTCTGGGCACTTGGTAATCGATTACACACTTCTGGTAATCGATTACATGGCTTCTGTCAACGTTGTAATCGATTACAGGACTTGCGTAATCGATTACAACATTTCTGGTTTTGAAAGCTGACTTTAAAAGGTCATAACTTCTTCATTTCTTATCCGATTAAAGCAAATGACCAGTCATTGGAAAGATCTTTGAGTCTATTTTCAAATGAAACAAGTTTCACAACAAAACTCAAAGTATTTTGAAAGTTATGATCAAAAGAGTGACTAAAGGTCAGCTTTTCAAAACTCAAACTTGATTGTTTTTGAAAACTGAATTTAAATGGTCATAACTTCTTCATTTCTTATCCGTTTAAAGCAAATGACCACTCATTGGAAAGATATTTGAGTCTATTTTGATATGCAATAAGTTTCACAATAAAACTCAAAGTAGTTTGAAAGTTATGATCAAAATAGTAACTAAATGTCAGTTTTGCAAAACATAGACTTGGCTATTTTTCAAATGTGTGAACTACCACTAAGATTAACTTTCCAAAAATAGTTTGTTGGGAATTTAAACATGTAAGAACCATTTTTAAAGACTTAAAAACATATTTGAGCTCTTTTCTTGTAAAACCTCTATCTTTACATAGGAGAAAACCTAAAAGGAAAATATACCAATTCTAGTCCTTAGGCTTCTTGATGTGATCCAAGCTTCCACAAATTTCTTCTCTTCAAATCTTGTAAATTGCTTGGAACATCTTTATCATTCTTATTCTTCTTGAGTTGAGCATAGTTGTGATCTTTTGCTTTCTTGTTACAATGCTTATTCTTGATACTTAGACTATCCTACAAAATGTTACTCACTTAACACAAGCATAGTTAGTCCAAATTCATAACTCAATATCTTTATATGCATGATACAATATATCTCATTCAGCACATCTATGAAGCATAAGCATAATTCTTTTTATCTTGTATTTGTCATCATCAAAACTTAACATATTAAACCATTGAGGCAAAGACAATGCTACATCTTCCTCTTACCAAAGTGAAGAAAACAAGAGAAGCCTCTAAGAAACTTCTTGCAATTTTCGAATTGGGTACTACCAAGAACCCTAAAATTTTAAATTCATCAAAATAGCGCCAATGCTTGAAAAACAATGCATGGATGGTCACCAAGAAGACCATCAAAACAAAAATGAGTAAGGAAAGTGAAGAATCAAGAAGCTTACCCAAAAACCCTAAGCTTGAAGCTTGAAGAAAATGGTGAAAATGGTGGATTTTCAAATAGCCACAAGCAAGAGAAGTGTTTAGGAGGTGGAGAGGAATAAGAAAATGGGGTTGGATGGAATTTTTGTGATGGATGAGGGGCTGGGTTGCTGCTGGCCATGAGCTTCTAGAGAGAAGGAGGAGAAAATTTCAAAAGGAAGAAGAAGAGTGAAGGTAAAGAGAGAAGGTGCATTAGGTGTAATTTTGAAATAATGTGATATGATTAATTAAGTGAAGCAAAATTATTCCCCCCCACCCAAATTGTTTCTCCAACCGTGAGTGAGGAGAGAGAAGGGAGAGGTGATCATTTGCATGGGGAAAGAGGGAAGGAAATTTCCTAGAAGCTTCCTCCAATCTTGCATGGGAAGTTTCGCACGTTTCACGATAAAGTGAAAGTAAGGTTGTCTCCTAATTGGGAACACTAACACAGATGAATATTTACACTGTTAGTAACATTTTTTCCCCTGTGTAGAAGAGTTACAGATGATGAAAAATAATATTTTATTGTTCGTCAGATGATTTTATGGTACCGCGACTTCATTTATCGAGTAAAATCTCGAAAAACGTAAACATCGTAAATTGTGCTCGGCCTCGGGTTTAGTAAGAAAATTTTGCCAGCTATAAAGAAAATTTTGCATCTTCTTGGGTCTGCTCGATGCGCACGTAAAATGAGAAATATATTAAAATATTCATCGTTTCCGAAAAATTCTGAAAGAATTCACATAAATCAAAAATATTGAAAAATGACTATTTATGATAAAATAAATGATTTTCGGAGCGTTACACTGACATCTACAGATCTTTGCTCAGTGTGCATGCAAAATGAGGAATATATTAAAATATTCAACGTATCTATAAAATTCCAGAAAAATTCCTAAAAATCAAAAATATTATAAAATGATCATTTATAATTAAACAAACACTTTTTGGGGTGTTACAGTAAGAGGGTGAGGTATCCCTCTAGAGAAAAAAGGTGAGGTATCCCTTATTTGTAAAGAGGGTAAGGTATACCTTGTTGGCAAAGAGGGTAAGGTATCCCTCCAAATTGTAAAGGGTGAGGCTTCCTTTTGTTTGAAAAGGCTCAAGCTCAAGGGTGAGGCATCCCAAGGAGTTGAGTGCTCAATTTTGTAAAGGTTGTTAAGCACCTATTGAAGCTTGAAGATAAAGTGGAAAATCTCGAGTGATTGCTTGAGGACTGGACATAGGCCACAAGTGGATTGGAGGCTGAACTAGGATAAATCATATGTTTGATCTTCTCAACTCTATCTCTTTACATTTGTGCCTTAATTATATATGCTTGAGTTGAATTTGATATCTAGCTTATTTACTTGATTTATCCTATAGCCCAAGTAGTATTTGTGAAATCTCTAACAGTTGCACCTTTGTTAAACTTATTCCGCTGCATTTATTAATTGAGTTATTCAAAATACTAAATTTCTCAAAGGTGTTTTAAAATTTGTAATCACCTAATTCACCCCCCTCCTGGGTGATGGTTGCCATGGCTAACAATCTTCAAATGGTTTTTCAAGATCTTTCTAAGTCAACTTGAAATTCAAAGATCATATTTTAAAGAAATGTTGATTTCAATCTTAGATTGTGTAAAACATATGTCAATTTTGTTAAATCCAAGTTTCTCAAAGTTAAAAAATGGCATGGATACCAATTTGGGCTTGCAAAATGTGTTCAAAGGGCAAGGTAATCAATTACACATGTGTTGTAATCGATTACATGCAAAACAGAGGCCTTGTAATCAATTACATTGAGCATGTAATCGGTTATAAGCATGACAGAAGCCTTGTAATCGATTACACTGAGACTGTAATCGATTACAAGTCCGGCAGAGGCCATGTAATCGATTACACAATGCTGGTAATCGATTACATCCTGCCCAAAAAGGGAAGAACACGTTCAAACAGCCATGCAATCGATTACAGACATTGTGTAATCGATTATTGTAACGCCTTAATACTAATATCTCGATGTATCTAACATGCACAAAGATAAATAGTACTAAACATGTCACTTTTTACTTAACTACTTCGTAATATATCCATAATCACTAAGCAAGTCATTATAGAAAGCCATATGAAATGTGGAAAGACATAAACATCATAAAATTATATATACATATACAACCATAGCCATATCAAAGGCTTGAAGTATTACATAGTTCCTTACAATATAAAAAAGTACTAAGAAATACAACATTTGTAACATCCCAAAAATTAATAATTTTATGATAAATAGTTGTTTTATAATATTTATGATTTTTGTGAATTTTTCTGTGAACACAGAATATTTTAATATTATTCTTCATTTTACGTGCACACTGAGTGGAGCCGAGAAAATGAGATATTTTTTCTGAGAACCTTGCACTGTGGAAACGTCGACGAGGGATCTTACTAAACCCGAGCCAGACACGATTTACAAGGTTTCACGTTTTTTGAGATTTTTATCTGATAAATAAAAATCGCAGAATAATTTTATTATCCGTTAGACAATAAATATTAGTTTTGTTAATTGTAATTTCTGTCCACTGATAATAAATCCGATACAGTATTAGTCATATTTTAGAGAACATTTTAATGACATCACCATGGTGACATCATTACCATGACATCACTTTGACTTTTCAAAGGGAGAAAGCTTCCTAGCACCTTCCTTTTGGCTTGTTGGAGAAGCTTGGAGGAAGCTTCCTTGCACTTTCCTATTAGCTTCTTCAAGAAGCCACATTTCTTCTCTCCTCCTCTCCACCACACAATTTTGAGAGCTCTTTGTGACCACTCATTTTAATTCATACACTTACACAAAATACACCTGATTACACATTTCATTTCATTTCACTTTACTATCATTTTCTCTCTCTATCTTCTCTTATCATCTTTTACTCTCAACTTTCTCTTCTTCTCTTCCCTCTCCATTCCTACGGCCATGGAGGCTTGAAGGTGGCCAAACTCTTCACCTCACTTCATTCTACTACTCATTTGTTCATCTCATCATTCCTATCAAAGAGATTAAGCAAAGAGCTCTCACCTTTCTCCTTGGAGGCTCACGGCCTCACCCCTCAAATACACCCATACATTTTTTTTAATTCCAACCAACCCTTGATCTTGAATCTAGACATCATTCTAAGCAACTTTCATGTTGTGACTATCACCAAAATCTATCATTATTTTGCTCCATCAAGCTTCAAAGTTGGAGACTTTAAGGAAAAGTTCATAGCTTTTCCACCTTTTCTCCTCATTTTTATAATCCTTGATCTCTTAGGTGATCAAGGTTTCCTTTTCTAAGCTTTGATGATGATTTTGGTAAGTTTTGATGTCCTTAGGGTTTTCTTGAAGGTGTAGTATGAAAATCTCCACAAAGAACCAAGAGGCTTGCTTTCTTGAGTTGTCTTCCATAGGTAAGAGGGAGATAATCCTCTTCAACCTATCTTGGTAGTGAGGAAACATTTTCTTTATGTTGTTGATGAGGAATCCATGTGGGATTGCTCTCTTGGTTGTGATGTTCTTCATGATTTTGTGCTATTTTGACTTGTATGATTTATTGATTGTTATTATATGTCTTGATGACTATGTAAAAATATATTGGATTGCTTAGATTGTTATGTGAAGAGATTTTAGGGTTCTTTGCCCTTTTGAATTCACGGTCAATACGCCAAATTTTTAGGTGTTCAAGGTGTGGTTTTGTAAAGATTGGAACTTAGGTGATGAAGAGTTAAATGGCAAATGAATAAAATGGAAAACTTTGGGTTCCTACGCTTTGGGAGGCCCACGGCCTCTTAAATAATTGTTAGGGTTCAAGACTTAAATTTGTAGCAACTTTGGAACTTAAGTAATTTAATGACAGTAACTAACAATGTGGTGGAAAGATTGGTTAGATTCATACCATTGGGAGGCTCACGGCCTCTAGGAGATTTATTGGGTTAAGTTGTGATCTTTGTGCAACCTTGGGTCTTAAGTGATTAAATGATGAGTGATCAACATTGTGGTAAAGGAAAAAAGGTTAGACTTTGTTATAATGAGGCTCACGGATTCTTAGGGCAAAATGTCACAAAATGTAGTACAAAAATGAAGACTTAGAATGATTTTGAACATAAGGGGAGAACAAGAGAATTTGTATACCTTTAGAGTAATTTTAAGTGAGCATAATTGATTAGATTAAGGAACTTGAGCAATCTACAGGAATGAAGATTTAATAAGGACTTCAAGAGAATCCCTCTAGAAAATGAAATTCATAAGAGATGTTAATTTAAGTGGAACTTTATAATGATCTCATAAGAATCGTTAAGCTAAAGTGAAATCCTGAAGTGAACTTCACAAAATGTGTTGTTACTCTTGAGAATTTAATACTATGCTATTGTGGGTCCGTGTTTGGGACTAAAATTATGTT
This sequence comes from Ormosia emarginata, assembly GCA_029884605.1. Taxonomy (NCBI): domain Eukaryota; kingdom Viridiplantae; phylum Streptophyta; class Magnoliopsida; order Fabales; family Fabaceae; genus Ormosia; species Ormosia emarginata. Next base: position 18,417,757 of record JAQQTP010000074.1, on the reverse strand, counting down.
GATGCTTAAATTGGCCAAATTGTGGCATGTATGAAAAATATATCATTATTGTTGGATATACTTGATTGTGCATGGGGTCAACATGCATTGAACATTATACACCTTTTGTTGTTGTGCCGATGTACTAGACTTGGGTGGATCAGTGTTATTATGTAATTGTATGGGCGGTTATGTAATATCATTGATACTAATGGTATTAGACAATTGTATGGACGATTGTTAATATCATTGGGGACAGTACAATGATGGCTTGAGTTATGCATATTCGCATTAAACAATTTGCTCAGTCGATGACTGTTAAAAGGCTGGATGAGCCTATGATTATGCATTGAATCAGTATGCATTGAACAAATTGCTCAATCGATGACTGTTAAAAGGCTGTATGAGCCTATGAATGAGAATTGAATAGTGTGGTCTATGATGGATCTATGGGGGGGCATAAGGCGCGGTGAAAGCTGATTGCATGCATTACGGGCCCGACAAATCACTATTCTTTTTGTGGTTGATGAATGAGAATTGATTATAGTGTGATCCAGTGGATGGATCTCTAGGTGCGTCAGGACGCGGTGATCCCTCTAGTGACCTGTTTTGTCACATTGTATACCCCTGGCCGAAAAGCCGATTGCAATGCACTGACGAGGAACCAACAAGCACTTTTCACTTTGTGGTCCCGTAGACTGTCATTGAGGGGGATAGATCTTCTGGAACGTTCATCTTTGAAATGGAATAGAAAATCTTGGTACTAAGTGCACATGCATTGTGAGTCCGCATATCATATGACACTCATTTATGTGATGATTATACTATTGTTTTTATTGATGTCATGATTATCTGAAATGTTTTAATTGTTCTTTATCTGAGACTCTGTTGATGTTTCTTTTACCGTATGTGATTATTACTGTTTCATATTGTTGATCTGCTATGTGGGTGCCCTGTGCCGTTATGTTTCTTCAATTCCATAATTGGTAATGTAAGTAGGATATCTCACCTCTTTCCTGTATCCTTGTATTTCTGTTATATATATAATTGTTAAAAGATCGTGAGGAAGAAGACGAGGGACCACATTCTTACTAGTTGGATTGAGCTGATTCATTATTTTCGATATGGCGTCTAGACGAGATTTCTTCGGTTACACATGGGTACAACTTCGTGGAGGCATTGATGCCTGACATGTCGATTGGGACTCTGAGCGTCACGTATGTATGGGGTTGTGACTTTGTCTGCTAGTAGTACCTATCCCAGGGTTACTACTTTTCCCTTTTGTGCTTTAATACCTGCTATATTTTATTTGAATATGTAAGTACTATATTTAGTATTATCAGTGCTTTGTGTTAAGGATGAATATGTTATATATGAAATATGTTTTTCTTTAGGTGGTTGTCTTCTGAATGGTTGGGTACTATATATATATTCATGTCGTGGCTCATATTTTCTATATATGCACAATGACTAAAACTTATTCAGACTTGTTGTAAATTGTAGCGCATCTTGATTTAGTGACTGTGGCAATAATGACGATTGTACTGTGATTATTAAATCAAGGGGTGTTACATTAGGTGGTATTAGAGTAGTTCATCCTGTTGAGCCGGGGTTTGGACTCGCTATGTTTAGGCATATTAGAGTTCTTGTATGTTGTGCACTTCCTTGTCTCTTAATTGAGATGACGGGAAAGGAATGCATGGCTTGCCATAGGTTGAATGTTAGTAGCTGCTGTTATACAGTTGCATGATATTGAGGATTGGCCTACTTAATATGTAATGTTCTGTGTGTATAGGAAACTATGACTTCGCCTAGGCGTACTGTATTAAGAGAATAGGAACTTCTTTTAGTAAGCAGATCAAGAGGTTTTGGAAAACTGATCTTCTGGAGAAAGGAATAACTGGTGTAGGTTTTGTTTGAGAAGCTGTTTGGGGGTTGATGACTTACAAGAGGTTATGTCGTAGAAGGCTGGATGAAGAAGCTTGAGTTAGAGATTGTTAGGATTCGTGGATTTGACTTATCTTGTTTGGATTGTGTGATTCTTTCTGTTTGCTTTCCGAAATGAGACAATGTTGTTTGAAATAAATACATTTCCTTTGTTGTGTCATGTTTTGTCCATCTTTGAAGAAAATCAATGGCTCGCGGTAGACATACAAGGGTAATGGCTTGTGGTAGACGTACGTATGTAAGCGCAAGATGAGAAGATGGAAGTATGACTGCAACTGTAGAAGAAATGCAAAGGATAGCTGACGTGGCAACTCACCAAGATCAGAGGGCCACACAGCAGCGAGAATTGGAAGTTGAGGTTCAGAATCTGTTGGAGGAAAGTTGATTTTCGGGCAACCTTAGACTACCTAGATTCCAAAGGAGGAATAATAGAAAGGTTAATCAGTTTAAGCAGAAATCGTATTCACGATTATCAAGAAAGCAACCGCAACATCCAACTCATAGAGAAAGTGCTAGTGGCAGTAGATCCAGTCAGACCTCGACATTTTTTATCAAGATCTAAGAAATGTGGAAAGAACCACGTAACAAGGGAGTGTAAGATCAAAAGGATAATCTGCTTCAGATGCAGAAAGCCCGGACATGTTTCTAAACATTATGCTTCAGTGAAGAAGAAGTCTTCTATTGATGATGCGTGTACTTCAAGATCCCCAGCTGAAAGGAAAGATTACACCCTGGATGGAGCGAAGGTTTCCCAAACTGAAAATCTAAACAATGGAGATTGTGCCTCAAGCGACGATCCCGTAACTATGCTGTATAATTCTGGGGGCAACCCATTTCTTTATAGCGTATGACCGTATAGATCATTTGGATTCATCTGTGTCTTCAATTATCCTTTGACTTAGTTATTTCTACTTTTGTTACTAAGACTTGTCGTTGACACTTAAGTTTGTTTAATCTAATCTATTTCTATTAAAGATTGAATCTTTTGTTGATTTGACTTGTTTACCTAAAATCACACCTATTAGAGTTCATGATTTTAAGAATAGATTGGTTATTTTCCTAGCTATATCCTACTAGATCATTTCAATGAAGACCTTAGTGTTTCTTGAGACTAAGACTTTTGAATTCGTAATGACTAACAAAGTTGAAGCTTTGTGAGGAAAAGGAATCCTAGGATACATGTTATCTTTTGTGAAGGACAAAAACAAGAGGAATATAAATGCCACTCTTGTAGTCAATGAGTTTCGCATGATGAGCTATAGTGCTATCAGTTAAGGAGAAGAATGGAACTTCTTGGTGAGATGAGGAATGTCGCCAATTGAACAAGATTATGATCGAGGATGAGAATTCTCAAAAGAAGATAAATGATTCGATGGACCGGCGAGAAGGGAGTCATTGTTTTCTCCAAGATAAATGTACGTACTGGTCATCATTAGATTCGTGGGAATTTAAGGATGTTCCCAAAATGATTTTCGAATGCGCTTTGGACATTATGGTTATCTCATGATGTCGTTCAAAGTGACAAATGCTCCTGTCATATTCATGGATTGTATGAATCGAATTTTTCATCCTTACCTAGAATAGAATTGTCGTTGTCATTAATGATGACATTTTGATCTATTCTCGAAGATATGGAAGGACACCTTGGACATCTCGATATAGTTTTCCAGACCTTAAAGGAAAAGAGTTGTACGCCAAATTATCAGAGTACAAATTCTGGTTGGAGGAGGTTCAGTTTTCGGGTCATGAAATTTCAAATGGAGGAATTGTTGTGGATTCATAAAAGGTTGAAGTAGTTCTTCAAAAAGGAAAGACTGGAGACCGTAAAGGAGATTCGTAGTTGGTGGGATTAGTTAGTTTTTATCGAAGGGGCATTGATGGATTCTCCAAGATAGTAGAATGTCTTACTCAGCTTACAAGAAGAGAATCAAACTTTTTATGGACCAACACATGTAAAGAAAGTTTTCAAAGGTTGAGGAGATATTCCGGTTTTGATTCTACCCAATCCCAATGAAACATTCGAAGTGTTTTGTGATGCTTCACATCAAAGTCTAGGGTGTGTGCTCATGCAAAGTTAGAAAGTTATGACTTACGCCTCGAGGTAGTTGAGGGTGCATGAGGAGAATTACCCAACGCACGGCTTGGTGTTAGCCGCTATTGTATTTGCTCTGAGAACATGGAGACATTTTCTGTATAAAGCAATGTTCAACGCCTTTAGCAATCATAAGGGCCTGAAGTATCCATTTGATAAAAAGGGGCTGAACATGAGATAGAGAAGGTGACTAGAAATTTTGAAGGAGTATGACGTCTAGCTTCAGTGTCATATTCTCTGAGTTACAACAAACTCACTCCTAAATTCTTCGGACTATATCCAATTCCTCTTTAGATTGGTCCGGTAGCCTATCAACTGATTTTGTTGTCCTTTCTTTCTAATTTTCATAATGTCTTCCGTATGCCATAATTGTGAAAGTATATCCCCGATCCAGCCCATGTCATCGAACTAGACACAATACAATTAAAAGAGAATTTGATCTATGGAATACTTCTTGTCAAGGTCAAGGTTAGGAGAGCAAAGCAACACGAAAGCAGGGAGATCACATTGGTAAGGGTGATATGAATTGACGTGACTAGAGACGCGACGTGAAAGTTAGAAGAAAAGATGAAGAAACAACATCAATGTTTATTCTAAGGAATGAAAAATTTCGAGGACGAAATTTCTATTTGAAGGGGAGAGTTGTAACATCCCAAAAATTAATAATTTTATGATAAATAGTTATTTTATAATATTTGTGATTTTTGTGAATTTTTTTGAATTTTTCTGTGAACGTGAAATATTTTAATATTATTTCTCATTTTACGTGCACACTGGCGGAGCCGGAGAAATGAGATATTTTCCTCGAGAATCTTGAATTGTGGAAACGTCGACAGGGGATCTTACTAAACCTGAGGCCAGACACAGTTTACGAGGTTTCATGTTTTTCAATATTTTTATCTGATAAATAAACATCACAAAATAATTTTATTACCCGTTAGACAATAAATATCAGTTTTATTAACTATAATTTCTGTCCACTGATAATAAATCCCATACAGTATTAGTCATATTTTAGAGAATACTTTAATGACATCACCATAATCACATCATCACCATGACATCACTTTGACTTTTCAAAGGGAGGAAGCTTCCTAGCACCTTCTTTTTGGCTTGTTGGAGAAGCTTGGAGGAAGCTTCCTTGCACTTTCCTAATGGCTTCTTCAAGAAGCCACATTTCTTCTCTCTTCCTCTCCACCATACAATTTTGAGAGCTCTTTGTGACCACTCATTTTAATTCATACACTTACACAAAATACACCTAATTACACATTTCATTTCATTTCACTTTACTATCATTTTCTCTCTCTATCATCTCTCTTCATCTTTTTTTCTCAACTTCCTCTTCTTCTCCTCCCTCTCTATTCCTACGATCATGGAGGCTTGAAGGTGGCCAAACTCTTCACCTCACTTCATTCTACTACTCATTTGTTCATCTCATCATTCCTATCAAAGAGATCAAGCAAAAAGCTCTCACTTTTCTCCTTGGAGGCTCACGGCCTCACCCCTCAAATACACCCATCCATTTTCTTTAATTCCAACTAACCTTTGATCTTGAATCTAGACACCATTCGAAGCAACTTTCATGTTGTGACCATCACCAAAATCTACCATTTTCGTTTTGCTCCATCAAGCTTCAAAGTTAGAGACTTTAAGGTAAAGTTCATAGCTTTTCCACCTTTTCTCCTCATTTTCATAATCCTTGATCTCTTAGGTAATCAAGGGTTCCTTTTCTAAGCTTTGATGATGATTTTGGTAAGTTTTGATGTCCTTAGGGTTTTCTTGAAGGTGTAGTACGAAAATCTCCACAAAGAACCAAGAGGCTTGCTTTCTTAAGTTGTCTTCCATAGGCAAGAGAGAGATAATCCTCTTCAATCTATCTTGGTAGTGAGGAAACGTTTTCTTTATGTTGTTGATGAGGAATCCATGTGCGATTGCTCTCTTGGTTGTGATATTCTTCATGATTTTGTACTATTTTGACTTGTATGATTTATTGATTGTTATTATATGTCTTGATGACTATGTGAAAATATATTGGATTGCTTGGATTGTTATGTGAAGAGATTTTAGGGTTCTTTGCCCCTTTGGATTCATGACCAAGAGGCCAAATTTTTGGGTGTTCAAGGTGTGGTTCTGTAAAGATTGGAACTTAGGTGATGAAGAGTTAAAGGGCAAATGAATAAAATGGAAAACTTTGGGTTCCTACCCATTGGGAGGCCCACGGCCTCTTGAATAATTGTTAGAGTTCAAGACTTAAATTTGTAGCAACTTTAGAACTTAAGTAATTTAATGAAAGTAACTAACAATGTGGTGGAAAGATTGGTTAGATTCATACCAATGGGAGGCTCACGGCCTCTAGGAGATTTATTGGGTTAAGTTGTGATCTTTGTGCAACCTTGGGTCTTAAGTGATTAAATGATAAGTGATCAACATTGTGGTGAAGGAAAAAGGGTTAGACTTTGTTATAATGAGGCTCACGGATTCTTAAGGCAAAATGTCACAAAATGTAGTGCAAAAATGGAGACTTAGAATGATTTTAAACATAAGGGAAGAACAAGATAATTTGTATACCCTTAGAGTAATTTTAAGTGAGCATAATTGATTAGATTAAGGAACTTGAGCAATCTAAAGGAATGAAGATTTAATAAGGACTTCAAGAGAATCCCTCTAGAAAATGAAATTCATAAGAGATGTTAATTTAAGTGGAACTTTATAATGATCTCATAAGAATCGTTAAGCTAAAGTGAAATCCCGAAGTGAACTTCACAAAGTGTGTTGTTACTTTTGAGAATTTAATACTATGCTATTGTGGGTCCGTGTTTGGGACTAAAATTATGTTGATGCTTAAATTGGCCAAATTGTGGCATGTATGGAAAATATATCATTATTGTTGGATATACTTGATTATGCATGGAGTCAACATACATTGAACATTATACACCTTTTGTTGTTGTGCTGATGTACTAGACCCGGGTGGATCGGTGTTATTATGTAATTATATGGGCGGTTATGTAATATCATTGATACTAATGGTGTTAGACAATTGTATGGACGATTGTTTAATATCATTGGGGACAATACAACGATGGCTTGAGTTATGCATATTCGCATTGAACAATTTGTTCAGTCGATGACTGTTAAAAGGTTGGATGAGCCTATGATGATGTATTGAATCAGTATGCATTGAACAAATTGCTCAATCGATAACTGTTAAAAGGTTGTATGAGCCTATGAATGAGAATTGAATAGTGTGGTCTATGATGGATCTATGGGGGGCATAAGGCGCGGTGAAAACTAATTGCACGCATTACGGGCCCTATAAATCACTATTCTTTTTGTGGTAAATGAACGAGAATTGAATATAGTGCGATCCAGTGGAAGGATCTCTGGGTGCGTTAGGGTACGGTGATTCTTCTAGTGACCTGTTTTGTCACATTATATAACCTTGGCCGGAAAACCGATTGCAACGCATTGACGAGGAACCGATAAGCACTATTCACTTCATGGTCCCGTAGACTGTCATTGAGGGGGACAAATCTTCTGGAATGTTCATCTTTGAAATGGAATAGAAAATCTTGGTACTAAGGGCACATGCATTGTGAGTCGGCATTGTGAGTCCGCATATCATATGACACTCATTTATGTGATGATTATACTATTGTTTTATTGTTGGCATGATTATCTGAAATGTTTTAATTGTTCATTATCTGAGACTTTGTTGCTGTTTCTTTTACCGTATGTGATTATTACTGTTTAATATTGTTGATCTGCTATGTGGGCGCCCTGCGCTGTTATGTTTCTTTACTGCCATAATTGGTAATGTAAGTAAGATATCTCACCTCTTTCCTAAATCATAGTATTTCTATTATATATATATTTGTTAAAAGATCGTGAGGAAGAAGATGAGGGACCACATCCTTACTGGTTGGATTGAGCTGATTCATTATTTTTGATATGGCATCTGGACGAGATTTCTTCAGTTACGCACGGGTTCAACTTCGTGGAGGCATTGATTCCTGACATGTCGATTGGGACTCCGAGCGTCACGTATGTATGGGGTTGCGACTTTGTCTACTAGTTGTACCTATCCCAAGGTTACTACTTTTCCCTTTTGTGCTTTAGTACTTGCTATATTTTATTTGAATATGTAAGTACTATATTTAGTGTTGTCAGTGCTTTGTGTTAAGGATGAATATGTTATATATGAAATATGTTTTTCTTCAGGTGGTTGTCTTTTGAATGGTTGGGTGCTATATATATATTTCATGTCATGGCTCGTATTTTCTATATATGCACAATGATTAAAATTTATTCAGACTTGTTGTAAATTGTAACGCGTCTTAATTTAGTGACTGTGGCAATAATGATGATTGTGCTGTGGTTATTAAATCAAGGGGTGTTACAACATTTGTATATGAAATATTAAGCTATTCTAGTCTTTAGCTTCCTTTTTCTTCTTACTCTTGGGAGAAGTTTCACCTGGAATTACATAATACATAGCGGGGTGAGAAATAACATTTCTCAGTATAAGTAATCAAGACCAGTCATAATTTGTATAGTAAACATAATTTAATACATGCTAAAAGGTAAAACATGTTTAAATCACTAATAAGGATATACGTAAGCAATTGTAAATACCAAATTGAAAATACATGTATTAATTCTTACATACTTAGCTCACCTAGGACCTAGGTATGTTCTATTAGAAAATCTTTGACTTCTTATGTTTGTCTCTTGTAGATAGGAAAACTAAACATTTCCACACTACTTGCAACCTTAGCACTTGGATAGGAATAACCTGTTCTTTTAGGAGCTTCTCTGACTCCCTTCCTTCTGGCCAAACATGGTTGCATTCATAGATAAACAATACCAACATATTCTAGTTTACTTATATCTAACACCATTTATCATAACATCTTTAGTGAAGCTAAACAACACTAAAATTATCAAAGGTGAAAGACACTTTTCTAGAGCAAACCCTTACTCTTGGTTGCTTAAAAGTTCATTGTAACATTTGCTTACCAAAAAATAATCCTCTTGTTGGATTAACTCTAGTATCATTCTAAACATATACTAAGTCCATACATGAATCTTAGATGTTCAAAACTTAGATTGATTTTCATCAAGTCTAGGTGATGATTTCTGTAACACCCTAACTCTAGGTACTGTAGCATACCTAAATATACTAAGTAAATAGAATTAAGTATGTCACTTCTAGATTTGACACGTAAAGCTTAAAACATAATCATAACCTATATAATAAATATATAACGCATACATATATAGAGCCTTGACAAAGTAAGAGAGCAAGACATTTTACGCATCTAGCAACTTGCTCTTTACTGCGAAACTATTTGATATGTCTGAGATTATAAACATTTACCAAACTAATTACATCAATTTATTTACAAAGCCATAAATATAATTACATAACCAAAACTATTAGATTAACAACATAAACAAATCTTCATCTCCTTGCCTTGCGCTTGCTTGAATCTTCCTCTAGATTAATCATGGAAAACATAAAGAGTTCGGGGTGAGAATTAACGATTCTCAATAGTAAGTTTGAAATCGTAACATCATGGTAAATCCAGCTGCTTTGGGGTAAAACGTAAATTGTACTTAATCATTTGGAAATGTGGCATATGTAACGCCCCTTTTTCTATAAGTAGCCGTGAAGAAGGGACGTCGCACCATTTTTAAGCGAAACATAAAACAGGGTGAACCAAACCTTTGTGGGAAATAGTAATTGTTTTTCAAACTCGTAGTCCCGATTCATTTTATGGTTATTTAGGTTCCTTTATAAATATCACTATGTATATATTTTCTTTTTGTTAAAATTATAAATCATTACCGAGTAATGTTATGAGAGTCAAGTTAAAACCCATCACGTGTAGAGATCTTAAATGATGCAGTTACAATAAATAAAATTTGACAACGTAAAATGAAACATACACAACATATATATGTTTAAGAGCCTGTTTAATTACATTTCCAAAATGTACAAAAAACAAAATATGTATCCACCCAAAGATATACAAATATACCCCAGCATGTACAGCAAAACGTCAGGCTTCCCAAAAAGATAAACGGTTAGGCATCAGTAGTTACCAATAGTATCAGCTCCTATGACTGACGAGAAGGGACCGTAGCCGGGTCCTCCTCAGGGTCCTCTTCGTCTGAGGAATCATCCATCGTAGCGACAGAGCAACGGGCAGGAGCTCGAGCAGTGGACAAAAAGGAGTCATGACATGGGGTATAGTACATATCAGCCCATGTAACACCCCTTTTGAGGATGTCACACATAAAAAAAAATAAAATAAATAGAAATAAAATCTACCCAAGTTGCGGAATATTTGTTAAAATTATTACGGGTTGTAAAAATAATTCCTGATAGACAGAAATATGTAATAAAAAGATAATGCGGAAAATACGAAATAAAAAAAACATCATCACTAATAATATACATATGGTTAAGTTATAAACTGTACAAATAATTTACAACTAAGACTACAACTATTTAAACGAAAACAAGAAAGAAAGCAATAAAAGAGTTAATATATACGACATACGTACGTTGCGCCCAAAAAAAAAACATCATGGTTATCTAATCCTCGATGGATCACTCTCGATCGAAAATGATCATCGGGAGATAGATATCCGGATGTCTCGACACACGGCGATAACGGGATCGCGCGGTCGATACGATGCTTATCTCACTAGGCTCGGGGTTTTCGGCACCCCAATAACGCCTAATGGATAAGGGTAACTCTAAGTGCGAAATAATGTCGTCGTCGCAATCGGATCTCCATCAAACGATGACGTAGAATCACGGTCATACGTCCGGCATAGGTAACGAAGAACACGATCTCCTCGTAAATGCCAAGCCGGATCACCTCCATGGAATATCAGCTCTATGAATCCCAAAAATGCAAAGGTCGCCATCCCCCACACAATCAATCCGAGGGTATGGATGATCGGATGGTTCTTGCTCGTAAAACGATCGTCGGCTTGCGACCTTCCTCTTCCTCGGGGTACACGATCTCAAGAGGTTGTTCCTCTTCTTCCTCTTCAAACTCTTTACCGCATAAAATAAATAGACAATAGACACATACAATAAAGAGGTAAGACAACATAAAATCATCACAACATGGCAAATAAGACGACAATTAACTACTACACGCTTTATACAATACAAAGAAGCTATAACGAATACATATTAAATATCCTAGTGTTTCGAACATCACGGATATAACACAAATAAAGAAATTCACACAGATAAATCAATCTCACGGATAAAATAAGATAAGAAATAGACAACTAACATAAAAATTATCGATAAATACAAATAGAGAAAATGTAAAAACATCCAAGATGTTACCGGATAAAGATAAATAGAGAAAAATGGAATATTATCCAAGATATACTCAAATACACCAAAACACAACCCTACTCCATGGAGCTAAACCCAAACAGATATCGAGAGAATGACTTGCAAAATCTATTAGTACCACGGCTGCCCAACCAACTATTACGCGATCACACGTTGCGTCAATAGCCTACGACACTTGGGAATCCACCATCCAGGCGTAGTATAGTTCACGATCTCCCGTTGTGGCACTATAGGCAATGTACTACTAGACTTTACAAACCTCGATAAATATAGTGAATGTCGAGTACATTAGTGTGCTATCGGTTTACCACGGCCAAATGAGGAGCTACCAACTCATCCACATGTGGGATCCCGTACACTAAAGTCTCCAAGTTTATTAGAACAATAAACTACACTACACTTATCGCATCGACAACACGATGTGATTCGTCTCACAACCCAAAACACCAAAAATTGGTATAAAGACAAAACATAATTCCAAATATATGAAATTACGAAAATGCCCTTAAGATAAAAATATACCCTCAATGGCATAAAGCCTATGCGGGTTCACATTTTCCCGACAGCGAAATAACCTCAAAAGCTTGTACGAGTTCACATTTTCCGACAAATAAAAATTAAATATAGTAACGGTCAATCGCGTAGAAATTTTATCGCGTTTTTGAAATCTTGTCGTTTTTACAAACGTTTAAAAATCGGGTAAGGATATTTTTCTGTTTTTAAAATCGCGTAGCATTTTTAATACGTTTTCTCAATCGCGTAGGATTTTAAATCATTTTCTTATTCGAATGCCTTTAAAATTACTTGTTTAAACAGATAGAAATAGTACTTAGTACATTTAAACTACGTTGAATAATTTTTCATACCGCATACTTTGTCATTAGGATATTGTTACTATCTTATAGGTTCATTTTTACTAAAAATTGACAAAGATTTTGTTTATAAACTTATAATAATGGTTTTCTAAATTTTCCATAAAATTTCTATTTACCTAATTATTTAACCATTTCATTAAATTCTTTTTGAAATCTCTAACATGCTTCAAAACCTAAAGTGAGCTATATGTTAGAAAATTTCTTAACATTACTTGTATTTCCTTCCTAATGATAAACTTATGAATTTTAACCCTTTAAACTTACTTCTAATCAATTGGTTCTTTCAAAAATCATTATAGAAAATTTCTTCTTAACTTGTATTGTTTCTTTTTGATTGAAAAAGGTTTGGAATCAAGTTTTTAGAAATCATAATTACCTATAGTGGCATGTTGGCGAATTTTGTTAAAACTTTTTCATTTGATTTCTAAATCATGTCAAAGGTATTATCTTATCTAAATTCATTAAATCATGTTATAAATTAATGATTATGAATCAAATAAATCTTTAGGCATGTTGGCCCAAAATGTACTAAATTTTTACCATTTGATTTATAAATTCCTTTTCTTTGATCAAAACCATTTAAAACCTTCTTATTTCTCCTAATCAATTAAGTTGCACTTTAGGAAAAATGAAGAGAACATTTTGGTCCTCACATTTTGGCATTGCCGTGAGCTATTGGATGTGTTCTTTGGAACACTCATGCAAATTTACACATGTTATTCACATCCTAAACCTTATCATACAATTCTAACACATGCATTTATATCTCTAACACATGCAAAATATTTCTAACACATGCAAAATATTTCTAACACATAAACCTAATTTAAAGCTTATAGACATACAATCAAAAGCTATTAGACATGCAAAATTATTACAATTACCAAATAAGAAGCTACTAACACATAACACTTAAGCTACTAGCAACCACAAAAATTAACAAATACACATCAATAAACACACCACAACCGAATCCTTATGGATTCTACAAACAACCCATCTTCTTACCACCATCAAGGGATGATAAGAATTGTCTTCCTCTTACCTTAAATGAAGACAAAAAGCTTGCTTTCTCACCTCCTAGGTCACGGTTTTCACTCCACCAAACACCTAAAAATTTCAAACAAAACCTACATGTTACTAACCATGAAAAAGAAGCTAAACCATGGAAAAATCATGGCTTAGAACTTTGAAAAAGAAGAGAAAAAGAAAAGCATGAAATTTCACCTTCTAGGTAAAACTTTCAAGGTTGGTTTCCAAGCCTTAGATGGAAGAATTTGAAGAAACTTCCAACTACAAAGGTTCTTAGAATGGTGTTTAGATTAAGGAAACTTGGTTAGAAAAATTTTTTGGATGGTTGGATGGTTAGAAATGAGCTTGGCCGAATATGGTGAAGAAAATGGACAAGAATGGTGGCTAGGGTTCTTGATGAGAGAGAAGAGAGAAAAGTGATGAAGATGAAAGTGATTCTTGTCTCCTAAGGCCTCTTGGCCGTGAACATGATGTGGGGTGCAAGGTGGGCACCTTGCTTGGCTTCATCCAAGCCATTGGATGAATCAAAGGCTAAGATCAAGCCTTGGTGAGCAAGCCTAATTCTCATTGGTTGGTTCCCGGTGACTCACATGGCTTAGTCACACCGCTGCGTAATAAATGCTCTGAGTCACTAGTGAGTCACTTGTTCTGAAAGTTCTACAGCTTACGGTGATTATTTAAGCTACCGATCTAACCGTTTACGCAATTGTGGGTCCCGCAAAATATTTCCTGGGTCCACTTTGTCACTAAAACATACTTGACTAATAAAATAATATTATAATAATATAAAATTATTTTATTTGACATTAAATCCTAAAAATTAAAAGATTATTTTTAGTCTCATTCAATCGGGTTAAGTAAGATCCCCCATTCTAAATAATCAAATAAGATTTTCCCGGCCGGAAAATATCATTTTCCAAACAAATCACACAAAAGTTCATATAAAATCACTGACATATTTTCTCGGCATTAAATCAAGAAGAAAACAATTAAAAACAGACAAAAACAAAGAAAACAAGACGTTCGGGACGTAACGGTCATTTTCCCATTTTTTCCCACAACGTAGGTAATCGTCCAAAACGTTCAAATAAAATATCCAAGAAGATATTATTTAGTCATGTATATCTTTCGAGAAAAATTAATACAATGTCGAAAAAATTTTTATTTTACTGTCTCGAAGCAAACTACGTAAAACGATCAAATAAAATTTGAACTCAGTATTATCGTAGTTGTTTTCATACAAAATTCAAGAACAGAAAAATAGGGACACAGCGGTCATTCATACAAAAGCATGAAAAACAGAAAACAGTACATTCAGAATATTTTCTAAAAATTGGGGCGTTACAGCCCACATGTCCCTAACGGGCATGTAAAACTCCAACCAGACAAAAGCATGAAAATAAAAAATGGAGGCGTCATAACAACCCCATGCAAAGAACACTGTCAGCTCCCCATGATATACACAGCGATCCGTCTGCACGTTAATGTGCAAGCAATCAGGACCTCCGTGAAGGTTGATCCGCACGTAGCCAAAAAACCCACGGGGATGCGACAACATCCTCAAACAGCTTCAGTCGTAGTCTGGCCAGAAGCCTGGAAACTCAGGAGCTTCCTTATCTTCTTCACGAACGTCTTCTCAAAGGTACGCAATCCGACAGAATACACAAATAGAGAGAGTATAGAAAGAGGTGAGACACCTAGCTTTCAGTACCAAAATGGCAGCAAGAAACTTAAACGGCGCTGGACGTCCACATAAAGCACAGTTCATAAATCCAAGTACAATAATAATTGAAAAATAGCAATAAGAGTAAAACAATAATGAATCACCGTAAGTATTATCCATAACAGGTAAACAACATCAACATTCCCAAGAATCAAATAATTATTGCAACTATAATAACAAATATATTTTTCAATTATAAATGTTCATGCCCAATGAACCTTATGACTGACAACCCACAATGCAAAGGGTACCAAAAATTCCTATTCCATAGAGCTAGACAATACATTTTCGGAGTGAATGATCAAGGAGTCATGCCAGTGTATCGTTAGCCTTAAAAATAGTGTGCTCATCTCATAAAAACATTTGCTCAAAATGGCTTACACATGACACCTCAACAATTGATCGCGATATAGGACAGCGTCCTAGTCAGGATCATCAGTGTGTCGCATTGGTCTATCCCACGACCCCAGTGGAGCTACCACTGTCTATTGTGAGACGCCCACACCCCAACACCCCTAGGGTCAACAACATATGACACCTACGCTTAGTCTACTCGCACCCGCACAAAGGTGTTATTCAAACTCCTAAGCACATATAGCCTTTTCAAATTTGTCCAACGGACAACACATATACATGATGACATAATGTCCAATCATGTATGTTCATCAGTGATGCATTCATCATAGCATATCACAATGACATATATATTCATTTTCAATATTAACATGTCATAATTTCATCAAGAACTTGGTCCCAATAGGAACTCACAATTAAGATTAACCATTCTCAGTATCAACACATATGCATGTTCATCATTTCATACATACCAAAATTTCCATGTTATGGATTCCAAAAATTTCACTTTCAAGATCATTTCTCCATTATAGGTTTGGATATACAATCCTATCATATTTAAGTGAAATAAAATCCCCAAATCTAGGGTTTAAGGTTTATGTTTGAGTTATAAGGGATAAGGAACCATATTTCCATCATTTTCAGCTCAAAATCTCATTTTAAGACCCTGGTAATCGATTACATATCTCTGGTAATCGATTACCAGCTCAACAGAACCTCTGTGATCGATTACAGACTGAATGTAATCACTTACGTAGCTTTCCAGAGCAAGATTCGTAACTCCAGGGACCTAGTAATCAATTACACATCCCTGGTAATCAATTACCAGCTAGACAAAACCTTTGTAATCGATTACAGACAGTGTGTAATCGATTACGTGATTCACAGAATCACGATTTTGTAACTCCAAGGGCTTGGTAATCGATTACACATCCCTGGTAATCGATTACAAGCTAGACAAAATCTCCGTAATCGATTACATACAGGATGTAATCGATTACGTGATTCCCAGAATCACGGTTTTGTAACTCCAAGGGCTTGGTAATCGATTACAGCCTCTGTGTAATCGATTACCATGCATAAACTTGATGAAAAATGATCTTTAAGCCATCCAAACTCAAACCACATCAATCCATAACATTCCCAACATCATATTAACTCAAACATATATCCAAAATCACATAAAGGAAATCAATAACTCGTACAAATCAAACCAAATACACCATTGTGAAAAGAAGAAAGAACAACACATAATGAAGAGAGAAATCCACCCATGGATCCCTCAATCAACAACAACACACATGACATCTCCTTACTACCAAGATTGGTTGAAGAGGATCATCTCCCTCTTACCTAAATGAAGAAAACACAATGGTGCTACTCCTTTTTGCTCTTTGATTTTCGTTCTCCCCCCTTCAAGAGAACACCAAAGTGAGTGACTTCTATATTGTACACTCAAGCTATGGAAAGGTGAGTTCTTGGTTACATAGGTGACCAAGGAAAATGAAAATGAGAAGAAAATAGAAGAAAGTTGAAGACTTTACCTTAAAGCTCAAAGCTCAAAGCTTTAGCTTCAATGGTGGATAATGGAAGAAGAAGAAGAACTAAAGGATGACCACCAAGGAGGATGGTCTTGGAATGGTGTAATAAAGCTAGAAATGTGATGGTGAAGCAAACTATGGAGATTGCCTCCAGGAAATGGGTGTACAGTGGAGGAGGAAGAAGAAGAGAGAAATAAAGAAGAGAAAAGGTGATAAGTGTATTTGGTGTTTAGAAATGTGAGAATAAGGTAATAAAGTGGGAATGTGAATATTTAGGCTCCTAAATGGCCTCTGCCGTGAAGAAGAGTGGAAAGGGAAGAGAGAGAAAATGTGTTAATAAGGAAACTTCTTGGAAGCTTCCTATAATGGGTTTTGAATTAACTTTATCTTTATTTTGTAAATAAAGTTAAAGAATGTGGCACACAGTAGATTTTGGATAATGTGGTAAGATTTTTATTACATGGTATTATCCAATGGATAATAGTTATAGTCAACAGAAGTCAGTATTAATTAATCTGAAGGATGAAATTTATACAGCGTTCTGTCATTCATCTCGTAAACCGTTCTCTGGAAAAATATTTCATTTTCCCTGTTCCGTTTTGTTTGCACGCAAAATGAGGAATAATATTAAAATATTTCACGTTCTTAGAAAAATCCATAAAAAATCCAGAAAATCACAAATATTACAAAATGAACATTTATAATAAAATAAATAAATTTTGGGGTGTTACAACTCTCCCCAACAAATAAGAATTTCGTCCTTGAAATTTTCATACCTTAAAATAATTTTGGGTATTGCTCATTTATTTTGTCCTTTAATTCCCATGTTACATCTCCAGTTGCCTCGTTCCAAATTACTTTCACTAATGAAATGTCTTTTCCCCTGAGTTGCTTCACTCTCCTATCCTTAACCCTTACAGGAGTTGATTCATAAGTCAAGTTCTCTTTTAATTGTACCGAATCAGGTGCAAGGACATGATCAGGACTTGGAATGTATTTTCAGAGTTGTGACACATGAAAAACATTATAGAGATTTGAAAGGAAAGGGGGTAAAGCTATTTGGTAAGCAACAGGACTTATCCAACGAAGAATTTGATATAGTCCAAGGAATTTTGGAGTGAGCTTTCTAGATTTGAGAACCCGACCGACCCTAGTCGTAGGTGTGATTTTCATAAATGCATGCTCACCTTCTTCGAACTCAAGAGGTTTTCTTCTTTTGTCCGCGTAGCTCTTTATTGACTCTGAGCCATTTTCATTTTCTCCTGAATCATTTTGACTTTCTCGATTATCTGTTGAATGAGATCAGGTCCGACTGTAAGTCACTCTCCATCTTGATACCAGCATAGAGGTGTTCGACACCTTCGTCCATACAGAGCCTCATAGGGTGCCATCCCTATGCTTGAATGATAACTGTTGTTGTAGGTGAATTCTACCAACGGTAAGATTTCATCCCAATAACCAGTTTGCTCTATAGCACAAGCTCTCAGCAAATCCTCCAATGACTGAATTGTTCTTTCCGATTAACCATTAGTCTGGGGATGGTATGTAGAACTCAATCGTAGCTTTGTCCCCATTGCTTCTTGAAGACTCTGCTAAAACTTTGATGTAAATCGAGGGTCTCTGTCAGAAATGATGCTTGTAGGTACACCGTGAGGTTTGACAATCTCACTGATGTATAATTGAGTCAACTTCTCTAATGGATATTTAATGTTGATCGGCAAAAAGTGCGCTGACTTCGTAAGTCTATCTACGATTACCCATATTGAATCATGACCTCTTTTTGTTCTTGGCAATCCAACAACAAAGTCCATGGCAATGCTATCCCATTTCCATTCGGGAATAGTCAGGGGTTGTAAAAATCCTGACGGTCTTTGATGTTCAATCTTCTTCTTCTGACAAACCAAACAAGATGATACGCATCTAGCGATATCTCTTTTCATTCCATGCCACCAAAATAATTTCCTCTAGTCTTGATACATTTTGGTCATTCCAAGGTGCATACTTAACTGACTCATATGAGCATGTTCAAGTATATACTTCCTGAGTTCCTTATCTTTAGGCACACATACTCTACCTTGGAATCTTAAAATTCCATCACCTCCTTCTTCTAATGTTGATACACCACCCTGCCTTATCAATTCTCTTTCCTCTCGCAAGAACTTATCCTCTTTCTGCCTTTCTCGGATATCTTCCAGCAAGTCATTCAAAATCGTGACCATGTTCATGCAGATTTTTCCCGGTGTCAACTCCATAAAAGACTATATGTCTCTGAATTGTTCTATTAAGTTTTTCTCTCTGATCATCATGGTAGAAACACTAACTGTTTTCCTACTCAAAGCATCAGCCACCACATTCGCCTTCCCAGGGTGATACTGAAGTTGGAAGTCATAGTCTTTCAGGAATTCTAGCCATCTTCACTGTCGCATGTTTAACTCTTTCTGATCGTACAAGTACTTCAAACTCTTGTGGTCACTGAAGACATTGAAAGTTGCTCCATACAGATAATGTCTCCATATCTTCAAAGCAAACATCACGGCAGCTAATTCCAAGTCATGCGTTAGGTAGTTCTTCTCATGCACTCGTAATTGTCTTGTGTAACACCCCTTGATGTAGCAACCGAAGCATAATCGTCATTACACCACAGTTACTAAATCCAAGTGTGTCACAGTCATGATAACAGTAACTTAAATTCTCAAGAGTCTATATTTTTTTTTTGACAATTTGCATAGGTAGAAAATATGAGCCTCGAATGAAATATAAATGTATTCAAGCCATGATACAACCACTGAAATAAAATCATATCTCTTATATATATATATATATAGTCAATCTACACAAATCACTGATGACATAGAATATAACAATTACAGAGTCCAATAAAATACAGCGGGAATAAAACACTAAAAGGGGGAAAAGTAGTGACCCAGGGATAGGTACTACTAGTAGACAAAGCCACAACCCCATATACACATACGACGCTCGGAGTCCCAGTCAACAAGTCAGGCATCAATGCCTCCACGCAACTGCACTCGTACGTAGCCGAAGAAACCTTGTCCAAACGTCCAATCCAATCAACCAAGGTGTGGTCCCTCTTTATCTTCCTCACGATCTTTTATCAATATAAGTATAAAACAGACATACAAAGATATAGGAAAGAGGTGAGACACCCATCCTTCATTACCATTGCGGCAGTAAGAAAACGACACGGCGCAGAGCGCCCATAAAGCAATACAGTTTATATATTTATCAACGGCAACAACGGAATTTATAACAAAAGCAATGCAATTGTAAGTAATAATAAGAATTAAAAATAACAACGATATTTATAGTAAAGTAGAACAACAACAGGCAATAGCAGGTAGATCACAATAGTAATTCCGAGAAATCAAGCACAACAATCAAATAATCATTTACAATTCATGCTCAACGGTTTATAAGACCAAGAATGAATGATGCACAATGCATGCTTTCCCAATTCCTACTCCATGGAGCTAGACTCAATCAAGCGGAGAGAAAGATCGGGAGACATGTCGTAACTCCTACTGCCGAGGCCGATGCTATCAATAAATTTTCTCATGCGCAAATCATGGCATTGTACGGACATTCTACACTAGATCACGATATAGGACGTGTCAAGTCCGGATCGTCGGTGTGTTTGCATCGGTTTGCCCCACGGTACGAGGAGCTCTAAACGTCCATGTGGAGGACCCGCACCCCGACGCCCCGAGGTCATAACCCCCCACACTTGTCTATTCGCACCCGCACTAAGGTGTGTTCAATCTCCTAGGCAACTAGGCCTTATAACAGTCCACAAGGACAATCACAATGCATAAGACACTATGCATGCACATGTATGATCCACAATTTCATACAATCTCATAATATGCCATATTTAGGCCAATATAAGCATCAATGTATACATGGTCACTCACATGGACCCATAACAACATAATATCAATATCAAGTAAATCAATGCATCATTAGGTTCATTATGAATCCTAACTTAGAATTTATTCCTCTTTTCAAGGTTCATGACCAAATCCAATTCTTGCAAACTAGCTTAATATTCCAAGGCAACTCGATTTCCTATAACTTGTAAATTAATTAAGCTATTAAGCCTCACACTCTCTTGTTCTTCACTCACTTAGAATCACCTTAAGTTTTACAATGGTCTCACTCTTAGTCTTCTAAAATTTATGAAGTCTTGACTATACTAAATTCTTCCAATTTATTAGTTGTCCATTTATTACATAGGTTTCTAATTACCTAATCACTTATGCTTCCAAATTATCCAAACCACATACTTACCTAAAACTTGCCCTAGAGGCCGTGGCCTCACAAGGGTTACAATCCCAAATTCTCTCAAGTCATCATACTACATGTCATTCCCTTAATTCATTTAAGTGTTCACTTATCAAATTAGCTCACCAAGAACCCTAATCTTTATGCCTCAAAACCGTAACCATCATTTAGGCTTCAATCTCAAACTTTTCTTCCATTAAATTCTATTTTGTCACTTGATTAATTCTAGTCTAATGCTTGTTACACATTAACCATAATTTATCCAATTTTCACCCTAAAAACCGTAGCCCTCCAAGAGAGATTCCCAAATATTTTTCTTCCATTTCCAATCACATAATCCAATCCAACATACCTTTATATACAACAAATCAATCTAAGGTCACAATTATCACATTATATGTTACACTCTTAATTCACTTAAATTTAGATCAAAATCAATCCATTTGTCTCTTTACCAAGACCAAAACCGTGGC
Organism: Ormosia emarginata; assembly: GCA_029884605.1. Lineage (NCBI taxonomy): Eukaryota > Viridiplantae > Streptophyta > Magnoliopsida > Fabales > Fabaceae > Ormosia > Ormosia emarginata. Next base: position 18,396,046 of record JAQQTP010000074.1, on the reverse strand, counting down.
ACCCTCTTGGATATTAAACCCTCAAAGTCTTCCATTCGTTAGTGTTAATACTATCATTCAATCTTTGATTATATAAGTCTTATTTCACTTGTATACAAAACCAATATTCACCCCTAATTTCTAATCAAAACCGTGGCACCATGTTGAGGTAGGAAACTCCAAATTTTCCATTTAGCAACCCCAACATGATCAAGCACAATTAATATATCAAACATATTCAATAGCATAATCAAGTATCAATCAAATTCAAGAATACTAAATTATACAAAATTTATAATTCAAGCAAGCATACAAAGAACATACAAGGATGGATTTCTCCATCAACACACACACAAAAAGTCTTCTCACCACCATAAGTGGTTGAAGTGAGTAGTCTCCCTCTTACCTAGAGGAGACAATGCAAGAAAACAACTCCTTGGTTCCTTGATTTGCAATTTTCGGATTCCACCTTCAAGAGAACCATAAAGTGGTCAAATTCTCATATTTACAAACTAAAGCTTGAAAAGAATGATCCTTGGTCACATAGGTAACCAAGGAAAACGAAAACGAAGAAAATGGAGAGAAATCAAGAATCTTTACCTTGGAAGACAATGGAGACAAGGTTAGATTTTGAGCAAACCTTCCAAATGAAACTTGTAGAGAAGATGAAGATGAGTGTATAAGTGTGTTTAGTGGAGAGAAAAATCAAAAAGCTTGGCCATCCATGGAGGAGTGATTTTCGGATTTGAAGAAGGAGGGGTAGAAAAGTTGGATTTTTGAAGAGATTTTCTAAAGAGAAAGTGTAGAGGAGGTTAAGAGGAGTCTAGAAATGGTGTTTATGGAGAGAAAAGTGAAGAAGAGACTCTCTAATGGTGGCTGGAATTTTCGGATCTAAGAGGAGGAAGAAGAGAAGAGGTGGAGAGAAAATGGAGATAGAAATGGAAAATGGAGAAACTTTCTACACAAAGAAGGAAGAGAGGTGAAGGCAAGTGTAGAAATGGGCTTGGAGAGGAGAAATGATGAACAAAAATGGAGGAAGGAGGGGCTGCAATTTCGTGCTCATGGTGGAGGTAGAGAGAAGGAGGAGAAAAGAAAAGAGAAGAAGAAGAAGAAGAAAGAAGAAGAGAGAGAGAAAGTGTCTTGGAAATTAATGAATTAAAGTGATAATTGTATAATTGAAATGTGATAATTTCCTTCCCCTTGGCTGCATTCCAGCCGTGAATGGTGAGAGAAGAGAGAGTGAAAATTGGCTTCCAAGAGAAGCCAAGGGTATTGGGTCAATATTTGGTCAAAGCTTCTCAAAGAAGCTTTGATTATTTAACATTAAATTTGAATTAAAGTGAATGGATTAGACATAAAGTAGATTGCATTAGGATAATGTGATAGGATTTTTATTACACACTATTATCCAATGGATAATAGTTACATTGATGAAAGTCGGTATTTAATTAATCTGACAGATGAATTTTTCGCTGTATTGATTTATTTTTATTTGTTAGAATTTCTCGAAAATTATGAAACTTCGTAAACTGTGTCAAGCCTCGGGTTTAGTAAGATCCCCCGTCGACAAGTCCATAGTCCAAGGTTCTCAGAGAAAACATCGCGTTTTCCCGATTCGGTCAAAGACGCAAAACGAGGAATATACTGTAATATTCGACGTTTCCAGAAAATTCCCAGAAAATTCTCAAAAATTTCAAATATTATAAAATGACTATTCGTCACATAATTTTCCAATTTTTGAAGCACTACAGTCGTTTTCACGACTCTGCTCGAGTTTCGCGCAAAACGAGGAATATATTAAAATATTCTGGGTTCTCAGAAAAATCCAGAAAAATTCTAGAAAATCCCAAATATTGTAAAATGATTATTTATCCTGAAATTATTAATTTTTGGGATGTTACATCTTGAGGCATAAGCCACCACTTTTCTATTTTGCATAAGGACGCATCCCAAACCTTGATATAAAGCGTCACAGTACACCTTAAATGGTTCGTTTGAATTAGGCAGAACTAACACGGGTGAAGTAGTTAGTCTCTTTTTCAGTTCTTGGAAACTTCCTTCGCAAGCATATGTCCTTTCAAAAGTCTGATTCTTTCTGGTGAGTTGAGTGAGTGGTCTGGTGATTTTATAAAATCCTTCAATGAACCTCTGGTAACATATTGCTAATCCTACAAAGCTTCAGATTTTCGTTACCGTCTTCGGCCTTTCCCATTGTCGCACAGCTTCTACCTTCGAAGGATCAACAGCAATTCTTTTCTACGAAATCACATGGCCCAAGAATTTCACTTCATCCAACCAAAACTCACACTTAGACAATTTAGCATACAACTCTTTCTCCTTCAAAATTTGAAGAACTATACCGAGATGCTTAGCATGATCATCCTGATTTTGTGAATAGATCAAGATGTCATCGATGAAAACAACGACGAATCTGTCCATATAAGGATGAAAGATCCTATTCATATAGTCCATAAAGACAACAGGTGCATTAGTCACGCCAAAAGGCATTACCAGATACTCGTAGTGTCCATAACGAGTATGAAAAGTCGTTTTGGGAATATCTTCCACGTTCACTCTAATCTGGTGGTAACCTGATCGCAAATTGATTTTGGAAAACACCGTTGCTCCCTTCAGTTGGTCCATTAAGTCATCTATCCTCTGCAATGGATACTTGTTCTTAATTGTGACCTTATTCAGTTGACGATAATCCACACATAACCTCGAAGTACCGCCCTTCTTCTTGACCAGCAACACTGGTGCTCCCCAAGGTGATACACTGGGCCTCACAAATTGCTTTTCCAAAAGCTCTTCCAATTGCTTCTTGAGCTCAGCTAGCTCAGCTGGCGCCATACGGTAAGGTGCTATGGAGATAGGACCAGCTCTAGGTACCAGGTCAATAGCAAATTCGATCTCCCTTTCTGGTGGCAAGCCAGGTATATCTTTGGGAAAAACTTTAGGAAACTCTCAAACTACAGAGATCGCGTCCACATCCGCCTCATTCTCGACTTTCAAAGAAGATATCAACATGTATCCCCGAGCTCCTTCTTTCAAGAAAGATTTCGCTTGGTTGGCAGTCACAAATCCAGAATTCCCATCCAAAGGAAAAACTATTGTTTTTCTAGAACAATCTAATAGGACATGGTTAGCAGATAACTAATCCATCCATAAGATCACATCTAACTGAGATAAGGGCAAACAGATCAAATCGACAGAAAAGATTCAACCTTCAACAATCAATAGGTAATTTAAACAGACTTTGGTAGTGACAACAGGTTTGGTAGTTGGAGTTGAAACAGTCAAATCAAATGGCAAAGAAGACATAGGTAAACTAAGTTTTTTCACACAATCATATAAGACGAAAGAATGAGTTGCACCTGAATCATACAATACAATTAAAAGATTACCTTCAATGAGACCTTCCCCTTGTATAAGATCTTTGGATTCGGAGGCCTCAGCACCACTCAGGGTGTAAACCTAACCTCCAGCCTGCGGTTTAGAGGTCCTAGCAGCGTTGATGGAAGGCTCCGCCTTGGTCTGATTACAGTCACAGGAAATGTGTCCCAGCTTCCCGCACCTAAAGCAGATAAACCCCTTGATAGTACAGTCTCTAGTATAGTGCTCATTTCCGCACTTCATGCACCTTGGCGTAGATGTCGCATTCTGCCCTATCCTTCCTGGACTTCTAGTTGGACTTCCACTCGATGATCTTTGTTGTTGATTTCTAGATGGTTTGGAATAGGGTTTCTTCTAATGACGACCAGCACCACTGTTTCCTTCTCTTTGGGACTGAATTGGCCCAAAGTTTCTATTTCTCGCCTCACACGCCTGGTCCACACTTTCCACCCGACAGCATGTATCGAGCAACTCAGAAAATTAGGTAATCTTCAGAGTTATAACGGCTCTCTTCACGTCATGTCTCAGGCCTTCTTCAAATTTTCGGCATTTCCAAGCTTCATTAGGTTGATGTTGGAAGTAAGTTGAGAACCTCGACAAGCTCTCAAACTTAGCAGCATATTCGCTCACAGTCATACCCCTCCGCCGCAAACTCAGAAATTCCATTTCCCTTGCGTGTCTGGCACTCAGGGAAATACTTGTTCAAGAACCTTTCCTTGAATACTTCCCAAGTTATCGCCCTATTTTCAGCTTGCAGCAATCTTTGCTCTCCAGTCCACCAATATTCAACATCTCCTATCAGCATAAATGCAGCATAGGTCACCTTTTGGTCATTGGCACAGTTCATGCCAGTAAATATCTTCTCCAGCTCTTGGATCCAAAGCGTAGCTTTCTCAGAATCAAACTCTCCTTTGAACTGCGGAGGGTTAGCGCGACAAAATCCCTCTAAGTTGAGCTGGAAAGATAGTCCAAACCATAAACCGGGAGCTCTAATACCAAGACAGTGTAACGCCCCTTTTTCTATAAGTAGCCGCAAAGAAGGAACGTCGCACCATTTTTAAGCGAAACATAAAATGAGGTGAATCAAACCTTTTCTAGAAATAATAATTGTTTTTAAAACTCGTAGTCCCGATTCATTTTATGGTTATTTAGGTTCCTTTATAAATATCACTATGTATATATTTTTTTTTGTGAAAATTATAAATCATTACCGAGTAACGTTAAGAGAGTCAAGTTAAAACCCATCACGTGTAGAGATCTTAAATGATGTAGTTACAATAAATAAAATTTGACAACGTAAAATGAAACATACACAACATATATATGTTTAAGAGCCTGTTTAATTACATTTCCAAAATGTACAAAAAACAAAATATGTACCCACCCAAAGATATACAGATATACCCCAGCAAGTACAGCAAAACGTCAAGCTTCCCAAAAAGAAAAACGGTTAGCCATCAGTAGCTACCAATTGTATCAGCTCCTATGGCTAATGAGAAGGGACCGTAGCCGGGTTCTCCTCGGGGTCCTCTTCGTCCGAGGAAACATCTATCGGAGTGACAGAGCAACGGGCAGGAACCCGAGCAGTGGACAAAAAGGAGTTATCACGTGGGGTGTAGTACATATCAGCCCACATGTCCCTAACTGGCATGTAAAACTCCAACCAGACAAAAGCATGAAAATCAAAAATAGAGGCGTCATAACGACCCAATGCAAGGGACACCGTCAGTTCCTCATGATATACACAGTGATCCGTCTCCACGTTAATGTGCTAGCAATCAGGACCTCTGCGAAAGTTGATCCGCACGTAGCCAAAAAACCCATGGGGATGCGATGACATCCTCAAACAGCTTCAGTCGTAGTCTGGCCAGAAGCCTAGAAACTCAGGAGCTTCCTTATCTTCTTCACAAATGTCTTCTTAGAGGTACGCAATCCGACAAAATACACAAATAGAGAGAGTACAGAAAGAGGTGAGACACCCAGCTTTCAGTACCAAAATGGCAGCAAAAAAAATAAATGGCGTTGGACGCCCACATAAAGCACAGTTCATAAATCCAAGTACAATAATAATTGGAAAGTAGCAATAAGAGTATAACAATAATGAATCACCGTAAGCATTATCCATAACAGGTAAACAACATCAACATTCCCAAGAATCAAATAATTATTGCAACTATAATAGCAAATATATTTTTCAATTATAAATGCTCATGCCCAATGAACCTTGTGACTGACAACCCACAATGCAAAGGGTACCAAAAATTCCTACTCCATGGAGCTAGACAATACATTTTTGAAGTGAATGATCAAGGAGTCATGCCAGTGTATCGTTAACCTTAAAAATAGTGCGCTCATCTCATAAAAATATTTGCGCAAAATGGCTCACACATGGCACCTCAATAGTTGATCGCGATATAGGACAGCGTCCCAGTCAAGATCGTCGGTGTGTCGCATTGGTCTATCCCACGGCCCCAGTGGAGCTACCACTGTCTATTGTGAGACACCCACACCCCGACGCCCCAGGGTCAATGATCAATCAATTTTGAGCCATTCATTATTGCTTTATATTTGGCCTAAATGATGCTATTTGTGTCCAATATGATGTTTGTAGATGAGTTTTAGATGATTAGTCATCATTGAGCTTAAATGTAAAAACTTCATTAATTTTCAGATTTTAGCTCAATTTGACCTTTTTGTCTTGTACACGCCATAACATGGGCTACAAATATCGTATTTGGATGATCTTAGAGTCCCCCGAAAGCTGAGATGAAGATCTACAATCTGGTGTCTAATGCAATTTTTCTAAATCAGCTAGATTCAAGGCAAAATTGGGCCTCAAAGTTAGGACGCTGTTGCTGTCACAAAGCTTGGACCTTCCCTCACTAATTTAGGCTTATCTCTCTCAATTTAAGCCCAAATAAGGCATATGATATGTCTTTGGAAAGCTTATTCAGAGGGCTACAGTTTGGGATAGGGGTAGATTAGGAATTTGAGAAGAATTTTCAGTTACAAATAGTTTAAAGCAGAATGCGAAAAACACTTTTGGATTGTTTTTTGGTTTTACCTTTTCAGATTGAAGAAACAGTTACTATCTTTTCATCTTCTCTATTTTCGTTTTCCCCTTTTCTCTGCATTTTCGTTATGGCCATGGAAGGCTAAAGCTCCAATCAATCCAAGGAATTCAATGATTGTGGTTAGAGTTTTGAGTTCTCTTGTTTAATTGTAAATTCTGTTTGTGTTCTTTCCTCTTCTCCTTCTTCAATTGATTTCTGATTATGATTTCGAAATTGGAGTTAGAATTAGGGTTGATTAATCTGAATCTAATGGAGAATAGATCATCGATTGATAATCTATGTTAATCTGAATTTGTTCCTAAATCAATCTTAATCAAGAATTGCGATTGTGATTCTTTTAGTTGATGAAATTCTAGGTGATTATCTAGTTGAATTCGAATTAATAGAGGTGTAAACAACAGAATTCCAATCTCTTTGAACAATGATTAATTCTGCCACTTGAATTGAAGACCTTGGATTGGTGTCTCCTTAATTGAATTTTCTTTTAACCTTGATTTGATTTGGCTTTGTTTTCTGCTACTGTTAATGAACAAAACCCCCTTACTTTTTGATAACTTCTAACATGCTTGAGAAATTCGAATTGGTCCTTGGGAGATGACCTAGGTTATGCACTATGCTATATTCCATTGTAAATCCTAGTCTATTTTGAGGCGAGTGCGACATTGCCGATCAAAATTTGGCGCCGTTGTCGGGGACCTTTTTTTCGGTTTCTTAGGTTTATTAGGAGTTCCTAATTGTTGCTAATTTCTCTTCATTCATGATCAACTTTGCTGGAAGTCCTTAAGTGCATTTTGCTGTTTTTGCTATTTTTTCTACTGATTCTGCTACTCTACTGATTCTGCTGCTGCTTTCTGCTTACTGCATTTTGCTTCATTCTGCTGCATTGCGTTGTGTGCATACCTGCTGCATTGCAACCGTCACTATTCCATTGGCTCTTGTTTCTTTTGCTGCATAATTCTTACCTGCTGCATAATTCTGCTCTGCTGCAGCATTCTGTTCTTCTGCAGAATTCTGCAGAATTTTGCTCTTTTGCATAATTCTGTTGTTCCATTGTGTTTTTTCTACTGCAGCACACCATTGTTCAATTCTGGTATAAATCTGTTGCATTGCATTTTGCAGTTCATTAGATTTTCGTGTTACTGTTCCATTGGATTGTTTACTATTCCATTGGATTTTTGCTGCATTTCATGACTCCTGTGAATATGCATTGCTTCACTCAACACAATTGATACTTCTGTTGCACAAATAACACATTCATCTGCTGCAGAATCTCTTGCATGATCTGCTGAGCTGCATAGCCTGATTTGTGCATAACCTTGTTGCGATTACTGTTACATTGGTCTCCTTGCACCAGATTCGGCTTTTGCATGTCATTTTGCTGCATTTGATCATCCTTATGCTTCATTATTGATATTTGAAAGTTCTCTTCTTCATTTTTGAGTTTCACCTCCACTTTCATTTTTGAGTTTCACTTTGCTCCCATTTTTCTGAATCCAAAAAAGCACTAGTAGACAGGAATTGTACTTGCGATGGAGTCTTGAGCTGAAACTTGGTCTCCAAAGGTAAACCATTATTCTAAGCAAACTAATCCTAAAAGGATCATTCCTGCATAATTTGGGCAAAATCCATCGTTTGGTAGGGTTTTTGAGCAATTTTAGGTGAGATAATGGCATTTTTGTAATTTTTTGGTGAGCAAACATGCTCAAAATGAGCTGAAAATTGGTGGGTTGAAGGAAAATGGCCTTCCCCACAAGGCACACTACTATGCCATGAGCAACACCCTATCTTGCCCTAAATCCTTCATTTAGACCACTTTTTCATTTTTTGAAGATTTTTCATTGCATTTTTTAGATCCATTTTAGTGTAGTTTTAAGTGTGTGGTGGTCCCATAATTTTTAAAAATCATTTGATAGGTCAATTAGATTTATTTTGGTGCATTTCTAGTGTTGGATACTCCATTTTGCCATTTTGTTGTTTTGCTGTTTTTGAGTTTTGCATGTTATATGACTAGGTCCAATCCTGGTTATTTGTATAATTTTGATCCTGAGATAGATAGGACTTTTCATACCTTGCATAGGTTCAATAGATTTGATTCTGCATTTGCTGAGCATATAGGAAGTAGTGATTCTTCACATACTTATCATACTAGTGATTCTGCTTCTGAATTTTCTGATTCTGCACTTTCTGTCACTGATCCATCCTTTAATTCTGATTCTACTGAGCATACTGAGATTATGGATAATAGAACCTTGAAAGAGCTGGCTGCCCCTGATGTTACATATCAGTCTTTATGCATTCAGTATCCTGATGTTGATGTTCCATTTGAACTTAAATCTGGATTGATTCATTTGCTGCCTAAGTTCAATGGTCATGTAGGAGAAGATCCTCATAAGCACCTCAAGGAGTTCCACATTGTGTGTTCTACCATGAAGCCTCAAGGCATCTCAGAAGATCACTTCAAACTTAGAGCATTCCCTTTCTCATTACAGGATGCTGCTAAGGACTGGCTGTATTATTTGCATCCAAGATCTGTCACTAGTTGGAATGATCTTAAGAGGCTATTTTTGGAGAAATTCTTTCCTGCATCAAGAGCTACATCAATCCGAAAAGAGATATGTGGCATTAGGCAATTTGACAGAGAACCATTGTCTGAATACTGGGAAAGATTCAAGAAGATGTGTGCTACCTGTCCTCATCATCAGATTAGTGACCAGTTACTAATCTAGTATTTTTATGAAGGTTTATTGCTTATGGATAGGAGCATGATTGATGTAGCTAGTGGAGGAGCATTGGTAGATAAGGCCCCTATGGCTGCAAGAGAATTGATTGAGAATATGGCCACCAATTCCCAACAGTTTGGCACCAGAAGTAACTCAGTGGTATTGAGTAGAGGTGTCCACGAAATTGAGGCAACTTATGCTGCAGATCACAGGAAATTGGAAAGCAAAATTGATGACCTTGCATCCTTGGTGAGGCAATTAGCTGTGACTCAACATCAGCAACCTGCTGCAGTAGCTCCTGCCAGAGTGTGTGGCATTTGTATTTCTGCTGATCATTCCACAGATTCCTGTCCTACACTTCAGGAGGTTGACACTGATGGTACCCCACAGGCCTATGTTGCAAACATCTATAACAACAGGCCTTAGCAGCAGCAGCCACAACCGAGTTATGATCTGTCTTCCAACAGATATAACCCAGGCTGGAGAAATCATCCAAATCTGAGGTGGGAAAATACCTCTACACAGCCTGCCCCTACTCAATTTAGGTAGCAGCAGAAGCTACCCTTCCAGTCCACTGCAGGACCTAGCAGACCATATCAGCCACCTTTCATGTAGTAGCAAAATATGCAACAGCCAAATAATGTCCCTCCTAAATCTGAGCCAACCTTGGAGGAATTGATGAAACAGATGGTAGTGAACAACTTGCAGTTCCAGCAGAGGACAGAAGCTACCATTCAGAATTTGGAGAATCAGATTGGCCAACTTGCAAGTTCTATGAACCAATTACAGTCCTAAGATTCTGATAAACTTCCTGCACAAACTGTGGTGAATCTAAGAAATGTGAGTGCCATCACTCTAAGATCTGGTAAGACTATTGATGAAGTAGATAAGGAGAAGCAAGTTATACCAGAAATTCCATGTAGCAGCAAAAATAAGAAAACAGATTCTGGCCCCATTCCTGTAGTTGCTGCTGAGCAGTCCATCCCACTACCATTCCCTCAGAGAGTTGTGCAGCTTAAGAAGACTCATGAGATTGACACAGATAGGGAGATCTTGGAGACATTTAGGAAGGTTGATGTGAACATTCCTCTCATTGAAGCAATCAAGCAAATTCCAAGATATGCCAAGTTTCTTAAGGATTTGTGTACTCATAGAAGGAGACTCAAGGGAAATAAGAAGATCAGCATGGGAAGAAATATGTCTGCACTTATACAGCCTACAATGCCCCAAAAATGCAAGGATCCTGGAATTTTTACTATTCCATGCACCATAGGAAGTAGCAAATTCGAAAATGCCATGTTGGATTTAGGTGCTTCAATTAATGTTATGCCTATGTCAGTGTTCAACTCTCTTGCTCTTGGACCCTTGCAGAATACAGGAGTCATCATTCAGTTGGCAAACAGGAGTGATGCATACCCTACTGAACTCATTGAGGATGTCCTTGTTAGAGTAAATGATTTGATTTTTCCTGCAGACTTCTACATTCTGGATATGAATGGAGAATCTGAATCCAGCAAGGCTCCCATCATTCTTGGTAGACCTTTCCTCAAAACTGCCAGGACCAAAATTGATGTCCATGCAGGCACTCTTTCCATGGAGTTTGGAGATAATGTGGTTGGATTTAACATTTTGGATGCCATGAAGCACCCCATGGATGAACATTCAGTTTTCTATATAGATTTGCTGGCTGATATAGTTGATGATAGCTTTTCTGAGCTCTTTGCTGATGATCTTCCATTCTTTTTTGATTTTGTTGATACCTACACATGTGATGCTTGTACTGTTTCAGGAATGTGCAGTGTTTGTACTGAGATTGCATCCTATTTATATAGTGATTCTGATACAGATATGGGGTCTGATCAATTAAATGGTGGTGCAGTTGCAGAATTAATGGAGCCAGAATGCAGTAGTTTGATTACAGCAAGTACCTCTGAATTAGATTTCGTTGGATTGCAGGCTGTAAACACAGCTACTTCCACCAGGATCCTTCCATCTGTAGTGCAGCCACCTACACTGGAGCTTAAGCCACTCCCAGAGCACCTTAAGTATGCATACTTAAAGGAGGATAAGAAGTTGCCAGTGATCATTTCTACTGCCCTCCATGCTAACCAGGAGGAGAGGCTGCTGCAAATATTGAGGAAGCATAAGAAAGCTATAGGTTGGACCTTGGCTGACCTTCCTGGCATTAGTCCTTCCATGTGCATGCACAAAATACTACTTGAGGATGGTGCTAAACTGTTGGTGTATGCCCTAGTGGCCAATACATTTTGTTTGTATTTATATACATTATATTATGTTATTTTATATGAGGCATTTCATTTATTGTGTTCTTTTTGGTAGACATAATAAAGTCCTTAGAATAGTAAGTTTGATACCATAGGACATCAAGTGGATGACTTGATCGTGAGATCCTATTGGATAAAATACTATTCTTAAATGTTCCTAGTCAAGTATTATTGTTAATTAGGACAACAATAATGCATTGAGACTAGTATGTGCGTAGACTGATGACCACATCTCACGGGTCATGGATATGAGATATCAAGTCTACACATGGATACATATTAGAGTAATGATGTATTGGACAGACCCGCCATGAGAACGCTACGTGGATCGTTACGTGAGTGTCATAAGCGATTCTCATAGTGATAATGGTGTATGTGGTCCTTTGACCTGAAATCACTACGATTCCTACATGAGGAGTTGTGTGTTTTAATGCCATCAAACGTCATCTGTAACAAGATGATTATAAAGTTGGTTATTAGATATACCGCGATACATGTGGAGGGATGTGAGTGACCTAGATGGGATTTGTCCCTCCTACATAACAGGAGTGATATCTTCGGGCCCCCTGATTGAGTGAGACTACGAAATACATGGCCATGCTTAAATGAGTCAATATGAGATATTGATCTCATTTGTTATTACTATGTCTACTCGGGAATCAGGAAACTAAAGATTGAACTAAACAAGGGTGACACATTCCATGCCTTATGTTCAATCTAGATATCTGGACAAAGGGACTAAACTACACAGAAACATTGGTCACAGATAGGTTATGTCAAATCACTAACATTCTCATTACTTGGATAGCAGTGATGTGTTGCTAGATACCGCTCACTGTTTGTAATATTAAAATGAGATTTTAATATTACTACCAATATCATGAGAACCTGCAGGGTCGCACACTTAGAACAGATTAAATTGGAGTAATCAGAATCCAAGTTGGACTCGGATTCAATTGTGGGCCTAACTCATGACAGATGGGTTTAGGGTTGCACCACTTACCTTGCTACTGCTCACACTCACTTAAGGCAGCCTTTGTTATAAATAATACTGCTAAGGGGGCTGCTACTAGGTTACATCATAACCCTAGCCGCACCTACAGAAAAGTGAGTGAGAGATAGTGAGGTTTTCTTCTCCTCTCTTCGCAGCTAGCACTACGAAACAGAGGCGTGACTCCTTTTTGCAAGTCTGTTCGTGTGGATACCGCAGAGACATCGTCACTATTACGGTGTTGGTGATTCACCTCGCTTGTGATTATCACGCTTCAAGAGGTAAATTTTAAAAAAAAAACTCGGATTATAGACTTTTTTCGCATGGATCCTGTGAGGGAATTCTATTATTTCGCTGCGAGACTTTTGATCTGCAATTCCCAACATAAACCAGTGAGACAACCACAGAGGCGACTCAACCCTTTGATCCTGGATGTGGTGAAGAAAGAGGTGACTAAGCTTCTGCAAGCAGGCATCATCTATCCTATCTCAGATTGTGCTTGGGTGAGTCCAGTTCAAGTGGTTCCAAAGAAATCAGGAATCACAGTAGTGAAGAATGATCGTGATGAGCTGATTCCTACTAGAGTGCAGAGTAGCTAGAGAGTTTGTATTGATTACAGGTGGCTCAACCAAGCGACAAGAAAGGACCATTTTCCTTTGCCCTTTATCGATCAGATGCTTGAGCGCCTGGCTGGAAAGTCTTTCTACTGCTTTCTTGATGGCTTTTCGGGGTACTTCCAAATCCATATAGCACCAGAGGACCAGGAGAAGACCACCTTCACTTGCCCTTTTGGCACTTTTGCCTACAGGAGGATGCCTTTCGGCCTGTGCAATGCTCCTAGTACCTTCCAGCAATGCATGGTGAGTATCTTTACAGATTTTTTAGAGGATTACATTGAGGTGTTTATGGGTGATTTTACTGTTTATGGTTCCTCCTGCGATGCATGCTTGGACAGTTTGGACAAAGTTTTGCATATGTGCATTGAGACTAACCTTGTTCTTAATTATGAGAAATGTCATTTTATGGTAGAACAAGGCATAGTCTTAGGCCATATCATCTCTCAGAAGGGTATAAAAGTAGATCCTGCTAAAATTGATGTTATTTCCCAGCTACCTTACCCCTCTTGCGTGCGAGAGGTTCGTTCTTTTCTTGGCCATGCAGGTTTCTACAGGCAGTTCATTCAAGATTTTAGCAAAAAGGCCCTTCCGCTGTCCAACTTGTTACAGAAAGATGTTGTTTTTAATTTTGATGGCAAGTGCAGAGAGGCTTTTGATTGCCTCAAAGGAGCTTTGACCACCACTCCCATCATTCAGCCACCTTTGTGGACGCTTCCTTTTGAACTCATGTGTGATGCGTCTAACTACGCATTGGGAGCTGTCCTTGCACAGAGAGTTGGCAGACTTCCTCATGTCATTTCATATGCTTCTCGGACTTTAGATACTGCACAGGCTAACTATACTACCACTGAGAAAGAGTTGCTTGCCATTGTTTTTGCACTTGATAAGTTTAGATCATATTTGCTTGGCTTTAGAGTGGTTGTTTTTACTGATCATGCAGCATTAAAATTCTTGTTGAAGAAGGCAGAATCGAAGCCGAGATTGATTAGATGGATGCTGCTTCTCCAGGAGTTTGATTTGGAGATTAGAGATAGGAGTGGCGCAGAGAATTTGGTGGCGGATCATTTGAGCAGGATAGAAGGAGTTGTTGACCCTTCTCCTATCAGAGATGACTTCCCAGATGAGCAGCTCATGCAGCTGCATGATACCCCACTTTCTCCTTGGTTTGCTGATTTAGTTAATTACTTGGTTGCATCTGTTTTTCTTTCTCATACATCTAGATCACAGAAAGCTAAACTTAAGAGTGATGCTAAATATTATGTGTGAGATGATCCATATTTGTGGAAATTTTGTAGTGACCAGGTGATTCGCAGATGCATACCTGACCATGAGATCCAGTCTGTTCTTTATTTCTGTCATGCCTCTCCAGTTGGAGGTCACTTTGGACCACAGCGGACCGCTAGGAAGGTGTTGGATTCTAGATTCTACTGGCCTACCATTTTCAGAGATGCATATCAGGTTTTCAGTACTTGTGAGCAGTGCCAGAGAGCAGGAGTGGCTATCACTCGCTGACAGAAGAGGCCCCAGCAGTCCATTCTTTTCTATGAGGTTTTGATGTTTGGGGTATCGATTTTATGGGCCCTTTCCCTGTTTCTTTTGGTTTCTCTTATATTGTGCTTGCAGTTGATTATGTTTCTAAATGGGTGGAAGCTAAGGCCACCAGGACTAATGATGCTCGAGTTGTTGTGGATTTTGTCAGGTCTAACATATTTTGCAGGTTTGGAGTGCCCCGAGCTATCATTAGTGACCAAGGGACTCATTTCTGTAACCGGACTTCAGAGGCTTTGTTTCAGAAGTATGGGGTCATGCATAGAGTGTCTACTGCATATCATCCCTAAACTAACGGGTAGGCCGAGATTTCTTACAGAGAGATCAAGCAGATTTTCGAGAAGATGGTGCAGCCGAATAGGAAAGATTGGAGCCACCGGTTGGCAGATGCTCTTTGGGCTCATCGTACCACTTACAAGACACCTATAGGGATGTCTCCTTTCAGGGTTGTCTTTGATAAACCATGTCACCTTCCGGTGGAGATAGAGCATCGTGCATACTGGGCAGTGAAGAGATGTAACTTAGCATTTGACCAAGCAAGTTCAAAGAGGAAGCTTCAATTGCAATAGCTGTAAGAACTTCGCTTGGAGGCTTATGAGAATTCAAGGATCTATAAGGAAAAGACTAAGCATTTCCATGATAAGATGATTTCTAGAAAGGAGTTCTCCATTGGCCAAAAGGTGCTTTTGTTCAACTCTCGCCTTAAACTCATGCCCGATAAGCTCCGTTCTAGGTGGGATGGTCCTTTTGTTGTCACTAGCATCTTTCCTTATGGTGCAGTGGAGATTTCGCATGCAGCCACCAATAAGAGTTTCAAGGTTAATGGCCACCGTCTTAAGCCCTTTCTTGAGAGCCCCGCAAGCCCAGCACCTGTAGAGGAGTTCTCCTTGGCAAAGCCCACCTTTCCCCAAGTGCAAATCTTCCCACCATGATAAAGGTGTTTTCTTCCCCTGCTCTTTTATGTTTCCATTGAGGACAATGTGTGATTTAACTGTGGGGGAGGGAATTCTGCTGTTTCTGTTTCTATTTTTTCTGCTGTTTTTGTTTCTATTTTTTCTGCTTTTCTGTTTTGCTAAATTTGCTGGATTCTGCTATTTCTAATTCTGTTTTTGTTTGTTTTGATCCATTGAATATCTTGTTTTGTATAGGTTGTGAATAATTTCATCATTCTTAGTTAGAGGTTTCTTGACATGATGTGAATATTTTTCTTGCATTTTTGGTTTAGCAAGCTGGCATTGAGAATTAAAGTGTTGCATTATTTGTGATAGGCTTGTCCTTGGTGAGATTTTGGACCTTATACATGGATGGATTGCATTATGCCATTCTCTTTTCTTTCTTGTGTGATCTCACTCATCATTGTTGGTACTCTAGAACTTGACTTGATTCTTTTTGAAGCTCCTTGTTCACATGCATGTATTGAGATGATTGAGGCCTTCTTTCTTTGTTTAGCTACTTTGGCCAAATAGCCAACCTTGCATCATTTCCCTTTGATTACCCCCCTTGAGCCTAATTGTCTATTCTTTGCTTTAGCTCATTTTATGCCTTTGTGAAAAACCATGATTTTACCGTACCTTAGGGAATGGGAGAGCATTGGTTCATTTCATTTGAGGAGCTCTTTTACTTGTAGGCAGTTGATAGTTCAAGTGTGGTGGTTATACAAAATTGATTCGTAATATGCATGCAAGGTTATAAAAAAAATGAAAAATAATAAATAAAAAAAAAGGGAGAAGAAAAGGAAGAATGAAATAAAAAAAATAAAAAGAAAAAAAATCGGTTCAAGAAAGGTTGTAAAAGCAAAAGGGAAAGGTTATCAAAGTAAGAGAATGTGCATTACTTGTCATTTGAGTTCCTCCTCATTGCTCTTTTATTCTCTTAGGTGCTTAACTTGCCATATCCATATTGTTCCTTCCCTTGCCTTGGCCCCATTACAACCTTGAATAAAGTTCTTCTGATCTTTATTTGCATGTGTTTCAAGTGGTGAAAATTAGAGACTTGTCAAGCTTATAGTAGTACTTGCTTTCATGGGTGCCTTGAGTGTAAATACAATCCTAAACACTTGAGAGTAGAGTATGCCTAGTGAGGATCTTATCACTTTTGGTTCATCATTTGATTCGATTTGTCTTCTTGCTTGCTTGAGATGTTGAGAGATATATTCATGTTTGTCTTGATTCCTTGATACTTTGGATGTTTGAATCTTGATCACCACTTTGCATTCTTGCAATTTATTGGAAGGCATGTTGATTTTGTGTTCTTGTGGTGAAACTCCTTTTGGTTCAATTTTGAATTTTGCCCAGGAGTGCAAAGGTTCAAGTGTGGGGGATTTTGATCAATCAATTTTGAGTCATTTATTATTGCTTTATATTTGGCCTAATTGATGCTAATTGTGTCCAATATGATGTTTGTAGATGAGTTTTAGATGATTGGTCTTCATTGAGCTTAATTGTAAAAACTTCATTAATTTTCGGATTTTAGCTCAATTTGACCTTTCTGTCTTGTATAGGCCATAACTTGGGCTACAAATATTGTATTTGGATGATCTTGGAGTTCCCTGAAAGCTGAGATGAGGATCTACAATCTGGTGTCTAATGTAATTTTTCTAATTCAGCTGGATTCAAGGCGAAATTGAGCCTCAAAGTTAGGACATTGTTGCTGTCACAAAGCTTGGACCTTCCCTCACTAATTTGGGCCTATCTCTCTCAATTTAAGCCCAAATAAGGCAAATGATATGTCTCTGGAAAGCTTATTCAGAGGGCTAAAGTTTGGGCTAGGGGTAGATTAGGAATTTGAGAAGACTTTTCAGTTACAAATAGGTTAAAGCAGAATGCGAAAAACACTTTTGGATTGTTTTCTGGTTTTACCTTTTCAGATTGAAGAAACAGTTATTATCTTTTCAGCTTCTCTATTTTCGTTTTTCCCTTTTCTCTGCATTTTCGTAATGGCCATGGAAGGCTAAAGCTCCAATCAATCCAAGGAATTCAATGATTGTGGTTAGAGTTTTGAGTTCTCTTGTTTAATTGTAAATTCTATTTGTGTTCTTTCCTCTTCTCCTTCTTCAATTGATTTCTGATTATGATTTCGAAATTGGAGTTAGAATTAGGGTTGATTAATCTGAATCTAATGGAGAATAGATCATCGATTGATAATCTATGTTAATCCGAATTTGTTCCTAAATCAATCTTAATCAAGAATTGCGATTGTGATTCTGTTTTAGTTGATGAAATTCTAGGTGATTATCTAGTTGAATTCGAATTAACAGAGGTGTAAACAATAGAATTCTAGTCTCTTTAAACAATGATTAGTTCTGCCACTTGAATTGAAGACCTTGGATTGGTGTCTCTTTAATTGAATTTTCTTTTAACCTTGATTTGATTTGACTTCGTTTTCTGCTACTGTTAATGAACAAAACCCCCTTACTTTTTGATAACTTCTAACATGCTTGAGAAATTCGAATTGGTCCCTGGGAGATGACCTAGGTTATGCACTATGCTATATTCCATTGTAAATCCTAGTCTATTTTGAGGCGAGTGCGACATCGCCGATCAGTCAACAACATATGACACCTACGTTTAGTCTACTTACACCCGCACAAAGGTGTTATTCAAACTCCTAGACACACATAGCCTTTTCAACAATGTCCAACAGACAACACATAGGTATGACGACACAATGTCCAATCATGTATGTTCATCAATGATGCATTCATCATAGCGTATCACAATGACATATATATTCATTTTCAATATTAACATGTCATAATTTCATCAAGAACTTGGTCCCACATAGGAACTCATAATTAAGATTAACTATTCTCAGTATCAACACATATGCATATTCATCATTTCATACATACCAAAATTTCCATGTTATGGATTCCAAAAATTTCACTTTCAAGATCATTTCTCCATTATAGGTTTGGATATACAATCCTATCACATTTAAGTGAAATAAAATCCCCAAATCTAGGGTTTCAGGTTTATGTTTGAGTTACAAGGGATAAGGAACCATATTTCCATCATTTTTTAGCTCAAAATCTCATTTTAGACCCTGGTAATCGATTACATATCTCTGGTAATTGACTACCAGCTCAACAGAACCTCTGTAATCGATTACAGACTGAATGTAATCAATTACATAGCTTCCCAGAACAAGATTCGTAACACCAGGGACCTGGTAATCGATTACACATCCCTAGTAATCGATTACCAGCTAGACAAAACCTCCGTAATCGATTACAGACAATGTGTAATCGATTACGTGATTCCCAGAATCACGATTTTGTAACTCCAAGGGCTTGGTAATCAATTACACATCCCTGATAATCGATTACAAGCTAGACAGAATCTCTATAATCGATTACATATAGGATGTAATCGATTACGTGATTCCCAGAATCACGATTTTGTAACTCCAAGGGCTTGGTAATCGATTACAGCCTCTGCGTAATCGATTACCACACATAAACTTGCTGAAACATGATCTTTAAGCCATCCAAACTCAAACCACATCAATCCATAACATTCCCAACATCATATTAACTCAAACATACATCCAAAATCACATAAAGGAAATCAATAACTCATACAAATCAAACCAAATACACCATTGTGAAAAGAAGAAAGAACGACACATAATGAAGAGGAAAATCCACCCATGGATCCCTCAATCAACAACAACACACATGATATCTCCTTACTACCAAGATTGGTTGAAGAGGATCATCTCCCTCTTACCTAAATGAAGACAACACAATGGTGCTACTCCTTTTTGCTCTTTGATTTTCGTTCTCCCCCCTTCAAGAGAACACCAAAGTGAGTGACTTCCACATTGTACACTCAAGCTATGGAAAGGTGAGTTCTTGGTTATATAGGTGACCAAGGAAAACGAAAATGAGAAGAAAATAGAAGAAAGTTGAAGACTTTACCTCAAAGCTCAAAGCTTTAGCTTCAATGGTGGATAATGGAAGAAGAAGAATAACCAAAGGATGACCACCAAGGAGGATGGTCTTGGAATGGTGTAATAAAGCTAGAAATGTGATGGTGAAGTAAACTATGGAGATTGCCTCCAGGAAATGGGTGTACGGTGGAGGAGGAAAAAGAAGAGGCAAATGAAGAAGAGAAAAGGTGATAAGTGTATTTGGTGTTTAGAAATGTGAGAATAAGGTAATAAAGTAGGAATATGAATATTTAGGCTCCCAAATGGCCTCTGCCGTGAAGAAGAGTGGAGAGGGAAGAGAGAGAAAATGTGTTAATAAGGAAACTTCTTGGAAGCTTCCTATAATGGGTTTTAAATTAACTTTATCTTTATTTTGTAAATAAAGTTAAAGAATGTGACACAGAGTAGATTTTGGATAATGTAGTAAGATTTTTATTACATGTTATTATCCAATGGATAATAGTTACAGTCGACAGAAGTCAGTATTAATTAATTTGACGGATGAAATTTACACAACGTTCTGTCATTCGTCTATTGAATTTTTCTCGAAAAACGTAAAACCTCCTAAATCTTGTCAAGCTTCAGGTTTAGTAAGATCCCCCGTAGACGTTTCCACAGATCAAGGTTCTCTGGAAAAATATTTCATTTTCCCTGCTCTGTTCTGTTTGCATGCAAAGTGAGGAATAATATTAAAATATTTTGCGTTCTTAGAAAAATCCATAAAAAATCCAGAAAATCACAAATATTACAAAATGAACATTTATAATAAAATAAATAAATTTTGGGGTGTTACAGCATAAGCCAAAACGCAGTCCTTTCCCTTTCCAAAGCAAACAGTTCATTCAATTACAAAATAATTCATTTATATCATTATAAATCAATTCAACATCATAACTTAAATAGCATGTACTGTAAACATTTATCATCATACTATAAACAATACTTAATTCCTTTAAATACTACTATCAACCTTTTACAATAAGCGTTTAACCTTAATCTTCATATTGAATTAAAACAAGATGATTGCCCATACAATCATAAATTTTTATGCAATGCATGGTAATGTATGATTATGCCTAATGAGAATCCTAAAATATGCTCATATAATGATTTATTTTGGAAAACACATGTTATTTAATTATTTCCAGGAAGTCATTTTGTTCCAGGAAGTCCTTTTGTTCCTTGTATTGTTTTCTGGGTAGGCAGGACACCATTTTGTCCCTTACACTACCAAACATTCATAACTTTGGCATTTGGAGCCCTTTTGTCGAAGCCACTTGGAGCCCTTTTGTCCAAGCATAAATTTACAATATATGGAAACATCAAATAACAAGTTTGAAAACAAAACATGCATAATATTAAAACCTTTCTTTCTTTAACTTTTACTTAATCATATCTTCCACTATATAATAGGGAAGCAATACCATAAACATTAAAGTTTCTCTTTATACATTATCATACATGCTTGTAGAGAGGGACTCGTTCAACCTCATCTACCTGTATCATTCCTTTTATATCGTTTCCCAATATCATGATCATCAACATTATACCATATCATGGCTCAATGCCTCATTTACATTTTAATCATCATGGTAATCATTACTTTTTTACAAAGTATAAACATAGCACATCTTTTAAATATATCAATTTGACATAACATTATATTGGAAATCAATTTTCCAATCAAACAAATCCAAGTTTGTATTATACCATCATCATATCATTAATCAAACCATAATATGTCTCATTACATCATATAGGGATCCAACACCCTTATATCACATTATCCTAACTTAATCATAGCCAAAGAGAAAACAAAACATAGTTCACAAATCATCCAACCTTAAATTATTCCAAAACACCTCAACATTTGCCCCAAAAAGGCTGATTTTTAAGATTGCACCAGAGATGCATCTTAACTTCAAACATTATGAAATTTTGTAGGCATATAGCCTTACATGTTAGCTTTTAAATGGCTCTAGAATCAACTCATTTTGATATCGGTAGCTCGAGTTATGATAACAACACTACAGGCTGTCAAAAATGAGTTTTCTCTCTGTTTCGGGTCTATTCGAATACCTCTGGTGGTATTCGAATAGACCCCACGAAATTTCACTTCCTGGAGCTCTCTGTGATGCTTTATTTGAATACTAAGGAAGGCACTGCAAAACAGCAATCCTAGAGCAAAAAATAGTTGTGTTTCTTGTTCTATTAATTTCTAAACTTGATCCAATCCTCAACTCATGGATTCTAGGCGATTTCCAATCACAACTAAGGTTCCTAACCACATAGCAACCTTCATATGAACTCCTAACTCATCTAGCATGAATTATGGCCAAGAATCACAACTCAAATATAATCATACTTCAAGTTTCTAATGAAGTCTTCCTACTCTAACTCTAAGAAACTCATCCAATCCCATTTTCTATCTCAAACTCATATGCCTCATACATGAAGAAAAGAATAGAAGATGAAGAACTAGATAGCAAACACCCCTACCTCAAGTTTGAAGAAGATGAAACTTTGAGATGATGAAGCTCTTGCTTCCTTCTCCTTCTTCTCCTCCATTTTCTCCTTCTTCTTTCTCCCCTATGTTTCCTCTTTCTTTCTTTGATTTCTCTTCAATCTTCCTTTCTCTGGAGCTGCATGGGAGAAGTGAGAAAGATGAGAGAAATCTCATCCTTTAATAGATGAGTTATAAGGGCAATTTTGTGCTTTCGCTCAATTTCGTATCTACTAAGAAACCTTTGATCTTATTAAATCAAGTTTTCTAACTTCCCACAACTTTAGAAAAATTTCTAAGATCCATCAAAATTCTTGTTTCACATTTCCATAATTTTTCATATCTGTTGTGACCTAATCGGTACTTAAATACTCACTCGGTATCCTTAAAAATACCAAACTAATTCCGTTTGTTCTCAAAATTTAACCACATCCTCCTTCACTCATTTGTGACATAGAAATAACTTTTCCATATCTATTTCCTTTAATATAGCATTTATGTTATTTTTCTGAGTTAAAATAGTCATTTTGGATGTTCTGTGTTACGGCAAAGTGCCTAAATTAACTTGAAACATCACAAAATTTAGCAGACATATTAAACAAGTATTGACCTACCTCTGTAACCTTATACAAGCCTAATATGTGTAAAAAGAGGATGTTACAATTTCCCTATTGAACAATACCCCTATTTGTGCCTCAACACACTTTAGAAGTTATAAAGGGTGATCCCATTACAGTAACCACGCCTAGGCGTCACTCTTCCATGCCTAGGTGTGAGGGTGGCAGAGAATGTAATACCCCTTTTTCTAGGAGAAGAAGGAACATCACATCATAATAAAGTGAAATAAAATGTGGAAAATAAATAAAATCGTAAATTAAGACCCGGTTCATTTTTATATTATAATAAGTAAACTTCTTCAAATAATAAATGTATAATAATTTAGTAGCGATATATATATATATATATATATATATATATATATATATATATATATATATATATATATATATATATATATATATATATATATATTTGCATCAAGCTTGTTTAATTACAAAAGCAAAAGCTTTACCCACCCCAAGATGTTTACAAATTTACAGTCCATCAACATAATAAAACGTTAGGCTTCCTAAAAAGATATACGGATAACCATCAGTAGCCACCGACAGTACCAGCACCCTAAGACTGACGAGAAGGAACCGTAGCAGGATCCTCCTCTGGGTCTTCCTCGTCAGATGAAATCAGCATCGAAGTGACTGAATTTCGAGCAGAAGCTCGAGCAGTAGATAGGAATGAATCCTCCTGTAGGGTGTAATAAAGATCATCCCATATATCACGGACAAGTAGGTAAAACTCTAGATGAACAAAAGCAGTAAAGTTAAAGACAGGTGGGTCATAGCGACCCCAACCAACAACACCGTCAAGTCCCCATGATAAATGCAATGGTCTGTGCGCAGGTTTATGTGCCAATAGTCAGGACCTCCGTGAAAGGTCATCCTCGCATATCCCAAAAATCTACGCAGACATGACGACATCTTCAAGCAAGCTCTACTCGTAGTCAGGACAGAAACCAGGGAACTCAAGCACTTCCCTTTTTTCACAAACATCTTCTCAAAAGCATATAAATAAAACAAAAATATAGAGATATAGGAAAGAGGTGAGACACCCAGCATTCAATACCAATATGGCAGTAACAAAACAAAACGGCGATGGATGCCCACATAACATCACAGTACATATAGACATCAACAGTAATAGTAAAATAAGCAATAAAAGAGAAATAACAACAGTATCTCAGCCAATAAATAGTTTATTAATTAAATAATTAATTCAACAATTTAAAAGAGATAATTTCACAGTTTTGGACACTTATGTTGGAATGAACAAGAGACTGACAATGCATAATGCATATGGTACCAAAACCCTACTCCATAGAGCTAGACATAAACATTCAGAGAGAATAATCGAGGAGCACATGCCAGTATCTCGTTATCCTTAAAAATAAAGTGCTTATCAGAAAATAATATTTTGCGCAACATGGCTTATACATGGAACTCTCAATAAGATCGCGATATAAGATAGTGTCTCGGTCTGGATTGTCGGTGTGTCTGCATCGGTCTATCCCACAGCCCCAGTGGAGTTACCACTGTCTATTGTGAGACACCCGTACCCCGATACCTCCAAGGTCAACAATATGACCTACACTTAGTCTACTCGCACCTGTACTATGGTGTAATTCAATCTCCTAGGCATGCACTGCCTTGACAAAAGAGTCCCACGGACATTTCACAAATGCATGATGACTCAATGCATATCATGGATATTCATCAATAATACTTCTCATGAAACACATCACGAATTAGTCATATCAAATATCAACAAGTCTTTGGTCCCACACCTAGACTCACAATAGCATATAATCCATTCTCATTATCAACATACATATATAAGGTTCAACACATACTACAACTCTATTTTATGAATCCAACATTCCTAATTACCTAAGTCATTGATTAATTACATAATTCTAGGTCAAGTACACCCTTGAGGCCGTGGCCTATCAAGACAAAATCCAAATCATTTTCTTCCATCACATTATTAATTTTCATAACAATAAGATGTTCAAATCACAAGATTGTACAAGAATCACAACTTAGGCCAATAAATCCCTTAGAAACCGTGAGCCTCTTGAAGTGAGAAATCCCAACATTTTCTATTTCATTCACTAATTCTTTAATACCTAATTACCTAAGTTCCAATACATATAAAAATCAAATTCAAACCCCTAAAATTATGTTCAAAACCGTGACCTCCCCAAAGGGTAGGAAACCCTATATTTTTCCATTCATCTAATCCAAACAATCCAACATTAACAAGGCATTCAAAACAACCAACACTTTAGTATCAATCAAGTATACCCAAAGTATGAAAAACAATCATACAAAGTGAGCAATCCATTATGGATTTCTCCATCAACAATCACACAAAAGTTCCCTCACCACCAATAATGGTTGAAGTGAGTAAATCTCCCTCTTACCTAAGAGAAAAACAAGAAAAGAACCTCCTTGCTTGCTCCTTGGTGGTTCGGTTTTGGGCTCCCAAAAACCCTAGAAAACCAAGTTTAACAAATCAATCATCAAGTGTTGAAAAAGAGAACTCCTTGGTCACATGACCAAGGACCACGAAAATGAAGAGAAAAGGAGAGAAAGTTAGGAGCTTTACCTTCAAGCTCCAAGCTTGAATCTTGAATGAAAATGGTAAAGGTGTGAACTTTATGGATGGATCCAAGAAGAATGGTGTCTAGGATGTGTAGTAGCTTAAGAAAAGTGATGGTTTGAAATTTTTGCCTTGGTGGAGGTGGGTGGAGATGGTGGTGTCGTGGAGAGGATGAAGGAGAGGAAGAGAGAAGTTGGAGAAAATGGAGTGGAAAATTGAAAAAGAGAAAATGATGGTAGAAATAAGTTTGAATTTTTGGGTGTGGAAGTAATAAGTGTGGGAAGCAAATTTTTGCCTCCTATTTGGCACCAAGGCCGCAGCCCATTGAGAGAAAGAAGGGGAGAATGGCTTGTTGGGAAAGCTAGTCAAGGTTGGTCAAAGCTTCCATGAGAAGCTTTGATTAAAATAAGCATTGTTTTGAATTAAAGTGGATGGATGGGACATAAAGTGAATTGCATTTAGATAAAGTGATAGGATTTCTAGCACATGCTATTATCCAATGGACAATGGTCACAGTTGACAGAAGTCAATTTTTAATTGTCCAACAGATAATAAAATACACAAAGATTTTTATTTATTGGATAAAAATCTCAAAAAATGTGAAACCTCGTAAACCGTGTTCCAGCCTCGGGTTTAGTAAGATCCCCCATCGACGTTTCCACAGATAAAGGTTCTCGGGAAAAATATCTCATTTCCCGGATACGCTCAGTGTGCACGCAAAATGAAGAATACTATTAAAATATTCCACGTTGTTAGAAAAATTCAGAAAAATTCACAAAAATCACAAATATTATAAAATGACTATTTATCATTAAATTAAAAATTTTGAGGTGTTACAACTCTTCCCTTCAAATAGAAATTTTGTCCTCAAAATTTTCATATCTTAGAATAATTGTGGGTATTGTTCCTTCATCTTGTCTTCTAACTTTCAAGTTGCATCTCTAGTTGTTTCGTTCCAGATCACTTTTACTAATGGGATATCTTTCCCTCTGAGTTGCTTCACCTTCCAATCCTCAATCGTTACAATAGTTGTCTCATAAGTCAAGTTTTCCTTTAATTGCACTGTGTCAGGTGCTATGACATGATTAGGGCTAGGAAAATACTTTCGAAGTTGTGACACATGAAAGACATTGTGAAGATTAGAAAGAAAAGGTGGTAAAGCTATTTGGTAAGCAACTGGACCTATCCAGCGAAGAATTTGGTAAGGTCCAAGAAATTTAGGAGTAAGCTTTCTAGACTTAAGAACTCGGCCGACCCCAGTCGTAGGTGTGACTTTCAAAAACACATGTTCGCCTTCCTCAAACTCAAGAGGCTTCCTCTTTTTGTCCGCATAGCTCTTTTGTCGACTCTGAGTCGTCCTCATCTTCTCCTGAATCATCTTGACCTTCTCAGATGTCTGTTGTATAAGATCAGGTCCAACAATAAGCCACTCTCTATCCTAGTACCAACACAAAGGTGTTCTGCACCTTCGACCATATAGAGCCTCATAGGACGCCATCCCTATGCTCGAATGATAACTGTTGTTGTAGGTGAACTCTACTAATGGTAAAACTTTATCCCAACTTCCAATTTGTTCCAAAGCACAAGCTTTGAGTAAGTCCTCCAATGATTGAATTGTCCTATCTAACTGACCATCGGTTTGGGGATGATATGCAAAACTTAAATGTAGCTTCATTCCCATTGCTTCTTGAAAGCTTTGCCAAAACTTTGATGTGAATCTTGGATCTCTATCAAAAATGATGCTAGTAGGCACACTATGTAGTCTGACAATTTTACCAATGTACAGTTGGGTTAGCTTCTCCAATGAATACCTTATGTTGATCGGTAAGAAATGTGCTGACTTCGTGAGTCGATCCACAATTACCCATATCGAATCGTAACCCTTTCTAGTCTTTAGCAATCCAACCACAAAGTCCATTGCAATACTATCCCACTTCCATTCGGGAATTGCTAGGGGTTGTAACATTCTAGACGGTCTCTGATGTTCAACCTTCACTTTCTGACAAACTAGACAAGAAGACACACATCTGGCAATATCTCTCTTCATTCTGTGCCACCAAAATAGTTTCTTCAAATCTTGATACATCTTGGTTATTCCTGGGTGCATACTCAAATGACTCATGTGAGCATGTTCGAGTATATATTTCCTGAGTTCTTGATCTTTGGGTACATAGACTCTACCTCTGAATCTTAAAATGCCATTATTTCCTTCCTCTAATGTTGTTGCACTGCCTTACTTCATCAGTTCTCTTTCTTCTTGTAAGAACTTGTCAACTTTCTACTTTTCTCGAATATCTTCCATTAAGTCATTTGAGATTGTGACCATGTTCATACAAGTTTTTTTCCAGGTGTTAACTCCACAAAGGACCATATATCTCTGAATTGTTCTATCAAATCTTTTTCTTTGATCATCATAGCAGAAATGCTGATCATTTTCCTACTTAAGGCATTAACCACAACGTTTGCCTTTCCAGGGTGATACTGAAGTTAGAAATCATAATCTTTTAGGAATTCCAACCACTTTCGCTGTCTCATATTCAACTCTTTCTGGTCATACATATACTTCAAGCTCTTGTGGTCGCTATAAACGTTGAACGTCGCTCTATAAAGGAAATGCCTCCTTATCTTTAAAGCAAATACAATAGTTGCTAACTCCAAGTCATGTGTTGGGTAGTTCTTCTCAGGCACTCGCAACTGTCTCAAAGCATAAGCCACCACTTTTCCACTTTGCATAAGGACACACCCTAATCCTTGGTCGGAAGCATCGCAATACACTTCGAATGGTTCATTTGGGTCAGGCAGAACTAACACTGGTGAAGTAGTTAGTCGCCTCTTCAGTTCTTGAAAACTTTCTTCGCAATCACTGGTCCACTCAAAGGCTTGGTTCTTCCTTGTAAGCTGAGTGAGAGGTCCAGCTATCTTTGAGAATCCTTCAATGAATCTCCAATAATATCTCGCTAATCCCACAAAGCTCTGAATTTCTGTCACTGTCTTCGGCCACAGCTTTCACTTTTGACGGGTCTACCACAATTCCTTCCTTCGAGATCATATGGCCTAAAAACTTAACCTCTTCCAGCCAGAATTCGTACTTTGACAATTTGGTGTACAACCTCTTTTCCTTCAAGATCTGTAGAACTATGCTGAGGTGTTCGGCATGATCCTCCTGATTTTGAGAGTAGATTAGGATATCGTTGATGAAGACAATGACAAACCTATCCAAGTAAAGATGAAAAATCCTATTCATATAGTCCATGAATATAGCAGGTGCATTTGTCACACCAAATGGCATTACCAGCTACTCGTAGTGACCATAACGAGTACGAAAAGTTGTTTTGGGAATGTCCTCCACCTTTACTCTAATCTGATGGTACCCCGATCGCAAATCGATCTTATAAAACACCACTGCTCCTTTCAATTGATCCATCAAGTTATCTATCCTTGGAAATAGATATTTATTCTTGCTCATGACTTTGTTCAATTGGTAATAGTCCACACATAATTGTGAAGTACCATCTTTCTTCTTGACTAGTAGTACCGGCGCTCCCCATGGCGACACGCTAGGTCTAACAAGTTGCTTCTCCAAGAGTTCTTCCAATTGCTTCTTAAGTTCAACTAGCTCTGCTGGTGACATTCTGTAAGGTGCTATAGAAATAGGACTAGACCTAGGCACAAGGTCAATGGTAAACTCGATCTCCTGCTCTAGTAGTAAACCAGGTACATCTTCAGGAAAAACTTCGAGAAACTCTTTAACCACTGGAATTGCGTTCACATTTGCCTCATTCTCGACTTTTAAAGAAGACAATAGCATGTATCCCTGAGCTCCTTCTTTTAAGAAAGCTTTTACTTGGTTGGCCATCAAAAATCTAGAATCCTCATCCACAAGGAAAACTATGGTTTTACTAGAACAATCTAACAGGACATGGTTAGGAGATAACCAATCCATTCCTAAGATTATGTCTAATTGGGAAAGAGGTAAACAGATCAAATCAACAGAAAAGATTCGACCTTTAACAATCAAAGGACAATCTAAACAGACTTTGGTGGTAACAACAGGTTTAGCAGTAGGGGTTGAAACAATCAAGTCAAAAGGTAAGGAAGACACAGGTAAACCAAGTCTTTTCACACAGTCATAAGAAATAAAAGAATGGGTTGCTCTAGAGTCATACATTACAGTTAAAAGATTACCCTCTATAATACATTCTCCTTGTATGAGATCTTCGGATTTAGAGGCTTCAGCTCCACTCAGGGTATAAACTCTACCTCCTGCCTGCGGTTTCATAGCTCTCGCAGCATTGACTGAAGGTTCTACCTTGACTTGGTTGCAGTCACGAGAAACATGTCCATGCTTTCCACATCTAAAGCAAATGACTCCTTTAATTGCGCAATCCCTCGTGTAATACTCTTTCCCACACTTCAAACATTTTGGTGCAGACGCCGTAGTCTGACCAGTCCTACCAGGACTCCCACCAGGACTTCCACCTTATGAGTGTTGTTGTTGATTTCTAGGTGGTCTCGAGTAAGGTTTTCTCTGATAGCGATTAACATTACTACTGCCTCCCTTCTAGGACTGAAAAGGGCCAAAGTTGTAGTTCCTCGTGTCCTGCGCTTGGCTAAGTCTTCTACCCTGTGACATGTGTCAAGCAGCTCTGAAAATTAGTTAATCCTCAATGTTATAACAACTCTCTTCACATCATGCCTCAAACCTTTTTCGAACTTCTGACATTTCCACACCATGTTCGGCTGGTGCTGGAAATAAGTTGAGAATTTGGACAAGCTTTCAAACTTTGCAGCGTATTCACCGATCGTCATGTTCCCTTGTCTCAGGCTAAGAACCTCCATCTCTTTAGCATGTCTGGCACTTGCAGGGAAATATTTCTCTAAGAATTTCTTTTTGAATACCTCCCAAGTAATCACTCGACCTTTCATTTCCAGTAGTCTTTGTTCTCCAGTCCACCAATCTTCTGTGTCCCCAACCAACATAAATGCAGCATAAGTCACCTTCTTATCATTGGCACAGTTCATGCCTCTGAAGACTTTCTCTAGCTCCTTGATCCAAAGAGTAGCCTTCTCAAGATCAAATTCTCCCTTGAATTGTGGAGGGTTATTGTGAAGAAAGTCAGCCAAGTTTTGAGCATCGGTAGTAGCTTCCAACTGTTGTGCAGCT
Organism: Ormosia emarginata; assembly: GCA_029884605.1. NCBI lineage: Eukaryota > Viridiplantae > Streptophyta > Magnoliopsida > Fabales > Fabaceae > Ormosia > Ormosia emarginata. Next base: position 18,365,624 of record JAQQTP010000074.1, on the reverse strand, counting down.
CTCTCTTACTGTTGAGCAGTCTGTTGGTTCTGTTGCAACATGGTCTTAGCCATCTTTTAAATCGCCTCAATCGCTGCAGTCATATCCCCTTGACGAGCCATATCTCTTTTCAAATCAAACTATACAAAACACAGGAAAAAGTAAGATGCATCCTTTCAGAGTACCAAACACAGAGAATCACACAGCACAAACAAGACAATCCAAATCACAAGACCCAAAAGAAAACTTAAACCGAGGCTCTGATACCAAACTAGTGTAATACCCCTTTGTCTAGGAGAAGAAGGAATGTCACACCATAATAAAGTGAAATAAAATGTGAAAAATAAATAAAATCGTAAATTAAGACCCGGTTCATTTTTATATTATAATAAGTAAACTCCTTCAAATAATAAATGTATAATAACTGAGTAGCGTATATACATATATATATTATTTTTTTAAGAATGAATAACAAATATAGTTACAGTAGAAATCGGCATGAAAGAAAACCATCCTTTCATATTATATATATATATATTTGCATCAAGCATGTTTAATTACATCATCATGTATACAAAAAGCAAAAGCTTTACCCACTCCAAGATGTTTACAAATTTACAGCCCATCAACATAGCAAAACGTCAAGCTTCCCTAAAAGATATATGGATAGCCATCAGTAGCCACCGACAATACCAGCCCCCTAAGACTGACGAGAAGTAACTGTAGCAGGATCCTCCTCTAGGTCTTCCTCGTCAGATGAAATCATCATCAGAGCGACTAAATTTTGAGCAGAAGCTCGAGCAGTGGATAGGAATGAATCCTCCTGTGGGGTGTAATAGAGATCATAACACAGATCATGGACAGCGTGACGACATCTTCAAGCAAGCTCTCCTCGTAGTTAGGCCAGAAACCAGGGAACTCAGCCGCTTACCCTTTTTCACGAACGTCTTCTCAAAAGCATATAAATAAAATAGAAATATAGAGATACAGGAAAGAGGTGAGACACCAACATTCAATACTAATATGGTAGTAAGAAAACAAAATGGTGCTAGATGCCCACATAACATCACAGTACATATAGACATCAACAGTAATAGTAAAATAAGCAGTTAAAGATAAATAACAACAGTATCTCAGGCAATAAATAGTTTATTAATCAAATAATTAATTCAACAATTTAAAAGAGATAATTTCACAGTTATGGACACTTATGCCGGAATGAACAAAAGACTTACAATGCATAATGCATATGGTACCAAAACTCTACTCCATGGAACTAGACATAAACATTTGAAGCAAATGATCGAGGAGCACATGCCAACATCTTGTTAGCCTTAAAAATAAAGTGCTTATCAGAAAATAATATTTTTGCGCAACATGGCTTATACATGGAACTCTCAACAAGATTGCAATATAGGACAGTGTCTCGGTTCAAATCATTTGTGTGTCTGCATCGGTCTATCCCATGGTCCCAGTGGAGCTACCACTGTCTATTGTGAGACACTCGCACCCCGACGCCCCCAAGGTCAACAATATGACCTACACTTAGTCTACTCGCACTTGCACTAAGGTGTAATTCAATCTCCTAAGCATGCATCGCCTTGACAAAAGAGTCCAATGGACATTTCACAAATGCATGATGACTCAATGCATATCATGGATATTCATCAACAATACTTCTCATGAAACACATCACGAATTAGTCATATCAAATATCAACAAGTCTTTGGTCCCACACATGGACTCACAATAGCATATAATCCATTCTCAATATTAACATACATATATAAGGTTCAACACATACTACAACTCTATTTTATGAATCCAACATTCCTAATTACCTAAGTCATTGATTAATTACATAATTCTAGGTCAAGTAGACCCTTGAGGCCGTGGCCTCTCAAGACAAAATCCAGATCAATTTCTTTCATCACATTATTAATTTCCATAACAATAAAATGGTCAAATCACAATATTGTACAAGAATCATAACTTAGGCCAATAAATCCCTTAGAGGCCGTGAGCCTCTTGAAGTGATAAATCCCAACATTTTCTATTTCATTCACTAATTCTTTAACACTTAATTACCTAAGTTCCAATACATACAAAAATCAAATTCAAACCCCTAAAATTATGGTCAAAACTATGACCTCCCTAAAGGGTAGGAAACCCTATATTTTTCCATTCATCTAATCCAAGCAATTCAACATTAACAAGGCATTCAAAACAACCAACACTTTAATATCAATCAAGTATACTCAAAACAAGAAAAATAATCATACAAAGTGAGCAATCCATTATGGATTTCTCCATCAACTACCACACAAAAGTTCCCTCACCACCAATAATGGTTGAAGTGAGTAAGTCTCCCTCTTACCTAAGAGAAAAACAAGAAAAGAACCTCCTTGCTTGCTCCTTGGTGGTTTGGTTTTGGGCTCCCAAAAACCCTAGAAAACCAAGTTTAACAAATCAATCATCAAGTCTTGAAAAAGAGAATGCCTTGGTCACCAATGCGACCAAAGACCACGAAAATGAAGAGAAAATGAGAGAAAGTTAGGAGCTTTACCTTCAAGCTCCAAGCTTGAATCTTGAAGGAAAATGGTAAAGGTGTGAACTTTATGGATGGATCCAAGAAGAATGGTGTCTAGGATGTGTAGTAGCTTAAGAAAAGTGATGGTAAAGGTGTGAACTTTATGGATGGATCCAAGAAGAATGGTGTCTAGGATGTGTAGTAGCTTAAGAAAAGTGATGGTTTGAAATTTTTGCCATGGTGGAGGTGGGTGGAGATGGTGGTGCCGCGGAGAGGATGAAGGAGAGGAAGAGAGAAGTTGGAGAAAATGGAGTGGAAAATTGAAGAGAGAGAAAGTGATGGTAGAAATGAGTTTGAATTTTTGGGTGAGGAAGTAATAAGTGTGGGAAGCAAATTTTTGCCTCCCATTTGGCACCAAGGTCGCGGCCTGTTGAGAGAAAGAAGGGGAGAATGGCTTGTTGGGAAAGTTAGTCAAGGTTGGTCAAAGCTTCCATGAGTAGTTTTGATTAAAATAAGCAATGTTTTGAATTAAAGTGGATGGATGGGATATAAAGTGGATTGCATTTGGATAAGGTGATAGGATTTCTAACACATGCTATTATCCAATGGACAATGGTCACAGTTGACAGAAGTCAGTATTAATTGTCTAGTGGATAATAAAATACACAAAGATTTCTAAGCACACTTAACCTAACTTAATTAGGAAAATTATTTACGTTACTAATTGATTAATACTCTTATAATCCAAATTTCAAGAGCCATTGATCATATCAAGGGTTGGTATTAGGTAATAATATGATCAAATCTAAGCCATTAGATCGTATCTCCATGAAATTCTAGTCATTAGTTTCATCTTTAAAGATAAAAGGTCAAGATCTTCTCTACATTCTTCTCATCCAACGGTGTAAATCAAGTCAAGCCCTCTTTGTTGACTTAATTTCTATTGGCTTAAAATAAATCAAGCCATCAACATTGACTACTTTAACTAAACGTGGGTCCCGTAAATTAATTGTGGGTCCTTCAAACCAAAAGTGGGTCTCACAGACATTTCTAGATCCATTATCGTTTTATTTATACTGACTAATAAAATAATATTATAACAATATAAAATTATTTTATTGCATAGTTAAATCCTAAAAATTAAAAGATTAACAACCATATCACTAAGAATTGAGTTTAGTAAGATCCCCCAACTCTGAATAATTAAAATAAGATTTCCCCGGTCTGAAAATTATTATTTTCCTGACTCAGAGAAAATCACACAAAACACTCAAATATGAACACGAAATAGTCAAATAAATTTTATATTATACAGAAAAACATAAAATAGTACAATCAGGATATAACGGTCATTTATTCTAAAGTTAAGATGTTACAACTCTCCCCTACAAACAGAAATTTCGTCCCTGAAATTTGTCGTACATCAAAACAACTGAGGGTATTGCTCCCTTATTTTGTCTTCTAGCTCCTAGGTAGCATCACCTGTTACGTCATTCCATATCACCCTCACTAGCTCGATCATCTTCCCTTGAAGCTGCTTCACTTTCCTGTCTTCAATCCTAACAGGAAGTGTCTTATACGTCAAGTTATCCTTTAGTTGCACTTCGTCAGGCTGTATAACATGCGTCAGATCGGGAATATACTTCCTTAATTGAGACACATGGATACATTATGCAGATTGGATAGAAAAGGCGGTAAGGCAATCTGGTATGCTACAGGACCTATCCGTCGAATAATCTGATAAGACCCAATAAACTTAGGAGTAAGCTCCTTGGATTTGATAACCCTTCTGACACTAATCGTAGGAGTTACTCGCAAGAATACATGCTCACCCTCCTCAAATTCTAGAGGTCGCCTTCGCTTATAAGCATAGCTCTTTTGTCTGCTTTGGGTCGTCTTCATCTTTTCTTGTATCATCTTTACCTTTTCCGTAGTCTGCTGCACAAGATCTGGCCCAATAGTCACACTCTCCCTATCTTGATAACAACACAAAGGTGTTCGGCATCATCTTCCATACAACGCTTCATAGGGTGTCATCCCTATGCTTGAGTGAAAACTATTGTTGTAGGTGAATTCTATCAAAGAAAAAAATTCATCCCAACTTCCTCGTTGTTCCAGTACACAAGCGCGTAACAGATCTTCCAAAGACTGTATAGTCCTCTCTGTCTGACCATCAGTCTGTGGGTGATAAGCAGAACTCAATCGTAGCTTGGTCCCCATGGCTTCCTGCAACTTTTGCCAGAACCTCGATGTAAACCTTGGATCTCTGTGAGAAACTATACATGTAGGTACACCATGTAGTCTAACAATCTCGCTGATGTATATCTGGCTTAATCTTTCTAATGAATACTTAATATTGATCGGCAAGAAGTGTGCTGACTTTGTAAGCCTATCAACTATAACCCATATCGAATCATGCCCCTTTCTTATTCTCGGCAATTCGGTAACAAAATCCATCGAGATATTATCCCACTTCCATTTTGGAATAGCTAACGGTTGTAACATACTGGCTGGCCTCTGATGTTCCACCTTTGCTTTCTGACAAACCAGACAAGATGCCACACCTTCCGCTACATCTCTTTTCATCCTTGGCCACCAAAACAACCTTTTCAAGTCTTCGTACATCTTGGTCATCCCCGGATGCAAACTTAAATCACTAGTATGGGCTTCATCCATAATTGCTTTCTTAAGTTCAGGGTCATCAGGTATACAAATTCTTCCCTTGAATCTTAAGATTCCATCTGATCCTTCCTCCACTATTGCCTTATGACCTTGCTTCAAGAATTCCCTTTCATTTTGCAAAAATGCATCCTCCTCCTGTTTATCTCGAATTATATCAAGTAATTCATTCAAGATCACAACCCTACCTAGGTGAATCTTTTCAGGCTCCAACTCTACTGACATCCACGAATTTCTAAACTTGTTAATTAATTCTTCCTCCTTTTTCATCATTGTAGAAACACTGATCACCTTTCTACTCAGAGCATCAGCTACCACATTAGCTTTTCCTAGGTGGTATTAGAGTTAAAAATCATAATCCTTCAAGAATTCTAACCATCGCCTCTGCCTCATATTCAATTCTTGTTGATCAAACAAGTACTTTAAACTCTTGTGATCACTAAAGACATTGAACATAGCTCCGTACAGAAAATGCCTCCACACCTTCAACGCAAAAACCACTGCGGTTAATTCCAAATCATGTGTTGGATAGTTCCTCTCATGAACCTTTAATTGTCTAGAAGCATAAGCCACCACATTCCGATTTTGCATCAATACGTACCCTAACCCCTGGTAAGAAGCGTCACAATACACTTCAAAGGACTTGTTAGGATCCGGTAAAATTAGCACTGGTGCAGTTGTTAGCCTTTTCTTCAATTCTTGGAAACTCGCTTCACGTTCCTCCGTCCAATCAAAAGCTTGACTTTTCCTCATGAGCTGCGTAAGCAGTCCAACTATCTTAGAAAAACCTTCTATAAACCTCCGGTAATATCCGGCCATTCCAACAAAACTTTGGACTTCTGTTACTGTCTTAGGCCTTTCCCATTGCAAAATAGTCTCCACTTTCGATAGATCTACCACAATACCTTCCTTGGAAATCACATGACCTAAAAATTGAACTTCCTCCAGCCAAAATTCACACTTTGCCAACTTTGCATACAACTTCTTTTCCTTCAAAACTTGAAAAACTATACCGAGATGTTCAGCATGCTCTTCCTTAAATTGAGAATAGATCAGAATGTCATCAATAAAGACAACGACAAATCTGTCTATATACGAACGAAAAATCCTATTCATATAGTCCATGAATATTGTAGGAGCATTCGTCACTCTGAACGGCATCACCTGATAATCATAATGCTCGTAACGAGTTCAGAAAGCTGTTTTAGGCACATCATCAACCTTGACACGAATCTGATGATAACCTGATCTCAAATCTATCTTAGAGAATACCACTGCTCCATTCAACTGGTCCATTAAATCGTCAATTCTCGAAAGTGGATATTTATTCTTTATGGTAACCTTGTTCAGCTAGCGATAATCTCGAGAAGTTCCATCCTTCTTCTTGACTAGAAGCACTGGTGCTCCCTATGGTGAAACACTAGGTCACACAAACTATTTCTCCAACAGCTCCTCCAATTGTTTCTTTAATTCCACTAACTTCGATGGTGATATCCGATATGGTGCAATTGAGATAGGAACTGCTCCTGGTACCAAATCGATAGAAAACTCGATTTCCCTCTCAAGTGGTAAACCAGGTACGTCATCAGGAAAAATCTCTGGAAATTCATTGACGACAGAAATAGCATTCACATCTTTCTCACTCTTGACTTCTAGAGAAGATAATAACATATATCCCTATGCTCCATCTCTTAACAATGACTTGACTTTAACAGCAGTCAAAAATCCAGAACTTTCTTCCTTAGGAAAAACTATGGTTTTGTTTGCATAATCTATAAGGATATGGTTAGAAGATAACCAATCCATTCCTAATATTACATCTATTTCAACAAGAGGCAAACAAATCAAATTGACCGAAAACATACGATCCTTTATAACAACAGGACAATTCAGATATATCTTGGATGTAACTACAGGTTTAGCAGTTGGTGTAGACACAACCAATTGAAAACTCAGAAAAGTCATAGCCAGTTTCAATCTTTCCACACAATCATATGCAATAAATGAATGTGTTGCACCTGAATCATATAACACAGTCAGAAGATTACCTTCAATGGCACCTTCCCCTTGAATAAGATCCTCAGACTGAGAAGCTTCAGTTCCCATCATGGTATATACTCGCCCTTCTGACCTCGGCTGAGTAGCACGAACATTTCTCATAGCAGGTTTCCTTTCCGGCTGAGTACAATCCCTAGATACATGTCCAGGTTGTCTGCAATTAAAACAGATTGTCCCTTTGATTGAGCAGTCTGTAGAAACACGACCACTCTTTCCACACTTGAAACACGTTGGCATAAACGTCACTTTCTGACCAGCTCTATTACCACTAACACTTCCCCCAATAGGTGGTCGTTGAGATTGATTTCCCGGTGGTCTCGAATATGGCTTGCGCTGAAACCGACTATTATTACTGCTACCTCATCTCTGAAACCTCGTTGGTCCAAAATTACAGTTCCTTGGATCCTGTGATGGTTGTAACTCCTCAAGTCGTGCACAAGTATCCACCAAAGCATGAAATTGATTCATCTTCAAGGGTAACATTCCTCGTCGCAATTCCACCCTCAATCCTTCCTCAAATTTCTGACATCTCCACACATCATTCGGTCGGGTTTGAGCATAATCCGAAAACTGAGACAAACTCTCAAACTTAGAAGCATACTAATTAACAATCATATTGCCTTGACGTAAACTAAGAAATTCCATTTCCTTGGCATGTCTAGCACTGGCAGGAAAATACTTATCCAAAAATACTTCAAAAAACACCTCTCAAGTAATTTTAGTTCCTTCAGCCTGTAATAATCGACGGGTTCCTTTCCACTAATTATCTCCATCCCCTTTCAGCATAAAGGTAGCATACGTCACCTTCTTATCATCGGCGCATCCCATTCCTTTAAATATTTTTTCCAAGTCTTGTATCCACAGACTTGCCTTCTCAGGATTAAACTCGCCTCTAAACTGTGGTGGGTTGTTAAACTCAGATAAATTTAGGGCATCAGCAGTAGCATCTTGCTGTTGAGCTGCTCTCTCATTTTGTTGAGTTATCACTTCAGCCATCTGCTGCATAGCCTCCGCAGCTGCAATCATTGGGTCCACATTACGGTTCACGTTCACACGTGTTCCTCTTCCGCCAGACATCTTCTTTCTTCAATCAAAACAAAACAAAGTTAGATACATCCTTTCGGAAGTAAATCAAGTTAGAATCACACAACACAAGCAAAAACAGACCCAGTCACAACCCCAAAAGACTCTAACTTGGGCTCTGATACCAACTAATGTAACACCCTTGTGGGAGTGCCACAGTTATGATGCAATAAAAAAAAATCTACCCAAGTTGTAAAACATTTGTTACATAAATAGTATGGGTTGTAAATTTTTTTCTTCTTGTATACAAAATATTACTAAATAAAATAACATGGAATATAAAGTGAAACAAACTGATATCTCACACATAATATACATAAGAATTTGTTTTAAGTTAAGCAAATAATTTACAACTGATCCACATGATCCGCCCCAAGAAGATCACCGATCCTCTATCCTCGCGCAAACGCCAGGCCTCAGAGCCTCCATGAAACTCTAGTCTCACGAACCCAAGAAATCCCGGCAACGCTATCCTCAAAAGTTAATCTAGCAGGTATGGATGATCGGATGGTTCGCAGTCGTCGAATTGATCCTTGGCTTGCTGCTGTTGCTCCTCCTCAAGATACTCACAATCTAGAGGCTGATCCTCTTTCTCAAACTCTTTACAACATAATTTATAATACAAAAACAATACGTATAGAGAGGTGAGATAATCATACATCAATACCAGCATGGCAAATAAGAAAACGCCAATTACAACAGATATAACAGTTCATACAATATAGCATACCATAACAACATAAATAATAATACAATGTAATACAGCAATTTTAATTCAACAGTATCAAATAATATCATAGATAATAATGTTATGATGCATGACACAAATGCAAATGCAATACGACTCGTTCCTACTCCATGGAGCTAGACACAGATATCAGAGAGAATGACCTGCAAAGATCTATCAGTACTTTAGGCTGCCCAACCAAACTATTGCACTGTCTAACGTTGTGTCTATAGCCCACTGTCCAATCATCGTGTAGTAGCACACAGTCCAAACATCGTGTAACTACAGACATTGTACTAAAATAGTCTTTACAAGATCTTGATTAAGTATAGTGCGTGTCGAGATCACTAGTGTGTTGCTAGTTACCACAGCCTAGAGGAGCGACCAACTGTCCACATGTGGAATACTGTAATTAGCCACATGCGACCAACCATAATTACCAAATTACCCTTAGCTTCAAAATATTCTCATATTTACGCAAATGCCCTCAATGGCAAAAATCTCAAATACTGTACGTTCTCACCTAACATACTATATTTCTACATGTCCAAAATACAGTACGTTCCCACCTGACGTACCATATTTTCACATGTCCGGGTCCACCACCTTGGCCTGACAGTAAAACTCGTTGTTCCAATTAATCGCATAGAAATTTTATCGCGTTTTCATAATTTCATCATTTTTACAAATGTTTTTAAATTGCGTAAATATATTTTGCTGTTTTCAAAATCGTGTAGTATTTTTAAATCGTTTTCTCAATCGCATAAGATTTTTAAATCGTTTTTTGATCGAAAAGCTTTTAAATAAAGATTTTAAAACTGTATAAGCTATTTCTAATACTTTCAAACTACGTAGAATAATTTCCTTATGTTATAAATATATTATAAAACATTTTCTTTTATTTTTCTATTTTTAATAAATTTTTGACAAAGATGTTATCTATAAATTCTATTAAAAATGTACTTTCTACGTTTTTACTCTAAAAATTTGTTTACTTAGTTTATTATTACTAAATCCACTTTAGTAATTATCACTATACTTAAAAATTCAAAAGTAAGTATTTTTCAAGGGTTTTATGTATTTTTCTTCTATATCACATTTCTAATAAAAATTGGTTTACTTCTTTAAATCTTGGAAATTCATTACAAATGCATTCTTTTTAGGTAAAACATCAACTCTACACTTTTGAAAACAAGTTTTGGATTAATTATACATTTGTTAGGCATGTTGGCCGAAATTGGTAAAACATTGGCATTTGATCTTTGGATCATTTTTCTTCTTCTAAATCATATTAAAATTCATTCATTTACCTAATTTCATTCAATCCTTCCTTTAGAAAATGGTTAAGAACATTTTGGTTCTCTTTTCTTTGTTGAGGCCGTGAGCCTCTCTTTGTGCTCTTTGGAACACTCATGCAAACTTTACATGTTTTTCACATCCTAAGTAATAATCATGCATATATCACACATGCAATATATTTCAAAGCTTGTAGATATGCATACAAACAATATCAATCACAAGTAGGAAAGCTTTTAAACAATCAAACATAAGTGAATCCTTATGGATTCTTCACACACATACAAGTCCATTTTCTCATCACCACACATGGTTGATGAGATTAAATCTCCCTCTTACCTTAAAGGAAGATTAAAACCTCTACTCCTTCTCCTAGTGGTTTCGGTTTCACCTCCAAGAAAACCTAAAGATCTTAAACAAAAATTTCAAGAGTTATAACTATAGGAGAAAATTATAAACCATGGATAAATCATGGCTTAGAACCTTGAAAAAGAAGTTAGAAATGAAAAATAAGAATTTTCACCTTCTAGGAAAAATCTCCAAAGTGATTTTCCAAGCTTAAGATGATAGATTTTGGAAGAACTCTCAGCTAGAGATGTTCTTAGAATAGTGTTTAGGTTTGGAAAAGTAGGTTAGATGAAATTTTAGGTGGATGGATGGTGGTTTAGGGTTCTTGGCCGAATTGCTTGGAGAAGAGTAACAATGGTGGTTTGTATTTTTGGAAGAGAGAAAGTGTAGTAAAGTGTTAGAGAATGAAGTCAAAATTGCTCTCCAAAATGGCGCATGGCCGTGTAACACATCCAATGAAGAGGTGGCCTTTTTGTTTGACTTCCAAGACTCCATCCAAGCCTTAGACTTCATCAAAGGTTGAGATCAAAACTTGGTCACCAAGCTTGTCTTCCATTGGCTAATCCAAGCCTTGTCATAAGCCTAGTCACATGCAATGTCATTTGTTCTTGAAGATTCCTCCCTAATGGTGATTAATTAGCTACTAATCCTATTAAGCTTCTAAGCACACTTAACCCAACTTAATTAGGAAAATTATTTACATTACTAATTAATTAATACTCTTATAATCCAAATTTCAAGAGCCATTGATCATATCAAGGGTTGGTATTAGGTAGTAATATGATCAAATCTAAGACATTAGATCTTATCTCCATGAAATTCTAACCATTAGATTCATCTTTAAAGATAAAGGGTCAAGATCTTCTCTACATTATTCTCATCCAACGGTGTAAATCAAGTCAAGCCCTCTTTGTTGACTTAATTTCTATTGGCTTAAAATAAATCAAGCCATCAACGTTGACTACTTTAACTAAACGTGGGTCCCGCAAATCAATTGTGGGTCCTTCAAACCAAAAGTGGGTCCCACAAACATTTTTGGGTCCATTATCGTTTTATTTATACTGACTAATAAAATAATATTATAATAATATAAAATTATTTTATTGCACAGTTAAATCCTAAAAATTAAAAGATTAACAACCATATCACTTAGAATTGGGTTTAGTAAGATCCTCCAGCTCCGAATAATTAAAATAAGATTTCCCCGGTCCGAAAATTATTATTTTCCTGACTTGGAGCAAATCACACAAAACACTCAAATATGAACATGAAACAGTCAAATAAATTTTATATCATACAAAAAAACATAAAACAGTACAATCAGGACATAACGGTCATTTATCATATAGTTGGGGTGTTACACTTGTTGAAGCTTGAAGAATTAGTGGAAAATCTCAGGTGATTACTTGAGGACTGGACGTAGGCTACAAGTGGATTGATGGCTGAACCAGGATAAATCTTGTATTTGATTCTCTAAACTCTACTCTTTAATATTGTGCATTATTTTATTGACATTGCTTGAATACTATCTTGCTTGGTTGTGATATTTGTGAGTGAAAGCATTTTATCTTCTTTATCCATTCATCTCTGTCATTCAATAGCTTCAACAAAAATTGATAATGAAGTGTTTTATAAGAGATTTGAAAATATTTTAAAAACTCAATTCACCCCCCTCTTGAGTATTGATTATAACGCCTGTGAAAATATGATAGACTTGCATATGGTTATGGAGGTAGCTTAATACTTGATTATTATGTCTGTTAAGTTTTGTGACTTTCTGAGCACGTTTAGTCATTTTGCTATAACGCTATGTGTGAAAAATAGTTATTTTTAGCTCTAAAAATGGCTTAAACTTCTTAGTTAATGGAAATAAATGTGGAGATTTTATTTTTAGGTCACAAATGTGTAAACTGTGTTACAGTTGAAATTTGAGATTAATTGGAGTTAGTTTGGTATTTTTAAGCATACTGGTTGTGTATTTTAATACCGGATTGACTACCAGCAGATATGAAAAAATGTGGAAATGGTGAAACAGGATTTTTCATGAATCTTATGATTTATTTTAAGCTTGTTGGAAGTTAGCAATCTGGATTTGTAGAAATCTAGGTGTTCTTAGCAGATGATGTTGGTGTATGCCCTAGTAGCCAATACATTTTGTTTGTATTTACATACATTATATTATGTTATTTTATATGAGGCATTTCATTTATTGTGTTCTTTTTGGTAGACATAATAAAGTCCTTAGAATAGTAAGTTTGATACCATAGGACATCAAGTGGATGACTTGATCGTGAGATCCTATTGGATAAAATACTATTCTTAAATGTCCCTAGTCAAGTATTATTGTTAATTAGGACAACAATAATACATTGAGGCTAGTATGTGCGTAGACTGATGACCACATCTCACGGGTCATGGATATGAGATATCAAGTCTACACATGGATACATATTAGAGTAATGATGTATTGGACAGACCCGCCATGAGAACGCTACGTGGATCGTTACGTGAGTGTCATAAGCGATTCTCATAGTGATAATGGTGTATATGGTCCTTTGACCTGAAAATCACTACTATTCCTACATGAGGAGTTGTGTGTTTTAATGCCATCAAACGTCATCTGTAACAAGATGATTATAACGTTGGTTATTAGACATGCCGCAATACATGTGGAGGAATGTGAGTGACCTAGATGGGATTTGTCCCTCCTACATAACAGGAGCGATATCTTCGGGGCCCCTGATTGAGTGAGACTACGAAATGCATGGCCATGCTCAAATGAGTCAATATGAGATATTGATCTTATTTGTTATTACTATGTCTACTCGGGAATCAGGAAACTGAAGATTGAACTAAACAAGGGTGACACATTCCATGCCTTGTGTTCAATCTGGATATCCGGACAAAGGGACTAAACTACACGGAAACATTGGTCACGGATAGGTTATGTCAAATCACCGACATTCTCATTACTTGGGTAGCAGGTGATGTGTTGCTAGATACCGCTCATTGTTTGTAATATTAAAATGAGATTTTAATATTACTACCAACGTCATGAGAACCTACAGGGTCGCACACTTAGAACAAACTAAATTGGAGTAATCAGAATCCAAGTTGGACTCGGATTCAACTGTGGGCCTAACTCATGACAAATGGGTTTAGGGTTGCACCACTTACCTTGCTACTTGCTCACACTCACTTAAGGCAGCCTTTGTTATAAATAATACTGCTAAGGGGGCTGCTACTAGGTTACATCACAACCCTAGCCGCACCTACAGAAAGTGAGTGAGAGATAGTGAGGTCTTCTTCTCCTCTCTTCGTAGCTAGCACTACGAAAACAGAGGCGTGACTCCTTTTGCAAGTCTGTTCGTGTGGATACCGCAGAAACATCGTCGCTATTACGGTGTTGGTGATTCACCTCGCTTGTGTCTATCACGCTTCAAGAGGTAAAAAATTTAAAAAACTCGGATTATGGATTTTTCGCATGGATCTTGAGAGGGAATTCTGTTATTTCGCTGCGAGACTTTTGATCCGCAAATTCCCAACAGATGAAGTTAACACTAGAAAATATCTAGGAAAGATATTTCCCATGACTGAGAGCCTTTTTAGCTGGCCTCTTTGGTTTGTTTTCTATTATTTTCTCTCTTGCTCATCTCTTCACACGGCTACAAGTAGGAAAAAGCAAAGGAAAAGGGAAACAAGGAGAAAAAGGGAAGAGAACCAAGCCACCGAGGAGAGGAGGAAGGAAAGGAAAGATTGGAGTTGTTAAGTGACTTCAATTTCTGACTTTTGAGGTAGGGAGAAAGTTGTTTTACTTCTTAACTTCATCTTCTTCATTGGGTTTAAGGGGACTTGATGGGGGATATGGGGTTTTGAAGTGTGACAATTGTATTTATGTTAGTAAATGCATGAATCTTGTTAGAAAGCTAGAGAATAACATGTTTTTGGTTTGATGGAAGCAAGAAGTTGGATTTTTAGCCTTGGAATACCTTGGTTCCCATTTTAGGTCATAAATGGGGATTGTAGGTTTAGGGTGATGATGTATGCATGCTTTGAGTGATTAAGTGAAATTAAAGTGGAATAAGAGTTGCTATGTGTAGTTGAACCTTGTGGAAGGTTGTAAATCACTTGGATGTGAAGTTTGAGTGATTGGAGCATGGGTGAGTTCTAATGGAACAATACCCAAATCTACAGAATTCTGCCAATTTCATTCTGGGCAGCCAGTGCTTGAGCGCTGGGACATGGGAGCCTGAGCGCCCACTGTCCAGAAGGGAATTGCGTGATGCAATATACACAACGCCCAGGCGCTGGGATTTGAACGCCTAAGCATGTGTAGCGCTTGAGCGCCAGGAAGTGAGCGCCTGAGCGCTGAAGTAGGGGGAAATCTGGGCTAGTTCTGCCCAGTCAGCCCTTGAGCACTGGATGATTGAGCACTTGAGCGCCTAGATCAAGATTCACCAGGAATCTTATTTTGTGGAATTAGAGTTTCTAATCGTTGTAGTTTCTTCTTTTATGCTTCTTAATGAGTGTTGAGGCTCTAATAGGAGTATTTAATAAAGTGAAAACATGATAAATCAGAGTGATTTGTAATGCTAATTATGTGAGGTAATTAGGCATGGATATACATATGTATATTGTGAAATGTGCTTTGAGAAAGTGAGTTTTCATAAGTGTTGGAATCACTCATGTTTACTATTTTGAGAGTGTTGAATTACTTTTAAGAGTATTTGGATGAAATGTATTGTAAAATGAACTTGATGTGCATATAAATCAATTGTGGGGCTAATTATGTGAAGTAATTTGTAATTATTTTGTATGATATGATTGTGAAATATAGTTGAGGTGAATGGTATACTCTTTATGTTTGTTGTGTTGATAAGGATGGATTCCCTGATGGTTCCGAGGATAGACTTCCTCTCTGTTTCTGAAGACCGTGTAGTTGATGGATTTCACTACTCGGAGTGTTATTTTCTGGATGGACATCCAGTGCTTATCCAAGGTTATGGATATGACTTCCATTACTTTGTTCAGGACTCATGCATTCATGGCATTACCATGGACTTGGTATCATACATTATTCATTTCATACTTAAGTTATTGCATAGGCATACACACTAGACATAATTTGGCATAACATGGCAATTGTATGGGCGGTTGTCGTCATTCATTCAAAATCATGACATGCAATTGTATGGGCAGTTGCGTACTTCTGAGAAGGGAGTGTTATTGTGCTTCTGTGATTGAAGTGTTAACTTAAGGGTTGTGTATTTTTTATTATTGTATAAACTGCTGGTTTTGGAATACTTCTACTAAGATGTGATTTCTCACCCCGATTGTGTTACCTTGTAAATCTAGGTGCAAGTTCTTCTAAAAGGACGAAGAAGTTATATGAAGGCTAGTATAGTGTAGTTGTTATGCTTTTTTAGATAAAGCTCGTGTTATTTATACTCGAATTAGTGTGTAAAAGCTTATGTATTACAATATGTCTCCTGAGACAATGATGTATATGTAACTTTTAGTTTATCGTGGCTCTCTATAAAAGTTTGCATGATTTTTATGGATTAGACTTGTGGATTAAGGATTAAAAGTGACATAGCCAGAATTGATTATCCTTATGTTTGTAAGATATCTGGATATAAATTTTGGGATTTACATTGAGGCCACTTGGTAACATGTTTTATGGGTTTAAGCTTAGTTTTTCGCTTCCAAACTTGATGAGCTTGTGATTGAAAAATGGGTTTTTGTTGATTACCCATATTTGAAGTATCACTTTGAGGATGATTTGAATGATTATCAATGGTGTATTTATGTTGAGATGAATTATATTTGGTTGGAATTGATTTGTTATGGGTCTAATATGTTAAAAAAAATAGGTTTTTGTGCTAAAACCCATGTGGTAATTGATTACCAAGAGCTGGTAATCGATTACCAGCCTTTTGGAAAATGTGGTAATGGATTACCGTTACTGGTAATCGATTACCAAGCTTCTGACTTGCCAAAATTAAGCTAGTAATCGATTACCAGGGGTTGGTAATCAATTACCAAGCCTCTAATTTGATTAAATAGAGTTCTTAACCCCTTGGAAACCAAATATAAACTTAAGATATGATCTAAATCATTAAGCATGGCTTTTTGTGATTTGATTGTGAAATTGGGATTGAATAATTATGGGATTCTATTCTTTCTTGTGATATACTTGTTGTAACACCCTTCTTGACCTAATAAGTCCTAAATAGCGTTATAGAAGCTCAGTAATACTGATAAGAGTTATCTGTTAATTCGGGTAATTTTTTGAACTAGTTTAAGCGTAAATCTATAACACTGAATACAAGAGAATAATTAAGGTATTTACAGAATCAGTTGATATGATGGAAATAAATATGAAAAATTTATTTTCTAGCAATAAATAATTGATAAGATTTGTAAAAAAATTTGGAGAGTTAACTGAGTTAATTTGGTATTTTTAGGGATACTGTTGAGAAATAGCCATAACAGTTAAGCAACCCAGAAAATTATAAAATTTCATGCAGATGAAGTAGAATATGGAAAATATTTTGGTGTAGAAAATAATTTAAGGTATATATATATACTTATTTTACAGGTTTGATTTAATTTGAGAAAAGTAGTGAAGCTTACTTGATAAATAGTAGTATATGAAAAGTTATGAAAAAATTGATCTGAGGACTAAGTTGAGTCCTAAAATTTTCTATAAGACTTATGGGCACTTGAAAACTTAGTGCTAAAATATTAAAGTGTTCTTAAGAGATATAGAAGTTTCAACATGAAATATTTTATTCATTTTCTTCACCTACCACCACTCTTTCAATCCAGACTTTTCTTCACTTTCCTCACTCATTTCTCTCTCATTTTCTGTCTCATTCTCCCCCTCTATTTCACGTTGAACCAGTGGAAAAATAAAGAGAGCACGGTTGCTCTCTTTCTCCACTATTCTTTTATTTTTCATCTTCCATTTTCCATCTTTCATCTTTATCCACCTTTAACCTTGTTTATCTTTGTTCTTTCTCCATTATTTCTCATGGTTAACAATCCCAAAAATAGTGTCAAAACG
Organism: Ormosia emarginata; assembly: GCA_029884605.1. NCBI lineage: Eukaryota > Viridiplantae > Streptophyta > Magnoliopsida > Fabales > Fabaceae > Ormosia > Ormosia emarginata. The sequence continues at coordinate 18,347,855 of JAQQTP010000074.1, read as the reverse complement.
AAGCTGGAACACGGCCAAAGAAAAGAGAAAAGAAGGAAAAGAAAGTGAAGAATAAAAAAGGAAAATCAAGGAGCCAAAGCTAGGAGTGAGGTAGGAGATGTTTGCTTTTCTTTGCTCTTTTTTCTTCATGGTATTTGAAGAAAAAAAAATTGGTTTTCATGTTCATGGTAGTCACAATTAGAACATGTGGAAAGAGGAAGATTTTTGTTATTTTTTATGCTTTAGTTTTCTACTATCAATTACTTTATTTTTCTCTTGATGATTTGTTGAATGAGAAATTTGTGAGAATGATATGAAATTGATTGATACTTTATGCCCTAGGTTTCATAGCTATGATAGGATTTAGTTGTTTGTATCATTTTATTTGTTCATCTAATCCCATTAATGGTTGTGTTGAATAATGATATCTTATTGATGAGGAAATAGATGGATGTTAGGGCTGCATGCTACAGCTAAATGTGCTCTGTATATGAACAGATTTATGAGATTTTATGTCATAATTTGGTGACTTGAATTGTATTAGAAAATCAAGGCAAGGTGCTGCTCCATTTGTGGTTGCATAATAATAACTTTTGTGCTTGAAATGGAGCTTGAATTGTTGATTTATAAGAAGGGTGGAATGCTACCCTGTTTTTAAGTTGTAAGTGGGTAATTTTAATGTGTGAAAATATAGCTTAAATGATGATAAATGGTGTTAAATTTTCAATATAAAATGTTGTCTATTGTTGGCTAGAGTTTTGATGTATGAAATGTAAAAATGATGCTTTAATGGTGATAAATGGGCACTGCTGAATTGCTACCTTATGTGACCATAAATGTTGTTATTTTTAGAGCATGATATTGTGACATATATGATGGTTAAAGGTCATGGCACAAAGCTGTCCTTGAGACCAGAATTTTGATGTTGTTATGTTGAAACTATAGCTTAGAAATATGCTTGCAAAACCAGGTTGAAAGTTACCATGTTATGACTTTAATTTGAATGTAACTTTATTATGCATTGAAGTTATATTTTGATTCAAATTGTGAATTTAGATTGAAGGGTGGTCACGGCCAAGTGTATTTTATTAAGGGAAGAATTTAGATTGTAATGCTCCTTTGAATGCAAGGTTGAGCTATTTGATGTGAATCAATATATGTACTTTGTATGGAATGAAGGATATGTGTGAATGATATCGAGAGGCATAAAAATGAAAGGATAAGGGTAGATTGAGGTTGAGTGAGTCACTCCCTCTCTACTTGAATAAAAATGAAAGGATTGAATAATTCTATATACAATGAACTATGTAACACCCTCCGTAGAGCATTACATTTCCAACTACTAACTTATAATCTGAAAATCATTTCATAAAAGGTTTGAGTTATAAAACATGGGTTTTAAAATTTCTGTTTGCAGAAACATATACTTACCGAAATTTATAAGTAATACAAAAAAAAAGATTTAAACTGATTAATATACATTACTAACACCACTTAATATTCAACAAAATTTAGAACTGAAACTTACATACTCAATTTTAAACAGTAGTAAACCCCATGACAGGTCCTACTTAATAGCACGTTAAAACACTAACGAGAAAACTCAACATACTTATTCCATCTTGTATCCATCTTGATGCGTCATATATTTGTTTCTCCTCAAAAATTGCTCACCAACGAATCCAGGATGGCCACTTCTCAATGTTGTCACCGAACTCAAAATATTTGCCTCCAGTCAAGTTTAAGAAACTCGTTCCATATACTATACAAATTGTAACAATACAAGCACAACAAAACAATACAACAAAGAGGTGAGATCCCCTTTCATCAATACTAATATGGTAGCAAAGAATGACATGAATGACAAAGTCATTCCATACACACAAATATCACAATTTTATTCATGTTGTCAATTCATCACAATTCCGGTAAACATATATCTCAGTTAAATCACCAGCACCAATTTCATCACAACAGATATCCTCAATATATAAAATGATGATGTCACACCATATGAACATTTATCATGCCACAACAATATGTGTACTGACCATGTGTATGCATACTAGACCAATTTTCCCACTCCATGGAAGTTTTCATAATTTCGAGATGAATGTTCTGGTAAATTGTCAGCCTTAGCTCAAAGACAATACCCTGTCATCGAAAGGAATCGTGTTCTTGTTGAGTATCGTCAATGCGTTGCAACGGACTGCATCACCACGTGGCATATGGTACTTGCCAACTATCCACTGGTTGACCATCGTGCCTCGACGCCCTCAAGATTCATCATAGATCTCACTTTTCAATTCTCATTCTCTTTTCAACCATAAAGGCCATAATAGCTGTCAACTATATTTCGTTCAATGCACGAATACCTCAATGTAATTTTGTTCAATGCACGAATATCTCAATGCAATTCTTAATTTCATCATTAAAAGGATTCCCAAATGAGATTAGAACAACCGCCCATACAATTGTCTAATATCATAAGATCAATGGATATTATATAATCGCTTATACAATTACATAATATCATCGATACATCCTGGTCCAGTACATCTGTTCTTATAGTATCTTTACTATATTTTCAATCGCGTATCATTTTTTAACGCGTTTTCACAATCGTGTAACACTTTTTGTTACATTTTTAAATCGCGTAATCATTTTCTGACGTTTTCTCAATCGCGTAAAAATATTTACATGTTTTCCCAATCGCGTAGCGATTTTTCAACGTTTTCAAAATAGCATAACTTAAAAATCATATTTTTAAGTCTGTAATTCATTTTTCATCATTTTTCAACTTTGTAAAATATTTCTTAATATTCCAAATATCGTTTTGGATTTTTGAAACTCAGTACCATTTCCAACTTCATTTTCCACGTTTTCTTTACTGAAAAATCCTCTACGTAATACTTTTCATTATTTCCCCAAAATCATTATTCCTTCAAATCAATTATTCCAACTTAAAATTTCCTAACGCTCCCCAAAACCCAACGGTTGAGCTATACGTTAGTAAACTTCAAGTCACCAATTTATTTCTCTTTATAAACTGATCTTATCAATTTCATAGTTTCCAAAAATAATTCTCACTCCCTTTAAAAATCTCAAAATTCATTACTTTAAATCCTATGCAAATAATCATCTAAGATTACTCTTAAAATCATTTTTCTTTGAAATAATTTACTAATCCTTGGCATATTAGCCGAAAATCACAAATAGCTACTTCATGAAATCTTTGTTCATTTTCATGTTCACTTTCTTTGCAAATCCTTAAAATCATTAACTCATTTCCCTTTTTATCTAAAACTCATAATTAGTAAAATACTTAGAATCTTTTGCTCCCAAAAATTAATTTAAGGCCGTGAAGCTTCTATGGTTCTTTGGAACTAAAACAGTTTTCCCTTCCTCATAATTCTCATCACATCACATATTTTAATTCAATAAGTATAGTATAAAAATTCATGCATCATAAACACATACTAAAACATATTATCAAAGCAATAAACATATCAATCACCAAACAATCATAAATATGGAAAGTTCTTCAACAAACAAGTGAATAAATCCTTATGGATTCTTCACCACACACACATCCATTCCTCACCACCAACACATGGTTGATGAGGGTAATCTCCCTCTTACCTTGGATTGATGATCCAAGCTCCTTGTTGTTCTTCTTAAATGAACTTCTACCACCAAGTTATACTTAAAAACAAAGAACACACACAAAATTAACATTCAAGGATATCAAAGATAACCATAAACCAAAATATGGTCTTAGAAACTTACCAAAGGAAAGAAAAATGAAGAACATAAATCTTCACCTAAAGGCTCTTGATCTTGAACTTGAAGATCAAGGTTGAAGATGGATAATTTAGAGAAAGTCTCCAACATGAAAGTTGCTTAGAATAAAGTAAGGATTCAAGATATATGGTTGGTGTAAATTATTGAAGGTTGGAGAGTGGTATAGGGTAGAGAGGCCGTGAGCTTTGGGAGGAGAAATGGAGAGAATTTCTTTGTGTTAAACTTTACAAGAAAAGGTGAAAACTTTGAAATATGATAGAAAATTCAACTTTGGTCATCTTGAAGGCTTAATGGCCGTAGGACATGTTGAGAGAAAATAAGAGAGAATTGTTTTATTTGATAGCTTTGTGATAGCCTTTGCTTCCTTAGATAGAAAGAAATAGAAATATCTAGCAAAATATCTATTGATATAAATCTTTAACAAACTATTATTTAAATCTAGTTATCATTTACACAAACTAAAAGTAATTAGTTAAGGTTCATAATTTCCTTATAGTCATAAATCACTAATCACTAAGCTAACTAAATTTAGTTCACTAAGTCTTTAGTTTCTTTTAGATAAGTATAAGATAGAAATAAATCAAGATGGATGGCTTAAATTTCTAAGGGCCTCTTGAACCCTCTTGACTATAGGATAGGCTAGAGAAAAAGTGAAGGAATTTTGTAATATTTGCTTATAGGAAAAAGATGATAATTTTGAACAAATGAAAGTCAAGCCCAAGACTCTCCAAAATTATGCATGGTCGTGGAGTGTGATGGAGAGAAAGATGATATTTTGTGTGTAGCTTTTATTGCTTTGGTAAGAATGAGAGAATATTTGCATGGCCATAGGATACATGTGCAAAGCCACCAAAATTGACTAAGTGAATTTAATGTAGTTTCTTGAATATTTGCTATAAAGATGACCAAGTTCATTTAGTATAGATTTCTTGCCTTCCAAATTGATGGATTGCCGTAAGCTTCCTTGAAGCAAGCCACCATTGTTAACTATTTCTTTGTTGTGTAATATAAATAATGGAACATGAATTAATTGAATCCATTTAGCCTTTGTTGGGAATGCATGGCCATAGGAAGCACTTGGAGAAAGCCACTAAAATTGACCATTTCATGTCTCCAAAAATTGCATGGCCGTGGGAGTGCTTCTTTGAGTAGGCCATTATTGTTGACTCCTTTATGACCACACAATGGATCTTTCAAATTCTATTAGCTAGCCATTTTCATTGACTAGATTTCTATTGGTTCTTAGAAAGTCCTAGCCACTAAGTTAGACTCAATCACCACCATTGATTAGATCAAGGGTGAAGATCCAAAGGCTTCACCACTAAGTTTGCACTAGATATTTTTCAATAAATATTAACCGATGGACAATAACTACTGTATTTTTATTACCCACTAAATAAAATAGTAAAATATACAGTAAAAGAAATTTTCAAGAACTATTTTTGGATTCGGGTTTAGTAAGATTCTCCAGCCCCGTATCAGCAGTACAAAGTTTTTTGGCCATAAAAAAATTTTATTTTTTCGGGCCCACCTCGGGCCCACATACAACCCGAGAATAATATTAAAATAATCCAAAAATATAAAAATGCACAAGAATTCACAAAAACCATAATAATTATGAAATTCATGAAAATCAAATCGGATTAGTAAAAATCACTAAGGATGGACAGAAAGAAATAAAATACGAAGACTCGTATACTGCCCAAAATAATATTAAAATAATAAAAAACGTAAAACTCACCAAAAATTCCTAAAAATCATAAAATTTATAAAATTCATGAAAGTCGAGTCGGATTACTAAAAATATTTAAGAATCGACCGAAATAAATAAGATATGAATTTTTGAGGTGTTACAAACTGTATGAATGAAAAGCTTGATGGCTAAGGTTATGCCTCTTTATTATGCCAAGAAAAGCAAGGTTAAGTGAAAAATGAATGAAGGAAAGATTTTAAAATACTTTTACATATTTGTTTTCAAACTTGTTATTTGTTATTTTCTTGTATGAATGGCCATATAGCTTAAGCAAAAAGAGCTCTAGTGCCAAGGTTCTGGATACTCATACCCAGAGTGAGGTATTAAAAGAGGTAACAGGTAACCTCAATACTGTGGGGCTAAATAGACCACGCATACCAGGTAGTGCAAAGAGATAAGGAACGAAAAGGCTTCCTACCCCTTTCTACCCAATATATACAAGGATCAAATGGACTTCTTGGAACAAAGGTCTTCCAGGAAGAAAGGGATTCTTGGAAATATGGAAGTATCATGTGTTTTCTTTATAAATGGTTTTAAAAGTAACTTTGCATGTTTTGGTTTTCAAACTTGATGTTTGCTATTTCTATGTGTTTGGCTTGAGCAAAATGAGCTCCCAGTGCCAGGGTTATGATATTATGAGAGGTCAAGGAATAAATGATTTCCTAGTATCTCATTTCACCCAAAGCAAATACAAGGAACAAAGGTTTCCTGGGAATATGCAAATATCATGAGTTTTTTTTAACTAAAATGTTTTTACCCATATCGCACAAGCATACATTAGGACATTTCTTAAGCATACTCATACATCATCATGCGTTGAATAAAATGACAATTGTATAGGCAATTGTCTTATTTTTAGAATTAAATTAATGAAGATAAAGGTTTGTAACACCTCGAAAATTGTTTATTTCATTATATATATTCATTTTATAATATTTGTGATTTTTGTGAATTTTTGTGAATTATTTCGGTGATTTGGATTATTTTAATATATTTCTTGATTTACATGTGCGCTATGAGGAGCTACGAAAATAAAATCTTTTTCCTGGGGTTGAAAAATCTTGGACTGTGGAAACGTTGACAAGGGATCTTACTAAACCCAAGGTCGGACACAGTTTACGAAGTTTTCATTTTTTGAGATTTTATCTGATAAATAAAATCATGGTACGTTTTATTATCAGTTAGACAATAAATACTAATTTTGTTAACTATAACTTTTGTCCACTAAATAATAGCTTTAGTAGAGTGTTAGTATCTTTTTTAGAGAGCTCTTTAATGACATCACCAAGATGACATCATCAAAGTGACATCATCACTTTGACTTTTTTCAAAAAGTGGACAAAGCTTCTCAAGAAAGCCAACTTCTCTCTCTCCTCCCTTGGGGGACTCTATGGCAATGAGGGGGAAAGGTGACACAAATTGTCACCTTTCCACTAAAAACACACACTCACTTTTCACTCTTCACATTTTCAAAATGTTTTCTATCACTTTCTCTCTCCACATTTCCTTTCTCTCACTTTTTCTCCTTCACATTTTCTCTTCTTCCTCTCCTCTCCAAGTCCACGGCAACACCACCTTCTCCACCCTCCATGTTTGCTTAATTTCAAGCAATCACTTTGCTTGAAATTTTATCTCATTTGAAGGCTTTTCTCTCTTGTTAGAACCATCTTCAAAAACTCACCTTTCCTCTCCATTTTCTCTTCACTCCCACAGCCAAACCCACCATTTTTGGCCATCCAAGCTTTCTTGCTCAACCAACCTTATTTCTTGTATCTTCTCATCACCTTGAAGCTTTTTTCTTTTGTGACCATCACTTGATTCTTCCATCTTCTTCATCTTCCATAAAACCCTAAAACTTGAAGCTTTGAGGTAAAGCTCTTGACTTTTCTATTTTCTCTTCTCTTTTTCGTGATTCTTGGTCACCTTGGTGATCAAGGACTCCTTTTTCAAGCTTTGGTTGTTGATTATGTGAGTTTGGATATCCTAGGGTTTTGTTGGTGGTGGTGGACGAATTTCAAGAGCACAAAAGAGATTGCTTTTCTTGTTGGTTCTTTAGGTAAGAGGGAGATCATCATCTTCAACCTATCTTGGTAGTGAGGAGCATATTTATGTGTTGATAGTGAGGAACCCATGTGAGGGTTACTCCTTTGTTGTATGATTTTGATGATTTTGTGATTATTTTGTCTTGTATGATTTTAGTACTTGCTATTGTATGTCTTGATGGATTTGGAACGGTTTGAATAGATTGGAATCATGTATGGAAAGCAAGGGCTCTTTGCCCTTTTACTTGAGGCTCACGGCCAAGCACCACAAATGGGGTGTCCATGATCAAAATTTTGTAACAATTTGGGAGATTAACTAATTAAGAGATTAATGATGAGAATTTTTAGGTTCCTAGCTCCTTAGAGCTCACGGCCTCATAGAGAAACCAATGGCAAAATTTTGTGTTAAGATGGAAACTTAATTAATTAGAGGATTAAATGTTAATTAGGAATTCATAAAATGGAAAGAGAAAAGAATGAAGGTTTATCCTATGACCTAGAGTGATTTTTGGCCAAAGAAAGAACATGAGTGTGAGTGAGATTTTGAGAAACTTGAAATAATTACTCTAAGTGAGTTATGTTTAGAATTAAGTAACGGACTTGCTTAATTAGAGTAAACAAGATTATGTAAAAAATGCAAGAGAATTCCCTAGAGAGGCTTAATAGGAAAAGTGTTAAAGTTAAAGCGTAATTTCATATCAAACCTTAAAAGTATGCTTTCGCAATTGAGAATCGAACAATGAATTATTATGGATCCATAGGTGGGACCAAGGAATTGTTGATAATTAATTTGGCCAATTATAGCATGATTATGGAGAAAGTATATTGTTGTTGGATATACGTGAATATGTATTGAGTCATCATGCATTGTGAAAGTCCGATGGACTTTGTTGTAAAGCTTTAAGCCTAGGAGATGAATCACACCTTAGTGCGGGTGCAAATAAACTAGTGTAGGTCACTCGTTGAACTTGGGGGCGTCGAGGTGCGGGTATCTCACAATGGGCAGTTGGTAGCTCCTTTGTACCATGAGACAGACTGATGCAAACACACCGACGATCCGGACTGAGGCACTGTCCTATATCGCGATCTTGTGAAGAATGTCTTGTATAAGCCATGTTACACAATTTGTTAATATTGAAGCACTTGATTTGAGGCTGACGAGATACAGACATGTCTCCTTGATCATTCTCTCCGACATTGTGTTTAGCTCCATGGACTAGGATTTTGGTACTTGTGCATGTGCATAGTCGCTCAATATATTTACCTAGCATATATTTATATGATTATAGAACTGTTTCTTCTATTGATATTATGACTGCCTGGATTATTAAATTGTTTATTATTTGAACCTTGATGTTGTTTACTATTTTACTATATTATTTGGCGTTATACGCCGTTTATGTTTCTTTACAGCCATGTTGGTAATGATGTTGGATATCTCACCTATTTGCTTTGTTATCCTATTTATATTTGTGCTTCTTTAAAGACCGAGGTGAGGAAGAGCCCGCGTTTCCTAGTTTTTAATCAAATTAGTCTATTTTGCAATGGCATCCCGGCGAGGTTTTCTTGAGTATACCAGACTGAGGTTCCACAAAGGTGTTGACCGTTGGCACGTTAACTTGAACACTAAGCGCTTTGTATACATGGGAGATGTGACTGTGTGTAACACCCCTAGATATAGTAATCACAACACAATCGACATTACACCACAGTTACTAATTAAGGGCATGTCACAGTTTCAGTTACAGTAATTTCATAGTTTAAGTTCTTTCCATTATGCATAAATAGAAAATAGAAGCCTCGAATGAAACATAATTAGTACCCCCACTATTTTATACACAACCACAGAAATAAAAACATATTCCATATATATGTATTAAGGTTATCTTTAACACAAGTCACTGATAACACAAAGTATAATGCTTACATAGTCAAACAGAATACAACGAGAACAAAAACACTAAAGGGTAGTAATCCTTGGGATAGGCACTAGTAGCAGACAAAGCTGTAACCCCATATACATATGACGCTCGGTGTCCCAGTCGACACGATAGGCATCAATGCCCCCACGAAGTTGCAATCGTACGTAATTGAAGGGATCTTGTCCAGACGCCAAATCGAGAATAATGAATCGTCCCAATCCAATCAGCAAAGATGTGGCCCCTCATCTTCTTCCTCATAATCTTTTATCAAATATATATATAACAAAAGTACAAGAATATAAGAAAGATGTGAGACATCCTACTTATATTGCCAATTATGGCAGTAAAGAAACAGAACGGCGCAGAGCTTCCACATAGCATTTCAGCAGTTATATTCATCAACAGTGACAATAGAATGAACAATAAGAGCAAGACAACAACACATAGCAGTAAGAATCAACAATAACAGGTAACATCAATAATACCCCAAGCAGTCAACAGAGTCTCAGATATTGGGCAATTAAAACATTCCAGATAATCATGGCATTAATATCACAATAATATAATTGTCATATGAAAGAGTGCCATATGATATGCAGACTCACAATGCCGACTCATAATGCATGTGCACTTGGTACCAAGATTTTCTATTTCATTTCAAATATGAATGTTTCGGAAGATCTGCCCCCCTTAATGACAGTCTACGCCGGACCACAAAGAGAATAGTGCTTGTCAGGCGCGTGATGCGTTGCAACGGTTTATCATGGCCAGGGGTATAAGAAAGTGATAACATCATCACGAAATGAACCACTGCGCCTCACGGTCCTCAATCAGATCCTACCACGGGATCACACTATCCAATTCTCGCTCATTTACCATAAAAAGATTAGTGATTGTCAGGCGCGTAATGCATGTAATCGGTATACACCGTGCCTTACGGTCCTCAATCAGATCCATCACAGATCACACTATTCAATTCTCAATAATTCACTGCGTAAAGAATAATGATTTGTCGGGCCCGTAATTGCGTGCAATTGGTATACACCGCGCCTTACGCCCCCCATAGATCCATCACTGACCACATTATTCGGTTCGCATTCATAGGCCCATACAGCCTTTTAACAGTCATCGACTGAGCAATTTTTTCAATGCATACTGATTCAATGTGTAACACCCTCCTTAGGGCATCACATGTCTGACTCCCGACTCAAAATCTGAAAGAAGTTCGCACAAAGTTTGAGTTATAAAAGATGGGTTTTAAAATTTCTTTCTTGTTGAAACATAAACTTACTGAAATTTATAAGTAATACGGAAAAAAATATATTGAAACAGATTCATATACAACATTGACCCAATTGCTCCATTTAACAATTTAAAGAGAAATATAAAATTTACCGACTCTTTTTTTTTTAACAGTAGTAACCCCATGATAGGTTCTACTTAATAGCACGGTATAACACTAACGTTAAATCTTAACATACTCGTTCCTTCTCTTGTATCAACTTGATGCATCAGAACTCTACTCCTTGTCTACCCGGCACATCTTCGAACTGGAGACAGCCACTTTTCAATGTTTTCATCAATCTTTGAGTATCTACCACCCGTTATGTCTAAGACAACTCATTCCTTCTACTGTATAATTGTAACAATACAGACACAGCAAAACAACATAACAAAGAGGTGAGATCACCTACACCAATACCAACATGGCAGCACAGAGATAACACAAGCAACATATCATACAGATAGATCATACCACAATTATGATCATGCCATCAACATTAATCAACTATCATTATCCAATCATTTATCAGTTCAATTATCATAAACAACAATTACGATAATGCCCTCAGCACTATCATCATCATCATCCAAGTATTCAAAACAATTGTCATAGCCAATATTTTTCAATTAATATATCACACAGATATAAATGTTCAGATTATGCATGTGCACAAGACTCGATTTCCTACTCCATGAAGCTAAACTCAGGTCGAAGAAATGATCGAAAAGATCTGTCGGTACCACATGCCTCAGACCATGTGCTATAATCTTCATTTTGATTTTGCACATCTATCATATGCACGACAGTCTTTATCAGATCTTGAATTAGAATAATGTCTCGGTCAGGATCATCGGTGTGTCGCGTCGGTTTAACCCACAGTTACAGTAGAGCGACTCACTGCCCACTGTAGGCAACCCGCACCCCGATGCCCCCAAGGTCAACGAGTGACCTACACTACGCATATCGCACCCACTCAAGAGGTGTACGTTTCTCCTAGGCAATTAGCCTTATCTAGTCCATCGGACCATTCCAATGCATGTATAATGCACCAAATACCAAATCATAGATAGGATACCAATCACAGGTTTAACTCATAATTTTTCAAAATATATTTTATACAATGCACTAATATCTCAGTGCAAGTCCAACCACAAGGGCCATACTTTTCAATTTCATTTGTTCAATTTAAATCATATGCTTCAATGCATATTTTTCCAATACGTAAAGTGCCCCAAATACCAAATACATGCATCTCTTTCCAATGCATATAAAATGCATCAAAAGTTAATCGTAGGCAAAACTCGTTATTTTCTCACACAGTGTTCATACACTGTTTTGGTAGTAATCATCATATTATCATGTTTTTATAGCCATAAAACACTTTTGCCGTATTTTCACAATCGTGTAACATTTCTGTTATATTTTCACAATTCAAAAATGTTTCTGTTATATTTTCACAATACCATAACACTTCTTTTACATTTTCACAATACCGTAACACTTTTGTCACGTTTTTAAAATTCTAAAACGTTTTTATTATGTTTTCACAATACCATAACACTACTGTTACGTTTACAAAATTTTGTAACATTTCTGTTACGTTTTCAAAATGCTGCAACTCTTCTGTTGCACTTTTAAATCACGTATTTAATTTTTCAATGTTTTTCTCAATCGCATAAAAATATACGTTTCTCAAATCGCGTAACGATTTTCCACCGTTTTCAAAATCGCGTAACTTAAAAATCATTCTTTTAAGTCGCGTAAATCATTTTCCATCATTCTCAAAATATTTAAAACACTTTCTAAATCTCATAGTAGTTTTCCTCCATTTTCGAAATCACGTAAAAATATTCTCTCATTATTCAAATCACATAGTGATTTTTGAACAATATTTCAGTCACGTAAAATATTTAAACGCTTTCCAAATCGCGTAGAAATATTTAAACATTTTTCAAATCGCGTAGAAATATTTTACTGTATTTCAAATCGTTTTCAAGTCCCTTTAGTTCTTCTTAAACTTAATTGCCTTTATCTTGATGATAACTAAGTCTAGAAGTATACTTCATATACCTATCATCCTCTCTTCTTCCTCTTGTGAAGACCATGTGACTGTTGTTCCACTTGAAACTAGTTGTAGGGATCCTCAACTGTTTTCTTTGAATGGCACTAATAGCATGATTCTGCCTCTTTCGATCAATAAAAAATAAGTTTCTCTTCTCCTGTTTCGATCACTTGAAATTATTCTAGTCAAACTACTCTCAAATTAGTTCGATTCTGTAACTTACTCACTCTTACTTCTTCAAACTTAGCTACATACTGACTTACCAACATACCATCTTGATCAAGTCTTTAGAGCTCTATCTCCTTGGCATTCTGCTCACCAAAGCTCTGCCTCCCTTTCTAACGTATAAGAGACAACCAAAACTCTTAGGTCACATGAACAAACCCCAACTATAGAGATTTTCTCTATTTTCTTAAGCCACCTATACCTACTCCAAACAAGTCTTACTTTCCCTTAAAGGATGTAGGGTTGGCCTTTCTAAACTTAGAGAGATTTGGGGAGTTTCAATCTTTTACTACCACTATACCATACATTGACTGCATTAGTGGTACTAGCTACTGAGATGAAATTATATACATCCCTTCTAAAACTCTGCTTGTGATAGCAACACACTTCCTCTTGGAAGTTACTATCTCTAGAACACTTTAGCCATATTAGTTGAACCTTTACTAGAAGAATTCCTATTTCTCCAAGTTTGCCTTAGTGAAGTAATGGTTACATGTAACGCCCCTTTTTCTCAGAACCGCGAAGAAGGAACGTCACACTATGATGCTTTGAAACATAAAACGTAATAAAATAAACTGCGAAAAATGGTGATTATTTTTAAATACGTTGACCTAGTTCATTTTACGATTATTTAAGATCCTTTGCAATTGCCACTATTTTTTTTGAATTATTATAAATTATGTCATTACCCTGTAGAGTCAAAAGTTGATTTTAAAAATCCATTACATATAAAGATAATAATTAGAATAGTCGTGATAAAAGAATTCGACATAAGGTAAATCATACACAATATATATATATATATATATATATATATATATATATATATATATATATATATATATATATATATATATATATATATATATCTATACTTATATGCATAAGCCTGTTTAGTTACATTTCAAAATATACAAAAAGCAAAGGCGTACTCACCCAAAGTTATACAAATATACCCCAGCATGTACAGCAGAACATCAGGCTTTCCTAAAAAGATAGTCGGTTAGCCATCAGTAGCTACCAATAGTATCAGCTCCTAAGACTAACGAGAAGGGACCGTAGAAGGGTCCTCCTCGGGGTCCTCTTCGTCTGATGAAACATCCATCAAAGCAACAGACCAACGAGCAGGAGCCCGAGCAGTGGACAAAAAGGAGTCATCACGTGGGGTGTAGTACATGTCAGCCCACATGTCCCTAACGGTCATGTAGAACTCTAACCAAATAAAAGCATGAAAATCTAAAACAGAGGCGTCATAACAACCCCATGCCAAGGACACCGTCAGCTCCCCATGGTACATGCAACAGTCCATCTGCACATTAATGTGCCAGCAGTCAGGGCCTCTGTGAAAAGTGATCCGTGTATAGCCCAAAAATCCATGGGGGGGCAACGTCATCCTCGATAACTTCAATCGTAGTCTGGCCAGAAGCCTAGAAACCCAGGAGCTTCCTTGTCTTCCTCACGAATGTCTTCTCAAGAGTACACAATCCAACAGAATACAAAAATAGAGAAAGTACAGAAAGAGGTGAGACACTCAGCTTTCATTACCAAAATGGTAGTAAGAAAATAAAACGGCGCTGGACGCCTACATATAATACAGTTCAACACCCAAGTTACAGTAACAATAGAGAGTAACAGTAAACACAGAATGACAATTAATAACAGTAAATATTATTAATCGACAAGTAGATGACATCAATATTTTTGATATTCAATCAGTTCAGGAAATCAAACAATTATTTTAATCATAACAGTAAACATATTCCCCAACTATAAATGCTCATGCATAATGAATCATGTGACTGACAGTTCATAATGCAAAAAGGTACCAAAATTCCTACTCTATGGAGCTAGACATAAACATTTTTAGAGTGAATGATCAAGGAGTAATGCCAATATATCGTCAGCCTTAAAATATGGTGTGCTTTATCTCATAAAAATGTTTGTGCAATTGGCTTATACGTGGCACCTCAACAGTTGATTGCGATATAAGACAACATCCCAGTCAGGATCGTCAGTGTATCGCATCGATCTATCCCACGGCCCCAGTGGAGCTACCACTGTCTATTGTGAGACACCTGCACCCTGACGCCCCCAGGGCTAACCACTATGACCCTACGCTTAGTCTACTCGCACCCGCATATAGGTGTTATTCAAACTCCTAGGCACATATAGTCTTTCTAACAATGTCCAATGGACAAATCATATGCATGATGACTCAATTTCAATCATGCATGTTCATCAATGATGCATTCATCATAAGCATACCACAATGGTGTACAAACATATATATACACAACATATTCATTTCTCAACATCATTACATCATGACATTCTCAAGTACGTAATCAACAAGTATTTAACCTATATAGGGATTCATAACAACATATAATCAATTCTCAATATCGATATGAAATCATAAATAGCTTATCAATTTCTACAAGTTCATATCTTGGGTTCGCATTTTCAAAGTCTTAAACGTTGGTCAATTATGAAAATTATAGTGTGAATTTCCCTTCAAAATTGTGGCCTTCTAAATGTTATTATCCACTTTAATTCTTTCACTTCATTAAGAATTATGCAAGTCTCTAAATCTTAGATTTCCAAAGATGCACCGAGGCATCATCTAACCTCAAGGTTTTCTCTCCAAAACCGTAGCCTTCAATGGTCTTCAAAGTGCACTTTTTCGTTCCATTTTATTTATTAGTTTCTTAATACTAATTTACTTAAATTTCAATTCATCAAGATCCATCCAAACCCTTATGGTTTCAAGCCAAAACCGTGGCTCCCTTTCAAGGTGTTCAATCCTTAAAATTTTCTATTTATTAATCTTAATGTTATCATTCAACATCTAATCACACAAGCATTAGTTATTTGTTCACAAAAACAATTTTCAACCCAAAACTCCATCCAAAACTTCAATTTAGCAACCCTAACATGATCAACACATTCAACACTTCTAATATATTCAAGATCACCAATCAAAATTTAATCAAATCCAAGAACACATGGACAAGCAAAAATCACAAAACATATGAACATACAAGGGTTCCCTCACCACCATTATTGGTTGAAGTGAGTAGTCTCCCTCTTACCTAAGGAAGAATAATGAAAATTACCTCCTTCAAGGCCCTTGAGGATTCAGTTTCAAGGCTCCAAGAACCCTAGGAATTTCCATCATCAAGAATCAATGTTAAGCATGGAAAAGAATGGATCTTTGGTCTCCAATGAGACCCTAGAGCCCGAAAATAAAGAGAACTGAGAAGAAAGGTGGAAGCTTTACCTCAAAGATGGAGACTTTGTTTTGGAAGGCAATGGAGAAAGGTTGAGTTTTTTAAGAAATTTTGTAAATGAAAGATGCAGAGGAGATGGAGGTGAGTAGGGAAAATGGTATCTGTGAAGAGAAAAGTGAAGCAAAATGGTGGAGGATGGGGGCTGCAAACCGTAGCTATAGAGGAGTGTAGAGAGAAGGAGGAGAAATGAAGAAGATGAAGTTTTAGAGAGAGAAGTGAATATGTTAAAGTGAGGATATTTTGTGAGTGTTAGGTTAAGTGTGTTAAGTCACATTTCCTTCCTTTGGGGCATGGGTAAGCCACGACATTGAGGGGAGAAAGAGAGGGAAATTTGTGGCTTCTCATGTAAGCCAAGGGCAAGGTGGTCTTTTGGCCAAAGCTTCTCAAAGAAACTTCTTAATTAGGGTACAAAATTTGAATTAAAGTGAGCTTGATTAGACATAAAGTAGATTGCATTAGGATAATGTGATAGAATTTTTTTTACATGTTATTATCCAATGGATAATTACTACAGTCAACAGAAGTCAGTATTAATTTATTTGACAGGTAAATTTTACACTGCGTTTTGTTATTTTGTCCATTAAATTTTTTTAAAAAACGTGAAACCTTATAAACTGTGTCCAGCCTCGGGTTTAGTAAGATCCCCCGTCAACGTTTCCACAGATCAAGGTTCTCAAAAAAAATATTTCATTTTCCCAACTCCGTTCTGTTTGTACGTAAAATGAGGAATAATATTCAAATATTTCACGTTCTCAGAAAAATCCCAAAAAATTCTAGAAAATCATAAATATTATAAAATGAATATTTATAATAAAATAAATAAATTTTGGGATCTTACAAAACTCTCCAACAAATAGGAATTCCGTCCTCGAAATTTTTATACATTAAAATAACTCTGGGTACTGCTCCTTTATTTTGTCCTCTAGTTCCCAAGTCACATCTCCAGTCGTCTCGTTCCAGATCACTTTCACTAATGAAATGTCTTTCCCCCGGAGTTGCTTCACTCTCCTATCCTCAATCCTTACAGGAGTTGTTTCATAAGTCAAGTTTTCCTTTAATTGTACCGAATCAAGTGCAATGACATGATCAGGACTTGGAATGTATTTTCGGAGTTGTGACACATGAAAGACATTATGGACATTTGAAAGGAAAGGGGGTAAGGCTATTTGGTAAGCAACAGGACCTACCCGACGAAGGATTTGGTAAGGTCCAAGGAATTTTGGAGTGAGCTTTCTAGATTTGAGAACCCAACTGACCCCAGTCGTAGGCGTGACTTTCAGAAACACATGCTCTCCTTCTTCAAATTCAAGAGGTTTTCTTCTTTTGTCTGCATAACTCTTTTGTCGACTCTGAGCTGTTCTCATCTTCTCCTGAATCATTTTGACTTTCTCGGTTGTCTGTTGAATGAGATCAGGTCCGACTGTAAGCCGCTCTCCATCTTGATACCAACATAATGGGGTTCTACACCTCCGTCCATATAGAGCTTCATTGGGTGCCATCCCTATACTTGAATGATAATTGTTGTTATAGGTGAATTCTACCAATGGTAAAATTTCATCCCAACCTCCAATTTGCTTTATAGCACAAGCTCTAAGCAAATCCTCCAATGACTGAATCGTTCTCTCAGATTGACCGTCCATATGAGGATAATATGCAGAACTCAACCGTAGCTTTGTCCCTATTGCTTCTTGAAGACTCTGCCAAAACTTCGATGTAAACCTCGGATCTCTGTCAGAAATGATACTTGTGGGTACTCCATGTAGTCTGACAACTTCACCAATGTACAATTGAGTCAACTTCTCCAATGGATATCTTATATTGATCGGCAAGAAGTGTGTTGACTTTGTAAGTCTATCCACAATCAACTAGATTAAGTCATATCCTTTTCTTGTCCTTGGTAATCCGACGACAAAGTCCATGACAATGCTATCCCATTTCCATTCGGGAATAGTCAAGAGTTGTAAAAATCCTGACGGTCTTTGATGTTCAATCTTTGTCTTCTAACAAACCAAACAAGATGATACGCATCTAGCGATATCTCTTTTCATTCCATGCCACCAAAAGAGTTTCTTCAAATCTTGATACATTTTGGTCATTCCAGGATGCATACTTAACTGACTCGTATGAGCATGTTCAAGTATATACTTCCTGAGTTCCTCATCTTTAGGCACACAGACCCTACCTTGGAATCTTAAAATTCCATCACTTCCTTCCTTTAACGTTGATACACCACCCTGCTTCGTAAGAACTTGTCATCTTTCTGCTTTTCTCGGATGTCTTCCAGCAAGTCATTCGAAATAGTGACCATATTCATGTAGATTTTTCCTGGCGTTAGCTCCATAAAAGACCATA
Source organism: Ormosia emarginata (assembly GCA_029884605.1). Lineage (NCBI taxonomy): Eukaryota > Viridiplantae > Streptophyta > Magnoliopsida > Fabales > Fabaceae > Ormosia > Ormosia emarginata. The sequence goes on along the minus strand of JAQQTP010000074.1, from coordinate 18,329,141 downwards.
CGTCTCTGAATTGTTCTATCAAGTCTTTCTCTCTTATCATCATGGTAGAAACAATTATTATCTTCTTACTCAAGGCATCGACCATCACATTCGCCTTCCCAGGGTGACACTGAAGTTGGAAGTCATAGTCTTTCAAGAATTCTAACCATCTTCGCTGCCTCATGTTCAGTTCTTTCTGATCGTACAGATATTTCAAGTTCTTATGGTCACTGAAGACGTTGAACATTGCTCCATACAGATAATGTCTCTATATCTTCAAGGCAAACACCACTGCAGCCAACTCCAAATCATGTGTTGGGTAATTCTTCTCATGCACTCACAATTGTCTCGAGGCATAAGCCACTTCTTTTCTGCCTTGCATAAGAACGCATCCCAAACCTTAGTACGAAGCGTCATAATACACCTCAAATGGTTCGTTTGGATTAGGCAGAACTAACACTGGAGAAGTAGTTAGTCTCCTTTTCTGCTCTTGGAAACTTCCTTCGCAAGCATTTGTCCATTCAAAAGCCTGATTCTTCCTGGTGAGTCAAGTGAGTGGTCCGGCAATCTTAGAAAATCCTTCAATGAACCTCCGGTAATATCCGGCTAATCCAATAAAGCTTCGAATTTTTGTTACCATCTTTGGCCTTTCCCATTGTAGTACAGCTTCAACCTTCGAAGGATCTACAACAATTCCTTCTCTTGAAATCACATGGCCCAAGAATTTCACTTCATCCAACCAAAACTCACATTTGGACAATTTAGCATACAACTTTTTCTCCTTCAAAATCTGAAGAACTATACTAAGATGTTCAGCATGATTCTCTTGATATTGTGAATAGATCAAGATGTCGTCGATGAAAACAACAATGAATCTATCCAAATAAGGACAAAAGATCCTATTCATATAGTCCATGAAGACAGCAGGTGCATTAGTCACACCAAAAGGCATTACCAAGTACTCGTAATGTACATAACGAGTACGAAAAGCCATTTTTGGAATGTCCTCCACTTTTACTCGGATCTGGTGGTAGCCCGATATCAAATCGATCTTGGAAAATACTACCGCTCCTTTCAACTAATCTATTAAGTCATCTATCCTCGGCAATGGATACTTGTTCTTGATCGTGACCCTGTTCAATTGACGATAATCCACACACAATCTCGAGGTACCGTCTTTCTTTTTAACTAGCAACACTGGTGCTCCCCAAGGTGATACACTGGGTCTCACAAATTGTTTCTCCAAAAGTTCTTTCAGTTGCTTCTTGAGTTCCACAAGTTTTACTGGCGACATATGGGAAGGCGCTATAGAAATAGGGCCAGCTCTAGGCACAAGGTCGATAGTAAACTCGATTTTCCTTTCTGGTGGCAAACCAGGTACATCTTTAGGGAAAACTTCAGGAAATTCTCGAACTACTGAGATCGCGTCCACATCTACCTCATTCTCAACTTTCAAAGAAGATAACAACATGTAACCCCGAGCTCATTCTTTCAAGAAAGCTTTCGCTTGGTTGGCCGTCACAAATCCAGAATTCTCCTCCAAAGGAAAAACTATGGTTTTTCTAGAACAATCTAATAGGATATGGTTGGCAGATAACCAATCCATCCTTAAGATCACATCTAATTGAGATAAGGGCAAACAGATCAAATCGACAGAAAAGGCTCGACCTTCAACAATCAATGGGCAATTTAAACAAACTTTGGCAGTGACAACGGGTTTAGCAGTTGGAGTCGAAACAGTCAAATCAAATGGCAAAGAAGACACAGGTAGACCAAGTCTTTTCATACAGTCATATGAAATGAAAGAATGAGTTGCACCAGAATCATACAGTACAATTAAAAGATTACCTTCAATGAGACCTTCCCCTTGTATAAGATCTTTGGATTTGGAGACTTTGGTACCACTCGGGGTGTAAACCCGACCTCCAGCCTGTGGTTTAGTGGTTCTAGCAGCATTGACAGAAGGTTCCGCCTTAGTTTGATTATAGTCACGGGAAACATGTCCCGGTTTCCCGCACCTAAAGCAGATGATCCTCTTGATAGTGCAATCTCTTGTGTAGTGCTCCTTCCCGCACTTCATGCACCTCGGTGTAGATACCACATTCTGACCTGTCTTTCCCGGGCTTCCACTAGGACTTCCACCCTGTGGTCTTTGTTGTTGATTTCTAGATGGTCTGGAATAGGGCTTCTTCTGGTAATGGCCAGCACTACCACTTCCTCTTCTTTGAGACCGAATTGGCCTAAAGTTTCTGTTTCTCACCTCACGCGCCTAGTCAAAACTTTCCACCTGGTAGCATGTATCAAGCAGCTCAAAAAATTGAGTAATCTTCAAGATTATGATGGCTCTTTTCACGTCATGTCTCAGGCCTTCTTCAAACTTTCGGCACTTCCAAGCTTCATTGGGTTGGTGTTGAAAGTAAGTTGAGAACCTCGATGTAACACCCCAAACTTCCTAAATATAAGACAGTAATTTTGACAGTTAACAGAATTCTACTGTTTAGTGATTTTTGTGTACTGTAAAATTATTTTGATTATTCCATGACTGCTTTTGATCGTTGTGTGTGATTTACTCCGTGTCAGGAAAATAATAATTTTCAGCCCGGGGAAAATTTTATGTAATTTAATTATTACTGTCAAGTCTTAATTATTTTACGTAATCTGATTTCATATTTGTGCATTTTCTAATTTTTGTGATTTTGTGTGTGATTATGAAACTTTTATATTATTCTGTTTATTTTAGCATTATCCGTTGGCCATCTGTGGGCCCAAGGAGGTTGTATGTGGACCCCGCATGGGTCCAGAAAGGTAAAATTTTTTTTATAATTAGAAAAATTCGTATTGCTGAGACGGAGACGGGGGATCTTACTAAACCTGAATCCAAAAACAGTTTTTAAAATTTTCTTTTACTGTGTTTTGCATTGTATTTAATTATCGGGTGATAAAAATACAGTAAAAATATTATTCGAATGGCAATAACAGATACAAAAATAAATATTGTACTGCGAAGTCAATATTAGTGGCTTGGATATCTACCATTGATGTAATCAACAGTGGAGACTTGATCTTGATTTAATCAACGGTTGAGATTTAGTCTTATAAAGTGGCAAGGACCATTTATAGCCCTTGGATGTAAAGTTTGAAGGAGTAATCTTGACCCTTCATTTTGCAGACACATCTAATGGCTAGGATTTCAAGGAGAAAAGATCCAATGGCCTAAATTAAGTCTTCTATCTAAGCCTAAACCTAGAAGCTACATTAAATCCTAACCATTGATCTAATCAATGGCTAAGATGACCTAAAATGGTGGCTAGGAGATTTGTTGCATTTTGAAGAATGCATGGACGGGGGGGACGGTTTTGGTGCTGCATTTAGGAGCTAAAGCAACATTGGAAGTCCATAATTGATCACCTTTGGTCATTATTGAATCATTCGTCATCTTTCCTAAAGCAAAGCTTAACAAAAATTGTCTTCATTTCTCTCCAAAACATAGCTCATGGCCAAGCACTCTACAACACCCTTTTACCACTCTTTTATTTCAAGCAACCATATTTCTTGAATCTACACCTAATTCTAAGACACTTTGTAGTTTACACCAAGTTCTAAATCTTTCATCTTCAAGGAGTTTTTCCAAGAGCAAGTTCTAGGGTTCTTAAGGTGAAGTTATGGAAAACTTCAATTTTTTTCTCTTCTTTTTCATGTTCTAAACCATGTTTGAACCATGGTTCCTCTTATTCAAGCTTAATATACTAATTTCTTTGTGTTTGTTTTGTGTTCAAGAGACTTTTGTTAGTGGAGATCTTGTTCAAAATACAAAGCAAGGAACTTTTTGTGGTTCTTCAAGAGGTAAGAGGGAGATCCATCTCACCAACCAAGTATGGTGGTGAGAGATGGTTTTATATTTGATGGATGGTGAATCCATGTAAGGATTCATATCCATGGTCATGTAATAATTTGTGTGTGTTTATGTGCTTTGATTATTTTCCTATGTTTGATATGATTTGCATGATTTTGCATGATTTTATTGCTTATATGGTATGCTTATAATATGCATGATGAAAGCATGTTGAATATATTATGGTGGATGTATGTTGAAACAAACAATTTTGGCTCCAAAGGCCATGGAGGAGACTACGGTTTTGAGCTCTAAAAATTAGGGTTCATGTTGAAATTTTTCAAGAACAAGGGAATTATGAACAAATTTCGGCCAAGACACCTCAAATTAGGTGTTCACAAATTTATATTTTCATGAATGATAAAATTGAAAGATTTGGGAAGCAAGGAAAATAAACAAAGGGTTTGATTTTCAAGAAACAATGTACACGGTTTTGGAGAAGTATTTTTATTAATTTATGTTGTGTAAAAACAAGAATGAAACTTAGTTGATTTAGAAGGAAAAATACAAGAATGATTTCAATGTTTATGTCCACAATTTTGAAGGCTTGTAATGCCTTGATCTTTATGAACAAAGTGATTTTCAAAGTGAAAATATAACTTGACTTAATACAAGAAATTTGGAAAGGGAATCAGAGTGTTTTAACACTTGAAAAATGGAATTTTCATTTGTGAATGGAAAAGAGAGGTTGAAATTGTTTGAACCTCAATTTATTTTAAAGAGGATTGATTTTTAGAATTGATTTGGAATTATAAAGAATACGTTGGTAACTTTGGGTTTTCTAACGTGTAACTCATTCTTTGGGTTCTGGAGAGCGTTAGTAAATTTTAAAGTTGAAAACATTGATTTAATTCAATGAAATGATGATTTTATGGAATAAATTATGAAAAGTATTTTCTTGAGTAAGAAATGTGTAAAATAATGTGAGAAGTCATATTATTTTGAGAAATGTTGAAAAGGAATTTTTAAACGTTGAGAAATATTTTACGAAGTTGAAAAATGATTTACGTAACTTAAAAACGTGATTTTTAAGCTACGCGATTGGAAAAACGTTTAAATATTTCCATGCGATTTGAAAAAATGTTGAAATATTTCTACGCAATTTGGAAAGAGTTTAAATATTTTTACGTGATTGAAATATTATTGAAAAATCACTACGAGATTTAAAAATGATGGAATATTTTTACGTAATTGATGAAAATGTTGAAAAATCTATATGTGATTTGAAAACGTAACTGAAATGTTACTAAATTGTGAAAACGCGACAAAAATGGTGCGCGACTATGAAAACACGATAAAATGATTTTCATGATTAAATATACAGTAAAATTATTGTTGAACCAGAGGATAAACACTGTATGAGATAAAGATAAATTTTGCCTATGATTGGCATTAGAGCATTTTATATGCATGAACTAGTGTATGAACACTGTATATGAATTTTTCCTATGATTGGCATTGGTGCATTGAACATGCATTGGAAAGGTCCGAGGGACAGTATAAAGCTATTTGCCTAGAAGAGACGTACACCTCTTGAGTGGGTGCGATATGCATAGTGTAAGTCACTTGTTGACCTTGGGGGCATCGGGGTGTAGGTTGCCTACATGGGTGGTTGGTAGCTCTTCTTCCCGTAAGTTAGACCAATGCAACGCACCGATGATCCTGACCGAGACACTATTCTTAATCGAGATCTCGTAAAGACTGTCGTGTATATGCTAGATGTGCAAATACAAATGAGAATTGTAGCACTTGGTCTGAGGCATTTTGGTGCAGACAGATCGTTCGGATCAACTTCTCTGAACTGAGTATTAGCTCTATGGAGTAGGACATTGAGTCTATGTGTGCATGCATGAAACTGAGCATTTATATCTATGTGATATATATTAATTGAGGAATATTGGCTATGACAATTGTTCTGTTAAGAAAATACTTGGATAATGATGATGATAATACTATTAATGGCATGATGGTAAATGTTATTTATTGTATCTGTTATTTAATACATTATGATGATGTCATAATTGTTATTATAGTATGATATATCTGTATGGTATGCTGTATGTATTATCTCTGTGCTACTATATTGGTATTGGCGTAGGTGATCTCACCTTTTTGAATGTTTATTTGGTACTGTAAATATATTTGTAAAGACACTGAGCAAAGGGTTGAACAAGAGGGTGAAGAAGAGCAGGCTCCAGAGGAAGTCGAGTTTTGATCGGATGGCATCCCGGTCAAGTTTCTTTGGTTACGTCAGATTGCAGTTCCACGGTGGAGCTAGAGCGTGGAGGACTAGTCCCAATGAGACGGGACTAATTTATGAGGGACACCTGATAGTAAACTTTAGCAGGATATTTTATGGGAATCCATTTTTCTCTGGAACTATTTTGTGCATGTGGAATTTTCGCTGTCTATTAGGTGGCATTAGGATACTAGAAACTATATCCCAACGGAAATTAGTATTGTGTTGTCAGCCCGGACACCTGTCCATAGGGCTACGTGTCAAATCGGATTCCTACTTGCTGAGGAATCTGAGGAGGACCCGTCTGAGGGTTCTGTTACTTAGTTAGACTTGGGCGAGTCTAAACTCTATTACAAACTATGTCTGTATATATTTAAGTGTGTTATCTAGTTTTTGAGAAATGGTTTGTATATAAATAATCCTGACAGTATGTTTGTAATGTATGATGATGTAAATTATGTGTGATGATGTATAATATTTTATTTTCCGCTAAGTTTATTTTATAGTTATCAAAGAGGAAAGAAAAAAAAATTACAACTCATATTTTATTACAACGTTACATTTTATAACTTGGGGGTAATTTGCTAATTAAGTAACATAAATGTGACATCCTACGGTGGGTGTTACATTAGTTGGTATCAGAGCCCAAGTTAGAGTCTTTTGGGTTTATGGTTAGGTCTGTCTTGTTTGTGTTGTGTAATTCTCTGTTATTGTTCTCTGAAAAGAAACAATATTGTTTGAAGATTAACCTTGCTTTCTTTGTGCTGTCCAGTTTGAGTAGAGAAAAGTAATGGCTGGACGAGGACGAGGACGTGTCAATACTGGTGCTGGAATAGGAAATATTGGTGATGACAACTAGAACATGGTTGTAGCTGTAGCAGCGATGCAACAGATGGCTGATGTCGTTGCACAAAAAAATCAAAGAGCAACTAAGGATGCTCACAATTTGTCTGAATTCCGTAAGAATAATCCACCGAAGTTTCGGGGAGAATTTGACCCGAAGAAAGCTGAATTGTGGATCCAGGAGTTAGAGAAAATATTTGAAGGTATGGGTTGTACTGATGAATGCAAGCTGACTTTTGCGACTTTTATGTTAGTCGGAGATGGTGAGAACTAGTGGGCAGGAGCCCGAAGATTGTTAGAAGCTGAAGGAAGAGTTGTGACATGGCAGCTCTTTAGGCAGAAGTTTTTGGCAATGTATTTTCCAGCAAGTGCGCGTCATGCTAAAGAGATGGAATTTCTTAGTCTGAGGCAAGGAGTAATGTCTGTTAGTGAGTATGCGGCAAAGTTCGAGAGCTTATCTAAGTTTTCGAGGTATTTCTAAATGCATCCAGATAAGGACTGGAAGTGTAGGAAATTTGAGGAAGGATTGAAGCTTGACATCAAGCGAGCTGTAGCAACCCTGGGAATTGAGCAGTTTCCAAAATTGTTGGACAAGTGCCGTAAGGTTGAGGAGATTGATCAACAGCGTGCGGCGAGAAACAAGAACTTTGGACCTACAAGATTCCAGAGAGGAAAGAGTAGTGGAGGAAACCGTTTTCAACAGAAACCATATACTAAACCGGCAGGAAATCAGAACCGGCAGTAATTTGTTGGAAGAAGTTCTGGTGGCAATAAGGCAAGTCAAGCTGGGACTCCTACGTATAACTGTTACAAGTGTGGGAAGAACCATCTGACCAAGGATTGTCAACATAAAGTAATAGTTTGTTTTAGATGTGGGAAACTTGGACATTTATCCAGAGATTGTGATCAGATTAAGAGGGAACCTTCTGTCGGAAATGTTTGTACTGCAAGGCCACAGGCGGGTGGTCGAGTGTATACTATGAGCGGAGAGAAAGCCACGAAATCTGAGGATTTAATCATGGAGGAGTGTGCTATTGAAGGTAATCCTTTAACCATACTCTATGATTCAGGAGCAGCACATTCTTTTATTGTATGTGATTCTGTGGAACATTTGGGATTGACTGTGACTACATTGCCATATGATTTGAGTGTTGCTACTCCTACTAATAAGCCTGTGATTAGTACAAAAGTATGTTTCAATTGCCCTGTATGTGTTAGGGATAGAATCTTTCACGTGGATTTGATATGTTTGCCTCTTTCCAAGTTTAATGTAATCTTAGGAATGGATTGGTTATCTTCTAACCATATCCTAATTGATTGTTCGAATAAGACGTTAGTATTTCCTGAGGCTAAAGATCCTAGATTCCTAATGGCAACTCAAGTAGAAGCTTGTTTGAAGGAAGGAGATCATGGGTATCTATTGTTGTCTTCTTTGGAGGTTCAGTGTGAAGATGTCTTAAAGGATATTTCCGTGGTTAATGAATTTCTTGAGGTATTTCCTGAAGATATACCTGGACTACCGCTAGAAAGGGAAATTGAGTTTGCTATTGATTTAGTACCTGGAGCTAGACCTATATCTATTGTCCCATATCGGATGTCACCGGTAGAGTTGGCGGAGCTTAAGAAACGACTAAAGGATTTATTAGAAAAGCAATTCGTGAGACCTAGTGTGTCACCATGGGGAGCTCCAGTATTATTGGTTAAGAAGAAAGACGGAACTTCTCATCTATGTGTAGACTACCGACAATTGAACAAGGTTAAGATTAGGAATAAATATCCACTTCCAAGGATTGATGATCTGATGGATCAATTGCGAGGAGCCGTAATATTTTCCAAGATTGATTTACGATCTGGATATCACCAGATTCGTGTGAAAGTGGAAGATATTCCCAAGACTGCATTTCGGACGAGATATGGGCATTATGAATATCTAGTGATGCCGTTTGGTGAGACAAATGCACCCGCCATATTCATGGACTTTATGAACAAAATTTTTCGTTCGTACTTGGATAAGTTTGTTGTTGTCTTTATAGATGACATTTTGATTTATTTTCGAAGTCAGCAGGAACATGCTGAACATCTCAGAGTGGTTCTCCAGATTTTAAAGAAGAATAAGTTGTATGCCAAGTTGTCCAAATGTGAATTTTGTTTAAGCGAAGTTCAATTTTTGGGACACGTGATATCGGAGGAAGGAATTGAAGTTGATGCTTCAAAAGTAGAGACAGTTTTGGAATGGGAAAGACTGAAGACTACAATAGAAATTCGTAGTTTTATCGGATTAGCTGGTTACTATAGACGGTTCATAGAGGGGTTTTTGAAGATAGCAGGACCTCTTACCCAACTTACACGGAAGAATCAACTGTTTGTATGGACTGATGCATGCGAAGAAAGTTTTTAAGAGTTGAAAAGACGATTGACTACTTCACCGGTATTGATTTTACTTGATCCGAATGAACCTTTTGATGTATATTGTGATGCTTCGTACCAAAGATTAGGTTGTGTACTTATGCAGAATCGTAAGGTGGTGGCTTATGCTTCAAGGCAGTTGAAAAATCATGAGAGGAATTATCTGACTCATGACTTGGAGTTGGCAGCTATGGTGTTTGCGTTGAAAGTGTGGAGACATTTTCTCTATGGAGCAACATTCACTATTTTTAGTGATCATAAAAGTTTAAAGTATCTGTTTGACCAGAAAGAGTTGAACATGAGACAAAGGCAATGGCTAGAGTTTCTGAAGGACTACGACTTTCAGTTACAATATCATCCCAGAAAGGCGAATGTTGTAGCGGATGCGTTAAGCAGGCAAATGCTTAATGTTTCTGTTATGATGATCAAGGAGAAGGAACTGATAGAAGAATTTTAGGATATGCGTTTGTCTGTAAAACTGACGCTGGGCAGAATGCATTTAAACATGATCACCATTTCAAATGATTTGATGGATAGAATACGAGATGGACAGAACAGTGACCAGTACTTGCAAGAAGCAAAAGAAGCAAAGAGCCAAGGTGCAGAGGTGGAATTTAGCGAAGGTGGGAATGGAATTTTGAAGTTTCAAGGCAGAATTTGTGTGCCTAATGATCCAGAAATTAGAAGATTGATTTTGGATGAAGCTCACAGGAGTAAGTTGAGTATGCATCCAGGAGCAACAAAGATGTACCAGGATTTAAAACAATTATATTGGTAGCAAGGAATGAAGAAAGATGTTGCTGAGTATGTATCATCCTATTTAGTCTGTCAGAAGGCTAAGGTGAAACATCAAAGACCTTCGGGAATGTTGCAACCTTTGCCTATACCTGAGTGGAAATGGGATAACATAGCAATGGATTTTGTGTCAGGACTACCAAAAACTCGGAAAGGTCATGATTCTATTTGGGTAATTGTTGATCGGCTTACCAAGTCGACGCACTTTTTACCGATTAATATTAAGTACTCGATGGAAAAATTAGCCCAAGTGTACATCAGTGAAATTGTTAGACTTCATGGTGTACCATCCAGTATTATTTCGAATTGAGATCTGAGGTTTACATCGAGATTTTGGAATAGTCTGCAAGAAGCGATGGGAATAAAGCTACGATTGAGTTCTGCTTACCATCCACAGACTGATGGTCAGTCAGAAAGAACGATTTAGTCGTTAGAAGACTTGTTGAGAGCTTGTGTTCTGGAAGAAACTGGTTGTTGGGATGAATTTTTGCCATTGATAGAGTTCACATACAACAATAGTTTTCATTCGAGCATAGGGATGGCACCCTATGAGGCATTGTATGGAAGATGATGCAGAACACCATTGTGTTGGTATCTGGACGGAGAAAGTGTTGTATTAGGACCAGAGATTGTTCAATAGACAATTGAGAAAGTGAAGATAATACAAGATAAGATGAGAATAACTCAAACTCGACAAAAGAGCTATGTTGATAAAGGGAGAAAATCGCTTGAGTTTGAAGAAGGTGACCATGTATTTCTACGAGTGACACCTATGACTGGTGTTGGACGAGTGCTTAAGTCCAAGAAGCTCACTCCAAAGTTTATCGGGCCATATTAGATTTTATGTCGAGTAGGTCCGATAGCTTATCAGATTGCATTACCACATTTTCTGTCAAATCTTCACAATGTATTTCACGTATCGCAACTACGAAAGTATATTCCTGATCCTACCCATGTTATCGAGCTAGACACAGTACAACTGAAGGAAAACTTAACCTATGAAACATTTCCAGTCAAGATTGAGGATCGAAGAACAAAGCAACTTCGAGGTAAGGAAATTTCATTGGTTAAAATCATTTAGAACGATGTAAGTGGTGAAGCTACATGGGAACTAGAAGAAAAGATAAAAGAACAGTATCCGTATTTATTCTGAGGTGTGAAATCAAGTTTATTAAGTTTCGAGGACGAAACTTCTTTTTAGAGGGGGAGTATTGTAACACCCCAAACTTCCTAAATATAAGACAGTAATTTTGATAGTTAACAGAATTCTACTGTTTAGTGATTTCTGTGTACTGTAAAATTATTTTGATTATTCCATGACTGCTTTTGATCGTTGTGTGTGATTTACTCCATGTCAGGAAAATAATAACTTTCGGGCTGGGGAAAATTTTATGTAATTTAATTATTACTGTTAAGTCTTAATTATTTTACGTAAACTAATTTGATATTCGTGCATTTTCTAATTTTTGTGATTTTGTGTGTCATTATGAAATTTTTATATTACTCTGTTTATTTTAGCGTTATCCGTGGGCCATCTGTGGGCCCAGGGAGGTCATATGTAGGCCCCGCATGGGTCCAGAAAGGTAAAAAATTTTCTATAATCAGAAAAATTTGTACTGTTGAGACGGAGACAGGGGATCTTACTAAACCTGAATCCAGAAACAGTTTTTAAAATTTTCTTTTACTGTGTTTTGCACTGTATTTAATTATCAGGTGATAAAAATACAGTAAAAATATTATTCGAATGGCAATAGCAAATACAAAAATAAATATTATACTGTGAAGTCAACATTAATGGCTTGGATATCTACCATTGATGTAATCAACGGTGGAGGCTTGATCTTGATTTAATCAACGGTTGAGATTTAGTCTTATAAAGTGGCTAGGACCATTTATAACCCTTGGATGTAAAGTTTGAAGGAGTAATCTTGACCCTTTATTTTGGAGACACATCTAATGGCTAGGATTTCAAGGAGAAAAGATCCAATGGCCTAAACTAAGTCTTCTATCTAAGCCTAAACCTAGAAGCTACATTAAATCCTAACCATTGATCTAATCAATGGCTAAGATGACCTAAAATGGTGGCTAGGAGATTTGTTGCATTTTGAAGAATGCATGGAAGGGGGGGACAGTTTTGGTGCTGCATTTAGGAGCTAAAGCAACATTGGAAGACCATAATTGATCACCTTTGGTCATTATTGAATCATTCTTCATCTTTCCTAAAGCAAAGCATAACAAAAATTCTCTTCATTTCTCTCCAAAACATAGCTCACGGCCAAGCACTCTACAACACCCTTCTACCACTCTTTAATTTCAAACAACCATATTTCTTGAATCTACACCTAATTCTAAGACACTTTGTAGTTCACACCAAGTCCTAAATCTTTCATCTTCAAGGAGTTTTTCCAAGAGCAAGTTCTAGGGTTCTTAAGGTGAAGTTATGGAAAACTTCATTTTTTTCTCTTCTTTTTCATGTTCTAAACCATGTTTGATCCATGGTTCCTCTTATTCAAGCTTAATATACTAATTTCTTTGTGTTTGTTTTGTGTTCAAGAGACTTTTGTTGGTGGAGATCTTGTTCAAAATACAAAGCAAGGAACTTTTTGTGGTTCTTCAAGAGGTTAGAGGGAAATCCATCTCACCAACCAAGTATAGTGGTGAGAGATGGTTTTATATTTGATAGATGGTGAATCCATGTAAGGATTCATATCCATGGTCATGTAATAATTTATGTATGTTTATGTGCATTGATTATTTTCCTATGTTTGATATGATTTGCATGATTTTGCATGATTTTATTACTTATATGGTATGCTCATAATATGCATGATGAAAGCATGTTGAATATATTATGGTGGATGTATGTTGAAACAAACAATTTTGGCTCCAAAGGCCATGGAGGAGGCTACGGTTTTGAGCTCTAAAAATTAGGGTTCATGTTGAAATTTTTCAAGAACAAGGGAATTAATTTTTGGTCACTAAACTAAGGTGAATTTCGGCCAAGACACCTCAAATTAGGTGTTCACAAATTTATATTTTCATGAATGATAAAATTGAAAGATTTGGGAAGCAAGGAAAATAAACAAAGGGTTTGATTTTCAAGAAACAATGTACACGGTTTTGGAGAAGTATTTTTATTAATTTATGTTGTGTAAAAACAAGAATGAAACTTAGTTGATTTAGAAGGAAAAATACAAGAATGATTTCAATGGTCATGTCCATGATTTTGAAGGCTTGTAATGCCTTGATCTTTATGAACAAAGTGATTTTCAAAGTGAAAATATAACTTGACTTAATACAAGAAATTTGGAAAGGGAATCAGAGTGTTTTAACACTTGAAAAACAGAATTTTCATTTGTGAATGGAAAAGAGAGGTTGAAAGTGTTTGAACATTAATTTATTTTAAAGAGGATTGATTTTTAGAATTGATTTGGAATTATAAAGAATACGTTAGTAACTTGGGGTTTTCTAATGTGTAACTCATTCTTTGGGTTTTGGAGAGCATTAGTAAATTTTAAAGTTGAAAACCTTGATTTAATTCAATGAAATGATGATTTTATGGAATAAATTACGAAAAGTATTTTCTTGAGTAAGAAATGTGTAAAATAATGTGAGAAGTCATATTATTTTGAGAAATGTTGAAAAAGAATTTTTAAACGTTGAGAAATATTTTACAAAGTTGAAAAATGATTTACGTAACTTAAAAACGTGATTTTTAAGCTACGCGATTGGAAAAACGTTTAAATATTTCCACGCGATTTGAAAAAATGTTGAAATATTTCTACGCAATTTGGAAAGCGTTTAAATATTTTTATGTGATTGAAATATTGTTGAAAAATCACTACGTGATTTAAAAGTGGTGGAATATTTTTACGTCATTGATGAAAACGTTGAAAAATCTATATGTGATTTGAAAACGTAATAGAAATGTTACTAAATTGTGAAAACGCGACAAAAGTGGTGCACGACTATGAAAACGCGATAAAATGATTTTCACGATTAAATATACAGTAAAATTATTGTTGAACCAGTGGATGAACACTGTATGAGAAAATGATAAATTTTGCCTATGATTGGCATTAGAGCATTTTATATGCATGAACTGGTGTGTGAACACTGTATATGAATTTTGCCTATGATTGGCATTGGTGCATTGAACATGCATTAGAAAGGTCCGAGGGACTGTATGAGGCTATTTGCCTAGGAGAGACGTACACCTCTTGAGTGGGTGCGATATGCGTAGTGTAAGTCACTTGTTGACCTTGGGGGCATCGGGGTGCGAGTTGCTTACATGGGTGGTTGGTAGCTCTTCTTCTCGTAAGTTAGACCGATGCAACGCACCGATGATCCTGACCGAGACACTATTCTTAATCGAGATCTCGTAAAGACTGTCGTGTATATGCTAGATGTGCAAATACAAATGAGAATTGTAGCACTTGGTCTGAGGCATTTTGGTACTGACAGATCTTTCGGATCAACTTCTCTGAACTGAGTATTAGCCCCATGGAGTAGGACATTGAGTCTATGTGCGCATGCATGAAACTGACCATTTATATCTATGTGATATATATTAATTGAGGAATATTGGCTATGACAATTGTTCTATTGAGAAAATACTTGGATGATGATGATGATAATACTGTTAATGGCATGATCGTAAATGTTATTTATTGTATCTGTTATTTAATACATTATGATGATGTCATAATTGTTATTATAGTATGATATATCTGTATGGTATGTTGTATGTATTATCTCTGTGCTACCATATTAGTATTGGCGTAGGAGATCTCACCTCTTTGTATGTTTATTTAGTACTGTAAATATATTTGTAAAGACACTGAGCAAAGGGTTGAACAAGAGGGTGAAGAAGAGCAGGCTCCAGAGGAAGCCGAGTTTTGATCGGATGGCATCCCGGTCAAGTTTCTTTGGTTACGTCAGATTGCAGTTCCACGGTGGAGCTGGAGCGTGGAGGACTAGTCGCAATGAGACGGGACTAATTTATGAGGGACACCTGACAGTAAACTTTAGCAGGATATTTCATGGGGATCCGTTTTTCTCTGGAACTATTTTTGTGCATGTGGAATTTCTGCTGTCTATTAGGCGGCATTGGGATACTAGAAACTATGTCCAAACGGAAATTAGTATTGTGTCATCAGCCCGGACACCTATCCATAGGGCTATGCGTCAAATCGGATTCCTACCTGCTGAGGAATCTGAGTTTGAGGAGGACCCGTCTGAGGGTTCTGCTGCTTAGTTAGACTTGGGCAAGTCTAAACTATGTTTGTATATATTTAAGTGTGTTATCTAGTTTTTGAGAAATGGTCTGTATATAAATAATCCTGACAGTATGTTTGTAATGTATGATGATGTAAATTATGTGTGATGATGTATAATATTTTATTTTCCGCTAAGTTTATTTTGTAGTTATCAAAGAAGAAAGAAAGAAAAAATTACAACTCATATTTTATTACAATGTTATATTTTATAACTTGGGGGTAATTTGCTAATTAAGTAACATAAATGTGACACCCTACAGTGGGTGTTACACTCGACAAGCTCTTGAACTTAGCAGCATATTCTCCCACGGTCATATTTCCTCGTCGCAAACTCAGAAATTCCATTTCCTTCGCATGCCTAGCACTTTCAGGGAAATACTTATTCAAGAACGTCTCTCTAAACACTTCCCAAGTAACTGCCCGATTCTCAGCTTGCAACAACCTTTGCTCTCCTATCTACCACTCCTCAGCGTCTCCAATTAGCATAAATGCCGCATAGGTCACCTTTCTGTTATCGGCACA
Source organism: Ormosia emarginata (assembly GCA_029884605.1). Taxonomy (NCBI): domain Eukaryota; kingdom Viridiplantae; phylum Streptophyta; class Magnoliopsida; order Fabales; family Fabaceae; genus Ormosia; species Ormosia emarginata. The sequence continues at coordinate 18,313,186 of JAQQTP010000074.1, read as the reverse complement.
ATTCATGCCAGTAAATGTCTTTTCTAGCTCTTTGATCCAGAGAGTGGCTTTCTCAAGATCAAACTCTCCTTTGAATTACGGAGGGTTCATGCGATGAAACTCTGCCAAATTCTAGGCATCAGCTGTAGCCTCCAGTTGTTGTGCAGTCCTCGCCTGCTGTTGAGCCATTTGTTGATTCTGTTGTAGTATTGCTTCAGTCATTTTCTGTATCGCTTCAATTGCAGTAGCCATGTCTCCTCTGCGAGCCATACTTTCTCTCAAATCAAACTACACAAAACACAGAGAAAAGTCAGATGTATCCTTACGGAATACCAAACACAGAGAATCACACAGCACAAACAAGACAGTCCAAAACCACATGACCCACAAGAAAATCTAAACCAGGAGCTCTGATACTAAGACAGTGTAACACACCTTTTTCTCAGAACCGCGAAGAAGGAACATCACACTATGATGCTTTGAAACATAAAATGTAATAAAATAAACTACGAAAAATGGTGACTGTTTTTAAATACATTGACCCAGTTCATTTTACAGTTATTTAAGATCCTTTGCAATTGCCACTTTTTTTTTTTGAATTATTATAAATTATGTCATTACCGAGTAGAGTCAAAAGTTGATTTAAAAATCCATTACGTATAAAGAAAATAATTAGAACAGTCACGATAAAAGAATTCGACATAAGGTAAATCATACACAATATATATATATATATATGTATATATATATATATATATATATATATATATATATATATATATATATATATATATATATATATATATATATATATATATATATATATATATATATATATATATATGTATATCCATACTTATATGCATAAGCCTGTTTAGTTACATTTCAAAATATACAAAAAGCAAAGACGTAACCATCTAAAGTTACACAAATATACCCCAACATGTACAGCAGAATGTCAGGCTTCCCCAAAAAGATAGTCGGTTAGCCATCAGTAGCTACCAATAGTATCAGCTCTTAAGATTGACGAGAAGGGACCGTAGAAGGGTCCTCCTCGGGGTCTTCTTTGTCCGATGAAACATCCATCGGAGAGACAGAGCAACGGGCAGGAGCCCGAGCAGTGGACAAAAAGGAGTCATCACGTGGGATGTAGTACATGTCAGCTCACATGTCCCTAACGGGCATGAAGAACTCCAATCAAACAAAAGCATGAAAATCTAAAATAGGGGCGTCATAATGACCCCATGCCAAGGACATCGTCAGCTCCCCATGGTACACGCAATAGTCTGTCTGCACATTAATGTGCCAGCAGTCAGGGCCTCCATGAAAAGTGATCCATGTATAGCTTAAAAATCCATGGGGGCACGACGTTATCCTCGATAACTTCAATCGCAGTCTGGCCAGAAGCCTAGAAACTCAGGAGCTTCCTTGTCTTCCTCACGAATGTCTTCTCAGGAGTACACAATCCGATAGAATACAAAAATAGAGAAAGTACAGAAAAAGGCGAGACATCCAGCTTTCATTACCAAAATGGCAGTAAGAAAACAAAACGGTGTTGGATGCCTACATATAATACAGTTCATGCACCCAAGTTACAGTAGCAATAGAGAGTAACAGTAAACACAGAATGATAATTAATAACAGTAAATATTATTAATCGACAGGTAGATGACATCAATATTTCTGATATTCAATCAGTTCAGGAAATCAAACAATTATTTCAGTCATAACAGTAAACATATTCCGCAACTATAAATGCTCATGCATAATGAATCATGTGATTGATAGTTCACAATGCAAAAAGGTACCAAAATTCATACTCCAAGGAGCTAGACATAAACATTTTTTGGAGTGAATGATCAAGGAGTAATGCCAGTATATCGACAGCCTTAAAATATAGTGTGCTTCATCTCATAAAAATGTTTGCGCAATTGGCATATACGTGGCACCTCGACAGTTGATCGCGATATAGGACAGTGCCCCAGTCAGGATCGTCGGTGTGTCGCATCGGTCTATCCCACGGCCCCAGTGGAGCTACCACTGTCTATTGTGAGACACCCGCACCCCGACGCCCCCAGGGCCAACCACTATGACCCTACGCTTAGTCTACTCGCACCCGCACATAGGTGTTATTCAAACTCCTAGGCACACATAGCCTTTCTAACAATGTCCAATGGATAACTCATATGCATGATGACTCAATTTCAATCATGCATGTTCATCAATGATGCATTCATCATAAGCATACCACAATGGTGTATAAACATATATATATAGAACATATTCATTTCTCAACATCATTACATCATGACATTCTCAAGTACGTAATCAACAAGTATTTAACCCACATAGGGATTCATAACAACATATAATCAATTCTCAATATCGATATGAAATCGTACATAGCTTATCAATTTCCACAAGTTCATATCTTGGGTTCGCATTTTCAAAGTCTTAAACGTTAGTCAATTATGAAATTTATAGGGTGAATTTCCCTTCAAAACCGTGGCCCTTTAAATGTTATTATCCACTTTAATTCTTTCACTTCATTAAGAATTATGCAAGTCTCTAAATCTTAGATTTCTAAAGATGCACCAAGACATCATCTAACCTCAAGGTCTTCTCTCCAAAACCGTAGCCTTCAATGGTCTTCAAAGTCCAATTTTTCATTCCATTTTATGTGTTAGTTTATTAATACTAATTTACTTAAAGTTTAATTCATCAAGATCCATCCAAACCCTTATGGTTTCAAGCCAAAACCATGGCTCCTTTTCAAGGTGTTCAATCCTTAAAATTTTCCATTTATTAATCTTAATGTTATCATTCAACATCTAATCAAACAAGCATTAGTTATTTGTTCACAAAACAATTTTCAACCCAAAACTCCATCCAAAACCGTGGCTGTAACACCCCAAAATTTACTTTTCTACTATCAGAATTCATTATAAAATATTTGTGATTTTTTGGAATTTTTCTGGAATTTTCTGAGAATATGGAATATTTTAATATATTTCTCGTTTTACGTGTGTACTGAGTCGAACCGGAGAAATAAGACATTTTCTCCGAGAACCTTGAACTATGGAAACATCGACGGGAGATCTTATTAAACCCGAAGCCGGACACAGTTTACAAGGTTTCACATTTTTCAAGAAATCTTAACAGATGAGATAATAAAACACTGTAAAGAATTTATCTGTCAGATTTGTCAATGCTGACTTCTGCCAACTATAATCACGTCCAATAAATAATAACAAGTAATAAAAATCTTATCGCATTATTCAAAAATTTCCTTGTGTCAAACCCCTTTTAGCCTTATTTTTAAGAAGGAAGAAAAAGAGAAATTAGTTAATTAAAACCCTTGCAGGAAGTTTCCAAGAAGCTTCCTATTTGACACATTTTTCTCTCTCCCTTCTCCACTCTTCTACGACAGAGGCTATAGGAAAGCCTAAGTAATACCTCTTTTCTTCCTAATATCACACTCTCACTTTTCTAAACCCCAAATATCCATTTCCTCTCTTCTCCTTTTCTTCTCCACCGTGCAACCACTCCTGGAGGCAGCCATTCTTTGCTTGCTTCACCATCAAAGACTCTTGCTTCCTTACACCATTTCAAGTCCTCTCTTGCTGCCATCTTTTGGTTCTTCTTCTTCTTCCATTTCTCTTCCACCATTGAAGCTAAAGCTTGGAGCTTTAAGGTAAAGCCTTCAACTTTCTTCCATTTTCTTGCTATTTTCGTTTCTCTTGGCCACCTTGGTGACCAAGAACCTATTTTTCATGGTTTGAGTGGATATTGTGGTGATCACTCACATTGGAGTTTTCTTGAAGGGGGAAAACGAAAATCTAGGGCAAGAAGGAATGGCACATTGTGTTGTTTTCCAAATAGGTAAGAGGGAGATGATCCTCTTCAACCAATCTTGGTAGTAAGGGAATGTCTTGTATGTGTGTTGTTATTGATTTTTGAATCCATGTATAAAGTTCTCTCATTTTTATGTTGTTCTTGATGATAGTGCATTTTGTTGGGTTTGAATGATTTATTGATGCCTCTTGCATGATTTGAAGGTATATTTAAGTATCTTGTTGATTAAATATGATGAGGAATGGTTTGGTTTGAGTTAAAGGACTTGGAGAACTCTGTTTTCTACAAGTTTACGCATGGTAATCGATTACACGGGGCTTGTAATCGATTACCAAGCTCTTAAGGATATAAAATCGTGATTCTGGAAATCTGGTAATCGATTACGTCTGCTGTGTAATCGATTACAGAGATTCTATTTAGCTTGTAATTGATTACAAGAGTAGTGTAATCGATTATCAAGCCTCGGATGTCACGAAATGGTGCTTCTAGGAATCACGTAATCGATTACAACTTGTGGGTAATCGATTACGGAGGTTCTGTCTAATTGGTAATCGATTACCACGGTTGTGTAATCAATTACCAGGGTCTTGAAGTTACGAAACGTGGTTCTGGGAATCACGTAATCGATTACAATGAGATTGTAATCGATTACAGAGATTCTGTTCCTTGGGTAATCGATTACAAGGGTGATGTAATCGATTACCAAGACCAAAAATGAGATTTTTGAGCTGGAAATGATTGAGATTATGGTTCTTTGTCCTTTGTAACTCAAACATAACCTAAAAACCCTGGATTCAAGGATTTTACTTTACTTAATTGTGATAGGAATATGCATTCATACCAATAGAGAAGAAATGATTTTGAATATGGAATTCTTGGATCCATGACATGGAAGTTGTGGTATGTGTGTAATGAGAATTATTGATGTAGTACTCAATGAGATAAGAATGATGATGTGCCATTGAGGCAATGTTTTAATAAATGTATGGTCGATATGTCATGTTGGACATTGAATAATGCTTATGTGCCATTGAGGAGAGGCTTATGCTGAATGCATCATTGATGAACATACATGATTGGACATTGTGTCGTCATGCATGTGCTGTCCGTTGGACATGGTTAGTAAGGCGATGTATGCCTAGGAGTTTGAATAACACCTATGTGCGGGTGCGAATAGACTAAGCGTAGGTGTCATATGTTGTTGACCCTGGGGGCGTCGGGGTGTGGGTGTCTCACAATAGACAGTGGTAGCTCCACTGGGGCTGTGGGATAGACCAATACAACACACCGACGATCCTGCCTGAGACGCTGTCCTATGTCGCGATCAACTGTTGAGGTGCCATGTGTGAGCCATTTTACGCAAATGTTTTTATGTGATGAGCACACTATTTTTAAGGCTAACGATACACTTACATAACTCCTTGATCATTCTCTCCGAAGATGTTTATGTCTAGCTCCATGGAGTAGGAACTTTGGTACCCTTGTTGCATTGAGAGTTGTTAGTCACATGGTCCATTGAGCATTCATGATTCGTTAATGTGTTTACTATTATGACTGTGATATTTATTTGATTCTTGGTAATGCTAATGTTGTTGGCTGGCTATAGATAATGTTAACTACTATTCTTTGTTGCTTTACTCTCATTAATTGCTTTCATGTATTACCGTACTTGTATGTATTAACTGTGTCTTATGTGGGCGTTCGACGCCGTTTATTTTCTTGCTGCCATGTTGGTACTGAAAGCTGGGAATCTCACCTCTTTCGGTAATTTTCTTTATTTTGCATTTTGGATTGGATCGTATGCTCTCAAGAAGACGTTCGTGAGGAGGATAAGGAAACCACTGAGTTTCAAGGTTTCTGGCCTTATCTCGACTGAGATCGAAGTTGTTGAGGATGTCATTTCGACTCCGTGGACTTTTTGGCTACGTGCGGATCAACTTTCTTGGAGGTCCGGACTGTTGGCATATCAACGTGCAGACTGATCGATGTGTATACCATGGCGATGTGATGGTGTCCTTAGCATGGAGACGTTATGACGCTCCTGTTATAGATTTTCATGGTTTTGTATGGCTGGAGTTCTATATGCCCGTGAGAGACATGTAGGGTGAAATGTATTATACCCCTCGTGAGGATTCCTTTTTGTCTACTGCCCGGGCTCCTGCCTGCTGTTCTATCGTCCCGATGGATGTCTTATCGGACGTCGAAGACCTTGAGGAGGATCCATCTACGGTCCCTTCTCATTCCAGGCAGTCTTAGGGTTGGTTTTAAAATGATGGCTACTGATGGCTATCCGTTTATTTTGAGGGAGACTGACATACTACTGGATTAGTGGGTATATATTTGTATCTCTTGGGGTAGGTACACATTTTGCTTTTTGTACATCTTTTGGAAATGTAATTTAAACAGGCTCGTGCTTCTGGTATAAAATATGTAATTATCCATATTGTGTATGGTCGTATGTTTCATCCCATGTTGATTTCTCTGTGACATTTTTGATAAGAAGTTTTATATGAAAGAGGAACTTTTAATTTTAACTCAATCACGCGATATAATTACAAACAGGTGTATATGTACATTAAATGGAAGTTTTAACCGGATTTATGTTAAAGAAAAAAAAATGTTCAAACTTTACGTAATCATTTGTGCATCATTTCACTATAGTGCGACGTTCCTTCTTCTTACCCATTATGACTAAAGGAGAAAAAGGGGCGTTACATTGTCTTGGTATCAGAGCTCCCGGTTATGTTTCTTTGGGTCGTGTGGTTTTGGACTGTCTTGTTTGTGTTGTGTCATTCTCTGTGATTTTACTGTTTGGTATTCAAATGAATACATCTGACTTTCTCTGTGTTTTGCGTAGTCTAATCTGAGAAGAGGCGATGACTCGTCGGGGTGATATGGCTGCTGCCATAGAGGCAATACAGAAGATGGCCGAGGCAATGTTACAACAGAACCAGCAGACAGCTCAATAACAGGCTAAGGCTGCATAACAGCTAGAGGCTACAGCGGATATTCAGAACTTGAAAGGATTTCGTCGCGCTAATCCTCCACAGTTTAAAGGGGAGTTTGATCCGGAGAAAGCTACATTGTGGATCCAAGAGTTGGAGAAAATATTTACGGGTATGAATTGTGCTGATGATAGGAAGGTGACCTATGTCGCATACATGCTGATGGGAGAACAAAGGCTACTGCAAGCCACAAACAAGGTGATAACCTGGGAAGTGTTCAAAGAAAGGTTCTTGAACAAGTATTTTCCTGAAAGTGCCAAGCACGCAAAAGAAATGGAATTTCTGAGGTTGCGACAGGGAGGCATGACTGTGAGCGAATACGCCGCCAAGTTTGAGAACCTGTCCAGATTTTCAGCCTATTTTCAACTTCAACCCAATGAAACTTGGAAGTGTCAGAAGTTTGAGGAAGGCTTGAGGCATGATGTGAAGAAAATTGTGATAGCCTTGAAGATTTCTCAGTTTTCTGAGCTACTCGACACTTGCTGCTGATTGGAAAGTGTGGAACAAGAACGTGAGGCGAGAAACAGGAACTTTGGGCCCGTTCGGTCCCAAAGAGGTGGTGGTAACTCGAGTCGTTATCAAAAGAAGCCTTATTCCAGACCCTCTAGAAGCCAACAACCACAAAAATTTCAAGGAGGAAGCCCAACTGGAAGCCCTGGAAGGATGGGTCAGAATGCTACAACTACTCTGAGATGCATGAAATGTGGGAAGGAGCATTTCACAAGGGACTGCACAATCAAAGGATTTATTTGCTTTCGGTGCGGGAAACCTGGTCACGTTTCTCGAGACTATAACCAGACCAAGGCAGAACCATCCGTCAATGCTGCTAAGACTTCTAAACCACAAGTTGGAGGCAGAGTCTACACCCTGAGTGGTGCTGAGGCCTCTGAATCTGAGGATCTAATACAAGGAGAAGGTATCATTGAAGGTAGTCTTTTAATTTTATTGTATGACTCTGGTGCTACTCATTCTTTCATTTCACATGATTGTGTGAAAAGACTTGGATTGCCTGTGTCTTCTTTACCTTTCGATTTGACAGTTTCAACTCCTACTACAAAACCTGTAGTCACTACTAAGGTGTGTCTAGGTTGTCCTTTAATCGTGGAAGGTCAAATCTTTTCTGTCGATTTGATCTATTTACCATTATCCCAACTAGACGTGATATTAGGAATGGACTGGCTATCTGCTAACCATGTCTTGTTAGACTATTCCAGAAAAATAATAGTTTTCTCTTTGGATGAGGATTCTAGATTTTTTACTGCTAACCAAGTGGAAGCTTTTCTGAACGAAGGAGCTCGAGGATACATGCTGTTATCTTCTTTGAAAGTTGAGAGTGAAGTTGATGTGGACGCAATCTCTGTTGTTCGAGATTTTCCTGAGGTTTTCCCTGACGATGTACCTGGTTTGCCATCGAAAAGAGAGGTCGAGTTTGCTATCGACTTGGTACCTGGAGCTGGTCCTATTTCTATGGCACCTTACCGTATAGCACCAGCAGAACTCGTGGAACTTAAGAAGCAGTTGGAAGAGCTCCTAGAGAAGCAATTCGTGAGACCTAGTGTGTCACCTTAGGGAGCACCTGTATTGTTGGTCAAGAAGAAAGATGGGACTTCAAGATTATGCGTGGACTACCGTCAGTTAAACAAGGTTACGATCAAGAACAAATATCCATTGCCGAGGATAGATGACTTGATGGACCAATTGAAGGGAGCAGTTGTGTTTTCCAAGATCGATCTACGATCGGGTTATCACCAAATCAGAATGAAAGTGGAAGATATTCCCAAGACGGCTTTTCGTACTCGTTATGGTCATTATGAGTACCTGGTGATGCCTTTTGGTGTGACAAATGCACTTGCGATATTTATGGACTATATGAATAGGATCTTTCGTTCTTACTTGGACAAATTCGTCATTGTCTTCATCGACGATATCTTGATCTATTCACAAAGTCACGAGGACCATGCTGAACACCTCAACATAGTTCTCCAGATCTTGAAGGAAAAAGAGCTATATGCGAAACTATCCAAGTGCGAGTTTTGGCTAGATGAAGTGAAATTCTTGGGTCATGTAATCACAAAGGAAGGAATTGCAGTGGATCCTTCAAAGGTAGAAGCCGTACTACAGTGGGAAAGACCAACTACAGTTACGGAAATCCGAAGCTTCATTGGTTTAGCCGGATACTACCGGAGGTTTATTGAAGGGTTCTCCAAAATTACGAGACCGCTCACTCAACTCACCAAGAAAGACCAAGCTTTCGAATGGACAGATTCCTGTGAAGGAAGTTTCCAAGAGTTAAAAAGGAAGCTGACTACGTCACCAGTGCTAGTCTTACCGAATCCTAGTGAACCATTGGAAGTGTACTGTGATGCTTCGTATCAAGGTTTGGGGTGCGTTCTCATGCAAAACAGAGGAGTGGTAGCTTACGCCTCAAGACAACTGCGAACGCACGAGAAGAACTACCCAACACACGATCTAGAGTTAGCTGCAGTGATGTTTGCATTGAAGATATGGAGACATTATTTGTATGGAGCCACATTCAACATCTTTAGTGATCACAAAAGTCTGAAGTACCTGTACGATTAGAAAGAGCTGAACATGAGACAGCGAAGATGGCTAGAATTTTTGAAAGATTACGATTTCCAACTTCAGTATCATCTTGGAAAGGCGAACGTGGTGGCCGATGCTTTGAGTAGAAAGACGATTAGTGTTTCTACTATGATGATTAGAGAAAAGGACCTGATAGAGCAGTTCAGAGATATATGGTCATTTGTAGAGTTAACACCAGGTAAAATCTGCATGAATAGGATCACTATCTCGAATGACCTGATGGATGATATTCGAGAGAAACAAAAGGTCGATAAATTCCTGCAAGAAGAAAGAGAATTGATGAGGCAAGGTGGTGTATCAACATTGAAGGAAGGATGCGATGGGATTTTCAGATTCCAAGGAAGGGTCTGTGTGCCTAAAGATGAAGAACTTAGAAAGTACATACTTGAACATGCTCACTCGAGTCAGTTGAGTATGCATCCTGGAATGACCAAGATGTATCAAGACTTAAGGAAGTTATTTTGGTGGCATGAGATGAAAAGAGATATCGCTAGATGCGTGTCATCTTGTTTGGTTTGCCAGAAAACGAGGATTGAGCACCAAAGACCAGCTGGATTACTACAACCCTTAGCTATTCCTGAATGGAAATGGGATAGCATCGCCAAGGACTTTGTTGTCGGGTTACCAAGAACTAGAAAAGGATATGACTCAATATGGGTAATAATGGATCGACTTACGAAGTTAGCTCACTTTCTGCCAATCAACATAAGTTACCTCGAAGTTTTGGCAAAGTCTTCAAGAGGCTATGGGAACAAAGTTGCGGTTAAGTTCTGCCTACCATCCGCAAACTGATGGTCAATCAGAAAGAACAATTCAGTCGTTAGAAGATCTATTGAGAGCTTGTGCGATAGAGCAAACTGGAGGTTGGGATGAAATCTTACCATTGGTGGAATTCACCTACAACAATAGTTACCATTCAAGTATAGGGATGGCACCCTATGAGGCTTTATATGGGCGGAGGTGTCGGATGCCTCTGTGTTGGTATCAAGATGGAGAATGGCTTACCGTTGGACCTGAACTCATTCAGCAGACAACTGAGAAGGTTAAAATGATTCAGGAGAAAATGAAAACGGCTCAGAGTCGGCAGAAGAGTTACACGGACAAAAGAAGGAAACCTCTTGAGTTCGAAGAAGGAGAACATGTCTTCTTGAAAGTCACACCTATGACTGGGGTCGATCGTGTCCTCAAATCTAGAAAACTCACTCCAAAATTCCTTGGACCCTACCAAATTCTTCGTCGGATAGGTCCTGTTGCTTACCAACTAGCTTTACCCCCTTTTCTTTCAAATCTTCATAATGTCTTTCATGTGTCACAACTCAGAAAATATATCCCAAATCCTAATCATGTCATAGCACCTGATTCTGTACAATTGAAGGAAAACTTGACATATGAGACAACTCCTGTAAGGATTGAGGATAAGAGGACAAAGCAACTCAGAGGAAAGGACATTGCACTAGTGAAGGTAATCTAGAATGAAGCAACTGGAGATGTGACGTGGGAGCTGGAAAACAAGATGAAGGAGCAATATCCCGAATTGTTTTAAGGTATGGAAAATTTCGAGGACGAAATTCTTATTTGTTGGGGAGAGTTGTAACACCCCAAAATTTACTTTTCTACTATCAGAATTCATTATAAAATATTTGTGATTTTCTGGAATTTTTCTGGAATTTTCTGAGAACATGGAATATTTTAATATATTTCTCGTTTTACGTGTGTACTGAGCGGAACTGGAAAAATGAGACATTTTCTCTTAGAACCTTGAACTATGGAAACGTCGACGGGAGATCTTACTAAACCCGAGGCCGGACACAGTTTACAAGGTTTCACATTTTTTGAGAAATCTTAACAGATGAGATAATAAAACACTATAAAGAATTTATCTGTCAGATTTGTCAATGCTGACTTCTGCCAACTATAATCACGTCCAATAAATAATAACACGTAATAAAAATCTTATCGCATTATTCAAAAATTTTCTTGTGTCAAACCCCTTTTAGCCTTATTTTTAAGAAGGAAGAAAAAGAGAAATTAGTTAATTAAAACCCTTGTAGGAAGTTTCCAAGAAGCTTCCTATTTGACACATTTTTCTCTCTCCCTTCTCCACTCTTCTACTACAGAGGCTATAGGAAAGCCTAAGTAATACCTCTTCTCTTCCTAATATCACACTCTCACTTTTCTAAACCCCAAATATCCATTTCCTCTCTTCTCCTTTTCTTCTCCACCGTGCAACCACTCCTCGAGGCACCATTCTTTGCTTGCTTCACCATCAAAGATTCTTGCTTCCTTACACCATTCCAAGTCCTCTCTTGCTGCCATCTTTTGGTTCTTCTTCTTCTTCCATTTCTCTTCCACCATTGAAGCTAAAGCTTGGAGCTTTAAGGTAAAGCCTTCAACTTTCTTCCATTTTCTTGCTATTTTCGTTTCTCTTGGCCACCTTGGTGACCAAGAACCTATTTTTCATGGTTTGAGTGGACATTGTGGTGATCACTCACATTGGAGTTTTCTTGAAGGGGGAAAACGAAAATCTAGGGCAAGAAGGAGTGGCACATTGTGTTGTTTTCCAAATAGGTAAAAGGGAGATGATCTTCTTCAACCAATCTTGGTAGTAAGGGAATGTCTTGTATGTGTGTTGTTATTGATTTCTGAATCCATGTATAAAGTTCTCTCATTTTTATGTTGTTCTTGATGATAGTGCATTTTGTTGGGTTTGAATGATTTATTGATGCCTCTTGCATGATTTGAAGGTATATTTGAGTATCTTGTTGATTAAATATGATGAGGAATGGTTTAGTTTGAGTTAGAGGACCTGGAGAACTCTGTTTTCTGCAAGTTTACACGTGGTAATCGATTACACGGGGCTTGTAATCGATTACCAAGCTCTTAAGTATATAAAATCGTGATTCTGGAAATCTGGTAATCGATTACGTCTGCTGTGTAATCGATTACAAAGATTCTGTTTAGCTTATGTAATCGATTACAAGAGTAGTGTAATCGATTACCAAGCCTCTGATGTCACGAAATGGTGCTTCTGGGAATCATGTAATCGATTACAACTTGTGGGTAATCGATTACGGAGGTTCTGTCCAATTGGTAATCGATTACCACGGTTGTGTAATCGATTACCAGGGCCTTGAAGTTACGAAACGTGGTTCTGGGAATCACGTAATCGATTACAATGAGATTGTAATTGATTACAGAGATTCTGTTCCTCGGGTAATCGATTACAAGGGTGATGTAATCGATTACCAAGACCAAAAATGAGATTTTTGAGCTGGAAATGATTGAGATTATGGTTCTTTGTCCTTTGTAACTCAAACATAACCTAAAAACCCTAGATTCAAGGATTTTACTTTACTTAATTGTGATAGGAATGTGCATTCATACCAATAGAGAATAAATGATTTTGAATATGGAATTCTTGGACCCATGACATGGAAGTTGTGGTATGTGTGTAATGAGAATTATTGATGTAGTACTCAATGAGATAAGAATGATGATGTGCCATTGAGGCAACGTTTTAATAAATGTATGTTTGATATGTCATGTTGGACATTGAATAATGCTTATGTGCCATTGAGGAGAGGCTTATGCTGAATGCATCATTGATGAACATACATGATTGGACATTGTGTCGTCATGCATGTGCTATCCGTTGGACATGGTTAGTAAGGCGATGTATGCCTAGGAGTTTGAGTAACACCTATGTGCGGGTGCAAATAGACTAAGCGTAGGTGTCATATGTTGTTGACCCTAGGGGCATCGGGGTGTGGGTGTCTCACAATAGACAGTGGTAGCTCCACTGGGGCCGTGGGATAGACCAATGCAACACACCGACGATCCTGCCTGAGACGCTGTCCTATGTCGCGATCAACTGTTGAGGTGCCATGTGTGAGCCATTTTGCGCAAATGTTTTTATGTGATGAGCACACTATTTTTAAGGCTAACGATACACTGGCATAACTCCTTGATCATTCACTCCGAAGATGTTTATGTCTAGCTCCATAGAGTAGGAACTTTGGTACCCTTGTTGCATTGAGAGTTGTCAGTCACATGGTCCATTGAGCATTCAGGATTGGTTAATGTGTTTACTATTATGACTATGATATTTATTTGATTCTTGGTAATGCTAATGTTGCTGGCTGGCTATAGATAATGTTAACTACTGTTCTTTGTTGCTTTACTCTCATTAATTGCTTTCATGTATTACTGTACTTGTATGTATTAACTGTGTCTTATATGGGTGTTCGACGCCGTTTATTTTCTTGCTGCCATGTTGGTACTGAAAGCTGAGAATCTCACCTCTTTCGGTAATTTTCTTTATTTTGCATTTTGGATTGGATCGTATGCTCTCAAGAAGACGTTCGTGAGGAGGATAAGGAAACCACTGAGTTTCAAGGTTTTTGGCCTTATCTCGACTGAGATCGAAGTTGTTGAGGATGTCATTTCGACTCCGTGGACTTTTTGGCTATGTGCGGAACAACTTTCTTGGAGGTCCGGACTGTTGGCATATCAACGTGCAGACTGATCGATGTGTATACCACGGCGATGTGATAGTGTCCTTAGCGTGGAGACGTTATGACGCTCCTGTTATAGATTTTCATGCTTTTGTATGGCTGGAGTTCTATATGCCCGTGAGGGACATGTGGGGTGAAATGTATTATACCCCTCGTGGGGATTCTTTTTTGTCTACTGCCCGGGCTCCTGCCCGCTGTTCTGTCATCTCGATGGATGTCTCGTCGGACGACGAGGACCCTGAGGAGGATCCAGCTACGGTTCCTTCTCATTCCAGGCAGTCTTAGGGTTGGTTTTAAAATGATGGCTACTGATGGCTATCCGTTTATTTTGAGGGAGCCTGACGTACTACTGGATTAGTGGGTATATATTTGTATCTCTTAGGATAGGTACACATTTTACTTTTTGTACATCTTTTGGAAATGTAATTTAAACAGGCTCGTGCTTCTGATATAAAATATGTAATTATCCATATTGTGTATGGTCGTATGTTTCATCCCATGTTGATTTCTCTTTGACATTTTTGATAAGAAGTTTTATATGAAAGAGGAACTTTTAATTTTAACTCAATCACGTGATATAATTACAAACAGGTGTATATGTACATTAAATGGAAGTTTTAACTGGATTTATGTTAAAGAAAAAAAAATGTTCAAACTTTACGTAATCATTTGTGCGTCATTTCACTATAGTGCGACGTTCCTTCTTCTTACCCATTATGACTAAGGGAGAAAAAAGGGCGTTACAGTGGCCACCATGTTAGGGTAAGAACCTCCAAAATTTTCATTTAGCAACCCTAACATGATCAACACATTCAACACTTCCAATATACTCAAGATCACAAATCAAAATTTAATCAAATCCAAGAACACTTGAACAAGCAAAAATCACAAAACAGATGAACATACAAGGGTTCCCTCACCACCATTATTGGTTGAAGTGAGTAGTCTCCCTCTTACCTAAGGAAGAACAACGAAAATGACCTCCTTCAAGGCCCTTGAGGATTCGGTTTCAAGGCACCAAGAACCCTATGAATTTCCATCATCAAGAATCAATGTTAAGCATGGAAAAGAATGGATCTTTGGTCTCCAATGAGACCCTAGAGTCCGAAAATGAAGAGAAATGAGAAGAAAGGTGGAAGCTTTACCTCAAAGATGGAGACTTTGTTTTGGAAGGCAATGGAAAAAGGTTGGGTTTTTGAAGAAATTTTGTAAATGAAAGATGTATAGGAGATGGAGGTGAGTAGGGAAATGGTATTTGTGAAGAGAAAAGTGAAGGAAAATGGTGGAGGATGGGGGCTTCAAACCATAGCTATGGAGGAGTGTAGAGAGAAGGAGGAGAAATGAAGAAGATGAAGTTTTAGAGAGAGAAGTGAATAGGTTGAAGTGAGGATATTTTGTGAGTGTTAGGTTAAGTGTGTTAAGTCACATTTCCCTCCTTTGGGGCATGGGTAAGCCGCGACATTGAGGGGAGAAAGAGAGGGAAATTTGTGGCTTCTCATGTAAGCCAAGGGCAAGGTGGTCTTTTGGCCAAAGCTTCTCAAAGAAGCTTCTTAATTAGGGTACAAAATTTGAATTAAAGTGAGCTTAATTAGACATAAGTAGATTGCATTAGGATAATGTGATAGGGTTTTTATTACATGTTATTATCCAATGGATAATTACTATAGTCGATATAAGTCAGTATTAATTTATCTGACAGGTAAATTTTACACTGCATTTTGTTATTTTGTTTGTTAAATTTTCTCAAAAAATATGAAACCTCGTAAACCGTGTCTAGCCTCGGGTTTAGTAAGATCCCCCGTCGACGTTTTCACAAATCAAGGTTCTCGGGAAAAATATTTTATTTTCCCAGCTCCGTTCAGTTTGCATGCAAAACGAGGAATAATATTAAAATATTCCACGTTCTCAGAAAAATCCAAAAAAAATTCTAGAAAATCACAAATATTATAAAATGAATATTTATAATAAAATAAATAAATTTTGGGGTGTTACATTACCTATACACACTATGTGTGATAGTAACCATTAACATTCAAACCAAAGACCTATCAACTTGCCTAAGCTTAGTAAGTCCATACCCTGGCTCAACAGGATGAACTGCTCTGATACCAAAATATAACAGCCTAATACCGGAAACCTAGTATATCTGACATATACCTAGATAAGCAGTGTTAGCCATATTACTTCTAACTTATATATCAACTAATCCATAATATTTAAACAAATAATTATGGAGAGTCATAACTGAAAGTCATACATATATATGTAACATCCTTAACTCTATTACTAATAACGTATCCGAAAGTATGCATCAGTAATTTAAATTAAGCATGTCACGTATTAATTAACATAATATATATAAAAATAAATATAAGATATATACAAAATATGAGTTTGTTATAGGTGAAATATTATATATATATCATAAAGTACAATATACAAAGTACATTACAGTACACATTATTCACATAATCTGTTACAAGTACTAAATATACAACACAAAATACAAAACAACATCGAAAACTAATTTACGTCTTCATCTTCTGTCTCCTTGTTGAAGAACACACTCCTGGAAATATTACAAAAATACAAACAGAAAAGGGGTGTGAATTATAAGAATTCTCAGTAGTATTATTTAAAAAAAAAGTGACATCGTAATACCTCCAGTTGCTTTGGAAAAAAAATCATTTTAAATTTTATTTATAAAATAAGAAGGTGGCAAAAGCCAAATCCAGCCAAATCCAGCCCTTCCTCTTCTCAAGGCAAAAATCCAATTAATCATTTAATGAAATCAAATTTATCATTCAATAAAAAAAACAATAATTTATATAGTCACGTAATACATATCATTCACCACACATCAATTTTCTTCAAACTTAAATATCATCATCAATCATTTCTTATTATTAATCATCATCAAAAGGTAGTGAGGGAACATCTATCCTCATGCTACCATAGTAATGAGAGAATCATCATTCCTCTTTCAATATATCGCAATTCAAAATCAATGAGGGAATCATCATTCCTCATCTAATACATCTCAATTCAAAATCAATGAAGGAATCATCTTTCCTCATCTAATACATCTCAATTCAAAATCAATGAGGGAATCATCCTTCCTCATTTAATATATCTAGGGTAAAGAAGGAATCATCCTTCCTCAAATTACCTTTTTTCTTGGATAGGGAGGGAATTATCCTTCCTCACACTATCCATTCCATACATCACATTTTATAAGTTCTCAACAAGTATTTAATTTACAATTGCACAATACAAGCATTCAAAGGCTAGTACTTCCTTCATAAACTCTTAGTGCCTCAATTAATCAATATCAAGCACAAGGAATTAAGAATATGTCACAACTAAGGTTCACAATAAAACCATCTTTACAAATTCATCATTTACACATAATTTTCTTAATCAACTTAATTACTAAATGAATATGGAAACATAGATTGTTCTTGGTGTATTCCTCAAGAGATGCTGCAAAAATATCCACAGCTTTCTATTGAATTGCAAGAGGTTAGCATTCCTCAATTTCATGTGGTTGATAATTTAAATTGGAATCCTTCAATTTCTGGTTGCCTATCTCTAAAAGAGGCTTATCAGTTTCTGCATAAAGGAAATCAGGTTGTTCATTGGGGTAAATTGATTTGGAATAATGTGATCCCTCCTTCTAAATCCTTTGTTCTTTGGAGGTTACTTAATAGGAAGGTCCCTACTGATGATCAATTGTGGTTAAGGGGCTGCAACTTGGTTTCTATGTGCTGCTTATGTGAGTCTAGCTATGAAACTGCAGACCACCTATTTTTCCAATGCCACTTTGCATCTCAAATCTGGTTATGGCTTAGCAACTGTCTCAGTATGCCTATTGATACAAGTTTTGTCTTCTCTATTTTATTTTTGTGTAATAAAAGCTGGGGATCTCAAACAAAAGAAGTCATTTTAGCTTGCATTGTGTATTCCATTTGGACTCTCTGGTATATCAGAAATTGCATAAGGTTTGAAGGTAGAAAAATCTCTCTGCATTCTGCTATTAACATGATTCAAGCAAATGTCTCCCACATAGGCAATTTATCAAAGGGTTCCATCTCTTCAGACATTTTGGATTCTATCATTCTGAATAAGTTTAATGTTAAAGGAAATCGTTCAGCTGCTCCTAGGATTATTGAGGTCAACTGGAACCCTCCAAATACTTATTGGATCAAAGTTAACATTGATGGGACTGCAAAGGGTTCTCCAGGCACTGCTGCTTGTGGAGGTATTTTCTGAGGTACAAATTCTGCAACCCTAGGCTGTTTCGCATTTAACATTGGTGTCTCATATGCTATATATGCTGAGTTTCTTGGTGCAATTATTACAATTGAAATTGCTTACAGTAAAGGATGGCATAGGCTTTGGTTAGAATGTGACTCCAAGCTTGTTATTGATGCCTTTAAATCTTTGAAGATTGTGCCTTGGAAACTAAGAAATAGATGGCTCAATTGTTTAGTTTTAACAATGAAAATGTCCTTCATTTGTTCGCGTATATACAAAGAAGGAAATGTTTGTGCTGATAAGTTAGCAAATTATGCCACTTCCATTCAGGGTTTATTGTGGTGGGACTTAATTCCTAACTTTATTAAGGGAGATTTCTTTCTGGATAGGGTTGGACTCCCTTGTTATAGATTCTCTTGATGCTCTTTTTGCCATGGGTTTGGTTAATGCCCCCCCCCATGTTTTTGTATTCTTTTCTTTTTTAATATTAATTTAGGTATGCTGCAGATGATTGGCATTGCCTGAGGTGCCAACCTAGTTGGGATTTCTTGCATTGCATTGATGCCTTTGCATGCCTTTTTTGCTTAAAAAAAATATAGAAACATAGAGATTTACAAAAAAAATTAATAAAAACATCCTTTACTTGAGCTTGGCCATAAGGCATCATGACATAATTCATACACAAATCAAAGTCAATTTAATCTAATTAGCAGTTGTGAATTTTATGGCATGACCAAACATAATCATAGTAAATAAATGTGTGCATCAAAGTCTATAAAAGTGTCTTGGCCATGAAAACCAATACACCCATAGTCAAGGTGGGTCACAGTTTCTCAACACAAAATTAACATTTCAAAGTCACGGTCAAGCCTTTCTAACAAACCAATGTGCACAAGGTAATTACATTGAAAATCAACACATTCAACAACCAACAATTTCTTTCTTCATATGGTTTAGCCGTGAATTATGTGCTCCAAAATACAATCAATACTACAATTTTTATTCAAGAAATCATAAAAGAAAAAGAACTAGGGAAAGGTAGAAAAAAAAGAATCAAAAGGTCAATAAATATTTTCTCGTTTTTTGTTCCTTACCATGGCCTACAAAAGATCATTAACCAGAAGTTTAAGTCAAAAACAAGAAAGAAAGAAGAGCAAGGCAAAAACCAAAACCCCTACCTTGATTCATCTAGCCTGCCAAGCTTGGTCTTCACTTTCTCTTCACTTTTTCCTTCTTTTTCTTTCCTTCTATTCTCCTTCTTTCTTTTCTATTTTGAGCTCTATTCTCAGCCTTTTGTTGGGTTGTTTAGTAGTGAAGAATGGTGAAGAAAAGAGCAAGAAAGAACTATATTAATTGTTGAGGAAAATGGAGAATGAAATATAGAAGTCAATGTTTGAAATTTAGTAGCCGTGTATGTTGCTTCTTCCTTCTATTTTTGTGCTATGTCTACATAGGGGAATGGTGCAGAAAATGTGTGGAAAGGTCTTGAGAATAGTAGAAAAATGTAGAAACTTGGAATCGTAGTGGACGAATGAAAGATAAAACAAGCAAATGGTTCTGAAACTTTTTTATCTGTTACATACTTTTTAATCTTCCAAAATTGAGTTTTCAAGCTGCCATAAGTGTTATGAAAAATTTTAGAACTCATCTTAGTTCTCAGATCTATTTTTTCATAACTTTCCATACACTGTTATTTATCAATTGAGCTTCATTACTCGATCCCGAATTGAATTAAACCGAGAGATTTCGTAATAAGCTTACTAATACTTATCTTGGTTAATATTTATACCAAAATGTTCTCCATGTCTTACTTGTCATATCTACGAAATTTCTTAATTTTCTGAGTTACCTAGCTGATCCATAACTATTCCAGCTATTTCTTAGCAGTATCCTTAAAAATACCAAACTGACTCTGTTGCTTCTCCAAAATTTTCTTCGACTCTTATCAATGGTTCTTAGCTAGGAAATAAATTTTTCATATTTATTTCCATCATATCAACTGATTTGGTAGATACTTTAATTATTCTCTTGTATTCAGTGTTACCAAATTACACTCAAATTAGTTTAGAAAATTATTCGAATTAATAGATATTTTTTACCAGTATTACTGAGCTACTATAACACTGATTAAAGCTATTAGTTAGGGAGGATGTTACAATATACAACATTTACATTTTCAAAGCAAATATAAATAATTACATAAGCTTTGAAACTAGAAACAATGAAAACTAAACTGATCTAGTTCTTCTGTTACTTCATCTTCTTACTCTCTTGTACGACCTTGACCTGCTTAACCATGAAACATAAACGGGGTGAGAACATAAAAATTCTCAGTAATAAAGTATACATCTCTTGGTACTATAGAAACATACACAAGGTAAATTTATAAACTATAATCTTGCAACTTACTATTGATATCAAACGAGAGTCTTTACAATGGTAAGATATCAATTTCACTTAACAAATACTTGTCCTACAACTCCACCAAAAGCAAAGTACTTATCTCACTCCTTTGCAAGGTCAAGGGGCTTGCCTCACTCCCTTAGTTAGGAATTATGGTAAACTATAGTTCAACCTTAGTGACTAAGGGATCCATCTCTTGCGATGATTCAATCTTAAGGAAACCAACTCGTGCTATGGTTCAACGTATAAGGGAACCAACTCTTGGATCAACCTTATTACATAAGGGTTCCATCTCTATGGATCAACCTCATTGCATAAGGGTTCCATCTCTATGAATTGTGGTGTCCCGGGGCCGACGAGGGTAGGGAGTGGACGCTGGTGTAAGAGAAGCACGTATAAGGAGTGGCTCCTAGCAGGCTTCTAGGCGAAAGGTTCCATGAATGAACTGAATACGCACCAGAATGAGAGGGATTCAGAGACTGTGTAGGTATGGGACTATATAGTTGAGGATGGCTTAAACGAATTGATTAGGCGTAGCCATATCAATAAGTTGCAACTTCTTTTCGGGAGCCTAGATCATAAGAACTCCATGGTTAAGCATGCTTGACCTGGAGCAATTGTGCGAAGGGTGACCTCCTGGGAAGTTTCCTAGGATGCGTGTGAGTGAGGACAAAGCGCGCTGAAAAGACCTGTGTTGGTTTGTGAAAACACTCATCAATCTTACAGGCAGTCCTGGGATGTTACAGATGGTATCAGAGACAGGACCTCTCCCAGTACAGTGTGGTTCGAGGACGAACCAAGCGGAAGTGGTGGGCATGTGGTGTCCTGGGGCCGACGAGGGTGGGGAGTGGATGACGGTATAAGAGAAGCACGTACAAGGAGCGGCTCTTGGCAGGCTTCTAGCCAAAGGGTCCCATGAATGAACTAAATATGCACCGGAATAAGAGGGATTTAGAGACTGTGCAGGTATGGGACTGCATAGTTGAGGATGACTTAAAGGAATTGATTAGGCGTAGCCATATCAACAAGTTGCAACTTCTTTTCGAGAGCCTAGATCATAAGAACTCTATGGTTAAGCGTGCTTGACCTGGAACAATTGTGGGATGGGTGACCACCTAGGAAGTTTCCTAGGATGCGTGTGAGTGAGGACAAGGTGCGCTGAAAAAACCCGTATTGGTTTGTGGAGACACTCATCAATCCTACAGGCAGTCCCGAGATGTTACATGGATCAACCTCATTACATAAGGATTTCATCTCTATGGATCAACCTCATTACATAATGGTTCAATTTCTATGAATCAACCTCATTGCATAAGGGTTCCATCTCTATGGATCAACCTCATTACATAAGGGTTCCATAACTTACTATGGTTCAACTTTGATAAACAAAGGAACTACTCTTGGTAAACACTCCACTCAATCCCAACTTATGAGAGAATAGAGTATTTGAATTATGGTTCAACTTCATAAATAGAAGAACCAACTTTTACAATAGTTCAACCTTATAAACAAAGGAACCAACTCTTGCTAAACACTCCACTCAATCCCAACTTAATGAGAGAATAGAGTATTTGCTGAAAAACTTGTATATTTTGTAACATCCAAACTGGGGATGTCACATTTACGATAAATATAGTAAACCTTTACCCAATTTATAAAGCATTTTCTTAATATATAATAATAGAAGTTGTGAAAATTTTCTTTTTGAACATTATGTCATAAAATAAAATAAATAGAACATGAAATAAAACTAACTATTACATACAGACCATAATTATACATAGGGTATTGTCTTTAATAGGTACAAATAATTTACACACTGTAAACTATTTAATAAAGCAGTAAACTATCTGGTTTAAAGCAAACTATAAACTAGCCCAAGTATAACTTTAAAAGTTCTAATCCTCCGAAGGATCCTCCTATGGGAGATCATCGGAAAACAGAAAACTCCGATAAAACCATACTAAGTCACAATCAATCCATATGATATGGATGATCTCGAGGCTCGCCCTCCTCAAATTGCTCGTTCGGTTGCTGCTCCTCCTCCAGGTACAAACAATTTAGAGGTTGCTCTTCTACCACTTCCTCTTCCTCAAAATCTTTACGGAACATAAAAATAATACAAAAATTACATATAAAGAGGTGAGACAATCTACATCATTACCAGCATAGCAGTAAAGAAAACGACAAAACATACAGATATAACAATTAAAACAACAAATCATATTATCACATCATACAAAATATCTCAAACCAAATATAAATGTCATATAACGATGCAGACCCCAAATGCAAATGTACACAGACTCATCCCTACTCCATGGAGCTAAACACAATAACATCTAAGAGAATGATCCGAAAGATCTGTCCGTACATCAGGCTGCCCCAGCCAAATATTACACAGTCGTACATCGTGTAAACAGTACACAGTCAAAATGTCGTGCACAACAGGCATTGTACCAAACAGTCTCTACAAGATCTTGATTAAGAATAGTATTTGTCGAGATCGCTAGTGCGTTGCCCGTTACCACGGCCCAGAGGAGCTACCAACTGTCCACATGTGGAATCCTCCGCACACTAATGCCTCCAAGTTCACTGAATGAACCACACTACGCCTATCACACCCACAACATAGTGTAATTCATCTTGTTAGCCAATCGTCAATTTCAACCAAATTGACACATCTCTCAGTGCATGTACATGAACCATAATTACACAAATACCCCTATTAACAATATTTCCAAATATAATGTACCATAATTACACAATATACCCTTATTATCAATATTTCCAAATATAATGAATCATAATTATACAAATACCCTTAGTATCAATATTTCCAAATAGAGTACGTCTCCTGTAACGCCCCCTTTTTTTTATGAGAGGACCCTAGGTTCATTTAGTTCAAACGTCAACAATGCGGAATATGAATAATGGTAAAGAACATCATTAAGCATAAATGAAAAGAAGGAAATGCGGAAAATAAATTTTTAAACAATTAAGACCCTGCAGTTCATTTAGTTCAAAATTAACTTGCTTAGCACTTTAATACGTGAGTATGATCACCCCTCGGCTGAAGGTCGGACGCACGTCGCCCAAATTAGCGGTATATTTTTTTTTTTCCTTTTAACAATGCGGAATATGAATAACGGTAAAGAACAAAACAATAACAATAATAATAGGCGGATAGAAACGTAAAACCCATATCTGAATAACATACATATACATATATATTTAGGTGCCAAATATATTTTAGATACGCCCTTTTGGGAGGGAACGTCACATTGGAAATTTCCAAAAAGCAAAACTATACCATGTGAGCAAATTTGACAATATTTTTTTTTTATAATAATAATAATGCCTATGGATTTTACATATACATCCACCGAAAATATCAAAATACACAACCCACCAAAAATAATACATCGTGCCCCTAAAATAAAACAACAGCGGTACCATCGGCACCAATACATCGAAAATAGTAAAATCATCGGGACCCTCATCGGGATCCCTCGAAGAGGAGGGACCGTATCCGGTGGAATCAAACGTCCTCGGCAGGGGATCTTCCTCTTCGCGTAGAGGAAACCTCCATGGGAACCACGGAACCACGGGCGGGTTTAGGTTGATGTGCCAACACTCCGCCCCAGCCCGAGCAGTAGAATCAAAAGAGTCCTCCAAGGGGTACAAGATCACGCCCACGTAGCATATAAAGGCAATAAATAGCTTTTAAACGAGTAGTAACGGTCCCCCCCACATCTCTCGGATGGGTAAGTAGAACTCCGTGCCAATCGGTTGACATGGCAGTGAGGATCGGCGCCTCATAACGTCTCCAGGCAAGGGAAATCGATACATCTCCCATATAGACACAATCTCATACGTCGAGCTCGGGTTGATGTGCCGGCACTGCGGCCCTCCAAGGAAGGTCGTTACGCACGTCGCCCCTAAGTCTCCAAAATCCGCACATGCGTGCTTCCATGCTCCACAATAGATACTAGTCTTGCTCGGGCCGAGAGTCTTAGAGCCGGGAAAATCGGGAGCTTCCAGAATTTTGTCCATTTAAACCAACCTTAACTACCGTGCAAAAATCGTCTTCGATAGATACGGGTTCCAACAACCAGAATTTTATCCATACACAACAGATTAAATTAGCCATGCATTGATCACAAATTAAGCAATAATGGAAACACGAGAAAGAGGTAAGACATCCTACCATCATTACCAATTATGGCAGCCGGGAATAATACGGCGCATAGCGCCCATATAACCAATCACAAAATTACCAAAAACAATAACAATAATAATAATTTCAAGCAATAGTATAGTACATTCCTAGTTGCAAAGCAAGTAAACGCCATTCCAGCGGTGTTTTTCAAGTAATTCTCCATTGAAACAAAAGCCAAAAACAGCCAGTGGCACTTACCAAGGTGAATTTGTCAGCATGTTTCCAATCACAAAATTACACAATCAATCAACCACTCAATAAACCACAGGAAACCAATTTCAGAGTTCAAGAACAACCACCATGTGAAAATTAAATACAAGATTCCTAGTTGCTAAAGAGGTTGAGGAGGATTAATCTTCCTCTTACCAAGTTGATGAACCAAGAAACTCCAAGAATCACCCTTGATTTTTCGGATTTGGAGCACCAAAAACCCTAGAACATTTGGTCCAAGTTAGAACAATGAAATGGTGTGTAAAAGAAGAAGAAAATGGCCAATTTGGTTGAAGATGGAAGCTTTTCTTGAAACTCCAAGCACCAAAGATGAAGAGGAGGATAATAATAATACAACACTTAAATTTGAATTCAAATTCACATAGGGTAGTAGTCATTAATAGTAAAATATCTCGTGATGCACATGTATACGGTATTCAAATTTCCTACTCCATGGAGCTAGACTCAAACAGTTTTACGGAGAGAAAGATCGTCGGAGACGTGTTTGTAACGCGGTCTCGCCGAGGCCAAGGTGCTAAAACTCAACGAATATTTCTACGTGCACATACGGGCATTGTACGACGTGCACATACAGGCATTGTACAGACAGTCCACGCTTGATCACGACATAGGACAGTGTCTCGGTCTAGATCGTCGGTGCGTTTGCATCGGTTTGCCCCATGGACAGAAGAGCTACCAACTGCCCACTGTGAAGGACCCGCACCCCGACGCCCCCAAGGTCATAACACGACCTACACTAGTCTATTCGCACCCACACCAAGGTGTGTTCAATCTCCTAGGCAACTCGGCCTTACAACAGTCCACAGGACATTCACAATGCATAAGACTCTATGGATGAACATGTATGGTCAACATCACATACTATTCCATAATATGCCACAAATGGCTCACATAAGCATCAACACAACATTAGTCATTCATATGGTCCCACAATATCATAATATTAAAATCAAATAAGGTAATACATTTTCAAGGACCATTATGCATTCTTATTCAAGATTTGCCATTCTTACAAGTATCCATCACTAAGTAAGTTTCCATAATCGATTGAATTTCCTAACGTAGCCTATTCTCATAAAATTTCTCTTTCTAGAGGAATTCCCTTAGCAAATCCAGTTCCTTACTTTATTTTATTATTTACCCCTTTTTTTTGTAATATCATCATATGGAAGTCTTAGTATCATTTCACAATTATCTAGTTGATTCTGCTATGGGCGCCTAGGCGCCATATTTGTAGCGCCTGGGCACCGGTTGAGCGCCTAAGCGCTGAACACGAAGCGCCTGAGCGCTAACCAAGCCGCATTACAGGAAAAATTCTCTGGGCAATGAGCGCCTAGATGCTCTATGCACAGCGCCTGAGCGCTAATGCATTTACAAGGGTTCTGCAGAATTCATTTCTACAGAACCGTGGCCTATCAAATCTCAAGGTTTTTCAATCATTTACCAACAATCCAAAGCATGTTTTATGTCATCAAAACACACATTACAAATCCATAAAATCACACAAATCAAACAACTACAAAATCATGGAAATAACACAATATGACAAAAAGAGTAATCTAACATGGATTCCCTCATCTACAACAACACACAAGACATTCCCTTAACCAAGATTGGTTGAAGAGGATCATCTTCCTCTTACCTATTTGGAAGACAACACAATGGTGGTACTCCTCCTTGCCCTAAGTTTTCGTTTTCCCCCTTCAAGAAAAACTCCAATGTGAGTGACTTCCACAATGTCCACTCAAACCATGAAAAATGGGTTCTTGGTCACCTAGGGGACCAAGAGAAACGAGAATAGCAAGAAAAATGGAAGAAAGTTGAAGACTTTACCTTAAAGCTCCAAGCTTTAGCTTCAATGGTGGAAAAATGGAAGAGAAAGAAGAAGAAGAACCAAGGAGATATCAACAAAAGAGAACTTAGAGTGGTGGAAGATGAGTAGAAATGGGTTTGATTTAGCAAATCATGGAGATGGTCTTCCAATGGGTAGGTGCACAATGGAGAAGGAAAAAGAAGAGAAGAGAAATGGTGTTTGAAGGGAATGAGAAGAGAGAAAATATTAGGAAGATGAAAGTGAATATTGGGCTCCAATATTGCCTCTACCGTGGAGAAGAGTGAGGAGGGAAGAGAGAGAAAATGTGTCCACAAGGAAACTTCTTGGAAGCTTCCTACAATGGGCTTTTAATTAACTATTTTTATTTTGAAAATAAGGCTAAAGGGGTTTGACACAAGGTAAATTTTGAATAATGTGATAAGTTTTTTATTACATGACATTATTTATTGGACAATAGTTATAGTTGGCAGAAGTCAGCATTAACAAATCTGACAGATAATTTCTTTGCAGTGTTTTATTATTTTATCTGTTAAAATTTCTCGAAAAATGTAAAACCTTGTAAACTGTGTCCGGCCTCGGGTTTAGTAAGATCCCCGTCGACAAGTCCACAATTTAGAGTTTACCAACCACAGGAAAGACATTGCATCTTCCCTGGTCTGCACAGTGCACATGCAAAACAAGGAATATATTAAAATATTCGACGTTTCCGAAAAAATCCAGAAAAATTTCCAAAAAACTAAAATATTATAAAACGATCATTTGTAATTAAATAATCACTTTTCAAGATGTTACAACACTCCCTAACTAAAAAGGAATTTCGTCCTCGAAATTTACGTACCTTAGAAAAGATATGGATGTTGCTCCTTCATCTTGTCCTCCAGTTCCCAGGTTGCGTCACCAGTCATCTCATTCCAGATCACCTTTACTAATGGAATCTCCTTGCCTCTAAGCTGCTTTATTTGTCGATCCTCAATTCTCGCAGGAGGCGCCTCATAGGTCAGGTTCTCTTTTAACTGTACTGTGTCTGGTGCTATGACATGACTTGGATCAGGCAAATACTTGCGAAGTTGTGACACATAGAAGACATTGTGTATGTTGGATAGAAAAAGAGGGTAAGGCTATCTGGTAGGCTACTGGACCTATCCAGCGAAGAATTTGGTAAGGTCCAAGGAATTTTGGAGTGAGTTTCCTAGATTTCAAAGCCCGGCAGACCCTAGTCATGGGTGTGACTTTCAAGAATACATGCTCACCTTCCTCAAACTCAAGAGCTTTTCTCCTCTTATCCGCATAACTCTTTTGCCGGCTCTGAGCAGTTCTCATCTTCTCTTGGATCATCTTGACCTTTTCAGTTGTCTGTTGAATGATATCCGGTCCAATCGTGAGACGTTCGCCGTCTTGGTACCAACATAAAGGTGTTCGACACCGCCGTCCATACAGAGCTTCATAAGGTGCCATCCCAATACTCGAATGGTAACTGTTGTTGTAGGTGAATTCTATCAATGGTAGAACTTCATCCCAACTTCCAGTTTGTTCTATAGTACAAGATCTAAGCAAATCTTCTAGGGACTGGATCGTTCTTTCAGATTGACCATCGGTTTATGGGTGGTACGCTAAACTTAGACGTAACTTTGTTCCCAACGATGCTTGTAGACTCTACCAAAATTTTGAAGTAAACCTCGATCCCTATCTGAAACAATACTCGTAGGCACACCATGCAGTCTAACGATCTCTCCAATGTACAGTTGGGTTAACTTCTCCAGACTGTACCTTATGTTGATCGGAAGGAAATGAGTTGACTTTATGAGTCGATCCACTATTACCCAAATCGAGTCGTGTCCTTTCTTTGTCCTTGGCAAACCCACAACAAAATCCATTGCAATGTTGTCTCATTTCCATTTAGGAATAGATAATGGTTGCAGCAATCCTGCAGGTCTTTGATGTTCCACTTTAGCTTTTTGACAAACTAGACAAGTCGATACGCATCTAGTGACACCGCTCTTCATCCCATGCCACCAGAACAACTTCTTTAAGTCTTGGTACATCTTCATTATGCCCAGGTGCATATTCAGCTTGCTGGTGTGAGCATGATCCACAATATATCTTTTAAGCTCTTGGCCACGGGGAATACAAACTCTACTCTGGAATCTCAAAATCCCATCTGTTCCTTCCTCGAATTCCGTCTCCTTACCTTGCTTCATTTGCTCTCTCACTTCTTGCAAGAATTTGTCGACTTTCAGCTTTTCTCATATGTCCCCCATTAGCTCACTTGAGATGGTGACCATATTCATACAAATCCTTTCGGGTTCCAACTTAACAAATGACCAAGTATCTCTAAACTGTTCGATAAGCTCTCTTTCCTTGATCATCAGGGCAGAAACACTAACAGCCTTTCTACTCAAGGCATCAGCCACGACATTCGCCTTGCCAGGGTGGTACAACAACTAAAAATCGTAGTCCTTTAGGAATTCTAACCATCTTCGTTGCCTCATGTTAAGCTCCTTCTGGTCATACAAGTACTTCAAACTTTTGTGGTCACTGAAAATGTTGAACGTTGCTCCATAGAAAAAATGTCTCCATATCTTCAGGGCAAAAACCACAGCTGCTAGTTCCAAATCATGTGTCAGATAGTTCTTCTTATGCACTCGCAACTGTCGCGAAGCATAAGCTACCACTCTTCTGTGTTGCATAAGAACAGACCCCAATCCTTGGTATGAAGCATCATAGTACACCTCGAATGGTTCATTCGGATTAGACAGTACCAATACCGGTGAGGTGGTTAGCCGTTTCTTCAACTCTTGGAAACTTTGCTCGCAGCTATCAATCCATTCAAAAGCTTGATTCTTCTTTGTCAGCTGAGTGAGCGGTCCAGTAATTTTGGAAAATCCTTCTATGAACCTTCGGTAATACCTGACTAAACCCACGAAGCTACGAATCTTCGTCACTGACTTCGGTTGTTCCCACTGTAACACTACCTCCACTTTTGATGGATCCACCGCAATCCCTTCCTTTGAGATCACATGGCCTAAAAACTTAACCTCATCAAGCCAAAACTCATATTTCGACAGTTTGGCATACAGTTCTTTCTCCCTCAGAGTCATACAGTACTTTTAAAAGATTACCTTCTATGGTGCCTTCTCCTTGAATCAAGTCTTCGGATTCGGAGGCTTCAGCTCTGCTCATGGTGTAGACTCGACCTCCAATTTGCAGTTTCTTGGCTTGAGTTACATTGAGTGAAGGTTCATCCTTTGCTTGGTTGCAGTCTCTAGACACGTGGCCCGGTTTGCCACACCTGAAGCAGATAAATCCCTTGATCGTGCAGTCTCTCATGTGATGGTCTTTTCCACACTTTATGCATCTCGAGGGATATACCACATTTTGACCAGTTCGGTTCCCAGTAGAACCTCCACCAGAACTTCCACCGGTTTATTGCTGACTTCCTGTTGGTTGGGAATAGGGCTTCTTTTGGAAGCAGTTTGAACCACAACCCCCGCCTCTTTGGAACCTTGTAGGCCCAAAGTTCTTGCTCCTCGAGTCTCTAGCCTGTTCCAAGGCCTCAACTTCACAGCACGTATCTAACAGTTCTGAAAACACCTTCATTTTCAGGGTGATCACAGCCTTCTTCACTTCGTATCTTAGTCCCTCAGTGAACTTCCAGCACTTCCAAACTTCATCGGTTTGATGCTGATAATGCGTCGAAAACTTCTCCAAGTTCTCAAACTTGGCCGCATACTCACTAATGGTCATGTTTCCCTATTTCAGGTTGAGAAACTCCATCTTTTTCGCATGTCTCGCATTTGCAGGAAAGTATTTGTCCAAGAATTTCTTCTTGAACACGTTCCACGTGACGTCAGTTCCTTCGGCTTCCAGTGCTCTCTGAGCTCCGTTCCACCAATCTTCGGCGTTGCCCACAAGCATAAAGGTAGCGTAGTTCACCTTCTTGTCTTCGGCAAAGTTCATGCCACGGAAAACTTTCTCCAGCTCTTTCATCCATAGACTAGCCTTGTCCGGATCAAATTCTCCCTCGAATTGCGGAGGGTTGTGGCGGCGAAACTCTGCTAAGTTCTGTGCATCGGCAGTCGCCTCGAGCTATTGAGCAGCTCTCTCTTGTTGCTGAGCAGCACGTTCATTTTGTTGCGTGATGACTTCCGCCATCCTCTGCATCGCCTCTATAGCGGCTGCTATTTCTTCACCTCTTGCCATCTTGCTTTTCTCTTAAATTAGATTACTGAAAAACATAAGGAAAGTCAGAGGGATTCATTCAGAATACCATTCACAGAGATTCACACAGCACAAACAAGACAGACTCACACACAAGACCCAAAGAAACATAAACTGGGGCTATGATACCAACTTAAATGTAACGCCCCTTTTTTTTTAGAGGGAACGTCACATCATTAAACATAAATGAAAAGAAAGAAATGCGGAAAATAAATTTTTAAACAATTAAGACCTGGTTCATTTAGTTCAAAATTAACTTGCTTAGCACTTTAATACGTGAGTAAAATTGGCAGTATATTTTTTTTCCTTTTAACAATGCAGAATATGAATAACGGTAAAGAACAAAACAGTAAACAAAAACCCATATCTGAATAACATACATATATATATATATTTAGGTGCCAAATATATTTTAGATACAGCCTGGAAATTTCCAAAAAAACAAAACTATATCTGCCTATGGATTTTACATATACATCCACCAGAAATATCAAAATACACAGCCCACCAAAAATGATACATCAGGCCCCCAAAATAAAACACTGGCAGCCATCAGTAGCTACCAGTAAAATCAGTCCCTCAGAAGAGGAGGGACCGTATCCGGGTCCTCAGCAGGATCCTCCTCTTCAGAGGAAACCTCCATGAGAACCACGGAACCACAGGCAGGAGCTCGAGTAGTAGAATCAAAAGAGTCCTCCCAAGAGGTGTAGTAACGGTCCCCCCATATCTCTCGGATGGGTAAGTAGACCTCCAGCCGCAGGCTGACATGGCAGGTGAGGATCGGCGCCTCATGACGTCTCCAGGCAAGGGAAATCGATACATCTCCCATATAGACACAGCGGTCAGAGCTCAGGTTGATGTGCCAGCACTCTGGCCCTCCGAGGAAGGTCAGATGCACGTCACCCAGAAATCCGCGCATACGTGCCTCCATGCTCCATAATAGATACTAGTCATGCTCGGGCCAGAAGCCAGGAAAATCGGGAGCATCAGCTTCCGTGTCGTCGTCTTCGGTAGATACAGTATACACACAGGCAGCAAATAATGGAAACACAGAAAAGAGATAAGACATCCTATTATCATTACCAATTATGGCAGCCAGGAATAATACGGCACATAGCGCCCATATAACAGTCCCAAAAATAATAACAACAATAATAGGCAGATAGTACATCTGTAAGCAAGTAAACAGTTCCAGGCAGGCATTTTTCATAATAATAATACAACAGTTCAAATTCACATAGGGTAGTAGTCATTAATAGTAAAATATCTCGTGATGCACATGCATACGGTATTCAAATTTCCTACTCCATGGAGCTAGACTCAAACAGTCGGAGAGAAAGATCAGGAGATGTGTCTGTAACGCGGCTGCCGAGGCCAAGGTGCAAAAACTCAACAGTTTTCTACGTGCACATACAGGCATTGTACAGATAGTCCACGCTTGATCACGACATAGGACAGTGTCTCGGTCTGGATCGTCGGTGCGTTTGCATAAGTTTGCCCCACGGACAGAAGAGCTACCAACTGCCCACTGTGAAGGACCCGCACCCCGACGCCCCCAAGGTCATAACATGACCTACACTAGTCTATTCGCACCCACACCAAGGTGTGTTCAATCTCCTAGGCAACTCGGCCTTACAATAGTCCACAGGACATTCACAATGCATAAGACTCTATGGATGAACATGTATGGTCAACATCACATACTATTCCATAATATGCCACAAATGGCTCAAATAAGCATCAACACAACATTAGTCATTCATATGGTCCCACAATATCATAATATTGAAATCAAATAAGGTAATACATTTTCAAGGTCCATTATGCATTCTTATTCAAGATTTGCCATTCTTACAAGTATCCATCACAAAGTAAGTTTCCATAATCGATTGAATTTCCTAACATAGCCTATTCTCATAAAATTTCTCTTTCTAGAGGAATTCCCTTAGCAAATCCAGTTCCTTACTTTATTTTATTATTTACCCTTTTTTTTGTAATATCATCATATGGAAGTCTTAGTATCATTTCACAATTATCCAGCTGATTCTGCTATGGGCGCCTAGGCGCCATATTTGTAGCGCCTGGGCACCGGTTGAGCGCCTAAGCGCTGAACACGAAGCGCCTGAGCGCTAACCAAGCCGCGTTACAGGAAAAATTCTCTGGGCAATGGGCGCCTAGACGCTCTATGCACAGCGCCTGAGCGCTAGTGCATTTACAAGGGTTCTGCAGAATCCATTTCTGCAGAACCGTGGCCCATCAAATCTCAAAGTTTTTCAATCATTTACCAACAATCCAAAGCATGGTTTATGTCATCAAAACACACATTACAAATCCATAAAATCACACTGTAACATCCCGAAAAATATCTGTTTAAGTATAAATGATCATTTTCTATTATTCTTGATTTTTAGGAATTTTTCTGAAATTTTTCAGAAACGATGAATATTTTAATATATTCCTCGTTTTGCGTGCACACTGAGCTAAGAATTGTTGAGGTCAGTGTAACGCTCTGGAAATTAATTATTTCACCACCAATAGTCATTTTCTAATATTTGTGATTTATGTGAATTTTTCTGGAATTTTTCAGAAACGTTAAATATTTTAATATATTCTTCGTTTTGCGCAAAACTTGAGCAGAGTCGGGAAATTGACTGTAATGCTTCAAAAATTGGAAAATTATATGACGAATAGTCGTTTTATAATATTTACAATTTTTGAGAATTTTCTGGGAATTTTTTGAAAAAGTCAAATATTTTAGTATATTCCTCGTTTTGCGTGCGCACTGAGCAGAACCGGAGAAACGCGATGTTCCCTCCGCGAACCTTGGACTATGGACATATCGATGGGAGATCTTACTAAACCCGAGACTTGAAACAGTTTACGAGGTTTCACAATTTTTGAGAAATCTTAACAGATAAAATAAATCAATAATGCGAAAAATTTATCTATCAGATTGATAAAATACTGACTTCTATCAACTGTAACTATTATCCATTGGATAATAGCATGTAATAAAAATCCTATCACATTATCCAAAAGAAATCCACTTTATGTCTAATCAATCCACTTTTATTCAAATTTAATGTTAAATAATCAAAGCTTCTTTGAGAAGCTTTGACCAAACAATGACCCAAATGCCCTTGGCTTCCCTTGGAAGCCAACTCTCCCCCTCTCTCTTCTCTCTCTTCACGGCTGGAAGCAGCCCATGGAGTGGGGAAATTGTTTCATTTCATTTATTCTTTTATCACATAATTTCCATAATTATCAAAACACTTTCTCTCTCTTCTTCTTCTTCTTCTTCTTCACTTTGGTTTTCTCTCCTTCTCTCTACCCATCTCCACGGCCAGCCCTCTTCTTCTCCCTCAACCATCACAAAAATTACATCTAAATACATTTCCTTAATCCTCTCACCATTCTAAGCATCTTTTCTTCTTGGAGTTTCTTGAAATTCCTCCATCTTCACCATTTTCTCCAAGCTTTGAGCTTTTTGGGTAAGTTTCATGACCATTCTTCCTTTCCTTTCATTTTCGTGGTTATGGTCTTCATGTTGGTTATCCATGGTTCATTTTTCAAGCATTGGTATTGATTTAACAAAGTCACCATTTTTAGGGTTCTTGGTGGGTGCAAATCCGAAAATTCAAAGAAGATTCTTGGTGTTCTTCTTGTCCTCTTCACTTAGGTAAGAGGAAGACACTCCTCCTCAACCTCTATTAGCATCTAGGAACATTGGTTGTATGATTTGTGGAAAAACCCTAATGAGGGCTATTCTTTAAATTGATTGATTATTATGTTTATGAGATAAATTTGTGATGATTGTGATCTTGGATTGATGGATTGTAATTGGAAATATATTGGATTGGATTTTGTGATGAAAAATAGGAGAAAAATATTGAAGAAGCCTTCTTGGAGGCTCACGGTTTTAGGCTAGGATTTTAGGTGAATTGGTGATTAAATTGTAACTTGCATAAGACTTAAATTAATCAATGGATAACATAGAATTTAGTGGAAGAAAAATTTGGAATGGAAACTCCTATGAGGGCTACGGTTTTGGGACAAAGAAATGAGGGTTTTTGGTGAACTAATTTAACAAGTGAACAATTTAAAGAACTAAGAGAATGGCATGCAAGATGATGACTTGAAAGGATTTGAAATTGGAGCCATTGTGAGGCCACGACCTCTAGGGCATTTTTAGGTGTAAGTAGGTGATTTTGGTAAGTTGGGAACATAAGCAATTATGTGATTAAAAACCTATGTAATGGGATAGTTAATTGATGAATTGGAAGAATTTAATAAAATTAAGACTTCATAAATCTTAAAGGACTAAGAGTAAAAGTATCATAAGATTTAAGGTAATTCTAAGTGAGTGAAGAACATGAGAGTGTGAGGCCTAAGAGCTTAAACAAATTGCAAGTTATGGGAAATTGAATCGCCTTGGAATATTAAATTGATTACAAGAATTGATTTTGAACATGAACCTTGAAAAGGGAAACAAATTCTAAGTTAGGATTCATAATGAACCTAACGACGCATCAATTGACTTGATCTTTATATTATGATGTTATAGGTCCATGTGAGTGACCATTTGTATATTGATGCTTATATTGGCCTAATATGGCATGTTATGGAATTGTATGAGATTGTGGATCATACATGTTCATGCATAGTGTCTTATGCATTGTGAATGTCCTTGTGGACTGTTGTAAGGCCAAGTTGCCTAGGAGATTGAACACACCTTAGTGCGGGTGCGAGTAGACAAGTGTGGGTTATGTTATGACCTCGGGGGCGTCGGGGTGCGGGTCCTTCACAAGGGGCAGTTGGTAGCTCCTCTGCCTGTGGGGCAAACTGATGCAAACGC
Source organism: Ormosia emarginata (assembly GCA_029884605.1). Lineage (NCBI taxonomy): Eukaryota > Viridiplantae > Streptophyta > Magnoliopsida > Fabales > Fabaceae > Ormosia > Ormosia emarginata. Next base: position 18,277,209 of record JAQQTP010000074.1, on the reverse strand, counting down.
ACCGACGATCTGAACTTGACACTATCCTATATCGTGATCTAGTGTAGAATGTCTGTACAATGCCATGATTGTGCACGAGAAAATTTATTGATAGCACTGGCCTCGGCAGCCGAGTTACAGACATGTCTCCTGATCTTTCTCTCCGACTGTTTGGGTTTAGCTCCATGGAGTAGGAATTTGGGAAAGCATGCATGTGAGTCATGATATACATTGTCATTGTTAATATTTTTTTCCATATCTATGACTGATTTGGTTATTATTGTGATGACTATATGCTTGGAACTGTTTATTTGCATACCGTTGGAATTACTGCTTATTAGCTGAATATGATATTCTGAATTGTTATTTGGGCACGTGGCGCCGTGCTGTTTCTAGCTGCTATAATTGGTAATGATGGTAGGATGTCTTACCTCTTTCTTGTATCTCTATTACTTGCTGTATGTGTGTATACTGTATTAATCGAAGACGACAGCAAGGAGGCAGAAGATCCCGATTTTCCCGACTTCTGGCTCGAACAAGATTAACTTCTACTGAGACGATGGCGGCACGTATGCGCGGATTTCTTGGTGATGTGCGTCTAACCTTCCTTGGAGGGCCAGAGTGCTGGCATATCAACTTGAATTCCGATCGCTGTGTCTACTTGGGAGATGTGTCGATTGCCCTAGCCTGGAGACGTCATGAGGCACCTGTCCTCACTTGCCACATCAGCCTGCGACTAGAGTTTTACTTGCCCATCCGTGAGATGTGGGGCGATCGTTACTATACCCCACGGGAGGACTCCTTTGATTCCACTGCTCGGGCTCCGTCCCGTGCTTTTGTGGTTCCCATGGAGGTTTCCTCGGAAGAGGAGGATCCTGCTGAGGATCTTGATACGGTTCTTCCTCCTCTGAGGGATTGATTTTGCTGGTAGCTACTGATGGCTGCCAGTGGTTTTTATTTTGGGGGCCTGATGTATTACTTTTTGGTGGGCTGTATATTTTGTTATTTCTGGGGGATATATATGCATGATTCCTTGGGGCAGGTATAGTTTTGCTTTTTGGAGATGTCCAGGCTTGTATTTAAAATATAGTTGTATTAAAATATATATCTATATATATAAGTGTATGTTATTCAGGCGCGAATTCTGTGTACTGTTTTATTCTTTACTATTATCCATATTTCGCACTATTAAATTAACAAAACAAAAAATATATATATACTGCCATTTTCCTACGTATTAAAGTATCAAGCAAGTTAACTTTTAATTAATTGAATCGGGTCTTAATTGTCGTTTGAAAGTTTAATTTCTGCATTTTCTTTTTTTGACAATGTGACGTTCCCTCCCAAAAAGGGGCGTTACATTAAGTTGGTATCAAAGCCCTGGTTTATGTCTTCTTTGGGTCTTGTGTGTGAGTCTGTCTTGTTTGTGCTGTGTGAAATCTCTGTGGTTTGCATTTTGAAATGAATTCCTCTAACTTACCTTGTGGTTTTCAGTTAACTTGATTTGAGAAAGAGTAAGATGGCAAGAAGTGGAGAAATTGTAGCTGCTGTTGAGGCAATGCAGCGGATGGCAGAAGCCATCGCGCAGCAAAATGAGCGTGCGGCTCAACAACAGGAAAGAGCTGCTCAACAGCTCGAGGCGACTGCCGATGCCCAGAACTTAGCAGAGTTTCATCGTCACAACCCTCCACAATTTAAGGGAGAATTTGATCCGGACAAGGCTAGTCTGTGGATCAAAGAATTAGAGAAAGTCTTTCGTGGCATGAACTGTGCCGAAGACAAGAAGGTGAATTATGCTACTTTCATGCTTGTGGGCAACGCCGAAGACTGGTGGAATAAAGCTCAGAGAGCATTGGAAGCCGAAGGAACTGACATCACATGGGATGTATTCAAGAACAAGTTCTTGGACAAATATTTTCCTGCTAATACGAGACATGCAAAAGAGCTGGAGTTCCTCAACTTGAGACAGGGGAACATGACCGTCAGTGAGTATGTAGCTAAATTTGAGAACCTGGAGAAGTTCTCAACACACTACCAACACCAAACCGATGAAGCCTGGAAGTGTTGGAAGTTCACCGAGGGATTGAGGTATGAGGTGAAGAAAGCTGTGATCACCCTGAAGATGAAGGTATTCTCAGAACTGTTAGACACTTGCTGTGAAGTTGAAGCCTTGGAACAGGCTAGAGACTCGAGAAACAGGAGCTTTGGGCCTGTACGGTCCTAAAGAGGTGGAGGAAGTGGTTCAAACCGCTTCCAAAAGAAGCCTTATTCCCGACCAACGGGAAGTCAGCAGCAAACCGGTGGAAGTTCTGGTGGAGGTTCTTTTGGGAACCGAACTAGCCAAAATGCGACATATCCTTCTAAATGCCTGAAATGTGGGAAGGATCATCTCACGAGAGATTGCACGATCAAGGGAATCATCTGCTTCAGATGTGGCAAACCAGGCCACATGTCCAGAGACTGCAATCAAGCAAAGGCTGAACCTTCAGTCAACGCGACTCGAGCCAAGAAACCGCAAGCCGGAGGTCGAGTTTACACTATGAGCGGAGCTGAAGCCTCCGAATCCGAAGACTTGATTCAAGGAGAAGGCACCATAGAAGGTAATCTTTTAAAAGTACTGTATGACTCTGGGGCAACCCATTCTTTCATATCATATGACTGTGTGCTACGACTTGGCTTACCTGTGTCTGAACTACCTTTTGAATTGACTGTTTCAACCCCCACTGATAAACCGGTAGTTACTACCAAAGTCTGTTTGAAGTGTCCTTTAATTGTTGAAAGTCGAATCTTTTCTGTTGATTTGATCTGTTTACCTCTTTCACAGTTAGATATAATCCTAGGGATGGACTGGTTATCTTCCAACCATGTTCTATTAGATTGTTCTAGAAAAACCATAGTTTTCCCTGTGGATGAGAATTCTAGATACTTGACGGCCAACCAAGCACGAGCTTTCTTGAAAGAAGGAGCTCAGGGGTATATGCTACTATCTTCTTTGAAAATCGAGAGCGAGGCTGACTTGGACACTATTCTGGTAGTGAAAGAATTCTCCGAAGTTTTACCAGAAGAAGTACCTGGTTTACCATCGACACGTGATATCGAGTTTGCTATTGATCTGGTACTGGGAGCTGGTCCCGTGTCTATAGCACCTTATCGGATGTCGCCAACAGAATTGTCTGAGCTCAAGAAACAGCTAGAGGAGCTTTTAGAGAAATAGTTTGTTAGACCGGGTGTGTCACCGTGGGGAGCACCAGTATTGTTAGTTCGGAAAAAGGACGGTACATCAAGATTGTGTGTGGACAATAGGCAGTTGAACAAATTGACAATCAAGAACAAGTATCCACTCCTAAGAATTGATGATTTAATGGACCAACTGAAGGAAGCAGCAGTGTTTTCGAAGATTGATTTGAGATCTGGGTACCATCAGATAAGAGTGAAAACGGAGGATGTGCCCAAGACTACTTTTCGTACCCGATACGGTCATTACGAGTACCTTGTGATGCCATTTGGTGTTACGAATGCACCTGCTATCTTCATGGACTACATGAACAAGATCTTTCATCCTTACTTGGACAAGTTTGTTGTCGTCTTCATTGACGATATCCTGATATATTCCCAGAATTAGGAGGATCATGCTGAGCACCTCAGCATAGTTCTTCAGATTCTAAAGAAGAAGGAATTGTATGCCAAGCTGTCGAAATGTAAGTTTTGGCTTAATGAGGTAAAGTTTTTAGGCCATGTGATCTCGAAGGAAGGGATTGCAGTGGATCCGTCAAAAGTAGAAGGGTTTAGCCGGTGACGGAAGTTCGTAGCTTCGTGGGTTTAGCTGGATATTACAGAAGATTTATAGAAGGGTTTTCCAAGATTGCTGGACCGCTCACTCAGTTGACGAGGATGAATCAAGCTTTTGAATGGACTGATAGCTGCGAGCAGAGTTTCCAAGAGTTGAAGAAACGACTGACTACCTCACCAGTATTGGTATTACCTGATCCGAATAAGCCATTTGAGGTGTACTGTGACGCTTCGTATCAAGGATTGGGATCTGTTCTTATGCAACACCGAAGAGTGGTAGCTTATGCTTCGCGACAGTTACGAGTACACGAAAAGAACTACCCTACACATGATTTGGAACTTGCGGCTGTGGTTTTTGCTCTAAAGATATGGAGACATTTTCTCTATGGGGCAACATTCAACATCTTCAAAGACCACAAGAGCTTGAAATATTTGTATGATCAGAAAGGGCTGAATATGAGGCAGCGAAGATGGCTAGAATTCCTGAAGGACTATGATTTCCAATTGTTGTACCACCCTGGCAAGGCGAATGTCATGGCTGTGCCTTGAGCAGAAAGGCTATCAGTGCTTCTGCCTTAATGATCAAGGAAAGAGACCTCATAGAACAGTTTAGGGATGTATGGTCATTTGTTAAGTTAGAACCCGGAAGGATTTGTATGAATATGGTCACCATCTCAAGTGAGCTAATGGATGACATACGGGAAAAGCAAAAAGGCGATGAATTCTTGCAAGAAGCGAGAGAATTAATAAGGCAAGGCAAAGAGATGGAATTTGAAGAAGGAACAGATGGAATTCTGAGATTCCGGGGTAGAGTTTGTATTCCCCGTGACCAAGAGCTTAGGCGATATATTGTGAAACATGCTCACACCAGCAAGCTGAGTATGCACCCAGGTATAACTAAGATGTATCAAGATCTAAAGAAATTGTTCTGGTGGCATGGAATGAAGAGCGACGTCACTAGATGTGTGTCGACTTGTTTAGTTTGTCAAAAAGCTAAAGTGGAACATCAAAGACTAGCAAGATTGCTGCAACCATTGTCTATTCCTGAATGGAAATGGGATAGCATTGCGATGGATTTTGTTGTGGGTTTGCCGAGGACAAAGAAAGGACACGACTCGATATGGGTAATAATGGATCGACTCATGAAGTCAACCCATTTTCTCCCGATCAACATAAGGTACAGTTTGGAGAAGTTGACCCAGCTTTATATTGGAGAGATCGTTAGGCTACATGGTGTGCCTACGAGTATTGTTTCGGATAGGGATCCGAGGTTTACTTCGAAATTTTGGCAGAGTTTACAAGCATCGTTGGGAACAAAGTTACGTCTGAGTTCGGCGTACCACCCACAAACCGATGGTCAATCTGAAAGGACGATCCAATCTTTAGAAGATTTGCTTAGAGCTTGTACTATTGAACAAACTGGATGTTGGGATGAAGTTCTACCACTGATAGAGTTCACCTACAACAACAGTTATCATTCGAGTATAGGGATGGCACCCTATGAAGCTCTGTATAGACGACGATGTCGAACACCATTGTGTTGGTACCAAGACGGAGAGCATCTTACGATTGGACCAGATATCATTCAGCAGACGACTGAGAAGGTTAAAATGATTCAAGAGAAGATGAGAACCACTCAGAGCCGGCAAAAGAGTTATGCAGATAAGAGGAGGAAGCCTCTTGAATTTGAGGAAGGAGAGTATGTATTCTTGAAAGTCACACCCACGACTGGGGTCGGCCGGGCCTTGAAATCTAGAAAACTCACTCCAAAGTTTCTTGGACCTTACCAAATCCTTCGCTGGATAGGTCCAGTAGCCTACCAGATAGCCTTACCCCATTTTCTTTCCAACATACACAATGACTTCCATGTATCACAACTTCGTAAGTATTTGCCTGATCCAAGTCATGTCATAGCACCGGATACAATACAGTTAAAAGAGAACTTGGCCTATGAGGCGCCTCCTGCGAGAATCGAGGACCGACGAATAAAACAACTCAGAGGAAAGGAGATCCCATGGTGAAAGTGATTTGGAATGAAATGACTGGTGACGCAACTTGGGAGCCAAAAGACAGGATGAGAGAGCAACATCCAGAACTATTTTGAGCTATGTAAATTTCGAGGACAAAATTCCTTTTAGTAGGGGAGTGTTATAACATCCCGAAAAATATCTGTTTAAGTATAAATGATCATTTTATATTATTCTTGATTTTTAGGAATTTTTCTAGAATTTTTTAGAAACGATGAATATTTTAATATATTCCTCTTTTTACATGCACACTGAGCTAAGAATTGTTGAGGTCAGTGTAACACTCCGGAAATTAATTATTTCACCACCAATAGTCATTTTCTAATATTTGCGATTTATGTGAATTTTTCTGGAATTTTTCAGAAACGATGAATATTTTAATATATTCTTCGTTTTGCGTAAAACTTGAGCAGAGTTGAAAAAATGACGGTAATGCTTCAAAAATTGGAAAATTATATGACGAATAGTCATTTTATAATATTTTCAATTTTTGAGAATTTTCCGAAAACGTCGAATATTTTAGTATATTTCTCGTTTTGCGTGCGCATTGAGCAGAACCGGAGAAACGCGATGTTCCCTCCGCGAACCTTGGACTATGGACATGTCGATGGGGGATCTTACTAAACCCGAGACTTGACACAGTTTACGAGGTTTCACAATTTTTGAGAAATTTTAACAGATAAAATAAATCAATAATGGGAAAAATTTATCTGTCAGATTGATAAAATACTGACTTCTATCAACTGTAACTATTATCCATTAGATAATAGCATGTAATAAAAATCCTATCACATTATCCAAATGAAATCCACTTTATGTCTAATCGATCCACTTTAATTCAAATTTAATGTTAACTAATCAAAGCTTCTTTGAGAAGCTTTGACCAAACAATGACCCAAATGCCCTTGGCTTCCCTTGGAAGCCAACTCTCCCCCTCTCTCTTCTCTCTCTTCACGGATGGAAGCAGCCCACGGAGTGGGGAAATTGTTTCATTTCATTTATTCTTTTATCACATAATTTCCATAATTATCAAAATACTTTCTCTCTCTTCTCCTTCTTCTTCTTCTTCACTTTGGTTTTCTCTCCCTTCTCTCTCCCCATCTCCACGGCCAGCCCCTCTTCTTCTCCCTCAACCATCACAAAAATTACATCTAAATACATTTCCTTAATCCTCTCACCATTCTAAGCATCTTTTCTTCTTGGAGTTTCTTGAAATTCCTCCATCTTCACCATTTTCTCCAAGCTTTGAGCTTTTTGGGTAAGTTTCATGACCATTCTTCCTTTCCTTTCATTTTTGTGGTTATGGTCTTCATGTTGGTTATCCATGCTTCATTTTTCAAGCATTGGTATTGATTTAACAAAGTCACCATTTTTAGGGTTCTTGGTGGGTGCAAATCCGAAAGTTCAAAGAAGATTCTTGGTGTTCTTCTTGTCCTCTTCACTTAGATAAGAGGAAGACACTCCTCCTCAACCTCTATTAGCATCTAGGAACCTTGGTTGTATGATTTGTGGAAAAACCCTAATGAGGGCTATTCTTTAAATTGATTGATTATTATGTTTATGAGATAAATTTGTGATGATTGTGATCTTGGATTGATGGATTGTAATTGGAAATATATTGGATTGGATTTTGTGATGAAAAATGGGAGAAAAATATTGAAGAAGCCTTCTTGGAGGCTCACGGTTTTAGGCTAGGATTTTAGGTGAATTGGTGATTAAACTGTAACTTGCATAAGACTTAAATTAATCAATGGATAACGTAGAATTTAGTGGAAGAAAAATTTGGAATGGAAACTCCTATGAGGGCTACGGTTTTGGGGCCAAGAAATGAGGGTTTTTGGTGAACTAATTTAACAAGTGAACAATTTAAAGAACTAAGAGAATGGCATGCAAGATGATGACTTGAAAGGATTTGAAATTGGAGCCATTGTGAGGCCACGGCCTCTAGGGCATTTTTAGGTGTAAGTAGGTGATTTTGGTAAGTTAGGAGTATAAGCAATTATGTGATTAAAAACCTATGTAATGGGATAGTTAATTAATGAATTAGAAGAATTTAATAAAATCAAGACTTCATAAATCTTAAAGGACTAAGAGTAAAAGTATCATAAGATTTAAGGTAACTCTAAGTGAGTGAAGAACATGAGAGTGTGAGGCCTAAGAGCTTAAACAAATTGCAAGTTATGGGAAATTGTGTAACACCCCAATGTTTTAGAAAATGTCCCTAATGTTCTGTTTGCTGTTTTTCGAGCTTTTGTGTAAATGACTATTGTGTCCTTATTTACTGTTTCTTGTTTTCTGTATGAAATACAAATATGTTTTACAGGCTAAAATTTTATTTGATTGTTTTAAGTATTTTGTTTCGATACAGTAAAATAAAAATTTTCTCGAGCTACTGTTTTAATTTTTCTGGGAAATATACAGACAATTAATACTATCTGTAATTTTATTTGAACTTTTTGGATGATTTGCTACGTCGTGGGGAAAAATAAAAAAATGACCATTACGTCCCGAATGTGCTGTTTGTGCTGTTTTTGCTGTTTTTAATTGTTTTCTACTTGATTTAGTGTTCAATATTACTGTCTGTGATTTTATTTGGACTTTTTGTACGATTTGCTCGGACGGAAAATAATATTTTTCCGGGCCGGGGAAATCTTGTTTTAATTATTCAGGCTGGGAGATCTTACCAAACCCAATTCTGAATGAGACGATTAGTAATCTTTTAATTTTTAGAATTTAACTGTCCAATAAAATAATCTTGTATATTATTTTATTAGTCAGTATAATTAGATGATAGTGGACCCGGAAATATTTTGCGGGACCCACATTTAGCTAAACAATTAACTTAGTAGCTTAATTAATCATGATTAGTGAAGGAAAATTCTTGAACATGGTGACTAAGCTAGATGACAAGGCTAAGTAATGATTAAGCATGATGACTAAGGGTAATGACTAGGTTAGGAACAACCAATGGGAGACAAGCTTGCTAACCAAGTTTTAATCTTGACCTTTGATGCATCCAAGGGCTTGGATGAAGCCAAATCCATGCACACCTTGCATGCCCATTGAATGCTACGGCCAAGGGAGTGTGGAAGACCATTCTTCACTTTTCTTTCATGCAAATTTCTCTCTTCTCTCTCATCCAAGAACCCTAAACACCATTGATGCTTTTCTTGTGAAGCATTCGGCCAAGCCAATACCTAGACCATCCAATCACCCAAAATTTCATCTAACCAAGTTTTCTAAATCTAAACACAATCCTAAGAACATCTCTAGTTGGGAGTTCTTGCTAAATCTTTCATTTGAAGCTTGAAAACCTACTTGGAAGATTGTACCAAGAAGGTGAAATTCCTAGTTTTTCTTTTCTAAACTCTTTTTCAAAGTCCTAAGCCATGTTTTCTCCATGGTTTAAGCTCTCTTTCTATGGTTAATAACTTGTAATTTTTGTTTAAGCTTGTTAGGTTCTTGAAGGAGGAAAACCGAAACCTTAGGAGGAGTGAAAGAATCCTTTTGTCTTCATTTAAGGTAAGAGGAAGACTAATCTTATCATCTATGGATGGTGGTAAGAAGATGGAGTGTGGTTTTGTGATTGTAGAATCCATAAGGATTCATTTGTGTGGTTGTTAGTAGCTTGTTTATGTGGTTGTGTATTTGTTAGTAGCTTTCCTATTTGATGTTTGTAATAATTTGCATGTCTACAAGCTTTGATTTCATGACTACAAGCTTTAGTGATATTGCATGTGTTAGAATTGCATGATAAAGTATAGAATTGCATGATAATGTATAGGATGTGAATAATATGCTAAGGGTTGCATGAGTGTTCCAAAGAACACAAACCTTGAGGCTTACGGCCATGATCAAAATGGAGAACCAAAATGTTCTCTTAATTTTCCTAAATTGAGATTTAATTAACCTAGGAGAATTAACAAGTTATTACATTGTTTAGATTAAGGAAAATGAATTTAGAAATCAAATAGCATAAATTTCTAAGTTTCGGCCAACATGCCAAACCAAGTATCCATGGTTTCTAAAATTAAATCCAAACCTTTTCTAAGTATAAGGATGCAATATGTGTTAAAAAGAATTTTTCTAAAATGAGTTTTAAGGAAAAGAATCAATTAGAAATAAGTTTGAGAACTTAGAACTAATGATTTTGCTATTAGAAATGAAATACAGTAACTTTTGAAAATTTCTAACATATAGCTCATGCTATCATTTTGAAGCATGTTAGTGGTTTTCACAAGGTTTAAGTTATACGGTTTCAAAATTTAATAAACAGAATTTTTATGGTAAAATTAGGAAATCATTAATATAATTTTCTAAGCAAAATACTGTCAATTTTTAGTAAAAACGGACAAATAAGATAGGAAAGATGTCCAAAAGACAGTATACGGTATGGAAAATATTTTACGTAGTTTAAAAGTATTAATTATTACTTCTGTTTATTTAAACAGTAATTTTAAGGGATTTGAACAAGAAAACGTATTAAAAATCCTACGCGATTGAGAAAACGTATTAAAAACTTTACGCGATTGAGAAAAAGTGTTAAAAACTCTACGCGATTTTAAAAACAACAAAATATATTTATGCGATTTAAAAACGTTTGTAAAAACGACGAGATTGTGAAAACGCGATAAAATTTCTACGCGATTCACCGAAACGATATTTTCTATATTCTTTCCGGAATTTCTGTTTTTTTCTCTACTGTCGGGCTATGAGGTGAACCCGTACAGGTTTTGGAACAGTATTTGTCCGGTGGGACTTACTGTATCTTTTTATCTTAGTTATACCATTTTTTGGTGGATTAGTTGACGAGGGGAATCACATCGTGTTGTCGATGCGATAAACGTAGTGTGGTTCATTGTCTTTATGAACTTGGAGACGTTAGTGTACAGGATTCCATATATGGACAGTCGGTCGCTCCGCTGGGCCGTGGTAACTGATAGCACACTAATGGACTCGACACGCACTATTTTTAATCGAGATTTTGTAAGATCTAATAGTACATTGTCTGTAGTGCCACAATGTGAGACCGTGAACTACACCATGCCTTGGATGATGGATTCCATGTGACGTGGGGCTATAGACGCAAAGTGTGACAGCGCAATAGTTTGGTTGGGTAGCCGTGGTACTAATAGATTTTGCGAGTCATTCTCTCTCTGATATCTGTATGTGTTTTAGCTCTATGGAGTAGGATCGTGTCATGTTGTATTTAATTATATCTTGAACATTATTTATTTATTTTATTTATTTATGTATTTATTTATTTGGTTATTGTTCTGTGATATTGTCTGTTTTTTGAATTTGTTTTATCTGTGAAATCATATGTTGTTATGATAATTAGATTTTTACACTATACTGTTATTAAATTACTGTTATAGCTTTTCATATTGCATGAACTGTATATCTGTTGTTTGTCGTTTTCTTATTTGCCATGTTTGTGATGATTTTAGATTGTCTTACCTCTTTCTTTATTGTATGTGTTTTATGTATATTTATTTTACGCGGTAAAGAGTTTGAGGAAGAGGACCAGCCTCTTGAGATTCTGTATCCCGAGGAGGAGGAAGATCAGCAAGCCGAAGATCAGTTCGACGATCAAGAACCATCTGATCATCCATATCCATTGGATTGATTAGTTTGGGTATGGCGGTGCCTGGATTTTTGGGGTTCGTGACACTTGAGTTTCACGGTGGATCGTTAGCTTGGCATATGCGAGGAGACAGAGATTCCGTGACGTACGTGGGACGGCTGACTGTATCCCTACGTCATAGGTTTGATGACGAGCCAGTGATGACGACGACTGTGTTTCTACACCTAGAGTTACCTTTATCCATTAGGCGTCATTGGGGTGGTGTATCCATTGAGCCTAGTGAGATGACACTCGTATCGACTGCGCGGTCTCATGTCCGCCGAGTGTCGAGGCATCCTGGGTATTTATCTTCTGATGAGTTTCCTGAGAGTGATCCATCAGAGGAATAAATATTTATGATGTGTATTTTGGGCGCGTCTGCGTATGTATATATTGACTCTTTACTGTTTTTATTTTCTACATTTACGTTTAAATATTTGTAGTTGTAGTTGTAAATTATTTGTATAACTTATAACTTGGACCATATGTATATTATGAGTGATGTTGTTCTGTTTTCTTTATATTTCCACTTTATTTTATTTAATAATATTCTGTTCAACAGGAATTATATTACAACCCATATTAATACGTAATAAAAGTTTTACAACTTGGGTAGATTTTATTTATTTCTTTTTATATATGTGACATCCCCACAAGGGTGTTACAAATTGAATCGCCTTGGAATATTAAATTGATTACAAGAATTGATTTTGAACATGAACCTTGAAAAGGGAAACAAATTCTAAGTTAGGATTCATAATGAACCTAACGACGCATCAATTGACTTGATCTTTATATTATGATGTTATAGGTCCACGTGAGTGACCATTTGTATATTGATGCTTATATTGGCCTAATATGGCATGTTATGGAATTGTATGAGATTGTGGATCATACATGTTCATGCATAGTGTCTTATGCATTGTGAATGTCCTTGTGGACTGTTGTAAGGCCAAGTTGCCTAGGAGATTGAACACACCTTAGTGCGGGTGCGAGTAGACAAGTGTGGGTTATGTTATGTCCTCGGGGGCGTCGGGGTGCGAGTCCTTCACAAGGGGCAGTTGGTAGCTCCTCTGCCTGTGGGGCAAACTGATGCAAATGCACCGACGATCCAGACTTGACACTATCCTATATCGTGATCTAGTGTAGAATGTCTGTACAATGCCATAATTGTGCACGAGAAAATTTATTGATAGCACTAGCCTCGGCAGCCGAGTTACAGACATGTCTCCTGATCTTTCTCTTCGACTATTTGGGTTCAGCTCTATGGTGTAGGAATTTGGGAAAGCATGCATGTGAGTCATGATATACATTGTCATTGTTAATATTTATTTTTCCATATCTATGACTGATTTGGTTATTACTGTGATGACTATCTGCCTGGAACTGTTTATTTGCTTACCGTTGGAATTACTACTTATTAGCTGAATATGATATTCTGAATTGCTATTTGGGCGCGTGGCGCCATGCTGTTTCTAGCTACTATAATTGGTAATGATGGTAGGATGTCTTACGTCTTTCTTGTATCTCTATTACTTGCTGTATGTGTGTATACTATATTGATCGAAGATGACGACAAGGAGGCGGAAGATCCTGATTTTCCCGGCTTCTAGCCCGATCAAGATTAACTTCTACTGAGACGATGCGGCACGTATGCGCAGATTTCTTGGTGATGTGCGTCTGACTTTCCTTGGAGGGCCAGAGTGCTGGCATATCAACTTGAATTCCGATCGCTGCGTCTACTTGGGAGATGTGTCGATTGCCCTAGCCTATAGACGTCATGAGGCACCTGTCCTCACCCGCCACATCAGCCTGCGACTGGAGTTTTACTTGCCCATCCGTGAGATGTGGGGCGATCGTTACTATACCCCATGGGAGGACTCCTTTGATTCCACCGCTCGGGCTCCGTCCCATGCTTCTGTGGTTCCCATGGAGGTTTCCTCGGAAGAGGAGGATCCTGCCGAGGATCCTGATACGGTTCCTCTTCCTCTGAGGGATTGATTTTGCTGGTAGCTACTGATGGCTGCCAGTGGTTTTTATTTTGGGGGCCTGATGTATTACTTTTTGGTGGGCTGTATATTTTGTTATTTCTGGGGGATGTATATGCATGATTCCTTGGGGCAGGTATAGTTTTGCTTTTTGGAGATGTCCAGGCTTGTATTTAAAATATAGTTGTATTAAAATATATATATATATATATATATATATAAGTGTATGTTATTCAGGCGCGAATTCTGTGTACTGTTTTATTCTTTACTGTTATCCATATTCCGCGCTATTAAATTAACAAAACAAAAAAAAATATACTGCCATTTTCCTACGTATTAAAGTATCAAGCAAGTTAACTTTTAATTAATTGAACCGGGTCTTAATTATCGTTTGAAAGTTTAATTTTCGCATTTTCTTTTATTTGACAATGTGACGTTCCCTCCCAAAAAGGGGCGTTACACACACAAATCAAACAACTACAAAATCATGGAAATAACACAATATGACAAAGAGAGTAATCCAACATGGATTCCCTCATCTACAACAACACACAAGACATTCCCTTAACCAAGATTGGTTGAGGAGGATCATCTTCCTCTTACCTATTTGGAAGACAACACAATGGTGGTACTCCTCCTTGCCCTAAGTTTTCGTTTTCCCCCTTCAAGAAAAACTCCAATGTGAGTGACTTCCACAATGTCCACTTAAACCATGAAAAATGGGTTCTTGGTCACCTAGGGGACCAAGAGAAACGAGAATAGCAAGAAAAATGGAAGAAAGTTGAAGACTTTACCTTAAAGCTCCAAGCTTTAGCTTCAATGGTGGAAAAATGGAAGAGGAAGAAGAAGAAGAACCAAGGAGATATCAATAAAAGAGAACTTGGAGTGGTGGAAGATGAGTAGAAATGGGTTTGATTTAGCAAATCATGGAGATGGTCTTCCAATGGGTAGGTGCACGGTGGAGAAGGAAAAAGAAGAGGAGAGAAATGGTGTTTGAAGGGAATGAGAAGAGAGAAAATATTAGGAAGATGAAAGTGAATATTGGGCTCCAATATTGCCTCTGCCGTGGAGAAGAGTGAGGAGGGGAGAGAGAGAAAATGTGTCCACAAGGAAACTTCTTGGAAGCTTCCTACAATGGGCTTTTAATTAACTATTTTTATTTTGAAAATAAGGCTAAAGGGGTTTGACACAAGGTAAATTTTGAATAATGTGATACGATTTTTATTACATGACATTATTTATTGGACAATAGTTATAGTTGGCAGAAGTCAGCATTAACAAATCTGACAAATAATTTCTTCGCAGTGTTTTATTATTTTATCTGTTAAAATTTCTCGAAAAACATAAAACCTTGTAAACTGTGTCTGGCCTCGGGTTTAGTAAGATCCCCCGTCGACAAATCTACAATTTAGAGTTTACCAGCCACAGGGAAGACATTGCATCTTCCCTGATCTACACAGTGCACATGCAAAACGAGGAATATATTAAAATATTCGACGTTTCCGGAAAAATCCAGAAAAATTTCCAAAAATCTAAAATATTATAAAATGATCATTTGTAATTAAATAATCACTTTTTGGGATGTTACATCTCCACTTGACAGTACTATTTCTCAAAGTATCTAGGTCCACCACTTTGGCCTGACAGTAAACTTACTGTTCCTTTAGTCGCGTAAAAATATTTTATCACGTTTTCACAATCGCGTCACATTTTTTAAACGTTTTCAAATCGCATAAATATTTTTCAACATTTTTAAAATCGCGTAGGGTTTTTAAATTATTTTCTCAATCGCGTAACGTTTTTAAATTATTTTCTCAATCGTGTAGCTTAAAAATATCATTTTTATATATGCGTATAATATTACTAATATTTTTCAACTACGTACACTAATTTCTTTACGTTCTAAATTATATTTTGAAACTTTCTCCATTATTTATTTATTTTTAATTTTATTAACAACATTTCATGTAGAAAATCCATTAAATAATATTTTCTACTTTTTCCTTTTAAAAATTACCTCTCTTAGTTATAACCAATATTTACACATTGAAGCTTGCTAACGCGCTTCAAAACTCAAAGGGTGAGCTCTACGTTAGTATTTTTCAAGTGTTCAATCATTTCTCATTCATACTTAATTTCTCTAATTAAATTCCTAATGAAAGTTCATTTATTTTATTCTCCAAAAAATCCATTGAAATTGAGTTTTCTTTGAATTAACTACACTTGGAAAATAATTTTGGATCAAAGGTTTATTAAGTGACATGTTGGCCGAAAATCAACTTATTTTCCATAACCAAATATATAATCATTTCCTATCTCATTTTCCTTTGTAAAAATCTTTAATCCAATTATTTGTTACTTAACCTCAAAAATCCACACTTGAGAAATAATTTTTTTAGATCAAAATATATTGAATGGCATGTGGCCGAAATTTACTATATCTTTAACAAATCCTCTTTAAATTATTTTCCATTCTCTAAATCCATATAAAAATCATTCATCCATTTATTTAACTAATCCTTGATTTAGAAAATATTTGAGAACATTTTGGTTCTCTTTTTAGTAGTGAAACCGTGAGCTTAGTGTGTTCTTTGGAACACTCATGCAAATCCTCAACATGTTATTCACATCCTACAATAATTATCATGCCTCTATAAACATATACCAAATATTAAAGCTATAGACATGCTTGCATACAAAATGAAATACAAATAGGAAAAACTCTTAAACAACCAAGTGAATGAATCCTTATGGATTCTTCACCACAAACACATCCATTTTCTCATCACCACACATGGTTGATGAGATTAAATCTCCCTCTTACCTATAAGGAAGACAAAACCTTCTTGGATTTCCTCCTATGGATTTCATGTAACTTCAATAAAAACCCTAACAAGCTTAAACAAATTCTAAAGAGTTATAAACTATGGTTGAAAATGACAAACCATGGATCAATCATGGCTTAAAACATTAAGAATCAAGTTAGAAACAAGAAACAAGGATTTTTACCTTGTAGGAAAGAAACTTCAAAGTTGTTTTCCAAGCTTCAAATGGATGATTTTGAAGAAGCTCTCAACTAGAGAAGTTCTTAGAATGATGTTTAGGTTTAGGAAATGGTGTTGGATGAAAATTTAGAAGAGTGGAGGTATGAGAAGTGGTGATGGCCGAATTGCTCAAAAAGAAGAGCTATGGAGTTTTCTTTGTGTTCTTGAAGAGAAAGAAAGGAGAAAATATGTTAAGTGTGATAGGAATGTTGATGATGAAGTGAAAATTGGTCCCCCCCCCCCAATATGCATGGCCGTGGAGTTCAATCAAAGAGGATGACCACTTTTGTTGACATTTAAGAGCTCCTAATAGCCTTAGATGAGTTCAAGGGTGGATCTTCAACATGTCACCAAGTGTCTAGTACCTTCTTGAATACTCTTAGATGTGCTATAGTCGAAATTCAATTAGGGAAGACTAATCAAGTCTTAATTCATTTTAGTTTCCTAATTATGCTTAAGCCATTCTAGTTAGGTTTAGATAAATTTAGTTAGGTGTCTTTGTTATTTAGTAAGTCATGTAGTTACTTAGAATCACTAATCACCTTCTTAATTATGTTAGTAAATTGTCTAATTAAAATTTTAATGAATAACTAACTAGGTTTAATCCATTTGATTAGTACTTAAACACTTTAGATTAACTTAATTAGATTTTTAAACTAACTTAGTCTTATTTCTTATTCACTAATCTAGTAAGTCCAACCATTATTGTTGACTATTTCCTATTGGTCTAGAATTATTCAAGCCATTTTTATTGACTTATTGCTATTGGTTTAGAAATATTTCAAGCCATTAACGTTGACTGATTTTCAAAATATGGGTCCCACAAACCAAATGTGGGTCCCACAGACTTTTCCGGGTCCATGGTCCATATGGTTAGTACTGACTAATAAAATAATAATATAAATATAAAATATTTTTATTTTACAAATAAATTCTAAAAATTAAAAGATTGATACATGTATTATTCGGAATTGGGTTTAGTAAGATCCCCCAACTCTAAATAATCAAACAAAGATTTTTCTCGAGCTCGAAAATTATTATTTTCTTGACTCGGAGTAAATCACACAAAATAATCAAATACAATCTTGAAATAGTCAAATTAATTTTATAGTACACAGAAAATAGAAAACAGTACAATTAGGACAAAATTGTAATTTAGTAAAAAGTTTGAAAAAGTTGGGGTGTTACACCGCGCAATTAATTTTAAGATCAAATTGGCCATTATCTAAATGATTCAGACATCTGTATAATTTGGCAGTTTGCAAAGCGAAGGTCCCAATGCTCATTTGTCAATCTTTCTGGAGATCTGTGACCCCTTCAAGAATAATGGAGTCTTAGAATATGCCATTCGCCTCAGGCTCTTTTCCCTTCTCTCTTAGAGATTGAGCCAAGAATTGGTTGTAATCTTTACCTGCGGGATCCATAACTACTTGGGCAGATGTGTACGGAAAATTTCTTAACAAATACTTTCCTTCGGCCAAGACTGCTGGGTTGGTTAATGACATCACTTCATTCACCCAATCAGAATTAGAATCCATGTATGAAGCCAGGGAGAGGTACAAGGATCTAGTAAGAAGGTGCCCACACCTTGAAATTCCTCCTTAGCATAAGATTTACTCCTTCCACAAAGGCCTACTACCTCACCATCGTCCAATTGTAGATGCAGCTGCAGGTGGTTCATTATTGAGTAAATCTTTCGATGAAGTTTACCAACTGTTTGAAGAATTGGCCCCCAACAGCTACCGATGGCCTTCAGCAAGGAATAATTAAAGGAAGGTAGCTGGAGTTCATGACGTTGATGCATTTACATCTTTGTCAGCTCAAGTGACATCATTAGCAAACAAGATGAACAGTTTGGGTACAGGCCCTAATCAAAGCCCCTTTGTGTTGTGTGACCGATGTGGGAACAATCATGTCACCGATAGTTGTCCATCCACTTTGTAGAGTGTTCAATATGCGAGAAACTATTGGGCACCTCAGAACAACCCCTACTCATAACAATATAACCCTGGGTGGAGAAACCACCCCAATTTCTCATAGAGGGATAACCAATGGCTGACATCTTCATCTACTAATAATGAGAGACCATCTTTTCCTTCTAGTTTCTCATCGCAAGTAAGGCCACCTATACAAGAGAGGAAGCCAGCATTGGAAGATATGTTCATGCAATTTATGGTGAAAACTGATTCATACATGACTAAAACTCATGCTCATTTGGCAAAAAATGATTATCTTCTTCAGAGCCCAACATCTTCAATCAGGGCTCTTGAGACACAAGTGGGGCAGCTAGCCATTGCAATAAACAATGGGCCCTCGGGGACTTCTTCAAGTGAGGAGACCTCCCTCAAACAGGCTCCCCCAGGTTAAAGAAGCAGAAAAAGTCCTACCTGTGTAACGCACTTAAATATAACAACCGCATCGTAATCATCATTACACCACAGTTACTAAATCCAGGTGTGTCACAGTCATGATAACATAAATTTCAAAATTTACAAGTTTATTTTTTTTCGCATTTATGCATAAGTAGAAAATACGAGCCTTGAATGAGATATAAATATATTGACTCATCAACGAATACAACGTTATTTGATATAAAATTATATATATCCAAAATTAATGCATAAAGTAGAATTACATAATATTGAATTTAAACCTTTCATTACATAACACAAACTACCAAGTAGAGGTTCGGCCTTCACTGAAGTCGAACACGTGAATGAAAAGATCCTGCACTTGATCTTCCTCATCATCTCTGACGGCTAAGACTCGCCCTTGCGATATCTCCAAAGGAAAAAGAGTACGAACCTGTGTCATAACCGAAACCTCTCTAAGGAAGAGTTGACAGTTACCCCATATTTCCCCAATGGGTATGGGGAACTCCACACGTAACGGAACATAGGTGATGTTAGTCCCATCGCCGGGCTCATCTCCACACTGTACCAGGGTTACATCTCCCATGTATACGACAAGTCCCACTTCACGTTCAAAGTGCCAGGCTTCCGAGCCTTAGAGAAACTGTATCTAAGTGTGAAACGTGTAGGGTGTTGGGGACGTCATCACCAGGAAGTAGAAATCGATCCTCAAGTACAACTAATCGAGTCCACTTACACTCTTCTCTGTTTTTATCCAATTTGACATAGAACAGGGTAATACAAGAAAGAGGTGAGACACCCATCTTTCATTACCACTATGGCAGGAAAACAGCACGGCGCAAAGCGCCCACAAAGTAATACAGTTCATACATTTATTAGCATCAACAACGGAATTTAAACTGAAAGTAGTTTAATTATAAGCAATAATAAGAATCAATATTAACAGTGGCATTCGTAATAAAAGCAGAACAGCAACAGGCAATAGCAAGGTTTGACAACATCAGGCAAATCACAATAATATTTCTAGAAACCAGCACAATGATCAGATAATCATTTACAGAAGTAAAACAGTTACTTTAACAGATATTCATGCTCAACAACTTGTGAGACTGACAATGAATGATGCACAATGCATTATGGTACCAAATCCTACTCCATGGAGCTAAACATTAACCTTTTCAAAGTGAATGATCAAGGAGTAATGCCAGTATATCATTAAGCTTAAAAATAGTGTGCTTCATCTCATAAAATATTTGCGCATCAATGGCTTATACGTGGCACCTCAATAGTTGATCGCGACATAGGACAGCGTCTCGGTCCAGATCATCGATGTGTTTGCATCGGTCTACCCCACGGCACAAAGGAGCTCTTAATTATCCATGATGAGGCACCCGCACCCCGACGTCCCTAGGGCCAACAACATAGGCATCAGCACCCCGACGCCCCCAGGGCCAACAACATAGGCATCAGCACCCCGACGCCCCCAGGGCCAACAACATAGGCACCTATGCTTAGTCTATTCGCACCCGTACATAGGTGTTATTCTACTCTTAGGTATACATATGCATGACGACGCAATGTCAAGTCATGTATGTTTATCAATGATTCATTCATCATGTACAATATATATGCATGACGACGCAATGTCCAGTCATGTATGTTTATCAATGATATGTTCATCATATGCAATACCACTACGGTATATAGTCTTTATCAAATTACATATGCATGACGACTCAATGTCCAATCATGTATGTTTATCAATGATGCATTCATCATATACAATACCACAATGGCATATAAGCATGCATCAACATCAACATGTCATTTCTCATCGAGGATTAAACCAACCAGTATATAACCCTTCATAGGGACTCACAACACATAGAGTCAAATCTCAATATCAATATATATTATGGCTTATCATAACCACTATTTCCCACTAAGGATTTAACAATTCTAAGAATCTAAATCTTGATCAATTATGCAAATCTTTAGGTTAACTAACCCTTAGAAACCTTGGCCTCACATGCCTTCAAGGTTCTAAATTCCTTCCCATATTATTCACTAGTCTCTTGATACCAATCATTTAGTTTTGGTTTCACATGGGATTAATTCAATTCTTCATCATCATTAAGTATTCATGGTTTATCAACTACCACAATGTCCCTAGTAGGGATACTTATTTTCAAGTCTTAAGTCTTTGGTCAATTATGAAAAGGTTAGGGTAATTAACCCTTTAAAACTATGGTCTTCTCAAATACCATTACTCACTTTAATTCTTTCGCTTCATCAAAGATTATGCAAATTTCTAATTCTTCAATCTCCAAGGTTGCACCAAGGCATCACTTGAACTCAAATCTTTCTCTCTTAAATCATGGTCTCTCAAATTTCTCAAAATCTCAATTCCTCCCCATTTTATGTAATGGTTTCTTGTTATCAAATTACTATAATTTTAGTTTACCAAAGTCAATTTCATCCTTCATGATTCCAAGCCAAAACCGTGGCCTTCTTTAGTCTTTAAAGTTTCATTCTTTCACTACATGATGTATTGGTTACTTGATACTTAATCACTTAAATTTCCATTTCTCACAAGATCAATCCAATTGCCTAAGGTCCGTGCCAAAACCGTGGCTTCATGGTGTCCAATGTCCAATTTTTCTTTCCACTTTTATGCATTAGTTTTCTTAATGTTAGTTCACTTAAATTTAGTTTATCAAAATTAATCCAATTGCCTCTTTATCAAGATTAAAACCGTGGCTTCATAGGGGGGGTAGTAAACCCTTAGAATTTCATATTCATAAATTTTCATTATCATTATTTAACATTTAATTTCATAGCTTCCTTTTATTATGTACAAAACAAATTTATCATTCAAGAATCATCTCAAAACCGTGGCATCAAGTTAAGGTAGGAAACTCCACATTTTCCATTTAACAACCTTAACTTGATCAAGTACATTTAATACATTAAACATATTCAAGAGCACAAATCAAACATTAATCAAATTCAAGAACACTATATCAATTTACAAATCAAGTAGCATACAAAGATGGATTTACCCATCAACATACATACAAAGTTCCCTCACCACCATAAATGGTTGAAGTGAGTAATCTCCCTCTTACCTAGAGGAGATAATGCAAGGAAACAAACTCATTGGTTCCTTGATTTGCAAATTCGGATTCCACCTTCAAGAGAACCATAAAATGGTCAAATTGTCATAATCACAAACTAAGGATTGAAAAGAATGATCCTTGATAACATAGGTGACCAAGGAAAACGAAATTGAGAAGTGAATGTGAAGAACTTTACCTAAAGCCATAAGCTTGAACTCCTTGAGATTTCTTTTTGGTGATTTTCGGATTTCACTCACCCAAGAACCCTAGAGTGCTCAAAATCACTCACATCACATATCAATGCTCAAAAGAGAAGCCCTTGGTCACATAGTAACCAAGGAAAACGAAAATGAGAAGAAATAGGAGAGAAATCAAGAATCTTTACCTTGGAAGACAATGGAGACAAGGTTGGATTTTGGGTAACCTTTCTAAATGAAACTTGTAGAAAAGATGTAGGTGAGTGTAGAAATGTGTTTAGTGAAGAGAAAAATCAAAAAGCTTGGTCATCCATGGAAGAGTGATTTTCGGATTTGGAGAAGGAGAGGTAGAAAGGTTGGATTTTTGAAGAGATTTTTTAAAGAGAAAGTGTAGAGGAAGTTGAGAGAAGTCTAGAAATGGTGTTTATGGAGAGAAAAGTGAAGAGAAAGCTCTCCAATGGTGGCTGGAAATTTTGGATTCAAGAGGAGGAAGAAGAGAAGAGGTGTAGAGAAAATGGAGGTAGAAATGGAAAATGAAGAAACTTTCTAAACAAAGAAGGTAGATGAAGTGAAGATGAGTGTAGAAATGAGCTTGGAGAGGAGAAAAGATGAACAAAAATGGTGGAGGAGGAGGGCTGAATTTCGTGGCTTTGGTGGAGGTAGAGAGAAGAAGGAGAAAAAGATGAAGAAGATGAAGTGAAGAGAAAGAAATGAATAGGTAAAGTGAATTAGGGTTTGATATGTTAAAGTGAGTAGTTTAATTTGGTCTGCAACTTCCCCAAAGGGGCTGCCAACCGTAGCCTTCATGAGTGAGTGGGAGGGAGTGTTTTGTCTTTTCCATGCAATTAGAGTGGATAATTTGGTCTTTTGGTCAAAGCTTCTAGAAGAAGCTTAATAAATGAGATTTAAAATTTGAATTAAAGTGAGGTTGATTTGACATAAAGTGGATTGCATTGGGATAAGGTGATAGGATCTCTAATGCATGCTATTATCCAATGGATAATAGTTACAGTCGACAGAAGTCAGTATTAATTCATCTAACAGATGAAATTTACACAGCATTTTGTTATTTCGTCTGTTAAATTTCTCAAAAAACGTGAAACCTTGTAAACTGTGTCCAACCTCAGGTTTAGTAAGATCCCCCATTGACGTTTCCATAGTTCAAGGTTCTCGGGAAAAATATTTCATTTTTCCGGCTTCGATCAGCGCACATGCAAAACGAGAAATATATTAAAATATTCGACGTCTCCGGAAAAATTCTAGGAAATTCCCATAAATCACAAATATTATAAAACAACTATTCGTCACAAAATTTTCCAACTTTTGAAACGTTACAGTCGTTTACCCTACTCTGCCCAATGTGCACGCAAAACAAAAAATATACTAAAATATTCGACGTTTCCGGAAAAATTTCAGAAAATTCTTAAAAATCACAAATATTGTAAAACAACTATCCGTCATAAAATTTTTCAACTTTCGGAGCGTTACAGTCATTTTTCGTCTCTGTCCAATGTGCACGTAAAACAAAAAAAATATTAAAATATTCTGCGTCCTCAGAAAAATCTAGAAATTTTTTTTAAAATCCCAAATATTGTAAAGTGATTATTTATCCTAAAATTGTTAATTTTTGGGATGTTATAACCTGGACTATAAAAAATCCACCTTTATGGGATGGATCCACCTAAATGTTTAGTTCTTATGTTTTGAGTCTAGTATGTAGTGTATTGGAATTGGAAATTTCATGTTATTTTGTTGATGCATACATGTGTTAAACCTGCCAGAATTTTGCAATCAGACATTTGACGTCACGGGTGGCTTTTGTAATGCCGCGGCGGCTAGTCTAGTAAATGTTTTGTTTAGTATATTGATAACTCATATAGAAGTATAATGATAACTCCATAGAATGTAGTTATTTGTGCCTTATCTCTATGCATTATTGATTGCTTTGTCCTTGTTGTTAGGCATTGTTGGAAGGTTTTAGCCCCATTTTCATGTAAAATCCATATTGATGTCTTCCTCTCTAATCTTGCTAAAATTCTTCCTAATCATTAATTGGATTGAGTTTGATTACATTTGTATTTGACTGGTTAATTTCTCAATTGCGGGATGGGCCCAAAAGGACCAAATTGATGTGAGCCAAGGCCTTGCATTGGAAGAGAAATCACAAAAAAAGCTTCAGTAGCTCACACTACAAAGCTGGCATGTTTGCACCATGGTGTGCTGCTCTCTATCTGTGCACCCTAATAACCTGAGGCTTTAACGCTGTGGCGTGAGGAAGTGAACGTCGCGATGCTGGTGACCTAATTTTTACGTGCCTCGGCACATGTCGTGTATAGCCGCGGCGTGAAGTATGAAATCTGTAGGCCTATAAGTACTTTCTACGCAGATTTCAAAGACACTTTTGGAGAGCTTTTAAGAACTTTATTTTAGCTTTGGTCTCCAAGAGAACCCAGCGGCTAGATCTTCATTTTTGGGCTGAAAGAGAGCTGAATGAGCTAAGATTGGAGGTCATCTTCATCTTAGAGGAAGATTCAAGCTTCAAGGCTCACCTTATTAGGCTTCATCTTCTATTCCTTCTTCTTTCTCTCTCTTTCCTTTATCTTGAACATGGATTTTTGTACTGTATTTCATGTTCAATGAGTAGCTAAGTTGTGTTAGGGTATTCTTTGGATTCCCCTATTGATATTGAATCATTTGTAATCTTTTGAGTTTATATATATGATTTGGGTTTTGTTCTATCATATAGTGCTTAATGCTCTTATTTGTTTGATCAGCTTTTAGGTGATTTAATGAAATCTAATGAGCCTAGACATAGTACTTTGGGTTTTAGATTAAACGTATGGTAGATGCATGTTCAATTTCATTCCAATGACGGGGTAGATTGATTCGTTAATGGGATAGACATATACCTCTTAGCCATGCATAGTCATAGTTAAGAATCAATCTTAATGCTTGTTGTTTGCTCTGGTTCTCATGGATGCAAAGTGAACTAGGTAAGTGACGCAAGGTTAATCGACCTAGACATAGACTTTTAACTAAATTAGTTTCTCAAGCTAACCTAATCTAATCGTTTGTATTGCTTAAATGGAATACATGTTTTCAATTGAAGTAGGGAGTGAAAAAGGATTCCCTATTTTCTTAACCATATCTTTATCTTTTCTTTATACTTTGTAGTTTAATTAATAAACCCTTTTTCCAATTTATGCTTGCTTGAATAGAATTAGTTAAGCTGTAGGTTAATATTTAGCATTAGAAAGTAACCATATTCCCCGTGGGACCAAACTCTACTCATTATTTTTATTACTTGAGTGACTCATGCACTTGCGATTAGCAAAATAGTTACAAACAAGGTAACTCATACCAATAAGTTTTTGGTGTTGTTGCTGAGGAATACGACTAATTTATGTATTGCTAATATTGATATCGAGCTTTGTTAGTTCTAATTCAAGTCTTTTCTTTTATTACATTTTAATTTAATATTTCATTCTTTTGTGAATTAGGTACCATCTATGGCAGAACACAATGATCATATGAGGCCTCTGAGGGAGTTTGCTAATCCTCAAATGGAAAATCTCCAATCAAGTATTAGACAGCTTCCCATCCATGCAAATAGTTTTGAGATCAAACTGGCCATTATCCAGATGATTCAGATATCTATACAATTTAGCGGTTTGCGAAGCGAAGATCCTAATGCTCATTTGTCAAATTTTTTGGAGATCTGTGACCCCTTTCAGGAACAATGGAGTCACAGAAGATGCCATTCGCCTCAGGCTCTTTCTCTTCTCTATTAGAGATCAAGCTAAGAGTTAGTTGCAGTCTTTACCTACAGGATCTATAACTACTTGGGTGGATGTGTGTGAAAAATTTCTCAACAAATACTTTCCTTCGGTCAAGACTGCTAGGTTGGTGAATGACATCACTTCATTGACCTAATCAGAATCAGAATCCTTGTATGAAGCCTGGGAGAGGTACAAGGATCTGCTAAGAAGGTGCCCACACCTTGAAATTCCTCCTTGGCACAAGATTTACTCCTTCCACAAAGGCCTACTACCTCACCATCGTCCAATTATAGGTGCAGCTGCAGGTGGTTCATTATTGAGTAAATCTTTCGATGAAGTTTACCAACTGTTTGAAGAATTGGCCACCAACAACTACCAATGGCCTTCAGCAAGGAATAATCAAAGGAAGGTAGCTGGAGTTCATGACATTGATGCATTTACATCTTTGTCAACTCAAGTGATATCATTAGCAAACAAGATGGAGAGTTTGGGTACAGGCCCTAATTAAAGCCCCTTCGTGTTGTGTGACCAATGTGGGAACAATCATATCACCGATAGTTGTCCATCAACTTTGTAGAGTGTTCAATATCTGAGAAACTATCGGCCACCTTAAAACAACCCCTACTCATAGCAATATAACCCTGGGTGGAGAAACCACCCCAATTTCTCATAGAGGGATAACCAAGGGCTAACATCTTCATCTACTAGCAATGAGAGACCATCTTTTCCTTCTAGTTTCTCATCGCAAGTAAGGCCACCTATGCAAGAAAGGAGGCCAGCATTAGAAGACATGTTCATGCAATTTATGGTGAAAACTGATTCATGCATGACTAAAACTGATGCTCATTTGGCTAAAAATGATTCTTTTCTTCATAGCCAAACATCTTCAATCAAGGCTCTTGAGACACAAGTGGGGCAGCTAGCCAATGAAATAAACAATAAGCCCTCGGGGACTTCTTTAAGTAAGGAGACCTCCCTCAAACAAGCTCCCCCAGGTTGAAGAAGCAGAAAAAGTCATGCTTGGATTATAAAAAAGGCACCTTTTTGGGATGATCCACCTATGTGTTTAATTCATATGCTTTGAGTCTAGTATATAGTGTATTGGAATTGGAAATTTCATGTTATTTTGTTGATGTATGCATGTATTAAGCCTGCCAAATAGTTTTCATAGGTGGTGGAGGCCTTATTGAGGCAAATGTGGGTGCTGTGGGGAGTTTGCTGCAGAATTTTACAGTCAAGCCTTCCACACCGTGGTGATCGCTTTGTTACGTCGTGGCGCTCTGGCCTATGCCATATCAGGATTTGGAGGCAAAGTGCATAACGCTGCGGGTGGCTTTTGTAATGCTGCGGTGGCCAGTCTGCAGTTCTAAAAAAAAAAAGGGAAATGTGAAACGTCTGTTTTGCAGTCACATACCGCGGCGCTAGTTAGTTCATGCTGCAGTGTTCTGAGCATATTTTGCTTAAATAAGGAATAGGGTTTGCGCCGCAATGTAAACCTTCTTCTCATTCTCTCTGCATTTTCTCTCCAGATTTTCCCCTCACCCTTTCTCCCACAATCTCTCATTCCTATTTTATTGCATCCTCGTGCATTTCATTCATCCCTCTCCACCTCCAGGTATTCCATTTTCTCCCTTTTTTTTCTCCTTTTATTTTCGCATTTTATGTTTCTATTTTAGTTCTTTAAGTTTTAGGTTCTCTTTTGTAGTTTTTATCATAGTTAGTAAGTGTTTTGTTTAATATATTGATAACTCACATAGAAGTATAATGATAACTCCATAGAATGTAGTTATTTGTACCCTATCTCTATGCATTATTGATTGCTTTGTCCTTATTATTAGGCATTGTTGGAAGGCTTTAGCCCCATTTTCATGTAAAATCCATGCTGATTTCTTCCTCTCTAATCTTGCTAAAATTCTTCCTAATCATCAATTGGATTAAGTTTGATTACATTTGTATTTGACTGGTTAATTTCTCAATTGCAGGATGGGCCCAAAAGGACCAAATTGATGTGAGCTAAGGCCTTGCATTGGAAGAGAAATCACAAGAAAAGCTTCAGTAGCTCATGCCGCAGAGCTAGCATGTTTGCACCGTGGCATGCTGCTCTATGCCTGTGCACGCTGTTAACTTGAGGCTTTAATGTCGTGGCATGAGGAAGTGAACGTTGCAGTGCTAGCAACCTAATTTTTGCTCGTCGTGACATGTGTTGTGTATAGACGCGACGTGAAGTGCAAAATCTATAGGCCTATAAATACTTTGTACGCAAATTTCAGAGGGCACTTTGGGAGAGCTTTTGAGAACTTTATTTTAGCTTTGGTCTCTAAGAGAATCCAGCAACTAGATCTTCATTTTTGGGTTGAAAGAGAGTCGAAGGAGCCAAGATTGGAGGTCATCTGTAACACCCCAAAATTTCCTATCTCTTTGTCAGTAATTTTGACAGTTAACAGAATTTCACCGTTTAGTGATTTCTGTGTTTTGTAAAATTATTTTGATTATTCCGTCAGCGTATTTGATCGTTTTAAGTGATTTACTCCATGTCAAGAAAATAATAATTTTCGTGCTGGAGAAAATCTTTAAGTATTTATTTCTCTTGACTGTTAATTATTTTTAACAATCTGATTTGATTTTCATACGTTTTCTAATATTTGTGATTTTTGTGGATGATTATAAATTTTTATGGTTATCTGATTATTTTTGGGCTATTTGTGGGCCCAGTGCTCCTACGTGGGCTTGGAGTGAGTCCCAAAACGTGAAAATTTTTCTATGCATAGAAAAATTCGTACTGTTGAGACGAAGACAAGGGATCTTACTAAACCTGAATCTGAAAACAGTTTTAGAAAATTTCTTGTATTGTGTTTTGTACTGTATTTAATTATCAGGCAATAAAAATACAGTAAATATATTCTTTCGTGGGGTTTTAGCAGATAAAAATAGAAATTATACTGCGAAGTCAACATTAGTGGTTATGACGACTTTATGACGGACCAATAGGAAGCAAGCTTAATGTTTAAGATTTTGAATATCAATCGTCGATTTAATCAACGGTGTAGAATCGGTCTAATAAAATGGCTATGAACATTTATAACTATTGGATGAAGAATTAATCAAGGGTGGAGATTTGGTCTTACAAAGTGGCTAGGACCATTTGTGACTGTTGGATTTGGATTTAATCAACGGTGGAGATGGATCATTTATAACCATTGGATTTGGATTTAATCAATGGTGGAGATTTGGTCTTCTAAAATGGCTATGACTAATTATGACCCTTGGATTGAAAGTAAGAAAGAGTAATCTTGACCCTTCATTTTTGGAGATGCATCTAATGGCTAGGATTTCAAGGAGAAAAGATCTAATGGCCTAGATTAAGTCTTCTAATCAAAAGTCTACCTTAATCCTAACCATTGATTTAATCAATGGCATAGAATGCTCTAGATGATGGCTTGAAAAGATGATCACTTATTGATCACTTATTGAATGCATAATAGAGAGGGGGGATGGTTTTGAGGAGCTTAAGAGCTTAGCAAAGTTGAAGACCACATTATTGCTATCATAATTCATCTTTGTCTTCTCCAAAAAGCCAAGACTCCATCACAAATTTTCTCTCCTTCCTCTTCATGGTGATTTCGGCCATGGCACCCAAGAATGCCTTCCATCACTCAAAAATTTTATCCAACCTAGTTTCTTGAATCCTTACCTTATTCTAAGAACATCTCTAGTTATGAGTTTTCACAAAATCATTCATCATGAGCTTCAAATCCAAGCTTCAAGTTTCTATCATAAAGGGTAAAGTTCTTATCTCTTCACCCAAACTTCAAGTTTTAATTTTGTAAGCCATGCTTGAACCATGGTTTACCTATTTCTGCACTTGTTATTGATTTTAACATTTGTTTATGATTTTTAGGAATTTTTCCATGGAGCTCTATGAAATTGGTAGGAAGGAAAACTAAGTATTTTCACTTCATTCTTTATCTTAACCAAGTCTAAGAAGCCTTTCTTTCACAAAAATCAAAAACTCAACCTTGTTCTTCATTCACCCAAAATCACCATCTAATCTCTTTTAATTTCATCCAACCATAGATCTTGAATCTACATGATATTCTAAGCAACTTTCATGTTGGAGACTTTCTCTAAATCATCCATCTTCAACCATGTTCTTCAAGCTAAAGATTGAAGCTTTATTGGTGAAGTTTGTTAATCTTCACTTTTCTTTTGATTTTCAAGGTTCTAACCATGATTCATATCCATGGTTTTCTTATTCAAGTCTTATATATTAATTATGTGTGTGTTTTGTTTTGTATTTGAGAAGCCCTTGGTGATGAAGGACTTGGAAAAAGAAGCAAAACAAGGAGCTTTTGAGATTCTTCAAGAGGTAAGAGGGAGATTCATCTCACTAACCAAGTATGTTGGTGAGAGATGGTTGTGTATTTGATGGATGGTGAATCCATGTGAGGATTCATATCCATGGTCATGTAATAATTTATGGGTGTTTATGTGCTTTGATTATTTGCCTATGCTTGGTATGATTTGCATGATTTAATTGCTTTGATTATGGCATGTTTGTGATATATATGTTGAATATGTATTTGTATGTCATGATTTGATGATGGAAAGGAAATTGATTTTTTGGTTCCAAAGACCAAGAGGAATTTTGGCCAAGACACCTCAAAATAGGTGTTCATAAATTAATATTTTCATGAATGATAAAATCGAATAATTAGAGAAGCAAGGAAAATAAACAAAGGGTTTGTTTTTCAAGAAGTAGTGTTCATGGTTTTGAGAAGGATTTTTATTGATTTATTTTGTGTAAAAAGTTTCTAAGCATTTTACTAAACATGAGTTTTAGATGAAAAGGGCAATGTTGATTTTAAGGATTTGCAAAGAAAGTGAGAATGAAAAATGAACAAATGATTTGATTTCAAAGAACAAGTGCTCACGGTTTTTATAAAAAAAATTTAATGGTTTTGTTTGTGTAAAACCATATTGACTTAGAAGGAAAAACATTTGATGGTTTAAATAACCATGTACCACGGTTTTGAAGGCTTGTAATGCCTTGATTTTGATGAAACAAAGTGATTTTTCAAATGGAAATATAATTGATTTAGTATAAGGAATTTGGAAAAGGAATCAGAGTGTTTTATCACTTGAGAAAATGGGATTTTTGTATATGAATGGAAAAGAGAGGTTGAAAGTGTTTGAACCTCAATTTATTTTGAAGAGAAATGATTTTAGAATTGATTTGAGAAAAATGGAGAATATAATAGTGATTTGATATTTTCTAACGTGTAACTCATCCTTTGGGTTTTGGAGAGCATTAGTAATTTTTAAAGTTAGAAACATTGATTTAATTTAATAGAATTGTGAATTTGTAGAATATATTATGAAAAGGATTTTCTTGAGTAAGAAAATGTGGAAAATAATGTGAGTAGTCATATTATTTTGAGAAAGGTTGAAATGAAATTTTTGAAGGTTGAGAAATATTTTTCGTAATTGAATTATGGTGAAAAATGATTTACGTAACTTAAAAACGTGATTTTTAAGCTACGCGATTTGAAATACGTTTAAATATTTCTACGCGATTTGAAAAACCTTTAAATATTTTACACGATTGAAATATTGTTGAAAAATCACTACGTGATTGAAAAGTGATGAAATATTTTTACGTGATTGTGAAAATGGTGGAAAATTGCTAAGCGATTTGAGAAACGTGTATATATTTTTACGCGATTAAGAAAACGTTGAAAAATCAATACGTGATTTGAAAATGTAACCGAAGTGTTGTGGAATTGTGAAAACGTAACAAGAATGTTGCGCATTTGTGAAAAACACGACAAAAGTATTTTGTGACTATGAAAACGCGATAACATGATTTTGCGATTAAATATACAGTATGATTACTGTTAGGCCAGTATGTGGACCCTGATTATGAGATAATGAAATTAAAACTGAGAATGGGCCAATGTGTGGACCCTGAATATGAAAGTATGAATTTTGCCTATGATTGGCATTGGTGCATTGAACATGCATTGGAAAGATATGCATTGAGGCATATGATGATTTTGAATTGAACAAAAATTGATAGCTGATGCTATTGGAACCCTTGTGGTTAAAGAGAGAATGTGAATTGATAGTGAGGTCTATGATGGATCTTGGGGGCGTCAAGGTGCGGCGGTCAACCAGTGGATATCTGTCTGTGGGCTACGACTGGACCATATGCCACTTGGCGATGCAATCCATTGTAACGCATTGACGATACCTGACAAGAACACAATTCTTTTCGAGAGTTGGACAATTGTCCGTGGGCTAAGGCTGGGCATTGTCTGTGGACTAATCTGGAAGATTGTCTTTGGGCTAAGGCTGACAATTAACAGAGCATTCTTCTCGAAATTGTGAAAACCTCCATGGAATAGGACATTGAGTCTACATGCATAACATATGCATCATAATTGAGTATTTGGTTATTATAATTGAACTGTTGAATACTTGGATAATAATTGAGGACATCATTGTGAATATTGAATGATATTTGAACTGATAAATGATTGGATGATGATAGTTGATTAATGTTGAGTGCATTATTGGAATTATGGTATGATATATCTGTATGATATGTTGTTTATGTTATCTCTATGCTACCATGTTGGTATTGGCGTAGGTGATCTCACCTCTTTGTTATATTATTTTGCTGTGTTTGTATTATTAAAAATTATATAGTAGAAGGAACGAGTTATCTTAGACATAACGGGTGGCAGATATTCTGAGATTGGTGACAACATTAAGGAATGGTCATTCAGGATTCAATAGTGTGCAGTGTTGACGAGGAACAGATATATGGTACATCAAGATGGATACAAGAAGAAATAAGTATGTTGAGTTTTTACGGTTAGTGTTTTACCATGCTATTGAGTAGGACCCGTCATGGGGTTTGTTACTGTTTTAATTGAGTCTGTTAGTTTTATATTTCTCTTTAAATTGTTAAATATTAATTGGTGTCAATATTGTATATTAATCAGTTTAAATATATTTTCAGTAATACTTATGGATTTCAGTAAGTTTATGTTTCTGTAATAAGAAATTTTAAAACTCACATTTAATAACTCAAACCTTTTATGAACTTCTTTACAGATTATTTGTTGGGAGTCAGAAATGTGATACCCTGAGGAGAATGTTACATCATCTTTATCTTGGAGCAAGATTCAAGCTTCAAGGCTCACCCCGTTGGGCTTCATCTTCTGTTCCTTTTTCTTTCTCTCTCTTCCTTTTATATTGAACATGGATTTTTGTACTGTATTTTCGTGTTCAATGAGTAGCTAAGCTGTGTTAGGGTATTCTTTGGATCCCCCTATGGATATTGAATAATGTGTACTCTTTTGAGTTTATATATATGATTTGGGTTTTGTTCTATATATGATGCTTAATGTTCTTATTTGTTTGATCAGCTTTTAGGTGATTTGATGAAATCTAATGAGCCTGGACATAGGACTTTCGATTTTAGATCATATGTATAGTAGATGTGTGTTCAATTTCATTCCAATGGCAAGGTAGATTGATTCACTAATAGGATAGACATATACCTCTTAGCCATGCATAGTCATAGTTGAGAATCAATCTAAATGCTTGTTGTTTGCTTTGGTCCTCAAGGATGCGTAGTGAACTAGGTAAGTGACATAGGATTAATTGACCTAGACATAGGTTTTTAACTAAGTTAGTTTCTCGGGCTTGTAATGCCTATTTTTCTGCTTAGAAGAAAGAACGTCACCATAGTAAAACGAATGAAACAAAAATGCAGAAAATACAAACTCACTGATTGATTAAGACCCGGTTCATATTTGTTATCTGAATGAACAATTTCCATCTTAATAACGTAATAATTGAGTATCAAAATATGAGTACATTTTTTTTGGAGAGATAATGATAAATATAGATACAATAAAAATCAACATGAAATGAAACCATACATTCACATTATATATATATATATATATAGAGGGGGGATCGGCTTACACCAGTGTAAGTCTTTTTTGACTTACACTCATTTTTAACCATTAGATTCACTTTCATTTAATGGTTGAGATTATTCCATTAAAAGTAACTATTAGATGAAAGTGAATCTAACAGCTGAAAATGAGTGTAAGTCAAAAAAAACTTACACTGGTGTAAATTGATCCTCCCTCATATATATATATATATATATATATATATATATATATATATATATATATATATATATATATATATATATACACATCGAGCCTATTTAGTTATATCATCAAATTTACAAAAAGTAAAGGCTTTACCCACCCCCAAGATGTATACAAATTTACATCCCATCAAAATAGCAAAATGTCATGCTTTCCAAAAAGATACACGGATAGCCATCAGTAGCCACCGACAGTATCAGCCCCTAAAACCGACGAGAAGGAACCGTAGCAGGATTCTCCTTAGGGTCCTCCTCATCCGATGAAATCACAATCAGAGCAACCGAATTTCGAGCAGAAGCTCGAGCAGTTGAGAGAAATGAATCATCTCGTGGGATGTAATAAAGGTCATCCCACAAATCTCTAATAGGCAAGTAAAACTCTAAGTGAACAAAAGCTGTGAAATCAAAAACAGGCGGGTCGTAGCGGCCCCAAGCTAAAGACACAGTTAGCTCCCCGTGATATATGCAACGGTCCGTGCTCAAGTTTATGTGCCAGCAATCTGGACCACCATGAAAGGTCATCCTTGCGTAACCCAAAAATCGGTGTGGACGTGAAGACATCTTCAATCAGCACTATTCGTAATCGGGCCAGAAGCCAGGAAAATCAGGTGCTTCCTTTTCTTCCTCGCGATCGTCTTCTCAGAAGTACATAGTTTAAACAAGGGTACAGATATACAGAAAATAGGTGAGACACCCAGCATTCAATACTAATATGGCAGTAAGAAAATAGAACGACATTGGAATCCCACATAGCATTACAACACATATAGTTATCCATAGTAATAATCAAGTAAGCAATAAAAGAGAGATAATAATAACAGAGTCACAGGCAGTAAATGGTTTATCAATCAAATAATTATTGCAATATCAAAAATAGACAGTTAAACAATCATAAGTACTCATGCTCAAAGAAATATGAGTCTGACAAAGCATAATGCACACGGTACTAAAAATCCTACTCCATGGAGGTAGACATCAACATTTCAGAGAGAATGATCAAGGAGTCATGCTTGTATCTTATTAGCCTTAAAAAATAAAGTGCTTTATCTTATAAAAATATTAGCGCAATATGGCTTATACATGGCACCTCAATAGTTGATCGCGATATAGGACAGCATCTCGGTCCGGATCGTTGGTGTGTTTGCATCGGTCTATCCCACGACCCTAGTGGAGCTACCATTGTCTATTGTGAAACACCCGCACCCCGACGCCCCCAAGGTCAACCACTATGACCCTACGCTTAGTTTACTCGCACCCGCACTAAGGTGTAATTCAATCTCCTAAGCATACATCGCCTTCTCAACAAAGTCCAATGGACATCACAATGCATGATGACTCAATTTACATCATGCATGTTCACCAATGGTATGTTCCTTATAAAACAATATACATCATGCATATTCATCAACAAGGTGTTTCTCATAGAACATAGTATAATGGCATATAGTCAATTTTCAACATCATGCCACAATTTCAGCAACAAGTATTTAGTCCCACACATGGACTCACAATAGCATAGCACCGATTCCCAATATCAACATTTGAAATATATGGTTCAACATATACCACAATTTCATATTATGAATTCAACATTATCAATTTCCTAAGTCTTGATCAATTATGCAAATTTTTGGGCTGAAGAACCCTACAAAACCGTGGCCCATCAAAGACAAATGCTAAATCAATTTCCTCCATTACAAGCATCAATTCTTTAATGTCTAATTACATATGTTTCATTTTACACAAAATTAATCCAAACTCTTAAACTTCTTGGCCAAAACCGTGGCCACTCAATAGGGTAACAAACCCTCAAATTTTCCAGTTATCAAATTCAAGCATTAATCATTTAATACTTAATCACATAAGCTTTATTTTTTGTACAAAAATCAAATTCACATCCCTAAAGATTTGGGTCAAAACCGTGACCCCGATAGGGTGATAGGAAATCCTAAAATTTCCATTCATCCAATCCATTATTATCAAGGCATTTATAACAACCACACTTTAATCTCAATCAAGAATACACAATCATGAAAAACTATCAAACAAAGTAAGCATCCATTATGGATTTCTCCATCAACAACCACACAAAAGTCTTCTCACCACCAATAATGGTTGAAGTGAGTAAATCTCCCTCTTACCTAAAGGAAGAACACGAAAATCACCTCCTTGGTATGCTCTTGGTGGTTCGGTTTTGGCTCTCCAAAAATCCTAAAAAATCAAGCTCAAAAAAATCAACACCAATGGTTGAAAAAGAAGAGATCCATGGTCATAAATATGGCCATAGAAACGAAAAATAGGAAGAGAAGGTGAAGAATCAAAGATTTACCTTCAAAGTCTCAAACTTTATTCTTGAGAAAAAGTGAAGAAGATGATGGCTTTTGAAGAAGATCTCTAAAGAGAAAATGTTTAGAATGAGAAGGGACGCATATAAATGGTGATGATGAAGTAAGAAAATGAAAAAAGGTCTCTAAAAGGGGCTGCAAAAACCGTGGAGTGAAGAAGGGAGAAGAAGAGAGAAGTTGGAGAAAATGGAAATGAAGAAATTGAAGAGAAAGAAAGTGACAATAGAAATGGGTGATATTTTGAGTGAAGGGTGTTAAGTATGGGAAGCAAAATTTTGCTTCCCCAAGGGCACCATTGCTGCGGCAAAGAGGAGAGAGAAAGGGGGAGAATGGCTTCTCTAACATGTTTAGGGTAGTTTGGTCAATTGGTGGTCAAAGCTTCCATGAGAAGCTTGATTAAATATAGTATTTTTAAATAAAAGTAGATTTGATTAGACATAAAGTGCATTACATTAGGATAATGTGATAGGATTTCTAACACATGTTATTATCCAATGGACAATTGTTACAGTTGACAGAAGTCAGTATTAATTGCCTAGCGGATAAAAATTATACAACGATTTATTTATCGGATAAAATTTTTTGAAAAACGTGAAACCTCGTAAACTGTGTTCAACCTCGAGTTTAGTAAGATCCCCTGTCGATGTTTCCACAGATCAAGGTTCTCAGAAAAAATATCTCATTTTCCCGGCTCCACTTAGTTTGTACGTAAAACGAGGAATAATATTAAAATATTACGCGTTCTCAGAAAAATTCACAAAAATTCACAAAAATCACAAATATTATAAAATGACTATTTATGAGAGAATAAATAAATTTTGGGATGTTACAACACTCCCCCACAAATAGAAATTTCGTCCTCGAAATTTTCTTACCTTAGAAAAGTTATGGGTATTGCTCCCTCATTTTGTCTTCGAGCTCCCAAGTTGCGTCTCTAGTTGTCTTGTCCTAAATTACTTTAACCAATGGGATGTCTTTCCCTCTGAGTTGCTTCACCTTCCAATCCTCAATACTTATAAGTGGCGTCTTATAAGTTAAGTTTTCTTTTAATTGCACCATATCAGGTGCAATGACATGATCAGGGCTCGGAATATACTTTTGAAGTTGTGACACATGAAATACATTATGGAGATTTGAAAGAAAAGTTGGTAAGGCTATTTGATAACCAACTGGACCTACCCGATGAAGAATTTGATAAGGTCCAAGAAATTTAGGAGTAAGCTTTCTAGACTTAAGAATTCGACTGACCCCAATCATAGGCGTGACTTTCAAAAACACATGCTCTCCTTTCTCAAATTCAAGAGGTTTTCTTCTTTTGTCCGCATAACTCTTTTGTCGTCTTTGAGCCGTCCGCATCTTCTCCTGAATCATCTTGACTTTCTCAGTCATCTGTTGTATAAGATCAGTGTAACACCCTTGTGGGGATGTCACATTTATGATGCAATGAAAGAAAGATAAATAAAATATTACCCAAGTTGTAAAACATTTGTTACATTAATAATATAGGTTGTAAATTTTTTTCCTTTTTATACAGGATATTACTGAAAAAAAATAACACGGAACATAAAATAAATAAACTGTCATCATACATAATATACATATGATTTTGTTTTAAGTAGTACAAATAATTTACAGCTATAAAATATTTAACAAAAACAATAAAGAGTTAATATAATACATAACATCCAAAAAGTGCCCAAGTGCACATCCCAAATTCCTAACCCTTTGAAGGATCACTCTCAGATGACACTTCAGGTGATAGGTAACCAGGATGTCTCACAGCTCTACGGACAGGAGTCCACGTTGTTGACACTATACTGATCTCACTGGGAACACGGAAAAGTCCTCCCCAGTGATGCCTCAAATCCAATGGCAGCTCCAGATGTAGATACAGAGTCGTGGTAAAAACAAGCTCAGTATCAAACTCTGATCATAGAGACAAAGTCAGACATCCCACATAGACAACTGATCCTCGATCCTTGTGTAAACGCCAAGCCTCAGAGCCTTCGTGAAACTCCAGACTCACGAACCCAAGAAATCCTGGCAACACCATCCTCCAAATCAATCTAGTGGGTATGTGTGATTGGATGGTTCGCAGTCGTCAAACTGATCCTTTACTTGCTGCTGTTCCTCCTCCTCAGGATATACAAAATCAAGAGGCTGATCCTCTTCCTCAAACTCTTTACAACATAAATTAAAAATACAGAAATAGTACATATAGAGAGGTGAGATAATCATACATCAATACCAGCATGGCAAATAAGAAAACGCCAAATACAACAGGTATAACAAATAATCAAAGCATACCATAATACAATAAAGCATAGCATAATCATCATAAATAATTATGCAATATAATACAAAAATTCAATATAACAGTATCACAGAAAATTTAATACTATAGTACAAAAATATCAAAGATAATGATGTTAAGATGCATGATACAAATACAAAACGACTCGTTCCTACTTCATGGAGCTAGACACAGATATCTGAGAGAATGACCGGCAAAGATCTATTAGTACCTCAGGCTGGCCAACCAAACTATTACACTATCTAACGTTGTGTCTATAGCCCACTGTCCAACATCGTGTAGTAGTACACAGTCAAAACATCGTGTAACTACAGGCATTGTACTAAAATAGACTTTACAAGATCTTGATTAAGTATAGTGCGTGTCAAGATCACTAGTGTGTTGCCAGTTACCATGGCCCAGAGGAGTGACCAACTGTCCACATGTGGAATACTCCGCACACTAATGCCTCCAAGTCCATACAAAGAAATGAACCACACTACGCTTATGACACCGACAACACGGTGTAATTCATCTCGTCAATCAAATCACCAATTATCAACCAAATTGGCACAACTCAATGCATGAATAAAATCATAATTACCAAATTACCCTTAGTCTCAAAATATTCTCATATTTACGCAAATGCCTTCAATGGCAAAAATCTCAATTATACAGGACATCCCACTTGACAGTACTGTATCTCAATATGTCTGAGTCCACCACTTTGGCTCGACAGTAAAAACTTGTTCCAATTAATCACGTAGAAATTTTATCTCCTTTTCACAATTTTATCGTTTTTACAAACGTTTTTAAATCGCGTAAATATATTTTGCTGTTTTTAAAATCGCATAGTAGTTTTAAATCGTTTTCTCAATCGCGTAAGATTTTTAAATTGTTTTCTTTACCAAAAAGCTTTAAAATCTCTGTTTTAAAATTATGTAAGCTATTTTCAATACTTTAAAACTACATAGAATAATTTTTCTTACGTTATAAAATATATTATGAAACGTATTATTTTATTTGTCTATTTTTAATAAATTTTGACAGCATTTTGTCTATAAAATCTATTAGAATTGTATTTTCTATGTTTTTCCTCTAAAAATTCGTTTACTTAGTTTATTATTACTAAATCCACTTTAGTAATTATCTCTATGCTTTAAAATTCAAAGGTAAGTATTTTTTAAAGGTTTGGATTTATTTTTCTTCTATGTCATATTTCTAATAAAAATTGGTTTACTTCTTTAAACCTTGGAAATCCATTACAATTGCATTCTTTTTAGGTAAAACTTTAAGTTTACACTTAGAAAATAAATTTTTGATTGATCACTCCTTTATAAGGCATGTTGGCCGAATTTCATAAAGTCTTGGCATTTGATCTTTGGATCATTTTTCTTCTTCTTAAACATTTTGAAAATTCATTCATTTACCTAATCCCATTAGGTCCTTCCTTTTGAAAATGGATGAGAACATTTTGGTTCTCTTTTCTTGGTTGAGGCCGTGAGCCTCTTCATATGCTCTTTGGAACACTCATGCAAACCTTTATATGTTAATCACATCCTAAGTAATAATCATGCAATATTTCACACATGCAATATATTTTAAAGCTTATAGACATGCATACAAATAGTATCAAACACAAGTAGGAAAGCTTTTAAAACAACCAACACAAGTGAATCCTTATGGATTCTTCACACACATACAAGTCCATTTTCTCATCAACACACATGGTTGAATAGATTGAATCTCCCTCTTACCTTTAAGGAAGATAAAATCCTCTTTCACTTCTTTCTATGGATTTCATGATCTCCTCCAGGACACCTAAAAGACCTTAAACAAAATTTTAAAGAGTTATAACTATAAGAGAAAATCATAAACCATGGATCGATCATGGCTTAGAACCTTGAAAAAGAGATTAGAAATGAAAAATAAGGATTTTCACCTTCTAGGAAAAATCTCCAAAGTGATTTTCCAAGCTTTAAATGATGGATTTAGGAAGAACTCTCAACTAGAGATGTTCTTAGAATAATGTTTAGGTTTAGAAAAGTAGGTTAGAAGAAATTTTGGATAGATGGATGGTGAAGAAGAGTACTTGGCCGAATGGCCTCTTCAAAGTGCATCAATGGTGGTTTGTGTTTTTGGAAGAGAGAGAAGAGAGAAAGTGTGATAGCAAGGATGAAATTGAAGTGAAAATGCTCTCCAAACTCAAGCTTGGCCATGGAGCTCAAAGGAGTGGAGATAGCCACTTTGTTTGACTCTCCAAGACTCCATCCAAGCCTTAGACTTCATCATGGGTCAAGATTAAAACTTGATCACCAAGCTTGTCATCCATTGGCTAATCCAAGCCTTGTCATAAGCCTTGTCATTTGTTCTTGAAGATTCTACCCTAATGGTGATTAATTAAGCTACTAATCCCATTAAGCTTCTAAGCACACTTAACCTAACTTAATCAAATTAATTAGTTACCTTACTAATTAATTAACATTCTTATAATCCAAGCTTCAAGAGCCATTGATCATATCAATGGTTGGTATTAGGTAGTAATATGATCAAATCTAAGCCATTAGATCTCATTTCCATGAAATTCTAACCACTTGATTCATCTTCCAAAAATAAAGGGTCAAGATCTTCCCTATATTCTTCACATCCAATGGTTACAAATGCTTCTAACCATTTTTGTAAGACCAATCTCCACCATCCAATTGATCAACGGTGGATCTCCAAAGCCTTCTTTAAGAAGCTTATCATGACAACCACAGATTAAATCAACGGTTGATATTCAATCTTAAACCTTCTCATCCCACGGTGTAGATTAAGTCAGGCCCACATCGTTGACTTAATTCCTATTGGCTTAAAACAATTCAAGCCATTATCGTTGACTAATATCTATAGACGTGGGTCCCGCAACCAATTGTGGGTCCTACAAACCAAAAGTGGGTCCCATAAACATTTTCGGGTCCACTGTCGTTTATTTGTACTGACTAATAAAATAATATTATAATAATATAAAATTATTTTATTGCACAGTTAAATCCTAAAAATTAAAAGATTAACAACCATATCATTCAGAATTGGGTTCAGTAAGTTCCCCCAGCTCCGAATAATTAAAATAAGATTTCCCCGGCTCAAAAATTATTATTTTCCTGACCCGGAGCAAATCACACAAAACACTCATATATGAACTCAAAACAGTCAAATAAATTTTATATCATATAGAAAAATAGAAAACAACACAATCAGGACATAACGGTCATTTATCCTAAAGTTGGGGTGTTACAATTAGGTCTGACAGTAAGCCGCTCTCCATCCTGATACTAATATAAAGGTGAGCTCTACCAATGGTAAGACTTCATCCCAACATCCAGTTTGCTCCAAAGCGCAAGCTCTAAGCAAATCTTCCAATGATTGAATTGTCCTCTCTAACTGACCTTCGGTTTGAGGATGATATGCAGAACTCAAACGTAACTTTGTCCCCATTGCTTCTTGAAGACTCTGCCAAAACTTTGACGTAAATCTTGGATCTCTATCAGAAATAATACTTGTAGGCACACCATGTAGTCTGACAATCTCATCAATATACAATTGAGTCAACTTCTCCAATGAATACCTTATATTAATTGGTAAGAAATGGGCTGACTTCGTGAGTAGATCCACAATTACTCATATCAAATCATAACCCTTTCTAGTCTTTGGTAGTCTAACCACAAAGTCCACTGCAATACTATCCCATTTCCAATCGGGAATAGTTAAGGGTTGCAACATTCCAGGCGGTCTTTGATGTTCAACCTTCACCTTCTGATAAACTAGACAGGAAGATACACATCTAGCAATATCTCTCTTCATCCCGTGCCACCAAAATAACTTCTTCAAATCTTGGTACATCTTGGTTATTCTAGGGTGCATACTCAACTGACTCGTGTGAGCATGTTCAAGAATGTACTTCCTAAGTTCTTGATCCTTAGGCACACAGACTCTACCTCTGAATCTTAAAATGTCATTGTTTTCTTCCTCTAAAGTTGTTGCACCGCCTTGCCTAATCAATTCCCTTTCTTCTTGTAAGAACTTGTCAACTTTCTGTTTTTCTCGAATATCTTCCATCAAATCATTTGAAATAGTGACCATGTTCATGCAGATTTTTCCAGGTATAAACTCCACAAAAGACCATACATCTCTGAATTGTTCTATCAAATCCTTTTCTCTGATCATCATAGCAGAAACGCTGATCATTTTCCTACTTAAGGCATCGGCCACAACGTTTGCCATTCTAGGGTGATACTGAAGTTAGAAATCATAATCCTTTAGGAATTCCAACCACTTTCGCTGCCTCATATTCAACTCTTTTTGATCATACAGATACTTCAAGTTCTTGTGATCACTAAAGACGTTGAATGCTGCTCCATAAAGAAAATGTCTCCATATCTTCAAAGCAAAGACAACAGCAGCCAATTCCAAGTTGTGTGTTGGGTAGTTCTTCTCATGCACTTGCAATTGTCTCGAAGCATAAGCACTACTTTTTTGCTTTGCATAAGCACACACCCCAATCCTTGGTATGAAGCATCACAATAAACTTCGAATGGTTCACTTGGATCAGGCAGAACTAACATTGGTGAAGTAGTTAGTCTCTTCTTCAACTCTTGAAAACTTTCTTTGCAAGCGTCTGTCCACTCAAAGGTTTGATTCTTCTTTGTGAGTTGGATGAGAGGTCCAGCTATCTTAGAGAATCCTTCAATGAATCTCCAGTAATATCAAGCTAACTCGACAAAGCTTCTAATTTTCATCACCGTCTTCGACCTTTCCCATTGCAGAACAACTTCTACCTTCAATGGGTCTACAACAATTCCTTCCTTTGAGATCACATGGCCTAAAAACTTGACCTCATCTAGCCAAAATTCACGTTTTGATAGCTTGGCATACAACTTTTTCTCCTTCAGAATCTGAAGAACTAAGCTGAGGTGTTCAACATGATCTTTCTGGTTTTGAGAATAGATTAGAATGTCATTAATGAAGACAACAACAAACTTGTCCAAATAAGGGCGAAAGATTCTATTCATATAGTTTATGAATATAGCATGTGCATTTGTTACACCAAACGACATCACTAAGTACTCGTAGTGTCCATACCGAGTGCGAAATGTTGTTTTGGGAATGTCTTCCACCTTTACCTTGATTTGATGGTAACCCGATCTCAAATCAATCTTAGAAAACACAACTGCTCCTTTCAATTGATCCATTAAGTCATCTATCCTTGGAAGTAGATACTTATTCTTGATTGTGACTTTATTCAACTGGTGATAGTCCACACACAATCGCGAAGTACCATCCTTCTTCTTGACTAGCAATACTGGCGCTCCCCAAGGCGATACGCTAGGTCTAACAAATTACTTCTCCAAGAGTTCCTCCAATTGCTCCTAAAGTTCAACTAGTTCTACTAGTGACATTCTGTAGGGTGCTATAGAAATAGGACTAGCTCCAGGCACAAGGTCAATGGCAAACTCTATCTCCCGCTCCAATGGTAAACCAGGTACATCTTCAGGAAAGACTTCGGGAAACTCTCTAACCATTGGAATTGCATTCATATCCGCCTCATTCTCGACTTTTAAGGAAGACAACAACATGTATCCTTGAGCTCCTTCTTTCAAGAAAGCTTTCATTTGGT
Organism: Ormosia emarginata; assembly: GCA_029884605.1. Classification (NCBI taxonomy): domain Eukaryota; kingdom Viridiplantae; phylum Streptophyta; class Magnoliopsida; order Fabales; family Fabaceae; genus Ormosia; species Ormosia emarginata. The sequence goes on along the minus strand of JAQQTP010000074.1, from coordinate 18,232,801 downwards.
TGGCCGTCAAAAATCTAGAATTCTCATCCAAAGAGAAAACTATGGTTTTACTGGAACAATCTAACAGGACATGGTTAGAAGATAACCAATCCATTCCTAAGATTATGTCTAACTGGGAAAGAGGTAAACAGATCAAATCAATAGAAAAGATTTGACCTTCAACAATCAATGGACAATCAAAACAGACTTTGGTGGTAACAATAGGTTTAGCAGTAGGAGTTGAGACAGTCAAGTCAAAAGGCAAAGAAAATACAGGCAAACCAAGTCTTTTCACACAGTCATAGGAAATAAAAGAATGGGTTGCCCCTAGAGTCATATAGCAAAGTTAAAAGATTACCTTCTATGAGACCTTCTCCTTGTATAAGATCTTCGAATTTAGAGGCTTCAGCACCACTCAGGGTATAAACTCTACCCTCTACCTGTAGTTTCGTAGTTCTTACTGCATTAACTGAAGGCTCCGCCTTTGTCTGATTATAGTCGTGAGAAACATGTCCAGCCTTCTCGCATCTGATGCAAATGATTCTTTTAATTGTGCAATCCCTTGTGTAGTGCTCCTTTCTGCACTTCATACATCTTGGCGTAAACGTCGTAGTTTGACTAGTCCCACCAGGACTTCCACTAGGACTTCCACCTTGCGGTTGTTGTTGTTGATTTCCAGGTGGTCTTGAATAAGGCTTTTTCTGGTAGCGATTAACATTACTACTTCCTCCTCTTTGGGACCGAAAAGGTCCAAAGTTGTGGTTTCTCGTGTCCCGCACTTGGTCTAAGTCTTCCACCTGGCGACACGTGCCAAGCAGTTCCGAAAATTGGTTGATCTTTAAAGTTATAATAGCTCTCTTCACATCATGCCTTAAACCTTCCTTGAACTTCTGACATTTCCATGCTTCGTTTAGTTAGTGTTGAAAGTAAGTTAAGAACCTCGACAAGCTCTCAAATTTTGCAGCATACTCACTTACAGTCATAATCTCTGGGCTTCTGTCCACCAATCTTCCATGTCTCTAACCAACATGAATGCAGCATAAGTCACCTTCTTGTCATTAGCATAGTTCATACTCGTGAATATCTTCTCCAGCTCCTTGATCCACAGACTAGCCTTATCTGGATCAAATTCTCCCTTGAATTGTGGAGGATTAGTGCGACGAAATTCCGCCAAGTTTTGAGCATTTGCAGTAGCTTCTAATTGTTATGCAGTCCTCTCTTGCTATTGAGCAGTCTGCTAGTTCTGTTGCAACATGGCCTCAACCATCTTCTGAATCGGCTCAATTGTTGTAGTCATGTCCCCTCTATGAGCCATAATTCTCTTTCAAGTCAAACTATACAAAACACAAGGAAAAGTCAGATGTATCCTCTCAAAATACCAAACACAAAGAATCACACGGCACAAATAAGACAGTCCAAAACCACATGACCCAAAAGAAAACTTAAATCGGGGCTCTGATACTAAGACAGTAACGCCCTTTTTTCCACTTAGAAGAAGGAACGTCACACTATAGTAAAACGAATGAAACGAAAATGTGGAAAATCCAAATTCACTGATTGATTAAGACCCGGTTCATATTTGTTATTTGAATGAACAATTTCCATCTTAATAGCGTAATAATTGAGTATAGAAATATGAGTACATTTTTTTTAGAGATAATGATAAATATAGATACAATAAAAATCGACATGAAATGAAACCATACATTCACATTATATATATATATATATATATATATATATATATATATATATATATATGAGGGAGGATCAATTTACACCAAGTGTAAGTTGATTTTCTCTTACACTCGTTTTCACCGTTAGATCTATTTTCATCTAATGGTTACCTTTAATGAAATACTCTCAACCATTAGATGAAAGTGAAATTAACGGTTGAAAATGAGTGTAAGAGAAAAAAGACTTACACTGGTATAAATGGATCCCTCCTATATATATATATATATATATATATATATATATATATATATATAGGAGGATCAATTTACACCAAGGTGTAAGTTGATTTTCTCTTACACTCATTTTCAATTGTTAGATCTACTTTCATCTAATGGTTATCTTTAATGAAATAATCTCAACCATTAGATGAAAGTGAAATTAACGGTTGAAAATGAGTGTAAGAGAAAAAAGACTTACACTGGTGTAAACGGATCCCCCCATATATATATATATATATATATATATATATATATATATATATATATATATATATATCGAGCCTGTTTAGTTACATCATCAAATTTACAAAAAGTAAAGGCTTTACCTACCCCCAAGATGTATACAAATTTACATCCCATCAAAATAGCAAAACATCAGGCTTTCCAAAAAGATACACGAATAGCCATTAGTAGCCACCAGCAGTATCAGCCCCTAAGACTGACGAGAAGGAACCGTAGCAGGATCCTCCTCAAGGTCCTCCTCATCCGATGAAATCACCATTAGAGCGACCGAATTTCGAGCAGAAGCTTGAGCAGTGGAGAGAAATGAATCATCTCGTGGGGTGTAATAAAGGTCATCCCCCAAATCTCTAACAGCCAGGTAAAACTCTAAGTGAACAAAAGCTATGAAATCAAAAACAGGCGGGTCATAGCGGCCCCAAGCTAAAGACACAATCAGCTTCCCGTGATATATGCAGCGATCCGTGCTCAAGTTTATGTGCCCGCAATTTGGACCACCGTGAAAGGTCATCCTTGGGTAACACAAAAATCGGCGCGGACGTGAAGACATCTTCAATCAACATTATTCGTAATCAGGCTAGAAGCCAGGAAAATCAGGTGCTTCCTTTTCTTCCTCGCGAACGTCTTCTCAGAAGTACATAATTTAAACAGGGTTACAGATATACAGAAAAGAGGTGAGACACCCAGCATTCAATACCAATATAGCAGTAAGAAAATAGAACGGCGCTAGACGCCTACATAACATTACAACACATATAGTTATCCACGGTAATAATCAAATAAGCAATAACAGAGAGATAATAATAACTGAGTCTCAGGAAGTAAACAGTTTATCAATCAAATAATTATTGCAGTATCAAAAATAGATAGTTAAACAATCATAGGTACTCATGCTTAATGAAAGATGAGACTGACAATGCACAATGCACATGGTACCAAAAATCCTACTCTGTAGAGCTAGACATCATTATTTCGGAGTGAATGATTAAGGAGTCATGCCAGTATCTCATTAGCCTTAAAAAATAAAGTGCTTCATCTCATAAAAATATTTGCGCAATATGACTTATACATGGCACCTCAATAGTTGATCATGATATAGGACAGCATCTTGGTCCGGATCGTCGGTGTGTTTGCATCGGTCTATCCCACGGCCCTACAGGAGCTACCATTATCTATTGTGAGACACCTGCATCCCGACGCCCCCAAGGTCAACCATTATGACCCTATGCTTAGTCTACTCACACCCGCACTAAGGTGTAATTCAATCTCCTAGGCATACATCGCCTTCTCAATAAAGTCCAATGGACATCACAATGCATAATGACTCAATTTACATCATGCATGTTCACCAATGGTATGTTCCTCATAAAACAATATACATCATGCATATTCATCAACAAGGTGTTTCTCATGGAACATAGTATAATGACATATAGTCAATTTTCAACAACATCATGCCATAATTTCATCAACAAGCATTTAGTCTCACACATGGACTCACAATAGCATAGCACCAATTCCCAATATCAACATTTCATATATATGGTTCCACATATACCACAATTTCATATTATGAATTCAACATTATCAATTTCATAAGTCTTGATCAATTATGCAAATTTTTGGGCTGAAGAACCCTTCAAAACCGTGGCCCCTCAAAGACAAATGCTAAATCAATTTCCTCCATTCCAAGCATCAATTCTTTTATGTCTAATTACATAGGTTTCAATTTAAACAAAATCAATCCAAACCCTTAAACTTCTTGGCCAAAACCGTGGCCACTAAATAGGGTAACAAACCCTCAAAATTTCCATTTATCAAATTCAAGCATTGATCATTTATAACAACCACACTTTAATCTCAATCAAGAATACACAATCATGAAAAACTATCAAACAAAGTAAGCATCCATTATGGATTTCTCCATCAACAACCACACAAAAGTCTTCTCACCACCAATAATGGTTGAAGTGAGTAAATCTCCTTCTTACCTAAAGGAAGAACACGAAAATCACCTCCTTGGTATGCTCTTGGTGGTTCGATTTTGGCTCTCCAAAAACCCTAAAAAGTCAAGCTCAAAAAAATTAACACCAATGGTTGAAAAAGAAAAGATCCATGGTCATAAATACGGCCATAGAAACGAAAAATAGGAATAGAAGGTGAAGAATCAAAGATTTACCTTCAAAGTCTCAAACTTTGTTCTTGAGAAAAAGTGAAGAAGATGATGGCTTTTAAAGAAGATCTCTAAAGAGAAAATGTTTAGAATGAGAAGGGAAGCATAGAAATGGTGATGATGAAGTAAGAAAATGAAAAATGGTCTCTAAAAGGGGCTGCATAAACCGTGGAGTGAAGAAGGGAGAAGAAGAGAGAAGTTGGAGAAAATGGAAATGAAGAAACTAAAGAGAGAGAAAGTGACAATAGAAATGGGTGATATTTTGAGTGAAGGGTGTTAAGTGTGGGAAGCAAAATTTTGCTTCCCCAAGGGCATTATTGCTGCGGAAAGAGGAGAGAGAGAAAGGGAGAATGGCTTCTCAAACAAGTTTAGGGTAGTTTGGTCATTTGGTGGTCAAAGCTTCCATGAGAAACTTGATTAAAATATAGTATTTTTGAATAAAAGTGGATTTGATTAGACATAAAGTGCATTACATTAAGATAATGTGATAGGATTTCTAACACATGCTATTATCCAATAGACAATTGTTACAGTTGACAAAAGTCAATATCAATTGCCCAGCGAATAAAAATTATACAGCGATTTATTTATTAGATAAAATTTCTTGAAAAATGTGAAACTTCGTAAACCGTGTTCAGCCTCGAGTTTAGTAAGATCCCCAGTTGACGTTTCCACTGATCAAGGTTCTTGGGAAAAATATCTCATTTTCCTGACTCTGCTCAGTTTGCACGCAAAATGAAGAATAATATTAAAATATTCTGCTTTCTCAAAAAAATCCAGAAAAATTCACAAAAATCATAAATATTATAAAATGACTATTTATGATAGAATAAATAAATTTTGGGATGTTACAAGGCTAACCTAATCTAATCGTTTGTATTGCTTAAATGGATTACATGTTATTAATTGAAGTAGGGGGTGAAAATTGATTCCCTATTTTCTCAACCATATCTTTATCTTTTCTTTATGCTTTGTAGTTTAATTAATAAACCCCTTTTTCAATTTATGCTTGCTTGAATAGAATTAGTTGAGCTGTAGACTAACATTTAGCATTAGAAAGTAATCATATTCCCCGTGAGAACGAACTCTACTCATCACTTTTATTACTTGAGCGACCTGTGCACTTGTGGTTAGTAAAAGTGTTACCAATAAGGTAACTCATACCAACATATAACTATATACAAAGATTGTAACATAGAACATAAAACTAGAACTAGCCTAATCCTTTAGTTGTATTTTTCGTCTTTTTCTTTGAAGAACCTTCGCCTAGAATTATAGGGTAGCACAACGAGGTGAGAAACAACATTTCTTAGTATGAGTAAACAAAAACCAGTTGTACATATCATAATAGACATAATCTTAATACATGCTATAATAAGATATGTTTAAAAGCATACAAGGTTATCCTTTAACAACTAAAGATACCAAGTTAACATACATTCATAACATACATACTTAGCTCCCTTACGAGCCAAAATGTTTAACTAGGAATGGTGGTTTAATATATTATCTTGTGATAAATAGAGGGAAAGCTCATCCTCGTATTACATGTACCCTGACACTATCGAGAAGCTTAGACTGAATCCAGGCTCAAAAGAACCTTTATGGACTTCCATCTTATCTCCCTTGGCCTAAATGATTATACATCCTAGCACTATCGAGAAGCACAAGCTAAATCCAGACTCAAAAGAACCTTTATAGACTTCCCTCTTATCTCCCTTGGCCTAAAGGACTATGCACATTATCAAAGGATACTCACAAAGAAAAATACTACCAAGACATCCTTTATACATGCATTTAAACACCACATCACCACTTATTACTTCTCAACTAGCCTAAAGTTTTAGATACCTACCTAAGGCAAACCATTTCTCTTGAATGCTCAAAGGTTAAAACACTTTCTTTACTTACTACATGGTCATTCCTTACTTGAATTTTCACTAGTAGTATCTTAAGATATGCTAAAAAGCACAAACGAAGGATCCCATCAAGTAGGGAACTCCATTTCTTGAAACTAAAAGTTTAGGAGTTACTATCTTTGGGAGCTTAATCGCCCAATTTCTTAGTGCTTAAGCGTTGAATGATAGAAACCTCTGCCCTGTTTCATCTAACATTGAGCATTTAATCTCTCAAAATCTAATTGCTTAATCGGTCAGTACTTGTGACATCTAGACTAGCGCATTGAATTGCTCACTTTATGGGCGCTTAATTGGTGGCTTCCAGAATCTAACCATGAGCTCTCTGGCCTTGAGTGCTTAATCGGTCAAAAACTAGGCGTTTAAGCGCCAAACATCTAAAACTTCAGTTACTATTCCATTAGATTTCAAACCAGTTCCAAACCTCAAATCTCAAGTTCTAAATGATTTTTAACCCTAAAAGTGGTCCTTAAGCATGCTAAATTTTCATGCTCACCTTCAACTAACCTAGTATGGATTCATGGCCTAGAAAACTAAGAGCTCGTTCTCCATTTCTCAACTTTAACCCTAAGCATCAAAATGGATTCCCCTAAGTTTCCAAACCATTACCATGCATAGGTTAAGCTCAAAACAGACTAACTTTACCAAAGAAGTAGCAATAAAGCAAGAAAACAACATAATCTCCTTAAAACTCATTCTTCATCCATGAACCAAAACATGAAAAAGAGATCAAGTTATGGAGAAAAGAAGCTCATAAACACAACCACCCCTACCTCAAAACCTTGATGATGACGATAAGCTATGGATGCTCAAGCTTTGGCTTTCCTTTTTGCCTTCCTTTTCCTCTCCTTTTGTTCTCTTGTTTCTCTATTTCCTCTTCTCTCCTTTCCTTCTACACTTGGACCAGTGAGAGTGATGAGCGAATGAGTGAAAATATCAAGGAGAAAATTCAAATAAAGGGGGCTACCAATTCATGACTCACTTCACTTATATATAACACTGATACTTCTTGATCTGCTAAAAACACTTAGATTTAGTTAAATCAAATTTTCCAGCTTCCAACAACTTTAAAATAAATCCTAAGATTCGTATAAATTGTTGTTTCACCATTATCTCATTTTTTCATATCTGCTGGTAGTCAGTACGACATTAAATACACAACTAGTATGCCTAAAAATACCAAACTAACTCCAATTATCTTAAAACTTTAAATACATCTTATTTAGCTCATTTGTGACTTAGAAACAATATATCCATATTTATTTCCCTCAACTTAGCCTTTAAAGCCTTTATCTGAGTCATCTTAAGCTACTTTTCACCTTTCAGGTTATAACAAAGTGCCTAAACTAACTCAGTTTGTCACGAAATTAAACAAGCATGTTAAGCAAGTCATATGCTACCTTTGTATACATATACAAGTCTAACATGTTATTAAGGGTATTACATTTCTCCCCTCCTTTTTAAAAATTTGACTCCAAAATTACTTACCTGGTAAAAACAACTACGGGTAGTCCTACTGCATAAGGGACTCTAGCTCCCAAGTAGCCTCCTCGGTGTCATTGCCACCCCATAAAACTTTCACCAAAGGAATCTGCTTACCTCTAAGCTCTTTGACCCCTCTGTCCACGATACTCACTGGCTATATATCATAAGACAAATAATCTTTTAACTATATAAATTCATGTTCTATGATATGCATAGGATATGGATTATACTTTCTCAACTAAGACATATGAAAAACATCACAAAGGTTAGAGAAACTGGGAGGAAGGGCTATTTAGTAGGCTACAGGTCCAACTTTCTTCACAATTTGGTAGGGACCAAGAAAACAAGGATTCAACTTTCAAGTTTTCAAATCTCTACCAATCCTTATAGTAGGAGTAACTCTTAAGAAAACATGTTCTCCCTCATCAAAATCAAGAGGTCTCCTTCTCTTATCAGCATAACTCTTTTTCCGACTTTGAGCTACAACCAACCTATCCTTAATCATTTTGATTTGCTCTGTGGTCTGCTAAACCAACTCCGGACCTAGGATGGTTCTCTCACCTACCTCATACCAACATAGAGGCAGTCTACACTTTCTTCCATATAAAGCCTCATAGGGTGTCATACCTATGCTAGAGTGGTAGCTATTGTTATAAGCAAACTCCACTAATGATAACAACTTATCCAAACTACCTTGTTGTTCTAAAACACATTCTCTAAGCATATCTGCAAGAGTTTGAATAGTTCTCTCTATTTGCCCATCTATCTGAGGGTAATAAGTTGTACTAAGGCTCAACTTAGTCCCAAAAGCTTTTTGCAAGGCTCCCCAAAATCTAGATGTGAATATAGGATCTCTATCTAAAATTATACTTATAGGGACTCTGTGCAATCTAACTATCTCCTTTAGATATATCTATGCTAATTTTTCTTATGAAAAGCTAGCTCTCATTAGCAAAAAGTGGGCAGATTTGGTTAATCTATCCACTATCACCTAAACTATGTCATAACTTGATTGAACCCTGGGTAGACCAATGGCAAAGTCCATGGAGATCTTATCCCATTTCCACTCAAGGACTCCCAAGGACTGTAAAGGTCCTACATGTTTCTGATGTTCAATCTTCACTTTTTGATAAGTTAAACACCTTGAGACGTATTTTGCTATGTCCCTTTTCATTCTAGACCACCAAAACATCTTCCTTAAATCTTGATACATCTTAGTGGTTTCGGGATGGATGCTATACTTACTATTATGAGCTTCTTCTAGAATCCTCTCTTTGACCTTTCACTCTCTTGGAACACAAAGTCTGTCTCTAAACTTTATCATTCTATTATCAGTCATATCAAAATCTCCCTGGCTTCCTAAAAAGATCTGCTCACTAATGCCCCTTGGAGCTTCATCCTCCGTTTGAGCTTCTAAAATTTGAATCATTAAGTCAGTTACTATGTCCACTCTACTCATAAAGAGACTATGTTGCATCACAATCACTATAAGACTCAAATCCCTTAAACTTTTAAGAAGTTCATTCTCTTGGACCATCATTCAGGACACATGTAGGGATTCCTACTTAGTGTAACATCCTCTTTTTACACATGTTAGGTGTAACATCCTAATATAATTATCTCGATATATCTTCGATACACAAAGATAATTGATATTAGTTATGCTACTACTATTTACTTAACCAACTTATTCCGCATCATTTATACAAATAAATAAATATGAAAAGCCACGTAAACAGAAAATATACATAATTATATCAAAAGACTCAAAGGTGTTGAGTAGTATATATACAACCAAAAACAAATCAAGGTACCATATATATAACAAGAGTTGTTATCAAAATTGAGAAATATAAAACTAAATCTATCTATTCTGGCTTCTTTTTTCTTCTTTTTCTTTTTTTTTCTTTTTCTTTATTTCTTCTGGAGGATTTTGTCCTGCTAACCATGAAACACACAAATGGGGTGAGAACATAATTATTCTCAGTATTATAGCAATATATCATGGCATTAGTAGAAATATACATAAGGTATAATCATAAATTTATAACTCAAAACTTTCCATTGATATTAAACAATTGAACATTTAAATGTAAAATATCAATAACACACTAGTATAGGATTTAACTTATCCTTAGCCTAGCATAGGATTCAACTTATCCTTAGCCTAGCGTAAGATTCTATAGTCCACTGCCTAGCTTAGGACTTATCATCACAATTCCACCTTTAGCAAAGTGTTTTTCTCACTCTTTTGCTAGGTCAAGGGGCTTTGTTTAGACCTTTTGTGTACCGCAAGTGCACGGGTCGTTCAAGTAATAAAAATGATGTGTAAGATATCGTTCCCACGAGGATAAGTTTATTTCCAATGCTAAGTATTAACCGATAGTTTAAGTAATCCTATTCAAGAACATAAAAATAGAGAAAAGGGATATAAACTAAAAACTAGAAAACAATAAAGATAATGGATAGAGCTTAGGGAAATCCTTCTTCACCCTTAACTTCAACTAACAACATGCAATCCTCTTCATAAATATGAATGCAATGATTAGGTTAGCTTGAGAATCTACTTTAGTTGAAAGCCTATGTCTAGGGGTCAATCAACCATGGCTTCAATTGCCCAACTCACTATGTTTCCATGAGAGCTAACACAAAATCCACTCTTTAAGATCTATTCTCAAACACACGTTATGTAACACCCTCCGTAGGGCGTCACATTTTAAAAAAATAAATAAATCTTAAAACTAATTAAAATTATTTTATAAAAGCTTTGAGTTTAAAAATATGGATTTTAAAATTTCTTGTCGCGGAAATACAAACTTACCGAAAATTTTAAGTAAAATGGAAATTAAATTTAACAGATTAACATACACATCACCAATCATTTCATATAAGTTAAAACGTAATATTTACAGACTCGAGAAACAGGAGCAAAACCCAAAGACGGGTACTACCAATAGCACGGTAACAACACTAACGAGAAAAATTCAACCTACATAGTCTGTTTCTTCACCAACCGCATCTTGTTGAAACTTGAAAGACCACTCAATGACGCCGCCACCATCTTCAGAATATTGTCTCCCCTAGGGTTAAGAATGTGCTCCGCCTACTATACGAATTCGAAGAATACAAACCAAACAAAAACAACACAGGAAAGAGGTGAGATCCCTTTCACCAAGTACCATACGGTAGTAAAGAATAATACGAATGACAAAGTCATTCCATACACACGAGATAATCACAATTATAGTCATGTTATCAATTTACAAATATTTCTAACATACATATAACCTAATAAAATAAACAAGAATAACATTATCGGGATAGATATAACAATTCATACCATATAAAATATCATAACAAGACAATATAAAAGAAAGATCAAATGTCATAACAACATAAATATCACAAATGGAAGGTCACGGATAAAAATCACGGATAAAAAGCATAGATAGAAATCACAAATAAAATCACAAATAAAAATATCATAGATAAAAGATGACAGATAAAAGAAATAACAAATAAAAGATAATAGATAAAAATAACAAATAGAAGATAATAATGCACCACATATCAACATATACAATAAGACACAAATCCTACTCCATGGAGCTAAACCACACAAACACAGACATCGAGAGGAACGACCCGCAAAGTCCTCTAGTACCACGGCTGCCCAACCAAACTATTGCACTGTCTTACGTTGTGTCTATAGCCCCACGACACAAGGAATCCATCATCCCTACGTGGTGTAGTTCACGGTCTCACGTTGTGGCACTACAGCAATGTACTATTAGACTTCACCGGATCTCGATTAAACATAGTGTGTGTCGAGTCCACTAGTGTGTCGCCATTTACCACGGCCCGTAAGAGCAACCAACTCGTCCACATATGGATTTATGCACACTAATGCCTCCAAGTCCATTCAAGATCGAACCACACTACGCTTATCGCACCGACAATACGATGTGATTCACCTCATCAATCAATCCACCAAAAGTTTGGCATAAACTCAACATACAAACCAAAGATAAGAAAATTACGAAAATACCCTCAAGAGATAAAATATATAGAGCACATGACGGGTTCTCATTTCCCGACAAAAAATCCTCAAAAGCTCAGACGGGTTCACATTTTCCCGACAAATGAAAATTCTCAAAAGCTTTCACATTTTCCCGACAAAGCAAAAATAAATACATAACGTTTAATCGCGTAGAAATTTTATCGTATTTTCACAATTCCGTCATTTTTACAAACGTTTGCAAAACGCGTAAATATATTTTTTGTTTTCAAAATCGCGTAGAATTTTTAATACATTTTCTCAATCGCGTAAGATTTTTAAATCGTTTTCTTGTCCAACTTCCTTAAAATAACTGTTTAAAACAAACGAAATAATATTTAGTACTTTCAAATTACGTAGAATATTTTTCATAGCGTATATCTTGTCTTTTGGACATCTTTTCTATCTTATTTATCCGTTTTTACTAAAAATTGACAGGATTTTGTTTAATAAATTATAATAATGGTTTCCTAAATTTACCATTTGAAAGTCCTTTTCATTTTTATTAATACCAAATAATTATACTTTTGAAAATTCCTAACGTGCTTCAAAACACACGATGAGCTATACGTTAGAAATTTTATAAAGCTACTCGTATTTCTTCTTACAAAAAAACCATTAGTATTAACCTCTTAAACTTAATTCTAACTACTTTATTTCTTTAAAACTCATTGTAGAAAATTTACTTTAACTTGTATTGCTTCTTCTTGATTGAAAATAGCTTGGAATTAATTTTAGAAATCATGAATGTCTAATTTGGCATGTTGGCCGAATTTGATAAAAACTTTGCATTTGATTTCCAAATTATTTTTCACCTTTTAAATACATGTTTAATCTCTTGTATTGTCTACATTGATTTAATCCTTACCCTAGAAAATAGTTTTAGAAATCAAAGTGTTGAAGTTAGACATAATGGATGAAAATGTAAGGTTATGCCATTTAATTTCCAAATTCATTTTTCTTAATCTAAACAAATGGATATCTTACCAATTCTCTTAGGTTAATTAAATCACATTTTAAGAAAATTAAGAGAACATGTTGGTTCCCCATTTGGATCATGGCCGTGAGCCTTGTTAGTGTGTTCTTTGGAACACTCATGCAATCCTTGACATATTATTTGCATCCTATATATTATCATGCATTTCTAACACATGCCATATTATCAAAGCTTGTAGACATGCAAATTAAAGCTTGTAGACATGCAAATTATTACAAATATCACATAAGAAGACTACTAACAAATACACAACAACCTACTAGTAAGCACCAAATTATCAAACACACAAATAACAAACACACAAATAATTAACACATCAAAACAAGCACACCACCGAATCCTTATGGATTCTACAAGCACAACCACATATATTCCTCACCACCAACACTTGGTTGATGAGGGTAATCTCCCTCTTACCTCTTGTAGAAACCTCCAAAGCCATTGTATGTCTCCTTCAAGCAATTCCTCTCCACCAAGAGCTACTTGAAAAATCAAAGAAAACATACAATATTAATATCTAAGGCTTGAGTAAGGAAAACCATGAATCAAAATATGGTTTAAAAGGAAAGAATAAAATCAATATTGAAGATTTCATAAACTTCACCTTAAAACCCTAAACCTTGAGCTTGGAGAGCAAGGATGAAAATGGATGATTTAAGAAAAACTTCCAGCATGAAAGTTCCTTAGAATGGTATGGAGATTCAAGATCTATGGTCATTTAAATTTTTAGAAGCTTGGAAGAGGATTTTGGGTGAGTTGGCCGAATTCAAGGGGGAGAGAAAAAGGAGAAAAATTTGGTTGCTTGATCTTGGTTCTTTGGAGAAAAAAATATAGAAGAGAACAAATGAAATAAATTGATAAAGATTGTCTCCATTTGGGGAGCTTTGGCCGTGAACACAAAGAGAGAAAAGAAAGAAGAATATTTGAGAGTTTTGCTTGATAGCTTTTGAGAAAGATGAAGACTTTAGGTTAAACAAAAGCAAAGTCTCCTATTTTAGAATGCATGGCCGTAAATGACCTTGAGAGAAAATGAGAGATATTTGTTTTGCTTCCTCTAAATGCATGGTCACAAATGCATAGGAAATAAGCATGAAATGAATTATTGAATATTGCCTTTCTTAAGGCATTCAATTGCCGTAGAAGCTTGGAGAACAAGAGTAAATTAAAACACTAAAATTGCCTTCTCCACACATGCATTTGCCGTGAATGCATTGAGTGTAAAAATGAATTGAAATGTAATAATTGTCTCCATAAAGCATGCAATTGCCGTAAATGCATCATGACAATAAGCCATCAATATTGACTTTGTCATACTTGGTTAATTAATGAGAGATAGGAAAATAGAATTGTGATATTGGCTTTGCAAAGTTGAAATTGTCGTAGAAACAACAAAGAAAAGCCACTAAATTTGACTAGTCTTTCTTTTATTAAATTTGGCATTCTTCATGCATTCCAATAAGCCTTCTACGTGAATTCACAAAGTGAATTGAATAATTAGAGCAATTCTCTTCTCTTCCACTGTAGCTTCACACAAATTCAAGAAGTCCAATATTTGTTTAAAAGCTTGTTTTCTATTGGTTCTTAAAAATTCAAGCCATTAATTTTGACCAATTTCTATTGGTTAAATATTTGCTAACTTGATTCTTATTGGTTGCTATTTTTGTTGACCAATTTCCTATTGGTGCACATTATATTTTATAGTATACTTTAACCAATGAATAATATTTATTATTTAAAAAGTCAGTATCTATTATCCAATGGATAATAAAATACACATAGATTTTTATTTTATACTAACAGAGTAGAAATTATTATTGATTATTTTTCTTCTACTGATTACCCTTGATGAGTCATAAAGCGAGTCATCACAGAGAAATTTCTAGAATATGTGACTCACTACGATGAGTCAGTATGATGAGTCATCGTGGAATTTTCTAGAACGGGTGAGTCAGCATGACGAGTCAGCGTAGATATTTTTCTAGAGCAGATGAGTCAGCATGGATATTTTCCAAAACAGGTGAGTCAGCATGGCGAGTTAGCATGCTGAGTCACTGACTGCATCACAACTACATCATTGGCTGCATCATCAATGGTGAGTCACAGCGCTGAGTCATCAGAGAACTTCTGGAACTGGCGAGTCACTGCGGTGAGTCACAGGCCGAGTCAGCACTTCTGGAACCTTCTAGAAGCTGCTAAGTCATGATGCTGAGGTGTCACGCCACGTGTCATCATCCTATTGGCTCGTTGCGATGAGTCATAGCCACCAATTTTGACCAACTCCTCATTGGTCCACGTGTACAGCACTTGATGACTAAACGTGGGTCCCGTAAAATATTTTCGGGTCCGCCGTCACTTATTTATACTGACTAATAAAATAATATTATAATAATATAAAATTATTTTATTTGACAGTTAAATCCTAAAAATTAAAAGATAAATTTTAAGCTCATTCAGAATTGGGTTTAGTAAGATCCCCCGCCTCTGAATAAAAACAGATTTTCCCGGTCCGGAAAAATATTATTTTCCTACCCCGGAGCAAATCACACAAAAAGTCCATATAAAATCACAGATAGTAATATTGAGCACTGTATCAAGTAGAAAACAATTAAAAACAAAAAAACAAAGACGTTCGGGACGTAATGGTCATTTTCCCATTTTTTCCCACAACGTAGCTAATCATGCAAAACGTTCAAATAAAATTACAGACATATTATTTGTCTCGTATATCAACCAGAAAAATTAAAACAAATGGATTCAAGAAAAATTTTATTTCACTGTCTTGAAGAAAAATACGTAAAACGATTATATAAAATACTAGACAATATTATACATCTGTTTTTTTATACAAAAAAATTTAAAACAAGAATTTGATAAAAATTTTATTTTACTGTATCGAAACAAATTATGTAAAACTACCAAATAAAATAACAAACAGTGTTATTTTTCTGTATTTCATACAGAAAAACAAGAAACAGTAAAATAGGGACACAACAATCTTTTACCCAAAAGTTGGGATGTTACACGTTATGCATGGCTAAGAGGTATACTTCTATCCAATCAGTGAATCAACTCATCCCGCCATTGGAATGGAATCGAACATGTATCAATCATACATATGATCTCAAACCCAAAGTCCTATGTCTAGGCTCTTTAGATTTTATCAAATCAGCTTAAATGATGATCAGGCATTTAAGAGCATTAAGAATAATATGATTGAACAAAACCATACATCCATACAAACTCAGAGGAGAACAAAATCATTGATATTTATAAAAAGAATTCAAAGTATTCCCTAAAACAACTACTACATCATTGAACATGAAAATACAATACAAAAATCATGTTCAAGATAATGGGAGAGTGGAAAGAAAAAGGAAGAAATGAGGAAAAGCTTATGGATGTTGCCATTGATGCTTGAATCTCCCACCATGAGGAAGCATCATAACTGATTAGATCTCTTTTCCTAACTGGTTATTAGAGGTAGTCAGAGGCTTCATGTTTTTCTTATAATCAATTACATCTTACACATAACCGATTATGCTACTATTAAAAGATATGTTGCCCACGTGAAAACCGGTTAAGAGGAGTGTGTACTCTGTTATTACACTTTCAAATACTCTCGGGTAATTGCATATAATCGGTTAGACATTTCTTGTAACCTATTATTAGAGCTATCACAAGTAGAAAATGAATGTGATACAGTTGGAACAAGGATGTGTATAGCTGGAAAATGAAAGAGGACATGTTGCTGGTCTGCATAATCGGTTTTACTATCTAGTCAACCGATTACATTATCATGGAAAGCTTATCTCATGTGCACTATTCTAGTTATTCTCACTATAGGGGAAATAATTGGTTAACTAGCTCTTTAACATATTATTTGGACCATCATAACACAGAAAAAGAAAGAAAATGAAACATATTGAACTACTGCATCACATAACTTCAAACCAATTCAAGCTTCTAAAATAAGCTCACATGGTTTTCTAATTAACTTGCCTTATGATCCTTAACCATGTTTTAACTATTATCTTACTTTTGTTTCGTTAAAAACATGGATTTAAGATCAAATGGAACAATCATTATACCCATTACTCACTTCTAACTTTTGAAATTTTGATGGATATCTCAAGAGCCAAATCACTCCCTAACTTTGGTTCTCAATAATCCTTGTCTACTTCCAAGACTGTAAGAAACCCTTAAACAAACCCAACCTTCACCTAAACAAGTTTAAGCAAACCTGAGGTGAAAATAGAGAAGATGAGTGTTAAGTGGAAAGAATCCCCCACCTATAAACTTGATGAAGATTAACAAAGATTGCTTCCCTTTCTTGTTTATTCCTTGCTCCTCTTCTTTCCCTCTCCTTCATTTTCCTTTCTCTATTTTCTGATTTCTATCTGTTTTCCACAAAGAAAACATATAGGGGAAGATAGAAAAACAAAGGCCAAAAGATAAAACTTTGACTACTTACACTATGCACTGAAAATTTATATCTGCTATGAACACTTATATTTTGCTAATTCAAGTTTTTCAACTTCTAACAACTTTGAAATAAATACTAAGATTCATCAAAACTATTGTTTCACTATTTTCTCAAATTTTTGTATCTATTGGAGGTCAATTTAGCATTAAAACACACAACTAGTATGCTTAAAAATGCCAAACGAACTCCGATTGCTCTCAAATTCTAACTACACTTTGCTTCACCTATTGGTGACCTGGAAATAAATTCTTTTTGTTTATTTCTCTTTACTAGGCAATTTATGTCATTTCCATGTCATTTTAAGCTACTTTTCACATTCTGTGTTATAATAAAGTGCTTAAATGAACTCAGTTTGTCACAAAACTTAACTGACATGTTATGCAAGCATATTAGTACCTCTGAGACCATATACCAACCTAGCATGTTTCTCAGGATGTTACATTTGACTTGTATAAGGTTACAGAGGTAGCTTAATACTTGTTTAACAGGTCTATTAAATTTTGTGACGTTTTGAGTTAATTTAGGCACTTTGCTGCAGTATAGAATGTGCAAAATGACTAATTTAACTCAAGAAAAGTAGCATAAATGCTATATTAAAGGAAATGGATATGGAAAAGTTATTTCTAGGTCACAAATGTATAAAGAGGATGTGGTTAAATTTTGAGGACAAACGGAGTCAGTTTAGTATTTTTAAGAATACCGAGTGAGTATTTGTAACACCCCGAATTTCTTAACTATTTGATAATAATTTTGACAGTTAACAGAATTCTACTGTTTAGTGATTTCTGTGTACTGTAAAATTATTTTGAGTATTCCGTGAGTACATTTGATCATTTTTTGTGATTTACTCCATGTTAGGAAAATAATAATTTTCGGGCCAGGGAAAATCTTACGTAATTTAATTATTACTGTTAAGTCTTAATTATTTTATGTAATCTAATTTGATTTTCATAAGTTTTATAATTTTTATGATTTTGTGGATGATTATGAAATTTTTATAATTCTTTGATTATTTTAATATTTTCCATGGGCTGTCTGTGGGTCCAAAAGGGCTGTATGTGGGCCTAGGTGGGTCCAAAAAAGTGAAAATTTTCTGCAGCCAGGAAAATTCGTACTGTTAAGACGGAGACAGGGGATCTTACAAAACGTGAATTCAGAAACAATTTTTAAAATTTTTTTTACTGTGTTTTGTACTGTATTTAATTATCAGGTGATAAAAATATAGTAAAAATATTATTTGTAGGGTTATAGTAGATAAAAATAAATATTATACTGTTTAGTCAACATTGGTGATTTGGATATCCACCATTGATTTAATCAAGGGTAGAGATTTGGTCTTATAAAAATCAAGGGTGGAGATTTGGTCTTATAAAGTGGCTAGGACCATTTATGACCATTGGATGAAAAGTATGAAGGAGTGATCTTGACCTTTCATTTTGAAGATACATCTATGGCTAGGATTTCAAGGAGGAAAGATCCAATGGCCTAGATTAAGTCTTCTAATCTAAGGCTAAACCTAGAATCTACATTAATCCTAACCATTGATCTAATCAATGGCTAGGAATGCCTAAAATGGTGGCCAGTGAGATTGGTCACATTTTGAAGAAGCAAGAAGGGGGGATGGTTTTGGTGTTGATTTAGGAGCTAAAGCAAAGTTTAAAGACCATTATTAGTTGTCTTGGTCATTATTGATCATTTCCAAGAAGCTAACTCATCAAAAATTTTCTCTCCTTTCTCTTCAAGCCATGCTCACGGCCAAACACCAAGGACCACCTTCCATCACTCTTTAATTTCATACAACCTTATTTTTTGAATCTATACCTCATTCTAAGACACTTTGTAGTTTGGAGCAAGTTCTAAATCTATCATCTTCAAGGACTTTCTTCAAGAGCAAAGTTATAGGGTTTTTATGGTGAACTGTAAGGAAACTTCATTTCTTATCTCTTTTTCATGTTCTAAGCCATGTTTGATCCATGGTTCACCTTGCTCAAGCTTAATATGCTAATAAATATATGTTTTGTTTTGTGTTTAAGAAACCTTTGGTGGTGAAGGACTTGGAAAAAGAAGCAAAGCAAGGAGCTTTTGAGGTTCTTCAAGAGGTAAGAGGCAGATCCATCTCACCAACCAAGTATGGTGGTGAGAGATGGTTGTGTATTTGATGGATAGTGAATCCATGTGAGGATTCATATCCATAGTCATGTAATTATTTATGGGTGTTTATGTGGTTTATGTGTTTTGCATGGTATACTTGTGCTTATATGCTTCGTATGATTTATTGCTTTTGTTGATGGCATGCTTGTGATATATATGATGAATATGTATATGTATGCCATGATTTGATGATGGAAAGCAAAAAAAAAATTTTGGTTCCAAAGAACCATGGAGGCACACGACCTCAAGAATATTTTTGGAGCAAAAGATTCTAAACATTTTATTAATCATGAGATTTTAGATGAAAAGGTATTACGTTGATGATTTTAAGGATTTGCAAAGAAAGTGGACATGAAAATGAACAAATGAATTAGTTTCAAAGACCAAGAGTCTCACGGTTTTTGAAGGAATTTTAATGGTTTTGTTTGTGTAAAAACTAGAATGGTACTTAATTGATTTAGAAAGAAAAATATTTGATAGTTTCAATGGCCAAGTATCACGGTTTTGAAGGCTTGTGAATGTCTTGGTTTTATGAAACAAAGTGATTTTCAAAGTGGAAATATAATTTGATTTAGTACAAGGATTTTGGAAATGGAATCAGAGTGTTTTATCACTTAAGAAATAGAAATTTCGGTTATGAAAGGAAAATAGAGGTTGTAACGGTTTGAACCTCAAATTATTTTGGAAGAGGATTGAATTTGAGAATTTATTTTGATTTATAAAGGAAGTGTTGATGATTTAAAATTTACTAACGTAAAACTCATCCTTTAGGTTTTGGAGTGCGTTAGGAAATTTTAAGTGAGAAACATTGATTTAATTCAATGAAATGGTGAATTTATGGAATAAATTACGAAAAGGATTTTCTTGAGTAAGAAAATGTGAAAAATAATGTGAGAAGTCATATTATTATGAAAAAGGTTGAATTGAAATTTAGAATATTGAGAAATATTTTACGTGGTCATAAAATGGTAAAAAATGATTTACGTAACTTAAAAACGTGACTTTTAAGCTACGCGATTTGAAAAATACGTTTAAATTTTTCCACGTGAATTGAAAAATGTTGAAATATTTCTACGCAATTTGGAAAGCGTTTAAATATTTTTACGCGCTTGAGATATTGTTGAAAAATCGCTACACGATTTAAAAATGGTGGAATATTTTTACATAATTGAGAAAACGTTGAAAAAAAACTACTTGATTGAAAAATGATGGAATATTTTTACGTGATTGAGAAACGATAGAAATCGCTATGCGATTTGAAAACGTAACAGAAACGTTGTAAAATTGTGAAAACGTAACAGAAATGTTGCGCGATAGTGAAAACACGACAAAAGTGTTTTGTGACTATGAAAACGCGATAATATGATTTCGCTATTGAATATACAGTATGATTACTGTTGAACCAGTGTATGGACGCTGTATAAGAAAATGATGAGTTTTGCCTGTGATTGGCATTGGTGCACTTTACATGCATGAACCAGTATATGGACACTGTATGAGAATATGATGAATTTTACCTATGATTGGCATTTGGTGCATTGTACATGCATTGGAAAATATGCAGTGAGGCATATGATGAAATTGGAAAATATGCAGTGAGGCATATGATGAAATTGAAAAATATGCAGTGAGGCATATGATGAAATTGAACAGAATTACATTGAGATATTCGTGCATTGAACAAAAATTAATAGCTGATAGCTATTGTGACCCTTGTGGTTGAAGAGAGAATGAGAATTG
The DNA here is from genome assembly GCA_029884605.1 of Ormosia emarginata. Taxonomy (NCBI): domain Eukaryota; kingdom Viridiplantae; phylum Streptophyta; class Magnoliopsida; order Fabales; family Fabaceae; genus Ormosia; species Ormosia emarginata. The sequence goes on along the minus strand of JAQQTP010000074.1, from coordinate 18,211,625 downwards.
AAAAGTGAGGTCTATGATGGATCTTGGAGGCGTCAAGGCGCGGCGGTCAACCAGTGGACGTTGATTGGCAAAAGACCATGTGCCACTTGGCGATGCAGTCCATTGCAACGCATTGACGATACCCGACAAGAACACGATTCTTTTCAAAGACTGGAGATTATTTTTGGGCTAAGGCTGACAATTAACCATAGCATTCTTCTCGAAATTGTGAAAACCTCCATGGAGTAGGAAATTGAGTCTATGTGCACATGCATAATTATTGAGTATTGGTTATGATAATTGAACTGTTGAATACCTGGATAATGTTGAGGGCATTATCGTAAATGTTGAATATTTATATCTATGTGATATAATAATTGAGGAATGTTGGATGATGATGATGATAAATAATGTTGGTGGCATTATTGTAATTATCATGTGATTTGAATAATGTTAATGGCATGGTGGTAATTTTTATTTATTATATTTGTCGTGATAAATAATGATTGAGGGCATGATTGTAATTATTGTATTTGTGTGATGACGATAATGTTGCGGGCATGATTATAATTATGGTATGATATACCTGTATAATGTGCTGTTTGTGTTATCTCTATGTTACCATGTTGGTATTGGCATAGGTGATCTCACCTCTTTGTTATATTATTTTGTTGTGTTTATATTGTTAAAAAAATTAAATAGTAAATGAAACGAGTTTCTTAGATGTGAATGGAGGCAAATATTCTGAGTTCGGTGACAACATCAAGGAGAAACCATCCTAGATTTGATGGTGTGCAGTTTTGAGGAGGAACAGATATATGACGCGTCAAGATGGATACAAGACAGAATAAGTATGTTGAGTTTTATTGATAGTGTTTTACCGTGCTATTAAGTAAGACTTGTCATGGGATTTGCTACTGTTTAAATTGAGTCTGTAATTTTTATATTTCTTGAATAATTATTAAATATTATGTGGTATCAGTAATGTATATTAATCAGTTTAAATTTATTTTTTTTGGTATTGCCTATAAATTTCAGTAAGTATATATTTTCTCGAAAATAAATTTTGAAACCCACCTTTTATAACTCAAACCTTTTATGAACTGATTTTCAGATTATATGTTGGTAGTCGGAAATGTGATGCCCTAAGGAGGGTGTTACATTAGTTGGCATCAGAGCACGGTTTAAGTCTTTTGGGGTTTTGTGGTTAGGTCTATTTTGCTTGTGTTGTGTTCTCTGTGTGTTTAATTTCCGAAAGGAAACAATGCTTATTTGAAATGGTTACATCTAGTTTCCATTGTATTTTGATTCGGGTGTCTTTGAAGAGAGGACCATGACTCGTGATAGACAAAGAAAGACGATGGCTCATGATAGACGTACGTGTGTGGAAGCGAGACGTGATGATGGTGATATGACTGCAATTATGGAAGTAATACAAAAAATGGCTGATGTAATTATACAACAGAGTTGAATCAGTCTCGGGATGTGAGACCCTATAACGTTGGACCATATTGGTTACGAAGAAGGAGAAATCGTAAGGTCAAGCGATTCCAGCAAAAAATGTACTCGCAATCTCCGGGAAGTCAACAACAGCAACAATCTTGTGGAGGAAGTACTAGTAGTAGCAAGTTTGGTCTGACTGTGACATTTGCACCGAAATGTTGGAAGTGTAGGAAAAATCATTAGACAAAGGATTGTATAACCAAAGGAATCATCTGTTTCAAGTGTGGGATGCCCAGACATCTTGCTAGAGAGTGTATTCCACCAAAGACGAAGTCATCTATTAGTAATGAACGTGCTTCGACATCTCAAGTAGAATAGAGCGTCGATTCTCCAAGTGGAGCAAAAGCACCTTAAACTAAAGACCTAAGCAAAGAAGATTATGTCAAAGAAAGTGATCCTTTGATTGTACTGTATAATTCTGGAGGTAACCCATTCCTCTATGGCATATGATCGTGTAGATCAATTAGAGTTATCCATGTCTTCATTATCTTCTGACTTGTTTACTTCTGTTTCTATTATTAGCCTGTCGTGCTACTCAAGTTATTCAAATTATCTTATTGTTGTTATGGATCAAATTTTTGTGTTAGTTTGATCTATTTATCTCTTTCATAAATAGATGTGATCTTTGAAACGGATTGGTTATTTTTCAATCATATTTTATGAAATTGTCTCAATAAAGTGTTAGTATTCCAGAAAATTCGTTCTTTAAAATTGGGTTATATCAAATTCTTTGTTGGATATGTCTAGTAACACATCCGATAGTTCTGCTATCTTTCATAATGTTTTTCATGTATCTCAAATTGTAAGAAAGGATATTCCTATTCAAATCCATGTCCTAACATCAGACACAGTGCTGTTGAAAGAGGACGCAATGTGTGAGACACTTCCTGTTAAGAGCAAAGGCAGGAGAATGAAGCGATACGAGGACAAAGAAATTTTAAGTGATGCTGTGCGAAGTGATGGATACTCTTGTAATATTCATAAATTATAAGAGTAGAATTTTTCATTGTTATCTAGACAAAAATTGTCATTATCTTTGTTAATGACATTCTGATCTATTCTCGAAATCATGAGGAACATACTGAACATCTCAACGTGATTTTCCAAATTCTAAAGGAGAAACGGTTATATGCTAAGTTGTCGAAATGCGAGTTCTGGTTAAGTGAAGTGCAGTTATTGGATCAGGTGATTCTAAGGAAGAGATTGCGGTGGATCTTTCAAAGGTTGAAATAGTTTTTCAGTGGAAAAATTCAAAAACAGTAACAGAAATCCATAGAAAATTTATTGAGAAAATTTTCCAGAATCGCAAGACTTTTCACCTAGCTTATCAGAAAGAATTAAATATTTGTATGGACTGATGCATACAAGGAGAATTTTTAGGAGTTGAAAATATGTTTGACTACTTCTCTGGTATTAGTTCTGTCTAATTCCAGTGAACCATTGGAGGTGTACTGTGATGCATTACATCGGAGTCTGAGATATGTGCTTATTAAAATAGAAGAGTTGTAGTGTAAGTTTCAAGGAAATTGAAGTTACCTGAGAAAAACTATTCTACGCATAACCGATGTGTTGGTATTTGAAGTATGGATATACTTTCTTTATGGAGTAACTTTTAACATCTTTAGTAATTATAGAAGTCTGAGATATTTGTTTGGTCAGGAGAAGTTGAATGAGAGGCAAAGATATTTCATTGGTTAAAATAGTTTGGAATGATGTAAGTGGAGAAGCAACATGGGAATTGGAGGATAGGATAAAAGAACAATATTCATATTTATTCTGAGGATGTGAAATCAAGTATTATCAAGTTTCGAGGATGAAACTTTATTTTAGAGAGGGAGTATTGTAACACCCCAAATTTCCTAACTATTTGACAATAACAGTTAACAGAATTCGACTGTTTAGTGATTTCTGTGTACTGTAAAATTATTTTGAGTATTCTATGAGTACATTTGATCGTTTTTTGTGATTTACTCCGTGTCAGGAAAATAATAATTTTTGGGCTGGGGAAAATTTTACGTAATTTAATTATTACTGTTAAGTCTTAATTATTTTACATAATCTGATTTGATTTTCGTAAGTTTTATAATTTTTATGATTTTGTGAATGATTATGAAATTTTTATAATTCTTTGATTATTTTAATATTATCCATGGGTTGTCTGTGGGTCCAAAGGGGCTGTATGTAGGCCCAGGTGGGTCCGAAAAAGTGAAAATTTTCCTACAGCTAGAAAAATTCGTACTGTTAAGATGGAGACGGGGGATCTTACTAAACCTGAATCCAAAAATAGTTTTTAAAATTTTCTTTTACTGTGTTTTGTACTGTATTTAATTATCGGGCAATAAAAATACAATAAAAATATTATTTGTAGGGTTATAGCAGATAAAAATAAATATTATACTACTTAGTCAACATTGGTGGTTTGGATATCCTCCATTGATTTAATCAAGGGTGGAGATTTGGTCTTATAAAGTGGCTAGGACCATTTATGACCATTGGATGAAAAGTATGAAGGAGTGATCTTGACCTTTCATTTTGGAGATACATCTAATGGCTAGGATTTCAAGGAGGAAAGATCCAATGGCCTAGATTAAGTCTTCTAATCTAAGGCTAAACCTAGAATCTACATTAATCCTAACCATTGATCTAATCAATGGCTAGGAATGCCTAAAATGATGGCTAGTGAGATTGGTCACATTTTGAAGAAGCAAGAAGGGGGGGACGGTTTTGGTGTTGATTTAGGAGCTAAAGCAAAGTTTGAAGACCATTATTAGTTGTCTTGGTCATTATTGATCATTCTTGATCATTTCCAAGAAGCTAACTCATCAAAAATTTTCTCTCCTTTCTCTTCAAGCCAAGCTTACGACCAAACACCAAGGACCACCTTCCATCACTCTTTAATTTCATGCAACCTTATTTCTTGAATCTATACCTCATTCTAAGACATTTTGTAGTTTGGAGCAAGTTCTAAATCTATCATCTTCAAGGACTTTCTTCAAGAGCAAAGGTATAGGGTTTTTATGGTGAAGTGTAAGGAAACTTCATTTCTTATCTCTTTTCATGTTCTAAGCCATGTTTGATCCATGGTTCACCTTGCTCAAGCTTAATATGATAATAAATATATGTTTTGTTTTGTGTTTAAGAAACCTTTGGTGGTGAAGGACTTGGAAAAAGAAGCAAAGCAAGGAGCTTTTGAGGTTCTTCAAGAGGTAAGAGGCAGATCCATCTCACCAACTAAGTATGGTGGTGAGAGATGGTTTTGTATTTGAAGGATGGTGAATCCATGTGAGGATTTATGTAATTATTTGTGGGTGTTTATGTGGTTTATGTGTTTTGCATGGTATACTTGTGCTTATATGCTTGGTATGATTTATTACTTTTGTTGATGGCATGCTTGTGATATATATGATGAATATGTATATGTATTCCATGATTTGATGATGGAAAGGAAAAAAAAAAATTGGTTCCAAAGAACCATAGAGGCACACGACCTCAAGAATATTTTTAGAGCAAAAGATTCTAAACATTTTATTAATCATGAGATTTTACATGAAAAGGTATTACGTTGTTGAGGATTTGCAAAGAAAGTGGACATGAAAATGAACAAATGAATTAGTTTCAAAGACCAAGAGTTTCACGATTTTTGAAGGAATTTTAATGGTTTTGTTTGTGTAAAAACAAGAATGTACTCAATTGATTTAGAAGGAAAAATATTTGATAGTTTCAATGGCCAAGTACCACGGTTTTGAAGGCTTGTGAATGCCTTAGTTTTATGAAACAAAGTGATTTTTAAAGTGGAAATATAATTTGATTTAGTACAAGGATTTTGGAAATGGAATCAGAGTGTTTTATCACTTGAGAAATAGAAATTTCGGTTATGAAAGGAAAATAGAGGTTGTAAGGGTTTGAGCCTCAAATTATTTTGGAAGAGAATTGAATTTGAGAATTTATTTTGATTTATAAAGGAAGTGTTGATGATTTAAAATTTACTAACATAAAACTCATCCTTTGGGTTTTGGAGCGCATTAGGAAATTTTAAGTGAGAAACATTGATTTAATTCAATGAAATGGTGAATTTATGGAATAAATTGCGAAAAGGATTTTCTTGAGTAAGAAAATGTGGAAAATAATGTGAGAAGTCATATTATTTTGAAAAAGGTTAAATTGAAATTTAGAATGTTGACAAATATTTTACGTGGTCATAAAATGGTAAAAAATGATTTACATAACTTAAAAACCTGACTTTTAAGCTATGCGATTTGAAAAATACATTTAAATATTTCCACGCGAATTGAAAAATGTTAAAATATTTCTACACAATTTGGAAAGCGTTTAAATATTTTTACGCACTTGAGAGATTGTTGAAAAATTGCTACACGATTTAAAAATGGTGGAATATTTTTACGTAATTGAGAAAAACGTTGAAAAATCACTATGTGATTGAAAAATGATGGAATATTTTTACGTGATTGAGAAATGATAGAAAATCGCTATGCGATTTGAAAACATAACAAAAACGTTACGAAATTGTGAAAACGTAACAGAAATGTTGCGCGATTGTTAAAACACGACAAAAGTGTTTTGCATCTATGAAAACGCGATAATATGATTTTGCTATTGAATATACAGTATGATTACTGTTGAACCAATGTATGGACGCTGTATAAGAAAATGATGAGTTTTGCCTGTGATTGGCATTGGTGCACTTTACATGCATGAACCAGTGTATGGATACTATATGAGAATATGATGAATTTTAATTGTGGTTGGCATTTGGTGCATTATACATGCATTGAAAAATATGCAGTGAGGCATATGATGAAAGTGAAAAATATGCAGTGAGGCATATGATGAAAGTGAAAAATATGCAGTGAGGCATATGATGAAATTGAACAGAATTCCATTTAGATATTCGTGCATTGAACAAAAATTAATAGCTGATAGCTATTGTGACCCTTGTGGTTGAAGAGAGAATGAGAATTGAAAAGTGAGGTCTATGATGGATCTTGGAGGCGTCAAGGCGCGGCGGTCGACCAGTGGACGTTGATTGGCAAAAGACCATGTGCTACTTGGCGATGCAGTCTGTTGCAATACATTGACGATACTCGACAAGAACACGATTCTTTTCGAAGACTGGAGATTGTCTTTGGGCTAAGGCTGACAATTAACCAGAGTATTCTTCTTGAAATTGTGAAAACCTCTATGGAGTAGAAAATTGAGTCTATGTGCACATGCATAATTATTGAGTATTGGTTATGATAATTGGACTGTTGAATACCTGGATAATGTTGAGGGCATTATCATAAATATTGAATATTTATATCTATGTGATATAATAATTGAGGAATGTTGGATGATAATGATGATAAATAATGTTGGTGGCATTATTGTAATTATCATGTGATTTGAATAATGTTAATGGCATGATGATAATTATTATTTATTATGTTTGTCGTGATAAATAATAATTGAGGGCATGATTGTAATTATTGTATCTGTGTGACGACAATAATGTTGCAGGTATGATATACCTGTATAGTGTGCTATTTGTGTTATCTCTATATTACCATGTTGGTATTAGCGTAGGTGATCTCACCTCTTTGTTATATTATTTTGTTGTGTTTGTATTGTTAAAAAAATTAAATAGTAAATGGAACAAGTTTTTTAGACGTGAATGGAGGCAAATATTCTGAGTTCGGTGACAACATCAAGAAGTAACCATCCCGGATTTGATAGTGTGCAGTTTTGAGGAGGAATAGATATATGACGCATCAAGATGGATACAAGACATAATAAGTATGTTGAGTTTTATCAATAGTGTTTTACCGTGCTATTAAGTAGGACTTGTCATGGGATTTGCTACTATTTAAATTGAGTCTGTAATTTTTATATTTCTTGAATAATTATTAAATATTATGTGGTATCAGTAATGTATATTAATCAGTTTAAATTAATTTTTTTTGGTATGGCCTATAAATTTCAGTAAGTATATGTTTCCGTGAAAAGAAATTTTGAAACCTACCTTTTATAACTCAAATCTTTTATGAACTGATTTTCAGATTATAAGTTGGTAGTCAGAAATATGATGCCCTAAGGAGGGTGTTACAGTATTTAAGTACTGGATCGAGGCACAACAGATATGAAAAATTAAGGAAATGGTGAAACAATACTTTTTATGAATCTTTGAATTTATTCTAAAGTTGTGGGAAGTTAGAAAACTTGATTTAGTTAAATCAAAGTGTTCTTAGCAGATACAAAACAAGCAACATGACAAAATTACCCTTATAGGGAAAAGAAATAGAGAAAGAAAAAGGAAAGAGGAAAGGAAGGGGAAGAAAAAGGGAAAAGGAAGAGGAAGAAAATGGTGGAGAAAAGAGGAAGACCAAAGGCAAAGGATGGAGATTCATCTTCAAGCTTGAGGTAGGGAGAATTATTTCTCCATCTTTCCTTTATTTTTTGTGTATTTTGTTTTGTTGGTTAGATTGAAAATGGGAACTTTGAAGGTTGAATATTATAGATATGGCTTTAAGTTTTATTGTAATGAGTGGGATTTTGATTGGTATTTCTGAATGGAAATGATTTGGGAATGTTTTGAATGTTTGTGTATGGTATTGAGTTCATGGATGAACTTAGAAATAACATGAAATTGTGATTTTTGTGATTGGTTTTGATTTGGAAGATCGAAGAACAGAGAACAGAGCTTCTGTTTTCTGGGTATGGGCACCTAGGCACTTGAGTGCGTTGTTTTCTGGGTATGAGCTTCTGATTTCGAGGCTTTCAGTGCGTTGTTGATTAGTCAGCGCCTGAGCACCCATTATGGAACACCTGAGCATGAGTCCAGTACCCAAGCGCTGGAGGACTAGCGCTTGAGTGCCAGTCGTGAAGCAGAATAGAGCAGAAACTAGTCTTTGGGCGCTTGAGCGCCCATCACTCAGTGCCTAAGCGCCCATCAGGCAGAAAAATGAATTTTGATTCCATTGCTTGAAAAGTTGCATTTTTATGCATTGAAAAGATATTGTATGCTATTTTAGATGAAGATAAGTATGAGTAATTTATGAAAAGTGATATATTGTGATGCGCTAATTTTGAATTGATAAGAAACACCCTTAAATGCCTACTATTATATGTTGGTGAAAAATGAAGCCTTGAGCCATGTTATGATATGATGATGAGAAATATCATAATGTACAATTGGATAAAACAGCATAATAAGATTGTGTATCTTGTAAGGAATGTTAAAATAATACATTGTTTGATAAAAGAAATTAGTTTACCATTTGAGTAAGGATATTGAATGAAATTGATCATGTTGTGAAACACTGAACATACCTTGTATGGTATTAATGTTGATTATAGGCATAATTTTGGGAAGTAATATAAAAATAAGGGTAAAGGTAAATGAGGTCAAATGAGTCCCTCTCTACAATCATGCAATGGAATGTATAAATGGAAAGTTTAATGATTATGTAAGAAAGTTATGATTAAGTAAAAGTTAAAGAAGGAAAGGTTTTAATATTATGCATGTTTTGTTTTCAAACTTGTTATTTGATATTTCCATGTATTGTAAATTTATGGCTTGGACAAAAGGGCTCCAAGTGAGTTAAAAATGTTTGGTAGTGCAAGGAACAAAAGGGCGTCCTGCCTACCTAGAAAACAATACAAGAAACAAAAGAGCTTCATAGAAATATTCAAATAACATGTGTTTTCTAATATAAAATCTTTGAAAAGAATCATTACATGAGCATGCTTTAGGATTCTCATTAGGCCTAACCATACATTACCATGCATTGTATAAAAATTGATAATTGTATGAGTCATTGTCTTGTTTTTATTAAATGTTAAGATTAAGGATAAATTCTAGTTAGAAAAGGTTGAGATTATTATTTAAAATAAGTTAAGAGTTGTTCCTAATATGATAATAAATGTTTAAGGTATATGTTACTCAAATTGATTGTTATGTTATAAATAAGTTATTTTGTTATTGAATGAACTGTTTGCTTTAGGAAGGGAAAGGACTGAGTTTTAGCTTATGCCACATTTCCAAATGATTAAGTATAATTTGTGTTCTACCCCAAAGTAGCTAGATTTATCATGATGTCACGATTTAAATCATGTTTGTAAATATATTTATATTCATGGTTCTTTAATTAAGTTTATGTAATTAGTTTTGTAAAGGTTTGTAATCTTAGACATATCAGATAGATGTTTAGTAAAGAACAAGTTTCCAGATGTGTAAAATGTTTTAATCTCTTGCATTTTGGTAAAAGGCTCTATATATTTACTCGTTTATAGTTATTATACAAGTTATGAATTTACGTTTAAGTTTAAAGTGACATACTTAATTCTCTATACGTAGTATACTTAAGGTATACTACAATATCTAGAATTAGGGTGTTACACTTAGTGCATCAACCATTACATTGGCTTTACCCAGATGATACTTTAACTCAAAGTCATAATCTTTTAAGAATTTCATCCATCTTCTTTGCCTCATATTCAGCTTCTTCTGATCAAACAAGGATTTTAAACTCTTATGATCGCTGAGTACCTCAAACTGAACTCCATAGAGATAATGCCTCCAAATCTTTAAGGTCAACACTACTGCTGCCAACTCCAAATCATGCGTAGGGTAGTTCTCCTCATGTGGCCTTAACCACCTTGATGCATAAGAAACTACTCTCTTATTTTGCATTAGAACACACCCTAGTCCCATCTTCAAAGTGTCACAAAACATCTCAAAGTTTTCATAGGGATCCAAAATTACTAACACTGTCGTAGTATTCAACCTCTTCTTTAACTCTTGGAAACTATTCACGCAATCCCAAGTCCAATCAAAAGTACTACCTTTCCTAGTTAACCTAGTCAATGGTAGCGCTAATTGAGGAAAATCCTTCATAAACCTTCTATAATAACCAGCTAGGCCTATAAAGCTTCTAATCTAGGTCATAGTGGTGGGTCTCTCCCACTGTAACACTACTTCTACTTTACTGGGGTCCATTGAAATTCCTCCTTGAGAAATAACATGCCCCAAAAATTGAACTTTTGTTATCCAAAACTCGCACTTAGACAATTTGGAAAACAACTTCTTCTCTTTAAGAATATCTAAAACTATCTTGACATGCTGCTTATGCTCTTCCACCATGTTGGAATATATATGGATGTCATCAATAAAAACTACTACAAACTTATCTAGGTATGGTCTAAAAACTATGTTTATGTGATCCATAAACACTACTGGAGCATTCGTCAACCCAAAGGACATCACAAGATACTTATAATGTCCATACCTAGTTCTAAAGGTAGTCTTAAGGATATCCTCTCCCTTAACTCTGATTTGATGATTTCTAGATCTTAGGTCAATCTTAGAAAACACTGAAGCTCCACTTAATTAATCCATAAGATCATCTATTATAGGCAATGGATATTATTCTTGATGGTTACCTTGTTCAACTGTCTATAGTCAACTTATAACCTCATGGTACCATCTTTCTTCTTCACTAGTAACACTGGTGCTCCCCAAGGAGAAACACTAGGTCTAATGAACTGCTTATCCAACAAATCCTCTATTTGCTTCTTGAGCTTGACTAACTCTAGAGGTGCCATCTTATAAAGTGTTATAGATATAGGTCCCGTAACTGACACTAAATCTATAGTAAACTTTATTTCTCTCTCTAGTGGCAACTCAGCTACGTCACTCGGAAATACCTCTAGGTATTCCCTTATCACATGTATACTATCTAGGTTGTACTCAACCTCTACATCTAATGAGAAAAGAAGAACATATCCTAGAGCTCCTTTTATCTTATAGCGATTGACTTGTTTAGCATTGAGATAGATAGACTTTGAAGAAATAATTCTAGTAGGAATGTCAGACAGGAAAACTAGAGTCTTATTTGAACAATTTAAGACTACATGATTGGATGACAACCAATCTATTACCAAGAATGACATATATATCCTACAAGGGGTAAACAAATAAGTTTAACAAAAAAGACTCTATACTCAAGTCTTATACAACAATCAAGATATACTTTCGAAGTTATGATTGGTTTATCGGTAGGTGTGGAAACGAATAGGTCATATGGTAACTCTGACATAGGAAAATCTAACATTCTTACATAATCATAAGAAACAAAGGAGTGAGATGCTCTTGAATCATACATGATATTTAAAATATGATAAATAATTATGCCTTTACCTTAAATAAAGTCGAAAGACTAGGCCACCTTTGTTTCACCTAGAGTATAAACTCGTCTTTTAGCTAGTGGCTTTGGGGTAGGCACATCTTCCTTTTCCTAGGGACAATCTCTAGAAAAGTGTCCTGGTTGCTCACATGTGTAACACACAAAGTGGCTTGCCAAACACGGTTTGCCTCCATATGTCTTCCCACATTTAGTGCACTGACAATTTGGCTTTTACTTTTGGGGTTACTTGTCTTAAAGCACCCTGCTTATTCTTGACATCATCTACACGCTTTCTTTTCTGGAAGTTTTGCACCTTCTCCTCTAATTGAGGCCTAGGAACACTTGACTCCACAATTCTGCATTTGTTAACCAAAGATGGAAAATCCCTGATTTCCATAGGTCTCACCATATTTTTAATCTCACTTCTTAAACCAGTTTCGAATTTCAAACACCACCAATTCTTATTTGGATTATAACAAAAATGCGAAGAGAATTTCGATAACTCCTTGAACTTGGCTACATATTGGCCCACTGAAAAGGTCCCTTGTTCTAACTACATAAACTCCACTTCCTTATCACTATGTAGAATTTGCGGAAAGTACTTCTCTAGAAAAGTTATCTTAAAGGCTTCCCATGAGATCTGGGTTCCTGCAGCTTCTCGTACCCTTTTCATACTTTTCCACCAATGTTCCGCTTCTCCCTTTAACATATATGTGGTGAAGGAAAACTTTTGCTCATTCGAGTAAATCATCATATCAAAAATCTTCTCCATCTCACTAAGCCACTCCTTAGCCTTAGCGGGATTGTACTTGCCTCTAAAATGTGGAGGATTCGTCTGAAGAAAAGCTGACAAGTCTTGGAAGTTTTGATTCCTCCCGACTTGTATCTCCTGCACTGGATGCACATGTGTTGTGGGTTGCTGAGGTGGATTGGCTACCATCCTCTTAAGCACCCTCGTCGTAGTAGTTGTTTGCTCACTCATAGCACTAGCAGTTATAGTTGCTTGGTCCCTGTAACACCCTCAATAACATGTTAGGCTTGTATAGGATTACAAAGGTAGCCTAATACTTTCTTGACATGCTTGTGAAGTTTTATGACCAACTGAGTTAGTTTAGGCACTTTGCTATAACACAGAAGCTAGAAAGTGACTTAAAATGACTTAGAGTATGGTTTTAAAGGTTAAGTCAAGGGATATAAACATGGATAATTTATTTCTAGGTCACAAATGAGTTAAGTAAGAGGTAGTTAAAGTTTCAAGAGAAACTGAGATGATTTGGTATTTTTAAGCACACTGAGTGAGTGTTTTAATACTGAATTGGCTTATAGCATATATGAAAATTTATGGAAATGGTGAAATTAGAATTTTTATGAATCTTAGGATTTATTCTAATACCTTTAAAAGTTAGGAAGCTTGAGTTGGAGAAACCTAAGTGTTCTTAACAAACCAAAAGTTCCAGCAAAATTATTAAGGGCATTTTTGGTACTTCACGTTTTCAACCTTTTTGACAGATATTTCTCTCAATTCTCACCTACTCCCTCTTATTTCTCACGTTCTAGCTATTGCAAGGGAAGAAAGGAAGAGAAAAAAAAGGTGAAGCAAGGGCTGAAAATGTGAAAGGAAAAGAGGAAGAAGAAATAAATGAAGGTGAAGAGCTTTTGAGATGTGAAAAAGGGGGTTTCTTTGCCATTTTTCCTTCACCGTGGATAACGATTTTGAGATGTGAAAGATGATTTTGTCTTGTTTGTGGGTTGGAAGCTTGATTCCTTGTCTTGGATCTCATGAACTTTGAGTTTTGAAAAATGGGTTGAAACCCACTTTTGATTTTTTGCCCTAAATGGATTTTTTGAAGGTTTGTATATGAAATGCTTGATGATTTGATGATGTTTTTGAGTTATAATGGAAGTTGCCTATTATATTCCTTGTCTTTGGTTGAAGGGAGGCTTATGTGGGTGTGTTCTTCATGTTTCTGGAAAAACCATGTTTTCCAAGGGGTGCAGCGGCACAATTTGGGGTAGAGCCGTGGCCTCTCCTTCTCTACAACCTAGAAAACTCGAGCTAAAGGCCATGACACTAAATGTTTTTATGCCGTGACACTTCCATAAAATTTTCCATAAAATGTTTTTTTACTGTGATTTTGACCTTTATGCAATATACAATGTTATCTGATTGATTGGTGAGTTTGAACACCATTGTATGTTAATGTTTGTGACATAATACTAGATGATGAGTAGATATCATAATGGTTAATGGATTTGATTATTATGTATGGTATCATGATGTTACTATTTGAGGTTAGTTATGTAACATTTTGCCTAACCTAATGATACTAATAGGTATTTTAGCAACTCAATAAATTTGGTATTAGTTACCTGATAAATTGGATAATTGTTTGGATTGAATCGAGCATAGATCTATAACACTGAATGTGGGAAATAGCTCCAAATAGTCTAGAAATTTAGCTTAATCACTGAGAAAGCTGAAATAAATATGGAAAATTATTTTTAAGTCATAAATGCTTAGAATGAGCTATATTAAATTTTAGAGATCAAATAAATTAGTTTGACATTTTTAATAACATTGAGAAAGTGTTTATAAATTAAATAAAATAGCTAGGAAACTTTAAAAATTATGAAACTATTTGGAGATGATAAATGGAATATGGAAAATATTTTGATATGAAAAGTAAGTTAAGGCAGACACTTTTACTTACCTTATAAGTTTGATTTAATTTAAAAGAAATTGTGCAATTTATCTTATGAATGACAGTGTATGGAAAACTATAGAAATATGGATATAAGAATTTAGTTAAGACCTATAATTTTTTGGAACACTTATGAAAGTTAGAAAACTTGGTTTCAAAGGATTGAAGTGTTCTTAGGAGATACAAAAGTTCCAGGTGAAATTATTTTATAAAAATTTCCTCCTCTGCTGTTTTAAGCCTTATATTTTCTTATCCATTCCTGTTTACTATTCACTTTTTTTCTCGTCTCTCTCACTTGGCCATCTGCTCTCTCTCACTTGGCCGTCAACTTCCTCTCACTTCGCCATTCATTTTCGCTAGTGATGTTTGTCCTCGCTGGTCTTCTTCTCTCACGCGTTCCCTCACACCGTTGCTCCTTCCCTCACGTGTTCATTCACGCTATTTTGTCTCTCGCGGTTTGTTCTCGCTGATCTATTCTAATCATCTTCCTCCTTTTGTTTTTTGATTCTCACTCACTTTCTCTTTCGTTTCTATGGCTACTGAAAATAGAAGGAAAAGGGTGAGAAAAACCAAAAAACAAAGAACAGAGAAAAGAGGGAGTAGAGAGAGGACGTGAAAAGGAGGAACAAAATGAAAGAGCTATGGAAAATGTGGCAGGCGGTTATTTGCTACTTCTTTGTTCATCTTTTCTCATTGAATTTTAGTTTTGAAATCTGATTCATGGTGCTACATAAGCTCATGGCTAGGGCTGAACCAGAAATGGGGTTTTTAATTTTTATATTGTGTTCCTATTTATTTTATCTTGCTTTGATCCTAATTTTGTTTCCTTGAGATTTGGAATTAAAGCTTGTGAAATTAGTTGATGCTTGAGGCTCCAATGTCACAGCTAAGTTGGATTAGGAGCAAAATTTGATTTGCTCATTTAGATTCTAATTAAATTTATGTTGAAGTTGTAATGGTTTTAATGATATGTATGTCCAATTTTTACTTGTTTGAATATCACAACTGTATGCTCCAGTCGAGAACATATTTTTATTTATTTTTATGCTTAAATTGGAGCTTGATTGATAGAGAAATTACAAGGGCATAATGCTACTCTATTTAGACTTGTGAGTGGAATATTTAAATATGTAAAATCATGATTTTTTATGGTGTGAGTTTAAATTTTTGGACTTTATGTGTTGTATGGTCATGGCTAGAATAAATAGAAAAGAGAGAGAGAGAGAGAGAGATTTTGTTATTTTTATGCATTAACTCAATACTTTGAATTGGTTCTTTCTTTTGAAGAGGTTCTTTCTTTTGAAGAGACTTTATATGAGAAATTTGTGACATTCTTGTTGTCTTAGGGCTATGAAGGCCACGACCAACAAGGTTTAAATAATGATACTTTGATTGAATTTTATACTTATATTTCTAATGATTTTTGAAATAACAATGAGATATTGGTACTTGTATAGGTCAAATAGGCTAAATTGAGAACTAATGGAGATATGGAAATCTCCATGCAGTATTTAATGTGAATTAAACAAAGTGTATTTGTGTGGAAAATTATTGTATAATTGGATCTTGATAGGTGATAAATTACAAGGACAAACTGCTTCCCTATTTAGAATTGTATGATTTTTATAGTGTTGAAAGATCCCAGTTGTGTTGGTTTGTATATGACCAGAATCTCAATTATTGATTGAGTTATGAATGTTTTTTATATGATTTTGGATGTTATCGAGTTGAAATAAGCTAGTTTGGTGTTGATTTGTTATTGAAATAATGAAACTTGCTTATTAGAACACTAGAACTGTGAGTTTTTGGTTACTGGATTTTTGGACAATATATATATTTTGATTCCTTTATTTGAGAATTGATTATAAGATTTGCATGGATCATATTGAGACTGAACAATGACTGATTGATTACCCATGATGGAAATGATAAATTTATGCATCTTATTGCATAGTTGATGATTTGATGAATAAAAATATTTGATCAATGAATTGATTTTCAGTCGGACCAGTTTCCTATCATGCTTAAAGTGAACATGGTTAATAAGGAGAATGCCTCATCTTTCAAATTCATGAAAATGTGGTCTAGGCATCCAGCTTGCATAAATATTATTAAAGATGTTTGGAAAACTGCTGTTGTTGGCTGTCCAATGCATATCTTATCTCAGAAGTTAAAATTACTGAAAGTTAAGCTCAAGGATTGGAACAAAAATGTGTTTGGAGATGTCCATAAAAATGTCAGTTTGCCTTGTTTAATGTGGACACAATTCAAGAGTTGATTAATCTTAATGGAGGTTCAGATGAGTTACTAAAACAGGAAAAAGAAGCTCAATCGTTGTTGCAGCTGGCTTTAAGCTATGAAGAAGATTTATGGATGGAGAAATCTAGGCAAGATTGACATTTACAGGGAGATAGGAACACTGAATTCTTCCATAGATCTGCTAAAATCAGGTCTACTACAAAGCAAATCTCTGTTTTAAAAAAGGGTGATCAGGTTTTGGACACCTCTGCTGATATTAAGAAGCACATTTTGGACTATTATATGGATTTGTTTTCTTTAAATGGCAATAGTGCTCCTGGTCCGGATGGGTTTGGTGGTTTTTTCTTTCATCAATACTGGGATGTAATTGCTCAAGATGTTCATAATGTTATTCTTCAATTTTTTCAGCAAAGTTGGCTTCTTCCAAATTTGAATTCTAATGTTGTTGTCTTGATTCCTAAGGTCTCAAAGGCAGATAAGATTGAGCAATATAGGCCTATTGCATTAGCTAATTTTCAGTTCAGAATTATAACCAAGGTGTTAGCCGATAGATTAGCTTTGGTTGCCTCTAGATTAGCTTTTGACACATTAGACTGGAATTTCCTTCTTCAAGTGCTTCATTCTTTTAGTTTTGATGCCAAGTTCTGTAATTAGATTAACTTGATTTTACATTCAACTAAGCTTTTTATTTCTATTAATGGCAAGGTTGTTGGTTTCTTCAATTCTAAGAGAGGGGTTCGACAGGGTGATCCCTTATCTCCTATTCTTTTTTGCTTGCTGAAGAAGTGTTAAGTAGAGGAATAACAAAACTGGTCAATGATGGTCAGTTACAACTTATGTCTGGTCCTAGAGGTGTTGTGATGCCTAGTCATGTTTTGTATGCAGATGATGTACTGGTATTCTGCAGAGCTTCTAAAAGGAGTCTTTTCAATTTAATGAATCTATTCAAGGTTTATAAGCAGGCTTCGGGTCAGGTGGTTAGAAAAGACAAGTCCAAATTTTACTCGGGTACAACCTCTTTTTCCAGATCAGATGGTATTTCTTCAATTCTTGGTTTCAATGCTGGTTGTCTTCCCTTCACTTATCTTCGAGTGCCCTTGTTTAAGGGAAAGCCCAAAAGGGTTCACTTAATGCCAATTGTTGACAGAATTAAAAATAAACTTACCTCTTGGAAAGGATCATAGTTGTCTTTGATGAGGAGAGTTTTACTGGTTAAGTCAATTATTCAGGGTATGCTAATTTATAGGTTCAGGATCTATGCTTGGCCTTCTAATCTCATTAAAATGGTGGATGGTTGGATCCAAAATTTTGTTTGGTCAGGAGATATTAATAACAAGAAGTTGGTTACTATTGCTTGGAGCAAAGTTTGTAAACCTGTGTTGGAGGGCGGCCTTGGCATAAGGTCCATTAATTCTATCAATACAGTAGGTATGCTTAAGCTGGGTTGGGAGTTACTTTCTTCTAATGATCAATGGACTACTTTATTGAAAGCTAGAGCCTTCAGGAAAAATAAACCTGTTAGCTACCATATTTCTTCTTTGATCTGGTCTGGTATTAAGACATTTATTCCTATCATTCAAGAGCACTCCTTGTGGCAGATTGGCAATGGGGCTACTATAAATTTTTGGACTGATCCATGGTTGTCTAGTCCAATTGTGGATATAATTGGTGTTCCTATTATTTTGCATAGTTCTTTGAAGTCAAAAGTTAAGGATTTCATTGTCAATGGTAAGTGGTCAATTCCAAGTGATTTGGTTTCCAAGTTTCCTACTTTGAAATCAGAAATTCAGTAGGTTATAATTCCTTCTCAGCCTTGTAATGATTCTCTGATCTGGACTAAATCTGATACTGGCAAATTAAGTTTTAAGGATGCTTACACTTTTCAAAATCCTATAGGAAATGTTGTTCCTTGGGCTAAGCTCATATGGAGTAAATGCATTCCTCCTTCTAAATCATTTCTGCTATGGAGAATTATTCATGACAAAATGCCAACTGATGACAAGCTTTGGTCTAAAGGGTGTACTATCGTGTCTGTTTGTAGCCTTTGTAGTCAGGAAGCAGAAACCACTCATCATTTGCTTCTGGACTGCAACTTTGCTAAGCATATTTGGAGCTGGTTTGGCAACATTATTAATATACATATGGACTGTTCCAGTTTTCTTTCTGTCCTTTCATTGTGCAGCAGAAGTTGGAGCTCTCAAGCTCGAGATGTCATCTTAGCTGCTATCATATTTGTTCTTTGGGCTATTTGGTTCTGCAAAAATAGGGCTAGATTCCACAACAAAATTATTTCAGTATATTCAGCCATTAGTTTAATTGTGGCTAATGTTTCTCTCTCTGGTAACTTGAGTGTTGGCAGCATGTCTTCTTCAATAACATAATTCATGATCCTTCAATCCTTTAAGGTTGCTTCTCATCCGAGGAAAATGCCTGTTATTAAGGAAGTAATTTGGTCTCCACCTTCCTGTTATGTGATAAAGTGTAATGTTGATGGTGCTGCCAAAGGGTGTCCTGGTCCTGCCGGCTGTGGTGGTATATTTAGAGACAGTAGAGCTGCTACTCTTGGCTGTTTTGCTTCTAGTCTTGGTATTAAAAATGCTCTTTTTGCTGAACTCTCAGCAGCTATTCTAGCTATTGAGATAGCTTTCAAAAAAGGTTGGTATAATCTTTGGATTGAATGTGACTCTCAACTGGTTGTCTCTGCTTTTAGCAATATTAATATTGTTCCTTGGCAATTACAAAACAAATGGAAGAATTGTTTAACCTTATCCAAGCAAATGAGATTCTCATGTTCTCATATTTATAGAGAGGGAAATGCTTGTGCAGACAAACTTGCTTGTCATGGCTCTTCTATTTTAGGATTTGTTTGGTGGAATTTAATACCTTCATTCATTATTGAAGTTTTCTTTAAAAATAGGAATAATGTTTCTAGTTATAGATTTAAGAATTTGTAATTCTTCCATGGGTAAGGTTAATGTCCCCCCATGTTTCCTTTTGTATTCTTTTTTCTTTCTTAATAAATTTATGGTTTGCTGCAAATGATTGATATTGGCAGGGGTGCCAACATAGTTGGGATGTCTGCCTTTAGAGTGATGCTTTTGCAAACCATTTGCTTTAAAAAAAATGATATACCTTAGACTTAGGATAAGTCTCAGAAAATGGTAAGAGAGATTAAAAATCTTTCTATACCATGGTAATTGAGGTTGAGGAAGACCTCCCTCTTTTCTTGAGCTCCCTTAGTCATCAAGTGGTTGAGGATGAGTTTACTACATGGGGTGATCCTAAATTCAGGATAATGTGAAGATTTTTGTGCATCTTCCTTATCCCAGATGACTACTAGTATGAGGATTTCTATGCATCCTCTTTATTCTGGTTGTGGTAGTCTATCCTTATGTCTAGATTGAGAATTTATGTGCGTTCTCTTTACCAGATTGAGATTAACAAGGCCTAGTTACCCGGAGTAGTCCTGTGTGGCAAATTGATCGTCATAAATGGGTTGACGTGTACCAACCCGAAAGCAAGCTACTACCAAGTGAATAAATGATATTATGAGCTCATAAATTTGGATATAAGATGAGACTTGATTCTTAATGACTTAAGATATGATAAGATTTTTTTATGAAAGATTGATGAATTTAGATTAGATAAATTGAGTCATGATTTGATGAGTTTTCATAAATGAGATTTATTGATAAAATTTTGATATTAATGATATTTTTGCTTACTTGAAAATGCAAGAATCAATATTGTGATTTATATTCAAAGGATATGAAATTCAAAGATATGTTTTATGATGTAAATTTTGATGATATGAATGATTTTCTAAAGATAAAATGAACTAACTATTTCGGGAAGAGGAAGGACTTGTTTTGGCTTTCTACCACCTTCATAGAAAGATAACAAATATTTTGTAATGGATTTTTTTCCTAAAATAGTTGGAATTATTGTGATAACACGTTTTTAACCAAATTATTGAGAATTTCATAATTCTCACCCCCTACATTTATGTTTTCCACAATGATTCCAGGAAAGCCCAACAACAGTCAAGTAAAATGAAGATAGATGAAGCTTGTAATACCCTCAGTAACATGTTAGACTTTTATATGTATACAAAAGTAACATATGATTTGTTTAACTTGTCTGTTGTGTTTGGTGGCGAATTGAATTTAGTTAGGCACTTTGTTGCAGCTTTGAAGGTAAAAAATAGCTTAAAATGACTCAGTTAATAGCATAAACTACTTAGATAAGGGTTTTAAGTATGGATACTTTATTCATAAGTCATAAATGTATGTTGTAAGCTGTGATTAAAATTTGAGAGAAATCGGAGTCAGTTTGGTATTTTTAGACATACTGGTTGTGTTTTTTTAATACCAGAGTGACCCCAGCAGATATGGAAAATTAAGATTTTGGTGGAACAATAATTTTGATGAATATTAGTATTTATTTCAAAGTTGTTGGAAGCTGAAAATCTTATTTTAGCTAAAGTTGAATGTTTTTAGCAGATAGAAAATTATCAGTGTAATGTTTTATGGCTAAAAATTCTCCACGGTTGGCAGCCCTTTTATTTGACTATTGCTTGCTATTTTCAAGCATGCAATTTACGGCTGTTTTCATTCGAAAAACAGAAGCAAAAAACGTGAGAGACATAAGGGAAGAAGAGGAAGAAAAGACCAAGGAAGAGGAAGAGGAAGAGAGAAAGAGGAAAGCTAAGGGCAAAGTCAAAGCTTGAGATTCAATCAAGTTTGAATCCATTTCAGCAACTTGTGAAGCTTGAAAGGTAGGGGGTAGAACTTTTATTCTTCTATTTCCTCTATTCTTTTCATGTTTACACTAGACAACCTAATAGGCTAAATTCAGTTCTAAGAGAGTATGATGTGTTTGGGTTATATGGTTATGTTTGTTTGATGGTTTATGACTTGTTCAAAGTAAAAACCTGAATTTAGAAGCTTAAGATACCTCTTATAGCTCATTGATACTCACTTTAGAGTTTTATACCAAGCATGAGTGTTGTTGGGTCATAGGTCCAAATCAAGATGTGTTTGATGGTAATTAAAGTTTCCTATACACTTATGAACTAGTTAGGGACTTCCAATGACCAAGAAAAGGACTGGATGTAACACCCCAATTTTTAGAAAATGTACCGAATATACTGTTTGCTGTTTTTCAAGCTTTTGTGTGAATGACCGTTGTGTCCCTATTTTACTGTTTCTCGATTTCTGCATGAAATACAAATACGTTTATACAGGCTAAAATTTTATTTGGTCTTTTTACGTAATTTGTTCCGAGACGGTAAAATAAAAGTTTTTTCGAGCTACTGTTTTAATTTTTCTGGACGATATACAAAAAATTAATACTGTCTGTAATTTTATTTGAACGTTTTGGACGATTAGCTACGTTGTGGGAAAAAATGGAAAAATGACCATTACGTCCCGAACGTGCTGTTTGTACTGTTTTTGCTGTTTTTAATTGTTTTCTACTTGATTTAGTGTCCAATATTACTGTCTGTGATTTTATATGGACTTTTTGTGTGATTTGCTCTGAGGCAGGAAAATAATATTTT
Organism: Ormosia emarginata; assembly: GCA_029884605.1. NCBI lineage: Eukaryota > Viridiplantae > Streptophyta > Magnoliopsida > Fabales > Fabaceae > Ormosia > Ormosia emarginata. Next base: position 18,189,441 of record JAQQTP010000074.1, on the reverse strand, counting down.
TCTGGGTCGGGGAAATCTATTTTTAATTATTCAGAACTGGGGATCTTACTAAACCCAATCTGAATGAGACAATAATTAATCTTTTAATTTTTAGGATTTAATCACAAATAAAATAATTTTATATTATTATAATATTATTTTATTAGTCAAGATAATTAGATGACAAAGGGACCCGTAAATGTTTTGCGGACCCACGTTTAGTTAATACAGTTAACTTAGTAGCTTAATTAAGCATCATTAGTGAAGGAACTTTCAAGAAACATGGTGACTCAGCTAATGACTAGGCTTAAGAGTTAATGAAGCTTAATGACTAAGCATGGTGACTATGCTTGAACCAACCAATAGGAAACAAGCTTGCTAACCAAGTTTTAATCTTAACCTTTGATGCATTCTAAGGCTAGGATGAAGCCAAGCCATGGACACCTTGCATGGAGTGATGTCTACGGCCAAGCCACCCTTGGAAGGCCATAATCACTTTATCTTTCATGCAACTTTCTCTCTTCTCTCTCTTCCAAAAACCCTAAACACCATTGAAGCTTTCTTGAAGCTATTTTCGGCCAAGCTTTGTTCCATATCATCCAACCACCCAAAATTCTATCCAACCAAGTTTTCTAAACCTAAACACAATCCTAAAAACATCTCTAGTTGAGAGTTCTTGCAAAATCTTCCATTTGAAGCTTGGAAACCAACTTGGAAAATTCAACCAAGGAGGTGAAATTTCTTGTTTTTCTTTTCTAAATCCTTTTTCAAAGTTCTAAGCCATGATTTCTCCTTGGTTTAAGCTCTCTTTCTATGGTTAGTAACTTGTAGTTTTGTTTAAGTTTGCTAGGTATTTTGAAGGAGAAAACCGTGACCTAGGAGGAGTGAAAGAAATCCATTTGTCTGCATTTAAGGTAAGAGGAAGACAAATCTTATCACCTATGGGTGGTGGTAAGAAGATGGAGTCTGTTTTTGTGATTGTAGAATCCATAAGGATTCATGTTTGTGCTTGTTAGTAGCTTATTTGATGTGGTTGTGTATTTGTTAGTAGCTTTTCTATTTGTTGTTTGTAATAATTTGTATGTCTACAAGCTTTAAGTTGCATGTCTATAAGCTTTGATAATATTGCATGTGTTAGAATTGCATGATAAAGTATAGAATTGCATGATAATGTATAGGTTGTGAATAACATGTCAAGGAAATGCATGTGTGTTCCAAAGAACACTACACCAAGGCTCACGGCCTTTAACCAATGGAGAACGAAAATGTTCTCTTAATTTTCTTATAAGGTAATTTAATTAACCTAGGAGAATTAAGAAGGTTTCAAGTTGATTAGATCAAAGAAAATGACTTTAGAAATCAAATGGTAAGACTTAGTATTTTCGACCAACATGCCTAAAATGAATGTGTTGATTTCAAAAACCATTTTCTAAAACAATGGTTAAATGAATTTAGACAATACAATAAGTTTGACATATATTTAGAAGATGAGAAATAATTTAGAAATCAATTTCAAAATATTTAGGAAATTCGGCCAACATGCCAAACCAAGTATCCATGGTTTCTAAAATTTAATTCAAACCTTTTCTAAGTATAAGGATGCAATATGTGTTAAAAAGAATTTTTCTAAAATGAGTTTTAAAGAAAAGAATCAATTAGAAATAAGTTTGAGAACTTAGGACTAATGATTTTGTTATTAGAAATGAAATACAGTAACTTTCGAAAATTTCTAACATATAGCTCATGTTGTATTTTGAAGCATGTTAGTAGTTTTCAAAAGGATTAATTATATGGTTTAAAAATTTAATAAACAGAATTTTTACGGTAAAATTAGGAAACCATTAATACAATTTTCTAAACAAAATACTGTCAAATTTTAGTAAAAACGGACAAATAGGATAGGAAAGATGTCCAAAAGACAGTATACGGTATGGAAAATATTATACGTAGCTTAAAAGTATTATTTATTATTTCTGTTTATTTAAACAGTAATTTTTAAGGAATTCGGTCAAGAAAATAATTTAAAAATCTTACGCGATTGAGAAAACGTATTAAAAATCCTACGCGATTTTGAAAATAGAAAAATATATTTACGCGATTTCAAAACGTTTATAAAAACGACGAGATTGTGAAAATACGATAAAATTTCTACGCGATTAACCGAAACAGTATTTTTCTGGAATTTTCTGTATTTTATGCTGTCGGAAAAATGTGAACCCGTACAGGCTTTTGAGGATTTTTCTTTGTCGGAAAAATGTCAACCCGTACAGGCTTTCTATCTTTATACCTTGAGGATATTTTGGTAATTTGCTAATTTTTGGTAAATTTTGGTTGACGAGGTGAATCACATTGTGTTGTCGATGCGATAAACGTAGTGTGGTTCATTGTTCTAATGAACTTGGAGACTTTAGTGTACGGAATTCCATATATGGACAGTCGGTCGCTCCGCTGGGCCGTGGTAACCGATAGCACACTAATGGACTCGACACGCACTATATTTAATCGAGATTTGTAAAGTCTAGCAGTACATTTGTCCGTAGTGTCATGACGTGAGACATTGAACTACCCCACGCCTGGATGGTAAATTCCCAGTGATGTGGAGCTATAGACGCAACGTATGACCGCGGAATAGTTGGCTGGGCAGCCGTGGTACTAATAGATTTTTACGAGTCATTCCTTCTGATATCTATGGTATCTGTGTTGTTTAGCTCCATGGAGTAGGAACGTGTCATATTTCTTATGAGTATATCTGGAACTTTATTTTATTTTATCTGTCTATTTTATCTGGTTAGTATTATGAGGATTATTTATCTGTTCTATTATTTTATCTGTGATGTTTTATTTTATCTGTGATATTCTGTGTCGTTATGATAATTAAATCTTTTTCTTCATTTTGTTACAGATTTCTGTTATAGCTTTTCAAATTGCATGAATTGTATAACTGTTGTTTGTCGTCTTCTTATTGGCTATGTTTATGGTGATTTTAGATTGTCTTACCTCTTTTCTGTATTGTGTATGTTTCCTGTATATTTATTTTACGCGGTAAAGAGTTTGAGGAAGAAGAAGAGGAACAGTCTCTTGAGGTTTTGTACCCCGAGGAGGAGGAAGATCAGCTAGCCGACGACCAGTTTGACGATCAAGAACCATCTGATCATCCATATCCATTGGATTGATTAGTTTTGGTATGGCGGTGTCTGGATTTTTGGGGTTCGTGACTCTCGAGTTTCACGGTGGATCTTTAGCGTGGCACATGAGAGGAGATAGAGACTCTGTGACGTATGCGGGACGGATGACGGTGACCCTACGCCATAGATTTGATGACGAGCCAGTGATGACGACGACAGTGTTTCTGTATTTAGAGTTACCCTTATCCATTAGGCGTCATTTTGGTGGGATATCCACTGAGCCTAGTGAGATGACACTTGTGTCGACTGCGTGGTCACATTTCCGCCGAGAGTCGAGGCATCCTGGATATTTGTCTCCTGATAATCATTTTCATGTTGAGAGTGATCCTTCAGAGGATTAAATATGCATGATGTTTTTTTTTTAGGCGCGTCTGCGTATGGATGTATATATTGACTCTTTTACTGTTTTTATTTACTGTTTCTGTTTAAATATTTGTAATTGTAGTTGTAAATTATTTGTATAACTTATAACTTGGAACATATGTATATTATGAGTAGTGTTGTTCTGTTTAGTTTATGTTTTTCGCGATATTTTATTTTTAATAATCTGTGTAACAGGAATTACTTTACGACCCATATTATTATGTAATAAATGTTTTATAACTTGGGTAGATTTTATTTATTTATTTTATTTTTCTTTATATGTGTGGCATCCCCATAGGGTGTTACATTAGTTGGTATCGAGCCCAAGTTAGAGTCTTTTGGGGTTGTGGTTGGGTCCGTTTTTGTTTGTCTTTGTGTGATTCTCTCAGTGATTTATATCCTTTCTGAAGTATTTGAAAGGATGCATCTAATTTTTGTTTTGTTCTGTTTGAAGATGTCTGGATGAGGTAGAGGACGTACGAACATGAATCGTGATGTGGACCCTATGATTGCGGCTGCTGAGGCTATGCAACGGATGGCTGAAGTAATGATGCAGCAAAATGTGAGAGCAGCTCAACAGCAAGATGCTACTGCTGATGCCCTAAATTTATCTGAATTTAGGCGCCACAATCCGCCACAGTTTAGAGGCGAGGTTGATCCGGAGAAGGCAAGTCAATGGATACAAGACTTGGAAAGGATTTTTGAAGGGATGAGATGCACAGACGATAAGAAGGTGACTTATGCCGTCTTTATGCTAAGAGGAGATGGAGAACATTGGTAGAGAGGAACCCGCCGAATATTGCAAGCTGAAGGGACTGAGATCACATGGGAAGTGTTTTCTAATGTTTTTCTGGAGAAATATTTTCCTGCGAGTGCTAAGCATGCCAAAGAAATGGAATTTCTTGGTTTGCGACAGGGGAATATGACGGTGAATGAGTATACCACAAAGTTTGAGAATTTGTCTCAATTCTCAGATTATGCTCAGACACGACAAGACGATGTGTGAAGATGTCGGAAGTTTGAATCAGGGTTAAGGGTGGAACTGAAACGAGGAGTGATATCTTTGAGAATGACTCAGTTTCATGCTTTGGTGGATGCTTGTGCTCGACTTGAGGAGTTGGAGCCATCTAGAGATCAGAGGAATCAGAACTTTGGGCCGACAAGGTTTCAGAGAGGTGGAGGTAGTAATACGAATCGGTTTCAGTGTAAGCCGTATTCTAGACCAACAGGGACTCAATCTCAACGACCATCGGTTAGTGGAGGAGCAAGTGGTAGTGGAGCTGGACAGAAGGTGGCGTTCACGCCGACATGTTTTAAGTGCGGGAAGAAAGGCCATATCTCGCCGGAGTGCACGCTTAGAGGTACAGTTTGTTTTAACTGTAAGCAACCTGGGCACATGTCAAAGGATTGTACCCAACCTGAGAAGAAACCTGTTGTTCGGTATGTTAGAACTAATCAGCAAAAATCTGGAAGTACTCAACCGAGATCTGGAGGGCGTGTTTATACCATGAAGGGAACTGAGATTTCTCAATCTGATGATCTTATACAAGGAGAAGGTGGCATTGGAGGTAAACAATTTGACTGTGTTGTATGACTCTGGTGCTACACACTCGTTTATTGCATATGATTGTGTGGAAAGATTGAAGTTGCCTGTGTCTTCTTTGAATGTTAAGTTGAGTGTTTCTACTCCAACTGCTAAACCTGTGATTGCATCAAAGATATGTTTGGATTGTCCTATTGTTGTGAAGGGCCGTCTATTTATGGTCAACTTGATTTGTTTGCTTCTTATTGAGATAGATGTAATATTAGGGATGGACTGGTTATGTTCTAACCATATCCTTATAGACTGTGCAAGTAAAACCATAGTTTTTCCTAAGGAAGAGGAGTCTGGATTCTTAACTGCTGTTAAGGTCAAGTCTTTGTTAAGAGATGGAGCGCAGGGATATATGGTATTGTCTTCTCTAGAAGTTAAGAATGAGAAGGATGTGAATACTATTCCTGTTGTCAACGAGTTTCCTGATGTTTTTCCTGATGACGTACCTGGTTTGCCACCCGAGAGGGAGATCGAGTTCTCAATTGATTTAGTACCAGGAACAAGTCCTATCTCAATAGCACCGTATCGTATGTCGCCAGTGGAATTGGAGGAGCTGAAGAAGCAATTGGTGGAACTATTGGAGAAAGAGTTTGTGCGACCAAGTGTTTCGCCATGGGGTGCGCCAGTGCTTTTGGTCAAGAAGAAGGACGGAACGTCTCAGCTTTGTATGGATTATCGTCAGCTGAACAAGGTGACTATCAAGAATAAATATCCGCTTCCAAGAATTGACGACTTGATGGATCAGTTGAAAGGAGCTGTGGTATTTTCCAAGATAGATCTGAGATCTGGTTATCACCAGATTCGTGTAAAAGGGGAAGATGTGCCGAAAACTGCTTTTCGAACTCGTTATGGACATTATGAGTATCAGGTAATGCCATTCGGGGTGACGAATGCTCCTGCCATATTTATGGATTATATGAACAGGATTTTTCGTCCGTATCTAGACAGATTTGTCGTTGTCTTTATCGATGACATTCTGATCTATTCTCAATCGAAGGAAGAGCATGCTGAACATCTCGGTGTTGTTCTTCGGATTTTGAGGGAGAAGCAGCTGTATGCGAAATTGGCTAAGTGTGAGTTCTGGTTAGAAGAAGTCCAATTTCTTGGTCACGTAATTTCTAAAGAAGGTATTGCGGTGGACCCATCAAAAGTGGAGACTGTTTTACAATGGGAAAGACCTAAGACGGTAACAGAAGTTCGAAGTTTTGTTGGACTTGCTGGATATTACCAGAGGTTTATCGAGGGTTTTTCGAAGATTGTTGGACCACTTACGCAGCTTACGAGGAAAAATCAAGCTTTTGAATGGACGGAAGAACGTGAAGCCAATTTTCAAGAGTTGAAGAAGAGATTAACAACTGCACCGGTGTTGATCCTACCAGATTCGACAAAATCTTTTGATGTGTATTGTGACGCTTCTTATCAAGGGCTAGGATGCGTGTTGATGCGAGATCGGAACGTTGTGGCATATGCTTCTCGACAATTGAAGGTTCATGAGAGGAATTATCCAACGCACGATTTGGAATTGGCCGTTGTGGTTTTTGCTCTAAAGATATGGAGACATTTTCTCTATGGAGCAACGTTCAACATCTTCAGTGATCACAAGAGCTTGAAATACTTGTATGATCAGAAGGAGCTAAACATGAGGCAGCGGAGATGGTTAGAATTCCTGAAAGATTATGATTTTCAACTATTGTACCACCCTGGCAAGGCGAATGTTGTGGCTGACGCCTTAAGTAGAAAGATTATCAGTGCTTCTGCTCTGATGATCAAGGAAAAGGAGCTCATTGAACAGTTTAGAGATGTGTGGTCATTTGTTGAATTGAAACCGGGGAAGATCTATATTAACATGGTTACTATCTCGAGCGAGCTGATGGAAGACATAAGGGAAAAACAGAATACCGATGAATTTTTGCAAGGAATAAGAGAACAAATAAAGCAAGACAAGACAATAGAGTTCAAAGAAGGAACTGATGGAATTATGAGGTTTCGGGGTAGAGTCTGTGTTCCTCGTGACCGGGAACTAAGGCGATATATTATGGAACATGCCCATACTAGTCTATTGAGTATGCATCCAGGCATAACAAAGATGTACCAAGACTTGAAGAAGTTATTCTGGTGGCATGGATTGAAGAGTGATGTTATTAGGTGCGTGTCAACTTGTCTAGTTTGTCAAAAGGCGAAAGTGGAACATCAAAGATCAGCTGGAATGTTGCAACCATTATCGATTCTAGAATGAAAATGGGATAGTATATCGATGGATTTCGTTACTGGTTTGCCAAAGACAAGGAAAGGTCATGATTCGATATGGGTTATAGTCGATAGGCTTACGAAATCGGCTCATTTCTTACCAATTAATATTAAGTATTCATTGGAAAGATTAACCCAATTGTACATCAGTGAAATTGTCAGATTACATCGTGTACCTACATGTATAGTTTCTGATCGAGATCCAAGGTTTACGTCAAGGTTTTGGCGGAGTCTGCAAGAAGCTATGGGAACTAAGTTACGACTGAGTTCAGCATATCATCCGCAGACAAATGGTCAGACCGAAAGAACTATACAGTCTTTAGAGGATCTGTTACGTGCTTGTGTTTTGGAACAACGAGGAAGTTGGGATGAATTTTTATCTTTGATAGAATTCACCTACAATAATAGTTTTCATTCAAGCATCGGAATGGCACCTTATGAGGCATTGTATGGAAGACGATGTCGAACACCATTATGTTGGTATAAAGATGGGGAAAGTATGACTGTTGGACCCGATCTTGTACAACAGACTACGGAAAAGGTAAAGATGATACAAGAGAAAATGAAGATGACGCAAAGCAGACAGAAAAGTTATGCGGATAAACGAAGACGACCTCTTAAATTTGAGGAGGGTGAGCATGTGTTTCTGAGAGTTACTCCTACGACTGGTGTCGGAAGAGTTGTTAAGTCTAAGAAACTTACCCCTAAATTCATTGGACCGTATCAGATTATCCGACGTATAGGTCCTGTAGCGTATCAGATTGCTATGCCACCGTTTCTGTCAAATCTGCATGACGTATTTCATGTGTCTCAGTTACGAAAGTATATACCAGATCCGACGCATGTTATACAGCCAGATGAAGTGCAGCTGAAGGAGAATTTGACTTATGAAACTTTACCTGTCAGAATTGAGGACAGGAAGGTAAAGCAGCTTCGAGGGAAAATGATCGAGCTAGTGAAGGTCATATGGAATGATGTGACGGGTGAAGCTACCTGGGAGCTGGAAGATAAAATGAAGGATCGCATCCTCATTTGTTTTGAGGAACAAATGTAATTTCGAGGACGAAATTTTTATTTGTTGGGGAGAGTTGTAACACCCCAATTTTTAGAAAATGTACCGAATGTACTGTTTGTTGTTTTTCAAGCTTTTGTGTGAATGACCGTTGTGTCCCTATTTTACTGTTTCTTGATTTCTGCATGAAATACAAATACGTTTATACAGGCTAAAATTTTATTTGGTCTTTTTACGTAATTTATTCCGAGACGGTAAAATAAAAGTTTTTCCAAGCTACTGTTTTAATTTTTCAGGACGATATACAGAAAATTTATATTGTCCGTAATTTTATTTGAACGTTTTGGACGATTAGCTACGTTGTGGGAAAAAATAAAAAAATGACCATTACATCCCGAACGTGCTGTTTGTACTGTTTTTGCTGTTTTTAATTGTTTTCTACTTGATTTAGTGTCCAATATTACTGTCTGTGATTTTATATGGACTTTTTGTGTGATTTGCTCCGAGGCAGGAAAATAATATTTTTCCGGGCCGGGGAAATCTATTTTTAATTATTCAGAATTGGGGGATCTTACTAAACCCAATCTGAATGAGATAATAATTAATCTTTTAATTTTTAGGATTTAATCACAAATAAAATAATTTTATATTATTATAATATTATTTTATTAGTCAAGATAATTAGATGACAAAGTGGACCCTAAAATATTTTGCGGGACCCACGTTTAGTTAATACAGATTAACTTAGTAGCTTAATTAAGCATCATTAGTGAAGGAACTTTCAAGAAACATGGTGACTCAGCTAATGACTAGGCTTAAGAGTTAATGAAGCTTAATGACTAAGCATGGTGACTATGCTTGAACCAACCAATAGGAAACAAGCTTGCTAACCAAGTTTTAATCTTAACCTTTGATGCATTCTAAGGCTAGGATGAAGCCAAGCCATGGACACCTTGCATGGAATGATGTCTACGGCCAAGCCACCCTTGGAAGGCCATAATCACTTCATCTTTCATGCAACTTTCTCTCTTCTCTCTCTTCCAAAAATCCTAAACACCATTGAAGCTTTCTTGAAGCTATTTTCGGCCAAGCTTTGTTCCATATCATCCAACCACCCAAAATTCTATCCAACCAAGTTTTCTAAACCTAAACACAATCCTAAGAACATCTCTAGTTGAGAGTTCTTGCAAAATCTTCCATTTGAAGCTTGGAAACCAACTTGGAAAATTCAACCAAGGAGGTGAAATTTCTTGTTTTTCTTTTCTAAATCCTCTTTCAAAGTTCTAAGCCATGATTTCTCCATGGTTTAAGCTCTCTTTCTATGGTTAGTAACTTGTAGTTTTGTTTAAGTTTGCTAAGTATTTTGAAGGAGAAAACCGTGACCTAGGAGGAGTGAAAGAAATCCATTTGTCTCCATTTAAGGTAAGAGGAAGACAAATCTTATCACCTATGGGTGGTGGTAAGAAGATGGAGTCTGATTTTGTGATTGTAGAATCCATAAGGATTCATGTTTGTGCTTGTTAGTAGCTTATTTGATGTGGTTGTGTATTTGTTAGTAGCTTTTCTATTTGTTGTTTGTAATAATTTGTATGTCTACAAGCTTTAAGTTGCATGTCTATAAGCTTTGATAATATTGCATGTGTTAGAATTGCATGATAAAGTATAGAATTGCATGATAATGTATAGGATGTGAATAACATGTCAAGGAAATGCATGTGTGTTCCAAAGAACACTACACCAAGGCTCACGGCCTTTAACCAATGGAGAACCAAAATGTTCTCTTAATTTTCTTATAAGGTAATTTAATTAACCTAGGAGAATTAAGAAGGTTTCAAGTTGATTAGATCAAAGAAAATGAATTTAGAAATCAAATGGTAAGACTTAGTATTTTCGGCCAACATGCCTAAAATGAATGTGTTGATTTCAAAAACCATTTTCTAAAACATTGGTTAAATGAATTTAGACAATACAATAAGTTTGACATATATTTAGAAGATGAGAAATAATTTAGAAATCAATTTCAAAATATTTAGGAAATTCGCCAACATGCCAAACCAAGTATCCATGGTTTCTAAAATTTAATCCAAACCTTTTCTAAGTATAAGGATGCAATATGTGTTAAAAAGAATTTTTCTAAAATGAGTTTTAAAGAAAAGAATCAATTAGAAATAAGTTTGAGAACTTAGGACTAATGATTTTGTTATTAGAAATGAAATACAAGAACTTTCAAAAATTTCTAACATATAGCTCATGCTATATTTTGAAGTATGTTAGTAGTTTTCAAAAGGATTAATTATATGGTTTAAAAATTTAATAAACAGAATTTTTACGGTAAAATTAGGAAACCATTAATACAATTTTCTAAACAAAATACTGTCAAATTTTAGTAAAAATGGACAAATAGGATAAGAAAGATGTCCAAAAGACAGTATACGGTATGAAAAATATTATACGAAGCTTAAAAGTATTATTTATTATTTCTGTTTATTTAAACAGTAATTTTTAAGGAATTCGGTCAAGAAAATAATTTAAAAATCTTACGCGATTGAGAAAACGTATTAAAAATCCTACGCGATTTTGAAAACAGAAAAATATATTTACTCGATGTCAAAACGTTTATAAAAACGACGAGATTGTGAAAATACGATAAAATTTCTACGCGATTGACCGAAACAGTATTTTTCTGGAATTTTTTGTATTTTATCTTTGTCGGGAAAATGTGAACCCGTCATGTGCTTTTGAGGATTTTTCGCTGTCGGGAAAATGTGAACCCGTACAGGCTTTCTATCTTTATACCTTGAGGGTATTTTGGTAATTTGCCAATTTTTGGTAAATTTTGGTTGACGAGGTGAATCACATCGTGTTGCCGATGCGATAAACGTAGTGTGGTTCATTGTTCTAATGAACTTGGAGACTTTAGTGCACGGAATTCCATATATGGACAGTTGGTCGCTCCGCTGGGCCGTGGTAACCGATAGCACACTAATGGACTCGACACGCACTATATTTAATCGAGATTTGTAAAGTCTAGCAGTACATTTGCCCGTAGTGTCACGACGTGAGACAATGAACTACCCCACGCCTGGATGGTAAATTCCCAGTGATGTGGAGCTATAGACGCAACGTATGACCGCGGAATAGTTGGCTGGGCAGCCGTGGTACTAATAGGTTTTTACGAGTCATTCCCTCTGATATCTATGGTATCTGTGTTGTTTAGCTCCATGGAGTAGGAACGTGTCATATTTCTTATGAGTATATCTGGAACTTTATTTTATTTTATCTGTCTATTTTATCTGGTTAGTATTATGAGGATTATTTATCTGTTCTATTATTTTATCTGTGATGTTTTATTTTATCTGTGATATTATGTGTCGTTATGATAATTAAATCTTTTTCTTGATTTTGTTACAGATTTCTGTTATAGCTTTTCATATTGCATGAATTGTATAACTGTTGTTTGTCGTCTTCTTATTGGCCATGTTTATGGTGATTTTAGATTGTCTTACCTCTTTTCTGTATTGTGTATGTTTCCTGTATATTTATTTTACGCGGTAAAGAGTTTGAGGAAGAAGAAGAGGAACAGCCTCTTGAGGTTCTGTACCCCGAGGAGGAGGAAGATCAGCTAGCCGACGACCAGTTTGACGATCAAGAACCATCTGATCATCCATATCCATTGGATTGATTAGTTTTGGTATGGCGGTGCCTGGATTTTTGGGGTTCGTGACTCTCGAGTTTCACGGTGGATCTTTAGCGTGGCACATGAGAGGAGATAGAGACTCTGTGACGTATGCAGGACGGATGACGGTGACCCTACGCCATAGATTTGATGACGAGCCAGTGATGACGACGACAGTGTTTCTGCATTTAGAGTTACCCTTATCCATTAGGCGTCATTTTGGTGGGATATCCACTGAGCCTAGTGAGATGACACTTGTGTCGACTGCGCGGTCACATTTCCGCCGAGAGTCGAGGCATCCTGGATATTTGTCTCCTGATGATCATTTTCATGTTGAGAGTGATCCTTCAGAGGATTAAATATGCATGATGTTTTTTTTTTGGCGCGTCTGCGTATGGATGTATATATTGACTCTTTTACTGTTTTTATTTACTGTTTCTGTTTAAATATTTGTAATTGTAGTTGTAAATTATTTGTATAACTTATAACTTGGAACATATGTATAGTATGAGTAGTGTTGTTCTGTTTAGTTTATGTTTTCCGCGATATTTTATTTTTAATAATCTGTGTAACAGGAATTACTTTACGACCCATATTATTATGTAATAAATGTTTTATAACTTGGGTAGATTTTATTTATTTATTTTATTTTTCTTTATATATGTGGCATCCCCATAGGGATGTTACACAGGAAATGGCCAAAATCAAGAAACTTGACCATTGGAATAGTACCACGCATGCTGGTTTCGGCAGAACCCTATTTCTGCTGATGGTGCCGCGGCGTGGGGAAGGCTGGCGCCGCGGCGTGCAACCCAGAAACGTGAAAAATGGTTCTTTTACAAAGTTTGAGATGCAGCCCCTTGAGAAATCATTGATGCATGTTTTTAAATGTGTTAAGGCTTTAATTAAGGCATATTTCCATGGAGAAATTGTCACATAAATTGTTGGTTATCCAATAACAAAAGAATGATAAAAGAAGGACATGGAGTATGATAAATATGCAAGTTGAGGAAATACAATAAAAGGTAATTCCTTTGGTATACATAGATTAGAATGGGCTCTATAACAACCAAGAGTAGTTCTTTACTAGAGAAAAGTGTATATCACCAATGATAACCTATTGCTAACTAGCTTCACTATAGATGTGAATAGGATTGGTGTTAGATCAAAGTAAGTTAGAATATGTTGACATGGTTTATCCAGAAGTGTAACTTATATGATGTGAGGTCATTTGGCCAAAGAAGGTAAGGAATCAAAGAAGTTCCTAAAGGAACAAGTTATTCCTAACCAAGTGTCATTGTTACAAGTAGTGTGGATATACTTAGTTTTTCCATCTACAAAAGATAAACCTTAGAAGTCAAGATTTTAATAAAATGTACCTAATTTGTAAGTGAATTAAGTATATAAGAATGATGAGATGTATCTCCAACTTGATATCTTCACTTGGGAAAGTATATTCTGGTTGATGTTATAAATGTGATTTACTTTTCTTTATAAGTTAAACCATGTTTATTATGTTGTTTATGACTGGTTTTGATAACTTATACTGAGAAATATTATTTCTCACCCTGTTGTATATCATGTAATTCCAGGTGACGTTTCCTCCAAGAGTAAGATGAAGAAGGAGACTAGAAACTAGTTTATTTTATAGTTTACTTTACATAAGTTGTACTTCCTAATACCTTTTGGTAATGTAATTAAATATGTAATACTTCAAGCCTTTGTTAAGGCTAGTGTTGTATATGTATAAATACTTGTATAAGGAGAATTTCTTTTTGCATATCATAAGGCTCTCTATGATGACTTTCTCAAGTGATTATAGACATATTTATTAAGATTGTAAGTTTAAAGTAACGTTTTAGTATTATTAGCTTAATGTAGTTAGGTAATTTGTGATATTAATGTTAGAACGTTACAAAGCTTGGATTGAAGATATAGTTAGTATCTTTGGATTAGCTTTTTGTATCATGGAATTGTATATTATATAATGTTTGGAGATGTATAATTTGTATATAATACCTTTCATATTGTATGTATTTTATGTTTCTGTGAATGGCTCATATTTTGTATAATATCAAATTGTTTTATTTGGAAATTTTGGATATTCATAAGTAATGTACCAAATTTCTTGTTACTGATGTGCAAACTGGTTATGTCATTAGTACTAGTAATTTGGGATGTTACAGGTTATGTTATGTGATGTACTGCATACCTGATAAATGGTGAAGACTATGACCATCTTATTAGGTGATAATATATAATAGCATGAGGCTGGTGTTAACCCTCCCTATTATAGTGATGAGTGCGGGATGGTGACTTCCTTCCCTCTTCATTATGGCAATTGAGGTGTGAGATTCCCTCTCTGCTATATGTTATCCTAAATGGATGGTATCTAAACGTGATGACTCATGAGATATTACCATGGATTTGGTATCATGATATTATCAAATAAATTCATCAACACTTCTAGGATTTGTAGAGGCATACACCTAAGGTATCAATAGGCATATGCATAGCAACTACGTTCATATCTTTGAGATGGAGATTCATGACATTGTACATCTTTGACATGGAGATTCATGACATTACAATTGTATAGGCGATTGCTTATTTCTGAATTAGTGATGATGATTTTGTGAGTGTGACAATTATTTAAAGAGTGTTTATGAAAAGGATTTTTTATGTAAACTTATTTAATAGGATTCTATTTTGGGAAGAGAAAGGAAAATGGATTTGGCTTTTTCTGCCTTTCTAACTTGTATTACTATATAACTTGAGTTTTAAAAATGAATTTTTTTCCGAAATAACTGGAATGATTGTGATGACATGTTTTATTTAAAATCTACTGAGAATTTATAATTCTCACCCTATGTTTGTGTTTTCCATGATGATTACAAGAAAGAAGACCTTTGGATAGTATTATGCGGCAAGATGCGAGGAAGCTTAGTTAAGTTTTATTTTGATATTTGTAAATATATTTTTGATTCCTTGAGAGGCCTAGCTACATGTTTTGTATATATATAATGCCATTGTGATAACTACAGACACAGTATATTATTCATGTCTCCCTGGCTCATATTTTATGAATATAAGAAAGTGGTATGTTAAAAGTGTTCTCGTAGGTAGTAGCATATGGATCTAATTACTGTAAGTATAATGTCGTGATCGGGATCGCGGCGGGAGCGACAAACAAATAATTGTTAGGAGTCGCCACTAATTTTATTTAAATTAGGAAAAATTGGAAAACTTTTCTTTAGAAAATGGTCTTTGGAACTAGATTAGATTTGGGAGTCGGTTATGCATTGGAAAGGGTAGAAGCTTAACCCCACAACACTCCTAACACATCCGTCCTAAAACAATTACCTTAAATTAGTTATGCAAAACTTAATAATCTCATAATATATTTGTTTTACCCCTTTTATTTAAAAAAAACTAAAAAAATAATTTGTGAAAAATTAAAATTTGACTTGACAGCATAAAGATTTTGTTCCTAAGTATTCCCAGGTACAATGAGGAATTAAAAGTCACATAGTTCTTTATAAAATTCTTGTGGGTTGGTTATTTTTAATTTAAAAAATTTGAATCATCAAGCTATCACAATTCAGATTATTACAAAAATTATAGGATTAACAAGCTGTCACAAATCAGTTAATAATGGGTTGATTATTTTTTTAACTTTGAAAAAAAAATTGAATCATCAAGTTGTCACAACTCAGATGATTACAAAGATTATAGGATCAACAAGCTGTCATAACTCAGTTAATCTCAATTTATTATTGAATTAATTTTAAAATAAAAAAAATTTACACAAAAATATTAATAAATAAATAAACCAAACTAATAAATGAATAAGCTAAAATGAAATACACGTGTATATAATGAAAGATAATAATACAAGAAAAAATAAGAAAACTTACCTCCAAGGCGTTTAAAAAATGATATGCTCAAAGAAGTTAGTGCACAGGGCCCCACACGTTCTCTTCAAATCAAACCTTGTAAAGCAACTTACATCAAGGAAAAAAATTACTAAAGTCCTCGAGCTCTTATACTTAGTATTAAGCCCAATGGTGTAATTTTTTGAATGCCAAAACAATTGACAATCACCTCTTTATATAGGAGGAGGAGAGGGAGAATGAGCCTGACTTCTCTAATATGAGACTTGGTGATCTAGACACCTTAGTTTTTCATTTTTTTTTCTTTTTCTTTTTTTAATTTTTTTTGAATTTCTTTGATGACCCGGACAAAATCGGATATTCACATATATTCTGGATCTAATTACTGTAAGTATAATTTTGATTATATTGTCAGTATTAAATTCAAGATGTTATTGTAACATCCTTAACTCTATTACTAATACCATAATGTAACATCCTTAACTCTATTACTAATAACGTATCCATAATTACGTATTAGTAATTAGAATTAAATATGTCATGTATCAATTAACAATTATATTTGAAAATAAATATAAGATATATATATATAAAAAGATGAACCTGTTGTGGTTGAGACTATACATATAACGTATAAAACATTATATAAATAATATACATCAGTATACAAAATTACATAACATGTCTCTAAGTCACTATAAATGCATCCAAAATTACAAAACTCCTAAAACCAAACAACTTGTTCAATCCTTTATCTTCATGTATCATCTTCTGGCACCTGATGCACTCCTTGGAAATATTATGGAAAATAATAAAATAAAGGTGAGAATTCTAAGAATTCTTGGTAGTACTATTTAAAAATACATGTCATCATAACACTTCCAGGTGCTTCAGAAAAAAAACCAGTTATAAAACTTATTTTATAAAGTAAGAAGGTGACAAAAGCCAATTAATCATTTAATGAAATCAAATTTATCATTCAATAAAAAAAACAATCATTTATATATTTATATAATACATATCATTTACCACACATCAATGTTCTTCAAATATTGTTGTTCTTCAAATTCAAATATCATCGTCAATCATTTCTTATTATTAATCATCATAAAAGCGTAGTGAAGGAACCTCTATCCTCATACTACCATAGTAATGAGGGAATCATCCTTCCTCATTTAATATATCTCAATTCAAGATCAATGAGGGAATCATCCTTCCTCGTCTAATATATCTCAATTCAAGATCAATAAGGGAATCATCCTTCCTCGAATTACCCTTTTTTCTAGGATAGGGAGGGAATCATCATTCCCCACACTATCAATCTTTTTCAAGGACAATTGTCCAAAATTCTCATATACAATTTAAATTCAAAATTTCATAAGCACTGTTTATTCTATTACACATTCTAACTCAACCTTAAAAAATTAAGGCAACAATACAATTTCTTAGCTCAACTTGATTAATCAAGGAGCAAAATAATCTCAAATACACAACAAGTAAACAATTTCTAATCACATTCATTCATCAATTGAATATCAAATTGAGCATAAACAAGCTCTCTTAGTTACACGGCCAAATCCAATAACTCAATCACAATTCAAATATTTAAGCATTGGTTGCTACATGGAGATTGTTCTATCTTTAAGGGATTGGCCTACTTGGACAATTAAGACTACCAAGTTTCCAATATAAGTCACGACCAAGATTCAATTTAAAAGCCATATTCACAAACTCACTAACAAATCATTATTTTCTTAATCAACTTAATTAACAAATGAATGTAAAAATATGGAAAATCACCAAATTTTAACCAAAACCCTCTCATAGTCATGACTAGCTTATCCATAATCAAATTCATATTCATTCAAAAACATCAAACAAATATCATCTTACAACATCACAATTTCACTTAAGAATCAATGGAAAATGGAAGAACAAATTAAAGCTTATAACCTTTCTCAAAATTCTGGTTTGGACCGTGGCATATACAATCACAACAAATTTTTTCTCATCTTCTCATGATAATCAATATCAACCATCATCATAGAATCAAGACAAGAATTAATAGAATGGGAAAAGTAAAATTAAAGCAAAGGAATCATCCATTCAGCCCCTAATCACAAATGAATCTCAATTTTCTTATCACAAATATCATCACAAACTCAACTAAAAAATCAATAAAAGAGCAAGAACAAATTAAGCTATGAAATCACTTCTAAATCACCACTTGACCATGAGTTTCTACAAATAACAAGCAACATAAACCCATCTCAAAACACTATGAAGAAGAATTAGTTTAGAGCAAAGATCCCCTACCTCACTTTCTAGCCTTTGTTTCTTGGTTTTTCTTCCTTTTTCCATCCTTTACTCCTCCTTTCCCTCTCCATTTTTTTGCATGTTGGGGCTGCTATTCTTGCTTTGTTTCCCCCTCTATTTTGCTATGTATATCATGAATATAAAGTGAAAAAATAGCCTAGAGAATTCTAGGCAAAATGAAGGCGATAGGACTTGGTAAAAAATGACCAAAAATATCTTATTGAGACTTTTGTATTTGTTAAGCACATTTTAATCTTTCAAAGCTAAGTTTTCAAGTTACCATAAGTATTAAGAAAAATTTTAGAATTTAATTTAGTACTTGAATCCATTTTTCTATAACCCTCCATATACTGCTTTTTATTAGTTAAGCTTTATTATTCGATCCCGAATTGAATTAAACCGAAGGATTAAGTAATAAGCTCACTAATACTTATTGTAGTTGATATTTTATACCAAATTATTCTTCGTGTCTTACTTGTCATCTCCATGAAATTTCATAATTTTTTGAATTACTTAGTTGTTCCATAATTGTTCCAGCTATTTCTTAACAGTATCCTTAAAAATACCAAACTTGCTCCGTTGCTTCTCCAAAATTTTCTATAATTCTTATCAATGGTCCTTAGCTAGGAAATAAATTTTTCATATTTATTCCCATGATATCAACTGATTAAGCAAATACCTTAATTATTGTCTTGTATTCAAAGTTACCAAATTACACTCAAACTGGTTCAGAAAATTACCCAAATTGACATATTGTTAGGGTAAATCTGCAAGTGCATAGGTCAACAAGTAATATATGAGACGTAGAAAAACAACTTAAAAGAAATAAAACAAGAATGCACCAAATCCACAAGAGAAAGATGAGAATGAATAAGGCATAGGAGTCCCTATTCACTTGCTACTTCAATGAATATTTGTAATTCACAATCACCTATCAATGAATTGATTTTTGTTAGCTAAAAACAAACAATAGATAAGAGCCTATGTCTAGGACAATTACCTATATGAGACCTATCTAATCCACTATGTGTCTATGTGAGTTAGCATAAGAATCACTCATTAAGACCAATTATCAAACACTTACAATGCATGACCATGGGGTTTGTGTCCATCCCCTTAGTTAATCAACACACTCAAACCATTAAAATGTAATTGAACATACATCAACCATATCTTATCCATATTCACAAATCCCTACATCTAGTTCATTTGGAATACTAAAATCATATAATTGATGGCCAAACAATAACAAGCACTAAGCATAGGTATTGAAGAACAAAACCAATTTCATTGATAGAAACTCAACAAATTACAAGATATTCAAATCCATAGTAAGATCCTAGAGAGCCCCTAGAATAGAATTTAGTTACACATCATGAAAGAAGAGAAACATATGGATTCAATAAACCTATCAAGTTGCAAATTGACTCTAGAAAATGGAAAGAATGAACAAAAGTGGAGATATTCCAAGCTTGATCTTCCTTCCTTGATCTTGATTCTTCCTTTGAATCACCTCTATTCCAAGTAGTTTTTTCCTCCTCTCATTTGCTCTCTGAATTTTGTTCTTGGTCAAAAATAGATGCCCCTCTTAATGCCTTCTAAAATCAAATAAAAAAGGACAAAATCGCGGACCAGGATGTTTCAAAAATGCATCGCCTAGGATTTTGCCTCGAAAGGGAATCAGACAAGCCTCTAAGATGCAAATTG
This sequence comes from Ormosia emarginata, assembly GCA_029884605.1. Classification (NCBI taxonomy): domain Eukaryota; kingdom Viridiplantae; phylum Streptophyta; class Magnoliopsida; order Fabales; family Fabaceae; genus Ormosia; species Ormosia emarginata. The sequence continues at coordinate 18,169,469 of JAQQTP010000074.1, read as the reverse complement.
ACTATACACATGCCTTTCATAAATTTTCTCCAATCATGCATTTCATTCATATTCCAAAATCCACCATACATGCAACAGGGAAATACACTCATACACATTTATAGCAATAAGTGTAAGCATAAAATTTGAATTTTAACTAGTGATTTCCCAAGCAATGAGGCATATACTTAATCCACACAATCATCAGATACTCAAATCAAAATTTTGGCATGCACAAATTCAACCTGCTTCTAAGCATACTCATTAATTTAATGCCTCTTCTCAGGCAACTTATTACTCTTAATCAATCTCTCACTGGTCCATCACTTGGAAAAACTAACATAACAAAAATTATTAACAACTAAGAATTAAAGCTTCAACCAAATAAACTATTCCAACATCAATGTCAAAAGCAAAGAAATGAGAGGGGAATCAATATACATCACCAGAAAGTAACTCAGCAAGAAACTCAAAAAGATAATAATCCCCCCACAAACCTAAGACATGTAGTGTCCCACTGTATATAATAGAAAGAAAATACAAAAGAAAGTACGTACAGTGAAATGAAAGTAAAAATAGAAAAATAAATAAAAGAGAATATGAAAGAAATAGGCCCTGGTGCCTCAATATAAATCGGCCTCATCAAACAAGTCATTACCATTTACTCCCATCTCAGTGTCATCAGCATATGGTGGAGGTGGAGGTGGAGGTGGAGGTGGAGGTACAGGTGCAGGTTTAGCCTGAGGTAATGCCAGGAAGTCATCCATCGGGTGTCCCTGACACAAGGATAACCAGTGGTTGCTCTGATAGATCGAAGCCAGCATTGCCTGTTGCTGATCCAGGCACTGATCAACAGAAGCTGCCCAAGCAGCATCAAATACTGGGGCAGGCTATGGGGCTAGTGTAGGGGTAGGCTAGGGATCTGTAGCTGGGGGTTGGAGTGGGGTTTGCCTATGTTTCTGTTGGCAGTCATGATGGTGTGCATTGCCCTCTCAGTCATGGGGGTCTTTGCCTTTACCTGAACCTCAGTGTCCTTCCACGCCACTTTGGATTTTTGACATAGCGCATAAATGAGAGAAGGAAAGAAAAAAGATTTGAGCATCATTGTAATGTAAAGCCGGATGTGATCATAAAGGATCTGTGCAATGTCCATCGGCTAAAAAGTAGGGATTGCATACAACATCTATGCACGCTCAGGGTAAATCTCTGACCGATGCTCAATGGGTAGCAAGGAGGAACACACAAAGTGGTTCTAAGGGCGCATCTTTTTGTGCAGACTTTCCTATTTGATGAAGCAGATCGAATGATTAGCATTCCACTACATTTGAACAAGAAAGTTCGAATCACATATAGTTGCCATGATTGTTGCAAAAGGGTTCGTCCCTCCTCTTCTGATAGTGCAGTGTCTTGTATGCACAAACCAATGGAGGAAGGCCAAAGTGTAAGACCTAGCTAATGCACTCAACGAAGTAGGTGACAGTCCTCCCTCGAACCCTAGCAGTAGTAACAGAACGCTTCTCAACAAAAGTGTTAGCGTAGAACTCCTTAACTACCGCTGCCACTGGTTGCTCGGTAGGATTTTCTGCAAAAACCTTCTAGTGGAATGCTTTAGTGGCACTAGAGATAGCTGGATAGTGCACCACATTAATGCCACGGAACCCCCTCTCATGAATGATGTTAATCTTCTTCAGGTGCTGCTAGAAGTAGTTGAAGGCCTCCTGAGATATAAAGGTTGTTGGGTCATAAATAGGAATCTCGTCATTATCATCTGCCTGACTTGGCCCAGCCTCAACAGCTTTGAGCTGGCGCTTTGACATATTGGTGAATACCTGAAAATAAGCAAGGTCTAGTTATCACCATTAAACAATATAATAGTGCCACGTAATCAAACCAATTGAGAACAAGTTGCAATACAATCATGCAAACCAAATAAATAGTAAATGTCAACTCAATCAACAGCACAAGATTGTTCTAGTGAAACACTCAAACCAAGGTCATCCCCAAACCTTACTAAAAATAATACAACCAATTCCAACTTAGTCATGCATAGGCCACAACCCCAAACCTAGCATTATCAAATCACAACTTAGCCAATTCACAGCCTAACCCCAAAAATGGTAATAGACCCTTTAGAAAAAGCAATAGGGTGACTCCAAAATAAGCAGGACCCAAGCATCATATCATGTAATGTCAACAGACACACAATTAACAACTTATAAATTAACAGGGTCATTGATCAGAATAAACCTCCCAACAGCCATACCATTCAAAAATTAATAATTCCATTTTGTAGAGGAATAAGTGTGCAGAATTCAAGCAACCAGAAATATGCAACCAATTTAACAGCAATGTGACTATTGATAAGCAATTTATCAAAACAAAAACTTGCAAGGTATCAGCATTGTGCAACACATAAAAAAAATGCCCAATATGTCAATCATTGAAACAGAGCATGTCATAACCAAATTAATCACAACACATCCAATTTAAACACATGTTAAACAATTTAATCACAAATTGAACAGAACACATCATAACACTGGCTTAGCAACTTGGAATTACAGAGAATTAGAAGGAAAAAAATAAATACACTAACCGTGTACAAAGTAACAAGATGAGCAGGCCACCAGAAGACCAATTAGCAAAACTAGAAAGAACACAAATGAAAAAAAAAACCAAAGAAACTAAAAAGAAAAAGGGGGGAAAGAGCACGGGTAAAGGTGGAATGCAGTGGAAATGAGGGGTTTTGAAATTTGGAGGATGACGTGAAAGGGTTACGGGTTGGAGTGGTGGCCGTGAAAGGTATGGCGGAGAGGTTACGGTGGAGATGTGGGGTTAGGTGTGGTGGAAAGGAAATAGTGGGGTTTGATGGATAAGAGATGAGTTGGGAGAATGGGGTGTGAGTTTAGTTAGGAAGGGAAGAATGGGGAGGATTAGGGTATTAGGGATTTAGAACTAGAAAGGGCATGCATTTTGTGAAAAGGGGTTGCATTTTTGTGCAAAGACAGACCATCACGCCTAGGCGTATATATATATATATATATATATATATATATATATATATATATATATATATATATATATATATATATATATGTTATGATTCTTATTTTGTTATTAACACCATGCCTAGGCATAGGAAATTCACGCCTAGGCATGAGACTCTCAAGACAAAATCCCTGATAAGGCCAAGACAGCCACGCCTAGGCATAGAAAAGCTATGCCTAGGTGTGGACCTCTCTAGAACTTTTACCCTGTTGAGAGTGAGACCTCCACGCCTAGGCGTGGAAAATCTGTGCCTAGACGTGGTATACTAGACTTCAAAATGAGCAAAAACAGCCATCAACACCTGTTTTCATGGCTTCTAACACATTGCCCTCTCTCATTAAAAAAAAACTAAGAACATTATCAACAATAAGTACAAATAATAAGGCATCAAATTGAAAAATAAACACTATAAAACTATCAAAAACCAATTCAAAACATGAAGAAAAATTTGAAACCATGCATGAAAGTGTCCTAAACTAAGAGATAGAGTTAAGAGGTTAGGTTGCCTCCTAAAAAGTGCCTTATTTATAGTCCTGGTTGGACTTTGCAAACTTTCAAGATGGAGGAGTAAGGGTGAGTGAGGTTTTGTGTCTCTCCACCTCACCACCTAAGTAAATCTTGAGTAGTTAGCCATTGACCTTAAAGGTGGACTTTGAAATCGGGTCTTCAAGGGTTACGGCACCATGAGGAAACACCTCGACAACCATAATTGGACCAGACCACCTGGATTTGAGCTTTCCCGGAAATAGTTTCAACCTTGAGTTAAATAAGAGAACCTTCTGGCTTGGTGCAAAGATTCTTGGAATAATACGAATGTCATGCCACTTCTTCACCTTATCCTTGTATATTTTAGCATTTTCATATGCTTGTAAGTGGAATTCCTCTAGTGCATTTAGTTGCAATAATCGTTTCTCCCCACAAGCTTCAGAATCCCAATTCAATCTCTTGATAGCCCAGTAAGCGTGGTGCTCAAGTTCAACAGGGAGGTGGCAAGCCTTGCCAAAAACCAGTTGATGTGGGGACATGCTAAGAGGGATTTTGTAAGCAGTGCGATATGCCCAAAGAGTGTCATCCAACTTCTTAGACTAATTCTTCCCAGAAGGACTCAGTTTTTTTCCAGAATCCACTTTAACTCTCTATTAGAAACCTCTGCTTGGCCACTTGATTGTGGATGATAGGCTGTGGCTACCATATGTGTCACTCTATATTTAGCAAGTAACGCAACAAAGTACTTGTTGCAGAAATGTGATCCTCCATCACTAATAATAGCTCGAGGGGTGCCAAACCTTGTGAAAATGTTTTTTTTAGAAAAACAAGGACCACCTTGGAGTCACTAGTAAGTAAGGCACAAGCTTCCACCCACTTTGACACATAATCCACCGTTACAAGAATGTAACGGTTACCAAAAGATGATACAAAAGGCCCCATAAAGTATATGCCCCACACATCAAAGATTTCCACTTCCAAAATGGAGTTCAAGGGCATCTCATTCCTCTTTGAGATGTTGTCGGTTCGCTGACATTGATCACATTTAGCTGCAAAGGAGTGACAATCTCGAAACAGAGAAGGCTAATAAGAGTCTGATTGCAACACCTTAGCCGTTGTTCGTTCACCCCCATAGTGACCTCCATATGGTGAAGCATGATATTGCTCGAGTATAGCACTAGTCTCATCCCTAGGAATGCACTTTCTAAGCACCTAATTAGCACATTGTTTAAAGAGAAACAACTCATCCCAAACATAAAATCTGACATCATGAAAGAATTTCTTTTTCTTATGATAAGGCAATTTAGATGGCACCAATCCACTCACAATGTAGTTAGCAAAGTCAGTATACCATGGATTTTAGCTAGCAGACATAGAAAATAATTGTTCATCTGGGAATGTCTCACAAATCAAGGTTGGGTCTTATTGATATTTCTTATTTTCCAACCAGGAAAGATGGTCAGCCACCTGATTTTTAACACCCTTTCGATCTCTAATTTCAAGGTTAAACTCTTGTAGTAATAAAACCCAATGAATCAACCTTGGCTTGGCGTCTTTTTTGCTCACTAGATACTTGATGGCCGAGTGATCTGTGATGACAATGACTTTGGTGCTAACCAAATATGCCTAGAATTTGTCGAAAGCAAAGACAACTGCAAGGAGCTCCTTCTTAATGGTGGTGTAGTTCAACTAAGCATCAGTGAGTGTCCGACTTGCATAATAGATGGAATGAAAGATTTTGTTTTTCCTTTGGCCCAATACCGCTCCAACTGCATAGTCACTAGCGTCACACATAAGCTCAAATGGTAGGGTCCAATCAAGAGTAGTGATAATGGGAGTAGAGACAAGCCTTTTCTTCAATTCTACAAAGGCTTCCATACATGATTCATCAAACTTAAAGGTCACATCTTTTTCCAACAAATTACACAATGGTTTGGTAAGCTTGGAAAAATATTTGATAAACCTTCGGTAAAATCCAGCATGCCCAAGGAAACTACGAACTCCTTTCACTGAAATTGGTGGTGGAAGTTTCTCAGTCACCTCAATCTTAGCTCTACCCACCTCCATTCTTTTAGGTGACACTCTATGGCCAAGTACTAAGCCCTCTTGGACTATAAAATGGCACTTCTCCCAATTAAGCACCAAATTGGTTTCCTTACACCTTTGCAACACTAGGGGCCAAATTTTGAAGACATTTATCAAAGGAATCACCAAAAACGGAGAAGTTGTAACATCCTGAAAATTTATAATTTTAGGATAAATAATCATTTTATAATATTTAGAAATTTTAGGAATTTTTTTGGATTTTTCTGAAAACGTAGAATATTTAAATATTATTCCTCGTTTTGCGTGTGCACTGAGTCGAGCCGGGAAAATGAAATATTTTTTCCGATAACCTTGAACTATGGAAACGTCGACGGGGGATCTTACTAAACCCGAGACTAGACACAGTTTACAAGGTTTCATATTTTTTAAAGAATTTTAACAGATAAAAATTATAATTGTTGTATCAATTTTATCTGTCAGATAAATTAATACTGACTTCGGTCAACTATGACTATTGTCTAATAAATAATAACATGCAATAAAAATCTTTTCACACTGTTCAAAATTTACCTTGTATCATGTCCCTTTAGCTTTATTTTCAAAATAAAAGTTAAATTAATTCAAAAACCTATTTGGGGAAACTTCTAGGAAGCTTCCTCCCATTTTTTTTTCTCTCTCTTCCCTCCCCACTCTTCTTCTTCGGCAGAGGCCCTTATTTTGGAGCCCATATTCACGTTCTCTTCTTCTCTTCTTTTGTTTCTTCTTCTTCTTCTTCTTCTTCTTCTTCTTTTCTCCTTCTTTCCCTCCTCCACCGTCCACCCTCTCCACTCACCATTTTTATTTCCTTGCTTCACCACTTCCATATCTAGCTTCTTCCATCATTCCAAGAGCATTTCCTTGTGGCCATCCTTGGTTCTTCTTCTTCTTCTTCTTCTTCTTCCTCCATTTTTCACCATTGGAGCTAAAGCTTGGAGCTTTCGAGGTAAAGTCTTCAACTTTCTTCTATCTTCTTCTTCTTTTTCGTTTTATTGGTCACCTATGTGGCCAAGGAGTCATTTTTCTATGGTTGGAGTAAACACATTGGGAATTTCTCACCCTAGGGTTTTTCTTGAAGGGGAAAACGAAAATCAAGACCAAAAAGGAGAAGCATTCTTATGATTGTCTTCATTTAGGTAAAAGGGAGATGATCCTCTTCAACCAATCTTAGTAGTAAGGAAATGTCTTGTGTGTTGTTGTTGATGAGAGAATCCATGTTGGATTTCCCTCTTTGTTATGTTGGGTTATTTCCATGATGTTGTTGTTTGATTTGTATGGATGTATGGATGTACATTGTGTGACTTGATGATCATGAACTCATATGTTGCTATTTTGTAATTATATGTCATGTATCTCATTTTTGGAATGGTTGAAAATTGATGAGGGATTTTGGATAATGAATGGGCCATGGCTCTGCAGAAAAGAATTCTGCAGAACCCCTGTTAATGCACTAGCGCCCAGGCGCTCCATGCCCAAAAAATTTTCCCAGTGACGTGGCCTGGTTAGCGCTCAGGCGCTTCATGGTCAGCGCCCAGGCGCTCAACCAGTGCTCAGACGCTCCAGATATGGCGCCTAGGCGCCCAGAGCAGAACCAGTAAATAACTGTGAGATGAAGCTATGTGATTGGAGATGTGAATGTTGATGTGGGAATTTGAGATGGAGAGTTTTAAGGGTTGTTTAACTTAATTTGAAGCCACGGTTTTAGATTGAAACTACGAGGAAGTTGAATGAACTTAGTGAATTAAAATTTAAGTGAAGGATATCAAGAAATCAATGCATAACATGGGAGAAATTGAGGTTAGCAGTGGACTTTAGGAAGCCACGATTTTGATCATGAATTTTTGGAAGTTGGATTGACTAAGTGTAAAATGAGAGTTAAGTGATTTTGAACATAGAGGAAGAACGAGAGGGTTGTGAGACTTGTAAAACCTGCGAGTAAATTCTAAGTGAGCATAAATGACTAGGGTAAGGAACTTGATCAACCTAAAGGAATGAGGCTTGAATAAGGGCTTTAAGAGAAGTTTCTCTAGAAAATAAATTTATAAGAGATGATAACTTGAGTAGAACTTTATAATAATCTCATAAAACTTATTAATGGTTGAATTGGCTTAATTGTGGCACATTATGGAAAACTGTGAGTTCCTATATGGGACCAAGTTCTTGATGAAAATATGATATGATAATATTGAGAATGAATATATATATATGCCATTGTGGTACTGTATAAGATGAATGCATCATTGATGAGCATATATGATTGGACATTGAGTCGTCATGCATATATAATTTGATAAAGACCATATACCGTTGTGGTATTGTGTATGATGAAGGCATCATTGACAAACGTACATGGCTGGACATTGTGTCGTCATGCGTATGTATTGTGCATGATGATTGAATCATTGATAAACATACATGACTGGACATTGCGTCGTCATGCGTATGTATACCTAATAGTAGAATAACACCTATGTGCGGGTGCAAATAGACTAAGCGTAGGTGCCATATGTTGTTGGCCCTGGGGGCGTCGAGGTGCGGGTGCCTCACATGGACAGTTATGAGCTCCTCTGTGCCGTGGGGTAGACCGATGCAAACACACCGACCATCCGGACCGAGACGCTGTCCTATGTCGCGATCAACTGTTGAGGTGCCATGTATAAGCCACTGATGCGCAAATGTTTTTATGAGATGAAGCACACTATTTTTAAGGCTAACGAGATACTGGTATTACTCCTTGATCATTCACTCTGAAAAGGTTAATGTTTAGCTCTATGGAGTAGGATTGGGTACCATAATGCATTATGCATCGTTCATTGTCAGTTTCATAAATCATTGAGCATGAGCACTTATAACTGGGAGAAATACCAATTGCTATTACCATAATAATCATGTGATTGCTTGAACCGTTGACGGCGTTAGTGATAACTATTATTGCTATTTATTATTGATCTGTCTTTACTATTGATTTTAATTATTATTGTGATCGGACTATTGCTTTAAATGAAGTTATGATGGTTTGAATTACCTTATTGCTCATTATCTGAGATGTTGTTGTTGCCTCTATCTAAACTCTTAACTTTACTACTACTATTGATAAATGTATGTGTTGTGATATTATTTGGGCATCCTGCGCCGTTTTATTTTCTTGCTGCCATATTGGTATTGAATGATGGGTATCTCACATCTTTCTTGTAATTTCTGGTGTTTCTGTTATAAATATATATATATTGATAAAAGATCGTGAAGAAGATGATGAGGAACCACACCTTGCCGATGGGGTTGGGAACCTAGACAACATTTCTTGGATTTTCGTAGGAGTGCAGCTGCGTGGAGGCATTGATGCCTGTTGTGTCAACTGGGACGCTGAGTGTCATATGCATGGGGTTGCGGCCTTGTCTGCTGGTAGTACCCATCCCTGGGTTACTGCTTCTCCCCTTTAGAGTTTTTATTCCCGCTGTATTTTATGGGACTCTGTAATTACTATATTCTATATTATCAGTGATTCGTGTAAGTTGACTATGAAATATATATATGGAATGTGATTTCATTTCAATGGTTCTATTAAGGGTTGAATACAATTATATTTCATTCATAGCTCGTATTTTCTACTTATGCATAAATGTGAAAAATAAACTCGTAAATTTTGAAACTACGGTTTATCATGACTGTGACACACCTGGATTTAGTAACTGTGGTGTAATGACGATTGCGCTGCAGTTAGTATATTTAGGTGCATTACAGAAGTAATCCATGAATATCTCTAAACAGTTCTCCACTATATCGGTGAAGATGGCCATCATACATCTCTAAAAAGTCATCGAGGCATTGCACAACCCAAAAGGCATTCTTCTGAAAGCATAAGTACCATATGGGCAAGTGAAGATTGTTTTCTCTTGATCATCCGGGGCAATAGCAATCTTATTGTATCCCAAGTACCCATCCAAGAAATAGCAAAACTCACGACCTGCCTACCTATCCATGCATATGCGCCATCCAGTGATAGTACTGGTGGGAATCAAGTCATTATTCTCATTGGCTACCACTATCATTCCACCTTTCTTGGGCACGCATTGAACTAGGCTCACCCATTTGCTATCAAAAATAGGGTATATGATACCTGCATCTAGCCACTTGATAATCTTCTTCTTGACAACCTCCTTCATGATGGGATTGAGGCTCCTTTGATGTTCAATGGTTGGCTTATGATCAGCTTCCAGCAATATTTTGTGCATGCAGATGGTGGGGCTAATGCCTCTGATATCCGCAATAGACCACTGCAAGGCTTGTTTGTACTCCCTGAGCACTCTGAGCAACTTGGATTCTTGTTCCTTTGACAAAGATGACGAAATAATAACTGGCAATGTGGATGACTACCCCAAGTATGAATACGTCAAATGATCTGGCAATGGCTTGAGCTCCAACTTGGGTGGGGTGATGACTGAAGGCTAGAGATTGGGCTTGTCAGAAAGTATGTTCAACAGTTCAAAACCTGGTTTCCTATAAAACTTAGCAGACAAGTCAAGCAGTTTAATACATTTTATCACATCATCCCTATCTACATGCTCATGTATGGATGTTAATGATAAAGTAAGGGGATCATCCGTAAAATTAGTATGAAATGTAGTATTAACTACTTGATCAATCATACCTAGGTAAGAGCATTATTCATGATCATTGGGAAATTTCATGGATTTGTAAATGTTAAAAGTTACCTTTTTCTCATTGACCTACATCCTGAGCTCACCTTTTTGGACATCAATCATAGTCTTACCAGTGGCTAAGAAAGGTCTCCCAAGAATCAAAGGCACATTGCGGTCTTCTTCCATGTCTAGGATGATGAAATCCACTAGAAAAATGAACTTGTCCACCTTGACCAAGACATCTTCTATAACCGCTTTAGGATAAGTGAGAGAACGATTAGCTAGTTGCAAGGTAACCGAAGTCGGCTTCACCTCCCCCAAACCTAGCCTTTGGAAGATGGTTAGAGGCATTAGGTTTATGCTTGCCCTTAGGTCACACAAGGCTTTTCCAAAGAATTGGCTCTCGATGGTGCATGGAATAGTGAAGCTCCCTCGGTCTTTCAACTTGGGAGGTAGCTTGTTTTGTAAGATGACACTATACTTCTCTGTGAGAGCTATAGTCTCATAATCCCCAAGTTCTCTTCTTGGACTAGATGTCCTTCATGAACTTCACATAACTAGGCATTTGTTCCAAAGCCTCAGCAAATGGTATATTAATGTGAAGTTTCTTGAAAATCTTTAGAAATTTTTGAAATTGAGCATCAAGCTTTTGCTTAGCTAGCTGGTTAGGGAAAGGTGGAGGTCGTGTCATGGGCTTGTCCTCCTTCTTCTTGTCTTCAACCTTTCCTTTTGCAATTTCCTTATTTTTCTCAACCTTCATGCTTATAGCCACTTCATCTTGTGCTACCTCAACTTCCTCTTCAAGTAGCTTGGTCTTTGGATTTCCTTCTATTTCCTTACCACTGCTCAATGATATAGCCTTACAATGCTCATTAGATGCACCCTTAGGATTGTTGATAGTGTCACTTAGAAAACTCCCTGGGGGTCTGTTATTTAGAGCTTGGGAAGGTTGGCCTACTTGAGTCTTAAGATTCTTCAATGAAGCTATTTGGCTTTGCAACAAAAATATCGTGAGACGCTAGCCTTGAATCAGTTTTGGTCATATAGTCTTATTGGCTAGTCATGAATTGAGCAACATTTTCTCCAAATTGGAAGTTGAAGTTGATGTTGAAGTTTGGGCTTGAAGAGGGCTCTGTTGTTGAAAACCTGGAAGAGCACGGGATGCTTCTTTAGGTTGATAAGAAAAAGAAGAAGAGCCTTAAGCATTTCCACCCCACGAGAGATTAGGATGGTTCTGCCAGCTAGAGTTGTAAGTGTTACCAAAAGCATTATTGTGATTAGGTTAGTGGAATTGACTGACATATTGCACACTTTTCAGGCTAGCTGTACAATTTGTAGTGGAGTGAAGGTCCCCACAATGATTACAAATTTCTGCTAAGCTATTGGCTCCACTTACTACTGAATTGACTCCCATGGTGTCAAGCTTCTTAGAGAGAGCTGCCACTGGAGCGGTAAGCGATGAGAGAGCATTAACTTCATGTATACCGGCAACCATTCTCCTAAGAGTAACCCTTTCTGCTGGCCACTGATAGTTGTTGCTAGTCATTTCCTCCAAAAGGTCATAGGCTGCGTCTATCATCTCCCCTCCAGCTGCTGCATCAATTATAGATCAAATGGACATTGTCAAGCTGTTGTAAAAGGTATGTACTAACATCCATTTTGCTATACCATGATATGAGAACTTCCTTAGTAACTCCTTAAATCGCTCTCATGCCTCATATAAAGTCTCTCCCTCAAACTGCCTAAAGGACAAGATGTCATTCCTGTATTTCATTGCCTTCATGGGAGAAAAAAATTGATCTAAAAACTTTTGCGTCAGTTCCTCCTAAGTAGTGATGGAATGGTCAAGTAAGGATTAAATCCAAGCCTTGGCCCTATCCCTCAAAGAAAAAGAGAAGAGCCTCAAGCGAGCTGCATCATCAGTCATCCCCTAGTGCTTAAAGGTATCACAAATTTCTAAAAAATTGGCTAGATGAGCATTGGGATCTTCATGCGGTAGATCCGTAAATTGCAATGTATTCTGAACCATCTGGATAATGGCAAACTTGATCTCAAAAGTCTATGCTTGCACAACTAGCCTTTTGATGCTAGATTGGATATCTTTAGCATTTGGAGTGGCATACTCCCTCAAGAGTCTTTCAGCATTTGCTTCTTCCGCCATCTCAGGTTCGCTGTCCAAATTAAGTGTTTGCTCTTATACTTATTGTTCTCTTAGCAATCTACGAAAGGTCCTCTCGATCTCAGGATCATAAGGAAATCGAGACACACTTTAAGTCCTTCGCATACAAGAGCCAAGTACCTGAAAAACAAAATAAACAAAACTCGAAATAAGAGTTGCGAATAGATGTAAGAAATAACACAAAATCTAAATTCAATGCCTGGTAACGGTGCCAAAAACTTGTTAGGGTAAATTTGCAACTGCATGGGTCAACAAGTAATATATAAGAGTAGAGTATCATGTCCCAATGGATTGACAATTAGAAAAATGCTAAAACTTAACTAATTTCCACAAAATCTTATCCAAGCAATCGAAATGTGAGAGCGTTTTGCAATTAAGATAACAATTCAAAAGAAATAAAACAAGAATGCACCAAACACCAAATCCACAAGATAAAGATGAGAATGATTAAGGCCTAGGGATCCCTATTCACTTGCTACTTCAATGAATATTTACAATTCACAATCACCTATCAATCAATTGATTTTTGTTAGCTAAAAACAAACAATAGATAAGAGCCTATGTCTAGGACAATTACCCATATGAGACCTATCTAATCCACTATGTGTTCATGTGAGTTAGCATAAGAATCATTCATTGAGACCAATTACCAAACACTTACAATGCATAACCAAGGGGTATGTGTCTATCCCCTTAGTTAATCAACACACTCAAACCATTAGAATGTAATTGAACATACATCAACCATACCTTATCCATATTCACAAATCCCTATATCTAGTTCATTTGGAATACTAAAATCATGTAATTGATGGCTAAACAATAACAAACACTAAGCATAGGTATGGAAGAACAAAACCAATTTCATTGATAGAAACTCAACAAATTACAAGATATTCAAATCCATAGCAAGATCCTAGAGAGCCCTTAGATTAGAATTTAATTACACATCATGAAAGAAGAGAAACATATGAATTCAATAAACCCATCAAGTTATAAATCAAGAGAGAAAAGGGAAAGAATGCACAAAAGTGATGATATTCTAAGTTTGATATTCCTTCCTTGATCTTGATTCTTCCCTTGAATCACCTCTATTCTGAGTAGTTTTCTCCTCCTCTCACTTGTTCTCTGAATTTCGTTCTTGGTCAAAAACAGATGCCCCTCTTAATGCCCTCTAAAATCAAATAAAAAAAGGACAAAATCGCGGACCAAGATTTTTCCCACGCCTAGGCCAAGGTGTGGTTATGAAACACGTGTTATCCCCTACTGACCACGCCTAGGCGTGGCTTTTCCATGCCTACGTATGGATGTCTCTGCCTGAAATTCTTGAAAAACTAAGAGGGTCACGCCTAGGTGTGGATTTTTCATGCCTAGGCGTGGGTTGGCAGCTCTTTCTCTCTACTTGCTTTCTTAACAATTTGAACTCCTCTTCGCTATATCACCTCATCCAAGACCTTCCCATCTTGATTATCTACTTCAAAACAATGCCTAAGTTCATTAAACCATATTCCATCCTAATTTCTTAAATACAATCATCAAATATTCAATTCTTAAACATTTGAGATAACAAGCTTAAATCATCAAGATCATGTATGAATTGAACTTTTGGCTTGAAAACTTAAGGATAACATGCTCATATATATTCAAATTCAAGTGAAATAACTTCAATTTCTGAAGTTATCACAGATAACTCTTACCAGTATTACAGAGCTACTATAACCCTGATTAGGATCATTAAGTTAGGCAGAATGTTACAGTTACAATCCCTCATGGCATTAGCAATAATGGTTGTTTGGTCTCTCATTGCATTGGCCATAGCCATAACTACTTTAGCCATGTTAGGTTTCTCTGAAACTAAGTCCCTTGTTTCTCTAGTTCTCCTTCGTTGTGCCATAGTTTCCTATACACCCAAAATAATAAATATTGAGCTGCAGTCTCAATATCATGGAACCGTGCAATAGTAGCTAACAACAAACCATCCTAAGGCAAATTATGCAATTATGAATAGCAATGGATCTGGTTTTGATGATTAACAAACAACAAGGATTATTTACGCGAAGATCAAGTTCCAAGTTTTGTCAAGATTAGCTCATAGGTCTCAAGACTTTCATGTAAAGATACATAGGAAACACACGAAGCTCAAACGAAGATTTAAATCTTTATATGTGTTTACTAAACTGATAAGATGCCCAAACAAATGGTTTTCTATATAACTAACTTGGTGGTAGTCTGTTTGGATGAAAATTTATCAAGTTTTGGCTTTGGGAAACTAACCCTAAGTCACTCATTTGTCCTTTTCTTTGAAACTTTCTTGAGTCTTAAACTAAAATCTATTTCATTATAAAGTAGACTCAACAACCTTTCATATGAGTGGTCTTTTGTTTTAAACAAATATATATCAAAGAAGTTATGGCTTTTCAAACCTGTCCTATCCAAATACAGGGTGCCATAACCGGTTATGAAGTCTTTATAATCGGTTATTCACCAAAGTCAGAGGCACATGCTTTCTTTTTTTAAAAGGCCATAACCGATTATGGACTTTGCATAATCGATTATTTGGAAAGTCAGAAGCTTATGCTTCTGTTTATAAAAGGCCATAACCGATTATGGAATTTGCACAATCGGTTATTTGGAAAGTCAAAAGCTTATGTTTTTGTTTACAAAAGACCATAACTGATTATGGTTATTCCATAACTGGTTACTGGCACATTTTAAAAGGGCCTGTTTAAGCCATAACCGATTATGACAAAGTCATAACTAGTTATTTGGAAACCAGAAACTGATTTCCAATGGAACTATTTAGCATTTAATGCTTCCCAACCACCACCAACGGCTCTTAAATGCTTTGGGCTATAAATGAAAGTGTTTGTGCATTGATTAAAGGTTGAAAAATATTCTAAAAAACATTCTTGAGCATTAAATACGAGTTTTCTCATCATTTCATTGAATACCCTATTTTGAGCTTCAAGTTATGAGAATCCTTAATACCACAGTTCTTCAATTTGTATTTTCAGCTCTAGAAAGAGTTTCTTTAATCTAAATCTTGTATAATCTGTCAAGAGAGGATGAGGTATACCTCAAAATAGTTAGGGTGAGGGTATCCATTGAATATAGAGGCTTAAGCACAAGGGTGAGGTATCCCAAGGTGTGTTGAGTGCTTCAAATTTGTAAAGGTTGTCAAGCACCTGATTTCAAGCTTGAAGATATAGTGAAAATCTTGAGTGGTTACTTGAGGACTAGACGTAAGCCACAAGTGGATTGGTGGCTGAACCAGGATAAAACTTGGTGTTTGTTTTCCTAACTCAACCTATTTATATTGTGCATTGTTTCATTGATTTACTTGAATACTATCTCCCTTGTAGAGTTCATTTGAGTGCAATATCTTTCTATCTTATTCATTCATTCATTTCTATCAATTAATAGTTTCAATAAAAATTGGTAATCAAAGGTTTTACGAAATATTTGTGAAAAATTTTATTAACTCAATTCACCCCCCTCTTGAGTTTTAAGGCCACTTGGTAACATCAATTCTATCAAAGCATCTCACACAAGAGACTAGAAAAGCACAATTCATAAAAAGGAACTCGTAAACATCTTAAGAATTGTCAGTCCATACCCTGACTCAATAGGATGTATTGCTTTGATACCATAATGTAATATCCTAATACTGATATCTCAATAAATGCATCATTTATAATGATGAACAACATTACAATGTCACTACATACATTATAACCTGATAAAATATCCATAATGTACGCTGGAGTCATTATAGAAAGCCTTATGAAATGCAAAAAACATAAACTCATAAGAAAATGCATATATACAACATTAGCCTCCCATGGGGCTTGAAGTAATACAAAACTCTTTACATTACAAAAGAAGTATAAATATATACAAAGATTGTAACATAGAACATAAAACTAGAACTAGTCTAATCCTTTAGCTGCATTTTTCTTCTTTTTCTTTGAAGAACCTTCACCTAGAATTACAGGGTAACACAACGGGGTGAGAAACAACATTTCTTAGTATGAGTAAACTAAAACCAGCCATACATATCATAATAGACATAATCTTAATACATGCTATAATAAGTTATATTTAAAAACATACAAGGTTATCCATTAACTGTAACGCACCTAAATATAACAACCGCAGCGCAATCGTCATTACACCACAGTTACTAAATCCAAGCGTGTCACAGCCTCAATAACAGTAAATTTCAAAATTTTAAAAGTTTATTTTCATATTTATGCATAAGTAGAAAATACGAGCCTCGAATGAAATAAAATTATATTGACTCATATCTGAATACAACATCATTTTAATACAAAAGACATATCCATAATTAATGCATAAGGTATAATTATACAATATCAAACTTGATCCTTTCATTACATAACATAAACTACCATATAAAGGTTCGGCCTTCTCTGAAGTCGAACACGTGAATGGAATGATCCTACACCTGATCTTCCTCAGCATCTCTAACAGATAATACTCGTCCCTGCGATATGTCCAACTGAATGGGAGCACAAACATGTGTTATAACTGAAACTTCTCTAGGGAAGAGATGGTGGTTACTCTACATTTCCCCAATGGGTATAGGGAGCTCCACACGTAAAGGAACATAGACGATGTTCGTCCCATCGCCGGGTTCATGACCACTCTGAACTAGGGTTACATCCCCCATGTAAACGATAAGCCCCGCTTCACGGTCAAAATGCCAGGCTTCCAAGCCTTGGAGAAACTGTATCCACGTGCGAAACAAATAGGGTGGTGCGGATGCCATCACCAGGAGATAGAAGTCGATCCTCAAAGTACAACTAATCGAATCCACTCGCACTATTCACTATTTTTATCCAATTTGACATAAAACAGGGTAATACAGGAAAGAGGTGAGACACCCATCTTTCATTACCACTACGGCAGTAAGAAAACAACACGGCGCAAGGCGCCCACAAAGCAATACAATTCATACATTTATTAACAACAACAACGGAATTAATACCAAAAGTAGTTCAATTATAAGCAATAACAAGAATCAATACTAATAGTGATATTTATAGTAAAAGGAGAACAATAATAGGCAATAGCAAGAATTGACAATATCAAGCAAATCACAATAATATTTACAGAAGTAAAACAGTTACTTTCACAGTCACAAGTGTTCATGCTCAACAATTTATGAGACCGATAATGAACGATGCACAATGCATTATGGTACCAATTCCTACTCCATGGAGCTAAACATTAACCTTTTCAGAGTGAATGATCAAGGAGTAATGCCAGTATATCGTTAGCCTTAAAAATAGTGTGCGTCATCTCATAAAATATTTATGCATTAATGGCATATACGTGGCACCTCAACAGTTGATCACGAGATAGGACAGCGTCCTGGTCCGGATCGTCGATGTGTCTGCATCGGTCTACCCCACAGCACAGAGGAGCTCTTAACTGTCCATGATGAGGCACCCGCACCCCGATGCCCCTAGGGCCAACAACATATGGCACCTATGCTTAGTCTATTCGCACCCGCACATAGATGTTATTTAACTCTTAGGTATACATATGCATGATGACGTAATGTCAAGTCATGTATGTTTATCAATGATTCATTCATCATGTACAATACATATGCACGACGACGCAATATCTAGTCATGTATGTTTATCAATGATGTGTTCATCATTTACAATACCACAACAATATATAGTCATTATCAAATTACATATGCATGATGACTCAATGTCCAATCATGTATGTTTATCAATGATGCATTCATCATATACAATACCACAAGGGCATATATTCGTTCTTAATATCAATAAATCATTTCTCATTAAGAATTAAACCAACAAATATATATATATAACCCTTCACAGGGATTCACAATACATAGAGTCGAATCTCAATACCAATATATTTTATGGCTTATCATAACCGCCATTTCCCACTAAGGGTTTAACATTTCCAAGAATCTAAGTCTTGATCAATTATGCAAATCTTTAGGTTAACTAACCCTTAAAAACCTTAGTTTCACAAGCCTTCAAGGTTCTAAATTCCTTCTCATATTATGCACTAGTCTCTTGATACCAATTACTTAGTTTTTTATTCCACATGGGATAAATTCAATTCCTCAACATCATTAGGTATTCATGGTTTATCAATTGTCACAATGTCCCTATTATGGATTCTTATTTTCAAAGTCTCAAGTCTTTGGTCAATTATGAAAGTATTAGGGCAAATAACCCTTTAAAAACCGTGGTCTTCTCAAATACCATTACTCAATTTAATTCCTTCACTTTGTTGAAGATTATGTATATATCTAAGTCCTCAATCTCCAAGGATGCACCAAGGCATCACTTGAGCTCAATCTTTCTCTCTAAAACCGTGGTCCCTCAAAGTTCTCAAAATCTCAATTCCTCTCCATTTTATGTAATAGTTTCTTGTTAATAAATCACTATAATTTTAGTTCACCAAAGTCAATTCCATCCCTCATGATTCCAAGCCAAAACCGTGGCCTTCTTTAGTCTTTAAAGTTTCATACTTTCACTATATTATGTATTGGTTACTTGATATTTAATCACTTAAATTTCCATTTCTCATAAGATCAATCCAATTGCCTAAGGTCCATGCCAAAATCGTGGTTTCATAGGTCGTCTAAGTTCCACTTTTTATTTCTCATTTATGTATTGATTCTTTATGATCAATTTACTTAAGTTTAATGTATCAAGGTTATTCCATTTGCCATATTGTTCAAGCCAAAACTGTGGCCATCATTAAGTCTTCAAAGTCCAATGTTCCTTTTTCATTTTAAGTATCAACTTCTTAATATTAGTTCACTCAAATTGAGTTCATCAAGATCAATCCAATTCCCTACATTACTAGGTCAAAACCGTGGCTTCAATTTAGGTTAATAATCCCTTGATAATTTTCCATCTCAACATTCCAATATTAACACTCAATCTTTAATTCTATAGCTTCAATTTATCATGTACAAGAACTAATTTTCAAGCCAAAAATGCTCTCAAAACCGTGGCTTCCCTCTTGGGTATTAAACCCTCAAAATCTTCCATTCATTAGTTTCAATATTATCATTCAATCTTTGATTACATAAGTCTCATTTACTTGTGTACAAAACCAATTTACACCCTTAATTTCTAGTCAAAACCGTGGCACCATGTTGGGGTAGGAAACTCCAAATTTTTCATTTAGCAACCCCAACATGATCAAGCATAATTAACACATCAAACATATTCAAGAGCCCAAATCAAACATTAATCAAATTCAAGAACACTAAATCATACAATTTTACAAATCAAGTAAGCATACAAAGATGGATTTCTCCATCAATATACATACAAAGTTCCCTCACCACCATAAATGGTTGAAGTGAGTAATCTCCCTGTTACCTAAAGGAGACAATTCAAGAAAACAATCTCCTTGGTTCCTTGGTTGCAAATTCGGATTCCACCTTCAAGAGAACCATTAAGTGGTCAAATTTCCATAGTCACAAACTAAGGCTTGAAAAGAATGATCCTTTGTCACATAGGTGACCAAGGAAAACGAAAATGAAAAGTGAATGTGAAGAAGAAAGTGAAGAACTTTACCTAAAGCCTCAAGCTTGAACTCCTTGAGATTTATTCTTGGTGATTTTTGGATTCCACTCACACAAAAACCCTTGGAAGACAATGGAGAAAAGGTTAGATTTTGGGCAAACTTCCTAAATGAAACTTGTAGAGAAGCTAAAGATGAGTGTAGAAAAGTGTTTAGTGAAGAGAAAAATCAAAGAGGTTGGTCACCCATGGAGGATGGATTTTCGGATTGTAGAAGGAGAGGGAAGAAAGGTTGGATTTTTGAAGAAATTTTCTAAAGAGAAAGTGTAGAGGAGGTTGAGAGAAGTCTAGAAATGGTGTTTATGAAGAGAAAAGTGAAGAGAAAGCTCTCCAATGGTGGCTGGAATTTTTGTAGCAATGAGGGGGAAGAAGAGAAGATGTGGAGAGAAAATGGAGGTAGAAATGGAAAATGAAGAAACTTTCTAAACAAAGAAGGTAGAGGAAGTGAAGGTAAATGTAGAAATGAGTTTGGAGAGGAGAAAAGATGAAGAGAAATGGTGGAGGAAGAGGCTGAAATTTCGTGGTGGTGGTGGAGGTAGAAAGAAGGAAGAGCAAAAGTGAAGAAGATGAAGTGAAGAGAGAGAAGTGAAGTGGTAAAATGAATTAGGGTTTGATGTGTTAAAGTGAGTAGCATAATTTGGTCTCCAACACCCCCCAAGGGGCTGCCAACCGTAGCCATCAAGAGAGAGTGGGAGGGAGTGTTTTGTCTTTTCCATGCAATTAGAGTGGGTAGATTGGTCATTTGGCCAAAGCTTCTTGAAGAAGCTTCATAATTGAGATTCAAAATTTGAATTAAAGTGAGATTGATTTGACATAAAGTGGATTGCATTGGGATAAGGTGATAGGATCTCTAATGCATGCTATTGTCCAATGGATAATAGTTACAGTCGACAGAAGTCAGTATTTATTTATCTGACAGATGAAATTTACACAGTATTTTATTATTTCGTCTGGTAAATTTCTTGAAAAATGCAAAATCTCGTAAATCGTGTCCAGCCTCGGGTTTAGTAAGATCCCTCGTCGACAATTCCACAAATCAAGGTTATCAAAAAAATATTTCATTTTCCCGGCTTCGCTTAGCGCGTACGCAAAACGAGAAATATATTAAAATATCCAACATCTCCGGAAAAATTCTAGAAAATTCCCATAAATCACAAATATTATAAAACGACTAATCGTCACAAATTTTCCAACTTTCGAAATGTTACAGTCGTTTTCCCAACTTTGTTCAATGTGCACGCAAAACGAAGAATAATATTAAAATATTTCGCGTTCTTAGAAAAATTCAAGAAAATTCCCAAAAATCCCAAATATTTTAAATGATTATTTATCCTAAAATTATAAATTTTTGGGATGTTACATTAACAATTAAAGATACCAACTTAACATACATTCATAATATACATACTTAGTTCCCTTACGAACCAAGATGTTTAAGTAGGAATGCTGGTTTATTGTATTATCTTGTGGTAAATAGAGGGAAAGCTCATCCTCACATTACGCGTACCCTAGAACTATCGAGAAGCTCAGGTTGAATCCTAACTCAAAAGAACCTTTATGGACTTCCCTCTTATCTCCCTTGGCCTAAATGACTATACATCCTGGCATTACCGAGAAGCTTAGGCTGAATCTAGGCTCAAAAAAACCTTTATGGACTTCCCTCTTATCTCCCTTATGTAACATCCTCTTGAACATATTAGACTTGTAAATGGTTACAGAGGTAGCTTAATACTTGCTTAACATGTCTGTTTATTTGTGACAATCTGAGTTAATTTAGGCACTTTGTTGCAGTCCGAAAAGTGAAAAGTAGCTTAAAATGACCTAGATATTAGCATAAATGGTTTAGCTAACGTAAATAGATGTGGATAATTTATTTCTAAGTCACAAATGTGTATTTTAGGATGTGGTTAAAGTTTGAGAATTTTCGGTATCAGTTTGATATTTTTAGGCATACTAGTTGTCTATTTAAAGCCAGAATGACTAGTCGCAGATATGAAAAATGATGGTTTTGGTACAACAATATTTTTGATGAATCTTATGATTTATTTTAAAGTTGTTAGAACTTGAAAAACTTGGTTTAGCTAAAGCTGAGTGTTTTTAGCAGATCGAGAAGTATCAGTGTTATGATTAATGGCCATAAGCCATCCATGGATGGCAACCCCTTTTATTGACCCTTGTGTGTGATATTTCTAAGCTTTTCTCACTTGTTTTTCTCATTTCTCATGGCTGAAAACAAAGGCAGCAGAGAAGGAAAAACAAGGAAGAGAAGAGGAAAGGAAGAAGAGGAAAACCAAGGGGAAAGGAAAGCTTGAAGACTTGTGATCACTTCCTTCATCAATTCCATTATCTCAGCAGCTTGCGAAGCTTGAAGGTAGGGGTTCTTGAGCTCAACTTCATCTTTTTCCTCATTTTTCTATGTCAGGCCTATGTGAGGTTTAATATGCCAATTTGAGTTCGAGGGGTGTTTTATGTGATTTTCTTACTTGGATGAGTTATAAGTGTTGTTTATGACTTGTTTATGCAAAGAATTTGGATTAGAAACCAAAAATATCCTATTTAGACCTAAAATGCTCAAAGTGTAGGATTTGGGGTTTGGATAAGTGATTTGGTGTTTTGATCCATTTTTGGTGAAATCAATTAGTGTTTTATGTTTCCATTATTTTTGTAAACTTGTTTGAGACTTAAAATCACAAGAAATAGATTTGAGATGATCAAATTTTGTGTGTGACACCAATG
The DNA here is from genome assembly GCA_029884605.1 of Ormosia emarginata. Classification (NCBI taxonomy): domain Eukaryota; kingdom Viridiplantae; phylum Streptophyta; class Magnoliopsida; order Fabales; family Fabaceae; genus Ormosia; species Ormosia emarginata. The sequence continues at coordinate 18,146,700 of JAQQTP010000074.1, read as the reverse complement.
GAACAATGCCATACTTCTACAAAATTTTGCATAAGCTACTGTCTTGAGGTCACACCTAGGCGTGACTAAACCACGTGTAGGCATAGGTGTTTTGTTTTTCAGTCCAGGCGAGACAGAGAGGGTCACACCTAGGCATGGAAATGTTACGCCTAGGCATGAGTACCATAATTTTTCAGGATTGTGTTCTTGAGATTTTGGAATTCCTTAAGTGATGGGATTACTTATATATGCCTTTATAAGTGTGTTAAGACACTAATGGAGATATTTCTTGGAGAGATTGACCTTCTACCATATATGAGAATTTGTGAAAAACCTTAGGTGTTCTTTAAGAGATAGGATGCCTTAGGGACTATCTAAAACCTTGATCAACATGAGTTGACTTGAAAATCACTTGTGAAGTGATGGTGAGAGGTTTTAGGTATGGAAATGCTAGTTACATAGTTCTTGCTACCTTATTGGATAAGTGAGGCTAGGACTTAAATGTATTAGTATTGGGTTGTCTTAATTGTGAATTGAGTTAGTTCTTAAATATTTAGTTTTCAAACTTGTTAATTGCTATTTCCTATGTGTTGTAACCTTATATGATATGCACAATCATTTGGTCAGAGAATTATAGGAAATGACCTTAAGGAGATAGGGGATCCGAAATTCTCATAGCGGGAAATGCTATTATAGTAAGGGTTATCGGTGTTTGGGAGTTAGAATTAGTACTCTTACTTTGTAAGGGAAAACAAGTCCACACAACACCAGGTAGTGTCAGGGCTTAATTGCCTATCCTACCCAGTATATATAAGGGAACAGAGGTTCCTAGGAAATACGTAAGTGACTTGTGTTTTGAAAACTTAAAACTTGCATTAGCATTATACCAACATTATATTAGGACTTTGTTTGAGCATAATCATACCTCATAACATAAAGCATTGATTTTTGATAATTGTATGGGCAGTTGTCATTGCTTGATCGGTTGATTGATTGATTGTTTATTCGATAGTCACTTAGAATTGAATGGGCGATTCTTTGGTACTGTTGCTTATTGGATGTTCCTTTTCATAGAATGTTAAATTATGTTCAGTAGAATTATTTATTATAAATGATTAACTACTGGTCTTGGTATGCGAATATTGAGAAATTGTGATTTCTCACCCCTGTGTGCTCCATATAAATCTAGGTGAAGACCCTCCAAAGGGAAATGGCAAGGAAAAGAAAAAGCAGAAGGCTTAGTTTAGCAGTTTTACTTCTTGTTGAACCAGTTTGTATTTTAGTACCTTTCTGGTTATATGTAAAAACTTATGTATACAGTATAGCTTGTTAGCAAGTGATGTATGTATATATGATCTTTTTATCATTCGAGATTTTCTAAAATGACTATAAAGGTTATTATAAGTTTTATTTTTATGCATTTTTAGAAGTGACACATTTAATGCATTTTATCTTGAAATATTCCATTTATTTTATGATAATTGTATTAGGGTGTTACACCTTGGCCTAAAGGATTATGCACATAATCAAAGGATACTCACAAAGCAAAATACTACTAGGCCATCCTTCATACATGCATCTAAACACCACATCACCACTCATTACTTCTCAAGTAGCCTAAAGTGTTAGATACCTACCTAAGACAAACCATTTCTCTTGAATGCTGAAAGGTTAAAACACTTCCTTTACTTACTACATGGTCATTCCTTACTTGAATTTCCACTAGCAACATCTTAATATATGCTAATAAGCACAAATGAAGGATCCTATCAAATAAGTAACTCCATTTCTTCAAACTAAAAGTTTGGGAGTTACTATCTTTAGGCGCTTAATCACCCGATTTCTCAATGCTTAAGCGCTAAATGATAGAAACCTTTGCCTTGTTTCATCTAACATTGAGCGCTTAATCGCTTAAAATCTAACTCCTTAATCGGTCAGTACCCATGACCTCTGGACTAGCACGCTTAATCGCTCACTTTATGGGTGCTTATTCGATGGATTCCATAACCTAACCACGAGCTCTTTGGCCTTGGGCGCTTAATCAGTCAAAAACTGGGTGCTTAAGTGCTAGGCATCTGAAACTTCAGGTACTATTCCATTGGATTTCAAACTAGTTCCAAACCTCTAATCTCAGGTTCTAAAAGGTTTTCAACATGTTAAATCTTCATGCTCACCTTCAACTAACCTAGTATGGATTCATGACCTAGAAAACCAAGAGCTTGCTCTCCATTTCTCAACTTTAACCGTAAGCATCAAAATGGATTCCCCTAAGTTTCCAAACCATTACCATGGACAAGTCAAGCTCAAAACAGACCAACTTTACCATAGAAGCAGTAACAAAGCAAGAAAACAACATAATCTCCTAAAAACTCACTCTTCATCCATGAACCAAAACATGAAAAAGAGATGAAGTTATGGAGAAAAGCAGCTCATAAATATAACAACCCCAACCTCAAAACCTTGATAATGATGGTAAGTTATAGATGCTCAAGCTTTGGCTTTCCCTTTTTCCTTCCTTTTCCTCTCCTCTTATTCTCTTGTTTCTCTATTTCATCTTCTCTCATTTCCATCTGCACTTAGACCCGTGAGAGTGATGAAAGAATGAGTAAAAATATCAAGGAGAAAAGTCAAATAAGGGGGCTGCCAATTCATGACTCACTTCACTTAAGTATAACATTGATACTTCTTGATCTACTAAAAATACTTAGATTTAGCTAAATCAAGTTTTCCAGCTTCCAAAAACTTTAAAATAAATCCTAAGATTCATATAAATTGTTGTTTTACCATAATCTCATTTTTTCATATCTGCTGGTAGTCAATCCGGCATTAAATGTATAACCAGTATGCCTAAAAATACGAAACTAACTCTGATTATCTTAAAACTTTAACTACATCTTATTTAGCTAATTTGTGACTTAAAAACAATTTATTCATATTTATTTCCCTCAACTTAGCCTTTAAAGCCTTTATCTGAGGCATTTTAAGCTACTCTTCACCTTTCAGGTTGCAACAAAGTGCCTAAACTAACTCAATTTGTCATGAAATTAAACAAACATGTTAAGCAAGTCATATGCTACCTTTGTATACATACACAAGTCTAACATGTCATTAAGGGTATTACAAAGGGGATCCTGTATTATTGAAAATTCCACATTATGTTTCCTCACATGTTTATGTTTCCCCCATGGTTATAAGGGTATTAGTGGTAGTGTAAGGCCCTTATTCACTCCCTATCATGAGTATATAGAACCTGGGCTATATGAGGTGACTCTTGCCTATATGGTACATGTTATATGGGTTTTATGGGAATAAGCAGGTATATAAATGAGCACTGAGATGGAATTGAATTTGTATGTCATATTATTACTTAGTAATATTATGAGGACCATTGAATGAATTTGAGATCATGGTTCTTGTTGGTGTATGCCTTAGAGGCCGATACTTTTTGTTTGTATTTACATACATTATATTATGTTATTTTTAATATATGAGGCATTTCATTTATTGTGTTCTTTTTAGATAAACATAATAAAGTCCTTAGAATAATAAGTTTGATGCCGTAGGTCATCAAGTGGATGACTTAATCGTGAGATCCTATTGGATAAAACGCTATTCTTAAATGTCCCTGGTCAAGTATTATTGTTAATTAGGACAACAATAATGCATTAAGACTAGTATGTGTGTAGACTGATGACCACATCTCACAGGTCATGGATATGAGATATCAAGTCTTCACATAGGTGCATATTAGAGTAATAATGTACTGGATAGACCCACCATGAGAACGCTACATGGATCGTTACGTGAGTATCATAAGCAGTTCTCATAGTGACAATGGTGTATGTGGTCCTTTGACCTGAAATCACTATGATTCTTACATGAGGAGCTGTGTGTTTTAATGCCGTCAAATGTCATCTGTATTAAGGTGATTATAAAGTCAGTTATTGGACATACTATAAATCATGCGGAGGGATATGAGTGATCTAGATGGGATTTGTCCCTCTTACATAACAGGAGTGATATCTTTGGGGCCCCTGATTGAGTGAAACTGTGAAATGCATGGTTATGCTCTAATGAGTCGATATGAGATATCGATCTCATTTGTTGTTATTAAGTCTACTCGAGTATGAGGAAACGAAGGATTGAACTATACAAAGGTGACGTATTCCATGCCTTGTGTTCAATCTAGATATCTGGACAGAGGGACTTGTTACCCAAGTGGCTTCAGTACTCAAGAGGGGGGTGAATTGAGTAATTAAAACTTTTTCGCAAACCCTTTTTAACACAAATTTCTTGAAGCAATATAATGAATATATAAAGATGATTAAATGTCTTAAGAACAGAAAATAAATAATTAAACAATAATAAATAAATTGCAATAAATAAAGAGATAAAGGAGAGAAGAAAAGTAGGCACGATATTTATCCTAGTTCGACCACCAACCACTTGTGGCCTACGTTCAGTCCCCGAAACATAGTTCGAGATTTTTTACTATTCAATACAAGCTTAAAACAGGTGCTTGCAACCTTTATACAACAGGGATACCTCACCCTATTTACTAGAGGGATACCTTACCCTCTTTGAAGGATACCTCACCTTCTTTACAACAAGGGATACCTTACCCTTTTACTGAGGGATAACTCACCCTCACAATTTCACTAAGGGATACCTCACCCTATTACAAAGAACCAGAATATAGGTGAAGAGAAACTCTCACAATGAATAAATATTACAAATTGAAGCACTAAGAAACTCTCTTAGGATATCTCAAGGTTTTGGCGAAAAGAGCACAGAAAATATGAGAAAAATGAAAATCACGTTTTGGCATAAGCAAATAATAATTCAGATCATTGGGCAACCTTTAGAAGAGACCCAAGGTCTCTATTTATAAAGCTATGGAGAAAATATCCTTTGGGTGCCATTAAAAACATATTAAATGCAAATATGTTTGTTTCTTTCCATTTTAGAATTTGTGGGTTATTCGAATACTAGTTAAGGGTATTCAAATACCTCAGTTTAAAAGATATTTTTCTGAAATCAGGTTATTCAAATACTACAAGGGTTATTCGAATACCTGTCATTTAAAACAGGTTTTTAAGAAGCATTGTATTTGAATGCCATGAAGGGTATTCGAATACCTCTGTTTTGGAAAACAAAAACATATGTAAAGGATACAGGTTATTCGAATACCATGGAGGTGTATTCGAATACCTCAGTTAAAAAATAGTTAAAAAGCCATTTGTAATTACTTTGAAAACCATTTCCAATCTCTAAAATCTTTGATCTTTTCAAAACCATTTTGAAACCTCAATTTGATTTAAGGAACAGATTTTTAGATCTTTTAAATTTAACCAATGAGATACCAAGAAAGCTTCGTACATAAAGACTCTAAGTCCTAAAGCTAATCTTTGAAGATCTTGGACTTGATCTCACCATCGTCATCTTCATCATGTTTGTTATCATCAAAACAATTATCAATGGCAGCTAGCCAATTACATTCTCCCCGTTTTTGATGATGACAAACAAACATTTGAGAAAAGAATTAGTTCATATAAATTGGAATTCACAAAGTTGTTTAGAGATACTTACTCCCCCTCTTTTTCATAAGAGGTGATTTATATCAGAGATGTGCACAACAGCTCCCCTTTACTTTTGGAATCCAATTTCCATTTTTGTCTTACCGGACTTTTACTTTTTCTCCCCCTGACTTTTCTCAAACAAAGAATTCAAGCTTTTTCTCCCCCTTTTATCATGATAAAAAAGATGAGGCAAGATAAAGCATAAAGCTAAACACAGTATATTCCAGTCCAACAAGATATATTCATTCATAGCATACAAGAATAGCAACAGAGTATAATTTTATAAATTTAGCAAGATAAGCACAATATTCAGCACATGAGCAAAGATATATTCATTCATAAATCAACCAATTGCATTGTATAGTCATCACAACAGTCATTTACATTTACCAAGAGAATCATGACATTTACCACTTGTTATCAAATATGAAACATTTACCACTTGTTGTCAATTTCTTATAATACTACCATATATCAAGAGAAACATATATATTAAATATTTTACCTTGATGAAATATGCTATAAGGATCAGAGCATTGTATAGAACTAACATTATCTACCCTATATGCAATGACAAAAAAAAGGTAATATCCAATTTGGCACTTTGTCAATGCTAAGCATACTACTCATGTAAGAAAAAATATTTAGTCATTTAAGATCAATTTATCAACAAGTATCTTATAATTCATAGCATATAAAATACCACAATAGCTTGGGAATAGAGATACTTATTGAGTTAGGAAGAGAGTGATGCTACTTTTGTATGTTCTTCATTTATTAGTCCTCTTGAGCTTTCTTCCATTGAGTATTCCATTTCAATGTACTTGAAGAAAGTCTCCTCATGTCCTCTTCATTCATTTCCCTCAAGTTGAATAATCTTTTTCATTTAAGAGTTTGCTTGAGGTAGTTATAACCCTGCAAAAAAAAATTCAAAGTACTTTCTTTGGTATCCATTAATTTTTGGATCCATAGAGGTTAGCTAAACTCATAAGCCAGTAAGCTTTCAAAACAATAAGGCAAAAGATATTTTATTTATTAATCTGGCCAAGTAACCATTTGTTTGATACCACTTGTTGCACTTGTTACAACATTCATATATTTATTAAAACGTTAGCCAATTACATTTGGTTAAGCATTTGCATTACAAAGAATTTAACATATGCAATATATTCTTGAGAAAATGAAGAGGCAAGAGCAAGCTAAGAAAAAAATGCATTTAAGTGCATCATATGATTTTCATTTAAAACATAAAATATAGGCTCAAAGAAATAAGTTGTATTTCATCAAAAGCATGTCATTCATAGAGTCAAATATATTTATATTTGGATTTGCATAAAAAAATAGAAACAAAATAGAGATTGGGCCGTAAATTTGGCTTTCAGCCATGGGTTATTCGAATACCTCTTACTATATTCGAATACCCACCACAGAAAAGAAGACAAGGCAGGTGCAAATATTCGAATGCCTTGTAAGTTATTCGAATACTCCAGAGGCATGTGAGAAACACTGATATGATAAGCCTCTGGTTATTCGAATACTTGTTGAGTTATTCGAATACACCAACTTATAGAAACATAATATTGTTGTACTGATGTATGGTATTCGAATACCTTATGATGGTATTCAAATAGACTTATCAAAAAAATAGATTTAACACGTATAGAAGTGCATTATGAGAGAGGAAAACTTACCAGATGATGGAAATACTTATATAAAAAAAATTGCAAGTCCAAGCCTCATAGAGACAAGAAGGAGAGCTTAGAATTATTTCTAGTCTTGTGCTTGCAGCAACCACTTTCAAAATGCCAAAGTCAACTCTTGGCCTTCAAGTACACCTACAACACATTTCAATTTTTGGTTTTTGGTACCCAAATCTTCTTGGGTCTTTGTGTGTTAGTTTTGGGTAAAGTACCCTTAGGAACCCATACCATTTTAGTTCCACTTTTTGTATTAATGTTTTTCCTTGCATTACATGTTGATGCATTGTGTCCTTTCTTTCCACAATAAAAACATTTAATAAAAGGATTGCTTGAAGTACTTGAATGCACAAAGAAATTTTTATAGGATTTGTGCTAATTATTTGGGTTATATCCTATTCCAGCCTTTTGAAAAATAACTCTTTGTTTTCCTAACAAAATATTTAAGTTGTCTCTTCCGAGAGTGAATTTAACAAGAGTGTTCTTTAAATCTTCAATTTCTTTTCCAAGCAAATGACATGAAGAACAAGATGAAGATGCAGAAGCATGTGAAGAATGAGATGTGCATGCATCAATAATTCCCAAAGTTTCATTTTTAATTTTTAATTCTTCTATTTCTTTATTCAAAATTAGAATTTGGTTTTCCAAAGAAGAAATTGTTTTCTTAGATAAAGAAATTAATTTTGTGAGCCTTATTGATTTGTCATACAATTCTTCAAAGGCATCATGTAGTTCATCATAAGAAGGTAATAAATTTGAACTTACCTCGTTTTCGCTTTCTTCTTCTTCTTCTCCTTTGGCCATAAGACATAGATGGGCTTCTTCACTATCTGAACTATCAGTTGAGTCCATGTCATTGTCATCCCATGCTATGTAGGCTCTTCTTTCTTGGGAGGGTTTCTTTTCAAATTTCTTTGGGGGAAAAGGCGATCTTCTTTGAGTTCCCTTTTTCTTGAGAAATTTACCAAATTTTCTTACTAGAAGATTGAGATTTTGTTCATTTAGCTCAACATTGTCCACGTCATCACCATCATCTTCATCTTCATTATTGATAATGGAGGTGGTGGCTTTAAGCGCGATCCCTTTCTTCTTCTTATCATGTTCCTCACTTTGGTTAAGTCTGTTGAGTTCTAATTCGTGCTCTTGAAGTTTGCCAAATAAGGTAGCTAACATCATTGTTGATAAGTCTCTTGATTCTGATATAGCTGTTACCTTAGGCTGCCAAATCCTACTCAAATATCTCAACACTTTGTTAATCAAATCTTCGTTAGAAAAATTCTTTCCTAATGATGCAAGATGATTTACAATGTGTGTGAACCTCTTTTGCATTTCTTGAATGTTTTCTCCTTGGTTCATTGTAAATAATTCATATTCACGAGTAAGAGAATTAATTCTCGACCTCTTAACTTCACTAGCACCCTCATGGGTAACTTGTAAAGTATCCCACATTTCTTTAGCAATTCTGCAATTTGAAATTTTAAAAAATTCATCATGCCCAAAAGTTGTGGTAATGATGTTTTTGGCTATCAAGTTATTTTGAACTTTTCTTTTATCATCTTTAGACCATTCACTTCTTTATTTTTCAATCTTTATACCATTGATCTCTCGCGTAGGTATAAATACGTCATTTTCGACAACATCCCACACATCTAGATCAATAGCTTCGATAAAAATTTTCATTCTTTCCTTCCAATATGCATAACCATCCCCATTGAAAAAGGGTGGTCGGTTTATGGAAGTTCCTTTTGAAAAAACATTTGATCAAGCCATGTACTCTTGAAGCGGCTAAGCTCTTTATACAAGAGTCTAGCTCTGATACCACTTGTTACCCAAGTGGCTTCAGTACTCAAGAGGGGGGTGAATTGAGCAATTAAAACTTTTTCGCAAATCTTTTTTAACACAAATTTCTTGAAGCAATATAATGAATATATAAAGATGATTAAATGACTTAAGAACAGAAAATAAACAATTAAACAATAATAAATAAATTGCAATAAATAAAGAGATAAAGGAGAGAAGAAAAGCAGGCATGATATTTATCCTGGTTCGACCACCAACCACTTGTGGCCTACGTCCAGTCCCCGAAACACAGTTCGAGATTTTTTACTATTCAATACAAGCTTAAAACAGGTGCTTGCAACCTTTACACAACAGGGATACCTCACCCTATTTACTAGAGGGATACCGGCAACACCCTACTGGGGATGTCACATTTCCGAACAATAATAATAAAACTTTTACCCAAGTTATAAATTATTTCGTAATATATAATAATATAGGTTGTAAAAAATATATTTTTTTAAAACACATTATATTATAAAATAAAATAAACAGAATATAAAATAAAAAAACTATTACATACACACCATAATTTTACATATGATTTTGTTTTTAATAGGTACAAATAATTTACATATTACAAACTATTTAATTAAAACAGCAAACTGTCTAGTTTAAAGCAAACCATAAACTAGCCCAAGCATAACACTAAAAGTTCTCGTCCTCTGAAGAATCCTCCTCGGGAAGATCATCGGAAGACAAATATTCTGATAACACCATACCACGCTAAAATCAATCCATATGATATGCATGATCTCGAGGTTCGCCTTCCTCGAACTGGTCACTCGGTTGCTGCTCCTCGTTATGTTGACAATCCAGCGGCTGCTCCTCTTCTACTTCCTCAACGACTTTACGGAACATAAATAATAATACAGAAAAATATATATACAAAGAGGTGAGACAATCTACATCATTACCAGTATAGCAGTAAGAAAACGACAAAACATGCAGATATAGCAGTTAAAACAACAAAATCATATTAGCACAACATATATCATATCTCAACCAAGTATAAATGTCACAGATGCAAAATATCATAAATCAAATTATAACTATTCACACAGTGATGCAGATTAAATATGTCATGCACTCAGACTCGTTCCTACTCCATGGAGCTAAACACAAACATCAGAGAGAATGATCCGGTAGACATGTCCGCACATCAGGCTGCCTCAACTAACTGTTACACAGTCAAATACATCGTGTAAATAGCACACAGTCAAATACGTCGTGTGAATGGTACACAGTCAAATACGTTGTGTAAACAGCACACAGTCAAATACGTCGTGTGAATAGTACACAGTCAAATACGTTGTGTACGTCTAGGCATAGTACCAGATAATCCCCAATAGATCCTGATTAAGAATAGTATTTATCGAGATCGCTAGTGTGTGTTTTCAGTTACCACGGCCCAGAGGAGCTACCAACTGTCCACATGTGGAATCTACTGCATACTAACGCCTCCAAGTTCTCCACATGAACACACTACGCCTATCACACCCACAACACGGTGTAATTCATCTCGTCAGTCAATTGTCAATTTCAACCAAATTGACATACCACTCTATGTATATAATGATCCATAATTACAAAAATACTCTCAGTATCACCATGAATCATAATTACATAAATATCCTCATTGTCATCATAATTACAAAAATACCCTTAGTATTAATAATTACAAAAATAGTATGTCTCCACTTGACAGTACTATTTCCCAACATGTCCGAGTCCACCACTTTGGCCCGACAGTAAAAACTTACTGTTTCCATAAGTCGCGTAAATATTTTATCGCATTTTCACAATTACGTCACATTTTACAAACATTTTTCAATCGCGTAAATATTTTTCAACGTTTTCTCAATCGCGTAACATTTTTAAATCATTTTCTCAATCACGTAGTTTAAAAATCATCATTTTAAATACGCGTAAGCTATTTCTACTATTTTTCACTGTATAAAATATTTCTTGATGTTTCAAATTAAATTTTGAAACTTTCCAAAACTACAATTATTATTTAGACATTATTTTCCATTTTTCTTTACAAAAATACTCTAAGTCATAATTTCGACGCGTTTTTCTCAAAAATTCGATTTTAATAAATTCTTCTACAGTTAATTTTATTCTTTAACTACGTAAAATATTTCCTTGCTTTCTAAATGCCATTTTGAAACGTTCTTCAATACTTGCTCATTTTTAATCAATTTTGACAGCACTTAATTTAGAAAATCCACTAAATGATATTTTCTACGTTTTCCTTTAAAACTTCCTTTATTTAATTATAACCATAAAATACACTTTGAAAATTGCTAACATATTTTAAAAACTCAAAGATAAGTATTTTTCAAGTGTTAAAATTTATTTCTTTACCATACTAGACTTCTAGTAAAAATTCATTTACGTATTTGACTGTTGACAATCCATCGTAATTGAATTCGTTTTAGGTTAATAAACTAGTTTACACTTAGAAAATAAATTTTGGATCAATTAAACATTAAAAATATATTTTGGCCAAAAATCACCATTTTTATACAAACCATGTTTAAAATTATTTTTCATCCATTAAATCATTGAAAAATCCTTTAACTTAAGTAGATCAATTAGGTTATCCTTTTAGAAAATGGTTGAGAACATATTGGTTCTATTTTCATAGTAAAAACCATAAGCTCTTCATCTTGTGTTCTTTGGAACACTTTTGCAAATCTCAACCTATTTGCACATCTAACAATAATTATCATAGATCCATGAACATATACATATATTTATGAACACATACCATATATTAAAGCAATAATAAAACACATACCAAATATCAAAGCTATAAACATGCTTGCATGCATAATAAATCACAAATAGAAAAGAAAATAACATGCACACATAAACAATCACAAATAGAGAAGACAATAAGCAACCAAGTGAATGAATCCTTATGGATTCTTCACCACAAATACATTCATTTTCTCACCACCACACATGGTTGATTAGATTAAATCTCCCTCTTACCTATAAGGAAGACAAGATCTCCTTGGACTCCTCCTTAGAAAATTTTGTGTAGCTTCAACAAAAATCCTAACAAGCTTAAACAAATTATAAAGTCATAAACTTTGGATGAAAAAGATAAACCATGGATCAATCATGGCTTAGAACATCAAAAATCAAATTAGAAACAAGAAAGAAGAATTTTCACCTTATAGGAAAGAAACTTCAAAGTGATTTTCCAAGCTCCAAATGGATGATTTTGCAAAAACTCACAACTAGAGATGTTCTTAGAATATGGTTTAGATTTAGGAAATGAAGTTGGATGAAATTTTTTATGGATGGAAGTGCATTGAAGAGGCTTGGCCGAATGGTGTGGGAAATGAAGACTTAGAAGTTTTCTTTGGTTTCTTTGGGTAGGAGAGAAAAGAGAGAATGAATTAGAATAATTGAATGAATGATTTTGAAGTAAATAATAGCCCCACCCCCATCATGCATGGCGGTAGGACACTCATTATGGAGCTTTGTCTCCTTTGTTGACATTTTAGGCTTACTAATAGCCATTGATTATTTGAATGGTGGATGGTTCATTTGATTGAATAATTGAATGCATAATGCATGCATAAATCCAAAAATAACTATAGGAATTCTAATCAAAATTTGATTGATTTTTTTAATATCTTATTTATGCTTAAGTCCTCCTAATTAGGTTTAATTAAAAGTTAGATAGCTTCCTTTGTATTTTAGTTAATCATTAGTTTACTTAGAATCCTTAATCTTCTGCTTAATTATACTAATACATTTGTCTAATTAAAATTTGATAAAAACTAATTAGGTTTTACTCCATTTAATTACCACTTAAACCCTTTAGATTAACTTAATTAAGTTTTTGACTAATTATGCCATTAACTTAGATTTTAAACTAACTAATCTACCAAATCTACCCATTTTTATGGATTTTCAACTTTTGGGTTTAGAATTTTACAAACCAATTACGTTGGTAAATTTTTCCTAAAAGTGAGTCTCACAAACCCAAACGTGGGTCCCACAAAACAAATGTGGGTCCCACAAGCCAAACGTGAGTCCCACAGAATTTTTTGCATGATAAATATTTTTTTATTATACAGAAAAATTCTAAAAATTAAAAGATTGATATATGTATTATTCGGATTAGGTTTAGTAAGATCGCCCAGCTCCAAATAATCAAACAAGATTTTTCCCGGCTCGAAAATTATTATTTTCTTGACTCGGAGCAAATCACACGAAACAATCAAATATAGTTATGAAACAGTCAAATTAATTTTATAACACATAGAAATCAAAAAATAGTACAATAAGGGCAAAAATGTAATTAATTAAAAATTGGGGTGTTACAACTCTCCCCCACTAACAGAAATTTCGTCCCCTAAATTTTGTCGTACCTTAGAAAAGATGTGGGTACTGCTCCCTCATTTTGTCTTCTAGCTCCCAAGTAGCATCTCCCGTTATCTTATTCCATATAACCTTTACCAATACAATCATCTTCCCTCGAAGCTGCTTCACTCTCCCGTCCTCAATCTTAACAGGAAGTGTCTCATATGTCAAATTATCTTTCAGTTGTACTTCATCAGGTTGAATGACAAGTGTTGGATCAGGAATATATTTTCTCAACTGAGACACATGGAATATGTAACACCCTCCCTAGGGTATCACATGTTTGACTTCCGACTCATAATCTGAAAATGTTTTCATAAAAGGTTTGAGTTAAAAACGTGGGTTTAAAAAAAAAATTTCTTTCTTGCTGAAATATAAACTTACTGTAATCCATAAGTATTACTGAAAATATATTTAAACTAATTCATATACAACATTGACACCAATTAATATTTCACAATTTAAAGAGAAATATAAAATTAACAGACTCTTTTTTTTTTTTAACGATGCATTTCCCATGACGGGTCCTACTTAATAAAGCACGATGTAACACTAACGTTAAAACTTAACATACTCATTCCTTATCTTGTATCCAACTTGTTGCATCAGAACTCTACTCCTTGTCTACTCGAACACCTTCGAACTTGAGATGACCACTCTTCAATGTTTTCATCAATCTCTCGAGTGTCCATCGCCCGTTATGTCTAAGACAACTCATTCTTTCTCTTGTTTAATTTTAACAATACGGACACGACAAGACAACATAACAAAGAGGTGAGATCACCTACACCAATACCAACATGGCGGCACAGAGATAACACAAGAATATTATTTTACAGGGATATCGTATCAAACTTCCAATAATATATTCAATATTAATCAACTATCATCATCAAATCATTTATCAATTCAATTATTATAAACAACAATTACGATAATGTCCTAATTATCATCATCATCATCCAAGTATTCAAAACAATTGTCATAGCCAATATTCCTCAATTAATATATCACACAGATATAAATGTTCAGATTATGCAAGTACACAAGACTCGATTTCCTACTCCATGGAGCTAAAACTCAGGTCGGAGAAATGATCGAAAAGATCTGCCGGGTACCACATGCCTCAGACCACGTGCTATAATCCTCATTTTGATTTTGCACATCTAGTATATACACGACAGTCTTTATCAGATCTTGATTAAGAATAGTGTCTCGGTCCGGATCATCGGTGTGTTGCATCGGTCTAACCTACGGGAAGAAGCGCGACCAACCACCCATGTAGGCAACCCGCACCCCGATGCCCCCAAGGTCAACAAGTGACCTACACTACGCATATCGCACCCACTCAAGAGGTGTGTTTCTCCTAGGCAATCAGCCATATCCAGTCCTCATCGGACCATTCCAATGCATGTATAATGCACCAAATCTAATCAAATATGTCATTTTCTCACAAACATGTATGGACACTTGGTTCAACAAGAATCATCATTTGTACTTTCAACAAATGAAAATCATGTTATCACGTTTTCATAGTTGTAAAACACTTTTACCGTATTTTCATAATCGCGTAACATTTACATTATGTTTTCACAATCCAAAAACTTTTCATTATGTTTTCACAATACCATAACACTTCTTTTATATTTTCACAATACCGTAACATTTTTGTTACGTTTTAAAATTCCAAAACGTTTTATTACGTTTTTACAATCTTTGTAACACTCATCATTACGTTTACAAAATTTCGTAACATTTCACATTACGTTTTCAAAATATGTTGTAACTCTTACATTTGCACTTTTAAACCACGTACTAATTTTTAACGTTTTTCTCAATCGCGTAAAAACATCGTTTCTCAAATCGCATAGTATTTTTCCAATTGTTTCAAAATCGCGTAACTTAAAAATCATTCTTTTACGTCACGTAAATCATTTTCTATCATTCTCAAAATATTTAAAATACTTTCCAAATCTCATAACAATGTTCTATCATTTTCACAATCACGTAAAAATATTCTATCACTATTCAAATCACGTAGTGATTTTTCAACAATATTTCAGTCGCGTAAAATATTTAAACGCTTTCAAATCGTGTAGAAATATTTAAACATTTTTCAAATCGCGTAGAAATATTTTACTGTATTTCAAATTGTTTTTAAGATACGTAAAATATTTTTCAACATTTTTCAATCACATAAAATATTCCTCAATATTCCAAACATTATTTTGGACTTAAATAAATCAATATCATTTTTAACACATTGTTCAAAATTGCGTAGCTTAAAAATCACGTTTTTAAGATACGTAAAACATTTTTCATCACAATTTCATTACAGAAAATACTTCTTAACCTTCAAAAATTCCTCTTCAACTTTTTTCAAAATAATATAACTTTATATTTCATTTAATATATTTTCTTACTCAAGAAAATATTTTTCCACAGATCTTTACTCAAGAAATTCTTTTTCAAAATATACTTCACAGAAATCACTTTTCCATTGATGTAAATCAACGTTTCAAAACTTAACATTTTTCTAACGTATTTCAAAACTTGAAAATAAGTTATACGTTAGTAAATTTTCAAAACACCATTATATTCTCCATTTTTCCCAAATTATTTCCAAACACAACCTTCTTCAAAATAAATTGAAGTTCGAAAACATTTTAGTTCGCAAAAACTTGATTTTCTCAAGTGATAAACGCTCGATTCCCTTTCCAAAATCCTTGTATTAAATCCAAATACGTTTCCACTTTGAAATTCACTTTGTTCATAAAAATCAAGGCATTACAAGCCTTAAAAAAGCGTGGACATGACTATTGAAACCATCAAATATTTTTCCTTTTAAATTGATATGGTTTTACACAAACAAAACCATTAAAAATCCTTTACAAAAACGTAAGACTCATAGTCTTTGAAAATCAAATCATTTGTTCATTTTCAATTTTTCACTTTCTTTGCAAATCCATTTTCACTTTCTTTACAAATCCTTTTTCACTTTCTTTGCAAATCCTTAAAATCATCATTGCTATTTTCATTTAAATCTCATGTTTAGTTAAACACTTAGAAACTTTTTGACAAAATAAATTAATAAAAATCCTTCTAAAAACCGTGTTCTTGTTCTCTTGAAAAACAAACCCTTTGTTTATTTTCCAAATTCTTCAAATCATCCGTTTTCATCATTCATGAAAATCTTAAGTTATAAACACCTATGTTGAGGTGTCTTGTTCGAAATCCACCATGTTCTAAGTCTCAAAAATCAATTCTTTTTTCTTAAAAATTTTCAACATGAACCCTAATCAAGGGCATCAAAACCGTAGCCTTCCTCCTTGGCATTGGAGCCAAAAATCAATTTCCTTTCCACCATCAAGTCATAACATATACATATATATTTCATCATAAATAATATAAGCATACCATTAAAGCCATAAAAGCATGTATAGCATATCAAGCATATCATCAAAGCTATAAAATCATGCAAAGCATATCAAGCATAGAAAATTAATCAAAGCTCATAAACACCCACAAATTAATTACATGACCATGGATATGAATCCTCACATGGATTCCACATCCATCAAATAAAATACCATCTCTCTCACCACCATGCTTGGTTGGTGAGATGGATCTCCTCTTACCTCTTGAAGATCCTTAAAAACTTCTTGTTTTGCTTCTTTTTCCAAGTCCTTCATCACCAAGAGCTTCTCAAATACAAAACAAAATACATAGAAATTAGTATACTAAGCTTGATTAAGAGGAACCATGGATCAAACATGGCTTAGATCATGAAAAAGAGAGAAGAAAATGAAGTTTCCTTATACTTCACCTCAAAAACCCAATAACTTTGATCTTGAAGAAAGTCCATGAAGATGAATGATTTAGAGAAAATCTTCAACATGAAAGTTGCTTAGAACATCATGTAGATTCAAGATCTATGGTTGGATGAAATTAAAAGAGATTGGATGGTGATTTTAGGGTAGATAACCGAATGGTTTCTCTTGAAGCACAAAGATGAAATTTTTGATTTTTGATAGAAACTTGAAGCTTGGATTTGAAGCTCAAGATGAATGATTTTGGAAAAACTCATAACTAGAGATGTTCTTAGAATGGTGTTTAGGTTTAGAAAATCAAGTTGGATGAAATTTTTGAGTGATGAAAGGTGCTCTTGGAGGGCTTGGCCAAAATCTAGAGAAGAAAGGAGATGGAGAGAAAATTTTCTAAGTTTCCTTCTTGAAAATGAATCAATGAAGACCAAGGAAACAATAATGACTAAAGCATGCAATTATGGTCTTCCAAACTCCTTCATGCAGCACCAAATTCGTAGTCCCCCTTCTTGCATTCTTCTTGAGTGCAAAAAAAAAAAGTAAGCCATTATGATGTCTAACTTGACCAAGACATCTACAAAAATGACATAAAGCTTGTTTCTTTGTCTTCTAAACACTCCAAAACCATCACTTTCTCTTCATAATGCATTCAATAAAGTTGTCTTCATTATTTGCCACCATTTTAAGCATTTCTAGCCATTGATTAATTCAATGGTTAGGATTTAGGTAGATTTAGATAGGTTAGAAGACTTAATCTGTATTGGATTTTTCTCTTTTAAATTCTAACCATTAGATGTGTCTCCAAAATTAATGGTTAAGATTGCTTCTTCAAACTTTAAATCCAAGGGTCCTAATTAGTCTTTGCCATTTTAGAAGACCAAATCTCTACCCTTGATTAATTCTTCATCCAATGGTCATAAATGGTCTTTGTTACTTTTTAAGATTAAATCTCCACCCTTGATTTAATCTAAATCCAATGGTTATAAATGGTCTTTGTCATTTTTCAAGACCAATTCTACACCTTTGATTACATCTATGGTTGATATCAAAGCCTTCCTAACTAAGCTTATTCTCACACCATTTGATTAAATCAATGGTTATTATCCAAGGCTTCTTTATTAAGTTTGTTTCTTAGCCTTTGATTAAATCAATGGTTAATATTCAAACTAAGTATTCTCATCCAAGGGTATAGATCAAGTCAAGCTCTCTTTATTGACTACGCAAATAATATTTATTTTTTGTATCCTACAAATAATATTTTTACTGTATTTTTATCATCCGATAATTAAATACGATATAAAATACAATACAAGAAATTTTCTAAAACTGTTTCCGGATTCAGGTTTAGTAAGATCCCTATCTCCGTCTAAACAATACAAATTTTTCTATGCGTGAGAAAATTTTCACTTTGTGGGACCCACTGGCCCACGTGTATGGCTACACTTTTACATACCCCTTGCGAGACCCACACACAGGAAAAATTTCAAAATCATCCATAAAATCACAAAAATTATAAAATGCACAAATATCAAATCGATTACGTAAATTAATTACCTAACGGTAAAAATTAAATTACGTAAAGTTTTCCCTACAGAAAATTTTTATTTTCCGACACGAGTAAATCACTCAAAACGATCAAATACGCTGACGGAATAAACAAAATAATTTTACAGTGCACAAAAATTACTAAACAGTAAAATTCTGTTAACTGTCAAAATTACTATTTAAGAGATACAGAAATTTTGGGGTGTTACAGAATACATTATGGAGAATGGATAGAAAAGGTGGTAAAGCTATCTGGTAGGCTACAAGACCTATTCGACGAATGATTTGATAAGGTCCAATGAATTTAGGAGTAAGTTTTCTAGATTTGATAACCCTTCCGGCACCAGTCGTAAGTGTTACTCGCAAAAACACATGCTCACCTTCCTCAAATTCAAGAGGTCATCTCCGCTTATTAGCATAGCTTTTCTGTCGGCTCTAAGTCGTCCTCATTTTCTCCTGAATCATCTTCACCTTCTCCATAGTTTGTTGCACAAGATCAGGTCTAATGGTCATACTTTCCCCATGTTGATACCAACACAAAGATGTTCGGTATCGTCGCCCATAAAGTGCTTCATAGGGTGCCATCCCTATACTTGAGTGAAAACTATTGTTGTAGGTGAATTCTATCAAAGACAGAAATTCATCCCAACTCCCTTGTTGTTCCAACACACGAGCACGCAACAGATCTTCCAGCGATTGAATAGTCCTCTCCATTTGACCATCAGTTTGCGGATGATAAGCAGAACTCAGATGTAACTTTGTCCCCATGGCTTCTTGTAGGCTTCACCAAAACCTTGACGTAAACCTCGGGTCTCTATCAAAAACTATACTTGAGGGTACACCGTGAAGTCTAACAATTTCACTAATGTACACCTGGGTTAATCGTTCTAACAAATACTTAATATTGATCGGCAAGAAGTGCGTTGACTTCATAAGCCTATCAACTATAACCCATATAGAATCATGACCCTTCTTCGTTCTTGGCAATCCGGTAACAAAATCCATCGAGATACTATCCCATTTCCATTCTGGAATAGTCAAAGGTTGTAATATACTGGCTGGTCTTTGATGTTCCACTTTTGCTTTTTGACAAACCAGACAAGATGCTACACGTTCCGCAACATCTCTCTTCATCCTTGGCCACCAAAACATCCGCTTTAAATCTTGATACATCTTTGTCATCCCCGGATGCATACTCAACTTACTAGCAAGAGCTTCATCCAAAATTGCCTGTTTAAGATCGGGATCATCAGGTATACAAATCCTTCCTTTAAATCTTAAGATTCCATCAGATCCTTCCTCAACCGTTGCCTTATGACCTTGCTTCAAAAATTCTTTCTCATTCAGTAAATATGGATCCTTATCCTGTTTTTCCTTGATTTCTTCCAGCAAGTCATTCAGAACAGTAACTCTACTTAGACGAATTCTTCCTGGTGCCAATTCCACTGACAACCATAAATCTCTAAACTGATTGATTAATTCTTCCTCCTTTATCATCATGGTAGAAACACTGATCACCTTTCTACTTAAGGCATCCGCCACCACATTCGTCTTTCCCGGATGGTATTGAAGTTGAAAATCATAGTCCTTCAAGAACTCTAACCATCGCCTTTGCCTCATGTTCAATTCCTTTTGATTGAACAGGTATTTTAAACTCTTGTGATCACTGAAGACATTGAACACAGCTCCATACAGAAAATGTCTCCACACTTTCAATGCAAAAACCACTGTAGCGAGTTCCAAGTCGTGCGTTGGATAGCTCCTCTCATGAACCTTCAGCTGTCTTGAAGCATAGGCTACCATATTTTTGTTCTGCATCAACACGCATCCTAACCCTTGGTAAGAAGTGTCACAATACACCTCAAAAGTGTCGTTAGGATCTGGCAAAATCAGTACTAGTGCAGTAGTCAATCCCTTCTTCAACTCTTGAAAACTTGCCTCACATTCTTTCGTCCAATCAAAACCTTGACTCTTCCTTGTGAGTTGCGTAAGAGGTCCAGCTATCTTAGAAAAACCTTCAATGAACCTCTGATAATATCCAGCTAATCCAACAAAACTTCGGATTTCAGTTACCGTCTTCGGCCTCTCCCATTGCAAAATAGTTTCTATTTTCGACGGGTCCACCGCAATACCTTCCTTGGAAATTATGTGACCCAGAAATTGAACTTCTTCTAACCAAAACTCACACTTTGCCAATTTTGCATACAGCTTTTTGTCCTTCAAAATTTGGAGAACTATACTAAGATGTTCAGCATGCTCTTCCTTATTTTGGGAATAAATCAGAATGTCATCGATAAAAATGACAACAAATTTGTCTAGGTACGGACGAAAAATCCTATTCATATAGTCCATGAATATTGCAGGAGCATTCGTCACTCCAAACGGCATCACCTGATACTCATAATGCCTGTAACGAGTTCGAAAAGCTGTTTTAGGTATATCCTCTACCTTGACGCGAATCTGATGATAACCTGATCGCAGATCTATTTTAGAGAAAATAGCTGCTCCTTTCAGCGGGTCCATCAAATCATCGATCCTTGGAAGTGGATATTTGTTCTTTATCGTGACCTTATTCAGCTGACGATGGTCTACGCAAAGACGAGAAGTTCCATCCTTCTTCTTGACTATTAGTACTAGCACTCCCCACGGCGAAACACTCGGTCGCACAAACTGCTTTTTCAACAATTCCTCCAATTGCTTCTTCAACTCCACCAATTTCGATGGTGACATCCTATATGGTGCAATCGAAATAGGACCTGCTCCTGGTACTAAATCAATAGCAAACTCGATTTCTCTTTCCGGTGGTAAGCTAGGTACATCATCAGGAAAAACTTCTGAAAACTCATTCACGATTGGAATAGCATTCACATCTTTTTCACTCTTGACTTCCAAAGAAGACAGCAGCATGTATCCTTGAGCTTCGTCCCTCAACAAAGATTTGACTTTGACGGCAGTTAAAAATCCAGAATCCTCATCCTTAGGAAAAGCTAAGGTTTTATTGGCACAATCTAATAGGATATGGTTAGAAGATAACCAATCCATCCCTAATATTATATCTATTTCAACAAGAGGTAAGCAAATTAAATTGACCGAAAAGACTCGATCATTTATGGTAATAGGACAGTTCAAACATATTTTAGATGTAACAACATGTTTGGCAGTTAGTGTAGAAACAATCAATTGAAAACTCAAAGAAGACACAGGCAATTTCAACCGATCCACACAGTCATACGCAATAAATGAATGCGTCACACCTAAATCATATAGTACAGTCAAAAGATTACTTTCTACGACACCTTCCCCTTGAATAAGATCTTCAGACTGAAAAGCCTCAGCTCTGCTCATCGTGTACACTCGCCCTCCAGATCGCGGCTAAGTAGCACGAACATTGCTCACAACTGGCTTCCTTTCTGACTGGTTACATTCTCTAGACACATGCCTAGGCCTTCCACACTTGAAACAGATTGGACCTTTAATTGAATAGTCTCTAGATATGTGGCCACTTTTTCCACATTTAAAACATCTTGGCATAAACGCCACATTTGTACTAGCTTTGTTGCTACTAGAACCTCCCCCGATAGATGGACGTTGAGGCTGACTTCCCGGTGGTCTCGAATACGGCTTGCGTTGAAATCGGTTGTTATTGTTGTTGTTGTTGCCTCCTCTTTGGAACCTAGTTGGTCCAAAGTTGCGATTTCTTGGATCACGTGACGGCTCCAACTCCTCAAGTCGTACACATGTGTCCACCAAAGCATGAAACTAGTTCATCCTTAAGGGTAGCACTCCTCGCTTCAACTCTACCCTCAGCCCTTCCTCAAACTTACGACATTTCCACGCATCATTCTGTCGAGTTTGAGCATAGTCTAAGAACTGAGACAAGCTCTCAAATTTAGAAGCATATTCATTGACAGTCATGTTGCCCTGACGTAAACCAAGAAATTCCATCTCCTTGGCATGTTGAGCACTGGCAGGAAAGTACTTTTCCAGAAATACTTCACAGAATACCTCCCAAGTAATTTCAGTTCCCTCAACTTGTAGTAAACGTTGGGTTCCTCTCCACCACTTCTCACCATCCCCTCTCAGCATAAATGCAACATACGTCACCTTTCGATCATTGGCGCACCCCATTCCTTCAAATATCTTTTCGAGATCTTGGATCCAAAGACTCGCCTTCTCTGGATTAAATTCACCTCTGAACTGCGGCGGGTTATTGTGCCTAAACTCAGACAAGTTTAGAGCATCAGCAGTCACATCTTGCTGTTGAGTTGCTCGTTCATTTTGTAGCGTAATCACCTCTGCCATATGCTGCATAGCCTCAGCAGCTGCAGTCATTGGATCGACATTACGGTTCACGTTTGCACGCGTTCCTCTTCCACCAGACATCTTCTTCTTTAATCAAACAAGACAAAACAAAGTCAGATGTACCCTTTCGGATACTAATCACAGAGAATCACACAACACAAGCAAAAACAGACCCAACCACAACCCCAAAAGACTCTAACTTGGGCTCTAATACCAACTAAAATGCAACACCCTACTGGGGATGTCACATTTCCGAACAATAATAATAAAACTTTTATCCAAGTTATAAATTATTTTGTAATATATAATAATATAGGTTGTAAAAAATATATTTTTTTAAAACACATTATATTATAAAATAAAATAAACAAAATATAAAATAAAACAAACTATTACATACACACCATAATTTTACATATGATTTTGTTTTTAATAGGTACAAATAATTTACATATTACAAACTATATAATTAAAACAGCAAACTGTCTAGTTTAAAGCAAATCATAAACTAGCCCAAGCATAACACTAAAAGTTCTGGTCCTCCGAAGAATCCTCCTCGGGAAGATCATTGGAAGACAGAAATATTCTGATAACACCATACCATGCTGAAATCAATCTATATGATATGGATGATCTTGAGGTTCGTCTTCCTCAAACTGGTCACTCGGTTGCTGCTTCTCGTTATATTGACAATCCAGCGGCTGCTCCTCTTCTACTTTCTCAACGACTTTACGGAACATAAATAATAATACAGAAAAATATATATACAAAGAGGTGAGACAATCTACATCATTACCAGTATAGCAGTAATAAAACGACAAAACATGCAGATATAACAGTTAAAACAACAAAATCATATTAGCACAATATATATCATATCTCAACCAAGTATAAATGTCACAGATGCAAAATATCATAAATCAAATTATAACTATTCACACAGTGATGCAGATTAAATATGTCATGTACTCAAACTCGTTCCTACTCCATGGAGCTAAACACAAACATCAGAGAGAATGATCCGGTAGACATATCCGCACATCAGGTCGCCTCAACCAACTGTTACATAGTCAAATACATCGTGTAAACAACACACAGTCAAATACGTCGTGTGAATGGTACACAGTCAAATATGTCGAGTAAACAGCACACAGTCAAATACGTCATGTGAATAGTACACAGTCAAATACGTCGTGTACGTCCAGGCATAGTACCAGACAGTCCCCAATAGATCCTGATTAAGAATAGTATTTGTCGAGATCGCTAATATGTGTTTTCAGTTACCACGGCTCAAAGGAGCTACCAACTGTCCACATGTGGAATCTACTGCACACTGACGCCTCCAAGTTCTCCACATGAACACATTACGCCTATCACACCCACAACACGGTGTAATTCATCTCGTCAGTCAATTGTCAATTTTAACCAAATTGACATACCACTCTATGTATGTAATGATCCATAATTACAAAAATACCCTCAGTATCACCATGAATCATAATTACATAAATATCCTCATTGTCACCATAATTACAAAAATACCCTTAGTATTAATAATTCCAAAAAATAGTATGTCTCCACTTGACAGTACTATTTTCCAACATGTCCGGGTCCACCACTTTGGCCCGACAGTAAAAACTTACTGTTTCCATAAGTCGCGTAAATATTTTATCGCATTTTCACAATTACGTCACATTTTACAAACATTTTTCAATCGCGTAAATATTTTTCAACGTTTTCTCAATCGCGTAACATTTTTAAATCATTTTCTTAATCACGTAGTTTAAAAATCATCATTTTAAATACGCGTAAGCTATTTCTACTATTTTTCACTGTATAAAATATTTCTTGATGTTTCAAATTAAATTTTGAAACTTTCCAAAACTACAAATATTATTTAGACATTATTTTCCATTTTTCTTTACAAAAAATACTCTAAGTCATAATTTCTGACGTTTTCCTCAAAAATTCGATTTTAATAAATTCTTCTACAGTTAATTTTATTCTTTAACTACGTAAAATATTTCCTTGCTTTCTAAATGCCATTTTGAAACGTTCTTCAATACTTGCTCATTTTTCATCAATTTTGACAGCACTTAATTTATAAAATCCACTAAATGATTTTTTCTACGTTTTCCTTTAAAACTTCCTTTATTTAATTATAACCATAAAATACACTTTGAAAATTGCTAACATATTTTAGAAACTCAAAGATAAGTATTTTTCAAGTGTTAAAATTTATTTCTTTACCATACTAGACTTCTAGTAAAAATTCATTTACGTATTTGACTCTTGAAAATCCATCGTAATTGAATTCGTTTTAGGTTAATAAACTAGTTTACACTTAGAAAATAAATTTTGGATCAATTAAACATTAAAAATATATTTTGGCCAAAAATCACCATTTTTATGCAAACCATGTTTAAAATTATTTTTCATCCATTAAATCATTGAAAAATCCTTTAACTTAAGTAGATCAATTAGGTTATCCTTTTAGAAAATGGTTGAGAACATATTGGTTCTATTTTCATAGTAAAAACCATAAGCTCTTCATCTTGTGTTCTTTGAAACACTTTTGCAAATCTCAACATATTTGCACATCTAACAATAATTATCATAGATCCATGAACATATACATATATTTATGAACACATACCATATATTAAAGCAATAATAAAACACATACCAAATATCAAAGCTATAAACATGCTTGTATGCATAATAAATCACAAATAGAAAAGAAAATAACATGCACACATAAACAATCACAAATAGAGAAGACAATAAACAACCAAGTGAATGAATCCTTATGGATTCTTCACCACAAATACATCCATTTTCTCACCACCACACATGGTTGATGAGATTAAATCTCCCTCTTACCTATAAGAAAGACAAGATCTCCTTGGACTCCTCCTTAGAAAATTTTGTGTAGCTTCAACAAAAATCCTAACAAGTTGAAACAAATTATAAAGTCATAAACTTTGGATGAAAAAGATAAACCATGGATCAATCATGACTTAGAACATCAAAAATCAAATTAGAAGCAAGAAAGAAGAATTTTCACCTTATAGGAAAGAAACTTCAAAGTGATTTTCCAAGCTCCAAATGGATGATTTTGCAAAAACTCACAACTAGAGATGTTCTTAGAATATGGTTTAGATTTAGGAAATGAAGTTGGATGAAATTTTTGATGGATGGAAGTGTATTGAAGAGGCTTGGCCGAATGGTGTGGGAAATGAAGACTTAGAAGTTTTCTTTGGTTTCTTTGGGTAGGAGAGAAAAGAGAGAATGAATTAGAATAATTGAATGAATGATTTTGAAGTGAATAATAGCCCCCCCATCATGCATAGCCGTAGGACACTCATTATGGAGCTTTGTCTCCTTTGTTGACATTTTAGGCCTACTAATAGCCATTGATTATTTGAATGGTGGATGGTTCATTTGATTGAATAATTGAATGCATAATGCATGCATAAATCCAAAAATAGCTATAGGAATTCTAATCAAAATTTGATTGATTTTTTTTAATATCTTATTTATGCTTAAGTCCTCCTAATTAGGTTTAATTAAAAGTTAGATAGATTCCTTTGTATTTTAGTTAATCATTAGTTTACTTAGAATCCTTAATCTTCTACTTAATTATACTAATACATTTGTCTAACTAAAATTTGATAAAAACTAATTAGGTTTTACTCCATTTAATTACCACTTAAACCCATTAGATTAACTTAATTAAATTTTTGACTAATTATGCCATTAACTTAGATTTTAAACTAACTAATCTACTAAATCTACCCATTTTTATGGATTTTTAACTTTTTGGTTTAGAATTTTACAAGCTATTTACGTTGGTAAATTTTTCCTAAAAGTGGGTCCCACAAACCCAAACGTGGGCCCCACAAAACAAATATGGGTCCCACAAGCCAAACGTGGGTCCCACAGAATTTTCTACATGATAAATATTTTTTTATTATACAGAAAAATTCTAAAAATTAAAAGATTAATATATGTATTATTCGGATTGGGTTTAGTAAGATTGCCCAGCTCCAAATAATCAAACAAGATTTTCCCCAGCCCGAAAATTATTATTTTCTTGACTTGGAGCAAATCACATGAAACAATCAAATACAGTTACGAAACAGTCAAATTAATTTTATAACACACAGAAATCAGAAAACAGTACAATAAGGGCAAAAACATAATTAATCAAAAATTGGGGTGTTACAATACCTCACCCCCTTTGAAGGATAACTCACCTTCTTTACAACAAGGGATACCTCACCCTTTTACTGAGGGATACCTCACCCTCACAATTTCACTAAGGGATACCTCACCCTATTACAAAGAACCAGAATATAGATGAAGAGAAACTCTCACAAAGAGTAAATATTACAAATTGAAGAGCTAAGAAGCTCTCTTAGGATATCTCAAGGTTTTGGCGAAAAGAGTACAAAAAATATGAGAAAAATGAAAATCACATTTTGGCACAAGTAAATAATAATTCAGATCATTGGGCAACCTTCAGAAGAGACCCAAGGTCTCTATTTCTAGAGCTATGGAGAAAATAGCCGTTGGGTGCCATTAAAAACGTATTAAATGCAAATATGTCCGTTTCTTTCCATTTCAGAATTCATGGGTTATTCGAATACCAGTTAAGGATGTTCAAATACCTCAGTTTAAAAGGTATTTTTCTGAAATCAGGTTATTCAAATACCACAAGGGTTATTCAATTACCTGTCACTTAAAACATGTTTTTAAGATGCACTGTATTCGAATGCCATGAAGGGTATTCGAATACTTCTGTTTTGGAAAACAAAAACATATGTAAAGGATGCAGGTTATTCGAATACCATGGAGGTGTATTTGAATACCTCAGTTAAAAAACAGTTAAAAAGCCATTTGTAATTGCTTTGAAAACCATTTCCAATCTCTAAAACCTTTGATATTTTCAAAACCATTTTGAAACCTCAGTTTGATTTAAGGAACAAATTTTTAGATCTTTTAAATTTAACCAATGAGATACCAAGAGAGCTCCGTAGATAAAGACTCTAAGTCCTAAAGCT
Source organism: Ormosia emarginata (assembly GCA_029884605.1). NCBI lineage: Eukaryota > Viridiplantae > Streptophyta > Magnoliopsida > Fabales > Fabaceae > Ormosia > Ormosia emarginata. Next base: position 18,118,480 of record JAQQTP010000074.1, on the reverse strand, counting down.
AATCTTTGAAGATCTTGGACTTGGCCTCACCATCGTCATCTTCATCATGTTTGTTATCATCAAAACAACTATCAATGGCAGCTAGCCAATTATAGGACTAAACTACACAGAAACATTGGTCACAGAAAGGTTATGTCAAATCATTGACATTCTCATTACTTGAGTGGCAACATTGTGTTGCTAGATACCATTCACTGCTTATAATATTAAAATGAGATTTTAATATTACTACCAATGTTGTGAGAACCTGCATAGTCGCACGCATAGAGCAGACTAAATTGGAGTAATTAGGATCCAAGTTGGACTTGGATTCAATTGTGGGCCGAACTCATAATAGATGAGTCTAGGGTTGCATAACTTACTTTACTACTACTCACACTCACTTAAGACAGTCACTATTATAAATAGTACTACTAAAGAGCTGCTAAGTAGACATCACAGAACCCTAGCCGCACCTACAGAAAATGAGTGAGAGAGTGACAGGTTTCCTTCTCTTCTCTTCACAGCTAGCACTATTGCAGAGAGGTCAGACTCCAAGACTATGGACATTAGACGTTTTTGCAAGTCTGTTCGTGTGGATACTGCAGAGACATCATCGCTATTACGGTGTTGGTGATTCACATCGCTTATGTTTATGACGCTTCAAGAGGTAAACACTTTTAAAAACTCAGATTATGGCTTTTCCGGATGGATCTTGTGAGGGAATTTGTATTATTCCACTGCGTGATGTATCCACAATTCCCAACAGTTCTTGTTTGGAAATTGCTTCTAAAATTATTTATGGATATAATTTTTTATGATTGATAAAAAATGTTTTTTTGGAAATTGTTAATAATTGGAATTCTGTTTTGGGAAGAGAAAGAACTTGATTTGACATTTTGCCACCTTTCTAGTGTATAAACAACTTGAGCTTTGAAATGTGTTTTTTCCCGAAATAACTGGAAGTATTATGATGACACAAAATTTATTAGAAATTATTAAGAATTTCTAGAATTCTCACTCCCTTTTGTTTGTATTCTATAATATGTCCAAGGACGCTTTCTTCAGCAAGCAAGTAAAGGAAGAAGTTGTAGAATAGAACTTGATATCATTTCGTATTTTTGAGATGTATATTTAGTACTTTGGAACCAATTATATAATTATTGTGTATTGTAATATACTTTATATTCTGTACTTCGTAATATATGTACCTTATCTTAACCCTTAACAGGCTCATATTTTGCGTATATTTATTAATTATAATTTTAAATTATTTTATTAGTATTATGTGACATGTTTAATTCTGATTACTATTGCGTAATTCTGGATACGTTATTAGTAATGGTATTAAGGATGTTACATATTACAAAATCCATTGAGATACATTTTCATTTCCATTCAGGGATTTCTAAGGGTTGTAATGGTCTAAAAGGTTTTTGGTGCTCTATTTTAACTTTCTAAGACACCAAACACTTAGATACATACTCCGCTATATCTGCTTTCATTCTAGACTACCAAAACATTTTCTTGAGATATTGGTAGATCTTTGTTGCCCTAGGATGGATGGTATATTTGCTCTTGTAAGCCTCTTCCAAAATTCTCTCTTTGATTTCAGATTCCTTTAGAATGCAAAGTCTATTCCTAAACTTAATCATTTCATCATCTGCTTTACTAAACTCTTTTTGTTCTCCCAACAAGATTTGTTCACTTACTCTTTTTAAGAATTCATCTTTTTCTTAAGCTTCTCTAATTTGAGTCTTTAGGCCAATAACTATATCTACTTTGCTCATATAGAGACTATGTGGTGACATTGTCACTGGTATACTCAAGTTTCCAAAACTCTCTAAAAGCTCATTCTCTTGGACCATCATTCGGGATACATGTAGGAATTTCCTACTAGGTGCATCAACTACCACATTGGCTTTACTTGGATGATATTTTAACTCAAATTCATAATCTTTCAAAAATTGCTTTCATCTTCTCTGTCTCATGTTCAATTCTTTTTAGTCAAACAGGTACTTTAAACTCTTGTGGTCACTAAAAACTTCAAACTTAACTCCATAAAGATAGTGTCTCTAGATTTTCAAAGCTAACACAAATAGTTGTTAATTCCAAGTCATGGGTAGGGTAACTCTCTTCAAGAGGTCTCAGATGCCTAGAGGAATAGGCAACTTGTAATGCCCACCATAGGGTATCACATTTAAGACTAATCCTAATATAACTTACCTAAGTTATAAAAGAATTAATCTTGTAAAATACTGATTTTAAAATTTTGTTTGCGGAATAATTGAAAATAAACTCGCCATAATTTACATACATATTGAAACATTGTTTACAAATAATTTACATAAATACACACTTATTCCTTAAAGATAAGATATACAATACACACGAAAAAACATAAAATACTGAACTACAACCTCTAAAAACTAGACTAAGGATTAGGGCCCTCGGAAGGATCCTCCTCCTCAGTATCATCACAAAAGAATCCTGGCGGATACATCACACACTGGGCTAGCATCCTAGCAGACGACACCATATAATCCTCTTGTAAGGTATAAATACTACCACCCCAAAGTTCCCGAATAGGCATCGAGAACTCCAAATGAACTGAAACATTCATTGATATGACTAGAACTCCATCACTTGTCCCACTAAGGTTCATAGTCAAGTCCCCGGTATATACAAAATGCTCATTACCCATATCGAATCTCCAAGCATCAGTTCCCCCATGGAACCGTACTGTAACAAAACCAAGCACTTGATGTCTCGCCGCCATAAAAGTAAACACAATGAAAACTATGAAGTATGGTAAATAGAATATCCTGCCTCATTGCCTCCACGATCTTCAATAAACATACGAAATAAAGTAGAAAATATAACAAAGATGTGAGATCCCCTACATCAATACCAGTATGGCAGTATAGAAAATGACAGTAGATATACACATGCAATATTAACACATTGAATCAAGTTATCACATTAAAGGTAACATATTGTATAACAGAAATTGTAACACCCTAAACTTTTGGGTGAATTACCGTTGTGTCCCGAATGTACTGTTTGATGTTTTTCAACTTTAGGATAAATGACCATTGTATCCTTTTTGTACTGTTTGTTGTTTTTCTGTATGAATTACTATTTTATATTATTATCTGTGATTATATTTGGACTTTTTGTGTGATTTGCTCTGGGACAGGAAAATAATATTTTTCGGGTCGGGAAAATCTTAATTTAATTATTCGGAGCTAGGGGATCTTACTAAACCCAATTCTGAATGATACGGTTAGTAATCTTTTAATTTTTAGGATTTAACTGTAAAATAAAATAATTTTATATTATTATAATATTATTTTATTAGTCAGTACAAATAAGTGGTAATGGAGCCGAAAATGTTTTGCGGGACCCACGTTTAGTAAAAACTAAATAGGATTAGTAGCTTAATTAAGCATCATTAGTGGTGGAACATTCAAGAGCATGTGACAAGGCATAATTAGTGACAAGGCTTAATGACAAGGATTAGTGACTAGGCTTAGATTAACCAATGAGAGCTAAGCTTGGTGATCAAGTTTTAACCCTCACCATTGATCATTCCTAAGGCTTGGATGGAGCCAACCAAGTGGACACTGTAACACCCCAAAATTTCCTATCTCTTAAACAATAATTTTGACAGTTAACAAAATTTTACTGTTTAGTAATTTCTGTGCACTGTAAAATTATTTTGTTTATTCCGTCAGCGTATTTGATTGTTTTGAGTGATTTACTTCGTGTCTGGAAAATAAAAATTTTCGGGCCGGGGAAAACTTTACGTAATTTAATTTTTACCGTTAGGTAATTATTTTACGTAATCTGATTTGATATTTGTGCATTTTCCAATTTTTGTGATTTTTGTGGATGATTATATTTTTTTGACTGTATGTGGGCCCATGTGGTCCTATGTGGGCCCAAGTGACCTTACGTGGGCCCAGGTGGGTCCCGCAAAGTAAAAATTTTTCTACGCATAGAAAAATTTGTGCTGTTTAGACGGAGACAGGGGATCTTACTAAACCTGAATCCGGAAACAGCTTTTAAAATTTTATTGTCTTGTGTTCTCATCGTATTTAATTATTGGATGATAAAAATACAAGAAAATATTATTTGTAGAATACAAGAATAAATATTATACTTTGCGTAGTCAACAAAGAGAGCTTGACTTGATTTATACCCTTGGATGAGAATACTTAGTTTGAATATTAACCATTGATTTAATCAAAGGTTAAGAAACAAACTTAATAAAGAAGCCTTGGATAATAACCATTGATTTAATCAATGGTGTGAGAATAAGCTTGGTTAGGAAGACTTTGATATCAACCATAGATGTAATCAAAGGTGTAGAATTGGTCTTGAAAAATGACAAAGACCATTTATAACCATTGGATTTAGATTAAATCAAGGGTGGAGATTTAATCTTAAAAAGTAACAAAGACCATTTATGACCATTGGATGAAGAATCAATCAATGGTGGAGATTTGGTCTTCTAAAGTAGCAAAGACTAATTAGGACCCTTGGATTTAAAGTTTGAAGGAGCAATCTTGACCATTAATTTTGGAGACACATCTAAGGGCTAGAATTTAAAGGAGAAAAATCCAATGGCCTAGATTTAGTCTTCTAAAATTAAAAATCTACCTAAATCCTAACCATTGAATTAATCAATGGCTAGAAATGCTTCAAATGGTGGCAAATAATGAAGACAACTACTTGAATGCATTATGAAGAGGAAGGGGACGGTTTTGGCTTGTTTAGAAGACAAAGAAAAAGCTTTATGACATTATTTGATGCTTTATGTCAATTATGACTTGTTTTAGTCAATTTTGTTTCATTATTGCTTTGTTTGCATTCAAGGAGAATGCATGAAGGGGGGGCACGGTTTTGGTCTGTTTTTGGGAGCTTTGAAGACCATATTGGTCACCTTTGGTCATTATTGACCATACTTCATCATTCTTGAAACTTTCCTTCAAGCAAAGCTCTTAGAAAATTTTCTCTCCTTCTCCTTCTAGCATGGTTCGGTCTTGACATCCAAGAGCACCTTCCATCACTCAAAAATTTCATCCAACTTGATTTTCTAAACCTAAACATCATTCTAAGAACATCTCTAGTTATGAGTTTTTCCAAAATCATTCATCTTGAGCTTCAAATTCAAGCTTCAAGTTTCTATCAAAAATCAAAAATTTCATCTTTGTGCTTCAAGAGAAACCATTTGGTTATCTACCCTAAAATCACCATCCAAGATCTTTTAATTTCATCCAACCTTAGATCTTGAATCTCCATGATATTCTAAGCAACTTTCATGTTGAAGACTTCTTCTAAATCATTCATCTTCAAGGAGTTTCTTCAAGATCAAAGTTATTGGGTTTTTGAGGTGAAGTATAAGGAAACTTCATTTTCTTCTCTCTTTTTCATGATCTAAACCATGTTTGATCCATGGTTCCTCTTAATCAAGCTTGATATGTTAATTAACTTGTGTTTTGTTTTGTATTTGAGAAGCCCTTGGTGGTGAAGGACTTGGAAAAAGAAACAAATCAAGAAGCTTTGGAGGATCTTCAAGAGGTAAGAGGGAGATCCATCTCACCAACCAAGCATGGTGGTGAGAGATGGTATTTTATTTGATGGATGTGGAATCCATGTGAGGATTCATATCCATGGTCATGTATTTAATTTGTAGGTGTTTATGAGCTTTGATTAATTTTCTATGCTTGATATGTTTTGCATGATTTTATAGCTTTGATGGTATGCTTGATATGCTATACATGCTTTTATGGCTTTGATGGTATGCTTATATTATTTATGATGAAATATATATGTATATGCCATGACTTGATGGTGGAAAGGAAATTGATTTTTGGCTCCAATAGCCAAGGAAGAGCTACGGTTTTGATGCCCTTGATTAGGGTTCATGTTGAAAATTTTCAAAAACAAAAGAATTGATTTTTGAGTACTTAGAACATGGTGGATTTCGAACAAGACACCTCAAAATAGGTGTTCACAAATTAATATTTTCATGAAAGATGAAAATGGATGTTTAGAAAAGTAAGGAAAATAAACAAAGAATTTATTTTTCAAAGAGTACATGAATATGGTTTTAGAAGGATTTCTATTGATTTATTTTTTGTAAAAAGTTTCTAAGTGTTTTACTAAACATGAGATTTAAATGAAAATAGCAATGATAATTTTAAGGATTTGCAAAGAAAGTGAAAATGGATTTGTAAGGAAAGTAAAAATGAATTTGAACAAATGAGTTTGGTTTTTATGACCATCGGTATTTCGATTTTGAAAATAAAGAATTTTTAATGATTTTATTTGTGTAAAACCATATCAATTTAGGAGGAAAATATTTGATGGCTTCAATGGCCAAAGACTTTACGATTTTTGGACGTTATAAAAATTTTGATTTTTATGAAACAAAGTAATTTTAAAGTGGAAACAAAATGATTGAACAAAATGTTTTAGTATAAGGATTTTGGAAAGGGAAATCAAAGTATTTTATCACTTGAGAAATGAACTTTCATATGAAAATGAAAAAGAAAAGTTGCAAGGGTTTGAATCTTAATTTGTTTTGAAGAGAATTGATTTTAGAATTGATTTGGGAAAATGGAGAATATAATGGTGTTTTGAAAATTTACTAACGTATAACTTATTTTCAAGTTTTAAAATACGTTAGAAAATGTTAAGTTTTGAAACGTTGATTTACATCAATGAAAAAGTGATTTTGTGAATTATATTTTGAAAAAGAATTTCTTGAGTAAAGAACTGTGGAAAAATATTTTCTTGAGTAAGAAAATATATTAAATGAAGTGTAAAGTTATATTATTTTGAGAAAAGTTAAAAAGGAATTTTTAAAGGTCAAGAAATATTTTCTGTAATGAAATTGTGGTGAAAAATTATTTACGTATCTTAAAAACGTGATTTTTAAGTTACGTGATATGGAAAAATATTTCTATGCGATTTTAAATACGTTGAAATATTTCTACGCGATTTGGATTATGTATAAATATTTTACGTAATCTAAATTACTATTGAAAAATCACTACGTGATGGAAAAGTGATGAATTATTTTTACGTGGTTGTGAAAATAGTGGAAAATTATTATGAGATTTGGAAAGTGTTTTTAAATATTTTGAGAACGATAGAAAATGATTTACGGGACGTAAAAGAATGATTTTTAAGTTACGCAATTTTGAAACAGTGAAAAAAAATACTATGCGATTTGAGAAACGTATATTTTTACGCGATTTGAGAAACGTATATTTTTACGCGATTGAGAAAAATGTTGAAAAATTAGTACGTGTTTTAAAAGTGCAACAGAAGTGTCACGGTATTGTGAAAATATAACAGAAACATTTCAGAATTTTGAAAACGTAACATAAGTGTTACGATATTTTGAAAACGTAATATAAACATTTTGGAATTGTGAAAATGAAACGGAAATGTTGCGCAATTTTGAAAACACGATGAAAGTGTTTTATAACTATGAAAATGTGATAACATGATTTCGCTGTTGTAAATACAGTATGATTACTGTTGAACTAGTGTATAAACATTGTGTGAGAAAATGACGTGTTTTGCTTGTGATTGGCATTGGTGCATTATACATGATTTAGAAAAATATGCGTTGAGGCATATGATTGAACAAATGAAATTGGAAAAGATTTGGCCCTTTGGGGTTGGACTTGCACGGATATATTCGTGCATTGTATATGGCCCTTGTGGTCGAAGAGGGAATGAGAATTGATAGTGAGGTCTATGATGGATCTTGAGGGCGTCGAGGCGCGGCACTCGACCAGTGGACAGTTGGCGAGTACCCTGTGCCACTTGGCGATGCAGTCCGTTGCAACGCATTGACGATACCTGACAAGAACACGATTCTTTTCAACAACTGGAAGATTGTCTTTGGGCTAAGGCTGACATTTGACAGAGCATTCTCCTCGAAATTGTGAAAACCTCCATGGAGTTGTTTTTGAAAAAAACTGAGTCTTTGTGCACATGCATAATCTGAACATTTTATATTGCATGATATATTAATTGAGGGATATTGGTTATGACAATTGTTTTGAATACTTGGATGATGATAATGATAATTAGAACATTATTGTAATTTGTTGTTTATGATAATTAAACTAATAAATGATTAGATGATGATAGTTGATTAATGCTGATAGCATAATTGTGATATAATCTATCTGTATGATATGCTGCTTGTGTTATCTCTGTGCTGCCATGTTGGTATTGGTGTAGGTGATCTCACCTCTTTGTTATGTTGTTTGTTGTGTCTGTACTGTTAAAATAAAATAATAGAAGGATCGAGTTGTCTTAGACATAACGGGTGATGGATACTCTGAGATTGGTGACAACAATAAGGAGTGGACATTCAGGACTCGAAGGTGTGCAGTGTTGACAAAGAACAGATGTAGAACAGATGTCTGATGCAACAAGATGGATACACAACAGAATAAGTTTGTTAAGTTTTAACGTTAGTGTTGTACCGTGCTATTAAGTAGGACCCGTCATGGGGTTTGCTACTGTTAAAAAAAAAAGAGTCTGTTAGTTTTATATTTCTCTTTAAATTATGAAATATTAATTGGTGTCAATATTGCATAATGAATAGTTGAAATATGATTTTCAATATTACCTAATATTTTCAGTAAATTTATGTTTCAGTAAAGAAGAAATTTTAAAACCCATCTTTTTATAACTCAAACTTTGTGCGAACTTCTTTTCAGATCATGAGTCGGGAGTCGAAAATGTGATACCCTAGGGAGGGTGTTACAGACACCTCCTTGCCATTGAAGTCCACGGCCATGCACCACTTTGGAGGGTAATTATCACTTGATTTTCTAACACTTTCTCTCTTCTCTCTCTTCCAAAAAATACCAAACTCCATTGTTGTCTTCTTGAAGGTCCATTCGGCCAAACACCATTTCTCACCATCCATCCACCTAAAATTTTATCCAACCAACTTTTCTAAACCTAAACATAATTCTAAGAACATCTCTAGTTGAGAGTTCTTGCAAAATCCTTCATCTTGGGCTTGAAAACCTACTTGGGAGATTTTACCTAGAAGGTGAAATTTCTTGTTTTTCATTTCTAAATTCTTTTTCAAAGTTCTAAGCCATGATTGATCCATGGTTTAAGCTTTCTTTCATGTTATAACTTGTAGAATTTTGTTTAAGCTTGATAGGTGTCTTGGAGGGTGAAAACCGAAACCCTAGAAAGGAGTGAAAGAGTATTTGTCTTTATTTAAGATAAGAGGAAGACTTTAATCTTATCATCCTTGGGTGGTGGTAAGAAGATGGAAATTGTTTGTGGTTGTAGAATCCATAAGGATTCATTTGTGTGTTTGTTATTAGCTTTTCTATTTGTGATTTGTATTAATTTGCATGTCTACAAGCTTTGAAATATTGTATGTGTTAGTAGATGCATGTGTAAATATTAGGATGTGAACAGCATGTCAAGGATTGCATGAGTGTTTCAAAGAACACACCATCAAGGCTCACGGCCTCAACCAAAAAGGAGAACCAAAATGTTCTCATTAATTTTCTAATATTGTGATTTAATTAACCTAGGAAAATTAACAAGATACAAAATGGTTTAAAGCAAGAAAAAATGAATTTAGAGATCAAATCTCAAATCTAGGTATTTCAGCCAATATGCCATAACTAAATGTTTATGATTTTCTAAAGCTATTATCACTTAAAAAGAAGTAATAAATACTAAAAGAATTTTTTCTACAATGAGTTTTGAAGAAATAAATTAATTAGAATTAAATTTAAGAAGTTAAAACTAATGATTTTACTGTTAGAAGAAAATACAGTAGCTTTTGTAAATTTCTAACATATAGCTCATATTATATTTTGAAGCATGTTAGTGGTTTTCAAAAGTTAAATTATATGGTTAAAAATTAAGTAAAAGGAATGTTTACAGAAAAGTTAGGAAACCATTATTATAAGTTTCTAAACAAAATACTGTCAATTTTTAGTAAAAACGGACAAATAAGATAGAAAAGATGTTCAAAAGACAGTATACGGTATAAAAAATATTCTACATAGTTTAAACGTACTAAATATTATTTCTATTTATTTAAACAGTAATTTTTAAATAATTTGGACAAGAAAATAATTTAAAAATCTTACGCGATTGAGAAAATGTGTTAAAAATTTTACGCGATTTTAAAAACAGTAAAATATATTTATGCGATTTAAAAACGTTTGTAAAAATGACAAAATTATGAAAATGTGATAAAATTTCTACGCGATTGACGAAAACAGTGAATTTTTACTGTCGAGCTAAGTGGTGAACCCAGACAGGTTGTGAAACAGTATTTGTCTGGTGGGACTTACTGTATTTGTTTCTGCCATGAGGACATGAGTTTCTACCATGAGGGCATGAGTTTTTGCCATTGAGGGCATTTGCATAAATACGCATATTTGTACCATTGAGGGTATTCTGGTAATTTTTCTATCATGCATTGAGTTAATGTCAATTTTTAGTGGATTGATTGACGAGGTGAATCACATCGTGTTGTCAGTACGATAAACGTAGTGTGGTTCATTTTTTTTATGGACTTGGAGACGTTAGTGTGCGGTATCCCATATGTGGACAGTTGGTCGCTCCTCTGGGCCATGGTAACTGGCAACACACTAATGGACTCGACACACACTATATTTAATCGAGATCTTATAAAGTCTAATAGTACATTGCCTGTAATGATACGACGTTAGACAGTGTGCTACACCACGCCATGTGACTGTGGACTATAGACGCAACGTGAGACCGCGGAATAGTTTGGTTAGGCAGCTGTGGTACTAATAGATTTTGCGGGTCATTCTCTCTGATGTCTGTATGTGTTTAGCTCCATGGAGTAGGATCGTGTCATATTGCATATGTATCTGTGTTGTACATGAGTATATTTTTATCTGTGATATCATATATATTTAATTCTTATATTATATCTGGGATATACTGTATTTATGTTTATGTTGCTATGGCATTCTATATTGTATGAACTGTTTTATCCGCTGTATTGTCGTTTTCTTATTTACCATGTTTGTGATTATTTAGATTGTCTTACCTCTTTCTTGTATGTGTTCTCTGTATATTTTAAATTATATGATAAAGAGTTTGAGGAAGAGGAACAACCTCTTGAGTGTGAGTATCCGGAGGAGGAAGAGCAGAAGCCGAAGATCAGTTCTACGAGCAAGAACCATCCGATCATCCATATCCATTGGATTGATTGTGTGGATATGACGCTACCAGGTTTCTTTGGATTTGTGCAACTTGAGTTTCATGGAGGCTCTGAAGCCTGGCGTCTGCGAGAGGATCGTGATTCGGTGACGTACGTAGGGCGTCTGACTGTGACCATACGTACGGAGTTTGATGGAGTGCCGATCTTTTCTACTTTGTTGTATTTACATGTGGAGTTGCCGCTATCTCTTAGGCGTCATTGGGGCGGTATGTTTGATGCGCCTAGCGAGATCAGCAGCGTATCGACTGCACGGACTCGTGTCCGTAGAGGGTCGAGGCATCCTGGATATCTATCACCTGAAGTTTCATCTGAGAGTGATCCTTCAGAGGGTTAGATATTCATGATGTGTACATGGGCGCGTCTGCATTTGTATATATTTGACCTTTTACTATTTTGTTTACTGTTTTAGTTTAAATATAGATAGTTGTAAATTATTTGTATAACTTATAACTAAAACCATATGTATATTATGTGTGGTGTTGGTTTGTTTATTTTGTGTTTCCGCGTTATTTTATTTAATACTATTCTGTTTAACAAGAAGAATTTTTACAACCGCAATATTATGTTACAAATGTTTTACAACTTGGGTAGATTTTATTTATCTTTCTGTTATTTTATTTATAAATGTGACATCCCCACAAGGGTGTTACAGAAATATCACATCAATATGTATATCAACTATGCATATGTACACAGACCAATTCCTACTCCGTGGAGCTAATCACAATTTCAGAGAGAAAGATAGGGAGTACATGTCTGTATATCGTTAGCCTCAACTCATGTGTCAATATATCATATTATGGTGTGCAACATGGCTAATACAAAATACTCTCAACCAATCACGAAAAGAGTAGCAACTCCATCAAGACCGTCCGTGTGTTTGCATAGGATACCATGGCACAGAGGTGCTACCAACTGACCACATATGACATTCCACATCCCGACATCTACAAGATCACTGAAGATTGTAACTACGCAATTCTCACCTGCGCGAAGGTGTAAATTCAATCTCCTAGGCAAACTTGCCTTAACCAAATAAGCTGACACGTTTTTCTATGCATGATGTATGATTCAAAAACACATACAAACATCATTCTCACAGTATTTCACATACACACGCCATCTCTGGGTGGTATCACTTTCCAACACTACTAGACCCACCACAACAGCCCGACAGCAAATTGCTGTTATTTCCAATCGCATAAACATTTTATCGCATTTTCACAATCGCAGAGCATTTTTCTTACGTTTTCAAATCGCGTAAGTATTTTCCAACATTTTTACAATTGCAGAAATATTTTTAAATGTTTTCTAAATCACGTAGAGATTTTTAAACATTTTCTCAGTCAGGTAGCTTAAAAATCACTATTTTGAAAACGCGTAAGGTTTTTCTAATATTTTTCAATCACTTAGAATATTTCTTAGCTTTCTAAACTTATTTTTGAAACTTTTCACATAAAGTAAATATTTTGGCTTTATTTACCATATTCTACTACTAAAAATTCTTTAAGTAGTATTTTCCATTATTTCTCACAAAATTATACTAAACTTATTCTAAAAATTAGTTTACTTCCTTTTTATGTATAAAAACCTATTAAATTAATTTCTTGTTAATTAAATACCTAAATCTACATTTAGTAAAATAATTTTGGATCTAGTACATAAAAAATAAATATGTTGGCCGAAATCCCCTCTATGCTTCATAAATCATATTTAATCATTTTCTATCACATAATTCTTTGTAAAAACCCTTAATCCAATTTCTCATCATTAAATCACTTAATCCATGATTAGGAGAATAATTTAGAATATTTTGCTCTCTTTGTGGTGTTGAGGCCGTGAGCCTCCATGGGTTCATTGGAACCTTCATACTCATTCTCATCATATTATTCATATCATGCCATAATCAAGAATATTAATCAACATGGCTTAGAAACAAGGCTTGAAAACTCAAGAAACCATAAAACAAACATGGCTTAGAAACTCAAGAACTAAACTTTGAATCAAGAAACAAGGATTTTACATTTAAGAGTTGAAAACTCAAGCTTGATTTCCAAGTACTAGATGGATGAACTAGGTGAAACTTACAACATGAAAGGTGTTTAGAATCTTGTCTAGGTTTAGAAAGTGGTGTTGGATGAAATTATAGAAGTTTGGAAGTTGGTTCTTGGAGTGGTGGCCGAGAGCTTCAAAGGTGGGGAGAAATGGAGTTTTTGGCTAAGTTAGGAAGAAATGAGAATGGATAGAAAGCTTATGATGATATTAACTTAAATGAATTCTCCTAAAATGCATGCATTAGCCGTGGAAAGCCCTCACAAGGGTATAAAAGACTTAGCCTCCATGTTTATGACTAGCACATGATTTCACATGGCTTATGTCATTAAGTGATCATGCAATGGTCACATTAGATGATTAATTTGTTCATGAACCTCCTAGAACACCAAGGTGGCCATGTGACTCATGGAGAAAAGGTAACTGGGTTTTTTATTCAATTAGTTCCTAACTAACTTAAGCTAACTTAGTTGATTCAATTTGTTTCATAGCTAACCATTTAGTTACCTAGGTGAGTCATGAATTCTAGAAGGTACTAGAACTCCATAAAACTGTGGAGCCCTAATGAGTAGCAAACTAAGTTTGCTCCATTTAGTTACTACATAGGCTTTAGGCTAACTTAGTTAGATTACTTTGTTGCATGGCAAGCTAGACTAGCCATTATTGTTGACCACATCTCATTGGCTTAGAAATTCAAGCCATTTATATTGACTTAATCTTATTGGTTGACCACTTTGTGAGTCTCAAAGACTTTTCTAAGGTCTATTGTCCAATGGGCAGAAGCTACTGCTCATAAGTCAGTAGGTACTATCCAACAGATAATAAAATACAAAATATTTTTATTTCACAGAGAAATTCTAAAAATTAAAAGATCGAGACACGTAACTCTCGAATTCGGGTTTAGTAAGCTCCCCCGGCTCTGAATAAATCAGTGAAGATTTTTCCTGGCCCGAAAATTTTTATTTTCCTGGCTCAGAGTAAATCACACTCAATGATCAAAAACAGTCACAGAACAGTCAAAATAAATTTACAACACACAAAAATCACAACACAGTACAATTCAGTCATTATTGGGAAATAACAAAATTTGGGGTGTTAAAACTCTTCCCCACTAAAAAGAATTTCGTCCCCGAAATTTGTCATACCTTAGAACAATTGAGGATATTGTTCCATCATCTTGTCTTTTAACTCCCACGTAGCATCTCATGTCGTTTCATTCCAGATCACTTTTACTAATGGAATATCCTTCCCTCTGAGCTGCTTCCCCCTCATGTCTTCAATCTTAACAGGAAGTGTCTTATACGTCAAATTTTCTTTTAATTGTACTTCATCGGGCTGTATGACATGAGTTGGATCGAGAATATACTTTCTCAACTGGGATACATGAAAAACATTATGAAGATTGGAAAGAAAGGATGGCAAAGCTATCTAGTAAGCTACTGGACCTATCCGACGAAGAATTTGATAGGGTCCAATGAATTTAGGAGTGAGTTTTCTGGATTTTATAACCTTTCCGACACCAGTCGTGGGTGTGACTCGCAAAAACACATGCTCACCTTCCTCAAATTCAAGAGATCTTCTCCTTTTATCAGCATAGCTTTTCTATCTACTCTAAGTTGCCCTCATTTTCTCTTGAATCATTTTTACTTTCTCAGTTGTTTGTTGTACCATTTCAGGTCCTATAGTTATACTCTCACCATCTTAATATTAACACAAAGGGGTTCAGCATCGTCATCGTATAGCGCTTCAGAGGGTGTTATCCCTATACTTGAGTGAAAACTGTTGTTATAGGTGAATTCTACTAAAGACAAGAATTCATCCCAACTCCCTTTTTGTTCTAACACACAAGCTCTTAGCAGATCTTCTAACGACTAGATAGTCCTCTCAGTTTGACCATCAGTATGCAGATTGTAACACCCTAAAATTTATTTATTTTATTATAAATAGTCATTTTATAATATTTGTGATTTTTGGAAATTTTTTTGGATTTTTCTAAGAATGCATAATATTTTAATATTATTTTTCATTTTACGTGCAAACTGAACGGAGTCGGGGAAATGCAATATTTTTCCTAAGAATCTTGATCTGTGGAAACGTCGACGGGGGATCTTACTAAATCTGAGGTTGGACATGATTTACGAGATTTCATATTTTTCAAGAATTTTATCAAATAAAATAATAATCGCTGTGCAAATTTTATCCACTGGATAATTAATACTGACTTCTGTCAACTATAACAATTGTCCATTGGATAATAGTATGTATTAGAAATCCTATCATATTATCCTAATGTAATCCACTTTATGTCTAATCAAATACACTTTTATTCAAAAATACAATATTTTAATCGAAGTTTCTTTGAGAAGCTTTGACCACCAAATTACTAAACTACCCTAAGCTTGTTGAAGAAGCCACTCAACCTCTCCCTCTCTCTCCTATTGTCGCGGCACCTAAAGCCCTTGGGGGAGCAAAATTTTGCTCTGACACTTATCACATTTCACCCAAAAATATCACTCATTCTACTATCATTTTCTCTCTCTTCAACTTTGTCTCCATTTTTCTCTAACTTCTCTCTTCTTCTTCCTCCTTCACTCCACGGTTTTGCAGCCCTCTTGGGAGATCATTTTCATTTTCTTTTCTCACCAAAACCATCTCTACATTCCCTTCATCATTCTCTACATTTCTTATTTGAAGATTTCCTCACAAATCCACCATCTTCACCATTTTTCCAAGAACAAAGCTTGAGGCTTTAAGGCAAAGCTTCCATTTTTCTTTCTCCTTCTCTTCATTTTCGTGTTCCATGGTCACATTGGTGGCCAAGGATTCATCTTTTTCAAAGCTTGGTGTTAATTCTTTGAGTTTGGTTTTCTAGGGTTCTTGGAGGACCAAAAACCGAATCCACCAAGAAGCACACCAATAGGTGATTTCGTGTTCTTCCTTTAGGTAAGAGGGAGACTTACTCACTTCAACCATTATTGGTGGTGAGAAGGCCTTTGTGTGGTTGTTGATGGAGAAATCCATATTGAATGCTTACTTTGTTTGATGACTTTTCATGTGTTGTGTGTTCTTCAATGAAATGAATAATGATTGGTTGTTTTGAATGCATTAAGTATATTGGAATGCTTGATAATATTAGATTTAATAAATGAAAAATTTAAGGGTTTACTACCCTATTGAGAGGCCACGGTTTTGGCCATGAATTTAAGGGTTGGATTTGATTTTGTGTAAAATAAGACTTATGTAATTAAGTATTGAAAGATTGATGCATGAATTGGAAAAATAATTGGAACCTTGATGACTTAGGGAGGCCACGACCTCTAAAGGGATTTTTGGAGTTCAAGTGATGCTTTGATGCATCTTTGGGAATTAAGAATTTAGACATTAGTAATTCATAATGAGATGGAAAAAAAAAATTGATTGAGTGATGAACATTAAGAGGGCCACGGTTTTGAAGGGCCCCTTAGCCCAAAATTCTCATAATTGATCAAGACTTAGTACATTGGGAATGTTGGATTCATAATGTGAAATTATGGTATATGTTGAATCATATATACATATATATATGTTGATATTGAGAATTGGTTCTATGTTATTGTGAGTCCACGTGTGGGACTAAGTACTTGTTGATTTGTACTTGATGAAATTGTGGCATGATATTGTTGAGAATTGTCTATATGCCATTATGATATGTTCCATGAGAAATACGTTGTTGATGAATATGCATGTGATGCATTGTTTATGAGAAACATATCATTGATACATATACATGATGTAAATTGAGTCGTCATGAATATGTGATGTCCGTTGGACTTTATTGAGAAAGGTGATGTATGCCTAGGAGATTGAATAACACCTTTGTGCAGGTGAGAATAGACTAAGCGTAGGGTCATAGTGGTTGACCTTGGGGGCGTCGGGGTGCGGGTGTCTCACAATAGACAGTGGTAGCTCCACTGGGGCCGTGGGATAGACCGATGCAAACACACTAACGATCCGGACCGAGACGTTGTCCTATATCGCGATCAATTGTTGAGGTATCATGTATAAGCCATATTGCGCAAATATTTTTTTGAGATGAAGCACTTTATTTTTTAAGGCTAACGAGATACTGACATGACTCCTTGATCATTCTCTCTGAAATGTTGATGTCTAGTTCCATGGAGTAGGATTTTTGGTACCATGTGTATTGTGCATTGTCGGTCTCATATTTCATTGAGCATGAGTACCTATGACTGTTAAACTATCTATTTGATTCTGCAAGGATTATCTGACTGTAAACTATTCACTGCCTGAGATTTTGTTATTACTCCTATTTTATTATTTACTTGATTATTACTGTTATTTTAATTATTACTGTTGATGAATATATGTGTTGTAATGCTATGTGGGCACCCAACGTCGTTCTGTTTTCTTGCTACCGTATTGGTACTGAATGTTAGGTGTCTCACCTCTTTTCTATATATCTATACTTCTGTTATAAATTATGTACTACTGAGAAGACGCTCGCGAGGAAGAAAATAAGGCGCCTGATTTTCTTGGCTTTTAGCCCGATTACGACTAGTGCTGATTAAAGATGTCTTCACGTCCGCGCCGATTTTTGGGTTACGCAAGGATGACCTTTCACGGTGGTCCAGACTGCTGGCATATAAATTTGGGTGTGGACCGTTACATTTATCATGGGGAGCTGATTGTGTCTTTAGCTTGGGGTCGCTATGACCCGCCTGTCTTTGATTTTTCTGCTTTCGTACATCTAGAATTTTACCTGCCTATTAGAGATCTATGGGATGACCTTTACTACACCCCACGAGATGATTCATTTCTCTCTACTGCTCGGGCTTCTGCCCGAAATTCGGTCGCTCTGATGATGATCTCATCGGATGAGGAGGACCCTGCTACGGTTCCTTCTCGTCAGTCTTAAGGGCTGATATTGTCAGTGGCTACTAATGGCTAACCATATATCTTATATATATATATATATATATATATATATATATATATATATATATATATAATGTGAATGTATGATTTTATCTCATATCGATTTTATTGTATCTATATTTATTATTATCACTGTAACAAAAAAAATGTACACATATTTCAATACTCAATTACTACGCTGTCAAGATGGCAATTGTTTATTCTGATAACAAATATGAACCGGGTCTTAATCAATCAACGAATTTGTATTTTTCTGTATTTTGTTTCATTTACGTTTTACTTTACTATGGTGTGACGTTCCTTCTTCTAATGAAAAAAAGGGCGTTACACAGATGGTAGACAGAACTCAAACGAAGTTTAGTCCCTATTGCTTCATGTAGGCTTTGCTAAAATCTTGACGTAAACCTTGGATCTCTATAAAAAATGATACTAGTGGGCACACTGTGAAGTCTAACAATTTCACTAATATACACCTGGGTCAACTTCTCCATTGAATACTTGATATTGATTGGCAAGAAGTGTGCTAACTTCATAAGTTGATCAACAATAGCCCATATAGAATCATACATTTTCCTAGTCTTTGGCAATCTGGTAACAAAATACGTAGCAATACTATCCCATTTCTATTCTGGAATAGTTAAGGGTTGTAACATACTTGCTGGTCTTTGATGTTCAACCTTCACCTTTTGACAAACAAGACAAGATGACACATGCTCAGTAACATCTCTCTTCATTCCAGGCCACCAAAATAATCACTTCAGATCTTGATACATCTTGGTCATTCCTTGATGTATACTCAACCTGCTGGTGTGAGCTTCATAAAGAATCGCCTTCCTAAGATTTGGATCACTGGGTATACAAATCCTACCTTTGAACCTTAAGATGTTGGGAATTACGGATCAAAATATCTCGCAGCGGAATAATAGAATTCCTTCACAGGATCTATGCGAAAAGTCCATAATCTGAGTTTTAAAAGTTTACCTCTTGAAGCGTGATGAACGCAAGCGAGGTGAATCACCAACACCGTAATAGCGACGATGTTTCTGCGATATCCACATGAACAGACTTGCAAAAAGGAGTCGCGCCTCTGTTTCACGGTGCTAGCTGTGAATAGAAGAGAAGAACCTTTCACTATCTCTCACTCACTTTCTGAGGTGCGGCTAGGGTTATGATGTAACGTATGTAGCAGCCCCCTTAGCAGTACTATTTATAATAGTGGCTGCCTTAAGTGAGTGTGAGCAGTAGCAAGGTAAGCTGTGCAACCCTAAACCCATCTATCATGAGTTAGGCCCACAATTGAATCCAAGTCCAACTTAGATCCTTATTGCTCCAATTTAGTCTCGCTTCTAAGTATGCGACCCTGCAGGTTCTCATAACGTTGGTAGTAATATTAAAATCTCATTTTAATATTACAAACAGTGAGCGGTATCTAGCAACACATCACTGCTACGTAAGTAATGAGAATGTCAGTGATTTGACATAACCTATCCGTGACAATTTTTTCAGTGTAGTTTAGTTCCTTTGTCCAAATATCCAGATTGAACACAAGGCATGGAACGTGTTACCCTTGTTTAGTTCAATCTTCGGTTTCCTGATTCCCGAGTAGACATAGTAATAACAAATGAGATCAATATCTCATATTGACTCATTTAAGCATGGCCATGCATTTCGTAGTCTCACTCAATTAGGGGGCCCAAAGATATCACTCCTGTTATGTAGGAGGGACAAATCCCATCTAGGTCACTCACATCCCTCCACATGTATTGCAGTACGTCTAATAACCAACTTTATAATCATCTTGTTACAGATGACGTTTGATGGCATTAAAACACACAACTCCTCATGTAGGAATCGTAGTGATTTTAGGTCAAAGGACCACATACACCATTAGTACTATGAGAATCGCTTATGACACTCACGTAACGATCCACGTAGCTTTCTCATGGCGGGTCTATCCAATACATCATTACTCTAATATGTATCCATGTGCAGACTTGATATCTCATATCCATGACCCGTGAGATGTGGTCATCAGTCTACGCACATACTAGTCTCAATGCATTATTGTTGTCCTAATTAACAATAATACTTGACTAGGGACATTTAAGAATAGTATTTTATCCAATAGGATCTCACGATCAAGTCATCCACTTGATGTCCTGTGGTATCAAACTTACTATTCTTAGGACTTTATTATGTCTAACAAAAAGAACATAATAAATGAAATGCCTCATATATCAAAAATAGCATAATATAATGTATGTAAATACAAACAAAATGTATTGGCCACTAGGGCATACACCAACATAAGACCCCATCAGATTCTTTCTCAATCGTTGCCACACGACCTTACTTTAAGAATTCTCTCTCTTTTTGCAAAAATTGATCATCTTCCTGCTTTTCTTATATTTCTTCCTGCAAATCATTCAGAATAGTGACCATGTTCAAATGAATCCTTCCAAGCGCTAATTCTACTGACAACCACATATCTCTGAACTGCGCTATTAATTTTTCCTCTTTGATCATCATAGCAGAGACACTAAGCATCTTCCTGCTCAAAGCATCTGCCATGACATTCACCTTTCCAGGATGATATTGAAGTTGAAAATCATAATCCTTCAGGAATTCTAACCATCTTCTCTGCCTTATGTTCAACTCCTTCTGATCAAACAAATACTTCAAACTTTTATGATCACTGAAGACATTGAACGTAGCTCCACATAGAAAGTGTCTCCAAATTTTAAAGCAAAAACAACAGCGGCTAGTTCCAAGTCATGCATTGGGTAGTTCTTTTCATGTACCTTCAGTTGTCTTGAAGCATATGCTACCACTTTTCTATTCTGCATCCATACACATCCTAATCCTTGATAAGAGGCATCACAATATACTTCAAAAGACTCATTTGGATTTGGTAGAATCAACACTGGTGCAATAGTCAACCTTTTCTTTAACTCTTGAAAATTCTTTTCACACTCATCAGTCCAAACAAAAGCTTGATTCTTCCTTGTGAGTTGTGTAAGAGGTCTGACTATCTTGGAAAATGTAACATCCCGAAAATTAATAATTTTAGGATAAATGATCATTTTACAATATTTGAAATTTTCTGAATTTTTTTTGGATTTTTCAGAGAATGCAGAATATTTTAATACTATTTCTCGTTTTGCGTGCACCTTGGACAAAGTTGGAAAACGACTGTAACATTTCGAAAGTTGGAAAATTTTGTGACGAATAGTCAATTTATAATATTTGTGATTTTTGAGAATTTTCTAGAATTTTTTTGGAAACATTGAATATTTTAATATATTTCTCGTTTTACGTACGCACTGAGCGGAGCTAGGAAAATGAAATATTTTTTCCAATAATCTTGATCTGTGAAAACATTGATGGGGGATCTTACTAAACTCGAGGCTGGACACGGTTTACAAGGTTTCACATTTTTCAAGAAATTTAACAGACGAAATAATAAAACGATGTTTAAATTTCATCTGTCAGATAAATTAATACTGACTTCTGTTAACTGTAACTATTATCCATTGGATAATAGCATGCATTAGAAATCTTATCACCTTATCCTAATGCAATCCACTTTATGTCAAATCAAATCTACTTTAATTCAAATTTGTGTGTTTTTTCAAAGCTTCTTTGAGAAGCTTTGACCACTAAATGACCCAATTGCCCTTGGCTTGTTGGAGAAGTCTCTCTAACCCTCTCCTCTCCCTCTTGGCCGTGCACCCTTGGGCTTGGTGGGGAAGCAATTTTGCTTACCACACTTAACCTAATACACACACAAAATTACCTCACTTTAACTTGCCACTTTCTCTCTCTTCACTTCATCTTTTATCCTCCTTCTCTCAACCTCCACCCTAGCCACGAAATTGCAGCCACCTTCTCCTCCATTTTTGTTCATCTTTTCTCCTCTCCAAGCTCATTTCTACACTTGCCTTCACTTCCTCTACCTTCTTTGTGTAGAAAGTTTCTTCATTTTCCATTTCTACCTCCATTTTCTCTCCACCTCTTCTCTTCTTCCTCCTCTTGAATCCGAAAATGGCAGCCTACTAATGACCATGATTCTTCATCTTTTTTTTTTCACCAAGACCATTTCCATACTTCCCTCCATCTCCTCTACACTTTCTCTTTAGAAAGTTTCTCCAAAAATCTAACCTTTCTACCTTTCCTTCTCAAAATCCGAAAATCACTCTTCCATGGATGACCAAACCTTTTTTTTATTTTTCTCTTCACTAAACACTTTTATATACTCACCGTCATCTTCCCTACAAGTTTCATTTAGAAGGTTTGCTCAAAATCCAACCTTGTCTCCATTGTCTTCCAAGGTAAAGATTCTTGATTTCTCTCCTATTTCTTCTCATTTTCATTTTCCTTGGTTACTATGTGACCAAGGGCTTCTCTTTTTGAGCATTGATGTGTGATTTGAGTGATTTTGAACACTCTAGGGTTCTTGGGTGAGTGGAATCCGAAAATCACTAAAAATATATCTCAAGGAGTTTAAGCTTGAGGCTTTAGGTAAAGTTCTTCACTTTCTTCACATTCACTTCTCAATTTCGTTTTCCTTGGTCACATAGGTGACCAAGGTTCATTCTTTTCAATCCTTAATTTGTAAATATGAGAATTTGACCACTTTATGGTTCTCTTGAAGGTGGAATCCGAATTTGCAAATCAAGGAACCAAGGAGTTTGTTTTCTTGCATTGTCTCCTCTAGGTAAGAGGGAGACTACTCACTTCAACCACTTATGGTGGTGAGGAGACTTTGTATGTATATTGATGGAGAAATCCATCCTTGTATGCTTACTTGAATTATAAAAATTGTATGATTTAGTATTCTTGAATTTGATTAATACTTGATTATGCTCTTGAATATGTTTGATGTATTAATTGTGCTTGATCATGTTGGGGTTGCTAAATGGAAAATTTGAAGTTTCCTACCTCAACATGGTGCCACGGTTTTGACTAGAAATTAGGGCTGAAAATTGGTTTTGTACACAAGTAAAATGAGACTTATGTAATCAAAGATTGAATGATAATATTGAAACTTATGAATGGAAGATTTTGAGAGTTTAATACCCAAGAGCGGTGCCACGGTTTTGGTTTTAGTAAAGAGACAATTGGATTAATTTTGATGAACTAAATTTTGAGTGAACTAGTATTAAGAAAGCTAATGCATAAAAGTGGAAAGAAAAATTAGACATTGGACATCATGAAGCCACGGTTTTGGCATTGAATCTTGGGCATTTGGATTGATCTTAATGAACTAAAAACTTAAGTGAATTAATAACAAGAAGTTAATACCTAGAAGAGAAGGAAAGATTGGACTTTGAAGACTCAATGATGCCATGGTTTTGGCTTGGAATCATGAGGGATGTGATGATCACATATTTTATACATTAATAAATCCTCATTTTTAGTCATTTACACTCTCTATGTACTTAATTGATTAAGTCTAGTTATGTTTTATAAGTTTGGACTCAAATTGGACTTAATTGATTTTTTTAGCACTATTTTGGTCTTATGCCATTTCTGTATTTTGGCCATATCTTGAGTTCTAAATGTCTGATAATTATGAATTTTACCTTGTAGGAAAGATAAGAGAGAGCTCTACAACTTTGATGAGAGCTCAAAGTCCCAATCAGACATCTAGTAGAGCTAATTGGGCTTCGAAGACAGAACACGAGTTTTGTGTCTGAAACCTGAACAGTGTACAGTAATCAGAGCATAACTCGGGCTGCAAGAATTATCTTGGGCTGAAATTTGGATATTTGAAAGTTAAGACCCAGATCTAAAAATTTCATGTTGAACACAAAACTTGATTCGGGCTCCTTGATGATGATATTGGGTCTGAAAGTCAAAATAGAAGTGCTGAAACTGGGCCTGAACAGTTTGTAGTAATTGGGTCATATCTTGGGCTATAGGATGAATTTTTAGGTGATTCCATAGCCATTGGAAAGTTTAGACAATTTCCTAGAACTTTCATGAAGACCACTTGGCTCGAAAATGACGAAACCAATGACTTAAGCAATGAATGATTTCGGACATAAGAAATCTCAATGATTTTTCACTCTTATCCTCACCATTTGGCATTCTCCACTCATTCATCCACTCATCCCACCTACCCCTAATCAGTCCCTTTGTCATTTTGTATCCCTAATCCTCTATAAAAGGCACCATTGGCTGACCATTTGAGGGACTTGATGTTAGGCTTAGTTTGTACAAGTTAAGGTTATGCTTGTTTATTGTTTTCCTTTGTTGTAATTTTCTCTTGTTCTAAATTGAAGTCATGTTCATCTTTCTCTTCTTCTCTCTTTCTTTCTTCTTATCCATGAGTAACTAAATCTTCATCTTGCTTGGGTGAAAGAGTGAAGCTTTTGGTAATGAAATAAGGTTAGATTATTTTATTTCTTGTGCTTAAATGATATATTATTAAATGAACATTATATGTATTGTATTTTGTTTCCAATCAATTTAGAAACCTTCTTTGTTAATGGAGATCTTGATTTATTGTAGAGAATAGGATTGGCACAGTGAATGCTTGAACTCATTTACAAATGTTGGTAGATAATTAAAGGAATCATAATATGATTACATATATAATTGAACTTTGAATGTTATATTTTCCGATTGGAACCTCCGTTGTGTGTGGATTTCAATTGAGTTAAAAAAAAAATAATCTTACCTTTAATTTATTACCAAGAGTGGATCTCCTAACCCAAGCAAGCCCTTAAATTCATTTGTAAACTTGTTTTATTACTTTTGGTGTTGTGACAAATCTTCTTCTTACCTCAATTAATTTTTCTTCATCAATTCCTCAGGATCGACCTCGACTCCCGAGAAATTTACTACTTGAGACAACCTGCACTTGGGTTTGCATCCTTAAATCCCGCAGTCAAGTTTTTGGCGCCGTTGCCGGGCACTTGATTTGAAGTTTTGATTTATTGAGGTTCGTTTTCTTTAATAAAATCTATTCTCTCTTCTCCCTCACCGAAGCAAAAGATCGGCTTGCCGATCCTTCGGTTTCTTTACTAACTCTCTAACTTTATAACTATCTAACTCTAACTTACTAACTTGCTAACATACTAACTTTCTAACTTTTATATTTATGTCATTTATTTTTGCTTTTTAATTTTCTTTATTTATTTTTGTCTTTTTTTTTGTCAGTGGGGTAACTCTCCCTTTTATTTTACGCACTAACTTTGTGGGGGAAACTCTCCCTTTTACTTTTCGATTATTTAATTTTTGCACTTTATTTTTATTTTTATTTTTATTTTTGGGTGGTTGGTTTATTACCCTACCTTTGTTATATATTTAATGGTGGGTTACACCGCCAGCTTGTACATTATTTTTTTGTTTATTTATTTTTAGTTATTTATGTATTTATGCTTAATTGGTATCGTGATTTAAATTCTGGTCGTTTAGTTAAAATTAACCCTGGTACTTTATATATTGATTTGTTTAAATCACAATCACACACAATTGACACAATGGCTGACAATGAAAGTGTACATGATGAACATGAAAATCAACCGTTGTGAACCATGCGTGAATATTTGCAACCACCTCGAAATTCTAGTCCATCATGTTTTATTTTTCCACTCAATGCCAACAATTTTAGATTTAAGTCAGGTATGATTTCTTTACTTCCTAATTTTCATGGTTTAGAATCTGAAAGTCCATATTTACATCTGAAAGAATTTGAGGAAGTATGTATTGCCTTCAATGATCAAAACTGCACTGAAGAGATTGTTAAGCTTAAATTGTTTCCTTTTTCTTTAAAAGATAAAGCAAAATCTTGGCTTAACACTTTGAAACCAAGATCAATTGGCACATGGCAAGAAATGCAAGGTGAGTTCTTAAAGAAATTTTTTCCAACACATAAAACCAAAGCTATGAAAAGACAAATCCAAAATTTTTCCCAAAATTTAAATGAAGCATATTTTCAATGTTGGGAACGATTTAAAGATTTGTTAAATTCTTGCCCACATTATGGTTTTGAAAAATGGCGCACTATAAGCTTCTTTTATGAAGGTTTAACTCCTGAAACTAAACAATTTGTGGAAACAATGTGCAATGGTGAGTTTCTTGATAAAGAACCTGATGAAACATTAGACTATTTGAACCAGTTGGCTGAAAATTCTCAATCTTGGCATAGTACTAACACTTCTGAAAATTCAATTAGATCTAATCTTGCAAGTGCTAATAAAGGAAAATATCACCTTAGTAAAGAGGAAGATCTAAATGCTAGGTTTGCCAGTTTAGCCAGAAAGGTGGAAGCCATGGAATTAAGAAAAGCAAAAGAAATTAATCTGTGCAAAATGAAGAAATTTGTGGCATTTGTGATGACTTAGGGCACCCAACAAATGAATGTCCTAACATTCCTGTTTTTAAAGAAGTTGTACATGAGCAAGTAAATGCTATGAATAATTTTAAAAATCCATTTACTTCTTCTTTTTCAGATACATACAATCCGAGATGGAGAAATCACCCGAACTTTAGCTGGAGGAACAATACTCAGTCACAATTTGTGCAACCACCACCTCCTCAGGCACAACAGGACTCTCAAAATTCTCAAGGATATGCACCTTATGTCCCACCATATAGGAAAAACCTTGAAGAAACACTGGGTGCATTCATAGAAAAGCAAGAGGCCATTAATAAACAAACTAATCAAACCATGAATGACATAAAAGACACTCTTGCTAAACTTTCTTCTGCACTCATCATTCATGAGAAAGGAAAATTTCCTTCTCAACCTCAACCAAATCCCAAGGATCAGTACAGTCTAAATGAGGGGAGTTCAGAAAACCAACAAATGGACCAAGTCCAGTCAGTGATAACTCTTAGGAGTGGAAAGGTTGTTGAAAAATAAATCCTCAAATCTTGTGAGAAAGAAGATGAGCCAATTCCCTAAGAAAATGAAGAAGTTGACCAAAAGGAGACCAAACTCTCGCCTTCACCCCCATTTCCTGAAGCATTGAAAAATCCAAAGAAATTAGACCATAACACTGGAATTTTTAAAATTTTGAAACAAGTGAAAATTAATATTCCTCTGTTAGATGCTATTAAACATATTCCTTCTTATGCCAAATATATGAAGGACTTGTGCATTGTTAAAAGTAAATTAAATGTGAAAAAGAAAGCATTTTTGGCAGAACAGGTAAGCTTCATTCTTCAGAATAATAATGCATTGAAATATAAAGACCCTGGTTGTCCTACAGTTTCATGCATTATTGGAGAACATAAAATTGAAAAAGCTTTACTTGATCTTGGTGCTAGTGTCAATTTGCTTCCATATTCAGTTTATCGGCAACTCAACTTAGGTGAGTTAAAACCAACTTCTGTAATTCTTCTACTTGCAGATAGATAAATCAAAATTCCAAGAGGAATAGTGGAAGATGTGTTAGTTCAAGTTGATAAATTCATATATCCTGTGGATTTTATTGTCTTGGATATTGAACCTATGGTTGATAGTTGTAAGTCAATTCCTGTTATTTTAAGCCGCCCATTTTTAGCAACATCTAATGCTTTGATAAATTGCAGAAATGGAGTGGTGAAGCTAACATTTGGAAACATGACACTAGAGCTTAATGTTTTTAACATGTGCAAGCAACCACAGGAAGTCCTTGATGAAAAAGAGGAAGTTGAAGGAATTGAAGCCATTATAGATGATCATCTTCAAAAAGGGAGTTCTTCTATCCCATTAGAAGTTTGTTTAATTAATTCATTTGATTTGCTTGATTGTACAGAGAAAATTGAATACAAAGGAAGAAAGCCAAAATTTGAAGAGTTAAAACCCATGAATGATAATGCTCACGAAGAAGTACCCACACCGGAACTAAAGCCATTACCTGTTGGGTTGAAGTACACATTTTTGAGAGAAAAGCAAAGCTTTCCTGTGGTAATTTCCTTGTCTCTTACTGAAGAACAAGAAGGAAAGATGTCGCCTCAATGGACGCACCAAGATAGAAGGAAATTTCTGACAAAGGTGAAAATTTTTTATTGGGATGACCCATACTTGTTCAAACATTGTCCTGACCAAATTTTTCAGAGATGCGTGCCTGACAGTGAGGTAGGTAGTGTCATTAAATTTTGTCACTCAGAAGTATATGGAGGTCACTTTTCTTCAAAGAAAATAGGTGCGAAAATCTTGCAGTCTAGATTTTATTGGCCCACTTTATTTAAGGACTGCTATACTTTTTTGCAAAAGTTGTGAAAATTGTCAAAAGACAAATCCAATAAAATCCACAATCAAGACAATTTTGAGAAAATCTTTTGAAATTGGTCAAAAAGTTCTGCTTTATGATTCTCGCCTGCACCTATTCCCTAGAAAATTAAGATCTAGCTGGAGTGGTCCTTTTGTTGTCAAACACGTGTATCCTCATGGGGCCGTAGATATTATGAATCCTAGGAATGGTAATGTGTTTAAAGTTAATAGACAAAGGCTCAAACCATTTCTGAAAAAATCAAGTTGATGAGTTCTTTGTGTTGCCGGTTAAGTGGCGGATACGGTACTCCGTGACTCTCAAGTCGGTTTGTCTTTCAGTTTCCCAAAATAACTGAATCCTTCTTCTCCTTTAAAATGGATGTCATTCTTTCAAACCTGAGAAAACATTTTCCTTCTCTCCCTCAAAATGCTCTGAAAAAAATCTACAAAGTTCGATGTGAAAGATTGAGATTGTTAATGCACAAAGGTATGCCAGAAGATGTACGCTGGATAATTGAAGCAAAGGTCCGACTAGCAGGTGAGTCTTCAATTTCATTTGACTCATACATGCCAGGTCTTGGAAGAAGTTCGTATTCTAAAAGGAGAAGAGCAAAAAGGTTACAAGTCTATTACAAATGTGGACGATGGAATTGTAACAAGCGATGTCGTACTTTGGGGATGGTTTCCGCAAACAGAGAAGATAAAATTTTCTTCATTAAGAATGGACTGAGTAAGGAGTCATTAGATGATATCTTATTGACTCTTGAGATGCATTCTTGTGGATTGGTGCATCGTGAAATTCTTAATTTGTGGAATCTCTTCAAGGATGAAGAAAAACGCTACAGTCTTTGGAATTTGACTCTAAAAGACCCTGTTTGCCAATTTATAAGAAAATTAGATGGGAAGCTTATCCTCGACTCATAGAAGGCGTTTAAGCCGTTACTGGACGTTAAACCAGAGGCAGATGTGAGCCATATCCACAACAATCTGTACATATCATCTTCTTCTTCATGTAATCTTTTAAAAAAAAGAGAAAAAAAAATTCAAAGAAAAAAAAATGTTTGAACAAGGGCGATCCAGAAGGAGTACCATGGCTTTAATTAGTTGTGGAGCCCCAGTCTTTAGCTGACCTGTCATTGACTCGGGTGGACCTTTACACGCTGGTCTTTAAAAAAAAAAAGTTCGTGAGTGTCTACTACACTGGTGACACGCAGTATAAAGATATGCCACTACTGCACTCATGACGCGCAGTATAAAGATACGCCATGAAAGCTGTATATACAGGTATGTCATCATTTGCTATTATATCTCTTTTATCTTTGTATGATTTTAGTGTATTTTGTTTTTGGACAGACGATCCTTTAAGCAGGGTCCTTCAGGGGTTTCTAGACTTCTTTACCCTGATGGTTTTCTTGAAGTCACAAAAAAAAAATTCTTTTACCTTTGATCTTTGATCCTGATCCAAAGAATAACTCGAGATAGATTGGTCAGCAGGAGGCAGTGAGGGAAACAGGATGAAAAAGGAGCCAGATTTGACACTTCGTTTAAAGCTTTCCTTTACTTTGGATTTATCATACTTGGTTTTTGTTTAACTTTGTGTCAGTTTTCTCCAACAGGTAATATCTTCTATCCTTTACTCATCCATATTTTAACATTGAGGACAATGTTGTGATCTAGTTGGGGGGGAAGGATAGTTGACTACCAATTTTTTTTCTTTTCTTTTTGGGAAGTATGATATGATTGTCATGGACTTATTAAACCAATGAATGATGGCAGAGTAAGGAGTAATTTTACTTCTGAGACGTATCTAAATTGGGAAGTATGTTTAGTGATATGACTGTCAGAAACCTATTCATAGTTAAACCAATTAGTGATGGCAAAGTAAGGAGTAAATTTTGGAAACAATTTATTACTCTTGAGACACATCTTAGTTAGGGTACTAATTAATTAGTATTGATTTGTGGAAGTAACAAAGTTTTGTCTTTTGATTTCCTTTGAAAGATTCAAGCGAATGCACTCTCACATCCTTGGAAGCAATTGAAATTCAGGAATCATAGCATGATTGAATAAATTATCTTCTTTCTTAAATTTCACATGCTTGGTTATGGATGTTGAATTGGTGGATAGAGCATGATAGAAATATGCCTTGTGAGATTTTGAGCCTATTGATGAATGGATTGAATATTTGTACCATTCTCTTCTTTCTTGTGTGATTTTCACTCATGGAATTGTTACTCTAGAACTTGCTTTGATTCTTTTTGAGGCTACATTTTCATATGCATACATTAATATGATTGAGGCAAGCTACTTTGACCAAATAGTCATCTTTGTATACTTTCCATTGTGTAACCCCTTTGAACTTATTTGACTATTCCTTGTTTTAAGCTCATTTCATCATTCAAAAAAAAAAGAGAAAAAAAAGAAAAAAATGTTTTTACCCAACCAGAGGAAGAAGAGAGCATTGACCTAGCTCTTGAACAAGTGTGGGGGTGTGTGTGCAAAATGATCAAAAAAAAAAAGAAAAAAAGAAGAGAAAAATTGACCACCTTTGCAATCAAAGGATTATCAGAGTCTAGAATAAAGGTGAATGCTTGGAAACAACAGGAAGAAAAGGAGAATGTTCAAGTCTAACAATGAATTCAATTCACCAATTTGAGATTGATCTTCAACAAAACATTAGTCAAATGTTGGTGATTGTCCTTTATGATGAATGTTCTCAAACATTTTCTCTACTCTAACTGTACCATAATGCTCTTTTATTCTCTTTGGAATTTATCTTTTCATATCCATATTATCTCCTCTCCTTTACCATGACCCCATTACAACCTTGAATAAAGTCCTCTTGATTTTTGTATGCATGTGTTTTGAGTAGCAGAGAAGTAGAAGATAAGCAAGCTTATGGTAGTGCAATTGTTCATGGGTTGAATAGAGTGAAATACTTACCTTTTAAATACTTGAGAGATTGAGAGTGAATTCTGTGAGGATCTATCATTCTTGATTCATTCTTTTCAACTGAAGTTTCCTTGCTTGTTGGTTTGAGATGTGAAGAAATGTTACCTCATTGATGCTTTGATCCCTTGAATTTCTTGTAGCTCTTCTTGCTTCATCGAGTCTTTTAGAGTTTTTAGCTTTTGAGTCTGTGTCATTTTTCTTTGTCTCCTAACTTTGGTCTTATGTGTTTTGCCCAGGAGTGCAAAAAGCTAAGTGTGGGGGAATTTGATGATCACATATTTTATGCATTAATAAACCCCCATTTTTAGTCATTTACACTCTCTATGTACTTAATTGATTAAGTCTAGTTATGTTTTATAAGTTTGGACTCAAATTGGACTTAATTGATTTTTTTCAGCACTATTTTGGTCTTACGCTATTTCTGTATTTCGGCCATATCTTGAGTTCTAAATGTCTGATAATTATGAATTTTACCTTATAGGAAAGATAAGAGAGAGCTCTACAACTTTGATGAGAGCTCAAAGTCTCAATCAGACATCTAGTAGAGCTAATTGGGCTTGGAAGACAGAACACGAGTTTTGTGTCTGAAACCTGAACAGTGTACAGTAATCAGAGCATAACTCGGGCTGCAAGAATTATCTTGGGCTGAAATTTGGACATTTGAAAGTTAAGACCCAGATCTAAAACTTTCATGTTGAACACAAAACTTGATTCGGGCTCCTTGATGGTGATATTGGGTCTGAAAGTCAAAACAGAGGTGCTGAAACTGGGCCTGAATAGTTTGTAGTAATTGGGTAATATCTTGGGCTGTAGGACGAATTTTTAGGTGATTCTAGAGCCATTGGAAAGCTTAGACAATTTCCTAGAACTTTCATGAAGACCACTTGGCTCGAAAATGACGAAATCAATGACTTAAGCAATGAATGATTTTGGAGACAAGAAATCTCAATGATTTTTCACTCTTATCCTCACCATTTGGCATTCTCCACTCATTCATCCACTCATCCCACCTACCCCTAATCAACCCCTTTGTCATTTTGTATCCCTAATTCTCTATAAAAGGCACCATTGGCTGACCATTTGAGGGACTTGGTGTTAGGCTTAGTTTGTACAAGTTAAGGTTATGCTTGTTTATTATTTTCTTTTGTTGTAATTTTCTCTTGTTCTAAATTGAAGTCATGTTCATCTTTCTCTTCTTCTCTCTTTTCTTTCTTATCCATGAGTAACTAAATCTTCATCTTGCTTGGGTGAAAGAGTGAAGCTCTTGGTAATGAAATAAGGTTAGATTATTTTATTTCTTGTGCTTAAATGATATATTATTAAATGAACATTATATGTGTTGTATTTTGTTTCCAATCAATTTAGAAACCTTCTTTGTTAATGGAGATCTTGATTTATTGTAGACAATAGGATTGGCACAGTGAATGCTTGGACTCATTTACAAATGTTGGTAGATAATTAAAGGAATCATAATATGATTACATATATAATTGAACTTTGAATGTTATATTTTCCGATTGGAACCTCCGTTGTGTGTGGATTTCAATTGAGTTAAAAAGAGAAATAATCTTACCTTTAATTTATTACCAAGAGTGGATCTCCTAACCCAAGCAAGCCCTTAAATTCATTTGTAAACTTGTTTTATTACTTTTGGTGTTGTGACAAATCCTCTTCTTACCTCAATTAATTTTTCTTCATCAATTCCCTGTGGATAGACCCCGGACTCCCGAGAAATTTACTACTTGAGACAACCTGCACTTGGGTTTGCATCCTTAAATCCCACAGTCAGGATGGAATTGACTTTGGTGGATAAAGTTCAAGTGATTTGATAACAAGAAACCATTACATAAAATGGCGAAGAATAGAGATTCTAAGAACCTTGAGAGGCCACGGTTTTAGAGAGAAAGAATTGGGTTCAAGTGATGTCTCGGTGCATCCTTAGAGATTGAGGAATTAGGGATTTAGCTAATTCTTAATAAAGTGAAGGAATTAAATTGAGTAATGGTATTTGAGTAGACCATAGTTTAAAGGGTTATTTACCCTAACCTTTTCATAATTGACCAAAGACTTAAGACTCTGAAAATAAGTATCCCTAATAGGGACATTATGGTATTTGATAAACTATGAATATCTAATGATGATGATAAATTGAATTAGTCCCATGCGGGACCAAAACTAAATGATTGGTATCAAGAGACTAGTGAATAATATGGAAAGGAATTTAGAACCTTGAGGGCATATGAGGCCAAAGTTTCTAAGGGTTAGTTGACCTAAAGATTGCATAATTGACTAGATCAAGGAACTCGATCAATTTAATAGAATGGAACCCTACGATAATCTCATAAGACTTATTAATATTTGAATTGGCCTAATTGTAGCATATTATGGAAGATTGTGTATTGTGAAATATTTGTGAACATGATTGTGCATGGAGTCAACATGCATTAGACGTTTGCTCAGTCGATGAATGTTAAAGGGCTGAATGAGCCTAGGATCATACATGAGTCTGTATGTATTTTATAAACTACTCAGTCTCTGACTGTTAAAAGGCTGGATAAGCCTCTGAATTATGAATCAAGTTAACGTATTGAACAATTTGCTCGGTCTATGACTGTTAAAAGGCTGGATGAGCCTATGATTATGCATTGAATTAGTATCCATTGAACAAATTGCTCAGTCGATGACTGTTAAAAGGCTGTATGGGCCTATGAATACGAACCGAATAATGTGGTCAATGATGGATCTATGGGGGGCCTAAGGCACGATGTATACCGATTGCTCACATTACGAGCCCGATAAATCATTATTCTTTACGCAGTGAATTAATGAGAATTGAATAGTGAGGTCTGTGATGGATCTTAGAGGGGCGTAAGGCGTGGCGTATGCTGATTGTACACATTACGAGCCTGACAATCACTATTCTTTTTATGGTAAATGAACGAGGATTGGATAGTGTGGTCTATGATGGATCTCTAGGTGCGTCAGGGTGCGGTGATCCTTCTGGTGATGATGTTATCACATTGTAAAATACCTCTGGCCGGAAAGCCGATTGCAACGCACTGATGAGGAACCGACAAGCACTATTCTTTTCGTGGTCCGACTTAGACTGTTTAAGGGGGCAGAGACTACCGGAACGTTCATGTTTTAAATGGAAAATCTTGGTACCAAGTGCACATACATTGTGAGTCGGCATTGTGAGTCGGTATTGTGAGTTGGCATGGAGAGTCGGCATTGTGAGTCCGCATGTCTTATGTCATTCTTTTATATGATGATTATACTGTTGTGATCTTGATGCTATGATTATCTGAAATGTCTTAACTGTCCAGTATCTGAGACGTGGTTGACTGCTTGGAGTATTGCTGATGTTTACCTATTATTATTGATTATTATGATTGCTTATAATAAAACTGCTTATATTATAAATTCTGTTACTGCTGTTGATAAATGCATGAACTGTATTACCTTGTAGGTGCTTTGCGCCATGTTGTTTTCTTACTACTGTAGTGGTAATGAAAGATGAGTGTCTCACCTCTTTCCTGTACTACCCTGCTCTGTGTCAATTTGGATAGAAATAGTGAAGAGTACGAGTGGACTCGACTAGTTGTACTTGAGGATTGATTGCTGCTTCTTGGTGATGACGTCCCCAACACCTTACATGTTTCGCAATTGGATCCACTTCCTTCAAGGTGCAGCGGAAGCCTGGCACTTTGAGCGTGAAGCGAGACTTGTCGTCTATGTGGGAGATGTAACCTTGGTGCAGAGTAGAGATGGTGATGGGACAAACATTGTCCATGCCCCTTTACGTGTGGAGTTCCCTATACCCATTGGGGAAATGTGGAGTAACCAAAATCTCTTCCCTAGAGAGGTTTTGGTTATGACACAGGTTTGTACTCCTTTTCCTTTAGAGATATCGCAAGGGCGAATCTTATCAGTCAGAGATGGCGAGGAAGGTCATGTGCAAGATCTTTCCATTCACGTGTTCGACTTCGGTGAAGGCCGAACCTTTATTTGGTAGTCTCCGTTATGTAATGAAAGATTTAAATTTGATATTTATATAATTCTACTTTACGCATTTATTATGGGCATGTATTTGTATTAACATGATGTTGTATTCGATGATGAGTCAACACATTTATATTTCATTCGAGGCTCGTATTTTCTACTTATGCATATTTGTTAAAAAAAAATATATAGACTCTTGAGATTTAGAAGTTACATTTATCATGGTTGTGACACACTTGGATTTAATAACTGTGGTGTAATGAGGATTACGTTGTGGTTGTTAGATTTAGGTGTGTTACAGAAAAACCTTCAATAAACCTTCAATAATATCCAGCTAATCCAATAAAACCTCGAATCTCAATCACTGTCCTTGGCCTTTCCCACTGAAGAACCATCTCCACCTTTGCTGGATCCACCGCAATTCCATCCTTAGAAATCACATGACCCAAGAACTGAACTTCATTCAACCAACATTCACATTTTGACAGCTTTGCGTACAACTTCTCCTTTAAAATCTGGAGAACTATACTGAGGTGTTCAACATGCTCTTCCTGACTTTGAGAATAGATCAGAATGTCATTAATGAAAACAATGAAAAATCTGTCTAGATATGGATGAAAGATTCTATTAATGTAATCTATGAATATCGCAGGAGTATTCGTCACTCCAAACAGCATTACAAGATACTCATAATGATCGTAGAGCGTTCGAAAAGCTGTCTTAGGTATATCTTCTAACTTGACACGAATTTGATGATAACTTGATAGCAGATCTATCTTAGAGAAAACAACTGCTCCTTTCAACTGATCCATCAAATCATCAATCCTTGGAAGTGGATACTTGTTCTTGATTGTGACTTTGTTTAACTAGTGGTAGTCCATACATAAACACGAAGATCCATCCTTCTTTTTGACTATCAGCACTGGAGCTCCCCATGGTGAAACACTAGATCTCACAAACTATTTTTCCAACAGTTCTTCTAATTGCTTCTTTAACTCTATTAATTCTGACAGCGATATCTAGTACGGTGCAATCGAAATAGGACCTGCTCCTAGTACAAGATCATTAGAAAACTCTATCTCTCTTTCTAGTAGTAATCCAGGTACTTCATCAGGGAAAACTTCAGGAAACTCATTTATAATAGAAATATCATTCACATCCTTCTCACTCTTGACTTCTAAAGAAGATAGCAACATGTATCCTTGTGCTCTATCCCTTAAAAAAGATTCGACTTGATTGGCTGTCAAAAATCCAGAAACCTCATCCTCAAGAAATACTAAGGTCTTTTTAGAACAGTCTAACATGATATGGTTAGAAGATAACCAATCCATTTCTAAGATTATATCTATATCGGTAAGAGGCAAACAAATTAAATCAATAGAAAAGACTCAATTATTGGTAGTAATAGAGCAATTTAGGCATACTTTAGAAGTACTAACAGGCTTGGCAGTAGGTGTAGAAACAATCAATTGAAAGTTCAAAGAAGACACAAACAATCCCTAACGATCCACACAGCCATATGCAATAAACGAATTAGTTGCACCCAAATCATATAGTACAGTTAAAAGATTACCTGATATGACACATTCTCCCTTGATAAGATCATCAGACTGAGAGGCCTCAGGTCTGCTCATCATATAAACTCGTCCTCCTGCTTAGGGCTTGGTAACATGAACATTGCTTACCGAAGGCTTCACCTTCGCTTGATTACAATCCCTCGAGATGTGACCAGGCTTTCTACATCTAATGCAAATGATTTCCCTTATCGTATAGTCCCTTGTCAAATGGCCATTTCCACACTTCACACATTTTGTTGTCGGTGCCACAGTCTAGCCAAAATGATTGCCACTAGGACCTCCTTCACGTGGTTGATGTTGTTGTTGTTGGCTTCCCGATGGCCTTGAATACGGTTTCGCTGAAATCGGTTGTTGTTGTTGCTTCCTCCCCTTTGGAACCTAGATGGTCCAAAGTTACGGTTCCTTGTATCTCGTGATGGCTCCAATTCTTCGAGTCTGCAACACATATCCATCAATGCTGAGAATTGGTTCATTCTCATTGGCAGTGCTCCCTTCTTCAACTCAACCCTTAAACCTTCCTCAAACTTATGACATTTCCAAACCTCATCAGGCTGGATCTAGAGATACCGTGAGAACTTAGATAAGCTCTCAAACTTTGTTGTGTACTCATTAACTGTCATTCCACCTTGCCTTAATCTAAGGAATTCCATCTCCTTGGCGTGCCTTGCAATATCCAAAAAATACTTTTCCAGAAATGCATCACAAAATACCTCTCAGGTGATTTACTGTCCTTCTACTTGTAGTACTCTCCGAGTTGCTTTCCACCAATTTTCACCATCACCCATCAACATAAAAGTGGCATAAGTCACCTTGCGGTCATCCACATATCCCATTCCTTCGAAGATCTTCTCCAGCTCTTGTATCCATAGACTTGCCTTTTCCGGATCAAACTCACCTTTGAAATGTGGCAGATTGTTTCGACGGAACTCTGACAAATTCTAGACATCAGCATTTGCTTCTTATTGTTGTGCAGCTCGTTGATTTTGTTGCACAATTACGTCTACCATATGCTGAATTGCTTATGCAATCGTTGTCAATGGGTCATCATTGCATCCCATGTTCACACGTGCACCTCTATTACGAGACATAGCTTTCTTCACCAGTAACCAAAAACACAATAAGAGTCAGATGTAACCTTTTAGGATTTAAACACAAAGAATCACACAACACAAGTAAAACAGACCTAACCACAAAAACCCAAAAGACTCTAACTGGAGCTCCGATACCAACTAATGTAACACCCACCATAGGGTATCACACTTAAGACTAATCCTAATATAACTTACCTAAGTTGTAAAAGAATTAATCTTGTAAAACATTGATTTTAAAATTACGTTTGCGTAATAACTGAAAATAAACTCGTCATAATTTACATACATATTGAAACATTGTTTACAAATAATTTACATAAATACACACTTACTCCTAAAGGATAAGATATACAATACACACGACAAAGCATAAAATACTAAACTATAACCTCTAAAAACCAGACTAAGGATTAGGGCCCTCGGAAGGATCCTCCTCCTCAGTATCATCACTAAAGAATCCTGGCGGATACATCATACACCGGGCTTGTGTCCTAGCAGACGACACCATAGAATCCTCTTGTGGGGTATAGATACTACCACCCCAAAGTTCCCGAATAGGCATCGAGAACTCCAAACAAACTGAAACATTCATTGACACGACTAGAACTCTATCTTGTGTCCCACTAAGGTTCATAGTCTAGTCCCCGGTATATACAAAATGCTCACTACCCATATCAAATCTGCAAGCATCAGTTCCCCCATGGAACTATACTGTAACAAAACCAAGCACTTGACGCCTCGCCACCATAAAAGTAAACACAATGGAAACTATCAAGTATGGTAAATAGAATCTCCTGCCTTATTGTCTCCATGATCTTCGATAAGCATATGCAATAAAGTAGAAAATATAACAAAGAAGTGAGTTCCCCTACATCAATACCAGTATGGCAATATAGAAATTACAATAGATGTACACATGCAATATTAACACATTGAATCATGTTATCACATTAAAGGTAACATATTGTATAACACAAATATCACATCAATATGCAAATCAACTATGCATATGTACATAGACCAATTCCTACTCCATGGAGCTAATTACAATTTTGAGAGAAAGATAGGGAGTACATGTCTGTATATCGTTAGCCTCAAATCATGTGCCAATATATCATATCATGGTGTGCAACATGGCTAATACAAGACACTCTCAACCAATCATGAAAAGAGTAGCAACTCCGTCAAGACTGTCAATGTGTTTGCATAGGATACCGCAACACAAAGGTGCTACCAACTGGCTACATATGACATTCCATACCCCGACGTCTACAAGATCACTGAAGATTGTAACTACGCAATTCTTACCCACACGAAGGTATAAATTCAATCTCCTAGGCAAACTTGCCTTAACCAAATAAGCTGACACGTTTTTCTATGCATGATGTATGATTCAAAAACACATACAAACATCATTGTCACAGTATTTCACATACACACGCCATCTCTTGGTGGTATCACTTTCCAACACAACTGGACCCACCACAACATCTCGACAGCAAACTGTTGTTATTTCCAATCGCGTGAACATTTTATCGCGTTTTCACAATCGTAGAGCATTTTTCTTACGTTTTCAAATCGCGTAAGTATTTTTCAACATTTTTACAATTGCAAAAATATTTTCAAATGTTTTCTAAATCACGTAGAGATTTTTAAACATTTTCTCAATCGCGTTATGATTTTAAATCATTTTCTCAGTCAGGTAGCTTAAAAATCACTGTTTTGAAAGCGCGTAAGGGTTTTCTAATATTTTTCATTCGCGTAGAATATTTCTTAGCTTTCTAAACTTATTTTTGAAACTTTTCACATAAAGTAAATATTTTGGCTTTATTTACCATATTCTACTACTAAAAATTCTTTAAGTAGTATTTTCCATGATTTCTCACAAAATTATACTAAACTTATTCTAAAAATTAGTTTACTTCCTTTTTATGTATAAAAACCTATTAAATTAATTTATTGTTAATTAAATACCTAAATCTACACTTAGTAAAATAATTTTGGATCTAGTAGATCAAAAATAAGTATGTTGGCCGAAATCCCCTCTATGCTTCATAAATCATATTTAATCATTTTCTATCACATAATTCTTTGTAAAAACCCTTAATCCAATTTCTCATCATTAAATCACTTAATCCATGATTAGGAAAATAATTTAGAATATTTTGCTTTCTTTGTGGTGTTGAGGCCATGAGCCTCCATGGGTTCATTGGAACCTTCATACTCATTCTCATCATATAATTCATATTGTGCCATAATCAAGAATCAGCATGCTTCCATATTCACATACTTAAGCATATAATCAAAGCCAATAACGCATACCAACCAAAAATCATCACAAACAAAGCAAGCTTAAACCACACAAGTGAATAAATCCTTATGAATTTTTTACCACAAACAAGCCATTCCCTCACCACCAACACTTGGTTGATGAGGTTAATCTCCCTCTTACCTTAAGGAAGACAATATCCTCTTAGTTGCTTTCTCCAAAGATTTCGTGTAGCTTCCAAAGAAAATCCTAACAAGTTTAAACCAACACAAAGTCATAAACTAAGCTTGAAAAAGAGAAACCATGGATCAAACATGGCTTAGAAACTCAAGAACTAAACTTTGAATCAAAAAACAAGGCTTTTACCTTTAAGAGTAGAAAACTCAAGCTTGATTTCCAAGTACTGGGTGGATGAACTAGGTGAAACTTATAACATGAAAGGTGTTTAGAATCTTGTCTAGGTTTAGAAAGTGGTGTTGGATGAAATTATAGAAGTTTGGAAGTTAGTTCTTGGAGTGGTGGCTGGGAGCTTCAAAGGTGGGGAGAAATGGAGTTTTTGGCTAAGTTAGGAAGAAATGATAATGGATAGAAAGTGTAACACCTCGAAAATTAGCCATTATCACAGTAACAATGAAATTGTACTATTTTATGATTTCTGAGTGTTATAAAATTATTTTGACTGTTTCGTGTCGTATTTGATTGTTTTGAGAGATTTGCTCCATATCAGTAAAATAATAATTTTCTGGCCGGGAAAAATGTTTACGCATTTATTTGGAGTCGGGGGATCTTACTAAACCTAATTCTGAGAGAGGCATGTCACAATCTTTTAATTTTTAGAATTTATCTGTGGAATAAAAATATTTTATATTTTTATTATTATTTTATTATCCAGTGGATGATACCTACTGACTTATGAGCAGTAGCCTCTATCCAGTGGACAATAAGAATTGGTAAAGCCTTTAAGCATTACTGATAATGGACCAATTGGAATCAAGTCAATGTTTCTGACTTGGAAATCTCTAAACCAATAAGAATAGGTCAATAAAATAGGCTTGAATTTATAAACCAATGAGATGTAGTCAAATTAAGTGGTTGGACTAGTTACTTGGTAACTAAATGACTTAACTAGGTTAGTTTATGTTCTATGTAGTAACCAAATAGGATGGAAACTTAGTTTGTTATTCCTTAGGGTTTCTAGTTACAAGAAGCTTCTACAATGTTCAAGAATGGATGACTAACATCAAGGTAACTAACTAGTTAGTAATGTAACTAGGAAGCTTAACTAAGTTAGCTTGATAGAATTAGGAAAACCTAACTAGAATTTAAGCTTAAGTTTGTGTGGAAAACTAAATGAACCAAACCTAGTTAGTTCCCTAAGTACCACATGATTTTGGTGGAGTCTAGGGTTTTCTAGAACATTTGATTCAAGTATAGAAAACTATTTAGTTAGCAATATAACTAATTATCCTAACTAAGTTAGCTTAAGTGTACATAGAAACTAAATGCAGTTAGTAACTTAGTTAGCATCCTATGACCACCATTAGGTTAGAACCTTCATGAACATGTGACTAAGGCATGATTAAGCCAATTAGAACCAAGCTTAGGGGAGAAGCTTTGCATGTGAACCTTTGATACAAGCTAAGGTTAGGATGGAGTCTTGGAGAGTCAAAGAAAATGGCCACCTCCTTTGGTGAGTTCTATGGCTATCACCAAGTGAAACCAAGTGTTTACACTTCATTCTTCATCTTCACCAAGTCTAAGAAGCCTTTTTTCTCTAATCTTTTTCTTACAAAAATAAAAAACTCCATTGTTGTTCTTTGGAGAGCTCTCGGCAGCCACACCATTAACTAACTTTTACTCACCTATAATTTTATCCAATATCATTTCCTAAACCTAAATCATATTCTAAACAACTTTCTTGTTGTGAGTTTTCACAAAATCCACCATCTTGAGCTTGAAATCCAAGCTTAAATTTTCTACCAAAAAGGGTAAACTTCTTATTTCTTCACCCAATCTTTTAGTTTTGATTTTCTAAGCCATGATTGATCCATGGTTTATCTATTTCTAAGCTTGTTGTTGATTTTAAAATTTGTTTAAGATTTTTAGGGTTTTTCCAAGGAGCTTCATGAAAATCATAGGAGGGAAAACTTGAAGGATTTGTCTCATCTTTAAGGTAAGAGAGAGATTTATCTCACCAACCAAGTATGGTGGTGAGAGATGTATTTGTTTATGAAGGATGGTGAATCCATGTGAGGGT
Source organism: Ormosia emarginata (assembly GCA_029884605.1). Taxonomy (NCBI): domain Eukaryota; kingdom Viridiplantae; phylum Streptophyta; class Magnoliopsida; order Fabales; family Fabaceae; genus Ormosia; species Ormosia emarginata. The sequence continues at coordinate 18,075,878 of JAQQTP010000074.1, read as the reverse complement.
TCATTATCCATGGTTGTGTAACTTATTTGTGGATGTTTATGTGCTTTGATTTATTTGTTTATGCTTTGTATGCTTTGCATGCTTTATTGTTTTCTTTATGGTATGCTTATAATATGTATGATGAGAATATATTATGGATTGCTATGATAGTAGTGAATAAGGAAAATAATTTCGGTTCTAATGACCAAGACGTTCACGGCCTCAACACCTCAAAATAGGTGTTTTCAAATTAAGATTTTTATGAATGATAAAATTGAATGATTAGAAGGAAAAGGAAAAGAAAAGATATGATGGTTCCAATGACCATGTAGTTAAGGTTTTGAAGGTTTCAAATAGTTTACTTTATGTAAAATTATGATTTAGAAATGAAAAGTTAATCGATTTAGTATAAGAAATTAATAAAAGGATTTAAGAAATGGAAGAGAAATACTTTGTCACTTGAAAGATGAAGATTTCGTTTATAAGAGAAAAAGAGAGGTTGAACGTGTTTGAACCTTAACTTATTTTAAAAAGAACTGAGTTTTAGAATTGATTTACAAATTATGATAAATACGTTGGTGACTTAAAATTTACTAATGTATAGCTCACTCATTGGATTTTTGAGCGCGTTAGGAAATTTTAAGTGAGAAAATATGGAAAAGTAAAGCGAGAAATGGTATGAATTTTTAGAAAGGTCGAAATGAAATTTAAAAGGTTGAGAAATATTTTACGTAGTGGAAAAATGGTAAAAAATGCTTTTCATAACTTAAAAACGTGATTTTTAAGCTACGCGATTTCAAAAACATTGAAAAATCACTATGCGATTGAAAAATGATGGAATATTTTTACGCGATTGAAAAAACAATGAAAAATCGCTACGTGATTGGAAAAACGCGATAAAAGTGTTGCGCGAATGACAAAACACGATAATATGATTACACGAATGAATATACAGTAGGATTACTGTTGGACCAATGTATGACCTTGTATGAGAAATGACGAGTTTTACCTGTGATTGGCTTTGGTGCATTAAACATGCATTGGAAAGGTCCGATGGACTGGATAAGGCCATTGACCTAGGAGAAAATACACCTCTTGAGTGGGTGCGATATGCATAGTGTAGGTCACTTGTTGACCTTGGGGGTGTTGGGGTGCGGGTTGTCCACAATGGGTAGTTAGTAGCTCTTCTATACTGTGGATTAGACCGATGCAACACACCGATGATCCGGACTGAGACACTATTCTTAATCAAGATCCGATAAAGATTGTCGTTTATATACTAGATGTGCAAACACTTATGAGAATTGTGGCACGTGGTCCGTGACATGTTGGTACAGAAAGATCTTTTGGATCAATCTCTCTGACCTGAGTTTATAGCTTCATGGAGTAGGAAAATGAATCAATGAGCACATGCATAATATGGACATGTTTGAATATTTAATGATACATTGTCTATCAAGCGTTGATAAAATGTTGTATGGAATGATTATATTACTATTTACTATATCTGTATTACGGAATGATATATCTGTATGATGTATTGTCTGTATTATCTCTGTGCTATCATGTTGGTATTGACGTAGATAATCTCACCTCTTTGTATGCCTATTCTTGTATGATATTTATATTTGGTAAAGACGCTGAGCAAGGTACTGAGCAAGCAGGCGGAGAGGAATAGATTCCTATTGAGGAAACTGAGTTCTGATTAGATGGCAACCCGGTCGAGTTTCTTTGGATATGTGAGACTACATTTTCATGGTGGAGATGGTGCGTGGCATATTATTCCCAATGAGGAGGGACTAATATATCAAGGACATTTGATGGTCAACATGAGCAGGATATTTCATGGAGATCCGTTCTTTTCTGTCACTATTTATGTACATGTAGAATTTTTGTTGTCAATTAGGCAGTATTGGGGTGGTGGGTACCACATCCCAACATAGATTAGTATAATGTCGTCTGCATGGACACCGGTCCGTAGGACTTCGCGTCAAGTTGGATTCCTTCCTGCTGAGGAACCTGAGGAGGACCCGTCTGAAGGTTCTGCTGTCTAGTCATACTTGGGCAAGTATGTTAGTTTTAAATAATGTTCATATACTTTTGAGAACTATGTCTATAAATATTTAAGTGTGTCAGTACTGAGACTTATTTATATGATGTATATTATTTGTGATGTTGTTTAGAATTTTATATCCTGCTAAGTTTATTTTATTAATATTCCAGAAATTTTATAACTTATATTTACATTACAAATCATATTTTATAATTATTTCGGTAATTTGGTAATTAAGTAACATAAATGTGATACCCTACGATGGGTGTTATAGAAAGCTTATGACATAAAGTGATATTAACTTAAATGAAGTCTTCTAAAATGCATGCATTAGCCGTGGAAAGCTCTCACAAAGGGTGTAAGAGACTTAGCCTCCAAGTTTATGACTAGCACATGGTTTCATATGGCTTATGTCATTAAGTGATCATGCAGTGATCACATTAGATGATTAATTTGTTCATGAACCTCCTAGAACACCAAGGTGGTTGTGTGACTCATGGAGAAAAGGTAACTAGGCTTTTGATTCAATTAGTTCCTAACTAACTTAAGCTAACTTAGTTGATTCAATTTGTTTCATAGCTAACCATTTAGTTACATAGGTGAGTTATGAATTCTAGAAGGTAATAGAACCTCCATAATACCGTGGAGCCCTAATGAGTAACAAACTAAGTTTGCGCCATTTAGTTACTACATAGACTTTAGGCTAACTTAGTTAGATTACTTAGTTGCATGGCTAACTAGACTAGCCATTATTGTTGACCACTTCTCATTGGCTTAGAAATTCAAGCCATTTATATTGACTTAATCTTATTGGTTCACCACTTTGTGAGTCACAAAGACTTTTCCGGGTCTATTGTTCAATGGGCAGAAGGTACTGCTCACAAGTTAGTAGGTACTGTCCAATAGATAATAAAATATGAAATATTTTTATTTCACAGATAAATTCTAAAAATTAAAAGATCAAGACACGTATCTCTTGGATTTAGGTTTAGTAAGCTCCCCCGGCTCTGAATAAATCAACAAAGGTTTTTCCCGGCCTGAAAGTTATTATTTTCCTGGCTCGGAATAAATTACACACAACGATCAAAAACATTCACAAAAGAGTCAAAATAAAATTACAGCACATAGAAATAAAAAAATAGTACAATTCAATCATTATTAAGAAATAGCAAATTTTGGGGTGTTACACAACTTGTAACATCCCAATACTGAGAATCTGGTATATCGCTTATATACCTAGATAAGCAGTATTAGCTATGCTACTTCTAGCCCATAACAACAACTAACCCATATCATTCATTCACATAAATCAATATGGAGAACCTGAAGAACAAAACAATACATATACATATATATCATCAGTCTCTCAAAGGCATGGTGTAATACATAACATTTACAAACTCAAGGTAGCAAGAAATAAATATCCAATATATTTATTTCAATAAACAATATAAACTACGCTAGTTCTTCTGCTACTTCGGTTTCCCTTTACATGTACCTGGATTTACATGGAACACATAGGGGTGAGAAATCACAATTTCTTAGTATTCGCATACTAAGACCAGTAGTTAATCATTTACAACAAATAATGAACTGAACACATTAATAATCAAAACAATATGAATATTCAGAAATCAATAATATCAAAAGATCGCCCATACAATCCTAAGATATTTTCAATCAATCAACCAATCAATCACTCAAGCCATGATAATTGCCCATACAATTGTTGTAACACCCTGGAAAATATGTTAGGTTTGTATATGGATACGGAGGTAGCCTAACACTTGTTTAACATGTCTGTTGAGTTTTGTGACTTTCTGAACATGTTTAGGCACTTTGCTACAACGCTATGTGTGGAAAATAGTTGTTTTTAGCTTCGAAAGTGGCTTAAACTGCTTAGTTAGTGGAAATAAATGTGGAGAGTTTATTTCTAGGTCACAAATGTGTGAACTGTGCTACAGATAAATTTTAAGGTTAATCGAGGTTAGTTTAGTATTTTTTAAGTATACTTATTGTGTGTTTTAATACCAGATTGACTGTCAACAGATATGAAAAATTATAGAAATGGTGAAACATATTTTTAATGAATCATAGGATTTATTTTAGGTTTGTTGGAAGTGAGAGAACTGGATTTGGTGAAATCTGAGTGTTCTTAGCAGATCAGAATTTTTGGTACAACTTAATATCCATCTTATAAGTAGCAAAGTGAGACTTTGCTACTCATTTCCCACGGTTGGGAGAGCTAAAAACAGAGGAGAAGAGAGAAAAGAGAAAAAGGAAAGGAATAAGGAAGGATAAGGAATAGGAAGAAGGAAAAGGAATTAAGTGGAGCTTGGATCTTCCATGGCCATCCTTGGCTTCATCTTCATCTTGTCTACAAAAGGTAGGGGGAAGTTTGTTTTACATCTTGACTTCATCTTCTTCATTTGGTTTATGGGGACTTGATGGAGGATATGGGGTTTTGAAGTGTGAGAATTGTATTATGATAGTAAATGCATGAATCTTGTTAGAAAGCTAGAGAATATCATGTTTTTGGTTTAATAAAGGAAGAAGTTGGATTTCCAGCCTAGGAATACCTTGGTTCCCATTTTAGGTTATAAATGGGGATTTTTTGTTTAGGGTGATGATGGATGCGTGTTTTAAGTGATTAAGCGAAATTAAAAGTGGAATAAGAGTTGTTATGTGTAGTTGAACCTTGTGGAAGGTTGGAAATCACATGGATATGAAGTTTGAGTGATTGGAAGAGGGGTGAGTTCCAATGGAACAGTACCGGAATCTGCAGAATTCTGCAGATTTCATTCTGGGCAGCCAAAGCTTGAGCACTGGGAGATGGGCGCCTGAGTGCCCACTGTCCAGAAGGGAATTGCGTGATGTAATGTACCCAATGCTTGGGTGCTGGGATTCGAGTGCCTAAGCGCGTGTGTAACGCTAGAGCGCCAGGAAGTGAGTGCTTGAGCACTGAAGCATGGGAAAATATGGGCTAGTTTTGCCCAGTCAGCGCTTGTATAACATCCCGGGACTGCCTGTAGGATTGATGAGTGTCTCCACAAACCAACACAGGTCTTTTCAGTATGCTTTGTCCTCACTCACACGCATCCTAAGAAACTTCCCAGGAGGTCACCCATCCCACAATTGCTCCAAGTCAAGCACGCTTAACCATGGAGTTCTTATATTCTAGGCTCCCGAAAAGAAGTTACAACTTATTGATATGCCTACGCCTAATCAATTCCTTCAAGTCATCCTCAACTATGCAGTTCCATACCTGCACAGTCTCTGAATCCCTCTCATTCTAGTGTGTATTCAGTTGATTCATGGGACCCTTTTCCAAAATGTACACAAAAAAAATGTGTACCTACCCCAAGAGATACAAATATATATATACCTATCAATCCAATAATACGTCAGGCTCCCACAAAAATAAACGGACAGCCATCAGTAGCCATCGATTTAAAAACAGTCTCTAAGACTGACGAGAATGAGAAGGAACCGTAGATGGGTCCTCCTCAAGGTCCTCATCATCTGACGAGACATCCATTGGAATGATGGAACAACAGGCAGGAGCCCGAGCAGTGGACAAGAAAGAGTCATCACGTGGGGTATAATACATATCCGCCCACATGTCTCTCACAGGCAGGTAGAATTCCAGCCATACAAAGGCATGGAAATAAAAAATAGAAGCATCATAACGTCCCCACGCTAAGGATACCGTCAGTTCGCCATGGTATACACAACGATCAGTCTGCACGTTTATATGCCAGCAATCCGGACCACCATGAAAGTTGGTCTGCACGTAACCAAAGAATTCACGAGGGCGAAATGACATCCTTAGCAGCCTCGATCTTAGTCAAGATATGACTAGAAACCTTGAAACTCAGTGGTCCCAATCTCATTAATTTCAATCCATCACAAATTTTACAATGGCAATAAGAATCAAATCTATCTAACAAATCAATTAAAAGAATGAAAATTTAAAGAATCAATTATAAGAAAAATGAAATAGCAAGAGTAACCCCTATTAGGGTTTCTCACAAATCTTCAAACAACAAGTCTCCAACCACCATTTTTGGTTGAATAGAGTGTTGGGAATTTGCGGATCAAAGTCTCGCAGCGGAATAACAGAATTCCCTCACAGGATCCATGCGAAAAATCCATAATCCGAGGTTTTAAAATTTTACCTCTTGAAGCGTGATGACCAAGCGAGGTGAATCACCAACACCGTAATAGCGACGATGTTTCTGCGGTATCCACACGAACAGGACTTGCAAAAGGAGTCACGCCTCATTCGTAGTGCTAGCTGCGAAGAGAGAGAAGAAGAAGACCTCACTATCTCTCACTCACTTTCGTAGGTGCGGCTAGGGTTGTGATGTAGCCTAGTAGCAGCCCCTTAGCGATTACTATTTATAATAGTGGCTGCCTTAAGTGAATGTGAGCGGTAGAAAAGGTAAGTGGTGCAACCCTAAACCCATCCGTCATGAGTTAGGCCCACAATTGAATCCGAGTCCAACTTGGATTCGATTACTCCAATTTAGTCTGTTTCTAAGTGTGCGACCTAGAGTTCTCATGACGTTGGTAGTAATATTAAAATCTCATTTTAATATTACAAACGATGTTGAGGTATCTAGCAACACATCACTCATGCTACCCAAGTAATGAGAATGTCGGTGATTTGACATAACCTATCGTGACCAATGTTTCCGTGTAGTTTAGTCCCTTTGTCCGGATATCCAAATTGAACACAAGGCATGGAACGTGTCACCCTTGTTTAGTTCAATCTTCGGTTTCTGATTCCCGAGTAGACATAGTAATGACAAATGAGATCAATATCTCATATTGACTCATTTGAGCATGGCCATGCATTTCATAGTCTCACTCAATCGGGGGCCCGAAGATATCACTCCTCGTTATGTAGGAGGGACAAATCCCATCTAGGTCACTCACATCCCTCCACATGTATCGCGGTATGTCTAATAACCAACTTTATAATCATCTTGTTACAATGACGTTTGATGGCATTAAAACACACAAATCCTCATGTAAATCGTAGTGATTTCTCAACCACATACACCATTATCACTATGAGAATTGCTTATGACACTCACGTAACGATCCACGTAGCGTTCTCATGGCGGATCATTACTCTAATATGTATCTATGTGTAGACTTGATATCTCATATCCATGACCCGTGAGATGTGGTCATCGATCTACGCAATACTAGTCTCAAAGCATTATTGTTGTCCTAATTAACAATAATACTTGACTAGGGACATTTAAGAATAGTGTTTTATCCAATAGGATCTCACGATCAAGTCATCCACTTGATGTCCTATGGTATCAAATTTACTATTCTAAGGACTTTATCATGTTTACCAAAAAAAGAACATAATAAATGAAATGCCTCATATAAAATATCATAATATAATGTATGTAAATACAAACAAAACGTATTGGCCACTAGGGCATACACCAACATAGAGTGGTCTCCTTCTTACCAAAGAGGAGAGCACGAAAATAGCCTTCAAAGTGCTCCTTGTGATTTCGGTTTTGGCTCCTCAAAACCCTAGAAAATAACCTCAAAGAATCAACACCATAACTTGAAAAGAAAAGCATCCTTGACCATGAAAATGGTCTTGGAACACGAAAAGGAGAAGAGAAGAGAAGAAAGTTGTGATTTCTACCTTAAAGTCTCAAACTTTGATCTTGAAGAAGGATAGTGAAGATGAAAGATTTTGATGTAGGGTATGAAAGGAAAAAGACTTAGAATGATGAAGAGAAGCTAGAAATGAAATTAATGAAGCAAAAAAATGAAAATGGTGATGGTGGAAGTCGTAACTCAAAATGGAGAGAAAAGAAAATAGAAGATTTAGGTGAAGTCTTGTGAATGAAAGTGGTAGAGATGATGATGGAGAGTAAGGATATGTGGTTGATGAAGAGAAAAGATGAAGAGATCAAATGGTGAAGGGGCTGGAATTTTTGGATGGCTATGGAGTTTCTAGAGAGAAGGGAGAGCAAAGAAGAAGATGAAGTGGTAGAGAGAGAAGTACCTAGGTTAAAGTGAGTGAGATATTTTTGTGAGATAGGTTAAAGTGATGGAGGCAAATTTCCCCCCCTTTTCCCTAGTGAGAGCCGCGGCAATGGAGAGAGAGAAGAGGGAAATTGACAAGCTTCTCAAGCAAGCTGAAGGTAGTCATGTCATTTTTTTAGGTCAAAGCTTCTAGAAACTTGATTAAAATAACAATATATTTGAATTAAAGTGGATTTGTTATGACATAAAGTAAATTACATTGGGATAAGGTGATAGGATTTTTATTACATGCTATTATCCATTGGATAATAGTTACAGTCGACAGAAGTCAGTATTAATTAATCTGACAGATAAATTTTACACAGTGTTTCATTATTTTATCTGTTAGAATTTTCTCATAAAATGTGAAACCTCATGAACTGTGTCCGGCCTCGGGTTTAGTAAGATCCCCCGTCGATGTTTTCATAGTTCAAGGTTCTCGAAGAAAATACCTCGTTTCTCCAGTTCCGCTTAATGCACACACAAAACGAGAAATATATTAAAATATTCTGCGTTTTAGAAAAATTCCCAAAAAATTCTAAAAAATTACAAATATTATAAAACGACTATTCGTCCTATAATTTTCCAATTTTTGGAATGTTACAGTTATTTTTCTGACTCTGTCCAATGTGCACATAAAATGAGAAATATATTAAAATATTTAACGTTCTAAAAAAAATTCAGAAAAATTCCAGAAAATCATAAATATTATAAAATGAATATCGATAGCAGAATAAATAAATTTTCGGGTGTTACAACTCTCCCCAACAAATAAGAATTTCATCCTCAAAATTTTTCATACCTTAAAATAATTCGGGATATTGCTCCTTCATTTTGTCCTCCAGTTCCCATGTTGTATCTCCATTTGCTTCGTTCCAAACTACTTTCACCAGCACAATGTCTTTCCCTCTGAGTTGCTTTATCCTCCTATCCTCAATTCTTACAGGAGTTGTCTCATAAGTCAAGTTTTCCTTTAATTGTACCGAATCGGTGCTATGACATGATCAGGACTTGGAACATATTTTCTAAGTTGTGACATATGAAAGACATTATGGAGATTTGAAAGAAAATGGGGTAAAGCTATTTGGTAAGCAACAGGACCTACTCGACGAAGAATTTGGTATAGTCCAAGGAATTTTGGAGTGAGTTTTCTAGATTTTAGAACACGACCGACCCCAGTCGTAGGTGTGACTTTCAAGAAGACATGCTCTCCTTCTTCGAACCTAAGAGGTTTCCTTCTTTTGTCCACATAACTCTTTTGCCGACTCTGAGCCGTTCTCACTTTCTCCTGAATCATTTTGACCTTTTCGGTTGTCTATTGAATAAGTTCAGGTCCAACAGTAAGTCATTCTCCATCTTGATACCAACATAATGGTGTTCGACACCTTCGTCCATATAGAGCTTCATAGGGTGCCATCCCTATACTTGAATGATAACTGTTGTTGTAGGTGAATTCTACCAATGGTAAGATTTCATCCTAACTTCCAGTCTACTCTATAGCACAAGCTCTCAACAAATCTTCTAACGACTGAATTGTTCTTTCTGATTAACCATCAGTCTGTGGATGGTATGCAGAACTTAATCACAACTTCGTTCCCATAGCCTTTTGAAGACCCTGCCAAAACTTTGATATAAACCTCGGATCTTTGTAAGAAATAATACTTGTGGGTACACCATGAAGTCTAATAATCTCACCAATATGTATATGAGTCAACTTATCCAACAGATATCTTATGTTGATCGGCAAAAAGTGGACTGACTTTATAAGTCGATCCACAATTACCCATATTGAGTCATATCATTTCCTTGTCCTTGGCAACCCGACAACAAAATCCATGGCGATACTATCCCATTTCCACTTGGGAATAGCCAATGGTTGTAACATTCTAGCTGGTCATTGGTGTTCAATCTTCGTCTTCTGGCAAACCAAACAAGATGATACGCATCTAGCAATATCTCTTTTCATTTCATGCCACCAAAATAATTTCTTCAAGTCTTGATACATTTTGGTCATACCCAGATGCATACTCAACTGACTCGAATGAGCATGTTCAAGTATGTACTTCCTGAGTTCCTCATCCTTAGGCACACAGACTCTACCTTGGAATCTCATAATTCCATCATTTCCTTCCTTCAGTGTTGATACACTGCCCTGCCTTATCAATTCTCTTTCCTCTTGCAGGAACTTATCGGTCTTCTGTTTTTCTCGAATATCATCCATTAAGTCATTCAAGATAGTGACTATATTCATGCAGATTCTTCCCGGTGTTAACTCCACAAATGGCCATATATCTCTGAATTGTTCTATTAGGTCTTTCTCTCTGATCATCATGGTAGAAACACTAACCGTCTTCCTACTCAAAGCATCGGCCACCACATTCGCCTTTCCCGGATGATACTGAAGTTGGAAATCATAATCTTTCAGAAATTCTAGCCATCTTCGTTGCCTCATATTTAGCTCCTTTTGATCATATAGGTATTTCAAACTCTTGTGGTCACTAAAGACATTGAATGTTGCTCCATACAAGTAATGCCTCCATATCTTCAATGTAAACACCACGGCAGCTAACTCCAAATCGTGCGTTGGGTTGTTCTTCTCATGCACTCGTAATTGTCTTGAGGCATAAGCCACCACCTTTCCATTTTGCATAAGGACGCACCCCAAACCTTGATATGAAGCGTCACAGTACACTTCAAACGGTTCGTTTGGATTAGGCAGAACTAACACAGGTGATGTAGTCAGTCTCTTTTTCAACTCTTGGAAACTTTCTTCGCAAGCATCCGTCCATTCAAACGCTTGATTCTTTCTGGTGAGTTGAGTGAGTGGTCCAATGATTTTTGAAAATCCTTCAATAAACCTCCGGTAGTATCCAACTAATCCAACAAAGCTTTAGATTTTCATCGCCGTCGTTGGCCTTTCCCATTGTAGCACAACTTCTACTTTTGAAGGATCCACAGCTATTCCTTCCTTTGAGATCACATGACCCAAGAATTTCACTTCATCTAACCAAAACTCACATTTGGATAATTTCGCATATAGCTCTTTTTCCTTCAAAATCTGGAGTATTGTACTGAGATGTTCAGTATGATCCCCCTAATTTTGTGAATAGATCAAGATATCGTCGATGAAAACAACGATGAATCTGTCCAAATAAGGACGAAAGATCATATTCATATAGTCCATAAATATTGCAGGCGCATTAGTCACACAAAAGGCATCACCAAGTACTCGTAATGTCCATATCGAGTACGAAAAGTCATCTTGGGAATATCTTCCACTTTCACTCTAATTTGGTGATAACCCTATCGTAGATCGATCTTTGAAAACACAGCTGCTCCCTTTAATTGGTCCATCAAGTCATCTATCCTCGGCAATGGATACTTATTCTTGATCGTGACTTTGTTCAACTGACGATAATCCACGCACAATCTTAAAGTACCATCTTTCTTCTTAACCAACAACACAGGTGCTCCCCAGGGTGACACACTGGGTCTAACGGATTGTTTTTCCAGAAGTTCTTCTAATTGCTTCTTAAGTTCCACTAGCTCTACTAGTGCCATACGGTAAGGCGCTATAGAAATAGGGCTGGCTCCTGGTACAAAGTCAATAGCAAATTTGACTTCTCGTTCCGGTGGCAAGCCAGGTACATCATCAGGGAAAACTTCAGGAAGTTCTCGTACAACAGAGATTGCGTCCACATCAACTTCACTCTCGACTTTCAAAGAAGATAACAACATGTATCCTCGAGCTCCTTCTTTCAAGAAAGCTTTCACTTGATTGGCGGTCAAAAATGTAGAATCCTCATCCAAAGGGAAAACTATTATTTTTCTAGAACAGTCTAACAGGATATGGTTAGCAGATAACCAATCCATTCCTAATATCACATCTAATTGAGATAATGGTAAATAGATCAAATCGACAGAAAAGATTCGACCTTCCATAGTTAAAGGACAACTTAGGCAGACTTTAGCAGTAACGACAGGTTTTGCAGTAGGAGTCGAAATAGTCAAATCAAAAGGTAAAGAAGACACAGGCAATCCAAGTCTTTTCACACAGTCATATGAAATGAAAGAATGAGTAGCACTAGAATCATACAGTACAATTAAAAGATTACCTTCAATGATACCTTCTCCTTGTATCAGATCCTCGGAGTTAGAGGCCTCAACACCACTCAGGGTATAGACTCTGCCTCTAGCTTGTGGTTTAGAAGTCTTAGCAGCATTGACGGATGGTTCTGCCTTGGTCTGGTTATAGTCTCGAGAAACATGACCAGGTTTCCCGCACCAAAAGCAAATAATTCCTTTGATTGTGCAGTCTCTTGTAAAGTGCTCCTTTCCGCACTTCATACACCTTGGAGTAGTTGCAACATTCTGACCCATCTTTCCTGGACTTCTAGTTGGGCTTCCTCCTTGAGGTCTTTGTGGCTATTGGCTTCCAGATGGTCTGGAATAGGGCTTCTTTTGATAACGACTTGCATTACCACCACCTCCTCTTTGGGACCGAATTGGCCCAAAATTCTTGTTTCTCGCATCACGCGCTTGATCCAAGCTTTCCAACCGACAGCATGTGTCAAGTAGCTGAGAAAATTAAGTAATCTTCAGAGCTATGACAATCCTCTTCACTTCATGCCTTAGACCTTCTTCGAACTTTCGGCGCTTCTAGATCTCATTTGGTTGATGTTGAAAGTAAGTCGAAAATCTTGACAAACTCTCAAACTTGGCAGCGTATTCGCTAACCGTCATACCTCCTTGCCGCAAACTCAAAAATTCCATTTCTTTCGCATGCCTAGCACTCTCAGGAAAATACTTGTTCAAGAACCTTTCCTTGAACACCTCCCAAGTTATCACTCTATTTGCAGCTTGCAGCAACCTTTGTTACCCAGTCCACCAATGCTCAGCGTCTCCTATCAGCATGTATGCAGCATAGGTCACCTTCCTATCGTCAGCACAATTCATACTAGCAAATATTTTCTCCAGCTCTTGGATCCACAATGTAGCTTTCTCTGGATCAAACTCCCCTTTAAACTGTGGAGGGTTAGCACGACAAAATCCCTCTAAGTTCTGAATATCCGCCGTAGCTTCTAGCTATTGTGCAACTCTAGCCTGTTGTTGAGTTGTCTGCTAGTTCTGCTGTAGCATTGCCTCAGCCATCTTTTGTATTGCCTCTATGGCAGCAACCATATCACCTCTACAAGCCATCGCTTCTTTTCAAATTAAACTATGCGAAACACAGAGAAAATCAGATGTATCCTTATGAATACCAAACAACAAAAATCACAGAGAATCACACAGCACAAACAAGATAGTCCAAAACCACATGACCCAAAAGAAAACATAACTGGGAGCTCTGATACTAAGACAGTGTAATGCCCCTTTTTCCTAGTCCAATACTCGCGAAGAAGGAACATCACACTATTATATTTATATAATCGTGAAAACCTAAGGTAAAATTATACTGCGAAAAATAGTACTTGTTTTGAATTTCAAAAACCCGGTGTATTAATGCTGGTTTAATTTATCTTAAAACTTTTGCCATATTCTTATTATATTATCATTATTACATTTTTGTAAGTCATTGTAAGTAGTACAATAGTAAACTAGAAAAATCCCTGTTGTAGCAAAACTTCAAACACTGAACAGTTATAATACAGTCAACAGAAATTAAACCATACATCGAAACTACATTATCATAATCATACGTACAAGCCTGTATTAATTATATTTCCAAAATGTACACACAAAAAAAACAAAATGTGTACCTACCCCAAGAGATACAAATATATATATACCCATCAATCCAATAATACGTCAGGCTCCTACAAAAATAAATGGACAGCCATCAGTAGCCATCGATTTAAAAACAGTCTCTAAGACTGACGAGAATGAGAAGGAACCATAGATGGGTTCTCCTCAGGGTCCTCATCGTCTGACGAGACATCCATCGGAATGACGGAACAACGGGTAGGAGCCCGAGCAGTGGACAAGAAAGAGTTGTCACGTGGGGTATAATACATATCCGCCCATATGTCTCTCATAGGCAGGTAGAATTCCAGCCATACAAAGGCATGGAAATAAAAAATAGAAGCATTATAATGTCCGCATGCTAACAACACCATCAGTTCGCCATGGTATACACAATGATTAGTCTACACGTTGATATGCCAGCAATCCGGACCACCATGAAAGTTGATCCGCACATAACCAAAGAATCCACGAGGGCGAAATGACATCCTCAACAGCCTCGATCTCAGTCAAGATACGGCTAGAAACCCTGAAACTCAGTGGTTTCCATGTCCTCCTCACGAATGTCTTCGGACAATCATATACATAATGGCAGAATATACAGTAAAGAGGTAAGATACTCATCATTCATTACCAATAATAGCAGCAAGAAACTAAACGGCGCTAAACGCCCAAATAGAACACAGTTTATACATTTAAGCACCACAGTATTAAAAATTTACAGTGAAAGCAAAATAACAACATTTAAATAATAGAGATACCATCAGCGGTCAATAGTTCAGGTAACCAACAATTTTTACAGAAATAATAGTAAGCATGCTTCACAATTAATAATGCTCATGCTCAACGAGTTATGCGACTGACAGCTCACAATGCAAAAGTGTCTCAAAAACCTACTCCATGGAGCTAGACATAAACATTTTCGGAGCGAATGATCAAGGAGTAATACTAGTATATTTGTTAGCCTCAGGAAAATATAGTGTGCTTTATTTCATAAAAATGTTTGCGCAATGGCTTATACATGGTACCTCGACAGTTGATCGCGATATAGGATAGCGCCTCAGACAGGATCGTCAGTGTGTCGCATTGGTCTATCCCACGGCCCCAGGGAGCTACCACTGTCTATTGTGAGACACCTACACCCCGATGTCCCTAGGGTCAACAACATATGACACCTACGCTTAGTCTATTCACACCCGCACAAAGGTGTTATTTGAACTCCTAGGCATACATAGCCTTTCTAACAACGTCCAACGGATAATACACATGCATGATGACACAATGTCGAATCATGTATGCTTATCATGATGTTTCACTATGATACATTTATATGCATACGTACACAAATTCATTTATTGATATCGTCACATCAAGGTGTGTTGGTAGTCCATATTCGTCAAATGTTCATCCCACATAAGGGTCCACAATAGCACAGAGTCAATATTTATGTCATTATTGCTTTCTAATTTTCATTCATCATTATGGTCCACATTATGGGTTCCACTTTATCAAGTTACATGTTATTGATTTAATGTGACAACTTTGGGTCACTTTAATTCCTTATATCCAGGGCATTCAAGAGTCTTTGAATTTCCATTAGTTCATCGAGTTAATCCATTCCTATATTATTTAAGTCAAAACCGTGGCCCTCATTGAGTTCTTAAGTCCAATGTCTATTTTCATTTTTTTTTTATTTTTTTATACATTAGTGTTTCATTATTAATTTACTTTATGTGTTTATTTCAAGTTCTCCCAAACTCACACACTCATGTTCTTTCTCTTGATTCAAATTCTCCAAGTTACTAAATTAGGTCTCTGATTAAGTATCATTACACATTATGAATCCCTAATTATCTTCTAACGTCCAATTTATCAATTCCTTCATCCAAGTCACAATTTTTCACCATGTTACTCCTTCATGGCCGTGAGCCTTATGAAGATTAGGGTTCTAATAATTTTCATTTTTTTTCCACTTCTTCATTAATCCTTAATCACTTAATTAACACCAATCCATTAATCTTTAAAATTTTGAGCACCAACACCCCACCAAGGAGGGCGTGGCCGTGAGACTCCATGCCTCAAGCAAGGGGCTTTTGTCCCAACCTCATTAATTTCAATCCATCACAATTTTTACAATGGCAATAAGAATCAAATCTATCTAACAAATCAATTAAAAGAATGAAAATTTAAAGAATCAATTATAAGAAAAATGAAATAGCAAGAGTAACCCCTATTAGGGTTTCTCACAAATCTTCAAACAACAAGTCTCCAACCACCATTTTTGGTTGAATAGAGTGGTCTCCCTCTTACCAAAGAGGAGAGCATGAAAATAGCCTCCAAAGTGCTCCTTGTGATTTCGGTTTTGGCTCCTCAAAACCCTAGAAAACAACCTCAAAGAATCAACACCATAACTTGAAAAGAAAAGCATCCTTGACCATGAAAATGGTCTTGGAACACGAAAAGGAGAAGAGAAGAGAAGAAAGTTGTGATTTCTACCTTAAAGTCTCAAACTTTGATCTTGAAGAAGGATGGTGAAGATGAAAGATTTTGATGTAGGGTATGAAAGGAAAAAGACTTAGAATGATGAAGAGAAGCTAGAAATGAAATTAATGAAGCAAGAAAATGAAAATGGTGATGGTGGAAGTGGTAACCCGAAATGGAGAGAAAAAGAAATGGAAGATTTTGCTGAAGTCTTGTGAATGAAAATGGTAGAGATGATGATGGAGAGTTAGGATATGTGGTTGATGAAGAGAAAAGAAGAAGAGATCAAATGGTGAAGGGGCTGGAATTTTTGGATGGCTATGGAGTTTCTAGAGAGAAGGGAGAGCAAAGAAGAAGATGAAGTGGTAGAGAGAGGAGTACCTAGGTTAAAGTGAGTGAGATATTTTTGTGAGATAGGTTAAAGTGATGGAGGCAAATTTCCCCCCCTTTTCCCTAGTGAGAGTCGCGGCAATGGAGAGAGAGAAGAGGGAAATTGACAAGCTTCTCAAGCAAGCTAAGGGTAGTCATGTCATTTTTTTAGGTCAAAGTTTCTAGAAACTTGATTAAAATAGCAATATATTTGAATTAAAGTAGATTTATTATGACATAAAGTAGATTACATTGGGATAAGGTGATAGAATTTTTATTACATGCTATTATCCATTAGATAATAGTTACAGTCGATAGAAGTTAGTATCAAATAATCTGACAGATAAATTTTACGCAGTGTTTCATTATTTTATCTATTAGAATTTTCTCGTAAAACGTAAAACCTCATGAACTGTATCCGGCCTCGGGTTTAGTAAGATCCCCCGTCAACGTTTTCATAGTTCAAGGTTCTCGGAGAAAATACCTCATTTCTCCGGCTCCGCTTAATGCGTACGCAAAACGAGGAATATATTAAAATATTCTGCATTTTCGAAAAATTCCCAAAAATTTTCCAAAAATTACAAATATTATAAAATGACTATTCGTCCTATAATTTTCCAATTTTTGGAACATTACAGTTATTTTCCTGACTCTGTCTAATGTGCATGCAAAACGAGAAATATATTAAAATATTTCGCGTTCTCAGAAAATTCCAGAAAAATTCTAGAAAATCATAAATATTATAAAATGAATATCGATAGCTGAATAAATAAATTTTGGGGTGTTACAGCTTGAGCGCTGGATGATTGAGTGGCTGAGCACCAAGATCAGGATTCACCAGGAACCTTATTTTGTTGAACTAGAGTTTCTAATTGGTATAGTTTCTTATTTTGTGCTTCTTAATGAGTGTTGAGGCTCTAATATAAGTATTTAATAAAGTGAAAACATGATAAATCAAAGTGATTTGTAATGCTAATTATGTGAGGTAGTTAGGCATGGATATATATATGTATATTGTGAAATGTGATTTGAGAAAGTGAGTTTCCATAAGTGTTGGAATCACTTATGTTTACTGTTTTAAGACTGTTGAATTACTTTTAATAGTATTTGGATAAAATGTGTTGTAAAATGAACTTGATGTGCATATAAATCAATTGTGGAACTAATTATGTGATGTAATTAGTAATTGTTTTGCATGATGTGATTATGAAACTTGGTTTAGGTGAATGGTATACCCTTTATGTGTGATGAGTTAATAAGGATGGATTTCCTTATGATTCCGAGGATGGACTTCCTCTCCATTTTTGAAGACCATGTAGTTGATGGATTTCACTATCCGGAGTGTTGTTTTCTAGATGGACTTCCAGTGCTTGTCCAAGGTTATGGATATGACTTCCATTACTTTGTTCAAGACTCATGCACTCATAGCATTACCATGAACTTGGTATCATGCATTATTCATTTTATACTTAAGTTATTGCACAGGCATACACACTAGACATAACTTGGCATAGCATGGCAATTGTATGGGCGGTTGTCGTCATTCATTGAAACTTCATGACATGCAATTGTATGGGCGGTTGCGTACTTCTGAGATGGGAGTGTTATTGTGCTTCTGTGATTGAAGTGTTAAGTCAGTAAATATGTAATATTTATGAATGTATGACTGCTGGTATTGGAATACTTCTACTGAGATGTGATTTTTCACCCCGATTGTGTTGCCATGTAAATCTAGGTGCGAGTTCTTCAACAAGAGAAATAGAAGCTTGGAGTACTTAGCTTAGGGTAGCTAGGTAGTTTCTTTTAAAATGTTGTGCATGTTGTATTTATCAGAAGTACAGATATGGTGTAATATTTATATATTTATTCAAGGCTCATATTTTCTATATAATAATGTTATGTTATATTGAAAATCGCATCGTTGTGAAGTAGCAGGTCCGAATCTAACTACTGTGGTAGTATACTATGGTTATTAAATTCAGGATGTTACAATTGTCAACTGTGCAATACTTTATGTAATGAGGTATGATTATGCTCAAACAAATTACTAATATAATGATTATGCAATGCTAGTGCAGGTTTTAAGATTTGAAAACACAAGCTACTTGCTTAATTTCCCAGAAACCTCTGTCTCTTGTATATACAAAGTAGGATAAGCCAAAAGCCTAAATCCCACTTGGCAATAGGTAAACACCTTCCCCTTATCAAAGTAAGAGTACTATTATCACCCCTATACTGGTAACCCTGACCATAATAGTATACTTGCTATGATAATCTAGATCAACACCTTGTTCTCGAGCCATATGGTTGTGCACACCATGATAAGTTACAGTACATAGGAAACTAACAAGTACCAAGTTTAAAAACCAAGTATCAAGAACTATCTTAATTCACAATTAAGACATATCACAAGATTCTCTTAACCAAATGACTAACCAATACTAACCAATACTAACCAATACTAATACACATAGGTCTTAGCATCACCTATCCTACAAGGTAGCAAGAACTATGTAACTAGTATTTCATTATCTAAAACTTCTCACAATCACTTCACAAGTGATTTCCAAGTCAACCTCATGTTGATCAAAGTTTTAGATAGTCCCTGAGGCATTCTAACTCATAGATTTGCCTAAGGTCTCATTGTAACACCCCAAAAATTTATTTGTTTTATTATAAATACTCATTTCATAATATTTGTGATTTTTTGAAATTTTTCTGGATTTTTCTAAGAACGTGAAATATTTTAATATTATTCCTTATTTTGCGTGCACATTGGGCAGAGTCGGGAAAACGACTATAACGCTCTGAAAGTTGGAATACTTTATGATGAATAGCCGTTTTATAATATTTGTGATTTTTGAAAATTTTCTGGAATTCTTTCGGAAACGTTGAATATTTTAATATATTTTTTGTTTTGCGTGTGCACTGAGCGGAGCTAGGAAAATAAGATATTTTCTCTGAGAACCTTAAACTGTGGAAACGTCGATGGGGGATCTTACTAAACCCGATGTCGGACACAGTTTATGAGATTTCACGTTTCTCAAAAAAATTTTAATAGATAAAATAATAAAATACTGTATAAATTTCATCAGTCAAATTAATTAATATTGACTTCTGTCGACTATAACTATTATCCATTGGATAATAGCATGTGATGAAAATCCTATCACATTATCCTAATGCAATCTACTTTATGTCTAATCAAGTCACTTTAATTCAAATTTTGTACACTATTCAAGAAGCTTCATTGAGAAGCTTTGCCCAAAAGACTATTGTACCCCTTGGCTTACATGAGAAGCTAGCAAATCTCCCTCTCTTCTCTCCTTAATGCCGCAGCAACACCAAGCCCAAAGGGGGGGGGGGAATTTGACTTACTCACTTAACCTAAACACTTTCAAAGATATCTCACTTTACTTAATCACTTATCTCTCTAAAATTTAATCTTCTTCTTTTGCTCTCCCTTCTTTCTAAAACTCCTCCATTGCTATGGTTTTCAGCCCCCACACTCCACCATTTTTCTTCATCATTTCTCTTCACTAAACACATTTCCTTACTCCTCTTCATCTTCTCTACCACTTCTCTTTAGAAAATTTCTCCAAAATCTAACCTTTTCTCCATTGTCTTCCACGGTAAAGATTCAAGCTTTAATGTGAAGTTTTGGTTTTTCTTCTTATTTCTCTTCATTTTTGTGATCAAGGGTCTCTTTGATAACCATGAATCCATTTTTCTTCAACATTTGATGTTGGTTCATTTTCTTGAAAACCCTAGCATTTTTGGAGCCTTAAAACCAAATTCTCAAGAGGCTTGGAGGAGACCATTTTCGTGATTCTCCAATAGGTAAGAGGGAGATTACTCACTTCACCCAACATTGGTGGTGAGGGAACCCTTGTGTGTTCATGTGTTTTATGATTTTTGGTTGCTTATGTGTTCTTGGAAATCGATTGATGTTTGATTTGTGATTTTGAGTGGATTGGAGTTGTTAAATGAGCTTGATCATGTTAGGGTTGCTAAATGGGAAATGTGGAGTTCCTTACTCTAATATGAAGGCCACGGTTTTGAGAAAACTTTGGGTTGGAAAAAATTGGTTTCTTACACATAATGAATTGAAGCTATGAAATTAAAGATTGAATGTCAATGTTGGAACCTTGAGATGGAAAGTTTTAAGAGTTTATTACCCACTTTGAAGCCACAATTTTGACCCTAAAAATGTGGGAATTAGATTGATCTTGATAAATCAAAATTTAAGTGAACCAATAATAAGAAACTAATGCATGAAAATAGAATTAAACATTGGACTTGAGACCTAATGATGGTTACGGTTTTGGCTTGAATAATGAGGAAATGGATTGACTTTGATGAACTAAAATTTAATTGAATTGATACTAAGAAACTAATTCATAAAATGGAAGAATTAAATTGAATAATAACCCTTAGAGGGCCATAGTTTTGAAGAGGTAAATTACCTAAAATTTGTCATAATTAATCAAGTATAAGACTTTCAAAAAGTAAACTCGCAAAGTGGACTTGTGATAGTGGATGGACACTTGAAATATGTATTGACATGGAAATTGATTCTATGCTATCGTGGACCTCTATGTGAGCAAAACTGTTGTTGATATGTACTTCTGAAAATTGATAAACTATGTATGATTATATATTAATATTGAGAATATCATGATGTGATGATATCGAGAAATGAATATGTATGTGTATATATGTAAATATACCATTGTGATATGCTATGATGAATGCATCATTGATGAACATACATGATTGGACATTGAGTCGTCATGCATATGTGTTGTTCGTTGGACATTGTTAGAAAGGCTATGTATGCCTAGAAGTTTGAATAACACCTATGTGTGGGTGCGAACAGACTAAGCGTAGGTGTCATATGTTGTTGACCCTGGAGGCGTCAGGGTGTGGGTGTCTCACAATAGATAGTGGTAGCTCCACTAGGGTCGTGGGATAGACCAATGTGACACACCGATGATCTTGTCTGAGATGTTGTCCTATATCACGATCAACTATCGAAGTGCCATGTATAAGCCATTGCGCAAACATTTTTATGAGATAAAGCACACTGTATTTTTAAGGCTAACGATATACTGGCATTATTCCTTGATCATTCACTCCGAAAATGTTTATGTCTAGCTCCATGGAGTAGGAATTTTTGGTACCCTTTGCATTTCACATTGTGAGTCTCATAATACATTGACCATGAGCATTTATAACTGCCTGATTATCTGAATTATCGACTGTTGAGAATACTGTTGTTAGTTGCCTGTTTTTGTAATTTCTTGTTACTGCTCTATCTTTACTGTTATTTATCTGTTATGGATGACTCTATTACTATTTATTGTTATTCTACTTTTACTGTTAATTTTAATATTGTTGTGATTAAATGCATAAATTGTGCTATATGGCATCCAGCGCCGTATTATTTTCTTGCTGCCAATTTGGTACTGAAAGCTGGGTGTCTCACCTCTTTCTGTATTTCTATATTTTCTGTTTATTTGTATGATTTTGAAAAGATGAGCGCAAAGAAGAGGAAGCCCCTGAGTTTCCAGGTTTCTGGCTATATCTCGACTAAGATCGTAGTTGCTGAGGATAACGTCTCATCCCTATGGATTTTTTGGCTACGTGCTGATCAACTTTCACGGAGGTCCTGATTGTTGGCACATCAACGTGCAGACCGACCGTTGCATGTACCATGGCGAGCTGACTGTGTCCATGGCATGGGGCCGTTACGACGCCTCTATTTTTTATTTTCATGCTTTTGTGTGGTTGGAGTTTTACCTACCCAAAAGGGACATGTGAGCTGACATGTATTACACCCCACGTGACGACTCATTTTTGTCCACTGCTCGAGCTCCCGCCCGTTGCTCTGTCGCTCTGATGGATGTTTTATCGGATGAAGAGGACCTCAAGGAGGACCTTTCTACGGTCCCTTCTCGATCTCGTTAGTCTTAGGGACTGTTCCTATCAGTGGCTACTGATGGCTATCCGTTATCTTTTTGGGGGAGCCTGACATATATGCTAGATTTGATGGGTGTATATTTGTATCTCTTTGGATGGGTACATCTTTTGCTTCTTTTTGTGTATGAATATATACAATATCTTTTTGGGGAGCTCGACATCTTATGCATATATATATATATATATATATATATATATATATATATATATATATATATATATATATATATATATATATATATATATATGTGTATGATTTATCTTGCGTTGTTAAATTTTATTTATTGCGACCATTTCAGTTATTATTTCTATACGCGATAGTTTTTTTTTTTTTTAAATAAGCCTTTTGACTCTACTTGGTAATGATAATAATTCATTATATTAATTAATTTTAGAATAAAAAATATATTGTGACGATTGTAAAGGAATTTAAATAACCATAAAATGAATTGGGTCAATGAAATTAAAAACAATTACTGTTTTTCGCATTTTAGATTTAGTTTATTTCGATTTATGTTTTATTCTACTATAGTGCGATGTCCCTTCTTCGTGGGTATTTAGAAAAAGGGGCGTTACACTGTCTTGGTATCAGAGCCCCCGGTTTAGATTTTCTTTTGGGTCATGTGGTTTTGGAGTGTCTTATTTGTGCTGTGTGAACTCTCTGTGTTTGGTATTCTACAAGGATACATTTGACTTTTCTCTATGCTTTGTGTAGTTTAATTTGAGAGAAAGTATGGCTTGCAGAGGAGACATGGCTGCTGCTATAGAAGCGATACAAAAAATGGCTGAAGCAATGTTGCAGCAAAATCAGCAAATGGCTCAACAACAGGCTAGAGCTGCACAACAACTGGAGGCTACAACTCATACTAGTGATTTGAGTTTACATCCGGGGATGGCCAAGATGTACCAAGACTTGAAGAGGTTGTTTTGGTGGCCAAGGATGAAAACAGACGTAGCGGAACGTGTGGAGTCTTGTCTGGTTTGTCAGAAGGCGAAAGTGGAACATCAGAGACCAGCTGGTATGTTGCAACCATTAGCTATTCTAGAATGGAAGTGGGATAGTATCTCAATGGATTTCATTACTGGTTTGCCAAAAACGAGGAAAGGTCATGATTCAATATGGGTTATAGTCGATAGGCTTACGAAGTCAGCTTATTTCTTGCCAATTAATATTAAGTATTCATTGGAAAGATCAACCCATTTATACATCAGTGAGATTGTGAGGTTACATGGTGTACCTACATGTATAGTTTCTAACAGAGATCTGAGGTTTACATCGAGGTTTTGGCGAAGTTTACAAGCAACCATGGGAACTAAGTTGCGGTTGAGTTCAACTTATCATCTGCAAACTGATGGTCAAACAGAGAGAACTATACAGTCTTTAGAAGATCTGTTGCATGCTTGTGTTTTAGAGCAACGAGGAAGTTGGGATGAATTTTTATCTTTGATAGAATTCACCTACAACAATAGTTTTCATGCAAGTATAGGGATGGCACCCTATGAGGCGTTGTATGGAAGGCGTTGTCGAACACCGTTGTGTTGGTACCAAGATAGGGAAAGTATGACTATTAGACCAGATCTTGTACAACAGACTACAGAGAAGGTAAAGATGATACAAGAGAAGATGAAGACGACGCAAAGCAGACAGAAGAGTTATGCGGATAAACGAAGACGACCTCTTGAATTTGAGGAAGGTGAGCATATATTTCTAAGAGTGACTCCTACGACCGGTGTCGGAAGAGTTATTAAATCTAAGAAGCTTACTCCTAAGTTCATTGGACTGTATCAAATTATCCGATGTATAGGTCCTGTAGCGTATCAGAATGCTTTGCCGCCTTTTCTATCAAATCTGCATGATGTATTTCATGTATCTCAGCTAAGGAAATATGTTCCGGATCTGACGCATGTTATACAACCAGACGAAGTGCAGCTGAAGGAGAATCTGACTTATGAGACTTTACCTGTTAGAATAGAGGACAGAAAAGTAAAGCAGCTTCGAGGGAAGGTGATCGAGTTGGTGAAGGTCATATGGAACGATGTGACGGGTGATGCTACCTGGGAAATCGAGGACAAAATGAGGGAGCAATATCCCCAAATGTTTGATGAATAACAAATTTCGAGGATGAAATTTTTTGTTTGTTGGGGAGAGTTGTAACACCCTAAACTTTTGGGTGAATTACCGTTGTGTCCCGAATGTACTGTTTGATGTTTTTCAACTTTAGGATTAATGATCGTTGTGTCCTTTTTGTACTGTTTGTTATTTTTCTGTATGAATTACTGTTTTATATTATTGTCTGTGATTTTATTTGGACTTTTTGTGTGATTTGCTCCGGGACAGGAAAATAATATTTTCCGGGCCAGGGAAATCTTAATTTAATTATTTGGAACTGGGGGATCTTACTAAACCCAATTCTGAATGATACGGTTAGTAATCTTTTAATTTTTAGGATTTAACTGTAAAATAAAATAATTTTATATTATTATAATATTATTTTATTAGTCAGTACAAATAAGCGGTAATGGACCCGAAAATATTTTGCGGGACCCACATTTAGTAAAAACTTAATAGGATTAGTAGCTTAATTAAGCATCATTAGTGGTGGAACATTCAAGAGCATGTGACAAGGCTTAATGACAAGGATTAGTGACTAGGCTTAGATTAACCAATGAGAGCTAAGCTTGGTGATCAAGTTTTAATCCTCACCATTGATCATTCCTAAGGCTTGGATGGAGCCAACCAAGTGGGCACCTCCTTGCCATTGAAGTCCACGACCATGCACCACTTTGGAGGGTAATTATCACTTGATTTTCTAACACTTTCTCTCTTCTCTCTCTTCCAAAAATACCAAACTCCATTGTTGTCTTCTTGAAGGTCTATTCGGCCAAACACCATTTCTCACCATCCATCCACCTAAAATTTTATCCAACCAACTTTTCTAAACCTAAACACAATTCTAAGAACATCTCTAGTTGAGAGTTCTTGCAAAATCCTTCATCTTGGGCTTGAAAACCTACTTGGGAGATTTTACCTAGAAGGTGAAATTTCTTGTTTTTCATTTCTAAATTCTTTTTCAAAGTTCTAAGCCATGATTGATCCATGGTTTAAGCTTTCTTTCATGTTATAACTTGTAGAATTTTGTTTAAGCTTGATAGGTGTCTTGGAGGGTGAAAACCGAAACCCTAGAAAGGAGTGAAAGAGTATTTGTCTTCATTTAAGGTAAGAGAAAGACTTTAATCTTATCATCCTTGGGTGGTGGTAAGAAGATGGAAATTGTTTGTGATTGTAGAATCCATAAGGATTCATTTGTGTGTTTGTTATTAGCTTTTCTATTTGTGATTTGTATTAATTTGCATGTCTACAAGCTTTGAAATATTGTATGTGTTAGTAGATGCATGTGTAAATATTAGGATGTGAACAACATGTCAAGGATTGCATGAGTGTTCCAAAGAACACACCATCAAGGCTCACGACCTCAACCAAAAAGGAGAACCAAAATGTTCTAATTAATTTTCTAATATTGTGATTTAATTAACCTAGGAAAATTAACAAGATACAAAATGGTTTAAAGCAAGAAAAAAATGAATTTAGAGATCAAATCTCAAATCTAGGTATTTCGGCCAATATGCCATAACTAAATGTTTATGATTTTCTAAAGCTATTATCACTTAAAAAGAAGTAATAAATACTAAAAGAAATTTTTCTACAATGAGTTTTGAAGAAATAAATTAATTAGAATTAACTTTAAGAAGTTAAAACTAATGATTTTACTGTTAGAAGAAAATATAGTAGCTTTTGTAAATTTCTAACATATAGCTCATATTATATTTTGAAGCATGTTAGTGGTTTTCAAAAGTTAAATTATACGGTTAAAAATTAAGTAAAAGGAATTTTTACAGAAAAGTTAGAAAACCATTATTATAAGTTTCTAAACAAAGTACTGTCAATTTTTAGTAAAAACGGACAAATAAGATAGAAAAGATGTTCAAAAGATAGTATACGGTATGAAAAATATTCTACGGAGTTTAAACGTACTAAATATTATTTCTGTTTATTTAAACAGTAATTTTTAAGGAATTCGGACAAGAAAATAATTTAAAAATCTTACGCGATTGAGAAAACGTGTTAAAAATTTTACGCGATTTTAAAAACAGTAAAATATATTTACGCGATTTAAAAACGTTTGTAAAAACGACAGAATTGTGAAAAACGCGATAAAATTTCTACGCGATTGATTTTTATTGTCGGGCTAAGTGGTGAACCGGACGAGGTTGTGAAACAATATTTGTCCAGTGGGACTTCTTCAGTATTTATTTCTGCCATGAGGGCATGAGTTTTTGCCATGAGGGCATGAGTTTTTGCCATTGAGGGCATTTGCGTAAATACACATATTTGTACCATTGAGGGTATTTTGGTAATTTTTCTATCATGCATTGAGTTAATGCCAATTTTTGGTGGATTGATTGACGAGGTGAATCACATCGTGTTGTCGGTGCGATAAATGTAGTGTGGTTCATTTTCTTTATGGACTTGGAGACGTTAGTGTGCGGTATCCTATATGTGGACAGTTGGTCACTCCTCTGGGCCGTGGTAACTGGCAACACACTAATGGACTCGACACACACTATATTTAATCGAGATCTTGTAAAGTCTAATAGTACATTACCTGTAGTGACACGACGTTAGACAATGTGCTACACCACGCCATGTGACTGTGGGCTATAGACGCAACGTGAGACTGCGGAATAGTTTGGTTGGGCAGCCATGGTACTAATAGATTTTGCGGGTCATTCTCTCTGATGTTTGTATGTGTTTAGCTCCATGGAGTAGGATCGTGTCATATTGCATATGTATCCGTGTTGTACATCAGTATATTTTTATTTGTGATATCATATATATTTAATTCTTATATTATATCTGGGATATACTGTATTTATGTTTTGTTGTTATGACATTCTATATTGTATGAACTGTTTTATCTGCTGTATTGTCGTTTTCTTATTTACCATGTTTGTGATGATTTAGATTGTCTTACCTCTTTCTTGTATGTGTTCTCTGTATATTTTAAATTATATGATAAAGAGTTTGAGGAAGAGGAACAGCCTCTTGAGTATGAGTATCCAGAGGAGGGGGAAGAGCAGCGAGCCGAAGATCAGTTCTACGAGCAAGAACCATCCGATCATCCATATCCATTGGATTGATTGTGTGGATATGATGCTACCAGGTTTCTTTGGATTTGTGCAACTTGAGTTTCAAGGAGGCTCTGAAGCCTGACGTCTGCGAGAGGATCATGATTCGGTGACGTACGTAGGGCGTCTGACTGTGACCGTACGTACGGAGTTTGATGGAATGCTGATCTTTTCTACTTTGTTGTATTTACATGTGGAGTGGTCGCTATCTCTTAGGCGTCATTGGGGCGGTATGTTTGATGCGCCTAGCGAGATTAGCAGCGTATCGACTGCACAGACTCGTGTCCGTAGAGGGTCGAGGCATCCTGGATATCTATCACCTGAAGTTTCATCTGAGAGTGATCCTTCAGAGGGTTAGATATTTATGATGTGTACTTGGGCGCGTCTGCGTTTATATATATTTGACCTTTTACTGTTTTGTTTACTGTTTTAGTTTAAATATAGATAGTTGTAAATTATTTGTATAACTTATAACTAAAACCATATGTATATTATGTGTGATGTTGGTTTGTTTATTTTGTGTTTCCACGTTATTTTATTTAATACTATTCTGTTTAATAAGAAGAATTTTTACAACCGTAATATTATGTTACAAATGTTTTACAACTTGGGTAGTTTTTATTTATCTTTCTGTTATTTTATTTATAAATGTGACATCCCCACAAGGGTGTTACAAATTCTGGCAAGAAATGAGAGAGTTGATGAGGCAAGGCAAAGAAACAGAATTTGAGGAAGGAACGGACAAAATTCTAAGATTCCGGGGTAGAGTCTGTATTCCCCGTGACCAAGAGCTTAAAAGGTATATTGTGGATCATGCTCACACAAGCAAGCTGAATATGCATCCGGGCATAATGAAGATGTACCAAGACTTGAAGAAGTTGTTCTGGTGGCACGGAATGAAAAGTGACGTCACTAGATGTGTATCGACTTGTCTAGTTTGTCAGAAAGCCAAAGTGGAACATCAAAAACCTGCAGGATTGCTGCAACCATTGTCTATTCCCGAATGGAAATGATACAGCATTGCAATGGATTTCGTTGTGGGTTTGCCAAGGACAAAGAGAGGACACGACTCGATCTGGGTAATAGTGGATTGACTCACAAAGTCAGTTCATTTCCTCCCGATCAATATAAGGTACAGTCTGGAGAAGCTGACCCAGCTATACATTGGAGAGATCGTTAGACTGCATGGTGTGCCTACGAGCATTGTTTCGGATAGGGATCTGAGATTTACTTTGAAGTTCTGGAAGAGCCTACAGGCATCGTTGGGAACAAAATTACGTCTAAGTTCGGCGTACCACCCACAAACCGATGGTCAATCAGAAATAACGATCCAATCTTTAGAAGATTTCCTTAGAGCTTGTACTATAGAACAAACTGGAAGTTGGGATGAAGTTTTGCCATTGATAGAATTCACCTACAATAAAAGTTACCATTCAAGTATAGGGATGGCGCCCTATGAAGCTTTATATGGATGACGGTGTCGGACACCATTATATTGGTACCAAGACGGCGAGCGTCTCACGATTGGACCGGATATCATTCAGCAGACAACTAAGAAGGTCAAAATGATTCAAGAGAAGATGAGGACTGCCCAGAGCCGGCAAAAGAATTATGTGGATAAGAGGAGAAAGCCTCTTGAGTTTGAGGAAGGTGAGCATGTATTCTTGAAAGTCACACCTACGACTGGGGTCGGCCGGGCTTTGAAATCTAGAAAACTCACTCCAAAATTTCTTGGACCTTACCAAATTCTTCGCCAAATAGGTCCAGTAGCCTACCAGATAGCCTTACCCCCTTTTCTTTCCAACATACACAATGTCTTCCATGTGTCGCAACTGCGTAAATATTTACCTGACCCAAGTCATGTCTTAGCACCGGACACAGTACAATTAAAAGAGAACTTGACCTATGAGACGCTTCCTGTGAGAATCGAGGATCGATGGATAAGGCAACTTAGAGACAAGGAAATTTTATTAGTAAAGGTGATCTGGAATGAAACAACTGGTGATGCAACTTGGGAACTGGAAGACAAGATGAGGGAGCAACACCCATAACTATTCTGAGGTACGTAAATTTCGAGGACGAAATTTCTTTTTAGTGGGGGAGTGTTGTAACACCCCAAAAAGTGTTTGTTTAATTATGAATGTTCATTTTATAATATTCTTGATTTTTAGGAATTTTTCTGGAATTTTTCGGATACGTTGAATATTTTAGTATATTTCTCATTTTACGTGCACACTAAGCAGAGACCTGCAGATGTCAGTGTAACGCTCCGTAAATCATTTATTTTATCATGGATAGTCATTTTCTAATATTTGTGATATATGTGAATTCTTTCAGAATTTTTCAGAAATGACGAATATTTTAATATATTTTTCATTTTGCGTGCACATTGAGCGGAGCCGGGAAGATGCAATACTTTCCCTGTGGCTGGTAAACTCTAAATTGTGGACATGCCGACGGGGGATCTTACTAAACCTGAGGCCGGGCACAATTTACGAGGTTTATATTTTTTGAGATTTTTACCTGCTAAATGAAGTCGCGAAATCGTAAAATCATCCGATGGACAATAAAATATTCTTTTCATCATCTGTAAGTCTTCTACACTGGGGGAAAAATAATACTGACAGTGTAAATATTCATTTGTGCTAGTGTGCCCAATTAAGAGATAACCTTACTTTCACTTTATCGTGAAACGTGCAAAACTTCTCTTGTAAGCTTGGAGGAAGCTTCTAGGAAATTTCCTTTCCCTCTTTCCCAATGCAAGAAGCCATCTCCCTCTTCTCTCTCTTCATGCACAGCTGGAGCACCAATTTTGGGGGGGGGGGAATTGTTTTGTTTCACTTAATTAACCATAATACATAATTTCAAAATTTCACCTAATGCACCTTCTCTCTCTACTTTCACTTTCTTCTTCATTTTAGATTTTCTCCTCCTTCTCTCTAGGAGCTCCACGGCTAGCAGCCCTCTCCCCCCTCATCCATCACAAAATTTCCATCCAACCCCATTTTCTTAATCCTCTCCATCTCCTAAACACTTTTCTTGCTTGTGGCTCTTTGAAAATCCACCATTTTCACCATCTTCTTCAAGCTTCAAGCTTAGGGTTTTTTGGGTAAGCTTCTTCATTCTTCACTTTCTTTTCTCATTTTTGTTTTTATGGTCCTCTTGGTGACCATCCATGCTTTATTTTTCAAGCATTGGTGCTATTTTGATGAAGTTGAATTTCTAGGGTTTTTGGTGGTGCCCAATCCGAAAATTACAAGAAGTTCTTGGAGGTTCCTCTTGTTTTCTTCACTTTGGTAAGAGGAAGACACTCCTCCTCAACCTCTATTAGCATCTAGGAACCTTGTTTGTGGTTGATTGTGAGAAAACCCTAATGAGGGTTATTCTTTGATTGCATGATTAGTATGTGTGCATGTTGTTTGCACTTGGTTTATGTTATTGGATTGATTGTTGATGTATATTGGTATATTGGAATGGATTGGAAGACATGAAATGGAAGAAATTAATGTGGGATTTTTTCTTGGGTGGCCACGGTTTTGGGGCTAAAAGTATGAGTTCTTTGTGAACAAATTAAAACAAGTGGATGACTTAATTAATCAAGTGTGTAATGTACAATCAATAGAATGGAAAAATTGGGAACATAATTCCCTAGGGAGGCCACGGCCTCTAGGGCCTTTTTAAGGCTTGATCATGAAATTTTGGTAACCTTTGAACTTGGATAATTAAATGATTAAATCATAAGTAATAGGTTAGAAGATTAGCAAATTGGAAGAACTAAATATACTTGGAGATTCATAAATTTTAAAGAACCAAGAATGAAACTTGTCATAAATCTTTAGGTAATTTTACAAGGGCAAGAACAAGAGAGTGTGAGACTTTGTGACCTTAGAATAACCTTCTAAGTGTAGGAGAATAAATTACATTAGGAAAATTTATCAAATTATAAGAATTCAATTAGAGATGAACTTTGTAAGAAAGGTAAATTTTAAATAAGAATTCATAATGGACCTAAAAAAAATGTATTACTTTATTTAATTTCAATAATATGATATTATGGGTCTGTGTGAGTGATCAATGATGTGTTGATGTTCACTTTGGCCAATTGTGGCATATTATGGAATAGTATGTAATGATGACCATACATGTTCATGCATAGAGTCTTATGCATTGTGAATGTCCTTTAGACTGTTGTTAAGGCCAAGTTGCCTAGGAGATTGAACACACCTTAGTGCGGGTGCGAGTAGACTAGTGTAGGTCATGTTATGACCTTTGGGGCGTCGAGGTGCGAGATCCTCGCAATGGGCGGTTGGTAGCTCTCCTGCCCGTGGGGTAAACCGATGCAAACGCACCGACGATCCGAACCGAGACACTGTCCAATATTGTGATCTAGTGTAGACTATCTGTATAATGCCTGGATGTGCACGTGGAAAACTATTGAGTTATAGCACTTTGGCCTCGGCAGCTGAGTTGCAGACGTGTCTCCTGATCTTTCTCTCCGATTGTTTGTGTCTAGCTCCATGGAGTAGGAAATTGAGTACTGTGTGCATATGCATCAAGAGATGTCATACCATCCGATACTTACTGCTTTATGTGGATTTGAATTATTTATTTATCATTATGATGAACGACTGCCTTGAGTTGCTTACCTGTTTACTGATGTATCTACTGTCTATCATTATTATTATTGCTCTTGAAATGCTATGTGGGCGCGATGCGCCGTTTGGTTTCTTGCTGCTATAATTGGTAATAATGGTAGGATCTCTTACCTCTTTCCTGCATTCCTGTTATTTGCTGCCTGTGCGTATATTGTGTCTATCGAAGATGACGGCAAGGAAGTTAGAGCTCCCGATTTCCCCGGCTTCTGGCCTGCTTAAGATTAGCACCTACTGTGGAACATGGAGGCACATATCCGCAGATTTCTAGGAGATGTGCTTCTGACCTTCCTTGGGGGGCCAGAGTGCTGGCACATTAACCTGAGTTCCGACCACTGTGTCTACCTGGGAGACGTATCGATCTCGCTGGCCTAGAGACGTCATGAGCCACCGATTCTTACCTGCTGCATCAGCTTGCGTTTGGAGTTTTATCTGCCCATCCGAGAAATGTGGGGTGATCGCTACTACATCCCGCAGGAGGACTCTTTTGATTCCACTGCTCGGGCTCCTGCCCGTGGCTCTATGGTCCCTATGGAGGTTTGCTCGGAGGAGGAGGACCTCGCGGAGGATCCTGGCATAATCCCTCCTCATTTGAGGGACTGACATTACTGGTAGCTGCTGATGTCTGCCAGTGTTTTATTTTGGGGGCCTGATGTTTCATTTTTGGTGGGCTGTATATTCTGATATCTTGGGGATGTATATGTATGATCCTTTGGGTAGGTATAGTTTTTCTTTTTGGAAGTTCCATGCTTATATCTAAAACATATTTGATATATATATATATATGTTCAGATGTAAGTTTTATCTTCTGTCTTACTCTTTATTGTTACTTACATTTCGTCACAACGTTGTATTAATTAACAAAAAAAATAATATATATGCCGCCATTTTACCCATGTAATAATGAATCAAACAAATTAATCTGGACTAAAATGAACAGGGTCTTAATTTAGAAAAATTTTATTTTTCGTATTTTTATTTGACAATGTGACGTTCCCTCCCAAAAAGGGGCGTTACAAAGGAAGTGATGGAATTTTAAGATTCTAAGGTAGGGTATATGTGGCTATAGATGAGAAACTCAAAAAGTATATACTGGAACATGCTCATTCAAGTTAGTTGAGTATGCATCTTGGTATGACCAAAATGTATCAAGACTTGAGGAAATTGTTTTGGTGGCATGGGATGAAAAGAGATATTGCTAGATGCGTATCGTCTTGCTTGGTTTTCCAAACAACGAAGATTGAGCATCAATGACCAGCTGGAATGCTACAACCTCTGACTATTCCTGAATGGAAATGGGATAGTATTGTCATAGACTTTGTTGCCGGACTGCCAAAGACTAGAAGGGGATGTGACTCTATATGGGTGATTATGGATCAACTTACGAAGTCAGCACACTTCTTGCCGATCAACATAAGATATTTGTTGGATAAGTTGACTCAAATATATATTGGTGAAATTGTCAGACTTCACGGTGTACCCATGAGTATTATTTTTTACAGAGATCTGAGGTATACATCAAAGTTCTGGCAGAGTCTTCAAGAGGCGATGGGGACAAAACTACGTCTAAGTTTTGCATTCCATCCGTAGACTGATGGTCAATTTGAGAGAACAATTCAGTCATTAGAGGATCTGCTGAGAGCTTGTGCTATAGAGCAAACTGGAAGTTGGGATGAAATCTTACCGTTGGTAGAATTCACCTACAACAACAGTTATCATTCAAGTATAGGGATGACACCCTATGAAGCTTTATATGGACGAAGGTGTCGAACACCTCTATGCTGGTATCAAGACGGGGAACGGCTTACCGTTGGACCTGAGCTTATTCAACAGACGATTGAGAAGGTCAAAATGATTCAGGAGAAGATGAAAATGGCTCAGAGTCGACAAAAGAACTATGCAGACAAAAGAAGGAAACCTCTTGAGTTTGAAGAAGGAGAGCATATGTTCTTGAAAGTCATGCCTACAACTGGGGTAGGCCGTGTTCTCAAATCTAGAAAGCTCACTCCAAAATTCCTTGGACCTTATCAAATCCTTCGTCGGATAGGTCCTGTCACTTACCAAATAGCCTTACCCCCTTTCCTTTCAAATCTCCATAATGTCTTTCATGTGTCAAAACTCCGAAAATACATTCCAAGTCCTGATCATGTCATAGAACCTGATTCGGTACAATTAAAGGAAAACTTGACTTATGAGACAACTCCTGTAAGGATTGAGGATAGGAGAATAAAGCAACTCAAAGGGAAGGGCATTCCATTGGTGAAAGTAATTTGGAACGAAGCAACTGGAGATGCAACATAGGAACTGGAGGACAAGATAAAGGAGCAACACCCAGAGTTATTTTAAGGTATGAAAATTTCAAGGACGAAATTCTTATTTGTTGGGGAGAGTTGTAACACCCCAAAAATTTATTTGTTTTCTTATAAATATTCATTTCATAATATTTGTGATTTTTTGGAATTTTTCTGAGAACGCGAAATATTTTAATATTATTCTTTGTTTTGCGTGCACATTGGGCAGAGTCGGGAAAACAACTATAACGCTCCGAAAGTTAGAATATTTTATGATGAATAGTCATTTTATAATATTTGTGATTTTTAGAAATTTTCTAGAATTCTTCTAGAAATGTCGAATATTTTAATATATTTTTCATTTTGCGTGCGCACTGAGCAGAGCCCGAAAAATGAGATATTTTCTCCAACAACCTTGAACTGTGGAAATGTCAATAGGAGATCTTACTAAACCTAAGGCTGGACACAGTTTACGAGATTTTATATTTCTCGAGAAAATTTTAACAGATAAAATAATAAAACGTTGTAAAATTTCATCCGTCAAATTAATTAATACTGACTTTTGTCGACTATAACTATTGTCCATTGGATAATAACATGTAATAAAAATCCTATCACATTATCCTAATGCAATCTACTTTATATCTAATCAAGTCACTTTAATTCAAATTTTGTACACTATTCAAGAAGTTTCTTTGAGAAGCTTTGCCCAAAAGACTACTCTACCCCTTGGCTTACATGAGAAGCTAGCAAATCTCCCTCTCTTCTCTCCTCAATGCCGCGGCTACACCAAGCCCAAAGGGGGGGAATTTGACTTACTCACTTAACCTAAACACTCTCAAAGATGTCTCACTTTACCTAATCACTTATCTCTCTAAAATTTAATCTTCTTCATTTGTTCTCCCTTCTCTCTAAAACTCCTCCATTGCTACGATTTTCAACCCCCACACTCCACCATTTTTCTTCATCCTTTCTCTTCACTAAACACATTTCCTTACTCCTCTTCATCTTCTCTACCGCTTCTCTTTAGAAAATTTCTCCAAAATCTAACCTTTTCTCCATTCTCTTCCAAGGTAAAGATTCAAGCTTTAAGGTGAAGTTTTGGTTTTTCTTCTTGTTTCTCTTCATTTTCGTGATCAAGGGTCTCTTTGATGACCATGAATCCATTTTTCTTCAACCTTTGACGTTGGTTCATTTTCTTGAAAACCCTAGGATTTTTGGAGCTTTAAAACCGAATTCTCAAGAGGCTTGGAGGAGACCATTTTCATGATTCTCCAATAGGTAAGAGGGAGATTACTCACTTCACCCAACATTGGTGGTGAGGGAACCCTTGTGTGTTCATGTGTTCTTGGAAATCGATTGATGTTTGATTTGTGATTTTGAGTGGATTGGAATTGTTAAATGAGCTTGATCATGTTAGGGTTGCTAAATGGGAAATGTGGAGTTCCTTACCCTAACATAAAGGCCACGATTTTGAGAGGACTTTGGGTTGGAAAAAATTAGTTTCTTGTACATAATGAATTGAAGCTATGAAATTAAAGATTGAATGTCAATGTTGGAACCTTGAGATGGAAAGTTTTAAGGGTTTATTACCCACTTTGAAGCCACAGTTTTGACCCTAAAAATGTTGGAATTGGATTGATCTTAATAAATCAAAATTTAAGTGAACCAATAATAAGAAACTAATGCATGAAAATGGAAGTAAACATTGGACTTGAAGACCTAATGATGGCTACGGTTTTGGCTTGAATAATGAGGAAATGGATTGACTTTGATGAACTCAAATTTAATTGAATTGATACTAAGAAACTAATTCATAAAATGAAAGAATTAAATTGGATAATAACCCTTAGAAGGCCACGGTTTTGAAGAGGTAAATTTCCTAAAATTTGTCATAATTAATCAAGTATAAGACTTTGAAAAAGTAAACTCATAATGTGGACTTGTGATAGTGGATGGACACTTGAAATATGTGTTGACATGGAAATGGATTCTATGCTATCATGGACCCCTATGTGGGCAAAACTGTAGTTGATATGTACTTGTGAAAATTGATAAGTTATGTATGATTATATATTAATATTGAGAATATCATGATGTGATGATATCGAGAAATGAATATGTATGTGTATATAGGTAAATATACCATTGTGATATGCTATGATAAATGCATCATTGATGAACATACATGACTTGATATTATGTCATCATGCATATGTGTTGTCCGTTGGACATTGTTAGAAAGGCTATGTATGCCTAGGAGTTTGAATAACATCTATGTGCGGGTGTGAATAGACTAAGCGTAGGTGTCATACGTTGTTAACCCTGGGGGCGTTGGGGTGTGGGTGTCTCACAATAGACAGTGGTAGCTCTACTGGGGCTGTGGGATAAACTAATGCGACACACCGACGATCCTGTCTGAGACGTTGTCCTATATCGCGATCAACTGTCGTGGTGCCATGTATAAGCCATTGCGCAAACATTTTTATGAGATAAAACACACTATATTTTTAAGGCTAACGATATATTGGTATTACTCCTTGATCATTCACTCTGAAAATGTTTATGTCTAGCTCCATGGAGTAGGAATTTTTGCTACCTTTGCATTTCACATTATGAGTCTCATAATACATTGATCATAAGCATTTATAACTGTCCGATTATCTGAATTATCAACTGCTAAGAATACTATTGATAGTTGCCTGTTATTGTAATTTCTTATCGTTGCTTTGTCTTTACTATTATTTATCTGTTATTGATGACTCTATTACTATTTATTGTTATTCTACTTTTACTATTAATTTTAATATTGTTGTGATTAAATGTATAAATTGTGCTATATGTGGGCGTCCAGCGCCGTATTGTTTTCTTGCTGCCAATTTGGTACTGAAAGCTGGGTGTCTCACCTCTTTCTGTATTTCTATATTTTCTGTTTATTTGTATGATTTTGAAAAGACGAGCGCAAGGAAGAGGAAACCCCTGAGTTTCCAGGTTTCTGGCCATATCTCGACTGAGACTGTAGCTGCTGAGGATGATGTCTCGTACCCGTGGATTTTTTGGCTACGTGTGGATCAACTTTCACGGAGGTCCTGATTGCTGGCACATCAGCGTGCAGATCGACCGTTGCATGTACCATGGTGAGCTGACTATGTCCTTGGCGTGGGGTCGTTACAATGCCTCTATTTTTTATTTTCATGCTTTTGTGTGGCTGGAGTTTTACCTGCCCGTAAGGGACAATGGGTTGACATGTATTACACCCCACGTGACGACTTCTTTTTGTCCACTGCTCGGGCTCCTGCCCGTTGTTCTGTCGCTCTGATGGATGTTTCATCGGATGAAGAGGACCCCGAGGAGGACCCTTCTACGGTCCCTTCTCGATCTCGTCAGTCTTAGGGACTGTTCCTTTCGGTGGCTACTGATGGCTATCCGTTATCTTTTTGGGGGTGCCTGACGTATATGCTAGATTTGTTGGGTGTATATTTGTATCTCTTTGGGTGGGTACATCTTTTGCTTATTTTTGTATATTTTTGAATGTAACTAATACAGGCTTATGCATATATATATATATATATATATATATATATATATATATATGTGTATGATTTATCTTGCGTTGTTAAATTTTATTTATTGCGACCATTTCAGTTATTATTTCTATACGCGATGGATTTTTTTTTTAAATAAGCCTTTTGACTCTACTTGGTAATGATAATAATTCATTGTATTAATTAATTTTAGAAAAAAAAATATATTGTGACGATTGTAAAGGAATTTAAATAACCATAAAATGAATCGGGTCACTGAATTTAAAAACAATCACTATTTTACCGCAGTTTAATTTATTCAACTTTATGTATTATTATTATTATTATTACTATAGTGTGATGTTCCTTCTTCGCGAGTATACTTAGAAAAATGGACGTTACACTCACCACACTTAGATATATCCCATATAGATATTCTCTCCAAGAATTACCCTCATTTGTGTCTCAACACACTTAGGAAAACATACAAGAATGATCCCAACACATAGGAACTTCAAAGGATATCAAAAACACATTTTTGAAGATTTTGGAGCTCACGTTGTGGCACAAAACTGGGCACACCACAGAACCCTGCTCTCAGGTGCAACTACTGGACAAAAAACTGCCCCACGCCATGGCATGCTCACGCCTCGGTCCCCACCATGGCGTGCCAAGCAGAACTCAGATTCTGTAGAATTCTATAGTCGCAGTTTACTATTCCATTAGTTCAAATTTCGGATTTTGGTCTCTCCAAATTAGTTTCTAGGTGATTTTAAGTTCCTAGCAAGTTCACTAACATGAAGGAAACATAAAACACTAATTGATTTCATAAAAAATGGATCAAAACACCAAATCACTCATCCAAACCCCAAATCCTACACTTTGAGCATTTTAGGTCTAAAATGGATAGTTTTGGTTTCTAATCCAAACTCTTTGCATAAACAAGTTATAAACAACAATTATAACTCATCCAAGCAAGAAAATCACATAAAACACCACAAGAACTCAATTTGACATATTAAACCTCAAATAAACCTAACTTGGAAAAATGAAGGAAAAGATGAAGTTGAGCTCAAGAACCTCTACCTCTTGTGCAGCAAAGATGAAGATCTTGAAGTCTTGATCTTGCTCTTGAATCCTCCTTCAAGCCTTGATCCTTGCTCCTTTAGCTTTTCTCCCTTTTTCTCCTTTTTTTTCTCTTCCTTGGTTCCTCTTCTTTACTCTCTATTTCTGCCTCAGCCGTGAGAGAAAATTGGGAAGGAAGGTTAGTTTTGGCTTCTTATAGTCAAATACTAAAAGGGTACCAAAAAAACCTGAATTGCTAAGAACACTTAGATTTCTCCAAATCCAGCTTTCTTGTAGCCAACAAGTTTAAAATAAATAATAGGATTCATCAAAATTTTGTTGTACCAAAACCATCATTTTCCATATCTGTGACTCGTTATTCCGACATTAAAATACATAACCAGTATGCTTAAAAATACCAAACTGACTCCGAAAATTTTCAAACTTTAACCACATCACAAAATACACTTTTGTGACCTAGAAATAAATTATCCACATATATTTCCATTATCTAAGCCATTTAAGCTAATAACTGAGTCATTTTAAGCTATTTTTCACCTTTCGATTTATAACTAAGTGTCTAAACTAACTCAGATTGCCACAAAATTCAACAAACTTGTTAATCAAGTATTAGGCTACCTCTGTATCCATATACAAGTCTAACAAGTTTTCCAGGGTGTTACATAACTACCTTCTTGT
Source organism: Ormosia emarginata (assembly GCA_029884605.1). NCBI lineage: Eukaryota > Viridiplantae > Streptophyta > Magnoliopsida > Fabales > Fabaceae > Ormosia > Ormosia emarginata. Next base: position 18,035,788 of record JAQQTP010000074.1, on the reverse strand, counting down.
TCTGCATAAGAACACACCCTAACCCTTTCTTTGAAGTATCGCAGTATACTTTAAAGTCCTCTTGAGGATTTGGAATTACTAGGACAGGTGATATGGTCAATCTTTGTTTCAACTTTTGGAAACTATCCTTATATTCTTGTGTGATCTAAAAAGAATTACCTTTCCTAGTTAACCTAGTTAAGGGTAGAGCTATTTGAGAAAATCCCTTGATAAACCTTCTATAATACCCAGCCACTCCTATGAAACTTCTAATCTCGATTACACTGGTAGGGCTTTCTCATTGTACCACTACCTCTATGTTGCTAGGGTCCACTGATATTCCTCCTTAAGATATCACATGGCCCAAAAACTATACTTCCTTTAACCAGAACTCACACTTGGCCAACTTAGCAAACAATTGTTTCTCTTTAAGGATTTCTAAAACCATCCTAATATGTTCCTTATGTTCTTCCATTTTCCTTGAATAAATAAGGATATCATCTACAAAGATGACCACAAACTTATCTTAGTATGGTCTAAAGATTATGTTCATGTAGTCTATGAACACTGCGGGTGCATTGGTTAACCCAAAGGACATCACAAGATACTCATAATGTCCTTACCTAGTCTTGAAAGTAGTCTTAGGGATATCCTCTTCCCTTACTCTAATTTGATGATAACCAGATCTTATGTCAATCTTTGAGAAAATCAAAGCTACTATTAATTGATCAATTAGATCATCTATTTTGGGCAGTGGGTACTTTTTCTTGATGGTTACTTTGTTCAACTGCCTATAATCTACACACAACCTCATACTATCTTCCTTATTTTTTCACTAGGAGCACTGGTGCTCCCCATGGTGAAATACTAGGTCTGATAAATTGTTTGTCTAACAATTCCTCTACCTATTTCTTGAGTTTTTCCAACTCTAAGGGTGCCATTCTATAGGGTGCTTTAAATATAGGTCCAGTTTGTAATGTCCTAATACTAATACCATAGTATATCTAGATTATACATGAGTAAACATAATTAGGAACTTCACTTCTAAAATATAAACATTATACTACTTTTATAATAACCATACATGTTATTATAAAGAGCCTTGAGAGGGAAATGTAATATTTACAAGAACTTTGTACATCTAAAAGTACAAACAAAGCCTCAAAAGGCATAATTACAATGCACAAAACTTAATGCAACATATTTGAGTTCTATAATGTACATAGATCAGACAAAAGAGTAAATAAAAATACTCTAGATTACCATCTTCATTTCCTTTTCTTAGAAGAATAATATGCTGGATTTATCATAGAAACAAACAAAGAGGTGAGAATTCACAAATTCTACGTAGTATAATCAAATTTAATGGCATCATGATAACTCCAGCTGCTTCGAGAAAAAAACAAGTATCTTAATAACATGTAGAAAGGTGGCAAAAGCAAAAAATTGTTCCCTTCTCTTCCTGAGGCAGATAATTCTATTTTTGAACTATGGTTCAATTATCTCATAATTAACCATTCATATCAAATCATCATGATAACAATAGATCATAGAAAACTCAAGTATATGAGTCTTATAAGAACTTAACTCACTATCACTTAATCATATACACATCCTCCTTGTGTAAACTTTCATATTACAATTCTATGATCTATATACATAATTAACGTCTATTTAAAAATAAAACAATTTCCTATACAATTGTAATTCATATGATAATGTTTATGTAATGTTATATGCTCATTCCTATGAAATGTAATATGATAATGTTTATGAAATGTCCCAAGATAATGCTTATGAAATGTCATGAGTGTTGCATATTCTTAAGAACTCGGTTCCTTGCGTTTATAGGTAGGGAGGGTATGTGACCTCCTCACATTACTAGGTAGAGAGGGAAAATGAACTCCTCACACTACCAGTAACCTTGACTCTATTGATGAGGAAACCTTTTAAGAAATTCCACTCTGAGAATTTAGGATCTCCCTTCCTTATCAAGTATCATTTCTTACAATTCTCTGGCTAAATGATTGTGCAAATTATATAAGGTTACAATACTTAGGAATAACAAGTATGGATCACTCCATCAAGAAATCCACATGCCATGTAGTATTGTAACACCCTCGATAACATGTTAGGCTTGTATATAGTTACAAAAGTAGCTTAATACTAGCTTGACATGCCTTTGAAGTTTCATGAAAAACTAAGTTAGTTTAGACACTTTGTCGCAATACAAAATATAGAAAGTAGCCTAAAATAACTCAGAAAAGGGCATAAATTGCCTAGATAAGAGAAATAATTATGGATAAGTTGCTTTTAAGTCATAAATCAGTTAAGGAAGTTGCAGTAAAAGTTTGAAAGAAAATTGAGTTCATTTGGTATTTTTAAGCACACTGAGTAAGTGTTTTAATGCCAAATGGACTTAGTGCAGATATGGAAAAATATGAAAATAATGTTTTTGGTAATTAGATGAATCTTAAGATTTATTCTAATACCTAAGGAAGTTAGGAAAACTTGATTTAATAAGATCAAAGTGTTCCTAAGAGATATAAAGTATCAATATAACTTAGTACTTATCCTTTAAGAAGCCAATTGACTTCTTTTTCTCATTTTCACACGGCAGAGGAAACGAAAAACAGAGAAAGAAGAGAAGCAAAGGAAAATGAAGAAGAAGAGAGGAAGAGGAAGGAAAAAGGAAAGGCCAAGGTGTGATCTTCCACTCCACAAAGAGGTAAGGTGTTCTTTCTAAAATCTAATTTTCCTCTCCATCTCTTGTAGTTTTTGCAAGTATGTATGGTTTGGGGAAAAATGGCTATTTGAGGTAAAGATGGTTTCTTTAGCTAGTTCTTGCTTTCAATGGCTGAGTTTAGTTCTTGCTTGACCTATGCTTGGTTGTTGATTGTGAGGTTAGAAACACTCTCTTGAGTGTTTGAATCAAAAGTTGAGAATTAGGTTTTAATTGATTGATTTTTAATCATAACCTAAGTTTGATGAGTTGAATTTAGTATTTAATGATCCTAACATGATTAGAGACCATGATTAGGGTTGGGAAACACTTAGATTCCATGATTTGAGGATTAGAACTTGGCTAGAAACCAAGGTTATGCAGAACCCAAATATGCAGAAATAGGACAACATTCGAATAGCCTGTGATGTTTATTGCATAAGTTGAGCTACAGACATCAGATTGACTTGATTCCAGTGGCATTTGAAAGCTAAGACATAAATATTCATTTAGTAAAAGTTTTAGAATTTTAGAGCAAGCCAATCAGTACCAATTTCTATTTGAATCTGAGACAAATTATGCAAAAAATGTATTCTGGCATCCAGTAAACCAGATTGTATGATTTCTTGCTTCGATGTCATATTGACATGAAACTAATGGCATTTGAAAGCTAACATGTAAGGCTAGTTTACAGTTAAATTTCAGAATTTTTGAGTTCTTAGTTTGTTCCTAGTTTTATTTTAAAGTCAGGTCATTTTCGGGTAAAATAGAGAATGTCCTGGTTTAGATTCTGCATAATGTCACATAACTTTGGCTACATTTATCCCAATGAGGTGAGGTTTGTGGAATTTGAAAGATATGAGGGAAGGCTATTTGACTGTAAAATCTTAGAATTTTTAAAGTTAGTATGTACATTTGATGCACTCATAGGTAAAAATTGAGGTGTTTTTGAGAATGTTTGGACCCTAGAAACTGTATTAGCTCCTTTAATAGTTATAATTGAGTTATGAAAGTGTAGTAAGTGTGCCATAGGGCCTAGTTGGCAAGAGTTGAGTGCCACAGGACCTAGTTGGCAAGAGTTTAGTGGCATAAGGCCTAGTTAGCAAGAGTTGAGTACCATAGGGCCTAGTTGACAAGAGTTGAGTGTCATAGGACCTAGTTAGCAATATTTGAGTACCATGGGTCCTAGTTGGCAAGTGTTGAGTACCATAGGGCCTAGTTAGCAAGAGTTGAGTACCATAGTGCCTAGTTGGCAAGAGTTGAGTGTCATAGGGCCTAGTTGGCAAGAGTTGAGTGCTATGGGGCCTAGTTAGCAAGAGTTGAGTACCATAGTGCCTAGTTGACAATAGTGAAATGCCATAGTGAATGAAAGCTCTCATATAGTTGAGGTAGAACTAGTAGTGCAAGGACAAACTTAGTATAAAGTTTTAATGCGGTGGTTATGTAAGAGTTAGACATAGCACCACATTCTTCTCATACAAGCATACACACACTTGCTATTCCTAACAGTTTGAGGTAGTGAAAAAGTCCACTCAGTTTATGGTAGGTTACAAGAGGTTACATATTCCCTCCCTACCTAGTAGGTTAAGGAGGTAACTTGTTCAGATAACAGATTCCCTCCCTACCAAGAGTAGTAGTCAAGTTTCATGACATATCATGACATTGCATTTACACTATCATATATCTTTGCTTGAGTATAATCATGCATCATACAATCATTGCATTACTTGATAATTGATTGTATTTGTGATATGTGATTCTTTTATGAATGTGTGGTCTTGCTCAATGGTATTTTACAATTGTATGGGCGGTTGTTTAATATCATTGATTGATTGTATTATATATAAATTAGTCCAGAGGTATAGTTTACTTGGAGACATCACCTAGAGAGTGAATGTGATTGCTCCTTGAGTTGTTAGAGGTACTTTGATTGATAGTTCCAGATGATTTTATGATGTTATGAGATGTTTATTCTTTGTGTATATTACAACTATTGGTATTGGTACACTTATACTGAGAATATTTGATTCTCACCCCGTGTGTTGCCATGTAAATCCAGGTGAAAGTTCTCTCCAAGACAAGAAGCAGAAGAAGACTGACGATTAGACTATTTTTATGTTTTAGTAGTTAATTTATGTATACTCATGTATATTTGATATTAGTTTGCAAACAGATGTATGTGCTATATTTTATCATTTGAGACAGTTGAATGTTTATGAGTGGATGTTTATTTCTACAAGGCTCTCCATAATGGTTTATTTATATAAATGTTATGAGATAGATTAATGTTTAAGTTAGAAGTAGCATAACTAATATTGTTTATCTAGGTATATGTCAGATATCTTAGGATTTCAGTATTAGGATGTTACAAGTGTCATGTACATTAAGCACACTTTATGAACATGACAAGTATACAAGTCAAATTCATCTCATTATATATTTATCTAGTGCACAATGTCCCACTTCTTAAGTGAACTTAGTACACAAAACATCATTTCACAAATGAACTAAATACATAACATTTTCACTTCTCAAGTGAATTAGCTGCACTATATAATCATCAAAATATCACATTCTAAGTGTACAAGAGATTACCCCCCATAAGTATCAAATGCACACATTCATCATTGCATAAGTGCACCAAGTGCTCATTCCTAGGTTAAGTCACTTTTCTTAGTCAAAACCTTTAAATCTCATCATCAGGTATCCTATAGAATCTCTAATTCTTTAAAACAAGGCACTACTATTCAAATAACATTTCTTGTTATTCGATTAGTGCATATTCTTCATGACATTCTGAACGGGTCTATTTGAATAGACTAGGAGTGTAATACCCTCCTTTGGGAGTTACATTTTAGACCAAAAATTATAAAGCTAAAACCAAGTCATAAATAATTTAATATTATAATATACGGGTTGTAAAATTTCTTTTCGTGAATAACATAAACTTAACAGAATATAGAAAACACAAGACATAGTAAACTGAATAATTCACATTTCATATATATAACGTAGTTTTAGTGACAACATAAATATCTAAAACTTACGTACTCAAAAGCATATGTACAACTACCATAACAAAACTTAATCTAGCCTAAGCCCAAACACCTGGAGTGAGGGCTCCTCCACAGGATCCTCCTCGGAATCCCTAACAGACAAATTCCCCAATCGGGGCATGTCTCGATGGACGGGAGTCTGAGCAGATTATACCTCAGAATCCTCCTTAGGAGTGTAATGAAGATCACCTCATAACTCCCTAACAGGCATATAAAACTCCTGATATACAGTAGCATCAAAATAAAAGTAGCAACCCCATGGCGAGTCCTACTTAAAGACAGGGTAACATCCCCAAAATAATCAATGCGCTTAGTGTCTAGATGGACGCGCCATGCGTCGATGCCTCCATAGAACTGCATCTTAACGAAACTAAGAAGATTCCGCTTCACCGCCATCACAGTCTTCATAGAACATAAACATAAAATAGAACAGACAAGATAATATAATAAAGAGGTGAGATCTCCTACATCATATACCAGTGTGGCAGTAAAGCAACAGTAATAACAATCATGTTATTCAGTACAGAATCAACAATTACAATCATGATATCAATTAATAGATAATACAACGAATGCATATCACCATAACATGTCTACTGGTTATGCATATGCATAATGGACTAACCCCTACTCCATAGAGCTAAAACCAATATCGGAGAGAATTGATCGGGAAACATGTCCATATATTGTTAGTCTCAATTCAAGTGCTACAACTTCCTCAGCATACACATCATGGCTTATACAAGACATTCTACACTAGATCGTGAATAGGAATAGTGTCTCGTCGAGATCGTCAGTGTGTTTGCATCAGTAACCATAGCACAATAAAGCTACTAACTAGCCACTTCAGGAATTATCGTGCCCCGACGCCTCCAAGATTGGTCATCGACCTTCACTACGCAATTCGCACCTGCACTGAGGTGTAAACTCAATCTCCTAGGCATACAACCTTAACAAACAAAGTCCCTATGACTTTCACAATGCATAATCAAATAAATTAATGAATTAGTAATTATTAACAACGTGATTCCCACGAAATCAAACCACCACTGGGCTAAACCATCTATTGACATCTCCGGTTCCAGTACGTTGGTCCGACAGTAATCTATTATTTTTCTCAATCATGAAGTATTTTTATTGCATTTTCACAATAGCGTAACACTTTTGTTACGTCTCCAAAGTGTGTAACATTTTTACGTTGTTTTTTAATCGCGTAAAAATTTTCAAATGTTTTCTTAATCGCGTAACTCAAAAATCAACATTTTTAAATCGCGTAAGGTTTTATCAATACTTTTTAGTCGCGTAAAACATTTACTGACGTTCTAATCTTAGTTTTGAGACTTTCCATGTTTAACATAAAATTTGAACGTCAATTCCAATGTTTTCTTACCAAATCTTCTCTAAGTGATATTTTCTAACATTTTTCACAAAATCTACGTTATTTTGATTTAATCAAACATTTCAAAAATCCTTTTCCATTACATTTACTAAAAACTCTCTTTAAACGAAATACTTTATATTTTCAAACCATCTTTCAAACTTATTTCCATTATCATGGCCAAAAATCAATTCTTTTCCAATGATAAAATTTTGTTAATCTCCTTTTTCAACTTGTAAATCCTTAAATCATATTCTTGTCACCTAATCATCTAGGTTCACAATCAATAAAATATTTTTGCCTTGGATACCCCATCTTGGGCTAAATGACCGTGAGCCATGTATGTGTAATTGGCTACTATCTCTTAAAAGACTTTGTTCTGATGATAACAAACATAAAGATGTTGCAAGATCAAGTCCATGTCCTTCAAGATTAGCTTTAGAACTTAGATTAATATGTAAAGGTATAATGTGATACACATAAATGCTCCATAACTTGTTTTTCAAAAAGAACTTGAAAAGCACAATTGTTTAAAAAAAAAAAGAGAAGAGAAGCTTCAAAAATGGTTTTTGGTTTCTCAAATAAACAAATTCTAATTGCCAAAAATTATATAAAACCACTTGGAATCCCATGGCATTGCTTCATTGCTGACAAAACATATTTTACATAGCTTATTCAAATATAGGTCATTTTATTCGAATAACAGAAGTTAGGAGAAGGCAAAAAAATCAAACTAAACAAGGTTTATTCGAATAAGGCTTATCTTATTCGAATAACAAAAGTCAGAAAAGCCAAGTTTATCAACTGATTAAGATTTATTCAAATAAACCCTGTTTTATTCGAATAAACATTTAAAGAGGACAAAGGCACTTCAAAATTCGAATAGATTATTCAAATAAACCCTATTTTATTCGAATAATATGTTTTTATTGAAATTAGTTTTTAAGTGACTTATTCGAATAACACTTGTGTTATTCGAATAACGTTTTCGAGCAAGCTTTTCCTCTAAGTGTTTTTTAAAGCTTTATTCGAATAAACATCGTGTTATTCGAATAATGTGGTTTTTCAGAGATAGAGAGCAACGGATATAAGGAAGCATTTAATGCTTCTCAACTACCCCCAATGGCTCTAATCTTCAATGGGGTTTAAATGCAAGGTAGTTGGACATTGATGGGGGTTAGAGAAATATTCTGAAAAACCTTGATTGAGCATCAATACGCGTTTTGCACATACTCTTCATATCTTTCCTTATTTTTGAGCTAAAGTGTGAATCCACAATACCTATAAGCTTCATTTTGTCTTATCCACTCTTTGAGAGATTTTCAATCTATTCAATCTCTGTATAATCTGTAGTGAGGGTGAGGCATCCCTTAAATCTGTAAAGTGTAACATCCCGAAAATTAATAATTTTAGGATAAATAATCATTTTACAATATTTGGGATTTTTGAAAAAATTTTTGGATTATTCTGAGAACGTGGAATATTTTAATATTATTTCTCGTTTTGCATGTACATTGAGCAGACTCTGGAAAACGACTGTAGCACTTCGAAAGTCGAAAACTTTTATAACGAATATTCATTTTACAATATTTGTGATTTTTGAGAGTTTTCTGATATTTTTCCAGAAACATCGAATATTTTAATATATTTCTCGTTTTGCGTGCGCACTAAGCAGAGCTGGGAAAATGAAATATTTTTCCTGAGAACCTTGAACTATGGAAACGTCGACGGGGGATCTTATTAAACCCGAGGCCAGACACAATTTACAAGGTTTCACATTTTTCAAGAAATTTAACAGACGAAATAATAAAACGCTGTGTAAATTTCATCTATCAGATAAATTAATACTGACTTCTGTCGACTGTAACTATTATCCATTGGATAATAGCATGCATTAGAAATCCTATCACCTTATCCCAATGCAATCCACTTTATGTGAAATTAAATCTACTTTAATTCAAATATGTGTGCTTTTTCAAAGTTTCTTTGAGAAACTTTGACCACCAAATGACCCAATTGCCCTTGGCTTGCATGAGAAGCCAAATCCTCTCCCTCACACTCTCAATTGCAGCAGCCCACACATGCCAAGGAGGGCAAAATTGTGACTTGCACACTTAACCTAATACACACACAAAATTACCTTACTTTAACCTACCATTTTCTCTCTCTTCACTTCATCTTCTTCACATTTTCTCCTCCTTCTCTCTACCTCCACCATAGCCACGAAATTCTAGCCACCATCTCCTCCATTTTTGTTCATCTTTTCTCCTCTCCAAGTTCATTTCTACACTTGCCTTCACTTCCTCTACCTTCTTTGTGTAGAAAGTTTCTTCATTTTCCATTTCTACCTCCATTTTCTCTCCACCTCTTCTCTTCTTCCTCTTCTTGAATCCAAAAATGGCAGCACACTAATGGCCATGATTCTTCATCTTTTTGTTTCACCAAGACCATTTCTAGACTTCTCTCACCCTCCTCTACACTTTCTCTTTAGAAAACCTCTTCAAAAATCCAACCTTTCTACCTCTCCTTCTCCAAATCCGAAAATCACTCTTCCATGGATGACCAAGCTTTTTGATTTTTCTCTTCACTAAACACTTTTATATACTCATCTTCATCTTCCCTACAAGTTTCATTTAGAAGGTTTGCTCAAAATCCAACCTTGTCTCTATTGTCTTCCAAGGTAAAGATTCTTGATTTCTCTCCTATTGCTTCTCATTTTCGTTTTCCTTGGTTACTATGTGACCAAGGCTTCTCTTTTTGAGCATTGATGTGTGATGTGAGTGATTTTGAACACTCTAGGGTTCTTGGGTGAGTGGAATCCGAAAATCACCAAAAATACATCTCAAGGAGTTCAAGCTTAAGGCTTTAGGTAAAATTCTTCCCATTCACTTTTCAATTTCGTTTTCCTTGGTCACCTATGTGACCAAGGATCATTCTTTTCAATCCTTAGTTTGTAACTATGAGAATTTGACCACTTTATGGTTCTCTTGAAGGTGGAATCCGAAATTGCAAAATCAAGAAACCAAGGAGTTTGTTTTCTTGAATTGTCTCCTCTAGGTAAGAGGGAGACTACTCACTTCAACCACTTATGGTGGTGAGGGAACTTTGTATGTATATTGATGGAGAATTCCATCCTTGTGTGCTTACTTGAATCATAAAAATTTGTATGATATGGTGTTCTTGAATTTGATTAAGGCTTGAATTGTGTTCTTGAATATGTTTGATGTGTTAAATATGCTTGATCAAGTTAAGGTTGTCAAATGGAAAATATGGAGTTTCCTACCTTGACTTGATGCCACGGTTTTGAGATGATTCTTGATTGGTAAATTTGTTTTGTACATAATAAAAGGAAGCTATGAAATTGAATGTTAAATGATGATAAATAAAACTTATGAATATGAAATTCCTAGGGTTTACTACCACACATGAAGCCGCGGTTTTAATCTTGACAAAGAGGCAATGGGATTAATCTTAATGAACTAAAATTTAAGGGAATTGATAATGATGACCTAGTGCATAAAAAGGAAAGAAAAAGTGAAACTTAGAGGACTTATGAAACCACGGTTTGGACCTTGGAAATTTGGGAATTGAATTGATCTTGTGAGGAATAGAATTTGAGTGATTAAGTATCAAGTAGCTAATGCATAATGTGGTGAAGAATTGAAACTTTGATGACAAATGATGGCCACGGTTTTGGCTTAAAGTCATAAGGAATTGAAATGACTTTGATAAATCAAAATTTAAGTAAATTGAGATTAAGAAGTTAATACATAAAATGGAAAGAAATTGGATCTTTAAGGACTTGAAGGGCCACGGTTTGGACCCATGATAATGAGAGTTTGGATTGAGTTAGTAAGCAATAAAGCTTGTGTAATTGAACACTAAAGGATTTATAATCATAGTGGAGTTGATTATGAAAAACTTAAAGTTTAAATGATACCTTTGTGCATCTTTGGAGATTAGGAGTTTAAAGACATGAAAAATCCCTAATGTGGATATGATGATAATTGATAAACCATGAATACCTGACAATGTTGAGGAATTGGATTGATCCCATGTAAAATAAAAATTAAGTGATTGGTATTAAGGGACTAGACCATAACGCGAGAAGGAATTTAGAAACTTGAGGGCTTGTGAGGCTACGATTTCGAAGGTTAGTTAACCTAAAGGTTTGCATAATCGATCAAGACTTAATATTGAGATTTAACTCTATGTGTTGTGAGTTCCTATGAAGGGTTATATACTTATTGGTTTAATCCTCGATGAGAAATGACATGTTGATGTTGGTGAATGCTTATGTGCCATTGAGGCGTCGTATATGATATATGTATCATTGATAAAGACTATATACCATTGTGGTATTGCATATGATGAATGCATCATTGATAAACCTACATGATTGGACATTGAGTCGTCATGCATATGTAATTTGATAAAGACTATATACCGTTGTAGTATTGTATATGATGAAAGCATCATTAATAAACATACATGACTGGACTTTGCGTCGCCATGCATATGTATTGTACATGATGAATGAATCATTGATAAACATACATGACTGGACATTGCGTCGTCATGCGTATGTATACCTAAGAGTAGAATAACACCTATGTGCGGGTGCGAATAGACTAAGCGTAGGTGTGCCATATGTTGTTGGCCCCTGGGGGCGTCGGGGTGTGGGTGCCTCATCATGGACAGTTAAGAGCTCCTCTATGCCGTGGGGTAGACCGATGCAAACACACCGACGATCTGGACTGAGACGCTGTCCTATGTCGCGATCAACTGTTGAGGTGCCACATATAAGCCATGATGTACAAATATTTTATGAGATGAAGCACACTATTTTTAAGGCTAACGATATGCTGACATTACTCCTTGATCATTCACTCTGAAAAGGTTAATGTTTAGCTCTATGGAATAGGATTTGGTACCATAATGTATTGTGCATTGTCCATTATCAGTCTCATAAGTTGTTGAGAATGAACATCTGTTAAAGTATCTATTTTACTACTGTATATGATTTGTATGATGATTTTGCTGATTTATTTTAAATCCTGTGATGATTTGCCTGTTGAAATTGGTTATTGTCATTGTGTATCACTGATCTACTTTTACTGTAAAAGTGATTAATTCTTATTATTGCTTATAACTGAACTATTTGTGTCATAAATGTAAATGTATGAACTGTATTGCTTCGTGGGCGCCTTGTGCCATGCTATTTTCTTGCTGCCGTAGTGGTAATAAAAGATGGGTGTCTCACCTCTTTCTTGTATTACCCTGTTCTATGTCAAATTGGATAAAAACGGTGAAAAGTGCGGGTGGACTCGATTAGTTGTACTTGAGGATCGATTTCTACTTCCTGGTGATGACGTCCCCAACGCCCTACATGTTTCGCACATGGATACAGTTTTTCCAAGGCTCGGAAGCCTGGCACTTCGAACGTGAAGCGGGACTTGTCGTATACGTGGGAGATGTAACCTTGGTGAAGTGTGGAGATGAACCCGACGATGGGACTAACATCACCTATGTTACATTACGTGTGGAGTTCCCTATACCCATTAGGGAAATGTGGGATAACCGTCATCTCTTCCCTAGAGAGGTTTCAGTTATGACACAAGTTCGTATTCCTTTTCCTTTGGAGATATCGCAAGGGCGAGTCTTATCCATCAGAGATGCTGAGGAAGGTCAAGTGCAGGATCTTTTCATTCATGTGTTCGACTTCGGCGAAGGCCGAACCTTCATTTGGTAGTTTATGTCATGTAATGAAAGGTTTAAATCTGATATTATGTAATTCTACTTTATGCATTAATTTTAGATATATATAATCTTGTATCAAATGATGTTGTATCTGTTGATGAGTCAATATATTTATATCTCATTCGAGGTTCGTATCTTCTACTTATGCACAAACGCAAAAATTAAACTCGCTAATTTTGAAACTACTGTTGTCATGACTATGACACGCCTGGATTTAGTAACTGTTGTGTAATGACGATTGTGCTGCGGTTGTCATATTTAGGTGTGTTACATATTGTGGTATCAGAGCAGTTCATCCTGTTGAGCCGGGGTATGGACTTGCTATGCTTAGGCATGTTAGAAGTTTTGTCTATTGTGCACTTCCTTGTCTCTTGATTGAGATGATGGGAAAGGAATGCATGGCTTGTTGTAGGTTGAATGTTGATAGCTATTGTTATACAGTTGCATGATATTGAGGACTGGCCTACTCAATATGTAATGTTTTGTGTGTACAGGAAACTATGACTTCACTTAGGTGTACTGTGTTAGGAAAATAGGAATCCTTTTGTAAAGAGATCAAGAGGTTTTGGAAAACCAATCTTCTGGAGAAAGAAATAGTTGGTGTAAATTGGGTTCGAGAAGCAGTTTGGAAGTTGATAACTTACGAGGGACTACGCCGTGGAGGCAAAATGAAGAAGCTCGAGCTAGAGACCGTTAGAATTCATGAATTGACTTGTCTTGTTTGAATTGTATGATTTTTGTGTGTTTAGTCTCTGAGAGGAGACAATGTCGTTTGAATTAATTATGTTTGTTTTGTTGTGTTATGTTTTGTCCGACTTCGAAGGAAGTTAATGGCTTGCGGCAGACGTATGCGTGTGAGCGCAGGACAAGACCATAGAAGTATGGTTGCGACCACCGGAGAAATACAAAGGATAGCTGAGGTGACAATTCACCAAGATCAGAGGACTGCATAACAACGAGAATTGGAAGTCGAGATTCAGAATTTGTTGAAGGAAAGTCAGACTTGGGATGATCATGGACTACCTAGATTCCTAAGGGGGAATAATAGGAAGGTTAATAAGTTTGAACGGGTATCCGGAAAGCAACAACAACATCTGACTTATGGAGAAAGTGCTGGTGGTAGTAGATCCACTCAGACCTCAACATTTAGAGATCTAAACAAGGGAAGTTAAGCCTCAAATGACAACCCTGTAATCGTGCTATATAATTCCGGGGGTAACCCTTCCTTTTTCAATTTGTAACTGTATTGATCATTTGGATTCATCTGTATCTTTCTTATCTTCGACTTAGTTGTTTCCATTTCTGACATTAAGACTTGTCTTGACATCTAAGTTTGTTTAATCTATCCTATTTCTACTAAAAAAATTGAATCTTTTGTTGATCTATCTTGCTTACCTAAAATCATATCTATTAGAGTTCATGATTTTAGAAATTGATCGATCATTTTTGGAACCATTATCTACTTGATCGTTCCGAAGTTGAAACTTTATGAGGAGAGAAGCCTGAAGATATATGTTAATGTCTTCTGCAGAGAACCCAAAAGTGAGGAGAATATAACTGCCACTCTGATAGTCAAAGAGTTTCGCACGTTAAGCTACAATGTTGTTAGTTAAAGGAGAGAATGAGACTTCTCGGTGAAACGAGGACTGTCCCAAAGTGAACAAGACTTCTATCAAGGACGAATGTTTTTGGAGAAAGATGAGCGATTCAATGGATCGGTGAGAAAAGAGTCGTTGTTCTCTCCAAGATAGAAGTACACTTTTATCATCATTAAATTCGTGGGAAATTTAGAATATTCTTAAAACAAATTTTTTGAACGCGCTTTGGACATTGAGGGTGTAACACCCGAATTGTACTGTTTGTTATTTTTCTATATGCTACAGAGTTTTATTTTGTTGTCTATGATTTTATTTGAACTTTTTGTGTGATTTGCTTCGGGACAGGGAAATAATAATTTCCAGACCAGAGAAATCTTATTTTACTTATTCGGAGCTGGGGGATCTTACTAAACCCAATTCTGAATGATACTGTTATTAATCTTTTAATTTTTAGGATTTAACTGTAAAATAAAATAATTTTATATTATTATAATATTATTTTATTAGTTAATATAAATAAATGACAGTAGACCCGAAAATGTCTGTGGGACCCATTTTTAGATTGTAGGACCCACAAATGCCTTGCGGGACCACGTTTAGGAATCTAGTCAACCTTTTTGGTTAGGGAAATTTCTAACCAATAGGAAAAGAGTCAACAAAAGTGGTTAGACTAGTTGGTTTTGAACTAGATGACCTAATCAAGTTAGATTAGAACTTAACTAAGTTAGTATAGAAACTTGTTAAGTAACTAGATGATGGTAATGTAGTTAGCTATCTAGTTGGTTTCTAAGTTAATAAAAATCTATAACTATCATGTTAACTAAGTTAACCTAAGTAACTAACTAGTTAGACAAGTAACTAGATTGTTTCACCTAAGTGTAACTAAATAGCTAAGGAGAAGCAAACTTAGTTGTCTTTTACCTTAGGGAATTCGGCCAAGCCAAGGCAAAGCAAGCCAAGAACTTTCAAGAACAAGCTTAGTTATTGCATGACTAGGTTTTCATGCACCAATGAGAGCTAACCTTGGAGACCAAGTTTTATTCTTAACCATTGATCATTTCTAAGGCTTGGATGAAGCCACCAAAGTGGACACCTCCCGAAGAAGAGCTCCACGGCCATAAGCCATTAGGAAGCCAATTTTACTTCATCTTTTATCTTTTAACTTAAGCTTTTCTCTCTTCCAAAAACAAGAAACACCATTGATGCTCTTTGAAGGTCCATTCGGCCAAGACCCCTACTTCACCATCCATTCACCTAAAATTTTATCCAACCTACTTTCTTAAACCTAAACACCATTCTAAGAACATCTCTAGTTGAGAGTTCTTCCAAAATCTATCATCTTGAGCTTGGAAAACAACTTTGAAGATTTCTCCTTAAAGGTGAAATTTCTTGTTTTTCATTTCTAATCTCATTTCGAAAGTTCTAAGCCATGATTGATCCATGGTTTATGTTTTTCTTCTATAGTAGTAACTTGTAGAAATTATTTAAGCTTGATAGGTAATTTGGAGGGTGAACCCGAAATCACTAGGAAGGATGGGAGAAGAGTTTGTCTTCACTTAAGGTAAGAGGAAGACTTGAATCTTATCATCCTTGGGTAGTGGTAAGAAAATGGATTTGTTTGTGATTGTAGAATCCATAAGGATTCATTTGGGCGTTTGTCGTAATAGCTTTCTTAGTTATGATTTGTATTGATATGCATGTCTACAAGCTTTGAATATATTGTATGTGTTAGTAATGCATGAATAAGTAGAAGGATGTGAATAATATGCAAGGTTTGCATGAGTGTTCCAAAGAACACAAATCCAAGGCTCACGGCCTCAATACAAAATAGGAACCAAAATGTTCTCAGCAATTTTCTAAAAGAGTGATTTAATTGACTTAGGCAAATTGACAAGATACAAATTGATTTAGAGTAAGAAAAATGAATCTATAGATCAGATAATAAGTTTATGGATTTCGACCAACATGCCAAAGTTAAGTGTTTTTGGTTTCTAAAATTATTTTCAATCAAGGTAAAGTAATAATACCAAAAGAAATTTTATTACAATGAGTTTTGAGGAATAAAAATGATTAGATTAAGTTTAAGAAGCTAAAACTAAAGATTTTACCATTTAGGAGAAAATACAGTAGCTTTTGTAAAATTTCTAACGTAGAGCTCACTTTATGTTTTGAAGCCCGTTAGTAGTTTTCAAAAGTGTAATTAAATGGTTGTAATATAAACAAAAGAATTTTTAACAGAAAACCTAGAAAGCCATTGTTATAGACTTTCTAAGTAAAATACTGTCAATTTTTGTTAAAAACTGACAAATAAGATAGAAAAGATATCTAATATATTGTATACGATATGAAAAATATCCTACGTAGTTTAAACATATTAAATATTATTTCTGTTTATTAAAATAGTGATTTTTAAGGAATTCGGACAAGAAAATAATTTAAAAATCTTACGCAATTGAGAAAACGTTTTGAAAACAGTACGCGATTTCAAAAAAAATAAAATATATTTATGCGATTTTAAAACGTTTGTAAAAACGATGAAATTATGAAAAAGCGATAAAATTTCTACGCGATTGACGAAAATAGTAAGTTTTACTGTCGGGCCAAAGTGGTGGACCCGGACAGATTGTGAAACAGTACTGTCAAGTGGGACATACTATATATTTGAGATTTTTGCCATTGAGGGCATTTGCGTAAATATGAGAATATTTTGAGATTGAGGGTATTTTGATAATTATTAATTTTTTTTCATACATTGAGTTGTGCCAATTTGGTTGATAATTGGTGGATTGATTGACGAGGTGAATTACACTGTGTTTGTCAGCGTGATAAGCGTAGTGTGGTTCAACTTATGTGAACTTGGAGACATTAGTGTGCGGATTACTCCATATGTGGATAGTTAGTTGCTCCTCTGGGCCGTGGTAACTGGTAACACACTAGTAGTCTCGATACGCACTATACTTAATCGAGATCTTGTAAGGACTATTTGAGTACAATGCCTGTAGTTACACAATGTTTGGACTGTATGCTACACCACGATGTTTTGGACAGTGGGCTATAGACACAACGTGAGACAGTGCAATAGTTGGTTGGGCAGCCTAAGGTACTAATAGAACTTGCGGGTCATTCTCTCTGATGTCTGTGTTTTTAGCTCCATGGAGTAGGATTAAGTCATATTGCATATGAATATGTGTTGTACATTATGACATTATTATCTATAACAATTTATCTATCTGTGACATTATATGATGCTGTTGCATTTAATTTCTGTGTTATATTATATTATTATTTATGCTGTTATGGTATGCTATACTGTATGGACTGTTATATTTGTTGTATTGGCGTTTTCTTATTTACCAAGTTTGTGGTGATATAGATTGTCTTACCTCTTTATATGTACTGTTTCTGTATTTGAAATTATGTTGTAAAAGAGTTTGAGGAAGAGGAACAACCTCTTGATTGTGTATACCCTGAGGATGAGGAACAACAATAAGCTGAGGATCAGTTCGACGATTACGAACCATCCGATCATCCATATCCCCTGGATTGATTGTGTGAGTATGACGCTGCCGGGATTCTTTGGTTTCGTGAGGTTTGAGTTTCATGGAGACTCTGAAGCCTGGCGTTTACGTGAAGATAGAGATTCGGTGGTGTATATGGGGCGGTTGACGGTGACCCTACGTACAGAGTTTGATGGGGAGCCTATTTTCACTACTACTATATATTCGCATTTAGAGTTGCCACTGTCTCTTAGGCGTTATTGGGGTGGAATGTTTGATGCACCTAGTGAGATCAGCAGTGTGTCGACAGCACGGACTAGTGTCCGTAGGACTTCGACACATCCTGGATATTTATCACCTGAAGTTTCATCTGAGAGTGATCCTTCAGAGGGTTAGATATCTATGATGTGCACTTGGGCACTTTTTGGATGTAGTATTGTATATTAGCTCTTTACTGCTTTCTTTTTATACTTTGTAGTTGTAAATTATTTGTATAATCTTATGACAAAAATCATATGTATATTATGTGTGATGAAGGTTAATTTTATTTTATGTTCTGTGTTATTTTATTTAGTAAATATTCTGTCTTAATAGGAAAAATTTTACAACCCATATCATTTAGGTAACAAATATTTTACAACTTGGGTAATATTTATCTTATTTTATTTTATTTGTATCATAAATGTGATATTCCCACAAGGGTGTTACAGAGGGTATCTCGTGATGTCGTCCAAAGTAACAAATATTTTTGTCGTGTTCATGAATAACATGAATCACATCTTTCGTCCTTACCTAGGCAGATTTGTTGTTGTCTTTATCAACGACATTCTGATCTATTCTCGAACGTGTGGAAAAGCATGTTGGACATTTTGATCCAGTTTTCCAGACTTTAAAGGAGAAGAAGTTAGCGGAGTAATTTGAGAACTTGTGGTTATCATTGGAAGTGATACCAGATGAAGTATGTCTAGATACGGTTGCTATTTCGAATGGTCTGTTGGGAGAAACTCAAGGGAAATGGAAAAGTAACCATGATATATCAAATGTTAAAACGGAAGTGTTAGTTGTAAGGGATGGAGAGAGAATATAATCTGTGAAAAAGTTTGTTATGAAAGTTGAGAATAAGAGAGCAAGGCAAAAAGTGGACAAAGGGATCACATTGGCAAGGGTGATCTAAATGGACACGATTAGAAGCGCGACATGAAAGTTAGAACGTGGGGTGAAGAAAAACGTTAAAGTTTAGTCTAAGGGATGAAAAATTTCGAAGACGAAATTTCTATTTGAAGGGGAGAGTTGTAACATCCCGAAAATTAATAATTTTAGGATAAATAATCATTTTACAATATTTGAAATTTTTGGGAATTTTTCTAGATTTTTCTGAGAATACGGAATATTTTAATATTATTTCTTGTTTTGCGTGTACATTGAGCAGACTCTGGAAAATGACTGTAGCACTTCGAAAGTTGAAAAATTTTATGACAAATATTCATTTTACAATATTTGTGATTTTTGAAAATTTTCTGGAATTTTTCAAGAAACGTCAAATATTTTAATATATTTCTCATTTTACGTGTACACTGGTAGAGCCGGGAAAATGAAATATTTTTTTCGAGAACCTTAAACTATGGAAACGTCGATGGGGGATCTTACTAAACCCGAGGGTGGACACAGTTTACAAGGTTTCACGTTTTTCAAGAAATTTAACAGACAAAATAATAAAACGTTGTGTAAATTTCATCTGTCAGATAAATTAATACTGACTTCTGTCGACTGTAACTATTATCCATTGGATAATAGCATGCATTAGAAATCCTATCACCTTATCCTAAAGCAATCCACTTTATGTCAAATTAAATATACTTTAATTCAAATTTATGTGCTTTTTCAAAACTTCTTTGAGAAGCTTTGACCACCAAATGACCTAATTGCCCTTGGCTTGCATGAGAAGCCAAATCCTCTCCCTCACACTCTCTATTGCAGCAGCCCACACATGCCAAGGAGGACAAATTGTGACTCGCACACTTAACCTAATTCACACACAAAATTACCTCACTTTAACCTGCCACTTTCTCTCCTTTCACTTCATCTTCTTCATCTTTTCTCCTCCTTCTCTCTACCTCCACCATAGCCACGAAATTCCAGCCACCATCTCCTCCATTTTTTTTCATCTTTTCTCCTCTCCAAGCTCATTTCTACACTTGCCTTCACTTCCTCTACCTTCTTTGTGTAGAAAGTTTCTTCATTTTCCATTTCTACCTCCATTTTCTCTCCACCTCTTCTCTTCTTCCTCTTCTTGAATCCGAAAATGGCAGCCCACTAATGGCCATGATTCTTCATCTTTTTGTTTCACCAAGACCATTTCTAGACTTCTCTCACCCTCCTCTACACTTTCTCTTTAGAAAACCTCTTCAAAAATCCAACCTTTCTACCTCTCCTTCTCCAAATCCGAAAATCACTCTTCCATGGATGTCTAAGCTTTTTGATTTTTCTCTTCACTAAACATTTCTATATACTCACCTTTATCTTCCCTACAAGTTTCATTTAGAAGGCTTGCTCAAAATCCAACCTTGTCTCCATTGTCTTCCAAGGTAAAGATTCTTGATTTCTCTCCTATTTCTTCTCATTTTCGTTTTCCTTGGTTACTATGTGACCAAGGGCTTCTCTTTTTGAGCATTGATGTGTGATGTCAGTGATTTTAAACACTCTAGGGTTCTTGGGTGAGTGGAATCCAAAAATCACTAAAAATACATCTCAAGGAGTTCAAGCTTAAGGCTTTGGGTAAAATTCTTCCCATTCACTTCTCAATTTCGTTTTCCTTGGTCACATACAAGGATCA
Organism: Ormosia emarginata; assembly: GCA_029884605.1. Classification (NCBI taxonomy): domain Eukaryota; kingdom Viridiplantae; phylum Streptophyta; class Magnoliopsida; order Fabales; family Fabaceae; genus Ormosia; species Ormosia emarginata. The sequence continues at coordinate 18,014,965 of JAQQTP010000074.1, read as the reverse complement.
TTCTTTTCAATCCTTAGTTTGTAAATATGAGAATTTGACCACTTTATGGTTCTCTTGAAGGTGGAATCCGAAATTGCAAAATCAAGGAACCAAGGAGTTTGTTTTCTTGAATTGTCTCCTCTAGGTAAGAGGGAGACTACTCACTTCAACCACTTAGGGTGGTGAGGGAACTTTGTATGTATATTGATGGAGAATTCCATCCTTGTGTGCTTACTTGAATTATAAAAATTTGTATGATAAGGTGTTCTTGAATTTGATTAATGCTTGAATTGTGTTCTTGAATATGTTTGATGTGTTAAATATGCTTGATCAAGTTAAGGTTGTTAAATGAAAAATGTGTAGTTTCCTACCTTGACTTGATGCCACGGTTTTGAGATGATTCTTGATTGGTAAATTTGTTTTGTACATAATAAAAGGAAGCTATGAAATTGAATGTTAAATGATGATAAATAAAACTTATGAATATGAAATTCCAAGGGTTTACTACCCCACGTGAAGCCACGGTTTTAATCTTGACAAAGAGGCAATGGGATTAGTCTTAATGAACTAAAATTTAAGTGAAATGATAATGATGACCTAGTACATAAAAAGGAAAGAAAAAGTGAAACTTAGAGGACATATGAAACCACGGTTTGGACCTTGGAAATTTGGGAATTAAATTGATCTTGTGAGGAATAGAATTTGAGTAATTAAGTATCAAGTAACTAATGCATAATGTGGTGAAGAATTGAAACTTTGATGACAAATGATGGCCACGATTTTGGCTTAAAGTCATAAGGAATTGAAATGACTTTGATAAATCAAAATTTAAGTAAATTGAGATTAAGAAGTTAATACATAAAATGGAAAGAAATTGGATCTTTGAGAACTTGAAGGGCCATGGTTTGGACCCATGATAATGAGAGTTTGGATTGAGTTAGTAAGCAATAAAGCTTGTGTAATTGAACACTAAAGGATTTATAATCATAGTGGAGTTGATTATGAAAAACTTAAAGTTTAAATGATACCTTTGTGCATCTTTGGAGATTAGGAGTTTAAAGACATGAAAAATCCCTAATGTGGATATGATGATAATTGATAAACCATGAATACCTGAAAATGTTGAAGAATTGGATTGATCCCATGTAAAATAAAAACTAAGTGATTGGTATCAAGAGACTAGAGCAGAACGCGAGAAGGAATTTAGAACCTTGAGGGCTTGTGAGGCTATGATTTCGAAGGCTAGTTAACCTAAAGGTTTGCATAATTGATCAAGACTTAGATTCGTGGAGTGGTTAAACCCTTAGTGGGAAATAGTGGTTTTGATAAGCCATAATACATATTAATATTGAGATTTAACTCTACGTGTTGTGAGTCCCTATGAAGAGTTATATACTTATTGGTTTAATCCTCGATGAGAAATGACATGTTGATGTTGGTGAATGCTTAAGGGCCATTGAGGCGTCGTATATGATATATGTATCATTGATAAAAACTATATACCGTTGTGGTATAGTATATGATGAATGCATCATTGATAAACATACATGATTGGACATTGAGTCGTCATGCATATGTAATTTGATAAAGACTATATACCGTTGTGTTATTGTATATGATGAAAGCATCATTGATAAACATACATGAGTAGACATTGCGTTGTCATGCATATGTATTGTACATGATGAATGAATAATTGATAAACATACATAACTGGACATTGCGTCATCATGCGTATATATACCTAAGAGTAGAATAACACCTATGTGCAGGTGCGAATAGACTAAGCGTAGGTGTGCCATATGTTGTTGGTCCCTGGGGGCGTCGGGGTGCGGGTGCCTCATCATGGACAGTTAAGAGCTCTTCTGTGCCGTGGGGTAGACCGATGCAAACACACCGACGATCCGGACTAGATGCTGTCCTATGTCACGATCAACTGTTGAGGTACCACGTATAAGTCATGATGCGCAAATATTTTATGAGATGAAGCACACTATTTTTAAGCCTAACGATATACTGGCATTACTCCTTGATCATTCACTCTGAAAAGGTTAATGTTTAGCTCCATGGAGTAGGATTTGGTACCATAATGCATTGTGCATCGTCCATTATCAGTCTCATAAGTTGTTGAGCATGAACATCTGTTAAAGTATCTGTTTTACTACTGTATATGATTTGTCTGATGATTTTATTGATTTATTGGAAATCCTGTGAGGATTTGCCTATTGAAATTGGTTATTGTCATTGCCTATCGCTGATCTACTTTTACTATAAAAGTGATTAATTCTTATTATTGCTTATAACTGAACTATTTGTGTTATAAATGTAAATGTATGAAATGTATTGCTTCATGGGCGCCTTGCACCGTGTTGTTTTCTTGCTGCCGTAATGATAATGAAAGATGGGTGTCTCACCTCTTTCTTGTATTACCCTGTTCTATGTCAAATTGGATAAAAACAGTGAAAAGTACGGGTGGACTCGATTAGTTGTACTTGAGGATCAATTTCTACTTCCTGGTGATGACGTCCCCAACGCGCTACATGTTTCGCACATGGATACAGTTTCTCCAAGGCTCGGAAGCCTGGCACTTCGAACATGAAGCGGGACTTATCGTATATGTGGGAGATATAACCCTGGTGCTGTGTGGAGATGAACCCGATGATGGGACTAACATCGCCTATGTTACATTACGTGTGGAGTTCCCTATACCCATTGGGGAAATGTGGGATAACCGTCATCTCTTCCCTAGAAAGGTTTCGATTATGACATAAGTTCGTACTCCTTTTCCTTTGGAGATATCGCAAGGGCGAGTCTTATCTGTCAGAGATGCTGAGGAAGGTCAAGTGCAGGATCTTTCCATTCATGTGTTTGACTTCGGCGAAGGCCATACCTTCATTTGGTAGTTTATGTCATGTAATGAAAGGTTTAAATCTGATATTGTGTAATTCTACTTTATGCATTAATTTTAGATATATATAATCTTGTATCAAATGATGTTGTATCCGTTGATGAGTCAATATATTTATATCTCATTCGAGGCTCGTATCTTCTACTTATGCATAAACGCGAAAAATAAACTCGCTAATTTTGAAACTACTGTTATCGTGACTGTGACACGCCTAGATCTAGTAACTGTGGTGTAATGACGATTGCGCTGCGGTGTCATATTTAGGTGTGTTAGATAAAGGGTGAGGCATCCCTTGAAGTTGAGACTCAAAGCACAAGGGTGAGGCATCCCAAGGTGTTGTTGAGTGCTCCAATTTGTAAAGGTTACAAGCACCTAACTCAAGCTTAGAATTTAGTGGAAAATCTCGAGTGATTGCTTGAGGACTAGACGTAGGTCACAAGGGGTGGCTAAACTAGGATAAACAGTTGTGTTTGACTCTCTAAACTCTTCTCTTTACATTTGTGCATTGGTGATAACTTCAGAAAATGAAGTTAATTCACTCGAATTTGATTGTATTTGAGCATGATATCCCTAAGTTTTCAAGGTCATAAGTTTAATATTTGCATGACTTTGGTGAATTAAGCTTGTTGATTCAAATGATTTATAATTGAATCTTTGAAGATCTTGTTTATCGAAGTTGGATGAATTGTGATTTGATGGACTTTATCATTGTTCTGATATAGGTATTCAAGATGAGAAAGGCCTTGGAAGGGATAAGGAAAGTGAAGAGAGACCCAAAGTGTGAAGAAATCATCCAGGGAAGGTGCTGCCAACCCACGCGTAGGCGTGACAAATCCAAGCTTAGGCGTGACCCTTGCAGTTTCTCAGGGATTAGAAGCAGAGACATCCACGCCTAGACGTGGTTAATTCACGCCTAGGCGTGACAAACTCAGTTTTTCAGGGTAATTCAGATAGAGACCTCCACGCCTAAGCGTGGTAAAGTCAAGCCTAGGCGTGGCAAGCAGAGGACAGGCACGCGATTCATAACCACGCCTAGGCGTGAGAAATCCATGCCTAGGCGTGAGTAAAATCCTGGCACACGAATTTTACCCTTATATTCTGATTTTTGGGAGGATGAAGGGGGGATCTTCAGTTTTAACCTAGCCACGAATTCTAGAGAGCAAGAGAGAGGAGGAGGAACACACTTGGATTGACGGTGACTAAAGGAAGAATCAAGAAGAAGGAGGAAGATCAAGCTTGGAATCTCTCCATTTTTTGTTCATTCTTTTCCCTTTCTCTCTTGATTTGTAACTTGATGAATCATTTGATTACATTTGTTTTCTTCTCCTTGATAATGTGTAACTAAACTCTAATCTAGGGGCTCTCTAGGATCTTGCTATGGATTTGATTAATTTGTAATTAGTTGAGTATCCTTTCAATGAAATTGATTTTGTTCATCCATATCTATGCTTAGTGCTTGTTATTGATTAGCCATCAATTGCATGATTTTTAATATTCCAATTGAAATAGAAATAGGGTGTTGTGAATATGGATATGGTATGGTTGATGTATGTTCAACTAAGGGGATGGACACATACCCTTTGGTCATGCATGGCAAGTGTTTGATAATTGGCCTTAATGAGTGATTCTTATGTTGCTTCACATGGACACATAGTGGAATAGCTAGGTTTCACATGGGTAATTGTCCTAGACATAGGCTCTTATCTATTAATGATTATTAGCCAACATATATCAATTCATTGATAGGTGCTTGTTAATTGCAATTAATCATTGAAGTAGCAAGTGAATAGGGACCCATAGGCTTTAATCATTCTCATCTTCTCTCGAGGAATTGGTGTTTGGTGTTTTCTTATTTTGTTTCCTTTAAGTTGTTATTTTAATTGCAACCCACTCTCCTTCGTTTGCTTTGATAAAAATTTGTGAATATTAGTTAAGTTTAACATTCTTCTAATTATTCAATCCATTGGGACACGATACTCTAACTTTCCTTTATATTACTTATCGACTCGTGCGCTTGCGGATTTACGGACCAAAAAGTTTTTGGCGCCGTTGCCGGGGATTGAGTTTGTATTTTGTGTTATTTCTTATATCTATTCACAATTCTTATTTCAAGTTTCGTTTGTTTTGTTTTGCATTTTTTGATTTTCAGGTACTTGGCTCTTGTATGTGAAGAACTCAAGGTGTGTCTCGATTTCCTTACGATCCTAAGATCGAGAGGACATTTCGTAGATTGCTAAGAGAACGACAAGTACAAGCACAAGCACCAACGTTGGTTAACAAGTCTGAGATGGCAGAGGAGGCAAATGCTGAAAGACCTTTGAGGGAATATGCCACCCCAAGTGCTAGAGAAATCCGATCTAGCATTAGAAGGCCAGCTGTCCAAGCACAGACTTTTGAGATCAAGCCTGCTATTATCCAGATAGTTCAGAATAATGTGCAATTTAGAGATTTTCCCCATGAAGATCCTAAGGCTCATCTAGCCAACTTCTTGGAAATATGTGATACTTTCAAGCATCATAGGATGACTGATGATGCGGCTCGCTTAAGGCTCTTCTCTTTCTCCTTGAGGGATAGAGCCAAGGCATGGCTTCATTCTTTACTAGAACATTCTATCACTACCTGGGAAGAGCTGGCTCAAAAATTCTTGGATCAATTCTTTCCTCCTATGAAGGCAATGAAGTACAGAAATGACATCTTGTCCTTCAGACAATTTGAAGGAGAAACTTTATATGAAGCGTGGGAGTGATTTAAAGATTTGCTAAGGAAGTGCCCCCACCATGGCATAGCAAAATGGATGTTGGTTCATACTTTCTACAATAGCTTGACAACCTCCATTCGTTCCATAATTGATGCAGCAGCTAGAGGGGCACTTATGAGTAAGACTGTGGATGTAGCCTATGACCTGTTGGAAGAAATGGCTAACAACAATTATCAGTGGCCAGCAGAGAGAGTTGCTCCAAGGAGAGTGGCAGCCGGGATACATGAAATTGATGCTCTCACATCACTCTCCGCTCAAGTGGCAGCACTCTCCAAGAAGTTGGACACCATGACAGTTAACTTAGTTGCAAGCGGAGCTAATGTCACAACTGAGATTTGTGATCATTGTGGGGATCATCACTCCACTGCTAATTGTACAACTAGCTTGGAAAGTGTACAATATGCTAGTCAATTCCGTCAACTGGGTCACAACACTGCGTTTGGTAATACTTATAACCCCAGTTGGCGAAACCATCCTATTCTCTCATGGGGTGGAAATGTTCAAGGCTCTTCCTTATCTCATCAGCATAATCAAGCACCTCGTGCTCCTCCAGGCTTCCAACAACAGAGCCCCCTTCAAGCCCAAACTTCAACATCGACTTCAACTTCTAATTTGGAGAAGATGTTTGCTTAGTTTATGACCAGTCAACAAGATTACATGACCAAGACTGATTCAAGGCTAGCATCCCACGATGCTTTAATACAAAGCCAAGCAGCGTCATTGAGGAATCTTGAGACTCAAGTGGGTGAACTTGCCCAAGCTCTAGCCCCTAGGGAATTTCCCAAGTGACACCATCAACAATCCTAAGGGTGCCCCTAACGAGCAGTGCAAGGCTATATCATTGAGGAGTGGGAAGGAAATTGAAGGGAATTCCAAGACTAAACTTCTTGAAGAAGAAGTTGAGGTGGCACAAGATGAAGTGGTTATGAGCAAAGAGATTTATAAAAATGAGGAAATTGTAAAGGGAGAGGTTGAAGACATGAAGAAGAAGGATAAGCCTTATACACTACCTTTACCTTTCCCTAACTGGCTTGTTAAACAAAAGCTTGATGCTCAATTCAAAAAGTTCTTGGAGATTTTCAAGAAGCTTCACATCAATATTCCATTTGCTGAGGCATTAGAACAAATGTCGAGTTATGTGAAGTTCATGAAAGACATTTTGTCCAAGAAGAGAAGACTTAGGGATTATGAGACAGTAGCTCTCACAGAGGAGTGTAATGCCATCTTACAAAACACACTACCTCCTAAGCTCAAGGATCCAGGGAGTTTCACCATCCCTTGCACAATAGGTGAGAAGTTTAGTGGCAAGGCCTTATGTGATTTGAGAGCTAGCATTAATCTCATGCCCTATTCCATTTACAAAAGACTAAGTTTGGGGGAAGCTGCACCTACTTCAGTTACCTTATAGTTGGCAGACAGAACCCTTACTTACCCGAAGGGGGTTCTTGAGGATGTGTTGGTTAAAGTGGACCAGTTTATCTTCCTTGCAGATTTTGTCATACTTGATATGGAGGAAAATAGTAAAGTCCCTTTGATTTTAGGCTGACCCTTCCTTGCAACTGGAAGAACCCTTATTGATGTGGAGAAAGGAGAACTTACCATGAGAGTTCAAGATAAACAGGTTACCTTCACTATTTTCAAAGATACCAAGAGCCCTCAAGATCAAGAAGAATGTTCTGTGGTGACTGTAGCTGAAGGGAAGACATCCGAGGCAAGGGATTTAATTATTGTCTGTGCTCTTGGTGAAAGTCATGTGATCTCATCGGATGATAGGGAAGAAGTTCAACTGAAGCAGCGGCACGCAAGCAGGGTGGTTTACTCATGCAAATCACCCATTAAGGAGGCTCTAACCATGGAGTTAAAACCTTTGCCATTTCATGCATACCATGCTTACTTTGATGAAAAAGAGGAAGATCCTCCTCCTATAAGCACGTGCAAGTGAAACTGAAAATAAGGTCCAGCCAGGACTATAAATAAGGCGCTTTTTAGGAGGCAACCCAATTTCTTAACCCTATCTCTTAGCTTAGGACATTTTTATGCATGAATTTTCATTTTGTCATCTTGCTTTGTTTGTTGTTTTATTATTTTATAGTGTTTGTTTTACAATTTGATGCTTTGATTGTTCTTGTCATTCCTATACTGTTCTTAGATATTTGAGAATAAGGAGGGTGTTTTTGATGCATGGATGTGGGGTATTCAGGTGTTGCTGTTCAGTTTTGAGATCAGGAGTACCACGCCTAGGTGTGGTTTTTACACGCCTAAGCGTGGTGGTCTCAGCTGCGGTTGGGGGAATTTTCCAGAGAGTTACACGCCTAGGCATGAATTATCCACGCTTAGGCGTAATAGTCTCTGCGTTTTCAGTAATTTTGACCTTCAAGCATCACGCTTAGGCGTATGTTTTCCACGTCTAGGCTTAGCTTTGCTGAAAATAAATAAATAAATTAATAACCATGCCTAGGCGTTGTAATGTCACGCCTAGGCGTGATGTGTCTATTGCTGCACAAAACGCAGCAGTTCTGTCCTTTCTTTCCTATTCCCTCTCTCAAATCCCTAACCCCTTTCTGATTTCTTTCCCTTCTTCACCTAAACCACCGTAGCTTCCTCCCCACCATTCTCATTGCCACCGTATTGTCCTTCTTCTTTCCTCCTCTCCACCTAAGCACCTCCATCGTAACACCACCGTAAACCCCTCCACCAAAACACCATCACCGTATCTCCTTCCCCACATTTCCCCCACCCAATAGCCACCGTACCCACCTTTCACCATCTCCAAATTTTCACCTTTTCTCTACCCTCTTCTCCATCTACATTTTCCCCACCCAACAACCACCGTACCTCCCTGTTCTTGTTGATTTTGGTGTTGGGTTTGTTTTTGTCTTCTCTGTGGCTTGGTTTTTGGGTACTTTGTGCCATTTGTGCTTCATTCACAGTGAGTTCTACATTTTTGACTTCCGAGTTGTTTAACTATTATGGCTGTTTCAATTTGTGACTAATTTGTTCACCATATGCTTAAGTTGAATATGTTGTGATCACTGTGATTCTGATATGCTCTGTTTCCATGATTCACATGTTGAATATTTTTGAACTGTGTAGCATTGTCCTATCTTCTGCTATACTCTGTTTCAACATTGCTAATTTTTTGTGTTGATATATTGCTCATCAAGGGTCACACTATGTTAACGTGGTTGAATATTTCTGGTAGTGTGAATTTTGCATTTTTATTCAGCACTCTGGAATTCTTGATTTTTGAATGGTATGGCTGCTGATATGCTTATTTTGCTCAATGATTCTAGTAATTTTGGAGTTGTTAATCGTGTGACTGTCGCGATTTTTGGGGTGGGGCTAGGAATTGGTTACACTATGTTAATTGGTTGGGTTGATTGTGAATTGCTTAGGTTAAGAATTATCTGTGGATCAGTTCTGTTGTGCATGATTGATGTGGTGATGCTGTTATGTGATTGGAGGATGTGAATTTATATTGTCATCATGCTTGAGCTCTGAGTTATCATTTTGAGTTTTCTGAAAGCTCTTCTGTCACTTTTGGGGTTGGATTGTTGATTTGGGCGAGCTTTGGGCTACATGAGTTGCATGAGTGACATTTGTGAATGATTGGGCTTATTGTTTGCATTGCCAACTGTTCTGATTGGATATGACTGCCTATATTGATTGCTTAATTCTTGTTCAATGGTCATAATAGGGATTAAATTCTTTTCAGGTATCCTCTAATCTTATCAAAGAGACAGCGCAAAACTGTTGAGGCTGACCCAAATAACACATAGGATGCTGAGGAAATTCCCATATATGACCCACAAATTTTTATATCTCAAGAGGCATATGATTACTTCTGGCAGCATTTGAGAAAGATTAACATCATCGCTGAGCGGGGATTCCATGAACTTAATGTGGTATGATATCCCGCCATTACTAGTGCCACTGAGGAGCTCCACTGGAAACATTTTGCGGAGCATCCTGTGGAAGAACCAGTAGCTGCAATAGTCAAAGAATTCTATGCCAATGCATTTGCTGAAAAGCGTTCTGAGACCACTGCTAAAGTCAGAGGAAGGACTGTTAACTACTCTGTTGAGCGCATCAGCCAGGTTTTGCACCTTGGCCCTCCTCCACTGGTGTGTGCGTACAAAACACTGCAGCTGCCGGAAGAGGATGGTGGTACACCTTTTGAAATAGTACTGGCAGCCATTTGTGATTCTACCTTTCCTGTTCAAGTGCAACGCAACACAGATCATTCGATCCGTTTCATTAAACAGGAAAGTTTGCGCAAAGAGTTGCGCCCGTGGAACCACTTCGTTTGCTCCTCATTGCTGCCTACGGAGCATAGATCAGAGATTTATCCTGAGCGCGCATACATGCTATATGCCATCCATACTCTTCAACGGGTGGACACTGCGCAGATTCTTTATGATCACGTCAGGCTTTGTATCACAACGAAGCTGAAATCGTTGCTCTTCCCTTCTCTTATTTGTGCACTATGTCGGAAATCGAAAGTGGCTTGGAAGGACACTGAAGTCCGTGTGAAGCTGAAGACTCCCATGACAGAAAGGGCAGTGCAGACCATTATGACTGCTCAGGAGAAGCGTCGGCGAGCCCCGGTCCAGCCCCCAGCTGCAGAGCCACGGCCGCTCTCGTACCACCTCCACGCCCGCCTCACACTGTCCCACACCGCTCCGCCTTTGACACCGCTTGGGCTGCCTCTGTTGATCAGCGCCTGGATAGGCAACAGGAGATGCTGACTACACAGCAGGAGATGCTGGCTGCGATGTACCAGGGCATTCATTGGATGGCTTTGGGTCAGGGGCGCCCAATGGATGATTTTCTAGCATTCCCTCCTTTTGTAGCTCCACCAGTGGCAGCTTCACCTTCTCGTCCAGCTCCTCCACCAGCTGATGATACGGAGATGGGCGCTGAGGGCGAAGACCTATTTGATGAGGAGGACTTGTTTTGAGGCGCCCGGGGCCTTATTTTCTTGCTCTTTCTGCTTTATTTTTATGTTTTTTGCTTTCAGTCCATTGTACATACTTTATTGAAAAACTTGATTTCTTTTGGATACAGTGGGACACTGCATATCTTAGGTTTGGGGGGGGGATTGGATTGATGATCTTTTTGTGACTGCTTGTTGAATCATTGTTTAGACATATATATATGTTGAACCAAAAACTTGTTGGTCCGTAAATCCGCAAGCGCACGGGTTGACAAGTAATATAAAGGAAAGTTAGAGTATCATGTCCCAAGGGATTGAATAATTAGAAGAATGTTAAACTTAACTAATATTCACAAATTTTTATCCAAGCAAACGAAGGAGAGTGGGTTGTAATTAAAATAACAACATAAAGGAAACAAAATAAGAAAACACCAAACACCAATTCCACGAGAGAAGATGAGAATAATTAAAGCCTAGGGGTCCCTATTCACTTACTACTTCAATGATTAATTGCAATTAACAAGCACCTATCAATGAATTGATATATGTTGGCTAATAATCATCAATAGATAAGAGCCTATGTCTAGGACAATTACCCATGTGAAACCTAGCTATTCTGTAATACCCTTAAGTACATGTTAGACTGGTAAATGGTTACCGAAGGTAGCATTTGACTTGTTTAGCATGTCAGTAAAGTTTTGTGACAATCTGAGTTCATTTAGGCACTTAGTTGCAACATAGAAGTTGTAAAGTGGCTTAAAATGACTCAGATAATAGCATAAGTTGCTAAGTTAAGAGAAATAAACATAGAGAGTTTATTTCTAGGTCACAAATAAGCCAAGTAATATGTGGTAAAAGTTTCAAGAGAATCAAAGTCAGTTTGGTATTTTTAGGCATACAGGTTGTGCTTTTAATGCCAGATTGATCCCTAGCAGATATAGAAAATGATGAGAATTGTGAAACAACAATTTAGATGAATCTTATGATTTATTCTAAAGTTGTTAGAAGCAGGGAAACTCGAATTAGCGCAATTCGGGTGTCCATAGCAGATATAAGTTTCGGTGTAGAAACTTAAGTTAATCTTTTCCCGTAATTACCTCCACGTCCCACCCCCTTATATCTCCTTTCTCCCTCGGCAGAACCGAAAACCAGAGGAAAGAAAAGAAAGGAAAGGGGAGAAGAAGAAGAAGGAAAGGGAAGAAGGGAAGAAGGAGAGGAAGAGGAAGATCAAGCTTCAAGGCTTCAAGTCTTCAAGAGGTAGGGGTTTAGAGCCTTTATTCATCTCTTTCTCTATGTATGCATATAAATAACATAATATGCCAAATTGAGTTCTAGAGATGTTAGATGTGTTTGGCTTGCATAGACCTGTTTCTTTGGTCATTTATGACTTGTTCATAGCATAAGATTAAGTTAGAAACTTAGAACAACTCATTTAGACCATTGATTCACAAAGTGAGCCTTAAGTTAAAGAATGAAGGATTTTGATCCATAATCCAAATTAAGAGGTTTAAATTAGTGATTGATGATTCCTAATGGTTAAAGAACTAGTTAGGAACTTAGAATCACTTAGAATTTGGATTGAAATGGCCAGAATCCAAGAAAATGACCAGAATTGAACAAAGAAACCCGTAGCTACGACTCGAGAATCTGGTTCTGCTATGAGCGCCGCGGCATAGCTTAGTGGCGCCGCGGCGTGAAGAGTCAGAAATCACGTTTTCTGCTAAGGGCGCCGCGGCGTGCAGACGCCGTGCCGCGGCGTGAGACCCTGAAACTCCAAAATGTTATTTTTGGATGTTTTGAAGTTCTAAAGTAAAGGGGATCATTTATATATGTTTCCTAAAGTGTGTTAAGGCACATTTGGGGGTATTTTCAAGTGGAAAATACTTACCCATCAAGAATGAGAAAGCATAGGCTTTTAAGCATCCTAAAGGAAAGGTTTGCTTTAAGTAATGACATTGCACCTTAGGCAACTTAGTGTTGCATTAGATATCACTTAAGATGTGATGAGATGGTGCAATGAAGACAAGTGTATTAGTATGCACTCTAGTAGAGAATGAGAAAGGTATGAACCTTAGGAGATCCAAGAATAGTGGATTACCTTAGGAAGGTACCTAGAACCTTAGGCAATAAGAGTTGCAAGTAAGAACCACTCTTGCATTAGAGTTACTTGAGTGGAGACAAGATTGTGTATTGGTTCCAAAGAGGGAACGTTTAGGTACTAAGTCTCTAGTTAAGTGAGACTTGGTACATTGCTAAATACACAATAAGATGAAATGTGACTAAGAAGATGTCATAGTCATAAGGTAGAGAAGAAATGTGCAATAACTCATGTATTAGTAAAGATGAGTTAGAGATGCAACATAAAGAGAATTTACTTCCTTAGATACTAACCAAAGTGTGGAAGTTAAGTTCTTAAGCATTCCATGAGTTTGGAATAGTTAAAAAGGTATCTGGAACCTTAAGCACACAAGTGTAGTATAAGCTACTACCAGACGTGTGATAGAAGAGAAAGATAGATATAGCTAGAATATGTATGTTAGCACACAAGTGTAGTAAAAGCTACTACCAGACGTGTGATAGAAAGGAAAGTTAGATGCATGAATTACTCACTTTAGTTAAAGTTGAGTTAATTATGCAAAGTTTTAGAGAAATGCTCATTATGTCCTTAAGCAAGGATAGTTGAGGCATTAGTTAAGATAGACTCTTTCACTAGGATGAGTTGAGTCTATAGAAAAGTAAGATGGTGTTTATGTAAGAGTTAAACATAACACTAAGCTTTTCACACACTAGTCAGTTAGGCTAGTATGTATGTGAAGATAAAGAACCTTAGTGCAACTAAGACTAGTGGTTGCCATAGGCAAGTACCTTACACCTCAGCAACATAGTGTTGCGTTAGAGATCACTTAAGAGATAGGAGTGATGAGGTGGAGTTTAGGTACGAGTATGAGAAATAAACTGGTGATGTTTACCTGAGAATGTAACGTTATATGATGTGAGGTCATTTAGCCAGAAGGTAAGGAATCAGAGAAGTTCCTTAGGGGACAAGTATTCCTAACCAAGTGCTAAGGTTACATATAGTATGAGGTTATAGATTCTCCTCATTGCAAAGGGTAAACATAAGAAGCCAAAGTTATTAGTAGAATATGCTTAGATCAAAGAGGAACTAAGTATATAAGTATGAATAAAAGTCTATGAATTAGTTAAGTAGTATCGATCTGGTGGATATCCTTTGATGTTCATTCATGGAGGCAAAAAGAAGATAGATGGGTGTCCGAAGGACTTTTGAGAAGGACATAACCCTGATGTCTCGATAGTGCCAAGGCCAAAGAAGATAAGTGGGAAATCCAAAGACGCTCTTTGAGCAAGGATGAAGCCCGAATTTCTCAGTGTGCCAGGATATGTATAATGTGAGGATGAGTTTTTCCTCTAATTACCACTAGATGATATACTGACTAGTTCCTAGCAAACTTCCTTGTTCTTAGAATAGACTTTTGCATTTGCATTTCATTCACATGCTTTTAGGATTCCTTAGGCATATTCATACTACATATCATTATCATTGCATTCACGGACAGTTGTATGGGCATTATCCGTTACTGTTGGTATGTACAACTGTATGGGCGTTGTATGTATTAACAGTGTGTAGGCTATCGGTTGATATCACACTATAAGAAAGTGTGCAGTTATGAGAAAAGAGGAGGAAACTCCTAAGTTATGAGAAAAGAGGAGGAAACTCCTAAGTTATGAGAAAAGAGGAGGAAACTCCTAAGTTAAGATAAAAGAGGAGGAAACTCCTAAGTTATAAGAAAAGAGGAGAAAGCTCCCAAGATAGATCTAGTTATGAGAAAAGGGGAGAAAGCTCCTAAGTTAGAATTATAGCATTTGTTATATATTTGTTATATACAATGTTATAGAGAACTGGTATTGGAATTGCTTTTACTGAGAATGTTAATTCTCACCCCGATTGCTATTCCATGTAAATCCGATGCGTGTTCGATGTGATGCAGTACGTGATGCAGATGCGCTCGGCAAAGGCAAAGGCAGTGTGTAGGGTACAAACCCTGCTAAGGATGAGATGATAAAGCATGAAGACTAGAGTAGTTTTTATTGCTTTAAGTAGACAAAACTTATGTAATAAGTTTATATTTGTTCTGTAAGTTTTATGTTATATGTATTACAAATGGCCCTCAGGTGGCTAAGTTTGTATAAGTTTATGTATGAGTTTAAGTTTTTCCGCAATCTCTCAAGGCTTTCTATAATTACTCAGTTGTGATTATAGATATATGTTAGTATGTAGTATAGAAGTGACGTCTCTAGTACTGATTATCTTTATATATCTCTATTTATCTAGGATATATCTGGATATCTGTATTAGGGTGTTACATATTCCACTATGTGTCCATGTGAAGCAACATAAGAATCACTCATTGAGGCCAATTATCAAACACTTGCCATGCATGACTAAAGGGTATGTGTCCATCCCCTTAGTTGAACATACATCAACCATACCATATCCATATTCACAACACCCTATTTCTAGTTCAATTGGAATATTAAAAATCATGCAATTAATGGCCAATCAATAACAAGCACTAAGCATAGATATGGATGAACAAAATCAATTTCATTGAAAGGATACTCAACTAATTACAAATTAATCAAATCCATAGCAAGATCCTAGAGAGCCCCTAGATTAGAGTTTAGTTACACATTATCAAGGAGAAGAAAACAAATGTAATCAAATTATTCATCAAGTTACAAATCAAGAGAGAAAGGGGAAAGAATGAACAAAAAATGGAGAGATTCCAAGCTTGATCTTCCTCGCTTGATCTTCCTCATTCTTCTTGATTCTTCCTTTAGTCACCGTCAATCCAAGTGTGTTCCTCCTCCTCTCTCTTGCTCTCTGGAATTCGTGGCTAGGTTAAAACTGAAGATCCCCCCTTCATCCTCCCAAAAATCAGAATATAAGGGTAAAATTCGTGTGCCAGGATTTTACCCTCGCCTAGGCGTGGATTTCCCACGCCTAGGCGTGGTTATGAATCACGTGCCTGTCCTCTGCTTGCCACGCCTAGGCTTGACTTTACCATGCCTAGGCGTGGAGGTCTCTGTCTGAATCACCCTGAAAAACTAAGTTTGTCACGCCTAGGCGTGAATTAACCACGCCTAGGCGTGGATGTCTCTGCTTCTAATCCCTGAGAAACTGCAAGGGCCACGTCTAGGCTTGGATTTGTCACGCCTAGGCGTGGGATGGCAGCACCTTCCCTGGATGATTTCTTCACACTTTAGGCCTCTCTTCGCTTTCCTCATCCCTTCCAAGGCCTTTCTCATCTTAAATACCTATATCAAAACAATGATAAAGTCCATCAAATCACAATTCATCCAACTTCGATAAACAAGATCTTCAAAGATTCAATTATAAATCATTTGAATCAACAAGCTTAATTCACCAAAGTCATGCAAATATTAAACTTATGACCTTGAAAACTTAGGGATAGCATGCTCAAATACAATCAAATTCGAGTGAATTAACTTCATTTTCTGAAGTTATCACACCCCCAAACCTAAAGTTTTGCTAGTCCTCGAGCAAACTAATCCAAGCAGGAAAAGGAATTACAATCCAATTCAAAGGTCAAGAAACATGAGACAATTTGAACTAGAGCAAACCCAGCTTCCAATTATCATTTATACCCTCAGAAATCACTTCACAACCTCACAACAAGGTCCACACATGCAAGAAATTCCCAACTACCATGATCACCCTTGAATGCCATTTTTGTGCATGAAAGATTTCCCAAGCCCATGTATTTAAGACCCTTTCCTAATCATGAAGAGCAAGATGGATGAATTTATAAAATTGCACATGCACTCTCAAAAGAATGTCCTTCATCCCTTTCTCCACTAATGTAAGCAAGACAGAATCAAAGATCATGAGGGTCTTTTAAGCTTGTAATGTAAGGCTAAGGGTAATGGCTAAGAAAGAAGGGAAAGGATTTGAATTCAAATATCAAACACATAATCAACCACTTCCAATGAATCAAGCCAAGCATGTAGATGCACAAATACAATCCAACTTGAAGAATCAACCTTCTTTATTCCATTTTCTCATCACATAATCAAAAGGACTTCAATTTACACAACAACCCACTTATTTATTTTCTTTCTTCTTTTTATTTTTCTCTTTTTTTATATATATACCATTTTTGAATGAAAGCTAGTAAACACAATTTCCTGGATTCTTAGCATCATGCAAAACTCTATGGCTCCAAATAACAGAACTGCTCAATCATGTGCTCAACAAGGGACCTGTATTGAGGGGAAGAGATCTTTCTTTCACAAGCATGGGTTAAGAGGGTAGAGATTAGGGTTAAAGAAATGAAAATTAGGCCACACACACGCACACTAGGCTTCAAAAGGGGGTACTAGGGGACTCATTCACTCAAGGTTGGCTTGAAAAGCTCAATCGGTTCAAACAAGTGCCCTAGTCATTTCCTTGAAAACGCACTGCCTAGGATTTCGCCTCAAAAGGGAATTAGACAAGCTTCTAAGATGCAAATAGACTTTACACATGCCAATCATAAATTTCTCCAACCATGCATTTCATTCATATTTCAGAATCCACCACACATGCAACAAGGATTTTCTCTCATGCAATTATGGCGATAAGTGTAAGCACAAAATCTTGAATTTTTACAAATGAGTTCCCAAGCAGTGAGGTGTATATATGATCCACACAATCAATTGGTTTATTTATTTTTTTGAATATTTCTCTCTTGGTTGGCTCATTAGTGGGTAATATCTTTCTATCTCATTCATTCATTCATTTCCATTAATTAATAATTTCAACAAAAATTAGTAATCAAGAGGTTTTCAAGAGATTTGCGAAAAGTTTTTTAAAAAACTCAATTCACCCCCGTTTTGAGTCTTGAGGCCACTTGGTAACAAGTGGTATCAAAGTTAGACTCTTGTATAAAGACCTTAGCAGCTTCAAGAGAAAAGATGGCTTCAAATGGTTTTTCAAATGAAGGTTCTTCTATAAACAGACCTATTTTTCTCAATGGGGATGGTTATGCCTATTGGAAAGAGATAATGAAAATTTTTATTGAAGCTATTGATATTGATGAATGGGATGCTATTGAAAATGGTCCTTTTGTCCCCACACATATTGTTGATGGTGTAAGAACCAATGCACCAAGAAATGAATGGACTGATGAAGATAAGAAAAAGTTCCAATACAATTTGAGAGCCAAGAACATCATCACTACTTCTTTGGGGTATGATGAATTCTTTAAGGTGTCAAATTATAAGATCGCTCAAGAAATGTGGGATACATTACAAGTAACCCATGAGGATACAAGTGAAGTGAAAAGATTAAGAACAAATACACTCACTCATGAATATGAATTGTTTAGAATGAACCAAGGGGAAAGTATCTAAGAATTGCAAAAATAATTTACTCATATAGTTAATCATCTTGCTTCATTGGGAAAAAGTTTTACCAATGAAGATCTTTTTAACAAAGTTTTAAGATACTTGAGCAAAAGTTGACAACCCAAAGTGACAGTCATATCAGAGTCAAGAAATCTAGCTGCAATGACCTTGGCCACCCTCTTCGGAAAGCTTCAAAAGCATGAGTTGGAGCTAAATAGATTAAGTTAAAATGATGAGCAAGATAAGAAGAAAAAGGGGATTGCTCTCAAAGCCACTTCTTCCTCAATTGAATATGAAGATGAAGATGATAGAAATGATCTTAACAATATTGAGATGAATGAAGAGAATTTTAGCCTCCTTGTGAAGAGGTTTGGAAGATTTCTTAAGAAGAAAGGAAGTCAAAGAAGACCTCCTTTTCCTCCCAAGAAGTCATATCAAAAGGGAGAAGCAACCTTATCTACTCCAACTTGCTATGAATGTGGAAAATCGGGGCACATAAAGATGGAGTGTTCGGTTTATCAAAAGAAGATGGAGAAATTTGAAAAGAAGCCTTTCAAGGAAAGAAAAGGAAAGAGAGCATACATTGCATGGGAAGACAACAATATGGATTCCATCGATGACTCAGAGGATGAGGAATCCTTTTATTAAATGTTTTCATTATGGAAAGAAAGGGCATAATGCATTAATATGTAATGTGAGGAAGAAAATCAACACAAAGGTTGGAACTAAAATGACTTGGGTCCCTAAGGGCACCTTGCCTAACACTAACACACAAGGACCCAAGAAGATTTAGGTACCAAAAGTTAAAATCTGAATATGTGTTGTAGGTGTGCTTCAAGACCAAAAGTTCAAGTTGGTATCTTGATAGTGGATGCTCCAAGCACATGACCGGTGATGGCTCCAAGTTTTCTTTCCTTGTACCCAAGAAGAGTGGTCACGTGACATATGGTGACAACAACAAAGGAAAGATCCTTGGAGTTAGTAAAGTTGGTAAGATCCCTTCCTCATCCATTGATAATCTTTTACTTGTTGAAGGACTCAAACATAACTTGCTCAGTATTAGTCAACTATGTGGTTAAGGAAATAGAGTAATATTTGATTCTAATTGTTGCATAATCGAGAGTAAGGATGATAAGTATATTAAGTTTGTTGGTCATAGGGTCAATAACATATATATGATTAGCCTTGATGACATTTCCTCAAATGATGCTAAAAGCTTTATGACTAAAGAAAATGATTCATGGTTATGGCATAGAAGAATTGCTCACATTCACATGAATCACTTAAATAAGTTGGTTTCTAAAGAATTAGTAATTAGACTTCCAAAGCTCAAATTTGAAAAAGATAAAATTTGTGATGCATGTCAAAAGGGAAAACAAGTAAAGGTTTCTTTTAAAGCTAAAAATGTGGTTTCAACATCTAGACCTTTACAACTTTTGCACATGGATTTTTTTGGGCCCTCTAGAACTATGAGCTTTGGTGGGAATTACTATGTTTTAGTGATTGTGGATAACTTTTCTAGATTTACATGGATATTGTTTTTGTCTCACAAAGATGATGCTTTTCACACATGACTGGGGGATTTAAAGATGCAAACCCAAGTGCAGGTTGTCTCAAGTAATAAATTTCTCGGTAGTCCGAGGTCGATCCACAAGGAATTGAAGAAGAAAAATTAATTAAGGTAAGAAAAGGATGTGTCACAATACCAAAAGTAATGAAAGATGTTCACAAATGAATTTAGGAACTTGCTTGGGTTAGGAGATCCACTCTTAGTAATAAATTAAAGGTAAGATTATTTCTCTTTATAACTCAATTGAAATCCACACACAACAGAGGTTCCAATCGGAAAATATAACATTCAAAGTTCAATTATATATGCAATCATATTATGATTCCTTTAATTATCTACCAACATTTGTAAATGAGTTCAAGCATTTACTGTGCCAATCCTATTGTCTACAATAAATCAAGATCTCCATTATATAAAGAAGGTTTCTAAATTGATTGGAAACAAAATACAACACATATAATGTCCATTTGATAATATATCATTTAAGCACAAGAAATAGAATAATCTAACCTTATTTCATTACCAAGAGCTTCACTCTTTCACCCAAGCAAGATGAATATTTAGTTACTCATAGATAAGAAGAAAGAAAGAGAGAAGAAGAGAAAGATGAACATAGCTTTAATTTAGAGCAAAAGAAAATTATAACAAACGAAAACAATAAACAAGCATAACCATAACTTGTAAAAACTAAGCCTAACACCAAGAGCATCAAATGATCAGCCAATGGTGCCTTTTATAGAGGATTAGGGATACAAAATGACAAGGGAGCTGATTAAGAGTAGGTGGATGAGTGGATGAATGAGTGGAAAATGCCAAATGGTGAGTTGGTGAGTGGAAAATTATTGAGATTCCTTGTCTCTGAAATCATTCAGTGTTGATCTCATGGATGCCATCAGAATGAAGCAACATAGTCTTTATAAAAGTTGTAGCATTTTGTATCAGCTTTCCAATGGCACCAAAATCATCCAAAAATTCATCCTACAGCCCAAGATATGACTCAATTACTGCAAACTGTTCAGGCCCAATTTTAGCACCTCTGTTTTGACTTCCAGACCAAATATCACCTTCAAGCTGTCCGAATGAGCTCTTATGTTCTTCATGAAAGTTGTAGATATGGGTCTTAATTTCAACTCTCCAAATTTCAGCCCACGAAAGTTCCTACAGCTCGAGTTATGCTCTGATTACTGTACACTATTCAGGTTCTAGTCACAAAACTCGTGTTTTGACATCCAAGCCCAATTAGCTCCACTAGATGTCTGATTGAGACTTTGAGCTCTTCATCAAAGTTGTAGAACTTTCTCTCAGCTTTCCTACAAGGTAAAATTCATAATATCTAGACATCTAGAACTCAAGGTATGACCAAAATACAGAAACAGTGTAAGACCCAAATAATGCTGAAAAAATCAATTAAGTCCAATTTGAGTCCAATCTTACAAAACATAACCAGACTTAATCAATTAAGTACATGAAGAGTGTAAATGACTAAAAATGAGGGTTTATTAATGTATAAAATATGTGATTATCAAATTCCCCCACACTTAGCTTTTTGCACTCCTGGGCAAAACAGATAAGACCAAAGCTAGGAAACAAAAAAAATGACATAGACTCAAAAGCTAAAAACTCTAAAAGACTCGATGAAGCAAGAAGAACAACCTAAAATTCAAGGGATCAAAGCATTAATGAGATAATATTTCTTCACATCTCAAACCAACAAGCAAAGAAATTTCAGTTGAAAAGAATGAATCAAGAATGATAGATCCTCACAGAATTCACTCTCAATCTCTCAAGTGTTTAAAAGATAAGTATTTCACTCTATTCAACCCATGAACAATTGCACTATCATAAGTTTGCTTATCTTCTACTTCTCCACTACTCAAAACACATGCATACAAAAATCAAAAGGATTTTATTCAAGGTTGTAATGGGGTCATGGTAAAGGAGGGAGAATAATATGGATATGAAAAGATAAATACCAAAGAGAATAAAAGAGCATTATGGTACAGTTAGAGTGGAAAAAATGTTTGAGAACATTTATCATAAAGGACAATCACCAATATTTGACTAATGTTTTGTTGAAGATCAATCCCAAATTGGTGAATTGAATTCATTGTTAGACTTGAACATTCTCCTTTTCT
Organism: Ormosia emarginata; assembly: GCA_029884605.1. NCBI lineage: Eukaryota > Viridiplantae > Streptophyta > Magnoliopsida > Fabales > Fabaceae > Ormosia > Ormosia emarginata. The sequence goes on along the minus strand of JAQQTP010000074.1, from coordinate 17,993,251 downwards.
TCCTGTTGTTTCCAAGTATCCACCTTTATTCTAGACTTTGATAATCCTTTGATTGCAACGGTGGTCAATTTTTTTTTGGTTGATCATTTTGCATACACACCCCCACACTTGTTCAAGAACAAGGTCAATGCTCTCTTATTCCCTAAGGTTGGGTAAAAACATGTTTCTTTGTTTTCTTTTTTTTTTTCTTTTTCTCTCTCTTTTTTTTAAAGGTACGAAATGAGTTAAAAACAAGGAATGATTAAATAAGTTCAAAGGGGTTACATAATGAAAAATATACAAGGATGGCTATTTGGTCAAAGTAGCTATTTCAAAATGCCTCAATCATATTAATGTATGCATGTGAAAATGTAGCATGAAAAAGAATCAAAGCAAGTTCTAGAGTAACAATTCCATGAGTAAAATCACACAAGAAAGAAGAGAATGGTACAATTATTCAATCCATTCATCAATAGGCTCAAAATCTCACAAGGCATATTTCTATCATTCTCAATCCATCATATCAACATTCATATCCAAGCTTGTGATTTTTAAGAAAGAAGACAATTTATGCTAAGATCCAAGAATCCATTTGCTACTTTTACACAAAATAATTATTTCCTCAACTAAGATACGTCTCAAGAGTAATAAATTGTTTCCAAAATTTACTCCTTACTTTGCCATCCTTAATTAGTTTTACTACGATTAGGTTTCTGATAGTCATATCACTAAACATGCTTCTCAATTTAGATGCATCTCAGAAGTAAAATTACTCCTTACTCTGCCATCATTCATTAGTTTAGTAAGTCCATGACAATTATATCATACATTCCAAAAAAAAAGAAATTTTTTTTTGGTCAACTATCCTTCCCCTTATCTAGATCATAACATTGTCCTCGATGTTAAAATATAGATGAGTAAAGGATAAAAGATATTACCTATTGGAGAAATCTGACACAAATTTAAACAGAAACAAAGTACGATAAATAAATTCAAAGGTAAAGGAGAGTTATAAACGAAGTGTCAGATCTGGCTTTCTTCTCATCCTGTTTCCCTCACTGCTTCCTGCTAACCAATCTATCTGAGCTATTGTTGGGTCAGGTTTATGAACAAAAGCTTCTAATTTATAAATCAACTTCTCAATAGTGGAAGTAGAGATAAGAAGTTATCTTGCCGAAGGTGTGATAAATTTTTATTCCACAGCATGGTCAAGAAAAAGTAACAAAATATCAAAAAAATTATTTACATTCAACAAACCTATGGGTTGATGGTGGATGTTCAGTTGGGCCCAAGAGACAATTTGAAAAACTTCTTCCAAGGTACCAAAATCACCTGGTAAGGCAATGAATGCATCAGGGTTTTGCAAGCATTATCTTCATTTGCTCATGCATTGATGATACCTTAAGTTCCTCTCCAATTGTTTTTCCAGTGATGTTCTGTTGAGCTAAAGGTTCAGGAATGACACCTAAAACCTGACTGCCTCCTATATATGCAGCAAGTGATATAGTCCCCATTAACCCACGGCAACCTCCCCCATATACAAGATGAATATTCCTCGTAGCAAGTGATCGACCAAGAGTGGTAGCTGCGTTTACAAACTCTAAACCCTTCCCATACTTAGATCCACAAAATACACAAATATTTTTAAGTTGATGAACAGAAACACCTTCCATTTCTATTCTCACCTTCCCTTTGAATGATTTTGAGTTGGAGGAAAGTGGTGAAAATGGAGTGTTTAAATAGGAAAAAGAATGGAAAGGGTAATAATTGCACCTATAAGGATAGATTGGCTGTTGTCAGAAAAGTTTGAAATTAAGAAACACAAAATCTTTTTTTTTTTACTTCAAGAAAACCATCAGGGTAAAGAAGTCTAGAAACCCCTGAAGGACCCTGCTCAAAGGATCGTCTATCCAAAACCAAAATACAGCAAAATCATATAAAGATAAAAGAAATATAATAGCAAATGATGACATACCTGTATGTACAACTTTCATGGCGTATCTTTATATTACGCGTCATGAGTGCAGTAGTGGCATATCTTTATACTAGTGTCACCACTGCAATAGACACTCACGTCCATTTATTCGAAGAAAGGAGAAAGAAGAAACTATCGTGGGTTTCCATCCTGTGTTTGGAACCTGGAGCGCTCACACTTGGGCTCGTAACATCAACAAAGATGCTAAAATCTGAAATCCGTAATGTCCAAGATCTAAAACATCTCATCCCAGGGCGCTGAGAGTCCCTTCTAATAAAAGAGAGGATCAAGCTCAGATGCCTCATATGCTTTGGCAGTCGCGGGTTACTTCTCACTAATAACCAGAGTAGGACACTTCTGCTTGTCCATCAACTCCACAATGCCCAGATGGTAAACATTGGGTTATGGAGTGTGGCTCTCTATAGAGCATGGTACACAGACTTTTTTAAGGACCAGCGTGCAAAGGTCCACCCGAGTCAATGACGGGTCAGCCAAAGGTTGGGGCTCCACAACTAATTAAAGCCATGGTACTTCTTCCAGATCGCCCTTGTTCAAACATTTTTTCCCTTTTTTTCTTTTTTTTTGTTCTTTTTTTTTTAGAAAACATAAAGAAGAAGAAGATAATATATACAGATTATTATGGATATGGCTCACATCTGCCTCTGGTTTCACATCCAGTAACGGCTTAATTTCTGTTGACTGTATTATAACTATTCAGTATTTGAAGTTTCGCCACAACGGGGATTTTTCTAACTTACTATTGTACTACTTACAATGACTTATAAACAAAAAAAAAGAATATATAACAATGATAATATAAGAGCATGGCGAAAGTTTTAAGGTAGATTAAACTAGCATTAATATATGGGTTTTTTGGAAATTTTAAACTAGTACTATTTTCCGTAGTATAATCTTACCTTATGTTTTAAGATTATATAAATAAAACGGTGTGACGTTCCTTTTTCGCGGGTATTGGATAACAGAAAAAGGGCGTTACAGAGGATAAAAACGAATCCTCATGTGAGGTGTAGTAAAGATCACTCCACATATCACGAATGGGTAAATAAAACTCTAAATGAACATTTACAATAATGTTAAAAATAGGTGGGTCATAATGACCCTAATCTAGAGACGTCGTCACGTTCCCATGGTAGATGCAGCGATCTGTATGCAGGTTGATGTGCCAACAGTCCAGACCTCCATGAAAAGTCAACTTAACGTAACCCAAAACGCTATGTGGGCGGGACGTCATGCTCCAACTGGTGCTAATCAAAATCAGGCCAAAAACTGAGGAACTCATGCACTTCCCCTTCTTTACCAACGTCTTCGGAGAAACAAATGAATAAACAGAATAGCAGAAATACAGAAAAGAGGTGAGATACCCTACATTCAGTACCAATTATGGCAGTAAAGAAACAAAACGGCGTATGACGCCCACATATCATAGCAGAAATAATAATCAGCACCAAAATCCAAATAATAAACAACTCAACATTTTCAGACATGTTATAATATCAATAAAATCAAGTGAATAAATAAATATCAAATGATATGTTGACTCACTATACAAGTGCACATGGTACGAAAATCCAACATTCGGTACTACAATTCCTACTAGATGGAGCTAGACAAAAACATTCGGAGAGAATGATTAAGGAGACATATCAGTATGTCGTCAGCCATAAAATCAAGTGCTTTCCAAAAAAATTCATAATTTGTGCATCAAGGCTTTATATAGCAGCATTCTCACAAGATCACGATATAGGACAATGTCTCGGTTCAAATCGTTGGTGCATTTGCATTGGTTTATCTGACGGCCCAGAGGAGCTACCAACTGTCCATTCATGGAACACCCGCACCCTGACGCCCCCAAGGTCAACAATATGACCTACACTAGTCTATTAGTACCCGCACTAAGGTGTGATTCAATCTCTTAGGCATACAACCTTACAACAGAGTCCATTGGACTTTCACAATGCATGATGACTCAATGCATATTCATGTATATTCATCAATTGATATACTTATCCATAACATATCACAATTTGGTCAAGTTAAACATCAATAATTCCTTAGTCCCTCTCATGGACCCAAAATAACATAGCATCAAGTTCTCAAAAGTGGTAAAACACTCCTTAAGGTTTATTATGGAATTTAACTCTAGCTTAACAATTCTTATAAAATCTCTCTCTAGAGGAATTCTTTTAATTAATAAAGTTCTTTACTTTATTTTAATTGTAATATCTTCATACTAAAGTCCTAGTATCATCTCATATTTTCTTGGCTAATTCTGCTCCAGGCACCTAGGCGCTATGTCTTCAGCACCTGTGTAATAGCCCGGCTGACCCGCAGCTGCCCGGCAACCCCTACGGGCTCCGCTAGACAATACTCAGTATTGTACACCCCAAGTCTGGACATTCGTCCCTTAAGCAGGCTACAGCCCACATGGGAATCGAACCCGCTTCCAAAGGGAGGATTTAGGAGATGACCACCTAGGAGAAGAACCATAAAATGATTGAAGGAAGCTAGAAATGTAATGTGTTTAGCAAACAAATGGAGATGGTCTCCAAGTGTGGGTGATGCCGTGGAAGAGGAAGAAGAGAGGAAGAGAGAAATGTTTGAAGAAAAATGAGAGGAGAGAAAAAGAAAGAGAAAATGATAATTTTTTTGTGTTTTAGAGTAGAAATGAAGGTGATAAAGTGAGGAGCAAATCTTGGCTCCCAAAAATTTGTTTTTGCCGTGGAGAGTGTGGGGAGGGAAGAGAGAGAAATGTATTATTTAGAAAATTTCTAGGAAGTTTCCTTGATGAGCTTTAGTTTAAATTAATCATACTTTTGAAATAAAGTTAAAGGATATGACATAAAGTAGATTTTGGATAAGATGATAGGATTTTCTACTACAAGCTATTACTCAATGGACAATTGTTACAGTTAACAAAGTCAGTATTAATTGTCCAATGAATAATAAAATGTACAATATTTTTACTTAATAGAACTTTTTGCGATTTTATTTATCAGATAAAATCTCAAAAAATATAAAACCTCATAAACTGTGTCCGACTTCGGGTTTAGTAAGATCTTCCATTGACGTTTCTACAGTTCAAGGTTCTCGTGGAAAATATTTCATTTCTCCGACTCCGCTCGGCATGCACGCAAAAATAGAAATATATTAAAATATTCAACATTTCTGAAAAAATCCACAAAAATAACAATTATTATAAAATGACTATTTATCACAAAATTATCAATTTTCAGGGTGTTACATAATTCAACGAATGCATATCACCACAACATGTCAACTGGTTATGCATATGCACAATGGACTGACCTCTATTCCATGGAGCTAAAACCAATATTGGAGAGAATTGATTGGGAGACATGTCCGTATATCGTTAGCCTCAATTCAAGTGCTACAATGATCATATAAGGCATGTAAAAATAACTCTCTACTTCTCCAAATATCACATGATATTCAATTTAAAGCATAGATGAGGATAAGAGATTGATGTTACCAAAAGTGTACTCTTTGAGTTTTTGTAGGTGACTCTAACATCCATGCCTCAAGGCTCCTTGAGAATGTTGTAGTTCTCCATGTCATTCTTTTTATGTTTTCACCACTCTTGGAGAATTGGACCATTTCAAATTTTTCGAATCTCAAGTAGTATAGTTGTATTTTACTTCAATGTATACTTGAGCTAAAAGTCCCCTACAACACAATTCATAGTACTTTCTTTGGTAGCCATCAATTTTGGATCCATAAAGGTTAGTCATTGATTATTAATCCATTATGCTCTTATAAAGATCAATTTTTCTATAGTATGTAAATTGAGCACAACAAGTTAAATAACCAATTGCCATTAAGCACATAACTAATAGCATGCTTACTTTTATGATTTATAGACAATTTAAAGTATAGCAAGCATATCTAGGCATTGCAGAATTTATGTACCAAGATATATAACAAATTAATGAGCTATGATACATAAAGAATGAACATAATCATGCGCTAAACAAAATATTCGAATTTTACCAGGTGCACATGATTCTATCCTTTACCTAAGGCCTGCAAGGAATATACCATATATTTATTGTCTTTTTAAGTGAATGCTCATAAGCGGTAAAGACTTTTGATACCTTGGCCTTGGTAATCAAGGAAATTCTTTTCCTTACCCATTGCTTCCCTTTAGGTGTTTTGAACTTTGCAAGTTCCACATGTTGTACTTGAAAAGCTTTGGTTGAAGACATCTTCCTTCTTTGACCAAAACTTCTACCAATTGGCTTTGGAAGCATTCTTCTTGATGATTCCTCTTTCTTTTGACCAATTAGTCCATCCTTTTGAGAAACTTTTTGCATAATTGAGACACTAGGAGGACATTTTGGTACCCACTTCATCTTAGGTCCTTGAATGTTAGTACTAGAACCTTTAAGACTTTTCGGAACCCAAACTAAGTTATTTCTCATATAAGGATTTCTTCTATAATTGCACAAATGAGAAATATGTCCTAGATGACCACAAAAATTGCAAACAATTGAATTTAATGATGACTTGGTCCTTTGAAGATCATTTTTGGAAAACATAAGCCTTTTGTTGTTTTTATATTCTATGTCATTTTTGCCACAAGCCTTACTTGAATTTCCATGTGAAATAACATTAATTTCATTCTTATTAACAATCATGGATTGTAAACAATTAGAATCATTTGCTTTGGAAAAATTGGAATATAAGTCCTCAACTTGATTTTCTAAATCAATGCACTTTTCACAAAAAGTTGAGGTTTCACATTTCAAAGGCATTTCCTCATCAAGAAAAGCATATTCAGTTTTCAAAGTTTCAATTTCATTTTTAAAGGAGGAAATGTTTTCTAAACAAGATAAGTTTTTATGTTCTAATTTCAACAAATCATCATATAATTCATCATATGCATATTTTAGCTTATCATAGGAAGGACTATAATATGGTTTAGCATTATTTACCTCAAAGTCCTTTTTAAGGGAATCACCATCTTCCTCATTGTTGTCCATCAAGCATTCAAAAGCATCTTCTTTCTCAATTTTGCTTTGCTTTGCCTCTTCTTCAAATTGAGCACCATCATCACCAAGAGGCATTGAGCTCATTTTCTTACTTTGAACATGTTCTTGAGGACATTTTTGAATGTTGTCTTCCTCTAGAGGTTTTTGCTCTTCTTGCTCTCTATATATAACTTTATGCAAGAAATCATTTTTAGCAAGATAAATAGAATCAAGAGCATCCCATATATCTTTAGCACTAGAGCAACTCTTAATTTTAGCATAAGCATCATCATTTAAACTATTTTTTAAGATTTGCATTGCTCTAATGTTCAAAGAAAAACATTTCTTAGTATAGACATTTCAAGAATGTTTTGATTTGCAAGTAAATCCATCAAGTACAATATCCCATAAATCAAGATCAATAGATTGCATATAAATTTCCATTCTAGCTTTCCAATAAACAAAATTCACACCATCAAAGAATGGTGGTTTATCAATTTCAAAACCATTCATTTTGAAAAGCTTTTAATAGTTGCCAACAAATAAGGATCTTTAACTCCAAGCGGTTAAGCTTTTACCAGAGCACGAAGCTCTGATACCACTTGTTAGCCATGGCAACCATCACCCAAGAGGGGGGTGAATTGGGTGATTACAAATTTTAATGCAACTTTGAGAAATTAAGCATTTTGAATCACCAAGTAATAAATGCAGCGGAATAAATTTAACAAAGGTGCAACTATTAGAGATTTTACAAAAACCACTTAGGCTATAGGATAAATCAAGCAAATAAGCTAGATATCAAATTCAACTTAAGCATATATAATTGAAGCACAAATGTAAATGAGATAGAGTTGAGAAAAACAAATACAATGATTTATCCTGGTTCAGCCACCAACCACTAGTGACCTACATCCAGTCCCCAAGCTTAACTTGGGATTTTCTTCACTATCTCCTAGACTTCACGGGTGCTAGGAAAACCTTTGTACAAGCAAGAGCACTCCTCACACCTTGGGATACCTCACCCTTGTGCTAGAGCCTCTAACTCTTCAAGCTTCGCAGGTGCTTGAAAAACCTTTACATTCAAGAGCACTCATAATACCTTTGGGATACCTCACCCTTTGTGTTTAAGTCTCACTACAAGGGATACCTCACCCTTTTCTCTCTTGAGGGATACCTCACCCTCTTATAATCATTTTGAGATGAAGAGAAAGACTATAAACTCTCACAAGAGTAGATATACAACTTGAAGAACAAAGGAATAAAAGATAATAAACTCTCTTTAAGAATGGATAAATACAAATTGAAGCACTATGGTTATCAAGGATTTGCACTTCAAAGCTCAAAATATGATGTTGATGATTCAAGGATCAAATCAAGTGATCAAGAGGTGTATAAGCTTTATACAACACTTATATATAGAGCCCGAGTGATAAAATAGCCGTTGGTAGTGTTTAGAAATGATTTTTTATGAAAACTAGTCGTTTATAGCCGTTAGAAACATTTTTGGGTACTTGGTAATCGATTACACACTTCTGGTAATCGATTACATGGCTTCTATCATTGTTGTAATCGATTACAGGACTTGTGTAATCGATTACAGCTTTTCTGGTTTTGAAAGCTGACTTTAAAAAGTCATAACTTCTTCATTTCTTATCCAATTAAAGCAAATGACCAGTCATTGGAAAGATCTTTGAGTCTATTTTCAAATGAAATATTTCACAACAAAACTCAAAGTAGTTTGAAAGTTATGATCAAAATAGTAACTAAAGGTCAGTTTTTCAAAACTCAAACTTGATTGTTTTTGAAAACTGACTTTAAATGGTCATAACTTCTTCATTTCTTATCCATTTAAAGTAAATGACCATTCATTAGAAAGATATTTGAGTCTATTTTCATATGAAATAAGTTTTATAACAAAACTCAAAGTATTTTAAAAGTTATCATCAAAATAGTAACTGAAAGTCAGTTTTGCAAAACACAAACTTGGCTATTTTTCAAAGGTTTGAACTACCATCAAGACTAACTTTCCAAAAGCAGTTTGTTAGGCATTAAAACATGTAAGAAACACTTTTAAAGATGTTAAAACATATTTGAGCTTAGTATGATTCCTTTTTACCTTTACACAAGATCTAAGTCCTATAAGCTATTCTTGAAGAATCTTGGGACTTGATCTTTTGCCATCATCAATTCTTGATGTAATCCAAGCTTCGAAAAAAATTTTTTCTTCAAATCTTGCAAATGCTTAGAACATCTTATCATTCTCATTCTTCTTGAGTTGAGCATGATTGTGATCTTTTACTTTCTTGTTGCAATGCTCACTCTTGATACTTGGACTATCTTACAAAGTATTACTCACTTAACACAAGCATAGTTAGTCCAAATTCATAACTCAATATCTTCATATGCATGATGTAATATATCTCATTAAGCACATCTATGTAATATGATCAATATTATTTTGTAATGCATTTGTAATTTATTGCGCACATTTATGAAGCATAAGCATTATTCTTTTTATCTTATATTTGTCATCATCAAAACTTAACATATTAAATCATTGGGGCAAACTTATTTCCACATCCAGGTCCAGTATGTCGGCTCGACAACAATCTACTTTTTTTCGCATTCGCAAAGTATTTTTATCGTGTTTTCATAATTGCGTAACATTTTTGTTACGTTTCCAAAGCACGTAACATTTTTATGACATTTTTCAATTGCGTAAAAATTTTCAAACATTTTCTTAATTGCGTAACTCAAAAATCAATGTTTTTAAATCGCGTAAGATTTTATCAATACTTTTCAATCGCATAAAATGTTTATTGACGTTCTACGCTTAGTTTTGAGATTTTCCATGTTTAAAATAAAATTTGAACCTTAATTCTAATGTTTTCTTACCAAATCTCCTCTAAGTGATGTTTTCTAACGTTTTTCACAAAATCTATGTTATTTTGATTTAATCAAGCATTTCAAAAATCCTTTTCCATTACCTTTACTAACAATTGTCTTTAAATGAAATATTTTAAATTTTCAAACCATCTTTCAAACTTATTTCCATTATCATGACCAAAAATCAATTCTTTTCCAATGATAAAATTTTGTTCATCTCCTTTTTCAACTTGTAAATCCTTAAATCATATTCTTGTCACCTAATCATCTAGGTTCACAATTAATAAAATATTTTTGCCTTGGATATCCCATCTTGGGCTAAATGGCCGTGAGCCATGTATGGTCATTAGGACCAAAATTTTTCCATTCCCACATGATTCAAAGCATGTAAAACATTCCAATCATCAATTCCTACCATAGCAATTTCATGCATACTATAAAAGTCATATAATCACATATAGCCAACAAGCATAAACCATTAAATTCACACAATCAAGTGAATAAATCCTCACATGAAATTTTCACCAACAACTACAAATTCCATTTCTCACCACCAAGTTGGTCAATGAGGTTAATCTCCCTCTTACCTCAGGTGATGATCAAGAAGCTCCTTAGTTGCCTTCTTGGAGTAAACTTTTACCACCAAATAGACCCTTAAAACAAATTAAGCATACAAATATTAAAATCCAAGGTTTGAAATAAGATGACCATGGATCAAGATTATGGTCTAGAACTTGAAAATAAAATTAGAAGTGAAGATCAAGAACTTCACCTGAAAACCTTTAAACTTAAGCTTGGAAAAAGTGATTGAAGATGGATTAATATGAAGAAGATCACAACATGAAAGTGTCTCCAAATGGTGTCTAGATTCAATATATATGGTTAGTTTGGATTGAACAAGATTGAAGAGTAATTGTGATGTGTTGGCCGAATATTCTAAGGAGAAAAATGAGAGAGTTTGGCATTTTGCTTCTTAAAAAAAAAGATAAGATGAACTCAAGTGATATTAAATATCTATTTTTGTCTTCTAAGTTTGTCCTACAAGCTACCTTAGCCATGTACACCTAAGGGTGTTGGGTTGGCCAAACTTCTGCTCCAAGTTTCTCCTCAAGCTTGCCTTGGAAGCTTCCTTTCCATTGGTTCATAATTGTGAGTCATAGCCACAAAGCTTGACTTCCTTCAAGCTTGCCTTGGAAGCTTGCTTCCCATTTGTTCAACAACAAAGTGATTCATAAGTGGTGATGACTAAGCTTATGACTAGGCTTATGACTAATCATTTAACTAGATATTTACTGGTAGATATTAACCAACGGACAAAGGTTACTGCTAGCAAAACCAGTGTTTATTGCCCAATGTATAATAGAATGTACTTAGATTTCATGTCAGATAAAATCTGAGAAAAAGAAAAATTTCAAACTGTTTCTGGTTTCAAGTTTTGTAAGCTCCCCCAGCCCTGCATTAATAGTCAAAAATTTTTTGTCCCCGAAAATATTTTATTTTTTCGGCATCGCCTCAAACACACATAAAGTCTATAAATAATAATAAAATAATCAAAATAAATTAAATAATTCATAAAAATTACAAAAATAATTTTTTAAAAAAAGAAATTTCAAGGTGTTACAAGGAGTCTATTCAAATAGTAGCTTCAAAAATCTCATTATGTTGCATTGTGGCAAAGTCTATTCAAATAGATCCTTAGTCTATTCGAATAGTAGCCACAAAAATAATATTCTAGAAGCTTGGTAATCGATTACCAAGTTGTGGTAATCAATTACCACCTTATTTCTCGTATCCCAAGAGCTTGGTAATCGATTACTACTAGTGGTAATTGATTACGCCCTGCAATTTATTAGAAAACAGAGGTTTCTCAAGCATAAAAACCCAAAGCAAACCACTTTTAAACCAAAACTTCAACCCTACTCTTCATATATTCTTAACCAACAACAAGAAGGGTTTGTCAACAATGATCAAATCATGAAACCCATATTCACAATTCCTTATTTATAAAGTTTCAAAACTATTTCTAAGCTTAACATTTATAAACATAAACATTCATATATCATCAGTACTTCATCTACCACAAATCCATACCAAGTTGATCAACACAATCTCTTGGTTACAAAAGGAAAAGAATGAAGTAAAGGAATATCCTAAAACACCTTACCTCAATTTCTTTGTTGATAGTATTCTATTTCTTTCCTTGTTCTTTCTTTATTTCTCTTCTTCTTTCTTTCTCTTTTACGTTATGCTGCTCTCTCTTTCTCTCTTTCTCTCTCTCTCTCTCGATTTTCCTTTTTTTCTTTCTTTCTTATCCTCTCTATTTCTCTTTCTTTCTTTCTACTGCTTTTTGACCAAGAGAAGTGATAACGATGAGAGGGTGAGAAGAGATAAACATAAAACTAAGGAGTGTAGTCACTGATAATCACATATTTTATACTTTAATAAACCCTCATTTTTAGTCATTTACACTTTCCATGTACTTAATTGATTGAACTTGGTCATGTTTTATAAGTTTAGGCTCAAATTGGGCTTAATTGATCTTTTCCAACATTATTGAGATTTTACATTGTTTCTGTATTTCGACCATATCTTGAGTTCTAGATGTTTAAAAATTATGTATCTTACCTTGTAGGAAAGATGAGAGAGAGCTCTACAACTTTCATGAGAGCTCTAGGGTTAAATCGAACATCTAGTGGAGCTAATTGGGCCTGCAAGACAGAATAGGAGATCTGTCATTGGAACTCGAGCAGTATGCACTAATTAGGGCATAACATAGGTTGTTGATTTGATATGAACATGAAACTAATGGCATTTAAAAGCTAAGACATATATCTTCAATTCATATGAATACTACTTTTTCAAACTACGATGTTTAGACAAAGTTTTGATCCCTTAAGGTCAACCAACAGAATCAGAGACCCTTTGAGAATGATTTGTCCATAACTTGTGTTGTCGACCTCCAATTAACATGGGGCTTTGGCCCAATTTCTCATAATGGACTCAATTTTGTACTCATCAGGTTTCTAATGATGTAAGGCCAAATTAGGGGTTAGTTATAGGGGAAGAGAGCAAAAATCCGAGAACATCCATTCATTCTACACTTTTCAGCTTCTCTCTAGATCTTTCTTCTCTCTCTTTTTCTGAGTTCTTCCCTCCCATTCATGGAGTGGTAAAGCCTTTAATCAATCCAAGGGATTGACATTATTGATGCTTAATCTTGATATTCTATTTTAATTGTTCTACATTCAATTATTAATCAAGTTTCTCCTCTTCTTCTTCTCTTGTTTAAATTTTGATTTAATGCTTAATTTGAATGAGATTTGCATATGTTAATTGCGTAATTTCCATGTGCCAAGAGATGAATTCATAGGTTAAGCAATGCATCAAAGGTGTTTGATGAAATGTTTACCTTGGTTGGATCTTGGTTTTTAATGTGATTTGGGTTTTGAATAAATGCTTAATTTATCTAACCTTAATTAATTGAATTCTGGATGTGTATCTAGTAGAAGATCCATGGATCGTTTTAAGGCATCTTAATGTGATCTAAGACCAAGGATTCATTTGATAATTGAATGGATCTATAGATATCAAGGATGGATTAAAATCAAGATTGGTTAATTCTCTTGGATTGGTTACTTCTTAATTCTATTTTCTATTCTTTAATTGCTTTCTGTTTTTGTTGTTTAACTTCACAAACTCCTTTTCCCGTGTTTATTAACCTCTTAATCCTACTTCATAATTAGAGTGATCTACGGGCTCGACCCGGTGTTACCTTATGCTGCAAGTAATTTTGGTAATTCAATTATAAATTGATTTAGATTTGGTAAACGCGATAATTATCAAATTTTTGGCGTCATTACCAAGGATCATTTTGATATTGATCAATCTTATTAGGAGCATATTTGACTACTAATCCCTCACTAACCCTGTGTTGCTGTGTTTTGGTGGTTTTTAGGCGAAAACGGGTGATTATGGGTCGTTTTGCAGAATTTTGTACTGACAACAAATGTGCCCAGAATAAGTTTAAACTTGGTCATTTGAAGGAAAATGACCTAATAAACAAGGCTCACAACTAAGTTTTGAGGTTACCCCTGGTTTGCTAAAATTCCATCGTTTAGACCATTTTTTTAATTTTTTTAATAATTTTTATTACATTTTTTAGTTTCATTTTTGTGTAGTTTTCATGCTGTACAAGTCCCATGATTTTTAAAAAGCATTAGATAGGGTAAATAGATTTATTTTGGTAGATTTTTAGTGTTCTCTAGTGTATTTTGCTTGTTTGCTATTTTTTGTGCTTTATGTACTTTGAATGATGCATGACTAGGTCTTCTGCTAGCCAATTACTTGATATTGATAAGACCTTGCATAGGCTGATTAGAGCTCGTAGGCTAAGTGCAAAAATTGCTTCTAAACTTGATTTTAATCTTGAATTTGAAAGTGAACCCGAGATCTTAAGTAATTTTGTAACTATGGGTGTTAATATACAAAATAGAACTCTTAAGGAATTAGTTACTCCTAATGTAACATACCAATCTTTCTGAATTCAATATCCTAATCTTAATGCTGATTTTGAGTTAAAATCTGGATTGATACACTTGTTGCCCAAGTTTCATGGTCTTGCCGATGAAGACCCTCATAAGCATCTTAAGGAGTTCCATATAGTATGTTCAACCATGAAGCCACAAGCGATCCATGAGGAACAGATCAAGCTGAGGGCATTTCCTTTCTCCCTTGCTAATGCGGCCAAGGATTGGCTATATTACCTTTCTCCAGGTTCTGTAATGTGTTGGAATGACATGAAGCTGCTATTCTTGGAGAGATTCTTCCCTACATCTAGATCGCTTCCATTAGAAAAGACATATGTGACATAAGACAAATGACAGAAGAGACCTTGCATGAATATTGGGTGAGATTCAAGCAGTTTTGCTCGAGCATTCCCCACCACCAAATTAGTGATCAACTCTTGATTCAATATTTCTATGAGGGCTTGCTACCAAAGGACAAGAGCATGATTGATGCTGCCTCTGGAGGAGCCTTAGTAGACAAGACCCCTACTGCGGCAAAAGATTTGATAGCAAATATAGTAGTAAACACCTAACAATCTGGCACACAAATCATTACCTCAACCAGAGGAGTTAATGAGGTTCAATTATCTCATGTAGACCAACAGAGAATGGAACACTAACTTGATGAATGGACTTCTTTGGTGTGGCTGTTTGCAGTGGGACAACAACCACCTATGCAGATGGCTGCAACTGTGTGTGTCATTTGCTCTTGTTCATCTCATCCCACTAATGCATGCCCCAGACTTTAGGATGGTGGTTCTTTTTCTCTAGATCAATTTGTAGCAGCTGTTGGTGTTTTTCCTAGTAAACCACAGTTCCAATAGCAGCAACAGAGATATGATTCATTCTCCAACATATACAACCTTGGCAGGAGAGACCATCTGAATTTGAGATATGGTAATGCAACATCATAATAGCAGCAACTATTGCAAAATAAGCAGCCAATCCAACTGCCATTCCAGCAGCCAATGAGATAACAACAATTTCACCCACAAGCTGGACCAAGTAGGCAATTCTAACAGCCTATGCAGCAGCAACCAAGTCCAGCAGCCACAAAATCTAAGCCTTCCTTTGAGGACTTGGTGAAGTAGATGGCCACAAATAACATTCAGTTCCAGTAGAGGATAGAGGCCACTATTCAAAATTTAGAAACTCAAATTGGACAATTGGCCTCTACATTGACTCAGCTGCAGGCCCAAGGTTCTGGCCAACTTCCTTCGCAAAAAATTCCTAATCCAAAGGGGAATGTAAATGTCATTATGCTGAGGTCTAGAAAATCTGTACAAGCACCAACTGAACCTCAACCTGCATGCAAGCAACAACCAGTAGAGAAACTAGTTTCTAATGCACCAGCCTAAAAATCTGAGGGTAAGAAGAAATAAGTGGTTGTTGATGAGCAGCAGAAGCCAGTAGTATCCCTTCCCTTTCCACAAAGAGCCATTCAGACCAGAAAGATAGATGAGGATAAGAAGGATAAAGATCTTTTTAAGACTTTTAGGAAAGTGGAAGTCAATATTCCATTGTTGGATACAATTAAGCAAAATCCAAAATATGCCTAGTTTCTTAAGGAATTATGCACTCAAAGGAGGAGGCTGAAGGGTAATGAGAGAATCAGTATGGGCCAAAATGTTTCAGCCCTCATTCAACCTATGGCTCAGAAATGCAAGGATCCAAGGACTTTTACAATTCCATATGTTATAGGCAATTACAAATTTGAGCATGACGTACTAGATTTAATAGGTGCTTCTATTAATGTAATGCCTATGTCTGTTTTTAATTCTCTTAGACTTGGACCTTTGCATGCTACAAGTGTTGTGATCTAGTTAGCTAATAGAAGCAATGTATACCCAGCCGGGTTGATTGAAGATGTGTTGTTAAGGGCTAATGAACTGATTTTTCTTATAGATTTTTATATTCTAGAGATGGAGGGCGAATCACCACCCAGCAAGGCTCCACTCATTCTAGAGAGGTCATTTCTCAAAACAGCGTGGGCCAAAATAAATGTATATGCAAGAACTCTATCCATGGAGTGTGGAGACTTTATTGTTCAGTTTAACATTTTTGATGCTATAAAGCATCCCATGGAGGAGCATTCCATTTTTAATATTGATTTACTTGTTGATTTAGTTAAGGAAACTTATGATGAGTTGTGTGATGAATTTCTTAATTTTATTGATTTTAATGATTCTATCCATTGCTACTCTTGTCCTGATTGTGATAATGATATGATATGTGTTGTTTGTGGTGAGATTTTTGCATTCTTGAGAAATGGTGATTCTATTTCTATAGATTACACAGTAGCTGATGGTACTGAAAGGTCTATCAACAATGTTCTTGATGCAGTTGCAGAATATGAAACACATAGGGAAATAGAGTTGAAAGCCATTGAAGAGTTGTAACGCCCCAATTTTTAGAAAATATTCTGAATGTACTGTTTGCTGTTTTTCATGCTTTTGTGTGAATGACCGCTGTATCCCTATTTTTCTGTTCTCGATTTCTGTATGAAAACAATTACGATAATACAGGCTCAAATTTTATTTGATCGTTTTACGTAATTTGCTTCGAGACGGTAAAATAAAAATTTTTCTGAGCTACTGTTTTAATTTTTCTGAAAGATATACAGCTATATAATACTGCTGGATATTTTATTTGAACATTTTGGACGATTACCTACGTTGTGGGAAAAAAGGAAAATGACCGTTACGTCCCAAACGTCTTGCTTTTTTTTTTTGCTGTTTTTAATTGTTTTCTTCTTGATTTAATGTCCGATAATACCGACTGTGATTTTATATGGACTTTTTGTGTGATTTGCTTCGAGGCGTAAAAATAATATTTTTCCTGCCGGGAAAATCTTATTTTATTATTTAGAATTGGGGATCTTACTAAACCCGATTTTGAATGAGACTAAAAATAATCTTTTAATTTTTAGATTTAATCACAAATAAAATAATTTTATATTATTATAATATTATTTTATTAGTCAGTATAATTTAGTGACAGTGGACTCGAAAATATTTTGCGGGACCCACAATTAGCAGAACGGTTAGATCGGTAGCTTAATTAATCACCGTTAGCAGTAGAACTTTCCAGAACAGGCTGACTCAGCTAGCTGACTCAGCAGAAAATTAAATACACTGTGTGACTCAGCATGTGAGTCACCAAGAGCCAACCAATAGGAATCAAGCTTGTTCACCAAGGCTTGATCTTGACCATTGATGCATCCAAAGGCTTGGATGAAGCCAAGCAAGGTGCCCACCTTGCACCCCACTTGATGGCTACGGCCAAGAGGTCTTGGATGACCAAAATTACACTTCATCTTCATCACTTTTCTCTCTTCTCTCTCATCAAAACCCTAGCCACCATTCTTGTTCATTTTCTTCACCATTTTCGGCCAAGACCAATACTACACCATCCAACCATCCAAAAATTTTTCTAACCAAGTTTTCCTAACCTAAACACTATTCTAAGAACCTTTCTAGTTGGGAGTTTCTTCAAAATCTTCCATTTAGGGCTTGGAAATCAACCTTGAAAGTTTTACCTAGAAGGTGAAATTTCATGTTTTTCTTTTCTCTCTTCATTTTCAAAGTTCTAAGCCATGATTTCTCCATGGTTTAGCTTCTTTTTCATGGTTAGTAACATGTAAATTTTGTTTGAGATTTCTAGGTGTTTTTGAAGGTGAAAACCGAACCCTAGGAGGTGTGAAAGCAAGCCTTTTGTCTTCATTTAAGATAAGAGGAAGATAATTCTTATCATCCCTTGGTGGTGGTAAGAAGATGGAATGTTTGTAGAATCCATAAGGATTCGGTGGTGGTGTGTTTGTTGATGTGTGTATTTGTTAATTTTGTGTTGGTTAGTAGTTTATGTGGTATTTGTTAGTAGCTTTCTTGTTTGATGATTGTAATAATTTTGCATGTCTATTAGCTTTTGAATGCATGTCTATAAGCTTTAATTTAGGTTTTATGTGTTAGAAATATTTTGCATGTGTTAGAAATATAATGCATGTGTTAGAATTGTATGATAAGGTATAAGATGTGAATAACATGTTTAAATTTGCATGAGTGTTCCAAAGAGCACATCCAATAGCTCACGGCAATGACAAGTTTGGAGGACCAAAATGTTCTCTTGATTTTTCCTAAAGTGTAATTTAATTAACTAGGAGAATTAAGAAAGTTTCAAATTGATTTGATCAAAGAAAAGGAATTTAGAAATTAAATGGTAAAGACTTAGTATTTTGGGCCAACATGCCTAAAGGATTAAATTGATTCTTGCTAACTATTTTCTAAGATGATTTAATGAACTTAGACAATATAACACTTTTGATATGATTTGAAATGTGAAAGACATTTTAGAAATCAAATGAAAGGGTTTTACGAAATTTGGCCAACATGCCACTATAGGTAATCATGATTTCTAAAACTTGATTCCAAACCTTTTTCAATCAAAAAGAGACAATACAAGTTAAGAAGAAATTTTCTATAATGGTTTTTGAAGAAACATATAGATTAGAATTAAGTTTAAAGAATTAAAACTAATGATTTTGTCATTAGGAAGGAAATACAGTATTTTGAGAGTTTTCTAACATATAGCTCACTTTAGGTTTTGAAGCATGTTAGAGATTTCAAAAAGAATTAAATGATATGGTTAAAAAAAATTAGGTAAATGGAAATTTTATGGAAAAATTTAGTAAACCATTATTATGATATTCTAAACAAAATACTGTCGATTTTTAGTAAAAATGAACCAATAAGATAGCAAAAATATCCAAAAGACAGTATTCGGTATGAAAAATTATTCAACGTAGTTTAAATGTACTAAGTACTATTTCTGTCTGTTTAAACAGTAATTTTAAAGGCATTCGAATAAGAAAATGATTTGAAAATCCTACGCGATTGAGAAAACGTATTAAAAATGCTACGCGGTTTTAAAAACAGAAAAATATCTTTACGCGATTTTTAAACGTTTGTAAAAACGACGGAATTATGAAAACGCGATAAAATTTCTACGCGATTGACCGTTACTATCTTTATACTTGACGGAAAATGTGAACCCGTACATGATTATTTTTGAAAATCTTTATTTGTCGGGAAAATGTGAACCCGCATGTGCTTTTGAAAATTTATATGTCTTTGTCGGGAAAATGTGAACCCGTATGTGCTTTTGAGACTATATCTCTTGTCGGGAAAATGTGAACCCGTATGTGCTTTCCATCTATCTCATTATGTGTGCCATGTATTTGGTGGATTGGTTGACGAGACGAATCACATCGTGTTGTCGATGCGATAAACGTAGTGTGGTTCATTGTTCTAATGAACTTGGAGACTTTAGTGTACGGGATCCCACATGTGGACAGTTGGTAGCTCCGCTGGGTCGTGGTAAACCGATAGCACACTATGGTACTCGACATACACTATATTTAATCGAGATTTGTGAAATCTAGTAGTACATTTGCCTGTAGTGCCACAACGTGAGACCGTGAACTATACCACGCCTGGATAATGGATTCCTGTGTCGTGGGGCTATAGACGCAACGTGTGACCGCGGAATAGTTGGTTGGGCAGCCGTGGTACTAATAGATTTTACGAATCATTCCTCTCTCTGATACTTGTGTTTTCTTTAGCTCCATGGAGTAGGATTTTGTCATATTATTTATCTCTAAGTCTATTTGTTTCCATCTTATCTATTTATTGTTTATCTGTATCTTATTTGTTTATTTTATCTGGTTACTGTTACTATATTTGGTTATTATATCTTATCTGTTTATTCATATCTTTCTTATTTTATCTGCGAGGTTTTATCTGTTATGTGATATATTGTTATGATATCTAAATTTTACTTCAATTTGTTATTATAATTGTTAAAGCTTTATGTATTGCATGAACTGTATACATGTTGTTTGTCGTCTTCTTATTGGCCATGTTGTGATGATTTTATGTTGTCTTACCTCTTTGTTATATGTATTTTCTGTTTAATTATTTTACGCGGTAAAGACTTCGAGGAAGAGGATCAGCCTATTGAGATCGTGTACCCTGAGGAGGAGGAAGATCACAGTGCGACGACCGCTTTACGATCAAGAACCATCCGATCATCCATATCCTCTGGATTGATTGTGAGGGATGGCAGCGCCAGGATTTTTGGGATTCGTAGAGCTAGTATTTCATGGAGGTTCTCTGGCTTGGCATCTACGAGGCGATCGTGATTCTGTGACATATGCAGGACGTGTGACCGTGATTCTACGTCAGCGATTTGATGGAGAGCCCATTATGACTACGACGTTATTTCTGCACTTAGAGTTACCCTTATCCATTAGGCGTTATTGGGGTGCTGAAAACCCTGAGCCTAGTGAGATAAGCATCGTATCGACTGCGCGATCCCGTTATCGCCGTGTGTCGAGACATCCGGGATATCTATCTCCTGATGATCATTTTCAGAGAGTGATCCATCAGAGGATTAGATAACCATGATGTTTTTTTGGGTGCGTCAGTATGTCTGTATATATTAACTCTTTTATTGCTTTCTTTACTGTTTTTGTTTAAATATTTGTAGTCTTTGTTGTAAATTATTTGTATAGCTTATAACTTAATCATATGTATATTATCAGTAATGATGTTTTTTTTTTATTTCGTATTTTTCCGCATTATCTTTTTATATCATATTTCTGTCTATCAGGAATTATTTTACAACCCGTAATAATATTTAACAAATGTTTCACAACTTGGGTAGATTTTATTTCTATTTCTTTTATTTTCTTTTATGTGTGACATCCTCCAAAGGGGTGTTACAAACACTACAAGTAATAAGCAAATTAGCGTTTCCCTCGCTAGTTCGTCGCTGATTCGTCACAATTTATATTTACGAGGGATCAGCAACGGACTAGTGAAGGAATTTTTCGTCCCTCTTTTTTCATCGTTAATTAGCGAGGAAACGTGTTGCCTCGCTAATCCATCGCTAGCATAATAATTTCTTTCGCTAATCTATCTCTAATATCTCACTGATTCATCGCAAATATAAGCCATTATTCCCTCACAAATCAGCAACAGAATATCCATCGCTATTCCATTGCTGTAGAATAAAAATCTGTACAAATTTTGGATCCATTTCAATGAATTTCCCTCGTTAATCCATTGCTGATATTTCTCGCTATTCCATCGCAAATCCTTCGCTAAATTCCCTCGCTATTTAGTCGATAATCTCTTGTTAATCACTTATATGATTTCCTCGCTATTCCGTTGCTAATCCCTCGCTAATAATTTCTCGTTAATCCCTCGCTAATAACCTATATGGTTCCCTCGCTATTCTATTTCGTTAATACCTCGCTTATTAGTGTTTTTTTAAAAAAAAATTACCTATATTTTATTAGCTTACCAAAACCTGCATCAAACAGAAATCCAACAATAATAGAGCAAGAGCAACAAATTGTTCAAATAATCCAAAATAAATATAATAGTTATATCAAAGTTATTATACAAATAGTTCATAAAATCTCATACAAAACAAGAATAAAAGTAACAGGCAATCAATCTAAGTTGGCTTCGTCTTCTTTTCGTTATCCTCATCCTCATCTTCTCGACCCTCCCAAATTGTTGCACCTTACGATGGTCCATGTGGAGCAACATTTGCTGGTCCGATCATAGATAAGATAGGCGACAACATAGGGACAAGTTGAGTCTGGACAAAAGAAGCCATCGTTGTTGCCACTACTACATTGACAGCTTCATTGATGGTCCCAATTATGTCCTGTGTCAATGGTGTAGAGGGGGAAAGACCCGCAACCGAGGAGGATGAAGTTGGCATGGTGTTATTAATGCTAATGTGCAAGTTGTTACCTATGCCATGCACCCGCCCCTTCTTGTAGGGACTCGCCGCATCCAACCAAACCTCTAGGTCAACCATAGGATGAGAGAAAGAGTTTTCTCTATATTTTTTTTATCATCGTAGTATCATATGACCCCTAAAATAACAAAACAAGAAAAACATTAATAAAAAAATCAATAACTTAACAAATATAAATTACTTTTGAATGTTAAAAACACCAACAATAAAATTGCTCGAGCGCTCAGAAACATAGTTTCCGTCTTTCTTCTTATGAACTTTGGCATAGAGATCTTTGTAAGAAACTAGATGCTTTAACTCTGCCTCCTATAACCACACATGGAAGAATATATAATAAACACATATCAAAAGTAAGGCAATCCCTCTAAAATACCAATGCATTTATGTCATACTCAAGATAGGTAAATAACTCAAGTAATTACAACATGTTAATAAGCATATTAATAAAATAAAATAAACTTAGAAAACTCCAACCAGATTAATAAACAGGTTACCATCAAAACTTCAAATGAGCAAGTTATATTACTATCTTGTTCTTGTGTTGATCAAAGCTTATCGACCCTTTTGTATGCTTCAAGGCATCAGGCAGGGTTACCCTGTTCCTTCAAGCAGCTACAGACCTCATCATCTATTTATCTGTCAACCAAATGTTGACCAGGCCATCCCATACTTCTGTCCTCATTCTTCTGGACCCATGGCCCTTAATATCAGCCAAGTTATTTGAATTTGCCTTATCAAAGGCCTTATCTTGTGCTTTGTTCAAATGGTTTGGATAACGGTCCATCACAGTCCATTCCCCGACAGTCCTCACCATGCCGCGATCAGAAATGGATGTGAACCGATGCTTATCCAACACAAATGGGAGGTAAGTATATTTATTTTTCGATGAACGTATAATATATAATTCTATAAACATAATTACTTACCATAAAGTCATTAAATAGTATTTCCTTCATGTCAGCAGAATAATCTCTCCACGTACTAGCCGGAGTAGGCATCCTTGTCATAACATTGTACACAATTTCACGTGTCACTCTTGGTGGGAGAAATGTCCTCCTGTAAGTACAAGAAGATAATGTTGGTAATCTAAAAGTAAATAAATGTAATAAAAGATGACAATCATTATTACTTATAGTTCAGGGACAGGTGCCACATATATAAGTTCCTTGCTATTAGTTTCTATATGGGATTCTCCACTTAAAGACACCACATTCAGGGTGTTAGTGGGTGGGTCAGCAAGGGGTGGTATAGAAAGGGCTGGGTTAGTAAGGGGTGGGACAGAAGTTGATGCGCCTCTAATGGTCAATGGGATAGACGCTGGTAGGCCTAAACTGATCAATGGGCCAGTAGCTGAAGTTGCATCAAACATAATTATAGAGAAACAAAAAAATACATATATATTATACATTTATAGAAACCACAAGTTAACAATAATTAAAAAGATTATCCTACAGGTATACTTGGGGAGGGCTGGGAAGACTGTAGTGGTGGAGAACTATAGTTAGATGGAAAAGAATGGGATGAAACATTACGGCCTCTCCCACAACCGCGTCCAACACCTCTACCTCAAATGGTCATAATGAATATATGCATAAGGAAACATAATGAAACATAACGAGTTAAGAAACTATATGTCAATAAAAACCTCAAAATATAATAATGATATTCCATTATAAATACCATTAATGAAATTTACTGAACACGATTCAATTTTAACTACTTGAGTTGAAGCAAAAGATTCCATATCTTCATCTGAGAATTCATTAATTTCATTATCTTCGTTGTCATCAATGAACACATCATCAACCAGAACGTCCATTGGATAATATATATCATGTATGTTCACTTCTTCCATTTGGACATGTGCACCAAATAAAGAAACTGCTTCATCATCTATGACAATATTGCGTGTTCCATGGGATCCATCATCTTGGTAATAATCAGTAGCAGTTGGGTCATTCAATTCATCACCTTCATCATTCAATGTCTCAGCCATGAAGAGTTTTGCTCTGACCTTGCAAGCTACCCACCATTCATCATTAGCTCTATTCCCGATTTGTGGGTATCTTGTATAGTACACTTATTGTGCTTGTTCAGCTAAGACAAATGGCTCATTTGAGTGAAGTCTTGATCTATGCTTGATGTCAACCAACCCATATCTCTCATCAACATTGACTCTATTAATTGGGTCAAACCAATGACATTGTAAAAGAAATACTCTGTTCTGATTTCTTACATATGATAATTCCAATATATCTTCAATGATGCCATAATAGTCGAAGTCATTCTCACCATATATACTCTCTCTAACATATACGTTACTATTCATAGTAGCTTTATTTTATCCGTACTCCTTAGTATGAAATCTATACCCATTAACTATTAAGCCATAGTAAGAAGTCACGAACTTGGATGGACCATAACTTATCTCTCGTATCATTTGATCCTCAACTTGACCTATATTAACCTGTATCATTACATAGATGGTAGATAGTTGTTACATTTAGCATAATGAACATTGAATTTAATATGATAGATAAGATTATGGATAAAAGGACTCACTAGATGTTCTAGCCACCTACTGAAGTCTTTATCTCGAGCTTCCAACATTTGATCATCAATGATATTGGGATATGTTTCCCTTAACCAATCCTCGAATTGTCTAAACAATACAATAATTAATATTTAGCATAAATTTAGCGAAACATAAACAAATTCATTAGATAGGGAGTAGACTTACTAGAGATAAGGTTCTACTTCTCCACAATTTATAAGCACATATGTCTCAGCAATCTAAAGTTCCACATCTGTCAAGAATCTATTTCGACCACTCCCGATAGGACGACATGGATGTTTAAAAATAGACAACTATTCATTAATTGTATCTTCCCCACCGTCGACATTCTGATGAACTGTTTGTCATTTTTAAGGTCGCAAGTGCACGAGCCGAACAAGTAATAAATTGAAGAGTAAAGTATCATTCCCACGAGGATAAGTTTATTTCCAATGCTAAGTATTAACCGATAGTTTAAGTAATTCTATTCAAGAACATAAAAATAGAGAAATGGGATATAAACTAAAGACTAGAAAGCAATAAAGATAATGGCTAGAGCTTAGGGAAATCCTTCTTCACCCTTTACTTCAACTAACAACATGCAATCCTCTTTATAAATATGAATGCAATGATTAGTTTAGCTTGAGAATCTTCATTAGCTGAAAGCTTATGTCTAGGGGTCAATCAACCATGGCTTCATTTACCTAATCCACTATGTTTCCATGAGAACTAGCGTAAACTCCACTCATTAAGTCTATTCTCAAACACAAGCTATGTAACACCCCAAAATTTGATTTTTCTACTATCGGTATTCATCTCATAATATTTGTGATTTTCTGAAATTTTTTCCTGTAATTTTCTGAGAACGAGGAATATTTTAATATATTTCTCGTTTTACGTGTGTACTGAGCGGAACCGGAGAAATGAGATATTTTCTCCGAAAACCTTCAACTATGGAAACATCGACGGGGGATCTTACTAAACCTGAGGCCAGACATAGTTTACAAGGTTTCACATTTTTCGAGAAATTTTAACAGATGAAATAATAAAACACTGCGAAGAATTTGTCTGTCAGATTTGTTAATGCTAACTTCTGCCAACTATAATTACGTCCAATAAATAATAACACGTAATAAAAATCTTATCGCATTATTCCAAAAAATTACATTGTGCCAAACCCCTTTTTAGCCTTATTTTCAAGAAAGAAGAAAAAGAGAATTTAGTTAATTAAAACCCCTCGTAGGAAGTTTCCAAGAAGCTTCCTATTTGACACATTTTTCTCTCTCCCTTCTCCACTCTTCTGCGGCAGGAGCTATTGGGGAAGCCTAAGTAATTCCTCTCCTCTTCCTAATATTACACTCTCATTTTTCTAAACCTCAAATATCCATTTCCTCTCTTCTTCTTTTCTTCTCCACCGTGCAACCACTCCTGGAGGCAGTCATCCTTTGCTTGCTTCATCATCAAGGATTCTTGCTTTCTTACACCATTCTAAGTCCTCTTTTGTTTCCATCTTTTGGTTCTTCTTCTTCTTCTTCCACTCTTCTTCCACCATTGAAGCTAAAGCTTGGAGCTTTAAGGTAAAGCCTTCAACTTTCTTCCATTTTCCTTGCTATTTTCGTTTCTCTTGGCCACCTTGGTGACCAAGAACCTATTTTTCATGGTTTGAGTGGACATTGTGGTGATCACTCACATTGGAGTTTTCTTGAAGGGGGAAAACGAAAATCTAGGGCAAGAAGGAGTGGCACATTGTGTTGTCTTCCAAATAGGTAAGAGGGAGATGATTCTCTTCAACCAATCTTGGTAGTAAGGGAATGTCTTGTATGTGTGTTGTTAATGTTTTTTGAAACCATGTACAAAGTTCTCTCATTTTTATGTTGCTCTTCATGGTAGTGCATTTTGTTGGGTTTGTATGATTTATTGATGCCTCTTGCACGATTTGAAGATATATTTGAGTAACTAGTTGATTAAATATGATAATGATTGGTTTGGTTTGAGTTAAAGGACTTGGAGAACTCTATTTTCTGCAAGATTACGCGTGGTAATCGATTACGCGAGGCTTGTAATCGATTACCAAGCTCTTAAGGGTATAAAATCGTGATTCTGGAAATCTGGTAATCGATTACGTCTTATGTGTAATCGATTACAGAGATTCTGTCTAGCTTGTAATCGATTACAAGAGTGGTGTAATCGATTACCAAGCCTCTGATGTCACGAAGTGGTGCTCTTGGGAATCACGTAATCGATTACAACTCATGGGTAATCAATTACGGAGGTTCTGTCCAATTGGTAATCAATTACCAGGGCTGTGTAATCGATTACCAGGGCTTTGAAGTTACGAATCGTGGTTCTGGAAATCACGTAATCGATTACAATGAGATCGTAATCGATTACAGAGATTCTGTTCCTCTGGTAATTGATTTCCAGGGTGATGTAATCGATTACCAAGACCAAAAATAAGATTTTTGAGCTGGAAATGATTGAGATTATGGTTCTTTGTTCGTTGTAACTCAGACATAACCTAAAAACCCTAGATTCAAGGATTTTACTTTACTTAATTGTGATAGGAATGTGTATTCTTACCGATAGAGAAGAAATGATTTTGAATATGGGATTCTTGGATCCATGACATGGAAATTGTGGTGTGTGATGAGGAATATATATATATAGATACTGAGAATTATTGATGCAAGTGTGATTTCCTATGTGGGTTATGCACTTATTGATGTAGTACTCAATGAGATAAGAATGATGATGTGCCATTGAGGCAATGTTTTAATAAACGTATTGTTGATATGTCATGTTGGACATTGAATAATGCTTATGTGCCATTGAGGAAAGGCTTATGTTGAATGCATCAATGATGAACATACATGATTGGACATTGTGTCGTCATGCATGTGCTATCCGTTCGACATGGTTAGTAAGGCGATGTATGCCTAGGAGTTTGAATAACACCTATGTGCGGGTGCGAATAGACTAAGCGTAGGTGTCATATGTTGTTGACCCTGGGGGCGTCGGGGTGTGGGTGTCTCACAATAGACAGTGGTAGCTCCACTAGGGCCGTGGGATAGACCAATGCGACACACCAACGATCCTGTTTGAGATGCTGTCCTATGTCGCGATCAACTATTGAGGTACCATGTATAAGCCATTGCGCAAACAATTTTATGAAAGAGAGCACACTATATTTTAAGGCTACTGAGATACTGGTATTACTCCTTGATCATTCACTCCGAAGATGTTTATGTCTAGCTTCATGGAGTAGGAATTTTGGTACCCTTGTTGCATTGTGAGTTATCAGTCACAAGGTCCATTGAGCATTTATGATTGGATAATGTGTTTACTATTATGACTGTGATATTTATTTGACTCTTGGTAATGCTAATGTTGATAGCTGGCTATGGATAATGTTAACTATTGATTTTGCTGTTTTACTCTCATTAATTGCTATCATGTATTACTGTACTTGTATGTATTAACTGTGTCTTATGTGGGCGTTCGACGCCGTTTATTTTCTTGCTGCCATGTTGGTACTGAAAGCTGGAAATCTCACCTCTTTCGGTAATTTCTTTATTTTGTATTTTGGTCAGATCATGTGCTCTTGAGAAGACGCTCGTGAGGAGGACAAGGAAACCACTGAGTTTCAAGGTTTCTGGCCTTATCTCGACTGAGAGTGAAGTTGTTGAGGATGTCATTTCGACTCCGTGGACTTTTTCGCTACGTGCGGATCAACTTTCTTGGAGTTCCGGACTGCTGGCATATCAACGTGCAGACTGATTGATGTGTATACCACGGCGATGTGATGGTGTCCTTAGCGTGGAGACGTTATGACGCTCCTATTCTGGATTTTCATGCTTTTGTATGGCTGGAGTTCTATATGCCCGTGAAGGACATGTGGGGTGAATCGTATTATACCCCTCGTGAGGATTCCTTTTTGTCTACTGCCCGGGCTCCTGCCCACTGCTGTCGTCCCAATGGATGTCTCATCGAACGACGAGGACCCTGAGGAGGATCCATCTACGGTTCCTTCTCGTTCCAGGCAGTCTTAGGGTTGGTTTTAAATTGATGGCTACTGATGGCTATCCGTTTATTTTGAAGGAGCCTGATGTACTACTGGATTAGTGGGTATATATTTGTATCTCTTGGGGTAGGTACACATTTTGCTTTTTGTATATCTTTTTGGAAATGTAATGTAAACATGCTTGTATTTCTGGTACAAATTGTGTAATTATCCATATTGTAAATGGTCGTATGTTTCATTCTACGTTGATCGCCCTCTGACCTTTTTGACAGAAGTTTTATTGGTAAGAGGAACCTTTAATTTTAACCCAATCACGCGATATATTTACAAACAGGTGTACATGTACATTAAATGGAAGTTTTAACCGGATTTATGTTAAAGAAGAAAAAAAGAAAAAAAATGTTTAAACTTTCCGTAATCATTTGTGTATCATTTCACTATAGTGCGACGTTCCTTCTTCTTACCCATTATGACTAAGGGAGAAAAAAGGGGCGTTACACTGTCTTGGTATCAGAGCTCTCGGTTATGTTTCTTTGGGTCGTGTGGTTTTGGACTGTCTTGTTTGTGCTGTGTCATTCTCTGTGATTTTGCTGTTTGGTATTCAAATGAATACATCTGACTTTCTCTGTGTTTTGCGTAGTCTAATCTGAGAAGAGGCGATGGCTCGTCGGGGTGATATGGCTGCTGCCATAGAGGCAATACAGAAGATAGCCGAGGCAATGTTACAACAGAACTAGTAGATAGCTCAACAACAGGCTAGGGCTGCACAACAACTATAGGCTACAACGGATGTTCAGAACTTGGAAGGATTTCGTCGCGCTAATCCTCCACAGTTTAAAGGGGAGTTTGACCCGGAGAAAGCTACATTGTGGATCTAAGAATTGGAGAAAAAATTTACGGGTATGAATTGTGTTGATGATAGGAAGGTGACCTATGCCGCATACATGCTAATGGGAGACGTCGAACATTGGTGGACGGGAGAACAAAGGCTACTGCAAGCCGCGAACAGAGTGATAACTTGGGAAGTGTTCAAAGAAAGGTTCTTGAACAAGTATTTTTCGAAAAGTGCCAGGCACGCAAAAGAAATGGAATTTCTGAGGTTACGACAGGGAGGCATGACTGTGAGCGAATACGCCACCAAGTTTGAGAACTTGTCCAGATTTTCAACCTATTTTCAACTTCAACCCGATGAAACTTGGAAGTGTCAGAAGTTTGAGGAAGGCCTGAGGCATGATGTGAAGAAAATTGTGATAGGCTTGAAGATTTCTCAGTTCTCGGAGCTACTCAACACTTGCTGTCGATTGGAAACTGTGGAATAAGAACGTGAGGCGAGAAACAGAAACTTTGGGCCCGTTCGGTCCCAAAGAGGAGGTGGTGGTAACTCGAGACGTTATCAAAAGAAGCCTTATTCCAGACCCTCTAGAAGCCAACAACCACAAAAATTTCAAGGAGGAAGCCTAGCTGGAAGCCTTGGAAGGATGGGTCAGAATGCTAAAACTACTCCGAGATGTATGAAATGTGGGAAGGAGCATTTCACAAGGGACTGCACAATCAAAGGATTTATTTACTTTCGGTGCGGGAAACCTGGTCACGTTTCTCGAGACTATAACTAAGCCAAGGCAGAACCATCCGTCAATGTTGCTAAGGCTTCTAAACCACAAGTTGGAGGCAGAGTCTACACCCTGAGTGGTGCTGAGGCCTCTGAATTTGAGGATCTTATACAAGGAGAAGGTATCATTGAAGGTAATCTTTTAATTGTACTATATGACTCTGGTGCTACTCATTCTTTCATTTCACATGATTGTGTGAAAAGACTTGGATTGCCTGTGTCTTCTTTACCTTTCGATTTGATTGTTTCAACTCCTACTGCAAAACTTGTCGTCACTACTAAGGTGTGTCTAGGTTGTCCTTTAATCGTGGAAGGTCGAATCTTTTCTGTCGATTTGATCTGTTTACCATTATCCCAACTAGACGTGATATTAGGAATGGACTGGCTATCTGCCAACCATGTCTTGTTAGACTATTCTAGGAAGACAATAGTTTTCCCCTTGGATGAGGATTCTAGATTTTTGACCGCTAACCAAGTGAAAGCCTTTCTGAAAGAAGGAGCTCGAGGATACATGCTATTATCTTCTTTGAAAGTCGAGAGTGAAGTTAATGTGGACGCAATCTCTGTTGTTCGAGAATTTCCTGAGGTTTTTCCTGATGATGTACCTGGTTTGCCACCGGAACGAGAGGTCGAGTTTGCTATCGACTTAGTACCAGGAGCTGGCCCTATTTCTATGGCACCTTACCATATGGCACCAGCAAAACTCGTGGAACTTAAGAAGCAGTTGGAAGAACTCCTAAAGAAGCAATTCATGGGACCCAATGTGTCACCCTGGGGAGCACCTGTATTGTTGGTCAAGAAGAAAGATGGGACTTCAAGATTATGCGTAGACTACCGTCAGTTGAACAAGGTTACGATCAAGAACAAGTATCAATTGCCGAGGATAGATGACTTGATGGATCAATTGAAGGGAGCAGCTGTGTTTTCCAAAATTGATCTATGATCAGGTTATCACCAAATCAGAGTGAAAGTGGAAGATGTTCCCAAGACAGCTTTTTGTACTCGTTATGGTCATTACGAGTACCTGGTGATGCCTTTTGGTGTGACAAATACACCCGCGATATTTATTGACTACATGAATAGGATCTTTCGTCCTTACTTGGACAAATTCGTTGTTGTTTTCATCGACGATATCCTGATCTATTCACAAAGTCGCGAGGACTATGCGGAGCACCTCAGCATAGTTCTCCAGATCTTGAAGGAAAAAGAACTATATGCGAAACTATCCAAGTGCGAGTTTTGGCTAGAAGAAGTGAAGTTCTTAGGTCATGTAATCAAAAAGGAAGGAATTGCAGTGGATCCTTCGAAAGTAGAAGCCGTACTACAGTGGGAAAGACCAACGACAGTGACGGAAATTCGAAGCTTCATTGGATTAGCCGGATGCTACCGGAGGTTTATTGAGGGATTTTCCAAAATTGTGGGACCGCTCACTCAACTCACCAAGAAAGACCAAGCTTTTGAATGGATAGATTCCTGTGAAGGAAGTTTCCAAGAGTTAAAAAGGAAGCTGACTACATCACCAGTGTTAGTTTTACCGAATCCTAACGAACCATTTGAAGTGTATTGTGACGCTTCGTACCAAGGTTTGGGGTGCGTTCTTATGCAAAATGGAAAGGTGGTAGCTTACGCCTCAAGACAATTGCGAATGCACGAGAAGAACTACCCAACACACGATCTAGAGTTAGCTGCAGTGGTGTTTGCATTGAAGATATGGAGACATTATTTGTATGGAGCCACATTCAACGTCTTCAATGACCACAAAAGTCTGAAGTACCTGTACGATCAGAAAGAGCTGAACATGAGGCAATGAAGATGGCTAGAATTTTTGAAAGATTACAATTTCCAACTTCAGTATCATCCTGGAAAGGCGAACGTGGTGGCCGATGCTTTGAGTAGAAAGACGATTAGTGTTTCTACTATGATAATTAGAGAAAAGGACTTGATAGAGCAATTCAGAGATATATGGTCATTTGTAGAGTTAACACCGGGTAAAATCTGCATAAATAGGATCACTATCTCGAATGACCTGATGGATGATATTCGAGAGAAACAAAAGGGCGATAAATTCCTGCAAGAAGAAAGAGAATTGATGAGGCAGGGTGGTGTATCAACATTGAAGGAAGTAAGCGATGGGATTCTGAGATTCCAAGGAAGGGTCTGTATGCCTAAAGATGAAGAACTCAGAAAGTACATACTTGAACATGCCCATTCGAGTCAGTTGAGTATGCATCTTGGAATGACCAAGATGTATCAAGACTTGAGGAAGTTATTTTGATGGCATGGAATGAAAAGAGATATCGCTAGATACGTGTCGTCTTGTTTGGTTTGCCAGAAAACGAAGATTGAGCACCAAAGACCAGCTGAATTACTACAACCTTTAACTATTCCTGAATGGAAATGGGATAGTATCGCCATGGATTTTGTTGTTAGGTTACCAAGAACTAGGAAAAGATATGACTCAATATGGGTAATAGTGGATCGACTTACGAAGTCAGCTCACTTTTTGCCAATCAACATAAGATATTCATTGGAGAAGTTGAGTCGGATATACATTGGTAAAATTGTCAGACTTCATGGTGTACCCACAAGTATCATTTCCGACAGAGATCCAAGGTTTACCTCGAAGTTTTGGCAAAGTCTTCAAGAGGCTATGGGAACAAAGTTGCGGTTAAGTTCTGCCTACCATCCGCAAACTGATGGTCAATCAGAAAGAACAATCCAGTCGTCAGAAGATCTGTTGAGAGCTTGTGCAATAGAGCAAACTGGAGGTTGGGATGAAATCTTACCATTGGTGGAATTCACCTACAACAACAGTTACCATTCAAGTATAGGGATGGCGCCCTATGAGGCTTTATATGGACGGAGTTGTCGGACGCCTCTGTGCTGGTATCAAGATCGAGAACGGCTTACCGTTGGACCTAAACTCATTCAACAGACAACCGAGAAGGTTAAAATGATTCAGGAGAAAATGAAAACGGCTCAGAGTCGGCAGAAGAGTTATGCGGACAAAAGAAGGAAACCTCTTGAGTTCGAAGAAGGAGAGCATGTCTTCTTGAAAGTCACACCTATGACTGGGGTCGGTCGTGTCCTCAAGTCTAGAAAACTCACTCCAAAATTCCTTGGACCTTACCAAATTCTTCGTCGGATAGGTCCTGTTGCTTACCAAATAGCTTTACCCTCTTTTCTTTCAAATCTTCATAATGTCTTTCATGTATCACAACTTAGAAAATATATCCCAAATCCTAATCATGTCATAGCACCTGATTCCGTACAATTAAAGGAAAACTTGACTTATGAAACAACTCCTGTAAGGATTGAGGATAGGAGGACAAAGCAACTCAGAGGAAAGGACATTGCACTAGTGAAGGTAATTTGGAATGAAGCAACTGGAGATGTGACGTGCGAGCTGGAGAACAAGATGAAGGAGCAATATCCCGAATTGTTTTAAGGTATGGAAAATTTCGAGGACGAAATTCTTATTTATTGGGGAGAGTTGTAACACCTCAAAATTTGATTTTTCTACTATCGGTATTCATCTCATAATATTTGTGATTTTTTGGAATTTTTTCCTGTAATTTTTTTAGAACGCAGAATATTTTAATATATTTCTCGTTTTACGTGTGTACTGAGCGGAATCGGAGAAATGAGATATTTTCTCTGAGAACCTTGAACTATGGAAACGTCGACGGGGGATCTTACTAAACCCGAGGCCGGACACAGTTTACAAGGTATCACATTTTTCGAGAAATTTTAACAGATGAAATAATAAAACACTGCGAAGAATTTGTCTGTCAGATTCGTTAATGCTAACTTCTACTAACTATAATTACGTCCAATAAATAATAACACGTAATAAAAATCTTATCACATTATTCCAAAAAATTACCTTGTGCCAAACCTCTTTTTAGCCTTATTGTCAAGAAAGAAAAAGAGAATTTAGTTAATTAAAACCCCTTGTAGGAAGTTTCCAAGAAGCTTCCTATTTGACACATTTTTCTCTCTCCCTTCTCCACTCTTCTGCGGCAGGAGCTATTAGGGAAGCCTAAGTAATTCCTCTCCTCTTCCTAATATTACACTCTCATTTTTCTAAACCCCAAATATCCATTTCCTCTCTTCTTCTTTTCTTCTCCACCGTGCAACCACTCCTGGAGGCAGTCATCCTTTGCTTGCTTCATCATCAAGGATTCTTGCTTTCTTACACCATTCCAAGTCCTCTTTTGTTGCCATCTTTTGGTTCTTCTTCTTCTTCTTCCACTCTTCTTCCACCATTGAAGCTAAAGCTTGGAGCTTTAAGGTAAAGCCTTCAACTTTCTTCCATTTTCCTTGCTATTTTCGTTTCTCTTGGCCACCTTGGTGACCAAGAACCTATTTTTCATGGTTTGAGTGGACATTGTGGTGATCACTCACATTGGAGTTTTCTTGAAGGGGGAAAACGAAAATCTAGGGCAAGAAGGAGTGGCACATTGTGTTATCTTCCAAATAGGTAAGAGGGAGATGATCCTCTTCAACCAATCTTGGTAGTAAGGGAATGTCTTGTATGTGTGTTGTTATTGTTTTCTGAAACCATGTACAAAGTTCTCTTATTTTTATGTTGCTCTTCATGGTAGTGCATTTTGTTGGGTTTGTATGATTTATTGATGCCTCTTGCACGATTTGAAGATATATTTGAGTAACTAGTTGATTAAATATGATAATGATTGGTTTGGTTTGAGTTAAAGGACTTGGAGAACTTTGTTTTCTGCAAGATTACGCGTGGTAATCGATTACACAAGGCTTGTAATCGATTACCAGGCTCTTAAGGGTATAAAATCGTGATTATGGAAATCTGGTAATCGATTACGTCTTGTGTGTAATCGATTACAGAGATTCTGTCTAGCTTGTAATCGATTACAAGAGTGGTGTAATCGATTACCAAGCCTCTGATGTCACGAAGTGGTGCTTCTGGGAATCACGTAATCGATTACAACTCGAGGGTAATCGATTACGGAGGTTCTGTCCAATTAGTAATCGATTACTAGGGCTGTGTAATCGATTACCAAGGCTTTGAAGTTACGAATCATGGTTCTGGAAATCATGTAATCTATTACAATGAGATCGTAATCGATTACAAAGATTCTGTTCCTCTGGTAATCGATTACCAGGGTGATGTAATCGATTACCAAGACCAAAAATGAGATTTTTGAGTTGGAAATGATTGAGATTATGGTTCTTTGTCCGTTGTAACTCAAACATAACATAAAAACCCTGGATTCAAGGATTTTACTTTACTTAATTGTGATAGGAATGTGTATTCTTACCGATAGAGAAGAAATGATTTTGAATATAGGATTCTTGGATCCATGACATGGAAATTGTGGTGTGTGATAAGGAATATATATATATATAGATACTGAAAATTATTGATGCAAGTGTGATTTCCTATGTGGGTTATGCACTTATTGATGTAGTACTCAATGAGATAAGAATGATGATGTGCCATTGAGGCAATGTTTTAATAAACGTATTGTTGATATATCATGTTGGACCTTGAATAATGCTTATGTGCCATAGAGGAAAGGCTTATGTTGAATGCATCATTGATAAACATACATGATTGGACATTGTGTCATCATGCATGTGCTGTCCGTTCGACATGGTTAGTAAGGCGATATATGCCTAGGAGTTTGAATAACACCTATATGCGGGTGCGAATAGACTAAGCGTAGGTGTCATATGTTGTTGACCCTGGGGGCGTCGGGGTGTGGGTGTCTCACAATAGACAGTGGTAGCTCCACTGGGGCCGTGGGATAGACCAATGCGACACACCGACGATCCTGTCTGAGACGCTGTCCTATGTCGCGATCAACAGTTGAGGTACCATGTATAAGCCATTGCGCAAACAATTTTATGAAAGAGAGCACACTATATTTTAAGGCTACTAAGATACAGGTATTACTCCTTGATCATTCACTCCGAAGATGTTTATGTCTACCTCCATGGAGTAGGAACTTAGGTACCCTTGTTGCATTGTGAGTTGTTAGTCACATGGTCCATTGAGCATTTATGATTGGATAATGTGTTTACTATTATGACTGTGATATTTATTTGACTCTTGGTAATGCTAATGTTGCTTGCTGGCTATGGATAATGTTAACTATTGATTTTGCTGTTTTACTCTCATTAATTGCTATCATGTATTACTGTACTTGTATGTATTAACTGTGTCTTATGTGGGCGTTCGACGCCGTTTATTTTCTTGCTGCCATGTTGGTACTGAAAGCTGGAAATCTCACCTTTTTCGGTAATTTCTTTATTTTGTATTTTGGTCGGATCGTGTGCTCTTGAGAAGACGCTCGTGAGGAGGACAAGGAAACCACTGAGTTTCAAGGTTTCTGGCCTTATCTCGACTGAGATCGAAGTTGTTGAGGATGTCATTTCGACTCCGTGGACTTTTTCGCTACGTGCGGATCAACTTTCTTAGAGGTCCGGACTGCTGGCATATCAACGTGCAGACTGATCGATGTGTATACCACGACGATGTGATGGTGTCCTTAGCGTGGAGACGTTATGACGCTCATATTCTGGATTTTCATGCTTTTGTATGGCTGGAGTTCTATATGCCCGTGAGGGACATGTGGGGTGAAATGT
This sequence comes from Ormosia emarginata, assembly GCA_029884605.1. Taxonomy (NCBI): domain Eukaryota; kingdom Viridiplantae; phylum Streptophyta; class Magnoliopsida; order Fabales; family Fabaceae; genus Ormosia; species Ormosia emarginata. Next base: position 17,956,196 of record JAQQTP010000074.1, on the reverse strand, counting down.
ATTATGCCCCTCGTGAGGATTCCTTTTTGTCTACTGCCCGGGCTCCTGCCCGCTGTTCTGTCGTCCCAATGGATGTCTCGTCGGACGACGAGGACCCTGAGGAAGATCCATCTACGGTTCCTTCTCGTTCCAGGCAGTCTTAGGGTTGGTTTTAAATTGATGGCTACTGATGGCTATCCGTTTATTTTGAGGGAGCCTGACGTACTACTGGATTAGTGGGTATATATTTGTATCTCTTGGGGTAGGTACACATTTTGCTTTTTATATATCTTTTTGGAAATGTAATGTAAACAGGCTTGTATTTCTGGTACAAAGTGTGTAATTATCCCTATTGTAAATGGTCGTATGTTTCATTCTACGTTGATCGCCCTCTAACCTTTTTGACAGAAGTTTTATTGGTAAGAGGAACCTTTAATTTTAACCCATTCATGCGATATATTTACAAACAGTGTATATGTACATTAAATGGAAGTTTTAACCGGATTTATGTTAAAGAAAAAAAAGAAAAAAAAGTTTAAACTTTCTGTAATCATTTGTGTATCGTTTCACTATAGTGCGACGTTCCTTCTTCTTACCCATTATGACTAAGGGAGAAAAAGGGGCGTTACACGCTATGCATGACTGCGAGGTATATTTCTATCCAATTAACGAATCAACTCATCCCACCATTGAAATGGAATCGAACATGCATCAACCAAACATATGATCTCAAACCCAAAGTCCTATGTCTAGGCTCATTAGATTTTATCAAATCAGCTTAAATGATGATTAGGCATTCAAGAGCATTGAGAACAATATGATTGAACAAAACCATACATCCATGCAAACTCAGAGGAAAACAAAATCATTGATATTCATAAAAAGAATTCAAAGTATTCCCTAAAACAGCTGCTACATCATTGAACACGAAAATACAATACAAAAATCATGTTCAAGATAATGGGAGAGATGAAAGAAAAGTAAGAAAGGAGGAAAAGCTTATAGATGTTGCCATTGATGCTTAAATCTCCCTCCATGAGAGCCTCCAACCTTGGCTCCCTTGGCCTCCAATCTGCCCAAAAATGAAGGACAAATTCATAACTTCTCTAACCCTAAACGGCCATGCTCTAAAAATCTAATAAAAATCTATTTATAAGCTCAGTTCAGCGCGTCACGTCGCGGCGTGCATGCCTCGAGTATAGGGAACAACAGCAGGTGAGGTGGATCACGCCGCAGAATGCATTTCCTAGCACTGCGGTGCCTATGACTCGGATGTAATTACAGACAACTGGTGAGGTGCTCATGCCGCGACGTGCACTTCCTTGCGCCACGGCATGCTATGCTGGAAAGCTTTCTTAGTTTTATCTTCCATTGTTGGGCCTTGGCTTGCATCAATTCATCTCTTTTGAGCTCATCCTACATTAGAGAAATCACCAAATCAAATATAAGTTGTAAATCCACTTAGTCACTAAAAGAATATGCACAATTTGCTTAATAACATATAAAAAGATATCCAAATTGCATTTGACAAATATAAGCCAAAATCTCCTAAATATGCCTAAGAATAAGGGCTAAGCAATCAATAGAGCATAGATGTAGGGCACAAATAACTACATTTTGTGAAGTTATCACACCCTCAAACCTAAGTTTTTGCTAGTCCTCGAGCAAAACAAAGTATTATTAAGCAAACTTACATTAACCAATCATACTTACATGCATTCCACAAACATGATAATTTCAATATTTCAATTCACCCCAACCAGTGTAGAATGATTTCATCAGTCCTCAAAGAATGCTAATGGCCCACAATCTGCTCCACATATACACAATCCTTAACATGTCAATAATCAAAGCATCATTTCATGCAATTCACACTTCCTACAAACATGCAAGATAAACTTCTCCTATTCAAGTCATGCACATCCAGATAAGTTTATAAGCAAACATGTATTTGAATTATATAATTCACAAAATTGAATCTAAACTCTCTTTCCACTAATGTAAATCACACACAACTAAGGATCAAAAAGGATTTTAATAGCTTGTAATGTAAGGCCAATGGTATTAGGTTCATGAACTGAAGGGGAAAGGATTTAAAACAAACATTGAGAAATATACGCATGCTATTTTAAGACTTGAGACCAAGTGAAACTATCAGGGTATTCAACAGTGAAAGAATAAAACTTGCCAGAACCATTTGATGCTTATTTTTTTTAACTTTTCTTCTTTCTATTAATTGCTTTGCTTGTTTCTTTTCTCTTTTTCTCTTTTTCTACTTATACAAAGCTATTCTTTTTTTTTGCTGCATTTGGTTCCTTTAGGCTCATTTTTGTAATAGATATACATAATACCCCTAATCACTGAACTCACTTCAAGAAATAACATAATATGTACTCAAAAAATAATGATGGTAGGAAGAAAATGCAATGTTTTCACATGCATTAGAATGGTTAACAGGTTAACGAACACAATGGTAATGAAAACAAATAGGGTTAAACAATTAAAAAGCTTCAAAGGGGACCTATGGATATCATCATGCAAGGGTAAGTTTGAAAGGCTCAATCGGTCCAAACAATGCCCTAATCATCTCCTCAGTCATGCACAACCTAGGATTTCGCCTCAAGGGAGTTTAAAAATAACTTCAAGGATAATCGAAACTCTACATGTACATCCATAAACTTTCTCTAGACATGCACTCTTATCATTTTCAAAGTTACACGTGCATCTAAGTGGGAAACACATCATGCATAAAAACAAACTAGATTGCATCAACATGCTTCCAATATCGCATATGGTTTTCCTAACAGAGGTCAAACCGCAACCATTTATATCATTAGACTACCAAACTACACTAGCAATTGGAAATAGGTCATGAATTTCAAATAAATCCATCATTTTCAATTCAAGAATGCATAACATCATGTGTAGAACATTGAAAATTGAAAATTTTATCAATAACTCATCAGTGATAGCCAAAAAAAAAATATATTCATGGTAGTATGGTGACTGTTACCACTACATACTTACAACATCAAAACATATTATACATTAAGCATTAAAATAGAAAAAACATGTAATGATACTTCCCCAAACCAAAGTGAAGTTGTGTCCTTGTTGTAATGGTCTATAGGGTAACTGAGTCATTCAAAATAACAGCCACATTAGAACTGAGCACTTATAAATAAAGAAAAACATGAAAAATAAACAAAAAATGCAAAATAGGGCGCTGCGCCATGGCGTGACATTGGTGCACCGCGACGTCTAGCTCTTAGGTTTGAAATCCTAATAAAACAGAGGTTAGAACGCTGCGGCGTGACATACCCAATGTCGTGACGTGAAAGGTCAAACTATAGAATTCTGCAATAGACTCCATGTTGCTGCCAAATTTGCTTCATTGTGGCTTCCAACACCTGCAAAAGTTGTCTAAAAGCTTAATTTACAAAATATACAACAAAAACATATTAAAACCATAAAAACCAAACTTACTACATATTTATGCAAAACAACAACAAACATAAAAACTAAAGGACCATAACTTGTCCAAATGGACTTATTGAATTGAACTAAAAATAAAACTTGAATTAGAACTACATAAACTCATTGTTCATATTATCAATACATAAATAATGACTTATCCCCGGCACTGGCATCAAAAACTTGTTTGTCCCTTTTAAGGCTTCAAGTGCACGGGCCGAACAAGTAATAAAGTGAAGAGTGAAGTATTGTTCCCACGAGGATAAGTTTATTTCCAATGCTAAATATTAATCGATAGTTTAAATAATTCTATTCAAGAACATAAAAATAGAGAAAAGGGATATAAACTAAAGACTAGAAAGCAATAAAGATAATGGCTAGAGCTTAGGGAAATCCTTCTTCACCCTTTACTTCAACTGACAACATGCAATCCTGTTCATAAATATGAATGCAATGATTAGGTTAACTTAAGAATCTTCATTAGTTGAAAGTCTATGTCTAGGGGTCAATCAACCATGGCTTTATTCACCTAATCTACTATGTTTTCATGAGAACTAGCATAAACTCCACTCATTAAGATCTATTCTCAATCACATGCTATGTATGACTAAGAGGTATATTTCTATCCAATTAGCGAATCAACTCATCCCGCCATTGGAATGGAATCGAACATGCATCAACCATATATATGATCTCAAACCCAAAGTCCTATGTCTAGACTCATTAGATTTTATCAAATTAGCTTAAATAATGATCAGGCATTCAAGAGCTTTACGAACAATATGATTGAATAAAACTATACATCCATGCAAACTCAAAGGAGAACAAAATCATTGATATTCATAAAAAGGATTCAAAGTATTCCCTAAAACAGCTGCTGCATCATTGAACACGAAAATACAATACAAAAATCATATTCAAGATAATGTGAAAGAGGAAAGAAAAAGGAGAAAGGAGGAAAAGCTTATGGATGTTGCCATTAATGCTTGAATCTCCCTCTATTTGGAAGATAGCCTCCAACCTTGGCTCCCTTGGCCTCCAATCTGCCCAGAAATGAAGGACAAAGCTGAACTTCTCTAACCCTAAACGACCATCCTCTAAAAATCTAATAAAAATCTATTTATAGGCTTAGTTTTGCACGTCACGCCGCGGCATGCATTACCCAGTGCCACGACGCCTATGACTCGGATATAAGTATAGGCAATAGGTAAGGCACTCATGTCGCAACGTGCACTTCCTTGCGCCGTGGCGTGCTATGCTGGAATGCTTTCTTAGTTTTATCCTCCAATGTTGGGTTGTTGGCTTGCATCAATTCATTTCTTTTAAGCCCATCCTACATTAGAGAAATCACCAAATCAAATCTAAGTTGTAAATCCACTTAATCGCTAAAAGAATATGCACAATTTGCTCAATAACATATAGGAAGATATCCAAATTGCATTTGACAAATAGAAGCCTAAAATCTCCTAAATATGTCTAAGAATAAGGACTAAGCAATGAATAGAGCATAGATGTAGGGCACAAATAACTACATTTTGTGAAGTTATCAGGAACTTGAATGCGCCTGGTTTGTTGGTGGGGATCAAAATACATGGAAGCAAAATTGGAAATTTCTTCTAAAATATAAACTTCACAAATAGATCCTTCAACTTTCGCCTTATTTCGGACCTTCCTTTTCAAGTACATTATACACCTTTCAAAGGGGTACATCCACCTATAATGCACTGGTCCTCCAACCTTAGCTTCATAGGGGAGATGCACGACTAGATGTTCTATCAAATTAAAGAATGTTGAAGGAAAAATATTCTCTAACTTGCAAATTGTTTCAATAATGGAAAGCTCTATATTCTCCATGGTGGAAGCACGAATTTCAGTTGTAGAAACTTGTTTAAAGAACAAGCTGAGTTTTGTTAATGGTCCCCATATAGGTTTTGGCAAGATATCACAAAATACCAGAGGAATTAACCTTTGCATAAAAATATGACAATCGTGACTTTTCATTCCATATATCTTCCCGCCGTCTACACTAATGCAACGTGCGATATTCGACACATACTCATCAAGAAATTTTAATTATTTTATCCACTCGCACACCATCCTTCTTTGATTGGCATCCAAGACATATGTTGCATTTGGTTTTTTACACTTGTCATTCTCAACTATTAGCTCAAGGTGGGACATTTGCATATTATCTTCAAATCTTCTCCTGCATTTGCATTGTCTTTTGTTTTGCCCTTTATGTCCATGATACTGTTGAAGATATTGTCAAACACGTTCTTCTTGACATGCATAACATCTAAATTATGTCATATTGGATTAGTGGCCCAATAAGGCAATTCCAAGAATATGCTCATCTTCACCCAATTGTGGTGTATACCAAAGCCATCTTGTTTTTGTTTACCTGAATTCAAGCTGAAAGAGACTTCCTTGAGCTGAGTCACTCTATTCAAGATATCTGTACCACTCAGCCGCTACTGTGAATTAGATTTTTCCACTGTTGATTTCTTAAAAGAGTTTTAATCACGGCGAAATGGATGATCAAAAGGTAGAAATTGGCGATGGCATTCAAACCAGTAGCATTTCCTACCGTGCTTCAATACAAATGACTTACTGTGATTCATGCAAAGCAGACAAGAAAGTTTTCCATGAGTGCTCCACCCAGACAACATTCCATAGGCTGGAAAGTCACCTATTGTCCGCAACAAAGCTGCTTTCATATCAAAATTTTGCTTCTTCCAGGCATCATAAGTTTACAACCCATCGTTCCACAACATCTTTAGATCCTCAATTAGGGGTCTAAGATAGACATCTAAACTTTTACCTGGTGACTTTGGTCCAAGAATCACAAGAGTGAGGAATATGTATTCCTTTCTCATACACATACTTGAGGGTAAATTATACAGTGGGACAAAAAAAGGCCAATATGAATATGGTGTGGCTGAACCACTGAATGGATTAAAACCGTCTGTACAAAGGCCAAGCTTAATATTTTGAGCGTCTAGCGCAAATGTTGAATGGGTAGCGTCAAATCGTTTCCAAGCCTCAGCATCAGGTGGATGCCTGATCACTGATTCATCTTGACGCACTCCATTCGCATGCCAACTCATATATTGTGCAGTGTTTTTGGACATAGACAGACGTTGTGTAATGCCCCTTTTTCTCCCTTCAGTCATAACGGGTGAGAAGAAGGAACGTCGCACTATAGTGAAACGACCCAAAAATGGCTACAGAAAATTTGAGCATTTTTTTTTAACATAGTTCCGGTTAAAACTTCCATTGAATATACATATACACCTGTTTGTAAATATATCGCGTGATTGATTTAAAATTAAAAGTTCCTCTTTCACATAAAACTTCTTATCAAAAACGTTAAAGAGAAATCAACTTAAAATGAAACATACAATCATATACAATATAGATAGTTACATACTTTGTACCATAATTACAAGCCTGTTTAAATTACATTTCCAAAAAGATATACAAAAAGCAAAATGTGTACCTACCCCAAGAGATACAAATATATCTACCCACAATCTTGTAGTACGTCAGGCTCCCTCAAAATAAACGGATAGCCATCAGTAGCCATCGATTTACAACCAACCCTAAGACTGCCTGGAATGAGAAGGAACCGTAGATGGATCCTCCTCGGGTCCTCGTCGTCCGACGAGACATCCATCGGGACGACAAAACAGCAGGCAGGAGCCCGGGCAGTAGACAAGAAAGAGTCGTCACGTGGGGTATAGTACATATCTGCCCACATATCTCTTACAGGCATATAAAATTCTAACCACACAAAAGCATGAAAGTCAAAAATAGAAGCAGTGTAGCGTCCCCATGCCAAAGACACCGTCAATTCGCCGTGGTACACACATCGGTCAGTCTGCACGTTGATATGCCAGCAATCCGGACCACCATGAAAGTTGATCCTCACGTAACCAAAAAATCCACGAGGGCGAAAAGACATTCTCAGCAACTTCGGTCTTAATCGAGATAAGGCCAGAAACCTTGAAACTCAGCAGCTTCCTTGTTCTCCTCACGAGTGTCTTCTAGAGAGCATACGATTCAACCAAAAGGCAAAATAAAGAAAAGTACCAAAGGAGGTGAGATTCCCAGCTTTCAGTACCAACAAGGCAACAAGAGAATAAACGGCGTCGAACGCCCATATAAGACACAATTAATACGTACAAGTACAGTAATACATGAAAGCAATTAATGAGAGTAAAACAACAAGGAACAGTAATTAATATCATCCATAGCCAACTAGCAACATCAGTATTACCAAGAATCAGATAAATATCACAGTCATAATAGTAAACACATTATCCAATCATGAATGCTCAATGGACCATGTGACTGACAACTCACAATGCAACAAGGGTACCAAAGTTCCTACTCCATGGAGCTAGACATAAACATTTTCGGAGTGAATGATCAAGGAGTAATGCCAGTGTATCGTTAGCCTTAAAAATATAGTGTGCTCATCACATAAAAACATTTGCGCAAAATGGCTCACACATGGCACCTCAACAGTTGATCGCGACATAGGACAGTGTCACAGTCAGGATCGTCAGTGTGTTGCATTGGTTTATCCCACGGCCCCAGTGGAGCTATCACTGCCCATTATGAGACATCCACACCCCGACGCCCTCAGGGTCAACAACATATGACACCTACGCTTAGTCTATTCGCACCCGCACATAGGTGTTATTCAAACTCCTAGGCAACATAGCCTTCTCAACAATGTCCCACGGACAATACGCATGCATGACGACACAATGTCCAATCATGTATGTTCATCAATGATGCATTCAGCATAAGCCTTTCCTCAATAGCACATAAGCATTATTCAATGTCCAACATGACATATCAACAATACATTTATTTAAAACATTGCCTCAATGGCACATCATCATCCTTATCTCATTGAGTACTACATCAATAATTCTCAGCATCAACATGCATTCCTCATTACATACATACCACAATTTCCATAATCATGGATCCAAGGATTCCATATTCAAAACCATTTCTTCCCTATTGGGGTGAATGCACATTTCTATCACAATTTAGTAAATTTAAATCCTTGAATCCAGGGTTTTTAGGTTATGTTTGAGTTACAAAGGATAAAGAACCATAATCTCAATCATTTTCAGCTCAAAAATCTTATTTTTGGTCTTGGTAATCGATTACATCACCCTTGTAATCGATTACCTGAGAAACAGAACCTCTGTGAAACAGAACCTCTGTAATCGATTACAATCTCATTGTAATCGATTACGTGATTCCCAGAATCACGTTTCGTAACTTCAAGGCTCTGGTAATCGATTACACAACTGTGGTAATCGATTACCAATGTGTAATCGATTACCAATTGGACAGAACCTCCGTAATCGATTACCTACGAGTTGTAATCGATTACGTGATTCCCAGTAGCACCATTTCATGACATCAGAGGCTTGGTAATCGATTACACTCCCCTTGTAATCGATTACAAGCTAAACAGAATCTCTGTAATCGATTACACACCAGATGTAATCGATTACCAGATTTCCAGAATCACGATTTTGCCTCTTTAAGAGCTTGGTAATCGATTACAAGCCCCGTGTAATCGATTACCACACGTAAACTTGCAGAAAAACAGAGTTCTCAGGTCCTCTAACTCAAACCAAACCATTTCTCATCATATTAAATCAACAAGATACTCAAATACAACTTCAAATCATGCAAGAGACATCAATAAATCATACAAACCCAACAAAATACCTTATCATCAAGAACAACATAAAAATGAGAGAACTTTATACATGGATTTAAAAATCAACAATAATACACATACAAGACATTCCCCTACTACCAAGATTGGTTTAAGAGGATCATCTCCCTCTTACCTATTTAGAAAACAACACAATGTGCCACTCCTTCTTGTCCTTGATTTTCGTTTTCCCTCCTTCAAGAAAAACTCCAATGTGAGTGATCACCACAATGTTCACTCAAACTATGAAAAATAGGTTCTTGGTCACCAAGGTGGCCAAGAGAAAATGACAATAGCAAGGAAATGGAAGAAGTTGAAGACTTTACCTTAAAGCTCCAAGCTTTAGCTTTAATGGTGGAAGAGAAATGGAAGAAAAAGAAAAAGAGGAACCAAAAGATAACCAACAAGGAGAGTAGTCTTGGAATGGTGGAAGGAACAAGAAAATGTGATTGGTTTGGCAAATGAGGAAGTTGGTCTCCAATGTGATGGTGTGTGTGTGTTCGGTGGAGAGGAAGAAGAAGAGAGAAAAAGAGAAATGGGTATTTGGGTGCAGAGAAATGAGAGTGAAATATGAAGACAATGGAGGGTAATATTTGGGCTTTCCCCCCTTGTGGCTTCTGCCGTAGAAGAGTGGAAAAAGGGAGAGAAAAAAATGTGTTGCAAGGGAAATTGCTAGAAAGCTTCCCTCAACAAGCTTGGATTAAATTTAATCTTTCTTTTGAAATTAAAACTAATAGATGTGATCCAAAAATTTAGATTTTGAATAATGTGATAATATTTTTAATACATGTTATTATTTATTGGACAATAGTTATAGTTGGTAGAAGTCAACATTACAAATCTGACAGATAAATTTCTCACAGTGTTTTATTATCTCATCTGTTAAGATTTCTCGAAAAATGTGAAACCTTGTAAACTGTGTCCGGCCTCGGGTTTAGTAAGATCCCCCGTCGACGTTTCCATAGTTCAAGGTTCTCAGAGAAAATGTCTCATTTCTCCGGTTCCGCTCAGTACACACGTAAAATGATAAATATATTAAAATATTTCGTGTTCTCAGAAAAATTCCAAGATAATTCCAGAACATCATAAATATTTTTAGAATGAATTCTGATAGTAGAAAAGTAAATTTTGGGGTGTTACAACTCTCCCCAACAAATAGGAATTTTGTCCTCAAAATTTTCCATACCTTAAAATAATTCGGGATACTGCTCCTTCATGTTGTCCTCCAGCTCCCACGTCACATCTCCAGTTGCTTCATTCCAGATTACCTTCACTAGTGCAATGTCCTTTCCTCTGAGTTGCTTTGTCCTCCTATCCTCAATCCTTACAGGAGTTGTCTCATATGTCAAGTTTTCCTTCAATTGTACAGAATCAGGTGCTATGACATGATTATGATTTGGGATATACTTTCTGAGTTGTGACACATGAAAGACATTATGAAGATTTGAAAGAAAAGGAGGTAAAGCTATTTGGTAAGCAACAAGACCTATCCGACGAAGAATTTGGTAGGGTCCAAGGAATTTTGGAGTAAGTTTTCTAGATTTGAGGACACGACCGACCCCAGTCATAGGCGTGACTTTCAAGAAGACATGCTCTCCTTCTTCGAACTCAAGAGGTTTCCTTCTTTTGTCCGCATAACTCTTCTGCCGACTCTGAGCCGTTTTCATTTTCTCCTGAATCATTTTAACCTTCTCAGTTGTCTGCTGAATGAGTTCAAGTCCAACGGTAAGTCGTTCACCATCTTGATACCAGCACAGAGGCGTCCGACACCTCCGTCCATATAAAGCCTCATAGGGCGCCATCCCTATACTTGATTGGTAACTGTTGTTGTAGGTGAATTCCACCAATGGCAAGATTTCATCCCAACCTCCAGTTTGCTCTATCGCACAAGCTCTCAACAGATCTTCTAACGACTGGATTGTTCTTTCTGATTGGCCATCAGTTTGTGGATGGTAGGCAGAACTTAACCGCAACTTTGTTCCCATAGCCTCTTGAAGACTTTGCCAAAACTTCGAGGTAAACCGCGGGTCTCCATCGAAAACAATACTCGTGGGTATCCCGTGACGTCTAACGATTTCACCAATGTAAATCCGAGTTAACTTCTCCAACGGATATCTTATGTTGATTGGCAGAAAGTGAGCTGACTTCGAAAGTCAATCCACTATTACCCATATTGAGTCATATCATTTTCGAGTTCTTGGTAACCCAACAACAAAGTCTATGGCGATGCTATCCCATTTCCATTCAGGAATAGCCAAGGGTTGTAGTAATCCAGCTGGTCTTTGGTGCTCAATCTTCGTTTTCTGGCAAACCAAATAAGATGACACGCATCTAGCGATATCTCTTTTCATCCCATGCCACCAAAATAACTTCCTTAAGTCTTGATATATCTTGGTCATTCCAGGATGCATACTCAACTGACTAGAATGAGCATGTTCAAGTATGTACTTTCTGAGTTCTTCATCTTTAGGCACACAGACCCTTCCTTGGAATCTCAAAATCCTATCATTTCCTTCCTTCAATGTTGATACACCACCTTGCTTTATCAATTCTCTTTCTTCTTGCAGGAATTTATCGATCTTTTGTTTCTCTCGAATATCATCCATCAGGTCATTCGAGATAGTGATCTTATTCATACAGATTTTACCCGGTGTTAACTTTACAAATGACCATACATCTCTAAATTGCTCTATCAAGTCCTTTTCTCTAATTATCATAGTAGCAAAACTAATCGTCTTTCTACTCAAAGCATCGGCCACCACGTTCGCCTTTCCAGGATGATACTGAAGTTGGAAATTGTAATCTTTCAAAAATTCTAGCCATCTTCGTTGCCTCATGTTCAGCTCTTTCTGATCGTACAGGTACTTCAGACTTTTGTGGTCACTGAAGACGTTGAATGTGGCTCCATACAAATAATGTCTCCATATCTTCAATGCAAACACCATTGCAACTAACTCAAGATCGTGTGTTGGGTAGTTCTTCTCGTGCACTCGCAATTGTCTTGAGGCGTAAGCCACCACTCCTCCGTTTTGCATGAGAACGCACCCCAAACCTTGATACGAAGCGTCACAGTACACTTCAAATGGTTCACTAGGATTCGGTAAGACTAGCACTGGTGACATAGTCAGCTTCCTTTTTAACTCTTGGAAACTTCCTTCACAGGAATCTGTCCATTCAAAAGCTTGGTCTTTCTCGGTGAGTTGAGTGAGCGGTCCAGCGATTTTGGAAAATCCCTCAATAAACCTCCGGTAGTATCCGGCTAAACCAATGAAGCTTCAGATTTCCGTCACTGTAGTTGGTCTTTCCCACTGTAGTACAGCTTCTACCTTTGAAGGATCCACTGCAATTCCTTCCTTTGTGATTACATGACCTAAGAACTTCATTTCTTCTAGCCAAAACTCGCACTTGGATAGCTTCGCATATAGCTCTTTTTCCTTCAAGATCTGGAGAACTATGCGGAGGTGCTCAGCATGGTCCTCGCGACTTTGTGAATAGATCAAAATATCGTTGATGAAGACAACGACGAATTTGTCCAAGTAAGGACGAAAGATCCTATTCATGTAGTCCATAAATATCGCAGGTGCATTTGTCACACCAAAAGGCATCACTAAGTACTCGTAATGACCATAACGAGTACGAAAAGCCGTTTTGGGAATATCTTCCACTTTCACTCTGATTTGGTGATATCCCGATCGTAGATCAATCTTGGAAAACACAACTGCTCCCTTCAATTGGTCCATCAAGTCGTCTATCCTCGGCAATGGATATTTGTTCTTGATCGTAACCTTGTTTAACTGACGGTAGTCCACGCATAATCTTGAAGTCCCATATTTCTTCTTGACCAACAGTACAGGTGCTCCCCAAGGTGACACACTGGGTCTCACGAATTGCTTCTCTAGGAGCTCTTCCAACTGCTTCTTAAGTTCCACGAGTTCTGCTGGTGCCATACGATAAGGCGCCATAGAAATAGGGCCAGCTCCAGGTACCAAGTCGATAGCAAACTCGACCTCACTTTCCGGTGGCAAACCAGGTACATTATCAGGAAAACCTCAGGAAAATCTCGAACAACAGAAATTGAGTCCACATCAACTTCATTCTCAACTTTCAAAGAAGATAACAACATGTATCCTCGAGCTCCTTCTTTCAGAAAAGCTTTCACTTGATTGGCGGTCAAAAATCTAGAATCCTCATCTAAAGGGAAAACTATTATTTTTCTGGAACAGTCTAACAAAACATGGTTGGCAGATAGCCAGTCCATTCCTAATATCACGTCTAGTTGGGATAATGGTAAACAGATCAAGTCGACAGAAAAGACTCGACCTTCCACTATTAAAGGACAACCTAGACACACCTTAGTAGTGACTACAGGTTTTGCAGTAGGAGTTGAAACAGTCAAATCGAAAGGTAAAGAAGACACAGGCAATCCAAGTCTTTTCACACAATCATGTGAAATGAAAGAATGAGTAGCACCAGAGTCATACAAGACAATTAAAAGATTACCTTCAATGATACCTTCTCTTCTATCGATCCTCGGATTCAGAGGCCTCAGCACCACTCAGGGTGTAGACTCTGCCTCCAACTTGTGGTTTAGAAGTCTTAGCAGCATTGATGGATGGTTCCGCCTTGGTCTGGTTACAGTCTCGAAAAACATGACCAGGATTCTCGCACCGAAAGCAAACAAATCCTTTGACTGTGTAGTCCCTTGTGAAATGCTCCTTCCCACATTTCATGCATCTCGGAGTAGTTGTAGCATTCTGACCCATCCTAACAGGGCTTCCAGTTGGACTTCCTCCTTGAAATTTTTGTGGTTGTTGGCTTCCAGAGGGTCTAGAATAAGGCTTCTTTTGATAACGACTTGTGTTACCACCACCTCCTCTTTGGGACCGAATGGGCCCAAAGTTTCTGTTTCTTGCCTCGTGTTCTTGTTCCACACTTTCCAATCGGCAACAAGTGTCGAGTAGCTCAAAAAACTGAGTGATCTTCAAAGCTATCACGATTTTCTTCACATAGTGCCTCAGGCCTTCCTCAAACTTCCGACACTTCCACGTTTCATTGGGCTGAAGTTGAAAATAGGCTGAAAATCTGGGCAAGTTCTCAAACTTGGCGGCGTATTCACTCACAGTCATGCCTCCCTATCGCAATCTCAGAAATTCCATTTCTTTTGCGTGCCTGGCACTTTCAGGAAAATATTTGTTCAAGAACCTTTCTTTGAACACTTCCCAGGTTATCACTCAGTTCGCAGCTTGTAGCAGCCTTTGTTCTCCCGTCCACCAATGTTCAGCATCTCCCATCAGCATGTAGGCGGCATAGGTCACCTTCCTATCATCAGCACAATTCATCCCCGTAAATATTTTCTCCAATTCTTGAATCCACAATATAGCTTTTTCCGGGTCAAACTCCCCTTTAAACTGTGGAGGATTAGCGCGACGAAATCCTTCCAAGTTCTGAACATCCGCTGTAGCCTCTAGCTGTTGTGAAGCCCTAGCTTGTTGTTGAGCTGTCTGTTAGTTCTGTTGCAACATTGCCTCGGCCATCTTCTATATTGCCTCTATGGCAGCAGCCATATCACCCCGACGAGCCATTGTTCCTTCTCAGATTTAGACTACGCAAAACACAGAGAAAGTCAGATGTATTCATTTGAATACCAAACAGCAAAATCATAGAGAATGACACAGCACAAACAAGACAGTCCAAAACCACACGACTCAAAGAAACATAACCAGGAGCTCTGATACCAAGACAGTGTAATGCCCCTTTTTCTCCCTTCAGTCATAACGGGTGAGAAGAAGGAACGTCGCACTATAGTGAAACGACCCAAAAATGGCTATTGAAAATTTGAGTATTTTTTTTAAACATAGTTCCGGTTAAAACTTCCATTGAATATACATATACACTTGTTTGTAAATATATCGCGTGATTGATTTAAAATTAAAAGTTCCACTTTCATATAAAACTTCTTATCAAAAACGTTAAAGAGAAATCAACTTAAAATGAAACATACAATCATATACAATATAGATAGTTACATACTTTGTATCATAATTACAAGCCTGTTTAAATTACATTTCCATGGAGCTAGACATAAACATTTTCAGAGTGAATGATCAAGAAGTAATGCCAGTGTATCGTTAGCCTTAAAAATATAGTGTACTCATCACATAAAAACATTTGCGCAAAATGGCTCACACATGGCACCTCAACAGTTGATCGCGACATAGGACAGCATCACAGTCAGGATCGTCAGTGTGTTGCATTAGTTTATCCCACGGCCCCAGTGGAGCTACCACTGCCCATTGTGAGACACCCACACCCCGACGCCCTCAGGGTCAACAATATATGACACCTACGCTTAGTCTATTCGCACCCACACATAAGTGTTATTCAAACTCCTAGGCAACATAGCCTTCTCAACAATGTCCCACGGACAATACGCATGCATGACGACACAATGTCCAATCATGTATGTTCATCAATGATGCATTCAGCATAAGCCTTTGCTCAATAGCACATAAGCATTATTCAATGTCCAACATGACATATCAACAATACATTTATTTAAAACATTGCCTCAATGGCACATCATCATCCTTATCTCATTGAGTACTACATCAATAATTCTCAGCATCAACATGCATTCCTCATTACATACATACCACAATTTCCATAATCATGGATCCAAGGATTCCATATTCAAAACCATTTCTTCCTTATTGGGGTGAATGCACATTTCTATCACAATTTAGTAAAGTAAAATCCTTGAATACAGGGTTTTTAGGTTATGTTTGAGTTACAAAGGATAAAGAACCATAATCTCAATCATTTTCAGCTCAAAAATCTCATTTTTGGTCTTAGTAATCGATTACATCACCCTTGTAATCGATTACCTGAGAAACAGAACCTCTGTAATCGATTACAATCTCATTGTAATCGATTACGTGATTCCCAGAATCACGTTTCGTAACTTCAAGGCTCTGGTAATCGATCACACAACCGTGGTAATCGATTACCAATTAGACAGAACCTCTGTAATCGATTACCTACGAGTTGTAATCGATTACGTGATTCCCAGCAGCACCATTTCGTGACATCAGAGGCTTGGTAATCGATTACACTCCCCTTGTAATCGATTACAAGCTAAACAGAATCTCTGTAATTGATTACACACCAGATGTAATCGATTACCAGATTTCCAGAATCACGATTTTGCCTCTTTAAGAGCTTGGTAATCGATTACAAGCCCTGTGTAATCGATTACTACACGTAAACTTGCAGAAAAACAGAGTTCTCAGGTCCTCTAACTCAAACCAAACCATTTCTCATCATATTAAATCAACAAGATACTCAAATACAGCTTCAAATCATGCAAGTGACATCAATAAATCATACAAACCCAACAAAATACCTTATCATCAAGAACAACATAAAAATGAGAGAACTTTATACATGGATTTAAAAATCAACAATAATACACATACAAGACATTCCCTTGCTACCAAGATTGATTGAAGAGGATCATCTCCCTCTTACCTATTTAGAAAATAACACAATGTGCCACTCCTTCTTGTCCTAGATTTTCGTTTTCCCTCCTTCAAGAAAAACTCCAATGTAAGTGATCACCACAATGTTCACTCAAACTATGAAAAGTAGGTTCTTGGTCACCAAGGTGGCCAAGAGAAAACGAAAATAGCAAGGAAATGGAAGAAGTTGAAGACTTTACCTTAAAGCTCCAAGCTTTAGCTTTAATGGTGGAAGAGAAATGGAAGAAAAAGAAAAAGAGGAACCAAAAGATAACCAACAAGGAGAGTAGTCTTGGAATGGTGGAAGGAACAAGAAAATGTGATTGGTTTGGCAAATGAGGAAGTTGGTCTCCAATGTGATGGTGTGTGTGTGTTCGGTGGAGAGGAAGAAGAAGAGAGAAAAAGAGAAATGGGTATTTGGGTGTAGAGAAATGAGAGTGAAATATGAAGACAATGGAGGGTAATATTTGGGCTTTTCCCCCTTGTGGCTTCTGCCGTAGAAGAGTGGAAAAAGGGAGAGAGAAAAATGTGTTGCAAGGGAAATTGCTAGAAAGCTTCCCATAACAAGCTTGGATTAAATTTAATCTTTCTTTTGAAATTAAAACTAATAGATGTGATACAAAAATTTAGATTTTGAATAATGTGATAATATTTTTAATACATGTTATTATTTATTGGACAATAGTTATAGTTGGTAGAAGTCAGCATTACAAATCTGACAGATAAATTTCTCACAGTGTTTTATTATCTCATCTGTTAAGATTTCTCAAAAAATGTGAATCCTTGTAAACTGTGTCCGGCCTCGGGTTTAGTAAGATCCCCCGTCGACGTTTCCATAGTTCAAGGTTCTCGGAGAAAATGTCTCATTTCTCCAGTTCCGCTCAGTACACACGTAAAACGAGAAATATATTAAAATATTCCGCGTTCTCAGAAAAAGTCTAAGAAAATTCCAGAAAATCATAAATATTTTTAGAATGAATTCTAATAGTAGAAAAGTAATTTTTGGGGTGTTACATGTTGGAGTCTAGGCATAATGGAAAAATATCATAACACTGAGTATGACACATCCTTCTCATTTGATAAACATCCCACCTTCGGTTTGAATCGTGGGTGTCCACATACTAACCAAACTGAGTAGAGTCTCTTATCACTATATTCTTTGAATACAACATGCACTGTTTTGGACACACATCTATCTTCTCATATCCTAATCCCAACTCACGAACCATTCTCTTCAATTTGTAAAAGTTTTCGGGTAACCTTTCAAGCTTTGGAAGCATGCTCTTAATTATGACAATCATTCTATCATAACAACTCTCACTCATGTTAAACTCTAACTTCAAGTTCAAAAGTTGAGTTACAGCTGACAATTTCATGTGTTCATGGCAACCATCCCATAAAGGTTCATCAGTGTCTCTTAGTAAGTCATAAACTTTGAAGCTGACGAATTTGGATCTTCATCTAAATCTTGAGCTTCTGACTTAATCTATCACCTACAACATATATAACCATATCCACATATGGATTCCTAGGCTCCACTTCATCATCATGGACAATGGATGTTGAGGCGCTATCCCCCCATTTGTCCTCACCATGAATGGTCTAATTTATATAACCATCCACAAATCCATACTTATACAGATATAGTTCTACCCCAGATACCTCCCTCCAAACACGATTCTTATATCTAGCACATAGACAAAGGATGCAATTTAATGCATCAGTAACTGTCGGGACTCCTTGAGCAACCCTAATGAAATCATCAACTCCATCCTTGAATTCTTCACTTACATAGCTAGTAGGATCATTTCTTCGTAACATCCAACTTTGATCAGGTCTCATGATTGTTGAAATTGGTTTAGCACATTAATACAATCATTATATCTCCATCTCCTTCTTAACATGGTATAGCCTTATCCCATTCGATAAGAAACTTTTTTCAATAGTTGATTAATAGTTATTCCTTAATTCTCATATTTTATACTTGATGAAATTTCGGCAATATTTCCCATTGGTCTCCAAGTGCATGACTTGAATGCAGTGAGATCTATCGCGTTTAAGTATACACCCAGAGAACAAAAGGAAATGTAGCAGACTGAAATTTCAACAAGTATAAGATATGAGATTTAAAGAATAACTATTAACCAAATGAAAAAAAAATTTCTTACCAAATTGTCCCACTTGGACAATTCAAGATTCAATATAATAAGCAGTACCTTGAAAAGGTATGCGTGCTCATTAATATTGAATCTTAAATGGGAAACTAAGCTTTTGCTTAAATTTTAACTTGAATAAGAAAATAAAACTTTAAGCATATGTTAAAGCATAATCAAAAGTTAAATTAAAGTAAGATTCTTAACACATAAGTTGTTAGAAATTCATAACTTTTATTTTCAGCACAAAGAAAAGCATAAAGTTAGGAAAAGCATATTGAAAATCTAAGTTTTCATTGGCCATAATGATTGTTGTTATGCGGCCTGACGTAGATAACATTGATGAATATATTAGGAAACATTACTGCTAGAGCTTTCAGTGTTGTTGGCTTTGCTCTTGGTATACCTGCACTCTTACCCTTCTTGAAGGTTGTTTGTCAAAGTAAGAAATCATAGAAAGCTCAGCACACTCGGATTAAGATTGTGCAACAGATTGCCATTTAATTAGTTGCGCTATATTGCCACCTTTGAGATCTCTTGTGGAAATTATAGAGCATGGTCTGAATGATGAGAATCAGAAGGTGAGAACCATCACTATGTTGTCTCTTCTTACTCTTGCTAAGGCTGTTACTCCTTATGGCATTGAAAGTTTTGACTCTGTCTTGAAGCCACTATGGAAGGGTATTAGGCAACACTGTGGGAAGGTCTTGGCTACATTCTTAAAGGTAATTGGCTTTATAATTTCATTGATGGAAGCCCTATATGCCAGTTACTATACTGAGGAAGTCATGATCATTCTAATTCGTGAATTTCAGTCGCCTAATGAAGAAATGAAGAAAATTATTCCGAAAGTGGTGAAGCAGTGCGTAAGCACTAAGGGTGTGGAAACTGATTATATTAGAAATGATATTCTCCCTAACTTTTTCATGAATGTTTGGGTTAGGAGGATGGCTTTGGATCGAAGAAACTATAAGCAACTTATGGAGACTACTGTAGAGATAGCACACAAACTTGGCATTGTCGATATTGTTGAGAGAATTATTGAGGATCTTAAAGATGAGAGTGAACCTTACAGGCGAATGGTTATGGAAACTATTAACAAGGTGGTCACTAACTTGGGAGCATCTGATATAGATGCCCGGTTGGAAGAGCTTCTGATTGATGGTATTCTTTATGCCTTCCAAGAGCAGACCAGCGATGATGCTAATGTGATGCTTAACGAGTTTGGTGTAGTTGTGAACTCTCTTGTGCAGAGGGTAAAACCATATCTTCCTTAGATTTATGGTACCATCAAGTGGCGGTTAAGATTGTGCAATAGATTTCCATTTTTTTCTTTTTATTTTTGCCTACGTCTAGTTGCATGAGTTTTGATAATTGTCAATTCTGTCAGTTAGGCTTACCAATAGAAGTCTAAACTACCAGAATAGTTGTTGTTGCTACATAGTACTATTTTTTATGTATTAAAATCATTCAGAGGTTGAACTTTGTCTAGTTACCTGTGTTTTAAGTCTTGTTTGTAACTATAGTGAAGTCATTGAAGTTTACTGTAACACCCCAACTTTTGGTTAAATTATGATATTATGCACAAATGTATTGCTTTGTGTTTTCTGTATGTTATAAAATTAATTTGACTATTTCGTGACTGTATTTGATTGTTGTGTGTGATTTACTTCGAGTCAAGAAAATAATCATTTTCAGGCTGGGAAAATCTTAATTTGATTATTCGAAGCTGGGGGATCTTACTAAACCCAATTCTTAATAATACGTGTATCAATCTTTCAATTTTTAGAATTTATTTGTGCAATAAAAATATTTTATATTTTTATAATATTATTAAACAGTACCAACTGTCTTAAAAATAGTAGCTTCTGCTCCAAAGGACCATGGACCCGGAAAAGTCTATGGGACCCACACTTGGTAAATCAGTCAATATTTCTGGCTTGAATTATTTCTCAGCCAATAGGGATTAGTCAACATAAAAGGCTTGAAAATTTCTAAACCAATAGAAAGTAGTCAACAAAAATGGTTGGACAAGTTAGTAAGTAACTAGAAAAACATAACTAAGTTAGCTTAAACTTAACTAAGTTAATTTAAAGTGTCTAAGTAGTAACTAAATGGAACAAACCTAGTTAGCTACTCATTAGAGTTCTAAATAGTGAAGGTTCTAGTAAAGTCAAGAAGATGGTTAGTTGCCTTAAGTAACTAAATAGTTAGACAAGTAACTAAGAAACCTAACCACATGCACCTAAGTCTAACTAGATTGTATAAGTGAACTAAAACTTAGTTTGCTCTCCCTTGGAGCATTTCGGCCAAGGCTCTTCAAGAAGGATCAAGAAGCTTGGTGACTTGATTTCCTAAACCAATAGGAAGCAAACTTAGAGGCAAAGCCTTGAAGATTAACCCTTGATCACATCTAAGGCCATTAGGAGTCCTTGGTTGGTCAACAAAGGTGGCCACCTCCTTTGAGGGAGCTCCATGGCCAAGTGATTAGGAGGGGTAGGAGATCATTTTTACTAAGTCATTTCATCTTCATCTTCATCTTTACTATCATCTAAAACCTCTCTTCTTTTTCTTCCAAGAACCAAAAACACCATTGTTACTCCTTGAGAGGCTCATGGCCAACACCTCCAATCTACACCTCCACTCTTCTAAATTTTCATTTAACACTACTTCTCAAATCCAAACACCATTCTAAGCATCTTTCATCTTGAGAGTTCCTTCAAAATAATTCATCTGAAGCTTGGAAAACAATTTTGAAGTTTCTTTCCTACAAAGTAAAAATCCTTGTTTCTTATTTCTAACTTGATTCTTGAAGTTCTAAGCCATGATTGATCCATGGTTTTTCATTTTCAACCATAGTAATAACTCTTTAAAATTGTTTAAGTTTGTAAGGGTTTCTTTGGGAGCTACACGAAAATCATTAGGAGGAGTCTAGAAGGAGTTTGTCTTCCCTTAAGTAAAAGGGAGATTTAATCTCATTAACTTTGTGTGGTGTAATACCCCAAAATTTATTTATTTCATTATAAATATTCATTTTACAAAAATTATGATTTTTGGAAATTTTTTTGGATTTTTCTAAGAATGCAAAATATTTTATTATTTCTCGTTTTACGTTTAAACTGCGCGGAGCTGGAAAAATGAGATATTTTTCCCGAGAACCTTGATCTGTGGAAACATCGACGAGGGATCTTACTAAACCTGAGGTTGGACATGATTTACGAGGTTTTACGTTTTTCAAAAAATTTTATATGATAAATTAATAAAACGATGTGTAATTTTTATTCGTTGGACAATTAATACTGACTTCTGTCAACTGTAACAAATGTCCATTGGATAATAGCATGTATTAAAAATCTTATCACATTATCCTAATGTAATCCACTTTATGTCTAATCAAATCCACTTTAATTCAAATTTATTGTATTTTAATCAAAGCTTCTTTGTGAAGCTTTTGCCCACCAAAAGACTAAGTTACCCTTGGCTTGTTGGGGAAGCCAACTTCCCCCTCCCTCTCTCTCTCAATGTCGCAGCAATGCTAGCCCAAGGGGAGCAAATTTTTGCTCCACTACTTAACACATTTTACTAAATTTCTCTCATTTGCATACAACACTTTCTCTCTCTTCAAATTTCATCTTCCATTTCTCTCTATTTTCTCTCTTCTTCTCCTCCTTCACCCACGGTTTGCAGCCCCATTAGTGACCACTTCTTTTCATTTTCTCTCTTCATTAACACAATTTCTACACTCCCCTCAACCTCTTCTACACTTCCTATTTGGAGAGTTTCTTCAAAATCCATCATCACCTCCATTGTCTTCCAAGACCAAGCTTCCAACTTTAAGGTAAAGTTTCCATTTTTTCTTTTCTTTTTCTTCATTTTCATGTTCTATGGTTTCATTGGAGACCAAAGATCCATCTTTTTCCAAGCTTGGTGTTGATTCTTTGAGTTTGAAATTCTAGGGTTCTTGGAGACCCCAAAATCGAAACAATCAAGGAGCAAATAGGAGGCCATTTTCATGTTCTTCCTTTAGGTAAGAGGGAGATTTACTCACTTCAACCATTATTGGTGGTGAGGAGACCTTGTGTGATTGTTTGATGGAGAAATCCATATTTGTATGCTTACTTTATTTGATGAGTTTGCATGTGTATGTGTTTTTAATTGAGGTTGATGATTGAATAATGATTTTAAATGCATTGGTGGTGTTGGAATGTTTGGAAATGTTAGAATTAATAAATGAAAATTTTGAGGGTTTACTACCCCATTGAAGGCCACGGTTTTGGCTTGAAATTCTTAGGGTTGGAATTGATTTGTGTAAAATAAAATTTATGTGATTAATTATGAGATGATTAAGGCATGAAATGAAAATTTTGAGGGTTTCCTACCCTAATGTGAGACCACAATTTTGGCCTTGGAATTTAAGGGATTGGATTGATTTTGTGTGAAATAAAATTTAAGTGATTAGATATCAAGTGATTAATGCATAAAATGGAAAGAAATTAGAACTTTGAAGACCTAGGGAGGCCACGGTTTTTAGAAAAAAAATTTGATTCCACAACATGTGATTGTGATGATTGATGAACCATGTATAAATAAATGTTGTTGTTGAGAATTAGTTCTATGTTATTGTGAGTTCCTATGTGGGACTAAGTACTTGGTAAAAATTATGACAGGTTGATATCGAGAAATGATCATATGCCATTGTGGTATGCTTTATGATTAATGTATCATTGATAAACATACATGATGTACATTGCATCATCATGCATATGTGTTATCCGTTGGACATTATTGGAAAGACGATGTATGCCTAGGAGATTGAACAACACCTATGTACGAGTGCGAGTAGACTAAGCGTAGGGTCATAGTGGTTGGCCCTGAGGGCGTCGGGGTACGGGTGTCTCATAACAGACAGTGGTAGCTCCACTGGGGCTGTGGGATAGACCAATGCAAATACACCGACGATCCGGACTGAGACATTGTCCTATATCGCGATCAACTGTTGAGGTGCCATGTATAAGCCGTATTGCGCAAATACTTTTATGAGATGAAGCACACTATTTTTAAGGCTAACGAGATAATGGCATAACTCCTTGATCATTCTCTCCGAAATGTTAGTGTCTAGCTCCATAGAGTAGGAACTTGGTGCCATCTGTATTGTGAACTGTCAGTCTCGTAATTCATTGAGCATGAATATTTATAACTGTGAAAATAAATGTTCTTATTACTACAATTATTATCTGACTATTGGACTGTTGATTGCTGAAGATATTAGTATTACCTGTCTGTTATTATTAATTCTTAATATTATTTATTGTTGTTCTGTTTTACTTTCAATTTTATTATTACTGTGTATGAATATATATGTTGTAATGTTATGTTGGCGTCCAGCGCCGTTCTATTTTCTTGCCGCCATTTTGGTAATGAAAGCTGGGTGTCTCACCTCTTTCTGTATTTTGATATTTCTATTTATTCATATACTTCTGAGAAGACGTTCGTGAGGAAGAAAGGAAACACCTGAGTTTCTGGGTTTTTGGCCATACTATAACTAGAGTTGCTGAAGATGTCTTCGCGTCCACGCCTGTAACGTCCCTTGTTCTTAATACCACGAAGAGGGAACACCACACCATAGTGAATTAAAACGTGAACAAAATAAAAATGCTAAAAGATGTAATTTCGTTAATTTATTTAGACCCAGTTGTATATGTCGTTAGAGTAAACAATTTACGTCTTTATAGCGAAATAATGAAACATCAAAATATGTGCTACATTTTTTTTGTGTAAAAAAAGAAATAAGAATATATACATATACCATAAAATCAACATAAACTAAAAACGATACATTCACAATTCATATATATATATATATATATATATATATATATATTATATGCATCAGCCTATTTAATTACAACATGGATTACAAAAAAAAAAGCAAAAGATGTACCCACCCAAAAGATACAAATATATACCTAGTAAATATAGCAAAACATCAAGCTTCCCTAAAAAGATAAACGGTTAGCCATCAGTAGCCACCGATAGTATCAGTCTCTACGACTGACGAGAAGGGACCGTAGCCAGGTCGTCCTCAGGTCCTCTTCATTTGATGAAATTGCCATCGGGGCGACCGAATTTCGGGCAAAAGCCCGAGCAATGGAGAGGAACGAATCCTGCTATGGGGTGTAGTGTAGATCATCCCACAGATCTCTAACTGGCAGGTAGAACTCTAGGTGGACAAAAGTAGTAAAATCAAAGACATGCGTGTCGTAGCGGCCCCATGCCAACGAGGTAGTCAGCTCCCCATGATAAATGCATTGGTCAGTGCTCAAGTTGATGTGCCAACAGTTGGGCCCTCCATGGAAGGTCATACGGGCATACCCCAAAAATCGACGTGGACGCGACGACATCCTCAACAAGCTCTAGTCCAGATATGGCCAGAAGCTCGGAAACTCAAGTGTTTCCTTCTCCTCCTCACGAATGTCTTCTCAGTAGTACACAGTCTGACAAAAATGCAAAAAATATAGGAAATACATAAAATACAGAAAGAGGTGAGACACCTAGCTTTCAGTACCAAAATGGCAGCAAGAAAACAAAATGGCGCTGGACGCCCACATATAAACACAATTCATATATCCAATTACAGTAATACTTAAAATTAACAGTAAGAGCAGAACAACCATAAATAACAGTAAGTATCATCAATAACAAGCAGACAACATCAACATTTCCAAACAATCAAATAATTATTACAGTAATAATAACAAATACTTTTCACAATTATAAATGCTCATGCTCAATGAATTATGAGACTGACAGTTCACAATGCAAATGGTACTAAAATTCCTACTCCATGGAGCTAGACATAAACATTTTCAGAGTGAATGATTAAGAAGTTATGCCAATATCTCGTTAGCCAAAATAATTAGTGTGCTCATCTCATAAAAATAGTTGCGCAAATGGCTTATACATGGCACCTCAATAGTTGATCGCGATATAGGACAGCGTCTCAGTTCGGATCGTCGGTGTGTTTGCATCAGTCTATCCCACGGCCCCAGTGGAGCTACCACTGTCTATTGTGAGACACCTATACCCCGATGTCCCCAGGGCCAACCACTATGACCTTACACTTAGTCTACTCGCACCTGCACATAGGTGTTATTCAAACTCCTAGGCATATACCGTCTTTTCAACAATGTCTAATGGACAACACATATGCATGACGATGCAATGTACATCATGTATGTTCATCAATGATACATTTATCATAAGCATACCACAATGACATATATATTCATTTCTCAATATCAATGTGTCGTAATTTCCTCAAGTACACAGTCAACAAGTACTTAGCCCACATAGGGGGTCCACAATAACATAGAATCAATTCCCTACATCAATATATTTTTTAGGGTTCATTGATTATCACAAGTCCACATTATGGATCATCATTTTCAAAGTCTTAAGATTTGGTCAATTATGAAAATTTTAAGTTAAATAACCCTTCAAAACTGTGGCACTCTCAAAAGTTGTTACTCAATTTAATTCTTCCACTTGATTATGGATTATGCATGTCTCTAAATTCTTAATCTCCAAAGATGCACCAAGGTATCATTCCAACCCTAAATTTTCTCTAGAAACTGTGGCCTCACAAGGTCTTCAAGGTTTCAATTTCTTTTCATTTTATGCATTAGTTACTTGATACCTAATCACTTAGATTTTATTTCACACGAAATCAATCCAATCCCTTAGGATCCTAGGCCAAAACTGTGGCCTCACCTTAGGGTATTAAACCCTTTAAATTTCCCATTCATTAATTTTAATATTATCATTCAACATTTAATCACATAAGTTTCATTTCATTGTGTACAAAAACAATTTATATCCCTAAATTCTAGTCAAAATCGTGGCCTCACATTAGGGTAGGAAACTTCAAATTTTCCATTTAACAACCCTAACATGATCAAGCATTTCAACACATCTAACATATTTAAGATCATCAATCAAGCATTAATTCAATTTCAAGAATACATAAACATGTAAAATCACCAAACAAAGTGAGCATACAAAGGTTCCCTCACCACCAATAATGGTTGAAGTGAGTAATCTCCCTCTTACCTAAAGGAAGAACACAAAAATGATCTCTTATTGCTCCTTGAAGGTTTTGGTTTTGAGCTTCCAAAACCCTAGGAATTTCAAGATAAGGAATCAACATCAATGGTTGAAAAAGAAGAGATCCATGGTCATCAAAGAGACCATGGACCATGAAAATGAAGAGAAAGGAGAAGAAAAATGAAAACTTTACCTTAAAGCTTGAAGCTTTGTCTTGGAAGACAATGGAGGTGAAGATGGATTTTGAAGAAAGTTTCTAAATAGGAAATGTAGAGGAGGTTGAGGTGAGTATGGAAATGGTGTTGATGAAAAGAAAAGTGAAGAAAAATGGTTGCTTATGGGGGCTACAAAATCGTGTAGAGAAGGGAGAAAAAGAGAGAAGGAAGAGAAAAATATGAAGAAGATGAAGTTAGAGAGAGAAAGTGTTGTAGGAAAATGAGTAAAATGTAATTAAGTGAACTAAGTGGGAGAACAAAACTTTGCCCTCCTTGGACAATGGGTGCCACGGCAATGGAGAGAGAGAAGGGGAGGGAATGGCTTCCTAACAAGCCAAGGGCATTCTTGTCCTTTGGTGGTCAAAGCTTCTCAAAGAAGCTTTGATTAAAATATAATAAATTTGAATTAAAGTGGGTTTGATTAGACTTAAAGTAGATTACATTAGAATAATGTGATAGGATTTTTAATACCTATTATTATCCAATGGACAATTGTTATAGTTGATAGAAATCAGTATTAATTATCCGGCGGATAAAATTTATACAATAATTTATTATTTTATCTATTAAAATTTCTCAAAAAATATGAAACCTCGTAAACTATGTCCAGTCTCGGGTTTAGTAAGATCCCCCATTGATGTTTTCACAGATCAAGGTTCTCGGGAAAAATATTTCATTTTCTCGGTTCCACTCAGTTTGCACATAAAATGAGGAATAATATTAAAATATTCTGCGTTCTCAGAAAAATCTAGAAAAATTCTCAAAAATCAAAAATATTAGAAAATGAATATTTATCATAAAATAAATAAATTTTGGGGTGTTATAGCACCGATTTTGGGGGTATGCTAGGATGACCTTTCATGAGGGACCCGATTGCTGGCACATTAACTTGAGCACGAACCGTTGTATCTATCATGGGGAGCTGACTGTGTCTTTGGCATGGGGCCGCTACGACCCGCCTATTTTTGACTTTACCACTTTTGTTCATTTGGAATTTTACCTGCCTGTTAGAGATTTGTGGGATGACCTTTACTACACCCCAAAAGAGGACTCTTTCCTCTCCACTGCTCGAGCTTCTGCTCGAAATTTGGTCGCTCCGATGGCAATTTCATCAGATGAAGAGGACCACAAGGAGGACCCGGCTACAGTCCTTTCTCATCAGTCTTAGGGGATGATACTATTAGTGGCTACTGATGGCTAATCGTTTATCTTTTTGGGAAGCCTGACGTTTTGCTGTAATTGATGGGTATTTGTATCATCTCGGATGGGTACATCTTTTGCTTTTTGTGTAAATCATGATGTAATTAAACAGGCTGTTGCATATATATATATAAATATGTTATGTATGGATGTATGGTTTTATTTTATGTTGTTTTTTTTACTAGGACCGTTCGAATTATTATCTCGCTTTGAAGAGAATCTCTAAATGTATTCTTCTGACACTACTTGTTAATAACTTAATTAAAAAAAAAAGAAAAATGCATTGTTATTTAGAAAGGAACTTATACATCTATAAAATGGACCGGGTCTATGAGGTTTAAAATAATTATTATTTTTTGCAATTTATTTTGTTTTACGTTTCAAATTACTATGGTGTGATGTTCCTTCTTCGTGAGACACAAGAATAAGGGGCGTTACATTGTCTTGGTATCAGAGCCCCGGTTTAAGTTTTCTTTTGGGTCTTGTGGTTTTGGACTGTCTTGTTTGTGCTGTGTGATTCTCTGTGTTTGGTATTCCGAAAGGATACGTCTGACTTTCTCTATGTTTTGTATAGCTTATTCTGAAAGGAGACATGGCTCGTCGAGGAGATATGACTGCTGCAATTGAGGCAATTCAGAAGATGGTTAAAGCTGTGCTGCAACAAAACTAGCAGATGGCTCAACAGCAAGAGAGGACTACACAATAACTTGAAGCTACAGCAAATGCCCAAAACTTGGCTGAGTTTTGTCGCACTAAACCTCCACAATTTAAAGGAGAATTTGATCCTGAAAAGGCTACTCTGTGGATCAAGGCACTGGAAAAGATATTCACGGGCATGAACTGTGCTAACGACAAGAAGGTGACGTGTGCGGCATTTATGCTTGTAGGAGATGTAGAGGATTGGTGGACTGGAGAACAGAGACTGCTAGAGGCAGAAGGTCGAGAGATTGCTTGGGTGGTATTCAAGGAGAGATTCTTGAATAAATATTTCCTGGAAAGTGCTAGGCATGCTAAGGAGATGGAGTTTCTTAGTTTATGGCAAGGAAATATGACTGTAAGTGAGTATGCTGCTAAATGTGAGAGCCTATCCAAATTCTCAACCTACTTTCAACACCAACTGAATGAAGCATGGAAATGTCGAAAGTTCGAGGAAGGCCTAAGACACGATGTGAAGAGGGCGGTTATCACTTCGAAGATTAACCAGTTTTCTGAGCTACTTGATACATGTCACCAGGTGGAAGAATTAGACCAGACGCGAGACACAAGAAACCATAACTTTGGACCTTTTTGGTTTCAGAGAGGAGGAAGCAATAATGCTAACTGTTACCAGAAGAAGCCTTATTCCAAACCACCTGGAAATCAACAACAAAGACCGCAAGGTGGAAGTCCTGGAGGAAGTCTAGGTAGAACGGGTCAAACAACAACGTCTACGTCAAGATGCATAAAGTGCGGGAAGGAGCACTACACAAGAGATTGCACGATCAAAGGGATCATTTGCTTCAGATGCGGGAAACCTGGACACGTTTCTCGTGATTGCAATCAACCTAAGGCGGAGCCTTCTGTCAATACTGCTAGAATTGCTAAACCATAGGCTGGAGGTAGAGTTTACACCCTGAGTGGTGCTGAAGCCTCTGAATCCGAAGATCTTATACAAGGGGAAGGTGTCATAGAAGGTACTCTTTTAACTATACTGTATGACTCTGGTGCAACTCATTCTTTCATTTCCTATGACTGTGTGAAAAGACTTGGTTTACCTGTGTCTTCTTTACCTTTTGATTTGACTGTTCAACTCCTACTGCTAAACATGTTGTTACTACTAAAGTCTGTCTAGATTGTCCCTTGATTGTTAAAGGTCGAATCTTTTCTGTTGATTTGATCTGTTTGCCACTATCTCAGTTAGATGTGATCTTAGGAATGGATTAGTTATCTACTAACCATGCCTTATTAGATTGTTCTAGAAAAACCATAGTTTTTCCTTTGGAGGAGAATTCTAGATTTTTAACGACCAACTAAGTGAAAGCTTTCTTGAAAGAAAGAGCTTGGGGATACATGTTGTTGTCTTCTTTGAAAATCGAGAACGAGGTAGATATGGATGCAATTTTGGTGGTTAGAGAATTTCCTAAAGTCTTTCCTGAAGATATACCTGGTTTGCCACCGGAGCGAGAGATAAAGTTTACCATTGACCTTTACCTAGAGCTGGTCCTATTTCCATAGCGACTTACAAAATGTCGCCAGCAGAGCTAGTTAAGCTCAAGAAGCAATTGGAAGAACTTTTGGAGAAACAATTTGTTAGACCTAGTGTATCACCTTGGGGAGCACCGGTATTGCTAGTTAAGAAGAAGGATGGTACTTCATGATTATGTGTGGACTACCGTCAGCTGAATAAAGTCATAATCAAGAATAACTATCCATTGCCAAGGATAGATGACTTAATGGATCAATTGAAAGGAGTGGCGATGTTTTCTAAGATCGATTTACGATCGGGTTACCATCAGATCAGAGTAAAAGTGGAAGACATTCCTAAAACGTTTTTTCGTACTCATTATGGACACTACGAGTAGCTGGTGATGCCTTTTGGTGTGACTAATGCACTTGCTATTTTCATGGATTATATGAATAGAATCTTTTGTTCTTATTTGGACAGATTCGTCGTTATCTTCATCAACGATATCTTGATCTATTCGAAAAATCTGGAGGATCATGCTAAACATCTTGGTATAGTTTTTCAGATTTTGAAGGAGAAAGAGTTGTATGCCAAGTTATCGAAATGTGAGTTTTGGTTGAACGAAATTAAATTCTTGGGCCATGTGATTTAGAAGGAAGGAATTATTGTAGATCCATCAAAAGTGGAAGCTGTTCTACAGTGGGAAAGGTCGAAGACAGTGACAGAAATCTAAAGCTTTGTTGGATTATCCAAATATTACCGGAGGTTCATTGAATGGTTCTCTAAGATTGCTAGACCTCTCACCCAACTCACAAGGAAGAATCAAGCTTTTGAATGGACGGATGCTTGTGAAGGAAGTTTTCAAGAGTTGAAAAGGAGACTAACTACTTCACCAGTATTAGTTCTGCCTGACCCAATCGAACCATTCGAAGTATACTGTGTTGCTTCATACCAAGGCTAGGGTGTGTCCTTATGCAAGGCGAAAAAGTGGTGGCTTATGCTTCGAGACAATTGCGAGTACATGAGAAGAACTACCCAACACACGACCTGGAGTTAGCTGCTATTGTATTTGCTTTGAAGATATGGAGACATTTTCTCTATGGAGCAACATTTAACGTCTTTAGTGATCATAAGAGCTTAAAGTATTTGTATGATAAAAAAGAGTTGAACATGAGATAGCGAAGATGGTTAGAATTCTTGAAAGACTATGATTTCCAACTTTAGTATCACCCTAGAAAGGCAAATGTTGTGGTTGATGCCTTAAGTAGGAAAACAATCAGTGTTTCTACCATGATGATCAGAGAACAGGATTTGATAGAATAATTTAGAGACATATGGTCTTTTGTGGAACTAATGCCAGGAAAAATATGTATGAACATGGTCACTATTTCGAATAATTTAATGGAAGATATCCGAGAAAAACAGAAGGTTGACAAATTCTTGCAAAAGGAAAGTGTAACGCCCCTTTTTCTCTCTTAGTCATAATGGGTAAGAAGAAGGAACGTCGCACTATAGTGAAATGACGCACAAATGATTACGTAAAGTTTGAACATTTTTTTTAACATAGATCTGGTTAAAACTTCCATTTAATGTACATATACATCTGTTTGTAAATATATCGCGTGATTGAGTTAAAATTAAAAGTTCCTCTTTCATATAAAACTTCTTGTTAGAAATGTCAAACAGAAATCAACATGGAATGAAACATACGACTATACACAATATGGATAATTATATATTTTATACCAGAAGCACGAGCCTATTTAAATTATATTTCCAAAAGATATACAAAAAGCAAAATGTGTACCTACCCCAAGAGATACAATTATATACCCACTAATCTAGTAGTACGTCAGGCTCCCTCAAAATAAACGGATAGCCATCAGTAGCCATCAATTTAAAACCAACCCTAAGACTGCCTGGAACGAGAAGGAACCGTAGACGGATCCTCCTCAGGGTCCTCGTCGTCCGACGAGACATCCATCGGGACGACAAAACAGCGGGCAGGAGCCCGGGCAGTAGACAAAAAAGAATCCTCACGAGGGGTATAATACATTTCAACCCACATGTCCCTCACGGGCATATAGAACTCCAGCCATACAAAAGCATGAAAATCTATAACAGGAGCGTCATAACGTCTCCATGCTAAGGACACCATCACATCCCGTGGTATACACATCAGTCAGTCTGCACGTTGATATGCCAGCAGTCCGGACCTCCAAGAAAGTTGATCCGCACGTAGCCAAAAAGTCCACGGAGTCGAAATGACATCCTCAACAACTTCGATCTCAGTCGAGATAAGGCCAAAAACCTTGAAACTCAGTGGTTTCCTTGTCCTCCTCATGAGCGTCTTCTTGAGAGCATACGATCCAATCCAAAATGCAAAATAAAGAAAATTACCGAAAGAGGTGAGATTCCCAGCTTTCAGTACTATCATGGCAGCAAGAAAATAAACGGCGTCGAATGCCCACATAAGACACAGTTAGTACATACAAGTATAGTAATACATGAAAGCAATTAATGAGAGTAAAGCAACAAAGAACAGTAGTTAACATTATCCATAGCCAACTAGCAACATTAGCATTACTAAGAATCAAATAAACATCACAATCCTAATAGTAAACACATTATCCAATCATGAATGCTCAATGGACCATGTGACTGACAACTCACAATGCAACAAGGGTACCAAAGTTCCTACTCCATGGAGCTAGACATAAACATCTTTGGAGTGAATGATCAAGGAGTAATACCACTGTATCAGTAGCCTTAAAAAATACAGTGTGCTTTCTTTCATAAAATTATTTGCGCAATGGCTCACACATGGTACCTCAACAGTTGATCGCGACATAAGACAGCATCACAGTCAGGATCGTCGGTGTGTTGCATTGGTTTATCCCACGGCCCCAGTGGAGCTACCACTGCCCATTGTGAGACACCCACACCCCGACGCCCTCATGGTCAACAACATATGACACCTACGCTTAGTCTATTCACACCCGCACATAGGTGTTATTCAAACTCCTAGGCAACATAGCCTTCTCAACAATGTCCCACGGACAATACGCATGCATGATGACACAATGTCCAATCATGTATGTTCATCAATGATGCATTCAACATCAGCATTGCCTCAATGGCACATAAGCATTATTCAATGGTCAACATGACATATCAACAATATATCTATTAAAAACATTGCCTCAATGGCATATCATCATTTCTTATCTCATTGAATACTGAATCAATAACTGCATAACCCACATAGGGAATCACACTTGCATCAATAATTCTCACTAGGAATATATGTTCCTACATACCACAATTTCCATGTCATGTATCCAGGAATTCCATATTCAAAATCATTTCTTCTCTATTAATATGAATGCACATTCCTATCACAATTAAGTAAAGTAAAATCCTTGAATCCAGGGTTTTTAGGTTATGTTTGAGTTATAAAAGACAAAGAACCATAATCTCAATCATTTCCAGCTCAAAAATCTCATTTTTGGTCTTGGTAATCGATTACATCACCCTTGTAATCGATTACCCGAGGAACAGAATCTCTGTAATCAATTACAATCTCATTGTAATCGATTACGTGATTCCCAGAACCACGTTTTCGTAACTTCAAGGCCCTGGTAATCGATTACACAACCGTGGTAATCGATTACCAATTGGACAGAACCTTCGTAATTGATTACCCACAAGTTGTAATCGATTACGTGATTCCCAGAAGCACCATTTCGTGACATCAGAGGCTTGGTAATCGATTACACCACTCTTGTAATCGATTACAAGCTAAATAGAATCTCTGTAATCGATTACACACAGCGATGTAATCGATTACCAGATTTCCAGAATCACGATTTTATATCCTTAAGAGCTTGGTAATCGATTACAGGCCCCGTGTAATCGATTACCACGCGTAAACTTGCAGAAAACAGAGTTTTCCAGGTCCTCTAACTCAAACCAAACCAATCCTTATCATATTTAATCAACAAGAAGCTCAAATATACCTTCAAATCATGCAAGAGGCATCAATAAATCATACAAACCCAACAAAATGCACTATCATCAAGAACAACATAAAAATGAGAGAACTTTATACATGGATTCAGAAATCAATAACAACACACATACAAGACATTCCCTTACTACCAAGATTGGTTGAAGAGGATCATCTCCCTCTTACCTATTTGGAAAACAACACAATGTGCCACTCCTTCTTGCCCTAGATTTTCGTTTTCCCCCTTCAAGAAAACTCCAATGTGAGTGATCACCACAATGTCCACTCAAACCATGAAAAATAGGTTCGTGGTCACCAAGGTGGCCAAGAGAAACAAAAATAGCAAGAAAAATGGAAGAAAGTTGAAGGCTTTACCTTAAAGCTCCAAGCTTTAGCTTCAATGGTGGAAGAAGAATGGAAGAAGAAGAAGAAGAAGAGGAACCAAAAGATGGCAGCAGAAGAGGACGTGGAATGGTGTAAGGAAGCAAGAATCTTTGATGATGAAACAAGCAAAGAATGGCAGCCTCCAGGAGTGGTTGCACGGTGGAGAAGAAAAGGAGAAGAGAGGAAATGGATATTTGGGGTTTAGAAAAGTGAGAGTGTGATATTAAGAAGAGAAGAGGTATTACTTAGGCTTTCCCATAGCCTCTGCCGTAGAAGAGTGGAGAAAGGAGAGAGAAAAATGTGTCAAATAGGAAGCTTCTTGGAAACTTCCTACAAGGGGTTTTAATTAACTAAATTCTCTTTTTCTTCTTTCTTGAAAATAAGACTAAAAAGGGGTTTGACATAGGGTAATTTTTTGAATAATGCGATAAGATTTTTATTACGTGTTATTATTTATTGGACGCAACTATAGTTGGCAGGAGTCAACATAAAAAAATCTGACAGATAAATTCTTCGCAGTGTTTTATTATTTCATCTGTTAAAATTTCTCAAAAAAAAGTGAAACCTTGTAAACTGTGTCCAGCCTCGGGTTTAGTAAGATCCCCCGTCGACGTTTCCATAGTTCAAGGTTCTCGGAGAAAATGTCTCATTTCTCCGGTTCCGCTCAGTACACACGTAAAACGAGAAATATATTAAAATATTCCAAGAAAATTCCAGAAAATCACAAATATTTTAGAATGAATTCTGATAGTAGAAAAGTAAATTTTGGGGTGTTACAGAAAGAGAGTTGATGAAGCAAGGCGGTATATCAACATTAGAGGAAGGAAGCGATGGAATTTTAAGATTCCAAGGTAGGGTTTGTGTGCCTAAGGATAAAGAACTCATGAAGTATATACTCGAACATGCTCATAAGAGCCAGTTGAATATTCATCATGGAATGACCAAAATGTACTAAGATTTGAAGAAGTTATTTTGGTGGCATGGAATGAAAAGAGATATTGCTAGATGCGTATCTTCTTATCTGGTTTGTGATAAAACAAAGATTGAACATCAAAGACCATTAGGATTGTTACAACCCTTATCTATTCCCAAATGGAAATGGGATAGTATTGCTATGGACTTTGTTGTTAGACCAAAGACCAGAAGAGGATATTTTTCAATATGGGTGATTGTGGATTGACTTACGAAGTCTGCACATTTCTTGCCGATCAACATAAAGTATTCATTGGAGAAGTTGACTCAGTTGTACATCGGTGAAATTGTCAGACTACATGGTGTGCCTACAAGTATCATTTCTAACAAAGATCCCAAATTTACATCGAAGTTTTGGCAAAGTCTTCAAGAAGCAATGGGGACAAAGCTATGTTGAGTTCTGCTTACCATCCTCAAACCGATGGTCAATCAGAAAGGACAATTCAATCATTGTAAGATTTGTTGAGAGCTTGTACCATAGAACAGACTAGAAGTTAGGATGAAGTCTTACCATTGGTAGAATTCACCTACAACAATAGTTATCATTCGAGCATAGGAATGGCTCCCTATGAGGATCTATATGGGTGAAGGTGCAGAACACCTTTATGCTAATATCAAGATGGAGAGCGACTTATAGTTGGACCTAATCTTATTCAGCAGACAACTAAGAAGGTCAAGATGATTAAGGAGAAGATGAGAATGGCTCAAAGTCGACAAAAGAGCTATGCGGACAAAAGGAGGAAACCTCTTGAATTTGAGGAAGGAGAGCATGTGTTCTTGAAAGTCACGCCTACGAAAGGGGTCGGTTGGGTTCTCAAATCTAGAAAGCTCACTCCTAAATTCCTACGAAAGGGGTCCAGTTGCTTATCAGATAGCTTTACCACCTTTTCTTTCAAATCTCCACAATGTTTTTCATGTGTCACAACTCCGAAAATACATTCCAAGCTTTGATCATGTCATAGCACCTGATTCAGTATAATTAAAGGAAAATTTAACTTATGAAACAACTCCTGTAAGGATTGAGGATAGGAGAATGAAACAACTCAGAGGGAAAGACATTCCATTAGTGAAAGTGATCTGGAACGAGACAACCGGAGATGCGACATAGGAACTGGAGGACAAGATAAATGAGCAATACCCATAATTGTTCTAAGGTATAAAAATTTCGATGATGAAATTCTTATTTGATAGGGAGAGTTGTAACACCCCAAAATTTATTTATTTCATTATAAATATTCATTTTACAATAATTGTGATTTTTGGGAATTTTTCTGGATTTTCCTGAGAATATAGAATATTTTAATATTATTTCTTATTTTGCGTGCAAACTGAGCGGAGTTGAGAAAATGAGATATTTTTCCCGAGAACCATGATCTGTGAAAACATCGATGGGGGATCTTATTAAACTCGAGGCTGGACACGGTTTATGAGGTTTCACATTTTTTGAGAAATTTTATCTTATAAATTAATAAATCGTTGTATATTTTTTATCCGCTAGACAATTAATACTGACTTCTGTCAACTGTAACAATTGTCCATTGGATAATAGCATGTATTAAAAATCCTATCACATTATCCTAATGCAATCCACTTTATGTCTAATCAAATCCACTTTAATTCAAATTTATTGTATTTTAATCAAAGCTTCTTTGAGAAGCTTTGACCACCAAAAGACTAAGTTACCCTTAGCTTGTTAGGGAAGCCAACTTCCCCCTCCTTCTCTCTCTCAATGCGGCGGCAATGCTAGCCCAAGGGAAGCAAATTTTTGCTCCCCCACTTAACACATTTTACCAAATTTCTCTCATTTGCATACAACACTTTCTCTCTCTTCAAATTTCATCTTCCATTTCTCTCTATTTTCTCTCTTCTTCTCCTCCTTCACCTATGGTTTGCAGCCCCATTAGTGACCACTTCTTTTCATTTTCTCTCTTCATTAACACCATTTCTACACTCCCCTCAACCTCCTCTACACTTCCTATTTGGAGAGTTTCTTCAAAATCCATCATCACCTCCATTGTCTTCCAAGACCAAGCTTCCAACTTTAAGGTAAAGTTTCTATTTTTTCTTTTCTTTTTCTTCATTTTCTTGTTCTATGGTTTCATTGGAGACCAAAGATCTATCTTTTACCAAGCTTGGTGTTGATTCTTTGAGTTTGAAATTCTAGGGTTCTTGGAGACCCCAAAATCGAAACCATCAAGGAGCAAATAGGAGGCCATTTCGTGTTCTTCCTTTAGGTAAGAGGGAGATTTACTCACTTCAATCATTATTGGTGGTGAGGAGACCTTGTGTAATTGTTTGGTGGAGAAATCCATATTTGAATGCTTACTTTATTTGATGAGTTTGCATGTGTATGTGTTTTTAATTGACGTTGATGATTGAATAATGATTTTAAATGCATTGGTGGTATTGGAATGTTTAGAAATGTTAGAATTAATGAATGGAAATTTTGAGGGTTAACTACCCCATTAGAGGCCACGGTTTTGGCTTGAAATTCTTAGGGTTGGAATTGATTTGTGTAAAATAAAATTTATGTGATTAATTATGAGATGATTAAGGCATGAAATGAAAATTTTGAGGGTTTCCTACCCTAATGTGAGGCCACGGTTTTGGCCTTGGAATTTAAGGGATTGGATTGATTTTGTGTAAAATAAGATTTAAGTGATTAGATATCAAGTGATTAATGCAAAAAATGGAAAGAAATTGGAACTTTGAAGACCCAGGGATGTAACGCCCCTTTTCTCAATACCCGCGAAGAAGGAATGTCACACTATGATACTTTAAAACATAAAGCAAAATAACTTTAACTGCGAAAAATGGTAGTTATTTTGAATATGTTGACCCAGTTCATTTATTATGATTATTTAAATTCCCTTACAATGGTCACTATATATATATATATATATATATATATATATATATATATATATATATATATATATATATATTTAAGTTGTGTTTAATTTAAATCTTTACCAAGTAGAGTCAAAAGAGTTAATTTAAAATCTATCACGTAGAGAAGTAACAATTAGAACAGTCACAATAAAAAGGATCCGACGTAAATTAAACCATACACAATATATATATATGCATAAGTCTGTTTAGTTACATTCTCAAAATATACAAAAAGAGCAAAAAGCTTTACCCACCGAAGATAATTACAAATTTATACCCATCAATCTAGCAAAATGTCAGGCTCCCCTGAAAATATAACAGATAGCCATCAATAGCCACCGACAGAATCAATCCATAAGACTGACGAGAAGGGACCGTAGAAGGGTCCTCTTCGTCTGATGAAACATCCATCGAAGCGACAGAGCAACGGGCAGGAGCCCAAGCCGTGGACAAAAAGGAGTCATCACGTGGGGTGTAATACATGTCATCCCACATATCCCTAATGGGCATTTAAAACTCCAGCCAAACAAAAGCATGAAAATCTAAAACAGGGGCGTCATAACGACCCCATGCTAAGGACACAGTCAGCTCCCCATGGTACATGCAACGGTCCGTCTGCATATTAATGTGCCAGCAATGGTATTCATCAATTTCAATTATGCATGTTCATCAATGATGCATTCATCATAAGCATACCACAATGGTATTTATATACATATACACATGCATATTCTTT
The DNA here is from genome assembly GCA_029884605.1 of Ormosia emarginata. Taxonomy (NCBI): domain Eukaryota; kingdom Viridiplantae; phylum Streptophyta; class Magnoliopsida; order Fabales; family Fabaceae; genus Ormosia; species Ormosia emarginata. The sequence continues at coordinate 17,916,646 of JAQQTP010000074.1, read as the reverse complement.
TCTCAACATCATCACAACATGATATTCTCAAGTACATAATCAATAAGTGCTTAGCCCACATAGGGATTTATAACAACATAAAATCAATTCTTAATATCAATATGTAATCATACATAGCTCATCAATTTTCACAAGTTCATGTCTTGAATTCACATTCTCAAAGTCTTAAACTTTGGTCAATTATGAAAATTATAGGGTAAATTACCCTTCAAAACTGTGGCCTTACAAATGTTATTATCCACTTTAGTTCTTCCACTTCATTAAGAATCATGCATGTCTCTAAATCTTAGATTTCTAAAGATGCACCAAGGCATCATTTACCTTCAAGGTTTTCTCTCTAAAACCGTAGCCTTCATGGTCTCCAAAGTCCAATTTTTCTTTCCATTTTATCTATGAGTTTCTTAGTATCAATTTACTTAAATTTTAATTCAACAAGATCAATCCAATCCCGTATAGTTTGAAGCCAAAACCGTGGCATCAATTTGGGGTAATAAACCCTTGAAATTTTCCTTTCATCAATTTTAATGTTATCACTCAACATCTAATTTCATAAGCTTTATGTGTTTGTTCAAAAAACAATTTTCAACCCAAAATTTCATCCAAAATCGTGGCCACTATGTTAGAGTAGGAACCTCCAAAATTTCCATTTAGCAACCCTAACATGATCAAGCACATTTAACACTTCCATTGCACTTAAGATCACCAATCAAAACTTAATCAAATCCAAGAACACATGAACAAGCAAAAATCACAAAACACATGGACATACAACGGTTCCCTCACCACCATTATTGGTTGAAGTGAGTAGTCTCCCTCTTACCTAAGGAAGAACAAACAAAAATGGTCTCCTTCAAGCTCCATGTGATTTCAGTTTCAAGGCTCCAAGAACCCTAGGATTTTCAAGAAAATGAACCAACATCAAAGGTTGAAAAAGAATGGATCCATGGTTATCAAAGAGACCATGGAGCACGAAAATGAAGAGAAATGAGAAGAAAAATCAAAACTTCACTTTAAAGCTTGAAGTTTTACCTTAGGAAGACAATAGAGAAAGGTTGGTTTTTTGAAGAAATTTTCTAAATGAAAGATGTAGAGGAGATGGAGATGAGTATGGAAATGGTATTTGTGAAGAGAAAGATGAATAAAAATAGTGGAGGATGGGGCTGCAAAATCATAGCTATAGAGGAGGTGTAGAGAGAAGGAGGAGCAAATGAAGAAGATGAAGTTTTAGAGAGAGAAGTGAATAGGTAAAATGAGATATTTTTGGAGTGTAAGGCTTAAGTGTGTTAAGTCAAAATTTTCCTCCTTTGGGCATAGTGAGCTACGGCAATGAGGGGGTGTGAGGGGGAAAAATTTGGCTTCTCATGCAAGCCAAGGGGTAAGGTGGTCTTTTGGCCAAAGCTTCTCAAAGAAGCTTCTTAATTAGGGTACAAAATTTGAATTAAAGTGAGCTTGATTAGACATAAAGTAGATTGCGTTAGGATAATGTGATAGCGGTTTTATTACATGTTATTATCCAATGGATAATTACTATAGTTAAAAGAAGTCAGTATTAATTTATCTAACAGATAAATTTTACACTGCGTTTTGTTATTTTGTCTGTTTAATTTTCCCAAAAAACGTGAAATCTCATAAATTGTGTCTAGTCTCGAGTTTAGTAAGATCCCCCGTTGACGTTTCCACAAATCAAGGTTCTCAGGAAAAATATTTCATTTTCCCGACTCCGCTCAGTTTACATGCAAAACGAGGAATAATATTAAAATATTTCGCATTCTCAGAAAAATTCAAAAAAATTCCAGAAAATCACAAATATTATAAAATGGACATTTATGATAAAAGAAATAAATTTTGGAGTGTTACAAGGGAGGCCATGGTTTTTAGAGAAAATTTTGGATTCCACAACATGTGATTATGATGATTGATGAACCATGTATAAGTAAATGTTGTTGTTGAGAATTGGTTCTATGTTATTGTGAGTTCCTATGTGGGACTAAGTACTTGATAAAAATTATAACAGGTTGATATCGAGAAATGATCATATGTCATTGTGGTATGCTTTATGATTAATGTATCATTGATAAACATACATGATGTACATTGCGTCATCATGCATATGTGTTGTCCTGATATTATTGGAAAGGCGATGTATGCCTAGGAGATTGAATAACACCTATGTGCGGGTGCGAGTAGACTAAGCGTAGGGTCATAGTGGTTAGTCCTAGGGGTGTCAGACCAATGCAAACACACCGACGATCCGAACTGAGACGCTGTCCTATATCATGATCAACTGTTGAGGTGCCATGTATAAGCTGTATTGCACAAATATTTTTATGAGATGAAGCACACTATTTTTAAGGCTAACAAGATACTGACATAACTCCTTGATCATTCTCTCCGAAATGTTAGTGTCTAGCTCCACGAAGTAGGAACTTAGTACCTTCTGCATTGTGAACTATTAGTCTCATAATTCATTGAGCATGAATATTTATAACTATGAAAATAAATGTTCTTATTACTGCAATTATTATCTGACTATTGGACTGTTGATTACTGAAGATATTACTGTTATCTGTCTGTTATTGTTGATTCTTAATATTATTTATTGTTGTTCTGTTTTACATTCAATTTTATTATTACTGTGTATGAATATATATGTTGTAATGTTATGTGGGCGTCCAGCGCCGTTCTATTTTCTTGCCGCCATTTTGGTAATGAAAGCTGGGTGTCTCACCTCTTTCTGTATTTCGATATTTCTATTTATTCATATACTTCTGAGAAGACGTTCGTGAGGAAGAAAGGAAACACCTGAGTTTCGGGGTTTTTGGCCATACTATGACTAGAGTTGCTGAAGATGTCTTCGCGTCTGCGCCGATTTTTGGAGTATGCTAGGATGACCATTCATGAGGGACCCGATTGCTGGCACATTAACTTGAGCACGGACCGTTGCATCTATCACGGGGAGCTGACTGTGTCTTTGGCGTGGGGCCACTACGACCCACCTGTTTTTGACTTTACCACTTTTGTTCGTTTGGAATTTACCTGCCTGTTAGAGATCTATGGGATGACCTTTACTACACCCCACAAGAGGACTCTTTCCTCTCCACTGCTCGGGCTTCTGCCCGAAATTCAGTCGCTCCGATGGCAATTTCATTGAATGAAGAGGACACTGAGGAGGACCCGGCTATGGTCCCTTCTCGTCAATCTTAGGGGCTGATACTGTCGGTGGCTACTAATGGCTAACCGTTTATCTTTTTGGAAAGTCTGACATTTTGCTGTAATTAATAGGTGTATATTTGTATCATCTTGGGTGGGTACATCTTTTGCTTTTTGTATAAATCATGATGTAATTAAACAGACTATTGCATATATATATACATATGTTATGTATGGATATATGGTTTATTTTATGTTTTTTTTTACTACGACTGTTCAAACTATTAGCTCGCTACAAAGAGAATCTCTAAATTTATTCTTCTGACACTACTTGTTAATAACATAATTAAAAAAAATAAAAATGTAATGCTATTTAGAAAGGAACTTATATATCTATAAAATGGATTGGCTCTATGAGGTTTAAAATAATTATTATTTTCTACAATTTATTTCGTTTTACGTTTCGAATTACTATGGTATGACGTTCCTTCTTCGTGAGACACAAGAACAAGGGGCGTTACATGTGGTGGTGAGAAAATGGATGTATTTGTGGTGAAGAATCCATAAGGATTCATTCACTTGGTTGTTTTAAAGTTTTTGTTTATTTGTGATTGATTTTGTTTATAAACATGTCTGCAGCTTTAAAATATATGGTATGTGTTCATAGATGCATGATAATTATTATAGGATGTGAATAACATGTGAGGATTTGCATAAGTGTTCCAAAGAACACAAGGAAGCCGACGACTTCATTACTCCAAAGAGAACCAAAATGTTCTCAACAATTTTCTAAAGCAAGGATTAATTAATTTAATTGAATAAATGATTTATACAAGGACTTAGAGGATGGAAAATAATTTAAAGATGAGTTATAAAATAGATATTGAATTTCGGCCAACATGTCATTTGATATACCTTTGATCCAAAATTATTTTCTAAGTGTAGACTAAGGAATCAATTTATAAAGAACTCAATCTCAATGGATTTTGGAGAAAAAAATAAATGAACCTTTTATTAGGAACTTAATTAGAGAAGTTAAGTATGGTTGAGAAATAAATTGAACACTTGAAAAATACTAACGTACAGCTCACCCTTTGGGTTTTGAAGCGCGTTAGCAAGTTTCAAGGTGTAAATATTGGTTATGACTAAGAGAGGTGATTTTTAAAGAATAACGTAGAAAATATCACTTAATGGAATTTCTAGACAAAATGCTATCAATAAAATAAAAAATAAATAAATAATGGAGAAAGTTTCAAAATATAATTTAGAACATAAAGAAAATATTATACGTAGTTGAAAAATATTAGGAATATTCTACATTTAAAATAATGATTTTGAAGCTACGCGATTAAGAAAACAATTTAAAAACATTACGCGATTTTAAAAAAATTGAAAAATACTTACGCGATTTAAAAATGTTTGAAAAAGGTGACGCGATTGTGAAAATGCGATAAAATATTTACACGACTAAAACGAACAGTAAGTTTACTGTTGGGCCAAAGTGGTGGACCTGGACATGTTAAGAAATAATACTATCAAGTGGAGACATATTATATTTGGAAATACTGATATTGAGGGTATTTGTATAATTTTAGTTCATGTACATGCATTGAGAAGTATGTCAATTTTGTTGAAATTGACGATTGATTGACGAGATGAATTACACCATAGTGCGAGTGTGATAGGCGTAGTGCGGTTCATTGAGTGAACTTTGAGGTGTTAGTGTGTGGAGGATTCCACATGTGGATAGTTGGTAGCTCCTCTGGGCCATGGTAACGGGCAACACACTAACAATCTCGACAAACACTATTCTTAATCAAGATCTTGTGAAGACTGTCTGGTATAATACTTGTTGTGCACGATGTTTTGATTGTGTAATAGTTGGTTGGGGCAGCCTGAGGTATAGACAGGTCTTTGGGATCACTCTCTCTAATGTCTGTGTTTAGCTCCATGGAGTAGGAATGAGTCTGTGTACATTTGCATATATGGTCTGCATCATAACGTGATTATCTATATTAATTTGAGATATTATGTGTGATGTGATAATATGAACTATTATATAAATTGTTATATATGTATATATTTACATTTTTTATACTACCATGCTGGTAGTGATGTAGATTGTCTCACCTCTTTGTATTTATTTTCTTTATTATTATTTATGTTCCATAAAGAGTTTGAGGAAGAGGAAGAGGAGCAGCCTCTAGACTGTCTGTAACGCCCCTTTTTGGGAGGGAACGTCACATTGTCAAATAGAAGAAAATGCAAAAAATAAAATTTTCTAAATTAAGACCCGGTTCATTTTAGTTAAAGTTAAATTATCCGATTCATTAATACGTGAGTAGAAAGGCGGTATATTTTTTTTTGTTAATTAATAAAATAAACAGAGTGATGAAACGTGAATAACAGTAAAGAGTAAGATATGAAATAAAACTCACGTCTGAATGACATGCATATATATATTTAATCAGATACCAATTGTACGTTAGATACAAGCCTGGAAATTTGAAAAAAGCAAAACTATGCCTGCCCCAAAGGATCATACATATACATCCCCATGATATCAGAATATACAGCCCACCAAAAATAAAACATCAGGCCCCTAAAATAAAACACTGGCAGCCATCAGCAGCTACCAGCAAGGTCAGTCCCTCAGATGAGGAGGGACCGTATCAGGATCCTCAGCGGGGTCCTCCTCATCCAAGGAAACCTCCGTGGAACCACAGAGCCACGGGCAGGAGCCCTAGCAGTGGAATCAAAAAAGTCCTCCTGTGGGGTGTAGTAACGGTCACCCCATATCTCCCGAATGGACAGATAAAACTCCAAACGCAGGCTGATGTAGCAGGTAAAGATCAGCATCTCATGACGTCTCCAGGCCAAAGAAATCGACAGGTCCCCCAGATAGACGCAGCGATCGGAACTCAAGTTGATGTGCCAACACTCTGACCCCCCAAGGAAGGTCAGATGCACATCACCCAGAAATCCACGCATGCGTGCCTCCATGCTCCACAGTAGGTGCTAGTCTTGATCAGGCCAGAAGCAGGGAAAATTGAGAGCTCCAACCTCCTTGTCGTTGTCTTCGATAGATACAATATACGCACAGGCAGCAAATAATAGAAATACAGGAAAGAGGTAAGACATCCTACCATCATTACCAATTATAGCAACCAGAAACAAGACGGCGCATAGCGCCCAGGTAGCATATAGAAAAGATAGTCAACATACTAGGCATTTAAGTACAACAATAAACAGACAACAGCCTCAGGCATATATTCATTACAATAATAACCAAACAATTCATATTTACGAAAAGTAAAAATTTACAATGATAGATTATTCCATGATGCACATGCATGTTTTCCCAAATTCCTACTCCATGGAGCTAGACACAAACAGTCGGAGAGAAAGATCAGGAGACATGTCTGTAACTCGGCTGCCGAGGCCAAAGTGCTATAAATCAATAATTCCCACGTGCACATCCAGCCATTGTACAGACAGTCCACGCTAGATCACGATATAGGACAGTGTCCCGGTCCGGATCGTTGGTGCGTTTGCATCGGTTTGCCCCACGGGTAAGAGAGCTACCAACTACCCATTGTGAAGGACCCGCACCCCGACTCCCCCAAGGTCATAACATGACCTACACTAGTCTACTCGCACCCGCACTAAGATGTGTTCAATCTCCTAGGCAACTTGGCCTTACAACAGTCCACAGGACATTCACAATGCATAAGACTCTATGCATGAACATGTATGGTCAACATCACATACTTTTCTATAATATGGCCAAATAAGCATCAACACATCATTGGTCACTCAAATGGACCCACAACATCATAACATTGAAATTAATCAAGGTAATACATTTTTAAGGTCCATTATGCATTCTTATTTAAGATTTACCCTTCCTACAAGGTTCATCTTTAATGTGATTCTCATAAATAGCTTGATTTCTCTAATGTAATTCATTCTCTTACACTTGGTAATTTATTCTAAGTCCTTAGAATCTCGCACTCTCTTGTTCTTGCTCTCTTGAAATTTCCTTAAGTCTTATGGGAGTTTCATTATTGGTTCTTTAAAATTTATGGAATCTCTAATTATTTTTCAATTCTTCCAATTGGTAATTTTTTTCTAGTTCATTACTTAGGATTTTAGCCACTTGATTACTTAAGTTTCCAAGTTACCAAACTTTCATAATTAAGCCTACATTACCCTAGAGGCCGTGGCCTCACTAAAGGTTCCAATTCCAAATTTTCCTTCCATTAATTTTTATTCTACCCACTTGATTACATTATAGCTTGCACTTATTACAAATTGATCATAAAAAGACCACCCTTTTTGGCCCAAAAACCATGACCTCCCAAGAGGCACTCCCAATTTATTTTTCTTCCATTAATTTTATTTTACACATTCATTTAGTTTAAGTCTTACACTTGATACAAATTGTTTACCAAGAGACCCAATCCTTGGGCCCAAAATCGTGACCCCTCAATGGTGAATCCCAAATCATTTTCTTCCATTTCAAGTCTTCAATTCCATTCCAATATGCCAATTTATACAAACAACCAATCCAATTGCATAAACAAAATTTAAACCACAAGCAAACATCCTAATCAAGCAATCAAAGAATAACCCTCATTAGGGTTTTTCCACAAGCAACACAACCAAGGTTCCTAGATGCTAATAGAGGTTGAGGAGGAGTGTCTTCCTCTTACCCAAGTGAAGAAATCAAGAGAAACCTCTAAGAACTCCCTTGAAATTTTGGATTGGTGCCACCCAAAACCCTAGAAAATTCAACTTGATTAGAATAGCATAAAGGCTTGAAAAATGGAGTGTAGTTGGTCATTAAAAGACCCTTGAAACCGAAAATGAAGAGAAGAGGAGAAGAGTCTTGAAGCTTACCCAAAAACCCCAACCTTGAAGCTTGAAGAAGATGATGAAAATGGTGGATTTTCAAGATGCTCCAAGCAAGAAAAGTGTTTAGGAGGTAGAGAGGATTAAGAAAATGTGGTTAGTTGGAAATTTTGTGAAGATTGAGTGGGGGAGAGGGTGCTTTAAATGGGTCTAGAGAGAAGGAGGAGAAAATTTTTTTTGTGAAGAAAAGAAATGAAGGTAGAGAGAGAAGGTGCTTTGGTGAATTTTGGAAATTCATGTAGTATAATTGATTAAATGAAACAAAACCAATTCCCCCCCCCCCCCAAAGTGAGGCTGCTGCCGTGCATGAAGAGAGAGAGAGGGGAGAGTGTTTTGGCTTCCCTTGGAAGCTAAGGGCTTCTTGGTCATTGTTTGATCAAAGCTTCTCAAAGAAGCTTTGATTATAATACATTAAATTTGAGTTAAAGTGATTTGATTAGACATAAAGTAGATTTTATTAGGATAATGTGATAGGATTTTTATTACATGCTATTATCCAATGGATAATAGTTACAGTTGACAGAAGTCAGTATTTAATAAATTTGACAGATAAATTTTACGCAGTGTTATTTCGTTTCGTCTATTAAAATTTCCCGAAAAACATGGAACCCTGTAAATTTGTCCAGCCTCGGGTTTAGTAAGATCCCCCGTCGACATGTCCATAGTTCAAAGTCGACGGAGAAGACACCGTCTTTCTCCAGTTCCGCTAAGTGCACACGTAAAACGAGAAATATATTAAAATATTTGACATTTCTGGAAAAATCCCAGAAAATTTTAAAAAATTACAAATATTATAAAATGACTATTCGTCTAATCATTTCCCAATTTTTGAAGTATTACAGTTGTTTTCCCGACTCTGCTCAATATGCATGCAAAACGAGAAATATATTAAAATATTCATCATTTCCGAAAAATTCCAAAAGAATTCACATAAATCACAAATATTAGAAAATGACTATTTATGGTGAAATAAATGATTTCCGAAGCATTACACTGACCTTCGTGGGTTTCTGCTCAGTGTGTACGTAAAACGAGAAATATATTAAAATATTTGTCATTCCCGAAAAATTTCAAAAAAATTCCTAAAAATCAAGAATATTATAAGATGATTATTTATAATTAAACAAACACTTTTCGGGATGTTACAACACTCTCCAACTAAAAAGGAATTTCGTCCTCGAAATTTACGTACCTTAGAAAAGATATGGGTGTTGCTCTTTCATTTTGTCCTCCAGTTCCCAAGTCGCATCACCAGTTATTTCATTCCAGATCACCTTCACCAATGGAATTTCCTTGCCTCTAAGTTGCTTTATCCGTCGGTCCTCGATTCTCGCAGGAGGCGCCTCGTAGGTCAAGTTCTCTTTTAATTGTACTGTGTCTGGTGTTAAGACATGGCTAGGGTCAGGTAAATATTTACGCAGTTGCGACACATGGAAAACATTGTGTATGTTGGAAAGAAAAGGGGGTAAAGCTATCTGGTAAGCTACTGGACCTATCCGGCGAAGGATTTGGTAAGGTCCAAGAAATTTTGGAGTGAGTTTTCTAGATTTCAAAGTCTGGCCGACCCCAGTCGTCAGTGTGATTTTCAAGAATACATACTCACCTTCCTCAAACTCAAGAGGCTTTCTCCTCTTATCCGCATAACTCTTCTGCCGGCTCTGCGCAGTTCTCATCTTCTCTTCAATCATCTTGACCTTCTCAGTTGTCTGCTGAATGATATCTGGTCCAATCGTGAGACGCTCACCGTCTTGGTACCAATACAATGGTGTCCGACACCATCATCCATAAAGAACTTCATAGGGTGCCATCCTTATACTTGAATGGTAACTGTTGTTGTAGGTGAATTCTATCAATGGCAAGATTTCATCCCAACATCCAGTCTGCTCTATAGTACAAGCTCTAAGTAAATCTTCTAAAGATTGGATCGTTCTTTCTTATTGACCATCGGTTTGTGGGTGGTACGCCGAACTTAGATGTAATTTCGTTCCCAACGATGCCTGTAGACTCTGCCAGAATTTTGAAGTAAATAGCAGGTGCATTTGTTACACCAAACGGCATCACAAGGTATTCGTAATGACCGTATCGGGTACGAAAAGCAGTCTTGGGTATATCCTCAGTCTTCACCCTTATTTGATGGTATCCAGATCTCATATCGATCTTTGAAAACATCGCTACTCCCTTCAGTTGGTCCATTAAGTCGTCAATTCTTGGGAGTGGATAATTATTTTTGATCATCAGCTTGTTTAACTGTCTATAGTCCACACACAATCTTGAGGTACCGTCCTTCTTCCGAACTAACAACATTGGTGCTCCCTAGGGCGATACACTCAGTCTGACAAACTGTTTCTCCAAAAGCTCCTCTAGTTGTTTCTTAAGTTCTGCCAATTCTATTGGCGACATCTGGTAAGGTGCTATAGACACGGGACCAGCTCCTGGTACAAGGTCAATAGAAAACTCTATCTCGTGCGTCGGTGGTAAACCAGGTACATCTTCTGGAAAGATTTCAAGAAACTCCTTCACCATTGGAATGGTACTCAAATCAGCCTCGCTCTCGATTTTCAAAGAAGATAGTAGCATGTATCCTTGAGGTCTTTCTTTCAAGAAAGCTCGTACTTGGTTGGCCGTCAAGTATCTAGAATCTTCATCCACAGGGAAAACTATGGTTTTTCTAGAGCAATCTAATAGAACATGGTTGGAAGACAACCAGTCCATCCCTAAGATTATATCTAGTTGTGAAAGAGGTAAACAGATCAAATTGACAGAAAGATTCAACCTTCAACAATTAGGGGACACTTCAAACAGACTTTGGTAGTAACTATCGGTTTGTCAGTAGGGGTTAAGATAGTCAAATCAAAAGGTAAGGTAGACACTGGTAAGTCAAGTCGTAGCACACAGTCATATGATATGAAAGAATGGGTTGCCCCAGAGTCATACAGTACTTTTAAAAGATTACCTTCTATGGTGCCTTCTCCTTGAATCAAGTCTTCAGATTCGGAGGCTTCAGCTCGGCTCATGGTGTAGACTCGACCTCCAACTCACAGTTTCTTAGCTCGAGTTGCATTGACTGAAGGTTCAGCCTTTGTCTGGTTACAATCTCTGGACACGTGACCCAGTCTGCCACATCTGAAGCAGATAATTCCCTTGATAGTGCACTCTCTCGTGGGATGATCCTTCCCACAGTTTAGGCATTTGGAGGGATATGCCACATTCTAATCAATTCGGTTCCCAATAGAACCTCCACCAGAACTTCCACCGATTTGTTGCTGACTTCCCGTTGGTCGGGAATAGGGCTTCTTTTGGAAACGGTTCGAACTATTGCCTCCACTTCTTTGGAACCTTGCAGGCCCAAAGTTCTTGCTTCTCGAGTCTCTAGCTTGTTCCAAGGCCTCCACTTCACAGCATGTGTCGAACAATTCTGAGAACACTTTAATTTTCAGAGTGATCACAACCTTTTTCACTTCGTACCTCAATCCTTCGGTGAACTTCCAACACTTCCAAGCTTCATCTGTTTGATGCTGATAATGCGTTGAGAATTTCTCCAAGTTCTCAAATTTGGCCGCATAGTCACTCACGGTCATGTTCCCCTGCTTCAGGTTGAGGAACTCCATCTCTTTCGCATGCCTCGCGCTTGCAGGAAAGTATTTGTCCAAGAATTTGTCCTTGAGCAAGTCCCATGTGATGTCACGTCCCTCGGCCTCCATCACTCTCTGAGTTTCGTTCCACCAATCTTCGGCGTTGCCGAACAGCATGAAGGTAGCATAGTTCACCTTCTTATCTTCGGCACAGTTCATGCCATGGAAAACTTTCTCCAGCTCTTTGATCCACAAACTAGCCTTGTCCGGATCAAATTCTCCCTTGAATTGTGGAGGGTTGTGGTGACGAAACTCTGCTAAGTTTTGTGCATTGGCTGTCGCTTCGAGCTGTTGAGCAGCTCTCTCTTGTTGCTGAGCAGCATGTTCATTTTGTTGCGCGATGACTTCCGCCATCCTTTGCATTGCCTCTATAGTAGCTGTCATATCTCCACCTCTTGCCATCTTGGTTTTTCTTAAATCAGATTAATTGAAAAACATAAGGAAGGTCAGATGCATTCATTCCGAACACCAATCACAGAGATTCACACAGCACAAACAAGACAGACTCACACACAAGACACAAAGAGACACAAACCGGGGCTCTGATACCAACTTAATGTAACGCCCCTTTTTGGGAGGGAACGTCACATTGTCAAATAGAAGAAAATGTGAAAAATAAAATTTTCTAAATTAAGCCTCGGTTCATTTTAGTTAAAGTTAAATTGTCTGATTCATTAATACATGAGTAGAAAGGCGGTATATATATTTTTTGTTAATTAATAAAATAAACAGAGTGATGAAACGTGAATAACAGTAAAGAGTAAGACAGGAAATAAAACTCACATTTGAATGACATGCATAAATATATTTAATCAGATACCAACTGTACATTAGATACAAGCCTGGAAATTTGCAAAAAGCAAAACTATACTTGCCCCAAAGGATCATACATATACATCCCCATGATATCAGAATATACAGCCTACCAAAAATAAAACATCAGGCCCCCAAAATAAAACACTGGCAGCCATCAGCAGCTACCAGCAAGGTCGGTCCCTCAGATGAGGAGGGACCGTATCAGGATCCTCAGCGGGGTCCTTCTCATCCGAGGAAACCTCCGTGGAACCACAGAGCCACGGGCAGGAGCCCTAGCAGTGGAATCAAAAAAGTCCTCCTGTGGGGTGTAGTAACGGTCACCCCATATCTCCCGAATGGACAGATAAAACTCCAAACGCAGGCTGATGTAGCAGGTAAAGATCCGCATCTCATGACGTCTCCAGGCCAAAGAAATCGACAGGTCCCCCAGATAGACGCAGCGATCGGAACTCAAGTTGATGTGCCAACACTCTGACCCCCCAAGGAAGGTCAGACGCACATCACCCAGAAATCCACGCATGCGTGCCTCCATGCTCCACAGTAGGTGCTAGTCTTGATCAGGCCAGAAGCAGGGAAAATTGAGAGCTCCAACCTCCTTGTCGTTGTCTTCGATAGATACAATATATGCACAGGCAGCAAATAATAGACATACAGGAAAGAGGTAAGACATCCTACCATCATTACCAATTATAGCAACCAGAAACAAGACGGCGCATAGCGCCCAGGTAGCATGTAGAAAAGATAGTCAACATACTAGGCATTTAAGTACAACAATAAACAGACAACAGCTCAGGCAGATATTCATTACAATAATAACCAAACAATTCATATTTACGAAAAGTAAAAATTTACAATGATAGATTATTCCATGATGCACATGTATGTTTTCCCAAATTCCTACTCCATGGAGCTAGACACAAACAGTCGGGGAGAAAGATCAGGAGACATGTCTGTAACTCGGCTGCCGAGGCCAAAGTGCTATAAATCAATAATTCCCACGTGCACATCCAGGCATTGTACAGACAGTCCACGCTAGATCACGATATAGGACAGTGTCTCGCTCCGGATCGTCGGTTCGTTTGCATTGATTTGCCCCACGGGTAGGAGAGCTACCATGATGGACATGATGGAGACTAAGAAAGCTCAAGTGGCAGCCCAACGGGCCCAATGCCCAAAGATGCACTACGAGGACTTGGAGGCCCAATGACAAGGTCAAGAGCTAAGAAGGCTAAGGAGGATTTTGACAAAGAAGTCAACCACTTCCTCTCACTCAAGCCCATTCCAGAAGAAGGAGCACTCAAGATTGTCCAAATGATCCAAGTTGATGAAGGGCCCAATGTGGGGGCGTGATTTCTTCTTTGTCAATTTTATTTAATTATGTATTTTAACTTTTTAATTTTCTCAATTTTGTTCTTATTTTCTTTTTTTTTTGGGATAATTTTGTAATAAGGGCCTATTGTTTAGGCTTAACTTGCGCATAGCAAAGCTAGGGTTAGGTGTTGCCTTCTAATTGGGCCTGGGCCACATTTGCGCTAGGGTTAGGATTAAAAGTGCGCTAGCTTGCTGCATCCTTTAGCTAGACCTAGCCGCATACCTAATGCCTATAAATAGGCTTGTGTTTACTGCATTTGACACTTTTGAATTTGAAGAATATTATTGCACTCCTTGTGAGTTTTTGAGAGCTTAGTTTCTCTTAAGGTTCTTGGAAGAACCATCTTGGTTCTTATCAAAGGTTTCCTTACCTTTGTGGCGAATCCTCACTTAACTTATCACTCTCCAAGAGTGTGGCGTCTTCTTCCTTCCATTCCTTTTCTTTCTTCCATCTTTTCTTTTTTACTATTCACACATACTGTTCACGCACTGTTCACGACACTGTTCATGCACTGTTCACGCACTATTCATCCCCTTCATCGTTTAATTCTTTAAAATACGAAATCAACTCAAGGACGATTCGTAAAAATAATATGTATCCAACTTGGATCATATCATGTGGTATCAGAGAGCCCGGATCCTAGAGTTGATAGAGTTCTAATTTTTTTTTTTTTTTGTACTTGTTCTTATTGCTTTCCAAACATCAAGCACCATTGCTTGAATGTCATAATTGTACAGAACCTTGATCATCATTGATCTCTGTCATTCCTAAGAAGTGGCAACATTCTTTACTTTTCGTTCTTTATTTTTTTGTCATTTAAATTTCATTCCTTTTATTTTCTGTCTTTAGTTTCTGTTCTTTAATTTCTGCGCAATATTTACAGCTTTGATCTTATCATTTCTATATCCCTTGCTGTTACATGTTTTATAGCACTATAATTTGAAAAGAAACTCCTAAATACACAATTGGGCCTAATAACAGTTGGAACTAAAATTGCAAGAATCATTTTTTTTTGAAGTGCAAAAAGAGAACAAGGGCGTGAAAAATAATATAAAAAAAAGTCTATTCCAAAAAAAAAGAAAAAAAAAGAAAAAAAAGAAAAAAAGAGACTGCCCTTGCACTTAAGTAAGATTAAGTTTGAATGCCTTGTGAATTTCATTAAGCGGTGCTATTCTACATACTTTGCCCATTTCTTTTTCTTCTTATTTCTTTTGAGTTTTACCTTTTTTTAATTACCTTTTCTTGCTTGTCTTTTAAATTCCTTTGAGTTTTGTCTAGAGTTTCATCCTTTCTTTAACTTCTGAGTGCTTACTCTTGTAAGGACCGCTACTTTTGTAAGAGCTTTTGATAATTGAAACGCGAGAGGGTTCATTTAAGAACTTGCAAAGAGAACTTGAGTGGTAAAAGGCAAGAGCGTTTTCATTAAACAAAAAGCCTAATTGTGTGAAACACGAGTGGAATCAATTTAAGAGTGTACACACGTGAGAAGAGTGGTAAGGGCCTTTTCAATTTTGTATTATTCTTATTACTTGTGTAAAGATGAGTGAAGGAAGTACACCCCCATCCCCTAGGACTATAAACCTTATGCAAGCCTTAGCTAAAGAATTTGAGAAGTTTAGGGTGGAAATAAACACAAGGCTCGATAATGAAAGGAGGAGAGACTTTCAACATGAAGTCTCGCATGAGGATGAAGATACATATGATTCGGGTAGGAAAAAGAGGACTAGGAGGAACCATGATAAGAGAAGGAGGCATGGGAGGAGTGAAAGGAGTTATAATAGGAGGCATAGGAGTGATGAAAGAGGAGGAGACCTAGGAGGAGTAAAGACCCAAGTACCTTCTTTCCAAGGAAAGAATGACCCCGAAGCCTACTTAGAATGGGAAACTAAGGTAGAACAAATCTTTTCCTATCACCATTACAACGAAGAAAGGAAGGTAAAGGTGGCTGCCCTACAATTTTTCGACTATGCCCTAATTTGGTGGAACCAAGTACAAAAAGAGAGGGAAAGGAATAGGGAATACCCCGTAGACACTTGGGAAGAGATGAAAGGTTTGATGAGGAGGAGGTTTGTCCCTTCATGGTACCATAGGGAATTACACAATAAACTCCAAAGACTTACCCAAGGAAGTAGGAGTGTGGATGAGTACTACAAGGAAATGGAGGTGGCCATGATAAGGGCCAATGTCATTGAAGATAGGGAGGCTACCATGTCACGTTTCCTTCATGGTTTAAACCGTGAGATAGGAGACATTGTGGAGTTGCACAACTATGAAGAGCTTGATGAGTTAGTCCACTAAGCCATAAAGGTGGAACAACAACTCAAAAGAAAGGGTGCATGGAAGAAGCCTTCTTCTAACCTCAAACCTCCCACTTGGAAGGACAAAGAACCAAATAAAGACTCCTCTACACAACCCAAGGGAGGTATGACTTCTAAAAACTCTAATGCTTTTCCTTCCACTAATGCTTCTTCTTCTTCTTCTTCTTCTTCTAAAAATAGGAACATCAAGTGCTTCAAATGCTTGGGGAGTGGACACATAGCCTCTCAATGCCCAAACAAAAGGGCAATGGTGATAAGAGAGGGACACCTCTCTAGTGATTCATGTCCAAATTCCCCTCCCTCAAGTGAAGGAGAAGAAGAATGTGAGACCTATGCTCATGATGGTGACTTGCTAATGATAAGGAGACTCTTGGGTAGCCAAGTTGTGGCAAGGGACCAAGACCAAAGGGAAAACATCTTCCACACAAGATGTGTCATCCAAGGTAAAGTGTGCTCATTAATCATTGATGGGGGAAGTTGCACTAATGTGGCAAGCACTCGCTTGGTAAGAAAACTTGACCTTAAAACTACTCCTCACCCCCGACCATACAAGCTTCAATGGTTAAGTGAGAATGGTGAGTTGATAATGAATCAACAAGTATTGGTAAGTTTGTCAATTGGTAAGTATAATGATGATGTTTTGTGTGATGTTGTTCCCATAGAGGCCGGCCATGTTTTGCTTGGAAGGCCTTGGCAAATTGATAAGCATGCTATTCATGATGGTTTTACTAACAAGTACTCCTTTGTTAATAATTCCTTAAAGGTAACCCTTGTACCCCTTACTCCCAAACAGGTTTGTGAAGACCAAGTGACCTTGAAGCTAAGAAGGGAGCAAGAGCAGAAAGACGTAAAAGTAAAATCAGAGGGGGAAGCAAAGAATAGGGACCAAAAACTTGTAAATGAAAAAAAATTGAATGTTTAATTGCTAGGGAGAGTGAGATTAAGAGGGCTTGCTTTGCAAAGCAAGAGATGTACATTTGCGTATACAAGGACTTGTACTTAAATTGTAACTCTAACCCTCTACCTAGTGAAGTTGATTCTCTTTTGCAGGACTTTGAAGATGTCTTTCCAAAGAGTGTCCCTCCCGGACTACCACCCTTGAGGGGGATTGAACATCAGATGGACTTCATCCCGGGAGCCTCTTTGCCCAATAGGCCCGCCTATAGGACAAATCCTGAGGAAACTAAGGAAATTCAGAAACAAGTGGAGGATTTGATGCAAAAAGGATGGGTGAGGGAAAGTTTAAGTCCTTGTGCCGTGCCTGTCATACTTGTCCCCAAAAAGGATGGCACTTGGAGAATGTGTACTGATTGTAGGGCTGTAAATAATATAACTGTAAAATATAGGCATCCCATCCCTAGGCTAGATGATTTGCTTGATGAATTGCATGGTGCATGTTACTTTTCTAAAGTGGGTACCATCAAATTAGAATAAGGGAAGGGGATGAGTGGAAGACAGCCTTTAAGACTAAGCATGGATTGTATGAGTGGTTGGTGATGCCTTTTGGGCTTACAAATGCGCCTAGCACCTTTATGAGGTTGATGAACCATGTGTTGAGAGAGTTTCTAGGTAAGTTTGTAGTGGTGTACTTTGATGATATCCTAATCTATAGCATAACCTTAGAAGAGCACCTAGAACACCTTAGGACTGTGATGAGTGTGCTTAGAAAAGAAAAGTTGTATGCTAATTTAGATAAGTGTGTCTTTTGCACCGACCATGTAGTGTTCCTAGGCTTTGTTGTGAGTGCTAAGGGAGTGCAAGTAGATGAAGAAAAGATAAAAGCCATTAGGGAGTGGCCTACCCCTAAGTCTGTGAGTGAGGTAAGAAGCTTTCATGGGTTAGCTAGCTTTTATAGAAGGTTTGTAAAAGATTTCAACACCATAGCCGCCCCTTTAAATGAAGTTGTTAAGAAAAATGTGAGTTTTAGGTGGGGGGAGGATCAAGAGACAAGTTTCAACACACTCAAAGATAGGCTCACTCATGCACCTATACTTGCATTGCCTAATTTTTCTAAATCTTTTGAACTTGAGTGTGATGCATCAAATGTTGGGATTGGAGTTGTTTTATTACAAGAGGGTCACCCAATTGCATACTTTAGTGAGAAATTGCATGGAGCTGTTTTAAATTACTCCACTTATGATAAAGAATTGTATGCACTCATAAGGGCTTTGCATACTTGGCAGCACTACCTTTTGCCAAAAGAGTTTGTAATTCACAGTGATCATGAGTCACTAAAATATTTAAAAGGGCAAGGTAAGCTTAATAAGAGGCATGCCAAGTGGGTGGAATACCTTGAACAATTTCCCTATGTGATCAAACACAAGCAAGGAAAGGTAAACATAGTGGCTGATGCGCTTTCCAGAAGGTATACCTTATTAGCTACTCTTGAAACAAAAATGCTTAGTTTTGAACACATAAAGGAGTTGTATGTGCATGATGATGATTTCTCTAAGATGTATGTTGCATGTGAAAAAGGGGCGCATAAGGGGTTCTTTAGGCAAGATAGGTATTTATTCAAAGAAAAATGTTTGTGTGTGCCTAAGAGCTCTTTGCGTGAATTATTGCTTAGGGAAACTCATGAGGGGGAATTAATGGGTCACTTTGGGATCCAAAAGACTTTAGATGTGTTGCATGAGCATTTTTATTGGCCTGGCATGAAGCATGATGTGCATAAACTATGTGATAGATGCATTGTTTGTAAAAGAGCCAAATCAAAGGTAATGCCTCATGGACTCTATACCCCCTACCTATTCCTGATTCCCCTTGGATTGACTTGTCTATGGACTTTATGCTAGGTTTGCCCCGCTCAAAAAAAGGAAGAGACTCCATTTTTGTGGTGGTGGACAGATTCTCCAAGATGGCCCACTTCATTCCTTGCCATAAAGTGGATGACGCCATTCATGTGGCGGACTTGTTCTTCAAAGAAGTGGTGAGGCTTCATGGAATGCCCAAAAGCATAGTCTCAGATAGGGACTCAAAGTTCCTAAGCCATTTTTGAGGACCCTTTGGAATAAGCTTGGGACTAAGCTACTCTTCTCTACCACTTGCCACCCACAAACCGATGGGCAAACTGAGGTGGTGAATAGGACCCTATCGACCTTGTTGCGATTAATCATCAAGAGGAACATCAAAACCTGGGAAGAATGCTTACCTCTTGTTGAATTTGCTTATAATAGGGCTGTGCATGCTACTACTAGCTTTTCTCCTTTTGAGATTGTATATGGTTTTAATCCCCTCACCCCCCTTGATTTACTACCTCTACCTAATGTCTCTTCTTTAATTCATAGGGATGGACTAGCAAAAGCTGAATATGTGAGGAAGCTCCATGAACAAGTCAAGACTCAAATTGAAAGGAAGAGGGAGCAATATGCTAGGCAAGCAAACAAGGGAATGAGGCAAGTTATTTTTGAACCAGGAGATTGGGTGTGGGTGCACATGCGAAAAGAAAGGTTTCCCTTGCAAAGGATATCTAAGCTCTTACCTAGAGGAGATGGACCCTTCCAAATCATAGAAAGAATCAATGACAATGCCTACAAAGTTGACCTACCAGGTGAGTACGGGGTTAGTGCAACATTTAATGTAGCTGACTTAAGTCATTTTGATGTAGGTGATGAAGGATCAAATTCGAGGACGAATTCTTTCGAAGGAGGAGGGCATGATGGACATGATGGAGACCAAGAAAGCTCAAGTGGCAGCCCAACGGGCCCAATGCCCAAAGATGCACTACGAGGACTTGGCGGCCCAATGACAAGGTCAAGAGCTAAGAAGGCTAAGGAGGATTTTGACAAAGAAGTCAACCACTTCCTCTCACTCAAGCCCATTCCAGAAGAAGGAGCACTCAAGATTGTCCAAATGATCCAAGTTGATGAAGGGCCCAATGTGGGAGCGTGATTTCTTCTTTGTCAATTTTATTTAATTATGTATTTCAACTTTTAATTTTCTCAGTTTTGTTCTTATTTTCTTTTTTTTTTGGGATAATTTTGTAATAAGGGCCTATTGTTTGGGCTTAACTTGCGCATAGCGAGCTAGGGTTAGGTGTTGCCTTCTAATTGGGCACAGGCCACATTTGCGCTAGGGTTAGGATTAAAAATGCGCTAGCTTGCTGCATCCTTTAGCTAGACCTAGCCGCATACCTAATGCCTATAAATAGGCTTGTGTTTACTGCATTTGACACTTTTGAATTTGAAGAATATTATTGCACTCCTTGTGAGTTTTTGAGAGCTTAGTTTCTCTTAAGGTTCTTGGAAGAACCATCTTGGTTCTTATCAAAGGTTTCCTTACCTTTGTGGCGAATCCTCACTTGACTTATCACTCTCCAAGAGTGTGGCGTCTTCTTCCTTCCATTCCTTTTCTTTCTTCCATCTTTTCTTTTTTACTATTCACACGTACTGTCTGTTCACGACACTGTTCACGCACTATTCATCCCCTTCATCGTTTAATTCTTTAAAATACGAAATCAACTCAAGGACGATCCGTAAAAATAATATGTATCCAACTTGGATCATATCATACCAACTACCCATTGTGAAGGACCCACACCCCGATGCCCCCAAGGTCATAACATGACCTACACTAGTCTACTTGCACCCGCACTAAGGTGTGTTCAATCTCCTAGGCAACTTGGCCTTACAACAGTCCACAGGACATTCACAATGCATAAGACTCTATGCATGAACATGTATGGTCAACATCACATACTTTTCCATAATATGCCACAATTTGGCCAAATAAGCATCAACACATCATTGGTCACTCAAATGGACCCACAACATCATAACATTGAAATTAATCAAGGTAATACATTTTTAAGGTCCATTATGCATTCTTATTTAAGATTTACCCTTCCTACAAGGTTCATCTTTAATGTGATTCTCATAAATAGCTTAATTTCTCTAATGTAATTCATTCTCTTACACTTGGTAATTTATTCTAAGTCCTTAGAATCTCACACTCTCTTGTTCTTGCTCTCTTAAAATTTCCTTAAGTCTTATGGGGGTTTCATACTTGGTTCTTTAAAATTTATGGAATCTCCAATTATTTTTTAATTCGTCCAATTGGTAATTTTTTTCTAGTTCATTACTTAGGATTTTAGCCACTTGATTACTTAAGTTTCCAAGTTACCAAACTTTCATAATTAAGCCTAAATTACCCTAGAGGTCGTGGCCTCACTAAAGGTTCCAATTCCAAATTTTCCTTCCATCAATTTTTATTCTACCCACTTGATTACATTATGGCTTGCACTTATTACAAATTGATCACAAAAAGACCACCCTTTTTGGCCCAAAAACCATGACCTCCCAAGAGGCACTCCAAATTTATTTTTCTTCCATTAATTTTATTTTACACATTCATTTAGTTTAAGTCTTACACTTGATACAAATTGTTTACCAAGAGACCCAATCCTTGGGCCCAAAACTGTGACCCCTTAATGGTGAATCCCAAATCATTTTCTTCCATTTCAAGTCTTCAATTCCATTCCAATATGCCAATTTATACAAACAACCAATCCAATTGCATAAACAAAATTTAAACCACAAGCAAACATCCTAATCAAGCAATCAAAGAATAACCCTCATTAGGGTTTTTCCACAAGCAACACAACCAAGGTTCCTAGATACTAATAGAGGTTGAGGAGGAGTCTCTTCCTCTTACCCAAGTGAAGAAATCAAGAGAAACCTCCAAGAACTCCCTTGAAATTTCGGATTAGTGCCACCCAAAACCCTAAAAAATTCAACTTGATTAGAATAGCACAAAGGCTTGAAAAATGGAGTGTAGATGGTCATTAAAAGGCCCTTGAAACTGAAAATGAAGAGAAGAGGAGAAGAGTCTTGAAGCTTACCCAAAAACCCTAACCTTGAAGCTTGAAGAAGATGATGAAAATGGTGGATTTTCAAGATGCTCCAAGCAAGAAAAGTGTTTAGGAAGTAGAAAGGATTAAGAAAATATGGTTGGTTAGAAATTTTGTGAAGATTGAGTGGGGGAGAGGGCTGCTGGCCGAATGGGTCTAGAGAGAAGGAGGAGAAAAAAAATTTTGTGAAGAAAAGAAATGAAGGTAGAGAGAAAAGGTGCTTTGGTGAATTTTGGAAATTCATGTAGTATAATTGATTAAATGAAACAAAACCAATTCCCCCCCCCCCCCCCCCCCCCCCCCCCCCAAAGTGAGGCTGCTGCCATGCATGAAGAGAGAGAGAGGGGAGAGTGTTTTGGCTTCCCTTGGAAGCTAAAGGCTTCTTGGTCATTGTTTGATCAAAGCTTCTCAAAGAAGCTTTGATTATAATACATTAAATTTGAGTTAAAGTGATTTGATTGGACATAAAGTAGATTTAATTATGATAATGTGATAGGATTTTTTTTACATGCTATTATCCAGTGGATAATAGTTATGGTTGACAGAAGTCAGTATTTAATAAATCTGACAGATAAATTTTACACAGTGTTATTTCGTTTCGTCTATTAAAATTTCTCGAAAAATGTAGAACCCTGTAAACTATGTCCAGCCTCAGGTTTAGTAAGATCCCCCATCAACATGTCCATAGTTCAAGGTCCACGGAGAAAACATCTCATTTCTCCAGTTCCGCTCAGTACGCACGCAAAATGAGGGATATATTAAAATATTCGACGTTTTCGAAAAAATCCCAGAAAATTCTAAAAGATTGCAAATATTATAAAATGACTATTAGTCTAATCATTTCCCAATTTTTGAAGTATTACAGTCGTTTTCCCGACTCTGCTCGATATGCACGTAAAACGAGGAATATATTAAAATATTCATCATTTCCGAAAAATTCCAAAAGAATTCACATAAATCACAAATATTAGAAAATGACTATTTATAGTGAAATAAATGATTTCCGGAGCGTTACACTGACCTTCATAGATTTCTGCTCAGTGTGCACGTAAAACGAAGAATATATTAAAATATTCATCATTTCTGAAAAATTCCAGAAAAATTCTTAAAAATCAAGAATATTATAAGATGATTATTTATAATTAAACAAACACTTTTTGAGATGTTACACTGTCAATATCCGAAGGAGCAGCATCCGAGCGATTAGTTTGAGGAAGTCGAGCCTCTAGATCATCCTTACCATTTGGATTGATTTAGTGGTCATGGCTTTGGCTGAGTTTTTGGGGTTTGTGAGACTTGAGTTTCATGGAAGCTCTGAGGCCTGGCGTCTGCAAGTAGACAGAGAGTCGGTGGTTTATGTGGGATGTTTGATTGTGTCCCTTCATAGGGAGTTTGATGGAGCTCCGATGTTTTTTACTACTTTTTATTTACATCTAGAGATGCCTTTGACTATTAGGCGTTATTGGGGTGGACTTTTTCATGCCCCCAGTGAGCTTAGTAGTGTATCAACAGCATGAACTCCAGTCCATAGAGCTGCGAGACATCCGGGATTTCTGTCATTCGACGATCCATCTGAGGAGGATTAGAATTCCTAGATGTGCATTTGGGCTAGTTTATATTTCGAGTAATGTCAGACTTTTTACTACTTTGTTAAATATTTGTAGTTTGTAAATTATTTGTATCTTAAAGCCAAAATCATATATATATTATGGTGTGTATTTAATAGTTTGTTTTATTTTATGTTTTGTTTATTTTATTTAATGATATAATGTATAAAAAGAAAAATTTTACAACTCATATTATTATATATGTACTAAACGTTTTATAACTTGGGTAATGTTTATTATAATTATTTGGAAATGTGACATCCCCAGTAGGGTATTACATTTACAGGCAACAAAAGGCAATTGGATTAACCACAAGGCAATATTCAATAAATAAATTGAACAAGGAATCATGGAAACTTAAACTAGGTAAGGATCTTACTTCTATTCAATTTCCATAAACATGCACATTCTAACCATAAAACCATAAGTTTTATAGAAACAATAGTTTTCAAAAAAAAATTAGTTGAGTTGAATACAAAACAGTGACTTGAGTTTAAGTAACTACCTCTAATAGTAGTGCAACTGAGGTGGCCTTTATAAGTGGGTTCTAGAAAAGAAGAAATGCAGGAGCTCAATAGAACAACCAACACCAGAATGTTCTGAAGACTTGACTTTAAGTAACTATCCTTGTACATATAATGAAAAAGCACATATATTAGCGCTCTACAAGTAAAATTTACTAGGTTAAACCTTCTGTGGCCCAAAAATAACAGTAAAATAAACCCAAAAAGGTTGGCCCAAGACTAGTCATTATCATCTACAACCAACCAGACTAGAAGAGTAAAGCAAAATAAAACCAGTAAAGGGGGTAAAAGTCTCATCTAGAACGCAGGTCACATGGTGAGGCGTTGTTTGGTGCTTTTAGGTTCTGTTTTGTTTTGGTTGCGATTGTGGAGTCTCATGGATTCTAGCATGCACCTCAAATAGGCATATGCAAAAAAATAATTCAAGCATGCACCTCCATCATTTAGTAACACATAAGCATGTGGAAAAAATAGGACTACATGGATTTAATCAGGAAAAAGAAAAAAAAGGATAGAAACATTAAAACACATGGAAAACTAAGACTTCGCAAAAAACAAAAACATAACAGAACTAGTGAAAATCTAGAACAATCCATATCCCCTTTTATTCTAAAGAAAGAAAACTAGCCAAATATCATAAATTGATATTCAAATTCTGTTTTAACATCAATAAAATAGATTCTCTTAATCAATTAAACCTGTGACTGACTCTAGCCATACTGACATTCATCCTGACACCCAATTTCAACAACTCATTTTATTACCAAAGCATTTTATAGGTTTTAAAATCTGAGTTTGCACTAATCACTATCATGAAGAGTTAACTCATAAACATGCCATTATAATCAAATGTCCTTTACTTCCCCAATTGAAGTTCATAGTTCTCTATAAGCTATAAACAAAACTTAACCGTTTTCATTTTTCCTAGAAAACAAGTAAGCCACCAAGCCATTTTGTCTAAAAAGTTAGTTCAATTGTAGTTTCTTTTCCTTTTTGCAACTACAACACCTATGGTGCAAGCAAAAGCAAAACAAGAATCCTTGTGCCTGGGACACACTCTATTGGAAACAAAATCATAATTCGATTGATTGACATGCATTTACAAATTTTCAATCTCATAACTAAATGAAAATTGGTTTTCAAAACTTAATCCAATACCCTCAAATCCATAAATTCAGTAAGAGAAGAGCAGAGGTCAAGAAGACTGCATTGTCATGCAACTAATCAAGCAAGACATGTTTAAACTAACCACAAGAATACAAAGGAATATTGAATCTGTCTAGACATTTTCAAATTTCATTTCCAACAAAATGCAACTTACCATTTCTCACCCTATTTTTCACAAACAAGTGTCAAAAGAAAATGCCAGGTTCCTAGATTTTAACACCTCTGCTAATCCAACAAAATAGGGCAACAACTCTATACAAAAAATGAAACATTTTTTTTAAAGCACAAAACATAATAAACTGATCCTTTCTATAAAAACATGCCTCTAATTTGTGCTATCTAATAAAAGTGTCCTTTTATAGCTACTTTTCAACACAATCTAAACAAAGACAGAACTCCAAGAGAGTGCATGCATTAATAGCCATATATATCCATGAACCACTCAAAAATTACAAAGGGATTGGAGAAAATCAATTTTATATACAAGTTAGGAGGTAGCCATGATCAATACTTCCATTTTTTACTTTTTTAGTAAGTAAAAAGTTGAACCTATATCTATTCCAAGAAAACAGAAAATAAAACAATTTGAGGAAGATTTCTGGATGATATTTGTCCTAACATTGGAGCATAATGAAAATAAGCAACACAACTAATCCTAATATTGGCAAATTGTATATCAAATAAACAAAACACTATATATGACAAAAGCCTTTTCCTAAGATGAAATTCAGCACAAGTTTGATCATTATAAACTATTTTCCCAAACAGATTAAAAACAAGTTTAAATCAACCACCTAAATTTCAAAATTTAGAGTATGAAACAACTCACCAAACTCAAGTTAGAGATCACAAATAAGTAGACAACACAAATCTCAAATTCTTAGTGGATAAGGTCAGCAACACATATACAAGCTTGAAAAGTATAAAAACATAACTTATGCCACATTATATGAGCAAGGAAATGAAGTATGGACTCTTTCAAATAACTGCAATACAATTAAACTATAAAAAAAATGAAAGTGTCAAACAGGACGAACATAGAAAAATAAAAATATTTAGTTTAAAAAGTATTCTGTGTTGAGCATTGTAATGCAAACATGAACATAGATAAATGAAAATAATTCAATACCCTTACATTCTAGTGGGTAGAAACAGAGAAGGAATAAATGAAAGAATCATTTTGAGATTCATCTTGAAGAAATATAACTTAAAATTCCTACTCATAAGACCTAATATAAATGATTTATACTGCATTTTCCTAAGCCCAAAACTTTAATTTTTGTTTTTCTGATTTTCTAAGTGGATGAATGACAATTTAACTCAATCTCAAAGTACTATCCATACTCTATCTCTTACAAATAAAATAAACCTAAAAAAAGAAAGGATAATTAAATGATTTAGTTAATTTGTGAAAGTCAATAATTTTGTGAGAAACTAGAGATAGAAATTGCAAACAGGTTCTCAAAGATGCTTGGGAGATGGGTTTTCAGCATCACAACCAATTCCTAGAGGTCAGTGGGAAAGAAGACTCCAAATTGACCTCCAAATGGCTAAGAGAGCTCTTAGTGAAGCCCTTTCACCAAAGAAGCCATCATGATTATTCATTCAAATTGACAAAAAAAAAACAATAATAACAACAGTTACAAAAAAGTAACTATACAGTTGTCCATTTAATTAATAGGAAATTCTAGAATCACCTAATCACCCAAAACTTCTGCCTGATTCAAAATTACTATGACTTGTATTGTAACACCCTAACTTTTGGAGAAATGACAGTATTGTCCTAAATGTACTGTTTTATGTTTTTCTGTATGTTATTTACTCCGAGTCTAGAAAATAATAATTTTCGGGCTGGAGAAATCTTATTTTAATTATTTGGAGCTGGGGGATCTTACTAAACCCAATTCCGAGTGATATGTATATTAATCTTTTAATTTTTAGGATTTAACTGTGCAATAAAATAATTTTATATTACTATAATATTATTTTATTTGACAGTACCTATTGTTTTGAAAACAGTAGAAATCTGCTCCAAAACGACCATGGACCTGGAAAAGTCTATGGGACCCGTGTTTAGTGAATCAGTCAACGTTTCTGGCTAGACTAACTCCTAAGCCAATGAGGAGTGGTCAACAAAACTGGCTTGAACATTTTAGACTAATAAGATTCAAGTCCACAAAAGTGGTTGGACTTGTTAAGGTGAAACTAGAAAGCTTAACCAAGTTAGCTTAAAACCTAACTAAGTTAGTATAGAAAGCTTATATAGTAACTAAGTGAAGTAAACCTAGTTAGCTATCTAGTTAAGTTCTAGTTAGAGAATGTTCTCAAAATATCAAGACAAACCTAGTTATCCTAAGTAACTAAATAGTTAAGCTAGTAACTAAACAAACTAATCAATTTTACCTAAGTATAACTAGAAAACCAAATGAAGCACAAACTTGGTTTGCTTCTCTTTAGGGCCATTTGGCCAAGCATGTTCAAGAACCATCAAGAAGAGCTTAGTCACTTACATGAGTAGATTATCTACACCAATTAGAGACAAGCATGGAGCCAAAGCCTTTGATATCAACCATTGATCAAATCTAGGGCTATTAGGTGATAGGAGGAGTCAACAAAGGAGGCCACCTCCTTTGATGTAGCTCACGACCAAGTAGAGCTAGGAGAAGCATTTCACTTCATTCTTCATCTTTGCTATCACTTAAACTTACTCTTTTCTCTCTTCAAGAACAAAAATCACCATTGTTGTTCCTTTGAGAGCCATTCGACCAACACCAAGAAAACACACATCTAACCTTCAAAAATTTCATCTAACCCAACTTCTCAAATCTAAACAACATTCTAAGAACATCTCTAGTTGAGAGTTCTTCCAAAATCTTTCATTTTAAGCTTGGAAAATCACTTTGGAGATTTTTCCTACAAGGTGAAGATTCTTGTTTTTCATTTCGAACTTGATTTCTAAGATTCTAAGCTATGATTGATCCGTGGTTTATGTTTTTCTCCTATGGTTATAACTCTTTAATTTTTGTTTAAGATTTTAGGGTTTCTTTGGAGAGCTACCCGAAATCAACTAGGAGGAGAGTAGAAGGAGTTGTTTTCCCTTAAGGTAAGAGGGAGATTTAATCTCATCAACCTTGTGTGGTGATGAGAAAATAGATTGTATGTGTGTGAAGAATCCATAAGGATTCATTTGTGTGGTTGTTTAAATGTTTTCTTTGTTTGTGTTTGATTTTATTTGTATGTATGTTTATAGCTTTAAAATATATTGCATATGTATATAAATGCATGATTGTTAACATAGGATGTGAATAACATGTAAGGATTGCATGAGTGTTCCAAAGAACACAACATGGAGCTCACGGCTTCACCATGAAAAAGAGAACCAAAATGTTCTCAACCATTTTCTAAAGGAAGGATTTAATGGAATTAGGTAAATTAATGAATTCCAAAATAATTTAGAAGATGGAAAATGATTTAAAGATCAAATGCAAATATTTTGTTAAATTCAGCCAACATGCCTTTTTAATGTGTAATCAATCCAAAAATTTGTTTTCTAAGTGTAGACTAGTTGTTTAACCTAAAAAGAATTCATTTGCAATGGATTTTCAAGAATTAAATAAGTAAATGAATTTTTATTATAAATATGGTATAGAAGAGAAATAAACAAAACTCTTGAAAAATATTTACCTTTAAATTTTAAAGTATGTTAGTAATTTTCAAAGTTTATTTTGTAGTCATAAGACTAAACAAAGGAATTTTAAAGGAAAACATAGAAAATATCACTAAGTAGAATTACTAGACAAGATATTGTCAAAATTAATTAAAAATGGTCAAGTAATAAAGAATGTTTCAAAAATAAAATTTATAACGTAAGGGAAATATTCTACGTAATTTAAAAGTATTAGAAATAGCTTACGTATATTTAAAATTATGATTTTTAAGCCTTACAGTTAAGAAAACGATTTAAAAATCTTACACGATTGAGAAAACGATTTAAAAACACTACGTGATTTTAAAAACGTTAAAATATATTTACGCCATTTAAAAACGTTTGTAAAAGTGACGCGATTATGAAAATACGATAAAAATTCTATGTGATTAATTGAAACAGTGAGTTTTGCTGTCGGGCCAAAGTGGTGGACCCGGACATGTAGAGATATGGTACTATCAAGTGGAGACGTGCTATATATTGGAATATTGAGCTTGAGGGCGTTTTTGTAAATATGGTAACATTTTGAGACTAAGGGTATTTTTGTAATTATGTTCATGCATTGAGAGTTGTGTCAATTGGGTTGATATTGGCGATTGATTGACGAGACGAATTACACCGTGTTGTCTGTGTGATAAGCATAGTGTGGTTCATTGAGTGGACTTGAAGACATTAGTATGCGGAGTATTCCATATGTGGACAATTGGTCACTCCTCTAGGTCGTGGTTACTGGCAACACACTAATGATCTCGATATGCACTATTCTTAATCGAGATCTTGGGGAGACTGTTTAGTACAATGCCTGCAGTGCACGATGTGTTTGGACTGTGTACTACTACACAATGTTGGACTATGGGCTATAGACACGACGTTGGACAATGTCATAGTTTGGTTGGGCAGCCTAAGGTACTGATAGTTCTTTTCGGATCATTCTCTCTGATGTCTGTGTCTAGCTCCATGGAGTAGGAATGAGTCGTTATGCATTTGCATTTGTGGCATGCATCATAACATTATTATTTGTGATATTATATGATGTGTTAAAATTATGTTATTATACTGTGGTATGCATTATTGAGTTAAATTGTGTTATTATTTATAATGTTATGGTATGCTTTATTGTATTAAATTGTGATATCTGTTATATTGTCATTTTCTTATTTGCCATACTGGTATTGATGTAGATTGTCTCACCTTTTTATTTGTATGTGTTTCTGTATTATTATTTTATTTCTGTAAAGAGTTTGAGGAAGAGGAAGAGGAACAACCTCTTGAGATTCTGTACCCCGAGGATCAGCAGACGGGCGATCAATTTGACGAGTGCGAGCCGACCGATCATCCATACCATCTAGATTGATCTTGTGGTTATGGCATTGCCTGGATTCCTAGGTTGTGTGAGACTGGAGTTTCACGGAGGTTCGAAGGCCTGACGACTGCGTGAGGATAGAGGATCGGTGATTTACTTATGGCATCTAATTGTGTCCCTGCGAGGAGAGTTTGATGGGGAGCCTGTTTTTACCACGGACTCCTGTCCGTAGAGCTGCGAGACATCTTAGATTTCTATCATCCGAGAGTGATCCTTCGGATGGTTAGGGATCTTTGATGTGCACTTGGGCACTTTATGTTTCTTGTACTGTTATGCTAACTCTTTACTGTTTTATTTAAATATTTGTAGTTATAAATTATTTGTACAACTTACGACAAAATCATATGTATATTATGTGTGTGATAACAGTTTGTTTTACTTTATGTTTCGTGTTATTTTATTTAATGTTATCCTGTATAAAAGGAAAAATTTTACAACTCATATTAATTATGTATCAAATGTTTTATAGCTTAGGTAAGATTTTATTTTATTGCATCATAAATGTGACATCCCCACAAGGGTGTTACATGTATGACTCAAGCCATTATTCTTGCAACACCCCTTGATTTAATAACCACGACACAATCATCATTATGCCACAGTCACTAAATTTAGGTGTGTTACAACTCAACAACAGTTTCCATTTTTAATCATTGTGCATATATAGAAAATAAAAGTCACAAATGAAGTATATTTAGTACACAACTCTTAAAACAAAACCACCGAAGGAAAATATATTCCATATATCCATAACATAAAGTACTGGTAACACAAATCATACTACTTACATATTCAAACAACAGAAGACGTGTACCACTACCATATAAAAACTCGACCCGGCCCAAGTCCAAATACCTGAAGGGTAACATCTCCCACTTGGTCTTCTTCTGGAACTAGAACGGGCAAATTTCCCGGTCGAGGCATGTCACGACGGACATGTAAATTTTCTTTTTATTGTTCAGTACACATGAAAATTGAGAAATATATTAAAATAATCAAAATCACCAAAATAATTCACAAAAAATTCACAAAAATCACAAATATTATAAAATGAATATAAATCACGAAACAAGCAATTTTTGGGGTGTTACAACTCTCCCATTCTAAAAAGAAATTTCGTCCTCGAAATTTGTTACACCTTAAAATAGATATAGATATTGTTCATTTATCTTGTCCTCTTGCTCCCATATTGCGTCTCCAATTACAACATTCCAAATTGCTTTTATTAATGCCATTTCTTTTCCCCCTGAGTCGTTTACATCCTTTCTTGAGTCATCTTAACTTTATCTGTTGCTTATTGTACAAGCTCGGGTCCAATCGCAATTCTTTCACTGTCTTGGTGCTAACACAAAGGTGTCTTACATTGCCGTCCATGTAATGCCTCATATTTAACTCCTTCTAATCAACTAGATATTTCTGACTCTAATGATTACTGTAGACGTTGAATGTTGCTCTATATAGAAAATGCCTCTAGACCCTCGATGCAAACACACAACAACTAACTCCAAGTTCGTGTAGGGTAGTTCTTCTTATGTACTCCTGATTGCCTTGAAGCATACTCTGCAACCTTCCTATTCTGCACAAGCACACATCCTAAACCTTGATGTGAAACATCACAAGACACCTCAAAGGGTCCATTGGGATCGGGTAGAACCAAAACTAGCGTAGTAGTCGAACATCTCCTTAACCCTTGAAAACTTCCCTCATATGTGTCGGTCCATAGAAAAGCTTGATTCTTTTCTTGTAAGTTGGGTGAGAAGTCTTGCTATCTTGGAGAATCCCTCGATGACTCTTCGATAATAACCAGCTAATCCCACAAGCTACGAATATTCATTACAGTCTCCGGTCTTTCCCATTGAAGAACTGCTTCAACCTTCGATGAATCCACAACAATTTCTTCCTTTGAAATCTCATAACCCAAAAGTTTAACCTCCTCCAACCAAAATTTGCATTTTGACAACTTGGCATCCAAATTCCTCTCCTTCCAAATCAGGAGAAATATACTGAGGTATTCAGCATGTTCTGCCCGAGTTTCGAGAATAGATCAGATTGTCATCGATAAAGACAATGACAAATCTATCTAAATAAGGACGAAAGATTCGATTCATGTAATCCATGAATATGGCAGGAGCATTTGTCACTTCAAACAGCATCACGAGATACTCATAATGCCCATAGTGCATTTGAAAAGCCGTTCTGGGAACATCCTCAACTTCCTACGAATTTTGTAACACCCCAAACTTTCTATTTATTAAACAGTAATTTTGACAGTTAACAGAATTCTACTGTTTAGTGATTTCTGTGTACTGTAAAGTTATTTTGAATATTCTGTCTGTATATTTGACCGTTTTGAGTAATTTGCTCCGTGTCAAGAAAATAATAATTTTCGGGCCGGAAAAATATACGTAAATTAATTTTTACTGTTTAGTCTTAATTAATTTACGTAATTTGATTTGATATTTGTGCGTTTTCTAATTTTTGTGATTTTATGTGTGATTTTGGAATTTTTACTGTGTTGTGGGCCCCACAAGGTGTATGTGGGCCCAGGTGGCCATACGTGGGCCCAGGTGGGTCTCGCAAAATGAAAAAATTTTCTACGAATAGAAAAATTTGTACTGTTTAGACGGAGACAGGGGATCTTACTAAACCTGAATCCGGAAATAGTTTTAGAAAATTTCTTTTACTGTATTTTGTACTGTATTTAATTAAAAATACAGTAATTATATATATATATTTGTGAGGTTAGAACAGAAGATAAAAATAAAATTCTATACTGTTAAGATAACATTAGTGGCTTGGATATCCACTATCAATTTAATTATCGTTGGAGAATTAATCTTGATTTAATTAACGGTAGAGATTTGATCTTAAAAGTAAAAAGGATCAATTATAACCGTTGGATGGAAATTAAATCATGGGTAGGGATTTAATTTTATAAATGGCTATGACCATTATTAACCCTTGGATGCAAAATTAATCAATGGTGGAGATGGATCATTAATGACCATTGGATTTGGATTTAGATCAATGGTGGAAAATTGGTCATCAAAAATGATTACAACCATTTTGGACCCTTGGATGTAAAGTTTGAAGGTGTAATCTTGACCCTTCATTTTGGAGACACATTAAATGGTTAGGATTGCAATCCAAAGATGATCCAATGGCTCAAATGAAGTCTTCCATCTATAACCTAAACCTAGTAGCTAATTTAAATCCAAACCATTCTTTTAATCAATGGTTAGGATGGTTAAAAGTGATGGCTAGGCAATTTGTCACATTTTGAATGTTTGAAGAGGGGGGGACGGTTGAAGGAGCAAGGAAGAAGGGAGACCATTTTAGAATAGGCTTTTTAGGCCAAAGAAAAAAGAATGAAGACAAGCCAAGTGTATAGACAATTTCCTATTGATCATTAATGCTTTTGTTCTTCAAACTTCACTTTCCATTTCTCTCTAATGCATGCTACGCCCATGCATAGTCTAAAAGGCCAAATAACTCATTTTTACACTTCACATTATCACACCTTCACTTATTTCACTTAGTTTCAAGAAACCAATCCAAGCAAACTCCATTCTTTCTCCCAAAAATAGACCATTCGGCCAAGCACTCCAATTCCCTCCTCCATCACTTTTTAATTTCATACAACCTAGTTTCTTGAACCTTTACCTCATTCTAAACAACTTTCATGTTGAAGACTTTCTCAAAATCTTCCATCTTGAAGGACTTCTACCAAGATCAAGTTCTAGGGGCTTTGTTGGTGAAGTGTAAGAAAACTTCATTTATTTTTTTCTTTTTCATGTTCTAAACCATGTTTGATCCATGGTTCTTCTTATTCAAGCTTGATATACTAATTTTCTTGTATTTGTTTCATGTTTAAGAACTTGTGTTGGTGGAGATCTTGTTCAAAACACAAATCAAGAAGCTTTTTGGTGGTTCTTCAAGAGGTAAGAGGGAGATTCATCTCACCAACCAAGCATGGTGGTGAGAGATGGTTTTATATTTGATGGATGGTGAATCCATGTGAGGATTCCTATCCATGGTCATGTAATAATTTATGTGTGTTATGTGCTTTAAATTATTTTTGCCTATGTTTGATATGCTTTGCATGATTTACTTGTGTATGCATGCTTAGTATATTTTTATTTGTTTATATGGTATGCTTATAATATGCATGATGATATATGTTGAATATATTATGATGGATGTATGTTGAAATAAGCAAAATTTTGGCTCCAAAGGCCATGGAGGAGGTCACGGTTTTGAGCTTCCAAGACTAGGGTTTTTATTGAAATTTTTCAAGAACAATGAAGTTGATTTTAGTCCTTGAACTAAAATAAATTTCAGCCAAAGACACCAACAAATTTAGTGTTCACAAAAATGATATTTTATAAATAAATTGAGTAGTAAAGAAAATAAACAAAAAGGGTTTGTTTTACAAAAAGAGTGCACACGGTTTTTGAGTAAATATTTTCATGAATTTGTTTTGTGTAGAAAAAAGAATGAAATTTATTTAAGTTAGAAGAAAAATATTTAATGGTTCCAATGGCCATCTACAAGGTTTTGATAATTTAGAAAAATGTTTTGATGTTATAAAATATAAGAATTTTCAAATAAGGATTTTGGAAAGGAATTAAAGTGTTGTCAAGTGAAATTTTCATAAATAAAAGCAAAAGGGGATTTATAGTGTTGAACTTTAAATTATTTTAAAGAGAATTAATTTTTAGAAGTGATTTAGAAATATAAAAGAAAACGTTTGTAATTTTAAATTACTAACGTAGAATTTAATTATTGGGTTTTGGAAAACGTTAGGAAATTTAAAATTTGAAAGAGCAATTAAATCAAGTAAATATGATTTTGTAAGATTAAAAAGTGATCTTGAGAAAATATATTACGGAAAGGATTTTTTATTATGAATAGGAAGAGAATAATGTAAGAAATTATATTTTTATAAGAAACGTTCAAAATAATATTTTTAAAGTGAGAAATATTTTATGAAGGGTAAAAACGGTGAAAAATGATTTACGTAACTCAAAAACGTAATTTTTAAGTTACGCGATTAGAAAAACGTTAAAATATTTCTACGCGATTTATAAAGCGTTTAAATATTTTACACGATCAAAACGTTGTAGAAAAATCGCTATGTGATTTAAAAATAAGAGATTATTTTTATGCAATTTAGAATACAGTAGAAAAATAGTTTCACGATTTTAAAATGTAACAGAAAATATTACAAATTATTAATATTACGTAAAAACGTAACAAAAATATTTTTTTTGCGAACGAGAAAAACACGGTAATATGATTTAGCTGTTAATTATATAGTAAACTTTACAATTAAAAGCAATTTATGGATACTGTACAAAAAAAATTAATAAGTTTACCTGTAATTGGCATTAATCCATTTTACGAACGAAAAACAGTATTTGAATCTGGAATGAGTGAGAAGTTATGTGATTTACTTTTGGTTGGTAATTGGTGCATTACATATGCATTAAAAATGGTCCGATGGACGGTATATGGCTAATTGCCTAGGAGAAACGTACACCTCTTGAGTGGGTGCGATACGCAAAGTGTAGGTCACTTGTTGACCTTGGGGGCATCGGGGTGCGGGTTGCTCGCAATGGGCAGTTGGTAGCTCTTCTGCACCGTGGGTTAGACCGATGCAACACACCGATGATCCGGACTGAGACACTATTCTTAATCGAGATCTGATAAAGACTGTCGTGTATGTGCTAGATGTGCACGATATAATTATAGCACTTGGTCTGAGGCACGTGGTACCAACAGATCTTTTCGATCAATTTCTCCGACTTGAGTATTAGCTCCATGGAGTAGGTCATTGAGTCTACGTGCGCATACATGAATCTGAGCATCTATATCTATGTGATGGTGTTTTGTGTAATTATTTTGTGATTTAAACAGTGATGGTGGCATGATGGTAATTATTATTCTTACACTATGATGATGGCATAATTGTGATCATGATATGATATTTTTGGTATAACATGTTGTTTGTATTATCTCTATGCTATTATGCTGGTATTGGCGTAGGTGATCTCACCTCTTTGTATGTATATCTGTATATTGTATTTATATTGGGTGAAGACGTTGAGAAAGATACGGGACTAGAAGGAGAAGAGGAATTACTTCTCACATCAGGAACTGCAGAGTTCTGACAGTATGACGTCAAGAGCCAGTTTCTTCAGATATGTACGTTTACAATTTCACGGAGGAGCTGGAGAATGGAGGACAAGTCCCGATGAGCGAGGACTTATTTATGAAGGGTACCGATCATGTTAGTATTAGTAGGTCAGTATCATGGGATCCATTTTTCTCGTGTGACTATCTTTGTTTATGTTGAATTTCCGTTGCATATCAGGCGACATTGGGACACTAGAAATTATGTCCCAACGGAAATCAGCATAGTATCGTCAGCCCGGACACCTGTTCGTAGGGCTACTCGTCATAACGGATTCCTACCTGCTGAGGAACCCGAGGAGGACCCGTCTGAGGGGTCTTCTGCTTAGTTAAGCTTGGGCATGTTTGAACTCTAATATAAATAATGTCTGTAATTATTTAAGTGTGTTTGTTGTTTCAAGAAATGGTCTGTAATAAATAAACCTGACAGCACTTGTGTAATATGTATAATGATGTAAATTATGTGTGATGACTGTTATGTATAATGATGTACATTATGTGTGATGACGTATAATAGTTTTATTTTCCGCTAAGTTTATTTTATTGTCATCAAAAAAAAAAATTTACAACTCGTATTTTATTATAACATCATATTTTATAACTTGGGGTAATTTGGTAATAAAGTAACATAAATGTGGCACCCTACGGTGGGTGTTACAAATTTAATGAAGACCAGAACGTACATCTATCGTGGAGAAAATAGCGACTCCCTTTTAGCTGATCCATCGAATCATCTATCTTCTTTCGAGGATACTCATTTTGTATCGTAATTATTATCCAACTAGTGATAGTCCACACATAGACAAGAAATTCTATCCCTCTCCTTAACTGACAGCACTGGAGCTCATCATGAGAAACTCATTGATTACAAGAATAACATTCATATCCTCCTTACTTTTGACTTCCAAAGAAGATAATAGCATGTATCCTTGAACTCCTTTTCCTCAATAAAGCTTCAGCTTAGTTGGTCGTTAAAAATTCAAAAATCTCAGTTTCAAGAAACACTAAGGTTTTCATCGGAACAATCTAGCAAGATATGATTAGAAAATAACTAATCTATTCCTAAAATCACATCTATTCAACAATGAGGTAAACAATTCAAATCAACAAAAAAGATTTGGTCTTTAACAGAAATAGGATAGTTTGAGCAACTAGATAGTAGCAATAGGTTTAGTAATAGAATTAGAAATGAACAAGTCAAAAGGTAACGAAGACATCAATAACCCTAATTAATCCACACAGTCATAAGCCATAAAGGAATGGGTTGCCCCCAGAATTATACAGCACAGTCAAGGGATCACCTCCTGTGGCACAATCTCCATTGTTTAGATCTTCAGTTTGAGAAACTTTCGCTACACCCAGGGTATAAACTTTCCCTTCAGCTTGAGGTCTAGAAGCACGTGCATCACTAACAGAAGACTTACTCTTTGGTGGAGCACAGTCTCTAGAAATGTGTCTAGGCTTCCCGCACTTAAACCAGATTACCCTCTTAATCTTACACTCCCTTATTGACTGGTTCTTTCCACATTTCTTACATCTTGGTAAAAATGCCAAGGTCTGGCTAGATCTACTACCATTAGCACTACCTTTATATGGTTCCTATTGTTGTTGCTTCTCCAATGGTCGTGAATACGATTTTCGCTAGAATCGCTTAACCTTACGATTTCTTTTCCTTCAGAACCAATATGGTCCAACGTCATAGGGTCCCATATCTTAAGACTGATTTAACTCTAACAAAATCTGAGTCTCGACTATCAATTCCTATTGTTGAGTGGCCCTCTGATTCTATTGTACTGTTACATCAGCCATTCTTTGCATTACTTCTGCAGTTGAAGCCATCCAATCGTTGTCGCACCCCGCATTCACACTTGTATGCCTACTGTGAGCCATTGCTTTCCTTCAAAGACAAACGAATCAAAATATAACAAAAACTAATTGCAATCCCTTTCAAACAATATTGGCTCCTTCCGGAAACCAAACACAAAGAATCATGCAACACAAACTAAACAAACTTAACCACAAGCCTGAAAGACTCAAGCTTGGGCTCTAGAGATATCACAACAAAAGGTGTAGATGCAACAAATTCTAAAAGAGTTTAGTCATACTAGCTGGACTCCTTACTAAAAGAACTCCTATTCTCCTAGTACATCTAGGTGAAGCCATAGTTTCCTGTCCATACAGAATATTACATATTGAGTAAGCCAGTCCTTAATATCATGTAAGTGTATAACAGTAGCTACTAACCTTCAACCTATGGCAAGCAATGCATTCCTTTCCCATCATCTCAACCAAGAGACAAGGAAGCGTATAACAAACAAAAACATCTAACATGTCTAAGCATAGTCAGTCCATACCCCGACTCAATAAGATGAACTGCTCTGATACCGCCTAATGTAACACCCCTTGATTTAATAACCACGACACAATCATCACTATGCCACAGTCACTAAATTTAGGCATGCTACAACTCAATAACAGTTTCCATTTTTAATCATTATGCATATATAGAAAATAAGGCCACAAATGAAGTATATTTAGTACACAACTCTTAAAACAAAACCACCGAAGGAAAATACATTCCATATATACATATATATCCATAACATAAAGTACTGGTAACACAAAACATACTACTTACATATTCAAACAACAGAAGACGTGTACCACTACCATATAAAAACTCAACTTGACCCAAGTCCAAACACTTGAAGGGTAACATCTCCCATTTGGTCTTCTTCTGGAACTAGAACGGGAAAATTTCTCGGTCGAGGCATGTCACGACGGATAGGAGTCTGAGCAGTCGACTCCCTAGAACCCTCCCTAGGGGTGTAATACCGATCACCCCACAGGTCTCTAATGGGAATAGAGAACTCCAAATGCACAAAAGTATTGAAGGTGAAAGTAGTAACCCAAGATAGGTACTACTCCTAAGCAGAGTCATCTCCCCTTTATACACGAAGCGCTCGGTGTCACGGTCGACATGCTAGACATTAATGCCTCCATGAAGCCATACCTGTACGTAGCTAAAGAAATCTCATTCAGATGCCATCACCATTATCAGAAGTCAATCCACCAAAGTCTAGACGGTTCAACCTCGAATTCCTTCACAGTCTTTTTCAACATAATTGTAACCCAGAACAATACAACAAAGAGGTGAGATCCGCTACATCATATACCAAAATGGCAGCGAAGAAAATGATATGAATGACAAAGTCATTCCATACATTCAGATATTGCCTCATCAGAAAGCATATCCCACAATAATATAAACATTAACAGCACTATAACAATAGATATCCACAATATATATGTTGACCATGCCATGACAATATGTGTACTGACCATGTGTATGCATACTGAGTTAGTTCCTACTCCATGGAGCTATTACTCAAATTCAGAGATAAATGTTCCAGAAGATCTGCCACCCTCAATGACAGTGTATGCCGGACTGCAAAAAGAAATAGTGCTTGTCGGTTCTTCGTCAGTGCGTTGCAATGGTTCTTCATGGCCAGAGGTATATAGTGTGACAACTAGGTCACTAGATGAATCACCTCGCCCTGACGCACCCTAAGATCCTTTCCTTGAATCACACTACTCAGTTCTCATTCATTCCTAGGCAAAAAAAGCTATACAGACACTGACTGTATGACGTTTAGTGCATGATAACTCAATGCATAACTCAAGCCACCATTGTACTATTCCCAATGATATCAAAACAATCGCCCATACAATTGGCTGATACCATTAGTATCAATGATATTATATAATTGCCCATACAATTACATAATAACATTGATCCACTTAGGTCCAGCACATCGGCACAACAACAAAATAGTGTATAATGTTCATTGTTTGATAATGTTCAATGCACAATAATTGAATGCATAATCTAAGCAACCACGAGCCATAAATCATATTTTAACAAAACTGGGTCCAGTATGTTGGCCTAATAGCAAACCACTATTTTCACAATCGCATAAACATCATTCAATGTTCTCCCCA
The DNA here is from genome assembly GCA_029884605.1 of Ormosia emarginata. Lineage (NCBI taxonomy): Eukaryota > Viridiplantae > Streptophyta > Magnoliopsida > Fabales > Fabaceae > Ormosia > Ormosia emarginata. Next base: position 17,876,032 of record JAQQTP010000074.1, on the reverse strand, counting down.
AAATCCGCATTATATTAATTTACTGAAAATTTTCTCTATTACCTTTACTAAAATCCTCTTAAATAGAACACTCTAAGTTCTAAATCATGTTCAAAAATTTATTTTCCATCATCATGATCAAAATCACTCTTATCTAATAATAATAAAAACTTTGTTACATTCCTTTCAGATAAAATATTTTAAGTCTCAAATCACCTTTAAAACATCTTTTCCATCTCTAGCACTAAAAATCATTATTTATCCAATAAAAGCTATGCGTTCCATATTCCTCTTAAAAATCATTTTCAAACAAAATACTCTAAGTTTCAAACCTTCATCCTAAATTAGTCTCCATGATTGAAAATCACTTCCTTTTAAATTATAAAACCTTATTCATTTCTTTTTCCACTTTGTAAATCTTTAATCCAATTTATAATTGCCTAATCTAATGAATTCATAATTAACCAAATATTCTTAACTTGGATCACCCAAATTGGGCATAGAGGCCATGAGCCTTGGTGGTCATTGGGACCAAAATTTCTTTCATTTCTCAAATAATTCATAGCATTAATTCAACCATAAAAATTCTACCATAATAGTTTCATGCATATTATCACAACCACATATAGACAATAAGCAAGCATAATGATTCATACATATTATCAACTTAATATAACCACATAAAGATAAATAAACACAAACCAAGTTAAAGTCATATGATCACGCATAGTAAATAAGCACATATTCAACAAGTAAGCACAAACCATAACCACACAATCAAGTGAAGGAATGCTCATATGGATTCTTCACTTACAAACACAAAAATTCCATTTTCTCACCACCATGTTTAGTCGATGAGGTAAATCTCCCTCTTACCTCATGAGAAGATCAAAAGGAAGCTCCTTGAAGTCTCCTTGAATCAATCTTTCGCTACCAAGAGGTCCTTGAAAACAAAAACAAATACAATTATATTAAAATCTAAGGCTTGAATAAGGAGACCATGGATCAAAATATGGCCTAGAGTGTGTGTAAAACCCTAAAATTTAATTATTTCTTTATAAATATTCATTTTCCAATATTTGTGATTTTTGGAAAATTTTCTGAGAACGCAGAATATTTTAATATTATTCTTCGTTTTACATGCAAACTGAGCAGAGCCGGGAAAATGAGATATTTTTCTCGAGAACCTTGATCTGTGGAAACGTCAATGGGGGATCTTACTAAACCCAAGGCTGGACATGATTTACGAGGTTTCGTGTTTTTCGAAAAATTTTAACAGATAAAATAATAAGCACTGTAAATTTTATCTGTCAGCTAAAATTTATACTGACTTCTGTCAACTGTAGTAATTGTCTCTTAAATAATAACATGTAATAAAAATTCTATCACATTATCCTAATGTAATCTACTTTAAGTCTAATCAAACCTACTTTAATTCAAATTTATAGTATTATAATCAAAGCTTCTTTGAGAAGCTTTGACCAACTAATGACCATGATGCCCTTGGCTTGTTGGGGAAGCTAAAATCTCCCCCTTCTCTCTCCCTATTGCCGCGGCAATGCATGGCTTTGGAGGGAAAAATTTTGCTCTCCCACTTAATACACTTAATCAAATTTTATTTATTTCTATCATAACACTTTCTCTCTCTAACTTCATCTTCTTCATTTCTCTCCATCTTCTCTCTACCTCTCCTTCTTGGTTACGAAATTGCAGCCCCTATCTTCAACCATTTTCTTTCTTTTTTCTCTTCACCAAGCTCATTTCTACACTCACCTTCATCTTCTCTACCTTCTCTATTGAGAAAGTTTCTTCATTTTCCATCTTCACCTCCATTGTCATCCAAGACAAAGCTTCAAGCTTGAAGGTAAAGTTTTCATTTTTCTTCTTCTTTCTCTTCATTTTCGTGCTCCATGGTCTCTTTGATGACCATGGATCTCTTCTTTTTGAACTCTTCATGTTGATTCATTGTCTTGAAATTCCTAGGGTTTTGGAAGCTCAAAACCGAAACTACCAAGAAGTAAGGAGGAGATCTTTTTTGTGTTCTTCCTTTAGGTAAGAGGGAGACTACTCACTTCAACCATTTTGGTGGTGAGGAAACCCTTGTTTGCTCACTTTGTTTAGTGATTTTGTGTGTTTATGTATTCTTGAAATTTGATTTATGCTTAATGGATGATCTTGAATGCATTGGATGTGTTGAAAATGCTTGATGGTGTTAGGGTTGTTAAATGAAAAATTTGGAGTTTCCTACCCTAATGCTATGTCATGGTTTTGAATAGAAATTAGGGATTTAAATTGGTTTTTGTACACAATGAAATAAAACTTATGTGATTAAAGGTTGAATGATGATACTAATATTAATGAAAGGAAAATTTTAAGGGTTTAATACCCTAGGGTGAGGCCATGGTCTTGATCTTGAAAATTGAGAGATTGGATTGGTTTTGTGTAAAATAAAATTTAAGTGGTTAGATGTTGATTGGTTAAGGCATAAAATAGAGAGAAATTGGAACCTTGGTGGCTTAGAGAGGTCACAGTTTTTGAGAGAAAATTTTCAGGTAAAATGATGCACCTTTGGAGATTAGGAATTTAGAGACTTGCATAATCCATAATTAAGTGGAAGAATTAAATTGAGAAATGACTTATGAGAGTGCCACAGTTTTGATGGGCTATTCAACTAAAATTTTCATAATTGACCAAAGTTTAAGACTTTGAAATGTGAGGATCCATAATATGGACTTATGGAATTGATGAACCATAGATATAAATTGATCTGGGGAAATTAGTTTGATGTTATTGTGGACCCTATGTGGGCTAAGTACTTGTTGACTGTATACTTGAGAAATGATTATATATACCATTGTGGTATGCTCATGATGAATGCACCATTGATAAACATGTGTGATGTACATGGTGTCGTCATGTATATGTGTTATCCGTTGGACATTGTTGGAAAGGCCATGTTGCCTAGGAGTTTGAATAACACCTATGTGCGAGTGCGAATAGACTAGCGTAGGGTCAGAGCGGTTGGCCCTGGGGGCGTCGGGGTGCAGGTGTCTCACAATGGACAGTGGTAGCTCCGCTGAGTCCGTGGGATAGACCGATGCAAATGCACCGACGATTCGGACTGAGACATTGTCCTATATCATGATCAACTATTGAGGTGCCATGTATGAGCCATTTTGCGCAAATAGTTTTTATGTGATAAGCATAAGGCCAACGGTATACTGGCATTACTCCTTGATCATTCACTCTGAAAATGTTTATGTATAGCTCCATGGAGTAGGAACTTGGTACCATTTGCATTGTGAACTGCCAATCTCATAATTCATTAAGCATGAACATTTATAACTGTGGAATAATATTTGTTCTTATTACCAAAATAATTACTTGACTTGTTTACTATTGATGATTCTTACTGCTGTTTAATATTGTTTTGTTTCTACAGTAAATTTTAATTATCATTGTGTTAATGTGTGGGCGTCCAGCGCTGTTTGTTTCCTTGCTGCCATTATGGTACTAAAAGCTAAGTGTCTCACCTCTTTCTATATTTTCTCTATTTTCTGTGTTTTTGTCGGTTTGTGTACTTCTGAGAAGACGCTCGTGAGGAAGACAAAGAAACACCTGAGTTTTTGGGTTTTTGGCCGCATTACGATTAGGATTGCTGAGGATGTCATCGCGTCCACGTCGCTTCTTGGGGTACGTGAAGATGACCTTTCACGAAGGACCTGATTGCTAGCACATTCACGTGCATACGGACCGCTGTGTCTACCGCGGGGAGCTGACGGTGTCTTTGGCTTGGGGCCGCTACAACACTCCTGTTTTTGAGTTTTTTGCTTTTGTTATTTTAGAGTTTTACCTACCCATCAGGGATATGTGGGGTGACATGTACTACTCCCCACGAGAGGACTCTTTTCTCTCCACTGCTCGAGCTTCCGCCCGAAACTCGGTCGCTCCGATGGCAATTTCATTGGATGAAGAGGACCCTAAGGAGGACTCGGCTATGGTCCCTTCTCGTCAGTCGTAGGGGTTGATACTATTGATGGCTACTGATGGCTAACCGTTTATCTTTTTGGGGAAGCATGATATTTTACTATTTTAGATGGGTGTATATTTGTATCCCTTGGGGTGGGTACATCTTTTGTTTTTTTTGTATAATTCGTATTGCAATTAAACAAGCTAATGCATATAAAATATATATATAGTGGATGTATGATATTCATCACTGTGTCGATTTTATTGTATCTGTAATTACTATTATCTTTTACCGTTATTTAAAGAAATCAAAGAAAAAAAATGTGTACACATATTTCAATATTTGACCACTTTACAATCCAAGAATGCAAATTATTTAATCACATGTTAAAAATGAACCGAGTCTAAATTAATCAATGAGTTTACTATTTTTCGCAATTTATTTCGTTTCTTTATATTATGGTGCGACGTCCTTTCTTTGCGGTATTTGAGAAAAAGGGGTGTTACAGTGTGAAGATGAAACAATTAGTGGAGGTTCTAGGAACTCCACCTTAAAACCCTAGAACTTGAGTTTTGAAGAAAACCTTGAAGATGGATGATTTGGATCTTGGTCTCAACACAAAAATGTCTTAGAATGATGCAAGAATGCAAGATGTAAGGTTGGCTTGAATTATTGAAGCTTGGATGGTGGATTTTCTTGCCTTGAACGTGACCTCCTCCAAGAGAAAATGTAGGAGGATTTTGTGTTCTTGGCTTCAAGAAGGTGAAGATGAAGATGAAGAAATAAAAACCAAACCTTGAACCCTCCAAGGTGAAGCTTTGGCCATGGGGTTTAGGAGAGAAAGGTGAGAACTTTTTGGTGTTTTGATAACAATGATAGAAAGATGAAGATGGTTCCAACAAGAAAAAGTCTTGAAGTGAGGTTTAGTTTTAAGGAAAGTATTTGGTTGAAATTAAACAACCATGGAAGGTGGAGGAAGAGTGCATGGCTGTGGAGCATGGAGAGAAAAGAGAAGAGAAAATGTGAGAGAAAGGTGGAAGCTTTTTGGTTGAAAGAAGAAATGACGTGTTAAGAGAAAAGATGACAAACTTGTCATCTTTTTCCTTCCCCAAAACTGTGACCACACAAGGGAGGAGAAAGGAATTGGCTTCTCTAAACAACCTTGATAGAAAACTTCTCCATTAAGTTTTGAGGAAGCTTCCTTAGGAAGCTTGGTGCAAAGCTTCCTTGAGAAGCTTTGTCCACCTTTTGAAAAAGTCAAAGTGATGTCACTTTGATGATGTCATCTTGATGTTGTCATTAAAGTGCTCTCTAGGAAAGATGACTAACGTAGAACTTATTTCTTAAGTTTTGGAAAACGTTAGGAAATCTAAAGTTAGAAACAGTAATTAAATTAACTAAATGTGATTTTGTAAGATTAAATCAATAAAATGTGATTTTGAGAAAATATATTACGGAAAAGATTTTTTTTGAGTAAGAATAGGAAGGGAATAAAGTAGGAAATTATATTATTATAAGAAAAGCCCAAAATAATATTTTTAAAGTTAAGAAATATTTTACGAAGTGTAAAAACGGTGAAAAACAAATTACGTAACTAAAAATATAATTTTTAAAGTTATGCGATTTGAAAAACGTTAAAATATTTCTACGCGATTGGTAAAGCGTTTAAATATTTTACATGATCGAAATGTTGTAGAAAAATCGCTATGCGATTTAAAAATGAAAGAATATTTTTACGTAATTTAGAATACAATAGAAAATTGTTATGTGATTTTTAAACGTAACAGAAAATTATTACAAATTATTGTTTACGTAACAAAATATTACGTGACTGTAAAAACGTGACAAAAATATTTCGCAAATGAAAAAAACGCGATAATGTGTTTTCGCTGTTAATTATACAAAAAAACTTCACAGTTAAAATTAGTATATGAATACTATACAAGAAATTGAGAAGTTTGCCTGTAATTAGCATTAATACATTTTACGAACATGAAACAGTATTTTCACCTGGTATGAGAAATTATGTGATTTACTTTTGGTTGGTAATTAGTGCATTACACATGCATTGAAAATGGTCCGATGGACTGTATATGGCTAATTGCCTAGGAGAAACGTACACCTCTTGAGTGGGTGCGATACGCGTAGTGTAGGTCACTTGTTGACCTTGGGGGCATCGGGGTGCGGGTTGCTCGCAATGGGCAGTTGGTAGCTCTTCTGTACTGTGGGTTAGACCGATGCAACACACTAATGATCCAGACCGAGACACTATTCTTAATCGAGATCTGACAAAGACTATCGTATATGTGCTAGATGTGCAAGATATAATTATAGCACTTGGTCTGAGGCACGTGGTACCGGCAGATCTTTCGATCAATTTCTCGACCTGAGTTTAGCTCCATGGAGTAGGAAATCGAGTCTATGTGTTCATGCGTTAACATAAATGCTTACATATGTGAGATATAATAGTTGTGAAATATTGATTATGACAATTATATTTTTTTTAATTATCTGCTTAGTGTAGATGGCATTTCCTGTAATTATTAAATGTTAATTTTGATTGATAATATGTTGATGCCATATGTGTAATATGACGTGTTTATATGGTATGTTGTTATGTTATCTCTGTGCTACCATACTAGTATTGGCATAGGTGATCTCACCTCTTTGTATGTATATTTGTATATTGTATTTATAATTGGGTGAAGACGTTGAGAAAGAAACGGTACAAGAAGGAGAAGAGGAACTACTTCTCACGTCTGGGAACACAGAATTTTGACAGTATTGCGTCAAGATCTAGTTTCTTCGGCTATGTACGTCTACAATTTCACAGAGGAGCTAGAGAATGGAGAACAAGTGCCGATGAGCGAGGACTTATTTACGAGGGGTATCTGACTGTTAGCATTAGTAGATTGTTTCGCGGGGATCCGTTTTTCTGTGTGACTATTTTTGTTCATGTTGAATTTCCTTTGCATATCAGGCGACATTGAGATACTAGAAATTATGTCCCAACGGAAGTCGGCATAGTATCGTCAGCCCGGACACCTGTCCGTAGGGCTACTCGTCATAACGGATTCCTATCTGCTGAGGAACCCGAGGAGGACCCGTCTGAGGGTTCTGCTACTTAGTTAAACTTGGGCAAGTTTGAACTCTGATATAAACATATGTGTGTAATTATTTAAGTGTGTTTGTAGTTTTGAGACATGGTCTGTATATAAATAATCCTGACAGCACTTTTGTAATATGTATATGATGTAAATTATGAGTGATGATGTATAATAGTTTTATTTTCCGCTAAGTTTATTTTATTGTTATCAAAGAAGAAAGAAAAAAATTTACAACTCGTATTTTTATCACAACATCACCTTTTATGACTTTGAGGGTATTTGGGTAATTAAGTAACACAAATGTGGCACCCTACGGTGGGTGTTACACATGTTGGTACAGACAGATCTTTTCGATCACTCTCTCCGACCTGAGTTTTAGCTCCATGGAGTAGGAAATTAAGTCTATGTGCACATGCATAATTATTGAGTATTGATATCAGTGTGATATTTGAATTGTTGAATATTTGGATGACCTTGTGGGCATTATCATAATTATTATTTATGATAATTGAATTGTTGAATGCTTGGATAATGTTGAGGGCATGATCGTAATTATTGTTTATTACATCTGTTGTGATGATAAATAATGTTGAGGGCATGATTGTAATTATGGTATGATGTATCTGTATGATATATTGTATGTGTTATCTCCATGCTACCATGTTGGTATTGGCGTAGGTGATCTCACCTCTTTGTATGTCTATTTTGTATTATAATTATATTTGTAAAGATGTTGAGCAAGAGATTGAACAAGATGGCGAAGAAGAATAGATTCCTCCCGTGGGTACAGAGTTTTGAGAAGATGGCGATGCTCAGTTTCCTAGGATATATGAGATTGCAATTTCGAGGAGGTCTGGAGGCTTGGCATGTCCACCTAGATAGAGAGCGTATTTACTATATAGGAGACTTAAATGTTACCCTGAGTTGGCTTTATTAAAGGAACCTTTATTTTAGTGTAAATATTTATGTACACTTAGAGTTTCCGTTGCCCATTAGGCAGTACAGGGGAGCTTACTACCGTATTCTTAGTGAGATTAGCATTGTGTCGTCTACTCAGACACCTGTCCGTAGGACTATACATCATGTTGGATTCTTACTTGCTGAGGAATCTGAGGAGGACCTATCTGTGAGTTGTGCTATTTAGTTTTACTTGGGCAGTATGTTAGTTTTAAATAATGTTCAAATACTTTGAGGACTATATCTGTATATAAATAATCTTGACAATACTTTTGTAATGTATATATGATGTAAATTATTTGTGATGAGGTTGTAATATTTTTATTTTCCGCTAAGTGTATTTTATCGACATCAAGAAATTTTACAACTCGTATTTTATTATAACATCACAATATATGAACTTGGGGGTAATTCGGTAATAATAACGTTTAAATGTGGCACCCTACGGTGGGTGTTACAAGCACAAATAAATAATTTAAAACACATAAACACTCAATAAATTAATTACACAACCAAGGATATGAATTCTCACATAGATTCACCATCCATCACAAACAATTTCATCTCTCACCACCATACTTAGTTGGTGAGATAAATCTTCCTCTTACCTTAAGGAAGATCAAACTCTTCTTGGACCCTTCTCCTAGGCATTTCATGTGGCTAAAAAAAAATCCTATCAAGCTTACACAAATTTACAAAGTCATAAACTATGGTTGAAAAAAAAAACCATGGATCAATCATGGCTTTAGAACTTAAGAATCACCTTGAAAACAAGAAACAAGGATTTTTACCTTGTAGGATAGAAACTTCAAGCTTCGATTTCAAGCACTAGATGGATGATTTTGAAGAAACTTGCAACATGAAAGATGTTTAGAATAGTGCTTAGGTTTAAGAAGTGAGATTAGATAAAATTATGGAAGGTTATTTGTTGGTCTAGGGTGTGGTTGCCGAAACCTTCTCAAAGAAGAGAGAGTTTTTTGTGTGTTCTTGGAAGAAAGAGAATGGAGAGAAAAACTTAAGTGATAAGAATGATGAAGATGAAATGATTTTGGTCTCCTAAGCCTTTGTGTTAGCCGTGAGAGTGTAGGGAGTGAATGGTAAATTTTTGTTTAATATTTAGATCTTTATGGAGGCTAGGATATTTAACAAAGTGATAAGCTCAAAAATTTTGAGTCATGAACCTTCTTGAAGACCAAATGGCCGTGGAAGCCTAAGGGAAACACTAACCAAGTTTTGCTTCATTTAGTTACCTTGTTAGGTTTAGGCAAACCTAATTAGCTTATTTAGTTCATTAGCCAACTATCTAGTTACTTAGGTGATAGTCATCCATTCTTGAACATTGTAGAACTTTCTTGTAACTAAGAACCATAATGGTTAGTAACTAAGTTTGTCTCCATTTGATTACTTCCTATTGGTTAGATTTTCTAGTTTCTATCTAACTAGTCCAACCACTAAATTTGACCATCTTCCATTGGTTTAGAAAATGTCAAGCCACTAATGTTGACTTCATTCCTATTGGTTCACTATCAGTAAGTCTCAAGACTTTACCGGCTCCTATTGTCCATTGGACAGAAGCTACTGCTCATAAGTCAGTAGTTATCGTCCACTGGATAATAAAATAATAATAAAAATATAAAATATTTTTATTTCATAGATAAATTCTAAAAATTAAAAGATTATGACAAACATCTCTCAGAATTGGGTTTAGTAAGATCCCCCAATTGCGAATAAATACGTAAAGATTTTCCCCGCCCAAAAAATTATTATTTTTCTATCCCGGAGTAAATCACACAAAACAATCAAATACAGTCATAGAACTATCAAAATAATTTTACAGCGCACAGAAATTACAAAACAGTGCAATTCTGTTATTACTGTAAAATAGAAAATTTTGGGATGTTACAATCATCCTCACCATCCTTGATCCAAGAGGTAGAGGTTTTGATCTTCAACTTTTTTCATTCTTTCTATCACTGTTTTAGAGGCTTGCATGGGTGGTTGGAAAGGATTTTGAGAGTTGTTTTTCATGGTTGGTGATTAGATGAACACGACTCAAGAGTTTTGATGGTTGGGTTATGATCATGCAACCTTTGGAGACTTGTTTTGAAACCACATGGGTTGAGAAGTATTCCTCTTGAGTATTAATGAGTTTGGGGCATGAGTTTCACATTGAAACTCTGATTTTCTAGCTGCCAACCTAGAATAACCGATTATGCTGAGGATATAATCAGTTATTAAGGGAGTTTGGGTCATGATTTTGAGCCCTTAACTGATTAGGATGAATTCCTAACTAGTTATTCTCATTTGACAATGAAGGGGAGCAACTCATAACTGATTAGCCTTCATGGCCTAACTAGTTATTAAGTGAAGTTAGGGACTCACATTGTGTAATACCCTTAAGTACATGTTAGACTGGTAAATGGTTACGAAAGGTAGCATTTAACTTGTTTAGCATGTCAGTCAAGTTTTGTGACAATCTGAGTTCATTTAGGCACTTAGTTGCAACATAAAAGTTGTAAAATGACTTAAAATGACTCAGATAATAGCATAAGTTGCTAAGTTAAGAGAAATAAACATAGAGAGTTTATTTCTAGGTCACAAATAAGCCAAATAAGATGTGGTAAAAGTTTCAAGAGAATCGAGTCAGTTTGGTATTTTTAGGCATACAGGTTGTGCTTTTAATGCCAGATTGATCCCTAGCAGATATAGAAAATAATGAGAAAAGTGAAACAACAACTTAGATGAATCTTATGATTTATTCTAAGGTTGTTGGAAGCAGGGAAACTCGAATTAGCATGATTCGGGTATCCATAGCAGATAGAAGTTTCAGTATTAATCTTTTCCCGTAATTCCACTCGCACGTCCCTTCCCCCTTTATATTTGGTTCTCCTCGGCAGAGAAGAAGAGAAACCGAAAACCAGAGAAGAAAAGAGAGAAAGGGGAGAGGAGAGAAGGGAAGAAGAAGGGAAGAGGAAGATCAAGCTTCAAGATTCAAGGCTTCAATCTTCAAGAGGTAGGGGTTTAGAGCTTTTATTCATCTCTATTCTCTATGTATGCATATAGATACATAATATGCTAATTTGAGTTTTAGAGATGTTAGAAGAGTTTGGCTTGCATAGAAGTGTTCCTTGGGTCAATTATGACTTGTCTATAACATCAACTTAAGAAAGAAGACCCTTGAATCACAAAGTGAGCCTTAAGTTAAAGAATGAAGAATTCTAGCCATAATCCAAATTAAGAGATTTAAGAGAGTAATTGATGTTCCTAAATGTTAAAGAATTGATTAGGGACTTAGAATTACTTAGAATTTGGATTGAGATGGCTTGGAATCAGCAGAAATGATCAATAGAGCAAGAAACCCGCACTGCAGAATGCAATCGTGGTTCTTCTGCGATGGCGCCGCGGCGTGGAGATAGTCACGCCCGCAGCGCGAGAGTTTTCGCCGGGAATGCCGCGGCGTGGAGGAAGCATGCCGCGGCGTGAGGTTAAAAATTAGCCCAGCGAAGTAGCCCTCGAGAGAAGGGCCGCGGCGTGCAAATGCTTGTGCCCGCGGCATGAGATCCTGAAGCTCCAAAATGATGTTTTTGGATGCTTTGAGGTGCCATAGTTAAGGGAATCATTAAGACATGTTTCCTAAGTGTGTTAAGGCACAAGATGGGATATTTTCAAGTGGAAAATATCTATCCATCAAGTATGAGAAAGCATAGGCTTTTAAGCATCCTAAAGGAAAGGTTTGCTTTAAGTAATGATATTGCACTTTAGGCAACTTAATGTTGCAACTGATATCACTTAAGATGTGATGAGATAGTGCAATAGAGATGAATAATAGTATTCACTCTAGTAGAGAATGATGAGAAAGGTATGAACCTTAGGAAATCCAAGAATAGTGGATTACCTTAGGAAGGTACCTAGAAGCTTAGGCAACAAAGAGTTGCAAGTAAGAGCCACTCTAGAGTTAGATTACATGAGTGGAGATAAGATTGTGTATGAGTTCCACGAGGGGACGTTTAGGTACTTAGTCTCAAGTTAAGTGAGACTTAGTACATTGTTAAATACACAAGAAGAGGATATGACTAAGAAGATGTCATAAGCGAAAGTAGAATGTAAATGTACAACAACTCAAGTATAAGTTAAGATGAGTTAGAAGTACAAGATAAAGATAGCGAAAAGTAGAACAAAATGTACAACAACTCAAGTATAAGTTAAGATGAGTTAGAAGTACAAGATAAAGAGAAGATACTTCCTTAGATGCAAGTAAAGCATGGAAGTTGAGTTTCGAATAAGTATGTTAGCACACAAGTGTAGTATACGCTACCACCATAAGTGTGATAGAAAAGGAAAGTTAGATGCATGAACTACTCTCTTTAGACAAAGTGGAGTTAATTATGCAAAGTTTTAGAGAAATGCTCTCGTTCCTTAAGCAAGGTTAGATGAGGCATTAGTTAAGATAGACTCTTTCACTAGGATGAGTTGAGTCTATAGAAAAGAGTAAGATGGTGTTTATGTAAGAGATAAACATAACACTTGAGCTCTTCACACACTAGAGAGTTAAGCTAGTGTGAAGATGAAGAAAGGACCTTAGGGCAACCAAGATTAGTGGTTCGCCAAAGGTAAGTACCTAACACCTAAGCAACGTAAGGTTGCATTAGAGATCACTTAAGAGAAAGGAGTGATGAGGTGAAGTTTAGGTACAAGTAAGAGACATAGTTTAGTAATGTTTACCTGAGAATGTAACGTTATATGACGTGAGGTCATTCAGCCAGGAGGTAAGGGATCAGAGAAGTTCCTAAGGGAACAAGTATTCCTAACCAAGTGCTAAGGTTACATATAGTATGAGGTTACAAATTCTCCTCATCACAAGGGGTAAACATAAGAAGACTAGAATATGCTTAGCTCTAAGAGGAACTAAGTATATAAGTATGTACGAAAGTCTATAAATTAGTCAAGTAGGATCGATCTAGTGAGTATCCTTTGATGTTAATCATGAAGGCAAAAAGGAGATAGATGGGTGTCCGAAGGACTTTTGAGAAGGACATAACCCTGAGGTCTCGATGTGCCAAGGCCTAAGGAGATAAGTGGGAAATCCAGAGACGCTCTTTGAGCAAGGATGAAGCCCGAATTTCTCAATGAGCCAGGATACGTGTAAGGTGAGGATGAGGTTTCCTCTATTTACCACTAGATGATATACTGACTAGTTCCTAGCAAATTCCTTCGCTCCAAATCAAAACTATGCATTTGCATTTCATTCACATGCACTTAGGATTCCTTAGGCATATTCATTACATATCATTAGCATTGCATTTATGGACAGTTGTATGGGCATTGTCCGTCACTGTTGGTATGTATGATATGTATGGGCGTGTATATATTAGCAAGTGTGTTCACTCTGATTGTTATCACACTATTAGAAAGTGTTTAAGTTATGAGAAAAGAGGAGGCAACTCCTAAGTTATGAGAAAAGAGGAGGCAACTCCTAAGTTATGAGAATAGAGGAGGAAACTCCTAAGTTATGTAAATAGAGGGGGAAACTCCTAAGTTAGAAGTATAGCTTTTGTTATATACAATGTTATAGAGAACTGGTATTGGAATTGCTTATACTGAGAATGTTAATTCTCACCCCAGTTGCTATTCCATGTAAATCCGATACAGTACATGCAGTGCGTACAATAAAGATAAAGATAAAGGTGCAGTACGTAGATGCAAACCTTGCTAAGGATGAGAAGATAAAGCATGAAGACTAGAATAGTTTTTATTGCTTTAAGTAGACAGAACTTATGTAATAAGTTTATGTTTGTTCTGTAAGTTTTATGTTATATGTATTACAATAAGCCTCGGTGGCTAAGTTTGTATATATATATGTATGAGTTTAAGTTTTTCCGCAATCTCTCAAGGCTTTCTATAATTACTCAACAGATTATAGATATATGTTAGTATGTAGTATAGAAGTGACATCTCTAGTACTCGGTTATCTTTATATATCTCTGTCTATCTAGGATATATCTGGATATCTCGTATTAGGGTGTTACATTTTGGTATCGTAGCGCTTCATCCCGTTGAGCTTGGTATGGACGACCATGCTTAGGCATAAGTAGCAGCTTTAGTAGAAAGTTATGCATTCTTTTATCTCTTTTTGAGATAAGCGGATGGAATTGCATGACTAGGAGACTGGTAAAGAAAGAGAATACCGAGCTTTTAGAGAAATGGCAGCTGTGTTGAGAGAAATGGTATCCCATTAGTAGAAGTCTATCGTGCGATAGAATAGAACTCGCTTAGCTAGTAGCGAAGACGAGAGAGAACTTTTGAGGAATCAGTGTTTCTCCGAGTTCAAGAAAGATACTCCTTTGTTTTCAAGGGAGCGTTTAGTTCAGCCAAAGTTAGAAGATGGTTTCATGTGATGGAAGAGATCCTTGAGACCATAGCAAGCGCTGATGAATAGAAAGTGACCTTGCTTCGTAGGGTTAGTAGGTGAAGCCGAAAGCTCATGAGATGAAGCAGAGAGGTTACTAGAGATGGTTAGTACTCGAACCACATGAGAGGTGTTTAGAGTTACTTTCCTAGATAAGTATTATTCCCTTGAGTTAGAGAAAGCAAAGGAAAGAAGAATTCCTAAAGTTAGAGCAAGGGATATTATTGAAGATCGAATGCAAAGCAATTCAAAGAATGTCAAGAGTTCTTTTCTTATTTTACGTCCAATCCGGATAAAGACCGGAAGTGAGTAAAATTTGAAGTAGAACTTGGAGAAGACATTAGAAGAATTGCGATGCAAAAGGAGGTTATAGACTTCTGCGCTTAGTCGGTGCATGCGAGTTGTAGAAGTAGCCTCGATGGAACAAGAGTTAGAAAGTTCCTAATGAGGAAAAGATCGATGTTGAGGTCGGTGAGAGTGTCTTTTGATCTCAAGTAGTATCGAGTTGCACATTGGAAGCTTGGAGTAATGATAAGTATAAGAAGAGTGCTTGTAGAGGAGCAACTCTAAGGAGAAAAGCAAATCAAGCTTCCAAGAACTAAGATGTGCTAGATGTGGTAAGATACATGGATGTAGACCATTTTGATGGGTAATCCATGAGCTACATAAGTAAGTAACCGGACATCGTAAGAGAGATGGTTCTTGGACAAAAGAAAGCGACGAAATCTTCCAACTTGGTATGAGATGAGAACACATGTAAAGAAATCTTTTAAGGTGTGTATAAGAAGAGAATAGATTTACTTTGTAGATCATGTTGATTTACTTTGTGAATCTAGTTGCTTACCTTGTTGGTATGGTTTGGTTGTTCGAGAGAAGGATGATCGGTAGGATCAGTTGAGAGAATCTTTGAATTTTCTCGGAGATGATCTAAGACTTGGTTATCATAGAAGCATAGTAAAGTAAAGCAGATTTTCGAGAGTTTTCCAGAATTACGAAAGGACATGAAAAGTATGTCAAAGGTAGTTTTGGAAACTTTTGAAAAGAAGGGGTTAAGTACCAAGAAAACCGAAAGTCAGTTTTGGATTACAAGTGGTACAGTTTAAGAGTTATGTAATTTCTTAAGACAGAAATTGCAGAGAACCCCAGCAGAGTTTAAGCAGTGGTACAATGGGTAGAGTAACCATTGTATCCAAGAGCAGAGAATCTATCAGTAGATTTTCTAAGTTAGTGCTACCTGGTTTAGGCCAGTTAAGAGAGGTAGTACCCAGTAATGGACTCTAGATAGTGAGTTTGTTTTCCAAGAGTAGAAGAGAAGGTTGATTACTACGTTAGTTTTGGTAATTCCAAATTCCCGAGAGAACTTTGAAGTAGATTGGTTATACTTCTTTGAAGATGGGACTAGGGTATGTTAGATGCAATAGAGGTAGGTAGATGCCTACGCATCAAGGCGATTCGATGCAAGAGAAGGACTACCCTAGGTATGATTTGGAATTAGCCATAGTAGTGATACCTTATAGTTTTGGAGACATAACTCATAAGGAGTCTAGTTAGAGATGTTCGGCGATCATGATAGCTTAAGATGCTTGTAGATCGAGAGGAAGTGGACATGAAGCGAGAATAGATGGAAAGAGTTTTTCAAGGTTCCTAACCTTGAGTTGAGATATCATTCGGGTAATGCCAATGTAGTGGTTATCCTAGATGATAGTCCAAGAGAGAGTGAATTCTTGAGAGTTTTCGAGAATTTGAGTCTAGCGGTGACTATGATTCCGATAGTCTCTGGTGAGCAAGGTGGACATAGTAAGAGGCCTAAAGGCTCGATTTCTTTGAAGCTCGGAAGGAGAATGAAGCTCTAAGGGACAAGTGTGAGCAGATTTTCAAGGGAACCCTTAAGGATTTTGTTATGACTAAGAGGGAATGACGAAGTTTAGAGATAACTTTGTCTTCCAAGAGAGTCAAAAAATCAAGAAAAGGATTCCAGAGAAAGCTCACCAGAGAAAGTGTACCATCTATCAAGAGGCTACTAAGGTTTTCCAAGAGTTAAGAAAGATGTATAGTAGCATAGTATGTTAAAGAACATAAGAGAATATGTTGAGCGGCAGATAAAGGTGGCAAGATTAAGTAATCCACCAATCTTTTGCTAAGAACAGATAGCTATTTTCTAGATAAGGTAGTTCAACTACTTTTGAAGGGAATAGTTAGGATTCATAGAGTTTCAGTGAATATAGTGTCTGAGAGAGATACTAGATTCACACTTGGTTTTGAAAGCCTTATAAGAAGGAGTTCAAAGCTAAGTTATGTTTTAGTACAGGTTACCATCCATAAGCATAGAGATCAAGAGCTTTGAGCTAAGCAGATCTAGTCAAGAGAAAGTGGTTGGGAGAAGTTTGGTACTAAAGAAGGACCGCATAGAAGCGAAGTTCCATGTAGAGTTTTGTTTAGCCGAATTGTTTACGTGAGGTGAACAATTTTGGGGACAAAATTTTAAAAAGGAGGGGAGAAATGTAATACCCTTAAGTACATGTTAGACTGGTAAATGGTTACGAAAGGTAGCATTTAACTTGTTTAGCATGTCGGTCAAGTTTTGTGACAATCTGAGTTCATTTAGGCACTTAGTTGCAACATAAAAGTTGTAAAATGGCTTAAAATGACTCGTATAATAGCTAAGTTGCTAAGTTAAGAGAAATAAACATAGAGAGTTTATTTCTAGGTCACAAATAAGCCAAATAAGATGTGGTAAAAGTTTCAAGAGAATCGAGTCGGTTTGGTATTTTTAGGCATACGGGTTGTGCTTTTAATGCCGATTGATCCCTAGCGATATAGAAAATAATGAGAAAAGTGAAACAACAACTTAGATGAATCTTATGATTTATTCTAAGGTTGTTGGAAGCAGGAAACTCGAATTAGCATGATTCGGGTATCCATAGCAGATAGAAGTTTCAAGTATTAATCTTTTCCCCGTAATTCCTGCACGTCCCTTCCCCCTTTATATTTGGTTCTCCTCGGCAGAGAAGAAGAGAAACCGAAAACCAGAGAAGAAAAGAGAGAAAGGGGAGAGGAGAGAAGGGAAGAAGAAGGGAAGAGGAAGATCAAACTTCAAGATTCAAGGCTTCAATCTTCAAGAGGTAGGGGTTTAGAGCTTTTATTCATCTCTATTCTCTATGTATGCATATAGATACATAATATGCTAATTTGAGTTTTAGAGATGTTAGAAGAGTTTGGCTTGCATAGAAGTGTTCCTTGGGTCAATTATGACTTGTCTATAACATCAACTTAAGAAAGAAGACCCTTGAATCACAAAGTGAGCCTTAAGTTAAAGAATGAAGAATTCTAGCCATAATCCAAATTAAGAGATTTAAGAGAGTAATTGATGTTCCTAAATGTTAAAGAATTGATTAGGGACTTAGAATTACTTAGAATTTGGATTGAGATGGCTTGGAATCACAGAAATGATCAATAGAGCGAAGAAACCGCGGTGCTGAGATTCCTGCAATCGGGGTTCTCATGGCGGGCGCCGCGGCGTGGAGATAGTCACGCCGCAGCCGCGAGAGTTTTCGCCGGAATGCCGCGGCGTGGAGGAAGCATGCCGCGGCGTGAGGTTAAAAATTAGCCCAGAAGTAGCCCTCGAGAGAAGGGCGCCGCGGCGTGCAAATGCTGTGCCGCGGCATGAGATCCTGAAGCTCCAAAATGATGTTTTTGGATGCTTTGAGGTGCCATAGTTAAGGGAATCATTAAGACATGTTTCCTAAGTGTGTTAAGGCACAAGATGGGATATTTTCAAGTGGAAAATATCTATCCATCAAGTATGAGAAAGCATAGGCTTTTAAGCATCCTAAAGGAAAGGTTTGCTTTAAGTAATGATATTGCACTTTAGGCAACTTAATGTTGCAACTGATATCACTTAAGATGTGATGAGATAGTGCAATAGAGATGAATAATAGTATTCACTCTAGTAGAGAATGATGAGAAAGGTATGAACCTTAGGAAATCCAAGAATAGTGGATTACCTTAGGAAGGTACCTAGAAGCTTAGGCAACAAAGAGTTGCAAGTAAGAGCCACTCTAGAGTTAGATTACATGAGTGGAGATAAGATTGTGTATGAGTTCCACAGAGGGGACGTTTAGGTACTTAGTCTCAAGTTAAGTGAGACTTAGTACATTGTTAAATACACAAGAGGAATTATGACTAAGAAGATGTCATAAGCGAAAAGTAGAAACAAATGTACAACAACTCAAGTATAAGTTAAGATGAGTTAGAAGTACAAGATAAAGATAGCGAAAGTAGAATGAAATGTACAACAACTCAAGTATAAGTTAAGATGAGTTAGAAGTACAAGATAAAGAGAAGATACTTCCTTAGATGCAAGTAAAGCATGGAAGTTGAGTTTCGAATAAGTATGTTAGCACACAAGTGTAGTATACGCTACCACCAGAAGTGTGATAGAAAAGGAAAGTTAGATGCATGAACTACTCTCTTTAGACAAAGTGGAGTTAATTATGCAAAGTTTTAGAGAAATGCTCTCGCCTTAAGCAAGGTTAGATGAGGCATTAGTTAAGATAGACTCTTTCACTAGGATGAGTTGAGTCTATAGAAAAGAGTAAGATGGTGTTTATGTAAGAGATAAACATAACACTGAGCTCTTCACACACTAGAGAGTTAAGCTAGTGTGAAGATGAAGAGAAAGGACCTTAGGGCAACCAAGATTAGTGGTTCGCCAAAGGTAAGTACCTAACACCTAAGCAACGTAAGGTTGCATTAGAGATCACTTAAGAGAAAGGAGTGATGAGGTGAAGTTTAGGTACAAGTAAGAGACATAGTTTAGTAATGTTTACCTGAGAATGTAACGTTATATGACGTGAGGTCATTCAGCCAGGAGGTAAGGGATCAGAGAAGTTCCTAAGGGAACAAGTATTCCTAACCAAGTGCTAAGGTTACATATAGTATGAGGTTACAAATTCTCCTCATCACAAGGGGTAAACATAAGAAGACTAGAATATGCTTAGCTCTAAGAGGAACTAAGTATATAAGTATGTACGAAAGTCTATAAATTAGTCAAGTAGGATCGATCTAGTGAGTATCCTTTGATGTTAATCATGAAGGCAAAAAGGAGATAGATGGGTGTCCGAAGGACTTTTGAGAAGGACATAACCCTGAGGTCTCGATGTGCCAAGGCCTAAGGAGATAAGTGGGAAATCCAGAGACGCTCTTTGAGCAAGGATGAAGCCCGAATTTCTCAATGAGCCAAGATACGTGTAAGGTGAGGATGAGGTTTCCTCTATTTACCACTAGATGATATACTGACTAGTTCCTAGCAAATTCCTTCGCTCCAAATCAAAACTATGCATTTGCATTTCATTCACATGCACTTAGGATTCCTTAGGCATATTCATTACATATCATTAGCATTGCATTTACTGACGGCTTGTATGGGCATTGTCCGTCACCGTTGGTATGTACGGATGTATGGGCGCTCATATATATTAGCGTGTGTGTTCACTCTTGATTGTTATCACACTATTAGAAAGTGTTTAAGTTATGAGAAAAGAGGAGGCAACTCCTAAGTTATGAGAAAAGAGGAGGCAACTCCTAAGTTATGAGAATAGAGGAGGAAACTCCTAAGTTATGTAAATAGAGGGGAAACTCCTAAGTTAGAAGTATAGCTTTTGTTATATACAATGTTATAGAGAACTGGTATTGGAATTGCTTATACTTTTTTTTCATAATGTTAATTCTCACCCCGGTGCTATTCCATGTAAATCCGTATGCAGTCATAAGTCTGGAAGATAAAGATAAAGGTGCAGGTCACAGAGATGCAAACCTTGCCAAGGATGAGAAGATAAAGCATGAAGACTAGAATAGTTTTTATTGCTTTAAGTAGACAAACTTATGTAATAAGTTTATGTTTGTTCTCTGTAAGTTTTATGTTATATGTATTACAATAAGCCTCGTGGCTAAGTTTGTATATATATATGTATGAGTTTAAGTTTTTCCGCAATCTCTCAAGGCTTTCTATAATTACTCGGTTGTGATTATAGATATATGTTAGTATGTAGTATAGAAGTGACATCTCTAGTACTGGTTATCTTTATATATCTCTGTCTATCTAGGATATATCTGGATATCTGTATTTGGGTGTTACACATTGAGTCCTAGAACAGTCCATAATCGATTATGGAGATGACCTAACCAGTTATGGCTTAGTGAAAATTAGTTTCTAGACTTGTCTAACCGATTACCAAGAGAGGGAAACCGAGTAAGGAGTGGCCAAAACAAAATTTTATGGTCCTTGGGCATGAGTGGTGCTTGTTCAAGCTAGGAAACTAATACCCATGGATTAGTAAGAGCTTTTGACAAGACTTGAGACCCTAGAAACCCTAGTTGATTCCTTGTGAGATGAGGTGAGCTTAGTGTTCTTGTTTTCCAGTCTTGTTATTACACCTTGACAGTGTGAACCTTGTAAGGTTGATATGTGATAGGAATTGCACATAAGGACAGTATGTGAGTATTCCTAAATTGTTGATTGGAAATCCTCGTGGAGGAGGGTAGTCACGTTTAAGGGCATTGGTTATGAACTCGTGTAGGAGAGTATCTGATGTGGCGTTGAATGTGTGCTAATTATCACTTTGCATGTTTTCTCACATACTTATCTGTGAATGGTATATGAGACGTTAATAGTACACTCATTGTTGTGAGATGGAATAGTCCATTCATTGCCATATAGTGTTTTAAGGTTGGAGCCTCACTACTCAGAGAAGTAAAAATGAATCGTAGTTCCTGGAAATAGTTAAGTTTCATGACATTGCATCAACACTATTTTAACTACATTGCATAATCATTGTTTTAGGACATGTTTAGACATAAACACACAACATTACAAGCATCGCATTGCATAGTAATTGTATAAGCAGTTGCCTTAATCAATGATAATTATGATTGTATGGGCGGTTGTATAATATTGTTGATAGTTTTTTATGTGTGCGTAGGAATAGGGTTTGCTTGGGAATACTACATAGGGTTGCTATGCAAGTTATTCTTTTGGTAGTAAGTCGTTATTCTTATACCTGTTATAAACTTATTCTTGACGTTACTTGTAGTTTGATCATTGTGCTTGTTTAAATTCTAGTATTGGAATGCTTATACTGAGAAATTGTGATTTCTCAGCCCGATTGTGTTTCCATGTAAATCCAGGTGAAAGTGTTTCAAAAAAAAAGAGAAAGATGTTTGAAGATGCATAATATAAATGCCCTTTTAGGTTAACCTTGTATATATTTTCTATTTGTTTAGTTTTTGCAAGGTTATGTATAACAGTACGCCCTTTTGAGGATGTGATGTATATATATTTATATATAATCCTTTGAAAACGTGACTCCCCATAATGATTTATTAATATGAATGTTATGGGTTTTGTTTAGAGTAGCATGGCTAGTATCTGTTGTTCATATATATGTTAAATATATCGAAATAACAATATTGGAAAGTTATATTATGGTGTCACAGCAGTTCATCTTGTTGAGTTGGGGTATGGACTGACTATACTTTGGCATGTTAGGAGTTCCTTTGTGTGTATTATGCATTTCTTTGTCTCTTGTTTGAGATGCTTGTATAGAACTGCATGACTTGCCTATTATTGGATTGTTAATAGCTACTGTTGCACGATTACATGATATTGAGGACTGATCAACTGAATATAGATTGTTCTGTGTATACAGGAAACTATGGCACCAAAAAGGCAAACCCGTCAGACAAGGAATTCACCTGATGAAGTTTCGAATATGGCCGAGGCTGTGATGGCAAGGGCCAATGCGAAGCAAGCGTAAACGACTACAAATGCTACTGTAATGAGGGAACAAGTAGCTACGACTTTTAGACTAATTGAGATGTTAGGGGCCAATCAACAACCACCACTTGTACCCCCACCGGGGCAAGTAGAGAGAAATCAGAATTTTCAAAATATTTCAAAGTTCAAAAAGATGAACCCCTTATCTTTCAAAGGCGACTACGATCCAGTGAAAGCTAAAGAGTGGTTGGATGAGATAGAAAAGATTTGAGGTCATGGTTTGCTTGGACAAGCATAAAGTATCATTCACTTTCTTTTTGTTAGGGGAAGAAGCAGAGTAGTGGTGGTGAGGTTCCAGAAGACTGCTAAAGGAGACAGGAACGTTGATTACATGGGAAGTTTTTCATGAAACCTTTTTGGAAAAGTATTTTCCACGAAGTCTACAAGAGGATAAAGATATGGAGTTCCTTGGTCTTCAACAAGGGGAGATGACAACTGAGCAATATGAGGTGAAATTTCATGATTTGTCCAAATTCTCTGCTCAACTAAGGCTCAATCCGAATGAGAACTAGAAGTATGTCAAGTTTGAGTCTAGATTGAGGGGTAATGTTAAAAGAGCAGTGAAGCCTATGGAGATTAAAGATTTTTCATCTTTGGTGACTAAGTGTAGAATTGTGGAGTCTGATAAACTCTAGTTTCAAGAAGAGTGAAGATCGTAAAATCTTCAGAAAGGGAAGAAAGTGGATGAAGGATCTGGAAAAAGTGTTCCTAAATCCCGTTATCCACAAGTTAAAGGTGAGCGAGTTCAGATTGAGACTGTGGAACCTGAATGTCCTAAGTGTGGAAGACCTCATGGTGACAAACCTTGTGTGGTTTGCTTTGTATGCGGTCAACCGAGACAATTTGCGAGGAAATGTCCACGCAAACAGGGAGATACACCCAGTTCTAGATCACAAGCTCAAGGAAGGGTGTATATTCTAAGAAGGAATGAAGAGTCGCAACATTCCGACCCTACATCAGGTAACTTTTGCATATGAGTTTATGTTTGTTCGAGATCTTAGAATCATTTGTTTTCAGAGATTAAATTTTTGGTCAAAATTCTAAAAAAAGGGGGAGAAATGTAACACCTTGGAAAACATGATAGACTTGTATATGGTTACGGAGGTAGCTCAATACATGTTTATCATGCCTGTTAAGTTTTGTGACTGTCTGAGCACGTTTAGGTACTTTGCTGCAACGCTATGTGTGGAAAATAGTTGTTTTTAGCCTCAAAAGTGGCATAAACTACTTAGTTAATGGAAATTAGTGTGAAGAATTTGTTTCTAGGTCACAAATGTGTGAACTGTGTTACAGTTAAAATTTGAGATTTATCAGAGCTAGTTCGATATTTTTAAACATACTGGTGGTGTGTTTTAATACCGAATTAACTAGTAGTTGATATGGAAAATGATGGTTTTGGTTCAACAAGATTTTTGATGAATCATGTGATTTATTTTAAACTTGTTGGCTTTAAGAAAACTAAATTTGGTGAAATAAAAGTGTTCTTAGCAAATCGGGAATTTAGCACATGGTCACTCAAGTGACCAAAGTCACTCACGGCAGCCTTGATATTTTAAGGCTTAAGATGAGATGTTTATCTCATTCTTTCACTCTTTTCTCACATCTTCTCTCAAGGTTGTAGCTTCCAAAGGAGAGGAAAAGGATAATTGTAACACCCCAAATTTTATTTATTTTGTAATAAATATTTGTTTTCTAATATTTGTGATTTTTAGAAATTTTTTTGGATTTTTCAGAGAACGCAAAATATTTTAATATTATTTCTTATTTTGCGTGCAAACTGAGCAGAGCTTGGAAAATGAGATATTTTTTCTGAGAATCTTGATCTGTGGAAACGTCAACGGGGGATCTTACTAAACCCGAGGTTGGACATGGTTTACGAAGTTTCACATTTTTCGAGAAATTTTAATAGATAAAATAATAAAATGTTGTGTAAAATTTATCTGTTAGATTAATTAATACTGATTTCTGTTAACTGTGACCATTATCTCTTAATCAATAACATGTAATAAAAATCCTATCACATTATCCTAATGCAATCTACTTTAAGTCTAATCAAACCTACTGTAATTCAAATTTATAGTATTATAATGCAAGCTTCTTTGAGAAGCTTTGACTAACTAATGACCATGATGCCCTTGGCATGTTGGGGAAGCCAAAATCTCCCTCCTCTCTCCTCCTTGTTGCCGTGGCAATGCCCTCCAAGGGAGGCAAAAATTTTTCCTCCCCACTTAACCTAACCCACTCAAAATATCTCCACTTTTACAACACTTTCTCTCTTTAACTTCATCTTCTTCACATTTCCTCTTCCTTCTCTCTTCTTCTCCTCTCTTCACAAGAAAATTGCAGCCCCCATTGTGACCATTTTTCTTCACTTTTCTCTTCACCAAGCTCATTTCTACACTCACCTCAACCTTCTCTACATCTTTCATTTAGAAAGTTTCTCCAAAATCTAACTTTTCTTCCTTTGTCTTCCAAGGCAAAGCTTCTTACTTTGAGGTAAAGTTTTTATTTTTCTTCTCTTTTCTCTTCATTTTCGTGCTCCATGGTCTCTTTGATGACCATGGATCCATTCTTTTTCCACCATTGGTGTTGACTCATTGTCTTGAAAATCCTAGGGTTTTGAAGGCTCAAAATCGAAATCACCAAGGAGCTAGAAGGAGACCATTTTCGTGATTCTTCCTTAGGTAAGAGGGAGATTACTCACTTCAACCAATTTTTGGTGGTGAGGGAACCTTGTGTGCTTGTTGATGGAGAAATCCATCTTTGTATACTCACTTTATTTAATAATTTTGCATGTTTATATATTATTGAATTGGATTGATGCTTGATTGGTAATCTTGGACATATTGGATGCGTTGAATATGCTTGATCATGTTAGGGTTGCTAAATGGAAAATTTGGAGTTTCTTACTGTAATATGGTGCCACGGTTTTGAATAGAATTTAGGGGTGTAAAATTGTTTTTGTACACCAATAAATGAAGCTTAAGTAATTAAATGTTGAATGATAACATTGAAATTGATGAATGGAAAATTTTAAAGGTTTAATAACCTAGGGAGAGGCCACGATTTTGACCTTGAGAATTGAGATATTGAAGTGGTTTTGTGTAAAATAAAATTTAAGTGATTAGATGTTGATTGGTTAAAGCATAAAATAAAAAGAAATTGGAACCTTGATCGCATAGGGAGGTCACGGCTTTAAAGAGAAAATTTTGAGGTAAAATGATGCTTTGATGCATCTTTGGAGATTTAAGAATCTAGAGACATGCATAACTTATAATTAAGTGGAAGAATTAAATTGGATAATAACACTTAAGAGGACCACGGTTTTGAAGGGTTGTTTAACCTAAAACCTTCATAATTGACCAAAGCTTAAGACTTTGAAATGTGAGGATCCATAATATGAACTTATGGTAATAGATGAACCATTGATGTAAATTGATGTGGGGAATTGATTTGATGTTATTGTGGATCCTATGTGGGCTAAGTACTTGTTCACTGTGTACTTGAGAAATGATTATGTATGCCATTATGGTATGCTCATGATGAATGCATCATTGATGAACATGTGTGATGTACATGGTGTCGTCATGCATATATGTTGTCCGTTAGACATTGTTGGAAAGGCCATGTTGCCTAGGAGTTTGAATAACACCTATGTGCGGGTGTGAATAGACTAGCGTAGGGTCATAGTGGTTGGCCCTGGGGACGTCGGGGTGCGGGTTTCTTACAATGGACAGTAGTAGCTCTGCTGAGTCTGTGGGATAAACCGATGCAAACGCACCGAGGATCCAGACCAAGACGCTGTCCTATATCGTGATCAACTGTTGAGGTGCCATGTATGAGCCATTTTGGTGCAAATATTTTTATATGATGAGCACACTATTTTAAGGCTGATGGTATACTGGCATTACTCCTTGATCATTCACTCTGAAAATGTTTATGTCTAGCTCCATGGAGTAGGAATTTTAGTACCATTTGCATTGTGAACTACCAGTCTCATAATTCATTGAGCATAAATATTTATAACTGTGAAATAATATCTGTTCTTATTACTATAATAATTACTTGGCTTATTTACTATTGATGATTCTTACTGCTGTTTAATATTATTTGCTTTTATTGTAAGTTTTAATTATCACTGTGTTTATATGTGGGCGTCTAGCGCCGTTCTATTTTCTTGCTGCCATTTTGGTACTGAAAGTTGGGTGTCTCACCTCTTTTTGTATTTTCTCTATTTTTTTGTATTTCTGTCGGATTGTGTACTTCTGAGAAGACGTTCGTGAGGAAGACAAGGAAACCCCTAAGTTTTCAGGTTTCTGGCCATATTACGACTAGAGTTGTTGAGGATGTCGTCACGCCCACGCCGCTTTTTGGGGTACGTGAAGTTGACCTTCCATGGAGGACCAGACTGCTGGCACTTACATGTGGAGATGGACCGCTGTGTCTACCGCGGGGAGCTAACGGTGTCCTTGTCTTGGGGTCGTTACGACGCCCCTGTGTTTGATTTTTCAGCTTTTGTTATTTGGGAGTTTCACCTACCCGTGAGGGATATGTGGATGGATATGTTATACACCCCTCAAGAGGATTCTTTCCTCTCCACTGCTCAGGCTTCTGCCCGGAAGTCGGTCACTCCGATGGTAATTTCGTCGGATGATAAGGACCCTGAGGAGGACCCAGCTACGGTCCCTTCTCGTCAGTCATAGGGGCTGATACTGTTGGTGGCTACTGATAGCTACCCGTTTATCTTTTTGGGGAAACCTGATGTTTTGTTGTTTAATGGGTGTATATTTGTATCTCTTGGGGTGGGTACATCTATTTTGCTTTTTGTAAATCATGATGTAAGTAAACAGGCTGATGCATATATATATATATATATATATATATTGATCTTACTCTGGTGAGAGGAGTGTTTATTGTAAGAGATAAGAGGAGTAAATGTTGACCATTAGATCTTACATGAATGGTCAAGATTAAAACATAAATGCATGTGACTTTTTTAAGTGGTCACATGACCTTTAAGTAACTTTTAATCTTGACCATCCATGTATGGTTGTATGGTCAAGATTTACTCCTCTCACCCTCTCACAATAACAACTTCTCTCACTAGATATGTCCCCTATATATATATATATATATATATATATATATATATATATATATATATATATATATATATATATATATATATATATATATATAATGTATGAATTTCAATACTGTGTCGATTTTACTGCATTTGTAATTATTGCTATCTTTTTACTGTTATTTAATAAAAAAAAATGTACGCATAATTCAATATTTGATCACTTGAAGTAATCCAAGAACGCAAATTATTTAATCATGTGTTAACAATGAACCAGGTCTAAATTAATCAAAGTAATCATTATTTTCACAAATTTTTATTTCGTTTCTTAGTACTATGGTGTGACACTCCTTCTTCGCAGTATTAAGAAAAATGGGCGTTACAAGAATCAAGTAAGGAAGGGAAAAGCTAAGGCTTCATCATCCTCACTGTAACACCCTTGTGAGGATGTCACATTTATGAATGCAATGAAATAAAATAAATAAAACCTTACCTAAGTTATAAAATATTTGATACATAGATAAATATGAGTTGCAAAATTTTTCCTTTTTATACTGGATATCATTAAGTAGAATAACACAGAACATAAAATAAAGCAAACTATTATCATACTCCATAATATACATATGATTTTGTCTTCAGTTATACAAATAATTTACAACTATAAATATTTAAATAAAGCAGTAAAAACTTAGTATAATACAAAACATAGACATGCCCAAGTGCACATCAAAGAGTTCTAACCCTCCGAAGGATCACTCTCAGAGGAAACCTCAGGTGATAGAAATCTAGGATGTCTCACAACTCTACGGACTAGTGTCCGTGCTGTTGATACTATACTGATCTCACTAGGGGTACGGAAAAGTCCTCCCTAGTGACGCCTCAGATCCAAAGGCATCTCCAGATGTAGGTACAAAGCAGTAGTAAAGACTGGCTTAACATCCAACTCTCCACGTAAGGACATAGTCAAACGTCCCAAGTAGATCACTGATCCTCAATCCTCGTGCAATTGCCAGGCCTCCGAGCCTCCATGAAACTCCAATCTCACAAAACCTAGGAATCCTGGCAACGCCATGATCACAAAATTAGTCCAAAGGATATGGATGATCAGATGGCTCGCACTCGTCAAACTGATCACCCGTCTGTTGTTGCTCCTCCTCAGGATACACAATCACAAGAGGCTGTTCCTCTACCTCTTCCTTAAACTCTTTACAGAAATAAAATAATAATATAGAAACACATACAAATAAAGAGGTGAGACAATCATACATCAATACCAGCATGGTAAATAAGAAAACGACAGTACAACAGATATCACAGTTTAATACAATAAAGCATACCATAACATCATAGATAATAGCACAATGTAACACAAGAATTGCATACCACAGTATCATAAATAACAACTCAATTCAACACATCATATAATATCACAAATAATAATGTTATGATGTATGACACAAATGCAAATGCAATATGACTCAATCCTACTCCATGGAGCTAGACGCAGACATCAGAGAGAATGACCCAAAAAGAACTATCAGTACTTCAGGCTGCCCAACCAAACTATTACACTGTCAAACGTCGTGTCTATAGCCCACAGTCCAACATTGTGCAGTAGTACATAGTCTAAACATGTCGTGCACTACAGGCATTGTATTAAACAGTCTTTCAAAGATCTCGATTAAGTATAGTGCGTGTCAAGATAATTAGTATGTTGCCAGTTACCACGACCCAGAGGAGCGACCAACTGTTCACATGTGGAATACTCTGCACACTAATGCCTCCAAGTTCACACAAGATGAACCGCACTATGCTTATCACACCGACAACACGGTGTAATTCGTCTCGTCAATCAATCGCCAATATCAACCAAATTGGCCCAACTCTTGATGCATGAATAAGAACTATAATTACCAAATTACCCTTAGTTTCCAAATATTATCATATTTACAAAAATACCCTCAATCTCAAAAATTCCAATATATAGTACGTCACCACTTGACAGTACCATATCTCAACGTGTCTGGGTCCACCACTTTGGCCCGACAGCACAACTTGCTATTCCAATTAATCGCGTAGAAATTTTATCGTGTTTTTACAATCGCATCGCTTTTACAAACGTTTTTAAATCGCATAAATATATTTTGCTATTTTTAAAATCGCATAGTATTTTTAAATTATTTTCTCAATCGCGTAAGATTTTTAAATCGTTTTCTTAATCGAAAAGCTTTAAAATCTCTATTTTAAAAATGCGTAAGCTATTTTTAATACTTTTAAGCTACGTAGAATATTTCCTTACGTTATAGATATATTATAAAATGTTCTCTTTTACTTGTCTGTTTCTAATAAATTTTGACAGCATTTTGTCTATAAAATCTATTAAAATTGTGTTTTCTATGATTTTCCTTTAAAAATTCCTTTGTTTAGTTTATTACTACAAAAAACACCTTGAAAATTGTCATTATACTTTAAAACTCAAAGGTAAGTATTTTTCAAGAGTTTTGTTTATTTCTTTTCTATACCATATTTCTAATAAAAATTTGTTTGCTTCTTTAAGTCTTGAAAATCCATTGCAAATGTATTCTTTTTAGGTTAAACATCTAGTCTACACTTAGAAAATAAATTTTGGATTGATTACACATTAAGAAGGCATGTTGGCCAAATTTAACAAAACCTTGGCATTTGATCTTTGGATCATTTCGCATCTTCTAAATCAATTTGGACTTCATTAATTTACCTAATTCCATTAAATCCTTCCTTTAGAAATTGGTTGAGAACATTTTGGTCCTCTTTTCTTATTAAGGCCGTGAGCCCCTTTGGTGTTCTTTGGAATACTCATGCATTCCTTACATATTATTCACATCCTACATTAATAAGCATACATTTATCCACACATGCAATATATTTTAAAGCTATAGACATGCATACAAATAATCTCGAACACAAGTAGGAAAGCATTTAAACAACCAAACAAGTGAATCCTTATGGATTCTTCACACACATACAATCCATTTCCTCATCACCACACATGGTTGATGAGATTAAATCTCCCTCTTACCTTAAAGGAAGATAACTCCTTCTAATCCTTCTCCTATGGTTTTCGTGTGGCTTCCTCAAAAACCCTAGCAACCTTAAACAAATTTTAAAGAGTTATAACAATAGGAGAAAAATATAAACCATGGATCAATCATGGCTTAGAACCTTAGAAATGAAGTTAGAAATGGAAAACAAGAATCTTCACCTTGTAGGAAAAATCTCCAAACTGATTTTCCAAGCTCAAGATGAATTTGTTTTTTGAAGAAACCTCCAACTAGAGATGTTCTTAGAATGTTGTTTGGGTTTGAGAAAGTAGGTTGGATGAAATTTTTGAAGGTTGGATGATGGTGTATGGGTGTTTGGCCGAATGGTCTTCAAAGGAGAAAGCAAGAGAATGATTCTTGGTGTTCTTGGAGAAAAGAAAGATTAGAGATGAAAAATGACTAAGTTGATGTTCTCTTCACTATGCATGGCCGTTCACTTCATCAAGGGAGATGGCCACCTTGTTTGACTTCTCCTAACACCTAATAGCCCTAGATTTGATCAATGGTTGATATCAAAGCTTAGCCTCCAAGCTTGTCTCTCATTGGTGCATGAAAACCTAGTCATCCAAGTGACTAAGCCTTTCTTGAATACTCCAGAAGCTTCTTGGCCGAATGGCCCTAAGGAGAGCAAACTAAGTTTGTGCTCACTTAAGCCATCTAGTTACATTTACGTGCATTTAATTAATTTGTTTAGTTACTTGCCTAACTATATAGTTACTTAGGTTAACTAGGTTAGTCTTGATATTTTGATAACATCATCTAACTAAGACTTAACTAGATAGCTAACTAGGTTTACTTCACTTAGTTACTACATAAGCCTTCTATGTTAACTTAGTTAGGTTTTAAGCTAACTTGGTTAAGCCTTCTAGTCTTAATCTAACAAGTCTAACCATTTTTGTGGACTTGATTCCTATTGGTCTAGAAATTTCAAGCCTACATTGTTGACTTGTTCATATTGGCTTAGAATTTAGTCTAGGCAGAAATGTTGACTGGTTCACTAAACGCAGGTCCCACAGACTTTTCCAGGTCCATGGTAATTTTGGTTAGATTTCTACTGTTTTTAAGATAGTAGGTACTGTCAAATAAAATAATATTATAATAATATAAAATTATTTTATTACACAGTTAAATCCTAAAAATTAAAGATTAATATTTGTATCACTCGGAATTGGGTTTAGTAAGATCCCCCAACTCCGAATAATTAAAATAAGATTTTTTCGGCTAGAAAATTATTATTTTCCTGACTCAGAGTAAATCACACAAAACACTCGAATATAATCACGAAACAGTCAAATAAATTTTATAACATACAGAAAACATAAAACAGTATAATTAGGACAAAACTATCATTTATCCAAAAGTTGGGGTGTTACAACTCTCCCCCACTAACAAAAATTTCGTCCCCGAAATTTGTCGTACATCAGAACAATTGAGGGTATTGCTTCCTCATTTTGTCTTCCAACTCCCAGGTAGCATCACCCATTACGTCATTCTATATCACCTTTACTAGCTTGATCATCTTCCCTCGAAGCTGCTTAACTCTCATGTCCTCTATTCTAATAGGAAGTGTCTCATACGTTAAATTATTTTTCAGCTACACTTCGTCGGGTTGTATAACATGCGTCGGATCAAGAATATATTTCCTTAGTTGAGACACATGGAATAAATTATGTAGATTGGCTAGAAAAGGTGGTAAAGCTATCTGGTAAGCTACAGGACCTATCTGTTGAATAATCTGATAAGGCCCAATAAACTTAGGAGTAAGCTTCTTGGATTTGATAACCCTTCCGACACCAGTCGTAGGTGTTACTCACAAGAATACATGTTCACCTTCCTCAAATTCAATAGGTCGCCTTCGCTTATCAGTAGAGCTCTTTTGTCGACTTTGAGTCATCTTCATCTTTTCTTGTATCATCTTCACCTTTTCTGTAGTCTGTTGCACAAGATCTGGTCCAATAGTCATACTCTCTCCATCTTGATACCAACACAAAGGTGTTCGGCATCGTCGTCCATACAAAGCTTCATAGGGTGCCATCCCTATACTTGAGTGAAAACTATTGTTGTAGGTGAATTCTATCAAAGATAAAAATTCATCCCAACTCCCTCGTTGTTCCAACACACAAGCGTGCAACAAGTCTTCCAAAGACTGTATTGTCCTTTCTGTCTGACCATCAGTCTGCGGGTGATAAGCAGAGCTCAATCGCAGTTTGGTTCCCATTGCCTCTTGCAAACCTCGCCAGAACCTTGACGTAAACTTTTAATCTCTGTCAGAAACTATACATGTAGGTACACCATGCAGTCTAACAATTTTGCTGATGTACATTTGGGTTAACTTCTCCAATGAATACTCAATATTGATTGGCAAGAAGTGTGTTGACTTCGTAAGCCTATAAACTATAACCCATATAGAATCATGTCCTTTTCTTGTTCTTGGCAATCCAGTAACAAAATCCATTGAGATACTATCCCATTTCCATTCTGGAATAGCTAACGATTGTAACATACTGGCAGGTCTTTAATGTTCCACCTTTGCCTTCTGACAAACGAGATAAGACGCCACACGTTTCGCTACGTCTCTTTTCATCCTTGGCCACCAAAACATCTGCTTCAAGTCTTGATACATCTTAGTCATTCCCGGATGTATACTCAAATCACTAGTATGAGCTTCATCCAAAATTGCCTTTTTAAGTTCGGGATCATCAGGTATACAAATTCTTCCCTCAAACCTTAAGATTCCATCAGGCCCTTCCTCCACCGTCGCCTTATGACCTTGCTTCAAAAATTCCTTTTCATTTTGCAAAAACGCATCCTCACCCTATTTATCTCGAATCACATCTAGCAATTCATTCAAGATCACAACCTTACCTAGACGAATCTTTCCAAGTACCAATTCCACTAACAACCATAGATCTCTAAATTGGTTGATCAATTCCTCCTCCTTTATCATCATTGTAGAAACACTGATCACCTTTCTGCTCAAGGCATCCGCTACCACATTCACCTTTCCTGGATGATATTTAAGTTGAAAATCATAGTCCTTCAAGAATTCCAACCATCGCCTCTGCCTCATATTCAATTCCTTTTGATCAAACAAGTATTTCAAACTCTTGTGATCACTAAAGACATTGAATATAGCTCCATACAGAAAATACCTCCACATTTTCAATGCAAAAACCACTGTGGTTAGTTCCAAATCATGCGTTGGATTGTTCCTCTCATGAACCTTCAACTGTCTAGAAGCATAAGTCACCACATTCTTATTTTGCATCAACACACATCCTAACCCCTGGTAAGAAGTGTCACAATACACTTCAAAGGACTTGTTAGGATCCGGTAG
Source organism: Ormosia emarginata (assembly GCA_029884605.1). Taxonomy (NCBI): domain Eukaryota; kingdom Viridiplantae; phylum Streptophyta; class Magnoliopsida; order Fabales; family Fabaceae; genus Ormosia; species Ormosia emarginata. The sequence continues at coordinate 17,842,276 of JAQQTP010000074.1, read as the reverse complement.
AATTAGCACTGGTGCAGTCGTCAATCTTTTCTTCAACTCTTGGAAACTTGCTTCACGTTCCTCCATCCAATCAAAAGCTTGACTCTTCCTCGTGAGCTACGTAAGCGGTCCAACTATCTTGGAAAAACCTTCTATGAACCTCTGGCAATATCCAACCATTCCAACAAAACTTTGGACTTCCGTCACTGTCTTAGACCTTTCCCATTGCAAAATAGTCTTCACCTAGGATGGGTCTACCGCAATACCTTCCTTAGAAATCACGTGAGCTAAAAATTGAACTTCCTCCCACCAAAACTCATACTTTGCCAATTTTGCATACAGTTTCTTATCTTTCAAAATCTGGAGAACGATATAGAGATGTTCAACATGCTCTTCCTTAAATTGAGAATAAATCAGAATGTCATCGATAAAGATAACGATAAATTTGTCTAGATATGGACAAAAAATCTTATTCATATAGTCCATGAATATTGTAGGATCATTCGTCACTCCGAACGGTATCACTTGATACTCATAATGCCCGTAACGAGTTCGAAAAGCTGTCTTAAGCACATCATCTACCTTGACACGAATCTAATGATAACCTGATCGCAAATCTATCTTAGAGAAAATAACTACTCCATTCAACTGGTCCATCAAATCGTCAATTCTCGGGAGTGGATACTTATTCTTTATAGTAACCTTGTTCAACTGGCGATAGTCTACACAAAGATGAGAAGTTCCATCCTTTTTCTTGACTAGAAGCATTGGTGCTCCCCACAGTGAAACACTCGGTCGCACAAATTGTTTCTCCAATAGTTCCTCTAATTGCTTCTTCAACTCTACCAGTTTCGCTGGCGACATCTGATACGGTGCAATCGATATAGGACCAACTTCTGGTACCAAATCGATAGAAAACTTGATCTCCCTTTCTAGTGGCAAACCAGGTATGTCATCAGGAAAAATCTCTGGAAATTCATTGGCGACAGGAATAGTATTCACATCTTTCTCACATTTGACTTCTAGATAAGATAATAACATATATCCCTGAGCTCCATCTCTCAACAATGATTTGGCTTTAACAACAGTCAAAAATCCAGAACTTTCTTCCTTAGGAAAAATTATGGTTTTGTTTGCACAATCTATAAGGATATCGTTAGAAGATAACCAATCCATTCCTAATATTACATCTGTCTCAACAAGAGGCAAACAAATTAAATTGACCGAAAACACACGATCCTTTATAATAATAGGACAATTCAAACATATCTTGGATGTAACTACAAGCTTGGCAGTTAGCATAGAAACAATCAATTGAAAACTCAGAGAAGACACAGGCAGTTTCAATCATTCCACACAATCATATGCAATAAATGAATGTGTTACACCTAAATCATACAACACAGTCAGAAGATTACCTTCAATGGCACCTTCCCCCTGAATAAGATCCTCAGACTGAGAAGCTTTAGTTCCAGTCATTGTATATACTCGCCCTACAGACTGTGACTGAGTAGCACGAACATTACCCACAGCAGGCTTCCTCTCCGGTTGAGTGCAATCCCTAGAAACATGTCCAGGTTGTCTACAATTAAAACAGATTATCCCTCTGATTGAATAATCTTTAGATATATGGCCACTATTTCCACATTTAAAACACCTTGGCGTAAACGCCACATTCTGACCAGCTTTGTTACCACTAGAACTTCCCCCAATAGGTGGACTTTGAGGTGGATTCCCCGGTGGTCTCGTATAAGGCTTGCGCTGAAATCGGCTATTATTACTATTACCTCCTCTTTGGAACCTAGTAAGTCCAAAGTTGCGATTTCTCGGATCTCTTGATGGCTCTAACTCCTCAGTCGTCTACATGTGTCTATCAAGCAGAAAACTGTGTCATCCTCATGGGTAGCACTCCATGCTTCAGCTCTACCCTTAATCCTTTTTCAAACTTAAGACATTTCCATGCCTCATCAGGTTGAATTTGAAAGTACCTTGAGAATTGTGACAAGCTCTCAAACTTGGCTGCATACTCCCCAACAGTCATGTTGCCTTATCGTAAACCAAGAAATTCCATCTCCTTGGTATGTCGGGCACTTGCAGGAAAGTACTTTTCCAAAAATACCTCACTAAACACCTCCCACGTAATTTCAGTCCCTTCAGCTTGTAATAATCGGTGGGTTACTCTCCACCAATTTTCACCATCTCCTCTTAGCATAAAGGTAGCATACGTCACCTTTTTATTGTCGACGCATCCCATTCCTTAAAATACTCTTTCCAAGTCTTGTATCCACAGACTTACCTTCTCAGGGTCAAACTCGCCTCTGAACTGCGACGGGTTATTGCGCCTAAACTCAGACAAATTTAGAGCATTAATAATCGCATCTTGCTATTGAGCTACCCTATGATTTTGTTGAGTTATCACTTCTGCCATTCACTGCATAGCCTCTGCAGCTGCAATCATTGGGTTCATATTACGATTCGCGTTCGTACGCGTTCCTCTTCCGCCAAACATCTTCTTTCTTCAATCATAACAAAACAAAGTTAAATGTATCCTTTCGAAAATAAATCACAGAGAATCACACAACACAAGCAAAAACAGACCCAACCACAACCCCAAAAGACTCTAACTTGGGCTCTAATACTCACCATCCTTAATCCAAGAGGTATGGGTGTTTGATCTTCAACTTCATCTTTTCTTTCTTTTTTATCACTATTTTAGAGGCTTGCATGGGCGGTTGGAAAGGATTTTGAGAGTTGTATTATTATTCCCATTGAGATTATTATGTAAGTGCTGCAAAATATTATTTGAAATTATAGCTTGATCTCGAATAGCATTTGTTATTTCTCCTAAAGTATTCCACATCCTTTGATTAGGAACATTCTCATCTTCTGTGGAAGTATTCCTAGTTCTGGTACATCTAGGCGGTGCCATTATATTGTTGCACACATAGACAATTAATTATTGAGATGATTAGTATCAATAATATTATTGTTGTGGCTAGGAATAAATCACATCACACTAAGCCCGATATGCACCTATTACTATGCATACCATCTATAAAATTTTCATAGGGAATAAATTTTAAATCAGGTCAAGACCATACTAATTTTATCGACACAGGCACACCCTAGACTATTGCTTTGATACCATAATATAACATTCTACCAGTAATTTGTCTAAATTTTAATTTTTATACTCAATAATTTATACGTGCTTATTCATTCCTTTATTTATTATTTTTTTATTACTTAATGCTGGTACAATATTACGTAACTTCATTATTTATTTGAATTTCTAATTAAATATGTGTTGTGGTTAACTACGTAATGGAATTCATTAAATATTGGAATTAGATTAGTTCTATTTACCAAATATAAATTTAAGTTGTTTATAACTCTTATTGTAAACATCTAATGGAACACCATAAATAAAAGAAAATAGTAGAAAACATAACAACACACTAACTGTATTTATGTTTAAGATTTACATATGGTGTGCTGATACATTTGTCCAATTTTTTTTTTCAAACCCTGACTAGGTTTAAAATTCAAAAGAGACATCTAAATTGTCAGAATCAGCAATATCAGTCGGTACATAAGTAGACAAACACACCCAAAAGCATCCAAGTCAACTATTTACATCTACATATAACCATATCATGCACACGTATCAGTAGTCAGAATAATGCATGATGAAGTATCATATATTAATGCCATTAATTACTATACATATTTCTCCCATGGTAGGGTGAAAGACACATTGAGCATCAATGTCAATTAACAACGTGATATGCACCATTTGGATCCTCTGAGCATAACAGATAAAGGGGTCAGAATTTAAAATTCTCAGTAGAGTAATCATACAATTAATAAAAGCATTTAATTTGAACTCTGTTATGTTCAGCTGCATTCACTGCAGAAAATAATTTCAAACAGACTACTACATAATTATACTTTATATCAAGAAAATATACTAAATAATATTATTTCACAATCCACTAAATTCTTACTTTTCTTCTTGCTCACATAACAATCTTATTTCATATTCCTTTATATCTTTCTTATCTTCTTGCTCACATGACCCATAACATACCACATAGCAGAGATCTTACACTTTCTAGGGCGTCCCCTAGCTCATTGGTCATTTCCCTTGTAACATCCCAAAAATTAATAATTTCATGACAAATAATAGTTTTATAATATTTATGATTTATGGGAATTTTTCTGGATTTTTCTGAGAACGTGAAATATTTTAATATTATTCATCGTTTTGCATGCACACTGAGCGGAGCTAGGAAAAAGAGATATTTTTCTTTAGAACATTAAGCTGTGGAAACGTGGACGGGGGATCTTACTAAACCCGAGGCCAAACACGGTTTATGAGGTTTCACGTTTTTTGAGAAATTTTAACAGATAAAATAATAATCGCTGTGTAAATTTTATTTGTCAGATAAATTAATACTGACTTCGATCAACTGTAACAATTGTCTACTAAATAATAACATGTATTAAAAGCCTTATCATGTTATCCAAAATCTGCTTTGTCTCACATCCATTAGCTTTATTTTCAAAAGAAAGATTGATTTAATCCAAGCTTGTAAAAAGGGAAGCTTCCAAGAAATTTCCTCCAATTACACATTTCTCTCTCTTCCCTCCCCACTCACTCCACGGCAGACACACTCTTTTGGGAGAGTCAAAAGTGTTTTCTAACTTTTTTCACATCATTTCCATTTCAAATACATAAAAACACTTGATATTTTTCTCTCTCCTCATTCTCTTCAAACACTTTTCTCTTCTTCTCTTCTTCTTCCTTCCCCACGGTGCACACACACATTGGAGATCATGTCCATTGTTTGCTAAACAAATCACATTCCTTGTTTCCTTCCACCATTCCAAGGCCATTCTCTTTGGTGGTCATCCCTTGGTTCTTCTTCTTCTTCTTCTTCTTCTTCTTCTTCTTCTTCTTCTTCTTCTTCTTCTTCTTCTTTTTCTTCTTCTTTTCTTCTTCTTCTTTTTCTTCTTCCATTTTCCACCATTGAAGCTAAAGCTTGAAGCTTTTAAGATAAAGTCTTCACCTTTCTTCCATTTTCTTCTCATTTTCATTTTTCTTAGTCACCTATGTGATCAAGAACTCATTTTTCCATGATTTGAGTGGACATTGTGGAAATCACTCACATTAGTGTTTTCTTCAAGAAGGAAAACAAAAATCAAGAGCAAAATGGAGTAGCACCATTGTGTTGCCTTCAAATAGGTAAGAGGGAGATGATCCTCTTCAACCAATCTTGGGAGTAAGGAAATGTCTTGTGTGGGTTGTTGTTGATTAATGAATTCATGTATGGATTTCTCTCTTTGTTATGTTGTTTTTCTTCCTTTTTCACAATGGTGTATTTGGTTGGATTTGTATGAGTTATTCACCGCCTTTATGTGATTTTGGATGTATGTTTGAGTTAGTTTGATGTTGAGAATGTTATGGATTAATTTGGTTTGAGTTTAGATGGCTTAAAGACCATTTTCTGCAAGTTTATGCGTGGTAATCAATTACACAGCATCTATAATCGATTACCAAGCCTCTGGAGTTACAAAATCATGTTTCTGGGAATCACGTAATCGATTACATACTGTTTGTAATCGATTATAGAGGTTCTATCCAGCAGGTAATCGATTACCAAAGCTGTGTAATTGATTACCAGGTCCCTGGAGTTATGAATCGTGTTTCTGGGAAGCTATGTAATCAATTACATTCAACCTGTAATCGATTACAGAGGTTCTGTCAAGCTGGTAATCGATTACTAGATGCATGTAGTTGATTACCAGGATCCTAAAATAAGATTTTTAGTTGAAAATGATGAAAACATGGTTCCTTATCTCTTGTAACTCAAACATAAATCTTAAACCCTAGATTCAAGGATTTTATTTCACTTGAATGTGATAGGATTATATATCCAAACCAATGATGGAGAAATGATTTTGAAAAATGAAATTTTTGGATCCATAATATGGAAATTGTGGTATGCGTGGAACGATGGACATGTATATGTATTGATATTGAATTGTTTGACGCAATTGTGAATTCCTATGTGGGGACCAAATACTTGGTGAGATATGATATGTTGGTGATAAGAAATGACGATATGCCATTGAGGCAATGCTTTTGATATGATGTATTGACATTGAGAAATTAATACTATATTATTGTAGGTTCGTGTTTGGCACTAAAATTATGTCGATGCTTAAGTTGGCCAAATTGTCGCATGTATGAGATATTTGTTATTATGGTTGAATATACATGATTGTGCATGGAGTCATCATGCATTGGATAATTGCTCAGTCGATGACTGTTAAAAGGCTGGATGAGCCTATGATTATGAATTAAGTTAATGCATTGAACAATTTGCTCAGTCTATGACTGTTAAAAGGCTGGATGAGCCTATGATTATGCATTGAATCAGTATGCATTGAACAAATTGCTCAGTCAATGACTGTTAAAAGGATGTATGGGCCTATGAATACGAACCGAATAATGTGGTCAGTGATGGATCTATGGGGGGTCGTAAGGCGCGGTGTATACCGATTGCACACAATTACGAGCCCGACAAATCGTTATTCTTTACGCAGTGAACTATTGAGAATTAAATAGTGTGATTTGTGATGGATTTGATTGAGGACCGTAAGGCACGGTGTATACCGATTACATGCATTACGCGCCTGATAATCACTAATCTTTTTATGGTAAATGAGCGAGAATTGGATAGTGTGATCCCGTGGTAGGATCTGATTGAGGACCATGAGGCGCAGTGGTTCATTTTGTGATGATGTTATCACTTTCTTATACCCCTGGCAATGATAAACCGTTGCAACGCATCATGCGCCTGACAAGCACTTTTCTTTTCGTGGTCTAGCATAGACTGTCATTAAGGAAGACAAATCTTCCAGAACGTTCATATTTGAAATGAAATAGAAATCTTGGTATCAAGTGCACATGCATTGTGAGTCGGCATTGAGAGTCAGCATTGTGAGTCAGCATATCATACGGCACTCTTTCATATGACAATTATATTATTGTGATATTGATGCCATGATTATCTGGAATGTTTTAATTGTCCAATATTTGAGACTCTGTTGACTGCTTGGGGTATTATTGATGTTACCTGTTATTGTTGATTCTTACTGCTATGTGTTGTTGTCTTGCTCTTACTGTTCATTCTATTCTCACTGTTGATGAATATAACTGCTGAAATGCTATGTGGACACTCTGTACCATTTTATTTTTTTACTGCCATAATTGGTAATGTAAGTAGGATGTCTCACCTCTTTCTTATATTCTTGTATTTCTGTTATATATATATTTAATAAAAGATCATGAGGAAGAAGATGAGGGGCCACACCTTTGCTGATTGGATTGGGACGGTTCATTATTCTCAATTTGGCGTCTGGATAAGATCCATTCGGTTACATACGATTACAACTTTGTGGGGGCATTGATGCCTGTCGTGTCAACTGGGACACCGAGCGTCACGTACATATGGGGTTGCAGCTTTGTCTGCTAGTAGTGCCTATCCCAAGGATTACTACTTTTCCCCTTTAGTGTTTTGTTTCTGCTATATTCTACTTGACTATGTAAGTACTATACCTTGTGTTATCAGTGATTTGTGTTAAGAATGACTTATATTTATATACAAAATATGTATTTATTTCAGTGGTTATGTATAAAATGGTTGGGCACTAATTATGTTCTATTTGAGGCTCCTACTTTCTATTTATGCATAATAGAAATAACTTAAACTTTGAAATTACTGTGATTGGAACTGTGACACACCTAGATTTAGTAACTGTGGTATAATGACGATTGTGTTGTGGTTGTTAGATCTAGGTGTGTTACATTAGGTGGTATCAGAGCAGTTCATCCTGTTGAGCCGGGGTATGGACTTGCTATGTTTAGGCATATTAGAATTTCATCTGTTGTGCACTTCTTTGTCTCTTGATTGAGATAATGGGAAAAGAATGCATGGCTTGCCATAGGCTGAATGTTAGTAGCCACTGTTATACAGTTGTATGATATTGAGGACTGGCCTACTCAATATGTAATGTTCTGTGTGTATAGGAAACTATGACTTCACCGAGGCGTATTATACTAAGAAAATAGGAGTTCTTTTTGTAAGAAGATAAAAAGGTTTTGGAAAACCGATCTTCTGGAGAAAGAAATAATTGGTGTAAGTTTAGTTCGAGGAGCTATTTGGTGGTTAACGACTTGCAAGAGGTTACACCATTGGAGATAAAATGAAGAAGCTCGAGTTGGAGACTGTTAGGATCTGTGAATCGAATTTGTCTTGTTTGAATTGTGTGATTCTGTGTGTTTGATCTCCAAAAAGAGACGACGTTGTTTGAATTAATTACGTTTATTTTGTTGTGTTATGTCCTTGTCCGTCTTCAAAGAAAGTCAATGGCTCATGGTAGAGGTACGCGTGTGGGCGCAGGACCAAACAATGGGAGCATGACTGCGACTGCAGAGGAAATGCAGATGATGGTTGATGTGACAACTCACCAGAATCTGAGGGCCGAACAATAGTGAGGACTGGAGGTTAAGGTCCCAAATCTGTTGAAGGAAATTCAAACTTGGGATAACCTTGAACTCCAAAATCCCGAAGGAGAATGATAAAAAGGTCAATTGGTTTAAGCAAAAACCGTGTTCTCGATTGTTTGGGAAACAACAAAAAACATCCAGTTCATGGAGAAAGTGCTAGTGCCAATGTATCCAGTCAGACCTCGACATCTTTACCAAAGCGTAAGAAATGCGGAAAGGAGCACCTAACAAGGAATTGTACAATGGCAGGAATCATCTACTTTAAATGTGGAAAGCCTGGACACGTTTCTCGCAACTATAATCAAGCAAAGGTAGAGTATTCAGTCAATGCCGCAAGAGCTGTGGAACTGCAGGCAAAAGGCAGAATTTATACCTGGGTGAAACTGAGGTCTTTAAATTCGAAGATCTAAACAATGGAAGTTATACCCCAAAAGACGATCTCGTAATTGTACTGTATAATTCTGGGGGCAACCCTTCCTTTTGCAGTTTGTAACTGTATAGATCATTTGAATTCATCTGTGTTTTCATTAGCTTGACCCAACTACTTTTATTTTTACTACCAAGAGTTATCGTTGACGCTAAAGCCTGTTTAATCTGTCCTGTTTCTATTTAAGATTGAATTCGTTGTTAAGTTGATTTGTATACCTAGGTTCACACTTACTAGAATTTATGATTCTAGGACTAGATCGATTATTTTCCTAATTATGTTCTGCTAGATCATTCCAATGAAAACCTTAGTGATTCTTGAGGCTAAGGCTTTTGAATTCGTGACGGCCAACAAAGTCAAAACTTTGTAAGGAAAGGAGCCTAAGAATATATGTCAGTATCTTCCTTAGAGGACAAAAGCAAAGAGAATATAAATGTCACTTTTGTAGTCAAAGAGTTTCGCATGATGAGTTACAGTGCTGTCAGTCAAGGAGAATAATGGATCAGCGAGAAGGGAGTCGTTGTTATCTCCAAGATAGATGTATGTTTTGATTCTCATTAAATTCGTGGGAATTTGAGGATGTTCTCCAAAATAGTATTTCAAATGCATTATGGACATTATGGATATCTCGTAATGCCGTTCGGAGTAACAGATGCTCCTGTCGTATTCATGGATTACATAAATTGGATCTTCTGTTCTTACCTAGAACAAAATTATCGTTGTCATTAATGATGGCATTCTGATCTATTCTCGAAGATATGAAGAGACACGTTGGACACCTTGGTATAATTTTCTAGATTTTGAAGGAAAAGAAGTGAATGCCAAGGTATCAGAGTACGAATTCTCGTTTGAGGAGGTTCAGTTTTGGATTATGAAATCCCAAATGGAGGAATCGTTGTAGATTCACAAAAGATTGAAGCAGTTCTTCAAAGGGAAAGACTGGAGACCGTAAAGGAGATTCATAGCTGGTGGGATTAGTTGGTTGTTATCGAAGGAGTATCGATAGATTCTCCAAGATAGTGGGACATCTTACTCAGCTTACAAGAAGAGAATCAAAACTATTATGGGATAACACGCATGAAGAAAGTTTTCCCAGGATTGAGGAAACATTCAAAGACTCGCCAGTTTTGGTCCTACCCGATTCCAATGAGACATTTGAAGCGTTTCGTGATACTTCACATCAAGGTCTAGGATGTGTGTTTATGCAAAGTTGGGAAGTTGTGGCTTACGCCTCAAGGTAGTTGAGGGTGCATGAGAAGAATTACCCGATCCATGACTTATAATTAACCACTATTGTATCTGCTTTGAGAATATAGAGACACATTCTACATGGAGCAATATTCAACACCCTTAGTAGTCACAAGAGCTTGAAGTATTTATTCGACGAGAAGGAACTAAACATGAGGCAGAGAAGGTGACTAAAGATTTTGAAGGAACATGATTTCTAACTTTAGTGTCATCTTGGAAAAGCAAACGTCATGGCGGACGCTTTGAATTGGAAACTACCTAATACCTTCATTATGATGGTCAAGAAGGAGGAATTAATAGGGTAATTCGAGGACAGGTTGTTGTCATTGGAAATGACACCAGATGAGGTATATATATAGTCGCTATTTCGAAGGGTCTATTGGGAAGGATTCAAGAGAAGTAGAACAGTGACCAATTTCTACAAGACAAGGAGCTATTAAGGCAAGGCAGGGTGTCATAATGTGAGGAAGGAGCTCGATGGAATCCTAGTGTTCACGAGTAAGGGTTGTATACCAGATGATTCAGGACTTAAGGAGTTTATTTTCAATGAAACTCACGACGGTAAATCGAGTTTACACACCAGAACGACCAAGATATATCAAGATCTAAAACAGAAGTAATGATAACAAGGGATGAAGAGAGACGTTGCTAAATGTGCGTCATCTTGTCTAAGTTTCCAGCAAACTCACTCCTAAATTCTTCGGGCTGTATCAAATTCTTTTTCGGATTGGTCTAGTAGCCATAACTAATTTTTTTGTCATCCTTTCTTTCAAGATCTTCACAACATTTCCCATATGTCATAGTTGCGAAAGTGTATCCCCGATCCGGTCATGTCATCAAACTGGATACAGTACAATTAAGAGAGGATTTGATCTATGAAACACTTCCTGTAAAGGTCAAGGTTTGGAGCGCAAAGTAACACTGAGGCAAGGAGATTACACTAGTTTGGGTGTTTCATTCCTGGTATCAGAGAGGTGTGACGTAGAAGTTAGAAGATAAGATGGAGGAACAACATCTATACTTATTCTAAGGAATAAAATTTCGAGGACGAAATTTTTGTTTGATGGGGAGTGTTGTAACATCCCGAAAATTAATAATTTCATGAGAAATAATCGTCTTATAATAATTATGATTTTTGGGAATTTTTATGGATTTTTTTGAGAACGTGAAATATTTTAATATTATTCCTCGTTTTGAATGCACACTAAGCGGAGGCGGGAAAATAAGATATTTTTTCCGAGAACCTTGAGCTGTGGAAACGTGGACGAGGGATCTTCCTAAACCCGAGGCCAGGCACGGTTTATGAGGTTTCACATTTTTTGAGAAATTTTAACAGATAAAATAATAATCGCTGTGTAAATTTTATCTGTCAGATAAATTAATACTGACTTCGGTCAACTGTAACAGTTGTCTACTAAATAATAACATGTATTAAAAACCTTATCACGTTATCCAAAATCTGCTTTGTGTCACATCCATTAGCTTTATTTTCAAAAGAAAGATTGATTTAATCCAAGCTTGTAAAAAGGGAAGTTTCTAAGAAATTTCCTACAATTACACAATTCTCTCTCTTCCCTCCCCACTCACTCCACGGTAGACACACTCTTTTGGGAGAGTCAAAAGTGTTTTCTCACTTTTATCATATCATTTCCATTTCAAATACACAAAAACACTTAATATTTTTCTCTCTTCTCCTTCTCTTCAAACACTCTTCTCTTCTTCTCTTCTTCTTCCTTCCCCACAGTGCACACACACATTGGAGATCATCTCCATTGTTTTCTAAACAAATCACATTCCTTGTTTCCTTCCACCATTCCAAGGCCATTCTCTTTGGTGGCCATCCCTTGGTACTACTACTACTACTTCTTCTTCTTCTTCTTCTTCTTCTTCTTCTTCTTCCATTTTCCACTATTGAAGCTAAAGCTTGAAGCTTTTGAGGTAAAGTCTTCACTTTTCTTCCATTTTCTTCTCATTTTCATTTTTCTTGGTCACCTATGTGATCAAGAAATTATTTTTCCATGATTTGAGTGGACATTATGGAAGTCACTCATATTAGTGTTTTCTTGAAGGAGGAAAACGAAAATCAAAAGCAAAAAGGAGTAGCACCTTTGTGTTGTCTTCAAATAAGTAAAAGGGAGATGATCCTCTTCAACTAATCTTGGTAGTAAGGAAATGTCTTGTGTAGGTTGTTGTTGATTGATGAATTCATGTATGGATTTCTCTCTTTATTATATTGTTTTTCTTCCTTTTTCACAATGGTGTATTTGGTTGGATTTGTATGAGTTATTGGCTGCCTTTATGTGATTTTGGATGTATGTTTGAGTTAATTTGATGTTGAGAATGTTATGGATTGATTTGGTTTGAGTTTAGATGGCTTAAAAACCATTTTCTGCAAGTATATGTGTGGTAATCGATTACACAGCATTTGTAATCAATTACCAAGCCTCTGGAGTTACAAAATCGTGTTTTTGGGAATCACGTAATCGATTACATGCTGTCTGTAATCGATTATGGAGGTTCTATCCAGCAGGTAATCGATTACCAGAGCTGTGTAATTGATTACCAGGTCCCTGGAGTTATGAATCGTGTTTCTGGGATGCTATGTAATCGATTACATTCAGCTTGTAATCGATTACAGAGGTTCTGTCGAGCTGGTAATCGATTACTAGAGGCATGTAATTGATTACCAGGATCCTAAAATAAGATTTTGAGCTGAAAATGATGAAAACATGGTTCCTTATCTCTTGTAACTTAAACATAAATCTTAAACCCTAGATTCAAGGATTTTATTTCACTTGAATATGATAGGATTATATTTCCAAACCAATGATAGAGAAATGATATTGAAAAATGAAATTTTTGGATCCATTATGTGGAAATTGTGGTATGCGTGGAACGATGGACATGTATATGTATTGATATTGAATTGTTTGATGCAATTGTGAATTCCTATGTGGGGACCAAGTACTTGATGAGATATGATATGTTGGTGATAAGAAATGACGATATGCTATTGAGGCAATGCTTTTGATATGATGTATTGACATTGAGAAATTAATACTATATTATTGTAGGTCCGTGTTTGGGACTAAAATTATGTTGATGCTTAAGTAGGCCAAATTGTGGCATGCATGAAATATATGTTATTATGGTTGAATATACATGATTGTGCATGGAGTCAACATGCATTGGACAATTGCTCAGTCGATGACTGTTAAAAGGCTGGATGAGCCTATGATTATGAATTGAGTTAACGCATTGAACAATTTGCTCAGTCTATGATTATTAAAAGGCTGGATGAGCCTATGATTATGCATTGAATTAGTATGCATTGAACAAATTGCTCAGCCGATGACTGTTAAAAGGCTGTATGGGCCTATGAATGCGAACCGAATAATGTGGTCAGTGATGGATCTATGGGGGACGTAAGGAGCGGTGTATACCGATTGCACGCAATTACGGGCCCGACAAATTATTATTCTTTACGCAATGAATTATTGAGAATTGAATAGTGTGATCTGTGATGGATTTGATTGAGGACCGTAAGGCACGGTGTATACCGATTACATGCATTACGCGCCTGACAATCACTAATCTTTTTATGGTAAATGAGCGAGAATTGGATAGTGTGATCCCGTGGTAGGATCTGATTGAGGACCGTGAGGCGCAGTGGTTCATTTCGTGATGATGTTATCACTTTCTTATACCCCTGGCCATGATAAACCATTGCAACGCATCACGCGCCTGACAAGCACTATTCTCTTTGTGGTCCGGCGTAGACTGTCATTAAGGGGGACAGATCTTCCGAAACATTCATATTTGAAATGAAATAGAAAATCTTGGTACCAAGTGCACATGCATTGTGAGTTGGCATTGAGAGTTAGCATTGAGAGTCTGCATACCATACGACACTCTTTCATATGACAATTATATTATTGTGATATTGATGCCATGATTATCTGGAATGTTTTAATTGCCCAATATCTGAGACTCTGTTGACTGCTTGGGGTATTATTGATGTTACCTGTTATTGTTGATTTTTACTGCTATGTGTTGTCGTCCTGCTCTTATTGTTCATTCTATTGTCACTGTTGATGAATATAACTGCTGAAATGCTATGAGGGCGCTCTGCGCCGTTCTGTTTCTTTACTGCCATAATTGGTAATGTAAGTAGGATGTCTCACCTCTTTCTTGTATTCTTGTATTTCTATTATATATATTTGATAAAAGATCGTGAGGAAGAAGATGAGGGGCCATACCTTTGCTGATTGGATTGGGACTATTCATTATTCTCGATTTGGCATCTGGATGAGATCCCTTCGGTTATGTACGATTGCAACTTCGTGGGGACATTGATGCCTGTCGTGTCGACTGGGACACCGAGCGTCACGTATATATGAGGTTGCGGCTTTGTCTGCTAGTAGTGCCTATCCTAAGGATTACTACTTTTCCCCTTTAGTGTTTTGTTTCTGTTGTATTCTACTTGACTATGTAAGTACTATACCTTGTGTTATCAGTGATTGGTGTTAAAAATGACTTATATATATATATATATATATATATATATATATATATATATATATATATATATATACGATTGCAACTTCGTGGGGGCATTGATGCCTGTCGTGTCGACTGGGACACCGAGCGTCACGTACATATGAGGTTGCGGCTTTGTCTGCTAGTAGTGTCTATCCTAAGGATTACTACTTTTCCCCTTTAGTGTTTTGTTTCTGCTGTATTCTACTTGACTATGTAAGTACTATACCTTGTGTTATCAGTGATTTGTGTTAAGAATGACTTATATATATATATATATATACATATACAGAATATGTATTTATTTCAGTGGTTATGTATAAAATGGTTGGGTACTAATTATGTTCCATTCGAGGCTCCTACTTTCTATTTATACATAATAGAAATAACTTAAACTTTGAAATTACTGTGATTAGAACTGTGACACGCCTAGATTTAGTAACTGTGGTATAATGACGATTGTGCTATGGTTGTTAGATCTAGGTGTGTTACATCCCTTCTAGGAATTTGTTCCAAACCATGCAAGACTCCCCATTAAAGCTCCTCTTAGTCGTTGCCTAGAGTGTTGCCAAGTGGCCTCAATACTCAAGAGAGGGGTGAATTGAGTAAATAAAAACTTTTCGCAAATCTTTCTAAAAACACTTAATTACTAATTTTTTTTTAAGCAAATGGTTTGCAAAAGCATCACTCTAAAGGCAGACATCCCAACTATGTTGGCACCCCTGCCAATATTAATCATTTGCAGCAAACCATAAATATATTAATAAAGAAAAAAAAAGAATACAAAAGAAAACATGGGGGGACATGAACTGAACCCATGAAAGAGTTACAAATTCTTAAATCTATGGCTAGTAACACAGTTCCTATTTTTAAAGAAATCTTCTACAATGAATGAAGGAATTGAATTCCACCAAACAAAACCAGAAATAGAAGAGCCATGACAAGCAAGTTTGTCTGCACAAGCATTCCCCTCGCTATAAATGTGAGAGCAAGAAATCTCATTTGCTTGGATGAAATTAAACAATTCTTCCATCTGTTTTATAGTTGCCAAGGAACAATATTTATATTGTTGAAAGCAGAAACAACCAATTGACAGTGACATTCAAGCCAAAGGTTAAACCAACGGTTTTTGAAAGCTATCTCTATAGCTAGAATAGCTGCTGATAATTCAGCAAAAAGGGCAGTTTTAATACTAAGATTAGAAGCAAAACAGCCAAGAGAAGCAGCTCTACTGTCTCTAAAAATACCACCATAGCCGGCTGGACCAGGGCACCCTTTGCCAGCACCATCAACATTACATTTTATCATATAACAGGAAGGAGGAGACCAAGAAACTTCCTTAATAACAAGCATTTTCTTCTGATGGGAAGCAACCTTAAAGGCTTGAAGGATCATTAATTCTGTTACTGATGAAGACAAGCTGCCATCACTTGAGTTACTAGAGAGAGAAACATTAGCCACAATTAAACCAATGGCTGATTGCACAAAAATATTTTTGTTGTGGAATCTAGCCCTGTTTCTGCAGAACCAAATAGCCCAAAGAGTGAAAATGATGGCAGCTAGGACAACATCTCGGGCCTGAGAGCTCCAACCTCTGCTACACAATGAAAGGACAGAAAGAAAGCTGGAACAGTCCACATGCATATTAATAATGTTGCCAAACCAGCTCCAAATATGCTTTGCAAAATTACACTCCAGAAATAGATGATGAGTGGTTTCAGCTGCAGGACCACAAAGACAACAAACAAAAATGATAGTACACCCTTTAGACCAAAATTTGTCATCAGTTGGCATTTTGTCATGAATAATTCTCCATAGCAAAAATGATTTAGAAGGAGGAATGCATTTACTCCATATGTGCTTAGCCCAAGGAACAACGTTTTCTATAGGATTTTGAAAAGAGTGTGCATCCTTAAAACTCAATTTACCAGAGTCAGATTTAGTCCAGATCAGAGAATCATGACAAGACTGAAAAGGAATTATAACTTGCTGAATTTCTGATTTCAAAACGGGAAACTTGGAAACCAGATCACTAGGAATTGACCACCTGCCATTGTCAATGAAATCCTTAACTTTTGATTTTAGAGAGCTACGCAAAGCAGCAGGAACACCAATTATATCCATAATTGGACTAGATAACCAAGGATCATCCAAAAATTAATAGTAGCCCCATTGCCAAGCTGCCACAAGGAATATTCTTGAATGATATGAATAAATGACTTAATACCAGACCAGATCAAAGAAGAAATATGATAACTAATAGATTTATTTTTCCTGAAGGCTCTAGCTTTCAAAAGAGTAGTCCATTGCTCATTAGAAGAAAGAAATTCCCAACCCAACTTAAGCATACCTGCAGCATTGATAGACTTAATGGACCTTATGCCAAGGCCACCCTCCAACACAGGTTTACAAACTTTGCTCCAAGCTACAGTAACCAACTTCCTATTATTTATATCTCCTGACCAAACAAAATTTTGAATCCAACCATCCATCATTTTAATGAGATTAGCAGGCCAAGCATAGATCCTGAAGCTATAAAAAAACATACCTTGAATAATTGACTTAACCAGTAAAATTCTCCCCATCAAAGAGAGCAAAGATCCTTTCCAAGAGGTAAGTTTACTTTTAATTCTGTCAGCAATAGGCATTAAGTGACCACATTTGGGCCTTCCCTTAAATAAGGGCACCCCAAGATAAGTGAAGGGAAGACAACCAGCATTGAAACCAAGAATTAAAGAAATACCATCTAATCTAGAAGTTGTACCTAAATAGAATTTGGACTTTTCATTGCTAACAACCTGACCAGAAGCTTGCTCATAATCCTTGAACAGGTTCATTAAATTGAGAAGATTCCTTTTAGTAGCTCTGCAGAAAACCAGTACATCATCAACATACAATATATGACTAGGCATCGCAACACCTCTGGGACCAGACATGAGTTGTAACTGACCATCCATGACCAATTTTGTTATACCTCTACTTAACACTTCCTCAGCAAGACAAAAGAGAATAGGAGATAAGGGTTCACCTTGCCGAACCCCTCTCTTACAATTGAAGAAACCAACAGCCTTGCCATTAATTGAAAGAGAGAGTTTAGCTGAGTGTAAAATCTGGCTAATCCAATTACAGAACTTGTCATCAAAACCAAAAGAATGAAGCACTTGAATAAGGAAATTCCAGTCTAAGGTATCAAAAGCTTTTTTAATATCAATCTTTATAGCAACTTGTCCACCATAAGATTTTTTATCAATTAAATTAATGGCTTCAGAAGCAGTGCAAATACAATCTGCAATCTGCCTCCCTTTAACAAAGCCTCTTTGGTTTTTAGAAATAATCCTAGAGACAACTGTGGCTAGTCTATCAGCCAACACCTTGGTTATAATTTTGAACTAAAAATTTGCTAATGCAATAGGCCTATATTGCTCAATCCTATCTACCTCTGAAACCTTAGGAATCAAGACAACAACATTAGAATTCAAATTTGGAAGTAGCCAACCTTGCTGAAAAAATTGAAGAACAACATTATGAACATCTTGAGCAATTATATCCCAGTATTGATGAAAGAAAAAACCACCAAACCCATCAGGACCAGGAGCACTATTGCTATTTAAAGAAAAAACAACAGCTTTAACTTCTTCCAACAAGGGAAGATTAGTGAGCATAACATTATCTTGATGAGTAACCATAGAAGGAATGACACTTTGAATAAGATCATTAGGTTGACAAGCATTCCCAGAAGCAAACAAATCCATATAATATTCCAAAATGTGCTTCTCAATATCATCAGAGTTATCCAAAACCTGATCACCCTTTTTCAAAACAGAGATTTGCTTTGTAACAGACCTGATTTTAGCAGATCTATAGAAGAATTCAGTGTTCCTCTCACCCTACAAATGCCAATCAAGCCTAGACTTCTCCATCCAGAAATCTTCTTCATAGCTTAAAGCCTGCTGCAACAACAATTGAGCTTCTATTTCCTGTTTTATTAACTCATCTGAACCTCCATTAAGATTAATCAGCTCTTGAATTTTGTCCACATTAGATAAGGCAGAACTGACATTTTTATGGATATCCCCAAAAACATTTTTATTCCAATCTTTGAGCTTAACTTTCAACAATTTTAATTTCTGGGATAAGATATGCATTGGACAGCCAACAACAGTAGTTTTCCAAACATCTTTAATAATGTTTATGCAAGATGGATGCCTAGACCACATTTTCATGAATTTAAAAGATGAAGCGTGCTCCTTATTAACCATATTCATTTTAAGCATGATAGGAAAATGGTCTGATTGACTATGAGTTAAAGTGCTACAAGCAACACTACTCCAGTGATTGATCCAATTAGAATTACAAATTGATCTATCTAGTCTTCGCTCAGTATAATTACTGCCAACTCTACCATTAGACCATGTGTAAGAAGAGCCCCGAGTAGGAAGATGGATCAGATGATTAGAATCAGACCAATTCCTAAAGTCATCACAAGAAATTCGAGAGGGCAGATGTTTACCTCTATGTTCATGAGCTCCCCAGACAACATTAAAATCTCCTATAAAACACCAAGGAGCTTTATAAGAATACTGCAACCTCTCCAAATCAATCTAGAGATCTCTCTTGGCAATATAAGTAACAACAACATATATAGCTGAGATATAAATCAGATGATTACCAACACCAACCGAAAAAGAAACATGTTGCTTTGAACAGGCAACAATGGTAGGAGAAAAAGAATTTATACAAAGGCACCACAGATTAGAGGGAAAATTGCCCCTATTGTTTTCAGCAAAAATCTTCATATTCAAACTATTAATAAAACTATAAGGAACCTGATCAGAAGTAATCCATGGTTCAAACACAAAAAGAAAATTCGGTTTATGCATGCTATAGAGCTTTTTAAGAAAAGACCTTGTGTCAGGGTTACCAAGACCCCTAAGATTCCAATAAAGAATTTTCAACATTGATCACCATGAGTAATACCTCCCCTAGATCGGGTTGCAAAACCACTAGACTTTTGTATTTGAAATTTTTTCTTCCTAAGTTTCTTTCTCTGTGACTTAGACAAGACTTTAGAAAAACCTTGATTATCCAACGAATTTTCGACCTCAGCAAGAAATTTACTTGGATTTCCTTTAGCATTATTCCCAGAATCACAAGAAGATTCCTGATTTTCTATAGAATCATCTACTTCATCATCATTGATTCCACTCCAGAATTTACTCACAATATGCAAATCCTTGCTATTAATTGATAGAAATGAATGAATGGATAAGATAGATAAATATTGTCAACTAGTGAACCAATGAAGAGAGAAATAATCAAGCAAGTAAGTAAACCAATGCTTAAATATAAAGAGAAGAGTTTAGAGAATCAAACACAATGGTTTATCCTAGTTCAACCACCAATCCACTTGTGACCTATGTCCAATCCTCAAGCAACCACTCAACATTTTCCACTAAATTCTAATTTTGAATCAGGTGCTTGTAACCTTTACAAATGGAAGCACTCAACAACACCTTGGGAAGCCTCACCCTTGTGCTTTGAGTCTCAACTTCAAGGGATACCTCACCTTTACAGATTTAAGGGATGCCTCACCTTTACTACAAATTATACAGAGATTGAATAGATTGAAACTCTCTTGAAGAGTAGATAATACAAATTGAAGCTTATAGGTATTGATGATTCACACTTCAGCTCAAAAACAGGGAGAAATATGAAGAGAATATGCAAAACACATATTGATGTTCAAACAAGGTTTTTCAGAATATTTCTCTAATCTCATCAATGCCCAACAACCTTGCATTTAAAGCCTATTGAGAATTAGAGCCGTTGGGGGTAGTTGAGAAGCATTAAATGCTTCATCATATCTATTGCCCTCTATTTCTAAGAAATCACATTATTCGAATAACACGATGGTTATTCGAATAAAGCTTTAAATGGCATTTAGAAGAAAAGCTTGCTGGAAACCATTATTCGAATAAGCTATGTAAAATTGGTTTTGTCAGTAAAGAAGCAATGCCAAGGGATTTCAAGTGGTTTTATAATTTTGGTCACTTAAAAAAGAATTCTTTGGGAAACCAAAAACCATTTTGAAGTTTCTCTTCTCTTTTTGCTTTTAAAACAATTGTGTTTTTCAAGATCTTTTTGAAAGATAAGTTATGGACAATTTGTGTGAATCACATTATACCTTTACATATTGATCTAAGTCCTAAAGCTAGTTTTGAAGGTCTTGAACTTGATCTTGCAACATCTTCAAGTTTGTTATCATCAAAACAAAGTCTTCATGGGTTGATAGCCAATTACATTCTCCCCCTTTTTGATGATGACAAACAATTATTGAGAAAAGGGTTAGTTTCACAAATTGGAATTCACAAAATTATAAGAGAGACTTATTTTTCCCCTAGTTTGTTAGAGGAGAATTAATTTTCAGAGTTATGCGCAACTCCCCCTTTCTTTTGGAATCCTTGATCCTTTTTAGGAAAGATTTTCTAACCTGTCTTTTCTCAACACAATCTCCAAAATTGTCAAAAATATAACACTATAACTTTTTCTCCCCCTTTTGTCATTATTAAAAAGATGGGGCAAGATAAAGTCAAGTTAAGCAAGAGATGTTCAAATAAGATCAAGATATATAAATTCAGTTATGATAAAACACATTAGATCGATTCCCATAATACTAAGTTACACATTGTAAATAAGATAATACTCATTGTTATTTATTCTTAGCAAAATAAAGCTAATTACATTTGATAGGCAGAAACAACAAGGTGAATCACAAACAAGGATTAAAAAAAAACACTAAGAATCCTAAAAATATGGATCCGGAGGAGGGGAACTAGGAGCTTGACCAGACACTAGGGCTCTCAAAGTAGCTTGTTCGCACTCTATAGCCTCAAGCCGGTCAAAGATAATGTTGTTGGTGTTCTCCATATAGGCCTTGAGGTTGAGCATGGTCGTTAGAAGCTGTTCATTGGACACAGGACTGGCAGCAGGTGCATCAGCTACAGGAGCACCATCCTCTGGAACTTCACCAGGTGCAGCATGGGCATTTTCCTCAGGAGTGTCTTCTTCTTCAACTTCAACTTCACCTACTTCATCACGGTATACCCATCCTTCAGCATCAGTGTTGACCATCTTCATCTTTTTTAGTGTGTATTGCCCAAATATATTGAAATGAGTCAACACAACAGCTTGTTCTATTTCCAAAACCTGAGGGTAGTCCCGTAGGAAGGTTGTAATTAGCAGCGCATAAGGCAACTCAGCTCGTTCTTTCCCTTTTGCCTTCATCATGTGTTTGTCGATAAAGTTTGGCCAATTAATCTTGTGGCCCTTCTTCATAATCCACATCATACAGATGTCATCTTCCATCAGGTAAGCATAATTCCCACCACGAGGGGCAAGAATATATGCGTAGGCATAGTGAAGGAGCCGTTCTTGACTTTTGAGCATTCCTCCCTTTAACCTAGCCTTTCGAATCACTGTGCTAGGTTTAACAATCATATTAATGGTTTCTTCTCTATTGTAGTCCAGAGGCCTACTTTATTCTTCAATGAGAGGCCCAGTAGCACGCATGCCAAACTTGTCCATCCATTTGGTCGGAGTGATTATGATTTGTTGATTCCTAACCTCAGAAACAATTTTTTCATTTTCAAGTCTGAGATTACAGAAGAACATTTTTACCAGGTCAGGGTAGATTTTGTCCCTATAGTAGCACATCCTCAAGACTCCCTAATGTTGCAGCTCATCCAAGAATCCAAAGCCTTCTTCCTTCTCAAACCAGGGAAGATCAATGTACTTTGGTTGTACCACATTCCTCATTATGAAGCTTTTGCATAAACGAGCTCTATCTTCATCATTAGATGAAAGCCTGCGAAGATCCAGAGGGTTGTTTGTGGGTGTGGTCTTGGTGCGAGGACGTTTAGAGGAGAAGGCCATGGTGTAGAAGGGATGTGGGTATGGTGTTGGAGAGAGAGAGAAGAGACGGGAGTGAGAGAGAATGATGATGATAGAAGAGGAAAAGAGAAACAAAGGAGAAAACAACGTGGAAAAGAATTTTGGGTGAACACAGATTTGTAAGGGCCCGTGTTTTATTCGAATAAAATTTGTGTTATTCGAATAAAATTTAGGTTAATGAAACATCTTGGCATTTCTACTAAGCGTTATTTGAATAAAACTCGTGTTATTCGAATAAGGCTTTAAGTGAGTAAAACATCTTGTCATTTCTGCCAACCGCTATTCGAATAAAGCTCGTGTTATTCGAATAACACAATATATGTGACAGACGTTCAAATGTTCCTATGAAACTTTATTCGAATAAGGGTTACCTTATTCGAATAAGACTTATGAAATATCAGATTTTGGGAGTAGCAAGAATATGTTATTCGAATAAATTATGCTTTATTTGAATAAAGATATTAGAAAAACATCATTAGGCAAGCTTAAATCAGCAGAATGAAGGGGAATAAATCTTACCCAATTTGTGGAGCTCCTACAAAACAAAATTAGGAAAATCTCCGACGCCTAAGTCAGTAAAGATTCATTATCAAATTAAAGCAAGAATGCAATGAACTCAACAAAGATGACATATTATACAGTAGAGTCAAGTTATGTAGAAAACTAGCTTATGCATGATTGATCCAATATGCCAAGTTCATTTCTTATATAGAAGAGTGTCTCTTTTGCCAAAGGTTTAGTGAAAATGTTAGCTAGTTACTTAGTGGTTTCCACAAATTCAAGCAAGCAATCACCCTTTTGAACATGATCTCTTATGAAATAATGTCTTATTTCTATGTGCTTTATTCTTGAGTGCAAGATGGGATTCTTAGACAAATTGATTGCACTAGTGTTATCACATCTTATAGGGATGTGATCCAGCTCAAGACCATAGTATAAAAGTTGTTGCTTCATCTAAAGGATTTGAGCACAACAACTTCCAGCTGCAACATATTCAGCTTCAGTTGTTGACAATGCCACACTATTTTGCTTCTTGTTGTGCCAAGAAACTATGAGCTTCCAAGTAAGTGGCATGTCCCACTAGTACTCTTCTTATCCATTTTGCAACCAGTAAAGTCAGAATCAGAATAACCAATTAGGCTACATGAAGCACCCTTAGGGTACCACAATCCCATTTGTGAAGTGCCTATTAGATATTTCATAATTCGTTTTATAGCACATAGGTGAGATTCTTTAGGATTTGCTTGATATCTAGCACACATGCATACACTAAATATAATATCAGGCCTACTAGCAGTAAGGTATAGGAGTGAGCTAATCATACCTTTATACTTGGTAATTTCCACAAATTTACCTCTTTCATCCTTGTCCAAGTAATAAGAAGTACCCATTGGTGTTGCCATTTGCTTGGCACCTTCCATTCCAAACTTCTTGAGCAACTCTTTGTAGTATTTGGATTGACTTATGAAAGTCTCATCCTTTGTTTGCTTGATTTGAAGACCAAGGAAGAAGTTGAGCTCACCCATCATGGACATCTCAAACTAACTTTCTATAATTTTAGCAAATTCTTTTCAAAGAGAGTCATTAGTAGCACCAAATATGATATCATCAACATATATTTGAACAAGAAGAATGTCATGCTTTTTATGTTTAATGAAAAGTGTGGTGTCAACCTTTCCTCTAGAAAATTCATTTTCTAAAAGAAACTTGCTCAACCTTTTATACCAAGCTCTAGGAGCTTGTTTCAAGCCATACAAGGCCTTTTTAAGTTTAAAAATATGGTTGGGCAGTTCAAAGTTTTCAAAACTGAGAGGTTGATCCACATACACTTCTTCTTGTATGAAACCATTTAAAAAGGCACTTTTGACATCCGTTTGAAAGAGCTTAAAATCCATGATGCATGCATATGCAAGTAGCATTCTAATGGCTTCTAATCTAGCTACGGGTGCATAAGTTTCTTCATAATCTATGCTTGCTTCTTGATTATAACCCTTTGCTGTGAGCCTAGCTTTGTTTCTTATTATTAAGCTCGTTTCATCAAGTTTGTTCCTAAAGACCCATTTGGTGCCAATTATAGGATGATCTCATTGGGCCTTGGTACTTGTAATGCCCCTTTTTGGGAGGGAACGTCACATTGTCAAATAGAAGAAAATGCGGAAAATAAAATTTATCTAAATTAAGACCCGGTTCATTAGTTTAAGGTTATCTTGTTCGATGCTTTAATACGTGAGTAAAAATGGCAGTATATATTTTTTTTGTTAATTAATAAATAAAACTAAGTGACGAAGTTGGAATGACAGTAAAGAGTAAGGCAGAAAATGAAATTCACCTCTGAATGACATGCACATATTTATATATATATTTAAATATCAACTGTACTTTAAATACAAGCCTGGAAATTTTTAAAAAGAAAAACTATACCTGCCCAAAGGAATCATACATATACATACTCCAGAATATCAAAATATACAGCCTACCAAAAATAATACATCAGGCCCCCAAAATAAAACACTGGCAGCCATCAGCAGCTACCAGTAAAATCAGTCCCTCAAGGGAGGAGGGACCGTATCAGGATCCTCAGCGGGGTCCTCCTAGTCCGAGCAAACCTCCATCGGAACCACGGAACCACGGGCAGGAGCCCAAGCGGTGGAATTCGAAAGAGTCCTCCTGCGGGGTGTAGTAACAATCATCCCACATCTCATGGATGGGCAAGTAGAACTCCAGTCGCAGGCTGACATGGCAGGTGAAGATCAGCGTCTCATAACGTCTCCAGGCTAGGGAAATCGACACGTCTCCCTGATAGACGCAGCGATCGGAACTCAAGTTGATGTGCCAACATTCTGGCCCTCCGAGGAAGGTCAGACGCACATCGCCCAGAAATCCGCGCATACATGCCTCCATCGTCGTCTGTAGATGCTAGTCTCGATCGGGCTAGAAACCGGGGAAATCAGGGGCTTCAGCCTCTTTGCCATCGTCTTCGGTAGATACAGTATACACACAGGCAGCAAATAATAGGAATACAGGAAAGAGGTTGTTGGTGTATGCCCTAGTGGCCAATACGTTTTGTTTGTATTTACATACATTATATTATGCTATTTTATATGAGGCATTTCATTTATTATGTTCTTTTTTTTGGTAAACATGATAAAGTCCTTAGAATAGTAAATTTGATACCATAGGACATCAAGTGGATGACTTGATCGTGAGATCCTATTGGATAAAACACTATTCTTAAATGTCCCTAGTCAAGTATTATTGTTAATTAGGACAACAATAATGCTTTGAGACTAGTATGTGCGTGAGGCGATGACCACATCTCACGGGTCATGGATATGAGATATCAAGTCTACACATGGATACATATTAGAGTAATGATGTATTGGACGGACCCGCCATGAGAACGCTACGTGGATCGTTAATGAGTGTCATAAGCAATTCTCATAGTGATAATGGTGTATGTGGTCCTTTGACCCGAAATCACTACGATTCCTACATGAGGAGTTGTGTGTTTTAATGCCATCAAACGTCATCTAACAAGATGATTATAAAGTTGGTTATTAGACATACCGCGATACATGTGGAGGGATGTGAGTGACCTAGATGGGATTTGTCCCTCCTACATATCAGAGTGATATCTTCGGGCCCCCTGATTGAGTGAGACTATGAAATGCATGGCCATGCTCAAATGAGTCAATATGAGATATTGATCTCATTTGTCATTACTATGTCTACTCTGAATCGAAACCGAAGATTAAACTAAACAAGGGTGACACGTTCCATGCCTTGTGTTCAATTTGGATATCTGGACAAAGGGACTAAACTACACGGAAACATTGGTCACAGATAGGTTATGTCAAATCACTGACATTCTCATTACTTGGGTAGCAGTGATGTGTTGCTAGATACCGCTCACTGTTTGTAATATTAAAATGAGATTTTAATATTACTACCAACATCATGAGAACCTGCAGGGTCGCACACTTAGAACAGATTAAATTGGAGTAATCAGAATCCAAGTTGGACTCGGATTCAATTGTGGGCCTAACTCATGACACACCACTTACCTTCTTCTTGCTCACACTCACTTAAGGCGGCCACTATTATAAATAGTATCTTGCTAAGGGGGCTGCTACCGGGTTACATCACAACCCTAGCCGCACCTACGAAAGTGAGTGAGAGATAGTGAGGTCTTCTTCTCCTCTCTTCGCAGCTAGCACTACGAAACAGAGGCGTGACTCCTTTTGCAAGTCTGTTCGTGTGGATACCGCAGAAACATCGTCGCTATTACGGTGTTGGTGATTCACCTCGCTTGTGTCTGTCACGCTTCAAGAGGTAAAATTTTAAAACCTCGGATTATGGATTTTTCGCATGGATCCTGTGAGGGAATTCTGTTATTCCGCTGCGAGACTTTGATCCGCAAATTCCCAACAAAGGTAAGACATCCTACCATCATTACCAATTATAGCAGCCAGAAACAAAACGGCGCAACGCACCCAATAGCAATTCAGAATAGCATTTCCAAATCATAAGCAGTAAGTCCAATAGTAAGCAAATAAATAATTCTAGGTAAACATTCATTACAGTAATGATCAGACAATTCACAGTTACGAAAAGTAATGATTTACAATGACAGATTATTTCATGATGCACATGCATGCTTTCCCAAATTCTTACTCCATGAAGCTAGACACGAACAGTCGGAGAGAAAGATCAGGAGACATGTCTGTAACTCGGCTGCCGCGGCCAAAGTGCTATAAATCAATAATTTTCCACGTGCACATTCAGGCATTGTACAGACAACCCGTGCTATATCACGATATAGGACAGTGTCTCGGTCCGGATCGTCGGTGCGTTTGCATCGGTTTGCCCCACGGACAGAAGAGCTACCAACTGCCCATTGTGGAGGACCCGCACCCCGACGCCCCCAAGGTCATAACATGACCTACACTAGTCTACTCGCACTCGCACTAAGGTGTGTTCAATCTCCTAGGCAACTTAGCCTTACAACAGTCCACATGACATTCACAATGCATAAGACTCTATGCATGAACATGTATGATTCACAGTCTCATACAATTCCATAATATGCCACAATTGGCCAAGATAAGCATCAACACATAAATGGTCACTCACATAGACCTATAATGTCATAATATTGAAATCAAATAAGGTAATACATTTCTAAGGTCCATTATGCATTCTTATTCAAGATTTGCCATCCTTACAAGAATTCGTCACTAAGTAAGTTTTCATAATTAATTGAATTTTCTAAAGTAATTTATTCTCATACACTTAGAATGGTTATTCTAAGATCCCAAAATCTCACACTCTCTTGTTCTTACTCTTGTAAAATTTTCTCAAGTTTCATGACAAGTTCCTTCCTTAGTCCTTTAAAATTTATGAATCTCCAATTGTATTTAATTCTTCCAAATTTGCTACCTTGCTAACCTATTTCCTATGTTTCAACCATTTAATTTTCTAAATTCCAATATTACCAAAAATTACATAATTAAGTCCCAAATAGCCCTAGTGTGGTGTCCCGGGGTTGATGAGGGCGGGGAGTGGACGTCGGTGCATGAGAAGCACGTACAAGGAGCGGCTCCTGGCATGCTTCTAGGCGAAGGGTCCCATGAATGAACTGAATACGCACCGGAATGAGAGGGATTCAAAGACTGTGCAGGTATGGGACTGCATAGTTGAGGATGGCTTAAAGGAATTGATTAGGCGTAGCCATATCAACAAGTTGCAACTTCTTTTCGGGAGCCTAGAACATAAGAACTCCATTGTTAAGCGTGCTTGACCTGGAGCAATTATGGGATGGGTGACCTCCTGGGAAGTTTCCTAGGATGCGTGTGAGTGAGGACAAAGCACGCTGAAAAGACTCGTGTTGGTTTGTGGAGACACTCGTCAATCCTGCAGGCAGTCCCGGGATGTTACAGATGGTATCAGAGACGGGACCTCTCCCACTATGGTGTGGTTCGGGGATGAACCAGGCGGAAGCTGGTGGGCATGTGGTGTCCCGGGGTTGATGAGGGCGGGGAGTAGACGCCGGTGCATGAGAAACACGTACAAGGAGCGGCTCCTGGCATGCTTCTAGGCGAAAGGTCCCATGAATGAACTGAATACACACCGGAATGAGAGGGATTCAAAGACTGTGCAGGTATGGGACTGCATAGTTGAGGATGGCTTAAAGAAATTGATTAGGCGTAACCATATCAACAAGTTACAACTTCTTTTCGGGAGCCTAGAACATAAGAACTCCATCGTTAAGCGTGCTTGACCTGGACCAATTGTGGGATGGGTGACTTCTTGGGAAGTTTCCTAGGATGCGTGTGAGTGAGGACAAAGCACGCTGAAAAAACTCGTGTTGGTTTGTGGAAACACTCGTCAATCCTGCAGGCAGTCCTAGGATGTTACATGTTGCAACATCCCGAAAAGTATCTGTTTAATTATAAATAATCATTTTGTAACATTCTTGCTTTTTAAGAATTTTCCTGGAATTTTTTGGAGGCGATAAATATTTTAATATATTCTTCATTTTGCGTGCATATTGAGCAGAGTCAGGAAAACGACTGTAATATTTCAAAAATTGGGAAGTGATTAGATGAATAGTCATTTTACAATATTTACAATTTTTGAGAATTTTCTGGGATTTTTTCGGAAACGCTGAATATTTTAATATATTTCTCATTTTTACGTGCGCACTGAACTGAACTGGAGAAACGTGGTGTTTTCTCCGTGAACCTGGAACTATGGATACGTCGACGGGGGATCTTACTAAACCCGAGGCTGGACATAGTTTACGAAGTTTCATATTTTTCGAGAAATTTTAACAGATAAAATAAAATAATATTGCGTAAAATTTATCTGTCAGATTAATTAAATACTGACTTCTGTTAACTGTAACTATTATCCATTGGATAATAGCATGTAATAAAAATCCTATCACATTATCCTAATGTAATCTACTTCATGTATAATCAACTCACTTTAATTCAAATTTAATGTAAAATAATTAAAGCTTCTTGGAGAAGCTTTGACTAAATAATGACCAAATGGCCCTTAGCTTCCAAGGGAAACCACAAACTCTCCCTCCTCTCTCTCCAACACCACACGGCTGCAGCCCATTATGGAGGGAAAAATTATTTGCTTCACTTAACCAATTACACATCACAAAATTCATTTAACCTAAAAATACTTTCTCTTTCTTCTTCTTCTTCTTCTTTCTTCATTTCATTTTTCTCCTCCCTCTCTCTTGGTGTGCTACAGCCAGCAGCCCTCTCCCCACTCATTCTTCACAAAGTTTTCATCCAACTACATTTTCTTAATCCTCTCCCTCTCCTAAACCCTTCTCTTGCTTGGAGCATCTTGAAATTCCACCATTTTCACCATCTTCTTCAAGCTTCAAGCTTTGAGTTCTTGGGTAAGATTTTTGATTCTTCCTTCCCTCTCTTCATTTTCGTGTTCATGGTCCTCTTGGTGACCATCCATGCTTTATTTTTCAAGCATTGGTGTTGTTTTAACCAAGTTGAAATTTCTAGGGTTTTGGTGGCACCCAATTCGAATTTGCAAGGAGTTCCTTGGTGGTTCTCCTTGATTCCTACACTTAGGTAAGAGGAAGACACTCCTCCTCAACCACTATTAGCATCTAGGAACCTTGGTTATGTTGTTTGTGGAAAAACCCTAATGAGGGTTATTCTTTGATTTGCTAAATTAAATGCTTACATGTTGATTTTATGGAGTTCATGACCTTGATTTGATTTATTGTGTATATTGATATGTTGGATTGGATTGGATGGCTTGAAATGGAAGAAAATGAATTTGGAAGGGCTCTTGGGTGGCCACGGTTTTGAGGTGAAAATTGATGTGTTCTTGGTGAACAAATTTTAACAAGTGAATGACTAAATTAATCAAGTGTGTAATATAAAATCAATGGAATGGAAAAATTGAGAATTGAATCCACTAGGGAGGCCACGGCCTCTAGGGCTATTTAGGACTTAATTATGTAATTTTTGGTGATCTTGAAATTTAGAAAATTAAATGATTGGAACATAGGCAATAAATTAGTAAGGTAGCAAATTTGGAAGAATTAAATACAATTGGAGATTCATAAATTTTAAAGGACTAAGGAAGGAACTTGTCATGAAACTTGAGAAAATTTTACAAGAGTAAGAACAAGAGAGTGTGAGATTTGAGATCTTAGAATAATCATCCTAAGTGTATCAGAATAAATTACTTTAGAAAATTCAATTAATTATGAAAACTTACTTAGTGTCGGATTCTTGTATGATTGGTAAATCTTGAATAAGAATGCATAATGGACCTTAGAAAGGTATTATCGTAATTGATTTCAATATTATGACATTATGGGTCTATGTGAGTGACCATTTATGTGTTGATTCTTATCTTGGCCAATTGTGGCATATTATGGAATTGTATGAAATTGTGAATCATACATGCTCATGCATAGAGTCTTATGCATTGTGAATGTCCTGTGAACTGTTATAAGGCCAAGTTGCCTAGGAGATTGAACACACCTTAGTACAGGTGCGAGTAGACTAGTGTAGGTCATGTTATGACCTTGGGGGCGTCGGGGAGCGGGTCCCTCATAATGGGTAGTTGGTAGCTCTCCTACCCGTGGGGCAAACCGATGCAAACGCACCGACGATCCGGACCGAGACACTGTCCTATATCGTGATCGAGCGTGGAATGTCTGTACAATACCTACATGTGCACGTGAGAATTATTGATTTTAGCACTTTGGCCGCAGCAGTCGAGTTACAGACATGTCCCCTGATCTTTCTCTCTGACTGTTTATGTCTAGCTCTATGGAGTAGGAATTTGGGAAAGCATGCATGTGCATAATGAAATAATCTGTCATTGTAAATCATTATTTTCCGTAGCTGTGAATTGTCTGATCATTACTATAATGGACATCTACCTAGAATTGTTTATTTGCTACTGTTGGACTTACTGTTTATTATTTGGAAATGATGTTCTGAATTGTTATTTGAGCGCATTGCGCCGTTTTGTTTCTGGCTACTATAATTGGTAATGATGGTAGGATGTCTTACCTCTTTCTTATATTTGTGCATTTTTGTTTTATATTTATATTTGATAAAAGATCGTAAGGAAGATAAAGAGGGACCACACCTTGGTTGATTGGCTTGAGCGTCTGGACAAGATTTCTTCGACTACGTAAGAGTGCAGCTGCGTGGAGGCATTGATGCCTGTCGTGTCAACTAGGACGCTGTGCGTCATGTACATATGGGGTTGCGGCTTTGTCTGCTGGTAGTACCCAACCCTGGGTTACTACTTTTCCCCCTTTAGTGTTTTTATTCCCGCTGTATTTTATTGGACTCTGTAATTATTATATTCTATGTCATCAGTGATTTGTGTAAATTGACTATAAAATATATATATATATATAAGGAATATGATTTTATTTCAGTGGTTGTATTATGGGTTGAATATATTTATATTTCATTCGAGGCTCGTATTTTCTACTTATGCAAATTGTCAAAAAAAAAATACTTTCTTGAGAATTTAAATTACTGTTATCATGACTGTGACACACTTGGATTTAGTAACTGTAGTGTAATGACGATTACGCTCCAGTTGCTACATCAAGGGGTGTTGCATTAGGTGGTATCAGAGTAGTTCATCCTGTTGAGCCGGGGTATGGACTTGCTATGTTTAGGCATATTAGAATTTGGTCTGTTGTGTACTTCCTTGTCTCTTGATTGAGATGATGGGAAAGGAATGCATGACTTGCTGCATGTTGAATGTTGATAGTTACTGTTATGCAGTTGCATGATATTGAGGACTGGCCTACTCAATATGTAATGTTCTGTGTGTATAGGAAACTATGACTTCTCCTAGGCGTGCTGTGTTAGGAAGATAGGAAGTCTTTTGTGCGGAGATCAAAAGGTTTTGGAAAACCGATCTTCTGATGAAAGAATGACTAGTTTAAATTCGGTTTGAGAAGCTGTTTGGAGATTGGGGACTTACAAGAGATTACGAAATAGGAGACAGAACGAAGAAGTTCGAGCTAGAGATCGTTAGGATTTATGAGTTGAACTTGCTTTGTTTGAATTGTGTGCTTTGTGTGACTCTTTGTGTTTGACTTCTGAAGGGAGGTAATGTTGTTTGAAATAATTACATTTGTTTTATCGTGTTATGTTTGGTCCGCCTTCGAAGAGAGTCAATGGCTCGTGGCAAATGTACTCACATAAGCACAAAGGTGTAACTTTCATCTCCTAGGCCCATTGCCTTACTTGACATGCTTTTTCATGCATGTTGTATGATTCAAAATACATACAACTATTATTTTGCAGTATTTCACAAATACGCGTCATTTCTTGATAGCATCACTTTTCAACATAACGGGGCCCACCACGACAGCCCGACAGCCAACTGCTATAATTTCCAATGGCGTAAACATTTTATCGCGTTTTTGAAGTAGCGTGACATTTTTCTTACGTTTTCAAATTACGTAATATTTTTCAACGTTTTCACAAATGCGTAATTAGTTTCTAACATTTTTAAATTACATAAATATTTTGAAACGTTTTCTAAATCACATAAATAATTTCAAACATTTTTAAATCGCGTAGAGGTTTTTAAACGTTTGTCAATCGCGTAATAATTTAAAATCATTTTCTCAATGGCGTAACGTAAAAATCAATCACGTAGCTTAAAAATAGTAATTTCTAAATCGCGTAATGGTTTTCTAGCATTTTTCACTAATGTAAAATTATTTTTCATAACTTTCTAAATTTATTTAATAAAATCCTTATATAATATATATTTATTTTGGCCTTCCCGATATTTTCTTTCTAAAAATTCTTTACATAATATTTTCTATGGTTCTTTCCAAAAATTTGATTTCTTTGATTTACTTAAATAATATAGCTTACATACTAATTTAATTCCTACCCTTAGATCCATTGTCCTTTTCCTACTAAAAATTCCTTAATTCCAATTCTTGTAACTAATTATCAAAATCCACACTAGGTAAAATAATTTAGGGTTTAAAATAACACACTTTGGTGTGTTGGCCGAAAATTAGGTTTAGGGTTTCGATTCATAGTTAATCATTTTTCATTACTAAAATCCTTTACAAAACCATTTTCCATCATCAAAATCTTTTACCAAAGCCGTTAATCCAATTTTTATCCTTAAGATCATTAATCTAAAACTTAGGAATTAATTTGAATCATCTTGTTCCCTTAGTAGTAGTAAAAACCATGAGCCTCCCCTAGGTTCTTTGGAACCTTCATACAATTTTCCTCATCATACAACTCATATTCTACTTTACACAATATTCATCATGCTACCATAAGCATATAAACAAGCATATAAGCATATAATCTACTTAAACAAGCATATAATCAAAGCTTAAAAATAAACCAACCATAAATAAAGCAAGCTTAAACCATACAAGTGAATAAATCCTTATGGATTTTTCACCACAAACAAAGTCATCTCCTCACTACCAACATATGGTTGATGAGGGTAATCTCCCTCTTACCTTAAGGAAGACAAAATCCACCAAGTTGCTGCTTTAAGAATTTCGTGAACCTCCCAAAGAAAACTCTAGCAAGCTTAAAACAAACCAAAGTCACAAACAAAGCTTGAAAAAGAGAAACCATGGAACAATCATGGTTTAGAAACTCAAAAACTAACTTAGAAACAAAGAAGAAGAACTTTTACCTTGAAATCTCAAGAACACTAACTTGTAGAAAAGGTAGTAGATGAAGGATTTTGCTTAAGTCTTCAACATAGAAGTGTCTTAGAATGATGTTTAGGTGTAGGAAATAAGCTTGGATAAAATTTTAGAAGGTTGGAAGGTTGGTCTTTGGGTGATGGCCGAATGGTGTCTTGGAGGAGAGAAATGGATTTTTTTTTGCTAAGTTAGAAAATGAAGAAATGAAGAGAATGGCGTAGGAGACAAAGGTGATATAATTGTGATAGATAGTCTATCCTAGAGCTCATTGCCGTGGAGTGCTAGTGCTAGCATGTGGGAAATGATTTGCAGGGTCAATCAAGGTGTAAAATCAAACACATGTCATCAAGTCATGCTTTGGTCAACATTTGATGACTCACTAACTTTTGAATGTCCTAGAAACTCTTTCATTGCTGTGGAAGTCCATGCAAAATACTATTCAATAATTGTTTTAATTTGTGACCATTTAAGCTTAGGTTAGCTTACTAATTCATCTAGCTTAGTAACTAATTTAAACAAGTCATTTTTGTTGACTTATTACCATTGGTTAATTTTTATGACTAGCCACCAAATTTGACTTCTACTATCTAGTGACACATGGCCATCACATGACTAGTACCTAGCTAAAGTATAAAAATTTATTACTCACAGAATAAAATTACGGCTCACAAACCAGTAATTATTATACAGTGAATAATAAATTCACAGTATAAGAAAAATTAGTAACTGCATTCGATTTCGGGTTTAGTAAGATCCCCCGACCCTGCATCAACAGTACAAAATTTTCTGGCCAATAAAAATTTTTAGTGTTTCCGGGCCCTCCGTGGGCCCACAGACGGCCTAAAATAATACTAAAATATTTTTAATCTCAGAAAAATCTAGAAAAATTCTCAAAAATTACAAAAATTAGAAAATTAATATTTGTGTAGAAAAAACAAAAATCGGGATGTTACATTACTTACAATGTATCCCACATTTCTTAAGCGGTCTTACAATTTGACACCTGAAAAATTCATCATACCCTAAAGAAGTAGTGATCATATTTTTGGCTCTCAAGTTGTATTGAACCTTTTCCTTGTCATCATCAGTCCATTCATCTCTTGGTGTATTTGTTCTAACACCATCAACAAGATGTGTGGGGACAAAAGAACCATTTTTAATAGTATCCCACACATCAATATCAATAGCTTCAATAAAAATCTTCATCCTTTCTTTCCAATATGCATAACCATCCCAATTGAAAGAGGGAGGCCTATTTATAGAAAAACCTTCATTAGAAAAACTATCTGAAGCCATCTTTTCTCTTGAAGCGGCTAAGCTCTTTATACAAGAGTCTAACTCTGATACCACTTGTTACCAAGTGGTCTCAATACTCAAGAGGGGGTGAATTGAGTAAATAAAAACTTTTTACAAATCTTTCTAAAATCACTTGATTACCATTTTTTGTTGAAGCTATTAATTGATAGAAATGAATGAATGGATAAGATAGATAAATATTGCCAACTAGTGAACCAATTAAGAGAGAAATAATCATGCAAGTAAGTAAACTAATGCTTAAATATAAAGAGAAGAGTTTAGAGAAACAAACACAATGGTTTATCCTGGTTTAGCCACCAATCCACTTGTACCTACGTCCAGTCATTAAGCAACCACTCAAGATTTTTCACTAAATTCCAAGCTTGAATCAGGTGCTCGTAACCTTTACAAATAGAAGCACTCAACAACACCTTTGGATGCCTCACCCTTATGCTTTGAGTCTTAACTTCAAGGGATGCCCCACCCATTACAGATTTAAGGGATGCCTCACCCTTACTATAGATTATACAAAGATTGAAAAGATTGAAACTCTCTCAAAGAGTAGATAATACAAATTGAAGCTTATAGGTATTAATGATTCACACTTTAGCTCAAAAATAGGGAGAAATATGAAGAGAATATACAAAATACATATTGATATTCAAACAAGGTTTTTTAGAATATTTATCTAATCTCATCAATGCCCAACAACCTTGCATTTAAAGCCCATTGAGAATTAGAGCCGTTGGGGGTAGTTGAGAAGCATTAAATGCTTCATTATATCTGTTCCCCTCTGTTTATGAAAAACCACGTTATTCGAATAACACGATAGTTATTCGAATAAAGCTTTAAATAGCATTTAGAAGAAAAGCTTGATGGAAACCATTATTCGAATAACACAAGTGTTATTCGAATAAGTCACTTAAAAACTATTTTCTGGGAAGACATGTTATTCGAATAAACAAGGTTTATTCGAATAACCCATTCGAATTCTGAAGTGCCTTTATTCTCTTTAATTGTTTATTCGAATAAAACAAGGTTTATTCGAATAAATCTTAATCAGTTGACAAACTTGGCTTTTCTGACTTTTGTTATTCGAATAAGATAAGTCTTATTCGAATAAACTTTGTTTAGTTTGAATTTTTGCTTTCTCCTGACTTCTGTTATTCGAATAAAGCAACCTTTATTCGAATAAGCTATGTAAAATTTGTTTTGTCAGTAAAGAAGCAATGCCAAGGAATTTCAAGTGGTTTTATAATTTTGGTCACTTAAAAAAGAATTCTTTGGGAAACCAAAAACCATTTTTGAAGCTTCTCTTCTCTTTTTGCTTTTAAAACAATTGTGCTTTTCAAGATCCTTTTGAAAGATAAATTATGGAGCATTTGTGTGAATCACATTATACTTTTACATATTGATCTAAGTCCTAAATCTAGTTTTGAAGGTCTTGGATTTGATCTTGCAACATCTTCAAGTTTGTTATCACCAAAACAAAGTCTTCATGGGTTGATAGCCAATTACACGGAGATCAGCTTAACAAGTTCCAGAAGACCCATAGTGTTTTCTTAAAATTATTAATGTTACCCTTTTTAGGCTCCAAGCCTATCAACATCATAACTTTGAATCATTTTGTCACAAAACAACTTCAATAGTTCATCATGAGTAACATTAACATAATCAAGCATTTACTCACAATTTCAATCTCAATAAAATTTATATCATTTCCTTCCATAATTATAACAATAGAATACAATAAAACTCATTAACAAGCACATCAAATCTTAATAGACATACTTGGCTGAAAGCCTTAAATTGTAACAAAGAACATTTTCTTCTTATTCTTATCTTTTCTAAACTATTTTTAGCATCAAAA
This sequence comes from Ormosia emarginata, assembly GCA_029884605.1. Lineage (NCBI taxonomy): Eukaryota > Viridiplantae > Streptophyta > Magnoliopsida > Fabales > Fabaceae > Ormosia > Ormosia emarginata. Next base: position 17,804,661 of record JAQQTP010000074.1, on the reverse strand, counting down.
GATCGTTAATAATCTCAATTTCATTTAAATCAAAGTTTAGATCAGAGTCCCCAAATTAATTAGAGCAAAACCCTAGCTCATAGATCTTCAACTCCTAACTATAATTTCTTAAAATAAACATCACCTTTAAGACTTCTTCTTTATAAACAACCTTATTCCCAAACAATTTCCATAGAAATCCAAACAATATTTCAAGAACATAAGTTAAGTATCCACTAACCTAGGGTTTTCAATCAAATGAAAACAACCACCATCCAACCTCTTTGATTTAAATACTTAGTGAAAAATATGCTAACACTCTTCTAGCAACAAGAAAAACTTAAAAGAAAAGGTAGAGAAAGGTATGATTACCCTGCCTCAAGATAGATGAAATAAAGATGAAATAGGTAAGTTTCTTAGTCTAATCTCTTGGTGGATGAGCTTGGAACTCCTTAATCCTTCTTGCTCCTTATCTTTTCTCCTTTTCCTTCAAATTTTTCTTCTTTCTTCCTCCTTGGTTCTCCCTTGGCCGAGCACTCCTTCAAGTTTCTATGTTCATCTTCTTCTTTTTTTCCAATTCTTTCCTTATATATTTCTTAACTAGCCAATAGCAAGCCACACAAGTGTTTTTTCTCAAAGTTTCCAACCAATAAAATGTTGAAGAAGTGGCTAAACTTTGATTGGTTTATGTTTAGGTAATAATGGCATTTAGTTACTCTAACAAAACTAATCTAACTTAGTTACTAACCTAATTTCATAAACTAACTAAGTCATCAACTAATTAATTAACTTAGGTACTTAGGGTTTCAAAAACCCTAACTTACTTAATTTCTAGTTAATATAACTTAATAATGTTTTTAAGAATTTTCAGTGTCCTAGAAAATTTTCTGTCAGTCTCTCAGATTCACTGTAAATAAATAGTTCAATTTATACGCAGAAATTTTTTAATTCCACGTACGTTCCTTAAATTTTAATTTCACATACGTCCCTTAATAATAATAGTTAATAAATTATACATATATCATATGAATATAGAATACAAAATAAATATTGTCATATTTAATTTAGAAGGAATGTTACATTTCTCCCCTCCTTTTAAAAAAAATTTGTCCTTAAAATTTTACCTGCTGAGAATAACTTTGGATACTTTCGTTGCATTTTCTCTATCTTTTCCTAAGTTGCTTCTTCTGGTATTAACCCTTCCCATAGCAACTTGACCAAGGGAATTATTTTTCCTCTTAACGATTTATTAGAAGTGTCCAAAATCTGAACAGGTTTAGTTGGATAAGTTAAGCCTTTCCTTAGTTGTAGTGGTTCATTGGATAGATTGTGAGAAGGATCTGGACAATAATTCCTAAGCTGAGATACATGGAAGACATCATGATGATTTGATAAACTGGGTGGAAGAGCTATTTGGTAAGCCACTGACCCTACTATCTTGAGAATTTGAAATTGACCTAGGAATCGAGGACTCAATTTCACGGATTTAAGTGCTTTGCTTATTCCAGTTATAGGAGAAATTTTCAAAAATACATGCTCTCTTTCTTGAAATTCAAGAGATCATTGATAATCACATATTTTATTCATTAAGAAACCCTTATGTTTAGTCATTTACACTCTCCATATTCTTAATTGATTGAGTTTGGTATGATTTTGTGAGTTTGAGCTCAAATTGATCCTAATTGAATATTTCCAGCATTATTGAGATTTGACAATGTTTCTGTATTTTGGCCATAACTTGAGTTCCTAATATCTGATGAACATGAATTTTACCTTGTAGGAAAGCTAAGAGGAAGGTGTACAACTTTGATGAAGAGCTCGAAGTCTGATTCAGATGTCTAAGGGACCTAAGTTTACATGGAAGTCAGAATACGGGTTCTGTCAGTAGAATCCGAACAGTGTGCACTCATAAAATCATATCTCAAGATGTAATAATGGAGATGGGCTGAAATTTGGACAGTGGATATTCAAGATCCAAATAAACAACTTTCATGAAGAACACATTTTGAGAAAAAGAAGTCTAGTAGGTCATTTTGAGCTTGCAAGTCGGAACAGAGGTGCTGAAGTTGGGTTTGAGTGACCTGCGGTATTTGGGCCATATCTTGGGCTGTCGGAAGCCAAATTGGACGATCCATATATGCATGTTATATCCAAGACAAAGATCTACAACTTTCATGAAGAGTACTTTTCGTGGATCTGAAGTCTAGTTGGTCGTTTTTGGCTTCCAAGTCAGACACGAAATTTTCGTCCTCAACCACCCACTCATCCATCCACTAATCCACTAATCCACTAATCCACTCATCCATTCACCCACTCATCCACTAATCCACCCACTCATCCACTCATCTACTAATCCAACCACTCAACCACTCCACCCACCACTAATCCACCCACTCATCCATCCACTAATCCACTAATCCACCCACTCATCCATCCACTCACCCATTCATCTCCATAATTTCCCACTCACCAAAAGTCCTTTGGCATTTTCCACTCAACCAACCCACTTAACCATTCCACTCACTCATCCACTAAACCAATCCACTAAACCAACCCACTCAAACACTCCACTCACTCACCCACTCATCCACCCACTTCCCTTTGTCATTTTGTTACCTTAGACTTCTATAAAAGGCACCATTTATCATGAACAACATGTATTCTCCTTCAATTCTCTTATAGTTTCTTCTTGTTTCTTCATAGTTTCTCATAGCGCTTGTATATTTTGATGATTTCCTTCATTGTAATGGAGAGCTAAGTTACTTTCAGTCAATTCGGGACTCTTGAAGAGATTGTGGTTTGGATTCTTGAGACCTTGGTTATGTAATGTATTTGATTTATATTTGAATTCCTCTTCTCTTCTTCTTCTGTTCTCTTGATCTTGAATGCATGAATGGTGATTCTGTTTATGTTTGATCTGATTTGATCTTGGTTTAAGATTAAGTATTGTGATGAAATTTAGAACTGATTGATCTGAATTAATCACATAACTGAAGATTGAGATTTGTGATGAAACTTAGAACTGATTGATCTAAACTAATCACGTAATTGAAGAGGTTAGGTTACTGATTGGTGCCTAGGTTAATTGAATTCGGTGCTTAAATTGACATATATCTACATGAATGGTGCGATTGCAGATTTGTGTTTATCACTTGTCAATTGAATTCTGAACGATTGTCTAATGTGAATTCTGGACCTAATGCTGAGATCTCGGTTAGATCCAAGTTAACCATTCAAATGTGCTTCAATTGTTTGTTGAAAGGTTTATGATTGAATCCACCCAATCTCGGATAGATTTCTGAATTGACTGATCTTTTAATTGTTATTTCTCTTTAAATCTTGTTACTGTGATCCTTGAACCATCAAAACCCCCTTTTTTCTAACTTTCACTTGATTTGATCAAATTGCATTTACGATCCTTGAGGAGACGATCCGGTGTTGTTCACTATACTACAAGCTTAGGTAATAACTTCGGTTATAATTTTGACTGAGTTCGGCGCTCGTCAAAATTTTGGCGCCGTTGCCGGGGATTAGTAAGTGTAATCTTTTCATTTTAAGTGTTTTTACTAACCTTTGCTTTTTATTAACTTTTCTAACAATGGACCATGCATAATGGAGTCAAAACTTGAGGAGTTGACTTCTTTGGTAAGACATATAGTAGTGAGACAACAATTACCATGCAGGAAGCTACACTTGTGTGTAACATTTGTTTTTGTTCATCTCACCCCACATATGCATGCCCTACACTTCAGTATGGTAGTTCTATTTTTCCAGATCAATTTGTTGCAGAGAAATTGGTTATTTTCCCGATGAACCACAGTTCCAAAGAAGAAGAACGTAGAGTTATGACCCCTTCTTCAACACATACAACCCTAGTGGGAATACTATCCGGATCTGGGATATGGCAATACGGCATCACTACAAAGAACAATCATTTCAATATGATCACCATTCCAACAGATAACAAGTCCATCAACCACAAAACTTAAGCCTTCATGGGAGGACTTGATGAAAACCCAAATTAAGTTCCCGCAGAATTTTACTGCCACTATTCAGGATTTAACAACCCAAATTGAGCAGATGACAACCACTATTAATGAACTGAGAAGTCAAGAGTCGACCAACTCTCTTCCCAAATAATTCCCAACTCCCTCGCATTCTAATTGTCATATTGATTTACTGCGCAGATTTAGTTGAGGAAACTCATGATGAGTTGTGTCTTGAATTTCCCGATTTTATTGATTTTAATGATTCTATCAATTGCAACTCATGTACTTGATTGTGACGGTGATATAAAATGTGTTATGTGTCTTTGAGATTTCTGCATATTTGAAAGCCGATGATTCTGTTTTACGCACGCAGATCTAATGATATTGAAGGGTCTATCAACAATGTAGTTGCGAGAATCCGAAACACATAGGGAGGTGGAGTTGAAGGCCATTGAGGAATTTTCAAAGAAGGAGGAAAGGCGAAAGATATGACAAGAACTACCGAAGTGGATTTTGTTTTTGGGTCATGGTCCAATATAATCAATGAAAGCAGAATTGCCAAATTACACGTGTTGCATGCCATTGGTGAAGTCAAGGAAATTAAGAAAGACCAATGGGACCCCAATGGGAGCCCTCATGCTTCAAGCTTAACTTGGTCATTACACTTCAACCAATGGGACCCTAGTGAAAGCTATCATGTTGTGTCAACCATAACTTGGTCATCACGTTTCAACCAATGGGATCCTGGTGGAGTTTTTTCACTAACCTCACTTAATAAGACCAATGGACACCATCTCAAGCCGAAAAATGTGGAAGTGAAAGTGATGGGCTTTTACCATCCACATTATAAAGATCACTAAGAAGTGTCCCAACGTCGAGCTAACGACGTTAAACAAGCGCTTATTGGGAGGCAACCCAACTAGATTTGTTTTCAAGATCTTTGGGGATGGTTTTCGCAATCTGAGAAGATAAAAACATACTTCACTTTGAATGGCTGAGTAAGGAGTCAGTAAGTTATACCTTATTGACTCTTGAGACGCATTCTTGTGGCCTGGTACATCATGAACTTCTTAATTGTGGAATCTCTTCAGATGAACAGAGGTGTTACAGTCTTGGGAATCTGACTCTAAAAGACCCGCATTTCCTCTTTAATTTTATATTATTCCAGTCATGTTATTTTGGTTTTACATTTTACTCATTTGTTTTGTGAGTTTTCAGGTTCTGTTGCAGCTTTGATTCTTACGCATCTTTTCTGCTTGCCATTATCTCGCCCCTCATCAGGTTGTGTTGCTCTTTTCTTTCCGTTTTATTTATCACTTTCACATTGAGGACAATGTTTATATTAAGTGTGGGGGAGAGATTTTAGCATGTTTTTTTTTGTTAAAAAAAAAATAAAAAAGGGGTTCATTGCATGATTGAATAACTTTTCTCCCTTCTTGAACTGATATGCTTGGTGATGGATGATTGAATTGATGAATTGAGTTTGATGGATGCATACCTTGTGAGATTTTGAGCCTAATGGATGGATTCAACATTTATGTCATTCTCTTCTTTCTTGTGTGATTTTCACTCATGTTAATGATCACTCTAGAACTTGCTTTGATTCTTTTTTAGGCTACATTTCACTTGCATGCATGAACATGATTGAGGCCCTCTTTCTTAATTAGCTAGTTTAACCAAATAGCCAACCTTGTTTTCAATATGATATCAAGCACTCTTTTGACTTCTTGAAAATTCTCTGATTCCTGCCAACCTTGTATATTTTCCTTTGCTTAACCCCTTTGAGCTTATTTGACCATTCCTTGTTTCTAGCTCATTATGTACCTTAAATGAGAAATCGTGTTCTTACTTTACCTTAGGGAATAAAAGAACATTAGCTTGGTTAATGAATGAGTTTTTGAACAAGTGTGGGGGTGTGTGTACAAAATGGTTGTTGAAAAAGAAAAGAGTGCCCAAAAAGGAAAAAAAAATTGATGTATATAGTTATGTTCATATATATATATAAAAAAAAGAAAAAAAAAAAAAAAAAAAGGAAAAAAAAAAAAAAACCAAGTGTTTAAAAAAAGAAAAGGATTGGGAAATGAATATGTAAAGGGATATACACTAGAGTTGGGATGAACTTTTATGCTTGTTATTTGAACTCAGCTCTCATTTGCTTTTATTCTCTTTGGTATTTATCTTCTCATATCCATTTTATCCTCTTCTGTTACCTTGACCTCACTACAACCTTGAATAAAGTCCTCATGATTTGTGTGTGCATGTGTTTTGAGTAGTGGAGAAGTAGAAGATAAGCAAGCTTATGGTAGTGCAATTTTCATGGGTTGAATTGAGTGAAATACCTACCTTTTAAACACTTGAGAGATTGAGAGGGGATCTTGTGAAGATCTTTCATTCTCGATTCATGTTGAAGATACCTTGCTTATTGGTTTGAGATGTGGACAATTGTTAACTCATGAATGTTTTGATCCCTTGAACCTTTGGTTGTTCTTCTTGATTGTAAAATTTTGGGTTCTTGAATGTCGTTGGAATTTAAATTTTTGTTAATCTCTTATGTCCTTGTTTTGGTCTTGACTCTTGCCCAGGAGTGCAAAAAGCTAAGTGTAGGGGAATTTGCTAATCACATATTTTATTCATTAAGAAACCCTTATGTTTAGTCATTTACACTCTCCATATTCTTAATTGATTGAGTTTGGTATGATTTTGTGAGTTTGAGCTCAAATTGATCCTAATTGAATATTTCCAGCATTATTGAGATTTGACAATGTTTCTGTATTTTGGCCATAACTTGAGTTCCTAATATCTGATGAACATGAATTTTACCTTGTAGGAAAGCTAAGAGGAAGATGTACAACTTTGATGAAGAGCTCGAAGTCTGATTCAGATGTCTAAGGGACCTAAGTTTACATGGAAGTCAGAATACGGGTTCTGTCAGTAGAATCCGAACAGTGTGCACTCATAAAATCATATCTCAAGATGTAATAATGGATATGGGCTGAAATTTGGACAGTGGATATTCAAGATCCAAATAAACAACTTTCATGAAGAACACATTTTGAGAAAAAGAAGTCTAGTAGGTCATTTTGAGCTTGCAAGTCGGAACAGAGGTGCTGAAGTTGGGTTTGAGTGACTTGCGGTATTTGGGCCATATCTTGGGCTGTCGGAAGCCAAATTGAACGATCCAGATATGCATGTTATAGCCAAGACAAAGATCTACAACTTTCATGAAGAGTACTTTTCGTGGATCTGAAGTCTAGTTGGTCGTTTTTGGCTTCCAAGTCAGACACGAAATTTTCGTCCTCAACCACCCACTCATCCATCCACTAATCCACTCATCCACTCACCCACTCATCAACTCATCTACTAATCCAACCACTCAACCACTCCACCCACTCATCCACTAATCCACCCACTCATCCATCCACTCACCCATTCATCTCCATAATTTCCCACTCACCAAAAGTCCTTTGGCATTTTCCACTCAACCAACCCACTTAACCATTCCACTCACTCATCCACTAAACCAATCCACTAAACCAACCCACTCAAACACTCCACTCACTCACCCACTCATCCACCCACTTCCCTTTGTCATTTTGTTACCTTAGACTTCTATAAAAGGCACCATTTATCATGAACAACATGTATTCTCCTTCAATTCTCTTATAGTTTCTTCTTGTTTCTTCATAGTTTCTCATAGCTCTTGTATATTTTGATGATTTCCTTCATTGTAATGGAGAGCTAAGTTACTTCCAGTCAATTCGGGACTCTTGAAGAGATTGTGGTTTGGATTCTTGAGACCTTGGTTATGTAATGTATTTGATTTATATTTGAATTCCTCTTCTCTTCTTCTTCTGTTCTCTTGATCTTGAATGCATGAATGGTGATTCTGTTTATGTTTGATCTGATTTGATCTTGGTTTAAGATTAAGTATTGTGATGAAATTTAGAACTGATTGATCTGAATTAATCATATAACTGAAGATTGAGATTTGTGATGAAACTTAGAACTGATTGATCTAAACTAATCACGTAATTGAAGAGGTTAGGTTACTGATTGGTGCCTAGGTTAATTGAATTCGGTGCTTAAATTGACATATATCTACATGAATGGTGCGATTGCAGATTTGTGTTTATCACTTGTCAATTGAATTCTGGACGATTGTCTAGTGTGAATTCTGGACCTAATGCTGAGATCTCGGTTAGATCCAAGTTAACCATTCAAATGTGCTTCAATTGTTTGTTGAAAGGTTTATGATTGAATCCACCCAATCTCGGATAGATTTCTAAATTGACTGCTCTTTTAATTGTTATTTCTCTTTAAATCTTGTCACTGTGATCCTTGAACCATCAAAACCCTCCTTTTTCTAAATTTCACTTGATTTGATCAAATTGCATTTACGATCCTTGAGGAGACGATCCAGTGTTGTTCACTATACTACAAGCTTAGGTAATAACTTCGGTTATAATTTTGACTGAGTTCGGCGCTCGTAATCTTCTACTCTGATCAGCATAGCTTTTTTGTCTACTTTGTGCAGTGAGCAATTTATCCTTGATGGATTTTATTTTATCTAAAGTTTGTTGTACTATGTATGCGCCTAATAAATTTCTTTCTCCAACTTCATACCAGCATAGTGGTGACCTATATTTTCTGCCATATAGAGCTTCATAAGGTGTCATCCCAATACTAGAATGATAACTATTATTATATGCAAACTCTATAAATGGTAAATACTAATCTCAATTCTTTGTCTGTTACAGGACATAATCTCTTAGCATATCCTCTAATGTTTGAATGGTCCTTTCAGTTTGTCCATTAGTTTGGGGGTGATATGTTGTACTAAAACAAAGTTTGGTGCCTAATGCTTGCTGTAGTGCTCCACAAAATCTAGAGATAAACTTAAGGTCCCTGTTAGATATAATACTAGAAGGAATACCTTGTAACCTGACAATCTCATTTATATACATTTGAGCCAATCTATCTAATGAATAAGTGACTTTGATTGCTAAAAAGTGGGTTATTTTGGTTAATCTATCTACAATAACCCAAATAGCATCATGTCCTTAAGAAGTTCGTGGCAATCCCATCACAAAATCCATTGCCACTTTGTTCCATTTCCATTCAGGGATTTCTAAAGGTTGAAGGAAACTAGTTGGCCTTTGGTGTTCTATCTTAACTTTTTGACATATTAAACACTTAGCTACAAATCTTGCAATTTCTTCTTTCATCTTTGGCCACCAGAAAATTTTCTTAAGATCTTGATACATTTTGGTGGTTCCTGGATGAATGGTATATTTACTACAATGGGCTTCCTCCAATATTTGATTTTTTAATTCTCTATCATTTGGGATGCACAATGTGTCTCTATTCCCAGCATTATCTACTTGAAATTCCCTTTGCTTTCCTTGAGAAACTTGATTTTTGATCATTTGTAAAAATTGATCAGTGTTTTATTTTTATCTAACTTGTGATTTGATTTCACTAACAATTTCTAATTTGACTCATTCACAAAATTTTAGGTTGCAGGGTTATTGAGGGATTTAAATCTCGAAATTTTTCTAATAATTCAAGCTCTTGTATCATCAATTTGGATATTGTAGTAACTTTTTGCTAAAGGCATCAACTACCACATTAGCCTTTCCTGCGTGATATTTAAATTCAAAATCATAATCTTTCAGAAATTCTACCCACCTTTTTTTGTCTCATATTAAGTTCCTTCTTATGAAAAAGATATTTCAAACTTTTATGATTACTGAATACTTCAAACCTAACTCCATATAAATAATGTCTCCATATTTTCAATGCAAATACCATTGCTGCTAGTTCTAAATCATGGGTTGGTTAGTTTTCTTCATATGGTCTCAATTGTCTGGAAGCATAAGCCACTACCCTCTCATTTTGCATCAGAACACATCCAAGACCTTTCTTGGATGGATCACTATACACGGTGAATTTTTCTTGAGGGTCCGGAATAATTAGCATAGGAGTTGTTGTTAACTTAACTTTTAATTCCTGAAAACAATTTTCGTATTCATCAATCCACTCAAAAGGTTTTTCTTTCCTAGTTAATTTGGTCAAGGGTAACACTAATTGAGAAAACCCCTTAATAAATCTTCTGTAATATCCGGCTAATCCTAGGAAACTCTTGATTTTCGTGATGGTTGTTGGTCTCTCCCATTGCATCACCGCTTCCACTTTACTCGGATCAACTGAAAATCCTCCTTGTGATATTACATGCCCCAAAAATTTTACTTCTTGAAGCCAAAATTCACATTTTTCCAACGTAGCAAACAATTATTTTTCTTTTAAGATCTGAAGGACCTGTCTAAGATGTTGCTTATGCTCTTTTGTTGTCAATCCATAAATATGATAAAAAAATGTGGTTCATATAATCCATAAATATTGGTGGGGCATTAGTCAATCCAAAAGGCATGGCTAGATATTCATAGTGTCCATATCTAGTTCTAAATTTAGGAATGTCATTTGATTTAATCCTAATTTGATGGTACCCTGATCTCAAATCTATCTTAGAAAAGATTGATGCTCCCCCTAAGTTGATCCAACAAATCATCAATTCTTGGAAGTGTATATTTATTTTTAATGGTCACTTTATTCAATTGCCTATAGTCCACACACAACTTTAAACTTCCATCTTTTTTCTTCACAAAAAGTACAGGGGCTCCCCAGGGCAACACACTAGGTTTGATAAATTTCTTGGCCAGTGATAAGTCTATATTTTATAGTATTTAATTGTACAAATTGTGTTGATTTGATTATATTTTCGGACGAGTTTTAGTGGAATCATTATCTTTATCTTTATTTTTGCAGATTTATAAACATGAAATACATTTGGAGCAAAACAAGCAAAGATACCGAGTTTTCAAACCAAAAAAGGGTTCCGTGTCTAAAAAAAAAAACTTTTACACTAGACACGGCCGTGTCTCCTTAGACACGGTTATGTCTCCAAAAACTACTAATAGACACGGTCATGACTCCATTAAACACAGCCGTGTCTCCTTTCCTTAGTGGTTAAGTAAGTTACATAAGCAATGATGTCACAGACACGACCGTGTCTCCATTAGACATGACCGTGTCTCCATTAGACACAGCCGTGTGAGTACTGTTCACTCGAAATGTCTATAAATTGAGCGCAGCAGCTAAAGGAAAACGGTCCGAAACTTTTCTAAATTCCATTTTCTCTCAGTTTCTCTCAGTTAGGAAGATTTCTAGTAGAGAGTTTCTTGAAGTTTGAAGTTCTTAATCTCTGCAAAGAGGTTTTGATCTTTCTTTCTCTCTTGTTTTTCTCCTTTATTTTATTTTCTTTTTATGAAATTGTATATTATTTTAAGTTTGTTTGTAAATAGTATGTGTAACTAAACTCCTAGCTAGAGCTATGGGGGGATCTTGAGTTTATAATTATGTGGATTTGATTTCTAATATAATAATGATAATTTCTTTATGGGTTTATTATATTGCTTTTATCCTTGTCATAACTTGATCACTTTTGACATTTATTAATTCATTGTTTGACCAGTGACCATCCGCACTCAATGAGTGGATCTATATTTTAAGCCTAGGACTATATTGGTGAATGACCAAACATCAATTTTTCCTACCAATGGAATTAACGGTATGTTGGTTCATCTCTTGAATAAAAGCTTAATCATTCTTGATTAATTCAACTAAATGACCAAATAGGTGGGTTAAATTAAGAATAGAATATTGTTTCACCATGACCATTGGGATTCAATAGCAAATAAGGGAATATTGGCAAAAGAATTGCTTGTTTATATTATAAAGAAGATCTATATAATTAAACTCAAGTGAACCTTATGCTCTAGCATTTCTCTATCTTTATTTATCTTTTCTTTATTTAATTGTTCTTTACTGTTTTTATTAGTTTTATGATTTTAATTTGAATCTTGCATATCTTTTCGGTCGTCTAAATAACAAAAGAATAATACAACTTTAGTAATTATCAGTTATTCCTCATGGGATCGATAACTGGATTCAAAGTCCTTTATTACTTGGTGATAGAGTGCACTTGCTCTTATTAGTGCAACTTTTACACGTGTCAGCCAGGAGTTCCTCTATTTTCTTCTTAAGTTCACTTAACTCCATTGGGGACATTCTATAAGGTGCTATTGATATGGGACCTCTTCTTGGTATTAAATCAATAGAAAAAGAAAATTTCCTTTCTGGAGGCAATTCATTTATTTATGAGGGAAATACTTCAGAAAATGCTTTTGCTACAGGGATAGTTGTAACACCCTGAAAATTGTTTGTTTCATGATAAATAGTCATTTTATAAGATTTATGATTTTTGTGAATTTTTTTGGAAATGTTGATTATTTTAATATATTTCTTAATTTGCGTGCACACCGAATGGAGCCGAGAAAATAAAATATTTTTCTCCAGGTTGAAAAACCTTAAATTGTGGAAATGTTGATGGGGGATCTTACTAAACTCGATGCCATGCACAATTTGCGAGGTTTATATTTTTCTAGATTTTTATCTGATAAATAAAAATCACAGTACATTTAATTATCTGTTGGACAATGAGTATTGAATTTTATTAACTATAACATTTGTATATTAGATAATAGTTTATAGTAAAATGCTTATTACTTTTTCAAGAGTGTCAACTTTATGTCACATCATGTTGACTTTTGTGAAAAGCCTAACAAAGCTTCTCAAGGAAGCTTTGCCCAAGCTTCTAGAGGAAGCTTCTCCTTCCCTCCTCTCCAATGAGACCCCACGATTTTGGGGGGGAAAAGTGACAAGAAAATTGTCATCTTTTCATCAAGCAATTTCACCTTTTATTCAAACAAAAGTTTCTATCACTTTTCTATCATTTTCTCTCTCTACCATTTTTCTTCTCTCACTTTTTCTCTCACATTTTTTTCTTCCTTCTTCCTCCTCTCTTCCACGACAATACCACTGCACTTCCTGTAACATCCCGAAAATTAATAATTTTGTGATAAATAATCATTTTATAATATTTGTGATTTTTGGAAATTTTTTTGGATTTTTCTGAAAATGTAAAATATTTTAATATTATTTCTCGTTTTGCATGCAAATTGAGCGAAACCGAAAAAATGACATATTTTTCCCGAGAACCTTAAACTATTAAAATGTCGACGGGGGATCTTACTAAACCCGAGGCCAGACACGATTTACGAGGTTTCATGTTTTTCAAAAAAATTCATCTGACAGAATAGTAAATCACTGTGTAATTTTTACCTGCTAGACAATTAATATTGACTTCTATCAACTGTAACAATTGTTCATTGGATAATAGCATGTATTAGAAACCCTATCACCTTATCCTAATGCAATCCAATTTATGTCTAATCAAATCCACTTTAATTCAAATTAGTGTACTTTCTTCAAAGCTTCTTTGAGAAGCTTTGACTACCAAATGACCAAGACACCCTTGGCTTGTTGGAGAAGCCTCTCCACCCCTCCCTCACTCTCTTATTGCCGTGGCACTCTTGCCATTGGGAGGCAAAAATTTTGCCTCCCCACTTAACCTAACACACTAAAAAATATCTCCACTTTTCCAAACACTTTCTCTCTCTAACTTCTTCTTCTTCATTTCTCCTCCTTCTCTCTTCTTCCTCTCTCTCAACCACGAAATTCCAGCCACCATTAGAGACCATTCTCTTCACTTTTCTCTTCACAAATACCATTTCTACACTCCCCTCAACCTCCTCTATGACTTCTATTTGGAGGGTTTTCCTCAAAACTAACTTTTCCTCCATTGTCATGCAAGACAAAGCTTCAAGCTTTAAGGTAAAGGTTTCATTTTTCTTTCTTCTTCTCTTCATTTTCGTGTTCTATGGTCTCATTGGAGACCAAAGATCCATCCTTTACTAGGCTTGATGTTGATTCTTTGTGTTGGAGATTTTAGAGTTCTTGGAGACCCCAAAACTGAAATCTTCAAGAAGCAACAAGGAGACCATATTTGTGTTCTTCCTTAAGGTGAGAGGGAGATCTACTCACTTCAACCATTATTGGTGGTGAGGAGACTTTTGTGTGGTTGTTGATGGAGACATCCATGTTTGTATGCTTACTTTGTTAGGTGATTATCCATATTTATGTGTTCCTAATTGAGATTGATATTTGTATAATGATTTTGAATGCAATGGATATGTTGAACATGCTTGATCATATTAGGGTTGTTAAATGGAAAATTTGGAGTTTCCTAGCCTAATGTGAGTCCACGGTTTTGATGGGAATTTTGGGATGGAAATGGGTTTTTGTACACGATAAAATGAAGCTATGTAATTAAAGATTGAATGTTGATATTGGAATTTTAAGATGGAGATTTTTAAGGATCTAATGACCTAAAGTGAGGCCAAAGTTTTGGCCCTAAAATCCTAAAGGATTGGATTAAATTGTTGTGGACTAAGATTTAAATGATTTGATATCAAGATAGTAATACATAAAATGGAAAGAAAATTGGGACTTTGAAGACCTATGAAGGCCACGGTTTTAGAGAGAAAAATTAAGGTTTAAATGATGCCTTGGAGCATCTTTGGAGATTAGGAATTTAGGGACATACATAATCCATAATAAAATGGAAGAATTTAATTGAATGATGGCACTTGAGAAGACCACGGTTTTGAAGTGTTATTTACCCTAAAATTTTCATAATTGACCAAAGTTAAAGACTTTGAAGATGTGAATCTGAAATATGAACTTGTGAAAATTGATGAACTATGTATGAGTACATATTGATGTTGAGGAATTGAATTGACCCCATGTGAAATAAAAGCTATGTAATTAGGTATCAAGAGACTAGTGCATAAAATGGAAAAAAATTTAGAACCTTGAAGACTTGTGAGGCCACAGTTTTAAGGGTTATTTAACCTAAGGAATTTCATAATTGATCAAGACTCAAGTTATTGGAAGTGTTGGACCCTTGATGGGGAATGGTGATAAATGATAGACCATAAACATACCTTAATGTTGAGAAATGATTCTATATTGTTGTAAGACCCTATGTGGGGCTAAGTATTTGTTGATGAGATTATGATGCATTGATATTGAGGATGATTATATACCATTGTGGTATTGTATATGATAAATGTATCATTGATATGATGTATTGACATTGAGAATGATTATATATTGTTGTGGTAAAGTATATGATAAATGTATCATTGATATGATATTGAGAATGATTACATACCTTTGTGGTAATGTATACGATGAATGTATCATTGATATGATGTATTGACATTGAGAATAATTATATACCGTTGTGGTATTGTATATGATAAATGTATCATTGATAAACATACATGATGTACATTGAGTCGTCATGCATATGTGTTGTCCGTTGGACATATTTGAGAAAGGCGGTGTATGCCTAGGAGTTTGAATAACATCTATGTGCAGATGCGAATAGACTAAGCGTAGGGTCATAGTGGTTGGCCCTGAGGGCGTCGGGGTGCGGGTTCCTTACATGGACAGTTAAGAGCTCCTCTGTGTCGTGGGGTAGACCGATGCAAACACACCGACGATCCGGACTGAGACGCTGTTCAATATTGCGATCAATTGTTGAGGTGCCATGAATAAGCCATGGTTGCATAAATATTTTTATGAGATGAAGCACAATATTTTTAAAGGCTAACGATATACTAGCATTACTCCTTGATCATTCATTCCAAAAATGTTTATGTCTAGCTCCATAGAGTAGGGTTTTTGGTACCATAATGCATTGTGAATGTTCATTATCGGTCTCATAATTTATTGAGCATGATCACTTGTGACTGTAAAAATATCTGTTTTATTTCTTCACTAATTATCTAGATATTGTGCTGACTGCTTGAGATATCATTGCGATCTGTCGATTGTTATTGATTCTTACTATCGCTTATAGTTGTGCGACCTTACTATAAATTCTACTGTTACTATTAATGAATATATGAACTGTATTGCTATGTGGGCGCTCTGCGCCGTGTTATTTTCTTATTGCCGTAATGGTAATGAAAGATGGGTGTCTCACCTCTTTATTTCATTACTCTGTCTTATGATGCATTGAATAAAGACTGTGAAAAGCCCAAGTTGGATTTACTTAATTCATTGTTGGAGAATCAAACTTTGTTTCATTGTGATGGCGTCTGGACAAGCTCCCCTCATTCGCATGTGGATACAGTTTCATAGTGGCTTGGAAGCCTGGCACTTCGATCGTGAAGCAGAGCGTGTTACTTACATTGGGGATGTAACCCTTGTTCAGTGCGGTAATGAACTTGGAGCTGGTACGAACATATCTTATGTTCCTAGACGTGTGGAGTTCCCTATACCCATTGGGGAGATGTGGGATAACTGCCACCTCTTCCCTAGAGAGGTTTCGGTTATAATGCATGTTCGTACTCCCGTCCATCTGGAAGTGTCGCAATGGCGAGTATTACCTGTCGAGAATGCTGAAGAAGATCAGGTGCAAGACCATTCCATTCATGTGTTAGACTTCGGGGAAGGCCAAACTTTTATATAGTAGTTATGTTATGTTATGTCATGTAAAACCTGAGTTTAATATTGTTGTAAGCTATTTTATGCATTGATTATGGATATGTATTTTATATTAAACTGATGGTGTATTTGGAATGTAAGTCAATATAATTATATTTCATATCGTGGCTCGTACTTCCTATTTATGCATGATGGAAATAAATAAATATCTCATTTTTTTAACATACTGGATATTGAAACTGTGACACGCCTGGACTTAGTGACTGTGGTATAATGAAGATTGTGCTGTGGTGGCTGATAACATTGTATTTTATACATTTTATAATCCTCTCATTAGGCTTCTTAAGGTTCAATTATACTTAATTAAGTTAATTTTGACACATTTTATGATATTGAACCTTATTGGATCATTAAACAAATTATTGCATAAATTAACCTGAATTATGTCTTTGGCAGTGTTTAGTAAACTGACTATAACTTGAGTTTCAGATATCTTATTGATATGATTTTGGTCTTGTAGGAAAACTAAAACAATTCTCTACAACTTTCATGTTGAAAACTTTTTCAGATTCTGAGGTCTAATGGGTGATATTGGGCTTTCAAGTCAAAATAGAGGAGCTGAAATCGGGTCTGAAACACTCTGTAGTAATTTGACCATATCTTGAGTTTTAGGAATGATTTTGGACTCAAACTAAAGCCATTTTAAAGCAAATATCTAGGCCTACAACTTTCATGAAGATCACTTTTCTCAAAAATGAAAAAAAATAGGAGAAACGACTGTACACGTTTGTTCAATTATTATTAAAAAAAATAAAAATAAAAAACATCATTGATGACGTTTAAGACTTAATCATTAAGTTTGGTTACTGTGCATTGCATAGTAACCAAACTTTGCCTATAAATAGGCAATTGCATCAGAATTGGAACACATATTCGGGGGGGGGGAGGACACATTCGGGGAGAGAGAGGGTTGAGGTTCTGGGCAGTGTCCAGCCTCCTCTCTTCAGTCTCCCTTCAATTTTATTTTTCTTTCTAGTCTATGTGTAAATAAATTCCAATCTACTTGGGTTAAAGTGTGAAGCTCTTGGTAATAAAATAAGGTTAGATTTATTTCTCTCTTGTGCTTTAATGATTTATTTTCTAGTAACTATTATATGTGTTATATGTTGTTTTTGATAATTTAGAAACTGCCCTTGTAAAGAGGAGTTCTTGATTTGTTGTAGACAATAGGATTGACACAGTGAATGGTTTAACCTATTTACAAGTGGTGGTAATAATTAAAGGAAACATAATATAATTACATATACTATTTTAATGGACTTTTAACGTTATATTTTTCGATTGGAACCTTCATTATGTCAGGATTCTAATTGAGTTATAAAAAGAATTAATCTTACCTTTACTTTATTTACCAAGAGTGGATCTTTTTACCCAGGTAAATATTTTTTTATCGTAGTAACAAAATATTTACTTCACCTTAATTTTTCTTAATCAATTCCCTGTGGATCGACTTCGGACTCCACAGAAATTTATTACTTGAAACAACCTGCTCTTGGGTTTGCAATGCAACAATTAATCCTGCATCAAGTTTTTAAACTTGGTCAAGAAAAGTGTACATCAAGATTTTGGCGCCGTTGCCAAGGACTTGATTTGAAGAACAAATTTCTGGTGTAAATATTTTTGTGCATACTAATGCAGTAACTAGTAAATTTTTTTGTGAATAGTGTGAATAGTAACGTAAATAGTATGAATAGTAATGTGAATAGTATAAATAGTATGTAAATAGTAATGTAAATAGTAATATAAATAGTACATAAATAGTAATGTGAATAGTATATGAATAGTAATATAAATAGTAATATGAATAGTATAGTAATGTGAATAGTACATGAATAGTATGTGTGAATAGTAAAAAAATGAAAATAATAATAATAAAAGAAAATAAAAAAAATGAAAAAAAACTAGCTTGAATTTCTGTACAGTGGGGGTAATTCTCCCTTTTATTTTCTTTGTACACACTAACAGTGGGGGAAACTCTCCCTTTTACTTTTTGTACATACTAACAGTGGGGGTAATTCTCTCTTTTATTTTCTTGTACAGTAGGGGTAATTCTCCCTTTTATTTTCTTGTACAGTGGGAGAAACTCTCCCTTTTAATTTTTATATATACTAACTCAGTGGGGGTAACTCTCCCTTTTATTTTACGCATTAACTTAGTGCGGGAAACTCTCCCTTTTACTTTTCTGTAATTTACTTTTTGCATTTTTTTGGGTGGTTGGTTTATTACCCCACCTTTGTTATATATATATATTTTTGGTGGTTGGTTTCTACCACACCATTTTTAATTTTTTTTGTGGTTAGTTTATTTCATACCCTTGTAAATATTTATTTACTACGTATTAATATATATTTGGTGGTTGGTTTATACCACACCATTGTTAATATTTAATGGCAGGTTTATACTGCCTACTTGTTAATATTATTATTTTTAGTTACCATGGCAGGTTTATACCGCCTACTTTTTAATATTTTTTTAATCATGGCAGGTTTACTGCCTATTTGTAAATATTTTTTTTAAAAAAAGGTTGAGCTATGTATATATGTTTTTTCTTCTTATTTCTTTTTCTCTTTTGTCATGTGTAATTAAATTTGTGTGTTTTTAGGGTGAAAATGTAACTTGATTCAACCGACATGTATTAAGACTGGAATTCTAATTAACTCTTTTCTATTCAATTTGAGTGCTTATTATGGTTCATAATGCTTTTATGAATTGGCCACTCATAAATTGATCTAGTGGGTGTATGTAGAATCAGAAGGTTTGCATATAACTTAGACCATAAATAATAAAGTGCCATGATTTATAATTATCTAGGAATGGAGGTCATAGGTTGTGTGGAGAACTGTGGTATTTTCCATGAGAATCACAAGAGTAAAAGTCATTCCTTTAAGAATTAAGGTTTAGACCAAAGAATTAAATGAAAATTAATTACTGATTCTCCCCATCAATTGAATGATTAAGAATTGATTAGAAGGAAGGTTCCAAAGCTACTCTATTGTCTATGATAGATTGTTGAATCAAGTGAAGTTCGATCCTTAGTGTTTTAATTTCTTGTGTCTTAGTGTTTGTTTGTTTTGTTTTTTTTTCTTTTTCTCTTTAATCACTTTGACAATTCGGTGCACTTGTCAATTTTCCCAACAAGTTTTTGCAAACTTAGGTTGATATGGTGGATTTTGTTGCTTTAAAAAAAAATCAAAAGGTTGTTGCAGATCATTTGTCCATACTTAGGCTCACCTTTTGATATCCCACCTATCAAAGAATCTCTTCAGGGAATAGTAAGTGCATTATAGTCTTGGGAATCTGACTCAAAAAGACCCTGTTTGTCAATTTATAAGAAAATTGGATGGGAAGCTTATCCTCGACTCATAGAAGGCGTTTAAGCCGTTACTGGACGTAAAACCAGAGGAAGATGTGAGCCACAATCACAACTAGATGTATATATTTTCTTGTATAGATTTTTTAAAAAAAAGAGCAAGAAGTGGTCCGAAGGAAATGTTGCGAGAAGCAGTAAGAAAAGGAAGCCAGTCAAGACACTCCATCTGTTTAAATAATTTCAATGTTTGGTCATACTTTGTTTCTGTTTATGTTTGTGTGAGGTTTCTCTTTTCAGTAATTGAAGTAACAGGTACTATCTTCTTTCCTTTACCTATCTATTTTATTTTAACATTGAGGACAATGTTGTGATCTGGGTAGGGGGAAGGATAGTGTGAATAATTATTGTGTGAAAAATTGTGTAAAAAGAAATTGTTACAAAAAAATTGTTTGAAAAAAAAAATTTAGGAAGTGTGTTTATTAATGTGTTTATATGTTTGTCAGCAATTTTCTATTCTAAACTAATTAAGGATGGCAGAGTAAGGAGTAAATTTTGCTGTGGTGGTAATTTTACTCTTGAGACGCATCTAGATTGGGGTAGATACCTAGTTTGTGTAGAATTAGCAATTCAGATTCAGGGAAATTTGCATGATTGAGTAAATTGTCTTCTTTCTTAAACATCACATGCTTGGTTATGGATGTTGAATTTTTTTGGACTGAGAATGATAGAATTATGCCTTGTGAGATTTTGAGCTTATCGATGAATGGATTGAACATCTATACCATTCTCTTCTTTCTTGTGTGATTTTTTCTCATGGAATTGTTACTCTAGAACTTGCTTTGATTCTTTTTGAAGCTACATTTTCACATGCATACATAAACATGATTGAGGCAATTTTCTTGAATTAACTACTTTAACCAAATAGCCAACCTTGCATATTTTCCTTTGCTTAACCCTTTGAGCTTATTTGACCATTCTTTGTTTCGAACTCATTATGTGCCTTAAATGAAAAATCATGTTCTTACCTGACCTTAGGGAAAAAGAGTGCATTGACTTTGTTATTTGATGAGTTCTTGAACAAGTGTGGGGGTGCATGTGCAGATCGTTAAAAAAAAAAGAGCTGGCCAGTGAATTCTTGGAAATAACAGGAATAGAAGGAGAATGTTCAAGCCTAACAATGAATTCAACCTACCAATTGATCTTTAACAAAATATTAGTCAAATATTGGTCAATGCCCTTTATGAGAAAAAAAACAAATAGAGAAGGAATTAAGAAAATCTTGGGAAAGTTAGACTGAATGTTCTCAAACATCTTCTTTACTCTAACTGTAACATAATGCTCTTTTATTCTCTTTGGTATTTAACTTGTCTTATCTATATTACTTCTTCCTTTACCTTTACCCCATTATAACCTTGAATAAAGTCCTCATGATTTGTGTATTTATGTTTTTTTTTTAGTAGTGGAGAAGTAGAAGATAAGCAAGCATATGGTAGTGCAATTATTCATGAGTTGAATAGAGCGAAATACTTATCTTTTTAAACACTTGAGAGATTGAGAGTGAATTCTGTGAGAATCTATCATTCTTAATTCATTCTTTTCAACTGAAGTTTCTTTGCTTATTAGTTTAAGATGTGAAGAAATGTTACCTCATGACTGTTTTGATCCCTTGAATGTTTGGTTGCTCTTCTTGAGTCATTAAATCCTTTAGAGTTTTTAGCTTTTGAGTCTGTGTCGTTTTTCTTTGGTTTTTGTCTTTTGTGTTTTGCCCAGGAGTGCAAGGGTTAAGTGTGGGGGAATTTGATAACATTGTATTTTATACATTTTATAATCCTCTTACTAGGCTTCTTAAGGTTCACTTATGCTTAATTAAGTTAATTTTGACACATTTTATGATATTGAACCTTATTGGATCATTAAACAAATTATTGCATAAATTAACCTTAATTATCTCTTTGGCAGTGTTTAGTAAATTGGCTATAACTTGAGTTGCAAATATCTGATTGATATGATTTTGGTCTTGTAGGAAAACTAAGACAATTCTCTACAACTTTCATGTTAAACACTTTTTTAGATTCTGAGGTCTAATGGGGGATATTGGGCTTTCAAGTCAAAATAGAGGAGTTGAAACCGGGTCTAAAACACTCTGTAGTAATTGGACCATATCTTGAGTTTTAGGAATGATTTTGGACTCAGACTAAAGCTATTTAAAAGCAAAAATCCAGGCCTACAACTTTCATGAAGACCACTTTTCTTAAAAATGAAAAAAAAATAGGAGACACGGCTGTACACGTTTGCTCAATTATTATTAAAAATAAAAAAAAATGTCATTGATGACGTTTAAGACTTAATCATTAAGTTTGGTTAGTGTGCATTGCACAGTAACCAAACTTTGCCTATAAATAAGTAATTGCATCAGAATTGGAACAGACATTCGGGGGGAGGGAGGAGACATTTGGGGAGAGAAAGGGTTGAGGTTCTGGGCAGTGCCCAACCTCTTCTCTTCAGTCTCCCTTCAATTTTCTTTTTCTTTCTTTTTCTCTTTTTCTTCTTTCTAGTCTATGTGTAAATAAATTCCAGTCTACTTGGGTCAAAGTTTGAAGCTCTTGGTAATAAAATAAGGTTAGATTTATTTCTCTCTTGTGCTTTAATGATTTATTTTCTAGTAACTATTATACGTGTTATATGTTATTTTTGATAATTTAGAAACTACCCTTGTAAAGAGGAGTTCTTGATTTGTTGTAGACAACAGGATTGGCACAGTGAATACTTTAACCCATTTACAAGTGGTGGTAATAATTAAAGGAAACATAATATAATTACGTATATTATTTTAATGGACTTTTAACGTTATATTTTCCGATTGGAACCTTCATTATGCGAGGATTCTAATTGAGTTATAAAAGGAATTAATTTTACCTTTACTTTATTTACCAAGAGTTGATCTTTTTACCCAAGTAAATATTTTTTTACTGTAGTAACAAAATATTTACTTCACCTCAATTTTTCTTCATCAATTCTCTGTGGATCGACCTCGGACTCCAGAGAAATTTATTACTTGAGACAACCTGCACTTGGGTTCGCCATGCAACAATTAATCTTGCATCAAGTTTTTAAACTTGGTCAAGGAAAGTGTGCATCAGTGGCTAGATCTAGGTGCGTTACACTTCCCCTCCATGGATGCTTGATTTCAAGCAATCACTTTGCTTGAACTCACATTTGTAACACCCCAAATTTTATTTATTTTATGACAAATAGTCATTTTTCAAATATTTGTGATTTTTGGAAAATTTTCTTGATTTTTTTGAGAACGTGAAATATTTTAATATTATTTTTCATTTTGCGTGCAAACTGAGCGGAGCCGGAAAAATGAAATAATTTTCCCAAGAACCTTGATATGTGGGAATGTCGACGGGGGATCTGACTAAACCCGAGGCTGGACACGGTTTATGATGTTTCATGTTTTTTGAGAAATTTTAACAAATAAAATAATAAATCATTGCGTAAAATTTTATCCATCGGACAATTAATACTGACTTCTGTCAACTGTAACAATTGTCTATTGGATAATAACATGTATTAAAAATCCTATCACATTATCCTAATGTAATCTACTTTAAGTCTAATCAAACCCATTTTAATTCAAATTTATTGTATTTTAATCAAAGCTTCTTTGAGAAGCTTTGACTACTAAATGACCAAGCTATCATTGGCTTGTTGGGGAAGCCAAAAATCTCCCCCTTCTCTCTCTCCATTGCCGCAGCTACCTTGGCCCAAGGGAGGCAAAATTTTTGCCTCCACACTTAAACATTTCACTCAAAATATCTCATTTCTATCATAACACTTTCTCTCTCTAACTTCATCTTCTTCATTTCTCTCCATCTTCTCTCTTCTTCTCCCCTCTCCATATAAAAATTGCAGCCCCATAATGCAACCATTTTTCTTCACTTTTCTCTTCATCAACACCATTTCCATACTCACCTCAAACTTCTCTACACTTTCTATTTAGAAATCTTCTCTAAAATCTATCTCCACTTCTATTGTCTTCCAAGACAAAGCTTCAAGCTTTAAGGTAAAGTTTTCATTTTTCTTCTCCTTTCTCTTCATTTTTGTGTTCCATGGTCTCTTTGATGACCATGGATCTCTTCTTTTTCAACCATTGGTATTGATTCTTTGTCTTGAAATTCCTAGTGTTTTTGGATCCCAAAACCGAAACTACCAAGAAGCAAGAAGGAGATCATTTTTGTGTTCTTCCTTTAGGTAAGAGGGAGACTACTCACTTCAACCATTATTGGTGGTGAGGGAACCTTTGCATGCTCACTTTGTTCGGTGATTTTGTATGTTTATGTATTCTTGAAATTTGATTAATGCTTGATTGATTATCTTGAATGTATTGGATGTGTTGAAAATGTTTGATCATGTTAGGGTTGTTAAATGGAAAATTTGGAGTTTCCTATCCTAATGTGAGGCCACGGTTTTGACTAGAATTTAGGGATATAGATTGGTTTTGTACAAAAATAAAATGAAGCTTATGTGATAAAATGTTGGATGGTAATATTAAAATTAATGAATGGAAAAAAATTTGAGGGTTTCCTATGCTAAAGTGAGGTCACGGTTTGGCTTGTATTTTGGGGGGATTGGATTGATTTTGAGTGAACTAAAATTTGAGTAATTATATATCAAGAAATTAATACATAACATGGAAAGAAATTGGAAACTTGAAGACCTAGTGAGGCCACAGTTTTTAGAGAAAATTTAGGGTTTAAATGATGCCTTGATGCATCCTTGAAGATTAAGAATTTAGAGACATGCATAATCCATAATTAAGTGGAAGAATTAAATTGAGTAATAACTCTTGAGAGTGTCACGGTTTTGAAGGGTCACTCAACTTAAAATATTCATAATTGACCAAAGCTAAAGACTTTGAGAATGGGGATCCATAATGTGGACTTGTGAGAAATGGTGAACCACGAAAACATATTGATGCAGGAAATTGATTCTATGTTATTGTGAGACCCTATGTGGGCTAAGTACTTGTGGTTGTGTACTAGAGGAAATTATGACATGTTGATATTGAGCCATGTACATATATATGCCATTGTGGTATGCTTATGATAAATATATCATTGATAAACATACATGATGTACATTGCATCGTCATGCATATGTGTTGTCCGTTGGACATTGTTGAAAAGGCGATTTATGCCTAGGAGTTTGAAAAACACCTATGTGTGGGTGCGAGTAGACTAAGTGTAGGGTCATAGTGGTTGGCCCTGGGAGCGTCGGGGTGCGGGTGTCTCACAATAGACAATGGTAGCTCCACTGGAACCGTGGGATAGGCCGATGCAAACACACCGATAATTCGGATTGAGATGTTGTCCTATATCGTGATCAACTATTGAGGTGCTATGTATAAGCCGTATTGTGCAAATATTTTTATGAGATGAGCACACTAATTATTTTAGCTAACGAGATACTGGCATACCTCCTTGATCGTTCACTCCGAAAATGTTTATGTCTAGCTCCATGAAGTAGGAATTTTGGTATCATTTGCATTGTGAACTGTTAGTCTCATAATTCATTGAGCATGACCATTTATAATTGTGAAAAGTATCTGTTATCATTACCGTAATAATTATTTGATTGTTTAGAAATGTTGATGCTGTCTGTCTGTTATTGGTGATATATACTGTTAATTATGGTTATTCTGCTCTTACTGTTAATTTTAAGTATTACTATAATTGTATATATGAATTGTGTTTATATGTAGGCGTCCAGCACCATTTCGTTTTCTTGCTGCCATTTTGGTACTAAAAGTTGGGTGTCTCACCTCTTTTTGTATTTCCTGTATTTCATGTATTTTTTGCATTTCTGTCAGATTGTATACTACTGAGAAGACGTTCGTGAGGAGGGGTAGGAAACACCTGAGTTTTCAGGCTTCTGGCTATATCTGGACTAGAGCTTGCAAAGGATGTCGTCGCATCCACGTCGATTTTTGGGGTATGCTCGTATGACCTTCCATGGAGGGCCAGACTGCTGGCACATCAACTTGAGCACTGACCAGTGCATTTATCACAGGGAGTTGACTGTCTCGTTGGCGTGAGGCCGCTACGACACGTCTATTTTTTATTTTACTACTTTTGTCCACCTGGAGTTCTACCTGCCAATTAGAGATCTGTGGGATGATCTATACTACACCTCACAAGAGGATTCGTTCCTCTCCACTGTTCGGGCTTCAACTTGAAATTTGGTCGCTCCGATGGCAATTTCATCGGATGAAGAGGACCCTGGAAGACCCAGTTATGGTCCCTTCTCGTCAGTTGTAGGGGCTGATACTGTAGGTGGCTACTGATGGCTAACCGTTTATCTTTTTGGGGAAGCTTGACGTTTTGTTAGATTGTGGGTGTAAATTGTAACTATGTTGGGTGGGTAAAGCCTTTACTTTTTGTATATTCTGGGATGTAACTAAATAGGCTGATGCATATAATATATATATATATATATATATATATATATATATATTGTGAATGTATAGTCCTTAGTTTATGTTAATTCTATTGTATCTGTATTTATTCTTATTTCTTTTATTATATAAAAAAAATGTAGCGTATATTTCGACGTTCAATTATTTTTCTATCAAGAGTACAAATTATATAATCTTGTGTTAATAATGAACCGGGTTTTAATTAATCACTCTAACTATTATTTTCCGTAATTTATTACGTATCTTTTGTATTATGGTGTGACGTACCTTCTTCGTGGTGGTTTAAGTTTTCTTTTGGGTCATTTGGTTTTGGACTGTCTTGTTTGTGCTGTGTAATTCTATGTGTTTAGTATTCCGTAAGAATACATCTGACTTTTCTCTGTGTTTTGTATAGCTTTATCTGAGAAGAATTATGGCTTGCAGAGGAGACATGACTACTATAATCGAAGCAATCCAGAAGATGGTTGAAGCTATGTTGCAACAAAACCAATAAACAGCTCAACAACAAGAAAGAACTGCACAACAATTGGAGGTTATTGCTGATGCCCAGAATCTGGCAGAATTTCATCACACTAACCCTCCACAATTCAAAGGAGAGTTTGATCCTGAGAAGGCTACTTTGTGGATCAAAGAGCTGGAAAAGATATTCACGGGTATGAACTATGCCAATGACAGGAAAGTGACTTATGCTGCGTTCATGTTGATTGGGGACCCAGAGGATTGGTGGACTAGAGAACAGAGGTTGTTGGAGGCTAAAAATCGAGCCAATTAATTGGGAATTGTTTAAGGAGAGATTCTTGATCAAGTATTTCCTAGAAAGTGCCAGGCATGCTAAAGAGATGGAATTCCTTGGTTTGCGGTAGGGAAATATGACTGTGAGCGAATATGCTGCTAAGTTCGAGAGCTTGTCGAGGTTCTCAACTTACTTTCAACATCAACCGAACGAGGCATGGAAGTGTCAAAAGTTCGAGGAAGGCCTAAGACATGACGTGAAGAGAGCCATTATAACTTTGAAGATTACTAAGTTTTTGGAACTACTTGATACTTGTTGTCGGGTAGAAGACTTGGACCAGGCGCGTGATGCAAGAAATAGGAACTTTGGATCTTTTCGGTCTCAAAGAGGAGGAAGCAGTAATGCTAACCATTACTAGAAGAAGCCTTATTCCAGATCACCTAGAAATCAACAACAAAAGCCACAAGGTGGAAGTCCTAGAGGAAGTTCAGGTAGAGTAGGTTAAATAACGACGTCTATGTTGAGATGCATGAAGTGCGGGAAGGAGCACTATAAGAGAGACTGTACTATCAAAGGGATCATTTGCTTCAGATGTAGGAAACCTGGACACGTTTCTCGTGATTATAGTCAACCTAAGGCGGAACCTTCCGTCAATGCTGCTAGAACTGCTAAATCACAGGCTAGAGGTCGGGTTTACACCCTGAGTGGTGCTGAAGCCTCTGAATTCGAAGACCTATATAAGGAAAAGGTCTCATAGAAGGTAATCTTTTAACTATACTGTACGACTCAAGTGCAACTCATTCTTTCATTTCCTATGACTGTGTGACAAGACTTAGTTTACCTGTGTGTTCTTTACCTTTTGATTTGACTATTTCAATTCCCACTGCTAAACTCGTTCTTACCACCAAAGTTTGTTTGAGTTGTCCATTGATTGTTGAAGGTCGAATCTTTTCTGTTGATTTGATCTGTTTGCCATTATCTCAATTAGATGTGATCTTAGGAATAGATTGGTTATCTTCTAACCATGTCCTATTAGATTGTTCTAGAAAAACCGTAGTTTTCCCTTTGGATGAGAATTCTAGATTTTTGACGGTCAAGCTTTCTTAAAAGAAGGAGCTCGAGGATACGTGCTATTATCTTCCTTGAAAGTCAAAAATGAGGTAGATGTGGACGCAATTTCAGTGGTTCGAGAATTTCCTGAAGTTTTTTCGGAAGACATACCTGGTTTACCACTGGAGCGGGAGATCAAATTTGCCATTGATCTTGTACCTGGAGCTGGTCCTATTTCTATAGTGCCTTACCGAATGTCACCTGCAGAGCTAGTTGAGCTCAAGAAGCAACTGGAAGAGCTTTTGGAGAAGCAATTTGTGAGACCCAGTGTATCACCTTGGGGAGCACCAATATTGCTAGTTAAGAAGAAAGACGGTACTTCGAGATTGTGCGTGGATTATCGTCAATTAAACAAGGTCACGATCAAGAACAAGTATCCTTACCGAGGATAGATGACTTGATAGATCAGTTGAAAGAAGCAGCAGTGTTTTCTAAGATCGATTTGCGATCGGTGTAACACCCCAAAATTTATTGATTCCATTATATATATTCATTTTATAATATTTGGGATTTTCTGGAATTTTTCTGAAATTTTCTGAGAATGAGGAATATTTTAATATATTTCTTGTTTTGGATACACATTGGGCCAAGTCGAGAAAATAACTGTAACGTTCCAAAAGTTAGAAAATTATATGACGAATAGTCGTTTTATAATATTTGCAATTTTTGAGAATTTTCTAGGAATTTTCCGGAAACGTCGAATATTTTAATATATTCTTCTTTCGCATGCGCACTAAGCGGAACTGGAGAAATGAGATATTCTCTCCGAGAACCTTGAACTATGGAAACGTCGACTGGGGATCTTACTAAACCCGAGGCCGGACACAGTTTACAAGGTTTCACATTTTTTGAGAAATTTTAACAGATGAAATAATAAAACACTGCGTAAAAATTTATCTGTCAAATTTATTATTACTGACTTCTGACAACTGTAACTATTGTGTAATGGATAATAGCATGTAATAAAAATCCTATTACCTTATCTCAATGTAATCTACTTCATGTCATAATAAATCTACTTTAATTCAAATATATTGCTATTTTAATCAAGTTTCTAGAAGCTTTGACCCAAGAAAAGACTTAACTACCCTTAGCTTACATGAGAAGCTAGCAAATTTCCTCTCTCCTCTCTCTCAATGCTGCAGCTAACCTAGGGAAAAAGGGGGGGGGGAAATTGGTTCAATCACTTTATCCTAACTCTCTCAAAACTATCACACTTAACCTAACAACTTCTCTCTCTACTCTTTCATCTTCTTCCTTCACTCTCCCTTCTCTCTAGAACTCCATGGCCATCCGAAAATTGCAGCCCACTCTCCCTTAGGTTTCTTCATCCTTTCTCTTCATCAACCACATATCCTTGCTCTCCATCATCATCTCTACCATTTTTCTTCATAAGGTTTCACCATTCATCTCCATTTCTCTCCATTTCGGGTTACCACCTCCACTCCCACCATTTTCGTTTTCTTGCTCCCTTGACCTCATTTCTAGCTTCTCCTTCTCATTCTAAACCTTTTTCCTTCCATACCCTACATCAAAATCTCTCATCTTTACTAATCTTGTTCAAGGGCAAAGTTTGAAGCTTTAAGGTAAAAATCACAACTTTCTTCTCTTCTCTTCTCTTTTTCGTGTTCTAAGCCCATTTTCATGGTCAAGAATACTCTCTTTTCATGTTGTGGTGTTGATTCATTGAGGTTGCTTTCTAGGGTTTTTGGAGGAGCCAAAACTGAATTCACAAAGGAGCACCTTGGAGGCCATTTTCGTGCTCTCCTCTTTGTAAGAGGGAGATCACTCTATTCAATCCATAATGGTGGTTGGAGGCTTGTTATTTGTGTATTTGTGAGAAACCCTAATATGGGTTACTCTTTTAAATTTTATTGTCTTATGATTGGTTCTTATTTTTTTTATTTCTTCCTTTGAATTTTGTATGGATTTGATTTTTGATAATGTTGTAATAACCCTCATGGATTTGAAATTAATGAACTTGAGACAAATGCCCCTTGCTTGTGCAAGGAGGCTCACGGCCAAGTCCCCCATTAGTGGGGTGGGTACTTAAAATTCTTATAAACTAATTGGATGGTGATGATTGGATGGATAAGGACTAAGAACAAAAGAAAAATGCTTAGACCCTAGCCCAATGATGGCTCACGGCCATGCGAGGTGGAAATGGTGGAAATTGTGACTTGGATGATGAATTTGACTAATGAGAAATTAGAGGACGATTAGGGATTCATAATGTGTAAAAAAAATTAATCAAAGACTAAGTTTGGTGACTTGAACAAATTGATCTAAGAGAAATAATTTAAGTGTGTGAGTTTGAGGGGATTTGAACTAAATACTTTAAGGGAATTAGTAATAAGATACTAGTGTATTAAAATGAAAACAAACATGTGACTTAGGAATTTAGTGAGGGCCACAGTTTTAAGCCCAATTAATATAGGAATGGACTAATTCAATACAAGGAATTGGGAGTAGAAGATTAAGACTTAATATGGTTAAAGGATAAGGATTTTAAAGACTCTTGAAAGTGATGGTAACAAAGAATTAAAGTAACCTAAAGTTGTCACATTAAATTAATAACATGTAACTTGAAAAAGGGAATCCATAATATGAATTATAATGATGAATGAACACTTGAAAGTGGTGTTGACATAAGACTTGACCTTAATGCAATTGTGGACCCCTATGTGGGATGAACATTTGACGATTATGGATTACCAAAATGCCTTGATATGACAATATCAATAAATGAATTTATGCACGTCTGTATATAAGTGTACCATTGTGAAATACCGTAATGATCATACATGATTTGACATTGTGTCGTCATGCATATGTGTCGTCCGTTGGACACTGTTGGAAAGGCCGTGTAGGCCTAGGAGTTTGAATAACACCTATGTGCGGGTGCGAATAAACTCAGTGTAGGTGTCATATGTTGTTGACCCTAGGGGGCGTCGGGGTGTGGGTGTCTCACAATAGATAGTGGTAGCTCTACTGGGGCCGTGGGATAGACCAATGCGACACACCGAAGATCCTGTCTAGGACGCTGTTCTATATCGCGATCAACTGTCGAGGTACCATATATAAGCCATTGCGCAACTATTTTTTTGAAATAAAGCACACTATATTTTCTGAGGCCAACGATATACTGGTATTACTCCTTGATCATTCACTCCGAAAATGTTTATGTCTAGCTCCATGGAGTAGGTTTTTTGACACTTTTGCATTGTTAGCTGTCAGTTGCATAACTCATCGAGCATGAGCATTATTAACTGTGAAGCATGCTTACTATTATTTCCGTAATAATTGTTGGTTATTTGAAGTATTGACTGTTGATGGTACCTCTGTCATTTAAATGTTGTTATTCCATTTTTACTGTAAATTTTTAATGTTGTGATGTTTAAATGTATAAATTGTGTTCTATTTAGGCGTTCAGCGTCGTTTAGTTTCCTGCTGCTATTGTTGGTAATGAATGATGAGTATCTCACCTCTTTACTGTATATTCTGCTATTATGTATTATCATATGATTGTCTGAAGGCATTCGTGAAGAGGACAAGGAAACCACTGAGTTTCAGGGTTTCTGGCCATATCTTGACTGAGATCGAGACTACTGAGGATGTTATTTCGCCCCCGTGGATTCTTTGGTTACGTGTGGATCAACTTTCATGGTGGTCCGGATTGCTGGCATATCAACGTGCAGACAGACCGTTGTGTATACCACGGTGAATTGACGGTGTCCTTAGCGTGGGAACGATATACTGCTTCTATTTTTTATTTCCATGCCTTTGTATGGCTGGAATTTTACCTACCTGTGAGAGACATGTGGGCGGATATGTACTACACCCCACGTGATGACTCTTTCTTGTCCACGGCTCAGGCTCCTGCCCACTGTTTTGTCGTTTTGATGGATGTCTCATCGGACGATGAGGACCCTGAGGAGGACCCATCTACGGTTCCTTCTCGTTCTCGTTAGTCTTAGGGACTGTTTCCTATTGGTAGCTACTGATGGCTAACCAGTTATATTTTTGGGACGCCTGATGTTTGTACATGTTGAGGTATATTTGTATCCCCTTGGGTGGGTACATATTTTGTTTCTTTTTGGTATATTTTGGAAATGTAATTAAACAGACTTATATTTCTAGTACAATGTATATAATTATCCATATTGTGTATGATTGTATGTTTTATTCTACGCTGATTTTATTTCGATCATTTTGACGGATGTTTCATTTGAAAAGGAACTTTAACTTTCAATTCATTTGACCCTATATATTCATGAACAAGTATATACGTATGTTAATGGAAACTTCAACCAGACTCATTTTCAAATAATATATATATATATATATATATATATATGTCTAAATGAGCTGAATTAATTTGGGTGTCGTTTTGCTATAGTGCGACGGTCCCTCTTCGTACCCGTTATGACTATGAAAAAGGGGCGTTACAATTGGGCTACCATCAGATCAGAGTAAAAGTGGAAGATATTCTGAAAATGGCTTTTCGTACTCGTTATGGACACTACGAGTACTTGGTGATGCCTTTTGGTGTGACTAATGCACCTGCTATTTTCATGGATTATATGAATAGAATCTTTCGTCCTTATTTGGACAGGTTCGTCGTTATTTTCATCGATGATATCTTGATCTACTCAAAAAATCAGGAGAATCATGCCGAACATCTCAGTATAGTTCTTCAAACCTTGAAAGAGAAAGAGTTGTATGCCAAGTTGTTGAAGTGTGAGTTTTGGCTGGATGAAGTGAAATTTTTAGGCCATGTGATTTTAAAGGAAGGAATTGTTGTAGATCCTTTGAAGGTAGAAGCTGTTCTTCAATGGGAAAGACCGAAGACAGTGACCAAAATTTGGAGCTTTGTAGGATTAGCAGGCTATTACCGGAGGTTCATTGAAGGATTTTCTAAGATTGGTGGACCTCTCACTCAACTCACAAGGAAGAATCAAGCTTTTGACTAGATGGATACTTATGAATAGAGTTTTCGAGAGTTGAATAGGAGACTAACTACTTCACCAGTGTTAGTTCTGCCTAATCCAAGTGAACCATTCGAAGTGTACTGTGACGCTTTATACCAAGGATTGGGTTGTGTCCTTATGCAAGGCAAGAAAGTGGTGGCTTATGCCTCAAGATGATTGCGAGTGCATGAGAAAAACTACCCAACGCATGACTTGGAATTAGCTACTGTAGTATTTGCTTTGAAGATATGGAGACATTACCTTTACGGAGCAACATTCAATGTCTTCAGTGATCACAAGAGCTTAAAGCATTTGTATGACCAGAAAGAGTTGAACATGAGGTAGCGAAGATGGATAGAATTCCTAAAGGACTATGATTTCCAACTTCAATATCACCCTGGAAAGGCGAATGTTGTGGCCAATGCCTTAAGTAGGAAGACGATCAGTGTTCCCACCAGGATGATCAGAGAACAGAACTTGATAGAACAATTCAGAGACGTATGGTTTTTCGTGGAACTAATGCTAGGAAAAATCTGCATAAATATGGTCACTATTTTGAATAATTTAATGGAAGACATCCGAGAAAAGCAGAAGGTTGACAAGTTCCTATAAGAAGAAAGAGAACTGATAAAACAGGGCGGTGTATCAACACTAGAAGAAGGAAGTGATGGAATTTTGAGATTCCAAGGTAGAGTCTATGTGCCTAAAGATGAGGAACTCAGGAAATATATACTTGAACATGCTCAAACGAGTCAGTTGAGTATGCATCCTGGAATGACCAAAATGTACCAAGATTTGAAGAAGTTATTTTGGTGGCATGGAATGAAGAGAGATATCGCTAGATGCGTATCTTCCTGTTTGGTTTGTCAGAAGGCAAAGATTGAACATCAAAGACCGTCAATATTTTTACAACCCTTGACTATTCCCGAATGGAAGTGGGATAGTATTGCCATGGACTTTGTTGTCAGATTGGCAAGAACAAAAAAAGGATATGATTCAATATGGGTAATTGTGGATCGACTTACGAAGTCAGCACACTTCTTGCCGATCAACATAAGATATCCATTGGAAAAGTTGACCCAACTGTACATTGGTGAGATTGTCAGACTGCATGGTGTGCCTACAAGTATCATTTCTGACAGAGATCCAAGATTTACATCAAAATTTTGGCAAAGTCTTCAAGAAGCGATGGTGACAAAGCTACGTCTGAGTTCTGCTTACCATTTACAGACGGACGGCCAATCAGAAAGAATGATGCAATCATTGGAGGATTTGTTGAGGGCTTGTGCTATAGAACAGACTGGAAGTTGGGACAAAATTTTATCGTTGGTAGAATTTACCTACAATAATAGTTACCATTCGAGCATAAGGATGGCACCCTATGAGGCTCTGTATGGATGAAGATGCCGAACACCTTTATGTTGGTATCAAGACGGAGAGCGACTTACCATCAGACCTGATCTTATTCAGTAGACAACTGAGAAAGTTAAGATGATTCAAGAAAAGATGAGAACGGCTCAGAGTCAACAAAAGAGCTATGCGGACAAAATGAGGAAACCTCTTGAATTTAAGGAAGGAGAGCATGTGTTCTTCAAAGTCACGCCTACAACTGGGGTCGGTCGGGTTCTCAAATCTAGAAAGCTCACTTCAAAATTCCTTGGACCTTATCAAATTCTTCGTCGGATAGGTCCTGTTGCTTACCAAATAGCTTCACCACCTTTTCTTTCAAATCTCCACAATGTTTTTCATGTGTCACAACTTCAAAAATACATTCCAAGTCCTGATCATGTCATAGTACCCGATTCAATACAATTAAAGGAAAACTTGACTTATGAAACAACTCCTACAAGGATTGAGGATAGGAGAATGAAGCAACTCAGGGGGAAAGACATACCATTGGTGAAAGTGATCTGGAACGAAGTAACTGGAGATGTGACATGGGAACTAGAGGACAAGATGAAGGAGCAATATCCAGAGTTATTTTAAGGTATAGAAATTTCAAGGACAAAATTCTTATTTGCTGGGGAGAGTTATAACACCCCAAATTTTATTTATTTTATGATAAATATTCATTTTTCTAATATTTATGATTTTTGAAAATTTTTATGGATGTTTCTAAGAACGTGAAATATTTTAATATTATTCCTTATTTTACGTGCAAACTGAGCAGAGTCGGGAGAATGAAATATTTTTCTCAAGAACCTTGATTTGTGGAAACGTAGACGGGGGATCTTACTAAACCCGAGGTTGGACACAATTTACGAGGTTTCATGTTTTTTGAGAAATTTTAATAGAAAAAATAATAAATCGCTATGTAAAATTTTATTCGCCGGACAATTAATACTGACTTTTGTCAACTGTAACAATTGTCTATTGGATAATAACATGTATTAAAAATCCTATCACATTATCCTAATGTAATCTACTTTAAGTCTAATTAAACCTATTTTAATTCAAATTTATTGTATTTTAATCAAAGCTTCTTTGAGAAGCTTTGACTACTAAATGACCAAGCTACCCTTGGCTTGTTGGGGAAGCCAAAAATCTCCCCCTTCTCTCTCTCCATTGTTGTGGCTACCTTGGCCCAAGGGAGGCAAAATTTTTGCCTCCACACTTAAACATTTCACTCAAAATATCTCATTTCTATCATAACACTTTCTCTCTCTAACTTCATCTTCTTCATTTCTCTCCATCTTCTCTCTTCTTCTCCCCTCTCCATATGCAAATTGAAGCCCCATAATGCAACTAATTTTCTTCACTTTTCTCTTTATCAACACCATTTCCATACTCACCTCAACCTT
Source organism: Ormosia emarginata (assembly GCA_029884605.1). Lineage (NCBI taxonomy): Eukaryota > Viridiplantae > Streptophyta > Magnoliopsida > Fabales > Fabaceae > Ormosia > Ormosia emarginata. Next base: position 17,768,751 of record JAQQTP010000074.1, on the reverse strand, counting down.
CTCTACACTTTCTATTTAGAAATCTTCTCCAAAATCTATCTCCACCTCCATTATCTTCTAAGACAAAGCTTCAAGCTTTAAGGTAAAGTTTTCATTTTTCTTCTCCTTTCTCTTGTTTTTTGTGTTCCATGGTCTCTTTGATAACCATGGATCTCTTCTTTTTCAACCATTGATATTGATTCTTTGTCTTGAAATTCCTAGGGTTTTTGGACCCCAAAACTAAAACTACCAAGAAGCAAGAAGGAGATCATTCTTGGGTTCTTCCTTTTGGTAAGAGGGAGACTACTCACTTCAACCATTATTGGTGGTGAGGGAACCTTTGTATGCTCACTTTGTTTGGTGATTTTGTATGTTTATGTATTCTTGAAATTTGATTAATGCTTGATTGATGATCTTGAATGTATTGGATATGTTGAAAATGTTTGATCATGTTAAGGTTGTTAAATGGAAAATTTGGAGTTTCCTACCCTAATGTGAGGCCACGATTTTGACTAGAATTTAGGGATATAGATTGGTTTTGTACACATATAAAATGAAGCTAACGTGATAAAATGTTGGATGGTAATATTAAAATTAATGAATGGAAAAAAATTTAAGGGTTTCCTATGCTAAAGTGAGGTCACAGTTTGGCTTGTATTTTGGGGGGATTGGAGTGATTTTGAGTGAACTAAAATTTAAGTAATTATATATCAAGAAATTAATACATAACATGGAAATAAATTGGAACCTTGAAGACCTAGTGAGGCCACGATTTTTAGAGAAAATTGAGGGTTTAAATGATGCCTTGATGCATCCTTGAAGATTAAAAATTTAGAGACATGCATAATCCATAATTAAGTGGAAGAATTAAATTGAGTAATAACTCTTGAGAGTGTCACGGTTTTGAAGGGTCACTCAACTTAAAATTTTCATAGTTGACCAAAGCTAAAGACTTTAAGAATGGGGATCCATAATGTGGACTTGTGAGAAATGATGAACCACGAAAACATATTGATGTAGAAAATTGATTCTATATTATTGTGAGACCCTATGTGGGCTAAGCACTTGTGGTTGTGTACTTGAGGAAATTATGACATGTTGATATTGAGCCATGTATATATATATGTCATTGTGGTATGCTTATGATAAATATATCATTGATAAACATACATGATGTACATTGCGTCGTCATATATATGTGTTGTCCGTTAGACATTGTTGAAAAGGCGATGTACACCTAGGAGTTTGAATAACACCTATGTGCGGGTGCGAGTAGACTAAGCGTAGGGTCATAGTGGTTGGCCCTGGGGGCATCGGGGTGCGGGTGTCTCACAATAGACAATGGTAGCTCCACTGGAACCGTGGGATAGGCCGATGCAAACACACCGACGATCCGGACTGAGACGTTGTCCTATATTGTGATCAACTGTTGAGGTGCCATGTATAAGTCGTATTGCGCAAATATTTTTATAAGATGAGCACACTAATTATTTTGGCTAATGAGATACTGACATAATTCCTTGATCGTTCGCTCCGAAAATGTTTATGTCTAGCTTCATGGAGTAGGAATTTTGGTACCATTTGCATTGTGAACTGTTAGTCTCATAATTCATTGAGCATGAGCATTTATAATTATGAAAAGTATCTATTATCATTACCGCAATAATTATTTGAATGTTTGGAAATGTTGATGTTGTCTGTCTGTTATTGATGATACTTACTGTTAATTATGGTTATTTTGCTCTTACTGTTAATTCTAAGTATTACTGTAATTAGATATATGAATTGTGTTTATATGTAGGTGTCCAGCACCGTTTCGTTTTCTTGCTGTCATTTTGATACTGAAAGCTAGGTGTTTCACCTCTTTCTGTATTTTCTGTATTTCCTGTATTTTCTGCATTTCTGTCGGATTGTATAATACTGAGAAGACGTTTGTGAGGAGGGGAAGGAAACACCTGAGTTTTCGGGCTTCTGGCCATATCTAGACTAGTGTTTGCTAAGGATGTCGTCGCGTCCACGTTGATTTGTGGGGTATGCCCGTATGACCTTCCATGGAGGGCCAGACTGCTGACACATCAACTTGAGCACTGACTGGTGCATTTATCACAGGGAGCTGACTATCTCGTTGGTGTGGGGCCGCTACGACATGCCTGTTTTTGATTTTACTACTTTTGCCCACCTGGACTTCTACCTGCCAGTTAGAGATCTGTGGGATGATCTATACTACACCCCACAGGAGGATTCATTCCTCTCCACTGCTCGGGCTTCTGCCCGAAATTCAGTCGCTTCGATGGAAATTTCATCGGATGAAGAGGACCCTGAGGAGGACCTTGCTACGGTCCCTTCTCGTTAGTTGTAGGGGCTGATACTGTAGGTGGCTACTGATGGCTAACTATTTATCTTTTTGGGGAAGCCTGACGTTTTGCTAGATTGTGGGTGTAAATTGTAACTATCTTGGGTGGGTAAAGCCTTTACTTTTTGTATATTTTGAGATGTAACTAAACAGGCTGATGCATATAATATATATATATATATATATATATATATATATATATATATATATATATATATATATATATTGTGAATGTATAGTCCTTAGTTTATGTTAATTCTATTGTATCTGTATTTATTCTTATTTCTTTTATTATACAAAAAGAAAAAATAAATGTAGCGCATATTTCGACGTTCAATTATTTCGCTATCAAGAGTACAAACTATATAATCTTGTGTTAATAATGAACTGGGTTTTAATTAATCACTGTAACTATTATTTTTACAATTTATTTCGTGTCTTTTGTATTATGGTGTGACGTACCTTCTTCGTGGTATTAAGAAAATGGGGCGTTACAACATTTCCTTTGAAACTTTTCATTTCTTGTTGGAACCACCTTCATGAACTCAACTTTCCTCTCCATTCTCTCCTCTCTTCCACGACCAAAACCACCATTTTTGGCCCTCCAAGCTTTTTCACTCAACCAACCTCATTGCCTACATCTGCTCATCATCAAGAACATTTTCTCTTTTGCGACCACCATTTGAATCTTCCATTTTCACCTTCTTCCATAAAGCCCTAAAGCTTGAAACTTTAAGGTAAAACTCTTGAATTTTCTACTTTCTCTTCTTATTTTCATGATCCTTGGTCACAAAAGTGACCAAGGACTTCTATTTTCAAGCTTCGGTTATTGATTGTGAAAGTTTGACCATCTTAGGGTTTTGGTGAAGGATTTGGACGAAAATCATCAAGGAGGTTCTGGAGCAAACTTGGATGACCAAATAGTAAGGTGATTCTACTTTATTCATTTCTCTTCTCTCCATCAAGAAACAAAACAAAAGTTCTCACCTTTCTCTCCCAAATCCGCCAAAGCATCATTTGGGGGGGGGTTCAAGGTTTAGTTTTTATTTGTTCATCTTCATCCTCACTTTCTTGAAGCCAAGAACACAAAATCCTCTTACCTTTCCTCCATTGAACCTCACGGCCTCAACCCCAAAAACCACCCATCCATCTTCCTTAATTCCATCCAACCATAGATCTTGAATCTAGACACAAATCGAAGACACTTTCATGTTGAGATTTTAGTCAAAATCATCAATCTTCAACCTTGTTCTTCAAGCTCAAGATCAAGGGTTTTTTGGTGAAGTTTTGAATCTTCACTTCTAATCTTATTTTCAAAATGTTAAACCATGATCTTGATCCATGGTTGTCTTCTATCAAGCTTTAGATCTAATATTTGTATGTTTGTCGTCTTAAGGGTTGCTTGTTGGTGTTGGACGAAATCATTAAGGAGACTTAAAGGAGCTTCCTTTTGATCTTCTTTTGAGGTAAGAGGAAGATTAACCTCATCGACCAAACATGGTAGTGAAAAAATGGAAATATTGTGTTTGTAAGTAAAGAATCCATGTGAGGATTCTTCCATTTGATTGTGTGGTGATGGTTTATGCTTATGTGCTTTATATGAATTTGATTTTTGTATGATTTATGCTTATGTGCTTAGTTATGCTCTATTATGATTTATGCACGGATGTGCTATAGTGTGACTTGATAATTGAAGTATGATATGTGCTTGGAATCTTGTTGTTGGAGGATGAAAATTTAGAGGTCTAAGGACCATGAGTTGTAGCACCCCAATTTTTATTTGTTTTGTGATAAATATTCATTTTCTAATATTTGTGATTTTTGAGAATTTTTCTGGATCTTTCTAAGAACGTGAAATATTTTAATATTATTCTTCGTTTTACGTGCAAACTGAGCGGAGCTAAGAAAGTGAGATATTTTTTCTGAGAACCTTGATCTGTGAAAATGTCGACGAGGGATCTAACTAAACCCGAGGCTGGACATGACTTACGAGGTTCATATTTTTTGAGAAATTTTAACAGATAAAATAATAAAACGATGTGTAAAATTTATCTGTCAGATTAATTAATACTGATTTCTCTTAACTGTAACCATTGTCTCTTAATCAATAACATGTAATAAAAATCCTATCACATTATCCTAATGCAATCTACTTTAAGTCTAATTAAACTTACTTTAATTCAAATTTATAGTATTATAATCCAAGCTTCTTTGAGAAGCTTTAACCAACTAATGACCATGATGCCCTTGGCTTGTTGGGGAAGCCAAAATCTCCCCTCTCTCTCCTCCTTGTTGCCACGGCAATGCCCTCCAAGGGAGGCAAAATTTTTTGCCTCCCCACTTAACCTAACCCACTCAAAATATCTCCACTTTTACAACACTTTCTCTCTCTAACTTCATCTTCTTCACATTTCCTCTTCCTTCTCTCTTCTTCTCCTCCTCTCTTCACACAAAAATTGCAGCCCCCATTGTGACCATTTTTCTTCACTTTTCTCTTCACCAAGCTCATTTCTACACTCACCTCAACCTTCTCTACATCTTTCATTTAGAAAGTTTCTCCAAAATCCAACCTTTCTTCCATTGTCTTCCAAGGCAAACTTCTTACTTTGAGGTAAAATTTTCATTTTTATTCTCTTTTCTCTTCATTTTCGTGCTCCATGGTCTCTTTGATGACCATGAATCCATTCTTTTTCCACCATTGGTGTTGACTCATTGTCTTGAAAATCCTAGGGTTTTGAAGGCTCAAAACCGAAATCACCAAGGAGCTAGAAGGAGACCATTTTCGTGATTCTTCCTTAGGTAAGAGGGAAATTACTCACTTCAACCAATTTTTGGTGGTGAGGGAACCTTGTGTGCTTGTTGATGGAGAAATCCATCTTTGTATGCTCACTTTATTTAGTAATTTTGCATGTTTATATATTCTTGAATTGGATTGATGCTTGATTGGTAATCTTAGACATATTGGATACGTTGAATATGCATGATCATGTTAGGGATGCTAAATAGAAAATCTGGAGTTTCCTACCCTAATATGGTGCCACGATTTTGACTAGAATTTAGGGGTGTAAAATTGTTTTTGTATACCAATAAATAAAGCTTAGGTAATTAAACGTTGAATGATAACATTGAAGTTAATGAATGGAAAATTTTAAGGATTAATACCCTAGGGAGAGGCTACAGTTTTGACCTTGAGAATTGAGAGATTGAATTGGTTTTGTGTTAAATAAAATTTAAGTGATTAGATGTTGATTGGTTAAAGCATAAAATTGAAAGAAATTGGAACATTGGTGGCTTAGGGAGGTCATGACTTTAAAGAGAAAATTTTGAGGTAAAATGATGCTTTAATGCATCTTTGGAGATTTAAGAATTTAGAGACACGCATAACTCATAATCAAGTGAAAAAATTAAATTGGATAATAACACTTAAGAGGACCACGATTTTAAAGGGTTGTTTAACCTAAAACCTTCATAATTGACCAAAGCTTAAGACTTTGAAATGTGAGGATCCATAATATGAACTTATGGTAATTGATGAACCATTGATGTAAATTGATGTGGGGAATTGATTTGATGTTATTGTGGACCCTGTAACGCCCCTTTTTCTATAAGTAGCCGCAAAGAAGGGACGTCACACCATTATTAAGCGAAACATAAACCGAGGTAAATCAAACCTTTGCGGGACATAGTAATTGTTTTTAAAACTCGTAGTCCCGATTCATTTTATTATGACTTAGGTTCCTTTATAAATATCACTATGTATATTATTTTTTTTGTTAAAATTATAAATCATTACCGAGTAACGTTAAGATAGTCAAGTTAAAATCCATCACGCGTAGAGATCTTAAATAATGCAGTTACAATAAATAAAATTTGACAACGTAAAATGAAGCATACACAACATATATATGTTTAAGAGCCTGTTTAATTACATTTTCAAAATGTATAAAAAGCAAAATTTGTACCCACCCAAAGATATACAGATATACCCTAGCATGTATAGCAAAACATCAGGCTTCCCAAAAAGATAAACGGTTAGCCATCAGTAGCTACCAATAGTATTAGCTCTTATGACTGACGAGAAGGGACCGTAGTCGAGTCCTCCTCAGGGTCCTCTTTGTCTGAGGAAACATCCATCGGAGCGACAGAGCAATGGGCAGGAGCTCGAGCAGTGGACAAAAAGGAGTCATCACGTAGGGTGTAGTACATATCAACCCACATGTCCCTAACGGGCATGTAACACTCCAACCAGACAAAAGCATGAAAATAAAAAATGGAGGCGTCATAACGACCCCATAGAAGGGACACAGTCAGCTCCCCATGGTATACACAGTGATCCGTCTGCTCGTTAATGTGCTAGCAATCAGGACCTCTGTGAAAGTTGATCCGCACGTAGCTAAAGAACCCACGGGGGTGCGACGACATCCTCAAACAACTTCAGTCGTAGTCTGGCCAGAAGCCTGGAAACTCAGGAGCTTCCTTATCTTCTTCACGAAAGTCTTCTCAGAGGTACGTAATCCGACATAATACACAAATAGAGAGAGTACAGAAAGAGGTGAGACACCCAACTTTCAGTACCAAAATGGCAGCAAGAAAATTAAACGGCATTGGACGCTCACATAAAGCACAGTTCATAGATCCAAGTACAATAATAATTGGAAAGTAGCAATAAGAGTAAAACAATAATGAATCACCGTAAACATTATCCATAATAGGTAAACAACATCAACATTCCCAAGAATCAAATAATTATTGCAACTATAATAGCAAATATATTTTACAATTATAAATGTTCATGCCCAATGAACCTTGTGACTGACAACCCACAATGCAAAGGGTACCAAAAATTCCTACTCCATGGAGCTAGACAATATATTTTCGGAGTGAATGATCAAGGAGTCATGCCAATGTATCGTTAGCCTTAAAAATAGTGTGCTCATCTCATAAAAACATTTGCGCAAAATGGCTCACACATGGCACCTCAACAGTTGATCGCGATATAGGACAGTGTCCCAGTCAGGATCGTCAGTGTGTCACATTGGTCTATCCCACGGGCCCAGTGGAGCTACCATTGTCTATTGTGAGACACCCACATCCTGATGCCCCTAGGGTCAACAACGTATGACACCTATGCTTAGTCTACTTGCATCCGCACAAAGGTGTTATTCAAACTCCTAGGCACACATAGCCTTTTCAACAATGTCCAACGGACAACACATATGCATAACGACACAATGTCCAATCATGTATGTTCATTAATGATGCATTCATCATAGTATATCACAATAACATATGTATTCATTTTCAATATTAACATGTCATACTTTCATCAAGAACTTGGTCCCATATAGGAACTCATAATTAAGATTAACCATTCACAGTATCAACACATATGCATGTTCATCATTTCATACATACTAAAATTTCCATGTTATAGATTCCAAAAATTTCACTTTCAAGATCATTTCTTCATTATAGGTTTGGATATACAATCCTATCACATTTAAGTGAAATAAAATCCCCAAATCTAGGGTTTAAGATTTATGTTTGAGTTACAAGGGATAAGGAACCATATTTCCATCATTTTCAGCTCAAAATCTCATTTTAAGACCCTGGTAATCGATTACATATCTCTGGTAATCAATTACCAGCTCAACAAAACCTCTGTAATCGATTACAGATTGAAGGTAATCGATTACGTAGCTTCCCATAACAAGATTTGTAACTCCAGGGACTTGGTAATCGATTACATAACTCTGGTAATCGATTACTAGCTGGACAGAACCTCCATAATCGATTACAGACAGTGTGTAATCGATTACGTGATTCCTAGAATCACGATTTTGTAATTCCAGAGGCTTAGTAATCGATTACACATCCCTGGTAATTGATTACAAGCTAGACAAAATCTCCGTAATTGATTACATACAGGATGTAATCGATTACGTGATTCCCAGAATCATGGTTTTGTAACTCTAAGGGCTTGGTAATCGATTACAGCCTCTGTGTAATCGATTACCACGCATAAACTTGCAGAAAAATGATCTTTAAGTCATCTAAACTCAAACCAAATCAATCCATGACATTTTCAACATCATATTAGCTCAAACATGCATCCAAAATCATATAAAGAAAATCAATAACTCACACTAATCCAACAAAATACACTATCATGAAAAACAACATAACAAAGAGGGAAATCCAAACATGGATTCAACAATCAACAACAAGCCACACAAGACATTTCCTTACTACCAAGATTGTTTGAAGAGGATCATCTCCCTCTTACCTAAATGAAGACAACACAATGGTGCTACTCCTTTTTGCTCTTTGATTTTCGTTCTCCCCCCTTCAAGAGAACACCAAAGTGAGTGACTTCCACATTGTACACTAAAACTATGGAAAGGTGAGTTCTTAGTTACATAGGTGACCAAGGAAAATGAAAATGAGAAGAAAATAGAAGAAAGTTGAAGACTTTACCTCAAAGCTCAAAGCTTTAGCTTCAATGGTGCATGATGGAAGAAGAAGAAGAACCAAAGGATGACCACCAAGGAGGATGGTCTTGGAATGGTGTAATAAAGCTAGAAATGTGATGGTGAAGCAAACTATGGAGATTGCCTCCAGGAAATGGGTGTACGGTGGAGGAGGAAGAAGAAGAGAGAAATGAAGAAGAGAAAATGTGATAAGTGTATTTGGTGTTTAGGAATGTGAGAATAAGATAATAAAGTGGGAATGTGAATATTTAGGCTCCCAAATTGCCTTTACCATGAAGAAGAGTGGAGAAGGAAGAGAGAGAAAATGTGTTAATAAGGAAACTTCCTGGAAGCTTCCTATAATGGGTTTTGAATTAACTTTATCTTTATTTTGTAAATAAAGTTAAAGAATGTGACACAAAGTAGATTTTGGATAATGTGGTAAGATTTTTATTACATGCTATTATCCAATGGATAATAGTTATAGTCGACAGAAGTCAGTATTAATTAATCTGACGGATGAAATTTACACAGCATTCTGTCATTCGTTTGTTGAATTTCTATCAAAAAATGTGAAACTTCGTAAATCGTGTCCAGCCTCGGGTTTAGTAAGATCCCTCATCGATATTTCTATAAATCAAGGTTCTCTAGGAGAAATATCTCATTTTCCCAGCTCTGCTCAATTTGCACGTAGAACGAAGAATAATATTAAAATATTTCGCATTCTCAGAAAAATTTAGAAAAAAATCCAAAAAATCACAAATATTATAAAATGAACATTCATAATAAAATAAATAAATTTTGGGGTGTTACAGACCCTATGTGGGCTAAGTACTTGTTGACTGTGTACTTGAGAAATGATTATGTATGCCATTATGGTATGCTTATGATGAATGCATCATTAATGAACATGTGTGATGTACATGGTGTCGTCATGCATATGTGTTGTCCGTTGGACATTGTTAGAAAGACCATGTTGCCTAGGAGTTCAAATAACACCTATGTGCGGGTGTGAATAGACTAGCGTAGGGTCATAGTGGTTGGCCCTGGGGGCGTCAAGGTACGGGTTTCTCACAATGGACAGTGGTAGCTCCGCTGAGTTTGTGGGATAGACCGATGCAAAAGCACCGACGATCCGAACTGAGACGTTATCCTATATCGTGATCAACTGTTGAGGTGTCATGTATGAGCCATTTTTGCGCAAATATTTTTATGTGATGAGCACACTATTTTAAGGCCGACGGTATACTAGCATTACTCCTTGATCATTCACTCCGAAAATGTTTATGTCTAGCTCCATGGAGTAGGAATTTTGGTACCATTTGCATTGTGAATTGTCAGTCTCATAATTCATTGAGCATGAACATTTATAACTGTGAAATAATATCTGTTCTTGTTACTGTTATAATTACTTAGCCTATTTACTGTTGATGATTCTTACTGCTGTTCAATATTATTTGCTTTTATTGTAAGTTATAATTATCATTGTGTTTATATGTGGGCGTTGTAACGCCCCAAATTTTAGAATGTGAACATTTATAATTTTAGAAAAATACCTCGAATGTACTGTTTATTGTTTTTCGAGCTTTAGGACAAATGACTGTTGTGTCCTAAATTTCTGTTTCTTGTTTTCTGTATGAAACGTTATGAAATAATACTGTCTGGTATTTTATATAATCGTTTTACGTGTTTTTCTTCAAGACAGGGAACTAAAAATTTTCTATAATTCGCTGTTTTAATTTTTTTGAATGATATACAGCTATATAATACTGCTGGATATTTTATTTGAACGTTTTGGATGATTAGCTACGTTGTGGGAAAAGATGGGAAAATGACCATTACGTCTCGAACGTGCTGTTTTTGCTGTTTTTAATTGTTTTCTACTTGATTTAATGTCCAATATTACTGTCTGTGATTTTATATGGACTTTTTGTGTGATTTGCTCCGAGGCAGGAAAATAATATTTTTCCAGGCCGGGGAAATCTTATTTCATTATTTAGAATTGGGGGATCTTACTAAACCCGATTCTGAATGAGACAGTAAATAATCTTTTAATTTTTAGGATTTGATCACAAATAAAATAATTTTATAATATTATAATATTATTTTATTAGTCAATATAATAAAATGACAAAGGGACCCTAAAATGTTTTGCGGGACCCACAATTAGCGTAATGGTTAGATCAAGAGCTTAATTAATCATCATTAGCAAGAGAACTTTCCCGAGAACAAGTCGACTCACTAGTGACTAAGTTTGGTAATTAATGAACAAAGTGTGACTAGGCTTGTGAGTCATCAATAATCAACCAATAGGAGACAAGCTTGTTAAGGGTTTTAATCCTAGCCTTTGATGCATTCCATGGCTTGGATGAAGCCAACCATTTGGCCACCTTGCATGCATGAAGTCTACGGCCATGTGGGGTTAGGAGACCAAAATATCACTTCATCTTTCTTGCTTTTCTCTCTTCTCTCTCTTCCAAAAACCCTAAACACCATTGAAGCTTCCTTGAAGCCATTTTCGGCCAAGCTTGTTCCTTGACCATCCAACCATCCAAATTTTCATCTAACCAAGTTTTCTACACCTAAACACAATCCTAAGAACATCTCTAGTTGAGAGTTCTTGCAAATTCTTGCATTTGAAGCTTGAAAACCTACTTGGAAGTTTATACCAAGGAGGTGAAATCTCTTGTTTTTCTTTTCTAAATTCTTTTTCAAATTTCTAAGCCATGATTTATCCATGGTTTATGTTCTCTTTTAATGGTTAGTAACTTGTAGTTTTTGTTTAAGTTTGCTAGGTATTTTGAAGGAGAAAACTGTGACCTAGGAGGAGTGAAAGAAATCCATTTGTCTTCATTTAAGGTAAGAGGAAGACAAATCTTATCACCTATGGATGGTGGTAAGAAGATGGAGTTTTGATTTTGTGATTGTAGATTCCATAAGGATTCATGTTTGTGCTTGTTAGTAGCTTATTTGATGTGGTTGTGTATTTGTTAATAGCTTTCCTATTTGTTGTTTGTAATAATTTGCATGTCTACAAGCTTTAAGTTGCATGTCTATAAGCTTTGATAATATTGCATGTGTTAGAATTACATGATAAAGTATAGAATTGCATGATAATGTATAGGATGTGAATAACATGTCAAGGAAATGCATGTGTGTTCCAAAGAGCACTCCATGAGGCTCACGGCCACTAATCAAATGGAGAACCAAAATGTTCTCTTAATTTTCTTAAAAGGTAATTTAATTAACCTAGGAGAATTAAGAAGGTTTCAAGTTGTTTAGATCATGAAAAATGAATTTAGAAATCAAATGGTAAAACTTAGTATTTTCGGCCAACATGCCTAAAATGAATGTGTTGATTTCAAAAACCATTTTCTAAAACAATAGTTAAATGAATTTAGACAATATAATAAGTTTGATATATAATTAGAAGATGAGAAATAATTTAGAAATCAATTTCAAAATATTTAGGAAATTCGGCCAACATGCCAAACCAAGTATCCATGGTTTCTAAAATTAAATCCAAATTTTTTTAAAGTATAAGGATGCAATATGTGTTAAAAAGAATTTTTCTAAAATGAGTTTTAAAGAAAAGAATCAATTAGAAAAAAGTTTGAGAACTTAGAACTAATGATTTTGTTATTAGAAATGAAATACAGTAACTTTCGAAAATTTCTAACATATAGCTCATGCTGTATTTTGAAGCATGTTAGTAGTTTTCAAAAGGATTAAGTATATGGTTTTAAAATTTTAATAAACAGAATTTTTACGGTAAAATTAGGAAACCATTAATATAATTTTCTAAGCAAAATACTGTCAATTTTTAGTAAAAACGGACAAATAAGATAGAAAAGATGTCCAAAATACAGTATACGGTATGGAAAATATTATACGTAGCTTAAAAGTATTATTTATTATTTCTGTTTATTTAAACAGTAATTTTTAAGGAATTCGGTCAAGAAAATGATCTAAAAATCTTACGCGATTGAGAAAACGTATTAAAAATCCTACGCGATTTTGAAAACAGAAAAATATATTTACGCGATTTCAAAACGTTTATAAAAACGACGAGATTGCAAAAGCGCGATAAAATTTCTACGCGATTGACCGTTACTGTATTTATTTTTTGCTGTCGGGAAAATGTGAACCCGTACAGGCTTTTGAGGATTTTTCGCTGTCGGGAAAATGTGAACCCGTACAGGCTTTCTATTTTTCTGCCATTGAGGGCATATTATTATCTTGAGGACATTTTCGTAATTTCATATTTTTGGAATTATGTATTGTGTTTATGCCAAATTTTTGGTGGATTGGTTGACGAGACGAATCACATCGTGTTGTCGATGCGATAAACGTAGTGTGGTTCATTGTTCTAATGAACTTGGAGACGTTAGTGTACGGGATCCCATATATGGACAGTTGGTAGCTCCGCTGGGCCGTGGTAAACCGATAGCACACTAATGGACTCGACACGCACTATATTTAATCGAGGTTTGTAAAGTCTAGTAGTACATTGCCTATAGTGCCACAACGGGAGACCGTGAACTATACTACGCCTGGATGGTGGATTCCCAGTGTCGTAGGCTATTGACGCAACGTGTGACAAATAGTTGGTTGGGCAGCCGTGGTATAATAGATTTTGCAAGTCATTCTCTCGATATCGGTTGTGTTTAGCTCCATGGAGTAGGATCGTGTCTTAGTGTATATGATTATATCTTGGATATTATTCTACTTTCTCTATTTATCTTTATCTGGTAATTATTATGATGGTTGTCTATTTCGTATGTTATTCTATCTGTGATATTGTTTTATCTGTGTTTTTATTTGTGTTATATTTGTGATGATATGGAGTGTTATGATATCTAAGCTTTACTCTATTCCATTATTATTACTGTTATAGCTTTTCGTATTGCATGAACTGTATATATGTTGTTTGTCGTCTTCTTATTGGCCATGTTTATGGTGATTTTAAATTGTCTTACCTCTTCATTGTATGTATTTCTGTATATTTATTTTACACGATAAAGACTTTAAGGAAGAGGACCAGCCTCTTGAGATCCTGTACCCTGAGGAGGAGGAGGAGGAAGATCAGCAAATCAACGACTAGTTTTACGATCAAGAACCATCTGATCATCCATATCCATTGGATTGATTTGATTGGGTATGGCGGTACCTGGATTTTTAGGATTTGTACAGCTGGAGTTTCATGGAGGATCGCTAGCTTGGCATCTGCGAGGAAACCGAGACTCTGTGACGTATGTAGGACGGCTGACAGTGACCCTATGTCAACAGTTTGATGGAGAGCCGGTTATGACTACTACTGTATTTTTACATTTAGAGTTACCCCTATCTCTTAGGCGATATTTTGGTGGTATGACCACGGAGCCTAGTGAGATTAGTATCGTATCGACTGCGCGATCTCGTTATCGCCGAGAGTCGAGACATCCGGGATATTTGTCTCCTGATGATCATTTTCATGTTGAGAGTGATCCTTCAGAGGATTAAATATGAATGATGTTTTTTTGGGCGCGTCTGCGTATGTCTGTATATATTGACTTTTGATTACTTTATTTATTGTTTTCGTTTAAATATTTGTACATTTAGTGTAAATTATTTGTATAACTTATAACTTGGATCATATGTATATTATAAGTAATGTTATTTTGTTTTATGTTTTTTTTTTTATTTGCTATTTCCGCATATTTTATTTAAGAATATTCATTTTAACAGAATTATTTTACAACCCGTAATAGTATGTAACAAATGTTTCACAACTTGGGTAGATTTTATTTCTCTTTCTTTTATTTTCTTTTATGTGTGACATCCTCAAAAGGGGTGTTACAGGCGTCCAGCACCGTTCTGTTTTCTTGCTACCATTTTGGTACTGAAAGATGAGTGTCTCACCTCTTTCTGTATTTTCTCTATTTTTTTTTTATTTCTGTTGGATTGTGTACTTCTAAGAAGACGTTCGTGAGGAAGACAAGGAAACCCTTGAGTTTCCTGGTTTCTGGCCGCATCACGACTAGTGCTGTTGAGGATGTCGTCACGCCCATGCCACTTTTTGGGGTACGTGAAGTTGACCTTCCATGGAAGACTAGACTGCTGGCACTTATATGTGGAGACGGACCGTTGTGTCTACCGCGAGGAGCTGACGGTGTCCTTGTCTTGGGGTCGTTACGACACCCCTGTGTTTGATTTTTCAGCTTTTGTTATTTTGGAGTTTCACCTACCCGTGAGGGATATGTGAACGGATATGTTCTACACCCCTCAAGAGGATTCTTTCTTCTCCACTACTCAGGCTTCTACCCGGAACTCAGTCACTTCGATGGCAATTTCATCGGATGATGAGGACCCTGAGGAGGACCCAACTATGGTCCCTTCTCATCATTCGTAGGGGCTGATACTGTTGGTGGCTACTGATAGCTACCCGTTTATCTTTTTGGGGAAGCCTGATGTTTTGTTGTTTAATGGGTGTATATTTGTATCTCTTGGGGTAGGTACATCTATTTTACATTTTGTAAATCATGATGTAAGTAGACAGGTTGATGCATATAATATATATATATATATATAAAATGTGAATGTATGAATTTCAATACTGTGTCGATTTTACTATGTTTATAATTATTGCTATCTTTTTACCGTTATTTAATAAAAAAAATGTACGCATAATTCGATATTTGATCACTTGAAGCAATCCAAGAACGCAAATTATTTAATCATGTGTTAATAATGAACTGGGTCTAAATTAATCAAAGTAATCATTATTTCCGCAAATTTTTATTTCGTTTCTTAGTACTATGGTGCGACGCTCCTTCTTCGCGATATTAAGAAAAAAAGGGTGTTACATGAGACTCACACCATTAAGCCCATTTTGGGACAATCTAAGTCAAAAATATTTTGTAAATTGTGAATTTAGTTGATTAGGTAATGGGGATATGAATCAAAGATTCTTAAGTGTGGAAAGGAAATGAACGTGATTTTGTTAATTAGAATGAATGGATTTTTAGCATATGTCATAAAAAATGAACTTGGAAGATGATGTTAAGTTTAAAGTATTTTGTTTTAAAAGGATTTCTAGAGGAGTATGGAAATGTATAACTTTTATTGAATAAATAATGATTTTTATAAGAAATGGAAAAGGAGTTTTAAAAGTGATTTGAGATCTAGAGTATTTTATTTAAGAAGAATGGAACAAAATTTTATTATTAAATGATAGTGATTTTGATTAAGATAATGGAGGATTTAAATTAAGAGAGTATTTTTTTTAGGAAATAGAGAGAAGGGTTTTGTAAATTAAAGTAGTATGGACCTTGTGAAAGATGTTGGAATGTTAAGCCTAGTAGTGGCTTGGATTATTCATTGAATTATCGTGCATTGAACATTATACACTGGTTTGCTGTTGTGCCGATGTATTGGACCCGGGTGGATCAGTGTTATTATGTAACTGTATGGGCAGTTATGTAATATCATTGATACTAATGGTATCAGACAATCTTATGGGCGGTTGTCTTAATAGCATTGGGAATAATACAATGGTGACTTGAATTATGCATTGAGTTATCATGCATTGAACATCATACAGTCAGTGTCTGTATGGCTTTTATTGCCTAGGAGTGAATGAGAATCAAATAGTAAGATCTATGATAGATCTTAGAGGACCATAAGGCGTGATGATTCATAGTAATAATTGTTCACCTTATATATCTTTGGCCATGATGAACCGTTGCAACACATTACGCGCCTGACAACACTATCTCTTTTCGTGGTCCGGCATAGACTGTCATTGAGGGTGGCAGATCTGCTAGAACGTTCATCTTTGAAATTGAGTATTAGCTCCATGGAGTAGGAGCTGGTTCAGTATGCATACACATGGTCAGTATACATATTGTCGAGGCATAGTTAACATACATATTGTGGTGGTATAATCATTACATATCTATTGTGAATATTTGTTGTTATAATGCTGTCAATGTTTATATTATTGTGGGATATGCTTTCTGATGATATTTATGAAATTGATAACTTGAATACATTTGGATGTGGATCTCATATTTGTGTAAATGTGCAGGATCTAAAGAGCAGTAGACCATTAACTAAGGGCAAAGTCGACCTACGAGTGGGAAATGGAGCAAAGGTTGTTGCACTAACCATAGGGACTTATTTATTAGCTTTGCCCACTAGGCTTATAATTGAATTGGATAATTGTTATGTTCTGCCTGCTATTAGCAGGAATATCATTTATGTTTCTTGTTTGGACAAGAAAGGTTTTACTTTTATAATAAAGAACAAAAGTTGTTCTATTTATTTGAATGATTTCTATGGTAGTGCACATCTGAGTAATGGACTTTATGTCCTTGATCTCGAAACGCCCATCTATAACGTAAATACAAAGAGGTTCAAGTCAAATGATATGAACCTGACTTATCTCTAGCATTGTCGTTTGGGCCACATAAATGAGAAATGCATCTCTAAACTCTATAAAGATGGATTCTTGGACTCGTTTGATTTCGAATCATATGAGACATATGAATCTTGTTTATTGGGGAAGATGACTATTGTCCCATTGACTTGACAAGGTGAAAGGGCTAGTGGTATTTTGGGCCTTATACATAGTGATGTATGTGGGCCACTAAACACACTGGCTAGAAGTGGTTTTCAATATTTCATTACATTTACTGATGATTTCAGTAGATATGGTTTTGTATATCTTATGAAGCACAAATCAGAATCCTTTAAAAAGTTCAAAGAGTTCAAGAATAAGTTACAAAACCAACTTGGCAAGAGTATTAAAATCCTTCAATCAGATCGAGGAGATGAATACTTTAGCCAATAGTTTGATGATTATCAGAAAGAGTGTGGGATAATATCTCAACTCACTCCTCCTAGAACACCACAATGGAATGATGTTTCTAAAAGGAGGAACCAAACCTTGTTGGACATGGTCCGATCCATGATGAGTCATGCAGACCTTCCAGGCTCCTTCTGGGGACATGCTCTGTTAACAGCAGCTTTCACACTTAACCGTGTTCCATCTAAGACGATTCAACAGACACTGTATAAGATGTGGACTGGGAGACGACCCAGTATGTCTTTTATGAAGATTTGGGGTTGCGAAGCATATATGAAATGTTAAGTTTCTGATAAGCTTGGTCCTAAATCAGATAAATGTTTTTTTTTGTGAGGTATCCTAAGGAAACCAAGGGATACTATTTCTATAATCCTACTGAGGGCAAAGTGTTTGTCGCACGGACTGTTGTATTCCTAAAAAAGGAGTTTATCTCCAAAGGAACCAGTGGGAAGAAAGTAGAACTTGAAAAAATTCAAAGTTCACAGAGTAGCAGTGAACCGGTGGTGGAAATAGAGCAGCCTCCACAAGTTGTTATGGAACCACAATCTACTCTAGCAGCACAAGACTCGCATAGGTCTAATAGGATACGTCATCAACCAAAGAGATATGAATTTCTCATGACCCAGTAAGGTGACGTATTGCTCATGGATCAAGATGAGCCTGTGACTTACCAAGAAGCCATTATTGGCCCAGAATCTAAAAAATGGCTTGAGGGAGATCTAAAATGGAATCCATGTATGTTAACCAGGTATGGACCTTGGTTGACCCACCTGAAGGGGTAAAACTCATTGGGTGTGTAACGCCCCTTTTTCTCAATACCGCAAAGAAGGAACGTCACACTATAATACTAAAGACATGAAATAAATTTACGAAAAATAATAGTTACAATAATTAATTAAGACCTGGTTCATTATTAGCATAAGATTAAACAGTTTGTATTCTTGGATGATAAAATAATCGAGTATTGAAATGTCTGTACGCATTTATTATTATTATTTTTTCTTTTTGTATAATATAACAGTAATGAGATAATAACAATTATCAATACGATAATTTCAGAACAGAATTTATAATCATACATCCACAATATATATATTATATGCATCAGCCTGTTTTAGTTACATTACAAAATATACAAAAGTAAAGGCTTTACCCACCCAAGATAGTTACAAATTTATACCCATGAACTAGCAAAACATCAGGCTTCCTTAAAAAGATAACGGTTAGCCATCAGTAGCCACCTATAGTATCAGGCCCTAAGACTAATGAGAAGGGACCGTAGTCGGGTCCTCCTCAGGGTCCTCATTCTCCGATGAAATAGCCATCGAGGCGACCAAATTTCGGGCGAAAGCCCAAGCAGTGGAGAGAAAAGAATCCTCTTGAGGGGTGTAGAACATATCAGTCCACATGTCCCTCACGGGTAGGTAAAATTCTAAAATAACAAAAGTAGAAAAATAAAAAACAAGGGCGTCATAATGACCCCAAGATAAAGACATCGTCAGCTCCCCGCGGTAGACACATCAGTCCGTCTCCACATACAAGTGCCAACAATCGGGTCCCCAATGAAAGGTCAACTTCACGTACCCCAAAAAACATCGTGGGCGTGATAACATCCTCAACAACATTAGTCCAAGTATGGCCAGAAACCTGGAAACTCAGTCGTTTCCTTCTCTTCCTCACGAACGTCTTCTTAGAAGTACACAGTCCGACAGAAATACAGAAAAATACAGAAATACAGAAAATACAGAAAGAGGTGAGACACCCAACAGTTAAGATTGACAGTAAGAGCATAACAGTAGTAAATAGTATTATAGACTATCAGCAACAGATAAACAGCATTAATATTTCCAAACAATCAAATAATTATTGCAGTAATAATAACAGATACTCTTCACAATTATAAATGCTCATGCACAATGAATTATGAGACTGACAGTCCACAATGCCAAAAGGTACCAAAATTCCTACTCCATGGAGCTAGACATAAACATTTTCGGAGTGAATAATTAAGGAGTAATGCCAGTATCTCGTTAGCCAAAATAATTAGTGTGCTCATCTCATAAAAACATTTGCGCAATATAACTTATACATGACACCTCAATAGTTGATTGCGATATAGGATAGCGTCTCAGTCCAGATCGTTGGTGTGTCACATCGGTCTATCCCACGGCCTCAGTGGAGCTACCACTGTCTATTGTGAGACACCCGCACCCCGACGCCTCCAAGGCCAACCACTATGACCCTACGCTTAGTCTACTCGCACCCACACATAGGTGTTATCCAACTCCTAGGCATACATCGCCTTTCTCAATAATTTCCAACGGACAACACATATGCATGACGACACAATGTACATCATGTATGTTTATCAATGATACAATATACCATAATGGCATATCTAAATATACATGGTTCAATATCAACATGTCATAGTATCAATATGTCACAAATTCCTCAAGTACGAAATCAGCAAACACTAAGCCCACACAGGGATCCACAATGACATAGAATCAATTTTCAACATCAATATATATTTAGGGTTCATCCCTTATCATAAGTCCACATTATGGATTCACATTCTCAAAATATTATGCTTTGGTCAATTATGACAATTTTTGATTGAATAGCCCTTCAAAACCGTGTCCTTCTTGAGTGTTGTTATTCAATCCAATCCTTCCGCTTTATTAAAGGTTATGAATGTCTCTAAATTCCTAATTTCCAAAGATGTATCAAGGCACCATTCAACCTCTAATTTTCTCTAAAAACCGTGGCCTTTCTAGGTCATCAAGGTTCCAATTTCCTTCCATTTTATGCATCAATTACTTAGTATCTAATCATTTAAATTTTATTTTACACAAAACCAATCCAATCTCTTAACTTTCAAGATCAAAATCGTGGCTTCACCCTAGGGTATTAAACCTTTAAAATTCTCCATTCATTAATTTTAATATCATCATTTAACAATTAATCACATATGCTTCATTTCATTGTATACAAAAAATCAATATATACCCCTAAAATCTAGTCAAAACATGGCACCATATTAGGGTAGGAAACTCCAAATTTTCCATTTAACAACCCTAACATGATCAAGCATTTCCAACACATCAAATACATTCAAATTCACCATTCAAACATTAATCCAATTCAAGAATACATAAACATACAAAATCACCAAAACAAAGTAAGCATACAAAGGTTCCCTCATCACCAAAATGGTTGAAATGAGTAGTCTCCCTCTTACCTAAAGGAGAATCACAAAAATGACTTCCTAGATGCTCCTTGGAAGGTTTGGTTTTGAGCTTCCAAAACCCTAGGAATTTCAAGACAATGAATCAACATCAAGGGTTGAAAGAGAAGAGATCCATGGTCATCAAAGAGACCATGGAGCACGAAAATGAAGAGAAAGAAGAAGAAAAATAAAAACTTTACCTTAAAGCTTGAAGCTTTGTCTTGGATGACAATGGAGGAAAGGTTGGATTTTTGAAGAAAATTTCTAAAGAGAAAGTGTAGAGGGGGTTAAGGTGAGTAGAGAAATGGTCTTGGTGAAGAGAAAAGTGAAAAAAAATGGTTGGTAATAAGGCTGCAAATTTCGTATGAAGAGAGAAGAAGAAGAGAGAAGGAAGAGGAAATATGAAGAAGATGAAGTTAAAGAGAGAAAGTGTTGTAGGAAAAATCTAATTTTGGGTGATTATTGGTTAAGTTGAGAGGCAAAATTTTGCCTCCCTTGGAGGGCATTGCTGCGGCAACAAGGAGGAGAGAGGGGGAGATTTTTGGCTTCCCCAACAAGCCAAGGGTGTCATGGTCTTTTGGTGGTCAAAGCTTCTCAAAGAAGCTTTGATTAAAATATATTAAATTTGAATTAAAGTAAGTTTGATTAGACTTAAAGTAGATCACATTAGGATAATGTGATAGGATTTTTAATACATGTTATTATCTAATGGACAATTACTACAATCGACAGAAGTCAGTATTAATTTATCTGACAGATAAAATTTACATAGTGCTTTATTATTTTATCTGTTAAAATTATTCGAAAAACGTGAAACCTCTTAAATCGTGTCCAGCCTCGGGTTTAGTAAGATCCCCCATCGATATTTTCACAGATCAAGGTTCTCGAAAAAAAATATCTCGTTTTCCCTGGCCCGCTCAGTTTGCACGTAAAATGAGAAATAATATTAAAATATTCTGCATTCCCAAAAAAATCTAAATTTTTTTTAAAAATCACAAATATTAAAAAATAAATATTTATCATAAAATAAATAAAATTTGGGGTGTTACAGGGTGCAAGTGGGTTTTCAAGAAGAAAACCGACATGGATGGTAATGTGTATACCTTTAAGGCGTGATTGGTGGCTAAAGATTTCAAGCAAATTCATGGTGTAGACTATGATGAGACTTTTTCCCCAGTTGTGATGCTTAAATCCGTTCAGATCTTGCTTGCTATTGCAGCATATCATGATTATGAAATTTGGCAAATGGATGTCAAAACTGCTTTCCTTAATGGAAATCTTCTCGAGGATGTGTACATGACACAACCTGAGGGTTTTCTCACTCCACAGGATGCTCGAAAGGTGTGCAAGTTGCAACGATCTATTTATGGATTGAAGCAAGCTTCCAGAAGTTGGAATCTTCGTTTTGATGATACAATCAAATAGTTTGGTTTCATCAAGAATGAAGAAGAATCTTGTGTCTACAAGAAGGTTAGTGGGAGCACAGTTATTTTTCTGGTGTTGTATGTAGATGACATTCTACTCATCGGAAATGACACCCCTACCCTACAGTCTGTAAAGACTTGATTAAGGAAGTGCTTTTCTATGAAAGATTTGGGCGAAGCCACCTATGTGTTAGGTATCAGGATCTATAGAGATAGATCGCAAAGATTGCTTGGCCTAAGTCATAGTACATACATAGACAAAGTGTTAAGATAGTTTAACATGTATGAATCCAAGAAAGGACTCTTGCCTATGTCGCATGGTGTAAGCCTATCTAAGGCTCAATCTCCTTCCACCCAGGATGAGAGGGATCGCATGAGTAAGATTTCATATGCATCTGCAATTGGATCTATCATGTATGCCATGTTATGTACGAGCAGGTACCAGTCTGATCCCGATGAGAGTCACTAGAGTGCTTTCAAGAACATCCTTAAGTACTTGAGAAGGACTAAGTATTTGTTCTTGGTATATCGAGCCAAGGAGGAACTAGTTGTAAAGGGTGACATTGATGCTAGCTTCCAAACCCATAAGGACGACTCCAAATCACAATCGGGTTTTGTTTATTGCCTGAATGATGGGGGTGTGAGCTGGAAGAGTTCAAAGTAGGAGACAATCACCAATTCTACCATAGAGGCTAAGTATATTGCTGCCTCCAATGCAACAAAGGAGGTTGTTTGGATTAGGAAGTTCATTATTCAGCTTGGTGTAGCTCCTAGCATTGTGGACCCAGTGGACCTCTATTGTGATAATAATGGAGCCATTACATAAGCTAAGGAGCCCAAATCTCACCAGCGATCCGAACATATACTTAGGCGCTTCCATCTCATTCAAGAGATCATCGATAGAGGAGATGTGAAGATATACAAAGTACTAACATATGATAACATTGCTGACCCACTGAAGAAGCCTCTTGCACAGCAGAAGCATGAGGGTCACACCAGGTCTTTAGGCATTAGATATATGCTTGATTGGCTCTAGTGGAAGTGGGAGATTGTTGGTGTATGCCCTAGAGGCCAATACATGTTTTCTGTATTTATATACATTGTATTATGATATTTTTAATATATGAGGCATTTCATTTATTGTGTTCTTTTTTTATAAACATAATAAAGTCCTTAGAATAGTAAGTTTGATACCATAGGACATCAAGTGGATGACTTGATCGTGAGATCCTATTGGATAAAACACTATTCTTAAATGTCCCTAGTCAAGTATTATTATTAATTAAGACAACAATAATGCATTGAGACTAGTATGTGCGTAGACTGATGACCACATCTCATGGGTCATGGATATGAGATATCAAGTCTTCACATGGATATATATTAGAGTAATGATGTATTGGACAGACCCGCCATGAGAACGCTACGTGGATTGTTACTTGAGTGTCATAAGTGATTCTCATAGTGACAATCGTGTATGTGGTCCTTTGACCTGAAATCACTACGATTCCTACACGAGGAGTTATGTGATTTAATGCCATCAAACATCATCAGTAACAAGATGATTATATAGTTAGTTATTAGACATATCGCGATTCATGTGGAAGGATATGAGTGACCTAGATGGGATTTGTCCCTCCTACATAACAGGAGTGCTATCTTTGGGTCCCCTGATTGAGTGAGACTACGAAATGCATGACCATGCTCAAATAAGTCAATATGAGATATTGATCTCATTTGTTATTACTATGTCTACTCGAGAATCTGGAAACTGAAGATTGAACTAAACAAGGGTGACACGTTCCATGCCTTGTGTTCAATTTAGATATCTAGACAAAGGGACTAAACTACATGGAAACATCTGTCACGGATAGGTTATGTCAAATCACTGACATTCTCATTACTTAGGTAGCAACGATGTGTTGCTAGATACCGCTCACTGTTTGTAATATTAAAATGAGATTTTAATATTACTACTAACGTCATGAGAACCTATAGGGTCACACACTTAGAGCAGACTAAATCGGAGCAATAAGGATCCAAGTTAGACTCAGATTCAATTGTGGGCCTAACTCATAACAGATGAGTCTAGGGTTGCATAGCTTACCTTGCTACTGCTCACACTCACTTAAGGCAACCACTATTATAAATAGCACTGCTAAAGGGGCTGCTAAGTATGTATCATCACAACCCTAGCTGCACCTACAGAAAGTGAGTGAGAGATAGTGAAAGGTCTTCTTTTCTTCTCTTCGCAACTAGCACTATATAAAAGAGGCGTGACTCCTTTTTGCAAGTTTGTTCGTGTGGATACCGCAGAGACATCATCGCTATTACGGTGTTAGTGATTCATGTCGCTTGTGTTTATCACGCTTCAAGAGGTAAACATTTTAAAACTTGGATTATGACTTTTTTCACATAGATTCTGTGAGGGAATTTTTATTATTCTACTGTGTGATGTATCTATAATTCCTAACACTTCTACCACCAAGTTGTTCTTAAAACAAAACAAACATACAAATATTAACATCTAAGGCGTGAAACAAGATGACCATAGATCAAGATATAGTCTAGAACTTGAAAATGAAACAAGAAGTGAAGATTCAAGAACTTCAGCTAAAAACCCTTAAACTTGAGCTTGAAGAAAAAGCTTGAAGATGAGTGAATTAGAAGATGGTCACAACTAGAAAGTATTTCAAAATGGTGTTTAGAGTCAAGATATGAGATTGATTTGAATTAACAAGATTGGGTAGTGATTTTTGGGTGTCTTGGTCGTGAGCTTCAAAGAGAGAAAATGAGAGAGTTTTACTTTTTGGTTCTTGATAGAAGGATAGGAATGAACAAAGTGAACTAAGTCTAGAACCCTCCTTCTTGCACATGCTTGGCCATGAGTCACCAAGGAGTGCAAGGTGAGTCACAAAGTGAGTCATAAGGTGAGTGATGGCCACTAATGTTGACTCCATCTAATTAGTTCACCATAAAGCATTCATTAAGAGCTTGGTGACTAGGTTCATGACTAAGCTCATGGCTAATCACGTAGCTAAATATTAATTGGTAGTTATTAACTAATGGACAAAAGTTACTGCTAGCAAAACTAGTGTTTATTGTCCAATGGATAATAGAACGTACTTAGATTTCATTTTCGAATAAAATCTCAAATAAATAAAAATTTTGAAAACTGTTTCTGATTTCAGGTTTAATAAGCTCCCCTGGTCCCGCATTAACAGTCCAAAATTTTCTGGCCCCGAAAAATTTTTATTTTTCTGGCCTCACTTCAAACACACAAAAAGTCCAAAAATAATGATAAAATAATCAAATAAATCAAATAATTCACAAAATCACAAAAATCATAAAATCCACATATAACTGAAAAACAAGAAATTTCGGGGTGTTACAGTGACCTACATTTTTTGCCATATAAAGCCTCACAAGGTGACATCCTAATACTAGAATGGTAATTGTTATTATATGCAAACTCTATTAATGGTAAATACTGATCCCAATTCTTTGTCTATTCCAAGACACAATCTCCTAGCATATCCTCTAATGTCTGAGTAGTCCTTTTAGTTTGTCCATTAGTTTGGGGGTGATATGTTATACTAAAACAAAGTTTGGTGCCTAATTCTTGCTGTAGTGCTCCCCAAAATCTAGAGGTAAACCTGGGGTCCCTTTCTGATATAATACTAAAAAGAATACCATGTAACATGACAATCTCATTTATATACATTTGAGCCAATTTATCTAATGAATAAGTGACTTTGATTGCTAAAAAGTGGGTTGTTTTGGTTAATCTATCTATAATAACCCAAATAGCATCATGTCCTAAAGAAGTTCGTGGCATCCCATCACAAAATCCATTGCCACACTATCCTATTTCCATTCAGGGATCTCTAAAGGTTGAAGCAGACCAGTTGGCCTTTGGTGTTCTATCTTAACCTTTTGACATATTAAACACTTAGCTACAAATCTTGCAATTTCTTCTTTCATCTTTGGCCACTAGAAAATTTTCTTAAGGTCTTGATACATTTTGGTGGTTCCTGAATGAATGGTATATTTACTACGATGGACTTCCTCCAATATTTAATTTTTTAATTCTCTATCATCTGGGATACACAATATGTCTCGATACATCACAGTCTCATCATTATCTACTTGAAATTCCCCTCATCATTATCATCAATTTGGATATATGTAGTGACTTTCAACTTAGGGCATCAGCTACCACATTAGCCTTTCTTGGGTGATATTTCAATTCAAAATCATAATCTTTCAGAAATTCTACCCAACTTCTTTCTCTCATGTTAAGTTCCTTCTGATCAAAAAGATATTTCAAACTTTTATGATCAATGAATACTTCAAACTTAACTCCATATAAATAATGTTTCCAAATTTTCAATGCAAATACCATTGCTGCTAATTCTAAATCATGGGTTAAGTAGTTTTCTTTATGTGGTCTCAATTGTCTGGAAGCATAAGCCATTACCCTCTCATTTTGTATCAGAACACATCCAAGATCTTTCTTGGACACATCACTGTACACGATGAATTTTTCTTGAGGGTCCAGAATAATTAGTACAGGAGTTGTTGTTAACTTATCTTTTAATTCCTGAAAACAATTTTCGCATTCATTAGTCCACTAAAAAGGTTTTTCTTTCCTAGTTAATCTGGTCAAGGGTAACACTAATTAAGAAGACCCCTTAATAAATCTTCTATAATATCTGGCTAATCCTAAGAAACTCCAAATTTCAATGATGGTTGTTGGTCTCTCCCATTGCATCACCGCTTCCACTTTACTTGGATCAACTGAAACTCCTCCTTGTGATGTTACATGCCCAGAAATTTTACTTCTTAAAGCAAAAATTCACATTTTTCTAGCTTAGAAAACAATTGTTTTTCTTTTAAGATCTAAAGGACCTGTCTAAGATGTTGCTCATGCTCTATTGTTGTCTTCGAATAGATGAGAATATCATCTATGAAAACAACCATGAATTGGTCTAAAAAAGATAAAAAAAGTGATTCATATAATCCTTAAATATTGATGGGACATTGGTCAATCCAAAAGGCATGACTAGATATTCATAGTGTCCATATCTAGTTCTAAAAGCAGTTTTAGGAATGTCATCTGATTTAATTCTAATTTGATGGTACCCTGATCTCAAATCTATCTTAGAAAAGATTGATGCTCCCCTAAGTTGATTCAACAAATCATTAATTCTTAGAAGTGGATATTTATTGTTAATGGCCACTTTATTCAATTGTCTATAGTCCACACAAAAACTTAAACTTCCTTCCTTTTTCTTTACAAAAAGTACAGGGGCTCCCCAGGATGACACACTAGGTTTGATAAATTTCTTGGCCATGAGTTCCTCTATTTGCTTCTTAAGTTCTCTTAACTCCATTGGGGATATTCTATAAGGTGCTATTGATATGGGACCTGTTCCTGGTATTAAATCAATAGAAAAAGAAATTTCCCTTTCTGGAGGCAATGCATTTATTTCTAAGGGAAATACTTCAAAAAATTCTTTCACTACAGGGATAGTTTCTAGTTTTTGTTGTTCCTTTGAATTTAAAGAAAATAAGAGAACATATACTTGTGCACCTTCTTTTAAATTCTCCCTAACTTGAACAGCAAAGCAATAAACAAACTCATTCTCAATAGGTTTAAGTACAAAAGTTTCAACAAAATTTACAGATTTCTCAGAACAATTGAGAACAACTTGATTTTGAGACATCCAATCCATTCCAAATATAACATCAATATCTTTCATAGGCAAACAAATAAGATCTATCACTAACAATTTATTTTGCACATAAACAGGACATTATAAACAAACTTGACAAGTTACTATTTTTCCTCTCGTAGGAGTAGAAATTAACAGATCAAATAGTAACTGTGAAATAGATAATTTTAGATTTCTCACACAATCAAAAGACACAAATGAATGTGTAGCCCCTAAATCAAATAATGTAATTAAAGGATGATTTTGGATTAAACACTTATCTTGTATCAGATTCAGAGACTGTTCAGATTCTTCTGCAGTTAGAGTAAAAACACGTCCCTTAGTTTGAAGTCTTTGAGTAAGATTTTAAGTTTTAAGGTTAAGGCAATCTTTGACATAATGACCTTGCTGTCCACAGTTAAAACAAGTTCCAGTTCCTTGCAAACAGGGTTTATTACCATGGTATCTCCAACATTTAGTACAACGCTGTTCTCCACCGCTCTTCTATATTTCTTTTCCTTTGCTCCAATTAGGCTTAAACCAAGTATTATTCCCCTTTTGCTTCTCATTTTCCATTCTTCTTTTCAAAACATTCATTTAACCTTCTTCCTCATTTATCCTCATCTGAGTTTGCTCCATTATTCTACATTTATTAATCAGCATAGAGTAATTTCTAATTTCTAGAGCAATTATAACACTCAGAAGTTAAGGTCTCAATCCAGTTTCAAACTTCACTGCTTTCCACTCTTCATCTTGATGATTTCTTAGGTAAGTACAAAATTTACCTAATTCCTCCAAATTTGCGACATACAGGTCCACGGTCATACTACCTTGTTCTAACTTCAGAAACTTAGTTTCTTTCGCATTCTTGATATTAACTAGAAAATATTTATTTAGAAAAGTATTTTGAAATACCTGCCAAGTAATTGGTGTCCCTTGTGCCTCTAATAACCCTCTCGCTCCTTACCACCAACATTCTGCCTCTCCTTCTAACATATAGGTGGCATAAGTAACCTTATGGACATCAATATAACCCAATACCTCAAACATTTTCTCTACCTTCCTAAGTCACTCTTCAGCTAAAGCTAGATCATACTCTCCCCGAAATGATGGCGGCTTATTCTTTTGGAATTTAGCAAGACCCTAAAATTGTTGATTTCCTCCATGATTATTTTCCTCTCTTTGCCCTTTGTTTCTATTCCCAATATTATTATTCCCATTGAGATTATTCTGTAAGTGCTGCAAAATATTATTTGAAATTGTAGCTTGATCTCGAATAGCATTTGCCATTTCTCCAAAAGTATTCCATATCCTTTTATTAGGAACATTCCCATCTTCTGTGGAAGTATTCCTAGTTCTGGTACGTCTAGGTGGTGCTATTATATCGCTGCACACATAGACAGATAATTATTGTGATCAGTCTCAATAATATTATTCTTGTGGCTAGGAATAAATGACATCACACTAAGACCGATTTGCACCTATTACTATGTATATCATCAATAAAATTTTCATAGGGAATAAATTTTAAATCAAGTCTAGACTATACTAATTTTACCTATACAGGCATACCCTAGACTATTGCTCTAATACCATAATGTAACATTCTACTAGTAATTTGTTTAAATTTTGATTTTTATACTTAATAATTTATACGTGCTTATTCATTCCTTCATTTATTATTTTTTTATTACTTAATGCTGGTAGAATATTACTTAACTTCATTATTTATTTGAATTTCTAATTAAATACATGTTGCGATAACTACGAATGGAATTCATTAAATATTGGAATTAGATTAGTTCTATTTACCAAATATAAATTTAAGTTGTTTATAACTCTTATTGTAAACATCTAATGGAACACCAGAAATAAAAGAAAATAGTATAAAACATAATAACACACTAACTGCATTTATATTTAAGATTTACATATGGTGTGCTAATACATCTGTCCAATTTTTTTTTACAAACCCAGGCTAGGTTTAAAATACAAAAGAGACATCTAAAATGTCAGAATCAGCAATGTTGGTCAGTACATCAATAGACAAGCACACCCAAAAGCATTCAAGTCAACTATTTACATCTACATACAGCCATATCATGCACGCGTATCAGTAGCCAATGCATGATGAAGTATAAGATATTAATGCCATTAATTACATACTTATTTCTCCAGTGGTAGGGTGAAAGACACATTGAGCATCAATGTCAATTAACAACGTGATACGTACCATCTAGATCCTCTAAACATGTAAGAATTTAAAATTCTCAGTATTGTAATCATGCAATTAATAAATGCATTTAATTTGAACTACGTTATGTTCAACTGCATTCACTGCAGAAAATAATTTCAAATAGAGTACTACATAATTATACTTTAATATCATTTCACAATCCATTAAATTTTTACTTTTCTTCTTGCTCACATAACAATGTTATTTCATATAACTTTACATCTTTCTTATCTTCTTGCTCACATGGCCCATAACATACTGTGATGCCCCTTTTTGGAGAGGGACAATCACACCAAAAATGAATGAAAAACAAAGATGAAATAAAGACCCGGTTCATTTACATATAGGTAACAGCCTGATCATTTATAAGCGTATAGTAATTTGGCGTTTTCCCTTTTTTTTGTAAGCAAAAAAAACATGAATTTTGCAAAAATTAACATAAAGATTTAACCATACATTTATACATCAGATATATAACATACATGTTTAAATACATCAACAGTTAAACAAAGGAAGCAGAAGTTTTACATGCCCCAAAAAGAATATACATATTACAGCCCACCAAAAGACAAAAACATCAGGCCCCCAAAGCAATGTACAGCCACCCACCCAAAAAAGCTACCAAAAAAGGAGTCACGCCTCCAACAATAACTAAGAAGGAGCCTCAAACGGGTCCTCCTTAGGATCTTCCTCAGAAGAGCAAATCCTTATGGGAGCGGCAGACTCACGAGCAGGAGCTCGTGCTGAGGACAGAAACGAATCTGAATCCTCGCGAGGGGTATACACACGCTCACCGCACACCTCTCACATAGGCATGTATTGCTCCAACCAAACATGAAGA
This sequence comes from Ormosia emarginata, assembly GCA_029884605.1. Lineage (NCBI taxonomy): Eukaryota > Viridiplantae > Streptophyta > Magnoliopsida > Fabales > Fabaceae > Ormosia > Ormosia emarginata. The sequence continues at coordinate 17,737,651 of JAQQTP010000074.1, read as the reverse complement.
TCGAAAGAGAAAACAGGGGGGGTCATAACGACCCCATGCTAGAAACACAGTCATGTCTCCTACATAGATAAAACGCTCAATATTGAAATCCATGTGCCAGCTATCAGTGCCTCCATGGAACCTTACTCTAACATACCCCAAAAAGCCTTGTCGGGATGTCATCACAAAGACAGAGGGCTAGGTTGATCAGTAACTATGAAACGTAGCTTGTCCTCACCTTGGTCTTTGAAGAAGTATAGATATAACCGATACAATAAAGCAAAGAGGTTAGATATCCAACATCATTACTAGTTATGGTAGTAAAGAAACATAAATGGCACATAACGCTAAACAGTACAGTAAAATAGTAACCAACATCAAGATCAAATAATAAGCAATTTAATAATCTAGGCAGTCATAATATTAATAAAGAAACAATTTCATAATCATATAAGTATATGGCAGATAAACATGATGACTGACTATGTACATGCACAAGATACCAAAAATCCTACTCCATGGAGCTAAACACAACATTCAGAGAGAATGATCGAGGAGACATGTCTGTATATCATCGGCCTCAAATCAAGTGCTTCAATCTCAATAAAATTGTGCAACATGGCTCATACAAGACATTCTTCACAAGATCGTGATATAGGACAGTGTCTCAGTCCAGATCGTCGGTGCATTTGCATCGGTCTATCCCACGGTACAGAGGAGCTACCAACTGCCCATTGCGAGATACCTGCACCCCAACGCCCCCAAGGTCAACGAGTGACCTACACTAGTCTATTTGCACCCACACTAAAGTGTGATTCAATCTCCTAGGCATAAAGCCTTTTAACAAAGTCCACCAGACTTTTTATGATGCATGATGACTCAATGCATATTCATGTATATTTAATAATCATATACTTTTCCACAATCATGCCACAATTTGGCCAAATCAATTACCAACAAATTCTTGGTCTCACTTATGGACCCACAACACCACATTATCAAGTTCTCAATTGTGAAAATACACCTTTAAGGTTTATTATGGAATTTCACTTTAATTTTTTTAACATTTTCCTATAAAGTCTTTCTCTAGGGGAATTCTCTTGCATTTTATCTAATCTTTATTACTCAAATTAGACAAGTTCTTTACTTAATTCTAAACCTAATTCACTTAGGGTAATTTAGTTTAAGTTCCTCAACACCTCACTTACACTCATGTTCTTTCCTTAGCCACAAATTTCTCTAAGTTATAGAATAAAATCCTAGTCTTTATTCTTTCCATTTTATAAATTCCTAGTTAACCTCTAATTATCTATTTAACTAAGTTCATACTTTAACACATAATTTTATCAATATTCTCCCAAAGAGGTCGTGAGCCTCAAGAGACTAAGAGATTCCACAATTTTTCCTCACCTCACCAATTACTCATTATCAAGAGTCTTAATTCCCAAATTGTTACACAAGTTTTCATTATGGACTCATTTTTGGGCCATTTGGCCGTGAGCCTCCAAACAAAAAGGCAAGAAACTCTTGTCTTCCATCCATATTTCCAATTCATCAAGAATAATCCAAAGTCATCAAAATATACAAATACAACCAATAATTTCATATAAGATAAAAATCACTACAAAATCATACATCCAAGAGAGTAACCCTAACATGGGTTTCTCACAACCAACACATAAATAAGCTCCTCACTACCAAGATAGGTTGAAGTGGATGATCCCCCTCTTACCAAAAAAGATAAACAAAGAAAAACAACTTCCTTGAAGCTCCTTGTAGGTTTTGGCCTCCACCACCCAAGACCCTAGAAATTTCATCTCACAAAAATCAATATTTTAAGCTTGAAAAGAAGAGATCAATGGTCATGGTATGGACCATGAACACGAAAATAAGAAGGAAAGGTGAAAGTAAAAAAATTTACCTTTAAGCTTCAAGCTTAGAGCTTGAAGAAAAGTGATGAAGAAGTGAGCTTTTTAGGTAGATTCCAACTAGAAAAGGTCTTAGAATGTGATGGAGTTTAAGAAAATGAGGTAGCTTGAATTTTTGCAAACATGGAGGTGCCAAATGGTGGGGTTGCCATGGGGCATGGAGGAGAAAGAGAAGAGAGAAAATATGATGGAAAGAGAGAGAGAAAGTGTGAAGAAAGAGAAGTAAAATTTGATGTGAGATGGTTAAATGAAAAAAATATTTTCCCCCCATTGCCGCGGCACACACACGCACAAGGAGAGAGGGAGAGGCTTCCCTTGCAAGCTTGGTGAAATTTGGCTTCTCCAACAAGCCAAAAACAAAGCTTCTTCAAGAAGCCAATTCTTCACTTTTGAAAAGTCAAGGTGATGTGACATAAAGTGGACACTCTTGAAAATATAGCTTGCACTTTACTACAAGCTATTATCCAATGGACAAATGTTACAGTTAACAAAATCAATATCTATCATCTAATGGATAATAGAACGTACCACAATTTTATTTATCAGATGAAATCTCGAAAAATAAAACTTCGTAAACTGTGCCCAGTCTTAGGTTTAATAAGATCTCCCGTCGACGTTTCCACAGTTCAATGTTTTCCAGTCTTGGGGAAAATATTTTATTTTCCCGGTTCTGCTCAACGTGCATGCAAATCGAGAAATATATTAAAATAATCAACGTTCCCAAAAAAAATTCACAAAAATCACAAATATTATAAAATGACTATTTAACATGAAACGAACAATTTTCGGGGTGTTACACAAACCACATAGTAAAGATCTCATACTTTCTAGAGCGTCCCCTAGCTCATTGGTCATTTCCTTTCTGGGAATTTGTTCCATACCATGCAAGACTCCCTATTAAGCCTTCTCTTAGTCGTAGCCCAGGGATCACCTTAACAAGTTCCCGAAGACCCACAATGTTTTCTTAAAATTATTAATGTTACTCTTGTTAGGCTCCAAGCCCATCAACATCATAACTTTGAATCATTTTCCCACAAAACAACTTCAATAGTTCATCATGAGTAATATTAACATAATCAAGCATTTACTCACAATTTCAATCTCAATAAAATTCATATCATTTCCTTCCATAATTATAACAATAGAATACAATAAAACTCATTAACGAGCACATCAAATCTTAATAGACATGCTTGGCCGAAAACCTTAAATTGTAACAAAGAACATTTTCTTCTCATTCTCATCATTTCTAAACTATTTTTAGCATCAAAAGATTATTGATAACCTCAATTTCATTTAAATCAAAGTTTAGATCAAAATCCCCAAATTAATTAGAGCAAAGCCCTAGCTCATAGATCTTTATCTCCTAACTTTAATTTCTTAAAATAAACATCACCTTTAAGACTTCTTCTTCACTAACAACCTTATCCCCAAACAATTTCCATTGAAATCCAAACAAGATTTCAAGAACATAAGTTAAGTATCCATTAACCTAGGGTTTTCAATCCAACGAAAACAGCCACCATCCAACCTCTTTGATTTAAATACTTAGTGAAAAATATGCTAAAACTCTTCTAGCAACAAGAAAAACTTAAAAGAAAAGGTAGAGAAAGGTATGATTACCCTACCTCAAGAGAGATGAAATAGGTAGGTTTCTTAGTCTAATCTCTTGGGAGATGAGCTTGGAACTCCTTAATCCTTCTTGCTCCTTAGCTTTTATCCTTTTCCTTGAAATTTTTCTTCTTTCTTTCTCCATGGTTCTCCCTTGGCCGAGCATTCCTTCAAGTTTCTATGTTCATCTTTTTTTTTTTCAATTCTTTCCTTATATATTTCTTAACTAGCCAATAGCAAGCCACACAAGTGTTTCTTCTCAAAGTTTCCAACTAATAAAATATTGAACAAGTGGCTAAACTTTGATTGGTTTATGGTTAGGTAATAATGACATTTAGTTACTCTAACCAAACTAATCTAACTTAGTTACTAACCTCATTTCATAAACTAACTAAGTCATCAACTAATTAATTAACTTAGTTACTTAGGGTTTTGAAAACCCTAACTTACTTAATTTCTTATTAATATAACTTAATAATGTTTTTAAGAATTTTCAGCATCCTAGAAAATTTTCTGTCAGTCTCTTAGATCCACTGTAAATAAACAATTCAATTTGTAAGCAAAAAAAATTTCATTCCATGTATGTTCCTTAAATTTTAATTCCACGTGCATCCCTTAATAATAATAGTTAATAAATTATACATATATCATATGAATACAGAATACAAAATAAATGTTATCATATTTAATTTAGAAGGGATGTTACACAATTAACATATGCAAATCCCAATCAAATTAAGCATTAAATCAGAATTTAAATAAGAAAAGAAGAAGAAGAGAAACTTGATTAATAATTGAATGTAGAATAATTAAAACAGAATCTCTAGATTAAGCATCAAGAATGTCAATTCCTTGAATTGATGAGAGGCTCTACCCCTCCAAGAATAAGAGGGAAGAACTCAGAAAAAGAAGAAAAAAACTAGTGAGAAGGGAGATAAGAAAGATCTAGAGAGAAGATGAAAAGTATAGAATGAAAATATAGCCTCGGATTTCTCCCCTCTCTCCCTATAACTAACCCCTAATTTAGCATTTCCTCATTAAAAATCTGATGGGTAAAAAGTTGGGTCATTTATAAGCAATTAGGCCCAAACCTTATGTTAATTGGAGGTCTATAACTCAAGTTATGGACAACTCATTCTCAAAGGGTCTCTGATTCCATTGGTTGACTTCAAGAGATGAAAACTCCATTGAAACGTCGTATTTTGGAAAAGTTTTATCATATGAATAGGAGATATATGTCTTAGCTTCCATTTGCCACCAGTTTTAGGAACAAATCACATCCACAACCCAAGTTGCAAAATCCCAAGAAAACATGTTAGGCTTGTATATGGTCTCAAAGGTACTATTATACTTGTATAACATGTCAGTTAAGTTTTGTGACAAATTGAGTTCATTTAGACACTTAGTTGCAACCCATAAGTTGAAAAGTAGCTTAAAATGACTCAAATAGTAGCATAAGTTGCTAAGTTGAGGAAAATAAACCTAGAGGGTTTGTTTCCAAGTTGCAAATAGGTTGAATATGGTGTAGTTAAAATTTGAGAACAATCAGGGTTAATTTGGTATTTTTAGGCTTACTGGTTGTGCGTTTTAATGTCGGATTGACTAGTAGCAGATATGGGAAATTAAGATTTTGGTGAAACAACAATTTTAATGAATCTTATTATTTATTTCAAAGTTGTTGGAAGTTGGAAAACATGATTTAGCATAATTCAAGTGTCCTTAGTAGATATAAAGTTCTAGTGTATGGTTTAAGTGCCAAAGTTGGATTTCTTTTCCTTATATTCTCTTCATTTCCATGGCTGAAGACAGCCAAAAATAGAAAAAAAAAAGAAAGAAAGAAAGAAGAAGGAGCCGTAGGGGAGAAGGAGAAAATGGGGGAAAACTAGAGGACCAAGGATCAAAGCTTAAAGGAGGATCTAAGAGCAAGATCAAGGCTTCAAGATCTTCATCTCATCCATGCAAAAGGTAGGGGTTCTTGAGCTCTAGACTCACTTTCTTCTCATCTTCCATGTTTAACTCAATTGGGAGTTAATATGTCAAAATGAAATCTAGAGGTGTTTTATGTAACACCCTAATACCGATAACCTAGTATACCATTCATATACCTGGATAAACAATATTAGCTATGCTACTACTAACTTAAACATCATACTAATACATATCATTTAAGCAAATAATAATGGAGAGACTAGCAGAAAACTAAAAGTTAACTGCAAACATCTTACCTTAAAAGGGCTCATTATATTCATAAACTTTTCTATATAGACTTAAAATAACGTAAATAAATACAAGCTTCATAACTAAGCATAAAAACTATCTTAATCTTTATACTTTTTCTCCTTGCCTTTAGAAAAGCTTCCACCTGGAATTATATGGCAACAAACAGGGTAAGAAATCACATTTCTCAATATAAGTATACCAAAACCAGCAGTTTAAACTTTCGCAAAGAATAGACTACACTGAACTAGTAAACTAGCTAATACTTCCTGCATAAGAAACAATCACAAAACTTCCTCTCTACGTAATGTTTCTAATCAAACTAAACTTTTGCGCATAACCGAAACCACGATGATATCAAACAACCGCCCATACAGCTGTCACTGAAGGCACAAAAATAACACATACACAACAAACACACCAAAAAAAATATCCAAACAAATAAAAATTAAATAATGTAATAATGAAATGATATATACTTAAAGGAAAGTGTATGCAGTGCAGGTGTAGTGTCGTGATACTTAACTATTTCCCCTAGGTGTAGAGGAATTCTACCATGATAATGTAACGCACCTAGATCTAACAACTGCGGCACAATCGTCATTACACCACAGTTACTAAATCCAGGTGTGTTACAGTCATGATAACAGTCATTCAAAAATTCTAATAGAGTCTAGATCTCTTTTGTTTTTTTTTCTTTTTGACAATATGCATAAGTAGAAAATACGAGCCTCGAATGAAATATAAATATATTCAACCCATAATACAACCATAAAACAAAATACTTATTCCTTATATATTCCATGGTCAATTTACACAGATCATTGATGACATAGGATATAATAATTACAGAGTCTAATAAAATACAGCGAGAAATAAAAACACTGAAGGGGGAAAAAGTAGTAACCCAAGGAGGGGTACTACTAGCAGACAAGGCCGCAACCCCATATGCACATGACGCACGGCGTCCCAAAATTGACACGACAGGCATCAATGCCACCACGCGGTTGCACTCTTACGTAGGTGATGAAATCTTGTCCAGATGCTCAAGTCAATCAACCAATGGTATGGTCCCTCTTTACCTTCCTCACGATCTTTTATCAAACATAAATGTAAAACAGAAATGCACAAATATAGGAAAGAGGTGAGATTCCCAGCTTTCAGTACCAACATGGCAGCAAGAAGAAAATAAACAAATTTCGAACACCCACATAAGACACAGTTAATACATACAAGTACAGTAATACATGAAAGCAATTAACGAGAGTAAAGCAGCAAAGAACAATAGATAACATTATCCATAGCCAGCTAGCAACATTAGCATTACCAAGAGTCAAATAAATATCACAGTCATAATAGTAAACACATTATCCAACTATAAATGCTCAATGGACCATGTGACTGACGACTCACAATGCAACAAGGGTACCAAAGTTCCTACTCCATGGAGCTAGACATAAACATTTTTGGAGTGAATGATCAAGGAGTAATGCTAGTGTATCGTTAGCCTTAAAATATAGTGTGCTCATCTCTTAAAAACATTTGCGCAAAATGGCTCACACATGGCACCTCAACAGTTGATCGCGACATAGGACAGCGTCTTAGGCCGGATCGTTGGTGTGTTGCATTGGTCTATCCCACGGCCCCAGCGGAGCTACCACTGTCTATTGTGAGACACCCACACCCTAACGCCCCCAGGGTCAACAACATATGACACCTACGCTTAGTCTATTCGCACCCTCACATAGGTGTTATTCAAACTCCTAGGCAACATAGCCTTCTCAACAATGTCCCACAGACAACACGCATGCATGATGACACAATGTCCAATCATGTATGTTCATCAATAATGCATTCAACATAAGCCTTTCCTCAATGGCACATAAGCATTATTCCATGTCCAACATGACATATCAACAATACATTTATTAAAACATTGCCTCAATGGCACATCAGCATTCTTATCTCATTGAGTGCTACATCAATAATTCTCAACATCAACATATATTCCTCATTACACACATACCACAATTTCCATATCATGGATCCAAGAATTCCATATTCAAAATCATTTCTTCTCTATTGGTGTGAATGCACATTCCTATCACAATTTAGTAAAGTAAAATCCTTGAATCTAGGGTTTTTAGGTTATGTTTGAGTTACAAAGGACAAAGAACCATAATCTCAATCATTTCCAGCTCAAAAATATCATTTTTGGTCTTGGTAATCAATTACATCACCCTTGTAATCGATTACCCGAGAAACAGAACCTCTGTAATCGATTACAATCTTGTTGTAATCGATTACGTGATTCCCAGAATCACGTTTCGTAACTTCAAGGCCTTGGTAATCGATTACATAACCGTGGTAATCGATTACCAATTGGACAGAACCTCCGTAATCGATTACCCACAAGTTGTAATCGATTATGTGATTTCCAGAAGCACCATCTCGTGACATTAGGGGCTTAGTAATCGATTACACTCTTCTTGTAATCGATTACAAGCTAAACAGAATCTCTGTAATCGATTACACACTAGACGTAATCGATTACCAGATTTCCAGAATCATGAATTTGTATCTTTAAGAGCTTGGTAATCGATTACAAGCCCCGAGTAATCGATTACCACGCGTAAGCTTGCAGAAAAACAGAGTTCTCAGGTCCTCTAACTCAAACCAAACCATTCCTCATCATATTTAATCAACAAGATACTCAAATATACCTTCAAATTATGCAAGAGGCATTAATAAATCACACAAACTCAACAAAATACACTATCATCAAGAACAACATAAAAATGAGAGAACTTTATACATGGATTCAGAAATCAACAACAATACACATACAAGACATTCCCTTACTACCAAGATTGGTTGAAGAGGATCATCTCCCTCTTACCTATTTGGAAGACAACACAAGGTGTTACCTCTTCTTGCCCTAGATTTTCGTTTTCCCTTCAAGAAGAACACCAATGTGAGTGATTTCCATAATGTTCACTCAAACCATGGAAAAATGAGTTCCTGATCACATAAGTGACCAAGAAAAACGAAAATGAGGAGAAAGTGAAAGAAAGGTTAAGACTTTACCTACTTTACCTCCAAGCTCAAAGCTTTAGCTTCAATGGTGAGAAATGGAGGAAGAAGAAGAACCAAGGATGGCCACAAGGAAGATGGTCTTAGAATGATGGAAGAAAGCTAGATGTGGAAATGGGGAAGAAAAAAAATGGAGATGGTGAATGGTGAGGGTGTACGGTAGTGAAGGAAGAAGAAGAGAAGAGAAGGAGAAGAGAGAAAATATTAGGAAGATGAAGTGAATATTGGGTTCTAATATTACCTCTGCCGTGGAGTAAGAGGAGAGGAAAGAGAAAGAAAATATGTTACAAGGGAAATTGCTAGGAAGCTTCCCATAACAAGCTTGGATTAAATTAAATCTTTCTTTTGAAATTAAAACTAATAGATGTGATACAAAAATTAGATTTTGAATAATGTCATAATATTTTTAATACATGTTATTATTTATTGGACAATAGTTATAGTCAGCAAAAGTCAGCATTAACAAATCTGACAGATTAATTCTTCGCATTGTTTTATTATTCCATCTGTTAAAGTTTCTCGAAAAATATGAAACCTTGTAAACTCGTGTCCGGCCTCGGGTTTAGTAAGATCCCCGTCGACGTTTCCATAGTCCAAGGTTCTCGGGAAAAATATTTTATTTTCGACTCTGCTCAATATGCACGTAAAACGAGGAATATATTAAAATATTTCGCATTCTCCGAAAAATCCAGAGAAATTCCTAAAAATCCCAAATATTATAAAATGATCATTTATTCTAAAATTATAAATTTTTATGGATGTTACAGATAACATGTGACCTCTTATAGCCTACCTAGTAGGAACGAAGTTTGTTACCATAACACATGACCTCGTACCCTGTAGACTACCAAGTAGTCTACCTTAACTGGGTGGATACCTCCACTTTCTCATCTCTAGGAATAGCAAGTATATGTGAAGTGGTGCTTGTGTGTGAAAATGCGGAGTTATGTCCTAACTCTAACATAACCTCTACATAGTTTTATACTAAGTCCATCTTTACATTACTAACTCTACCTCTTCTCTATGAGAGTATTTCACGCTCTACGACACTTAACCAATGCCTACTAGACTTAGTACATTCTTATCTTTGTATATTTGCCTCACCTCAACTCTATGTGGGCTCTTATAAACTATGGCACTCAACTTTTTCCAACAAGTCTGTGTACTTGTTTCTCACTTCCCATCACTTCCCAAGTGATTTCTAAGCAACACTTGGTTGCCCATGTACTGAACTTTAAACTATGACAATCCATGTTGAATGGATATGCAAACTTCCCTTTTTCTTTCCTTTGTATGCAAGTCAATCCTTTTCTCTTAGAATTACTCTCTTCGGAACCTCAACAAACTTAGGAACGCATATAAGAGTGATTCCATCACTTAAGAAACTTCTAAGGATATTAATAACATATTTTTGAAGATCCTACAGCTCACGCTGCAGCACCACCTGTGCCACGCCACGGCGCCCTACTCTCAGGTTCTAATACTAGAAGTGCATCAGTCTCATGCCACGACATGCAATACTTGCGCCACGGCGCTAGCAGCAGAACATGGATTCTGCAGAATTCTATAGAATCCTGGTATTGTTCCATTAGAACAAGCTCCAGATTTTGGCCACTCCAAATTAGTTTCTAGGTGATTTAAGGTCCCTAACAAGTTCATTAACACTTAGGAATCATTAATCATAAACAAAAACCTCCAATTTGGATCCAAAGACCAAAATCATCATCCATGACCTAACTTTTTCCACTTTTAACATCAAAGGTCCAAATGACAAATTCTAATTTTCTAACTCAAACTTACTGCATGAACAAGTCATGAGCACTCTTTAAAACTTATACAAGTAAGAAAATCACTTCAAACACCTCAATCAAGCTTAATATGGAAAAGTAAGAAAAGATGAAGTTTCAACTCAAACATCCCTACCTCTTGGTCTTGAAAAAGCCTTAAACTTGCTTTTGGATCTTCCTCTTTGCTTTGATCCTTGGTCCTCTAGATTTTCTTCCTTTTCTCCCTTTGTTTTCCTTCTTTTCTCTCTTTCTTTCTTCTCTTTCTGCTCTCTACCGCGAGAAGCCACAAAACATAAGAAGCAAAGTCTCATTTTGCTTCTTATAGGATATTAACTATCCTGTACTGAAATTCTTGATTTGCTATAAACACTTATATTCCTCCAAATCTAGTATTCTAACCTCCTACAAGTTTGAAATAAATCCTAAGATTCATTAAAATTCTTGTTTCACCTTTATCTTATTTCTCCATATCTGCTGGGAGTCAATCTGGCATTAAAATGCACAACCAATATGCCTAAAAATATCAAATTAACTCTGATTATCTTAAAACTTTAACTACACCATACTTAGCTCATTTGTGACTTAGAAACAAATTATCCACACCTATTTCCCTTCAAATAACTATTTATGCTGTTTTCTAAATCATTTTAGGCTACTTTTCACACTATGAGTCGCAACAAAATACCTAAACTAACTCAGTTAGTCACAAAACCTAACTAGTATGCCGAACAAGTATCAGACTACCTATGTAACCGTATACAAGCCTAACATGATTTTCAGGATGTTACATTTTATGTGATTTTCTTTCTTAGATGAGTTATAAGTGTTGTTTATGACTTGTTCATGCTAAGGGTTTGGATTAGAAACTAAAATCTATCCATTTGGACCTAAAACGCTCAAAGTGTAGATTTGGGGGTTTTGATGGATAATATTGTGTTTGGATCCATTTTTATGAAATCAATTGGTGTTTTATGTTTCCCTTATGTTTGTAAGCTTGTTTAGGACTTAAAATCATCAAGAAATAATTTTGAAGTGATCAAATTTTGTGTGTGGCACTAATGGAACAATGCCACATTTGTACAGAATTCTGTAGGAGTTTCTGTCGTGAGATCACACCTAGGCATAACTAAACCACGCCTAGGCATGGGGTCGTCAGTATTGGATCCTAATCAGACAGATAGTGCCATGCCTAGGCATGGAAAAACCAAGCCTAGGCGTAAGACAGGATAACATCCCAATAGCTTGTAGTATCTGATACATAACTTGAGCTATAGATATCGAATTAACTTGATTCTATTGCCATTTGAAATCTAAGACATAAGGCTTCATGTGGTAAAAATTTCAGAATTTTAGAGCAAGCCAATCAGTACCACTTTCTATTTGAATCTGATTCAGGTTCTTTAGAAAAGGCATTCTGGCAGCCAGTAAATTAGATTGTATAATTTCTTGATCCGATGTCATATTGACATGAGACCAGTGGAATTTTAAAGCTAAGATGTAAGGCTTCTTGCTTATATAATTTTAAAATTTTACCGCTTATAGTTTATTCCCAGTTTCAATTTGAAGTCAACTCAGATTTTAGAAAAACAGTGAATGCACTATTTTAGCCTCTGCATTTTGTTGCATAACTTTGGCTACACTTAGTCAAATAAAATGAGGTTTGTGGCATTTAAAAGATATGAGAGAAAACTATTTGCTCACAAAACTTCAGAATTTTAGAATTTAGGATGTACATTTGGTGCATTCTTGAAAGTTAGCCTTTCTAAGCGCCTAAAGTAGTTGCCTAGGAAGTTTACTTTGGGAAAGAGAATTTTTCCACTTACTAGAATCCCTTATACATGCCTAGTAAAGTGTGTTGAGATACTAGTAAGGGTATTTCAATGAGAAAATGATTACCTTGCATATATGGAAAAGTTTGAGGCTTTAAACATTCCATAAGTTAGAAATTGCCTAAAGTAGGTATCTAGGACCTTGAGTACGCTAGGGTGACATAGTTTACCACTTGTGGTGTGATAATGAGGCAAGCTAGATGCAAATATCATAAGTATGATTTCTTAACTAGAAACATGGAATATGCTCCATTATGAGTTAGAAGTGAGCTAAGAGTATATGTTTGCTAGAGTTTAGTTTTTCACTTGGTTAAAGAGAATCATGTGATAAGTTAATGTACTAGTTTTGTATAAGTTATACATAACATTGCATAGTTTCTCATTACTTGCTAATTCCAAAGTAGAGTAATCTTTAATGATGTACAATCATATGTCCAAAGGAGATAAATGGAAAGAGCAAAAGTCTCTTTGAGTGAGGATTTAGCACTAGTTGCTCATTAGTGCCAGGATTACTAGTTTTATATAGTAGAATCAGTACTCTCACCAGTGTGAGTAGGAACCAGTCCACTTATTATCTAGAAGTCTAAAGATTCAGTCTTCATATCTATAAGTTTAACGAGAGTTTGGAATAAGCCAGTGGCATACACACACAATCATGTACATTTCCTATTCCTTGACAATTGTATAGGCAATTATCTAAGATAAATGATATTGTACAATTGTATAGGCGGTTGTTCAATATCATTGATGGTATATTTGTGAATGAAGTAGTTGTGATATGCTACAATTGTGTAGATAGTTGTTCTTATCATACGAGTAAGGGACTTAGGCTTATAGATTATGCGTTGTGTTAGTGAACCTTTACATAATAGTAGCGTGTGAATGTTCTAGCGATATTGAATAGAGATTTGATATCCAGTAGCAACCATAATCTATTATGTTTAAGTTCAAATATTGTAAGATTAAGTAGATATGAGACAGATTGGACATGTTATACAGTTGTATGGGTGATTGTATAATGTTGAAATAGTTTATACTGATATGTACGCAGTTTACATTGTATAATGCCATGAAATGTATGAATATTACTAAGAATTGTATGTTCTCACCTTTTTTTTGCATTTTCATGGTAAAAGTAGGTCAAGACTTTTCAGAGAGGAAGGAGATAAAGAAACAGAAGGACTAGCGTAGATTAGTTTTATTTGTTTCTTTTATAGACAGAGTTGATGTATTTATTTATATTAGCTTTGAGGATGTAAAAGTTGTATATATAACACTTTACCTTTGGGGTTAATGTTGTATATGTGTACGATTTTTAGTTATGGCTCTCCCTAATTATTTATAAATGTTATAGATTAGTTAATGTTCAAGTTAGAAGTAGCATAACTATTACTGTTTATCCAAGTATTTGTTAGTTATACTATGGTAACAGTATTAGGGTGTTACACAAGTTATGCCCTGATTAGTGCACACTGCTCAGGTTCTATGGACAAAACCCGTGTTCTAACTTCCAGTCCCAATTAGCTCCACTAGATGTCCGAATTAGCCCTGGAGCTCTTCATGAAAGTTGTAGAGCTCTCTATCATCTTTCTTACGAGATAAAATACATAATTTTTAAACAACTAGAACTCAAGATATAGCTGAAATACAGAAATAGTATAAAATCTCAATGATGCTGGAAAAGATCAATTAAGCCCAATTTGAGCCCAAACTTGCAAAACATGACCAAGCTCAATTAATTAAGTACATGGAGAGTGTAAATGAATATAAATAAGGGTTTATTAATGTATGAAATATGTGATTATCAAATTCTCCCATACTTAGCTTTTTTTACTCTTAGGCAAAACATATAAGACCAAAAATAGGGAACAAGGAAAAACAATACAAACTCAAAAGCTAAAAACTCTAAAAGGCTAAATTTCCAATGATATCCAAGAATACAAAAGTTTACAAGCAAGAAAAGCAACCAAAGTTTCAAGGGATCAAAACATTCATGAGGTAACATTTCTTTATACCTCAAACCAACAAGCAAGGTATTTTCAATTTGAAAAACATGAATCAAGAATGATAGATCCTCATGAGATACACTCTCAATCCCTCAAGTGTTTATATGGTAGGTATTTCACTCAATTCAACTCATGAACAATTGCACTACCATAAGCTTGCTTATGTTCTACTTCTCCACTACTCAAAACACATGCACACACAAATCAAGAGGACTTTATTCAAGGTTATAATGGGGTCAAGGTAAGAGAAGGAAACAATATGGATATGACATGCTAAGTACTCAAAAGAATAAAAGAGCATTGGGGAGGAACTCAATTGACAAGTGACAGGCATGAAATTTTACCCCAAATTCCATATTATGCATATTCTCTTTATATATTCCTTCTCTTATTTATTTATTTTTTCTTTTTTTTATTTTCTTTCATAACCTTTCTTGCATTTATTATTTTTTCTTTTCATTTTTTAAGATTTTCATTTTTTTTGTTTTTTTTAAATTTTTTCTACCAATCACCTTGCATATTACACACCAATTTGCATAACCCCCACACTTGAACTATTAATTGCCCACAAGCAAAAAAGCTCCTAAAATGAAAATGAACCAATGCTCTCTTATTCCTTAAGATAAGGTAAAAACATAGTTTTTCATATAAGGCATATAATAAGCTATGACAAAGAATAGGCAAATAGGCTCAAGGGGGTTAATCAAAGGAAAATGATGCAAGGTTGCCTATTTGGCCAAAGTAGCTAATTCAAGAAAGAATGCCTCAATCATGTTCATGCATGCAAGTGAAAATGTAGCCTAAAAAAGAATCAAAGCAAGTTCTAGAGTAATCAATTACCAGGAGTGAAAATCACACAAGAAAGAAGAGAACAACATAAATGCTAAATCCATCCATCAAAAGGCTTAAAATCTCACAAGGTGTGCATCTATCAAACTCAATCCACCAATTCAACATCCAAAACCAAACATGTCAAATTCAAAAAGGAAGAAAATCTATTCAATCATACAATGAACCTTGAATTTCAATTGCTTCAAACTCATAAACTTCACAAATCTCAAAACATCATTGGAAAGAATTAAAAAAAAAGAATGTAAATTCCTCTCCCACACCTAAATTCTATATTGTCCTCAATGTAAAGCTCAAAAGAAAAATAGCATCCAACAAAATCATTAAGTAATGAAGGACAAGTAAAATAAAAGAGAGAGAAAGAAAAGAAACATCCTTATCAAGTGGTTGTAGATGAAGAGACTTCCACCAGGATCTCATTGGCGAAAGCATAATGACCGAGTTATGCTTGAAGCATGAGGGCTTTCACTAGGGTGGCCTTCCTTAATTTCCTTGGGATTCACTCAAGTGCTATCACCGAGATCCCAAGCTTTCTTATGCTCTCTTGGAATTTGTAGTAATCTATTCTCCTGTTCAGCAATGCGGTTCTTGGCCACGATCATAGGAAGTTGCTTATCATCCACCAAATATGCATACTTCATGTGTTCGGGTAATGGCTTCAGCTCAAGGGTAGGTGGCTACACTACAGAAAGTAGTAATCTAGGGGGTGCAATGATTCTGCATTTGCTGCTTGAACCTTTGTATATATATCACCTATTGTACAATCTGCTAACACAGGAACAGATTCATCATATCCCAAAATTACAGAAATTTCATAGCACATATAACACAACTTATTACCATCACAACAAGCACACAAATCACCATACAAAGAGTCATCAAAATCAGTAATCTCAAGAAACTCCTTACACAAGTTAGTATATGAATTATCAACCAAATCATCAATTAAATCAATATGAAAGACATCATGTTCTTCCATAGGATGTTTCATAGCATCAAGAATATTAAACTTCACAACGGAATCTCCGAACTCCATGGATAGAACTCCTGCATGCTCATCAATCTTTGTCCATGCAATTTTGAGGAAAGGTCTCTCTAAAATGAGTGAAGCCTCGCTGGATGGTGACTCCCCCTCCATATCCAAAATATAGAAATCTGCAGGAAAACTCAGCTCATTCACCCAAACCAACATATCCTCCACCAAACTAGCAGGGTAAACAGTACTCCTGTTAGCTAGCTGGATCACCAGACCTGTGGTCTGTAAATGACCAACTTTAAGGGAATTAAAAATAGACATAGGCATTGCATTAATGGAAGCACCTAAGTCTAGCATGGTATGCTCAAATATGTGATTTCCTATTATGCAAGGAATTATAAAAGTCTCAGGATCCTTGCACTTTTGTGGCATTAGTTGGATGATGGCTAAAACATTCTGCCCCATGCTGATTCTCTCATTGCCCTTCAATCGTCGTTTGTTTGTACACAGTTCCTTCAAGAACTTTGCACACTTCAGTATCTGCTTAATTGCATCCAAGAGTGGAATGTTGACTTCCACTTTCCTAAAAGTCTTAAGCAAGTCTTTCTCTTTCTTTGCCTCTACCATTTTTTTGGACTGTGTGGTTCTTTGTGGAAAAGGAAGAGCAATGGCAGGCTACTGGTGCTCATCAACAATTGTTGACTTCTTCTTACCCTCATATTTTTGAGCTAGTGCATTAGAAACTGATTTCTTTGCTAGTTGTTTCTTACTTGCTAGTTGAGGTATAGGTGGTGTTTCCACAGATTTTCTAAACCCCAACATAACGGCACTCACATTCACATTTGGATTGGGAATTGTTTGGGAAGGTAGTTGTCCAAAACCTTAGGCTTGTAGCTGACTCAATGACGAAGCCAATTGACTAATCTGGGTTTCTAAATTCTGTATAGTGGCCTTTGTCCTCTACTAGAATTGAATATTATTGGTGGCCATCTGTTTCACCAAATCATTAAATGAAGGCTCAAGTTTTGTGGCAGCTAGACTTTGTTGTTGCATAGGCTGTTGGAAATTTGGCCAACTTGGTATAACATGAGGCTGAAACTATGGTTACTAGAATGGTTGTTTGAATTGCTACTGTGGCATTGCATTCCCATATCTCAAGTTAGGATGATCCTTCTAGCTAGGATTACATGTGTTAGAGAATGAATCATATCTTTGTTGCAGGTGTAGGAACTGTGGTGTACTAGGAAAAACACCAACTATTGCAACAAATTGATATGGAAAAATAGAACCACCATCCTGAAGTGTGAGGCATATATTAGTGGGATGATATAAATAAGAGCAAATGCCACACACAGTTGCAGCCATCTGTATAGGTGGTCGTTGTCCCATTACTAACTACCTCACCAAAGAAGTCAATTCATCAAGTTTGTGTTGCATTCTCTGTTGGTCAACATGAGACAATTGAACCTCATTAACTCCTCTGGTCGAGGTAATGATTCGTGTGCCAAATTATTGGGTGTTTGCTGTCATGTTTGCTATCAAATCTCTTGCTGCAATAGGGGTCTTGTCTACTAAAGTTCTCCAGAGGCAGCATCCACCATGCTTCTGTCCAATGGCAGCAAGCCCTCATAGAAATATTGAATCAAGAACTGATTACTGATTTGGTGGTGGCGACAACTTGAGCACAACTTCTTGAATCTCTCCCAATATTCTTGCAAGGTCTCTCCTGTCATTTGTCTTATGCCACAAATGTCTTTTCTAATGGAAGCAGCTCTAGATGCAAGGAAGAATCTCTCCAAGAATAGCCATTTCATGTCATCCCAACTCATGATAGAACCTGGTGAAAGGTAGAACAACCATTCCTTGGCTGCATCAACAAGTGAGAAAGGGAATGCCCTTAAGATGCTTGATGTGCTCCTCAGGGATCCGATATGGCTTCATGGTTAAGCAGACCACATGGAACTCCTTAAGATGCTTATGAGGGTCTTCACCTGCAAGACTATGAAACTTGGGTAACAAGTGTATCAATCCAGATTTTAATCCAAAGTCAGCATTAAGATCAGGGTATTGAATACACAAAGATTGGTAAGTTACATCAGGAGCAGTAAGTTCCTTAAGGGTCCTATTCTGCATGTTATCACCCATATTTACAAAATTACTTAAGATCTCAAGTTCACTTTCAAATTTATGATCAAAATCAAGTTCAGAAGCAATTATTGCACTTAGCCTATGAGCTCTAATCAACCTATGCAAGGTCTTATCAATCTCAAGATCAATATCAAGTAATTGGCTAGCAGAAGACCTAGTCATGCATCATCTAAAGCACATATGGCACAAAAAAATAGCAAGCAAGCAAAAATACACTAGATAACACTAAAAATCAACCAAAATAAATCTCGTTAACCTATATAATGATTTTTAAAAATCATGAGACCACAACAACATGAAAACTACACAAAAATGAAACTAAAAAATGAAATAAAAAATATTAAAAAATTAAAAAAGTGGTCTAAATGATGGAATTCTGGCAAACTAAGGGTGGCCTCACAATATGTGAGCCTTGTTTATTAGGATGTTTCCCTTAAAGCAACCAAGTTTCAGCTCATTCTGGGCACGTTTGTTGTCAATACGAAATTCTACAAAGTGACCCGTAATCACCTGTTTTCGCCTGAAAACCACCAAAACATAGCAACACAGGGATTAGTGAGGGATTAATATTCAAATATACTCCTAATACATTGATCAAAATCAGAATAATCCCTAACAATGATGCCAAAAATTTGATAACTGCCGAGTTTACTGAATTTAAATTAATTTATAACTGAATTACCAAAACTACTTGCAGTATAAGGTAACACCGAGTCGAGCCCGTAGATCACTCTAATTATGAAGTCAGATTAAGAGGTTAATAAACAGAGGGAAGGAGTTTATGAAATTAACAACAAAAATAGAAAGCAATTAAAGAAGAGAAAATCAACTTAATTCATTAATTAAGGTTAGACAAATTAAGCATTCATCTAAAACCCAAATCAACTTAAAAAACAAGATCCAACCAAGCTAAACATTTCATCAAACACCTTTGATGCATTGTTTAGCCTCTGAATTCATCTCTTCGCACAAGGTAATTATGCAATTAACATATACAAATCCCAATCAAATTAAGCATTAAATCAGAATTTAAACAAGAAAAGAAGAAAAAGAAGAAAAACTTGATTAATAATTGAATGTAGAATAATTAAAATAGAATCTCAAGATTAAGCATCAAGAATGTCAATCCCTTGGATTGATTAAAGGCTCTACCCCTCCATGAATATGAGGGAAGAACTCAGAAAAAGAAGAGAAAAATTAGAGAGAATGGAGAGAAGAAAGATATAGAGAGAAGATGAAAAGTGTAGAATGAATAGGTAGCCTCAGATTTCTCCCCTCTCTCCCTATAACTAACCTCTAATTTGCCCTTTCCTCTTTAAAAATATGACGGGTACAAATCGGGGTCATTTTTGAGTAATTGGGCCCAAACCTCATGTTAATTGTAGGTCTACAACTCAAGTTATAGACAAATCATTCTTAAAGGGTCTCTAATTCCGTTGGCTGACTTCAAGAGATGAAAACACTATCAAAACATCGTATATTGGAAAAGTTTTATCATATGAATTTGAGATATATGTCTTAGCTTCCATTTGCCACCAGTTTCAGGCGCAAATCACATCCACAACCCAAGTTATGCCCTGATTAGTGCACACTGCTCGGGTTCCATTGACAGAACCTGTGTTCTGACTTCCAAGCCTAATTAGCTCCATTAGATGTCCGAATTAGCCCTGGAGCTCTTCATGAAAGTTGTAGAGCTCTCTCTCATATTTCCTACAAGGTAAGATACATAATTTTTAAACATCTAGAACTCAAGATATGACCGAAATACAGAAATAGTATAAAATCTCAATGATGCTGGAAAAGATCAATTAAGCCCAATTTGAGCCCAAACTCACAAAACATAACCAAGCACAATCAATTACGTATATGAAGAGTGTAAATGACTAAAAATGAGGGTTTATTAATGTATAAAATATGTGATTATTAATAAGTAACACATAGGAGTTTTAAAGTCTTTTACTTAATACTCCATGGAGTGCTCTAATGGGATAGCGGATGGACGAGAGTACACATGCGCCCTTTGCATGCTCTCCAATTGTCCTGGAGAAAAAGGGTCTGTTAGATGTAACTCCATTTCTGGGATCTCCACACAAAAATCAAAGTCCTACCCAGACCCGTGAAGTCATAATGGCATGTTACTCCCAAAGGGTTTTCACCACCGTCCCAATCTACTCCTCACTTATCTTTGTGTCAGCTCATCCTAAGCAACTTTGTTTTAAAAGTTTACTCTTATCTTAGCATTAAACATTATCAAGGGTTCCAAAATGTTCCAAGGACCATGACCATAAGCAAAAAAGACATGTCAACTTTGTCAAAAAAGTATCTAAGGGCTCACGACCTTCATCATCATTATGTCCGAGGTCCATAGGTTCAATCCAAGCATAGGTATCAAATCCAAAGGACAATCAAAGTATTTCAATCAAAGCATAGGTATTATATATGTCATGTTCATACAAGTCCAAAGCAATTCCAAAGTAAAGCATAGGTTTGGTCAAGTCCATACAAGTCCAAGAACTCCAAAGTAAAGCATAGGTAAAAATTCATAGTTCCACGTCAAGAATGAGCACCATAAAACCTTAAGCCATTAATAGGCACAAAAGTGTTGCCTTATGTTCAACTCCTTCTGATCAAACAAGTGTTGCCAACACGTAAGATCACCGAACACCTCAAACCATCTACTAGCTTAACTCAAACCTTACTTGTAAAGAGTTCTACTTCTCTCTTAGGTGGTACTCATTCATCCTTCTAGGAATTACTTTTGGATGTCTTCTTATCGAAGATATATTCCCTAAGACTTGCTCAACTTCTACATGCAAGGAGAAAAGGAAAATATATCATTAAATCCCCTCTACTCAAAAGTTGTTCATTTGTTTAGCTCTCAAAACATAGACTCTGAGGCTACGTTTGGATAAGGTATTTTAGAAGAGGAATGTAATTTTTGAGAGTATTTAAAATGCCACACATTAAAATGCTTCGTTTGGATACTTGGTAAGAAATATTTCTAAACTCTCAGCATTTTGTTCGGGTATTTTTTAACCCAAAATCAACGAATTTAGAATTACACCTTATGAGGTGGGATTTTTGAAATCCCTTGTTCTTTCTTCTGTCCCTCTCATCCCCGATAACCCCGACCTTATATATCTTCTCTGCCATGGCTTTGCCTATCATCCTCTTCGCAAGGCATGTGGTTTCTCCTCCATAACTCTAGCTCAATGATTTGAGGACTTCATCTAAGATCTATTCTAGGTATTCGTTTCTATTCTCGATTTTGTTGATTCTGTTCTATGATTTTGAGTATTATAGTTTCTTATTTGATTTTTTTATTTGGCTTTTGTTCGAAAACCGTCACAATTTGTTTCTTGTCTGGTGTTTATCATCTTCTTCTATGATAAGGAATGTTGTAATTGCTATAACTTGTGGTTCTTTGTTTAGGAGATTTTTCTATAGTGAGTATATTGGCCAATGGAGTCGTTGGTAGATTTGTGAATTGTGATGTTGCTTATGTTGCAGCTTTTTGACTCAAATTGAAGTATTTGAATTTTAGACATGGAGGTGCCATTAGGTTCTGTTGTTCATTTGCATTTTTCATCTTTGATACACTAATATGAATCATTTTGCAATTCCACAATAAATTGATAAATAGTGGAAGGCCACATACCAAATTTAAACTCTACATAATGTTAATGGCCACCTAAAATTTAAGAAAAATAGAAATAGTTTGTTATATTATTTACTATATCCTTCGAGCTAGAAAGAATGTTTATGCTTTTGTGCTGAGATTTTGCTTCCATCATATTGTATTTGCAACAACTTTCAATTTGGTGGTTCCTGTTTTAGCTTCATATATTGTGTGAGTGTAAGCACAAGTGTAAGAAGCAGATTGTATGTTGTTATCCTCCAAGTTCATGAATGGGCTTAAACAGATTTGGCACTAAAGGGGCATTCTTCAATCTGTTTTATGGAAGAGAATTTAGGACTGGTAGTGTTAATATTTTAGAATCATTGCCTTCTACTGAGACAACACTTTGCAGGTTGAGCTACTTTTTGTTTTATTTAATATGAATATAGAATTTGGTTTTGCTTTTGCAGTCAATATAGCAATTCGTCAATGTTTCTCTCTATTACCTTTTGGCATCTTAATTTATAATGACTATTGCTCCCCTATAGCCCTTGCCCATTGCCCCCCTTCTTCGTGGTGGTGATTCTTCATGTTCTTAATTTCAGTAGTTTGGGGAAGGTGATAATGTACTTTTAAGTTTTGAAGAATGACAATCGCTTTACAAAATACAAGAGTATCTCTAAATTACCTCAGGACAGAGTAGTGGCTGATGCAAAAATTTATACTTGCCATTGCATTGCATCTCATTACTTGCTAGTACCAACTCTCATAACTTCATAAGTGGATTATTGACATGACATCATTTATATTAACTCCAAGTTAATGTCTTAAATCCTTACTTTCTGTACAAGTTTCAACCATTATTTCTTGCTGCATTTTGAAAATATTGTAAAAGATGCACACAAATAATTGTTTTTTTGTTTTGAATTAGAAGGAATGACATAATTAGTGGGATTTGATTGAATGAAAAAATGTTTAATTGACCACAAGGCAATAAATGAGGAGATAGGGGTTGTGACTATGTAAGAATAAAAGGATTACATAGATAGGGGAAGAAAGAAACAAAGCTCCAAGGAAGAGGAAAGAAAAGAAAGGTTGGATTCAAATCTTTCAGTATCACAGTCATAAGATTTCTAATGCTCTCTTTTACTTTTTGAGGTTTTTTATTTCATGAGATGCTTGTGAAGATGATATTCTTGGCTGCTATTTGACATTATTGTTTGTGGTTTTTGTTTGATGCTCTGTGCCATTGATTTCTTCTGCTATTGTGAATGACAATATGAAAAATATTTGAATGCATTCTGATTGAGTTTCACAAGCTAGAGATGTGTTATCATGTAAAATGGGTCGTAGGCTTTCTCTCTTCTACACTAAAATCATCGACACAGCAACCATACTTACACCCTTAAGCCTTGATCCTTACCCTCAAATATACACCAGAAGTTCACTTATCACTGAAACTCAAATGATCACTCATTCACAGAATCTCTGCACAACACTGCACGTTGCACTCTATATATATCATTCGCTGCACCGAAAAAATCACGCTCACTTGTACTTGCACCTGCACTTCACACATATATATCCTTTATTTTTCTTGGGAATGATGATCTGTGCATGATTTGGTGTTTTATTTCATATGGACTGAGAGGCACTATGGTTGTTTATCCTTTGTTAATAAGCTATCTTTAATGAAATAAAATGGATCAATTATTTGTTAATGTCTTCTTGGCCATGCAATGTGATAATTTTTTTAACCATTTTTCAAGTATTTGTTCAATAGGTCCTTCAACATCACAGGACTTGGCATAGCACAATTACAATACTTATTATAATTAATATTTTTGGTTCTTAAGTGTGTACTATGTTGTGGTCAGGTTGTGCAATTTCTATGGAGTCTTCTTAGAGGAAAGTAGAATGTTTGAAGGCTTGATGTCTCTGTGAACTACGCATCTTTATGTACCATTATGCGAGATAAGCCACTACTTCATTTTCAAGACCTTAATTATATTTTAAGGTTATGTATGTTTTATGATAAGTTACTGAGTTTGACTTCATTTTTGTTTTTTTTGTTTTTGTTTTTGTTTTTTTTGTTTGTTTTAGTACACGTGGATTGTTGTATCTGACATTAGACCAAGTATGATCTGATATGATCTGATGCTACTGTTCTTATTTTCTGTTGTTTCTGTTATGTAGGTGTAGATTTTAAGATCAAGCATCTCACCGTAGGTGGGAAGAGATTAAAACTAACAATTTGGGACACTGGTAATCTATAGTCAAATCTTTTGCTTCTAGTTCATGAAATTAGACCTTTTTTGTTGAAATTGAACAATTCACCTTCCACTTTAATTTATGAAATGTCCATTAAGTTTAAAGATATTTGCATTTTAAAACTACAACTCTTTGATGAAATGAATCCAGATTTTTCAATTACATATACCACCTTAGATAGAGGGAATCAGATTTATCTTTTTGTGCCTAACATACCAAGATATTGAGGTTGACAAAGAAGCCAGAGCACAACAGGGCATTTTGCATAAATTTCAATGAGAAAGATTAATAATTACTTGTAGTATTAATGATTTTCTAGTATCGTGTAGCCTTTGATAATTTTATGTGCTTCCTGCATAAAATCTTCATTCTCCATTGTTATTAATGTTGTGTTATATGTTGTGGATTGTGAATAAATGGATACTAGTGCATAAATTCTGGTTTTGTAATTATTATGGAGTCATCCAAAGGAAGAGGCAAGACAAAGGGAAAAAGAAAGATGACAGAAAGCAACATTGAGGACAAGAAAGAGGATACGAGAAGTTACTTCATATGGAATTTGGATATGGAACTCGTACTGGCTGATGTACTTAGAGATTAAAGGAATTTGGGTAACAAGAGCGATGGAGCTTTATGTCATTGGAGAAGAAGAAGGATTATATCTTGGTTTTTATGTCTTAATGTCAAGTTGAAAACATACTAAGAGTTGATATTACTTTGTGTCATTTCAATCTTTATTTCTAGTGATTAGATGTGGAGTTGGAAACATGTTAGAAATTTATTAGTGTGATTTAAATATCTGTTACTAGTTATATATATGGAATTACAGATTTAAAAACACCATTAGTTGAGATATTAAATTACAGTTTTAGTCTCTATTTTGTTTTTTACATTGTGTTCAATTTATATCACAATTATATCAGTTTTGCTAGGCTTAGTTTTGAGGTGTTTTTTCAATATTTGTTACTATTTTTTTTGTCTAGTCCAATTTATATTATATGGTGTTATATTTAAGTTCATATCATCTCATTTTGTTTATATTGCAATTAAATTGGGTGATTTGTTAATTTATAAAACTTAGCATAGACCCATCATGAAGCAAGTATTGTAAATGGTTGTCAAAGAAGTTCATCTTAATGAGAATTTATAAAAATGGTATATTAATATTTTCATTTTATAAAAATGGTATATTAATCTTTTCATTTTATACAAATTTTTCAATTTTTTTTAAATTTATTTTATTTTATTTATTTTTATTTTTATCACGAATAAAAAATAATATTATATAATGTTTATTTTGTTTTATAAAATTTTGTATTGAAATCCAAATTTTACAAAAATATCTTAAAAAAGATTTTTCAAATGAAGACAATTGAATTG
Source organism: Ormosia emarginata (assembly GCA_029884605.1). NCBI lineage: Eukaryota > Viridiplantae > Streptophyta > Magnoliopsida > Fabales > Fabaceae > Ormosia > Ormosia emarginata. The sequence goes on along the minus strand of JAQQTP010000074.1, from coordinate 17,711,958 downwards.
TTTTATCCAAACAAAGAATTTGAAATTCAAGGAAATTTAATTACTTTATCCAAACAAAATATTTTACAAATGAAAGGAATTGAATTAATGCAATTAAAATTTTTTGAATTTTAAATATCTTAAAATTTCAAAATACTTTATCCAAACACAGCCTAAGGAAATAGGCACAAAAAAATCATCAGATATAAACCAACCTCAATGTTTTATCTGATAAATCCAAAACCATGTCTAATCTAACGTCCACGTTAAGAAGAGATAAACTGATAAGATTCACAAAGGAAATCTTACCTTCTATCTTTACATAACATTCCAAACTTACAAAGGAAGTTGTGACTAGCTTTTCTGTTAGTGTAGACAAGGATAAAACATTGGAAAACTCAACATAGGTAAATCTAATCTCTTTATATACTAGTATGAAATCAAAGAGTTGGAATTCTCCTGAATTATACATTACAACTTTAGAGATCATCATTAACTATATCCTTACCTCATGAGATCAGAAGTCTGAACTACCTCCTTACTACTCAGAGTATAAACTCTTACTTTAACTTAAACTTTGAGGTTAGGCACCGCTCCCAACTTCTGCACACACTTATTTAAAAGTGTTCTGGTTAGCCACAAGTATAACATACTATTTGGCCAACTAAAACCTGATCTGCCCCCTTATTATCTCCCACATCTATGATACTTTGCTCCTTTCACGTCTGCATAAACTTTCTTACCCTTATCTTGAGGATAACTAGGTCTAGAAGCATACTTCATATGCCTATTATCCCTTCTCTTCCTCTTGTGAAAATCTTACAACTTTTGTTCCACTTTTGGCTAGCTATAAGGACCCTTAACTGTGTTCTTGAATAGCACTAACAACACCATTCTCTTTATTCTACAAGTATCTAACGATACCATAACTCACGTACAAAAGGATTGGAAACTCAACTTCATTTATTTATGATTTTATTTCGAGTATCATGAAGAACTTGATATTATCCATCCTTCGTCAGCCTTTACAAACAAAGAATGGCGAGCACAGAAAAATGAACACTGCAATTCCTTAACTCAAAGTTCTATGGGTTGAAGTTTGATTCCGTAGCTTGCTTTGTACGTATCGCTTACTTCTTTGAACTTAGCCATTTACTAGTGTACTAACATGCCACCTTATTCAGGTCTTGAGAACTCTATCTCCTTGGCATTATGTTCACCACAACACTACCTCTTTTCCAACATATAGGAGATAACTAGAACTCTCAAGTTATCTGAACAAACCTTAACTATAAAGATTTTCTCCACTTTCTTAATCCACTTCACCTATTACAAACGGGTCTTACTTTCCCCTTGAAGAACGTAGGGTTGACCTTTCTAAACTTTGAGAGATTTGGGGAGTTTTGATCTTTTGCTACCACTATTTCATACACTAACTGTATTAGTGGTATTAGCTACTAAGATGAAATTACTTTCATCCCTTCTAAAACTCTGCTTGCAATAGCATGCTGCTTCCTCCTAGTAGTTGCCATCTCTCAGAACTTCTTCAGCTATATTAGCTGAATCTTCACTAGAAGAATTGTCACTTCTCCTAGCTTGCCTTGGTGAAGTAATGGTTCCCTAAACACACTATGTATAATGGTAACCATTAACACTCTAATTTTAAGACTTGTCATGTAATCCTATCTATATATCTCACATATGGGACAAAAATGCCTAACACTTAGCGAAAAACTCTAATCTTACTTAAGCCTAGTCAGTCCAAACCCCGGCTCATAGGATGAACTCCTCAGATACCATAATGAAACAACCTAATACCGGTATCCTAGTATATCTGACATATACCTAGATAAGTAGTATCAGTCATGTTACTTCTAACTTCAACATCAACTAATCCATAACATTTAAACAAATAATTATAGAGAGCCTTATCTAAAGTCATACATATATATACAACTTTTACATACTTAAAGCAAATATAATTAATTACATAAGCTTTGAACGGAAAACATTAAAAACTAAACTAATATAATTATTCTCTTTTCTTTATCTTCTTACCCTCTTGTAAGGCCTTGACCGGTATTTACATGAAAACACAGTGGGGTGAGAAATTATAATTCTCAATATGAATAACCAATACCAGCATTTAAACATTTATACTGAATAAATAAAATCTGAAACTGAACATTCTATCGATATTAAACATGTGTCTACACAATTATAAAATATCAAAAGTTTTCTCATGCCTAATCTTTACTCTTTAAAGTAGGCATACTATACTAACTTCTCTATTCTAATTATTCATTAACATGATAAAAGTACTGAACAAATATCACTCTCAATGAATAACAATGCTAACTTTGGATTAATGATTGCAACAAGTAAGTGAGACTATTCTCACTACTACCAGAATATTCACATTCTAACTCTATGCAAGCATTCACCTAGCAATCTTATAATCCAACACTAAACTCATGCACGTAATTTAGCTATTCTCAGGAACTGCGTTCCTTTGTACTTATCTATGTAGAATAGGTGAAATAGTCCTTAGACTACCTAGTAATGTGTGGACTGTTCCATAACACAAAATTGATGATGAGTAGACTGTTCTATGTATTACTTCCACAACATCCTATCTGATGGTGAGTGGACTGTTCCATGTACTGCTTCCACAACATCCTACCTGATGATGAGTGGACGGTTTAATGTACTACTTTCACAACATCCTGTTTGATGATGAATGGACTGTTCCATGTACTACTTCCACAACATCCTGTCTGATAATAAGTGGATTATTTAATGTACTGCTTCCACAACATCCTGTCTCTTCCTACTCCTAACATTTGACATAACACATCCATAGCCTAGTATAGGATATGCTCATCCTTATCCTAGTATAGGATATGCTCATCCTTAGCCTAGCTTTGAATATAACTCATCCTTAGCCTAGCCTTGGATATCTCATCCTTAGCCTAGCCTTGGATATCTCATCCTTAGCCTAGCATAGGATATGCTCATCTTTAACCTAGCCTTGGATATAACTTATCCTTAGCCTAGCCTTGGATATTTCATACTTAGCCTAGCCTTGGATATCTCATCCTTATCCTAGCATAGGATATGCTCATCCTTAGCCTAGCCTTGGATATAACTCATCCTTAGCCTAGCCTTGGCTATCTCATCGTTAGCCTAGCTTTGGATATTTCATCCTTAGCCTAGGTTTGGATATCTTATCCTTAGCCTAGCATAGGATTTAACTCATCATAACTCCACCTTTAGCAAAGTGTTTTTCTCACTCCTTTGCCAGGTCAAGGGGCTTGCCTCACTCCCTTAGTTAGGAATTGTAGTAAACTTTGGATCAACTTTATTGCATAAGAGTTTCATCTCTTATGGATCAACCTCATTGCATAAGGGTTTCATCTCTTATTATGGTTCAACTTTGATAAACAAAGGAACTACTCCTGCTAAACACTCCACTCAATCCCAACTTAATGAGAGAATAGAGTATTTGCTAGAAAACTTGCATGTTTAGCTTAACTTTAACTATTAAAGGAGCTACTAGTGTTCATAGGGCTCAAATCATCCTTAAAATACCTCAAATCTCGCCTAAAAAGGCTGATTTTCAATATTGCACCAATATGCATCATAACTTCTAAAATTCTAAAATTTTATGGGCAAAAAGCTTTCCCTCATATCTTTCAAATGACATAAACCTCAGTTCATTTGACTAAGTGTAACTAAAGTTATACGACATTTTGCATAGGCTAAAATAGGTTATTCACTGATTTTTTTAAATCTAACCTGACTTTAAACTGAAACTGGAAATGAACTAAGAATGATAAAATTTTAAAATTTTACAAGCAAGAAGCCTTACATGTTAGCTTCAAAATGCCACTGGTCTCATGTAAATATGACCTTAGAACAAGAAATTATGCAATCTGATTTACTGGCTGCCAAAATGCCTTTTCTGCATAATTTACCTTAAATTCAAATAGAATCTGGTGCTAATTGGGTTGGTCTAAAAATTTGAAATTTTTACTGCACGAAGCCTTGTGTCTTAGCTTTCAAATTCAATAAGAATCATGTCAATCAAATGTTTGTAGCTGAAGTTATGCAACAAACTTTACTAGTTGTCAAGATATGTTCATTGCATAATTCAAGTTTAACCCTTGCGTGATAAAATGGGCATAACTTGAGCTACGAGAGTCGAAACGAGATGATTCTGGTGGCATTAGAAAGCTAAGGAAAAGAGCTACAACTTTATGGCGGTCACAAAATTTGGTTGTCATTTCAGAGGAAACCACGCCCCCTTCCCCGTGGGAAATTCCATGGGGCCGTGGAAACTGGTGCTGAAATAGGGAAGCTACTTGAGGGAACCACGGCCCCCCTCGTGAGAAATTCCACGGGGCGGTGGAATTTTTGCAGTAACCAAGAAATTCTTTGGTTTTAGTTCCAGCACCCAAAATCTCACCTTTTCAATCACTTTACTTAGTTTTCTTGTGATTTTTAACACCAATCTAGGCCCCTAAACTTGTTGTAACTCTTTTACAACCTATTGATTCCCTTAGGCATAGATTTAGGCTAAAAATCACTCTAACTCCAACTTATTTTTCAAGCTCCTTCAATGAGCTCAAAAAGATTTATCTTAAGCTATAGATGACTAACTTAGTCTTACTAAGTTAAAACTATCCTAACTCAATTCTTGGAATCAAGAATCATGCTAAGAACTTGGATTTGACTCTCCAAATCCATCTCTCCATTCATAATCCTTAACCCCCTTCAAGAGAATCAAAAAGGGAAAAGATGAATAGAACTCCCTTATCTCTTGGTGTAAATGATGATCTTCAAGCTTTGATCTTGTCTTGGATCCTCTCCTTGGGTCCTTTTTCTTCTCTTCCTCTTCCCCTTCTTTCTTTCTTCCATTTTCTCTTTTTCTCTCTTCGTTTCTTTCTTTCTCTGTTTTCTGCTAGGGCTCGTGGGATAAGAGTGAAAATAAGGAGAAAAGGAACTTAAGTTTTTGTGCTGAAACTTATATTTGCTAAGGACACTTGAATTATGCTAATTCAAGTTTTCCAACTTCCAACAACTTTAGAATAAATACTATGATTCATCTAAATTGTTGTTTCACCATAATTCTATTTTTTCATATCTACTGGGGGTCAATCTGACATTGAAAGCATAACTAGCAGGCTTAAAAATACCAAACTAACTCTGATTGTTCTCAAATTTTAGCTACACCTTACTTAACTCATTTGTGACTTAGAAACAAGTTATCCATACTTGTTTCCCTCAACTTAGCAATTTATGCTACTATTTGAGTTATTTTAAGCTACTTTTTAACTTTTGTGTTGCAACAAAGTGCCTAAACTAACTCAGTTTGCCACAAAACTGAATTGGCATGTCAAGCAAGTATTATGCTATCTCTGTAACCATTTACAAGCCTAACATGTTATTAAGGATGTTACAAAAGGCATTGCTTGGATCACAAGATGCTTGGGAGATTGCAGAGAGTGGCTACACTAAGCCATAAAATGAGGTCACGTTATCTCAAAATGAGAAGGAAGCATTGGTGAAGTCAAAGAAAAAGGACCAACAAGCCTTATCCCTCATTCATCAAGGTTTGGATGATTTGATGTTCGAGAATATGAGTAATGTGTCCATCATGAAAGAAGCTTGGGGAATTTTACAAAAGTCTCTCCATGGTGCAAACAAGGTGAAGAATGTAACACCCTAAACTTTTGGGTGAATTACCGTTGTGTCCCGAATGTACTGTTTGATGTTTTTCAACTTTAGGATAAATGACCGTTGTGTCCTTTTTGTACTGTTTGTTGTATTTCTGTATGAATTATTGTTTTATATTACTATCTGTGATTTTATTTGGACTTTTTGTGTGATTTGCTCCGGGACAGGAAAATAATATTTTCCAGGACGGGAAAATCTTAATTTAATTATTCGGAGCTGGGGGATCTTACTAAACCCAATTCTGAATGATACGGTTAGTAATCTTTTAATTTTTAGGATTTAACTGTAAAATAAAATAATTTTATATTATTATCATATTATTTTATTAGTCAGTACAAATAAGCGGTAATGTACCCGGAAATGTTTTGCGGGACCCACGTTTAGTAAAAACTTAATAGGATTAGTAGCTTAATTAAGCATCATTAGTGGTGGAACATTCAAGAGCATGTGACAAGGCTTAATGACAAGGATTAGTGACTAGGCTTAGATTAACTAATGAGAGCTAAGCTTGGTGATCAAGTTTTAATCCTCACCATTGATCATTCTTAAGGCTTGGATGGAGCCAACCAAGTGGACACCTCCTTGCCATTGAAGTCCACGGCCATGCACCACTTTGGAGGGTAATTATCACTTGATTTTCTAACACTTTCTCTATTCTCTCTCTTCCAAAAAATACCAAACTCCATTGTTGCCTTCTTGAAGGTCCATTCGGCCAAACACCATTTCTCACCATCCATCCACCTAAAATTTTATCCAACCAACTTTTCTAAACCTAAACACAATTCTAAGAACATCGCTAGTTCAGAGTTCATGCAAAATCCTTCATCTTGGGTTTGAAAACCTACTTGGGAGATTTTACCTAGAAGGTGAAATTTCTTGTTTTTCATTTCTAAATTCTTTTTCAAAGTTCTAAGCCATGATTGATCCATGGTTTAAGCTTTCTTTCATGTTATAACTTGTAGAATTTTGTTTAAGCTTGATAGGTGTCTTGGAGGGTGAAAACCGAAACCCTAGAAAGGAGTGAAAGAGTATGTCTTCATTTAAGGTAAGAGGAAGACTTTAATCTTATCATCCTTGGGTGGTGGTAAGAAGATGGAAATTATTTGTGATTGTAGAATCCATAAGGATTCATTTGTGTGTTTGTTATTAGCTTTTCTATTTGTGATTTGTATTAATTTGCATGTCTACAAGCTTTGAAATATTGTATGTGTTAGTAGATGCATGTGTAAATATTAGGATGTGAACAACATGTCAAGGATTGCATGAGTGTTCCAAAGAACACGCCATCAAGGCTCACGGCCTCAACCAAAAAGGAGAACCAAAATGTTCTCATTAATTTTCTAATATTGTGATTTAATTAACCTAGGAAAATTAACAAGATACAAAATGGTTTAAAGCAAGAAAAAAATGAATTTAGAGATCAAATCTCAAATCTAGGAATTTCAACCAATATGCCATAACTAAATGTTTATGATTATCTAAAGCTATTATCACTTAAAAAGAAGTTATAAATACTAAAAGAAATTTTTCTACAATGAGTTTTGAAGAAATAAATTAATTAGAATTAAATTTAAGAAGTTAAAACTAATGATTTTACTGTTAGAAGAAAATACAGTAGCTTTTATAAATTTCTAACATATAGCTCATATTATATTTTGAAGCATGTTAGTGGTTTTCAAAAGTTAAATTATACGGTTAAAAATTAAGTAAAAGAAATTTTTACAGAAAAGTTAGGAAACCATTATTAAAAGTTTCTAAACAAAATACTGTCAATTTTTAGTAAAAACGAACAAATAAGATAGAAAAGATGTTCAAAAGATAGTATACGGTATGAAAAATATTCTACGTAGTTTAAACGTACTAAATATTATTTCTGTTTATTTAAACAGTAATTTTTAAGGAATTCGAACAAGAAAATAATTAAAAAATCTTATGCGATTGAGAAAACGTGTTAAAAATTCTACGCGCTTTTAAAAACAGTAAAATATATTTACGCGATTTAAAAATGTTTGTAAAAACGATGAAATTATGAAAACGCAATAAAATTTCTACGCGATTGACGAAAACAGTGAATTTTTACTGTCGGGCTAAGTGGTGAACCCGGACAGGTTGTGAAACAGTATTTGTCTGGTAGGACTTACTGTATTTATTTCTGCCATGAGGGCATGAGTTTTTGCCAATGAGGGCATTTGCGTAAATACGCATATTTATACCATTGAGGGTATTCTGGTAATTTTTCTATCATGCATTGAGTTAATGCCAATTTTTGGTGGATTGATTGATGAGGTGAATCACATCGTGCAATCGGTGCGAGAAACGTAGCGTGGTTCATTTTCTTTATGGACTTGGAGACGTTAGTGTGCGGTATCCTATATGTAGACAGTTGGTCACTCCTCTGGGCCGTGGTAACTGGCAACACACTAATGAACTCGACACACACTATATTTAATCGAGATCTTGTAAAGTCTAATAGTACATTACCTGTAGTGACACGGCGTTAGACAGTGTGCTACACCACACCATGTGACTGTGGGCTATAGACGTAACGTGAGACCGCGGAATAGTTTGGTTGGGTAGCCGTGGTACTAATAGATTTGCGGGTCATTCTCTCTGATGTTTGTATGTGTTTAGCTCCATGGAGTAGGATCGTGTCATATTGCATATGTATCTGTGTTGTACATCAGTATATTTTTTTATCTGTGATATCATATATATTTAATTCTTATATTATATCTGGGATATACTGTATTTATGTTTATGTTGCTATGGCATTCTATATTGTATGAACTGTTTTATCTGCTGTATTGTCGTTTTCTTATTTACCATGTTTGTGATGATTTAGATTGTCTTACCTCTTTCTTGTATGTGTTCTTTGTATATTTTAAATTATATGATAAAGAGTTTGAGGAAGAGGAACAACCTCTTGAGTGTGAGTATCCAGAGGAGGAGGAAGAGCAGCAAGCCGAAGATCAGTTCTACGAACAAGAACCATCCGATCATCCATATCCATTGGATTGATTATGTGGATATGACGTTACCAGGTTTCTTTGGATTTGTGCAACTTGAGTTTCATGGAGGCTCTGAAGCCTGGCGTCTGCGAGAGGATCGTGATTCGGTGACGTAAGTAGGGCATCTGACTGTGACCATACGTACGAAGTTTGATGGAGTGCCGATCTTTTCTACTTTGTTGTATTTACATGTGGTGTTGCCGCTATCTCGTAGGCATCATTGGGGCGGTATGTTTGATGCGCCTAGCGAGATCAGCAGCGTATCGACTGCACAGACTCGTGTCCGTAGAGGGTCGAGGCATCCTGGATATCTATCACCTGAAGTTTCATCTGAGAGTGATCCTTCAGAGGGTTAGATATTCATGATGTGTACTTGGGCGTGTCTGTGTTTGTATATATTTGACCTTTTACTGTTTTGTTTACTGTTTTAGTTTAAATATAGATAGTTGTAAATTATTTGTATGACTTATAACTAAAACCATATGTATATTATGTGTGATGTTGGTTTGTTTATTTTGTGTTTACGCGTTATTTTATTTAAAACTATTCTATTTAATAAGAAGAATTTTTACAACCGCAATATTATGTTACAAATGTTTTACAACTTGGGTAGATTTTATTTATCTTTCTGTTATTTTATTTATAAATGTGACATCCCCACAAGGGTGTTACATTAGTTGGTATCAGAGCCCAAGTTAGAGTCTTTTGGGGTTGTGGTTGGGTCCGTTTTTGTTTGTGCTGTGTGATTCTCTGTGATTTATTTCTGAAAGGATGTATTTAACTTTGTTTGGTTATGTTTGAAGAAAGAAGATGTCTGGTAGAGGACGAGGACGTGCGAACATAAATCAGGAAGTGGACCCAATGATTGCGACTACTGAAGCTATGCAGCGAATGGCTGAAGTGATTACTCAGCAGAATCTGAGAGCAGTTCAACAACAAGATGCTACTGCTAATGCCCTAAATTTATCTGAATTTAGGCGTAACAATTCACCGCAGTTTAGAGGCGAGGTTGATCCTGAGAAAGCAAGTCAATGGATACAAGACTTAGAGAGAATCTTTGAAGGAATGAGATGCACAGATGAGAAGAAGGTGACATATACAGCCTTTATGTTAAGGAGAGACGGAGAACATTGGTGGAGAGGAAACCGCCGATTATTGCAGACTGAAGGAACAGAAATTACGTGGGAGGTATTTTCTAATGCATTTTTGGAAAAGTATTTTCCTACGAGTGCTAGACATGCCAAGGAGATGGAATTTCTTGGTTTACGTCAGGGTAACATGACAATGAATGAGTATGCTACTAAATTTGAGAGCTTGTCTCAGTTCTCAGATTATGCTCAAACTCGACCAGATGATGCGTGGAGATGTCGGAAGTTTGAGTCAGGGTTGAGAGTGGAACTGAAACGAGGAGTGATATCTTTGAGAATGAATCAGTTTCATGCTTTAGTTGATTTGTGTGCACGACTCGAGGAATTGGAGCCGTCACGAGATCAGAGGAATCGTAACTTCAGACCAACAAGGTTTCAAAGGGGTGGTAGCAGTAATACTAATCGATTTCAGCGCAAGCCATATTCTAGACCACCAGGGAATCAATCTCAATGACCACCAGTTGGGGGAATTACTAGTGGTAGTAGAGCTGGTCAAAGAGTGGCATTTACGCCAACATGTTTTAAGTGCGGAAAGAAAGGCCATATCTCTCCAGAGTGCACAATCAGAGGGATAGTTTGCTTTAACTGTAAATAACCTAGGCACATGTCTAAGGATTGTACTCAGCCGGAAAGGAAACCTGCTATTCGTTATGTTCGAGCTAATCAGCAAAAGTCAGGAGGTACTCAACCGAGGTCAGGAGGACGAGTATATACTATGACGGGAACGAAAATTTCTCAATCTGATGACCTTATTCAGGGAGAAGGAGTCATTGAAGGTAATCTTTTGACTGTGTTATATGATTCTGGTGCGACACATTCATTTATTGCATATGATTGTGTGGAAAGACTGAAGTTGCTTGTGTCTTCTCTGAATGTTAAATTGAGTGTATCTACGCCAACTGCTAAACCTGTAGTTACATCTAAGATATGTTTGGATTGTCCTGTTGTTATCAAGGACCGTATGTTTTCGGTCAACTTGATTTGTTTGCCTCTTGTTGAGATAGATGTAATCTTAGGGATGGACTGGTTATCTTCTAACCATATCCTTATCGACTGTGCGAACAAAATCATAGTTTTTCCTAAGGAAGAAGAGTCTGGATTCTTGACTGCTATTAAAGTCAAGTCGTTGTTGAGAGAGGGAGCACAGGGATATATGTTATTGTCTTCTCTAGAAGTCAAGAACGAGAAAGATGTGAATACTATTCCTGTTGTCAATGAGTTTCCAGAAATCGTTCCTGATGATGTACCTGGTTTGCCACCTGAGAGGGAAATCGAGTTTTCAATTAATTTAGTACCAGGAACAGGTCCTATCGCAATTGCACAATACCGAATGTTGCCAGCAGAGTTGGTGGAGCTGAAACAACAATTAGTGGAGCTGTTGGAGAAACAGTTTGTGCGACCTAGTGTTTCACCGTGGGGAGCGCCAGTGCTTTTGGTCAAGAAGAAGGACGGAACTTCTCGACTTTGTGTGGATTATCGTCAGTTAAACAAGGTGACTATCAAGAATAAATATCCGCTTCCAAGAATTGATGATTTGATGGATCAGTTGAAGGGAGCAGTGGTATTTTCTAAAATAGATCTGAGATCGGGTTATCATCAGATTCGTGTTAAGGGGGAGGATATACCCAAAACAGCTTTTCGAACTCGTTATGGACATTATGAGTATCAGGTAATGTCATTCGGGGTGACGAATGCTCCTGCCATATTCATGGATTATATGAACAAGATTTTTCGTCCGTATCTAGACAGATTTGTCATTGTTTTTATTGATGACATTTTGATCTATTCTCAATCTAAGGAAGAGCATGTTGAACATCTTGGTATTGTTCTTCAGATTTTGAAAGAGAAGCAGCTATATGCGAAATTGGCAAAGTGTGAGTTCTGGTTGGAAGAAGTCCAATTTCTAGGTCACATGATTTCCAAGGAAGGTATTGCGGTAGACCCATCGAAAGTGGAGACTGTTTTACAGTGGGAAAGACCTAAGACGGTGATAGAAATTCGAAGTTTTGTTGGACTTGCTAGATATTACCGGAGGTTTATCGAGGGTTTTTCTAAGATTGCTGGACCGCTTACGCAGCTCACGAGGAAGAGTCAAACTTTTGAGTGGACGGAAGAACGTGAAGCCAGTTTCCAAGAGTTGAAGAAAAGGTTAACAACTGCATTAGTGTTAATTTTACCGGATTCTAAGGGAACTTTTGATGTATATTGTCACGCTTCTTACCAAGGGTTAGGATGCGTATTGATGCAAAATCGGAATGTTGTGGCGTATGCTTCTCGATAGTTGAAGGTTCATGAGAGGAATTATCCAACACACAATTTGGAATTGCCCGTAGTAGTTTTTGCTCTGAAGGTGTGGAGGCATTTTCTGTATGGAGCGATGTTCAATGTCTTTAGTGATCACAAGAGTCTAAAGTACTTGTTTGATCAGAAAGAATTGAATATGAGGCAAAGGCGATGGTTGGAATTCTTAAAGGATTATGATTTTCAACTTCAATACCATCCAGGGAAAGCTAATGTGGTAGCTAATGCCTTAAGTAGAAAGGTGCTTAGTGTTTCGGCGATGATGATAAAGGAGGAGGAATTGATTAACAAATTCCGAGATTTATGGTTGTCAGTGGAGTTTCTGCCTAGAAGAGTTTGCCTATGCAAGGTCGTGATCATAAATGAATTTCTTGATGTAGTCCGAGATAAGCAAAAGGAAGATACGTTTTTACAAAATGAGAGGGAATTGTTAAAGAAAGGTCATAAGTCGACGTAGAGGAAGGAGCAGACGGAATTTTAAGGTTCAAAGGAAGAATCTGTATGCCCGATGATTCTGAACTTAAGAAAGGAATTCTAGATGAAGCTCATACTAGTGATTTGAGTTTATATCCCGGGATGACCAAGATGTACCAAGACTTAAAGAAATTGTTTTGGTGGCCAAGGATGAAAAGAGACGTAGCGGGACGTGTGGAGTCTTGTCTGGTTTGTCAGAAGGCGAAAGTGGAACATCAGAGACCAGCTGGTATGTTGCAACCGTTAGCTATTCCAGAATGGAAATGGGATAGTATCTCAATGGATTTCATTACTGGTTTTCCAAAAACGAGGAAAGGTCATGATTCAATATGGGTTATAGTCGATAGGCTTACGAAGTCGGCTCATTTCTTGCCAATTAATATTAAGTATTCATTGGAAAGATTAACCCATTTATACATCAATGAGATTGTGAGGTTACATGGTGTACCTACATGTATAGTTTCTGACAGAGATCCGAGGTTTACATCGAGGTTCTGGTGAAGTTTACAAGCAGCCATGGGAACTAAGTTGCGGTTGAGTTCAGCTTATCATCCGCAAACTGATGGTCAAACAGAGAGAACTATACAATCTTTAGAAGATCTGTTGCGTGCTTATGTTTTGGAGCAACGAGGAAGTTGGGATGAATTTTTATCTTTGATAGAATTCACCTACAACAACAGTTTTCACGCAAGTATAGGAATGACACCCTATGAGGCGTTGTATGGAAGACATTGTCGAACACCGTTGTGTTGGTACCAAGATGGGGAAAGTATGACTATTGGACTAGATCTTGTACAACAGACTATGGAGAAGGTAAAGATGATACAAGAGAAGATGAAGACGACATAAGCAGATAGAAGAGTTATGCGGATAAACGAAGACGACCTCTTGAATTTGAGGAAGGTGAGCATGTATTTTTAAGAGTGACTCCTACGACTGGTGTCGGAAGAGTTATTAAATCTAAGAAGCTTACTCCTAAGTTCATTGGACCGTATCAGATTATCCGACATATAGATCCTGTAGCGTATCAGATTGCTTTACCGCCTTTTCTATCAAATCTGCATGATGTATTTCATGTATCTCAGCTAAGGAAATATGTTCCGGATCCGACGCATGTTATACAACCAGACGAAGTGCAGCTGAAGGAGAATCTGACTTATGAGACTTTACCTGTTAGAATAGAGGACAGAAAAGTAAAGCAACTTCGAGGGAAGGTGATCGAGTTGGTGAAGGTCATATGGAACGATGTGACGGGTGATGCTACCTAGGAACTCGAGGACAAAATGAGGGAGCAATATCCCCAAATGTTTGATGAATAATAAATTTCGAGGACGAAATATTTTGTTTGTTGGGGAGAGTTGTAACACCCTAAACTTTTGGGTGAATTACCGTTGTGTCCCGAATGTACTGTTTGATGTTTTTCAACTTTAGGATAAATGACTGTTGTGTCCTTTTTGTACTGTTTGTTGTTTTATTGTATGAATTACTGTTTTATATTACTATCTGTGATTTTATTTGGACTTTTTATGTGATTTGCTTCGGGACAGGAAAATAATATTTTTCGGGCCAGGGAAATCTTAATTTAATTATTTCGGAGCTGGGGGATCTTACTAAACCCAATTCTGAATGATACGGTTAGTAATCTTTTAATTTTTAGGATTTAACTGTAAAATAAAATAATTTTATATTATTATTATTATTTTATTAGTCAGTACAAATAAGCGATAATGGACCCAGAAATGTTTTGCGGGACCCACGTTTAGTAAAAACTTAATAGGATTAGTAGCTTAATTAAGCATCATTAGTGGTGGAACATTCAAGAGCATGTGACAAGGCTTAATTAGTGACAAGGCTTAATGACAAGGATTAGTGACTAGGCTTAGATTAACCAATGAGAGCTAAGCTTGGTGATCAAGTTTTAATCCTCACCATTGATCATTCCTAAGGCTTGGATGGAGCCAACCAAGTGGACACCTCCTTGCCATTGAAGTCCACGGCCATGCACCACTTTGGAGGGTAATTATCACTTGATTTTCTAACACTTTCTCTCTTCTCTCTCTTCCAAAAAATACCAAACTCCATTGTTGTCTTCTTGAAGGTCCATTCGGCCAAACACCATTTCTCACCATCCATCCACCTAAAATTTTATCCAACCAACTTTTCTAAACCTAAACACAATTCTAAGAACATCGCTAGTTGAGAGTTCTTGTAAAATCCTTCATTTTGGGCTTGAAAACCTACTTGGGAGATTTTACCTAGAAGGTGAAATTTCTTGTTTTTCATTTCTAAATTCTTTTTCAAAGTTCTAAGCCATGATTGATCCATGGTTTAAGCTTTCTTTCATGTTATAACTTGTAGAATTTTGTTTAAGCTTGATAGGTGTCTTGGAGGGTGAAAACCGAAACCCTAGAAAGGAGTGAAAGAGTATTTGTCTTCATTTAAGGTAAGAGGAAGACTTTAATCTTATCATCCTTGGGTGGTGGTAAGAAGATGGAAATTTTTTGTGATTGTAGAATCCATAAGGATTCATTTGTGTGTTTGTTATTAGCTTTTCTATTTGTGATTTGTATTAATTTGCATGTCTACAAGCTTTGAAATATTGTATGTGTTAGTAGATGCATGTGCAAATATTAGGATGTGAACAACATGTCAAGGATTGCATGAGTGTTCCAAAGAACACACCATCAAGGCTCACGGCCTCAACCAAAAAGGAAAACCAAAATGTTCCCATTAATTTTCTAATATTGTGATTTAATTAACCTAGGAAAATTAACAAGATACAAAATGGTTTAAAGCAAGAAAAAAATGAATTTAGAGATCAAATCTCAAATCTAGGTATTTCGGCCAATATGCCATAACTAAATGTTTATGATTTTCTAAAGCTATTATCACTTAAAAAGAAGTAATAAATACTAAAAGAAATTTTTCTACAATGAGTTTTGAAGAAATAAATTAATTAGAATTAAATTTAAGAAGTTAAAACTAATGATTTTACTGTTAGAAGAAAATACAAGCTTTTGTAAATTTCTAACATATAGCTCATATTATTATATTTTGAAGCATGTTAGTGGTTTTCAAAAGTTAAATTATACGGTTAAAAATTAAGTAAAAGAAATTTTTACAGAAAAGTTAGGAAACCATTATTATAAGTTTCTAAACAAAATACTGTCAATTTTTAGTAAAAACGGACAAATAAGATAGAAAAGATGTCCAAAAGGCAGTATACGGTATGAAAAATATTCTACGTAGTTTAAACGTACTAAATATTATTTCTGTTTATTTAAACAGTAATTTTTAAGGAATTCGGACAAGAAAATAATTAAAAAATCTTACGCGATTCAAAAAACGTGTTAAAAATTCTACGCACTTTTAAAAATAGTAAAATATATTTATGCGATTTAAAAACGTTTGTAAAAATGACAGAATTATGAAAATGCGATAAAATTTCTACGCGATTGATGAAAACAGTGAATTTTTACTGTCGGGCTAAGTGGTGAACCCGGACAGGTTGTGAAACAGTATTTGTCTGGTGAGACTTACTGTATTTATTTCTGCCATGAGGGCATGAGTTTCTGCCATGAGGGCATAAGTTTTTGCCAATGAGGGCATCTGCGTAACTACGCATATTTATACCATTGAGGGTATTCTGGTAATTTTTCTATTATGCATTGAGTTAATGCCAATTTTTGGTGGATTGATTGACGAGGTGAATCACATGGTGTTATCGGTGCGAGAAACGTAGTGTGGTTCATTTTCTTTATGGACTTGGAGACGTTAGTGTGCGGTATCCCATATGTGGACAGTTGGTCGCTCCTCTGGGCCGTGGTAACTGGCAACACACTAATGGACTCGACACACACTATATTTAATCGAGATCTTGTAAAGTCTAATAGTACATTGCCTGTAGTGACACGACATTAGACAGTGTGCTACACCACGCCATGTGACTGTGGGCTATAGACGCAACGTGAGACCGCGAAATAGTTTGATTGGGCAGCCGTGGTACTAATAGATTTACGGGTCATTCTCTCTGATGTCTGTATGTGTTTAGCTCCATGGAGTAGGATCGTGTCATATTGCATATGTATCTGTGTTGTACATCAGTATATTTTTCTATCTGTGATATCATATATATTTAATTCTTATATTATATCTGGGATATACTATATTTATGTTTATGTTGCTATGGCATTCTATATTGTATGAACTGTTTTATCTGTTGTATTGTCGTTTTCTTATTTACTATGTTTGTGATGATTTAGATTGTCTTACCTCTTTCTTGTATGTGTTCTTTGTATATTTTAAATTATATGATAAAGAGTTTGAGGAAGAGGAACAACCTCTTGAGTGTGAGTATCCAGAGGAGGAGGAAGAGCAGCAAGCCGAAGATCAGTTCTACGAACAAGAACCATCCGATCATCCATATCCATTGGATTGATTATGTGGATATGACGTTACCAGGTTTCTTTGGATTTGTGCAACTTGAGTTTCATGGAGGCTCTGAAGCCTGGCGTCTGCGAGAGGATCGTGATTCGGTGACGTACGTAGGGCGTCTGACTGTGACCATACGTACGGAGTTTGATGGAGTGTCGATCTTTTCTACTTTGTTGTATTTATATGTGGTATTGATGGGGCGGTATGTTTGATGCGCCTAGCGAGATCAGCAGCGTATCGACTGCACGGACTCGTGTCCGTAGAGGGTCGAGGCATCCTGGATATCTATCACCTGAAGTTTCATCTGAGATTGATCCTTCAGAGGGTTAGATATTCATGATGTGTACTTGGGCGTGTCTGCGTTTGTATATATTTGACCTTTTACTGTTTTGTTTACTGTTTTAGTTTAAATATAGATAGTTGTAAATTATTTGTATAACTTATAACTAAGACCATATGTATATTATATGTGATGTTGGTTTGTTTATTTTGTGTTTCCGCGTTATTTTATTTAATACTATTCTGTTTAACAAGAAGAATTTTTACAACCGCAATATTATGTTACAAATGTTTTACAACTTGGGTATATTTTATTTATCTCTCTGTTATTTTATTTATAAATGTGACATCCCCATAAGGGTGTTACAAAGAACGTGCGACTTAAAATTTTACAATGTGAGTTTGAAGCTTTGCATATGATAGAATCCAAAACATTTTCGAATTATAGCTCAAAGGTGTTAGCCAATGTTAATCAAATGAGAAGGTATAGTGAAAATATTGAAGATGATCATGTGAAAGATAAGATCTTTCGCTCTTTGACTCCAAAGTTTGATCATATGACTTGTGTTTTTGAGAATTCAAATGATTTAGACACCATGACCATTGATGAGTTGCTTGGGGCTGTACTAGCTGAAGAAGAAAAATTGTTAAAAAAGCAAAATAAGCCTTTGGTGCAAGCCCTCAAAGCTAAGGTTTCATTGTAAGATGATAGAGGATGTAACATCCCGAAAATTAGTAATTTCAGAATAAATGATCATTTTACAATATTTGGGATTTTCTAGAATTTTTATGGATTTTTCTGAGAACGCAGAATATTTTAATATATTCCTCGTTTTACGTGCGCACTGAGCTGAGAATTGCTGAGGTCAGTGTAACGCTCCGGAAACTAATTATTTCGCCACCAATAGTTATTTTCTAATATTTGTGATTTATGTGAATTTTTCTAAAATTTTTCTAAACGACTTAATATTTTAATATATTTCTCGTTTTGCGTGAAACTCGAGCAGAGTCATGAAAACGACTGTAGTGTTTCCAAAATTGGAAAATTATATGATGAATAGTCGTTTTATAATATTTTCAATTTTTGGGAATTTTCTGGGAATTTTCTAGAACTGTCGAATATTTTAATATATTCCTCGTTTTGCGTGCGCGCTGAGCAGAACCAGAGAAATGCGATGTTTTCTCTGAGAACCTTGGACTATGGACATGTCGATGGGGGATCTTACTAAACCCGAGACTTGACACAATTTACGAGGTTTCATAATTTTCGAGAAATTCTAACAGATAAAAATAAATCAATACAAAAAAAAATTCATCTGTCGATTAATTAAATACGACTTATTAATCAGTAACTATTATCTATTGGATAATAGTGTGTAATAAAAATCCTATCACATTATCCTAATGCAATCTACTTTATGTCTAATCCATTCACTTTAATTCAAATTTAATGTTAAATAATCAAAGCTTCTTTGAGAAGCTTTGACCAAATATTGACCCAAATACCCTTAGCTTCTCTTGGAAGCCAATTTTCACTCTCTCTTCTCTCATCATTCACGGCTGGAATGCAGCCAAGGGGGAAGGGAAATTGCTTCATTTCAATTATCCAATTATCACTTTAATTCATTAATTTCAAGACCCTTTCTCTCTCTTCTTCTTCTTCTTCTTCTTCACTTTTCTTTTCTCCTCCTTCTCTCTACCTCCACCATGAGCACGAAATTGCAGCCCCTCCTTCCTCCATTTTTGTTCATCTTTTCTCCTCTCCAAGCCCATTTCTACACTTGCCTTCACCTCCTCTACCTTCTTTGTGTAGAAAGTTTCTCCATTTTCCATTTCTATCTCCATTTTCTCTCCACCTCTTCTCTTCTTCCTCCTCTTAGATCCGAAAATTCCAGCCACCATTAGAGAGTCTCTTCTTCACTTTTCTCTCCATAAACACCATTTCTAGACTCCTCTTAACCTCCTCTACACTTTCTCTTTAGAAAATCTCTTCAAAAATTCAACTTTTCTACCCCTCCTTCTTCAAATCCGAAAATCACTCCTCCATGGATGGCCAAGCTTTTGATTTTTCTCTCCACTAAACACATTTATACACTCATCTTCATCTTCTCTACAAGTTTCGTTTGGAAGGTTTGCTCAAAATCCAACTTTGTCTCCATTGTCTTCCAAGGTAAAGATTCTTGATTTCTCTCCATTTTCTTCTCATTTTCGATTTCCTTGGTTACCTATGTGACCAAGGATCATTCTTTTCAAGCTTTAAATTTGTAAATATGAGAATTTGACCACTTTATGGTTCTCTTGAAGGTGGAATCCGAAAATTACAAATCAAGGAACCAAGGAGTTGTTTTCTTGCATTGTCTCCTCTAGGTAAGAGGGAGACTACTCACTTCAACCACTTATGGTGGTGAGAAGACTTTGTATGTGTGTTGATGGAGAAATTCATCCTTGTATGCTCTTTGTATGCTTGCTTGAATTATAAATTTTGTATGATTTAGTATTCTTGAATTTGATTGATACTTGAATATGTTTGATATATTAATTGTGCTTGATCATGTTGGGGTTGTTAAATGGAAAATTTGGAGTTTCCTACCTCAACATGGTGCCACGGTTTTGATTAGAAATTAGGGGTGAATATTGGTTTTGTATACAAGTGAAATAAGACTTATCTAATCAAAGATTGAATGATAGTATTAACACTAACGAATGGAAGACTTTGAGGGTTTAATATCCAAGAGGGGTGCCACGGTTTTGGTCTTGGTAAAGAGACAAATGGATTGATTTTGATGATCTATATTTAAGTGAATTAAGAGTGTAACATATAATGTGATAATTGTGACCTTAGATTGATTTGTTGTATATAATGGTATGTTGGATTGGATTATGTGATTGGAAATGGAAGAAAAATATTTGGGAATCTCTCTTGGAGGGCTACGGTTTTTAGGGTGAAAATTGGATAAATTATGGTTAATGTGTAACAAGCATTAGACTAGAATTAATCAAGTGACAAAATAGAATTTAATGGAAGAAAAGTTTGAGATTAAAGCCTAAATGATGGCTACGGTTTTGAGGCATAAAGATTAGGGTTCTTGGTGAGCTAATTTGATAAGTGAACACTTAAATGAATTAAGGGAATGACATGTAGTATGATGACTTGAGAGAATTTGGGATTGTAACTATTGTGAGGCCACGGCCTCTAGGGCAAGTTTTAGGTAAGTATGTGGTTTGGATAATTTGGAAGCATAAGTGATTAGGTAATTAGAAACCTATGTAATGAATGGACAACTAATAAATTGGAAGAATTTAGTATAGTCAAGACTTCATAAATTTTAGAAGACTAAGAATGAGACCATTGTAAAAACTTAAGGTGATTCTAAGTGAGTGAAGAACAAGAGAGTGTGAGGCTTAATAGCTTAATTAATTTACAAGTTATAGGAAATCGAGTTGCCTTGGAATATTAAGCTAGTTGCAAGAATTGGATTTGGTCATGAACCTTGAAAAGAGGAATAAATTCTAAGTTAGGATTCATAATGAACCTAATGATGCATTAATTGACTTGATATTGATATTATGTTGTTATGGGTCCATGTGAGTGACCATGTATACATTGATGCTTATATTGGCCTAAATGTGGCATATTATGAGATTGTATGAAATTGTGGATCATACATGTGCATGCATAGTGTCTTATGCATTGTGATTGTCCTTGTGGACTGTTGTAAGGCCAAGTTGCCTAGGAGATTGAACACACCTTAGTGCGGGTGCGAATAGACAAGTGTGGGTCGTGTTATGACCTCGGGGGCGTCGGGGTGCGGGTCCCTCACATGGACAGTTTAGAGCTCCTCTGTGCCGTGAGGCAAACCGATGCAAACACACCGACGATCCGGACTTGACACTGTCCTATATCGTGATCTAGTGTAGAATGTCTGTGCAATGCCATGATTGTGCACGAGAAAATTTATTGATAGCACTGGCCTCGGCAGCCGAGTCACAGACATGTCTCCTGATCTTTCTCTCCGACTGTTTGGGTTTAGCTCCATGGAGTAGGACTTTGGGAAAGCATGCATATGAACCATGATATATTCTGTCATTATTAATGTTTAATTTCTGCAACTATGACTGACCTGATTATTATTACTGGGATGATTGTGCTGATTCTTGGAAATACTATTGTGATATGTTTGCTATCGCCTGCTGTTGTTCTACTTTACTATAAATATCGTTGTTATTATTAATTCTCATTATTGCTTACAATTGAATTGCTTTTATGATAAATTCACTGTTGCCGTTATAAAATATATGAATCGTATTGCTTTATGGGCGCTAGCTGCGCCGTGTGTCGTTTTCTTACTGCCGCAATGGTAATGAAGGATGGGTGTCTCACCTCTTTCCTATATCTTTGTATGTCTGTTTTATACTTATATTGATAAAAGATCGTGAGGAAGATAAAGAGGGACCACACCTTGGTTGATTGGATTGGGCGTTTGGACAAGGTTTCTTCGGCTACGTACGAGTGCAGTTGCGTGGAGGCATTGATGCCTGACTTGTTGACTGGGACTCCGAGCGTCGTATGTGTATATGGGGTTGCGGCTTTGTCTGCTAGTAGTACCTATCCCTGGGTCACTACTTTTCCCCCTTTTTGTGTTTTATTCCCGCTGTATTTTATTGGACTCTGTAATTGTTATATTCTATGTCATCAGTGATTTGTGTAAATTGACTATATATATATATGTATAAGAGATATGATTTTATTTCAGTGGTTGTATCATGGCTTGAATACATTCATATTTCATTCGAGGCTCATATTTTCTACCTATGCAAATTGTCAAAAAAAAAATATATAGACTCTTGAGAATTTAAGTTACTGTTATCATGTCTGTGACACACTTGGATTTAGTAACTGTGGTGTAATGACGATTATGCTTCGGTTGCTACATCAAGGGGTGTTACAGAGGAGACAAGAGTCAAAGAGGACGTGGACGTAGACAAGGAAGATGGCGTGGTCGTGGCCAAGCTAGAAGAGGAAGAGGCAACCATGACAATTCCAACAATCAAGAGACAAACCATCATTCAACTAGGGGCCATGGAAGAGAAGTGACTAGAGGAAGAGGCAACTATCCTAGAATAAATGAGAGGAGGTATGACAAGTCCAATATATTAGTGTATGCTCTAAAGGCTAATTTACTTTGACCATCTTACATGCGTTGTATTTCATTTATTATGTTATTTATGATATACATAATAAAGTCCTTAGAATAGTAAGTTTGATGCCATAGGACATCAAGTGGATGACTTGATCGTGAGATCCTATCGAATAGAAACAGAACATTATTCTTAAATGTCCCTAGTCAAGTATTATTGTTAATCAAGACGACAATAATGCATTGAGACTAGTATGTGCGTAGACTGATGGCTACATCTCACGAGTCATGAATATGAGATATCAAGTCTTCACATGGGTACATATTAGAGTAATGATGTATTAGATTGACCTACCATGAGAACGCTGCGTGGATCGTTACGTGAATGTCATAACACTATAAGAAATCAGGAAATTAGCAAGGGAAATTTCCTTCGCTAATCCCTCACAAAATATTTTTGCGAGGGATTAGCGAGGGACCTGTCCATAAGTTATTTTTTTGTTACTAATTACCGATGGAACATATTCCCTCACTAATCCCTTGCTAACCACAGAAATTTCCCTCACTAATCCGTCTCTAATCCCTCGTAAAATTTAAAACAACTAGCAACTGTATTGCCTCGCAAATCAGCAAGGGAAATTCCATTGCTATTCTATCGCTATATAAAGAAAATACGTACCAATTTTGGATCTTTTACAACCAAATTTCCCTCGCTATTCCATCGCTAATCCCTCGTTATTTTGTCGCTAATCCCTCACTAATTTTTCTCACTATTCTATCACTAATTGTAACAGCCTAATATCTATACCCTAGTATATCTGACATATACCTGGATAAATAGTATCAGTTCTGCTACTTCTAACTAAATCATTAAGTAATCTATGTTCTAACTAAATACCTCCCAAATAGTATCACTAATGACATGGATTCAACCGATAGTTCGGACAATGAGGAAGCCAATCTATGTTTCATGGCTAGAGGAGAAGAGGAAGATGAAGATGACATGGAGGTAACATCCTCAAATTTTGAATCAAATTCTTCTCCTTCATATGATGAATTGCAAGATACATTTGAAGAATTGCATAATGAATCTATGAGACTTGCAAAACTTATTTCATCATCCAAGAAAACAATTTCCTCTTTTGAAAACAAAATCTCTATTTTAAACAAGGAAATTGAGGAACTTAAAATTGAAAATGAAACTCTTGGACTCATTGATGCAAATTCCTCATGCTTAACATGTTCTTTACTTGACAATGCATCTACATCCTTTTCTTGCTCATCATGTAAAACTTTAGAAAAGGAAATTGAAGATTTGAAAAATACTATTTCAAAATTTACCCTTGGAAGAGATAATTTGAACATATTGCTTGGGAATAAAAAATGTGTGTTTCAAAAGGCTGGTTTAGGGTACAATCCCAAAAATCAACAAAAACTTTACAAGAATTTCTTTGTTCCCTTAAGTTCATCAACAAGTCCTTTTATAAAGTGTTTTCATTGTGGCGAGAAAGGACATAGTGCATTAACTTGTAATGTGAGGAAGAATATCAATAACAAGATTGGAACTAAAATGGTTTGGGTTCCCAAAGGCACCTTGCCTAACACTAACACACAAGGACCCAAGAGAATTTGGGTACCAAAAGCCAAAAATTAAAGTGTGTTGTAGGTGTGCTTGAAGGCCAAGAATGGACTTTGGAATATCAAAAGTGGCTGCTGCAAGCACAAGATCAGAAATTGCTCCAAGTTCTCTTCCTTGTCTCCAAGAAGCTTGGACTTGCAATCTTTGGATAAGTGGAGATATGTTTTTTATGCTTTAACTTGTTTTAACATTGTATTTCTCTAAACTTTATATCATGAAAATATCTTTATATGCAATAATATGCTTGATAAGTTCATTTCTTGTTTGAAATAGCATATTTGATATAAAACATCTTTGAACTTGGCATAATGGATCAATCATGCATCTAAACTCTTGTAACACAATTTTGATGCATAATTTTCTGCATAATGTGTCATATGCTATATAATCTGTGATTTTCTGCAAAATGATGCATAACTTGTCACTTGTATGGCACAAAGTCACAATCTTCCGCATAATCTCATTTCTGCTGCATAATGAACTCAATTGCTGCATAACATGCTACCTTGCTGTATAATCATGACATTTTTGCTGCATATCATGATGGTTCTTGATCATATTTGAATCCAATACTGACTTGAGCGTTGGAGGTTCCCCTTAAGCTATTTTGCAGGTACTACATCATGTCAAAAATCTCCAAGAAACTCAAAAACATCACAAATCCATCCAAATGGGGTAATTCTTGGTAAAAGTAGCATTTTTGCATGATTATGTGTTTTGGATCACAATCTGGTTGGATTATATGCCTACATGATGTCTGAAATTGTTTTGGAATGCTTTGGAACAAATTTGAAAGGTTTAAAATTGATCATTCTCTGTTTAAAATGCAAAAACTGAGTTTTAGTAAACTGGTAATCGATTACAATACCTTTGTAATCAATTACAAAGGCTCTGCCAAGCGTTCCAAGCCAAGTCAGAAAGCAGGTAATCGATTACACCACATATGTAATCGATTACTGGGAATCCAGAACATGCGTAATCGATTACACAGGCATTGTAATCGATTACACAGGGTTTTAAAAGGCAAAAAAAAATTCATGGATTATACATTTTTTATCTGCCATCAAGCCTTTCATGATGCTTTCCTTATGCTTAATCTTTATCTAACCCCATTTGCTCTTGTATATGACTCTGAATTCTATTGGCATAAATGATAAATACTACCCAAGATTTATTTTTCATATGCATTTGCTATTGGCATCACAAATTGTTGTGCTAAACAGTTCATACTCTGATATTGATCCTGTTGGGCTGAAATGTTTATACAATGCTAAATGCTTATGTTGTTTTTGATAATGCCAACGGGGGAGAGATTAGTGAAATATGTTGCATGTGTACGGGAGAGCTTTGTGCTTTTACATGAAAATCATTTATCCTATCTCATGCATACATTACGGGGGAGAGTTGCGCTTAATCTCTGATAGATAAATGAATGCAAATATTTCTCTATTTTCAATGCTTATTTTGTCATCATCAAAAAGGGGGAGAATGTGAATGCTTATGTCATGAAGCATATCAAATAAGTTTTTGATGATAACAAAGCCAAGAGAAGAAGAACAAGACCAAGAGAAGAAGACCAAGATCAAAAGAGGTATATTAGATATAGGTCTTAGAACATCAATGTGAAATGCTCTCAAGGTATCTCAATTATATTCAAATGGTTTTTCAAAGATCTCAAAAATCAACTTGTCTTCAAAGTTCATATTTTAAAGAAATGTTGATTTCAATCTTGGATTATGGTAAACATTTGCAAATCTTGTTTTGTCCAAGTACCCAAATAATAAAAATGGCCTAGAGACTTAATTGGGATTGAATGATGTGTTCAAAGTGGAAAGTAATCGATTACACACTCTTGGTAATCGATTACCAGCAAGTCAGAGGACTTGTAATCGATTACAGCATCCATGTAATCGATTACCATGTTCCCAGAAATCCAAGAACACGATAAAAAAGGCCATCTAACCGATTACATCGATATTGTAATCGATTACCAGAAAGTCAGAGGGCGTGTAATCGATTACACGAGTCTTGTAATCGATTACCACAAACCCAGAAAGCCAAGAACACGTTTTAACTGTCATGTAATCGATTACCAGAACCCTGTAATCGATTACCAGCATTCTGACAAGCCCAACGGCTATATTATTTGGCTTTTAATGTTGCCCATTAAAGCCCCCAACGGCTCTTTTGTTCCAAAAACTTATAAATACTCATCTTGGGGCATCATTTGTGGTTGAACAACACTTGAGAAACATCTATCAATTGCTATAATCCGAGATTCATCCTTAAATCACTTTTGCTCTGTTTTTGCATATATTGTTGAGATATTCTTGAAGAGCATTATAGGGCTTCAATTTGTGTAATCTACTCCTGTGAGAGTTTTCATATTGTAAACACTTTGTGTATTTGTAAAGGGGGTGAGGTATCCCTCTAGAGAAAAAAAGAGTAAGGTATCTCTCAAAGATTGTAAAGGGTGAGTGTCGCGACCGGGATCGCGGCGAAATACAGCAACTCGCGTATGATTTTAAAAAAATGATTAAAATATGGAGTCGCCACCAATTTTATTTGAATTTAGGAAAAATTGGAAAACCTTTTTAGAAAATGGTCTTTGGAACCAAATCGGATTCGGGAGTCGGTTATGGATAGGGAAGGGTGGAAACTTAATCCCACTGCACCCCTATCACACCCGTCTGAGACGGTACCTTAAGTTAATTGTGCAAAAATTTGATAATCTCAAATTTATTTATTTTACCCCTTTTTTTAAAAAGACTTTGCAAATATTTTATTTTTTATTTTTTTTTTTATTTTTTTTTATTTTTTATTTTAAGAAAATAAAAAAAAACCAAATTGTAAAAATTTAATTTTAACTTGACAGAATTGAAATTACGCTCCTACGTACCCTCAGTGCAATGAGGAACTCAAAGTTACGTAGTTCTTAAAAAATAAGTGTGAGTTGATTAATTTTAATTAAAAAAAAAAAATTTGGAAAGAAAATTTTTTATTTTAACAACAAAATCATTCTTACACAGGATTCAAGGTAGCACTAGACTACTCAACAAACCCTTATGATCCAAATGACACTGAAGATAGCATCTGCTATTCAATCACCGCCGTCGATCATTGCAAATGATTAATTTATTATTTTTATTTTTCATTTTTTTTAAATTTTATATTTGTATTTTTTTTACTTTTCATTAGTCACAAAACACAACATAAAATACACTATCAAATAAAATAAACACTCTCAAACAGGAATAGATCCTAAAAAAAAGGAAAAAATAAAAAAATAAACTCAAATCACAAGCTTTCATTATTATTATTACTTTTACAATCAATAAATTAACCAAAAAAAAAAAAAATTTATATATATATTAAAAGCCAACAGAAAAGGGGTGGGGGATTAAACCAACCCACGTAAAAGTATATATATTTTTTTTAAAAAAAATAAAAAGCTACCTACAGAACCCTTCATTTCACGTTTTCATGCAAGTTTACTTTTTAAAACAAAAGAGAGGCAATAGCACGTTAAAAAAAACTCACCTCCTGTTAAACAGAGAGAAAACTAACAAAGAAGAATATCTTCTTGCTCTAGAGAGGAAAAACGATGGGAGCTCTGCAGGTGCAGTGGGCTGCGGTGTTGGATGATTGTGGTGGTGCTCCGGTGTTGATGGGTGTTGGTTGCTGAGTTAACTCAGTTGGTTCACGGTGGAGGCGCTGCTACCATGACGTGCTTGGAGGTTTGGAGAAGATGAAGATGGTGGTGGATGGGTTCACGTGGAGAAGGCTGAGGGTGTTGAAGGCTTAGTGATGGTGAAGGTGGAGTGTTGTAAAGGCTTGGTGATGGTGAAGGTTGTTTGGTGGGGCTAGGTGGAGTTGAAAGGAAGATGGTGAGAAGGGTGCTGCTGGATGTTTACAGTTGGTTTGCAGGTTATGTGCAGGAGCTGATCTTGGAGGTTTTACGTGGTGGAGGGTGATGAGGCTGAAGTAAAGGTGGTGGAGGTGATGAGGGTGACTTTTGCTGGAGGTTAAAGATGGCTATGGAGTTCAAAGAGATGGCCACGGTTTGGGTTGCTGGTCTTCACGTAGAGCTGGTGATGGAAGAAAATGAAGGTGGTGAAGAATGGTGAAGGAGTTTGGGAAGCTATGGAGAATGGAAAATGATCACGGTTGCTGCTGGTGAAGTGAACATGATGAAAAATGGATCCTTCCCCTGGTTGCTCTACGTGAGTCTCCTGTGTAAGAGTGAAAGTTGGTTTTGGCTGCTACTTGTTGATGGTGATGGGCAAGGATGAAGATGAAGGATGAAGTTGATGGCTTGGGGGAGAATGAAGGTGGCAGCAGGAAGGTGGTTTGAAGGGTGCTTTGCTTGAGATTGATGATGTAGAAAATGGTTATGTTGGAAGGTTATGGGTGACAGGTTGCTGGGGCAAGTTTTCTGAGTCACGGTTGGAAGTGAAGGCTTGGAGGTTTGATGGATGATGGATGGAGATGAGGAGGGAGATGGTGGCTGCGGGTGGAATGGAGGGGCTGTACGTTGGAGAATGGAAGGGGTATGGTGCTACGGTTGCTTGTGGAGATGGTGTTTGGAGGTGGTGGTTGGGAAGGCGTGGTGCGGGTTGGATGGAGGTTTGATGGAAGTTTGAGGAGCTGTTATGGAAGTATGGTTGGATGGTGCATGGGTTTCTTGGAGAATGGTGAAAATGGAAGGAAGATGGCGGGGAGGTTGTTGAAGGAAGATGGCGGGGAGATGATGGCTTGAGTTGGAAACTTGATGATGGAGGCTGCCTTGGTTGAAGGTTTGTGAGTGGTGATGGAGGAGTGAGTGAGGTTGGGTTGCTGTTTTGTGAAGGTGGTGGAGGGAATGGAAGCTTGGATGGAGAATGAATGAATGGATGTAAGGGGAAGATGGTGTGAGTTTGGAGGAGTGGCCACGGTTTTCTGGTTTCACGTGGAGGATGAAGGATGAAATGAAGGTGGAGATAAGGAAAAATGAAAGAGGATGAATGGAAGAATGAAGAGGAAAAGAAAGAAGTCCCCCTCCCCCGTGATCTTTTTTCCTGTAATATGCCCCTCTGCCTGTCTTGTAAATGTCCCCCAGTGTCTGCTCTGTTTGAGTGAATATATAGGAAGGAAAAGTGCCGTGAGTGGAGTGCAATTGAGTGCAAATTGGTGAGTGCCGTGAGTGCAATTTGGAGTGTAATGTGATTATTGAGTGCAATTAGGTGAGTGCAATTGAGTGAAAGTGTGAGTCACGTAAAAAGGAATGGGACAAAGGAAGTGGGTGAGAGTGATTGAGTGTGAATTGTGAGTGGGAATAAAAGAAAAAAGAGGGTGCAGAGTGATTGTGCGTGAATTGCTTTCTTTTTTTTATTTAATTTTTGTTTTTTCTCTTTTTTTATTTTTTATTATATTTTTTGTCTTTTCTTTTTTATTATACCTTTTTTGTTATTTTTTTATTTTTATTATTTTTATTTTTTTTGTTTTTTTTTTATTTTATTATTTTTAAGACTAAGATGAGTTTAATCTATTTAGGCTAAAAAACTAAGTAAAATAGGCTAAAAGGTGGGCCATAATTTTTATTATTTTTTTCTTTTTAATTAATTTTCCTCTTTTTTTTTTATATTTTATTTTTAGTCCCATCAAAATTGAGTGTTCATTTGCCTCTTTTACTTGTTTCTTATTAGATAATAAGAATAACCGTAGTTTTTTCAAATTATCGTCGTAAGAAACGAGTAAAGATATGAACTTCAATTTTGTCCCAAGAATGCAAAACAAGGCAAGAAATTGAAATGCATGGAGTCGATGCACTCAACAAAAATTTTTTTAAAAAAGAATGGAGCCAATGCGCTCAATGAAATTAAAAATGAACAAAATTAAAAATGAATGGAGCCGATGCGCTCAACAGAAAATTAAAATGCATGGAGCCAATGCGCTCAACGAAATTAAATATGCGAGGAGCCGATGCGCTCAATGAAATTAAATATGTAAGGAGCCGATGCGCTCAATGTAAATTAAATATGCAAGGAGCCGATGCGCTCATCGAAAAATTAAAATGCAAGGAGCCGATGCGCTCAAAATTAAATGACAATGGGCAAACCTGCGTCCCGAAATGTTAAATGACAATGGGCAACTGCGTCCCGAAATTTTAAATGACAGAATTTAAATGACAATGGGCCACTGCGTCCCGAAATTAAAATGCAGAATTTAAATGACAATGGGCAACTGCGTCCCGAAATTTTAAATGACAGAATTTAAATGACAATGGGCCACTGCGTCCCGAAAAAATAATGACAGAATTTAAATGACAATGGGCCACTGCGTCCCAAAATTTTAAATGACAGAATTTAAATGACAATGGGCAAACCTGTGTCCCGGAATTTAAATGGCAATGGGCAAACCTGTGTCCCGAAAATTAAATGGCAATGGGCAAACCTGTGTCCCGAAAATTAAATGGCAATGGGCAAACCTGTGTCCCGAAATTAAATGGCAATGGGCAAACCTGTGTCCCGAAAATTAAATGGCAATGGGCAAACCTGTGTCCCGAAAATTAAATGGCAATGGGCAAACCTGTGTCCCGAAAATTAAATGGCAATGGGCAAACCTGTGTCCCGAAAATTAATGGCAATGCAATGAGCTGATGCACTCAAAAATTTAAAATACATGGAGCCGATGCGCTCAAAGAATAAATGACAGGAGCCGATGCGCTCAAAATTAAATGACAGGGATTTTAAAATGCATGGTGCTGATGCGTTCAAAGAAATATGGAATTAAAATTTTTCTTTTCTCTCTTTTTATCTTCCTTTTCTTCAAAAAACCAATACGAACCAACAATGCCATGGAAAGCTTTGACCAATCAAACCCTTTGCCCACATGTTTTTCTTCATCAGATCCTTTGTCAGCTGAGACTCCCTTAGATTTTCTCTTTTCCTTTTTCATTTTTCTGACCACCTTGTTTTCCTTGGCAACACATCACAACCTGTATCTTGAATTATTGAGATCCTTTAATCTGAACTAATCATTGATGGATTGTTGCAAAATTGTCAGATCAAATTGTTGACCTTAAGTTTATTTTATTTGAGACATAAATTAATGAGTAAGCATGCATTCATGAAGGGACAGAAATTTGTTAAATGAACAAACTTCCTTTTTATTATTTTGGTAATGTAATCGTACATGACTTTTGACAAGACACATACTTGAAAGACAAAAGAAAGATTGCAAGAAAAATAAAAACTTTGCCCCAGTATTGGTTCCTTGTTCCTCATTCAATTGATTCACTGCAAATGCTTGATAACTCAATCACTGCTTCTGCTGATACCTCCTTCAACATGAATTCTCTTTAATTTTCCTCAAAAATTTTGCCCCAGTATTGCCAATTCAATGCGAACAACTTGCCCACGTGTAACTGATTGGACACACATCAAAAATTGCCCTAGTTTGGTGAATCCCTCGAAGAGTTTCTGACTCACTTCCTTTGAGATTTTGCCTATTTATTTGTCCTAACTTTTGCTTAGACTGCCTTTTTCAGGTTTTCAGCCTAACGGACTCTCTCTTTTTTTTTTTTTTTTTTCAATTGCTCTAACTTTTGCTTAGGTCACCCTTTCGGGTTTTCAACCTAACGAGCTTTTTATCTTCTTTTTAGGCATAGAATTTCTTGACAACATCAGTATTCACGGGCCTTGGCAATTCTTCTCCATCCATATTCTGCAAAATTAACGCTCCTCCGTAGAAAATGTCTGCTTGACTATGTACGGGCCTTCATAATTCGGAGCCCATTTTCCTCTGGCGTCTTCTTGGTTAGGGAGAATCTTTTTCAAAACCAAATCCCCCGAATGAATTCCCTGGGACGAACTTTCTTGTTGAAGGTTCTGGCCATTCTGCTTTGATACAATTGCCCATGACAAATAGCTGCCAATCTCTTCTCTTCTATCATATTCAATTGCTCATACCGAGTCTTCACCCATTCAGATTCTTCACCCATTCAGATTCTTCTAACTCCGCTTCCATTAGAACTCTTAGAGAAGGGATCTCGATTTCTATTGGAGAGACAGCCTCCATCCCATATACCAAAGAGAAAGGCGTTGCCCCAGTGCTTGATCGTATATTAGTACGATATGCATGCAAAGCATAGGGTAACATTTCATGCCAGTCTTTGTAGTTCACCACCATCTTAGCAACAATTTTCTTAACATTCTTATTTGCTGCTTCAACTGCTCCGTTCATCTGAGGCCTGTAAGGAGCTGAATTATGATGCTTAATTTTGAAATTCTCACAGAACTTTTTAATCTCAGCACCATTGAGATTGGTACCATTATCTGTGATTATCCTTTCTGGAATTCCATATCTGCAGACAATATCCCTTTTGAGGAATCTCAAAAACACCTTTTGAGTAATGCTGGCATAAGAGGAAGCTTCTACCCACTTGGTGAAATAGTCAATTGCTACTAAGATGAAGCGATGACCATTGGAAGCTTTAGGATTAATGGGCCCGATGACATCTATTCCCCACATTGAGAAAGGCCAGGGAGACACCAAATTATGCAAAGGGAAAGGAGGTGTGTTGACTCGATCTGCATACATCTGGCATTTTTGACACTTCCGTACATAATCTATGCGATCTGTTTCCATTGTGGACCAATAATAACCACTCCTTAGAATTTTTCGAGCCATCATATGACCATTAGCATGAGTTCCACAGATTCCTTCATGAACCTCAGTCATGATTATACGAGCTTCACAAGCATCCACGCATCTAAGTAAAGTACCATCATGACTCCTTTTGTACAAAATCTCTCCAATCAAGAAAAAGGTCATCGCCAACCGACGGATAGTCTTCTTATTCACCTCACTTGCCCCCGTTAGGTATTCTCTATGCTGAATATACCGCTTGATATCATGATACCAAGGTTTACCATCTGGCTCGCCTTCCATATTAGCACAATATGCGGCTCACTTGTGCATCTTCACTTAGATGGGTTGAACATTATTATGAATATCCAACTTGGTCATTACAGCTAAAGTGGCCAAGGCATCTGCAAACTGATTCTGGTCTCGGGTCAAATGGGAGAAGGTCACCTCCTCAAACATCTCAACCAACTGGATTAAATACTTTTGATAAGGTATCAACTTCGGATCCTTGGTTTGCCATTCACCATTCACTTGATAAATGATGAGTGCTGAGTCTCCAAATACTTTTAACTGCTTGATCCCCAAGTCAATTGCAACTTGTAAACCCTTAGCACAGGCCTCATACTCCGCAACATTATTGGTGCACTCAAAATTTAACTTGATAGCGACTGGGTATTGTTTTCCAGTTGGTGAAACAACCACGGCTCCTATGCCACTGCCATGCATGTTAACCGCTCCATCAAAATACATCTTCCAGCCTGGTGCTTCTTCTTCTTCCGCCATCAGTATTTCTTCATCAGGAAATTCAGATATCACTAGTTGTCCACCCTCAAGAGGGTTTTCAGCCAGATGATCAGCAATCACACTTCCTTTGATGGATTTCCGAGTCATGTACTTGATATCAGAATTCGATATAGCATCACTTGCCACTTTGAAACTCTTAATGAAATATGAGGACTTTCAAATATGTATTTTATGGGGTCTATTCGAGAGATCAACCATGTGGTGTAATAGAGCATGTACTGTCGTAGCCGTTTTGAGGTCCATACCAGTGCACAACAAGTCTTCTCAATAGCCATGTAACGAGCTTCACAATCATTAAACTTCTTACTCAGATAGTAAATTGCTGCTCCTTCTTTCCCGATTCATCATGTTGTCCCAAAGATTGCCCCCATCGAGGTTGGTAATACAGTTAGGTACAAAATTAAGGGACGACCCGGCGTAGGGGGTACCAAAATAGGAGGATTCATTAAATAAACCTTTATTTTGTCAAAAGCTTCCTGACATTCTTCATCCCATTTGCCCGGTTGATGCTTCTTCAATAACTTGAATATAGGCTCACAAGTGCTGGTTAAGTTAGCAATGAATCTGGCAATGTAATTGAGTCTCCCGAGAAAACTTCGCACTTCACGCTCCGTCTTAGGGGCAGACATCTCCTGTATTGCTTTTGCTTTATCTGGATCCACCTTTATTCCTTCTCTGTTAACAATGAATCCAAGTAATTTCCCAGTAGATGCTCCAAAAACGCACTTGGCAGGGTTCAACCTCAACTTGTACTTTCTGAGTCTTTCAAACAGCTTACGTAGAACCGCCACATGACTTTCTCCTTCTTTAGATTTGGCCACTATATCATCCACGTACACCTCAATCTCCCTGTGCATCATGTCATGAAACAATGCTACCATAGCACGTTGGTAAGTTGCCCCAGCGTTCCTTAATCCGAACGGCATCACCGTGTAACAAAACGTTCCCCAAGGAGTAATGAAAGTGGTCTTTTCTTTGTCATTGACATCCATGGGGATTTGATTGTACCACAGTATCCATCCATGAATGAGAACCCGTGATTCTTAGCGGTGTTATCAACCGAACATCAATGTGAGGGAGTGGAAAATCATCCTTCGGGCCGGCCTTATTCGGATCTCTATAGTCCACACACATTCGACTTTTCCATCCTTCTTAGGCACCGGCACGATATTAGCTACCCACTGGGTGTCTTGACACTTCCACAAATCCTGCTTCCAATTGCTTAGTCACCTCTTCCTTGATCTTCAGAGACATATCAGGATGCATCCTTCTCAATTTTTGTTTCTTTGCCTCAATATTCGGGTAGAGTGGGATTTTGTGCGATGCTATTTCTGGGTCTAACCCTGGCATATCCCGATAAGACCAAGCAAAAACATCCATATACTCTTTGAATAGTATGACCATCTCTTCAAACTCCGGGTTTTCCACTATTTTCAATTCCTTCTTCTCTTCCTCTGTCCCCATGTTGACCACCTCTGCTTCTTCGCCATTCAAGTTAAATCCCCTCTCTGAGTACTCCAGTAATTTTGAAAAATTTTCAACAACGTCTTCCTCTTCCCCAGATCCAAGGTCTTCTTCATCAAACATTGCAGGAGAATCAATTGATGAGTTTTCGAAGTCCCTTTCATGAGGCAAACTTTCTACGAAACTCAGATCCCTGGAAAGCCATTTTGTGTGGAGTTGGAAAAAACAGAATAAAAGCAGGAATGACAAAGGAAGAACACGATATGGTACAGAAATATAAAAAGAAAAATGGTAAATAAAAAAAATAAGTCAGAAAGTGCAACGAAGGGAAATGCTGAACATTCATGCAAGTTTATTTAATCAATGTCTCAAATAACATAAACCATAAGTTCGAACAACTTAAACATCTGTTTCACGGAATGACAGACAATTACTTTGAAACAATCACATCAATAATTGGTTCAGATTTCCAGTTCTTTAGCGGCTCCTCACCAGCAACAAGATGGATTGCCTTGTGCTCTTCTTGGCTTTCTTCATGCAAAGCATTGATAGTGAGACGATATTGGGGACGAAGGACTTCTTCAGGCATGATTACCTCGGCTGGTGTTGGGAATGTTTCCCTCAGATGAGGAATGTGCTTCATTTTGCCCTTATCACTCATTTTTCCCAAAGCCATATTCTCTATTTCCTCCTTTAGAGATGCTTCGTATCCCAATCCGAACTTGTCTAGCTTCTCTGGAAATGAGATCGGTGTCCTAGTACCTTGTAATTGTGGACCCAAGCCTTTTCCTTTTTGGTACCCATTGTTAGCCATGATTCGAGCCACCACATGATTCACACTTTGTGTCGGGGATTCATTCTTCCCGAGTCCAGTCTCAATTATTTCAAAACTGTGCCACAGGTTCTCCTCTTCCTTTTCTGCACTTTCCATATATGGCACTGAAACTGGTTTTGACAGCATAATCTCTTCCTCTCCATGTATGGTGATGACTGACCCATTCTCAATATATTTAATACTTTGATGCAGGGTGGAAGGAACAGCCCCGGCGGTATGGATCCATGGCCTCCCTAGTAACATGGTATAGCCAGGCTCCATATCCATAACTTGGAACAATACTTGAAAATTGCTTGGACCAATCTCTAGCGGCAACACTATCTCTCCCATGATGCCTCTTCTATTTCCATCAAAAGCTCGCACTACCATTTCTCGAGGGGACAGGTTCATCTTCACTTATTGCCAATGAGGTTAGAGTAGACCTTGGTAGGATATTCGGTGCGAGACCCTCCATCGATCGAACCTTTGCAACCATATACCCTTTGCATCTTAGGGTTATATGTAAAGCCCGTGGGTTTTTCTCGACCGAGAGGTGATCTCTTCATCCATAAATACAATCATGTTGACACGCTTTCTTGGATCCACCATGCGACAACATTCTCGGGGGTAATATCGGGTTTGACATAAGCCTCACTTAGTACTCTTAGCAATGCTTTCCGATGCAATTCGATGTCAATACGAGTGACGAAGAGATATCCTTCTTTGGAGTCTTCTTCAATTGTTCCATCACGTCGTATTCACTTTGTTTCATGATCTTCGAAATTCTTCCTCTTCTTCTTTCCCTCTTTCCTCTTCTTTTGAACTTCCCTTTCCTCTTCTCTATTTCTACCGGGTCATAGCATCGCCCACTCCTTGTAATTATATTTGTCACAGATTCTTCATCCTGGTGGATTTCAGTCACTCGAGCCTCCTCGACTCCTTTCATCTCTACTTTTGTTTCATAATTCCATGGCACTGAATGAGTATTATTGTAAGTAAATGGTGCTGGCTTCTTGGACCGTCACCACTACTTTACCCGGTGTCGGAGACTGATTGAGAGGTGGTACCGTGAGCACAAAACGTTCAACCACATTAACCTCTTCAGAGGAAGCTACCCCTTGCCTGGCCTGTATTATTCCCAAAGTGAGTAAACCTTGGACTCGAACTTTAAAGTCCCAGCAATTTTCAATATCGTGTCCTATTCCCCCACAATGGTAAGCGCAACTTGACTCTTCATCATACCTCTCATATTCTTTTATTGATGAAGTCGGTGCGGTGATAACATAACCTGCTTTCTTCAACCCCTCAAATATTTGAGTCATCGGTGTGCGCAGACTCATAACCCTTCTTATTGGCGGTCCTTCAATTTCCACAGCATTCACCTCATTCCTTCCACCATGGTTAGGGATTGGGTTGTTAACAATGCTAGGTCCAGCCTCCTCTTGAATATCCAGCTTTCCACAGGCAATAAGTTTCCTTACCGCAGTCTTAAAAGCCTCACAGTCTTCGATTGAGTGTCCTGCAATATCCATATGGTACTTGCAAGTTAAATTTGGGTTGTACCATGCTGGAAA
Organism: Ormosia emarginata; assembly: GCA_029884605.1. Lineage (NCBI taxonomy): Eukaryota > Viridiplantae > Streptophyta > Magnoliopsida > Fabales > Fabaceae > Ormosia > Ormosia emarginata. The sequence continues at coordinate 17,674,535 of JAQQTP010000074.1, read as the reverse complement.
TGGTGGTTGTAATGGGCGCACAGGAATTCCTGAAATAAGATGAGCATCAAACAGCCTTTGGAATAGGTCTGCATTTGAAATGGACAACCTTGGAAAAGGGGGAAGGTTTTGAGGACGAAAGCGGCTTTGGTTTTGGGGGTTCGGGCGAGGTTGTGAGTGGTTTAGGTAATTTTGCGGAGGTGCAGGTGGGTATCGGGCATAGGTTGGGCGAGTTGGTGTATATGGCGGTGGCGAGGGGACATTGTTAACTTGGAATTGTGGTGTTGGGATGAAGTTTGTGGCCGGTATAATTTGGTGGGATGGATAATGAGGCAGTGGCAGTGTCTGGTATGGAAAATGAGGGTTGGGGTTGTATGATGGCTGATGACTTGGGCTATATCGCGGCCTGAAATTTTGTTGAGGCTGGATATAATTCACTTCAGGTTCCTTTTTCTTTGGCTGGAATCCTTTCTTGAAAGCAGTATTCTCTGTGCTACTCATTGGCAACTTCCCAGTTTTGGCCAATATTTCAATTCTTTCTCCAGAAATTATTAAATCTGCAAAATCCTTATAGGCTGCCCCAGCCATCGCCCCAATAAAAGGGTTTCCTAGGGTCCCTAAGAAATACGAGCATATCTCAGACAATGTTAATGGGGGCTGGACTTGAGCCGCCAATGCTCTCCACCTCTGCGCGTATTGCTTGAACGGTTCTTCATTACCTTTCTGCATTGAACTCAATTGTTCCCGGGTTGGGGTTGCGTCCAAGTTGAATTTGTACTGGTCCATAAATAGATCAGCCAATTCCGTCCAACGCGAGATCCTGGAGCGGTCTAACTGAAGATACCACTCTAGGGCGGGACCTGTAAGACTCTCATGGAAGAAACTGACGAGGAACTTATCATCCCTAGACCAAACAGCCATCTTAGTCCCATAACTGATCAAATGGAAACGAGGGTTGCTGCTCCCGTCATACTTCACAAAATCGGGAATCTTGAAGTTGTTGGGGATTATTACATCTGTGGTAGGACACAACTCCTCTATCCTCAAGGGTCCATAAGCATTGGGGCCCTTTATTGCCTTGATTTGTTCCTCCATTTTCTCCATCCAAGCTTCTTTCATTTTATCCTTCTCAGTTATGATATGACTATTCCCAGAACAAGGCATGGTCACGTGTCCTGGAATGGACACATGAGGTTGTTCCCAGGTAAGGCCTGCATAACCAGGGATTTCATTATGAGCGCCTTCTAGAGCATGATACCCCTCCCCAATGGGCGTGACTATTGATGTTGTTTGAGGTGGTTGCTCGCGGATTCTGCGCAGCGATGCTTGAGGTTACGGCCGAGTAGATTGGAGCAGTTACGGTGGCACGTTTGCATACATTTCAACCCCATTTGCATTCCTGTTTCCACTGATTAAGTGGAGAGACTCCCTTATATCTTGCAATATTGCTTCCAACCTCGCTTGGTTCTCGACACCTCGTTTATCCTCCCTGTCACTTCGTCGACCTCCCTACTCAAGTTTCTTCCTGTCTCAGAATTATCAGCAGCCATTCTGGTCCGAGATCTAGTATTGTGAACTCGGGTTAGATTGGTCTCTTCTTTCCTAGGTCGCGCAATGATTCCTGAACCAGTTTGATTTATTAACAAAGACTGAGATGAAATGAATGAGATGCACGAGAAGCACAAGGTAAAATAAATGAGATGCAATGAAGTGGGATGAATGAGATGCATGAGATGCATAAGGAAATGAATGAACTCAGAAGACATTTTTTTTTCTTTTTTTTCTTTTTTTAAAAGATGATCAATGCCATGGAAATGTAAGATGTATATGTTTTTTTTTCAAAAATTATGAATGACATGAAAATGCATGATTTTTAAATACTAAGAATGCTATGAAACTGCAAGGTATATTTTTTATTTTTTGGAATGCAAGAAAATGACAAAAAAAAATGCAAGATGAGGTATTTTTTTGATTTTTTTTTGAATGTCATGCAAATGCAAGATAATGCATGTTTTTTTTCTCTTTTGTTTTTAAAAAAAATGCTACGAATGTCATGCAAATGATATGAAAATGCAAGATGAAACATTCCCCTTTTTATGATTTTTTTTTAACAAAGAATGAATGATATGAGGAATGAACAGATAAAAAAAAAAAAGCACGCTCCCTTGTGTCCTAATCAGGTGAAACTTAAAGGTTGGATTTTCCTTAAAGTCACGACTCTAATTTTGACAAATCACTACGTTCAATCTATCGGTGCAAGATTTTCGGAGACGATCTAGACCTCTAAAAGTCATGGTCCCAGTTGTCCCTTCTTGTCACCAACACTTTGGCTAGCAAGAGTCCTCCATCCTCACCCATGATAGGCTACAAGCGGAAAGAGTTCAATCTGAGCGAGGGATTTTCATGTGCCTATTCGGAGACCAAAGGTCTCTCAAAGCAACACTACTTCGCCCTCTATCTAATCCTACAAGGTACGAGCCGGGTATAGAGCTTGTGTGTGAGGAGCATACAAACCAGTACAACAAAATTTTTAAAGACCAAAAAAAACTACCCCCAACCTGCAGAACATATATACAACAACCAAACCAAGAATCATCTACCCTAGGGTTTCAACAAATAAGTACAAAAATATATACAAGTTAAAAATATACACAAAATAATGTTATCAAGTATTTACATAAAAGCATTAATCAAAAACTATTTACGAACAAATAAGAAAACAAAAAATAAAACAAGAAAAGGGGTAAAATAAATACATAGAGATTATTAAAATTTTGCACAATTAACTACAACAAGCCTGACTCTCCAAGTGTCCCCAGTGGAGTCGCCTTCTGTCGCGACCGGGATCGCGGCGGGATAGCAGCTCGCGTATGATTTTAAAAATGATTAAAATATGGAGTCGCCACCAATTGTATTTGAATTTAGGAAAAATTGGAAAACCTTTTTAGAAAATGGTCTTTGGAACCAAATCGGATTCGGGAGTCGGTTATGGATAGGGAAGGGTGGAAACTTAATCCCACTGCACCCCTATCACACCCGTCCTGAGACGGTACCTTAAGTTAATTGTGCAAAAATTTGATAATCTCAAATTTATTTATTTTACCCCTTTTTTAAAAAGACTTTGCAAATATTTTATTTTTTATTTTTTTTATTTTTTTTATTTTTTATTTTAAGAAAATAAAAACCAAATTGTAAAAATTTAATTTTAACTTGACAGAATTGAAATTCTGCTCCTACGTACCCTCAGGTGCAATGAGGAACTCAAAGTTACGTAGTTCTTAAAAAATAAGTGTGAGTTGATTAATTTTAATTAAAAAAAAAAAATTTGGAAAGAAAATTTTTTATTTTAACAACAAAATCATTCTTACACAGGATTCAAGGTAGCACTAGACTACTCAACAAACCCTTATGATCCAAATGACACTGAAGATAGCATCTGCTATTCAATCACCGCCGTCGATCATTGCAAATGATTAATTTATTATTTTTATTTTTCATTTTTTTTAAATTTTATATTTGTATTTTTTTACTTTTCATTAGTCACAAAACACAACATAAAATACACTATCAAATAAAATAAACACTCTCAAACAGAATAGATCCTAAAAAAAGGAAAAAATAAAAAAATAAACTCAAATCACAAGCTTTCATTATTATTATTACTTTTACAATCAATAAATTAACCAAAAAAAAAAAAAAAATTTATTTATATATATATTAAAAGCCAACGAGAAAAGGGGTGGGGATTAAACCAACCCACGTAAAAGTATATATATTTTTTAAAAAAATAAAAAAAAAGCTACCTACTGAACCCTTCATTTCACGTTTTCATGCAAGTTTACTTTTTAAAACAAAAGAGAGGCAATAGCACGTTAAAAAAAAAACTCACCTCTGTTAAACAGAGAAACTAACAAAGAAGAATATCTTCTTGCTCTAGAGAGGAAAAACGATGGGAGCTCTGCAGTGCAGGTGGGGCTGCGGTGTTGGATGATTGTGGTGGTGCTCCGGTGTTGATGGGTGTTGGTTGCTGAGTTAACTCAGTTGGTTCACGGTGGAGGCGCTGCTACCATGACGTGCTTGGAGGTTTGGAGAAGATGAAGATGGTGGTGGATGGGTTCACGTGGAGAAGGCTGAGGGTGTTGAAGGCTTAGTGATGGTGAAGGTGGAGGGTTGTAAAGGCTTGGTGATGGTGAAGGTTGTTTGGTGGGGCTAGGTGGAGTTGAAAGGAAGATGGTGAGAAGGGTGCTGCTGGATGTTTACAGTTGGTTTGCAGGTTATGTGCAGGAGCTGATCTTGGAGGTTTTACGTGGTGGAGGGTGATGAGGCTGAAGTAAAGGTGGTGGAGGTGATGAGGGTGACTTTTGCTGGAGGTTAAAGATGGCTATGGAGTTCAAAGAGATGGCCACGGTTTGGGTTGCTGGTCTTCACGTAGAGCTGGTGATGGAAGAAAATGAAGGTGGTGAAGAATGGTGAAGGAGTTTGGGAAGCTATGGAGAATGGAAAATGATCACGGTTGCTGCTGGTGAAGTGAACATGATGAAAAATGGATCCTTCCCCTGGTTGCTCTACGTGAGTCTCCTGTGTAAGAGTGAAAGTTGGTTTTGGCTGCTACTTGTTGATGGTGATGGGCAAGGATGAAGATGAAGGATGAAGTTGATGGCTTGGGGAGAATGAAGGTGGCAGCAGGAAGGTGGTTTGAAGGGTGCTGCTTGAGATTGATGATGTAGAAAATGGTTATGTTGGAAGGTTATGGGTGACGGAGTTCTTTGGGGCAAGTTTTCTGAGTCACGGTTGGAAGTGAAGGCTTGGAGGTTTGATGGATGATGGATGGAGATGAGGAGGAGATGGTGGCTGCGGGTGGAATGGAGGGGCTGTACGTTGGAGAATGGAAGGGGTATGGTGCTACGGTTGCTTGTGGAGATGGTGTTTGGAGGTGGTGGTTGGGAAGGCGTGGTGCAGGTTGGATGGAGGTTTGATGGAAGTTTGAGGAGCTGTTATGGAAGTATGGTTGGATGGTGCATGGGTTTCTTGGAGAATGGTGAAAATGGAAGGAAGATGGCAGGGAGGTTGTTGAAGGAAGATGGCAGGGAGATGATGGCTTGAGTTGGAAACTTGATGATGGAGGCTGCCTTGGTTGAAGGTTTGTGAGTGGTGATGGAGGAGTGAGTGAGGTTGGGTTGCTGTTTTGTGAAGGTGGTGGAGGGAATGGAAGCTTGGATGGAGAATGAATGAATGGATGTAAGGGGAAGATGGTGTGAGTTTGGAGGAGTGGCCACGGTTTTCTGGTTTCACGTGGAGGATGAAGGATGAAATGAAGGTGGAGATAAGGAAAAATGAAAGAGGATGAATGGAAGAATGAAGAGGAAAAGAAAGAAGTCCCCCTCCCTCCTGTGATCTTTTTCCCGTAATATGCCCCTCTGCTGTCTTGTAAATGTCCCCAGTTGTACTTCCTGTTTGAGTGAATATATAGGAAGGAAAAGTGCCGTGAGTGGAGTGCAATTGAGTGCAAATTGGTGAGTGCCGTGAGTGCAATTTGGAGTGTAATGTGATTATTGAGTGCAATTAGGTGAGTGCAATTGAGTGAAAGTGTGAGTCACGTAAAAAGGAATGGGACAAAGGAAGTGGGTGAGAGTGATTGAGTGTGAATTGTGAGTGGGAATAAAAGAAAAAAGAGGGTGCAGAGTGATTGTGCGTGAATTGCTTTCTTTTTTTATTTAATTTTTGTTTTTTCTCTTTTTTTATTTTTTATTATATTTTTTGTCTTTTCTTTTTATTATACCTTTTTTGTTATTTTTTTATTTTTATTATTTTTATTTTTTTTGTTTTTTTTTATTTTATTATTTTTAAGACTAAGATGAGTTTAATCTATTTAGGCTAAAAAAACTAAGTAAAATAGGCTAAAAGGTGGGCCATAATTTTTATTATTTTTTTCTTTTTAATTAATTTTCCTCTTTTTTTTTTATATTTTATTTTTAGTCCGGTCAAAATTGAGTGTTCACAGTGAGGTATCCCTTGTTGAAGGTGAGGCATCCTTCAAAGGTTGTAAAGGGGGTGAGGTATCCCTCTAGTGAAAAGAGTGAGGTATCCCTGGTTTGAGGCTCAAGCTCAAGGGTGAGGCATCCCAAGGAATTGAGTGCTCTTTTGTGTAAAGGTTGTTAAGCACCTGTTGAAGCTTGAAGATATAGTGGAAAATCTCTAGCGGTTGCTTGAGGACTGGACGTAGGTCACAAGTGGATTGGTGGCTAAACCAGGATAAATCTTGTGTTTGTTCTTCTCAACTCTATCTCTTTACTTTGTGCTTTAATTATATATGCTTGAGTTGAGTTTGATATCTTGCTTTGCTTGAATTCTTTCTATCTTGGGTTGTTTATTTATGAGTGAAGTATTCAATCTCATTTGTCCATTCACCTCAATCATCCAATAGCTTCAACGAAAATTGTCAATCAAACGTTTTGCGAAAGATTTACAAAAATATTTTACATACTCAATTCACCCCCCTCTTGAGTATTGAGGCCACTTGGTAACAATGTCCAGTACTTGGAAAACTAATCCTTTCATGAAATACTCTGGTGACACCACTTTACTAGGCTTACCAGATAATGTCCACTACTTGGAAAACTAATCCTTTCATGAAACACTCTTGTGTCACTACTTTACTAGGCTTACCCGGTAATGTCTACTACTTGCAAAATTAATCTTTACATGAAACATTCCGGTGTCACCACTTTACTAGGCTTACCTGGCAATATCCACTACATAGAAAACTAATCCTTTCATGAAATACTCCGGTGTCACTACTTTACTAGGCTTACTTGGCAATGTCCACTACTTGGAAAACTAATCCTTAACCTGGCCTTGGATATAACATCCTTAGCCTAGCTTTGGATAACTAATCGCAACTCCACCTTTTAGCAAAGTGCTTTTCTCACTCATTTGTCAAGTCAAGGGGTTCGTCTCTCTCCCTCAGTTAGGAATTGTGATAAACTATGGATCAATCTTAACTCTTTCCAATTAGGCCCTATGACACTTAATTCTTGCCAACTAGGGCCTATGATGTTAAACTATTGCCAATTAGGCCCTATGGCACTCAACTTTTGCCAACTAGGCACTATGGCACTCAACTATTGCCAACTAGGCCTATGGCACTCAACTCTTGCCAACTAGGCCCTATGCCTCTCAACTTTTACCAACTAGGCCCTATGACATTCAACTATTGCCAATTAGGCCCTATGGCACTCAACTCTTTGAGAAAATAAAGCATATACTGATGAACTTGCATATATAACTCAACTTTAGCTATTAGAGAAGTTACTAGTGTTCATAGGGCTTAAACCACCCCCAAAACACTTCAAATCTAGCCTAAAAAGGCTAATTTTCAAGATTGCACCAAATGTGCATCATAACTTCTTAAATTCTAAAATTTTATGAGCATATAGCTGTCTCTCATATCTTTCAAATGCCACATACCTCATCTCATTTGGCTAAGTATAGCTAAAGTTATGCAATATTTTGCAGAGGCCAAAATAGTATTTTCACTATTTTTCTAAAATTTGACCTGACTTGAAATTGAAACTAGGAAGAAACCACAAGTGGTAAAATTTTGAAATATTACTTGCAAGAACCCTTACATCTTAGCTTCAAAATGCCATTAGTCTCATGTCAATACGACATCGGAGCAAGAAATTATGCAATCTGCTTTACTGGCTGCTAGAATGCCTTTTTCTACAAAATCTGCCTTGGATTTAAATAGAAACTGGTACTAAGTGGCTTGCTAGAAACTTTTGAAATTTTCACCACATCAATCCTTATGTCTTATCTTTCAAATGGCACTAAAATCAGGTCATTTCGATATCTACAACTCAAGTTATGCAACAAACAATACAGGCTGTCAGGATGTTGCCCTGTCTCACGCCTAGGCTTGGTTTTACCATGCCTAGGCGTGGTGCTCTCTGTCTCGTATGTGTTGAAAACTAATCAACCCATGCCTAGGCATGGAAATTCTGCGCCTAGGCATGACCATTCTGTAGAATGTGTTTTCTGCATAATCTTGGTCCCAAACCAAGTTTCACTTCAAAATCTCACTTCTAGATTATTTCTATCATCACTAAGGGTCTCTAAACTTGTTGTAAATCTTTTACAACCTATTATTTTGGTTAGGCATAGATCTAAGCTAGTAATCTCAATAACTCAAATAAATTTTCCCAAAATCCTCATGAACCAAAAATGGATTAACTTAAGCCATAAATGGTCATCTAGCATTCAATAAGTTAAAACTATCATAACTTAATCATTGGAATCAAGAATTAAGCTAAAGACATGGATTTGGCTATTCAAACCCCTTTTCTATCCATGGAGACCCTTGATTATTCAAGATAAACAAAGAGGGAAAAATGTGAATAGAAATCCCCTACCTTGTGGTGATGACTAATCTTGGAGTCTCTTGATCTTGCTCTTGATCTCCTTTAGGTCCTCTTCTTCTCTTCTTCTTTCCCTCCCTTCTTTCTTCTCCTTTCTCTCTTTCTTCATTTTCATTCTTTCTTCTTTTCTATTTCGGGCCGTGGAGAGGAAGAGAAAATGAGAAAGGGACATAGAGGAAATTTAGAGAAAAATCTAACTTAAGTTTCTATACTGAAACTTATATATGCTAAGGACACTTGAATTATGCTAATTCAAGTTTTTCAGCTTCCAACAACTTTAGAAAAAATATTAGAATTCATCTAAATTGTTGTTTCACCTTTATTCTATTTTTTCATAACTGTTGGGGGTCGATCGGGCATTAAAAGCATAACCAGTATGCCTAAAAATACCAAACTGACTTCGATTGTTCTCAAATTTTAACTATACATTATTTAACTCATTTGTGACTTAGAAACAAGTTATTCATACTTGTTTCCTTCAACTTAGCAATTTATGCTATTATTTAAGTCATTTTAGGCTACTTTTCAACTTCTTTGTTGCAACAAAGTATCTAAACTGACTCAGTTAATCAGAAAACTTAACTGTCATGTTAAGCAAGTATTAGGTTACCTCTGTAACCATTCACAAGCCTAACATGTTATTGAGGGTGTTACATTTCTCCCTTCCTTTTTAAAATTTTGTCCTCAAAATTACTTTTTTCTTACCGCAACTCTGGGCAATCTTACTTTATATGGGATTCCAACTCCCAAAAAGGTTCCTTCGGTGTCAACTTCACCCTTTACTATCCTCTGGCAAAAGGCACTTAACCACCTATTCTGCTATGTTCTTTTTTTTTTTACCTTCTAGGTTACCAAACATTATTCGAAGATCTCAGTACATCTTAGTAACCTCTAGATGGATGGTATTTTTTCTTTTGTGAGCTTCCACTAGAATCCCTTCCTTTGATCCTTGACTCTCTTGGAACACAAAGTTTGTCTCTAAACTCCGTCGCTCCATTCTCAATCATAACAAAATCCTTTCGGGTTTCTTAGAGGATATGCTCACTCATGCTCCCTAGGGTTTCATTCTCTTCTTGAGTTTCTAAGATCTGAGTCCTTAGGTCATTTACTATGTCCACTCTACTCATTATAAGACTATGTGGGATCATAAACACCACTAGACTCAAATTCCTAAAACTCTCGAGAAGTTCACTCCATCTTGGACCATCATTTGAGATATATGTAGGAATTTCCTACCTAGTATATCAGCCATTGCAGTGGCTTTACCCTGATGATACTATAACTCAAAGTTATGATCTTTTCACCATAACTAAGTTCTCCTTAGCATTCCATCCATCATTTTTGCCTCATGTTCAATTCTTTCTGATCAAACAAGTATTTCCAACTCATAAGATCACTAAACATCTTAAACCATCTACTAGCTTAACATGTACCATACCTATAAAGAGTTTTGCTTCTCTCTTAGGTGGTACTCATTAATCTTTATAGGAATTTATTCTAGATGTCTTCTTATCACAAATATATTCTCTAAGACTTGCTCAACTTCCATATACTAGGAGAAAAGGAAAACATATCCTTAAATCTCCTTCACTTAGAAGTTGTTCACTTGTTTAGCTTTTAAAACATAGACTCTAAAGAAATAGGCATAGAAGAATCATCAAATGAAAACCTTAATATTTTATCAGATAAATTCAAAACCATGTCTAATCTAACGTTCACGTTAAGAAGAGATAAACTGATAAGATTCACAAAAGGAAATCCTACCTTCTATCTTTACACAACAATCTACACTTACTAAGGAAGTTGTGACTAGCTTTCCTGTTAGTGTAGACAAGGATAAGACATGAGGAAACTCAACATAGGTAAATATGATCTCTTTATATACTCATATGAAATCAATGAGTGGGAATACTCTTGAATCATATATTACAACTTAGAGATCATCATTAACTATATCTTTATCTCATGAAATCAGGAATCTAAGCCATCTCCTTACTACTCAGAGTATAAACTCTTACTTTAACTTGAACTTTGAGGTTAGGCACTACTTCCAACTTCTATATACACTTATTTAAAAGTGCTCTGATTAGCCATAAGTATAACATACTATTTGGCTAACTCAACTAGGTCTGCCCCCATGTGAACTCCTTTATCTATCACACTTTGGTCTCTTCACTTTTTAATGTAACGGCCACCCACTACTTCTAGGGTACTGTCACATCTACTAGGATATTGTCTGGCATTGGCATGGAAATTCAATTCCCACCTTCGGTTTGCAGCACTTCCTAAGATTTGAACCCGTGACCAATTATTTTGTTTCCATTAAAAGAAACACCTCTCACCAGTTGAGTTACAGCTCAACTGGTTTTTATCTTGAAGATAATTAGGTCTAGAAGCATACTTCTTATACCCATTATCTTCTCTCTTCCTCTTGTGGAAACCTTGCGACTATTGCTCAAGTAGAGGCTAGCTATAGGAACCCTCAACTGTTCTCTTTGATTGGCACTAATAGTACTATTCTACCTTTCTTTGCCTGTTTCAACTAATCAAATAACTCTTATAGTATGCTCCATTAATCTTGAACTCTTGCCAAACAAATAATTACCTTTATTTACTCGGTTAACTTAATATACCATTCTGTAATGGCCTATTCGAATAGTTCTCCATCTATTTGATCACCTTTGAAAGTATGTTATTCGAATTACTACTCGAAAGCTAACATCATTTTTCAATTAACATTAAAATCTTACTTAATCAAATAGTACACTTAGTCTACCTGATTAAGGCTAGTCTGTCTCTCCAAACTGTGCCAATCGAATAGCTCTCTTAGTCTATTCAATTAGCCTTGAAGTCCATGCTATTCAAACTTTGCCTACTTGGTAACTTTGGCTCACTACTGAGATCTTGCAAATTCAAATAACTGGTGTAATAAAAACCTGATATCATATATTCTCTTTGAGTTACTGCTTTAGTCTGATTTGAAAAGAATATTGTAGGACGACAAACTAAAAACTTTCAGAACAATGACTTTCTTATTCTTTCACTTTTCTACCAATCTTTTATTCTACAAGTATTGAATGACACCATAGCTCATGTAGAAAAGGATTTGAAAATTAACTTCACTTATTCATGATTTTACTTTGAGTATCATAAAGAACTCGATACTATCCATCTTTCGTCAACCTTCATAAACAAAGAATGATGAGTACTGAAAAACGAACGCCACAACCCCTTAACTCAGAGTTCTATGGGTTGAAGTTCAATTATGTAACTTGCCCTGTACTTGTCGTTTACTTCTTCGAACTTAGGTATTTACTGATGCACTAACATGCCACCATATTCAAGTCTTGAGTGTAATACCCCTACATTTAATAACTGCGGCACAATCGTCAATATACCACAGTCATTAAATTTAGGCGTGCTATAGCTCAACAACAGGTTTACAAATTTAATCATTGTCCATATAAAGAAAATATGAGCCACGAATGAAGTATATTTATTACACAACCATAACATCCTCCAAAGAGAATTATATTCCAGATATATAGCATAATATAGTAACACATACAAAATGTAAAACATACTTGTCCAACGACATATATGCTGTAACACCCTTGTGGGGATGTCACATATATAAAGAAAATAAAATAAAGATAAATAAAATCAACCCAAGTTGTAAAACATTTGTTATATAATAATATGGATTGTAAAATTTTTCCGGTTAAACAAAATATTACGAGATAAAATAACACGGAACATAAAATAAGCACACTGTCATCACACATAATATACATATGGTTCCATCATAGGTTATACAAATAATGTACAACTATAAATATTTAAAAACCAAAACAATAAATAAAGCAGTAAAAAGTCAATATATACAAACGCAGACGCACCCAAGTACACATCATAAATATCTAACCCTCTGAAGGATCACTCTCAGATGAAACTTTAGGTGATAGATATCCAGGATGCCTCGACCCACTACGGACACGAGTCCGTGCAGTCGATACACTGCTGATCTCACTAGGAGCCTCAAACATACCACCCCAATGACGCCTAAGAGCTAGCGGCAACTCCACATGTAAGTACAACATGGTGGAAAAGATCGGCACTCCATCAAACTCCGTCCGTATGGTCACAGTCAGACGCCCTACGTACGTCACCGAGTCTCTATCCTCTCGCTGACGCCAGGCTTCAGAGCCTCCGTGAAACTCAAGTTGCACGAATCCAAAGAATCCTGGTAGTGTCATACTCACACAATCAATCCAAAGGATATGGATGATCGGATGGTTCTTGATCGTAGAACTGATCTTCGGCTTGCTGCTCTTCCTCCTCCTCGGGATACTCACACTCGAGAGGCTGTTCCTCTTCCTCAAACTCTTTATCACATAATTAAAAATATACAGATAACACATATAGGAAAGAGGTAAGACAATTTATATCACCACAAACATGGTAAAATAAGAAAACGACAATACAACAGGTATAACAGTTCATACAATATAACATACTATAATAGCATAAATCATAATATCATGTAATACATAAATTCAATACAACAACAACATATAATGATACAGATAGATAAAATGGTACAAATAAATAAAATGGTACAGATAACAACATTAAAATGTATAACACATAAATGTATGAAATGTGACTCAACCCTACTCCATGGAGCTAAAAACACAGACATCAGAGAGAATGACCCGCAAAATCTATTAGTACCGTCGACCGCCCATAACTATTTCGCTGTCTCACGTTGCGTCTATAGCCCACTGTCAAAACGTCGTGGTGTAGCACACTGTCATAACGTCGTGTCACTACAGGCTTGTACTAAATAGATTTCACAAGATCGTGATTAAGTATAGTGCGTGTCGAGTCCATTAGTGTGTTGTCAGTTACCACGGCCCAGAGGAGCGACCAACTGTCCACAAATGGAATAATCCGCACACTAATGTCTCCAAGTTCATTCAGGTTGAACCACACTACGCTTATCACACCGACAACACGATGTAATTCACCTCGTCAATCAATCCACCAATTATCAACCAAATTGGCACAACTCAATGGATGATAAAAATTACCAGAATACCCTCAATGGCAAAAATTTCCAATATGCCCTCAATGGCAAAAATTACCAATATGCCCTCAATGGCAAAAATTACCCATATACCCTCAATGGCAAAAATTACGAAAATGCCCTCACTGGCAAATTTCATATATATACATTATGTCCCACCTGACAGTACTGTTTCACAATCTGTCTGGGTCCACCACTTTGGCCCGACAGTAAAAACTTGTTGTTTTCGTCAATAGCATAGAAATTTTATTCCATTTTCAAAATTTTGTCGTTTTACAAACGTTTTTAAATCGTGTAAATATATTTTACTATTTTTGAAATCGCGTACTATTTTTCAAATGTTTTCTCAATCGCGTAAGATTTTAAATTACTTTATTGTCCGCTTTCCTTAAAAATCACTATTTAAATAAACAAAAAATAATATTGAATACGTTTGAACTACGTAGAATATTTTTCATACTGTATAAATTATATTGGATATCTTTTCTATCTTATTTGTCTGTTTTTAGAAAAAATTGATAGTATTTTGCTTAGAAAAGGTATGATAATGGTTTTCTAAGTTTTCTGTAAAAATTTCCTTTTATTTATATTATAACCATTTAATTATACTTTTGAAAACTACTAACGTGCTTCAAAATATAAAATGAGCTCTACGTTAGAAATTTTACAAAAGCTACACTATTTCCTTTTAAACATTAAAATGATTAGTTTCAACTTCTTTAACTTAATCTAATCATTTTATTTACTCAATACTCATTGTAATAAAATTCCTTTTAGCATTATTACTTAACCTTGATTGGAAATAATTTTAGTAATCAAAACATTCAACTTAGGCATGTTGGCCGAAATTACCAAAACTTTGATATTTGATCTTTGGATCATTTTTCTTCTTCTAAATCATGTTGCACTTTGTCATTTTACCTAAGTCAATTAAATCACTCTTTTAGAAAATTGTTGAGAACATTTTGGTTCCCATTTTAGGTTGAGGTCGTGAGCCTTGATTTTGTGTTCTTTGGAACACTCATGCAAACCTTAGCATGTTATTCACATCCTACCAATTATCCATGTATTTCTAACACATACAATATTTTTAAAGCTTGTAGACATACATATTAATACAGATCACAAATAGGAAAGCTATTAAAACAAACACACAAATGAATCCTTATGGATTCAACAATCACAAACAATTCCATTTTCTTACCACCACCCAAGGATGATAAGATTCAAGTCTTCCTCTTGCCTTAAGTGAAGACAAACACTCTTTCACTCCTTTCTCTGGTTTCGAATTTCACTCCTCCAAGACACCTATCAAGTTTAACAAATTTCTACAAGTTATCAACATGGAAGAAAGCTTAAACCATGGATCAATCATGGCATAGAACTTTGAAAAAGAATTTAGAAATGAAAAGCTAGGATTTTCACCTTCAAGGTAGAATCTCCCAAGTAGTTTTTCAAGCTCAAGATGATGGATTTTGCAAGAACTCTCAACTAGAGATATTCTTAGAATTGTGTTTAGGTTTAGAAAAGTAGGTGGGATAAAATTTTGGGTGGTTGGATGGTGAACTACGGTTCTTGGCTGAATGGTGCTTCAAGATAACATCAATGGAGTTTGGTATTTTTTGGAAGAGAGAGAAGAGAGAAAATGTTAGAGAATGAAATGATTTTTGCTCTCCAAAGTGAAGCTTGGCCGTGGAGTTCAATGCAAGGGAGGTGTCCCCTTGGTTGGCTCCATCCAAGCCTTAGAATTGATAAATGGTGAGGATTAAAACTTGATCACCAAGCTTAGCTCTCATTGGCTAACCCAAGCCTTGTCATTAAGCCTAGTCATTAAACCTTGTCACCAATTAAGCCTAGTCGTTAAGCCTAGTCATTAAGCTACCACTCCAAAACGTTAACTGTTTCGCTAAACGTGGGTCCTGTAAAACATTTCCGGGTCCATTACTGCTTATTTGTACTGACTAATAAAATAATATTATAATAATATAAAATTATTTTATTATACAATTAAATCCTAAAAATTAAAAGATTACTAATCGTATCATTCAGAATTGGGTTTAGTAAGATCCCCCAGCTCTGAATAATTAAAATAAGATTTCCCCGGCCTGGAAAATATTATTTTCCTGTCCCGGAGCAAATCACACAAAAAGTTCAAATAAAATCACAGACAGTAAAATAAAACAGTATTTCATACAAAAAAATAACAAATAGTACAAAAAGGACATAACGATCATTTATCTTAAAGTTGAAAAACAGAAAACAGTACCTTTGGGACACAACGGTAATTCACCCAAAAGTTTAGAGTGTTACAACTCTCCTCAACAAACAAAAATTTCGTCCTCAAAATTTGTTATACTTCAGAATAAATGAGGATATTGCTCCCTCATCTTGTCTTCCAGCTCCCAAGTAGCATCACCTGTCACATCATTCCATATGACCTTCACCAATTCGATCATCTTCCCTTGAAGCTGCTTTACTTTTCTATCCTCTATTCTAATAGGTAAACTCTCGTAAGTCATATTCTCCTTCAGCTGTACTTCATCTGGTAGTATAACCTGCATCGGATCCGGAATATATTTCCTTAGCTGGGATACATGAAATACGTCATGTAGATTGGATAGAAAAGGCAGCAAGGCAATCTGATACACTACAGGACCTATTCGATGGATAATCTGATACAGTCCAATGAACTTAGGAGTAAGTTTCTTAGATTTAATAACTCTTCCGACACCGGTCGTAGGAGTCACTCTTAGAAATATATGCTCACCCTCCTCAAATTCAAGAGGTCGCCTTCGTTTATCAGCATAACTATTTTGTCTGCTTTGCGTTGTCTTCATCTTCTCTTGTATCATCTTTACCTTTTATGTAGTCTGTTGTACAAGATCTGGTCCAATAGTCATACTCTTCCCATCTTGATACCAACACAAAGGTGTTCGACATCGTCTTCCATACAATAACTCATAGGGTGCCATCCCTATACTCGAGTGAAAACTATTGTTGTAATTGAATTCTATTAAAGATAAAAATTCATCCCAACTCCCTCGTTGCTCCAAAACACAAGCTCGTAACAGATCTTCCAAAGATTGTATAGTTCTCTCTGTTTGACCATCTGTCTGTGGATGATAAGCTGAACTCAACCACAACTTTGTTCCCATGGCTTCTTGTAAACTTCACCAGAACCTCGATGTAAACCTCGGATCTCTGTCAGAAACTATACATGTAGGCACACCATGTAATCTGACAATCTCACTGATGTATATTTGGGTTAATCTTTCTAACGAATATTTAATATTAATTGGCAAGAAATGAGCCGACTTCGTAAGTCTATCGACTATAACCCATATTGAATAATGACCTTTCCTCGTCTTCGGCAATCCGGTAATAAAATCCATTGAAATACTATCTCACTTCCACTCTGGAATAGCTAACGGTTGCAACATACCAGCTGGCCTCTGATGTTCCACTTTTGCCTTCTGACAAACTAGACATGACGCCACACGTTCCGCTACGTCTCTTTTCATCCTTGGCCACCAAAACAACTTCTTTAAGTCTTGGTACATCTTGATCATTCCCGGATGCAAACTCAAATCACTAGTATGAGCTTCATCTAGAATCCCTTTCTTAAGCTCAGAATCATCAGGTATACAAATCCTTCCCTTGGATTGTAAGATTTCATCTGTTCCTTCTTCCACCGTCGCCTTATGACCTTGCTTTAACAATTCCCTTTCATTTTGCAAAAACGAGATCTTCCTTCTGTTTATCTCGGACTACATCAAGAAATTCATTTATGATCATCACCTTCCATAGGCGAATTCTTCTAGGTACAAATTCCACTGATAACCATAAATCTCAATAATTTATTAATCAATTTTTCCTCCTTTATCATCATCGCCGAGACACTAATCACCTTTCTGCTCAAGGCGTCAGCTACCACATTAGCTTTTCCTGGATGGTATTGGAGTTGAAAATCATAATCCTTTAAGAATTCCAACCATTGCCTTTGCCTCATATTCAATTCTTTCTGATCAAACAAGTACTTCAAACTCTTGTGATCGCTAAAGACATTGAACATTGCTCCATACAGAAAATGCCTCCACACTTTCAGTGCAAAAACCACTGTGGCCAATTCCAAATCATGTGCTGGATAGTTCCTCTCATGAACCTTCAACTGTCGAGAAGCATACGCCACAACATTCCGATTTTGCATCAATACGCATCCTAACCTTTGGTAAGAAGCGTCACAATATACATAAAAAGTTCCCTTAGAATCCGGTAAAATTAACACTGGTGTAGTTGTTAACCTCTTCTTCAATTCTTGGAAACTGGCTTCACGTTCTTCCGTCCACTCAAAAGCTTGACTTTTCCTCGTGAGCTGCGTAAGCGGTCCAGCAATCTTGGAAAAACCTTCGATAAACCTCCGGTAATATCCAGCAAGTCCAACAAAACTTCAAACTTCTGTCACCGTCTTAGGCCTTTCCCACTGTAAAACAGTCTCCACTTTCGATGGGTCTACTGCAATACCTTCTTTTGAAATCACGTGACCAAGAAATTGGACTTCCTCCAACCAGAACTCACACTTTGCCAATTTCGCATACAACTTCTTTTCCTTCAAAATCTGAAGAACAATACCGAGATGTTCAACATGCTCTTCCTTAGATTGAGAATAGATCAGAATGTCATCGATAAAAATAATGACAAATCTGTCTAGATACGGATGAAAAATCCTGTTCATATAGTCCATAAATATGGCAGGAGCATTCGCCACCCCGAATGACATTACCTAATACTCATAATGTCCATAACGAGTTCGAAAAGCTGTTTTAGGTTCATCTTCCCCCTTAACACGAATTTGGTGATAACCTGATCTCAGATCTATTTTAGAAAATACCACTGCTCCCTTCAACTGATCCATCAAATCGTCAATTCTTGGAAGCGGATATTTATTCTTGATAGTCACCTAATTTAACTGACGATAATCCATGCAAAGTCGAGATGTCCCGTCCTTCTTCTTGACCAAAAGCACTGGTGCTCCCCATGGTGAAACACTAGGTCACACAAACTGTTTTTCTAACAAATCCACCAATTGTTGTTTCGCTCCACTAACTCTGTTGACGATATCCGATACGGTGCAATTGATATAGGACCTGCTCCCGGTACTAAATCAATTGAAAACTCGATCTCCCTCTCAGGTGGCAAACCAGGTACGTCATCAGGAAAAATCTCTAGAAACTTATTGACAACAGGAATAGTATTCACATCTTTCTCATTCTTGACTTCTAGAGAAGACAATACCATATATCCCTGTGCTCCCTCTCTCAACAATGACTTGACTTTAACAGCAGTCAAGAATCCAAACTCTTATTCCTTAGGAAAAACTATGGTTTTGCTTGCACAGTCTATAAGGATATGGTTAGAAGATAACCAGTCCATCCCTAGTATTACATCTATCTCTACAAGAGGCAAACAAATCAAGTTGACCGAAAACACACGGTCCTTTATAACAACAGGACAATCCAAACATATCTTAGACGTAATTACAGGTTTAGCAGTCGGTGTAGAAACACTCAATTTAACATTCAGAGAAGACACAGGCAACTTCAATCTTTCCACACAATCATATGCAATAAATGAATGTGTTGCACCAGAATCATATAACACAATCAGAAGATTACCTCTAATGGCACCTTCTCCCTGAATAAGGTCATCAAACTGAGAAATTTCTGTTCCAGTCATAGTATATACTCGCCCTCCAGACCTCGGTTGAGTACTTCCTGGCCTTGGTTGAATAGTACGAACATTTCTCATAGCTGGCTTCCTCTCTGGCTGAGTACAATCCCTAGATATGTGCCCAAGATGTTTGCAATTAAAACAAATTGTTCCTCTGATAGAGCATTCATTAGAAAGATGGCCCTTCTTTCCACACTTAAAACATATTGGCGTGAACGCCACCCCCTGTCCAGCTCTATTACCACTAGTATTGCCCCCAACTGGCGGTCGTTGAGGTTGATTCCCTGGTGGTCTAGAATACGGCTTGCGCTGAAACTGACTATTATTACTACTACCACCCCTCTGAAACCTTACTGGTCCAAAGTTACGGTTTCTCTGATCTCGTGACGGCTCCAATTCCTCGAGTCGTACACAAGCATCTACTAAAGCATGAAACAAATTCATTCTCAAGGATAGCACTCCTCGCTTCAGTTCCACTCTCAACCCTGACTCAAACTTCTGACATCTCCACGCATCATCCGGTCGAGTTTGAGCATAATCTGAGAACTGAGACAAGCTCTCAAATTTAGTAGCATACTCATTCACAGTCACATTACCCTAACGTAAACCAAGAAATTCCATCTCCTTGGCATGTCTAGCACTCGCAGGAAAATACTTCTCCAGAAACGCATCAGAAAATACCTCCCATGTAATTTTTGTTCCTTCAGCCTGCAATAACTGGCGGGTTCCTCTCCACCAATGTTCTCCGTCTCCACTAAACATAAAGGCTGTATACGTCACTTTCTTATCATCTGTACATCTCATTCCTTCAAAGATTCTCTCCAAGTCTTGTATCCATTGACTCGCTTTCTCAAGATCAACCTTGCCTCTAAACTGCGGTGGATTGTTACGCCTAAATTCAGATAAATTTAGGGCATCAGCAGTAGCATCTTGTTGTTGAGCTGCTCTCAAGTTCTGCTGAGTAATTACTTCGGCCATTCGTTGCATAGCCTCAACAGTTACAATCATTGGATCCACAGCACGATTTACATTCGCATATGTTCCTCTTCCGCCAGACATCTTCTTTCTTCAAACATAACAAAGCAAAGCAAAGTTAGATACATCCTTTCGGAAGTAAATCACAGAGAATCACACAGCACAAACAAAAACAGACCCAACCACAACCCCAAAAGACTCTAACTTGGGCTCTGATACCAACTAATGTAACACCCTTGTGGGGATGTCACATATATAAAGAAAATAAAATAAAGATAAATAAAATCTACCCAAGTTGTAAAACATTTGTTATATAATAATATGGGTTGTAAAATTTTTTCGGTTAAACAGAATATTACGAGATAAAATAACACAGAACATAAAATAAGCACACTGTCATCACACATAATATACATATGGTTCCATCATAGGCTATACAAATAATGTATAACTATAAATATTTAAAAACCAAAACAATAAATAAAGCAGTAAAAAGTCAATATATACAAACGCAGACGCCCCCAAGTACACATCATAAATATCTAACCCTCTGAAGGATCACTCTCAGATGAAACTTCAGGTGATAGATATCCAGGATGCCTCGACCCTCTACGGACACGAGTCCGTGCAGTCGATACACTGCTGATCTCACTAGGCGCCTCAAACATACCACCCCAATGACGCCTAAGAGATAGCGGCAACTCCACATGTAAGTACAACATGGTGGAAAAGATCGGCACTCCATCAAACTCCGTCCGTATGGTCACAGTCAGACGCCCTACGTACGTCACCGAGTCTCTATCCTTCGGCCGACGCTAGGACTTCGAGCCTCCGTGAAACTCAAGTTGCACGAATCCAAAGAATCCCGGTAGTGTCATACTCACACAATCAATCCAAAGGATATGGATGATCGGATGGTTCTTGATCGTAGAACTGATCTTCGGCTTGTTGCTCTTCCTCCTCCTCTTCGGGATACTCACACTCGAGAGGCTGTTCCTCTTCCTCAAACTCTTTATCACATAATTAAAAATATACAGATAACACATATAGGAAAGAGGTAAGACAATTTATATCACCACAAACATGGTAAAATAAGAAAACGACAATACAACAGGTATAACAGTTCATACAATATAACATACTATAATAGCATAAATCATAATATCATGTAATACATAAATTCAATACAACAACAACATATAATGATACAGATAGATAAAATGGTACAAATAAATAAAATGGTACAGATAACAACATTAAAATGTATAACACATAAATGTATGAAATGTGACTCAACCCTACTCCATGGAGCTAAAAACACGACATCGAGAGAATGACCCGCAAAATCTATTAGTACCGTCGACCGCCCATAACTATTTCGCTGTCTCACGTTGCGTCTATAGCCCACTGTCAAAACGTAGTGGTGTAGCACACTGTCATAACGTCGTGTCACTATAGGCTTGTACTAAATAGATTTCACAAGATCGTGATTAAGTATAGTGTGTGTCGAGTCCATTAGTGTGTTGTCAGTTACCACGGCCCAGAGGAGCGACCAACTGTCCACAAATGGAATAATCCGCACACTAATGTCTCCAAGTTCATTCAGGTTGAACCACACTACGCTTATCACACCGACAACACGATGTAATTCACCTCGTCAATCAATCCACCAATTATCAACCAAATTGGCACAACTCAATGCATGATAAAAATTACCGTAAAAAATTTCCAATATGCCCTCAATGGCAAAAATTTCCAATATGCCCTCAATGGCAAAAATTACCAATATGCCCTCAATGGCAAAAATTACCCATATGCCCTCAATGGCAAAAGTTATGAAAATGCCCTCACTGGCAAATTTCATATATATATACAATATGTCCCACCTGACAGTACTGTTTCACAATCTGTCCGGGTCTACCACTTTGGCCCGACAGTAAAAACTTATTGTTTTCGTCAATCACGTAGAAATTTTATCGCGTTTTCAAAATTTCATCATTTTTACAAATATTTTTAAATCGCGTAAATATATTTTACTATTTTTGAAATCGCGTACTATTTTTCAAACGTTTTCTCAATCGCGTAAGATTTTTAAATTATTTTCTTGTCCGCTTTCCTTAAAAATCACTATTTAAATAAACAAAAAAAATATTGAATACGTTTGAACTATGTAGAATATTTTTCATACCGTATAAATTATATTGGATATCTTTTCTATCTTATTTGTCTGTTTTTAGCAAAAATTGACAATATTTTTGCTTAGAAAAGGTATGATAATGGTTTTCTAAGTTTTCTGTAAAAATTTCCTTTTATTTATATTATAACCATTTAATTATACTTTTGAAAACTACTAACGTGCTTCAAAATATAAAATGAGCTCTACGTTAGAAATTTTACAAAAGCTACTGTATTTCCTTTTAAACATTAAAATCATTAGTTTCAACTTCTTTAATTTAATCTAATCATTTTATTTCCTCAAAACTCATTGTAATAAAATTCCTTTTAGCATTATTACTTAACCTTGATTGGAAATAATTTTAGAAATCAAAACATTAAACTTAGGCATGTTGGCCGAAATTACCAAAACTTTGATATTTGATCTTTGGATCATTTTTCTTCTTCTAAATCATGTTGTACTTTGTCATTTTACCTAAGTCAATTAAATCACTCTTTTAGAAAATTGTTGAGAACATTTTGGTTCCCATTTTAGGTTGAGGCCATGAGCCTTGATTTTGTGTTCTTTGGAACACTCATGCAAACCTTAGCATGTTATTCACATCCTACCAATTATCCATGCATTTCTAACACATACAATATTTTTAAAGCTTGTAGACATACATATTAATACAAATCACAAATAGGAAAGCTATTAAAACAAACACACAAATGAATCCTTATGGATTCTACAATCACAAACAATTCCATTTTCTTACCACCACCCAAGGATGATAAGATTCAAGTCTTCCTCTTACCTTAAGTGAAGACAAACACTCTTTCACTCCTTTCTATGGTTTCGGTTTTCACCCCTCCAAGACACCTATCAAGCTTAACAAATTTCTAAAGTTATCAACATGAAAGAAAGCTTAAACCATGGATCAATCATGGCTTAGAACTTTGAAAAAGAATTTAGAAATGAAAAGCTAGGATTTTCACTTTCAAGGTAGAATCTCCCAAGTAGTTTTCAAGCTCAAGATGATGGATTTTGCAAGAACTCTCAACTAGAGATATTCTTAGAATTGTGTTTAGGTTTATAAAAGTAGGTGGTATAAAATTTTGGGTGGTTGGATGGTGAACTAGGGTTCTTGGCCGAATGGTGCTTCAAGATAGCATCAATGGAGTTTGGTATTTTTGGAAGAGAGAGAAGAGAGAAAATGTTAGAGAATGAAATGATTTTTGCTTTCCAAAGTGAAGCTTGGCCGTGAGTTCAATGCAAGGGAGGTGTCCCCTTGGTTGGCTCCATCCAAGCCTTAGAATTGATGAATGGTGAGGATTAAAACTTGATCACCAAGCTTAGCTCTCATTGGCACTAAGCCTTGTCAAATTAAGCCTTGTCATTTAAGCCTGTCCACTAATTAAAATTTTCGGTCCATTAAGTTTTCACTAAACGTGGGTCCCGCAAAACATTTTCGCCATTATTTATTTGTACTTGACTAATAAAATAATATTATAATAATATAAAATTATTTTATTATACAGCTTAAATCCTAAAAATTAAAAGATTACTAACCGTATCATTCAAAATTGGGTTTAGTAAGATCCCCCAACTCCGAATAATTAAAGTAAGATTTTCCCGGCCCGAAAAATATTATTTTCCTGTCCCAGAGCAAATCACACAAAAAGTTCAAATAAAATCACAGACAGTAAAATAAAATAGTATTTCATACAGAAAAACAACAAACAGTACAAAAAGGACATAACGGTCATTTATCCTAAAGTTAAAAAACAGAAAATAGTACCTTCGGGACATAACGATAATTCATCCAAAAGTTTAGGGTGTTACATATGCAGCTATCCAAACCAAGCCCATACTAACCCAAACGAGGAAGTAGAAACCCATAACAGGTCCTACTCAAGGGTAGGGTAACGTTCCCAACATACCCAACATGTTCTAACTCCGAGGAAGTAAACTATACGTCGGCACCTCTAAGAAAACTGCATCTCCATGAACCCGCAGAGATTTTGCCTTGCTGCTATCTCAGTCTTCACGGGTCATAAATATGAAACACAAGAAGACAAGAAAAAGGTGAGATCCCCACATCAAATCCAATATGGCAGTTTTGAAAATGATACGAATGACAAAGTCATTCCATACATACAGGTATTACAGATATATTCAAGTTATCAATTTCATAAATATCATCAGAAAGTATATCCCACAATAATATAAATATTGACAACGCTATAACAACAGATATCCAATATAGGTATGTAATGATTATGCCACTACAATATGTATGTTGACTATGCCACGACAATATGTATACTAACCATGTGTATGCTTACTGAAGCAGTTCCTACTCCATGGAGCTAATACTCAAACCGTGAATTAGCTCCACTCCATGCCCAATTAGCTCCACTAGATGTCTCGAAATTGACTTTGAGTTCTTCATCAAAGTTGTAGAGCTCTCTCTTATCTTTCCTACAAGGTAAAATTCATAATTATCGACATTTAGAACTCAAGATATGGCTAAAATACGCTACTAAGACTAAATAATGCAAAAATCAATTAAGTCCGATTCGAGTTCAAACTTACAAAACATAATCAAATTCAGTCAATTAAGTACATGAAGAGTGTAAATAACTAAACATAAGGGTTTCTTAATGATATTCACTTCCATTTGAACTGATGTGTGATGCCTCTAATTATGCATTGGGAGTTGTTCTTGCACAAAGGGGTGGTAAAGTATCTCATGTCATTTCCTATGCTTCGAGAACTTTAGATCCTGCACAAATCAACTACACCACAATGAAAAGGAACTTTTAGCAATTGTTTTTGCTTTAGATAAATTTAGATCATATTTGCTTGGTTCCAGTGGTTGTGTTTTCGATCATGCACTCCCGAAGAAGCCCAATGCCAAGGTCTCCAACAGAGAAATTAAGCAGATATCTCCGGAAGACATTATTCCCAACCTAACCCCAAAGGATAGCAAGAGGTCCTTAGGATGCTTTATGGGCTTACTGAACTGCTTATAAGACACCAATCGGGATGTCTCCATATCGAATTGTTTTTGGAAAAGCATGCCACCTGCCGGTGGAAATTGAACATCGAGCATTCTGGGCGGTGAAAAGGTGCATGCATCTTGTCGTGGGGAAATGCATGCATCCTGATCCAGCCTTCTTAATTGAAAAACAAAGAAGGTAGATTGTATCCCACATGTGAGGCATGAATGTTTTGATTCCTATGGCCACTTGTCCCTTTTAGCCCTATGTTTGCATTCTTGAATGGGTCGAAAGTGATCTTTCAACAATGCTTTGGTACAAAGCCAAAAAGTTTGTACTATCTCTATCCCAATCTTAAGTAAGTATACACTCATCTTTCATCAAGTTTTTCTAACAATTTCAAAAAAAAAAAAAAAAGGACGTGATGTCTCATCGCACTCATGACGCGCATAAACATAAAGATACGCCATGGAGACTTGTATACAGTTATGTCATCATTTTCTATTTCTTTTATCTTTGTATCATTTTGTTGTATTTTGATTTTTGTATTATATTTTTCCTTTGAGCATGGTCCTTCACTATTTTCTAGACTTTTTACCTTGATGGTTTTCTTGAAGTCGAAAAAAAAAAAATTTGAGAAAAAAAAAGTAAAAAACTTTGAAAAAAAAAGATTTTGTGTCTCTTAATTTCAACCTTTTCTGACAACAGCCAACCTACCCTTATAGGTGCAATTATTTCCCTTTCCATTCTTTTTCTTATTTAAACACTCCATTTTCTCCATTTTCCTTCACACTCAGAAACACTCAAAGGGAGGAAGAGTATAGAATGGGGCCTTCTATTCGTAACCTCAAAAATGTCAGTGTTTTTGTGGGTCGAGTTATGGGAAGGGATTAGAGTTTGTCAACGCAGCTAGCACTCTTGGTCTCGATCACTTGCTGCGAGGAATATTCATCTTGTATATGGGGAGGTTGTCGTGGGTTAATGGGAGGATGTATCACTTGCTTTGCCTTTATAAGAGACAATCGGGTTTTAGGTGTCATTCCCGAAACTTTAGCTCAACAAACATCAATGGAAAGACAATTGGGGAGGAACTTAAAGTATCATCAATGCATGAACGCATGAAGATAATGCTTGAAAACTCGATGCATTCATTGCCTTACTCTGTGGTTTTGGTACTTTGGAAGAAATTTTTCAAATTGTCTCTTGGAGGGCTAAAATCTTTTAACATCCACCATAAACCCATTGGTTTGTTGTATGTTAATAATTTCTTTGATCTTTTGTTATTTTTTATTGACAAAGTTTCATGGAATTAATAAATTTATCACTACTTCTTGTTAATCAAGACAACTTCTTATCTCTCGCCTCCACTATTGACGGGCTCATTAATAAATTAGAAGCTTTTGAGTATGTACCGATCGGATATTAGCTCGATAGATTGGTCAACAGAAGCAAAAGAGAAGTAACAAGAAACAAGAGCATCAAACTTTCTTTAATGGGTTTGATTTTAAAAAAAAATTGTTGTTGTTTTGTTTAGTATGATATGATTGTCATGGACTTTATTAAACCAATTAGTGATGGCAGAGTAAGGAGTAATTTTACTCTTGAGACGCATCTTAATTGGTGGCGAGTAAGGAGTTTTTTAGGTATTAATTAATTAGTATTGAATTGTGGAAGTACTAACATTTTCTTGTTTGATTTCTTTTCGGATGCACGACCGTTTACAAGTATTTTTTTTCAAGCGTTGATTCACTTCTTCTCGTTTGTGTTGCTCTTTTCTTTCTCTTTCTTTCACATTGAGGACAATGTTATATTAAGTGTGGGGAGAGATTTTAGCATGTTTCTGCTTTCTTTTCGTTTGTTAAAAAAAAAGTATTCAAAAAAAAAATTCAAAAAAAAAAAATTTCAAAGTCTCGAAAAAAAGAGGTTCATTGCATGATTGAATAATTTTTCTCCCTTCTTGAACTAATATGCTTGGTGATGGATGATTGAATTGATGAATTGAGTTTGATGGATGCATACCTTGTGAGATTTTGAGCCTAATGGATGGATTCAACATTTATGCCATTCTCTTCTTTCTTTTGTGTGATTTTCACTCATGTTAATGACCACTCTAGAACTTGCTTTGATTCTTTTTGAGGCTACATTTCACTTGCATGCATGAACATGATTGAGGCCCTCTTTCTTAGCTAGTTTAACCAAATAGCCAACCTTGTTTTCAATATGATATCAAGCACTCTTTTGACCTCTCGAAAATTCTCTACGATTCCTGCCAACCTTGTATATTTTCCTTTGCTTAACCCCTTTGAGCTTATTTGACCATTCATTGTTTCTAGCTCATTATGTGCCTTAAATGAAAAATCGTGTTCTTACTTTACCTTAGGGAATAAAAGAACATTAGCCTGGTTAATGGATGAGTTTTTTGAACAAGTGTGGGGGTGTGTTAGTGTACAAAATGGTTGTTGAAAAAAAAAAAAAGAAAAGAAAGAAAGAGTGCCTAAAAAAATGTATGTATATAGTTATGTTCATATATATATAAAAAAAAGAGAGAGAAAAGGATTGGGAAATGAATATGTAATGGGATATACATTAGAGTTGAGATGAACTTTTATGTTGTTATTTGAACTCATCTCTCATTTGCTTTTATTCTCTTTGGTATTTATCTTCTCATATCCATTTTATCCTCTTCTCATTACCTTGACCTCCTACAACCTTGAATAAAGTCCTCATGATTTGTGTATGCATGTGTTTTGAGTAGTGGAGAAGTAGAAGATAAGCAAGCTTATGGTAGTGCAATTTTCATGGGTTGAATTGAGTGAAATACCTACCTTTTGAACACTTGAGAGATTGAGAGGGAATCTTGTGAAGATCCATCATTCTTAATTCATTCTTTTCAACGGAAGTTTCCTTTTTTTCTTTTTGAGATGTGAAGAAATCTTACCTCATTTATGCTTTGATCCCTTGAATTTCTTGTTGCTCTTCTTGCTTCATTGAGTCCTTTAGAGTTTTTAGCTTTTAAGTTTGTGTCGTTTGTCTTTGTCTTCTAACTTTAGTTTTATATGTTTTTCCTTTCAGGAGTGCAAAAACTAAGTGTGGGAGAATTTGATAATCACATATTTTATTCATTAAGAAACCCTTATGTTTAGTTATTTACACTCTTCATGTACTTAATTGACTGAATTTGATTATGTTTTGTAAGTTTGAACTCTTTAATCGGTTTAATTGATTTTTTTGTAACAAAGATATTCTACAACTTTGGGTCTTGCACGGGATTGTGGCATGGAAATCGAATACGGGATTTGTGGTACTTTTGAACCCGAACAGTGTGTAGTAACCAGAACATAATTCGAGTTTGGGCATATAAAATGGGCTGAAAATTTGTAATCTGAAAGTTAAGACCCAGATTTACAACTTTCATGTCAAGCACAAAACTTGATTCGGGCTCCTTGATGGAGATATTGGGTCTGAAAGTCAAAACAGAGGTGCTGAAACTGGTCCTGAACAGTCTGTAGTAATTGGATCATATCTTGGGCTGTAGGACGAATTTTTGGGTGCTTCCAGAGCCATTGGAAAGCTTAGACAATTTCCTAGAACTTTCATGAAGACCACTTGGCTTAGAAATGACGAAATCAATGAGTTCAGCAATGAATACTTTCGGAGACAAGGAAGCTCACCTACCAATCTCACCTACCAAGCTCACCTACCAATCTCACCTACCAAGCTCACCTACTAATTCCACCTACTAATCTCATCTACCCATCTACTACTACTCTGAATCCTCTATAAAAGGAAGCATGTGGAGAGCTCTAAACACAACACACACTTGGTGTTAGAAATAGCTTTTCATAGTTCTTTTGAATTCCTTCATTGTAATGGAGAGCTAAGTCACTTCTAGTCAATTCGGGACTCTTGAAGAGATTGTGGCTTGGATTCTTGAGACCTTGGTTATGTAATGTATTTGATTTATATTTGAATTCCTCTTCTCTTCTTCTTCTTGGGTTTGAATCTTGAATGCATGAATGGTGATTCTTTTATGTTTGATCTCCATTTGATCTTGATTTAAGATTAAGTATTGTGATAAAATTTAGAAAACTGATTGATCTGAACTTAATCATGTAATTGAAGAGGTTAGGTTACTGATTTGTGCCTAGGTTAATTGAATTCTTTGCTTAAATTGACATATATTTTACATGAATGGTGTGATTGCAGATTTGTGTTTATCACTTGTCAATTGAATTCGACGATTGTCTAATATGAATTCTGGATCGATGTCAAAGATCTCGTTAGATCCAAGTTAACCATTCAAATGTATTTCGGTGTTTGTTGAAAGGTCTTATGATTGAATCCACCCAATCTCGGATAGATTTCTTCAATTGATGTTCTTTTAATTGTTATTTTTCTTCAGATCTTGTCATTGTAATCCTTGAACAATCAAAACCCCCTTTCTAACTTAACTTGATTTGATCAAATTGCATCTACGATCCTTGAGGAGACGATCCGGTGTTGTTCACTATACTATAAGTTTAGGTAATAACTTCGGTTATAATTTTTATTTCCAAGTTCGGCGCTCGTCATTGACCATGCTAAAGACAATATGTATACTAACCATGTGTATGCTTTTAAAGCGGTTATCTACTCCATTTAAGCTAATACTCAGTCACTTAGAGATGAATGTTCCAAAACAACTTTTTTAATGAATCTTAGAATTTATTTTAAAGCTAGAAACTGAAAAGAGATAGTGTTGTCAAAAAGGTGAATGCTTTGTGACTTACAATTCTATGAACTAATAGAAATCAATTAACATTTCTGGCTTGAATTATTTCTAAGCCAATGAGAGTTAGTCAATGAAAATGGCTTGAATTTCTAAGCCAATAGGATGGTAGTCCACAAAAATGGTTGGACTAGTTAGTAAGTTACTAGAAAAATCTAACTAAGTTAGTTTAAACCTAACTAAGTTAATCTAGAAAGCTTAAGTAGTAACTAAATGGAACAAACCTAGTTAACTACTCATTAAAGCCTTAGTTAGAGAATGTTCTAACATAATCAAGAAGATAGTTAGTTATCCTAAGTAACTAAATGGTTAGCCAAGTAGCTAAGAAACCTAACTAGATTAACCTATGCTTAACTAGATATCTAAGTGAACCAAGACTTGGTTTGCTCTCCCTTGAGCCATTCGGTTATGGACTCTTCAATTTTTAAATGCATCAAGGAGCTTGGTGACTTGATTCTCTAAGCCAATAGGAAGCAAACTTGGAGACAAACCTTTCAAGATCCACCCTTGAACTCATCTAAGGCCATTAGGAGTCCTTAGTAGTCAACTAAGGTGGTCACCTCCTTTGGGGAGCTCCACGGCCAAAGGCTATAGGAAGAGGTAGGTTGACATTTTGCTAAGTTCATTTTCATCTTCATCCATTCTCCAAAGCAAGTTAACCAAAAAATTCTCCCATTTCTTCTTAGTGAAGCTCACAGCCAACACACCATTTCCATACCTCCACTCTTCTAAAATTTCATCCAACACCATTTCTTAAACCTAAACATCTTTCATGTTAAGAGTTTCTTCAAAATCATTCATTTAAAGCTTGGAAACCAACCTTGAAGTTTCTTTCCTACAAGGTAAAAATCCTTGTTTCTTGTTCCTAACTTGATACTTAAAGTTCTAAGCCATGATTAATTCATGATTTTTCTTTT
Source organism: Ormosia emarginata (assembly GCA_029884605.1). Taxonomy (NCBI): domain Eukaryota; kingdom Viridiplantae; phylum Streptophyta; class Magnoliopsida; order Fabales; family Fabaceae; genus Ormosia; species Ormosia emarginata. The sequence continues at coordinate 17,643,503 of JAQQTP010000074.1, read as the reverse complement.
TCAACCATAATTTGTGACTTTATAAATTGTTTAAGCTTGTTAGGGTTTTTCTTGAAGCTATACAAAATCCATAGGAGGAAGTTCAAGAGGAATTTATCTTCCTCAGAGGTAAGAGGGAGATTTAATCTCATCAACCATGTATGGTGGTAAGAAAATGGATGTGTTTGTGGTGAAGAATCCATAAGGATTCATTCACTTGGTTGTTTAAAAATCTTTGCCTATTTGTGATTGATTTTGTTTGCAAGCATGTCTATAGCTTTAATATATTTTGTATGTGTTTATAGATGCATGATAGTTATTGTAGGATATGAATAACATGTTGAGGATTTGCATGAGTGTTCCAAAGAACACATGAAGCTCATCACGTTCACCACGACAAAAGGAACCAAGATGTTCTAAATACTTTTCTAATCATGGATTAGGTGATTTAACAATAATAAATTGGATTAAGAATTTTTATAAGAGATTAAATGATGGAAAATAAATAAATATGATTTATAAAGCAAAGAAGGATTTTTGGCCAACATGCCTACTTATAATGTTTTAATTCAAATTTTTTCGACTCTTACTAGATTTATGTAAATTAAAGAGAACTCTTTTAATTTGAATGAATTTTAGAGAATAAAAGGAATGGAGTTTTTTAGAAACTTAATTAGAGAAATAAAGTATGGATGAGAAATAAAATGAACACTTGAAAAGTACAAAATCGTATAGCTCATAATTCTTTGAGTTTTGAAGCATTAGCAAGTTTCATAGATGTAAATAATGGTTAAGACTAAGAAAGGTAATTTTTAAAGGAAACGATAGAAAATATTAAGTAAAGGATTTTCAAAAGGAAATGTTGTAAATAAAGCTAGAAATAAATATATAATGGAGAAAAATTCAAAATATAATTTAGAACATAAAGAAATATTTTACGTATTTGAAAATATTAGAAATACCTTACGTGTATTTAAAATGATGATTTTTAAACTACGCAATTTAGAAAACAATTTAAAAACATTACACGATTGAGAAAATAATTTAAAAACACTACGCAATTTTAAAAACGTCAAAAAATATTTTTGCAATTTGAAAACATTGGAAAAAGGTGACGCAATTGTGAAAATGCGATAAAATATTTATGTGACTAAAAGGAATAGTAGTTTACTGTCGGGTTAAAGTGGTGGACCCGGATATGTGAAAAAATGGTACTGTCAAGTGGTGACATACTATTATGGAAAATACTAATAATGAGGTTATTTGTGTGTTTTGGCTCATGCACATGTATAGATGAATGTGTCAATTTGGTTGAAATTGGCAATTGGTTTTGCGAGATGAATTACACCATAGTGTGGGTTGATAGGTAGTGTAGTCATTCACCCCAAACTTTCTATTTATCAAACAAGTAATTTTGATGCAAGCTTGTAATCCTATAGTTCTTGATTTGTGTTGTACATTTAAAATTATTTTGAATATTTAATCTGAATTTATTTGATCGCCTTTGAGTAATTTGCTTCGTGTCGGAAAATAATAATTTTATTGGGATTAGTTAAATGCATTTTACGTATTAATTTTATTGTACAGCTTAGTCTTAATTAATTTATGTAATCTGATTTGATATTTGTGAGTTTTCTAATTTTTGTGATTTTATGTGTGATTTTGAAATTTTTAATGCTATGTGGGCCTCACGAGGTGTATGTGGGCTACGAGTGGCCATACAAGTGATGTTTAGGGAGCAGTGGGTCCATAAAAAGTGAAAATTTTTCTACGTATAGAAAAATTTGTCTTGTTTAGACAGAGACAGTCTCTAGATCTTACTAAACCATCTTCCTTCAAAACGTATTTTAGAAAATTTCCTTTAGTGTATTTTGTACTATATGTCATTATCGAATGATAAAAATACTGATAGAGATATATCTTTCATGAGGTTATAACTTGATAAAAATAAAATTCTATGTTAAGTCTATATTGGTGGTTTGGATATCCAAGATCGATTTAATTACCGTGGAGATTTAATCTTGATTGAATCAAGGTAGAGATTTGATCTTAAAAGTGAATAGGATCAATTATAATCGTTGGATGAAAATTAAATCGGGGTAGAGATTTAATCTTATAAATGGCTATGACCATTATCAACCCTTGGATGTAGACTTAATCAATGGTGGAGAATGGATCATTAATGACCATTGGATTTGGATTTAGATCAATGGTGGAAAATTGGTCATCAAAAATGACTACAACCATTTTGGACCAACTTGGATGTAAAGTTTGAAGGTGTAATCTTGACCTTCATTTTGCGTACACATTCAATGGTTAGGATTACAAGCCAAAAATGATCCAATGGCTCAAATGAAGTCTTCTCATCTATAACCTAAACCTAGTAGTTAATTTAAATCCAAACCATTCTTTTAATCAATGGTTAGGATGGCTTATAGTGATAGTTATGAAATTTGTCACATTTGGAGTCATGAAGAAACTTGGGCATTTTTGAAGAAGTCCATCAGGATGAAGGAGACAACTTAGTGTAGCTTTTGGAGGCCAAAGAAAAAAAAACAAATGAAGACAAGCCAAGTTCTGTCAAGACCATTTCCTATTAATCATTAATGATCATGTTTGTCAAACTTCACTTTCCATTCTCTCCAATGCATGCTACGAATGCATCCCTTGAAGATCAAGAAAATTCATTTCTACACTTCATATTTTCACTTCTTCACTTTTTCACTTAAGTTTCAAGAAACAAACCCAAGCAAACTCTATTCTCTCTCCCAAATGAAGACCATTCGGCCAAGCACTCCAATTTTCTCCTCCATCACTCTTTAATTTCATACAACCTAGTTTCTTGAATCTTTACCTCATTCTAAACAACTTTCATGTTGAAGACTTTCTCTAAATCTTCCTTCTTGAAGGACTTTTACTAAGATCAAGTTCTAGAGTTTTTGTTGTTAAAGTGTAAGAAAACTTCATTTATTCTTTTCTTTTCTCATGTTCTAAACCATGTTTGATCCATGGTTCTTCTTATTCAAGCTTGATATACTAATTTTCTTGTATTTGTTTCATGTTTAAGAACTTGTGTTGAATGAATATCTTGTTTTCAAAACACAAATCAACAAGCTTTTGGTGGTTCTTCAAGAGGTAAGAGGGAGATTCATCTCACCAACCTATAACACCCTGGTGAGAGATGGTTTTATATTTGATGGATTAGTGAATCCATGTGAGGATTCCTATCTATGGTCATGTAATAATTTATGTGTGTTATGTTATGCTTTGATTATTTTTGCCTAGTTTGATGTGCTTTGCATGATTTACTTGTGTATGCATTAAGTATGATTTTTATTTGTTTATATGGTATCTTATAATATGCATGATGATATATGTTGAATATATTAAAGATTAATGTATGTTGAAATAAGCAAAATTTTGGCTCCAAAGGCCATGGAGGAGATCACGGTTTTGAACTTCTAAGATTAAGGTTTTTATTGAAAATTTTCAAGAACTATGGAGTTAATTTTAATCCCTGAACTAAAGCAAATTTCGGTTAAGACATCAACCAAATTGCTTTCTATTGCTTTGCTTGAATTCTTTCTATCTTGGGTTGTTTATTTATGAGTGAAGTATTCAATCTCATTTATCCATTCACCTCAATCATCCAATAGCTTCAACGAAAATTGTTTTCAAACGTTTAAGTGAAAGATTTACTTTCAATATTTTACATACTCAATTCACCCCCTCTGAGTATTGAGGCCACTTGGTAACAAGTGGTATCGTAGAAACTAGGCTCTTGTATAAAGGGCTTAGCAGGAAGAGAAAGTGATGGCCTCTTCAAATGATTTTTATGAAAGTTCTTCTCTTTATAGACCTCCCTTTTTCAACTATGAGTATGCTTATTGGAAAGAAAGAATGAAAATTTTTATTGAAGCTATTGACTTAGATGTGTGGGATGTCAGTTGAAAATGGTCCCTTTGTACCCACACAAGTTGTAAATGGTGTAAGAATTAATACACCAAGAAGTGAATGGACGGATGATGATAAAAGAAGGTCCAATATAATTTGAGAGCCAAAACATCATTACCACCTTTGGGGCATGATTTCTTTAGTTAGTCTCAAATTGTAAATCCGCCCAAGAAATGTGGGACACCTTGCAAGTAACTCATGAGGTACTAGTGAAGTGAAAAGATCAAGGATAAATACTCTCACTCATGAATATGAACTTTTTAGAATGAATCAAGGTGAAAGCATTCAAGAAATGCAAAAACGTTTCACACATATCATAAATCATCTTGCTTCATTGGGAAAGACTTTTCCTAATGAAGAGCTTATTAACAAAGTGTTGAGATGTTTAAAGTGGATTGGCAACCTAAAGTGACGAGCTATTTCAATCAAGAAAACTCGCAACAATGACATTGGCCACACTTTTGGGCAAGCTTCAAGAACATGAGTTGGAGCTGAATAGACTCAATCAAAATGAGAAGCTTGACAAGAAGGAAAATAAGAAGGAATTGCTCTCAAGACCACCTCTCTTTGATCAATGATGATGATGATGATGATGGAGATGGCTTAGAAATTAGTGAAGAGAATCTTGGACTACTAGTAAAGAAGTTTGGAAGATTCTTCAAAAAGAATGGAGCTCAAGGAAGACCTCCTTTCCTCAAAGAATGCCTATCACAAAGGGAAAGAACCTCAACCACTCCTAAATGCTATGAATGTGGAGAATTGGGTACATGAAGATGGAGTGCCCAATCTATCAAAGGAAAGTGGAGAAGTATGAAAAGAGGTACTAAAAGGAAAAGAAAGAAAGAAGAAACCTACATAGCTTGGGATGATAATGACATGGATTCAACCGATAGTTCGGACAATGAGGAAGCCAATCTATGTTTCATGGCTAGAGGAGAAGAGGAAGATGAAGATGACATGGAGGTAACATCCTCAAATTTTGAATCAAATTCTTCTCCTTCATATGATGAATTGCAAGATACATTTGAAGAATTGCATAATGAATCTATGAGACTTGCAAAACTTATTTCATCATCCAAGAAAACAATTTCCTCTTTTGAAAACAAAATCTCTATTTTAAACAAGGAAATTGAGGAACTTAAAATTGAAAATGAAACTCTTGGACTCATTGATGCAAATTCCTCATGCTTAACATGTTCTTTACTTGACAATGCATCTACATCCTTTTCTTGCTCATCATGTAAAACTTTAGAAAAGGAAATTGAAGATTTGAAAAATACTATTTCAAAATTTACCCTTGGAAGAGATAATTTGAACATATTGCTTGGGAATAAAAAATGTGTGTTTCAAAAGGCTGGTTTAGGGTACAATCCCAAAAATCAACAAAAACTTTACAAGAATTTCTTTGTTCCCTCAAGTTCATCAACAAGTCCTTTTATAAAGTGTTTTCATTGTGGCGAGAAAGGACATAGTGCATTAACTTGTAATGTGAGGAAGAATATCAATAACAAGATTGGAACTAAAATGGTTTGGGTTCCCAAAGGCACCTTGCCTAACACTAACACACAAGGACCCAAGAGAATTTGGGTACCAAAAGCCAAAAATTAAAGTGTGTTGTAGGTGTGCTTGAAGGCCAAGAATGGACTTTGGAATATCAAAAGTGGCTGCTGCAAGCACAAGATCGTAAATTGCTCCAAGTTCTCTTCCTTGTCTCCAAGAAGCTTGGACTTGCAATCTTTGGATAAGTGGAGATATGTTTTTTATGCTTTAACTTGTTTTAACATTGTATTTCTCTAAACTTTATATCATGAAAATATCTTTATATGCAATAATATGCTTGATAAGTTCATTTCTTGTTTGAAATAGAATATTTGATATAAAACATCTTTGAACTTGGCATAATGGATCAATCATGCATCTAAACTCTTGTAACACATTTTTGATGCATAATTTTCTGCATAATGTGTCATATGCTATATAATCTGTGATTTTCTGCAAAATGATGCATAACTTGTCACTTGTATGGCACAAAGTCATAATCTTCCGCATAATCTCATTTCTGCTGCATAATGAACTCAATTGCTGCATAACATGCTAGCTTGCTGTATAATCATGACATTTTTGCTGCATATCATGATGGTTCTTGATCATATTTGAATCCAATAGTGACTTGAGCGTTGGAGGTTCCCCTTAAGCTATTTTGCAGGTACTACATTATGTCAAAAATCTCCAAGAAACTCAAAAACATCACAAACCCATCCAAATGGGGTAATTCTTGGTAAAAGTAGCATTTTTGCATGATTATGTGTTTTGGATCACAATCTGGTTGGATTATATGCCTACATGATGTCTGAAATTGTTTTGGAATGCTTTGGAACAAATTTGAAAGGTTTAAAATTGATCATTCTTTGTTTAAAATGCAAAAACTGAGTTTTAGTAAACTGGTAATCGATTACAATACCTTTGTAATCAATTACAAAGGCTCTTCCAAGCGTTCCAAGCCAAGTCAGAAAGCAGGTAATCGATTACACCACATATGTAATCGATTAGGGAATTCTTGAACATGCGTAATCGATTACACGAGCATTGTAATCGATTACACAGGGGAAAAGGCAAAAAAAAAGGAAAGCTTCATGGATTATACATTTTTTATCTGCCATCAAGCCTTTCATGATGCTTTCCTTATGCTTAATCTTTATCTAACCCCATTTGCTCTTGTATATGACTCTGAATTCTATTGGCATAAATGATAAATACTACCCAAGATTTATTTTTCATATGCATTTGCTATTGGCATCACAAATTGTTGTGCTAAACAGTTCATACTCTGATATTGATCCTGTTGGGCTGAAATGTTTATACAATGCTAAATGCTTATGTTGTTTTTTATAATGCCAACGGGGGAGAGATTAGTGAAATATGTTGCATGTGTACGGGAGAGCTTTGTGCTTTTACATGAAAATCATTTATCCTATCTTATGCATACATTACGGGGGAGAGTTGCGCTTAATCTCTGATAGATAAATGAATGCAAATATTTCTCTATTTTCAATGCTTATTTTGTCATCATCAAAAAGGGGGAGAATGTGAATGCTTATGTCATGAAGCATATCAAATAAGTTTTTGATGATAACAAAGCAAGAGAAAGAAAAGAAAAGACCAAGAAAAGAAAAAAGATCAAAAGAAAAGATCAAGAAGACCAAGATCAAAAGAGGTATATTAGATATAGGTCTTAGAACATCAATGTGAAATGCTCTCAAGGTATCTCAATTATATTCAAATGGTTTTTCAAAGATCTCAAAAATCAACTTGTCTTCAAAGTTCATATTTTAAAGAAATGTTGATTTCAATCTTGGATTATGGTAAACATTTGCAAATCTTGTTTTGTCCAAGTACCCAAATAATAAAAATGGCCTAGAGACTTAATTGGGATTGAATGATGTGTTCAAAGTGGAAAGTAATCGATTACACACTCTTGGTAATCGACACCAAGAAGTCGAGGACTTGTAATCGATTACAAAGATCCATGTAATCGATTACCATGTTCCCAGAAATCCAAGAACACGATAAAAAAGGCCATCTAACCGATTACATCGATATTGTAATCGATTACCAGAAAGTCAGAGGGCGTGTAATCGATTACACGAGTCTTGTAATCGATTACCACAAACCCAGAAAGCCAAGAACACGTTTTAACCGTCATGTAATCGATTACTAGAACCCTGTAATCGATTACCAGCATTCTGACAAGCCCAACGGCTATATTATTTGGCTTTTAATGTTGCCCATTAAAGCCCCCAACGGCTCTTTTGTTCCAAAAACTTATAAATACTCATCTTGGGGCATCATTTGTGGTTGAACAACACTTGAGAAACATCTATCAATTGCTATAATCCGAGATTCATCCTTAAATCACTTTTGCTCTGTTTTTGCATATATTGTTGAGATATTCTTGAAGAGCATTATAGGGCTTCAATTTGTGTAATCTACTCTTGTGAGAGTTTTCATATTGTAAACACTTTGTGTATTTGTAAAGGGGGTGAGGTATCCCTCTAGAGAAAAAAAGAGTAAGGTATCTCTCAAAGATTGTAAAGGGTGAGGTATCCCTTGTTGAAGGTGAGGCATCCTTCAAAGGTTGTAAAGGGGGTGAGGTATCCCTCTAGTGAAAAGAGTGAGGTATCCCTGGTTTGAGGCTCAAGCTCAAGGGTGAGGCATCCCAAGGAGTTGAGTGCTCTTTTGTGTAAAGGTTGTTAAGCACCTGTTGAAGCTTGAAGATATAGTGGAAAATCTCTAGCGGTTGCTTGAGGACTGGACGTAGGTCACAAGTGGATTGGTGGCTGAACCAGGATAAATCTTGTGTTTGTTCTTCTCAACTCTATCTCTTTACTTTGTGCTTTAATTATATATGCTTGAGTTGAGTTTGATATCTTGCTTTGCTTGAATTCTTTCTATCTTGGGTTGTTTATTTATGAGTGAAGTATTCAATCTCATTTATCCATTCACCTCAATCATCCAATAGCTTCAACGAAAATTGTCAATTAAACGTTTTGCGAAAGATTTACAAAAATATTTTACATACTCAATTCACCCCCCTCTTGAGTATTGAGGCCACTTGGTAACAATGTCCAGTACTTGGAAAACTAATCCTTTCATGAAATACTCTGGTGACACCACTTTACTAGGCTTACCAGATAATGTCCACTACTTGGAAAACTAATCCTTTCATGAAACACTCTTGTGTCACTACTTTACTAGGCTTACCCGGTAATGTCTACTACTTGCAAAATTAATCTTTACATGAAACATTCTGGTGTCACCACTTTACTAGGCTTACCCGGCAATATCCACTACATAGAAAACTAATCCTTTCATGAAATACTCCGGTGTCACTACTTTACTAGGCTTACTTGGCAATGTCCACTACTTGGAAAACTAATCCTTAACCTGGCCTTGGATATAACATCCTTAGCCTAGCTTTGGATAACTAATCGCAACTCCACTTTTTAGCAAAGTGCTTTTCTCACTCATTTGTCAAGTCAAGGGGTTCGCCTCTCTCCCTCAGTTAGGAATTGTGATAAACTATGGATCAATCTTAACTCTTTCCAATTAGGCCCTATGACACTTAATTCTTGCCAACTAGGGCCTATGATGTTAAACTATTGCCAATTAGGCCCTATGGCACTCAACTTTTGCCAACTAGGCACTATGGCACTCAACTATTGCCAACTAGGCCTATGGCACTCAACTCTTGCCAACTAGGCCCTATGCCTCTCAACTTTTACCAACTAGGCCCTATGACATTCAACTATTGCCAATTAGGCCCTATGGCACTCAACTCTTTGAGAAAATAAAGCATATACTGATGAACTTGCATATATAACTCAACTTTAGCTATTAGAGAAGTTACTAGTGTTCATAGGGCTTAAACCACCCCCAAAACACTTCAAATCTAGCCTAAAAAGGCTAATTTTCAAGATTGCACCAAATGTGCATCATAACTTCTTAAATTCTAAAATTTTATGAGCATATAGCTTTCTCTCATATCTTTCAAATGCCACATACCTCATCTCATTTGGCTAAGTATAGCTAAAGTTATGCAATATTTTGCAGAGGCCAAAATAGTATTTTCACTATTTTTCTAAAAATTGACCTGACTTGAAATTGAAACTAGGAACAAACCACAAGTGGTAAAATTTTGAAATATTACTTGCAAGAACCCTTACATCTTAGCTTCAAAATGCCATTAGTCTCATGTCAATACGACATCGGAGCAAGAAATTATGCAATCTGCTTTACTAGCTGCCACTATGCCTTTTTCTACAAAATCTGCCTTGGATTTAAATAGAAATTGGTACTAAGTGGCTTGCTAGAAACTTTTGAAATTTTCACCACATCAATCCTTATGTCTTATCTTTCAAATGGCACTAAAATCAGGTCATTTCGATATCTACAACTCAAGTTATGCAACAAACAATACAGGCTGTCAGGATGTTGCCCTGTCTCACGCTTAGGCTTGGTTTTACCATGCCTAGGCGTGGTGCTCTCTGTCTCGTATGTGTTGAAAACTAATCAACCCATGCCTAGGCATGGAAATTCTGCGCCTAGGCATGACCATTCTGTAGAATGTGTTTTCTGCATAATCTTGGTCCCAAATCAAGTTTCACCTCAAAATCTCACTTCTAGATTATTTCTATCATCACTAAGGGTCTCTAAACTTGTTGTAAATCTTTTACAACCTATTATTTTGGTTGGGCATAGATCTAAGCTAGTAATCTCAATAACTCAAATAAATTTTCCCAAAATCCTCATGAACCAAAAATGGATTAACTTAAGCCATAAATGGTCATCTAGCATTCAATAAGTTAAAACTATCATAACTTAATCATTGGAATCAAGAATTAAGCTAAAGACATGGATTTGGCTATTCAAACCCCTTTTCTATCCATGGAGACCCTTGATTATTCAAGATAAACAAAGAGGGAAAAATGTGAATAGAAATCCCCTACCTTGTGGTGATGACTAATCTTGGAGTCTCTTGATCTTGCTCTTGATCTCCTTTAGGTCCTCTTCTTCTCTTCTTCTTTCCCTCCCTTCTTTCTTCTCCTTTCTCTCTTTCTTCATTTTCATTCTTTCTTCTTTTCTATTTCGGGCCGTGGAGAGGAAGAGAAAATGAGATAGGGACATAGAGGAAATTTAGAGAAAAATCTAACTTAAGTTTCTATACTGAAACTTATATATGCTAAGGACACGTGAATTATGCTAATTCAAGTTTTTCAGCTTCCAACAACTTTAGAAAAAATATTAGAATTCATCTAAATTGTTGTTTCACCTTTATTCTATTTTTTCATAACTGTTGGGGGTCGATCGGGCATTAAAAGCATAACCAGTATGCCTAAAAATACCAAACTGACTTCGATTGTTCTCAAATTTTAACTATACATTATTTAACTCATTTGTGACTTAGAAACAAGTTATTCATACTTGTTTCCTTCAACTTAGCAATTTATGCTATTATTTAAGTCATTTTAGGCTACTTTTCAACTTCTTTGTTGCAACAAAGTATCTAAACTGACTCAGTTAATCAGAAAACTTAACTGTCATGTTAAGCAAGTATTAGGTTACCTCTGTAACCATTCACAAGCCTAACATGTTATTGAGGGTGTTACATTTCTCCCTTCCTTTTTAAAATTTTGTCCTCAAAATTACTTTTTTCTTACCGCAACTCTGGGCAATCTTACTTTATATGGGATTCCAACTCCCAAAAAGGTTCCTTCGGTGTCAACTTCACCCTTTACTATCCTCTGGCAAAAGGCACTTAACCACCTATTCTGCTATGTTCTTTTTTTTTTTACCTTCTAGGTTACCAAACATTATTCGAAGATCTCAGTACATCTTAGTAACCTCTAGATGGATGGTATTTTTCTTTTGTGAGCTTCCACTAGAATCCCTTCCTTTGATCCTTGACTCTCTTGGAACACAAAGTTTGTCTCTAAACTCCGTCGCTCCATTCTCAATCATAACAAAATCCTTTCGGGTTTCTTAGAGGATATGCTCACTCATGCTCCCTAGAGTTTCATTCTCTTCTTGAGTTTCTAAGATCTGAGTCCTTAGGTCATTTACTATGTCCACTCTACTCATTATAAGACTATGTGGGATCATAAACACCACTAGACTCAAATTCCTAAAACTCTCGAGAAGTTCACTCCATCTTGGACCATCATTTGAGATATATGTAGGAATTTCCTACCTAGTATATCAGCCATTGCAGTGGCTTTACCCTGATGATACTATAACTCAAAGTTATGATCTTTTCACCATAACTAAGTTCTCCTTAGCATTCCATCCATCATTTTTGCCTCATGTTCAATTCTTTCTTATCAAACAAGTATTTCCAACTCGTAAGATCACTAAACATCTTAAACCATCTACTAGCTTAACATGTACCATACCTATAAAGAGTTTTGCTTCTCTCTTAGGTGGTACTCATTCATCTTTATAGGAATTTATTCTAGATGTCTTCTTATCACAAATATATTCTCTAAGACTTGCTCAACTTCCATATACTAGGAGAAAAGGAAAACATATCCTTAAATCTCCTTCACTTAGAAGTTGTTCACTTGTTTAGCTTTTAAAACATAGACTCTAAAGAAATAGGCATAGAAGAATCATCAAATGAAAACCTTAATATTTTATCAGATAAATTCAAAACCATGTCTAATCTAACGTTCACGTTAAGAAGAGATAAACTGATAAGATTCACAAAAGGAAATCCTACCTTCTATCTTTACACAACAATCTACACTTACTAAGGAAGTTGTGACTAGCTTTCCTGTTAGTGTAGACAAGGATAAGACATGAGGAAACTCAACATAGGTAAATATGATCTCTTTATATACTCATATGAAATCAATGAGTGGGAATACTCTTGAATCATATATTACAACTTAGAGATCATCATTAACTATATCTTTATCTCATGAAATCAGGAATCTAAGCCATCTCCTTACTACTCAGAGTATAAACTCTTACTTTAACTTGAACTTTGAGGTTAGGCACTACTTCCAACTTCTATATACACTTATTTAAAAGTGCTCTGATTAGCCATAAGTATAACATACTATTTGGCTAACTCAACTAGGTCTGCCCCCATGTGAACTCCTTTATCTATCACACTTTGGTCTCTTCACTTTTTAATGTAACGGCCACCCACTACTTCTAGGGTACTGTCACATCTACTAGGATATTGTCTGGCATTGGCATGGAAATTCAATTCCCACCTTCGGTTTGCAGCACTTCCTAAGATTTGAACCCGTGACCAATTATTTTGTTTCCATTAAAAGAAACACCTCTCACCAGTTGAGTTACAGCTCAACTGGTTTTTATCTTGAAGATAATTAGGTCTAGAAGCATACTTCTTATACCCATTATCTTCTCTCTTCCTCTTGTGGAAACCTTGCGACTATTGCTCAAGTAGAGGCTAGCTATAGGAACCCTCAACTGTTCTCTTTGATTGGCACTAATAGTACTATTCTACCTTTCTTTGCCTGTTTCAACTAATCAAATAACTCTTATAGTATGCTCCATTAATCTTGAACTCTTGCCAAACAAATAATTACCTTTATTTACTCGGTTAACTTAATATACCATTCTGTAATGGCCTATTCGAATAGTTCTCCATCTATTTGATCACCTTTGAAAGTATGTTATTCTGAATTACTACTCGAAAGCTAACATCATTTTTCAATTAACATTAAAATCTTACTTAATCAAATAGTACACTTAGTCTACCTGATTAAGGCTAGTCTGTCTCTCCAAACTGTGCCAATCGAATAGCTCTCTTAGTCTATTCAATTAGCCTTGAAGTCCATGCTATTCAAACTTTGCCTACTTGGTAACTTTGGCTCACTACTGAGATCTTGCAAATTCAAATAACTGGTGTAATAAAAACCTGATATCATCTATTCTCTTCGAGTTACTGCTTTAGTCTGATTTGAAAAGAATATTGTAGGACGACAAACTAAAAACTTTCAGAACAATGACTTTCTTATTCTTTCACTTTTCTACCAATCTTTTATTCTACAAGTATTGAATGACACCATAGCTCATGTAGAAAAGGATTTGAAAATTAACTTCACTTATTCATGATTTTACTTTGAGTATCATAAAGAACTCGATACTATCCATCTTTCGTCAACCTTCATAAACAAAGAATGATGAGTACTGAAAAACGAACGCCACAACCCCTTAACTCAGAGTTCTATGGGTTGAAGTTCAATTATGTAACTTGCCCTGTACTTGTCGTTTACTTCTTCGAACTTAGGTATTTACTGATGCACTAACATGCCACCATATTCAAGTCTTGAGTGTAATACCCCTACATTTAATAACTGCGGCACAATCGTCAATATACCACAGTCATTAAATTTAGGCGTGCTATAGCTCAACAACAGGTTTACAAATTTAATCATTGTCCATATAAAGAAAATATGAGCCACGAATGAAGTATATTTATTACACAACCATAACATCCTCCAAAGAGAATTATATTCCAGATATATAGCATAATATAGTAACACATACAAAATGTAAAACATACTTGTCCAACGACATATATGCTGTAACACCCTTGTGGGGATGTCACATATATAAAGAAAATAAAATAAAGATAAATAAAATCAACCCAAGTTGTAAAACATTTGTTATATAATAATATGGATTGTAAAATTTTTCCGGTTAAACAAAATATTACGAGATAAAATAACACGGAACATAAAATAAGCACACTGTCATCACACATAATATAATACATATGGTTCCATCATAGGTTATACAAATAATGTACAACTATAAATATTTAAAAACCAAAACAATAAATAAAGCAGTAAAAAGTCAATATATACAAACGCAGACGCACCCAAGTACACATCATAAATATCTAACCCTCTGAAGGATCACTCTCAGATGAAACTTTAGGTGATAGATATCCAGGATACCTCGACCCTCTACGGACACGAGTCCGTGCAATCGATACACTACTGATCTCACTAGGAGCCTCAAACATACCACCCCAATGACGCCTAAGAGATAGCGGCAACTCCACGTGTAAGTACAACATGGTGGAAAAGATCGGCACTCCATCAAACTCCGTCCGTATGGTCACAGTCAGACGCCCTACGTACGTCACCGAGTCTCTATCCTCTCGCTGACGCCAGGCTTCAGAGCCTCCGTGAAACTCAAGTTGCACGAATCCAAAGAATCCTGGTAGTGTCATACTCACACAATCAATCCAAAGGATATGGATGATCAGATGGTTCTTGATCGTAGAACTGATCTTCGGCTTGCTGCTCTTCCTCCTCCTCGGGATACTTACACTCGAGAGGTTGTTCCTTTTCCTCAAACTTTTTATCACATAATTAAAAATATACAGATAACACATACAGGAAAGAGGTAAGACAATTTATATCACCACAAACATGGTAAAATAAGAAAACGACAATACAACAGGTATAACAGTTCATACAATATAACATACTATAATAGCATAAATCATAATATCATGTAATACATAAATTCAATACAACAACAACATATAATGATACAGATAGATAAAATGGTACAAATAAATAAAATGGTACAGATAACAACATTAAAATGTATAACACATAAATGTATGAAATGTGACTCAACCCTACTCCATGGAGCTAAAAACACAGACATCAGAGAGAATGACCCGCAAAATCTATTAGTACCGTCGACCGCCCATAACTATTTACATTTGTCTCACGTTGCGTCTATAGCCCACTGTCAAAACGTCGTGGTGTAGCACACTGTCATAACGTCGTGTCACTACAGGCTTGTACTAAATAGATTTCACAAGATCGTGATTAAGTATAGTGCGTGTCGAGTCCATTAGTGTGTTGTCAGTTACCACGGCCCAAAGGAGCGACCAACTGTCCACAAATGGAATAATCCGCACACTAATGTCTCCAAGTTCATTCAGCTTGAACCACACTACGCTTATCACACCGACAACACGATGTAATTCACCTCGTCAATCAATCCACCAATTATCAACCAAATTGGCACAACTCAATGGATGATAAAAATTACCAAAATACCCTCAATGGCAAAAATTACCAATATGCCCTCAATGGCAAAAATTACCCATATACCCTCAATGGCAAAAATTACGAAAATGCCCTCACTGGCAAATTTCATATATACATTATGTCCCATATACCCTCAATGGCAACTTTGGCCCGAAAGAAAAACTGCCCTCAATAGCATAGAAATTTTATTCCATTTTCAAAATTTTGTCGTTTTATAAATAAATATATTTTACTATTTTTGAAATGTCCCACAAATGTTTTCTCAATCGCGTAAGATTTTAAATTACTTTATTGTCCGCTTTCCTTAAAAATCACTATTTAAATAAACAAAAAATAATATTGAATACGTTTCCACCATACTTATATAAATTATATTGGATATCTTTTCTATCTTATTTGTCGACTTTTAGAAAAAATTGATAGTATTTTGCTTAGAAAAGGTATGATAATGGTTTTCTAAGTTTTCTCAGTAAAATTTCCTTTTATTTATATTATAACCATTTAATTATACTTTTGAAAACAACTAACGAAATTAAAATTAGAAATTTTACCATTTTTCAAAACATTAAAATGATTAGTTTCAACTTTTTAACTTAATCTAATCATTTTTTTAAATACTCATTGTAATAAAATTCCTTTTAGCATTATTACTTAACCTTTTGGAAATAATTTTAATAATCAAAACATTCAACTTAGGCATGTTGGCGAAATTTTTGATATTTGATCTTTGGATCATTTTTCTTCTTCTAAATCATGTTGCACTTTGTCATTTTACCTAAGTCAATTAAATCACTTTTTAGAAAATTGTTGAGAACATTTTTGTTCCCATTTTAGGTTGAGGTCGTGAGCTTGATTTTGTGTTCTTAAACAATCAAACTATTTACATCCTATTATCCATGTATTTCTAACAAATTTTTAAAGCTTGTAGACATACATATTGAATACGTTCACAAATAGGAAAGCTATTAAAACAAACACACAAATGAATCCTTATGGATTCAACAATCACAAACAATTCCATTTTTCATACCACCACCCAAGTGATAATTCAAGTTATATTGGATATCTTTTCTTTCAATTTCTTCTTCAAGACACCTATCAAGTTTAACAAATTTCTACAAGTTATCAACATGGAGAAAAAAAACCATGATCAATCATTTAGAACTTTGAAAAAGAATTTAGAAATGAAAAGCTAGGATTTTCACCTTCAAGGTATGAATCTCCCAATAGTTTTCAAGCTCAAGATGATTTTTGCAAGAACTCTCAAAAGATTTTCTTAGAATTGTGTTTAGGTTTAGAAAAGTAGGTTAAAATTTTGGGTTTGGTGAAACTTCTAACGAATGGTGCTTCAAGATAACATCATGGAATTTTTTGGAAGAGAGAGAGAGAAAAATGTTAGAGAATGAAATGATTTTTGCTCTCCAAAGTGAAGCTTGGCCGTGGAGTTCAAAAGCTACCCTTGGTTTCCATCCAAGCCTTTGATAAACATTAAAACTGATCAGTTTCAACTTGTTTAACTAGTCAAAACCTAATTAAGCATTTTATTTATTAAGCTACCACTCCAATACGTTATTGTTTAGCTAATCCCGTAAAACATTCCTTTTAGCATTAATTAAATTAATAATAATATAAAAATTATTTTATTATACAATCAAAAATTCAACTTAGGCATTCAGATGGGTTTAAATTATCCAAAACTTTGATAATTAAAATAAGATTTCTTTGGATATTTTTTCTTCTTCTAAAATCACACAAAAAGTTCAAATAAAATCACACTTTGTCATTTTACCTAAAAAAAACAAATAGTCAAGTACAAAGACATTATCTTAAAGTTGAAAAACAGAAAATGCATACCTTTGGGACACAACGGTAATTCACCCAAAAGTTTAGAGTGTTACACTCTTTTAGAAAATTGTTATAGAACAAATTATTGCTCCTCATCTTGTCTTCCAAATTCTCTCCCAGTAGTTCACCGTCGTGATTCCATATGACCTTTGTGATCATCTTCCCTTGAACTTTACTTTTCTATCCTCCTCTATTCTAATAGGTAAACTCTCGTAAGTCATATTCTCCTTCACTGCACTGTTAGTATAACCTGCATTCATATATTTCTTAGCCGGGATACATGAAATACGTCATATAGATTGGATAGAAAAGCGGCAAGGCATCTTTATTCGATGGATAATCTCCAATGAACTTAGGAGTAAGTTTCTTAGATTTAATAACTCTTCCGACACCTGGTCGTAGGAGTCACTCTTAGAAATATATGCTCACCCTCCTCAAATTCAAGAGGTCGCCTTCCAACTATTTTGTCCGCTTTGCGTTGTCTTCATCTTCTCTTGTATCATCTTTACCTTTTATGTAGTCTGTTGTACAAGATCTGGTCCAATAGTCATACTCTTCCCATCTTGATACCAACACAAAGGTGTTCGACATCGTCTTCCATACAATAACTCATAGGGTGCCATCCCTATACTCGAGTGAAAACTATTGTTGTAATTGAATTCTATTAAAGATAAAAATTCATCCCAACTCCCTCGTTGCTCCAAAACACAAGCTCGTAACAGATCTTCCAAAGATTGTATAGTTCTCTCTGTTTGACCATCTATCTGTGGATGATAAGTTGAACTCAACCACAACTTAGTTCCCATGGCTTCTTGTAAACTTCACCAGAACCTCGATGTAAACCTCGGATCTCTGTCAGAAACTATACATGTAGGCACACCATGTAATCTGACAATCTCACTGATGTATATTTGGGTTAATCTTTCTAACGAATATTTAATATTAATTGGCAAGAAATGAGCCGACTTCGTAAGTCTATCGACTATAACCCATATTGAATAATGACCTTTCCTCGTCTTCGGCAATCCGGTAATAAAATCCATTGAAATACTATCTCACTTCCACTCTGGAATAGCTAACAGTTGCAACATACCAGCTGGCCTCTGATGTTCCACTTTTGCCTTCTGACAAACTAGACATGACGCCACACGTTCCGCTACGTCTCTTTTCATCCTTGGCCACCAAAACAACTTCTTTAAGTCTTGGTACATCTTGATCATTCCCGGATGCAAACTCAAATCACTAGTATGAGCTTCATCTAGAATCCCTTTCTTAAGCTCAGAATCATCAGGTATACAAATCCTTCCCTTGGATTGTAAGATTTCATCTGTTCCTTCTTCCACCGTCGCCTTATGACCTTGCTTTAACAATTCCCTTTCATTTTGCAAAAACGGATCTTCCTTCTGTTTATCTCGGACTACATCAAGAAATTCATTTATGATCATCACCTTCCATAGGCGAATTCTTCTAGGTACAAATTCCACTGATAACCATAAATCTCAATAATTTATTAATCAATTTTTCCTCCTTTATCATCATCGCCGAGACACTAATCACCTTTCTGCTCAAGGCGTCAGCTACCACATTAGCTTTTCCTGGATGGTATTGGAGTTGAAAATCATAATCCTTTAAGAATTCCAACCATTGCCTTTGCCTCATATTCAATTCTTTCTGATCAAACAAGTACTTCAAACTCTTGTGATCGCTAAAGACATTGAACATTGCTCCATACAGAAAATGCCTCCACACTTTCAGTGCAAAAACCACTGTGGCCAATTCCAAATCATGTGCTGGATAGTTCCTCTCATGAACCTTCAACTGTCGAGAAGCATACGCCACAACATTCCGATTTTGCATCAATACGCATCCTAACCTTTGGTAAGAAGCGTCACAATATACATAAAAAGTTTCCTTAGAATCTGGTAAAATTAACACTGGTGTAGTTGTTAACCTCTTCTTCAATTCTTGGAAACTGGCTTCATGTTCTTCCGTCCACTCAAAAGCTTGACTTTTCCTCGTGAGCTGCGTAAGCGGTCCAGCAATCTTGGAAAAACCTTCGATAAACCTCCCGGTAATATCCAAAGAAGTCCAACAAAACTTCAACTTCATCACCATCTTAGGTCTTTCCCACTGTAAAACAGTCTCCACTTTCGATGGGTCTACTGCAATACCTTCTTTTGAAATCACGTGACCAAGAAATTGGACTTCCTCCAACCAGAACTCACACTTTGCCAATTTCGCATACAACTTCTTTTCCTTCAAAATCTGAAGAACAATACCGAGATGTTCAACATGCTCTTCCTTAGATTGAGAATAGATCAGAATGTCATCGATAAAAATAATGACAAATCTGTCTAGATACGGATGAAAAATCCTGTTCATATAGTCCATAAATATGGCAGGAGCATTCGCCACCCCGAATGGCATTACCTAATACTCATAATGTCCATAACGAGTTCGAAAAGCTGTTTTAGGTTCATCTTCCCCCTTAACACGAATTTGGTGATAACCTGATCTCAGATCTATTTTAGAAAATACCACTGCTCCCTTCAACTGATCCATCAAATCGTCAATTCTTGGAAGCGGATATTTATTCTTGATAGTCACCTAATTTAACTGACGATAATCCATGCAAAGTCGAGATGTCCCGTCCTTCTTCTTGACCAAAAGCACTGGTGCTCCCCATGGTGAAACACTAGGTCACACAAACTGTTTTTCTAACAAATCCACCAATTGTTGTTTCAGCTCCACTAACTCTGTTGACGATATCCGATACGGTGCAATTGATATAGGACCTGCTCCCGGTACTAAATCAATTGAAAACTCGATCTCCCTCTCAGGTGGCAAACCAGGTACGTCATCAGGAAAAATCTCTAGAAACTTATTGACAACAGGAATAGTATTCACATCTTTCTCATTCTTGACTTCTAGAGAAGACAATACCATATATCCCTGTGCTCCCTCTCTCAACAATGACTTGACTTTAACAGCAGTCAAGAATCCAAACTCTTCTTCCTTAGGAAAAACTATAGTTTTGCTTGCACAGTCTATAAGGATATGGTTAGAAGATAACCAGTCCATCCCTAGTATTACATCTATCTCTACAAGAGGCAAACAAATCAAGTTGACCGTAAACACACGGTCCTTTATAACAACAGGACAATCCAAACATATCTTAGACGTAATTACAGGTTTAGCAGTCGGTGTAGAAACACTCAATTTAACATTCAGAGAAGACACAGGCAACTTCAATCTTTCCACACAATCATATGCAATAAATGAATGTGTTGCACCAGAATCATATAACATAATCAGAAGATTACCTCTAATGGCACCTTCTCCCTGAATAAGGTCATCAAACTGAGAAATTTCTGTTCCAGTCATAGTATATACTCGCCCTCCAGACCTCGGTTGAGTACTTCCTGACCTTGGTTGAATAGTACGAACATTTCTCATAGCTGGCTTCCTCTCTGGCTGAGTACAATCCCTAGATATGTGCCCAGGATGTTTGCAATTAAAACAAACTGTTCCTCTGATAGAGCATTCATTAGAAAGATGGCCCTTCTTTCCACACTTAAAACATATTGGCGTGAACGCCACCCCCTGTCCAGCTCTATTACCACTAGTATTGCCCCCAACTGGCGGTCGTTGAGGTTGATTTCCTGGTGGTCTAGAATACGGCTTGCGCTGAAACTGACTATTATTACTGCTACCACCCCTCTGAAACCTTGCTGGTCCAAAGTTACGGTTTCTCTGATCTCGTGACGGCTCTAATTCCTCGAGTCGTACACACGCATCAACCAAAGCATGAAACTGATTCATTCTCAAGGATAGAACTCCTCGCTTCAGTTCCACTCTTAACCTTGACTCAAACTTCTGACATCTCCACGCATCATCCGGTCGAGTTTGAGCATAATCTGAGAACTGAGACAAGCTCTCAAATTTAGTAGCATACTCATTCACAGTCACATTACCCTAACGTAAACCAAGAAATTCCATCTCCTTGGCATGTCTAGCACTCGCAGGAAAATACTTCTCCAGAAACGCATCAGAAAATACCTCCCATGTAATTTTTGTTCCTTCAGCCTGCAATAACTGGCGGGTTCCTCTCCACCAATGTTCTCCGTCTCCACTAAACATAAAGGCTGTATACGTCACTTTCTTATCATCTGTACATCTCATTCCTTCAAAGATTCTCTCCAAGTCTTGTATCCATTGACTCGCTTTCTCAAGATCAACCTTGCCTCTAAACTGCGGCGGATTGTTACGCCTAAATTCAGATAAATTTAGGGCATCAGCAGTAGCATCTTGTTGTTGAGTTGCTCTCATGTTCTGCTGAGTAATTACTTCGGCCATTCGTTGCATAGCCTCAACAGTTACAATCATTGAATCCACAGCACGATTTACATTCGCATATGTTCCTCTTCCGCCAGACATCTTCTTTCTTCAAACATAACAAAGCAAAGCAAAGTTAGATACATCCTTTCGGAAGTAAATCACAGAGAATCACACAGCACAAACAAAAACAGACCCAACCACAACCCCAAAAGACTCTAACTTGGGCTCTGATACCAACTAATGTAACACCCTTTGTGGGGGATGTCACATATATAAAGAAAATAAAATAAAGATAAATAAAATCTACCCAAGTTGTAAAACATTTGTTATATAATAATATGGGTTGTAAAATTTTTTCGGTTAAACAATGAATATTACGAGATAAAATAACACGGAACATAAAATAAGCACACTCATTATCACACATAATATACATATGGTTCCATCATAGGCTATACAAATAATGTATAACTATAAATATTTAAAAACCAAAACAATAAATAAAGCAGTAAAAAGTCAATATATACAAACGCAGACGCCCCCAAGTACACATCATAAATATCTAACCCTCTGAAGGATCACTCTCAGATGAAACTTCAGGTGATAGATATCCAGGATGCCTCGACCCTCTACGGACACGAGTCCGTGCAGTCGATACATTGCTGATCTCACTAGGCGCCTCAAACATACCACCCCAATGACGCCTAAGAGATAACGGCAACTCCACATGTAAGTACAACATGGTGGAAAAGATCGGCACTCCATCAAACTCCGTCCGTATGGTCACAGTCAGACGCCCTACGTACGTCACCGAGTCTCTATCCTCTCGCTGACGCCAGGCTTCAGAGCCTCCGTGAAACTCAAGTTGCATGAATCCAAAGAATCCTGGTAGTGTCATACTCACACAATCAATCCAAAGGATATGGATGATCGGATGGTTCTTGATCGTAGAACTGATCTTCGGCTTGCTGCTCTTCCTCCTCCTCGGGATACTCACACTCGAGAGGTCAATTCCTCTTCCTCAAACTCTTTATCACATAATTAAAAATATACGATAACACATATAGGAAAGAGGTAAGACAATTTATATCACCACAAACATGGTAAAATAAGAAAACGACAATACAACAGTATAACAGTTCATACAATATAACATACTATAATAGCATAAATCATAATATCATGTAATACATAAATTCAATACAACAACAACATATAATGATACAGATAGATAAAATGGTACAAATAAATAAAATGGTACAGATAACAACATTAAAATGTATAACACATAAATGTATGAAATGTGACTCAACCCTACTCCATGGAGCTAAAAACACAGACATCAGAGAGAATGACCCGCAAAATCTATTAATACCGTCGACCGCCCATAACTATTTCGCTGTCTCACGTTGCGTCTATAGCCCACTGTCAAAACGTAGTGGTGTAGCACACTATCATAACGTCGTGTCACTACAGGCTTGTACTAAATAGATTTCACAAGATCGTGATTAAGTATAGTGTGTGTCGAGTCCATTAGTGTGTTGTCAGTTACCACGGCCCAGAGGAGCGACCAACTGTCCACAAATGGAATAATCCGCACACTAATGTCTCCAAGTTCATTCAGGTTGAACCACACTACGCTTATCACACCGACAACACGATGTAATTCACCTCGTCAATCAATCCACCAATTATCAACCAAATTGGCACAACTCAATGCATGATAAAAATTACCAGAATACCCTCAATGGCAAAAATTTCCAATATGCCCTCAATGGCAAAAATTACCAATATGCCCTCAATGGCAAAAATTACCCATATGCCCTCAATGGCAAAAGTTATGAAAATGCCCTCACTGGCAAATTTCATATATATATACAATATGTCCCACCTGACAGTACTGTTTCACAATCTGTCCGGGTCTATCACTTTGGCCCGACAGTAAAAACTTATTGTTTTCGTCAATCACGTAGAAATTTTATCGCGTTTTCAAAATTTCATCGTTTTTACAAATATTTTTAAATCGCGTAAATATATTTTACTATTTTTGAAATCGCGTACTATTTTTCAAACGTTTTCTCAATCGCGTAAGATTTTTAAATTATTTTCTTGTCCGCTTTCCTTAAAAATCACTATTTAAATAAACAAAAAATAATATTGAATACGTTTGAACTATGTAGAATATTTTTCATACCGTATAAATTATATTGGATATCTTTTCTATCTTATTTGTCTGTTTTTAGCAAAAATTGACAGTATTTTGCTTAGAAAAGGTATGATAATGGTTTTCTAAGTTTTCTGTAAAAATTTCCTTTTATTTATATTATAACCATTTAATTATACTTTTGAAAACTACTAACGTGCTTCAAAATATAAAATGAGCTCTACGTTAGAAATTTTACAAAAGCTACTGTATTTCCTTTTAAACATTAAAATCATTAGTTTCAACTTCTTTAATTTAATCTAATCATTTTATTTCCTCAAAACTCATTGTAATAAAATTCCTTTTAGCATTATTACTTAACCTTGATTGGAAATAATTTTAGAAATCAAAACATTAAACTTAGGCATGTTGGCGAAATTACCAAAACTTTGATATTTGATCTTTGGATCATTTTTCTTCTTCTAAATCATGTTGTACTTTGTCATTTTACCTAAGTCAATTAAATCACTCTTTTAAAAATTGTTGAGAACATTTTGGTTCCCATTTTAGGTTGAGGCCATGAGCCTTGATTTTGTGTTCTTTGGAACACTCATGCAAACCTTAGCATGTTATTCACATCCTACCAATTATCCATGCATTTCTAACACATACAATATTTTTAAAGCTTGTAGACATACATATTAATACAAATCACAAATAGGAAAGCTATTAAAACAAACACACAAATGAATCCTTATGGATTCTACAATCACAAACAATTCCATTTTCTTACCACCACCCAAGGATGATAAGATTCAAGTCTTCCTCTTACCTTAAGTGAAGACAAACACTCTTTCACTCCTTTCTATGGTTTCGGTTTTCACCCCTCCAAGACACCTATCAAGCTTAACAAATTTCTACAAGTTATCAACATGAAAGAAAGCTTAAACCATGGATCAATCATGGCTTAGAACTTTGAAAAAGAATTTAGAAATGAAAAGCTAGGATTTTCACTTTCAAGGTAGAATCTCCCAAGTAGTTTTTCAAGCTCAAGATGATGGATTTTGCAAGAACTCTCAACTAGAGATATTCTTAGAATTGTGTTTAGGTTTATAAAAGTAGGTGGTATAAAATTTTGGGTGGTTGGATGGTGAACTAGGGTTCTTGGCCGAATGGTGCTTCAAGATAGCATCAATGGAGTTTGGTATTTTTTGGAAGAGAGAGAAGAGAGAAAATGTTAGAGAATGAAATGATTTTTGCTTTCCAAAGTGAAGCTTGGCCGTGGAGTTCAATGCAAGGGAGGTGTCCCCTTGGTTGGCTCCATCCAAGCCTTAGAATTGATGAATGGTGAGGATTAAAACTTGATCACCAAGCTTAGCTCTCATTGGCTAACCCAAGCCTTGTCATTAAGCCTTGTCACTAATTAAGCCTAGTCATTAAGCCTAGTCATTAAGCTACCACTCCAAAACGTTAACTGTTTCGCTAAACATGGGTTCTCAAAACATTTTCGTCCATTATCTTGCTTATTTGTCTTGACTAATAAAATAATATTATAATAATATAAAATTATTTTATTATACGATTAAATCCTAAAAATTAAAAGATTACTAACCGTATCATTCAAAATTGGGTTTAGTAAGATCCCCAAATTCAAATAATTAAAATAAGATTTCCCGACTTAGAAAAATATTATTTTCCGTCTCCGAGCAAATCACACAAAAAGTTCAAATAAAATCACAGACAGTAAAATAAAATAGTATTTCATACAGAAAAACAACAAACAGTACAAAAAGGACATAACGGTCATTTATCCTAAAGTTAAAAAACAGAAAATAGTACCTTCGGGACATAACGATAATTCATCCAAAAGTTTAGGGTGTTACATATGCAGCTATCCAAACCAAGCCCATACTAACCCAAACGAGGAAGTAGAAACCCATAACAGGTCCTACTCAAGGGTAGGGTAACGTTCCCAACATACCCAACATGTTCTAACTCCGAGGAAGTAAACTATACGTCGGCACCTCTAAGAAAACTGCATCTCCATGAACCCGCAGAGATTTTGCCTTGCTGCTATCTCAGTCTTCACGGGTCATAAATATGAAACACAAGAAGACAAGAAAGAGGTGAGATCCCCTACATCAAATCCAATATGGCAGCAAGAAAATGATACGAATGACAAAGCCATTCCATACATACAGGTATTACAGATATATTCAAGTTATCAATTTCATAAATATCATCAGAAAGTATATCCCACAATAATATAAATATTGACAACGCTATAACAACAGATATCCAATATAGGTATGTAATGATTATGCCACTACAATATGTGTGTTGACCATGCCACGACAATATGTATACTAACCATGTGTATGCTTACTGAAGCAGTTCCTACTCCATGGAGCTAATACTCAAACCGTGAATTAGCTCCACTCCATGCCCAATTAGCTCCACTAGATGTCTGAAATTGACTTTGAGTTCTTCATCAAAGTTGTAGAGCTCTCTCTTATCTTTCCTACAAGGTAAAATTCATAATTATCAGACATTTAGAACTCAAGATATGGCTAAAATACAGAAACAGTGTAAGACCTGAATAATGCTGAAAAAATCAATTAAGTCCGATTCGAGTTCAAACTTACAAAACATAATCAAATTCAGTCAATTAAGTACATGAAGAGTGTAAATAACTAAACATAAGGGTTTCTTAATGATATTCACTTCCATTTGAACTGATGTGTGATGCCTCTAATTATGCATTGGGAGCTGTTCTTGCACAAAGGGTCGGTAAAGTATCTCATGTCATTTCCTATGCTTCGAGAACTTTAGATCCTGCACAAATCAACTACACCACAACTGAAAAGGAACTTTTAGCAATTGTTTTTGCTTTAGATAAATTTAGATCATATTTGCTTGGTTCCAGAGTGGTTGTGTTTTCAGATCATGCAGCATTGAAGTTTCTCCTGAAGAAGCCCAATGCCAAGGTCTCCAACAGAGAAATTAAGCAGATACTCCAGAAGACAGTCCAACCTAACAGAAAGGACTGGAGCAAGAGGCTTGAGGATGCTTTATGGGCTTACTGAACTGCTTATAAGACACCAATCGGGATGTCTCCATATCGAATTGTTTTTGGAAAAGCATGCCACCTGCCGGTGGAAATTGAACATCGAGCATTCTGGGCGGTGAAAAGGTGCATGCATCTTGTCGTGGGGAAATGCATGCATCCTGATCCAGCCTTCTTAATTGAAAAACAAAGAAGGTAGATTGTATCCCACATGTGAGGCAGCCAGTCGTATTATGGCCACTTGTCCCTTTTGGGAGCCCTATGTTGCGCTGGTCTTGAATGGGTCGAATACTGGTCAACAATGCTTTGGTACAAAGCCAAAAGAGCAAACTACCTCCATCCCAATCTTAAGTAAGTATACACTCATCTTTCATCAAGTTTTTCTAACAATTTCAAAAAAAAAAAAAAAAAAGACGTGATGTCTCGCACTCATGACGCGTAAAGATAAAGATACGCCATGGAGACTGTACATACAGTATGTCATCATTTTCTATTTCTTTTATCTTTGTATCATTTTGTTGTATTTTGATTTTTGTACAGACGATCCTTTGAGCAGGGTCCTTCAGGGGTTTCTAGACTTCTTTACCATGATGGTTTTCTTGAAGTCGAAAAAAAAAAAGAGAAAAAAAAGTAAAAAAGAAAAAAAAAAGATTTTGTGTCTCTTAATTTCAACCTTTTCTGACAACAGCCAACCTACCCTTATAGGTGCAATTATTTCCCTTTCCATTCTTTTTCTTATTTAAACACTCCATTTTCTCCATTTTCCTTCACACTCAGAAACACTCAAAGGGAGGAAGAGTATAGAATGGGGCCTTCTATTCGTAACCTCAAAAATGTCTGTGTTTTTTGTGGGTCGAGTTATGGGAAGGGATTAGAGTTTGTCAACGCAGCTAGCACTCTTGGTCGATCACTTGCTGCGAGGAATATTCATCTTGTATATGGGGGAGGTTGTCGTGGGTTAATGGGGGTTGTATCACTTGCTGCCTTTATAAGAGACAGTCAGGTTTTAGGTGTCATTCCTGAAACTTTAGCTCAACAGAACATCATTGGAAAGACAATTGGGGAGGAACTTAAAGTATCATCAATGCATGAACGCATGAAGATAATGCTTGAAAACTCTGATGCATTCATTGCCTTACCAGGTGGTTTTGGTACTTTGGAAGAAATTTTTCAAATTGTCTCTTGGGCCAACCGAACATCCACCATAAACCCATTGGTTTGTTGAATGTTAATAATTTCTTTGATCTTTTGTTATTTTTTCTTGACAAAGTCAGGAACGTAAATTTATCACTACTTCTAAAGACAACTTCTTATCTCTGCCTCCACTATTGATGGGCTCATTGATAAATTAGAAGCTTTTGAGTATGTACACGATCGTATTAGCTCGAATAGATTGGTCAACAGAAGCAAATGAAGGAAGTAACAAGAAACAAGAGCCCGATCTGAAACTTTCTCTTTAATGGGTTTGATTTAAAAAAAAAATTGTTGTTGTTTTGTTTAGTATGATATGATTGTCATGGACTTATTAAACCAATTAGCGATGGCAGAGTAAGGAGTAATTTTACTCTTGAGACGCATCTTAATTGGTGGCAGAGTAAAGAGTTTTTTAGGTATTAATTAATTAGTATTGAATTGTGGAAGTACTAACATTTTCTTGTTTGATTTCTTTTCAGGGTCTGATGCGGCACTGACAGTGTATTTCTTTTCTGCTTAGCGTTGATTCACTTCTTCTCAGGTTGTGTTGCTCTTTTCTTTCTCTTTCTTTCACATTGAGGACAATGTTATATTAAGTGTGGGGGAGAGATTTTAGCATGTTTCTGTTTCTTTTCGTTTGTTAAAAAAAAAATTTCAAAAAAAAAATTTAAAAAAAAAATTCAAAAAAAAAAAAGAGGTTCATTGCATGATTGAATAATTTTTCTCCCTTCTTGAACTAATATGCTTGGTGATGGATGATTGAATTGATGAATTGAGTTTGATGGATGCATACCTTGTGAGATTTTGAGCCTAATGGATGGATTCAACATTTATGCCATTCTCTTCTTTCTTGTGTGATTTTCACTCATGTTAATGACCACTCTAGAACTTGCTTTGATTCTTTTTGAGGCTACATTTCAATTGCATGCATGAACATGATTGAGGCCCTCTTTCTTAGCTAGTTTAACCAAATAGCCAACCTTGTTTTCAATATGATATCAAGCACTCTTTTGACCTCTCGAAAATTCTCTGATTCCTGCCAACCTTGTATATTTTCCTTTACTTAACCCCTTTGAGCTTATTTGACCATTCCTTGTTTCTAGCTCATTATGTGCCTTAAATGAAAAATCGTGTTCTTACTTTACCTTAGGGAATAAAAGAACATTAGCCTGGTTAATGGATGAGTTTTTGAACAAGTGTGGGGGTGTGTGTACAAAATGGTTGTTGAAAAAAAAAAGAAAAAAGAAAAGAAAGAGTGCCTAAAAAAAATGTATGTATATAGTTATGTTCATATATATAAAAAAAAAAGAGAGAGAAAAGGATTGGGAAATGAATATGTAAAGGGATATACATTAGAGTTGAGATGAACTTTTATGCTTGTTATTTGAACTCAGCTCTCATTTGCTTTTATTCTCTTTGGTATTTATCTTCTCATATCCATTTTATCCTCTTCTGTTACCTTGACCTCACTACAACCTTGAATAAAGTCCTCATGATTTGTGTATGCATGTGTTTTGAGTAGTGGAGAAGTAGAAGATAAGCAAGCTTATGGTAGTGCAATTTTCATGGGTTGAATTGAGTGAAATACCTACCTTTTGAACACTTGAGAGATTGAGAGGGAATCTTGTGAAGATCCATCATTCTTAATTCATTCTTTTCAACTAAGTTTCCTTGCTTGTTGGTTTGAGATGTGAAGAAATCTTACCTCATTTATGCTTTGATCCCTTGAATTTCTTGTTGCTCTTCTTGCTTCATTGAGTCCTTTAGAGTTTTTAGCTTTTAAGTTTGTGTCGTTTGTCTTTGTCTTCTAACTTTAGTTTTATATGTTTTGCCCAGGAGTGCAAAAAGCTAAGTGTGGGAGAATTTGATAATCACATATTTTATTCATTAAGAAACCCTTATGTTTAGTTATTTACACTCTTCATGTACTTAATTGACTGAATTTGATTATGTTTTGTAAGTTTGAACTCGAATCGGACTTAATTGATTTTTTCAGCATTATTCGGGTCTTACGGGATTGTGGCATGGAAATCAGAATACGGGATTTGTGACTGGAACCCGAACAGTGTGTAGTAACCAGAACATAATTCGAGTTTGGGCATATAAAATGGGCTGAAAATTTGTAATCTGAAAGTTAAGACCCAGATTTACAACTTTCATGTCAAGCACAAAACTTGATTCGGGCTCCTTGATGGAGATATTGGGTCTGAAAGTCAAAACAGAGGTGCTGAAACTGGTCCTGAACAGTCTGTAGTAATTGGGTCATATCTTGGGCTGTAGGATGAATTTTGGGTGCTTCCAGAGCCATTGGAAAGCTTAGACAATTTCCTAGAACTTTCATGAAGACCACTTGGCTCAGAAATGACGAAATCAATGAGTTCAGCAATGAATACTTTCGGAGACAAGGAAGCTCACCTACCAAGCTCACCTACCAATCTTACCTACCAAGCTCACCTACCAATCTCACCTACCAAGCTCACCTACTAATTCCACCTACTAATCTCATCTACCCATCTACTACTACTCTGAATCCTCTATAAAAGGAAGCATGTGGAGAGCTCTAAACACAACACACACTTGGTGTTAGAAATAGCTTTTCATAGTTCTTGTATATTTTTCCTTCATTGTAATGGAGAACTAAGTCACTTCTAGTCAATTCGGGACTCTTGAAGAGATTGTGGCTTGGATTCTTGAGACCTTGGTTATGTAATGTGTGAACACTCAATTTTGACCGGACTAAAAAATAAAATGTAAAAAAAAAGAGGAAAATTAATTAAAAAAGAAAAAAAATCAAAAATTATGGCCCACCTTTTAGCTCATTTTACTTAGCCTTTTTTTAGCCTAAACAGATTAAGCTCATCTTAGTCTTAAAAATAATAATAATATAAAAAAAAATAAAAATAAAAATAAAAAAAAAAATAAAAAAAAATAATAAAAAAGGAAGGCAATCGACTCACTTTCACTCAACACAAAGACACACGCACTCTTTCTTCTTCTTTTTTTTTTTTATTTCTTTAATCACACTACACTCCAAATTGCACTCAATTGCACTCCACTCACGGCACTCTCAAATTGCACTCACTCACCTAATTGCACTCACTCACCAAATTATATAACCACTCTGCACTCACTCACCAAATTATATAATCACTCTGCACTCACAATTCACTTTGCACCCACTCTGCACTCACTCACCAAACTACACACACGGCACTTTTGTTTTTTTTTTCTTGCATATCCACTCACACACAATAACAGGGGGAAGCATTGCATTTTTCTGGCTTTAAAAAGGAAAACGGAGGACACACACAGGGGTGGAGGCAAAAGGAAAACTGACAATTTTTTTCTTTCCCTCACGGTTTCACGCAAGAGAGAAACCAGAGCAAGGGACTTCCATTTCTTCATCCCGTAGCATCATCTCCCTCCTCATCTCCCACCATACCACTTCCATTTTTTCCAAAAACAACAGCCCCACCATCTCCCTCATCTCCAAGTCACCATTCTTCACCACCCTTCACACAACCGTAGCACCATTCCCACATAACCACTGCCAATCACTCTTTCCTAATTTATCTACAGAATTCTTGATTCTTCCTTCATGTTTTTTGTTGCCCATTTTGAGTGAAAGCTGAAGCAAAAAAAAAACAGAGAAGAGGAAGTCACCATACGGCTGCCATCTTCCAACCTTCTTTCATACTTTCACTTCCATTTTTCACCTTCCATCTTTATCATCATTTAACTTTGTTATTCTTACACTTTCTCCATTGCTTCTTACGGTAAACATAACACAAACAAAGGCTGAAACAGAGCAGCAAAGTGACGAAAAATAGAGGAAGAAGTGCACACACAGTTGCCATCTTTTCACCCTCTGATTTCCACTTCTTATCTTCCAACTAATCATCCACCCTCATCATCTTCAAGCCTCCAGCAACCACACCTCCATAACCCTTCAACCATCTTCACCCTCACCATTTTTTTCAGCAGCACCATGCACTAAAAAAGGCTCTCCCATAACCACGTGAAGCTTCCCTCCATCCTCACACTCTCCACCAGACCCGTAACTTCCACCCATCCTCTTCACCATTTTCTCTCCAGGAAAACCCATACAGCCACCCACGTAAAGCCTCCGCTCCATCTTCACTTCCCCTCAACAGCCCCTCCACCGTGGCCCATCTTCTACTCATGTAGAAACACTTCCAACCAATACCCGTAGCCCCAACCATTTCCAACCGTGAAGTCACCTTCACTCCACCACTTTTCAGCAGCACCATGCACTAAAAAAGGCTCTCCCATAACCACGTGAAGCAGCCATCTCCATCTTCCCCTTACCTCCACATGAAGCCATAACAACCACCTTAAACCACAAGCTCCATAACCCTTCAAGCTTACTTCACCACCATCTTCCATACCCACCGTATCCACCGTGAACCTCCAAAACCATCCAGCAACACCCCTTCTCCATCAACCAACCCTGTTCATCCCGCACAGCTCCAAGCCTCCAAGCAGCTCCACCAACTCATCACCTCTACCATCAACTTCAACCTTTGCTCATCACGCAGTCCAGATCCGAGCCTCACCCACCGTCCGAGCACCACCGCGTTGCCACCGTCCCCATCCTTCAATATCGTGGTCTCTACTCCAGGCCTCCAGCAAACAGAAGGTTCTCCATTACCTTTTAATATTTTCGTTGTTTTAGTAGTTTAAGTTAATCACTCTTTTTTTTGTTTCGCTGCAGCACATGGGCTTGTAGCCCATTTTAAATTAAGGCTACGTTTGTTTTTTTTTATTTTAAAAAAAAAAGAAACAAAAAAAATAGTAAAAAACAAAAAAAGAGAGAAAATTAATTGCATTCAATAAAATAAAGATGATGCATAAAATACAAAAAAAAAAAAAAAAAAAAAAAAAAAAAAAAAAAAAAAAAAAAAAAAAAACAAATAATAAAAAACAATAATAAGAAAATTGATCAATGCAATGACCACTGATGTTGATTGAATAGCGAATGCTATCTTCAATGTCGTTTGGATCATAAGGGTTTATTGAGTAGCCTAGTGCTAACTTGAACTCTGCATAAGAATAAATTTGTTGTTTTTCAAAAATAAAATCCCTTTTCAAAAAAAAAATATTTTCCTTAATTAAAATCAACTAACTCACACTTATTTTTACAGAACTACGTGACTTTGAGTTCCTCAATGCACCTGAGGGTACGTAGGAGGAGCAAAATTTTCATTCTGTCAAGTTCAAAATTAAATTTTCAAAATTTAGTTCTTTTTTTAAAAAATAAAAAAAATAAAAAAATAAAATATTTACAAAGTCTTTTTTTAAAAGGGGTAAAATAAATAAACTTGAGATTATTAAGTTTTTGCACAATTGACTTAAGGTACCGTCTCAGGACGGGTGTGTTAAGGGTACTGTGGGATTAAGTTTCCACCCTTCCTTAACCATAACCGACTCCCGAATCCAATCCGGTTCCAAAGACCATCTTTTAAAAAAGGGTTTTCCAATTTTTCCTAAATTCGAATAAAATTGGTGGCGACTCCATTTCCATTTTCATAATTTTTAAAATCGCGCGAGTTGCTATTTCCCGCCGCGATCCCGGTCGCGACAGATGGCGACTCCACTGGGGACACTTGGAGAGTCAGACCTGTTGTGGTTAGTTGTGCAAATTTTTAATAATCTCTATTTATTTATTTCACCCTTTTTGTTTTTTTTTGTTTCCATATTTGTTTGTAAATAATTTTTGTTTGATGCTTTTATGTAAATACTTGATAGCATTATTTTGTATATATTTTTAACTTGTATATATTTTTGTACTTATTTGTTGAAACCTTAGGGTAGATGATTTGTTGGCTGGTTGTTATATATGTTTTGCGGGTTGGGGGTAGTTTTTTTGGTCTTTTTAAATTTTGTTGTACAGTTTGTATGCTCCTCACACACGTCACTATCACTTACCTCACACACAAGCTCTATACCCAGGCTCAATACCTTGTAGGATTAAATAGAGGGTGAAGTAGTGTTGCTTTGAGAGACCTTTGGTCTCCGAACAGGCACATGAAAATCCCTCACTCAAATTGAACTCTTTCCGCTTGTAACCTATCATGGGTGAGGATTGAGGACTCTTGCTAGCCAAAGTGTTGGTGACAGTAAGAGACAATCTGGGGACCATGACTTTTTAGAGGTCTAGATCTGTCCTAAAAACCTCGCACTGATAGATTGAACATAGTGACTGTCAAAATTAGAGTCGTGACTTTAAGGAAATCCAACCTTTAAGTTTCACCTGATTAGGGCACAAAGGGAGCGTGCTTCTTCTTTATCTATTCATTTCTCATATCATTCATTCTTTGTTAAAAAAAAAAATCATAAAAAGGGGAATGTTTCATATTGCATTTTCATATCATTTGCATGACATTCGTAGCTTTTTTTTAAACAAAAGAGAAAAAAAAACATGCATTATCTTACATTTGCATGACATTCAAAAAAATCAAAAAAATACCTCATCTTGCATTTTTTTTGTCATTTTCTTGCATTCCAAAAAAAAAAAAAATATACCTTGCACAGTTTCATAGCATTCTTAGTATTAAAAAAATCATGCATTTTCATGTCATTCATAATTTTTGAGAAAAAAAAAGAAAAAACATATACATCTTACATTTCCATGGCATTGATCATCTTTTAAAAAATAAAAAAAAAGAAAAAAAAAGAGAAAAAATGTTTCCAAAGTTCATTCATTTCACCTTATGCATCTCATGCATTTCATTCATTTCATTTTATGCTTCTCATGCATCTCATTCATTTCATCTCAGTCTTTGTTAATAAATCAAACTGGTCCAGGAATCATTGCGCGACCTAGGAAAGAAGAGACCAATCTAACCCGAGTTCACAATACAAGATCTCGGACTAGAATGGCTGCTGATAATTCTGAGACAGGAAGAAACTTGAGTAGGGAGGTCGACGAAGTGACAGGGAGGATAAACGAGGTGTCAGAGAACCAAGCGAGGTTGGAAGCAATATTGCAAGATATAAGGGAGTCTCTCCACTTAATCAGTGGAAACAGGAATGCAAATGGGGTTGAAATGTATGCAAACGTGCCACCAGTAACTGCTCCAATCTACTCGGCCGTAACCTCAAGCATCGCTGCAGGAATCCGCGAGCAACCACCTCAAACAACATCAATAGTCACGCCCATTGGGGAGGGGTACCATGCTCTAGAAGGCGCTCATAATGAAGTCCCTGGTTATGCAGGCCCTACTTGGGAACCACCTCATGTGTCCATTCCAGGACACGTGACTATGCCTTGTTCTGGGAATAGTCATATCATAACTGAGAAGGATAAAATGAAAGAAGCTTGGATGGAGAAAATGGAGGAACAAATCAAGGCAATAAAGGGCCCAAATGCTTATGGACCTCTGAGGATAGAGGAGTTGTGTCCTACTACGGATGTAGTAATCCCCAACAACTTCAAGATTCCTGATTTTGTGAAGTATGACGGGAGCGGCAACCCTCGTTTCCATTTGATCAGTTATGGGACTAAGATGGCTGTTTGGTCTAGGGATGATAAGTTCCTCATCAGTTTCTTCCATGAGAGTCTTACAGGTCCCGCCCTAGAATGGTACCTTCAGTTGGATCGCTCAAAGATCTCTCGTTGGACAGAATTGGCTGACTTATTTATGGACCAGTACAAATTCAATCTGGACGCAGCCCCAACCCGAGAACAATTGAGCTCGATGCAAAAAGGAAATGAAGAACCGTTCAAGCAATATGCACAGAGGTGGAGAGCCTTGGCAGCTCAAGTCCAGCCCCCATTAACATTGTCTGAGATGTGCTCGTATTTCTTGGGGACACTAGGAAACCCTTTTATTGGGACGATGGCTGGAGCAGCCTATAAGGATTTCGCAGATTTAATAACCTCTGGAGAAAGAATTGAAATATTGGCCAAAACTGGGAAGTTGCCAATGAGTAGCACAGAGAATACTACTTTCAAGAAAGGATTCCAACCAAAGAAAAAGGAACCTGAGGTGAATTATATCCAACCTCAACAGAATTTTAGACCGCAATATAGCCCAAGTCATCAGCCATCATACAACCTCAACCCTCACTTTCCATACCAAACACTGCCACTGCCTCATTATCCATCCCACCAAATTATACCGGCCACAAACTTCATCCCAACACCACAATTCCAAGTTAACAATGTCCCCTCGCCACAACCATATACACCAACTCGCCCAACTTATACCCGATACCCAAATGCACCTCCGCAGAATTACCCAAGCCACTCACAACCTCGCCCGGACCTTCAAAACCAAAGTCGCTTTCGTCCTCAAAACCTTCCCCCCTTTCCAAGGTTATCCATTTCGAATGCAGACCTATTCCAAAGGTTGTTTGATGCTCATCTTATTTCGGGAATTCCTGTGCGTCCTTTAGAATCACCATTTCCATCATGGTACAACCCGAACTCAACCTGCAAGTATCACATGGATATCCCAGGGCATTCAATTGAAGACTGCGAGTCTTTTAAGACCGCAGTAAGAAAGTTAATTGCCTATGGGAAGCTTGATATCCAGGAAGAGGCTGGACCCAATATCGTTAACAACCCAATTCCTAATCATGGTGGAAAGGACGTGGTGAATGCTTTAGAGGTAGAAGGGTCATCCATAAGAAAGGTTATGAGCTTGCGTACACCGATGGCAAGGATATTCGAAGGATTGAAGAAAGGCGCTACAATATCACTGCACCACCGCCACGATGAAAGAAGAGGAAAAATATGATGCAGAGTCAAATTGTGCTTATCATTGTGGAGAAATGGGACATGATATTGAGAATTGTTGGGACTTCAAAGTTCGAGTCCAAGGGTTGCTTACTTTGGGAGTAATACAGGTGAGACAAGGATTAGCCTCCTCCGAAGAGGTTAATGTGATCGAACGCTTTGTGCTTAAGGTACCACCTCTCAACCAAGTCTCAACGCCAGAGAAAGTAGTGGTAACAATCAAGAAGTTAGTGCCATTTGCTTATAATGACACTCATTCAGTGCCGTGGAATTATGAAACCAAGGTAGAGACAAAAGGAGTTGGGGAAGAGACTTCGAAGGCCCGAATTGCTGAAGTACACAAGGATGAGGAATCTGTGACTAATATAGTCAGGGTAGGGGAATTACAAGGAGTGGGCGATGCTACGGCCCAGGAGAGTTAGAAAAGGAGAAAATTGTTAAGGAAGGAAGCAGGGAGGAAATGTCAAAAGAAGACGAGAGAGAGAAAGAAGGGGAAGAGGAGTTCCTAAAGATAATGAAGCAGAGCAAATATGATGTGATGGAACAGTTAAAAAAGACTCCGGCCAGGATATCTCTTTTGTCACTCATCTTGACATCTGAGATGCATCGGAAGGCGTTGCTAAAAATTCTAAATGAAGCCTATGTGAAACCCGATGTTACTCCCGAAAGCGTGGTTAACATGGTAGACCCTGTGAAATGCGTTAACATGATCACATTCACTGATGAGGAAGTCATTTCTCAATCTGAGAAGAACCAGCGAGCCTTGCACATAACCCTCAAATGCAAAGGGTACATAGTTGCAAAAGTCTTGATTGACGGGGGGTCGGCGTTAAATATCATGCCCAGGACAACTCTAACATCGTTATCAATAAGTGAGAATGAACTGTTGCCACGAGAGATGGTGGTACGAGCCTTTGATGGAAATAAGAGAGGCATTGTGGGAGAGATAATATTGCCGCTAGAGATTGGTCCAAGTAATTTTCAAGTGCTGTTTCAAGTCATGGATATGGAGCCTGGCTATACCATGTTACTAGGGAGGCCATGGATCCATACCGCCGGGGCTGTTCCTTCCACCCTGCATCAAAGTGTTAAATACATTGAGAATGGGTCGGTCATCACCATACATGGAGAGGAAGAAATTATGCTGTCAAAACCGGTTTCAGTGCCGTATGTGGAGAGTGCAGAAAAAGAAGAGGAGAATATGTGGCATAGTTTCGAAATAGTTGAGACCGGACTTGGTAAAGATGAATCTCTCACACCAAGTGTGAATCAGGTGGTGGCCCGGATCATGGCTAGTAGTGGATACCAGGAAGGAAAGGGTTTGGGTTCAAAGCTGCAAGGTACTCGGTCACCAGTGTCAATCCCAGGAAAGTCAGACAAGTTTGGGATAGGATACGAAGCATCTCTGGAGGAGCATATGAGGAGCATGACTCTTGGAAGAAAGAATGACAAGGGCAAAGCAAAGTATATTCCCCATCTGAGGGAAACATTCCCAGCACCGGCCGAGGTGATTATGCCTGATGAGGTCATTCACCGCCTCACTATCAATGCTTTGCATAAAGAGAGCCAAGAAGAGTACAAGGCAATCCGTCCTGTTGCTGATGAGGAGCCGCTGAAGAACTGGAAATCTGAACCAATTATTGATGTGATTGTTTCAAAGTAATTGTCCTGTCATTTTGTGAAACAGATGTTTAAGTTGTTCTGAACTTATGGTTTATGTTATTTGAGACATTGATTAAATGAACTTGCATGAATATTCAGCATCTCTCTTCGTTGCACTTTCTGACTTATCCTTTTGCATTTACCATTTTTCTTTTTGCATTTCCGTACCATATTTTGTTCTTCCTTTGTCATTCCTACTTTATTCTGCTTTTTCAACTCCACACAAAATGGCTTTCCAGGGATCTGAGTTTCGTAGAAAGTTTGCCTCATGAAAGGGACTTCGAAAACTCATCAATTGATTCTCCTGCAATGTTTGATGAAGAAGACCTTGGATCTGGGGAAGAGGAAGATGTTGTTGAAAATTTTTCAAAATTACTGGAGTACTCAGAGAGGGGATTTAACTTGAATGGCGAAGGAGCAGAGGTGGTCAACATGGGGACAGAGGAAGAGAAGAAGGAATTGAAAATAGTGGAAAACCCAGAGTTCGGAGAGATGATCACGCTATTCAAAGAGTATATAGATGTTTTTGCTTGGTCTTATCGGGATATGCCAGGGTTGGACCCAGAGATAGCATCGCACAAAATCCCGCTATACCCAAATGTTGAGGCAAAGAAACAAAAATTAAGGAGGATGCATCCTGATATGTCTCTGAAGATCAAGGAAGAAGTGACTAAGCAGTTAGAAGCAGGGTTTGTGGAAGTGTCAAGACACCCAGAGTGGGTAGCTAATATCGTGTCAGTGCCTAAGAAAGATGGAAAAGTCAGAATGTGTGTGGACTATAGAAATCTGAATAAGGCTAGCCTGAAGGATGATTTCCCACTCCCTCACATTGACGTTCTGGTTGATAACACTGCTAAGAATCACAGGTTCTCATTCATGGACGGATACTCAGGGTACAATCAAATTCCCATGGATGTCAATGACAAGGAAAAGACCACTTTCATTACTCCTTGGGAACGTTTTGTTACACGGTGATGCCGTTCGGGTTAAGGAATGCTGGAGCTACTTACCAACGTGCTATGGTGGCACTGTTTCATGACATGATGCACAAGGAGATTGAAGTGTACGTGGATGATATCGTAGCTAAGTCTAAAGAAGGAGAAAGTCATGTGGCAGTCCTGCGTAAGCTGTTTGAAAGACTCAGAAAGTACAAGTTGAGGTTGAACCCTGCCAAGTGCGTTTTTGGA
The DNA here is from genome assembly GCA_029884605.1 of Ormosia emarginata. Classification (NCBI taxonomy): domain Eukaryota; kingdom Viridiplantae; phylum Streptophyta; class Magnoliopsida; order Fabales; family Fabaceae; genus Ormosia; species Ormosia emarginata. The sequence continues at coordinate 17,603,761 of JAQQTP010000074.1, read as the reverse complement.
GCATCTACTGGGAAATTACTTGGATTCATTGTTAGCAGAGAAGGAATAAAGGTGGATCCAGATAAAACGAAAGCAATACAAGAGATGTCTGCCCCTAAGACGGAGCGTGAAGTGCGAAGTTTTCTCGGGAGACTCAATTACATTGCTAGATTCATTGCTAACTTAACCAGCACCTGTGAGCCTATATTCAAGTTGTTGAAGAAGCATCAACCAGGCAAATGGGATGAAGAATGTCAGGAAGCTTTTGATAAGATAAAGGCTTATTTAATGAATCCTCCTGTTTTGGTACCCCCTACGCCGGGTCGTCCTTTAATTTTGTACCTAACTGTATTGCCAACCTCGATGGGGGCAATGTTAGGACAACATGATGAATCTGGAAAGAAAGAGCAGGCAATTTATTATCTGAGCAAGAAATTTAATGACTGTGAAGCCCGATACATGGCAATGGAAAAAACATGTTGTGCTCTAGTATGGACCTCAAAACGGCTAAGACAATATATGCTCTATTACACTACTTGGCTGATCTCCCGAATGGACCCGCTGAAGTACATATTTGAAAGCCCTCATGTCTCGTTAAGAATCTCAAAATGGCAAGTGATGCTATCAGAATTCGATATCAAGTACATGACTCGAAAATCCATCAAAGGAAGTACAATTGCGGACCATTTGGCTGAAAACCCTCTTAAGGGTGGACAGCTAATAACGTACGAGTTCCCGGATGGAGAGATATTGATGACGGAGGAAGGAGAAGAAGAAGAAGAACCAGGATGGAAGATGTATTTTGATGGAGCGGTTAACATGCATGGCAATGGCATAGGAGCCGTGGTTGTTTCACCAACTGGAAAACAATATCCAGTCACTATCAAGCTGGAATTTGAGTGCACCAATAATATTGCAGAATATGAGGCCTGTGCTAATGGTTTACAAGTCGCAATTGACTTGGGGATCAAACAGTTAAAGGTATTTGGAGACTCAGCACTCATCATTTATCAGGTGAATGGTGAATGGCAAACCAAGGATCCGAAGTTGATACCTTATCAAAAGTATTTAATCCAGTTGGTTGAGAAGTTTGAGGAGGTGACCTTCTCCCATTTGACCCGAGACCAGAATCAGTTTGCAGATGCCTTGGCCACTTTAGCTGTAATGACCAAGTTGGATATTCATAATAATGTCCAACCCATCCAAGTAAAGACGCACAGTGAACCTGCATATTGTGCTAATGTGGAAGGCGAGCCAGATGGTAAACCTTGGTATCATGATATCAAGTGGTATATTCAAATATAGAGAATACCCAACGAGGGGCAAGTGAGGTGAATAAGAAGACTATCCGTCGGTTGGCGATAACCTTTTTCTTGAATGAAGAGGTTTTGTATAAAAGGAGTCACGATGGTACTTTACTTAGATGCGTGGATGCTTGTGAAGCTCGTCTAATAATGACTGAGGTTCATGAAGGAATCTGTGGAACTCATGCCAATGGTCATATGATGGCTCGGAAAATTTTAAGGAGTAGTTATTATTGGTCCACAATGGAAACAGACTGCATAAATTATGTACGGAAGTGTCAAAAATGCCAGATGTATGCAGATCGAGTCAAGACACCTCTTTTCCCTTTGCATAATTTGGTATCTCCCTGGCCTTTCTCAATGTGGGGAATAGATGTCATCGGGCCCATTAATCCTAAAGCTTCCAATGGTCATCGCTTCATCCTAGTGGCGATTGACTATTTCACCAAGTGGGTAGAAGCTTCCTCTTATGCCAGCATTACTCAAAAAGTGTTTTTGAGATTCCTCAAAAGGGATATTGTCTGCAGATATGGAATTCCAAAAAGGATAATCACAGATAATGGTACCAATCTCAATGGTGCTGAGATTAAAAAGTTCTATGAGAATCTCAAAATTAAGCATTATAATTCAGCTCCTTACAGGCCTCAGATGAACGGTGCAGTTGAAGCAGCAAATAAGAATGTGAAGAAAATTGTTGCTAAGATGGTAGTAAACTACAAAGACTGGCATGAAATGTTACCCTATGCTCTGCATGCATATCGTACTAATATACGATCAAGCACTGGGGCAACGCCTTTCTCTTTGGTATATGGGATGGAGGCTGTCTCTCCAATAGAAATCGAGATCCCTTCTCTAAGAATTCTAATGGAAGCAGAGTTAGAGGAATCTGAATGGGTGAAGACTCGGTATGAGCAATTGAATATGATAGAAGAGAAGAGATTGGCAGCTATTTGTCATGGGCAATTGTATCAAAGCGAGAATGGCGGAACCTTCAACAAGAAAGTTCGTCCCGGGAATTCCGTTCGGGGATTTGGTTTTGAAAAAGTTTCTCCCTAACCAAGAGGATGCCGAGGAGGAAAATGGGCTCCGAATTATGAAGGCCCGTACATAGTCAAGTAGACATTTTCCGGAGGAGCATTAATTTTGCAGAATATGGATGGAGAAGAATTGCCAAGGCCCGTGAATACTGATGTTGTCAAGAAATTCTATGCCTAAAAAAAAGAGAAAAAGCTCGTGAGGTTGAAAACCCGAAAGGGCGACCTAAGCAAAAGTTAGAGCAATTGAAAAAAGAAGAAAAGAAAAAAGAAAAAAAAGAGTCCGAAAAGGCAGTCTAAGCAAAAGTAAGGGCAAATAAATAGGCAACATCTCAAAGAAAATGGGCCTGAAACTCTTCGAGGGATTCACCAAATTGGGGCAATTTTTGATGTGCGTCCAATCAGTTACACGTGGGCAAGTTGTTCACATTGAATTGGCTATACTGGGGCAAAATTTTTGAGGAATTAAAGAGGATTCATGTGCGTTTGAGTTATCAAACATTTACAGTGAATCAATTGAATGAGGAACAAAGAATCAATACTGGGGCAAATTTTTTTTATTTTTCTTGCAACCTTTCTTTTGTCTTTCAAGTACGTGTTTTGTCAAAAAGTCATGTACGATTACATTACCAAAATAACAAAAAAGAAGTTTGTTCATTCAACAAATTTCTGTCCATTCATGAATGCATGTTTACCCATTAATTTATGTCTCAAATAAAATAAACTTAAGGTCAACAATTTGATCTGACAATTTTGCAGCAATCCATCGATGATTAATTTAGATTAAAAGATCTCAGTAATTCAAGATACAGGTTGTGATGTGTTGCCAAGGAGAACAAGGTGGTCAGAAAAATGAAAAAGGAAATGAGAAAATCTAAGGGAGTCTCAGATGACAAGGGTCGAGACGAAAAAAAAGCACGTGAACAAAGGGTTTGATTGGTTAAAGCTTTCCAAGATCGTTGTTGGTTCAAAGGACTTTTGATAAATAAAATAACAAAAAGAAAAAGAAAAAAAAAAAAGAAAAAAGGAGAAAAGAAAAGAGGAACAAAAAAGAGAGGAAAGAAAATTTAAGTCCATGCATTGTAATTTCTGTTGAGCGCATCGGCTCCATGCATTTTAAATTCCTATCATTTAATTTTGAGCGCATCGGCTCCTGTCATTTATTCTTTGAGCGCATCGGCTCCATGCATTTTAAATTTTTGAATGCATCGGCTCATTCCATTGTCATTTAAAATTTCGGGACACAGGTTTGCCCATTGTCATTTAATTTTCGGGACACATGTTTGCCCATTGTCATTTAAAATTTCGGGACACAGGTTTGCCCATTGTCATTTAATTTTCGGGACACAGGTTTGCCCATTGTCATTTAAATTTTTCGGGACACAGGTTTGCCCATTGTCATTTAAATTCTGTCATTTAAATTTTCGGGACACAGGTTTGCCCATTGTCATTTAAAATTTCAGGACACAGGTTTGCCCATTGTCATTTAATTTTGAGCGCATCGGCTCCATGCATTTTAATTTTCTGTTGAGCGCATCGGCTCCATGCATTTTTTTTTCGTTGAGCGCATCGTCAACTACCTAATTGAGCGCGTCACTCACCATTCTATAACCACCAAGACTCACTCACCATGTAATTATTAATCACTTTGCTTGCATTTTAATTTCGTTGAGCGCATCGGCTCCATGCATTTTAATTTCTGTTGAGCGCATCGGCTCCTTGCATATTTAATTTCCTGTTGAGCGCATCGGCTCCTTGCATTTTAATTTCTGTTGAGCGCGTCGGCTCCATGCATTTTAATTTCTGTTGAGCGCATCGGCTCCTTGCATATTTAATTTCCTGTTGAGCGCATCGGCTCCTTGCATATTTAATTTCCTGTTGAGCGCATCGGCTCTTTGCATTTTAATTTCTGTTGAGCGCATCGGCTCCATTCTTTTTTAATTTCTATTGAGCGTCTCGGCTCCATGCATTTTAATTTTCTGTTGAGCGCATCGGCTCCATTCATTTATAATTTCTGTTCATTTTTAATTTCTGTTGAGCGCATTGGCTCCATTCTTTTTTTAAATTTTTGTTGAGTGCATCGACTTCATGCATTTCAATTTCTTGCCTTGTTTTGCATTGCCGGACAAAATTGAAGTTCATATCTTTACTCATTTCTTACGACGATAATTTGAAAAACTATGGTTATTCTTATTATCTAATAAGAAACAAGTAAAGAGAACAATCGTGAACACTCAATTTTGACCGACTAAAAAATAAAATGTAAAAAAAAAAAGAGGAAAGGAAAATTAATTAAAAAAGAAAAAAAATCAAAAATTATGGCCCACCTTTTAGCTCATTTTACTTAGCCTTTTTTTAGCCTAAACAGATTAAGCTCATCTTAGTCTTAAAAATAATAATAATATAAAAAAAAAAATAAAAATAAAAATAAAAAATATATATAAAAATAATAAAAAAAAGGAAGGCAATCGACTCACTTTCACTCAACACAAAGACACACGCACTCTTTCTTCTTTTTTTTTTTATTTCTTTAATCACACTACACTCCAAATTGCACTCAATTGCACTCCACTCACGGCACTCTCAAATTGCACTCACTCACCTAATTGCACTCACTCACCAAATTATATAACCATTCTGCACTCACTCACCAAATTATATAATCACTCTGCACTCACAATTCACTTTGCACCCACTCTGCACTCACTCACCAAACTACACACACGACACTTTTGTTTTTTTTTTCTTGCATATCCACTCACACACAATAACAGGGGGAAGCATTGCATTTTTCTGGCTTTAAAAAGGAAAACGGAGGACACACACAGGGGTGGAGGCAAAAGGAAAACTCACAATTTTTTTTCTTTCCCTCACGGTTTCACGCAAGAGAGAAACCAGAGCAAGGGACTTCCATTTCTTCATCCCGTAGCATCATCTCCCTCCTTATCTCCCACCATACCACTTCCATTTTTTCCAAAAACAACAGCCCCACCATCTCCCTCATCTCCAAGTCACCATTCTTCACCACCCTTCACACAACCGTAGCACCATTCCCACATAACCACTGCCAATCACTCTTTCCTAATTTATCTACAGAATTCTTGATTCTTCCTTCATGTTTTTTGTTGCCCATTTTGAGTGAAAGTCAAGCAAAAAAAAACGAGAGAAGAGGAAGTCACCATACGGCTGCCATCTTCCAACCTTCTTTCATACTTTCACTTCCATTTTTCACCTTCCATCTTTATCATCATTTAACTTTGTTATTCTTACACTTTCTCCATTGCTTCTTACGGTAAACATAACACAAACAAAGGCTGAAACAGAGCAGCAAAGTGACGAAAAATAGAGGAAGAAGTGCACACACAGTTGCCATCTTTTCACCCTCTGATTTCCACTTCTTATCTTCCAACTAATCATCCACCCTCATCATCTTCAAGCCTCCAGCAACCACACCTCCATAACCCTTCAACCATCTTCACCCTCACCATTTTTTTCAGCAGCACCATGCACTAAAAAAGGCTCTCCCATAACCACGTGAAGCTTCCCTCCATCCTCACACTCTCCACCAAACCCGTAACTTCCACCCATCCTCTTCACCATTTTCTCTCCAGAAAACCCATACACCACCCACGTAAAGCCTCCGCTCCATCTTCACTTCCCCTCAATAGCCCTCCACCGTGGCCCATCTTCTACTCATGTAGAAACACTTCCAACCAATACCCGTAGCCCCAACCATTTCCAACCGTGAAGTCACCTTCACTCCACCACTTTTCAGCAGCACCATGCACTAAAAAAGGCTCTCCCATAACCACGTGAAGCAGCCATCTCCATCTTCCCCTTACCTCCACATGAAGCCATAACAACCACCTTAAACCACAAGCTCCATAACCCTTCAAGCTTACTTCACCACCATCTTCCATACCCACCGTATCCACCGTGAACCTCCAAAACCATCCAGCAACACCCCTTCTCCATCAACCAACCCTGTTCATCCCGCACAGCTCCAAGCCTCCAAGCAGCTCCACCAACTCATCACCTCTACCATCAACTTCAACCTTTGCTCATCACGCAGTCCAGATCCGAGCCTCACCCACCGTCCGAGCACCACCGCGTTGCCACCGTCCCCATCCTTCAATATCGTGGTCTCTACTCCAGGCCTCCAGCAAACAGAAGGTTCTCCATTACCTTTTAATATTTTCGTTGTTTTAGTAGTTTAAGTTAATCACTCTTTTTTTTGTTTATTTTAAAGACATGGGCTTGTAGCCCATTTTAAATTAAGGCTACGTTTGTTTTTTTTTTTAAAAAAAAAAAACAAAAAAAATATAGTAAAAAACAAAAAAGAGAGAGAAAATTAATTGCATTCAATATAAAATAAAGATGATGCATAAAATACAAAAAAATAAAATAAAAAAATAAAAATAAAAAACAAAATAAAAATAAAAAAAAAAAAATAATAAAAAACAATAATAAGAAAATTGATCAATGCAATGACCACTGATGTTGATTGAATAGCGAATGCTATCTTCAATGTCGTTTGGATCATAAGGGTTTATTGAGTAGCCTAGTGCTAACTTGAACTCTGCATAAGAATAAATTTGTTGTTTTTCAAAAATAAAATCCCTTTTCAAAAAAAAAATATTTTCCTTAATTAAAATCAACTAACTCACTTATTTTTACAGAACTACGTGACTTTGAGTTCCTCATTGCACCTGAGGGTACGTAGGAGCAGAATTTTCATTCTGTCAAGTTCAAAATTAAATTTTCAAAATTTAGTTCTTTTTTTTAAAAAAATAAAAAAATAAAAAAATAAAATATTTACAAAGTCTTTTTTTAAAAGGGGTAAAATAAATAAACTTGAGATTATTAAGTTTTTGCACAATTGACTTAAGGTACCGTCTCAGGACGGGTGTGTTAAGGGTACTGTGGGATTAAGTTTCCACCCTTCCTTAACCATAACCGACTCCCGAATCCAATCCGGTTCCAAAGACCATCTTTTAAAAAAGGGTTTTCCAATTTTTCCTAAATTCGAATAAAATTGGTGGCGACTCCATTTTCATTTTCATAATTTTTAAAATCGCGCGAGTTGCTATTTCCCGCCGCGATCCCGGTCGCGACATAATGTATTTGATTTATATTTGAATTCCTCTTCTCTTTTTCTTCTGTTCTCTTAATCTTGAATGCATGAATGGTGATTCTGTTTATGTTTGATCTGATTTGATCTTGGTTAAAGATTAAGTATTGTGATGAAATTTAGAACTGATTGATCTGAATTAATCACGTAATTGAAGAGGTTAGGTTACTGATTTGTGCCTAGGTTAATTGAATTCGGTGCTTAAATTGACATATATTTATATGAATGGTGCGATTGCAGATTTGTGTTTATCACTTGTCAATTGAATTCTGGACGATTGTCTAATATGAATTCGGATATGATGCAGAGATCTCTGGTTAGATCCAAGTTAACCATTCAAATGTATTTCGGTGTTTGTTGAAAGGTCTATGATTGAATCCACCCAATCTCGGATAGATTTCTCGAATTGATTTTAGTTCTTTTAATTGTTATTTTTCTTCAGATCTTGTCATTGTAATCCTTGAACAATCAAAACCCCCCTTTCTAACTTAACTTGATTTGATCAAATTGCATCTACGATCCTTGAGGAGACGATCCGGTGTTGTTCACTATACTATAAGTTTAGGTAATAACTTCGGTTATAATTTTGACTGAGTTCGGCGCTCGTCATTGACCATGCCACGACAATATGTATACTAACCATGTGTATGCTTACTAAAGCAGTTCCTACTCCATGGAGCTAATACTCAACTTAGAGATGAATGTTCCAAAAAATCTGTCACCCTCAATGACAGTCTACGCTAGACCGTGAAAAGAGATAGTGTTGTCGGGCGCGTAATGCTTTGTGACTTACAATTCTATGAACTAATAGAAATCAATTAACATTTCTGGCTTGAATTATTTCTAAGCCAATGAGAGTTAGTCAATGAAAATGGCTTGAATTTCTAAGCCAATAGGATGGTAGTCCACAAAAATGGTTGGACTAGTTAGTAAGTTACTAGAAAAATCTAACTAAGTTAGTTTAAACCTAACTAAGTTAATCTAGAAAGCTTAAGTAGTAACTAAATGGAACAAACCTAGTTAACTACTCATTAAAGCCTTAGTTAGAGAATGTTCTAACATAATCAAGAAGATAGTTAGTTATCCTAAGTAACTAAATGGTTAGCCAAGTAGCTAAGAAACCTAACTAGATTAACCTATGCTTAACTAGATATCTAAGTGAACCAAGACTTGGTTTGCTCTCCCTTGAGCCATTCGGTTATGGACTCTTCAAGAAGCATCAAGGAGCTTGGTGACTTGATTCTCTAAGCCAATAGGAAGCAAACTTGGAGACAAAACTTTGAAGATCCACCCTTGAACTCATCTAAGGCCATTAGGAGTCCTTAGTAGTCAACTAAGGTGGTCACCTCCTTTGGGGAGCTCCACGGCCAAAGGCTATAGGAAGAGGTAGGTTGACATTTTGCTAAGTTCATTTTCATCTTCATCCATTCTCCAAAGCAAGTTAACCAAAAAATTCTCCCATTTCTTCTTAGTGAAGCTCACAGCCAACACACCATTTCCATACCTCCACTCTTCTAAAATTTCATCCAACACCATTTCTTAAACCTAAACATCATTCTAAACATCTTTCATGTTAAGAGTTTCTTCAAAATCATTCATTTAAAGCTTGGAAACCAACCTTGAAGTTTCTTTCCTACAAGGTAAAAATCCTTGTTTCTTGTTCCTAACTTGATACTTAAAGTTCTAAGCCATGATTAATTCATGATTTTTCTTTTTCAACCATAATTTGTGACTTTATAAATTGTTTAAGCTTGTTAGGGTTTTTCTTGAAGCTATACAAAATCCATAGGAGGAAGTTCAAGAGGAATTTATCTTCCTCAGAGGTAAGAGGGAGATTTAATCTCATCAACCATGTATGGTGGTAAGAAAATGGATGTGTTTGTGGTGAAGAATCCATAAGGATTCATTCACTTGGTTGTTTAAAGCTTTGCCTATTTGTGATTGATTTTGTTTGCAAGCATGTCTATAGCTTTAATATATTTTGTATGTGTTTATAGATGCATGATAGTTATTGTAGGATGTGAATAACATGTTGAGGATTTGCATGAGTGTTCCAAAGAACACATGAAGCTCACTCACGGCTTCACCACGACAAAAGGAACCAAGATGTTCTAAATACTTTTCTAATCATGGATTAGGTGATTTAACAATAATAAATTGGATTAAGAATTTTTATAAGAGATTAAATGATGGAAAATAAATAAATATGATTTATAAAGCAAAGAAGGATTTTTGGCCAATATGCCTACTTATAATGTTTTAATTCAAATTTTTTCCGAAGCATAGATTTATGTAAATTAAAGAGAACTCAATTTGAATGAATTTTAGAGAATAAAAGGAATGGAGTTTTTTTAGAAACTTAATTAGAGAAATAAAGTATGGATGAGAAATAAAATGAACACTTGAAAAGTACAAACGTATAGCTCACCCTTTGAGTTTTGAAGCACGTTAGCAAGTTTCGAGATGTAAATAATGGTTAAGACTAAGAAAGGTAATTTTTAAAGGAAACGATAGAAAATATTAAGTAAAGGATTTTCAAAAGGAAATGTTGTAAATAAAGCTAGAAATAAATATATAATGGAGAAAAATTCAAAATATAATTTAGAACATAAAGAAATATTTTACGTAGTTGAAAATATTAGAAATACCTTACGTGTATTTAAAATGATGATTTTTAAACTACGCAATTTAGAAAACAATTTAAAAACATTACACGATTGAGAAAATAATTTAAAAACACTACGCAATTTTAAAAACGTCAAAAAATATTTTTGCGATTTGAAAACGTTGGAAAAAGGTGACGCAATTGTGAAAATGCGATAAAATATTTATGTGACTAAAAGGAATAGTAGTTTACTGTCGGGTTAAAGTGGTGGACCCGGATATGTGAAAAAATGGTACTGTCAAGTGGTGACATACTATTATGGAAAATACTGATAATGAGGTTATTTGTGTGTTTTGGCTCATGCACATGTATAGATGAATGTGTCAATTTGGTTGAAATTGGCAATTGGCTGACGAGATGAATTACACCATAGTGCGGGTGTGATAGGCGTAGTGTAACACCCCAAACTTTCTATTTATCAAACAGTAATTTTGACAGTTAACAGAATCCTATAGTGATTTCTGTGTACTGTAAAATTATTTTGAATATTCCGTCTGTTTATTTGATCGTTTTGAGTAATTTGCTTCGTGTCAGGAAAATAATAATTTTCGGGCCGGAAAAATTTTACGTAAGTTAATTTTTACTGTTTAGTCTTAATTAATTTATGTAATCTGATTTGATATTTGTGAGTTTTCTAATTTTTGTGATTTTATGTGTGATTTTGAAATTTTTACTGTTTGTGGGCCTCACGAGGTGTATGTGGGCCGAGGTGGCCATACGTGGGCCCAGGTGGGTCCTGCAAAGTGAAAATTTTTCTACGTATAGAAAAATTTGTACTGTTTAGACGGAGACAGGGGATCTTACTAAACCTGAATCTGAAAACAGTTTTAGAAAATTTCCTTTAGTGTATTTTGTACTATATGTCATTATCGAATGATAAAAATACAGTAGATATATTCTTTCATGAGGTTATAACAGATAAAAATAAAATTCTATACTGTTAAGTCTATATTGGTGGTTTGGATATCCACCATCGATTTAATTACCGTTGGAGATTTAATCTTGATTGAATCAACGGTAGAGATTTGATCTTAAAAGTGAATAGGATCAATTATAATCGTTGGATGAAAATTAAATCAGGGGTAGAGATTTAATCTTATAAATGGCTATGACCATTATCAACCCTTGGATGTAGACTTAATCAATGGTGGAGAATGGATCATTAATGACCATTGGATTTGGATTTAGATCAATGGTGGAAAATTGGTCATCAAAAATGACTACAACCATTTTGGACCCTTGGATGTAAAGTTTGAAGGTGTAATCTTGACCCTTCATTTTGGAGACACATTCAATGGTTAGGATTACAAGCCAAAAATGATCCAATGGCTCAAATGAAGTCTTCTATCTATAACCTAAACCTAGTAGCTAATTTAAATCCAAACCATTCTTTTAATCAATGGTTAGGATGGCTTAAAGTGATAGTTATGAAATTTGTCACATTTGGAGTCATGAAGAGGCGGGGGACGGTTTGAAGAAGTAAGGATGAAGGGAGACAACTTAGTGTAGGCTTTTTAGGCCAAAGAAAAAAAAGAATGAAGACAAGCCAAGTGTCAAGACCATTTCCTATTAATCATTAATGATCATGTTTGTCAAACTTCACTTTCCATTCTCTCCAATGCATGCTACGGCAATGCATCCCTTTGAAGATCAAGAAAATTCATTTCTACACTTCATATTTTCACTTCTTCACTTTTTCACTTAAGTTTCAAGAAACAAACCCAAGCAAACTCTATTCTCTCTCCCAAATGAAGACCATTCGGCCAAGCACTCCAATTTTCTCCTCCATCACTCTTTAATTTCATACAACCTAGTTTCTTGAATCTTTACCTCATTCTAAACAACTTTCATGTTGAAGACTTTCTCTAAATCTTCCTTCTTGAAGGACTTTTACTAAGATCAAGTTCTAGAGTTTTTGTTGTTGAAGTGTAAGAAAACTTCATTTATTCTTTTCTTTTTCATGTTCTAAACCATGTTTGATCCATGGTTCTTCTTATTCAAGCTTGATATACTAATTTTCTTGTATTTGTTTCATGTTTAAGAACTTGTGTTGGTGGAGATCTTGTTCAAAACACAAATCAACAAGCTTTTTGGTGGTTCTTCAAGAGGTAAGAGGGAGATTCATCTCACCAACCAAGCATGGTGGTGAGAGATGGTTTTATATTTGATGGATGGTGAATCCATGTGAGGATTCCTATCTATGGTCATGTAATAATTTATGTGTGTTATGTGCTTTGATTATTTTTGCCTATGTTTGATGTGCTTTGCATGATTTACTTGTGTATGCATGCTTAGTATGATTTTTATTTGTTTATATGGTATGCTTATAATATGCATGATGATATATGTTGAATATATTATGATGAATGTATGTTGAAATAAGCAAAATTTTGGCTCCAAAGGCCATGGAGGAGGTCACGGTTTTGAACTTCCAAGACTAAGGTTTTTATTGAAAATTTTCAAGAACTATGGAGTTAATTTTAATCCCTGAACTAAAGCAAATTTCGGTTAAGACATCAACCAAATTGGTGTTCACAAAAATTATATTTTTATAAATGATAAAATTGAATGATTTGAGAAGTAAAGAAAAGAAACAAAAAGGTTTGTTTTGTAAAAAGAATGCACACGGTTTTTGGAGTGGAGTTTTCATGAATTTATTTTGTATAGAAACAAGAATGGAATTTATTTAAGTTAGAAGAAAAATATTTCATGGTTTCAATGGCCATCTATAAGGTTTTGATAATTTAGAAAAAATGTTTTGATGTTATAAAATACAAGAATTTTCAAATAAGGATTTTGGAAAAGGAATTAAAGTGTTATCAATTACGTGAAATGAAATTTTCATGAATAAAAGAAAAAGGAGATTGGAAGTATTGAACTTCAAATTATTTTAAAGAGAATTAATTTTTTTGAAGTAATTTAAAAATATAAAAGAAAACGTTTGTAACTTAAATTTACTAACGTAGAATTTATTTATTGAGTTTTGGAAAATGTTAGGAAATTTAAAGTTAGAAACAGTGATTAAATCAATTAAAGGTGATTTTATAAGATTAAATCAATAAAAAGTGATTTTGAGAAAATATATTACGGAAAAGAATTTTTGACTAAGAATAGGAAGAAAATAAAGTAAGAAATTATATTATTGTAAGAAAAGTCCAAAATAATATTTTTAAAGTTAAGAAATATTTTACGAAGGGTAAAAACGGTAAAAAACAATTTACGTAACTCCAAAACGTAATTTTTAAGTTACGCGATTTGAAAAACATTAAAATGTTTCTACGCAATTTTTAAAGCGTTTAAATATTTTACACGATCGAAATGTTGTAGAAAAATATCGCTAGGCGATTTAAAAATAAAAGAATATTTTTACGCGTTTTAATACAGTAGAAAATTGTTACGCGAATTTTTAAACGTAACAGAAATATTACAAATCATTGTTTACGTAATAAAATATTACGTGACCGTGAAAACGTGACAAAAATATTTTACGAATGAGAAAAACATGGTAATGTGATTTTTTTGTTAATTATACAATAAACTTTACAGTTAAAATCAATATATGAATACTGTACAAGAAATTGAAAAGTTTGCATGTAATTGGCATTAATATATGAACGTAAAACAGTATTTGAACTTGGTATGAGAAATTATGTGATTTACCTTTGGTTGGTAATTGGTGCATTACATATGCATTGAAAATGGCCCGATGGACTGTATATGGCTAATTGCCTAGGAGAAACGTACACCTCTTGAGTTGGTGCGATACGCGTAGTGTAGGTCACTCGTTGACCTTGGGGGCATCGCGGGTGCGGGTTGCTCACAATGGGCGGTTGGTAGCTCTTCTGCGTACCGTGGGTTAGACCGATGCAACACACCGATGATCCTGGACCGAGACACTATTCTTAATCGAGATCCGATAAAGACCGTCGTGTATGTGCTAGATGTGCAAGATATAATTATAGCACTTGGTCTGAGGCACGTGATATCGGCAGATCTTTTCGATCAATTTCTCCGACCTGAGTTTAGCTCCATGGAGTAGGAAATCGAGTCTCTGTGTTCATGCATTAACATAAATGCTTACATCTGTGAGATATAATAGTTGTGAAATATTGATTATGACAATTATACTTTTTAAAATATCTGCTTAGTGTAGTCGGTATTTCCTGTAATTATTAAATGTTAATTTTGATTGATAATATGTTGATGCCATACTTGTAATATGCTGTGTTTATATAGCTTGCTGTTATGTTATCTCTATGCTATCATGTTGGTATTGGCGTAGGTGATCTCACCTCTTTGTATGTATATTTGTATATTGTATTTATAATTGGCTGAAGACATTGAGAAAGAAATAGTACAAGAAGGAGAAGAAGAACTACTTCTCACGTCTGGGAACGCAGAATTTTGAGAAGATGGAGATGCCCAGCTTTCTAGGATACGTGACGATACAGTTTCGTGGAGGTTCGGAGGTGTGGCATGTCCATTTGGATCGACCGTGTATATTTTATATAGGGGACCTGAACATTACTTACAGTAGGCTTTATCAAGGGAACCCCTACTTTAGTGTCAATATTTATGTACAGTTGGAGTTTCCACTATCCATTAGGCAGTACTGGGGAGCTTACTACTGTACTCCTAGTGCGATAAGTATCGTGTCATCTGCTCGGACACCTGTCCGTAGAGCTTCACGTAATAACGGATTCCTATCTGCTGAGGAATCTGAGGAGGACCCATCTGAGGGTTCTGCTATTTAGTCAGACTTGGGCAATATGTTGAGTCTTAAATTATGTTTAATTACTTTGAGAACATGGTCTGTAATATAAATAATCCTGACAGTACGTATGTAATGTATAATGATGTAAATTATGTGTGATGATGTATAATATTTTTAATTTCCGCTAAGTTTATTTTATTGTCATCAAAGAAGAAGAAAAAAAATTTACAATCCGTATTTTTATCATAACATCACTTTTTATGATCTTGAGGGTATTTAGGTAATTAAGTAACATAAATGTGCCACCCTACGGTGGGTGTTACACGTAGTGTGGTTCATTGAATGAACTTAGAGATGTTAGTGTGCGGAGGATTCCACATGTGGACAGTTAGTAGCTGCTCTGGGTCGTGGTAACGGGCAACGCACTAGTGATCTCAACAAGCACTATTCTTAATCATGATCTAGTGGAGACTGTCCAGTACAATGCCTGTTGTACATGACATTTTGACTGTGTACTATTTACACGACGTTTGGCTGTGTAATATTTGGCTGGGGCAGCCGGAGCTACGTGCATGTTTTCCAGATCATTCTCTCTGATGTTTGTGTTTAGCTCCATAGAGTAGGAATAAGTCTATGTACAGTTACATATGTGGTTTACATTATAATGTGATTATTTATATTTGATTTGAGATATTAAGTATGACATGATAATATGAATTGTTGTATCAATTATTATATCTGTATGTACTATCGTTTTCTGTACTACCATGCTGGTAGTGATGTAGATTGTCTTACCTCTTTGTGTATACTTTCTGAACTATTATTTATGTTTCATAAAGACTTTGAGGAAGAAGAAGAGAAGCAGCCTCTAGATTGTCAGTATGAGGCGAAGCAACATCCGAGCGATAAGTACGAGGGGGGGAGCCTCTAGATCATCCATATCATTTGGATTGATTTAGTGAGCTTAGTAGTGTGTTGACCGCGCGGACTCCTGTCCATAGAGTTTCACGACACCTAGGGTTTCTGTCTTCCGATGATCTCCTAGAGGAAGATCCTTCGAAGGATCAGAACTTCTAGTTTTGTACTTAGGAATGTTTATGGTTTGCTTTAAACCAAACAGTTTACTGCTTTGTTAAATAAGTTTGTAATGTGTAAATTATTTGTATCTTTAAAAACAAAATTATATGTATAATTATGGTGTGTATTTAGTAGTTCATTGTATTTCATGTTCTGTTTATTTTATTTAATGATATAATGTATAAAAAGAAAATTTTTCACAACTTATATTAGTATATATTAAGAAATGATTTATAACTTGGGTAAGGTTTATTGTATTTATCGTAAATGTGACATCCTAAGGAGGGTGTTACATTAGTTGGTATCAGAGCCCAAGTTAGAGTCTTTTAGGGTTGTGGTTGGGTCTATTTTTGCTTGTGTTGTGTGATTCTCTGTGATTTGTTTCCAAAAGGTTACATCTGACTTTGTTTTGTCTTGTTTGCTTGATTGAAGAAAAAGATGTCTGGTGGTAGAAGAATGCGCGCAAACGTGGAACGTAATGTTGATCCAATGACTATAGCTGCTGAGGCTATGCAGCGTATGGCGGAAGTGATTATGCAATAGAATCAACAAGCAGCTCAGCAACATGAGGCGACTACTGATGCTCTGAATTTGTTTGAATTTAGGGACAATAACCCGCCACAGTTTAGAGGCGAGTTTGATCCTGAAAAGGCGAGTCTTTGGATACAAGACTCACAAAAAATCTTTGAAGGAATGGGGTGCGCAGATGATCAAAAGGTGATATATGCTACATTTATGCTGAGAGGGGACAGTGAGAACTAGAGGAGAGGAACTCGACGATTACTACAAGCTGAGAGAACTGAAATTACCTGGGAGGTATTCTGCAAAGTATTTCTAGAGAAGTATTTTCCTGCCAGTGCCCGACATACCAAGGAAATGGAATTTCTTGGTTTACAATAAGGCAATATGACCATTGGTGAGTATGCTGCCAAATTTGAGAGCTTGTCACAGTTCTCAAGGTATTTCCAAATCCAGCCTGATGAGGAGTGGAAATGTCGCAAGTTTGAATAGGGATTGAGGGTAGAGTTGAAAAGAGGAGTGCTACCCCTTGAGGATGAACCAATTTCCTGCTTTGATGGATATATGTCGACGGCTTGAGGAGCTGGAGCCATCAAGAGATCCAAGGAATCGTAACTTTGGACCGACTAAGTTCCAAAGAGGAGGCAACAACAATAACAGTTGGTTTCAGCGCAAATCGTATTCGAGACCACCGAGAAATCAACCCCAATGTCCATCTTTTTGGGGAAGTTATAGTGGTAACAAAGCTGGTCCAAACGTGGCGTTTACACCTAGATGCTTTAAATGTGGAAAGAGTGGCCACATATCCAGAGATTGTTCAATCAAGGGAACGATCTGTTTTAAGTGTGGAAGACCTGAACATGTTTCTAGGGAATGCAACCAGCCAGAAAGGAAGCAAATTATGAGTAATGTTCGTGCAACTCAGCCACAATCTGGAGGGCGGGTATACACGATAAGCGGAGCTGAAGCTTCCCAGTCCAAAGATCTTATTCAAGGAGAAGGTGTCATAGAAGGTAATCTTTTGACTGTACTATATGATTCAGGTGCAACTCATTCATTTATTGCGTATGACTATATGGATCGGTTGAGATTGTCTGTGTCTTCTCTGAGTTTTCAATTGATTGTTTCTACACTAACTGCTAAGCCTGTTATTACATCTAAAGTATGTTTGAATTGTCCTATTACCATTCATAATCGAGTCTTTTCTGTTAATTTAATTTGCTTACCTCTTGTTGAAATAGATATAATCTTAGGAATGGATTGGTTATCTTCTAACCATATCCTATATCCTATTAGACTATGCCAATAAAACCTTAGTTTTTCCTAAGAATGAGAATTCTGGATTTTTAACAACCGCTAAAGTCGAATCATTGTTGAGGGATGGAGCTCAAGGATATATATTGCGGTCTTCTTTAGAAGTCAAGAGTGAGAAAGATGTGAACGTTATTTCTGTTGTTAATGAGTTTCCCAAGGTTTTTCCCGATGAGGTACCCAGTTTATCACTAGAGAGAGAGATAGAGTTTTCTATCGATCTTGTACCAGGAGCAGGTCCTATTTCGATTGTACTATATCGGATGTCTCCATTGGAACTAGTAGAGCTAAAGAAGCAATTAGAGGAATTGTTGGAAAAACAGTTTGTGCGATCAAGTGTTTTACTGTGGGGAGCACCAGTGCTACTAGTTAAGAAGAAGGATGGAACTTCTCGTCTTTATGTAGATTATCGCCAACTGAACAAGGTCATGATAAAGAATAAGTATCCACTTCCAAGGATTAATGATTTGATGGACCAACTGAAAGGAGCATCTATTTTCTCTAAGATAGATTTGCGATCAGGTTATCATCAAATTCGCGTTAAGGTAGAGGATATACCTAAGACAACTTTCCGAACTCGTTATGGGCATTATGAGTATCAAGTGATGTCGTTCGGAGTGACGAATGCTCCTACTATATTCATGGATTACATGAACAGGATTTTTCATCTATACCTAGACAGATTTATTGTTGTTTTTATCGATGACATTCTGATCTACTCTTAAAATTAGGAAGAGCATACAGAACATCTCAGTATAGTTCTCCAAATTTTGAAAGAAAAGAAGTTGTATGCAAAGTTGGCGAAGTATGAGTTTTGGTTGGAAGAAGTTCAGTTTCTGGGTTATGTGATTTCCAAGGAAGGTATTGCAGTAGACCCATCAAAAGTGGAAACCATTCTACAATGGGAAAGGCCAAAGACGGTGACAGAGATCTGGAGTTTTGTTGGATTGGCCGGATATTATCAAAGGTTCATTGAAGGTTTCTCTAAGAAAATAGGACCTCTTACACAGCTCACGAGGAAGAGTCAAGCTTTTGATTGGAGAGAAGAATGTGAAGTGAGTTTCCAAGAGTTTAAAAAGAGATTGATGACTGCACTAGTGTTGATTTTGTCAGATCTAAGCGAGACTTTTAAGGTGTATTGTGACGCTTCTTACCAGGGGTTAGGATGTGTGTTGATGCAGAACAGAAATATGGTAGCCTATACTTCAAGACAATTGAAGGTACATGAGAGGAACTACCCAACGCATAATTTGGAGCTAGTTGCAGTGGTTTTTGTGTTAAAAGCGTGGAGACATTTTCTATATAGGGCCATGTAACGCCCCAATTTTTAGAAAATATTCTGAATGTACTGTTTTCTGTTTTTCATGCTTTTGTATGAATGACCGCTGTGTCCCTATTTTTCTGTTCTCGATTTCTGTATGAAAACAATTACGATAATACAGGCTCAAATTTTATTTGATCGTTTTACGTAGTTTGCTTCGAGACGGTAAAATAAAAATTTTTTGAGCTCTGTATTAATTTTTCTGAAAGATATACAACTATATAATACTACTTTGGATATTTTATTTGAACGTTTTGGACGATTACCTACGTTGTGGGAAAAAATGGAAAAATGACCGTTACGTCCCGAACGTCTTGTTTTTGCTTCATTTTTTACTTGTTTTTTAATTGTTTTCTTCTTGATTTAATGTCCGATAATACCGTCTGTGATTTTATATGGACTTTTTGTGTGATTTGCTCCGTGGCGGAAAATAATATTTTTCGGTAGGGAAAATCTTATTTTATTATTTACAATTGGGGGATCTTACTAAACCCGATTGAATGAGACTAAAAATAATCTTTTAATTTTTAGATTTAATCACAAATAAAATAATTTTATATTATTATAATATTATTTTATTAGTCAGTATAATTTAGTGACAATGGACCCGGAAATATTTTGCGGGACCCACAATTAGCAAAACGGTTAGATCGGTAGCTTAACTAATCACCGTTAGCAGTAGAACTTTCCAGAACAGGCTGACTCAGCTAGCTGACTCAGCAGAAAATTAAATGCACTGTGTGACTAAGCAGTGTGAGTCACCAAGAGCCAACCAATAGGAATCAAGCTTGTTCACCAAGGCTTGATCTTGACCATTGATGCATCCAAAGGCTTGGATGAAGCCAAGCAAGGTGCCCACCTTGCACCCCACTTGATGGCTACGGCCAAGAGGTCTTGGATGACCAAAATCACACTTCATCTTCATCACTTTTCTCTCTTCTCTCTCATCAAAACCCTAGCCACCATTCTTGTTCATTTTCTTCACCATTTTCGGCCAAGACCAATACTACACCATCCAACCATCCAAAAATTTTTCTAACCAAGTTTCCTTAACCTAAACACTATTCTAAGAACCTTTCTAGTTGGAAGTTTCTTCAAAATCTTTCATTTAGGGCTTGGAAATCAACCTTGTAAATTTGACCTAGAAGGTGAAATATCATATTTTTCTTTTCTCTCTTCTTTTTCAAAGTTCTAAGCCATGATTTCTCCATGGTTTAGCTTCTTTTTCATGGTTAATAACATGTAGGTTTTATTTGAGATTTTTAGGTATTTGGTGGAGTGAAAACCGAACCATAGGAGGTGTGAAAGCTAATCATTTGTCTTCATTTAAGGTAAGAGGAAGACAATTCTTATCATCCCTTGATGGTGGTAAGAAGATGGATTGTTTGTAGAATCCATAAGGATTCGGTTGTGGTGTGTTTATTGATGTGTATTTGTTAATTTTTGTGGTTGCTAGTAGCTTAGGTGTTGTATGTTAGTAGCTTTCTTGTTTGGTGATTGTAATAATTTTGCATGTCTATTAGCTTTTGATTGTATGTCTATAAGCTTTAATTTAGGTTTTATGTGTTAGAAATATTTTGCATGTGTTAGAAATATAAATGCATGTGTTAGAATTGTATGATAAGGTATAAGATGTGAATAACATGTGTAAATTTGCATGAGTGTTCCAAAGAACACATTCCCTAGTTCACGGCAATGACAAAGTGTGAGGACCAAAATGTTCTCTTAATTTTTCCTAAAGTGTAACTTAATTAATTAGGAGAAATAAGAAGGTTTCAAATTGATTTGATCAAAGAAAAGGAATTTAGAAATCAAATGGTAAAGATTTAGTAAATTTTGGGCCAACATGCCTAAAGGATTTATTTGATTCAAAATCATTATTTTATAACATGATTTAATGAATTTAGATAAAATAATACCTTTGACATGATTTAGAAATCAAATGAAAAAGTTTTACGAAATTTGGCCAACATGCCAATATAGGTTATCATGGTTTCTAAACTTAGTTTCAAACCTTTTTCAATCAAAAAGAGACAATACAAGTTAGAAAGAAATTTCCTATAATGATTTTTAAAGAAACAAATTGGTTAGAATTAAGTTTAAAGAATTAAAACCAATGATTTTATCATTTAGAAAGGAATACAAGTAAATTTTGAGAATTTTCTAACATATAGCTTACTTTAGGTTTTGAAGCATGTTAGAGATTTCAAAAAGAATTAAATGATTTGGTTAAAAAAAAATTAGGTAAATGGAAATTTTATGGAAAAATTTAGTAAACCATTATTATGATATTTTAAACAAAATACTCAATTTTTAGTAAAAATGAACCAATAAGATAGCAAAAATATCCAAAAGACAGTATGCGGTATGAAAAATTATTCTACGTATTTTAAATGTACTAAGTACTATTTCTGTCTGTTTAAACAGTAATTTTAAAGGCATTCGAATAAGAAAATGATTGGAAAATCCTACGCGATTGATAAAACGTATTAAAAATGCTACGCGATTTTAAAAACAGAAAAATATCTTTACGCGATTTTTAAACGTTTGTAAAAACGACGGAATTATGAAAACGCGATAAAATTTCTACGCGATTGACCGATACTATCTTTATACTGTCGGGAAAATGTGAACCCGTACAGATTATTTTTGAAAATCTTTCGCTGTCGGGAAAATGTGAACCCGTACAGGCTTTTGAAAATTTATATGCTGTCGGGAAAATGTGAACTCGTACAGGCTTTTGAGACTATATCTGCTGTCGGGAAAATGTGAACCCGTACAGGCTTTCCATCTATCTGTTATGTGTGCCATATATTTGGTGGATTGGTTGACGAGACGAATCACATCGTGTTGTCGATGCGATAAACGTAGTGTGGTTCATTGTTCTAATGAACTTGGAGACTTTAGTGTACGGGATCCCACATGTGGACAGTTGGTAGCTCCGCTGGGCCGTGGTAAACCGATAGCACACTATGGTACTCGACATACACTATATTTAATCAAGATTTGTGAAATCTAGTAGTACATTTGCCTGTAGTGCCACAACGTGAGACCGTGAACTACACCACGCCTGGATAATGGATTCCTGTGTCGTGGGGCTATAGACGCAACGTGTGACCGCGGAATAGTTGGTTGGGCAGCCGTGGTACTAATAGATTTTACGAATCATTCCTCTCTCTGATACTTGTGTTTTCTTTAGCTCCATGGAGTAGGATTTTGTCATATTATTTATCTCTATGTCTATTTGTTTCCATCTTATCTATTTATTGTTTATCTGTATCTTATTTGTTTATTTTATCTGGTTACTGTTACTATATTTGGTTATTATATCTTATATCTGTTTATTCTTATCTTTCTTATTTTATTTGTAATGTTTTATTTGTGGTGTGATATATTGTTATGATATCTAAATTTTACTTCAATATGTTATTATAACTGTTAAAGCTTTTTTGTATTGCATGAACTGTATATATGTGGTTTGTCGTCTTCTTATTGGCCATGTTGTGATGATTTTATGTTGTCTTACCTCTTTGTTATATGTATTTTCTGTTTATTTATTTTACGCGGTAAAGACTTCGAGGAAGAGGATCAGCCCCTTGAGATCTTGTACCCCGAGGAGGAGGAAGACAGGCAGGTAGACGATCAGTTGGACGATCAAGAACCATCCGATCATCCATACCCTTTGGATTGATTGTGTGGGATGGCAGCGCCAGGATTTTTGGGATTCGTAGAGCTAGTGTTTCATGGAGGTTCTCTGGGCTTGGCATCTACGAGGCGATCGTGATTCTGTGACATATGCAGGACGTGTGACCGTGATTCTACGTCAGCGATTTGATGGAGAGCCCATTATGACCACGACGTTATTTCTGCACTTAGAGTTACCCTTATCCATTAGGCGTTATTGGGGTGCTTGAAAACCCTGAGCGTAGTGAGATAAGCATCGTATCGACTGCGCGATCCCGTTATCGCCGTGTGTCGAGACATCCGGGATATCTATCTCCCGATGATCATTTTCGGTGAGAGTGATCCATCGAGGATTAGATAACCATGATGTTTTTTTTTTGGCGCGTCGGCAGTATGTCTCGTATATATTAACTCTTTTATTGCTTTCTTTACTTGTTTTTGTTTAAATATTTGTAGTCTTTGTTGTAAATTATTTGTACAACTTATAACTTAATCATATGTATATTATCGGTAATGATGTTTTTTTTTTTTATTTCGTGTTTTTCCGCATTATCTTTTTATATCATATTTCTGTCTATCGGAATTATTTTACAACCCGTATAATATTTAACAAATGTTTCACAACTTGGGTAGATTTTATTTCTATTTCTTTTATTTTCTTTTATGTGTGACATCCTCCAAAGGGGTGTTGCATTAGTTGGTATCAGAGCCCAAGTTAGAGTCTTTTGGGGTTGTGGTTGGGTCTGTTTTTGTTTGTGCTGTGTGATTCTCTGTGATCTTTGTGATTTATATCCTTTCAGAAATATCTAGAAGGATGTATCTAACTTTGTTTTGTTATGTTTGAAGAAAGAAGATGGCTGGTAGAGGCAGAGGACGTGCTAACGTGAATCATGCTGAGGACCCGATGTTGGTTGCTGCTGAGGCTATGCGGCAGATGGCTGAAGTGATTACTCAGGAAAATTTGAGAGCAGCTCAACAACAAGATGCTACGGCTGATGCCCTAAATTTATCTGAATTTAGGCACCATAATCCGCCACAGTTTAGAGGCGAGGTGGATCCGGAGAAAGTGAGTCAGTGGATGCAAGATTTAGAGAGAATCTTTGAGGGGATGAGATGCACAGATGAAAAGAAAGTAACTTATGTTTCTTTATCTTTGAGAGGAGATGCGAGAACATTGGTGGAGAGGAATCCGCCGAGTGTTGCAAGTCAAGGGACCGAGATCACACGGGAAGTGTTTTCTAATACTTTTCTGGATAAGTATTTTCCTGCAAGTGCTAGGCATGCCAAGGAGATGGAATTTCTTGGGTTGCGACAGGGAAATATGACAGTGAATGAATACGCCACCAAATTTGAAAGTTTGTCTTAATTTTCAGACTATGCTCAAAATCGACAAGATGAGGTATGGAAATGTCGGAAGTTTGAGTCAGGATTGAGAGTGGAATTGAAGCGAGGAGTGATATCTCTAAGGATGAATCATTTTCATGCTTTGGTAGACGCATGTGCACGACTTGAGGAGCTTGAACCGTCGCGAGATCAGAGGAATCGGAACTTTGGGCCGACAAGGTTTCAAAGAGGTGGAGGTAGCAATACAAATCGATTTTTGCGTAAGCCGTATTCTAGACCACAAGGAAGTCAGACTCAGCGACCGCCAGTCGGAGGGAGTGTACCTAGTGGTGGAGCAGGACAGAGAGTAGTGTTTACGCCGACGTGTTTTAAGTGCGGTAAGAAGGGCCATCTATCTCCAGACTGTACAATCAGGGGAACTGTCTGTTTTAATTGTGGACAGCCTGGGCATATGTCGAAGGATTGTACTCGACCAGAGAAGAAACCTGTTGTTCGTCATGTTAAAGCTAATCAGCAAAAATCTGGAAATACTCAACCAAGATCTGGAGGGCGAGTGTATACAATGATGGGATCTGAAGTTTCTCAATCTGATGAACTTATTCAAGGAGAAGGTGACATTGGAGGTAACCTTCTGACTGTATTGTATGACTCGGGTGCTACACACTCGTTTATTGCCTATGATTGTGTGGAAAGACTGAAGTTGCCTGTGTCTTCTCTGAATGTTAAGTTGAGTGTATCTACGCCAACTGCTAAACCTGTAGTTACTTCTAAGATCTATTTGGATTGTCCTATTGTTGTGAAGGGCCGTTTGTTTTTGGTCAATTTGATTTGTTTGCCTCTTATTGAGATAGATGTAATCTTAGGGATGGACTGGTTATGTTCTAACCATATTCTTATAGATTGTGCAAAGAAAACTATAGTTTTTCCTAAGGAAGAAGAGTCTGGATTCTTAACTACCGTTAAGGTCAAGTTTTGTTGAGAGATGGAGCGCAGGGATATCCGGTATTGTCTTCTCTAGAAGTTAAGAATGAGAAGGATATGAATACTATTCCCGTTGTCAACAATTTTCCTGATGTTTTTCCCGACGATGTACTCACAGGTTTACCGCCCGAGCGGAGATCGAGTTCTCAATTGATTTAGTACGGAACAGTCCTATCTCAATTGCACCGCACCGTATGTCGCCGCAGAGTTGGGAGAGCTGAAAAAGCAATTGGTGGAACCGTTGGAGAAAGAATTTGTACGACCTAGCGTTTCCCCATGGGTGCGCTAGTGCTTTTGGTCAAGAAGAAGGATGGAACTTCACGACTTTGTGTGGACTATCGGCAGTTGAACAAGGTGACTATCAAGAATAAATATCCGCTTCCAAGAATCGACGATTTGATGGATCAATTGAGAGGAGCTGTGATATTTTCCAAGATAGATCTGCGATCGGGTTATCACCAGATTCGTGTAAGAGGGGAGGATGTGCCGAAAACTGCTTTTCGAACTCGTTATGGACATTATGAGTATCAGGTAATGCCATTCGGGGTGACGAATGCTCCTGCCATATTTATGGATTATATGAACATGATATTTCGTCCATATCTAGACAGATTTGTCGTTGTCTTTATCGATGACATTCTGATCTATTCTCGATCGAGGGAAGAGCATGCTGAACATCTGAATGTTGTTCTTCAGATTTTGAGGGAGAAGCAGCTGTATGCGAAATTGGCTAAGTGTGAGTTCTGGTTAGAGGAAGTCCAATTTCTTGGTCACGTAATTTCTAAAGAAGGTATTGCGGTGGACCCATCGAAAGTGGAGACTATTTTACAGTGGGAAAGACCTAAGACGGTAACGGAAGTTCGAAGTTTTGTTGGACTTGCTGGTTATTATCGGAGGTTTATCGAAGGTTTTTCCAAAATTGCTGGACCACTTACACAACTGACGAGGAAAAGTCAAGCTTTTGAATGGACGGAAGAGCGTGAAGCCAGTTTTCAAGAGTTGAAGAAGAAGTTAACAACTGCACCGGTGTTGATCCTACCAGATTCGGAGAAATCTTTCGATGTGTATTGTGACGCTTCTTATCAAGGACTAGGATGCGTGTTGATGCAAGACCGGAATGTGGTGGCATATGCTTCTCGGCAATTGAAGGTTCATGAGAAGAATTATCCTACGTATGATTTGGAATTAGCTGCGGTGGTTTTTGCTCTGAAGATATGGAGACATTTTCTCTATGGAGCAACGTTCAACATCTTCAGTGATCACAAGAGTTTGAAGTACTTGTACGACCAGAAGGAGCTGAATATGATGCAGCGAAGATGGTTAGAATTTTTAAACGACTATGATTTTCAACTTTTGTACCACCCTGGTAAGGCGAATGTCGTGGCCGATGCCTTGAGTAGAAAGATTATCAGTGTTTCTGCTCTGATGATCAAAGAGAAGGAACTCATTGAACAGTTTAGAGATGAGTGGTCATTTGTTGAGTTGAAACCGGGAAAGATCTGTGTGAATATGGTTACTATTTCAAGCGAGCTGATGGAAGACATAAGGGAAAAGCAAAATGCTGATAAATTTTTACAAGAAATAAGGGAGCAAATGAAGCAAGACGAGGCAGTAGAGTTCAAAGAAGGAACTGATGGAATTCTAAGGTTTCGAGGTAGAATCTGTATTCCTCGTGACCGAGAACTGAGGCAATATATTGTGGAACATGCCCATACTAGTTTGTTAAGTATGCATCCAGGTATAACAAAGATGTACCAAGACTTGAAGAAGTTATTCTGGTGGCATGGAATGAAGGGTGATGTGGTTAGATGCGTGTCAACTTGCCTAGTTTGTCAAAAATCGAAAGTTGAACACCAAAGACCAGCTGGAATGTTGCAACCATTATCGATTCCAGAATGGAAATGGGACAACATTTCTATGGATTTCGTTACTGGTTTGCCAAAGACAAGGAAAGGTCGTGATTCAATATGGGTTATAGTCGATAGACTTACGAAATCGGCTCATTTCTTACCAATCAATATTAAATATTCATTGGAAAGATTAACCCAGTTGTACATCAGCGAGATTGTCAGATTACATGGAGTGCCTACATGTATAGTTTCTGACAGAGATCCAAGGTTTACGTCAAGGTTTTGGCGAAGTCTGCAAGAAGCTATGGGAACTAAGTTACGATTGAGTTCAGCATATCATCCGCAGACAGATGGTCAGACAGAGAGAACTATACGGTCTTTGGAGGATCTATTGCGTGCTTGTGTTTTGCAACAACGAGGAAGTTGGGATGAATTTTTATCTTTGATAGAATTCACTTACAACAATAGTTTTCACGCAAGCATCGGAATGGCACCTTATGAAGCATTGTATGGAAGACGATGTTGAACGCCGCTATGTTGGTATCAAGATGGGGAGAGTATGACTGTTGGACCGGAACTTGTACAACTGACTACGGATAAAGTCAAGATGATACAAGAGAAGATGAGGACGGCGCAAAGCAGACAAAAGAGTTATGCAGACAAACGAAGACGATCTCTTGAGTTTAAGGAGGGTGAGCATGTGTTTTTAAGAGTTACTCCTACGACAGGTGTCGGAAGAGTGATTAAGTCGAAGAAGCTTACTCCTAAATTCATTGGACCATATCGATTATCCGACGTATAGGTCCCGTAGCATATCGATTGCTTTGCCGCCTTTTCTATCGAATTTGCATGACGTGTTTCATGTGTCTCGATTAAGTATATACCAGATCCGACACATGTTATACAACTAGATGACGTGCGCTAAAGGAGAATCGACTTACGAAACTTTACCTGTCGAAATAGAGGACGAAAAGGTAAAGCGACTTCGAGGAAAGATGATCGAGCTAGTGAAGGTCATATGGAATGATGTGACGGTGAAGCTACTTGGGAATCGGAAGATAAAATGAAGGATCAAGTATCCTCATTTGTTTGGATGAACATCGAATTTCGAGGACGAAATTTTTATTTGTTGGGGAGAGTTGTAACGCCCCATTTTTAGAAAATATTCTCAATATACTTGTTTTCTGTTTTTCATGCTTTTGTATGAATGACCGCCGTGTCCCTATTTTTCTCGTTCTCGATTTCGTATGAAAACAATTACGATAATACAGCTCAAATTTTATTTGATCGTTTTACGTAGTTTGCTTTTGAGACGGTAAAATAAAAAATTTTCTCGAGCTACTCGTATTAATTTTTCTCGAAAGATATACAGCTATATAATACTTCTTGGATATTTTATTTGAACGTTTTGGACGATTACCTACGTTGTGGGAAAAAATGGAAAAATGACCGTTACGTCCCGAACGTCTTTGTTTTTGTTGTTTTTACTTGTTTTTAATTGTTTTCTTCTTGATTTAATGTCCGATAATACTTTCTGTGATTTTATATGGACTTTTTGTGTGATTTGCTCCGTGGCGGAAAATAATATTTTTCGGTAGGGAAAATCTTATTTTATTATTTAGAATTGGGGGATCTTACTAAACCCGATTCTGAATGAGACTAAAAATAATCTTTTAATTTTTAGGATTTAATCACAAATAAAATAATTTTATATTATTATAATATTATTTTATTAGTCAAGATAATTTAGTGACAAGTGGACCCTAAAAATATTTTGCGGGACCCACAATTAGCAAAACGGTTAGATCGGTAGCTTAACTAATCACCGTTAGCAGTAGAACTTTTCAGAACAGGCTGACTCAGCTAGCTGACTCAGCAGAAAATTAAATGCACTGTGTGACTAAGCAGTGTGAGTCACCAAGAGCCAACCAATAGGAATCAAGCTTGTTCACCAAGGCTTGATCTTGACCATTGATGCATCCAAAGGCTTGGATGAAGCCAAGCAAGGTGCCCACCTTGCACCCCACTTGATGGCTACGGCCAAGAGGTCTTGGATGACCAAAATCACACTTCATCATCATCACTTTTCTCTCTTCTCTCTCATCAAAACCCTAGCCACCATTCTTGTTCATTTTCTTCACCATTTTCGGCCAAGACCAATACTACACCATCCAACCATCCAAAATTTTTCTAACCAAGTTTCCTTAACCTAAACACTATTCTAAGAACCTTTCTAGTTGGAAGTTTCTTCAAAATCTTCCATTTAGGGCTTGGAAATCAACCTTGTAAATTTGACCTAGAAGGTGAAATATCATATTTTTCTTTTCTCTCTTCTTTTTCAAAGTTCTAAGCCATGATTTCTCCATGGTTTAGCTTCTTTTTCATGGTTAATAACATGTAGGTTTTATTTGAGATTTTTAGGTATTTGGTGGAGTGAAAACCGAACCATAGGAGGTGTGAAAGCTAATCATTTGTCTTCATTTAAGGTAAGAGGAAGACAATTCTTATCATCCCTTGATGGTGGTAAGAAGATGGATTGTTTGTAGAATCCATAAGGATTCGGTTGTGGTGTGTTTATTGATGTGTATTTGTTAATTTTTGTGGTTGCTAGTAGCTTAGGTGTTGTATGTTAGTAGCTTTCTTGTTTGGTGATTGTAATAATTTTGCATGTCTATTAGCTTTTGATTGTATGTCTATAAGCTTTAATTTAGGTTTTATGTGTTAGAAATATTTTGCATGTGTTAGAAATATAAATGCATGTGTTAGAATTGTATGATAAGGTATAAGATGTGAATAACATGTGTAAATTTGCATGAGTGTTCCAAAGAACACATTCCCTAGTTCACGGCAATGACAAAGTGTGAGGACCAAAATGTTCTCTTAATTTTTCCTAAAGTGTAACTTAATTAATTAGGAGAAATAAGAAGGTTTCAAATTGATTTGATCAAAGAAAAGGAATTTAGAAATCAAATGGTAAAGATTTAGTAAATTTTGGGCCAACATGCCTAAAGGATTTATTTGATTCAAAATCATTATTTTATAACATGATTTAATGAATTTAGATAAGATAATACCTTTGACATGATTTAGAAATCAAATGAAAAAGTTTTACTAAATTTGGCCAACATGCCAATATAGGTTATCATGGTTTCTAAACTTAGTTTCAAACCTTTTTCAATCAAAAAGAGACAATACAAGTTAGAAAGAAATTTCCTATAATGATTTTTAAAGAAACAAATTGGTTAGAATTAAGTTTAAAGAATTAAAACCAATGATTTTATCATTTAGAAAGGAATACAAGTAAATTTTGAGAATTTTCTAACATATAGTTCACTTTAGGTTTTGAAGCATGTTAGAGATTTCAAAAAGAATTAAATGATTTGGTTAAAAAAAATTAGGTAAATGGAAATTTTATGGAAAAATTTAGTAAACCATTATTATGATATTTTAAACAAAATACTGTCAATTTTTAGTAAAAATGAACCAATAAGATAGCAAAAATATCCAAAAGACAGTATGCGGTATGAAAAATTATTCTACGTATTTTAAATGTACTAAGTACTATTTCTGTCTGTTTAAACAGTAATTTTAAAGGCATTCGAATAAGAAAATGATTGGAAAATCCTACGCGATTGATAAAACGTATTAAAAATGCTACGCGATTTTAAAAACAGAAAAATATCTTTACGCGATTTTTAAACGTTTGTAAAAACGACGGAATTATAAAAACGCGATAAAATTTCTATGCGATTGACCGATACTATCTTTATACTGTCGGGAAAATGTGAA
Organism: Ormosia emarginata; assembly: GCA_029884605.1. NCBI lineage: Eukaryota > Viridiplantae > Streptophyta > Magnoliopsida > Fabales > Fabaceae > Ormosia > Ormosia emarginata. The sequence goes on along the minus strand of JAQQTP010000074.1, from coordinate 17,573,058 downwards.
CCCGTACAGATTATTTTTGAAAATCTTTCGCTGTCGAGAAAATGTGAACCCGCATGTGCTTTTGAAAATTTATATGTCTTTGTCGGGAAAATGTGAACTCGCATGTGCTTTTGAGACTATATCTCTTGTCGGGAAAATGTGAACCCGTATGTGCTTTCCATCTATCTCGTTATGTGTGCCATATATTTGGTGGATTGGTTGAGAGACGAATCACATCGTGTTGTCGATGCGATAAACGTAGTGTGGTTCATTGTTCTAATGAACTTGGAGACTTTAGTGTACGGGATCCCACATGTGGACAGTTGGTAGCTCCGCTGGGCCGTGGTAAACCGATAGCACACTATGGTACTCGACATACACTATATTTAATCAAGATTTGTGAAATCTAGTAGTACATTTGCCTGTAGTGCCACAACGTGAGACCGTGAACTACACCACGCCTGGATAATGGATTCCTGTGTCGTGGGGCTATAGACGCAACGTGTGACCGCGGAATAGTTGGTTGGGCAGCCGTGGTACTAATAGATTTTACGAATCATTCCTCTCTCTGATACTTGTGTTTTCTTTAGCTCCATGGAGTAGGATTTTGTCATATTATTTATCTCTATGTCTATTTGTTTCCATCTTATCTATTTATTGTTTATCTGTATCTTATTTGTTTATTTTATCTGGTTACTGTTACTATATTTGGTTATTATATCTTATCTGTTTATTCTTATCTTTCTTATTTTATCTGTAATGTTTTATCTGTGGTGTGATATATTGTTATGATATCTAAATTTTACTTCAATCTGTTATTATAACTGTTAAAGCTTTTTTGTATTGCATGAACTGTATATATGTGGTTTGTCGTCTTCTTATTGGCCATGTTGTGATGATTTTATGTTGTCTTACCTCTTTGTTATATGTATTTTCTGTTTATTTATTTTACGCGGTAAAGACTTCGAGGAAGAGGATCAGCCCCTTGAGATCTTGTACCCCGAGGAGGAGGAAGACAGGCAGGTAGACGATCAGTTGGACGATCAAGAACCATCCGATCATCCATACCCTTTGGATTGATTGTGTGGGATGGCAGCGCCAGGATTTTTGGGATTCGTAGAGCTAGTGTTTCATGGAGGTTCTCTGGCTTGGCATCTACGAGGCGATCGTGATTCTGTGACATATGCAGGACGTGTGACCGTGATTCTACGTCAGCGATTTGATGGAGAGCCCATTATGACCACGACGTTATTTCTGCACTTAGAGTTACCCTTATCCATTAGGCGTTATTGGGGTGCTGAAAACCCTGAGCCTAGTGAGATAAGCATCGTATCGACTGCGCGATCCCGTTATCGCCGTGTGTCGAGACATCCGGATATCTATCTCCCGATGATCATTTTCGGTGAGAGTGATCCATCGAGGATTAGATAACCATGATGTTTTTTTTTTGGGCGCGTCAACAGATGTCTCGTATATATTAACTCTTTTATTGCTTTCTTTACTATTTTTTTTAAATATTTGTAGTCTTTGTTATAAATTATTTGTACAAACTTATAACTTAATCATATGTATATTATCGCAATGATTTTTTTTTTTATTTCGTGTTTTTCCGCATTATCTTTTTATATCATATTTCTGTCTATCAAGAATTATTTTACAACCCGTATAATATTTAACAAATGTTTCACAACTTGGGTAGATTTTATTTCTATTTCTTTTATTTTCTTTTATGTGTGACATCCTCCAAAGGGGTGTTGCAGGCCACCTCCAATATCTTCAGTGATCATAAGAGTTTGAAATACTTGTTTGATCAGAAGGAATTAAACATAAGACAAAAGCGATGGCTAGAATTTTTAAAGGATTATGATTTTCAACTTCAATACTATCCAAGAAAGGCGAATGTGGTGGCAGATGCCTTAAGTAGGAAGGTGATAAATGTTTCTACCATGATGATAAAGGAGGAAGAATTGATCAATCAGTTTAGAGATTTGTGGTTGTCTGTGGAATTGGCACCAAGAAGGATTCGTCTAAATAAAGTGACTGTTTTGAATGACTTGCTGGAGGAAATCAAAGAAAGACAGGAAGATGATCTATTTTTTCAAAATGAGAAAGAATTTTTGAAGCAAAGTCATAAGGCAATGGTTGAGGAAGGATCTAATGGGGTCTTAAGATTTGAAGGAAGGATTTGCATACCTGATAATCCCGATCCTAAGCAAGCAATTTTGGACGAAGCTCATACTAGTAGGTTAACTATGCATCCGAGGATGATTAAGATGTATCAAGATCTAAAGCGAATGTCTTGGTGGCCAAGAATGAACAGAGATGTTGCGGAACGCGTGACGTCTTGTGTGGTTTGTCAAAATGAAAAAGTTGAACATCAAAGACCTGCTAGTATGTTACAACCTTTAACTATTCCAGAATAGAAATGGGATATTATCTCAATGGATTTTGTTACTAGATTGCCAAGAACTAACAAGGGTCATGATTCTATATGGGTTATAGTTGATAGGCTTACGAAGTCAGCGCACATCTTGCCGATCAATATCAAGTATTCGTTGGAACAATTAACCTAAGTGTGCATTAGTGAAATTGTTAGACTTCACGGTGTACCCGCAAGTATAGTTTCTGATAGAGATCTGAGGTTTACGTCAAGGTTTTAGCGAAGCTTACAAGAAACCATGGAAACTAAGCTACGTTTGAGTTCTGCTTATCATCCGCAGACTGATGGTCAGACCGAGAGGACTATCCAATTGTTGGAGGATCTATTGCGAGCTTGTGTGTTAGAACAATAAGGGAGTTGAGATGAATTCTTGTCTTTGATAGAATTCACCTACAATAATAGTTTTCACTCAAGTATAAGGATGGCACCCTATGAAGCACTTTATGGGTGACGATGCCGAACACCTTTGTGTTGGTATTAGGATGGGGAAAGTATGACTATTGGACCTAATCTTGTACAACAAACTACGAAAAAGGTGAAAATGATTCAAGAGAAAATGAGGACGACTCAAAGCTGAAAGAAAAGCTATGCAGATAAGCGCAGGAGACCTCTTGAATTTGAGGAAGGTGAACATGTGTTCTTGCGAGTAACACCAATGACTAGTGTCGGAAGGGTTATCAAATCCAGAAAACTCACTCCTTAATTCATTGGAGCTTATCAAATTATTTGTCGAATAGGTCCCGTAGCCTACCAAATAGCTTTACCACATTTTCTTTCAAATCTCCATAATGTATTCCATGTGTCTCAATTGAGAAAATATATTCCCGATCCAATGCATGTCATTCAGCCCGATGAAGTACAACTGAAAGATAATTTGACGTATGAGACGCTTCCTATTAAGATTGAGGATAGGAGAGTGAAGTAGCTTTGAGGGAAGATGATTGTATTGGTAAAGGTAATATGGAATGAGGTAACGGGAGATGCTACTTCGGAGCTGGAGGATAAAAGGAGGGAGCAATACCCACATCTTTTCTAAGGTACGATAAATTTCGGGGACAAAATTTCTATTAATGGGGGAGAGTTGTAACACCCAAAATTTTGGCTAAATTATGATATTGTCCAAAATGTACTGTTTTATGTTTTCTGTGTGCTATAAAATTAATTTGACTGTTTCGTGACTGTATTTGATTGTTGAGTGTGATTTACTTCGAGTCAAGAAAATAATAAATTTTCGGGCCGGAAAAAATCTTTATCTGATTATTCGGAGCTGGGGGATCTTACTAAACCCAATTCTGAGTTATACGTGTATCGATCTTTTAATTTTTAAAATTTATCTGTAAAATAAAAATATTTTATATTATAATATTATTTTATTATCTGATAGATAGTACCTACTGACTTAAGAGCAGTAGGTTATGCCTAGTGGATAATAGGAACCGGTAAAGTCTTTGTGACTTACAATTTGGTGAACTAATAGAAATCAGTCAATGTTTCTAGCTTGAATTATTTCTAAGCCAATAAGAGTTAGTCAACGAAAATAGCTTGAATTTCTAAGCCAATAGGATGGTAGTGCAAAAAAATGGTTGGGCTAGTTAGTAAGTAACTAGAAAAATCTAACTAAGTTAGCTTAAACCTAACTAAGTTAATGTAGAAAGCTTAAGTAGTAACTAAATGGAACAAACCTAGTTAGCTACTCATTAAAGCCTTAGTTAGAGAATGTTCTAACATAATCAAGAAGATGGTTAGTTCCCCTAGGTAACTAAATGGTTAGCCAAGTAACTGAGAAACCTAACTAGATTAACCTAAGCTTAACTAGATATCTAAGTGAACCAAGACTTGGTTTGCTCTCCCTTGAGCCATTCGGTTATGGACTCATCAAGAAACATCAAGGAGCTTGGTGACTTGATTCTCAAAGCCAATAGGAACCAAACTTGTAGACAAAGCATTGAAGATCCACCCTTGAACTCATCTAACGCCAGTAGGAGTCCTTAGTAGTCAACTAAGGTGGCCACCTCCTTTGGGGAGCTCCACAGCCAAAGGCTATAGGAAGAGGTAGGATGGCATTTTGCTAAGTTCATTTTCATATTCATCCCTTCTCCAAAGCAAGTTAACCAAAAAATTCTCTCCTTTCTTCTTGGTGAAGCTCACGGTCAACACACCATTTCCATTCCTCCACTCTTCTAAAATTTCATCCAACACCATTCCTTAAACCTAAACATCATTCTAAACATCTTTCATGTTGAGAGTTTCTTCAAAATCATTCATTTGAAGCTTGGAAACTAACCTTGAAGTTTCTTTCCTACAAGGTAAAAATCCTTGTTTCTTGTCCCTAACTTGATTCTTAAAGTTCTAAGCCATGATTTATCCATGGTTTTTCTTTTTCAACCATAGTTCATGACTTTATAAATTGTTAAAGCTTGTTAGGGTTTTTCATGGAGCTATACGAAATCCATAGGAGGAAGTCCAAGAGGAGTTTATCTTCCTTAGAGGTAAGAAGGAGATTTAATCTCATCAACCATGTATGGTGGTGAGAAAATGGATGTGTTTGTGGTGAAGAATCCATAAGGATTCATTCACTTGGTTGTTTAAAGCTTTGCCTATTTGTGATTGATTTTGTTTGCAAGCATGTCTATAGCTTTAATATATTTTGTATGTGTTTATAGATGCATGATAGTTATTGTAGGATGTGAATAACATGTTGAGGATTTGCATGAGTGTTCCAAAGAACACATGAAGCTCACGGCTTCACCACGACAAAAGGAACCAAGATGTTCAAAATATTTTTCTAATCATGGATTAGGTGATTTCACAATAATAAATTGGATTAAGAATTTTTATAAGAGATTAAATGATGGAAAATGCATAAACATAATTTATAAAGCATAGAATGATTTTTGGCCAACATGCCTACTTATAATGTTTTAATTCAAAATTATTTCCTAAGCATAGATTTATGTAAATTAAAGAGAACTCAATTTGAATGAATTTTAGAGAATAAAAAGAATGAAGTTATTTTAGAAACTTAATTAGAGAAATTAAGTATGGATGAGAAATAAAATGAACACTTGAAAAGTACTAACGTATAGCTCACCATTTGGGTTTTGAAGCGCGTGAGCAAGTTTCGAGATGTAAATAATGGTTAAGACTAAGAAAGGTAATTTTTAAAGGAAATGGTAGAAAATATTAAGTAATGGATTTTTAAAAGGAAATATTGTAAATAAAGCTAGAAATAAATATATAATGGAGAAAAATTCAAAATATAATTTATAACATAAAAAAATATTTTATGTAGTTGAAAAATATTAGAAATACCTTACGCGTATTTAAAATGATGATTTTTAAACTACGCGATTGAGAAAATAATTTAAAAATGTTATGCGATTAAGAAAATGATTTAAAAATACTACGCAATTTCAAAAATGTCAAAAAGTATTTAAGTGATTTGAAAACGTTGGAAAAAAGTGACACGATTGTGAAAATGCGACAAAATATTTATGTGACTGAAAGGAACAGTAGCATACTATCGAGTTAAAGTGGTGGACCCGGATATGTGAAAAAATGGTTCTGTCAAGTGGTGGCATACTATTATGGAAAATACTGATAATGAGGTTATTTGTGTGTTTTGGCTCATGCACATGCAATGAAGAATGTGTCAATTTGGTTGAAATTGACAATTGGCTGACGAGATAAATTACACCGTAGTGTGGGTGCGATGGGCGTAGTGTGGTTCATTGAGTGAACTTGGAGGCGTTAGTGTGCGGAAGATTTCACATGTAGACAGTTGGTACCTCCTCTGGGCCATGGTAACAGGCAACGCACTAGCGATCTCGACAAGCACTATTCTTAATCATGATCTAGTGGAGACTGTCCGATACAATGCCTGTTGTACATGACGTTTTGACTATGTACTATTTACATGATGTAACATCCCAAACTTTATTTATTTTATTATAAATATTCATTTCATAATATTTGTGATTTTCTGGATTTTTTCTAGATTTTTCTCAAAACGCGAAATATTTTAATATATTTCTCATTTTTCGTGCACAATGGGCAGAGTCGGGGAAACGATTGTAATGTTCCGAAAGTTGGAAAATTTTATGACGAATAGTCATTTTATAATATTTGTGATTTTTAGGAATTTTTTGAAATTTTTTCGGAAACGTCGAATATTTTGATATATTCCTCATTTTGCGTACAAACTGAACGTTGCCGAGAAAACGAAATATTTTTCCCGAGAACCTTGATCTGTGGAAACGTTGACGGGAGATCTTACTAAACCCGAGGCTGGACATGGTTTACAAGGTTTCACGTTTTTCACAAAAATCTCAAACAGATAAAATAATAAAACACTGCAAAAAATTTATCTGTCAGATTAATCAATACTAACTTCTGTTGACTATAACTATTATCCATTGGATAATAGCATGTATTAAAAACCCTATCACATTATCTTAATGCAATCTACTTTATGTCTAATCAACTCACTTTAATTCAAATTTAATGTATTACAATCAAAGCTTCTTTGAGAAGCTTTGACCCAAAATGACTACTCTACCCTTAGCTCACAAGAGAAGCTAAAAATTTCCCCCCATTTCCCCTTGTGTGCCGCGGCTGGCTAAGCTCAAAAGGAAGGGAATTTTGGCTCTCCTTCACTTAACACACTTAGCCACTTACTCATTTAACCTAATTACTTCTCTCTCTAGTTTTCCTTCTTCTTCATTTTGCTCTCCCTTCTCTCTAAAACTCCTCTATAGCCACGGTTTCTGCAACCCACTCTCCATCAAATTTCTTCACTTTTTCTCTTCACTAATTTCATTTCTACACTCACCTTCATCTTCTCTACAACTTCCATTCACAAAGTTTCATCAAAATCATTCTTTTTCACCATTCTTTCTCAAGAGCAAAGCTTGAAACTTCAAGGTAAAGGTCACTACTTTTTTCCCTCCTCTTCTTCTTTTCGTGTTCCAAGACCATTTCCATGGTCAAGGATATTTTCTTTTCCAAGCTTTGGTATTGATTCTTTGAGATTGATCTTCTAGGGTTTGAAGAACCAAAACCAAGGAGTGTTAATTGAACAGAGTCACGATCAAGAACAAGTATCCACTGCTGAGGATAGATGACTTGATTGACTAACTGAAGGGAGCAGCGGTGTTTTCCAAAATTGATTTGCGATCAGGCTACCACCAGATTAGAGTGAAAGTAGAAGATATTCCCAAAATGGCTTTTCATACTCGTTATGGACACTATGAGTATTTGATAATGCCTTTTGGTGTGACTAATGCACCTGCTGTCTTTATGGACTACATGAATAGGATCTTTCATCCTTATTTGGACAGATTTGTCATTGTTTTCATTGACGACATCTTGATCTATTCACAAAATCATGAAAATCATGCTGAACATCTCAGTGTTGTCCAAATATAAGTTTTGGTTGGATGAAGTGAAATTCTTGGGCCATGTCATTTCGAAGGAAGGAATTGTTGTTGACCCATCGAAGGTAGAAGTTGTGCTATAATGGGAAAGGCTGACGACGGTAACGGAAATCTGAAACTTTGTTAGATTAGCCGGATATTACCGGAGGTTCATTGAAGGATTTTCTAAAATCATCGGACCACTCACTCAACTCACCATAAAGAATCAGGCTTTTGAATGGACAGATGCTTGCGAAGGAAGTTTCTAAGAGTTGAAAAGGAGACTAACTACTTCACCCGTGTTAGTTCTGCCTAATCCAAACGAACCATTTGAGGTGTACTGTGATGCTTCATATCAAGGTTTGGGATGCGTTCTTATGCAAGGTGGAAAAGTAGTGGCTTATGCCTCAAGACAATTACGAGTGCATGAGAAGAACGACCTAACGTATGATTTGGAGTTAGCTGTCGTGGTGTTTGCTTTGAAGATATGGAGACATTATCTGTATGGAGCAACTTTCAATGTCTTCAGTGATCACAAGAGTTTGAAGTACCTGTATGACCAGAAAGAGTTGAACATGCGACAGCGAAGATGGCTACAATTCTTGAAAGACTATGACTTCCAACTTCAGTATCACCCTGGGAAGGCGAATGTGGTGGCCGATGCCTTAAGTAGGAAAACAATTAGTGTTTCTACCATGATGATAAGAGAGAAAGACTTGATAGAACAGTTCAGAGACGTGCGGTCTTTTATGAAGCTAATGTTGGGAAAAATCTGCATGAACATGGTCACGATCTCGAATGACTTATTGGATGATATCCGAGAGAAACAGAAGGTTGACAAGTTCCTACAAGAGGAAAGAGAGCTGATAAAGCAGGGTGGTGTATCAACATTGGAAGAAGGAAGCGATGGAATTTTAAGATTCCAAGGTAGAGTATGTATGCCTAAAGATAAAGAACTCAGGAAATACATACTAGACCATGCTCATACGAGTCAGTTAAGTATGCACCCTGGAATGACCAAAATGTATCAAGATTTAAAGAAGTTGTTTTGGTGGCATGGAATGAAAAGGGATATTGCTAGATGCATATCATCTTGTTTGATTTGTCAGAAGACAAAGATTGAACATCAACGACCATCAGGATTTTTACAACCCTTGTCTATTCCCGAATGGAAATGGGATAGCATTGCCATGGACTTTGTCGTTGGATTGCCAAGAACAAAAAGAGGTCATGATTCAATATGGGTGATTGTGAATAGACTTACGAAGTCAACGCACTTTTTACCGATCAACATCAAATATCCATTGGAGAAGTTAACTCAGTTGTACATCGGTGAGATTATCAGACTTCACGGTGTACCTACAAGTATTGTTTCTGACCGACATCTAAGGTTTACGTCGAAGTTTTGGCAGAGTCTTCAAGGAGCAATAGGGACGAAGTTACGGTTGAGTTCTGCATACCATCCGCAAACTGATGGTCAATCAGAGAAAACAATCCAGTCGTTAGAGGATCTATTGAGAGCTTGTGCTATAGAACAGACTGGATGTTGGGATGAAATCTTACCATTGGTAAAATTCACCTACAACAACAGTTATCATTCAAGTATAGGGATGGCACCCTATGAAGCTTTGTATGGACGAAGGTGTCGAACACTTCTATGTTGGTATCAAGATGGAGAGCGACGTACAGTAGGACCTGATCTCATTCAACAGACAACCGAGAAAGTCAAAATGATTCAGGAAAAAATGAGAACGGCTCAGAGTCAGCAAAAGAGCTACGCGGACAAGAGAAGAAAACCTCTTAAATTTGAAGAAGGTGAGCATGTGTTTCTGAAAGTCACGCCTATGACTAGGGTCAGTCGGGTTCTGAAATCTAGAAAGCTCACTCCAAAATTCCTTGGACCATATCAAATTCTTCGTCGGATAGGTCCTGTTGCATACCAAATAGCCTTACCCCCTTTCTTTTCAAATCTTCATAATGTCTTTCATGTGTCACAACTCCAAAAATACATTCCAAGTCCTGATCATGTCATTGCACCTGATTCGGTATAATTAAAGGAGAACTTGACTTATACATCAACTCCTGTAAAGGTTGAGGATAAGAGAGTGAAGCAACTCAGGGGAAAAGACATTTCGTTGGTGAAATTAATTTGGAACGAGACGACCGGAGATGCGACTTGGGAACTAGAGGACAAAATGAAGAAGCAATACCCAGAATTTTTTTAAGGTATGAAAATTTCGAGGACGAAATTCTTATTTGTTGGGGAGCATTGTAACACCTCAAACTTTATTTATTTTATTATAAATATTCATTTCATAATATTTGTGATTTTTTGAATTTTTTCTGGATTTTTCTGAGAATGCGGAATATTTTAATATATTTCTCGTTTTGCATGCACAATGGGCAGAGTCGGGAAAACGACTACAACATTCCGAAAGTTGGAAAATTTTATGACGAATAGTCGTTTTATAATATTTGTGATTTTTAGGAATTTTTCAAAATTTTTCCGAAAACGTCGAATATTTTGATATATTCTTCATTTTGCATGCAAACTGAACGGAGCTGGGAAAACGAAATATTTTTCTCGAGAACCTTCATCTGTGGAAACATCAACGAGGGATATTACTAAACCTGAGGTTAGACACGATTTACGATGTTTCATAATAGATAAAATAATAAAATACTGCAAAAAACTTATCTGTCAGATTAATTAATACCGACTTCTGTCGACTGTAACTATTATCCGTTGGATAATAGCATGTATTAAAAATCCTATCACATTATCCTAATGCAATATACTTTATGTCTAATCAACTCACTTTAATTCAAATTTAATGTATTATAATCAAAGCTTTTTTGAGAAGCTTTGACCCAAAATGACTACTCTACCCTTAGCTTACAAGAGAAGCTAAAAATTTCCCCCCATTTCCCCTTGTGTGCCGCGGCTGGCCAAGCCCAACAGGAAGGGAATTTTGTCTCTCTTTCACTTAACACACTTAGCCACTTACTCATTTAACCTAATTACTTCTCTCTCTAGTTTTCCTTCTTCTTCATTTTGCTCTCCCTTCTCTCTAAAACTCCTCCATAGCCACGATTTTTGCAGCCCACTCTCCATCAAATTTTTTCACTTTTTCTCTTCATGAATCACATTTCTACACTCACCTTCATCTTCTCTGCAACTTCCATTCACAAAGTTTCATCAAAATCATTCTTTTTCACCATCCTTTCTCAAGAGCAAAGCTTGAAACTTCAAGGTAAAGGTCACTAGTTTTTTCCCTCCTCTTCTTCTTTTCGTGTTCCAAGGCCATTTCCATGGTCAAGGATGCTTTCTTTTCCAAGCTTTGGTATTGATTCTTTGAGATTGATCTTCTAGGGTTTGAAGAACCAAAACCAAAATCACAAGGAGCTTCTTGGGAGACCATTTCGTGTTCACCTCTTTGGTAAAAGGGAGACCACTCTATTCAACCTAAAATAGTGGTTGGAAACTTGTTGCTTGAAGATTTGTGAGAAACCCTAATATGGGTTACTCTTGTGATTTTATTTTCTTATTATTGATTCTTTAAATTTTCATCACTTTATTTGATTTGTTGGATGAATTTGATTCTTGATGATATTGTAATAATTTTGATGGATTGGAATTGATGAAATTGAGACAAAAGTCCCTTGCTTTGTGCATGGTGGCTCACGGCCAACACCCTCTTGGTGGGGTGTTGTTGCTTAAAATTCTTATAACTAAATGGAATGGTATTAATTGAGTAGATAAGGACTAATGGAGAAGTGAAAACCTAGACCCCTAAATTCTATGAGGCTCATGGCCATGAAGGAGAAAAATGATGAAAAATTGTGACTTGGATGAAGGGTTGATGAATTGGACATTAGAAGGTAATTAGGGATCCATAATGTGCAAAGATAATTAATCAAAGCCTTAACTTAGTAACTTAGAGAATTCTAATCAAGAGAAAGAACATGAGTGGGTGAGTGTGGAGGAATTTGAGATAAACACATAAAGTGAACTAATAATAAGAAACTAATGCATAAAAATGGAAATAAACATTGGACTTGAAGACCTATTGATGGCCACGGTTTTGGCTTGAATAATAAGGGAATGGATTGACTTTGATGAATTAAGAATTAAGTGGATTGATGATAAGGAACTAATGCATAAGGTGGTGAAAGAATTGGACTTTGAAAACCCTTGAAGGCTACGGTTTTGAAGGATTAAAGTAACCCCAAAATTTGTCACATTTAATCAAAAGCTTAAACTTTGAAAAAGTGGAATCCATAATGTGGACCATGATAGTGAATGAACACTAAAAAATTGTATTGACATAGAAATTGATTCTATGCTATTGTGGACCTATGTGTGGCTAAACACTTATTGGTTATGTACCGTGAAAATATCCTGAGGTGATGATATCAAGAAATGAATATGTGTGCGTATATATATAGATATACCATTGTGATATACTATGACGAATGCATCATTGATGAACATATATGATTTGACATTGTGTCGTCATGCATATGTGTTGTCCGTTGGACGCTGTTAGAAAGGCTATGTATGCCTAGGAGTTTGAATAACACCTTTGTGCGGGTGCGAGTAGACTAAGCGTAGGTGTCATATGTTGTTGACCCTAGGGGCGTCGAGGTATGGGTGTCTCACAATAGATAGTGGTAGCTCCACTGGGGCCGTGGGATAGACCAATGCGACACACCGACGATCCTGACTGGGACGTTGTCCTATATCGCGATTAATTGTCGAGGTGCTATGTATAAGCCATTGCGCAAACATTTTATGAGATAAAACACGCTATATTTTTAAGGCAAACGATATACTAGCATTACTCCTCTATCATTCACTCCGAAAATGTTTATGTCTAGCTCTATGGAGTAGGAATTTTGATACACTTTTGCATTGTGAACTGTCAATCTCATAACTCATCGAGCATGAGCATTCGTAACTGTGGAATATGTTATCGTTATTTATGTAATAATTGTTGAATATTCGAATTGTTGATTGCCGATAGTATCACTATTATTATCTGATGTTAATGACCTTGTTATTAATTGTTGTTATTCTACTTTTACTGTAACACCCCAATTTTTAAATGTCCCGAATGTTCTATTTGCTGTTTTTCAAGCTTTTGTGTAAAAGACTGTTGTGTCCCTATTTTACTATTTTTTGTTTTTCTGTATGAAATACAAATACATTTTACAGGCTAAAATTTTATTTTTTCTTTTTACGTAATTTGTTTCGAGACGGTAAAATAAAAGTTTTCTCAAGCTACTGTTTTAATTTTTTTGGGTGATATTCAGACATATAATACTTTCTGTAATTTTATTTGAACGTTTTGGATGATTTGCTTCGTCGTGGGGAAAAATGAAAAAATGACCATTACGTCTCGATTGTACTGTTTTTAATTTTTTTATATGTTACAGTGCTTAATATTACTGTCTGTGATTTTATTTGGACTTTTTGTGCGATTTGCTCCGGGACAAGAAAATGATATTTTCCGGGCCGGGAAAATCTTTTTTTACTTATTCAAAACTGGGGAATCTTACTAAACCCGATTCTGAATGATACTGTAATTAATCTTTTAATTTTTAGAATTTAACTGTCAAATAAAATAATTTTGTATTATTATAATATTATTTTATTAGTCAATACAAATAAAATGACAAAGGACCCTAAATGTTTTGCGAGACCCACGTTTAGTTAAAACAGTTAACTTAGTAGCTTAATTAAGCATCATTAGTAGTAGAACTTTCAAGAACATGGTGACTAAGCTTAATGACTAGGCTAATTAGTGACTAAGCATGGTGACTAGGTTAATGACAATGCTAGAATCAACCAATGAGAGTTAAGCTTGCTAACCAAGTTTTAATCTTGACCTTTGATCTATCCTAAGGCTTGGATGAAGCCAAGCAAGGCTACACCTTGCATGCTTGAAGTCCACGGCCATTTGGCCTTTGGAGGACCAAAAATTCACTTCATCTTCATGCATTTTCTCTCTTCTCTCTCTTCCAAAAACCCTAAACTCCATTGAAGCTTCCTTGAAGCACTATTCGGCCAAACACAATCCAAGACCATCCAATCACTCAAAAATTTATCCAACCAAGTTTTCTAAACCTAAACACAATCCTAAGAACAACATCTCTAGTTGAGAGTTCTTGCAAAATCCTTCATTTGAAGCTTGGAAACCTACTTGGAAAATTTTACCTAGAAGGTGAAATTTCTTGTTTTCCATTTCTAAACTCTTTTTCAAAGTTCTAAGCCATGATTTCTTCATGGTTTAAGCTCTCTTTTATGGTTAGTAATTTGTAGTTTTGTTTAAGCTTGATAGGTGACTTGGTGGAGTGAAACCGAAACCCTAGAAAAGGTGTGAAGGAGTGTTTGTCTTCATTTAAGGTAAGAGGAAGACTAATCTTATCATCCTTGGGTGGTGGTAAGAAGATGGAGATTGATTGTTGTGATTGTAGAATCCATAAAAGGATTCCTTTGTGTGTTTGTTAGTAGCTTATTTGTGTGTTTGTTAGTAGCTTTCCTATTTGATGTTTGTAATAATTTGTATGAAGTTGCATGTCTACAAGCTTTGACTTGCATGTCTACAAGCTTTGATAATTTGTATGTGTTAGAAATGCATGATAATTTATAGGATGTGAATAACATGCCAAGGTTTGCATGAGTGTTCCAAAGATCACACCAATGAGGCTCACGACCATTAACCAAAATAGAGAACCAAAATGTTCTCATCATTTTCTTAAAATGTGATTTAATTAACATAGGAAAATTAACAAGATATAAAATTGTTTAGATGAAGGAAAATGAATTTAGAAATCAAATGACACAAGTGTATGTTTTGGCCAACATGCCAAACTAAGTATCCATGATTTCTAAAATCAAAACCAAACCATTTCCAAGTATAAAGATGTAATATATGTTAAAAAGATTTTTTCTAAAATGAGTTTTGAAGAAATGAATTGATTAGAAATAAGTTTAAGAAATTAAAACTACTGATTTTATTGTTAGAAAGGAAATACAGTAACTTTTGTAAATTCCTAACATATGGCTCATGCTATAATTTTGAAGCATGTTAGTGGTTTTCAAAAGGATTAAATTATACGGTTAAAAATTAAGTAAACAGAATTTTTATGGAAAAATTAGGAAACTATTAATATAATTTTCTAAACAAAATACTGTCAATTTTTATTAAAAACGGATAAATAAGATAGAAAAGATGTCCAAAAGACAGTATACAGTATGGAAAATATTTTACGTAGTTTAAACGTATTATTTATTATTTTTATTTATTTAAACAATAATTTTTAAGGGATTTGGACAATAAAATGATTTAAAAATCTTACGCGATTGAGAAAACGTATTAAAAACTCTACGCGATTTTAAAATCAGAAAAATAAATTTACGTGATTTAAAAACGTTTGTAAAAACGACGAGATTGTGAAAACGCGATAAAATTTCTACCCGATTGACCAAAACGGTATTTTCTGTATTTTTCTGCTGTCGGGCTATGAGGTGAACTCAGACAGGCTTTGGAACAAGATTTGTCCTGGGACTTATCAGTATCTTTTTATCTTTGAGGATATATTTTAATGAGGGTATTTTGGTAATTTCTTATTTTTGGATCATATATTGAGTTTATGCCAATTTTTGGTGGATTGGTTGACGAGGTGAATCACATCGTGTTGTCGATGCGATAAACGTAGTGTGGTTCATTGTCTTTATGAACTTGGAGACGTTAGTGTACGGGATCCCATATATGGACAGTCGGTCGCTCCGCTGGGCCGTGGTAACCGATAGCACACTAATGGACTCGACACGCACTATATTTAATCGAGATTTTGTAAAGTCTAATAGTACATTGCCTGTAGTGACACGACGTTTGACAGTGTGCTACACCACACCATGTGTTGTTGGGCTATAGACGCAACGTGAGACAGCGGAATAGTTGGTTGGGCAGCCGTGGTACTAATGGACTTTACAAGTCATTCTCTCTGATATCTGTATGTGTTTAGCTCCATGGAGTAGGATCGTGTCATATTGCATATGGTTATATCTTGGACATTATTTTATTTATCTGTTTATTTTTATTTGGTTATTATTATGATAAATTGTCTATTTCTTATTTTATTTTATCTCGTGATATTATTTTATCTGTGATACTATTTTATCTGTGATATTAGGTGTTGTTGTGACATTTAAATCTTTACACTATTTTGTTATTGATTACTGTTATAGCTTTTCATATTGCATAAACTGTATATCTGTTGTTTGTCGTTTTCTTATTTGCCATGTTTGTGATGATTTTAGATTGTCTTACCTCTTTATTGTATGTGTTTTCTGTATATATTTATTTACGTGGTAAAGAGTTTGAGGAAGAGGAACAACCTCTTGAGATTTTGTATCCTGAGGAGGAAGAAGAGCAGCAAGCCGAAGATCAGTACGACGACCAAGAACCATCTGATCATCCATATCCATTGGACTGATTTGTTTGGGTATGGAGGTGCCAGGATTCTTAGGTTTCGTACGTCTTGAGTTTCACGGTGGATCGTTAGCTTGGCATCTGCGGGGAGATAGAGACTAAGTAACTTACGTGGGACGGTTGACTGTGTCCCTACGACATGCGTTATTGGGGTAGTGTGTCCACTAAGCCTAGTGAGATGAGTATCGTATCGACTGCGCGGTCTCATATCCGCCGAGTGTCGAGGCATCCTGGATATTTATCTTCTGATGAGTTTCCTAAGAATGATCCATCAGAGGGTTAATTGTTTATGATGTGTATTTTGGGCGCGTCTGCGTATGTATATATTGACTCTTTACTGTTCCTGTTTACTGTTTCTGTTTAAATATTTGTAGATATAGTTGTAAATTTTTTGTATAACTTATAACTTGGACCATATGTATATTATGAGTGATGTTGTTCTGTTTATTTTATATTTCCGCGTTATTTTATTTAATAATACTCTGTTTAACAGGAAATATTTTTACAACCCGTATTAGTACGTAACAAATGTTTTACAACTTGGGTAGATTTTATTTATCTTTCTTTTATTTTTTTTATATATGTGACATCCCCACAAGGGTGTTACATGACTGTAAGGTTTAATATTGTTATGATTAAATGTATAAACTGTGTTATATATAGGCGTCCAATGTCGTTTAGTTTCTTACTGCCACACTTGGTAATGAATGATGAGTATCTCACCTCTTCATTGTGTATTCTGTCATTCTGTAATATTATGTGATTTTCTGAAGACGTTCGTGAGGAAGACAAGGAAACTCTTGAGTTTCCAGGTTTCTAGCCAAATTACGATTGAGATTGAAGCTATTGAGGATGACATCTCCCCCCCGTGGTTTCTTTGGCTACACGCGAATCAACTTTCATGGAGGTCTTGATTGCTAGCACATTAACGTGCAGACGGACCGCTGTGTATATCATGGGGAGTTGATGGTGTCCCTAGCATGGGGTCGTTACGACGCCTCTATTTTTTATTTTCATGCTTTTGTTTGGTTGGAGTTTTAGATGCCCGTTAGGGACATGTGGATTGATATGTACTACACCCCACGTGAGGACTCCTTTTT
This sequence comes from Ormosia emarginata, assembly GCA_029884605.1. Lineage (NCBI taxonomy): Eukaryota > Viridiplantae > Streptophyta > Magnoliopsida > Fabales > Fabaceae > Ormosia > Ormosia emarginata. Next base: position 17,555,624 of record JAQQTP010000074.1, on the reverse strand, counting down.
GTCCACTGCTCGGGCTCCTGTCCGTTGTTCTGTCATTCCGATGGAAGTTCCTCGGACGAAGAGGACCCCGAGGAGGACCCGGCTACAGTCCCTTCTCATCAGTCATAGGAGCTGATACTATTGCTAACTACTGATTGCTAACCATCTATCTTTTTGGGAAGCTTGATGTTTTGCTATGCATGCTGGGGTATATTTGTATATTTTTGGATGGATACACATTTTGCTTTTTGGTATATTTTGGAATGTAATTAAACAAGCTAATGAATATATATATTGTGTATGATTCATTTTACATTGTTAAAGTTTTATTTATTGTAATTGTATTATTTATGATTTCTATATGTAATGGGTTCTAACTTAACTCCCTTACTGCCACTCGGTAATGATTTATAATTTTAACAAAAAAAAAATTATGGTGACATTTTTAAAGGAACTGAAATAACCATTAAATGAATCGGGACTACGAGTTTTAAAAATAATTACTGTTTTCTGCAATTTAATTTACTTCGCCTTATATTACAAATTATTATTATAGTTATGGTGCGATGTAACATCGCGGGACTGCCTGCAGGATTGACGAGTATCTCCACAAACCAACACGGTTCTTTTTAGCGTGTTTTGTCCTCACTCACACGCATCCTAGGAAACTTCCCAGGAGGTCACCCATCCCACAATTGCTCCAGGTCAAGCACGCTTAACCACGGAGTTTTTTATGTTCTAAACTCCCGAAAAGAAGTTGCAACTTGTTGATATGGCTATGCCTAATTAATTCCTTTAAGCCATCCTCAACTATGCAGTCCCATACCTACACAATCTCTGAATCCCTCTCATTCCGGTGCCTATTCAGTTCATTCATGGGACCCTTCGCCTAGAAGCATGCCAGGAGTCGCTCCTTGTACGTGCTTCTCATGCACCAGTGTCCACTCCCCGCCCTCATCTGCCCTGGGACACCACATGCCCACCAGTTTCCGCCTGGTTCGTCCCTGAACCACACCGTACTGGGAGAGGTCCCATCTCTGATACCATTTGTAACATCCCAGGACTGCCTGCAGAATTGACGAATGTCTCAATAAACCAACACGGGTTTTTTCAGTGTGTTTTGTTCTCACTCACACGCATCCTAGGAAACTTCCCAGGAGGTCACCCATCCCACAATTGCTCCAGGTCAAGCACGCTTAACCACAGAGTTCTTATGTTCTAGGCTCCCGAAAAGAAATTGCAACTTATTGATATGGTTACGCCTAATCAATTCCTTTAAGCCATTCTCAACTATGCAGTCTCATACCTGCACAGTCTCTGAATCCCTCTTATTCCGGTGCGTATTCAGTTCATTCATGGGACCCTTCACCTAGAAGCATGCCAGGAGCCGCTCCTTATATGTGCTTCTCATGCACCGGTGTCCACTCCCCACCCTCATCTGTCCCAGGACACCACATGTGACGTCCCTTCTTCGCGGCTGTTTATAGAAAAAAGGGCATTACACACGATGTTTGACTGTGTAATATTTGGCTGGGGCAGCCGAAGCTACGGACATGTTTTCTGGATCATTCTCTCTGATATTTGTGTTTAGCTCCATAGAGTAGGAATAAGTCTGTGTACAGTTACATATGTGGTTTACATTATAATGTGATTATTTATATTTGATTTGAGATATTATATATAACATGACAATATGAATTGTTGTATCAATTGTTATATCTGTATGTACTGTCGTTTTCTATACTGTCATGCTGGTAGTGATGTAGATTATCTCACCTCTTTGTGTATACTTTCTGTACTATTATATATGTTCCATAAAGACTTTGAGGAAGAAGAAGAAGAAGACTAGCCTCTGGATTGTCAGTATGAGGAGGAGCAACATCCGAGCGATCAGTGCGAGGAGGGCGAGCCTCTAGATCATCCATATCATTTGGATTGATTTAGTGAGGTTAGTAGTGTGTGTAACACCCCAAACTTTATTTATTTTATGATAAATATTCATTTTATAATTTTTGGGATTTTCTTGATTTTTCTAAGAACGCGGAATATTTTAATAGTATTCCTCGTTTTACCTGCAAATTGAGTGGAGCTGAAAAAATGAAATATTTTCCCGAGAACCTTGATCTGTGGAAACGTCGACGAGTGATCTTACTAAACCTGAGGTCGGACACAGTTTACGAGATTTCACGTTTTTTGAAAAATTTTATCTAATAAAATAATTAATCATTGTGTAAATCTTATCCGCTAAACTATTGATACTGATTTCTGTCAATTATAACAATTGTCCATTAGATAATAACATGTGTTAAAAATCCTTATCACACTATCCAAAAATCTATCTTGTGTCAAATCCATTAGCTTTATTTTCAAAATAAAGATTAAATTAATTCAAAACTCATTATGGGAAGCTTCCAAGAAATTTCCTCCAATCACACATTTCTCTCTCTTCCCTCTCCACTCTTCTCCACGGCAGAGGCCTTTTGGGAGCCCAATATTCACATTCTCATTTTATTTCTTCACTCTCACATTTCTAAACACTCTTTCTCTTCTCACTTTCTTCAAGCACTTTTCTTCTTCTTCTTCTTCTTCTTCTTCTTCTTCTTCTTCCTTCTCCACCATACACCTACCCATTGGAGACCATCTCCATAACTTGCTAAATCAATCCCATTTCTAGCTTTCTTCCACTATTCCAAGTTCTCTTTTGTGGCCATCCTTTGGTTTTTCTTCTTCTTCTTCTTCTTCATTTTCCACCATTGAAGCTAAAGCTTGGAGCTTTAAGGTAAAGTCTTCAACTATCTTCTAGTTTCTTGTCATTTTCGTTTTTCTTGGTCGCCTAGGTGACCAAGAACCCATTTTTCCATGGTTTGAGTGGACATTGTGGAAATCACTTACATTAGTATTTTCTTGAAGGAGGAAAACGAAAATCAAGAGCAAAACGGAGTAGCACCATTGTGTTGTCTCCCAAATAGGTAAGAGGGAGATGATCCTTTTCAACCAATCTTGGTAGTAAGGAAATGTCTTGTGTATTGTTGTTGATGACGGAATCCATGTTGGATTACTCTCTTTGTTATATTGTGTTATTTCCATGATTTTGTAGTTGTTTGATTTGTATGAATATATAGATTTGCATTATGTGTTTTGATGATTATGAACCTATTGATTGTTATTTTGTATCTTGATGACATGAATCATATTTTGGATTGTTGGAAAATGAATGAAAAACTTTGATAATGGATGGGCCAAGGTTCTATAGAAACGAATTCTACAGAACCCTTGCTAATGCACTAGCGCTTAGGCGCTGTGCATAGAGCGCCTAGGCGCTCTCTGCCTAGAAAATTTTCCCTGTAACGCGGCTTAGTGAGCGCTCAGGCACTTCGTGTTCAGCGCCCAGGCGCTCCACCAGCGCTCAGCGCTTCAGAGATGGCGCCTAGGCGCCCAGAGTAGAACCAGCTAGGTAATTGTGAAATGATGCTAAAACTTCAATATGAAGATATTACAACCAAAAATAAAGTAAAGGACTTGATTTATTAAGAGAATTCCTCTAGAGAGGGGGATTTTATAAGAATGAATAATCTAAAGTAAAATTCCATAATGAACCTTAAGAAGTGCTTTACCACTTGAGAACTTAATGCTATGTTATTCTGAGTCCATAAATGGGACTAGGGAATTATGGATATCTAAGTTATATGAATTATGACATGTTACGAATGAGTATATTATTGATAAATACACATGAATATTGTTGGTGTTTCTCATACACATGAATACACATGACTTAGAGTTGATTGTATCTCCTCTAGGGAGTTTAAGAAGAAATATGAGACATCTAAAAGCCACAAATAGCTTTAAAACACACACATGCAATCCCTTATTTCTTAGATAATAGATAAATGAAAATTCCTTTTGATATTCTAATGAGTTTAAATTCACAACTCAAAACTTTAAATGATTTTTATATTACCATCTTGTGCTTATGTTGATCGAAGGATACAGGAGAGTCGATTTCCTTCGGTCAACATAAGCACAATATTCCGCATCCATTTTTCTGTCAGCCAAATGTCCACCAACCCATCCCACACTTCTATCCTAAGTCCTATGGGCCTATGGGCCTTAACATCAGCCAAGTTATTTGAATTTTCCTTCTCAAAGGCCTTATCCCATGCTCTGTTAATAACGGTCCATGCAAGTCCATTCCCATACAGCTCTAGCCATGTCCGATCAGAATCGGATGCGAACCGATGCTTATCCTACACAAATGTTATGTAAGTATATTTATTTTTCAATGAACAGATAATATACAATTCTAGAAACACAATTACTTACCATAAAATCCTTGAATAATATTTCCTTCATGTTAGTAGAATAATCTCTCCACGTACTAGTCAGAACAGGTATCCTTGTCAGGACATTGTACATAATGTCTTGGGTCACTCTTGATGGGAGAAACCTCCTCCTATAAGTACAAGAAGAAAATGTTAGTAATCTAAAGGTAAATAAATGTAATAAAAGATGATAATCACTATTACTTACAGTTCAAAGACAGGTGCTAAATATATAAGTTCCCTACTATCAGTTTCTATATGAGATTCTCCACTTGAAGGCACCATATAGTTGGTGGGTCAACAGGGGGTGGCATGGAAAGGGGTGGGACAGAAGCTGATGTGCCTCCAATGGTCAATGGGATAGACGTTGGTGGGCCTGCACTGGTCAATGGGCTAGTAACTGAAGTTGCACCTAACATAATTATAGATAAACAAAAAAAATACATATATATTACATTATATAAACCAAGAGCTAACAATAATTAAAAAGATTATCCTACAGGTATATCTGGGGAGTGTTAAGAAGGCTATAATGGTGGAGAAATATGATAAGATGGAGAAGGCTGAGGTGGAACATTACGGCCTCTCCCACGACTGCGTCCATTGCCTCTACCTCGAGTTACCATGATGAATATATGCATAAGTAAACATGATGAAATATGACGAGTTAAGAAACTATATGTCAATAAAAACCTCAAAATATAATAATGATATTTCAGTGTAAATACCATTAACGAAATTTATTGAACAAGATTCAATTGTAACTACTTGAGTCTGAAGCCAAAGATTCCTCATCTTCATCTGAGAATTCATTAATTTCATTATCTTCGTTGTCATCAACAGACTCATTATTAACTAGAACGTCCATTAGATTATGTATATCACATATGTTCAATTCTTCCATCTAGGCATGTGCATCAAACAAGGAAATTGCTTCATCATCTATGACAATATTGTGTGTTTCAAGGGTTTCATCATGTTGGAAATAATCAGTAGCAATTAGCTCATTCAATTCATCACCTTCATCGTTCAATATTTCAGCCACGAAGAGTTTTGCTCTGACCTTACAAGCTGCCCACCATTCACCATTAGCTCTATTCCCGCTTTGTGGGTATCTTGTATAGTACACTTGTTGTGCTTGTTCAGCCAAGATGAATGACTCATTTGAGTGAAGACTTGATTTATGCTTGATGTCAACTAACCTACATCTCTCATCAACATTGACTCCATTAATTGGGTCAAACCAATGACATTGTAAAAGAAATACTCTGTTCTAATTTCCTACATATGACAATTCTAATATCTCTTCAACGATGCCATAATAGTTGAAGTCATTCTCACCATATATACTACCTCTAACACACACGCCACTATTCATGGTAGATTTATTTTACATGTACTCCTTAGTATGAAATTTATACCCATTAACTATTAAGCCATAGTAAGAAGTCACAGACTTGATTGGACCATAACTTATCTTTCGTATCATTTGATCCTCAACTTGACCTATATTAACCTGTATCATTACATAGATGGTAGATAGTTGTAACATTTAGCATAATGAACATTGAATTTAATATGATAAATGTGATTATGGATAAAAGGTCTCACTAGATGTTTTAGCCACCTACTGAAGTCCTTATCTCGAGCTTCCAATATTTGATCATCAGTGATATTGGGATATATTTCCCTTAACGAATCCTCAAATTGTCTAATCAATAAAATAATTAATATTTAGCATAACATAGTTAAAAATTAACAAATTCATTAGTTAGGGAGTAGACTTACTGGAGATAAGGTTCTATTTCTCCACAATTTACAAGCACATATGTCTCAGCAATCTAAAGTTCCACATCCGTCAAGAATCTATTCTGACCTCTCCAAATAGGACGTCATGGATGTTTAAAAATAGACAACCGTTCATCAATTGTATTTTCCCCACCATCGTCATTATGAGGAACTTGAGTGCGCCTAGTCTGTAGGTGGGGATCAAAATACATGGAAGCTGGAAATTTATTCTAAAATATATGCTTCATAATAGATCCTTCAACTCTCGCCTTATTTTGGACCTTCCTTTTTAAGTATAACATACACCTCTCAAAGGGGTACATCCATATGTAATGCACTGATCCTCCAACCTTAGCTTCATAGGGGAGTTGCATAACTAGATGTTCTATCATGTCAAAGAATGCTAAAGGAAAAATCTTCTCTAACTTGCAAAATGTTTCAATAATGGAAAGCTCTGCATTCTCCATGACGGAAGCACGAATTTCAGTTGCACAAACTTCTTTAAAGAACAAGCTAAGTTTTGTTAATGGTCCCCATATAGGTTTAGGCAAGATATCAAGAAATACCATAGGAATTAACCTTTGCATAAAAACATGACAATCGTAACTTTTCATTTTATATATCTTCTCGCCGTCTACATTGATGCAACGTGGAATATTTGATGCATACCCATCAAGAAATTTCAACTGTTTTATCCACTCACACACCAACCTCCTTTGATTAGCATCCAAAACATATGTCGCCTTTGGTTTTTTACACTTGTCATTCTAAACTATCAGCTCCAAGGTGGGACGTTTGCAAATTATCTTCAAATCTTCTCTTGCATTTGCATTGTCTTTTGTCTTGCCTTTTATGTTCATGGCAGTGTTGAAGATATTGTCAAACACATTCTTCTCGATATGCATAACATCTAAATTATGTCGTATTAGATTAGTGGACCAATAAGGCAATTCCCAGAATATGTTCTTTTTCACCCAGTTATGGTGTATACCAAAGCCATCTTGTTTTTGTTTACCTGAATTCAAGCTGAAAATGACTTCCTTAAGCTGATTCACTCTATTCAAGACATCTATCCCACTCAGCCGTTGCTGTGGATTAGTTTTTTCCATTGTTGACCTCTTAAAAGAGTTTCCATCACAGCGAGATGGATGATCAAAAGGTAGAAATTGGCAATGGTAATCAAACCAGTAGCATTTCCTACCATGCTTCAATACAAATGACTTAGTGTGATTCATACAAAGTGGACAATAAAGTTTTCCATGAGTACTCCACCCAGACAACATTCCAAAGGCTAAAAAGTCACTTATTGTCCACAATAAAGCCGCTTTCATATTGAAATTTTGCTTCTTCCAAGCATCATAAGTGTGCAACCCATCGTCCCATAATTTCTTTAGATCGTTAATTAGGGGTCTAAGATAGACATCTAAACTTTTACCTGGTGACTTTAGTCCAGGAATCACAAGAGTGAGGAATATGTATTCCCTTCTCATGCACATACTTGGGGGTAGATTGTACAGTGTAACAAAAACAAACCAACATGAATATAGTGTGGTTGAACTGCCAAATAGATTAAAACCGTCTGTACAAAGGTCAAGCCTAACATTTCGAGCCTCTAGCGCAAATGTTGAATAGGTAATGTCAAATCGTTTCCAAGCCTCAACATCAGCTAGATGCGTGATCACTAATTCATCTTGATGCACTTCATCTGCATGTCAACTCATATATTGTACAGTGTTTTTAGACATAAATAGAGGTTGGGGTCTAGGAATAATGGAAAAATATTGTAACACTGAGTGCAACATATCCTTCTCATTCAATGAACGTCCTGCCTTCAGTTTGAATCGTGGGTGTCCACATACTAAGTAAACTGAGTACAAACTCTTGTCATTATAATATTTGTAATACAACATGCATTGATTAAAACATGCATCTATCTTTTCAGGCTCTGGAAACATACTCTTAATTATGACAACCATTCTATCATAACAACTTTCACTCATGTTAAACTCTGACTTCAAGTTCAAAAGTTGAGTTACAACTAATAATTTCATGTGTTTATGGCAACCATCCCATAAAGGTTCGTTAGTCTCTCTTAGCAAGTCATAAAACTTCGAAGTTGATGGATTTGGACCCTCTTCTAAATCTTGAGCTTCTGGATTTAATCTATCACCTGCGGCATCTATAACTATATCCATGTATGGATTCCTAGGCTCCACTTCATCATCATGAACAATGGATGTTGAGCCGTTATCCCCCCATCTGTTGTCACCATGAATGGTCCAATTTACATTACCATCCACAAATTCGTACTTATTGATGCGGATTAAAGGATGCAAACCCAAGTGCAGGTTATCTTAAGTAATAAATTTCTCAGGAGTCCGAGATCGATCCATAGGGAATTGATGAAGAAAAATTCTTTGAGGTAAGGAAAGGCTTTGTCACAACAATAAAGATATTAAAACTTGTTCACAATCAAATTAAAGAACTTGATTGGGTTAAGAGATCCACTTTTGGTAATAAATTAAGGACGAGATTAATTATTTTTATAACTCAATTGAAATCCACGCACAACGGAGGTTCCAATCAGAAAATAAAACATTCAAAGTCCATTTAGAATTATATACGTAGTTATATTATGGTTTCTTTAATTATTTACCAATACTAACACTTGTAAATGGGTTCAAGCATTCATTGTACCAAACCACTTGTCTACAATGAATCAAGAACTCCACTTTACAAGGAGGGTTTCTAAATTGATTGGAAACAAAATACAACACATATAATGATCACTTGATAATATATCATTTAAGCACAAGAAAGAAATTAATCTAACCTTATTTTATTACCAAAAGCTTCACCCTTTCACCAAGCAAGATGAAAATTAGTTACCCATGAGCAAGAAGAAAGAAAGAGAGAAGAAGAAGAAGAAGATGATCATAACTTCTATTTACAGCAAAATAAAATTACAATAAGTAAATAACATAATAACATGATCTTGATCTAAAACCAAGATTACCCACATAGGCACCCAAGGCTACCTTTTATAGAGCATCACAAGCAAAAGATCACAATGAGTGGGTGGATAATTAAGGGGTGGGTGAATGATTAAGGAGTAGGTGGATGATTACAAAAAAATGCTTGTCTTCACTTGCATAAAATAATTTGGTGCCAAACTCATGCTTGACGATAGATTCTCGAAAAGTGGTCTTCATGAACGTTGTAGGCTTTTGTCTTGACTATCAAATGCCCACTTGATCCATCCAATTTGGCCTCCTATAACCTAAGATATGACCCAATCGTTGCAACAACTCAGGCCTAATTTCAGCTCCTCTGTTCTGACTTGCAAGCCCAATATGACTTCCAAGACATCCGAACTTGCTCTTGTGTTCTTCATGAAAGTTGTGGATTTGGGTCTTAACTTTCAAATAGCATCGATTTTAGCTCAATGCAACTTATACAGCCCAAGTTATGCCCTGATTAGTGCACACTACTCGGGTTCTAGTGACAGAATGCATTTTCTGACTTCCAAACCTAATTAGCTCCTCTAGATGTTTGATTGAGACTTTGAGCTCTTCATCAAAGCTGTAGAGCTTTCTCTTAGCTTTCTTACAAGTTAAAATTCATAATTTCTAGACATCTAGAACTCAAGATATGGCCGAAATACAGAAATAATGTAAAATATCAACAATGCTGAAAAATATCAATTAAGCCTAATTTGAACCCAAACATACAAATCATGACCAAGCTCAATCAATTAAGTAGAAGGAGAGTGTAAATGATTAAAAATGATAGTTTATTAATGTATAAAATATGTAATTATCAAATTTTCCCATGCTTAGCTTTTTGCACTCCTGGGCAAAACACATCAGACTAAAGCTAGGAAACAAAGAAAAACGACACAGACTCAAAAGCTAAAAACTATAAAAGACTCAATTTCCAATGATATTCAAGAATGCAAAAGTTTATAAACAAGAAGAGAAACCATAGATTCACGAGATCAAAACATTCATGAGGTGACATTTTTTTTGTATCTCAAATCAACAAGCAAGGAAACTTTAATTGAAAAGAATGAATCAAGAATGATAGATCCTCACAAAATTCACTCTCAATCTCTCAAGTGTTTAAAAGGTAAGTATTTCACTCTATCCAACCCATGAACAATTGCACTACCATAAGCTTGCTTATCTTCTACTTCTCCGCTACTCAAAACATATGCACACAAAAATCAAGAGGACTTTATTCAAGGTTGTAATGGGGCCATGGTAAAGGAGAGGGGATAATATGGATATGACAAGATAAATATCAAAGAGAATAGAAGAGCATTATGGTACAGTTAGAGTGGAGAAGATGTTTGAGAACATTCATCATAAAGGACAATGACCAATATTTAACTAATGTTTTGTAGAAGATCAATGCCAAATTAGTAGGTTGAATTTGTAACACCCCAAGTTTTATTTATTTTATGATAAATGTTCATTTTTTAATATTTGTGATTTTTGAGAATTTTTTTTGGATTTTTCTGAGAACACATAATATTTTAATATTATTCTTCATTTTACGTGCAAACTGAGCGGAGCCGGGAAAATGAGATATTTTTCCCAGGAACCTTGATCTGTGAAAACATCGATGGGGGACCTTACTAAACCCGAGGCTAGACACGATTTATGAGGTTTTGTGTTTTTCGAGAAATTTAATAGATAAAATAATAAAACGTGTAAATTCATCTGTCAGATAAATTAATACTGATTTCTGTCGACTATAGAAATTGTCCATTAGATAATAACACGTATTAAAAATCCTATTACATTATCCTAATGTAATCTACTTTAAGTCTAATCAAACCCACTTTAATTTAAATTTATTGTATTTTAATCAAAGCTTCTTTGAGAAGCTTTGACCACCAAATGACCAAGCTACCCTTAGCTTGTTGGGGAAGCTAATTTTTCCCCTCGTCTCTCTCCATTTGCCGCGGCACTCCCTTGCCCAAGGAGGGAAAAATTGACTCACACACACTTAACATACTTAGTCATTTTCACTCATTTTCCTCTATCCACTTCTCTCTCTAGTTTTCTTCTTCATTTTCTCTCTTCTTTCTCTCTTCTTCTTCCCTCTCCATATGGTTTTGCAGCCCCTATTTCAACCACTTTTTCTTCATTTTTCTCTTCATCAAGACCATTTCCATACTCATCTTAACCTCTTTTACATTTTCTATCTAGAGTTTTTCTTCAAAATCCAACCTTTCCTCCATTGTCATCCAAGACAAAGCTTCAAACTTTAAGGTAAAGTTTTCATTTTTCTTCTTCTTTCTCTTCATTTTCGTGTTCCATGGCCTCTTTGATGACCATGGGTCTCTTCTCTTTCCACCCTTGATGTTGATTCATTGTCTTGAAATTCCTAGGGTTTTGAAAGCTCAAAACTGAAACCACCAAGGAGCAATAAGAGGTCATTTTTTGTGTTCTTCCTTTAGGTAAGAGGGAGATTACTCACTTCAACCATTTTTGGTGGTGAGGGAACCTTTGTATGCTCACTTTGTTTAGTGATTTTGTGTGTTTATGTATTCTTAAAATTTAGATTTATGCTTAATTGTTGATCTTGAATGTATTGGATGTGTTGAAAATGCTTGATCATGTTAGGGTTGCTAAATGAAAAATTTGGAGTTTCCTACCATAATGTGATGCCACAGTTTTGACTAGGATTTAGGGATATAAATTGGCTTTTTGTGCACAATATAATGAAGCTTATGTGATTACATGTCGAATGATAATATTACAATTAATGAATGAAAAATTTTGAGGGTTTAATGCCCCAAAGTGAGGCCACGGTTTGACTTGAATCTTGAGGAATCGGATTGGTTTGGTGTGCACTAAAATTTAAGTGATTAGATATCAAAAGACTGATGCATAAAATGGAAAGAAATTGGAACCTTGAAGACCTAGTGAGGCCATGATTTTTAGAGAAAATTTAGAGTTTAAATGATGCCTTGATGCATCCTTGAATATTAAGAATTTAGAGACATGCATAATCCATAATCAAGTGGAAGAATTAAATTGAGTAATAACTCTTGAGATTGTTACGATTTTGAAGGGTTACTTAACCTAAAAATTGTCATAATCGACCTAAGTTTAAGACTTTGAAAATATGGACTTGTGATAATAGATGAACCCTAAATACATATTAATGTTGAGGATTGATTCTATGTTATTGTGATCCCCTATGTGGGACTAAGCAATTGATAATATGTATTTGATGGACTTATGACAAGTTGATGATGAATATATATATATATATATATATATATATATATATATATATATACCATTGTGGTATGCTTATGATGAATGCATCATTGATAAACATGTATGATGTACATTGTGTCATCATGCATATGTGTTGTCCGTTGGACATTGTCGGAAAGGCTATATATGCCTAGGAGTTTGAATAACACCTATGTGCGGGTGTGAATAGACTAAGCGTAGGGTCATAGTGGTTGGCCCTAGGGGCGTCAGGGTGCGAGTATCTCACAATAGGCAGTGGTAGCTCCACTGGGGTCGTGGGATAGACCGATGCAAACACACCAACGATCTGGACTGAGACGTTGTCCTATGTCGCGATCAACTGTTGAGGTGCCATGTATAAGCTGTATTGCGCAAATGTTTTTATGAGATGAGCACACTATTTTTAAAGGCTAACGAGATACTAGTATTACTCCTTGATCATTCACTCTAAAAAAATGTTTATGTCTAGCTCCATGGAGTAGGAATTTTGGTACCTTTTGCATTGTGAACTGTCAGTCTCATAATTCATTGTGTATGAGCATTCATAATTATGAAGAGTATTTGTTATTATTACTGCAATAATTATTTGATTGTTTAGAAATATTAATGTTATTTACTGTTGTTTGCTCTTACTATCAATCTTAATTATAACTATAATTGGATATATGAATTGTGTTTATATGTGGGCGTCCAGTACCGTTTCGTTTTCTTGCTGCCATTTTGGTACTGAAAGTTGGGTGTCTTACCTCTTTCTGTATTTCGATACTTTCTGTTTATTTATATGATTATGAGAAGACGTTCGTGAGGAAGAGAAGGAAACAACTGAGTTTCCGGGTTTCTGGCCGCACTATGACTAGAGCTATTGAGGATGTCGTCACGCCCACGCTACTTTTTAGGGTACGTGAAGTTGACCTTCCATGGAGGACTAGATTGTTAGCACTTATATGTGCTGACGGACCGATGCGTGTACCGCGGGGAGTTGACGGTGTCATTGGCTTGGGGTCACTACGACATTCCTGTCTTTGAATTTTCTGCTTTTGTTATTTTAGAATTTTACCTACTCATGAGGGATATGTGGACTAATATGTTCTACACCCCTCAAGAGGATTCTTTCCTCTCCACTGCTCGGGCTTCTGCTCGAAATTCAGTCGCTCCGATGGCAATCTCATCAGATGAAGAGGACCCTGAGGAGGACCCGGCTATAGTTGTAACATCCTGGGACTGCATGCAGGATTGATGAGTGTCTCCACAAACTAACACGGGTCTTTTCAGCGTGATTTATCCTCACTCACACACATCCTAGGAAACTTCCCAAGAGGTCACCCATCCTACAATTGCTCCAGGTCAAGCACGCTTAACCATGAAGTTCTTATATTCTAGGCTCCCGAAAAAAAGTTGCAACTTGTTGATATGGCTACACCTAATCAATTCCTTTAAGCCATCCTCAACTATGCAGTCCCATACCTGCACAGTCTCTGAATCCCTCTCATTCCGGTGCGTATTCAGCTCATTCGTGGGACCCTTTGCCTAGAAGCCTGCCAGGAGCTGATCCTTGTACATGCTTCTCTTACACCGACGTCCACTCCCCGCCCTCGTCGGCCCCGGGACACCACAACGGTCCCTTCTCGTCAGTCTTAGGGGCTGATACTATAGGTGGCTACTGATGGCTAACTGTTTATCTGTTTAGGGAAGCATGATGTTTTGCTAGTTCATGGGTGTAAATTTGTAACTATCTTGGATGGGTAAAGCCTTTACTTTTTGTATATTTTGTGATGTAACTAAAGAGGCTGATGCATATAATATATATATATATATATATATATATATATATATATATATATATATATATATTAGAATGTATAATTTTAAATTCTGTTTCGATTCTATCGCATTGATAATTGTTATTATCTCCTTATTGTTATATTATACAAAAAAAATGCATATAGACAATTCAATACTTGATTATTTTATCATCCAAGAATACAAACTATTTAATCTTATGTTAATAATGAACCAGGTCTTAATTAATCACTGTAACTATTATTTTCTGCAAATTTATTTCTTTTATGGTCTTTAGTATTATGGTATGACGTTCCTTCTTCGCGGTATTAAGAAAAAAGGGCGTTACAGAATTCATTGTTAGGCCTGAACCTTCTCTTTCTCTTCCTGTTGTTTCTAAGCATGCACCTTCATTCTAGGTATAGATATGTCACTTAGTATATCAGGAGATTTAGATAATCCTTTGATTACAGCGGTGGTCAGCTTTTTTTTTCAGCATTTTGCACACACACCCTCACACTTGTTCAAGAACAAGACCAATGCTCTTTTACTCCCTAAGATTGGGTAAAAACGTGTTTTTTTTAGAAAGGCACGTAATGAGCTAAAAATAAGGAATGGTCAAATAAGCTCAAAGGAGTTACACATGGGAAAATATGCAAGGATGGCTATTTGGTCAAAGTAACTATTTCAAAATGCCTCAATCAAGTTTATGTATATATGTGAAAATGTAGCCTCAAAAAAGAATTAAAGCAAATTCTAGAGTAACAATTCCATGAGTAAAAAGAAATCACACAAGAAAGAAGAGAATGGTACAAATATTCAATCCATTCATCAATAGGTTCAAAATCTCACAAGGCATAGATCTATCATTCTTAATATATCAATTCAACATTCATAACCAAGCATATGAAATTTAAGACAGAAGACAATTTATTCAATCATACTATGATCCCTGAATTTCAATTGCTTTAAAGGATGTGAGAATTCATTCACTTGAATCATTCAAAGGAAATCAAACGATAAAACTTTATTACTTTCACAAATCATCACAGAATAGTTACTTCCCCAATCTAGATGCGTCTCAGGAGTAATTTACTTCAAAAGTAAAATTACTCCTTACTCTGCCATCCCTAATTAGTTTTGCTGTAGGTTTCTGACAGTCATATCACTAAACATACTTTCCAATTTAGATGCGTCTCAGGAGTAAAATTACTCCCTACTCTACCATCATTCATTGGTTTAGTAAGTTCATGACTATCATATCATACTTCCCAAAAAAAAAATTTTTTTGGACAACTATCCTTCCCCCCCAACCAGATTACAACATTGTTCGCAATGTTGAAATATAGATGAGTAAATGATAGAAGATATTACCTGTTGGAGAAATCTGACACAAATTTAAACAGAAACAAAATACGATATATAAAATCAAAGGTAAAAGGAAAGTTATAGACAAAGTGTCAGATCTAGCTTTCTTTTCATGCTGCTTCCCTTACTGCTTCATGCTGACCAATCTATCTAAGCTATTGCTAGATCAGGTTTATAAATAAAAGCTTTTAATTTATTAATTAACTCATCAACAGTGGAAGCAGAGATAAGAAGTAGTCTTACCGTAGTTGTGATAAATTTCTGTTCCATAGCTTTGTCAAGAAAAAATAACAAAAGATCAAAGAAATTATTAACATTCAACAAACCTATAGGTTTATGGTGGATGTTCAGTTGGGCCCAAGAGACAATTTGAAAAACTTCTTCCAAAGTACCAAAACCACCTAGTAAGGCAAAAAATGCATTAGAGTTGTCAAGCATTATCTTCATTCGTTCATGCATAGATGATACCTTAAGTTCCTCCCCAATTGTCTTTCCAGTGATATTCTGTTGAGTTAAAGGTCCAGGAATGACACCTAAAGCCTGACTGCCTCCTATATATGCAGTAAGTGATATAACCCCCATTAACCCATGGCAACCTCCCCCACATACAACATGAATGTTCCTCGCAATAAGTGTTCGGCCAAGAGTGGTTGCTGCATTTACAAACTCTAAACCCTTCCCATACTTAGACCCACAAAATACACAGATATTTTTAAGTTGACAAACAGAAACACCTTCCATTTCTATACTCACATTCCCTTTGAATGATTCTGAGTTAGAGGAAAATGGAGAAAATGGAGTGTTTAAATAGGAAAAAAGAATTGAAAGGGTAATAATAGCACCTATAAGGGTAGGTTGGCTGTTGTCAGAAAAGTTTGAAATTAAGAAACACAGAATCTCTTTTTTTTGTTTTTTTTTTGTTTTTTTTTTATTTTTTTAAAAACTTCAAGAAAACCATCAGGATAAAAAAGTCTAGAAACCTCTGAAGGACCCTGCTCAAAGGATCGTCTGTCCAAAACCAAAATACAACAAAATCATATAAAGATAAAAGAAATATAATAACAAATGATAACATACCTTTATGTACAATTTTCATGGCGTATCTTTATACTGCGCGTCATGAGTGCAGTAGTAGCACATCTTTGAGTTGTGTGTCACTGGTGCAACATATGAACTCCACATGGATTACCGAACCGACAATAAGAATCTTTGAGTCATTTCCGTCTCGCTTGCGGAATAGTAGCCCTCTATCTTCCTGCAAACCTAATCAAAGGCTTGTATTCTAAGAAGATGGTACCTGGCCGCAGCCAGTCAAAACTCGTCATAGAGGCCTACTAATTAAAGTAAGTATACAACTCAGTAATAGTTTTCGTTCACTGTAAAGACAAGACGCTTCTTTCTGTCCATCAGCGCTACAGAGCCTTGGTTCCAAGAATTGGGAATGTAGCATGTGGCTCCCTACAAAGCATGGCATACGAACTTTATTTACATATTGGCATGTGAAGATCTTCTCCTAAGTCTATGACAAGACGAGCATCTGCTCGGGGCTTCTAATCGAATTAAAGACCAAGTACAACCAAAGTTTTGCATTTTTTTTCTTTCTTTTTTTTAAGAAAACATAAAGAAGAATAAGATAATATGTACAGGTTGTTGTGGATATGGCTCACATCAGCCTCTGGTTTCACGTCCAGTAATGGCTTAAATGCCTTCTATGAGTCGAGGATAAGTTTCCCATCCAATTTTCTTATAAATTAGCAAACAGGGTCTTTTAGAGTCATATTCCCCAAACTGTAACGTTTTTGTTCATCCTTGAAGAGATTCCACAAATTAAAAAGTTCACGATGCATAAATCCACCAGAATGCGTCTCAAGAGTCAATAAGATATCATTTATTGACTCCTTACTCAATCCATTCTTAATGAAGAAAATTTTATCTTATCTGTTTGCGGAAACTATTCCCAAAGAATGACATCGTTTGTTACAATTCCATCGTGCACATTTGTGACAGACTTGTAACCTTTTTGCTCTTCTCCTTTTAGAATACAAATTTCTACTAAGACCTGGCATGTATGAGTCAAATGAAATTGAAGACTCACCTGCTAGTTAGACCTTTGCTTCAATTATCCAACGTACATCTTCTGGCATACCCTTGTGCATTAACAGTCTCAATTTTTCACATCTAGTTTTATAGATTCTTGTAAGAGTATTTTGTGGGAGGGAAGAAAAATATTTTTTGATATTTGAGAGAACGACATCCATTTTAAAAGAGAATGATTCAGTTATTATAGGAAACTAAAAACAAACCGACTCAAGAGCCACGGAGTACCTTTATCCGCCACTTAACTGGGAACACAAAGAACTGCAAAAAGAAGGTAACAAAATTAGAATAAATTCTATTCATAATAAGGATTAGAAAGAGAGATGAATTCTACCTCATCAACTTAGTTTTCTAGAAATGGTTTAAGTCTATGTCCATTGACTTTAAACACATTACCATTCCTAGGATTCTCAATGTCTATGGCCCTATGAGGATACACATGTTTGACAATAAAAGGACCACTCCACCTAGATTTCAATTTACTAGGGAATATGTGCAAACGAGAATTATAAAGCAGAACTTTTTGGCCAATTTCAAAAGATTTTCTCAAAATTGACTTGTCATGAAAAGTTTTTGTTCTAGCTTTATAAATCTTTGAGTTTTCGTATGCATCATTTCTCAATTCCTCAAGTTCATTTAATTGCAATTTGCGTATGTTGCAAGCATCATCAAGGTTTAGGTTGAAAGCTTTAATGGCCAAAAATGCTTTATGTTCCAATTCAACAGGAAAGTGACAATGTTTTCCATAGACTAACTGATAGGGTGACATGCCCAAGGATGTTTTGAAAGCAGTACGGTAAGCCCAAAGTGCATTGTTTAGTCTTAAAGACCAATCTTTATAATTTGGGTTAACCATTTTTTTCAAAAATTTGTTTAATATCCCTATTTGACAATTCAACTTATCCATTTGTCTGAGGGTGATAAGGGGTGACAATTTTGCATGTAATACCATATGTCTTCATTAAAGATTCAAATGGTTTATTGCAAAAATGTGTTCCCCTATCACTAATGATAGCTCGAGGGATTCCAAATCGACACAAGACATTTTCTTTTAAAAATTTAAGAATACTTTTATGATCATTGTGTCGGCATGGAATCACCTCAATCCATTTTGGGACATAATCAACTACAACCAAAATATACACAAATCCAAATAAGGATGGAAATAGGCCTATGAAATCAATTCTTCAACAATAAAAAATTTCAATGACAAGGATAGAGTTTAGAGGCATCATGTTTCTTTTTTTAAATGGAGCCCAATTTCTAACAATTTTCATAACTTTTGCAAAAAGTATAGCAGTCCTTAAATAAAGTGGGCCAATAAAATCTGCACTGCAAGATTTTCGCAACTGTTTTCTTTGAAGAAAAGTGACCTCCACATGCTTCTGAGTGATAAAATTTAATGACACTACCTACCTCACTGTTGGGCACACATCTCCGAAAGATTTGGTCAGGATAATATTTGAACACGTATGGGTCATCCCAATAAAAAATTTTCACTTCTGTAAAAAATTTCCTTCTATCTTGGTGCGTCCATTGAGGCAGCATCTTTCTTGTTACAAGAAAGTTGACTATGTTAGCAAACTAAGGCATGGAATTGATAGAAAATAAAAATTCATCAAGAAAAGAATCATTGAGGGCGTGCTATCAAAAGGTGAGCCTATTGTAAGTCTGGACAAATGATCTGCGATAACATTTTCGACTCCTTTCTTATCTTTTATTGTGATGTTGAATTCTTGTAGCAACAAAATCCACCGTATCAATCTTGGTTTGGCATCCACTGGAAAGCTTTGCTCTTCTCCCAAATATGTGTACTTCAACCCAGTAGGTAACAGCTTTAATTCCAGTGTTGGTACTTCTTCATGGGTATTATCATTCATGGGTTTTAGCTATTCAAATCTAGGTTTCCATCCCTTGTACTCCATTTCTTGTGTAGAATCAAGCAAAGAGCATATTTTAGAAATAGCATCATCTAATTGCATGCCTGAATCAAATGAATTGATTAAACAAATTTCTAATGGGTTAGAAGAACTTCTTGTTTGATGATGATTATCTACGATGGCTTCAATTCCTTCAACTTCCTCCTTTTCATCAAGGGCTTCCTGTGGTTGTTTACACATGTTAAAAACATTGAGCTCCAGTGTCATATTTCCAAATGTCAGCTTCACCACTCCATTTCTGCAATTTATCAAAGCACTAAATGTTGCTAAAAATGAGCAACCTAAAATAACAGGAATTGACTTGCAACTATCAACCATAGGTTCAATATCCAAGATAATAAAATCCACAGGATATATGAATTTGTCAACTTGTACCAACACATTTTCTACTTTACTCTTGGAATTTTAATTGATCTATTGACAAGTAGAAGAGTTACAGAAGTTGGTTTAACTCACCCAAGTTGAGTTACTGATAAACTGAATGAGAAGCAAATTGACAGTAGCACCAAGATCAAGTAAAGTTTTTTCAATTTTATGTTCTCCAATAATGTATGAAACTGTAGGACAACTATGGTCTTTATATTTCAATGCATTATTATTCTGAATAATGGAGCTTGCCTGTTCAGCCAAAATGGCTTTCTTTTTCATATTTAGTTTCCTTTTAACAGTGCACTAGTCCTTCAAATATTTGGCATAAGATGGAATCTGTTTGATAGCATCTAACAGAGGAATATTGACTTTCACTTGTTTCAAAATTTCAAAAATTTCAGTGTTATGGTTCAATTTCCTTGAATTGTTTAATGTTTGAGGAAATGGGGGTGCAAGCGAGAGTTTGGTCTCATTTTGGTCAACTTCTTCATTTTCTTCGGGAATTGGTTCATCATCTTCCTCACAAGGTTCAGGAATTTGTTTTTCAACAACATTTTCACTCCTAAGAGTTATCACTAACATGACTTAATCCATTTGTTAGTGTTCTAAACTATCCACATTTAGACTATACTGACCCTTAGGATTTGGCTGAGGTTAAGAATGAAATTTTCCTTTCTCATGAATGGTAAGTGCAGAAGAAAGTTTAGCAAGAGTTTCTTTTATATCAATCATAGTTTGATTGTTTTGTTTATTAATGGCCTCTTGCTTTTCTATGAGTGCATGCAGTGTTTCTTTAAGGTTTTTCATATATGGTGGGACATAAGGTGCATATCCTTGAGAATTTTAAGAGCCCTATTCCTGAGGAGGTGGTGGTTGCACGAATTGTGACTGATTATTATTCTTCCAACTGAAGTTCGGATGATTTCTTCATCTCAGATTGTATATATCTAAAAAAAAAGAAGTAAATGGCTTGTTAAAATTATTCATTGCATTTACTTGCTCATGTACAACTTCTTTAAAAACAAGAATCTTAGGACATTCATGTGTTGAGTATCCTAAGTCATCACAAATGCCACAAATTTCTTTATTTTGCACAAATTTGATTTCTTTTGTTTTTCCTAATTTCATGGCTTCAACATTTCTAGTCAAACTGGCAAACCTAGCATTTAGATCTTCCTCTTGACTAAGGTGATATTTTCCTTTATTAGCACTCACAAGGTTAGATCTAATTGAATTTTCAGAAATATTAGTACCATGCTAAGATTGAGAATTTTCAGCTAACTGGTTTAAATAGTCTAAAGTTTCATTAGGTTCTTTATCAAGAAACTCACCATTGCACATTGTTTCCACAAATTGTTTATTTCAGGTGTTAAACCTTCATAAAAGAAGCATATAGTGCGCCATTTTTCAAAACCATGATGTGGGCAAGAATTTAACAAATCCTTAAGCCATTCCCAACATGGAAAATATGCTTCATTTGAATTTTGGGAAAAATTTTGGACTTGTCTTTTCATAGCAATGGTTTTATGTGTTGGAAAAAATTTCTTTAAGAACTCACCTTGCATTTCTTGCCATGTGCCAATTGATCTTGGTTTCAAAGTGTTAAGCCAAGTTTTTGCTTTATCTTTTAAAGAAAAAGAAAACAATTTAAGCTTAACAATATCTTCAGTGCAATTTTGGTCATTGAAAACGATACATATTTCCTCAAATTTTTTTAAATGTAAATATGGATTTTCAGATTCTAAACCATGAAAATTAGGAAGTAAAGAAATCTTACCTGGTTTAAATCTAGAATTGTTGGCATTGAGTGGAAAGATAAAGCGTGATGAACTAGAATTTCAAGGTGGTTGCAAATATTCACGCATGGTTCGCAACGGTTGATTTTCATGTTCATCTTGTACACTTTCATTTTCAATCATTATGTCAATTTTGTGTGATTATGATTCAAACAAATCAATATATAAAGTACCAGGATTAATTTTAACCAAACGACCAGAATTTGAATCACGATACCAATTAAGCATAAATAAATGACTTAAAATAGAAAAAAATAATGTACAAGTCAACGGTTTACATCAGCCATTAAAATATTAACAATAAATAAATGACATAAATAAAAAAAATGTAAAAGTTATTAAGTCAAAAAGAAAAAATAAATGACATAAATAAACAAGTTAGTAAGTCAGTAAGTTAGAAAGTTAGTAGCTTTGTAAGTTAGAAAGTTAGAGAGTAACTAAAGAAACCGAAGGACTAGCAAGCCGAACTTTTGCTCCTATGAGGAAGAAGAAATAACATATTTTATTAAAGAAAAAGAACCTCAATAAATTAAAACTTCAAATCAAGTCCCTGGCAATGATGCCAAAATCTTGATGCAGATTAAAGAATGCAAACCCAGGTGCAGGTTGTCTCAAGTAATAAATTTCTCGGGAGTCTGAGATCGATTTACAGGGAATTGATGAATAAATTTTTTTTGAGGTAATGAAAGACTTTATCACAACAATAAAGATATTAAAACTTGTTCACAATTAAATTAAAGAACTTGCTTGGGCTAGGAGATCCATTTTTGGTAATAAATTAAGGACAAGATTAATTCTTTTCATAACTCAATTGAAAACCACGCACAACAAAGGTTTCAATCAGAAAATAAAACATTCAAAGTCCATTTAGAATTATATACGTAGTTATATTATGGTTCCTTTAATTATTTACTAACACAAACACTTGTAAATAGGTTCAAGCATTCATTGTGCTAAACCACTTGTCTACAATGAATCAAGAACTCCACTTTACAAGGAGGGTTTCTAAATTGATTGGAAACAAAATATAACACATATAATGATCACTTGATAATATATCATTTAAGCACAAGAAAGAAATTAATCTAACTGTATTTTATTACCAAAAGCTTCACCCCTTCACCCAAGCAAGATGAAAATTAGTTACCCTTGAGAAAGAAGAAAGAAAGAGAGAAGAAGAAGATGATGATCATAACTTCTATTTACAATAAAAGAAAATTACAATAAGTAAATTACATAATAACATGATCTTGATCTAAAATCAAGATTACCCTAATAGACAGCCAAGGCTACCTTTTATAGAGCATCACAAGCAAAAGATGACAATGAGTGAGACAATGAGTGGG
Organism: Ormosia emarginata; assembly: GCA_029884605.1. NCBI lineage: Eukaryota > Viridiplantae > Streptophyta > Magnoliopsida > Fabales > Fabaceae > Ormosia > Ormosia emarginata. The sequence goes on along the minus strand of JAQQTP010000074.1, from coordinate 17,532,565 downwards.
TGGATAATTAAGGGGTGGGTAGATGATTAAGGAGTGGGTGGATGATTGCAAAAAAATATTTGTCTTCACTTATATAAAATAATTTAGTGCCAAATTCATGTTTGCTAATAGATTCTCGGAAAGTGACCTTCATGAAAGTTGTAGGCCTTTGTCTTGTTATCAAATGCCCGCTTGAACCATCCAATTTGGCCTCCTACAGCCAAAGATGTGACCCAATCCTTGCAACTACTCAGGCCTAATTTCAGCTCCTCTGTTCTGACTTGCGAGCCCAATATAACCTCCAAGACATCCAAACTGGCTCTTATATTCTTATGAAAGTTGTGGATTTGGGTCTTAACTTTCAACTGACACTGATTTTAGCCCAATGCAACTCATACATCCCATGTTATGCCCTGATTAGTACACATTGCTCAGGTTCTAGTGACAGAACCCGTTTTCTGACTTCCAGGCCCAATTAGCTCCACTAGATGTCTGATTGAGACTTTGAACTCTTCATCAAAGTTGTAGAGCTTTCTCTCAGCTTTCCTACAAGGTAAAATTCATAATTTCTAGACATCTAGAACTCAAGATATGACCGAAATACAGAAATAGTGTAAAATCTCAACAATGCTGAAAAATATCAATTAAGCCTAATTTGAACCTAAACTTACAAATCATGACCAAGCTCAATCAATTAAGTATATGGAGAATGTAAATAATTAAAAATGATGTTTTATTAATATATAAAATATGTTATTATCACTTATACAGATGTTCTTCTACCCTAAAAAACTCCCTCCAAACACGATTCTTACATCTAGCACGTGGACAAAGGATGTGATTTAATGCATCAGTAATTGTCGGGTCTCCTTGAGTAACCTTAATGAAATCATCAACTCCATGCTTTAATTCTTCACTTACATAGCCAGCATAATCATTTCTTTGTAACATCCAACTTCGATTGGGTCTCATGATTGCTAAAATTTACCTTAGCACATTAATACAATCCTTTTCAAAATCTTCACCTCTCTTTTAAAATGGTATGGCCCTATCCCATTCGAAAAGACACTTTTTTAACACTTCGTTGATAGAATTCACAAAAATCACACATCCTATACTTGATGAAATTTCAGCAGCATTTCCCTTTGGTCTCCAAGTGCACGACTCGAACATGGTGACATCTTCCACGATCACGTATGCACCCAGAGAACAAAAGGAAATGTAACAGAACAAAATTTCATCAAGTATAAAATATGAGATTTGAGGAATAACCATTAACCAAGTGAAGAAAAAGTTTCTTCCCAAACTGTCCCACTTAGACAATTTAAGATTTAATACAACGAGCAGTACCTTTAAAAAGTACATGTGTTCACTAATATTGAATCTCAAATGGGAAACTAATACTTCGCTCAAATTGTAAAAAAAAAACAAAGCATTAATTTTAACCATGCAATATGCAAATATGTAAGTACTTGAGATGAGACATCTAATAAGGCTATGGTACAAAACACACTATAGACTACTACAAATTTATGTAATTGTAGACAGAAGAGGACAAAAAGGATTCCATTACCATAAATAGAATATAAAAGATTTGAGTATAGAAGGGTTCTTTTAGTGTTCTATTTTGTTAAAGCATGGTTATAAATTATTACAGTATTTTCTACTTCAAAGTGGATAGAAACTAGGAGTTGTATGGAATTTATATCCTGGTAAGTAAATTGATGAATAAACTGTGTGTTTCATTAATCCAAGTACTTAGTAGCTGTAAAATGACCCATGCCCAATGTCTAAAGAAAGGCTAGTAATCATTCCTATTTTATAGAAATTGATAGTCTCAGATGGTGTGTATTGGGAGAGTATTTCAGATTAAATTTTGTTCCTGTGAATATTCTAGATGTCTTTATACATTTGTCAGTTGAGCTATTTGAGGAACATTTTCATATTTTGATAAAGTGTGAGCAATTATAGATTGTAGATTTTGCAATCAGTAGTTGGCTTAGAAGAATTTTACTTTTGTTTTTTACTTTGCACATTCTACAAGTTGTGTTTTACAATTTCTAGTGTATTGGGTTAGGTTATGTTCTTCTTTCTTTTTATATCATGGCATCATGGTCTCACAATTATCATTTATAATTTCATATACTGTAATGTGTTCTGTTTGAATAGGTCCTTATTAATTTCTATGGAGATTTGCTTTTGTAATTAACACTAATTTCTTCTATGTTATTTTAGACCATGGCCAAATCTTTTGAGGTTACTGAGTTACCAGGTACATTAACATTTTTGGTCCATTTGTTTGCATATCTACTTCTTGATGCATTTGCTTGAAGGCATACTTTTCTTTGTATATTTCTTACTTAGAAGACCACTATGGGGCTCTTATACAACATGATTTTGTAGTTAGGTCAGCCAAGTTTATTGCACACAAATAGTGGGTTATTGCTAGAGCAGATGATATGTTTATTCGTGTATATAATTACAACACGATGGATAAAATTAAAGTATTTGAGGCACATACAGATTACATTAGATGTTTGGTAGTTCATCCTACCCTTCTTTATGTGTTGTCATCATTTGATGATATGCTCATAAAGCTTTGGGATTGGGAAAAAGGCTGGGTTAGTACCCAGATATTTGCGGGACATTTTCATTATGTCATGCAAGTGACATTTAATCCTAAAGACACAAACACCTTCGCTAGTGCATCTCTTGATTGCACCATAAAAGTATGTGTGTGTTTTTATAATTAACTTATGAAGCAGTGCAATGAATGAGGATAAAACTAACCTTGGCTCAAGAAGACTCCAGATGAATCAAGACTCAAGAACAAAGATTGCACTTGCACGTCTATGCCTTTACCAAGCTTAGATAGCAGAAAGAACAAGAAAAGCAATAAGAACCTGTGCCCAGCACATACAATCAAATAACGTTTTACATATCCATCTTTTTCAAATTGGGTTCAAAGTTATGATCTATATAAGAGCATTCCAGCAAGGAACTCAAATCTAAACAACAATAAAAGAACAAAAATCATAGCACAACAACAAGTACCACATTTATAAGTTCAAAATGCATTGAGGACCATATAAAAGTTGATCCAATCATAAACAATGCATAAAACAAAAGAACTTTGCACATAAACAATGCTAATGTTTAGCCTAGTGCCAAACATAAAACAAAAGAATCTGAGTCATACCAGAAGAATCTTAATCTGATACCAAGTATGGAACTAAAAGCAAATTGTATTACCTAACTTTGCACCTTAATAATTAATCAATAATCACCAAGTTGTTTTATAGATGAACTCAAAATATGTCAATTATTATTGAAAAAATATATAGTTTAGTTTAAAATGAGAGGCTGCCACATCCTAGGCAAAAACTAGCACCAAAATAGTAATATACATCTTAATAAAATTTTAAAACTGTTGAATAAATGTATACAATGCACAAAATTATGAAGATTTATTTTTGGGTTTAAAAGTAAGAAGATTTTAATTTCTATAAAATATTGATATACTAAAGAATGATTGGTCATTCAAATTATATATTTCAAGAAAGAGTGGTTGGTGTACAACTAGAATCTTTATATTTGTATTTAGTTTAATATAACTTTTTATTTGCATAAATAATAAAAAATCAAGCAACTGAAGAAGAAAAGATACGTTTAAAAAATAGAGAAAAGAACTTGTACTATAAAAAATATAGAGAAAAGGACAATAAAGGATAGAGAGAGAGAGAAAGAGCACTAACACATTTGGGAATTGGGAGGTAACAATGAACTAGATAATATTTGAAAGAACTATGTACCAAAAAAAAATCTGAAAGAATTGACCACGTCCTAAGTCCCTTGTATTGTTAATATGCACTTAAAAGAAAACAAATAAAAAATAAAACTTCAATTTGTATCTGTGTATGTTGATTGAGTTAGCAAATTAGCAGTTGGGTTGCGGTTGAAGGAAAGAAAGAAAGAAAGCACTGATGCTTGACAAAACTATAGCAGGCTAGTATTCTTGCCAGTAGAAAAGTATCAGATTTAGCACCAATGGTTTTGCACAGAATCAGTCCAATAACGATGGTTCAAAGTGTTATCCATGGCAACCATTACCCAAGAGGGAGGTGAATTGGATGATTACAAGTTTTTGAAATATCATTAAGAAATTAAACATTTTGAAGCACTCAATTATTAAATACAACAGAACATGGATAACAAAGGTATAACTATTATAAATTGAATACTTTACTCACAAATAAACAAGCCAAGATAGAAAGTATTCAAGTAAAGCTAAATATCAAACTTAACTCAAGCATATATAATTAAAGCACAAAGATAAAGAGATAGAGTTGAGAAAATCAAACATAGGATTTATCCTAGTTCAGCCACCCCTTGTGACCTACGTCCAGTCCTCAAGCAAACCACTCAAGATTTTCCACTAAACTTCAAGCTTGAACAGGTATTTGAAAACCTTTACACAACAGAGCACTCACCACACCTTGGGATGCCTCACCCTTTGAGCTTGAGCCTCAAAATAGGGATACCTCACCCTTTTTACTAGAAGGATACCTCACCCCCTTTGCAACCTTTGAAGGATACCTCACATTCTTTATAATAAGGGATACCTCACTCTTTTTCACTAAAGGGATACTTCACCCCTTTTATAAAATAAGCAAAGTGTTTGAATGATAAAAATTCTTTCAAAGAGTGGATAATACAAATTGAAGAACTATGGGTATTAAGGATTCACACTTTGATGCTCAAAACAGAGTTTTGGAGAAAGAAATGATGAAATACGAATTTAATGCTCAAGAATGATTTTCATATTGTTCTCCAACTTTTCTTTGATGCCCAACAACATAGATTTATACCCAAAGCCATTGGGAGTAGTTGGATGTATTAAATATTCAAATAGAGTCGTTGAAACTCATTTTCTGCAACTCCAAAAACTGGTTATTGAATTCTCCTAATTGGTTAGGAAAATATGCATAATCGGTTATGTGATATTTAAAAGAATCATGCGTAACACTTTCACTCAATAACCAATTAGGGGAATTGGCTAACTGATTAGGAGCCTTAGAAGTTTGTTTCAGATTTTTCAAATGACTAATTAGGGAATGGCCCAAATCGGTTAGGAGCATTAGACTTTGGCTCCTGATGAATCAAATAACTAATTAGGAGATTGTCCTAATCAGTGAGGAGCTTTAGAAATTGACTACTGACTTTCAAAATAACCAATTAGGGGAATGGCCTAATTGGTTAGGAGCCTTGGAAAAATATAAGAATGGCTCACCAAGAAAATAAGATTTCTAAAGGATTTCATAACCAAACTTTCCCAAATCATTTTCAACCTTTCTAAAAACATTTTCCACAAACTTGATGAGTATTTTCACAAGTATAAAACATGATTTTCTTTTCATCCTTTTTAAAAACATTTTGCTCAAACTTGATCAATATAAAACATGGTTTAGCAAAGAGATTTAAGTTGAATGAAAACAAGAGATGAGCTAGTGTGATTCCTCTCTACCTTAACATAAGATCTAAGTCCTATATGCTATACTTGAAGAACCTTGGGACTTGATCTTTGCATGACCATCACTTCTCTTGTTTGTTATCATCAAAACCATTGCCATTGCTAATGCTAATCACATTCTTCCCCTTTTTGATGATGACAAACAACCATTGAGAAAAGAGTTTATTCAAATAAAATTGGAATTTACAAAAGTTTTAAAAGACTTACTCCCCCTCTATGTTTCAAGAGGTGATTGAATCAGAGATGCACAGCTCCCCCTTAGTTTTGGAATCCCAAGACCATTGAAAATATACCTTTTGCTATTTTACCTTACATTTCTTAATGACACAACTTTTCCCCCTTTTGTCATGATCAAAAAGATATACAATATAGATTTTGACAAAGAGAGAAGTAACACAAAACTATTTCCATACAATAATTCATCAACAATATAACCTTAAATAAAAAACCATTGTCATTTAACACATATCTGGGTCATACTAAAAATAGCATTTCAAAGTCATAATATGGTTAAGCAAGGTTATAAGCCAAGATAATGAGCAGCATATCCAAAAGATAATTCATTGTGGTTAGATGAGCGTTAAGCATAATAACATAGCTAAAATAGAGAAAGATTAGCTAAATGAAATAGATCCATGCCTAAGCCCAATGATCCTTCGGTGGTGGATGGCAATGCTCAATGTTGTCTAAACAATCATAGATGACTCCAATGCTATGCTCATGATAAGCTCGAAGATTCACAATCTAGGATTGAATGCTTGCTAGGATAACTAGGATGCGATCTTTATTTGTGGGAAATTCTTTTTTCTTGTGTAGCAGCATCATGCCCAACACTATAAATGTGAGTGTTTTTTAGAGGAAGAAGATGACCATGGAGTTTTGGGTTTGTGAATGGTGAGGGGAAATCATGGTTTTGTGATTTATGAAGGCCCAGTAATTCAGTTAGGAAGTATGGGTAACCGATTATTGTGAGTGGAGATAATGGAAGGTGGCCATAAGTTGGAGCAATAATCGGTTGGGGAAGAGAGCTAACAAGTTATTTTCAAATATGAGCCAAAGGAGGTGGCCACAGGTTGCACAAATAACAGGTTAGGAAAGTGAGCTAACCGATTAGCTCATACGAGATCAGAATTGTGAGTCATGGATTGGACATTAGCTAACCGATTATGTACATAAGCTAACTGATTAGCTTGGTATGGAGTTTAGAAAGTGAGGCCTCTGTAAGTATGAATAACCAATTAGAGCATTGTGGTAATCGATTAGGATGAGAAAAATGAAATAATATACTCACAGTTTGCCATGATAATCGATTAGGGAGTGCACCTAACAAATTATTTTCGTGGCTCTCAAATATAGGAAGCCTTTGTTTACTACAATAACAGGTTAGGAAATAATCCTAACAGGTTATTTTCGTGGATCCTCCAATGGATTGAGCCTCTATTAGCTGAAATAACAAATTATTTACTTCTCTTAACAGATTATTTCACTTCCAAAAATCAGAAATTCTTCAGAGATTCATCCTTTAATAAAGCAACCATATGACATTTTTGATAATCAACATGCCTTTGCCTTCATGACATCCATTTTAAGTACCATAAATGCATGCCAACTCAGATTTGTCTTCTTCAAAAATACTAGAAATCACTAACTCATGCTAGCTTGAGGTTAGTCTTACTTTCATTTCTTAAACCACCATATATGCAATTCAAAAGCTGATTTTTCTTCTTCAAAAGTATCAAGATTATTTTGTTCTAAAGAAAACCAGAATGCTCTAATTGGACTTCCAAAACCAAAACAAATTCTTCAAGAATTTAGTCCTTAAAACACAAACTTATTCCATCTTGAGACTTATCATGGCTTTGCCTTATTTTCCATTCTCTCAAACACCATGGATCAAGTCAATAATTGATTCTCCTTTAAAACAAAAAAGGCACCAGAAATCATTGTTCCATAACAAGAGCTTGAGATTTGAGATTGGGGGACTTAAGCATGGATCAAGCACCTACAAAATAAACTTAGGGGAAACTCCGACGCTCAAGTCAGTATTGGATTAAAAAATGATTAAAACAAGATAATTATGCACGGAGTTCAATAATGTAGCAAAGTATCAAATTATGCTACAAAGTGACAAGTTATGCATCAAAATGACATATCATGCAGTAAATGACAGATTATGCAACTAAATATCACATTATGCAATAACATGACAAATTATGCAACAAAGAATTGAATTATGCAGCAAAATTCAAATAATGCCCTCAACATTATTGTAAAATATTCCTCAATATTTCAATTCAACCTTTCTCAAAATAATATGACTTCTCACATTATTTTCCACATTTTCTTACTCAAGAAAATCCTTTTTGCAATATATTCCACAAATTCACCATTTCATTGAATTAAATCAATGTTTCTCACTTAAAATTCCCTAATGCGCTCCAAAACCCAAAGGATGAGTTTTATGTTAGTAAATTTTAAATCATCAATGTTTCCTTTATAATTCAAAATAAATTCTCAAATTCAATCCTCTTCCAAAATAATTTGAGGTTCAAATCCTTACAACCTCTATTTTCTTTTCATAACCGAAATTTCTATTTCTTAAGTGATAAAACATTTTGTTTCCATTTCTTTGATCCTTGTACTAGATCAATTACATTTTCACTTTGAAATCATTTTATTTCATAAAATCTAGGCACTTACAAGCCTTCAAAACCGTGGTACATGACCATTGAAACCATCAAATATTTTTCCTTCTAGATCAACTAAGTTCCATACATGGTTTTACACAAACAAAACCATTAAAATTTCCTTCAAAAGCCATGAACTCTTGTTCTTTGAAACCAATCCATCTTTTCTTTTTCCTTTCCTTTCTAATCTTTCAATTTTACCATTCATGAAAATTTTAGTTTGGAAACACCTATTTTGAGGTGTGAGGCTGAAATCCTCATGGTCATTGGAACCAAAAGTTGTTTTCCTTTCCAACAATTTTTATGGCATACATCACCTATAATCAACATATTATATTTCAAGCATACCATAAAAGCAAATAAAAATCATACTAAGCAAGCAAGTACAAATAAACCATGCTAAGCACATAAACCATATAAATACCCACAAATAATTACACAACCATGAATATGAATCCTCACATGGATTCATCATCCATCAAATACCAAAACCATCTCTCACCACCATACTTGGTTAGTGAGATGGATCTCCCTCTTACCTCTTGAAGAACCTCAAAAGCTCCTTGGTTTGCTCCTTGAACAAGTGATTCACCCCCAAAAGCTTCTCAAATACAAAATAAAACACAAATTTATTAGCATATTAAGCTTGAACAAGGTAAACCATGGATCAAACATGGCTTAGAACATGAAAATAAGACAAGTAGTGAAGTTTCCTTACACTTCACCTTAAAAACCCTAGAACTTTGCTCTTGAATAAAGTTTTTGAAGATTATGGATTTAGAACTTGCTCCAAACTACAAAGTGTCTTAGATTGAGGTATAGATTCAAGAAGCAAGGTTGTTTGAAATTAAAGAGTGATGGAAGGTGGTCTTTGGGTGCTTGGCCGTGAGCTTACTTGGAGAGAAATGGAGAGAAAAATTTGATATACTCAGCTTTTGGAAATGATCAATAATGATCAAGATTGAGTAATAATGGTCTTGAAACCATGTTATGCTCTTAAGCATCACCAAAACTGTCCCCCCCTCCTTATGCACTCAATAAGTGACCATCTTTACTAGCCACCATTTAGAGCATTGTTAACCATTGATTAGATCAATGGTTAGGATTAATGTAGATTCTAGGTATAGCCTTTAGATTAGAAGACTTAATCTAGGCCATTGGATCTTTCTCCTTGAAATCCTAGCCATTAAATGTATCTCCAAAATGAAGTGTCAAGATCACCTCTTCATACTTTCCATCCAATGGTCATAAATGGTCCTAGCCATTTTATAAGACCAAATCTCCACCGTTGATTAAATCGATGGTGGATATCCAAAGGCTTCAACATTAAGCTTGCTTCCTATTGGTCTGTCATAAAGTTGTCATAACCACTAATGTTGACTAAGCACTATGATATTTATTTTTATCTGCTATTACCCTTCGAATAATATTTTTATGGTATTTTTATTGCTCGATAATTAAATACAGTACAAAACACAGTAAAAGAAAATTTTAAAAACTGTTTCCAGTTTTAGGTTTAGTAAGATCCCTCGTCCCCGTCTCAATAGTACAAAATTTTCAAGCTGTAGAAAAATTTTCACTTTTTCGACAGCCCCCTGGGCCCACAGAGAGCCCATGGATAATATTAAAATAATTAGATAAATATAAAGATTTCATAATCATTGACAAAATAATAAAAATTATAAAACTTATGAAAATCAAACCAGATTACGTAAAATAATTAAGACTTATAAGTAATAATTAAATTACATAAGATTTTCCCTGGCCCGAAAATTATTATTTTCCTGACACAGAGCAAATCACACAAAATGATTAAATGTATTCACGGAATACTCAAAATAATTTTACAGTACACAGAAATCACTAAATAGTAGAATTCTGTTAACTATCAAAATTACTGTCAAATAGTTAGGAAATTTGGGGTTTTACACTAATTCATTATGCTCACATAAAGATCAATTGTTCTATAGTATGTAAATTGAGCACAACAAATCAAATAATCAATTACCATTAAGCACATAGTCAATAGCATGCTCACTTTCATGGTATATAGACAATTCAAAAACATAGCAAGCATACCTAAGCATTGTAGAACCTTATGTCCCAAGATATATAACAAATTAATTAGTTATGGTATAATAAGAATGAACATAATCATGTATTAAACATAATATTCAAATTTTACCAAGTATACATGATTCTATCTATTATCTAAGGCCTACAAGGAATATACCTCATATAAATTTTCTTTTTAAGTGGATGTGCATAAGAGGTAAAAGTTTTTGATACCTTGGCCTTGGTAGTCAAGGAAACTCTTTTCTTTACCCATTGCTTCTCTTTTGGAGTGTTGAACTTTACAAGTTCTACATTTTGTAATTAAGAAGCTTTGGTTGAAGTCATCTTCCTTCTTTGACCAAAACTTCTACCATTGGGCTTTGGAAGCATTCTCCTTAATGATTCTTCTTTCCATTGACTAATTAGTCCATCCTTTTGAGAAATTTTCTGTATAATTGAAACACTAGGAGAACTTTTTGGTACCTACTTCATCTTAGGTCCTTGAATGTTAGTACTAGAGCCTTTAAGATCTTTAGGAACCCACATCATGTTATTTCTCATATAAGGATTTCTTCTATAATTGCACAAATGAGAAATATGTCCTAAATGGCCACAAAAATTACAAACAATTGAATTCAATGATGACTTGGTCCTTTGAAAATCATCTTTGGAAAACTTAAGCCTTTTGTTATTTTTACTTTCTAAACTATTTTTGCCGTAAGCTTTGCTTGAATTTTCATGTGGAATAACATTAATTTTATTCTCATTACCAAGCATAGAATGTAAGCAATTAGAGTCATTAGCTTTGGCAAATTCGAAAGATAAGTCCTCAACTTGATTTTCTAAATCAATGCACTTTTCATAAGAAGTTGAGGTTTCACATTTCAAAGGCATTTCCTCATCAAGAAAAACATATTCATTTTTCAAAGACTCAATTTTGTTTTCAATGGAGGAAATATTTTCCAAACAACATATTTTTTTCTTTTCTAAATTCAACAAACCATCATTCAATTCATCATATGCACATTGTAGCTCATCATAGTAAGGACTATAATCTAGTTTAGCATTATTTACCTCAAAATCCTTTTGAGCCATATAGGAAGTAGTCTCAATTTCTAGCATACTTGGTTCTTCCTCATTGTTGTCCACCAAGGATTCAAGAACATCTTCTTGAGGATATTTTTCATGACAAGCTTCCTTCAATGACTTTTGCTCTTCTTACATTCTATATACAACTTTATTCACAAAATCATTGTTAGCAAGATAAATAGCATCAAGAGTATCCCATATATCTTTAGCACTAGAGCAATTCTTAATTCTAGCATAAGCATCATCATTTAAACTACTTCTCAACATTTTCATTGCTCTAATGTTCAAGGAAAAGCATTTCTTGTCATAAGCAATCAAATCTTATTTTGGTTTAGGAGAAAATCCATCAAGCACATTATCCCACAAATCAAGATCAATCGATTGTATATACAATTTCATTCTAGCTTTCTAATAAACAAAATGCACACCATCAAAGAATGGTGGTTTATCAATTTTGAAACCTTCCATTTTGAAAAGCTTTTTAATGGTTGCCAACAAACAAGGATCTTTAACTCTAAGCGGTTAAGCTTTCAATAGAGCACGAAGCTTTGATACCACTTGTTAGCTATGGTAACCATTACCCAAGAGGAGGGTGAATTGGGTGATTACAAGTTTTTGAAATATCATTAAGAAATTAAACATTTTGAAGTACTCAATTATTAAATACAGCGGAACTTGCATAACAAAGGTATAACTATTATAGATTGAATACTTTACTCATAAATAAACAAGCCAAGATAGAAAGTATTCAAGCAAAGCTAAATATCAAACTTAACTCAAGCATATATAATTAAAGCACAAAGGTAAAGAGATAGAGTTGAGAAAATCAAACACAAGGATTTATCCTAGTTCAGCCACCCCTTGTGACCTATGTCCAGTCCTCAAGCAAACCACTCGAGATTTTCCACTAAACTTCAAGCTTGAACGGGTGCTTGAAAACCTTTACACAATAGAGCACTCACCACACCTTGGGATACCTCACCCTTTGTGCTTGAGCCTCAAAATAGGGATACCTCACCCTTTTCACTAGAGGGATACCTCACTCCCTTTACAACCTTTGAAGGATACCTCACCTTCTTTATAATAAGGGATACCTCACCCTTTTTCACTGGAGGGATACCTCACCCCCTTTATAAAATAAGCAAAGTGTTTGAATGATAGAAACTCTCTCAAAGAGTAGATAATACAAATTGAAGAACTATGGGTATTAATGATTCACACTTTGATGCTCAAAATAGAGTTTTCAAGAAAGAGATGATGAAATACGAATTTAATGCTCAAGAATTATTTTCAGATTGTTCTCCAACTTTTCTTTGATGCCCAACAACTTAGATTTATACCCAAAACAAATTAAGAGTCGTTGGGAGTAGTTGGGTGTATTAAATATTCAAATAGAGCCGTTGAAACTCGTTTTTTGCAACTCCAATAACTGGTTATTAAATTCTCCTAATTGGTTAGGAAAATTGGCCTAATTGGTTATATGATATTTAAAAGAATCATGCGTAACACTTTCACTCAATAACCAATTAGGGGAATTGGCTAACCGGTTAGGAGCCTTAGAAGTTTATTTCAGATTTGTCAAATAACTAATTAGGGAATGGCCTAAATTGGTTAGGAGCATTAGACTTTGGCTCCTGATGAATCAAATAACTAATTAGGAGATTGTCATAATCCATTAGGAGCTTTAGAAATTGACTATTGACTTGCCAAATAACCAATTAGGGGAATAGCCTAATTGGTTAGGAGCCTTAGAAAAATATAAGAATGGCTCACCAAGAAAATAAGATTTCTAAAGGATTTCGTAATCAAACTTTCCCAAATCATTTTCAACATTTCTAAGAACATTTTCCACAAACTTGATGAGTATTTTCACAAGTATAAAACATGATTTTATTTCATCCTTTCTAAAAACATTTTTCTCAAACTTGATCAATATAAAACATGGTTTAGTAAAGAGATTTAAGTTGAATGAAAACAAGAGATGAGCTAGTGTGATTCCTCTCTACCTTAACATAAGATCTAAGTCCTATAAGTTATAATTGAAGAACCTTGGGACTTGATCTTTGCATGACCATCACTTCTCTTGTTTGTTATCATCAAAACCATTGCCATTGCCAATGATAATAATGTAACACCCCTTGATATAGTAACCATGGCCCAATCATCATTACACTATAGTCACTAAATCCAGGCTTGTCATAACCTCAATAATAGAAATTTTCAAATCTTAAAGTTGTTTCCATTATGCATAAATAGAAAATACAAGCCACGATATGAAATATAGTTATATTGACTTATATTCCAAAGACACCATCAGTTTAATGTAAAATACATATCCATAATCAATGCATAAAATAGCTTACAACAATATTAAACTTAGGATTTACATGACATAACATAACTACCATATAAAAGTTCGGCCTTCCCTGAAGTCTAACACATGAATGGAATGATCCTGCACCTGATCTTCTTCAGTATTCCCAATAGGTAATACTCGCCCTTGCAACACTTCCAGATGGACGGGAGCACGAGCATGCATCATAACCGAAACCTCTCTAGGGAAGAGGTGGCGGTTACTCCATATCTCCCCAATGGGTATTGGGAACTCCACACATATAGGAACATAAGAGATGTTCGTACCAGCTCCAGGATCATTACCACTTTGAACTATAGTTATGTCCCCAATGTAAGTAACACGCTCCGTGTCACGGTCAAAATGCCAGGCTTCCGAGCCTTTATGAAACTGTATCCATGTGCGAATGAGAGTAGGTTGTGCAGAGGCCATCACAATGAAACAGAAGCCGATTCTCCAACAATAACTAAGTAAATCCAACTTGGGCTCTTCACAGTCTTTATTCAACGTAACATAAGACAGAGTAATGAAATAAAGAGGTGAGACACTCATCTTTCATTATCATTATGGTAGTAAGAAAACAACATGGTGCAGAGCGCCCACATAGCAATACAGTTCATATATTTATTAACAGTAACATTAGAATTTATAGCAAAGCAGTACAATTATAAGCAATAGTAAGGATCAATAACAACAGACAGGTCGCAATAATATCTCAAGCAATCAGTACAATATCCAGACAATTATTACAGAAATAGAATATATATTTTCATAGTCACAAGTGTTCATGCTCAACAATTTATGAGACCGACAATGAATATTGCACAATGCATTATGGTACCACAAATCCTACTCCATGGAGCTAGACATCAACATTTCGGAGTGAATGATCAAGAAGTAATGCTAGTATATCGTTAGCCTTTCAAAATAGTGTGCTTGATCTCATAAAATATTTGCGCAACAATGGGTTATACATGGCACCTCAATAGTTGATCGCGATATAGGACAACGTCTCAGTCCGGATCGTCGGCGTGTTTGCATCTGTCTACCCCACGGCACCCGCACCCCGACGCCCCTAGGGCCAACCACTATAACCCTATGCTTAGTCTATTCGCACTCGCACATAGGTGTTATTCAAACTCTTAGGCATGCATCGCCTTTCTCAAATATGTTCAACGGACAACACATATGCATGATGACTCAATGTACATCATGTATGTTCATCAATGATACATTTATCATAGGCATTGCCTCAATGGCACATGAGCATTCCTCAATATCAACATATCATATCAATAATACATTTATTAAAAGTATTGCCTCAATGGCACATGAGCATTCCTCAACATCAATATATCATATCAATAATACATTTATCAAAAGCATTGCCTCAATGGCACATGAGCATTTCTCAACATCAACATATCATATCAATAATACATTTATCAAAAGCATTGCCTTAATGGCACATGAGCATTCCTCAACATCAACATATCATATATCTCATCAAGTACTAAATCAATAAGTACTTAGCCCTACATAAGGGACTCACAACAACATAGAACCAATTTCCAACATCAACATATGTTCATGGTTTATCAATTATCACCATTTCATATTATGGAATTCAAACTTTACAATGTTTTATGTCTTGATCAACTATGACAATTTCTAGATTCAATTGTCCTCAAAATCGTGGCCTCACAAGCCTCCAACTTTCTAAATTTCCTTCCATTTTATGTATTAGTCATTTAATACCAAATCACGCAATCACATTTCCCACAAAATTAATCTAATCTCTTGAAATCTAAAGCCAAAACCGTGGCTCCTCATTGGAGTAGTAAACCCCCAAACTTTCCATTTATTTCATTTAACATTATTATTCAATACTTAACCATTTAAGCTTCACTTGATTCTTATTGCAAACCAAATTTACATTCTTAGGTTCTTATCAAACCGTGACATCTATAGTATTAGGAAAAACCCCCTTCAAAATAGAAATTTCGTCCTCGAAATTTTTATCTCTTAGATAAAAACATGAATGTTGTTTCTTTATCTTATCTTCTAACATTCACGTCGCGTTCCTAGCTACGTTAACTCATGTCACCCTTACTAATGCGATCCTTTTGTCTCTGTGTTGCTTTGCTCCCATATCCTCGATCTTCACAAAAAGCATT
Source organism: Ormosia emarginata (assembly GCA_029884605.1). Lineage (NCBI taxonomy): Eukaryota > Viridiplantae > Streptophyta > Magnoliopsida > Fabales > Fabaceae > Ormosia > Ormosia emarginata. Next base: position 17,516,695 of record JAQQTP010000074.1, on the reverse strand, counting down.
TCATAGATCAGACTCTCTCTTACTTGTACCACGTTCATTTTGATGACATGGCTGGATTGGGGATACACTTTCGCAATTATGATATATGGAAGATATCATGAAGATTTAGAAAGGAAGGATGACGAAATCAGTTGGTAGATTATCGGACTAATCCAAAGTGGAATTTGGTATAGTCCAAAGAATTTTAGGAGTGAGTTTGCTGGCAACTCAAACAAGATGATACATATTTAATATCGTCTCTCTCCATTCCTTACCACCAATACTTCTTGGTCATTTTCTACTTCACTTGAATTTCTCCCAATAGACCATTCGGGATAATAACTATACCCAAACATACCTCATCCGGCATCATTTCCAATGACAACCACTTGTCCTGGTGCTTGCTAAGGGCATTAATCGTAGCAAGTGTCTCCACATTCTCATAGCAGATACAACTGCAGCCAACCCCAGGTCATGAGTTAGGTAATTCTCATCATGCACCATTGACTACCTCGAGGCGTAAGTCACAATTTCCTAACTTTGCATGAGCACACATCCTAGACCTTAATGCGAAGTATCATAAAACACTTCAAATGTTTCACTAGGATCGGGTAGGACCAAAACTGGCGAGTATCTGAATGTTTCCTCAATTATAGGAAAACTTTCTTCACCTGTGTTAGTCCGTAGAAGTTTGATTCTCTTCTTGTAAGCTACATTAGAGATTCTACTATCTTGCAGAACTCATCGACGCTCCTTTGATAGAAACTAGCTAACCTTGTAAGTTACGAGGGTATTCATGGCCTCTAGTCCTTCTCATTGCAAAACTACTTCAACTTTTAACGTACTCACAACAATCCCTTCATTTGAATTCTCATGACTCAAAACTGAACCTCTTCAAACGAGAATTTCATACTCTGATACTTTGGTGTTCGGTCATTCTCCTTCAAAGTCTGGAAAATTGGATCGAGATGTCCAACATGTCTCTCCACATTTCGAGAACAGATCAGAACATCATTGATAAAGATAACAACAATTCTGTCTAGGCAAGGATGAAAGATTTGATTCATGTAGTTCATGAATACGACAGGAGCAATTGTCACTCCGAACGGCATTATGAGATACTCATAAGGTCCAAAGCGCATTCGAATTACCTTTTCGGGAACACCCTCAAATTATCATGAATTCCACGATAACCAAAACGTACATCTATCTTGGAGAAAACAATAACTCCTTTTTCGCTGATCCATTGAATTGTTCATCTTTATCCAAGGACACTCAATCTTAGTCGTAATCTTGTCCAACTGGCAACAGTTCTCGTCTCACTGAGAAGTCCCACTATTCTCCTTAATTGACAACACTGTAGTTCATCATGCGAAACTCATTGACTACGAGAGTGGCATTCACATTCCCGTCACTTTTGTTCTCCACAAAAGATAACATGTATCCTAGATTCCTTTTTCCTCACGAAGCTTCAACTTTGTTGACCTTTACGACTTCAAAAGTCTTAGTTTCGAAAATCACTAAGGTTTCTATCGGAACGATCTAGCAGGATATAACTAGAAAATAACCGATCTATTTCTAAAATCATGAACTCTTATGGGTATGATTTTGGGTACGCAAGTCAATTTAACAAAAGATTCGACCTTTAGTAAAAATAGGATAGATTAAACAACTTAAGCATCAACGATAAGTCTTAGTAACAAAAATGGAAACAACTAGGCCAAGGATAATGAAGACGCAAATGAATCCAAATGATCCATACAGTCATAAATCGTAAAAAGAAGGGTTGCCCCAAAAATTATACTGCACAATTACGGGATCGTCATTTAAGGCACAATCTCCATTGTTTAGATATTCAGTTTTAGAGGTCCTCAGCACCACCCAGGGTATAAATTCTGCCCTTTGCTTGCGGTTTCACAGCCCTGTAGCATTGACTGAAGAATCTACCTTCGCTTGGTTGCAGTTACGAGAAACGTGTCCAGGCTTTCCACATTTAAAGCAAATGATTCCTGCAATTGTGCAATCCCTCGTTAGGTGCTTGACGAGCGCCGAACTCAGTCAAAATTATAACCGAAGTTATTACCTAAGCTTGTAGCACAGTGACAACACCGGATCGTCTCCTCAAGGATCGTAGATGCAATTTAATCAAATCAAGTGAAAGTTAGCAAAGGGGGGTTTGATGGTTCAAGGATCGCACTTAACAAAATTAAAAGGGAGAAATAACAATTAAAGAGCAGTCAATTTAGAAACCTATCCAAGATTGGGTGGATTCAATCATAGACCCTTCATAAAACACTTGAAGTGCAATTGAATTGTTAATTTGGATCTAACCGAGATCTCTCGCATCAAATCCAGAATTCATACTAGACGATCGTCTAGAATTCAATTAACAAGTGATAAACACAAATCCGCAATCGCATCATTCATGAAAATCTATGTTAATTTCAAGTACCGAATTCAATTAACTTAGGCACAAATCAAGAACCTAACCTCTTCAATTACGTGATTAATTTAGATCAATCATTCTAAGTTTCATCACAAATCTCAATCTTCATTTATGTGATTAGTTTAGATCAATCAGTTCTAAGTTTCATCACAAATCTCAATCTTAAACCAAGATCAATCAGATCAACATAAATAGAATCACCATTCATGCATTCAAGATCAAGAAGAAGAAAAAGAAGAAAGAAGAAGAAAAGAGGAATTCAATTACAAATCAAATACAATACATAACCAAGGTCTCAAGAATCCAAACCACAATCTCTTCAAGAGTTCTAAATTGACCGAAAGTAGCTTAGCCCTCCATCACCATGAAGAGAAGCATCAAAATATACAAAAGCTATGAGAAACTATGAAGAAACTATGAAGAAACAAGAAACTAAGAGAGAAATGAAGGAGAGAATACATGTTGTTCATGATAAATGGTGCCTTTTATAGAAGTCTAAGGTAACAAAATGACAAAGGGAAGTGGGTGGATGAGTGGGTGAGTGAGTGGAGTGTTTGAGTGGATGGATTAGTGGGTTGGTTTAGTGGATTGGTTTAGTAGATGAGTGAGTGGAATGGTTGAGTGGTTGAATTAGTGAAAAATGCCAAAGGACTTTTGGTGAGTGGGAAATAATGGACATGAATGGGTGAGTGGATGGATGAGTGGATGGATTAGTGGATGAGTGGGTGGAGTGGTTAAGTGGTTGGATTAGGGTATGAGTGGATGAGTGGGTGAGTTAGTGGATGAGTGGATGAGTGGATGAGTGGATTAGTGGATGGATGAGTGGATGGTTGAGGACGAAAATTTCGTGTCTGACTTGGAAGCCAAAAACGACCCACTATACTTCAGAATCACGAAAAGTGTTCTTCATGAAAGTTGTAGATCCTTGTTTTGGCTATAAAATGGATAGCTGGGTCGTCCAATTTGGCTTCCTTAAGCCCAAGATATGTCCCAAATACCGTAGGTTGCTCAAACCCAACTTCAGCACCTCTGTTCCGACTTGCAAGCTCAAAATGACCTACTAGACTTCTTTTTCTCAAAATGTGTTCTTCATGAAAGTTGTTTATTTGGATCTTGAATATCCAATGTCCAAATTTCAGCCCATCTCCATTATTACATCTTGAGATATGATTTTTTGAGTGCACACTGTTCGGATTCTAATGACAGAACCCGTATTCTGACTTCCATGTCAACTTAGGTCCCTTAGACATCTGAATCAGACTTCAAGATCTTCATCAAAGTTGTAGAGCTTCCTCTTAGCTTTCCTACAAGGTAAAATTCATGTTCATCAGATATTAGAACTCAAGTTATGGCCAAAATACAGAAACAATGTCAAATCTCAATAATGCTGGAAATATTCAATTAGGACCAATTTGAGCTCAAACTCACAAAATCATACCAAACTCAATCAATTAAGAATATGGAGAGTGTAAATGACTAAACATAAGGGTTTCTTAATGAATAAAATATGTGATTATCAAATTCTCCCACACTTAGCTTTTTACACTCCTGGGCAAAACTCAAGACCAAAATTTTACAATCAAGAAGAACAACCAAAGGTTCATGGGATCAAAACATTCATGAGTTAACAATTCTCCACATCTCAAACCAACAAGCAAGGTATCTTCAACATGAATCGAGAATGATAGATCTTCACAAGATTCCCTCTCAATCTCTCAAGTGTTTAAAGGGTAGGTATTTCACTCAATTCAACCCATGAAAATTGCACTACCATAAGCTTGCTTATCTTCTACTTCTCCACTACTCAAAACACATGCACACACAAATCATGAGGACTTTATTCAAGGTTGTAGTGAGGTCAAGGTAACAGGAGAGGATAAAATGGATATGAGAAGATAAATACTAAAGAGAATAAAAGCAAATGAGAGCTGAGTTCAAATAACAAGCATAAAAGTTCATCCCAACTCTAGTGTATATCCCTTTACATATTCATTTCCCAATCCTTTTTTTTTTTTAAACACTTGGTTTTTTTTTCTCTTTTTTTTTCTTTTTCTTTTATATATATGAACATAACTATATACATACATTTTTTTTTTTTTTTTGGGCACTATTTTCTTTTTCAACAACCATTTTGTACACACACCCCCACACTTGTTCAAAAACTCATCCATTAACCAAGCTAATGTTCTTATATTCCCTAAGGTAAAGTAAGAACACGATTTCTCATTTAAGGCACATAATGAGCTAGAAACAAGGAATGGTCAAATAAGCTCAAAGGGGTTAAGCAAAGGAAAATATACAAGGTTGGCAAGAATCAGAGAATTTTCAAGAAGTCAAAAGAGTGCTTGATATCATATTGAAAACAAGGTTGGCTATTTGGTTAAACTAGCTAATTAAGAAAGAGGGCCTCAATCATGTTCATGCATGCAAGTGAAATGTAGCCTCAAAAAGAATCAAAGCAAGTTCTAGAGTGGTCATTAACATGATTGAAAATCACACAAGAAAGAAGAGAATGGCACAAATGTTGAATCCATCCATTAGGCTCAAAATATCACAAGGTATGCATCCATCAAACTCAATTCATCAATTCAATCATCCATTACTAAGCATATCACAAGAAGGGAGAAAAGTTATTCAATCATGCAATGAACCCTTCTTTTTTTAACAAAAAAGAAACATGCTAAAATCTCTCACCCACACTTAATATAGACATTGTCCTCAATGTGAAAGTGATAAATAAAACGGAAAGAAAAGAGCAACACAACCTGATGAGGGGCGAGATAATGGCAAGCAGAAAAGATGCGTAAGAATCAAAGCTGCAGCAGAACCTGAAAACTCACAAAACACATGAGTAGCATTTGAAACTAAAATACAAAAACAGCTAGAAGAAGAAAAATAAGGAAGAATTTCCACAAAGTTCTTAAAAGCAAATCTAGTTGGGTTGCCTCCCAATAAGCGCTTGTTTAACGTCGTTAGCTCGACATTGGGACACTTCTTATTGATCTTTATAATGTGGATGGTAAAAGCCCATCACTTTCACTTCCACATTTTCCACTTGAGATGGTGTCCATTGGTCTTATTAATTGAGGTTGGTGAAAAGACTCCACCAGGATCCCATTGGTTGAAACGTGATGACCAAGTTATGGTTGGCACAACATGATAGCTTTCACTAGGGTCCCATTGGTTGAAGTGTAATGGCCAAGTTAAACTTGAAGCATGAGGGCTCCGATTGGGGTCCCATTGGTCTTTGTTAATTTTCTTGACTTCACCAATGGCATGCAATACGTGTAATTTTGCAATCCTGCTTTCATTGATAATGTTGGACCATGGCCCAAAAACAAAATCCACTTCAATAGATTCTTGTCATATGTTGTTTTTCCTCCTTCTTTGAAAATTCCTCAATGGCCTTCAACTCCACCTCCCTATGTGTTTCAGATTCTGCAACTGCATTGTTGATAGACCCTTCAATATCATTAGATGCTGCGTAAATAGAATCATCAGCTTTCAAATATGTAGAAATCTCAGCACACATAACACATTTTATATCACCGTCACAATCAGTACATGAGTTGCAATTGATAGAATCATCAAAACCAATTAAATCAGGAAATTCAACACACAACTCATGAGTTTCCTCAACTAAATCTGCAGTAAATCAATATGACAATTAGAATGCAGGGAGTTGGGAATTGTTTGGGAAGAGAGTTGGTCCACTCTTGACTTCTCGGTTCATTAATAGTGGTTGTCATCTGCTCAATTTGGGTTGTTAAATCTGAATAGTGGCAAGTGAAACTCTCACTTTGGAACTCAATTTGGGTTTTCATCAAGTCCTCCCATGAAGGCTCAAGTTTTGTGGTTGATGGACTTGTTATCACCGGAATGGCTGCTCATATTGAAATGATTGTTCAAGTGATGCCATATTGCCATATCCCGATCCGGATAGTATTCCCACTAGGGTTGTATGTGTTGAAGAAGGGGTCAAAACTCGTTGTTGCTTTGGAACCGTGGTTCATCGGAAAATAACCACCACCGCAACAAATTGATTTGGAAAAATAGAACTACCATACCGAAGTGCAGGGGCATGCATATGTGGGGTGAGATGAACAAAAACAAATGTTACACACAAGTGTAGCTTCCTGCATTGTAATTGTTGTCTCACTACTATATGTCTTACCAAAGAAGTCAACTCCTCAAGTTTTGACTCCATTATGCATGGTCCATTGTTAGAAAAGTTAATAAAAAGTAAAGGTTAGTAAAAACACTTAAAATGAAAAGATTACACTTACTAATCCCAAGAACGGCGCCAAAATTTTACGAGCGCCGAACTCATAAAATTATAACCGAAGTTATTACCTAAGCTTGTAGCACAAATGACAACACCGGATCGTCTCCTCAAGGATCGTAGATGCAATTTAATCAAATCAAGTGAAAGTTAGCAAAGGGGGGTTTGATGGTTCAAGGATCGCACTTAACAAAATTAAAAGGGAGAAATAACAATTAAAGAGCAGTCAATTTAGAAACCTATCCAAGATTGGGTGGATTCAATCATAGACCCTTCATAAAACACTTGAAGTGCAATTGAATTGTTAATTTGGATCTAACCGAGATCTCTGCATCAAATCCAGAATTCATACTAGACGATCGTCTAGAATTCAATTAACAAGTGATAAACACAAATCCGCAATCGCATCATTCATGAAAATCTATGTTAATTTCAAGTACCGAATTCAATTAACTTAGGCACAAATCAAGAACCTAACCTCTTCAATTCTCGTGATTAATTTAGATCAATCAGTTCTAAGTTTCATCACAAATCTCAATCTTCATTTATGTGATTAGTTTAGATCAATCAGTTCTAAGTTTCATCACAAATCTCAATCTTAAACCAAGATCAATCAGATCAACATAAATAGAATCACCATTCATGCATTCAAGATCAAGAAGAAGAAAAAGAAGAAGAAAGAAGAAGAAAAAGGAATTCAATTACAAATCAAATACAATACATAACCAAGGTCTCAAGAATCCAAACCACAATCTCTTCAAGAGTTCTAAATTGACCGAAAGTAGCTTAGCCCTCCATCACCATGAAGAGAAGCATCAAAATATACAAAAGCTATGAGAAACTATGAAGAAACTATGAAGAAACAAGAAACTAAGAGAGAAATGAAGGAGAGAATACATGTTGTTCATGATAAATGGTGCCTTTTATAGAAGTCTAAGGTAACAAAATGACAAAGGGAAGTGGGTGGATGAGTGGGTGAGTGAGTGGAGTGTTTGAGTGGATGGATTAGTGGGTTGGTTTAGTGGATTGGTTTAGTAGATGAGTGAGTGGAATGGTTGAGTGGTTGAATTAGTGAAAAATGCCAAAGGACTTTTTTGAGTGGGAAATAATGGACATGAATGGGTGAGTGGATGGATGAGTGGATGGATTAGTGGATGAGTGGGTGGAGTGGTTAAGTGGTTGGATTAGGGTATGAGTGGATGAGTGGGTGAGTTAGTGGATGAGTGGATGAGTGGATGAGTGGATTAGTGGATGGATGAGTGGATGGTTGAGGACGAAAATTTCGTGTCTGACTTGGAAGCCAAAAACGACCCACTATACTTCAGAATCACGAAAAGTGTTCTTCATGAAAGTTGTAGATCCTTGTTTTGGCTATAAAATGGATAGCTGGGTCGTCCAATTTGGCTTCCTTAAGCCCAAGATATGTCCCAAATACCGTAGGTTGCTCAAACCCAACTTCAGCACCTCTGTTCCGACTTGCAAGCTCAAAATGACCTACTAGACTTCTTTTTCTCAAAATGTGTTCTTCATGAAAGTTGTTTATTTGGATCTTGAATATCCAATGTCCAAATTTCAGCCCATCTCCATTATTACATCTTGAGATATGATTTTTGAGTGCACACTGTTCGGATTCTAATGACAGAACCCGTATTCTGACTTCCATGTCAACTTAGGTCCCTTAGACATCTGAATCAGACTTCAAGATCTTCATCAAAGTTGTAGAGCTTCCTCTTAGCTTTCCTACAAGGTAAAATTCATGTTCATCAGATATTAGGAACTCAAGTTATGGCCAAAATACAGAAACAATGTCAAATCTCAATAATGCTGGAAATATTCAATTAGGACCAATTTGAGCTCAAACTCACAAAATCATACCAAACTCAATCAATTAAGAATATGGAGAGTGTAAATGACTAAACATAAGGGTTTCTTAATGAATAAAATATGTGATTATCAGTGCTCCTTTCCGCACTTGAGACAGAACATTCTCTTGGTCTTACATCCCTTTGTTGAGTGGTTCCTTCTGCATTCCTTACATTTTGGTAAGGATGTCGGGGTCTGATTGGATCCACTAGCACTAGCACTAGCACTTTCTCCATGAATTGGATGTTGTTGTTGCTTCCCTGACAACTGAGAATACAGTTTTTGCTTAAACCGATTATCTTTTTTATTATTCCTCCTTTGGAATCTAGGTAGTCCGAGGTTATCCCAAGTCCGACTTTCCTTCAATAGATTCGGAACCTTAACCTTTAATTCTCGCTGTTGGGTGGCCCTTCGATCTTGATGAGTTGTCACATCAACTATCCTTTGTCTTCCTTCTGCAGTTGCAGCCAAGCTTTCATTATCTCGTCCTGCGCTCACATAGGTATACCTATCACGAGCCATCGACTTTCTTCGAAGACGGACAAAGATATAACACAACAAAACAAAGGTAATTATTTCAAACAACATTGTCTCCTTTCGGAGATCAAACACACAGAATCACACAATTCAAACAAGACATTCGATTCATGGATCCTAACAGTCTCCAACTCGAGCTTCTTCATTCTGCCTCCTATGGCGTAACCTCTTGCAAGTCGTCAACTAACAATTTCTCGAACTAAACTTACACCAGTTTTTTCTTTCTCCAGAAGATCGGTTTCCTAAAACCTTTTGATCTCTTTACAAAAAGAATTCCTATTTTCATAGTTTCCTGTACACACAGAACATTACATATTGAGTAAGCCAATCCTCAATATCATGCAAGTGTATAACAGTAGCCACTAACATTCAACCTACGATAAGCCATGCATTCTTTTCCTATCTTCTCAATCAAGAGACAAGGAAGTGCACAACATACAAAAATTCTAATATGCATAAATATAGCAAGTCCATACCCCAGCTCAACAGGATGAACTGTTCTGATACCACCTAGTGTAACACCCATTGATATAGTAACCATGGCCCAATCGTCATTATACCACAGTCACTAAATCCAGGCATGTCACAACCTCAATAATAGAAATTTTCAAATCTTAAAGTTGTTTCCATTATGCATAAATAGAAAATACGAGCCACGATATGAAATGTAGTTATATTGACTTACATTCCAAAGACACCATCAGTTTAATGTAAAATACATATCCATAATCAATGCATAAATAGCTTACAACAATATTAAACTCAGGTTTTACATGACATAACATAACTACCATATAAAAGTTCAGTCTTCCCTGAAGTCTAACACATGAATGGAATGGTCCTGCACCTGATCTTCTTCAGCATTCCCGATAGGTAATACTCACCCTTGCGACACTTCCAAATGGATGGGAGCACAAACATGCATCATAACCGAAACCTCTCTAGGGAAGAGGCGATAGTTACTCCACATCACCCCAATGGGTATTGGGAACTCCACACGTATAGGAACATAAGAGATGTTTGTACCAGCTTCAGGATCATTACCACTCTAAACTAGAGTTATGTCCCCAATATAAGTAACACGCTCCGCGTCACAGTCAAAATGCCAGGCTTCTGAGCCTTCATGAAACTATATCCACGTGCGAATGAGAGGAGGTTGTGCAGATGCCATCACAATGAAACAGAAGTCGATTCTCCAACAATAACTAAGTAAATCCAACTTGGGCTCTTCACAGTCTTTTTTCAACGCAACATAAGACATAGGAATGAAATAAAGAGGTGAGACACCCATCTTTCATTACCATTTTGGCAGTAAGAAAACAACACAGCGCATAGCGCCCACATAGCAATACTTTTCATATATTTATTAACAGTAACATTTGTAACACCTTTGTGGGGATGCCACATTTATGATGCAATAAAATAAAACCTTACCCAAGTTATAAAACATTTGATACATAATTAATGAGTTGTAAAATTTTTCCTTTTATACTGGATATCCTTAAATAAAATAACATAAAACATAAAATAAAGCAAACTATTATTACACACCATAAATGTACATATGATTTTGTCTTAAGTTGTTCAAATAATTTACAACTACAAATATTTAAATAAAGCAGTAAAGAGTTAGTATAATACAAAAATAGACATGCCCAAGTGCACATCAAAGAGTTCTAACCCTCTGAAGGATCACTCTCAGAGGAAACCTCAGGTGATAGAAATCCAGGATGTCTCACAGCTCTACAGACTAGTGTCCGTGCTGTTGATACTATACTGATCTCACTAGGGGTACGGAAAAGTCCTCCCCAGTGACACCTTAGATCCAAAGGCATATCTAGATGTAGGTACAAAGTAGTAGTAAAGACTGGCTCAACATCAAACTCTCCACGTAGGGACACAGTTAAACGTCCCAAGTAGATCACCAATCCTCGATCCTCGCGTAGTCGCCAGGCCTCCGAGCCTCCATGAAACTCCAATCTCACAAAACCTAGGAATCCTGGCAATGCCATGATCACAAAATCAGTCTAAAGGATATGGATAATCGGACAACTCGCACTCGTCAAACTGATCACCCGTCTGCTGTTGCTCCTCCTCAGGGTACACAATCTCAAAAGGTTGTTCCTCTACCTCTTCCTCAAACTCTTTACAGAAATAAAATAATAATACAGAAACACATACAAATAAAGAGGTGAGACAATCATACATTAATACCAGCATGGTAAATAAGAAAACGACAGTACAATAGATATCACAGTTTAATACAATAAAGCATACCATAACATTATAGATAATAGCACAATGTAACACAAGAATTGCATACCATAGTATCATAAATAACAACACAATTCAACACATCATATAATATCACAAATAATAATGTTATGATGCATGACACAAATGCAAATGTAATATGACTCATTCCTACTCCATGGAGCTAGACATAGACATCAGAGAGAATGACCCGAAAAGAACTATCAATACTTCAAGCTGCCTAACCAAACTATTACACTGTCAAACGTCATGTCTATAGCCCACAGTCCAACATTGTGTAGTAGTACACAGTCCAAACACGTCATGCACTGCAGGCATTGTACTAAACAATCTTTCCAAGATCTCGATTAAGTATAGTGCGTGTCGAGATCATTAGTGTGTTGCTAGTTACCACGACCCAGAGGAGCGACCAACTGTTCACATGTGGAATACTCCGCACACTAATGCCTCCAAGTCCACACAAGATGAACCACACTACGCTTATCACACCGACAACACAGTGTAATTCGTCTCGTCAATCAATCGCCAATATCAACCAATTTGGCCCAACTCTTGATGCATGAATAAGAACTATAATTACCAAATTACCCTTAGTTTCCAAATACTATCATATTTACAAAAACACCCTCAATCTCAAAAATTCCAATATATAGTATGTCACCACTTGACAGTACCATATCTCAACGTGAGGGTCCACCACTTTGGCACGACTGCAAAACTCGCTATTCAAATTAATCGCGTAGAAATTTTATTGCGTTTTCACAATCGTGTTGCTTTTACAAACATTTTTAAATTGCATAAATATATTTTGCTGTTTTTAAAATCGCATAGTATTTTTAAATCGTTTTCTCAATCGCGTAAGATTTTTAAATCGTTTTCTTAATTGAAAAGCTTTAAAATCTCTATTTTAAAACTGTGTAAGCTATTTTTAATACTTTTAAGCTACGTAGAATATTTCCTTATGTTATAGATATATTATAAAATGTTCTCTTTTATTTGTCTGTTTCTAATAAATTTTGACAGCATTTTGTCTATAAAATCTATTAAAATTGTGTTTTCTACGTTTTTCTTTTAAAAATTCCTTTGTTTAGTTTATTACTACAAAATACACTTTGAAAATTGTCATTATACTTTCAAATTCAAAGGTAAGCATTTTTCAAGAGTTTTGTTTATTTCTTTTCTATACCATATTTCTAATAAAAATTTGTTTGCTTCTTTAAGTCTTGAAAATCCATTGCAAATGTATTCTTTTTAGGTTAAACATCTAGTCTACACTTAGAAAATAAATTTTGGATTGATTACACATTAGGAAGGCATGTTGGCCAAATTTAACAAAACCTTGGCATTTGATCTTTGGATCATTTCGCATCTTCTAAATCAATTTGGAATTCATTAATTTACCTAATTCCATTAAATCCTTCCTTTAGAAAATGGTTGAGAACATTTTGGTCCTCTTTTCATGGTGAAGCTGAAAGCTCCATGGTATGTTCTTTGGAACACTCATGCAAACCTTACATGTTATTCATATCCTAATTAATAATCATGCATTTTTCCACACATGCAATATATTTTAAAGCTATAAACATGCATACAAACAATATCAAACATAAGTAGGAAAGCATTTAAACAACCAAACAAGTGAATCCTTATGGATTCTTCACACACATACAATCCATTTTCTCATCACCATACTTGGTTGATGAGATTAAATCTCCCTCTTACCTTAAAGGAAGATAACTCCTTCTAATCCTTCTCCTATGGTTTTCGTGTGGCTCCCTCAAAAACCCTAGCAACCTTAAACAAATTTTAAAGAGTTATAACAATAGGAGAAAAACATAAACCATGGATCAATCACGGCTTAGAACCTTAGAAATGAAGTTAGAAATGAAAAACAAGAATCTTCGCCTTGTAGGAAAAATCTCCAAAGTTATTTTCCAAGCTCAAGATGAATTTTTTTTTAAGAAACCTCCAACTAGAGATGTTCTTAGAATGTTGTTTGGGTTTGAGAAAGTGGGTTAGATGAAATTTTTGAAGGTTGGATGATGGTGTATGGGTGTTTGGCCGAATGGTCTTCAAAGGAGAAAGCAAGAGAATGTTTCTTGGTGTTCTTGGAGAAAAGAAAGATTAGAGATGAAAAATGACTAAGTTGATGTTCTCTTCACTATGCATGGTCGTGCACTTCATCAAGGGAGATGGCCACCTTGTTTGACTTCTCCTAACACCTAATAGCCCTAGATTTGATCAATGGTTGATATCAAAGCTTGGCCTCCAAGCTTGTCTCTCATTGGTGCATGAAAACCTAGTCATCTAAGTGACTAAGCCTTTCTTGAATGCTCTTGAAGCTTCTTGGCCGAATGGCCCTAAGGAGAGCAAACTAAGTTTGTGCTCACTTAAGCCATCTAGTTACATTTAGGTGCATTTGATTAATTTGTTTAGTTACTTGCCTAACTATATAGTTACTTAGGTTAACTAGGTTAGTCTTGATATTTTGAGAACATCATCTAACTAAGATTTAACTAGATAGCTAACTAGGTTTACTTCACTTAGTTACTACATAAGCCTTCTATGTTAACTTAGTTAAGTTTTAAGCTAACTTGGTTAAGCCTTCTAGTCTTAATCTAACAAGTCTAACCATTTTTTGTGGACTTGATTCCTATTGGTCTAGAAATTTCAAGCCTACATTGTTGAGCTGTTCCTATTGGCTTAGAATTTAGTCTAGCCAGAAACGTTGACTGGTTCACTAAACGCGGGTCCCATGGACTTTTCTGGGTCCAAGGTCGTTTTGGAGTAGATTTCTACTGTTTTTAGGACAGTAGATACTGTCAAATAAAATAATATTATAATAATATAAAATTATTTTATTCCACAGTTAAATCCTAAAAATTAAAAGATTGATATTCGTATCACTCAGAATTGGGTTTAGTAAGATCCCCTAGCTCCGAATAATTAAAATAAGATTTTCCCAGACCGAAAATTATTATTTTTCTGACTCAGAGTAAATCACACAAAACACTCAAATATAATCATGAAACAGTCAAATAAATTTTATAACATACAAAAAAACATAAAACAGTACAATCAGGACAAAATAGTTATTTATCCAAAAGTTGAGGTGTTACAACAGTAGAATTTATAGCAAAGTAGTACAATTATAAGCAATAGTAAGGATCACTAACAACAGACAGGTCGCAATAATATCTCAAGCAATCAGTACAATATCCAGACAATTATTATAAAAATAGAACAAATATTTTCACAGTCACAAGTGTTGATGCTCAACAATTTATGAGACTGATAATGAATATTGCACAATGCATTATGGACCACAAATCCTACTCTATGGAGCTAGACATCAACATTTTCGGAGTGAATGATCAAGGAGTAATGCCAGTATATCATTAGCCTTTAAAAATAGTGTGCTTCATCTCATAAAATATTTGCGCAACAATGGCTTATACATGGCACCTCAACAGTTGATCTCGATATAGGATAGCGTCTCAGTCCGGATCGTTGGCGTGTTTGCATCGGTCTACCCCATGGCACAAAGGAACTCTTAACTGTCCATGATGAGGCACCCGCACCCCGACGCCCCTAGGGCCAACCATTATGACCCTACACTTAGTCTATTCGCACCCGCACATAGATGTTATTCAAATTCCTAGGCATACATCGCCTTTCTCAAATATGTCAAACGGACAAAACATATGCATGACGACTCAATATACATCATGTAGATTCATCAATGATACATTTATCACAGGCATTACCTCAATGGCACATGAGCATTCCTCAATATCAACATATCATATCAATAATACATTTATCCAAAAGCATTGCCTCAATGGCACATGAGCATTCCTCAACATCAACATATCATATCAATAATACATTTATCAAAAGCATTGTCTCAATGGCACATGAGCATTCCTCAACATCAACATATCATATCAATAATAAATTTATCAAAAGCGTTACCTCAATGGCATATGAGCATTTCTCAATATCAACATATCATATCATCAAAAGCGTTGCCTCAATGGCATATGAGCATTCCTCAATATCAACATATCATATCAATAATACATTTATCAAAAGCATTGCCTCAATGGCACATGAGCATTCCTCAACATCAATATATCATATATCTCATCAAGTACTAACTCAATAAGTACTTAGCCCTTCATAAGGGACCCACAACAACATAGAACCAATTTTCAACATCAATATATGTTCATGGTTTATCAATTATCACCATTTCATATTATGGAATTCAAACTTTACAATGTTTTATGTCTTGATCAACTATGACAATTTCTAGATTCAATAGCCCTCAAAACCGTGGCTTCACAACCTTCCAACTTTCTAAATTTCCTTCCATTTTATGTATTAGTCATTTAATACCAAATCACGCAATCACATTTCCCACAAAATTAATCCAATCTCTTGAAATCTAAAGCGAAAACCGTGGCTCCTCATTGGAGTAGTAAACCTCCAAACTTTCCATTTATTTCATTTAACATTATTATTCAATACTTAACCATTTAAGCTTCACTTGATTCTTATTGCAAACCAAATTTACATTCCTAGGTTCTTATCAAACCGTGACATTCGTAGTATTAGGAAAAACCTAAGTTTTTCATAATCAATTCCATTATAATCATCAATTCTTTAATTTCCATTACATAAATGTTGTTACTTACTAATTTAATCCAAACTCCTATTTACTTGGGTCAAAGCCGTGGCCCCTCAAGTCTTTAAAGTTCCAATCTAATTCTTTTTTATGCACTAGTCTCTTGTTATCAAATCACTTAAATTTTTGTTCATCAAAAATCAATTGAATCCCTCATGGTTCCAAGCCAAAACCGTGGCCTCCCTCTTGGGTATTAGACCCTTAAAACTTTCCATTCATTAATTTCAATATTATCATTCAACCTTTAATTACATAAGCTTCATTTCACTTATGTACAAAAATCAATTTACAACCCAAATTTCTAGTCAAAACCGTGGCACCATGTTAGGGTAGGAAACTCCAAATTTTCCATTTAACAACCCTAACATGATCAAGCATATTTAACACATCCAATACATTCAAAATCATTATCCAAGCATTAATTTCAATCAAGGATACATAAACATGCAAAATCACTAAACAAAGTAAGCATACAAAGATGGATTTCTTCATCAACAAACACACAAAAGTCTCCTCACCACCAATAATGGTTGAAGTAAGTAATCTCCCTCTTACCTTAAGGAAGAACACGAAAATGGACTCCTACTTTCTCCTTGGTGATTTCGGTTTTGGGGTTTCCAAGAACCCTAAAATCTCCAACACAAAGAATCAACATCAAGCTTGGTAAAGGATGGATCTTTGGTCTCCAATGAGACCATAGAACACGAAAATGAAGAGAAGAAGGAAGAAAAATGAGAACTTTACCTTAAAGCTTGAAGCTTTGTCTTGGATGACAATGGAGGAAAAGTTAGTTTTTGAAGAAAACCCTTCAAATAGAAGTTGTAGAGGAGGTTGAGAGGAGTATAGAAATGGTCTTGGAGAAGAGAAAAGTGAAAGGAAATGGTCCCTAATGGGGATGCAAGAACCGTGTGGGAGAAGAGGAATAAGAGAGAAGGAGGAGAAAAATTAGAGGGTGAAAGTTAGAGAGAGAAAGTGATGGTAAGAAATGAGATATTTTGGGTGAGGTGAGTTAAGTGTGGGAAGCAAAATTTTTGCTTCCCCATGGGCCCATTGCCATAGCATTGAGAGGGTAAAAGGGGGAGAATTTGGCTTCCCCAACAAGCCAAGGGTGGCTTGGTCATTTGGTAGTCAAAGTTTCTCAAAGAAGCTTTGGCTAAAGTACACCAAATTTGAATTAAAGTGGATTTGATTTGACATAAAGTGAATTACATTAGGATAAGGTGATAGGGTTTCTAATACATGCTATTATCCAAGGGACAATTGCTACAGTTGACAGAAGTCAGTATTAATTATCCAGCAGATAAAAATTACACTGCGATTTATTATTTTTTCAAATAGAATTTCTCAAAAAGCGTAAAACCTTGTAAATTGTGTCTGACCTCGGGTTTAGTAAGATCTGCCACCGACGTTTTCACAGTTCAAGGTTCTCAGAAAAAATATCTTGTTTTCCCGGCTCCGCTCAGTACGCACGCAAAACGAAGAATAATATTAAAATATTATGCATTTTCAGAAAAATCCAAAAAAATTCCTAAAAATCACAAATATTATAAAATGATTATTTGTCACAAAATTATTGATTTTTGGGATGTTACAAATCACATAAAGGTTACATGTTTAATTGGTATCTCAAGTTCATTAATAAAAAGATGCATAAAAAAGCTGCATAATGCATAAATGAATCTTAAAAGTGATAGTAAATGCCTAGAGGGATGGTAATACAATGCTTGGAGAATGCTTTGATATCATGAAGTGCAGTTATAAAATTCATTAATTTCACCAATATATAGTATGCATTGGTCCTATTTGCTCAAAATACATAGGCACTGGAAAGCAAGATAAGAATCGTTGACAAATCTGTAAACCCCTATGTCCATCAATATGGCAATGTGCTTATTCATATGTTGAACCCATGCTGCTTCTATACTTTGTTAGGAAAACTAATATGACTTGGACTTTTCAGAAGCAAATACAGATTGCCTTCCTTCACCTAGAAAGGGTTAATTTTGAAACAATTCCACCACCCTAGGCCTAAACTTGAAATTAATGCATTCATAAAATTAAACACTCAGATTGCATAAAGACATAACATAAGAATAACAAACCAATCTTATACCACTAGGTGGTGTCAGCTATATGGATCAAAGAACACCATTGGGAAGCACAGACATAACACATAGTAGTAAAATAGTTTTACAGCATAAAAAATCAATTAGCATATATCACACCCTAGGTAAAAAATATCAATGAATACTACCAAATTTATTCTAACTTATAAATTGACCTTATTTCTGGTTAAAAAAATAAAGATGGTTAATTTTTTTAAAAACACACACACACACATGATGGGATATAATTATATTTAAAAGTTTCAAATCCAAGTGTAGGTTGTCTCAAGTAATAAATTCTCGGGAGTTCGAGGTTGATCCATAGGGAATTAATGAAGGAAAACTAATTAATTGAGGTAAAGAGAAGATGTGTCACAAGATTAAAGGTGATATAAGTTGTTCACAAATGAAAAGGATTTGCTTGGGTTAGGAGATCCACTCTTGGTAATAAATTAAAAATAAGATTATTTCGTTTTATAACTCAATTGAAATCATGCATAATGAAGATTCCAATCGGAAGATTTAACATTTAAAGTTCAATCATGTAATCATATTATGGTTCTAATAATTATCTACTAATACTTGTAAATCATCAAAAGCATCCAATGTGTCAATCCTATTGTCTACAATGGATCAAGATATTCATTATACAAGAAGAGTTTCTAAATTAATTAGAAACAACATACAACACATATTATATTTGCTTAATAATATATCATTTAAGTATAAGAAAGAAATTAATCTAACCTTAATTTATTACCAAGAGCTTCACCTTTTTACCTAAGCAAGATGAAGATTAGTTACACATGAGAAAGAAGAAAAGAAAAAGAAAAAGGAAAAGGAAAAGGAGAACAATAGAACGGAAATTCTCTCTTCTGAACGTTTGAATGGCTGCTGAACACCTTCCTTCAGAATTCGATTGCTTATTTATAGGCAAATTTGCTACAGGAGCTACAGTGCTACAGTGACGCTACGTGATGCTACAGTGCTACAGTGATGCTACAGTGACGCTACGTGATGCTGTAGTGCTACAGTGCTGCTACAGTGACGATTGCTGACATCATCCATGACATCATCCGTCAAGTATATATATATATTTTTTTTACAAATCTTCTATGCAATCACCTCCATTCTTCAATCCTTTGCATTTACCTAACAAAAATACATAGAAATACATAATTACAACACAATTTAAAATACTAAAAATATAACAAAACTCAAGAACAAACCCAATTAAAAAGATTAAAAAGAATGAAAAACACACACAATGAACCGTAAAAATTATAAGTTTTGCAGGTTCATCACACCCCCACACTTGAGCTTTTGCACTCCTGGGCAAAATATATAAGACCAAAGCTAGGAAATGACACTGAACTAAAAAACTAAAAACTTTAAAAGATTTAATGAAACAAGAAGAGCAACTAGTCATTCAAGGGAACAAAGCATTTTTTTTTTATATTTCTTCACATCTCAAACCATCAAGCAAGGAAACTTCAGTTAAAAAGAACGAATCAAGAATGAAAGATCCTCACAAGATTCACTCTCAATCCCTCTAGTGTTTAAAATGGTAGATATTTCACTCAATTCAACCCATGAAAAATTACACTACCATAAGCTTGCTTATCTTCTACTTCTCCACTACTCAGAACACATGCACACAAAAATCAAGAGGACTTTATTCAAGGTTATAACGGGGTCATGGTAAAGAAGGAAGGATAATATGGATATGAGAAGATAAATACCAAAGAGAATAAAAGAGCATTATGGTACAGTTAGAGTGGAAAAGATATTTGAGAACATTCATCAATAAGGACAATGACCAACATTTGACTAATGTTTTGTTGAAGATCAATCCCAAATTGATGAATTGAATTCATTGTTAGGCATAAACCTTCTCCTTCTCTTCCTGTTGTTTCAAAGCATCAATCTTTATTCTAGATATGGATATGTCACATAGTGTATCAGATGGTCAGCTCTTTCTTTTCTTTTCTTTTTTTTTAATTTTCTTTTCCTTTTTTTTCTTTTTTCCCTTTTTTTTTATATACACACACCCCCACACTTGTTTAAGAACAAAGTCAATGCTCTCTTATTCCCTAAGGTCAGGTAAAAACATGTTTTTTTTTTAAAGGCACGTAATAAGTGTAACACCCTTATAGGGATGTCACATATATAAAGAAAATAAAAGAAAGATAAATAAAATCTACCCAAGTTGTAAAACATTTATTACATAGTAGTACGGGTTGTAAAATTCTTCTTGTTAAACAGAATAGTATTGAATAAAATAAAGCGGAAACACAAAATAAACAAACCAACATCACACATAATATACATATGGTTCTAGTTATAAGTTATACAAATAATTTACAACTATCCATATTTAAACTAAAACAGTAAACAAAACAGTAAGAGTCAAAATATACAAACGCAGACGCGCCCAAGTACACATCATAAATATCTAACCCTCTAAAGGATCACTCTCAGATGAAACTTCAGGTGATAAATATCTAGGATGCCTCGACCCTCTACAGACACGAGTCCGTGCAGTCGACACGCTGCTAATCTCACTAGGCTAATCAAACATACTGCCCCAATGACGCCTAAGAGATAGCGGCAACTCCACATGTAGGTACAACAAAGTAGAAAAGATCGACACTCCATCAAACTCCGTACGTATGGTCACAGTTAGATGCCCTACGTACGTCACCGAATCTCTATCTTCTCGCAGATGCCAGGCTTCAGAGCCTCCGTGAAACTCAAGTTGCACGAATCCAAAGAATCCTGGTAGCGTCATATCCACACAATCAATCCAATGGGTACGGATGATCGGATGGTTCTTGATCGTAGAACTGATCTTCGGCTTGCTGCTCTTCCTCCTCTTCAGGATACTCACACTCAAGAGGTTGTTCCTCTTCCTCAAACTCTTTATCACATAATTTAAAAATATACAGATAACACATACAAAAAAGAGGTAAGACAATCTAAATCATCACAAACATGGTAAATAAGAAAACGACAATACAACAGGTAAAACAGTTCATACAATATAGCATACTATAATAACATAAATCATAATATTAAATAATACAGAAACTTAATACAACAACATACAATGGTACAGATGAATAAAATGGTACAGATAATTAAAATGATACAGATAGATAAAATAGTGCAACTAAATAACATTAAAATGTATAAAATATAAATATATGAAATGTGACTCAACCCTACTCCATGGAGCTAAAAATACGACATCAGAGAGCACGACCCGCAAAATCTATTAGTACTGTCGACCGCCCAATAACTATTCCGCTGTCTCACGTTGCGTCTATAGCCCACTGTAAAAAAAAGATGTAGTGGTGTAGCACACTGTCATATGTCGTGTCACTACAGGCTTGCACTAATAGACTTCACAAGATCTTGATTAAGTATAGTGCGTGTCGAGTCCATTAGTGTGTTACTAGTTACCACGGTCCAGAGGAGCGACCAACTGTCCACAAATGGAATAATCTACACATTAATGTCTCCAAGTTCATTTAAGTTGAGCCACACTACGCTTATCACACCAATAACACGATGTTATTCATCTCGTCAATCAATCCACCAATTATCAACCAAATTGGCACAACGCAATGCATGATAAAAATTCCAAATATGCCCTCACTGGCAAAAATTCCAAATATGCCCTCACTGGCAAAAATTACGAATATGCCCTCACTGACAAATCACATATATATACAGTACGTCCCACCTGACAGTACTATTTCACAATCTGTCCGGGTCCACCACTTTGGCCCGACAGTAAAACTTGCTGTTTTCGTCAATCGCGTAGAAATTTTATCGCGTTTTCAAAATCTCGTCGTTTTTACAAATGTTTTTAAATCGCGTAAATATATTTTACTGTTTTTAAAATCGCGTACTGTTTTTCAAACGTTTTCTCAATCGCGTAAGATTTTTAAATCATTTTCTTGTCCAAATTCCTTAAAACTACTGTTTAAATAAATAGAAATAATACTTAATACGTTTGAACTATGTAGAATATTTTTCATACCGTATAAATTATATTTGCTATCTTTTCTATCTTATTTGTCTGTTTTTAGCAAAAATTAACAGTATTTTGCTTAGAAAATGTATAACGATGATTTTCTAAGTTTTTCGTAAAAATTTCTTTTATTTATATTATAACCATTTAATTACACTTTTGAAAACTACTAACGTGCTTCAAAATATAATATGAGCTCTACGTTAGAAATTTTACAAAAGCTACTGAATTTCCTTTTAACCATTAAAATCATTAGTTTTAACTTCTTAAACTTAATCTAATCAATTTATTTCTTCGAAAATCATTGTAGAAAAATTCCTTTTAACATATATTGTTTCTTTTTGATTGAAAATGGTTTGGAATTGATTTTAGAAATCATAAATCCTTGGCTTTGGCATGTTGGCCGAAATACTTAAAATTACCCTTTGATCTCTACATTCATTTTTCTTGCTCTAAACAATTTTGCATCTTGTTAATTTTCCTAGGTTAATTAAATCACACTCTTAGAAAATTGATGAGAACATTTTGGTTCTCCTTTTTGGTTATGTAATATCCCGAAAATTTATAATTTTAGAATAAATGATCATTTTACAATATTTGGGATTTTTAGGAATTTCTCTGGATTTTTTGGAGAACGTGAAATATTTTAATATATTCCTCATTTTGCGTGCATATTGAGTAGAGTCGGGAAAATGAAATATTTTTCCCGAGAACCTTGGACTATGGAAACGTCGACGGGGGATCTTACTAAACCCGAGGCCGGACACAGTTTACAAGGTTTCACGACCTTCGAGAAATTTTAACAGATGGAATAATAAAACAATGCGAAGAATTGATTTGTCAGATTTGTTAATGCTGACTTCTGCCAACTATAACTATTGTCCAATAAATAATAACATGTAATAAAAATCTTATCACACTATTCAAAAATCTACCTTGTGTCAAGCTCCTTTAGCCTTATTTTCAAAATAGAAGTTAAATTAATTCAAAAACTCATTGGGAAGCTTCCAGGAAATTTCCTCCCATTTCCCATTTCTCTCTCTTCCCTCTCCCCATCCTCCTACACGACAGATGGCTATTTTGGGAGCCAAAAATATCGACTCGTCTCATTCTCACTTTTGCCACTCCACTCTCACATCTCAAACACTCTTCTCTTCTTCTCCTTGCTTCACCACCGTACACACACTCTCATTGGAGATCATCTCCATTGTTTGCTACAACTAAACTCATATCTAGCTTTCTTCCATCATTCTAAGACCATTCTCCTTGTGGCCATCCTTGGTTCTTCTTCTTCTTCTTCTTCTTCCTCCATTTTTCACCATTGAAGCTAAAGCTTTGAGCTTG
Source organism: Ormosia emarginata (assembly GCA_029884605.1). Classification (NCBI taxonomy): domain Eukaryota; kingdom Viridiplantae; phylum Streptophyta; class Magnoliopsida; order Fabales; family Fabaceae; genus Ormosia; species Ormosia emarginata. Next base: position 17,493,136 of record JAQQTP010000074.1, on the reverse strand, counting down.
GAGGTAAAGTCTTAACCTTTCTTTCACTTTCTTCTCATTTTCGTTTTTCTTGGTCACCTATGTGATCAAGAACTCATTTTTCCATGGTTTGAGTGGACATTATGGAAATCACTCACATTGGTGTTCTTCTTGAAGGGAAAACGAAAATCTAGGGCAAGAAGAGGTAACACCTTATGTTGTCTTCTAAATAGGTAAGAGGGAGATGATCCTCTTCAACCAATCTTGGAAGTAAGGGAATGTCTTGTATGTGTGTTGTTATTGATTTCTAAATCCATGTATAAAGTTCTCTCATTTTTATGTTGTTCTTGATGATAGTGCATTTTGTTGGGTTTGTATGATTTATTGACGCCTCTTGTATGATTTGAAGGTATATTTGAGTGACTTGTTGATTAAATATGATAATTATTGGTTTGGTTTGAGTTAGAGGACCTGGAGAACTCTATTTTCTGCAAGTTTACGCGTGGTAATCGATTACACGGGGCTTGTAATTGATTACCAAGCTCTTAAGGATACGAAATCGTAATTCTGGAAATCTGGTAATCGATTACGTCTTGTGTGTAATCGATTACAGAGATTCTGTTTAGCTTGTAATCGATTACAAGAGTGGTGTAATCGATTACCAAGCTTCTGATGTCATGAAATAGTACTTCTGGGAATCACGTAATCGATTACGTCTTGTGGGTAATCGATTACAGAGGTTCTGTCCAATTGGTAATCGATTACCAGGGCTGTGTAATCGATTACCAGGGCCTTGAAGTTACGAATCGTGGTTCTGGAAATCACGTAATCGATTACAATGAGATTGTAATCGATTACAGAGATTCTGTTTCTCTGGTAATCGATTACTAAGACCAAAAATGAGATTTTTGAGCTGGAAATGATTGAGATTATGGTTCTTTGTCCTTTGTAACTCAAACATAACCTAAAAACCTTGGATTCAAGGATTTTACTTTACTAAATTGTGATAGGAATGTGTATTCATACCGATAGAGAAGAAATGATTTTGAAAATGGAATTCTTGGATCCATGACATGAAAATTGTGGTATGTAGGAACATATATTCCTAGTGAGAATTATTGATGCAAGTGTGATTCCCTATGTGGGTTATGCAGTTATTGATTCAGTATTCAATGAGATAAGAAATGATGATATGCCATTGAGGCAATTCTTATGTTGAATGCATCATTGATGAACATAATGATTGGGCATTGTGTCATCATGCATGCGTGTTGTCCGTTGGACATTGTTGAGAAGGCTATGTTGCCTAGGAGTTTGAATAACACCTATGTGCAGGTGCGAATAGACTAAGCGTATGTGTCATATGTTGTTGACCCTGGGGGCGTTAGGGTATGGGTGTCTCACAATAGACAGTGGTAGCTCCGCTGGGGCCGTGGGATAGACCAATGCAACACACCAACGATCCGGCCTGAGACATTGTCCTGTATCGCGATCAACTGTTGAGGTACCATGTGTGAGCCATTGCGCAAACAATTTTATAAAAGAAAGCACACTGTATTTTTAAGGCTACTAATACACTGGTATTACTCCTTGATCAATCACTCCGAAGATATTTATGTCTAGCTCCATAGAGTAGGAACTTTGGTACCCTTGTTGTATTGTGAGTTGTCAGTCACATGGTCCATTGAGCATTTATAATTGGATAATGTGTTTACTATTATGACTGCGATATTTATTTGACTCTTGGTAATGCTAATGTTGCTAGCTGGCTATGGATAATGTTATCTATTGTTCTTTGCTGCTTTACTCTCGTTAATTGCTTTCATGTATTACTGTACTTGTATGTATTAACTGTGTCTTATGTGGGCGTTCGACGCCGTTTATTTTCTTGCTGCCATGTTGGTACTGAAAGCTGGGAATCTCACCTCTTTCCTATATTTGTGCATTTCTGTTTTACATTTATTTTTATCATAAAAGATCGTGAGGAAGATTAAGAGGGACCATACCTTGGTTGATTGTCATGAGCATCTGGACAAGATTTCGTCGACCACGTAAGAGTGCAGCCGCGTGGTGGCATTGATGCTTGTCGTGCATCATGTGTATATGGGGTTGCGGCCTTGTCTGCTGGTAGTACCCATCCCTGGGTTACTACTCCTCCCCTTTAATTGTTTTTGTTCCCGGTGTATTTTATTTGACTCTGTAATTATTATATTCTATGTTATCAGTGATTCGTGTAAATTGGCTATAAACTATATATATATATAAGGAATGTGATTTCATTCCAATGGTTGTATTAAGGGTTGAATACATTTATATTTCATTCATGGCTCGTATTTTCTACTTATGCATAAACTCAGAAAACTAAACTCGTCAATTTGGAAACTACTGTTATCATGACTGTGACACATCTGGATTTAATAACTGTGGTGTAATGACGATTGCGCTGCAGTTGGTATATTTAGGTGCGTTACAGGTTGAGGCCGTGAGCCTTGGTGATGTGTTCTTTGGAACACTCATGCAATCCTTGACATGTTGTTCACATCTTAAGATTTACACATGCATCTACTAACACATACAATATTTCAAAGTTGTAGACATGCAAGTTAATACAAATCACAAATAGGAAAACTAATAACAAGCACACAAATGAATCCTTATGGATTCTACAATCACAAACAATTTCCATCTTCTTACCACCACGCAAGGATGATAAGATTTAAGTCTTCCTCTTACCTTAAATGAAGACAAATACTCTTTCACTCCTTTCTAGGGTTTCGGTTTTCACTCTTCAAGATACCTATCAAGCTTAAATAAAATTCTACAAGTTATAACCATGAAAGAAAGCTTAAACCATGGATCAATCATGGCTTAGAACTTTGAAAAAGAATTTAGAAATGAAAAACAAAGATTTTCACCTTCAAGGTAGAATCTTCAAAGTAGTTTTTCAAGCTTAAGATGAAAGATTTTACAAGAACTCTCAACTAGAGATGTTCTTAGATTTGTGTTTAGGTTTAGAAAAGTTGGTTAGAAGAAATTTTGGGTGGATGGATGGTGAAGAATGGTATTTGGCCGAATGGTGCTTCAAGAAATCACCAATGGAGTTTGGTATTTTTGGAAGAGAGAGAAGAGATAAAATGTTAGGAAATTAAGTGATAATTACCCTTCCAAAAGGTGCATGGCCGTAGACTTCAAGGGCAAGGGAGGTGTCCATTTGGTTGGCTCCATCCAAGCCTTAGAAATGATCAATGGTGAGGATTAAGACTTGATCACCAAGCTTTGCTCTCATTGGTTAATCTAAGCCTAGTCACTAAGCCTTGTCATTAAGCCTTGTCACTAATTAAGCCTTGTCACATGCTTAGTCACATGCTCTTGAATGTTCCACCACTAATGATGTTTAATTAAGCTACTAATCCTATTAAGTTTTTACTAAACGTGGGTCCCGCAAAACATTTCTGGGTCCATTACCGCTTATTTGTACTGACTAATAAAATAATATTATAATAATATAAAATTATTTTATTTTACAGTTAAATCCTAAAAATTAAAAGATTACTAACCGTATCATTCAGAATTGGGTTTAGTAAGATCCCCCAGCTCTGAATAATTAAAATAAGATTTCCCCGGCCTAGAAAATATTATTTTCCTGTCCCGGAGCAAATCACACAAAAAGTTCAAATAAAATAATGAGACAAGATTATAAAGCAAGAATTCATACGTAAAAAACAACAAACAGTACAAAAAGGACACAACGGTCATTTTTTCTAAAGTTGAAAAACATCAAACAGTACATTCAGGACACAACGGTAATACGCCAAAAGTTTAGGGTGTTACAACTCTCCCCAACAAACAAAAATTTCGTCCTCGAAATTCATTATACCTCAGAACAAATAAGGATATTGCTCCCTTATTTTGTCTTCCAGCTCCCAGGTAGCATCACCTGTCACATCGTTCCATATGACCTTTACCAATTCGATCATCTTCCCTCGAAGCTGCTTCACCTTTCTGTCCTCTATTCTGACAAGTAAAGTCTCGTAAGTTAAATTCTCCTTCAGTTGTACTTCATCGGGTTGTATAACATGCGTTGGATCCGGAATATACTTTCTTAGATAGGATACATGAAATACATCATGCAGATTTGATAGAAAAGGCGGCAAAGCAATCTGATAAGCTACAGGACCTATACGTCGGATAATCTGATACAGTCCAATGAATTTAGGAGTAAGCTTCTTAGATTTAATAACTCTTCTGACACCAGTCGTAGGAGTCACTCTTAGAAATACATGCTCACCCTCCTCAAATTCAAGAGGTCGTCTTCGTTTATCCGCATAACTCTTTTGTCTGCTTTGCGTCGTCTTCATCTTCTCTTGTATCATCTTTACCTTCTCCGTAGTCTGTTGTACAAGATCTGGTCCAATAGTCATACTTTCCCCATCTTGATACCAACACAACGGTGTCCGACATCGTCTTCCATACAATGCCTCATAGGGTGCCATCCCTATACTCGAGTGAAAACTATTGTTGTAGGTGAATTCTATTAAAGATAAAAATTCATCCCAACTCCCTCGTTGCTCCAAAACCCAAGCTCGCAATGATCTTCCAAAGATCGTATAGTTCTCTCTGTTTGACCATCGGTTGGGATGATAAGTGAACTCAACCGCAACTTAGTTCCCATGGCTTCTTGTAAACTTCACCAGAACCTCAATGTAAACCTCGGATCTCTGTCAGAAACTATACATGTAGGCACACCATGTAATCTGACAATCTCACTGATGTACAACTGGGTTAATCTGTCCAATAAATATTTAATATTAATTGGCAAGAAATGAGCCGACTTCGTAAGCCTATCGACTATAACCCATATCGAATCATGACCTTTCCTCGTCTTCAGCAATCCAGTAACAAAATCCATAGAGATACTATCCCACTTCCACTCTGGAATAGCTAACGGTTGCAACATACCAGCTGATCTCTGATGTTCCACTTTCACCTTCGACAAACCCAGACAAGACTCCACACGTTCCGCTACGTCTCTTTTCATCCTTGGCCACCAAAACAACTTCTTTAAGTCTTGGTACATTTTGGTCATCCCCGGATGCAAACTCAGATCACTAGTATGAGCTTCATCTAGAATTCCTTTCTTAAGTTCAGAATCATCGGGCATACAGATTCTTCCCTTAAACCTTAAGATTCTATCTGTTCCTTCTTCTACCATTGCCTTATGACCTTGCTTTAACAATTCTCTTTCATTTTGCAAAAACACATCTTCCTTTTTCTTATCTCGGACTACATCGAGAAATTCATTTATGATCACGACCTTACATAGGCAAACTCTTCCAGGCAGAAATTCCACTGACAACCATAGATCTCGGAATTTGTTAATCAATTCCTCCTCCTTTATCATCATTGCCGAAACACTAAGCACCTTTCTACTTAAGGCATCAGCTACCACATTAGCTTTTCCTGGATGGTATTGGAGTTGAAAATCATAATCCTTTAAGAATTCCAACCATCGCCTTTGCCTCATATTCAATTCTTTCTGATCAAACAAGTACTTCAAACTCTTGTGATCACTAAAGACATTGAACATCGCTCCATACAGAAAATGCCTCCACACTTTCAGAGCAAAAACCACCGCGGCCAATTCCAAATCGTGTGTTGGATAATTCCTCTCATGAACCTTCAACTGTCGAGAAGCATACGCCACAACATTCCGATTTTGCATCAACATGCATCCTAACCCTTGGTAAGAAGCGTCACAATACACATCAAAAGTTCCCTTAGAATCCGGTAAAATTAACATTGGTGTAGTTGTTAACCTCCTCTTCAATTCTTGGAAACTGGCTTCACGTTCTTCTGCCCACTCAAAAGCTTGACTTTTCCTCGTGACCTGCATAAGCGGTCCAGCAATCTTAGAAAAACCTTCGATAAACCTCTGGTAATATCCAGCAAGTCCAACAAAACTTCGAACTTCTGTCACTGTCTTAGGTCTTTCCCACTGCAAAACAGTCTCTACTTTCGATGGGTCTACCGCAATACCTTTCTTTGAAATCACGTGACCTAGAAATTGAACTTCCTCCAACCAGAACTCACACTTAGCCAATTTCGCATACAGTTGCTTTTCCCTCAAAATCTGAAGAACAATACCGAGATGTTCAGCATGCTCTTCCTTAGATTGAGAATAGATCAGAATGTCATCGATAAAAACAACGACAAATCTGTCTAGATACGGATGAAAAATCCTATTTATATAGTCTATAAATATGGAAGGAGCATTTGTCACCCCGAATGGCATTACCTGATACTCGTAATGTCCATAACGAGTTCGAAAAGCTGTTTTGGGTACATCCTGCCCCTTAACACGAATCTGATGATAACCCGATCTTAGATCTATTTTAGAAAATACCACTGCTCCCTTCAACTGATCCATCAAATCATCAATTCTTGGAAGCGCATATTTATTTTTGATAGTCACCTTGTTCAGCTGACGATAATTGAAGAGCGTCGAACTCAGTCAAAATTATAACCGAAGTTATTACTTAAGCTTGTAGCACAGTGACAACACCGGATCATCTCCACGAGGATTGTAGATGCAATTTAATCAAATCAAGTGAAAGTTAGCAAAGGGGGGTTTGATAGTTTAAGATCGCACTTAACAAAATTAAAGGAAGAAATAACAATTAAAGAGCAGTAAATTTAGAAACCTATCCAAGATTGGGTGGATTCAATCATAGACCCATCATAGAACACTTTAAGCGCAATTGAATTGTTAATTTGGATCTAACCGAGATCTCAGCATCAAATTCAGAATTCATACTAGACGATCGTCTAGAATTTAATTAACAAGTGATAATCACAAATCCGCAATCACACCATTCATGAAGATCTATGTTAATTTCAAGTACCGAATTCAATTAACTTAGGCACAAATCAGTAACCTAACCTTTTCAATTTTGTGATTAATTTAGATCAATCAGTTCTAAGTTTCATCACAAATCTCAATCTTAAACCAAGATCAAATCAGATCAACATAAATAGAATCACCATTCATGCATTCAAGATCAAGAAGAAGAAAAGAGGAATTCAATTACAAAACAAATACAATACATAACCAAGATCTCAAGAATCCAAACCACAATCTCTTCAAGAGTTCTAAATTGACCGAAAGTAGCTTAGCCTTCCATTACCATGAAGAGGAGCATCAAAATATACAAAAGCTATGAGAAACTATGAAGAAACAAGAAGAAACTATGAGAGAAATGAAGGAGAATACAACTTATTCATGATAACCAATGGTGCCTTTTATAGAAGTCTAGGGTAACAAAATGACAAAGGGGAGTGGGTGAGTGAGTGGAGTGTTTGAGTGGATTGGTTGAGTGGGTAGGTTTAGTGGATGAGTGAGTGGAATGGTTGAGTGGGTTGGTTGAGTGGAAAATGCCAAAGGACTTTTGGTGAGTGGGAAATTATGGAGATGAATGGGTGAGTGGATGGATGAGTGGGTGAATTAGTGGATGAGTGGGTGGAGTGGTTGAGTGGTTGGATTAGTGGATGAGTGGATGAGTGGGTGGATTAGTGGATAAGTGGATGAGTGGATGAGTGGATTAGTGGATGGATGAGTGGGTGGTTGAGGACGAAAATTTCGTGTCTGACTTGGAAGCCAAAAACGACCAAATATACTTCAGATCCATGAAAAGTACTCTTCATGAAAGTTGTAGATCTTTTTCTTGGATATAAAATGCATATCTGGTTCGTCCAATTTGGCTTCCTTCAACCCAAGATATGTCCCAAATACCGTAGGTTGCTCAAACCCAACTTCAGCACCTCTGTTCCGACTTGCAAGCTCAAACTGACCTATTAGACTTCATTTTTTCAAAAAGTTTTCTTCATTAAAGTTGTTTATTTGGATCTTGACTATCAACTATCCAAATTTCAGCCCATCTCCATTATTACAGCTTGAGATATGATTTTATGAGTGCACACCGTTCGGATTCTACTGACAGAACTCGTATTCTGACTTCCATGTAAACTTAGGTCCTTTAGACATTTGTTTGGGACTTCGAGCTCTACATCAAAGTTGTAGAGCTTCCTCTTAGCTTTCCTACAAGGTAAAATTCATGTTTATCAGATATTAGGAACTCAAGTTATGACTAAAATACAGAAACAGTGTCAAGTCTCAATAATGCTGAAAATATTCAATTAGGACCAATTTGAGCTTAAACTCACAAAATCATACCAAACTCAATCAATTAAGAATATGGAGAGTGTAAATGACTAAACATAAGGGTTTCTTAATGAATAAAATATGTGATTATCAAATTCCCCCACACTTAGCTTTTTGCACTCCTGGGCAAAACTCAAGACCAAAATTTTACAATCAAGAAGAACAACCAAAGGTTCAAGGGATCAAAACATTCATGAGTTAACAATTCTCCACATCTCAAACCAACAAGCAAGGTATCTTCAACATGAATCGAGAATGATAGATCTTCACAAGATTCCCTCTCAATCTCTCAAGTGTTTAAAAGGTAGGTATTTCACTCAATTCAACCCATGAAAATTGCACTACCATAAACTTGCTTATCTTCTACTTCTCCACTACTCAAAACACATGCACACACAAATCATGAGGACTTTATTCAAGGTTGTAGTGAGGTCAAGGTAACAGAAGAGGATAAAATGGATATGAGAAGATAAATACCAAAGAGAATAGAAGCAAATGAGAGCTGAGTTCAAATAACAAGCATAAAAGTTCATCCCAACTCTAATGTATATCGCTTTACATATTCATTTCCAATCCTTTTTTTTTTAATATGAACATAACTATATACATACATTTTTTTTTAGGCACTCTTTCCTTTTTCAACAACCATTTTGTACACACACCCCCACACTTGTTCAAAAACTCATCCATTAACCAAGCTAATGTTCTTTTATTCCCTAAGGTAAAGTAAGAACACGATTTTTCATTTAAGGCACATAATGAGCTAGAAACAAGGAATGGTCAAATAAGCTCAAAAGGGTTAAGCAAAGGAAAATATACAAGGTTGGCAGGAATCAGAGAATTTTCAAGAAGTCAACAGAGTGCTTGATATCATATTGAAAACAAGGTTGACTATTTGGTTAAACTAGCTAATTAAGAAAGATGGCCTCAATCATGTTCATGCATGCAAGTGAAATGTAGCCTCAAAAAGAATCAAAGCAAGTTCTAGAGTGGTCATTAACATGAGTGAAAATCACACAAGAAAGAAAAGAATGGCATAAATGTTGAATCCATCCATTAGGCTCAAAATCTCATAAGGTATGCATCCATCAAACTCAATTCATCAATTCAATCATCCATCACCGAGCATATCAGTTCAAGAAGGGAGAAAAGTTATTCAATCATGCAATGAACCCTTTATTTTATTTTATTTTATTTTTGATTTTTTTTAAAAAAATGCTAAAATCTCTCCCCCACACTTAATATAACATTGCCTTCAATGTGAAAGAGAGATGTAGAAAAGAGCAACACAACCTGATAAGAAGTGAATCAACACCAAGCAGAAAAGAAGCACACTGTCAGTGACGCATCAAACCCTTGCAGCTTGAAAAGCTGCTCATCAGGGAAGACATCATGGATAGGAAAAGTATCTGCCTCCCTTTCAATTTGGCTTAGGTGATCAGCCACTAAATTCTCCGCTCCACTCTTATCACGGATTTCAATATCGAACTCTTGGAGGAGCAAAATCCACCTAATCAACCTAGGCTTTGCATCAAGCTTCTTCAGGAGAAACTTCAGAGCTGTATGATATGAAAACACAACCACTCTAGAACCAAGCAAATATGATCGAAATTTGTCTAAAGTAAAAACAATTGCTAAAAGTTCTTTTTCAGTGGTGGTGTAGTTGACTTGTGCAGGGTCTAAAGTTCTTGAAGCATAGGAGATGACATGAGATATTTTACCGACCCTTTGTGCAAGAACAACTCCCAAAGCATAATTAGAGGCATCACACATGAGCTCAAATGGGAGTGTCCAATCTGGTGGCTGGATGATAGGTGTACTGGTCAATGCTTGCTTCAAATGATTGAAGGCATCCTTGCATTTCTGGTCAAAATGGAACTCCACTTCTTTTTGTAGCAAGTTGGATAGTGGAAGAGCAATTTTGCTGAGATCTTTTATGAATCGCCTATAGAAACCTGCATGACCAAGGAAAAAACGAACCTCCCACATGCATGTGGGGTAAGATAGGCATGAAATAACATCTATTTTCATAGGATCTACCTCAATACCCTTGCTAGATATTATATGCCCTAAAACTATGTCTTGTTCTACCATGAAATGACATTTCTCAAAATTCAGAACAAGGTTAGTTTCAATGCATCTATGTAAAACCTGAGCCAGACTATCCAGACATGCATCAAAGGAAGAGCCATAGACAGTAAAATCATCCATAAACACATCCATGCAATTCTCTAAAAAGTCAGAAAAGATACTTACCATACACCTTTGAAAGGTGCCCGGAGCATTGCACAAACCAAAAGGCATCCTCCTGTATGCAAATGTGCCAAATGGACAAGTGAAAGTAGTCTTCTCTTGGTCTTCTGGGGCTATATGAATCTGAAAATAGCCCGAATATCCATCCAGGAAACAATAATGCGACTTGCCAGCTAGCCTCTCCAACATCTGATCAATGAAAGGTAGCGGAAAATGATCTTTTCTGGCAGCCTGGTTAAGCTGCCTATAATCAATGCAAACCCGCCAAATGTTTTGAACTCTTGTGGGTAAAAGTTCATTATTCTTATTCTCAATTACTGTGACCCCAGATTTCTTGGGAACAACTTGCACGGGGCTCACCCATTTACTGTCTGATATGGGATAAATAATGCCAGCTTGAAGCAGCTTGGTCACTTCTTTCTTCACCACATCTAGAATCAAGGGGTTCAGTCTCCTTTGGGGTTGCCTTACTGGTTTTGTGTCCTCCTCCAATAAAATCCTATGCATGCATGTGGAGGGACTAATACCAGGAAGATCTGCAAGTGTCCATCCGATGGCTTGCTTATTCTGCCTCAAAACCTACAGCAATTTTTCTTCTTGTTCAGGTTGCAGATTCTTAGCAACAATCATCGGCGACTTTCTCACCATCTCCTAAATATGCATATTTAAGATGGTCTGGCAAAGTCTTCAACTCTAAGGATGGGGGCTGTACAATGGAAGGCAGCAAGCTATTTGAAACAACTAATTCAACAACATTAAATTCAGCACAGTTCTGACTTCTATTTTCACATGCAGTATCATTCAAGTCAGCAGTTGCATCATCACTCATACCAACATAAATCTCAGCACATGCAGCACACGGCTCAATATCACAAGCAGTACATGTATCACAAGAAACAGAATCCAGAAAGTCAACAATATCAGGGAATTCAACATATAAATCAACATAAACATCATCAACCAGCATCTCAATCACATCAATATGGAAAACAGAATGCTCTTCTAGGGGATGTCTCATGGCATCAAAAATGTTAAACTGTACCAAATCATCGCCAAACTCCATAGAAAGGGTGCCAACATGCACATCTATCTTGGTCTTGGCGGCCTTGAGGAATGGTCTGCCTAGAATCAATGGAGCATGGTTTGCTGAAGACTCATCTTCCATGTCCAAGACGTAGAAGTTCGCTGGAAAAATTAACTCATTCACCCGAACTAACACATCTTCCAAAGACTGGGATGAGCAAAGTGGTCCTATTCGCCAACTGAATCATGATACCAGTGGGTTGCAAAGTGCCAATGTTCAATGACTTATAAACTGACATAGGCATGACATTGATTGAAGCACCCAAATCTAGCATTGCATGTTCAAATCTGGAGTTGCCTATCGTGCAAGGAATTGTGAAAGTTCCAGGATCTTTGCATTTCTGTGGCATGCTTGGCAGAATCATTGCAGAAACATTTCTGCCCATGCTAATCTTCTCATTTCCCTTCAACCTTCTCTTATGAGTGCACAGCTCCTTGAGAAATTTGGCATACTTAGGAATTTGCTTGATTGCATCCAAGAGAGGAATATTGATTTCCACCTTCCTGAATGTGTCCATGACTTCTCTTTCTATTTCTGTTTGCGCAGTATGCTTGGACTGTGTGACTCTGTTTGGAAAAGGTAGTGGAATGGCCAGATTTGAATTCTCTGCACATTTCTTCTGTGTCACAGATTTTTGGACTGAGCTATCCATTTTCTTCTGTTTTTGGTCACCTTCTGGTTGCTGCACTTGTAGTTCAGGTTGTGGTGGAGTAGGACCATCAACTTCTCTACCACTTCTCAAGCTAATGGCACTTACATTGCCTCTTGGGTTATTGACTGTTTGTGAAGGCAATTGGTTCGACCCTTGACTTTTCAGCTCACTCAGAGTGGTTGCCATCTGCCCAATTTGAGTTTGTAAATTCTGGATGGTGGCATTGACATTCTGTTGAAACTGTTTCATCAAGTCTTCGAAAGACGGCTCAGCTGGAGTGGCTGCTGGAATAGGTAGCTGGAGGGGCTGCTGCATGGGTGGCAGCGCAGGTTGTGCTTTCCTAAATGCAGGTAGTTAGTACTTGTTGCTAGGGCCTGTAGCTTGGTATCTAAACTACGGTTCTTCTTGTTGGTAGGTGGCCGTTGTTGTTGTTGACCGAATTTCCATATCTCGTGTTAGGATGGTCCCTCCAGCCCAGGGTTATAGGTATTAGAAAATGGATCATACACCGGGTTCTGCTTCTTGTGATTGCGATATTGGGGTCTACCAGGAAAAATACCATTCTTTGCAACAGATTGCTCTGGAAAATAGAACCACCATCCTGAAGTATGGGGCATGCATCAGTAGGATGAGATGAACAAGAGCAAATGCCACACACAGTTGCAGCCATCTGCATTGGTGCTTATTGTCCCACTGCTAACTACCTCACCAAAGTCAATTCATCAAGTTTGTGTTCCATTCTCTGTTGGTCTACATGAGATGATTGAATCTCATTGACTCCTCTGGTTGAGGTAATAATTCGTGTGCCAAATTGTTGGGTATTGGCTGCCATGTTTGCTATCAAATCTCTTGCTACTGCAGAGGTCTTATCTACTAAGACTCCTCTAGAGGCAGCATCCACCATGCTTCTGTCATTTGGCAGCAAGCTTTCATAGAAATATTGAATTAAGAGTTGATCGGTGATTTGGTGGTAGGGACAGCTCGAGCACAGCTTCTTGAATCTTTCCCAATATTCATGCAAGGTCTCTCCTGTCATTTGTCTTATGCCACATATATCTTTTCTAATGGCAGCAGCTCTAGAGGCAGGGAAAAATTTCTCTAAGAACAACCGCTTCATGTCAGTCCAACTTATTACTGAACCTGGTGAAAGATAAAATAACCAATCCTTGGCTGTATCAACAAGTGAGAAAGGAAATGCCCTCAGCTTGATGTGCTCTTCTGAGATCCCATGTGGCTTCATGGTTGAACAAACCACATGGAACTCCTTTAGATGCTTATGGGGATCCTCACCTGCAAAACCGTGAAACTTGGGCAACAAATGTATCAATCCAGATTTTAACTCAAAATCAGCATCAAGATCTGGGTATTGAATACACAAAGACTGGTTAGTTATATCAGGAGCAGCAAGTTCCTTAAGAGTTCTATTCTGCATATTATCAGCCATGGTTTCAGAATTATTCAAGATCTCAAGTTCGCTCCCAATATTAAGATCAAATTCAGAAGCAATTATTGCACTTAACCTACGAGCTCTAATCAACCTATGCAAGGTTCTATCAATCTCAGGATCAAAGTCAACCAAGTTATCAGGCTCGGACCTAGTCATGCATCTCACAAAAATAAATAAATAAGCAAATACACTAGACAATGGATAAAAATGTTAGAAAAGTTGATAAAAAGCAAAGGTTAGTAAAAACACTTAAAATGAAAAGATTTCACTTACTAATCCTCGGCAACGGCGCCAAAATTTTGACGAGCGCCGAACTCAGTCAAAATTATAACCGAAGTTATTACCTAAGCTTGTAGCACAGTAACAACACCGGATCATCTCCACGAGGATTGTAGATGCAATTTAATCAAATCAAGTGAAAATTAGCAAAGGGGGGTTTGATAGTTTAAGATCGCACTTAACAAAATTAAAGGAAGAAATAACAATTAAAGAGTAGATAATTTAGAAACCTATCCAAGATTGGGTGGATTCAATCATAGACCCATCATAGAACACTTGAAGCGCAATTGAATTGTTAATTTGGATCTAACCGAGATCTCTGCATCAAATCCAGAATTCATACTAGACGATCGTTTAGAATTTAATTAACAAGTGATAATCACAAATCCGCAATCACGCCATTCATGAAGATCTATGTTAATTTCAAGTACCGAATTCAATTAACTTAGGCACAAATCAGTAACCTAACATTTTCAATTTTGTGATTAATTTAGATCAATCAGTTCTAAGTTTCATCACAAATCTCAATCTTAAACCAAGATCAAATCAGATCAACATAAATAGAATCACCATTCATGCATTCAAGATCAAGAAGAAGAAAAGAGGAATTCAATTACAAATCAAATACAATACATAACCAAGATCTCAAGAATCCAAACCACAATCTCTTCAAGAGTTCTAAATTGACCGAAAGTAGCTTAGCCCTCCATTACCATGAAGGGGAGCATCAAAATATACAAAAGCTATGAGAAAATATGAAGAAACAAGAAGAAACTATGAGAGAAATGAAGGAGAATACAACTTATTCATGATAACCAATGGTGCCTTTTATAGAAGTCTAGGGTAACAAAATGACAAAGGGGAATGGGTGGATGAGTGGGTGAGTGAGTGAAGTGTTTGAGTGGATTGGTTGAGTGGGTTGGTTTAGTGGATGAGTGAATGGAATGGTTGAGTGGGTTGGTTGAGTGGAAGGAAATGCCAAAGGACTTTTGGTGAGTGGGAAATTATGGAGATGAATGGGTGAGTGGATGGATGAGTGGGTGAATTAGTGGATGAGTGGGTGGAGTGGTTGAGTGGTTGGATTAGTGGATGAATGGGTGGATTAGTGGATGAGTGGATGAGTGGATGAGTGGATTAGTGGATGGAAGAGTGGGTGGTTGAGGACGAAAATTTCGTGTCTGACTTGGAAGCCAAAAACGACCAAATATACTTCAGATCCATGAAAAGTACTCTTCATGAAAGTTGTATATCTTTGTCTTGGCTATAAAATGCATATCTGGTTCGTCCAATTTGGCTTCCTTCAGCCCAAGATATGTCCCAAATACCATAGGTTGCTCAAACCCAACTTCAGCACCACTGTTCCGACTTGCAAGCTCAAACTGACCTATTAGACTTCATTTTTTCAAAAAGTCTTCTTCATTAAAGTTGTTTATTTGGATCTTGACTATCAACTATCCAAATGTCAGCCCATCTCCATTGTTACAGCTTGAGATATGATATTATGAGTGCACACCGTTCGAATTCTAGTGACAGAACCCGTATTCTGACTTCCATGTATACTTAGGTCCTTTAAACATTTGTTTGGGACTTCGAGCTCTCATCAAAGTTGTAGAGCTTCCTCTTAGCTTTCCTACAAGATAAAATTCTTGTTTATCAGATATTAGGAACTCAACTTATGGCCAAAATACAGAAACAGTGTCAAGTCTCAATAATGCTGAAAATATTCAATTAGGACCAATTTGAGCTTAAACTCACAAAATCATACCAAACTCAATCAATTAAGAATATGGAGAGTGTAAATGACTAAACATAAGGGTTTCTTAATGAATAAGATATGTGATTATCAATAATCTACACAAAGTCGAGAAGTTCCATCTTTCTTCTTGACCAAAAGCACTGGTGCTCCCCATGGTGAAACACTAGGTCGCACAAACTGTTTCTCCAATAGTTCCACTAATTGTTGTTTCAGCTCCACCAACTCTGCTGGCAACATTCGGTATGGCGCAATTGAGATAGGACCTGCTCCTGGTACTAAATCAATTGAAAACTCAATCTCCCTCTCAGGTGGCAAACCAAGTACATCATCAGGAAAAATTTCTGGAAACTCATTGACAACAGGAATAGTATTCACATCTTTCTTGTTCTTGACTTCTAGAGAAGACAATAACATATATCCCTGTGCTCCCTCTCTTAACAACGACTTGACATTAACAACAGTCAAGAATCCAGACTTTTCTTCCTTAGGAAAAACTATGGTTTTGCTTGCACAATCTATAAGGATATGGTTAGAAGATAACTAGTCCATCCCTAATATTACATCTATCTCAACAAGAGGCAAACAAATCAAGTTGACCGAAAACACACAGTCCTTTATAACAACAGGACAATCCAAACATATCTTAGACGTAATTACAAGTTTAGCAGTTGGCATAGAAACACTCAATTTAACATTCAGAGAAGACACACGAAACTTCAATCTTTCCACACAATCATATGCAATAAATGAATGTGTCACATCAGAATCATATAACACAGTCAGAAGATTACCTCCAATGGTACCTTCTCCCTAAATAATATCATTAGATTGAGAAATTTCTGTTCCAGTCATAGTATACACTCGCCCTCCAGACCTCGGTTGAATACTTTCTGACCTTGGCTGAGTGGTACGAACACTTCTCATAGCTGGCTTTCTCTCTGGCTGAGTACAATCCCTAGATATATGTCCAGGCTGTTTGCAATTAAAACAAACTGTTCCTCTGATAGGGCATTCATTAGAAAGATGGCCTTTCTTTCCACACTTAAAACATGTTGGCGTGAACGCCACTCTCTGTCCAACTCCACTACCACTAGTACTTCCCCCAACCGGTGGTCGTTGAGATTGATTCCCTAGTGGTCTAGAATACGGCTTGCGCTGAAACCGATTAGTATTACTGCCACCACCTCTCTGAAACCTTGTTGGTCCAAAGTTACAATTCCTCTGATCTCGTGACGGCTCCAACTCCTCGAGTCACGCACACGCATCAACTAAAGCATGAAACTGATTTATTCTCAAGGATATCTCCCCTCGCTTCAGTTCCACTATTAACCCTGCCTCAAACTTCCGACATCTCCACCCATCATCTGGTCGAGTTTGAGCATAATCTGAGAATTGAGACAAACTCTCAAATTTAGTAGCATACTCATTCACTGTCATATTACCCTGACGTAAACCAAGAAATTCCATCTCCTTGGCATGTCTAGCACTCGCAGGAAAATACTTTTCTAGAAATGCATTAGAAAATACTTCCCATGTAATTTTTGTTCCTTCAGCTTGCAACAACCGGCGGGTTCCTCTCCACTAATGTTCTCCGTCTCCCCTTAACATAAAGGCTGCATACGTTACCTTTTTCTCATCGGAGCATCTCATTCCTTCAAAAATTCTCTCCAAGTCTTGTATCCATTGACTCGCCTTCTCAGGATCAACCTCGCCTCTAAACTGCGGCGGATTGTTACGCCTAAATTCAGATAAATTTAGGGCATCAGCAGTAGCATCTTACTATTGAGCTGCTCTCAGATTCTGCTGCATAATCACTTCAGCCATTCGCTGCATAGCTTCAGCAGTCGCAATCATAGGATCCACTTCCCGATTTACGTTCACACGTCCTCGTCCTCTACCAGACATCTTCTTTCTTCAAACATAACCAAACAAAGTTAGATACATCCTTTCGGAAGTAAATCACAGAGAATTACACAACACAAACAAAAACAGACCCAACCACAACCCCAAAAGACTCTAACTTGGACTATGATACCAACTAATGTAACACCCTTATGGGGATGTCACATATATAAAGAAAATAAAAGAAAGATAAATAAAATCTACCCAAGTTGTAAAACATTTATTACATAGTAGTACGAGTTGTAAAATTCTTCTTGTTAAACAGAATAGTATTGAATAAAATAACGCGGAAACACAAAATAAACAAACCAACATCACACATAATATACATATGGTTCTAGTTATAAGTTATACAAATAATTTACAACTATCCATATTTAAACTAAAACAGTAAACAAAACAGTAAGAGTCAAAATATACAAATGCAGATGCGCCCAAGTACACATCATAAATATCTAACCCTCTAAAGGATCACTTTCAGATGAAACTTCAGGTGATAAATATCCAGGATGCCTCGACCCTCTATGAACACGAGTCCATGCAGTCGACACGCTGCTAATCTCACTAGGCGCATCAAACATACTGCCCCAATGACGCTTAAGAGATAGCGGCAACTCCACATGTAGGTACAACAAAGTAGAAAAGATCGGCACTCCATCAAACTCCGTACGTATGGTCACAGTCAGACGCCCTACGTACGTCACCGAATCTCTATCTTCTCGCAGACGCCAGGCTTCAGAGCCTCCGTGAAACTCAAGTTGCACGAATCCAAAGAATCCTGGTAGCGTCATATCCACAC
Source organism: Ormosia emarginata (assembly GCA_029884605.1). Taxonomy (NCBI): domain Eukaryota; kingdom Viridiplantae; phylum Streptophyta; class Magnoliopsida; order Fabales; family Fabaceae; genus Ormosia; species Ormosia emarginata. The sequence continues at coordinate 17,474,788 of JAQQTP010000074.1, read as the reverse complement.
AATCAATCCAATGGGTACGGATGATCGGATGGTTCTTGATCGTAGAACTGATCTTCTCTTCTTCTTTCTCTTCCTCCTCCTCTTCGGGATACTCACACTCAAGAGGTTGTTCCTCTTCCTCAAACTCTTTATCACATAATTTAAAAATATACAGATAACACATACAAAAAAGAGGTAAGACAATCTAAATCATCACAAACATGGTAAATAAGAAAACGACAATACAACAGGTAAAACAGTTCATACAATATAGGATACTATAATAACATAAATCATAATATTAAATAATACAGAAACTCAATACAACAACATATAATGGTACGTATGAATAAAATGGTACGAGATAATTAAAATGATACGAGATAGATAAAATAGTGCAACTAAATAACATTAAAATGTATAAAATATAAATATATGAAATGTGACTCAACCCTACTCCATGGAGCTAAAAATACAGACATCAGAGAGAACGACCCGCAAAATCTATTAGTACCGTCGACCGCCCAATAACTATTCCGCTGTCTCACGTTGCGTCTATAGCCCACTGTAAAAAAAAGATGTAGTGGTGTAGCACCCTATCATACGTCGTGTCACTACAGGCTTGCACTAATAGACTTCACAAGATCTTGATTAAGTATAGTGCGTGTCGAGTCCATTAGTGTGTTACCAGTTACCACGGCCCAGAGGAGCGACCAACTGTCCACAAATGGAATAATCTGCACACTAATGTCTCCAAGTTCATTCAAGTTGAACCACACTACGCTTATCACACCAATAACACGATGTTATTCATCTCGTCAATCAATCCACCAATTATCAACCAAATTGGCACAACTCAATGCATGATAAAAATTCCAAATATGCCCTCACTGGCAAAAATTCCAAATATGCCCTCACTGGCAAAAATTATGAATATGCCCTCACTGGCAAATCGCATATATATACAGTATGTCCCACTTGACAGTACTGTTTCACAATCTGTCCAGGTCCACCACTTTCGCCCGACAGTAAAACTTGCTGTTGGTGTATGCCCTAGTGGCCAATACATTTTGTTTGTATTTACATACATTATATTATGTTATTTTATATGAGGCATTTCATTTATTGTGTTCTTTTTGGTAGACATAATAAAGTCCTTAGAATAGTAAGTTTGATACCATAGGACATCAAGTGGATGACTTGATCGTGAGATCCTATTGGATAAAATACTATTCTTAAATGTCCCTAGTCAAGTATTATTGTTAATTAGGATAACAATAATACATTGAGGCTAGTATGTGCGTAGATTGATGACCACATCTCATGGGTCATGGATATGAGATATCAAGTCTACACATGGATACATATTAGAGTAATGATGTATTGGACAGGACATACCATGAGAACGCTACGTGGATCGTTACGTGAGTGTCATAAGCGATTCTCATAGTGATAATGGTGTATGTGGTCCTTTGACCTGAAATCACTACGATTCCTACATGAGGAGTTGTGTGTTTTAATGCCATCAAACGTCATCTGTAACAAGATGATTATAACGTTGGTTATTAGACATGCCGCAATACATGTGGAGGAATGTGAGTGACCTAGATGGGATTTGTCCCTCCTACATAACAGGAGCGATATCTTCGGGCCCCCTGATTGAGTGAGACTACGAAATGCATGGCCATGCTCAAATAAGTCAATATGAGATATTGATCTTATTTGCTATTACTATGTCTACTCGGGAATCAGGAAACTGAAGATTGAACTAAACAAGGGTGACACATTCCATGCCTTGTGTTCAATCTGGATATCTGGACAAAGGGACTAAACTACACGGAAACATTGGTCACGAGATAGGTTATGTCAAATCATGACATTCTCATTACTTGGATAGCAGTGATGTGTTGCTAGATACCGCTCACTGTTTGTAATATTAAAATGAGATTTTAATATTACTACCAACGTCATGAGAACCTGCAGGTCGCACACTTAGAACAGACTAAATTGGAGTAATCGAATCCAAGTTGGACTCGGATTCAACTGTGGGCCTAACTCATGACGGATGGGTTTAGGGTTACACCACTTACCTTGCTACTTGTTCACACTCACTTAAGGCAGCCTTTGTTATAAATAATACTGCTAAGGGGCTGCTACTAGGTTACATCACAACCCTAGCCGCACCTACAAAAAGTGAGTGAGAGATAATGAGGTCTTCTTCTCCTCTCTTCGCAGCTAGCACTACGAAAACAGAGGCGTGACTCCTTTTGCAAGTCTGTTCGTGTGGATACCGCAGAAACATCGTCGCTATTACGGTGTTGGTGATTCACCTCGCTTGTGTCTATCACGCTTCAAGAGGTAAAAATTTAAAAACTCGGATTATGGATTTTTCGCATGGATCTTGAGAGGGAATTCTGTTATTCCGCTGCGAGACTTTTGATCCGCAAATTCCCAACACTTGCTATTTTCGTCAATCGCATAGAAATTTTATCACGTTTTCAAAATCTTGTCGTTTTTTACAAATGTTTTTAAATCACATAAATATATTTTACTGTTTTTAAAATCGCGTACTGTTTTTCAAACGTTTTCTCAATCGCGTAAGATTTTTAAATCATTTTCTTGTCCAAATTCCTTAAAATTACTGTTTAAATAAACAAAAATAATATTTAATACGTTTGAACTATGTAGAATATTTTTCATACCGTATAAATTATATTTGCTATCTTTTCTATCTTATTTGTCTGTTTTTAGCAAAAATTGACAGTATTTTGCTTAGAAAATGTATAACGATGATTTTCTAAGTTTTCCGTAAAAAATTCTTTTATTTATATTATAACCATTTAATTACACTTTTGAAAACTACTAATGTGCTTCAAAATATAATATGAGCTCTGCGTTAGAAATTTTACAAAAGCTACTGTATTTCCTTTTAACCATTAAAATCATTAGTTTTAACTTCTTAAACTTAATCTAATCAATTTATTTCTTCGAAAATCATTGTAGAAAAATTCCTTTTAACATATATTGCTTCTTTTTGATTGAAAATGGTTTGGAATTGATTTTAGAAATCATAAATCCTTGGCTTTGGCATGTTGGCCGAAATACTTAAAATTACCCTTTGATCTCTACATTCATTTTTCTTGCTCTAAACAATTTTGCATCTTGTTAATTTTCCTAGGTTAATTAAATCACACTCTTAGAAAATTGATGAGAACATTTTGGTTCTCCTTTTTGGTTGAGGCCGTGAGCCTTGGTGATGTGTTCTTTGGAACACTCATGCAATCCTTGACATGTTGTTCACATCTTAAGATTTACACATGCATCTACTAACACATACAATATTTCAAAGCTTGTAGACATGTAAGTTAATACAAATCACAAATAGGAAAGCTAATAACAAGCACACAAATGAATCCTTATGGATTCTACAATCACAAACAATTTTCATCTTCTTACCACCACCCAAGGATGATAAGATTTAAGTCTTCCTCTTACGTTAAATGAAGACAAATACTCTTTCACTCCTCTCTAGGGTTTTGGTTTTCACTCTCCAAGATACCTATCAAGCTTAAATAAAATTCTATAAGTTATAATCATGAAAGAAAGCTTAAACCATGGATCAATCATGGCTTAGAACCTTGAAAAAGAAGATAGAAATGAAAAACAAAGATTTTCACCTTCAAGGTAGAATCTTCAAAGTAGTTTTTCAAGCTCAAGATGAAAGATTTTGTAAGAACTCTCAACTAGAGATGTTCTTAGATTTGTGTTTAGGTTTAGAAAAGTTGGTTAGAAGAAATTTTGGGTGGATGGATGGTGAAGAATGGTGTTTGGCCGAATGGTGCTTCAAGAAATCACCAATGGAGTTTGGTATTTTTGGAAGAGAGAGAAGAGAGAAAATGTTAGGAAATTAAGTGATAATTGCCCTTCCAAAAGGTGCATGGCCGTAGACTTCAAGGGCAAGGGAGGTGTCCATTTGGTTAGCGCCATCCAAGCCTTAGAAATGATCAATGGTGAGGATTAAGACTTGATCACCAAGCTTTGCTCTCATTAGTTAATCTAAGCCTAGTCACTAAGCCTTGTCATTAAGCCTTGTCACTAATTAAGCCTTGTCACATGCTTAGTCACATGCTCTTGAATGTTTCACCACTAATGATATTTAATTAAGCTACTAATCCTATTAAGTTTTTACTAAACGTGGGTCCCGCAAAATATTTTCGGGTCCATTACTGCTTATTTGTACTGGCTAATAAAATAATATTATAATAATATAAAATTATTTTATTTTACAGTTAAATCCTAAAAATTAAAAGATTGCTAACCGTATCATTCAGAATTGGGTTTAGTAAGATCCCTCAGCTCCGAATAATTAAAATAAGATTTCCCCAGCCCGAAAAATAATATTTTCCTGTCCCGGAGCAAATCACACAAAAAGTTCAAATAAAATAACAGACAAGTATTATAAAGCAATAATTCATACAGAAAAATAACAAACAGTACAAAAAGGACACAACGGTCATTTATCCTAAAGTTAAAAAACAACAAACAGTACATTCGGGACACAACGGTAATACGCCAAAAGTTTAGGGTGTTACAATAAGCTAAAAACAAGAACTGGCCAAATAAGCTCAAAGGGGTTATACAATGGAAAATATACAAGGATGACTATTTAGTCAAAGTAGCTATTTTAAAATGCCTCAATCATATTTATGTATGCATATGAAAGCGTAGCCTCAAAAAGAATCAAAGCAAGTTCTAGAGTAATAATTTCATGAGTGAGAATGACACAAGAAAGAAGAGAATGGTACAAATGTTCAATCCATTCATCAATAGGCTCAAAATCTTACAAGGCATATTTCTATCATTCTCAATCCATCAATTCAACATTCATAACCAAGCATGTGAAATTTAAGACAAAAGACAATTTATTCAACCATACGATGATCCCTGAATTTCATTTGCTACTTCTACACAAAATAGTTATCTAACCCAATCAAGATACGTCTCAAAAGTAAAATTACCACCATAGTAAAATTAACTCCTTACTCTGTCATCCCTAACTAGTTTAGCTATTAGTAAATATGACAAACATAAACACGCTTACAAAAATTTTTTTCAAGCATTTTTAAACAATTTTTTTTAGTTAATTTTTTTTAAATAATTTTTCACACAACAATTTTTCACACTATCTTTCCCCCCAACCAAATCACAACATTGTCCTCAATGTTAAAATATAGATGAGTAAAGGAAAGAAGATAGTACCTATTGGAGAAATTCGTTGCAATTTTAAACAGAAACAACGTACCAAAGGTAAAGAAAAGTTATAGATGACGTATCAGATCTGGCTTGTATTTCATGCTGCTTCCTTCACTGCTTCCTTCTAATTTTATTTTTTTTTAATTTTTTTGTTGGCCAACACTATTTATATCCCCATACAAAGGCTCCGAAATCTGGGAGGCACTTAAGCCGACTCAAAACACAAACAAAATATTAAAAACTTACCTTAACTTTGGTAGACAGGATTTTCTACCAAAGTCTCGACTACATCTGGATCCTTCATCTCAAGTTATGGCTTCAACTGCTGACCATTTACCTTCCTCCAATTTAATTTCATGAGAACAGACCAGGGGACGACCATATTTTTTATCAGGAAAACTCCATCCCTGAGTGTCATGATCCTGAGTTAAATAAAAGTTAGTACAATTATCAAATACATTAGATGGATTACAGTTAGAATCAAACTCAGAATTAACAAGAAGATTCTCAAGGGGATCAAAATCAAAGGTTGTAGAAAGTCCCTTCTCCATGATTAAGTCAATCATGTATGTTTGGTGACCTTTGTCATTATTTTCTGGCTTAACAGGATTCTTCAGGTTCCTTGGGTAGTTTGACATCACTACTATCTTGATTCTTTTTCACATCTTCTAACTCATTCACACTTAAGGAGTTCATCATTCTGAACACTTGGCTCTTTATCTCCTTACTTTCTTCAACAACCTTTTCATTCCTAAGAGTTATTACCGAATTGACTTGATATATTTGTTTGTTTTTAGAACAACCCTCATTTAGACAGTATTGACCTTTGGGATTTGGTTGGGGTTGAGAAGGAAATTTTCCTTTCTCGTGAATGGTGAGTGCAGAAGTAAGTTTAGAAAGAGTGTCTTTTATGTCTATCATGGTTTGAGTGTTTTGTTTATTGATGGCCTCTTACTTTTCTATGAATGCACTCAATGTTCCTTCAAGGTTTTTCCTATATGGTGGGACATAAGGTACATATCCTTGAGGATTTTGAGAATCCTGTTGTTCCTGAGGAGGTGGTGGTTCCATAAATTGTGCTTGATAATTATTCCTCCAACTGAAGTTCGGATGATTTCTCCATCCTGGATTGTAAGAATTTGAAAAAGAAGAGGTGAATGGCTTTTTAAAATTATTCATTGCATTTACTTGCCCATGCACAACTTCTTTAAAAATAGGAATATTAGGACATTCATTTGTCGAGTGTCCTAATTCATCACAAATGCCACAAATTTCTTCATTTTGCACAGATTTGACTTCTTTTACTTTCCCTAATTCCATGGATTCAATCTTTCTAGCCAAACTAGCATACCTTGCATTTAGATCTTCTTCTTGACTAAGATGGTATTTTCCTTTTCCTGCATTTGCAAAGTTATATCTAATTGAATTTTCAGAAGGATTAGTTCCATGGCAAGATTGAGAATTTTCAGCCAAATGGTTTAAATAATCTAAAGTATCTTTGGGTTCTTTATCAAGAAACTCGCCATTACACATCGTTTCAACAAATTGTTTAGTTTTAGGTGTTAAACCTTTATAAAAGAAGCTTATAGTCTGTCATTTTTCAAAACCATGATGTGGGCAAGAATTTAACAAATCTTTAAAAGGTTCCCAACTTTGAAAATACGCTTCATTTGAATTTTGAGAAAAATTTTGGATTTGTCTTTTCAAAGCATATGTTTTATGTGTTGGAAAAAATTTCTTTAAAAACTCACTTTGCATTTCTTGCTATGTGCCAATTGATCTTGGTTTCAAAGCATTAAGCCAAGTTTTTGCTTTATCTTTCAAAGAAAAAGGAAACAATTTAAGCTTAACAATCTCTTCAGTGTAATTTTGATCATTAAAAGCAATACAGACTTCTTCAAATTCTTTTAGATGTAAATATGGGCTTTTATTTTCTAAACCATGAAAATTAGGAAGTAAAGAAATCATACCCGGCTTAAATCTAAAATTATTAGCAGTAAGTGGAAAGATAAAACATGATGGACTAGAATTTCGAGGTGATTGCAAATATGCACGCATAGTTTGCAATGGTTAATTTCTTTGTTCATCATGTATACTTTCATTTTCAGCTCGTTGTGTTTGATTATCATGTTCAACATGTGCACCTTCAAATTCAGCCATTGTGTTAATTGTGTGTGATTGTGATTCAAATAAATCAATATATAAAGTACTAGGATTGATTTTAACCAAACAACCAGAATTTGAATCACGATACCAGTTAAGCATAAATAAGTGACATAAAATAAAAATAATATACAAGTAGGTGGTAGACATCTGCCGTTAAATATTAAGAAGGATGTGGTATAAACCAGCCACCCAAAAATAAAAATAAAAATAAAAATAAAAATATGAAAAATAAAGTGCAAAAAATAAAATAAAAAAAACAAAAATTAAAATGCAAAAAATAAAGTGCAAAAAGTAAATTTAAATAGGAAAACCGGAGAGTGGCAGAGCCCCACAGAGCCGGCGAAAGAGAAGAGAAAAAGAAATATTATTTCATTAAGTTAGAATGCAGAAAAATAAATGCTAGAATTTAAAAGTTAGATTGCGAAAAATAAAAAAAAATGTTTACAAAGATGGGGTAATAAACCAACCACCAAATAAAAAAAATACAAAAAGTAAATTACAGTTAAATAAAAGGGAGAGTTACCCCCACTGAGTTAGTATATACAAAAGGTTAAATTTTTTATATTATTATTTTTTTAATTTTTTTACTCACATACTATTTATGTACTATTCATATTACTATTCACATAAAAAAATTACTAGTTAGTGTGTTAGTAAATAGATAAATAAAAATGAAAAGAGTAGAGGAAGAATATACCTGATATGAAGTTTACTTACAGAAAAGAGAACCTCAATATATTAGAACTTCAAATCAAGTCCCCGGCAACGGCGCCAAAAACTTGATGGGATATAATTATTTTTAAAAGTTTCAAACCCAAGTGTAGGTTGTCTCAAGTAATAAATTATCGGGAGTCCGAGGTCGATCCACAAGGAATTGATGAAGGAAAACTAATTAATTGAGGTAAAGAGAAGATGTGTTCACAAATGAAAGGATTTGCTTCGGTTAGGAGATCCACTCTTGGTAATAAATTAAAAATAAGATTATTTCGTTTTATAACTCAATTGAAATCACGCATAATGAAGATTCCATTTGGAAGATTTAACATTTAAAGTTCAATCATGTAATCATATTATAGTTCCAATAATTATCTACTAATACTTGTAAATCGTCAAAAGCATCCAATGTGCCAATCCTATTGTCTACAATGGATCAAGATATTCATTATATAAGAAGAGTTTCTAAATTAATTGAAAACAACATACAACACATATTATATTTGCTTAATAATATATCATTTAAGTACAAGAAAGAAATTAATCTAACCTTAATTTATTACCAAGAGCTTCACATTTTTACCCAAGTAAGATGAAGATTAGTTACACATGAGAAAGAAGAAAAGAAAAAGAAAAAGGAAAAGGAAAACGAGAACAACAGAATGGAAATTCTCTCTTCCGAACGTTTGAACGCCCGCTGAACACCTTCCTTCAGAATTTGATTGCCTATTTATTGGCAAATTTGCTACAGGAGCTACAGTGCTACAGTGATACTACAGTGACGCTACGTGATGCTACAGTGATGCTACAGTGACGCTACGTGATGCTACAGTGATGCTACAGTGACGCTACGTGATGCTGCAGTGCTACAGTGCTGCTACAGTGACGATTGCTGACATCATCCATGACATCATCCATCAAGTAATTTTTTTTTTACAAATCTTCTATGCAATCACCTCCATTCTTCGATCCTTTGCATTTACCTAACAAAATAATACATAGAAATACATAATTACAACACAATTTAAAATACTAAAAATATAACAAAACTCAAGGACAAACCCAATTCAAAAGATTAAAAAGAATGAAAAACACACGCAATGAACTGTAAAAATTATAAGTTTTGTAGGTTCATCAACACACAAAAAAAAAGCTAAAGATGTTACAAGACAAAGGATAATAGTCCACTAAGCCTTTTCCTAACTAGTCCTGTGTTGAGAAAAGCTTCATTTTTTCTGTGCATATATGATTCCTCAGCTCATACTTGTGCTTATACAACTGTTTGTTTCCTGCATTAGACCACAAACCTTCCTAGATAATATACAACTAAAAATTATGGCATCCTTCTCTCTATTTACTACAATAGATTATGCATGCATATAAATATTAATGCTAGCTACTTCAAAATAACCATCACTATAAGAATCAAAACCATTTGAAAAACATTAATTTCAGGGAAATGTGAAAACATTAACATCACGTCATTTGCCTATTGACTAACATAGGAATAAAAAAGATCGATCAAAACTTCTAAAACATAAACAAAGAAAAATAATAACAAGCCCTAAAAACATTTAACTATTAATCTTTAGTAGCAACAATCAAGCTATATAGTTGTGATCTTCATGCATTAACTCAACATGAAATCATTCATTTACTAAGCTCCACAATAATCTAAACTTTACAGACCTATCAGCAGCATCAAAACCAATAAGCATAAGCCAAATAACAACAACAACATAAACTTCAACAACAACTCCTGCAACGACCACTAAACTTAGCCAACACCCAAAGGTTTTCAACCAGGGAAGAAGACAAAAACAATACAATAGCAAGCTTATATAAATGCAATCTCATTGAGCATTCTGTGTTTTACTCAACTCAATTAGTTAGTTCTAAAAGACAACATTGATTTATTTAGCAATTAGCAATTAAGTAATTAGTATTCTTGGACATCTCAATAGTACAACAAATTAATGATTGAGTGAGTGAGTTTGGAGCCTTACAAATTCAGAGTTAGTTCTATTGAGATATGAGGTGATGTGGATTAAAAAATATAAACCCAAGTGTAGGTTGTCTCAAGTAATAAATTTCTTGGGAGTCCGAGATTGATCCATAGGGAATTGATGAAGAAAAATTCTGAGGTAAGGAAAGGCTTTGTCACAATAATAAAGATATTAAAACTTGTTCACAATTAAATTAAAGAACTTGCTTGGGCAAGGAGATCCACTTTTGGTAATAAATTAAGGACAAGATTAATTCTTTTTATAACTAAATTGAAATCCACGCACAACAGAGCTTCCAATCAGAAAATAAAACTTTCAAAGTCCATTTAGAATTACATACGTAGTTATATTATGGTTCCTTTAATTATTTACCAACACTTGTAAATGGGTTCAAGCATTCATTGTGCCAAATCATTTGTTTACAATGAATCAAGAACTCCACTTTATAAGGACGGTTTCTAAATTGATTGGAAACAAAATACAACACATATAATGATCATTTGATATTATATTATTTAAGCACAAGAAAAAAATTAATCTAACCCTATTTTATTACCAAAAGCTTCACCCGTTCACCCAAGCAAGATGAAATTAGTTACCCATGAGTAAGAAGAAAGAAAGAGAGAAGAAGAAGAAGATGATCATAACTTCTATTTACAACAAAAGAAAATTACAACAACTAAATAACATAATAACATGATCTTGATCTAAAACCAAGATTACCCTAATAGGCAGCCAAGGCTACCTTTTATAGAGCATCATAAGCAAAATATGAAAATGAGTGGGACAATAAGTGGGTGGATAATTAAAGGGTAGGTGGATGATTGCAAAAAAAAAATGCTTGTCTTCACTTACATAAAATAATTTGGTGCCAAACTCGTGCTTACTGACAGATTCTCAGAAAGTGGCCTTCATGAAAGTTATAGCCCTTTGTCTTGGCTGTCAAATGCCCACTTGAACCATCCAATTTGGCTTCCTACAGCCTAAGATATGACCCAATCATGACAACTATTCATGCCCAATTTCAGCCCCTATGTTCTAACTTGCAAGCCTAATATGACCTCCAAGACATCCGAACTAGCTCTTGTGTTCTTCATGAAAGTTGTAGATTTGAATCTTAACTTTCAAGTGGTACTAGTTTTAACTCAATGCAACTCGTACAACCCAAGTTATGCCCTGATTAGTGCACACTGCTCAGGTTCTAGTGACAGAACTCATTTTCTGATTGAGACTTTGAGCTCTTCATCAAAGTTGTAGAGCTTTCTCTTAGCTTTCCTACAAGGTAAAATTCATAATTTCTAGACATCTAGAACTCAAGATATGACCAAAATACAGAAATAGTGTAAAATCTCAACAATGCTGAAAAATATCAATTAAGCCTAATTTGAACCCAAACTTACAAATCATGACCAAACTCAATCAATTAAGTAAATGGAGAGTGTAAATGATTAAAAATGAAGGTTTATTAATGTATAAAATATGTGATTATCAAATTCTCCTATACTTAGCTTTTTGCTTTCCTAGGCAAAACACATAAGACCAAAGCTAGGAAACAAAGAAAAACAACACAAACTCAAAAGTTAAAAACTATAAAAGACTCAATTTCCATTGATATTCAAGAATGCAAAAGTTTATAGACAAGAAGAACAACCAAAGATTCAAGGGATCAAAACATTCATCAGGTGACATTTTTTTTTTTGTATCTCAAATCAATAAGTAAGGAAATTTCAATTGAAAAACATGAATCAAGAATGATAGATCCTCACAGAATTCACTCTCAATCTCTCAAGTGTTTAAAAGGTAAGTATTTCACTCTATCCAACTCATGAACAATTGCACTACTATAAGCTTGCTTATCTTCCACTTCTCCACTACTCAAAACACATGCACACAAAAATCAATAGAACTTTATTCAAGGTTGTAATGGGGCCATGGTAAAGGAGAGGAGATAATATGGATATGACAAGATAAATACCAAAAATAATAGAAGAACATTATAGTACAGCTAAAGTGGAGAAGATGTTTGAGAACATTCATCAAAAAGGACAATGACCAATATTTGACTAATGTTTTGTTGAAGATCAATGCCAATTGGTAGGTTGAATTCATTGTTAAGCCTAAACCCTCTCCTTCTCTTCCTGTTGTTTCTAACCATCCACCTTCATTCTAGGTATGGATATGCCACTTGGTGTATCAGGAGATTCTGATAATCCTTTGATTGTAGCAGTGGTCAGCTCTTTTTTTTTATCATTTTGCACACACACCCCCACACTTGTTCAAGAACAAGGTCAATGCTCTCTTATTTCCTAAGGTTGGGTAAAAACATGTTTTTTTTTTAGAAAGGCAAGTAATGAGCTAAAAACAAGGAATGGTCAAAGAAGCTCAAAGAGGTTACACAAGGGAAAATATGCAAAGATGACTATTTTGTCAAAGTAGCTATTTCAAAATGCCTCAATCATGTTTATGTATATATGTGGAAATGTAGCCTCAAAAAAGAATCAAAGCAAATTCTAGAGTAACAGTTCCATGAGTAAAAAGAAATCACACAAGAAAGAAGAGAATGGTACATATATTCAATCCATTCATCAATAGGCTCAAAATCTCACAAGGCATAGATCTATCATTCTTAATCTATCAATTCAACATTCATAACCAAGCATGTGAAATTTAAGATAGAAGACAATTTATTCAACCATGCTATGATCCCTGAATTTTAATTGCTTTAAAAGATATGAGAATTCATTCACTTAAATCATTCAAAGGAAATCAATCGATAAAACTTTGTTACTTTCACAAATCATCAAAGAATAGTTACTTCCCCAATCTAGATGCGTCTCAGGAGTAATTTACTTCAAAAGTAAAATTATGCCTTACTCTGTCATCCCTAATTGGTTTTGCTATAGGTTTCTAACAGTCATATCACTAAACATATTTCCCAATTTAGAGACTGGACACAATTTACGAGGAAATGTTGAGAACCTTGATCTGTGAAAATGTCGACGGGGGATCTTACTAAACCCGAGGTTGGACAAGATTTATGAGGTTTCATAATTTTTGAGAAAATTTAATAGACAAAATAACAAAATGCAGTGTAAAATTTACCTATCAGATAAATTAATACTGACTTCTGTAGACTGTAGTAATTATCCATTGGATAATAACATGTATAAAAACCCTATCACATTATCCTAATGTAATCTACTTTATGTCTAATCAAGCTCACTTTAATTCAAATTTCGTGCCCTAATTAAGAAGCTTCTTTGAGAAGCTTTAGCCAAAAGACCACCTTGCCCTTGGCTTACATGAGAAGCCATAAATTTCCCTCTCTTTATCCCCTCAATGCCACGGCTTACCCACGCCCCAAAGGAGGGAAATGTGACTTAACATACTTAACCTAACACTCACAAAATATCCTCACTTTAACCTATTCACTTCTCTCTCTAAAACTTCATCTTCTTCATTTCTCCTCCTTCTCTCTACACTCCTCCATAGCTACAGTTTGTAGCCCCCATCCTCCACCATTTTCCTTCATTTTTCTCTTCACAAATACCATTTCCCTACTCGCCTCCATCTCCTCTACATCTTTCATTTAGAAAATTTCTTCAAAAACCCAACCTTTCTCCATTGCCTTCCAAGACAAAGTCTCCATCTTTGAGGTAAAGCTTCCACCTTTCTTCTCATTTCTCTTCATTTTCGGACTCTAGGGTCTCATTGGAGACCAAAGATCCATTCTTTTCCATGCTTAACATTGATTCTTGATGATGGAAATTCCTAGGGTTGTTGGAGCCTTGAAACTGAATCCTCAAGGGCCTTGAAGGAGGTCATTTTTGTTGTTCTTCCTTAGGTAAAAGGGAGACTACTCACTTCAACTGATAATGGTGGTGAGGGAACCCTTGTATGTTCATGTGTTTTATGATTTTTGCTTGTTCATGTGTTCTTGGATTTGATTCAATTTTGATTGGTGATCTTGAGTATATTGGAAGTGTTGAATGTGTTGATCATGTTAGGGTTGCTAAATGAAAATTTTGGAGGTTCCTACCCTAGCATGATGGTCATAGTTTTGAGGGAATTTTTGGGTTGTGAATTTGTTTTGTACACAAATACATAAAGCTTATGAAATTAGTTGGTGAAGGATAACATTAAAATTGATGAATGGAAAACTTTGAGGATTTATCACCCTAAATTGATGCCATGGTTTTGGCATTGGAATTCAAGGAATTAGATTGATTTTGTGGGAAATGAAAGGTGAGTGATTAGATATAAATTAACTAATGCATAATGTGGTGGAAAAATTGAAACTTGAAAACCTAGAGAGGGCTACAGTTTTAGAGAGAAAATTTAGGTTTAAATGATGCCTTGGTGAATCTTTGGAAATCAAAGACTTAGAGACATGCATAATTCTTAATGAAGTGGAAGAAATAAAGTGGATAATAACATTTGGGAGGCTACGATTTTGAAGGGTAATTCACCTTATAATTTTCATGATTGACCAAAGTTTAAGACTTGAAAATGTGAACTTGTGAAAATGGATAAGCTATGTATGATTACATATTGATATTGAGAATTAATTTATATGTTGTTATGAATCCCTATGTGGGTTAAATACTTGTTGATCATGTACTTGAGGATATCATGATAATATGATGTTGAGAAATGAATATGTATGTATATATATATATATATATATATATATATATATATATATATATATATATATATATATATATATATATATATATATATATACCATTGTGGTATGCTTATGATGAATGCATCATTGATGATCATGCATGATTGAAATTGAGTTGTCATGCATACGTGTTGTCCGTTGGACACTGTTAGAAAGGCTATGTGTGCCTAGGAGTTTGAATAACACCAATGTATGGGTGCGAGTAGACTAAGCGTAGGGTCATAGTGGTTGGCCCTGTGGGCGTCGGGGTGCGGGTGTCTCACAATAGACAGTGGTAGCTCCACTGGGGCCGTGGGATAGACCGATGTGACACACTAACGATCCTAACTGGGATGCTGTCCTATATCACGATCAACTGTCGAGGTGCCACGTATAAGCCAATTGCGCAAACATTTTTATGAGATAAAGCACACTATATTTTAAGGCTGACGATATACTGGCATTACTCCTTGATCATTCACTCCGAAAAATGTTTATGTCTAGCTCCATGGAGTAGGAATTTTGGTACCCTTTGCATTATGAACAGTCAGTCACATAATTCATTATACATGAGCATTTATAATTATGGAATATGTCTACTGTTATAACTGTAATAATTATCTGATTTCTTAGACTAGTTGTCTACTGTTATAATTGTAATAATTATTTGATTTCTTGGACTAGTGAATATTGGAATTGTTGATGTCACCTGCCTGTTGTTAATAACATTTACTGTTATTATTTGCTATCTTGCGCTTACTGTTAATTTTTATTATTACTGTAATTGGATGTATGAACTGTATTGTTGGTGGGCGTCCAACGCCGTTTTGTTTTCTTACTGCCATTTTAGTACTAAAAGTTGGGTGTCTCACCTCTTTCTGTACTTTCTCTATTTTTGTATTCTATCGGATTGTACTCCTGAGAAGACATTCGTGAGGAAGACAAGGAAGCTCCTGAGTTTCTAGGCTTCTGGCCAGACTACGATTGAAGTTATCGAGGATGATGTCGCGCCCCCGCAGATTTTTGGGCTATACATGGATCACTTTTCACGGAGGCCTTGACTACTGCACATTAATGTGCAGACAGACCGTTGCATGTACCATGGGGAGCTGACGGTGTCCTTGGCATGGGGTCGTTATCACGCCCCTGTTTTAGATTTTCATGCTTTTGTTTGGTTGGAGTTCTACATGCCCGTTAGGGACATGTGGGCTGACATGTACTACACCCCACGTGATGACTCCTTTTTGTCCACTGCTCGGGCTACTGCCCGTTGCTCTGTCGCTCCGATGGATGTTTCATCGGATGAAGAAGACCTTGAGGAGGACCCTTCTACGTTTCTTTCTCATCAGTCTTAGGAGCTGATACTATTGGTAGCTACTGATGGCTAACTGACTATCTTTTTGGGGAAGCCTGACATTCTGCTGTACATGTTGGGGTATATTTGTATAACTTTGGGTGGGCACATCTTTATTTTTTTGTATATTTTGAAATGTAACTAAACAGGCTTATGCTTATATATATATATATATATATATATATATATATATATATATATATATATATATATATATATATATATATATATATATATATATATATATACATAAATATGTATGTGTGTGTGTGTGTGTGTGTGTGTGTGTGTGTGTATGATTTACCTTATGTCAAATTCTTTTATCGCGTCTGTTCTAATTATTATCTTTATATGTAATGGATTTTTTTAAATCAACTTTTGACTTTACTTAGTAATAATTTAAATTAAACAAAAAAAAAAGTGGCAATTGCAAAGGATCTAAAATAACCGTAAAATGAACCGGGTCAACGTATTTAAAAACAGTCACTATTTTGTGCAGTTTAATTTAATTCACATTGTATTTCAAAGTATCATAGTGTGACGTTCCTTCTTCGCGGTATTTAGAAAAAGGGGCGTTACAAGTTGCTGATAAACTAAATATGGAAGCAAATTGACACTAGCACCAAGATCAAGTAAAGCTTTTTCAATTTTATGTTCTCTAATAATGCATGAAACTGTAGGACAACCAGGATCTTTATATTTCAATGCATTATTGTTCTGAATAATGGAACTTACCTATTCAGCCAAAAAGACTTTCTTTTTCACATTTAGTTTCCTTTTAACAGTGCACAAGTCCTTCAAATATTTGGCATAAGATTGAATCTATTTGATAGCATCTAACAGAGGAATATTGGCCTTCACTTGTTTTAAAATTTCAAAAATTTTAGTATTACGATTCAATTTCCTTAAATTGTTTAATGCTTGAGGAAATGGGGGTGCAAGCGAGAGTTTGGTCTTTTTTTGGTCAATTTCTTCATTTTCTCAGGGGATTGGTTCATCATCTCTCTCACAAGGTTTGAGAATTTGTTTTTCAACAACTTTTCCACTTCTAGGAGTTATCACTGACTTGACTTGATCCATTTGTTGATTTTCTGAACTACCCTCATTTAGACTATACTGACCCTTAGGATTTGGTTAAGGTTGAGAAGGAAATTTTCCTTTATCGTGAATGGTGAGTGCAAAAGAAAGTTTAGCAAGACTTTCTTTTATGTCAATCATGGTTTGATTGTTTTGTTTATTAATGACCTCTTACTTTTCTATGAATACATGCAGTGTTTCTTCAAGGTTTTTCCTATATGGTAGGACATAAGGTGTATATCCTTGAGAATTTTAAGAGCCCTGTTGTTCCTAAGGAGGTGGTGGTTGCATGAATTGTGACTGATTATTATTCCTCCAGCTGAAGTTTGGGTGATTTCTCTATTCCGGACTGTATGTATCTGAAAAAGAAGAAGTAAATGGCTTTTTAAAATTATTCATTGCATTTACTTGCTCATGTACAACTTCTTTAAAAATAGGAATCTTATGACATTCATGTGTTGAGTGTCCTAAGTCATCACAAATGTCACAAATTTCTTCATTTTGAGCAGATTTGATTTCTTTAGCTTTTTCTAATTCTATGGCTTCAACCTTTCTGGCTAAACTGACAAACCTAGCATTTAGATCTTCCTCTTGACTAAGGTGATATTTTCTTTTATTAGCACTTACAAGGTTAGATCTAATTGAAATTTCAGAAATATTAGTATCATGCCAAGATTGAGAATTTTCAGCCAACTGGTTTAAATAGCCTAAAGTTTCATCAGGTTCTTTATCAAGAAACTCACCATTACACATTGTTTCCACAAATTGTTTAGTTTCAGGTGTTAAACCTTCATAAAAGAAGCTTATAGTGTGCCATTTTTCAAAACCATGATGTGGGCAAGAATTTAACAAATCTTTAAATCGTTCTCAACATTGAAAATATGCTTCATTTGAATTTTGGAAAAAAATTTGGATTTGTCTTTTCATAGCATTGGTTTTAGGTGTTGGAAAAAATTTCTTTAAGAACTCACCTTACATTTCTTGCCATGTGCCAATTGATCTTGGTTTCAAATTGTTAAGCCAAGTTTTTGTTTTATCTTTTAAAGAAAAAGGAAACAATTTAAGCTTAACAATATCTTCAGTGCAATTTTGGTCATTGAAAGCGATACATACTTCCTCAAATTCTTTTAGATGTAAATATGGGCTTTCATATTCTAAACCATAAAAATTAGGAAGTAAAGAAATCATACCTGGCTTAAATCTAAAATTGTTGGCATTGAGTGGAAAGATAAAGTATGATGGACTAGAATTTCGAGGTGGTTGTAAATATTCACGCATATTTCGTAATGGTTGATTTTTGTGTTCATTATGTACACTTTCATTTTCAGTCATTGTGTTAATTGTGTATGATTGTGATTCAAACAAATCAATATATAAAGTATCAGGATTAATTTTAACCAAACGACCAGAATTTGAATCACGATACCAATTAAGCATAAATAAATTGTTGGTGTATGCCCTAGTGGCCAATACATTTTGTTTGTATTTACATACATTATATTATGCTATTTTTGATATATGTGGCATTTCATTTATTGTGTTCTTTTTGGTAGACATAATAAAGTCCTTACAATAGTAAGTTTAATACCATAGGACATCAAGTGGATGACTTGATCGTGAGATCCTATTGGATAAAATACTATTCTTAAATGTCCCTAGTCAAGCATTATTGTTAATTAGGACAACAATAATGCATTGAGACTAGTATGTGCGTAGACTGATGACTACATCTCACGGGTCATGGATATGAGATATCAAGTCTACACATGGATACATATTAGAGTAATGATGTATTGGACAGACCCGCCATGAGAACGCTACGTGGATCGTTACGTGAGTGTCATAAGCAATTTTCATAGTGATAATGGTGTTTGTGGTCCTTTGACCTGAAATCACTACGATTCCTACATGAGGAGTTGTGTGTTTTAATGCCATCAAATGTCATCTGTAACAAGATGATTATAAAGTTAGTTATTAGACATACTGCGATACATGTGGAGGGATGTGAGTGACCTAGATGGGTTCCCTCCTACATAACAGGAGTGATATCTTCGGGCCCACTGATTGAGTAAGACTACGAAATGCATGGCCATGCTCAAATGAGTCAATATGAGATATTGATCTCATTTGTTGTTACTATGTCTACTCAGGAATCAGGAAACTGAAGATTGAACAAAACAAGGGTGACACGTTCCATGCCTTGTGTTCAATCTGGATATCTGGACAAAGGGACTAAACTACACGGAAACATTGGTCAAGGATAGGTTATGTCAAATCACTGACATTCTCATTTCTTGGGTAGCAGTGATGTGTTGTTAGATACCACTCACTGTTTGTAATATTAAAATGAGATTTTAATGTTACTACCAACGTCATCAGAACCTGCAGGGTTGCACACTTAGAACAGGCTAAATTGGAGCAATAAGAATCCAAGTTGGACTCAGATTCAATTGTGAGCCTAACTCATGACAGATGGGTTTAGGGTTGCACAGCTTACCTTGCTACTGCTCACACTCACTTAAGGCAGCCACTATTATAAATAGTATTGCTAAGGGGGCTGCTACATACGTTATATCACAACCCTAACCGCACCTAAGAAAGTGAGTGAGAGATAGTGAAAGGTTCTTCTCTTCTATTCGCAGCTAGCACTGCGAAACAGAGGCGTGACTCCCATTTGCAAGTCTGTTCGTGTGGATATCGCAAAAACATCGTCGCTATTACGGTGTTGGTGATTCACCTCACTTGTGTCTGTCACGCTTCAAGAGGTAAAATTTTAAAACTCGGATTATGGATTTTTCGTATGGATCCTGTGAGGGAATTCTTTTATTCCGCTGCGAGATATTTTGATCCGCAATTCCTAACATAAATGACTTAAAATAGAAAAAATAATGTACAAGTTGGCAGTTTACACCAACCATTAAAATCTTAACAATAAATAAATGATATAAATAAATAAAAATGTACAAGTTATTAAGTTAGAAAGCAAAAATAAATGACATAAATAAATAAGTTAGTTAGTAAGTCAGTAAGTTAGAAAGTTAGTAGATTAATAAGTTAGTAAGTTAGAAAGTTAGAAAGTTAGAGAGTTAGTAAAGAAACAGAAGGACTGGCAACCCGATCTTTTGTTCTGGTGAGGGAGAAGAGAAAACAGATTTTATTAAAGAAAAAAAACCTCAACAAATTAAAACTTCAAATCAAGTCCCCGGCAACGATGCCAAAAACTTAATGCGGATTAAAGGATGTAAACTCAAGTGTAGGTTGTCTCAAGTAATAAATTTCTCAGGAATCCGAGGTCAATCCACAGGGAATTGATGAAGAAAAGTTCTTTAAGGTAAGGGAAGGCTTTGGCACAATAATAAAGATATTAAAACTTGTTTACAATTAAATTAAAGAACTTGTTTGGGTTAGGAGATCCACTTTCGGTTATAAATTAAGAACAAGATTGCTTCTTTTATAACTCAATTGAAATCCATACATAACAGAGGTTCTAATCGAAAAATTAAACATTCAAAGTCCATTTAGAATTACATACGTTGTTATATTATGGTTCCTTTAATTATTTACCAACACTTGTAAATGAGTTTAAGCATTCATTGTGCCAAACCACTTGTCTACAATGAATCAAGAACTCCACTTTACAAGGAGGGTTTCTATATTGTTTGGAAACAAAATACAACACATATAATGATCACTTGATATTATATCATTTAAGCACAAGAAAGAAATTAATCTAACCTTATTTTATTAACAAAAGCTTCACCCTTTCACCCAATCAAGATGAAAATTATTTACCCATGAGCAAGAAGAAAAAGAAAGAGAGAAGAAGAAGAAGATGATCATAACTTCTATTTACAACAAAAGAAAATTACAACAAATAAATAACATAATAACATGATCTTGATCTAAAACCAAGATTACCCTAATAGGTAGCCAAGGCTACCTTTTATAGAGCATCACAAGAAAAAGATGACAATGAGTGGGACAATGAGTGGGTGGATAATTAAGGGGTGGGTGGATGATTAAGGAGTAGGTAGATGATTGCATAAAAAATAATTGTCTTCACTTGCATAAAATAATTTGGTGCCAAACTCATGCTTGCTGATAGATTCTCAGAAAGTGACTTTCATGAAAGTTGTAGGCCTTTGTCTTGGCTATCAAATGCCCACTTGAACCATCTAATTTGGCCTCCTATAGCCCAAGATATGACCTGATCATTGCAACTACTTAGGCCCAATTTCAGCTCCTCTGTTCTGACTTGTAAGCCCAATATGACCTCCAAAACATTCGAACTGGCTCTTGTGTTCCGCATGAAAGTTGTAGAATTTGGTCTTAACTTTCAAATGACACTGGTTTTAGCTCAATGCAACTCATACAGCCCAAGTTATGCTCTGATTAGTGCACACTACTCGAGTTTTAGTGACAGAACTTGTTTTCTGACTTCCAGGCCCAATTAGCTCCACTAGATGTCTGATTGAGACTTTAAGCTCTTCATCAAAGTTGTAGAGCTTTCTCTTAACTTTCCTACAAGGTAAAATTCATAATTTCTAGACATCTAAAACTCAAGACATGGCCGAAATACATAAACACTATAAAATCTCAACGATGCTGAAAAATATCAATTAAGCCTAATTTGAACCCAAACTTAGAAATCATGACCAAGCTCAATCGATTAAGTACATGGAGAGTGTAAAAAATTAAAAATGAGGGTTTATTAATGTATAAAATATGTGATTATCATGAAGCTTTTAACTGCATAAAGGATTCAAATCATTTTGTGTAAAGAAAACCTTGTTCTGTTTATAATTCCAATTGAAACGAGTCAAATTTGGCTTTAATATAGAAGATTATATGAAAACTAGCAAGACTATTATTGCAATATGTATAACCAACAACAACAAAGCATAGCAATTGTTCTTTGTACACCATCTACAAATTGGTGATAAAATAGTAGAACCCCAAATCAATATGGGAAGAATCCCAAATTTGAAGAAGAACTAGTAAGTTCCTGGTCTTAGGTCAATAACATTTTTCAATTTGACTTTAGGCCACCAAATGGGTTGTGCGGTTCCTAGTCTTAGGTCAATAACTTTACACCCTGCATGCATCTTTCTATGTTACTATTACAGACTAGTAACTTGACTTGATACCATAATAAAAACTAGAGCTTTGTTTGTAACACCCTGAAAATTTGTAATTTAATGATAAATAGTTGTTTTGTAATATTTGTGATTTTTGAGAATTTTTTTGGATTTTTCTGAGAATGCAAAATATTTTAATATTATTTCTCATTTTACGTGCACGCCGAACGGAGTCGGGAAAATGAGACATTTTTCTCGAGAACCTTGAACTGTGAAAACGTCGATGAGGGATCTTACTAAACCCGAGGCCAGACACGGTTTATGAAGTTTCATGTTTTTCGAGATTTTTATCTGATAAATAAAAATCGCAGAATAATTTTATTATCCGTTGGACAATAAATATGTTTTTGTTAACTGTAAATTTCTATCCACTGATAATAAATCTGATATAGTGTTAGTCATATTTTAGAGAACACTTTAATGACATCACAATGGTGACATTACCACCATGACATCACTTTGACTTTTCAAAAAGTGGAAACTTAGCTTGTTAGAGAAGCTTGGAGGAAGCTTCTTAGCAATTTCCTCATGGCTTATAGGAGAAGCCATATTTTCCTCCCTCCTCTTCTCCACCACACAATTTTGGGAGCTCTTTGTGGCCACTCATATTATTCCATGCATTTACACAAAATACACTTAAGCCACATTTCATTTCATTTCAAATTTTACTATCACTTTCTCTCTCTATTTTTTCTCTTCATCTTTTTCTCTCAACTTTCTCTTCTTCTCTTCTCCTCTTCCCTCTCCAACCCCACGGCCATGGATGCTTGAAGGAGGCCAAACCCTTCACCTCACTTCATTCAACTACTCATTTATTCATCTCATCATTCCTATCAAAGAGACAAAGCAAAAAGCTCTCACATTCCTAGACACTATTCTAAGCAACTTTCATGTTCTGACCATCACCAAAATCCACCATTTTCGTTTTGTTCCATTAAGCTTCAAAGTTGGAGACTTTAAGGTAAAGTTCATAGCTTTATCACCTTTTCTCCTCATTTTTGTGATTCTTGATCTCTTAGGTGATCAAGGGCTCCTTTTCTAAGCTTTGATGATGATTTTGGTGAGTTTTGATGTCCTTAGGGTTTTCTTGAAGGTGAAAAACGAAAATCAAGAACAAATGAGCTCACTTTCTTGTGTTGTCTTCAATAAGTAAGAGGGAGATAATCTTCTTCAACCTATCTTGGTGGTGAGGAAACGTTTTCTTTGTGTTGTTGATGAGGAATCCACGTGGGATTGCTCTCTTGGTTGTGATGTTCTTCATGATTTTGTGTTATTTTGACTTGTATGATTTATTGATTGTCATTATATGTCTTGATGACTATGTAAAAATATATTGGATTGCTTGGATTGTTATGTGGAGAAATTTTAGGGTTCCTTGCCCTTTTGGATTTGTGGCCAAGAGGCTAAATTTTTGGGGGTTCAAGGTGTGGTTTTGTAAAAATTGGAACTTAGGTGATGAAGAGTTAAAGAACAAATGAAATAAAATGGAAAACTTTGGGTTCTTACCCTTTGGGAGGCCCACGGCCTCTTGGATAATTGTTAAGGTTCAAGACTTAAATTTGTAGCAACTTTGGAATTTAAGTAATTTAATGAAAGTAACTAACAATGTGGTGGGAAAGATTGGTTAGATTTATATCATTGGGAGGCTCACGGCCTCTAGGAGACTTATTGGTTTAAGTTGTGATCCTTGTGCAACCTTGGATCTTAAGTGATTAAATGATAAGTGATCAACCTTGTGGTGAAGGAAAAAGGGTTAGACTTTGTTATAATGAGGCTCACGGATTCTTAAGGCAAAATGCCACAAAATGTAGTGCTAAAATAGAGACTTAAATGATTAGAGAATTCTAGATTCGTTAAGAGTTCATAAAATGAAAAGAATAAACAATAAGACCTTATCTTATGGATTAGAATGATTTTGAACATATGGGAAGAACAAGAGAGTTTGTGAGACTTGTAAAACCTTAGAGTAGTTCAAGTAAGCATGATTTGATTAGATTGAAGGGTTTGACTAATCTAAAGGAACCAAGATTGAATAAGGACTTCAAGAGAATCCCTCTAGAGAATAAATTCATAAGAGATGTTAATTAAAGTGAAACCCGAAATAAACCTCTAAAAGTGTGTTATCACTCTTGAGAAATTAATACTATACTATTGTGGGTCCGTGTTTGGGACTAGAATTCTATTGATGCTTAAATTGGCCAAATTGTGGTATATGATGGAAAAGTGTTATTGTGAAATATGCATGATTGTGCATAGAGTCAATATGCATTGAACATTTGCTCAGTTGATGACTGTTAAAAGGCTGGATGAGCCTATGATGATGTATTGAGTCAACATGCATTGAATATTTACTTAGTCGATGACTGTTAAAAGGCTGTATAAGCCTATAAATGAGAATTGAATAGTGTGATCCAATGGAAGGATCTATAGGGGGCGTAAGGCGCGGTGTATACCGATTGCACGCATTATGGGCCCAACAAATCACTATTCTTTATGCGGTGAATAAATGAGAATTGAATAGTGTGATTTGTAACACCCCAAAAATTTGTATTTTATTTATTTCGAGCAATTCTTAATTATTTTGAATAATCCGACTCGACTCGACTTCGTATTTTATTACTTTTTAAATATCCTTAATGATTTTTACTAATCCGACTTGATTTCCATAAGTTTTATAACTTTTATGATTTTATGGGTGATTATAAAATTTTTATATTTCTCTGATTGTTTTTGGGCTGTCTGTAGGCCTAGGTAGGTCACGAAAAGTGAATTTTTTTTTGTGGATAGAAAAATTTGTACTGTTTAGATGGAGACGGGGATCTTACTAAACCTGAATCTAGAAACAGTTTTTAAAATTTTCTTTTACTGTGTTTTGTACTGTATTTAATTATCGGGTGATAAAAATATAGTAAAAATATTATTCATAGGGTAATAGCAGATAAAAATAAAAATTATACTGTGTAGTCAACAAAGAGGGCTTGACTTTGATTTGACTATTGGATGAGAAGACTTAGTTTGCATATCAACCATTGATCTAATCAACGGTTGAGAAACAAACTTAATAAAGAAGCATTGGATGATCATCATTGATTTTCAATAGTGTGAGAGTAAACTTAGTTAGGAAGCTTTGGGTATCCACCATTAATTTAATCTACGGTGGAGATTTGGACTTATAAAGTGATAAGGACCATTTATGACCATTGGATGTGGATTTAATCAATGGTGGAGATTTGGTTTTATAAAGTGACAAGGACCATTTATGACCATTGGATGTGGATTTAATCAATGGTGGAGATTTGGTCTTCTAAAATGGCTATGACTAATTATGACCCTTGGATTTAAAGTATGAAGGAGTAAACTTGACTCTTCATTTTTGGAGATGCATCTAATGGCTAGGATTTCAAGGAGGAAATATCGAATGGCCTAGATTAAGTCTTCTAACTTAAAGTCTACCTTAATCCTAACCATTGAACTAATCAATGGTTAGGAATGCTTCAAATAATGGCTATTGAAATTGGTCACTCAAGGAGAATGCATGAAGAGGGGGGACGGTTTTTGGTGTTGTCTTAGGTGCTAAAACAAAGTTTGAAGACCATTATTAGTTGTCTTGGTCATTATTGATCATTATTGATCATTTCCTTCAAGAAAGCTCTTCAAAATTTTCTCTCCTTTCTCCTTCAAGCTAGCTCACGGCCAAGCACCCATACTCCATCTTCCATCACTCTTTAATTTCAAACAACCTTATTTCTTGAATCCTTACCTTATTCTAAGTAACTTTCATGTTGGAGACTTTCTCTAAATCATTCATTTTCAAGGACTTTCTTCAAGAGCAAAGTTATAGGATTTTTATGGTGAAGTGTAAGGAAACTTCATTTCTTAATTCTTTTCCATGTTCTAAACCATGTTTGATCCATGGTTCCTCTTATTCAAGCTTAATATACTAATTTCTTTGTGTTTGTTTTATGTTTAAGAAACTTTTGTTGGTGGAGATCTTGATCAAAGTGCAAAGCAAGGAGCTTTTTGTGGATCTTCAAGAGGTAAGAGGGAGATTCATCTCACCAACCAATTATGGTGGTGAGAGATGGTTTGTGTATTTGATGGATAGTGAATTCATGTGAGGATTCATATCCATGGTCATGTAATTAATTATGGGTGTTTATGCGCTTTGATTTTTTGCTTATGTTTGATATGTTTTGCATGATTTATTTGTGTTTGCATGTTTAGTATGATTTATTGCTTTTATGGTATGCTTGAAATATAATATGTTGATTATATGTGATGTATGCCATAAAAATTATTGGAAAGGAAAACAATGTTTGGTTCCAAAGACCATGAGGATTTCGGCCTCTACACCTCAAAATAGATGTTTACAAATTAATATTTTCATGAATGGTAAAATTGGATGTTTAGAAAAGCAAGGAAAATAAACAAAGGGTTTGTTTGCAAAGAATAAGTGTTCACGATTTTTGAAGGATGTTTTTAAATTAAAAGATTCTAAGTATTTTACTAATCATAGTTTTAAATGAAAAGAGCAATAAGTTGATGATTTTAAGGATTTGCCAAGAAAGTAAAAATGAAAATTAACAAATGAATTGTTTTTAAAGACCATGAGTCTCACGGTTTTTGCAAGAAATTTTAATGGTTTTGTTGTGTAAAAACAAGAATGGTACTTAATTGATTTAGAAAGAAAAATATTTGATGGCCATTGGAACCATGTACCACGGTTTTGAAGGTTTGTACATGCCTTGGTTTTATGAAACAAAGTGATTTTCAAAGTGAAAATATAATTTGATTTAGTACAAGGATTTTGGAAATGGAATCAGAGTGTTTTATCACTTGAGAAATAGAAATTTTGGTTTTGAAAAAAAAAATAGAGATTAAAAGTGTTTGAACCTCAATTTATTTTAAAGAGGGTTGATTTTGGAATTGATTTGAGAAAAATGGAGAATATATTGGTGACTTGAGATTTTCTAACGTATAACTGATCCTTTGGGTTTTGGAGCGCGTTAGTAAATTTTAAGATGGAAACATTGATTTTAAATCAATGGAAAAGTGATTTTGTGGAATTATTGTGAAAAGGGTTTTCTTGAGTAAGAAAACATGAAAAATAATGTGAGAAGTCATATTATTTTGGGGAAAGGATTTCTTAAAGGAGAAATGTGAAAAATGATGTTGAAAATGATATTGATTTGTTTGAAAGTCCAAAATAATGTTTGGAATATTGAGGAATATTTTATGTGATTATAAAATGGTGAAAAATGATTTACGTATCTTAAAAACGTGATTTTTAAGCTACGCGATTTGAAAAACGTTTAAATATTTCTATGCGATTTGAAACACGTTAAAATATTTCTACGCAATTTTGGAAAGCGTTTAAAATATTTTTACGTGATTTAGAAAACGTTAAAAAATCACTACGTGATTGAAAAATGATGTAATATTTTTACGTGATTGAGAAACGATGGAAAATTGCTACCAAATTTGAAAATGTAACAGAAACGTTGCGAAATTGTGAAAACGTAATAGAAATGTTGCACGATTGTGAAAACACGACAAAAGTGTTTTGTGACTATGAAAACGCGATAATATGATTTTTGTGATTAAATATACAGTAGGATTACTGTTGGACTAGTGTATGGACACTATATGAGAAAATGATGAATTTTGCCTGTGATTGGCATTGGTGCATTTTATATGCATGAACTAGTGCATGGACACTGTATATGAATTTTGCCTATGATTGGCATTGGTACATTGAACATGCATCGGAAAGGTCCGATACACTGTATGAGGCTATTTGCCTAGGAGAGACGTACACCTCTTGAGTGGGTGCGATATGCGTAGTGTAAGTCACTTGTTGACCTTGGGGGCATCGGGGTACGGTTGCTTACATGGGCGGTTGGTATCTCTTCTTCCCATAAGTTAGACCGATGCAACGCACCGATGATCCTGACCGAGACACTATTCTTAATCGAGATCTCGTAAAGACTGTCGTGTATATGCTAGATGTGTAAATACAAATGAGAATTGTAGCACGTGGTCTGAGGCATGTTAGTACAGACAGATCTTTTGGATCAACTTCTCCGAACTGAGTATTAGCTCCATGGAGTAGAAAATTGAGTCTATGTGCGCAAGCATGAAACTGAGCATTTATATCTATAAGACATATTAATTGAGGGATATTGGCTATGACAATTATTATGTTGAGAAAATACTTGGATGATGATGATGATAATAATGTTAATAGCATGATGGTAATTATTATTTATTGTATCTGTTATAATAAATAATGTTGATGGTATGATTGTAATTATGGTATGATGTATCTGTATGGTATGTTATTTGTGTTATCTTTGTGCTACCATGTTAGTATTGGCGTAGGTGATCTCACCTCTTTGTTGTATTGTTTTGTGGTGTTTGTATTATTAAAAATTATATAATAGATGTAACGAGTTTCTTACACTTGACCGGAGACAAATATTCTGAGTTCGGTGACAACATCGAAGAATGGCCATCCCAGATTCGATGGTGTGCAGTTTTAAGGAGGAACAGATACATGACGCATCAAGATGGATACAAGATGAAATAAGTATGTTGAGTTTTTTCGTTAGTGTTTTACCGTGCTATTAAGTAGGACCCGTCATGGGGTTTGCTACTGTTTAAAATTGAGTCTGTAAGTTTTATATTTCTTAAATAATTGTTAAATATTATGTGGTGTCAGTAATGTATGTTAATCAGTTTAAAGCTATTTTTCGGTATTACTTATAAATATCAGAAATTTATGTTTCTGTGAAAAGAAATTTTGAAACCCACCTTTTATAACTCAAACCTTTTATGAACTGATTTTCAGATTATAAGTTGGTAGTCAGAAATGTGATGCCCGACGGGGGGTGTTGCATTAGTTAGTATCAGAGCACGGTTTGAGTCTTTTGGGGTTTGTGGTTAGGTCTGTTTTGCTTGTGTTGTGTTCTCTGTGTTTTGATTTCTGAAAGGAAACAATGTTATTTGGAATGGTTACATCTGGTTTCTATTTTATTTTGATTCGTCCGTCTTTGAGAAAGGAAATGGTTCGTGGTAGACGTACGAGTGTGGGAGCAGAACATGGCACTAATAATACAGTTGCAACTACAGGAATAATGCGGAAGACAACTGATGTG
This sequence comes from Ormosia emarginata, assembly GCA_029884605.1. Lineage (NCBI taxonomy): Eukaryota > Viridiplantae > Streptophyta > Magnoliopsida > Fabales > Fabaceae > Ormosia > Ormosia emarginata. Next base: position 17,445,275 of record JAQQTP010000074.1, on the reverse strand, counting down.
ATAGTACAACAGGAACAGAGGATCGTTGAACAACAGGAACTGGAAGTTGAGGTTCAGGATCTAATGGAAGAGAAATCAGTCTTGAAATAAAAGATTTCGTAATTTTGGAACCTAGGTATTCTAAAGGAGGAATAATAGGAAGGTAAATTGATTTCAGCGGAAAACGTATTTACGATCATTGAAAAATCAGCAACAACAGCAAATGTGTGAAGGAAGTGCTTGTAGCAGTAAAACTAATTGGATCGTACTATCATGTAAGAGATGTGGAAGAGGGCACTTAATGAAGGATTGTACGTCCAAGGAAATAACTTGTTTTAAGTGCGGAAAGTCTGAACACATTTCTAGAGATTGTGTTCTACCAAAAGTGAAGTTTTCTATTAGTAACGTGCGTGTTTCAAAATCTCAGGTAGTAGGGAGAGTCAATACCCCGAATAGAACAGGAGTGTTCTAAGATGAAGACTTAAACAATGGAGATTGTGTCATTGAAGGTGATCCTTTTAACTATACTGTATAATTCTAGGGGTAACCCATTCTTTATGACATATGATTGTGTGGATCAATTATATGTTATATGTGTCTTCGTTATATTTGACCTAGTTATTTCTACTTCTCTTACCAAAACCTATCGTTGATATTCAAGTTGCTTAAACTATCCTATGTCTATTAAAGACTAAATCTTTTCTATTGATTTGATTTGTTTATCTATTTCAAAATAGACATAATTTTGAAAATGGATTGGTTATTTTCCAACCATCCATACTTTGTTATATCTGTCAGTTGAATTATTCAACTGAAAGAGTTCACTACCAAATTCATCGGACCATATCAATTTCTCTATTGGATAGGTCTGGTAACATATTAGATGACTTCATCATCTTTTCTTTCTACACATCCATAATATTTTTCATGTGTCACATTTGTGAAATTATATTCTTGATTCAATCCATTTTTTTATGGCTAGAGTGACTATGTGGATTGATTAGAATTATTTGTGTCTTCGTTATCTTCTGACTTGTTTACTTCTGTTTCTATTATTAGCCTATCGTGCTACTCAAGTTATTCAAATTGTCCTATTGTTGTTATGGATCAAATTTTTGTGTTAGTTTGATCTGTTTATCTCTTTCATAAATAGACGTGATCTTTGAAACATATTGGTTATCTTCCAACCATATCCTATGAGATTGTCTCAATAAAGTGTTAGTATTCCAGAAAATCCATTCTTACAAATCAGGCAAAATCAAATTCTTTGTTGGATAAGTCCGGTAATATATCAACTAATTTTGCTACCTTTTTTCTTTCTAACCTTTATAATGTTTTTCATGTATTGCAATTGCAAGAAAGAATATTTTTCAAGAAAGGATATTCCTATTCAAATTCATGTCATAGTATCTAATACAGTGTTGTTGAAAGAGAACTCAGTTAGTGAGACATTTCCTGTTAAGAGCAAAGGTAGGAGAGTGAAGTGATACGAAGTTAAGGAAATTTCAAGTGATGTTGTTCGGAGTGGCGAATGCTTTCGCAATATCCATGGATTAAGTGAGTAGAATTTTTCATCCTTATCTAGACAGAATTGTCATTATCTTTGTTAAACGACATTCTAATCTATTCTCGAAATCATGAGGAACATACAGAACATTCAGTGTGATTTTTCAAATTCTAAAGGAGAAGCGGTTATATGCTAAGTTGTCGATATGTGAATTCTAGTTAGATGAAGTTCGGTCTTTGGGTTCCGTAATTCTAAGGAAAGGATTGCGATTGATCCATCAAAGGTTGAAACAGTTCTTCAGTGTGAAAAGTCAAAGATGGTAATGAAATCCATAGTTTTGTAGGATTGGCCAGTTACTATCAAAAATTTATTGAGAAATTTTCCAAGATCGCAGGACTTCTCACCTAACTTACTAGAAAGAATTAAGCGTTTGTATGGACTAATGTATACAAGGAGAATTTTCAGGAGTTGAAATGTGTTTGACTACTTCTCTGGTATTAGTTCTGTCTAATTCCAGTGAACCATTGGAGGTGTACTGTGATGCGTTACATCAGAATTTAAGATATGTGCTTATGTAGAATAGAAGAGTTGTAGCGTATGCTTCAAGGGAATTGAAGTTAACATGAGAAAAGTTATTCAACGCGTGAATGGGTATTGGTAGCTGTTGTGTTTGCATTAGAAGTATGAAGATATTTTTTTTATGGAGTAATATTTAACATTTTCAGTAATTATAGGAGTCTGAGATATTTGTTTGATCAGGAGAAGTTGAATGAGAGGCAAAGAGATTTCATTGGTTAAAATAGTCTGGAATGATATAAATGGAGAAGCAACATGGGAGTTAGAGGATAAGATAAAAGAACAATATCCATATTTATTTTGAAGGTGTGAAATTAAGTTTATCAAGTTTCGAGGAAGAAACTTCTTTTTAGAGGGGGAGTATTGTAACACCCCAAAAATTCGTATTTTATTTATTTCGGGCGATTCTTAATTATTTTGAATAATCCGACTCGACTTCTGTGGATTTTATAATTTTTGTGTTTTTAGGAATTTTTGGGAATTTTTATTTTTTTATTATTTTAATATTATTTTGGAGTACATATACTAACCTTCGTATTTTATTACTTTTTGAAAATCCTTAATGATTTTTACTAATCTGACTTTATTTCCATAAGTTTTATTATTTTTATGATTTTGTGGATGATTATGAAATTTTTATATTTCTCTGATTGTTTTTGGGCTGTCTGGGGGCCCAAGTGACCTTACGTGGGCCCAGGTGAGTCTCGAAAAGTGAAAATTTTTCTGCCGATAGAAAATTTTGTACTGTTTAGACGGAGACGGGGGATCTTACTAAACCTGAATCCGGAAACAATTTTTAAAATTTTCTTTTACTGTGTTTTGTACTGTATTTAATTATTTGGTGATAAAAATAGAGTAAAAATATTATTCATAGGGTAATAGCAGATAAAAATAAAAATTATACTGTATAGTCAACAAAGAGGGCTTGACTTTGATTTGACCATTGGATGAGAAGACTTAGTTTGAATATCAACCATTGATCTAATCAACGGTTGAGAAACAAACTTAATAAAGAAGCAATGGATGACCACTATTGATTTAATCAATGGTGTGAGAGTAAACTTAGTTAGCAAGCTTTGGATATCCACCGTTAATTTAATCTACGGTGAAGATTCGGTCTTATAAAGTGATAAGGACCATTTATGACCATTGGATGTAGATTTAATCAATGATGGAGATTTGGTTTTATAAAATGACAAGGATCATTTATGACCATTGGATGTGGATTTAATCAATGGTGGAGATTTGGTCTTCTAAAATGGCTATGACTAATTATGACCCTTGGATTTAAAGTATGAAGGAGTAATCTTGACCTTTCATTTTTGGAGATGCATCTAATGGCTAGGATTTCAAGGAGGAAAGATCGAATAGCCTAGACTAAGTCTTCTAACTTAAAGTCTACCTTAATCCTAACAATTGAACTAATCAATGGTTAGGAATGCTTCAAATAATGGCTTTTGAAATTGGTCACTCAAGGAGAATGCATGAAGAGGGGGGCACGGTTTTTGGTGTTGTCTTAGGTGCTAAAGCAAAGTTTGAAGACCATTATTAGTTGTCTTGGTCATTATTGATCATTTCCTTCAAGAAAGATCTTCAAAATTTTCTCTCCTTTCTCCTTCAAGCTAGCTCACGGCCAAGCACCCATACTCCATCTTCCATCACTCTTTAATTACAAACAACCTTATTTCTTGAATCCTTACCTTATTCTAAGTAACTTTCATGTTGGAGACTTTCTCTAAATCATTCATTTTCAAGGACTTTTTTCAAGAGCAAAGTTATTGGATTTTTATGGTGAAGTGTAAGGAAACTTCATTTCTTAATTCTTTTCCATGTTCTAAACCATGTTTGATCCATGGTTCCTCTTATTCAAGCTTAATATACTAATTTCTTTGTGTTTGTTTTATGTTTAAGAAACTTTTCTTAGTAGAGATCTTGATCAAATTGCAAAGCAAGGAGCTTTTTGTGGATCTTCAAGAGGTAAGAGGGAGATTCATCTCACCAACCAATTATGGTGGTGAGAGATGGTTTGTGTATTTGATGGATAGTGAATTCATGTAAGGATTCATATCCATGGTCATGTAATTAATTGTGGGTATTTATGCGCTTTGATTATTTGCTTATGTTTGATATGTTTTGCATGATTTATTTGTGTTTGCATGTTTAGTATGATTTATTACTTTTATGGTATGCTTGAAATATAATATGTTGATTATATGTGATGTATGCCATAAAAATTGTTGGAAAAGAAAACAATTTTTGGTTCCAAAGACCATGAGGATTTCGGCCTCTACACCTCAAAATAGGTGTTTACAAATTAATATTTTCATGAATGGTAAAATTGAATGTTTAGAAAAGCAATGAAAATAAACAAAGGGTTTGTTTTCAAAGAATAAGTATTCACAGTTTTTGAAGGATGTTTTTGAATCTAAAGATTCTAAGTATTTTACTTATCATGAGTTTTAAATGAAAAGAGCAATGAGTTGATGATTTTAAGGATTTGTAAAGAAAGTGAAAATGAAAATGAACAAATGAAATGATTTTAAAGACCATGAGTTTCACGGTTTTTGCAAGAAATTTTAATGGTTTTGTTTGTGTAAAAACAAGAATGGTACTTAATTGATTTAGAAAGAAAAATATTTGATGGCCATTGGAACCATGTACCATGGTTTTGAAGGTTTGTAAATGCCTTGGTTTTATGAAACAAAGTGATTTTCAAAGTGGAAATATAATTTGATTTAGTACAAGGATTTTGCAAATGGAATCAGAGTGTTTTATCACTTGAGAAATAGAAATTTCGGTTTTGAAAAGAAAATAGAGATTAAAAGTGTTTGAACCTCAATTTAATTTAAAGAGGGTTGATTTTGGAATTGATTTGAGAAAAATAGAGAATATATTGGTGACTTGAGATTTTCTAACTATAACTCATCCTTTGGGTTTTGGAGCGCGTTAGTAAATTTTAAGATGGAAACATTGATTTAAAATCAATGGAATAGTGATTTTGTGGAATTATTATGAAAAGGATTTTCTTGAGTAAGAAAACGTGAAAAATAATGTGAGAAGTCATATTATTTTTGGGAAAGGTTTTCTTAAAGGAAAAATGTAAAAAATGATGTTGAAAATGATATTGATTTGTTTGAAAGTCCAAAATAATGTTTGGAATATTGAGAAATATTTTATGTTATTATAAAATGGTGAAAAATGTTTTACGTATCTTAAAAACATGATTTTTAAGCTACGTGATTTGAAAAATGTTTAAATATTTCTTCGCGATTTGAAAAATGTTAAAATATTTCTACGCAATTATGGAAAGTGTTTAAAATATTTTTACGTGATTTAGAAAACGTTGAAAAATCACTACGTGATTGAAAAATGATGGAATATTTTTATGTTGAGAAACGATGGAAAATTGCTACCAAATTTGAAAATGTAACAGAAACGTTGCGAAATTGTGAAAATATAACAGAAATGTTGCACGATTGTGAAAACACGACAAAAGTATTTTGTGACTATGAAAATGCGATAATATGATTTTTGCGATTAAATATACAATAGGATTACTGTTGGACTAGTGTATGGACACTATATGAGAAAATGATGAATTTTGCCTGTGATAGGCATTGGTGCATTTTATATGCATGAACTAGTGTATGGACACTGTATATGAATTTTGCCTATGATTGGCATTGGTGCATTGAACATGCATCGGAAAGGTCCGATGGACTGTATAAGGCTATTTGCCTAGGAGAGACGTACACCTCTTGAGTGGGTGCGATATGCGTAGTATAAGTCACTTGTTGACCTTGGAGGCATCGGGGTGCAGGTTGCTTACATGGACGGTTGGTAGCTCTTCTTCCCGTAAGTTAGACCGATGCAATGCACCGATGATCCTGACCGAGACACTATTCTTAATCGAGATCTCATAAAGACTATCATGTTTAAGCTAGATGTGCAAATACAAATGAGAATTGTAGCACGTGGTCTGAGGCATGTTAATACAGATAGATCTTTCGAATCAACTTCTCTGAACTGAGTATTAGCTCCATGGAGTAGGAAATTGAGTCTATGTGCGCATGCATGAAACTGAGTATTTATATCTATAAGACATATTAATTGAGGGATATTGGCTATGATAATTGTTCTGTTGAGAAAATACTTGGATGATGATGATGATAATAATGTTAATGGCATGATGGTAATTATTATTTATTATATCTGTTATAATAAATAATGTTGATGGTATGATTATAATTATGGTATGATGTATTTGTATGGTATGATGTTTGTGTTATCTCTGTGCTATCATGTTGGTATTGGCGTAGGTGATCTCACCTCTTTGCTGTATTGTTTCGTGGTGTTTGTATTCTTAAAAATTATATATTTGATGGAACAAGTTTCTTAGACTTGACTGAAGGCAAATATTCTGAGTTCGGTGACAACATCGAAGAATGGCCATCCCAGATTTGATGGTGTGCAGGTTTAAGGAGGAACAGATACATGACGCATCAAGATGGATACAAGATGAAATAAGTATGTTAAGTTTTCTCGTTAGTGTTTTACCGTGCTATTAAGTAAGACCCGTCATGGGGTTTGCTACTGTTTAAAATTGAGTCTGTAAGTTTTATATTTCTTAAATAATTGTTAAATATTATATGGTGTCAGTAATGTATGTTAATCAGTTTAAAACTATTTTTCAGTATTACTTATAAATATCATAAGTTTATGTTTCCGTGAAAAGAAATTTTGAAACTCACCTTTTATAACTCAAACCTTTTATGAACTGATTTTCAGATTATAAGTTGGTAGTCGGAAATGTGATGCCCTACGAGGGGTGTTACATGTAACACCCTTGTGGGAGTGCCTCATTTATGATGCAATAAAATAAAATCTACCCAAGTTGTAAAACATTTGTTACATAAAACCATCCTCAAAAGTCAATCTAGCGGGTATGGATGATCGGATGGTTCGCAATCGTCGAACTAATCCCCAGCTTGCTGCTGCTGCTGCTCCTCCTCAGGATACTCATAATCTAGAGACTGATCCTCTTCCTCAAACTCTTTACAACGTAATTTATAATATAGAAACAGTACGTATAGAGAGGTGAGATAATCATACATCAATACCAGCATGGCAAATAAGAAAACGCCAAATATAATAGATATAACACTTCATACAATATAGCATACCATAACAACATAAATAATAATACAATGTAATACAACAATTTTAATACAACAGTATCAAATAATATCACAGATAATAATGTTATGATACATGACACAAATGCAAATGCAATACGACTCGTTCCTACTCCATGGAGCTAGACACAGATATCAGAGAGAATGACCCGCAAAGATCTATCAGTACTTTAGGCTGCCCAACCAAACTATTGCACTGTCTAACGTTGTGTCTATAGCCCACTGTCCAATCATCGTGTAGTAGCACACAGTCCAAACATCGTGTAACTACAGGCATTGTACTAAACTAGTCTTTACAAGATCTTGATTAAGTATAGTGCGTGTCGAGATCACTAGTGTGTTGCCAGTTACCACGACCTAAAGGAGCGACCAACTGTCCACATGTGGAATACTCCGCACACTAATGCCTCCAAGTCCATACAAAGAAATGAACCACACTACGCTTATCACACCGACAACACGGTGTAATCCACCTCGTCAATCAAATCACCAATTATCAATCAAATTGGCATAACTCAATGCATGAATAAAAATCATAATTACCAAATTACCCTTAGCTTCAAAATATTCTCATATTTACACAAATGCCCTCAATGGCAAAAATCTAAAATACAGTACTTTCCCACCTGACGTACCATATTTCCACATGTCCGGGTCCATCACTTTGGCCCAACAGTAAATCTCGCTGTTTTAATTAATCGCATAGAAATTTTATCGCGTTTTCACAATTTCATCGTTTTTACAAATGTTTTTAAATCCCGTAAATATATTTTGTTGTTTTTAAAATCGCATAGTATTTTTAAATCGTTTTCTCAATCACGTGAGATTTTAAAATCGTTTTCTTGATCGAAAAGCTTTAAAATAAAGATTTTAAAACTGTATAAGCTATTCCTAATACTTTCAAACTACGTAGAATAATTTCCTTACGTTATAAATATATTATAAAATGTTCTCTTTTATTTGTCTGTTTTTAATAAATTTTGACAAAGATTTTGTCTATAAATTTTATTAAAAATGTACTTTTACATTTTTACTCTAAAAATTCGTTTACTTGGTTTATTATTACTAAATCTACTTTAGTAATTTTTTTACTATACTTTAAAATTCAAAAGTAAGTATTTTTCAAGGGTTTTATTTATTTTTCTTCTATATCACATTTCTAATAAAAATTGGTTTACTTCTTTAAATCTTGGAAATCCATTACAAATGCATTCTTTTTAGGTAAAACATCAACTCTACACTTTAGAAAATAAGTTTTGGATTAGTTATACATTTGTTAGGCATGTTGGCCGAAATTGGTAAAACATTGGCATTTGATCTTTGGATCATTTTCCATCTTCTAAACCATTTTGAAATTTATTCATTTACCTAATTCCATTACGTCCTTCCTTTTGAAAATGGTTGAGAACATTTTGGTCCCCTTTTTCTTGTTGAGGCCGTGAGCCTCTCTTTGTGTTCTTTGGAACACTCATGCAAACCTTACATGTTATTTGTAACATCCCGGGACTGCCTGCAGGATTGACAAGTGTCTCCACAAACTAACACGGGTCTTTTCATCTTGTTTTGTCCTTACTCACACGCATCCTAAGAAACTTCCCAGGAGGTCACCCATCCCACAATTGCTCCAGGTCAAGCATGCTTAACAATGGAGTTCTTATGTTCTAGGCTCCCGAAAAAAAGTTGCAACTTGTTGATATGGCTACACCTAATCAATTCCTTTAAGCCATCCTCAACTATACAGTCCCATACCTACACAGTCTCTGAATCCCTCTCATTCCGGTGCGTATTCAGTTCATTCATGGGACCCTTCGCCTAGAAGCATGCCAGGTGCCACTCCTTGTACGTGCTTCTCATGCACCAGCGTCCACTCCCCGCCCTCATTAACCCCGGGACACCACATGCCCACTAGCTTCTGCCTGGTTCATCCCCGAACCACACCGTACTGGGAGAGGTCCCGTCTCTGATACCATCTGTAACATCCCGGGACTGCCTGCAGGATTGACGAGTGTCTCCACAAACTAACACGGGTCTTTTCAGCGTGCTTTGTCCTCACTCACACGCATCCTAGGAAACTTCCCAGGAGGTCACCCATCCCACAATTGCTCCAGGTCAAGCACGCTTAACAATGGAGTTCTTATGTTCTAGGCTCCCGAAAAGAAGTTGCAACTTGTTGATATGGCTACGCCTAATCAATTCCTTTAAGTCATCCTCTACTATGCAGTCCCATACCTGCAGAGTCTCTGAATCCCTCTCATTCCGGTGCGTATTCAGTTCATTCATGGGACCCTTCGCCTAGAAGCATGCCAGGAGCCGCTCCTTGTACGTGCTTCTCATGCACCGGCGTCCACTTCCCGCCCTCATCAACCCCAGGACACCACATTATTCACATCTTAAGTAATAATCATGCATATATCACACATGCAATATATTTCAAAGCTTGTAGACATGCATACAAATATTATTAAACACAAGTAGGAAAGCTTTTAAAAAATCAAACACAAGTGAATCCTTATGGATTCTTCACACACATACAAGTCCATTTTCTCATCACCACACATGGTTGATGAGATTAAATCTCCTTCTTACCTTAAAGGAAGATTAAAACCTCTAATCCTTCTCCTAGTGGTTTCGGTTTCACCTCCAAGAAAACCTAAAGATCTTAAACAAAAATTTCAAGAGTTATAACTATAGGAGAAAATTATAAACCATGGATAAATCATGGCTTAGAATCTTGAAAATGAAGTTAGAAATGAAAAATAAGAATTTTCACCTTCTAGGAAAAATCTCCAAAGTGATTTTCCAAGCTTAAGATGATAGATTTTGGAAGAACTCTCAACTAGAGATGTTCTTAGAATAGTGTTTAGGTTTGGAAAAGTAGGTTAGATAAAATTTTAGGTGGATGGATGGTGGTTTAGGGTTCTTGGCTGAATTGCTTGGAGAAGAGTAACAATGGTGGTTTGTATTTTTGGAAGAGAGAAAGTGCAGTAAAGTGTTAGAGAATGAAGTGAAAATTGCTCTCTGAAATGGTGCATGGTCGTGTAACACATCCAACAAAGAGGTGGCCTCTTTGTTTGACTTCCAAGACTCCATCCAAGCCTTAGACTTCATCAAAGGTTGAGATCAAAACTTGGTCACCAAGCTTGTCTTCCATTGGCTAATCCAAGCCTTGTCATAAGCCTAGTCACATGCAATGTCATTTGTTCTTGAAGATTCCTCCCTAATGGTGATTAATTAGCTACTAATCCCATTAAGCTTCTAAGCACACTTAACCTAACTTAATTAGGAAAATTATTTACATGACTAATTAATTAATATTCTTATAATCCAAATTTCAAGAGCCATTGATCATATCAAGGGTTGGTATTAGGTAGTAATATGATCAAATCTAAGCCATTAGATCTTATCTCCATGAAATTCTAGCCATTAGATTCATCTTTAAAGATAAAGGGTCAAGATCTTCTCTACATTCTTCTCATCCAACGGTCACAAATGATTCCAACCATTTTTTGTGAGACCAATCTCCACCGTCCATTAAATTAATGGTGGATATCCAAGTCCTTCATCATTAAGCTTATCCTTACAACCATAGATTAGATCAACGGTTGATATTCAAAACTAAACCTTCTCATCCAATGATGTAAATCAAGTCAGGCCCTCTTTGTTGACTTAATTCCTATTGGCTTAAAATAAATCAAGCCATCAACGTTGACTACTTTAACTAAACATGGGTCCCGCAAATCAATTGTGGGTCCTTTAAACCAAAAGTGGGTCCCACAGACATTTTCGGGTCCATTATCGTTTTATTTATACTGACTAATAAAATAATATTATAATAATATAAAATTATTTTATTGCACATTTAAATCCTAAAAATTAAAAGATTAACAACCATATCACTTAGAATTAGGTTTAGTAAGATCCCCTAGCTCCGAATAATTAAAATAAGATTTTCCCGGTCCGAAAATTATTATTTTCCTGACTCAGAGCAAATCACACAAAACACTCAAATATGAACACGAAACAGTCAAATAAATTTTATATCATACAGAAAAACATAAAACAGTACAATCAGGACATAATGATCATTTATCCTAAAGTTGGAATGTTACATTACACGATTTGTAATGGATCTATGGGGGGCGTAAGGCGTAGTGAAAGCCGATTGCACGCATTACGGGCCCGACAAATCACTATTCTTTCGTGGTGAATGAGCAAGAATTGGATAGTGTGATCCCTGATGGATCTATGGGGGCGTAAGGCGCAGTGGTTCATTTCGTGATGATGTTATCACTCTATATACCCCTGGCCATAATAAACCAATTGCAACGCATTACGGGCCCGACAAAGCACTATTCTCTTCGTGGTCCGGCGTAGATTGTCATTGAGGGGGACAGATCTTTTGGAATGTTCATTTTTGAAATGGAATAGAAAATCTTGGTACCAAGTGCACATGCATTGTGAGTCGGCATTGTGAGTCCATATACCATATGGCACTTATTTATATCATATCATTTGGCACTCATTTATGTGATGATTATACTATTGTTTTATTGATGTCATGATTATCTAAAATGTTTTAATTGTTCATTATCTGAGACTCTGTTGCTATTTCTTTTACCGTATGTGATTATTACTGTTTGATATCGTTGCTCTGCTATGTGGGCGTCCTGCGCCGTTCTGTTTCTTTACTGCCATAATTGGTAATGTAAGTAGGATGTCTCACCTCTTTCCTGTATTACTGTATTTCTGTTTTACATTTATATTTGATAAAAGATCGTGAGGATGAAGAAGATGAGGGACCACACCCTTATTGATCGGATTAGGCTAATTCATTATTTTCAATATGGCATCTGGATGAGATTCTTCAGTTATGAACAGGTGCAACTTCATGGGGGCATTGATGCCTGACATGTCGGCTGGGACACCGAGCGTCACATATATTTGGGGTTGCAGCTTTGTCTGCTAGTAGTACCTATCCCAGGGTTACTACTTTTTGCTTTTGTGCTTTTGTACCTGTCATCTTTTATTTGAATGTGTAAGTACTATGTTTCGTGTTATCAGTGCTTTGTGTTAAGGACAAATATATTATACATGAAATATGTTTTTCCTTAGGTGGTTGTATTTTGAATGGTTGGGTACTAAATATATTTTCATTCGGGGCTCATATTTTCTATTTATGTATAATGAAAATGAACTTTTGAAAATACTGTTTTTAAGGCTGTGACACGCTTGGATTTTAGTGACTATGGTATAATGACGATTGTGCCGTAGTTATTAGATCTAGGGGTGTTACATTGTTTTTCCATTAGGAATAAATCAATAAAAATGTGTATCAGATAACATAATGAACACAAAAAAATAGGTCCACAATATAAAAATATAGAATAACCACTTGATTTTGTTTTTTATGCAACTGATAGTAGTAATAAATATGAAATTACAAAGATGAAGACTACCTTTTCTATCCCTTCCTAATTAGCAAGGCGAGAAAAGAGAGCTGGTGTTTGTAGTGAATATTGGGAAAAATGACAAATCAAGTCAAGCTATGAACTATAGAGAAACTTCTTAATTTTGCACCAGATTACATGTCCTCATTAAGTCATAAGATCTAAAATAAACACATCTAAATTAGTATCTTTGTCTGCAAATGAAGTGTTTAATAGATGAGAAATCAAGAGCTCATTAATAAGATATTTAAACTTAATTGGAAAGTTACAGACTTACAATTTTGCATAACCTTGAAGTCCAATCGCAAGTGCTCTATCGTAAAACTTCTGCACATGCATGCGATTTATAAATTTGTCCCCTATCTGCAAATAATATACAGGTAACATGACTTCCAATTGAGGTACAATAAGAGGCAAAACAAAGAATAATTCAAACTTTCAGTAATGTTTTAAACTCAATGAAGCTCCATCAATAAGAGATTGTAAAAGACAAAATTTTGAACTTGAAGCACATATAACTTGTATGTTAAAAGCCTAAAAGTACATCCCGAAGTCAATTTTAAGATAGTTTCCATTATGGTCAAATGATTCCAAACCAAGAATGTCTTTAACATTTTCAGAAATGTCTACCTTTCCTTTTCCAAACCAAAAAAGAAATTATAATTTATACACTCCATTGCTAAAGTTAAATGTCTTAGACTAATAAAGAAATGCATGAGTTGTACATCAAGTATAACTTTGACAACACTTAAGCAATAAACCCCTATGAAGCATTAAACTTTTCTAGGGACAAAATAAAAATGACATATTAACATTACTATTCTACAAGTTACTCAATTACAGAAGTTACTATTATTCTAGAATTACTAAACAAAGAATTCACAGTATCAACTCATTTTATAAAGTTTAGATTGAGGACCATATTACTTGAAGCTTTAATGCCACATGTTAATTTATATTTAGTGTTCCTTAAAAATTGCATGATTTTTCCATAAACAAATGAAAGAAATGACCACAGTAAACTCTCTATATAGCCAATACCTTTATAGGAGAAATTTGGTCTTAAAACAAGGTCACAACTTATAGGCATAGCCACTCATGTCTTAAAATATTATCATTTTTCCCCTTTGTGCATTATATGATTATCTTTGTGATAAAGTTACAAGATTTTGCAAGTAAACTCAATAGTTTAAATATGTAAGTATTTTCTCTTTCTCTAAAATATAAGAATATAAGATAAGTTCTAAAATTCACTTGTTAAGCCACAATTCAGGACAAAAATTTCACTCAAATAAAAGGTCAGTGTACAAATTCATATCAAATAATAGATAGATAGGTAATGCATATCTTGGCCTACATCTAACTACATATTCAAAAATAGTCGTAAGTTAACAACCCAAAAACTGGAATGAGGAATGGTTCAAACCCAAGAAGATTTGTTAAGAGCATGTTGTAACAACCCAAAAAAATTGCTAAATAAATGACTAAGTACTTCTCCAAGAAAATTATAGAATAAGTAGTTTTTAAAGTACTAGAAAAAAGGAAGATGAAGTTTTAATTCTAGCAGTTGCGCTTGCAAAACTATATTGTCAAACTAAGGTAGGACAAAATGCAGATCAACATGAGAGTTATGCAAAATACTAAACTCAACAAGATGAAGCTGAGACTACCTATCTAGTCCAATCTGCTATGTAATCAGGCTGACCAAAAATAGCCAACAAAATAGAACACACAAACTTTTGGTTCCTTAGCATCAACATTGGAAGTATTACGTCTAAGTTATTCAGATCCAAGTGAAACCCAAAAAAATGCAGAGGCAGGAACTAAAACATTAAAAATAAAAATAAACCATTTTCTTATTGAAAAAAATTCAATAAAGACAAAGGTTGAAATTTTCATTGGCAACTTTGATCAAACAGTTGATGTGCAAGTGTACAAAATTGAAATAAATCATAGAACCAAGTAATAGTTATAGACTAATAGCTAAGGTTTTGTTCCGGGCCTCTATCGAATAACCCATTAGTAGATGCAACGATGGTGGACATTGGGTAAAACAATTTAAAGGTGAATGAACAATAATAACAAATGGAAGGTGAAGTAACCCCATCCACCCCAATATGCGAATTGATGTGCAAATATCTAGACAAAAGGACTAAACTACACGGTAACATTGATCACAAAAAGGTTATGTCAAATCACTGATATTATCATTATTTGGGTAGCGGTGATGTGTTGCTAGATACCGCTCATTGCTTATAATATTAACATGAGATTTTAATATTATTGCCAATGTCATGAGAACCTATAAGGTTGCACACTTAGAACAAACTTAGTTAGAGCAATAAGGATCCAAGTTGGACTGTGATTCAATCGTGGGCCAGACTCATAACAGATAAGCCTAGGGTTGCATAGCTTACCTACTGTTGTTCTCACTCGCATAAGGTAGTAGCTATTATAAATAGCATTGCTAAGGGGTTGTTAAGCCACGCATAAAAAACCTTAGCCGCACTTGATAGAAACAGTGAGTGAGAGAGTGACAGGTTTCTCTTCTCTTCATAGCTAACACTGTCGTAGAGATGTGGGACTTCCAGACTGCGGACGTTGGACGTTTTTGCAAGTCTGTTCGTGTGGATTACGTAGAGGCATTGTTGCTATTTTGGTGCTTGTGATTTGCTCAATTCATTTTTCGTCAGGCTTCAAGAGGTAAACTCGAAAATTACGTTTAATGGCTTCTCTTTTCACATGGATCCTTGGTGAGAAATTTTGTTTTTTCGCTGTGTGATGTATCCACAATTCCCAACACAATATTGAATGTTTCAATTGTCATAAATTTGGGCATTATACTTCAGAATGTCGTTATGGTACTAATGGTGTTGAAGAAAAAGCTAACCTTATTGACAAAGAAGAGGTTGAAGAGCCAACCTTATTGTTAGCACTCAAAGATGATGAGAAGGATGACAAGAGTTCATGGTATCTTGACAATGGTGCGAGCAATCATATGTGTGCCTACAAAGAAAAATTTGTGGAGCTTGATGAGAAGGTGAAGGGTAATGTTTCATTTGGAGACACTCAAAAGTCCAAATTCAAGGCAAAGGTACCATTTTAATTTCTCTTAAAAATGATGGTCACAAGTTAGTTACCAATGTTTACTATGTAACCAAATTAAAAAATAATATTTTGAGTTTGGGACAACTTATTGAGAAGGGATATGAAATTCATATGAAAGATCGTTATCTTTGGCTTAAAGTGTTACCAAGTGGCTTCAATACTCAAGAGGGGGTGAATTGAGTTTTTAAAACAAGTTCGCAATTCTTTCGCAAAACACTTGACTATTGAATTTCGTTGAAGCTATTGACTAATTCAAATGGATGAATTGATAAGAACAATATATATTGCTTAATAACCAACCAAGAGAGAAGTAATCAAGCAAGAATATAAGCAATGCACAAATATAAAGAGAAGGGTTTAGAGAATCAAACACAATGATTTATCCTGGTTCGGCCACCAATCCACTTGTGACCTACGTCCAGTCCTCAAGCAACCACTTGAGATTTTCCTCTATATCTTCAAGCTTCAATAGGTACTTGACTACCTTTACAAACTTGAGCCCTCAACTTCTTGGGATGCCTCACCCTTGAGCTTGAGTCTCTTCAAACAAAGGGATGCCTCACCCTTTACAAATTGGAGGGATACCTCACCCTCTCTCTTATATAGAAATTAAGATTGATATTGAGAAACTCTCACTAGAGTAGATGATACAAATTGAAGTTCTAAGAATGCTCACAAGGGATATCTCAAAGATTAGACAAAAACAGAGCAATGAGTGATTTCTGAGATTGAATTTCGTTTTGATGTGTTGCTAAGATGTTTTAGGTTCAAGAACAACCATCAATGACGCCCCATCAACTGTATTTAAAGCCTATCCATTAAAAGAGTCATTGGAGGGTAATAAAAGCCATGCATTTAATGCTTCTAATATAGTCGTTGGGCATGTCAGAATGCTGGTAATCGATTACAGGGTTTTGGTAATCGATTACATGAAGGTTAGAACGTGTTCTTGGCTTTCTGGGTTTGTGGTAATTGATTACAATACTTGTGTATTCGATTACACGCTCTCTATTTTTATGGTAATCGATTACCATTTAGATGTAATCGATTACATGTCTGCCTTGAACATGTTCTTGCCTTTCTGGGCATGTGGTAATCGATTACAATACATGTGTAATCGATTACTGGCTTTCTGTTTATATGGTAATCGATTACAATACTTATATAATCGATTACAGGGCTTCTATTTTATGTGTAATCGATTACCACACATGTGTAATCGATTACAGTACATTCAAAACTCATTTTTCAAGCCTGAAAAAGGATTCATGACATTCTTAATTTTTAGAAAACATAGATTTAAGTATTAATGAACATTGTTTGTCATGATCCAGGGTAAAAGAAGTTCTCTTTTAGGATTTATTCTTTGAAGAGCCATATTGATCAAAAAGACATATTTTTGAAAAACCATTTGAGATATCTTGAGAGCATTTAACATTGATATTCTAATGCCTATATCTGACCCTCTTAATAACGCCCTTTGATCTTGATTTTCTCTTTTACTCTTGATCTTCATCTTTGTCTTTGTTATCATAAAAAACTAATCGACATGCTTCATGATACATGCATTCACATTCTCTCCCTTTTTGATGATGACAAACTGAACATTGAAAGGAAGAGAAACAATTGCATATATATATATATATATATATATATATATATATATATATATATATATATATGTATATCAGAGATTTAAGCGCAACTCTCCCCCGTAATGTATGCAGAATATAGGGTTAGTGAAATATTTATGCAAGAACGTTAAATTAAACTCTCCCATACTAATGCAAGTCACTAATCTCTCCCCCATTGGCATTATCAAAAACACATTATCATTAAGCAGAAATTTTGACAACATTTCCTCTGTTTATCATGATTTCCCAAAATAACAATCAACAGAGAACAATGTAACCCAGACAATCAGAGTTTGAGCAGTTCATAATCAGTCAGAAAAGTATGCCATATGCATATAAACAATAATATATCAAGAAGATCCATAAAAGCAATAAACATCAAAAGAACCAACTGATTTTTATATAAATATAGTTCCAATTTTCATATACAGTCAAATAGCTGAAAACAAAGAAACTATCATGGCAAAGAGCTATGATCACTATCAGTGGCCTCACTATCGCTCTCTACATCAGCAGCAATGTCTCCAAGGTCCACGTCATCGTCTCCAGTATCAAGGTCGTCTTCAGAACCAAGGAGCTCCTCATTTTCAGTAGGAACTCCAGTTGGAGTGGCAGAGGGATCAGCAAACGATAGTGGAGTAGTAAGAGGAGCAGAGGAGGTGTAGGTGCAGTGTGTCTGGGGCCCTCCAGATGCAAACGAATGGCAACAAGCTCCTGATCGGAGTAGTCCATCCTATGCTCAAGGTGATCCACCTTCTGCTCAATGCGGTCCATCCTGGTATCCACCGTGGTAGCCAAACTCCGCATTTCTTGCAGTAGAAGCTCCAATATGGCTGAAGCTGGTGGAGCTGGTGCAGGCTGCTCGTCCTCATCCTCATCATCACTCTCTGGACCATGAGGAATGTGCCCATAGCTGCCATGGGCCAAATAGTACCATCGTCCATCGACCTTGCTCAGCTGAAGCTTCTTCAAGGTGTGCAGACCAATGGATTGGGGTCCCTTGGAGCTGGTATCCTTGAATTCCTTAGCCAAGGAGATGTAACTGTGCTCCAAGATAGTAGTCACCAATATAGCGTAGGGAAGGGCAGAGTTTTTCTTCTTCTTAACATCCAGCATGTGCTGAATGATGTAGTTGGCCTAGTTGATTGGCCTGCCAGTTGTCATGGCCCACAAGACCACCACATCGTCGCGCAAAATTTGGGAATAATTTCCACCTCTGGGAATTAGCCCTCGAACAACCAAATAATGGAGTACCCTATTCTCCATTGTCAGTCCAGTGGCCATCACACGTTTGTTGTTCCTTGGAAGATCGTAGCCGGAACGAATAAGAGTCTTCAAAGCACTCTTATATTCAAAGTCCTTCCCCCAAGCATTTTCGTTGCCATAGAAGCTTGTCCCATCATACACAAGCTTGGTCAAGCGACACCAATCGTCCCTTGTGATCTTAATCTGACTTTTCCTTACCTCAGATATCAGGCAGTGATCTTCATACCTCAAGTTGGCATAGAAAACACGAACCAAGTTAGGGTAGATGGCCTTTTGAATGCTTAAGAATCCAAGCAACCCCAGCCTCTCAAGCAACTGAAAGCACTGTAGAGGCTCACTTGTGCAGAAGGATTGAGGGAGATACCGCGAGGAGATGAGCTTCCTCAGCTAGAAGTTCTTCCTGAAGAGCTCAGCCTTCTTGGTGGTGGAGAAATGCCTGGTGAGGTCTAACCCGAAAATGTTGCATGGAGGAGCACTGGAAGATTCTCCAATGGTGGCCCTTTGCCTTGTACGTTTGGCAAGGTGGCTTGGTTCAGCCATTGGTGATGGGATTTAACACGTGGGGGATATGAGGTGGGTGATGATGGTGTGTGGTTCATGGGGCAAGGAACAGAGCAGAGGGTGAAGGTGTGGGTGGTGAAGGGTGTGGGTGTTTTGAGGAGATTTGGTGGTGGGGTTATGGTGAGGGAGTGAATCCGAGTGAGAGAAAGGTGATTTTGGAGGATTTGGTGGAGGATTGAGTGAAAAGGAGAGAGTTAGGAGATGAGAGCTTCGTGAGAGCAGAGGAGAGGAAAAGGTGGAAAATTTAGAATGAGTGACCTTTTGCACATCTGAAGCCTTTTAAACCCCTCTGTAATCGATTACATGGGTTGTGTAATCAATTACCTGCCTTCTGTTTTCCCTTGTAATCGATTACAATTTCAATGTAATCGATTACCATCTTTCTGGATGTGCCCCGTAATCATTACAATTTAAATGTAATTGATTACCAGCTTTCTGGAAACCTTATAATCGATTACAATATATGTGTAATCGATTACCTGAGTTCTGGATTCAATGTAATCGATTACCAGTTTTGTGTAATCGATTACTGGCTTGACAGAACCTTTGTAATCGATTACAAAGGTCTTGTAATCGATTACCAGACTACTAAAACTCAATTTTTGCATCTTTAAATAGTTAAGGATCAATTTTAAAACATTCAAGTTGATTGCAAAGTATCTTAAATCAATTTCAAACATCATTTAGGCATGTAATTCACACAGATTTTGATCCGAAACACTTAATCATACAAGATTGCTACTTTTACTAAGAATAACCCTATTTGGATGGATTTGAGATGTTTTTGAGTTTCTTGGAGATTTTTGACATGAAGGAGCACCTGCAAAACAACTTTGGGGAAATCTCCGACGCTCAAGTCAGTATGGGATTGAAAATCAATATTTATTCAACAAAGAACCATGATTATGCAGAAAAAGGCTTGATTATGCAGAGACAGTTTCTTTATGCAGCAAAATGGTGGATTATGCAGCAATTTAGCTTATGCATGATTGATCTAATATACCAAGTTCATTTCTTATATAATAGAAAGCTTCTTTTGCCAAAGGTTTAGTGAAAATGTCAACTAGTTGCTTAGTGGTTTCCACAAATTCAAGTATGCAATCACCCTTTTGAACATGATCTCTTATGAAATGATGCCTTATTTCAATGTGCTTTGTTCTTGAGTGTAAAACGGGATTCTTAGATAGATTGATTGCACTAGTGTTATCACATTTTATGGGAATATGATCCAGCTCAAGACCATAGTCTAGAAGTTGTTGCTTCATCCAAAGGATTTGAGCACAACAACTTCCAACTGCAACATACTCAGCTTCAGCTGTTGACAATGCCACACTATTTTGTTTTTTGCTATGCCAAGAAACTAGTGAGCTTCCAAGCAAGTGGCATGTCTCACTAGTACTTTTCCTATCCATTTTGCATCCAGCAAAGTCGGAATCGAAATATCCAATTAGACTACTTGAGGCACCCTTAGGGTACCACAATCGCATTTGTAAAGTGCCTATTAGATATTTCATAATTTGTTTTACAGCACTTAGGTGTGATTCTTTAGGATTCGCTTGAAATCTAGCACACATGCATACACTAAACATAATATCCGGTCTACTTGCGGTAAGGTAAAGAAGTGAGCCAATCATACCTCTATACTTAGTGATTTCTATCGATTTACCTCCTTCATCCTTATCCAAGTAACAAGTTCCCATTGGTGTGGCCATTTGCTTGACTCCTTCCATTCCAAACTTCTTGAGTAACTCCTTGCAATATTTGAATTGGCTTATGAAAGTCCCATTTCTTGTTTGCTTGATTTGAAGCCCAAGGAAGAAGTTGAGCTCACCCATCATGGACATCTCAAACTCACTTTGCATGATATTAGCAAATTCTTTACAAAGAGAGTCATTAGTAGCACAAAATATAATATCATCAACATATATTTAAACAAGTAAAATGTCATGTTTTTTATGTTTGATGAAAAGAGTTGTGTCAACCTTTCCCCTAGAGAAACCATTTTCCAAAAGGAACTTACTCAACCTTTTATACCAAGCTCTAGGAGCTTGTTTTAAGCCATACAAGGCCTTTTTAAGTTTAAAAACATGGTTGGGCAACTCAAAACTTTCAAAACTGGGAGGTTGATCAACATATACTTCTTCTTGTATGAAACCATTTAAAAAGGTACTTTTGACATCCATTTGAAAAAGTTTGAAATCCATGATGCAAGCATATGCAAGTAACATTCTAATGGCTTCTAGTCTAGCTACGGGAGCATACGTTTCTTCATAACCTATACCTTCTTCTTGATTATAACCCTTAGCTACAAGCCTAGCTTTGTTTCTTATTATTAAGCCCGTTTCATCAAGTTTGTTTCTAAAAACCCATTTGGTGCCAATTATTGGATGATCATTGGGCCTTGGGACTAATTTCTAAACTCGATTCCTCTCAAATTGGTTTAGTTCATTTTGCATGGCCAAGATCCAATGTTCATCATTAATGGCCTCATTTATATTTTTGGGTTCAACTTAAGAAACAAAAGCCATATGATTACATGCATCTCTAAGAGAGTTACGAGTGATTACCCCTTTTGATACATCACCTATCACTTTGTCAAGAGGATGATATCTTGATGTTTTTCATTCCTTGGGAAGATCCATGATTTGAGAGTCCTTTTGTATTGGGGAATCATATGGGCTTTCTTCTTGCTTCTTGACTTCTTTTTCTTGATTTCCTAGGTGAGTTCTTGCAAGGATTTCTGCAACATCATCAACAAGCTCCTTTCTTGGCTCATTTGGGTTAGTTTCATCAAATGCAACATGTATAGACTCTTCTATGGTCATAGTTCGTTTGTTATAAACCCTAAAGGCCTTACTATGTATAGAATAACCAAGAAAGATTCCCTCATCAGATTTTGCATCAAACTTTCCCAAGTTATCCTTTCCATTGTTTAAAACAAAACATTTACATCCAAAAACATGAAAATGTGAGACATTTGGTTTCCTTCTTTTGTATAATTCATAGGGGGTTTTCTTTAAAATTGGCCTTATTAGAGCCCTATTCATAACGTAACAGGCGGTGTTAACCGCATCCGCCCAAAAATACTTAGGAAGGTTGGCCTCATTAAGCATAGTTCTTTCCATTTCTTCTAAAGATCGATTTTTCCTTTCTACAACATCATTTTGTTGTGGTGTTCTAGGGGCTGAAAAATTATGCTCAATGCCATGTTCATCACAAAACATTTCAAATTCATGGTTTTCAAATTCGTCACCATGATCACTTCTTATGGATGCAATACAAAAACCTTTTTTGTTTTGGATAACTTTAGCAAGCTTTTTGAATAATTGAAAAGCATGATTTTTGTAAGATAAAAACAATGTACATGTAAACTTAGAAAAATCGTCCACAATCACTAAGGCATAGTAATTCCCACCAAAGCTCATAGTTCTAGAGGGACCAAAAAGATCCATGTGCAAAAGTTGTAGAGGTCTAGAAGTTGAAACCACATTTTTAGCTTTAAAAGAGACCTTTACTTGTTTTCCCTTTTGACATATATCACAAAGTTTGTTTTTTTCAAATTTGAGCTTTGGAAGACCAATTACTAGTTCTTTATAAACTAATTTGTTTAAGTGATCCATGTGAATGTGAGCAATTCTTCTATGTCATAACCATGAATTATTTTCTCTAGTCATAAAGCAATTAGCATCATTTGAGGAAATGTCATCAAGGCTAATCATATATATGTTATTGACCTTATGACCAATAAACCTAACATGTTTATCATCCTTACCCTCAATTATGCAATAATTTGAATCAAATATTACTCTATTCCCCTTATCACATAATTGACTAATGCTAAGCAAGTTATGTTTGAGTCCTTCAACAAGTAAGACATTATCAATGGATGAGGAAGGAATCTTACCAACTTTACCGACTCCAAGGATCTTTCCTTTGTTATTGTCACCATAGGTCACATGTCCATTCTTCTTAGGAACAAGGAAGGAGAACTTGGAGCCATCACCAGTCATGTGCTTGGAGCATCCACTATCAAGATACCAACTTGAACTTTTGGTCTTCAAGCACACCTACAACACACATTCAAGTTTTAACATTTGGTCCCCAACATGTCTTGGGTCCTTGTGTGTTAGAAATAGGCATGGTGCCTTTAGGAACCCAAACCATTTTAGTTCCTACTTTGGTGTTTCTTTTCTTTGTAGCATTACATATAGATGCACTATGTCCTTTCTTTCCACAATGAAAGCATTTGATAAAGGGGGTACTTGAAGTTTTAGATGGAACAAAGAAATTATTGTAGGATTTTTTATGGTTATTTGGATTATATCCCAAACCGGCTTTTTGAAATACACATCTTTGTTTCCCTAGTAACATATTCAAATTATCTCTTCCCATAGTAAATTTTGCAAGAGTGTTTTTCAAGTCCTCAATTTCAATTTCATATTCTTTACATGAAGAACAAGATGAGGGTGTGGATGCATTTTCATGTGAAGAACAAATCATGCATGATGAGTTAGCATCGATAAGTCCTAGAGTCTCATTTTCAACTTTGAGTTCTTCAATCTCCCTGGTTAAAATAGAAATTTTGTTGGTCATTAAGGAGATTGTTTTGTTGGAAGTTAAAACCATTTTAGTGAGCCTCATGGATTCATCATGCAATTCTTGAAATGCATCTTGCAATTCACTATATGAAGGAGATAGTTCAAGATTAGATGAGGTTACCTCGGTTTCGCTTTCCTCTTCTTCTTCTCCATTTGCTATAAGGCAAAGGTGGGCTTCCTCATCCTCCGAGTCATCGGTGGAGCCCATATCGTTGTCCTCCCAAGCGATGTATGCTCTTCTTCCTTTCCTTTCCTTAAAGGGCTTCTTTTCAAACTTCTCTATCTTCTTTTGATAAACCGGACATTCTATCTTCATGTGTCTAGGTTTTTCACATTCATAGCAAGTTGGAGTAGAAGAGGTTCCTTCTCCCTTTTGAAATGACTTTTTAGGAGGGAAAGGTGGTCTTCTTTGAGTTCCTTTCTTTTTAAGAAATCTTCTAAATCTCTTAACAAGAAGGCTGAAGTTTTCTTCATTCATTTCAAGATTATCAATATCGTCTTCATCATCTTCATCCTCATTATAGATAGTTGAAGAGATGGCCTTGAGAGCAATCCCCTTTTTCTTCTTGTCTTGTTCCTCATTTTGGTTTAGACGATTTAGTTCCAGCTCATGCTCTTGAAGCTTTCCAAAGAGAGTGGCTAAGGTCATTGTGACAAGGTTTCTTGACTCCGATATGGCTGTTACTTTGGGTTGCCAACTCCTACTCAAACATCTCAAGATTTTGTTAATAAGATCTTCATTGGCAAAGGTTTTTCCCAATAAAGCAAGATGATTAATTATATGAGTAAAACGTTTTTGCATTTCTTGAATGCTTTCCCCTTGGTTCATTCTAAACAATTCATATTCATGGGTGAGTGTATTTATTCTAGATCTTTTTACTTCACTTGTACCTTCATGGGTTACTTGCAATGTATCCCACATTTCTTGAATGGTCTTACAATTTGACACCCTAAAGAATTCATCATACCCTAAAGAGGTAGTAATGATATTCTTGGCTCTCAAGTTGTATTGAACCTTTTTCTTGTCATCATCAGTCCATTCATTTCTTGGTGTATTTATTCTAACACCATCAACTAGACGTGTGGGGATAAAAGGACCATTTTCGACGGCATCCCACACATCAATATCAATAGCTTCAAAAAAAATCTTCATCCTTTCTTTCCAATATGCATAACCGTCCCCATTGAAAAAAGGAAGCCTATTTATAGAAGAACTTTCATTAGAAAAACCATTTGAAGCCATCTTTACTCTTGAAGTGGCTAAGCTCTTTATACAAAAGTCTAGCTCTGATACCACTTGTTACCAAGTGGCTTCAATACTCAAGAGGGGGGGTGAATTGAGTTTTTAAAACAAGTTCACAATTCTTCGCAAAATACTTGACTATTGAATTTCGTTGAAGCTATTTACTAATTGAAATGGATGAATTGATAAGAACAATATATATTGCTTAATAACCAACCAAGAGAGAATTAATCAAGCAAGAATATAAGCAATGCACAAATATAAAGAGAAGGGTTTAGAGAATCAAACACAATGATTTATCCTGGTTCAGCCACCAATCCACTTGTGACCTACGTCCAGTCCTCAAGCAACCACTTAAGATTTTCCACTATATCTTCATGCTTCAATAGGTGCTTGATGACCTTTACAAACTTGAGCCCTCAACTCCTTGGGATGCCTCACCCTTGAGCTTGAGTCTCTTCAAACAAAGGGATGCCTCACCCTTTACAAATTGAAGGGATACCTCACCTTTTCTCTTATACAGAAATTATGATTGATATTGAGAAACTCTCACTAGAGTAGATGATACAAATTGAAGTTCTAAGAATGCTCACAAGGGATATCTCAAAGATTAGACAAAAACAGAGCAATGAGTGATTTCTGAGATTGAATTTCGTTTTGATGTGTTGCTAAGAGGTTTTAGGTTCAAGAACAACCATCAATGAAGCCCCAGCAACTGTATTTAAAGCCCATCCATTAAAAGAGTCGTTGGAGGGTAATAAAAGCCATGCATTTAATGCTTCTGATATAGCCGTTGGGCATGTCAGAATGCTGGTAATCGATTACAGGGTTTTGGTAATCGATTACATGAAGGTTAGAACGTGTTCTTGGCTTTCTGGGTTTGTGGTAATCAATTACAATACTTGTGTAATTGATTACACACTCTCTGTTTTATGGTAATCGATTACCATTTAGATGTAATCGATTACATGTCTGCCTTGAACATGTTCTTGCCTTTCTAGGCATGTGGTAATCGATTACCACACATGTGTAATCGATTACAGTACATTCAAAACTCATTTTTCAAGCCTGAAAAAGGATTCATGACATTCTTAATTTTTAGAAAACATAGATTTAAGTATTAATGAACATTGTTTGTCATGATCCAGGGTAAAAGAAGTTCTCTTTTAGGATTTATTCTTTGAAGAGCCATGTTGATCAAAAAGACATATTTTTGAAAAACCATTTGAGATATGTTGAGAGCATTTAACATTGATATTCTAATGCCTATATCTGAACCTCTTTATAACGCCCTTTGATCTTGATTTTCTCTTTTACTCTTGATCTTCATCTTTGTCTTTGTTATCATCAAAAACTAATCGACATGTTTCATGACATATGCATTCACATAAAGATCATAATGCTAACTTGTTTGCTAAGGTGTCTATGACAAAAAATATAATGTTTATGTTGAATCTTAATACAATTGAAGCAAAGTGTTTGAAGGTTAATGTTGAAGATGAAGCATGGCGTTGACATATGCAATTTGGTCACTTGAATTTTGAAGCACTTAAAGCCTTGAGAGAAAAGAAGATGGTGAAAGGGATGCCCTCAATTAATCATCCTAATCAATTATGTGAAGCATGTCTCCTTGGCAAACATGCAAGAGAAAGCTTTCTAAATGAGGCAACTACAAGAGCAACCAATCATTGCAACTTGTTCACACCGATGTGTGTGGCTTAATCAATCCTTCCTCATTTGGTAAAAATAAATATTTTTTACTTTTTATTGATGATTATAGTAGAAAGACTTGGGTATATTTTGTAAAGCAAAAATATGAAGTATTTGTAGCCTTTAAAAATTTCAAAGCTCTTGTAGAAAAAAAGAGTGGTTATGTAATCAAATCTCTAAGATCCGATAGAGAAGACGAATTTACACATAAAGAATTTAATGAATTTTATGAAACAAATAGAATTCGTCGCCCTCTAACGGTTCCTAGATCTCCACAATAAAATGGTGTAGCAGAGAGAAAAAATAGAACTGTTCTTAATATGGCTAGATGTATGTTAAAAGTCAAAATTATGCCTAAAGAATTTTGGGCCGAAGCTATTTCTTGTGCAGTTTATTTGCTCAACTACTCTCCAACAAAGAATGTGAAGGATCTAACACCACAAGAAGCATGGAGTGGGACCAAACCCAGTGTTAATCATTTGCGAGTTTTTGGAAGTGTTGCTTATGTTCATGTATCCAATCAAGGGAGATCCAAGCTAGATGATTGAAGTGTGAAGCATGTTTTTATTGGCTATGATCCAAATTCCAAAGGCTACAAGTTGTACAACCCAAGCAATGGCAAGATAGTTGAGAGTTAATGTAACACTCACCTTAGGATATCACATTTCATACCAACTCGTTAGATATTCTTTACCCAAGTTATAAAATGTTCAAATATTGTTGCAATACTGATTTCAAAATTTCTTTTTTATAGATAACATAAACTTTACTGAATTAGAAAACACAAGATATAAAGACTAGATAAAAGACATTTTTTAACATGGATTCGTAATATCTTCATTACATAAACCATATAAAAACTCGACCTGAGCCAAGTTCACAATCTCTAAAGATAGATTCCCTAACTGGGAATGTCTCGACGGATAGAAATCCGAGCAAAAGATATCTCGGAGTCATCCTTAGGAGTATAGTGAAGATCATTCCACAACTCCCTAATAAGTAAAATGAACTCTGCATAAGTAACCGTAAAATAAGAAGTAATGACTGATGGGATTTAATTATAATTAAATGTTTTAACCCAAGTGTAGGTTGTCTCAAGTAATAAAGTCTCGGGAGTCCGAGGTCGATCCACAGGGAATTGATGAAGGGAAACTAATTAATTGAGGTAAAGAGAGTATTTGTCACAAAATTTAAGATGATTTAAGTTGTTCACAATGAAAAAGATTTGCTTGGGTTAGGAGATTCACTCTTAATAATAAATTAAGAATAAGATTATTTCATTTTATAACTCAATTGAAATTATGCATATTGAAAATTCCAATCGGAAGATTTAGCATTCAAAGTTCAATCATGTAATTATATTATGATTCCAATAATTATTGACTAATACTTGTAAATCGTCAAAAGCATCCAATGTGCCAATCCTATTGTCTACAATGGATCAAGATATTCATTATACAAGAATAGTATTTAAATTAATTGGAAACAACATATAATACATATAAAAGTCACATAAAAATATATCATTTAAAACACAAGAAAGAAATAAATGTAACCTCAATTTATTATTAAAAGCTTCACTCTTTCACCTAAGCTAGATGAAAATTAATTACACATGAGAAAGAAGAAAATAAAAGAAGAGAAAAAGAACAGAGCCGAGACAACAGAGAGAGAAATTCTCTCCCCCCGGGACGGCCATTCCTTCGGCGGCGCCTCAATTTATAGACAATTTGAGGTCACTGCATATGCATATGCAGAACTTGCACAAGAATTTTCACGTGATGCTACAAAAGGTGCTACGATGATCTACATACGATATCGTGATGCTACGGTGCTACGAATCGCTACTACTGAAGACTTTGTTTGCGTTGCCGACGTCGTGCTACAATGATCACAAGATCTTGCTACAGTACCTAGAATTTTTTTTTTTTTTTTAGAAAATCTTCTATGCAACCACTTCCATTCTTCGATCCTTTGCATTTACCTAGTAAAAATACATAAAAATACATAATTACAACACAATTTAAAATACTAAAAATATAACAAAACTCAAGAACAAACCCAATTAAAAAGATTAAAAAGAATGAAAAACACACACAATGAACCGTAAAAATTGTAAGTTTTTCAGGTTCATCACACCCCCACACTTGAGCTTTTGCACTCCTGGGCAAAATATATAAGACCAAAGCTAGGAAATAACACTGAACTAAAAAGCTAAAAACTTAAAAGATTTAATGAAACAAGAAGAGCAACTAGTCATTCAAGGGAACAAAGCATTTTTTTTTTCAATATTTCTTCACATCTCAAACCATCAAGCAAGGAAATTTCAGTTTAAAAAGAATAAATCAAGAATGAAAGATCCTCACAAGATTTACTCTCAATCCCTCTAGTGTTTAAAATGGTAGATATTTCACTCGATTCAACCCATGAAAAATTGCACTACCATAAGCTTGCTTATCTTCTACTTCTCCACTACTTAGAACACATGCACACAAAAATCAAGAGGACTTTATTCAAGGTTGTAACAGGGTCATGGTAAAGGAAAATGGATAATATGGACATGAGAAGATAAATACCAAAGAGAATAAAAGAGCATTATGGTACAGTTAGAGTGGAAAAGATATTTGAGAATATTCATCAATAAGGACAATGACCAATATCTGACTAATGTTTTGTTGAAAATTAATCCCTAAATTGATGAGTTGAATTCATTTTTAGGCATAAACCTTCTCCTTCTCTTCCTGTTATTTCCAAGCATCTATCTTTATTCTAAATATGGATATGTCACATAGTGTATCAGATGGTCGGTTTTTTCTTTTTCTTTTTTTTTCTTTTTTTTTTACACATACACACACACCCCCACACTTGTTTAAGAACAAAGTTAATGCTCTCTGATTCCCTAAGGTCAGGTAAAAACATGTTTTTTTTTAGGGCACGTAATAAGCTAAAAACAAGAACTGGCCAAGTAGGCTCAAAGGGGTTATACAAGAGAAAATATACAAGGATGGCTATTTGGTCAAAGTAGTTATTTTAAAATGCCTCAATCATATTTATGTATGCATGTGAAAATGTAGCCTCAAAAAGAATCAAAGCAAGTTCTAGAGTAACAATTTCACGAGTGAAAATCACACAAGAAAGAAGAGAATGGTACAAGTGTTCAATCCATTCATCAATAGGCTCAAAATCTCACAGGGCATATTTCTATCATTCTCAATTCACAAATTTAACATTCAAATCCAAGCATGTGATTTTTAAGAAAGAAGAAAATTTATGCTATGACCCAAGATATGCTTTTTGCTACTTCTAAAACTTTTTTTTTTTTTTTTTTTCTTTTTTTTTAATTAGAATTTAAAAGACAAAAACTTTGTTACTTCTACAAATTAATACTAGTTAAATACTAACTAAAAACTCCTTACTCGCCACCAATTAAGATGCGTCTCAAGAGTAAATCACCGCAAGGGCAAAATTACTCCTTACTCTACCACCCTTCATTAGTTTAGTAAGTTCTTGACAATCATATCAAACATTCCACAACCGTATTTTTTTTTTTTATTATTTTTTTATAAAACTATCCTTTCCCCAACTAGATCACAACAAGTCCGCAATGTTAAAATATAGATGAGTAAAGGATAGAAGATATTACCTATTTGAAGAAATCTAACACAAATTGAAACAGAAACAAAGTACGATAAATAAATAAAATCAAACCCATTAAAGATGAAGTGTCGATCTGCTTTCTTTTCTTGCCGCTTCCCTCACTGCTTCCTGATGACCAATCTATCTGAGCTAGGACTTTATCAGGTTCATAAACAAAAGCTTCTAATTTATCAATCAACTCATCAATAGTGGAGGCAGAGATAAGAAGTTTTCTTGCCGAAGGAGTGATAAATTGTTGTTCCACAGCTTTATCAAGAAAAAATAACAAAAGATCAAAGAAATTATTAACATTCAACAAACCAATGGGTTTATGGTGGATGTTACTGTTCGAAGAGACAATTTGAAAAATTTCTTCCAAAGTACCAAAACCACCTGGTAGGGCAATAAATGCATCAGAGTTGTCAAGCATTTTTTTCATTCGTCCATGCATAGATGATACCTGGATTTCTTCTCCAACTGTCTTGCCAGTGATGTTATTTTGAGTTAAAGGTTTAGGAATGACACCTAAAACCTGACTGCCTGCTATAAATGCAGAGAGTGATATAGCCCCCATTAACCCACGACAACCACCCCATATACAACATGAATATTCCTTGCAGCAAGTGTTCGACCAAGAACGGTAGCTGCGTTTGCAAACTCTAAACCCTTCCCATAACTTGACCCACAAAAAACACAGACATTTTTAATATTACGAACAGGAGGTCCCATAATTTCACCTTCCTTTGAATGATTTTGAGTTGGAAGAAAGTGAAGAGAATGGAGTGTTTAAATAAGAAAAAGAAGGGAAAAAGTAATCATAGCACCTATATGGGTAGGTTGGCTGTTGTCAGAAAGGTTTGAAATTAAGAAATACGATTTTTTTTTTTTTTTGTTTTGTTTTTTTTTTTTAAACTTTTTTTTTTAACTTCAAGAAAACCATCAGAGTAAAGAAGTTTAGAAACCCCTGAAGGATCCTGCTCAAAGGATCGTCTGTCCAAAAATAATTATAAAACAAAATCATACAAAGATAAAAGAAATATAATAAAAAATGAGAACATCCTGTATGTACAGTTTTCATGGCGTATCTTTATACTGCGCGTCATGAGTGCAGTAGTGGCATGTATTTAAGTTGCGTGTCACCAGTGCAACATATGAATTCCACAAGGATTGCCGAACCGACAACAAGTACCTTTGAATCCTTTCCGTCCTGCTTACGGAAGAACAACCCTTTATCTTCCTGCAAACCTAATTAAAGGCCTGTATTCTAAGAAGATGGTACCTAACCGCAGCCAGTCAGAACACACCATAGAGACCTACTAATTAAAGTAAGTATACAGCTCAGCTAACAGTTTCCGTTCATTGTAAAGACGGGACGCTTCTTTCTGTCTATCAGTGCTACAGAGCCTTGGTTCCAAGAACTGGGAATGTAGCACACGGCTCTCTACAGAGCATGACACACGAACTTTATTTATATACTGGCGTGTGAAGGTCTTCTCCTGAGTCTATGACAGGACGGGCATCCGCCCGGGGCTCCTAATCTAATTAAAGATCAAGTACAACCGTAGTTTCGCCCTCTATTTTTTTTTAATTGATTTTTTTTTCTTTTTTTTTTTTAAGTTTTTAGAAACATGATGAAAGATGGGTGTATACTTACTTGAGATTGGGATGGAGGTAGTCTGCTCTTTCGGCTTTGTGCCAAAGCATTGTTGACCAAGATTAGACCCATTCAAGACCAAATAACATAGGGCTCCCAAAAGGGACAAGTGGCCATAATACGACCGTTTTGCCTCACATGTGGGATACAATCTACCTTCTTTGTTTTCCAATTAAGAAGGATGAATCAAGATGCATGCATTTCCCCATTCACGTTGTGTGTTACCAAAGCCAAAACCAAGTTGTATTCCTTTTTTTTTTTAAAATTGTAATCTCTCTTTTTTTTTTTGATTTTTTTGTTGGCCGACACTATTTACATCCCCATACAAAGGCTCCAAATCGGGAGGCACTTAAGCCGACTCAATAAAAATACAAACAAAATACTAAAAACTTACCTTAGCTTTGGTAGACAGAATCTTCTACCAAAGTCTCGACTACATCTGGATCTTTTAACTCAAGTTATGGCTTCAACTGCTGACTATTTACCTTCCTCCAATTTAATTTCATGAGAACAGACTAGGGGACGACCACATTTTTTATCAGGAAAACTCCAACCTTTATTAAACAACTTCTTAAACGTTGGATGCCATCCCCGAGTGTCATGATCCTGAGTTAAATAAAAGTTAGTGCAAATATCAAATACATTAGATGGATTGCTGATAAAATTAAACTCAGAATTAACAAGAAGATTCTCAAGGGGTTCAAAGGTTGTAGAAAGTTCCTTCTCTATGATTGAGTCAATCATGTATGTTTGGTGACCCTTGTCATTATTTTCTTGCTTAACAGGATTCTTTGTCACCTCAGGTTCCTTGGGTAACTCGACATTACTACTATCTTGATTCTTTTTCACATCTTCTAGCTCATTTACACTCAAGGAGTTCATCATTCTAGACACTAGGCTCTTTATCTCCTTACTTTCTTCAACAACATCTTTGGGATTTAGTTGAGGTTGAGAAGAAAATTTTTCTTTTTCGTGAATGGTGAATGCAGAAGCAAGTTTAGCAAGAGTGTCTTTTATGTCAATCATGGTTTGAGTGGTTTGTTTATTGATGACCTCTTGCTTTTCTATGAATGCATGCAAAGTTCTTTCAAGATTTTTCCAATATGATGGGACATAAGGTGCATATCCTTGAGAATTTTGAGAATCCTGTTGTGCTTGAGGAGGTGGTGGTTGCATGAATTGTGTCTGAGTATTGTTCCTCCAAATAAAGTTAGGATGATTTCTCCATCCCTGATTGTATGTATCACAAATTTCTTCATTTTGCACAGATTTGATTTCTTTTGCTTTTCTTAATTCCATAGCTTCAATCCTTCTAGCCAAACTAGCATACCTTGCATTTAGATCTTCTTCTTGACTAAGATGATATTTTCCTTTTCCTGCATTTGTAAGGTTATATCTAATTGAATTTTCAGAAGGATTAGTTTCATACCAAGATTGAGAATTTTCAGCCAAATGATTTAAATAATCTAAAGCATCTTCAGGTTCTTTATCAAGAAACTCACCATTACACATCGTTTCCACAAATTGTTTAGTTTCAGGTGTTAAACCTTCATAAAAGAAGCTTATAGTCCGCCATTTTTCAAAACCATGATGTGGGCAAGAATTTAACAAATCTGTAAAACGTTCCCAACTTTGAAAATACGTTTCATTTGAATTTTGGGAAAAATTTTGGATTTGTCTTTTCAAAGCATTGGTTTTATGTGTTGGAAAAAATTTCTTTAAAAACTCACCTTGCATTTCTTGCCATGTGCTAATTGATCTTGGTTTCAAAGTATTAAACCAAGTTTTTGCTTTATCTTTCAAAGAAAAAGGAAACAGTTTAAACATAACAGTCTCTTCAGTGCAATTTTGATCATTGAAAGCAATACAGACTTCTTCAAATTCTTTTAGATGAAAATATGGACTTTCAGATTCTAAACCATGAAAATCGGGAAGTAAAGAAATCATACCTGGTTTAAATCTAAAATTATTAGCAGTAAGTGGAAAGATAAAACATGATGGACTAGAATTTCGAGGTGGTTGCAAATATGCACGCATAGTTCTCAATGGTTGATTTCCTTGTTCATCATGTATACTTTTAAATTCAGCCATTGTGTTAATTGTGTGTGATTGTGATTCAAATAAATCACTATATAAATTACTTGGATTAATTTTAATCAAACGTCCAGAATTTGAATCACGATACCAGTTAAGCATAAATATGTGACATAAAATAAAAATAGTATACAAGTAGGCGGTATACACCGGCCGTTAAATATTAAGTAGGATGTGGTATAAACCACCACCCAAAAATAAAAAAAATAAAAATACAGAAATTAAAATACAAAAAATAAAAATGACAAAATTTAAAAGTTAGATTGCTTAAAATAAATGACAAATTTAAAAGTTAGAAAAGTTAGATTGAGAAAAATAAATGACAAATTTAAAAGTTAGATAAGTTAGATTGCGAGAAAAATAAAAATGACAAAAAAAAAAGTTAGATTAGA
The DNA here is from genome assembly GCA_029884605.1 of Ormosia emarginata. Taxonomy (NCBI): domain Eukaryota; kingdom Viridiplantae; phylum Streptophyta; class Magnoliopsida; order Fabales; family Fabaceae; genus Ormosia; species Ormosia emarginata. The sequence continues at coordinate 17,410,675 of JAQQTP010000074.1, read as the reverse complement.
AATTAAAAGTTAGATTACGTAAAATAAATAAATAAAAAAAAAAGGCGGTATACACCTACTTAAATAGTAAAAAGGATGGGGTAATTAACCACCACCAAATAAAAAAAAAATTGCGAGAAAAGTAAATTACAAGAAAATAAAAGGAGAATTAACCCCACTGAGTTAATATATACAAAAGGTTAAATTTTTTTTTTATTATTTTTTTATTTTTTTTATTTTTTATTTTTTTTTTAATATTAACTATTTACTATTTACGTTACTATTTACTATTTACTATTTATATATATAAAATATATATATATATATATATATATAATAATACTAGTTAGTATATTAGTAAATAAATAAATAAAAATTGAAAAGAGTAGAGGAAGAATATACCGACGGTGAAGTTTATTTACGAAAAGAGAACCTCAATATATTAGAACTTCAAATCAAGTCCCCAGAATGCGCTAAAAAACTTGATGGGATTTAATTATAATTAAATGTTTTAACCCAAGTGTAGGTTGTCTCAAGTAATAAAGTCTCGGAGTCCAAGGTCGATCCACAGGGGAATTGATGAAGGGAAACTAATTAATTGAGGTAAAGAGAGTATTTGTCACAAAATTTAAGATGATTTAAGTTGTTCACAATGAAAAAGATTTGCTTGGGTTAGGAGATTCACTCTTAATAATAAATTAAGAATAAGATTATTTCATTTTATAACTCAATTGAAATTATGCGTATTGAAAATTCCAATCGGAAGATTTAGCATTCAAAGTTCAATCATGTAATTATATTATGATTCCAATAATTATTGACTAATACTTGTAAATCGTCAAAAGCATCCAATGTGTCAATCCTATTGTCTACAATGGATCAAGATATTCATTATACAAGAATAGTATTTAAATTAATTGGAAACAACATATAATACATATAAAGGTCACATAAAAATATATCATTTAAAACACAAGAAAGAAATAAATCTAACCTCAATTTATTATTAAAAGCTTCACTCTTTCACCCAAGCTAGATGAAAATTAATTACACATGAGAAAGAAGAAAATAAAAGAAGAGAAAAAGAACAGAGCCGAGACAACAGAGAGAGAAATTCTCTCCCCCCGGGACGGCCATTCCTTCGGCCGGCGCCTCTGAATTTATAGACAATTTGAGGTTACTGTGCATATGCACAGTAACTTGCACAATAATTTTCACGTGATGCTACAAGCTACAAGAATCGCTACTCGTGATCATGCCACAAGAATATCGTGATGCTACAAGTTTCTACAAGATTTTTTGCTTGCGTCGTGCTGACGTCGTGCTACACAGATCTTGCTAAGATCTAGAAATTTTTTTTTTTTTTTTAGAAAATCTTCTATGCAACCACTTCCATTCTTCGATCCTTTGCATTTACCTAGTAAAAATACATAAAAATACATAATTACAACACAATTTAAAATACTAAAAATATAACAAAACTCAAAACAAACCCAATTAAAAAAATTAAAAAAAATGAAAAACACACACAATGAACCGTAAAAATTGTAAGTTTTTCAGGTTCATCAATGACCCCATGGCGGGTCTTACTTACAGATAAAGTAAATATCACCACAATCTATATACTCAGAGTCCCAATGGACACACCAAGCAGCAGCGCCTTCAAGAAACTATAGTCTAAAGAAACCTAGTCGATTCCTCCTTGTCGTCATCGTAGTCTTCACAGATATAGGCATAAAATAGAAACAGATAGAACAATACAGCAAAGAGGTGAGATCCCCTACATCGCATACCAATATGGCAGCAAGGAAACGACAAACATGCCAACACAGTTCAACATATATTCTATACAATAACATAAATCAGTAAATATTTTCATAATATTTAATAAGTAAATAGTCTGATAAACTTGTATCACAATATCAGGCATAATGATAACACCACAATAATATTACATCACAACAGTGTAAATGCTGATTATGCATATGCACGATGTGTATGTTGACCATCCTTATGCACAATGCAACCAGTTCCTACATCACAATAGTGTAAATGCTGATTATGCATATGCACGATGTGTATGTTGACCATCCTTATGCACAATGCAACCAGTTCCTACTCCATGGAGTTAGACTCAAATTCAAAGATGAATGTTCCAGAAGATCTATCCCCCCTAAAAGACAGTCTATGCCGGATCATGAAAAGCAATAGTGTCTGTCGGGCTATTAGTGTGTTGCAATCGGTTCATCACGGCCAAGGGTATATATATATATAAATATAAATATAAATATATATATAAATATATATATATATATATATATATATATATATATATATATATATATATATATATATATATATATATATATATATATATATATATATATATATATATATATATATAGTGATAACATAATCACTCGTGATAACATCATCACGAAGCGAATCATCATACGACGTCCCCCAGGATCTATCAAGGTCCCACTATCCTGTAAGTTCCAGGCCACTCTTTAAGCATAAAATGCCACAATTGTCTAATACCGTTGAACTGTTCCTAATGATATTAAATCAACCGCCCATACAATTGTCTAATACCATTAGTATCAAGGATATTATTATATAACCGCCCATACAGCTACATAATACCAAAGATCCAAACGGGTTCAGCACCTCGGTCCCACAAGCATAATGCTAAATCACAACTACTTAAATACAGTACGTTGGCTTTGTGGCATAACTTGTTGTTCCTTTCAATCGCGTAACAATATTATCGTATTTTCATATTTGCGTAACACTTTTATTATGTTTTCAAATCGTGTACTGATTTCTCAATGTTTTCTCAATCACGTAAATATTTTAAAATGTTTTCTCAATCGCATAACTAAAAATCATTGTTTTTAAATCGAGTAAGAGTTTTTCTGTGGATTTTTAATCACGTAAAATATTTTAATCATATTCTAAGCTTAAATTAAAACTTTTCTCATTTATTATCAAAATTGGACTTTAATTCCAATATTTCCTTAATAAATCATTGTTATGTAATATTTCCAACATTTTCTCTCTAAACCTCCTTTAATAAATATTTCCAAACATTTTCCATAAAAACGTAACTTATTTAAATTAATTCAAAATATCTCAAAAATATTTGTTCATTACTCTCAATAACACTTTAAATAAAATACTTTAAGTTCCAACCATCCTCAAAAATCATTTCCTTGCTAAAACTTCTCTAAATAATATTTTCTATTACTTTCTTCACAAAATTTTACACTTCCTTGATTTAATTAAATACTATAGTTCAAAGTTTCCTAACGTGCTCAAAATTTTAACTCATAAATCGATTTCCCATCATGACCTTAATTCATTAATTTAATTAATTCTAAAAATCAATTTACTTTCTTTTTACATCTCAAAATTCACTAACTTGAGTTCTTGTTAATAAATCCTTCAAGACTACCCTTAAGAAAATATTTTTGATCTAAAACACTAATTCTTGGCATGTTGGCCGAAAACCAATTGATTTTCCATAACCAAATATTTATGCATTTCCTATCTCATTTTTCTTTGTAAAAATCTTTAATCCAATTACTTACCATCTAAAATCCACACTTAGTAAAATATTTCAAATGATTTGTTCCAAAATTCCTCATGGAGGCCGTGTACCCCTTGGTTCTTAGAAAACAACATAGTTTTCCTTTCCATATGATTCTTACCATATATGCCACATATCTCATATGATATTTTCCACTATCACATGTTCATTCTTTAGATCATACTTAAGCATATTAAACATCCAATAATAATCTAATCAAAATCATACCATCTCACATATAAGTCATACTTAATTATCAAAGTAATAGTATCACATATAATCAAAAAGCAACCATGGAAATTTCATGCATACAATCAACATCATATAATTATACACAATCAAACATGCATAAATCAATAACCACACAATTCGAGTGAATAAATCCTCACATGGATTTTTCACTCACAAACACAAACAAATTCATTCCCTCACCACCACATATGGCTGATAAGGTTAATTTCCCTCTTACCTTGATTGATGCCTCCTAGCTTCTTGTAGAACTCTCTCTTTGTATCAAATTTTCACCACCAAGTAGATCTTATAATCAAAACAAATATATAAAAATTAGTATTTAAGGCTTGATCAAGATGACCATAGATCAAACATGGTCTTAGGATTTCCAAAAGTCAAGTAAGATATCAAGTTTCAAGATCTTTACCTTGAAACCCTAGAACTTAAATCCAAGAATCAAGCTTGAAGATGATAGAATTAGGTCTTGATCACAACATAAAAGTTGCTTAGAATGAAGTTTAGGATCAAGTGATGTGATTAGATGGAATTATGAGTGATTGGAAGGCAATTTTAGAGAGTGAGGCCGTGAGCAACACATGGAGAAAAAGGTAAGAGCTTTTGTGTTCTTTGCTTATTGGAAAGGTGAAGATGAATGAATCTTGAGAAGTTCACAACATGAAAGTGTCTTGGATTGATGAGAAAATTCAAGATATGAAGTTAAATGAAATTATGGAAAATTGGATGTAGTTTAGAGGGTGATGGCCGAATGCTATGGAGAAGAGAAAATGAGAGAATTTCTTGTGTTGGTTCTTGGTTCTTTGGAGAAAATAATGAGCAAATGAATAAGTGTAGTGAATAAATGAATATTGTCCCCTATTTTTTAGTGTATGACCGTAGGTTACATGTGCAAAGCCACCAAAATTGACTAAGTGAATTTAGTGTAGTTTCTTGAATATTTGCTAGAAGGATGACCAAGTGCATTTAGTATAGATTTCTTGCCCTCCAAAATGATGCATTGCCGTAAGCTTCCTTGAAGCATGCCACCATTGTTGACTATTTCTTTGCATTAAAAGATGATAGCTTTAAGATGTGATAGAAATGAAGTGAAATGTCTAACATTCAAGTGCATGGTCATGTAGTGCATAGGAAAGAAACTTAAGGCTTGATAAACAAGATAGAAACATTTGCACATGGCTTCACATGGTCTCACATGGCCTTGTTCTTCAAGTAGTCATCCTTTAGTCATTAGAAAATTCAAGAACATTCTAGAATAGCTAGGTGGCCATGTGACTCAATGGAAAGACTAACTAAACTTTGTTTTAATTTAATTCTTAATTACACTTAACTTAGATAATTAGTTCATCTAATTACTTTCAAGCTATCTTAGTTTGATTATTTAATTACATAATTAACTATCTAGTTACATACTTATGTCATGCATTTGTCATGCCTTCTAGATAACTCTAGATATTTCCTTGTAACAATAGATTATTAATTAGACTATTAGAGTAACTAAATTAGATTATTTAGTTTTTTAACTAATTAACCTAGCCATTTTTGTTGACTTTAAGCTATTGGTTAATAACTTGTCAAGCCACTAAATTTGACTACCAATAAAAGCTAGTGTCACATGGCTAAAGGCTATGAGAATTATTACACAAAGAATATAAACTACTACTCACAAATCAGTAGTTATTGTACAATGAATAATAAAATCACAGTAAAATAAAATTTTAATACTGTGTCTGGTTTCAGGTTTAGTAAGATCTTTCGGTCCCGCATTAACAGTATAAAATTTTCTGACCCTTGAAAAAATTTTATTTTTCTGGGCCCACCCCGGGCCCACAGACAGCCTAAAATAATATTAAAATAATCACAATCTCAAAAAAATGCACAAAATTCTCAAAAATCATCAAAATTATAAAATTCATATTTATGCTAGAAAAAATGAAATTCGAACATACTTGTTCAAAAATAATATTAAAATAATCAAAATAATATTAAAATATTCAAAATAATTAAAATTTCCCAAAAATTCATAAATATTATAAAACATATTTATTTCAAGAAAAACGAAAAATCGGGGTGCTACAGTCAAGATGTGAAGTTTGATGAAAAAGCCACTTGGAGATGGGAAGCACAAGAAGAAGGAAATTATGATTTCTTTCCATACTTTAAGATGAAGAGCAAGAGACCATGATGTCTATCCAAGAAGTAACTCCACCATCATCTCCCATTCATGAAGCATCCTCAACTTCCGAAGAAAGTTCCAGTGAAAGGCCAAGAAAAATGAGAAGTATTGAAGAATTATATGATGTAACTGAGCCTTTTGATTTGTTTTGCCTTCTTGTTGACAATGAACCTTTAGACATTGATGAAGCTTTCAAAGACAAAAGGTGGAGACAAGCCATGCAAGAGGAAATTAATGCCATTGAAAAGAATAACACTTGGGAGTTATCATCTCTTCCAAAGGGTCTTAAGGCAATTGGAGTTAAATGGGTGCTTAAGCTAAAGAAGAATGCGAAAGGAGATGTAAAGAGATATAAAGCAAGACTCATTGAAAAAGGATACAAGCAAAAGCATAGAGTTGACTATGAAGAAGTGTTTGAACTCGTTGCCCACATGGAGATAATTTGTTTGATCATTGCCTTGGCGACTCAAATGAGGTGGATGATTTATCAACTTGATACAAATTCCGCTTTCCTTAATTGTTTTCTAGAAGATAAGGTATATGTTGAGTAACCAATTGACTTTGTGATAGAAGGACATGAAGATAAAGTCTTAAGATTAAATAAGGCGTTGTATGGGTTGAAGCAAGCATCAAGAGCATGTAATAGCCATATCAACAAGTATTTTCAAGATAATGGCTTTGTTCGATGTGTTCATGAATATGTTATTTATGTTAAAGCATATGACAATGGAGATATTTTGCTTGTTTGTCTTTATGTTGATGATATCATTTTCATCGAAACTAATCTTACTTTGTTTGAAGGATTCAAGAAGGCTTTGGCACATGAATTTGAGATGACTGATATTGAGCTCATGTCATATATTATTTATGCCTAGAGGTGAAGCAAATGGAGGATGAAATCTTTATTTCTCAAGAAGCTTATGCAAAGGAGATTTTGAAGAAGTTCAATATGTTTGATTGTAACTCCGTGAATACATTCATGGAATGTAGAGTTAAATTGTCAAAGTTTGATGATGGAGTGAAAGAAGATCCCACTAGTTTCAAAAGCCTTGTAAGAAGCTTGAGATACTTGACTTCGACAAGACCCGACATTCTTTTTGCGATTGGAGTAGTGAGTCACTACATGGAATCATCTACTTATACCCACATGAAAGTTGCACGGAGGACTCTTCGTTATCTAAAAGGTACAATTAATTTTGGGTTATTTTATTCATTCTCTAATGATTTCAAGCTTATGGGATATTGTGATAGTGATTTTGCGGGAGATGTTGATAATAGAAAGAGTACTACCAATTTTGTATTCTTTATGAGAGATTGTGCTATTTTTTGGAGTTCTAAAAAATAATTCATTGTCATACTTTCAACTTGTGAGTTCGAGTATGTGGCGGCAACTTCTTGCACTTGCCATGCTATATGACTTAGAAGGTTATTGAAAGAAATTTATTTTCCACAAGAGGAAGCAACAAAGAATTGTATTGATAATAAGTCTGCACTATCTCTTGCTAAAAATTTAGTGTACCATGATTGAAGCAAGCACATAGACACAATGTTTTATTTTATTAGAGAGTATGTTGGCAACAAGGTGATTGAGTCTAAATATGTGGAGACATAATATCAAGTTGCTGATATTTTTACTAAGTTTCTCAAGTTTGAAGAATTTCAAAAATTGCGAGTAAGACTTGGAATGAAGAAGAAGACTTCAAATTAAGGGGGATTGTTGATTAAAAATAATAATAATTTGAAGTTAATAGAATTTTGGTAGTTATAAGACATTTGATGTGGTAGCTATTGAGTTATGAAAATTATGAGAATTACTGTATAAGTAACAAATAATTATGATGTGTCATTAGGGAGAATTATTTCATTGGAATTATGTAATTATAAGATGATTTATTTAATGAGTTAAAAGAAAATTACTATTATTAATTAGAGAGAGTTATAGAATGTATAAGGCGTTTTTCACTTCTATAAGTATCCTGTATATTTTGAAATTTGTTAAGAAGAAGAAATAAAAAATTTCAAATGTCTGTTATATTATTCTTTCATGCTAACATGAAGTACCTTTCTTACCATGCTTACTGCACAAAGTACATTCTATCGTGTCACTAAGCACTCTGCGTGAGATTAATTTCTGCTAAAGTATCTAATGGCGTAACCTAGAGACATCTGCTTTCAGTTAGATTCAAACTCTTGTACTGTAGGTAATGTTCGCCTTTGGTTCTTAACCTGGGAAAAGACGAAGAGAATGGGAAGTATTTGAGAATCCATTAACTTATCGTCTCTTTTTTCTCATATAAATTACTCAAAATTTTCGATACTGGCTCGCTTTTAATAACTTATGAATGAAGAATTCCACGCTGGTATATGGCAGGAAATAAATTTTGCGTTTTGTATCGATTGATTCATGCAGATAAGAGAAAAGTTCAAACATTAGACTTCCTCTTCTTAGCAGTAAAGATATGATACCTCCTTCTTTGTCAATCTATTACAAATATCTGCTTCTCTAACTATAGAAATAACACCATTTTCCTTGGCCTCCTGCTCTCTTCCCTCTCCGCAAAGCACATCTGCGACTCCAAGTTGTCTTCTCATTCAAGGGCGTGAAATGAAAACTGTTGGATCAGATCTTTTCCTATGCCTTTGTTCTTTTTTCTGGCAATGTTCTTGTCTTTCCGTCCAAAAAAACAAAACAAACAAACGTAAGCAATATCAAATTTACTTAATATTTAACACAGAAAATTATATATTCCCCCCCCCCCCTCCCTCCTGGGGCAAACAAAATATTTGAATCTAAGTTCTGATTAAATTTCTGGTCCTGTGGTTGATGTGTGAGGAAAAGCCAGGAAAAGCCGGAAGATTTGTATTCATTCTCCTAGCTAAGTGACTATGCATATGTCAAATCAATGATGGCCCCATAGAAATGAATCAAATGATACATTTTGGAGAAGAGGCAGGAAGAAATGATGCATTTTAGAAATGAATCAAATGGCATGCTAGTTAGTAAAAGGAAGGCTAGGGAACTTAGCAGACAATGGATGATATATACACGAAAAAAAAAATTCATACAGATTTTACACAATTCCATCACAACCATTCATTTTTCTTCTCTTTTCTTTCTCCTCCATTTTTTTCCTAACATGGTGGTCACAACAACCTCCCACTTTTTAACATTGCTTGCTCAAATGAGCATCTCAACCTCTGGGGACACAGCACACATTCATGATGATTTGCATGCCTACTGTAACTGTGGTTGGAATACTCATTTGAGCAAGAAACATTAGAAAGGGGACTCCACATTTCTCTACCTCCCTCTCCCTCTGTGTCTTTCTCACAGGCACACTTGAACAAGTACATGGTTATACCCAAAAGCCATTGCCCTTATACTGGACCTAGGTAAATGCAAGAAGGGCCACCACCAGCTTGCTATATGCGGATGGTTTGGGACCTTGGGTTATCAATAGCTTTTCGAAAATGAGAGGGCCACAAGGTTGGTCCTAATGACAAAGATACCTCAATCATCTTATTTAAAGTGGTTGAGAAGGGCACTGTTGTGGGTCTGGTTGAACATTTGACAGTCAGTTTAAGAGTTTATAATAGAAAGGACTTGTAGTTGTAGGTACTCATGGAATGGCAGCTAAAGACGGTTCAAGCCCAACAACCAAAACCAATGGCAGTCAAATTAAGCATGATCATAAGTCTTGAACCTAGGGTTAAAGACAAAAGCATCTTTTAACCATATTACATTGGGTCTACTTTCAGTTTTAGGCAGGCATCAAATAATTCAAAGTTGTTAAAGAAAATATTGATAAAAATGAAATTGCTGTGAAATAGTTCTGTAATTTAAGACTCAGTTTTAACTTCTATGAAATGTTTGGTCATCTGCTCCTGAAACCTTTCATTATTTTCTTTGTGCTATGCTCCTTATCATTATCATAAAGAAAATAGCTATCTAGAGAAAAGAATTTCTTCTGTATTCCAGGATTTTCTTTCTCTATAGAGCATTTGAATCCTTGCTTTTAAGAATGAATTGGAGGGAGAAAAAGAGTAAAAGTAGAATCATTGGTTGAGATACTTCCTGAAGCAAGAATTTTTCTTACTCCAGGAGAGAATAAGAATTTCTCTCTAGGAAATTTCCTTTTAGAATCTCAGAAGAACAATTTTCAAACCGGTAAGAAAAATTGATATAAAGTACATGCTTCATCATAGCTCAAGGTCATCCCCACTGTAGAGCACGACTTATCCTCAACTTCCTAATTTGGTTGGATAAGATCCTCACAAACACATAGGAACTGCAAGGGCAAATTAATCTCTTGGAGAAGTTAGACAAGTGGAAGTAAGGGGTGCCAAAGCTACTCACTTTGTTAGCTTATCCTCACCAAGACATAAAATAGTACAAGGGAAAATTAAAATCCCATGGAAAAGTTAGACTAGTGAAAGTAATGGGTGCCAAAGCTACCCACTTTGTTAGCTTCTGTATATGTGACGTGAAACTTGGAGCAGCAAGAATTTTTAGAGTGAATTGATCATCAAAAGCCTAAAGAGACCATTAAATTTTAATTGGGCGTAACTTTTGATTTCAGTGAAATTTTTAGCATTATTATATATCAAAAGAAAGTTCAGAAGAGCCCGTCGCCATGTCAGCAGGGTTTCACCAGGTCAACGTCGTTTTCGACCACAAAAATCACTGTTTCAATTTGTTTTGGGCCACTTTTCTATTTTTTGCCTTATTTTTTGTTATTTTTCGTTTGAATAATGCTATTTCACACGAAATTATTTTTGTGAAACGCCACAAGAATATAAAGACTGCATTGCAAAGGCTGTGTTTTGTTGCCTCTCCCACATATCAATATCACGTGAATAGTTTAAATAAATTCTATTAGTTAACACGTTTATGTATTAACTCACGAAAATGATTTTGTGGGAAATAGGAATATCCTTTTCGTTTTAATTGCTGCTCATGATTAGAGTTAGATGCCTTTAAATATGTGTATTCAGAACATTTTCATTCATTTCATCTTGAATACAATTTCTCAGAGTTTATCTTCAATCTTTGTGTTGTTTAATTTACATGTACTCGCCGCATCAATATGATACCTAGAGCTTGATATGTGGGCGTCCATTAGAAGGCAAGCTATTAAGTTTCACCAAAACGAAATAAACAAAGAGTGTAATTTTAATGCTGTGTCAAATCATATGATGTCGCCTCATTTAATGAGTTTGATTATGTTAACCACATGAAATGTCAAATTTAATAAATGTTGTGGCAACATATCAATGAGTAATAGTGAAACATTTTCACATTAATAGTGCATTAAAATTAAATTAATAAAAAATATTGTCCTCTAAGCATTTGTCACATATATATCAGAATTTTTTTAAAAAAAAGAATGAGTAAATATTGTTATTGACTCTTAATTCTTAACAAATTTTAGCTAAATTTAGTCAAAGTTTTCTGGTGTATAGCTTTACTCATCAAGCAATAATCTCTGTCTATTATAGTCACAAAAATTTCATCAAAAAAAAGATGGGTGTTAGCCGAAGGTTTCCTACTTTGACTTCCTTCGTGAGGATAACAAACATAATGTATAATGATTTTGATAACTTCCCTTGTTCTTTATCAACAAGTCTAAATGTGCAGGCTTTTGTAGAATTATCTTTAGACAAGTGAAGATGAGATGCTTGAGATAAGCTACTGGAAGCCAATCTGTACAAAGTCTCATCTCTACTTGAAGAATACAATGTGGTGACTCATGGAGTTTATTGAAGAGATACTACTTTCATGATATTTAGAATCAGGGGATGACTTGAAGAGTTCATTTGAGGAAGAAACTCAAGGAGGGAAATGTTAAGGATGCATGTGAATTGACGATATGTCTACTGAAAATACCATCAACAAGTTGCTGTCAAGTCTACTGATATATTTTTGTGATGAGATGCTACTATGATAAGACGTTTAATGAAAAACTTACGAGACACCAGATGAGTGTGAGGATTTTGCTATTGCATATGTTTTCTATCTAAACAATTCCATGAGATGCTAAAATGTTTCCAAACATCATTAAAATTCTTGTAATGTTCAGAAAAAGGACAAGGGAGATAGTTGGACCAATAAGAAATAACTACCTTTGGAAAATATATATCACTGAAAGACAAGTTGTCTTTTGTTGTTTTTTTTTTTCTGATTTGTCTTTGTATAGTTGCACAAAGGGGCTGCATACATCTTTATTCTCCTAAATATTTTACTCATATTCTTTGGAGAGAAGAAGAATGCAGAAAGGAAGAAGAAAAACCTCAATCCTTATGCTTTCTACGACAATTATTCGCCGTATCTTTTCTCGAGTTTATTGAGAGAAAAAAATAGTTGAGTGAAATCTTCTTTATCTATTGTAAAGCGCTCTGTGGCTATTGTTCTAGTTTGGAGAGGTTAGGATTAGAAAAAACTAATTGATGTCTAGCTTGGAGAGGCTATATAGGTTTTCAAAAAACTAATTGGTGTCTAGCTTCAAGAGGTTAGGGTTGAAGAAAACTACTTGTATCTAGCTTGGAGAGTCTATGGTTGATCAAAGAACACTTGGTTTATAGTGGAAAATCTCATCTTGGCTAGGGATTGGATGTAAATTCCACTAGTTGTTTAATCATACATGTTAAGTGTTTATTTGGCTATCAGTTATCTCATCTTCTTTCATGAGTTATTTTTATGTGTCTGCCTTGTGTTTTGGTGTTTTTGCATAAAGCTCTTATTGGAAGAGACTTTATTTAACCCTTATTCTCAAGTCTTTTTTAATCAACAATAAAAGAGAAATCTCCCCTCTTTATCACTCGGGGGATTTGAATTGTGACCTTGCTCTGATACCACATGTTGGATCAAGTGATTACCACTAGACCAAAAGTTATAACTCAAGGCAATGGTGCAACTTTATTTTGTTAAAGTTTCTCATAACCGCATTAAGCATTAAGGGGAATAAAGCCAACCTTCTCTCACACAGTGTCACTCGACAAATTTGAGCCCATGACCTTTCTTCGATACCACTTATTAGATCAAACATTTAGCACTAGGCCAAAATTTATAGCTAATAGCAAGGGTACAACTTTATTTCATTGAGGTTTCTTAGAACTACATTAAGCATTAATGAATTGCACTCATAAGAATTGATAGCTAATAGCTATGTAACATCCTTCGAAAGCTATTAGTCATAAGAATTGATATAGAAGTTCATTAATATTAGTGCTAGTTATTTGTTAATTTTGAAATTTTTCTGAACTAGTTTAGGTATGATGTTATAACCTAGGAGGTGGAAAAATTGCACATATTAGCTCAGAATTTAGCACAAATAGCTCAGCTGATGAAAATAAATAAAGAGAATTTATTTCAAGATCACGGATAATTAGAATGAACTATAGTAAATTTTAGAGATGGCATTTTTAATAACACATAATAAGTATTTAAATGCCAAATTAAATAGGAAAGTAACTTGAAAAATTATGAAATTTTGAGGAAAAGTCAAGTAAAGGATGGAGGTTATTTTTGTAATGAGTACAGGTTAAGGCAAATGCCTAAGAGCCTATTAACCTAATTTCTTAGGTATAACTTAACCTAAAGAAAAGTAATAGAGCTTAAGTGGTGGTTAACAGTGTATATAAAATTATGGAATGATGAGAATAAGGACTAAGAATCATAGAATTTTCTATAACACTTATGAAAGTTAGAAAACTTGATTATAGAAGATTAAAGTATTCTTAAAAGATACAACAATTTTCAGTTGAATTTCCATCCTTATCACTCCACTCCACTACCTCACTCCCTTCTCACTTTCTCTTCATTTATTCGACCAGAAACAAAAGAAAGAAAAGGAGAGAATAATAAGAAAATATAAGGAAAAGAAATAGAAAAAAAAAACAAAACAAAAAGAGAGAGAAGGTAGCAGAAAACGTAAAATAGAGAAAGAAAAGAAAAGGAAAGAAAAGAGAAAAAAGCGCAAGTTGGAGAACATGGGAAGGAAAAGAAAGAAGATGAAGAAAAAACGAGATGGAAACAAGAAAAAAGACTACAAGGGAGTCAAGGTAGGGGTTTTTGCTTATCTCTATCACTCTTTATCCTACTTGGTTTCTTGAACTTTGTATGGATGAATTGAAAGAGAAAGTTGCAAATGAGCATTATGTGTTGAGATGGAAATATGTGTGTTCTAGTTAGGATACAAGTGTAAACATGTTCTAAATCCAAAATAGCTTAATTGTGATGATGGATGATGCATGAAATCTCCTGTATTGAGTTTTTTAGCCTTGCTATATGGTGTTTAACTTGGATAGTTGCAAACAGTGGTTTTATAACATGAAACTTGAAGGAAAACAAAGAAGGAAACTGGTTCTGTCAGTTGCTATTCGAATAGTATAGATAGCTATTTGAAAAGCATTGCTGGGATTTGAGAATTGTAAGTTGTTGTTCGAATAACTTGTTCAAATAACCACTAGGGTTATTCGAATAATATAGTCCAAAAACAATAGAAATGGGGTGTTATTCGAATAAGCAAGGGCTTATTCGAATAACACAAATCAAGAATAATAAAAAATATGTTGTTATTCGAATAACTATAACACCACGAATTTCATTTTTTCTGAATAAATATAGGTTTTATAATTTTTGTTATTTTTGAGGATTTTTGCATATTTTTCTGAGATTGTAATTATTTTAATATTATTTTAAGTTGTATGTGGGCCTAAGGGCTGTATGTGGGCTCGAGGCAGGCCCAGAAAAGTAAAAATTTTCTGGAGCTAGAAAATTTTGTATTGCTGATACGGGGCCGTAGGATCTTACTAAACCCAAAACCGAAAACAGTTTTTAGAATTTTCTTTTACTATGTTTTTGTACTGTTTTATTTATTAGACAATAAAAATACAGTAGCTATTGTCCATTGGTTAATATTTACCAGAAAATATCTTGTATGTACCAATAGAAAGAAAACCTTAAGACTAAGCAAAGTGCTAGTCCAACATAATGACTATAACAACTTTATTAGGAGCCAATAGAAAGCCTAGTCAATATAGATGGTTATCATAACTTTAATGTAAGCTAATAAGAATGGAGAGCTTCCTTGTGAAGTCTTCATGTAGTCAACCAAAGTAGGCTTCTCCTAGAAGCACTCCACGGCCATGCAAGGTTAAATGGAGGGAAAATCCTTCAATTAATTCACTTGGTCATCTTTTCATTCAACATTCAAGAAAACCACACAAAAATCTCTCATCTTTCCTTCTGTCCAAGAATCCCATGGCAAGCACCCTTAGAAGACCAAATATCCACTAAATCATTTCACTTTATTCAAGCAACCAAGAACCAACACAAAAAAACTCTTTCCTTTTCCTTTTGTCGAACCTCATGGCCAAGCATAGGAAAACCACTCTTCACTCTTCTAAAATTTCATACAACCACACATCTTGAATCCTTAAAGCCATCCAAGAAACTTTGTAGTTGTAACCAACTTCAAATTCCATCATCTTCTACCTTTTCTTCAAGCTTCAAGTTTGAAGATTTTTGAGGTGAAGTACTTCAATCATCCTATTTCTATCTATTTAAAGTTTTAAACCATGATTTGAATCCATGGTTGTCTTAAAGAAGCCTTAGATGTTAATATTATGTGTTTATTTTGCTGTTTCAAGAATCAATTGGTGGAAAAAGCTTGAATCAAGGAGCAAAGTAAAGAGCAAGGGACTACATCTAAGGTAAAAGGGAGATTAACCTCATCAACCATGTGTTGGTGGTGAGGAGTGGATTTGTGTGTGGTGAAAAATTCATAAGAGTTTATTCACTTATTTGTTTAAGACTTTCCATATTTATGATTGTTTGGTGATTGGTATGCTTATTGCTTTGATAATATGTTTAAGTATGTGTTTATGATGCATGATGATTTGTGTATGTAATAAGATGTGATTTACATGACAAAGGAAAGCATGTTGGTTCCAAAGAACCATGGAGGCACACGCCCTTAAAATCATTTTTGGGAGCAAAAGATTCTAAGTTATTTTACTAATCATGGATTAGATGATTTAGAAATCAAGAAAATTAGATTAAAGGTTTTTAAAATTTAAAATGAAATAGGAAGTGACTAAATGAATGATTTTTTAAGAACAAAATGATTTGTGGTCAATATGCCAAGAATTAGTAGAATAGAACAAAAAGTATTTTTAAATATAATATTGAATGGATTAAAATAGCAAAGAATTTAAATTAAGGGATTTTGAGATATAAAAGCAAGAAAAGCTTATTTTTGGAATTAATTAAATTAGTGGATTTAGTTTATAAATGAGAAATATATTGGTGACTTGAAGTTTACTAACGTATAGCTCACTTGTTTGGTTTTGAAGTGCGTTAGGAAATTTTAGGCTAGAACAATTGATTTAAATAAATGAAAAAGCAATTTTGTGGGAAATAGTAGAAAATTTACGGAAAGGATTTCTTAAGTGAGAAAACGTGAAAAAATGAAGTTAGAAATTATATTAATTTTTGGAAAGTCCAAAATGATGTTTAGAATATTGAGAAATATTTTACGCAGTTGAAAAATGATGAAAAATATTTTACACAACTTAAAAATGTGATTTTTAAGCCACGCAATTTCAAAAATGTTGAAAAATCACTACGCGATTTGGAAAACGTTTAAATATTGTTTTGCAATTGAGAAAACATCAGAAAATGGCTATGCAATTTGAAAACGTAACAAAAGTGTTATGCAATTGTGAAAATATGATAAAAGTATTGTGTAAATGAGAAATGTAGTAAAAGTTACTGTAAGGCTGATGTACTGGACCTGGATATATCGGTGATATTATGTAATTGTATGGACTGTTATATAATATCTAATATTATGATATTAGACAATTGTATGGTCGGTTGTTCTAATCTCATTTGGGAACAGTCTAATGATGAAATTGAGTTATCATGTATCGAACAGTATATAGTCGGTGGCTATTATGGCCTTTGTTGCCTAGGAGTGAATGAGAATCGAATAGTGAGATCTATGATGGATCTTAGGGGACTGTAAGGCACGGTGATTCATAGTGATAATTGTTCACCTTATATGGCCATGATGAACCATTGCAACGCATTACGCGCCTGACAACACTATCTCTTTTCGTGCTTGACATAGGCTGTCATTGAGGCTGACAAATTTTCTGGGCCTTTCATCTCTGAAATTGTGATTAGCTCCATGGAGTAGGAATTGGTTCAGTATGCATACACAAGGTCAGTACATATATTGTTGTGGCATGGTCAATGTTCATACAGTGTGACATAATCATTTCATATATATTGATGATATCTATTATGATAAAACTATTACTGTTTATTTTACTGTGATATATGTTTTCTGGAATTGTTTATGAATTGATAACATGAATATAATTGTGATATCTGTATGTATGGAATGACTTTGTCATTCGTATCATTCTTTGCTACCATATTGGTATTGATGAAGGAAATCTCACCTCTTTGCTGTACTGTTTTGTTGTGTTTATATTGTTAAAATTTGTATAGTAGACAAAGCAAGCTTCTTAGACTTGACTGGAGGTAATATTCTAAGTTTGGTGACAACATCGAGGAGTGATTTTCCCAGTTTTGACAATGTGCAGTTTTGCAGAGGAACAGATATCTAGCGTGCCAAGATGGATGCGGAACGGAATAAGTATGTTGAGTTTTCTCGTTAGTGTTATTATTGTGCTATTAAATAGGACTACTATTTCTTTTAAGTCTGTAAGTTTTATGTTTACTGAATATTTGTTAAATATTATGTGGTGTCTATTATGTAAGTCTTAATCAATTCAATATGTTTTTAAATATTACCTACAACTTTGGTAAATTTTTATTTTCAATAAGAAAGAAGTTTTAACCCATATTTTAAATAATAAAATCTTTTATAATTTAATTCAGTCTTCTTTTGTTGAGTTGGAAAATGTGGCACCCGAAGGAGGGTATTACATTAGTTGGTATCAGAGCACGATTAGAGTCTTTTGAGGTATTGTGGTTAGGTTTGTCTTATTTTATTTGTGTGTTTCTCTATGTTTGGTTTCCGAAAGGAGACAATATTGCTTGAAATAGTTACTTTATTATCCGTTGTATTTTAAATTGTCTGTCTTTGAAGAAAGGAGATGGTTCATGGTAGACGTGGATGTATGGAAGCAAGACATAATGCTGACGATATGACTATAAATGTGGAAGAGATACGGAGAATGTAACACCCTTGTGGGGATGTCACATTTATGATGCAATAAAATAAAATAAATAAATATTACCCAAGTTACAAAACATTTGATACATAATTAATATGAGTTATAAAATTTTTCTTTTTATACATAATATCCTTAAATAAAATAACACAGAACATGAAATAAAACAAACTGTTATCGCACACATAATACACATATGATTTTGTTTTAAGTTATGCAAATAATTTACAACTACAAAATATTTAAATAAAGCAGTAAAGAGTTATTATACAATACAACATCATAAAGTGCCCAAGTGCATATCATAGATCCCTAACCCTCTGAAGGATCACTCTCAGATGAAACTTTAGGTGACAGGAATCTAGGATGTCTCATAGCTCTACAGACAGGAGTCCGCGTTGTTGATACTATGCTAATCTCACTAGGTACGCGAAAAAGTCCTCCCCAATGACGCCTCAGATCCAACGGCATTTCCAGATGTAAGTATAAAGTCATAGTAAAGACAGGCTCAGGATCAAACTCTCCTCGTAGGGACACAGTCAGACGTCCCAAGTAGATCACCGATCCTCGATCCTCTCGCAATCGTCAGGCCTCCGAGCCTCCATGAAACTCTAGTCTCACAAAACCAAGAAATCCCGGCAACACCATACTCAGAAGTCAGTTTAAAGGATATGGATGATCGGAAGGTTCACACTCGTCGAACTAATCCCCCGTCTGCTGCTGCTCCTTGTAACATCCCCAAAATTAATAATTTTAGGATAAATAGTTGTTTTATAATATTTGTGATTTTTAAGAATTTTTCAGTATTTTTCTGAGAGCGTGTAATATTTTAATATTATTCTTCGTTTTGTGTGCAAACTGAGCGGGCCCGGGAAAATGAGATATTTTTTTCGAGAACCTTGAGCTGTGGAAACTTCGACGGGGGATCTTACTAAACTCAAGGCCAGACACAGTTTACGAGGTTTTACGTTTTTTGGGAAATTTTAACAGATAAAATAATAATCGCTGTGTAAATTTTATCTGTTAGATAAATTAATACTGACTTCGGTCAACTATAACAATTGTCTACTGAATAATAACACGTATTAAAAACCTTATCACATTATCTAAAATCTACTTTGTGTCACATCCATTAGCTTTATTTTCAAAAGGAAGATTGATTTAATCCAAGCTTGTAAAAAGGGAAGCTTCCAAGAAATTTCCCCACTATTTCATTTCTCTCTCTTCCCTCCTCACACTCCTATGGCAGAGGCCATTTTGGGAGCCAAATATCCCCTTTTACACATTCTCACTTTTATCGCTTCACTCTCATATTTCAACACACAAAAACACCTAACATTTCCTCTCTTCTTCTTCCTTCTCCACGGTGCATACACACACATTGGAGACCATCTCCATTGTTTGCTAAACAAATCACATTCCTTGTTTCCTTCCACCATTCCAAGGCTACTCTCTTTGGTGGTCAACTTTTGGTTCTTCTTCTTCTTCCATTTTCCACCATTGAAGCTAAAGCTTGAAGCTTTTAAGGTAAAGCCTTCACTTTTCTTCCATTTTCTTCTCATTTTCGTTTTTCTTGGTCACCTATATGATCAAGAACTTATCTTTCCATGATTTGAGTGGACATTGTGGACGTCACTCACATTAGTGTTTTCTTGAAGGTGAAAATGAAAATAAGAACAAGAAGGAGCTAGCATCCTTGTGGTTGTCTTCAGTAGGTAAGAGGGAGATGATCCTCTTCAACCAATCTCGGTAGTAAGGAAATGTCTTGTGTGGGTTGTTGTTGATTGTTGAATCCATGTATGGATTTCCCTCTTTGTTATGTTGTTTTTCATGATAGTGTATTTTGTTGGATTTGTATGAGCTATTGACTTCCTTTATGTGATTTTGGATGCATTTTTGAGCTAATATGATATTAAAAATGATATTGATTGGTTTGGTTTGAGTTAAAATGACCTAAAGACTCTGTTTTTATGCAAGTTCATGCATGGTAATCGATTACACACCATCTGTAATCGATTACCGAGCTTTTGAGTTACAAAATCATGTTTCTGGGAATCACGTAATCGATTACATCCCGTGTGTAATCAATTACAGAGGTTCTGTCTAGTTGGTAATCGATTACCAGAGCTGTGTAATCGATTACCAGGTTCCTGGAGTTGCAATCGGGTTTCTGGGAAGCCATGTAATCGATTACATCCCTTATGTAATCGATTACAGAGGATCTGCCAAGCTGGTAATCGATTACCAGATCTATGTAATCGATTACCAGAACCCAAAAATGTGATTTTTGAGCTAAAAGTGATGAAAACATGGTTTCTTATCCCTTGTAACTCAAACATAAATCTTAAACCCCAAATTCAAGGATTTTATTCCACTGAAATGTGACAGGATTGTATATCCAAACCAACGAGGGAGAAATGATTTTGAAAATGGAATTTTGGACCCATAACATAGAAATTTCGGTATGTGTAGAATGATGTACATGTCTATGTATTGATATTGAGAGTTGGTTGATGCAATTGTGAGTTCCTATATGGGACCAAGTTTTTGATGAAATTATGATATGTTAATATTGAAAATGGATATATATGCCATGGTGGTATACTTTATGATGAATGCATCATTGATAAACATACATGATTGGACATTGTGTCGTCATGCATATGTGTTGTCCGTTGGACATTGTTGGAAAGGCCAAGTTGCCTAGGAGTTTGAATAACACCTATATGCAGGTTCGAATAGACTAAGCATAGGTGTCATATGTTGTTGACCCTGGGGGCGTCGGGGTACAGGTGCCTCACATGGACAGTTATGAGCTCCTCTATGCCGTGGGGTAGACCGATGCAAACACACCGACGATCCGAATTGAGACGTTGTCCTATATCGTGATGAACGGTTGAGGTGCCATGTATAAGCCATTGTTGCGCAAATATTTTATGAAATGAAGCACACTATTTTTAAAGGCTAACGAGATACTGGCATTACTCCTTGATCATTCACTCCGAAAATGTTTATGTCTAGCTCCTTGGAGTAGGAATTGGGTACCATTCGCATTATGAACTGCTGGTCTCATAAATCATTGAGCATGAGCATCCATAACTGTAGCAAATATCTGTTATTATTACTGTAATAATTATGTGATTGCTTGAACTGTTGATTGTTGAAATACTGATAACTTTTATGGCTTTTTATTATTGATCTGCTTTTACTGTTAATTTTAATTATTACTGTGACTGGATCATTGCTTTAAATGAAGTTATGATTATTTGAATTGCCTTATTGTTCATTGTCTGAGATGTTATTGTTGTTTCTATCTAAATTCTTATTTTTACTGCTATTGTTGATAAAAGTATGTGTTGTGTTGTTATTTGGACGTCCTGCGCCGTTTAATTTTCTTGTTGCCATAATTGGTAATATAAGTAGGATATCTTACCTCTTTCTTATATTCTTGTACTTTTGTTATATACATATATTTGATAAAAGACTATGAGCGAGAAGATGGGGGGCCACACCTTTGCTGTTTAGATTGGGACGATTTGTTATTCTCGATTTGGAAGTCTGGACAAGATTTCTTCGACTACGTACGAGTGTAGTTGCGTGGAGGCATTGATGCCTGACTTGTCAACTGGGACTCCGAACGTCGTATATGTATATGGGGTTGCGGCTTTGTCTGCTAGTAGTACCTACCCCAGGGTTACTACTTTTCCCCTTTGGTGTTTTAGTTCCCGCTGTATTTTATTTGACTCTGTAATCATTATGTTCCATGTTATCAGTGATTTGTGTTAAGGATGACTATAAAATATATATATGGAAAATGATTTTATTTCAGTGGTTGTGTATAAAATGATTGAGTACTAATTATGTTTCATTTGAGGCTCCTATTTTCTATTTATGCATAATGGTAATAACTTAAACTTTGAAATTTACTGTTATTGAGACTGTGACACGCCGGGATTTGGTAACTGTGGTGTAAGCACGATTGTGCTGTGGTTACTATATCTGGGGATGTTACACTCCTCTTCCTCAGGATACACACAATCTAGAGGTTGTTCCTCTTCCTCAAACTCTTTTATAACATAATTAATAATACAAAAACAATACATATAGAGAGGTGAGGTAATCATACATCAATACCAGCATGGCAAATAAGAAAACGATAATACAACAGATATCACAATTTAATACAATAAAGCATACCATAACATCATAAATAGTAACACAATTTAACACAAAAATTTTAATATAACAATAATCTATAATATCACAATTAATAATATTATGATGCATGACACATATGCAAATGTAGTATGACTCATTCTTACTCCATGGAGCTAGACATAGACATCATAGAGTATGACCTGTAAAGATCTATCAGTACTTCAGGCTGCCCAACCAAACTATTCCACTGTCTAACGTCGTGTCTATAGCCCATAGTCCAACGTCGTGTAGTAGCACACAGTTCAACATCATATACTACAGGTATTGTACTAAACAATCTTTACAAGATCTTGATTAAGTATAGTACGTGTCGAGATCATTAGTGTGTTGCCAGTTACCACAACCCAAAGGAGCAACCAACTGTCCACATATGGAATACTCTGCACACTAATGCCTCCAAGTCCATACAAGATGAACCATACTACGCTTATCACACCGACAACACGGTATAATTCACCTCGTCAATCAATCGCCAATATCAACCAAATTGGCACAACTCAATGTGTGAATAAAACAATAATTACCAAATTACTCTTAGCTTAAAAATATTATCATATTTACAAAAATACCCTTAACCTCAAAATTCCAATGTATAGTACGTCACCACTTGACAGTACCATATCTCCACATGTTCGAGTCCACCACTTTGGCCCGACAGCAAAACTTACTGTTTCAATTAATCGCGTAGAAATTTTATCACATTTTCACAATTTCATCGTTTTTACAAATGTTTTTAAATAGTGTAAATATATTTTGTTGTTTTTAAAATCGCGTAATATTTTTAAATTATTTTCTTAATCGCGTAAGATTTTTAGATCGTTTTCTTGATAAAAAAACTTTAAAATCTCTATTTTAAAATTACGTAAGCTATTTCTTATACTTTAAAACTACGTAGAATATTTTCCTTACGTTATAAATATTTTATAAAATGTTCTCTTTTATTTGTCCGTTTCTAATAAATTTTCACAGTATTTTATCTATAAAATCTATTAAAAATGGGCTTTCTACGTTTTTCCTCTAAAAATTCTTTTGTTTAGTTTATTACTACTAAATACACTTTGAAAATTTAAGTTATACTTTAAAACTTACAGATGAGTAATTTTCAAGAGTTTTGTTCATTTTTCTTCTATACTACATTTCTAAAAAAATTAGTTTACTTCTTTAAATCTTGGAAATTCATTTCAAATGCATTCTTTTTAGGTTAAACATCAAATCTACACTTTAGAAAATAAGTTTTGGATTGATTACACATTTACAAGGCATGTTGGCCGAAATTAATAAAATCTTGGCATTTGATCTTTGGATCATTTTCTATCTTCTAAATTATTTTGGAATTCATTAATTTACCTAATTCCATTAAATCCTTCCTTTAGAAAATGCTTGAGAACATTTTGGTTCTCTTTTTCTTGTTGAAGCCGAAAGCTTCATAGGTGTGTTCTTTGGAACACTCATGCAAACCTTACATATTATTCACATCCTAATTAATAATCATGCATATATCAACACATGTAATATATTTTAAAGCTTATAGACATGTATACAAAAAATATCAAACACAAATAGGAAAGCATTTAAACAATCAAACAAGTGAATCCTTATGGATTCTTCACACACATACAATCTATTTTCTCATCACCACACATGGTTGATGAGATTAAATCTCCCTCTTACCTTTAAGGAAGATAAAATATTTTTCTCTTCTTCCTAGATGATTTCGTGATCTCCTCCAAAGAAACCTAACATGCTCAAATAAATTTTCACAAGTATAACCATAGGAGAAAAACATAAACCATGGATCAATCATGGCTTAGAACCTTGGAAATGAAGTTAGAAATGAAAAACAAGGAATTTCACCTTATAGGAAAAATCTCCAAAGCAATTTTCCAAGCTTAAGATGAAAGATTTTGGAAGAACTCTCAACTAGAGATGTTCTTAGAATAGTGTTTAGAGTTGAGAAATAAGGTTGGACAAAATTTTAGATGGGTGGATAGTAGTGTATGGTTCTTGTCCGAATGATCTTCAAGAAGGGCAACAATGGTGAGTTCTTGTTCTTGAAGAGAGAGAAGAGAGATTTTGTGATAACAAAGATGATGAATGAAGTGAAATGGTCTCCTAATGGGTGCATGGCCGTGGAGTTCATCCAAGAAGAGGTGGCCACTTTGTTTGACCTTCCAGGACTCCATCCTAGCCTTAGCTTGCATCAAGGGTTCACATGCAAAGGCTTCTCCCCTAAGCTTGCCTCTAATTGGCTCATTCAAGCCTTAGTCACATGTTCTTGAAGGTTCTACCCTAATGGTGATTATAGGATACTAACTAAGTTACTAATCCCATTAAGTTTCTATGCACACTTAATCTAACTTAATTAGGAAAATTAGTTACATTACTAATTAATTAGCATTCTTGTAACTAAGCTTCAAGAGCCATTGATTAAATTAATGGTTGATATTAGGTAGAAGCTTCCAAATGATCAAATCTAAGCCATTAGATCTCTTCTCCATGAAATCCTAGCCATTAGATGCATCTTTAAAAATGGAGGGTCAAGATCTTCTCTACATACTTCCCATCTAATGGTCACAAATGATTCTAGCCATTTTGTGAGACCAATCTCCACCGTACATTAAATCAACAGTGGATATCCAAAGTCTTCCTTATTAAGCTTGTCTTTACAACCATTGATTAGATCAACGGTTGATATTCAAAACTAAACCTTCTCATCCAATGGTGCAAGTCAAGTCAAGCCCTCTTTGTTGACTAATTCCTATTGGCTTAAAAAATAAATCAAGCCATCAACGTTGACTACTTTTTCTAAACGTGGATCCTGCAAATCGATTATGGGTCCCACAGACTTTTCTGGGTACATGGTCATTTTATTTGTACTGACTAATAAAATAATATTATAAAAATATAAAATTATTTTATTATACAGATAAATTCTAAAAATTAAAAAATTAATACACGTATCATTGGAAATTGGGTGTAGTAAGATCCCCCAGCTCTGAATAATTAAAATAAGATTTTTCCCGGCCCGAAAATTATTATTTTCTTGAATCAGAGTAAATCACACACAACAGTCAAATACAGTTACGAAATAGTCAAATTAATTTTATAACACACAGAAAAACATAAAACAGTACAATCAGGACAAAATTATCATTTATCTAAAAGTTGGGGTGTTATAGAGAATGACTGATGTGATTATACGACAAAATTGGAGTCTCGTTCAACAGCAGGAACTGGAAGTCGAGGTTCATAATCTACTCGAGGAGAGTCAATTTTGGGGTAACTTTGGATTACCTAGATTCCAAAGGAGGAATAATAGAAAGGTTAATCAATTTAAATGGAAAACGTATTTGCAATCACCAGGAAGTCAACAACAACAGCAGCCATGTAGAGGAAGTGTTGGTAGTAGTAAATCCAGTCAGAAGGCGACACCTTTACAAGTATGTATGAAGTGTGGAAAGGGTCACGCAACAAAGCACTATACGATCAAGGGAGTGGTCTATTTCAAGTGCAGAAAATCCAGACACATTTCCAGGAATTGTACTTCACCAAACACGAAACCTTTTGTTCATAATAAATGTGTTTCAAAATCTCACGTAGAAGGAAGAATCGATAATCCAAGTGGAGCGAAAGCATCCCAGACTAAAGACTTAAACAAGGGAGATTGTGCCACAGGAAGTGATCCTTTAACTATGCTGTATAATTCTAGAGGTAACCCATTTCTTTATGGTATATGACTGTGTGGGTCAATTAGAGTTATCTGTGTCTTCGTTATCTTTTGACCTAGTTATCTCTACTCTATTACAAAAACTTCTTGTTGAATATTCAAGTTGCTTAAACTATCTTATGTCTATCAAAGATTGAATCTTTTCTGTTGAGTTGATTTGTTTATCTTTTTTTTTTCAAAATAGATATAATCTTAAAAATGGATTGGTTATTTTCCAACCATATCCTTTTAGATTGTTCCAATAAGACCATTTTTCGGATGCGTTATGGGCATTATGAGTATCTTATGATGTCATTCGGAGTGACGAATGCTCTAACCATATTCATGGATTACATGAATAAGATCTTTTGTCCATATCTAGACAGATTTGTCATTGTCTTTATTGATGACATTCTGATCTATTCTCTAAATCTAGAGGAGCAAGCTGAATATCTCAGTATAGTTCTCCAAATTTTGAAAGAAAATAAGCTATACGCAAAGTTGTCCAAATGTGAATTTTGGTTAAGCGAGGTTCAGTTTTTGGGGCACGTGATATTGGAGGAAGGAATTGAAGTTGATGCTTCAAAAGTGGAGACAGTTCTTCAGTTGGAAAGGCTAAAGATTGTATCAGAGATCCGTAGTTTCATCGGATTAGCTGGTTACTATCGTTAGTTTATTGCGGGTTTTCCAAGATAGCAGGACCTCTTACCCTTTCGTATGGACTAATTCATGCGAAAAAAGTTTTCAAGAGTTGAAAAGACGATTGACTACTTCATCAATGTTGATTCTACCTGATCCTAATGAACCTTTTGAAGTATATTGTGATGCTTCGTATCAAGGATTAGGCTGTGTGCTTATGCAAAATCGGAAGGTTGTGACATATGCTTCAAGGTAGTTAAAAGTACATGAGAGGAATTATCCCATTCACGATTTGGAGTTGGTAGCTGTGGTGTTTGCATTAAAAGTCTGGAGACACTTTCTTTATGGAGAAACTTTCAATGTTTTCAGTGATCATAAGAGACTGAGGTACTTATTTGACCAGAAAGAGTTAAATATGAGGTAGAGGCGATGGTTGGAAATCTTGAAGCATTATGATTTTTAACTTCAGTATCATCTTGGAAAAACAAATGTTGTAGCAGATGCTCTGAGTAGGAAGATGCTTAACATTTCTACTATGATGGTCGAGGAGAGTAAATTGATTGAACAATTCCGGGATATGTGGTTGTCTGTGAGATTGACGCCAAGAAAGATTTGCTTGAACATGTCTGTGAGATTGACGCCAAGAAAGATTTGCTTGAACATAGTTACTATCTCAAATAGTTTAATGGATGAAATTCGAGAGAAGCAGAAAAGTGATCAATATTTGCAAGACGAGAGGGAATTAAAAAAGCAAGGTGCAATGTCAGAATTTGAAGAAAGAATAGACGAGATTCTACTATTCAAAGGAAGGATTTGGGTGCCTAGTGACTTGGAACTCAGAAAATTGATTCTCGATGAAGCTCACAGGAGCAAGTTGAGTATACATCCTAGAGCAACCAAAATGTATCAAGACTTGAAAAGGTTGTATTAGTGGCAAGGGATGAAGAGAGATGTTGCTACGTATGTATCATCCTATTTGATTTGTCAGAAAGCTAAGGTTGAACATCAACGACCCTCTGGAATGTTGCAACCCTTGTCTATTCCTGAATGGAAATGGGATGATATAGCAAAGGACTTTGTGACTGGACTACCAAAGACTAGAAGGGGTCATGATTCTATTTAGGTAGTTATTGATCAGCTTACAAAGTCGACACACTTTTTGCCAATTAATATCAAATACTCAATGGAAATATTGACTCAAGTATACATCAGTGAGATTATTAGACTACATGGTGTACCTTCTAGTATTATTTCGAATCGAGACCTGAGGTTTACATCAAGATTTTGGCAAAGTTTGCAAGAGGCGATGGGGATGAAACTTCATTTAAAGTTCTGCTTATCATCCATAAACGGATGGTCAGTCGGAAAGAACGATTCAGTCGTTAGAAGATTTATTGAGGTCATGCGTTTAGGAACACACTGGAAGTTGGGATGAATTCTTACCACTGATAGAGTTCACTTACAACAATAGTTTTCACTCAAGTATAGGGATGGCACCCTATGAAGTGTTGTATGGGCGACGATGAAGGACACCGTTGTGCTGGTATTAAGATGGAGAAGGTGTGGTATTAGAACCTGAGCTTGTACAACAAATGATGAAAAAAGATTGAGATGATTCTGAAGAAAATGCGGACAACTCAGAGTCAATAGAAAAGTTATGCGAACAAAAGAAGAAGATCTCTTGAATTTGAAGGTGATCATGTATTTTTGCGAGTGACACCCACGACCGGAGTTAAACGAGTTATTAAGTCTAGAAAGCTCACTCCAAAATTTATCGGGCCGTATCAGATTCTTCGTCGGATAGATCTGGTAGCTTATTAAATCACGTTACCACCTTTTCTTTCAAATCTGCATAATGTATTTTCTATTGTGGAAGTACATTCCTGATCCTACTTATGTTATGGAACTGGATACAATACAACTAAAAGAGAATTTAACTTATGAAACACTTCCTATCATGATCAAAGATCAGAGGATAAAGCAGCTTAGGGGTAAAGAAATTTCATTGGTTAAAGTAAACTAGAATGACATCAGCGGAGATGCAACGTGGGAGCTGGAAGATAAGATGAAAGAACAACATCTGCATTTGTTTTAGATATGATAAATTTCGAGGATGAAATTCTTTTTAGAGGGGGAGAGTTGTAACACCCCAAATTTTGTTTTTTTAATAAATATGAGTTTTATAATTTTTGTAATTTTTGAGAATTTTTGTGGATTTTTCTGAGATTATAATTATTTTAATATTATTTTGAGTTGTATGTGAGCACAGTGGCTGTATGTGGGCCCGGGGCGGGCCCGAAAAAGTAAAAACATTCCAGAGCTAGAAAATTTTGTACTGTTGATACGGGGCCAGGGGATCTTACTAAACCCGAAACTGAAAATAATTTTTAAAATTTTCTTTTACTGTGTTTTTGTACTATTTTATTTATTGGACAATAAAAATACAGTAGCTATTGTTCATTGGTTAATATTTACCAAAAAATATCTTGTATGTACTAATAGAAAGAAAACCTTAAGGCTAAACAAAGTGCTAGTCCAACATAATGGCTATGACAACTTTATTAGGAGCCAATAGAAAGCCTAGTCAATATAGATGGTTATGACAACTTTAATGTAAGCTAATAAGAATGGAGAGCTTCCTTGTGAAGTCTTCTTGTAGTCAACCAAAGTAGGCTTCTCCTAGAAGCACTCCACAGCCATACAAGGCTAAATGGAGGCAAAATCCTTCAATTAATTCACTTGATCATCTTTTCATTCAACATTCAAGAAAAGCCATACAAAAATCTCTCATCTTTCCTTCTCTCCAAGAATCTCGTAGCAAGCACCCTTAGAAGACCAAATATCCACTAAATCATTTCACTTTATTCAAGCAACCAAGAACCAACACAAAAAAAACTCTCTCTTTTTCCCCTTATGGAACCTCACGGCCAAGCATAGGAAAACCACTCTCCACTCTTCTAAAATTTCATACAACCACACATCTTGAATCCTTATATCCATCCAAGAAACTTTGTAGTTGTAACCAACTTCAAATTCCATCATCTTCTACCTTTTCTTCAAGCTTCAAGTTTGAAGATTTTTGAGGTGAAGTACTTCAATCATCCTATTTCTGTCTATTTAAAGTTTTAAACTATGATTTGAATCCATGGTTGTCTTAAAGAAGCATTAGATGTTAATATTGTGCATTTATTTTGTTGTTTCAAGAATCAATCAGTGGAAAAAGCTTGAATCAAGGAGCAAAGTAAAGAGCAAGGGGCTACATCTAAGGTAAGAGGGATATTAACCTCATCAACCATGTGTTGGTGGTGAGAAGTGGATTTGTGCGTGATAAAAAATCCATAAGGATTTATTCACTTATTTGTTTAAGGCTTTCCATATTTATGATTGTTTGATGATTGATATGCTTATTGCTTTGATAATATGCTTACGTATATGTTTATGATGCATGATGATTTGTGTATGTAATAAGATGTGATTTACATGACAAAGAAAAGTATGTTGGTTCCAAAGAACCATGAAGGCACACAACCTCAAAATCATTTTTGGGAGCAAAAGCTTCTAAGTTATTTTACTAATCATGGATTAGATGATTTAGAAATCAAGAAAATTGGATTAAAGGTTTTTAAAATTAAAAATGAAATAGGAAGTGATTAAATGATTGATTTTAAAGAACAAAATGATTTGTGGCCAATATGCCAAGAATTAGTAGATCAGAACAAAAAGTATTTCTAAATATAATATTGAATGGATTAAAATAGCAAAGGATTTAAATTAAGGAATTTTGAGATATAAAAGCAAGAAAAACTTATTTTTGGAATTAATTAAATTAGTGGATTTATTTTATAAATGAGAAATAAATTGGTGACTTAAAGTTTACTAACGTATAGCTCACTCATTGGGTTTTGAAGTGCGTTAGGAAATTTTAAGCTAGAACAATTGATTTAAATAAATGAAAAAGCAATTTTGTGGGAAATAGTAGAAAATTTATGGAAACGATTTCTTAAGTGAGAAAACATGAAAAAATGAAGTTAGAAATTGTATTATTTTTTGGAAAGTCCAAAATGATGTTTAGAATATTGAGAACTATTTTACGCAATTGAAAAATGATGAAAAATATTTTATGTAACTTAAAAATGTGATTTTTAAGATACGCAATTTCAAAAACGTTGAAAAATTACTACGTGATTTGGAAAACATTTAAATATTTTTTTGTGATTAAGAAAATGTCAAAAAATGGTTATGCGATAAAAGTTGTTGTAAGGCTGATGTACTAGACCCGGATGTATCGATGATATTATGTAATTGTATAGCCAGTTATATAATATCATTGATCTTATGATATTAGACAATTGTATGAGCGGTTGTTCTAATCTTATTTGGGAATAGTCTAATGATGAAATTGAGTTATGCATTGAGTTATCATGCATTGAACAGTATATAGCCAGTGGCTACTATGGCTTTTGTTGCCTAGGAGTGAATGAGAATCGAATAGTGAGATCTATGATGGATCTTAGGGGATCGTAAGGCGTGGTGATTCATAGTGATAATTGTTCACCTTATACACCTCTAGCCATGATGAACCATTGCAACGCATTACGCGCCCGACAACACTATCTCTTTTCGCACTTGGCGCAGGCTGTCATTGAGGCTGACAGATCTTCTAGGCCTTTCATCTCTGAAATTGTGATTAGCTCCATGGAGTAGGAATTGATTCAGTATGCATACACATGATCAGTACACATATTATTGTGGCATGGTCAATGTTCATACAGTGCGACATAATCATTTCATATATATTGATGATATCTGTTATGATAAAACTGTTACTGTTTATTTTACTGTGATATATGTTTACTGAAATTATTTATGAATGAATAACGTGAATATAATTGTGATATCTGTATATATGAATTGACTTTGTCATTCGTATCATTCTTTGTTACCATACTGGTATTGATGAAGGGGATCTCACCTTGTTGTTGTACTGTTTTGTTGTGTTTGTATTGTTAAAATTTGTATAGTAGACGAAGCGAGCTTCTTAGACTTGACTGGAGGTAATATTCTGAGTTTGGTGACGACATCGAGGAGCTATCTTCCCAATTTCGACAATGTGCAGTTTTGCGGAGGAACAAATATCTGGCGCGTCGAGATGGATGCAGAACGGATTAAGTATGTTGAGTTTTCTCATTAGTGTTATTATCGTGCTATTAAGTAGGACTCGTCATGGGGTTTGCTACTGTTTCTTTTGAGTCTGTAAGTTTTAATCAATTCAATATGTTTTTAAATATTACCTACAACTTTGGTAAATTTTTATTTTCAGTAAGAAAGAAGTTTTAACCCGTATTTTAAATAATCAGATCTTTTATAATTTAATTCAGTCTTCTTTTGTTGAGTCAAAAAATGTGGCACCCGAAGGATGGTGTTAAAATAACAGAAGATGTTATTTGAATAACAGTACCCAGAAAGTCATAAAATGGGTTGCTATACGAATAGCAGGGCAATCTATTCAAATATTAGAGCTCTATTTTCAAGAATTAGACATTGCATACAATACCAAATGATGAGATTTGTAGATTTTCACTAAAATAAGTGAGTTAACCTAGGAATGAGCCTTTTGTACGTATAAGCAAGGATATTCAAGTGCATTAGTTACTTACAGGGTAACCTTTTATGCACTTAGAATGCGATGTATGGAAGAATACCTTGTACACTTGATTCACTTGAGAAATGATAGAATTATATATTTAGTTCCTATATGAGAGGATAGTTGTGTTCACTAAGTTCACTTGAGAGGTGAGACACAGTGCACTAGTTAAATATATAATGAAGTGAATTTGACTTGAATGATTGTCTTACTCACAAAATGTACTAAAAACATGAAAGACTCCTTTATTAGTTGAAGTTGAGCCTATATGATGCGATGAATGACTTTGGATACAAACTCATATAGGAGAGTATCTTTTGTGTGTAAATGTTGGATATAAACTCATGTAGGAGAGTATCTTTCATGTATGAGCATTAGATACAAACTCGTGTAGGAGAGTATCCTTTATCTATAAATGTTAGATATAATCTCGTGTATGAGAATATGCTTGAGTATGAGTGATAATCACATATTTTATTCATTAAGAAACCCTTATGTTTAGTCATTTACACTCTCCATATTCTTAATTGATTGAGTTTGGTATGATTTTGTGAGTTTGAGCTCAAATTGGTCCTAATTGAATATTTTCAGCATTATTGAGATTTGACACTGTTTCTGTATTTTGGCCATAACTTGAGTTCCTAATATCTGATGAACATGAATTTTACCTTGTAGGAAAGCTAAGAGGAAGCTCTACAACTTTGATGAAGAGCTCGAAGTCTGATTCAGATGTCTAAGGGACCTAAGTTTACATGGAAGTCAGAATACGGGTTCTGCCAGTAGAATCC
Organism: Ormosia emarginata; assembly: GCA_029884605.1. NCBI lineage: Eukaryota > Viridiplantae > Streptophyta > Magnoliopsida > Fabales > Fabaceae > Ormosia > Ormosia emarginata. Next base: position 17,377,477 of record JAQQTP010000074.1, on the reverse strand, counting down.
GAATAGTGTGCACTCAAAAAAATCATATCTCAAGATGTAATAATGGAGATGGGCTGAAATTTGGACAGTGGATAGTCAAGATCCAAATAAACAACTTTCATGAAGAACACATTTTGAGAAAAAGAAGTCTAGCAGGTCATTTTGAGCTTACAAGTCGGAACAGAGGTGCTGAAGTTGGGTTTGAGCAACCTACGGTATTTGGGACATATCTTGGGCTTAAGGAAGCCAAATTGGACGAACCAGCTATCCATTTTATAGCCAAGACAAGGATCTACAACTTTGATGAAGAACACTTTTCGTGGTTCTGAAGTATAGTGGGTCGTTTTTGGCTTCCAAGTCAGACACGAAATTTTCATCCTCAACCATCCACTCACCCATCCACTAATCCACTCATCCATCCACTAATCCACTAATCTACTCATCCACTCATCCACTAACTCACCCATTCATCCACTAATACACTAATCCAACCATTTAACCACTCCATCCACTCATCCACTAACTCATCTACTCATCCATCCACTCACCCATTCATGTCCATAATTTTCCACTCACCAAAAGTCCTTTGGCATTTTTCACTAATTCAACCACTCAACCAATCCACCCACTCATCCACTAAACCAATCCACTAAACCAACCCACTAATCCATCCACTCAACCACTCCACTCACTCACCCACTCATCCACCCACTTCCCTTTGTCATTTTGTTACCTTAGACTTCTATAAAAGGCACCATTTATCATGAACAACATGAATTCTCTCCTTCATTTCTCTCTTAGTTTCTTGTTTCTTCATAGTTTCTTCATAGTTTCTCATAGTTTTGTATATTTTGATGCTCTCCTTCATGGTAATGGAGGGCTAAGCTACTTTGGGTCAATTTAGAACTCTTGAAGAGATTGTGGTTTGGATTCTTGAGACCTTGGTTATGTATTGTATTTGATTTGTAATTGAATTCCTCTTTTCTTCTTCTTTCTTCTTCTTTCTTCTTCTTGATCTTGAATGCATGAATGGTGATTCTATTTATGTTGATCTAATTTGATCTTAGTTTAAGATTGAGATTTGTGATGAAACTTAGAACTAATTGATCTAAACTAATCACATAAATGAAGATTGAGATTTGTGATGAAACTTAGAACTGATTGATCTAAATTAATCACGAAATTGAAGAGGTTAGGTTCTTGATTTGTGCCTAAGTTAATTGAATTCGGTACTTGAAATTAACATAGATTTTCATGAATGGTGCGATTGCGGTTTGTGTTTATCACTTGTTAATTGAATTCTAGACGATCGTCTAGTATGAATTCTGGATTTGATGCGAGAGATCTCGGTTAGATCCAAATTAACAATTCAATTGCACTTCAAGTGTTCTATGAAGGGTCTATGATTGAATCCACCCAATCTTGGATAGGTTTCTAAATTGACGCTCTTTAATTGTTATTTCTTCCTTTAATTTTGTTAAGTGCGATCTTAAACTGTCAAACCCCCTTTTGCTAACTTTCACTTGATTTGATCAAATTGCATTTACGATCCTTGAGGAGACGATCCGGTGTTGTCACTGTGCTACAAGCTTAGGTAATAACTTCAGTTATAATTTTGACCGAGTTCGGCTACTCGTCGATTTTTGCGCCTTGCTTGGGAGCTCGTAGGTGTAATCTTTTCATTTTGAGTAACCTTACTAATTTTTTTTTTTTTTCTTACCTATTCTAACAGTTATTTTTCATTTACTAACATTGTTCATACCATACTAACATTTTTATCTTAGCTTTTGAATTTTTCTGAATTAGGAAAGACGGAAAACAGGTGATTACGGGTAACTATTGCAATTTTCGAACTGAAACATGCCCAGAATGAGCTGTAACTTGGTCGGTTGAAGGAAAACAGCTTGATAAACAAGACTCACATAAACTGTGAGGTCACCCCTGGTTTTTCGAAATTCTATCATTTAGACCACTTTTTCAATTTTTTAATATTTTTTATTGCATTTTCTAGTTTCATTTTTATGTAGATTTTGTTCTGTGTTGATTCCATAATTTTTAAAAAAAAAAAAATGTTTAGACATATTAACTAGATTTATTTTTGCATATTTTGAGTGTTGTTTAGTGTATTTTGCTTAGTTGCAGTTTTTGTGTTTTTGTGCTTTAGTTGATGCATGACTAGGTCCAATCCTGATATCTTGCTTGATCTTGATCCTGAGATTGATAGGACCTTGCATAGATTAATTAGAGCTCGTGTGATAAATTCCAGAGTTAATTCTGAACCTAATTTTGGGAGTGAACCTGATAACTTAAGTAATCCCGAAATCATGGTGATAACATGCATAATAGAACCCTTAAGGAACTTGCTTTGCTCTGATGTATCTTACCAATCTTTGTGCATTCAATATCCTGATCTTGATGCAGATTTTGAGTTGAAATCTGGTTTGATACACTTGTTACCAAAGTTTCATGGTCTTGCGGGTGAAGATCCTCATAAGCACCTTTGAAAGAGTTCCATGTTGTGTGTTCAACCATGAAGCCACAAGGCATTTCGAGGAACACATCAAGTTAAGGGCATTTCCCTTCTCACTTGTCGATGCACCAAAGATTGGTTGTTTTATCTTTCACCGAGGTTCATCGAAGTTGGAATGACATGAAGAGGTTGTTCTGGAGAGATTTTTCCCCGCCTCGAGAGCTGCTGCAATTAGGAAGGATATATGTGGCATCGAGACGGATGTCCGGTGAGACTTTGCATGAATACTTGGAGAGATTCAAGAAGTTGTGTTCGAGCCCCTCATCACCAAATTAGTGACCAACTCTTGATTCAATACTTTTATGAGGGCTTCTTTGCCAAATGATAGAAGCATGATCGATCTTTGCCTGGAGGAGCCTTAGTAGACAAAACTCCTACCGCCGCAAAGAGATCGATAGCAAACATGGCGGCCAATACCCAACGGTTTGGCTCGCGGATCATCACCGCAACCGGAGGAGTTAATGAAATTCAAGCATCTCATATGGACCAACAAAGAATGGAACACAGACTAGATGAATTGACTTCTTTGGTAAGACGGATAGCGGTGGGTCAACAACCACCCATGCGGATGACTGCATCGGTGTGTGGAATTTGCTCTAATTCATCTCATCCTCTTGATTCATGCCCTACACTTCGGGAAGATGGTCCCGCTTTTCCCGGATCAATGTGTTGTTTGCTGCGGTGGTGTTTTCCTGGTAGACCCCAATATCGGAACAACAAAACAATCTAGATATGATCCATTTTCTAGTACTTATAATCCTGGTTGGCGAGACCATCCCAATTTGAGATATGGGAATCTAGCCAAACAACAACGGCCCACCACCAAAGAAGAACAACAATTTAGATACCAAGCTACGGGTCCAAGCAACAAATACCAACAAATACCCCTGCATTCGGACAACGGCAACACATTCGTTCGGTCTGTCCAATCCACTCCAAATGAGCCATCATTGGAAGACTGATGAAACAAATGGCCACAAATAACATTCGGTTCAGTGAACGTCGGTGCCAACATTCAAATTTACAAACTCAAATCGGGCGGTGGCAACCACTTGTGAGCGAGCTAAAGAGTCAAGGTTCTAGCCAATTGCCTTCACAAAAATCAACAATCCAAGAGGCAACGTAAGTGCAATTACCTTGAGAAGTGGCAAAGAAGTTGATGTTCCAACCTTACAGCAATCAGAAATTGACCAGGAAATGGATAATTCAGTCCAGAAATCTGTGCCTCCGAAGAAAATTGCAGAGAATTCAGATGTTACCATTCCATTGCCTTTTCCAAATAGGATCACACAATCCAAGAGAACAATGCAAGCAGAAATGGAAAAAGAAGTCATGGAGACATTCAGGAAAGTGGAAATCAATATTCCCCTCCTTGATGCAATCAAGCAGATTCCCAAGTATGCCAAATTCCTCAAAGAGTTGTGTACTCACAAGAGAAGACTTAAGGGTACTGAGAAAATAAGCATGGGCAAAAATGTTTCTGCAATGATTCTACCAAGCATGCCACAAAAATGCAAAGATCCTGGAACTTTCACAATTCCTTGCACGATAGGTAACTCCAAATTTGAACATGCAATGCTAGATTTGGGTGCTTCTATTAATGTCATGCCTATGTCAATTTATCAGTCCTTGAACATTGGCACTTTACAACCCACTGGTATAGTGATTCAATTGGCAAATAGGACCACTGCTTATCCTGCAGGAGTACTAGAAGATGTGTTAGTTCGGGTGAATGATTTAATTTTTCCAAAGGACTTCTACGTCTTGGACATGGAAGATGAGTCTTGAGGAACCCATGCTCCATTAATTCTAGGCGACCATTCCTCAAGACCGCCAAGACCAAGATAGATGTGCATCTTTGGCACCCTTTCTATGGAGTTTGCGATGATTTGGTACGATTTAAAATTTTTGATGCCATGAGGCATCCCCTGAAGAGCATTCTGTTTTCCATATTGATGTGATTGAGATCTTTGGTTGATGATGTTTATCTTGATTTATATCTTGAATTCCCGATATTCTTGACTTTCTGGATTCTGTTTCTTGTGGTACATGTGTTGCTTGTGATGTTGAGCCATGTCTTTGTATGTCTTGAGATTTATCTTTGGTATGAGTGACGATGCAATTGACTTGAATGATACCGCATGTGAAAATAGAAGTCGAACTGTCTTGAATTTAATGTTGCTTTGAATTAGTTGTTTCAAATAGCTTCTTTGCCTTCCATTGTACTGACCTCCATCCTTAGAGTTGAAGACTTTGCGGACCATCTTAAATATGCATATTTAGGAGATGGTGAGAAGTCTGCCATGATTGTTGCTAAGAATCTCGCAACCCGAACAAGAAGAAAAATTGCTGCAGGTTTTGAGGCAGAATAAGCAAGCCATCGGATGGACACTTGCAGATCTTCCTGGTATTAGTCCCTCCACATGCATGCATAGGATTTTATTGGAAGAGGATACGAAACCGGTAAGGCAACCCCAAAGGAGACTGAACCCCTTGATTCTAGATGTGGTGAAGAAGGAAGTGACCAAGCTACTTCAAGCTGGCATTATTTATCCCATATCAGACAGTAAATGGGTGAGCCCCGTGCAGGTTGTTCCCAAGAAATCTGGGGTCACAGTAGTTGAGAATGAGAATAACGAACTTCTACCCACAAGAGTTCAGAACAGTTGGCGGGTTTGCATTGATTATAGGCGGCTTAACCAGGCTACCAGAAAAGATCATTTTCCGCTACCTTTCATTGATCAGATGTTGGAGAGGCTACCTGGCAAGTCACATTATTGTTTTCTGGATGGATATTCAGGTTATTTTCATATTCATATAGCCCTAGAAGACCAAGAGAAAACTACTTTCACTTGTCCATTTGGCACATTTGCATACAGGAGGATGCCGTTTGGTCTGTGCAATGCTCCGGGCACCTTTCAAAGGTGTATGGTAAGTATCTTTTCTGACTTTTTAGAGAATTGCATGGATGTGTTTATGGATGATTTTACTGTCTATGGTTCTTCCTTTGATGCATGCTTGGATAGTCTGGCTCAAGTTTTACATAGATGCATTGAAACTAACCTTGTTCTGAATTTTGAGAAATGTCATTTCATGGTAGAACAAGGTATAGTTTTAGGACATGTAATATTTAGCAAGGGTATCGAGGTAGATCTTGCAAAAATAAATGTTATTTCATGCTTATCTTACCCCACATGCGTGCGGGAGGTTCGGTCTTTCCTTGGTCATGCAGGTTTCTATAGGCGGTTCATAAAAGATTTCAGTAAAATTGCTCTTCCACTATCCAACTTGCTACCAAAAGAAGTGGAGTTCGATTTTGACCAGAAATGCAAGGATGCCTTCAATCACTTGAAGCAAGCATTGACCAGTACACCTATCATCCAGCCACCAGATTGGACACTTCCATTTGAGCTCATGTGTGATGCCTCTAATTATGCTTTGGGAGCTGTTCTTGCACAAAGGGTCGGTAAAATATCTCATGTCATCTCTTATGCTTCAAGAACTTTGGATCCTGCACAAGTCAACTACACCACCACTGAAAAGGAACTTTTAGCAATTGTTTTTGCTTTAGACAAATTTCGATCATATTTGCTTGGTTCTAGAGTGGTTGTGTTTTCAGATCATACAGCTCTGAAGTTTCTCCTGAAGAAGCTTGATGCAAAGCCCCGGTTGATTAGGTGGATGTTGCTCCTCCAGGAGTTTGATATTGAGATCCGTGACAAGAGTGGAGCGGAGAATTTGGTGGCTGATCACTTGAGTCGAATTGAAAGGGAGGCAGATGTTTTTCCCATCCATGATGTTTTCCCTGATGAGCAGCTTTTCAAGCTGCAAGGCAACATCCCTTGGTTTGCTGATTTGATTAATTTCTTGGTTGCTAAAGCAATACCTGCACATTTCACTAAGGCTAAGATTGATAAATTGAAAAGTGAGTCAAAGTATTATGTGTGGGATGATCCTTACTTATGGAGATTTTGCAGTGACCAAGTAATTAGGAGATGTGTGCCTGATGATGAATTCCATTCCATTCTTAGCTTTTGTCATAAACTTGCATGTGGCGGCCACTTCGGTCCTCAACGGACTGCTAGAAAAGTTTTAGACTCTGGATTATATTGGCCCACTCTATTTCATGATGCATATATGTTTTGCAAATCTTGTGATCAATGCCAGAGAACAGGGAATACTTCTCGTAGGAATGAAATGCCCCAGAAACCCTTATTATTCTGTGAGATTTTTGATGTTTGGGGTATTGACTTTATGGGTCCTTTTCCTGTATCATTTGGTTTTGTTTACATTCTCTTGCTGTGGATTATGTATCTAAATGGGTGGAGGCTAAGGCCACTCGGACTGATGATTCTAAAGTTGTTGTGGATTTTATTAGATCACGATTTTCTACGTAGGTTTGGAGTCCCGAGATCCATCATTAGTGATCAAGGTTCACATTTTTGCAATCGAAGCATGGAGGCTTTGATGAAGAAGTATGGAGTCCAACACAAGGTTTCTACACCTTACCACCCCCAAACCAATGGGCAAGCCGAGGTCTCCAACAGAGAAATTAAGCGATACTCCGAAGGCAGTTCAACCTAACGAAAAAGACTGGAGCAAGAGGCTTGAGGATGCTTTATGGGCTTCCGGACTGCTTATAAGACACCAATCGGGATGTCTCCGTATCGGATTATTTTTGGAAAAGCCTGCCACCTACCGGTGGAAATTGAGCATCGAGCATTCTGGGCGGTGAAAAGGTGCAACTTGGACCTAGATCAAGCAGGTTTGGAGAGGAAGGCTGCAGTGCTGACAATTAGAGGAGATCCGCTTGGAGGCATATGAAAGTTCCAAACTTTATAAGGAGAAGACCAAAGCCTTCCATGATAAGTTGATTCTGAGGAAAACATTTGAGATTGGTCAAAAAGTTCTCCTCTATAACTCCCGCCTCCGACTCATGCCTGGTAAATTAAGGTCTAGATGGGATGGACCATTTATTGTTACTAATGTTTTTCCTTCTGGTGCTGTTCAGATTAAAAGTGAGGTCACTGCCACCAATTAAGATGCGTCTCAAGAGTAAAATTACTCCTTACTCTTGCCATCACTAATTGGTTTAATAAGTCCATGACAATCATATCATACTAAATAAAACAACAATAATTTTTTTTTTTTTTTTTTTTTTATCAAACTCATTAAAGAGAAAGTTTCGGATCGAGCTTTTGTTTCTTGTTACTTCCTTCGCCGCTTGCTTCTGTTGACCAATCTATACGAGCTAATACCTTATCGGTACATACTCAAAAGCTTCTAATTTATCAATGAGCTCATCAATAGTGGAGGCGAGAGATAAGAAGTTGTCTTCTTAGAAGGAGTGATAAATTTACGTTCCACAGACTTTGTCAAGAAAAAATAACAAAAGATCAAAGAAATTATTAACATTCAACAAACCAATGGGTTTATGGTGGATGTTCGGTTCGGCCCAAGAGACAATTTGAAAAATTTCTTCTAAAGTACCAAAACCACTGGTAAGACAATAAATGCATCGAATTGTCAACCATTATTTTCATTCGTCCATGCATAGATGTTACCCGAATTTCTTCTCCAATTGTCTTTCCAAAGTGATGTTATTTTCAGCCAAAGGTTTAGGAATAACACCTAAAACTCCGATTGCCTCCTATAGAAAGCGACAAGTGATACAGCCCCCCCATTAACCCACGACAACCTCCCCATATACAAGATGAATATTCCTCGCAGACAAGTGATCGACCAAGAGTGCTAGTGCGTTTACAAACTCTAATCCCTTCCCATAACTTGACCCACAAAAAACACAGACATTTTTGAGGTTACGAATAGAAGGCCCCATTCTATACTCTTCCTCCCTTTGAGTGATTCTGAGTGTGAAGGAAGATGGAGAAAATGGAGTGTTTAAATAAGAAAAAGAATGGAAAGGGAAATAATTGCACCTATAAGGGTAGGTTGGCTGTTGTCAGAAAAGGTTGAAATTAAGAGTCACAGAATCTTTTCTCCTTTTTTATTTTATTTTTTTTTTTTTTTTTTACTTTTTTTTTTTTTTTTTTTTTTTTTTTTTATTGACTTCAAGAAAACCATCAAGGTAAAGAAGTCTAGAAACCCCCGAAGGACCACCGCTCAAAAAGATCGTCTGTACAAAAATCAAAATACAACAAAATGATACAAAGGTAATAGAAAATGATGACATACCTGTATGTACGCTTTCCATGGCGTATCTTTATCACTGGCGTCATGAGTGCGATGAGACATCACGTCCTTTTTTTTTTTTTTTTTTTTTTTTTTTTTTTTTTTTGAAATTGTTAGAAAAACTTGATGAAAGATGAGTGTATACTTACTTAAGATTGGGATGGAGGTAGTCTGCTTTTTCGGCTTTGTGCCAAAGCATTGTTGACCAAGATTCGACCCATTCAAGACCAAATAAACATAGGGCTCCCAAAAGGGACAAGTGGCCATAATACGATTGGTTTTCACATGTGGGATACAATCTACCTTCTTTGTTTTTCAATTAAGAAGGCTGGATCGGATGCATGCATTTCCCCATTCACGGTTTGTGTTACCAAAGCCAACCCTAAGAAGTATACATTTTTTTTTTTTTTTTTTTTTATTATTTTTTTTTTTTTTTTTTTTTTTTGAATTTTTTTTCTCATTTTTTTTTTTCATTTGTTTTTTTTTTTTTTTTGTAAAATGCCATGAAGAAGAAGAAGAAGAAGATGATATGTACAGATTGTTTGTGGATATGGCTCACATCTCCTCTGGTTTAACGTCCGAAGAATGGCTTAAACGTCTTCTATGAGTCGAGGATAAGCTTCCCATCCAATTTTCTTATAAATTGGCAAACAGGGTCTTTTAGAGTCGATTCCCAAGATTGTAGCGTTGTTGTTCATCCTTGAAGAGATTCCACAATTTAAGAATTTCTCGATGCACCAATCCACAAGAATGCGTCTCAAGAGTCAATAAGATATCATCTAATGACTCCTTACTCAGTCCATTCTTAATGAAGAAAATTTTATCTTCTCTATTTGCGGAAACCATCCCCTTAGTACGACATCGCTTGTTACAGTTCCATCGTCCACATTTGTGACAGACTTGTAACCTTTTTGCTCTTCTCCTTTTAGAATATGAACTTCTTCCAAGACCGGGCATATATGAGTCAAATGAAATTGAGGACTCACCTGCTAATCGGACCTTTGCTTCAATTATCCAGCGTACATCTTCTGGCATACCCTTGTGCATTAACATTCTCAATCTCTCACATCGAACTTTGTAGATTTTTCTCAGAGCATTTTGAGGAAGAGAAGGAAAATGTTTTCTCAGGTTTGAAAGAATGACATCCATTTTGAAGGAGAAGAAGGGTTCAGTTATTTTGGGAAACTGAAGAATAAACCGACTCAAGAGTCACAGAGTACCGTATCCGCCACTTAACCGGCAACACAAAGAACTCAAGAACTTGGTTTTCCAGGAATGATTGAGTCTTTGTCCATTAACCTTAAGCGCATTACCATTCCTAGGATCCTCAGTATCTGATGCTGAGAGGATACGCGTGTCGACAACAAAAGAACCGCGCCACCTAGATCTCAATTTTCCAAGGAGTAGGTGCAGATGATAATCTCAAAGCGAACTTTTTGACCAATTTCCGCAGCTTTTGCAAAAGGTGTAACAGACCTTTAATAAAGTAGGCCAATAAAATCCATACTGCAAGATTTTCGCAGTTGTTGTCGTTGAAAAAAAATGACCTCCACATGCTTCTGAGCGACTCTACCTACCTTATTGTCGGGCACATAGCTGTTTTTTTTTTTTTTCTTTTTCTTTTTCTTTTTCTTTTTCTTTTTTTTTTTTTTTTTTTTTTTTTTTTTTTTTTTTTTTTTTTTTTTTTTTTTTTTTTTTTTTTTTTTTTTTTTTTTTTTTTTTTTTTTATTCATAATGCGGATGGAGAAGGTTCATCACCTCCACTTCGCATTCTCTGAAGTTCATGATACTGTTTGAGGCGGTGTCCATTTACGATGAAAGCTTTGGCAGTGACCTCACTTTTAATCTGAACAGCACCAGAAGGAAAAACATTAGTAAATGAGCGAAGGATATAATCTCGAGTATGAGAGTATCCTGATATAGTCTCATGTATAATCTTGTGTATGAGAATATGCTCGAGTATGAGCGAAGGATATAACCTTAAGTATAAGAGTATCCTAATATAATCTCGTGTATGAGAATATGCTCGTGTATAAGTGAGGGATATAAACTCGTGTAGGAGAATATCCTGAAATGAATGAGATATAACATCGAGTATGAGAATATCTCTACATATGAATAAAGGATATAAACTTGTGTAGGAGAGTATCCTAAAATAAATGAGAATATTTCTGTGAATGAGTATTAGCAATTGATTTATACATGATCGAATATTTCTATAATATCATGTGAATGATTCCGATATAGATCGTAGAATTAACTTGAGAAAATATAAATATAATATAGTTATTGATTCATGACTCATATTTGATATGATTATTACTATGAATGTAATCGATATTTGATGTTGTAATGAATGTTATAAATTATTTTATAATGATAATAATTGGATTTCTCCCTTGGAAAGAGAAAGGACTCGATTTGCTTTTGCCACCTTTCTACTTTATAATTTGAGTTTTGAAATGATTTTTTCCCAAAGCAGCTAGAAATATTATGATGACATAATTTTTAATAGAAATACTAAGAATTCCTAGAATTCTCACATATGTTTTATTGTATTTTCCATAATATTTTCAAGGATAGACTCTTCAACAAGGAGACAAAGAAACAAGTTGTACAATATGCTGATATTATTTTGTATTTGAAATGTATAAATAGTGTCATGAGACATATTATGTAATTATTGTGTAATGAAATAAATTTTGTATATTGAGCTTCGTAATATATGTATAATATATTAACCCGTCAACAGTCTCATATTTTTATATATGTTATAAATGTTTTTACAAAAATTGTTATTAATATAGAAGTGACATACCTAATCCTAATTATTAATGTATAATTCTAGATATGTCATCAGTACACTACAACAACTTTGCCCTTTGGCAAGGGTTGAAAAACATTGTTATTGGCCAAAAACCGTTGCCTAAAGTCTATGCCAACGCTTTTTAGTTCTTGTCAAGTCGTTGCCTATTACAATAGCCAACGCTTTTTAAACTTTCGGAAACACTTTAGAAAAAATGTTGCCTATTCTTATCTTTAGGCAATGCTTTTGAGACATTGTCCATGAATAGTTCTGGCAACGCTTTTGACATGTTGGGTATAAGTACTGCTTTAGGCGACGCTTTCCTGTTGTTGCTTTTAAGTATGCCATAAGACAATGTTTTAAAAACATTGCTTATAGATTAAGGTTTTGGCAACGTTTTCTACACATTAGTTATAGGTACTGTTTTGGGCAAAGTTTTATTGTCATTTCTTTTAAGTTTGCTATAAGGCAACTTGTGAAAAACATTGCCTATAGGTTAAAGATTTGGCAACGTTTTCTGCTTTAGACAACGGTTTTAGTTTTGTTGCTTTTGAATATGCAATAAAGTAACTTGTATGAAACGTTGCCTATAGGCCATTTTTTTTAAATACCATGCATACCTATTTTTAGGCAACACTTTTTACTTGCGTATTAAAATATCATGTATTAAAAACTAATAATGCATTAAAAAAGCAATTCTTCTCAAATAAAATATACTAAATTATGTAAGTGTATTTACTGTATATATACAACAAAACTAAGAAAAAAAAAGTCATTTTCTATTGTTGTACAAAAGTAGTTCGATTGTTCTTGATCACATAACACAAATGAAAGAACAAAAAAACTAAAGCTGAATATCCTTGGCAAATCTCCATGATTGTATCCACATACAAGATGCCTTTGTTTTGCTTTATTTGGTATATTCTCACTGCAAAAGAAAAAATAATAAATATATGTAAATAAATATTCTGAAACACATAAGTATTCCTCCTCAATACATATTGAAGTCTGATCAACAAAAATAAAATATTAAAGTGGTTAGTTACACACACTGTAACTAATAATTAACTAAGAAATTCAACTTATGAATCAATAATGCTTAGTTAACAGTGGTTGGTACAAATTGAAGGATGACAACAGGGAAATTATATGAAATAAAGAATACGCAGATCAGGAAGAAATTGATAGCAAAAATCAATAATAATAAAGAATACAGTTTTTACATAGCTTTTCCCAATCCTCAAATTAGTCCCCTTTAGGCTAAAGCTACAACCTCTCTCTAATAAATTATTTGACACGTGTTCCTCCTATTAATTAATATTTGTAGGACTCGTTGCAAGCTGCAATATTGCTTCAGGCTATGTTTGTGCTCTTTCATATATTATTTCTCTTGGTTATTATACTAGAGCCATTCTAGCGGTTTCAGTGGTGGATAACAAATCAATGAAGTGATGAACTGCAAAATATCTTTATATAGCACTTGTAATAACAAATCAATGGCGCTTAGCCAATCTATAGATTTCAAGCCACAGAATCGCTACGTAAAATTGTAAATTGGGCTCATTTGCTCCTTTATTAAAATTGTAAATTGTAAATGGGAAAATTCGCTTTTGAACAATTTAAGCTATACGGGGTCTTGATGAGTTTGGTTTCCCAAAAGGGAGAGACAATTTAAGAGGGAAAAGATATTCTACCATATGATTATCTTTTTAACTTCTGTGTGAAGTGTCATTTGAAGCACATGAACTTACAAGGGAAAAAAAAGAGAGAGAAAAATAGAAGATATTTACCTATTAACTGTGGGCTCCAACATTACTTTTTTTTTCCTGGTCTATCATGGGCAGTCCCCAAAATTTTCAAAATAACACAAGATCTTGATACTGATTTCCTACAATAATTGTTATACCTACTTCAATCCACTTGCACTTAACCAACACTTAAGTTACATGGACTGAGTAACTTATCCAACTAGTAATTTTTATCCTAATAAGGTTGTTTGGCTTATAATTATTCACGTTTCTTCTTATGTTAGCTCCTAGAACTAACATTTGATGCTACTATTAGTTGCATCATTACTAAGCTCCTAGTTCAAACTAGGCACATGAACAAACTACTTTAGACTGCAACGTAGAAGCCAGGGTAAAAAGCATTGATAAGACTACTATTGGAGTCGTACCTTTGTCTACTCCATTATACAACCACTTGAATGTATGGCGGGCCTAGCACAATTAATGGGAAAGTGAAGGAATTACTTCTTTGCTAGCAGTATCAAGTTGCTCATATGCATGGGGTCATATAAATTTCAACACAAATGCATAGATAGTCCCTTAGTCTCAACCTTTCTCTCCCATTCTCAACTATGATAATAATAGTCCCTCAGTCTTAGCCTCTTTCTCCAATTCTCAGCTATGATAATAATAATAAAGAACACATTTTCTCTTTCCATTACACACCTTTAACACAAAATTATTTACCCTGCATAAGCCCATAACAAAAGTATCTACAAGACATGATATGATATGATCTTAACATCTTAGCACTAGATTCATCTATTGTACTGAAAATAGACGTAAAAAACATCATCTTCTAGTATGTAATCCTATGTTTATATAACATTATTTCAAACATTCATGTAGCATTATGTTGACTACTAATTAAGAGAGACCAGACCACCATTATGTAAAACCAAAATCAAACAACCAAGGATTCTAGCATCAATTAATGCTCCCATTATTCATTAACAGATATTACATCCTTTTCATCAGTCAAATCAATATGCAAATATCAAGAATAAAACCAGAACAATAACCCATCCATTCATATCAGACTGAACCTGAAACAAATTTCAAATCACCATTCTAAATCAACATGTATTATTACCAATTATTAGTGCATCCACAAGTTCAAGAACTGAGTATTGATTCCCATCCTACTTTTTTGTGTAGATAAAAGAATCAGATTAGTATCTCTATGTAACATCAGGGACTGCCTGCAGGATTGACGAGTGTATCCATAAATCAACACGAGTCTTTTTAGCGTGCTTTGTCCTCACTCACATGCATCCTAGGAAACTTCCCAGGAAGTCACCCATCCCACAATTGCTCCTGGTCAAGCACGCTTAACCATAGAGTTCTTATATTCTAGGCTCTCAAAAAGAAGTTGCAACTTGTTGATATGGCTACGCCTAATCAATTCCTTTAAGTCATCCTCAACTACGCAGTCCTATACCTGCACAGTCTCTGAATCCTTCTCATTCCGGTGCATATTCAATTCATTCATGGGACCTTTCACCTAGAAGCCTACCAGGAGCCACTCCTTGTACGTGCTTCTCTTACACCGGCGTCCACTCCCTGTTCTCGTCGGCCCCGGGACACCACACTCTGCATCAAGTATCAACCCACACCACAGTTTTTTAGGAAAAAAATGGTGAGGGAAGAATTCATTAATTAGTTTATCCAAAATCTTCAAAATTAGTATACATTGGCAGTTTGAGAAGAAACAAAGAAGGTGGCCTCACTCAATAATTCTGAGTGACATTTGCCTCATTTTCTTTAAGAAGCCTCGACACTAACACAGTCAAAGACATTATAGCAAAATCAAGTAATTAACTAGTGTTTGCTTTATTTGATCAACACATATCTAAGATTGAAGACCTTAACTTTCTGGCTCATTATGCCTATAATGAAAACAACCCTCTAATGCTTGATACAATTCAAGAAAATTATAAGAAAATAAATTTGTTTTGGGGTTAAAATAGTGGAGGAAGGTCTGTATCCTCAAAATCTCAGATAGGGAAGTCTTTTTATGTTCAACTAAAGTTCATACATTTATAACCCAAAGAATAATTTTACAAAAGAAAGTAATTGGACATTTAGTAGATAGAACTAAGTTTCTAGCTTGCATGCACTCATTTTGAATCTTATCATGTTGTTACTCCCCCAAAACTATATATTGATTGTATGAAGGCAACTTGGTGCCTGTTTATATTTAAGGCTAGAAGTCTACAATACAGTTGGTTTGCATAATTTTCAGCTCTTGTAAAAAGGATATAAGAAGAAATTATTGATGTTTAATATTATTTTATGAACATGTAGCTGCCCGATAATGTAAAAATAAATGAGGACCTATTTCCAAACTTGCCCTGCACATAGCACAAAAGCACGGAAATATTTGTTTTAAGTCTATGAATCTGCAACACATCAATGGAATTAATCATACTTAGCCCCAAAAGATTAGATCATACAAGGGTTTTAGATTTCAGATGAGCTTGTCCAGAAAGAACCTCTCCAGATCAAGAGAATGAGTAAGAAACTAGAAATAGGACTTATAATAAAGCACAACACGATAGATTTTAGAGTCAAAATTCTCTAATATGGATTGGAGAACATATGACTATAAGTCTATAATAATCAAGTTAGAGCAGAATGTCCTACCAAACTATAAAATATCCTTTCAAAAGAATCCACTTTTGGTCTACTTAATCAACTATCAGCTGCTAAAAAGATACTTCCCAAAATGCCAGGTATGCATTTGGAAAAAGGAAAACTTGAGAAGAGAGGGAAAAGATTAAACAAAGAAAACCCAGTCACTTATGCATGTTACAAAAACTCAAAAGTAAAAGCAACATAAGTTCCTTATACACATTACATAAAACCCTACACAAGTTCCTTGCTTAGATAACTGACTTCCTAAACTTCACGCAACCAAAATAACATCAAACAAAATCAAATATCGACTGAACTGAATTTAGTGAAAGTGGAAGCTTAAACACAAAAGAAACTCAAGTTACTGATAAACAAAATAGACATTGGAGTCTAAACATAATTAAAACAATAAACCATTCTAACATAAAGAGTCAAGTCCATAACCTAAACAAATTAACCAAATACATAGCCTAAGTGTTCTTCTTGCTTGCTTTCATAAACTTACCCCCTCTCCCAATTACTTACAAGGAACACTTAATTTGTTGCTTGCTATTTAGTTAGGAAGAAATTAATTATTTGAGATTTTATTGGATTCTAACTAGATGTTGAGGAAATTGAGTTGTTGGCTGCTAGTGGCATAGCAAGAAGTTCGTTTCCAAAATATTAATGATAATTGCCACAATATCATCACAAGTTCTATTGGAAGAATATGCAAACAATTTAAAGTTTCATTGTCACAAATGAAGGATGTCAAACATTAAAACTTCACTAAAAAAATAAACATATATAGAAGGTAAGACTACAGAAGAACTTACATTTGTTCTAATTTTATCAGACTCCCAAGTTCTAATACTGAGAAGTTGATTGACCCAAAACCCCTGCAAATTTATCAAATTGAACATTATATATTACTAGGAGAGAAATGAATCTTTTACTTAAATCTACATAAAAAATAGCTCAAACAGATGTACAAAACAGAAAATAATTGGGTAGCTCATTTCAAAATTGAAAAGACTGCAATATGGCAATATGGCCCCCCTACAATCACACATTAACTTTCTCAGATAAATACCATGAATAAAAACCAAGACTAGTAAAGGACCCTGCATTTGGGTAACCATTAATTACCAAAATAAAGGCCAAAGCATTCAATTATTTCACAATAAATTATTCAGGGGTGTGGACAGATACATATTAAAAGGTAGACCTACACTAACTGATAAAACAAAACAAGGTTAAGCAACAATTACATCTTGCTCTGACAAGTAATGAACAAATAAGATAAGTTCTGCAGCAATGAACAAATAATAATGTCCAGAACAACAATTATCATGATGGTTGATGCCTTCCTTTTGAAACTGTTGCAGCATTTAGCAATTATCATTATATTATCTTGGAGCTTGAAGCATTGAAGGTTGACGCAATTATAAATAATCATAACAAGTTGGCAATCTTGACTAAATTTCCTCAACTTCTGGACTCGTTGGGATAACTTGTTAAAAACCCATAAATTTTGTTCAACTTAACACCATGAAGCAATAAAAAATTTATATATGATGTTCATAAGTTTGGATCCTACCTGTAGAAGCAACACAATAAATTACATGTAATAGTGAGGATTTTTCATTATCGATCCAGTAAGTTTCAAGTAAATAATAAGTACAAAACATTTTATATTGTGTAAATTAAAATGAAAAGGAGCCAGTTAACATGTAGTTCAATGACAACATTTAAGATGGAATGATCCTGATATTTTTCACTATTGGATTGCATTGAATGTCATGTAAATTAAATGAATGGTGTGGATCATTCACTAGCTTTTCAAGTAATAAGTTGTGGTTGTTCTTCTTCTCTTGTTTCTCTGAGACACATGTCTTTAAAATTAAGCTATGATAAAGTGAAGAGTGTGGAGCTAGAGGGCTCAGGATTCTGCATATTTCTGAACACTGATTTTGAGAGGTGGTATAGCTACTAAGATTTGAGGCCGTTTAGTTTCTTCTGTAACCATGGTAAAGAACTAAGTAGAGAAAGAAAATAAATAAATAAATTTCAGGGGTATAGCTAGTGAGACTTGAGGTCGTTTGGTTCCTTCTGTTCAGGGAAAAATTATACAAATAAAAATCTCAGATTAACCACCACCCACAAAATTTCAAATCCAAATTAAAAACCACCATGCCTCTAAATCCTTAGACCACAACCCAACATCAACAACCAAACTTGTAAAACACTAGTTTAGGATGATCATACCATTTGACTACAGATGAGTTGGATAATAACATAGCTATAATGGAGGGACCCTCAGGAATTTCTTTCATAAAAATTACACATCTAACTTTCCCTTACGAAAGCACTATAAGAGCAAAAGAAGTGCTTCAATGGCCACAAAATCTCCTTCTTTTGGCACAAAGAAAAAGCTAACCACATTATATATAGATTGCAAATTCTATTGTGATATGTTTGATTGTTTTATTAATTTCATCCAACAATACAACATTGCATGAATCCCAGAAGATTACAATAATACAACACTACAAGGTTCTGAAAACTTCACTCGATCAACCCAGCAATCAATCTTAAGAGAAGAATCAAATAATCAAGGTTGCATGAATAAAAAAAAACCCCTAAATCAAGGGTTCAAGTTGAAGAAGGGAATAGATGAAGACACAAAACAAGGGTTCTTGTATAAGGGGTTCTCACCAAACAGATGAAGATGCAGAAGAAAGCGACCATGCACAACGGTGAAAAAGCAATCCTCGATTGGGGATGAGCGATCTCATAATGGATGCAGAGTGTTACTTCTATGGCCTTTTGTTCGCAATGATTGCAGTATATGTGATCTCATAACGATGATGCATAGTGGCTGAGTCGCCGGCTGTGGGTGGTAGATCTGGACGCTGCTCGTGCGGACTAATGCGTTATGGCTGGTTCGCGATGGTCGTGATGGAGGAAGCCTTAGTGAGATGGAACAGAGACGGCAGTGCGTCTCAAAGTGGAGTCTGTGACGAAGTGTGGGTCTAGACGGCACGGTTGTGGGCTACTGGAGGGGTGGGCAACGGTGCCACAACGAGGTTTGAGAGGTGTCTGGATCTAGTTGTTGGGGGTTGAAGTCACGGTTTGGCTCACGGAGGTGCTGTTGTGCCTCGGGTTTGTGCGTGGGGTAGAGAATCTTCACGGCTATAATGGTCGGTTGCTGACCAACGTGGGTCGACAGCTGTGAGGCGTGACTGACGAGTTGGGGTTCTGGCCTCTGGGGGTGACGGGGCTGTGGTGAAAATAGGGGAACAATGGTGGATCTCATGGTAGCTTCGGTGGGATGTTGAGACCAGTTGGCAAAGATGAGTGGTGGTTCATGCTAGAGGACGAATCTGGGTTCCGCAGTGGCTCAAAGGAAGTAAGGAACAGGTATGACTGAATAAGTAGGAACATGTGATTGGGGTTTGAGGGGTTAAGCGAAGTGCCAAAAAATTTCACCATCCCACTATATATGCGCGCCTTTGTGAATAAGAATTTCATAACTTAAAAACCAATAAGCAATGTTTTTTATTGGTTCTAAAAGGAAATATAATGGGAACAATTATAAATCATTGCTTATTCCCTTTAAAATAACGTTTATTAAACGTTGTCTTAAAAGTGTTGCCTAAACATGTTTAAATTTAGAGAATGGTTTTAAAGCGTTGCCTATACTAGTTATCACAACATTTCTTAAACGTTACCTAAAACATGTGGCCTAAAGCTATAATTAAAAGCAACTTTCAAAAAACGTTGCCTGTATAAGTTTAGGCAACACTTTTTAAACTTTGCTAGAAACTTTGTTGCCATAAGCCAAAATTGTTGTAGTGGTACTAGTATTGGGATATTACACACTATGACTGAAATGTTAAGCTTATCAAATTTTAAAAGAAATGCTGACCAAATAAAGCCAATTGTTTACATCCAACACATTTCTTTTATTAATATTGGTCTTTGTCTTTCTATCAATCTAAAGCCAGTTTCATTACACATGTTGAATTTGTATGCTTTTAAGATTTGAATGTCTTATATCACAATGATTAACTATTATAGAAAATATTAAGGAAAGAGTCCTTCAGTTATCTTTGCTAGGTTTTCACCGTTGGCGGCTGGACATATGATGAAGGTTTGTATCCCTTGAATGGGAATTATTTCTTCTGGTGTGAAGGGATAAAGGTGGTTATCTCTATGGATGGCGTGATAGGATCGGATAGCGGAAGACTTGCTGTGTGTAACACCCCGAATTTTATTTTTTTAATAAATATGAGTTTTATAATTTTTGTGATTTTTTGTGGATTTTTCTAAGTTTTTGATTATTTTAATATTATTTCAAGCTATATGTGGGCCTAGGGCAGGTCCGAAAAAATAAAATTTTTCAAGACCAAAAAATTTTGGACTGTTGATTCGGGATCGGGGGAGCTTACTAAACCCGAAACCAGAAACAATTTTCAAAATTTTCTTTTACTGTGATTTTGTGCTATTTTATTATCCATTGAGTAAAACTATTATCTATTGGACAATAAACACTGGTTTTTTTAAGTAGTAGCTATTATCCATTGGGTAATAACTATTAGAAAAAAATATCTTAACAGCTATTCAAACTTGATGGTTATGACATCTTTATGATGAACCAATTAGAAACTAGTCTCATTATAATGAACCAATGAGAATTAGTCAATAATAATGGCTTTGACCTTTTTATGATGCACCATTGGATGAAATGCTTAGAGGAAGAAACTTTGACCACTCATTTCCATGAGTTCCATGGCCAAGGCATGAAGGAGGAAGTTCAAAGGCTTAGTTTCATTTCTATCTCCTATAGTAAATATCTATGCCTCCAAAATTATCTCTATAGTAAGTTATCTACACACAAATATCTCACTCCTCTCTTCTAGAGCACTCCATGGCAAAGGGCTAAAAGGAGGGTCAATAGATTTGATTTCATTTCTATCTTCACTTTCATCTTTTCAAACAAAGAAAATTACACAAAGTTCTCTTATTTTCTCTTCTCCATAGCCACGGCCAAACCCTCCAAAACCATCATACAATCTCTCTTAATTCCATCTAATCTTGTTTTCTAAACCTACATATTATTCTAAGACTCTTTCATGTTAAGAGCATAAGTTAAATCATCCATCTTCTACCTTTATTACAAGCTAGGGTTCTTAAGCTTTCAAGGTAAAGTTCTTGATTTTTGTTTCTAAGTTTGATTTTAAAGTTCTAATTTATCCATAGTTTTCTTGTTTTCAAGTCTTGTTTGTAACTTTGGTATGGTTTAAAGATTTCTAGGGTTTGAGTTCTTGGTGTACGAAATCTTCAAGAGGACAAGCAAGGACTTGATTGATCTTCCCTTAAGGTAAGAGGGAGATTAACCTCATCAAGTGTGTGGTGGTGAGGGATGAAAATGGTTGTTAGTGAAAAATTCATATAAGGATTTATTCACTTGTATGTATAAGTTTTCATGCTTTATGATTGTTTTGATTAATATGCTTTTATTGTTTTAATAGTATGCATGAATATGTGATAGTTGATGCATGATAATTTATGTGTAATATAGGATGTGAATCACATGAAAAGGAAAGAGATTTTGGTTCCAAAGAACCTAGAGGCTCACGGCCTCCACACCTATTTTGGAGCAAACCAATTAAAAATATTGTATCAAGTATGGATTTTGGTGATTTGGTAATAAGTAAATGAATTAAGGAATTTTCAAAGAAAAGGAAATAGAAAATGAACAAATATCTTGTGTGGAAACACTACTTGATTTTCGGCCAACATGCCAAGAATTGGAAATCTAGATAAAAAATAATTTCTTAAGTGTAGTCATAGAGGATTAAGTAACAAGAATTTAAATTAGTGGATTTTGAGATATCAAAAAGGAAATAAACCAAATTTTGAAATAATTTGGAAAGTAGATTTCAGCTATGATGGGAATAAATTTAAAAGAAATTTGGTTTACCGACGTATAGCTCACCTATTTGGGTTTTGAAGCTTGTTGGTAGACTTTGGTCTATAAAATTGGATAAAATCAAAGAAATATGAATTTGTATAAGGAATAGTAAAAAATATTATTTAAAGGAATTTTAAGGAAGAAAGTATTTTAAATAAGGTTATTTATATATTAAATATAAAAGTGTTAAAAGTTTATTTTAGAAAGTTACAAATAATTTACGCGATTGAAAAATAATGATAAAGTCTTTTGCGTTTCCAAAATAATGATTTTTGAGATACGCGATTGAGAAAATGATTTAAAATCATTATGCAATTGAGAAAACGTTCAAAAATCTCAACGCGATTTAGAAAACATTTGAAAATATTTATGCTGTTGAGAAAATATTGGAAAATACTTATGCGATTTGAAAATATAACAAAAATGTTACACGATTGTGAAAATGCGATAAAAGTATTACGCGATTGAAAATAACAGCGGTTTGCTGTCAAGCCACCGTAGTGGACCCAGATATATTGGAAAATAATTTCGCCAAGTGATGGCATATTTTTATAAAAACTGTGATATGAATGTATGTATGTGTATTGTATTATAAATCATACATCGAAAAGCATATCAGTCTTATTGGTAAAGGCAAGTTGCCTAGGAGATGAAATACACCTTAGTGTGGGTGCGATATGTGTAGTGTTGATCACTAATTAATCAATGGAGGCGTCAGGGCGAGGATTCCACAAGTGGATAGTTGGTAGCACCACTGGGCCATGGTGTATTGTGCAATGCACCAATGATCTCGACAAAACATTATCCTTAATCACGATCTGGCGTAGACTATATTGTATAAGCCATGTTGCATACGCTAAAATTCTGTTTTAGCATTTTGAGGCTAATAAGATATAGACAGATCTTTTAGATCATTCTCTACGAATTGTGATTAGCTCCATGGAATAGGAATTGGTCTGTGTACATATGCATAGTGGGTCAACATATTGATGTGACAATTATATTTATCTGTTATTTTATCTATGATATGATAACATGATTTTACTTGTTAATGCTATATCTGTATGTTTATGGTTATTCCTATACTGTCTACTAGTATTGATGTAGGGGATCTCACTTCTTCATGTTATGTCTGTTATGTTATATGTTTATATTAAATAAAGACAGTGTAGAAGACGAGTCAGGATCGCTCGGATTCTGTTTAGGATAGTTTATCTGTTATATGTTATAGTGTATCGACGAGGCATCATTGGGTTTATGCGTGTGCAATTCCATAAGGATACTGATGCTTGGACTATAGACTTGGAGATGGTCGTGTTGTTTATCTTTGGGAGCTGATCCTAACCTTTAGCGAGACCCGTAATGGGAACCCTATTTTGTCTATTACTATTGCTTTACATTTAGAATTCTCAATGCCCATGAGGGATTTGTGAGGTATTCCTTTTTACACCCCTAGAGAGAATTCTATGGTGTCGTTTGCGCGTACACCTATTCCTAGGTCTGCACAGAACTCAGGGTCTTTATCTTCAGATGAGACTGAGGAAGATCCTTTTGAGAGACTATCTCCTTAGAAGTTTTAACTTTAGTTAGTTTAATGTTTTGAAGTAACAGTTGTACATATTTACTTTTTGAAATACAATCTTATGTATATAAATTATTTGTGAACCAAGTTTTATATTTCTGTATATTATGAGTGACTATTATTCAGTTGTGTATTGTATGGTTTTATTTATTTATCTAATTTTATATTGTTCACAAATAGAATTTTACAATCAGTATCGTTACAAGGTTAATTCTTTTACAACTCGGGTAAGTTATATAAGTTTTAACCTTAAATGCAATACCCTACAGTGGGTGTTACAGTGTGTCTCTGGGAAAACCTAAAATTATCTGAGGAGGAGGAGGAGGTTTCAGTAAGGGAGTTTGCTAAGGATGGGGAATGATAATTGGAGAAAAAGAACTTTCTATTGGTAGGATCCCGACTTTCTAGAAGACCTTTGAGCTACTCTGCGCTTGGGGAAACACTGGAACGAGTCTGGAAACCTTTTAAGGGTTTGGAGTTCTAGTGCTTAGGTGATAACCATATGTTATTCAAGGTTTTTTCTAAGAAAGATTATAATCGTATTCTAAATGCAAGACCTTGGCCTTTTGACAAATACCTGTTGATCATCCAAGCCTATTATAGAATAATGAGGCCCTCGGAGATCACTTTTCACTACACCTCGTTTTGGGTTCATATGCTTGATTTACTGATCGTGACCCTGAGTGTGGAGATGGGTCGAAGGGTTGGCATTGCTATCGGAGAGTGTCTCACAGTGAATGTTGATAATAGAGGAAAAGCCAAGGATGCATGCTTACGCATAAAATTGATGTTCGATGTTCATAAGCAGTTGCGAAGGGGGGTTAAGATGATGGTAGATAACAATAAAGGTAATATTTTAGTGTAGAACCAGAGGGGTTCCTAAAGTAGACACGTGTGGTGGATTTCTCCTTGTGCAGCCGCCACTAAGTGTGTTGAACCGGGGGGTTGGGTACCTGCAAAAGGACTCTAATACTCAAGTCAAGCAAAATGCACCAGTAAGGTTTCTTCATAATAAGGGTATCAAGAGAGGGGGTCCCTTTCGGGTAATTTAGCTTGATTTTTATAGAGCATCAACAGAGCCTTCTTCATGCAATCCATATGAGGTGCATGTACTTTTTGATTGTGACCTAACAGAGGGTGCCACCCTCCCACGATCGCTGAGGTGAATCCCTGAACTTTCGGGATGTCGCAGTAGTGGCCAACCACTGTAGCAGGCAGTCACGGGCTCCACATTTGTAGGATTATGATTGGCAATTATTAGAATCTTTACAGACCTAATGATGGTTAATAGGACCCACTGCTAAAGTCCGGGGTCACATGGCCTACCCGGGGTACTAAGGGTGGAGTCAAGTGGTGCGTATACCGAGTTCATCCTTCTGAAGGTTTCCTGGATCACGGTCTAGAACAGGTAAGTAGTGGTTTCTTCTACAATATGAGAGGTTAAGGAACTTTTGTTATGATTGTGGCTTACTTGCATATATCCTAGATAACTTTGAAAACCATGAATCGGCATAGGGGGATGATCTTTAGTATAGTGACTGGCTTAGAACGAAGAGGGAAGGGGTGACTCATGGTACAAACCTGGCTCGAACTCTTCTAATACTAGGGTGCAACATGGGTCTGGTGACAGTGGCAATGTTAGTTTGGTTAAGGTGTCTAGCCATATTCATGAAGGTGAACTTCTCTAATAAAACTCTGGACACCGAGAACTAAGGGTTAGATTTTGGTGAATGCACAATAAGAGGAGATCTATGCTCTTTACATAAACATATAGTGGTAGAGGCAACTGCTGGCAGAGAATCTATAACATGAGTGATGGGAGAATCTCAGAGTGGGAAGAAATGTTAGAATCAAGCTAGAGATAAAACAAAGAAGTTAGAAAACCAAAAGACAGTCTCATTGGCCAAGAGGTCTCTTGATGTCTAAAGGCACGAAGTGGAGGCAATAGAAGTGGAAGAGGGAGGTATTGAAAAGAAGTTACACAAGGTTGGAGAGAATCTATAGAAGATTTTATCATCCACAATGGTGGAGGTGATGAAGCCACTCTATTTGACGCCATGAAAATCATAATTTGGAATTACCATGGGCTGAAGAACCCACATGCAATTTTGGCACTACGCCTCTTGATGAGGCAACATAATCCCAACTTGGTGTTCTTGTGTTAGACCAAGTCGTCTATTCACGAATTTGAAAGAATAAAATGGAAGCTTAACTTTTCTTTTGGTTGTGTTTGGAATGAATAAAAATTAAAAATAATTTGATTTGATTTGATTTAAAAATTAAATTTGTGTTTAGAACTTAAAAAAAATAGGATTTGAATTGATTTAGAAATCAAATTTTGTGTTTAGAATTCATTAAAATGAGAACTGATTTTATTTGATTTTATTATTTTATATTTTAACCCTTATGAAAGGTTGTTAGAGGTAGTTACTAAGGGTAAAATAATATATTAATTTCAAATCAAATCAAATCCTATCAAAATTGACAGAATTTCTAAAACAAAAGGAGTGATATCCATGAGATTTTAAAAAACAAATCATTTCCCATTTTTAAACATCCAAAACACCAAATTTAATTAAATTTGATTTACAAATTAAATCATTTCTTATTTTTTACATTCCAGACACACTCTTCGGGTTTGGTGTTAGTAGTAAGGATAGACGTGGTGGTCTAGGATTGTTGTGGCAACAGGAGATAGATTTGGAAGTACAACCTTACAATTCTTACTTCATTGATACAAAATTAAATAGGTTAGGGAGGATAGGGTGTTGCGGTTTATTGGCTTTTATGTTGCCTTGTTATTATCTTAACAATAGGAAGATGACATCCCTTGGCTCTTGGGTGGTAATGTTAATGAGTTGCTTGATCAAATGGAGAAAAATGTGGCCCTCCAAGACCGAGCTGGCAGATTAATGCTTTCACGAAAGTGGTTAATTTTTGTTGCCTCCATGACTTAGGCTTTTCAGGCTGCCCGTTCACTTGGAATAATGGTAGATTAGGAGACCAAAATGTATAATGCAAGTTGGACAGGTTCCTTGGTTGGCAGGATGGTGGCAAGGACGAGTCTCTCTTTCACTTATCTTGTAGGAGTTAGGTGGGGATTCTAACCAGCAAGCTTTTAAGGAGGAAGAAAGACCCTACTAGTTTGCAAATATGTGGACAAGGGATGCCAAGTGTCGTTATATGATAGAGTTAGCTTGGAATGGCATGACTGAGCCTTCTTCTTTGGCCGATGTAGTAGCTAATATCGATCTGGTAAGAAAATATTCGAAGTCCTGGAATAGAACTTCTTTTGGGAATGTCATCAACCAGATTGACCAAGTGCAACATAAAATTCCTAAGTTATCATGTAAGGACCTTACTGATGGAAATTCACTGGAACTTAAGAGGAATAAAAAAGATTTGAATGAGCTATTGTAGAGGTAAGAAATTATGTGGTGAGAGAGATCCAGAGTTGTGTGCTAGAAGGAAGGGGATTTAAATACTAAAATCTTTCATGGGAGAGTTATTGCTAGAAGGATAAAAAATAAAATCACGAAGCTCAAGGATGACAACAATAATTGGGTGCGTGACTCCTCCGAGTTGGAAACTTTGGCCATGAACTATTTTTTGAAGTTTTTTACCACTTCACATCTATTTGATATTGACGAGGCTCTTGCAAGGGAAGAAATTCTTACTTAAACCTCGAGCACCCAATTGGGTGTACCAAGTCAATTGACACTTAAAATTTTCATAGAGCTTTGTACTTTTAATTGCGTGTCACAAAGCTCTATGAAAATGTTAAGTGCTGATTGGCCTTGTGCACCATTAGGTGCACCAGGTTTTTACAAGAATCTCTCATTGCAAGGGTACAACGTAGAGTTACTAAGCACATGAATGAGTTCCTTTCTCTAACATTTACTCTTCTTGAAATCTGAGAGGCTTTATTTCAAATGGGTCCTACAAAGGTTCCAGGACATGAAGACATACCCGTACTTTTCTTTTAGAAGTTATGGGATATGGTTGGTTAGGATGTTACCCGTGCGACCCTAAACTTCCTCATACTTTCATTGTATTGATTCCCAAAATCAATGTCCCTCAAGATATATCCCAATTTATAGTCCTATTATTCATCTAACTCAAATATGTTCAACTTGTCCAACCCAAGGCAAAATCATTCTATATGCCACAGGAATGCTATAGTCATATACAAAATTATTTGACATTTTGAACTAGTTTGACATACGGTGTAAAGACAGTGGATGTATTCTTGTAGATGTAACATCCTGAATTTAATAACCATAGTATATCACTATGGTCATTAGATTCAGACCTGCTACTTTCACAGTTATACAATTTCCAATATAACATAACAACATTATATAGAAAATATGAGTCACAAATGAATATATTTATTACACAACAATTGTATTTCTCATAAGTATAACCATACGTACATATTATCAAAAGAAACCACAAAGCTATACTAAGCTAAGCCTTCCATGCTCCTGATTGCACTTCATTTTTCGTAAGTCTTCCTCCCTGGAATCATCATGGAAACACACACAAGGGGTCAAAATCACACATTCTCAGTAGATAAATCCATAAAATAGGTTGTCACAATCATTCCAGCCATTTCGGGGAAAAACACATTTCTAAACTTATGTCTTACACATATCAAGCTAGAAAGGTGGAAAAAGCTAAAAACCATGTCCTTTCTCTTCCCGAAACAGATTCTCATTTTATAAGTTTATACAAAAACTCATTTATCACAAACAGTTTTCCAGTGATCATCACACTCATGAAAACATCATCTCCATCACAAAGACACAACAAGAACATCTCAATCTCAGAGATACAAACACAGCTGTGGCTACTACCACTATCTCATCATAACAACTATCAACGATATTATACAACCGCCCATACAATCGTACATATCATTGATTAAGGTAACTGCCCATACAATTACCATGCAAATGCAATGCTTGTTATGTTGTATGTTTATGCTTGGCATGTCTTAAGACAATGGTTATGCAATGAAGTAAAATAGTGTTGGTATAATGTCATGAAACTCGACTATTTCTAAGAATTCCATTCCCTGTATTTTCTGAGTAGTATGGCATTCAGACATTTAACACTACATAGTATGGCTCCAACCATTTAACACTACATAGTAATGACTATACTATTCCATCTCACAACAATGAGTGTACTGTTACCATCTCATATACCATTCCTAGATACGTGGAAATAGCAAGTGTGTGTAAAAACATGCAGAGCGATATTTAACACACATTCAACGCCACATCGGATACTCTCATACACGAGTCCATAACCAATGCCCTTAAAGTGTGTCTATCCTCCTCCATGAGGTTCTCCAACCAACAACTTAGGAATACTCACATACTCACTCTATGTGCCATTCCCATCACATATCACTAGCTAAACAGTACCTAGAACATCACACAATCACTCACAAGTGATCTAAAAATCAACCTCATGTTGACCAAGGTTCTAAATACTAACATAGGCATTCTATCACACTTTGAATGTCTAAGAATTCTCAAGATTTTCACATAAGTAAGTTGAAAATTCTCTCCAAGAAATACCTTCACTAGTGTCTTAACAACACACTTCGGAAAGCATATAAGAATGATCCCAACATTTAAGAACTTCCAAGGATATCAAAAACACATTTTTGAAGATTCTGGAGCTCACGTCACGGCACCACCTGTGCCACACCGCGGTGCCCTGCTCTCGTGTTCTAATACTGGAAGTGCATCCCTTTCATGCCATGATGTGCAACACTTGCACCACAGCACCAGTAGTAGAACATGGATTCAACAGAATTCTGCAGAATCCGGGTATTGTTCCATTGGAACATGTTCCAGATTTTGGCCACTCCAAGTTAATTTCTAGGTGATTTCAAGCTCCTAACAAGTTCATTAACACTTAGGAATCATTAATCACAAACAAAAACCTCCAATTTGGATCTAAAGACCAAAATCATCATCCATGACCTAACTTTTCCCACTTTTAGCATCAAATGTCCAAATGGCAAATTCTAAGTTTCTAATTCAAACTTACTACATGAACAAGACATAAACACTCTTTAGAACTTATCCAAGCAAGAAAATCACTTCAAACAACTCAAGATCTCATTTTGGAACATTAATCCTCAAATAGCCTAAACATGAAATTGAGAAAGAAGTGAGACTTTTAGCTAAAAACCCCTACCTCAAGGTCTTGAAGATAAAGATTATAACACCCTCTGTAGGGTATTACATTTCCGACTACAAACTTATAATCTGAAAATCATTTCATAAAAGCATTTGAGTTATAAAACATGGGTTTTAAAATTTCTTTTCACGGAAACATAAACTTACCGAAATTTATAGATAATACTAAAAAATAGATTTAAACTAATTGGTATACATCACAGACACCATATAATATTCAACAGTACTTGGAACATAAAACTTACAGACTCAAGGAAACAGTAGCAAACCCCACGATGGGTCCTACTTAATAGCATGGTAATAACACTAACGAGAAAATTCAATATACTTATTCCATTCCATATCCATCTCGACGCGTTAGATATCTATTCCATCGTAAAACTACACATTATCAAAACTGGGAAGATTACTCCTCGTTATCGTCCCCAAACTCAAAATATTGCTTCCAGTTAAGTCTAAGAAGTTCGCTTCGTCTACTATGCAAATTTTAACAATACAAATATAAAAAATAGTACAACCAAGAGGTGAGATCCCCTTTCATCAATACCAGGATGGTAGCAAAGAATGATACGAATGACAAAGTCATTCCATACATACATATATCACAATTATATTTATGTCATCATTTCATAAATAATTCCAATAACCATATATCACAATAAAATAAATAATAATAGTTTTATCATAACAGATATCATCAATATGTATGAAATGATTATGTCACACTACTTGAACATTGACCATGACACAACAATATGTGTACTGACCATGTGTATGCATACTGAACCACTTCCCACTCCATGGAACTAATAATAATTTCAGAGATAAATGGCCCAGAAGATCTGCCAGCCTCAATGACAGTCTTCACCGAGCACGAAAAGAGATAGTGTTTGTCGGTTCCTTGTCAGTGCGTTGCAACGGTTCATCATGGCCAGAGGATCATAATGTGATAACATAATCGCTAGAATGCATCCTGAGATCCATCATAGACCTCACTATTCAATTCTCATTCACTCATAGGCCCAACCAGCCATAACAGCCTTCGGCTATATTCTGTTCAATGCATGATATCTCAATACATATCTCAATTTCATATTTAGATTGTTCCCAAATGAGATTAGAACAATCACCCATACAATTGTCTAATATCATAGGATCAATGAATATTATATAATCGCCCATATAATTACATAATATCACTGATACATCTGGGTCCATTACATCAGTTCTTACAGCAACTTTATTGTTTTTTCAATTGCGTATCATTTTTAACGCGTTTTCACAATCATGTAACACTTTTGTTACATTTTCAAATCGCGTAACCATTTTCTGACGTTTTCTCATTCACATAAAATATTTCAATGTTTTTCAAATCGCAAAGCTTAAAAATCATATTTTTAAGTCGTATAAATCATTTTTCATCATTTCTTAACTACGTAAAATATTTCTCAATATTCCAAACATCATTTTAGACTTTCCAAAAATTAATACAATTTCTAACTTCAAATCCCACACTTTCTCGCTTAAAAATCCTCTACGTAATATTTTTCATTATTTTTCCAAAATTAATATTTCCTTTAAATCAATTATTCCAACTTAAAATTTCCTAACACGCCTTAAAACTCAACGGGTGAGCTATACGTTAGTAAACTTCAAGTCACCAATTTATTTCTCTTTTATAAACTAAATCCACTTATTTAATTAATTCCAAAAATAAGCTTTTCTTGCTTTTATATCTCAAAATCCCTTAATTTAAATCCTTTGCTATTTTAATCCATTCAATATTATGTTAAAAAAAATATTGTTTGTTATAACCTACTAATTCTTAGCATATTGGCTGAAAATCACAAATAACTTCATCATAAAATCTCTGTTCATTTTCATGTCCACTTTTTTTGCAAATCATTAAATCATTAACTTATTACCTAATCATCTAAAACTCATGATTAGTAAAACAATTTGAAATACTTTATTCCATATCAAGAAAAAGGCCGTGAGCCTGAAGGTTCTTTAGAACCAAAACATTTTTCTTTTCCACATAATTCTCATCATATAACATATCACATGGTCATGCTTACTATGAAAATGATAAAATCATATTAAGCAATTAATCAAAATCATAACATAAAATCATGTATACTTATCACAGCAATAAGCATATCAATCACCAAACAATCATAAACATGAAAAGCCTTAAACAAACAAGTGAATAAATCCTTATGGATTTTTCACCACACACACATCCATTCCTCACCACCAACACATGGTTGATGAGGGTAATCTCCCTCTTACCTTGGATAATCTACCAAAGCTCCTTGTATGTCCTTCTTGAATCCACTTTTCTCCACCAAGAGCTTCTTAAAAGTCAAAGTAAACACACATAATCAATATCTAAGGCTTGAATAAGAAATTCATGGATCAAAACATGGTTTAGAACTTTGAATCTAAGATTAGAAAAGAATATTAAGAACTTCACCCTTTATCCTTCAAACTTAGATCTTAGGAAAAGTGCTTGAAGATGGATGATTTGGAAGATGGTCTCAACATGAAAGTTCCTTAGAATTGCATGGAGACTCAAGATCTAAAGTTGTTTAAAATTATTGAAGCTTGGATGGTATTTTGGAAGGGTGTGACCATGAGCTTCCTTTGAAGAACAAAGTGAGAACTTTTTGATTTCCAATAGAGAGATGAAGATGATCACAACACCAAAGTATCTTAGGATGATGTAAGGATACTAGATGTAAGGTTGCTTGAAATTATAGAAGAGTGAAGGGTGGTGCAAGGTGGTTTGGCCGTGATCTTTGTGAGAGAGAAAGGTAAGAGTTTTTGTGTTCTTTGCTTGATGGAAAGATGAAGATGAATGAATCTTGAGAAATCCCTAACATGAAAGTATCTTGGATTAATGAAAGGATTCAAAAAATGATATTGGTAGGAATTATAGAAGTTTGGAGTGTGGATATTTAGTGCTTGGCTAAAACTAAAGAAAATGGAAAAGGAGAGAGTTTTTGTTGCTTGTTCTTGGTTCTTTGGAGAAATTGAAGTGTAAGAGAGTAAGTGAATTGAATAGATGAATATTGTTTCCTGTTTGAGTGTTATGGCCGTGGAAGACCAAGAGAGAAAAGATGGGATATTGATTTGTTTGTTTGAGTGAATGTTGGATGAAAACAAGACCAATTACATTAGAGTGTAAATTCCTTGTCCTCCAAAATTGTTTGGCCGTGAGTTGCTCTTCAAGGAGGTGGCCACTTTGCTTGACCATTCTATACCACACATTGAAGTTCTCCATTATTATTTGCTAACACCAAAAGTTGTCATAGCCATCTTTGTTGAATAAGTTTCCTATTGGTTCTTGGAAAGTCCAAGCCACTAAGTTGGACTCATCACCACCTTTGATTGAATCAAGGGTGGATATCCAAAGGCTTCACCTCTAAGCTTGCTCAAGATATTTTTCGGTATACTTTAAGCAATGAATAATAATTACTGCTTATAAAGTCAGTGTCTATTGTCTAATGGATAATAAAATATGCCTAGATTTTTCTCTTGTTCCAGTTGGATAGCAACTATTGTTGATCATTTTTCTTCTGATTACCCTTGATGAGTCACAGAGTGAGTCATCAAAGAGAAGTTTCTAGAATAGATGAGTCAGCATGATGAGTCGTAGAGCTGAGTCACCAAGAGAACTTTCTGGAACATGTGACTCATTGCAGTGAGTCACAGGGTGAGTCAGCATTCTACATTCTTCTAGAATGTGGCAAGTCAGTATTCTAGAACATGGCGAGTCATCGTTTCTACAAACTTCCAGAACAAGCTGAGTCACAGGTGTTGAGGTGTCACGCCACGTGTCAAGCTTCTATTGGTCCTCCATGATGAGTCATCATTTAGAACATTCTAGAGTGAGTGCCTAGACTTGCGTCTAGAACCATCCACTAGATATTTTTCTGGAAGATATTATCCAATGGATAATAAAACATACCCCAATTTTATTTTGTCAGATAAAATTATAGAAAACAAAACTTCAAAAATTATTTTCGATTTTCGGGTTTAGTAAGATCCCCCATCTTCGAATCAACAGTACAAACTTTTCTAGCTCTGAAAATTTTTTATTTTTTCGGGCCTGCCTCGGGCTCACATACAGGCCGAGAATACTATTAAAATAATCCAAAATATAAAAACATACAATAATTCACAAAAATCATAATAATTATAAAATTCACAAAAATCAAATCGGATTAGTAAAAATAATCAAGAATCGACAGAAATAAATAAAATACGAAGGCTCATATACAATCCCAAAAATAATATTAAAATAATAAAAAACGTAAAAAGTCTAAAAAATTCCTAAAAATCATAAAAATTATAAAATTCACGAAAATTAAGTCAGATTAATAAAAATAATTAAGAATCAACAAAAATAATTAAAATACGAATTTTCAGGGTGTTATAACTCTCTCCCTCTAAAAAGAATTTCGTCCTCAAAATTTTTGTACCTTTAGAACGAATGAGGGTATTGCTCCTTCATCTTGTCCTCCTACACCCTTGTTGCGTCTCCACTTGCGTTATTCCAAATTACTCTAACCAATGAAATCTCTTTGCCTCCTGTTCAACTCCTTCGGATTAAGCAAATACCTCAGATTTTTGTAATCGCTGAAGACGTTGAATGTTGCTCTTCAATTGCCTTGAAGCATATGCTACAACCTTTCAATTTTGCATAAGCATACATCCTAAACCCTGATGTGACACATCACAGTTCACTTTAAAAGATTCGCTAGAATCAGGTAGAATTAACACCGGTGAAGTAGTCAAACGCCTTTTTAACTTTTTAAAAAAAATTTCCACGTATGCATTAGTCCATGTAAATGCTCGATCCATTGTGGTAAGCTGGGTGAGAGGTCTTGCGATCTTAGAAAATCTCTCAATAAATTTTTGATAGTAACCGACCAATCCTACAAAACTACGGATTTTCGTTACTGTCCTTGACTTTTCCCATTGAAGAACTATTTCAACCTTTGATGGATCATTCATAATCCCTTCCTTAGAATTACGTGACCCAAAAATTGAACTTCATCTAACCAAAACTCGCATTTCAACAACTTAGCATATAACCGCTTCTCCTTTAGAACTTGGAGAACCACACTAAAATGTTCAGCATGTTCCTCATGATTTTGAGAATAAATCAGAAAGTCATTGTAACACCCCAAATTTAGCTAGTTGACAGTAATAACAAAATTCTACTGTTTTGTGATTCCAGTGTACTATAAAATTATTTTGACTATTTCATGATTGTATTTGATCATTTTGTGTGACTTACTCCGTGTCAGGAAAATAATAATTTTCAGGTCAGGGAAAATCTTACGTATTTTAATTATTTCTGTTGATTTTTAACTATTTTGACAAATCTGATTTGATTTTCATAAATTTTATATTTTTTATGATTTTTGTGGATTATTGTGAGATTTTATATTTTTTTTATTATTTTAATATTATTCTTGGGTTGTATGTGGGCCCGGGGCGGGTCCGAAAAAATAAAATTTTTCTGTGGCCAGAAATTTTTATATTGTTGAGATGGGGACGGGAGATCTTACTAAACTCAAAACTGGAAACATTTTTCAAAATTTTCTTTTACTTTGTTTTGTACTGTGTTATTTATCGAGCAATAAAAATACAGTAAATTTTGTCCATAGGGTAATAGCAGCTAGAAAAAAATTATTATACTGGTTAGTCAAATTAAGTGGTTATGATAACTTTATGGAGGACCAATAGGAAGCAAGCTTGGTGATGAAGACTTTGGATATCCACCATTGATTTAATCTATGGTGGAGATTGGTCTCACATAGTGGCAAGGACCTTTTGTGACCCTTTGATGGAAAGTATGAAGAGAAGTTCTTGACCCTCCATTTTGGACATGCAACTTATGGCTAAGGTTTCATGGCGGAGAGATCCAATGGTTCAAATTCAATCTTATCATTTGGAAACCTACACCAAAGATCAACCATTGATTCAATCAATGGCTCTTGAAGCGTCAAAAAGTGGCTAGATGTATTTAGACATTTTCTTGGTGTACAGGGGTGCTCACGGTTTTGATGGCTTAAATGCTATAGAAAAATTTTCAATTCATTTCTATCACCCATCTTTGTCATTTCCTAAAGCCAAGCTTCACAAAACTTTTCTTTCCTTTTCTCTCAACTCAACCTCACGACCAAGAGGCCTAGATCATATCTTCACTCTCCAAAAATTTCAACCAACCTTATTTCTTGAATCTTTACCTAAATCCAAGACACTTTGTAGTTAAGGCCAAGTCCTAAATCATTCATCTTCAAGGTCAAGTTCTAGGGTTTTAAGGTGGAGTTTATGGAAACTTCACTACTTGTCTTATTTTCATGTTCTAGGCCATGTTTTGATCCATGGTCTTTCTTGTTCAAGCTTTAGATGCTAATAAACTTGTGTTTGTTTTATGTTTAAGAAGCTCTTGGTGGTGAATGACTTGTATAAGAAGCAAAGCAATGAGCTTTGGGGGTTTCTCCAAGAGGTAAGAGGGAGATCTATCTCACCAATCAAGTATGGTGGTGAGAGATGAACTTGTATTTGATGGATGGTGATTCCATGTAAGGATTCATATCCATGGTTGTGTAATTTATTTGTGGTGTTTATGTGCTTTAAATTTATTTGTTTATGCTTTTATGCTTTACATGATTTTATTGCTTTCATGATATGCTTGATGTATGTTATAGTATAATATATGACTATGTCATGATATATGTTGGGAAGGAAAATTATTTTGGGTTCCAAAGACCATGAGGCTCACGGCCTCAACACCTCAAAATAGATGTTTCCAAGTTAATATTTTCATGAATGGTAAAATTGGATGCTTAGAAGAGTAAGGAAAATGAACAAATGTTTATGGTTTCAAAGACCAAGTACCTCACGGCCATGGAGGCTTTAATGGTTTTGTTTGTGTAAAAATATGATTTGTAAATGGTAACTTAATTGATTTGAAGAAATAAGAAATAAAAATGGGAACAAAACAATTTATTACTTGTAGAAATGAGATTTCGTTTTATGAAAAGGAAAGAATGAGGTTGAAAGTGTTTGAACCTCAAAATTATTTTATAAAGTGAATTAATTTTGAGATTAATCACGTTATAATGAGAAATATATTGGTGACTTGAAATTTACTAACGTATGGCTCACTCTTTGGGCTTTGGAGCGCGTTAGGAAATTCAAAGCTAGAAACATTGATTAAATCATTGAAAAGGGTGATTTTATGGAATAAATTACGAAAAAGATTTCTTAAGTAAGAAAATGTGGAAAAATGAAGTAGAAGTCATGTTAATTTTTAGAAAGACTAAAATGATATTTAAAATATTGAGAAATATTTTACGCAGTTGAATAATGATGAAAAATGTGTTTCGCTACTTAAAAATGTGATTTTTAAGCTACGCGATTTCAAAAACGTTGGAAAATTGCTACGCGATATGGAAAACATTTAAATATTTTTATGCAATTGAGAAAACATTGAAAATTCAATACTCGATTTAAAATCGTAACAAAAATGTTGCGCGATTGTGAAAACGCAGTAAAATACTT
Source organism: Ormosia emarginata (assembly GCA_029884605.1). Taxonomy (NCBI): domain Eukaryota; kingdom Viridiplantae; phylum Streptophyta; class Magnoliopsida; order Fabales; family Fabaceae; genus Ormosia; species Ormosia emarginata. Next base: position 17,340,200 of record JAQQTP010000074.1, on the reverse strand, counting down.
ACGCGATTGAAAATACAGTAGATTTACTATTGGGCCAAAGTGTGGACCCATATATGTGAGATATGAATGTAGCCTGTGATTGGCTTGTATGCATTGAACATGCATTTGAAAAGTCCGATGGACTATGTTAAGGCTAGTGGCCTAGGAGAGAATTACACCTTTGTGAGGTGTGATATGCGTAGTGTGGGTCACTTGTTGACCTTGGGAGCGTCAGGGTGCGAGTATTCTACAATGGGCAGTTGGTCGCTCTTCTGTATCGTGGATTAGACCAATGCAATGCACCGATGATCTGGACTGAGACACTATTCTTAACCAAGATCTGGTGAAGACTATCGTGTATAATGCAAGATGTGCAAAATTGATGAAAGTTGTAACACGTGGTTTGAGGCAATTGTGGTACCGACAGATCTTCTAGATCAATCTCTCTGACTTGAGTTAGCTCCATGGAGTAGGAAATTGAGTCTATGAGCATATGCATAATCTAAACTTTTATATCTGTGTGATATTTGAATTGTCGAACAATTGGAAAATGCTGAGGGCATGATTGTAATTATTGTTTGTTATATCTGCATTATTATTTGTTACATTTGTATCATTATTTGTTATACTTGTGTTATTGTTCGTTATATTTGTATGACATTACTGTCATTTATATCTCTTTACTGCTATGTTGGTATTGGTGTTTGGTAATCTCATCTCTTTGTATGTTGTTCTTGCATTATAATTGTAATTGGTAAAGACAGTGAGCAAGGGTTTGAGCAAGAAGGTGAGGAGCTGATTCCTGTTGAGGATGCTGAGTTTTGAGTCAATGGCGATGCCAAGTTTTCTTGGATACTTGAGGCTACAATTTCGAGGAGGTTCGGAGGCTTGGTGTATTCATTTAGATAAGGGGTGTATTTTCTATATAGGAGATTTGAATGTTTCCCTAAGTAGGGTTAATCATGGGAACCCTTATTTCAGTGTCGATATTTACGTACATTTAGAGTTTCTATTTTCCATTAGGCAGTATTGGGGAGCTTACTGTAACAGCCTAATATCTGTACCCTAGTATATCTAGCATATACCTAGATAAACAGTATCAGTTCTGCTACTTCTAACTTAATCATCAACTAATCCATAACATTTAAATAAATCATTATGGAGAGCCATATCTAAAGTTATACATATAAACTTTTATACATACAACTTTACACTTTCAAAGCAAATATAAATTAATACATAAGCTTCAAATTGAAAATTAGAAACTAAACTCTTCTAATCTTCTGCTATCTTCATCTTCTTACCCTCTCATAGGGTCTTTACCTGCTAACCATGAAACATAAAGGGGTGAGAATATAAAAATTCTCAGTAATACATATATTCTATGGTATTAAAACTAAATATATGAAACTTAAATATACTTAGGAATTGTATTTTGTTCTTTGGCATTAAGCCTACTTATTCTTAGTCATAATATACTAATCCTTAGCTTAGCCTTGGACTTGACATCCTGGGCCTAGCTTTGGACAACTAATCCTTAAGTTCGCCTTGGACCTGACATCCTTGGCTTAGCTTTGGATAACTAATCCTTTCATGAAACTGTTACCCAAGTGGCTTCAGTACTCAAGAGGGGGGGTGAATTGAGTATTTAAAAATTTTTCGCAAAAGCCTTAAACAAATAAATTATACTGAATTTAATTATTAAAAGTCGTGAATGAGATGAAGATAAGAAGAACAATTAATAATTAAATTGCAAGAATAAATAAAGTGCATAAAGATAAAAGATTAAGGGTAGAAAAGCAGGCACGATATTTATCCTGGTTCGACCACCAACCACTTGTGGCCTACGTCCAGTCCCCGAAACACAGTTCGAGATTTTTCACTATTCAATACAAGCTTAACAATAGGTGCTTGCAACCTTTACACAATAGAGCACTTTTCACACACAGGGAAACTCTACCCTTGTGCTAAAGCCTCAGCCATAGGATACCTCACCCTTACACAAACTTTAGAGGGATACCTCACCCCCTTGAAGGATACCTCACCTTCTTTACAACAAGGGATACCTCACCCTCACAATTTCACTAGGGATACCTCACCCTTTTACAAAGAAATAGAATATAGATGAAGAGAAACTCTCACAAAGAGCAAATGTTACAAATTGAAGCACTAGGAAGCTCTCTTATGATATCTCAAGGTTTTGGCGAAAAGAGCACAGAAAATATGAGAAAATAGAGAATCACGTTTTTGGCACAAGTAAAAATAGTTCAGATCATGGGGCTGGTGTAAAAGATGACCAAAACCATGTATTTATAGTGTTCCAAGAAAAAGAGCCGTTGGGTATTAATTTCATTCATTAAAAGCTCTAGAAAATAGCCGTTACGTGATTTCTGGGTTGTGGTATTCGAATACCTCTTGTGGTATTCGAATAGATCCTTCAAAAATGTGTTTTGGAACGTTTTCTATGTTGTGGTATTCGAATACCTTGTGTGGTATTCGAATAGATCCTTAAAAACACGTTCGGAGACATTTCGGGGTGTAGTATTCGAATACCTATATGGTGTATTCGAATACACCACTGATTTTGAAATCCAACTTTAAATGGTCATAACTTCTTCATTTCTTATCCGTTTAAAGCAAATGACCAGTCATTGGAAAGATATTTGAGTCTATTTTCAAATGAAATAAATTTCAAAACAAAAATCAAATTATTTTGAAAGTTATGATCAAAAGAGTAACCAAAGGTCAGATTTTCAAAACTCAAACTTTGCTATTTTTCATAAATTTGAACTACCATCATAACTAAACCTTCAAAACTTGTTTGTTGGGTATTTTAATATGTGAAAACCATTTTTAAATATTTGAAAACATATTTGAGATATCTAGAGGGCTTCTTACAAAAAGACCTTAAGTCCTATAAGCTATACCATTTAATCTTCCTTTGGACTTGGTCTTCGACATGATTTTGTTGTTATCAAAACCTTCTTCTCTGTGAGTTAAGCATAAATCAGATTTTTGCTTTCTTGTTGCAATGCTTACTCTTGGTACTTGAACTATACATCATCTTCATCATGTTTGTTATCATCAAAACTATTTTTCATGTCAGCTAGCCAATTACAGAAACACTCTGGTGTCACCACTTAACTAGGCTTGTGATAAACACATATTTTATTCATTAAGAAACCCTTATATTTAGTCATTTACACTCTCCATATTCTTAATTGATTGAGTTTGACATGATTTTGTGAGTTTGAGCTCAAATTGGTCCTAATTGAATATTTTCAGCATTATTGAGATTTTACACTGTTTCTGTATTTTGGCCATAACTTGAGTTTCTAATATCTGATGAACATGAATTTTACCTTGTAGGAAAGCTAAGAGGAAGCTCTACAACTTTGATGAAGAGCTCTAAGTCTGATTCAGATGTCTAAGGGACCTAAGTTTACATGGAAGTCAGAATACGGGTTCTGTCAGTAGAATCCGAACAGTGTGCACTCAAAAATCATATCTCAAGATGTAATAATGGAAATGGGCTGAAATTTGGGCAGTGGATAGTCAAGATCCAAATAAAAAACAAGTACTTTTTTTCATGAAGAACACATTTTGAGAAAAAAACCACAAGAATTCTAGTAGGTCATTTTGAGCTTGCAAGTCGGAACAGAGGTGCTGAAGTTGGGTTTGAGCAACCTACGGTATTTGGGACATATCTTGGGCTTAAGAAGCCAAATTGGACTAACCAGCTATCCATTTTATAGCCAAGACAAGGATCTACAACTTTCATGAAGAACACTTTTCGTGGTTCTGAAGTATAGTGGGTCGTTTTTGGCTTCCAAGTCAAACACGAAATTTTCGTCCTCAACCACCCAACTCATCCATCCACTAACATTCTTCCACTCATGTTGAAGCACTAACCCTTCACCCACAAAAGAAAAACATTTGATAAAAGGACTACACTTGAATAAACAAAGAAGTTTTTATAAGATTTATGCTGATTTTTCTAATTATAACCAATTCCACTTTTTTCAAAACAACCCTTTGTTTTCCTAATAAAATATTTAAATTATCTTTTCCACATGTGAATTTGGCTTTAAATCTTCAATTTCATTTTCAAGCAAATGACATGAAGAACAAGAATAAGAAGTAAAAGCATGTGAGGGATGAGATGAGCTGCATCAATAATTCCCAAAGTTTCATTTTCAATTTTTAGTTCTTCAATTTCTTTATTCAAAATTAGAATTTGATTTTTCAAAGAAGAGATAGTTTTCATCCACTGATTCGTCCATTCTTCAAAGGCATCTTGTAATTCATCATAAGAAGGAGATAAGTTAGAATTTACCACTCACCCATTCATGTCCATAATTTCCTACTCACCAAAAGTCCTTCTTTCCTTGGAGGATTTCTTTTCAATTTTCTTTGGGGGCATTTTTTTCCCGACTAATTCAACCAAAAGGTCAATTCATTCCACTCACTCATCCACTAAACCAATCCACTAAACCAACCCACTAACTCATCCACTCAAACACTCCACTCACTCACCCACTCATCCACCCACTTCCCTTTGTCATTTTGTTACCTTAGACTTCTATAAAAGGCACCATTTATCATGAACAAGATGTAACTTTCTCCTTCATTTTCTCTCTTTAGTTTCTTGTTTCTTCATAGTTTCTTCTTGTTTCTTCATAGTTTTTCTTTGATTTCTTTCTAGTTATGTGTAACTAAACCTCCCTTCTCGGTTTTTACACCATTAAGGGGGTGATGAAACCGCTAGTATTAATGTTGTAAACTTTGCATATTTGATTATTTCAACATAGTTATGTTTTTATTCATATATTTCTCGAGAATCTATTGTTGGTATGAAGGTTTTTAAAACATTTGATAAGCCATGTACTCTTGAAGCGGCTAAGCTTGTTCAAGAGTCTACTTTCACCAAAGTAGTAGATCTAGGTTTATTATGCTTAAACAAATAAATTATACGGTAGTAGATCTAGTGGGATGTATGATGTTCATGTGGGTATAATTATCTTTAAAGTGCTATTTGCCGATTATAAAAGTGGTAGATCTGGGTTTATTATGCGCTACGTTTCGGATATTAGATCTAGAACAATATATATTTACTAAGTAATTTAATCCCCTTGTGCTGCCTGTGATTAGACCTTAGTGATAATTGGTTTTCTAAATCTTAATGCAATTGTTGGATAGTTGTAAGAGCTCTCACAAAGAGCAAATGTTACAAATTGAAGCACTAATCTCTCTTGATAATATCTCAAGGTTTTGATTAGGAGTTGATTTGAGAATCACGTTTTTGCACAAGTAAAAATAGCCAATCACGTAAGTAAAAGATGACCAAAACCATGTATTTAATATCACAAAAAGAGCCGTTGGGTATTAATTTCATTCATTAAAAAAATAGCATAATTGATTTCTCATGTTGGAATAAAATTCGAATAGATATGTGGATTTACATTATCATATAAATCTAGTGGTGGATTCAATCTCTTGTAACCAATTTTCTTTATATTGTTGATTTTTAAAGCAAATTTTGTTTATTATTTTCATCTTTTTTGAAAGTTATGATCAAAAGAGTAACCAAAGGTCAGATTTTCAAAACTCAAACTTTGCATTTTTCATCAAAACTCCAAAACCCCAAAACTTTTTGTTAGGTATTTTAATATGTGAAAACCATTTTTATTTTGTATAATATCTAGAGGTCTAAATTGGGTCCTAATTGTTTAATAGTGTTAATTGAATTGGTTATCTTCTGTGGATTAAGCATAAATCAGATTTTTGCTTTCTTGTTGCAATGCTTACTCTACTTGAACTATACAACTAGTTGTAAGGTTTTATTTATTTTTCATGTCGGGCCAATTACGACAACACGATTTTATTCTTAATTTTAATCATACATCCGCATGCATCCTGTGTCACCATTTACTAGGCTTGTCCGGTAATGTCCACTACTTAGATGACTAATCCTTTCATGAAACACTCCGGTATCAGCACTTAACTAGGCTTGCCCGGCAATGTCCACAACTTAGATGACTAATCCTTTCATGAAACACTCCGGTGTCACCACTTAACTAGGCTTGCTCGGCAATGTTCACTACTTAGATAACTAGTCTTTTAAAAGAAAAGGACCAACCTCTTGCCAACTAGGTCCCATGGCACTCAACTATTGCCAACAAGACCCTATGACACTTAACTCTTGCCAACTAGGCACTATGGCCTTCAACTATAGCCAACTAGGCACTATAGCATTCAACTATAGCCAACTAGGCACTATGGCATTATAGCCAACTGAGCGTTATGACGCACAACTTTTGTCAACTAGGCCTTATGGCGCTCAACTCTTGGCAACTAAGCCTTATGGCACTCAACTATTGCCAAATAGGTCCTATGGAGCTCAACTCTAACTATTAAAAGAGTTACTAGAGTTCATAGGCCTCAAACCATACTCAAAACACCTCAAATCTTGCCTAAAAAGGCTGATTTTCAAGATTGCACCAAACATGCATCATAACTTCTAAAATTCTGAATTTTTATGAGCATATAGCTCTTTCTCATATCTTTCCAATGCCTTAAACCTTGCTTAATTTGGCTTAGTGTAGCCAAAGTTATGCGACATTTTGCAGAGGCCAAAACAGAGCATTCTTTGATTTACCCAATTTTGACTTGATTTTAAACTGAAACTGGGGACAAACTACAAGTGATAAAATTATGAAATTTTACTGGCAAGAAGCCTTACATATTAGCTTCAAAATGCCACTGGTCCCATATCAATACGACATCGGAGCAAGAAACTATGCAATCTGGTTTACTAACTACCAGAATGCCTTTTTTCTGCAGAATCTGCCTTGGATTCAAACAGAAACTGGTACTGATTGGCTTGCTCAATAATTCTGAAAGTTTTGCCACATGAAGCCTTATTTCTTAGCCTTCAAATGGCACTGGAATCAAGTGATTTCGATATCTACAACTCAATTTATGCAACAAACAGTATAGGCTGTCAGATTGCTTCCCCTGTTCTGCGTTCTGCTATCTTTGAGCAATTAAGCGCTCACTTTTTGGGTGATTAATCACCCAAAACTAGAAAAACGATATGCAGAAACTGTTTTCTGCATAATTGGTGTTCCAACCAATTCTAACATTTCTAAAACAATTTCTATATGATTTCTAACATCATTCTAGGCCCCTAAACTTGTAACTCTTTTACAACCTATTAATTCTCTTGGGGCATAGATCTAGGTCCAAAATCACATAACTCTAACTATTCTTCAAATCCATTTTCTATGGATTCTAAGGTTGTTCTTGAACCATAACTAGTCATCTAGCATTATCTAGGCTTAAGCTATTCTAACCTAGTTCTTGGAATCAAGAATCAGGTTAAGAACATGGATTTGGTTATCCAAACCTCTATTTCTATTCAAAACCCCAAACTATATTCAAAGATAATCAAAGAGGGAGAAATGAATAGAAATCCCCTTACCTCTTGATGGAGATGAAGATCTTGAAGCTTGATCTTCATGCTCTTGCTCTTCCTCTTTTCCCCTTCCCTTCTTCTTCTCCTCTTTCTCCCTTTTCTTTCTTTTCTTCTTTTCTTTTCTTTCTATTTTTCGGTTCTCTGCCGAGAGAGAAGAGAGAAATAAGGGGTGGGACATGGAGGGAATTAAGAGAAAAGTTTAACATAAGTTTCTGTGCTGAAACTTATATCTACTAAGGACTCTTGAATTATGCTAATTCAAGTTTTTCAGCTTCTAACAACTTTAGAATAAATACTACGATTCATCTAAATTATTATTTTACTTTTATTCTATTTTTCCATATCTGTTAGGGATCAATCCGGTATTAAAAGCACAACCAGTACGCCTAAAAATACTAAACTGACTCCGATTGATCCCAAATTTTAACTGCACCTTACTTAACTCATTTGTGACCTAGAAACAAGTTATCCATGCCTGTTTCCCTCAACTTAGCAATTTATGCTACTATTTGAGTCATTTTAGGCTACTTTTCAACTTCTAGGTTGTAACTAAGTGCCTAAACAAACTCAGTTTGTCACAAAACTTAACTGACATGTTACACAAGTATAATAGTACCTCTGAGACCATATACAAGCCTAACATGTTTTTTCAGGACGTTACACTTACTATCGTACTCCTAGTGAGATTAGTGTTGTGTCATTTGCTCGGACACCTGTCCGTAGGACTATGCGTCATGCAGGATTCCTATCTTCTGAGGAGATGAGGAGGATCCGTCCGAGGGTTCTGGTCCATAGACGTGTACTTGGGCTAGTATAGTAGTTCAGATAATGTTTAAATACTTTTGAGAACTCTATCTGTATATATTTAAATATGTCAGTACTAAGATTATGTATATGATGTAAATTATTTGTGATATTGTTTAGTATTTTATTTATATTATGCTAAGTTTATTTTATCAATATTAAGAAATTTTACAACTCATATTTATATTATACAATATTATTTTATAAACTTGGGGTAATTCGGTAATAATAACATTAAAATGTCCCTTACGTTGGGTGTTACATTAGTTGGTATCAGAGCCCAAGTTAGAGTCTTTTGGGTTTGTGGTTAGGCCTATCTTGTTTGTGTTGTGTGATTCTCTGTGTATGGTTTCCGAAAGGAAACAATATTGTTTGAGATAATAGTACTTGACTCTTGTTTGTACTTGACTCTTGTCTTGTATTGTTAAGTTTGATTTCGAGAATTACGATGGTTGGACGAGGAAGAGGACGTGTGAATACTAGAGCTGGATGCATGAATGTCGAACATGACAATCAAGGCATGGCTGCAGCTGTAGTAGCAATGCAAAGGATGGCAAATGTCATCGTCTAACAAAACCAAAGGGTAAACGAAGAGACTTAGAATTTGTCAGAGTTTCGTAGGAATAATCTGCCACAGTTCAATGGAGAATTTAACCCAGAGAAAGCCAATCTTTGGATTAAAGAGCTTGAGAAAATATTAGATGATATGGGTTGTACTGATGAGAGGAAGGTCACTTATGCGACCTTTGTGCTGATTGGTGATGGTGAAGACCGGTGGGCAGGAGCCCGAAGGTTAATACAAGCTGAAGGGAGAGTTGTAACTTGGGAACTCTTTAAACAAAGATTCTTAGGAAAGTATTTCCCAACTAGTGTCAGGCATGCTAAGGAGATGGAATTCCTTAGTCTGCGACAAGGGGGATGTCATCAAGTGAGTATGCTGCAAAGTTCAAAAGCTTGTCTAAGTTTTCGAGATATTTTCAGATACAACCTGATGAAGAATGGAAGTGTAGGAAGTTTGAAGAGGGATTGAGACACGATATAAAGCGAGCAGTAGTAACCTTAGAAATCGACTAGTTTCCAGCATTATTAGACAAATGTCGTAAGGTGGAGGACATAGATCATCAGCGTGATGTGTGGAACTGGAATTTTGGACCTACTCGGTTCCAACGAGGAAAGGGTAGCGGTGGAAACCATTATCAACAAAAATTATATGCTAGACTATCGGGAGGACAGACTCGACAGCAATCCTTTGGAGTTTTTAGTGGAAACAAGTCTGGTCAAGCTGGAACTCCTACATCTAACTGTTTCAATTGTGGAAAGGACCACTTGACTAAGGACTATCCACATAAAGGAGTCATATGTTTCAGATGTGGGAAGATCGGACATTTCTCGAAGGACTGTAATCAATTGAAGGCAGAACCCTCTGTGGGGAACATCCGTACTACTAGACCACAGGCTGGTGGTCGGGTGTATACTATGAGCGGGGAGGAAGCTGCGAAGTCAGAGGATCTAATTATGAAGGAGTGTGCCATTGAAGGTAATCCTTTAATAGTATTATATGATTCGGGAGCAACACACTCTTTCATTGCCTGTGATTGTGTGGAGCGTTTGGGATTATCTGTGACTACATTACCTTATGACTTGAGTGTTGCTACTCCTACTAATAAGCTTGTGATTACTGGAAAAGTATGCTTGAATTGTCCTGTTTATGTTAGGGATATAATCTTTCATGTTGACTTGATATGTTTGCCTCTTTCCAAGATTAATATAATCTTAGGAATGGATTAGTTATCTTCTAACCATATCTTGATAGATTGTTCCAGTAAGACCTTAGTTTTTCCCGAGGCTAAGGATTCTAGGTTCCTAATGGCCACTCAAGTAGAAATTTGTTTGAAGGAAGGAACTCAAGGATACTTATTGCTATCTTCTTTAGAAGTACAAAGCGAAGATGTTATTAAAGATATTTTTGTAGTCAACAAATTTCCAAAAGTCTTTCCTGAAGATATACTTGGATTACCACCAGTAAGAAAAATCGAGTTTGCTATTGATCTGGTACCGGGAGCTAGACCTATATCTATGGCGCCCTATAGGATGTCGCCGTTGAAATTGGCAGAGCTTAAGAAACAACTGGAGGAATTGTTGGAGAAACAATTCATGAGACCTAGTGTGTCACCATGGGGAGCTCAAGTGTTGTTAGTCAAAAAGAAGGATGACACTTCTCATCTATGTGTAGACTACTGGCAGTTGAATAAGATTATGATTAAGAATAAATACCCACTTCCAAGGATAGATGATCTGATGGATCAATTACGAGGAGCCGCAATATTTTTCAAGATTGATTTATGTTCTGGATATCCCCAGATTCGTGTGAAACCAAAGGATATTCCCAAGACAACATTTTAGATGTGTTATGGACATTACGAGTATCAAGTGATGCCATTCGGGGTGATGAATGCACCTGCCATATTCATGGACTTCATGAATAGAATTTTTCGTTCTTGCTTGGACAAGTTTGTAGTTGTCTTTATTGATGATATTCTAATCTACTCTTGAAGTCAGGAGGAAATTGCTGAACATCTCAGAGTGATTCTCCAGATTTTGAAGGAGAATAAACTATATGCAAAGTTGTCCCAATGTGAATTTTGGTTAAGTGAAGTTCAGTTTTTGGGACACGTGATATCGGAGGAAGGAATTGAAGTAGATGCTTCAAAGGTGGAGATGACTCTTAAATGGGAAAGGTCGAAGACTGTATCGGAGATCCGTAGTTTCATCGGATTAGCCAGTTATTATCGAGGATTTATTGAGGGGTTTTCCAAGATAGCAAGACTTCTTACCCAACTTACACGGAAGAATCAACCATTTGCATGGACTGATGCATACGAAGAAAGATTTCAAGAGTTAAAAAGACAATTGACTACTTCACCGGTATTGATTCAACCTGATCTGAATAAACCTATTAAAGTATATTGCGATGCTTCATACCAAGGATTGGGTTGTGTACTTATGCAAAACTGGAAGGTTGTGACATATGCTTCAAGGCAGTTAAAGGTACATGAGAGGAATTATCCTACTCATGATTTGGAGTTGGCAGTAGTAGTGTTCGCATTGAAGGCTTGGAGACATTTTCTCTATGGAGCAACGTTCATTATTTTTAGTGATCATAAAAGTTTGAAGTATCTATCTGCCCAAAAAGAGTTGAACATGAGGCAGAGGCATTGGCTAGAGTTTCTGAAGGACTATGATTTTCAATTACAGTATCATCCCAGGAAGGCGAATGTCGTAGCGGATGCTTTAAGTAGAAAAATGCTTAGTGTTTCTCTTATGATGATCAAAGAGAAGGAATTGATAGAAGAATTTCGGGATATGCAGTTATCTATGAAGTTGATGTTGAGAAAGATGTGTTTGAATATAATCACTATCTCAAATAGTTTAATGGATAAAATTCAAGAGGGGTAGAATGATGACCAATACTTGCAAGAACCGAAGGAAGCAAGGAGCCAAGGCATGGTGTTGGAATTCAAAGGAACTGTTGGAATTTTGAAATTTAAAGGAAGGATTTGTGTGTGATAATCACATATTTTATTCATTAAGAAACCCTTATGTTTAGTCATTTACACTCTCCATATTCTTAATTGATTGAGTTTGGTATGATTTTGTGAGTTTAAGCTCAAATTGGTCCTAATTAAATATTTTTAGCATTATTGAGACTTGATATTGTTTCTGTATTTTGGCCATAACTTGAGTTCTTGATATCTGATAATCATGAATTTTACCTTGTAGGAAAGCTAGGAGGAAGCTCTACAACTTTGATGAAGAGCTCGAAGTCCGAAATAGATGTCTAAGGGTCCTAAGTTTACATGAAAGTCAGAATACGGGTTTTGTCACTAGAATCCGAACGATGTGCACTCATAAAATCATATCTCAAGCTGTAATAATGGAGATGGGCTGAAATTTGGATAGTTGATAGTTAAGATCCAAATAAACAACTTTCATGAAGAACACGTTTTGAAAAAATGAAGTATAATGGGTCAGTTTGAGCTTGCAAGTCGGAACAGAGGTGCTGAAGTTGGGTTTGAGTAACCTGCGGTATTTGGGTCATATCTTGGGCTGTAGGAAGCCAAATTGGACGATCCAGATATGCATGTTATAGCCAAGACAAAGATCTACAACTTTCATGAAGAGTACTTTTCATGGATCTGAAGTATAGTTGGTCGTTTTTGGCTTCCAAGTCAGACAAGAAATTTTCATCCTCAACCACCCACTCATCCATCCACTAATCCACTCATCCACTCATCCACTAATCCACCCACTCATCCACAAATCCACTCACTCATCCACTCAACCAACCCACTCAACCACCCCACTCAACCACTTCACTCAACCACCCCACTCATCCGCCCATTCCCCTTTGTCATTTTGTTACCCTAGACTTCTATAAAAGGCACCATTGGTTATCATGAATAACAAGTTGTATTTTCCTTCATTTCTCTCATAGTTTCTTCTTGTTTCTTCATAGTTTCTCATAGCTTTTGTATATTTTGATGCTCCCCTTCATGGTAATGGAGGGCTAAGCTACTTTCGGTCAATTTAGAACTCTTGAAGAGATTGTGGTTTGGATTTTTGAGATCTTGGTTATGTATTGTATTTGATTTGTAATTGAATTCCTCTTTTCTTCTTCTTGATCTTGAATGCATGAATGGTGATTCTATTTATGTTGATCTGATTGGATCTTGGTTTAAGATTGAGATTTGTGATGAAACTTAGAACTGATTGATCTAAATTAATCACAGAATTGAAAATGTTAGGTTACTGATTTGTGTCTAAGTTAATTGAATTTGGTACTTGAAATTAACATAGATCTTCATGAATGGTGTGATTGCAGATTTGTGATTATCACTTGTTAATTAAATTCTAGACGATCGTCTAGTATGAATTCTGGATTTGATGCTGAGATCTTGGTTAGATCCAAATTAACAATTCAATTGCGCTTCAAGTGTTCTATGAAGGGTCAATGATTGAATCCACTCAATCTTGGATAGGTTTCTAAATTGACTGCTCTTTAATTATTATTTCTTCCTTTAATTTTGTTAAGTGCGATCTTAAACTGTCAAACCCCCCTTTGCTAATTTTCACTTGATTTGATTAAATTGCATCTACAATCCTCGTGGAGATGATCCGGTGTTGTCACTGTGCTACAAGCTTAGGTAATAACTTCGGTTATAATTTTGACTGAGTTCGGCGTATCGTCAGTGTGCCCAATGATCAAGGACTTAGGAGATTAATTTTGGATGAGGCACATAAGAGTAAGTTGAGTATGCATCCAGGAGCCACAAAGATGTATAAAGACTTGAAGCAGTTGTATTAGTGGTAAGGAATGAAGAAAGACATCGCTGAATATGTATCGTCCTGCCTAGTCTGTCAGAAGGCTAAGTTGAAACATCAAAGACCTTCTGGAATGTTGCAACATTTGCTTATTCATGATTCTATATGGGTAGTTATTGATCGGCTTATGAAGTTGGCGCACTTCTTGCCAATTAATATTAATTACTCAATGGAGAGCTTGACCCAAGCGTACTTCGGTGAAATCGTTAGACTTCATGGTGTACCATCCAGTATTATTTCAGATAGAGATCCGAGATTCACGTCAAGATTTTGGCATAGTCTGCAAGAAGCGATGGGAACGAAGCTACATTTGAGTTCTGCTTACCATCCACAAATTGATAGTCAGTCAGAGAGAACAATTCAGTCACTGGAAGATTTGTTAAAGGCTTATATGCTGGAACAATCTGGATGTTGGGATGAATTCCTACCATTGATAGAATTCACTTATAATAATAGTTTTCATACGAGCATAGGGATGGCACCCTATGAGGCATTCTATGGGAGATGATGCAGAACACTATTGTGTTGGTGTCAGGATAGTGAAAGTGCTATTTTAGGACCAGAATTTATACAATAGACTACCCAAAAAGTGAAGATGATTCAAGACAAGATGAGCACAACTCAGACTCGACAAAAGAGCTATGCTGATAAAAGCAGGAGACTGCTTGAGTTTGAAGAAGGTGGCCGTGTATTTTTGAAAGAGACACCTATGATCGGAGTTGGACAAGTGATTAAGTCATGAAAGCTCACTTCAAAGTTTATCGGGTCGTATCAGATTTTACGTCGAATAGGTTCGGTAGCTTATCAAATTGCTTTACCACCTTTTCTATTAAATCTTCACAATGTATTTCACGTATCTCAATTGCGAAAGTACATTCTTGATCCCACTCACATTATCAAACTGGATGCGGTACAATTGAAGGAGAATTTAACCTATGAAACGATTCTAGTCAAGATCGAGGATCGGAGGATAAAACAATTTCGAGGTAAAGAGATTTCATTGGTTAAAGTAGTTTGGAGTGATGTAAGTAGAGAAGCAACATGGGAGTTGGAGGATAAGATAAAAGAATAATATCTATATTTGTTTTGAGTGTGTCTTAAAGTTTTGAGGATGAAACTTCTTTTTAGAGGGGGAGAGTTGTAACACCCCAAATTTTAGCTAGTTGATAGTAATAACACAATTCTACTGTTTTGTGATTTCTGTGTACTGTAAAATTATTTTGACTATTTCGTGATTGTATTTGATCATTTTGTGTGATTTACACTGTGTCAGGAAAAGAATAAATTTCGGGTCAGGGAAAATCTTACGTATTTTAATTATTTCTGTTGATTCTTAACTATTTTTACTAATTTAATTTGATTTTCATAAATTATATAATTTTTATGATTTTTGTGGATTATTGTGAGATTTTATATTTTTTTATTATTTTAATATTATTCTTGGGTTGTATACGATGCCGGGGTGCGTCCGGAAAAATAAATTTTTCTTGTGGCCAAAAAATTTTGTACTCTTGAGATGGGGACGTGGAATCTTACAAAACTCGAAACTGAAAATAGTTTTTAAAATTTTCTTTTACTGTGTTTTGTACTGTGTTATTTATTAGGCAATAAAAATACAGTAAATTTTATTCGTAGGGTAATAGCAACTAGAAAAAAAATCATTAAATTAGTTAGTCAAATTAAGTGGTTATAATAACTTTATGGAGGACCAATAGGAAGCAAGCTTGGTGATGAAGGCTTTGGATATCCACCATTGATTTAATCTATGGTGGAGATTAGTCTCACAAAGTGGCAAGGACCTTTTGTGACCCTTGGATGGAAAGTATGAAGAGAAGTTCTTGACCCTCCATTTTGGAGATGCATCTTATGGCTAAGGTTTCATGGAGAAGAGATCCAATAGTTCAAACTCAATCTTATCTTTTGGAAACCTACACCGAAGATCAACCATTGATTCAATCAATGGCTCTTGATGCCTCAAAAAGTGGCTAGATGTATTTAGACATTTTCTTGGTGTACAACAGGGGGGGTCACGGTTTTGAAGGCTTAAAAGCTATAGGAAAATTTTCAATTTATTTTTATCACTCATCTTTGTCATTTCCTAAAGCCAAGCTTCACAAAATTTTTCTCTCCTTTTCTCTCAACTCAATGTCATGGCCAAGAGGCCTAGATCATACCTTCACTCTCTAAAAATTTCAACCAACCTTATTTCTTAAATCTTTACCTAAATCCAAGACACTTTGTAGTTAAGGCCAAGTCCTAAATCATTCATCTTGAAGGACTTTCTTCAAGGTCAAGTTCTAGGGTTTTAAAGTGGAGTTTATGGAAACTTCACTACTTGTCTTATTTTCATGTTCTAGGCCATGTTTTGATCCATGGTCTTTCTTATTCAAGCTTTAGATGCTAATAAACTTGTGTTTGTTTTATGTTTAAGAAGCTCTTGGTGGTGAAGGACTTGTACAAGAAGCAAAGCAAGGAGATTTAGAGGTTTCTCCAAGAGGTAAGAGGGAGATCTATCTCACCAACTAAGTATGGTGGTGAGAGATGAACTTGGATTTGATGGATGGTGAATCCATGTGAGGATTCATATCCATGGTTGTGTAATTTATTTGTGGTGTTTATGTGCTTTAAATTTATTTGTTGATGCTTTTATGCTTTACATGATTTTATTGCTTTCATGATATGCTTGATGTATGTTATAGTATAACATATGATTATGTCATGATATATGTTGGAAAGGAAAATTATTTTGGGTTCCAAAGACCATGAGGCTCACGGCCTTAACACCTCAAAATAGGTGTTTCCAAGTTAATATTTTCATGAATGGTAAAATTGGATGCTTAGAAAAGCAAGGAAAATGAACAAATGTTTTGGTTTCAAAGACCAAGTACCTCACGACCATGAAGGCTTTAACAGTTTTATTTGTGTAAAAATATGATTTGTAAATGGTAACTTAATTGATTTGAAGAAATAAGAAATAAAAATGGAATCAAATCAATTTATTACTTGTAGAAATGAGATTTCGTTTTATGAAAACGAAAGAATGAGGTTGAAAGTGTTTGAACCTCAAAATTATTTTATAAAGTGAATTAATTTTGAGATTAATCACGTTATAATGAGAAATATATTAGTGACTTGAAATTTACTAACGTATAGCTCACTCTTTGGGTTTAGAAGCGCGTTAGGAAATTTCAAGCTAGAAACATTGATTAAATCATTGAAAAGGGTGATTTTATGGAAGAAATAACGAAAAGGATTTCTTAAGTAAGAAAATGTGGAAAAATGAAGTAGAAGTCATGTTAATTTTTACAAAGACTAAAATGATGTTTACATTTTTGAGAAATATTTTACACAGTTGAATAATGATGAAAAATTTGTTTCGCTACTTAAAAATATGATTTTTAAGCTACGCGATTTGAAAAATGTTGAAAAATCGCTACGTAATTTGGAAAACATTTAAATATTTTTACGCGATTGAGAAAAAGTTGAAAAATCAATATGCGATTTGAAAATGCGACAAAAATATTATGCGATTGTGAAAACATGGTAAAATACTTACGCAACTAAAAATACAATAGAGTTACTGTTGGGCCAAAGTGTGGACCCATATATGTGAGATATGAATGTAGCGTGTGATTGGCTTGTATGGATTGAACATGCATTTGAAAAGTTCGATGGACTATGTTAAGGCTAGTGGCCTAGGAGAGAATTACAACTTTGTGGGGTGTGATATGCGTAGTGTAGGTCACTTGTTGACCTTGGGGACATTGAGGTGCGGGTTTTCCACAATGGGCAATTGGTAGGTCTTCTGTACCGTGGATCGGACCGATGCAACGCACCGATGATCCGGACCGAGACTTTATTCTTAATCAAGATCTGGTGAAGACTGTGGTGTATAATGCTAGATGTGCAAAACTGATGAGAGTTGTAGCATGTGGTCTAAGGCAATTGTGGTACCGATGAATCTTATAGATCAATCTCTCCGACTTGAGTTAGCTCCATGGAGTAGGAAATTGAGTCTGTGAGCATATGCATAATCTGAGCATTTATATCTGTGTGATATTTGAATTGTCAAATAATTGGAAAATGCTGAGAGCATGATTATAATTATTGTTTGTTATATCTGCATTATTATTTGTTTCATTTGTATCATTATTTGTTATACCTGTATTATTGTTTGTTATATTTGTATGACATTACTGTCATTTATATCTCTTTACTGCTATGTTGGTATTGGTGTTTGGTAATCTCACCTCTTTGTATGTTGTTCTTGTATTGTAATTGTAATTGGTAAAGACGGTGAGCAAGAATGTGAGGAGCTGATTCCTACCGAGGAAGCTGACTTTTGAGTTAATGGCGACGCCAAGTTTTCTTGGATACATGAGGCTACAATTCCGAGGAGGTTCGGAGGCTTGATGTATTCATTTAGACAGGGGGTGTATTTTTTATATAGGAGATTTGAATGTTTCCCTAAGTAGGGTATATCATGGGAACCCTTATTTCAGTGTTGATATTTACGTACATTTGGAGTTTTCGTTATCCATTAGGCAGTATTGGGGAGCTTACTATTGTACTTCTAGTAAGATTAGTGTTGTGTCATCTGCTCAGACACCTGTCCGTAGGACTACGCGTCATGCAGGATTCCTATCTTCTGAGGAGTTTGAGGAGGATCCGTCAGAGGGTTCTGTTCCATAGACGTGTACTTGGGCTAGTATTGTAGTTCTAATAATGTTTAAATACTTTTGAGAACTCTGTCTGTATATATTTAAATATGTCAGTACTAAGATTATGTATATGATGTAAATTATTTATGATACTATTTAGTATTGTATTTCTATTCTGCTAAGTTTATTTTATCAATATTAAGAAATTTGACAACTCATATTTATATTGTACAATATTATTTTATAACTTGGGGTAATTCAGTAATAATAACATTAAAATGTGATACCCTACGGTGGGTGTTACAGTTGTTAACAAAGATAATGGCAATTCTATCTAGATAAGGACGAAAGATTCTACTCATATACTTCATGAACATTACAGGAGTATTCGTCACTCTGAACGACATTACTTGTATTTTCCTTAACTTCATATCGCTTCACTCTCCTGCCTTTGCTCTTAATAGGAAGTATCTCATAAATCAAGTTCTCTTTCAACAGTACTGTATCTGATACTATGGCATGAATTGGACCAGAAATATTCTTTCTTGCAAATTACAATATATGAAAAAAAAACAATATGAAGGTTAGGAACAAAAAGGTAGCAAAACTATCTGATATGTTACTGGACATATCCAACAAAGAATTTGATACGGCCCGATTTTCAAGAATGAATTTTCTGGAATACTAACACTTTGTTGAGACAATCTCATAGGATATGGTTGGAAGATAACCAATCTGTTTCAAAGATCACGTCTATTTATGAAAGAGATAGACAAATCAATTTAACAAAAAAATTTGATCTACAACAACAATATGATAATTTGAATAACTTGAGTAGCACGATAGACTGGTAATAGAAATAGAAGTAAACAAGTCAAAAGGTAATGAAGACACAAATAACTCTAATCAATCCACATAATCAATTAGCCATAAAAGAATGGGTTGGATCAAGAATATATTTTCACAATTGCGACACATGAAAAATATTATGGATGTGTAGAAAGAAAAGATGGTGAAGTCATCTAATATGCTACTGGACCTATCCATCAGAAAAATTGTTATGGTCTGATGAATTTGGAAAGAGCTCTTTAAGTTGAATAATTCAACTGACAGATCTAATAGAGTATGGATGGTTGGAAAATAACCAATCCATTTTTAAGATTATATCTATTTTGAAATAGATAAACAAACCACATTAACAAAAAAGATTTAGTCTTTGATAGACATAGGATAGTTTAAGCAACTTAAATATCAACGATAGGTTTTGATAACAGAAGTTGAAATAACTAGGTCAAATATAATGAAGACACATATAACATCTAATTGGTCCACACAATCATATGCCATAAAGGAATGGTTACCCCCAAAATCATATAATATAGTTAAAGGATCACCTTCAATGGCATAATCTCCTTTGTTTAAGTCTTCTGCATGGAACACTTATGTCCATTCTGGGTATTGACTCTCCCTTCTACCTGAGATTTTGAAACATGTACGTTACTAATAGAAAACTTCATTTTTAGTGGAACACAATCTCTGAAAATGTGTCTAGGCTTTTCGCACTTGAAACAAATTATTTCCTTGAATGTACAATCCTTCATTAGGTGCCCTCTTCCACAACTCTTACATAATAGTAAAGACGTCACGGTCTGACTGAGTTTACAGTTACAAGCACTTCCTCCACACGTTTGCTACTGTTGTTGATTTCTTGGTGATCGTAAATAGGTTTTCCGCTAAAATCGTTTTACCTTCCTATTATTCCTCCTTTGGAACCTAGGTAGTCCAAAGTTACCTCAAAGCTGACTTTCCTCCAACAGATTCTGAACCTCAACTTCCAGTTCCCACTGTTCAGTGATTCTCTGTTCCTATTGTACTATCACGTCAATTGTCCTCTGCATTGCTCCCGTAGTTACAACCGTATTATTAGTGTCACGTTCTGCTTCCATATATGTGCGTCAACCACGAGCCATTTCCTTTCTTCCAATACAGACAAATCAAAATTCGATGGAAACCAAAGTAACCATTCCAAACAATATTGTCTCCTTTTAGAGTCCAAGCATAGAGAGTTAC
The DNA here is from genome assembly GCA_029884605.1 of Ormosia emarginata. Taxonomy (NCBI): domain Eukaryota; kingdom Viridiplantae; phylum Streptophyta; class Magnoliopsida; order Fabales; family Fabaceae; genus Ormosia; species Ormosia emarginata. Next base: position 17,319,827 of record JAQQTP010000074.1, on the reverse strand, counting down.
ACAACACAAACAAGATAGACCTAACCACAAAACCCTAAAAGACTCTAACCGTGCTCTGATATCAACTAATGTAACATGTAACACCCCAAATTTTAGCTAGTTGACAGTAATAACATAATTCTACTATTTTGTAATTTCTGTGTATTGTAAAATTATTTTAACTATTTTGTGATAGTATTCGATCATTTTATGTGATTTACTCTGTGTTAGGAAAATAATAATTTTTGGGCCAGGGAAAATCTTAATTATTTTAATTATTTCTGTTGATTCTTAACTATTTTTACTAATCTAATTTGATTTTCATAAATTTTATAATTTTTATGATTTTTGTGGATTATTGTAAGATTTTATATTTTTTCGATTATCTTAAAATTATTCTTGGGTTGTTTGTGGGCCTAGGCAGACCCGGAAAAGTAAAAATTTTTCGGAACTAGAAAATTTTGTACTGTTGAGACGGGGACGGGGGATCTTACTAAACTCGAAACTGGAAACAATTTTTGAAATTTTCTTTTACTGTGTTTTGTACTGTGTTATTTATCAGGCAATAAAAATACAGTAAATTTTATCCATAGGGTAATAGCAGCTAAAAAAAATATTATACTGGTTAGTCAAATTAAGTGGTTATGACAACTTTATGACGGACCAATAGGAAGCAAGCTTAGTGAGGAAGGCTTTGGATATCCACCATTGATTTCATCTATGGTGGAGATTGGTCTCACAAAGTGGCAAAGACCTTTTGTGACCCTTGGATGAAAAGAATGAAGAGAAGTTCTTGACCCTCTATTTTGGAGATGCATCTTATGGCGGAGGTTTCATGGAGGAGAGATCTAATGGTTCAAATTCAATCTTATCATTTGGAAACCTACACCAAAGATCAACCATTGATTCAATCAATGGCTCTTGAAGCATCAAAAAATGGCTAGATGTATTTAGACAATTTCTTGGTGTACAAGGGGAGGGGGGCTCACGGTTTTGATGGCTTAAATGCTATAGGAAAATTTTCAATTCATTTCTATCACTCATCTTTGTCATTTCCTAAAGCCAAGCTTCACGAAACTTTTCTTTCCTTTTCTCTCAACTCAACCTCACGGCCAAGAGGCCTAGATCATACCTTCACTCTCCAAAAATTTCAACCAACCTTATTTCTTGAATCTTTACCTAAATCCAAGACACTTTGTAGTTAAGGCCAAGTCCTAAATCATTCATCTTCAAGGTCAAGTTCTAGGGTTTGAAGGTGGAGTTTATGGAAACTTCACTACTTGTCTTATTTTCATGTTTTAGGCCATGTTTTGATACATGGTCTTTCTTGTTCAAGCTTTAGATGCCAATAAACTTGTGCTTGTTTTATGTTTAAGAAGCTCTTGGTGGTGAAGGACTTGTATAAGAAGCAAAGCAAGGAGCTTTGGAGGTTTCTCCAAGAGGTAAGAGGGAGATCTATCTCACAAACCAAGTATGGTGATGAGAGATGAACTTGTATTTGATGGATGGTGAATCCATGTGAGGATTCATATCCATGGTTGTGTAAATTTATTTGTGGTGTTTATGTGCTTTAAATTTTTTTGTTTATGTTTTTATGCTTATATGATTTTTATTGCTTTTATGGTATGCTTGTGATATATATTGATGATTATATGCCATGTATGGCATGATTAATGTTGGAAGGGAAAATAATTTCGGTTCCAAAGACCATGAGGCTCACGGCCTCAACACCTCAAAATAGATGTTTCCAAGTTAATATTTTCATGAATGGTAAATTTGGATGTTTAGAAGAGCAAGGAAAATGAACAAATGTTTTGGTTTCAAAGACCAAGTACCTTATGGCCATGGAGGCTTTAATGGTTTTATTTGTGTAAAAATATGTTTAGTAAATGGTAACTTAGTTGATTTGAAGAAATAAGAAATAAAAATGGAAACAAAACAATTTATTACTTGTACAAATGAGATTTCGTTTTATGAAAAGGAAAGAATGAGGTTGAAAGTGTTTGAACCTTAAAATTATTTTATAAAGTGAATTAATTTTTAGATTAATCACGTTATAATGAGAAACATATTGGTGACTTGAAATTTACTAACGTATAGCTCACTCTCTGAGTTTTGGAGCGCGTTAGGGAATTTCAAGCTAGAAACATTGATTAAATCATTGAAAAGGTGATTTTGTGGAATAAATTATGAAAAGGATTTCTAAAGTAAGAAAATGTGGAAAAATGAAGTAAAAGTCATGTTAATTTTTAGAAAGACTAAAATGATGTTTAAAATATTAAGAAATATTTTACGCAGTTGAAAAATGATGAAAAATGTGTTTCGCTACTTAAAAATGTAATTTTTAAGCTATGTGATTTCAAAAACATTGAAAAATCGCTACACGGATTGGAAAACATTTAAATATTTTTACGCGATTGAGAAAACGTTAAAAAATCAATACGCAATTTGAAAATATAACAAAAATGTTGCGCGATTGAGAAAATGCAGTAAAATACTTACGCGATTGAAAATACAGTAAGATTACTATTGGGCCAAAGTGTGGACCCATATATGTGAAATATGACTATAGCCTGTGATTGGCTTGTATGTATTGAACATGCATTTGAAAAAGTCCGATGGACTATGTTAAGGTCGGTGGCCTAGGAGAAAATTACACCTTGGTGTGGTGCGATATGCGCAGTGTAGATCATTTGTTGATCTTGGGGGCGTTGGGGTGCGGGTTTTCTACAATGGGCAGTTGGTAAGTCTTCTGTACTGTGGATCGAACCGATGCAACACACCGATGATCCGGACCGAGATACTATTCTTAATCAAGATCTGGTGAAGACTGTGCTGTATAATGCTAGATGTGCAAAACTGATGAGAGTTGTAGCACGTGGTTTGAGGCAATTGTGGTACTGAAGGATCTTCTAGATTAATCTCTCCGACTTAAGTTAGCTCCATGGAGTAAGAAATTGAGTCTGTAAGCATATGCATAATCTGAGCATTTATATCTGTGTGATATTTGAATTGTCGAATAATTGGAAAATGTTTAGGGCATGATTATAATTATTATTTGTTATATCTGCATTATTATTTGTTACATCTGTAACATTATTTGTTACACTTGTATTATTATTCATTATATCTGTATGACATTACTGTCATTTATATCTCTTTACTACGATGTTGGCATTGGTGTTTAGTAATCTCACCTTTTTGTATGTTATTCTTGTATTGTAGTTGTTATTGGACACCTGTCCGTATGACTACGAATTATGCAAGATTCCTATCTTCTGAGGAGTCTGAGGAGGATCCGTCTGAGGGTTCTGCTCCATAAACGTGTACTTGGGCTAGTATAGTAGTTCTGATAATGTTAAATACTTTTGAGAACTCTGTCTGTATATATTTAAATATGTCAGTACTAAGATTATGTATATGATGTATATTATTTGTGATACTATTTAGTATTTTATTTACATTCTACTAAGTTTATTTTACCAATATTAAGAAATTTTACAACTCATATTTATATTATACAACATTATTTTATAACTTGGGGTAATTCAGTAATAATAACATTAAAATGTGATACCTTACGGTAGGTGTTACATTAGTTGGTATCAGAGCCCAAGTTAGAGTCTTTTTTGGGTTTGTGGTTAGGTCTATCTTATTTGTGTTGTGTAATTCTTTGTGTTTGGTTTCCGAAAGGAAACAATATTGTTTGAACTAATAGTACTTGACTCTTGTCTGTACTTGACTTTTGTCTTGTATTGTTTAGTTTGATTTCGAGAATTACGATGGCTAGACGAGGAAGAGGACGTGTGAATACTAGAGCTGGACACATGAATGTTGAAGATGACAATCAAGGCATGGTTGTAGCTATAGCAGCAATGCAAAGGATGGCAGATGTCATTGTCCAACAAAACCAAAGGGCAAACGAAGAAACTCAGAATTTGTCAGAGTTTCGTAGGAATAATCCGCCACAATTCAACAGAGAATTCAACCCAGAGAAAGCCAATCTTTGGATTAAAGAGCTCGAGAAAATAATTGATGGTATGGGCTGTACTGATGAGAGGAAGGTCACTTATGCGACCTTTTTGTTGATAGGTGATGGTGAAAACTGGTGGATAGGTGCCCAAAGATTAATACAAGCTGAAGGGAGAGTTAGAACTTGGAACTCTTCGAGCAAAGATTCTTGGGAAAGTATTTCCCAGCTAGTGTTAGGCATGCTAAGGAGATGGAATTCCTTGGTCTGCGACAAGGGGGGATGTTAGTAAGTGAGTACGTTGCAAAGTTCAAAAGCTTGTCTAAGTTTTCGAGATATTTTCAGATGCAACCGGTTGAAGAATGGAAGTGTAGGAAGTTTGAAGAATTCTTGAGACATGATATAAAGCGAGCATTAGTAACTTTGGAAATTGATCAGTTTCCAACGCAATTGGATAAATGTCGTAAAGTTGAGGACATAGATCATCAGCGAGATGTGAAGAACAAGAACTTTGGACCTACACGGCTCCAAAGAGGAAAGGGTAGCGGTGGCAACCATTATCAGCAAATGTCGTATGCTAGACCATCAGGAGGACAAACTCGACAACAATTCTTTAGAGGATTTTCTGGTGGAAACAATTCTAGTCAAGCTGGAACTCCTACATCTAAATGTTTCAACTGTGGAAAGGACCACTTGACTAAGGATTGTCCATATAAAGGAGTCATATGGTTCAGATGTGGGAAGCCTGGACATTTCTTGAAGGATTGTAATCAACTGAAGGCGGAACCCTCTGTGGGGAACATCTGTACTACTAGACCACAGGCGGGTGGTTAGGTGTATACTATGAGTGGGGAGGAAGCCGCGAAGTCATAGGATCTAATTATGGAGGAGTGTGCCATTGAAGGTAATCCTTTAACAGTATTATATGATTCAGGAGCAACCCACTTTTTCATTGCTTGTATTTGTGTGGAGCGTTTGGGATTATCTATGACTACATTTCTTTATGACTTGAGTGTTGCTACTCCTACTGATAAGCCTGTTATTACTGCAAAAATATGCTTGAATTGTCCTATTTGTGTTAGGGATAGGATCTTTCATTTTAACTTGATATGTTTGCCTCTTTCCAATATTAATGTAATCTTAGGAATTGATTGATTATTTTCTAACCATATCTTGATAGACTGTTCTAGTAAGACCTTAGTTTTTCCCGAGGATAAGGATTCTAGATTCCTAACGGCTACTCAAGTAGAAGTTTGTTTGAAGGAAGGAACTCAAGGATACTTATTGTTATCTTCTTTGGAAGTACAAAGCGAAGATGTTATTAAAGATATTTTTGTAGTCAATAAATTTTCGAAAGTCTTTCCTTAAGATATACCTGGATTACCACCAGCAAGAGAAATCGAGTTTGTTATTGATCTGGTACCGGGAGCTAGACCTATATCTATGGCGCCCTATAGGATGTTGCCATCAGGGCAGAGCTTAAGAAACAACTGGAGGAATTATTGGAAAAATAATTCGCGAGACCTAGTATGTCACCACGGGGAGCTCCAGTAATGTTAGTGAAAAAGAAGGATGGGATTTCTTGTCTATGTGTAGACTACCGATAGTTGAACAAGATTACAATTAAGAATAAATACCCACTTCCAAGGATAGATGATCTGATGGATCAATTGCGAGGAGCTACAATATTTTCTAAGATTGATTTACGTTCTGGATATCACCAGATTCGTGTGAAAGCGGAGGATATTCCTAAGACAACATTTTGGACGCGTTATGGACATGACGAGTATCAAGTGATACCGTTCAGGGTAACGAATGCACCTGACATATTCATGGACTTCATGAATAGAATTTTTCATTCTTGCTTGGACAAGTTTGTAGTTGTCTTTATTAATGATATTCTAATCTACTCTCGAAGTCAAGAAGAATCTGTTGGACATCTCAGAGTGGTTCTCCAGATTTTGAAGGAGAATAAACTATATGCAAAGTTGTCTAAATGTGAATTTTGGTTAAGTGAAGTTCAGTTATTGGGACACGTGATATCGGAGGAAGGAATAGAAGTAGATGCTTCAAAGATGGAGATAATTCTTGAATGGGAAAGACCAAAGACTGTATCGGAGATCCATATTTTCATCGGATTAACCGGTTACTATCGAAGGTTTATTGAGGGGTTTTCCAAGATAGCGGGACCTCTTACCCAACTTACAAGGAAGAATCAACCGTTTGCATGGACTGATGCATGCGAAGAAAGTTTTCAACAGTTGAAAAGACGATTAACTACTTCACCGGTATTGATTCTACCTGATCTGAATGAACCTGTTGAAGTATATTGTGATGCATCATACCAAGGATTAGGTTGTGTACTTATGCAAAATCGGAAGGTTGTGGCATATGGTTTAAGGCAGTTAAAGGTACACGAGAGGAATTATCCTACTCATGATTTAGAGTTGGCAGCAATAGTGTTCACATTGAAAGATTGGAGACATTTTCTCTACGGAGCAATGCTCATTATTTTTTGTGATCATAAAAGTTTGAAGTATCTGTTTGACCAAAAAGAGTTGAACATAAGGCAGAGGCATTGGCTAGAGTTTCTGAAGGACTATGATTTTCAGTTATAGTATCATCCCGGGAAGGCGAATGTCGTAGCAGATGCTTTAAGTAGAAAAATACTTAGTGTTTCCGTTATGATGATCTAAGAGAAGGAATTGATAGAAGAATTTTGGGATATGCGGTTATCTGTGAAGTTGATGCCGAGAAAAATGTGTTTGAATATGATCACTATCTCAAATAGTTTAATGGATAAAATTCAATAGGGGCATAATGATGACCAATACTTGCAAGAAGCGAAGGAAGCAATGAGCTAAGGCGCGGTGTTGGAATTCAAAGAAGGAACTGATGGAATTTTGAAATTTAAAGGAAGGATTTATGTGCCTAATGATCAAGGACTTAGAAGTAAGTTGAGTATACATCCAGGAGCCACAAAGATGTATCAAGATTTGAAGCAGTTGTATTCGTGGCAAGGAATGAAGAAAGACGTCACTGAATATGTATCATCCTGCCTAGTCTGTCAGAAGGCTAAGGTGGAACATCAAAGACCTTCTGGAATGTTACAACCTTTGTCTATTCCTGAATGGAAATGGGATGATATAGCAATGGACTTTGTGACTAGACTACCAAAAACTCGAAAAGGTCATGATTCTATATGGGTAGTAATTGATTAGCTTACAAAGTCAGCGCACTTCTTTCCAATTAATATTAAGTACTCAATGGAGAGGTTCACCCAAGTGTACATCAGTGAAATCGTTAGACTTCATGGTGTTCCATCCAGTATCATTTCAGATTGAGATCCGAAATTCATGTCGAGATTTTGGCATAGCCTGCAAGAAGCGATGGGAACGAAGCTATATTTGAGTTCTGCTTACCATCCACAAACTGATGGTCAGTCGGAGAGAATGAGTCAATCACTGGAAGATTTGTTAAGGGCTTGTATGCTAGAACAATCTGGATGTTGGGATGAATTCTTACCATTAATAGAATTCACTTACAATAACAGTTTTCATTTGAGCATAGGAATGGTACCCTATGAGGCATTGTATGGAAGACAATGCAGAACACTGTTGTGTTGGTATCAGGATAGTGAAAGTGCTATTTTAGGACCAGAATTTATACAACAGACTATAGAAAAATTGAAGATGATTCAAGACAAGATGAGGACAACTCAGACTTGGCAAAAGAGCGATGCTGATAAAAGGAAGAGACTGCTTGATTTTGAAGAAGGTTACCATGTATTTTTGCGAGTGACACCTATGACCGGAGTTAGACGAGTGATTAAGTCAAGAAAGCTTACTCCAAAGTTTATCGGGCTATATCAGATTTTACGTCGGATAAGTCCAGTAGCTTATCAAATTGCGTTACCACCTTTTCTATCGAATCTTCACAATGTATTTCACGTATCTCAATTGCAGAAGTACATTCCTGATTCCACTCACGTTATTGACCCGGATGCGGTATAACTGAAGGAGAATTTAACCTATGAAACGTTTCCAGTCAAGATCGAGGAGCGGAGGATAAAAGGTAAAGAGATTTCATTGGTTAAAGTAGTCTGAAGTGATATAAGTGGGGAAGCAACATGGGAGTTGGAAGATAAGAAAAAAGAACAATATTCATATTTGTTTTGATTGTGTGTTTAAGTTTCGAGGATGAAACTTCTTTTTAAAGAGGGAGAATTGTAACACCCCAAATTTTAGCTAGTTGACAGTAATAATAGAATTCTACTATTTTGTGATTTCTGTGTACTGTAAAATTATTTTGATTATTTCGTGATTGTATTTGATCATTTTGTGTGATTTACTCCGTGTCAGGAAAATCATAATTTTCGAGCCAGGGAAAATCTTACGTATTTTAATTATTTCTATTGATTCTTAACTATTTTTACGAATCTGATTTGATTTTCATAAATTTTATAATTTTTATGATTTTTGTGGATTATTGTAAGATGGAGACGGGGGATCTTACTGAACCCGAAATTGGAAATAGTTTTCAAAATTTTCTTTTATTGTGTTTTGTAATGTGTTATTTATCTAGCAATAAAAATACAGTAAATTTTTTTCGTAGGGTAATAGCAGCTAAAAAAAATATTATACTGGTTAGTCAAATTAAGTGGTTATGACAACTTTATGGAGGACCAATAGGAAGCAAGCTTGGTGAGGAAGGCTTTGGATATCCACCATTGATTTAATCTATGGTGGAGACTAGTCTCACAAAGTGGCAAGGACCTTTTGTGACCCTTGGATGGAAAGTATAAAAAGAAGTTCTTGACCCTCCATTTTGGAGATGCATCTTATGGCTAAGGTTTCATGGAGGAGAGATCCAATGGTTCAAATTCAATCTTATCATTTGGAAACCTACACCAAAGATCAACCATTGATTCAATCAATGGCTCTTGAAGCGTCAAAAAGTGGCTAGATGTATTTAGACATTTTCTTGGTGTACAGGGGTGCTCACGGTTTTGATGGCTTAAATGCTATAGGAAAATTTTCAATTCATTTCTATCACTCATCTTTGTCATTTCCTAAAGCCAAGCTTCATAAAACTTTTCTCTCCTTTTCTCTTAACTCAACCTCATGAGCAAGAGGCCTATATCATATCTTCACTCTCCAAAAATTTCAACCAACCTTATTTCTTGAATCTTTACCTAAATCCAAGACACTTTGTAGTTAAGGCCAAGTCCTAAATCATTCATCTTCAAGGTCAAGTTCTAGGGTTTTAAGGTGGAGTTTATGGAAACTTCACTACTTGTCTTATTTTCATGTTCTAAGCCATGTTTTGATACATGGTCTTTCTTGTTCAAGCTTTAGATGCTAATAAACTTGTGTTTGTTTTATGTTTAAAAAGCTCTTGGTGGTGAAAGACTTGTACAATAAGCAAAGCAAGGAGCTTTGGAGCTTTCTCCAAGAGGTAAGAGGGAGATCTATCTCACCATCCAAGTATGGTGATGAGAGATGAACTTGTGTTTGATGGATTGTGAATCCATGTGAGGATTCATATCCATGGTTGTGTAAATTTATTTGTGGTGTTTATGTGCTTTAAATTTATTTGTTTATGCTTTTATGCTTATATGATTTTTATTACTTTTATGGTATGCTTGTGATATATATTGATGATTATATGCCATGTGTGCCATGATTAATGTTGGAAGGGAAAATAATTTTGGTTCCCAAGACCATGAGGCTCACGGCCTCAACACCTCAAAATAGGTGTTTCCAAGTTAATATTTTTATGAATGGTAAAATTGGATGTTTAGAAGAGTAAGGAAAATGAACAAATATTTTGGTTTCAAAGACCAAGTACCTCACGACCATGGAGGCTTTAATGGTTTTGTTTGTGTAAAAATATGATTAGTACATGGTAACTTAGTTGATTTGAAGAAATAAGAAATAAAAATAGAAACAAAACAATTTATTACTTGTAGAAATGAGATTTCGTTTTATGAAATGGAAAGAATGAGGTTGAAAGTGTTTGAATCTCAAAATTATTTTATAAAGTGAATTAATTTTTAGATTAATCACGTTATAATGAGAAATATGTTGGTGACTTGAAATTTACTAACGTATGGCTCACTCTTTGGATTTTGGAGCGCGTTAGGGAATTTCAAGCTAGAAACATTGATTAAATCATTGAAAAGGTGATTTTGTGGAATAAATTACGAAAAGGATTTCTTAAGTAAGAAAATGCGGAAAAATGAAGTAGAAGTCATGTTAACTTTTAAAAAGACTAAAATGATGTTTAAAATATTGAGAAATATTTTATGTAGCACCCAAAAATTTTGTTTATTTTAATATAAATGGTCATTTTATAATATTTGTGATTTTTGTGAATTTTTCTAAGAATGTGAAATATTTTAATATTATTTCTCATTTTGCGTGCATATTGAGTGGAGCTAGGGAAATGAGATATTTTGTCCAAGGACCTTGATTTGTGGAAACTTCGACGGGGGATCTTACTAAACCTGAGGCTGGATATGATTTACGAAGTTTCACATTTTTTGAGATTTTTATCTGAAAAATAAAAATCGTTGTCCATTTTATTGTTTGTTGGACAATTAACATTGACTTCTGTCAACTGTAATAATTGTCCATTGGATAATAACTTGTAGTGAAAATCTTATCACCTTATCCAAAAATTTACTTTATGTCACATCCATTCACTTTATTTCAAAAAGAAAGATATTTTAATCAAAGCTTCTCAAGGAAGCTTTGACTGAAAATGACCAAATTACCCAAGCTTACATGAGAAGCCAATCTCTTCCCACATTTCTCCCTTGTGAGCCGTGGCCTTGATGGCCCAAAGGAGGCAAAAATTTGCCTTTCCACATATCACCTTCCCATTTTTAATTTTAAACCACCAAAAAGCTTTTACTCTCTCTTCCCTCTCCACACTTTCTTTTTCTTCCATTTTCTCTCTTCTTCTTCCTCTCTCCCTCTCCACCCCACGGTTGTAGCCGCTTCAAGTGGCCATCTCCATCTGCTTGCTTCACTACTACCATTTCTAGATTCCTCTTCTCATTCTAGACCTTTCCTCTTTGGTGATCATTTTCCAAATCCATCCTATTCATCACTTTTCTTCAAGAACAAAGCTTGAAGCTTTTGAGGTGAACTTTTGATTCCTTACTTTCTCTTCTTCTTTTCCGTTTCTATGGTTATTTTCATGGCCATGGATCCTTTCTTTTCAAGCCATTGGTGTTGATTCCTTGAGTTTGATTTCCTAGGGTTTTGGTGAGATCTTGGCCGAATCTCACAAGCACCATCAAGGAGTGATTTTTCATGTTCTTCCCTTAGGTAAGAGGGAGATTTACTCACTTCAACCTTTATTGGTGGTAAGGGAACTTTTGAGTGGTTGTTGATGGAGGAATCCATAATGGATTGCTTACTTTGTATGCTTATTTTTCAAATTATGTATCTATTTGATTTATATGAAAAAGTTAGTTATTTTGAATGCCTTGATGATGTTGGATTGCTTGATTTTGGTGTATGGAAAAAAATGTAGGGTTTTCTACCGATTTAGGGGAGGTCACGACCTTGGACAAAATTTTGAGGGTTTGAATTTGATCTTTTGTGGGAATTGAAACTTAGGTGATTAGGTGTTAAAGGATTTGATGCATGTAATGGAAAAAAATAGGGTTTTCACACTCTTGGGAGGCTCACGGCCTCTAGGGAGTTTTTGGGGTCTAAGTTGTGCTATTGTGCAACCTTGTGATTTAGGCAATTTAGTATTATGAAATCAATAATGCGATGAAAAAAAAAATGTTGGATCTTGTTTTTAATTTAGCCTCAAGGGTCTATTTGACCTAGACTTGTGTAATTAATCAAGACTTAGGTAATTAGGGATTATGGATTCATCAAATGAAATTGTGGTTTGTGTTGAACCTTATAAATGTATGTTGATATTGAGAATTGATTATATGTCATTGTGAGTCCATGTGTGGGACCAAAGACTTGTTGATGTTTAATTTGACCAAATTGTGGTATATTTCATGAGAAGTATATTATTGATGAATATACATGACATGCATTGAGTCATCATGCATTTGTGAAAGTCCATTGGACTCCTTTGTTAAGGTTGTGTATGACTAGGGGATTGAATCATACCTTGGTGCGGGTGTGAATAGACTAGTGTAGGTCACACGGTTGACCTTGGGGGTGTCGGGGTGTGGGTGTCTTTCAATAGACTGTGGTAGCTCCACTGGGGTCGTGGGATAGACCAATGCAAACACACCGACTATCCGGACCGAGACACTGTCCTATATTGCGATCTTGTTGAGAATGCCGTGTATAAGCCATATTGTGCAAAAGATTATTTTTCTGATAAACACTTTATTTTTAGGCTGACGAGATACCGGCATGACTCCCTGATCATTCTCTCCGAAAGTTTATGTCTAGCTCCATGGAGTAGGATTTTGGTACCTTATGCATTATGCATTGTCTACTTCATATTACTTCTGGCATGAGTGTCTGTAACTATTAAATTATCTCATTTAACATTATAATAATTATCTGACTGATGTACTGCTTACTGCCTGAGACATTATTGTTGTTTCCTTTTTGTTGCTTATTTTTATTATTACTGTTGATATATATATGTTGTGTTGCTATATGGGCTTCCTGTGCCGTTCTATTTTCTTACTGTCGTATTGGTATTGAATGATCGGTGTCTCACCTTTTTCCTGCATCCCTGTATTTCTTTTTTATTTATGTGTTTCTGTGAAGACGTCCATGAGGAAGGGGAAATGCCTAAGTTCCCTAGATTCTGGTCTGACTATGACTAGTGCTTGTTCGAAGATATCATCTCGTCTGCGTAGATTTCTAGGATACGCGAGGATAACTTTCCACAGAGGTCCTGATTGTTGGCATATAAACCTGCGCACGAATCGTTGTATTTATCATGGGGACTTAACGGTGTCGCTAGCTTGGGGTCGCTATGACCCACTTGTTTTTAACTTCACTGCTTTTGTTCATCTAGAGTTTTACCTACCCGTCCGTGATTTGTGGGATGATCTCTATTACACCCCACAAGAGGATTCATTCCTATCTACTACACGAGCCTCTGCTCATTACTCGGTCACTCCGATGATGATTTCATCTGTCGAGGAAGACCTAGAGATGGATCCTACCACGGTTCCTTCTCGTCAATCTTAGGGGACTGGTATTGTCAGTGGCTACTAATGACTATCCATATATCTTTTTGGGAAGCTTTATGTTTTGCTATTTTGATGGGTTGTATATTTGTAAACATCTTGGGGTGGGTAAAGCTTTTGCTTTTTGTATACTTGATGATGTAATTAAACTGGCTTAATGCATATATATATATAATATGTGGATGTATGGTTTTCTTCCTTGCCAATTTCTGTTGTAACTATATTTTGTTATTCTCTCACTACAGCAAAACAAAAAAAAATACATTACCCAATTATTATACATTTACGATTGAAGAGGCTTATTTATATATTAAATGAACTGAGTCTTAATTCATGATTTGTTATTTTTCCGCATTTTATTATGGTGTGACATTCCCTCTTCTTCTAGAAAAAGGGGTGTTACATTTTACGCAGTTGAAAAATGATGAAAAATGTGTTTCGCTACTTAAAAATGTGATTTTTAAGCTATGCGATTTCAAAAATATTGAAAATTTGTTACGAGAATTGGAAAACGTTTAAATATTTTTACACGATTGAGAAAACGTTGAAAAATCAATATGCGATTTGAAAATGTAACAAAAATATTGCGCAATTAAGAAAACGCAATAAAATACTTACGCGATTGAAAATACAGTAAGATTACTGTTGGGTCAAAGTGTGGACCCATATATGTGAAATATGACTATAGCTTGTGATTGGCTTGTATGCATTGAACATGCATTTGAAAAAGTCCGATGGATTACATTAAGGCTGGTGGCCTAGCAGAGAATTACACCTTGGTGTGGTGTGATATGCATAGTGTAGATCACTTGTTGATCTTGGGGGCGTCGGGGTACGGGTTTTCCACAATGGGCAGTTGGTAGCTCTTTTGTACCATGGATCGGACCGATGCAACGCACCGACGATCCAGACCGAGACACTATTCTTAATCAAGATCTAGTGAAGACTGTCGTGTATAATGCTAGATGTGCAAAACTGATGAGAGTTGTAGCATATGGTCTGAGGCAATTGTGGTACTGACAGATCTTCTAGATCAATCTCTTTGACTTGAGTTAGCTCCATGAAGTAAGAACTTGAGTCTGTGAGCAGATGCCTAATCTAACCATTTATATTTGTGTGATATTTGAATTGTCGAATAATTGGAAAATACTGAGGGCATGATTATAATTATTGTTTGTTATATCTACATTATTATTTGTTACATCTGTATCATTATTTGTTATACCTGTGTTATTGTTCGTTATCTCTGTATGACATTACTATCATTTATATCTCTTTACTGCCATGTTGGTATTGGTGTTTGGTAATCTCACCTCTTTGTATGTTGTTCTTGTATTGTAATTGTAATTAGTAAAGAAGGTGAGTAAGGGTTTGAGCAAGAAGGTGAGGAGCTGATTCCTGCTGAGGAAGCTGACTTTTGAGTCAATGGCAACGCCAAGTTTTCTTGGATATATGAGGCTACAATTCTGAGGAGGTTTGGAGGCTTGGTGTATTCATTTAGATAGGGGGTGTATTTTCTATATAGGAGATTTGAATGTTTCGCTAAGTAGGGTTTATCATGGGAACCCTTATTTCAGTGTCAATATTTACGTACATTTAGAATTTTCGTTATCCATTAGGCAGTATTAGGGAGCTTACTACCGTACTCCTAGTAAGATTAGCGTTGTGTCGTCTGTTCGGATACCTGTCCATAGGATTATGCATCATGCAGAATTCCTATCTTCTGAGGAGTCTGAGGAGGATCCGTCTGAGGTTCTGCTCCATAGACGTGTACTTGGGCTAGTATAGTAGTTTTGATAATGTGAAAACTTGGGGTAATTCGGTAATAATAACATTAAAATATGATACCCTACGGTGAGTGTTACATTAGTTGGTATCAGAGCCCAAGTTAGACTCTTTTGGGTTTGTGTTTAGGTCTATCATGTTTCTGTTGTGTGATTCTCTGTGTTTGGTTTCTAAAAGGAAACAATATTGTTTGAACTAATAGTACTTGATTCTTGTCTGTACTTGACTCTTGTCTTGTATTGTTTAGTTTGATTTTGAGAATTACGATGGCTGGACGAGGAAGAAGACGTGTGAATACTAGAGCTGGACGCATGAATGTTGAAGATGACAATCAAGGCATGGCTGCAGCTGTAGCAGCAATTGTAACGCCTCTTTTTCGGAGGGAACGTCACATTGTCAAATAAAAGAAAATACGAAAAATAAATTTTATGAAATTAAGACCCGGTTCATTCTAATTAAGATTAATTTGTTTGATTCATTAGTACATGAGTAAAATGGCGGTATATATATATATATATATATATATATATATATATATATATATATATATATATATATATATATATATATATATATATATATATATATATATATATATATTTGCTAATCGATAAAACGTTGCAACGAAATGTAAATAACAATACAGAGTAAGACAGAGGGTAAAACTTATATCTGAACAACATGCATATATATATATATATATATAGATATATAGATATCAAATGTGTTTTAGTTACAAGCTTGGAATTCCCAAAAAGCAAAATTATACCTACCCAAAGGATCATACATATACATCCCTAAGATATCAGAATATACAGCCCACCAAAAATGAAATATCAGGCCCCCAAAATAAAACACTGGCAGCCACCAGCAGCTACCAGCAATGTCAGTCCCTCAGATGAGGAGGGACCGTGTTAGGATCCTCTACGGGGTCCTCCTCATTCGAGGAAACCTCCATAGGAACCACAAAGCCATGGGCAGGAGCCCAAGCAGTGGAATCAAAAGAGTCCTCTTGCGGGGTGTAGTAGCGGTCACCCCACATCTCCCGGATGGGCAGATAAAACTCCAAACGTAGGCTAATGCAGTAGGTAAGGATCAGCGTCTCATGACGTCTCCAGGCCAAAGAGATCGATACGTCTCCAAGGTAGACACAGCGGTCGGAACTCAGGTTAATGTGCCAGCACTTCGGCCCCCCAAGGAAGGTCAGATGCACATCACCCAAAAATCTACGCATACGTGCCTCCATGCTCTTCAGTAGGTACTAATCGTGATCAGGCCAGAAGCCGAGGAAATCAGGAGCTCCAACCTCCTTGTCGTCGTCTTCGATAGACACAATATACGTACAGGTAGCAAATACCAGAAATACAGGAAAGAGGTAAGACATCCTACCATCATTACCAATTATAGCAGCCAGAAACCAATACGGCGCAACGCACCCAGATAGCATCTCAAAGACAATAATAATAATGATAGACAGTAAATACATCAGTAAACAGGTAAACAGTTCCAGGAAGTCATTCATCATAATAATAAATAAACAGTTCAAATCCACATAAAGCAGCAATTATCAGATGGTATGACATCTCATGATGCATATGCACACAGTACCCAAATTCCTACTCCATGGAGCTAGACACAAACAGTCAGAGAGAAAGATCAGGAGACACGTCTGCAACTCGGCTGTCGAGGCCAAAGTGCTATAACTCAACAGTTTCCACGTGTACATTCAGACATTGTACAGAGAGTCTACGCTAGATCACGATATAGGACAGTGTCTCAGTTCGGATCGTCGGTGCATTTGCATCGGTTTGCCCCACGGACAGGAGAGCTACCAACTGCCTATTGTGAGGTACCTGCGCCCCGACGCCCCCAAGGTCGTAACATAGCCTACACTAGTCTACTCACACCCGCACTAAGGTGTGTTCAATCTCCTAGGCAACTTGGCCTTAACAACAGTCCAAAGGACATTCACAATACACAAAGACTCTATGCATGAACATGTATGATCATCATTATGCATTATTTCACAATATACCACAATTGGCCAAAGAGAGCATCAATACATCATTGGTCACTCACATGGACCCATAATATCATAATATTGACATTAAATAGAGTAATACATCTTTAGGGTCTATTATGAATTCTTACTTAAAATTAGTCTTCCTTAGAAAGTTTGTCTCTACTTGAATTCTTATAATTAGCTAAGTTTTCTAATGTAATTTATTTTCATACACTTAGAAGGTTATTCTAAGATCTCAAAGTCTCACACTCTCTTGTTCTTGCCCCTAATAAAATTACCTTAAGTTTTATGACAAGTTTCATTCTTGGTTCTTTAGAATTTATGAATCTCAAAGTATATCTAATTCTTCCAATTTGCTAATTTTCTAACCTATTTCCTAAGATTTAACCATTTAATTATCTAAGTTTCAAGGTTACCAAAATTGCATAATTTAGCTCCAAAAAGGCCCTAGAGGCCGTGGCCTCCCTAGGGAATTATGGTCCCAATTTTTCCATTCCATTGATTGTACCTTACACACTTGATTAATTAAGTCATTCACTTGTTATAATTTATTCACAAAGAACTCATATTTTTTTAGCCCCAAAACTGTGGCTACCCAAGGGAAAATCCTACATTAATTTATTCCATTACATGTCTTCCAATCCATTCTAATATACCAATATACATCAACAATCAATCCTATAGCATAAACCAAGTACAACCAACATGTAAACACACTAATCATACAATCAAAGAATAACCCTCAATAGGGTTTTCTCACAATCAACCACAAACAAGGTTCCGAAATGCTAATAGAGGTTGAGGAGGAGTGTCTTCCTCTTACCAAAGTGAAGAAAACAAGAGAAGCCTTCAAGATACTCCTTGCAATTTTCGGATTAGGCACCACCAAGAACCCTAGAATTTCAACTTCATCATAATAGCACCAATGCTTGAAAAACAAAGCATGGATGGTCACCAAGAGGACCATAAAAATGAAAATGAGAAAAGAAAGTGAAGGATGAAGAAGCTTACCCAAAAACCCTAAGCTTGAAGCTTGAAGAAGATGGTGAAAATGGTGGATTTTCAAAGAGCCACAAGCAAGAAAAATGTTTAGGAGATGGAGAGGATTAAGAAAATGGGGTTGGATGAAATTTTTGTGATGGATAAGGAGGGAGAGGGTTGCTGGCTGTAGAGCTCCTAGAGAGAAGGAGGAGAAAATTTCCAAGAAAGAAGAAGAAGAAGAAGAGAAAGAAGGTGCATAGGAAAGATGAAAAATACTTTTAGGTGAAATTTTGAAATAAGGTGATATAATTAATTAAGTGAAAGCAAATTAATTTTGCCCCCAAAATTATGGCTCCAGCCGTGGATGAAGAGAGAGAGGGGGGAGGTGCTCATTTGCATGGGGAAAGAGGGAAAGGAAATTTCCTAGAAGCTTCCTCCAAGCTTACAAGGGAAGTTTCGCACGTTTCACGATAAAGTGAAAGTAAGGTTATCTCCTAATTAGGCACACTAACACAGATGAATATTTACACTGTCAGTATTATTTTTCCCCCAGTGTAGAAGAGTCACAGATGATGAAAATAATATTTTATTGTTCATCGGATGATTTTACAGTACTGCGATTTAATTTATAGGGTAAAACCTCAAAAAATGTAAACCTCGTAAATTGTGCCCGGCCTCGGGTTTAGTAAGATCCTCCGTCAACATGTCCATAATTTAGAGTTTACCAACCACAAGGAAAATATTGCATCTTCCCAGCTCCGCTCAGCGTGCACGTAAAACGAAGAATATATTAAAATATTCATCGTTTCTAAAAAATTTCGAAAGAATTCACATAAATCACAAATATTAGAAAATGACTATTTATGCTAAAATAAATAATTTCTGGAGCGTTACACTGACATCTGCAGGTCTCTGCTCAGTGTGTACGTAAAACGAAGAATATATTAAAATATTCGACGTATCCGAAAAATTCTAGAAAAATTCCTAAAAATCAAGAATATTATAAAATGATCATTTATGATTAAACAAACACTTTTTGGGGTGTTATAGCATTGCAAAGGATGGCAGATGTCATTGTCCAACAAAACCAAAGGGCAAATGAAGAGACTCAGAATTTGTCAGAGTTTTGTATGAATAATCCGCCATAGTTCAACGGAGAATTTAACCCAAAGAAAGCCAATCTTTGGATTAAAGAGCTCGAGAAAATATTGATGGTATGGGTTGTACTGATGAGAGGAAGGTCACTTATGTGACCTTTATGTTGATAGGTGATGGTGAAGACCGGTGGGCAGGAGCCCGAAGATTAATACAAGTTGAAAGGAGAGTTGTAACTTGGGAACTCTTCAAGCAAAGATTCTTGGGAAAGTATTTCCCAGCTAGTGTTAGGCATGCTAAGCAGATGGAATTCCTTGGTCTGTGACAAGGGGGGATGTCAGTAAGTGAGTACGCTGCAAAGTTCGAAAACTTGTCTAAGTTTTCGAGATATTTTCAGATGCAACCGGGTAAAGAATAGAAGTGTAGGAAGTTTGAAGAAGGCTTGAGACATGATATAAAGTGGGTAGTAGTAACTTTGGAAATTGATCAGTTTCCAGTGCTGTTAGATAAATGTCATAAAGTTGAGGACATAGATCATCAGCGAGATGTGAGGAACAGGAACTTTGGACCTACTCGGTTCCAAAGAGGAAAGGGTAGTGGTGGTAACCGTTATTAGCAGAAGCCGTATGCTAGACCATCTGAAGGACAGACTCGACAACAATCCTTTGGAGGAGTTTCTGGTGGAAACAAGTCTAGTCAAGCTAGAACTCCTACATCCAAATGTTTCAAGTGTGGAAAGGACCACTTGACTAAGGACTATCCACATAAAGGAGTCATATGCTTCAGATGTGGGAAGCCTAGACATGTCTTAAAGGACTGTAATCAACTGAAGACGGAACCCTCTATAGGGAATGTCCGTACTACTAGACCACAGTCGGGTGGTCGAGTGTATACTATGAGCGGGGATGAAGTCGCGAAGTCAGAGGATCTAATTATGGAGGAGTGTGCCATTGAAGGTAATCCTTTAACAGTATTATATGATTCGGGAGCAACCCACTCTTTCATTGCCTGTGATTATGTGGTGCATTTGGGATTATTTGTGACTACATTGCCTTATGACTTGAGTGTTGCTACTCCTACTGATAAGCCTGTGATTATTGCAAAAGTATGCTTGAATTGTCTTGTTTGTGTTAGGGATAGAATATTTCATGTTGACTTGATATGTTTGCCTTTTTCCAAGATTAATGTAATCTTAGGAATGGATTGGTTATTTTCTAAGCATATCCTGATAGACTATTCTAGTAAGACCTTAGCTTTTCCCGAGGCTAAGGATTCTAGATTCCTAACGGCCACTCAAGTAGAAGTTTGTTTGAAGGAAGGAGCTCAAGGATACTTACTGTTATCTTATTTGGAAGTACAAAGCAAAGATGCTATTAAAGATATTTTTGTAGTTAATGAATTTCTGGAAGTCTTTCCTGAAGATATACTAGATTACCACCAGCAAGAGAAATCGAGTTTTCTATTGATCTGGTACCAAGAACCGGGGCTGTATCTATGGCACCCTATAAGATGTCGTCGTCGGAATTGGCAGAGCTTAAGAAACAGCTAGAGGAATTGTTAGAGAAACAATTCCTGAGACCTAGTATGTCACCATGGGGAGCTCCAGTATTGTTAGTCAAAAAGAAGGATGGGATTTCTCATCTTTGCGTAGACTACCGGCAGTTGAACAAGATAACAATTAAGAATAAATACCCACTTCCAAGGATAGATGATCTGATGGATCAATTACGAGGAGCTGCAATATTTTCCAAGATTGATTTACGTTCTGGATATCACCAAATTCGTGTGAAAGCGGAGGATATTCCCAAGACAACATTTCAGACGCGTTATGGACATTACGAGTATCAAGTGATGTCGTTCGGGGTGACGAATGCACCTGCCATATTCATGGTGTAACGCCCCTTTTTCGGAAGGGAACGTCACATTATCAAATAAAATAAAATATGGAAATTAAATAATTAAGACAATTAAGACCCGGTTCATTTTATTCAAGATTAGTTTATTTAAATTTATCGGTACATGAGTAAAATGACAGTATATTATATATATATATATATATATTTTCTTTTTGATTGAATCAATTGGTCAAATGTAATTAGCCGTAAAAATAAGGCAAAAAGGTAAAACTTATATCTGAATAACTTGCACATATGTTATATATATAAATGTTAACAACGTTTTGAATACAAGCCTGGAATATCCAAAAAGCAAAACTATACCTGCCCCAAAAGATTATACAAATATGCCCCAGTGATACCAAAATATACAGCCCACACAAAAATACATCAGGCCCCAAAATAAAACACTGGTAGCCATCAGTAGCTACCAGTAAACTCAGTCTCTCAGATGAGGAGGGACCGTATCCGGGTCCTCAGCAGGATCCTCCTCTTCCGAGGAAACCTCCATGGGAACCACAGAAGCACGGGACGGAGCCCGAGCGGTGGAATCAAAAGAGTCCTCCCAAGGGGTGTAGTAACGGTCACCCCACATCTCACGGATGGGCAAATAAAACTCTAGTCGTAGGCTGACGTGGCAGGTGAGGACAGGCGCCTCATGTTGTCTCTAGGCAAGGGTGATGGACACGTATCCCAAGTAAATACAACGCTCGGAGTTCAAGTTGATGTGCCAACACTCTGGCCCTCCAAGGAAGGTCAGACGCACATCGCCCAAGAATCCACGCATACGTGTCCCCATCTTCCGCAGCAGATGCTAATCTTGTTCGGGCCAGAAGCCGGGGAAGTCAGGGGCTTCTAACTCGTTGCCGTCGTCTTCGGTCGATACAAAGTATATATGTACAGACAACAGATAGTAGAAATACAGAAAGAGGTAAGACATCCTACCATCATTACCAATTGTAGCATGCTAGAAACAAAACGGCGCCACGCGCCCAAATAGCAATTCAGAATATCACATCCAATTAATAAACAGTAATTCCAACAGTAAGCAAATAAACAGTTCCAGGCAGATAATCATCACGGTAGTAATCAAATCAGTCATAGTTATGGAAAATGAATATTAACAATGACAGTGTATATCATGACTCGCATGCATGCTTTTCCCGAATTCCTACTCCATGGAGCTAGACTCAAACAATCGGAGAGAAAGATCAGGAGACATGTCTATAACTCGGCTGCCGAGGCCAGTGCTATCAATAAATTTTCTCGTGCGCAATCATGGCATTGTACAGACATTCTACACTAGATCACGATATAGGACAGTGTCTCGGTCCGGATTGTCGGTGCGTTTGCATCGGTCTACCCCACGGCTAGGAGAGCTACCAACCTCCCATTGCGAGGAACCCGCACCCCGACGGCCCAAGGTCAACCAATGACCTACACTTGTCTATTCGCACCCGCACTAAGGTGTGTTCAATCTCCTAGGCAACTTGGCCTTACAATAGTCCACAAGGACAATCACAATGCATAAGACACTATGCATGAACATGTATGATTCACAATCTCATACAATTTTATAATATGCCACATTAGGCCAATATAAGCATCAATATACAAATGGTAATTCGCATGTACTCACAATATCATATTATTGAAATAAATCGAGGTAACACATTTTCATGGTCCATTATGCATTCTTAATTAAGATTTGTCATCCTTGTCAAAGTTCACGTCCAATCCTATTCTTACAACTTGCAAAATCTTCCAAGGCAATTAAATTTCTTCCACCTTTGTAAATCGTTCAAGCTCTTAGGCCTTGCACTCCCTTGTTCTTCACTCACTTGGAATTACCCTAGGTTTTATGATAATCTCATTCTTAGTCCTTTAAGATTTATGAAATCTTGATTATATTAAATTCTTCCGATTCATGAGTTATCCATTTTATGACATAGGTATCTTAACATAATCTACTCTCATAGAGTCTCTCTCTTTCTAGAGGAATTTCCTTAACAAATTCAGTTCCTTACTTTATTTTATGTTGTAATACCTTCACATGGAAGTCTTAGCATCATTTCACCATCATCTAGGTGATTCTGCTATGGGCGCCATGTCTGGAATGCCTGAGCGCTGGTTTAGCGCCTAGGCGCTAAACACGTAGGGCTTGAGCGCTAACCAAGCCGCGTTCAGGGAAATTTTCCTTGGGCATAGAGCGCCTAGACGCTCTACGCACAGCGCCTGAGCGCTAATGCAATTTCAAGGATTCTGCAGAATCCCTTCTGCAGAACCGTGGCCCATTAACTTTCAAGTATTAAAGTCATTTACCAACAATCCAAATCAAGGTTATGAACTCCATAAAAACCACATACAAGCATTTATATTATCAAAGTAAAGGATAACCCACACTGGGGTTTTTCCGCCAACAACACATCAAAGGTTCCTAGATGCTAAAGGAGGTTGAGGATGAGTGTCTTCCTCTTACCTAAGAGAAGAAATCAAGAGAAACACCAAGAAATCTTCTTGTGGATTTTCGGATTTGAGCTCCACCAAACCCTAAAAATGGTGACTTGATTAGAATGGCACATGGACATGAAAAATGAAATGTGAATGGTTATTAGAAGACCCTTGTAACTGAAAATGAAGAAGAGAGAGGAGAGGTCTTGAAACTTACACAAAAGCTTGAAGCTTGAAGCTTGAAGAAGATGATGAAAATAGTGAAATTTTGCAATGCTCCAAGCAAGAAAGATGTTTAGGAGAGGGTGGGGATTAAGGAAATGTATTTGGATGAAAGTTTTGTGAATGTTGAGTGGGGGGAAGGAGAGTTGCCGTAGCACACCAGAAAAGAGGGAGGAGAAGAAGAAAATGGAGAAAGAAGAAGAAGAGTAAAAAGAAAGGCTTGAAATATGTTAATGAATTAATGAAAAGCTAATGTTTCCCCCCCTTCCAAGGGCTGCTGCCGAAGTGAAGAGAGAGAGGAGTGAGGGAGAGTTGGCTTCCAAAGGAAGCCAAGGGCACAGAGGTCATTGACTTGGTCAAAGCTTCTCAAAGAAGTTTTGGCTATTTTAACCATTAAATTTTGAATCTAAGTGGATAGATTAGACATAAAGTAGGTTGCATTAGGATAATGTGATAGTATTTTTATTACACACTATTATCCAATAGATAATAGTACAGTTGACAGAAGTCAGTATTTAATTAATCTGACAGATGAATTTTTCTTTTCGCTGTATCGATTTATTTTATCTGTTAAGATTTCTCAAAAATTTGTGAAACCTCGTAAATTGTGTCAAGTCCCGGGTTTAGTAAGATCCCCCGTCGACTTATCCATAGTTCAAGGATCGCAGAGAAAACATCGCGTTTTCCCAGTTCTGTTTAGTGCGCACGTAAAACGAAGAATATATTAAAATATTTGACGTTTCTGTAAAATTCTAGAAAAAATCATAAAAATCAAGAATAATATAAAATGACTATTTATTCATAAACAGGTATTTTTCGGGATGTTACACATGGACTTCATGAATAGAATTTTTCGTTCTTGCTTGGACAAGTTTGTAGTTGTCTTTATTGACGATATTCTAATCTACTCTCGAAGTTAGGAGGAACATGCTGAACATCTCAGAGTGGTTCTCTAGATTTTGAAGGAGAATAAACTATATGCAAAGTTGTCCAAATGTGGATTTTGGTTAAGTGAAGTTCAGTTTTCGGGACACGTGATATCAGAGGAAGGAATTGAAGTAGATGCTTCAAAGGTGGAGACAATTCTTGAATGGGAAAGGCCGAAGACTGTATCAGAGATCCGTAGTTTCATCGGATTAGCCGGTTACTATCGATGGTTTATTGAGGGGTTTTCGAAGATAGCAGGACCTGTTACCCAACTTACAAGGAAGAATCAATCGTTTGCATGGACTGATGCATGTGA
Organism: Ormosia emarginata; assembly: GCA_029884605.1. NCBI lineage: Eukaryota > Viridiplantae > Streptophyta > Magnoliopsida > Fabales > Fabaceae > Ormosia > Ormosia emarginata. The sequence goes on along the minus strand of JAQQTP010000074.1, from coordinate 17,294,990 downwards.
AGAAAGTTTTCAAGAGTTAAAAAGACGATTGACTTCTTCACGGTATTGATTCTACCTGATCCGAATGAACCTTTTGAAGTGTATTGCGATGCCTCATACCAAGGATTGGGTTGTGTACTTATGCAAAATCGGAAGGTTGTGGCATATGCTTCAAGGCAGTTAAAGGTACACGAGAGGAATTATCCTACTCATGATTTGGAGTTGGTAGCAGTAGTGTTCGCATTAAAAGCCTGGAGACATTTTCTCTACGGAGCAATGTTCATTGTTTTTAATGATCATAAAAGTTTGAAGTATATGTTTGACCAAAAAGAGTTAAACATGAGGCAGAGGCGTTGGCTAGAGTTTCTGAAGGACTATGATTTTCAATTATAGTATCATCCTAGGAAGGCGAATGTCGTAGCTGATGCTTTAAGTAGAAAAATGCTTAGTTTTATCGTTATGATGATCAAAAAGAAGGAATTGATAGAAGAATTTTGGGATATGCGGTTATCTGTGAAGTTGATGCCGGGAAAGATGTGTTTGAATATGATCACTTGGGAAAGATGTGTTTGAATATGATCACTCAGGAAAGATGTGTTTGAATATGATCACTATCTCAAATAGTTTAATGGATAAAATTCGAAAGGGGAAGAATGATGACCAATACTTACAAGAAGCGAAGGAAGCAAGAAGCCAAGGCGCGATGTTGGAATTTAAAGAAGGAACTGATGAAATTTTGAAATTTAAAGAAAAGATTTGTGTGCTCAATGATCAAGGACTTAGGAGATTAATTTTGGATGAAGCTCACAGGAGTAAGTTGAGTATGCATCCAAGAGCCACAAAGATGTATCAAGATTTGAAGCAGCTGTATTGGTGGCAAGGAATAAAGAAAGATGTCACTGAATATGTATCATCCTGCCTAGTCTGTCAGAAGGCTAAGGTGGAACATCAAAGGCCTTCTGGAATGTTGCAACCTTTGTCTATTCCTGAATGGAAATGGGATGATATAGCAATGGATTTTGTAACTGGACTACCAAAGACTCGAAAAGGTCATGATTTTATATGCATAGTTATTGATCAGTTTACGAAGTCGGCGCACTTGCCAATTAATATTAAGTACTCAATGGAGAGGTTGACCTAAGTGTACATCGGTGAAATCGTTAGACTTTATGGTGTACCATCCAGTATCATTTCAGATCGAGATCTGAGATTCACATTGAGATTTTGGCATAGTCTGCAAGAAGCGATAGGAACGAAGCTACGTTTGGGTTCTGCTTACCATCCACAAACTGATGGTCAGTCAGAGAGAACAATTCAGTCACTGGAAGATTTGTTAAGGGCTTGTGTGCTAGAACAATCTAGATGTTGGGATGAATTCTTACCATTGATAGAATTCACTTACAATAACAGTTTTCATTCGAGCAATAGAATGGCACCCTATGACGCATTATATGGGAGACGATGTAGAACACCGTTGTGTTGGTATCAGGACGGTGAAAGTGCTATTTTAGGACCAGAATTTATACAACAGACTACAAAAAAAGTGAAGATGATTCAAGATAAGATGAGGATAACTCAGACTCGGCAAAAGAGCTATGCTGATAAAAGGAAGAGACCGCTTGAGTTTGAAGAAGATGACCATGTATTTTGCGAGTGACACCTACGACTGGAGTTGGACGAGTGATTAAGTCAAGAAAGCTCACTCCAAAGTTTATTAGGCCGTATCAGATTTTATGTCGAATAGGTCTGGTAGCTTATCAAATTGCGTTACTGCCTTTTCTATTAAATCTTCACAATGTATTTCATGTATCTCAGTTGCGGAAGTACACTCCTGATTCCACTCACGTTATCGAACTGAATGTGGTACAACTGAAGGAGAATTTAACCTATGAAACATTTTCATTCAAGATCGAGGATCGGAGGATCAAACAACTCTGAGGTAAAGAGATTTCATTGGTTAAAGTAGTCTGGAGTGATGTAAGCAGGGAAGCAACATAGGAGTTGGAAGATAAGATAAAAGAACAATATTCGTATTTGTTTTGATTGTGTGTTTAAGTTTCGAGGATGAAACTTCTTTTTAGAGGGGAAGAGTTGTAACACCCCAAATTTTAGCTAGTTGACAGTAATAACATAATTCTGCTGTTCTGTGATTTTTGTGTACTGTAAAATTATTTTGACTATTCCGTGATTGTATTTGATCATTTTGTGTGATTTACTCTGTGTCAAGAAAATAATAATTTTCGGGCCAGGGAAAATCTTACGTATTTTAATTATTTCTGTTGATTCTTAACTATTTTTACTAATCTGATTTGAATTTCATAAATTTTATAATTTTTATGATTTTTGTGGATTATTGTGAGATTTTATATTTTTTTGATTATTTTAATATTATTCTTGGGCTGTCTGTGGGCCCAGGCGGGCCTGGAAAAGTATATTTTTCAGAATTAGAAAATTTTGTACTGTTGAGACAAGGACAGGCGATCTTACTAAACCCAAAAATGGAAACAATTTTCAAAATTTTCTTTTTCTGTGTTTTGTACTGTGTTATTTATCGGGCAATAAAAATACAGTAAATTCTGTCCGTAGGGCAATAGCAGCTAAAAAATAAATATTATACTAGTTAGTCAAATTAAGTGGTTATGACAACTTTATGGAGGACCAATAAGAAGCAAGCTTGGTGAGGAAGGCTTTGGATATCCACCATTGATTTAATCTATGGTAGAGATTAGTCTCACAAAGTGAAAATGTAACACCCTAAAATTCTATGATTTTATTATAAATATTCATTTTTTAATATTTGTGATTTTTGGAAATTTTTCTGAGAATGCAGAATATTTTAATATCATTTCTCATTTTACGTGCAAACTGAGCAGAGCCGGGAAAATGAGATATTTTTCCTGAGAACATTGATCTGTGGAAACGTCGACGGGGGATCTTACTAAACCCGAGACTGGACACGATTTATGAGGTTTCATGTTTTTCTAGAAATTTTATCCGACAGAATAATAAATCGCTGTGTAATTTTTATCCGCTGGACAATTAATACTAACTTTAGTCAACTGTAACAATTGTCCATTGGATAATAGCATGTATTAAAAACCCTATCACATTATCCTAATGTAATCCACTTTATGTCTAATCAAATCCACTTTAAGTCAAATCTATTATATTTTAATCAAAGCTTCTTTGAGAAGCTTTGACCACCAAAAGACTAAGTTGCCCTTAGCTTGTTGGAGAAGCCTCTCCACCCCTCTCTCTCTCTCTCCTATTGCCGCGACATTGCTTGCCTATGGGGAGCAAAATTTGCTCCCACACTTAACCCATTTTCACTCAAATTATCACATTTTCATCTAACATTTTCTCTCTCTTCAAGTTCATCTTCATTTCTCTACAACTTCTCTCTTCTTCTTCTCCTTCACTCACGGTATTGGCAGCCCTTTGGTGACCATTTTCTTTCACTTTCTCACCTCGCCAACATCATTTCTACACTCCCCTCATCATCCTCTACATCTTCTATTTGGAAAGTTTCTTCAAACTCCATCATTTCCTCCATTGTCTTCCAAGACCAAGCTTCAAACTTTAAGGTAAAGTTTCTATTTTTTCTTTTCCTTTTCTTCATTTTCGTGTTCTATGGTTTCATTGGAGACCAAAGATCCATTTTTTTCTAAGCTTGGTGTTGATTCTTTGTGTTGGAAATTTCTAAGGTTTTTGGACCCCAAAACTGAAACCACCAAGAAGCAACTAGGAGGCCATTTTCGTGTTCTTCCTTTAGGTAAGAGAGAGATTTAATCACTTCAACCATTATTGGTGGTGAGGAGACCTTTTTGTGATTGTTGATGGAGAAATCCATATTTGAATGCCTACTTTGTTTGATGATTTTGCATATTTATGTATTCTTGATTGAGGTTGAAGATTGAATGATGATTTTGAATGCATTGGGGGTAATAATGTTAGGTTTAATAAATAGAAATTTTGAGGGTTTCCTACACTAAAGTGAGGTCACGGTTTTGTCTTTGAACTTAAAGGGATTGGATTTATTTTGTGTGAAATAAGATTTGAGTGATTAGGTATCAAGTGATTAATGCATAAAATGGAAAGAAATTGGAACTTTGAAGACCTAGGGAGGCCACAGTTTTTAGAGAAAATTTTGGGTTCAAAGGATGCCTTGGTGCATTATCAGAAATTAAGGACTTAGAGGTATACATAATTCATAATGAGATAGAAGAATTAAATTGAGTAATAACTCTTAGGTGAGCCACGGTTGTTAAGGGTTCTTTAACCTAAAATTCTTATAATTGATCAAGATTTAAGACATTGGAAATGTTGGATTCCATAACATGAAATTGTGATAATTGATGAACCGTAAGTTTATATATGTTGATATTGAGGATTGGTTCTATGTTATTATGAGTTCCTATGTGGGACTAAGTACTTGATAAAATTATGACAAGTTGATATTGAGAAATGATCATATGCCATTATGGTATGCCTTATGATAAATGTATCATTGATAAACATACATAATGTACATTGCGTCATCATGCATATGTGTTGTCCATTGGACATTATTGGAAAGGCGATGTATGCCTAGGAGATTAAATAACACCTATGTGCGGGTGCGAGTAGACTAAGCGTAGGGTCATAGTGGTTGACCCTGGGGGTGTCGGGGTGCGGGTGTCTCACAATAGACAGTGGTAGCTCCACTGAGGCCATAGGATAGACCGATGCAAACACACCGACGATCCGGACTAAGACGATGTCCTATATCGAGATCAACTGTTGAGGTGCCAGGTATAAGCCGTATTGCACAAATATTTTTATGAGATGAAGCACACTATGTTTAGGCTATCGAGATACTGGCATAACTCCTTGATCATTCTCTTCGAAAATGTTTATGTCTAGCTCCATGGAGTAGGATTTTTGATACCATAATGCAAGGTACATTGTCCATTGTCAGTCTCACAATTCCATTGAGCATGAGCATTTATAACTGTGAAAGTATTTATTCTTACTACTGCAATAATTATCTAATCTATAGACTATTGACTGCTGGGGATATTGTTGCTATCTGTCTGTTATTATAATTCTTACTATTATTTACTGTCATTTTACTCTTACTGTCAATTTTATTATTACTGTGATTGAACACATGGACTGTGTTGTTATGTGGGCGCACAACGCCGTTCTATTTTTTGGCTGCCATTTTGGTAATGAAAGATGAGTGTCTCACCATTTTCTATTTTTTGATATTCTTATTTATTTATGTACTTCTGAGAATACGTTTGTGAGGAAGAAAAGGAAACGTCTGAGTTTCTGGGTTTTTTGTCATACTACGACTAGAGTTTGCTGAAGATGTCTTCGTGTCCGTGCCAATTTTTAGGGTATCCTAGGATGACCTTTCATGGAGGACCCGATTGCTGGCACATTAACTTTAGCACAGACTGTTGCATCTATCATGGGGAGTTGACTGTGTCTTTGGCGTGGGGCCGCTATGACTCACTTGTTTTTGACTTTACCACCTTTGTTCACTTGGACTTTTATGTGCTTGTTAGAGATCTGTGGGATGACCTTTACTATACCCCACAAGAGGACTCTTTCCTCTGCACTGCTCGGGCTTCTGCTCGAAATTCAGTCGCTCCGATGGCAATTTCATCGGATGAAGAGGACCCTAAGGAGGACCTGACTACGATCCCTTCTCATCAGTCTTAGGGGCTGATACTGTCGGTGGCTACTGATGCCTAATCGTTTATCTTTTTGGGAAGCTTGATGTTTTGTTGTATTTGATGGGTGTATATTTGTATCATCTCAGGTGGGTACATCTTTTGCTTTTTGTATAAATCATGATGTAATTAAACAGGCTGTTGCATATGTGTGTGTATATATATATATATATATTGTGTATGGATGTATGGTTTATTTTTATGTTGATTTTACTGCGACCATTTTAATTATTATCTTGCTACGAAAGGAACCTCTAAATTTATTCTTTTGACACTACTTGTTAATAATACAATTTAAATAAAAAAATGTAATGCCATTTAGAAAGGAACCTATACATCTATAAAATGAACCAGGTCTATGATGTTTAAAATAATTATTATTTTCCACAATTTATTCTGTTTTATGTTTCAAATTATGATGGTGTGACGTTCCTTCTTCGTGAGGTAAGAAAAAGGGGCATCACAGAAAAGACCTTTTGTGACCCTTGGATGGAAAGTTTGAAGAGAAGTTCTTGACCCTCCATTTTGGAGATGCATCTTATGGCTAAGGTTTCATGGAGGAGAGATCCAATGGTTTAAATTCAATCTTATCATTTGGAAACCTATACCAAAGATCAACCATTGATTCAATCAATGGCTCTTGAAGCCTCAAAAAGTGGCTAGATGTATTTAGACATTTTCTTGGTGTACAAGGGGGGGAGCTCATAGTTTTGATGGCTTAAATGCTATAGGAAAATTTTCAATTCATTTCTATCACTCATCTTTGTCATTTCCTAAAGCCAAGCTGCACAAAACTTTTCTCTCTTTTTCTCTCAACTCAACCTCACGGCCAAGAGGCCTAGATCATACCTTCACTCTCCAAAAATTTCAACCAACCTTATTTCTTGAATCTTTACCTAAATCCAAGACACTTTGTAGTTAAGGCTAAGTCATAAATCATTCATCTTCAAGGATTTTCTTCAAGGTCAAGTTCTAGGGTTTTAAGGTGGAGTTTATGGAAACTTCACTAGTTGTCTTATTTTCATGTTCTAGGTCATGTTTTGATACATGGTCTTTCTTGTTCAAGCTTTAGAAGCTAATAAACTTATGTTTGTTTTATGTTTTAGAAGCTCTTGGTGGTGAAGGACTTGTACAAGAAGCAAAGCAAGGAGCTTTGGAGGTTTCTCCAAGAGGTAAGAGGGAGATCTATCTCACCAACCAAGTATGGTGGTGAGAGATGAACTTGTATTTGATGGATGGTGAATCCATGTGAGGATTCATATCCATGGTTATGTAAATTTATTTGTGGTGTTTATGTGCTTTAAATTTATTTGTTTATGCTTTTATGGTATGCTTGTGATATATATTGATGATTATATGCCATGTGTGCCATGATTAATGTTGGAAGGGAAAATAATTTTGGTTCCAAAGACCATGAGGCTCACGGCCTCAACACCTCAAAATAGGTGTTTCCAAGTTAATATTTTCATGAATGGTAAAATTAGATGTTTAGAAGAGCAAGGAAAATGAACAAATGTTTTGGTTTCAAAGACCAAGTACCTCACGGCCATGGAGGCTTTAATGGTTTTGTTTGTGTAAAAATATGATTAGTAAATGGTAACTTAGTTGATTTGAAGAAACAAGAAATAAAAATGGAAAAAAAACAATTTATTACTTGTACAAATGAGATTTCGTTTTATGAAAAGGAAAGAATGAGGTTGAAAGTGTTTGAACCTCAAAATTATTTTATAAAGTGAAATAATTTTTAGATTAATCATGTTATAATGAGAAATATATTGGTGACTTGAAATTTACTAACGTATAGCTCACTCTTTGGGTTTTGGAGCGCTGACGAGCGCCGAACTCAGTCAAAATTATAACCGAAGTTATTACCTAAACTTGTAGTACAGTGAACAACACCGGATCGTCTCCTCAAGGATCGTATATGCAATTTGATCAAATCAAGTGAAAGTTAGCAAAAGGGGGGTTTAATAGTTTAAGATCGCACTTAACAAAATTAAAGGAAGAAATAACAATTAAAGAACAGTCAATTCAGAAATCTATCCGAGATTGGGTGGATTCAATCATAAACCTTTCAACAAACATTTGAAGCATATTTGAATGGTTAACTTGGATATAACCGAGATCTCAGCATTAGATCCAAAATTCATACTAGACAATCGTCCAGAATTCAATTGACAAGTAATAAACACAAATTGCAATCGCACCATTCATGTAGATATATGTCAATTTAAGCACCGAATTCAATTAACCTAGGCACCAATCAGTAACCTAACCTCTTCAATTACGTGATTAATTTAGATCAATCAGTTCTAAGTTTCATCACAAATCTTCAATCTCCATTTATATGATTAATTCAGATCAATCAGTTCTAAATTTCATCACAATACCTAATCTTAAAACAAGATCAAATCTTATCAAACATAAACAGAATCACTATTCATGCATTCAAGATCAAGAAAATAGAAGAAGAAGAAGAAGAAGAAGAGAAGAAGAATCCAAATATAAATCAAATACGATACATAACCAAGATTTCAAGAATCCAAACCGCAATCTCTTCAAGAGTTCCAAATTGACTGAAAGTAACTTAGCTCTCCATTACTATGAAGGAAATCATCAAAATATACAAAAACTATGAAAAAACAAGAAGAAACTATGAGAGAATTTAAGGAGAATACAACTTGTTGTTAATGATAACCAATGGTGCCCTTTTATAGAAGTCTAGGGTAACAAAATGACAAAGGGGAGTGGGTGGATGAATGGGTTGGTGAGAGGAGTGGTTGAATGGGTTGGTGAGTGGGTTGGTGAGTGGAGTGGTTGAGTGGAGTGGGTGAGTGGGTTGGTGAGTGGAGTGGTTGAGTGGGTTGGTGAGAGGAGTGGTTGAGGACGAAAATTTTGACGTTTGACTTGGAAGCCAAAAACGACTAACTATACTTCAGATCCACGAAAAGTACTCTTCATGAAAGTTGTAGATCTTTGTCTTGGCTATAACATGCATATCTGGATCGTCCAATTTGGCTTCCTGCAGCCCAAGATATAGCCCAAATACCGCAAGTCACTCAAACCCAACTTCAGCACCTCTGTTCCGACTTGCAGGCTCAAACTGACCCATTAGACTTCATTTTTTCAAAAAGTGTTCTTCATGAAAGTTGTTTATTTGGGTCTTAACTATCAACTATCCAAATTTCATACCATTTCCATTATTACAGCTTGGGATATGATTTTATGAGTGCACACCGTTCGGATTCTAGTGACAGAACATGTATTCTGACTTCCATGTAAGCTTAGGTCCCTTAGACATCTGAATTGGACTTTGAGCTCTTCATCAAAGTTGTAGAGCTTCCTCCTAGCTTTCCTACAAGGTAAAATTCATGATTATCAGATATCAGGAACTCAAGTTATGGCCAAAATACAGAAACAGTGTCAAATCTCAATAATGCTAAAAATATTCAATTAGGACCGATTTGAGCTCAAATTCACAAAATCATACCAAACTCAATCAATTAAGAATATGGAGAGTGTAAATGACTAAACATAAGGGTTTCTTAATGAATAAAATATGTGATTATCAAGCGCGTTAGGGAATTTCAAGCTAGAAACATTGATTAAATCATTGAAAAGGTGATTTTGTGGAATAAATTACGAAAAGGATTTCTTAAGTAAGAAAATGTGGAAAAATGAAGTAGAAGTCATGTTAATTTTTAGAAAGACTAAAATGATGTTTAAAATATTGAGAAATTTTTTATGCAGTTGAAAAATGATGAAAAATGTGTTTCGCTACTTTAAAATGTGATTTTTAATCTACGCAATTTCAAAAACGTTGAAAAATTGCAATGCGATTTGGAAAATGTTTAAATATTTTTACGCAATTGAGAAAACGTTGAAAAATCAATACGCGAATTGAAAACATAACAAAAATGTTGTGCAATTGAGAAAACACAGTAAAATACTTACACGGTTGAAAATACAATAAGAATACTGTTGGGCCAAAGTATGAACCCATATATGTGAAATATGACTATAGCCTGTGATTAGCTTGTATGAATTGAACATGCATTTGAAAAAGTCTGATGGACTACGTTAAGGCCGGTGGCCTAGGAGAGAATTACACCTTGGTGTGGTGTGATATGCATAGTGTAGATCACTTATTGATCTTAGGGGCGTCGGGGTGTGGGTTTTTCACAATGAGCAGTTGGTAGCTCTTATGTACCGTGGATCGGACCTATGCAACGCACCGATGATCCAGACCGAGACACTATTCTTAATCAAGATTTGGTGAAGATTGTCGTGTATAATGCTAGATGTGCAAAACTAATGAGAGTTATAGCACTTGCTCTGAGGCAATTGTGGTACTGATAGATCTCCTAGATCAATCTTTCCGACTTGAGTTAGCTCCATGGAGTAGGAAATTGAGTCTGTGAGCATATGCATAATCTGAGTATTTAAATCTGTGTGATATTTGAATTGTCGAATAATTAAAAAATATTGAGGGCGTGATTATAATTATTGTTTGTCATATCTGCATTATTATTTGTTACATCTATATCATTATTTGTTATGCCTGTATTATTGTTCGTTATATCTATTTGACATTACTGTTGTAACGCCCCTTTTTCTTAATCATAACGGGTAAGAAGAGGGAACGTCACACTATAGTGAAACGACAGACAATTAAATACGGAAAAGTTTAGACATATTTTTTCTTTTAATTATTTTAATTTGTTTGAAAATAAGGCCGGTTAAAATTTCTTTTAACATACGTATATACCTATTCATGAATATATAGCGTTAAATGAATTAAAGATTAAAGTTCTTTTCAGAAGAAATATCCGTCAAAATGATTGAAGTGAAATCAACGTAGAATAAAACATACAATCATACATAATATGGATAATTACATACATTGTACTAGAAAGATAAGCCTGTTTAATTTCATTTCCAAAATACATCAAAAAGAAGCAAATATGTACCCACCCAAAGAGATACAAATATACCCCAACATGTACAGACATCAGGCTTCCCAAAAAATATAACTAGTTAGCCATCAGTGGCTACCAATAAACTTAGCCCCTAGGACTGACGAGAAGGGACCATAGTCGGGTCCTTCTCAAGATCCTCTTCGTTCGAGGAAACATCCATCGGGACAACAGAGCAACGGGCAGGAGCCCAAACGGTAGACAAAAAGGAATCCTTTTACGGGGTATCAGCCCACATGTCCCTCACGGCCAGGTAAAACTCCAGCCAAACAAAAGCATGAAAGTAAAAAATAGAAGCAGTATAACGTCCCTACATCAAGGGCACAGTCAATTCGCCGTGATACACACAACGATCAGTCTGTACGTTGAAGTGCCAACAATCAGGTCCACCGTGAAAGTTGATCCGCACATAGCCAAAAAATCCACGGGGGCGATACAACATCCTTGGCAGCTTCAGTTTCAGTCAAGATACAGCCAGAAACCCTGAAACTCAGTGGTTTCCTTGTCCTCCTCACGAACGTCTTCAAACAATCATATGATAATACATAATGGCAGAATATACAGTAAAAAGGTGAGATACTCGTCATTCATTACTAATAATAGTAGCAAGAAACTAAACAGCACTGAACGCCAAAATATAACACAATTTATGCATTTAAGCACAACAGTATTAAAATTTACAGTGAAAGCAGAATGACAACATTTAAATAATAGAGATACCATCAACAGTCAACAGTTCAAGTAACCAACAATTGTTACAGAAATAGCCGTAAACATGCTTCACAGTTATTAATGCTTATGCTCAATGAGTTATGCGACTGACAACTCACAATGCAAAAGTGTCTCAAAAAAAAAACCTACTCCATGGAGCTAGACATAAACATTTTTGGAGTGAATGATCAAGGAGTAATATCAGTATATCATTAGCCTTAAAAATATAGTATGCTTTATTTCATAAAAAGTTTGCGCAATGGCTTATACGTGGTACCTCGACAGTTGATCACGATATAGGACAGCGTCTCAGACAGGATCGTCGGTGTGTCGCATTGGTTAATCCCACGGCCCCAGTGGAGCTACCACTGTCTATTGTGAGACACCCACACCCCAACGCCCCTAGGGTCAACAACATATGACACATACGCTTAGTCTATTCGCACCTGCACATAGGTGTTATTCTAACTCCTAGGTACACATAGCCTTTCTAATAATGTCCAATGGACAACACATATGCATGATGACACAATGTCAAATCATGTATGTTCCTCACAAAACTTCACAATGGTATATTTATATATATACGTACGTAAATTCATTTATTGTTGTCATCACCTCACGATGTTTTTATAATCCATATTCGTCAAATGTCCATCCCACATAAGGGTCCACAATAACATAGAGTCAAATTCTATGTCAATATCACTTTCTAATTTTCATTCATCCTTATGGTCCACATTCTGGGTTCCACTTTATCAAGTTACATGTTATTGATTTAATGTGACAACTTTGGGTCACTTTAATTTCTTATATCTAGGGCATTCAAGAGTCTTTGAATTTCCATTCTTTCACCACATTAATTTACATTAGGGTATGAAAGGAAAAAGACTTAGAATGATGAAGAGAAGCTAAGAATGGGATTAGTGAAGCAAGAAAACGAAAATGGAGTGTGTGGGAGGAGTAACCCGAAATGGAGAGGAAGAGAAAATGGAAGATTTTGGTGAAACTTTGTGAATGAAAGTGGTAGAGATGGTGATGAAGAGTAAGGAAATATGATTGATGAAGAAAAAAGGTGAAGGAATCAAGTGGTGAAGGGACTGGAATTTTCGGATGGCTATGGAGTTTCTAGAGAGAGGGGAGAGCAAATGGAGAAGATGAAGTGGTAGAGAGAGAAGTAGCTAGGTTAAAGTGAGTGAAATATTTTTGTGAGATAGGTTAAAGTAATGGAGGCAAATTCTCCTCCTTTTTCCTAGTGGGTGTCGCGGCTAGGAGAGAGAGAATGTTAGCTTCTCATGTAAGCCAAGGGTATTGTGGTCATCTTGGGTCAAAGCTTCTCAAAGAAGCTTCTTGAATAGTATTCAAATTTAAATTAAAGTGACTTGATTAGACATAAAGTAGATTACATTGGGATAAGGTGATAGGATTTTTATTACATGTTATTATCCATTGGATAAAAGTTACAGTCAGCAGAGGTCAGTGTTAATTAATCTGATAGATAAATTTTACGCAGTGTTTCATTATTTTATCTGTTAGAATTTTTCTCGAAAAACATCAAACCTTGTAAACTGTGTCCGACTTCGGGTTTAGTAAGATCCCCTGTTGACGTTTCCATAGTTCAAGGTTCTCGGAGAAAATATCTCATTTCTTCGGCTCCGCTTAACGTACACCCAAAATGAGGAATATATTAAAATATTCAGCATTTTCGAAAAATTCCCAAAAAATTCCCAAAAATTATAAATATTATAAAATGACTATTCATCCTATAATTTTTCAATTTTTGGAACGTTATAGTTATTTTCCTGACTCTGTCCAATTGTGCACGCAAAATGAGAAATATATTAAAATATTCCACATTCACAGAAAAAGCCAGAAAAATTCCAGAAAAATCATAAATATTATAAAATGAATATCGATAGCAAAATAAATAAATTTTGGGGTGTTACAACTATCATTTATATCTCTTTACTGTCATGTTGGTATTCGTATTTGGTAATCTCACCTCTTTGTATGTTGTTCTTGTATTGTAATTGTAATTAGTAAAGAAGGTGAGTAAGGGTTTGAACAAGAAGGTGAAGAGTTGATTCCTGCTGAGGAAGCTGACTTTTGAGTCAATGGCGACGCCAAGTTTTCTTGGATTCATGTAACACCTCGAATTTCATTTTTTCTACATAAATATTAATTTCATAATTTTTATGATTTTTGAGAATTTTTCTAGATTTTTCTGAGATTGTGATTATTTTAATATTATTTTGGGTCGTCTGTGGCCCCGGGTGGGCCCGAAAAAAGTTAAATTTTTTATAAGCTAGAAAATTTTGTACTGTTAATATGGGGCCGGGGGATCTTAGTAAACCCGAAACCGGATACAATTACTAAATTTTCTTTTACTATTATTTTATTATTCACTGTAGAATAATTACTGGTTTGTGAGCAGTAATTTTTATTCTGTGAGTAATAAATACTTGTACCTTTAGCTATGTGGTAGCCATGTGCTACGAGTTATTAGAAGTCAAAATTAGTGGCTTGACATAATTTTTAATCAATAGCATTAAGTCAACAAAAGTGGCTTGTTTAATTAGTCTTTAAACTAGATGAATTAGCTAAGTTAATTTAAGTTTAAGTGGTAATTAAATGAAACAAAATTTGGTTAGCTATCTCAATGGTGTTCCACGGCCATGTACAAATTTCTAAGAATTTCAAGAGCTTATGATTCATCAAGGGTGACCAAAGCATGACCACTTGATGACATTCACCATGTGCTTGATTTATATCTTGATTTATCAAGCATTAATTCCCTCACATGCATGCATTCCACGACTATCATACTTTTATGAAGGCTAGCTATCACATTTCTATCACATTTTGTCTCTTAAGCCATTCTTTCTATTTTCTTTTTTATTCACTTAACGAAAAACTCTATTTCTCTCCATTTCATGAAGCATTCGGCCAACACACCTAAGACCATCATCCAGGCTTCTAAAATTTTATCTAATCTTATTTTCTAAGCCTATATATCATTCTAAGACTTTTGTATGCTGAAGACCTATGCTAATTCTAGCTTGTTCTTGAATTTTCTAATGACTAAAAGATGACTATTTGATGACCAAGGCCATGTGAGACCATGTGAAGCCATGTGCAAATGTTTCTATTTTGTCTAACAAGCCTTAAGCTTCTTTCTTATGCACTACACGGCCATGCATTTGTGAAAGAAGACATTTCACTTCATTTCTATCACATCTTAAAGTTATCATCTTTTAATGCAAAGCTTAGTCAATTTTGGTGGCTTTGCACATGTAACCTACAATTATGCAATGAATTTCTACACTTAATCTTTCCTATCAACTTTTCTTTTATTCTTATCAAAGAAAAGCAAAGGCTATCACAAAGCTATCAAATAAAATAATTCTCTCTCATTTTCTCTCAACATGTCCTACGGCCATTAAGTCTTCAAGATGGCCAAAGTTGAATTTTCTATCACATTTCAAAGTTTTCACCTTCTCTTGCAAAGTTTAATACAAAGAAATTCTCTCCATTTCCTCTCCCAAAGCTTACAACCTCTCTACCTTATACCATTCTCCAATCTTCAATAATTTACACCAACCATATATCTTGAATCCTGTCATAAATCCAAGACACTTTCATGTAGTGAACTTCTCAAGATTCATTCATCTTCACCTTACTATCAAACAGAGAATATAAAAGCTCTTACCTTTTCTCCTTGTGTTGCTCACGGTTTCACTCTCTAAAATAGCCTTCCAATCACTCATAATTCCATCTAATCACATCACTTGATCCTAAACTTCATTCTAAGCAATTTTCATGTTGTGATCAAGACCTAATTCTATCATCTTCAACGTTGATTCTTGGATTTAAGTTAAAGGGTTTCAAGGTAAAGATCTTGAAACTTGATTTCTTACTTGACTTTTGGAATCCTAAGACCATGTTTGATCTATGGTCATCTTAATCAAGCCTTAGATACTAATTTTCATGTGTTTGTTTTGATTCTAAGATCTACTTGGTGGTGAAAATTTGATACAAAGAGAGAGTTCTACAAGGAGCTAGGAGGCATCAATCAAGGTAAGAGAGAGATTAACCTCATCGACCATATGTGGTGGTGAGGGAATGGATTTGTTTGTCTTTGTGAGTAGAAAATCCATGTGAGGATTTATCCATTCGAATTGTGTGATTATTGGTGTTTGTGTGTTTGATTGTGTATAACTATATGATGTTGATTGTATGCATGAAATTGCCATGGTTGCTTTTTGATTATATGTGATTCTATTACTTTGATAATTAAGTATGATTTATATGTGGGATGGTATGATTTTGATTAGATTGTTATTGGATGTTGAATATGATTTTATTACTTTAATAGCAAGCATGAATATGTGAAAATCATATGGCATATGATAAGAATCACGTGGAAAGGAAAACTATGTTGTTTTCTAAGAACTAAGAGGTACACAGTTTCCATGAGGATTTTGGAACAAATCATTTGAAATATTTTACTAAGTGTGGATTTTTGATGAGGAAGTAACAAGTAATTGGATTAAAGAAAAACAAAGGAAAGTGAGATTGGAGATGAATAAATATTTGGTTATGGAAAATAAATTGATTTTTGGCCAACATGCCAAGAATTGGTGTTTTAGATCAAAAATATTTTCTTAGGGGTAGTTTTGAATGATTTATTAATAAGAACTCAATTTAGTGAATTTTGAAATGAGAAAGGAGTTTTTGAAGGCGATTTGAGAATTCAAATATTTTATGGAATAAAGTTTTTATTAGATAAAAGTGATTTTTATTCAAGATAATGGAGGATAAGTCTTGAAAGTGATTTAGAGCTCAAAGTATTTTATTGAAAAGGATTTTAGTAAAGGTAATAGTAGAAGATTTTTATTAAATCGAATAATGCAAATTTTGAGAAAAACGTCAAAAATTATTACTTAGAGTAGTTTTGTAAGAAAAATGGAAAATGATGTCCAAATAATATTTTTAGTTTGGAAAGTTTCAAAATTTAATTTAGAACGTCAAGAAATATTTTATACAGTGAAAAACAGTAGAAAAATCTTACGCGTATTTAAAATAATGATTTTTAAACTACGCAATTGAGAAAACGATTTAAAAATGTTTGAAAATATTTACGCGATTTAGAAAATGTTTGAAAATATTTACGTGATTGGGAAAATGTTGGAAAATATTTACATAATTTGAAAACGTTTGAAAAATGTTATGTGATTTAAAAAACGTGATAAAATGTTTACGCGATTAGAAATTACAGCAGTTGGCTGTCGGGCTATTGTGGTGGACCCTATTATGTTAGAAAATGATACCACCAAGAATGTGGTGGGTATATGTAAAATACGGTAAAATATGATTTGTATGTGTTAGATCATACCTCATGCATGGAAAAACATTGTACAGTTGATGGTTGTTGTGGCGTTTTATGCCTAAAGAGTGGACGAGAACTTACAGGATAGTGGGATCTTGACAGATCCTGGGGGGACGTCAGGGCGCGGTGATTCGCTTCGTGATGATGTTATCACGAGTGCTTATGTTAGCACTATATATATATAAATATATATATATATATATATATATATATATATATATATATATATATATATATATATATACCCCTAGCCGCGATAAAAATCTGTTTGCAACGCACTGACAGTCCCGATGACACTATTGCTTTTCATGGTCCAGCATAGACTGTCTTTTTAGGGGGGATAGATCTTCTAGAACGTTCATCTCTAATATATATATATATATATATATATATATATATATATATATATATATATATATATATACCCCTAGCCGCGATAAAAACTGTTTGCAACGCACTAACAGTCCCGATGACACTATTGCTTTTCATGGTCCAGCATAGACTGTCTTTTTAGGGGGGATAGATCTTCTAGAACGTTCATCTCTAAATTTGAATCTAGCTCTATGGAGTAGGAACTGGTTGCATTGTGCATAAGGATGGTTAACATATACATCATGCATATGCATAATCAGCATGTACACTGTTGGTACGTAATATTATTATGGGGTTATCATCATGCTTGATATGGTGATGCAAGTTTAACGAATTATTTACTTATTAAATATTATGAAAATATTTACTGGTTTATGTTATTGTATGGAATGTATGTTGAACTGTGTTGGCATGTTTGTCGTTTCCTTGCTGCCATATTGGTATGCGATGTAGGGGATCTCAACTCTTTGTTGCATTATTCTATTTGTTTCTATTTTATACCTATGTCGGTGAAGACTGCGATGGCGGCAAGGAGGGACCAGCTAGGTTTCTTTAGACTACAGTTTCTTAAAGGCGCTGCTGCTTGGTGTGTTCATTGGGACTCTGTGTATCTAGAGTATTATGGTGATATTACTTCTTATTTTAAAGTTGCATAAGTAGCGAGACATTCCTGGCTAGGGAACCAATCTTTGAGAAGGACTTTATTTTTTTAAAGATTGTGAACTTGGGCTAGGTCGAGTTTTTATATGGTTTATGTAATGAAAGTATTATGATTCTATGATATGTATAAGGGATATATGTTGTTCCATTTTTGTATCTTGTGTTACTTTAATTTGGTAAATTTATGTTATCCCCAAAAAAGAAATCTTGAAACCAATATTTTTAATAATATTTAAACATCTTATAACTTGGGTAAAGTATAAAAGAGGAGTTGGTCTGAAATGTGATACCTTAAGGTGGGTGTTACAATACATGAGGCTTCATTTCCAAGGAGGTTCGGAGGCTTGGTGTATTCATTTAGATAGGGGGTGTATTTTCTATATAGGAGATTTGAATGTTTCCCTAAGTAGGGTTTATCATGGGAACCCTTATTTCAATGTCAATATTTACATACATTTAGAGTTTCCGTTATCCATTAGGCAGTATTGGGGAGCTTACTACCGTACTCCTAGTGAGATTAACGTTGTGTCGTCTGTTAGAACACCTATCAGTAGGACTACGCGCCATGCAGAATTCCTATCTTCTGAGGAGTCTGAGGAGGATCCATCTGAGGGTTTTGCTCCATAGACGTATACTTAGGCTAGTATAGTAGTTCTAATAATGTTAAATACTTTTGAGAACTCTGTCTGTATATATTTAAATATGTCAGTACTGCGATTATGTATATGATGTAAATTATTTGTGATACTGTTTAGTATTTTATTTACTTTCTACTAAGTTTATTTTATTAATATTAAGAAATTTTACAACTCATATTTATATTATACAATATTATTTTATAACTTGGGATAATTCAGTAATAATAACATTAAAATGTGATACCCTACGGTGGGTGTTACATAACACCCTCCATAGGGCATTACATTTCCGACTACAAACTTATAATCTAAAAATCATTTCATAAAAGCATTTGAGTTGTAAAACATGAGTTTTAAAATTTCTTTTTGCAGAAACATAAACTTATCAAAATTTATAGGTAATACTAAAAAATAGATTTAAATTGATTGGTATACATCATAGACACCACATAATATTCAACAGTACTTAGAACATAAAACTTACAGACTCAAGAAAACAGTAGCAAACCCCATGATGGGTCCTACTTAATAGCACGGTAATAACACTAATAAGAAAATTCAATATACTTATTTTGTTCCGCATCCATCTCGACGCGTCAGATATTTGTTCCATCGTAAAACTGCACATTGTCGAAACTGGGAAGATTACTCCTAGCTGTCATCCCCAAACTCGAAATATTGCCTCTAGTTAAGTCTAAGAAGTTCGCTTCGTCTACTATACAAATTTTAACAATACAAATACAAACAAATAGTACAGCAAAGAGGTGAGATCCCTTTTCATCAATACTAGGATGGTAGCAAAGAATGATATGAATGACAAAGTCATTCCATACATACAGATATCACAATTATATTCATGTCATCATTTCATAAAAAAATCCAATAACCATATATCACAATAAAATAAACAATAGCAATTTTATCATAACAGATATCATCAATATGTATGAAATGATTATGTCACACTACTTGAACATTGACCATGCCACAACAATATGTGTACTGACTATGTGTATGCATATTGAACCAATTCCTACTTCATGGAACTAATCATAATTTCAGAGATAAATGGCCCAAAAGATCTGTCAGCCTCAATGACAGTCTTCACCGAGCGTGAAAAGAGATAGTATTTGTCAGTTCCTTGTCAGTGCGTTGCAACGGTTCATCATGGCCAGAGGATCATAATGTGATAACATAATCACTAGATGAATCACCGCGCCCTGACACACCCTGAGATCCGTCATAGACTTCACTATTTAATTCTCATTCACTCCTAGGCCCAACCAGCCATAAAAGCCATCGGCTATATTCTGATCAATGTATGATACCTCAATGCATATCTCAATTTCATATTTAGACTGTTCCCAAATGAGATTAGAACAATCGCCCATACAATTGTCTAATATCATAAGATCAATGAATATTATATAATCGTTCATACAATTACATAATATCACCGATACATCCGAGTCCATTACATCAGTTCTTACAGCAACTTTATTGTATTTTTAATTGCGTATTATTTTTAATGTGTTTTCACAATCGTGTAACACTTTTGTTACGTTTTCAAAGTGCATAACCATTTTCTGACATTTTCTCATTCACGTAAAATATTTAAATGTTTTCTAAATCGCGTAGCTTAAAAATCATATTTTTAAGTCGCATAAATCATTTTTCATCATTTCTCAACTACATAAAATATTTCTCAATATTCCAAACATTATTTTAGACTTTTCAAAAATTAATACAATTTCTAACTTCAAATCCCACACTTTCTCACTTAAAAATCATCTACATAATATTTTTCATTATTTCTCCAAAATCAATATTTCCTTTAAATCAATTATTCCAACTTAAAATTTCTTAACGCGTCTAAAAACCCAACGGGTGAATTATACGTTAGTAAACTTCAAGTCACCAATTTATTTCTCTTTTATAAACTAAATCCACTAATTTAATTAATTCCAAAAATAAGCTTTTCTTACTTTAATATCTCAAAATCCCTTAATTTAAATCCTTTGCTATTTTAATCTATTCAATATTATCTTTAAAAAAATATTGTTTGTTCTAATCTATTAATTCTTGGCATATTGGCTGAAAATCATAAATAACTTCATCATAAAATCTTTGTTCATTTTTATGTCCATTTTCTTTGTAAATCCTTAAATCATTAACTTATTACCTAATCATCTAAAACTCATTATTAGTAAAATAATTTGAAATACTTTATTCCATATCAAGAAAAAGGCTGTGAGCCTCAAGGTTCTTTGGAACCAAAACATTTTTCCTTTCCACAGAATTCTCATCATATAACATATCACATGTTCATGCTTACTATGAAAACGATAAAATCATATTAAGCAATTAATCACAAATTAATCAAAATCATAACATAAAATCATGCATACTTATTAAAGCAATAAGCATATCAATCACCAAACAATCATAAACATGAAAAGCCTTAAACAAACAAGTAAATAAATCCTTATAGATTTTTCACCACACACACATCCATTCCTCACCACCAACACATGGTTGATGAGGGTAATCTCCCTCTTACCTTGGATAATCCACCAAAGCTCCTTGTATGTCCTTCTGGAATCCACTTTTCTACACCAAGAGCTTCTTAAAAATCAAAGTAAACACACATAATCAATATCTAAGGCTTGAATAAGAAAATTATGGATCAAAACATGGTTTAGAACTTTGAATCTAAGATTAGAAAAGAATATTAAGAACTTCACCCTTTATCCTTCAAACTTAGATCTTAGGAAAAGTGCTTGAAGATGGATGATTTGGAAGATGGTCTCAACATAAAAGTTCCTTAGAATTGCATGGAGATTCAAGATCTAAGGTTGTTTAGAATTATTGAAGCTTGGAAGGCATTTTGGAAAGGTGTGGCACTGAGCTTCCTTTGAAGAACAAAGTGAGAACTTTTTGATTTCTAATAAAGAGATGAAGATGATCACAATACCAAAGTATCGTAGGATGATGTAAGGATACTAGATGTAAAGTTGTTTGAAATTATAGAAGAGTGGAGGGTGGTGCGAGGTGGTTTGGCTGTGAGCTTTATGAGAAAGAAAGGTAAGAGTTTTTATGTTCTTTGCTTGATGGAAAGATGAAGATGAATGAATCTTGAGAAATCCCTAACATGAAAGTGTTTTGGATTAATAAAAGGATTCAAGAAATGATATTGGTAGGAATTATAGAAGTTTGGAGAGTGGATCGTTGGTGCTTGGCCGAAACTAAAGAAAATGGAAAAGGAGAGAGTTTTTGTTGCTTATTCTTGGTTCTTTGGAGAAATTGAAGTGTAAGAGAGTAAGTGAATTGAATAGATGAATATTGTCTCCTATTTGAGTGTTATGGTCGTGGAAGACCAAGAGAGAAAATGTGGGATATTGATTTGTTTGTTTGAGTGAATGTTGGATGAAAACAAGACCAAATACATTAGAGTGTAAATTCCTTGTCCTCCAAAATTGCTTGGCCGTGAGTTACTCTTCAAGGAGGTGGCCACTTTGCTTGACCATTCTATACCACACATTGAAGTTCTCCATTGTTATTTCCCAACACCAAAAGTTGTCATAGCCATCTTTGTTGAATAGGTTTCCTATTGGTTCTTGGAAAGTCCAAGCCACTAAGTTGGACTCATCACCACCTTTGATTGAATCAAGGGTGGATATCCAAAGGCTTCACCTCTAAGCTTGCTCAAGATATTTTTTGGTATACTTTAAGCAATGAATAATAATTACTGCTTATAAAGTCAGTATTTATTGTCTAATGGATAATAAAATATACCTAGATTTTTCTCTTGTTCTAGTTGGATAGTAACTATTGTTGATCATTTTTCTATTGATTACCCTTGATGAGTCACAGAGAGAGTTATCAAAGAGAAGTTTCTAGAACAGATGAGTCAACATGATGAGTCGTAGCGTTGAGTCACTAACTGAGTCACCAAGAGAACTTTATGGAACGTGTGACTCACTACGGCAAGTCACAGGATGAGTCAGCGTTCTACATTCTTCTAGAATGTGACGAGTCAGTATTCTAGAACATGGCGAGTCATCGTTTCTACAAACTTCCAGAACAAGCTGAGTCACAGGTGCTTAGGTGTCACGCCATGTGTCAAGCCTCTATTGATCCTTTGCGATGAGTTATCGTCTAGAACATTCTAGAGTGAGTGACTAGACTTGCGTTTAGAATCATCCACTAAATATTTTTTCGGAAGATATTATCCAATGGATAATAAAACATACCCCAATTTTATTTTGTTAGATAAAATCATAGAAAACAAAAATTCAAAAATTGTTTTCGATTTTTGGGTTTAGTAAGATTCACTGTCTCCGATTTAATAGTACAAAATTTTTTGGCTCCGAAAAATTTTTATTTTTCAGGGCCCGTCCCGGGCTCACATATAGCCCGAGAATACTATTAAAATAATCTAAAATATAAAAACACACAAGAATTCACAAAAATCATAATAATTATAAAATTCATGAAAATCAAATTGGATTAGTAAAAATAATCAAGAATCGACAAAAATAAATAAAATACGAAACCTCATATACAATCCCAAAAATAATATTAAAATAATAAAAAACATAAAAACTCTCAAAAATTTCTAAAAATCATAAAAATTATAAAATTCATGAAAATCAAGTCATATTAATAAAAATAATTAAGAATTAACAAAAATAATTAAAATATGAATTTTCGGGATGTTACAAAGATGAAGCTAAGGATGGGCCATAGAAAATCCAAGCTCTCCCTTCCTCTTTATCTTTCTTCTTCTTTCTCTTCTTCTCTCTTCTCATTCTTTCTTTCCTCTTTTCTTTCTTATGTTTTTGTTTTCTCTTCTCTGCAGTGTGATGCTTATAAAGGGAAGTCAAATTTGGTTTCTCTTAGATAAGTACTAAAATCTCGATCTATTAAGAACATTCAGATTTCACCAAATCCAGTTCTCTAACTTCAAACAGACTTAAAATAAATCCTAAGATTCATTAAAAATATAATTTCACCATTTTCACATATTTTCATATCTGCTGGTAGTCAATCCACCATTAAAACACACAACCAGTACGCTTAAAAATACGAAACTAACTCCGATTAACCTCAAATTTTAACTGTAGCACAGTTCACACATTTGTGACCTAGAAATAAACTCTCCACATTTATTTCTACTAACTAAGCAGTTTAAGCCTTTTTCGGAGCTAATAACAACTATTTTCCACACATAGTATTATAGCAAAGTGCCTAAACATGCTCAAACAATCACAAAATTTAACAAGCATGATAAATAGGTATTAGGCTACCTCTGTAATCATATACAAGTTTATCATATTTTCACGGGTGTTAAAGTAGGCATGAAACATTTTCCCTCAATTTAGACCCATTTCATTATGTAATGTTCTTTATAAAATTATCAGCAAGGCTATGACTAACAAATCAAAGACTATTCTCCCTAGCATTATATCATAACCTCAAAGTGCATTTGTTCGAATTAGATAGATAATCTCCTAATTGTATATGAGTTAGTCCATGCTCTAAAATGTAGAAGGTCTAGAAGGGATGTAACATTCTCCTTAACCTAATAGTCCTAATCTGGTTATAGAAGTTCAGTACTACTGGTAAGAGTTATCTGTTAATTCGGGTAACCTTCTAAATTAGTTTAAGTGAAATTTTATAATATTGAATACAAGAAAATAACTAAAGTTTTTGTATAAATAGTTGATATGATGGAAATAAATAGGGAAAAATTATTTCGTGGTTTTAAAGGATGGATAAGAGTTATAGTAAATTTTGGAGAATCGACTGAGTTAATCTGGTATTTTTAAGAATACCGAAGACGAATCAATGGAATAGTTAAGTAGCTCAAAAAATTATAAAATTTCAAGGAAATGATAAGTAAGATATGAAGAATATTTTAGTATAAAATACCAACCAAGATAAGTATCAGTAAGCATATATACTTAATTCCTAGGTTTAACTTAACTTAAGACAGAATAATGAAGCTTAACTGATAAATAACAGTATATGAAAAAATATAGAAATAAGGATCTAAGGACTAGGTTGAGTCCTAAAACTTTCCATAACACTTATGATAATTTGAAAATTCAATTTTGAAAGATTAAAGTGTACATAATAGATATAAAAGTTCCAGCATAAAAATTTTGTTATAAACTTTGGTCATCCACCTCCCAAAAGTTTAGAGACTTTTGGTATCTTTAGTTGTTAAAGGATAACCTTGTATGTTTTTAAACATATCTTATTATAGCATGTATTAAGATTATGTTTATTATGATATATATGACTGGTGTTGGTTTACTTATACTAAGAAATGTTGTTTCTCACCCTGCTGTGTTGCTATGTAATTCTATGTGAAGGTTCTTCAAAGAAAAAGAAGAAAGTGCAGCTAAAGGATTAAACTAGTTCTAGTTTTATGTTTTATGTTTTATTATTTATGTTACAATCTTTGTATAGGTATACTTCTTTTGTAATGTAAAGAGTTATGTATTACTTTATGCCCCAAGGGAGGCTAATGTCGTATATATGCATTTTCTTATGAGTTTATGTTTTCCGCATTTCATAAGACTCTTTATAATGACTAAGTGTACATTATGGATATATTATCAGGTTATTATGTATGTAGTGACATTGTAATGCTGTCTATCATTATAAATGCTACGTTTATGAGATGCCAGTATTAGGATGTTACAGAATTCCTAAAGGATTATGATTTTGAATTGAGGTATTGTAACACCCTCTCTAGGGCATCACATTTTCCGACTCCCGACTCATAATCTGAAAAGAAGTTCACACAAGTTTGAATTATAAAAATATGGTTTTAAAAATTTCTTTCTTCTTGACACGTAAATTTACTGAAAATATTAGGTAATCATATTTCAATTACTCATTATTCAATATTGACACACAATTTAAAGAGAAATATAAATTGACAGACTCTTTTGTTCTTTCTTTTTCCACAGTAGCAAACCCATTACGGTTCCTACTTATTAGCACGGTGTAACACTAACGATGAAAACTTAACATACTTGTTCCTTCTCCTGTATCAAACTTGATACATCAGAACTCTACTCCTTGTCAACTCTGCTCCCCAACAAGTCATGAATGTCCACTCCTTATTGTTGTCCCTAATGTCAGAATGTCCATCGGAATGTCCATCTTGAAGCATCAGACATTTGTTCTATGTCTGTTCCTTGTCCTCAAACATCTTTTCCATTTCAACACTGTCGGCAAGGTCATTCTCCGATGTTGTCTCCAAACGTAGAGGTATTTGTCACCCGCTATGTCTAAGACAACTCGTTCCTTCTACTGTATAATTTTAATAATACAGACATAGCAAAAACAACATAACAAAGAGGTGAGATCACCTACACCAGTACCAACATGGCAGCACAGAGATAACACAAACAACAATATCATACACTTATCATAATTACAATCATGCCATCATCATTATGGTTACTACACAGATACAATATTAAAATCATGCTATCAACATTAATCAACTATCATCATCCAATCGATATTAATTCAATTATCATAAACAACAATTATGATAATGCCTTGATTATCATCATCATCATCCAAGTATTCAAAACAATTGTCATAGCCAATATTCCTCAATTAATATATATCACACGTATATAAATGTTCGTTTATGCATGTACACAAGACTCGATTTCCTACTCCATGGAGCTAAACTCGGTCGGAGAAATGATCGAAAAGAATGCAGGTACCACATGCCTCGGACCACGTGCTATAATCCTCATTTTGATTTTTGCACATCTAGCATATACACGACAGTCTTTATCGATCTTGATTAAGAATAGTGTCTCGGTCAGATCATCGGTGTGTCGCGTCGGTCTAACCTACGGTTCTGATAGAGCGACTCACTGTCCATTGTAGGCAACCCGCACCCCGATGCCCCCAAGGTCAACCAGTGACCTACACTACGCATATCGCACCCACTCAAGAGGTGTGTTTCTCCTAGGCAATCAGCCATATCCAGTCCTCATCGGACCATTCCAATGCATGTATAATGCACCAATTACCAATCACAGGTATAATACCAATCACAAGCTTCAACAGTAATCATACTGTATTTTCAACAGTGAAATCATGTTATCACATTTTCATAGTTATAAAACACTTTCACCGTGTTTTTTACAAAATTAAGCAACATTTCCGTTACGTTTTCACAATTCCAAAAATGTTTTTGTTACGTTTTCAAATATCGTAACACTTCTGTTACGTTTTCAAAATTCTAAAACGTTTTTGTTATATTTTCACAATACTGTAACATACGTTGCGTTTTCAAAATCTTTACGCAACTCTTACATTTGCACTTTTAAATCACGTACTAATTTTTCAACGTTTTTCTTAAACACGTAAAAATATACGTTTATCAAATCCCATAATATTTTTCCACTTTGTTTCAAAATTACGTAACTTCAAAATCTTTCTTTTACGTCACGTGTCACGTAAATCATTTTCTTTCATTTTCAAAATATTTAAAACACTTTTCAAATCACATAATGATTTTTCGTTATTTTCACAATTACGTAAAAATATTCTATTGTTGTTCAATCACGTTGTGATTTTCAATGGTATTTCAAATCACGTAGAAATATTAAAATATTTTTCAAGTCACGTAGGAATACTTAAACATTTTTCAAATTGCGTAGCTTAAAATCACGTTTTTAAGATACGTAAAACGTTTTTCACCATAATTTCATTATTTTTCCAATACGCAAAACATTCTTTAATATTCCAAACGTCATTTTGAAAACTACGTAAAATATACCTCAATATTCCAAATATCATTTTGGACTTTCAAAAACTCAATATCGTTTCCAATGTCATTTTTCACATTTTCTCTTTTAAGAAAACCTTTCCAAAATATATTTCACAAAATCACTCTCCAAAATCCCAAAGAATGATTCATATGTTAGAAGACGTTAAATTATTATATTTTTTTCATTTTTTCCAAATCAATTCTAAAATCCATTTTCTTTAAAACAAAATGAGGCTTAAAACAATTTGCAACCCTTAATTTTCTTTTCATCTTTATATGAAAGTTCACCCATGTGATAAAATACTCTGATTCCCTTTCCAAATTCTTTGTATTAAATCAAATTACATTTCCACTTTTAAAAAAATTAGTTTGTTTTATAAAAACCAGGGCATTACAAGTTTTCGAAAATCGTAGTACCTGATTATTGAAACCATCAAATATTTTTCCTTTTCAATTGATATGGTTTTACACAAACAAAATCATTAAATTTTGTATTTTTTTAAAACCGTAAGACTTATGGTCATAAAACCAAACCCATTTGTTCAAATTCATTTTTCACTTTCTTTGCAAATCCTCAAAATCAACATTGTTGTTTTCATTTAAAACTCATGTTTAGAGAAATACTTAGGAACTTTGTACACAAAATAAATCAATAAAAATCCTTCTAAAATTGTGTTCATGTTCTCTTGAAAAACAAACCCTTTGTTTATTTTTCATATTCTTCAAATCAATCCAATTTTATTCTTCCATGAAAATATTAATTTGTAAACACCTATTTTGAGGTGTCTTGTTTGAAATCCACTATGTTCTAAGTACTCAAAAATCAATTCTTTTGTTCTTGAAATTTTTCAACATGAACCCTAATCAAGGGTATCAAAACCGTAGCTCTTCCTTGGCTATTGGAGCCAAAAACCAATTTCCTTTCCACCATCAAGTCATGGCATATACATATATATTTCATCATAAATAATGTAAGCATACCATCAAAGCCATAAAAGCATGTATAGCATATCAAGCATATCATCAAAGCTATAAAATCATGCAAAGCATATCAAGCATAGAAAATTAATCAAAGCTCATAAACACCCACAAATTAATTACATGACCATGGATATGAATCCTCACATGGATTCCACATCCATCAAATAAAATACCATCTCTCACCACCATGCTTGGTTGGTGAGATGGATCTCCTCTTACCTCTTGAAGATCCTCCAAAGGTTCTTGATTTGCTTCTTTTTCCAAGTCCTTCACCACCAAGGGCTTCTCAAATACAAAATAAAACACACAAATAATTAATATACAAGACTTGAATAAGAAAACCATGGATTAGAATCATGGTTAGAACCTTGAAAATCAAAAGAAAAGTGAAGAGTACCAAATTTCACCATTAAAGCTTCAATCTTTAGCTTGAAGAACAAGGTTGAAGATGGATGATTTAGAGAAAATCTCCAACATGAAAGTTGCTTAAAATATCATGGAGATTCAAGATCTAAAGTTGGATGAAATTAAAAGAGCTTGGATGGTGATTTTAGGTAGTATGACCGAATGGTTTCTCTTGAAGCACAAAGATGAAATTTTTGATTTTTTTTTTATAGAAACTTGAAGCTTGAATTTGAAGATCAAGATGAATGATTTTGGAAAAACTCATAACTAGAGATGTTCTTAGAATGGTGTTTAGGTTTAGAAAATAAGGTTCGATGAAATTTTAGAAGCTTGGATGGTTGTCTTGGAAGGCTTGGCCGAATGGTGCCTTTGGAGGAGAAAAATGGAGAGAATTGGCTAAGTGTAGAAAAATGAAGACATGAAGATGATAGGTTAGGAGACAAGGTGATATAATTGAGAAAGATAGCCTATTCTAAAGTGGTTGCCGTGAAGTGCTAGGAAAGAAAGGTAATATTATGTATATAGTTTTTTTTTTCTTTGATAAGAATGAAAGAAAAGTTGATAGGAAAGGTTGTCTTGCATTATTTCTTGACCATGGAGTGCTTCCAAGAAGTAGACCATTCATTGTTGACTAGCATGAATTAATTGGATCCATTTTGAGAATGCAAAGCCGTGGAGTGTGATGGAAAAATTGAAAGAAAGGTGATAATGCATGAAACATTGATCAAGACTTCCAACAATGACATAAAGCATCATTTAATGGATTGAAATTTGTTTTTCTTTGTCTTCTAATAAGCCAAAAACCGTCCCCCTCCTTGCTTTCTTCTTCCATGTAATTTGATCAATAATGATCAATAATATTGCAATATTGACCAAGACTACTTAACAATGACATAAAGCAATTAATCAATGCATTGAAATATTTTTTTTTTCTTTGTCTCCAAAAGCATGCAAAACCGTGACCTCTCTTCATGCATGCATTAAATCATGTTGTCATCTTTTCTAACCATTATTTGAATCAATTCTAGCCATTGATAAATTCAATGGTTAAGATTTTGGTAAACTTTTAATTTTAGAAGACTAAATCTAGGCCATTGGATTTTTCTCCTTTAAATTTTAACCATTAGATGTGTCTCCAAAATTAATGGTTAAGATTACTCCTTCAAACTTTAAATCCAAGGGTCCTAATTAGTCTTTGCTACTTTAGAAGACCAAATTTCCACCATTGATTAATTCTTCATCCAATGGTCATAAATGGTCTTTGTTACTTTTTAAGATTAAATCTCCACCCTTGATTTAATCTAAATCCAATTATAAATGGTCTTTGTCACTTTTCAAGACCAATTCTACACCTTTGATTACATCTATGGTTGATATCAAAGCCTTCCTAACTAAGCTTATTCTCACACCATTGATTAAATCAATGGTTATTATCCAAGGCTTCTTTATTAAGTTTGTTTCTTAACCTTTGATTAAATCAATGGTTAATATTCAAACTAAGTATTCTCATCCAGGGTATAAATCAAGTCAAGCTCTCTTTGTTAACTACGCAGTATAATATTTATTTGTATCCTACAAATAATATTTTCTTGTATTTTTATCATCGATAATTAAATACGATATAAAATACAAGATAAGAAATTTTCTAAAAGCTGTTTCCGGATTCGGGTTTAGTAAGATCCTGTCTCCGTCTAAACAGACACATTTTTTTATGCGTAGAAAAATTTTCATTTTGTGGGACCCACCTGGGCCACGTGTAATACTGAGCCCACATAGGACTACCTGGGCCCACATACAGTAAAAAAATTCATAATCATCCACAAAAATAAAAAAAAAATTAGAAAACGCACAAATATCAAATCAGATTACGTAAAATAATTACCTAACGGTAAAAATTAAATTACGTAACGTTTTCCCTACCAAAATTTTTATTTTCCGACACGAGAGTAAATCACTCAAAACGATCAAATAAGTGACGGAATAAACAAAATAATTTTACAGTGCACAGAAATTACTAAACAGTAAAATTCTGTTAACTGTCAAAATTACTGTTTAAGAGATTGGAAATTTGGGGTGTTATAGGTATCATCTTGGTAAGGCCAATGCAGTGGCCGATTCACTTAGCATAAAACTTTTGCTTGTGTCCCATATGATGGTACAAGAAATGAAACTTTTAGAGCGCTTTAGAAATTTGAGTCTGGCAGTGACTGTGTTACCAAACAGTCTCTGTTTGAATATGTTAGAAATCCATAATTACCTAAGGACTCAAATTAAAGAAGCACAAGAAGAGGATGAGGACCTAATGTAACATCCCAATATTGTTATCCTGATATATCGACATATATAAGAATAACCAATACCAGTCATGCTACTTTAATATCACATACACACAAAACCCATAACATTTATACATTTATGGAGAACCACAATAACAAAAGTTATATATAACATCACTATCTCAAAAGGGCATACTGTCACACATATTTTTAAACAACTAAGCAAATATAAAATACATACAAGCTCAGCCTAAAAGAGCCTGATCCCAATGAACCTTTTGAGGTATATTGCGATGCTTTGTATCAGGGTTTAGGTTGTATGCTTATGCAACACCGAAAGGTTGTGGTATATACTTCGAGGCAACTAGAGTTGGCAACTGTTGTGTTTGCGTTGAAGGTGTGGAGATATTTTCTTTATAGGGCAACGTTCAATGTCTACAGTGATCACAAGAGCCTAAAGTATATGTTTGACCAGAAATAGTTAAATATAAGGCAGAGGAAATGATTAGAATTTTTGAAGAACTATGATTTTCAACTACAATATCATCCTAGAAAGGCGAATGTCGTAGTAGATGCCTTGAGTAGAAAGATGCTTAGTGTTTCTGTTATAACGGTCAAGGAGAGTGAATTGATAGAACAATTCAGGGATATGAGGTTGTCTGTAGAATTGACACCGAGTGAGATTTGTTTGAATATGGTTACTATTTCAAGTGATCTAATGGAGGAAATCTGAGAGAAATAAAGAAGTTATCAGTATTTAGAGAATGAAAGGGAGCTGATAAAGCAAGCTGTTGAGTTGGCGTTTAAGGAAAGACTTGATGGGATCCTAAGGTTCAGAGATCAGATTTATATACCTAGTGATCCGGAACTCAGGAGATTGATTCTCGATGAAGCCCATAGGAGCAAGTTGAGTATGCATCCAAGAGCAACCAAGATGTATCAAGATCTGAAGCAATTGTATTGGTGGCACAGAATGAAGAGGGACGTTGCCAAGTATGTGTCATCTTGTCTGGTTTGTCAAAAAGCTAAGGTTAAACATCAACGACCTTCAGGAATATTGCAACCTCTAACTATTCCCGAATGGAAATAGGATAGTATTGCAATAGATTTCATGGTTGGACTGCCGAGGACCCAAAAGGGGTATGATTCAATATGGGTGATTGTTGATCGGCTTACGAAGTCTGCGCACTTCCTACTGATTAACATAAGGTATTCGATAGAGAGGTTGACCCAACTGTATATTGGTGAAATTGTTAGACTTCATGATGTGCCTTCTAGTATTGTTTCTGATAGAAATCTCAGGTTTACATCAAGATTTTGGCAAAGTCTACAAGAAGCGATGGGAACAAACTTCGTTTGATTCTACTTATCATCCGCAAACAGATGGTCAATTAGAGAGGACAATTAAATCACTGGAAGATCTGCTAAGAGCTTGTATTTTAGAACAGCCTGGAAGTTGGGATGAATTTTTATCTTTGATAGAGTTCACCTACAATAACAGTTTTCACTCAAGCATAGGAATGGCACCCTATGAGGCTTTATATGGATGACGATGCAGAACACCTTTGTGCTGGTACCAAGATGGAGAGCATCTCACGTTAGGACCTAATCTTGTGCAATAAACAACTTAAAAAGCAAAGATGATTCAGGAAAAGATGCAGATGACTCAGAGTCGACAGAAAAGCTATGCGGACAAGAGAAGAAAACCTCTTGAGTTTGAGGAAGGCGAGCATGTGTTTTTAAAAGTCACACCTACGAATGGGGTCAGTCGAGTTCTTGAATCTAGAAAACTCACTCCTAAATTCATCGGACCTTATCAAATTCTTGCTCGGATAGGTCCAGTAGCCTACCAAATAGCTTTGCTACTTTTTCTTTCTAACCTTCATAATGTTTTCCATGCATCGCAATTGCGAAAGTATATTCCTGATTCAGCCCATGTCATAACACTGGATACAATATAATTGAAAGAGAATTTAACCTATTAGACACTTCCTGTAAGGATCGAGGATAGGAGAGTGAAGCAACTTAGAGGAAAAGAAATTCTATTAGTAAAGGTGATCTGGAATGACATGACTAGAGACGCAAGTGGGAGCTAGAGGACAAGATAAAGGAACAATATCCGCATCTATTTTAAGGAATGACAAATTTTGAGGATGAAATTTCTTTTTAGAAGGGGAGTATTGTAACACTCCAGAAATTGCTTGTTTTCTGTTATATATGTTTTTTATAATATTTATGAATTTTTTGAATTTTTGTGAATTATTTGGGTGATTTTGATTATTTTATTATATTTCTCAATTTGCGTGCACATTAAGTGGGGCTGGAAAAATAAAATATTTCTACGAGGCCAGAAAATTTTTGACTGTGAAACGAGGCTAGGGGATCTTATTAAACCCGAAAACTTGACACAGTTTATAAAGTTTCGTTATATGATATTTTATCTGATAAATAAAATCTCAGTACATTTTATTATCCATTGGGCGATAGATACTGGTTTTGTTAACTATAACTTTTGTCCATTGGGTAATAGTTTGTTGTGGATGGTTCTAGATGTGATCTTAGTCATCTTTTTTTCTAAAAGCTTTCCTTGATGACATGATCCATGTGACATCACCTTTGTGACATCACATTTGACTTTCTAAAAGGTGGAATTTGGCTTCCTTAGCAAGCTTTGTAACAAGCTTGTTAGAGAAGCCTCTTTTTCTCTCTCTCTTTAGGAAGCCCATGGTTTTGGGGAGGAAAAGATAACAAAGTTGTCATCTTTTCACTTAAGCTTTCAATCACATTTTCATTTCAAAAAGTTTCACCTTTCTCTCTCACTTTTTCTCTTCTCTTTTTCTCTCCATGCTCCACGGCCAAGCACCCATTTTCCACCCTCCATGTTTGTTTGCTCAAATCTATCCTTATTCTTGAATCTACTCATAATTTGGGAGCTTTTCCTTGTTGTAGTCACCATCTAGTTCTCTCATCTTCATCATTTTCTTTCAAGCTCTAACTTGAAGCTCTTAATGTAAGATTCTTGATCTTCATTTTTCTCTCCTTTTTGTTTTGTGTTCAAGGCCATCATCTTGACCATTGGTCTTTTCTTTTCAAGCTTAAGGTGTTGATCTTGTGAGTTTGAAACTTATAGGGTTTGGTTGGAGGTGTTGGACAAAAATTTCAAGAGGCATCAAGGAGCTTTCTTTTCTTGCCATCTCTTTAGGTAAGAGGGAGATTATTCTCTTCAACCATCCATGGTGGTGAGGAACGAATTTTGTGTGTGTGTGAATAATCCATGTGTGGATTCATTCACTTGTTTGTATAAATTCAATGCTTTGTGATTATTTTCTTTATTTGATTTTATTGCTTTGAATATTATGCACGAACTTGGTAGAATAGAAATATGATGATTGTTATATGTTGCATGATGTGAATCACTTGGAAGGGAAATATTTTTTTTTGATCCTATGGACCTTGAGGCTCATGGCCAAGTAGGTAAAAAATAGGATGTCCAAGACAAAATTTTGTATCAATTGGGAATGTAATAAATTAAGTGATTAGTGATTCATAAAATGAAAGAAATTTTGGGTTCTTAGACCTTTAAGGTTCACGGCCATGTAGGGAATCTAAGGCTAAGGAAATTTTGTATCAAGTTGGAACTTAGATAATTAGGTAATTAGAGACATAATTAGGAACTCATAAAATGGAAAAGAGGGAACAAATTTTTCCTTACATCAAGAATGACTTACGACCAAAGTGATTAAAAATGGATTTGAATGATGTTTAAGAACTTAATAAATTAAGTGATTAGTGATTTATAAAATTAAGGTATTCTAATCAAGAGAGTTTTCTAATGGTAATGGAAAAAGGGTTTTGTAAATCAAAGTAATATGGACGTTGGTAAGTAATGTTAGAAAAATCTTTCCTTGAAAAGTTTTATTATGATGGACATTGGAAATTGAGGTTGACTTCTATATTGAGTTTTAAAAGTTTCAAAATGGGGTTTTAAATTTGCAATGACGATGTTGCATAATTGAAAATAAATAGCGATTTTGTTATCGTGTCCACAAAGGGGGACCTGGACATATTGACGATTGTTATGGCCAAGTTGTGGCGTATGGTTAAGGAGAAATCATAACATTGTTGAATGTGTATGCATTGAGTCATTCATCATACATTGTGAAAGTCCGTTGGACTTTGTTTTGTTGAGGTTGTATGCCTAGGAGATGAATTACACCTTTGTGCGGGTGCGAATTGAGTAGTGTGGTTCACTTGTTGAACTTGGAAGTGTAACATCCTGTGACTGCTTGCAGGATTGATAAGTGTCTCCACAAACCAATACGGGTCTTTTCAGCATACTTTGTTCTTACTCACATGCATCCTAGAAAACTTCCCTGGAGGTTACCTATCCCACAAGTGCTCTAAGTCAAGCACACTTAACCATGGAGTACTTATGTTCTTGGCTCCCGAAAAGAATATGCATCTTGTTGATATGGGTGGTGCTAAATGTAACGCCCCTTTTTCTAGGAGATGAAGGAACATCACACCATAATGAAGTAAAATATAATGCGGAAAATATATAAATAAAATTGTAAATTAAGACCCTGTTTATTTATATATTATAATAAATAAACTCCTTCGAATAATACATGTATAATAATTGGGTAGCGTGTATACATATTTTTTTTTGTTAAGAACGAATAATTAAATATAGTTATAGTAGAAGTCGGCAAAAAAGAAAATCAAACATTCACATATTATATATATATTTGCATCAAGCCTGTTTAATTACATCACCATGTATACAAAAAGCAAAAGCTTTACCCACCACAAGATGTTTACAAAATATACAGCCCATCAAAATAGCAAAACATTAGGTTTTCCAAAAAGATATACAGATAGTCATCAGTAGCCACCGACAGTACCAGCCTCTAAGACTGACGAGAAGGAACCGTAGCAGGATCCTCCTCAGGGTCTTCCTTGTCAAATGAGATCATCATTGGAGCGACCGAATTTCGAGCAGAGGCTCGAGCAGTGGATAAGAATGAATCCTCCTGTGGGGTGTAATAGAGATCATCCCACAAATCACGGACAGGTAGGTAAAACTCCAAGTGAACAAAAGCAGTAAAATCAAAAACAGGTGGGTCATAGCGACCCTAAGCTAATGACATCGTCAACTCCCCGTAGTAGTTGCAACGGTCCGTGCACAAGTTTATATGCCAACAGTCAGGACCTCTGTGAAAGGTCATCCTCGCATAACCCAAAAATCTATGCGGACGTGACGACATCTTCAAGCAAGCTCTACTCGTAGTCAGGCTAGAAAATAGGAAACTCAGGTGCTTCCTTTTCTTCACGAACGTCTTCTCAGAAAAATAATATTTTGTGCAACATGGCTTATACATGGCACCTCAACAAAATCGCGATATAGGACAGTGTCTCGGTCCGAATCGTTGGTGTGTTTGCATCGGTCTATCCCACGGCCCCAGTGGAGCTACCACTGTCTATTGTGAGACACCCGCACCCCAACACCACCAAGGTCAACAACATGACCTACACTTAGTCTACTCGCACCCGCACTAAGGTGTAATTCAATCTCCTAGGCATGCACTGCCTTTACAACAAAGTCCAACGGACATTCACAAATACATGATGATTCAATGTACATCATGTATATTCATCAATAATATGTTTCACATAAAACATTGCACATTATGTATGTTAATCAATAATATACTTTTCATGTAATATACCATAATGGCATATAATCAGTCCTCAATAACATCAGGCCACAATTTGGTCAATTAAGCATCACAAGTATTTAGTCCCACACATGGACCTATAATGGCATAAAATCAATTCTCACAAAGTGGCTAGGACTATTTGTGACCCTTGGATGGAAAGAAAGTAGAGAAGATCTTGACCCTCCATTTTTGAAGATGCATCTTACGGTTAGAATTTCATGGAGGAGAGATCCAATGGTTTAGATTTGATCATATCACTTGGAAGCTTCTACCAAAGATCCACTATTGATTTAATCAATGGCTCTTGAAGCCTAAAATGGTGGCTAATGTATTTAGACATCACCTTAGTGTACAAGGGGGGGAGGTCACGGTTTTAGGCTTAGAAGAGCTATAGGAAATGTTTTGATTCATTTCATTTCATCTTCATCA
Organism: Ormosia emarginata; assembly: GCA_029884605.1. Taxonomy (NCBI): domain Eukaryota; kingdom Viridiplantae; phylum Streptophyta; class Magnoliopsida; order Fabales; family Fabaceae; genus Ormosia; species Ormosia emarginata. The sequence continues at coordinate 17,257,919 of JAQQTP010000074.1, read as the reverse complement.
TCTTCCTAAACCAAGCTTCACAAAAATTCTCTCCATTTTCCCAAGAACACCTCACGACCATGGTGGATAAAATCCCTTCCACTCTTCTATAATTCTTACCAATATCATTTCTTAAATCCTCTTACCATTCTAAGATATTTTGATGTTGTGATCATCTTCATCTCTTGCTTGAAAACTAAAAAGTTCTCACCTTGTTCTTCAAAGGGAACTCACGGCCAAGAGGCCAAGATCATACAATCACTCTCCAATAATTTTAACCAACCTTATTTCTTGAATCCTTACATCAATCCAAGCATTTTTGTAGTTGGAGTCTTGATCAAAATCATCCATCTTCAAGGAGTTCTTTCAAAGCCAAACACAAAAACTTTTACCTTTCCTCTTTAGAGAAGCTCACGGCCAACCACCATAGAAATACCGTCCAAGCTTCAATAATTCTATACAACCTTAGATCTTGAATCTTCATGAAATTCTAAGGAACTTTCATGTTAGAGACTTTCCCTAATTTTCCATCTTCAACCTTGTTCTTCAAGCTAAAGATTGAAGCTTTATTGGTGAAGTTCATTAATCTTCACTTTTCTTTTGATTTTCAAGGTTCTAACCATGATTATAATCCATGGTTTTCTTATTCAAGTCTTATATATATTGATTATGTGTGTTTACTTTGATTTTTAAGAAGCTCTTCGTGGTGAAGGACTTGTACAAGAAGCAAAGCAAGGAGCTTTGGAGGTTTCTCCAAGAGGTAAGAGGGAGATTACCCTCATTCACCATGTGTTGGTGGTGAGGAGTGGATTTGTGTGTGGTGAAAAATCCATAAGAATTTATTCACTTGATTGTTTAAAGTTTTTCCTATTTGTGATTGATTTTGATGCAAGCATGTCTATTGCTTTGATATATATATTTGGAATGTATTTATGGATGCATGATAGTATTCTTAGGTAATATGATGCGAATAACATGTTAAGGATTTGCATGAGTGTTCCAAAGAACACATGAAGCTCACGGCTTCATCACCCCAAAGAGGACCAAAATGTTCTCAAATATTTTCTAAAGCAAAGATTAATTAATTTAATTGAATAAATGATTTTTTACAAGGACTTAGAGGATGAAAAATAATTTAAAGATGATTTATAAAAGACATAGTAAATTTCGGCTAACATGCCATTCAATATACCTATGATCCAAAATTATTTTCTAACCATGGATTATATGATCTAAGGTTAATAAAGAGGATTAAGAATTTTTATAAAAGGTTAAATGCATAGGAAATAATTAAAGATGATTTATAAAGCATATAAATGATTTTTGGACTAATATGCCTACTTATAATGTTTTTAAATTTAAAGTTATTTCCTAAGCATAGAATTATACAATATTAAAGAAAAACTTAATTTAATGGGTTTTAGAGAATAAATTAAAGTAAAATTATTTTAGAGATTTTTTAAAAGAAATAATAGCAAATATTAGGTAAATGATTTTTATTAAAGAAATGTTGTAAATAAAGCTAGAAATAATTATATAATGGACGAAGTTTCAAGAAGTAATTTAGAAAACAAAGAAAATATTTTACGTAGTTGAAAAATATTAGAAATAGCTTACGCATATTTAAAATAGTGATTTTTAAACTACGCGATTGAGAAAATGATTTAAAAACGTTACGCGATTGAGAAAATGATTTAAAAATACTACGTGATTTCAAAAATGTTTGAAAAAGGTGACGCGATTGTGAAAATGCGATAAAAAAGATACACGATTGAGAAAAACAGTGGATTACTGTTGGACCGACGTACTGGACCCTGGTGGATCATTGATATTATGTAAACTGAATGAGCAGTTATATAATATCATTAATGTTGTATGTATTAGACAATTGAATGAGCAGTTGTTCTAATACTATTGTGAACAATACTATGGTGGATTGAGTCATGCATTGAGTTGTCATGCATAGTCGATGGCTGTGATGACTTTTGTTGTTTAGGAGTGAATGAGAACTGAATACTGTGATCCAGTGGGGGTTCTACTAGGGACGTCAGGGCGCGGTTATTCATAGTGATCTATTTGTTACATTATATGCCTGGCCATGATATACCGTTGCAACGCACTGGCGTATGTCCTGACAAACACTATTTATGTCTCGCGTCTAGCTTAAACTTTCATTATGGGTGGCAGATCTTCTAAGCCATTCACATTCGAAATTATTTAGCTCCATGGAGTAGGAATCTGATGCATTGTACATATGCATTATTTTGTGTACATATTGTTGTGACATTGTCAAGGTACATATCATAGTGGCATAATCATTACATATGTAGATTATTGATATCTATTGTTGATATACTGTTGATGTTTATATTATTGTGATATATGTTTTTTGAACATAATGATAATTTGTTAACATGATTATATTTGTGATATTTGTGTGTATGGAATGACTTTGTCATTCGTATCATTCTTTGTTACCATACTAGTATTGATGAAAAGGGACCTCACCTCTTTGCTGTATTGTTTATTGTTTTTGTATTGTCAAAATTTGTATAGTAGGCAAAGCAAGTTCCTTAGACTTAACTGGAGGCAATGTTCTGAGTTCGGTGACGGCGTCGAGAAGTGATCTTCTCAATTTTGTCAGTGTGCAGTTTGGTGGAAGATCGGAACAAGCATGTTGAATTTTCTCGTTAGTGTTGTTATTGTGCTATTAAGTAGGACCCGTCATTGGGTTTGCTACTGTTTCTTGAGTCTGTAAGTTATGTTTTAAATGTTGTTGAATATTATATGATATAAGTAAATGTATGTATTAATCAATTCAGTCTATTTTCTGTAATTACTTATATTTTCAGTAAGTTTATATTGTCAGCAAAAAGAAATTCTAAAATCCATATTTTAGAACTCAAAGTCTTTATGAAATGATTTTCAAATTTTCAAATTTTAGTCGGAAATGTGATGCCCTACGAAGGGTGTTACAGTTGTAACATTCCAGACGGTCTTTGATGTTCAACGTTCACTTTTTGACAAACTAGACAGGAAGACACACATCTGGTAATATCTCTCTTTATTTCGTGCCACCAAAATAACTTCTTCAAATCTTGGTACATCTTGGTTATTCTTGGGTGCATACTCAACTGACTCGTGTGAGCATGTTCGAGTATATACTTTCTGAGTTCTTGATCCTTGGGTACACAAACTCTGCCTCTGAACCTTAAAATTCCATCATTTCTTTCCTCTAAGGTCGTTGCACCACCTTACTTTATCAGTTCCCTTTCTTCTTGTAACAACTTGTCAACTTTCTGCTTTTCTCAAATATCTTCCATTAAGTCATTTGAAATTGTGACCATGTTCATACAAATTTTGCCCAGTGCCAATTCCAGAAAAGACCATATATCCCTGAATTGTTCTATCAAATGATTTTCTTTAATCATCATAGCAGAAACACTGATCATTTTTCTACCTAAGGCATTAGCCACAATGTTTGCCTTTCCAGGGTGATACTGAAGTTGGAAATCATAATCTTTTAGGAATTCTATCCACCTTCGCTATCTCATATTCAGCTCCTTCTGATCATACAAATACTTCAAGCTCCTGTGGTCGCTAAAGACATTGAACGTTGCTCCATAAAGAAAATGCCTCCATATCTTCAAAGCAAATACAACAACGGCTAATTCCAAGTCATGTGTTGGGTAGTTCTTCTCATGTACTCGTAACTGTCTCGAAGCATAAGCCACTACCTTTCCGCTTTGCATAAGGACACACCCCAATCCTTGGTATGAAGCATCGCAATACACTTCAAAGGGTTCATTCGGGTCAGACAGAACTAACACTGGTGAAGTAGTTAGTCTCCTTTTCAGCTCTTGAAAACTTTCTTCGTAAGCATCCGTCCACTCAAAAGCTTAGTTCTTCCTTGTGAGTTGAGTAAGAGGTCTAGCTATCTTAGAGAATCCTTCAATGAATCTCCGGTAATATCCAGCTAATCCTACAAAAGTTCTGAATTTCTGTCACTGTTTTCGGCCTTTCCCATTGCAAAACAGCTTCCACTTTTGATGGGTCTACAACAATTCCTTCCTTTAAGATCACATGGCCTAAAAACTTAACCTTGTCCAGCCATAATTCATACTTTGACAATTTGGCGTACAACCTCTTTTCCTTTAGAATCTGAAGAACTATGCTGAGGTGTTCAACATGATCCTCCTGATTTTGAGACTAGATTAGGATATCATCGATGAAGACAACCATGAACCTATCTAAGTAAGGACGAAAGATCCCATTCATATAGTCCATGAATATAGTAGGTGCATTCGTCACACCAAAAGGCATCACCAGATACTCATAGTGACCATAACGAGTATGAAAAGCTGTTTTGGGAATGTCTTCTACCTTTACTCTGATCTGATGGTAATCCGATCACAGATCGATCTTAGAAAACACCACTGCTCCCTTTAATTGATCCATCAAGTCATCTATCCTTGGAAGTGGATACATATTCTTGATTGTGACTTTGTTCAACTGGCGATAGTCCACACACAATTGCGAAGTACCATCCTTCTTCTTGACTAGCAATACCGACGCTCCCCATGGCGACATACTAGGCCTAACAAATTGTTTCTCCAAGAGTTCTTCCAATTGCTTCTTGAGTTCAACTAGCTCTGCTGGTGACATTCTATAGGGTGCTATAGAAATAGGACCAGATCCAGGCACAAGGTCAATGGTAAACTCGATCTCCTGCTCTGGCGGTAAATCAGGTACATCTTCAAGAAAGACTTCGGGAAACTCTCTAACCACTGGAATGGCGTTCACATCTGCCTTATTCTCTACTTTTAAAGAAGACAATAGCATGTATCCCTGAGCTCCTTCTTTCAAGAAAGCTTTCACTTGGTTGGCCGTCAAAAATCTAGAACTCTCATCCAAAGGGAAAACTATGGTTTTACTAGGACAATCTAACAGGACATGGTTAGAAGATAGTCAATCCATTCCTAAGATTATGTCTAATTAGGAAAGGGGTAAGCAGATCAAATCAACAGAAAAGATTCGACCTTCAACAATCAAAGGACACTCTCAACAAACTTTGGCTGTAACAACAAGTTTAGCAGTAGGGGTTAAAACAGTCAAGTCAAAAGGCAAAGAAGACACAAGTAAACCAAGTCTTTTCACACAATCATAGGAAATAAAAGAATGGGTTGCCCCAGAGTCATACAGTACAGTTAAAAGATTACCCTCTATGATACCTTCTCCTTATATAAGATCTTCGGATTTAGAGGCTTCAACTCCACTTAGGGCATAAACTCTACCTCCTGCCTGTGGTTTCGTAGTTCTTGCAGCATTGATGAAGGTTTTGCTTTGGCTTGGTTGCAATCGCGAGAAACATGTCCAGCCTTCCCGCATCTAAAGCAAATAATTCCTTTAATTGTGCAATCCCTTGTGTAGTGCTCCTTCCCGAACTTCAAGCATTTTGGCGTAGGCGCCGTAGTCTAACCAGTTCTACCAGGACTTCCACCAAGACTTCCACCTTGTGGTCATTGTTGCTGGTTTCCAGGTGGTCTTGAGTAAGGCTTTTTCTGATAGCGATTAGCACTGCTGCTTCCTCCCCCTGGGACCGAAAAGGCCCAAAGTTGTGGTTCTTCGTGTCCCGCGCTTGGTTTAGGTCTTCTACCTAGCAACACGTATCAAGCGGCTCTGAGAATTGATTAATCCTCAATGTTATAACAGCTCTCTTCACCTCATGCCTCAAGCCTTCTTCGAACTTCCGACATTTCCACACCTCGTTCAGCTGGTGTTGGAAATAAGTTGAGAATCTCAACAAGCTTTCAAGCTTCATAGTGTATTCAGTTACACTCAGGTTCCCTTGTCTCAGGCTAAGAAACTCCATCTCCTTTGCATGTCTGGAACTTACAGGGAAATATTTCTCCAAGAACTTCTCCTTGAATACCTCCCAAGTAATTGTTTGGCCTTCAGTTTCCAGCAATATCTGTTCTCCAGTCCACCAGTCTTCTGCGTCTCCAACCAACATAGACGCAGCATAAGTCACCTTTTTATCATCGGCACAGCTCATGCCTCTGAAGACTTTTTCCAGCTCCTTGATCTAAAGAGTAGCCTTCTCAGGATCAAATTCTCCCTTGAATTGTGGAGGGTTATTGCGACGAAATTCAGCCAAGTTTTAAGCATAAACAGTAGCTTCTAACTGTTGTGCAGTTCTCTCTTATTGTTGAGCAGTCTATTGGTTCTGTTGCAACATGGCCTCAACCATCTTTTGAATTGCCTCAATCACTGCAGTCATATCCCCCTCTATGAGCCATACTTCTTTTCAAGTCAAACTATACAAAACACAGGGAAAAGTCAGATGCATCCTTTTGGAATACCAAACACAAAGAATCACACAGCACAAACAAGACAATCGAAAACCACAAGACCCAAAAGAAAACTTAAACCGGGGCTCTGATACCAAGATAGTGTAACGCCCTTTTTTCTAGGAGAAGAAGGAACGTCACACCATAATGAAGTGAAATATAATGCGAAAAATATATAAATAAAATCGTAAATTAAGACTTGATTCATTTATATATTATAATAAATAAACTCCTTCGAATAGTACAAGTATAATAATTGGGTAGCGTGTATACATATTTTTTTTGTTAAGAACGAATAATTAAATATAGTTACAGTAGAAGTCGACAAGAAAGAAAATCATACATTCACATATTATATAATATATAATAATCATACATTCACATATATATATATATATATATATATATATATATATATATATATATATATGCATCAAGCATGTTTAATTACATCATCATGTATACAAAAAGCAAAAGCTTTACTCACCCCAAGATGTTTACAAAATATACAGCCTATCAAAATAGCAAAACATCAGGCTTCCCAAAAAGATATACGGATAGCCATCAGTAGCCACCGACAGTACCAGCCCCTAAGACTGACAAGAAGGAACCGTAGCAGGATCCTCCTCAGGGTCTTCCTCTTCAGATGAGATCATCATCGGAGCGACTGAATTTCGAGCAGAGGCTTCAGCAGTGGATAAGAATGAATCCTCCTGTGGGGTGTAATAGAGATCATCCCACAGATCATGGATAGGTAGGTAAAACTCTAAGTGAACAAAAGCAGTAAAATAAAAAATAGGCGGGTCATAGTGACCCCAAGCTAGTGACATCGTCAACTCCCCGTGGTAGATGCAACGATCCGTGCGCAAGTTTATATGCCAATAGTCAGGACCTCCGTGAAAGGTCATCCTCGCATAACCCAAAAATCTACGCGGACATGACGACATCTTCAAGCAAGCTCTACTCATAGTCAGGCCAGAAACCAGGAAACTCAGGCACTTCCTTTCCTTCATGAACGTCTTCTCGGAAGCAAACAAATGAAATAGAAATACAGATATACAAGAAAGAGGTGAGACACCCAGCATTCAATACCAATACGGTAGTAAGAAAACAGAATGGCGCTGGACACCCACATAACACCACAACACATGTATTTATTCATAGTAATAATAAAATAATCAATAAGAGAAAAAAACCATAAGTAATAGTAAAATGAGCAATAAAGAGGGAAACAACAATAATATCTCAAACAGTAAACAATTCGATAGTCAGATAATCATTACAACATTAAAAGGAATAGTTTAACAGTTGTAAGTGCTTATGCCAGATGAAATATAAGACTGACAATGCATAATATATATGGTACCAAAATCCTACTCCATGGAGCTAGACATAAACATTCAGAGAGAATGATCAAGGAGTCATGTCAGTATCTCGTTAGCCTTAAAATAAAGTGCTTATCAGAAAAATAATATTTTGCGCAACATGGCTTATACATGGCACCTCAACAAAATCGTGATATAGGACAGCGTCTCGGTCCGAATCGTTGGTGTGTTTGCATCGGTCTATCCCACGGTCCCAGTGGAGTAACCACTGTCTATTGTGAGACACCCGCATCTCGACGCCCCCAAGGTCAACAACATGACCTACGCTTAGTCTCTCACATGCGCACTAAGGTGTAATTCAATCTCCTAGGCATGCACTGCCTTTACAACAAAGTCCAACGGACATTCACAAATTCATGATGACTCAATGTGCATCATGTATATTCATCAATAATATGTTTCACATAAAACATTGCACATCATGTATGTTAATCGATAATATACTTTTCATGTAATATACCACAATGGCATTTAATCAGTCCCCAATAACATCATGCCACAATTTGGTCAATTAAGCATCACAAGTATTTAGTCCCACACATGGACCTATAATGGCATAAAATTAATTCTCAATAACATCACACATTCATAAAATTCAACTCAAATCACAATTTCATTTTATGAACCCAACATTCCTAATTATCTAAGTCTTGATTAATTACACAAATTTTGGGTCAAAGAAACCCTTAAAACCGTGGCCCTTCTCAAGAACCAATACTCAATCAATTTCTTCCATCACATTATTACTTACATATCTCTAAATTGCTTAATTCACAAGGATGCACAAAAGCATCACTTGAACCCAAAAATCCCTTAGAGACCATGAGCCTCCTTTGAGCAACAAAACACCATTTTTCCATTCATGCATCAAATCTTTAATACCTAATTACACAAGTTTCATTTCATACAAAAATCAACTCAAACCCTTAAAATTTTGGTCAAAATCGTGGCCTCCCCAAAAGTTAGGAAACCTAAATTTTCCATTCATCCAATCCAAGCATTCTAACCTCATCAAGACATTCAAAACACCCAACATTACCATATAAATCAAATAGGCACTCATCATGAAAAATTAGCATACAAAGAGAGCAATCCTGTATGGATTCCTCCATCAACAACCACACAAAAGTTTTCTCACCACCAATAATGGTTGAAGTGAGTAAATCTCCCTCTTACCTAAGAGGAAAACAAGAAAAGAACCTCCTTGCTTGCTCCTTGGTGGTTCGGTTTTAGGCTTCCAAAAAAACCCTAGAAAACCAAGTTTAATAATCAATCATCAAGTCTTGAAAAAAGAGAACTCCTTGGTTACCAATGTGAGTAAGAACCACGAAAATGAAGAGAAAAGGAGAGAATGTTAGGAGCTTTACCTTCAAGCTCCAAGCTTGAATCTTGAAGGAAAATGGTAAAGATGTGATCTTTATGGATGGATCTAAGAAGAATGATGTCTAGGATGAGTAGTAGCTTAAGAAAAATGAAGACTTGAAATTTTTGCCATGGTAGAGGTGGGTGGAGATGGTGGTGCCATGGAGAGGGTGAAGGAGAAGAAGAGAGAAGTTGGAGAAAATGGAGTGGAAAATTGAAGAGAGAGAAAGTGATAGTAGAAATGAGTTTGAATTTTTGGGTGAGGAAGTAATAAGTGTAGGAAGCAAATTTTTGCCTCCCCTTAGACACCAATGCCGCGACAACAAGAGAGAGGGAGAGGGAGTGAGTGGCTTCTCATGCAAGACTTGGACACTTTGGTCATTTGTGGTCAAAGCTTCTCAAAGAAGCTTTGATTAAAATACATCATTTTTTAATTAAAGGTGATTTGATTAGACATAAAGTGGATTACATTAGGATAACATAAGATTTTTACTACAAGCTATTATCCAATGGACAATTGTTACAGTTGACAGAAGTCAGTGTTAACTGTCCGACAGATAATAAAATACACAACGATTTTTATTTATTAGATAAAAATCTCGAAAAACATGAAATCTCATAAATCGGGTTCCAGCCTTGGGTTTAGTAAGATCCCCTGTCGACGTTTCCACAGAACAAGGTTCTCAGGGAAAATATCTCATTTTCCCAGCTCCGCTTAATATGCATGTAAAACGAGGAATAATATTAAAATATTTCGAGTTCTAAAAAAAATCCAAAAAAATTCACAAAAATCATAAATATTATAAAATGACTATTTACAATAAAATAAATAAATTTTGAGGTATTACACTAATCAATTCCTTTAAACCATCATCAACTATGCAGTCTCATACCTACACAGTCCTTGAATTCCCTCTCATTTTAGTGTGCATTCAGTTCATTCATGTGTCCCTTTGCCTAGAAGCCTGCCAGGAGCCGCTCCTTATCCATGCTTCATCGTTTTGCACTAGCGACCACTCCCTGCCCTCGTCGGCCCCGGGTGTCACATGTCACCAGCTTCCGCATAGTTCGTCCCCAAACCACACCGTACTGGGAGAAGTCCTACTCTAATACCATTTGTAATGTTCTGGGACTGCTTGTAAGATTGATGAGTGTCCCCACAAACCAACACGGGTCTTTTCAGCATACTTTATCCTCACTCACACGCATCCTAGAAAACTTCCCAGGATGTCACCCATCTCATAAGTACTCTAAGTCAAGTACACTTAACCATGAAGTACTTATATTCTTGGCTCCTGAGAAGAAGATGCATCTTGTTGATATAGGTGGCGCTAATCAATTCCTTTAAGTTATCCTTAACTATGCAGTCTCACACCTGCATAGTCTCTGAATTCCTTCTCATTCCGGTGTGTATTCAGTTCATTCATGTATCCCTTCACCTAGAAGCCTGCCAGGAGTCGCTCCTTATCTGTGCTTCATCTTTTTGCACCAGTGATCACTCCCTGCCCTCGTCGACCCCAGTGTCACATGCCCACCAACTTCCGTATAGTTCGTCATTGAACCACACTGTACTGGGAGAGGTCCCACTTTGATACCATTTGTAATGTCCTGGGACTGCCTGCAGAATTGATAAGTGTCCCCACAAACCAACATGGGTCTTTTCAGCGTGCTTTCTCCTCACTCACACGTATCCTAGAAAACTTCCCATGATGTCACTCATCCCACAAGTGCTCCAAGTCAAGCACGCTTAACCATGGAGTACTTATGTTCTTGGCTCCCGAAAAGAATATGCATCTTGTTGATATGGGTGGTGTTAATCAATTCCTTTAAGCCATCCTAAACTATGCAACCTCATACCTGCACAGTCTCTGAATTCCCTCTCATTTCGGTGTGTATTCAATTTATTTATGTGTCCCTTCGCCTAGAAGCCTGTCAGGAGCCGTTCCTTGTTCGTGTTTCATCTTATTGCACTAGCGACCACTCCCCGCCCTCGTCGGCCCTAGGTGTAACAGGAGGCGTCTGGACGCAGGTATCCCACAAGTGGCCAGTTGGTAGCTCCTCTGAGCTATGGTGACCGAGCAACGCTTCAACGACCTCGACCAGGCACTATGTTATTCACGATCCGGTGACGAATGTCTTGTATGAACCATGATGCGTACGCTGACTTTGTGATAGCACATTATTGAGGCCGATGATATACAGACATGTCTCCCCAATCATTCTCTTTGATGTTGTTTTAGCTCCATAGAATAGGGTTTGGTGCATTGTGCATATGCATAGTTGGTCGGCATATTTACCTGACATAAATATATACATATATGTGCTTATTGAATTTCTTTTTCGCTGATATTATGACTGCCTCAATTATTGAACTATTTATTATTTGATTTTAATGTTGCTTATTGTTTTTGAAAGACGTTGTGCGCCATTCCTGTTTCTTTACTCCCATAACTGGTATTAATGTAGGGGATCTCACCTTTTTATCCTATAATTCTATTTATGTATGTGTTTCTTTAAAGACTATGATGGGAACAAGCCAGAGTTCCTTGGTTTCTGTTTGGATTAGTCTTTTGTTCTTGCTCTAGCGTCCAGACGAGGTCTTCTTGGTTATGCTAGGCTAAGGTTTCATGGAGGCATCGATTCGTGGCACGTCAACCTAAATACCAAGCGGTTTGTTTATGTGGGCGAGGTGACCCTGTCTTTTTGCGAGGAGTCATGATGCAGTTCCTACCTTCTCTTTTGATGTCGTTGTGTGGTTGGAGTTTTATATGCCGATACATGAGCTGTGGGGTGACTGCTCTTATACCCCATAAGAGAACTTGCTTATATCTTCAGCACGGGCCCCTGCCTGTGAGTATATGGCTATTGTAAAGATCTCTTCTTCTGAGGAGGATCTCGAGAAGGATCCATCCGAGGGTCCTTCTTAGTAGCTTGTAAGGCTTGATATCTTTTTGTAGCTTTTTAGGCATAATGTCTTTTTGTTGTTTTTGGTGGCTTATGATATGTATCTTTTGGTTTGGTGTATGGAACGTTCTTTACATTATTCTCCTCTAAGTTTATGTTTTCCGCATATTAAAAAAAAAAAAAAGAAATTGGTAAATTCATATACTTATTTGATAAACAGGTAATTTTTATAAACCGGGTTTTAGTTTCTTTCTTTTGAATTTTGCATTTTCGTTGTGACGCCCTTTGCAGAAAAGGGTGTTGCAAAGTGAAGAATTCATGTGAGGGTTATTCACTTGTTTGTATAAATTTAGTGCTTTGTATTTATTTACCTTATATGGTTTTATAACTTTGATAATATACGTGAACTTGTTAGAATAGATTTATGATGATTGATGTATGTTATATCAATAACTCTATTATTATATGGTTTATTGTAACATCCTTAACTCTATTACTAATGACATATCCGGAATTACGTATTAGTAATTAGAATTAAGCATGTCACTTATGAGCCTGATGTGGTTGGAATTATACATACAATGTACAAAACTTTACATAACTATTATATATCAGTGTACAATATTACATGATATGTTACATAAGTTTTATAATTTTTATGCTTTTTGTAAATTTTTGTGGATTTTTCTGAATTTTTGATTTTTTTAATATTATTTCAGGCTATATGTGGCCCCAGAAAAATAAAAAATTTTTGGGGCTGGAAAATTTTGGATTGTTGATTCGGGGCGTGGGGAGCTTACTAAACCTGAAACCGAAAATAACTTTCAAAATTTTCTTTTACAGTGATTTTGTGTTGTTTTATTATCCATTGGACAATGCTATTATCCATTGGGTAAAGCTAATATCCATTGGACAATAGACACTGATTTTATAAGCAGTAGCTATTATCTGTTAGTTAATATCTACCAAAAAATATCTTGATGGATAGTTATCCATAAGCCTTAATATCTTTGATGCTAATGATGATAAATTATGACAACTTTAGATGAACCAATGAGATCTAGTCTCACTTAGTGGCTTTGACTCACCATTGACAACCAATAGAAACCAAGAAGCTAGCCACCTAACTAATGAGAAGCAAGCTTGTGAGAGAAGTTAACCATCTAACAAATAGGAAGGAAACTTGGAGGCTAAGCTTGGACTCTCCAAGCTTCATGAAGCTCACGGCCAAGCTCACTTTGGGAGCTAAAAATCTACACTTAATTCATCTCTTCATCTTTCTATTATTCTCTCAAGTGACCAAGAAAGCTATACACCAAAATTTCTCTCTCACTTTTCTCTTCCATAGCTCACGGCCAAGAGGCCAAACATACACTTCCAAACTTCAATAATTCAGTATAACTTCATTTCTTGAATCCCAACATCATTCTAAGACACTTTGGTGTTGAATTCAACCTTTAAATCATCCATCTTCTATCTATTTCTTCAAATTCTAACTAGAGTTCTTAAGGTGAAGTTCTCTTAAATTTGTGGTTCTTTTCATTTTAAAGTTCTAAGACCATACCTTGATCCATGGTCATCTTTGATAAACCTTAGATGTTAATATTGTATGTTTTCTTTGTTTTTAAGTTCTACTTGGTGGAGAAAGTCTACTTCAAGAAGAACAACAAGGAGCTTTGGAGGATCATCCAAGGTTAGAGGGACATTTTACCTCATCAACCAAGTATGGTGGTGAGGAATGAATTTGTGTTTGTGAAGTGAAGAATCCATGTGAGAGTTATTCTCTTGTTTGTATAAATTTAGTGCTTTGTGCTTGTTTACCTTATATGGTTTTATAGCTTTGATAATATCCATGAACTTGTTAAAATAGATTTATGATGATTGATGTATGTTCTAACACCCCCAAATCTAATAACCGTAATATAATCGTCATTACACCATAGTCACTAAATTCAGGCGTGTCATAAAAACCAATAACAATATTCCTCCTAATTGCTATTATACATAAGTATAAAATATGAGCCACGAATGATGTATACTTAGTACACAGCTCTCAAAATACAATCACTGAAGGAAAGATATATTCTATATATATGTATATATATATATATATATGTATATGTATATATATATGTATATATATGTATATGTATATATATGTATATGTGTATATATATGTATATGTTCTTAACATAAGGTACTATCAGCACAAAACATAATGCTTACATACGCAATAAAAGAAAACATGTACACTACCAGATAAAGAATTGACCTGGCCCAATCGCAAACACTTGGAGGGTAAGGTCCCTCACTTGATCTTCCTCTGGAACCAAAATAGGCAAGTCCCCCTGTCGGGGTAAATCACGACGGGCAAAAGTCCGCGTATGCATGTACACAATGTACCAAATTCTTACTCTATGGAGCTAGACACAATTTCGGGAATAATGATCCACAAGACATGTCTGTATCTTGTCAAGTATATTTAATGTAACAGTCCCAGCCACCTCATATGGTACCCACTGGTTTGCTCATCAGTGTCCCAGCCACCTCATCGGTACCCGTTGGTCTGTCCATCGGTGTCCCAACCACCTCATTTGGTACCCGCTAGTAAAATGTATGATCATGACTCAATGCATACACACGTATAAATGTCATAATTATTAATGTCATGAATTTCATAATCATAAGTCATCATTGGCCACAACAGTCATCGATAGTCATCAACAGTCTTGGGTCCCCACTTGTGGGCCTAGTAGTAAGTTGTCCTTCATTCTCAATTGTGTAAAACTTCCATTATCATTTTAATATTAGAATTACACCTCAACTTTAACACTTTTCCCATTGAGTTTCACTAGGGGATATATGCTTCTATCTTTCACCTAATCCTTATTACTCTAATTTAAAAAGTTCTTCTCTTTGTCCTTAATAAAATTCACTTAAAATGAATATTTTATATTTCTCAAAACCTCCCTTACACTCTAAATTCTTGTTTCCCTAATTCAATTAGTCCTTCTCTTTGTTCTTAATAAAACTTATTTAATTAAATGTCTTATGATTCTCAAAACCTCACTTTCACTCATTTTCCTTAATTGGCCGAGATTCACTCTTGGTATTGAGGGTAAGATTTCATTTCTTTTCCCTTTCCATCTTATGAGTTCCTAATTAAATATCTGATCACTTAATTATTCAAAATTCCATTTTGATATCAAATTTTATCTTGGTTACCCTAATTAGCTATGAACCTTAAGGTCATTGGACCCAATATTCATCTTCTTATTCCATCATTTTAATTCATCAATCAATCCATTTTCAACCTAAACTTCTAAGTTCCAATTCACCACCATTTTTGTCATAGGTTTCCCATTTTTTTCTTCTCTTGGCCAAGACACACACCAAGGTGTCTAGACCCCAAAAATTCTTGTCATTTCTTCAATCACTCATCACTTGATTATTCAAGTCTTAATTTAGTTCAAAGGTTTAATCTTGATTCTCAATTTTAGGCCATAAGGTTGTGAGGTACATGTCCAAAGGGGTAAGAATCCCTTGTCTTCCACACATGATTTCAAGCATATAAAGTATCACCATTCATCAATATCACATGATAGCATCATAACCAACAATAACACCATACAAGTACATAGTTACAAACCACAAAAATCAAACAACCAAGTGGGGAGATCGACACGTGGATCCTCCACCTTCAACCCAAATTTTGTCCTTCACCACCATGAGTGGTTGATGAGGATGTTCTTCCTCTTACCTAATGTGATGATAAGAAAATGAACTCCTTGTTGGTCCTTAGAGATTTCGGCCAAGACCACTAAAACCCTAAAATTTTTAACTCATTAGATTAGCATTTAAAGCTTGAAAAAGAGAAGGTCAATGGTCACGGTGATGGCCATGAACATAAAAATGGGAAGAGAAAATGAAAGTCAAGAAATTTACCTCAAAGCTTCAAGTTTAGGGCTTGAAGAAAAGTGATGAAGGTGTGAGCTTTTGAGGTAGATTCCAACTAGAAAGAGTCTTAGAATTAGATGTAGTTTAAGGAAATGTGGTTGCTTGAATTTTTGCAAGCATGGAGAGTGAAAAAAATTGGTGGCATGTCGTGGGGCATGAAAAGAAGAGGAAGAAGAGAAACTGTGATAGAAAAGTGAGAGAAAAGTGAAAAGGAAAGATAGAAACTTTTGAGTGAAAATGAAATGTGATGTGTGGTTGAGAGAAAAGATGATAAATTGTCATCTTTTTCCTTCCTCCAACCGTAGCCACATAGTAGGAGAGAGGGAAGAGAAACTTCTCCAACAAGCTTGGTGGAAAGCTTCTTCAAGAAGCCAAATTTTTATCTTTTTGAAAGTCAAAGTGATGTTATCAAGATGATGTCACATGGATGATGTCATTAAAGTGAACACTCTAGAAAAGATGACTAACACTTTTCTAAAAGTTATTATCCAATGGACAAAAGTTACAGTTAACAAAACCAGTGTTTATTGTCCGTTGGATAATAAGACATGTCCCGATTTTATTTATCAGATAAAATCTTGAAAAATAAAACTTCGTAAACTATGTCTGGTTTGGGTTTAGTAAGATCCCCTATACCATTTCACAGTCCAAAGCTTTACAGCCTTGAAAAAATATAATTTTTTTCCAGTCCCGCTTATGCGCACGCAAATTGAGAAATATAATAAAATAATCAAACAAGCCAAATAATTCTATAAAAATTTTCAAAAATCACAAATATTATAAAAAGCATATATAACAGAAAACAAGCAATTTTCGGGGTGTTATATATGTTATATGATGTGAATCATGATGGAAAAGAAATGATTTTTGGTCCCAAAGACCTTTGAGGCTCACGACCATCATACCTATTTTTGGGGTAATCCAAGCAAAAATGTTTTATTAATCATGGAATTAGAGGATTAGGTGATAATAAATTTGATTAAAGATTTACAAAGAAAATGGAAAAGGAAATGGATAAGGATTTTATAATTAGATACTAAGTGGATTTTGGCCATGATGAGGAAAAATAGTTTTGGAGGTTGAAAGGAAATTTTAAGGTATTTTATTTAAGTGGATTTTTAGTAAAATAAATAGAAAAGATTTTATCAAATTAAAATAAAATAGATTTTTGGAAAAACTTCAGAAAATATTACTTATAGGTGTTTTATTGAGAAAAATGGGAATCTGAAGTCCAAATTATATTTTAAACTTAGAAAGTTTCAAAATGGAATTTAAAACGTCAAGGAATATTTTATACTGCTGAAAAATAGTACGCATTTCAAAAACGTGGATTTTTGAGCTAAGCAATTTAGAAAATGTTTAAATATTTTTATGCGATTGAGAAAATGTTGAAAAATATTTATCCGACTTAAAAAGGCGACAAAAGTGTTGCGCGATTGTGAAAACGCAGTAAAAGTGATACGCAATTGAGAATATAGTAGGATTACTGTCAGACCAACGTATTGGACTCGGAAACATAAAGTTGTGATTTTTGGGTTGTAGTGGCTTGTTTTATGCATCGAATCATTAATCATGCATTGTGAAAGTCCGGTGGACTATGTTAAGGTCGATGGCCTAGGAATTGAATTACACCTTAGTGCGGGTGTGATAAGCATAGTGTAAGTCACTTGTTGATCTTGGAGGGGTCGAGGTGCGGGTTTTCCACAATGGACAGTTGGTAGCCCCATTGTGCCACGAATCAGACTGATGCAACACACCAACGATCTCGACCGAGACACTATTCTTAATCACGATCTGGCATAGACTGTCTTGTATAATGCCTAATGTGCACGTTGATAAAATTATAGCACTTGGTCTGACACGGCCGGGATATAGACAGATCTTCTAGATCATTCTCACTAATTTGTGTTTAGCTCAATGGAGTAGGAAACTGGTTCATTATGCATGTGCATAGTCTGTCTACATATCATTGTGATATTTCATATTTGTTAGAATTGATTGATACTTGATTCCATGACTGTAGTTATTGTTTGTTGTATCTGTATGACATTCTTGTTATTTATGTTTTTGTGCTGCCATGTTGGTATTGATGTAGGTGATCTCACCTTTCTATATGTTATTTCTGTATTATATTTATGCTTGGTAAAGACGGTGAGGAAGGTGAAGAAGAGCAGCATCCATTTTGTTTGTGTTGATTTATGAGTTTTGAATGGCATCGGGACGAAAGCTTATCGGTTATGTTACGGTGCACTTTCACAAAGGTACAGATACGTGGCACATTAGCTTGGATACGGAGCGTATGGTGTACCAAGGAGAGGTTATTGTGTTTGTTAGTAGAACTTGACATGGGGTTGCCGCTTTTACTTTTAGTGCCAATATACGAGTAGAATTTAATATGCCTGTTAGAGAAATCTAGGGGGATTTCCATTATACCCCGAGGGAGGACTCTATGGTATCTTTTGCTCGGACTCCTGTGCATAGGGACATATCCCACCTAGGGACTTTGTATGAGGAGGAGTAGGAGGATCCATCTGTAGGTCTTACTCCATAGGTATAGTAGACTTGGGCTACTCTATAGTTGTTGTAGTAGTTGTATGTATTTCTTTTAAGAACTTCAGTTGTATGTATTAAAGTTTGTCACTAACTTATATTATGTACATAAGGTATATTATTCAGTGATATTGTCTGGTGTTTTGATATTCTAATAAGTTTATATTATCAGTGAAAAGAAATTTTACAACTCGTATTATTATATTAAAAATAAATTATTTATAACTTGGGTATAGTTTAATAATAATTAGTTAGAAATGTGATATCCTACGGTGGGTGTTACAGGTTGCTCACTCTAACCTATTTATGATACTACCATGCGTGCATCACACAAAACTATTCCATTATACATATGTGGATACTCATATATTGGGAATAGCATACTAGAATAAAATACCAATTTTCATATTCTCATATTAATTCAACCACAAAATTCTATGAGCACTGATTATTCAATATCACATTCTAACTCAACCTTAATATTTTAAGGGAACATATTCTCATATTTATATCAATAGCTCAACTTTGTATTCAAAGTAGCAATACAACTTCAAATAGATCAACTTTATTCTCAAACATTCCAAATGCATCATAACTAGAACTCCAAAATTCTATCATTTCTCAACTTTAATACAAAGTATCATAATATGCTACAATAATCTATATCACACTTATATTACATAAACATATATTTGAATAACTAATATAGCTATCCATTTCTGAATTCACATGTTCACTTCTTCAACAAAGTGATTTAAGTAGTTATCCAATTTTGAATTTTACGTATTAGCATTTTCAACAAAGTGATTCAATTATTTGAATAGCTTGCTTATTATTTAAATACTTATTCACGTTGTTCGACTTTCTTAATATTAGATGAGATTATTCGTATAGCTTGCATAACTATTCAAATAACTCTTGTCTCCCTTTAATTATGAATTTCATGTTTTCATCCTGTTAAATAAGATTATTCGAATAGCTTCTGTACTATTCAAATAATGACCACTAATTTGTCAATTTAAGACAAGTTTATTTAAATAGCTTAATTGCTATTTGAATATCATATAGCAGATACAATTCTGCAATTACGTTCCATCCAGATTTCATTTCACTAATTCTCTATTTAGTACATTCACTTCACACACTCCACAAAAATCCATGTTTCTCCACCCATGGTATCAAATTCATTTTCACAGACAATTCAAATTAGTTTGATCTATAAATGTACACACACATATATAAACGATTTTTTTTAACTGAAACCAAAACAAAATTCAAAGTTTTAAATGTGAACATGAAGACAAAAATACAAGACTAAGTAGCATACGGCTACTTGCTTAGCCGTGAAACCAAGGATTCAAAACCAACCAAACTTAAAGTCAACAAAGCATGCTAAGCCATGAAAGTCAAGGCAATATATCAACCAAATTTCAAAACCAAATTCTAATACAATAAAAGAGGAAGTTATAGCTTGGCTGACCGTGGTCTTCAAAATTCATCAACACAAAAATTTTCATTCTTCTATTCACAAACAATAATTCAAATTTAATTTAAGAACAAAATTTAAACCAAGAACACCCATAGAAATTCTATTTTGGTTGTAGGATTGCATAGGCTCAACACCAACAAATTGAATTCTAAAAACAAGAGAAAAGATAAACAAATTAAAGGTAAGTAGCCCCTACCTCACTTCCTAGTTCTTGAAGCTTGAATCCCTTTTTTTTTTCCTTCAATTTTTCTTCACTTTTCTTTCTTTTCTCTCCTCCCTTTCTCCCTTGGTTGGCTGTACTTTCCTTCCCTTGTTTATGCTGTTTTTATCGTGTGAGAAAGTGAAACCAATTGAGAAAGAATTCTTGAGAAATGTAGAAGGAGATTGGCGATGAAATAGTAAAAAAGGATGGCTAAAAATATTGTGCTGTAACTTTTATATCTGTTAAGCATACTTTAATCTTCCAAAGTTGAGTTTTCAAGTTACCATAAGTATTATGAAAAATTTTGGAACTCAACTTAGTCATTAGATTCATTTTTCCATAACCTTTCATATACTGCTATATGTCAGTTAAGCTTTATTACTCGGTCTCAAGCTAAATTAAACTGAGGGATTAAGTAATAAGCTTATTGATACTTATCTTGGTTGGTATTTTATTTCAAAATATCTCCATGTCCTACTTCTTATCTCTGTGAAATTTCATAATTTTCTGAATTGTTTAGCTATTTCATAATTGTTCCCTTAATTTCTCTTCGATATCCTTAAAAATACTAAACTCACTCTGTTGATTCTCTAAGATTTTCTACAACTGTTATCAATGGTTCTTAGCTAGGAAATAAATTTTTCATATTTATTTCCTTCATATCAATTGTTTACGCAGAAACTTTAATTATTATCTTGTATTCAGAGTTACCGAATTACGTTCAAACTGGTTCAGAAAATTACTCAAATTAACAGATAACTCTCATCATTAGTACTGAGCTACTATAACCTTGATTAGGACTATTAGGTTATGAAGAATGTTACATTTATCTTAAAGCATATTGAAAGATCATACTACTCTGTATTTTGATAACAACCCTCCATGGACAATTCTTCATATAGTATCATGTTTTTATTGCATGTATAACATGCCAACTCACCTTTCAAACTTGACTTACTTCTATATTGCTTTCTAGATTTGGTGTACTTTTGACCCCATTTTTGGACTTGAATTTGCTTTCCTTAATATTATAAAACTTTGAGATCTAACCTCAATATCCGACCTTTTACTCTTTTAGAGACTTTATAGATTCACTATGTTCCTTGATTATCACTAGGTTATATCATTTCTTATTGATAACAAATTTGCCTCTCTAAGCTTCAAATAATCATGGAAATCCTGATTATATTTGTAGAAGTAGATTGGCTTTCATCCTGACAAAATCAAATTAATAATAATAACTCGTTCCCTCATAGCAATTGCCACCATCTTAGTTCTCTAAACACATTACAAGCACCATTTTTATTGAATTCCATAACCCACAACTCAACTTCACTAAATCATAATTTTACTTCGAGCATCAAAATAAACTCATTACTAATCACCAAACTTTTGCTTCATATTGCCTTATAGACGTACTACTTTACATCAAATCAAGAATTCTACTTTCTTATCTTCTCGCCTATTCTTCAGAAAATATTTATCCAAAAGATCACTTTAAGTACCTTTCATTTTAACTGTATACCAGTAGCTTCCATTAATCATCTCAAACTCATCCACTAATGCTCCACTACTCCTTTTAACACAAAAGAAGTGAACGACACCTTTTGTTCGTCTAGACAACTTATTACCTCGAATATCTTCTTCCTTGCACTTAGCCTTCCTATTTTAAAACTTTAGCATTTCAACTAATTGTGTGTCCTTTAAAACCTTGAGATATGTTTCTTGTTGACATTTCAGTTCTTTAGTTCTTTCATCATATTCACTATTCAAACCTTGAGCTCTTCTGTTCTTATCACATGATTGAGAAAGCAACATCAAATAACTACTAATTCTATTTTGTACATTTTCTCAAAATCATCCTTGTCATCCTTAACTGGCGAATTTGGTCTCCTTCTTTTCCTCATACTACTCACACATCATTCTATTAATGACTTCTGTCTGTTCTCCAGTGGCGACACTCTGTTCTCACATCGCTTTCATCAATGGCCTAACTATCTCAAACATATCACAGTAACCCTTTCAAAAAGCTTTCCTATTCTCCCTTATTCACCTAGGAGGTGTTATAATTTCCTATTCACACAGAACATTACATATTGAGTTAGCCAGACTCGATATCATGTAACAGTGTGCTAGTAATTATTAACATCCAATCCTAAGGCTATCATGTAATTCTATTCACATATCTCACATTAACATAAAAGAATGCATAACACAAACCAAAATATCTAAACGTGCTCAAAAGCATAGACAATCCATTTCCTAGCTCGATAGGAAGAACTGCTCTAATACCAAAATGCAACACCCTAATTCTAAATACCATAGTATACCCTAAGTATACTAAGTAAATGAAATTATTATGCCACTTTCTAACGTAAACGTAATTTACAACCTATTTAATAACTATTAATGAGTAAATATATATAGACCCTTTACAGAAGTAAGAGAGCAAGACATTTTACACCTCAAGAAACTTGCTCTTTACTAGAAATCTATTTGATATGTCGAAGATTACAACTTATACAAAGAACTAATCATAATAATTTAATTACAGAACCATTAATATAATTACATAAACAAAACTATTATATTAACAACTTATCTAAATTTTCATCGCCTTGCCTTGCTCATGCTTTGATCCTTTGTTGGATTTATCACGAAAAACATAAAAATAAAAACTAAGGTGAGAATTAATAATTCTCAGTATTAAATTTGAAATCGTGACATCATAGTAAATCTAGTTGCTTTGGGGTAAAACACAATTATACTTAATCATTTGAAAAAGTGGCAAAAGCCAAATCTCAGTCCTTTCCCTTTTCAAAGTAAACATTTCATTCAATCACAAAATAATTCATTTATTTCATAACAATAAATTCAAACAACATATATTTTAATAATTTATCATCATACTAGGAACAATACTTAATTCACTTAAAATACTATTCTCAACCTTTTCTAACTAACTTGTATCCTTAATCTCCACATTTAATAAAAATAAGACAATTACCCATACAATTGCCAATTTTATGCAATGCATGGTGATGTATGATTATGGCTAATGGAAACCCTAAAGTATACTCATGCAATGATGTCTTTAAAAAAATTATTTTTATAAAACACATGTTATTTGAATATTTCTAGAAAACCCTTTTTGTTCCAAGAAGCCCTTTCGTTCCTTGTATGGTTTCTAGGTAGACAGGACACCATTTTGTTCCTTACACTACCAAATATTTTTAACTTTGATACTTGGAGCCCTTTTGTCCAAGTCATAGGTTTACAATACATGGAAACATCAAACAAAAAGTTTGAAAACCAAAACATGCAATAGATTAAAATCATTTCCTTCTTTCACTTTGTACATAATCTTACTTTTTTTTATATAATAGGGAAGCAATTACTATAATCATTAAACTATGCATTTGTACATTACCATACTTAGTTATAGAGAGGGACTCATTCAACCTCATCTACCTTTACCCTTTCTTTTATATTGCTTCCCAACATTATGTCTATCATTCTCATTCATACCATACAAAGTATATTCAATATTTCACAACATAATCAATTTCATTCAATTTCCACACTCAAATTGTGTCCTAATTTCTTTCATCAATCAATATATTCTTTCAACATCAATCACAATTATCATTATTTTGATATCAAAACATAATACATCCATCCAATATATACTATGGTGTTTCTCATCATTACATGACTTGATTGTTAAATGCCTCATCCTTTAATCATCATAGTTACCATTATATTCTTACAAAGTATAAACAATGGTACACATTATTTAAATATATCAATTTGAACTAAATCATACTCTTGGAAAAGCTTGAAAACTTAATTAATACTCATATCTAGTTCTTCATTTCTAATACTTCTCAACTATTATTTTATGTCATTCCATGTTAACTATGGTTTTAAATACCTAACTAAGGCATAACATAGCTTGGAAAGGAAAAGAAACATTAAAATGAAGAAAATCAACAGTGTGATCGTGGCACAATTCCTAGGGAGCCGCGACCTCAAGGTCTCAAGCAGGATAACCCTACACGACTGCAAGTAGGGTGCCATGGCTTCCTCCTCCCTGGAACTGCGGCACTAGTGCAAAATTCTGGTTTTTCTCGAATGCACCAGTAACACCTTCTCATCCCATACAAATCCATTTCTTTCCCCATTCAATCATCAAAAACATAATTAATTAATTCCATAACATGAATATGAATAACCCCCTACTTCACTTGTCTTCAAGCTTGAATTTCCTCTTGTTCTTTCTCTCTTTCTTTCCTTCTTTCTCCACCATTTCTTCCTCTATTTTCTCCCTTCGTTTCTAGAACTAGAACCATGCATGAGAAAGAAGAAAAATGAGAGAAACCCTCACTTTTAAAGATAAGTGTTAAGGGCAATTTAGTCCTTTCATTAAACTTTGTATCTATTAGTTGTAATACCCTAGAGAACATGTGAGGCTTATATATGGATACAGAGGTAGCCTAATACTTACTTAACATGCCTGTTGAATTTTGTGACCTTCTGAGCACGTTTAGTCACTTTGTTGCAACGTTATATGTGAAATCTAATTGTTTTTAGCCCCAAATTTGGCTTAAACTGCTTAGTTAATGAAAATAAATGTGGATGATTTATTTCTTGGTCACAAATGTATTGAAGATGGTGTGGTTAAATTTAAGATTAATTGGAGTTAGTTTGGCATTTTTAAGCATACTGGTTGTGTGTTTTAATAGAAGATTGACTACCAGCAGATATGAAAAAATATCGAAATGGTGAAATAAGATTTTTTATGAATCTTAGGATCTATTTGAAACTTGTTGGAAGTGAGAAAACTGGATTTGGTGAAATCCAAGTGTTTTTCATAGATCGAGGTATAGCAGTGTAGTCACTTAAGTGACTAAGTGGTTACATAACTAGGCTTGTTTCTGCCTTGGCTTTTATAAGTCACCAAAGTGAGATATTTTCTTATTTCTTACATCTCTCTCATGGCTGCAGCAGGGGAGTGTAACGTCCCGAAAAGTATCTGTTTAATCATAAATAATCATTTTACAATATTCTTGATTTTTAAGAATTTTTCTGGAATTTTTGGGAAACGATGAATATTTTAATATATTTCTCGTTTTACGTGCACATTGAGCTGAGAATTATTGAGGTCAGGGTAACGCTCCGGGAATTATTTATTTTACCACAAATAGTCATTTTCCAAAATTTGTGATTTATGTGAATTCTTTCGGAATTTTTCGGAAACGATGAATATTTTAATATATTCTTCGTTTTGCGCAAATATTGAGCAGAGTCGGGAAAACGAATGCAGCGCTTCAAGAATTGGAAAATTATATGACGAATAGTCGTTTTATAATATTTGTAATTTTTGAAAATTTTTTGAGAATTTTCCGGAAACGTCGAATATTTTAGTATATTTCTCGTTTTGTGTGCGCACTGAGTGGAACTGGAGAAACGTGATATTTTCTCCGTGAACCTGGAACTATGGACATGTTGACGGGGAATCTTACTAAACTCAAGGCTGGACACAGTTTACGAGATTTCACAATTTTTGAAAAATTCTAACAGATAAAATAAAACAATACTGCAAAAAATTCATCTGTTAGATTAATTAAATACTGACTTCTGTCAACTGTAACTATTATCCACTGGATAACAATATGTAATAAAAATTCTATCACATTATCCAAATGCAATCTACTTTATGTCAAATTAACTCACTTTAAATCAAATTTAATGTAAAATAATCAAAGCTTCTTTGAGAAGCTTTGACCAAACAATGACCAAATGACCCTTAGCTTCCAAGGGAAGCCAAAAACTCTCTCTCCCTTCTCCCTCTATGCACGGCAGCAGCAGCCCAAAAACAAGGGGGAATTAGTTTGCTTTCATTAATTCATTTTACCACACAAAATCCATTTTAACCTAAAACACTTTCTCTTTCCACATTTTCTTCTTCTTCCTTCACTTGATTTTTCTCCTCCTTCTCTCTAGAACCCTCCAAGGCCAGCCCCTCTTCTCCCACTCATTCTTCACAAAAATTACAACCAACTACATTTTCTTAATCCTCTCCTCCTCCTAAACATCTTTCTTGCTTGGAGCAACTTGAAATTCCACCATTTTCACCATCTTCTTCAAGCTTCAAGCTTTGAGTTCTTGGGTAAGTTTCTTGACTCTTCCTTCCATCTCTTCATTTTCATGTTGATGGTCCTCTTGGTGACCATCCATACTTTATTTTTCAAGCATTGGTGATGTTATAACAAAGTTGAAATTTCTAGGGTTTGGTGGAGTTCCAATCCGAAATTACAAGGGAGATTCCTTGGTGTTCCTTTTTTTTTCTTCACTTGGGTAAGAGGAAGACACTCCTCCTCAACCTCTATTAGCATCTAGGAACATTGATTTTGTTGTTTGTAAGAAAAACCCTAATGTGGATTATTCTTTAATTGGATGACTATTAAGCTTACATGTTGATATTGTGATGTTCATGACCTTGAATTTCTTGATTGTGTATATTGATTTATTGGATTGGATTGGATGGCTTGAAACGGAAGAAAATGGATATGGAGTGCCTTTAGGGAGGCCACGGTTTTGAGGGTTAAAAATTGGGTAAATTGTAGACAAGTTGTAACAAGCATGAGACTCAAATTAATCAAGTGATAAAATGAAATTTAATGGAAGGAAAATTTGAGATTGAAACCTATAGGGTGGCCATGATTTTGAGCCCAAAATTGGGGTTATTGGTGAACCAATGCAACAAGTAAAGGATTAAGTGAATTAAGAATGTAACCTATAATGTGATAAATTGGAAAGAATTGGGAATTGAATCCCTAGAAAGGCCACGGCCTCTAAGGCCTTTTTAGGTGTAAATATGTAATTTTGGTAACTTGGAAGCATAAGTAATTATGTAATTAAAAACCTATGTAATGAGGTAGATAATTAATAAATTGGAAGAATTTAATATAATCAAAGATTACATAAATTTTAAAGGACTAAGAGTCAGATTGTCATAAGACTTAAGGTAATTACAAGTGAGTGAAGAACAAGAGAGTGTGAGGCCTAAGAACTTGAATAATTTACAAATTGTATGAAATTAAATTACCTTGGAAGATTTAACTAATTGTAAGAATTGGATTGGACATGAACCTTGAAAAGGGAAACAAATTCTAAGTTAGGATTCATAATGGACCTAAGAATGTACCAATTGATTTGATCTTTATATTATAATGTTATGGGTCCATGTGAGTGACCATTTGTATATTGATGCTTATCTTGGCCAATTGTGGCATATTATGGAATTGTATGAAATTGTGAATCATACATGTTCATGCATAGAGTCTTATGCATTTATGAATGTCCTGTAGACTGTTGTAAGGCCAAGTTGCCTTGCAGATTGAACACACCTTAGTGCGGGTGCGAGTAGGCTAGTGTAGGTCATGTTTGACCTTGGAGGCGTCAGGGTGCGGGTCCTTCACAATGGGCAGTTGGTAACTCTTCTGTCCATGGGGCAAACCGATGCAAACGCACCGACGATCCGGACCGAGACACTATCCTATATCGTGATCTAGCATGGACTGTCTGTACAATGCCTAATATGCGCGTAGAAATTATTGATGTATAGCACTTTGGCCGCGGCAGCCAAGTTGCAGACATGTCTCCTGATCTTTCTCTCCAACTGTTTGTGTCTAGCTCCATGGAGTAGGAATCTGAGTACTGTGTGTACATGCATTTTGGGATATGAAATCATCTGATAATTACTGCTTTGTGAATTTGAACTGTTTGTTTAATGTTGCGATAAATGACTGCCTGGAACTATTTATCTGCTTACTATTGAATTTACTGCTTATTACTTGGATATGTTGCTTTTAAATTGCTACTTGGGCTCGTTGCACCACTTTGTTTCTGGCTGCTATAATTAGTAATGATGGTAGGATGTCTTACCTCTTTTCTGTATTTCTATTGTTTGCTACATGTGCATGTACTGTATCTACTGAAGACGACGGCACGGAAACTGAAACTCCCGATTTTCCTAGCTTCTGGCCCGAGCAAGATTAGCATCTATTGCGGAGCATGGAGGCACGCATGCCCGGATTTCTGGGCGATGTGCATCTGACCTTCCTCGGAGGGCCAAAGTGCTGGCATATCAACCTGAGTTCCGATCGCTGTGTCTATATGGGGGACATGTCGATTGCTTTAGCTTGGAGACGTCACGAGGCGCCGATCCTTACCTGCCATCTCAGCCTACGCTTAGAATTTTATCTGCCTATCACAGAGATGTGGGGTGACTGTTACTACACCCCACAGGAGGACTCCTTTGATTCCACTGCTCGGGCTCTTACCCGTGGGTCTGTGGTTCCGATGGAGGTTTCCTCGGACGAGGAGGACCCCGCTGAGAATCCTGATACGGTCCCCCCTCCTTTGAGGGACTGACTTTACTGGTAGCTACTGATGGCTACCAGTGGTTTATTTTGGGGGCCTGATGTTTTGTATTTTGGTGGGCTGTATATTTTGATATTCTGGGGGATGTATATGTAAAATCCTTTAGGGCAGGTATTGTTGTGCTTTTTGGAAATTTTTAGGCTTGTATTTAAAGTACAGTTGATATCAATATATATATATATATATATATATGCATGTTATCCAAGTGTGAGTTTTATTTCCTGTCTTACCCTTTATTGTTGTTTAAGTTCGTCACTTAGCTTATTAACAAAAAAAAAATTATGCCGTTTTTGCTCACATATTAAAAATGTCGAATAAGCTAATTTTAAACTAAATAAACCGAGTCTTTATTTAGAAAAATTTTATTTTCCGCATTTTTGTTTTGATTTGATAATGTGACGCTCCCTCCCAAAAAGGGGCGTTGCATTAAGTTGGTATCAGAGCCCCAGTTTATGTTACTTTGGGTCGTGTGTATGAGCCTGTCTTATTTGTGCTGTGTGGATCTCTGTGATTGGTGTTTTGAATGAATCCCTCTGACTTTCCTTATGTTTTCGGTAATCTGGTTTAAGAGAAAAGCAAGATGGCAAGAGGCGGAGAAATGGCAGCTGTTATAGAAGCGATGCAGAGGATGGCGGAAGTCATCACCCAACAGAACGAACGTGCTGCTCAGCAACAAGAGAGAGTTGCTCAACAACTCAAGGCGACTGCCGATGCATAGAACTTAGCAGAATTTCGTCGCCACAACCCTCCACAGTTCAAGGGAGAATTTGATCCAGACAAGGCTAGTTTGTGGATCAAAGAACTAGAGAAGGTTTTCCATGGCATGAACTGTGTCGAAGATAAGAAAGTGAACTACGCTACTTTTATGCTTGTGGGCAATGCCGAAGATTGGTGGGACGGAGCTCAGAGAGCACTGGAAGCCTAAGGAACTGACATCATGTGGGACGTGTTCAAGAACAAGTTCTTGGACAAGTACTTTCCTGCAAGCGCAAGACA
Source organism: Ormosia emarginata (assembly GCA_029884605.1). Lineage (NCBI taxonomy): Eukaryota > Viridiplantae > Streptophyta > Magnoliopsida > Fabales > Fabaceae > Ormosia > Ormosia emarginata. The sequence goes on along the minus strand of JAQQTP010000074.1, from coordinate 17,228,297 downwards.
TGCGAAAGAAATGGAGTTCCTTAACCTGAGACAGGGGAATATGACCATTAGCGAGTATGTGGCCAAATTTGAGAATTTGGAGAAATTTTCAACCCATTTTCAGCATCAACCAGATGAAGCTTGGAAGTGTTGGAAATTCACTGAAGGACTAAGGTACAAAGTGAAGAAGGCTGTGATCACTTTGAAAATTAAGGTGTTCTCAGAACTGTTGGACACATACTGTGAAGTTGAGGCCTTAGAGCAAGCTAGAGACTCGAGGAGCAAGAACTTTGGGCCTGCGAGGTTCCAAAGGGGTGGAGGCAATAGTTCAAACCGCTTCCTATAACGCCCCAATTTTTAGAAAATATTCTGAATGTACTGTTTTCTGTTTTTCATGCTTTTGTATGAATGACCGCTGTGTCCCTATTTTTCTGTTCTCGATTTTTGTATGAAAACAATTACGATAATACAGGCTCAAATTTTATTTGATCGTTTTACGTAATTTGTTTCGAGACGGAAAAATAAAAATTTTTCTGAGCTACTGTATTAATTTTTCTGAAAGATATACAGCTATATAATACTGCTGGATATTTTATTTGAACGTTTTGGACGATTACCTACGTTGTGGGAAAAAATGGGAAAATGACCGTTACGTCCCGAACGTACTGTTTTCGCTATTTTTGCTGTTTTTAATTGTTTTCTTCTTGATTTAATGCCTGAAAATACTGTCTGTGATTTTATATGGACTTTTTGTGTGATTTGCTCCGAGGCAGGAAAATAATATTTTCCGGGCCGGGGAAAATCTTATTTTATTATTTAGAATTGGGGGATCTTACTTAACCCGATTCTGAATGAGACTAAAAATAATCTTTTAATTTTTAGATTTAATCACAAATAAAATAATTTTATATTATTATAATATTATTTTATTAGTCAAGATAATTTAGTGACAAGTGGACCCTAAATATTTTGCGGGACCCACAATTAGTAGAACGGTTAGATCGGTAGCTTAATTAATCACCGTAAGCAGTAGAACTTTCCAGAACAGGCTGACTCAGCTAGCTGACTCAGCAGAGAATTTAATGCACTGTGTGACTAAGCAATGTGAGTCACCAAGAGCCAACCAATAGGAATCAAGCTTGCTCACCAAGACTTAATCCTAGCCTTTCATGCATCCAATGGCTTGGATGAAGCCAAGCAAGGTGCCCACCTTGCACCTCACTTGAGTGCTATGGCCAAGAGGTCTTGGAAGACCAATCCTCACTTTGATTTTCATGCATTCTCTCTTCTCTCTCTTCCAAAGAAAACCTAGCCACCATTGTTGTTCATTTTTCTCCTTCCATTCGGCCAAGCTTGTTTCTTGACCATCCAACCATCCAAAAATTTTTCTAACCAAGTTTCCTTAACCTAAACACTATTCTAAGAACTTTTCTAGTTGGAAGTTTCTTCAAAATCTTCCATTTAGGGCTTGGAAATCAACCTTGTAAATTTGACCTAGAAGGTGAAATATCATATTTTTCTTTTCTCTCTTCTTTTTCAAAGTTCTAAGCCATGATTTCTCCATGGTTTAGCTTCTTTTTCATGGTTAATAACATGTAGATTTTATTTGAGATTTTTAGGTATTTGGTGGAGTGAAAACCGAACCATAGGAGGTGTGAAAGCTAATCATTTGTCTTCATTTAAGGTAAGAGGAAGACAATTCTTATCATCCCTTGATGGTGGTAAGAAGATGGATTGTTTGTAGAATCCATAAGGATTCGGTTGTGGTGTGTTTATTGATGTGTATTTATTAATTTTTGTGGTTGCTAGTTGCTTAAGTGTTGTATGTTAGTAGCTTTCTTGTTTGGTGATTGTAATAATTTTGCATGTCTATTAGCTTTTGATTGTATGTCTATAAGCTTTAATTTAGGTTTTATGTGTTAGAAATATTTTGCATGTGTTAGAAATATAAATGCATGTGTTAGAATTGTATGATAAGGTATAAGATGTGAATAACATGTGTAAATTTGCATGAGTGTTCCAAAGAACACATTCCCTAGTTCACGGCAATGACAAAGTGTGAGGACCAAAATGTTCTCTTAATTTTTCCTAAAGTGTAACTTAATTAATTAGGAGAAATAAGAAGGTTTCAAATTGATTTGATCAAAGAAAAGGAATTTAGAAATCAAATGGTAAAGATTTAGTAAATTTTGGGCCAACATGCCTAAAGAATTTATTTGACTCAAAATCATTATTTTATAACATGATTTAATGAACTTAGTTAAGATAATACCTTTGACATGATTTAGAAATCAAATAAAGAAGTTTTACGAAATTTGGCCAACGTGCCAATATAGGTTATCATGGTTTCTAAACTTAGTTTCAAAACCTTTTTCAATCAAAAAGAGACAATACAAGTTAAGAAGAAATTTTCTATAATAATTTTTGAAGAAACAAATTGAGTAGAATTAAGCTTAAAGGATTAAAACTAGTAATTTTATTATTAGGAAGTAAAATACAGAAATTTTGAGAAATTTTCTAACATATAGCTCACTTTAGGTTTTGAAGCATGTTAGAGATTTCAAAAAGAATTAAATGATATGGTTAAAAATTAGGTAAATGGAAATTTTATGGATAAATTAGGAAACCATTATTATGATATTCTAAACAAAATACTGTCAATTTTTAGTAAAAATGAACCAATAAGATAGTAAAAATATCCTAAAGATAGTATGCGGTATGAAAAATTACTCTACGTAGTTTAAATGTACTAAGTACTATTTCTGTTTGTTTAAACAGTAATTTTAAGGGCATTCAAATAAGAAAATGATTTAAAAATCCTACGCGATTGAGAAAACGTATTAAAAATGCTACGCGATTTAAAAAAAATAGAAAAATATCTTTACCCGATTTTTAAACGTTTGTAAAAACGACGGAATTATGAAAACGCGATAAAATTTCTACGCGATTGACCGTTACTATCTTTATACTGTCGGGAAAATGTGAACCCATACAGGCTTTTTGAAAATCTATTTGCTGTCGGGAAAATGTGAACCCGTACAGGCTTTTGAAAATTTATATGCTGTCGGGAAAATGTGAACCCGTACAGGCTTTTGAGACTATATCTGCTGTCGGGAAAATGTGAACCCGTACAGGCTTTCCATCTATCTGTTATGTGTGCCATGTATTTGGTGGATTGGTTGACGAGACGAATCACATCGTGTTGTCGATGCGATAAACGTAGTGTGGTTCATTATTCTAATGAACTTGGAGACTTTAGTGTACGGGATCCCACATGTGGACAGTTGGTAGCTCCGCTGGGCCGTGGTAAACCGATAGCACACTATGGTACTCGACATACACTATATTTAATCAAGATTTGTGAAATCTAGTAGTACATTTGCCTGTAGTGCCACAACGTGAGACCGTGAACTACACCACGCCTGGATTGATGGATTCCTGTGTCGTGGGGCTATAGACGCAACGTGTGACCGCGGAATAGTTGGTGGGGCAGCCGTGGTACTAATAGATTTTACGAATCATTCCTCTCTCTGATACTTGTGTTATCTTTAGCTCCATGGAGTAGGATTTTGTCATATTATTTATCTCTATCTCTATTTGTTTCCATCTTATCTATTTATTGTTTATCTGTATCTTATTTATTTATTTTATCTGGTTACTGTTACTATATTTGGTTATTATATCTTATCTGTTTATTCTTATCTTTCTTATTTTATCCGTGATGTTTTATCGTGGTGTGATATATTGTTATGATATCTAAATTTTACTCCAATCTGTTATTATAACATTAAAGCTTTTTGTATTGCATGAACCGTATATATGTTGTTTGTCGTCTTCTTATTGGCCATGTTGTGATGATTTTATGTTGTCTTACCTCTTGGTTATATGTATTTTCTGTTTATTTATTTTACGCGGTAAAGACTTCGAGGAAGAGGATCAGCCTATTGAGATCGTATACCCTGAGGAGGAGGAAGATCAACAGGCAGACGACCGGTTTACGATCAAGAACCATCCGATCATCCATATCCTCTGGATTGAGTGTGTGGGATGGCGACGCCAGGATTTTTGGGATTCATAGAGCTGGTATTTCATGGAGGTGCTCTGGCTTGGCATTTACGAGGCGATCGTGACTCTGTGACGTATGCGGACGTGTGACCGTGATCCTACGTCATCGTTTTGATGAAGAGCCCGTCATGACTACGACACTTTTTCTCGCACTTAGAGTTACCTTTATCCATTAGGCGTTATTGGGGTGCCGAAAACCCCGAGCCTAGTGAGATAAGCATCGTATCGATCGCGCGATCCCGTTATCGCCGTGTGTCGAGACATCCGGATATCTATCTCCCGATGATCATTTTCGGTGAGAGTGATCCATCGAGGATTAGATAACCATGATGTTTTTTTTGGGCGCGTCGGCAGTATGTACGTATATATTAACTCTTTTATTGCTTTCTTTACTTGTTTTTGTTTAAATAGTTGTAGTCTTAGTTGTAAATTATTTGTACAGTTTATAACTTAATCATATGTATATTATCAGTAATGATGTTTTTTTTTTTATTTCGTATTTTCCGCATTATCTTTTTATATCATATTTCTGTCTATCAGGAATTATTTTACAACCCGTAATAATATTTAACAATTGTTTCACAACTTGGGTAGATTTTATTTCTATTTCTTTTATTTTCTTTTATGTGTGACATCCTCCAAAGGGATGTTACACTTCCAAAAGAAGCCTTATTCCCGACCAACAGGAAACCCGCAACAAACTGGTGGAAGTTCTGGTGGAGGTTCCTCTGGGAACCGGACTAGTCAGAATGTGATATATCCCTCCAAATGCCTAAAGTGTGGGAAGAATCATCTCACGAGAGACTGCACGATCAAGGGAATCATCTGCTTCAGATGTGGCAAACCGGGCCACGTGTCCAGAGACTGCAATTAGACAAAAGCTGAACCTTCAGTCAATGTAACTCGAGCCAAGAAATCGCAAGCTGGAGGTCGAGTCTACACCATGAGCGGAGCTGAAGCCTCCGAATCCGAAGACTTGATTTAAGGAGAAGGCACCATAGAAGGTAATCTTTTAAAAGTACTGTATGACTATGGGGTAACCCATTCTTTCGTATCATATGACTGTGTGCTACGACTTGGCTTACCTATGTCTGAACTGCCTTTTGATTTGACTGTTTCAACCCCTACTGATAAACCGGTAGTTACTACCAAAGTCTGTTTGAAGTGTCCCCTAACTGTTGAAGGTCGAATCTTTTCTGTCGATTTGATCTGTTTACCCCTTTCACAATTAGATATCATCTTAGGGATGGACTGGTTATCTTCCAACCATGTTCTATTAGATTGCTCTAGAAAGACCATAGTTTTCCCTGTGGATGAAGATTCTAGATATTTGACGGCCAACCAAGTATTAGCTTTCTTGAAAGAAGGAGCTCAAGGATACATGCTGCTATCTTCTTTGAAAATCGAGAACGAGGCTGATCTGAGTACTATTCCAGTGGTGAAGGAGTTTCCTGAAATCTTCCCCGAAGAGGTACCTGGTTTACCACCGACGCGCGAGATAGAGTTTGCTATTGACCTTGTACCGAGAGCTGGTCCCGTGTCTATAGTACCATATCGGATGTCGCTAACGGAATTGGCAGAACTTAAGAAACAACTAGATGAGCTTTTGGAGAAACAGTTCATCAGGCCGAGTGTATCACCCTGGGGAGCGCCAGTGTTGTTGGTTCGAAAGAAGGACGGTACCTCGAGACTATGTGTGGACTATAGACAGTTAAACAAGCTGACGATCAAGAACAAGTATGCACTCCTAAGAATCGACGACTTGATGGACCAACTGAAGGGAGCAGCAGTATTTTCGAAGATTGATCTGAGATCTGGGTATCATCAGATAAGAGTGAAAATGGAGGATATACCCAAGACTGCTTTTCGTACCCGATACGGTCATTACGAATACCTTGTGATGTCGTTTGGTGTGACGAATGCACCTGCTATCTTCATGGACTACATGAACAGAATCTTTCATTCGTACTTGGACAAGTTTGTTGTCATCTTCATTGATGATATCTTGATATATTCCCCAAACCGGGAGGATCATGCTGAACACCTCAGCATAGTTCTCCAGATTCTGAAAGAGAAGGAACTGTACGCCAAGCTGCCGAAGTGTGAGTTTTGGCTAGATGAGGTGAAGTTTTTAGGCCATGTGATCTCGAAGGAAGGGATTGCAGTGGATCCGTTAAAAGTAGAGGCAGTGCTACAGTGGGAACAACCGAAGTCAGTGACGGAGATTCGTAGCTTCGTGGGTTTAGCCGGATATTACAGAAGATTCATAGAAGGATTCTCCAAAATTGCTGGACCGCTCACTCAACTGACAAAGAAGGATAAGGCTTTTGAATGGACTGATAGCTGCGAGCAAAGTTTCCAAGAGTTGAAGAAACGGCTGACCACCTCACCCGTATTGGTACTACCTGATCCGAATGAGCCATTCGAGGTGTACTGTGATGCTTCCTACCAAGGATTGGGGTCTGTTCTTATGCAACATAGAAGAGTGGTAGCTTATGCTTCACGATAGTTGTGAGTGCATGAGAAGAACTATCCGACACACGATTTGGAGCTGGCAGTTGTGGTTTTTGCTCTAAAGATATGGAGGCATTTCCTCTATAGACCAACGTTCAACATCTTCAGTGATCACAAGAGCTTGAAGTACTTGTATGACCAGAAGGAGCTGAACATGAGGCAACGAAGATGGTTGGAATTCTTGAAGGACTACGACTTTCAACTGTTGTACCACCCTGGCAAGGCGAATGTCGTGGCTGACGCCTTGAGTAGGAAGACCGTCAGTGTTTCCGCCCTGATGATCAAGGAAAGAGAGCTTATCGAACGGTTCAGAGTTGTTTGGTCGTTTGTAGAGTTGAAACCGGGAAAAATTTGTATGAATATGGTTACCATCTCGAGTGAGCTAATGGATGACATACGGGAAAAGCAGAAGGTTGATGAATTCTTGCAAGAAGTGAGAGAGCTAATGAAGCAAGGCAAAGAAATGAAATTTGAGGAAGGAATGGATGGAATTCTGAGATTTTGAGGTAGAGCTTGTATTCCCCGTGACCAAGGGCTTAGACAATATATTGTGGATCATGCTCACACCAGCAAGTTGAATATGCACCCAGGGATAACGAAGATGTACCAAGACTTGAAAAAGTTATTTTGGTGGCATGGAATGAAGAGTGACGTCACTAGATGTGTATCGACTTGTCTAGTTTGTCAAAAAGCCAAAGTGGAACATCAAAGACCCGCAGGATTGCTACAACCATTGTCTATTCCTAAATGGAAATAGGACAGCATTGCAATGGATTTTGTTGTGGGTTTGCCAAGAACAAGAAGAGGACACGACTCGATTTGGGTAATAGTTGATCGACTCATAAAGTCGGCTCATTTCCTGCCAATCAATATAAGGTACAGTTTGGAGAAGTTGACCCAACTGTACATTGGAGAGATCGTTAGACCGCATGGTGTGCCTACGAGTATTGTTTCGGATAGGGATCCGAGGTTTACTTCAAAATTTTGGCAGAGTCTACAGGCATCGTTGGAAACAAAGTTACGTCTGAGTTCAGCGTACCACCCACAAGCCGATGGACAATCTGAAAGAACGATCCAATCTCTAGAAGATTTGCTTAGAGCTTGTACTATGGAATAGACTGGAAGTTGGGATGAAATCTTACCATTGATAGAATTCACCTACAACAACAGTTACCATGCAAGTATAGGGATGGCACCCTATGAAGCCCTGTATGGACGACGGTGTCAGACACCATTGTGTTGGTACCAAGACGACGAGCGTCTCACGATTGGACCAGATATGATTCAGCAGACAACCGAAAAGGTCAAGATGATTCAAGAAAAGATGAGAACTGCTCAGAGCCGGCAGAAGAGTTATGCAGACAAGAGGAGAAAGCCTCTTGAGTTTGAAGAAGGTGAGCATGTATTCTTGAAAGTCACACCCACGATTGGGGTCGGCCAAGCTTTGAAATCTAGAAAACTCACCTAAAAATTTCTTGGACCTTACCAAATTCTTCACCAGATAGGTCCAGTAGCTTACCAAGTGGCCTTACCCCCTTTTGTTTCCAACATACACAATGTCTTCCATGTGTCACAACTGCGTAAGTATTTACCTGACCCAAGTCATGTCATAGCACCAGACACAGTACAGTTAAAAGAGAACTTGACCTATGAGGCGCCTCCTGTGAGAATCGAGGATCGACGGATGAAGCAACTTAGAGGCAAGGAGATTCCATTAGTGAAGGTGAACTGGAATGAGACGACTGGTGATGTAACTTGGGAACTGGAAGACAAGATGAAGGAGCAACATCCAGAATTATTTTGAGGTACATAAATTTTGAGGATGAAATTCCTTTTTAGTAGGGGAGTATTGTAACGTCCCGAAAAGTATCTGTTTAATCATAAATAATCATTTTACAATATTCTTGATTTTTAGGAATTTTTCGAAAATGATGAATATTTTAATATATTTCTCGTTTTACGTACACACTGAGCTGAGAATTGCTGAGGTAAGTGTAACGCTCTGGGAATTATTTATTTTACCACAAATAGTCATTTTTCAATATTTGTGATTTATGTTAATTCTTTCAGAATTTTTCAGAAACGACGAATATTTTAATATATTCCTCGTTTTGCGTGAATATTGAGCAGAGTCGGGAAAGCGACTGTAGCGCTTGAAGAATTGGAAAATTATATGACGAATAGTCGTTTTATAATATTTGCAATTTTTGGGAATTTTTCAGAAATGTCGAATATTTTAGTATATTCTTCGTTTTGCGTGCGCACTGAGCGGAACTGGAGAAACGCGATATTTTCTCTGTGAACCTGGAACTATGGACATGCCAATGGGGGATCTTACTAAACCCGAGGCTGGACACAGTTTACGAGATTTCATAGTTTTCGAGAAATTCTAACAGATAAAATAAAACAATAATGCGAAAAATTCATCTGTCAGATTAATTAAATACTGACTTCTGTCAACTATAACTATTATCCATTGGATAATAGCATGTAATAAAAATTTTATCACATTATCTAAATGCAATCTACTTTATGTCTAATCAACTCACTTTAATTCAAATTTAATATAAAATAATTAAAGCTTCTTTGAGAAGCTTTGAACAAACAATGATCAAATGACCCTTAGCTTCCAAGGGAAGCCAAAAACTCTCTCTCCCTTCTCTCTCTATGCATGGCAGCAGCAGCCCAAAAACAAGGGGGAATTAGTTTGCTTTCATTAATTCATTTTACCACACAAAATCCATTTTAACCTAAAACACTTTCTCTTTCCACATTTTCTTCTTCTTCCTTCACTTGGTTTTTCTCCTCCTTCTCTCTAGAACCCTCCACGGCCAGCCCCTCTTCTCCTAATCATTCTTCACAAAAATTACAACCAACTACATTTTCTTAATCCTCTCCTCCTCCTAAACATCTTTCTTGCTTGGAGCAACTTGAAATTCCACAATTTTCACCATCTTCTTCAAGCTTCAAGCTTTGAGTTCTTGGGTAAGTTTCTTGACTATTCCTTCCCTCTCTTCATTTTCGTGTTCATGGTCCTCTTGGTGACCATCCATGCTTTATTTTTCAAGCATTGGTGATGTTATAACAAAGTTGAAATTTCTAGGGTTTGGTGGAGTTCCCATCCGAAATTACAAGGGAGATTCCTTGGTGTTCCTTTTGTTTTCTTCACTTGGGTAAGAGGAAGACACTCCTCCTCAACCTCTATTAGCACCTAGGAACTTTGATTTTGTTGTTTGTAAGAAAAACCCTAATGTGGGTTATTCTTTAATTGGATGACTATTAAGCTTACATGTTGATTTTGTGATATTCATGACCTTGAATTGCTTGATTGTGTATATTGATTTATTGGATTGGATTGGATGGCTTGAAATGGAAGAAAATGGATATGGAGTGCCTTTAGGGAGGCCACGGTTTTGAGGGTTGAAAATTGGGTAAATTGTAGACAAGTTGTAACAAGCATGAGACTCAAATTAATCAAGTGATAAAATGGAATTTAATGGAAGGAAAATTTGAGATTGAAACCTATAGGGTGGCCACAATTTTGAGCCCAAAATTGGGGTTATTGGTGAACCAATGCAACAAGTAAAGGATTAAGTGAATTAAGAGTGTAACCTATAATGTGATAAATTGGAAAGATTTGGGAATTGAATCCCTAGAGAGGCCACGGCCTCTAAGGCCTTTTTAGGTGTAAATATGTAATTTTGGTAACTTGAAAGCATAAGTAATTATGTAATTAAAAACCTATGCAATGAGGTAGATAATTAATAAATTAGAAGAATTTAATATAATCAAAGATTACATAAATTTTAAAGGACAAAGAGTGAAATTGTCATAAGACTTAAGGTAATTACAAGTGAGTGAAGAACAAGAGAGTGTGAGGTCTAAGAATTTGAATAATTTACAAATTGTATGAAATTAAATTACCTTGGAAGATTTAACTAATTGTAAGAATTGGATTGGACATGAACCTTGAAAAGGGAAACAAATTCTAAGTTAGGATTCATAGTGGACCTACGAATGTACCAATTGATTTGATCTTTATATTATAATGTTATGGGTCCATGTGAGTGACCATTTGTATATTGATGCTTATCTTGGCCAATTGTGGCATATTATGGAATTGTATGAAATTGTGAATCATACATGTTCATGCATAGAGTCTTATGCATTTGTGAATGTCCTGTGGACTGTTATAAGGCCAAGTTGCCTAGGAGATTGAACACACCTTAGTGCGGGTGCGAGTAGACTAGTGTAGGTCATGTTTGACTTTGGGGGCGTCGGGGTGCGAGTCTTTCACAATGGGCAGTTGGTAGCTCTTCTGTCCGTGGGGCAAACCAATGCAAACACATTGACGATCCGGACCGAGACACTGTCCTATATCGTGATCTAGCATTGACTGTCTGTACAATGCCTGATGTGCATGTGGAAATTATTGATGTATAGCACTTTGGCTGCGGCAACCGAGTTGCAGACATGTCTCCTGATCTTTCTCTCCAACTGTTTGTGTCTAGCTCCATGGAGTAGAAATCTGAGTACCGTGCGTACATGCCTTTTGGGATATGAAATCATCTGATAATGACTGCTTTGTGAATCTGAACTGTTTGTTTAATGTTACGATAAATGACTACCTGGAACTGTTTATCTGCTTACTATTGAATTTACTGCTTATTACTTGGATATGTTGCTTCTAAATTACTACTTGGGCGCGTTGTGTCGCTTTGTTTCTGGCTGCTATAATTAGTAATGATGGTAGGATGTCTTACCTCTTTTCTGTATTTCTATTATTTGCTACATGTGCGTGTACTGTATCTACCGAAGACGACGGCTCGGAAACTGAAACTCCCGATTTTCCTAGCTTCTGGCCCGAGCAAGATTAGCATCTATTGCGGAGCATGGAGGCACGCATGCGCGGATTTCTGGAGATGTGCGTCTGACTTTCCTCGGAGGGCCAGAGTGCTGGCATATCAACCTGAGTTCCGATCGCTATGTCTATATGGGGGACGTATCGATTGCTTTAGCCTGGAGACGTCACGAGGTGTCGATCCTTACCTGCCATCTCAGCCTACGCTTGGAATTTTATCTGCCCATCAGAGAGATGTGGGGTGACTGTTACTACACCCCGCAAGAGGACTCCTTTGATTCCACTACTCGGGCTCCTGCCCTTGGGTCTGTGGTTCCGATGGAGGTTTCCTCGAACGAGGAGGACTCCGCTGAGGATCCTGATACGGTCCCTCCTCCTTTGAGGGACTGACTTTACTGGTAGCTGCTGATGGCTACCAGTGTTTTATTTTGGGGGCCTGATGTTTTGTATTTTGGTGGGCTGTATATTTTGATATTCTGGGGGATGTATATGTAAAATCCTTTGGGGCAGGTATAGTTTTGCTTTTTGGAAATTTCCAGGCTTGTATTTAAAGTACAGTTGATATCAATATATATATATATATGCATGTTATCCAAGTGAGTTTTATTTCCTGTCTTACCCTTTACTGTTGTTTAAGTTCGTCATTTAGCGTATTAACAAAAAAAAATGTATGCCGCTTTTGCTCACATATTAAAAATGTCGAATAAGCTAACTTTAAACTAAATGAACCTGGTCTTTATTTAGAAAAATTTTATTTTTTGCATTTTCGTTTTGATTCGATAATGTGACGCTCCCTCCCAAAAAGGGGCATTGTAGGGAGCATCAAATATGAACCAATAAAGGAGCCAAAGGAGGTCCATATTTAGCCAAAGAGGAAGAAGAGTTTAGTGGAGGAGAGGAGCTGCTCTTTGACTTCATTTCTAGTCATTAGAGGTAGGGGGACTTTGTATTTTATTCTTGTTTTCCATTTCTTCATCTTGTTCCATATGTTGGCATGATGGGGGAAAGGGGTTTGAAGGGTTGTTTTGTGAGGATGGATTATTCATCACTTGAACACCTTGGTTCCTATTAGAGTTGAATTTGGGGGTTTAGATTTTAAGGCGGATGATGGGTTCATCAATCCATGTTTTTTTGTAAGATTAAAGTGAAATAAGAGTTGCTATAGGTAGATGGACCTTGTGTGAGGTAGGAAATCACTTGGATTTGAAGTTTGAGTGGTTGGAAGGCCACTTGTTCCCAATGGAATAGTGGTTGTCTTCTGTAAAATTCTACAAAAGTTTCTGTTGCAGGGTCACGCTTAAGCATGACTGAACCATGCCTAAGCGTAGGATGATCAGTTTTCAATTTTGGTGAGATAAAGAGTGTCACGCCTAGGCGTGATGGAGCTATAACTAGGCATGGTTTCCTGGGAGTTATAGAGTTGTTGCCCTGCCATCTTCAGGCCTAGGCGTAGATGGGTGGCGCCTAGGCGTGACTTCCAGTTTTGGTCAAGTGTTGAATCTTGATGTTTTGAGGAATTCTAAGTGTTGGGACCGTTCATGTATGTCTTTTTAAGTGTGATAAGACTTTAATAAGGTATTTGTGCAATGAATGTAAATTAATTGGTTTGTTAAATATTATGATATTTAGCATCATTGTTGTTCATGCTTGAGATTGGATGAATGTAAACCAATTGGTATGCTAACTATTGTAATACTTGACATCATTGTTGTTCATTTTGGTGATTATGGATATAAATCAATTTGCATGCTAGTTATTGTAGTAATTGACATCATTGTTTTCTATACTCATTTATGGATGAGGATAAGATCCTTACCTTTGGGTGATCACACATGATTGTAAGTGAAGAGGTAACATACCTTCCCTATCATAGTAATGAGTTTAAGGATGGTCTCGGTAAAATGTCTTGAACTGGGTTCCAGTGCTTGTTTAAGACTTATGGAACCAAGTTCCTTTGTTTTGATCAAGGCTCATGCATAACATGACATTGCTATGAAATTGGTATCATAACATTATCCATTACATACTTAGGATCATGCATAGACATGAACATTAGACATAATTTGGCATAGCATGACGATTGTATGGGTGGTTGCCACCATGACATTTAAATTCATGACATGCAATTGTATAGGCAGTTGCGTATTCTTTATGATTGTAAAAAATGCTGATTTTAGAATACTTCTACTGAGAATTGTGATTTATCACCTCGATTGTGTTGCCATGTAAATCCAGGTATGAGTTCTTCAAAAGGGAAATTGAAGATGTATGAAGACTAGTGTAGTTTACAGGCTTTTATGTTGACAAAGCTTGTATATATTATACTAGATCTTTTTTGTTATGAAAGTTTATGTATTACAATGTGCCTTTGAGGCAATAAAGTGTGTGTGTGTATATATATATATATATATATATATATATATATATATATATATATATATATATATATATATATATATATAACCTTTAGTTTATAGTGGCTCTCCATAATTATTTGTATGAATGTTATGGGTTTAGTTTATAATATGAGTTAGAAGTAGCATGATTAGTATTAGTTGTTCTTATATTTATTTCCATTAACTAAACAGTTTATGTTATTATTTGAGTCATTTGAAGCTACTTTTCACCTTCTGTGTCTCAGCAAAGTACCAAAACTAACTCATTTTCTCACAAAATTAAACAGGCATATTAAGCAAGTATTATGATACCTTTGTAATGTAACATCCTCCCGAACCTAATGGTCCTAATAAGGGTTATAGAAGTTCAGTAATCCTGGTAAGAGTTATTTGTTAATTTTGGTAATTTTCTGAACCAATTTGAGCGTAATTCGGTAACTTTGAATATAAGACAATAATTAAGGTATTTGCTAAATCAATTGATATGATGGAAATAAATATGAAAAATTTATTTCTTAGCTAAGGACCATTGATAAGAATTGTAGAAAATTTTAGAAAATTGACTTAGTCTGATATTTTTAAGGACACTGACAAGGGATGTAACACCCTCTGCTGGGAGTTACATTTCAGACTAAACTTTAAAACTGAAAACAAGTTATAAAAGATTTAATATCGTAATTTACAGGTTTTTAAAATTTCTTTTCACTGATAACATAAACTTAACAAAAATAAAGAGAACATAAAACATAGCAAACTGAATGATACACAAAATACATATATACAACATAGATTACCAACAACGTAAAAATAAATACATAAGACTTACATACTCAAAAGGAAAAAGTAGCAAACCCTATGACGAGTCCTACTCATAAGCACGGTAACAAACCCAAAAAAAAAAACTCAAAGTGCTCCGAAACTAGCTGGACACGTCATACGTCGATACCTCCACAAAACTGCATCCTAACGAAACCTAGAGGATTCTGCCTCGCCTCCATCATAGGACTCAGAAGATCACCCCCAAACAAAACCCATGTGATCCCGCCTCATCTCTTTCACAGTGTTTATCAAATATAAACATAGAACAAATAGGACAATATAACAGAGGTGAGATCGCCTACATCACATACCAGCATGGCAGCAAAGAAACAGTAATGACACATAGTGCTATTGAAGTACAGAATCATCAAGTATAATCATGTTATTAATTAATAATTCAACAAATATATACATATATCACATCAATATGTCGACTGACTATGCCACAACATGTATACTGACTATACCAGAACAATATGTTTACTGATTATGCATATGCACAATGGACCAAACCCCTACTCCATGGAGCTAAAACCAACCTCAGAGAGAATGATCTAGAAGACATGTCTGTATATCATCAGTCTCAAATCAAATGCTTTAATATTATCAAAATATGCATCATGGCTTATATAAGACATTCTACACCATATCGGGAATAGGAATAGTGTATCGTCAAGATCGTCGGTGCGTTTGCATCGAAAACCACAACATAATAGAGCTACTAACTGGCCACTTGTGGAATTACTGTGCCCCGACGCCCTCAAGATCATTCATAGATCTTCACTACGTAATTCACATCAGCACAAAGGTGTAATTCAATCTCCTAGGCAAACAACCTCAACAAACATAATTTACACGACTTTCAATGCATGATCAATGACTCAATGCATAGATAATTATCAATGACATGATTTTTCACAAAAACAAGCCACCACTGGGCTAAACCATTAACTAACATTCCCGACTCCAGTACTTTGGCCCGGCAGCAAACTGTAATTTTTCTCAATCGCGAAGCACTTTTATCACGTTTCCACAATCGCGCAACACTTTTGTTACATTTTTAAATCACGTAAATGTAACACCCCAAAAATTTATAATTTAATAGTAAATAGTCATTTTATAATATTTGTGATTTTAGGAAATTTTTCTGGATTTTTCTGAGAATGTAAAATATTTTAATATTATTCCTCATTTTGCGTGCACACTGAGCGGAACCGGGAAAATGAGATATTTTTTCTGAGAACCTTGAGCTATGGAAACGTCGACGGGAGATCTTACTAAACCCGAGGTTAGACACGATTTACGAGATTTTATGTTTTTTGATATTTTTATTAGATAAAAATAAAAATTATTGTACATTTTATTATCCGCTAGACAATTAATACTGACTATTGTCAACTGTAACCATTGTCCATTGGATAATAACATGTGTTAGAAATCTTATCACCTTATCTTAATATAATCCACTTTATGTTTAATCAAATCCACTTTAATTCAAAAATACTATATTATAATCAGGCTTCTCATGGAAGCTATGACTACAAATGACTAAACTACCCAAAACATACAAGAGAAGCCACTCACCCCCCTCTCTCTCTCTTGTTGCCGCGGCATTGGAGCCCTTAGGGAGCTAAAAATTTGGCTCTTTGACTTATCACACTTTACTCCAAAAATCTATTACACAAAAACTTATCACTCTTTTCTCTTCATTTTCCTCTTCTCACATTTTTCTCTCTTCTTCTTCCTCTTCCTCTTTTCTCCATGGTTTGCAGCCCATTGGTGACCATTCTTCACTTTCTTGTTTCACTATCACTATTCCTACACTTCTCTTCTCATTCTCAACATTTTCCTTTTGGTGATTTTCTCTCAAATCCATCATCTTCACCATCTTCTTTCAAGAACAAAGCTTGAAGCTTTGAGGTAAAGCTTCCATCTTTCTTTCTTTTTCTCCTCATTAGTGACCAAGGATTCATCTTTTTCAAGGCTTTCATCTTTTTCAAAGCTTGGTTGTTAATTCTACAAGTTTGATTTTTCTAGGGCTTTGTTGGAGCTTTGGCCAAATTCCACTATCACTATCAAGGGGGTGATTTTTGTGTTCTTCCATAGGTAAGAGGGAGATTTACTCACTTCAACCTTTATTGGTAGTAAAGGAACCCTTGTGTGTTGTTGATGGAGGAATCCATAATGGATTACTCACTTTGTATGCTTGTTCTTCATGCTTTTATGTATATTTGATTTATGTGAAAGTGTTGGTTGTTTTGAATGCCTTAATGATGTTGGATTGCTTGGATTTGGTAAATGGAAAAATGTAGGGTTTCCTACCCTTTGATGAGGTCATGGTTTTGGACCACATTTTGGGGGTTTGAGATTGATTTTGTAGGAATTGAAATTTAGGTGATTAGGTGTTAAAGAATTGATGATTATGATAGAAAAACTTTGAGACTTCTTACCTTGGAGGCTCACGGCCAAGTGGCCCAATGATGAGTCCATGATGGAATTTGTGCACTAATTTGGAATTTAAGAAATTAGGTGATGGATAATTGATGAAATGATGACAAATTTTTGGACTAGAAACCCTTGGAGAGGTCTCGGTTAAGAGAGAATAAAATGGGCTATCCAAGACAATTTTTGTGTGATAATTTGAAACTTAGAAGATTAGATTAAGAAGAAATTGATTAAGGGTAAATAATGATGAAAAAAATGTAAATTTTTGGGTTCAATGACCTTTAAGGTTCATGCTAACAAGGAGATGGAGAAATTGATTGGATTCTTGTCCTTGGGAGGTTGATAATCACATATTTTATTCATTAAGAAACCCTTATGTTTAGTTATTTACACTCTTCATATTCTTAATTGATTGAGTTTGGTATGATTTTGTGAGTTTGAGCTCAAATTGGTCCTAATTGAATATTTTCAGCATTATTGAGATTTGATACTATTTCTGTATTTTGGGCATAACTTGAGTTCCTGATATCTGATAATCATGAATTTTACCTTGTAGGAAAGCTAAGAGGAAGCTCTACAACTTTGATAAAGAGCTCGAAGTCCAGAACAGATGTCTAATGGACCTAAGTTTACATGGAAGTCAGAATACGGGTTCTGTCACTAGAATCCGAACAGTGTGCACTCATAAAATCATATCTCAAGCTGTAATGATGGAGATGGGCTAAAATTTGGACAGTTGATAGTCAAGATCCAAATAAACAACTTACATGAAGAACACTTTTTGAAAAAATGAAGTCTAATAGGTCAGTTTGAGCCTGCAAGTTGGAACAAAGGTGCTGAAGTTGGGTTTGAGTGACCTGTGGTATTTGGGCCATATCTTGGGCTGTAGGAAGCCAAATTGGACGATCCAGATATGCATGTTATAGCCAAGCCAAAGATCTACAACTTTCATGAAGAGTACTTTTTGTGGATCGGAAGTCTAGTTGGTCGTTTTTGGCTTCCAAGTCAGACACGAAATTTTCGTCCTCAACCACCCACTCATCCATCCACTAATCCACTAATCCACTCACCCACTCATCCACTAATCCACCCACTCATCACCACTCAACCACTCCACCCACTAATCCACTAATCCACCCACTCATCCATCCACTCACCTATTCATCTCCATAATTTCCCACTCACCAAAAGTCCTTTGGCATTTTCCACTCAACCAACCCACTTAACCATTCCACTCACTCATCCACTAAACCAATCCACTAAACCAACCCACTCAAACACTCCACTCACTCACCCACTCATCCACCCACTTCCCTTTGTCATTTTGTTACCCTAGACTTCTATAAAAGGCACCATTGGTTATCATGAACAAGTTGTATTCTCCTTCATTTCTCTCATAGTTTCTTCTTGTTTCGTCATAGTTTCTCATAGTTTTTGTATATTTTGATGCTCCCCTTCATGGCAATGGAGGGCTAAGCTACTTTGGGTCAATTTAGAACTCTTGAAGAGATTGTGGTTTGGATTCTTGAGACCTTGGTTATGTATTGTATTTGATTTGTAATTGAATTCCTCCTTTTTTCTTCTTTTTCTTCTTCTTGATCTTGAATGCATGAATGGTGATTCTATTTATGTTGATCTGATTGATCTTGGTTTAAGATTGAGATTTGTGATGAAACTTAGAACTGATTGATCTAAACTAATAACATAAATGAAGATTGAGATTTGTGATGAAACTTAGAACTGATTGATCTAAATTAATCACAGAATTGAAAAGGTTAGGTTACTGATTTGTGCCTAAGTTAATTGAATTCGGTACTTGAAATTAACATAGATCTTCATGAATGGTGCGATTGCATGATTTGTGTTTATCACTTGTTAATTGAATTCTAGACGATCGTCTAGTATGAATTTTGGATTTGATGCAGAGATCTCGGTTAGATCCAAATTAACAATTCAATTGCGCTTCAAGTGTTCTATGAAGGGTCTATGATTGAATCCACCCAATCTTGGATAGGTTTCTAAATTGACTGCTCTTTAATTGTTATTTCTTCCTTTAATTTTGTTAAGTGCGATCTTAAATTGTCAAACCCCCCTTTTTGCTAACTTTCACTTGATTTGATTAAATTGCATTTACGATCCTTGAGGAGACAATCTGGTGTTGGTCACTATACTACAAGTTTAGGTAATAACTTCAGTTATAATTTTGACTGAGTTCGGCGCTCGCCAGAGGTTCATGGCCTCTAGGGCTTTATTGGCTAAGATTTACGTATCAAGATGAAACTTAGGTGAATAGGAAATTTAATAAGCTATTATGGATTCATAAGATGGAAAAATGAAGGAAGGAGACTTACTTGATAACTTAGAGTAATTTTAGACTTGCGAAAAGAACAAGAGTGTGAGTGAGACTTAGAAAGCCTTATAATGATATTCTAAGTGAGTATGATTAAATTCAAAGTAAAGAACATGGCTAATTAAGAGTACTAAAGATTTAATGAGAATTACAAGAGGATTCCCCTAAAGAGGATTAGTGATAAAAGTCTTGGAATGAAAATGTAACCTAGGGTTGAATTCTTATAATTATATGTTATTGTTGAAGATTTAAATGTGTATGTTGTTGATAATTGCATTGGCCAGTTATGGCATGGTTATGAGAAAGCATACCACTGTGAAATATAAATGAATATGTTGATATGTAACTTGACCAAATTGTGGTATTGTTTCATGAGAAGTATATTATTGATGAATATATATGATATGTAATGTTTATGAGAAACCTATTATTGATGAATATACATGATGCATATTGAGTCATCATACATTTATGAATGTCCGTTGGACTATATTGTAAAGGCGGTGCATGCCTAGGAGATGGAATTACACCTTAGTGCGGGTGCGAGTAGACTAAGCGTGGGTCATGTTGTTGACCTTAGGGGCGTCAGCGTGCGAGTGTTCCACATAGACAGTTATGAGCTCCTCTATGCTGTGGGATAGACCGATGTAAACACACCGACGATCCAGACCAAGACGCTATCCTATATCGCGATCTTGTTGAGAGTGCCATGTATAAGCCATGTTGTGCAAAAGATTATTTTTATGACGAGCACTTTATTTTAAGGCTAACGAGATATTAGCATGTACTCCTCGATCATTCTCTTCGAATGTTTATGTCTAGCTCCATGGAGTAGGATTTTGGTACCATGTGCACGTGCATAGTGAGTCAGCATATCATCTGGCATTTACACATTTACCCATTTTCATGATGATGAAACTATTGTTCATTTATATGATGATTGGACTATTGCTTTAAATGAGGCTATGATTATTTGAACTGTCTTATTGTTTATTATTTGAGACTCTGTGACTGTTTATTTTATTGTATGTCACTATTCCTATTTCATATTGTTGCCTTGCTATGTGGCCGTTCTACGTCTTTCTGTTTTCTTACTACCGTATTGGTATTGAATGCTGAGTGTCTCACCTCTTTCCTGTATCCTTGTATTTCTGTTTTATATTTATATTTGATAAAAGATTGTGAGGAAGAAGATGAGGGACCACACCCTTACTGATTGGATTGGGCTGATTCACTATTTTCGATATGGCGTCTAGACTAGATTTCTTCGGTTACGTACGGGTGCAACTTCATGGGAGCATTGATGCCTGACGTGTGGAGTGGGACACTGAGCGTCACATATATAAGGATTGCAGCTTTGTCTGCTAGTAGTACCTATCCCAGGGTCACTACTTTCCCCTTTAGTGCTTCTGTACTCATCATCTTTTATTTGAATATGTAAGTATTATGTCTCGTGTTACAAGTGTTTTGTGTTAAGGACGAATACATTATATATGAAATATGTTTCTCCTTCAGTGGTTGTATTTTATGTGGTTGGATACTAAATATGCTTCATTCGGAGCTCATATTTTCTATTCATGTATAATAGAAATTTTTGAAAAGATTCTTGTAGAGACTGTGACACGCTTGGATTTAGTGACTGTGGTGTAATGACGATTGGACCGTAGTTATTAGATTTAGGGGTGTTATAGTAAATATTTTCAAATGCTTTCTCAATTGCGTAATAATTTTTAAACATTTTCTCAATCGCGTAATTCAAAATTCAACATTTTTTTAATACCAAAGGTTTTATCACTATTTTTCAATTGTGTAAAACGTTTATTGACTTTCTAAACTTAATCTTGAAACTTTCCAAGTTTAATATAAAATTTGAACCTTATTGTAACACCCCAAATTTAATAATTATAGTATAATTGTCATTATACCACAGTCACTAAATTCAGGCTTACTACTAAGCGACAACGCATTTCCAAATATTACCATTATGCGTATATAGAAAATATGAGCCATGAATGAAATACGTATAGTACACAACTCCAAAATACATCTATCGAAGGAAAATACATTCTAAATATATATATAAAACGCTCGGTGCCTCGGTCGACACGCCAGGCATCAATGCCCCAGAGAAGCTACATCTGCATGTAACCCAAGAAACCCCATCCAGACACCATCACAAGGATTAGAAAGTCAACCAAAACAAAATCCAGATGATTCAACCTCATCCCCCTTCACGGTCTTTATCAAACATAAACATAAAACATGACAACAGAATAAAGAGGTGAGATCCCTTACATCACATACCAAAATGACAGTAAAGAAACAATAATGACAATAATGCCATACAAATATATCATCAACAGATATAATCATATTATCAATTAACAAATAATTCAACAGATAGTTCAACAGACAATTATTATATCATATCCATATGCTAACTAAATGTGCATATGTTCAATGGACTATATGTTGACTGACTATGCATATGTAAAATGGACCAATTTCCTACTCCATGGAGCTAAACACAATTTCGGAGAGAATGATCTAGAAGACATGTCTGTATCTCGTCAACCTCAATTCAAGTGCTTCAATAATTTCTCAATTTGTGCATCACGGCTTATACAAGACAATCTACGCCAGATCGTGATTAGGAATAGGGTCTCGGCCTGGATCTTTGGTGTGTTTGCATCAGTCTGACCCACGGCACAATGGAGCTACCAACTGACCATTATGGGAAACCCGCACCCCGATGCCCCCAAGGTCAACAAGTGACCTACACTATGCGCATCGCACCCACACTAAGGTATAATTCATCTCCTAGGCATACAGCCTTAACCAACACCATCGGTAATAATGCATGATCAATGACTCAATGCATAAATGGATGATCAATCATAAGTCTTTACACAAAATAAGCCACCACTAGGCTTAACCATTTCAATGATGCCTTCAACTCCGACATATTGGCCCAATAGTAATGTTTCCTCGACCGCGAATACTTTTAATATTTTTCAATCGCATAAAATATTTCTTGACATTTGAAACTTAATTTGAAACCTTCAAGTTTAACATAAAATTTAATCTTAATTTCAACATTCTTCCCACTAAAATTCCTCTAGGCAATATTTCCCAATGTTTTCACAAAATCTATATAAATTTTAATTTAATCAAACATTATAGGATAAAATCTTCAAATGTGCTCAAAATCCAGAAGAACGAGGTATACGTTGGTATCCCCAACGTGCTCAAAATCCAAATGAATAAGCTATACGTTAGAAACTCCAAGTTTCAAACTTATTTTCCATCATCATGGCCAAAGAAATCACTTTTTGCCCCAAACTACAATTTTATTCATTTCCTTTTTTCCACCTTGTGAATCTTTAATTAATTCATTGTCACTTAATCATCTAAGTTCACAATTAATAAAACATTTTTGATTTGGATTATCCAAAATAGGCATTATGGCTGTGAGCCCTAATGGTCATTGGGACTAAAAAGATTCTTTCCATTTCAACATGATGCATAACATGTAATATACTTCAATCATCAAATCACACTATGGCATGTTCATGCATAACATCAAGGCTATAGAATCACATAAAGTAAATAAGGAAATCATATAAAGCAAATAAGCATAAATCATCACATAAAGCAAATAGGCACAAAAAAAAAATCAAATCCTTACAAGAAAGTGAATGAATCCTCACATGGATTTTTTAACCACAAACATCAATTTCGTTTCTCACCACCAAACTTGGTTGATGAGGGTAATCTCCCTCTTACCTTAAGAGAAGATCAAAAGAACTCCTTGGCGCCTCCTTTGAAGCCAACGTCTTCCACCAACAATCAAACCCTTGAGACAACAAGCATATACATATTAGATTTAAGGCTTGAAAAGGAAAGACCATTGACCAAAATGATGGTCTTGAACATGAAAAAGAAAGAAAGAAAGATCAAAATCTCACCTTAAAAGCTTTAAGTTAGGGTTTGAAAAAAGATAATGAAGATGAGAGAATTAGATGATGATCACAACATTGAAAATCATTGAAAGGGTGTGTAGATTCAAGAATTATAATTAATTGGAGCAAACAAAATAGAAGAGGGAATTGGAGGGTTATGGCCATGAGCCACTAGAGAGAAAATGAGAGAAGAAAAGTGAGAGAGAAAAAGTGTGTAGCTTTTTCTTTGTTTCTTGAAGGTTGAATGAAACTAAATGATGATAAAAAAATGAATAAAAACTTGCCCAAGAAGCCTCTTGGTCGTGGGCTTCTCCAAGGAAGAGAGAGAAATGCAATGCTTCTCCATTAAGTTTTTTCTAAAGCTTGCTCAGGAAGCTAGTTTTCTATTGGTTCACTTTTTGGAAAGTCAACAAGTGATGTCATGTAAGTGATGTCACATAGATGATGTCATCAAGGAAAACTTTTAGAAAAAGATGACTAAGATCACATCTAGAACCATCCACAACAAGCTATTATCCATTTGACAAAAGTTACAGTTAACAAAACAATGTTTATTGTCCATTGGATAATAGAACGTACGCTGATTTTATTTTTCAGATAATGAAAATTAGTAAACTGTATCCGGCTTCGGGTTTAGTAAGATCCCTTGGCCCCGTTTCATAGTCCAAAATTTTTCGGCTTTAGAAAAATTTTATCTTTCTGGCCCTGCATAACGTGCACAAAAATTGAGAAATATAATAAAATAATCAAAATTACCCAAATAATTCACAAAAATTCATAAAAATTATAAAAAATATAAAAAACATATATAACAATAATTAAGCAATTTTCAAGGTCTTACACTTATTTTCAATATTTTCTTACTAAGTCTTCTCTAAGTGATATTTTCTAACCTTTTTCACAAAATCTATGTTATTTGAATTTAATCAAACATTTTAGAACAAAATCTCTTTCTTTTTCATTGCATTTACTAAAACATCTCTTAAATAAAATACTTTAAATTTTAAACCATCTTTCAAACTTATTTCAATCTCTTTTACTAAAAACCCTTTTAAATAAAATACTTTAAAATTTTACACTATCTTTCAAACTCATTCTCTATGATCATGGCCGAAAATCCATTCTTTTCAATTGATAAAAATTTTGTTCATTTCATTTTCCATTTTATAAATCCTTAATTTAATTCCTTGTCATCTAATCATCTAAGTTCATAATTCATAAATCATTTTTGCCTTGGATACCTTATTTAGGGCATGATGGCCGTGAGCCTCAATGGTCTTTGGGACCAAAATTTTTCATCCTTCTAATATGATTCATAGCATGCAACATATTTCAATAATCAAATTCCTAGCATGACAAGTTCATGCATATTATCAAAATCATAAAATCACATAAAGCAAATAATCACAAATCATTAAAAATCATATAACCAAGCGAATAAATCCTCACTTGAATTTTTCACTTACAAACATCAACTTCATTTCTCACTGATAATCACATATTTTATTCATTAAGAAACCCTTATGTTTAGTTATTTTCACTCTTCATGTACTTAATTGACTGAATTTGATTATGTTTTGTAAGTTTGAACTCGAATCGGACTTAATTGATTTTTTCAGCATTATTCGGGTCTTATACTGTTTCTGTATTTTAGCCATATCTTGAGTTCTAAATGTCTGATAATTATGAATTTTACCTTGTAGGAAAGATAAGAGAGAGCTCTACAACTTTGATGAAGAGCTCAAAGTTAATTTCAGACATCTAGTGGAGCTAATTGGGCATGGAAATCAAAATACGGGATTTGTGACTGGAACCCGAACAGTGTGTAGTAACCATAACATAATTCGAGTTTGGGCATATAAAATGGGCTGAAAATTTGTAATCTGAAAGTTAAGACCCATATATACAACTTTCATGTCAAGCACAAAACTTGATTCGGGCTCCTTGATGGAGATATTGGGTCTGAAAGTCAAAACAGAGGTGTTGAAACTGGTCCTGAACAGTCTGTAGTAATTGAGTCATATCTTGGGCTGTAGGACGAATTTTTGGGTGTTTCCAGAGCCATTGGAAAGCTTAGACAATTTCCTAGAACTGTCATGAAGACCACTTGGCTCAGAAATGACGAAATCAATGAGTTCAGCAATAAAGAATTTCGGAGACAAGGTAGCTCACCTACTCACCCACCTACTCACCCACCTACTCACCCACCTACTCATCCACCTACTCATCCCATCTACCCATCTACTACTACTCTGAATCCTCTATAAAAGGAAGCATGTGGAGAGCTCTAGGAACACACACACTTGGTGTTAGAAATAGCTTTTCATAGTTCTCGTATATTTTTCCTTCATTGTAATGGAGAGCTAAGTCACTTCTAGTCAATTCGGGACTCTTGAAGAGATTGTGGCTTGGATTCTTGAGACCTTGGTTATGTAATGTATTTGATTTATATTTGAATTCCTCTTCTCTTCTTCTTCTGTTCTCTTGATCTTGAATGCATGAATGGTGATTCTGTTTATGTTTGATCTGATTTGATCTTGGTTTAAGATTAAGTATTGTGATGAAATTTAGAACTGATTGATCTGAATTAATCACATAACTGAAGATTGAGATTTGTGATGAAACTTAGAACTGATTGATCTAAACTAATCACGTAATTGAAGAGGTTAGGTTACTGATTTGTGCCTAGGTTAATTGAATTCGGTGCTTAAATTGACATATATTTACATGAATGGTGCGATTGCAGATTTGTGTTTATCACTTGTCAATTGAATTACTGACGATTGTCTAGTATGAATTACGGATCTGATGCAGAGATCTCGGTTAGATCCAAGTTAACCATTCAAATGTATTTCAGGTGTTTGTTGAAAGGTCTATGATTGAATCCACCCAATCTCGGATAGAATTCTGAATTGACTGTTCTTTTAATTGTTATTTCTCTTTAAATCCTGTCACTGCGATCCTTGAACCATCAAAACCCCCCTTTTTCTAACTTTCACTTGATTTGATCAAATTGCATCTATGATCCTTGAGGAGACGATCCGGTGTTGTTCACTATACTACAAGTTTAGGTAATAACTTCGGTTATAATTTTGACTGAGTTCGGTGCTCGTCAAAATTTTGGCGCTGTTGCCGGGGACCTCGTAGGTGTAATCTTTTCATTTTGAGTAACCTTACTAATTTTTGTTTTTTCTTACCTATTCTAACAGTTATTTTTCATTTACTAACATTGTTCATACCATACTAATGTTTTTATCTTAGCTTTTGAATTTTTCTGATTTAGGAAAGATGGAAAACAGGTGTTTATGGGTAACTATTGCAATTTTCGAACTGAAACATGCCCAGAATGAGCTGAAACTTGGTCGGTTGCAGGAAAACACTTTCGATAAACAAGACTCATAATACTGTGAGGTCACCCCTGGTTTTTCGAAATTCTATCATTTAGACCACTTTTTCAATTTTTTATTATTTTTTATTGCATTTTCTAGTTTCATTTTTATGTAGATTTTGTTCTGTGTTGATTCTATAATTTTTAAAAATGTTTAGACATATTAACTAGATTTATTTTTGCATATTTTGAGTGTTGTTTAGTGTATTTTGCTTAGTTGCAGTTTTTGTGTTTTTGTGCTTTAGTTGATGCATGACTAGGTCCAATCGATATCTTGCTTGATCTTGATCCCGAGATTGATAGGACCTTGCATAGATTAATTAGATCTCGTGTGATAAATTCCAGAGTTAATTCGAACCTAATTTTGGGAGTGAACCCGATAACTTAAGTAATCCCGAAATCATGGCCGATAACATGCATAATAGAACCCTTAAGGAACTTGTTGCTCCCCGATGTATCTTACCAATCTTTGTGCATTCAATATCCTGATCTTCATGCAGATTTTGAGTTGAAATCTGGTTTGATACACTTGTTACCAAAGTTTCATGGTCTTACGGGTGAAGATCCTCATAAGCACCGAAAGAGTTCCATGTTGTGTGTTCAACCATGAAGCCACAAGGCATCTCCGAGGAACACATCAAGTTAAGGGCATTTCCTTCTCACTTGTCGATGCGCCAAAGATTGGTTGTTTTATCTTTCACCGGTTCGGTCGAAAGTTGGAATGACATGAAGAGGTTGTTCCTGGAGAGATTCTTCCCCGCCTCTAGAGGCTGCTGCAATTAGGAAGGATATATGTGGCATCGACGGATGTCTCCGGTGAGACTTTGCATGAATACTTGGGAGAGATTCAAGAAGTTGTGTTCGAGCCGCCCTCATCACCAAATTAGTGACCAGCTCTTGATTCAATACTTTTATGAGGGCTTCTTTGCCAAATGATAGAAGCATGATCGATGCCGCCTCTAGAGGAGCCTTAGTAGACAAAACTCCCACCGCCGCAAGAGATCGATAGCAAACATGGCGGCCAATACCCAACAGGTTTGGCTCGCGGATCATCACCGCAACCAGAGGAGTTAATGAAATTCAAGCATCTCATATGGACCAACAAAGAATGGAACACGTACTAGATGAATTGACTTCTTTGGTAAGACGGAGATAGCATGGGTCAACAACCACCCATGCGGATGACCGCATCGGTGTATGGAATTTGCTCTAATTCATCTCATCCTCATCGATTCATGCCCCATACTTCAGGAAAGATGGTTCCGCTTTTCCAGATCAATGTGTTCTTCAGCACCGGTGTTTTTCTGGTAGACCCCAATATTAGCAACAACAAAGAACAATCTAGATATGATCCATTTTCTAGTACTTATAACCCTGGTTGGCGAGACCATCCTAATTTGAGATATGGGAATTCTAGCCAAGAAC
Source organism: Ormosia emarginata (assembly GCA_029884605.1). Classification (NCBI taxonomy): domain Eukaryota; kingdom Viridiplantae; phylum Streptophyta; class Magnoliopsida; order Fabales; family Fabaceae; genus Ormosia; species Ormosia emarginata. Next base: position 17,200,093 of record JAQQTP010000074.1, on the reverse strand, counting down.
AACAACGGCCCCACCAAGAAGAACAACAATTTAGATACCAAGGTGCGGTCCAAGCAACAAATACCAACAAATACCCCTGCATTCAAACAACGAACTGTTCATTCGGCGATGTCCAATCCACTCCAGTAGAGAGCCATCATTGGAAGACCCGATGAAACAAATGGCCACAAATAACATTCGGTTCAGTGAACGTCGGTGCCAACATTCAAAATTTACAAACTCAAATTGGGCAAGTACCGGCAACCACCGTGAGCGAGCTAAAGAGTCAAGGTTCTAGCCAATTGCCTTCACAAACAAATCAACAATCCAAAAGGCAACGTAAGTGCAATTACCTTGAGAAGTGGCAAAGAAGTTGATGTTCCAACCTTACAAAGAATCGAAAATTGACCAAAAACGGCGGAAATGGATAATTCAGTCCGTAAATCTGTACCAATCAAGAAAATTGCAGAGAATTCAGATGTTACCATTCCATTACCTTTTCCAAATAGGATCACACAATCCAAGAGAACAATACAAGCAAAAATGGAAAAAGAAGTCATGGAGACATTCGGGAAAGTGAAATCAATATTCCCTCCTAGATGTAATCAAGCAAATTCCAAAATATGCTAAATTTCTCAAGGAGTTGTGCACTCATAAGAGAAGGTTGAAAGGGAATGAGAAGATCAGCATGGGTAGAAATGTTTCTGCAATGATTCTGCCAAGCATGCCACAGAAATGCAAAGATCCTGGAACTTTCACAATTTCTTGCACAATTGGCAACTCTAGATTTGAGCATGCAATGCTAGATCTGGGTGCTTCGATCAATGTCATGCCCATGTCAGTTTATAAGTGTTTAAACATTGGTACTTTGCAACCCACTGGTATCGTGATTCAGTTGGCAAATAGAGCCACTGCTCATCCTGCAGGGTCTTTGGAAGATGTGTTAGTTCGGGTGAATGAGTTGATTTTTCCAAAGCAGATTTCTACATTCGGACATGGAAGATGAGTCTCCAACAAACCATGCTCCATTGATTCTAGGCAGACCATTCCTCAAGACCGCCAAGACCAAGATAGACGTGCATGTTGGCACCCTTTCTATGGAGTTTGGCGACAATTTGGTACAATTTAACATTTTTGATGCCATGAGACACCCCCTAGAGGAGCATTCTGTTTTCCATGTTGATATGATTGAGATCTTTGGTTGATGATGTCTATACTGATTTATATGCTGAATTCCCTGATATTGTTGACTATCTTGGTTCTGTTTCTTGTGATACATGTGCCACTTGTGATGTTGAACCATGTGCTGCATGTGCTGAGATTTATTCTGTTATGAGTAATGATACAGCTGCTGATGATGCAACAATTGAGAATGAGAGTCAGTACCATACTGAAATTAATGTTGCTGAGATAGTTGTTTCAGATCACTTGTTACCTTCCATTGTGTAACCTCCATCTTTGGAGTTGAAGACTTTACCAGACCATCTTAAATATACATATTTGGGAGATGGTGAGACACTTTCGGTGATCATTGCTAAAAACCTACAACCTGATCAAGAAGAAAAATTACTGCAGATTTTGAGGCAGAATAGGCAAGCCATCGGATGGACTCTTGCAGATATTCCTGGTATTAGTCCCTCCACATGCATGCATAAGATTTTATTGGAAGAAGGGATCAAACCAGTTAGACAGCCCCAAAGGAGACTAAATCCCCTGATTCTAGATGTGGTGAAGAAGGAAGTTACAAAGCTACTTCAAGTTGGCATTATTTATCCCATATCTGACAGTCAATGGGTGAGCCCCGTGCAAGTGGTTCCCAAGAAATCTGGGGTCACAGTGGTTGCGAATCAGAACAATGAGCTTGTGCCCACACGAGTTCAAAACAGTTGGCGAGTTTGCATTGATTAAAGGCGGCTTAACCAGGCTACCAGAAAGGATCATTTCCCGCTGCCCTTCATTGATCAGATGTTGGAGCGGTTAGCTGACAAGTCACATTATTGTTTCCTAGATGGATATTCGGGCTATTTTCATATTCTATAGCCCCAGAAGACCAAGAGAAGACTACTTTCACTTGTCCATTTGGCACATTTGCATACAGGAGGATGCCCTTTGGTCTGTGCAATGCTCCAGGCACCTTTCAGAGGTGTATGGTAAGTATCTTTTCTGATTTTTTAGAAAATTGCATGGACGTATTTATGGATGATTTTACTGTCTATGGATCTTCCTTTGATGCATGTTTAGATAGTCTGGCTCAGGTCTTGCATAGATGCATTAAGACTAACCTTGTTCTAAATTTTGAGAAATGTCATTTCATGGTAGAACAAGGTATAGTCTTAGGGCATGTGATATCTCGTGAGGGTATTGAGGTAGATCCGGCAAAAATAGATGTTATTTCATGCCTATCTTACCCTACATGCGTGCGGGAGATTCGTTCTTTCCTTGGTCATGCAGGTTTCTATCGGCGGTTCATAAAGGATTTCAGCAAAATTGCACTTCCGCTATCCAACTTACTGCAAAAAGATGTGGAGTTTCACTTTGACAAGAAGTGCCAGGATGCCTTCAATCAATTGAAGCGAGGCATTGACCAGTACACCTATCATCCAACCGCCGGATTGGACACTTCCATTTGAGCTGATGTGTGATGCCTCTAATTATGCATTGGGAGTTGTTCTTGCACAAAGGGTCGGTAAAGTATCTCATGTCATTTCCTATGCTTCGAGAACTTTAGATCCTGCACAAATCAACTACACCACAACTAAAAAGGAACTTTTGGCAATTGTTTTTGCTTTAGATAAATTTCGATCATATTTGCTTGGTTCTAGAGTGGTTGTGTTTTCAGATCATGCAGCATTAAAGTTTCTCCTGAAGAAGCCCAATGCCAAGCCCCGGTTGATTAGGTGGATGATGTTGCTCCTCCGGAGTTTGATATTGAGATCCGTGACAAGAGTGGAGCGGAGAATTTGGTGGCCGATCACTTGAGTCGAATTGAAAGGGAGGCAGATGTTTTTCCTATCCATGATGTTTTCCCTGATGAGCAGCTTTTCAAGCTGCAAGGCAACATCCCTTGGTTTACTGATTTGATTAATTTCTTGGTTGCTAACGCAATACCTGCACATTTCACTAAGGCTAAGATTGATAAATTGAAAAGTGAGTCAAAGTATTATGTGTGGGATGATCCTTACTTATGGAGATTTTGCAGTGACCAAGTAATTAGGAGATGTGTGCCTGATGATGAATTTCATTCCATTCTTAGCTTTTGTCATAAACTTGCATGTGGCGGCCACTTCGGTCCTCAACGGACTGCTAGGAAAGTTTTAGACTCTGGATTATATTGGCCCACTCTATTTCATGATGCATATATGTTTTGCAAATCTTGTGATCAATGCCGAGAGAACAGGGAATACTTCTCGTAGGAATGAAATGCCCCGAAAACCCTTATTATTCTGTGAGATTTTTGATGTTTGGGGTATTGACTTTATGGGTCCTTTCCCTATATCATTTGGTTTTGTTTACATTCTGCTTGCTGTGGATTATGTATCTAAATGGGTGGAGGCTAAGGCCACTCGGACTGATGATTCTAAAGTTGTTGTGGATTTTATTAGATCACAGATTTTCTGTAGGTTTGGAGTCCCGAGAGCCATCATTAGTGATCAAGGTTCACATTTTTGCAATCGAAGCATGGAGGCTTTGATGAAGAAGTATGGAGTCTAACACAAGGTTTCTACACCCTACCACCCCCAAACCAATGGGCAAGCCGAGGTCTCCAACAGAGAAATTAAGCAGATACTCCGAAGACAGTTCAACCTAACGTAAAAACACTTTGGAGCAAGAGGCTTGAGGATGCTTTATGGGCTTACCGGACTGCTTATAAGACACCAATCGGGATGTCTCCATATCAGATTATTTTTGGAAAAGCATGCCACCTGCCGGTGGAAATTGAGCATCGAGCATTCTGGGCGGTGAAAAGGTGCAACTTGGACCTAGATCAAGCGGTATGGAGAGGAAGTCTGCAGCTGCAAAGAATTGGAGGAGATCCGCTTGGAGGCTTATGAAAGTTCCAAACTTTATAAGGAGAAGACCAAAGCCTTCCATGATAAGTTGATTCTAAGGAAAACATTTGAGATTGGTCAAAAAGTTCTCCTCTATAACTCCCGCCTCCGACTCATGCCTGGCAAATTAAGGTCTAGATGGGATGGACCATTTATTGTTACTAATGTTTTTCCTTCTAGTGCTGTTCAGATTAAAAGTGAGGTCACTGCCAAAGCTTTCATCGTAAATGGACACCGCCTCAAACAATATCATGAACTTCCGAGAGAATGCGAAGTGGAGGTGATGAACCTTCTCCATCCGCATTATGAATAAAAAAAAAAAAAAAAAAAAGAAAAAAAAAAAAAAAAAAAAAAGTTGTGTGCCCGACAATGAGGTAGGTAGTGTCACTCAGAAGCATGTGAAGGTCATTTTTTCTTCAGCGACAACAACTGTGAAAATCTTGCAGTATGGATTTTATTGGCCTACTTTATTAAAGGTTTGTTACACCTTTTGCAAAAATTACAGAAATTGGTCAAAAAAGTTCTGCTTTGAGATTATCATCTGCACCTACTCCTTGGAAAATTGAGATCTAGGTGGCGCGGTTCTTTTGTTGTCAGACACGTGTATCCTCTGGGGACGTAGATATTGAGGATCCTAGGAATGGTACTGCGCTTAAGTTAATGGACAAAGACTCAACCATTCCTGGAAAACCAAGTTCTTGAGTTCTTTGTGTTGCTTAGGTTAAGTGGCGGATACGGTACTCCGTGACTCTTGAATCGGTTTATTCTTCGCTTTCCCAAAATAACGAACCCTTCTTCTCCTTCAAAATGGATGTCATTCTTTCAAACTTGAGAAAACATTTTCCTTCTCTTCCTCAAAATGCTCGAGAAAAATCTACAAAGTTCGATGTGAGAGATTGAGACCGTTAATGCACAAGGGTATGCCGAGAAGATGTATCTTTGGATAATTGAAGCAAAGGTCCGATTAGCAGGTGAGTCCTCAATTTCATTTGACTCATATATGCCCTAGTCTTGGAAGAAGTTCATATTCTAAAAGGAGAAGAGCAAAAAGGTTACAAGTCCGTCACAAATGTGGACGATGGAACCGTAACAAGCGATGTCGTACTTTGGGGATGGTTTCCGCAAATAGAGAAGACAAAATTTTCTTTATTAAGAATGGATCGAGTAAGGAGTCATTAGATAATATCTTATTGACTCTTGAGACGCATTCTTGTGGATTGGTGCATCGTGAAATTCTTAAATTGTGGAATCTCTTCAAGGATGAAGTAAAACGCTACGATCTTGGGAATCGACTCTAAAAGACCTGTTTGCCAATTTATAAGAAAATTGGATGGGAAGCTTATCCTCGACTCATAGAAGACGTTTAAGCCATTCGGACGTTAAACCAGAGGTAGATGTGAGCCACATCCACAAACAATCTGTACATATCATCCTCTTCTTCTTCTTCATGTCATCTTTCAAAACAAAAAAAAAAAAAAAAAAAAAAAAATAAAAAAACAAAAAAAAAATTGTATACGTCTTAGGGTTGACTTTGGTAACACAAACCGTGAATGGGGAAAGGCATGCATCCTGATCCAGCCTTCTTAATTGAAAAACAAAGAAGGTAGATTGTATCCCACATGTGAGGCAGCCAGTCGTATTATGGCCACTTGTCCCTTTTGGGAGCCCTATGTTGCGTTGGTCTTGAATGGGTCGAATACTGGTCAACAATGCTTTGGCACAAAGCCAAAAGAGCAGACTACCTCCATCCCAATCTTAAGTAAGTATACACTCATCTTTCATCAAGTTTTTCTAACAATTTCAAAAAAAAAAAAAAGGACGTGATGTCTACTGCACTCATGACGCGCAGTATAAAGATACGCCATCGAGACTGTATATACAGGTATGTCATCATTTTCTATTTCTTTTATCTTTGTATCATTTTGTTGTATTTTGATTTTTGTACAGACGATCCTTTGAGCAGGGTCCTTCGGGGTTTCTAGACTTCTTTACCTTGATGGTTTTCTTGAAGTCAAAAAAAAAAAAAAAAAAAGATTCTGTGTCTCTTAATTTCAACCTTTTCGACAACAGCCAACCTACCCTCATAGGTGCAATTATTCCCCTTTCCATTCTTTTTTCCTATTTAAACACTCCATTTTCTCCATTTTCCTTCAAACTCAGAAACACTCAAGGGGAGGAAGAGTATAGAATGGGGCCTTCTATTCGTAACCTCAAAAATGTCTGTGTTTTTTGGGGGTCGAGTTATGGGAAGGGATTAGAGTTTGTAAACGCAGCTAGCACTCTTGGTCGATCACTTGCTGCGAGGAATATTCATCTTGTATATGGGGGAGGTTGTCGTGGGTTAATGGGGGGTTTGTATCACTTGCTTGCCTTTTTAGGAGGCGAAATGGGTTTTAGGTGTTATTCCTAAACCTTTAGCTGAAAATAACATCACTGGGAAGGACAATTGGAGAAGAAATTCATGTAACATCTATGCATGGACGAATGAAAACAATGGTTGACAATTCTGATGCATTTCTTGTCTTACCTGGTGGTTTTGGTACTTTGGAAGATATTTTTCAAATTGTCTCTTAGGTAGGTTTAACCGAACATCCACCATAGACCCATTGGTTTGTTGAATGTTAATAATTTCTTTGATCTTTTGTTATCTTTTCTTGACAAAGCTGTGGAACAGAAATTTATCACTCCTTCGGCAAGACAACTTCTTATCTCTGCCTCCACTATTGATGAGCTCATTGATAAATTAGAAGCTTTTGAGTATGTACCGATCCGGTATTAGCTCGGATAGATTGGTCAACGAGGAAGCAGCGAAGGAAGTAACAAGAAACAAAAGCCGGATCTGCGACTTCATCTTTAATGGGTTTGATTTTATTGTACTTTGTTTCTGTTTAAATTTGTGTCAGCTTTCTCCAACAGGTAATATCTTCTATCCTTTACTCATCTATATTTTAACATTGAGGACAATGTTGTGATCTAGTTGGGGGGGGAAGGATAGTTGACCCAAAAAAAAATAAAAAAAAATAAAAAAAATAAAAATAAAAATAAAAAAATAATTTGTTGTTTTGTTTAAAAAGTATGATATGATTGTCATGTACTTATTAAACCAATTAGTAATGGCGAGTAAGGAGTAATTTTACTCTTGAGACGCATCTTAATTGGTGGCGAGTAAGGGAGTTTTTAGGTAGTAACTAATTAGTACTAAAGTTTTATTGTTTGATTTCTTTTCGTGGTCGATGCTGATCGACAAAGTGTGTTTCTTTTACTGCTTGGCGTTGATTCACTTCTTATCAGGTTGTGTTGCTCTTTTCTATATCTCTCTTTCACATTGAAGGCAATGTTATATTAAGCGTGGGGAGAGATTTCAACATGTTCTTTTTGTAAATCAAAAAAAAAAAAGGGGTTCATTGCATGATTGAATAACTTTTCTCCCTTCTTGAATTGATATGCTTGGTGATGGATGATTGAATTGATGAATTGAGTTTGATGGATGCATACCTTGTGAGATTTTGAGCCTAATGGATGGATTCAACATTTATGCCATTCTCTTCTTTCTTGTGTGATTTTCACTCATGTTAATGACCACTCTAGAACTTGCTTTGATTCTTTTTGAGGCTACATTTCACTTGCATGCATGAACATGATTGAGGCCCTCTTTCTTAGCTAGTTTAACCAAATAGCCAACCTTGTTTTCAATATGATATCAAGCACTCTTTTGACTTCTCGAAAATTCTCTGATTCCTGCCAACCTTGTATATTTTCCTTTGCTTAACCCCTTTGAGCTTATTTGACCATTCCTTGTTTCTAGCTCATTATGTGCCTTAAATGAAAAATCGTGTTCTTACTTTACCTTAGGGAGTAAATGAACATTAGCCTGGTTAATGGATGAGTTTTTGAACAAGTGTGGGGGTGTGTGTACAAAATGGTTGTTGAAAAAAAAAAAAAAAAAAAAGAAAAGAAAGTGCCTAGAAAAAAAAAAAAAGGAAAATGTATGTATATAGTTATGTTCATATATATATAAAAAAAAAAAAGAGAAAAAGGATTGGGAAATGAATATGTAAAGGGATATACATTAGAGTTGAGATGAACTTTTATGCTTGTTATTTGAACTCACTCTCATTTGCTTTTATTCTCTTTGGTATTTATCTTCTCATATCCATTTTATCCTCTTCTCGTTACCTTGACCTCACTACAACCTTGAATAAAGTCCTCATGATTTGTGTGTGCATGTGTTTTGAGTAGTGGAGAAGTAGAAGATAAGCAAGCTTATGGTAGTGCAATTTTCATGGGTTGAATTGAGTGAAATACCTACCTTTTAAACACTTGAGAGATTGAGAGGGAATCTTGTGAAGATCCATCATTCTTAATTCATTCTTTTCAACGGAAGTTTCCTTGCTTGTTGGTTTGAGATGTGAAGAAATCTTACCTCATTTATGCTTTGATCCCTTGAATTTCTTGTTGCTCTTCTTGCTTTATTGAGTCCTTTAGAGTTTTTAGCTTTTAAGTCTGTGTCGTTTGTCTTTGTCTTCTAACTTTAGTTTTATATGTTTTGCCCAAGAGTGCAAAAAGCTAAGTGTGGGGGAATTTGATAATCACATATTTTATTCATTAAGAAACCCTTATGTTTAGTTATTTACACTCTTCATGTACTTAATTGACTGAATTTGATTATGTTTTGTAAGTTTGAACTCGAATCGGACTTAATTGATTTTTTCAGCATTATTCGGGTCTTACACTGTTTCTGTATTTTAGCCATATCTTGAGTTCTAAATGTCTGATAATTATGAATTTTACCTTGTAGGAAATATAAGAGAGAGCTCTACAACTTTGATGAAGAGCTCAAAGTCAATTTCAGACATCTAGTGGAGCTAATTGGGCATGGAAATCAGAATACGGGATTTGTGACTGGAACCCAAACAGTGTGTAGTAACCAGAACATAATTCGAGTTTGGGCATATAAAATGGGCTGAAAATTTGTAATCTGAAAGTTAAGACCCATATGTACAACTTTCATGTCAAGCACAAAACTTGATTCGGGCTCCTTGATGGAGATATTGGGTCTGAAAGTCAAAACAGAGGTGCTGAAACTGGTCCTGAACAGTCTGTAGTAATTGAGTCATATCTTGGGCTGTAGGACGAATTTTTGGGTGTTTCCAGAGCCATTGGAAAGCTTAGACAATTTCCTAGAACTGTCATGAAGACCACTTGGCTCAGAAATGACGAAATCAATGAGTTCAGCAATAAAGAATTTCGGAGACAAGGTAGCTCACCTACTCACCCACCTACTCACCCACCTACTCACCCACCTACTCATCCACCTACTCATCCACCTACTCATCCCATCTACCCATCTACTACTACTCTGAATCCTCTATAAAAGGAAGCATGTGGAGAGCTCTAGGAACACACACACTTGGTGTTAGAAATAGCTTTTCATAGTTCTTGTATATTTTTCCTTCATTGTCATGGAGAGCTAAGTCACTTCTAGTCAATTCGGGACTCTTGAAGAGATTGTGGCTTGGATTCTTGAGACCTTGGTTATGTAATGTATTTGATTTATATTTGAATTCCTCTTCTCTTCTTCTTCTGTTCTCTTGATCTTGAATGCATGAATGGTGATTCTGTTTATGTTTGATCTGATTTGAACTTGGTTTAAGATTAAGTATTGTGATGAAATTTAGAACTGATTGATCTGAATTAATCACATAACTGAAGATTGAGATTTGTGATGAAACTTAGAACTGATTGATCTAAACTAATCACGTAATTGAAAAGGTTAGGTTACTGATTTGTGCCTAGGTTAATTGAATTCAGTGCTTAAATTGACATATATTTACATGAATGGTGCGATTGCAGATTTGTGTTTATCACTTGTCAATTGAATTCTGGACGATTGTCTAGTATGAATTATGGATCGATGCGAGATCTCGGTTAGATCCAAGTTAACCATTCAAATGTATTTCAGGTGTTTGTTGAAAGGTCTATGATTGAATCCACCCAATCTCGGATAGAATTCTGAATTGATTTGTTCTTTTAATTGTTATTTCTCTTTAAATCCTGTCCATCTGCGATCCTTGAACCATCAAAACCCCCCTTTTTCTAACTTTCACTTGATTTGATCAAATTGCATCTACGATCCTTGAGGAGACGATCCGGTGTTGTCCACTATACTACAAGTTTAGGTAATAACTTCGGTTATAATTTTGACTGAGTTCGGCGCTCGTCACTCACCACCAAGAACTCATTTCTCCCTCTTACCTCGGATGATGCTCAAGAACTCCTTGAATGCCTTCTTGAAGCAAACTTCTACCACCAAGTTGTTCTTAAAACAAAACAAACATACAAATATTAACATCTAAGGCTTGAAACAAGATGACCATAGATCAAGATATGGTCTAGAACTTGAAAATGAAACAAGAAGTGAAGATTCAAGAACTTCACCTAAAAACCTTTAAACTTTGGCTTGAAGAACAAGGTTAAAGATGGATGAATTTGGAAAAGACTTCAACATGAAAGTGTCTTGGAATGATGTTTAGGTTCAAGATCAAGGATTGATTTAATTTAAACAAGATGGATAATGATTTTGTGGTGTTAGTTGAGTGTCACAAACAAGAGAAAGATAAGAGAGTTTTAGTCACTTTGTTGCATGAAAGAAAAGATGAAAGAATGGCACAAGTACAAAGCTTGGTCGTAACCTTTGAACAGAGAAAATGAGAGAGTTTGTGTTTTGTTTTCTTGATAGAAAAATAAGATGAACATAAAGAGATAGAAAAAATAATTTTTGGTCATCTAAGCTTATTCTACAAGCTTCTTGAAAAAGAATGACAAGATAAGCATAAGAGATGAAGTAGCCAATTTGACTTTGTCTTCTAAGCTTGAGTAACCATTTTGAACTTCTCCTTCTACAAGTTTATCCTAGAAGTTTTCTTCCCATTGGTTCTCAAGGGTGAGTCATGGAGGTGAGTCATAAGGTGAGTCATGGCCACTAATGTTGACTCCATCTAATTGGTTCAACAAAGTTGAGTCACAAAGAGAAGCATCTAGAGAAGATGACTAGGCTTATGTCTAGAATCATCCAACTAGATCTTTACCGAAAGCTATTATCCAACGGACAAAGGCTACTGCTAGCAAAACCAATGTTTATTATCCAATAGATAATAAAACGTACCTAAATTTTATTTGTCAGATAAAATCTTAGAAAAATAAAAATTTTGAAAACTGTTTCCGGTTTCAGGTTTAGTATGCTCCCCTGGCCCCGCCCGCATTAACAGTTCAAAAATTTCCAACCCCGAAATTTTTTTATTTTTGGGCCCTACTTCAAACACACAGAAAGTCCAAAAATAATAATAAAATAATCAAAATAAATCAAACAATTCACAAAAATAACAAAAATCACAAAAACCACATATAATTGAAAAACAACAAATTTTGGGGTGTTATAAGGGAAAAATGAATTGTACAGTGAACAGCTAACTAACTCAGAAAATTATGAAAATATTTGGAATGGGTAAGTATGACATGGAGAATATTTTGGAATAAAATGCCAATTATGATAAGCATTAGTAAGCAAATTTACTTAATTCCTGAGTTTAATTCAATTCAGGACTAAGTAATAAGGCTTAATTGATAAAGAGTAGTGTAATGCCCCTTTTTTTTTCTCCTCTCGCGAAGAAGGAACATCACACCATAAGGAAATTAAAACGAAATAACTTGCAGAAAATAATAAGTGCGTTGATTAATTAAGACCCGGTTCATTTTTAACACGTGAATAAATAATTTACATTCTTGAATGATAAAATAATCGAGTATTGAAATATTTGTACATTTTTTTTCTTTTGAAATAACAATAAAGAGATCATAATAAATACAGATGCAATAGAATCGACACAAAATTGAAGATCATATATTTATTATATATATATATATATATATATATATATATATATATATATATATATATATGTTATGCATCAGCCTGTTTAATTACATGATGATTTACACAAAAAGCAAAAGATGTGTACCCACCCGAGTTGATACAAATATACACCCATTAGATACGGCAAAACATCAGGCTTACCCAAAAAGATAAACAGTTAGCCATCAGTAGCCACCGACAGTATCAGCCCCTATGACTGACGAGAAGGGACCGTAGCCGGGTCCTCCTCATGGTCTTTTTCATCCGATGAAATTACCATCGGAGCAACCGAATTTTGGGCAGAAGCTCGAGCGGTGGAGAGGAAAGAGTCCTCTCATGGGGTGTAGCACATATTAGCCTACATATCCCTCACGGGTAGGTAAAACTCCAAAATGACAAAAAACAGTGAAGTCGAAAACAGGAAGGTCATAGCGACCCCAAGCTAAGGACACCGTCAGCTCCCCGCAGTACACGCATCGGTCCATCTGCACATGTATGTGCTAGCAATCAGGCCCTCCATGTAAGGTCACCTTGACGTACCCCAAAAATCAGCATGGGCGCGACGACATCCTCAACAAGCTCCAGTCTTAGTATAGCCAAAAACTCGGAAACTCAGGTGTTTCCTTCTCTTCCTCACGAATGTCTTCTCGGAAGCATATAAATAAATAGAAATATCAAAAATACAGAAAGAGGTGAGACACCCAGCTTTCAATACCAAAATGGCAGCAAGAAAATAAAACGACGTTGGACGCCCATATATCAACACAGTTCATATATCCAATCAATAACAGACATACAACATCAATATTTCCAACAGTCAACAGTTCAAGCAATCAAATTATTATTACGATAATAATAGTAAATATTTTTCTATAGTTATAAATGTTCATGCTTAATGAATTATGAGACTGACAGTCCACAATGCAAATGGTACCAAAATTCTTACTCCATGGAGCTAGACATAAACATTTTCAGAGTGAATGATCAAGGAGTTATGCCAGTATCTCGTTAGCCTTAAAAATAGTGTGCTCATCTCATAAAAATATTTGCGCAATTGGCTTATACATGGCACCTCAATAGTTGATCGTGATATAGGACAGCGTCTCAGTCCAGATCATCGATGTGTTTACATCGGTCTATCCCACGGCCCTAGTGGAGCTACCACTGTCTATTGTGAGACACCCGCACCCCGACACCCCTAGGGCCAACCACTATGACCATACGCTTAGTCTACTCGCACCCGCACATAGGTGTTATTCAAACTCCTAGGCATACATCGCCTTTCCAACAATGTCCAATGGACAACACATATGCATGACGACGCAATGTACATCATATATGTTCATCAATGATACATTTATCATAAAGTACACCACAATGACATATATTCATTTCTCAATATCAACATGTCATGATTTAATCAATTGGTTAGTTCCACATAGGAACTCACAACAACATAGAACAAATTCTAAACATTAACATCTAAACACATATGTTTCATCAATTATTATAAGTCCATATCATGGATTCACATTTCCAAAGTCTTAAACTTTGATCAGTTATGAAAAATTTAGGTTAAATAACCCTCAAAACTGTGGCCCTCTTAAGTATTATTATTCAATTTAATTCTTCCACTTCATTATGGATTATGCATGTCTCTAAATTCTTAATTCCCAAGGATGTACTAAGGCATCATTTGAACTCTAAATTTTCTCTAAAGACCGTGGCCTCCCTAGGTCTTCAAAGTTCCAATTTCTTTCCATTTTAGGCATCAATTACTTATTATCTAATCACTCAAATTCTATCTCACACAAAGTCACTCCAATCCCCTAGAATCCAAGCCAAAACTGTGGCCTCTAAAATGGATAACAAACCCTCAAAATTTTTATTCTTTAATTCTAACATTTTTCTAGCATTTCAACAACACCAATGTATTCAAAATCGTTATTCAATCATCAGTATCAATTAACAACACATAAACATACAAAATCATCAAACAAAGTAAGCATAGAAATATGAATTTCTCCATCAAACAATCATACAAAGTCTTCTCACCACCAATGGTAGAAGTGAGTAAATCTCCCTCTTACCTAAAGGAAGAACACGAAAATGGCTTCCTAGGTACTCCTTGGTGGTTTTGGTTTTGGGGTCCAAAAACCCTAGAAATTTCAATCATCAAGAATCAACATCAAGCATGGTAAAAGATGGATCTTTGGTCTCCAATGAAACCATAGATCACGAAAATGAAGAGAAAGAAAGAAGAAAATATAAACTTTACCTCAAAGTTAGAAGCTTGGTCTTGGAAGACAATGGAGTGAAGATGGATTTTGAAGAAATTTTCTAAATAGAAAGTGTAGAGGAGGTTGAGATAGGTGTAGAAATAGGGTTCATGAAGAGAGAAAATGAAAAATGGTGGTCACTATGGGAGCTGCAAACCGTGTTCAAGAAGGGGGAGAAGAGAGAAGGAAGAGAGAAAATGAAGATAACCTTGAAGAGAGAAAAGTGTTGATGAAAAATGAGATATTTTGAGTGATAATTCATTAAATGTGGAGGCAAATTTTTGCCTCCCTATGGCTAGCATTTCCGCGGCAATGGAGAGAGAGAAGGGGGAAATTTTTGGCTTCCCCAACAAGCCAAGGGTAGCTTGGACATTTGGTGGTCAAAGCTTCTCAAAGAAGCTTTTATTAAAATACAATAAATTTGAAATAAAGTAGATTTGGTTAGACATAAAGTGGATTACATTAGGATAATGTGATAGGGTTTTTAATACATGTTATTATCCAATGGACAATTGTTACAGTTAACAGAAGTCAGTATTAATTATTCGACGGATAAAATTTACACAGTGATTTATTATTTTATTAGATAAAAAGATTTTTTGAAAAACATGAAACCTCGTAAATCGTGTCCAGCCTTGAGTTTAGTAAGATCTCCTGTCGACGTTTCCACTGATCATGGTTCTCGGGAAAAATATCTCATTTTCTAAGCACGCTCAGTTTGCACGCAAAATGAAAAATAATATCAAAATATTCTGCATTCTTAGAAAAATTTAAAAAATTCTAAAAAATCACAAATATTATAAAATGAATATTTATAATAAAATAAATAAATTTTTGGGTGTTACAACTCTCCCCAACAAATAAGAATTTCGTCCTCGAAATTTTCATGCCTTAGAATAGTTCTGAGTATTGCTCCTTTATCTTGTCCTCCAGTTCCCATGTCGCATCTCTACTTGTCTCGTTCTAGATCACTTTCACCAATGAAATGTCTTTCCCTCTGAGTTGCTTCATTCTCTTATCCTTAATCCTTACAGGAGTTGTTTGATAAGTCAAGTTTTCCTTTAATTGTACTTAATCGGGTGCAATGACGTGATCAGGACTCAGAATGTATTTTCGAAATTGTGATACATGAAAAACATTGTGGAGATTTGAAAGAAAATGTGGTAAAGCTATTTGGTAAGCAACAGGACCTATCCGACGAAGAATTTGATAAGGTCCAAGGAATTTTGGAGTGAGCTTTCTAGATTTGAGAACTCGACCGTATAACTCTTTTCTTGACTTTGATCCGTTCTCATCTTCTCTTGAATCATCTTGACCTTCTCAGTTATCTGTTGAATAAGATTAGGTCCGACTATAAGTCATTCTCCGTCTTAATACCAACATAAAGGTGTTCTGCACCTTCGTCCGTACAGACCCTCATAGGGTTCCATCCCTATGCTTGAATGGTAACTGTTATTGTAGGTAAATTCTACCAATAGTAAAATCTTGTCCCAACTTCCAGTCTGCTCTATAGCATAAGCTCTCAGCAAATCTTCCAATGATTGAATTGTTCTTTCTGATTGACCATCCGTCTGAGGATGGTAAGCAGAACTCAAGCGTAGCTTTGTCGACATTGCTTCTTAAAGACTTTGCCAAAATTTCGATGTAAATCTCGGCTCTCTGTCAGAAATGATACTTGTAAGCACACCATGTAGTCTGACAATTTCATCGGTGTACAACTGAGTCAACTTTTCCAATGGATATCTTATGTTGACCGGTAAGAAGTGTGCTGACTTTGTAAGTCCATCCACAATTACCCATATTGAATCATATCCTCTTCTGGTCTTTGGTTACCCGACAACAAAGTCCATGGTAATACTATCCCATTTTTGTTCGGGAATAGTCAAGGGTTGCAACAATCCTGACGGTCTTTAATGTTCAATCTTTGGCTTTTGGCAAACTAAATAGGAAGATACACATCTAGCAATATCTCTTTTCATCCCATGCCACCAAAACAACTTCTTCAAATCTTGGTACATTTTGGTCATTCCAAGATGCATACTCAACTGACTCTTATGAGCATGTTCGATTATATACTTCCTGAGTTCCTCATCTTTAGGCACACAGACTCTACCTTAGAATCTTAAAATTCCATCGCTTCCTTCCTCTAATGTTGATACACCGCCCTGCTTTATCAGCTCTCTTTCCTCTTGCAAGAACTTGTCAGCCTTCTGCTTTTCTCGGATATCTTCCATTAAGTCATTCGAGATGGTTACCATGTTCATGCAAATTTTTCCTAGCATTAATTCCACAAAGGACCATACGTCTAAGAATTGTTGCATCAAGTCTTGTTCTCTGATCATCATGGTGGAAACGCTGATCGTTTTCCTCCTTAAGGCATCGGCCACAACATTGGCCTTCCCAGGGTTATATTGAAGTTGGAAATCATAGTCTTTTAGGAATTCTAACCATCTTCGCTGCCTCATGTTTAACTCTTTTTTATCATACAAATACTTCAAGCTCTTATGATCACTAAAGATGTTGAATGTTGCTCCATAGAGGAAATGTCTCGATATCTTCAAAGCAAATACAACAGTAGCTAACTCCAAGTCATGCGTTGGGTAGTTCTTCTCATGCACTCGCAATTGTCTCGAGGCATAAGCCACCACTTTTTCGCCTTGCATAAGGACACAACCCAATCCTTGATATAAAGTGTCAGAGTATACTTCAAATGGTTCACTTGGATTAGGTAGAACTAACGCTGGTGAAGTAGTTAGTCTCCTTTTCTACTCTTGAAAACTCTTCTCGCAAGCATTCGTCCATTCAAAAGCTTGATTCTTCCTTATGAGTTGAGTGAGAGGTCCGGCAATCTTAGAGAACCCTTCAATAAATCTTTAGTAATACCCTGCTAATCCAACAAAGCTTCGGATTTTGGTCATCGTCTTCAGTCTTTCCCATTGTAGAACAACTTCAACCTTTGATGGGTCTACAGTAATTCCCTCCTCCGAAATCACATGGCCCAAAAATTTAACTTCATTCAACCAAAACTCACACTTCGATAACTTGGCATATAGCTTTTTCTCCTTCAAAGTTTGAAGAACTATACTGAGATGCTCGGTATGATCCTCCTGATTTTTCGAATAGATCAAGATATCGTCGATGAAGACAACGACGAATCTATCCAAATAAGGAAGGAAGATTCTATTCATATAATCCATGAAAATAGCAGGTGCATTAGTCACACCAAAAGGCATCACCAGGTACTTGTAATGTCCATAACGTGTATGAAAAGCTATTTTAGGAATGTCTTCCACTTTCACTTTAATCTGATGGTAGCCCGATCGCAAATCGATCTTAGAAAACACCACCGCTCCTTTCAGTTGGTCCATTAGGTCGTCTATCCTCGGCAATAGATACTTGTTCTTGATCGTGACCTTATTCAGTTGATGGTAGTCCATGCACAATCTCGAAGTACTGTCTTTCTTCTTAACTAGCAATACTGGTGCTACCCAAGGTGATACACTGGGTCTCACGAATTGCTTCTCCAAAAGCTCTTCCAGTTGCTTCTTGAGTTATACTAGCTCGGCAGGTGACATTCGGTAAGGCGCTATGGAAATAGGACCAGCTCTAGGTACAAGATCGATGGCAAATTCGATCTCCTGCTCCGGTGGTAAACTAGGTATATCTTCGGGAAAAACTTCAGGAAACTCTCAAACCACCGAGATTGTGTCCACATCTACCTCATTCTCGACTTTCAAAGAAGACAACAACATGTATCCTCGTGCTCCTTCTTCCAAGAAAGCTTGAACTTGGTTGGCCGTCAAAAATCTAGAATTCTCATCCAAAGGGAAAACTTTGATTTTTCTAGAACAATCTAACAGGACATGGTTAGCAGATAACCAATCCATTCCTAGGATCACATCTAACTGAGACAGTGGCAAATAGATCAAATCAACAGAAAAGATTCGACCTTTAACAATCAATGGACAATCTAAACAGACTTTGGTAGTGATAGCGGGTCTAGCAGTAGGAGTTGAAACAGTTAAATCAAAAGGTAAAGAAGACACAAGTAAGCTAAGTCTTTTCACGCAGTCATAGGAGATAAAAGAATGGGTTACACCAGAATCATACAGTACAGTTAAAAGATTACCTTCTATGAAACCTTCCCCTTATATAAGATCTTCAGATTCAAAGGCTTTAGCACCACTTAGGGTGTAAACTCGACCTCCAGCTTGCGGTTTAGCAGTTCTAGCAGCATTGACGGAAGGTTCCGCCTTAGGTCGATTGCATTCACGAGAAACGTGTCCACTTTATCTAATATAATCCACTTTATGTTTAATCAAATCCACTTTAATTCAAAAATACTATATTATAATCAGGCTTCTCATGGAAGCTATGACTACAAATGACTAAACTACCCAAAACATACAAGAGAAGCCACTCACCCCCTCTCTCTCTCTTGTTGCCGTGGCATTGGAGCCCTTAGGGAGCTAAAAATTTGGCTCTTTGACTTATCACACTTTACTCCAAAAATCTATTACACAAAAACTTATCACTCTTTTCTCTTCATTTTCCTCTTCTCACATTTTTCTCTCTTCTTCTTCCTCTTCCTCTTTTCTCCATGGTTTGCAGCCCATTGGTGACCATTCTTCACTTTCTTGTTTCACTATCACTATTCCTACACTTCTCTTCTCATTCTCAACATTTTCCTTTTGGTGATTTTCTCTCAAATCCATCATCTTCACCATCTTCTTTCAAGAACAAAGCTTGAAGCTTTGAGGTAAAGCTTCCATCTTTCTTTCTTTTTCTCCTCATTAGTGACCAAGGATTCATCTTTTTCAAGGCTTTCATCTTTTTCAAAGCTTGGTTGTTAATTCTACAAGTTTGATTTTTCTAGGGCTTTGTTGGAGCTTTGGCCAAATTCCACTATCACTATCAAGGAGGTGATTTTCATGTTCTTCCATAGGTAAGAGGGAGATTTACTCACTTCAACCTTTATTGGTAGTAAAAGAACCCTTGTGTGTTGTTGATGGAGGAATCCATAATGGATTACTCACTTTGTGTGCTTGTTCTTCATGCTTTTATGTATATTTGATTTATGTGAAAGTGTTGGTTGTTTTGAATGCCTTAATGATGTTGGATTGCTTGGATTTGGTAAATGGAAAAATGTAGGGTTTCCTACCCTTTGATGAGGTCATGGTTTTGGACCACATTTTGGGGGTTTGAGATTGATTTTGTAGGAATTGAAATTTAGGTGATTAGGTGTTAAAGAATTGATGATTATGATAGAAAAACTTTGAGACTTCTTACCTTGGAGGCTCACGGCCAAGTGGCCCAATGATGAGTCCATGATGGAATTTGTGCACTAATTTGGAATTTAAGAAATTAGGTGATGGATAATTGATGAAATGATGACAAATTTTTGGACTAGAAACCCTTGGAGAGGTCTCGGTTAAGAGAGAATAAAATGGGCTATCCAAGACAATTTTTGTGTGATAATTTGAAACTTAGAAGATTAGATTAAGAAGAAATTGATTAAGGGTAAATAATGATGAAAAAAGATGTAAATTTTTGGGTTCAATGACCTTTAAGGTTCATGCTAACAAGGAGATGGAGAAATTGATTGGATTCTTGTCCTTGGGAGGTTGATAATCACATATTTTATTCATTAAGAAACCCTTATGTTTAGTCATTTACACTCTCCATATTCTTAATTGATTGAGTTTGGTATGATTTTGTGAGTTTGAGCTCAAATTGGTCCTAATTGAATATTTTCAGCATTATTGAGATTTGATATTGTTTCTGTATTTTGGCCATAACTTGAGTTCCTGATATCTGATAATCATGAATTTTACCTTGTAGGAAAGCTAAGAGGAAGCTCTACAACTTTGATAAAGAGCTCGAAGTCCAGAACAGATGTCTAATGGACCTAAGTTTACATGGAAGTCAGAATACGGGTTCTGTCACTAGAATCCGAACAGTGTGCACTCATAAAATCATATCTCAAGCTGTAATAATGGAGATGGGCTGAAATTTGGACAGTTGATAGTCAAGATCCAAATAAACAACTTTCATGAAGAACACTTTTTGAAAAAATGAAGTCTAATGGGTCAGTTTGAGCCTGCAAGTTGGAACAGAGGTGCTGAAGTTGGGTTTGAGTGACCTGTGGTATTTAGGCCATATCTTGGGCTGTAGGAAGCCAAATTGGACGATCCAGATATGCATGTTATAGCCAAGCCAAAGATCTACAACTTTCATGAAGAGTACTTTTCATGGATCTGAAGTCTATTTGGTCGTTTTTGGCTTCCAAGTCAGACACGAAATTTTCGTCCTCAACCACCCACTCATCCATCCACTAATCCACTCATCCACTCACCCACTCATCCACTAATCCACCCACTCATCCACTAATCCAACCACTCAACCACTCCACCCACTCATCCACTAATCCACCCACTCATCCATCCACTCACCCATTCATCTCCATAATTTCCCACTCACCAAAAGTCCTTTGGCATTTTCCACTCAACCAACCCACTTAACCATTCCACTCACTCATCCACTAAACCAATCCACTAAACCAACCCACTCAAACACTCCACTCACTCACCCACTCATCCACCCACTTCCCTTTGTCATTTTGTTACCCTAGACTTCTATAAAAGGCACCATTGGTTATCATGAACTAGTTGTATTCTCCTTCATTTCTCTCATAGTTTCTTCTTGTTTCTTCATAGTTTCTCATAGTTTTTGTATATTTTGATGCTCCCCTTCATGGTAATGGAGGGCTAAGCTACTTTGGGTCAATTTAGAACTCTTGAAGAGATTGTGGTTTGGATTCTTGAGACCTTGGTTATGTATTGTATTTGATTTGTAATTGAATTCCTCCTTTTTTCTTCTTTTTCTTCTTCTTGATCTTGAATGCATGAATGGTGATTCTATTTATGTTGATCTGATTGATCTTGGTTTAAGATTGAGATTTGTGATGAAACTTAGAACTGATTGATCTAAACTAATCACATAAATGAAGATTGAGATTTGTGATAAAACTTAGAACTGATTGATCTAAATTAATCACAGTATTGAAAAGGTTAGGTTACTGATTTGTGCCTAAGTTAATTGAATTCGGTACTTGAAATTAACATAGATCTTCATGAATGGTGCGATTGCGGATTTGTGTTTATCACTTGTTAATTGAATTCTAGACGATCGTCTAGTATGAATTTTGGATTTGATGCAGAGATCTCGGTTAGATCCAAATTAACAATTCAATTGCGCTTCAAGTGTTCTATGAAGGGTCTATGATTGAATCCACCCAATCTTGGATAGGTTTCTAAATTGACTGCTCTTTAATTGTTATTTCTTCCTTTAATTTTGTTAAGTGCGATCTTAAATTGTCAAACCCCCCTTTTTGCTAACTTTCACTTGATTTGATTAAATTGCATTTACGATCCTTGAGGAGACGATCCGGTGTTGTTCACTATACTACAAGTTTAGGTAATAACTTCGGTTATAATTTTGACTGAGTTCGGCGCTCGCCAAAATTTTGGCGCCGTTGCCGGGGATCCGTAAGTGTGATATGATCTTTTTAAGTTATCATCTAACTCTTTCTTTTTCTTTTTCTTTCATTATCATTTTGTTGCATTCTGTTGCATTTTAAGGATACAATGGACGATGCATAATGGAGTCAAAACTTGAGGAATTGACTTCTTTGGTAAGATATATAGTAGTGAGACAACAATTACTTGTGCAGGAAGCTACACTTGTGTGTAACATTTGTTTTTGTTCATCTCACCCCACATATGCATGCCCTACACTTCAGTATGGTAGTTCTGTTTTTCCAGATCAATTTGTTGCAGCAGCTGGTTATTTTCCTGATGAACCACGGTTCAAAGAAGCGAACAGAGTTATGACCCCTTCTTCAACACATACAACCCTAGTGGAATACTATCTCGGATCTGGGATATGGCAATACGGCATCACTACAAAGCAACAATCATTTCAATATGAGCCGCCATTCCAATGGAGATAACAAGTCCATCAACCACAAAACTTGAGCCTTCATGGGAGGACTTGATGAAAACCCAAATTGAGTTCCAGTAGAATTTCAACTTTGCCATTATTCAGATTTAACAACCCCAATTGAGCATATGACAACCACTATTAATGAACCGAGAAGTCAAGAGTCGGACTAACTCTCTTCCCAAACAATTCCCAACTCCTGCATTCTAATTGTCATATTGATTTACCCGCAGATTTAGTTGAGGAAACTCATGATGAGTTGTGTCTTTGAATTTCCGATTTTATTGATTTTAATGATTCTATCAATTGCAACTCATGTACTTGATTGTGACGATGATATAAAATGTGTTATGTGTCTTTGAGATTTCTGCATATTTGAAAGTGATGATTCTGTTTTACGCAACATCTAATGATATTGAAGGGTCTATCAACAATGCGGTTGCGAGAATCCGAAACACATAGGGAGGTGGAGTTGAAGGCCATTGAGGAATTTTCAAAGAAGGAGGAAAGACAAAGATATGACAGTAACTAACGAAGTGGATTTTGTTTTTGGGCCATGGTCCAATATAATCAATGAAAGCAGAATTGCCAAATTACACGTGTTGCATGCCATTGGTGAAGTCAAGGAAATTAAGAAAGACCAATGGGACCCCAATGGGAGCCCTCATGCTGCAAGCTTAACTTGGTCATTACACTTCAACCAATGGGACCCTAGTAAAAGCTATCATGTTGTGTCAACCATAACTTGGTCATCACGTTTCAACCAATGGGATCCTGGTGGAGTCTTTTCACCAACCTCACTTAATAAGACCAATGGACACCGCCTCAAACAAGATATCATGAACTTCCGAGAATGCGAAGTGGAGGTGATGAACCTTCTCCATCCGCATTATGAATAAAAAAAAAAAAAAAAAAAAAAAAAAACAGGTTGTGTGCCCGACAATGAGGTAGGTAGTGCCATTAAATTTTGTCACTCGGAAGCATGTGGAGGTCACTTTTTCTTCAGAGACAACAAGCTGCGAAAATCTTGCGGTATGGATTTTATTGGCCTACTTTATTCAAGGTCATTACACCTTTTGCAAAAGCTACGAAATTGGTCAAAAAAAAAAAAAAAGTTACTGCTTTGAGATTATCATCTGCACCTACTCCTTGGAAAATTGAGATCTAGGTGGTGCGGTTCTTTTGCTGTCAAACACGTGTATCCTCTAGGGCCGTAGATATTAAGGATCCTAGGAATGGTAATGCGCTTAAAGTTAATGGATAAAGACTCAACCATTCCTGGAAAACCAAGTTCTTGAGTTCTTTGTGTTGCCGGTTAAGTGGCGGATACGGTACTCCGTGACTCTCAAGTCAGTTTATTTTTCAGTTTCACAAAATAATTGAACCCTTCTTCTCCTTCAAAATGGATGTCATTCTTTCAAACCTGAGAAAACATTTTCCTTCTCTTCCTCAAAATGCTCTGAGAAAAATCTACAAAGTTCGATGTGAAAGATTGAGACTGTTAATGCACAAAGGTATGTCAGAAGATGTACGCTGGATAATTGAAGTGAAGGTCCGATTAGCAAGTGAGTCCTCAATTTCATTTGACTCATATATGCCCGGTCTTGGAAGAAGTTCATATTCTAAAAGGAGAAGAGTAAAAAGGTTACAAGTCTATCACAAATGTGGACGATGGAACTGTAACAAGCGATGTCATACTTTGGGGATGGTTTCCGCAAATAGAGAAGATAAAATTTTCTTCATTAAGAATGGACTGAGTAAGGAGTCATTAGATGATATCGTATTGATTCTTGAGACGCATTCTTGTGGATTGGTGCATCGTGAAATTCTTAAATTGTGGAATCTCTTCAAAGATGAAGAAAAACGCTACAGTCTTGGGAATCTGACTCTAAAAGACCCTTTTTGCCAATTTATAAGAAAATTGGATGGGAAGCTTATCCTCGACTCATAGAAGACGTTTAAGCCGTTACTGGACGTTAAACCAGAGGCAGATGTGAGCCATATCCACAAACAATTTGTATATATCATCATCTTCTTCTTCTTCATGTCATCTCTCAAATAAAAAACAAAAAAAAAAAAAAAAAAAAAAAAAAAACAAAAACAAAAAAAAAAATATGTATACGTCTTAGGGTTGGCTTTGGTAACACACACCGTGAATAGGGAAATGCATGCATCTGATCCAGCCTTCTTAATTGAAAAACAAAGAAGGTAGATTGTATCCCACATGTGAGGCGACCGGTCGTATTATGGCCACTTATCCCTTTTGGGAGCCCTATGTTGCTTATTTGGTCTTGAATGGGTCGAATCTTGGTCAACAATGCTTTGGCACAAAGCCGAAAGAAGCAGACTACCTCCATCCCAATCTTAAGTAAGTATACACTCATCTTCCATCAAGTTTTTCTAACAATTTCAAAAAAAAAAAAAAAAAAAAGGAAGGACGTGATGTCTACTTGCACTCATGTGCGCAGTATAAAGATACGCCATGGAAACTGTACATACAGGTATGTCATCATTTTCTATTTCTTTTATCTTTGTATCATTTTGTTGTATTTTGATTTTTGTACGAGACGATCCTTTGAGCAGGGTCCTTCGGGGTTTCTAGACTTCTTTACCTTGATGGTTTTCTTGAAGTCAAAAAAAAAAAAAAAACAAAAAAACAAAAAAAAAACAAAAGCAAAAAAAAAGGAAAAAAAAAAGATTCTGTGTTTCTTAATTTCAACCTTTTCTGACAACAGCCAACCTACCCTTATAGGTGCAATTATTTCCCTTTCCATTCTTTTTCTTATTTAAACACTCCATTTTCTCCATTTTCCTTCAACTCAGAAACACTCAAAGGGAGGAAGAGTATAGAATGGGGGCTTCTATTCGTAACCTAAAAAATGTCTGTGTTTTTTGTGGGTCAAGTTATGGGAAGGGATTAGAGTTTGTAAACGCAGCTAGCACTCTTGGTCGATCACTTGCTGCGAGGAATATTCATCTTGTATATGGGGAAGGTTGTCGTGGGTTAATGGGAGCTGTATCACTTGCTGTCTTTTTAGGAGGCAATCAGGTTTTAGGTGTTATTCCTAAACCTTTAGCTGAAAATAACATCACTGGAAGGACAGTTGGAGAAGAAATTCAGGTAACATCTATGCATGGACGAATGAAAACAATGGTTGACAATTCTGATGCATTTCTTGTCTTACCTGGTGGTTTTGGTACTTTGGAAGAAATTTTTCAAATTGTCTCTTGGGCCGAACTAAACATCCACCATAGACCCATTGGTTTGTTGAATGTTAATAATTTCTTTGATCTTTTGTTATCTTTTCTTGACAAAGCTGTGGAATAGAAATTTATCACTCCTTCTAAGAAGACAACTTCTTATCTCTGCCTCCACTATTGATGAGCTCATTGATAAATTAGAAGCTTTTGAGTATGTACTGATCAAGTATTAGCTCGATAGATTGGTCAACGAAGCGGCGAAGGAAGTAACAAGAAACAAAAGCGATCTCTGCGACTTCATCTTTAATGGGTTTGATTTTATTGTACTTTGTTTCTGTTTAAATTTGTGTCAGCTTTCTCCAACAGGTAATATCTTCTATCCTTTACTCATCTATATTTTAACATTGAGGACAATGTTGTGATCTAGTTGGGGGGGAAGGATAGTTGACCCAAAAAAAAATAAAAAAAAAAAACAAAAAAAAAAAAAAAAAATAAAAAATTAAAAAATAAAAAAATAAAAAAATAAATTTGTTGTTTTGTTTGGAAAGTATGATATGATGGTCATGGACTTATTAAACCAATTAGTGATGACAGAGTAAGGAGTAATTTTACTTTTGAGACGCATCTTAATTGGTGGCAGAGTAAGGAGTTTTTTAGGTAGTAATTAATTAGTATTAAATTGTGGAAGTACTAAAGTTTTATTGTTTGATTTCTTTTCAGGGTCTGATGCGGAACTAACAGTGTGCTTCTTTTCTGCTTGGCGTTGATTCACTTCTTATCAGGTTGTGTTGCTCTTTTCTATATCTCTCTTTCACATTGAGGGCAATGTTATATTAAGTGTGGGGGAGAGATTTTAGCATGTTTCTTTTCTTTTGGTTTGTTAAAAAAAATCAAAACAAAAAAAAAGGGTTCATTGCATGATTGAATAACTTTTCTCCCTTCTTGAACTGATATGATTGGTGTGGATGATTGAATTGATGAATTGAGTTTGATGGATGCATACCTTGTGAGATTTTGAGCCTAATGGATGGATTTAACATTTATGCCATTCTCTTCTTTCTTGTGTGATTTTCACTCATGTTAATGACCACTCTAGAACTTGCTTTGATTCTTTTTGAGGCTACATTTCACTTGCATGCATGAACATGATTGAGACCTTCTTTCTTAATTAGCTAGTTTAACCAAATAGCCAACCTTGTTTTCAATATGATATCAAGCACTCTTTTGACTTCTTGAAAATTCTCTGATTCCTGCCAACCTTGTATATTTTCCTTTACTTAACCCCTTTGAGCTTATTTGACCATTCCTTGTTTCTAGCTCATTATGTGCCTTAAATGAAAAATCGTGTTCTTACTTTTTCCTTAGGGAATTAAAGAACATTAGCTTGGTTAATGGATGAGTTTTTGAACAAGTGTGGGGGTGTGTGTACAAAATGGTTGTTGAAAAAGGAAAGAGTGCCTAAAAAGAAAAAAAAAGAGAAAAATGTATGTATATAGTTATGTTCATATATATATATATAAAAAAAAAAAAAAAAAAAAAAAAGGATTGGGAAATGAATATGTAAAGGGATATACATTAGAGTTGAGATGAACTTTTATGCTTGTTATTTGAACTCAGCTCTCATTTGCTTTTATTCTCTTTGGTATTTATCTTCTCATATCCATTTTATCCTCTCCTGTTACCTTGACCTCACTACAACCTTGAATAAAGTCCTCATGATTTATGTGTGCATGTGTTTTGAGTAGTGGAGAAGTAGAAGATAAGCAAGCTTATGGTAGTGCAATTTTTATGGGTTGAATTGAGTGAAATACCTACCTTTTAAACACTTAAGAGATTGAAAGGGAATCTTATGAAGATCTATCATTCTCGATTCATGTTGAAGATACCTTGCTTGTTGGTTTGAGATGTGGAGAATTGTTAACTCATGAATGTTTTGATCCCTTGAACCTTTAGTTGTTCTTCTTGATTGTAAAATTTTGGGCTCTTGAATGTCGTTGGAATTTAAATTTTTGTTAATCTCTTATGTCCTTGTTTTGGTCTTGAGTTTTGCTCAGGAGTGCAAAAAGCTAAGTGTGGGGGAATTTGATAATCACATATTTTATTCATTAAGAAACCCTTATGTTTAGTCATTTACACTCTCCATATTCTTAATTGATTGAGTTTGGTATGATTTTGTGAGTTTGAGCTCAAATTGGTCCTAATTGAATATTTTCAGCATTATTGAGATTTGATACTATTTCTGTATTTTAGCCATAACTTGAGTTCCTGATATCTGATAATCATGAATTTTACCTTGTAGGAAAGCTAAGAGGAAGCTCTACAACTTTGATAAAGAGCTCGAAGTCCAGAACAGATGTCTAATGGACCTAAGTTTACATGGAAGTCAGAATACGGGTTCTGTCACTAGAATCCGAACAGTGTGCACTCATAAAATCATATCTCAAGCTGTAATAATGGAGATGGGCTGAAATTTGGACAATTGATAGTCAAGATCCAAATAAACAACTTTCATGAGAACACGTTTTGAAAAAATGAAGTCTAATGGGTCAGTTTGAGCCTGCAAGTTGGAACAGAGGTGCTGAAGTTGGGTTTGAGTGACCTGTGGTATTTGGGCCATATATTGGGCTGTAGGAAGCCAAATTGGACGATCCAGATATGCATGTTATAGCCAAGCCAAAGATCTACAACTTTCATGAAGAGTACTTTTCGTGGATTTGAAGTCTAATTGGTCGTTTTTGGCTTCCAAGTCAGACACGAAATTTTCGTCCTCAACCACCCACTCATCCATCCACTAATCCACTCATCCACTCACCCACTCATCCACTAATCCACCCACTCATCTAATCCCAACCACTCAACCACTCCACCCACTCATCCACTAATCCACCCACTCATCCATCCACTCACCCATTCATCTCCATAATTTCTCACTCACCAAAAGTCCTTTGGCATTTTCCACTCAACCAACCCACTTAACCATTCCACTCACTCATCCACTAAACCAATCCACTAAACCAACCCACTCAAACACTCCACTCACTCACCCACTCATCCACCCACTTCCCTTTGTCATTTTGTTACCCTAGACTTCTATAAAAGGCACCATTGGTTATCATGAACAAGTTGTATTCTCCTTCATTTCTCTCATAGTTTCTTCTTGTTTCTTCATAGTTTCTCATAGTTTTTGTATATTTTGATGCTCCCCTTCATGGTAATGGAGGGCTAAGCTACTTTGGGTCAATTTAGAACTCTTGAAGAGATTGTGGTTTGGATTCTTGAGACCTTGGTTATGTATTGTATTTGATTTGTAATTGAATTCCTCCTTTTTTCTTCTTTTTTTCTTCTTGATCTTGAATGCATGAATGGTGATTCTATTTATGTTGATCTGATTGATCTTGGTTTAAGATTGAGATTTGTGATGAAACTTAGAACTGATTGATCTAAACTAATCACATAAATGAAGATTGAGATTTGTGATGAAACTTAGAACTGATTGATCTAAATTAATCACAGAATTGAAAAGGTTAGGTTCTTGATTTGTGCCTAAGTTAATTGAATTCGGTACTTGAAATTAACATAGATCTTCATGAATGGTGCGATTGCGGATTTGTGTTTATCACATGTTAATTGAATTCTAGACGATCGTCTAGTATGAATTTTGGATTTGATGCAGAGATCTCGGTTAGGTCCAAATTAACAATTCAATTGCGCTTCAAGTGTTCTATGAAGGGTCTATGATTGAATCCACCCAATCTTGGATAGGTTTCTAAATTGATTGCTCTTTAATTGTTATTTCTTCCTTTAATTTTGTTAAGTGCGATCTTAAATTGTCAAACCCCCTTTTTTGCTAACTTTCACTTGATTTGATTAAATTGCATTTACGATCCTTGAGGAGACGATCTTGTGTTGTTCACTATACTACAAGTTTAGGTAATAACTTCGGTTATAATTTTGACTGAGTTCGGCGCTCGCCAGAGGTTCATGGCCTCTAGGGCTTTATTGGCTAAGATTTACGTATCAAGATGAAACTTAGGTGAATAGGAAATTTAATAAGCTATTATGGATTCATAAGATGGAAAAATGAAGGAAGGAGACTTACTTGATAACTTAGAGTAATTTTAGACTTGCGAAAAGAACAAGAGTGTGAGTGAGACTTAGAAAGCCTTATAATGATATTCTAAGTGAGTATGATTAAATTCAAAGTAAAGAACATGGCTAATTAAGAGTACTAAAGATTTAATGAGAATTACAAGAGGATTCCCCTAAAGAGGATTAGTGATAAAAGTCTTGGAATGAAAATGTAACCTAGGGTTGAATTCTTATAATTATATGTTATTGTTGAAGATTTAAATGTGTATGTTGTTGATAATTGCATTGGCCAGTTATGGCAGGTTATGAGAAAGCACACCACTGTGAAATATAAATGAATATGTTGATATGTAACTTGTCCAAATTGTGGTATTGTTTCATGAGTAGTATATTATTGATGAATATATATGATATGTAATGTTTATGAGAAACCTATTATTGATGAATATACATGATGCATATTGAGTCATCATACATTTATGAATGTCCGTTGGACTATATTGTAAAGGCGGTGCATGCCTAGGAGATGGAATTACACCTTAGTGCGGGTGCGAGTAGACTAAGCGTGGGTCATGTTGTTGACCTTAGGGGCGTCAGCGTGCGAGTGTTCCACATAGACAGTTATGAGCTCCTCTATGCTGTGGGATAGACCGATGTAAACACACCGACGATCCAGACCGAGACGTTGTCCTATATCGCGATCTTGTTGAGAGTGCCATGTTTAAGCCATGTTGTGCAAAAGATTATTTTTATGACGAGCACTTTATTTTAAGGCTAACGAGATATTAGCATGTACTCCTCGATCATTCTCTTCGAATGTTTATGTCTAGCTCCATGGAGTAGGATTTTGGTACCATGTGCACGTGCATAGTGAGTCAGCATATCATCTGGCATTTACACATTTACCCATTTTCATGATGATGAAACTATTGTTCATTTATATGATGATTGGACTATTGCTTTAAATGAGGCTATGATTATTTGAACTGTCTTATTGTTTATTATTTGAGACTCTGTGACTGTTTATTTTATTGTATGTCACTATTCCTGTTTCATATTATTGCCTTGCTATGTGGCCGTTCTACGTCTTTCTGTTTTCTTACTACCGTATTGGTATTGAATGCTGAGTGTCTCACCTCTTTCCTGTATCCTTGTATTTCTGTTTTATATTTATATTTGATAAAAGATTGTGAGGAAGAAGATGAGGGACCACACCCTTACTGATTGGATTGGGCTGATTCACTATTTTCGATATGGCGTCTAGACTAGATTTCTTCGGTTACGTACAGGTGCAACTTCATGGGAGCATTGATGCCTGACGTGTGGAGTGGGACACTGAGCGTCACATATATAAGGATTGCAGCTTTGTCTGCTAGTAGTACCTATCCCAGGGTCACTACTTTCCCCTTTAGTGCTTTTGTACTCATCATCTTTTATTTGAATATGTAAGTATTATGTCTCGTGTTATCAGTGTTTTGTGTTAAGGACGAATACATTATATATGAAATATGTTTCTCCTTCAGTGGTTGTATTTTATGTGGTTGGATACTAAATATGCTTCATTCGGAGCTCATATTTTCTATTCATGTATAATAGAAATTTTTGAAAAGATTCTTGTAGAGACTGTGACACGCTTGGATTTAGTGACTGTGGTGTAATGACGATTGGACCGTAGTTATTAGATTTAGGGGTGTTATAGTAAATATTTTCAAATGCTTTCTCAATTGCGTAATAATTTTTAAACATTTTCTCAATCGCGTAATTCAAAATTCAACATTTTTTTAATACCAAAGGTTTTATCACTATTTTTCAATTGTGTAAAACGTTTATTGACTTTCTAAACTTAATCTTGAAACTTTCCAAGTTTAATATAAAATTTGAACCTTATTGTAACACCCCAAATTTAATAATTATAGTATAATTGTCATTATACCACAGTCACTAAATTCAGGCTTACTACTAAGCGACAACGCATTTCCAAATATTACCATTATGCGTATATAGAAAATATGAGCCATGAATGAAATACGTATAGTACACAACTCCAAAATACATCTATCGAAGGAAAATACATTCTAAATATATATATAAAATGCTCGGTGCCTCGGTCAACACGCCAGGCATCAATGCCCCAGAGAAGCTACATCTGCATGTAACCCAAGAAACCCCGTCCAGACACCATCACAAGGATTAGAAAGTCAACCAAAACAAAATCCAGATGATTCAACCTCATCCCCCTTCACGGTCTTTATCAAACATAAACATAAAACATGACAATAGAATAAAGAGGTGAGATCCCTTACATCACATACCAAAATGACAGTAAAGAAACAATAATGACAATAATGCCATACAAATATATCATCAACAGATATAATCATATTATCAATTAACAAATAATTCAACAGATAGTTCAACAGACAATTATTATATCATATCCATATGCTAACTAAATATGCATATGTTCAATGGACTATATGTTGACTGACTATGCATATGTAAAATGGACCAATTTCTTACTCCATGGAGCTAAACACAATTTCGGAGAGAATGATCTAGAAGACATGTCTGTATCTCGTCAACCTCAATTCAAGTGCTTCAATAATTTCTCAATTTGTGCATCACGGCTTATACAAGACAATCTACGCCAGATCGTGATTAGGAATAAGGTCTCGGCCTGGATCTTTGGTGTGTTTGCATCAGTCTGACCCACGGCACAATGGAGCTACCAACTGACCATTATGGGAAACCCGCACCCCGATGCCCCCAAGGTCAACAAGTGACCTACACTATGTGCATCGCACCCACACTAAGGTATAATTCATCTCCTAGGCATACAACCTCAACCAACACCATCGGTAATAATGCATGATCAATGACTCAATGCATAGATGGATGATCAATCATAAGTCTTTACACAAAATAAGCCACCACTAGGCTTAACCATTTCAATGATGCCTTCAACTCCGACATATCGGCCCAATAGTAATGTTTCCTTGACCGCGAATACTTTTAATATTTTTCAATCGCATAAAATATTTCTTGATATTTGAAACTTAATTTGAAACCTTCAAGTTTAACATAAAATTTAATCTTAATTTCAACATTCTTCCCACTAAAATTCCTCTAGGCAATATTTCCCAATGTTTTCACAAAATCTATATAAATTTTAATTTAATCAAACATTATAGGATAAAATCTTCAAATGTGCTCAAAATCCAGAAGAACGAGGTATACGTTGGAATCCCCAACGTGCTCAAAATCCAAATGAATGAGCTATACGTTAGAAACTCCAAGTTTCAAACTTATTTTCCATCATCATGGCCAAAGAAATCACTTTTTGCCCCAAACTACAATTTTATTCATTTCCTTTTTTCCACCTTGTGAATCTTTAATTAATTCATTGTCACTTAATCATCTAAGTTCACAATTAATAAAACATTTTTGATTTGGATTATCCAAAATAGGCATTATGGCTGTGAGCCCTAATGGTCATTGGGACTAAAAAGATTCTTTCCATTTCAACATGATGCATAGCATGTAATATACTTCAATCATCAAATCACACTATGGCATGTTCATGCATAACATCAAGGTTATAGAATCACATAAAGTAAATAAGGAAATCATATAAAGCAAATAAGCATAAATCATCACATAAAGCAAATAGGCACAAAAAAAAAATCAAATCCTTACAAGAAAGTGAATTAATCCTCACATGGATTTTTTAACCACAAACATCAATTTCGTTTCTCACCACCAAACTTGGTTGATGAGGGTAATCTCCCTCTTACCGTAAGAGAAGATCAAAAGAACTCCTTTGCGCCTCCTTTGAAGCCAACGTCTTCCACCAACAATCAAACCCTTGAGACAACAAGCATATACATATTAGATTTAAGGCTTGAAAAGGAAAGACCATTGACCAAAATGATGGTCTTGAACATGAAAAAGAAAGAAAGAAAGATCAAAATCTCACCTTAAAAGCTTTAAGTTAGGGTTTGAAAAAAGATAATGAAGATGAGAGAATTAGATGATGATCACAACATTGAAAATCATTGAAAGGGTGTGTAGATTCAAGAATTATAATTAATTGGAGCAAACAAAATAGAAGAGGGAATTGGAGGGTTATGGCCGTGAGCCACTAGAGAGAAAATGAGAGAAGAAAAGTGAGAGAGAAAAAGTGTGTAGCTTTTTCTTTGTTTCTTGAAGGTTGAATGAAACTAAATGATGATAAAAAAATGAATAAAAACTTGCCCAAGAAGCCTCTTGGTCGTGGGCTTCTCCAAGGAAGAGAGAGAAATGCAATGCTTCTCCATTAAGTTTTTTCTAAAGCTTGCTCGGGAAGCTAGTTTTCTATTGGTTCACTTTTTGGAAAGTCAACAAGTGATGTCACATAGATGATGTCATCAAGGAAAACTTTTAGAAAAAGATGACTAAGATCACATCTAGAACCATCCACAACAAGCTATTATCCATTTGACAAAAGTTACAGTTAACAAAACAATGTTTATTGTCCATTGGATAATAGAACGTCTGTGATTTTATTTTTCAGATAATGAAAATTAGTAAACTGTATCCAGCTTCGGGTTTAGTAAGATCCCTTGGCCCCGTTTCATAGTCCAAAATTTTTCGGCTTTAGAAAAATTTTATCTTTCTGGCCCTGCATAACGTGCACAAAAATTGAGAAATATAATAAAATAATCAAAATTACCCAAATAATTCACAAAAATTCATAAAAATTATAAAAAATATAAAAAACATATATAACAATAATTAAGCAATTTTCAAGGTCTTACACTTATTTTCAATATTTTCTTACTAAGTCTTCTCTAAGTGATATTTTCTAACCTTTTTCACAAAATCTATGTTATTTGAATTTAATCAAACATTTTAGAACAAAATCTCTTTCTTTTTCATTGCATTTACTAAAACATCTCTTAAATAAAATACTTTAAATTTTAAACCATCTTTCAAACTTATTTCAATCTCTTTTACTAAAAACCCTTTTAAATAAAATACTTTAAAATTTTACACTATCTTTCAAACTCATTCTCTATGATCATGGCCGAAAATCCATTCTTTTCAATTGATAAAAATTTTGTTCATTTCATTTTCCATTTTATAAATCCTTAATTTAATTCCTTGTCATCTAATCATCTAAGTTCATAATTCATAAATCATTTTTGCCTTGGATACCTTATTTAGGGCATGATGGCCGTGAGCCTCAATGGTCTTTGGGACCAAAATTTTTCATCCTTCTCATATGATTCATAGCATGCAACATATTTCAATAATCAAATTCCTAGCATGACAAGTTCATGCATATTATCAAAATCATAAAATCACATAAAGCAAATAATCACAAATCATTAAAAATCATATAACCAAGCGAATAAATCCTCACTTGAATTTTTCACTTACAAACATCAACTTCATTTCTCACCACCAAGAACTCATTTCTCCCTCTTACCTCGGATGATGCTCAAGAACTCCTTGAATGCCTTCTTGAAGCAAACTTCTACCACCAAGTTGTTCTTAAAACAAAACAAACATACAAATATTAACATCTAAGGCTTGAAACAAGATGACCATAGATCAAGATATGGTCTAGAACTTGAAAATGAAACAAGAAGTGAAGATTCAAGAACTTCACCTAAAAACCTTTAAACTTTGGCTTGAAGAACAAGGTTAAAGATGGATGAATTTGGAAAAGACTTCAACATGAAAGTGTCTTGGAATGATGTTTAGGTTCAAGATCAAGGATTGATTTAATTTAAATAAGATGGATAATGATTTTGTGGTGTTAGTTGAGTGTCACAAACAAGAGAAAGATAAGAGAGTTTTAGTCACTTTGTTGCATGAAAGAAAAGATGAAAGAATGGCACAAGTACAAAGCTTGGTCATAACCTTTGAACAGAGAAAATGAGAGAGTTTGTGTTTTGTTTTCTTGATAGAAAAATAAGATGAACATAAAGAGATAGAAAAAATAATTTTTGGTCATCTAAGCTTATTCTACAAGCTTCTTGAAAAAGAATGACAAGATAAGCATAAGAGATGAAGTAGCCAATTTGACTTTGTCTTCTAAGCTTGAGTAACCATTTTGAACTTCTCCTTCTACAAGTTTATCCTAGAAGTTTTCTTCCCATTGGTTCTCAAGGGTGAGTCATGGAGGTGAGTCATGGCCACTAATGTTGACTCCATCTAATTGGTTCAACAAAGTTGAGTCACAAAGAGAAGCATCTAGAGAAGATGACTAGGCTTATGTCTAGAATCATCCAACTAGATCTTTACCGAAAGCTATTATCCAACGGACAAAGGCTACTGCTAGCAAAACCAATGTTTATTATCCAATAGATAATAAAACGTACCTAAATTTTATTTGTCAGATAAAATCTTCGAAAAATAAAAATTTTGAAAACTGTTTCCGGTTTCAGGTTTAGTATGCTCCCCTGGCCCCGCCCGCATTAACAGTTCAAAAATTTCCAACCTCGAAAATTTTTTATTTTTGGGCCCTACTTCAAACACACAGAAAGTCCAAAAATAATAATAAAATAATCAAAATAAATCAAACAATTCACAAAAATAACAAAAATCACAAAAACCACATATAATTGAAAAACAACAAATTTTGGGGTGTTATAAGGGAAAAGTGAATTGTACAGTGAACAGCTAACTAACTTAGAAAATTATGAAAATATTTGGAATGGGTAAGTATGACATGGAGAATATTTTGGAATAAAATGCCAATTATGATAAGCATTAGTAAGCAAATTTACTTAATTCCTGAGTTTAATTCAATTCAGGACTAAGTAATAAGGCTTAATTGATAAAGAGTAGTGTAATGCCCCTTTTTTTTTCTCCTCTCGCGAAGAAGGAACATCACACCATAAGGAAATTAAAACGAAATAACTTGCAGAAAATAATAAGTGCGTTGATTAATTAAGACCCAGTTCATTTTTAACACGTGAATAAATAATTTGTGTTCTTGTATGATAAAATAATTGTGTATTGAAATATCTGTACATTTTTTTTTCTTTTGAAATAACAATAAAGAGATTATAATAAATACATATACAATAGAATCGACACAGAATTGAAGATCATATATTTACCGTATATATATATATATATATATATATATATATATATATATATATATATATATTATGCATCAGCCTATTTAATTACATGATGATTTACACAAAAAGCAAAAGATGTATACCCACCCGAGTTGATACAAATATACACCCATTAGATACGGCAAAACATCAGGCTTACCCAAAAAGATAAACAGTTAGCCATCAGTAGCCACCGACAGTATCAGCCCCTATGACTGACGAGAAGGGACCGTAGCCGGGTCCTCCTCATGGTCTTTTTCATCCGATAAAATTACCATCGGAGCAACCGAATTTTGGGCAGAAGCTTGAGCGGTGGAGAGGAAAGAGTCCTCTCATGGGGTGTAGCACATATTAGCCTACATATCCCTCACGGGTAGGTAAAACTCCAAAATGACAAAAAACAGTGAAGTCGAAAACAGGAAGGTCATAGCGACCCCAAGCTAAGGACACCGTCAGCTCCCCGTAGTACACGCATCGGTCCATCTGCACATGTATGTGCTAGCAATCAGGCCCTCCATGTAAGGTCACCTTGACGTACCCCAAAAATCAGCATGGGCGCGACGACATCCTCAACAAGCTCCAGTCTTAGTATAGCCAAAAACTCAGAAACTCAGGTGTTTCCTTCTCTTCCTCACGAATGTCTTCTCGGAAGCATATAAATAAACAGAAATATCAAAAATACAGAAAGAGGTGAGACACCCAGCTTTCAATACCAAAATGGCAGCAAGAAAATAAAACGACGCTGGACGCCCATATATCAACATAGTTCGTATATCCAATCAATAACAGACATACAACATCAATATTTCCAACAGTCAACAGTTCAAGCAATCAAATTATTATTACGATAATAATAGTAGATATTTTTCCATCGTTATAAATGTTCATGCTTAATGAATTATGAGACTGACAGTCCACAATGCAAATGGTACCAAAATTCCTACTCCATGGAGCTAGACATAAACATTTTCAGAGTGAATGATCAAGGAGTTATACCAGTATCTCGTTAGCCTTAAAAATAGTGTGCTCATCTCATAAAAATATTTGCGTAATTGGCTTATACATGGCACCTCAACAGTTGATCTTGATATAGGACAGCGTCTCAGTCCAGATCATCGATGTGTTTACATCGGTCTATCCCACGGCCCTAGTGGAGCTACCACTGTCTATTGTGAGACACCCGCACCCCGACACCCCTAGGGCCAACCACTATGACCATACGCTTAGTCTACTCGCACCCGCACATAGGTGTTATTCAAACTCCTAGGCATACATCGCCTTTCCAACAATGTCAAATGGACAACACATATGCATGACGACACAATGTACATCATATATGTTCATCAATGATACATTTATCATAAAGTACACCACAATGACATATATTCATTTCTCAATATCAACATGTCATGATTTAATCAATTGGTTAGTTCCACATAGGAACTCACAACAACATAGAACAAATTCTAAACAATAACATCTAAACACATATGGTTCATCAATTATTATAAGTCCATATCATGGATTCACATTTCCAAAGTCTTAAACTTTGATCAGTTATGAAAAATTTAGGTTAAATAACCCTCAAAACTGTGGCCCTCTTAAGTATTATTATTCAATTTAATTCTTCCACTTCATTATGGATTATGCATGTCTCTAAATTCTTAATTCCCAAGGATGTACTAAGGCATCATTTGAACTCTAAATTTTCTCTAAAGACCGTGGCCTCCCTAGGTCTTCAAAGTTCCAATTTCTTTCCATTTTAGGCATCAATTACTTATTATCTAATCACTCAAATTCTATCTCACACAAAGTCACTCCAATCCCCTAGAATCCAAGCCAAAACTGTGGCCTCTAAAATGGATAACAAACCCTCAAAATTTTTATTCTTTAATTCTAACATTTTTCTAGCATTTCAACAACACCAATGTATTCAAAATCGTTATTCAATCATCAGTATCAATTAACAACACATAAACATACAAAATCATCAAACAAAGTAAGCATAGAAATATGAATTTCTCCATCAAACAATCATACAAAGTCTCCTCACCACCAATGGCAGAAGTGAGTAAATCTCCCTCTTACCTAAAGGAAGAACACGAAAATGGCTTCCTAGGTACTCCTTGGTGGTTTTGGTTTTGGAGTCCAAAAACCCTAGAAATTTCAATCATCAAGAATCAACATCAAGCATGGTAAAAGATGGATCTTTGGTCTCCAATGAAACCATAGATCACGAAAATGAAGAGAAAGAAAGAAGAAAATATAAACTTTACCTCAAAGTTAGAAGCTTGGTCTTGGAAGACAATGGAGCTGAAGATGGATTTTGAAGAAATTTTCTAAATAGAAAGTGTAGAGGAGGTTGAGATAGGTGTAGAAATAGGGTTCATGAAGAGAGAAAATGAAAAATGGTGGTCACTATGGGAGCTGCAAACCGTGTTCAAGAAGGGGGAGAAGAGAGAAGGAAGAGAGAAAATGAAGATAACCTTGAAGAGAGAGAAAGTGTTGATGAAAAATGAGATATTTTGAGTGATAATTCATTAAATGTGGAGGCAAATTTTTGCCTCCCTAAGGCTAGCATTTCCGCGGCAATGGAGAGAGAGAAGGGGGAAATTTTTGGCTTCCCCAACAAGCCAAGGGTAGCTTGGACATTTGGTGGTCAAAGCTTCTCAAAGAAGCTTTTATTAAAATACAATAAATTTGAAATAAAGTAGATTTGGTTAGACATAAAGTGGATTACATTAGGATAATGTGATAGGGTTTTTAATACATGCTATTATCCAATGGACAATTGTTACAGTTGACAGAAGTCAGTATTAATTATTCGACGGATAAAATTTACACAGTGATTTATTATTTTATTAGATAAAAAGATTTTTTGAAAAACATGAAACCTCGTAAATCGTGTCCAGCCTTGAGTTTAGTAAGATCTCCTGTCGACGTTTCCACTGATCAAGGTTCTCGGGAAAAATATCTCATTTTCTAAGCACGCTCAGTTTGCACGCAAAATGAAAAATAATATTAAAATATTCTGCATTCTTAGAAAAATTTAGAAAATTCTAAAAAATCACAAATATTATAAAATGAATATTTATAATAAAATAAATAAATTTTTGGGTGTTACAACTCTCCCCAACAAATAAGAATTTCGTCCTCGAAATTTTCATGCATTAGAATAGTTCTGAGTATTACTCCTTTATCTTGTCCTCCAGTTCCCATGTCGCATCTCTACTTGTCTCGTTTTAGATCACTTTCACCAATGAAATGTCTTTCCCTCTGAGTTGCTTCATTCTCCTATCCTTAATCCTTACAGGAGTTATTTGATAAGTCAAGTTTTCCTTTAATTGTACTTAATCGGGTGCAATGACGTGATCAGGACTCAGAATGTATTTTCGAAATTGTGACACATGAAAAACATTGTGGAGATTTGAAAGAAAATGTGGTAAAGCTATTTGGTAAGCAACAGGACCTATCCGACGAAGAATTTGATAAGGTCCAAGGAATTTTGGAGTGAGCTTTCTAGATTTGAGAACTCAACTATATAACTCTTTTCTTGACTTTGATCCGTTCTCATCTTCTCTTGAATCATCTTGACCTTCTCAGTTATCTGTTGAATAAGATTAGGTCCGACTATAAGTCATTCTCCGTCTTAATACCAACATAAAGGTGTTCTGCACCTTCGTCCGTACAGACCCTCATAGGGTTCCATCCCTATGCTTGAATGGTAACTGTTATTGTAGGTAAATTCTACCAATAGTAAAATCTTGTCCCAACTTCCAGTCTGCTCTATAGCATAAGCTCTCAGCAAATCTTCCAATGATTGAATTGTTCTTTCTGATTGACCATCCGTCTGAGGATGGTAAGCAGAACTCAAGCGTAGCTTTGTCGACATTGCTTCTTGAAGACTTTGCCAAAATTTCGATGTAAATCTCGGCTCTCTGTCAGAAATGATACTTGTAAGCACACCATGTAGTCTGACAATTTCATCGGTGTACAACTGAGTCAACTTTTCCAATGGATATCTTATGTTGACCGGTAAGAAGTGTGCTGACTTTGTAAGTCCATCCACAATTACCCATATTGAATCATATCCTCTTCTGGTCTTTGGTTACCCGACAACAAAGTCCATGGTAATACTATCCCATTTTCGTTCGGGAATAGTCAAGGGTTGCAACAATCCTGACGGTCTTTGATGTTCAATCTTTGTCTTTTGGCAAACTAAATAGGAAGATACACATCTAGCTATATCTCTTTTCATCCCATGCCACCAAAACAACTTCTTCAAATCTTGGTACATTTTGGTCATTCCAAGATGCATACTCAACTGACTCTTATGAGCATGTTCGATTATATACTTCCTGAGTTCCTCATCTTTAAGCACACAGACTCTACCTTAGAATCTTAAAATTCCATCGCTTCCTTCCTCTAATGTTGATACACCGCCCTGCTTTATCAGCTCTCTTTCCTCTTGCAAGAAATTGTCAGCTCTCTGCTTTTCTCGGATATCTTCCATTAAGTCATTCGAGATGGTTACCATGTTCATGCAAATTTTTCCTAGCATTAATTCCACAAAGGACCATACGTCTAAGAATTGTTGCATCAAGTCTTGTTCTCTGATCATCATGGTGGAAACGCTGATCGTTTTCCTCCTTAAGGCATCGGCCACAACATTGGCCTTCCCAGGGTTATATTGAAGTTGGAAATCATAGTCTTTTAGGAATTCTAACCATCTTCGCTGCCTCATGTTCAACTCTTTTTTATCATACAAATACTTCAAGCTCTTATGATCACTAAAGATGTTGAATGTTGCTCCATAGAGGAAATGTCTCGATATCTTCAAAGCAAATACAACAATAGCTAACTCCAAGTGATGCGTTGGGTAGTTCTTCTCATGCACTCGCAATTGTCTCGAGGCATAAGCCACCACTTTTTCGCCTTGCATAAGG
The DNA here is from genome assembly GCA_029884605.1 of Ormosia emarginata. Classification (NCBI taxonomy): domain Eukaryota; kingdom Viridiplantae; phylum Streptophyta; class Magnoliopsida; order Fabales; family Fabaceae; genus Ormosia; species Ormosia emarginata. Next base: position 17,158,519 of record JAQQTP010000074.1, on the reverse strand, counting down.
ACACAACCCAATCCTTGATATAAAGTGTCAGAGTATACTTCAAATGGTTCACTTGGATTAGGTAGAACTAACGCTGGTGAAGTAGTTAGTCTCCTTTTCTACTCTTGAAAACTCTTCTCGCAAGCATTCGTCCATTCAAAAGCTTGATTCTTCCTTATGAGTTGAGTGAGAGGTCCAGCAATCTTAGAGAACCCTTCAATAAATCTTTAGTAATACCCTGCTAATCCAACAAAGCTTCGGATTTTGGTCATCGTCTTCAGTCTTTCCCATTGTAGAACAACTTCAACCTTTGATGGGTCTACAGTAATTCCCTCCTCCGAAATCACATGGCCCAAAAATTTAACTTCATTCAACCAAAACTCACACTTCGATAACTTGGCATATAGCTTTTTCTCCTTCAAAGTTTGAAGAACTATACTGAGATGCTCGGTATGATCCTCCTGATTTTTCGAATAGATCAAGATATCGTCGATGAAGACAACGACGAATCTATCCAAATAAGGAAGGAAGATTCTATTCATATAATCCATGAAAATAGCAGGTGCATTAGTCACACCAAAAGGCATCACCAGGTACTTGTAATGTCCATAACGTGTATGAAAAGCTATTTTAGGAATGTCTTCCACTTTCACTCTGATCTGATGGTAGCCCAATCGCAAATCGATCTTAGAAAACACCACCGCTCCTTTCAGTTGGTCCATTAGGTCGTCTATCCTCGGCAATAGATACTTGTTCTTGATCGTGACCTTATTCAGTTGACGGTAGTCCATACACAATCTCGAAGTACTGTCTTTCTTCTTAACTAGCAATACTGGTGCTACCCAAGGTGATACATTGGGTCTCACGAATTGCTTCTCCAAAAGCTCTTCCAGTTGCTTCTTGAGTTATACTAGCTCGGCAGGTGACATTCGGTAAGGCGCTATGGAAATAGGACCAGCTCTAGGTACAAGATCGATGGCAAATTCGATCTCCTGCTCCGGTGGTAAACTAGGTATATCTTCGGGAAAAACTTCAGGAAACTCTCAAACCACCGAGATTGTGTCCACATCTACCTCATTCTCGACTTTCAAAGAAGACAACAACATGTATCCTCATGCTCCTTCTTTCAAGAAAGCTTGAACTTGGTTGGCCGTCAAAAATCTAGAATTCTCATCCAAGGGAAAAACTTTGATTTTTCTAGAACAATCTAACAGGACATGGTTAGCAGATAACCAATCCATTCCTAGGACCACATCTAACTGAGATAGTGGCAAATAGATCAAATCAACAGAAAAGATTCGACCTTTAACAATCAATGGACAATCTAAACAGACTTTGGTAGTGATAACGGGTCTAGCAGTAGGAGTTGAAACAGTTAAATCAAAAGGTAAAGAAGACACAAGTAAGCTAAGTCTTTTCACACAGTTATAGGAGATAAAAGAATGGGTTACACCAGAATCATACAGTACAGTTAAAAGATTACCTTCTATGAAACCTTCCCCTTATATAAGATCTTCAGATTCAAAGGCTTTAGCACCACTTAGGGTGTAAACTCGACCTCCAGCCTGCGGTTTAGCAGTTCTAGCAGCATTGACGGAAGGTTCTGCCTTAGGTCGATTGCATTCACGAGAAACGTGTCCAGGTTTCCCGCATCTGAAGCAAATCACTCCTTTAATAATGCAGTCCCTCGTGTAGTGTTCTATCCCGCATTTCATGCATCTCGGCGTAGACGCCATTGTTTGACCAGTTCTGCCCGGACTTCCTTCAGGACTTCCACCTTGCGGCTTCTGTTATTGATTTCTAGGTGGTCTGGAATAAGGCTTCTTCTGGTAACGGTTAGCATTACTGCTTCCTCCTCTTTGGGACCGAAAAGGCCCAAAGTTTATGTTTCTTGCATCACGCGCCTGGTCCAAGTCTTCCACCCGACGACACGTATCAAGTAGTTCCGAGAACTGAGTAATCTTCAAAGTTATGATGGCTCTCTTCACATCGTGCCCCAGACCTTCCTCAAACTTCCGACACTTCAATGCTTTGTTTAGTTGGTGTTGAAAGTAGGTTGAGAATTTGGACAAACTCTCAAATTTGATAGCATATTCACTCACAGTCATATTGCCTTGCCTCAAGCCAAGAAATTCCATTTCCTTAGCGTGCCTACCACTTTTTGGGAAATATTTATTTAAGAATATCTCTTTGAACACCTTCCAATTAACTACTCAATTTTTAGCCTCCAATAACCTCTGCTCTCCGGTCCACCAATCCTCTGCGTCCCCAATCAGCATGAACGCAACATAAGTCACCTTCCTATCGTTGGCACAGTTCATGCCCATGAAGATCTTTTCCAATTCCTTGATCCACAGAGTAGCTTTCTCAGGATCATACTCTCCCTTAAATTGTGAAGGGTTAGTGCGATGAAAGTCCGCCAGATTTTGGGCATCAGCAGTAGCCTCCAATTATTGTGCAGTCCTTTCATGTTGTTGAGCCGTTTGTTGGTTTTGCTATAACATAGCCTTAGCCATCTTCTGAATTACTTCGATTGCAGCAGTCATGTCTCCTCGACGAGCCATAATTCTTCTCAGATCAAGCTATACAAAGTACAGAGAAAAGTCAACTGTATCCTTGTAGAATACCAAACAAAGAGAATCACATAACACAAACAAGACAGTCCAAAACCACATGACCCAAAAGAAAACTTAAACCGAGGCTCTGATACCAAGACAGTGTAATGCCCCCTTTTTTTTTCTCCTCTCGCGTAGAAGGAACGTCACACCATAATGAAATTAAAACGAAATAACTTGCGGAAAATAATAAGTGCATTGATCAATTAAGACTCGGATCATTTTTAACACGTGAATAAATAGTTTGCGTTCTTGTATGATAAAATATAGGGGTGTCAAAATGGGCCAGGCCCGATGGGCCGGCCCGATTAGCCCGACAAAATAGATGGGTTGGGCCAGCAAAATGCTAGCCCGAACCTTACATGGCCCGAATGGGCTAGGCTCGAATGGGCCGAGCCCGAATGGGCCGGGCCAGCCTGCTCTTTTTACACTACATAAAGCTAAATGGGCTGGGCTGGACTGACAAAATACCAGCCCGAAATTTATGTGGCCCGAATGGGCCGGCCCGAAAATAGCCCGAGCCCGAATGGGTTGGCCCGAATGGGCCGGCCCGGCCCGTTTTGACACCCTAATAAAATAATCGAGTATTGAAATATCTGTACATTTTTTTTCTTTTGAAATAACAATAAAGAGATTATAATAAATACAGATACAATAGAATCGACATAGAATTGAAGGTCATACATTCACCATATATATATATATATATTATATGCATCAGTCTGTTTAATTACATCATGATTTACACAAAAAGTAAAAGAGGTGTACCCACCTGAGTTGATACAAATATACACCCATTAGATACAGTAAAACATCAGGCTTACCCAAAAAGATAAACAATTAGCCATCAGTAGCCACCAACAGTATCAGCCCCTACGACTGACGAGAAGGGACTGTAGCCGGGTCCTCCTCAAGGTCTACTTCATCCGATGAAATTACTATCGGAGCGACCGAATTTCAGGCAGAAGCCTGAGCGGTGGAGAGGAAAGAGTTCTCTCATAGGGTGTAGTACATATCAACCCACAAATCCCTCACGGGTAGGTAAAACTCCAAAATGACAAAAGTAGTGAAGTCGAAAACAGGAGGGTCATAGCGACCCTAAGCAAAAGACACCGTCAGCTCCACGCAGTACACGCATCGGTCCATCTGCACATGTATGTGAAAGTAATCGGGCCCTCCACGGAAGGTCAACTTGATGTACCCTAAAAATTGGCGTAGGCGCGACGACATCCTCAGTAAGCTCTAGTCTAAGTATGGCCAGAAACCCAGAAACTCAGGTGTTTCCTTCTCTTCCTCACGAACGTCTTCTCGGAAGCATACAAATAAACAGAAATATCGAAAATACAAAAAGAGGTGAGACACCCAGCTTTCAGTACCAAAATGGCAGCAAGAAAACAAAACGGTGTTGAAAGCCCACATATCAACACAGTTCATATACAAATTACAGTAATAATTAAAATTTACAGTAAAAGCATAACAACAGTAAATAGCAGTAAGAATTATCAATAACATACATACAACATCAATATTTCCAAAAGTCAATAGTACAAGCAATCAAATAATTATTACGGTAATAATAGTAGATTTTTTTTTACAGTTATAAATGCTCATGCTCAATGAATTATGAGAATAACAGTCCATAATGCAAATGGTACCAAAATTCCTACTCCATGGAGCTGGACATAAACATTTTTGGAGTGGATGATCAAGGAGTTATGCCAGTATCTCGTTAGCCTTAAAAATAGTGTGCTCATCTCATAAAAATATTTGCGCAATTGGCTTATACATGGCACCTCAACAGTTGATCGTGATATAGGATAGCATCTCAGTCCGGATTGTCAGTGTGTTTGTATAGGTCTATCCCGCGGCCCCAGTGGAGCTACCACTGTCTATTGTGAGACACCCGTACCCCGACGCCCCCAGGGCCAACCACTATGACCATACGCTTAGTCTACTCGCACCCACACATAGGTGTTATTCAAACTCCTAGGCATACATTGCCTTTCCAACAATGTCCAACGGATAATACATATGCATGACGACGCAATGTACATTATGTAAGTTCATCAATGATACATTTATCATAAAGTATACCACAATGGCATATATTCATTTCTCAATATCAACATTTTATGATTTCGCCAATGGTTAGTTCCATATAGGAACTCATAACAACATAGAACCAATTCTCAACATCAACATCTCAACACATATGGTTCATCAATTATTATAAGTCCATATCATGTATTCACATTTCCAAAGTTTTAAGCTTTGATCAGTTATGAAAAATTTAGGTTAAATAACCCTCAAAATCGTGGCCCTCTTAAGTATTATTATTCAATTTAATTCTTCCACTTCATTATGGATTATGCATGTCTCGAAATTCTTAATTTCCAAGGATGCACTAAGGCATTATTTGAACTCTAAATTTTCTCTAAAAACTGTGGCCTCCCTAGGTCTTCAAAGTTCCAATTTCTTTCTATTTTAGGCATCAATTACTTGTTATCTGATCACTCAAATTCTATCTCACCCAAAGTCACTCCAATCCCCTAGAATCCAAGCCAAAACCGTGGCCTCTAAAATGGACAATAAAACCTCAAAATTTTTATTCTTTAATTCTAACAATTTTCTAGCATTTCAACAACACCAATGTATTCAAAATCGTTATTCAATCATCAATATCAATTAACAACACATAAACATACAAAATCATCAAACAAAGTAAGCATAGAAATATGAATTTCTCCATCAAACAATTGTACAAAGTCTCCTCACCACCAATTATGGTAGAAGTGAGTAAAAGATGGATCAATATTTCCAACAGCCAATAGCTCAAGCAATCAAATAATTATTATGGTAATAATAACAGATATTTTTTCACAGTTATAAATGCTCATGCTCAATGAATTATGAGACTAACAGTCTATAATGCAAATGGTACCAAAATTCCTACTCCATGGAGCTGGACATAAACATTTTCGGAGTGAATGATCAAGGAGTTATGCCCGTATCTCGTTAGCCTTAAAAATAGTGTGCTCATCTCATAAAAATATTTGCGCAATTGGCTTATACATGGCACCTCAACAGTTGATTGCGATATAGGATAGTATCTCAGTCCAGATCGTCGGTGTGTTTGTATCGGTCTATCCCGCGGCCCCAGTGGAGCTACCACTGTCTATTGTGAGACACCTGCACCCCGACGCCCCCAGAGCCAACCATTATGACCCTACACTTAGTCTACTCGTACCCGCACATAGGTGTTATTCAAACTCCTAGGCATATATCGCCTTTCCAACAATGTCCAACGGACAATACATATGCATGATGACGCAATGTACATTATGTATGTTTATCAATGATACATTTATCATAAAGTATACCACAATGGCATATATTCATTTCTCAATATCAACATGTCATGATTTCATCAATGGTTAGTTCCACATAGGAACTCATAACAACATAGAACCAATTCTCAACATCAATATCTCAACACATATGGTTCATCAATTATTATAAGTCCATATCATGGATTCACATTTCCAAAGTTTTAAGCTTTGATCAGTTATGAAAAATTTAGGTTAAATAACCCTCAAAACTGTGGCCTCTTAAGTATTATTATTCAATTTAATTCTTCCACTTCATTATGGACTATGCATGTCTCTAAATTCTTAATTTCCAAGGATGCACTAAGGCATCATTTGAACTCTAAATTTTCTCTTAAAACTGTGGCCTCCCTAGGTCTTCAAAGTTCCAATTTTTTTCCATTTTAGGAATCAATTACTTGTTATCTAATCACTCAAATTCTATCTTACACAAAGTCACTCCAATCCCCTAGAATCCATTTTGGGGTGTTACAAGTAGTATACAGAAAATCATAGAAAAATGGATCTAACAATTAATTTGAGTTCTAAAATTTTTGATAATACTTATGGTAAGTTGAAAACTTAGTTTTGGAAAATTAAAGAGTGCTTAACAGATATAAAAGCTACTACAGTTAAAATTTGGTCATATTTGACCATTCCATCACCTACCTTTTGTATCTAGAATTGTCTACCATTTTCTCTTCTTTCTCTGCACATTTCTTTCATCCAAAAATAGAAGCTACAGGGTAGAACATCCAACAACAAAAACATAAGAGAAAATGAGAGAAAATAGGAGAAAAAGTGAAGGAAAAAGGAAGAAAATCAAGGAAACAAAGCTAGGGATTTGAGGTAGGGGTTCTATACCATCATCTTGCTCTTCTTTTTATATTATTTTTGAAACAAAAATCTAGTTCTTATGGCCATGAGAGTCACAGCCAATATCAAGAAAATAGAAGATGTTCTTAACCCTTTTTGTGCTTTTGTTTCTATCATCTTCTAGCTCATATTTTTCTTATGAGTTCTTGAGTAAAAATTTGAGATATTGATTGTATTTTTGAAGCCCTAAGATTCATGGCTATGTTGATGATTAAAGGTGTTTGTATTCTTTTAAATTGTTCATTTATTTCTAATGATGTTTGTGATGAATTATGACATTGAATTGATGAGAAAATGGTTGGATTTTGATGTTGATTTGTCATGGCTGAGTATGTTCTGTTTATAAACAAAATTTTTGATTTTTTTATGTCATAATTTGTGGCTTGAATTGTGTTAGAAAAGCATGGTAAAATGATGCCCTTGTAACACCTCAAAATTTATTTATTTCATTATAAATATTCATTTTATAATATTTGTGATTTTTGGGAATTTTTTTAGATTTTTCTGAGAACGTGAAATATTTTAATATTATTTCTCATTTTACGTGCAAATTGAGCAGAGATGGAAAAATGAGATATTTTTCTCGAGAACCTTGATCTGTGGAAACGTCGACGGGAGACCTTACTAAACCCGACATTGGATACGATTTACGAGGTTTCACATTTTTCAAAAAAATTTATCTGACAGAATAATAAATCGCTGTGTAATTTTATCCGCTGGACAATTAATACTAACTTCTGTCGACTGTAACAATTGTCCATTGGATAATAGCATGTATTAAAAATCCTATCACATTATCTTAATGTAATCCACTTTATGTCTAATTAAATCCACTTTAATTCAAATACATTACATTTTAATCAAAGCTTCTTTAAGAAGCTTTGACCACCAAAAGACTAGTATGCCTTTGGCTTGTTGGAGAAGCCTCTCCACCCCTCTCTCCTCTCTCTTTGCCGTGGCAATGTGTGTACCACCCCAACTTTTGGAAAAATATCTCGAATGTTCTGTTTGCTGTTCTTCAAACTTTTGGGTGAAAGACCATTGTGTCCCTGTTTTACTGTTTCTTATTTTTCTGTATGAAATACAAAAATATATTACAGTCTAAGATTTTCTTTGGTCGTTTTGCGTATTTTAATTCGAGACCGTAAAATAATTTTTTTTCTCAAACTACTGTTTTAAATTTTTCTGTGTGATATACTGATATATTTTACTATCTATAATTTTATTTGAGTGTTTTGAATGATTTGCTTCGTGGTGCGGAAAAATGGAAAAATGACCATTACGTCCTGAATGTACTGTTTTTAAATTTTCTATATGATACAGTGTTTAATATTACTGTCTGTGATTTTATTTGGAATTCTGTGTGATTTGCTCCGGGACAGGAAAATAATGTTTTTCCGGGCCTGGGAAATCTTATTTTAATTATTCAGAGCTGGGGGATCTTACTAAACCCAATTCTGAATGAGACAATAGATAATCTTTTAATTTTTAGGATTTAACTATAAAATAAAATAATTTTATATTATTGTAATATTATTTTATTTGTCAAAATAATTAAATGACAGTGGACCCGAAAATGTCTTGCGGGACCCATATTTAACAAAGCAGTAAGCATTTTGAGCTAGAACAAATAGCTAATGACAAGGCTAGTGACTAGGTTAGTGACTAAGCTTAATGACTAGGCATAATTAGTGACTAAGCATGATGACTAGGTTAAGTGACAAGGCTAGGATGAACCAATGAAAGCTAAGCTTGGAGAACAACGCTTAATCCTCACCATTGATCAATTCTAAGGCTTGGATGGAGCCAACACAAATGGACACCTCCTTGCCCATTCATGTCTACGGCCAAATGACTTTGGAAGGCCATAATCACTTAGTTTTTCATGCATTTTCTCTCTTCTCTCTCTTCCAAGAACACCAAACTCCATTGTTGTTTTTCTTTCAAGCTATTCGGCCAAGCACCCCTATACACCATCCATTTACCTAAACTTTTATCCAACCCACTTTTCTAAACCTAAACACAATTCTAAGAACATCCCTAGTCGAGAGTTCTTGCAAAATCATTCATTTGAGGCTTGAAAACCTACTTGGAAGATTTTACCTAGAAGGTGAAATTCCTTGTTTTCCATTTCTAAACTCTTTTTCAAAGTTCTAAGCCATGATTTATCCATGGTTTAAGCTCTCTTTAATGTTTGTAACTTGTAGAAATTTGTTTAAGCTTGATAGGTGTTTTGAAGGAGAAAACCGAAACCCTAGGAAAGGAGTGAAAGCATATTTGTCTTCATTTAAGGTAAGAGGAAGACTAAATCTTATCATCCTTAGGTGGTGGTAAGAAGATGGAATTTGTTTGTGGTTATAGAATCCATAAGGATTCATTTGTGTGTTTGTTATAAGCTTTCCTATTTGTTATTTGTATTGATTTGCATGTCTACAAGCTTTGATAAATTTTGTATGTGTTAGAAATGCATGATAATTTATAGGATGTGAATAATATGTTAAGGATTGCATGAGTGTTCCAAAGAACACATCAACAAGGCTCACGGCCATTGACCAAGAAATGGGAACCAAAATGTTCTCAACAATTTTCTAAAAGTGTGATTTAATTAACCTAGGAAAATTAATAGGTTACAAATGAATTTAAAGTAAGAAAAATGAATTTATGGATCAAAGGAGGAAATTGAAGCATTTCGGCCAACACGCCTAAGCCATGTAATTATGATTTCAAAAGTTGTTTTCCAAATCATTTTCAATTAAAGAGAAGTAAACAATACTAAAAGAATTTTTATAACAATGATTTTGAAGAAATAAAAGGATTTAGATTAAGTTTAAGTGGTTAAAATTAAGAATTTAATAGTTGGAAATAAAAACAGTAACTCCTATAAAATTTCTAACGTAGAGCTCATTTCACATTTTGAAGCACGTTAGTAATTTTCAAGGAAGTAATTATATGGTTAAATAAATAAAGAAAAGAATTTTTGCAAAAAAATTAGAAAACCATTATTATGAATTTTCTAAACAAAATATTGTCAATTTTTATTAAAAATGGACAAATAAAATAGGAAAGATGTCCAAAAGACAGTATACGGTATAAAAAATATTCTACGCAGTTCAAATGTATTAAATATTATTTTCTGTTTATTTAAACAGTAATTTTTAAGGAATTCGGATAAGAAAATAATTTAAAAATCTTACGCGATTGAGAAAACGTATTAAAAATCCTACGCGATTTTAAAAACAGAAAAATATATTTACGCGATATAAAAACGTTTGTAAAAATGACAGAATTGTGAAAACGGGATAAAATTTCTACGCGATTGATCAAACTGTATATTTTTGCTGTCGGGCTAAGTGGTGAACCCAAACAAGCTTTGAAATAGTATTGGTCTGGTGGGACTTGCTGTATATTTTTGCCATGAGGGCAAGCCATGAGGGCAATTTTTATATGCTATTGAGGGCATTTGCGTAAATACACATATTTTATACCATTGAGGGTATTTTGGTAATTTTGGAAACAATTTTAAGATCATGTATTAAGTTTGTGCCAATTTAGTTGATAATTGGTGGATTGATTGACGAGGTGAATCACATCGTGTTGTCAGTGCGATAAAAGTAGTGTGATTCAGTTTCTTTATGAACTTGGAGACTTTAGTGTGCGGTATCCCATATGTGGACAGTTGGTAGCTCCGCTGGGTCGTGGTAACCGGCAACACACAGATGGACTCGACACGCACTATACTTAATCGAGATCTTGTAAAGTCTAATAGTACATTGCCTATAGTGCCACAACGTTAGACCGTGAACTACACCACGCCATGTGCCATGGGGCTATAGAGGCAACGTGTGACAGCGCAATAGTTTGGTTGGGCAGCCGTGGTACTAATAGATTTTGCGAGTCATTCTCTCTGATATCTGTATGATTTTAGCTCCATGGAGTAGGATCGTGTCATATTGTATATTTATATATACATATGGTGCATTATTATATTCTTATCGGTGATTTTATATTTATATTGTGTATAGGATATATGTTTATCTATGATATTAATTCTTATATTATATCCGTGTTGATATTACACTTTTATATTGTATCTATATTGATATTAATTCTATGTTGATATTAATTCTTATATTGTGTTTGTGTTATACTGTATTTATGTTTATGTTTTTATAGCATGAATTGTATAACTGTTGTATTGTCGTTTTCTTATTTACCATGTTTGTGATGATTTAGATTGTCTTACCTCTTTCTTGTATATGTTGTTGTATTTTTAATTTATGTGGTAAAGAGTTTGAGGAAGAGGAATAGCCTCTTGAGTGTGTGTACCCTGAAGAGGAGGAAGAACAGCAAGTCGAAGATCATTATGACGATCAAGAACCATTCGATCATCCATACCCGTTGGATTGATTGTTTGAGTATGGCGGTGCCAGGAGTCCTTGGTTTTGTGCAGCTTGAGTTTCATGGGGGATCGACAGCCTGGCGACTGCGTGAAGATAAAGACTCGGTGACTTACGTGGGACGGTTGACTGTGTCCCTACGTAATGAGTTTGAGGGAGAGCCAGTCATGACGACTACAATGTTTTTGCATTTAGAGTTGCCGTTATCTCTTAGGCGTTATTGGGGTGGTATGTTCACTGCGCCTAGTGAGATTAGCAGCGTGTCGACTGCGCGGTCTCGTTTTCGCCGAGAGTCGAGACATCCTGGATATTTATCTTCTGATGGTCTTCCTGAGAATGATCCTTCATAGGGTTAAATGTTTATGATGTGTACTTGGGCGCGCCTGCGTTTGTATATATTGACTCTTACTGTTTTGATTACTGTTTCAGTTTAAATATTTTTTTTTGTTGTAAATTATTTGTATAACTTATGACTAAAACCCTATGTATATTATGTGTGATGTTATTCTGTTGATTTTGTGTTTCCGCGTTATTTTATTTAATAATATTCTGTTTAACAGGAAGAATTTTACAACCCGTATAATTATGTAACAAATGTTTTACAACTTGGGTAGATTTTATTTATCTTTCTTTTATTTTTTTCTTTTTAAATGTGACATCCCCACAAGGGTGTTACATTAGTTGGTATCAGAGCCTAAGTTAGAGTCTTTTGGGGTTGTGGTTGGGTTCATTTTTGTTTGTGCTGTGTGATTCTTTGTGATTTACTTCCGAAAGGATGTATCTGACTTTGTTTTGTTATGCTTGAAGAAAGAGGATGTCTGGTAGAGGCAGAGGACGTGCGAATGTGAATCCGGCAGTGGACCCAATGATTGCGGCTGCTGAAGCTATGCAACGGATGGCTGAAGTAATTACGCAGCAAAATTTGAGAGCAGCTCAACAGCAAGATGCTACTGCTGATGCCCTAAATTTATCTGAATTTAGGCACCACAATCCGCTACAGTTTAGAGGCGAGGTTGATCCTGAGAAAGCAAGTCAATGGATACAAGACTTGGAGAGAATTTTTGAAGGAATGAGATGCTCTGATGAGAAGAAGGTAACTTATGCAGCCTTTATGTTAAGGGGAGACGGAGAACATTGGTGGAGAGGAACCCGCCGATTATTGCAGACTGAAGGAACGGAAATTACATGGGAAGTATTTTCCAATGCTTTTCTGGAGAAGTATTTTCCTGCGAGTGCTAGACATGCCAAAGAAATGAAGTTTCTTGGTTTACGTCAGGGTAATATGACGGTGAATGAGTATGCCACAAAATTTGAGAGCTTGTCTTAGTTCTCAGAGTATGCTCAAACATGACCGGATGATGGGCGGAGATGTCGGAAGTTTGAAGCAGGGTTAAGAGTGGAACTGAAGCGAGGAGTGATATCCTTGAGAATGAATCAGTTTCATGCTTTAGTTGATGCGTGTGCGCGACTCGAGGAGTTAGAGCCGTCGCGAGATCAGAGGAACCGTAACTTTGGGCCAACAAGGTTTCAGAGAGGTGGTGGCAGTAATACTACTCGGTTTCAGCGCAAGCCGTATTCCAGACCACCAGGAAATCAACCTCAATGACCACTAGTTGGGGGAAGTGCTAGTGGTAAGGGAGCTGGTCAGAGAGTGGCGTTTACGCCAACATGTTTTAAGTGCGGAAAGAAGGGCCATATTTCTCCGGAGTGCACAATCAAAGGGACGATTTGTTTTAACTGTGGACAGCCTGGACATATGTCAAAGGATTGTACTCAGCCAGAAAGGAAACCTGCAGTTCGTTATGTACGTGCAAATCAGCAAAAGTTAGGAGATACTCAACCGAGATCTGGAGGACGAGTATACACTGTGATGGGAACTGAAGTTTCTAAGTCTGATGACCTTATTCAGGGAGAAGGAGTCATTGAAGGTAATCTTCTGACTGTGTTATATGACTCTGGTGCAACACATTCATTTATTGCATATGATTGTGTAGAAAGATTGAAGTTGCTTGTGTTTCTACGCCAACTGCTAAACCTGTAGTTACATCAAAGATATGTTTGGATTGTCTTATTATTGTGAAGGACCGTAAGTTTTTGGTCAACTTGATTTGTTTGCCTCTTGTTGAGATAGATGTGATATTAGGGATGGATTGGTTATCTTCTAACCATATCCTTATAGACTGTGCAAGCAAAACCATAGTTTTTCCTAAGGAAGAAAAGTCTGGATTTTTTACTGCGGTTGAAGTCAAATCTTTGTTGAGAGAGGGAGCACAGGGATATATGATATTGTCTTCTCTAGAAGTTAAGAATGAGAAGGATGTGAATATTATTCCTGTTGTCAACGACTTTCTAGAGATTTTTCCTGATGACGTACCTGGTTTACCACCCGAGAGGGAGATCGAATTTTCAATTGATTTGGTACCGGGAGCAGGTCCTATCTCAATTGCCCTTATCGTATGTCGCCAGCAGAGTTAGTAGAGTTGAAAGAGCAATTGGTGGAACTGTTGGAGAAACAGTTTGTGCGACCTAGTGTTTCACCATGGGGAGCACCAATGCTTTTAGTCAAGAAGAAGGACAAAACTTCTAGACTTTGCGTGGATTATCGTCAGCTGAACAAGGTGACTATCAAGAATAAATATCCGCTTCCTAGAATTGACAACCTGATGGATCAGTTAAAGGGAGCAGTGGTATTCTCCAAGATAGATCTGAGATCGGGTTATTACCAGATTCGTGTTAAGGGGGAGGATGTACCGAAAACAGCTTTTCGAACTCGTTATGGACATTATGAGTATCAGGTAATGCCATTCGGGGTGACGAATGCTCCTGCCATATTTACGGACTATATGAACAGGATTTTTCGTCCGTATCTAGGCAGATTTGTCGTTGTCTTTATCGATGACATTCTGATCTATTCTCAATCTAAGGAAGAGCATGCTGAACATTTAGGTATTGTTCTTCAGATTTTGAGGGAAAAGCAGTTGTATGTGAAATTGGCAAAGTGTGAGTTCTGGTTAGAAGAAGTCCAATTTCTAGGTCACATAATTTCAAAAGAAGGTATTGCGGTAGACCCATAGAAAGTGGAGACTGTTTTACAATGGGAAAGGCCTAAGACAGTGACAGAAGTTCAAAGTTTTGTTGGACTTGCTGGATATTACCAGAGGTTTATTGAGGGTTTTTCCAAGATTGCTGGACTGCTTACACAACTCATGAGGAAAAGTCAAGCTTTTGAGTGAACAGAAGAACGTGAAGCCAGTTTCCAAGAATTGAAGAAGAGATTAACAACTGCACCAGTGTTAATTTTACCAGATTCTAAGGGAACTTTTGATGTGTATTGTGACGCTTCTTACCAAGGGTTAGGATGCGTATTGATGCAAAATCGGAATGTGGTGACGTATGCTTCTCGGCAGTTAAAGATTCATGAGAGAAATTATCCAACACATGATTTAGAATTGGCTGCAGTGGTCTTTGCTCTGAAAGTGTGGAGACATTTTCTGTATGGAGTGATGTTCAATGTCTTTAGCGATCACAAGAGTCTAAAGTACTTGTTTGATCAGAAAGAATTGAATATGAGGCAGAGGCGATGGTTGGAATTCTTAAAGGATTATGATTTTCAACTCCAATACCATCCAGGAAAAGCTAATGTGGTAGCTGATGCCTTAAGTAGAAAGGTGCTTAGTGTTTCGGCAATGATGATAAAGGAGGAGGAATTGATTAACAAGTTCCGAGATCTATGGTTGTCTGTGGAGTTTCTACCTGAAAGAGTTCGCCTATGTAAGGTCGTGATCATAAATGAATTTCTCAATGTAGTCCGAGATAAACAAAAGGAAGACGTGTTTTGGCAAAATGAGAGGGAATTGTTAAAGAAAGGTCATAAGGCGACGGTAGAAGAAGGAGCAGATGGAATCTTAAGGTTTAAGGGAAGAATTTGTATGCCTGATGATTCTGGATTGAAGAAGTCAATCCTAGATGAAGCTCATACTAGTGACTTGAGTTTACATCCGGGGATGACCAAAATGTACCAAGACTTGAAAAGGTTGTTTTGGTGGCCTAGGATGAAAAGAGACGTAGCAGAATATGTGGAGTCTTGTCTTGTTTGTCAAAAGGCGAAAGTGGAACATCAAAGACCATCTGGTATGTTGCAACCATTAGCGATTCCAAAGTGGAAGTGGGATAGTATCTCTATGGATTTCGTTACTGGATTGCCGAAGACAAGGAAGGGTCATGATTTCGATATGGGTTATAGTCGATAGGCTTACAAAGTCGGCTCATTTCTTACCAATCAATATCAAGTATTCATTGGAAAGATTAACCTAGTTGTACATCGGTGAGATTGTCAGACTGCATGGTGTACCTACATGTATAGTTTCTGATAGAGATCCGAGGTTTAGTCAAGGTTCTGGCTAAGTTTGCAAGAAGCAATGGGAACTAAGTTGCGACTGAGTTCGGCGTATCATCCGCAGACTGATGGTCAGACAGAGAGAACTATACAATCTTTGGAAGACCTGTTGCGTGCTTGTGTTTTGGAACAACGAGGAAGTTGGGATGAATTTTTATCTTTGATAAAATTCACCTACAACAATAGTTTTCACTCAAGTATAGGGATGGCACCCTATGAGGCATTGTATGGGAGACGATGTCGAACGCCGTTATGTTGGTATCAAGATGGGGAAAGTATGACTATTGGACCAGATCTTGTACAACAGACTACGAAAAAGGTAAAGATGATACAAGAGAAGATGAAGACGACGCAAAGCAGACAGAAGAGTTATGCGGATAAACGAAGACGACCTCTTGAATTTGAGGAGGGTGAGCATGTGTTTCTAAGAGTGACTCCTACGACTGGTGTCGGAAGAGTTATTAAATCCAAGAAGCTTACTCCTAAGTTCATTGGACCGTATCAGATTATCCGACGTATAGGTCCTGTGGCGTATCAGATTGCTTTGCCGCCTTTTCTATCAAATCTGCATGATGTATTTCATGTATCTCAGTTACGGAAGTATGTTCCGGATCCGACGCATGTTATACAACCTGACGAAGTGCAGCTGAAGGAGAATTTGACTTATGAGACTTTACCTGTTAGAATAGAGGACAGAAAGGTAAAGCAGCTTCGAGGGAAAATGATCGAGCTGGTGAAGGTTATATGGAGTAATGTGACAGGTGATGCTACCTGGGAGCTGGAAGATAAAATGAGGGATCAATATCCTCATTTGTTTTGATGAGCAGCGAATTTCGAGGACGAAATTTTTATTTGTTGGGGAGAGTTGTAACACCCCAACTTTTGGAAAAATGTCCCGAATGTTCTGTTTGCTGTTTTTCAAACTTTTGGGTGAAAGACCGTTGTGTCCCTGTTTTACTGTTTCTTCTTTTTCTGTATGAAATACAAAAATATATTACAGTCTAAGATTTTCTTTGGTCGTTTTGCATATTTTACTTCGAGACCGTAAAATAAAATTTTTTCTCAAACTGCTGCTTTAAATTTTTCTGTGTGATATACTGATATATTTTACTGTCTATAATTTTATTTGAGTGTTTTGAATGATTTGCTTCGTGGTGGGAAAAAATGGGAAAATAACCATTACGTCCCGTGTAAGACCCTTAAGTACATGTTAGACTGGTAAATGGTTACCGAAGGTAGCATTTGACTTATTTAGCATGTCAGTAAAGTTTTGTGACAATCTGAGTTCATTTAGGCACTTAGTTGCAACATAGAAGTTGTAAAGTGGCTTAAAATGACTCAGATAATAGCATAAGTTGCTAAGTTAAGAGAAATAAACATAGAGAGTTTATTTCTAGGTCACAAATAAGCCAAGTAAGATGTGGTAAAAGTTTCAAGAGAATCAGAATCAGTTTGGTATTTTTAGGCATATAGGTTGTGCTTTTAATGCCGGATTGATCCCTAGCAGATATAGAAAATGATGAGAATTGTGAAACAACAATTTAGATGAATCTTATGATTTATTCTAAAGTTGTTAGAAGCAGGAAAACTCGAATTAGCGTAATTCGGGTGTCCATAGCAGATATAAGTTTCAGTGTAGAAACTTAAGTTAATCTTTTCTTGTAATTACCTCCACGTCCCACCCCCTTATATCTCCCTTCTCCCTCGGCAGAACCGAAAACCAGAGAAGGAAAAGAGAAAGAAAAGAAAGAAAGAAAGAAGGGGAGAAGAAGAAGGAGAAAGGGGAAGAAGGGAAGAATGAGAGGAAGAGGAAGATCAAGCTTCAAGGCTTCAAGTCTTCAAGAGGTAAGGGGATTTCTATCCATTACTCCCTCTTTGATTTCTTTGAATATAGATTGGGGTTTGAATGGAAATAGGGGTTTGGATAGCCAAATCCATGTTCTTAACTTGGTTCTTGATTCTGAGGACTAGGTTAGGATAGTTTAAGCCTAGAGAATGCTAGATGGCCATTTATGGCTCAAGAATAATCATAGAATCCATAGAAAATGGATTTTAAGAATAGTTGGTGTTATGTGATTCTGGACTTAGATTTATGCCCTATGAGAATTTATAGGTTGTAAAAGAGTTACAACAAGTTAAAGGGCATAGATTAATGCTAGAAATCACTTAGAATCCATGAGAAAAGGATTAGAAATTAGTTTTTGAACCAATTATGCAGAAACTGCATTGTTGCTATCAGCGCCGCGGTGTGGGGATGTCACGCCGCAGCGTGAGGGGTATTTTGCTAAGAGTGCCGCGACGTAGAAGGTGCATGCCGCAGCGCTAGGTCACGAAACAGAGTATTCGAGAACAGGGAGCCGCGGCGTGCAGACGCCGTGCCGCGGCGTGAGACCCTGAAACTCCAAAATGTTATTTTTGGACGTTTTGAAGTTCTAAAATAAAGGGGATCATTTATATATGTTTCCTAAAGTGTGTTAAGGCACAATTGGGGGTATTTTCAAGTGGAAAATACTTACCCATCAAGAATGAGAAAGCATAGGCTTTTGAGCATCCTAAAGGAAAGGTTTGCTTTAAGTAATGACATTGCACCTTAGGCAACTTAGTGTTGCATTAGATATCACTTAAGATGTGATGAGATGGTGCAATGAAGACAAGTGTATTAGTATGCACTCTAGTAGAGAATGAGAAAGGTATGAACCTTAGGAGATCCAAGAATAGTGGATTACCTTAGGAAGGTACCTAGAACCTTAGGCAACAAAGAGTTGCAAGTAAGAACCACTCTTGCATTAGAGTTACTTGAGTGGATACAAGATTGTGTATTGGTTCCAAAGAGGGAACGTTTAGGTACTAAGTCTCTAGTTAAGTGAGACTTAGTGCATTGCTAAATACACAATAAGATGAAATGTGACTAAGAAGATGTCATAATCATAAGGTAGAGCAGAAATGTGCAATAACTCATGTATTAGTAAAGATGAGTTAGAAATGCAAGATAAAGAGAATTTACTTCCTTAGATACTAACCAAAGTGTGGAAGTTAAGTTCTTAAGCATTCCATGAGTTTGGAATAGTTAAAGAGGTATCTGGAACCTTAAGCACACAAGTGTAGTATAAGCTACTACCAGACGTGTGATAAAAGAGAAAGCTAGATACAGCTAGAATAGGTATGTTAGCACACAAGTGTAGCATAAGCTACTACCAGAAGTGTGATAGAAAGGAAAGTTGGATGCATGAATTACTCACTTTAGAGAAAGTTGAGTTAATAATGCAAAGTTTTAGAGAGATGCTCATTATGTCCTTAAGCAAGGATAGATGAGGCATTAGTTAAGATAGACTCTTTCACTAGGATGAGTTGAGTCTATAGGAAAGTGAGATAGTGTTTATGTAAGAGTTAAACATAACACTAAGCTTTTCACACACTAGTCAGTTAAGCTAGTATGTATGTGAAGAGAAAGAACCTTAGTGCAACTAAGACTAGTGGTTGCCATAGGTAAGTACCTTACACCTCAGCAACATAGTGTTGCGTTAGAGATCACTTAAGAGATAGGAGTGATGAGGTGGAGTTTAGGTACGAGTATGAGAAATGAACTGGTAATGTTTACCTGAGAATGTAACGTTATATGACGTGAGGTCATTTAACTAGAAGGTAAGGAATCAGAGAAGTTCCTTAGGGGACAAGTATTCCTAACCAAGTGCTAAGGTTACATGTAGTATGAGGTTACAGATTCTCCCTATTGCAAAGGGTAAACATAAGAAGCCAAAGTTATTAGTAGAATATGCTTAGATCAAAGAGGAACTAAGTATATAAGTACGAATAAAAGTCTATGAATTAGTTAGGTAGTATCGATCTGGTGAATATCCTTTGATGTTCATTCATGGAGGCAAAAAGAAGATAGATGGGTGTCCGAAGGACTTTTGAGAAGGACATAACCCTGATGTCTCGATAATGCCAAGGCCAAAGGAGATAAGTGGGAAATCCAGAGACGCTCTTTGAGCAAGGATGAAGCCCGAATTTCTCAGTGTTCCAGGATATGTGTAATGTGAGGATGAGTTTTCCCTCTAATTACCACTAGATGATATACTGACTAGTTCCTAGCAAACTTCTTTGTTCTTAGAATGGACTTTTGTATTTGCATTTCATTCACATGCTTTTAGGATTCCTTAGGCATATTCATATTACATATCATTATCATTGCATTCACGGACAGTTGTATGGGCATTGTCCGTCACTGTTGGTATGTACAGCTGTATGGGCGTTGTATGTATTAACAGTGTGTAGGTTATCGATTGTTATCACACTATAAGAAAGTGTGAAGTTATGAGAAAAGAGGAGGAAACTCCTAAGTTATGAGAAAAGAGGAGGAAACTCCTAAGTTATAATAAAAGAGGAGAAAGCTCCTAAGATAGAAATAGTTATGAGAAAAGGGGACAAGGCTCCTAAGTTAGAATTATAGCATTTGTTATATATTTGTTATATACAATGTTATAGAGAACTGGTATTGGAATTGCTTTTACTGAGAATGTTAATTCTCACCCCAGTTGCTATTCCATGTAAATCCAGATGCAGGCTCAGATGCAGGTACCGATGCAGTACCGATGCAGCTCAGATGCAGGTACCGATGCAGGTCGAGATGCAGTAAAGGCCCAGTGCACAGAGGTACAAACCCTGCTAAGGATGAGAAGATAAAGCATGAAGACTAGAGTAGTTTTTATTGCTTTAAGTAGACAGAACTTATGTAATAAGTTTATGTTTGTTCTGTAAGTTTTATGTTATATGTATTACAATAAGCCCTCATGTGGCTAAGTTTGTATATTTATATGTATGAGTTTAAGTTTTTTCGCAATCTCTCAAGGCTTTCTATAATTACTCAATTGTGATTATAGATATATGTTAGTATGTAGTATAGAAGTGACGTCTCTAGTACTGGTTATCTTTATATATCTCTGTCTATCTAGGATATATCTGGATATCTGTATTAGGGTGTTACATCCCGAATGTACTGTTTTTAAATTTTCTATATGATACAGTGTTTAATATTACTGTCTATGATTTTATTTGGACTTTTTGTGTGATTTGCTCCGGGACAGGAAAATAATGTTTTTCCGGGATGGGGAAATCTTATTTTAATTATTCAGAGCTGGGGAATCTTACTAAACTCAATTCTGAATGAGACAGTAGATAATCTTTTAATTTATAGGATTTAATTGTAAAATAAAATAATTTTATATTATTATAATATTATTTTATTTGTCAGTATAATTAAATGACAGTGGACCCGGAAATGTCTTGCGGGACCCACATTTAACAAAGCAGTAAGCGTTTTGAGCTAGAACAGATAGCTAATGACAAGGCTAGTGACTAGGTTAGTGACTAAGCTTAATGACTAGGCATAATTAGTGACTAAACATGATGACTAGGTTAAGTGACAAGGCTAGGATGAACCAATGAGAGCTAAGCTTGGAGAACAAGGCTTAATCCTCACCATTGATCAATTCTAAGGCTTGGATGGAGCCAACACAAATGGACACCTCCTAGCCCATTCATGTCTACGGCCAAGTGACTTTGGAAGGCCATAATCACTTAGTTTTTCATGCATTTTCTCTCTTCTCTCTCTTCCAAGAACACCAAACTCCATTGTTGTTTTCCTTTCAAGCTATTCGGCCAAGCACCCCTATACACCATCCATTTACCTAAAATTTTATCCAACCCACTTTTCTAAACCTAAACACAATTCTAAGAACATCTCTAGTTGAGAGTTCTTGCAAAATCATTCATTTGAGGCTTGAAAACCTACTTGGAAGATTTTACCTAGAAGGTGAAATTTCTTGTTTTCCATTTCTAAACTCTTTTTCAAAGTTCTAAGCCATGATTTATCCATGGTTTAAGCTCTCTTTAATGTTAGTAACTTGTAGAAATTTGTTTAAGCTTGATAGGTGTTTTGAAGGAGAAAACCGAAACCCTAGGAAAGGAGTGAAAGCATATTTGTCTTCATTTAAGGTAAGAGGAAGACTAAATCTTATCATCCTTGGGTGGTGGTAAGAAGATGGAATTTGTTTGTGGTTGTAGAATCCATAAGGATTCATTTGTGTGTTTGTTATAAGCTTTCCTATTTGTTATTTGTATTGATTTGCATGTCTACAAGCTTTGATAAATTTTGTATGTGTTAGAAATGCATGATAATTTATAGGATGTGAATAATATGTCAAGGATTGCATGAGTGTTCCAAAGAACACATCAACAAGGCTCACGGCCATTGACCAAGAAATGGGAACCAAAATGTTCTCAACAATTTTCTAAAAGTGTGATTTAATTAACCTAGGAAAATTAATAGGTTACAAATGAATTTAAAGTAAGAAAAATGAATTTATGGATCAAAGGAGGAAATTGAAGCATTTCGGCCAACACGCCTAAGCCATGTAATTATGATTTCAAAAGTTGTTTTCCAAATCATTTTCAATTAAAGAGAAGTAAACAATACTAAAAGAATTTTTATAACAATGATTTTGAAGAAATAAAAGGATTTAGATTAAGTTTAAGTGGTTAAAATTAAGAATTTAATAGTTGGAAATAAAAACAGTAACTCCTATAAAATTTCTAACGTAGAGCTCATTTCACATTTTGAAGCACGTTAGTAATTTTCAAGGAAGTAATTATATGGTTAAATAAATAAAGAAAAGAATTTTTGCAGAAAAATTAGAAAACCATTATTATGAATTTTCCAAACAAAATACTATCAATTTTTATTAAAAATGGACAAATAAGATAGGAAAGATGTTCAAAAGATAGTATACGGTATAAAAAATATTCTATGTAGTTCAAATGTATTAAATATTATTTTCTGTTTATTTAAACAATAATTTTTAAGGAATTCGGATAAGAAAATAATTTAAAAATCTTACGCGATTGAGAAAACGTATTAAAAATCCTACACGATTTTAAAAACAGAAAAATATATTTACGCGATTTAAAAACGTTTGTAAAAACGATGGAATTGTGAAAACGCGATAAAATTTCTACGCGATTGATCAAACTATATATTTTTGCTGTCGGGCTAAGTGGTGAACCCGAACAGGCTTTGAAGCAGTATTTGTCTGGTGGGACTTGCTGTATATTATTGCCATGAGGGCAATTTTTATATGCTATTGAGGGCATTTGCGTAAATACGCATATTTTATACCATTGAGAATATTCTGGTAATTTTGAAAACAATTTTAAGATCATATATTGAGTTTGTGCCAATTTAGTTGATAATTGGTGGATTGATTGACGAGGTGAATCACATCGTGTTGTCGGTGCGATAAACGTAGTGTGGTTCAGTTTCTTTATGAACTTGGAGACTTTAGTGTGCGGTATCCCATATGTGGACAGTTGGTAGCTCCGTTGGGTCGTGGTAACCAGCAACACACTTATGGACTCGACACGCACTATATTTAATCGAGATCTTGTAAAGTCTAATAGTACATTGCCTGCAGTGCCACAATGTTAGACCGTAAACTACACCACGCCATGTGCCGTGGGGCTATAGACGCAACGTGTGACAGCGCAATAGTTTGGTTGGGCAGCCGTGGTACTAATAGATTTTGCGGGTCATTCTCTCTGATATCTGTATGTTTTTAGCTCCATGGAGTATGATCGTGTCATATTGCATATTTATATATACATATGGTGCATTATTATATTTTTATCGGTGATTTTATATTTATATTGTGTATGGATATATGTTTATCTATGATATTAATTCTTATATTATATCTATGTTGATATTACACTTTTATATTGTATCTATATTGATATTAATTCTATGTTGATATTAATTCTTATATTGTGTTTGTGTTATACTGTATTTATGTTTATATTTTTATAGCATGAATTGTATAACTGTTGTATTGTCGTTTTCTTATTTACCATGTTTGTGATGATTTAGATTGTCTTACCTCTTTCTTGTATATGCTGTTGTATTTTTAATTTATGTGGTAAAGAGTTTGAGGAAGAGGAACAGCCTCTTGAGTGTGTGTACCCTGAAGAGGAGGAAGAACAGCAAGTCAAAGATTAGTACGACGATCAAGAACCATTCGATCATCCATACCCGTTGGATTGATTGTTTGAGTATGGCAGTGCCAGGATTCCTTGGTTTTGTGCAGCTTGAGTTTCATGGGGGATCGACAGCCTGGCGACTGCGTGAAGATAGAGACTCAGTGACTTACGTGGGACGGTTGACTGTGTCCCTATGTAATGAGTTTGAGGGAGAGCCAGTCATGACGACTATGGTGTTTTTGCATTTAGAGTTGCCATTATCTCTTAGGCGTTATTGGGGTGGTATGTTCACTGCGCCTAGTGAGATTAGCAGCGTGTCGACTGCGCGGTCTCGTTTTCGCCGAGAGTCGAGACATCCTGGATATTTATCTTCTGATGATCTTCTTGAGAGTGATCCTTCAGAGGGTTAAATGTTTATGATGTGTACTTGGGCGCGTCTGCGTTTGTATATATCGACTCTTACTGTTTTGTTTACTGTTTCAGTTTAAATATTTTTTTTGTTGTGAATTATTTGTATAACTTATGACTAAAACCCTATGTATATTATGTGTGATGTTATTCTGTTGATTTTGTGTTTCCGCGTTATTTTATTTAATAATATTCTGTTTAACAGGAAGAATTTTACAACCCGTATAATTATGTAACAAATGTTTTACAACTTGGGTAGATTTTATTTATCTTTCTTTATTTTTTTCTTTTTAAATGTGACATCTCCATAAGGGTGTTACAATGTGCCCAAGGGGGAAGCAAAAATTTGCTTCCCACACTTAACACATTCACTCAAAAATATCATTTTTCATCTAACAATTTGTCTCTCTAGTTTCATCTTCATTTTTCTCTCCACCCTCTCTCTTCTTCTTCTCCTTCACCCACGGTTTGCAGCCATTAGTGATCACTTCTTCTCATTTTCCAACTTCATTAACACCATTTCTACACTCCTTCCATCCTCCTCTACACTTTCTATTTGGAAAGTTTCTTCAAAATCCATCATTTCCTCCATTGTCTTCCAAGACCAAGCTTCAAACTTTAAGGTAAAGTTTCCATTTCTTCTTTTCTTTCTCTTCAATTTCATGTTCTATGGTTTCATTGGAGACCAAAGATCCATCTTTTCTAAGGTTGATGTTGATTCTTTGTGTTTGAAATTTCTAGGATTTTTGGACCCCAAAACTGAAACCACCAAGAAGCAACTAGGAAGCCATTTTCGTGTTCTTCCTTTAGGTAAAAGGGAGATTACTCACTTCAACCATTATTGGTGGTGAGGAGACCTTTATGTGGTTGTTGATGGAGAAATCCATATTTGAATGCTTACTTTGTTTGGTGATTTTGTATGTCTATGTGTTTTTGATTGAGGTTGAAGATTGAATGATGATTTTGAATGCATTAGGGGTGTTGGAATATTTGATAATGCTAGAATTAATAAATGAAAAATTTGAGGGTTTCCTACACTAACGTGAGGTCATGGTTTTGGCTTGGATGTTAAGGGATTGGATTGATTTTTGTGTGATATAAGATTTGAGTGATTAGGTATCAAATGATTAATGCATAAAATGGAAAGAAATTGGAACTTTGAAGACCTAGGAAGGCCACAGTTTTTAGAGAAAATTTTGGGTTCAAATGATGCCTTGGTGCATTTTTTGAAATTAAGGACTTAGAGATATACATAATCCATAATGAGATCGAAGGATTAAATTGAGTGATAGCTCTTAAGGGAACCACAATTTCTAAGGGTTATTTAACCTAAACTTCTCATAATTGACCAAGATCTAAGATGTTGAAAAGTTGGATTCCATAACATGTGATTGTGATAATTGATGAACCATGTATAAATAAATGTTGATGTTGAGAATTTGTTCTATGTTATTGTGAGTTCCTATATAGGACTAAGTACTTGATAAACATATGCCATTATGGTATGCCTTATGATAAATGTATCATTGATAAACATACATGATGTACATTGCGTCGTCATGCATATGTGTTGTCCATTGGACATTATTAGAAAGGCGATATATGCCTAGGAGATTGAATAACACCAATGTGCGGGTGTGAGTAGACTAAGCGTAGGGTCATAGTGGTTTACCCTAGGGACATCAGTGTAACACGCTAATATAGATATCTGGATATTGTTAGTGTATGCCCTAGTGGCCAATACATTTTATCTGTATTTACATACATTGTATTATGCTATTTTTGATATATGAGGCATTTCATTTATTGTGTTCTTTTTAGTAGATATAATAAAGTCCTTAGAATAGTAAGTTTGATACCATAGGACATCAAGTGGATGACTTGATCGTGGGATCCTATTGGATAAAACACTATTCTTAAATGTCCCTAGTCAAGTATTATTGTTAATTAGGATAACAATAATGCATTGAGACTAGTATGTGCGTAGACTAATGACCACATTTCACGGGTCATGGACATGAGATATCAAGTCTACACATGGATACACATTAGAGTAATGATGTATTGGACAGACCCGCCATGAGAACGCTACGTGGATCGTTACGTGAATGTCATAAGCGATTCTCATAGTGATAATAGTGTATATGGTCCTTTGACTTGAAATCACTACGATTTCTACATGAGGAGTTGTGTGTTTTAATGCCATCAAACGTCATCTGTAACAAGATGATTATAAAATTGGTTATTAGACATATTGCGATACATATGGAGGGATGTGAGTGACCTAGATAGGATTTGTCCCTCCTACATAACAGGAGTGATATCTTCGGGGGCCCTGATTGAGTGAGACTACGAAATGCATGGCCATACTCTAATGAGTCAATATGAGATATTGATCTCATTTGTTATTACTATGTCTACTTGGAAATCAGGAAACTGAAGATTGAACTAAACAAGGGTGACACGTTCCATGCCTTGTGTTCAATCTAGATATCTGGACAAAGGGACTAAACTACACGGAAACATTAGTCATGGATAGGTTATGTCAAATCACTGACATTCTCATTACTTGGGTAACAGTGATGTGTTGCTAGATACCTCTCACTATTTGTAATATTAAAATGAGATTTTAATATTACTACCAATGTTATGAGAACCTGTAGGGTCGCATACTTAGAGCAGACTAAATTCGAGCAATAAGGATCTAAGTTGGACTTGGATTCAATTGTGGACCTAACTCATGACAAATGGGTTTAGGGTTGCACAGCTTACCTTCCTACTGCTCGCACTCACTTAAGGCAGCCACTATTATAAATAGTACTGCTAAGGGGGCTGTTACGCATGTTACATCACAACCCTAGCCGCACCTAAGAAAGTGAGTGAAAGACAGTGAAAGGTTCTTCACTTCTATTCGCCGCTAGCACTGCGAAACAGAGGCGTGACTCCCTTTTGCAAGTCTGTTCGTGTGGATACCGTAGAAACATCGTCGCTATTACGGTGTTGATGATTCACCTCGCTTGTGTTTATCATGCTTCAAGAGGTAAACTTTTAAAACTCGAATTATGGACTTTTCGCATGGATCTTGTAAGGGAATTCTATTATTTCACTGCGAGATATTTCTGATCCGTAATTCCTAACAGATATATCATAGTTACACAACGATATATAAAGATAACGGTACTAGAAACGTCACTTCCTCATACTATATTCTAACATATATCCATAATCACAGCTGAGTAATTATAGAAAGCCTTGAGAGATTGCGAAAAAACTTAAACTCATATACAAACATAGCCACAAGAGGGCTTATTGTAATACATATAACGTAAAACTTACAGAACAAATATAAACTGCTTACATAAGTTCTGTCTACTTAAAGTAATAAAAACTACTCTAGTCTTCATGCTTTCTCTTCTCACCCTTAGCAGGGTCTGTACCTCTGTACCTGCATCTGGATTTACATGGAATAACAACTGGGGTGAGAATTAACATTCTCAATAAAAGTAATTCCAATACCATCTAACTATAACATTGTATATAACAATTATATAACAGATGCTATAATTCTAACTTAGGAGCTTCCTCCTCTTTTCTCATATCTGCACACTTTCTTATAGTGTGATATCAATATACAACGCTCATACAACTGTAAATACCAACAGTGACGGACAATGCCCATACAACTATCTGTGAATGCAATAAGAATGATATGTAATATGAATATGCCTTAGGAAATCCTAAGCGTATGTGGATGAAATGCAAATGCAGGGTTTTGTTTTGAAATACATATAAAAGTTTATTTTGAAAACAAGGAAATTTGCTAGGAACTAGTCAGTATATCATCCAGTGGTAATTAGAGGGAAATCTTATCCTCACATTACACATATCCTGACACGTTGAGAAATTCGGGCTTCATCCTTACTCAAAGAGCGTCTTTGGATTTCCCACTTATCTCCTTTGGCCTTGGCACTATTGAGACATCAGGGTTATGTCCTTCTCAAAAGTCCTTCGGACACCCATCTATCTCTTTTTGCCTCCATGAATGAACATCAAAGGATACTCACCAAGATCAATACTACTTGACCAATTCATAGACTTACATACGTACTTATATACTTAGTTCCGTTACGATCTAAGCATATTCTCCTAGGAACTTTGGCTTCTTATGTTTACCCGTTGTAATGAGGAGATTCTGTAACTTCATATTACTTGTAACCTTAGCACTTGGTTAGAAATACTTGTCCCCGTAGGAACTTCTCTGATTCCTTACCTTCTGGCTAAATGACCTCGCGTCATATAACGTTACATTCTCAGGTAAACATCACCAGTCCATTTCTCATACTTGTACCTAAACTCCACCTCATCACTCATATTTCTTAAGTGATTTCTAATGCAACCCTATGTTGCTGAGGTATTAGGTACTTACCTATGGCAAACCACTAATCTTGGTTGCACTAAGGTTCTTTCTCTTCACATACATACTAGATTAACTAACTAGTGTGTGAAAAGCTTAGTGTTATGTTTATCTCTTACATAAACACCATTTTAACTTTCCTATAGACTCAACTCATCCTTGTGAAAGAGACTAATGCCTCATCTAACCTTGCTTAAGGAAATAAATGAGCATTTCTCTAAAACTTTGCATAATTAACTCAACTTTAACTAAAGCGAGTAAGTCATGCATCTAGATAAGTATAACATACTTATTCTGGTTGTATCTAGTTTTCCCTTCCATCACGCTTCCAGTAGTAGCTTATACTACACTTGTGTGCTTAAGGTTCCAGATACCTCTTTAATTATTCTAAACTCATGGAATGCTTAAGAACTTAACTTCCATACTTTCATTAGTATCTAAGGAAGTAAATTCCCTTTATCTTGCATTTCTAACTCATCTTTGCTAATACATGAGTTATTGTACATTTCTACTATACCTTATGATTATGACATCTTCTTAGTCACAATTCATCTTATTGTGTATTTAGCAATGCACAAGTCCCACTTATCTAGCGACTTAGTACATAAACATTCCCTCTTTGGAACTAATACACAACCTTATCTATCTCCACTCAAGTGTGATTCTTACTTACAACTCTTTGTTGCTTAAGGTTCTAAGTACCTTCCTAACGTAATCCACTACTCTTGGATTTCCTAAGGTTCATACCCTTCTTATTCTCTACTAGAGTGAATACTACTATTTATCCTAGTATACTTATCTCCATTGCACTATCTCTTCACATCTTGAGTGATATCTATTGCAATGTTAAGTTGCCTAAGGTGCAATGTCCTTACCTAAAGCAAACCTTTCCTTTAGGATGCTTAAAGGCCTATGCTTTCTCATGCTTGATAGGTAACTATTTTCCACTTGAAAATATCCCTATTTGTGTCTTAACACACTTTAGGAAACATATATGAATGATTCCTTTTACTCTAGAACTTCAAAACATCCAAAAACAACATTTTGGAGCTTCAGGGTCTCATGTCGCGGCATGGCGTTGGCACGCCGCGGCGCCCTGCTCTCGAGTACTAATACTGGGCTGATTTTTGGTCTCACGTCACGGCATGCACCACCTACGCTGCGGCGTTCATAGCAGAAACTAGATTCTGCAGAATTCTGCAGAACCGTGGTATTGTTCTATTGGTCAAATTATCACTTCTAATCACTCTATGATCAGTTTTCTAGTGATTTCTAGCTCCAATCTAGGCCCCTAAACTTGTTGTAACTCAATTACAACTTATGGATTCTCTTAGGCATAGATCTAGGTCCAAAGCACATAATTCCAACCATTGTCAAAATCCTAAAACCATAGATCCTAATGGTTGATCTTGAGCCATAAACGACTTTCTTAGCTTTACTAAGCTTAAACTAACCTTACTCAACTCTTGGAAACCAAGAATCAAGATAGGAACTCGGATTTGGCTCTCCAAATCCATTTCCCCCATCTCAAACCTTTACCCCTTTTAAGAGCAACAAAGTAATGAAGAGATGGATAAAAACCCCTTACCTCTTGAAGACTCTTGATCCTGATGCTTGATCCTTGATCTTCTTCCTCTTCTTTTTCCCTTCTTCTTCTCCCCTTTCTTCCTTTCTCCCTTTCTCCCTTTCTCTTTTCTTCTTTCTTTTTCTATTTTTCGGTTCCCTGCCGAGAGAGAAGAGAGAAATAGAGGGGGGTAGGACATGGAGGGAATTAAGAGAAAAGATTAACTTAAGTTTCTACACTGAAACTTATATCTGCTAAGGACACCCAAATTATGCTAATTCAAGTTTCTCAACTTCCAACAACTTTAGAATAAATCATAGGATTCATCTGTTGGTGTATGCCCTAGAGGCCAATACATTTTGTCTGTATTTACATACATTATATTATGCTATTTTTTGATATATGAGGCATTTCATTTATTGTGTTATTTTTGGTAGACATAATAAAGTCCTTAGAATAGTAAGTTTGATACCATAGGACATCAAGTGGATGACTTGATCGTGAGATCCTATTGGATAGAGCACTATTCTTAAAATGTCCCTTGTCAAGTATTATTATCAAATAGGACAACGATAATGCATTGAGACTAGTACGTGCGTAGACTGATGACCACATCTCACAAGTCATGGATATGAGATATCAAGTCTACACATGGATACATATTAGAGTAATGATGTATTGGACAGACCCGCCATGAGAACGCTACGTGGATCATTACGTGAGTGTCATAAGCGATTCTCATAGTGATAATGGTGTATGTGGTCCTTTGACCTGAAATCACTACGATTCCTACATGAGGAGTTGTGTGTTTTAATGCCATCAAACGTCATCTCAGTAACAAGATGATTATAAAGTTGGTTATTAGACATACCGTGATATATGTGGAGGGATGTGAGTGACCTAGATGGGATTTGTCCCTCCTACATAACAGGAGTGATATCTTCGGGCCCCCTGATTGAGTGAGACTACGAAATGCATGGCCATGCTCAAATGAGTCAGTATGAGATATTGATCTCATTTGTTATTACTATGTCTACTCGAGAATCAGGAAACTGAAGATTGAACTAAACAAGGGTGACACATTCCATGCCTTGTGTTCAATCTGGATATCTGGACAAAGGGACTAAACTACACGAAAACATTGGTCACAGATAGGTTATGTAAAATCACTGACATTCGCATTACTTGGGTAGTAGTGATGTGTTGCTAGATACCACTCACTGTTTGTAATATTAAAATGAGATTTTAATATTACTACCAACATCATGAGAACCTACAGGGTCGTACACTTAGAACAGACTAGATTGGAGCAATAAGGATCCAAGTTGGACTCGGATTCAATTGTGGGCCTAACTCATGATAGATGGGTTAAGGGTTGCACAGCTTACCTTGCTACTACTCACACTCACTTAGGGCAGCCACTATTATAAATAGTACTACTAAGGGGGCTACTACTAGGTTACAACACAACCCTAGCCGCACCTACAGAAAGTGAGTGAGAGATAGTGAGGTCTTCTTATCCTCTCTTCGCAGCTAGCACTACGAAAACAGAGGCGTGACTCCCTTTTGCAAGTCTGTTCGTGTGGATACCGCAGAGACATCGTCACTATTACGGTGTTGGTGATTCACCTCGCTTGTGATTATCACGCTTCAAGAGGTAATTTTTTAAAAAAAAAACAAAACTCGGATTATGGACCTTTTCGCATAGATCCTGAGAGGGAATTCTATTATTCCGCTGTGAGACTTTTGATCCATAATTTGGACCGGGGCGCTGCCCCTGCACCCCGCAAGGGGCGGCCTCCCCTTGACCCCCACCCGCTGACCGGGCAACGGGATCCCCATCGAGGCGCTGCCCCGAACCCTTTTCGTGGTGTGTGATATTCGAAAGTGCAATATTCAAAACTGTTTTTATAATTCACAAAAATAATAATGTGTTATTGCTTTGTGTTTATGTATTCTTAGAGATGCATGGTGCATGGTTATGGCCTTAGTCTTTATTTTATACTATTTTGGTTATTTTAACTATGACCTGCGTGTCGTGCCTTTCTCTCTACATTCTGATTGTACATTCTCTTCTCATCTAACTCCCCTCGAATGTAAAAGAGATTTCTATAATGTAATCTTCATGTGGAGACAAGGAGACGACATCAAGTGAGGATGTTAGTGGGAGACGCTTGGTGAAGCTGACATTAATTAATGCTACTCTCTTAGAGGCCATAACCATGTCACATTTATTATATGATTTATATGTATGAGATGCATGGATGATGTTTATGGTATGTTAAACAAGTTTAATAAATGGTGAGATCTAATAATAAAATTCCCTCAAAGAAAATATTAAGTCATTATGTGATGCCTTCCAATGCGTGGCACTCGTCAAGACTAATATCGATCAAGTGTAGGTCTGCCAAAGCAGGGTACCTTTATCTATATTAGTAAGATGCGATAGGATAATAGTAATATCCAAATGTCAACCATTGGGTTTGACTTAACTAGGCCATTTCAATAGGATTGAAGGCTTAGAGGCATGAAGTTTGGCTTTAGTCCATTAGATGGATTAGAATAAGTGTTATTCACCCAACTATCCAAGAGTTGCATGTGATGTAATTGGAAAGAGTTTCCTACCTAAATAACTAAATTTTGGGCGATCAGCCAATGCTGACTCAAAACTAGGTGAAATATGGATCTTGGCCCACTAGGAAATCTTTCAATGGGATTTTCTAAGTCAATGCTGAGGGTCATTGATTTGAATAAAATAGTGGGAGGCGTATTTAATTAAAAGACCTTGTTAAATATGTTTATAGCATAATACTTATATTTTGCATATTTCTGTTGATAGATTACCATGGCAACAAACACATCAAGTAACTTATCATTGCGATCGGTTCCTTGAGAAGGACAAGTTGTCTGGGACAAATTTCCTAGATTGGTACAGAACTTGAGGATTGTCCTCAAGCAAGAGAAAAAAAGCTGCATGTTTTAGAACAAATTCCTATTCTGAGCCACTTGCTTTGCTAATGCCCCTAGAGCTGAAAGAGATGCTTATAAGAAGCATCAAGATGATGCCTTGGACATTGGATGTCTAATGCTAGCCACCATGAACTCTGAGCTCCAAAAGCAACATGAGAACATGGAAGCCTACGATATGATCGTACACCTTAAAAAGCTTTATCAAGAGCAGGCTAGACATGAGAGATATGAGGTCTCCAAAGCACTCTTTCAGTGCAAGCTGGTAGAGGGAAGCCCTGTTGGTGCTCATGTACTCAAGATGATTGGGTACATTAAAAACCTTGAGAGACTCGGTTTTCCTATGGTCCAAGAGTTGGCCACTGACTTAGTCCTGCAATCGTTGCCGAAGAGTTTTAGTCAATTTGTCATGAACTACAACATGAATGAAATTGACAAATCACTACCAGAGCTGCTAAGCATGTTGAGAACTACTGAGCAGAACATAAACAAATGCAAAGGAAAGGCCATAATGATGGTCCATAAGAATAAGGGCAAGAAACAGCAGAAAAAGCCCCAGGACAAGTGGAAGGGTAGGGGCAAGGGCAAGGAAAAGTCCAAGCCTAGCACTTCTAGCTTGAAACCTGTGGGTGGAGTGGCTAAGGAAGGTACATGCTTCCATTGCGGTCAGACCGGACATTGGAAAAGGAACTGTGCCAAGTACCTAGAGGAGCTCAAGAAGAAGAAGGGAAGTGAGACTTCCACTTTAGGTATTTTTGTTATAGAAGTCAATTTATCTACTTCTGCATCATGGGTATTAGATACTGGATGTGGATCTCACATTTGTGTAAATGTGCAGGATCTAAAGAGTAGTAGACCATTGACTAAGGGCGAAGTCGACCTACGAGTGGGAAATGGAGCAAAGGTTGCTGCATTAGCCGTAGGGACTTATTTATTAGCTTTGCCCACTGGGCTTGTAATTGAATTGGATAATTGTTATTTTGTGACTGCTATTAGCAGGAATATCATTTCTGTTTCTTGTTTGGACAAGAAAAGTTTTACTTTTATAATAAAGAACAAATGTTGTTCTATTTATATTAATGATATTTTCTATAGTAGTGCACATTTGAGTAATGGACTTTATGTCCTTGATCTCGAAACGCCCATTTATAACGTAAATACAAAGAGGTTCAAGTCAAATGATATGAACCCGACTTATCTTTGGCATTGTCGTTTGGGCCACATAAATGAGAACCGCATTTCCAAACTCCATAAAGATGGATTCTTGGACTCGTTTGATTACGAATCATATGAGACATGTGAATCTTGTTTATTGGGAAAGATGACTAAGGCCCCATTCACTGGACAAGGTGAAAGGGCTAGTGATCTTTTAGGCCTTATACATAGTGATGTATGTGGGCCACTAAACACACTAGCTAGAGGCGGTTTTCAGTATTTCATTACATTTACTGATGATTTCAGTAGATATAGATTTGTATATCTTATGAAGCACAAATTAGAATCCTTTGAAAAGTTCAAAGAGTTCAAGAATGAAGTACAAAACCAACTTGGCAAGAGTATTAAAATCCTTCGATCAGATCGAGAAGGTGAATACTTAAGCCAACAGTTTGATGATCATCTGAAAGAGTGTGGGATAATATCTCAACTCACTCCTCCTGGAACACCACAATGGAATGATGTTTCTAAAAGGAGGAACCGGACCTTGTTGGACATGGTCCGATCCATGATGAGTCATGCAGACCTTCCAGGCTCCTTCTGGGGACATGCTCTATTAACAGCAGCTTTCACACTTAACTGTGTTCCATCTAAGACGGTTCAACAAACACCATATGAGATGTGGACTAGGAGACGACCCAGTATATCTTTTATGAAGATTTAGGGTTGCGAAGCTTATGTGAAACATCAAGTTTCTGACAAGCTTGGCCCAAAATCAGATAAATGCTTCTTTGTGGGGTATCCTAAGGAAACCAAGGGATATTATTTCTATAATCCTACCGAGGGCAAAGTGTTTGTCGCACGGACTGCTGTATTCCTAGAAAAAGAGTTTATCCCCAAAGGAATCAGTGGGAGGAAAGTAGAACTTGAAGAAATTCAAAGTTCACAGAGTAGCAGCGAACCAATGGTGGAAATAAAGCAGCCTCCATAAGTCGTTGTGGAACCACAATCTGCTCTTGTAGCACAAGACCCGCGTAGGTCTAACAGGATACGTCGTCAACCAGAGAGATATGGATTTCTCATGACTCAACAAGGTGACGTATTGCTCATGGATCAAGATGAGCCTGTGACTTACCAGAAGCCATTATTGGCCCGTAAATCCGAAAAATGGCTTGAGGCCATGAGATCTGAAATGGAATCCATGTATGCCAACTAGGTATGGACCTTGGTTGACCCACCTAAAGGGGTAAAACCCATTGGGTGCAAGTGGGTTTTTAAGAAGAAAACCGACATGGATGGTAATGTGCATACCTTTAAGGCGCTATTGGTTGCTAAAGGTTTCAAGCAAATTTATGGTGTAGACTATGATGAAACTTTTTCCCCAGTTGCGATGCTTAAATCCGTTCGGATCTTGCTTGCTATTGCAGCATACCATGATTATGAAATCTGGCAAATGGATGTCAAAACTGTTTTCCTTAATGGAAATCTTCTCGAGGATGTGTACATGACACAACCTGAGGGTTTTGCCACTCCACAAGATGCTAGAAAGGTATGCAAGTTGCAACGATCTATTTATGGATTGAAGCAAGCTTCCAGAAGCTGGAATCTTCGTTTTGATGATACAATCAAACAGTTTGGTTTCATCAAGAATGAAGAAGAATCTTGTGTCTACAAGAAGGTTAGTGGGAGCACAGTTGTCTTTTTAGTATTGTATGTAGATGACATACTACTAATTGGAAATGACATCCCTACCCTACAGTCTGTAAAGACTTGGTTAGGGAAGTGCTTTTCTATGAAGGACTTAGGCGAAGCCACCTATGTATTAGGTATAAGGATCTATAAAGATAGATCGCAGAGATTGCTTAGCCTAAGTCAGAGTACATACATAGACAAAGTGTTAAGACGATTTAACATGCATGAATCTAAGAAAGGACTCTTGCCTATGTCCCATGGTATAAGCCTATCTAAGGCTCAATCCCCTTCCACTCAGAATGAGAGGGATTGCATGAGTAAGATTCCATATGCATCTACAATTGGATCTATCATGTATGCCATGTTATGTACTCGACCAGATATCTCGTATGCTTTGAGCATGACGAGCAGGTACCAGTCTGATCCCGGTGAGAGTCACTAGAGTGCTGTCCAGAACATCCTTAAGTACTTAAGAAGGACTAAGGATTCATTCTTGGTATATGGAGCTGAGGAGGAACTAGTTGTAAAGGGTTACACTGATGCTAGCTTCCAAACCGATAAGGACAACTCCAGATCGCAATCGAGTTTTGTTTATTGCCTGAATGGTGTGGCTGTGAGCTGGAAGAGTTCAAAACAGGAGACAGTCGCTGATTCTACCATAGAGGCTGAGTATATTGCTGCCTCCAATGCAGCAAAGGAGGCCATTTGGATTAGAAAGTTCATTATTGAGCTTGGTGTAGTTCCTAGCATTGTGGACCCAGTGGACCTCTATTGTGATAATAATGGAGCCATTGCACAAGCTAAGGAGCCCAGATCTCACCAGCAATCCAAACATATACTTAGGCGCTTCCATCTCATTCGAGAAATCATCGATAGAGGAGATGTGAAGATATGCAAAGTACCGACAGATAATAACATTGCTGATCCACTGACGAAGCCTCTTGCACAGTAGAAGCATAAGGGTCACACTAGGTCTTTAGGCATTAGAAATATACCTGATTGGCTCTAGTGCTAGTGGAAGATTGTTGGTGTATGCCCTAGAGGCCAATACATTTTGTCTGTATTTACATACATTATATTATGCTATTTTTTGATATATGAGGCATTTCATTTATTGTGTTATTTTTGGTAGACATAATAAAGTCCTTAGAATAGTAAGTTTGATACCATAGGACATCAAGTGGATGACTTGATCGTGAGATCCTATTGGATATAGCACTATTCTTAAAATGTCCCTAGTCAAGTATTATTGTCAAATAGGACAACGATAATGCATTGAGACTAGTACGTGCATAGACTGATGACCACATCTCACAGGTCATGGATATGAGATATCAAGTCTACACATGGATACATATTAGAGTAATGATGTATTGGACAGACCCGCCATGAGAACGCTACGTGGATCGTTACGTGAGTGTCATAAGCGATTCTCATAGTGATAATGGTGTATGTGGTCCTTTGACCTGAAATCACTACGATTCCTACATGAGGAGTTGTGTGTTTTAGTGCCATCAAACGTCATCTGTAACAAGCTGATTATAAAGTTAGTTATTAGACATACCGTGATACATGTGGAGGGATGTGAGTGACCTAGATGGGATTTGTCCCTCCTACATAACAGGAGTGATATCTTCGCGCCCCCTGATTGAGTGAGACTACGAAATGCATGACCATGCTCAAATGAGTCAGTATGAGATATTGATTTGTTATTATTATGTCTACTCGGGAATCAAGAAACTGAAGATTGAACTAAACAAGGGTGACACGTTCCATGCCTTGTGTTCAATCTGGATATCTGGACAAAGTGACTAAACTACACAGAAACATTGGTCACAGATAGGTTATGTCAAATCACTAACATTCTCATTACTTGGGTAGCAATGATGTGTTGCTCGATACTACTCACTATTTGTAATATTAAAATGAGATTTTAATATTACTACCAACATCATGAGAACCTGCAGGGTCGCACACTTAGAACAGACTAGATTGGAGCAATAAGGATCCAAGTTGGACTCAGATTCAATTGTGGGCCTAACTCATGACAGATGGGTTTAGGGTTGCACAGCTTACCTTGTTACTACTCACACTCACTTAAGGCAACCACTATTATAAATAGTACTGCTAAGGGGGTTGCTACTAGGTTACAACACAACCCTAGCCGCACCTACAGAAAGTGAGTGAGAGATAGTGAGGTCTTCCTCTCCTGTCTTCGCAACTAGCACTACGAAAACAGAGGCGTGACTCCCTTTTGCAAGTTTGTTCGTGTGGATACCGCAGAGACATCGTCACTATTACAGTATTGGTGATTCACCTCGCTTGTGATTATCACGCTTCAAGAGGTAATTTAAAAAAAAACTCAGATTATGGACCTTTTCGCATGGATCCTGAGAGGGAATTCTATTATTCCGCTGTGAGACTTTTGATCCACAATTCCCAACATCATCTAAATTGTTGTTTCACCATTTTCATGATTTTCTATATCTGCTGCTAGTCATTCGGTATTAAAACGCACAACCAGTATGCCTAAAAATACCAAACTGACTCTGATTCTCTTGAAACTTTTACCACATCTTACTTGGCTCATTTGTGACCTAGAAATAAACTCTCCATGTTTATTTCCCTCAACTTAGTAACTTATGTTATTGTCTGAGTCATTTTAAGCTACTTTACAACTTCTGTATTGCAACTAAGTGCTTAAACGAACTCAGTTTGTCACAAAACTTCACTGGCATGCTAAACAAGTCAAATGCTACCTTTGGTAACCATTTACCAGTCTAATATGTGTTTAAGGGTATTACGTTTCTCCCCTCCTTTTTAAAAATTTTGTCCCCAAAATTGCTTACCTCAAGCAAACAATTCTGGCTAACAAAACTCTATATGGAACTTCTGCTTCCATGCAGTCCTTTTTCAATACCAGCTTCTCCCATCCACTTTCTCTTGACGAGATCTGCTTATCTTAAAGCTCTTGATCTCCATGCATATGGATGGGAAGCTGTACTAAAACATAACTTAGCTTTGAACTCCTTTTTATAAGGCTTTCAAAACCAGGTGTGAATCTAGTATCTCTATCAGACACTATATCCACTGAAACTCCATGAATCCTAACTACTTCTTTCAAAAGTAGTTAAACTACTTTATCTAGAAAATAGCTAACTTTACTTGGCGAAAGATGGGCAGATTACTTAATCTCACCACTTTTACCTGCAGTTTAACATATTCTATTATGTTCTTTAACATACTATGCCACTATACATCTTCCTTACTCTTGGAAAACCTTAGTAGCCTCTTGATAGATGGTATACTTTCTCTGGTGAGCTTCCTCCGAAATCCTTTTTCTTGATTTTTGACCCTCTTGGAAAACAAAGTTGTCTCTAAACTTCGTTATTCCCTCTTAGTCATAACAAAATCCTTCAGGGTTCCGTAGAAGATCTGCTCACACTTGTCCCTTAGAGCTTCATTCTTCCTCTGAGCTTCAAAGAAATCTGAGTCTTTAGACTTCTTACTATGTCCACCTTGCTCACTGAGAGACTATCTGGAATCATAGTCACCGCTAGACTCAAATTCTCAAAAACTCTCAAGAAATTCACTCTCTCTTGGACTATCATTTGGGACACCTGTAGGAATTTCCTACCTAGTGCATCGACCACTTCTTTGGCCTTACCTGAATGATATCTCAACTCAAGGTTATGAGCCTTGAAAAACTCTATCCATCTATTCTACTTCATGTCTAGCTTCCTCTGATCAACAAGCGTCTCACGCTATCATGATCGCTGAGTACCTTTAACTGGACTCCTTATGAGTTATGTCTCCAAAACTGTAAGGTAATCACCACTATGGTTAATTCTAGATTATACCTAGGGTAGTCCTTCTCTTGCAGACTTAACTGCCTTGATGCGTAGGCATCTACCTACCTCTATTGCATCCGAACATACCTTAGTCCCATCTTCGAAGTATATCTGACTACCTCAAAGCTCTCACGGGAATTTGGAATTACCAATACTAACGTAGTAATCAACCTTCTCTTCTACTCTTGGAAAACAAACTCACTATCTAGAGTCCACTGCTGAGTACCACCTACCTTAACTGGCCTAATCCAGGTAGCACTAACTGAGAAAATCCACTGATAGATTCTCTATTCTTGGATACAATGGCTACTCTACCCATTGTACTTCTACTTAAACTCTACTAAAATTCTCTGCAATTTCTATCTTGAGAAATTACATAACTCTTAAACTGTACCACTTGTAATCCAAAACTGACTTTCGGCTTACTTGGCACTTAATCACTTCTTTTCCAAAAGTTTCCAAAACTACCCTTGACATACTCTTCATGTCCTTTCATAATCCTGGAAAACTCTCAAAAATCTACTCTTATTTACTCTGTTTCTATGACAACCAAGTCTTAGATCATCTCCTGAGAAAATTCAAAGCTTCTCTCAACTGATATACTTGATTATCCTTCTCTTAGATAAAGACATTTATTCTTGATATTTCCTTTGTTCAACTTGCCTTTAACTTAAGGCATAGTCTCATACGCCAACTAAACAAGAACATAACATCATTTGTCTCTCTAAAACAACCAAACCATACCAACAAGGTAAGCAAACTAGATTCACAAAGTAAATCAACATGATCTATAAAGTAAATCTATTCTCTTCTTATACACACCTTAAAAGATTTTTCTTTACATGTGTTCTCATCTTATACCAAGTTGGAAGATTTCGTCGCTTCCTTTTTCCAAGAATCATCTCCCTTACGATGTCCTGGTTACTCACTTATGTGGCACATGGATTACCCATCAAAAACGGTCTACATCCATGTATCTTACCACATCTAGCACGTCTTGGTGACTTGAAGCTTGATATACCTCTTTCCTTAGAGTTGCTTATCTAAAAGCACTCTACTTATACGTATCATCACTCCAAGCTTCCACTGCGTAACTCTGATACAAATTGAGATCAAGAGGTACCCTTACTAATCTCAACATCTGATCTTTTCCTCTTTAGGAACCTCTACTAACTCTTGTTCCAACAAGGTTCTGAGATTATCCACTTCTACAACTTTACATTCACTGACTAGAGTGAAGAAGTCCTTAACCTTCTTTTGTATTGCAACTCTTCTAATGTCCTCTCCAAGTTTTACTTCAAATTTTACTTACTTCCAGTCTTTATCTGGATTGGACGTAAAATAAGAAAAGAACTTCTGACATTCTTTGAATTGCTCTGCTTTCTGGTCTTCAGTAATATCCCCTTGCTCCAACTTTAGGAATTCCTATTCCTTTGCTTTCTATAACCTAAGGGAATAATACTTATCTAGGAAAGTATCTCTAAACACCTCTCAGATGGTTCGAGTACTAACCATCTCTAGTAACCACTTTTCTTCATCTCATCAGTTTCGGCTTCTCCTACTAACCCTTACGAAGCAAGGTCACCTTTTGTTCATCAGCGCACAATATGACCTCAAGGATCTCTTCCATTATGTGAAGTCATCTTCTGGCTCTGACTGAACCAAACTCTCCCTTGAAGACAAAGGAGTAACTTTCTTGAACTCTGAGAAATACTGATTCCTCAAAAGTTCCTTCTCATCCCCGCAGCTAACTATGCGAGTCCTATTCTATCGCTTATGATAGACTTCTACTAATGGCAGTCTGCTTTCTCAATACAGCAGCCATTTCTCTAAGAGCTCTGGTTATCTCCTCATTACCAGTCTCCTAGTCTCATAGGTTCACCTGGTAGTTGTCATAGTTTTCTGTACACACAGAACATTACATATTGAGTTAGCTAGGCTCAATGACACGTACTTGTGTGATAGTAGCTATTAGCACACATACCTAAGACTAGTCATGCAATTCCATCTGCATATCTCAAAAAGAGATAAAAGAATGCATAACTTTCTACTAAATTGCTACTTATGCCTAAGCATAGTTAGTCCATACCTCGGCTCAACAGGATGAACTGCTCTGATACCATAATGTAACGCCCTAATACAGATATCTGGATATATCATAGTTACACAACGATATATAAAGATAACGGTACTAGAAACGTCACTTCCTCATACTATATTCTAACATATATCCATAATCACAACTGAGTAATTACAGAAAACCTTGAGAGATTGCGAAAAAACTTAAACTCATATACAAACTTAGCCACAAGAGGGCTTATTGTAATACATATAACATAAAACTTACAGAATAAATATAAATTGATTACATAAGTTCTATCTACTTAAAGTAATAAAAACTACTCTAGTCTTCATGCTTTCTCTTCTCACCCTTAGCAGGGTCTGTACCTCTGTACCTGCATCTATGCCTGCAT
The DNA here is from genome assembly GCA_029884605.1 of Ormosia emarginata. Classification (NCBI taxonomy): domain Eukaryota; kingdom Viridiplantae; phylum Streptophyta; class Magnoliopsida; order Fabales; family Fabaceae; genus Ormosia; species Ormosia emarginata. Next base: position 17,116,335 of record JAQQTP010000074.1, on the reverse strand, counting down.
CTGGATTTATATGGAATAACAACTGGGGTGAGAATTAACATTCTCAGTAAAAGCAATTCCAATACCATCTAACTATAACATTGTATATAACAATTATATAATAGATGCTATAATTCTAACTTAGGAGCTTCCTCCTCTTTTCTCATATCTGCACACTTTCTTATAGTGTGATATTAATTAATAGCCTACACACTGTTAATATATACAATGCCCATACAACTATAAATACCAACAGTGATGGACAATGCCCATACAACTGTCCGTGAATGCAATGAGAATGATATGTAATATGAATATGCCTAAGGAAATCCTAAGCATATGTGGATGAAATGCAAATGCAGGGTTTTGTTTTGAAATACATGTAAAAGTTCATTTTGAAAACAAAGAAGTTTTCTAGGAACTAGTCAGTATATCATCCAGTGGTAATTAGAGGGAAATCTTATCCTCACATTACACATATCCTGGCATGCTGAGAAATTCGGGCTTCATCCTTACTCAAAGAGCGTCTTTGGATTTCCCACTTATCTCCTTTGGCCTTGGCACTATTGAGACATCAAGGTTATGTCCTTCTCAAAAGTCCTTCAGACACCCATCTATCTCTTTTTGCCTCCATGAATGAACATCAAAGGATACTCACTAAGATCGATACTACTTGACCAATTCATAGACTTACATACGTACTTATATACTTAGTTCCGTTACGATCTAAGCATATTCTCCTAGGAACTTTGGCTTCTTATGTTTACCCTTTGTAATGAGGAGATTCTGTAACCTCATATTACATGTAACTTTAGCACTTGGTTAGAAATACTTGTCCTTTTAGGAACTTCTCTGATTCCTTACCTTCTGGCTAAATGACCTCGCATCATATAACGTTACATTCTCAGGTAAACATCACCAGTCCATTTCTCATACTTGTACCTAACCTCCACCTCATTACTCATCTTTCTTAAGTGATTTCTAATGCAACCCTATGTTGCTGAGGTGTTAGGTACTTACCTATGACAAACCACTAATCTTGGTTGCACTAAGTTTCTTTCTCTTCACATACATACTAGATTAACTAACTAGTGTGTGAAAAGCTTAGTGTTATGTTTATCTCTTACATAAACATCATCTTAACTTTACTATAGACTCAACTCATCCTTGTGAAAGAGTCTATCTTAACTAATGCCTCATCTAACCTTGCTTAAGGAAATAAATGAGCATTTCTCTAAAACTTTGCATAATTAACTCAACTTTAACTAAAGCGAGTAAGTTATGCATCTAGATGAGTATAACATACTTATTCTGGTTGTATCTAGTTTTTCCTTCCATCATACTTCTAGTAGTAGCTTATACTACACTTGTGTGCTTAAGGTTCCAGATACCTCTTTAATTATTCCAAACTCATGGAATGCTTAAGAACTTAACTTCCATACTTTCATTAGTATCAAAGGATGTAAATTCCCTTTTTCTTGCACTTCTAACTCATCTTTGCTAATACATGAGTTATTGTATATTTCTACTATACCTTATGATTATGACATCTTCTTAGTCACAATTCATCTTATTGTGTATTTAGCAATGCACAAGTCCCACTTATCTAGCAACTTAGTACATAAACATTCCCTCTTTGGAACTAATACACAACCTTACCTATCTCCACTCAAGTAATCTAACTCAAGTGTGATTCTTACTTACAACTCTTTGTTGCTTAAGGTTCTAAGTACCTTCCTAAGGTAATCCACTACTCTTGGATTTCCTAAGGTTCATACCTTTCTTATTCTCTACTAGAGTGAATACTACTATTTATCCTAGTATACTTATCTCCATTGCACTATCTCTTCACATCTTGAGTGATATCTATTGCAACGTTAAGTTGCCTAAGGTGTAATGTCCTTACCTAAAGCAAACCTTTCCTTTAGGATGCTTAAAGGCCTATGCTTTCTCATGCTTGATAGGTAACTATATTCCACTTGAAAATATCCGTATTTGTGCCTTAACACACTTTAGGAAACATATATGAATGATTCCATTTACTCTAGAACTTCAAAACATCCAAAAATAACATTTTGGAGCTTCAGGGTCTCACGCCGCGGCACGGCGTTGGCACGCCGCGGCGCCCTGCTCTTGGGTGCTAATACTGGGCTGATTTTTGGTCTCACGCTGCGACATGCACCACCTACACCGCGGCGTTCATAGCAGAAACCAGATTCTGCAGAATTCTGCAGAATCCTGGTACTGTTCTATTGGTCAAATTCTCACTTCTAATCACTCTATGATCGGTTTTCTAGTGATTTCTAGCTCCAATGTAGGCCCCTGAACTTGTTGTAACTTAATTACAACTTATGGATTCTTTTAGGCATAGATCTAGGTCCAAATCACATAATTCCAACCATTGTCAAAATCCTAAAACCACAGATCCTAATGGTTGATCTTGAGCCATAAACGACTTTCTTAGCTTTACTAAGCTTAAACTAACCTTACTCAACTCTTGGAAACCAAGAATCAAGATAGGAACTCAGATTTGGCTCTCCAAATCCATTTCCCCCATCTCAAACCCTTACCCCTTTTAAGAGCAACAAAGCAATGAAGAGATGGATAAAAACCCCTTACCTCTTGAAGACTCTTGATCCTGAAGCTTGATCCTTGATCTTCTTCCTCTTCTTTTTCCCTTCTTCTTCTCCCCTTTCTTCCTTTCTCCCTTTCTCCCTTTCTCTTTTCTTCTTTCTTTTTCTGTTTTTCGGTTCTCTGTCGAGAGAGAAGAGAGAAATAGAGGGGGTGGGACATAAAGGGAATTAAGGAAAAAGATTAACTTAAGTTTCTACACTAAAACTTATATCTGCTAAGGACACCCAAATTATGCTAATTCAAGTTTCCCAGCTTCCAACAACTTTAGAATAAATCATAGGATTCATCTAAATTGTTGTTTCACCATTTTCATGATTTTCTATATCTGCTGCTAGTCATTCAATATTAAAACGCACAACCAGTATGCCTAAAAATACCAAACTGGCTCATTTGTGACCTACATCTTACTTGGCTCATTTATGACCTAGAAATAAACTCTCTATGTTTATTTTCCTCAACTTATTAACTTATGCTATTATCTGAGTCTTTTTAAGCTACTTTACAACTTTTGTGTTGCAACTAAGTGCCTAAACGAACTCTGTTTGTCGCAAAACTTCACTGCATGCTAAACAAGTCAAATGCTGCCTTTGGTAACCATTTACCAGTCTAACATATGTTTAAGGGTATTACAATCGGGGTACAGGTGTCTCACAATAGATAGTGGTAGCTCCACTGGGGCCGTGGAATAGACCGATGCAAACACACCGACGATCCGGACTTAGATGTTGTCCTATATCGCGATCAACTGTTGAGGTATCATGTATAAGCCATATTGCGCAAATATTTTTATGAGATAAAGCACACTATTTTCAGGCTATCAAGATACTAGCATGACTCCTTGATCATTCTCTCCGAAATGTTAGTGTCTAGCTCCATGGAGTAGGATCTTGGTACCATACGCATTGTGAATTGTTAGTCTCATAATCCATTGAGCATGAACATTTATAATTGTGAAAATATCTGTTCTTACTACTGCAATAATTATCAGATCTTTAGATTGTTGAATGTTGGGGATATTACTGCTATCTGCCTGTTATGGTAATTCTTATTATTATTTACTGTCATTCTGCTTTTACTCCCAATTTTATTATTACTGTGAATGAATATATATGTTGTAATGCTATGTGGGCGTCCAGCGCCGTTTTGTTTTCTTGCTACCTTTTTGGTAATGAAAGCTGGGTGTCTCACCTCTTTCTGTATTTCGATATTCCTATTTATTTATGTACTTCTGAGAAGACATTCGTAAGGAAGAAAAGGAAACATTTGAGTTTTCGGGTTTTTGGCCATACTATGACTAGAGTTTGCTGAAGATGTCTTCGCGTCCGCTCTGATTTTTGGGGTACGCTAGGATGACCTTTCATGGGGGACCCGATTGCTAGCACATTAACTTGAGTATAGACTGTTGCATCTATCATGGGGAGCTAACTGTGTCTTTGGCGTGGGGCCACTTGACGAGCGCCGAACTCAATCAAAATTATAACCGAAGTTATTACCTAAACTTGTAGTATAGTGAACAACACCGGATCGTCTCCTCAAGGATCGTAGATGCAATTTGATCAAATCAAGTGAAAGTTAGAAAAAGGGGGTTTTGATGGTTCAAGGATCGCAAAGGATGAGATTTAAAGAGAAATAACAATTAAAAGAACAAATAATTCAGAAATCTATCCAAGATTGGGTGGATTCAATCATAGACCTTTCAACAAACACCGAAATACATTTGAATGGTTAACTTGGATCTAACCGAGATCTCTCGCATCGATCCGTAATTCATACTAGACAATCGTCCGTAATTCAATTGACAAGTGATAAACACAAATCTGCAATCGCACCATTCATGTAAATATATGTCAATTTAAGCACCGAATTCAATTAACCTAGGCACAAATCAGAACCTAACCTCTTCAATTACGTGATTAGTTTAGATCAATCAGTTCTAAGTTTCATCACAAATCTCAATCTTCGCTTCATCACAATACTTAATCTTAAATCAAGATCAAATCGATCAAACATAAACAGAATCACCATTCATGCATTCAAGATCAAGAGAACGAAGAAGAAGAAGAGGAATTCAAATATAAATCAAATACATTACATAACCAAGGTCTCAAGAATCCAAGCCACAATCTCTTCAAGAGTCCCGAATTGACTAGAAGTGACTTAGCTCTCCATTACAATGAAGGAAAAATATACAAGAACTATGAAAAGCTATTTCTAACACTAAGTGTATGTTGTGTTTAGAGCTCTCCTCATGCTTTCTTTTATAGAGGATTCAGAGTAGTAGTAGATGGGTAGATGAGATTAGTAGGTGGAATTAGTAGGTGAGCTTGGTAGGTGAACTTGGTAGGTGAGCTTGGTAGGTGAACTTGGTAGGTGAGCTTCCTTGTCTCCGAAAGTATTCATTGCTGAACTCATTGATTTCGTCATTTTTGAGCCAAATGGTCTTCATGAAAGTTCTAGGAAATTGTCTAAGCTTTCCAATGGCTCTGGAAGCACCCAAAAATTCGTCCTACAGCCCAAGATATGACCCAATTACTACAGACTGCTCAGGACCAGTTTCAGCACCTCTGTTTTGACTTTCAGACCCAATATCTCCATCAAGGAGCCCGAATCAAGTTTTGTGTTTGTCATGAAAGTTGTACATATGGGTCTTAACTTTCAGATCACCAATTTTCAGCCGATTCTATAAACCCAAACTCGAATTATGTTCTGGTTACTACACACTGTTCGGGTTCCAGTTCACAAATCCCGTATTCTGATTTCCATGCCCAATTAGCTCCACTAGATGTCTGAATTTGACTTCGAGCTCTTCATCAAAGTTGTAGAGCTCTCTTTTATCTTTCCTACAAGGTAAAATTCATAATTATCAGACATTTAGAACTCAAGATATGGCCAAAATACAGAAACAGTGTAAGACTCGAATAATGCTGAAAAATCAATTAAGTCCGATTCGAGTTCAAACTTACAAAACATAATCAAATTCAACAATTAAGTACATGAAGAGTGTAAATGACTAATAATGAGGGTTTCTTAATGAATAAAATATGGGATTATCAAATTCCCCCACACTTAGCTTTTTGCACTCCTGGGCAAAACATATAAAACTAAAGTTAGAAGACAAAGACAAACGACACAAACTTAAAAGTTAAAAACTCTAAAGGACTCAATGAAGCAAGAAGAGCAACAAGAAATTCAAGGGATCAAAGCATAAATGAGGTAACATTTCTTCACATCTCAAACCAAAATGCAATGAAACTTCCGTTGAAAAGAATGAATTAAGAATGATGGATCTTCACAATATTCCCTCTCAATCTCTCAAGTGTTTAAAAGGTAGGTATTTCACTCAATTCAACCCATGAAAATTGTACTACCATAAGCTTGCTTATCTTCTACTTCTCCACTACTCAAAACACATGCACACACAAATCATGAGGACTTTATTCAAGGTTGTAGTGAGGTCAAGGTAACAGAAGAGGATAAAATGGATATGAGAAGATAAATACCAAAGAGAATAAAAGCAAATGAGAAATGAGTTCAAATAACGAAAAGATAAAAGTTCATCTCAACTCTAATGTATATCCCTTTACATATTCATTTCCCCATCATTTTCTCTCTCTTTTTTTTTTATATATATATGAACATAACTATATACATACATTTTTCTTTTTTTTTTTTTTTTTTTTTTTTTTTTTAGGCACTTTCTTTCTTTTCTTTTCTTTTTTTTTTTTTTTTTCAACAACCATTTTGTACACACACCCCCACACTTGTTCAAAAACTCATCCATTAACCAGGCTAATGTTCTTTTATTCCCTAAGGTACAAAGAACACGATTTTTCATTTAAGGCACATAATGAGCTAGAAACAAGGAATGGTCAAATAAGCTCAAAGGGGTTAAGCAAAGGAAAATATACAAGGTTGGCAGGAATTAGAGAATTTTCGAGAGGTCAAAAGAGTGCTTGATATCATATTGAAAACAAAGTTGGCTATTTGGTTAAACTAGCTAAGAAAGAGGGCCTCAATCATGTTCATGCATGCAAGTGAAATGTAGCCTCAAAAAGAATCAAAGCAAGTTCTAGAGTGGTCATTAACATGAGTGAAAATCACACAAGAAAGAAGAGAATGGCATAAATGTTGAATCCATCCATTAGGCTCAAAATCTCACAAGGTGTGCATTCATCAAACTCAATTCATCAGTTCAATCATCCATCACCAAGCATATCAGTTCAAGAAGGGAGAAAAATTATTCAATCATGCAATGAACCTTTTTTTTTTTTTTTTTTTTTGAATTTTTTTTTTTTTTGAATTTTTTTTTTTTAACAAACGAAAAGAAACAGAAACATGCTAAAATCTCTCCCCACACTTAATATAAACATTGTCCTCAATGTGAAAGAAAGAGATAGAAAAGAGCAACACAACCTGATAAGAAGTGAATCAACGCTAAGCAGAAAAGAAACACACTGTCAATGTCGCATCGACCACGAAAAGAAATCAAACAAGAAAACGTTAGTACTTCCACAAGTCAATACTAATTAATTACTACCTAAAAACTCCTTACTCTGCCACCGATTAAGATGCGTCTCAAGAGTAAAATTACTCCTTACTCTGCCATCACTAATTGGTTTAATAAGTCCATGACAATCATATCATACTAAACAAAACAACAAATTTTTTTTTTTTTAAATCAAACCCATTAAAGAGAAAGTTTCAGATCGGGCTCTTGTTTCTTGTTACTTCCTTCGCTGCTTCCTGTTGACCAATCTATCTGAGCTAATACCTGATCAGGTACATACTCAAAAGCTTCTAATTTATCAATGAGCTCATCAATAGTGGAGGCAGAGATAAGAAGTTGTCTTGCCAAGGAGTGATAAATTTCTTCCACACTTTGTCAAGAAAAAATAACAGAAGATCAAAGAAATTATTAACATTCAACAAACCAATGGGTTTATGGTGGATGTTCAGTTCGGCCCAAGAGACAATTTGAAAAATTTCTTCCAAAGTACCAAAACCACCTGGTAAGGCAATGAATGCATCGAGTGTTCAAGCATTATCTTCATGCGTCATGCATTGATGATACCTTAAGTTCCCCCAATTGTCTTTCCAAAGGATGTTCTTTTGAGCTAAAGTTTCGTGAATGATACCTAGAACTCCGACTGTCTCTTACAAAGGCAAAGAAGTGATACACCCCATTAACCCATGACAACCTCCCCATATACAAGATGAATATTCCTCGCAGCAAGTGATCGACCAAGAGTGCTAGCTGCGTTTACAAACTCTAATCCCTTCCCATAACTCGACCCACAAAAAACACAGACATTTTTGAGGTTACGAATAGAAGGCCCCATTCTATACTCTTCCTCCCTTTGAGTGTTTCGAGTTTGAAGGAAAATGGAGAAAATGGAGTGTTTAAATAGGAAAAAGAATGGAAAGGGGAATAATTGCACCTATGAGGGTAGGTTGGCGGTTGTCGAAAAAGGTTGAAATTAAGAGACACAGAATCTTTTTTTTTTTTTTTTTTTTTTTTTTACTTCAAGAAAACCATCAAGGTAAAGAAGTCTAGAAACCCCCGAAGGACCCCGCTCAAAGGATCGTCTGTACAAAAATCAAAATACAACAAAATGATACAAAGATAAAAGAAATAGAAAATGATGACATACTCAGTATGTACAGTCTTCATGGCGTATCTTTATACTTCACGCGTCATGAGTGCAAGAGACATCACGTCCCTTTTTTTTTTTTTTTTTTTTTTTTTTTTTGATTGTTAAAAAAAAACTTGATGAAAGATGAGTGTATACTTACGTAAGATTGGGATGGAGGTAGTCTCCGCTTTTTCTCGGCTTTGTGCCAAAGCATTGTTGACCAAGATTTCGACCCATTCAAGACCAAATAGAACATAGGGCTCCCAAAAGGGACAAGTGGCCATAATACGACCGGTCCGCTCACATGTGGGATACAATCTACCTTCTTTGTTTTTCAATTAAGAAGGCTGGATCAGATGCATGCATTTCCCCATTCACGGTTTGTGTTACCAAAGCCAACCCTAAGAAGTATACATTTTTTTTTTTTTGAATTTTTTTTTTTTTGAATTTTTTTCTCATTTTTTTTTGAATTTTTTTTTTTGATAAATGCCATGAAGAAGAAGAAGAAGAAGATGATATGTACAGATTGTTTGTGGATATGGCTCACATCCGCCTCGGTTTAACGTCCAAGAACGCTTAAACGTCTTCTATGAGTCGAGGATAAGCTTCCCATCCAATTTTCTTATAAATTGGCAAACAGGTCTTTTAGAGTCGATTCCCAAGATCGTAGCGTTGTTGTTCATCCTTGAAGAGATTCCACAATTTAAGAATTTCTCGATGCACCAATCCACAAGAATGCGTCTCAAGAGTCAATAAGATATCATCTAATGACTCCTTACTCACCCATTCTTAATGAAGAAAATTTTATCTTCTCTATTTGCGAAACCATCCCCTTAGTACGACATCGCTTGTTACAGCTTCATCGTCCACATTTGTGACAGACTTGTAACCTTTTTGCTCTTCTCCTTTTAAAATATGAACTTCTTCCAAGACCGGCATATATGAGTCAAATGAAATTGAGGACTCACCGCTAATCGGACCTTTGCTTCAATTATCCAACAGACATCTTCTCGCATACCCTTGTGCATTAACATTCTCAATCTCTCACATCGAACTTTGTAGATTTTTCTCGAGCATTTTGAGGAAGAGAAGGAAAATGTTTTCTCGTGTTTGAAAGAATGACATCCATTTTGAAGGAGAAGAAGGGTTCGGTTATTTTGGGAAACCGAAGAATAAACCGACTCAAGAGTCACGAGAGTACCGTATCCGCCACTTAACCGCAACGCAAAGAACTCAAGAACTTGGTTTTCCAGAATGATTGAGTCTTTGTCCATTAACCTTAAGCGCATTACCATTCCTAGGATCCTCGGTATCGATGCCGAGAGAATACGCGTGTCCGACAACAAAAGAACCGCGCCACCTAGATCTCAATTTTCCAAGGAGTAGGTGCAGATGATAATCTCAAAGCGTAACTTTTGACCAATTTCCGCAGCTTTTGCAAAAGGTGTACAGACCTTTAATAAAGTAGGCCAATAAAATCCATACCGCAAGATTTTTGCAGCTTGTTGTCGCCGAAGAAAAAATGACCTCCACATGCTTCCGAGCGACTCTACCTACCTCATTGTCGGGCACACAACCTGTTTTTTTTTTTTTTTTTTTTTTTTTTTTTTTTTTTTTTTTTTCTTTTTTTTTTTTTTTTTTTTTTTCTTTTTTTTTTTTATTCATAATGCGGATGGAGAAGGTTCATCACCTCCACTTCGCATTCTCTCGGAAGTTCATGATACTTGTTTGAGGCGGTGTCCATTTACGATGAAAGCTTTGGCAAAGTGACCTCACTTTTAATCCGAACAAAGACACTGTAAGGAAAAACATTAGTAACAATAAATGGTCCATCCCATCTAGACCTTAATTTACTGTGCATGAGTCGGAGGCGGGAGTTATAGAGGAGAACTTTTTGACCAATCTCAAATGTTTTCCTCGTAATCAACTTATCATGGAAGGCTTTGGTCTTCTCCTTATAAAGTTTGGAACTTTCATATGCCTCCAAGCGGATCTCCTCCAATTGCTTTGCACCGCAGCAGCTTCCTCTCCAAACCCGCTTGATCTAGGTCCAAGTTGCACCTTTTCACCGCCCGTAATGCTCGATGCTCAATTTCCACCGGTAGGTGGCAGGCTTTTCCAAAATAATCCGATACGGAGACATCCCGATTGGTGTCTTATAAGCAGTCCCAGTAAGCCCATAAAGCATCCTCAAGCCTCTTGCTCCAGATCCTTTCTCGTTAGGTTGAACCGTCTTCTCGAGTATCTCGCTTAATTTCTCTGTTGGAGACCTCGGCTTGCCCATTGGTTTGGGGGTGGTAGGGTGTAGAAACCTTGTGTTGGACTCCATACTTCTTCATCAAAGCCTCCATGCTTCGATTGCAAAAATGTGAACCTTGATCACTAATGATGGATCTCGGGACTCCAAACCTACGAAAATCATGATCTAATAAAATCCACAACAACTTTAGAATCATCATCCGAGTGGCCTTAGCCTCCACCCATTTAGATACATAATCCACAAAGCAGCGTAATGTAAACAAAACCAAATGATACAGAAAAGGACCCATAAAGTCAATACCCCAAACATCAAAAATCTCACAAGAATAATAAGGGTTTCTGGGCATTTCATTCCTACGAGAAGTATTCCCTGTTCTCTCGGCATTGATCACAAGATTTGCAAAACATATATGCATCATGAAATAGAGTGGGCCAATATAATCCGTAGTCTAAAACTTTCCTAGCAGTCCGTTGAGGACCGAAGTGGCCGCCACATGCAAGTTTATGACAAAAGCTAAGAATGGAATGGAATTCATCATCGCACACACACCTCCTAATTACTTGGTCACCGCAAAATCTCCATAAGTAAGGATCATCCCACACATAATACTTTGACTCACTTTTCAATTTATCAATCTTAGCCTTAGTGAAATGTGCAGGTATTGCGTTGGCAACCAAGAAATTAATCAAATCAAGAAACCAAGGGATAAAGGTTGCCTTGCGGCTTGAAAAGTTCGCTCATCGTGGAAAACATCATGGATGGGAAAAACATCCGCTTCCCTTTCAATTCGACTCAAGTGATCACCACCAAATTCTCCGCTCCACTCTTGTCACGGATCTCAATATCAAACTCCCGGAGGAGCAACATCCACCTAATCAACCTGGGCTTGGCATTGGGCTTTTTCAGGAGAAACTTCAATGTCGCATGATCCGAAAACACAACCACTCCGGAACCAAGCAAATATGATCGAAATTTATCTAAAGCAAAAACAATTGCTAAAAGTTCCTTTTCGGTTGTGGTGTAGTTGATTTGTGCAGATCTAAAGTTCTCGAAGCATAGGAAATGACATGAGATACTTTACCGACCCTTTGTGCAAGAACAGCTCCCAATGCATAATTAGAGGCATCACACATCGCCTCAATGGAAGTGTCCAATCCGGCGGTTGGATGATAGGTGTATCTTGGTCAATGCCTGCTTCAATTGATTGAAGGCATCCCGGCACTTCTTGTCAAAGTGAAACTCCACATCTTTTTGCGTAAGTTGGATAGCGGAAGTGCAATTTTGCTTTGAAATCCTTTATGAACCGCCGATAGAAACCTCGCATGACCAAGGAAAGAACGAATCTCCCGCACGCATGTGGGGTAAGATAGGCATGAAATAACATCTATTTTTGCAGGATCTACCTCAATACCCTCACGAGATATCACATGCCCTAAGACTATACCTTGTTCTACCATGAAATGACATTTCTCAAAATTTAGAACGAGGTTAGTCTTAATGCATCTATGCAAGACCCGAGCGACTATCTAAACATGCATCAAAGGAAGATCCATAGACAAGAAATCATCCATAAATACGTCCATGCAATTTTCTAAAAATCGAAAAAGATACTTACCATACACCTCTCGAAAGGTGCCCGGAGCATTGCATAGACCAAAGGGCATCCTCCCGTATGCAAATGTGCCAAATGGACAAGTGAAAGTAGTCTTCTCTTGGTCTTCAAGGGCTATATGAATCTGAAAATACCCCGAATATCCATCCAGAAACAATAATGTGACTTGCCGCCTAACCGCTCCAACATCCGATCAATGAATGGCAATGGAAATGATCCTTTCTCGGTAGCCTGGTTGAGCCGCCTATAATCAATGCAAACTCGCTAACCGTTTTGAACTCGTGTGGGCACAAGCTCATTGTTCGATTCGCAACCACCGTGACCCCGCATTTCTTGGGAACCACTTGCACGGGCTCACCCATTGATCGATCGTCGATATGGGATAAATAATGCCACCTTGAAGTAGCTTTGTAACTTCCTTCTTCACCACATCTAGAATCGGGGGATTTAGTCTCCTTTGGGGTCGTCTAACCGGTTTGATCCCTTCTTCCAATAAAATCTTATGCATGCATGTGGAGGGACTAATACCAGAATATCTCGCAAGAGTCCATCCGATGGCTTGCCTATTCTCGCCTCAAAATCAAGGTAATTTTTCTTCTTGATCGGTTGTAGGTTTTTAGCAATGATCACCTAGGAAGTGTCTCACCATCTCCCAAATATGCATATTTAAGATGGTCTCGTAAAGTCTTCAACTCCAAGGATGGAGGTTGTACAATAGAAGGTAACAAGTGATCTCGAAACAACTAACTCAAGAACATTAATTTCAAAGATGGTACGACTCTCATTCTCGCTTGTTGCATCATCGCAGTGTATCATTACTCATAACAGATAAATCTCAAGACATGCAAAGACATGGTTCAACATCACAAGTGGCACATGTATCACAAGAAACAGAACCAAGATAGTCAACAATATCGTGGAATTCAAGATATAAATCAAGATAGACATCATCAACCAAAGATCTCAATCATATCAACATGGAAAACAGATGCTCCTCTGTGGGGTGTCTCATGGCATCAAAAATGTTAAATTGTACCAAATCGTCGCCAAACTCCATAGAAAGGGTGCCAAGATGCACGCACGTCTATCTTGGTCTTGGCGGTCTTGAGGAATGGTCCGCCTAGAATCAATGGAGCATGGTTTGTTGGAGACTCATCTTCCATGTCCGTAATGTAGAAATCACTGGAAAAATCAACTCATTCACCCGAACTAACACATCTTCCAAAGACACCTGCAGGATGAGCAAGGGCTCTATTCGCCAACCGAATCACGATACCGGTGGGTTGCAAAGTACCGATGTTTAAACACTTATACACCGACATGGGCATGACATTGATCGAAGCACCCAAATCTAGCATTGCATGCTCAAATCTAGAGTTGCCAATTGTGCAAGAAATTGTGAAAGTTCCAGATCTTTGCATTTCTCGTGGCATGCTTGCGTAATCATTGCGTAAACATTTCTTCCCATGCCGATCTTCTCATCCCCTTTCAACCTTCTCTTATGAGTGCACAACTCCTTGAGAAATTTAGCATATTTTGGAATTTGCTTGATTGCATCTAGGAGGGAATATTGATTTCCACTTTCCCGAATGTCTCCATGACTTCTTTTCCATTTCTCGCTTGCATTGTTCTCTTGGATTGTGTGATCCTATTTGGAAAAGGTAATGGAATGGCAACATCTGAATTCTCTCGCAATTTTCTTCAATGGCATAGATTTTTGACCGAATTATCCATTTCCTGCCGTTTTTGGTCAATTTCTGATTGCTGTAAGGTTGGAACATCAACTTCTTTGCCACTTCTCAAGGTAATTGCACTTACGTTGCCTCTTGGATTGTTGACTGCTTGTGAAGGCAATTGGCTAGAACCTTGACTCTTTAGCTCGCTCACGGTGGTTGCCACCGCCCAATTTGAGTTTGTAAATTCTCGAATGTTGGCACCGACGTTCGCTGAACCGAATGTTATTTGTGGCCATTTGTTTCATCGTCTTCCAATGATGGCTCACCGGGAGTGGATTGGACAGATTGAACATGTTCTTGTTTGTCCGAATGCGGGGGTATTTGTTGGTATTTGTTGCTTGGACCTCGCAGCTTGGTATCTAAATTGTTGTCCTTCTTTGGTGGGGTTGTTGTTGCTTCTTGGTGGGGCCGTTGTTGTTCTTGGCTAGGATTCCCATATCTCAAATTGGGATGGTCTCGCCAACCAGATTATAAGTACTAGAAAATGGATCATATCTAGATTGTTGTTTGTTATTGCCGATATTGGGGTCTTCCAGAAAACACACCAATAAAGAACACATTGATCCGGAAAAGCGGGACCATCTTCCCGAAGTGTAGGGCATGAATCGAGGGATGAGATGAATTAGAGCAAATTCCACACACCGATGCAAATCATCGCATGGGTGGTTGTTGACCCACCGCTATCCGTCTTACCAAAGAAGTCAATTCATCTAGTCTCGTGTTCCATTCTTTGTTGGTCCATATGAGATGCTTGAATTTCATTAACTCCTCTCGGTTGCGGTGATGATCCGCGAGCCAAACCGTTGGGTATTGGCCGCCATGTTTGCTATCGATCTCTTGCGACGGTAGGAGTTTTGTCTACTAAGGCTCCTCCGTAGGCAAAGATCGATCATGCTTCTATCATTTGGCAAAGAACCCTCATAAAAGTATTGAATCAAGAGCTGGTCACTAATTTGGTGATGAGGGCAAATTGAACACAACTTCTTGAATCTCTCCCAAGATTCATGCAAAGTCTCACCGTACATCCGTCTCGATGCCACATATATCCTTCCTAATTGCAGCAGCTCTCGAGGCAGGGAAGAATCTCTCCAGAACAACCTCTTCATGTCATTCCAACTTCGACCGAACCTCGGTGAAAGATAAAACAACCAATCTTTGGTCGCATCGACAAGTGAGAAGGGAAATGCCCTTAACTTGATGTGTTCCTCGAGATGCCTTGTGGCTTCATGGTTGAACACACAACATGGAACTCTTTCAGTGCTTATGAGGATCTTCACCCGCAAGACCATGAAACTTTGGTAACAAGTGTATCAAACCAGATTTCAACTCAAAATCTGCATCAAGATCGAGATATTGAATACACAAAGATTGGTAAGATACATCGGAGCAACAAGTTCCTTAAGGGTTCTATTATGCATGTTATCGCCATGATTTCGTGGATTACTTAAGTTATCGTTCACTCCCAAAATTAGGTTCAATTAACTCGAATTTATCACACGAGCTCTAATTAATCTATGCAAGGTCCTATCAATCTCGTGGATCAAGATCAAGCAAGATATCAGGATTGGACCTAGTCATGCATTAACTAAAGCACAAAAACACAAAAACTGCAACTAAGCAAAATACACTAAACAACACTCAAAATATGCAAAAATAAATCTAGTTAATATGTCTAAACATTTTTAAAAATTATGGAATCAACATAGAACAAAATCTACATAAAAATGAAACTAGAAAATGCAATAAAAAATATTAAAAAATTGAAAAAGTGGTCTAAATGATAGAATTTCGAAAAACCAGGGGTGACCTCACAGTTTACTGTGAGTCTTGTTTATCAGGCTGTTTTCCTTCAACCGGCCAAGTTTCAGCTCATTCTGAGCATGTTGCAGTTCGAAAATTGCAATAGTTACCCGTAATCACCTGTTTTCCGTCTTTCCTAAATCAGAAAAATTCAAAAGCTAGGATAAAAATGTTAGTATGGTATGAACAATGTTAGTAAATGAAAAATAACTGTTAGAATAGGTAAGAAAGAACAAAAATTAGTAAGGTTACTCAAAATGAAAAGATTACACCTACGAGTTCCCCAAGAATGGCCAAAATTTTGACGAGCTACCGAACTCAATCAAAATTATAACCGAAGTTATTACCTAAACTTGTAGTATAGTGAACAACACCGGATCGTCTCCTCAAGGATCGTAGATGCAATTTGATCAAATCAAGTGAAAGTTAGAAAAAGGGGGTTTTGATGGTTCAAGGATCGCAGTGACAGGATTTAAAGAGAAATAACAATTAAAAGAACAAATAATTCAGAAATCTATCCAAGATTGGGTGGATTCAATCATAGACCTTTCAACAAACACCTGAAATACATTTGAATGGTTAACTTGGATCTAACCGAGATCTCTCGCATCGATCCGTAATTCATACTAGACAATCGTCCGTAATTCAATTGACAAGTGATAAACACAAATCGCAATCGCACCATTCATGTAAATATATGTCAATTTAAGCACCGAATTCAATTAACCTAGGCACAAATCAGTAACCTAACCTCTTCAATTACGTGATTAGTTTAGATCAATCAGTTCTAAGTTTCATCACAAATCTCAATCTTCGATTCATCACAATACTTAATCTTAAATCAAGATCAAATCGATCAAACATAAACAGAATCACCATTCATGCATTCAAGATCAAGAGAACAGAAGAAGAAGAGAAGAGGAATTCAAATATAAATCAAATACATTACATAACCAAGGTCTCAAGAATCCAAGCCACAATCTCTTCAAGAGTCCCGAATTGACTAGAAGTGACTTAGCTCTCCATTACAATGAAGGAAAAATATACAAGAACTATGAAAAGCTATTTCTAACACTAATGTATGTTGTGTTTAGAGCTCTCCTCATGCTTTCTTTTATAGAGGATTCAGAGTAGTAGTAGATGGGTAGATGAGATTAGTAGGTGGAATTAGTAGGTGAGCTTGGTAGGTGAACTTGGTAGGTGAGCTTGGTAGGTGAACTTGGTAGGTGAGCTTCCTTGTCTCCGAAAGTATTCATTGCTGAACTCATTGATTTCGTCATTTTTGAGCCAAATGGTCTGCATGAAAGTTCTAGGAAATTGTCTAAGCTTTCCAATGGCTCTGGAAGCACCCAAAAATTCGTCCTACAGCCCAAGATATGACCCAATTACTACAGACTGCTCAGGACCAGTTTCAGCACCTCTGTTTTGACTTTCAGACCCAATATCTCCATCAAGGAGCCCGAATCAAGTTTTGTGTTTGTCATGAAAGTTGTACATATGGGTCTTAACTTTCAGATCACCAATTTTCAGCCCATTCTATAAACCCAAACTCGAATTATGTTCTGGTTACTACACACTTTGTTCGGGTTCCAGTTCACAAATCCCGTATTCTGATTTCCATGCCCAATTAGCTCCACTAGATGTCTGAATTTGACTTCGAGCTCTTCATCAAAGTTGTAGAGCTCTCTTTTATCTTTCCTACAAGGTAAAATTCATAATTATCAGACATTTAGAACTCAAGATATGGCCAAAATACAGAAACAGTGTAAGACTCGAATAATGCTGAAAAATCAATTAAGTCCGATTCGAGTTCAAACTTACAAAACATAATCAAATTCAGTCAATTAAGTACATGAAGAGTGTAAATGACTAATAATGAGGGTTTCTTAATGAATAAAATATGGGATTATCACCACTACGACTTGCTTGTTTTTGACTTTACCACTTTTGTTCACTTGGAATTTTACCTGCCTGTTAGAGATCTGTGGGATGACCTTTACTATACCCCATAAGAGGACTCTTTCCACTCCACTGCTCGGGCTTCTACCCGAAATTCAGTCGCTCCGATGGCAATCTTATCGGATGAGGAGGACCCGGCTACGGTCCCTTCTTGTCAGTGTTAGGGGCTGATACTGTCGGTGGCTACTGATGGCTAACCGTTTATCTTTTTGGGGAAGCTTGACATTTTATTGTATTTGATAGGTGTATATTTGTATCATCTCGGGTGGGTACATCTTTTGCTTTTTGTATAAATCATGATGTAATTAAACAAGTTGTTGCATATATATATATATATATATATATATATGTAAATGTTGTGTATGGATGCATGGTTTATTTTTATGTTGGCTTTACTGCGACCATTTTAATTATTATCTCACTACAAAAGGAACCTCTAAATTTATTCTTTTGACACTACTTGTTAATATAAAAAAAATATATGTGATGCCATTTAGAAAGGAACCCATACATCTATAAAATGAACTGGGTCTATAAGGTTTAAAATAATTATTATTTTCCACAATTTATTTTGTTTTATGTTTCAAATTATTATGGTGTGAAGTTCCTTCTTCGTGAGACACAAGAAAAAGGGGCATTACAACCCTAATTATGGCTTAATTTTGGTTGTTTTTGTACTTGAAATGGAGCTTTGAATGATGACTTAAAACAAGGTCAAAATACTGCCCTATTCTTGACTTGAATATAGAAGTTTTTAAAAGAATGAAATCATGGCTTGAATAATATTAAATGGTGCTAAATTTTCATAACAAAATGTTGCCCTTTTGGTGACCAAAAGTTTGATGTATTTGTGTATGAAAACGTTACTTGAATGATGTTTGTAGGTTACGGCAAAATGCTGCCCATTGTGACCAAAAATTTTTATATTCATGCACGTGAAATTGTGACTTAAATAATTGATGAAGGTATTGGTAAAATGCTGCCCTTTGTGACCATGATTTTAGTATTTATGTTTATGAAATTATAGCTTGAAATGTGAGTGAAAGACAAGGCCGAATGAAGCCATGTTATGACCATAATTTGAGTGCATTATTATCATGTATTGAAGCTAAATCATGAATGAAAATGTTGGTTTTGGAATGAGCATGATGCTCATGAGACTCACGACTAGGTGTGCCTCACTAAGTAAAGTATTTAAATGGCGCACAAATTATGTTTATATGGAAACATTTTGGTTGTTGTGACTTGTATGAGTAGCTCTTATATTTTATATAGCCAAGAGACTGAAATGGAAAGGATCACCATCCAAGGTTAGAATGGAAGTGTGAGGATGGACATTCCCTCCTTTTCAGAGTAGTTTTACTCAAGTTCTTCCTAGTCGACAGAGGTGATCCTAAACTAATGATAGTGTGAGGATAATGTAAATTCCTCCTTATCAAGGTAGTACACAGATAACATAAGTTTCTCTCTACCATGACCCTAGATTGAGGAAATGTAATTTCCTCTTTACTAGATTGAGGATAATGTAATTTCCTTTTTACTAGACTGAGGATAACATAATTTGCTCATTCAGTATGGCTTGGGGTTACTCAGAGTAATTCTGTGACAAACATAACTATCATGAATAAGTTGAAAAGTTCCAATCTAAGATTAGATAGTGATTATTGAGTTATGATGCTTGTTAAGATAAAATGATTTATAAAATATGATAATTGATGAATTGTGAAGAATTATGAATCTTAAGGATTTTATTTAATTTCATAAATAAATTTATTACAAAGATTAATAACGGAATGATTATGTATAACGATTATTATAAATGACTAGTATTGATACTTGACTTGTTTTTAGTAAAGACCTTGATTTGATACTTTATGATTTATTAGATTAAGCAAATGATTTTTATAAAGAATAATAATTGAACATCTGTTTTGAGAAGAGAAAGGACCAGATTTGGCACTTTGCCACCTTTCTAAAGTATACATATATATATATATATATATATATATATATATGTAATTTGAGTTTTAAAGGAAAATGTTTTTTTCCGAAACAGCTAGAAGTATTACGATGACACATTTTTTGTAAACTACTGAGAATTCTTTGAATTCTCACCTTGTCTGTTTGTATTTCTTGTAATATTTTCACAGACAATGAAGGTACCAGTAAGTGGAAGAGAAGACTAGATGCATGAAGACAAAGTTTAGTTATAGATGTGATAAAAAAGTATTATGTAAAATTTGTATAAATAGTGCCATGAAGACATATAATGTATTAATTGTATTTTCATGAATGTATTTGTATAAAGATCCTTTCAATATAAGTATATTATTATACCCGCATCAGGCTCATAATTTTATATATTTTGTAAATATTTTCAAAATTGTGTTATTAGTATCAAAGTGGCATACCTAATCATAACTACTAATACATGATCCTAGGAATATTATTAGTACAAGTATTAGGATGTTACATGTAACTGTATACAAGTCTAACATGTTGAAGAGGATGTTACATGAGATATACTAATAGTATCAAAATAATATTATAACATGCTAAAGTCAAACATTTTTTTAATAAAATTACCATTATGTGCACATGAAAAAGTTTATGATATTCACAGAAGTTTCAATTACAAAAATCTCGTGCAATCACAATTTTATCGACTCCTACTAACCAATCACATCAAAAGACAAAAATCACCAAGGTTTAAATAAGTGATTGGGTAATAATTTACTAGGCTAAGATAACTCCACTATTAATTTCAATATTAACAGCACAAATTTAATTATTACAACTTTGACTGTCAAAGATATTCAAAATCGTATATATAGCATATAAGCATCAACAATTGTTTAAAAAACACCACTGATAAAGACACAGATAGGATCAATAACAAAATTACACTTTTATACATCCCGAAGGATCGTGCATTTTAATGCAATGAACATGTTATTAAATCACAATCCCATTAAATGATTTTTATCAGAAAATATGAAGTATCATACACTAAACATAAAATATGGTATAAAAGAAAATACATTCAACCAAGTTGAATATCAGAAAAAATTGTATCATGTTGCATATAAAATAATGCATATTAACCATAACTGTTACAACTCTCTCCCTCGACTGTCACACAATTGTAGATAACAATAGCCATACTCCGCCTCTTAAACATGTAATTATGCACTAAATTTTAACATATAATATTAGTTTTCATGATTTAAATAATTTTTAGAATGACCTTATTCCCATCATAAAGACTTTTTTATTTTTAATATATAAAAAATTTCATGGACAAACTCTCATCCATAATATTGCTAATACAAGCAATTTTAATTTCATACCCACTTAATGAATATTAAACAAAATGACATAACATAATGCCCAAGGAGTTAATAGCGAACAAATATCATGTGCTTCTTAAAATAAACAGACAAAGTCTATATAACATGAAGCACACATTATAAAATAAATTTCATTGGCAATCATAGTCATCATATTTCAGGCAAATAACCATGAAATTAATACAATAATTATACACCAACAAAAAGTACCAAGATATTTTGCCTCAAAAACTTCTATATATATATATATATATCCCTCAAAAGGCACTATAGATTTTTACCTTTTTATAAAATTTCATATACAAAGATATAGAGCAATAAAATTTTTAATGGTGCTTTAAACATAATTATTGCATATATAGTTCAAATCAACATGTCAAATTAACATGACAACCATAAACCTTACATCTATCACATAAGAGATTGACATAACTTTACTTAGTTCATAAAGGTTTAACATCTTTTAACCAAATATTAATACAAGTATATTATCATATAAATGTGGTCCAACTACCCAAATGGTTAACTACTTATTCCCTCTTATGCTTATAAAAAAATTTATATAAAATGCAAGATTTATATTTTAAAACATGATCAAAACTCATGATCAAGTAAAACAAATTTTCATATCAGGTAGAAAATTAACATTATTAATTGTGTTATTAAAGAAAAGAAGCATTTGAATAAAAATTATAGACAAGAAAATGACAACATTGACAATAAATAGCAATAATAATTGCCAAAATAGGAATATAGTTCATATAAAAATAAATTCATATACGGGTGAAGAATATTTCATATAATAACATCAGTCCAAAAAATTTAATACATGTGGGCAAAATAATTTATCTTGTTCAATTATCTCAAAATATAATTACCAAATATCGAGATACACATGGTGATATATATAATATAAACTCACCTATAAGTAAAGAATATATTATAAAATTAACAACAGTTACAAAAAAATTCAACACCTGTGAGTATAAAGATTTTTTCTATCAAAGTCATCCAAACTATAATTACCAAAAATAAGGATTTAGCACATATGAAAATAAATTCCCTTGTGGGTGAAAAATAATTCATATGTTAACAATAGGACAAATAATCCAACACCTATGGACAAATTTTTTTTTCCTTTCAAAACATCCCAAAATACATGTTCAAGCAAATTAATTAATGAATTAACCCCCTATAAATGAGTTAACTCACAAATCAATTTAAGTGACATAACATTCTAAAATAATATTTATCAGGTAACTTCTTTCATTTTATAAGTAAACCACTACAGTAATAAATGTAACACCCTGAATTTTTGTATCTCTTAAACAATAATTTTGACAGTTAATACTGTTTAGTAATTTCTGTGCACTGTAAAATTATTTTGTTTATTCCGTCAGCGTATTTGATCATTTTGAGTGATTTACTCCGTGTCAGGAAAATAAAAATTTTCGGGCCGGGGAAAACTTTACGTAATTTAATTTTTACCGTTAGGTAATTATTTTACATAATTCTTTAAATATTTATTTCTCTTGACTGTTAATTATTTTTAATAATCCAACTTGATTTTCATATGTTTTCTAATATTTGTGATTTTTGTGGATGATTATAAAATTTTTTTATTGTATGTGGGCCCAAGTGGTCCTATGTGGGCCCAGGTGGCCATACGTGGGCCTAGGTGGGTCCCGAAAAGTGAAAAAATTTTTACGCATAGAAAAATTTGTACTGTTTAGACGGAGACAGGAGATCTTACTAAACCTGAATCCGGAAACAGTTTTAGAAATTTTCTTGTACTGTGTTTTGTACTGTATTTATTTATCAGACAATAAAAATATAGTAAATATAATCTTTCGTGGGGTTTTAGTAGATAAAAATAGAAATTATATTGCTTAAGTCAACATTGGTGGTTTGGATATCCACAATTGATTTAATTAACGATGGAGACTTGATCTTGATTTAATCAACGGTGTAGGATAAGTTTAATAAAATGGCTATGACCATTTATAACCATTGGATTTAGATTTAATCAATGGTAGAGATTTGGTCTCAAAAAGTGACAAAGACCATTTATGACCATTGGATGTAAATTTAATCAATGGTGGAGAATTAGTCTTAAAAATTAGCAAAGACGAATTATGACCCTTGAATTAAAAGTAAGAAGGAGTAATCTTGACCCTTCATTTTGGAGACACATCTAATGGTTAGAATTTAAAGGAGAAAGATCCAATGGCCTAGATTAAGTCTTCTAATTAAAAGTTTACCTAAATCCTAACCATTGAATTAATCAATGGCTAGAAATGCTCTAGATGGTGGCTAATAATGATGATAACATTATTGCATGCATAATGCAAAGGATGGCTACGGTTTTATCATGTCTTTTGGAGCTAAAGAAAAAGTTTGATGACTATTATTAGATGTCATAGTCAATTTGGCATCATTATTGATTCTTTGCACCCTTAGGAGAATGCATTGGAGAGGGGCTACGGTTTTGAGAGGCTTTAGGATATAGGAAAAAGTTTGAAGACCATTATTAGTGGTCTTGGTCATTCTTGGCCATTATTGTTCATTTTCAAGAAGCAAAATTTTTTCTCCTTTCTCTTCTCCTCTATGTTTCGGCCATGACCATCAAGAACACCTTCCATCACTCAAAAATTTCATCTAATCTAGTTTCTTGAATCCTTACCTTATTCTAAGAACATCTCTAGTTATGAGTTTTCTCTAAATCATTCATCTTGATCTTCAAATCCAAGCTTCAAGTTTCTACCAAAAATGGTAAATTTCATATTTCTTCTTCTAATCTTCTAGTTTTGATTTTCTAAGCCATGATTGAACCATGGTTTACCTATTTCTACACTTGTTATTGATTGTAACATTTGTTTATGATTTTTAGGAATTTTCCCAAGGAGCTTCACAAAATTTGTGGAAGGAAAAACTAAGTGTTTTCACTTCATCTCTTGTCTTAACCAAGCCTAAGAAGCTTTTCTCTTACAAAAATAAAAAATTTCATCTTTGTTCTTCAAGAGGAATTTCGGCCATACCATCCAAAATCACCATCCAATCTCTTTTAATTTCATCCAACCATAGATCTTGAATCTACATGATGTTCTAAGCAACTTTTATGTTGAAGATTTCCTCCAAATCATTCATCTTCATGGACTTTCTTCAAGATCAAAGTTATGGGGTATTTATGGTGAAGTGTAAGGAAACTTCATTTTTTCTCTTCTTTTTCATGATCTAAACCATGTTTGATCCATGGTTTCTCTTAATCAAGCTTAGTATACTAATTTCTATGTATTTTGTTTTATATTTGAGAAGCCCTTGGTGGTGAATAACTTGGAAAAAGAAGCAAAACAAGGAGTTTTTGAGGATCTTCAAGAGGTAAGAGGGAGATCCATCTCACCAACTAAGCATGGTGGTGAGAGATGGTTATATATTTGATGGATGTTGAATCCATGTGAGGATTCATATCCATGGTCATGTAATTAATTTGTGGGTATTTATGAGAACTTTGATTAATTTCCTATGTTTAATATGCTTTGCATGAATTTGTGATTTTAATGGTATGCTTATACTATGCATGATGATAATATGGCATGCTTTTGATATATATATATATATATATATATATATATATATATATATATATATATATATGTGTGTGTGTGTGTGATGTGTGTGTATGTGTGTGTATGCCATGATTTCATGATGCAAAGGAAACCAATTTTTGGCTTCAATGGCCAAGGAGAGGGCTACAGTTTTGATGCCCATAATTAGAGATTCATGTTGAAAATTTTCAAGAACAAGGAAATTGATTTGTTTAATGAAAATTATGAAGTTTAAAAAAATGAATTTTCTTGGTTCTAAAGGCTATGGGATTTTCGGTCAAGACACCTCAACATAGGTGTTTATAACTTAAGATTTTCATGAAAGATTAAAAATTGGATTGATTTGAAGAGTATGGAAAATAAACAAAGGATATGTTTTTCAAGAGAACAAGAATATGGTTTTGAAGGATTTTTATTGATTTATTTTGTGTAAAAAGATCCTAAGTGTTTTTCTAAACATGAGTTTTGAATGAAACGGGCAAACGTTGATTTTAAGGATTTGCAAAGAAAGTGAAAAAGAATTTGCAAAGAAAGTGAAAATGAATTTGAACAAATGGGTTTGGTTTTTATGAACATGAATCACACGATTTTGAAAACAAAATTTTAATGGTTTTGTTTGTGTAAAACCATATCAATTTAGAAGGAAAAATATTTGATGGTTTCAATAGTCATGTCCACATTTTAGAAGGTTTGTAATGCCTTGGTTTTATAAAATAAAGTAATTTTCAAAGTAGAAATACAGTTTGGTTTAATACAAGGATTTTGAAAAGGGAATCAGAGTGTTTTATCACTTGAGAAAATTTTGTAAACGAAAGACAAAGAGAGGTTGAAAATGTTTTAACTTCAATTTATTTTGAAGAGAATTGATTTTAAAATTGATTTGAGAAAAATGGAGAATATAATGGTGATTTGAGAATTTACTAACGTATAACTTATTTTCAAGTTTTGGAGTACGTTAGAAAAATTTAAGATTTTGAAACATTGATTTACATCAATGGAAAAGTGATTTTGTGAATTATATTCCGAAAAGAATTTCTTGAGTAAAGAACTGTGGAAAAAGATTTTCTTGAGTAAGAAAATATATTAAATGAAGTATAAAGTTATATTATTTTGGGAAAAGTTGAAAAGGAATTTTTGAAGGTTAAGAAATATTTTCTGTAATGAAATTGTGGTGACAAATTATTAACGTATCTTAAAAATGTGATTTTTAAGTTATGTGATGTGGAAAAATATTTCTATGCGATTTTAAATACGTTGAAATATTTATACGCGATTTGAATTATGTTTAAATATTTTACGTGATTTTAACTACTGTTGATAAATCACTACATGATTGAATAGCGATAGAATATTTTTATGCGATTGTGAAAATGGGGGAAAATTGTTACGAGATTTGGAAAGTGTTTTAAATATTTTGAGAATGATGGAAAATGATTTACGTGACTTAAAAGAATGATTTTTAAGTTACGTGATTTTGAAACAGTGGAAAAATACTATGCGATTTGAGAAACGTATATTTTTATGCGATTGAGAAAAACATTAAAAAAATTAGTACGTGGTTTAAAAGTGCAACAGAAGAGTTGCGGTCTTTTGAAAACATAACATAAATGTTACTGTATTGTGAAAACGTAACCGAAGTGTTACGGTATTGTGAAAATATAACTAAAATATTTTAGAATTGTGAAAACGTAACGGAAACGTTGCGCAAATTTGTGAAAACACGACGAAAGTGTTTTATAACGATGAAAATATGATACTATGATTTTCGCTGTTGAAAATACAGTATGAATACTATTGAACTAGTGTCCATACACTGTTTGTGAAAACAACGAGTTTTGCCTGTTATTGGCACGTGGTGCATTTTAGATGCATTGGAAAAAAAAATATATATACGTTGAGGCATATGATTTAATTGAACAAACGAATTTGAAAAGAATGACCCTTGTAGTTGGACTTGCACTGATATATTAGTGCATTGTATAAACTATATCTGAGAAATTATGAGATATACTTGTGATTGGTATTGTACCTGTGATTGGTATTTGGTGCATTATACATACATTGGAATGGTCCAATGAGGACTGGATATGGCTAATTGCTTAGGAGAAACACACCTCTTGAGTGGGTGCGATATGCGTAGTGTAAGTCACTTGTTGACCTTGGGGGCATCGGGGTGCGGGTTGCTTACACGGGTGGTTGGTCGCGCTTCTTCCCGTAGGTTAGACCGATGCAACACACCGATGATCCTGACCGAGACACTATTCTTATTCAAGATCTGATAAAGACTGCAGTGTATATGCTAGATGTGCAAAATCAAAATGAGGATTATAGCACGTGGTCTGAGGCATGTGGTACCGACAGATCTTTTCGATCATTTCTTCGACCTGAGTTTAGCTCCATGGAGTAGGAACATTGAGTCTAAATGCACATGCATTATATGATTACATTTATATCTGTATGATATATTAATTGAGGAATATTGGCTATGACAACTGTTTTGAATACTTGGATTGATATATGATTGGATGATGATAGTTGATTAATATTAAATATAGTATTAGAAGTCTGGTATGATATCCCTGTATGATATTGTTGTTTGTGTTATCTCTATGCTACCATGTTGGTATTAGTGTAGGTGATCTCACCTCTTTGATATGTTGTTTTGCTGTGTCTGTACTGTTAAAATCAAATAATAGAAGGATCGAGTTGTCTTAGACATAACAGCGATGGATACTCTGAGATTGGTGACAACAATAAGGAGTGGACATTCAGGACTCGAAGGTGTGCAGTGTTGACAAAGGAACAGATGTCTGATGCATCAAGATGGACAGAAAAAGGAATAAGTATGTTAAAGTTTCTCGTTAGTGTTGTACCGTGCTATTAAGTAGGACCCGTTATAGGGTTTGCTACTGTTAAAAAAAGAGTCTGTTAATTTTATATTTCTCTTTAAATTGTGAAATATTAATTGGTGTCAATATTGCATAATGAATAGTTGAAATATGATTTTCAATATTACCTAATATTTTCAGTAAATTTATGTTTCAGTAAATAAGTAATTTTGAAACTCATATTTTCATAACTCAAACTTTTTACAAATTGATTTTCTGATTATGAGTCGGGAGTCAGAAATGTGATGCCCTAATGAGGGTGTTACAATAAACACATACTCAATCAACAAAACCCCAACAAAGATAAATAATTGTCCAAAAAATAATTTTCTTTGCATCTACAGCTTTTCAACACATCTAATAATACGAGTGAGATTTAACAATGATAGACAGTCATATTATAATTTTATAATAATTCAGGAACCAATAATAAAAAAAAAAGAATCTAAATAAAATTCTTCCATCTTTTATTATTATTTTTTATAATTGACCCTTAAAAGGAAAACCAGGTCGGATGACCCAATTTGACTCGTTTGGGAGAGAATAGCTGACCCTTTGTTCATCTTCTTCCTCGCAAAAACCATGCGCGCGACAGCAATGGAGGAGACGTTGTGCCCATCTCCTTTCTCACCGGGATCCATATGGGTGGACAAGCCAACCAGAGACCAGATCGGTCTCATCCTTGTCTCTGCTCGTCGCTGCGCTAAGCAGCTTCCATGGTCACTGCAACTGGTCGCCCGTAGCTATAACATCCTAATACACATATCTGGATATATCATAGTTACACAATGATATATAAAGATAATAGTACTAGAAACATCACTTCTACACATTATCTACTAACATATATCCATAATCACAACTGAGTAATTATAGAAAGCCTTGAGAGATTGCGGAAAAACTTAAACCTCATACATATATATATATACAAACTTAGCCACAAGAGGGCTTATTATAATACATATAACATAAAAGATACAGAACAAATATAAACTGATTACATAAGTTCTGTCTACTTAAAACAATAAAAACTACTCTAGTCTTCATGTTTTATCTTCTTACCCGTAGCAGGGTCTATACCATTGTACCTGTGTCTGATCCTGCATCTGTTCTTGCTTCTGTTCCTGCATCTAGATTTACATGGAATAGCAACTGGGGTGAGAATAAACATTCTCAGTAAAACCAATTCCAATACCATCTAACTATAACATTGTATATAACAATTATATAACAGATGCTATAAGTCTAACTTAGGAGTTTCCTCCTCTTTCCTCATATCTGCACACTTTCTTATAGTGTGGTATCAACCAATAGCCTACACATTGTTAATATATACAACGCCCATACAACTGTAAATACCAACAGTGACGGACAATGCCCATACAACTGTCTGTGAATGCAATGAGTATGATATGTAATATGAATATGTCTAAGGAATCCTAAGAGTATGTGGATGAAATGCAAATGCAGGGTTTGTTTTTAAATACATGCAGAAGTTTATTTTGAAAACAAGGAAGTTTGCTAGGAACTAGTCAGTATATCATCCAGTGATAATTAGAGGGAAAACTCATCCTCGCATTACACATATCCTGGCACGTTGAGAAATTTGGGCTTCATCCTTGCTCAAAGAGCGTCTTTGGATTTTTCACTTATCTCTTTTGGCCTTCACTTTTACATAATCGTACTTTTCTTTACATAATAGGGAAGCAATTACCATAATCATTAAACCTTTCTTAATGCATTATCATACTTGTTAGTGGAGAGGGACTCATTCAACCTCATCTACCTTTACCTTTTCTTTTATATTGCTTCCCAATATCGTGTTCATCAACTTTATCCATACCATACAAGGTATATTCAATGTATTACAACATCAACATCATTCACATATGTCATTCATTCCATATTAAGTACATATAATGATTTACTTCATAAGTCATTCAATCCGTTACATTTATACATCAATATCATGCATACATTTCATTATAAACTCAATAAAGGAGCATTTAATTCAAGTTTAACCCATAAAGGAGAAAATACATTTCTACTACACTTTCATAATTCAACTTTACCTATTAAAGAAGCTACTAAAGTTTCTAGGATCCAAACTTTTTCAAAAACACCTCAAATCTTGCCTAAAAATGCTGATTTTCAAGATTGCACCAAACATGCATCATAACTTCGAAAATTCTGAAATTTTATGAATACATAGCTCTTTCTCATATCTTTCTAATTCCACAAACCTTGCTTCATTTGGCTAAGTGTAGCCAAAGTTATGCGACATTTTGTAGAGGTCAAAACAGAGCATTCTCTGATTTACCCATTTCTGACCTAACTTTAAACTGAAACTGGGAATAAACAGCATGTGGGAAAATTATAAAATTTTTACCACATGAAGCCTTATGTCTTAGATTTCAAATGGAACTGGTTTCATGTCCATACGACATCGGAGCAAGAAATTATGCAATCTGGTTTACTGACTGCCAGAATGCCTTTTTCTGCAGAATTTTCCTTGGATTCAAACCGAAACTGGTATTGATTGGCTTGCTCAATAATTCTGAAATTTTTACCACATGAAGCCTTATGTCTTAGCTTTCAAATGGCACCGGAATCAATTGATTCCGATATCTACAGCTCGAGTTATGCAGCAAACATCGCTGACTGCTCACTAGATTCTGCAGTTCGAAAATGGTTCCTTTGGAACAATTCTCAATTCCAATCATTCAAGATCATTTTCTATGTGATTTTAAGTCCCTAATTAGTTCATTAACACTTAGGAAACCTCAATCACCATTCTAAACCTCTTGATTTGGATTTTTGAACCAAAATCATGCATGCTTGACCCTAAACCCCAAAATGGGCATCAATGGTTTAAATGAATATTTCTAAGTTTCTAAATTCAATTTATGACATGAACAAATCATAATTGATCTAAGAATCATATCCATGCAAACCAAACACATCAAACTCATCTAGAACTCACTTTAGCATATTAGGTTGTTAATATGCATACATAAAGAATTTAGAGAAAATAGATGAGTGGAAGTTCTAAACCCCTACCTCTTGAAGACTCTTGAAGATCTTGAAGCTTGATCCTCTTGAGCTTGCTTTTCCTCTTCTTTCTTCCCCTTCCTCTCTTCTCTCCTTTCTCTCTTTCTCTTTTCTTCTTTCTGTTTTTCGTTTTTGCTTCCTTCTGCCGAGAGAGAAGATAGAAATAGGGGGTGGGACATGGAGGGAATTAAGAAAAAAGATTAACTTAAGTTTTTATACTGAAACTTATATCTGCTAAGAACACCCAGATTGTGCTAATTCAAGTTTCTCAGCTTCCAACAACTTTAGAATAAATCATAGGATTCATCTAAATTGTTGTTTCACCATTTCCATGATTTTCTATATCTGCTAGGGATCAATCCGGCATTAAAAGCACAACCTGTATGCCTAAAATACCAAACTGACTCAAATTCTCTTGAAACTTTTATCACATCTTACTTGGCTTATTTGTGACCTAGAAATAAATTCTATGTTTATTTCCTTTAACTTAGCAACTTATGCTAGTATCTGAGTCATTTTAAGCCACTTTTTAACTTCTGTGTTGCAACTAAGTGCCTAAATGAACTCAGTTTGTCACAAAACTTGACTGGCATGCTAAACAAGTCAAACGCTACCTTTGGTAACCATTTACCAGTCTAACATGTGTTTAAGGGTATTACAGTAGCCATGGTAGAGCCTGTCTCCTTCTCAAAGATCTCCTTCTTGCGCTCAACTGGCCAGTGCAACTAGTTCGCTCTTGAATGCAAAACATATTTGAAAAACAACTCCAAAAAATGCAGATTAAACCTTATTTATAGGGAACAAAAGCCCCAATTTGACAATTGAATCATATATGTAGTCATTTAATATTTTGAATTGGGATTTTTGTAACACCCTGAAAATTAATAGTTTCATGATAAATAGTCATTTTATAATATTTGTGATTTTTGTGGATTATTCTGGATTTTTTTGAAAATGTTGAATATTTTAATATATTCCTCATTTTGCGTGTACGCTGAGCAGAGCCGGGAAATGAGATATTTTCCCCGAGAACTATGAATTGTGGAAACGTCGACGGGAGATCTTACTAAACCCGAGGCCAGACACGATTTACAAGGTTTCATATTTTTCGAGATTTTATTTGATAAATAAAATCACGGTACGTTCTGACGAATAAAGATTTTTGCGATGCGCTCTATTACCTGTTGAACAATTAATACTGGTTTTGTTAACTGTAACAATTGTCCATTAGATAATAAATAGTAGTAGAAATCCTATTACCTTATCTAAACGAAATCCACTTTATATCACATCTAATCTCCTTTATTTCAAAAAGAATGATTTGTTTAATCAAAAGCTCCTCAAGGAAGCTTCCTAGAAATTTCCTATGCATGCTTGAAGCTCACTTTTCCCTCCTCTCTCTCTTTGTTTCCATGGTAATGCATCATTTTGGGGAGCCAAAATTTGTGTTTTCATTTCATTACATTTTCATTTACTTATATAAAAAACTATCATTTTCTCTCTCCATCCTTTCTTCCTCTCATTTTCTCTCAAGTTCTCTCTTCCTCTCTTCCTCTCCACCCCATGGTTGCAGCCACCATTGGAGACCATCTCCATTAGCTTGCTAAAACAAATCACATTTCTTGTTTCCTCTCACCATTCTAAGACATTTTCCTTTGGTGACCATCTTCAAAAACTCAACCTTTCCTCTCCATTTTCTCTCCTCTTCCACTGCCTAGACCACCATTTTTGGGTCATCCAAGCTTTTCATCCAACCAACCTCATTCCCTACCATTTCTCATCACTTAAAACATTTTCTCTTTTGTAACCATCATCAAAATCCACCATTTTTATTTTCATCTCTTCAAGACTTAAAGCTTGAAACTTTAAGGTAAAAGTTCATGGCTTTTTCCTTTTTACCCCTCATTTTCGTAATCCATGGTCACTTTGGTGATCATGGATACCTTTTTCAAGTCTTGATTGTGTTTCTTGTGAGTTTGATGTTCTTAGGATTTCTTGAAGGTGGAGGACAAAATTTCAAAGGAGAAAGGAGCTTGTTTTTGTGTCGTCTTCTCTTGGTAAGAGGGAGACTATCCATTTCAACCTCTATTGGTGGTGGGAAACTTGTTTGTATGTGGATTGTGAGAAACCCTAACATGGGTTGTTCTCTTGATTTTATAGTTTTCTATTGATTCTTTGGATTTAATGTGCTTTAGTGTGATTTTGTGGGTATATTAGTGTATGTTGGTAATCTTAGGTTGTTTGTAATAGATTGGAATTATGATTGGGAAGCAAGGGTTCCTAGCACTTCCACTTGAGGCTCATGGCCATGTGCCCTAAAATAGGGTGTCCAAGATTTAAAACATTGATGTAAGTTGGAAGACTAACAAATTAAAGGATTATTGATGAATGGAGAAATGAAAATTTTGGGTTTCTAAACCCCTAGAACTCACAGCCTCTTAAGGCAAAATGCCACAAAATGTGGTGCTAAAATGGAGACTTAGATGATTGAAAAATTTTAGATTCCTTTGGAGTTTATAAAATGGAAAGAATAAAGAACAAGACTTCATCTTATGACTTAGAACGATTTTAAACATAAGGGAAGAACAAGAGAGTTTGTGAGACTTGTAAAACCTTATAGTAATTTTTAAGTAAGCATAATTTGATTAGACTAAAGAACTTGACTAATCTAAAGGAATGAAGATTGAATAAGGACTTCAAGAGAATTCCTCTAGAAAATGAATTCATAAGAAATGTTAATTAAAGTGAAACTTTATAATGATTTCATAAAAAACATTAATCAAAGCGAAACTTTGTAATGGTTTCATAAAAATTGTTAAGTTAAAGTGAAGCCCCGAAATGAACCTCAAAAAGTGTGTTATCACTCTTGAGAACTTAATACTATGCTATTGTGGGTCCCTGTATGGGACTAAAATTCTATTGATGTTTAACTTGGCTAAATTCTGGCGTGATATGGAAAATTTGTCATTATTGTTGAATATACATGATTATGCATTGAGTCAACATGCATTGGACAATTGCTCAGTCAATGACTGTTGAAAGACTGCTTTAGCCTATGAATTGTGTAACACCCCTTTTAATGTAACGCCCTTTTTTTTTGAGAGGGAACGTCACATTATTAAACATAAATGAAAATGCAAAAAATAAAATTTTTTTGAATTAAGACCCGGTTCATTTAGTGTAAAGTTAACTTGTTCGATGCTTTAATACGTGAGTAAAATGGCAGTATGTATTTTTTTTTTGTTAATTAATAAACTAAGTGACGAAACTTAAACAACAGTAAAGAGTAAGACATGAAATAAAACTCACATCTGAATAATACGCATATACATACATTTAAATATCAATTGTACTTTAGATACAAGCCTGGCAATTTCCCAAAAAAACAAAACTATACCTGCCCAAAGGATCATAACTATACATCCCCAGATATCAAAATATACAGCCCACCAAAATACAAAACATCAGGCCCCCAAAATAAAACATTGGCAGCCATCAGCAGCTACCAGAAAAGTCAGTCCCTCAGAGGAGGAGGGACCGTATCAGGATCCTCAGCGGGGTCCTCCTCGTCAGAGGAAACCTCCATCTGAACCACAGAGCCACGGGCAGGAGCCCGAGCAGTGGAATCAAAAGAGTCCTACTGCGGGGTGTAGTAACGGTCACCCTACATCTCTCGAATTGGCAGATAAAACTCCAAGCGTAGGCTGATGTAGCAGGTAAAGATCGGCGTCTCATGACGTCTCCAGGCCAAAGAAATTGACACGTCTCCCAGATAGATGCAGCGATCGGAACTCAAGTTGCTGTGCCAACACTCTACCCCCCCAAGGAAGGTCAGACGCACATCACCCAGAAATCCGCTCATGCGTGCCTCCATGCTCCACAGTAGGTGCTAGTCTTGATTAGGGCAGAAGCTGGGAAAATCGGGAGTTGCAACCTTCTTGCCGTCATCTTCGATAGATACCATATACACACAGGCAGCAAATAATAGAAATACAGAAAAGAGGTAAGACATTCTACCATCATTACCAATTATAGCAGCTAGAAACCAATACGACGCATCACACCCATGTAGCATTCCAAAAATAATAACAATAACAAATAACAATAAATACATCGAAGAAGGTGCGGTATACGATTCAGTGAGACGGTCAAGATAACAATAAATAAATAGTTCAAATCCACATAAGCAGTAATTTTCATATGGTATAACATCTCATGATGCACATGCACACGGTATTCAAAATCCTACTCCATGGAGCTAGACTCAAACAGTCGGAGAGAAAGATCAGGAGACACGTCTGCAACTCAGCTGCCGCGGCCAAAGTGCTATAACTCAACAGTTTTCCACGTGCACATTCAGGCATTATACAGACAGTCTATGCTAGATCACGATATAGGATAGTGTCTCGGTCCGGATCGTCGGTGCGTTTGCATCGGTTTGCCCCACAGACAAGAGAGCTACTAACTGTCCATTGCGAGGTACCCGCACCCCGACGCCCCTAAGGTCGTAACATGACCTACACTAGTCTACTCGCACCTGCACTAAGGTGTGTTCAATCTCCTAGGCAACTTGGCCTTACAACAGTCCACATGACATTCACAATACATAAGACTCTATGCATGAACATGTATGGTCAACATCACATACTATTCCATAATATGCCACATTTGGCCAAGATAAACATCAACACATCATTGGTCACTCACATGGACCCATAATCGCACAATATTGAAATCAATTAAGGTAATACATTTTTAAGGTCCATTATGCATTCTTATTTAAGATTTACTCTTCCCACAAGGTTCATCTTTAATTTGATTCTCATAATTAGTTTGATTTCTCTAATGTAATTCATTCTCTTACACTTGGTAATTTATTCTAAGCTCTTAGAATCTCACACTCTCTTGTTCATGTTCTCTTGAAATTACCCAAGTCTTATGACAATCTCATTCTTGGTTCTTTAAAATTTATGAAGTTTCCAATTATATTTAATTCTTCCAATTTACTAATTTTCTATGCCATTACCTAGGATTTTAGTCACTTAATTACCTAGGTTCCAAAGTCACTAAAATTGCATAATTGAGCTTCAAAAAGCCCTAGAGGCCGTGGCCTCCATAAGGATTCAATTCCAAATTTTTCTTCAATTTATCAATTACATCTTGCACCCTTGATTAATTAAGTCTTCCACTTATTACCATGTTTCACAATGAAACCCCATTTTTTGGGCTCAAAACTGTGACCCCCCTAAGAGGTGTTCCCAAATTATTTTCTTCCATTCCAAGTCATCCAATCCATTCCAACACATTAATATACGCAACCAACCAATCCAATATCATAAACATCATAAAATCAACATGCAACATATAAATCATCTAATTTAAAGAATACCCCTCATTAGGGTCTTCTCACAAACAATTACAACCAAGGTTCCTAGATGCTAATAGAGGTTGAGGAGGAGTGTCTTTCTCTTACCAAAGTGAAGAAATCAAGAGAAACCTCTAAGAAATCCTTGCAAATTTCGGATTGGGTGCCACCAAAACCCTAGAAATTTCAACTTGGTTAAAATAGCACAAAGGCTTGAGAAATGAAGTGTAGATGGTCACAAAGAGGACCTTGAAAATGAAAATGAAGAGAGGGAGTGAAGAGTCAAGAAACTTACCCAAAAACCCTAAGCTTGAAGCTTGAAGAAGATGGTGAAAATGGT
Source organism: Ormosia emarginata (assembly GCA_029884605.1). Classification (NCBI taxonomy): domain Eukaryota; kingdom Viridiplantae; phylum Streptophyta; class Magnoliopsida; order Fabales; family Fabaceae; genus Ormosia; species Ormosia emarginata. The sequence continues at coordinate 17,080,123 of JAQQTP010000074.1, read as the reverse complement.
GGATTTTCAAAATGCCACAAGCAAGAGAAGTGTTTAGGAGATGGAGAGGATTAAGAAAAGGTAGTTGGTTGGAAATTTTGTGATGAATGAGATGTGGGAGAGAGGGCTGCCATGAGCTCTCCTAGAGAGAAGGAAGAGAAAATGTTTTGTGAAGAAAGGAGATGAAGGTAGAGAGAGAAAGTGTTTTAGGTTAATTTGAATTTGTGTGATGTGTAATTAGTTAAGTGAAACTAATTTCCTTCCCCCCTAAATGAGCTTCAGCCGTGGAGTATGGAGAGAGAGAGGAAGGAGAGTGTTTTGGCTTCCCTTGGAAGCTAAGGGCATTTTAGTCTTTAATTGGTCAAAGCTTCTCAAAGAAGCTTTGATTATAATATATTAAATTTGAATTAAAGTGAGTTGATTAGACATAAAGTAGATTTTATTAAGATAATGTGATAAGATTTTTATTACATGTTATTATCCAATGGATAATAGTTATAGTTGACAGAAGTCAGTATTAATTAATCGGAAAGATAAATTTTACGCAGTATTATTTTGTTTTGTCTGTTAAATTTTTCTCGAAAAACGTAGAACCTCATAAATTATGTCCAGCCTCGGGTTTAGTAAGATCCCCCGTCAACATGTCCATAGTTCAAGATCCACAGAGAAAACATTGCGTTTCTCCAGTTCCGCTCAGTGCGCACGCAAAACGAGAAATATATTAAAATATTCGACGTTTCCGGAAAAATCCTAGAAAATTCTCAAAAATTACAAATATTATAAAACAACTATTCGTCTAATCATATCCCAATTTTTGAAGTATTACAGTCGTTTTCCCAACTCTGCTCAATATGCACGCAAAACGAGAAATATATTAAAATATTCATCGTTTCCGAAAAATCCCGAAAGAATTCACATAAATCACAAATATTAGAAAATGACTATTTGTGGTAAAACAAATGATTTCCAGAGCATTACACTGACTTCAGCAGGTTTCTGCTCAGTGTGCACGTAAAACGAGGAATATATTAAAATATTCGTCGTTTCCGGAAAATTCCAAAAAAATTCTTAAAAATCAAGAATATTATAAAATGACTATTTATGATCAAGCAAACACTTTTTAGAGTGTTACAACACTCCCCAACTAAAAAGGAATTTCGTCCTCGAAATTTTATGTACCTTAGAAAAGATATGGGTGTTGCTCTTTCATCTTGTCTTCCAGTTCCCAAGTTGCATCACTAGTTGTTTCATTCCAAATCACCTTTACTAATGGGATCTCCTTGTCTCTAAGTTGCTTTATCCGTCGGTCCTTGATTCTCACAGGAGGCACCTCATAGGTCAAGTTCTCTTTTAACTGTATTGTGTCCGGTGCTATGACATGACTTGGGTCAGGTAAATACTTACGCAGTTGTGACACATGGAAGACATTGTGTATGTTAGAAAGAAAAGGGGGTAAGGCTATCTGATAAGCTACTGGACCTATCCGGCGAAGAATTTGGTAAGGTCCAAGAAATTTTTGAGTGAGTTTTCTAGATTTCAAAGCCCGGCCGACCGCAGTCGTGGGTGTGACTTTCAAGAATACATGCTCACCTTCCTCAAAGCAGTCTTCATCTTCTCTTGGACCATTTTGACCTTGGCAGTCTTTGTTGAATGATATCCAGTCCAATCATGAGTCGTTCACCGTCTTGGTACCAACATAAGGGTGTCCGACACCATCATCCATATAGAGCTTCATAGGGTGCCATCCCTATACTTGAATGGTAACTATTGTTGTAGGTGAATTCTATCAATGGTAAGATTTCATCCCAACTTCCAGTCTGTTCTATAGTACAAGCTCTAAGCAAATCTTCTAGAGATTGGATCGTTCTTTCAGATTGACCATCGGTTTGTGGGTGGTACGCCGAACTCAGAAGTAATTTCATTCCCAACGATGCCTGTAGACTCTGCCAGAATCTTGAAGTAAACCTCAGATCCCTATCTGAAATAATACTCGTAGGCACACCATGCAGCCTAACGATCTCTCTAATATACAGTCGGGTCAGCTTCTCCAGACTGTACCTTATGTTGATCGGAAGGAAATGAGTTGACTTCGTGAGTCGATCAACTATTACCCAAATCGAGTCGTGTCTTATTCTTGTCTTTGGCAATCCCACGACAAAATCCATTGCGATGCTGTCCCATTTCCATTCAGGAATAAACAATGGTTGCAACAATCCTGCAGGTCTTTGGTGTTCCACTTTGGCTTTCTGACAGACTAGACAAGTCGATACACATCTAGTGACGTCACTTTTCATTCCATGCCACCAAAACAACTTCTTCAAGTCTTGGTACATCTTTGTTATGCCCGGATGCATACTCATCATACTGGTGTGGGCATGCTCCACAATATACTGTTTAAGCTCTTGGTCACGAGGAATACAAACTCTACCCCAAAATCTCATAATCTCGTCCGTTCCTTCCTCGAATTCTGTTTCCTTGCCTTGTCTCATCAGTTCTCTCACTTCTTGCAAGAATTCATCGGCCTTCTGCTTTTCTCGTATGTCCTCCATTAGCTCACTTGAGATAGTGACCATGTTCATACAGATTTTTCCTAGTTTCAACTCTACAAATGACCAAACATCTCTAAACTGTTCTATGAGGTCTCTTTCCTTAATCATCAGGGCAAAAACACAGATGGTCTTTCTACTCAAGGCGTCTGCCATGACATTCGCTTTGCCAGGGTGATACAACAACTGAAAATCATAGTCCTTCAGGAATTCTAACCATCTCCGCTGCCTCATGTTCAGCTCCTTCTGATCATACAAATACTTCAAGCTTTTGTGATCACTGAAGATGTTGAATGTCGCTCCATAGAGGAAATGCCTCCATATCTTCAGAGCCAAAAACCACCGCTGCTAGCTCCAAATCATGCGTCGGGTAGTTCTTTTCATGCACTCGCAACTGTCGCGAAGCATAAGCTACTACTCTTCTGTGTTGCATAAGAACAGACCCCAATCCTTGGTATGAAGCGTCACAGTACACCTCGAATGGCTCATTCGGATCAGGTAGCACTAATACTGGTGAGGTAGTTAACCAGTTCTTCAACTCTTGGAAACTTCGCTCGCAGCTATCGATCCACTCAAAAGCTTGGTTCTTCTTTGTTAATTGAATGAGCGGTCCAAGAATTTTGAAAAACCCTTCTATGAACCTTCTGTAATATCCAGCCAAACCCACGAAGCTACGAATCTCCGTTACTGACTTCGGCTATTTCCATTGTAACACTGCCTCCACTTTTGATGGATCCACAGCGATCCCTTCCTTCGAGATCACATGGCCTAAAAACTTAACTTCATCTAACCAAAACTCACACTTCGACAGCTTGGCGTACAATTCTTTCTCCTTCAGAGTAGAATGACCAAGGTACGGATATCAAAGACAGTTCCTCCAAGGAGGTCTGGTAGTGATCCGAGTGACGTTGGCATTTGTCACAAATTCGAACATGTGCATAAGAGTCGGCTTCCATGGTTGGCCAGTAATACCCCACCCTTAGTGCCTTTAGGGCTAAGGCTTTGCCCCCCAGATGGTGCCTACAACTTCCTTCATGAACTTTAATACAGATTAAAGGATGCAAACCCAAGTGCAGGTTGTCTCAAGTAATAAATTCTCGAGAGTCCGAGGTCGATCCACAGGGAATTGATGAAGAAAAATTAATTGAGGTAAGAAAAGGATTTATCGCAACACCAAAAGTAATAAAAGTTATTCACAAATAAAAAAGAATTTGTTTGGGTTAGGAGATCCACTCTTGGTAATAAATAAGAGGCAAGATTATTTCTCTTTATAACTCAATTGAAATCTACACATAAAGGAAGTTCCAATCGAAAAATATAACATTTAAAGTTCAATTATATATGCAATTATATTATGATTCCTTCAATTATCTACTAACATTTGTAAATGAGTTCAAGCATTCACTATGTCAATCCTCTTGTCTACAATAAATCGAGATGTCCATTATACAAAGAAGGTTTCTAAATTGATTAGAAACAAAATACAACATATATAATGTCCACTTGATAATATATCATTTAAGCACAAGAAATATAATAATCTAACCTTATTTTATTACCAAGAGCTTCACTCTTTCACCCAAGCAAAATGAAAATTAAGTACTCATAATCAAGAAGAAAGAAAGAGAGTAGAAAAGAAAGATGAACATAACTTCAAATTAGAACAAAAGAAAATTACAACAAAAGGAGACAATATACAAGTATGAACATAATTTCTCCTAACTAAGCCTAAAACCAAAGTCTCCTAAATGATCAACCAATGGATCCTTTTATATAGGATTAGAGATACAAAATGACAATGGGGTTGATTAATGAGTGGGTGAGGAGTGGGTGGATGAGTGGAAAATGCCAAATAGTGAGTTGGTGAGTGGAAAATTATTGAGATTCTTTGTCTCTGAAATCATTCAATGTTGATCTCATAGATACCATCAGATTTATAAAACATGGTCCTCATGAAAGTTGCAGCATTTTGTCTTAACTTTCCAATTGCACCAGTTTCAGCTCGAAAGGCCACCTACAACCCAAGATATGACCTAATTACTGAATAGTAATTAGGTCCAAGTACAACACCTCTATTCTAACTTCAAAGCCCAATATCACCTTTAAGGAATCCGATCTGAGTTTTTTGTTCTCCATGAAAGTTGTAGATATGGGTCTTAACTTTCAAGTATCAAATTTTAGCCCAAAGAAGTTCCTACAGCCCGAGTTATGCTCTGATTACTGCACACTATTCTGGTTCTAATCACAAAACCCGTGTTCTGAATTTCAAGCCCATTTACCTCCACTATATGTCCAATTGAGTCCTGGAGATCTTCATGAAAGTTGTAGAGCTCTCTTTTATCTTTTTTATAAGATAAGATACATAATTATGAGACATCTAGAACTCAAGATATGACCGAAATACAGAAACAATATAAGACCAAAATAGTGCTGAAAAAATCAATTAAGTCCAATTTGAGTCTAAACTTATAAAACATAACCAAGCTTAATCAATTAAGTACATAGAGAGTATAAATAACTAAAAATGAGGGTTTATTAATGTATAAAATATATGATTATCAAATTCTCCCACACTTATCTTTTTGCACTCCTGGGCAAAACACATAAGACCAAAGCTAGGAAACAAAAAAAAATGACATAGACTCAAAAGTTAAAATCTCTAAAAGACTCGATGAAACAAGAAGAGCAACCAGAAATTCAAGGGATCAAAGCATTAATGAGGTAACATTTCTTCACATCTCAAACCAACAAGCAAGGAAACTTCATTTGAAAAGAATGAATCAAGAATGATAGATCCTCACAAAATTCACTCTCAATCTCTCAAGTGTTTAAAAGGTAAGTATTTCACTCTATTCAACCCATGAACAATTGCACTACCATAAGCTTGCTTATCTTCTACTTCTCCACTACTCAAAACACATGCATACAAAAATCAAGAGGACTTTATTAAAGGTTGTAATGGGGCCATGGTAAAGGAGAGGCGATAATATGGATATGAAAAGATAAATAAATACCAAAGAGAATAAAAGAGCATTATGGTACAGTTAGAGTGGAGAAGATGTTTGAGAACATTCATCATAAAGGACAATGACCAATATTTGACTAATTTTTTGTTGAAGATCAATCCCAAATTGATGAATTGAATTCATTGTTAAGTCTGAACCTTCTCCTTCTCTTCCTATTGTTTCCAAGCATCCATCTTTACTCTAAGTATGGATATGTCACATGGTGTATCAGGGGACTCTGATAATCCTTTGATTATAGTAGTGGTCAGCTCTTTTTTTTTTCATCATTTTGCACACACACCCCCACACTTATTCAAGAACAAGGCCAATGCTCTCTTATTCCCTAAGGTTAGGTAGAAACATGTTTTTTTTAAGGCACGTAATGAGTTAAAAACAAGGAAAGGTCAAATAAGCTCAAAGGGGTTACACAAGGGAAAATATACAAGGATGACTATTTGGTCAAAGTAGCTATTTCTAAATGCCTCAATCATATTTATGTATACATGTGAAAATATAGCCTAAAAAGAATCAAAGCAAGTTCTAAAGTAACAATTCCATGAGCGAAAATCATACAAGAAAGAAGAGAATGATACAAATGTTCAATTCATTCATCAATTGGCTCAAAATCTCACAAGGCATATTTCTATCATTCTTAATCCACCATATCAACATTCATATCCAAGCTTGTGATTTTTAAGAAAGAAGACAACTTATGCTAAGATCCAAGAATCCATTTGCTCCTTCTACACAAAATAATTATTTCCTCAATTAAGATGCGTCTCAAGAGTAAACTTATCTCTAATGCAAAATTTACTCGTTATTCTGCCATCCTTAATTAGTTTTACTATGAATAGGTTTCTAACAGTCATATCACTAAACATACTTCCCAATTTAGATGCGTCTCAGGAGTAAAATTACTCCTTACTCTGCCATCATTCATTGGTTTAGTAAGTCCATGACAATCATATCATACTTCCCAAAAAAGTAATTTTTTTTTAGTCAATTATCCTTCCCCCCAACCAGATCACAACATTGTCCTCAATGTTAAAATATAGATGAGTAAAGGATAGAAGATATTACCTATTGGAGAATCTGACACAAATTTAAACAGAAACAAAGTGCACTAAATAAAATCAAACATAAAGGAAAACTATAAACGAAGTGTCAAATCAGGCTTTCTTTTCATCTTGCTTCCCTCACTACTTCCTACTGACCAATCTATCTGAGCTATTGTTAGGTCAGGTTTATGAACAAAAGCTTCAAATTTATCAATCAACTCATCAATAGTGGAAGCAGAGATAAGAAGTTGTCTTACCAATGGTGTGATAAATTTCTGTTCCATAGCACGGTCAAGAAAAAGTAACAAAATATCAAAGAAATTATTTACATTCAACAAACCTATGGGTTTATCGTGGATGTTCAGTTGGACCTAATAGACAATTTGAAAACTTCTTCCAAGGTACCAAAATCACCTGGTAAGGCAATGAATGCATCAGAGTTGTCAAGCATTATCTTCATTCGTTCATGCATTGATGATACCTTAAGTTCCTCCCATCTTTCCAGTGATGTTCTATTGAGCTAAAGGTTCAGGAATGACACCTAAATCTTGACTTCCTCCTATATATGCAGCAAGTGATACAACCCCCATTAACCCACGGCAACCTCCCCCATATACAAGATGAATATTCCTTACAGCAAGTGATCGACCAAGAGTGGTAGCTGCGTTTACAAACTCTAAACCCTTCCCATACTTAGACCCACAAAATACATAGATATTTTTAAGTCGACGAACAGAAACACCTTCCATTTCTATACTCACCTTCCCTTTGAATAATTATGAGTTGGAGGAAAGTGGAGAAAATGGAGTGTTTAAATAGGAAAAAAATGGAAAGGGTAATAACAACACCTATAAGGGTAGGTTGACTATTGTTAGAAAAATTTAAAATTAAAAAACACATAATTTTTTTTATTTTATTTTTTATTTTTTTTACTTCAAGAAAACCATCAGGATAAAGAAGTCTAGAAACCCCTGAAGAACCCTGCTCAAAGAATCATCTGTCCAAAACAAAAATACAACAAAATCATACAAAGATAAAAGAAATATAATAGCAAATGATGACATACCTTTATGTACAGTTTTTATGTTGTATCTTTATACTATGCGTCATGAGTGCAGTAGTGCAGTAATACCAAGACGGCTCAGCCAATCTTGGAATTCTTCTCCCTCCTGTTTATGGAATATATTGGATTGAGCTACAATGCAACTAATTAAAGTGCGTAAATCTGACAGCCACCACCTAAGGACCACAACCAGTGAGAGGTCGCTGGAGAGCCCATGGCATTAAATCACAGTATCCAACTCAGTTGCAAAATCATGCGAGTATGCCAACACGGGGCGATTCTTTCTACCCATCATCTCAGCTTGCCTAGAAGGTAAACTTTGGGACACTGAGAACGGCTCTCTATAGAGCATGGTACACAAACCTTATTTATATACCGACGTACAAAGGTCTACCCGAGTCAATGACGGGTCAGCCAAAGGCTGGGGCTCCACAACTAATTAAAGTCATGGTACTCTTTCCAGATCGCCCTTGTTCAAAAGATTTTTTTTTCTTTTTTGTTTAAGAAGAACACGAAGAAGAAGAAGATAATATGTACAGATTGTTGTGGATATGGCTCACATCTGCCTCTGGTTTCACATCCAATAACGACTTAAACGCCTTCTATGAGTCGAGGATAAGCTTCTTATCCAATTTTCTTATAAATTAGCAAACAGGGTCTTTTAGAGTTAGATTCCCAAGACTATAGCGTTTTTCTTCATCCTTGAAGAGATTCCACAAATTAAGAAGTTCACGATGCACAAATCCATAAGAATGTGTCTTAAGAGTCAATAAGATATCATCTAATGACTCCTTACTCAGTCTATTCTTAATGAAGAAAATTTTATCTTCTCTGTTTGCGAAAATTATCCCCAAAGAACGACATCGCTTATTACAATTCCACTGTGCACATTTGTGACAGACTTGTAACCTTTTTGCTCTTCTCCTTTTAGAATATGAACTTCTACCAAGACCTGACATGTATGAGTCAAATGAAATTGAAGACTCACCTACTAGACAGACCTTTGCTTCAACTATCCATCGTACATCTTCTGGTATACCCTTGTGCATTAATAGTCTCAATCTTTCACATCTAGTTTTATAGATTTTTGTCAGAGCATTTTGAGGGAGGGAAGGAAAATGTTTTCTCAGGTTTGAAAGAATGACAACCATTTTAAAGGAGAAAGATTCAGTTATTTTGGGAAAGTGAAAAACAAACTGACTTGAGAGTCACGGAGTACCGTTATCCGCCACTTAACCGGCAACACAAAGAACTGCAAAAAAAAAGGCAACAAAATCAGAATAAATTCTACTCATAACAAGGATCAGAAAGAGAGATGAATTCTACCTCATCAACTTGGTTTTCTAGAAATGGTTTGACTCTTTGTCCATTGACTTTAAACACATTACTATTCCTAGGATTCTTAATGTCTATGACCTCATGCGGATACACATGTTTGACAACAAAAGGACCACTCCACCTAGATCTAAATTTTCAAGGGAATAGGTACAGATGAGAATTATAAAATAGAACTTTTTGATCAATTTCAAAATATTTTCTCAAAATTGTCTTGTTATGAAAAGCTTTTGTTCTAGCTTTATAAATCTTTGAATTTTCATATGTATTATTTCTCAATTCTTCCAGTTCATTTAATTGCAATTTGCGTATCTTGCAAGCATCATCAAGATTTAGATTAAAAGCTTTAATGGCCCAAAATGCTTTATGTTCCAATTCTACAGGCAAGTGACAAGATTTTCTATAGACTAACCGATAGGGTGATATACCCAAAGATATTTTGAAAGTAGTACGGTAAGCCCAAGGTGCATCATTTAGTCTTAAAGACCAATCTTTACAATTTGGGTTAACCGTTTTTTCTAAAATTTGTTTAATCTCCCTATTTGCTAATTTAACTTGTCCACTTGTCTGAGGGTGATAAGGAGTGACAATTTTGTATGTAATACCATATTTCTTCATTAAAGATTCAAATGGTTTATTACAAAAATGTGTTCCCCCATCACTGATGATAGCTCGAGGGATTCCAAATTGACACAAGGTATTTTCTTTTAAAAATTTGAGAACAATTTTATGATCATTGTGTCGGCATGGAATCGCCTCAATCCATTTTGAGACATAATCAACTGCAACCAAAATATATACAAATCTAAATGAAGATGAAAATGGGCCTATGAAATCAATTCCCCAACAATCAAAAATTTCAATGACAAGGATGGAGTTCAGAAGCATCATGTTTCTTTTTGAAATTGAGCCCAATTTTTGACAATTTTCATAACTTTTGCAAAAAGTATAGCAGTCCTTAAATAAAGCGGGCCAACAAAATCCGCACTGTAAGATTTTCGCAGCTGTTTTCTTTGAAGAAAAATGACCTCCACATGCTTCTGAGTGACAAAATTTATTGACACTACCTACCTCACTATCAAGCACACATCTCCAAAAGATTTGATCAGGACAATATTTGAACAAGTATGGGTCATCCCAATAAAAAATTTCACCTCTATCAAAAATTTCCTTCTATCTTGGTGCGTCCATTGAGGCGGCATCTTTCCTGTTACAAGAAAGTTGACTATGTTAGCAAACCATGGCATGGAATTGACAGAAAATAAAAATTCATCAGCAAAAGAATCATTGATGGGTGTGCTATCAAAAGGTGAGCCTATTGTAAGTCTAGACAAATGATTAGCGACAATATTTTCTGCTCATTTCTTATATTTTATTGTGATGTTGAATTCTTGAAGCAACAAGATCTACCGTATCAATCTTGGTTTAGCATCCTGCTTAGACATCAAATATCTAACAACAACATGATCAGTGAAAATCACAATAGAAGAACCAATTAAGTAAGATCAAAATTTATCTTGTGCAAAAATTACAGCAAGTAATTCTTTTTCAGTAGTGATGTAATTCATTTGTGCAGTATTTAAAGTTCTACTTGCATAACAAATCACATGAGGCTTACCTTCCTTTCCTTGGCCTAAAACAGTGCCCACAGCAAAATCACTAGCTTCACACATCAACTCAAAAGGCAAAGACCAGTCAAGAAATTGCATGATAGGAGCAGATGTCAAAAGACCAATTAATTTTTCAAAAGATTTTTGACATTCTTGAGTCCAATCAAATGGTGCATCTTTCAATAAAAGATTACATAATGGTCTAGATATAGCACTAAAGTCCTTAATGAATCTTCTATAAAACCCTGTATGTCCTAAAAAGGAACGAACTTCTCTAATTGTTTTTGGGGAAGGCAAATGGGCAATTAATTCAACTTTGGCCTTATCAACTTCAATTACTTTAGAAGATATCACATGACTTAACACTATTCCTGAGGTAACCATGTAATGACATTTTTCCCAATTTAACACAAATCTTTTTTCTTCACATCTGTTAAGAACTTTTTCCAAATTATTAAGACAAATTTCAAAAGAATTTTCAAAAACTATCAGGTCATCCATGAAAATCTCTAAATAATGCTCAATCATGTCACTAAAAATGCTTAACATACATCTTTGGAATGTTATCGGAGCATTACAAAGGCCAAAAGACATTTTTCTATATGCAAAAGTACCAAAGGGATATGTAAAAGTGGTCTTTTCTTGATCTTCCAATGCAATTGGTATTTGATTATAACCTGAATAACGATAAAGAAAATAGTAGTATTGATGTCCTGCTACCCTTTCCAGAATTTGATCAAGAAATAGAAAGGGGAAATGATCTTTCCTAGTAGCAGGATTTAATTTTCTAAAATCAATACACATACGCTAACTAGATGAGACTAGCGTAGATATTAATTCACCCTTATCATTTTCAACCACTGTTATTTCAAATTTCTTTGGCACAACTTGCGTAGGGCTTACCCACTGGCTATCAGAGATAGGATAGATAATTCCAACATCAAGCAATTTAAGGACTTTAACTCTAACTACCTCTTTCATGTATGGATTTAATCTTCTTTGAGGTTGTTGAGAAGTTTTAGCATTATCCTCTAAATGTATTCTATGGGTACAAATTAATGTATTAATACCTTTTATGTCCTTTATTGTCCATCCAATTGCACTTTTATGCCTTTTAAGTACTTCTGTTAACATACCTTCTTGTTCTTCAGTAAGAGACGAGGAAATTATCACTGGAAAGCTTTGCTCTTCTTCCAAAAATGTGTACTTCAACCTAACAGATAATGGCTTTAGTTCCGGTGTGGGTACTTCTTCATGGGCATTATCATTCATGGGTTTTAGCTCTTCAAATCTTGGCTTCCATCCCATGTACACCATTACTTGTGTACAGTCAAGTAAAGAGCATATTTCAGAGATATCATCTTCTAATTACCTGCTTGAATCAAATGAATTGACTAAACAAATTTCTAATGGGTCAGAAGAACTCCTTGTTTGAAGATGATCATCTATAATGGCTTCAATTCCTTCAACTTCCTCCTTTTCATCAAGGACTTCTTGTGGTTGCTTGCACATGTGTGTCATGTTTCCAAATGTTAGCTACACCACTCCATTTCTACAATTTATCAAAGCATTAGATGTTGCTAAAAATGGATGGCCTAAAATAACAGGAATTGACTTGCAACTATCAACCATAGGTGTAACACCCCTTGATTTAATAACCACGACACAATCGTCATTACACCACAGTCATTATATCCAGGTATGTCACAGTCTCAACAACAATCTTTTCAAAATAAATATTTCATTTATACATAGATAGAAAATATAAGCCCCGAATGAATGCGTATATTTAGTACCTAACTATTCTAAAACACAACCACTGAAGGAAAACATACTCCATATATAATATTTTCGTCCTTAACATAATGTACTGATAACATGAAATATAGTACTTACATATTCAAATAAAATATAGCAAGTACTAAAGCACAAAAGGGAAAAGTAGTAACCCTGGGATAGGTACTACTAGCAGACAAAGGCGCAACCCCAGAAATATATATGACGCTCGGTGTCCCAGTCGACATGCCAGGCATCAATGCCCCCATGGAGTTGCACCCGTGCGTAACCATAGAAATCTTGTCCCGATGCCATATTGAAAATAGTGAATCAGCCCAATCTAAACGGTAAGGGTGTGGTCCCTCATCTTCTTCGTCACGATCTTTCAACAAATATATATATATATATATATATATATATATATATATATATATATATATATATATATATAACGTAAAATACAAGGATATAGGAAAGAGGAGAGATATCCTACTTACATTACCAATTATGGCAGTAAAGAAACAGAATGGCGCAAAGCGCCCACATAGCAGAATAATAACATTTAAGCAGTAGTAATCACATATGATAAGAGAAAACAGCAACAAAATCTCAGATAATGGACAATTAAAACATTTCATATAATCATGACATCAATAACACAATAGTATAATCATCATATAAATGAGTTCCAAATGATATGCTGACTCACAATGTCGACTCACAATGCATGTGCACTTGGTACGAAGATTTTCCATTTCCATTTCAAATATGAATATTCTAGAAGATCTGCCAACCTCACAGACAATCTACACCGGACCACGAAAGGAATAGTGTTTATCGGGTCACCCTCAAAGCGTTGCAATGGTTCTTCATGGCTAGAATCACAGAGCCATATATATAAAGATGAATCAACACACCCTGATGCCCCTAGATCCCTCCATTGGATCACACTTTTCAATTCTCGCTCATTTACCACAAAAAGAATAGTGATTTGTCAGGCACTTAATACGTGTAATCGGTATACACCGCGCCTTACAGTCCTCAATCAGATCCATCACAGGATCATCACTTATTCAGTTCATATTCATAGGCTCATATAGCCTTTTAACAGTCATGGACTGAGCAAATTGTTCAATGCATTAACTCAATGCATAATCATAGGCTCATCCAGCCTTTTAACAGTCATCGACTGAGCAATTTGTTCAATACATGCTGACTCAATGCATGATCCTAGGCTCATCCAGCCTTTTAACAGTCATCGACTGAGTAAATGTCCAATACATGTTGACTCCATGTGCAATCATATATATTCAACCATAATAACATATATCTCATACATGTCACAATTTAGCCAATTTAAGCATCAATATAATTTTAGTCCCAAACACGGACCCACAATAGTATAGTATTAATTTCTCAAGAGTGATAACACACTTTTAAAGGTTTATTTCGGGTTTCACTTTAATTAACATCTCTTATGAATTCATTCTCTAGAGGGATTCTCTTGAAGTCCTTATTCAATCTTCACTCCTTTAGGTTGATCAAGTTCCTTAATCTAATCAATTATGCTCAAATAAAAATTACTCGAAGGTTTTACAAGCCTCACCACTCTCTTGTTCTTCCCTTATGTTCAAAATCACTCCAATTCATAGGACAAAGTTTTTTCCTTTATTCTTTCCATTTTATGAACTCCTAAGGAATCTAAAATTTCCCAATGTTGTACCAAGAATCACAACTTGGGCTATTAATCCTCCTAGAGGCCGTGAGCATCCCTAAGGTAGAAGTCCCAAATCCTTTCCATTTCATGCACTAGTCTCTTGATACCTAATCACTTAAATTTTATTTCACTACAATTTAATCCAATCCCTTAGGACCCATGGCCAAAACTATGGCCTCACTTTAGGGTATTAAACCCTTAAAATTTTTCCATTCATTAATTCTAACATTTAGTTACATAAGCTTCATTTTATTTGTACACAAAACCAATTTATACCCCAAAACCCTAGTCAAAACCGTGGCCTCACATTAGGGTAGGAAACTCCAAATTTTCCATTTAACAACCCTAACATGATCAAGCATTTTCAACACATCCAATACATTCAAGATCACCATTCAATCATTAATCCAAATCAAGAATACACAAGCATGCAAGATCACCAAACAAAGTAAGCATACAAATATGGATTTCTCCATCAAACAATCACACAAGGTCTCTTCACCACCAAGATAGGTTGAAGAGGATTATCTCCCTCTTACCTCTTGAAGACAACATAAGGAAGCAAGCCTCTTGGTCCTTCGTAGGGATTTCCATACAACACCTTCAAGGAAACCCTAAGGACATCAAAACTCATCAAAATCATCATCAAAGCTTAGAAAAGGAACCCTTGATCACCTAAGAGATCAAGGATTACGAAGATGAGGAGAAAAGGGTGGAAAAGTTATGAACTTTACCTTAAAGTTTCCAACTTTGAAGCTTCATAGATCCAAAATGAAAATGGATGATTTTGGTGATAGTCACAACATAAAAGTTGCTTAGAATGATGTCTAGATTCAAGATCAATGGTTGGTTTAATGAAAAAGCTTGGATGGCCAACAATGGTGGTTTTGGCCGTGGAAGAGGGGAGAAAATGGAGAGAAAAGGCTGAGTTTTTGAAGATGACTCCAACTAGAAAAATGTTTAGAATGTAATGAAGATCAAGGAAATATGGTTACTTGAAATTTTTGGTGATGGTAGAGATGGGTGGAGATGGTGGTGCCATGGAGAGGGTGAAGGAAAGGAGAAAAGAGGAAACTTGAAGAAGAATGAGAAAAGAGAGAAAATGGAGAGAGAAAGTGTCTTGGAAGCTTTTGAAAGTAAGAATGGAAGTGGTAAAATGAAGAAGCAAACCTTGGCTCCCCTAACCATGGAGCATTGCCATGGAGTAGAGAAAAGATGGAGAAGATGAAGTTTGAGAGAAAATGAGAGGAGAGAAAATATTAGAGAGAGAAAGTAATAGTAAAGTGATTTGAAGTGAAATATGTAATTAGGTGTTTTTTGTGTAAGTGTATGAATTAAAATATGTGACCACAAAGAGTCCTCAAAATGTGTGGTGGAGAGGAAGAGAGAAAAAATATGGCTTCTTGAAGAAGTCAATAGGAAAGTGCAAGGAAGCTTCCTCCTAGCTTCTCCAACAAGCTAAAAGGAAGGTGCTAGGAGGCTTCCTCGTTTTGAAAAGTCAAAGTGATGTCATGGTGATGATGTCACCATGGTGATGTCATTAAAGTGTTCTCTAAAATATGGCTAACACTGTATCGAATTTATTACCAGTGGACAGAAATCGCAGTTAACAAAAACAGATATTTATTATCCAACGGATAACAAAATTATTCAGTGATTTTTATTTATCAAATAAAAATTTTGAAAAACATAAAATTTCATAAACTGTGTCCAGCCTGGGGTTTAATAAGATCCCCCGTCGACGTTTTCACAATTCAAGATTCTCGAAAAAAATATCTCATTTTCTCGGCTCCGCTCAACATGCACGCAAAACAAAGAATAATATTAAAATATTTTACGTTCACTGAAAAATACAGAAAAATTCACAAAAATCACAAATATTATAAAATGACTATTTATCATAAAATTATTAATTTTCGGGGTGTTACATTCAGTATCCAAGATAATAAAATCTACAAGATATATGAATTTATCAACTTGTACTAACACATCTTCCACTATTCCTCTTGGAATTTTAATTGATCTATCTGCAAGTAGAAGAGTTACAGAAGTTGGTTTTAACTCTCCCAAGTTGAGTTGCTGATAAACTAAATATGGAATCAAATTGACACTAGCACCAAGATCAAGTAAAGCTTTTTCAGTTTTATGTTATCCAATAATGCATGAAACTGTAGGACAATCAGGGTCTTCATATTTCAACGCATTATTATTCTAAAGAATGGAGCTTACCTGTTCAGCCAAAAATGCTTTCTTTTTCACATTTAGTTTCCTTTTAACAATGCACAAGTCCTTCAAATATTTGGCATAAGAAGGAATCTATTTGATAGCATCTAACAGAGGAATATTGACCTTCACTTTTTTCAAAATTTCAAAAATTTCAGTGTTATGGTTTAATTTCCTTGAATTGTTTAATGCTTAAGGAAATGGGGGTCCAAGCAAGAGTTTTGTCTCCTTTTGGTCAACTTCTTCATTTGCTTGGGGAATTGGTTCATCATCTTTTTCACAAGGTTCGAGAATTTATTTTTCAACAACCTTTCCACTCCTAAGAGTTATCACTGACTTGACTTGATCTATTTGTTAGTTTTCTAAACTACCCTTATTTAAACTGTACTGACCCTTGGGATTTGGTTGAGGTTGAGAAGGAAATTTTCCTTTCTTGTGAATGGTGAGTGCAGAAGAAAGTTTAGTAAAAGTTTCATTTATGTCAATCATGGTTTGATTGTTTTGTTTATTAATGGCCTCTTGCTTTTCTATGAATGCATGCAGTGTTTCTTCAAGGTTTTTCTTATATAGTGGGACATAAGGTGCATATTCTTGAGAATTTTGAGAGTCCAGTTATACGTGAGGAAGTGGTGGTTGCATAAACTGTGCTTGACTATTATTCCTCCAGCTGAAGTTCGGGTGATTTCTCCATCCTGGATTGTATGAATATGAAAAAGAAGAAGTAAATGGCTTTTTAAAATTATTCATTGCATTTACTTGCTCATGTACAACTTCTTTAAAAACAAGAATCTTAGGACGTTCGTGTGTTGAGTGTCCTAAGTCATCACAAATGCCACAAATTTCTTCATTTTGCACAAATTTGATTTCTTTTGTTTTTCCTAATTTCATGGCTTCAACCTTTCTAGCCAAACTGGCAAACCTGACATTTAGATCTTCTTCTTGACTAAGGTAATATTTTTCTTTATTAGAACTTGCAAGGTTAGATCTAATTGAATTTTCAGAATGGTTAGTATTATGTCAAGATTGAGAATTTTCAGCCAACTAGTTTAAATAGTTTAAAGCTTCATCAGGTTCTTTATCAAGAAACTCACCATTGCACATTGTTTCCACAAATTATTTAGTTTCAGGTGTTAAACATTCATAAAAGAAGCTTATAGTGCGTCATTTTTCAAAACCATGATGTGGGCAAGAATTTAACAAATCTTTAAACCGTTCACAACATTAAAAATATACTTTATTTGAATTTTGGGAAAAATTTTGGATTTGTCTTTTCATAGCATTGGTTTTATGTGTTAGAAAAAATTTCTTTAAGAACTCACCTTGCATTTCTTGTCATGTGCCAATTGATCTTGGTTTCAAAGTATTAAGCCAAGTTTTTGCTTTATCTTTTAAAGAAAAAGGAAACAATTTAAGCTTAATAATCTCTTCAGTGCAATTTTGGTCATTGAAAGCAATACATACTTCTTCAAATTCTTTCAAATATAAATATGGGTTTTCATATTCTAAACCATGAAAATTAGGAAGTAAAGAAATCATACCTGGCTTGAATCTAAAAATGTTGGCATTGAGTGGAAAGATAAAACATGATGGACTAGAATTTCGAGGTGGTTGCAAATATTCACGCATGGTTCGCAACGGTTGATTTTCATGTTCATCATGTACACTTTCATTTTCAGCCATTGTGTCAATTGTGTGTGATTGTGATTCAAACAAATCAATATATAAAGTACCAAAATTAATTTTAATTAAACGACTAAAATTTAAATCACGATACCAATTAAGCATAAATAAATAACTTAAAATAGAAAAAATAATGTACAAGTCGATGGTTTACACCAGCCATTAAATATTAACAAGGATGTGGTATAAACCAACCACCCAATAAATATTAACAAGTAAAAAGTTAGATAACTGATAAAGTAAAAAGTTAAATAATTAGAGAGTTAATAATTAGTAAATTAGAAAGTGCAGAAAGTAAAATACAGAAAGTAAAATGTAAAAAGTAAATTGGAAAAAGTAAATTTAAAATATAAAAATTAGAGAGAGGCAGAGCTCCACTAGAGCCGGCGAAAGAGAAGAGAAAAGAAATATTATTTTATTACGTTAGAAAACAATAATAAATAACAGAAATTAAAAAGTTAGAGAGCGAGAAAATAAATGACGTAAATTAAAAGTTAGAGAAGCGAGAAAATAAAAGTTAGTCAGCAAAAATAAATGACATAAATTAAAAGTTAGTAAGCAAAAATAAATGACATAAATATAAAAGTTAGAAAATTAGTATATTAGCAAGTTAGTAGGTTAGCAAGTTAGCAAGTTAGTAAGTTAGATAGTTAGAAAGTTAGAGAGTTAGTAAAGAAATCGATGGACCGAGAAGCCTATCTTTTACTCCGGTGAGGGAAAAGAGAGAATAGATTTTATTAAAGAATGAAAACCTCAATAAATTAAAACTTCAAATCAAATTCCCCGGCAACGATGCCAAAAACTTGATGCGGATTAAAGGATGCAAACCCAAGTGCATGTTGTCTCAAGTAATAAATTCTTGGGAGTCCGAGGTTGATCCATAAGGAATTGATGAAGAAAAATTAATTGAGGTAAGAAAAGGATTTGTCACAACACCAAAAGTAATAAAAGTTGTTCACAAATGAAAAATGATTTGCTTGGGTTAGGAGATCCACTCTTGATAATAAATTAGAGGCAAGATTATTTCTCTTTATAACTCAATTGAAATCTACACATAAGGAAGTTCCAATCGGAAAATATAACATTCAAAGTTTAATTATATATGCAATCATATAATGATTCTTTCAATTATCTGCCAACATTTGTAAATGAGTTCAAGCATTCACTATGTCAATCCTCTTGTCTACAATAAATCAAGATCTCCATTATACAAAGAAGGTTTCTAAATTGATTGGAAACAAAATACAACACATATAATGTCCACTTGATAATATATCATTTAAGCACAAGAAATAGAATAATCTAACCTTATTTCATTACCAAGAGCTTCACTCTTTCACCTAAGCAAAATGAAAATTATGTACTCAAAATCAAGAAAAAAGAAAGAGAGTAGAAGAAAAAGATGAACATAATTTCAAATTAGAACAAAAGAAAATTACAACAAAGGGAGACAATATACAAGCATGAACATAATTTCTCCTAACCAAGCCAAAAACCAAAGTCTCCTAAATGATTAGCCAATGGAGCCTTTTATAGAGGATTAGAGATACAAAATGACAATGGGGCTGATTAATGAGTGGGTGAGAAGTGGGTGGATGAGTCGAAAATGCCAAATGGTGAGTTGGTGAGTGAAAAATTATTGAGATTCTTTGTCTCTGAAATCATTCAATGCTAATCTCATGGATACCATCAGATTTATAAAAAATGGTCTTCATGAAAGTTGTAGCATTTTGTCTTATCTTTCCAATGGCACCATTTCAGCTCCAAAAGCCACCTACAGCCCGAGATATGACCCAATTAATGAACAGTATTCAAGTCCAAGTACAACACCTCTGTTTTGCTTTTAAAGCCCAATATCACCGTCAAGGAGTCCGATCTGAGTTTTGTGTTCTTCATGAAAGTTGTAGATATGGGTCTTAACTTTCAAGTATCCAAATTTCAGCCAAGAAAGTTCCTACAGCCCGAGTTATGCTCTAATTACTACACACTATTCAGGTTCTAGTCACAAAACTTGTGTTCTAACTTCCAAGTCCATTTAGCTCTACTAGATGTCCGATTGAGTCCTAGAGCTCTCATAAAAGTTGTAGAACTCTCTCTTATCTTTTCTACAAGGTAAGATACATAATTATAAGACATCTAGAACTCAAGATATGGCCGAAATACAAAAGCAGTGTAAGACCAAAATAGTGTTGAAAAAATCAATTAAGTCCAATTTGAGTCCAAACTTACAAAACATAACCAGGCTTAATCAATTAAGTACATGGAGAGTGTAAATGACTACAAATGAGGGTTTATTAATGTATAAAATATATGATTATCAAATTCCCCTACACTTAGCTTTTTGCACTCCTAGGCAAAACACATAAAACCAAAGCTAGGAAACAAACAAAAATAACATAGACTCAAAAGCTAAAAATGTAACACCCTCCTTAGGGCATCACATTTCCGACTCCCGACTCATAATCTGAAAATCAATTTGTAAAAGGTTTGAGTTATGAAATTATGGGTTTCAAAATTACTTCTTTACTGAAACGTAAATTTACTGAAAATATTAGGTAATATTGAAAATCATATTTCAACTATTCATTATGCAATATTGACACCAATTAATATTTCACAATTTAAAGAGAAATATAAAATTAACGAGCTCTTTTTTTTAACAAGAGCAAACCCTATAACGGGTCCTACTTAATAGCACGGTACAACACTAACGAGAAACTTTAACATACTTATTCCTTTTTCTGTCCATCTTGATGCATCAGACATCTGTTCCTTTGTCAACACTACACACCTTCAAGTCCTGAATGTCCACTCCTTATTGTTGTCACCAATCTCAGAGTATCCATCGCCCGTTATGTCTAAGACAACTCGATCCTTCTATTATTTGATTTTAACAAGATGTACGAGACAAAGAAAACAACATAACAAAGAGGTGAGATCACCTACACCAATACCAACATGGCAGCACAAAGATAACACAAACAGCAATATCATACAGGGATATCATACCAAACTTTCAATAATATATTGAATATTAATCAACTATCATCATCTAATCATATATCAATCCAAGTATTCAAAACAGTTGTCATAGCCAATATTCCTCAATTAATATATCATACAGATATAAGTGTTCAGATTATGCATGTACACAAGACTCGATTTCCTACTTCATGGAGCTAAACTCAGGTCGGAGAAATGATCGAAAAGATCTGTCGGTACCACATGCCTCAGACCACGTGCTATAATCCTCATTTTGATTTTGCACATCTAGGATATACACGATAGTCTTTATTTGATCTTGAATAAGAATAGTGTCTCGGTCAGGATCATCAAGGTGTTGCATCGGTCTAACCTACGGGAAGAAGCGCGACCAACCACCCGTGTAAGCAACCCGCACCTCGATGCCCCCAAGGTCAACAAGTGACTTACACTACGCATATCGCACCCACTCAAGAGGTGTGTTTCTCCTAGGCAATCAACCATATCTAGTCTTTATCGGACCATTCCAATGCATGTATAATGCACCAAATACCAATCACAGGTATATCTTATAATTTCTCAGATATAGTTTATACAACGCACTAATATATCAGTGTAAGTCCAACCACAAGGGCCATTCTTTTCAAATTCGTTTGTTCAATTAAATCATATGCCTCAACGTATATTTATTTATTTTTCCAATGCATCTAAAATGCACTACATGCCAATAACAGGCAAAACTCGTTGTTTTTCACAAACAGTGTCTATACACTGGTTTTACAGTAATCATACTGTATTTTTCAATAACAAAATCATGTATCATGTTTTCATAGTTAAAAAACACTGTTGTCGTGTTTTCACAATCCCGTAACATTTTTGTTACGTTTTCGCAATTCTAAAACATTTCTATTACGTTTTCACAACATCATAACACTTCTATTACATTTTCAAAATACCGCAACACTTCTGTTGCACTTTTAAATCACGTATTAATTTTTCAACGTTTTTCTCAATCGCATAAAAATATAGGTTTCTCAAATTGCGTAGTAATTTTCCACCGTTTTCAAAATCGCGTAACTTAAAAATCATTCTTTTAAGTTGCGTAAATCATTTTCCATCATTCTCAAAATATTTAAAACACTTTCCAAATCACATAACAACTTTTCGCCACTTTTCACAATCACGTAAAAATAATTCATCATTTTTCAATCACGTAGTGATTTTTCAATAGTAATTGAAATTACGTAAAATATTTAAACATAATTCAAATCTCGTAGAAATATTTCAACGTATTCCAAGTCGCGTAGAAATATTTTACTATATTTCAAATCGTTTTTAAGATACGTAAAATATTTTTTTTAACATTTTACAATCACGTAAAATATTCCTCAATATTTCAAACATTATTTTGGACTTAAATAAATCAATATCATTTTCAACACATTTTTCAAATTGCGTAACTTAAAAATCACGTTTTTAAGATACGTAAAACATTTTTCATCATCATTTTATTATAGAAAATATTTCTTCAAAAATTCCTTTTCAATCTTTCTCAAAATAATATGACTTGTATTTCATTTTTCACATTTTCTTACTCAAAAAAATCTTTTTCCACATTTCTTTACTCAAGAAATCCTTTTCCAAAATATAATCCACAAAAAATCACTTTTCCATTGATATAAATCAACGTTTCAAAACTTAACATTTTCTAACGTATTTCAAAACTCGAAAATCAGTTATACATTATTAAATTTTCAAAACACTATTATATTCTTCATTTTTCCCAAATCATTTTTAAACACAACCTTCTTCAAAATAAATTGAAGTTCGAAAACATTTTCGTTTACAAAAAACTTGATTTTCTCAAGTGATAAATGCTCTAATTCCCTTTCCAAATTCTTGTGCGAAAATCATTTTGTTATAAAATCAAGGTATCCGCAAGTCTTCAAAAACCGTGAACGTGTTCATTGAAAACTATCAAATCTTTCGAGAGACAAAACACTTCATTTTATAAAATATCACTTTGTTCCATAAAAATCAAGGCATTACAAGCCTTCAAAAACCATGGTACTTAGCCATTAAAACCGTCAAATATCTTTCCTTCTAAATTGATATGGTTTTACACAAACAAAACCATTAAATCTTTGTTTCAAAACCGAAATACCGATGGTCATAAAAACCAAACCCATTTGTTCAAATTCATTTTTACTTTCTTTACAAATCCTTTTTCACTTTCTTTGCAAATCCTTTTTAAAATCAACGTTTGCCCGTTTCGTTTTTCGAAAACAAGTTTAATAAACACTTAAAAACTTTTTACACAAAATAAATTAATAAAAATCCCTTCAACGCCGTGTTCTTGTTCTTCTTGAAAAACAAACCCTTTGTTTATTTTCCATGCTTTTCAAATCAATCCAATTTTATTCTTCCATGAAAATATTAAGTTATAAACACCTATGTTGAGGTGTCTTGGCCGAAAATTCCATAGCCTTTAGAACCAAGGAAAATTCATTTTTCTCCACTTCATAATTTTCATTAAACAAATCAATTTCCTTGTTCTTGAAAAAAATTTCAACATGAATCTCTAATTATGGGCATCAAAACCATAGCCCTCTCCTTGGCCATTGAAGCCAAAAATTGAATTCTTTTCCATCAACACATCATGGCATACACATACATATTTTATCATAAATACTATAAGCATGCCATATACTCATCATGCATAATATAAGCATGCCATCAAAGCCATAAAATCATGCATAGCATATCAAGCATAGGCAAATAATTAAAACACATAAACACCCACAAATAAATTACAAGACCATGGATATGAATCTTCACATGGATTCACCATCCACCAAATATAAAACCATCTCTCACCACCATACTTGGTTGGTGAGGTGGATCTCCCTCTTACCTCTTGAAGATCCTCAAAAACTCCTTGTTGTGCTTCTTTTTCCAAGTCCTTCACCACCAAGGGCTTCTCAAATACAAGACAAAATACATAAAAATGAGTATACTAAGCTTGATTAAGAGGAACCATGGATCAAACATGATTTAGATCAAGAAAAAGAAGAGAAGAAATGAAGTCTTCTTACACTTCACCATAAATATTCCATAACATGGATCTTGAAGGAAGTCCATGAAGATGAATGATTTAGAGAAAATTTCCAACATGAAAGTTGCTTAGAATATCATGTAGATTCAAGATCTATGGTTGGATGAAATTAAAAAGTGATGGAAGGTGTTCTTGATGGTCATGGCCGAAACATAGAGGAGAAGAGAAGATAAGAGAATTTCTTGTATTGGTTCTTGGTTCTTTGGATAGAATGATGAGCAATTGAATAAGTGAAATGAATAAATGAGTATTGTCTCCTACTTTTGAGTGTATGACCGTGGGATATCAAGAAGAGAGAAAGTGAGAATTATTTGATAGCTTTAATAGATATTGAATAGGATGATGACTATAGGTTACATGTGCAAAGTCACTAAAATTGACTAAGCTTTGCATTAAAAGATGATAGCATCCTTTTGTCACAAAGTGAAGATAATGAAATGAAATGTCCTCTTTCTCAAGTGCATGGCCGTGGAGTGTGATGGAAAGTGAAGAGTGGATTATTTATTTATTTTTTTTGAGTGATAGACAAGTTACTAGAATAATTGAAAGAAAAGGTGATAATGCATGAAATAATTTTGGCCTCCCTCCAAGAAATTTCCTAAGGATGCAAACAAAGAAATCATAATCAAGGATGATGTAATATTGACCATGATGTAACACCCCAAATTTCCGTATCTCTTAAACAGTAATTTTGACAGTTAACAGAATTTTACTATTTAGTAATTTCTGTGCACTGTAAAATTATTTTATTTATTCCGTCAACGTATTTGATCTTTTTGAGTGATTTACTCCGTGTCAGGAAAATAAAAATTTTCGGGCTGGGGAAAACTTTACGTAATTTAATTTTTACCGTTATGTAATTATTTTACGTAATCTGATTTGATATTTGTGCGTTTTCTAATATTTGTGATTTTTGTGGATGATTATGAATTTTTTTACTGTCTGTGGGCCCAGGGGGTGTATGTGGGCCCAAGTGGCCATACATGGGCCCAGGTGGGTCCCGCAAAGCAAAAATTTTTCTACGCATAGAAAAATTTGTACTGTTTAGACGGAGACAGGGGATCTTACTAAACCTGAATCCGGAAACAGTTTTAGAAAATTTTATTGTACTATGTTTTGTACTGTATTTATTTATCGGGCAATAAAAATACAGAAATATATTCTTTCGTGGGGTTTTAGTAGATAAAAATAGAAATTATATTGCTTAAGTCAACCTTGGTGGTTTGGATATCCACCATTGATTTAATTAATGATGGAGACTTGATCTTGATTTAATTAACGGTGGAGATTTGATCTTAAAAGTGAATAAGATCATTTATAACCGTTAGATGGAGATTAAATCAATGGTAAAGATTTAGTCTCAAAAAGTGACAAAGACCATTTATAACCATTGGATTTAGAAGTGATCAAGGGTTGAGAATTGGTCTTGTAAAGTAACAAGGACCATTTATGACCATTGGATTTAGATTTAATCAATGGTGAAGATTTAGTCTTAAAAAGTGACAAAGACTAATTATGACCCTTGGATTAAAAGTAAGAAGGAGTAATTTTGACCCTTAATTTTGGAGACACATCTAATGGCTAGAATTTTAAGGAGAAAAATCTAATGGCCTAGATTAAGTCTTCTAAATCAAAAGTCTACCTAAATCCTAACCATTGAATTAATCAATGGCTAGAAATGCTCTAGATGGTGGCTAATAATGATGACAAATAATTAAATGCACAAGGAGAAGCATGCATGGAAGGGGATGGTTTTGGATTGTTTAGGAGACAAAGAAACAAAACTTTATGACCATTATTACATGTCATGGTCAATGGTGTATCATTATTGATCATTATTGATCAATTTGCATTCAAGGAGAATGCATTGGAGGGGGGCTACGGTTTGGTTGCTTTTGAGTGAAGAAAAATTTGAAGACATCATTATTACTCCTTATTGATCATTCTTGGTCATTTCCTAAAGTCTAAAGTCTTCAAACTCCTTTTCTCTCCTTTTCCTTCAAGCAACCTCATGGCCATGCACCCTAAAGGAGACCAAAATGGTTGATTTCTATTCATCATCTCATAATTGTCTTTCTATTCATCATCTTCTCTAAAACAAAACACAAAAACTCCATTCTTTTCTCCTAGAACACCATTCGGCCAACACCTAGGAGCTATGTCTCCAAGCTTCTAAAATTTCATCTAAACACATTTTCTAAACCTAAACACCATTCTAAGAACATCTCTAGTTATGAGTTTTTCCAAAATCATTCATCTTGGGCTTCAAATCCAAGCTTCAAGTTTCTATCAAAAATCAAAAATTTCATCTTTGTGTTTCAAGAGAAACCATTCGGTCAAGACACTCAAAACCACCATCCAATCTCTTTTAATTTCATCTAACCATAGATCTTGAATCTACATGATATTCTAAGCTACTTTCATGTTAGAGATTTTCTCTAAATCATTCATCTTCATGGACTTTCTTCAAGATCAAAGTTATTGGGTTTTTGAGGTGAAATGTAAGGAAACTTCATTTATTCTTTCTTTTTCATGATCTAAACCATGTTTGATCCATGGTTCCTCTTAATCAAGCTTAGTATACTAATTTTTATGTATTTTGTTTTGAATTTGAGAAGCCCTTGGTGATGAAGGACTTGGAAAAAGAAGCAAAACAAAGAGCTTTTGAGGATCTTCAAGAGGTAAGAGGGAGATCCATCTCACCAACCAAGCATGGTGGTGAGAGATGGTCTTATATTTGATGGGTGTTGAATCCATGTGAGGATTCATATCCATGGTCATGTAATAATTTATATGTGTTTATGAGCTTTGATTAATTGTCTATGCTTAATATGCTTTGCATGAGTTTATGATTTTGATGATATGCTTATACTATGCATGATGATAATATGGTATGCTTTTGATATATATATATAAATTGTGTATGTATGTGTATGCCATGATTTGATGATGGAAAGAAAATTAATTTTGGTCCCAATGGCCAAGGAAGAGCTACGGTTTTGATGCCCTTGATTAGGGTTCATGTTGAAATTTTTCAAGAACAAGGGAATTAATTTTTGATCCCTAGAACATGGTGAATTTCGGTTAAGACACCTCAAGATAGGTGTTCACAAAATTAATATTTTCTTGAATGATGAAAATGGATGTTTAGAAAAAGTAAGGAAAATAAATAAAGAGTTTATTTTTCAAAGAGTACATGAACACGGTTTTAGAAGGATTTTTATTGATTTATTTTGTGTAAAAAGTTTCTAGGTGTTTTACTAAACATGAGATTTAAATGAAAATAGCAATGATGATTTTAAGGATTTGCAAAGAAAGTGAAAAAGAATTTGTAAAGAAAGTGAAAATGGATTTGCAAAGAAAGTGAAAAATGAAAATGAACAAATGATTTGATTTTCAAAGACTATGAGTCTTACGTTTTTGTAAAGGATTTTTAATGGTTTTGTTTGTGTAAAACCATATCAATTTAAAAGGAAAAATATTTGATGGTTTCAATAGTCATGTCCACATTTTTTTAAAGGCTTGTAATGTCTTGATTTTTATGAACAAAGTGATTTTCAAAGTGAAAACGTAACTTGATTTAATACAAGGAATTTGGAAAGGGAATCAGAGTGTTTTTATCACTTGAGAGAATTTTGTAAACGAAAGACAAAGAGAGGTTGAACATGTTTGAACTCTAATTTATTTTGAAGAATGATTTTGGAAGTGATTTGAGAAAAATGGAGAATATAATGGTGATTTGAAAAGTTACTAACGTATAACTTATTTTTGAGTTTTGAAATATGTTAAAAAATGTTAAGTTTTGAAACGTTGATTTATATCAATGGAAAAGTGACTTTTGTGGATTATATTTTGGAAAAGGATTTCTTGAGTAAAGAAATGTTGAAAAAGATTTTTTTGAGTAAGAAAATGTGAAAAATGAAATACAAAGTTATATTATTTTGAGAAAAGTTGAAAAAGAATTTTTGAAGCTCAAGAAGTATTTTTTGTAATGAAATTGTGGTGAAAAAATTATTTACGTATCTTAAAAACATAATTTTAGAGTACATGGTTTGAAATATAGTAAAATATTTCTAAGTGTTTGGAAATACAATAAAATATTTCTACACAATTTTAAATACGTTAAAATATTTCTACGCGATTTGAATTACATTTAAATATTTTACGTAATTTGAATTACTATTAAAAAATCACTACGTGATGGAAAAGTGATGAATTATTTTTACGTGATTGTGAAAATAGCGAAAAATCATTATGTGATTTGAAAAGTGTTTTAAATATTTTGAAAATGAAAGAAAATGATTTACGCGACTTAAAAGGATGATTTTTAAGTTACGCAATTTTGAAACAGTGGAAAAATATTATGGGATTTGAGAAACGTATATTTTTACGCGATTGAGAAAAATGTTGAAAAATTAGTACGTGATTTAAAAGTGCAACAGAAGAGTTGCGGCATTTTGAAAACGTAACAGAAGTGTTACGATATTTTGAAAACGTAACAAAAATGTTTTGGAATCATGAAAACGTAACGGAAATGTTGCGCAATTTTGTGAAAACACGACGAAAGTGTTTTATAACTATGAAAATGTGATAACATGATTTTGCTGTTGAAAATACAGTATAATTTGGTACAATTTATATGCATTGGAAAGAGATGCCTGTGATTGGATTTGGTGCATTATACATGCATTGGAAAAACATGCGTTGAGGCATATGATACATTGAACTAATGAAATTGAAAAGATTTGGCCCTTTGGGGTTGGACTTGCACTGATATATTCGTGCATTGTATATGGCCCTTGTGGTTGAAGAGGGAATGAGAATTGATAGTGAGGTCTATGATGGACCTTGGGGGCGTCAAGGCGCGGCGACGACCAATGGACAATTTGGCGAGTACCCTGTGCCACTTGGCGATGCAGTCCGTTGCAACACATTGACGATACCCGACAAGAACATGATTCTTTTCAATAACTGGAAGATTGTCTTTGGGCTAAGGCTGACAATTGACAGAACATTCTCCTCGAAATTGTGAAAACTTTCATGGAGTTGTTTTTGAGAAACTGAGTTTTTGTGCACATGCATAATTTGACATTTATATCTGTATGATATTTTAATTGAGGAATATTGGCTATGACAATTGTTTTGAATATTTGGATGATGATGATGATAATCATGTTGATGGCATTATTGTGATTATTGTGTGATGATAATAATGTTAATGGTATGATGATGATAGTTGATTAATATTGAGTGCATTATTGGAATTCTGGTATGATATATTTGTATGATATGTTGTTTGTGTTATCTCTGTGCTGCCATGTTGGTATTGGCGTAGGTGATCTCACCTCTTTGTTATGTTGTTTTGCTGTGTCTGTATTGTTAAAATCAAATAATAGAAGGATCGAGTTGTCTTAGACATAACGGGCAATGAATACTCTGAGATGGGTGACAACAATAAGGAGTGGACATTCAGGACTCGAAGGTGTGCAGTGTTGACAAAGAACAGATGTAGAACAGATGTCTGGTGCAACAAGATAGATACACAATAGAATAAGTATGATAAGTTTTAACGTTAGTGTTGTACCGTGCTATTAAGTAGGACCCGTCATGGGGTTTGCTACTGTTAAAAAAAAGAGTCTGTTAATTTTATATTTCTCTTTAAATTGTGAAATATTAATTGGTGTCAATATTGTATATTAATCAGTTTAAATATATTTTCAGTAATACTTATGAATTTCAGTAAGTTTATGTTTAAATAAAGAAAGAAATTTTAAAACCCATCTTTTTATAACTCAAACCTTGTGTAAACTTCTTTACAGATTTTGAGTCGGGAGTCAGACATGTGATACCCTAGGGAGGGTGTTACACATGACATGTAATAATGGTCATAACGCTTTTTCTTTGTCTTCTAAACAATCCAAAACTGTCCCCTTCCTCCATTTTGCATGCAATAATGTTGTCATCTTTTTCAAGCCACCATTTAGAGTATTTTAGGCCATTGATTAGTTCAATGGTTAGGATTTAGGTAGACTTTTGATTTAGAAGACTTAATCTAGGCCATTGGATCTTTCTCCTTTAAATTCTAACCATTAGATGTGTCTCCAAAATGAAGGGTCAAGATTACTCCTTCTTACTTTTAATCCAAGGGTCATAATTAGTCTTTGTTACTTTTTAAGACTAATTCTCCACCATTGATTAAATTTACATCCAATGGTCATAAATGGTCCTTGTTACTTTACAAGACCAAATCTCCACCCTTGATTAATTCTTCATCCAATGGTCATAAATGGTCATTGTCACTTTTTGAGACCAAATCTCTACCATTGATTAAATCCAAATCCAATGGTTATAAATGGTCATAGCCATTTTATTAAACTTATCCTACACCGTTGATTAAATCGACGGTTGATATTAAAGTCTTCAATATTGAACTTGTTTCCTATTGATCCATCAAAAATTGTCACAATCACTAATATTGACTTAATAGTATAATTTCTATTTTTATTTACTAAAACCCCACGAAAGAATATATTTACTGTATTTTTATCGTCCGAGATAAATAAATACAAGATACAAAAAACATAATACAAGAAAATTTCTAAAACTGTTTCCGGATTCAGGTTTAGTAAGATCCCCTGTCTCCGTCTAAACAGTAAAAAATTTTCTATGCGTAGAAAATTTTTTACTTTGGGGGACCCACCTGGGCCCACGTAAGGTCACCTGGGCCCACATAGGACCACCTGGGCCCACATACAGTCAAAAAAATTCATAATCATCCACAAAAATCATAAATATTAGAAAACATATGAAAATCAAGTCAGATTATTAAAAAATAATTAACAGTCAAGAGAAATAAATATTTAAAGATTTTCTTCGGCCCAAAAATTATTATTTTCCTGACACGGAGTAAATCACTCAAAACGATCAATACGCTGATGGAATAATCAAAATAATTTTACAGTGTACAGAAATTACTAAACAGTAAAATTCTATTAACTGTCAAAATTATTGTTTAAGAGATAAGAAAATTCAGGGTGTTACAATACTCCCCCTCTAAAAAGAAATTTTGTCCTCGAAATTTGACAAACATGATTTCACACCCCCAGAATAAATATGAATATTACTCTTTCATCTTTCCTTCCAGTTCCCATGTAGCTTCCTCTCTTACATCTTTCTATACTATTCTAACCAACAAAATCTTTTTGCCTGACGTTCAACTTCTCATGATCAAATAGATATCTCAAACTCCTAGTTACTGAAGATATTGAATGTTACTCCAGAAAGAAAGTATCTCCATATCTCTGATACTAATACAGCGGCTACCAACCTTCATTCATGCCTAGGATAATTTTTCTCAAATGACTTCAATTTCCTAAAATCATACCCTACAACTCTTCTATTCTGCATAAGCACATATCTTAAGCTCCGATGTAATACGTCACTGTTCACCTCTAATGGTTCACTAGGATTAGATAAAACTAATACTAGAGAAGTACTTCAAACATATTTCAATTCCTAAAAATTTTTCTTAGATGCATCAATCGATACGAACGCTTAATCCTTTCTGATAAGCTGGGTGAGAAGTCCTATGATCCAAAAATTTTCCAGGATTTCCATTACTGTCTTTTTGACTTTCCCACTGAAAAACTATTTTCAAACTTTGAAGGATCCACCCCGCTCACGCTGTGCCACTCTGATACTATGACATGGATATAAATAGGAATATCCTTTCTTGCAAAATATTCTTTCTTGCAAATGCAATATATAAAAGAACATTATAGAGGTTTAGGAAGAAAAGGTAGCGAAATGATCTGATATGTTACCAAACATATTCAACAAGAATTTGATTTTGCCTGATTTTCAGGAATGAATTTTTTTTCTGAATTATTAACACCTTATTGAGACAATCTCATAGGATATGGTTGAAAAATAACCAATTCGTTTTGAAGATCATATCTGTTTATGAAACAGATCAAACTAACACAAAGATTTGATCTATAACAATATTTGAATAACACAAGTAGCTCGATCAGCTAAGAATAGAAACAAAAATAAACAAATAAGAGAATTACGGATGTCTCTAAAATATAATTGATCTACTCAATCATATTACACAAAGAACAGGTTTCCTCACAAAGATATATACACTATGATCAAAGAATTACCTTCTACAATACAGTCTCCCTTAATTAAGTCTTCAACTCAGAACATTTCCATTCTGCTTTGAGTAACGACTTTCCCTACTACCCAAGATTTTACTAACAAAAAACTCTGTTTTCAAAGAGCATAATCTCTGGAAATGTGTCCAAACTTTTTACAAATTATTTTCTTTAACGTACAATCCTTCGTTAAGTGCCCCTCTTCACTTTACGTACTGCTTTTGGTTTCTCAATGGTCGTGAATACATCTTCCGTCGAAATCAATTACTTTCTTAATATCCTAAAAAAAAAACCAGGTTCCAAAATTACGAAGTCTTATATTCCAAGACTGATTCTCTTTCATTAGATCCTGAACTTCAACTTCCAGTTTCTGCTGTTCAACGATCCTCTGTTCGTGCAATCATCCTTCCACATTGCTCCCGTTGCTCCCGTAGCTGCAACTGCATTACTAGTAACATGTTCTACTTCCATGTACGTACAACTACCACGAGCTGTTTCTTTTCTTCAAAGATAGACGAATCAAAATGAAATGAAAACCAGATGTAACCATTTCAAATAAACGTTTGTTTCCTTTCGGAAATCAAACACACAGAGAACACAACACAAGCAAAAAAGACCTAACCACAAACCCCAAAAGACTCAAACCGTGCTCTGACTTAGGGTATCACATGTCTGACTCCTGACTCATATTCTGAAAAGAAGTTCATACAAAGTTTGAGTTATAAAAGGCGGGTTTTAAAATTTCTTTTTTTTTACTGAAACATAAACTTACTGAAGTTCATAGGTAATACCAAAAATATATTTATACTAATTAATATACAATATTGACACCAAATAATATTTAACAATTTAAAGAGAAATATTTAACTAACAGACTTATTTTTTTTCTCACAGTAGTAATCCTATAACGAGTCCTACTTAATAGCACGGTACATCACTAACAATAAAAATAACTCTACATATGTATTCTGTTGTGTATCCATCAAACATAAAAAGAAGAGAAGAAATGAAGTTTCCTTACACTTCACCATAAATATCCCATAACTTGGATCTTGAAGAAAGTTCATGAAGATGAATGATTTAGAGAAAATCTCCAACATGAAAGTTGTTTAGAATATCATGTCGATTCAAGATCTATGGTTGGATGAAATTAAAAAGTGATGGAAGGTGTTCTTGATGGTCATGGCCGAAACATAGAGGAGAAGAGAAGATAAGAGAATTTCTTGTATTGGTTCTTGGTTCTTTGGATAGAATGATGAGCAATTGAATAAGTGAAATGAATAAATGAGTATTGTCTCCTACTTTTGAGTGTATGACCGTGGGATATCAAGAAGAGAGAAAGTGAGAATTATTTGATAGCTTTAATAGATATTGAATAGGATGATGACTATAGGTTACATGTGCAAAGTCACTAAAATTGACTAAGCTTTGCATTAAAAGATGATAGCTTCCTTTTGTCACAAAGTGAAGACAATGAAATGAAATGTCCTCTTTCTCAAGTGCATGGCCGTGGAGTGTGATGGAAAGTGAAGAGTGGATTATTTATTTATTTATTTATTTTGAGTGATAGACAAGTTACTAGAATAATTGAAAGAAAAGGTGATAATGCATGAAATAATTTTGGCCTCCCTCCAAGAAATTTCCTAAGGATGCAAACAAGGAAATCATAATCAAGGATGATGTAATATTGACCATGACATGTAATAATGGTCATAAAGCTTTTTCTTTGTCTTCTAAACAATCCAAAATCGTCCCCTTCCTCTATTTTGCATGCAATAATGTTGTCATCTTTTTCAAGCCATTATTTAGAGCATTTTAGGCCATTGATTAATTTAATGGTTAGGATTTAGGTAGACTTTTGATTTAGAAGACTTAATCTAGGCCATTAAATTTTTCTCCTTGAAATTCAAGCCATTGGATGTGTCTCCAAAATTAAGGGTCAAGATTACTCCTTCAAACTTTAAATCCAAGGGTCATAATTAGTCTTTGTCACTTTTTAAGACTAAATCCTCACCATTAATTAAATCTTCATCCAATAGTCATAAATGATTCTTGTTACTTCTTAAGACCAACTCTCCACCCTTGATCAATTCTAAATCCAATGGTTGTAAATGGTCATAGCCATTATATAAAACTAAATCTCTACCCTTGATTTAATCTCCATTTAACGTTGAGTTGGTATCAGAGCACGGTTTGAGTCTTTTGGGTTTTGTGGTTAGGTCTGTTTTGCTTGTGTTGTGTTCTCTGTGTGTTTGATTTTCGAAAGGAAACAAACGTTTATTTGAAATGGTTACATCTGGTTTCCATTTCATTTTGATTGTCTATCTTTGAAGAAAAGAAACAGCTCGTGGTAGTTGTACGTATGTGGAAGCAGAACATGTTACTAGTAATGCAGTTGCAGCTACAGGAGCAACGGGAGCAATGTGGAAAGACGACTGCACGAACAGAGGATCTCTGAACAGCGAAAACTGGAAGTTGAAGTTCAGGATCTGATGGAAGAGAATCAGTCTTGGAATATAAGATTTCGTAATTTTGGAACTTGATTTCTTTTTTAGGATATTGGAAAGTGATTGATTTCGACAGAAGATGTATTCACGACCATTGAGAAACCAGAAGCAGTACGTAAAGTGAAAAGGGGCACTTAACGAAGGATTGTACGTTAAAGAAAATAATTTGCGAAAAGTTTGGACACATTTCCAGAGATTATGCTCTTTGAAAACAGAGTTTTCTGTTTGTAAAATCTTGGGTAGTAGGGAAAGTCGTTACTCTAAGCGGAATGGAAGTGTTCTGAGCAGAAGATTTAAACAATGGAGATTGCGTCATTGGAGCTAATCCTATAAACCCTACTGAATATTTCTGTGAGCAACTTATTCTGTGTGGCATATGATTGAGTAGATCAATTATATGTTAGAGTTATTCGTTATCCTCTGACTTGTTTATTTCTGTTTCTATTCTTAGCCGATCGAGCTACTTATGTTATTCAAATATGGTTATTGATCAAATCTTTGTGTTAGTTTGATATGTCATTCAAAATTTTGTGTTAGTTTGATCAGTTTCATAAATAGATATGATCTTCAAAATGGATTGGTTATTTTTCAACCATATCCTATGAGATTGTCTCAATAAGGTGTTAATAATTCAGAAAAAAATTCATTCCTGAAAATCAGGCAAAATCAAATTCTTGTTGAATATGTTTGGTAACATATCAGATCATTTCGCTACCTTTTCTTCCTAAACCTCTATAGTGTTCTTTCATATATTGCATTTGCAAGAAAGAATATTTTGCAAGAAAGGATATTCCTATTTATATCCATGTCATAGTATCAGAGTGGCATAGCGTGAGCATGGTGGATCCTTCAAAGTTTGAAAACAGTTTTTTAGTGGGAAAGTCAAAAAGACGGTAATGGAAATCCTAGAAAATTTTTGGATCATAGGACTTCTCACCCAGCTTATCAGAAAGGATTAAGCGTTCGTATAGACTGATGCATATAAGAAAAAATTTTAGGAATTGAAATATGTTTGAAGTACTTCTCTAGTATTAGTTTTATCTAATCCTAGTGAACCATTAGAGGTGAATAGTGACGTATTACATCGGAGCTTAAGATATGTGCTTATGCAGAATAGAAGAGTTGTAGGGTATGATTTTAGGAAATTGAAGTCATTTGAGAAAAACTATTCTAGGCATGAATGAAGGTTGGTAACCGCTGTATTGGTATCAGAGATATAGAGATACTTTCTTTCTGGAGTAACATTCAATATCTTCAGTAACTAGGAGTTTGAGATATCTATTTAATCAGGAGAAGTTGAACGTCAGGCAAAAAGATTTTATTGGTTAGAATAGTATAGAAAGATATAAGAGAGGAAGCTACATGGGAACTGGAAGGAAAGATGAAAGAGTAATAGTTGTATTTATTCCGAGGATGTGAAATCATGTTTGTCAAATTTCAAGGACGAAATTTCTGTAAAGAGGGGGAGTATTGTAACACCCCAAAATTTTCGTATTATTGTAACACCCTAAAATTTTCGTATCTCTTAAATAATAATTTTGATAGTAAATAAAATTTTACTGTTTAGTAATTTCTGTGCACTGTAAAATTATTTTGATTATTCCATCAGCATATTTGATCATTTTGAGTGACTTACTCCGTGTCAAGAAAATAATAATTTTTGGGCTGGAGAAAATCTCTAAATATTTATTTCTCTTGACTGTTAATTATTTTTAATAATCTGACTTGATTTTCATACGTTTTCTAATATTTATGATTTTTGTGGATGATTATGAATTTTTTTGACTGTATGTGGGCCCAGGTGGTCCTATGTGGGCCTATGTGACCTTACGTGGGCCCAGGTGGGTCCCGCAAAGTAAAAATTTTTTTACGTATAAAAAAATTTGTACTGTTTAGACGGAGACAGGGGATCTTACTAAAACTGAATCCGGAAACAGTTTTAGAAATTTTCTTGTACTGTGTTTTGTACTATATTTATTTATCAGACGATAAAAATACAGTAAATATAATCTTTCGTGGGGTTTTAGCAGATAAAAATAGAAATTATATTACTTAAGTCAACATTGGTGGTTTGGATATCCACCATTGATTTAATTAACAATGGAGACTTGATCTTGATTTTATCAACAATGGAGATTTGATCTTAAAAGTAAATAGGATTATTTATAACCGTTAGATGAAGATTAAATCAAGGGTAGAGATTTAGTTTTTATATAATGGCTATGACCATTTATAACCATTGGATTTAGAATTAATCAAGGGTGGAGATTTGGTCTTGTAAGGTAACAAAGACCATTTATGACCATTGGATGAAGATTTAATTAATGGTAGAGATTTGGTCTTAAAAAGTAGCAAAGACTAATTATGATCCTTGGATTAAAAGTAAGAAGGAGTAATCTTGACCGTTTATTCTGGAGACACATCTAATGGCTAGGATTTAAAGGAGAAAGATTTAATGGCCTAGATTAAGTCTTCTAAATCAAAAGTCTACCTAAATCCTAACCATTGAATTAATCAATGGCTAGAAATGCTCTAGATGGTGGCTAATAATGATGATAACATTATTGAATGCATTATGAAGGGGGGGACGGTTTTGTGATGTTTTCTTGTGTAGGAAAATTTGAAGACACCATCATTGTCATTCTTGGTCATTATTGATCAATTCCAAAAAGGCAAAGCTCTTCAAAATTTTCTCTCCTTCCTTCTCCAAGCAAGCTTCGGCCAAGACACCCAAAACCACTCTCCAAGCTCTTTTAATTTCATCCAACCATAGATCTTGAATCTACATGATATTCTAAGTAACTTTCATGTTGGAGATTTCCTCTAAATCATTCATCTTCATGGACTTCCTTCAAGATCAAAGTTATAGGGTATTTGTGGTGAAGTGTAAGGAAACTTCATTTCTTCTCTTCTTTTTCATGATCTAAACCATGTGGTTTTGATCCATGGTTCCTCTTAATCAAGCTTAGTATACTAATTTTTATGTATTTTGTTTTTTATTTGAGAAGCCCTTGGTGGTGAAGAACTTGGAAAAGAAGCAAAACAAAGAGTTTTTGAGGATCTTCAAGAGGTAAGAGGGAGATCCATCTCACCAACCAAGTATGGTGGTGAGAGATGGTCTTATATTTGATAGATGGTGAATCCATGTGAGGATTCATATCCATGGTCTTGTAATTTATTTGTGGGTGTTTATGTGTTTTAATTATTTGCCTATGCTTGATATGCTATGCATGATTTTATGGCTTTGATAGTATGCTTAAAATATGTATGATAAGTATATGGTGTGCTTGTAGTATTTATGATGAAATATATATGTGTATGTCATGATGTGAATATGGAAAGAAAATCAATTGTTGGCTCCAATGGCCAAGGGAGAAGGCTACGGTTTTTGATGCCCTTAATTAGGGTTCATGTTGAAATTTTTCAAGAACAAGGGAATTAATTTTTGATCCCTAGAACATGGTGAATTTCAGCTAAGACACCTCAAAATAGGTGTTCACAAATTAATATTTTCATGAATGATGAAAATGGATGATTTGAAGAATATGGAAAATAAACAAAGGGTTTGTTTTTCAAGAGAACAAGAACACGATTTTGAAGGGATTTTTATTGATTTATTTTGTGTAAAAAGATCCCAAGTATTTTTCTAAACATGAGTTTTGAATGAAACGGGCAAACGTTGATTTTAAGAATTTACAAAGAAAGTGAAAAGGGATTTGTAAAGAACGAGAAAATGGATTTGCAAAGAAAGTGAAAAATGAAAATGAACAAATGACTTGATTTCAAAGACCAAGTGTTCACGATTTTTGTAAAGGATTTTTAATGGTTTTGTTTGTGTAAAACCATATCAATTTAGAAGGAAAAATATTTGATGGTTTCAATAGTCATGTCCACGTTTTTTGAAGGCTTGTAATGCCTTGATTTTTATGAACAAAGTGATTTTCAAAGTGGAAACGTAACTTGATTTAATACAAGGAATTTGGAAAGGGAATCAGAGCGTTTTATCACTTGAGAGAATAGAAATTTTTGTAACGGAAAACAAAGAGAGGTTGAAAACGTTTGAATTTCAATTTATTTTGAAAAAGACTGATTTTGGAAATGATTTGGGAAAAATGGAGAATATAATGGTGTTTTGAAAATTTACTAACGTATAATTTATTTTTGAGTTTTGAAATACGTTAGAAAATGTTAAGTTTTGAAACGTTGATTTATATCAATGGAAAAGTGATTTTTGTGGATTATATTTTGGAAAAGGATTTCTTTACTCAAGAAATGTGGAAAAAGATTTTCTTGAGTAAGGAAATGTGAAAAATGAAATATAAAGTCATATTATTTTGAGAAAAGTTGAAAAAGAATTTTTGAAGGTTAAGAAATATTTTCTGTAATGAAATTGTGGTAAAAAATTATTTGCGTAGCTTAAAAACAATTTGAAATGCAGTAAAATATTTTTTTACGCAATTTTAAAAATGTGTTGAAAAATGATATTGATTTATTTAAGTCCAAAATAATGTTTGAAATATTGAGGAATATTTTACGTGATTGTAAAATGTTGAAAAATATTTTACGTATCTTAAAATAATTTGAAATATAGTAAAATAATTCTACGTGATTTGGAATACGTTAAAATATTTCTACACGATTTGAATTACATTTAAATATTTTACGTAATTTGAACTACTATTGAAAAATCAATATGTGACTTAAAAGTGATAGAATATTTTTACGTGATTGTGAAAATGACGGAAAATAGTTATGTGATTTGGAAAGTGTTTTAAATATTTTGAGAATGATGGAAAATGATTTACGTGACTTAAAAGAATGATTTTTAAGTTACGCAATTTTGAAACAGTGGAAAAATACTATGCGATTTGTGAAACGTATATTTTTATGCGATTCAGAAAAACGTTAAAAAATTAGTACATGGTTTAAAAGTGCAACAAAAGAGTTGCAACATTTTGAAAACATAACAGAAATGTTACGCGATTGTGAAAACCCGACAAAAGTGTTTTATAACTATGAAAACATGATAACATGATTTTGTTATTGAAAAATATAGTATGATTATTGTAAAACCAATGTATGGACACTGTTTGTGAAAACAACGAGTTTTACCTGTTATTGGCACGTGGTGCATTTTAGATGCATTAGAAAAAAAGAATATGCGTTGAGGCATATGATTTAATTGAACAAACGAGTTTGAACAGAATGACCCTTGTGGTTGGACTTGCACTGATATATTAGTGCATTGTATAAACTATATCTGAGAAATTATGAGATATTCCTGTGATTGGTATTATACCTGTGATTGGTATTTGGTGCTTTATACATGCATTGGAATGGTCCGATGAGGACTGGATATGGCTGATTGCCTAGGAGAAACACACCTCTTGAGTGGGTGCAATATGCGTAGTGTAAGTCACTTGTTGACCTTGGGGGCATCGGGGTGCGGGTTGCTTACACGAGTAGTTGGTCGCGCTTCTTCCCGTAGGTTAGACCGATACAATACACCGATGATCCTGACCGAGACACTATTCTTAATCAAGATCTGATAAAGACTGTCATGTATGTGCTAGATGTGCTAAAATTGAAATGAGAATTAAAGCACGTGGTCTGAGGCACATGGTACCAGCAGGTCTTTTCGATCATTTTCTCCGACTTGAGTTTAGCTCCATGGAGTAGGAACATTGAGTCTAAATGCACATGCATTATATGAGTACATTTATATCTGTGTGATATATTAATTGAGGAATATTGGCTATGACAATTGTTTTGAATACTTGAATGATGATGATGATAATGCTGAGGGCATTATTGTAATTGTTGTTTATGATAATTGAACTGATAAATGATTGGATGATGATAGTTGATTAATGTTGATGACATGATCATAATTGTGGTATGATCTATCCGTATGATATCTTTGCTTGTGTTATCTCTACGTCTTTTGCCATGTTGGTATTGGTGTAGGTGATCTCACCTCTTTGTTATGTTGTTTTGCTGTGTCTGTACTGTTAAAATCAAATAATAGAAGGATCGAGTTATCTTAGACATAACGGGCGATGGATACTCTGAGATTGGTGACAACAATAAGGAGTGGACATTCATGACTCGAAGGTGTGCAGTGTTGACAAAGGAACAGATGTCTGATGCATCAAGATGGACAGAAAAAGGAATAAGTATGTTAAAGTTTCTCGTTAGTGTTGTATTGTGCTATTAAGTAGGACCTGTTATAGGGTTTGCTACTTGTTAAAAAAAAAAAGAGTCTGTTAATTTTATATTTCTCTTTAAATTGTGAAATATTAATTGGTGTCAATATTGCATAATGAATAGTTGAAATATGATTTTTAATATTACCTAATATTTTCAGTAAATTTACGTTTCAGTAAAGAAGTAATTTTGAAACCCATATTTTCATAACTCAAACCTTTTACAAATTGATTTTCAGATTATGAGTCAGAAGTCGGAAATGTGATGCCCTATAATTTTTCAATTTCCACTTCCACCGAGTCATTCCTCAAAGTAAGAAGGAGTAATCTTGACCCTTCATTTTGGAGATGCATTTAATGGCTTAGATTTTAAGAAGGAAAAATCTAATGGCCTAGATTAAGTCTTCTAAATAAAAGTCTACCTAAATCCTAACCATTGAATTAATCAATGGCTAGAAATGCTCTAGATGGTGGCTAATAATGATGATAACATTATTGCATGCATAATGCAAAGGATGGCTATGATTTTGTCATGTCTTTTGGAGCTAAAGAAAAAATTTGATGACTATTATTAGATGTCATAGTCAATTTGGCATCATTATTGATTCTTTGCACCCTTAGGAGAATGCATTGGAGGGGGACTACGGTTTTGAGAGGCTTTAGGATATAAGAAAAAGTTTGAAGACCATTATTAGTGGTCTTGGTCATTCTTGGCCATTATTGTTCATTTTCAAGAAGCAAAATTTTCTCTCCTTTCTCTTCTCCTCTATGTTTCGGCCATGACCATCAAGAACACCTTCCATCACTTTTTAATTTCATCCAACCATAGATCTTGAACTACATGATATTCTAAGCAACTTTTATGTTGGAGACTTTCTCTAAATCATTCATCTTCATGGACTTCCTTCAAGATCAAAGTTATAGGGTATTTGTGGTGAAGTGTAAGGAAACTTCATTTCTTCTATTCTTTTTCATGATCTAAACCATGTTTGATCTATGGTTCTTCTTAATCAAGCTTAGCATACTAATTTTTATGTATTTTGTTTTGTATTTGAGAAGCCCTTGGTGGTAAAGGACTTGGAAAAAGAAGCAAAACAAAGAGTTTTTGAGGATCTTCAAGTGGTAAGAGGGAGATCCATCTCACCAACCAAGCATGGTGGTGAGAGATGGTCTTATATTTGATGGATAGTGAATCCATGTGAGGATTCATATCCATGGTCATGTAAATTATTTGTGTGTGTTTATGAACTTTGATTATTTGCCTATGCTTGATATGCTTTGCATGATTTTATGGTATATATGGTATGCTTACAATATGCATGATGATAATATGGTATGCTTATAATATGCATGATGAGAATATGTTGAAATTATGTATATGTATGCCATGATGTGATGATGGAAAGAAAATCAATTTTTGGCTTCAATGGCCAAAGGAAAGGAAATACGGTTTTGATACCCATGAAGAGGATTTATGTTGAAAATTTTTAAGACAAGGGAATTAATTTTTGGGTCCCTAGAACATTGAGAATTTCGGCCAAGACACCTCAACATAGGTGTTTATAACTTAATATTTTCATGGAAGAATAAAATTGGATTGATTTGAAAAGCATGGAAAATGAACAAAGGATATGTTTTTCAAGAGAACAAGAACATG
Organism: Ormosia emarginata; assembly: GCA_029884605.1. Taxonomy (NCBI): domain Eukaryota; kingdom Viridiplantae; phylum Streptophyta; class Magnoliopsida; order Fabales; family Fabaceae; genus Ormosia; species Ormosia emarginata. The sequence continues at coordinate 17,037,505 of JAQQTP010000074.1, read as the reverse complement.
GTTTTGAAGGATTTTTATTAATTTATTTTGTGTAAAAAGATCCTAAGTGTTTTTCTAAACATGAGTTTTGAATGAAACGGGCAAACGTTGATTTTAAGGATTTTCAAAGAAAGTGAAAAAGGATTTGCAAAGAAAGTGAAAATGAATTTGAACAAATGGGTTTGGTTTTTATGACTATATGTCTTACGGTTTTGAAAGAAAAATTTTAATGGTTTTGTTTGTGTAAAACCATATTGACTTAGAAGGAAAAATGTTTTGATAATTTTCAATAGTCATGTCCACATTTTTTAGGGCTTGTAATGCCTTGATTTTTATGAACAAAGTGATTTTCAAAGTGGAGATGTAACTTGATTTAATACAAGAATTTGGAAAGGGAATTAGAACATTTTATCACTTGATAGAATAGAAACTTTCGTAATGGAAAACAAAGAGAGGTTGAAAACGTTTGAGTTTCAATTTATTTTGAGGAAGGTTGATTTTGGAAATGATTTGGAAAAAATGGAGAATATAATGGTATTTTGAAAATTTACTAACGTATAACTGATTTTCGAGTTTTGGAGTACGTTAGGAAATTCTTAAAGTTTGAAATATTGATTTAAATTAATTGAAAAGTGATTTTGTGGGTTATATTTGAAAAAGAATTTCTTGAGTAAAGAACTGTGGAAAAAAATTTTCTTAAGTAAGAAAATATATTAAATGAAGTATAAAGTTATATTATTTTGCCAAAAGTTGAAAAGGAATTTTTGAAGGTTAAGAAATATTTTCTGTAATGAAATTGTGGTGAAAAATTATTTGCGTAGCTTAAAAACGATTTGAAATGCAGTAAAATATTTTTACGCAATTTGAAAAATGTGTTGAAAATGATATTAAATTATTTAAGTCCAAAATAATGTTTGGAATATTGAGGAATATTTTACGTGATTGTAAAATGTTAAAAAATATTTTACGTATCTTAAAAATGATTTGAAATACAGTAAAATATTTCTACGCGATTTGAATTATGTTTAAATATTTTACGTAATTTGAACTACTATTGAAAAATCAATATGTGATTTAAAAGTGATAGAATATTTTTACATGATTGTGAAAATGATGGAAAATCGTTATGTGATTTGGAAAGTGTTTTAAATATTTTGAGAATGATGGAAAATGATTTACGCAACTTAAAAAAATGATTTTTAAGTTACGCGACTTTGAAAACGGTGGAAAATTGCTACGCAATTTGAGAAACGTATATTTTTACGCAATTGAGAAAAACGTTGAAAAATTAATATGTGATTTAAAAGTGCAACAGAAGTGTTGCGGTATTTTGAAAATGTAACAGAAGTGTTATGATGTTGTGAAAACGTAATAGAAATGTTTTAGAATTGTGAAAACGTAACAGAAATGTTGCGGGATTGTGAAAACACGACAACAGTGTTTTATAACTATGAAAACATGATAACATGATTTTGTTATTGAAAAAAATAGTATGATTACTGTAAAACCAGTGTATGAACATTGTTTGTGAAAACAACGAGTTTTGCCTGTTATTGGCACGTGGTGCATTTTAGATGCATTGAAAAAACAAAAAAAATTATATGCGTTGAGGCATATGATTTAATTCAACAAACGAATTTGAAAAGAATGGCCCTTGTGGTTGGACTTGCACTGATATATTCATGCATTGTATAAACTATATCTGAGAAGCAAGAAGCAATTATTGGAAAAAGTTTGAAGACCATTATTAGTGGTCTTGGTCATTCTTGGCCATTATTGTTCATTTTCAAGAAACAAAATTTTCTCTCCTTTCTCTTCTCCTCTGTGTTTCGGCCATGACCATCAAGAACACCTTCCATCACTTTTTAATTTCATCCAACCATAGATCTTGAACTACATGATATTCTAAGCAACTTTCATGTTGGAGACTTTCTCTAAATCATTCATCTTCATGGACTTCCTTCAAGATCAAAGTTATAGGGTATTTGTGGTGAAGTGTAAGGAAACTTCATTTCTTTTATTCTTTTTCAAGATCTAAACCATGTTTGATCCATGGTTCTTCTTAATCAAGCTTAGTATACTAATTTTTATGTATTTTGTTTTGTATTTGAGAAGCCCTTGGTGGAGAAGGACTTGGAAAAAGAAGCAAAACAAAGAGTTTTTGAGGATCTTCAAGAGGTAAGAGGGAGATCCATCTCACCAACCAAGCATGGTGGTGAGAGATGGTCTTATATTTGATGGATAGTGAATCCATGTGAGGATTCATATCCATGGTCATGTAAATTATTTGTGTGTGTTTATGAACTTTGATTATTTGCCTATGCTTGATATGCTTTGCATGATTTTATGGCTTATATGGTATGCTTACAATATGCATGATGATAATATGGTATGATTATAATATGCATGATGAGAATATGTTGAAATTATGTATATGTATGCCATGATGTGATGATAGAAAGAAAATCAATTTTTGGCTTCAATGGCCAAAGGAAAGGAAATACGGTTTTGATACCCATGAAGAGGGTTTATGTTAAAAAATTTTAAGACAAGGGAATTAATTTTTGGGTCCCTAGAACATTGAGAATTTCGGCCAAGACATCTCAACATAGGTGTTTATAACTTAATCTTTTCATGGAAGAATAAAATTGGATTGATTTGAAAAGCATGGAAAATGAACAAAGGATATGTTTTTCAAGAGAACAAGAACATGGTTTTATGTGCATTTAGACTCAATGTTCCTACTCCATGGAGCTAAACTCAGGTCAGAGAAATGATCGAAAAGATCTGTCGGTACCACATGCCTCAGACCACGTGCTATAATCCTCATTTTGATTTTGCACATCTAGCATATACACGACAGTCTTTATCAGATCTTGAATAAGAATAGTGTCTCGGTTAGGATCATCGGTGTGTTGCATCGGTCTAACCTACGGGAAGAAGCGCAACCAACCACCCGTGTAAGCAACCCGCACCCCGATGCCCCCAAGGTCAACAAGTGACTTACACTACGCATATCGCACCCACTCATGAGGTGTGTTTCTCCTAGGTAATCAGCCATATCCAGTCCTCATCGGACCATTCCAATGCATGTATAATGCACCAAATACCAATCACAGGTATATCTCATAATTTCTCAGATATAGTTTATACAATGCACGAATATATCAATGCAAGTCCAACCACAAGGGCTATTCTTTTCAAATTCGTTTGTTCAATTAAATCATATGCCTCAACGCATGTATTTTTTTTTTATTTTTTCAATGCATCTAAAATGCACCACATGCCAATAACAGGCAAAACTCGTTGTTTTCACAAACAGTGTTCATACACTGGTTTTACAGTAATCATACTATTTTTTTCAATAACAAAATCATGTTATCATGTTTTCATAGTTATAAAACACTGTTATCGTGTTTTCACAATCCTGCAACATTTTTGTTACGTTTTCACAATTCTAAAACATTTCTATTACATTTTCACAACATCGTAACACTTCTGTTACGTTTTCAAAATACCGCAACACTTCTGTTGCACTTTTAACTCACATATTAATTTTTTAACATTTTTCTTAATCGCATAAAAATATACGTTTCTCAAATTGCGTAGCAATTTTCCACCATTTTCAAAATTGCGTAACTTAAAAATCATTCTTTTAAGTTGCGTAAAATATTTTCCATCATTCTCAAAATATTTAAAATACTTTCCAAATCACATAACGATTTTTCGTCATTTTCACAATCACGTAAAAATATTCTATCACTTTTAAATCACATATTGATTTTTCAATAGTAGTTCAAATTACGTAAAATATTTAAACGTAATTCAAATCGCATATAAATATTTTACTGTATTTCAAATCATTTTTAAGATACGTAAAATATTTTTCAACATTTTACAATCACGTAAAATATTTCTCAATATTTCAAACATTATTTTGGACTTAAATAATTCAATATTATTTTCAACACATTTTTCAAATTGCGTAAAAATATTTTACTGCATTTCAAATCATTTTTAAGCTACACAAATAATTTTTCACCACAATTTCATTACAGAAAAATATTTCTTAACCTTCAAAAATTTCTTTTCAACTTTTCTCAAAATAATATAACTTTACACTTCATTTAATATATTTTCTTACTTAAGAAAATCTTTTTTCACGATTCTTTCTTTCAAAAATTCTTTTCAAATATAAACCACAAAATCACTTTTCAATTAATTTAAATCAATGTTTCAAACTTTAAGAATTTCCTAATGTACTTCAAAACTCGAAAATCAGTTATACGTTAGTAAATTTTCAAAATACCATTATATTCTCCATTTTTCTCAAATCATTTCCAAAATCAACCTTCCTCAAAATAAATTGAAACTCAAACGTTTTCAACCTCTCTTTGTTTTCCCTTACGAAAGTTTCTATTCTCTCAAGTGATAAAATGCTCTAATTCCCTTTCCAAATTCTTGTATTAAATCAAGTTACATCTCCACTTTGAAAATCACTTTGTTCATAAAAATTAAGGCATTACAAGCCCTAAAAAACGTGGACATGACTATTGAAAATTATCAAAACATTTTTCCTTCTAAGTCAATATGGTTTTACACAAACAAAATCCTTAAAATTTTGCTTTCAAAATCGTAAGACTTATGGTCATAAAAACCAAACTCATTTGTTCAAATTCATTTTCACTTTCTTTGCAAATCCTTTTTCACTTTCTTTGAAAATCCTTAAAATCAACGTTTGCCCGTTTCATTCAAAACTCATGTTTAGAAAAACACTTAGGATCTTTTTACACAAAATAAATTAATAAAAATCCTTCAAAACCATGTTCTTGTTCTCTTGAAAAACATATCCTTTGTTCATTTTCCATGCTTTTTAAATCAATCCAATTTTATTCTTCCATGAAAATATTAAGTTATAAGCACCTATGTTGAGGTGTCTTGGCCGAAATTCTCAATGTTCTAGGGACCCAAAAATTAATTCCCTTGTCTTAAAAATTTTCAACATAAACCCTTTTCATGGGTATCAAAACCGTATTTCCTTTCCTTTGGCCATTGAAGCCAAAAATTAATTTTCTTTCCATCATCACATCATGGCATACATATACATAATTTCAACATATTCTCATCATGCATATTATAAGCATACCATATTATCATCATGCATATTGTAAGCATACCATATAAGCCATAAAATCATGCAAAGCATATCAAGCATAGGCAAATAATCAAAGTTCATAAACACACACAAATAATTTACATGACCATGGATATGAATCCTCACATGGATTCACTATCCATCAAATATAAGACCATCTCTCACCACCATGCTTGGTTGGTGAGATGGATCTCCCTCTTACCTCTTGAAGATCCTCAAAAACTCTTTGTTTTGCTTCTTTTTCCAAGTCTTTCACCACCAAGGGCTTCTCAAATACAAAACAAATACATAGAAATTAGTATACTAAGCTTGATTAAGAGAAACCATGGATCAAACATGGTTTAGATCATGAAAAAGAATAGAAGAAATGAAGTTTCCTTACACTTCACCACAAATACCCTATAACTTTGATCTTGAAGGAAGTCCATGAAGATGAATGATTTAGAGGAAATCTCCAACATGAAAGTTGCTTAGAATATCATGTAGATTCAAGATCTATGGTTGGATGAAATTAAAAAGTGATGGAAGGTGTTCTTGATGGTCATGGCCGAAACATAGAGGAGAAGAGAAGATAAGAGAATTTCTTGTATTGGTTCTTGGTTCTTTGGATAGAATGATGAGCAATTGAATAAGTGAAATGAATAAATGAGTATTGTCTCCTACTTTTGAGTGTATGACCATGGGATATCAAGAAGAGAGAAAGTGAGAATTATTTAATAGCTTTAATAGATATTGAATAGGATGATGACTATAGGTTACATGTGCAAAGTCACTAAAATTGACTAAGCTTTGCATTAAAAGATGATAGCTTCCTTTTGTCACAAAGTGAAGACAATGAAATGAAATGTCCTCTTTCTCAAGTGCATGGCCGTGGAGTGTGATGGAAAGTGAAGAGTGGATTATTTTTTTTTTTTTGAGTGATAGACAAGTTACTAGAATAATTGAAAGAAAAGGTGATAATGCATGAAATAATTTTGGCCTCCCTCCAAGAAATTTCCTAAGGATGCAAACAAGGAAATCATAATCAAGGATGATGTAATATTGACCATGACATGTAATAATGGTCATAAAGCTTTTTCTTTGTCTTCTAAACAATCCAAAACCGTCCCCTTCCTCCATTTTGCATGCAATAATGTTGTCAGCTTTTTCAAGCCATTATTTAGAGTATTTTAGGCCATTGATTAGTTCAATGGTTAGGATTTAGGTAGACTTTTGATTTAGAAGACTTAATCTAGGCCATTGAATCTTTCTCCTTTAAATTCTAATCATTAGATGTGTCTCCAAAATGAAGGGTCAAGATTACTCCTTCTTACTTTTAATCCAAGGGTCATAATTAGTCTTTGCTACTTTTTAAGACTAATTCTCCACCATTGATTAAATTTACATCCAATGGTCATAAATGGTCCTTGTTACTTTAAAGACCAAATCTCCACCCTTGATTAATTCTTCATCCAATGGTCATAAATGGTCTTTGTCACTTTTTGAGACCAAATCTCTACCATTGATTAAATCCAAATCCAATGGTTATAAATGGTCATAGCCATTTTATTAAACTTATCCTACACCATTGATTAAATCGACGGTTGATATTAAAGTCTTCAATATTGAACTTGTTTCCTATTGATCCATCAAAAATTGTCACAATCACTAATATTGACTTAATAGTATAATTTCTATTATTATTTACTAAAACCCCACGAAAGAATATATTTACTGTATTTTTATCGTCCGATAAATAAATACAGTACAAAACACAATACAAGAAAATTTCTAAAACTATTTCCAGATTCAGGTTTAGTAAGATCCCCTGTCTCCATCTAAACAGTACAAATATTTCTATGCGTAGAAAAATTTTTACTTTGGGGGACCCACCTGGGCCAACGTAAGGTCACCTGGGCCCACATAGGACCACTTGGGCCCACATACAGTCAAAAAAATTCATAATCATCCACAAAAATCACAAATACTAGAAAACATATGAAAATCAAGTCAGATTATTAAAAAATAATTAACAGTCAAGAGAAATAAATATTTAAAGATTTTCTCCGGCCCGAAAATTATTATTTTCCTGACACAGAGTAAATCACTCAAAACGATCAAATACGCTGACGGAATAATCAAAATAATTTTACAGTGCATAGAAATTACTAAACAATAAAATTCTGTTAACTGTCAAAATTATTGTTTAAGAGATAGGAAATTCAGGGTGTTACAAAAAACTCTAAAAGACTCGATGAAACAAGAAGAGCAACTAGAAATTCAAGGGATCAAATAATTAATGAGGTAACATTTCTTCACATCTCAAACCAACAAGCAAGGAAACTTCATTTGAAAAGAATGAATCAAGAATGATAGATCTTATAGAATTCACTCTCAATCTCTCAAGTTTTAAAAGGTAAGTATTTCACTCTATTTAACCCATGAACAACTGCACTACCATAAGCTTGCTTATCTTCTACTTCTCCGCTACTCAAAACTCATGCATATAAAAATCAAGAGGACTTTATTCAAGGTTGTAATGGGGTCATGGTAAAGGAGAGGGGATAATATGGATATGAGAAGATAAATAAATACCAAAGAGAATAAAAGAGCATTATGGTACAGTTAGAGTGGAGAAGATGTTTGAGAACATTCATCATAAGGACAATGACCAATATTTGACTAATGTTTTGTTGAAGATCAATCCCAAATTGATGAATTGAATTCATTGTTAAGTATGAGCATTCTCCTTCTCTTCTTATTGTTTCCAAGCATCCATCTTTACTCTAGGTATGGATATGTCACATGGTGTATCAGGGGACTCTGATAATTCTTTGATTGTAGCGGTGGTCAACTCTTTTTTTCTTTTTCTTTTTTTTGGTCATTTTGCACACACACCCCCACACTTATTCAAGAACAAGGCCAATGCTCTCTTATTCCCTAAGTTTGGATAAAAACATGTTTTTTTAAGGCACGTAATAAGCTAAAAACAAGGAATGGTCAAATAAGCTCAAAGGGGTCACACAAGGGAAAATATACAAGGATGGCTATTTGGTCAAAGCAGCTATTTTAAAATGCCTCAATCATATTTATATATGCTTGTGAAAATGTAGCCTAAAAAAGAATCAAAGCAAGTTCTAGAGTAATAATTCCATGAGTGAAAATCACACGAGAAAGAAAAGAGTGATACAAATGTTCAATTCATTCATCAATAGGCTCAAAATCTCACAAGGCATATTTCTATCATTCTCAATCCACCATATTAACATTCATATCCAAGCTTGTGATTTTTAAGAAAGAAGACAATTTATGCTAAGATCCAAGAATCCATTTGCTACTTCTATACAAAATAATTATTTCCTCAACTAAGATGCATCTCAAGAGTAAACTTACCTCCAAGGCAAAATTTGTAGCATGACAGTTGTAACATTTTGTCTTATCTTTCCAATGGCACTGGTTTCAGCTCCAAAGGCCACCTACAGCCCGAGATATGACCCAATTACTGAACAGTGTTCAGGTCCAAGTACAACACCTCTATTCTGACTTCAAAGCCTAATATCACCTTCAAGGAGTCCAATCTGAGTTTAGTGTTCTTCATAAAAGTTGTAGAAATGAGTCTTAACTTTCAGCCCAATTAAGTTCCTACAACTTGAGTTATGCTCTGATTACTGCACACTGTTCAGGTTCCAGCCACAAAACTCGTGTTCTGACTTCCAAGCACATTTACCTACACTAGATGTCCCATTGAGTCCTGGAGCTCTTCATGAAAGTTGTAGAGCTCTCTCTTATCTTTCCTACAAGGTAAGATACATAATTATAAGACATCTAGAACTCAAGATATGGCCAAAATACAGAAATAATGTAAGACCAAAATAGTGCTGAAAAAATCAATTAAGTCCAATTTGAGTCCAAACTTACAAAACATAACCAGGCTTAATCAATTAAGTACATGGAGAGTGTAAATGACTAAAAATGAGGGTTTATTAATGTATAAAATATGTGATTATCAAACTTCAGCCAGAACGTAGTCTGCTTCCTTTGGGGTGAGGCATTTGAGGAGGGGAGAAGAGAAACCATGGCGGTATAGATGACTATCATAGATTGTGTATCTCACTGATGTCTTGATTAGCTTTGCGGCTTCTTTGGGATCTGATGGCACGACTCCATACTGTAACTATTCCATATTAGGGGTGATCCAAGATGGTTTCTTCTCTTCCACTTGAAACACAGTGTGATCCATGATAAAGGGCTGAGAAAGGGTTTCTTGGATTACTGATCAGTTGTTGCCAGAGCTTTTGGTTCTGGCAAGTTTAGACAAAAGGCCTGCCTTAGAGTTTTGCTCCCTTGGGATGTGCATGACCTTGATTTCCTCAAAGCCTTTAAGGAGTTCTTGTACTTTGACCAAGTATCTCTGGAGGAGAGGCTTCTTGGCTTGATATTTTCCTCGAATTTGGGAGGTTGCGAGTTGAGAGTCGCTACACAACATGATCCCGGTTGCTCCTATATCCTTGGCCATTATTAGCTCGGTAATACATGCTTCATATTCAGCTTGGTTGTTCGACGTTGGGAATTCAAACTTCAGGGAATGCTCTAGTGTCAGTCCCTTTGAGTTTTCTAGGATTACCTCGACACCGTTTCCTTTGGGATTGAGGAATCGTCAACAAATATGGTCTAAGAAATGCCTTTTGGGTCATCGGGGTCTGACGTAAGTTCTACTAAGAAGTTAGACAATGCTTGGGCCTTTATTGCAAGTCGTGGTTCATACGTAATTCCAAACTCAGAGAGTTCAATTGACTAGGCGATCATTTTTTCGACTAAGTCTAGTTTGTGCAACATCTGGAGGAAGGTTGGCCTGTCCTCACTACTACGGGGTGGCATTGAAAATACTGTCGCAGTCTTCTTATCGTGGGGATTAGTACAAAGACAACTTTCTCGATTTTCTGGTATCGGATCTCAGGGCCTTGCAGAACCTTGCTTAGAAAGTAGATCGAATTTTGTCCTTCGTCCGTCTCCCGAATTATTACTGAACTTATAACCTCTTCATGGATTGAGAGGTATAAGTAGAGCATCTCTCCAGCTTTCAACCTAGTCAAAATAGGAGGGGAAGATAGAATGTAACACCCCAAAATTTATTTATTTTATTGTAAATAGTCTTTTTATAATATTTATGATTTTTTTTGAATTTTTTTAGATTTTTCTGAGATCGTGAAATATTATAATATTATTTTTCATTTTGCATGCACATTGAGCGGATCCGGGGAAATGAGATATTTTTCCCGAGAACCTTGATCTGTGAAAATGTCGATGGGGGATCCTACTAAACCCGAGGCTAGAACATGGTTTACGAGGTTTTATATTTTTTGAGATTTTTATCTGATAAATAAAAATCGCTATGTATTTTATTATCTGTTGGACAATTAATACTGACTTCTGTCAACTGTAACAATTGTCCATTAGATAATAGCTTGTAGTAGAAATATTATCTTATCCTAATGTAATCCACTTTATGTATAATCAAATCACCTTTAATTAAAAATAATGTATTTTAATCAAAGCTTCTTTGAGAAGCTTTGACCACAAATGACTAAAGTGTCCAAGTCTTGCATGAGAAGCCACTCACTCCCTCTCCCTCTCTCTTGTTGTCGCGGCATTGGTGTCTAAGGGGAGGCAAAAATTTGCTTCCCACACTTATTACTTCCTCACCCAAAAATTCAAACTCATTTCTACTATCACTTTCTCTCCCTTCAATTTTCCACTCCATTTTCTCCAACTTCTCTCTTCTTCTCCTTCACCCTCTCCACGGCACCACCATCTCCACCCATCTCTACCATGGCAGAAATTTCAAATCTTCATTTTTCTTAAACTACTACTCATCCTAGACATCATTCTTCTTAGATCCATCCATAAAGATCACATCTTTACCATTTTCCTTCAAGATTCAAGCTTGGAGCTTGAAGGTAAAGCTCCTAACTTTCTCTCATTTTCTCTTCATTTTCTCTTCATTTTCGTGGTTCTTGGTCACATTGGTGACCAAGGAGTTTTCTTTTTTCAAGACTTGATGATTGATTGTTAAACTTGGTTTTCTAGGGTTTTTTTGGAAGCCTAAAATCGAACCACCAAGGAGCAAGCAAGGAGGTTCTTTTCTTGTTTTCCTCTTAGGTAAGAGGGACATTTACTCACTTCAACCATTATTGGTGGTGAGAGAACTTTTGTGTGGTTGTTGATGGAGGAATCCATAAAGAATTGCTCTCTTTGTATCCTTATTTTTCATGATGTGTGCCTATTTGATTTATATGGTAATGTTGGTTGTTTTGAATGTCTTGATGAGGTTAGAATGGTTGGATTGGATGAATGGAAAATTTAGGGTTTCCTAACTTTTGGGGAGGCCACGGTTTTGACCAAAATTTTAAGGGTTTGAGTCGATTTTTGTATGAAATGAAACTTGTGTGATTAGCTATTAAAGGATTGATGCATGAATGGAAAAATGGTGTTTTGTTGCTCAAAGGAGGTTCACGGCCTCTAAGGGATTTTTGGGTTCAAGTGGTGCTTTTATGCATCTTTGTGAATTAAGCAATTTAGAGATATATAAGTAATAATGTGATGGAAGAAATTGATTGAGTATTGGTTCTTGAGAAGGGCCACGGTTTTAAGGGTTTCTTTGACCTAAAATTTGTGTAATTAATCAAGACTTAGATAATTAGGAATGTTTGGTTCATAAAATGAAATTGTGGTTTGAGTTGAATTTTATGAATGTGTGATGTTATTGAGAATTGATTTTATGCCATTATAGGTCTATGTGTGGGACTAAATACTTGTTGATGCATAATTGACCAAATTGTAGCCTGATGTTATTGAGGATTGATTATATGCCATTGTGGTATATTACATGAAAAGTATATTATTGATGAATATACATGATGTACAATGTTTTATGAGAAACATATTATTGATGAATATATATGATGTACATTGAGTCATCATGCATTTGTGAATGTCTGTTGGACTTTGTTGTAAAGGCGGTGCATGCCTAGGAGATTGAATTACACCTTAGTACGAGTGCGAGTAGATTAAGCGTAGGTTATGTTGTTGACCTTAGGGGCATTGGGGTGCGAGTGTCTCACAATAGATAATGGTAGCTCCACTTGGGCCGTGCGATAGATCGATGCAAACACATCGACGATCCAGACCGAGACGCTGTCCTATATCGCGATCTTATTAAGGTGCCATGTATAAGCCATGTTGCGCAAAATTTTATTTTTTCTAATAAGCACTTTATTTTAAGGCTAACGAGATACTGGCATGACTCCTTGATCATTCTCTCTGAATGTTTATGTCTAGCTCCATGGAGTTGGATTTTGGTACCATATACATTATGCATTGTCAGTCTCATATTTCATATTGCATAAGCACTTACAACTGTTAAATTATTCCTTTTAATGTTGTAATGATTATCTGATTGTCGAATTGTTTACTATCTAAGATATTACTGTTGTTTCCCTTTTTATTGCTCATTTTACTGTTACTTATGTTGTTTTTCTCTTATTGTTTATTTTATTATTACTATGAATAAATACATGTGTTGTGATGTTATGTGGGCGTCCAGTGCCGTTCTGTTTTCTTACTGTCATATTGGAATTGAATGCTGGGTGTCTCACCTCTTTCTTGTATATCTGTATTTCTGTTTCATTTGTTTGCTTCTAAGAAGACGTTCGTGAAGAAAAGGAAACACCTAAGTTTCCTGGTTTCTGGCCTGACTACAAGTAGAGCTTGCTTGAAGATGTCGTCACGTCCGTGTAGATTTTTGGGTTATGCGTGGATGACCTTTCACGAGGTCCTGATTGTTGGTATATAAACTTGCGCACAGACCATTGCATCTACCACGGGGAGTTGATGGTGTCATTAGCTTGGGGTCGCTATGACCAGCCTGTTTTTTATTTTACTGCTTTTGTTCACTTGGAGTTTTACCTACCTGTCAGTGATCTATGGGATGATCTCTGTTACACCCCACAAGATGATTCATTCCTATCCACTGCTCGAGCCTCTACTCGAAATTCAGTCACTTCGATCATGATCTCATCTGACGAGGAAGACCCTGAGGAGGACCCTGCTACGATTCCTTCTCGTCAATCTTAGAGGCTGGTATTATCGGTGACTACTGATGGCTATCCGTGTATCTTTTTGAGAAGCCTGATGTTTTGCTATTTTGATGGCCTGTGTATTTTGTAAACATCTTGCGGTGGGTAAAGCTTTTGTTTTTTGTATACATGATGATGTAATTAAACAGGCTTGATGCAAATATATATATATATATAATATGTGAATGTATAATTTTCTTTCTTGTCTCTATTGTAACTATATTTAATTATTCGTTCTTAACAAAAAAAAAAAATATGTATATACACTACCCAATTATTATACATGTACTATTTAAATGAGTTTATTTATTATAATATATAAATGAACCAGGTCTTAATTTACGATTTTATTTATATATTTTTCGCATTATATTTCACTTCATTATGGTGTGATGTTCCTTCTTCTTCTAGAAAAAGGGGCGTTACACTGTCATGGTATCAAAGCCCCAGTTTGAGTTTTCTTTTAGGTCTTGTGATTTTGGATTGTCTTGTTTGTGCTGTGTGATTCTCTGTGTTTAGTATTCCGAAAGGATGCATCTGACTTTTCCCTGTGTTTTGTATAGTTTCACTTGAAAAGAAGTATGGCTCGTAGAGGGGATATGACTGTAGCGATCGAGGTGATTCAAAAGATGGTTGAGGCCATGTTGCAACAAAACCAATAGACTGCTCTACAACAAGAGAGAATTACACAACAGTTGGAAGCTACTGCTGATGCTCAAAACTTGGTTGAATTTCATCACAATAACCCTCCACAATTCAAGGGAGAATTTGATCCTGAGAATGCTACCCTTTGGATCAAGAAGCTGGAAAAAGTCTTCAGAGGCATGAACTGTGCTGATGATAAAAATATGACTTATGCTGCGTTTATGTTGGTTGGTGTAACATCCCGATTTTCATTTTTTCTGTATAAATATTAATTTTCTAATTTTTATGATTTTTGAGAATTTTTCTAGATTTTTCTGAGATTAAAAATATTTTAGTATTATTTTAGGCCGTCAATGGGCTCACAGTGGGCCCAAAAACACTAAAATTTTTTATTGGTCAAAAAATTTTGTACTACTGATGCGGGGCTGGGGAATCTTACTAAACCCAAAACCAGATACAGTTACTAATTTTTCTTATACTGTGATTTTATTATTCACTATATAATAATTACCGGTTTGTGAGTCGTAATTTTATTCTGTGAGTAATAAATTTTTATAGCTTTAGCTAAGTACTAGTCATTTGATGGTCATGTGCCACTGGATAGTAGAAGTCAAATTTGATGGCTAGTCATAAAAATTAACCAATGGTAATAAGTCAACAAAAATGACTTGTTTAAATTAGTTACTAAGCTAGATGAATTAGTAAGCTAACCTAATCTTAAATGGTCACAAATTGAAACAATTATTGGATAGTAATTTGCATGGACTTCCACGGCAATGAAAGAGTTTCTAGGACATTCAAAAGTTAGGGAGTCTTCAAATGTTGACTAAAGCATGACTATGTGATGACTTGAACCATGTGTTGATTTGCACTTTGATTGACCATGCAATTAATTCCCTATATGTTAGGAACTCCATGGCAACAAGCTCTAGGATAGACTATCTATCACAATTATATCACCTTTGTCGCCTAAGCCATTCTCTTCATTTCTTCATTTTCTACACTTAGCCAAAACTTCATTTCTCTCCTCCAAGACACCATTCGACCATCACCCAAAGACCAACCTTCCAAGCTTCTAAAATTTTATCTAAGCTTATTTCCTACACCTAAACATCATTCTAAGACACTTCTATGTTGAAGACTTAAGCAAAATCCTTCATCTACTACTTTTTCTACAAGTTAGTATTCTTGAGATTTCAAGGTAAAAGTTCTTCTTCTTTGTTTCTAAGTTGGTTTTTGAGTTTCTAAACCATGATTGTTCCATGGTTTATCTTTTTCAAGCTTTGTTTGTGACTTTGGTTTAGTTTAAGTTTGTTAGGGTTTTCCTTTGAGTTTCACGAAATCTATAGAAGACCAAGCAAGAAGGAGTTTTGTCTTCCTTGAGATAAGGGGGAGATTACCCTCATCAACCATATGTTGGTGGTGAGGAGATGACCTTGTTTGTGGTGAAAAATCCATAAGGATTTATTCACTTGTATGGTTTAAGCTTGCTTTATTTATGGTTGGTTTATTTTTAAGCTTTGATTATATGCTTGTTTAAGTAGATTATATGCTTATATGCTTGTTTATATGCTTATGGTAGCATGATGAATATTGTGTAAAGTAGAATATGAGTTGTATGATCAGGAAGGCCAAAAAATATATATATATATATATATATTATAAGGATTTTATAAAATAAATTTAGAAAGTTGAGAAAAATATTTTATGTAAGTGAAAAATGCTAGAAAACCATTACGCGATTTAGAAATTACTATTTTTAAGCTACGTGATTGATTTTTACGTTACGCAATTGAGAAAATGATTTTAAATTATTACGTGATTGAGAAAACGTTTCAAAACCTCTACGCGATTTAAAAACGTTTGAAAATATTTACGCGATTTAGGAAACGTTTGAAATTATTTATGTGATTTAGAAAACGTTTAAAAATATTTATGTAATTAATTACGCGTTTACGAAAATGTTGAAAAATATTACATAATTTGAAAACGTAAGAAAAATGTCACACTGTTTCAAAAATGCAATAAAATGTTTACGCGATTAGAAATTACAGCAGTTGGCTGTCGGGCTATCGTGGTGGGCCCCGTTATGTTGGAAAGTAATACTGTTAAGAAATGATGCGTATTTGTGAAATACCATAAAATAATGGTTGTATGTATTTTTTAACAAGGTTTGTAATATGTAATATAAGGTACGTTAGTTTTAATTTCATTTTATGTTTAAAGTTTTTATTTATTATCTGTTATTCCGCAAAAGAAATTTTAAAGTCAGTATTTTTACAAGATTAATTCTTTTACAACTTGAATAAGTTATATTAGGATTAATCTTAAATGTGATACCCTATGGTGGGTGTTGTAGTTGGAGACGCAGAAGACTGGTGGACTGGAGGATAGAGATTGCTGGAAACTGAAGGCCGAGCAATTACTTGGGACGTATTCAAGGAAAAGTTCTTGGAGAAATATTTCCCTGCAAGTGCCAGACCTGCAAAGGAGATGAAGCTTCTTAGCCTGAGACAAGGGAACCTAACTGTAAGTGAATACGCTGCGAAGTTTGAAAGCTTGTCGAGATTCTCAACTTATTTCCAACACCAGCCGAACGAGGTGTGGAAATGTCAGAAGTTCGAAGAAGGTTTGAGGCATGAGGTGAAGAGAGCTGTTATAACATTGAGGATTAATCAATTCTCAGAGCTGCTTGATACGTGTCGCCGGGTAGAAGACCTAGACCAAGCGCGGGACACGAGGAACCGCAACTTTGGGCCATTTTGGTCCCAAAGGGGAGGAAGCAGCAGTGCTAATTGCTATAAAAAAAAAGCCTTGCTTAAGACCATCTGGAAATCAGCAACAACGACCACAAGGTGGAAGTCCTAGTAGAAGTCCTGGTAGAACTGGTCAGACTACGGCGCCTACGCCAAAATGCTTGAAGTACGGGAAGGAGCACTACACAAGGGATTGCACAATTAAAGGAATTATTTGCTTTAGATGCGGGAAGGCTGGACATGTTTCTCGCAATTGCAACCAAGCCAAAGCAAAACCTTCAGTCAATGCTGCAAGAACTACGAAACCACAGGCAGGAGGTAGAATTTATGCCCTAAGTGGAGTTGAAGCCTCTAAATCCGAAGATCTTATATAAGGAGAAGGTATCATAGAGGGTAATCTTTTAACTGTACTGTATGACTCTGGGGCAACCCATTCTTTTATTTCCTATGACTGTGTGAAAAGACTTGGTTTACCTGTGTCTTCTTTGCCTTTTGACTTGACTGTTTCAACCCCTACTACTAAACATGTTGTTACCACCAAAGTCTATTTAGAGTGTCCTTTGATTGTTGAAGGTCAAATCTTTTTTGTTGATTTGATCTGTTTACCACTTTTACAATTAGACATAATCTTAGGAATGGATTGGTTATCTTCTAACCATGTCCTGTTAGATTGTTCTAGTAAAACCATAGTTTTCCCTTTGGATAAGAGTTCTAGATTTTTGACAGCCAACCAAGTGAAAGCTTTCTTGAAAGAAGGAGCTCAGGGATACATGTTATTGTCTTCTTTAAAAGTCGAGAATGAGGCAAACATGAACGCCATTCCAGTGGTTAGAGAGTTTCCCGAAGTCTTTCCTAAAGATGTACCTGGTTTACCACCGGAGCGGGAGATCTGGTTTACCGCCGGTGTTAGTGTATGCCCTAGTGGCCAATACATTTTGTTTGTATTTACATACATTATATTATGCTATTTTTGATATATGAGGCATTTCATCTATTGTATTCTTTTTTGGTAGACATAATAAAGTCCTTAGAATAGTAAGTCTGATACCATAGGACATCAAGTGGATGACTTGATCGTGAGATCCTATTGGATAAAACACTATTCTTAAATGTTCCTAGTCAAGTATTATTGTTAATTAGGACAACAATAATGCATTGAGACTAGTATGTGCGTAGACTGATGACCACATCTCACGAGTCATGGATATGAGATATCAAGCCTACATATGGATACATATTAGAGTAATGATGTATTGGACAGACCCGCCATGAGAACGCTATGTGGTTCGTTACGTGAGTGTCATAAGCGATTCTCATAGTGATAGTGGTGTATGTGGTCCTTTGACCTGAAATCACTACGATTCCTACATGAGGAGTTGTGTGTTTTAATGCCATCAAACGTCATCTGTAACAAGATGATTATAAAGTTAGTTATTAGACATACTGCGATACATGTGGAGGGATGTGAGTGACCTAGATGGGATTTGTCCCTCCTACATAACAGGAGTGATATCTTCAGGCCCTCTGATTGAGTGAGACTACGAAATGCATGGCTATGCTCAAATGAGTCAATATGAGATATTGATCTCATTTGTTATTACGATATTAATCTTATTTGTTATTACTATGTCTATTCAGGTATTAGGAAACTAAAGATTGAACTAAACAAGGGTGACACGTTCCATGCCTTGTGTTCAATCTAGATATCTAGACAAAGGGACTAAACTACACAGAAACATTGATCACGGATAGGTTATGTCAAATCATTGACATTTTCATTACTTGGGTAGCAGTGATGTGTTGCTAGATACTGCTCACTGTTTGTAATATTAAAATGAGATTTTAATGTTACTACCAACGTCATGAGAACCTACAGGGTCGCACACTTAGAACATACTAAATTGGAGCAATAAGGATCCAAGTTGGACTCGGATTCAATTGTGGGCCTAACTCATGACAGATGGGTTTAGGGTTGCACAGCTTACCTTACTACTACTCACACTCATTTAAGGCAGCCACTATTAATAGTACTGTTAAGGGGGCTGCTACAGACGTTACATCATAACCCTAGCCGCACCTAAGAAAGGGAGTGAGAGATAGTGAAAGGTTCTTCTCTTCTATTAGCAGCTAGCACCGCGAAACAGAGGCGTGACTCCTTTTTGCAAGTCTGTTCGTGTGGATACCGCAGAAACATCGTCGCTATTACAGTGTTGGTGATTCACCTCGCTTGCGTTTATCACGCTTCAAGAGGTAAACTTTTAAAACTCAGATTATGGACTTTTAGCATGGATCCTGTGAGGGAATTCTATTATTCCGCTGCGAGATATTTTGATCCGTAATTCCCAACAGCCGGAGCGGGAGATCGAGTTTACCATTGACTTTGTGCCTGGATCTGGTCCTATTTCTATAGCACCCTACAGAATATCACCAGCAGAGCTAGTTGAACTTAAGAAGCAATTGGAAGAACTCTTGGAGAAGCAATTTGTTAGGCCTAGCATGTCGCCCTGGGGAGCGCCAGTATTGCTAGTCAAGAAGAAGGATGGTACTTCGCGATTGTGTGTGGATTATCGCCAGTTGAACAAAGTCACGATCAAGAATAAGTATCCACTTCCAAGGATAGATGAGTTGATGGATCAATTAAAGGGAGCAACGGTGTTTTCTAAGATCAATCTACAATTGGGTTACCATTAGATCAGAGTAAAGGTAGAAGACATTCCCAAAACAGCTTTTCATACTCATTATGGTCACTACAAGTATCTGGTAATGCCTTTTGGTGTGACGAATGCACCAGCTATATTCATGGACTATATGAATAGGATCTTTTGTCCTTACTTGGATAGGTTCGTGGTTGTCTTCATCGATGATATCCTGATTTACTCTCAAAATCAGGAGGATTATACTGAACACCTCAATATAGTTCTTCAGATTCTGAAGGAAAAGAGGTTGTACGCCAAATTGTCAAAGTGTGAATTCTAGCTGGACAAGGTTAAGTTTTTAGGCCATGTGATCTCAAAGGAAGGAATTGTTGTAGACCCATCAAAAGTGGAAGCTGTTCTACAATGGGAAAGGCCGAAAATAGTGAGAGAAATTCGGAACTTTATGGGATTAGCAAGATATTACTGGAGATTCATTGAAGGATTCTCTAAGATAGCTGGACCTCTCACTCAACTCCCAAGGAAGAACCAAGCTTTTGAGTGGATGGATGCTTGCGAAGAAAGTTTTCAAGGGCTGAAAAGGAGACCAACTACTTCACCAGTGTTAGTTCTGCCTGATCCGAATGAACCCTTCGAAGTGTATTGTGATGCTTCATACCAAGGATTAGGGTGTGTCCTTATGCAAAGCGAAAAGGTAGTGACCTATGCTTTGAGACATTTGCGAGTACATGAGAAGAACTACCCAACACACGACTTGGAATTAGCCGCTGTTGCATTTGCTTTGAAGATATGGAGTTATTTTCTTTATAGAGCGATGTTTAACTTTACCATATTTTCTTTTAAATCTCCACAATGTCTTTCATATGTCACAACTTCGAAAATATATTCCTAGCCCTGATCATGTCATAGCACTTGATACGTTGCAATTAAAGGAAAACTTGACTTATGAGACCACCTTTGTAAGGATTGAGGATTAAAGGATGAACTAACTCAGAGGGAAAGACATCTCATTGGTAAAAGTGATCTGGAATGAAACAATCGGAGATGCAACTTGGGAGTTAGAAGATAAGATGAAGGAGCAATACCCACAACTATTCTAAGGTATGAAAATTTTGAGGACAAAATTTCTATTTGAAGGAGAGAGTTGTAACACCCCAAAATTTATTTATTTTATTGTAAATAGTCATTTTATAATATTTATGATTTTTGTGAATTTTTCTGAGAATGTGGAATATTTTAATATTATTCCTCGTTTTGCTTTCACGTTGAGCGGAGCCTGGGAAATGAGATATTTTTCCCGAGAACCTTGATCTGTGGAAACGTCGATAGTGCATCTTACAAAACCCGAGACTGAAACATAGTTTACGAGGTTTCACATTTTTCGAGATTTTTATTTGATAAATAAAAATCGCTGTGTATTTTATTATCTATTGGACAATTAACACTAAATTCTGTCAACTGTAACAATTGTCCATTGGATAATAGCTTGTAGTAGAAATCTTATCTTATCCTAATGTAATCCACTTTATGTATAATCAAATCACCTTTAATTAAAAAATAATGTATTTTAATCAAAGCTTCTTTGAGAAGCTTTGACCACAAATGACCAAAGAGTCCAAGTCTTGCATGAGAAGCCACTCACTCCCTCTCCCTCTCTCTTGTTGTTGCGGCATTGGTGTCTAAGGGGAGGTAAAAATTTGCTTCCCACACTTATTACCTCCTCACCTAAATATTCAAACTCATTTCTACTATCACTTTCTCTCTCTTCAATTTTCCACTCCATTTTCTCCAACTTCTCTCTTATTCTTCTTCTCCTTCATCCTCTCCACGGCACTACCATCTCCACCCACCTCTACCATGGAAAAAATTTCAACTCTTCATTTTTCTTAAGCTACTACTCATCCTAGACATCATTCTTCTTAGATCCATCCATAAAGACCACATCTTTACCATTTTCCTTCAAGATTCAAGCTTGGAACTTGAAGGTAAAGCTCCTAACTTTCTCTCCTTTTCTCTTCATTTTCGTGGTTCTTGGTCACATTGGTGACCAAGGAGTTCTCTTTTTTCAAGACTTGATAATTGATTGTTAAACTTGGTTTTCTAAGGTTTTTTTGGTAGCCCAAAATCCAACCACCAAGGAGCAAGCAAGGAGGTTCTTTTCTTGTTTTCCTCTTAGGTAAGAGGGAGATTTACTCACTTCAACCATTATTGGTGGTGACAGCACTTTTGTGTGGTTGTTGATGGAGTAATCCATAAAGAATTGCTCTCTTTGTATGCTTATTTTTCATGATGTGTGCCTATTTGATTTATATGGTATTGTTGGTTGTTTTGAATGTCTTGATGTGGTTAGAATGGTTAGATTGGATGAATGGAAAATTTAGGGTTTCCTAACTTTTGGGGAGGCCACGGTTTCGACCAAAATTTTAAGGGTTTGAATTGATTTTTGTATGAAATGAAACTTGTGTAATTAGGTATTAAAGGATTGATGCATGCATGGAAAAATGGTGTTTTGTTGCTCAAAGGAGGCTCACGGCCTCTAACGGTTTTTTGGGTTCAAGTGGTGCTTTTATGCATCCTTGTGAATTAATCAATTTAGAGATTTGTAAGTAATAATGTAATGGAAGAAATTGATTGAGTATTGGTTCTTGAGAAGGGCCACGGTTTTAAGGGTTTCTTTGACCCAGAATTTGTGTAATTAATCAAGACTTAGATAATTAGGAATGTTGTGTTCATAAAATGAAATTGTGGTTTGAGTTGAATTTTATGAATGTGTAATGTTATTGAGAATTGATTTTATGCCATTATAGGTCCATGTGTGGGACTAAATACTTGTTGATACTTAATTGACCAAATTGTGGCCTGATGTTATTGAGGATTGATTATATGCCATTGTGGTATATTACATGAAAAGCATATTATTGATGAACATACATGATGTGCAATGTTTTATGAGAAACATATTATTGATGAATATACACATTGAGTCATCATGCTATGTGAATGTCCGTTGGACTTTGTTGTAAAGGCGGTGCATGCATAGGAGATTGAATTACACCTTAGTGCGGGTGCGAGTAGACTAAGCGTAGGTCATGTTGTTGACCTTGGGGGCATCAGGGTGCGGGTGTCTCACAATAGATAGTGGTAGCTCCACTGGGGCCATGGGATAGACCGATGCAAACACAATGATGATCCGGACCAAGACGCTGTCCTATATCGCGATCTTGTTGAGGTGCCATGTATAAGCCTTTTTGCGCAAAATATTATTTTTTCTGATACTGGCACGACTCCTTCATCATTCTCTCTGAATGTTTATGTCTAGCTCCATAGAGTTGGATTTTGGTACCATATACATTATGCATTGTCAGTCTCATATTTCATCTGGCATAAGCACTTATAACTGTTAAATTATTCCTTTTAATGTTGTAATGATTATCTGATTGTCAAATTATTTACTGTCTGAGATATTATTGTTGTTTCCCTCTTTATTGCTCATTTTACTATTACTTATGTTGTTTTTATCTTATTGTTTATTTTATTATTACTATGAATAAATACATGTGCTGTGATGTTATGTGGGCGTCTCGCGCCATTCTATTTTCTTATTGCCGTATTGGTATTGAATACAGGGTGTCTCACCTCTTTCTTGTATATCTGTATTTCTGTTTCATTTGTTTGCATCTAAGAAGCCGTTCGTGAATAAAAGGAAGCGCCTGAGTTTCCTGGTTTCTGGCCTGACTACGAGTAGAGCTTGCTTGAAGATGTCGTCACGTCTGCATTGATTTTTGGGTTATGCGAGGATGACTTTTCACGGAGGTCCTGACTGTTGGCATATAAACTTGCGCATGGACCGTTGCATCTACCATAGGGAGTTGACAGTGTCACTGCTTTTGTTCACTTGGAGTTTTACCTACCTGTTCGTGATCTGTGGGATAATCTCTATTACACCCCACAAGAGGATTCATTCCTATCCACTGCTCGAGCCTCTGCTCGAAATTTGATGGCTCCGATCATGATCTCATCTGATAAGGAAGACCCTGAAAAGGATCCTGCTACGGTTCCTTCTTGTCACCCTTAGGGGCTGGTACTATCGGTGGCTACTGATGGCTATCCGTATATCTTTTTGAAGAGCCTGATGTTTTGCTATTTTAATGGGTTGTATATTTTGTAAACATCTTAGGGTGGGTAAAGCTTTTGCTTTTTGTATACATGATGATGTAATTAAACAGACTTGATGCATATATATATATATATATATATATATATATATATATGTAAATGTATGATTTTCTTTCTTGCCGACTCCTACTTGTAACTATATTTAATTATTGGTTCTTAACAAAAAAAATGTATATACGCTACCTAATTATTATACATGTACTATTCAAAGGAGTTTATTTATTATAATATATAAATGAACCGGGTCTTAATTTACGATTTTATTTATATATTTTCCGCATTATATTTCACTTCATTATGGTGTGACGTTCCTTCTTCTCCTTAAAAAAGAGGCGTTACACTGTCTTGGTATCAAAGCCCTAATTTAAGTTTTCTTTTGGGTCTTGGGGTTTTGGACTATCTTGTTTGTGTTATGTGATTCTCTGTGTGTGGTATTCCAAAAGGATGCATCTGACTTTTCCCTGTGTTTTGCATAGTTTCACTTGAAAAAAAGTATGGCTCATAGAGGGGATATGACTGTAGCGATCGAGATGATTCAAAAGATGGTTGAGGCCATGTTGCAACAGAACCAACAGACTGCTCTATAGCAAGAGAGAATTACACAATAGTTGGAAGCTACTACTGATGCTCAAAACTTGGCTGAATTTTGTCGCAATAACCCTCCACAATTCAAGGGAGAATTTGATCATGAGAAGGCTACTCTTTGGATCAAAGAGATGGAAAAAGTCTTCAGAGGCATGAATTGTGCCGATGATAAAAAGGTGACTTATGTTTTGTTTATGTTGGTTGGAGACGCAAAAGACAGGTGGACTGCAGAACAGAGATTACTGAAAAATAAAGGCCGAGCAATTACTTGGGAGGTATTCAAGGAGAAGTTCTTGGAGAAATATTTCCTTGCAAGTGCCAGACATGCAAAAGAGATGAAGTTTCTTAGCCTGAGACAAGGGAACCTGACTTTAAGTGAATACGCTGCGAAGTTTGAAAGTTTGTTGAGATTCTCAACTTATTTCCAACACCAGCTGAACGAGGTATGAAAATGTTGGAAGTTCGAAGAAGGTTTGAGGCATGAGGTGAAGAGAGTTGTTATAACATTGAGGATTAATCATTTCTTGGAGCTGCTTGATACGTGTCACCGGGTAGAAGACTTAGACTAAGCACGAGACACGAGGAACCGCAACTTTGGGCCATTTCGATCCCAGAGGGGAGGAAGCAGCAGTGCTAATCGCTATTAGAAAAAGCCTTACTCAAGACCACCTGGAAATTAGCAACAACAACCACAAGGTGGAAGTCTTGGTAGAACTAGTTAGACTACGACGCCTACACCAAAATGCTTGAAGTGCGGGAAGGAGCACTGCACGAGGGATTGCACAATTAAAGGAAATATTTGCTTCAGATGCGGGAAGGCTCGACATGTTTCTCGCAATTGCAACTAAGCCAAAGCAGAACCTTCAGTCAATGCTGCGAGAACTACGAAACCACAGGCAGGAGGTAGAGTTTATACCCTGAGTGGAGCTGAAGCCTCTAAATCTGAAGATCTTATACAAGGAGAAGCTATCATAGAAGGTAATCTTTTAACTGTACTATATGACTCTGGGGCAACCCATTCTTTTATTTCCTATGACTGTGTGAAAAGACTTGGTTTACCTGTGTCTTCTTTGCCTTTTGACTTGACTGTTTCAACCCCTACTATTAAACCTGTTGTTACCACCAAAGTCTGTTTAGAGTGTCCTTTGATTGTTGAAGGTCGAATCTTTTCTGTTGATTGAATCTGTTTACCTCTTTAACAATTAGACATAATCTTAGGAATGGATTGGTTATCTTCTAACCATGTCCTGTTAGATTGTTCTAGTAAAACCATAGTTTTCCCTT
This sequence comes from Ormosia emarginata, assembly GCA_029884605.1. Classification (NCBI taxonomy): domain Eukaryota; kingdom Viridiplantae; phylum Streptophyta; class Magnoliopsida; order Fabales; family Fabaceae; genus Ormosia; species Ormosia emarginata. Next base: position 17,012,157 of record JAQQTP010000074.1, on the reverse strand, counting down.
TGGATGAGAGTTCTAGATTTTTGACGGCCAACCAAGTGAAACCTTTCTTCAAAGAAAGAGCTCAGGGATACATGCTATTGTCTTCTTTAAAAGTTGAGAATGAGGCAGATGTGAACGCCATTCCATTGGTTAGAGAGTTTCCTGAAGTCTTTCTTAAAGATGTACCTGATTTACTGTCGGAGCGGGAGATTGAGTTTACCATTGACTTTGTGCCTGGATCTGGTCATATTTCTATAGCACCCTACAGAATGTCATGAGCAGAGCTAGTTGAACTCAAGAAGCAATTGGAAGAACTCTTGGAGAAGCAATTTGTTAGGCCTAGCATATCGCCATGGGGAGCGCCAGTATTGGTAATCAAGAAGAAGGATGGTACTTCGCGATTGTGTGTGAATTATCGCCAATTGAACAAAGTCACGATCAAGAATAAGTATCCACTTCCAAGGATAGATGACTTGATGGATCAATTGAAGGGAGCAACGGTGTTTTCTAAGAACGATCTATGATCGGGTTACCATCAGATCAGAGTAAAGGTAGAAGACATTCCCAAAATAGCTTTTCGTACTCGTTATGGTCACTACGAGTATCTGGTGATACCTTTCGGTGTGACGAATGCACCAGCTATATTCATGGACTATATGAATAGGATCTTTCATCCTCACTTTGATAGGTTCATGGTTGTCTTCATCGACGATATCCTTATCTACTCTCAAAATCAGGAGGATTATGCTGAACACCTTAGCAAAGTTCTTCAAATTCTGAAGGAAAAGATGTTGTACGCCAAATTGTCAAAGTGTGAATTCTGGCTGGACGAGCTTAAGTATTTAGACCATGTGATCTCAAAGGAAAGAATTGTTGTAGACCCATCAAAAGTGAAAGTTGTTGTACAATGGGCAAGGTCGAAAACAGTGACATAAATTCAAAGCTTTGTGGGATTAGTTGGATATTACCAGAGATTCATTGAAGGATTCTCTAAGATAGCTAGACCTCTCACTCAACTCATAAGGAAGAACCAAGCTTTTGAGTGGACGGATGCTTGTGAAGAAAGTTTTCAAGAGCTGAAAAGGAGACTAACTACTTCACCAGTGTTAGTTCTGCCTAACCTGAATGAACCCTTCGAAGTGTATTGCGATGCTTTATACTAAGGATTGGGGTGTGTCCTTATGCAAAGCGAAAAGGTAGTGGCTTATGCTTCGAGACAATTGCGAGTACATGAGAAGAACTACCCAACACACAACTTGGAATTAGCCGCTGTTGCATTTGCTTTGAAGATATGGAGTTATTTTCTTTATGGAGCGACGTTCAACGTCTTTAGTGACCACAAGAGCTTGAAGTATTTGTATGATTAGAAAGAGTTGAATATGAGACAGCGAAGGTGGTTGGAATTCCTAAAAGATTATGATTTCCAACTTCAATATCACCATGGAAAGGCAAACGTTGTGGCCGATGCCTTAAGTAGAAAAATGATCAGCGTTTCTGCTGTGATGATCAAAGAAAAGGATTTGATAGAACAATTCAGGGATATAAGGTCTTTTGTGGAATTGGAACTGAGCAAAATTTGTATGAAAATGGTCACAATCTCAAATGACTTAATGGAAGATATTCGAGAAAAGCAGAAAGTTGACAAGTTCTTACAAGAAGAAAGGGAACTGATAAAGCAAGGTGGTGCAACGACCTTAGAGGAAGGAAACAATCGAATTTTAAGGTTCAAAGGCAGAGTCTGTATACCCAAGGATCAAGAACTCAGAAAGTATATACTCGAACATGCTTACACGTGTCAGTTGAGTATGCACCCAGGAATAACAAAGATGTACCAATATTTGAAGAAGTTATTTTGGTGGCACGGAATGAAGAGAGATATTGCCAGATGTGAGTCTTCCTGTCTAGTTTGTTAGAAAGCGAAGGTTGAACATCAGAGACCATCTAGAATGTTATAGCCCCTAGCTATTCCCGAATGGAAGTGGGGTAATATTGCAATAGACTTTGTGGTTGGATTGCCAAAGACCAGAAAGGGTTATGATTCAATATGGGTAATTGTGGATCGACTCACGAAGTCAGCACATTTCTTACCGATCAACATAAGGTATTCATTGGAGAAGTTGACTCAGCTATACATTGGCGAGATCGTTAGATTGCACAGTATGCCTACTAGTATCGTTTCTGATAGAGATCCAAGATTCACGTCAAAGTTTTGGCAAAGTCTTCAAGAAGCGATGGGAACGAAACTACGTTTAAGTTCTGCATATCATCCCCAAATCGATGGTCAATCAGAGAGGACAATTCAATCATTGGAAGATTTGCTTTGAGCTTGTGCTTTGGAACAAACTGGAAGTTAGGATGAAGTTTTACCATTGGTAGAGTTCACCTACAACAACAGTTACTATTCGAGCATAGGAATGGCGCCCTATGAGGTTCTGTATGAGCGAAGGTGCAGAACACCTTGGTGTTGGTACCAGGATGTTGAGCGACTTACCGTTGGACTTGATCTTATACAGCAGACAACTAAGAAAGTCAAGATGATTTAGGAGAAGATGAGGATGGTTCAAAGTCAACAAATGAGCTATGCAGACAAAAGGAGAAAACCTCTTGAATTTGAAGAAGGAAAGCATGTGTTTTTGAAAGTCACGTCCATGACTGGGGTCGACTGAGTTCTTAAGTCTAGAAAGCTTACTCCTAAATTCTTTGGACCTTACCAAATTCTTTGTCGGATAGGTCCAGTTGCTTTCCAAATGGCTTTACCACATTTTCTTTCAAATCTCCACAATGTCTTTCATGTGTCACGACTTCAAAAATATATTCCTAGCCCTGATCATGTCATAGCACCTGATATGGTGCAATTAAAGGAAAACTTGACTTATGAGATAACCCTTGTAAGGATTGAGGATAAGAGGATGAACCAACTCAGAGGGAAAGACATCCCATTGGTAAAAGTGATATGGAATGAAACAACCGGAGATGCAACTTGGGAGTTAGAAGACAAGATGAAGAAGTAATACCCACAACTATTCTAAGGTATGAAAATTTCGAGGACGAAATTTCTATTTGAAGGGGAGAGTTGTAACACCACAAAATTTTTTGATTTTTTGTAAATAGTCATTTTATAATATTTATGATTTTTGTAAATTTTTCTGGATTTTTCTGAGAACGTGAAATATTTTAATATTATTTCTCATTTTGCGTGCTCATTGAGCGGAGCCAAAGGAATGAGATATTTTTCCTAAGAACCTTGATCTGTGGAAACGTCGATGGGGGATCTTACTAAACCCAAGGCTGGAACACGATTTATGAGATTTTACATTTTTTGAGATTTTTATTTGATAAATAAAAATTACTGTGTATTTTATTATCTGTTAGACAATTAACACTGACTTCTGTCAATTGTAATAATTGTCCATTGGATAATAGCTTGTAGTAGAAATATTATCTTATCCTAATGTAATCCACTTTATGTATAATCAAATCACCTTTAATTAAAAAATAATGTATTTTAATCAAAGCTTCTTTAAGAAGCTTTGACCACAAATGGCCAAAGTGTCCAAGTCTTGCATGAGAAGCCACTCACTCCCTCTCCCTCTCTCTTGTTGTTGCGGCATTGGTGTCTAAGGGGAGGCAAAAATTTGCTTCCCACACTTATTACCTGCTCACCCAAAAATTCAAACTCATTTCTAGTATCACTTTCTCTCTCTTCAATTTTCCACTCCATTTTCACCAACTTTTCTCTTCTTCTCCTTCACCCTCTCCACGGCACCACCATATCCTCACACCTCTACCATGACAAAAATTTCAAGTCTTCATTTTTCTTAAGCTACTACTCATCCTAGGCATTATTCTTCTTAGATCCATCCATAAAGATCGCATCTTTACCATTTTCCTTCAAGATTCAAGCTTGTAGCTTGAAGGTAAAGCTCCTAACTTTCTCTCCTTTTCTCTTCATTTTCATGGTTCTTGGTCACATTGGTGACCAAGGAGTTCTCTTTTTTCAAGACTTGATGATTGATTGTTAAACTTAGTTTTCTAGGGTTTTTTTGGTAGCCCAAAATCGAACCGCCAAGGAGCAAGCAAGGAGGTTCTTTTCTTGTTTTTCTCTTAGGTAAGAGGGAGATTTACTCACTTCAATCATTATTGGTGGTGAGAGAACTTTTGTGTGGTTGTTGATGGAGGAATCCATAAAGAATTGTTGTCTTTGTATGTTTATTTTTCATGATGTGTGCCTATTTGATTTATATGGTAATGTTAGTTGTTTTGAATGTCTTAATGAGGTTAGAATGGTTGGATTGGATGAATGGAAAATTTAGGGTTTACTAACTTTTGGGGAGACCACGATTTTGACCAAAATTTTAAGGGTTTGAGTTAATTTTTGTATGAAATGAAACTTGTGTAATTAGGTATTAAGGGATTGATGCATGAATGGAAAAATGGTGTTTTGTTGCTCAAAGGAAGCTCCCGGCCTCTAAAGTATTTTTGGGTTCAAGTGGTGCTTTTATGCATCCTTGTGAATTAAGCAATTTAGAGATATGTAAGTGATAATGTGATGGAAGAAATTGATTGAGTATTGGTTCTTGAGAAGGGCCACGGTTTTAAGGGTTTCTTTGACCCAAAATTTGTATAATTAATCAAGACTTAGATAATTAGGAATGTTGGGTTCATAAAATGATATTGTGGTTTGAGTTGAATTTTATGAATGTGTGATGTTATTGAGAATTGATTTTATGCCATTTTAGGTCCATGTGTGGGACTAAATACTTGTTGATGCTTAATTGACCAAATTGTGGCCTGATGTTATTGAGGATTGATTATATGCCATTGTGGTGTATTACATGAAAAGTATATTATTAATGAACATACATGATGTGCAATGTTTTATGAGAAACATATTCTTGATGAATATACATGATGTACATTGAGTCATCATACATTTGTGAATGTCCGTTGGACTTTGTTGTAAAGGCGGTGCATGCCTAGGAGATTGAATTACTCCTTAGTGCGGGTGCGAGTAGACTAAGCGTAGGTCATGTTGTTGACCTTGGGGGCGTCGGGGTGCGGGTATCTCACAATAGACAGTGGTAGCTTCACTTGGGCCGTGGGATAGATTGATGCAAACACACCGACGATCCAGACCAAGACACTGTCCTATATCGCGATTTTGTTGAGGTGCCATGTATAAGCCATGTTGCGCAATATAATATTTTTTTCTGATAAGCACTTTATTTTAAGGCTAACTGTAACACCCCTTGATTTAATAACCACAGCACAATCGTCATTATTGCCACAGTCACTAAATCAAGACGTGCTACAATTTAACAACAAGTCTGAAAAATTTAATCATTGTGCATATATAGAAAATACGAGCCACGATATGAAATATATATATATATATATATATATATATATATGTGTGTGTGTGTGTGTGTGTGTGTGTGTGTGTGTATGTATATATATATACATACACACATATATATACATACACACACACACACACACACACACACACACACACACACACACACACACATATATATATATATATATATATATACATACATTTATGTTTACATGCATCCAGAATACAATGTCAGCTTAATATAAAGTTACAATTCCACAATCCATACATAGAAGTAACATACAACATAATTAAACATAAGTTTGCATAGCATAACTACCATATAAAAGATCGACCTCCCCCGAAGTCAAACACATGGAGAGAAAGGTCCAGCACATGATCCTCTTCCGGATCCCCAACAGATGATCTTCCCCCTTACGACACGTCATGATGGATGGGGGCCTGAATAGGCATTATAATCGAAACCTCTTTAGGGAAGAGGTGGCGGTTATCCCACATCTCCCTAATGGGTATAGGGAATTCCACATGCATGAAAACATAATAGATGCTCGTACCAGCTCCAGGGTCATTACCACACTGAACTAGGGTTACATCCCCTACGTAAGTAAAACGCTCCGCATCATGGTTGAAATGCCAAGCTTCCAAGCCTTTATGAAACTGTATCCACATGCGACTGAGGAAAGCTTGTCCAGATACCATCACAAGGAAACAAAAGTCGATCCCCAAACTAAACTAAGCGAATTCAACTCGCACTCTTCACAGTCTTTATCCAACACAACATAAGACAGAGTAATACAATAAAGAGGTGAGACATCCTACTTACATTACTAATTATGATAGTAAAGAAACATAACAGCGTAGAACGCCCACATAGCATAGCAACAACATTAAATAGTAATAATCACATATGATAAAAGAAACAGCAACAGAGTCTCAGATAATGAATAATTACAACATTTTACATAACCACGACATCAATAAAACAATAGTATAATCATCATATAAATGAGTGCCAAATGATATGCTAACTCACTATGCCGACTTACAATGTCGACTCACAATGCTGACTCATAATGCATATGCACTTGGTACCAAGATTTTCTATTCCATTTCAAAGATGAACGTTCCAAAAGATCTGTCTCCCTCAATGACAGTCTACGCCGGACCATGAAGAGAATAGTGCTTTGTTGGGCCCGTAAAGCGTTGCAAACGGTTTATCATGGCCAGGGGTATATAAAGTGATAACATCATCACAAAATAAACCACTGCGCCTTACGCCCCCTATTGATTCATCAGGGATGACACTATCCAATTCTTATTCATTCATCATAAAAAGAATAGTGATTTATCGGGCCCGTAATGCGTACAATCGGCTTTCACCGCACCTTACGCCCCCTATAGATCCATCACAGATCACACTATCAATTCTCATTCATTCACCGAGTAAAGAATAGTGATTTGTCAGGCCCGTAATGTGTGCAATCGGTATACACCGTGCCTTACGCCTCCTATAGATCCTTCCATTGGATCACACTATTCAATTATCATTCATAGGCTCATACAGTGTTTTAACAGTCATCGACTGAGCAAATATTCAATGCATGTTGACTAAATGTATAATCATAGGCTCATCCAGCCTTTTAACAGTCATTGACTGAGCAAATGTTCAATGCATGTTGACTCCATGCACAATCATGCATATTTCACAATAACACTTTTCCATCATATACCACAATGTAGCCAATTTAAGCATCAATAGAATTCTAGTCCTAAACACGGACCTACAATAGTATAGTATTAATTTCTCAATAGTGATAGCACACTTTTAGAGGTTTATTTCAGGTTTCACTTTAATTAACATCTCTTATGAATTCATTCTCAAAAGGGATTATGTTGAAGTCCTTATTTAATCTTGGTTCCTTTAGATTAGTCAAGACCTTTAATCTAATCAAATCATGCTTACTTGCAACTACTCTAAGGTTTTACAAGTCTCACAAACTCACTTGTTCTTCCCATATGTTCAAAATCATTCTAATCCATAAGATAAGGTCTTATTCTTTATTCTTTTCATTTTATGAACACTTAATGAATCTAGAATTCTCTAATCATCTAAGTCTCCATTTTAGCACTACATTTTGTGGCATTTTGCCTTAAGAATCCGTGACCCTCATTATAACAAAGTCTAACTTTTTTTCCTCCCAATGGTATAAATATAACCAATCTTTCCCACCACATTGTTAGTTACTTTCATTAAATTACTTAAGTTCCAATGTTGCCACAAATTTATGTCTTGAACCCTAACAATTATCCAAGATGCCGCAAGCCTCCAAAAGGGTAAGAACCCAAAGTTTTCCATTTCATTTCATTTGCTCTTTAACTCTTCAACACCTAAGTTCCAATCTTTACAAAACCACACCTTGAACACCCAAAAATTTGGCCTCTTGGCCACGAATCCAAAATGGCAAAGAACCCTAAAATTTCTCCACATAACAATCCAAGCAATTCAATATATTTTTACATAGTCATCAAGACATATAATGACAATCAATAAATCATACAAGTCAAAATAGCACAAAATCATGAAGAACATCATAACCAAGAGAGCAATCTCACGTGGATTCCTCATCAACAACATAACGAAAATGTTCCTTCACCACCAAGATAGGTTGAAGAGGATTATCTCCCTTTTACCTATTGAAGACAACCCAAGAAAGCAAGCCTCTTGGTCCCTTGTGGAGATTTTCGTCCTACACCTTCAAGAAAACCCTAAGGACATCAAAACTCACCAAAATCATCATCAAAGCTTAGAAAAGGAACCCTTGATCACCTAAGAGATCAAGAATCATGAAAATGAGGAGGAAATGTGATAAAGCTATGAACTTTACCTTAAAGTCTCCAACTTTGAAGCTTGATGGAACAAAACAAAAATTGTGGATTTAGGTGATGGTCATAACATGAAAGTTGCCTAGAATGGTGTTTAGATTCAAGATCAAGAGTTAGTTGAAATTAAAGAAGATGGATGAGTGATTTGGAGGGGTGAGGCCGTGGAGATGGTGAGAGAATGGAGAAGAAAAGTGAGTTCCTTGTAGGTGATTTCAACAAGAAAGGAAGATCCTCAATGGAAGTATAGATTCAAGGATCAAGATGAGTTTAGCAAGCTAATGAAGATGGCCTCCCATGGTGGTGATTTCCGTGGAAGAAGAAGAGAGAAGGAGGAGAAAATGGTTGAGAGAAAAAGTGAGAGGAGAGAAATAGTAGAGAGAGAAAGTGATAGAAATTTTTGAGTGAAATGAAAATGTGATGTGTGGTTGAGAGAAAAGATGACAAATGGTTTTCTTCTCCTTCCTCCAACTTTAGCCACACAAAAAGGGAGGAGAGAGGATTGGCTTCTCCAACAAGCTAAGCTTCCACCTTTTTGAAAAGTCAAAGTGATGTGACATAAAGTAGATTTTCTTTGGATAAGATGATAGGATTTCTACTACAAGCTATTACCTAATGGACAATTGTTATAGATAGCAAAGTCAATATTAATTGTCCAACGGATAATAAAATGTATAGCGATTTTTATTTTTTTCTGATAAAAATCTCGAAAAACATAAAATCTAGTAAACCGTGTCTAGCCTCGAGTTTAGTAAGATCCCCTGTCGACGTTTCCACAGTTCAAGGTTCTTGAGGAAAATATCTTATTTCCCCAGCTCCACTCAGTGTGCATGTAAAGCGAAGAATACTATTACAATATTCCACGCTCTCAGAAAAATTCACAAAAATTACAAATATTATAAAATGACTATTTATCATGAAATTATTAATTTTCGAGGTGTTACAACTCTCCCCTTCAAATAAAAATTTCATCCTCGAAATTTTCATTCCTTAGTGTAAACATGGATGTTGTTTCTTCATCTTATCTTCTAACTTCCACGTCGCGCCTCTAGTCACGTCAATTCAGATCACCCTTGCCATTGTGATCTCTTTGCCTCAATGTTGCTTTGCTCTCCTAACCTTGACCTTTACAAGAAGTATCCCATAGATCAAATTCTCTTTTAATTGTACTGTGTCCAATTCGATGACATGGTTAGATCGGGGATATACTTTCGTGATTATGACATATGGAAGACATTATGAAAATTAGAAAGAAAGGATGACAAAATCAGTTGATAGGCTACCGGACCAATCCGAAGAGGAATTTGATATAGTCCGAAGAATTTAGGAGTGAGTTTACTGGCAACTTAGACAAGATGACACACATTTAGCAACGTCTCCCTTCATCCCTTGCTACTAATACTTCTGTTTTAGATCTTGATATATCTTGGTTGCTCCGGTGTGTATACTCAATTTACTCGCATGAGCTCCATCGAAGATTAACTCCTTGAGTTCTGAATCATCTAGTATACAGACCTTATCTGTGAACATCAGGACTCCTTCGAATTCCTTCCTCATACTTTGACGCTATGCCTTGCTTTAATAGCTCCTTATTGTCTTATAGAAATTGGTCACTCTTCTACTTCTCTTGAATCTTTCCCGACAGATCATTCAAAATAGCGACTATATCTAGACATACCTCATCCAGTGTCATTTCTAATGACAACCACCTATCCTTGAATTACTCTATTAATTCCTTCTTCTTGATAACCATAATGAAGATATTAAGTAGTTTACGGTTCAAAGCGTCTGCTATGACGTTTGCTTTTCCAAGATGATACTAAAGCTAGAGGTCATACTCTTTCAAAATTTCTAGTCACCTTCTCTATCTCATGTTCAGTTCTTTTTTATCGAACAGATACTTCAATCTCTTGCAATTGCTAAAGGCATTGAACGTTGTCTCATACAGAAAGTGTCTCCATGTTCTCAGAGCAATTATAACTGTAGTTAACTCCAAGCTAAGAGTTGAGTAATTCTCCTTAGGTACCCTCAACTATCTCGAGGCATAAGTCACAACTTCCCATTTATGCACAAACACACATCCTAGACCTTGATGTGAAGTATCTCGAAACACTTCAAGCGGTTACTTGGGATCAAGTAAAACTAAAACTGGCGAGTAGTCGAATACCTCCTCAACCAGCATTTGTACTTTGATTATTTGGCGTACACTTCTTTTCCTTTAAAATCTGGAAAACTATATCGAGATACCCAGTATGTTTCTCCATATCTTCAAGAATATATTAGAATGTCATCATTAATGACAATGACAATTTTGTTCTAGGTAAGGACGAAAAATCTGATTCATGCAATCCATGAATACGACAGGAGCATTTGTCACTCCGAACGGCATCACGAGATACCCATAATGCTCATCGCGCGTTCGAAAAAAAAACATTTTGGGAACATCCTCAACTTCCCAGGAATCTAATGATGACCAGTATGTACATCTATCTTGGAGAAAACAAAGACTCCCTTCTCATTGATCGATTAAATCGTTTATCTTCTTCCGAGGATACTCATCCTTGATTGTAATCTTGTTCAATTGGCGACAGTCCTTATCACACTGAGAAGTTTCATTCTTCTCCTTAACTGATAGCATTGTAGCTCATCATAAGAAACTCATGGACTATACGAGTGACATTCATGTTCCCCTTGTTTTTGTCCTCCATAAAAGATAACATATATCCTTGGATTCCTTTTCCTCACAAAGCTTCAACTTAGTTAACCATTACAAATTCAAAAATCTTAGTTTCAGGAAACACTAAGGTTTTCATTGGAATGATCTAGCAGGATATAACTAGAAAAATAACTAATCTATTCCTAATCATGAACTCTAATAGGTGTGATTTTAGGTAAGCAAGTCAAATCAACAAAAGATTCGATCTTTAGTAGAAATAGGATAGGTTAAACAAATTTAAGTATCAACGACAAGTCTTAGTAATAGAAGTAGAAATAACTGAAGACACAGACAAATCCAAATGATCCACACGGTCATACGCTATAAAGAAATAGGTTGCCCCCAGAATTGTACAGCACAATCAAGGGATCATCTTTCTTGGCACAATCTCCATCATTTAGATTTCAGTCTGGGAAACCTTAGCTTTATCCAGGGTGTAATCTTTCCCTTCAGCTTAGGATCTTGAAGCACACATATCATTAACAGAAGACTTCTTCTTCATTGAAGCACAATGTTTAGAAACGTGCCCGGGCTTTCCGCACCTGAAGCAGATTATCCCTTTGATCTTATACTCCCTCATTAAGTGGTCCTTTCCACATTGCTTACATCTTGATAAAAATGTCGAGGTCTGATTGGATCTACTACCACTAGCAATTTCTCTATGAGTTGGATGTTGCTATTGCTTCCCTGATAATCGTGAATATGATTTTCGCTTAAACTGATTAACCTTTCTATTATTCCTCCTTTGGAATTTAGGTAGTCCAAGGTTACCCTAAAATCGACTTTCCTCCAATAGATTATGAACCTCAACTTCCAATTCTCGTTATTGTGTAGCCCTTTGATCTTGGTGAGTTGTCACCTCAACTATCCTTTGCATTTCTTCTATAGTTGCAGCCATAATTCCACTATCTCATCCCGCGGTCACATACGTGTGTTTACCACGAGCCATTGCCCTTACATGTCTACCGTGAGCCATTGACTTTCTTCGAAGACGGACAAAACATGACACAACAAAGCAAACGTAATCATTTTAAATGGCATTGTCTCCTTTCGGAAACCAAACACAAAGAATCACACAATCCAAACAAGATAGGTCCAATCCACGAATCCTAACAGTCTCCAACTCGAGCTTCTTCAGTCTACCTCCTATGGTGTAACCTCTTGCAAGTCGTCAACCCCCAAACAGCTTATCAAACCAAACTTACACCAGTTATTCCTTTCTCCAGAAGATTGGCTTTCCAAAACCTCTTGATCTCCTTACTAAAAGAATTTCCTATTCTCCTAATACGCCTCGGTGAAGTCATAGTCTCCTGTACACACAAAACATTACATATTGAGTAGGTCAATCCTCAATATCATGCAACTGTATAACAGTAGCTACTAACATTTAACCTACGGCAAACTATGCATTCCTTTCCCATCATCTCAATCAAAAGACAAGGAAGTGCACAACATACAAAAGTTCTAATATGCCTAAACATAACAAGTCCATACCTCGGCTCAACAGGATGAACTGCTCTGATACCACCTAATGTAACACTTCTTGATTTAATAACCACAGCACAATCGTCATTATTGCCACAGTCACTAAATCAAGACGCGCTATAATTTAACAAGAAGTCTGAAAAACTTAATCATTGTGCATATATAGAAAATACGAGCCATGAAATAAAATATATATATATGTCTACATGCATCCAGAATATAATGTCAGCTTAACATAAAGTTAAAATTCCACAATCCATACATAGAAGTAACATACAACATAATTAAACATAAGTTTTGCTTAGCATAACTACCATATAAAAGATCGACCTCCCCCAAAGTCAAACACATGGAGATAGTGCATATATAGAAAATACGAGCCACGAAATGAAATATATATATATATATATATATATATATATATATATATATATATATATATATATATATATATATATATATATATGTTTACACGCATCCAGAATACAATGTCAGCATACAAAGTTACAATTCCACAATCCATACATAGAAGTAACATACAACATAATTAAACATAAGTTTTGCATAGCATAACTATCATATAAAAGATCGACCTCCCCCAAAGTCAAACACATGGAGAGAAAGGTCCTGCACTTGATTCTCCTCCGGATCGCCAACAGATGATCTTCCCCCTTGCGACACGTCATGATGGATGGGAGCCTGAATAGGTGTTATAAGCGAAACCTCTCTACGGAAGAGGTGGCAGTTATCCCACATCTCCCTAATGGGTATAGGGAATTCCACATGCATGAAAACATAAGAGATGCTCGTACCAGCTCCAAGGTCATTACCACACTGACTTAGGGTTACATCCCCTATGTAAGTAAAACACTCCGCGTCACGGTTGAAATGCCAAGCTTCCAAGCCTCTATGAAACTGTATCCATATGCGATTGAGGAAAGCTTGTCCAGATGTCATCACAAGGAAAAAAAAGTCGATCCCCAAACTAAACTAAGCGAATTCAAATCGCACTCTTCATAATCTTTATCCAACACAACATAAGACAGAGTAATACAATAAAGAGGTGAGACATCCTACTTATATTACTAATTATGACAGTAAAGAAACATAACAGCGTAGAACGCCCACATAGCATAGCAACAACATTAAATAGTAATAATCACATATGATAAAAGAAACAGCAACAGAGTCTCAGATAATGAACAATTAAAACATTTTAGATAATCGTGACATCAATAAAACAATAGTATAATTATCATATAAATGAGTGCCAAATGATATGCTAACTCACTATGCCGACCCATAATGCATGTGCACTTCGTACTAAGATTTTCTATTCCATTTCAAAGATGAATGTTCCAGAAGATCTGTCCCCCTCAATGACAATCTACGCCGGACCACGAAGAGAATAGTGCTTTGTCGGGCCCGTAATGCGTTGCAATCGGTTTATCATGGCCAGGGGTATATAAAGTGATAACATCATCATGAAATGAACCACCACGCCTTACGCCCCCCATAGATCCATCAAGAATCACACTATCTAATTCTTGTTCATTCACCGCAAAAAGAATAGTGATTTATCGGGCCCGTAATGCGTGCAATCAGCTTTCACTGTGCCTTACGCCCCCCATAGATCCATCATAGATCACACTATCAATTCTCATTCATTCACTGGGTAAAGAATAGTGATTTATCAGGCCCGTAATGCATGCAATCAGTATACACTGTGCCTTACGCCCCCCATAGATCCTTCCATTGGATCACACTATTCAATTCTCATTCATAGGCTCATCCAACCTTTTGACAATCATCGACTGAGCAAATGTTCAATGCATGTTGACTTCATGCACAATCATGCCTATTTCACATTAACACTTTTCCATCATATACCACAATTTGGCCAATTTAAGCATCAATAGAATTCTAGTCCCAAACACGGACCCACAATAGTACAGTATTAATTTCTCAAGAATGATAGCACACTTTTAGAGGTTTATTTCAGGTTTCACTTTAATTAACATCTCTTATGAATTCATTCTCTAAAGGGATTCTCTTGAAGTCCTTATTCAATCTTGGTTCCTTTAGATTAGTCAAGCCCTTCAATCTAATCAAATCATGCTTACTTGAAACTACTCTAAGGTTTTACAAGTCTCACAAACTCTCTTGTTCTTCCCTTATGTTCAAAATCATTCTAATCGATAAGATAAGGTCATATTCTTTATTCTTTTCATTTTATGAACTCTTAACGAATCTAGAATTCTCTAATGATCTAAGTCTCCATTTTAGCACTACATTTTGTGGCATTTTGCCTTAAGAATCCGTGACCCTCATTATAACAAAGTCTAACCCTTTTTCCTTAACCACAAGGTTAATCACTTATCATTTAATCACTTAAGACCCAAGGTTGCACAAGGATCACAACTTAAACCAATAAAACTCCTTGAGGCTGTAACACCCCAAAATTTATTTATTTTATTATAAATATTTATTTTATAATATTTGTGATTTTTTAGAATTTTTTTGGATTTTTCTGAGAATATAGAATATTTTAATATTATTTCTCATTTTACGTGCAAACTGAACGGAGACGGGAAAATGAAATTTTTTTCTCGAGAACCTTGATTTATGGAAACGTCGACAGGGGATCTTACTAAACTTGAGGTTGGACACGGTTTACAAGATTTCACATTTTTTAAGAAAATTTAACAGACAAAATAACAAAACGCAGTGTAAAATTTACCTGTCAGATAAATTAATACTGACTTCTGTTGAATATTGTAATTATCCATTGGATAATAACATGTAATAAAAACTCTATCACATTGTTTTAATGCAATCCACTTTATGTCTAATTAAGCTCACTTTAATTCAAATTTTATACCCTGATTAAGAAGCTTCTTTGAGAAGCTTTGGCCAAAAGACCACCTTGCCCTTGGCTTACATGAGAAGCCACAAATTTCCCTCTCTTTCTCCCCTCAATGCTGCAGCTTACCCATGCCCCAAAGGAGGGAAATGTGACTTAGCACACTTAACCTAACACTCACAAAATATCCTCACTTTAACGTATTCACTTCTCTCTCTAAAACTTCATCTTCTTCATTTCATCCTTCTCTCTACACTTCTCCATAGCTACGGTTTGCAGCCCCCATCCTCCACCATTTTCCTTCACTTTTCTCTTCACAAATACCATTTCCCTACTCACCTCCATCTCCTCTACATCTTTTATTTAGAAAATTTCTTCAAAAACCCAACCTTTCTCCATTGCCTTCCAAGACAAAATCTCCATCTTTGAGGTAAAGCTTCCACCTTGCTTCTCATTTCTCTTCATTTTCGGACTCTAGGGTCTCATTGGAGACTAAAGATCCATTCTTTTCCATGCTTAACATTGATTTTTGATGATGGAAATTCCTAGGGTTCTTGGAGCCTTGAAACCGAATCCTCAAAGGCCTTGAAGGAGGTCATTTTCATTGTTCTTCCTTAGGTAAGAGGGAGACTACTCACTTCAACTAATAATGGTGGTGAGGGAACCCTTGTATGTTCATGTGTTTTGTGATTTTTGCTTGTTTATGTGTTTTTGGATTTGATTAAATTTTGATTAGTGATCTTGAGTATATTGGAAGTGTTGAATGAGTTGATCATGTTAGGGTTGCTAAATGGAAATTTTGGAGGTTCCTACCCTAGCATGATGGTCACGGTTTTGAGGGAATTTTTGGGTTGTGAATTTGTTTTGCACACAAATACATAAAGCTTATGAAATTAGTTGGTGAAGGATAACATTAAAATTGATGAATGGAAAACTTTGAGGATTTATTACCCCAAATTGATGCCACAGTTTTGGCATTGGAATTCAAGGAAATAGATTGATATTATGGGAAATGAAAGGTGAGTGATTAGATATAAATTAACTAATGCATAATGTGGTGGAAAAATTGAAACTTGAAAACCTAGAGAGGGCTACGGTTTTAGAGAGAAAATTTAGGTTTAAATGATGCCTTGGTGCATCTTTGGAAATCAAAGACTTAGAGACATGCATAATTCTTAATGAAGTGGAAGAAATAAAGTGGATAATAACATTTGGGAGGCTATGGTTTTGAAGGGTAATTCACCCTATAATTTTCATAATTGACCAAAGTTTAAGACTTGAAAATGTGAACTTGTGAAAATGGATAAGCTATGTATGATAACATATTGATATTGAGAATTGATTTATATGTTGTTATGAATCCCTATGTGGGTTAAATACTTGTTGATCATGTACTTGAGGATATCATGATGTGATAATGTTGAGAAATGAATATGTATGTATATATATATTTATATACTATTGTGGTATGCTTATGATAAATGCACCAATGATGATCATGCATGATTGAAATTGAGTCGTCATGCATACATGTTGTCCGTTGGATACTGTTAGAAAGGCTATGTGTGCCTAGGAGTTTGAATAACACCCATGTGCGGGTGCGAGTAGACTAAGCGTAGGGTCATAGTGGTTGGCCTTGGGGGCGTCGGGATGCGAGTGTCTCACAATAGACAGTGGTAGCTCCATTGGGGCCGTGGGATAGACCGATGCGACACACCGACGATCTTAACTGGGATGCTATCCTATATCACGATCAACTATCGAGGTGCCACGTATAAGCCAATTGCGCAAACATTTTTATGAGATAAAGTACACTATATTTTAAGGCTGACGATATACTGGCATTACTCCTTAATCATTCACTCCGAAAAATGTTTATATCTAGCTCCATGGAGTAAGAATTTTGGTACCTTTTTGAATTGTGAACTGTCAGTCACATGATTCATTATGCATGAGCATTTATAGTTGTGGAATATGTTTACTGTTATGATTGAAATAATTATTTGATTTCTTGAACTGATTGAATATCGGAAATATTGTTGTCATCTGCCTATTGATTAATAATATTTACTGTTATTAATTGTCATTCTGTGTTTACTGTTACTCTCTATTGTTACTGTAACTTGGGTGTATGAACTGTATTATATGTGGGCGTCCAGTGCCGTTTTGTTTTCTTACTGCCATCTTAGTAATGAAAGCTGGGTGTCTCACCTCTTTCTATACTTTCTCTATTTTTGTATTTTGTCAGATTGTGTACTCCTGAGAAGACATTCGTGAGGAAGACAAGGAAGCTCCTGAGTTTCCAGGCTTCTAGCCAGACTATGATTGAAGTTATCGAGGATGACGTTGCGCCCCTACGAATTTTTGGGCTATACACGACTCATTTTTCATGGAGGCCCTGACTGCTGGCACATTAATGTGCAGATGGACCATTGCGTGTACCATGGGGAGCTGACAGTGTCCTTGGCATGGGGTCGTTATGACGCCCCTGTTTTAGATTTTCATGCTTTTGTTTGGTTGGAGTTCTACATGCCTGTTAGGGACATGTGGGTTGACATATACTACACCCTACGTGATGACTCCTTTTTGTCCACTGCTCGGGCTCCTGCCCGTTGCTCTGTTGCTCTGATGGATGTTTCATTGGATGAAGAGGACCCCGAGGAGGACCCTTATACGGTCCCTTCTCATCAGTCTTAGGAGTTGATACTATTAGTAGCTATTGATGGCTAACCGACTATCTTTTTGGGGAAGCCTGACGTTCTGCTGTACATGCTGGGGTATATTTGTATAACTTTGGGTGGGCACATCTTTGTTTTTTTGTATATTTTGAAATATAACTAAATAGGCTTATGCATATAAGTATGGATATATATATATATATATATATATATATATATATATATATATATATATATATATATATATATATATATATATATTGTGTATGATTTACCATATGTTGAATTCTTTTATCGCGACTGTTCTATTTATTATCTTTATACGTAATGGATTTTTTTAAATCAACTTTTGACTCTACTTGGTAATGACATAATTTATAATAATTTAAATTAAACAAAAAAATAGTGGCAATTGCAAAGGATCTTAAATAACCGTAAAATGAACCGGGTCAACGTATTTAAAAATAGTCACTATTTTCCGCAGTTTAATTTAATTCGCATTATGTTTCAAAGTATCATAGTGTGACGTTCCTTCTTCGCGGTATTTAGAAAAAGGGGCGTTACAGAGGTCGTGAGCCTCCCAATGGTATAAATATAACTAATCTTTCCCACCACATTGTTAGTTACTTTCATTAAATTACTTAAGTTCCAAAGTTGCTACAAATTTAAGTCTTGAACCCTAACAATTATCTAAGAGGTCGTGGGCCTCCCAAAGGGTGACAACCCAAAGTTTTCCATTTCATTTCATTTGCTCTTTAACTCTTCAACACCTAAGTTCTAATCTTTACAAAATCACACCTCGAACACCTAAAAATTTGGCCTCTTAGCCGCGAATCCAAAAAGGCAAAGAACCCTAAAATTTCTCCACATAACAATCCAAGCAATCTAATATATTTTTACATAGTCATCAAGACATATAATGACAATCAATAAATCATACAAGTCAAAATAGCACAAAATCATGAAGAACCTCACAACCAAGAGAGCAATCCCACGTGGATTCCTCATCAACAACATAAAGAAAATGTTCCCTCACCACCAAGATAGGTTGAAGAGGATTATCTCCCTCTTACGTATTGAAGACAACACAAGAAAGCAAGCCTCTTGGTCGCTTGTGGAGATTTTCATCCTACACCTTCAAGAAAACCCTAAGGACATCAAAACTTACCAAAATCATCATCAAAGCTTAGAAAAGGAATCCTTGATCACCTAAGAGATCAAGAATCATGAAAATGAGGAGGAAAGGTGATAAAGCTATGAACTTTACCTTAAAGTCTCTAACTTTGAAGCTTGATGGAACAAAACGAAAATGGTGGATTTTGGTGATGGTCACAACATGAAAGTTGCCTAGAATGGTGTTTAGATTCAAGATCAAGAGTTAGTTGAAATTAAAGAAGATGGATGAGTGGTTTAAAGGGGTGAGGCCATGGAGATGGTGAGAGAATGGAGAAGAAAAGTGAGTTCCTTATAGGTGATTTCAACAAGAAAGGAAGATCCTCAATGGAAGTGTAGATTCAAGGATCAAGATGAGTTTAGCAAGCTAATGAAGATGGCCTCCCATGGTGGTGATTTTCGTGGAAGAAGAAGAGAGAAGGAGGAGAAAATGGTTGAGAGAAAAAGTGAGAGGAGAGAAATAGTAAAGAGAGAAAGTGATAGAAACTTTTGTGTGAAATGAAAATGTGATGTGTGGTTGAGAGAAAAGATGACAAATGGTCATCTTCTCCTTCCTCCAACCGTAGCCACACAAAAAGGGAGGAGAGAGGGATTGGCTTCTCCAACAAGCCAAGAGGAAGGTGCTACGAAGCTTCTTCTAAGCTTCTCCTACAAGCTAAGCTTCCACCTTTTTAAAAAGTCAAAGTGATGTGACATAAAGTGGATTTCCTTTGGATATGATAGGATTTCTACTACAAGCTATTACCCAATGGACAATTATTATAGATAGCAAAGTCAGTATTAATTGTCCAATGAATAATAAAATGTACAGTAATTTTTATTTTTATCTGATAAAAATCTTGAAAAACATAAAACCTCGTAAACTGTGTCTGGCATCGAGTTTAGTAAGATCCCCCGTCGACATTTCCACAGTTCAAGGTTCTCAGAGAAAATATCTCATTTTTTCGACTCCACTCAATGCGTACGTAAAACGAAGAATAATATTAAAATATTTCACGCTCTCAGAAAAAGGTGACGAGATACTAGTATGACTCCTTGATCATTCTCTCCGAATGTTTATGTCTAGTTCCATGGAGTAGGATTTTGGTACCATATACATTATGCATTGTTAGTCTTATATTTCATCTGGTATAAGCACTTACAACTGTTAAATTATTCCTTTTAATGTTGTAATGATTATCTGATTGTTGAATTGTTTACTGTCTGAGATATTATTGTTGTTTCCCTCTTTGTTGCTCATGTTACTATTACTTATGTTGTTTTTCTCTTATTGTTTATTTTATTATTACTATGAATAAATACATGTGTTGTGATGTTATGTGGGCGTCCATCGCCGTTCTATTTTCTTACTGCCGTATTGGTATTGAATGCTGGGTGTCTTACCTCTTTCTTATATATCTGTATTTCTGTTTCATTTGTTTGCTTTTGAGAAGACGTTCGTGAAGAGAAGGAAGCACCTGAGTTTTGCAAGGATGACCTTTCACGTCCGCATAGATTTTTGGGTTATGCGAGGATGACCTTTCACGAAGGTCCTGACTGTTGGTATATAAACTTATGCATGGACCGTTGCATCTACCGCAGGGAGTTGACGGTGTCACTAGCTTGGGGTCGATATGACCTGCCTGTTTTTTATTTTACTACTTTTGTTCACTTGGAGTTTTACCTACCTGTCAGTGATCTGTGGGATGATCTCTATTACACCCCACAAGAGGATTCATTGCTATCCACTGCTCGAGCCTCTGCTCAAAATTCGGTCGCTCCGATCATGATCTCATCTGACGAGGAAGACCCTGAGGAGGATCCAGCTACGGTTCCTTCTCGTCAGTCTTAGGGGTTGGTACTGTCGGTGGCTACTAATGGCTATCCGTATATTTTTTTGGAATGCCTGATGATTTGCTATTTTGATGGGTTGTATATTTTGTAAACATCTTGGGGTGGGTAAAGCTTTTGGTTTTTGTATACATAATGATGTAATTAAACAGGCTTGATATATATATATATATATAATGTGAATGTATGATTTTCTTTCTTGTTGACTTCTACTGTAACTATATTTAATTATTCGTTCTTAACAAAAAAAAATTGTATATACGCTACCCAATTATTATACATGTATTATTCGAAGGAGTTTATTTATTATAATATATAAATGAACCTGGTCTTAATTTAAGATTTTATTTATATATTTTCTGCGTTATATTTCACTTCATTATGGTGTGACGTTCCTTCTTCTCCTAGAAAAAGGGGCGTTACACAAAAGGTTCTTCAAAGATGAAAAGGCATCATCGCATTCCTGGGTCCATTCAAAGTTCTTCTCCTTTTTGAGTAGCTTGAAGAGGGGGAGAGATTTGTGGGCCGCTTTGGCAAGGAACCTTGTGAGAGCTGCTATCCTACCCATGAGCTATTGCACTTCTTTTATATTATGAGGGCTTCTTATGTCGAGTACGGCCTGACACTTGTTAGAATTAGCCTCGATTCCGCGATGAGTCATCATAAATCCCAAGAACTTTCCAGCACGGACCTCGAAGGCGCACTTTTCTGGGTTTAACCTCATGTAATGCTTCTGGACTTGTGCAAACACCTCTTCAAGGTCTGCCGTGTGTGATCCGCCCTGTGGAGTTTTCACTATCATGTCATTGATATAGGCTTCTAGCATCTTCCCCATTTATCTCTTGAAGACTTTGTTCATCATCCTCTAATAGGTGGCTCATGCATTTTTCAATCCAAAGGACATAACCCTATAGTAGTAGCTTGCCCTGTCAGTGATGAAAGTGATTTTTTCTTCGTCTCTAGGATACATCAGAATCTGATTGTACTCAGAGTAGGCACCCATGAATGACAGCCACCTGAAGCCTGAAGAGTTGTCAACCAATTCTTCACATTGGGGAGCAGATACGGATCTTTTGGATAGGCTTTGTTTAGATCCGTGTAATCCACGCACATTATCCACTTCCCATTGGATTTTTCACCAGGACCTCGTTGAATAACCATTTGGTATAAGCAATCTCCTTAATGAACCCATAACTTAACAATTTCTTTACCTGCTATTCAATAACCTATTACCTTTTAGGGCTGACCTACCTTTTCTTCTGAGCAACCGACTTCATATCTTCCCTGATGGACAAGCGGTGGCAGATGAAGGAGGGGTCGAGCCCCAGCATATCAGACGACGTGTAGGCAAATAGGTCCTTATTTGTTAACAATGGCTCAGTTAATTGTTGTTTCTCATCTCCTTCTAAGTATGCTCTAATCTTGGTAACCTGGTCCTACTGGGCTCCAAGTTGGAGAGGCTGTAATTCGCCTTCTAGCTAGGGTCTGGTACCACAGAGTTTTTCCCCTGACGTTCAGCTTGGTCATCAATATATTGACTTGATTCAAGACTGGGTTGGGATTGACTGACTTTCCCCTTCTAGGCGCCCTGTAGATCCTCAAGCTCTCGTTGTAGCATTTCTTGGTGGCCACTTGGTCGCCTTTAGCAGTAACCACCTCATTGTGCTTACTTAGAAATTTTATCACGAGGTGGGTGGTGGAAACAACAGCACCAAGAGCATTTAGAGAAGGGCGGCCTAAGATGATGTTATAAGCTAAAGGGCAGTCTACAACTAAGAACCTTACCTTGACCATCTTGAAAAGCTTAGAAGAACCTAGGGTCAAATGAGTTCATAGTACCCTACTGGGGTGATCTTTTCTCCCATGAAGCCTGTTAGTTCCTCATCATAGGGGGTCAAATCTGAGCGTGGGAGCTCTAACTTCTGGTAAAGATCTAGAAACATGATATCTATTGAGCTTCCTAGATCCACAAAAATTTGACGGACCTCGGCATTGGAAATAATTCTGGAGATGATGAGTGGATCGTCATGGTCTGGGATGATTCCGTCGTAGTATTGGTCTAAAAAGGTAATGGAGGGTGTCTTTCTTTCTACGGTGCTAGATTTGGGTTTGGAATGGGAGACGCTGAACACTGCCATCCTTAGTGCTTTCTTCCGTGCTCCATTTGACAGCCCTTCTCCAGTGAATCCTCCCGCAATGGTGTTGATTGTTCTGTTTGGCTCGAAACGATGATCATTGTTGTCATCAAGTAGAGTATCCCTATTCCTACCCTATCAGTCGTTGTTATCCTGGTGAGGTGGAGTCTGGGATCTTTTCCTCGGACTTCGGTTCCTTCTTCTATGAGGAGGAGATGGTCGTTTGTCATTCCTATGTCCACCACGATACTCATCATTTTGGGCATGGAGGATGTATTGCTGCAATCGTTCGGCCTTGATCAAGAACTCAATGGCGTCGCGCGGCTAGTAACAGTCTTCAGTATCATGGCCATAACCTTTATGCCATGCACAGTACTAGGAGTGGTCTTTTTGCTTGTGCTTTTTAATGGGAGGCGGCCTCCGGATGTTCTGAAACTCAGTCTACATGACCTCCCTCAAGATTGTTTCTCGGGGAGTGTTAAGAGGAGTATAATCAGAATATCTTCTTCGGGGTGGACTACCTTTGTAATGTCTAGACCGTGAGGAATCGTGATTAGGCTTCTGATGAGGGAGCTCATCTTTAACCCATCTCCTCTGGTCCTCTATTGCTTCCTCCAGGTTGACATACTTCTAGGATTGTCTCTGGAACTCACCCAAATTTTCTGGCTTCTTTTTTACTAGGGATGCGAAAAACTCAAATCCCACTTGGAGGCCGCTTCTGGCATAGTGAAGGGCTATTTTGTCGTCAAAGTTTTCCACGTTGGTGCATGTAACACCTCTTAATTTAATAACCACAGCATAATCGTCATTATTGCCACGTCACTAAATCAAGACGCGCTACAATTTACAACAAGTCTGAAAATTTTAATCATTGTGCATATATAAAAAATACGAGCCATGACATGTAATATATATATATAGTACCCAACCATTCAGAATACAACCACCTAAATGAAACATATTTCTTATATAATGTATTTGTCCTTAACACGAAACATAGTACTTACATATTCAAATAAAAGATAACGGGTACCAAAGCACAAAAGGGAAAGTAGTAACCCTGGGATAGGTACTACTAGCAGACAAAGCTGCAACCCTAAATATATGTGACGCTTAGAGTCATAGTTGACAAGACAAGCATCAATGCCCCCATGAAGTTACGCCCGTGCGTGACTGAAGAAATCTCGTCCAGACACCACATTGAAAATAGTGAGTCAGCCCGATCCGATCAGCAAGGGTGTGATCCCTTTTCATCTTCCTCACGATCTTTTATTAAATATAAATATAAAACAAAAATACATTAGTACAGGAAAGAGGTGAGATATCCTACTTACATTACCAATTATGGCAATAAAGAAACAGAACGGCGCAGAGCGCTCACATAGCAGAGTAATAACATTTAAGCAGTAGTAATCACATACGGTAAGAGAAAACAACAACAGAATCTCAGATAATGAACAATTAAAACATTTTAGATAATCATGATATCAACAACACAATAGTATAATCATCGTATAAATGAGTGCCAAATGATATGTTGACTCACGATGCATGTCCACTTGGTACCAAGATTTTCTATTCCATTTCAAAGATAAGCATTCCACGAGTGTCTGTCCCCCTTGATGACAGTCTTTGCCGGACCACGAAGAGAAAAGTGCTTGTCAGGCTAGTGATGCGTTGCAATCGGTTTATCATGGCTAGGGGTATATAAAGTGATAACATGATCACGAAATAAACCACAGCGCCTCACAGTCCTCCGTGAGATCCATCATAGATCACACTATTCAATTCTTGCTCATAGGCGCATATAGCCTTTTAACAGTCGTCGACTGAGTAATTTGTTCAACGCATACTGATTCAATGCATAATCAATGCATCTAACTTTTTAACAGTCATTGACTGAGTAAATTGTTCAATGCGAATATGCATAACTCAAGCCATCATGGTACTGTCCCCAATGATATTAAACAATCGCTCATACAATTGTCTAATACCATTATTATCAATGATATTACATAATCGCCCATATAATTATATAATAACACTGATCCACCCGATTTCAGCACATCGACACAACAACCAACCATGTGTGATGCTCAATGCATGTTGACTCTATGCACAATCATGCATATCCAACAATAATGATATATTTCTCATACATGCCACAATTTGGCCAATTTAAGCATCAACATAATTTTAGTCCCAATTACGGACCCACAATAGTATAGTATTAAATCCCCAAGGGTAACAACACACTTTTAGAGGTTTATTTTGGGTTCCACTTTAATTAACATCTCTTATGAATTCATTCTCTAGAGGGATTCTCTTGAAGTCCTTATTCAATTTTCATTCCTTTAGGTTGATCAAGTTCCTTAATCTAATGAATTATGCTCACTTAAAATTACTCTAAGAGTATACCAATTCTCTTGTTCTTCCCTTATGTTCAAAATTGTAACATCCTGAAAATTAATAATTTCATGACAAATAATCATTTTAAAATATTTATGATTTTTGGGAATTTTTCTAGATTTTTCTAATAACGTGGAACATTTTAATATTATTTTTCATTTTACGTGCACACTGAGCGGAGTCAAGAAATGAGATATTTTTCCCGAGAACCTTGAGCTATGGAAACGTCGACGGAGGATCTTACTAAACCCGAGGCCAGACACGGTTTGTGAGATTTCATGTTTTTTAAGAAATTTTAACAGATAGAATAATAATCGCTGTGTAAATTTTATCTCTCAAATAAATTAATACTGACTTCGGTCAACTGTAACAATTGTCTACTAAATAATAACATGTATTAAAAACCTTATCACGTTATCCAAAATCTGCTTTGTGTCACATCCATTAGCTTTATTTTCAAAAGAAAGATTGATTTAATCCAAGCTTGTAAAAAGGGAAGCTTCCAAGAAATTTCCTCTAATTACACATTTCTCTCTCTTCCCTCCCCACTCATTCCACGACCGACACACTCTTTTGAGGGAGTCAAAAGTGTTTTCTCACTTTTATCACCTCATTTCCATTTCAAATACACAAAAATACTTAACACTTTTCTCTCTTCTCCTTCTCTTCAAACACTCTTATCTTCTTCTCTTCTTCTTCCTTCCCCACGATGCACACACACATTGGAGATCATCTCCATTGTTTGCTAAACAAATCACATTCCTTGTTTCCTTCCACCATTCCAAGGTCATTCTCTTTGGTGGTCATCCCTTGGTTCTTCTTCTTCTTCTTCCATTTTCCACCATTGAAGCCAAAGCTTGAAGCTTTTGAGGTAAAGTCTTCACCTTTCTTCCATTTTCTTCTCATTTTCGTTTTTCTTGGTCACCTATGTGATCAAGAACTCTTCTTTCCATGATTTGAGTGGACATTGTGGAAGTCACTCACATTAGTGTTTTCTTGAAGGAGGAAAATAAAAATCAAGAGCAAAAAAGAGTAGCACCATTGTGTTGTCTTCAAATAGGTAAGAGGGAGATGATCCTCTTCAACCAATTTTGGTAGTAAGGAAATGTCTTGTGTGGGTTGTTATTGATTGATGAATCCATGTATGGATTTCTCTCTTTGTTATGCTATTTTTCTACCTTTTTCACAATGGTGTATTTGGTTGGATTTGTATGAGTTATTGACTGCTTTTATGTGATTTTGGATGTATATTTGAGTTAATTTGATGTTAAGAATGTTATGGATTGATTTGGTATGAGTTTAGATGGCTTAAAGACCATTTTCTGCAAGTTTATGCGTGGTAATCGATTACACAGCATCTGTAATTGATTACTATGCCTTTGGAGTTACAAAATTGTGTTTCTGGGAATCACGTAATTGATTACATACTGTCTGTAATTGATTACGGAGGTTCTGTCTAGCTGGTAATCGATTACCAAAGTTGTGTAATCGATTACCAGGTCCCAGGAGTTACGAATCGTGTTTCTGGGAAGTTATGTAATCGATTACATTCAGCCTGTAATTGATTACAGAGGTTCTGTCGAGCTGGTAATCGATTACCAGAGCCATGTAATCGATTACCAGGATCCTAAAATAAGATTTTGAGCTGAAAATGATGAAAACATGGTTTCTTATCTCTTATAACTCAAACATAAATCTTAAACCCTAGATTCAAGGATTTTATTTCACTTGAATGTGATAGGATTATATGTCCAAACCAATGATGGAGAAATGATTTTGAAAACTGAAATTTTTGGATCCATAATATGGAAATTATGGTATGTGTGGATCGATGGACATGTATATGTATTGATATTGAATTGTTTGATGCAATTGTGAATTCCTATGTGAGGACCAAGTACTTGATGACATATGATATATTGGTGATAAGAAATGACGATATGCCATTGAGGCAATGCTTTTGATATGATGTATTGACATTGAGAAATTAATACTATATTATTGTGGGTCCGTGTTTGAGACTAAAATTATATTGATACATAAGTTGGCCAAATTATGACATGTATGAGATATATGTAACATCCCGAAAATTTATAATTTTAGGATGAATAGTCGTTTAATAATATTTGTGATTTTTGGAAATTTTTCTAGATTTTTCTGAGAACGTGGAATATTTTAATATTATTTCTCATTTTACGTGCACACTAAGCAGAGCCGGGAAAATGAGATATTTTTCTCGAGAACCTTAAGCTGTGAAAATGTCGACGGGGGATCTTACTAAACCCGAGGCCAGACACAGTTTGCGAGGTTTCATATTTTTTGAGAAATTTTAACAGATAAAATAATAATCGATGTGTAAATTTTATCTATCAGATAAATTAATACTAACTTCGGTCAACTGTAACAATTGTTTACTAAGTAATAACATGTATTAAAAATCCTTACCACATTATCCAAAATCTACTTGTGTCAAATCCATTAGCTTTATTTTCAAAAGGAAGATTAATTTAATTCAAGCTTGTAAAAAGGGAAGCTTCCAAGAAATTTCCCCACTATTTCATTTCTCTCTCTTCCCTCCCCACACTCCTACGGCAGAGGCCATTTTGGGAGCCAAATATCCCCTTTTCACATTCTCACTTTTATCACTTCACTCTCATATTTCAACACACAAAAACACCTAACATTTCCTCTCTTCTTCTTCCTTCTCCACGGTGCACACACACACATTGGAGACTATCTCCATTGTTTGCTAAATAAGTCACATTCCTTGTTTCCTTCCACCATTCCAAGGCTACTCGCTTTGGTGGTCATCCTTTGGTTCTTCTTCTTCTTCTTCCATTTTTCACCATTGAAGCTAAAGCTTGAAGCTTTGAGGTAAAGTCTTCACCTTTCTTCCATTTTCTTCTCATTTTTGTTTTTCTTGGTCACCTATGTGACCAAGAACTCACCTTTCCATGGCTTGAGTGGACATTGTGGAAGTCACTCATATTAGTGTTTTCTTGAAGGTGAAAACGAAAATCAGGAACAAAAAGGAGCTAACATCCTTGTGATTGTCTTCATTTAGGTAAGAGTGAGATAATCCTCTTCAACCAATCTTGGTAGTAAGGAGATGTCTTGTATGTTGTTGTTATTAAGGGAATCTATGTGTGGATTTCTCTTTTTGTTATGATTGTTTTTCACAATGGTGTATTTGGTTGGATTTGCATGAGTTATTGTCTGCCCTTATGTGATTTTGGATGCATATCTGAGTTAACTTGATGTTGAAAATGTTGTGGGATTGATTTGGTTTGAGTTTGATGGCCTAAAGATCATTTTTCCGCAAGTTTATGTATGGTAATCGATTACACAGCATCTGTAATCGATTACCAAGCCTTTGGAGTTACAAAATCGTGATTCTGGGAATCACGTAATCGATCACATCCTACCTGTAATCAATTACAGAGGTTCTGTCCAGCTGGTAATCGATTACCAGGGATGCGTAATCGATTACCAGGTCCCTGGAGTTACAAATCGTGTTTCTGGGAAGCTATGTAATCAATTACAATCAGTTTGTAATCGATTACAGAGATTCTGTCGAGCTAGTAATCGATTACCAGAGTCATGTAATCGATTACCAGGATCGAAAAAAATGAAATTTTGAGCTGAAAATGATGAAAACATGGTTTCTTATCCCTTGTAACTCCAACATAAGCCTTAAACCCTAGATTCAAGGATTTTATTTTACTTAAATGTGATAGGATTATATATCCAAACCAATAGTGGAGAAATAATTTTGAAAATGGAATTTTTGGATCCATAACATGGAAATTGTAGTATGTGTGGAACGAGGGACATGTATATGTATTGATATTGAGAATTGTTGATGCTTAAATGGGTCAAATTGTGACATGTTATGGAAACTGTGTATTGTGAAATATATGTGAACATATTGAATATACATGATTTTGCATGGAGTCAACATGCATTCGACATTTGCTCAGTCGATGACTGTTAAAGGGCTGGATGAGCCTATGATTATGAATTGAGTTAACGCATTGAACAATTTGCTCAGTATATAACTGTTAAAAGGCTGGATGAGCCTATGATTATGCATTGAATCAGTATGCATTGAACAAATTGCTCAGTCGATGACTGTTAAAAGGTTGTATGGGCCTATGAATGCGAACCGAATAATGTGGCCAGTGATGGATCTATGAGGGGGCGTAAGGCGTGGTGTATACCGATTGCACGCATTACGGGCCCGACAAATCATTATTCTTTACATAGTGAATTATTGAGAATTGAATAGTGTGATCTATGATGGATTTGATTGAGGACCGTAAGGCACAGTGTATACCGATTGCTTGCATTACGCGCCTAACAATCACTAATCTTTTTATGGTAAATGAGCGAGAATTGCATAGTGTGATCCCGTGGTAGGATCTGATTAAGGACCGTGAGGTACGGTGGTTCATTTCATGATGATGTTATCACTTTATTATACCCTTAGCCATGATAAACCATTGCAACGCATCACGCGCCTGACAAGCACTATTCTCTACGTGGTCCGGCGTAGACTGTCATTAAGGGGGACAGATCTTCCCAAACGTTCATATTTGAAATGAAATAGAAAATCTTGGTACCAAGTGCACATGCATTGTGAGTCGACATTGAGAGTCTGCATATCATATGGCACTCTTTCATATGACAATTATATCATTGTGATATTAATGCCATGATTATCTGGAATGTTTTAATTGCCCAATATCTGAGACTCTGTTGACTGCTTAAGGTAATATTTATGTTACCAGTTATTGTTGATTCTTACTGCTATGTGTTGTTGTCCTGCTCTTATTATTCATTCTATTGTCACTGTTGATTAATATAACTACTGAAATGCTATGTGGGCACTCTGCGTTGTTCTGTTTCTTTACTGCCATAATTGGTAATATAAGTAGGATGTCTCACCTCTTTCTTGTATTCTTGTACTTCTGTTACATATATATTTGATAAAAGATCATGAGGAAGAAGATGAGGGGCCACACCTTTGCTGATTGGATTGGGACAATTCATTATTCTCGATTTGGCATCTGGACGAGATCCTTTCGGTTACATACGATTACAACTTCGTGGGGGCATTGATGCCTGTCGTGTCAACTGGGACACCGAGCGTCACGTACATAAAGGGTTGCGGCTTTGTCTGCTAGTAGTACCTATCCCAAGGATTACTACTTTTCCCCATTAGTGTTTTGTTTCCGCTATATTCTACTTGACTAATGTTAGTACTATACCTTGTGTTATCAGTGATTTGTGTTAAGAATGACTTATATATATACATATACAGAATATGTATTTATTTCAGTGGTTATGTATAAAATGGTTGGGTACTAATTATGTTTCATTCGAGGCTCCTACTTTCTATTTATGCATAATGGAAATAACTTAAACTTTGAAATTACTGTAATTGGAACTGTGACACGCCTGGATTTAGTAACTGTGGTATAATGACGATTGTGTTGTGTTTGTAAGATCTAGGTGCGTTACACTAGGTGGTATCAGAGCAGTTCATCCTGTTGAGCCAGGGTATGGACTTGCTATGTTTAGGCATATTAGAATTTTGTCTATTGTGCACTTCCTTGTCTCTTGATTAAGATGATGAGAAAGGAATGCATGGCTTGCCGTAGGTTGAATGTTGGTAGCTACTGTTATACAGTTGCATAATATTGAGGACTGGCCTACTCAATATGTAATGTTTTATGTGTACAGGAAATTATGACTTCACCGAGGCATACTGTACTAAGAAAATAGGAGTTCTTTTTTGTAAGGAGATCAAAAGGTTTTGGAAAACTAATCTTCTGGAGAAAGAAATAACTGGTGTAAGTTTAATTCGAGGAGCTGTTTGGTGGTTGATGATCATATATTTTATACATTAATAAACCCTCATTTTTAGTCATTTACACTCTCCATGTACTTAATTGATTAAGCCTAGTTATGTTTTGTAAGTTTGGACTCAAATTGGACTTAATTGATTTTTTTAGCACTATTTTGGTCTTACGCTGTTTCTATATTTCGGCCATATCTTGAGTTTTAAATGTCTGATAATTATGAATTTTACCTTGTAGGAAAGATAAGAGAGAGCTCTACAACTTTGATGAAGAGCTCAAAGTCTCAATCAGACATCTAGTGGAGCTAATTGGGCTTGGAAGACAGAACACGAGTTTTGTGTCTGAAACCTGAATAGTGTATAGTAATCAGAGCATAACTCGGGCTGCAAGAATTATCTTGGGCTGAAATTTGGACATTTGAAATTAAGACCCAGATCTAAAACTTTCATGTTGAACACAAAACTTGATTCGGGCTCCTTGATGGTGATATTGGGTCTGAAAGTCAAAACAGAGGTGTTGAAACTGGGCCTGAACAGTTTGTAGTAATTGGGTCATATCTTGGGCTGTAGGACGAATTTTTAGGTGATTCTAGAGCCATTGGAAAGCTTAGACAATTTCCTAGAACTTTCATGAAGACCACTTGGCTCGAAAATGACGAAATCAATGACTTAAGTAATGAATGATGTCGGAGACAAGAAATCTCAATGATTTTCACTCTTATCCTCACCATTTGGCATTCTCCATCATTCATCCACTCATCCCACCTACCCCTAATCAGCCCCTTTGTCATTTTGTATCCCTAATCCTCTATAAAATGCACCATTGGCTGACCATTTGGAGAACTGGGTGTGAGGCTTAGTTTGTTACAAGTTATGGTTATGCTTGTTTCTTGTTTTACTTTGTTGTAATTTTCTCTTGTTCTAAAGTGAAGCTATGTTCATCTTTCTCTTCTTCTCTTTTTCTTTCTTCTTATCCATGAGTAACTAAATCTTCATCTTGCTTGGGTGAAAGAGTGAAGCTCTTGGTAATGAAATAAGGTTAGATTATTTTATTTTTTGTGCTTAAATGATATATTATTAAATGAACATTATATGTGTTGTATTTTGTTTCCAATCAATTTAGAAACCTTCTTTGTTAATGGAGATCTTGATTTATTGTAGACAATAGGATTGGCACAGTGAATGCTTGAACTCATTTACAAATGTTGGTAGATAATTAAAGGATTCATAATATGATTGCATATATAATTGAACTTTGAATGTTACATTTTTCGATTGAAACCTCTGTTGTGTGTGGATTTCAATTGAGTTATAAAGAGAAATAATCTTACCTTTAATTTATTACCAAGAGTGGATCTCCTAACCCAAGCAAGCCCTTAAATTCATTTGTGAACTTGTTTTATTACTTTTGGTGTTGTGACAAATCCTCTTCTTACCTCATTTAATTTTTCTTCATCAATTCCCTGTGGATCGACCTCGGACTCCCGAGAAATTTACTACTTGAGACAACTCCGCACTTGGGTTTGCATCCTTAAATCCCGCAATCAAGTTTTTGGCGCCGTGCTGTCGGGGACTTGATTTGAAGTTTTGATTTAATGAGGTTTGTTTTCTTTAATAAAATCTATTCTCTCTTCTCCTCACCGGAGCAAAAGATCGGCTTGCCGATCCTTCGCTTTACTAACTCTCTAACTTACTAACTTGCTAACATACTAACTTTCTAACTTTTATATTTATGTTATTTATTTTTGCTTTTTAAATTTTTTTATTTTATTTTTGTCATTTTTTTCGTCATGGGTGTAACTCTCCCTTTTATTTTACGCACTAATTTAGTGGGAAAAACTCTCACTTTTACTTTTCTGTTATTTATTTTCCGCAATCTAACTTAATAAAATAATATTTCTTCTTCTCTTCTCTTTCACGGCTTTGTGGGGCTCTGTCACTCTCCGGTTTTCATATTTAAATTTACTTTCTGCACTTTATTTTTTGTATTTTTAATTTTCGCATTTTATTTTCCGTATTTTATTTTTCGCACTTTATTTTTCACTTTATTTTTATTTTTATTTTTGGGTAGTTGGTTTATTACCCCATCCCTATTAATATTTAATGGTGGGTGACACCACCAGCTTGTACATTATTTTTTTGTTTATTTATTTTTAGTTATTTATATATTTATGCTTAATTGGTATCGTGATTTAAATTCTATTCGTTTAGTTAAAATTAATTCTGGTACTTTATATATTGACTTGTTTGAATCACAATCACACACAATTGATACAATGGCTAACAATAAAAGTATACATGATGAACATAAAAATCAACCGTTGCGAACCATGCGTGAATATTTGTAACCACCTCGAAATTCTAGTCCATCATGTTTTATTTTTCCAATCAATGCCAACAATTTTAGATTCAAACCAGGTATGATTTCTTTACTTCCCAATTTTCATGGTTTAGAATCTGAAAGTCCATATTTACATTTGAAAGAATTTGAGGAAGTATGTATTGCCTTCAATGATCAAAATTGCACTGAAGAGATTGTTAAGCTTAAATTGTTTCCTTTTTCTTTAAAAGATAAAGCAAAATCTTGGCTTAACACTTTGAAACCAAGATCAATTGGCACATGGCAAGAAATGCAAGGTGAGTTCTTAAAGAAATTTTTTCCAACACATAAAACCAATGCTTTGAAAAGACAAATCCAAAATTTTTTCCAAAATTCAAATGAAGCATATTTTCAATGTTGGGAACGATTTAAAGATTTGTTAAATTCTTGCCCACATCATGGTTTTGAAAAATGGCGCACTATAAGCTTCTTTTATGAAGGTTTAACTCCTGAAACTAAACAATTTGTGGAAACAATGTGCAATGGTGAGTTTCTTGATAAAGAACCTGATGAAGCTTTAGACTATTTGAACTAGTTGGCTGAAAATTCTCAATCTTGGCATAGTACTAACACTTCTGAAAATTCAATTAGATCTAATCTTGCAAGTGCTAATAAAGCTAAATATCACCTTAGTCAAGAGGAAGATCTAAATGCTAGGTTTGCCAGTTTAGCCAAAAAGGTGGAAGCCATGGAAGTAAGAAAAGCAAAAGAAATCAAATCTGTACAAAATGAAGAAATTTGTGGCATTTGTGATGACTTAGGGCACCCAACACATGAATGTCCTAACATTCCTATTTTTAAAGAAGTTGTACATGAGCAAGTAAATGCAATGAATAATTTTAAAAAGCCATTTACTTCTTCTTTTTCAGATACATACAATCCGGGATGGAGAAATCACCCGAACTTCACCGGAGGAACAATACTCGATCAATTCATGCAACCACCACCTCCTCGTGCACAACAGACTCTCAAAATTCTCAAGGATATGCACCTTATGTCCCACCATATAGGAAAAACCTTGAGGAAACACTGCATGCATTCATAGAAAAGCAAGAGGTCATTAATAAACAAAACAATCAAACCATGAATGACATAAAAGACACTCTTGCTAAACTTACTTCATCTCACCATTCATGAGAAAGGAAAATTTCCTTCTCAACCTCAATCAAATCCCAAGGGTCAAGATCAGATCTAAATGAGGGAGTTCGAAAACTAACAAATGGACCAAGTCCAACATCGGTGATAACTCTTAGGAGTGGAAAGGTTGCTTTGAAAAGCAAATCCCGAATCTTGTGAGAAAGAAGATGAACCAATTCCCCAAGAAAATCAAGAAGTTGACCAAAAGGCGACCAAACTCTCACCACCTTCACCCCCATTTCCTCAAGCATTGAAAAATCCAAAGAAATTGGACCATAACACTGGAATTTTTGAAATTTTGAAACAAGTAAAGATCAATATTCCTCTGTTAGATGCTATCAAACAGATTCCTTCTTATGCCAAATATTTGAAGGACTTGTGCACAGTTAAAAGCAAACTAAATGTGAAAAAGAAAGCATTTTTGGCTGAACAGGTAAGCTCCATTCTTCAGAATAATAATGCGTTGAAATATAAAGACCCTGGTTGTCCTACAGTTTCATGCATTATTAGAGAACATAAAATTGAAAAAGCTTTACTTGATCTTGGTGCTAGTGTCAATTTGCTTCCATATTCACTTTATCGAACTCAACTTGGGTGAGTTAAAACCAACTTCTGTAACTCTTCTACTTGCCGATAGATCAATTAAAATTCCAAGAGGAATAGTGGAAGATGTGTTGGTTCAAGTTGATAAATTCATATATCCTGTGGATTTTATTGTCTTGGATACTGAACCTATGGTTGATAGTTGCAAGTCAATTCTTGTTATCTTAGGTCGTCCATTTTTAGTAACATCAAATGCTTTGATAAATTGCAGAAATGGAGCGGTGAAGCTAACATTTGGAAACATGACATTGGATCTCAATGTTTTTAACATGTGCAAGCAACTACAGGAAGTCCTTGATGAAAATGAGGAAGTTGAAGGAATTGAAGCCATTATAGATGATCATCTTCAAAAAAGGAGTTCTTCTGACCCGTTAGAAGTTTGTTTAATTAATTCATTTGATTTGCTTGATTGTACAGAGGAAATAGAATACAAAGGAAGAAAGCCAAAATTCGAAGAGCTAAAACCCATGAATGATAATGCTCATGAAGAAGTACCCATACCAGAACTAAAGTCATTACCTGCTGGGTTGAAGTATACATTTTTGGGAGAAAAGCAAAGTTTTCCTATGGTAATTTCCTCGTCTCTTACTGAAGAACAAGAAGGAAAGATGTCGCTTCAATGGACGCACCAAGATAGAAGGAAATTTCTGACAGAGGTGAAAATTTTTTATTGGGATAACCCATACTTGTTCAAACATTGTCCTGACCAAATTTTTCAGAGATGCGTGCCCGACAGTGAGGTAGGTAGTGTCATTAAATTTTGTCACTTAGAAGCATGTGGAGGTCACTTTTCTTCAAAGAAAATAGCTGCAAAAATCTTGTAGTGAGGATTTTTTTGGCCCACTTTATTTAAGGACTACTATACTTTTTGCAAAAGTTGTGAAAATTGTCAAAAGACAAATCCAATAAAATCCACAATCAAGACAATTTTGAGAAAATCTTTTGAAATTGGTCAAAAAGTTCTGCTTTATGATTCTCGCCTGCACCTATTCCCTAGAAAATTGAGATCTAGCCGGAGTGGTCCTTTTATTGTCAAACACGTGTATCCTCACGGGGCCGTAGATATTGTGAATCCTAGGAATGGTAATGTGTTTAAAGTTAATGGACAAAGGCTCAAACCATTTCTGAAAAAACCAAGTTGATGAGTTCTTTGTGTTGCCGGTTAAGTGGCGGATACGGTACTCCGTGACTCTCAAGTTGGTTTGTTTTTCAGTTTCCCAAAATAACTGAATTTTTCTTCTCCTTTAAAATGGATGTCATTCTTTCAAACTTGAGAAAACATTTTCCTTCTCTCCCTCAAAATGCTCTGAAAAAAATCTACAAAGTTCGATGTGAAAGATTGAGACTGTTAATGCACAAAGGTATGCTAGAAGATGTATGCTGGATAATTGAAGCAAAGGTCCGACTAGCAGGTGAGTCTTCAATTTCATTTGACTCATACATGCCAGGTCTTAGAAGAAGTTCATATTCTAAAAGGAGAAGAGCAAACAGGTTACAAGTCTATTACAAATGTGGACGATGGAATTGTAACATGCAATACCGTTCTTTGGGGATGGTTTCCGTAAATAGATCCTTCATTAAGAATGGACTGAGTAAGGAGTCATTAGATGATATCTTATTGACTCTTGAGACGCGTTCTTATGGATTGATACAGGGTGAAATTCTTAATTTGTGGAATCTCTTCAAGGATGAAGAAAAACGCTATAGTCTTGGGAATCTGACTCTAAAAGACCCTGTTTGCCAATTTATAAGAAAATTGGATGGGAAGCTTATCCTCGACTCATAGAAGGCGTTTAAGCCGTTACTGGATGTTAAACCAGAGGCAGATGTGAGCCATATCTACAACAATCTGTACATATCATCTTCTTCTTCTTCATGTAATCTTTAAAAAAAAAAAGAAAAAAAAATCAAAGAAAAAAAAAATGTTTGAACAAGGGCGATCCGGAAGGAGTACCATGGCTTTAATTAGTTGTGGAGCCCCAGCCTTTGGCTGACCCGTCATTGACTCGGGTGGACCTTTGTACGCTGTTCTTTAAAAATAAAAAGTTTGTGAGTGTCTACTGCACAGGTGACACGCAGTATAAAGATATGCCACTACTGCACTCATGACGCGCAGTATAAAGATACGCCATGAAAGCTATACATACAGGTATGTCATCATTTGCTATTATATCTCTTTTATCTTTGTATGATTTTGTTGTATTTTAGTTTTGGACAGACGATCCTTTGAGCATGGTCCTTCAGGGGTTTCTAGACTTCTTTACCCTGATGGTTTTCTTGAAGTCACAAAAAAAAAATCATTTACCTTTGATCTTTGATCCTGATTCAGCAATAACTCAGATAGATTGGTCAGCAGGAGGCAGTGAGGGAAACAGGATGAAAAAGGAGCCAGATTTGACACTTCGTTTAAAGCTTTCCTTTACTTTGGATTTATCATACTTTGTTTTTGTTTAAATTTGTGTCAGTTTTCTCCAACAGGTAATATCTTCTATCCTTTACTCATCCATATTTTAACATTGAGGACAATGTTGTGATCTAGTTAGGGGGAAGGATAGTTGACTACCAATTTTTCTTTTCTTTTCTTTTTTGGGAAGTATGATATGATTGTCATGGACTTATTAAACCAATAAATGATGGCAGAGTAAGGAGTAATTTTACTTCTGAGACGTATCTAAATTGGGAAGTATGTTTAGTGATATGACTATCAGAAACCTATTCTTAGTAAAACCAATTAGTGATGGCAGAGTAAGGAGTAAATTTTGGAAACAATTTATCACTCTTGAGACGCATCTTAGTTGGGCTAGTAATTAATTAGTATTGATTTATGGAAGTAACAAAGTTTTTGTCTTTTGATTTCCTTTGAAAGATTCAAGCGAATGCACTCTCACATCCTTGGAAGCAATTGAAATTCAGGAATCATAGCATGATTGAATAAATTATCTTCTTTCTTAAATTTCACATGCTTGGTTATGGATGTTGAATTGGTGGATTGAGAATGATAGAAATATGCCTTGTGAGATTTTGAGCCTATGATGAATGGATTGAATATCTATGCCATTATCTTCTTTCTTGTGTGATTTTCACTCATGGAATTGTTACTCTAGAACTTGCTTTGATTTTTTTTTAGGCTATATTTTCACATGCATACATTAATATGATTGAGGCATTTTGAAATAGCTACTTTGACCAAATAGCCATCTTTGTATATTTTCCATTGTGTAACCCCTTTAAACTTGTTTGACCATTCCTTGTTTTAAGCTCATTTCATCCTTCAAAAAAAAAAGAAAAAAAAGAGAAAAAAAATGTTTTTACCCAACCTTAGGGAATAAGTGAGCATTGACCTTGTTCTTGAAACAAGTGTGGGGGTGTGTGTGCAAAATAATCAAAAAAAAAAAAATTGACCACCGTTGCAATCAAAGGATTATCATAATAAAGGTGGATGCTTGGAAACAATAAGAAGAAAACGAGAATGTTCAAGTCTAACAATGAATTCAATTCACCAATTTAGGATTGATCTTCAACAAAACATTAGTCAAATATTGGTGATTGTCCTTTATGATGAATGTTCTCAAACATTTTCTCCACTCTAACTGTACCATAATGCTCTTTTATTCTCTTTGGTATTTATCTTTTCATATCCATATTATCTCCTCTCCTCTACCATGACCCCATTACAACCTTGAATAAAGTCCTCTTGATTTTTGTATGCATGTGTTTTGAGTATGGGAGAAGTAGAAGATAAGCAAGCTTATGGTAGTGCAATTGTTCATGGGTTGAATAGAGTGAAATACTTACCTTTTAAACACTTGAGAGATTGTGAGTGAATTGTGTGAGGATCTATCATTCTTGATTCATTCTTTTCAACGGAAGCTTCCTTGTTTGTTGGTTTGAGATGTGAAGAAATGTTACCTCATTTATGCTTTGATCCCTTGAATTTCTTATTGCTCTTCTTGCTTCATCGAGTCTTTTAGAGTTTTTAGCTTTTGAGTTTGTGTCATTTTTCTTTGTCTCCTAACTTTGGTCTTATGTGTTTTGCCCAGGAGTGCAAAAAGCTAAGTGTGGGGGAATTTGATGATAACATAGTTTATACATTAATAAACCCTCATTTTTAGTTATTTACACTCTCCATGTACTTAATTGATTAAGCCTAGTTATGTTTTGTAAGTTTGGACTCAAATTGGACTTAAGTGATTTTTTCAGCACTATTTTGGTCTTACGTTGTTTCTGTATTTTGGCCATATCTTAAGTTTTAAATGTCTGATAATTATGAATTTTACCTTGTAGGAAAGATAAGAGAGAGCTCTACAACTTTGATGAAGAGCTCAAAGTCTCAATCAGACATCTAGTGGAGCTAATTGGGCTTGGAATACAGAACACGAGTTTTGTGTCTGAAACCTAAACAGTGTACAGTAATCAGAGCATAACTCGGGCTGCAAGAATTATCTTGGGCTAAAATTTGGATATTTGAAAGTTAAGACCCAGATATAAAACTTTTATGTTGAACACAAAACTTGATTCAGGCTCCTTGATGGTGATATTGGGTCTGAAAGTCAAAACAGAGGTGTTGAAACTGGGCCTGAACAGTTTGTAGTAATTGGGTCATATCTTGGGCTGTAGGACGAATTTTTGGGTGATTCCAGAGCCATTGGAAAGCTTAGACAATTTCCTAGAAATTTCATGAAACCACTTGGCTCAAAAATGAGGAAATCAATGACTTAAGCAATGAATGATGTCGGAGACAAGAAATCTCAATGATTTTTCACTCTTATCCTCACCATTTGGCATTCTCCATCATTCATCCACTCATCCCACCTACCCCTAATCAGCCCCTTTGTCATTTTGTATCCCTAATCCTCTATAAAAGGTACCATTGGCTGATCATTTGGAGAACTGGGTGTGAGGCTTAGTTTGTTACAAGTTGTGGTTATGCTTGTTTCTTGTTTTACTTTGTTGCAATTTTCTCTTGTTCTAAAGTGAAGCTATTTTCATCTTTCTCTTCTTCTCTCTTTCTTTCTTCTTATCCATGAGTAACTAAATCTTCATCTTGCTTGGGTGAAAGAGTGAAGCTCTTGGTAATGAAATAAGGTTAGATTATTTTATTTTTTGTGCTTAAATGATATATTATTAAATGAACATTATATGTGTTGTATTTTGTTTCCAATCAATTTAGAAACCTTCTTTGTTAATGGAGATCTTAATTTATTGTAGACAATAAGATTGGCACAGTGAATGCTTGAACTCATTTACAAATGTTGGTAGATAATTAAAGGAATCATAATATGATTGCATATATAATTGAACTTTGAATGTTACATTTTCCGATTGGA
This sequence comes from Ormosia emarginata, assembly GCA_029884605.1. Classification (NCBI taxonomy): domain Eukaryota; kingdom Viridiplantae; phylum Streptophyta; class Magnoliopsida; order Fabales; family Fabaceae; genus Ormosia; species Ormosia emarginata. The sequence continues at coordinate 16,971,340 of JAQQTP010000074.1, read as the reverse complement.
ACCTCCGTTGTGTGTGGATTTCAATTGAGTTATAAAGAGAAATAATCTTACCTTTAATTTATTACCAAGAGTGGATCTCCTAACCCAAGCAAGCCCTTAAATTCATTTGTGAACTTGTTTTATTACTTTTGGTGTTGTCACAAATCCTCTTCTTACCTCAATTATTTTTTCTTCATCAATTCCCTATGGATCGACCTCGGACTCCTGAGAAATTTACCACTTGAGACAACCTGCATTTGGGTTTGCATCCTTAAATCCCGCAATCAGTGGTTGACAACTTGCAAGAGGTTACACCATAGGAGACAAAATGAAGAAGCTCAAGTTGGAGACTGTTAGGATCTGTGAATCGAATTTGTCTTGTTTGAATTGTGTGATTATATGTGTTTGACCTTCGAAAGGAGACAACATTGTTTGAATTAATTACGTTTGTTTTGTTGTATTATGTCTTTGTCCATCTTCAAAGAAAGTCGATGGCTCGTGGTAGAGGTACGCGTGTGGGCGCAGGACTAGACAATGGTAGCATGACTGCGACAGCATAAGAAATGCAGAGGATGGTTGATGTGATAACTCACCAGAATCTGAGGGCCGCACAACAGCGAGGACTGGAGGTTAAGGTCCTAAATCTGTTGAAGGAAGGTCAGACTTGGGATAACCTTGGACTCTAAAATCCCGAAGGAGAATGATAAAAAGGTCAATCGGTTTGAGCGGAAATCGTGTTCTCGATTGTTTGGGACGCAACAACAACATCCAGTTCATGAAGAAAGTGCTAGTGCCAGTGTATCCAGTCAGACCTCGACATCTTTACCAAAGCGTAAGAAATGCAGAAAGGAGCACCTAAAGAGGAATTGTACAATTGCAGGATTCATCTACTTTAAATGTGGAAAACATGGACACGTTTCTCGCAACTATAATCAAGCAAAGGCAGAGTATTCAGTCAATGCCGCAGGAGCTGTGGAACCACAGGCAAAAGGTAGAATTTATACATGGGTGGAACTAAGGTCTTTAAATTTGAAGATCTAAACAAGGGAAGTTATACTCCAAATGACGATCCCGTAATTGTACTGTATAATTCTGGGGGCAACCCTTCCTTTTGCAGTTTGTAACTGTATGGATCATTTGGATTCATCTGTGTTTTCATTAGCTTGACCCAGCTACTTTTGTTTTTACTACCAAGACTTGTCGTTGACGCTAAAGCCTGTTTGATCTGTCCTGTTTCTATTTAAGGTTGAATTTGTTGTTAAGTTGATTTGTATACCTAGGTTCACGCTGACTAGAACTTATGATTCTAGGACTAGATCGATTATTTTCCTAATTATATTCTGCTAGATCATCCCGATGAAAACCTTAGTGATTTTCGAAACTAGGACTTTTGAATTCGTAACGGCCAATAAAGTTAAAGCTTTGTGAGGAAAAGAACTCCAAGGATGCATGTTACCTTTTGTGGAGAACAAAAGAAAAGGGAATATGAATGTCGCTATCATAATCAATGAATTTTTTCAATGAGCGACAGTGCTGTCAGTTAAGGAGAAGAATGGAACTTCTCGATGAGATAAGGACTGTCACCAGTTGGATAAAATTACGATCAAGGAGGAGTATCCTCGGAGAAAGATGAACGATTCAATGGATCAGTTAGAAGGGAGTCGTTGTTCTCTCCAAGATAGACGTACATTTTGGTTATCATTAAATTCGTGGGAATTTGAGGACGTTCTCCAAAATAGTATTTCGAATGCACTATAGACATTATAGATATCTCGTAATGTCGTTCGGAGTAACATATGCTCATGTCGTATTCATGGATAACGTGAATTGGATCTTCCATCCTTACCTAGAACAGAATTATCGTTGTCATCGATGACGACATTCTGATCTATTCTCGAACATATGGAGAGACATGTTGGACACCTCGGTATAATTTTACAGACTTTGAAGGAGAAGAAGTGAATGCCAAGGTATCAGAGTACGAATTCTCGTTTGAGGAGGTTCAGTTTTGGATTATGAAATCCCAAATGGAGGAATTATTGTGGATTCACACAAGATTGAAGCAGTTCTTCAAAAGGAAAGACCAGAGACCGTATGGGAGATTTATAGCTGGTGGGATTAGTTAGTTGTTATCGAAGGAGTATCGATGGATCCTCCAAGATAGTAGGACATCTTACTCAGCTTACAAGAAGAGAATCAAAACTCTTATGGGATAACACACGTGAAGAAAGTTTTCCCAAGATTAAGGAAACATTCGAAGACTTGCCAGTTTTGGTCCTACCTGATTCCAATGAGACAATTGAAGTGTTTTGCGAGGCTTCACATCAAGGTCTAAGATGTGTATTCATGCAAAGTTGGGAAGTTGTGACTTATGCCTCGAGGTAGTTGAGGGTGCATTGAGAATTACCCAACTCATAACTTGGAGTTAGCTGTAGTTGTATTTGCTCTGAGAATAAAGAGACACTTTCTGTATGGGACAACGTTCAATGCCTATAGCAATCACAAGAGGCTGAAGTATTTGTTCGAAAAAAAGGAACCAGACAAGAGACAGAGGAGGTGACTAGGAATTTTGAAAGAGCATGATTTCTAACTTTAGTGTCATCTTGAAAAAGTAAACGTCATGGCGGACGCTTTGAATCGGAAACTACCTAATACCTTCATTATGATGGTCAAGAAGAAGGAATTAATAGAGTAATTCAAAGACAGGTGGTTGTCATTGGAAATGACACCAGATAAGGTATGTCTACATATAGTCGCTATTTCGAATGATCTATTAGGAAAGATTCAAGAGAAGTAGAACAGTGACCAATTTCTACAAGACAAGAAGGAGCTATTAAGACAAGGCATGGTGTCAGAATGTGAGGAAGGAACTCGACAGAATCCTGATGGTCATCCTTTGGTTCTTCTTCTTCTTCTTCTTCCATTCTCCACCATTGAAGCTAAAGCTTGAAGCTTTGAGGTAAAGTCTTCACCTTTCTTCCATTTTCTTCTCATTTTCATTTTTTTGGTCACCTATGTGACCAAGAACTCATCTTTCCATGGCTTGAGTGGACATTATGGAAGTCATTCACATTAGTGTTTTTCTTGAAGGTGAAAACGAAAATCAGGAACAAAAAGGAGCTAACATCCTTGTGATTGTCTTCATTTAGGTAAGAGGGAGATAATCCTCTTCAACTAATCTTGGTAGTAAGGAGATGTCTTGTATGTTGTTGTTATTGAGGGAATCTATATGTGGATTTCTCTCTTTGTTATGATTGTTTTTCACAATGGTGTATTTGGTTGGATTTACATGAGTCATTGACTGCCCTTATGTGATTTTGGATGCATATCTGAGTTAACTTGATGTTGAAAATGTTGTGGGATTGATTTGGTTTGAGTTCAGATGGCCTAAAGATCATTTTTCTGCAAGTTTATGTGTGGTAATCGATTACACAACATCAGTAATCGATTACCAAGCCTTTGGAGTTACAAAATCATGATTCTGGGAATCACATAAATGATTACATCCTGTCCGTAATTGATTACAGAGGTTCTATCTAGCTGGTAATCAATTACCAAGGGTGCGTAATCGATTACCAGGTCCCTGGAGTTATGAATCGTGTTTCTGAGAAGCTATGTAATCGATTACAATCAGTTTATAATCGATTACAGAGGTTTTGTCGAGCTGGTAATCGATTACAGAGGTTTTGTCGAGCTGGTAATCGATTACATGACTCTAGTAATCGATTACCAGGATCCAAAAATGATATTTTGGGCCAAAAATGATGAAAACATGGTTTCTTATCCCTTGTAACTCCAACATAAACCTTAAACCCTAGATTCAAGGATTTTATTTTACTTAAATGTGATAGGATTATATATCCAAACCAATAGTGGAGAAATGATTGTGAAAATGAAATTTTTGGATCCATAACATGGAAATTGTGGTATGTGTGGAACGAGGGACATGTATACGTATTGATATTGAGAATTGTTGATGCTTAAATTGGCCAAATTGTGACATGTCATGGAAACTGCGTATTGTGAAATATATGTGAACATATTAAATATATATGATTATGCGTGGAGTCAACAAGCATTAGACATTTGCTCAGTCGATGACTGTTAAAGGGCTGGATGAGCCTATGATTATGCATTGAACAAATTGCTCAGTCGATGACTGTTAAAAGGCTGTATGGGCCTATGATGCGAACCGAATAATGTGGTCAGTAATGGATCTATGGGGGGCATAAGACGCGGTGTATATCGATTGCACACATTACGGGCCCGACAAATCATTATTCTTTAGGCAGTATATTATTGAGAATTGAATAGTGTGATCTGTGATAGATCTGATTGAGGACCGTAAGGCACAGTGTATATCGATTGTATGCATTACGTGCCTGACAATCACTAATCTTTTTATGGTAAATGAGCGAGAATTGGATAGTGTGATCTCGTGGTCGGATCCGATTGATGACCGTGAGGCGCATTGGTTCATTTTGTGATGATGTTATCACTTTATTTCACCCCTGGCCATGATAAACTGTTGCAATGCACCACGCCCCTGACAAGCACTATTCTCTTTGTGGTCCGGCGTAGACTGTCATTAAGGGGGATAGATCTTCCGGAACGTTCATATTTGAAATGAAATAGAAAATCTTGGTACCAAGTGCACATGCATTGTGAGTCTGCATATCATATGGCACTCGTTCATATGATAATTATGTCATTGTGATATTGATGCCATGATTATCTGGAATGTTTTAATTGCCCAATATCTGAGACTCTGTTGACTGCTTGGGTTATTATTGAGGTTACCTGTTATTGTTGATTCTTACTACTATGTGTTGTTGTCCTGCTCTTATTATTCATTCTATTGTCACTATTGATGAATATAACTGCTGAAATACTATGTGGGCACTCTGCGTCGTTCTATTTCTTTACTGCCATAATTGATAATATAAGTAGGATGTCTCACCTCTTTCTTGTATTCTTGTATACTTTTTATATATATATATATATATATATATATATATTATATAAAATATATATATATATATTTGATAAAAGATGTGAGGAAGAAGATGAGGGCCCCACCTTTGCTGATTGGATTGGGACGATTCATTATTCTCGATTTGGCATCCGGATGAGATCCCTTCGGTTACGTATGATTGCAACTTCGTGGGGGCATTGATGCCTGTCGTGTCAACTGGGACACCAAGCGTCACGTATATATGGGGTTGCGGCTTTGTTTGCTAGTAGTGCCTATCCCAAGGATTACTACTTTTCCCTTTTAGTGTTTTGTTTTCGTTGTATTCTACTTGACTAATGTAAGTACTATACCTTGTGTTGTCAATGATTTGTGTTAAGAATGACTTATATATATACATATACGAAATATGTATTTATTTCAGTGGTTATGTATAAAATGGTTGGGTACTAATTATGTTTTATTCGAGGCTCCTACTTTCTATTTATGCATAATAGAAATAACTTAAACTTTGAAATTACTGTAATTGGAACTGTGACACGCTTGGATTTAGTAACTGTGGTATAATGACGATTGTGCTGTGGTTCTAAGATGTAGGTGCGTTACAATATATGTTATTATGGATGAATATACATGATTATGCATGGAGTCAACATCCATTGGACATTTGCTCAGTCGATGACTGTTAAAAGGCTAGATGAGCCTATGATTATGAATTGAGTTAATGCATTGAACAATTTGCTCAATCTATGACTGTTAAAAGGCTGGATGAGCCTATGATTATGCATTAAATCAGTATGCATTGAACAAATTGCTCAGTCGATGACTGTTAAAAGGCTGTATGGGCCTATGAATGCGAACTGAATAATGTGGTCAGTGATGCATCTATGGGTGGGCGTAAGGCGCGATGTATACTAATTGCACGCATTACGAGCCCAACAAATCATTATTCTTTACGCAGTGAATTATTGAGAATTGAATAATGTGATATATGATGGATCTGATTGAGGACCATAAGGCATAGTGTATACCGATTGCATGCATTACGCGCCTGACAATCACTAATCTTTTTACGGTAAATGAGCGAGAATTGGATAGTGTGATCCCGCAGTAGGATCTGATTGAGGACCGTGAGGTGCAGTGGTTCATTTCGTGATAATGTTATCACTTTATTCTACCCCTGGCCATGATAAACCGTTGCAATGCATCACGCGCCTGACAAACATTATTCTCTTCGTTGTCCGGCATAGACTGTCATTAAGGGAGACAGATCTTCCGGAACGTTCATATTTGAAATGAAATAGAAAATCTTGGTACCAAGTGCACATGCATTGTTAGTCGCCATTGAGAGTCGGCATTGTAAGTCTACATATCATATGGCACTCTTTCATATGATAATTATATTATTGTGATATTGATGCCTTGATTATCTGGAATGTTTCAATTGCCCAATATCTGAGACTCTGTTGGCTGCTTGGGGTATTATTTATGTTACCTGTTATTGTTGATTCTTACTGCTATGTGTTGTTGTCCTGCTCTTATTGTTCATTCTATTATCACTGTTGATGAATATAACTGCTGAAATGCTATGTGGCCGCTCTGCGTCGTTCTGTGTCTTTACTGTCATAATTGGTAATATAAGTAGGATGTCTCACCTCTTTCTTGTATTCTTGTACTTCTGTTATATATATATTTAATAAAAGATCGTGAGGAAGAAGATGAGGGGCCACACCTTTGCTGATTGGATTAGGACGATTCATTATTCTCTATTTGGCGTCTGGACGAGATCCCTTCGGTTACATACGATTGCAACTTCGTGGGGGCATTGATGCTTGTCATGTCGACTGGGACACCGAGCGTCACGTACATATGGGGTTGCGGCTTTGTCTGCTAGTAGTGCCTATCCCAAGGATTACTACTTTTCCCCTTTAGTGTTTTGTTTCCGCTGTATTCTACTTGACTATGTAAGTATTATACCTTGTGTTATCAGTGATTTGTGTTAAGAATGACTTTATATATATATATATATACGGAATATGTATTTATTTCAGTGGTTATGTATAAAATGGTTGGGTACTAATTATGTTTCTTTCGAGGCTCCTACTTTCTATTTATGCATAATGGAAATAACTTAAACTTTGAAATTACTGTAATTAGAACTGTGACACACCTGGATTTAGTAACGGTGGTATAATGATGATTGTGTTGTGGTTGTTAGATCTAGGTGCGTTCCATTAGGTGGTATCAGAGCAGTTCATCCTGTTGAGCCGGGGTATGGACTTGCTATGTTTAGGCATATTAGAATTTCGTCTGTTGTACGCTTCTTTGTCTCTTGATTGAGATGATGGGAAAGGAATGTATGGCTTGCCATAGGTTAAATATTAGTAGCCACTGTTATACAGTTGCATGATAGTGAGGACTAGCCTACTCAATATGCAATGTTCTATGTGTACAGGAAACTATGACTTCACCGAGGCGTACTGTACTAAGAAAATAGGAGTTCTTTTTATAAGAAGATCAAAAGGTTTTGGAAAACCGATCTTCTGGAGAAAGAAATAATTGGTGTAAGTTTAGTTCGAGGAGCTATTTGGTGGTTGACGACTTGCAAGAGGTTACACCATAGGAGACAAAATGAAGAAGCTCGAGTTAGAGACTATTAGGATCTGTGAATCGAATTTGTCTTGTTTGAATTGTGTGATTCTGTGTGTTTGATCTCCGAAAGGAGACGACATTGTTTGAATTAATTACGTTTGTTTTGTTGTGTTATGTCTTTGTCCGTCTTCAAAGAAAGTCAATGGCTCGTGGTAGAGGTACACGTGTGGGCACAGGACCAGACAATGGGAGCATGACTGCGACTGCAGAGGATGGTTAATGTGACAACTCACCAGAATATGAGGGCCGCACAACAGCGAGGACTGGAGGTTAAGGTCCCAAATCTGTTGAAGGAAAGTCAGACTTGGGATAACCTTGGACTCCAAAATCCCGAAGGAGAATGATAAAAAGGTCAATCGGTTTGAGCGAAAATCGTGTTATCGATTGTTTAGGAAGCAACAACAATATCCAGTTCATAGAGAAAATGCTAGTGCCAGTGTATCCAGTCAAACCTCGACATCTTTACTAAAGCATAAGAAATGCAGAAAGGAGCACCTAACAAGGAATTGTACAATGGCAGGAATCATCTACTTTAAATGTGGAAAGCTTGGACACGTTTCTTGCAACTATAATCAAGCAAAGGCAGAGTATTCAGTCAATGCCGCAAGAGCTATGGAACCGCAGGCAAAAGGCAGAATTTATACCTGGGTGGAACTGAGGTCTTTAAATTCGAAGATCTAAACAATGGAAGTTATACCCCAAATGACGATCCCATAATTGTACTGTATAATTCTGGAGGCAACCCTTCCTTTTGCAATTTGTAACTGTATGGATCATTTGGATTCATCTATGTTGTCATTAGCTTGACCCAGCTACTTTCATTTTTACTGCCAAGACTTGTCGTTGACTCTAAAGCTTGTTTAATCTGTCCTGTTTCTATTTAAGGTTGAATTCGTTGTTAAGTTGATTCGTATACCTAGGTTCACGCTTACTAGAATTTATGATTTTAGGACTAGATCGATTATTTTCCTAATTATGTTTTGTTAGATCATTCCAACGAAAACCTTAGTGATTCTTGAGGCTAAGGCTTTTGAATTCGTGACGGCCAACAAAGTCGAAACTTTGTAAGGAAAGGAGCCTAAGAATATATGTCAATATCTTCCTTAGAGGACAAAAGTAAGGAGAATATAAATGTCATTCTTGTAGTCAAAGAGTTTCGCATGATGAGTTACAGTGCTGTCAGTCAAGGAGAAAAATGGATCAGTGAGAAGGGAGTCGTTGTTCTCTCCAAGATAGATGTACATTTTGGTTATCATTAAATTCGTGGGAATTTGAGGATGTTCTCCAAAATTGTATTTCGAATGCACTATGGACATTATGGATATCTTGTAATGCCATTTGGAGTAACAGATGCTCCTGTCGTATTCATGGATTACATAAATTGGATCTTCCGTTCTTACCTAGAACAGAATTGTCGTTGTCATTAATGATGACATTCTGATCTATTCTCGAAGATATGAAGAGACACGTTTGACACCTTGGTATAATTTTCCAAACTTTGAAGGAGAAGAAGTGAATGCTAAGGTATCAGAGTACGAATTCTCATTTGAGAAGGTTCAGTTTTGGATTATGAAATCTCAAATGGAGGAATTGTTGTGGATTCACAAAAGATTGAGGCAGTTCTTCAAAGGGAAAGACCGAAGACCGTAAAGGAGATTCATAGCTGGTTGTAACATCCCGAAAAATACATATTTGATCATAAATCATCATTTTATAATATTCTTGATTTTTAGGAAATTTTTCTGGAATTTTTCGGAAACGATGAATATTTTAATATATTCCTCGTTTTGCGTGCACACTGGGTGAGAATTGCTTGAGACCAAGTGTAACACTCCTAAATTGATTATTTCACCATGAATAGTCATTTTCCAATATTTGTGATTTATGTGAATTTTTTAATTATCCTAGGAACGATGAATATTTTAATATATTCTTCGTTTTGCGCGAACATTGAGCAGAGTCGTGAAAATGACTGCAATGCTTTAAAAATTGGAAATTTATATGACGGATAGTCGTTTTATAATATTTGCAATTTTTGGGAATTTTCTGGGAATTTTCCAGAATTGTAGAATATTTTAATATATTCCTCGTTTTGCGTCTTGTGTTGAAAAGGAACCGAGAAACGCGATGTTTTCTCGAGAACCTTGGACTATGGACATGTCGACGGGGATCTTACTAAACCCGAGACTTGACACAGTTACGAGGTTTCACAATTTTCGAGAAATTTTAACGGATACAATTAAATCAATACAAATGAAAAATTCATCTGTCAGATTAATTAAATACGACTTCTGTCAACTGTAACTATTATCTATTGGATAATAGTGTGTAATAAAAATCCTATCACATTATCCTAATGTAATCTACTTTATGTCAAATCTATCTACTTTAATTCAAATTTATTGATTAAATAATCAAAGCTTCCTTAAGAAGCTTTGACCTTACCTTTGACCCATGTGCTTTAGCTTCCAAAGGAAGCCAAATTCCCCACCCACTTCTCTCTCTCTTTGCACGGCTAGAAGGCAGCCAAGGGGAATGGAAATTGCTTCATTTCATTTAATCAAATATCATTTCCATTCATTTAATTTCATGACACTTTCTCTCTCTTCCTTTCTTCTTCCTTCTCCTCCATTTTTTTCTCTCTTCCTTCTCTCTACAAGGGCTACGGCCAGCCCTCCTTCTCCCTCCCTAATCTTCACAAAATTTTAAACTAAATACATTTCTTGAATCCTTACACCATTCTAAGCATCATTTCTTCTTGGAGCTTCTTGAAAATCCTCCATTTTCACCATTTTCTCCAAGCTCCAACTTTGAGCATTTTGGGTAAGTTTCAAGACCACTCATTCTCTTCTCTTGATTTCATGATTTTGGTTCCTTTAATGGTCATCCATGGTTGATTTTTCAAGCCTTGATGTTGATTCTAACAAATCACCATTTTCTTAGGGTTTTGGTGGCCAAATCCGAAAATCCAAGGAGCTTTCTTGGAGTTCATTTGATTTCTACACTCAAGTAAGAGGAAGACACTCCTCTTCAACCATTTTTAGCATCTAGGAACCTTGATTGTTTGATTTGTGGAAGAACCCTAATGAGGGTTGTTCTTGATTTTAATGATTAATTATGTTATGTGTTGATTTTAATTAATTTATGCTATTGGTTTGATTGGTTGTATATAATGGAATGTTGGAATGGATTTAGTGATTTAAAATAGAGGAAAAATTAATTGAACACCCTTCAAGAGTGCCACGGTTTTAGGTTAGAAAATTAGAGGAGTTTGTGTTGAAATTGTAATTGGCATAAGACTTAAATTATCAAGGAATGAAATGGAATGTAATGGAAGAAAAATTTGAAGTTGGAATTATTATGGTGGCTACGGTTTTGGAGCCAAGAACCTAGGGTTTTTGGTGAGTTAATTGGACAAGTGAACAATTTAAATAATTAAGGGAATGATGTACATGATTATGACTTGAAAAGATTTTAAATTGAATTTATAGGGAGGCCACGGCCTCTAGGGCAATTTTAGGTGGAAAATGTGATTTTAATGAATTGGAAGCATAATTAATTAGTTAATTGTAAACCTAAGTAATGAAATGGATGATTAGGAAATTAGAAGAATTTATTAAAGCTAAGACTTCATAAATTTTCAAAGAACCAAGAGTGAAAGTGTCATAAGAATTAAGGAGATTCTAGGTGAGTGAAGAACATGAGAGTGTGAGGCCTAAGAGCTCAAATAAAATGTAAGTTATGGGGAATTGAGTTGTCTTGGAATATTAAGTTGGCTATAAGGATTGATTTTTGAACATGAACCTTAGAAAGGGGGACAAAGTTTAATTTAGGATTCATAAGGAACCTAATGATGCATTAATGGGCTTGATACTTATATTATGTGATTATGGGTCCATGTGAGTGACCATTTATATAATGATGCTTATGTTGGCCTAATGTGGCATATTATGAATTTGTATGAGATTGTGGATCATACATGTGCATGCATAGTGTCTTATGCGTTGTGATGTCCTTGTGGACTGTTGTAAGGCCAAGTTGCCTAGGAGATTGAACACACCTTAGTGCGGGTGCGAGTAGACAAGTGTGGGTCTTGTTATGACCTTGGGGGCGTCGGGGTGCGGGTCCTCCACAATGGGTAGTTGGTAGCTCCTTTGCCCGTGGGGCAAACCGATGCAAACGCACCGACGATCCGGACTTGACACTGTCCTATATCGTGATCTAGTGTAGAATGTCTGTACAATGCCATGATTGTGCACGTGGAAAAATTATTGATAGCACTGGCCTCGGCAGCCGAGTTACAGACATGTCTCCTGATCTTTCTCTCCGACTGATTGAGTCTAGCTCCATGGAGTAGGAATTTGGGAAAGCATGCATACGAGTCATGACATACACTGTCATCATTAATTCTTATTTCTGTAACTATACTTGATTTAACTGTCATTATAATAATTATATGCCTGGAACTGTTTAATTACTTACTGTTGAGATTACTGCTCATTAATTGAATATGATGTGTTGGATTGCTATTTGGGCACGTGGCGCCATTTTGTTTCTAGCATGCTATAACTGGTAATGATGTAGGATGTCTTACCTCTTTCCCTGTGCTTCTATTATTTGTTGTTTATGTGTACCCTGTACTGATCGAAGACGACGGTAAGGAGACAGAAGATCCTGCCTTCCCCGGCTTCGGCCTGCACAAGATTGACTTCTACTACGACGATGTCTGCACGTATGCGTGGGTTCCTGGGAGATGTGCGTCTGACCTTCCTTGGGGGGCCAGAGTGCTGGCACATCAACCTGAACTCCGACCGCTGCATGTACTTGGGAGACGTGTCGATAGCACTTGCCTGGAGATGTCATGAGGCACCTGTCCTCACCTGCCACATCAGCTTGCGTCTGGAGTTTTATCTGCCCATTAGGGAGATGTGTGGTGCCCGTTATTACACCCCGCAGGAGGATTCCTTTGATTCCACCGCTCGGGCCCTGACCCGTGCTTCTGTGGTTCCGATGGAGGTTACCTCGGATGAGGAAGATCCTAATGAGGGTCCTCCTGAGGATCCTGAATCGGTCCCTTTTTATCTGAGGGGTCGATGATCATTGGTGGCTACTGATGGCTGCCAGTGTTTTTATTTTTGGGGGCCTGATGTATTTTTATTTTTGGTTGGGCTGTATATTTTGTATATGCATGATGGTTATATATGCATGATTTTCCCTTGGGGCGGGTATAGGTTTTGCTTTTTGGTGATAGCCAGGCTTGTATCTACAAAATAGTTGTATTAAATTATATATATATATATATATATATATATATATATATATATATATATATATATATATATATATATATGTATGCTATTCAGGTGCAAATTCTGTGTATTGTTTTATTCGTTACTTTTATTCACATTCCGCATTATCGTTATTATAAAAAAAAAATATTACCAATTTTGCTCACATGGTTAAACATCAATTAAATAAAATGAACCGGGTCTTAATCGTTTGTTTATTTAATTTCCGCATTTTATCTTGTTTGACAATGTGACGTTCCCTCCCAAAAAGGGGCGTTACACTGGTAGGATTAGTTGGTTGTTATCGAAGGAGTATCGATGGATTCTCCAAGATAGTAGGACATCTTACTCACCTTACAAGAAGAGAATCAAAACTTTTGTGGGAAAACACGTGTGAAGAAAGTTTTCCCAGGATTGAGGAAACATTCGAAGACTCGCCAGTGTTGGTCCTACCCGATTCCAATGAGACATTTGAAGCATTTCGTGATACTTCACATTAAGGTCTAGGATGTGTGTTTATGCAAAGTTGGGAAGTTGTGGCTTACGCCTCAAGGTAGTTGAGGGTGCATGAGAAGAATTACCCGATCCATAACTTGTAATTAACCGCTATTGTATCTGCTCTGAGAATATAGAGACACTTTCTATATGGAGCAATATTCAATGCCCTTAGCAGTCACAAGAGTCTGAAGTACTTATTCGACGAGAATGAACCAAACATGAGGCAGAGAAGGTGACTAAAGATTTTGAAGGAACATGATTTCTAACTTTAGTGTCATTTTGGAAAAGCAAACGTCATGGCGGACGCTTTGAATTAGAAACTACCTAATGCCTTCATTATGATGGTCAAGAAGGAGCAATTAACAGGATAATTCGAGGACAGGTGGTTGTCATTGGAAATGACACCAGATGAGATATGTATATAGTCGCTATTTCGAAGGGTCTGTTGGGAAAGATTCAAGAGAAGTAGAGCAGTGACCAATTTTTACAAGACAAAAAGGAGCTATTAAGAAAAGGCAGGGTGTCAGAATGCGAGGAAGGAGCTCGACGGAATCCTAGTGTTTACGAGTAAGGGTTGTATACCAGATGATTCAAGACTTAAGGAGTTTATTTTCAATGAAACTCATGACGGTAAATCGAGTTTACACACCGAAGCGACCAAGATATATCAAGATCTAAAATAGAAGTAATGATAACCAAGGATGAAGAGAGACGTTGCTAAATGTACGTCATCTTGTCTAAGTTGCCAGCAAACTCACTCCTAAATTCTTCAGGCTATATCAAATTCTTTTTCGGATTGGTCTAGTAGCCATAACTAATTTTTTTGTCATCCTTTCTTTCAAGATCTTCGCAACATTTCCCATGTGTCATAGTTGCGAAAGTGTATCCCCGATCCGGCCATGTCATCAAACTAGACACAATACAATTAAGAGAGGATTTGATCTATGAAACACTTCCTGTAAAGGTCATGGTTTGGAGCGCAAAGTAACACTGAGGCAAGGAGATTACACTAGTTAGGGTGTTTCAATCTTGGTATCAGAGAGGTGTGACATAGAAGTTAGAAGATAAGATGGAGGAACATCATCTATACTTATTCTGAGGAATGAAAATTTCGATGATGAAATTTCTGTTTAATGGGGAGTGTTGTAAAATCCTGAAAATTAATAATTTCATGACAAATAATCGTTTTATAATATTTATGATTTTTGAAAATTTTTCTAGATTTTTCTGAAAATATGGAATATTTTAATATTATTCCTCATTTTACGTGCACACTGAGCGGAGCCGGGAAAATGAGATATTTTTCTCGAGAACCTTGAGCTGTGGAAACGTCGACGGGGGATCTTACTAAACCCGAGGGCAGACACGGTTTGTGAGATTTTACGTTTTTCAAGAAATTTTAACAGATAGAATAATCACTGTATAAATTTTATCTTTCAGATAAATTAATACTGACTTTGGTCAATTGTAACAATTGTCTACTAAATAATAACATGTATTAAAAACCTTATCACGTTATCCAAAATCTGCTTTGTGTCACATTCATTAGCTTTATTTTCAAAAGAAAGATTGATTTAATCCAAGCTTGTAAAAAGGGAAGCTTCCAAGAAATTTCCTCCAATTACACATTTCTCTCTCTTCCCTCCCCACTCACTCTATAGCAGACACACTCTTTTGAGGGAGTTAAAAGTGTTTTCTCACTTTTATCACCTCATTTCCATTTCAAATACACAAAACCACTTAACATTTTTCTTCTCATTCTCTTCAAACACTCTTCTCTTCTTCTCTTCTTCTTCCTTCCCCACGATGCACACACACATTGGAGATCATCTCCATTGTTTTCTAAACAAATCACATTCCTTGTTTCTTTCCACCATTCCAAGGTCATTCTCTTTGGTGGTCATCCCTTGGTTCTTCTTCTTCTTCTTCCATTTTCCACCATTGAAGCTAAAGCTTGAAGCTTTTGAGGTAAAGTCTTCACCTTTCTTCCATTTTCTTCTCATTTTCATTTTTCTTGGTCACCTATATGATCAAGAACTCATCTTTCCATGATTTGAGTGGACATTGTGGAAGTCACTCACATTAGTGTTTTGTTGAAGGAGGAAAACGAAAATCAAGAGCAAAAAAGAGTAGCACCATTGTGTTGTCTTCAAATAAGTAAGAGGGAGATGATCCTCTTCAACCAATCTTGGTAGTAAGGAAATGTCTTGTATGGGTTGTTATTGATTGATGAATCCATGTATCGATTTCTCTCTTTGTTATGTTATTTTTCTGCCTTTTTCACAATGGTGTATTTGGTTGGATTTGTATGAGTTATTGACTGCCTTTATGTGATTTTGGATGTATGTTTGAGTTAATTTGATGTTAAGAATGTTATGGATTGATTTGGTTAGAGTTTAGATGGCTTAAAGACCATTTTCTGCAAGTTTATGTGTGGTAATCGATTACACAGCATCTATAATCGATTACCAAGCCTCTGGAGTTACAAAATTGTGTTTCTAGGAATCACGTAATCAATTACATACTGTCTGTAATCGATTACGGAGGTTCTGTCCAGCTGGTAATTGATTACCAGGTCCTTGGAGTTACGAATCGTGTTTCTGGGAAGCTATGTAATCGATTACATTCAGCCTGTAATCAATTATAGAGGTTCTGTCAAGCTGGTAATCGATTACCAAAGGCATGTAATCGATTACCAGGATCCTAAAATAAGATTTTGAGCTGAAAATGATGAAAACATTGTTCCTTATCTCTTGTAACTCAAACATAAATCTTAAACCCTAGATTCAAGGATTTTGTTTCATTTGAATGTGATAGGATTATATATCCAAACCAATGATGAAGAAATGATTTTGAAAAATGAAATTTTTGGATCCATAATATGGAAATTGTGGTATGTGTGGAACGATGGACGATGGACATGTATATGTATTGATATTGAATTGTTTGATGCAATTGTGAATTCCTATGTAGGGACTAAGTACTTGATGAGATATGATATATTGGTGATAAGAAATGACGATATGCCATTGAGGCAATGCTTTTGATATGATGTATTGACATTGAGAAATTAATACTATATTATTGTGGGTCCGTGTTTGGGACTAAAATTATGTTGATGCATAAGTTGGCCAAATTGTGGCATGTATGAGATATATGTTATTATGGTTGAATATACATGATTGTGCATAGAGTCAACATCCATTGGACATTTGCGCAGTCGATGACTGTTAAAAGGCTGGATGAGCCTATGATTATGAATTGAGTTAACGCATTGAACAATTTGCTCAGTCTATGACTGTTAAAAGGCTGGATGAGCCTATGATTATGCATTGAATCAGTATGCATTGAACAAATTGCTCAGTCGATGACTGTTAAAAGGCTGTATGGGCCTATGAATGCGAATCGAATAATGTGGTCAGCGATGGATCTATAGGGGACGTAAGGCGTGGTGTATACCGATTGCACGCATTACGGGCCCGACAAATCATTATTCTTTACGCAGTGAATTATTGAGAATTGAATAATGTGATCGTGATGGATCTGATTGAGGACCATAAGGCTCGGTGTATACTGATTGCATGCATTACGTGCCTGACAATCACTAATCTTTTTATAGTAAATGAGCGAGAATTAGATAATGTGATCCCGTGGTAGGATCTGATTGAGGACCGTGAAGCGCGGTGGTTCATTTCTTAATGATGTTATCACTTTATGATACCCCTGGCCATGATAAACTGTTACAACGCATCACGCGCCTGACAAGCACTATTCTTTTCGTGGTTCGGCGTAGACTGTCATTAAGGGGGACAGATCTTCCGGAATGTTCATATTTGAAATGAAATAGAAAATCTTGGTACCAAGTGCACATGCATTGTGAGTCGGCATTGTGAGTCTGCATATCATATGGCACGCTTTCATATGACAATTATATTATTGTGATATTGATGCCATGATTATCTGGAATGTTTTAATTGCCCGATATCTGAGACTCTATTGACTACTTAGGGTATTATTGATGTTACCTGTTATTGTTGATTCTTACTACTATGTGTTGTTGTCCTGCTCTTATTGTTCATTCTATTGTCACTGTTGATGAATATAACTGCTGAAATGCTATGTGAGTGCTCTGCGCCGTTCTGTTTCTTTACTGCCATAATTGGTAATATATGTAGGATGTCTCACCTTTTTCTTGTATTCTTGTACTTTTGTTATATATATATTTGATAAAAGATTGTGAGGAAGAAGATGAGGGGCCACACCTTTGCTGATTGGATTGGGACGATTCATTATTCTCGATTTGGCGTCTGGACGAGATCCTTTCGGTTATGTACGATTGCAACTTCATGGGGGCATTGATGCCTGTCGTGTCGACTGGGACACCGAGCGTCACGTACATATGGGGTTGCGGCTTTGTCTGCTAGTAGTGCCTATCCCAAGGATTACTACTTTTCCACTTTAGTGTTTTGTTTTCGCTGTATTCTACTTGACTATATAAGTATTATACCTTGTGTTATCAGTGATTTGTGTTAAGAATGACTTTTTATATATATATATATACGGAATATGTATTTATTTCTGTGGTTATGTATAAAATGGTTGGGTACTAATTATGTTTCATTCGAGGCTCCTACTTTCTATTTATGCATAATGGAAATAACTTAAACTTTGAAATTACTGTAATTGGAACTGTGACACGCCTGGATTTAGTAACTGTGGTATAATGACGATTGTGCTGTGGTTGTTAGATCTAGGTGCGTCAAATCACTCTAATCCATAGGATAAAGTCCTTTCCTTTATTCTTTCCATTTTATGAACTCCTAAGGAATCTAAAATTTCCTAATCATCTAAGTCTCCAATTTAGCACTACATTGTGTGACATTTTTACTTAAGAAATTTGTGAGCCTCATTACAACACAAATTCAATCCTTTTTCTTTTAGCACAATGTTGGTCATTTAAATCTCAATGTTGCACCAAGAATTTCAACTTGAACCATTAATCACCTTAGAGGCCATGAGCCTCCCTAGAGTAGAAGTCTCAAATCTTTTCCATTACAATTATCAATTCCTTAACACTAATCACCTAAGTTCCAATGTCTCCAAAATTATACTTGGATTCCTAAAAGTTGCCCTAAGGCTGTGACCCCCAAAATGGTAGGAGAACCATACATTTTTCATATGTTAATCCAAACAAGGGATATATATATACACAATCCATAACCATCAGACATGCAAGGATAACCAATAATTCATACAAGTCCAAATATATACACAATCATGAAATACAACACTACAGAGAGAGGAATCCACACATGGATTCCTTATCAACAACACCAAAAATGTTTCCTCACTACCAAGATAGGTTGAAGAGGATTATCTCCCTCTTACCTCTTGAAGACAGCACAAGGAAGCAAGCCTCTTGGTCCCTTGTAGAGATTTTCATACTACACCTTCAAGGAAACCCTAAGGACATCAAAACTTACCAAAATCATCATCAAAGCTAAGAAAAGGGACCCTTGATCACCCAAGAGACCAAGGATCACAAAAATGAGGAGAAAAGGTGGAAAAGTTATGAACTTTACCTTAAAGTCTCCAACTTTGAAGCTTGATAGATCCAAAACGAAAATGGATGATTTTGGTGATGGTCACAGTATGAAAGTTGCTTAGAATGGTGTCTAGATTCAAGATCAAGAGTTGGTTTAATGAAAAATCTTGGATGGCCAAAAATGGTGGTTTTGGCCGTGGAAGAGGGGAGAAAATGGAGAGGAAAGGTTGAGATTTTGAAGATGACTCCAACTAGAAAAGTGTTTAGAATGTAATGGAGATTAAGGAAATGTAGTTACTTGAAATTTTTGCCATGGTAGAGGTGGGTGGAGATGGTGGTGCCATGGAGAGGTTGAAGGAGAGGAGAAAAGAGGAAACTTGAAGAAGAATGAGAGAAGAAAGAAAATAGAGAGAAAATGTCTTAGAAGCTTTTGAAAGTAAGAATAGAAGTGGTAAAATGAAGAAGTAAACCTTGGCTCCCCTAACATGGAGCATTGCCGTGGAGTAGAAAGAAGATGGAGAAGATGAAGTTTGAGAGAAAAGTGAGAGGAGAGAAATATTAGAGAGAGAAAACGATAGTAAGGTGAAATAAAATGAATGTGTAATTATGTGTATTTTTGTATAAATGTATGAATTAAATTGTGTGACCACAAAGAGCCCTCAAAAATGTGTGGTGGAGAGGAGGAGAGAAGAATTGGCTTCTTGAAGAAGTCATTAGGAAGGTGCAAGGAAGCTTCCTCCAAGTTTCTACAACAAGCCAAAAAGGAAGGTGCTAGGAAGCTTCTTTCCCTTGAAAAGTCAAAGTGATGTCATGGTGATGATGTCACCATGGTGATGTCATTAAAGCGTTAAAATATGACTAACACTGTATCGGATTTATTATCAGTAGACAGAAGTTACAGTTAACAAAAATTAATATTTATTGTCCAACGGATAATAAAATTACTCTGCGATTTTATTTGTCAGATAAAAATCTCAAAAAACATGAAACCTCATAAACCGTGTGTGGCCTCGGGTTTAGTAAGATCTCCTATCGACATTTTCACAGTTCAAGGTTCTCGAAAAAAATATCTCATTTTCTCGGCTCCACTCAGTGAGCACGTAAAACGAGAAATAATATTAAAATATTCTGCATTTTCAGAAAAATTCAAAAAATTCACAAAAATCACAAATATTGTAAAACAACTATTTCTCATGAAATTATTAATTTTTGGGATGTTACAGTGCATGCCGCTATGAACCTCCTTACGTAGTCACGGAGGGGTTCATCTCGTCCCTGGTGAACCTTTGCCAGGGATTCGATAGACTTGGGCTGCTCCTTACTGGTGGTGTACTAGAGCAAGAACTGTTATTTCAGGTCTGACCAATCCACCACAAACCTTCGTGGTAAGCTAGAGAACCACTTAAGGGCTTTTTTTTTTAGGGAGAGAGGGAAAGCGTGGCATAGCAATTCCATGGATCCTTCGTGAAAACACATGGATTGCTCAAAAGCATTCACATGCTCTTGGGGGTCCGTGTTTCATCGTAGTTCTCGAAGTTTGCTAGGAACTTGAAGTTTTTGGGAATGCGATATTCTATAAGTTGATCAAAAAAGGGGTGTTCCTGGATGCCGCGGTTCAGGTTGTTATTATAGCATTTATACTATTTTCTTGAGTTAAATTAGTCATTTTGCATGTTCTGTATTATAGCAAAGTGTCTAAATTAATTCAAATCGTCACAAAATTTACCGGACATGTTAAACAAGTATTATGGTACCTCTATGACCATTTACAAGTCTAACATGCTAAAAAGAGGGTGTTATACCTTGGGCTTCATATAAAGCTTGTTTAAGCTAGGAAATGAATACCCATGACTCAATAGAGACTTTTATGCATATTTTTTTGTATGAAGTTAGATACTAATAGATATTATAAGTTTCTTTTGATAAGTTAAGGAATGTATGAGCTTAGTTTCCTTTGAGGAACTATGAAATAAACAGCAGTTTGGTTCTCAAGTGAGTCATGGTGACCAAAATAGCTTCATTACTTGATTGGACCTTATTAGGTCATAGCTTAGTTTTTAAATGAGTCATGAATATGAATTAGCTTGGTTTCCTTTAATAGGCCATGGAAAAGCATTCAACTTGATTCCTTAATGGATCATGGTAATTTTAGCAGCTTGAGTCTTTAATGATTCATGAATGTTTATGTAGTTTGACTTCTTTAGCTTTTAAAGATGAGTTATGTATGAGTTTTTATAACATTTTTTACTTCATATTGTTATGATTATATACTTATTGTTATAAATGATGGTCTTAGAATACTTATACTGAGGATTATAAATTCTCTCCCTGTTTATGTTTCCATATAATTCTAGGTCAAGGTTCTTCAAAGGGAAAGAGAAAGAAACGAATGGATTATATAGCCATTTTCTTTTCTCACAGCTTGTATTATGTTTACTTTATCTTTGATATATACAAAGATATCATGTATTACAATGCCCCTATTGAGGTTAGATTTGTATAAACATGTGTCTTTATTTCCTTTGAGGCTCTCCATAATGACATGTATGCTATTATGGGTTATGTTTTTTGTTAAATGAACTAGAAGAAACTCGCTTAACTCTATTTGCTTACATATATTTTGAATATACTATGGTATCTAGGGTTAGGGTGTTACATAACACACGTTAAAAAACATGTATAATGGATCCCAACTAATAGGAAACTTCATTTCAACAAGATACATATCTTGACATTTTCTAGTTTGGTTGTCTAGAAAGACTGATTTTCATGAATGCACCAAATGTACATCCTAACTTCAAAAATTTTGGAATTTTATAGGAAAATAGTTTTATCTCATATCTTTCAAATGAAAGAAACCTCACTTCATTTGACTTAGTATAGCTAAAGTTATGCAACAAAATGTAGAAGCTGAAACAAGACAACTAGTTATTTTACTAGAATCTGACCTTACTTTAAATTAAAACTGGGAATGCATGAAGAGTGAAAAATTCTTTAAATTTTTACCTCTTATAGTCTTACATGTTAGCTTCAAAATGTCACTAGTCTCATGTATTCTAACCTCGAAGCAAGAAGTTATGCAATCTTGTTTAATAGGTGTCAGACTGCTTGTTTCTGCAGAATTTACTCAAATTTAAACTGAAACTGGTGCTACTTGGGTTGTCTTGAAAATCTAAAATTTTTACTACATGAAGCCTTATATCTTAGCTTTCAAATTAAATAAGTAGCAGGTCATTTCGATGACTATAACTCAATTTATACTACCAACACCACAAGCTGTTAGCATTTGGGTTTTTTGCAGAATCAACCCTAACTTCAATCTAAAACTGTATCTAAGTACTGTTATGGATCACTCTTCATGGCAGCTAGGGGATGGTAAATCTATTAACTTCTAGACAGATAAATGGCTTTCATGTCCTATTGCTTCTTTTATGAATGTTCCTTTGGAGTTCCAATCTCTTTTGTCTGCCAAAGTTAGTGATTTTGTTGTAAATTTCTCTTGGTCTTTGCCTCCTGATTTGGTGTTAAATTGCCTTATTCTTGCTACTGACATAATGCAAGTTGTTATTCCTAATAGTCAGGTTGATGATCACCTAGTTTGGTCTTTGACAAACTCAGGATCCTTATCTTTCTCAGCTTCATGTCACTATTTTATCTGCGATTTCTAATGTGATATGGGTTATATGGTATTGTCGGAATCAATTGCGATTTGATAATAAGCTTGTATCTTTTGCCTAGGCTATATCTTTGGTTTCGTTGAATGTTTATCTTTCGGATAACAATACTTCAGGTATTATGCACTCTTCTGTGAGTGAGTTCTCAATATTGAAGCAGTTTTCTATCACCATCCATCCTCGTCATGCTCCTTGCATTAAGCAAGTGATTTGGTCACCTCCTCCTTGCTATTGGATAAAGTGTAATACGGATGGTGCTTCCCTAGGTTCTCCTGGTATCTCTGCCTGTGGTGGTCTTTTTAGAGGCTATAGAGCTTCTATTCTCGGTTGTTTTGCTTCAAACTTGGGTATTTCTTCCTCGTTGCATGCTGAATTGTATGGAGCCATGTTGGCTATTGAATTGGCCTTTGCTAGGGGTTGGCACAAGTTATGGCTGGAGAGTGATTCTAAACTAGTTGTTGATGCATTTAAGTCAGATAAAGTTGTCCCTTGGCAGCTGCGTAATCGGTGGAGGAATTGTTTGACTCTGACTAGGCAGATGACTTTTTGCATTTCTCATATTTATAGGGAAGGGAATGCTTGTGCAGATAAATTAGCATCTCATGGGCTTTCTATTAATGGTTTTGTTTGGTGGGATCTTATCCCTATTTTTATAAAGGAAGACTTTTACCGTAATAGGTTTGGTCTTCCTCAGTTTAGATTTAAATAGTGTTCCTGTGCATGGGTTCTGGTTTATGTCCCCCCATGTTTTTGTATTCTTTATTTTCTTTATTTTCTAATAATATTTAGGTATGCTGCACATGATTGGTAGAGTAGGGGGTGCCAGCATAGCTGGGATGCCCTTTTCTACAGTGTTGCTTTTGCATACCTTTGCTTAAAAAAACAATCTAAAACTGGGATTTCGTTTAGCTTATGAAAATTCTAAAGTTTCAACTACTAAAATCTCAATCTCTTAGTTTCCAACCTTCATTCATGGGTTCTAAGTGATTTCCAATCCTAAAACATGATCTCTAAACATGATAGAATCATCAAATATTAACTTAACCCATCTAGCATAGATTAATGAACAAAGTTCAATCATCAAATACACATTTTCTAACTTCAAAGTTTATGGAAGAACAAGGACATACCCAAGTCCTAAACCACAACTATGCTTCAAAAAAACTATAAACAAACCATCTTCAATCTTACAAACAAGAATCAAGCATGGAAACTACAAACTAACACTCAAACTCATTTTTGTTCAACCAACCAACATCATGCAACAAGTTGTAGAAAAGAATGGTAGAGTTATGGAAACAAGTCCCCTACCCTAAGTTGTTTGGATGGTGAGCTTCAAGCCTTGGCTTTCCCCTTTTTCTTCCTCTTCCTTTCCACTTCTTCCTTATTTCCCTCTTCTTTCCTTTCTTTGTTTTCTCGGTATTAAAACACTCACTCAGTGTGCTTAAAAATACCAAACTAACTCTGATTATCCTCAAACTTTAACTACATGAGGTTTCACATATTTGTGAGATAGAAACAAATCCTCCATATTTATTTCCATTAACTAAACATTTTATGTTATTATCTGAGTCATTTGAAGCTACTTTTCACCTTTTGCATCGCAGCAAAGTGCCTAAACTAACACATTTTCTCACAAAATTAAATAGGCATGTTAACCAAGTATTATGATACCTTTGTAATGTAACATCCTCCCTAACCTAATGGTCCTAATAAGGTTTATAGAAGCTCAGTAATCTTGGTAAGAGTTATCTATTAATTCTGGTAATTTTCTGAACCAATTTGAGCGTAATTCGGTAACTTTGAATACAAGACAATAATTAAGGTATTTGCTGAATCAGTTGATATGATGGAAATAAATATGAAAAATTTATTTCTTAGCTAAGGACCATTTATAACAATTGTAGAAAATTTTGGAGAATCGACAAAGTTAGTCTATTATTTTTAAGGACATTGATAGGGGAAAAGTGAATAGTAAAGTGAACAATTAACTAACTCAGAAAATTATGAAAATATTTGGAGATGGTAAGTATGACATGGAGAATATTTTGGTATAAAATTTCAATTATGATAAGTATTAGTAAGCAAATTTACTTAATTCTCAAGTTTAATTCAATTCGGGAAAAAGTAACGAAGCTTAACTGATACATAGCAGTATATAGAAAATTATAAAAAATGTATCTAACAATTAAATTGAGTGCTAAAATTTTTCATAATACTTATGGTAACTTAAGAACTTAGTTTTGGAAGATTAAAGAGTGCTTAACAGATATAAAAGTTACTATAGTTAAAATTTGGTCATATTTGACATTCCATCACCCACCTTTTGTATCTAGAATTGTCTACCATTTTCTCTTCTTTCTCTACACATTTCTTTTAGCCAAAAACAGAAGCTACAGGGCAGAACATCCAGCAACAAAAACATAAGAGAAAATGAGATAAAAGAGGAGGAAAAGTGAAGGAAAAATGAAGAAAATCAAGGAAACAAAGCTAGGGATTTGAGGTAGGAGTTCTATACCATCATCTCGCTCTTCTTTTTATATTATTTTTGAAACAAAAATCTAGGTCTTATGGCCATGAGAGTCACGACCAATATCAAGAAAATAGAAGATGTTCTTGACCCTTTTTGTGCTTTTGTTTCTATCATCTTCTAGCGCTATTTTTCTTATGAGTTATTGAGTAGATATTTGAGATATTGATTGTATTTTTGAAGCCCTAAGATTCATGGCTATGTTGATGATTAGAGATGTTTGTATTCTTTTAAATTGTTCATCTGTCTCTAATGATGTTTGTGATGAATTGTGATATTGTATTGATGAGAAAATGGTTGGATTTTGATGTTGATTTGTCATGGATGAGTATGTTCTGTTTATAGGAAGAATTTGTGATGTTTTTATGTCATAATTTGTGGCTTGAATTGTGTTAGAAAAGCATGGTAAAGTGCTGCCCTAATTGTGGCTTAATTTTGGTTGTTTTTGTACTTGAAATGGAGCTTTGAATGATGACTTAAAACAAGGTCAGAATGCTGCCCTATTCTTGACTTGAATATGGAAGATTTTAAAAGAGTGAAATCATGGCTTGAATGATATTAAATGGTGCTAAATTTTCATAACAAAATGTTGCCCTTTTGATGACCAAAATTTTGATGTATTTGTGTATGAAAATGTTACTTGAATGATGTTTGTAGGTTATAGCAGAATGCTACCCATTGTGACCATAAGTTTGGATATTCATGCACGTGAAATTGTGACTTAAATAATTGATGAAGGTCTTAGTAAAATGCTGCCCTTTGTGACCATGATTTTAGTATTTATGTGCATGAAATTATAGCTTGAAATGTGAGTGAAAGACAAGGCTGAATGATGGCATGTTATGACCATAATTTGAGTGCATTATTATCATGTATTGAAGTTAAATTATGAATGAAAATGTTAGTTTTGGAATGAGCATGATGCTCACAAGACTCACAGCCAAGTGTGCCTCACTAAGTAAAGTATTTAAATGGCGTACAAATTATGTTTATATGGAAACATTTTGGTTGTTATGACTTATATGAGTAGCCCTTATATTTTTTATAGCCAAGAGACTAAAATGAAAAGGATCCTCATCTTAGGTTAGAATGGAAATGTGAGGATGGATATTCCCTCCCTTCCGGAGTAGTTTTACTCAAGGTCTTCCTAGTCGGCAGAGGTGATCCTAAACAGATGATAGTGTGAGGATAACGTAAATTTCTCCCTATCGAGGTAGTTCAAGGATAACATAAATTTCTCTCTACCAAGACCCTAGACTGAGGAAAATTAATTTCCTCTTTACTAGATTGAGGATAATGTAATTTCCTCTTTACTAGATTGAGGATAATGTAATTTTATCATTTGGTATGGCTTGCGGTTACTCAGAGTAATTCTTTATGACAAACATAACTATCATGAATAAGTTGAAAAGTTCTAATCTAAGATTAGATAGTGATTATTGAGTTATGATGCTTGTTAAGATATAATGATTTATAAAATATGATAATAGATGAATTGTGAAGAATTATGAATCTTAAGGATTTTATTTAATTTCAAAAATGAATTTCTTACAAAGATTAATAACGGAATGATTATGTATAACGATTATTATAAATGACTAGTATTGATACTTGGCTTATTTGTAGTAAAAAAAACTTGATTTGATACTTTATGATTTATTAGATTAAGCAACTGATTTTTATAAAGAATAATAATCGAATATTTGTTTCGAGAAGAGAAATGATCAGTTTGACACTTTGCCACCTTTCTAAAGTAAACATATATATATATATATATATATATATATATATATATATATATATATATATATATATATAATTTAAGTTTTAAAGAAAATGTTTTTCATGAAACAAATAGAAGTATTACGATAACACATTTTTTGTAAACTGTTGAGAATTCTTTGAATTCTCACCTTGTCTGTTTGTATTTCCTGTAATACTTTTAGTGACAATGAAGGCACCAGTAAGTGGAAGAGAAGACTAGATGCATGAAGACAAAGTTTAGTTATAGATGTGAGAAAAAGTATTATTCAGAATTTGTATAAATAGTGTCATGAAGACATATAATGTATTAATTGTATTTTCATGAATGTATTTGTATAAAGATCCTTTCAATATATGTATTTTATTACACCTGCATCATACTCATATTTTTATATATTTTGTAAATGTTTTCAAAATTATTATTAGTATCAAAGTGGCATACCGAATCATAACTACTAATACATGATCCTTGGAATATTATTAGTACAATTATTAGGATGTTACAAGTAACCATATACAAGTCTAATGTAACACCTCAAATTTTATTTATTTTATGATAAATATTTATTTTGTAATATTTGGGAATTTTGGGAATTTTTTTAGATTTTTCTGAGGACGCAGAATATTTTAATATTATTCTTCATTTTACGTGCAAACTGAGCGGAGTCGAAAAAATGAGATATTTTTTTCAAGAACCTTGATCTGTGGAAACGTCTACGGGAGATCTTACTAAACCCGAGACTGGACACGATTTACGAAGTTTCACATTTTTTAAGAAATTTTATCAGATAAAATAATAATCGCTGTGTAAATTTAATCTGTCAGATAAATTAATACTGATTTCTGTCAACTGTAACGATTGTTCATTAAATAATAACATGTATTAAAAATCCTATCACATTATCTTAATATAATCTACTTTAAGTCTAATCAAACCCAATTTAATTCAAATTTATTCTATTTTAATTAAAGCTTCTTTGAGAGGCTTTGACCATCAAAGGACAAGAATGTCCTTGGCTTGTTGGGGAAGCCAAAAACCTCCCCTCCCTCTCTCCATTGCCGCAGCATTTGCTTGCCCAAGGGGAAGCAATTTTGCTTCCCTCCTTTAATCAATATACATTAAAAATAATACATTTTCCTATCACACTTTCTCTCTCTAACTTCTTCTTCTTCATTTTTCTCTTCCTTCTCTCTTCTTCTCCTTCTTCCCTACGAAATTGCACCCCCCATTACAGACCATTTTCTATGATTTTTCTCTTCACCAAGATCATTTCTACACTCACCTCAACCTCCTCTACATTTCTTATTTAGAAATTTTCTTCAAAATCTATCTTCCCCTCCATTGTCTTCCAAGGCAAAGCTTCAAGCTTTAAGGTAAAGTTTTCATTTTTCTTCTTGTTTCTTCTCATTTTCGTGCTCCATGGTCTTTTTGATGACCATGGATTTCTTCTTTTTCAACCATTGATGTTGATTCCTTGTCTTGAAATTCCTAGGGTTTTGGAAGCTAAAAATCGAACCTTCAAGGAGCACCTAGGAAGCCATTTTTGGTGTTCTTCCTTTAGGTAAGAAGGAGATTACTCACTTCAACTATTATTGGTGGTGAGAGAACCTTTGTATGCTCACTTTGTTTGGTGATTTTGCATGTTTATATATTCTTGAATTGGCTTAATGCTTGAATAGTGATCTTAAATGTGTTGGATGTATTGAAAATGCTTGATCATGTTAGGATTGTTAAATGAAAAATTTAGAGTTTCCTACTCTAATGTGAGGCCACAGTTTTGACTAGAATTTTGGGATATAAGTTAGTTTTTGTATACAATGAAATGAAGCTTATGTAATTAAATGTTGAATGATAATATTAAAATTAATGAATGGAAAACTTTAAGGGTTTAATACCCTAAGGTGAGGCCACGGTTTTGGCTTTGGATCCTAAGGGATTGGATTGATTTGGTGTGAAATAAAATCTAAGTAATTAGGTATCAAGTAACTAATGAATAAAATGGAAAGAAATTGGAACCTTGATGACCTAGTGAGGTCACAGTTTTTAGAGAAAAATTAGGGGTTAAATGGCCTTGATGCATCTTTGGAGATTAAGAATTTAGAGACATGCCTAATCCATAATCAAGTGGAAGAATTAAATTGAGTAATAACTCTTGAGAGTGCCACGGTTTTGAAGGGTTATTCAACTTAAAATTTTCATTATTGACCAAAGCTTGAGACTTTGAAAATGAGGATCTATAATGTGGACTTGTGATAATTGATGAACCACGAATACATATTGATGTTGAAAATTGATTCTACGTTATTGTGAGACACTATGTGGACTAAGTACTTGTTGGTTGTGTACTTGATGAAATTATGACATGTTGACATTGAACCATGTATATACATGCCATTACGGTATATCTTATGATAAATGTATCATTGATGAACATACATGATGTACATTGTGTCGTCATGCATATGTGTTATCCGTTGGACATTGTTGAAAAGGCGATGTATGCCTAGGAGTTTGAATAACACCTATGTGCAGGTGCGAGTAGACTAAGCGTAGGGTCATAGTGGTTGGCCCTTGGGGCGTTGGGGTGCGAGTGTCTCACAATAGATAGTGGTAGCTCCAGTGGGGCCGTGGGATAGACCGATGCAAACACACTGACAATCCAGACTGAGACGCTGTCCTATATCGTGATCAACTGCTGAGGTGCCATGTATAAGCCGTATTGCGCAACTATTTTTATGAGATGAGCACACTATTTTTTTAAGGCTAACAAGATACTGGCATAACTCCTTGATCATTCACTCCGAAAAATGTTTATGTATAGCTCCATGGAGTAAGAATTTGATACCATTTGCATCGTAAACTGTCAGTCTCATAATTCAGTCTCATATATGTTATTATTACAGCAAAATTTATTCAATTGCTTGAACTATTGACTGTTAGAAATGTTGATATTGTCTGCTTATTATTGATGATTCTTATTGCTATTTAATATTGTTCTGCCTTATTGTAAATTTTGATTATTGTTATGAACTGTGTTGATGTGTGGGCATCCAGCACTATTCTGTTTTCTTACTGCCATTTTGGCACTGAAAGCTGGGTGTCTCACCTCTTTCTATATTTTTTATGTTCTTGATTAATCTGTATACTTCTGAGAAGACGTTCGTGAGGAGGAGAAGGAAATGCCGGAGTTTCTGGGCTTCTGGCCATACCTAGACTAGAGCTTGCTGAGAATGTCAACGAGTCCACATCGATTTTTAGGGTACGCCCGTATGACCTTTCATGGAGGGCCCGACTGCTGGCACATCAACTTGAGCACTGAGCGGTGCATTTATCATGGGGAGCTGACTGTCTCTTTGGCATGGGGCCACTATGACATGCCTGTTTTTTATTTTACTACTTTTGTCCACCTAGAGTTCTACCTGCCAGTTAGAGATCTGTGGGATGATCTATATTACACCCCATAGGAAGATTCGTTCTTCTCCACTGCTCGGGCTTCTACCCGAAATTCAATCGCTCCGATGACAATTTCATCGGATGAAGAGGACCCTGAGGAGGACCCAGCTATGGTCCCTTCTCGTCAGTTGTAGGGGCTGATACTGTCGGTGGCTACTGATGGCTAACTGTTTATCTTGTTGGGTAAGCTTGATGTTTTTTCATATTTACTAGGTGTATATTTGTATCTTTCGGGTGGATACATCTTTTGCTTTTTATAATCCATGTTGTAATTAAACAGTGATGCATATATATATATATATATATATATATATATATATATATATATATATATATATATATATATGAATTGTGAATGTATGGTTTTTAGTTTATGTTGATTTTATAGTATCTGTCGATATTGTTATTCTATTTATTAAAAAAAAATGTAGCACGTATTTCAATGTTTGATTATTTCGCTATCAAGAAAGAAACTGTTTACTCTAACGACATATACAAACCGAGTCTAAATAAATTAACAAAATTACATCTTTCCGCATTTTTATTTTGTTCACATTTTAATTCACTATGGTGTGGTATTCCTTCTTCGCGAGTTAAGAGAAAGGGGCATTACACTGTCTTGGTATTAGAGCCCTAGTTTAAGTTTTCTTTTGGGTCATGTGGTTTTGGACTGACTTGTTTGTGCTGTGTGATTCTCTATATTTGGTATTCCGCAAGGATACATCTGAATTTTTCCTATGTTTTGTATAGCCTGATCTGAGAAGAATTTTGGCTCACAGAGGAGACATGACTGCTGCAATCGAGGTAATTCAGAAGATGGCTGAAGCAATGTAGCAACAAAACTAGCAAACGGCTCAACAACAAGTGAGGACTACATAACAATTGGAGGCCACTGTTGATGCCCAGAATCTGGCAGAATTTCATCGCACTAACCCTCCACAATTCAAAGGAGAGTTTGATCTTGAAAAAGCTAATTTGTGGATCAAAGAGCTGGAAAAGATATTCACAGGTATGAACTGTGCCGACAATAAGAAGGTGACGTATACTGCATTCATGCTGATTAAAGACGCGGAGGATTGGTGGAATGGAGAGCAGAGGTTATTGGAGGTTGAGAATCGAGCAGTTAATTGGGAATTGTTTAAAGAGAGATTCTTGAACAAGTATTTCCCGGAAAGTGTGAGGCATGCTAAGGAGATGGAATTTCTTAGTTTGCGGCAGGAAAATATGACTGTGAGCGAATATGCTGCCAAATTTGAGAGTTTATCCAAATTCTCAACCTACTTTCAACACCAACCGAACGAAGCATGGAAATGTCGGAAGTTCGAGGAAGGTCTAAGACATGACGTGAAGAGAGCCGTCATAACTTTGAAGATTACTCAGTTTTTGGAACTACTTGATACTTGTCGCCAGGTGGAAGACTTGGACCAGGCGCGTGATGTAAGAAATAAAAACTTTGGGCCTTTTCGGTCCCAAAGAGGAGGAATGCTAATTGTTACCAGAAGAAGCCTTATTCTAGACCACCTAGAAATCAACAACAGAAGCCACAAGGTGGAAGTCCTGGAGAAATTCTAGGCAGAGCAGGTCAAACAATGGTGTCTACGCTGAGATGCATGAAGTGCAGGAAAGAACACTACACGAGGGACTGCACTATTAAAGGAGTGATCTGCTTCAGATGCTGGAAACCTGGACACGTTTCTCGTGAGTGTAATCAACCTAAGGCAGAACCTTCCATCAATGCTGCTAGAATTACTAAACGCAGGCTGGAGGTCGGGTTTACACCCTGGGTGGTGCTGAAGCCTCTGAATCGAAAGATCTTATACAAGGGGAAGGTCTCATAGACAGTAATCTTTTAACTATACTATAAGACTCAGGTATAACACATTCTTTCATTTCATATGACTGTGTGAAATGACTTAGTTTACTTGTGTCTTCCTTACCTTTTGATTTGACTGTTTCAACTCCCACTGCAAAACCTGTTCTTACCACCAAAGTCTATTTGGGTTGTCCATTGATTGTTGAAGGTCGAATCTTTTCTATTAATTTAATTTGTTTGCCATTATCTCAATTAGATGTGATTTTAGGAATAGATTAGTTATCTTCTAACCATGTCCTATTAGATTGTTCTAGAAAAACCATAGTTTTCCCTTTGGATGAGAATTCTAGATTTTTTACGGCCAACCAAGTTCAAGCTTTCCTGAAAGAAGGAGCTTGGGGATACATGTTGTTGTCTTCTTTGAAAGTCGAGAAAGAGGTTGATGTGGACGCAATCTCGGTGGTTCGAGAATTTCCTGAAGTTTTTCTTGAAGATATACCTAGTTTACCACCGGAGCGGGAGATCGAATTTACCATTGATCTTGTACCTGGAGCTGGTCTTATTTCCATAACACCTTACCGAATGTCGCCTGCCGAGCTAGTTGAGCTCAAGAAGCAACTGGAAGAGCTTTTGGAGAAGCAATTCGTGAGACCTAGTGTATCACCTTGGGGAGCACCAGTATTGCTAGTTAAGAAGAAAGACGGTACTTCGAGATTATGTGTGGATTATCATCAATTAAACAAGGTCATGATTAAGAACAAGTATCTATTGCCAAGGATAGATGACCTAATGGATCAGTTGAAGGGAACAGCTGTGTTTTCTAAGATCGATTTGCGATCGGGCTACCATCAGATCAGAGTAAAAGTTGAAGACATTCCTAAAGCTGCTTTTGTACTCGTTATGGACACTACTAGTACTTGGTGATGCCTTTTGGTGTGACTAATGCACCTGCTATTTTCATAGATTATATGAATAGAATCTTTCATCCTTATTTGGACAGATTCATTGTTGTTTTCATCGACGATATCTTGATCTATTCGAAAAATTAGGAGGATCATGCCGAACATCTTAGTATAGTTCTTCAAACTTTGAAAGAGAAAGAGCTATATGCCAAGTTATCGAAGTGTGAGTTTTGACTGGATGAAGTGAAATTTTTGCGCCATGTAATTTCGAGGGAAGGAATTGTTGTAGACCCATCGAAAGTGGAAGTTGTTCTTCAATGGGAAAGACTGAAGACGGTGACCGAAATCCGAAGCTTATTGGATTAGCCGGATATTACCAGAGATTTATTGAAGAATTTTCTAGGATTGCCGGACCTCTCACTCAGCTCACAAGAAAGAACCAAGCTTTTGAATGGACGGATGCTTGTGAAGAAAGTTTTCAAGAATTAAAAAAGAGACCTACTACTTCACCAGTGTTAGTTCTACCTGATCCAAGTGAACCATTCGAAGTGTACTGTGACGTTTCATACCAAGGATTGGGTTGTGTCCTTATGCAAGGCAGAAAAGTGGTGGCTTATACCTCGAGACAATTGCGAGTGCATGAGAAGAACTACCCAACGCATGACTTGGAGTTAGCTGTTGTGGTATTTGCCTTGAAGATATGGAGACATTATCTTTATGTAGCAATGTTCAACGTCTTCAGTGACCACAAGAGCTTAAAGTATTTGTATGACCAGAAAGAGTTGAACATGAGGCAGCGAAGATGGTTAGAATTCTTGAAAGACTACGATTTCTAACTTCAATATCACCCTGGAAAGGCAAATGTTGTGGCCGATGCCTTAAGTAGGAAAACAATCAGTGTTTCTACCATGATGATCAGGGAGAAAGATTTGATAGAACAATTCAAAGACATATGGTCCTTTGTGGAATTAATGCCGGGCAAAATTTGCATGAACATGGTCACTATTTCGAATGATTTAATAGAAGATATCCGAGAAAAGCAGAAGGCTGACAAGTTCTTGCAAGAGGAAAGAGAACTGATAAAGCAGGGTGGTGTATCAACACTAGAAGAAGGAAGCGATGGAATTTTGAGATTCTAAGGTAGAGTCTGTGTGCCTAAAGATGAGGAACTCAAGAAATATATACTTGAACATGCTCATATGAGTCAGTTGAGTATGCATCCTGGAATGACCAAAATGTACCAAGATTTGAAGAAGTTATTTTGATGGCATGGAATGAAGAGAGATATCGCTAGATGCGTATCTTCCTATTTGGTTGTCAGAAGACAAAGATTGAACATCAAAGACCATTAGGATTTTTACAACCCTTGACTATTCCCGAATGGAAGTGGGATAGTATTGCCATGGACTTTGTTGTCGGATTGCCAAAGACAAGAAGAGGATATGATTCAGTATGGGTAATTATGGATTGACTTACAAAGTCAGCACACGTTTTGCTGATCAACATAAGATATCCGTTGGAGAAGTTGACTCAGTTGTATATTAGTGAGATTGTTAGACTACATGGTGTGCCTACAAGTATCATTTCTGACAAAGATCCGAGATTTACATCAAAATTTTGGCAAAGTCTTTAAGAAGTGATGGGGACAAAGCTACGTCTGAGTTCTGCTTACCATCCGCAGACGGACGGTCAATCAGAGAGAACAATTCAATCATTGGAGGATTTGTTGAGAGCTTGTGCTATAGAGCAGACTGGAAGTTAGGACGAGATTTTACCGTTAGTAGAATTTACTTACAACAACAGTTACCATTCAAGCATAGGGATGGCACCCTATGAGGCTCTATATGGGAGAAGGTGCTGAACGCCCTTATGTTGGTACCAAGATGGAGAGCGACTTACCGTTGGACCTGATCTTATTTAGCAGACAACTAAGAAGGTCAAGATGATTCAGGAGAATATGAGAATAGCTCAAAGTTGACAAAAGAGTTATGCGGACAAAAGGAGGAAACCTCTTGAATTTGAGGAAGGAGAGCATGTGTTCTTGAAAGTCACGCCTACGGTCGGGTTCTCAAATCTAGAAAGCTCACTCCAAAATTCCTTGGACCTTATCAAATTCTTCGTCGGATAGGTCCAGTTGCTTACCAAATAGCTTTACCACCTTTTCTTTCAAATCTCCACAATGTTTTTCATGTGTCACAACTTCGAAAAATACATTCCCAGTCCTGATCATGTCATAGTGCCTGATTCAGTACAATTAAAGGAAAACTTGACTTATGCAACAACTCCTGTGAGGATTGAGGATAGAAGAATGAAGCAACTCAGAGGGAAAGACATACCATTGGTGAAAGTGATTTGGAACGAAGCAACTAGAGATGCGACATGGGAACTGGAGGACAAAATGAAGGAGCAATACCTAGAGTTATTTTAAGGTATAGAAATTTCGAGGACAAAATTCTTATTTGTTGAGGAGAGTTATAATACCCTAAATTTTATTTATTTTATGATAAATATTCATTTTCTAATATTTGTTTTTGAAAATTTTTCTGAATTTTTCTGAGGATGCAGAATATTTTAATATTATTCTTCATTTTGCGTGCAAACTGAGCGGAGACGAAAAAATGAGATATTTTTCTCGAGAACCTTGATTTGAGGAAAAGTCTATGGGGGATCTTACTAAACCCGAGATTGGACACAGTTTCCTAGGTTTTATGTTTTTCGAGAAATTTTATCAGATAAAATAATCATCATTGTGTAAATTTTATCTATCAGACAAATTAATATTGACTTCTGTCAACTGTAACAATTGTTCATTAAATAATAACATGTATTAAAAACCCTATTACATTATCCTAATGTAATCTACTTTAAGTCTAATTAAACTCACTTTAATTCAAATTTATTGTATTTTAATCAAAGCTTCTTTGAGAAGCTTTGACCACCAAAGGACAAGAATGCCCTTGGCTTGTTGGGGTAGCCAAAAACCTCCCCCTCTCTCCTCTCCATTGCCGCGCATTTGCTTGCCAAGGGGAAGCAATTTTGCTTCCCTCCTTTAATCAATATACACTAAAAATAATACATTTTCCTATCACACTTTCTCTCTCTAGCTTCTTCTTCTTCATTTTTCTCTTCCTTCTCTCTTCTTCTCCTTCTTCCCTACAAAATTGCACCCCCATTACAGACCATTTTCTTTGATTTTTCTCTTCACCAAGATCATTTCTGCACTCATATCAACCTCCTCTACATTTCCAAATTAGAAATTTTCTTCAAAATCTATCTTCACCTCCATTGTCTTCTAAGGCAAAGCTTCAAGCTTTAAGGTAAAGTTTTCATTTTTCTTCTTCTTTCTCCTCATTTTCATGCTCCATGGTCTTTTTGATGACCATGGATCTCTTCTTTTTCAACCATTGATGTTAATTCCTGTCTTAAAATTCCTAGGGTTTTGGAAGCTCAAAACCGAACCTTCAAGGAGCACCTAGGAAGCCATTTTCGTGTTCTTTCTTTAGGTAAGAGGGAGATTACTCACTTCAACCATTATTGGTGGTGAGGGAACCTTTGTATGCTCACTTTGTTTGGTGATTTTGCATGTTTATATATTCTTGAATTGGATTAATGCTTGAATAGTGATCTTGAATGTGTTGGATGTATTGAAAATGCTTGATCATGTTAGGGTTGTTAAATGGAAAATTTGGAGTTTTACCCTAATGTGAGGCCACAGTTTTGACTAAAATTTAGGGATGTAAGTTGGTTTTTGTATACAATGAAATGAAGCTTCTGTGATTAAATGTTGAATGATAATATTAAAATTAATGAATGGGAAATTTTAAGGGTTTAATACCCTAAGGTGAGGCCACGGTTTTGGCCTTGGATCCTAAGGGATTGGATTGACTTGGTGTGAAATAAAATCTAAGTAATTAGGTATCAAGTAACTAATGCATAAAATGGAAAGAAATTGGAACCTTGATGACCTAGTGAGGCCACGGTTTTTAGAGAAAAATTAGGGGTTAAATGATGCCTTGATGCATCTTTGGAGATTAAGAGTTTAGAGACATGCCTAATCCATAATCAAGTGGAAGAATTAAATTGAGTAATAACTCTTGAGAGTGCCATAGTTTTGAAGGGTTATTCAACTTAAAATTTTCATTATTGACCAAAGCTTAAGATTTTGAAAATGAGCATCCATAATGTGGACTTGTGATAATTGGTGAACCACGAATACATAGTGATGTTGAAAATTAATTCTATGTTATTGTGAGACACTATGTGGGCTAAGTACTTGTTAGTTGTGTACTTGATGAAATTGTGACATATTGACATTGAACCATGTATATATATGGCACTGCGGTATATCTTATGATAAATGTATCATTGATGAACATACATGATGTACATTGCGTCGTCATGCATATGTGTTGTCCGTTGGACATTGTTGAAAAGGCTATGTATGCCTAGGAGTTTGAATAACACCTATGTGCGGGTGCGAGTAGACTAAGTGTAGGGTCATAGTGGTTGGCCCTGGGGGCGTCAGGTGGAGGTGTCTCACAATAGACAGTGGCAGCTCCACTGGGGTCGTGGGATAGACTGATGCAAACATACTGACGATCTGGACTGAGACGTTGTCCTATATCGCGATCAACTGTTGAGGTGCCATGTATAAGCCATATTGCGCAACTATTTTTATAAGATAAGCACACTAATTTTTTTAAGGCTAACGAGATACTGGCATAACTCCTTGATCATTCACTCCGAAAAATGTTTATGTCTAGCTCCATGGAGTAGGAATTTGGTACCATTTGCATTGTAAACTGTCAGTCTCATAATTCATTGAGCATAAGCAATTATAATTATGGGAAAATATATGTTATTATTACCGTAAAATTTATTCAATTGCTTGAACAGTTGACTGTTGGAAATGTTGATATTGTCTGCTTGTTATTGATGATTCTTACTGCTATTTATTGTTGTTCTACCTTACTATAAATTTCGATTATTGTTATGAACTGTGTTGATATATAGGCGTCCAGTGCCGTTCTATTTTCTTACTACTATTTTGGTACTGAAAGCTGGGTGTCTCACTGCTTTCTATATTTTCGATGTTCTTGATTAATCTGTATACTTCTGAGAAGACATTCGTGAGGATGAGAAGGAAACACCTGAGTTTCTAGGCTTCTGGCCATACCTAGACTAGAGCTTGCTGAGGATGTCATCTCGTCCACGTCGATTTTTAGGGTATGCCCGTATGACCTTTCATGGAGGGCCCGACTGCTGGCACATCAACTTGAGCACTGACCGGTGCATTTATCATGGGGAGCTGACTGTCTCTTTAGCGTGGGGCCGCTACGACACGCCTGTTTTTTATTTTTCTACTTTTGTCCACCTGGAGTTCTACATGCCAGTTAGAGATCTGTGGGATGATCTATATTACACCCCACAGGAGGATTCGTTCATCTCCACTGCTCGGGCTTTTACCCGAAATTTGGTCGCTCCGATGGCGATTTCATTGGATGAAGAGGACCCTGAGGAGGACCCGGTTGCAGTCCCTTCTCGTCAGTCGTAGGGGCTGATACTGTCAGTGGCTACTGATGGCTAACCGTTTATCCTTTTTGGGGAAGCCTAATGTTTTGTTGTATTTACTGGGTGTATATTTGTATCTTTCAGGTGGATACATCTTTTGCTTTTTGTAATCCATGTTGTAATTAAACAGGCTGATGCATAATATATATATATATATATATATATATATATATATATATATATATATATATGAATTGTGAATGTATGATATTTAGTTTATGTTGATTTTATGGTATCTGTCGATATTCTTATTCCATTTATTTTTTAAAAAAATTGTTTGATTATTTCACTATCAAGATGAAAACTGTTTACTCTAACGACATATACAAACCGGGTCTAAATAAATTAACGAAATTACATCTTTTTGCATTTTTATTTTGTTCACGTTTTAATTGACTATGGTGTGGCGTTCTTTCTTCGCGAGTTAAGAGAAAGGGGCGTTACATCTAACATGTTTAAGATGATGTTACATGAGATATATCAATAGTATCAAAATAATATTATAACATGCTAAAGTCAAACATTTTTTTAATAAAATTACCACTATGTGCACATAAAAAAGTTTATGATATTCACAGGATTTTCAATTACAAAAATCTCATGCAATTATAATTTTATCGACTCCTACTAACCAATCACATCAAAAGACAAAAATCACCAAGGTTTAAATAAGTGATTGGGTAATAATTTAACGAAGCTAAGATAGCTCCACTATTAATTTCAATATTAATAGCACAAATTTAATTATTACAACTTTGACTGTCAAAGATATTTGAAATCGTATATATAGCATATGCATCAACAATTGTTTAAAAAACACCACTGATAAAGACACAGATAGGATCAATAACAAAAATACACTTTTATACATCTCGAAGGACCGTGCGTTTTAATGCAATGAACATGTTATTAAATCACAATCCTATTAAATGATTTTTATCACAAAATACGCACTATCATACCCTAAACATAAAATATGGTATAAAAGAAAATACATTCAACCAATTTGAATATCAGACAAAATTGTATCATGCTGCATATAAAATAATGTATATTAACCATTACTATGTTACAACTCTCTCCCTTGACTGTCACACAATCGTAGACAACAATAGTCATACTCTGCCTCTTAAACATGCAATTATGCACTAAATTTTAACATATAATATTACTTTTCATGATTTAAGCAATTTTTAGGACCCATCATAAAGACTCTTTATTTTTAATATATAAAAATTTTCATGGACAAACTCTCATCCATAATATTGCTAATACAAGCAATTTTAATTTCATATCCACTTAATGAATATTAAACAAAATGACATAACATAATGCCGAAGGAGTTAATAGCGAACAAATATCATGTGTTTCTTAAAATAAACAGACAAAGTCCATATAACATGAAAGCACACATTAAAAAATAAATTTCATTGGCAATCATATTCCTCATATTTCATGCAAATAGCCATGAAATTAATACAATAATTATATACTAACTAAAAGTATCAAGATATTTTACCTCAAAAACTTCTATATATATATATATATATATATATATATATATATATATATATATATATATATATATATATATATATCCCTCAAAAGTCATTATTGATTTTTACAGTTTTATAAAATTTCATATACATAGATATAGAACATTAAATTTTTTAATGGTGCTTTAAACATAGTTATTGCATATATAGTTCAAATCAACATGCCAAATTAACATAACAACCATAAACCTTACATATATCACATAAGAGATTGACATAATTTTATTTAGTTCAAAAAGGTTTAACATCTTTTAACCAAATATTAATACAAATATATTATCATATAAATATGGTCGAAGTACCCAAATAGTTAACAACTTATTCCCTCTTATGCTTATAATTTTTTTTTATATAAAATGCAAGATTTATATTTTAAAACATGATCAAAACTCATGATTAAGTAAAACAAATTTTCATATCGGTAGAAAATTAACATTATTAATTGTGTTATTAAAGAAAAGAAGCATTTGAATAAAAATTATAGACAAGAAAATGACAACATTGACAATAAATAGCAATAATAATTGTCAAAATAAGAATATAGTACATATAAAAATAAATTCATATGTGGGTGAAGAATATTTCATATAATAACATCAGTCAAAAAATTTAATACATGGGGGCAAAATAATTTATCTTGTTCAATTATCTCAAAATATAATTACCAAATATCGAGATACACATGGTGATATATATAATATAAACTCACCTATAAGTAAAGAATATATTATAAAATTAACAACAATTTCAAAAAATTCAACACCTATGAGAATAAAGATTTTTTCTATCAAAGTCATCCAAACTATAATTACCAAAAATAAGGATTTAGCACTGTTTAAGTGGAATTTTGGTTAGAGACTTAGTAACAATTCCAACAAACTAATAAATGTATCAAAACGAATGTAGGTTCAAAGTTATGTGGTAATCTCGTTTTAAAAATGGTTTTAGCAGTAAACAAAAAGGGATTTAAGAGATTTGAAATAAATAAGCAGAAAATGCAGAAAGGAAACTTTGAAAAGATTAAAGAAATTTAAAAAAACTGAGCAGGAATTTTAAGAATGCAGAAAATTAATTGAAAGCATGTAAATGGTTGCAAGATTAAAGTGCAGAATTTAAATGGAAAAGCAGTAAAAAAAAAGCAGGTAAAAGTGCGAATAAATGTAAAGAAAATTTAAAGGACAAGACTGAAAAGTAAAGAACTTTAAAAGAAAATTGCATTAATTTTAAATGACGTGAAATGAAAAAGGGAAGGCATACTTGGATAAAAATCCTTTAATCTGCTCAAGTTGAGATGTTAGGATTATGTATCAGCAAATAACCTCCCTTATTTATATCGTGACTACTGATATTTATAAACAGAATTAAAAATAACTGACACCCTAAAAGATCAACACGTTTGAGCGGTTTTCTCCACCAGCAAGTATCCACCTTCCGACAGAACTAGCACTTAATTGTTTTTGACCAATTTTCGTCGACTCAATGTAATCTTTCTGTAATAATTCTTCTTGCTAACATCAATACCTTATAGCCATATTAGAATCATCCTCTTATTCAACACTTCTGTCGATTTCACCATTTAGCATTTCTATTAGCTCAATACTTGAAAAATTTCTTCAAAATCATCATCTGACCGACAAATTGCCAAATCTTTATTTTTCAATTCAAATAGATGCCCCCCAAAAAATTTTTCTTTCGACACCGACAGGAGAAAGAAAAAATTTTCTTAATCAATAATCCTTTCAATATATATATGTATATATATATAAATATTCAAATCCAATCAGAACCTTCCGCAAGTACCTGAACAGCCACAATCAATCTTATCATAGAAAATAATAAATAGCCTTTCCTAATAAATAGGGCTCATAATTACCCCCATTTTCTCGTAGAAAAAAACAACTTTTCAAATTCACGCGACTTTTCACCCCTTTATCATTGTTTACCATCTTCAACCTTTCACCTCTCTTTACTGTTCATTACCTTCAATTTTACCTTCGCCTGTTTCCTCTGCGAACTCTTGTCTTCGCCAATGGCTTCCAGCTCTCAAACTCCCAACGTGCCAACAGCAAATTTGGGTAACCATGCGGTCGTTCAAGACCCAATTCTACAAAAGTCTGAACTTTGGCATCTTTCGAAGGTAATACTCCCCATTAACGACTCTCCACTTTCCTTGGATCCTCTGGCTGCTTTCTTAGGCCCAGTTCTGCCTAAGGAATCTATTACTGATGAAATAAATTCCTTCTTCCCCTGTAAAAGTTCCCAAGAAGCTATCTTGGCTTCCCTTCCTTCCATTCCTATCAGCTACTTTGGAAAATCTGAAAGGCTGTTTAGGACTCCTCCTACCTATATTAATGGGTATCTTGAATGGCTTGACAGAGTTCAAGCTTCTAAAGAAAGTTTATGGAGAGAAATAAGAATTTTTTATTGCATCCAGCTTTCTCGTTATCCCATAAAAATGAATTTTTGCATGCTGGGTGCCTCTTTCTTTTTCTGGAACAAAACTACCAACTCCTTCCAATTTCCCTATGGCATGATGGATCCAACACTTTTTGACATATCTGCCATAACTGGTCTTCGACCAGATGGGAAAATCATTACGCCTGTTCTTCAACTTTCAAACACTATCGACGTATACTCAAAATCCCCAACTTCCTTTTTCGGCTTCATTAATTTTTATTCCCCTGAATCAGGTCCTATGACCGACGAAGAACACATAGCTTTTCTTCTCCTCTGGCTTTCAGCCTATGCTATAGGTTCTAAGTCGGTTCAAGTATCCAGATCCTTTCTTCAACTTGCTAACCTTCTTCATGAAGGTCGACCACTAGCTCTTGGTCAATTTCTCCTTGCTAATCTCTATTTGAGTATAGGTGAATTTGTCCAGAGCATCAGAATTCAAGTAAAGAAAACCAATTCTGGTGGTCTAATCTGGCTACTCCAACTTTGGTTGAATGTCATACTAGGAGATTACTTAGTCGACTCTTCTCCTCTGACAGTCTCTCTTGCTACATATGGCATTAAACTTTGCCATGTAAAACATGAGAAAACCCACAAATAGAGCTTAGAAAATTTCATGTACTTTTTCAGTATTTTTCATTCCATCTCTTTTAGTACTGAAGACATATTTTGCTCCTTTTGCTGATCGTTCTTTTGGTCCCGAATGGTTCACTCGATCAATTCTTTCTGACGATCCTCCTACTCAGGCTAACAATGTTTTTGTCTGGTCGAACTTTCTCTGCCGACAAGTTCTGGT
This sequence comes from Ormosia emarginata, assembly GCA_029884605.1. Classification (NCBI taxonomy): domain Eukaryota; kingdom Viridiplantae; phylum Streptophyta; class Magnoliopsida; order Fabales; family Fabaceae; genus Ormosia; species Ormosia emarginata. The sequence continues at coordinate 16,927,892 of JAQQTP010000074.1, read as the reverse complement.
GGCTGGTCTCCCTGGTTCGACAGACAAATCTTTAGAGTTATGTCTGCCAAACTCAGTAGCTCGATAATTGGGATTTTGTCAAGCTATTCCAGCACGTTTCTCTCATAAGGCTAAAGAACACTTCATCAATGGCCACCTACAAAGCATGTCGAATCTTGTTCGAGTAGCTTCAAAAAATGAAAGGCACAAGTATCACTTCAAGATCCCTGTATTCACCCCCTACAGAGGAGTTTCAAAAGATTTTGTCGATTGGTGGACTAAATATTATAGTCCTTATCATGTCGACATTGAAATCTATCGAAGCCGCATTACTGAAACTCTGATTCCTGTGCAGGGTCAAGATCCTTCATCAAAAACTAAAGGTACACATATTCAAGATATCAAGGCTTTTGAAAAATATTACAAAATCAAGTGGGACTTTAGGTTTCCTAGCTTAATTGTTCGACATTGTGAAGAAGTCTTAGCCAAGCTAAAACCAGCACACAAGGAAAAATGTTCTACCAATTTTCTCTCAGTTTCTATAAAAAACCCTTTAGCACGGCTTGAACCTTTTCAAATCCATTTTCCAAAGCCAGTGCTTTTTCCTTGTGCTCGTTTCGGACTGGCCGACGAATTCCCAGGTAAACCTACAAGGGTTGGTAACTTCCCTATTTCAGATAGGATATATTCTGTGAGTAATATCTTTCTTACAAGAACTCTAGAAGTCAAGTTTACTCGTCGATTTTCCTTGTCGTACGAACAATTAGCTAGGAATACCCGAGTCATCACTGAAATACCTGAAGGTATTTTTTCTCTTTACATTCTGTTACTTTTAATTTTATATCTCATTTACTAAATACACCTTCCTTCTTGCAGCACTTCCATTGAAAAGACCTTTAGAATATAAGTAGTCTCAAGAAAGTGATGATGATGAAGAAGATGAAACCACTTCTTCAAAAAAGAAGAAAAGCAAAAAGGCTCAAAAACCTCCTGTTCCCAAGGCTTTAAAGGTCAAATCAACTACATCTATGCCGACAAAGAGTCCTTCGAAACACGACACTGCTAAATCAAAAACCCTCAAGGTATATATCCTTTTTTAACTATATATTAAGACTTGGTTTTTAATTTTGTTCAAGTCTAAATTAATGTCAAATTCAGATTAGCAGATCTGCTCCTGCTACTTCCGTTTCTCCTGTCGAATCTTCAATCCCATCTCCAGAGCATCCTCCAAAGGTATGCCTCATATTATTGTACATTCTTTAATACCAGGCAACAATATCTCACCCCTTTTATCTGCACAGAAAAAGAAAAGGAAGACTCAAACCATCATTTCTACTTCAAAGCCTCCTGTCAAAGAAACAAAAACCATCTTTCTTTCATCTGAGGTAAATTTTAATTAACATACTTCTTTTCCTTAAATTCTTGACTCTTACCACTCATTTAACACTCGATTCTATCATTCCAGGATCTGGAGGATGAACAATCCACAGATCATCCTCTTGAACCAGTTGTCGAACCAAGAACTGAAGATCCAATTCGATAATCTCCCAAGGTAATATATCTTACCACACTCAACTATTTTCAAAGTATTATTTATTCTGAAATCTCTTCTGTTCACCTCCAGGATTCAACAAACTTGACTATATCCAACACCCCACAAAGGCTAGGAACCAAGAATCCTCCAGAATCTCACACTTCCCTGGCCCTTGCTACATCTACTGTTTCTTCACCACTTCCGACAGAAACCCAAACCGTCGAAGCCTTAGAAAAAACTCCAATCCCCCCAGGTATTGAGGGTTCTTCTCATTCAAAACAAGCCAATCCTATTCAAATTCTCTCAGAAGAATTCAACATGGATACTCTGATGGCAGAATTTGCCCCAATTGATCTACCTCCATCTTCTCCAGCCAACTTAATTGTTGCTGTGCCAGAAGATACTGAAGATATGGAGGCAGATTTAGACAAATTGATAATAATGTTATCGGGCGGCCATAGAAGTTCTCCTCAATCGGCTCGTTCTTTGACATAACTTGGAGAAGACTCCAGTGATTCCCATATTACTAGACTCTTAACTGAATTGAAGAATGCCTTCACCTATTCTTTCGAGCACTTAATTTTTAACCAACCTCTTCAAGAAAGAATGGTGGCAATCGTAACTGAACTTGAGCCTCTTGCTCAGCAATTACCAATAACCAGTCGAGCTCTTCCTACGACTGTTAAAGATTTTCTTCAAAGCTTAACGGCAAAAATGTCAGTCATTCGTTGAGTTATTCCTACTTATACAAAAGAGATTCAAGAAAAGTCTAGAATTTTGAAGCAGTTGACCGACGCAAAAAGTGAAAATGCCACTTTGAAGGAAAATCTAATAAAAGGAAAAGCCAAAGAGGCAGAGCTCGACAAGGAGATTGAAGATTTAGAGAAAAAACTTGAGGCAGCCCATCATCGCAAACAAAAACTTCAAATGGCATTACAACAAGGGGCTACCAGACAGCAAAATATTGCCAATAATACCAAGCAATGGGCTGTCGAAGCCAGAGCTGTATTGGCAAAAATAAATTCCCTCGAAGTGGAATATCAAACCGCCTGTTCCAACAAACAGTCTTTGGAAGACTCCTGGGGGATTCTTCAAAAATTCTAAATAGCTTTTCTTTCATTTCTAGCTAATTGTCGATTAATTCTTTTGTAAAGCTTTGGCAATATCAAGTTGTAACATCTGTTCAACATTTTTATTTTGACAATGTAACTTGTAATTGCCAAACATGAATAAAGACTTCATTTTTTGCCAATTTTTACTTAATACATTGTCGGTCTATATGGCTTTAAATATTTTCCATTAATTGACTTAATTGTTAAACCGAAATAAATTTCAACAAGTGCATAAGCATTCCCTAAAAATTCTTTAGTCAGTTTAAATGGTCCTTCCCATTTTGGAGACCATTTCCCATATTCTCGACACTTCTTATCCATAGGCAAAATCACCTTCCAAACCAAATCATCAACTTTAAAAGATTTGTACTTAATTCGACTTTCGTAAAATTTTGCAATTCTTTCTTTCTGTCGAATTAAATGTTCCAAAGCAATTAATCTTTCATCGCTTAATTCGTTCAATTCATCAAACATCAGGTCCCAATAATGCTCAACTGGTAACTCATCTTGTTTTTGAATACCAATTGATTGAAGATTAATTTCGACAGGCAAGACTGCATCATGACCATATACCAACTTGTATGGTGATGTGCCCGTTGCTTCTCTCAGTGAATTTTTATATGCCCATAGAACTTGATTAAGAGTATTATGTCAATTCCTAAGCTGTCGACCAATATGCTTTTTAATCAGACTTATGATTATTTTATTCATGGCCTCTACCTGGCCATTCGCCTAAGCATAATAAGGCGTCGACGTGAGCATTTTAATTTTCCTTGAACTGGCATATTCGATAACTTTCTTTCCAATGAATACTGATCCTTGGTCGGTTGTCAAAGTTTATGGTATTCCAAACCGACAAACTATATTATCTTCAATAAAGTCAATCACATCCTACTGGGTTACATCCTTCAAGGCTATAGCCTCAACCCATTCGGTGAAGTAATCGACTCTTACTAGAATATATTTATGTCCCTTTGATGAGACAGGATGAATTTGGGCAATTAAATCCAAAGCCCACCCTCTGAAAGTCCAAGGTTTAACTATAACATGTAACTCACTAGCAGGAACATTTTGTATATGGCCATATCTTTGACACTCTTCACAAGACTTAGCAAACATTATATAATCCCTAACCAGTGTTAGCCAATAGTACCTTTGACGTCGAAGGACCTATTTCATCTTTTCACCTGCCTGATGAGCTCCACAAATTCCTTTGTGGACTTCTGCCAAGGCAATATAAGCCTCTGCTTCACTCAGGCAAACTTCTAAATTTCCATCGACAGACTTTCTATACAAGGCTCCCCCTAATACCACAAATTTCGACGTTCTGTACTTGAGTTTTCTATCCATATCGTGACTCGGATTTTCCAAATAACTTAGTATTGGTTATCTCCAGTCATTAACCATTGAAATGTCATTTTGTAGTACATCTCTTTCCTCTAATGGATATAAAAGTTCCCTTATTTCCATTAGATTTGTAAGAACCTTGGATGAAAGTCTATACCTAGAGGCTACTTGTGCTAATTCATTAGCCTCTTCATTTAAACTTCTAGAAATGTGCTCGACAGTTACCTCGTCGAATTGTTTCATTAACTTACTTGCCACAATATAATATTTCATTAGATTTTCACTACACATTTATATTCTTGGGCAAGCTGTTTGACGACCAACTGTGAATCACCAAATATATGCACATTATGTGCTTTCATTTCTACTAATATTTCTAATCCGACAATTAAGGCTTCATATTCAGCCTCATTGTTGGAACAGGTATATTTAAGTTCAAACATGAACTTAGTTGGAGTACCTTGAGGAGAAACAATTAAAATCCCCACTCCAATCCCATTCTGATGCCTTGAACCATCAAAATATAAACACCAAGGTTTTAAACCGACAACATTTATATTATCTATATCCAAACAAGGATGGTCGGCCAAGAAGTCAGCAATTGCTTGGCCTTTTACTGCTCTCATTGGTACATATTGTAAAGAAAATTCTGACAAAGCAATAGTCCATTTTCTAATACGATCATTTAACACTAGTTTTGATAACATATATTTTATTATATCAATTTTTGACATAACCAGTACATTACAAGGCATCATGTAATATTTAAGTTTAGTACATGAGAAGTACAATGCTAAACAAAGCTTCTCTATTGCACTATATCTTCTCTCAACATCATTTAAAACTCGACTAAGATAATACACATCTCTTTCGACGCCATTTACATCTTGAGCCAGCATACTTCCTATGGTTTCTTTTGATGCTAATATATACAATTTTAACGGTCAACGGGCACTAGAGGCATCACGACCGGTGGTTTTGTCAAATACTGCTTTATCTAGTCGAAGGCTTCTTGGTGGCAAGGTTCCCATACAAAATCCTTTTAGCCTTCAACTTGATCAATGGAGCAAAAACTCTGGTTCTTCCCGACAAGTTGGATATAAATCTTCTTAGGAAGTTAACTTTTCCTAAAAAAGATTGCAATTCTTTCTTGTTTGTCGGTGGTGTGGCCTCCAAAACTGTCTTGGCTTTATTCTTGTCCACTTCTATACCTTTTTTATGGACTAAGAAACCCAAGAATTTAGCAGCCGACACACCAAAATCACATTTTTCTGGATTCATCTTAAGGTTGTGCTTCCTCATCCTGTCGAATGCCTGCTTCAAGTTTGTCAAATGGCTTTCCTTCGTTTCTGACTTGACAATGACATCGTCGATGTAAATTTCCATAAATTTTCTAATGACATCATGGAAAATTGTATTCATTGCTCTCTGATAAGTGGCCCCTGCATTCTTTAAACCAAAAGACATGACTACCCATTAAATGTCCCAATGGCTCCTGGACATCTGAAGGCAGTTTTCGACACGTCTTCTTCAGCTATAAAAATTTGATTATAACCTGCATGGCCATCCATAAAACTTAATAATTCATGTTCAGATGCGACATCAACTAACATGTCCACAATTGGCATAGGATACTCATCTTTAGGTGTGGCAGTGTTCAAATTTCTAAAATCTACACATATTCTCAACTTGCCATTTTTCTTAACTACAAGAACAATATTAGAAAGCCATTCGACATACCTGGTTGTTCTGATGAATTTGGCTTTGAGCATTCTTTCAACCTCTTATTTTATCTTTAAGATCACCTCAGGTGCAAATCTCCTGTTGGCTTGTCTGACAGGTCTGCATCCTTCTTTCAGAGGCAATCTGTGCTCAACAAGATCTCTACTCAATCCAGGCATTTAATCATAATCCCAAGCAAAACAATCTTTATATTCCATAATTAACTCGACAAGCTTTTCTTTGAAATCCTTTGACAGAAATGAACTCACAAAAATAGGCCTCCTATCTGCTTTAGTGCCTAAGTTTATTTCTTCCAAAGGATCTTTCACTTCCACATTTTGCTTTTCATCAAGCCCTTTTTCAAATCCTAAAGGACCGTCATCAATTACACAATCTGACAGCATGCTTTCAGTAGTGAATACTGCTTTGTCGGCTAAATAAGCCGACAATTTTTCTGAGTAATCCTTAACACTCATAACTAGTGCTTGGCCGATCTTCTTCGGCCTTCTTCACCAGTCGTATACCAAACTGACCCCTCAAGCAAACTTCAAGTGCATCTTTGTTAATTACTCCATCACTTGCTGTTACTGATTTAACACTTTGAGCATATATTCTGAAATCGACATAAAGCTGCTGGAGATAGCAGGGACTGTCATCTGCTTCTATTACTTCAACTTAGTCATCTTCATTCCAAAGAATGAGCTTCTGATGAATAGTTGATGGTATTGCTCCAACGGCATGACTTGACTACGTCGGAATTACCACAAATAGTGTTAGCCTTGCAACAGATCCGACTTGTACTTTCAACATCACCACTCTGTCCGACGGGGAGGTTTTACCACTAAAATCTATGACTATCATGTTTGTTGACATCAAATCTGACTCATCTTTCCCAAGTTTTTTGAGCATGGCCCTTGGGATTAGATTGATTGCTGCCCCCCCCCCGGTCGATCAAAACTCTATTAGTGGGTTTTCCTTCTATTAGAGCCTTGATGTGTAACGGTCGTAAATGAGCCTTCTGGTCTTCTGTCAGTTTTTCAAGCTGACTTGTATTGTCAAAGATTGTTATCATATTGTCCTAGAAAAGAAGCCAATGATCATCTAGGTCATCAAAATCCTCTTCATTCTCCCCAGTGTACTCAATTTAGTGATACCCTTCAAAATCTGCAGGTAACACCGAAACTAAATTAACACTCATTGACTTCAAGAATTCCTCCTCGTTGGACAGCTCTTCATCACTTAAATGCCTTCCAATCCTGAAATAATCTTCCGACGGCAAGTTACTATCCATAGCCGTCAAGATATCATCCAGATTATCATCCAAATTGATGTCCATGTCGAATTGCTCCTTATCACCAAGGCCTAAAGGATCCTCTGGATCATTTAAGGCCTCAATAACTTCATCAGTCATTGAGTCCATATCTTGGCAATCAGGCTTTGCCAATCTTTCTCTTTCTTTATTTACGTCGTGCACTTTTTCCCTCCACTCAACATCTTGATCAGGATCTTCTAAGATTCTCCTGATTTCTTTTTTCGACCAGTCTTCAATATTACTATTTCCAATTCCAGGATCCTTAGTCTGCTCTTTTCCTATTGTCAGTTTTGCAACATTCGAGCTGACCAACTCCTTATCTTTTTCTACTGGTAAACTGTTCTTTCTTGCCTCTTTTTCTGGTGCTATCAGTCCAATTAGCCATTTCCTCTTTGTTTTATTTGGAATAGGCCTTTGAACCTGCTTACCCATTCTTATTTCTTCCAACCTTTCTTGTCGAGATTTATCATCAATATCAAGCCGTCCAACTGCATTTGTTGTCGGCTCCCCTAGAAACGATCCCTTGGTAACAACACATTTTATCTTTCTACCATCTTTATCCTGATTAAGCACTAGTTTCTTTTCCACCACCAAACAACCTATTTCTACAGGATGCTCCTTGATTACTAATCCTTCAGCCATATCCATTCTCTTTTGTGCTTGTCTTAATCTCTGTAATCTCCTTTTCTTACTCTTCGACATTGGAAGAACCTTTGATGGCCCTGCTTCATCTTGGCCAATCGAGGTTTTTCCTAGATTGATCCTTCCATTCTTGTAGTCTTCATTCCAAAATGGTTGATCCCTTTAAAAGTTACTCCTCTTGGCAGACACATTCCGTCAAAAATACATATGTCCAATCATTACAAAATTCTTCATCCACCTATTCACGACAACATTAGCAGGTGGCACCCTAGTCTTAACTGGTCCGACATGAGTAACTGGTCCGACATGAGCTTTGTTTCCCATAAACCCATGTGGTTCAACTAACCAACCATTCATGTTAGGCCTAGGCATATAGACTGGCTTTGGCCTTGGAGCATGAAAAGTCTTCTGTGGTCTCCAGGTTTTTCTGTCGAGAACTTTCTTCTTACCCTGCTGGATACTTGGTTGTTCTTCAGTAGCTTTCTTCGCAGCAAGCTCATCATATATTGTGTTACATCTTGGGCACAACCTTACCTTGCCATCTTCTTTCTTTCTTTCAAGAAATACCTCGAGAGACTTACCTGGCTTGGGATATATGTCGGTTGCATCCTTTGTATCCACGTTGAATTCTTGCAACTTCCTTATGTTGAGCATCCCAACATTTAAAGGAACTTGCTGATCAACACAAGATACTTCAGCCTGAAATGGATCTGTGTCAACTTTCATATCCGCTTTAAGCTTGTCAGCAAACTTCAAACGTCCATCCATTATTGCTTTTCGAATTATGTCTCTGAAACGAACACATTCATTAATAACATGACCGAAACTATTATGAAACTTACAGTATTTTCAGTCTTTAATTTCATCAAACTTTAGTAACCTATGACCTTTCGACAGTTTAATATGTTTGTCTTTTAATAACAAATCAAAAATCTTGTCGGCTTTGGTTATGTCGAATGTATATGTTTTCCTATTAACATAACCCATTTTCTCCTTATTTCTAGTAGCCTGTAAGGCCTGGCAAACATAAGGAGGACCATTCTGAAGTTCAACAATGTTAATGTAATGCCCCATTTTGGGAGGGAACATCACATTGTCAAATAAAAGAAGATGCGGAAAAGTAAAGTTTTAACATTAAAAGACCCGGTTCATTCGTTTAAGTTTAACTTGTTCAATTCTTAAATATGCAAGCAAAATAGCAGAAATATTTTTTTTTGTTTTGATAATCATTTTAACCATGCGGAATGTAAATGACGGTGAAGGATAAAATAGTAGGCAAAACTCACATCTGAATAACATGCATATATATATATATATATATATATATATATATATATATATATATATATATATATATATATATATAATGTCGACATCATTTACACTTAGATACAAGCATGAATTTTATCCATCATTTACACTTAGATACAAGCATGAATTATCCAAAAAGCAAAACTATACCTGCCCCAAAGGATTATACAAATATACCCCAGAGATACCAAAATATACAGCCCACAAAAAATACATCAGGCCCCAAAAATATAACACTGGTAGCCATCAGTAGCTACCAGTAAACTCAGTCTCTCAGATGAGGAGGGACCGTATTCGGGTCCTCAGCAGGATCCTCCTCTTCAGAGGAAACCTCCATGGGAACCACAGAACCACGGGCAGGAGCCCGAGCAGTAGAATCAAAAGAGTCCTCCCAAGGGGTGTAATAACGATCACCCCACATCTCACGGATGGGCAAATAAAACTCCAGTCGTAAGCTGATGTGGCAGGTGAGGACAGGTGCCTCATGACGTCTCTAAGCCAGGGCGATTGACACATCTCCCAAGTAGACATAGCGATCGGAACTCAAGTTGATATGCCAACACTCCGGCCCTCCGAGGAAAGTCAGACGCACATCACCAAGAAATCCGCGCATACGTGCCACCATCGTCTCAGTAGAAGCTAGTCTCGTTCGGGCCAGAAGCAGGGAAACTCGGGATCTTCCGCCTCCTTACCGTCGTCTTCGATCAATACAGTATACACATATAGCAAGTAACAGAGATACAAGAAAGAGGTAAGACATCCTACCATCATTACCAATTATAGCAGCTAGAAACAATACGGCGCCACGTGCCCAAATAGCAATTCAGAATATCATATTCAACTAATAAGCAGTAATTCTAACAGTAAGCAAATAAACAATTCCAGGCAGATAGTCATCTCAGTAATAACCAAATCAGTCATAGATATGGAAAAATAAATATTAACAATGACAATGTATATCATGACTCACATGCATGCTTTCCCAAATTCCTACTCCATGGAGCTAAACTCAAACAGTCGGAGAGAAAGATCAGGAGACATGTCTGTAACTTGGCTGCCGAGGCTAGTGCTATCAATAAATGTTCTCATGCACAATCATGGCATTGTACAGACATTCTACACTAGATCACGATATAGGACAGTGCCAAGTCCAGATCGTCGGTGCGTTTGCATCGGTTTGCCCCACAGGCAGAGGAGCTACCAACTGCCCCTTGTGAAGGACCCGCACCCCGACGCCCCCAAGGTCATCACACAACCCACACTTGTCTACTCGCACCCGCACTAAGGTATGTTCAATCTCCTAGGCAACTTGGCCTTACAATAGTCCACAAGGACATTCACAATGCATATGATACTATGCATGGACATGTATGATTCACAATCTCATACCATTACATAACATGCCACAATAGGCCAATATAAGCATCAATATATGTTCCTTATCACACACATACCACAATTTCCATGTCATGGATCCAAGAATTCCATTTTCAAAATCATTTCTTCTCTATCGGTATGAATACATATTCCTATCACATTTAAGTAAAGTAAAATCCTTGAATCCAGGGGTTTTAGATTATGTTTGAGTTACAAAGGACAAAGAACCATAATCTCAATCATTTCCAGCTCAAAAATCTCATTTTTGGGTCTTGGTAATCGATTACATCACCCCAGTAATCGACACAAAAATGAATCTCAGTAATCGATTACAATCTCATTATAATCGATTACATGATTCCCAAAACTATGGTTCGTAACTTCAAGGACCTGGTAATCGATTACACAGCCGTGGTAATCGATTACCAATCAGACAGAACTTCTGTAATCGATTACCCACAAGTTGTAATCGATTACGTGATTCCCAGAAGCATCATTTCGTGACATCAGAGGCTTGGTAATCGATTACACTACTCTTGTAATCGATTACAAGCTAGACAGAATCTCTATAATCGATTACACACAAGATGTAATTGATTACCAGATTTCCAGAATCACGATTTCGTACCCTTAAGAGCTTGGTAATCGATTACAATCCCCGTGTAATCGATTACCACGCGTAAACTTGCGTAAAAAGTAGTTCTCCAGGTCCTTTAACTCAAACCAAACCAATCATTATCATATTTAATCAACAAGTTACTCAAATATACCTTCAAATCATGCAAGAGGCATCAATCAATCATACAAACCCAACAAAATGCACTATCATGAAGAACAACATAAAAATGAGAGAACTTTATACATGGATTCAGAAATCAATTAAAATCAATACATAGACATACTAATCACAAAATCAAAGGATAACCCTCATTAGGGTTTTTCCACCAACAACACAACCAAGGTTCCTAGATGCTAAGAGAGGTTGAGGAGGAGTGTCTTCCTCTTACCTAAGTGAAGAAAACAAAAGAAGAACACCAAGAACCTCCTTTGAATTTTCGGATTTGAGCTCCAAGAATCCTAAAAATGGTGACTTTGTTAGAATAGCATAATGGCTTGGAAAATGAAGTATGGATGGCCAACATGAAGACCATGACCACGAAAATGGAGGAGAAAGAAGAGAAGTCTACCCAAGAAGCTCAAAGCTTGGAGCTTGGAGAAAATGGTGAAAATGGTGGAATCTCAAGATGCTCCAAACAAGAAGGATGTCTAGGAGAGGAAGAGGGTTAAGAGAGTGTGGTTGGAAGAAAATTTGATGATGAATGAGGGGGAAGAGGGCTGCTGGTGCCGTGGGATTTCTGGAGAGAGGGAGGAGAAAATATCTTGAGGAAGAAGAAGAAAGAAGCAGAAGAAAGAAGAAGTAAAGGAAATGCTTTAGGAAATAAAATCAATTTCCCCCCTCCCCCAAAATGTTGTCCAGCTGTGCATGAAGGAGAGAGAGAAGGGAATGGGCTGCTTTTGCATGGGGAAGGAGGAAGAGGAAATTTCCAAGAAGCTTCCTCCAAGCTTCCATGAGAAGCTTCGCACGTTCCTCGATAAAGTGAAAGTAAAGTTATTTCCTAATCGGCACACTAACACAGATGAATATTTACACTGTCAGTATTATTTTTCCTCTAGTGTAGAAGAGTTACTGATGATGAAAATAATATTTCATTATTCATCAGATGATTTTACAATACCGCGATTTCATTCATCGGGTAAAACCTCGTAAGACGTAAACTTCGTAAATTGTGCCCGGCCTCGGGTTTAGTAAGATCTCCCGTCGACAAGTCCACAATTTAGAGTTTACCAACCACAGGGAAGACATCGCATCTTCCCAAGTCTGCACAGCGCACACGCAAGACGAGGAATATATTAAAATATTCGACTTTTCCAAAAAATTCCAGAAAAATTCTCAAAAATCTAGAATATTATAAAATGATCATTTATACTTAAACAGATATTTTTCGGGATGTTACAGTTTACTTCGAACTCATCATCGCTGCCTTCAAACTCATTGTCGGATTCACTTAATTCGATAAATGCCACATTTTCTCTTTTAAGAAATCTTTTTTGTTTTTGAATCTTTTCAACTTTTAGTTGTTCTATTTGTCTAACTTTTTCATCTAGTTAGGCAAGATCAACCAAATATTGATTCACTAATTTCTTCCTTATATAATAATCTAAACCACCAGAAGCTATCTTTACTATTTCGACCTCAAGTATAGGAGTAAAACATCTACTCCTCATTTGTCGAAACCTAGCAAGATAGTCATCCACAGTTTCATTATACATCATTTTGATATTGAAGAGATTTGTAAGTCCCACTTTCAAATCTCCTCGAAAGAATTGATCATGAAAGCTTCTTTCCAATCGAGCCCAAGAGTGGACTGAATTTAGTCTCAATGTTGAGAACCAGGAAAAAGCATTTTTTGTGAGGGAACTTAGGAAGAATCTCATTTTAAGGCCTTCAACAGTGGCCAACTCCCCCATTTCTATTGTAAACCGTGCAATATGTTCGACGGTCGATTCCCCACTTTCTCTTGCAAACTTGGAAAGTTTTGGAATCTTAACTCCTCTAGGCAACTCTGCCTGTTGGACCCACTCAGGAAATGCTGATACAAAATATGACTGGTTGGCATAGCCAACGTTAAAACCAAATCTATTCAACACTTGTTCCACTACTTGGTTTACATTTTGTTCAACCACTTGGTGCCCCCCAAGATTTTGTTGAAGCAATCTCATGGCTACATCATTTCTAGCCATTTGATCTTCATTTCCTCGACGAAGCACATGGACATTTCCATATTCCAAACGTGGCTGATCATTTTGGCCTGGTTGATCTAAGTTTTGTTGATTTTACCCCACATTTGCCTGAGGTTCAAGCATTTCTCTATTTACCCCAGGCTGGGCTCCATGAATATTATCATTGGCCAAATCACCTACTCCCAAGGCTTGGTTTAGCCTTGCCATTTGCTGAGCAAATGCACTGCAAACATTATTTGTATTTTTTGTAATTGGCGTAATCACGGCACCCATTTGCTGAGTAAACATATGCACCATGTCATGGTTGCTTTCATCCATTTGTTGTCGAAAACTGGCCAAAGAATTCATAGTTGGCCCTGTTATACTTTGGGGATTGTCTCTCGACATATTTGGGAAAAGTGGTCCCAAATTCAATCTCTCTTGTCGAAAGAGAGTTGGATTGCTTGTACCTACAAACCCTACTCTTTGGCTACCAAAACTTGCCAAGGCCAAACTTATCTGTGGTTGGCCTTGTGAAGCTACTGATTGGCCGACAGTATTAGCTAAAGTGGAGCCAAGTCCCGTTTGTGCCATCACAGGAGGCACATAATTCGGTGGCAACCCATATTGGGGCACAAACCTCGAATTTGAATTTATTATGCTTTGGTTACTTGGTTGACTAAGCGATAGCTGAGTCATTCCAGGCAACACTTGTTCTACTACTGGATTACTCAGGAGAGCACCAATTGCTATAACATCCTCCACCAAACCACTACTAACGACGATCGAGGGTGGCACAGTAACAGCTGTCGAAGATATATCCGACGCTTGACTACTTACATTACTCATGGTTTGCGTATTTTGAGAAGAGTAGATAAATCTTCCACTTCTTAAACGCATAAAACCATTTCCTATGACACTACGAGTTACTCTAAACCCGTCCCACCGGACGTGCCAATTGGTTTAAGTGGAATTTTGGTTTAGAGACTTAGTAACAATTCCAACAAATAAATAAATGTATCAAAACGAATGTGGGTTCAAAGTTATGTGGTAATCTCGTTTTAAAAATAGTTTTAGCAGTAAACAAAAAAGGGATTTAAGAGATTTGAAATAAATAAGCAGAAAATACAGAAAGGAAACTTTGAAAAGATTAAAGAAATTTAAAGAAACTGAGCAGGAATTTTAAAAATGCAGAAAATTAATTGAAAGCATGTAAATGGTTGCAAGATTAAAGTGCAGAATTTAAATGAAAAAGCAGTAAAGAAAAAGCGGTAAAAGTGCGAATAAATGTAAAGGAAATTTAAAGACAAGATCAAAAATAAAGAACTTTAAAAAAAAATTGCATTAATTTTAAATGACGTGAAATGAAAAAGGGAAGGCATACTTGGATAAAAATCCTTTAATCTGCTCGAGTTGAGATGTTATGATTATGTATCAGCAAATAACCTCCCTTATTTACATTGTGACTACTGATATTTATAGACAGAATTAAAAATAATTGACACCTTAAAAGATCAACACATTTGAGCTGTTTTCTCCACCAGCAAGTATCCACTTTCCAACAGAACCAGCACTTAACTGCTTTTGACCAATTTTCGTCGATTCAATGTAATCTTTCTGTAATAATTCTTCTTGCTAACATCAATATCTTATAACCATATTAGAATTTTCCTCTTATTCAACACTTCTGTCGATTTCACCATTTAGCATTTCTGTCGACTCAATACTTAAAAAATTTCTTCAAAATCATCATCGAACCGACGAATTACCAAATCTTTATTTTTTAATTCCAACAAGCACATATGAAAATAAATTTCCTTATGGGTGAAAAATATTTCATATGTTAATAATAGTACAAATAATCCAACACCTATGGACAGAAATTTTTTTCCTTCCAAACATCCCAAAATACATGTCAAAGTAAATTAATTAATGAATTAACCCTTTACAAATGAGTTAACTAATAGATCAATTTAGGTGACATAACATTCTAAAATAATATTTATCAAGTAACTTCATTAATTTTGTAAGTAAACCAGTACAGTAATAAACACATACTCAATCAATAAAACCCCAACAAAGATAAATAATTGTCCAAAAAATATTTTTCTCAGCATCTACAGCTTTTCAACACATCTAATAATACGAGAGAGATTTGACAACGATAGACAGTCATATTATAATTTTATAATAATTCAGGAGCTAATAAAAAAATCTAAATAAAATTATTCCATTTTTTTATTCATTTTTTTATAATTGACTCTTTAAAGGAAAACCGGGTCGGATGGCCCGGTTGGACCCGGTTGGGAGAGACGTGGGTCTAGCTGACCCGCTGTTCATCTTCTTCCTCGCGAAAACTGTGCGCGCGGCAGCCATGGAGGAGACGCTGTGCCAATCTCCTTTCTCACCGGGATCCACATGGGTGGGCAAGCCAACCAGAGACCAGATCGGTCTCGTCCTTGTCTCCGCTCGTCGCTGCGCTGAGCAGCTTCCATGGTCGCTGCAACTGGTCGCCCGCAGCCATGGTAGAGCCTGTCTCCTTCTCAAAGATCTCCATGAACGGAAGATCTCCAAGATCTCCTTCTCGCGCTCAACTGGCCGCTGCAACTGGTCCGCTCTTGAACGCAAAACATATCCGAAAAACAGCTCCGAAAAACGCAGATTAAACCTTAGTTACCGGGAACAAAAGCCCCAATTTGACAATTAAATCATATCCGTAGTCATTTAATATCTTGAACTGGGATTTTCGCAAATCCTAAACCCCAAATTTCAAGCAATTTGGAAACTTCTTAATATTAATTTCAAGATTCTATATATTAGATAACTCGTTCTAATACAATATGTTAGAATTTTAAAGATCTAAACTAAGAATTAGAACACAATAATCATAATTCAAGAATTATATTACGGGCGTAACTTTTGAAAATACTTGGACAAGAAATGGTTTCATCGATTTATATTAGTGAAAACGTGGACATGCTTGTATTAGTTAGAGTAGCTTGCTACTCTAATCTTTTATCTTTTATTTTTTTAAGTGTTACTTTGATAGAGTTGTACGCAATCAAAATGTGTCAAAAGTAAAACAAAAATTATCCTTTATATAATTTATTAATAATTTAATTTATTTATCATAAATATACTACTTAATTTATACCACAATTCAACACATCTATCATTAAACTCAAGTCCAAATATAATAATCATGATAATTTTTAAATTCATAATAAATCACATATTTAATATTAACTTAGGGAAAATATTTCTAACAATAATAAGTTGTTCAATTATCCTTATTCCCTAATATTAGTGTTAGTGACTTAGCTCATTAATTAATGGATTAACTGAAATCTGCGTATATTTGATCAAATAAAAAAATCGTAAATAAGTTGGGCGGGGGGTGGAGGGGAAATCATTGCATTGAGTATATGTACACGGAGCATGAAAAAGTTGGCTCTAAAGAATACATTTTAGGTGTAAAGAAATTTGATCTCTAGGACTACAGAAATGGCAGAAATGGCAGCTTGTCTAGGAATGGCTGCGGACTTGGCGCTTTGTATGCGTGCCAAAATGTTGCTTAAGCGTACAAAGGAAACCATACAAATTCAGATTTGGGACTCAAATCTTGAGTATCATCTTCTTGTCCCCAATTCTCAATGTCATTTTTAAAATTTATAGTATTTTATTGGAATGACAGAATTTGAGAGAATGAGATAAGATAGAGAATTTGAATCTTGAGAATTGAGAATGATCACGGCGCGCAGAACTGAAGGCTGTTCTTATTCTACAGTCTTCAAGACATGAATAGAACTCGAGGAATATTGTTGTGCCTTCACTTGGAAATCCTCAACCTCGTGTTTAGGACAAGGTTTTGAAACCAAAACAAATTCAACAACTTGATGAAATAGTGAAAGGAGAGTAAGAACCATACCCAATTCAACATCATCCTTTACCATTTTGAAATAATAAAAAAAGACTGAGGAGAAATGGTGCAAATCCAACAGGAAAACTGATAAGAGTGCGAGGGAGAATGCAACTAAGAGAGCCAACAAGATGATGAAGATAACGATGAGCAGCACACAGGAAATGAATGAGGCATGGAGAAGGGCAAGGAGAACGAAGTCCAAGTTGGGTAACATATTATGGTGGGAATGGGGATATACTCGAATGTGATTTTGAGAAAACCAAGGCATGTTATGTTGGTTGTTAAAGGAAGTAGATGAGAAGGGACATGAAGTAAACTCGCACATATTCTATCCTTCTAATCGCATTTATCCACTTCTGGACTCTTTGTACAAACAAATATTGAGACACAAACTGGGTGGGATTTCATTCCTCATCACAATATCACAGTACGGCTAAAGAAAAAGTCATTATATACATACAAGCAAAGCATGGAATATTCGCTTGATAGAAAAGTTATCGGTTAATTTGCCTTGGCATAGAAAACCGGCTTCGAACCTGCGCAGGCAAAGCCCTTTTTTCTTGTTTCCTTTTATTTCCACTTCACTTTGCTCTACTGTGTATACCACATTTTACAATATTAAAACCAACTGCTAATGAGTAATTATTTGAGGAAAACACTTTTTTCTTAGGAGTATTGAGAAAGTTGATACTACTTGTATTCACTTTTCGTTACATATACAACTTTATAAAATCATGATTGAGTTTGAGGCTCAAATTCAAGAATGATTCCTTACTTGTCATTGCTTATACTGACTTTCTCAGTATTGTTAGTGCTGTTAGTATTTCATTCTTTGAGAATTGAAATGCAACAAACACATATTTTCCTGGGTCTTTTTCCTGTTCGCCTGTTAATAAGATAGACGGAGGCCATTATGTGCCGTTGTAGTGGAATTTTAGTCTTTTAGAAATCAGGCAAACTTGACAGGGCAGGTTGTTTGAGGTCTGCCAGTGTGTTACCACTTACCCGACAAAACTAGTTGATGTAAAACATAAATGCACCGATGTGACTATGGGTTTGGGGACACGTTTGGCCCCTCCAAGGCAGTACCAAACATGCTTGTACTGCCACAAATTTCAGAAACAAATCATGTATCAGCTGCAGCTGCAGGTTGATGATCCTCTTTTAGAGATGCAAGTGCAGCAGGTTCTGTAAGGTCTGTGGCTTCATGTAATTTTTATCCCGTCTGCTAGGTGTAAGATATTTTGAGGCCATTATGTGCGTTTGGTGGAGTTAAGTGGAGTCATAAAAATGATGCTGTTAATAGAAATGATTAGGATATCTGGGGAAGATAATAGTAATATGCATGCCCACAACTTTCAAATGCAGTTGAGTACAGCAAGGTAGAACACATCTAGAGGTAGAACACATCTAGAGGGATCCTGTTAGGAAAATAGATAGAACAGGACCCAGTATTCGAGAACTAGGGAAACTCCTTAGAAAAAGAGAGGTGAGAAGTTGGATAATTCTTTTTATTTCTTTCTTTTCCCATTCCTAATACTTATATCAAAATATATAGCAAACTTAGCAAATAATGGAATGCAGCAAAAAGTAAAGTGCAAGCAAATAACAAAATGTAAAATGACATAGTGCAAATCTAGCACCTACATTCCTAAAGTTAAGCTAACCAATACTATAGTGCTACTAAAGCATTTTCATAACAGAATCAGTTCAGCCATTTTAATTGACATAGTCTTCTAGATGTTTTGGTGGAATAATCTTCTTTTTGGGCCTTTCATTAGCAGTAACAACTTGTGACTGGCCCAAAGTCAACAACTTGTGACTGGCCCAAAGTCCCTTGCTCAGCCCATAGCCTATCATCCCCCTCCTTCTAAAAGCACCTTGTCCTCAAGGTGATAATCAATTTTCAGCTTGATCCTATCCTCCCATGAAGTATCATCAGGGGACAAACCTGCCCATTGAACCAACACCAGTAAACGTGGTTCAACAACAGAATGATCCTAGCATGTGTTGATGATATCGAGGGGAGTTATCATAGGTTGGTTTTCAACCGCAGTTTTGGGTAGCACAGAAGTAGGCATAGGTTCCTCGGGCAATTTATGAAAAGGCTTGAGAATGGAACAACGGAAAACAGGATGAATGTGAGATTCCTCAGGTAGCTTGAGCTTGTAACATGTAACACCCTCCATAGAACATCACATTTTCAACTAAAAACTTAAAACCTGAAAATCATTTCATAAAAGCTTTGAGTTCTAAAAGATGGATTTTAAAATTCTTTTTCGTGGAAACATAAACTTACCGAAAATTATAAGTAAAACAGAAATTAAACTGAACTGATTAATACACATATTACTTATATCACATAATATTCAATAAAGAAATAAAACATATAACTTACAGACTTAGAGAAACAGAAGCAAACCCAATGACGGGTCCTACTTAATAGCACGGTAACAACACTAACGAGAAAACCCAACATACATGTTCCGTTTCTCCACCAACTGCATCCTGTTGAAACCTGGAAGATCGCTCCTCGACGCCGTCACCAACTTCAGAATATTGCCTCCAATAGGTCTAAGAAACTCGTTTCACCTACTATACGAATTTAACAATACAAACACAACAAAGTAATAAAGCAAAGAGGTGAGATCCCCTTTCACCAATACCAGTACAGTAGCAAAGAATGATACGAATGACAATGTCATTCCATACACACAGATATCACAAATATAATCATGTTATCAATTTACAAATAATTCCAATAAACATATATTGTAATAAAATGAACAACAATAACATTACCATGATAGATATAACAATTGATACAATAAACCATATAATCACATCATGCATAGTAACTCACATCAACACATCGTACATAATATCTCAACATTGAACATAAATATCCACATTAAGATACAGACCACATATGCAAATATACACAAACTCATTCCTACTCCATGTAGCTAAAACACAGACATCAGAGAGAATGATCCAGAAAGAACTATCAGTACCTCAGGCTGCCCAACCAAACTATTGCACTGTCTCACGTTGTGTCTATAGCCTACTGTCCAAACATCGTGGTGTAGTACACAGTCCAAACATCGTGTAACTACATGCATTGTACTAAAATAGTTTTTACAAGATCTTGATTAAGTATAGTGCGTGTCGAGATCACTAGTGTGTTGCCAGTTACCACGGCCCAGAGGAGCGACCAACTGTCCACATGTGGAATACTCTGCACACTAATGCCTCCAAGTCCATACAGAATGAACCACACTACGCTTATCACACCGACAACACGATGTAATTCATCTCGTCAATCAAATCACCAATTATCAACCAAATTAGCACAACTCAATGCATGAACAATTACCAAATTACCCTTAGTCTCAAAATATTCTCATATTTACGCAAATGCCCTCAATGACAATTATCTTAAATATAGTACGTTCCCACCTAACGTACCACATTTACACAAATGCCCTCAATGGCAAATAATTTCAAATATAGTACGTTCGCACCTGACGTACCATATTTCCACATGTCCAGGTCCACCACTTTGGCTCGACAGTAAAACTCGCTGTTCCAATTAATCGCGTAGAAATTTTATCGCGTTTTCACAATCGCACCACTTTTACAAATATTTTTAAATCGCGTAAATATATTTTGCTATTTTTAAAATCGCGTAGTGTTTTTAAATCATTTTCTCAATCGCTTAGCTTAAAAATTATAGTTTTAAATACGCGTAAGCTATTTCTAGTACTTTTCAATTACATAAAATATTTTCTTTACGTTCAAATTTTATATTGAAACTTTCTTTATTATTAGTCCATTTTTAATTAATTTTGGCGATATTTTATCTAAAAATTCATTAAGTGATATTTTCTACGTTTTCATTAAAATTTACTTTTCTAAATCATAACTAATAATTACATCTTGAAACTTGCTAACGCGTTTCAAAACTCCATGAGTGAACTATACGTTAGTACATTTCAAGTATTTACATCATTACTTAAATTCACTCAAAAATTAAATTACTTTCCATTGTTTATCCAAAAATCCATTTAATTAAGTTCTCATTAAATTAATTTCATAAGTCCATACCTTTAAAAATAGTTTTGGATTAGAAACATCATAAGTAGGCATGTTGGCCCAAAATCATTCTATGCATTAAAATCATATTTAATTGTTTCTCATCATTTAATCATTTATAAAAATTCTTAATCCAATTTATTATCATTAAAATTATTCTTTTTATATTTCTAAATTTATTAAGTTGAGTTCCTCTTTAATTAAATTACATGATCTACTCTTAGAAAATAATTTAGATCAAAAGTGTCTTGAATGGGCATGTTGGCCGAAATTCTACATGTCCTTATAAATCATTTTAAAATTATTTTCTATCCTCTAAATCATTGAAAAATCCATTAATCCAATTAAATCAATTAAGTCATCCTTTTAAAAAATGGTTGAGAACATTTTGGTCCTCTTTGGTGATGATGGAGCCGTAAGCTCCCTTGTGTTCTTTGGAACACTCATGCAAATCCTCACATTTTATTTACATTCTGCAATAATTATCATGCATCTATGAACACATACCATATATTAAAGCAATCATAAAACACATACAAAATATTAAAGCTATAGACATGCTTGCACACATAATCAATCACAATTAGGAAAGACAATAAACAACCAAATGAATGAATCCTTATGGATTCTTCACCACAAACACATCCATTCCTCACCACCAACACATGGCTGATGAGGGTAATCTCCCTCTTACCTCTTGAAGAAACCTCCAAAGTTCCTTGTATGTCTTCTTGTTGTCTCCTTCAAGAAGAACTTCAACCACCAAGTGCTTCTTGAAAATCAAAGAAAACATGAAATATTAATATCTAAGGCTTGAATAAGAAAAACCATGGATCAAAATATGGTTTAGAAGGAAAGAATGAAATCAATAGTGAATATTTCATAAACTTCACCTTAAAACTCCAAACCTTGAGCTTGAAGAACAAAGATGAAGATGGATGATTTAGGGAAAATCTCCAACATGAAAGTTCCTTAGAATTGCATGAAGATCCAAGATCTAAGGTTGTTTAGAATTATTGAAGCTTGGAAGGTGACTTTATGGTGTTGGCCGTGAGCTTCCATAGAGAGGAAAGGTGAGAGTTATGTGTTTGGCCTTGAAAGAACTCCTTGAAGATAGGTGATTTTGATCAAGACTCCAACTACAAAGTGTTTTGAAACAAGGTAAGGATTCAAGATATATGGTTGGTGTAAATTATTGAAGAGTGATGACAGAACCAAGGCCTCTTGGCCGTGAGCTTGGAGAAGAGAAAGATAGGGCTTTTGTGTTCTTTGCTTGATAGGAAGATGAAAATGAATGAATCTTGAGAAATTCCTATCATGACAGTGTCTTGGATCAATGAGAGGATTCAAGAAATGATATTGGTAGGAATTATTGAAGTTTGGAGAATGGTTCTTGAGTACTTGGCCGAATTCATGGGGGAGAGAAAATGAGAGAGTTTTGGTTGCTTGTTCTTGGTTCTTTGGAGAAAAGATGTGTAAGAGAGCAAGTGAGATGAATGGATGAAGGTTGCCTTCCATTTGGGTGCTATGGCCGTGGAGTACAAGGAGAGAAAAGGGGTGCGAGCTTCTTGCCAAAGTTGCAAATGAATCAAAGCCCTCCTATTTATAGACTTCATGAAAAAGATGAAGGCTTAGGATATTTTTCGGTATACCGTAAGCAATGAACAATAATTACTGCTTATAAAGTCAGTATCATTGTCCAATGGATAATAAAATATACCTAGATTTTTCTCTTGTTCCAGTTGGGTAGCAACTATTGTTAATCATTTTCTACTGATTGCCCTTGATGAGTCACAGAGCGAGTCATCAAAGAAAAACTTCTAGAACATGTGACTCACTACGATGAGTCAGCATGATGAGTCAACGTAGATATCTTCTAGAACAGGTGAGTCAGCATGGCGAGTCATCAGCTGAATCAGCAATGATAAGTCACAGCGCTGAGTCAGCATGGTGAGTCGTCAGGGAACCTTCTGGAATGTATGACTCACTGCGGCGAGTCATAGGGTGAGTAAGCATTTCTACAACCTTCCAGAATGTGGCGAGTCATCGCTTCTAGAATGTGGCGAGTCACTGCTTCTGGAACATGGCGAGTCACCACTTCTGGAAGCTTCCCGAAGATGCTGAGTCACAAGTGCTGAGGTGTCGCGCCACATGTCGAGCTTCCATTGGTCCTCTGCGATGAGTCACAACCACCAACTTTGACCGGCTCCTCATTGGTCCACGTGTAAAGCACTTGATGATTAGGCGTGTGATGATGCGTCTTCTAGAGTCTTCTAGAACAGTATGGAACATATGAGTCACTAGGCTAGTCACCTAAGTGAGTCACCAAACGATGAGTCATCGTCTAGAACATTCTAGAGTGGGTGACTAGGCTTGCGTCTAGAATCATCCACTAGATATTTTTTCGAAAGATATTATCCAATGGATAATAAAACATACCCCGATTTTATTTGTCAAATAAAATCGTAGGGAAAATAAAACTTCAAAAACTGTTTCCGGTTTCAGGTTTAGTAAGATCCCCTGCCTCCGAATCAACAGTACAAAGCTTTCTGTCTAATAAAATTTTTTATTTTTCTGGGCCCGCATACAACCCAAAATATCCTAAATATATTAAATATTTATAATATTCCAAAATATCAAAAATATAATATAATATTCAAAATATCTCAAAATATCTTAAAATATCTCAAAATATCTAAAATATAATAAAATATTCAAAATATCTTAAAATATCTAAAATATATTAAAATATTCAAAATATCTAAAATATCACAAAAATTCACAAAAATCATAATAATTGTAAAACCCATGAAAATCAAATTAGATTAGTAAAAATAATTAAGGATTGAGAGAAAAAAAACAAAATATGAAGGCTTATATATATAGCCCAAAAATAATATTAAAATAATCAAAAACGTAAAAACTCCCAAAAATTCCTAAAAATCACAAAAATCATAAAATTCACAGAAGTCGAGTCGGATTACTCAAAATAATTTGGAATCGACCAAAACAAATAAATTACGTATTCTCGGGGTGTTACATAAGCCACTTTGCCAATTTTCTCCAAGATTTGAAAAGGTCCATAGAAACGTTTGGCAAGCTTGGAGTAGGGAACACTTGCGGCTGTAACTTGTCTGTGGGGGCGTAACTTGACCATAACCCAATCACCAATCTAAAAGTTCACCTCTCTTCTATAAGCATCCGCAAAATGCTTCATGTAACATTCCGAAAAATACATATTTGATCATGAATCATCGTTTTATAATATTCTTGATTTTTAGGAATTTTTCTGGAATTTTTCGGAAACGATGAATATTTTAATATATTCTTCGTTTTGCGTGCACACTGGGCTGAGAATTGCTGAGACCAGTGTAACACTCCGAAAATTGGTTATTTCACCATAAATAGTCATTTTCTAATATTTGTGATTTATGTGAATTTTTCTGGAATTTTTCGGAAACGACGAATATTTTAATATATTCCTCGTTTTGCGTGAAACTCGAGCAGTAGTCGGAAAACGATCAGAAGCGCTTCGAAAATTGGAAAATTATATGACGAATGGTCGTTTTATAATATTTGCAACTTTTGGGAATTTTTTGGGAATTTTCCTAAAAATATTTTAATATATTTCTCATTTTGCGTGACGACGGGGATCTTACCTTGGATTATGGACATGTCGACGGGGATCTTACTAAACCCGAGACTTGACACAGTTTACGAGGTTTCACAATTTTCGAGAAATCTTAACAGATACAATTAAATCAATACAGCAAAAAATTCATCTGTCAGATTAATTAAATACTGACTTCTGTCAACTGTAACTATTATCTATTGGATAATAGTGTGTAATAAAAATCCTATCACATTATCCTAATGTAATCTACTTTATGTCAAATCTATCTACTTTAATTCAAATTTATTGATTAAATAATCAAAGCTTCCTTAAGAAGCTTTGACCTTACCTTTGACCCATGTGCTTTAGCTTCCAAAGGAAGCCAAATTCCCTCTCTCTTCTCTCTCTCCCCACACGGCTGATTGCAGCCCAAGCCAAGGGAAAATTGATTTTTCCTTACTCCATTTTGTTACACAAAATACATTAATTTCCAAAACACTTTCTCTCTCATCATTTCTTCTTCTTTCTTCTTCAAGCTTTCTCTCCTCCTTCTCTCTAGCTCTTCCACGGCCAAGCTCTCTTCTTCTCCCTCAACCATCACAAAAATTTCAACTAAATACATTTTCCTAATCCTTTCACCATTCTAAACACTTTTTCTTCTTGGAGTTTCTTGAGATTCCTCCATTTTCACCACTTTCTCCAAGCTCCAACTTTGAGCATTTTGGGTAAGTTTCATGACCACTCTCCCTCTTCTCTTGATTTCGTGATTATGGTTTCTTTTATGGCCATCCATGGTTGATTTCCCAAGCCTTGATATTGATTCTAACAAAGTCACCATTTTTAGGGATTTTGGTGGCCAAATCCGAAAATCCAAGGAGCTTTCTTGGAGTTCTTTGATTTCTTCACTTAGGTAAGAGGAAGACACTCCTCTTCAACCATTTTTAGCATCTAGGAACCTTGGTTGTGTTGGTTTGTGAAGAACCCTAATGAGGGTTGTTCTTGATTCTAATGATTAATTATGTTATATATTGATTTTGATTAATTTATGTTATTGGTTTGATTAGTTGTATATAATGGATTGTTGGAATGGATTGAGTGATTTAAAATGGGAGAAAAATGATTGAACACCCACCAAGGAGTGTCACGGTTTTAGGCTAGAAATTTAGGGGAATTTGTGTTGAAGTTGTAAATGGTATAAGACTTAAATTAATCAATGTATGAGATGAAATTCAATGGAAGGAAAATTTGAAATAGAAACCACCATGAGGGCTACGGTTTTGGGAGCCAAGAACCTAGGGTTTTTGGTGAGTTAATTGGACAAGTGAACAATTTAAGAAATTAAGGGAATGATGTGCATGATTTGGACTTGAAAAGATTTGAAATTGGATTGATGGGGAGGCCACGGCCTCTAGGGTAATTTTAGATGGGAAATGTGATTTTAATGAATTGGAAGCATAATTAATTAGGTAATTGTAAACCTAAGTAATGAAATGGATGATTAAGAAATTAAAAGAATTTACTAAAGCTAAGACTTCATAAATTTTCAAAGAACCAAGAGTGAAAGTATCATAAGAATTAAGGAGATTCTAGGTGAGTGAAGAACATGAGAGTGTGAGGCCTAAGAGCTCAAATAAAATGTAAGTTATGGGGAATTGAGTTGTCTTGGATATTAAGTTGGCTATAAGAATTGATTTTTGAACATGAACCTTAAAAAGGGGGACAAAGTTTAATTTAGGATTCATAATGAACCTAATGATGCATTAATGGGCTTGATACTTATATTATGTGATTATGGGTCCATGTGAGTGACCAATTATATAATGATGCTTATGTTGGCCTAATGTGGCGTATTATGAATTTGTATGAGATTGTGGATCATACATGAGCATGCATAGTGTCTTATGCATTGTGATGTCCTTGTGGACTGTTGTAAGGCCAAGTTGCCTAGGAGATTGAACACACCTTAGTGCGGGTGCGAGTAGACAAGTGTGGGTCTTGTTATGACCTTGGGGGCGTCAGGGTGCGGGTCCTCCACAATGGGTAGTTGGTAGCTCCTTTGCCTGTGGGGCAAACCGATGCAAACACACCGACGATCCGGACTTGACACTGTCCTATATCATGATCTAGTGTAGAATGTCTGTGCAATGCCATGATTGTGCACGAGAAAATTATTGATAGCACTGGCCTCGACAGCCGAGTCACAGACATGTCTCCTGATCTTTCTCTCCGACTGATTGAGTCTAGCTCCATGGAGTAGGAATTTTGGAAAGCATGCATGTGAGTCATGATATACACTGTCATCATTAATTCTTATTTTCTGAAGCTATACTTGATCTAACTGTTATTATGATAATTATCTGTCTGGAACTGTTTAATTACTTATTGTTATGTCTACTGCTCATTAATTGAATATGATGTGTTGAATTGCTATTTGGGCGCGTGGCGCCGTTTTGTTTCTAGCATGTCAGTACTCGGTAATGATGTAGGATGTCTTACCTCTTTCCCTGTGTTTCTATTATCTGCTGTTTATGTGTACCCTGTATTGATCGAAGACGACGGTAAGGAGACCGAAGATCCTGCCTTCCCCGGCTTCTGGCCTGTACAAGATTGACTTCTACTGCGATGATGTCTGCACGTATGCGTGGGTTCTTGGGAGATGTGCGTCTGACCTTCCTTGGGGGGCCAGAGTGCTGGCACATCAACCTGAACTCCGACCGCTGCGTGTACTTGGGAGACGTGTCGATAGCACTTGCCTGGAGACGTCATGAGGCACCTGTCCTCACTTGCTACCTCAGCTTGCGCTTGGAGTTTTACCTGCCCATTAGGGAGGTGTAGGGTGCCCGTTATTACACCCCGCAGGAGGATTCTTTTGATTCCACCGCTCGGGCCCCGTCCCGAGCTTCTGTGGTTCCTATGGATGAGTCCTCGGATGAGGAAGATCCTGATGAGGGTCCTCCTAAGGATCTTGAATCGGTCCCTTTTTATCTGAGGGGTCGATGATCATTGGTGGCTACTGATGGCTGCCAGTGTTTTTGTTTTTGGGGGCCTGATGTATCTTTCTTTTTGGTTAGGCTGTATATTTTGTATATGCATGAGGGTATATATGCATGTTTCCCTTGGGGTGGGTATAGTTTTGCTTTTTGATGATGGCCAGGCTTGTATCTACAAAACAATTGTATCAAATTATATATATATATATATATATATATATATATATATATGCTATTCAGGTGCAATTTCTGTGTATTGTTTTATTTGTTCCTTTTATTCACATTCCGCATTATTATCATTAATATTATTATAAAAAAAAATATTGCCAATTTTGCTCACATGGTTAAACATTAATTAATTAAAATGAACCGGGTCTTAATCGTTTGTTTATTTAATTTCCGCATTTTATTTATTTGACAATGTGACGTTCCCTCCTAAAAAGGGGCGTTACACTTCATACTCTCTTGGGCCTTTATAAGTTTCTTCCTTAAAGCCATGATTATTGTGTCTCTGTTAACCAACAGATCATCCACAACTTCAACAGTAGAGGAACCCGCAAGATATTGTGGAATGCTAGGCGGTTTCTTACCAAAGGTAACTTCAAAAGGAGATGTACCAGTACCTGAATGAATTGAAGTATTGTATGACCATTCTGCCACTCAACTTGAACAATTCTTGCCAGAAGCGACTGATGAATAAAGGATCATGATTAGAGACAAGGCTTCGCGGCATACCCTGTAATTTTCCAGCGATATCCATGAAGAGGAGGGCCACTTTATGTGAAGTATAGTGAGGTTGCTACATGCCCAAGTGAATTCCTTTAGAGAAACGATCCACAACTACTAATATAGTTATATGGCCATGAAAGGCAGGCAGACCCACAATGAAGTCCAAGGACAAATCTTCCCATGGGCTAGAGGGAATGGCCAAAGGACACAAGAGACCTGCAACTTTCCTTGTCTCATATTTAGTGTGCTGACAATTGATGCAAGCAGCTACAAATTGCTGCACATCTTCCCTGATTCTGAACCAAGAAAAGCTTTCCCATAGGCGTGTTAATGTCTTTGCGATGCCCATGTGCCCACCAGTGGGAGTCTTGTGAAATTCTTCTAGCAATATCTTGGTGAAAGGTAGCCAAATACTTCCCTTATGCAGGGTCATATCATGAGAAATAGCAAACTCTGGATAGGCAGTTGGGTTGTTTTGAATAGCCTTCCTATTGGCAACAAATTCTGCACTATTGGCCAATTCTTGCTTGAGCTCTTGCAAGAAGGTAAAACTAGGTACTGATAAGACTAATAATTCGACAACAAAGTTTTCAGGAATGCGAGAGAGTGCATCCGCAGCCTGGTTAGATTTACCAGAGCGATACTGAATTGAATAATCATACCCAATCAACCTTGCCAAGTACATCTGGTTCTATGGTGTTTGCACCACTTGGGACATCAATTCCTTGAGACTGCGATGATTTGTGAGAATGGTGAAATGATGTCTAAGAAGGTACTAGCACCATTTTTTGACTGTAATTGTAATGGTGAATAATTCTCTGACATATGTGGATGAACGTACCAACTTTGGGCAAAAAGGCTTGCTAAAAAACGCGATAGGATGGTCATGCTGAGACAACACCGCTCCCATCCCTACACTTGATGCATCTATTTCTAGGACAAAAGGCAGTGAAAAATTTGGAAGGATCAGTACTGGGGCTTGGCTTACTACATTCTTTAGAGCATCAAATGCTAGCTCTACTTCCGAGGACCCCCCAAGCTGATTTTTCTTCAGAAGCTGTGTCAATGGTGCTGCAATAGTTGCATAGCCTTTTATAAAACATCGATAGAATCCTGTCAAGCCTAAAAATCCTCTCAATGCCTTGAGAGAGCGAGGCACTGGCCACTGTTGAACTGCTTGAACTTTGGCTTGGACTGGTTCAACTCCATTTTTAGAGACTATATGCCCCAAATATTCAACTTGCCTCTAAGCGAATAGGCACTTAGATTGTTTTAAGAAGAATTGATCCTCTTGCAACACCTGAAATGCTTTTTCTAAATGTAACAAGTGCTCATCATACGTCTTACTGTAAATTAATATGTCATCAAAGAAAACAATAATGAATTTACACAAGAAGGGTTTGAAGGTACTATTCATAGTGGCCTGAAATAAAGAGGGTGCATTGCAGAGACCAAAAGGCATCACACGAAATTCGTAGTGGCCTTGGTGTGTGCGAAATGCCGTTTTTCTCACATCTTCCTTTTTCATTAAAATATGATGATATCCTTATAATAGGTCCAGTTTAGAGAACCATCCAGCAACTCATCCACCGTGGGGATTGGGAATCAATCCTTTATCGTAATAGCATTGAGAACTCGGTAGTTCACGCAAAATGCCACGTACCATCTTTTTTTTTTACCAGGAGAACCGTGGAAGAGAAGGGGCTTGTGCTAGGGCGAATAACTCCATTTTGTAGCATCTCTTCAACTTATTTTTCAATCTCCTGCTTCTGAAAATATGGGTAATGATAGGGTCGTAAGTTCACCGGTTGAGAGTTAAGAAGGAGGTGGATGGTGTGGTTGGGTGTGTCTAGATGGTGGGTTGGGGAATAGAAGAGGGTGGCGAACTGGTAGATTAGGGTTGAGATTTCTGGTGGGTAGTTTTGGGTTGAAGGGGCCTCAGTGGGAAGGACCCGTATGTGAAAGAAGGCACGTGCCCCATCTGTGTGGACCATCGGTGCAATTGATGGGTCGTGACTAGATTGAGCCCATTATCACTATCTCCCTTAAGCTCAATCATTTTACTACCGGCAAGAATTTCATAGTTAAATCATTATAATCAGTAAGAATGGGCCCTAAAGACTTCATCCATTGGACCCCCAAAACCAAATCTACTCCACTCAAAGGTAAAACATATAGATCAACAGTGAAGACTTGGCCTTGCACGTGAACCGGGACACCCACACACAACTGGTGACATTCTATTTCATTTCCATTCCCCACCATAACCCTAAGTGAGTTAGCGGATTGAGCTTTGAGGCCCAATGACTTGACCAATCTTTCCTGCACAAAATTATGAGTGTTTCCTCCATCAATGAGGATGAGCACTTTCTGATTGGAGATGCAGCCCACTAGGCGTAAAGTCTCAGGTGCCAAATGGCCCGATAAAGCATGAAAGCTGATTTGCGCTTGAGTGTGCCTGTTGGAATCTGGATTCGGGTCAACATGCAAATCTTCAGTGCTTTCCCCCAATGTCTCATCCCCTTGGTGAAAGTCATCTTCTTCAGTGATCAAAAGAAAAAATTTGGAGGAACACTTATGGCCACGACTTCTCATTGCAATTAAAGCATAGGCCTTTCTCACGACGCCCTGCCTATAACATCCTAAAAGAATATATTAGACTTTTATTTATGTACAAAGGTAGCATATGACTTGTTTGATATGTCAGTGAAGATTTGTGACAAACTGAGTTAGTTTAGACACTTTGTTACAACTTTGAGTGTGAAAAGTAGCCTAAAATAGTTCAAAAAATAGCATAAAATGCTATTTGAAGGGAAACAGATATAGATAATTTGTTTTTAGGTTACAAATGAGCTAAGTAAGGTGTGGTAAACATTTGAGAATTTTTGGAGTTAATTTGGTATTTTTAGACATACTGGTTATGCATTTTAATGTCGGATTGACCCCTAGCAGATATGAAAAAATAAGATAAAGGTGAAACAAGATTTTTAATGAATCTTAGGATTTATTTTAAATCTGTTAGAAGTTGAAGATTTGGATTCAGATAAATCTATGTGTTTTTAGCAGATATAGTCGGTACAACAAAATATCTTATGATATTTTGTTACCTTTGTTTTCTCTCTCTCCCTCCCTCACGTGAAAGTAGCAAAAACTGCAAAGAAAGAAAAAATAAAAGAAAGAAAAGAAGGAAAGGGTAGCAGCCCTAGGAGAGAAAGAGGAGAAGAGAAAGAGGAAAAGAGAAAGAGGGGGATCAAAACAAGAGCAAGGCTTCAAGATCTTCATCCAAGCAAGAGGTAGGGGTGTTTTCTATCTTTGTGCTTCATCTTTTCTATGCTTGAACTTAGGTGTTTAGATGGAGAAGATGGGTTTTCAAAGGGGGAATACTAGTTCCTTTAGCTAATGCCTTATTTCCATTGACTGGAAATGGTTATTTCTGTTTGGTGAGAACAAGATAGATGAATTTATCCATAGATATGAGCTAGTTGGTTTTTGAGTGGGAACCTAGGTTTTGAATAACTAAGGAGGTGATTTTTGGTGTTTGATCCAAATTAAGAGAATTAATAGGTTGTAAAAGTGTTACAACATGTTTAGGGGATGTTTTTGATGTTAAAAATCACCTAGAAAATAGATCAAGAGTGACTGGAAGTGAGATTTTGGATCAAGAACAGTGCCACGACTCTGTAGAGACATTCTACAGTGTTTTTGTTAAAGAAACACGGCCCATGTCTGATAACACGGGGGGGGGGGGCTGTGTCCCTTTCTGCCAGTTCAATTTCTTGAAACTGTGCAGATAGAGTATGACATGGGTGGGGCCATGTCAAACAACACAGCTCGTGTCCCTAGATAGAGTGAGAACTAGCTTTTGTTGTCTTCATGAAAGTTGTAGCTCTTTCTCTTAGCTTTCCAACGACATAAAAATTGTCCAATTTCAACTTCCGTAGCTTAAGTTATGCTCATTTTACTGAGCAAAGGTCAAAGGTTGAGATTGAGCAAAAAGGGCAAAGATGTTGCTTTTGGATGTTTTAAGTTCCCTAGTTGTTAGAATCATTTGTTTATGCTTAGTAAAGGGTGTTAAGGCACTAGAAGCGGTATTTCTTATATAGAATGACCAAGTGGCATACAAGGAAGAATAAAGAAAAGTGTGTGAATCCATTGGACATGGATTGCCATAGACCAAGAGTTTAGTTTCTTAAGCAACATAGTGTTGCACAGATGTCACAAGAGGGGTGATAAGAGAATTAAGAAGCTAGATGGCAAAAGTTGAGTGCCATAGACCCTAGTTGGCAAGGGTGAATGCCACAGACCCTAGTTGGCAAGAGTGAATGCCACAGTGTGTGAAAGCTCTTCAAGAGTGAAGTAGAGTTAGTAATGCAAAGATAGTAGTGTACTAAGTCTAGTTGGCATTTATTATACACGTTAGTGCATGAATTACACTCATAGAGAAGAGGTAGAGTTAGGAATGTAAAGATTGGCTTAGTATAACGTTATGTGGTGGTTATGTTAGAGTTAGGACATAACTCCGCATTTTCACACACTTCACTTCATATATACTTGTTATCCCTAGAGAAGAGCTAGTGGAGGCATCCACTCAGTTTTGGTCATGATATCCACCCAATTAATGTAGACTACTTAGTAGGCTATGGAGTAGGAGGTCATGTGTTGTGGTAACAGACTTTGTTCCTACTGGATAGGTTATAAGAGGTCACACGTTATCATGGCAGAATTCCTCTGCTCCCAGGGGGAATAGTTAAGTATCACGACACTACACTTACACTGCATACACTTTTTCTTTAAGCATACATCATCTCATCATTATATTTTAAATTTTGCTTTGTTTGGATATTTTTATGTGATTGTTGTGTATGTGTTACTTTGTGCCTTCGGTGATAGCTGTATGGGTGGTTGTCTGGTCGATGATTTCATATGATTGTATGAGCGGTTGTTTGATATCATCGTGGTTTCGGTTATGAAAATAGGAGTATAGTTTGCTTAGAAATGTTACATATAGAGGAAGTTTGTAATTGTTTCTTATGCAGGAAGTATTAGTTTGTTTATTAGTTTCAGTGTGGTTTATTCTTTGCGAGAGTTTATACTGTTAGTTTTGATATACTTATATTGAGAAATGTGTTTTCTCACCCTGTTTATTGCCATGTAAATCTAGGTGGAAGTTCATCCAAAGGCAAGAAGAAAAAGTATGAAGACTAGTGTAGTTTATATGCTTTATGTAGATAAAGTTTGTATTTTATATTAGATCTAGTTGTACAAAAAAGTTTATGTAAACTAAGTGCCTTTTTAATCATAGTTGTTTGTAAAAATCTTTTAGTTTTCCATAAGACTCTCTATTATTATTTGTTTAAATAATATGGAATAGTATGATGTTTAAGTTAGAAGTAGCATAACTAATGTTGTATAACCAGGTATATGTGTAACATCCTAAAAAATTTCGTATCTCTTAAACAGTAATTTTGACAGTTAACAGAATTTTATTGTTTAGTAATTTTTGAGCGCTGTAAAATTATTTTAATTATTTCGTCAACGTATTTGATTGTTTTGAGTGATTTACTCCGTGTCAGGAAAATAAAAATTTTCGGGTCGGGGAAAACTTTACGTAATTTAACTTTACGTAATTAATTTTTATCGCAAAGTAAAAATTTTTTTACGCATAGAAAAATTTGTACTGTTTAGATGGAGACAGTGGATCTTACTAAACCTGGATCCGGAGACGGTTTTAGAAAATTTCTTGTACTGTGTTTTGTACTGTATTTAATTTATCGGACGATAAAAATACAATAAATATAATTTTTGTGGGGTTTAGCAGATAAAAATAAATATTATACTGTTAAGTCAACATTAGTGGTTATGATAATTTTTGATAGACCAGTAGGAAACAAGTCTAATATTGAAGACTTTGATATCAACCGTCGATTTAATCAATGGTGTATGATAAGTCTAATATAATGGCTATGACCATTTATAATCATTGGATTTAGAGTTGATCAAGGGAGGAGATTTGGTCTTACAAAGTGGCTAGGACCATTTGTAACCGTTGGATTTGAATTTAATCAACAGTGGAGATGGATCAATCATGACCATTGGATTTGGATTTAATCAATGGTGGAGATTTAGTCATCAAAAATGGCTTTGACTAATTATAACCCTTGGATTAAAAGTATAAGGTGTAATCTTAACCCTTCACTTTTGGAGACACATCTAGGGGCTAGGATTTAAAGAAGAAAGATCCAATGGCCTATATCAAGTCTTCTAATCTAAAGCTACACCTAAAGTCTACCTTAATCCTAACCATTGAACTAATCAATGGTTAGGAATACTTCAAATAATGATGGCTAGGAGATTTGTCACATTTGAAGAGTGCATGGAGGTGGGGGACGGTTTTGGAGGCTTAAGACAATAGCTAAGTTTCAAGACACCAATTATATCTCAATCTTGGTCATTATTGCATGTTTCAAGAAAGCTAACTTAGCAAAATTTCTCTCCATTCTCTCCATGCAATTTTCAGCCATGCATTGAATTAGAAGACCAAATAATTCATTTCTACACTTCACATTATCACATCTTCATCTTTTCATTCAAGTATCAAGAAGCAAAACCAAAGAAAACTCCATTTCTCTCCCTAAACACACCATTCGGCCATATCACTCAAAACCACCATCCAATCTCTTTTAATTTCATCCAACCATAGAACTTGAATCTACATGATATTCTAAACAACTTTCATGTTGAAGATTTCCTCTAAATCATTCATCTTCATGGACTTTCTTCAAGATCCATGTGATGGAGTATTTATGGTGAAGTGTAAGGAAACTTCATTTCTTCTTTTCTTTTTCATGATCTAAACCATGTTTGATCCATGGTTCCTCTTAATCAGGCTTAGTATACTAATTTTTATGTATTTTGTTTTGTATTTGAGAAGCCCTTGGTGGTAAAGGACTTGGAAAAAGAAGCAAAACAAAGAGCTTTTAAGGATCTTCAAGAGGTAAGAGGGAGATCCACCTCACCAACCAAGTATGGTGGTGAGAGATGGTCTTATATTTGATGGATGGTGAATCCATGTGAGGATTCATATCCATGGTCATGTAATTATTTGTGGGTGTTTATGTATTTGATTTATTTGTTCATGCTTTGTATGATTTACATGATTTATTGCTTTTGATTATGGCATGCTTATGGTAGCTTATGGTATATATGATGAAATATGTATGTGTATGCCATGATGTGATGATAGAAAGGAAATTAATTTTTGGCTCCAATGGCCAAAGGAAGAGTGGTCACGGTTTTGACACTCATGATTAGAGTTTATGTTGAAATTTTTCAAGAACAAGAGAATTAATTTTTGGTCCCTAGAACATGGTGAATTTCGGCCAAGACACCTCAAGATAGGTGTTCACAAATTAATATTTTCATGGATGATGAAATGAGATGTTTAGAAAAACAAGGAAAATAAACAAAGGATTTATTTTTCAAAGAGTACATGAACACAGTTTTAGAAGGATTTTTATTGATTTATTTTGTGTAAAAAGTTTCTAAGTGTTTTACTAAACATGAGTTTTAAATGAAAATAGCAATGTTGATTTTAAGGATTTGCAAAGAAAGTGAAAAGGATTTGTAAAGAAAGTGAAAATGGATTTGCAAAGAAAGTGAAAAATGAAAATGAACAAATGACTTAATTTCAAAGACCAAGTGTTCACAGTTTTTTTGTAAAGGATTTTTAATGGTTTTGTTTGTGTAAAACCATATCAATTTAGAAGGAAAAGTATTTGATGGCTCAAATGGCCAAATACCTTACGGTTTTTGAAAAGCTTGTTCTGCCTCAATTTTATAAAACAAAGTGTTTTGTCACTCGAAAGATTTGATAGTTTTCAATGACCATGTCCATGGTTTTTGTGGATGCCTTGATTTTATGAAAATGATTTTCATACAAGGATTTGGAAAGCGAATTAGAGCATTTTATCACTTGAGAGAATAGAAATTTTCGTAACGAAAAACAAAGAGAGGTTGAAAACATTTGAATTTTAATTTATTTTGAAGAAGACTGATTTTGGAAATGATTTGGAAAAAATGGGGAATATAATGGTGTTATGAAAATTTACTAACGTATAACTTATTTTCGAGTTTTGAAATACGTTAGAAAATGTTAAGTTTTGAAACGTTGATTTATATCAATGGAAAAGTGATTTTTGTGGATTATATTTTGGAAAAGGATTTCTTGAGTAAAGAAATGTGGAAAAAGATTTTCTTGAGTAAGAAAATGTGAAAAATGAAATACAAAGTCATATTATTTTGAGAAAGGTTAAAAAGAAATTTTTGAAGGTTAAGAAATATTTTCTGTAATGAAATGGTTATGAAAAATGTTTTATGTATCTTAAAAACGTGATTTTTAAGCTACGCAATTTGAAAAATGTGTTGAAAATGATATTGATTTATTTAAGTCCAAAATAATGTTTGGAATATTGAGGAATATTTTACGTGATTGTAAAATGTTGAAAAATATTTTACGTAGCTTAAAAATGATTTGGAATAAGTTAAAATATTTCTACGCTATTTGAATTACGTTTAAATATTTTACGTGATTTGAACTACTATTGAAAAATCACTACGTGATTGAAAAGTAATGGAATATTTTTACATGATTGTGAAAATGATGAAAAATCGTTATGTGATTTGGAAAGTGTTTTAAATATTTTGAGAATGATGGAAAATGATTTACGCGACTTAAAAGAATGATTTTTAAGTTACGCGATTTTGAAATAGTGAAAAAATAGTATGCGATTTGAGAAACGTATATTTTTACGCGATTGAGAAAAACGTTAAAAAATTAGTACGTGGTTTAAAAGTGCAACAAAAGAGTTACAGCATTTTAAAAACGTAACAGAAATGTTACGAACTTTTGTAAACGCAACAGTAGTGTTACGGTATTGTAAAAACGTAATAAAAATGTTTTGGAATTTAAAAAACATAACAAAAGTGTTACGATATTATGAAAATGTAGAAGAAGTGTTATGGTATTGTGAAAATATAACAGAAGTGTTGTAGAATTGTGAAAACGTAACGAAAATGTTGCGCAATTTTGTGAAAACACGACGAAAGTGTTTTATAACTATGAAAATGTGATAACATGATTTTGCTATTGAATATACAGTATGAATTACTGTCGAACCAGTGTATGGACACTGTTTGTGAAAATGACAAGTTTTGCCTGTGATTGGCATTTGGTGCATTTTACATGTATTAGAAAGATATGCCTGTGATTGGCATTGGTGCATTATACATGCATTGGAAAAATATGCGTTGAGGCATATGATTACATTGAACAAATGAAATTGAAAAGATTTGGCCCCTGTAGTTGGACTTGCACTGATATATTCGTGCATTGTATAAAGTATAGCTAATAAGCTATTTTGGCCCTTGTGGTTAAAGAGGGAATGAGAATTGATAGTGAGGTCTATGATGGATCTTGGGGGCGTCAAGGCGCCGCGGTCGACCAGTGGATATCTGTCTGTGGGCTAAGGCTGGACCATATGCCACTTGGCGATGCAGTCCGTTGCAACGCATTGATGATACTCGACAAGAACACGATTCTTTTCAACGAGTGGGAGATTGTCTGTGGGCTTAGGCTGGGCAATAAACCAGAGCATTCTTCTCGAAATTGTGAAAACCTCCATGGAGTTGTTTTTGAAAAACTGAGTCTATGTGCGCATGCATGAATCTGAGCATTTATATCTGTATGATATATTAATTGAGGAATATTGGCTATGACAATTGTTTTGAATACTTGGATGATGATGATGATAATTAGGACAATGTTGAGGATATTATCATAATTGTTGTTTATGATAATAAAGCTGATGAATGATTGGATGATGATAGTTGATTAATGTTGATGGCATGATCATAATTCTGGTATGATCTATCTGTATGATATGTTGTTTGTGTTATCTCTGTGCTACCATGTTGGTACTAGTGTAGGTGATCTCACCTCTTTGTTATGTTGTCATGCTGTGTTTGTATTATTAAAAATTATATAGTAGATGGAACGAGTTTCTTAGACATGACTTGAGAAAAATATTCTGAGATTGGAGACAACATCAGAGAATGACTATTCCAGAGTCGATAGCGTGCAGTGTTGACAAGGAACAGATGTCTAATGCATCAAGAGGGAGACAAAAAAAAATAAGTATGTTAAGTTTTCTCATTAGTGTTATACCGTGCTATTAAGTAGGACACGTCATAGGACTTGCTACTGTTAAAAAAAAAGAGTCTGTTAGTTTTATATTTCTCTTTAAATTGTTAAATATTAAGTGGTGTTTGTCATATGAGTTTAAATCAGTTTAAATCTATTTTCTAATATTACTTACAAATATCAATAAGTTTATGTTTCCGCAAAAAGGAAATTGTAAAACCCATCTTTTATAACTTAAACTTTTTATGAACTTCTTTTCAGATTTGGAGTCGGGAGTCAGACATGTGATACCCTAGGGAGGGTGTTACATTAGTTGGTATCAGAGCACGGTTTGAGTCTTTTAGGGTTTGTGGTTAGGTCTATTTTGCTTGTGTTGCGTTCTCTGTGTTTTTGTTTTTTGAAAGGAAACCATGTTGTTTACGATGGATATCAGATCCATTGTATTTTCATTTGTCTGTCTTTGAAGGAAGAAAATGACTCGAGGTAGATGTACGCGTGTGGAAGCGGAACATGTTACTAGTAATGCAGTTGCAACTATGAGAGCAATGTGGAAAGACGACTGCACGAACAGAGGATCGCTGAACAGCAGAAACTGGAAGTTGAAGTTCAGGATCCGATGAAAGAGAATCAATCTTGGAATATAAGATTTCGTAATTTTGGAACCTGGTATTTTTTTTTAGAATATTGAGAAAGTAATTGATTTCGACGGAAGATGTATTTACAACCATTGAGGAAACCAAAAGTAGTAAGTGATGTGAAAGAAGGTACTTAATGAAGAAATGTACGTCAAGGAAATAATATGCGAAAAAGTTGGACACATTTTCCCAGAGATTATGCTCTTTGAAAATAGAGTTTTCTGTTAGTAAAATTTTAGATAGTAAGGGAAGTTGTTACTCTGAATGGAACAGGAGTGTTCTGAGCTGAAGACCTAAACAAGGGAGACTGTACTGCAAGAGGTAATTCTTTGATCATAGTGTATATCTTTGGGAGGAAACATGTTCTTTGTGTAATATGATTAAGTAGATCAATTATATTTTAGAGTTGTTCGTAATCCTCTGATTTGTTTATTTCTATTTCTATTCTTAGCCGATCAAGCTACGGGTGTTATTCAATTATTGTTATAGATCAAATTTTTGTGTTAGTTTGATCTATCGTTCAAAATGTTTGTGTTAGTTTGATCTATTTTATAAACAGATGTGATCTTTGAAAATGGATTGATTATTTTTCAATCATATCCTATGAGATTATTTCAATAAAGTGTTAGTAT
Organism: Ormosia emarginata; assembly: GCA_029884605.1. Lineage (NCBI taxonomy): Eukaryota > Viridiplantae > Streptophyta > Magnoliopsida > Fabales > Fabaceae > Ormosia > Ormosia emarginata. The sequence goes on along the minus strand of JAQQTP010000074.1, from coordinate 16,887,961 downwards.
TCCAGAAAATTCATTCTTGAAGATCAAGTTACATCCAATTCTTTGCTGGATATGTTCGATAACATATTCGATTCATTTTGTTATTTTCCATGATGTTTTCTTTAAACTACTACAATTAAAGGAATATCTTGCAAGGAAGGATATTCCTATATTTATATCCGTGTCATCGTATCAAAGTGGCGCAGCGAAAGCGTGGTGCATTCTTCAAAGGTTAAAACAATTCTTTTATGTGAAAAGTTAAGACGATAATGGAAAACCATAGAAAAAAAATTATTGAGATATCTGTTTGATTAGGAAGAGTTGAACTCGAGACAAAGAACTTTCATTGGTTAAAATCGTTTGGAATAACGTAAGAGGTGAAAGTATGAGGGAACTGGAAGAAAAGATGGAAGAGGAATAGTTGTATTTATTCCGAGGATGTGAAATCATGGTTATTAAATTTTGAGGATGAAATTTCTGTAATAGGGGGAGTATTGTAACATCCTAAAAAATTCCGTATCTCTTAAACAGTAATTTTGACAGTTAACAGAATTTTACTGTTTAGTAATTTCTGAGCGCTGTAAAATTATTTTAATTATTCCGTCAGCCTATTTGATCGTTTTGAGTGATTTACTCCGTGTCAGGAAAATAAAAATTTTCGGGCTGGGCAAAACTTTACGTAATTTAATTTTTACTGTTAGGTTTTAATTAGTTTACATAATCTGATTTGATATTTGTGCGTTTTCTAATATTTGTGATTTTTGTGGATGATTATGAAATTTTTTACTATTTGTGGGCCCAAGGAGTGTATGTGGGACCAAGTGGCCATACGTGGGCTCAGGTGGGTCCGGCAAAGTGAAAATTTTTCTACGCATAGAAAAATTTGTATTGTTTAGATGGAGACAGGAGAACTTACTAAACCTGAATCCGGAGACAGTTTTAAAAAATTTCTTGTACTGTGTTTTGTACTGTATTTAATTTATCGGACGATAAAAATACAGCAAATATAATTTTTGTGGGGTTTAGTAGATAAAAATAAATATTATACTGTTAAGTCAACATTAATGGTTATGATAATTTTTGATGGACCAATAGGAAACAAGTCTAATATTAAAGACTTTGATATCAACCGTCAATTTAATCAACGACGTAGGATAAGTCTAATATAATGGCTATGACCATTTATAACCATTGGATTTAGAATTGATCAAGGGGGGAGATTTGGTCTTACAAAGTGGCTAGGACCATTTGTAACCGTTGGATTTGAATTTAATGAACGGTGGAGATGGATCAATCATGACCATTGGATTTGGATTTAATCAATGGTGGAGATTTAGTCATCAAAAATGCCTTTGACTAATTATAACCCTTGGATTAAAAGTAGAAGGCGTAATCTTAACCCTTCATTTTTGGAGACATATCTAAGGGCTAGGATTTAAAGAAGAAAGATCCAATGGCCTATATCAAGTCTTCTAATCTAAAGCTACACCTAAAGTCTACCTTAATCCTAACCATTGAACTAATCAATGGTTAGAAATGCTTCAAATAATGATGGCTAGGAGATTTGTCACATTTGAAGAGTGCATGGTGGTGGGGGACGGTTTTGGAGGCTTAAGACAATAGCCAAGTTTCAAGACAGCAATTATATCTCAATTTTGGTCATTATTGCATGTTTCAAGAAAGCTAACTTAGCAAAATTTCTCTCCATTCTCTCCATGCAATTTTCGGCCATGCATTGAATTAGAAGACCAAATAATTCATTTCTACACTTCACATTATCACATCTTCATCTTTTCATTCAAGTATCAAGAAGCAAAACCAAAGAAAACTCCATTTCTCTCCCTAAACACACCATTTGGCCATATCACTCAAAACCACCATCCAATCTCTTTTAATTTCATCCAACCATAGATCTTGAATCTACATGATATTCTAAACAACTTTCATGTTGAAGATTTCCTCTAAATCATTCATCTTCATGGACTTTCTTCAAGATCCATGTGATGGAGTATTTATGGTGAAGTGTAAGGAAACTTCATTTCTTCTCTTCTTTTTCATGATCTAAACCATGTTTGATCCATGGTTCCTCTTAATCAAGCTTAGTATACTAATTTTTATGTATTTTGTTTTGTATTTGAGAAGCCCTTGGTGGTGAAGGACTTGGAAAAAGAAGCAAAACAAAGAGCTTTTGAGGATCTTCAAGAGGTAAGAGGGAGATCCACCTCACCAACCAAGTATGGTGGTGAGAGATGGTCTTATATTTGATGGATGGTGAATCCATGTGAGGATTCATATCCATGGTCATGTAATTATTTGTGGGTGTTTATGTGTTTGATTTATTTGTTCATGCTTTGTATGATTTGCATGATTTATTGCTTTTGATTACGGCATGCTTATGGTAGCTTATGGTATATATGATGAAATATGTATGTGTATGCCATGATGTGATGATGGAAAGGAAATTAATTTTTGGCTCCAATGGCCAAAGGAAGAGTGGTCACGGTTTTGACACTCATGATTAGAGTTTATGTTGAAATTTTTCAAGAACAAGAGAATTAATTTTTGGTCCCTAGAACATGGTGAATTTCGGCCAAGACACCTCAAGATAGGTGTTCACAAATTAATATTTTCATGGATGATGAAATGAGATGTTTAGAAAAACAAGGAAAATAAACAAAGGATTTATTTTTCAAAGAGTACATGAACACGGTTTTAGAAGGATTTTTATTGATTTATTTTGTGTAAAAAGTTTCTAAGTGTTTTACTAAACATGAGTTTTAAATGAAAATAGCAATGTTGATTTTAAGGATTTGCAAAGAAAGTGAAAAGGATTTGTAAAGAAAGTGAAAATGGATTTGCAAAGAAAGTGAAAAATGAAAATGAACAAATGACTTGATTTCAAAGACCAAGTGTTCACAGTTTTTTTGTAAAGGATTTTTAATGGTTTTGTTTGTGTAAAACCATATCAATTTAGAAGGAAAAATATTTGATGGCTCAAATGGCCAAATACCTTACAGTTTTTGAAAAGCTTGTTCTGCCTCAATTTTATAAAACAAAGTGTTTTGTCACTCGAAAGATTTGATAGTTTTCAATGACCATGTCCATGGTTTTTGTGGATGCCTTGATTTTATGAAAATGATTTTCATACAAGGATTTGGAAAGGGAATTAGAGCATTTTAACACTTGAGAGAATAGAAATTTTCGTAACGGAAAACAAAGAGAGGTTGAAAACATTTGAATTTCAATTTATTTTGAAGAAGACTGATTTTGGAAATGATTTGGAAAAAATGGGGAATATAATGGTGTTATGAAAATTTACTAACGTATAACTTATTTTCGAGTTTTGAAATACGTTAGAAAATGTTAAGTTTTGAAACGTTGATTTATATCAATGGAAAAGTGATTTTTGTGGATTATATTTTCGAAAAGGATTTCTTAAGTAAAGAAATGTGGAAAAAGATTTTCTTGAGTAAGAAAATGTGAAAAATGAAATACAAAGTCATATTATTTTGAGAAAGGTTAAAAAGGAATTTTTGAAAGTTAAGAAATATTTTCTGTAATGAGATGGTTATGAAAAATGTTTTACGTATCTTAAAAACGTGATTTTTAAGCTATGCAATTTGAAAAATGTGTTGAAAATGATATTGATTTATTTAAGTCCAAAATAATGTTTGGAATATTGAGGAATATTTTACGTGATTGTAAAATGTTGAAAAATATTTTACGTAGCTTAAAAATGATTTGGAATAAGTTAAAATATTTCTACGCGATTTGAATTACGTTTAAATATTTTACATGATTTGAACTACTATTGAAAAATCACTACGTGATTGAAAAGTAATGGAATATTTTTATGTGATTGTGAAAATGACAAAAAATTGTTATGTGATTTGGAAAGTGTTTTAAATATTTTGAGAATGATGGAAAATGATTTACGTGACTTAAAAGAATGATTTTTAAGTTATGCGATTTTGAAACAGTGGAAAAATAGTATGCGATTTGAGAAACGTATATTTTTACGCGATTGAGAAAAACGTTGAAAAATTAGTACGTGGTTTAAAAGTGCCACAGAAGAGTTGCAGCATTTTAAAAACGTAACAGAAATGTTACGAAATTTTGTAAACATAACAGTAGTGTTACGGTATTGTAAAAACATAATAAAAATGTTTTGGAATTTTAAAAACATAACAAAGGTGTTACGGTATTATGAAAATGTAAAAGAAGTGTTATGGTACTGTGAAAATATAACAGAAGTGTTGTAGAATTGTGAAAACGTAACGGAAATGTTGCGCAATTTTGTGAAAACACGACGAAAGTGTTTTATAACTATGAAAATGTGATAACATGATTTTGCTATTGAATATACAGTATGAATTACTGTCGAACCAGTGTATGGACACTGTTTGTGAAAATGACAAGTTTTGCCTGTGATTGGCATTTGGTGCATTTTACATGCATTAGAAAGATATGCCTGTGATTGGCATTGGTGCATTATACATGCATTAGAAAAATATGCGTTGAGGCATATGATTACATTGAACAAATGAAATTGAAAAAATTTGGCCTCTGTGGTTGGACTTGCACTGATATATTCGTGCATTGTATAAAGTATAGCTAATAAGCCATTTTGGCCCTTGTGGTTGAAGAGGGAATGAGAATTGATAGTGAGGTCTATGATGGATCTTGGGGGCATCAAGGCGCGGCAGTCGACCAGTGGATATCTGTCTATGGGATAAGGCAGGACCATATGCCACTTGGCGATGCAGTCCGTTGCAACGCATTGACGATACCCGACAAGAACATGATTCTTTTCAACGAGTGGGAGATTGTCTGTGGGCTTAGGCTGGGCAATAAACCAGAGCATTCTTCTCGAAATTGTGAAAACCTCTATGGAGTTGTTTTTGAAAAATTTAGTCTATGTGCACATGCATGAATCTGAGCATTTATATCTGTATGATATATTAATTGAGGAATATTAGCTATGATAATTGTTTTGAATACTTGGATGATGATGATGATAATTAGGACAATGTTGAGGATATTATCGTAATTGTTGTCTATGATAATTGAGCTGATGAATGATTGGATGATGATAGTTGATTAATGTTGATGGCATGATCATAATTCTAGTATGATCTATCTGTATGATATGTTGTTTGTGTTATCTCTGTGCTACCATGTTGGTACTGGTGTAGGTGATCTCACCTCTTTGTTATGTTGTCATGCTGTGTTTGTTTTATTAAAAATTATATAGTAGATGGAACGAGTTTCTTAGACATGACTGGAGAAAAATATTCTGAGATTGGAGACAACATCAGAGAATGACTATTCCAGAGTCGATAGCGTGCAGTGTTGATAAGGAACAGATGTCTAATGCATCAAGAGGGAGACAAAAAAAAATAAATACGTTAAGTTTTCTCATTAGTGTTATACTGTGCTATTAAGTAGGACCTGTCATAGGGCTTGCTACTGTTAAAAAAAAGAGTCTGTTAGTTTTATATTTCTCTTTAAATTGTTAAATATTAAGTGGTGTTTGACCATCTTCAAATTCATCCATCGTCACATTTGTTCTTCAAGCTAAAGTTTGAGGGTTTTTAGGGCTTGTTTGGTGGTGGACGTTTTCTTCTAAGGAGGCAATTATGGAGCTTTTTGATCATCGTCTAAGGTAAGAGGGAGATTAACCTCATTGGCCAATCTTGGTGGTGAGAAATGGATTATGTGTTTGTAGGTGAAAAATCCATGTGAAGATTTATTTACTTGGTTGTGTAAATTTATTGGTTTATGCTTTTTGGCTATGTGTGATTTTATTGCTTTAATGGTTCTGTGTGATTTTATTGTTTTGATAGTATGCATGAAAATGCTTTGGGTATTTATTTTACTATATGTGGTGATATGATTTTGAAATTTATGTATGAATTTGCTATCGCATGATTTGATGATTGAAGTATGTTGCTTACTATGCATCATGTTGGAATGGAAAGAATTTTTTGTCCCAATGACCATTAGAGCTCACGACTATCATGCCTATTTTGGGTAATCCAAGTTAAAAATGTTTTATTAATTGTGGACTTAGATGATTAGGTGACAAAGAATTGGATTAAGGATTTACAAGTGAAAAAGGAAATGAACAAAGTTTTTATTATTGGAAAGGAATGGATTTTTAGTCAAGTAATGAAAAATAAATTTGGATGATAGTGTGAAATTTAAAGTGTTTTATTTAAAAAAGTTTTAATAAAAGAAATGGAAATAAGTTTGAAAGATGGTTTTAAATTTAAGGTATTTTGTTTAAAGAAAGTTTTTAGCTATGGTAATGGAAAAAGAAGATGAATAAAATTTTTATCATTGAACACCAAGTGATTTTCAGCCATGATGATGAAAAATAAGTTTGAATGATAGTTTGAAAACTTAGAGTTACTGACGTATAGCTCATTTATTTCGATTTTGAGCGTGTTGGGGATACCAACGTATAGCTTATTCATTTGGATTTTGAGCTAGTTGGAAGATTTTATTCTATAATGTTTGATTAAATAAAAATAACACAGATTTTATGCAAAACATTGAAAAATATCACAGAGTAGATTTGGAAATAAAACATTGGAAATAAAGTTCAAACTTTTTATTAAATATGGAAAGTCTCAAAAATAAATTTAGAAGGTCAAGAAATGTTTTACGCAATAAAAAAGATGATGATAAAACCTTACGCAATTTAAAAATGATGATTTTTGAGTTACGTAATTTAGAAAACGTTTGAAAGTATTTACGTGATTGAAAAATGGCATAAACATGTTACTCGATTTTGGAAACGACATAAAAAGTGCTACGTGATTAAGAAAAATAGCGGTTTACTGTGAAACCGACGTACTGGACCCATTGATGTTAAAAATACTATATAGCCAGTGGTGGCTTATTTTTGTGGAAAAGCATGTTGTTGTTAATAAATGATTTATTAAGGCATTTGATCATGCATTGAAAGTCGTGTAGATTGTGTTTGTTGAGATTGTTTGCCTAGGAGATGAACTTACACCTTAGTGCTGGTGCGAATTGTGTAGTGAAGATTTATGAATGATCTTGGGGATGTCGAGGTGCAAAATTCCACAAGTGACTAGTTAAATAACGCCATTGTGTCATGGCAACTGATGCAAACACACCGACGATCTCAACGAGACACTATTCTTATTCACGATCTGGTGTAGAATGTCTTGTATAAGCCATGATGCGCACTTGAGAAAATTATAGCACTTGATTTAAGGCTGACGACATATAGACATGTCTTCTAGATCATTCTCTCCAAGGTTAATTTTAGCTCCATGGAGTAGGGTTTAGTCCATTGTGCATATGCATGGTCAGTATACATATTGTTCATATGCACAGTCAATATACATATTATTGTGATATATGTTCGTTGAATTATCTATCAATTGATATCATGATTATACCTATTGTTTCTGTGTTGTTTCTGTATTGAACGGCATTATTGTATTTATCATTTTTATTTACTGCCATGTTGGTATGCGATGTTGGGGATCTCACCTCTTTGTTATATCGTTGTGTCAGTTCTATTTTATATTTATGATCTATGAAGACTATGATAACGACAAGACAAAATCTTCGTGGTTTCGTTTAGATGCATTTTTGTGGAGGCGCTAACTTAAAGTTTACTCTTTTGGAGTTAAAGCACATTGGGTACGATGGGAACGTTACCTTGTCTTTGAGTAGGACCTGTCATGGGTTGTTACTTCTCAGTTTGATGCTGCTGCTTAGTTGGAGTGTTTTGGTTTGGGCCAGTTTAGGCTTGGTTGTGGTAGTTGCATATATGTTTTTGAACAAGTAAGTTTTATGTTTTGCATGTGTTAGTGTATTATGCTATATATATATATATATTTGGAATATAATTTCCTTTGGAGGATGTTATGGTGTTGTGTAATAAATATATTCATTCGTGGCTCATATTTTCTGCATATGTATAATGGTTATATTTGGAAACGTGTCGCTGTTGTAGCAGACTTGAATTTAATGACACTGGTGTAATGACGATTATGCTATGGTTATTAAATTTGGGGTGTTACATGAATAATTTATTTCTAAGCCACAAATGTGGTTTCTGTGATATGGTTAATTTTTTTAGGTTAATTGGAGTCAGCTTGATATTTTTAGGCATACTGGTTGTCTATTTAAAGCTGAAATGACTAGTCACAGATATGAAATATTATGATACTAATAAAACAACTTTTTTAATGAATCATAATATTTATTTTAAAGTTGTTAGCAGTCCCGTTTGTTAACCCTTGTGTTTGATATTTCTAAGCTTTTCTCACTTGTTTTTACTCATTCTCACGACTGAAAATAGAGGTAGCAGAGAAGGAAAAACAAGGCACAGAAGAGGAAAGAAAGAAGAGGAAAACTAAAAGGAAAGGAAAGCTTGAAGACTTGTGATCATTTCCATCATCAATTCCATCATCTCAGCAACTTGTGGAGCTTGAAGGTAGGGGTTTTTGAGTTGAATCTTCATCTTTTATCACGTTTGCCATGTTAGGCTTATTTGAGGTTTGATATGCCAAAATGTGTTCTTGAAGTGTTTGAAGTGATTTTCTTGCTTGGATGAGTTCTAAAGAGTGTTTATGACTTGTTCATGCTAAGAGTTTGGATTAGAAACAGAAAATCCTCCATTTGGACCTAAAATGCTCAAAATGTTGAATTTAGGGGTTTAGATGAGTGATTTAATGTTTTGATCCATTTTTGGTGAAATCAATTAGTGTTTTATGTTTCCCTCATGTTTGTAAACTTGTTTGGGAAATAAAATCACCAAGAAACAGATTTGAGATGATCAAATTTCATGTGTAGCACTAATGGAACAACGCCACACTTTTGTAGAATTCTGCAAAAGTTGCTGTCTCGGGGTCACGCCTAGGCGTGACTTATAACACCCCAAATTTTACTAATTTTATAGTAATGTTTGAAATGTACTGTTTTGTGTTTTCTGTGTGTTGTAAAATTATTTTGACTTTTTTGTGACTACATTTGATTATTGTGTGTGATTTACTCTGAGTCAAGAAAAAAATAATTTTCGGGTCGGAAAAAATCTTTATCTGATTATTCAGAGCTGGGGGATCTTACAAAACCCAATTCCGAATGATACGTATATCAATTTTTTATTTTTTAGAATTTATCTGTGAAATAAAAATATTTTATATTTTAATATTATTTTATTATCCGGTAGACAGTACTTACTGACTTAAGAGCAGTAGCTTCTGCCCAAAGGACAATAGAAATCGGAAAAGTATTTGTGACTTATAATTCGGTGAACCAATAGAAATTGGTCAACGATATTGGCTTGAAATTTTCTAAGCTAATAGGAAGTAGTCAACAATAATGGTTGGACTAGTTAGTTAGTAACTAGAAAACCTAACTAAGTTAGCTTAAACTTAACTAAGTTAATCCAAAGTGCTTAAGTAGTAACTAAATGGAACAAACCTAGTTTGCTACCCATTAAAGCCTTAGTTACAAGAAGGTTCTAGCATGTTCAAGAAATGGAGGAATCATCCTAAGTAACTAGATAGTTAACCAAGTAACTAAGAAACCTAACTAGATTTACCTAAACCTAACTAGGAAACCAAATGAATCAAAACTTGGTTTGCTCTCCCAATGAGCAATTCGGCCAAGACACTTCAAAAAGGTTCAATAATTTGATGACTTAATTTTCTAAGCCTATAGGAAACAAGCTTGGAGGCAAAGCTTTGAAGATCAACCATTGATCTCATCTAAGGCCATTAGGAGGTCTTGAGTGGTCAACCAAAGTGGCCACCTCCTTTGGGAGCTCCACAACCAAAGGGCTTTAGGGAGAGATAGGATGGCATTTTGCTAAGTTCATTTCATCTTCATCCATTCTCTAAAGAAAGCTTCACCAAAATTCTCTTCTTTTCTCTCTTGTGAGCCTCACGGCCATCACACCATTTTCATACCTCCACTCTTCTAAAATGTCATCCAACACCATTTCTCAAACCTAAACATCATTCTAGACATCTTTCATGTTATGAGTTTCTTCAAAATCATCCATTTAAAGCTTGGAAAACAACCTTGAAGTTTCTTCTATACAAGGTGAAAATCCTTGTTTCTTGTTTCTAACTTGATCCTTGAAGTTCTAAGCCATGATTGATCCATGGTTTTTCTTTTTCAACCTTAGTTTATGACTTTATAAATTGTTTAAGTTTGCTAGGATTTTATTTGGAGCTACACAAAATCCTTAAGATCAAGCTAGAAGAAGAGTTTATGTTCCTTAGAGGTAAGAGGGAGATTTAATCTCATCAACTATGTATTGGTGGTGAGAAAATGGATGTGTTTGTGGTGAAGAATCCATAAGGATTCATTCACTTGGTTGTTTAAAGTTTTTCCTATTTGTGATTTTTTGATGCAAGTATGTTTATAGCTTTGATATATGTTTAAATATGTGTTTATGCAAGTATGTTAGCTATTGTATGCAGTAGGATGTGAATAACATGATGAGAATTTGCATGAGTGTTCCAAAGAACACATGAAACTCACAGCTTCACCACCACAAAGAGGACCAAGATGTCCTAAATTATTTTCTAAGCGTGGATTAAGTGGTTTAATAATAATAAATTGGATTAAGAATTTTTATAAGGGATTAGATAATGATAAACAATTAAATATGATTTTTAAAGCATAGAATGATTTTTGGCCAACATGCCTACTTATGATGTTTTTAAGTTAAAATTATTTCCTAAGCATAGAATTATGTAAATTAAAGAGAATTCAATGTAATGGATTTTAGAGAATAAAATGAATGAAATTATTTTAGAAGCTTAATTAAAGAAATTAAGTAAGGATGATAAATAAAATAAACACTTGAAAAGTACTAACGTATAGCTCACCCTTTGGGTTTTGAAGCGCGTTAGCAAGTTTCGAGCTGTAAATATTGGTTAAGTCCAAGAAGGGTAATTTTTAAAGGAAACAATTGAAAATATTACCTAAAGGATTTTCAAAAGGAAATGTTGTAAATAAAGTTAAAAATAAATATATAATGGAGAAAGTTTCAAAATATAATTTAGAAAGTAAAGAAATATTTTATGTAGTTGAAAAATATTAGAAATACCTTACGCGTATTCAAAATAATGATTTTTAAACTATGCGATTGAGAAAACGATTTAAAAATGCTACGCAATTGAGAAAACGATTTAAAAACGCTACGCGATTGAGAAAATGATTTAAAAACACTACGCAATTTCAAAAACATCAAAAAATATTTACGCGATTTGAAAACATTGGAAAAAGGTGACGCGGTTGTGAAAACACAATAAAATATTTATGCGATTGAGAATAACAGCAGTTTGCTGTCGGGTTAAAGTGGTGGACCCGGATATGTTGAAAAATAGTACTTCCAAGTGGTGACATGCTATTATGAAAAATAATGGTAACGTTGTTATTTATGTATTTTGGGTCATGTGTATGCATAGAGAAATGTGTCAATTTGGTTGAAATTGGCAAGTTGCTGACGAGATGAATTACACCGTAGTGCGGGTGCAATAGGCGTAGTGTGGTTTATTAAGTGAACTTGGAGGCGTTAGTGTGCGGAGGATTCTATATGTGGACAATTGGTAGCTCCTCTAGGCCGTGGTAATGGGCAACACACTAGCGATCTCGATAAGCACTATTCTTAATCACGATCTAGCTTAGACTGTCTAAAACAATGCCTGTTGTACACGATGTTTTGACTGTGCAATATTTGGCCGGGGCAGCTGGAGCTATAGGCAGATCTACTAGGTCATTCTCTCTGATGTTTATGTTTAGCTCCATGGAGTAGGAACGAGTCTGTGTACATCTGCATATGTGGTCTGCATTATGATGTGATATTTATATTTGGTTTGAGATATTATGTATGATGTGATAACATGATTTCATGTATTATGTGTTGTATTTGTATGTATTGTCATTTTCTATACTGCCATGCTGGTAGTGATGTAGATTGTCTCACCTCTTTGCATGTATTTCTGTATTATTATTTATGTTGGTAAAGATTGTGAAGAAGAAGAAGAGGAGCAAGCTCCTTATTATCAGTACAAGGAGGAACAACATCTAAGTGATCAGTGTAAAGAGGGCGAGCCTCTAGATCATCCTTATCATTTGGATTGATTATGACGCGGTATGACGCTACCGAGTTTTCTGGGGTTCGTGAAACTGGAGTTTCACAGGGGTTCTAAAACCTGGCATCTTCAAGCTGATAGAGAGAGTGTTGCTTATGTGAGACCAGTGACTCTGTCCCTTAGTAGAGAATACGAGGGTGTTCCGATGTTCTCTACTACTGTATATATGCATCTAGAGTTACCCTTATCTATTAGGCGCTATTGGGGTGGTCGTTTCCATGCCCCAAGTGAGCTTAGTAGTGTGTCAACAGCCCGGACTCCTATTCGTAGAGCTTCATGACATCCGGGGTTTCTGTCTTCCGATGATCTCCCAGAGGAGGATCCTTCGGAGGATCAGAATTTCTAGATGTGTACTTAGGCTAGTGTACAATTGTTATGAGTTAAACAATTTACTACTTTGTTAAACAGTTTATAACTTTATAAAATAGTTTGTGGTATGTAAATATTAGTACTTTTAAAACAAGATCATATGTATAATTATGGTGTGTATTTAATAGTTTGTTGTATTTCATGTTCTGTTTGTTTTATTTAATGATATAATGTACAAAAAAAAAATTTACAACTTATATTATTAGATGTTAAGAAACGTTTATAACTTGGGTAATGTTTTATTTTAATTTTGTCGTAAATGTGACATTCTAAGGAGGGTGTTACATGACTAAACCACGCCTAGGCATGACTAAACCACACCTAGGCGTGGGTGTTCTGTTTTCTTATTCTAGGTGAGACAGAGAGGGTCACGCCTAGGCATGAGAATGTCGGATCTGGCTTCTCTCCAGCAGCTGCACCTCCAGCAGCTGCTGGAGCACATCTCCACCATTGAAAAATCATCCAACGGTTAATATTAATTTAATATTTTTAATATTAAAAAATTTAAAAAAAATCCTGACCGTTAGATGAAAATCCAACGGTTGAGATGCTCTTGCTGGACCTCCAGCGGCTGGAGAGAAGCCAGATCCTGAGAATGTCACGCCTAGGCGTGTGTACCAGAATTTTACAAGATTGTGTTCTTAAGGTTTTGAAATTCCTTAAGTGATGGGATTACTCATATATGCCTTTCTAAGTGTGTTAAGACACTAATGGAGGTATTTCTTGGAGAGATTGACCTCCTACCATATATGAGAATTTGTGAAAAACCTTAGGTGTTCTTTGAGAGATAGAATGCCTTAAGGACTATCGAAAACCTTGATCAACATGAGGTTGGCCAGGAGATCACTTGTGAAGTGATGGTGAGAGGTGTTAGATATGGAAAAGCTAGTAACATAGTTCTTGCTACCTTGTTGGATAGGTGAGGCTAAGACTTACATGTATTAGTATTGGATTGCCACTTAGTTACGATAATCTTATGATTGTCTTAAATATGAATTGTGCTAATTCTTGAATACTTGGTTTCCAAACTTGGTACTTGTTAGTTTCCTATGTATTGTGACCTTATATGGTGTGCATAACCATGTGGGTTAAGAACAAGGTGTTGGATCTAGATTCTCCTTGCATTTATGCTTGTATAGTTAAGGTTACTGGTATGGGGGTGGTAGCAGTACTCTTACTTACTTTATGAGAGGAACGAATCCACTTATTACTAGGTAGTGTGATGGCTCTTTTGCCTAACCTACTGAGACAAATACAATGAACATAGGTTCTTGGGAAATAAGTAAGTAACTTGTGTTTCCAAAACATAAATCCTGCATTAGCATTGCACATTCATTATATTAGGACTTTGTTTGAGCATAAACATACCTCATAACATAAAGCATTGCATTGTTGATAATTGTAAGGGCAGTTGTTGTTGCTTGATAGATTGATTGATTGGTTGCTCATTCAATAGTATCACAGGATTGTATGAGCGATTATTTGGTAATGTTGACTAATCGGATGTTCCTTTATATAGAGTATTAATATGTGTTCAATTCATTAATTGCTAGTCTTGGTAAGCAAATACTGAGAAATCATGATTTCTCACCCTTGTGTGTTCCATGTAAAACCAAGTGAACACCCTCATAAAGGCAAGGGCAAGGATAAAAAGAAGTGGGAGACTTAGTTTATCTGCTTTATTTCTTTTTTTTTTTTAAATTCAGCCTGTATATATGTATCTTGCTGAATAGTTTGTAGAAGTTTACGTATACAGTACGACTTAATAGCTAGTGATATATGAATATATGATCTTTTTATCATTCGCGACTCTCTGTAATGACTATACATGTTATTATAGATTTATGTTTTATTCATTTTAGTAAGTGCCATGCTTAATGCGATTCTTTTTGGAATATTCTTGTTATTTTATGATAATTGTATTAGGGTGTTACATTATGGTATCAGAGCAGTTCATCCTGTTGAGTTGGGGTATGGACTGACTATGCTTGGCATGTTAGGAGTTTCTTTGTGTGTGTTATGCATTTCTTTGTCTCTTGTTTGAGTATTGGATTGTTAATAGTTATTGTTACACGGTTACGCGATATTGAAGACTGATTAACTCAATATGTATTGTTCTATGTGTGTAGGAAACTATGGCACCAAAACAGCGAACCTGTGAGATAAGGAACTCACCTAGTGAAGGTCTGAATATGGTCGAAGCCGTAATTGCAATGGCCGAAGCGATGCGTGAGTAAACAACTGCAAATGCTACTGCAATTAAGGAGCAAGCAGCTGCAACTGCAAGGGTGATTGAGAGGTTGGAGGCCAATCAACCACAGCCTACACCACCACATGTTCAACCAGTGCAACCAGTTCAGGGAGCACTAGTGGGAAGGAGTCAAAACTTCCTAGACCTTTTGGAATTCAAAAGGTTCAATTCATCTGCTTTCAAGGGAGAGGGCAACCCAGTTCGAGCTGGGGAATGGCTAAAAGAGATGAAAAAGATCTTTACTATGATGGTCTGTTCGGATGAGTAGAATGTGTTCTTTGCTTCATTTTTATTGGAGGGGGAGGCAAAGGATTGGTGGACAGATGCCAAGAGACTATTTGATACATCAAGGACTCTGATAATGTGGGAACTCTTCAAATGATCATTTCTCGAGAAGCACTTTCTGCAAAATTTGCAAAATGCAAAGGAGATGGAGTTTCTGAGGTTAGAGCAGGGAGACATGTCTGTTGGTTAGTATGTGGACAGGTTCAGTGAGTTATCCAAATTCTCATCCCATATTGAATTTAACAATGACGAGCGTTGGAAATGTGTAAAATTTTAGAAGGGATTGAGAACTGAGCTTTAGAAGTTTATCAGGCCCTTGGAGATTCGTGATTTTGCCACCTTGGTGAACAAGTGCAGGATAATAGAGGGACAAGATGGCAAGCCTTGAGTGGAGCAAAAATTACAAAGCATTCAGAAGAGGAAGCAAGGTGATGAAAAGTCTAAGAAGGGATCCTTCAAACCTAGCTTTGCTCAGGGAAAGGGTAAGCAGGTTAAGCAGGAATTAGTGGGGCCTAAATGTCCTAAGTGTGGGAAGTATCATGAAGGCAAACTATGTGTGGTATGCTTTGTTTGTGGACAGCCAGGGCATTTTGCTAAGGATTGTCCTCAGAGGAAAGAAGTTATGTCAGCCCCAAAACCTCAAGCCAGGGGAAGAGTGTATACTCTAAGTGGTGAAGAGGCGACCTAGTCTTCTGATCTTATCAAAAGTAAAGGCATAATTCACAATCATCTCTTAAATGTTTTATATGATTCGGGAGCATCCCACTCCTTTGTTTCTAATGATTGTGTGAATGAGGTGGATTTACCTGTATCTAAACTTTTATATGATCTATCAGTATCTACCCCAACCGGTAAACCAGTTTCAACTTCCAAGGTGTGTCTTGACTGTTGTTTAAAAGTAGAAGATAGAGTTTTCTTTGTAAATCTTATTTGTCTACCCTTCGTAAGTATAGATGTCATCCTTGACATGGATTGGTTGTCCTCCAACCATGTAGTTTTGAATTGTTCAGATAAAACCCTTGTGTTTTTATCAAAAATACCTTCAAGAGTTATTCCTTCAGAGTCATTATATCTTAATGCGAACCAATTAAATCACTGTTTAAAGGAGGAAGCTCTAGGATATGTTCTCATTTTCTCTCTAGGTGCAAAAGTTGAGCAGAAGTTAGGATATACATTTGGTGCATCTATGAAAATCAGCCTTTTTAGGTGATAAACCATGAAATGTCAAGATATGAATCTTATTGAAATGAAGTTTGTTACTTGTTGGGATTCTTTATACATCATTTTTGGAGTGTGTTAGAATGATACTAGGGATATTTCAAAGAAGAAATAACCTTTTAGTATAGATGAGAAAGTTTAGACCCTTTGTGCATCCAATAGTGAAGGATTGTCATTGGTAGGTATCTAACACCCTAGGCACTTAGTGTTGCATTAGATATCACACAAGATGTGATGAGATGGTGTAATAGATACGAGTGTACTAGAATGAATTAGTAGTATTCACTCGAGTTAGTTGGTAAAGGTATGAGCCTTAGGATATCCAAGAGTAGTGGATTACTTTGGAAGGGTACCTAGAATATTAAGCAACAAAGTGTTGCAAGTACTAACCATTCTTGTATTAGTTTCACTCGAGTGGAGTCAAGTTTGTGTGTTTAGTTCCCATGTGAGGACGGTGGTGTACTAAGTTCTCTAGTTAAGTGAGATCTCATGCATTGTTTAATACACAATAGGATGAATTATAACTCAAAAGCTTGTCATATTCATTTAGTATAGCAGAAACATGCTTAGTTCTTCTAATAGTATAGTTGAGTTAAAGATGCATGTAGGAAGAGAGTTATCTAGATGCATGAATTACTCACTTGCAGTAGAGTTGAGTTAAATGTACAAAGACAAAGAAGTGCTCATTTGACTCCATAAGTTGGGTCAAAATGATGCATTAGTTAAGATAGACTCTTTCATAATGATAAGTTGAGTCTATGAGCAAGTTTATAGTTAGTGAGGATTACAGTCTTCCTTTGTCTTAGGTAGGACTAGGATGTGATAAATTCACTCCCTACCTTAGCAAAAGTTCATAGAACTAGAGTTTCTTAGAATGAACAAGTAGAGGTAGGGTTAAATCGTCAGCTTTGCAGTTAATAGTTTAGTTGTATAGGCAATTGTCTGTTGCTATTGATATATGCGATTATATGAGCAGTTACTTATGTTAACGGTATGTAGGCTATCAGTTTGGCTATACTACTTAGTATTGTGCAATTATTAATTATAGTGGAGGAAACTCCTATGATAGTAATTATAGATAACGTTATACGGTTGTATGGGCGATCGTATAATGTTGAGTTTAGTTTAATTATATATGCAGCTTACATAGTTATTATGCCATGAAATATATGTTTATTACTGAGAATTTTTATGTTCTCACCTCTTTCTGTGTTTTCATGGTAGAAGCAGGTCAAGGATCGTCATAGAGTAAGAAGTTCAAGAAACAGAAGAACTAGTGTATTATATATATATATATATATACAGGGGCCATATCTAGTAAGAGGAGTTTTTATTGTGAGAGGATGAGAGGAGTAAATCTTGACCATACAACCATACATGGATGGTCAAGATTAAAAGTTACTTAAAAGTCATGTGACTACTTAAGAAAGTCACATGCATTTATGTTATAATCTTGATCATTCATATAAGATCCAATGGTCAATATGTACTTCTCTCACCTCTTACAATAAACACTCCTCTCTCTCTCTCTCACACACACATATATATATATATATATATATACATACATACATACATACATACATACATATATATATATATATATATATATATATATATATATATATAAGGCTTTTTATAATGACTTACATGATTGTTATAGATATATTAGTAGTTAGTTATGTAGTAGGTGAAGTGACTAGTACTTTTTATCTCTATATATCCTAGATATATCCAAATATCTATCCTAGGACGTTACAACTTTTCTAGAGGAAAGGTTGACACTACTCTCTTCATCAAGCATAAAAAGCATAACATTCTTCTTGTTCAAATATATGTTGATGATATTATATTTGGTGCTACTAATGACTCTCTTTGTAAAGAATTTACTAATATTATGCAAAGTTAGTTTGAGATTTCTATGATAGGTGAGCTCAACTTCTTCCTTGGTCTCCAAATCAAGTTAACGAGGGATGAGACTTTCATAAGTCAATCCAAATATTGTAAGGAGTTGCTTAAGAAGTTTGGAATGGAAGGTGCCAAATAAATGGCTACACCAATAAGCACTTCTTGTTGCTTGGACATGGATGAATGAGGTAAATCTATAGAAATTACAAAATATAGAGGTATGATTGGCTCACTCCTTTATCTTACCGCAAGTAGGCCAGATATCATGTTTAATGTATGTATGTGTGCTAGATTTCAAGCAAATCCTAAAGAATCTCACCTTTGTGTTGTAAAACGAATTATGAAATATCTAATAGGAACTTCACAAATGGGATTGTGGTACCCTAAGGGTGTCTCATGTAGCCTAATTGGTTATTTTGATTATGATTTTGATGCATGCAGAATGGATAGAAAAAGCACTAGTGGGACATTCCACTTGCTTGGAAGCTCACTAGTTTCTTGGCATAGCAAGAAACAAAATAGTGTGGCATTGTCTACAGCTGAAACTGAATATGTTGCAGCTGGAAGTTGTTGCACTCAAGTCCTTTGGATGAAGCAATAACTTCTAGACTATGATCTTGAGCTTGATCACATCCCTATAAAGTGTGCTAACACTAGTGCAATCAACTTATCTAAGAATCCCATCTTGCACTTAAGAACAAAGCACATAGAAATAAGACATCATTTCATAAGAGATCATGTTCAAAAAGGTGATTGTATGCTTGAGTTTGTGGAAACCACTAAGTAACTAGTTGACATTTTCACTAAGCCCTTGGTAAAAGAAGCATTCTTCTATATAAGAAATGAACTTGGCATATTAGATCAATCATGCATAAGTTAAATTTCTGCACAACTTCATTTTTGTTGCATAATATGCTATTTTTTTGCATAACATGTTTTGCTGCATAATAATGATGTTTTGCTGTATAATTTGCTGGTTCTTAATCATCTTTGAATCTAATACTGACTTGAGCATTAGAGGTTTCCCCTAAATTTTTTTGTAGGTACTCCATCATGACTATGTCCTTCAAGGAGCTTAAATTCACAATTCCTGTCTAAATGACTTAATCCTTGGTAAAAGTAGTGATTTTACAAAAACATGTGTTTTGGATTAAGAACTGATCAGTTTTTATGCTTACATGATGTTTGGAATTGATTTGAGATATTTTGGAACTAATTTGAAAGCTTTGAAATTGGTCTTTTACTGTTTGAAGTGCAAAATCTGAGTTTTAGTAAGCTTGTAATCGATTACAAGACCTTTGTAATCAATTACAAAAGTTCTGTCAAGCAAGTAATCGATTACACATAACATGTAATCAATTACAACATTCCCAGAACTCAAGTAATCGATTATGCTAACCCTGTAATCGATTACAAGGTTCCTAGAAATCAGGTAATCGATTACACTAACCCTGCAAGCGATTACAATGGTTCCAGAAGGCTGGTAATCAATTACACACCCATTGTAATCGATTACACAACGGTTTAAAAGAGGTTTTTAGTGCGTTGTCATTTTCATTTGCAACCTTCACTTTTTCTCTCTTCCTCCACGACCTTCCTCACCCCAAACCTTCAATTTCTCCCTCATTTCTTAGCCAAATCACCTCATTTCACCACCATACCACTCAAATTTCTCCTCTCCACCAAAACCCCTAATCAATTTCAACCAAAATCACCTCAAATTCCTTTCCCATCTCCCTTCACACATGTTCTCTCTCTCTCTCTAAGCCCTAACCCACGATTTCCACCTCTTCTCATCAGCTTTCCTACTTCTTCCACCATAAAACACCACATAAAGCCCTTCCTTCATCTTCCTCACAACCATTTTCCCTCAGTCTCTATCAATGGCAGAATCCTCCCAGTGTACAAAATGTCCAAGAATAGGGGCCCCAATTAGAGAGTTTTCCAATGCTCCTCCACACAACATCTCTGAGTTGGACCTCACACGTCACTTCTCTACCCCTAAAAAGGCCGAGTTGCTCCGAAAAAACTTCTAATTAAGGAAGCTCAAATCTCCTAGGTATCTCACTCAGTCATTTTGCTCAAATGAACCATTGGAGACCTTTAGGTTAATTGAATGTTTAGGCTTGCTTAGTTTCTTTAGCATTTAGAAGGCGATTTACCCGAACTTAGTTAGAGTGTTTTATGCCAATCTGAAATATAAGGATGATTGCCTGATTTCTGAGGTTAATAAGAAACATATTAGGGTCACTAAGAATGTCTGGTGTAGGTCGACTAAGCTTTCATATGATGGTACAAATTTCTATCGAAATGAAACTGCTTAGGGAGCTGATTTTGAGTATAAGGTTACATTGACTTCCATGATAAGGTCTGGCTATGAAATCCTGAGGGATAAGAAGAGGGTGATGGCTACTAGATTAACCATGGAAAATAGAGTGCTTCTTTATTTGGTGGTCAGAGGATTGATTCCTAGGGGAGACAATTACTCCCAAGTTTTGAGAGATGATGTGGTGGCATTTTGGGCCATGACCACAGGTAGGCCAATCAACTGGACCTACTATATCATTCAACACATGTTAGCTATTAAGAAAAAGAAAAACTCTGCCCTTCCATATGCTATGCTTGTGACAGCCATCTTGGAACATTGTCATATCTCCTTGACTAAAGAGATAAAGGACACGAGCTCCAAAGGGCCATAGTCCATAGGCTTGCACACCTTGCGAAAGCTTTAGCTGAATAAGGTGGATGGCAGATGGTATTACCTTACCCACGGGAGCTATGGTCATATTCCTCATGACCATGAGGTTGATGTTGAAGAAGGAGGACAGCAGCCTCCTCTGATAGCCACCATAGAGCTATTGCTATAGGAGATTCGTAGCTTGAGAATAAGGATAGAACGTCTTAAGCAAAAGGTGGACCATCAGGGATTAGAGATAGCTCATATTCATTCCTTGCTAGAGGGCTCTACTTCTACACCAAGGCAAGAAGCTGGAGCTCCTACTCACTCTACTGCACCTCTATCCGTTGTTGGTCCTTTTGGTGCTACTGCTGGAGTTCCTGATGATGATGAGGAGCTTCTTGGTTCTGAGGGTGACCTTAACACCGGTGATGACGATGTTGACTTTAATGATGTGGCTACTGATGAAGATAGTGACAGTGAGGCGGCTCAATGACCTTAGGGCTCTGTTATAATGTTTCTGTGTCTATATTATATCTAGCCCATAGCATTTTTACATTTGTATATGACTATTGGATCCTTTTTTTATATTAATGATTATAAAATCTGATATATTGTTTCTCATATGCATTTGTTGATACCTAATATTGATCTGACTGGTTATATTCTACTTGTTTATATTTTGATTGCAAAAACTGCCTGGGCTGAAATGATTAATTTCTGTTGTTTTAATTTTGGGGTAATCATAAAATTCTACTAAAATGTTGCCAAAATTTTGGCTGAATGCTTATGTTTTTTTTTTTATAATGCTAATAGGGGAGAGATTAGTGATTGCATAAGTACGAAGGAGCTTGCTTTGAACTTTTGCATAAAAATTTATTAACCCTATCTCGTGCATACATTACAGGGGAGAGTTGCACTTAAATCTCTAATAAATAAATGCAAATGTTTCTCTTTCTTTCAATGTTTATTTTGTCATCATCAAAAAGGGAGCGAATGTGAATGCTTATGTCTTGAAGCATATCAAATGAATTTTTTATGATAACAAAGTCAAGATGAAGACCAAGATCAAAAGAAAAGACCAAGACCAAAAGAAGAAGGCCAAGATCAAAAGAGGTATATTAGATATAGGTCTTAGGATATCAATGTAAAATGCTTTCAAGGTATCTCAATTATCATCAAATGGTTTTTCAAGATCTTTTAAAATCAACTTGAAATTCAAAGTTAATATTTTAAAGAAATGTTGATTTCAATCTTGGATTTTGTAAATCATATGTTAATCTTGTCAAATCCAAGTTCCTATAAGTAAGAATAGGCCAAAATACTTAATTGGGCTTGCAAAATGTGTTCGAAGGGCAAGGTAATTGATTACACATGTGTTGTAATCGATTACTGTTACCAAGTGGCCTCAATACTCAAGAGGGGGTGAATTGAGTATGTAAAATATTTTCGCAACTCTTTCGCAAAACGTTTGATTATCAATTTTCGTTGAAGCTATTGATTGATTAAAGTGAATAGATAGATGAGATCGAATAAATCACTCACAAATAAACAAGCTAAGATAGAAAGTATTCAAGC
Source organism: Ormosia emarginata (assembly GCA_029884605.1). Taxonomy (NCBI): domain Eukaryota; kingdom Viridiplantae; phylum Streptophyta; class Magnoliopsida; order Fabales; family Fabaceae; genus Ormosia; species Ormosia emarginata. The sequence goes on along the minus strand of JAQQTP010000074.1, from coordinate 16,865,538 downwards.
AAAGCTAAATATCAAACTCAACTCAAGCATATATAATTAAAGCACAAAGTAAAGAGATAGAGTTGAGAGAATCAAACACAAGGATTTATCCTGGTTCAGCCACCTCTTATGACCTACGTCCAGTCCTCAAGTGAACCACTCGAGATTTTCTACTAAACTTCAAGCTTGAACGGGTGCTTGAAAACCTTTACAGATTGGAGCACTCAACAACACCTTGGGATACCTCACCCTTGTGCTTTGAGCCTCGAAACAAGGATACCTCACCCTTTACAACCTTTGAGGGATACCTCACCCTCTTTACAACTTTGAAGGATACCTCACCTTCTTTTCAATAAGAGATACTGTAACACCTCAAAAATTCGTATTTTATTTATTTCGGGCGATTCTTAATTATTTTGAATAATCTGACTTGACTTTTGTGGATTTTATAATTTTTGTGATTTTTAGGAATTTTTACGTTTTTTTATTATTTTAATATTATTTTGGAGCTGTATATGAACCTTCGTATTTTATTACTTTTTGAAAATCCTTAATGATTTTTACTAATCCGACTTGATTTCCATAAGTTTTATAATTTTTATGATTTTGTGGGTGATTATGAAATTTTTATATTTCTCTGATTGTTTTTGGGTTGTCTGTGGGCCTAGGTGGCCTTACGTGGGCCCAGGTGGGTCCCGAAAAGGAAATTTTTTTTTGCGGATAGAAAAATTTATACTGTTTAGACGGAGACAGGGGATCTTTCTAAACCTGAATCCGAAAACAGTTTTTAAAATTTTTTTTTACTGTATTTTGTACTGTATTTAATTATCGGGTGATAAAAATATAGTGAAAATATTATTTGTAGGGTAATAGCAGATAAAAATAAAAATTATACTATGTAGTCAACAAAGAGGGCTTGACTTTGATTTGACCATTGGATGAGAAGACTTAGTTTGAATATCAACCATTGATCTAATCAACGGTTGAGAAACAAACTTAATAAAGAAGCATTGGATGATCACCATTGATTTAATCAATGGTGTGAGAGTAAACTTAGTTAGGAAGCTTTGGATATTCACCGTTAATTTAATCTATGGTGGAGATTTAGTCTTATAAAGTGATAAGGGCCATTTATGACCATTGGATGTAGATTTAATAAATGGTGGAGATTTGGTTTTATAAAGTGACAAGGACCATTTATGACCATTGGATGTGGATTTAATCAATGGTGGAGATTTGGTCTTCTAAAATGGCTATGACTAATTATGACCCTTGGATTTAAAGTATGAAGGAGTAATCTTGCCCCTTCATTTGTGGAGATGCATCTAATGGCTAGGATTTCAAGGAGGAAAGATCTAATGGCCTAAATTAAGTCTTCTAACTTAAAATCTACCTTAATCCTAACCATTGAACTAATCAATGGTTAGGAATGCTTCAGATAATGGCTATTGAAATTGGTCACTCAAGGAGAATGCATGAAGAGGGGGGGACGGTTTTTGGTGTTGTCTTAGGTGCTAAAGCAAAGTTTGAAGACCATTATTAGTTGTCTTGGTCACTATTGATCATTATTGATCATTTCCTTCAAGAAAGCTCTTCCAAATTTTCTCTCCTTTCTCCTTCAAGCTAGCTCACGGCTAAGCACCCATACTCCATCTTCCATCACTCTTTAATTTCAAGCAACCTTATTTCTTGAATCCTTACCTTATTCTAAGTAACTTTCATGTTAGAGACTTTCTCTAAATCATTCATTTTCAAGGACTTTCTTCAAGAGCAAAGTTATAGGATTTTTATGGTGAAGTGTGAGGAAACTTCATTTCTTAATTCTTTTCCATGTTCTAAACCATGTTTGATCCATGGTTCCTCTTATTCAAACTTAATATACTAATTTCTTTGTGTTTGTTTTATGTTTAAGAAACTTTTGTTGGTGGAGATCTTGATCAAAATACAAAGCAAGGAGCTTTTTGTGGATCTTCAAGAGGTAAGAGAGAGATTCATCTCACCAACCAATTACGGTGGTGAAAGATGGTTTGTGTATTTGATAGATAGTGAATTTATGTGAGGATTCATATCCATGGTCATGTAATTAATTGTGGGTCTTTATGTGCTTTGATTATTTGCTTATGTTTGATATGCTTTGCATGATTTATTTGTGTTTGCATGTTTAGTATGATTTATTGCTTTTATGGTATGCTTGAAATATAATATGTTGATTATATGTGATGTATGCCATAAAAATTGTTGGAAAGGAAAACAATTTTTGGTTCCAAAGACCATGAGTATTTCGGCCTCTACACCTCAAAATAGGTGTTTACAAATTAATATTTTCATGAATGGTAAAATTGGATGTTTAGAAAAGTAAGGAAAATAAACAAAGGGTTTGTTTTCGAAGAATAAGTGTTCACGGTTTTTGAAGAATGTTTTTGAATCAAAAGATTCTAAGTATTTTACTAATCATGAGTTTTAAATGAAAAGAGCAATGAGTTGATGATTTTAAGGATTTGCAAAGAGAGTGAAAATCAAAATGAACAAATGAATTGATTTTAAAGACCATGAGTCTCACGGTTTTTGCAAGAAATTTTAATGGTTTTGTTTGTGTAAAAACAAGAATGGTACTTAATTGATTTAGAAAGAAAAATATTTGATGGCCATTGGAACCATGTACCACGGTTTTGAAGGTTTGTAAATGCCTTGGTTTTATGAAACAAAGTGATTTTCAAAGTGGAAATATAATTTGATTTAGTACAAGGATTTTGGAAATGGAATCAGAGTGTTTTATCACTTGAGAAATAAAAATTTCGGTTTTGAAAAGACAATAGAGATTAAAAGTGTTTGAACCTCAATTTATTTTAAAGAGGGTTGATTTTGGAATTGATTTGAGAAAAATGGAGAATATATTGGTGACTTGAGATTTTCTAACGTATAACTCATCCTTTGGGTTTTGGAGCGCGTTAGTAAATTTTAAGATGGAAACATTGATTTAAAATCAATGGAAAAGTGATTTTGTGGAATTATTGTGAAAAGGATTTTCTTGAGTAAGAAAACGTGAAAAATAATGTGAGAAGTTATATTATTTTGGGGAAAGGATTTCTTAAAAGAGAAATGTGAAAAATGATGTTGAAAATGATATTGATTTGTTTGAAAGTACAAAATAATGTTTGAAATATTGAGGAATATTTTATGTGATTATAAAATGGTGAAAAATGTTTTACGTATCTTAAAAACATGATTTTTAAGCTACGTGATTTGAAAAATGTTTAAATATTTCTACGCGATTTGAAAAATGTTGAAATATTTCTACGCAATTTTGGAAAGCGTTTAAAATATTTTTACGTGATTTAGAAAATGTTAAAAAATCACTACGTGATTGAAAAATGATGGAATATTTTTACGTGATTGAGAAACGATGAAAAATTGCTACGAAATTTGAAAACGTAACAGAAACGTTGCAAAATTGTGAAAACGTAACAGAAATGTTGCGCGATTGTGAAAACACGACAAAAGTGTTTTATGACTATGAAAACGCGATAATATGATTTTTACGATTAAATATACAATAGGATTACTGTTGGACTAGTGTATGGACACTATATGAGAAAATGATTAATTTTGTCTGTGATTGGCATTGGTGCATTTTATATGCATGAACTAGTGTATGGACACTGTATATGAATTTTTCCTATGATTGGCATTGGTGCATTTTATATGCATGAACTAGTGTATGGACACTGTATATGAATTTTTCCTATGATTGGCATTGGTGCATTGAACATGCATTGGAAAGGTTCGATGGACTGTATGAGGCTATTTGCCTAGGAGAGACGTACACCTCTTGAGTGGGTGCGATATGCGTAGTGTAGGTCACTTGTTGACCTTAGGGGCATCAGGTTGCGGGTTGCTTACATGGGCGGTTGGTAGCTCTTCTTCCCATAAGTTAGAGATGCAACGCACAGATGATCATGACCGAGACACTATTCTTAATCAAGATCTCGTAAAGACTATCGTGTATATGCTAGATATGCAAATACAAATGAGAATTGTAGCACGTGGTCTGAGGCATGTTGGTATAGATAGATCTTTTGGATCAACTTCTCCGAACTAAGTATTAGCTCCATGTAGTAGGAAATTGAGTCTATGTGCACATGCATGAAACTAAGCATTTATATTTGTAAGACATATTAATTGAGGGATATTGGCTATGACAATTATTCTGTTGAGAAAATACTTGGATGATGATGATGATAATAATGTTAATGGCATGATGGTAATTATTATTTATTGTATCTGTTATAATAAATAATGTTGATGGTATGATTGTAATTATGGTATGATGTATCTGTATGGTATGCTGTTTGTGTTATCTATGTGCTACCATGTTGGTATTGAGTCTGTAAGTTTTATATTTCTTAAATAATTGTTAAATATTATGTGGTGTCAGTAATGTATGTTAATCAGTTTAAAACTATGTTTCTGTATTACTTATAAATATCAGAAGTTTATGTTTCCGTGAAAAGACATTTTGTAACCTACCTTTTATAACTCAATCCTTTTATGAACTAATTTTCAGATTATGAGTTGGTAGTCGAAAATGTGATGCCCTACGGGGGGTGTTACAGATACCTCACCCTTTTTCACTAGAGGGATACCTCACCCTTTTTCACTAGAGGGATACCTCACCCTCTTTACAGAATAAACAAAATGTTTGAATGATAGAAACTCTCTCAAAGAGTAGATAATACAAATTGAAGCTTATGGTATCAAGGATTCACACTTTGAAGCTCAAAACAGAGCATGATAGAAGATAAGAGAGAAAACTCGTATTTGATGATCAAGAGACTTGTTCAGATAGTTTTCCAACTTTTCTTTGATGCCCAAACACTTTCATTTATAGCCTTAAACATTTTAGAGTCGTTGGAGGTGGTTGGGTTCATTAAATGATCCAATAGAGTTATTGGAAATGTTTTCTGATTTTCCAGATAACCGATTAGGGAGAAGTCCTAATTGGTTAGGGGCCTTTGAGAATAAATTCCATTGCCTCTGTTTCTCAAATAACCAATTAGGCAAATGTCCTAATCGGTTAGGACTTTTTTTAACTTGAGTTCACGTTCCTTTTTAAAACACAATAACCAATTAGCTAAATGTCCTAATCGATTAGGCCCTTTAAAAAATAAAGATCATGTTACTTTTTAAAACACACTAACTAATTAGCTAAGTGGCCTAATTGGTTAGGCCCTCTAAAAAATAAAGAGGCCACGCCTCTAACTTATTAAATAACTAGTTAGGGAGTTGTCCTAATTGGTTAGGAGTCTTTCACGTTTCACTTTTAAAACATAATAACCAATTAGCTAAGTGGCCTAATCGGTTAGGCCTTTTAAGAAATAAAGAGACAATGTTCCAGACTTGTCAAATAACTAATTAAGCAGTTGTCCTAATTGGTTAGGAGCCTTAGAAAAACATGAAAAATGCTCCTGACATGGTGAATAATCGGTTATGGGAAATCCATAATCGTTTATTGTACTCTGGTTTTGAAAGTTAACTTTAAATGGTCATAACTACTTCGTTTCTTATCTGTTTAAAACAAATGACCACTCATTGGAAAGATCTTTGAGTCTATTTTCATATGAAAGATGTTTCAAATCAAAACTCAAATTATTTTAAAATATATGACCAAAAGAGTAACCAAAGGTCAATTTTGCAAAACACTAACTTAGCTATTTTTCATAGTTTTGAACTACCACCATAACTAGCATTTAAAAACATGTTTTTTGGGAATTTTGGTATGTGAAAATCATTTGTAAATATTTGAAAACATATTTGAGCTTAGTATGATTCCTATTTATCTTTACACAAGATCTATGACCTATAAGCTAATCTTGAAGAACCTTGGGACTTGATCTTTGCACAACCATCACTTCTCTTGTTTGTTATCATCAAAACCATTGCATTGCCAATGCTAATTACAATTACAAGATAAACAAACCTTGTAATTGATTACATTGAACATGTAATCGATTACAAGCATGGCAGAAGCCTTGCAATCGATTACACTGAGGTTGTAATCGATTACAAGTCTGGCAGAGGCCATGTAATTAATTACACAAGGCTGGTAATCAATTACATCTTGCCCAGAAAGCCAAGAACAAGTTCAAACAGCCATGTAAGCATTAAATGTTAGGCATTAAAGCCCCCAACGACTCCATTGATCAAATCTCTTATAAATACTTGAGTTGGGGCTTCATTAATGGCTAACCTTGAACCTGAAACATACTTCTAACACTTTAATACGTGAATCAATCCTTGAAATCATTCTTGCTCTGTTTTTCTGAAAATCACTTGAGATATCTTTGAAGAGCATTCTAGAGCTTCAATTTGTATCAATCACTCTTGTGAGAGTTTCATTCTATCAATCTTGATTGTTTTGTAAAAGAGGGTGAGGCATCCCTCCAAATTGTAAAGGGTGAGGCATCCCTTGTTTAAAGAGGCTTAAGTACAAAAGGTGAGAAATCTCAAAGTGTTGAGTGCTTCAATTTATAAAGGTTGTCAAGCACCTATTAAAGCTTGAAGATATAGTAAAAAATCTCAAGTGATTGCTTGAGGACTGGACGTAGGTCACAAGTGGATTGGTGGCTGAACCAGGATAAACCATTGTGTTTGATTCTCTAAACTCTTCTCTTTACATTTGTGTACTGGTTTATTTGCTTACTTGACTATTTCTCTCTTGGTTGGTTAATTGGTGGGTTATATCTTTCTATCTTATCCATTCATTCATTTTTATCAATTAATAACTTCAACGAAAATTGGTAATCAAGAGTTTTTCGAAAGATTTGCGAAAAGTTTTTATAAACTCAATTCACCCCCTCTTGAGTTTTGAGGCCACTTGATAATAAGGGGCAGACGTCCAATCACATGTGTAGCCCTCAGATCGCGTAAAAGGAAAGGTGAAGTGCAAAAGAGCAGGAAGGAAAAAAGATAGGTGTCCTAGGAGGTCCACATTGACCTCACTATTGATCAGGATTGTAAGATCCCCGAGGGCACTCTTTTCCACTTTGTTGTCAGGTCTATCTGGGATTCAGGAGTTAATCCAAGTCGTATCATAGACAATGTCCTGCTGATCCCGACAGATCAGAACGTCTTGATAAAACAATATTTGATTAAGATGATCCAGGATGCTGAAGTCCAGGCCATGCACAATGCCTTCATGCTCTACTTCCAAGAGTTGACATTTGAGCAGATTCGCTAGGCTCGAGAAATGGAGAAGGAGCTTGACACTTTTCGGGGTGAAAAAACAAAGCTGGAGTTAGAGGTGGCCCAAAAAGATAGGCAGTTGATGCAGGCCACTGAGGAGCTCAGTTTGCAGCAAGAAGAAATAATTGGGCTCCAAAAGAAGGTGGAGGAAGGCGAAGCCCGAGAAAAAGTCCTTAGTGATCAAATATCCTCTTTTGAGACTTCCTTAACTGCCCTCTGCATTGAGAATGAACTTTTGAAGCAGACTGAGGCAAATTTGAAGGATGAGGTCTTGCCGCCTAAAGATGAATGGGTAGCCTCTAGAGATTCATCATTTGAGAATGCCCTGGCCCAACTTCGTCTTTTGAACCTAGACATTGTCACCGAGGGTACCGAGTCACAAAAGGTGGTTTGTGATGGTGTCATTGTTGATGCCGTCATTGAGGCTGCCCTCGTAACTCAAGATCCTATGACTGATGCTGGTGTCATTGTTGATGCTATCACCGGGCATCGCTTTAATTTTCCTAACTTAGCATTTTTCTTATATTTGTTGTTTCTTTTACTTCTTTGTTCACGATGGGTCCAACACCCGAACTCAGTAATTTTACAATAAACACTTAACAAATATTTGTCCACTTTTGTAACATCCCAAATTTAACAACAATAGTATAATCTATATTATACCATGATAATTAGATCTAGGCATGCTACTTACTACTAAAACATTTCCAATATATCATAACATTATATATGAAAATATGAGCCACGAACTATCGAACTTTTATATAACATCAGTATTTCTCATAAATACAAACTATATACAAAGATTGCAACTAAGCCTCTCTAGGCACAAAAGATACAATCTTTGTCTATATAAAGCATATAAACTATACTAGTATTCATACATCTTCTTCTTTCCTTTTGAAGAGCTTGCACCTGGATTTACATGGCAACACAATTGGGGTAGGAAATCACAATTCTCAGTAGAAGTATTCCAAAACCAGCATTTTATACATTCATAAAGAATACACAACTGCCCATACAATTACAATGTCATGAATTTAAATGTCATGGTGGCAACTGCCCATACAATTGTCACGCTATGCCAAATAATATTATGTTCATGCCAATGTAATAACCTAAACATGTATGTAGATTATATTATGATACCATTTACTGGAATCCAATTCCATGGTAATGTCATGATATGCATGAGCCTCGAACAAAACAAAGGAATCCCTCCTAAGTCTTGAACAAACACTGGAACCCAGTTCTAGTAGTCTTTAAGTGTAGTGAGGATATAACCCACCTCGACTACTCATTAGACGTAGAGAGGATATTACCCACATCAACCACTCTAGAATGCTTACTTCATAGATCTCCAAGAGTAAAGAAGGGAAGTCCATTTTCAACTACTCTCCGATAGAGAGGAACTATCCGTCTTCACACTATCAAAGGTCTGGGATCACCTCCGGTAGTGAGGATATAACCTACCTCATATACCTTCCATCTAGGATAACATCTAGTAAAGAAGGAGGATATGACCTGTAACACCCCGAATTTTGTTTTTTCTACATAAATATGATTTTTATAATTTTTGTGATTTTTGAGAATTTTTGTGGATTTTTCTGAGATTGTGAATATTTTAATATTATTTTGGGTCGTCTGTGGGCCCAGAGTGGGCCCGAAAAATCTAAAAAATGTTATAGGCCAAAAAATTTTGTACTATTAATATGAGACCGGGGGATCTTACTAAATCCGAAACCGGATACAATTACTAAATTTTCTTATACTGTGATTTTATTATTCACTGTACGATAATTAATGGTTTGTGAGTAGTAATTTTTGTTCTGTGAGTAATAAATTCTTATAACTTTAGTCATGTGCTATTAGTTATTGGAAGTCAAAATTAGTGGCTTGACATGATTACTAACCAATGGTATTAAGTCAACAAAAATAGCTTGCTTAATTAGTTCCTAAACTAGATGAATTAGTAAGTTAACTTAAGCTTAAATGGTCACAAATTGAAACAAATTTTGGTTAGCAAAAGGCAAGGAGTTCCACGGCCAAAGTGGAGTATTCTAGGAGTTTCAAGAGCTTGTGATTCATCAAAGTGTGACCAAAGCATGACTACTTGATGACTTGAACCATGTGCTTGATTTGCACCTTGATTGACCATGCAATTCATTCCCCCACATGCTAGTACTCCACGGCAATGAGCTTTAGAATAGGCTATTTATCACAATTCTATCACCATTAGTCACTTAAGTCATTCTCTTCATTTCTTCATTTCTACACTTAACCAAAATCTCCATTTCTCTCCTCCAAGAACCATTTGGCCATCACCCATAACACCAACCATCAAGCTTCTAAAATTTTATCTAACCTTATTTCCTAAGCCTATACATCATTCTAAGACTCTTCTATGTTGAAGACTTAAGCTAAATCCTTCATTTTCTACCTTTACTACAAGCTAGGGTTCTTAAAGTTTCAAGGTAAAATTCTTCTTCTTTGTTTCCAAGTTTGATTCTTGAGTTTCTAAACCATGATTGTTCCATGGTTTCTCTCATTCAAGCTTAGTTTGTAACTTTATGTTAGTTTAAGTTTGTTAGGATTTTCTTTGGAGGCTACACAAACTTCTTGAAGCAAAACAACTAAGTGAATTTTGTCTTCCTTGAGGTAAGAGGGAGATTAACCTCATCCACCATATATTGGTGGTGAGGAGATGACTTTGTTTGTGGTGAAAAATCCATAAGGATTTATTCACTTGTATGGTTTTAAGCTTGCTTTGTTTGTAGTGATTTTTGGTTGGTTTATTTTGAAGCTTTGATTTTATGCTTGTTTATTTGATTATATGTTAGTTTACTCTTGTTTATATGCTTATGGAAGCATGATTACTTGATTATATGCTTGTTTATATGCTTATGGGAGCATGATGATTATTGTGTAAAGTAAGATATGAGTTATATGATGAGGAAATTGTATGAAGGTTCCAAAGAACCTATGATGGCTCACGGCCATAACAAGACCAAGAGGGCAAAAATGTTTCAAAATATTTTCTTAAGTATGGATTGAGTGATTTAATGGTGAGAAATTGGATTAAGGGTTTTTAAAAGTAATTATATGGTTAAATATGATTTTTGAAGCTTAAGTGGATTTCGGCCAACAAGCCAAATTTTGATGTTTTAGAATCCAAAATTTTTGTTCTAAGTATAGACTTAGTTATTTAAATAAAAAGAAGTTAGTTTAGTGGATTTTTAGAAATAAAAAGAAAGTGGGTTAAGTGTTAAATTATAAATAATTATGTTTGAGAAATATAATTATAATTTGAAATTTGCTAATGTATATTTCATCTTTGGGTTTTGAAGAGTGTTAGAAAATTTTGAGATGTAAGGTCTAATTAAATCAAAGAAATCAAATTTTTGAAAAGAATCATAGAAAATAATACATAAAGGATTTTTCGGAAGAAAATATTTTCAAGAAGGACAAAATGCATATTTTATATATAGAAAATAATACGTAAAGGATTTTATAAATAAGTTATATAAAGGATAAAATGCATAATTTATGTAGAGAATTTATAAATAAGTTTCGAAAGTTAAGAAAATATTTTATGTAAGTGAAAAATGCTAGAAAACTATTATGCGATTGAAAAATGTCTATTTTTAAGCTATGCGATTGATTTTTACACTATGCGATTGAGAAAACGTTTGAAAATATTTACGTGATTTAAAAACATTTGAAAATATTTATGCAATTTAGAAAATGTTTGAAAATATTTACGCGGTTGCGAAAACGTTGAAAAATATTTATGTAATTTGAAAACATAAGAAAAATGTTACGTGATTTCAAAAATGTGATTAAATGTTTACGCGTTTGGATATTACAGCAGTTGGCTGTTGGGCTGTCGTGGTGGACCCCGTTATGTTGGAAAATGATACCGCCGAGAATGTGGTGTGTATATATAAAATATGGTGAAATATGGTTTGTATGTGTTGGATCATACAATGATTTGTATATGTTGGATCATACAATGATTTGTATGTGTTGGATCATACATCTTGCATGAAAAATTGTATGTGTTGAATCATACATCTTGCATGGAAAATTGTATGTGTTGGATCATGCACCATGCATGGAAAAGCATGTCAATTAAGGCAATGGGCCTAGGAGATGGAATTACACCTTCGTGCGAGTGAGACTTGCGTAGTTACGATCTTCAGTGATCTTGGGGACGTCGGGGTGTGGAATGTCATATGTGACTAGTTGGTAGCACCACTGTGTCATGGTAACCTTTGCAAACACACTGACGGTCTCGACGGAGTTACTACTCTTTTCGTGATTGGTTAAGAGTGTCTGTATTGGCCATGTTACGCACCATGATATGATATATTGGCACATGATTTGAGGCTAATGATATGCAGACATGTACTCCTTATCTTTCTCTCTGAAATTGTGATTAGCTCCATGGAGTAGGAAATGAGTTGTTGTACACATGCATATAGAGGTGGCAAAACGGGCCAACCCGCCCCGCCCCGCCCCGCACTGTCTCAACCCGCCAAAATGCGGGGCAGGTTGGGTTGGCCTGTTTTGAAAAATGGGTTGGAAAAGCCAACCCACTCCGTTTTAGGGAGGGTTGGCGGGTTGGCAGGTTGACCTGCATAAATGATAAAATGAGAAAATTTAGGCGGATTGGCAAGTCAACCGGCTTAACCCGCCTAAAAAACAAAAAAAATGTATAAAAAAACAAAAAATACTATAAAAGGATATACAAAAACAGTGAGTCATGATCTTTACCCATGGAAAGAGTAGATGCAGATTTGAAATGGAAAGAAAAGACTAAAAAGAGTAAAGAGTTAAAAACAAAAAACAAAATAAAAATATTTAAAAGAAAAAAACTAACAACCTAACGGGTTGACCCGCACCCACCCTGCTTAACCCGCGGGTTAAGCGGGGCGGGTTGTGCGGGTTAGAAAATGAAAATGGGTTCAAACATTGAACCCACTCCACTTAAAAATAGCGGGTTGGCGGGTCAACCCAACGGGTTGAACCTGTTTTGCCAGCTCTACATGCATAGTGGGTCAGCATATTGATGTGATAACTATGCTTATTTGATATGTTATCTATGATGTTATAATATGACTGTATGATATAATATTGTATCTGTAACATTTACTGTCATTTTCTATACTGCCTCATTAGTATTGATGTAGGGGTTCTCACCTCTTTGCTGTATTATTCTGTTTATTTCTATTTCATGCTTATGTCGGTGAAGACTGCGATGGAGACAAGGAGAGATCAGCTAGGTTTCTTTAGACTACAGTTTCTTGATGGCGCTGCTGCTTGGTATGTTCTTTAGGACTCTGGATATATAGAGTATTGTGGTGATATTGCTCTATTTGTACGTAGGATCTGTCATGGGATCATTACTTCTTATTTTACGGCTGCATATGTAGAGCTCGTTTTACCTATTAGGGAGTTGTGGAATGATCTTCGCTATACTTCTAGGGATGACTCCGAGGTATCTTTTACTCGAATTTCTATCCGTCGAGACATTCCTGGCTAGGGAATCGGTCTTTTGAGAAGGACTTTTATCTTTAGAGTTTGTGAACTTGGGCCAGGTCGAGTTTTTATATATTTTATGTAATAAAAATATTAATATTCTATGATATGTACAAGGGATATATGTTGTTCTTTTCTTGTATCTTGTGTTACTTTAATTTGGTGATTTTATGTTATCTGCGAAAAAAAAATTTGAAATCAGTATTTTTACAAGATTAATTCTTTTACAACTTGGATAAGTTATATTAGGATTAGTCTTAAATGTGATATCCTACGGTGAGTGTTGCATGACCCACCTCAACTCAACTACTAGAACAATGAGGGAGGATATGACCAACCTCGGCCCATCAATATAATACGGAGGGTGTCGTCCTACCTTACACTATTATAGATTATTCCCAAATGTGAGGATCAAATCCTTCAACAATCATAAACATAATATATAACCATGTCTAATTACTTCACATAATTAGCATTACAAACTAAATTAATTCATCACATTCTCACTTCATTAAATACTCTTATTAGAGTCTCAATATTCATTAAGAAGTATAAAAGAAGAGTCTACACAATGGGAAGCTCTATTGCATCAAACAACAAATTCTACCTAAGTCTAGAAGTCACATCTCGACGCAGCATTGTCATGTTGTGGTGCCCAACTCTCTGCCCATTCACCCCCCAGCGTGGCTCTCAATCACGCTGCGGGCATATTTCTCGGCCACTCTCATGCCTCGATATGGCATAGTCACATCGCGGCGCGAGGAGCTTTCTGTAGAATTCTGCAGATATGGGTACTATTCCATTGGAACAAAACCCTCCTCTAATCACTCAAAACTCAATTCTAAGTTATTTCCAACATCAAAAGAGATCCATTAACACAATGTAACTCTTATGCAACTTTAATTTCATATAGACATAGAATCATGAATCATTCATCCACTTTAAACCTAAAACCCTATTTTTGACTCAAATGGAAACCAAAGGTATCTAAGGGTTAAAAATCTATCTCCATGCATCCAACAACTCAAAAATAGGTCATCCTCAAGTTCTCCAACAAAATTTAAGCCAGAAACACCAAAAACAACATTTCAAACCTCTTTCCCCCATCAAGCCAACTCATGAAACAAGACGAAGAAAAAGAAAAGAAAGTATCAATCAAAGTTCCCCCTGCCTCAATGACCAAAAATGAAATCACTTAGCAACTCCTCTCCACCACTTCCTTCTTCTTTCTCTTTGGTTAATGTTTGTCCTCCTTTTGCTCCTTTCTTTGATCTCTTCTTGGTTTTTCCTACTAGTAGCCCTGAAAAGTGGTGAGATATCTCATTTAAAGACACATAATGTCAAGGTAGAAGCAAACACGAGAACCGTGTAGATATTTATTCACTTAAGTGACTAACTGAAACTTCTGTAACGCCTTATTCCCCTTTGGAAGGAGGAGGACGTCATAACTTTACGAATCCAAAATCAATCAATTAACGCGGAATATGAAACAAATTCAACCCAAGTTATAAAATCGGTAATTATTAAAATCATAATATTTGACGTAAAATACTCTTTTACTTGCAAACAACAAATCAAATAAATATATATATATATATATATATATATATATATATATATATATATAAATATTATATCATATCACTGGTTTCGTATGGATCACATACATATCTGTACCCCCAAAATACTTACAAAAAAATGGCGCTCAAATACATATGCACACTAAAAAATGTATAGATGATCAGGAAAGACTGACTAGCAAAAAGGACACGACCAGCCCAAGTCCTACATACCTAAACCATAGGGACCTCAGAAGGATCCTCTTATGATTCCTCGAAAGAAATGACCACAGTAAGAGGTACACCCTAATGGACAGGCGTCCACCCAGAGGATACTACGCTGTCCTCATGAGGAGTATAATGGAAGTTACTCCACCATTCCCGGATAGGTATATTAAACACTAACTAAACAAATACAGAGAAAGACAAAACAGGGGCCTCACGAAGATCCCTATGAAAAGTCAACGTCAGCTCCCCAGTGTAGGTAACCCTCTCATTAGCCAAGTTGACAGACCAAGCGTCTACTCCACCATGAAAATACACGCGGACATAACCCAAAATACGCAGTCTTGATGTCATCTCAGTACAACAGCTATTACCAATCAAAGAGGGGGTAATTCCTCTTCAATTCCTCCTCAGTCTTTAATCAATCAGAACATACAACAAAATAACATAACACAACTAAGAGCTAAGAAATTCCGCATCATTACCAACAGGCAGTGTAGAGACAGTACGGACAAAAATACCATCCGAATACAGGAATAAACAATATCAAATATCAATAGCAGGGATAACATTAGTAATCTAACAGTTCAATAAGTCATTCAATATCAAATGATCAAACATATATATAAATGTCATGAGGGTATGCAGACTCACTATGCATGTACACAATTTACTCTATTCTTACTCCATGGAGCTAGACAAATATTTCGGAGAGAATGATAGGATGATATGTTTGTATCTCGTTAGCTATAAATCAAGTGCTTTCAATAAAATCAATGTTTGCGCAACAATGCTTTATATAAGACATTCTATACCAGATCCTGATTGGGGTGAGTGTCTCAGTCCGGATCATCTGTGTGTTTGCATTAGTCTGATCCACGACCCAGGGGAGCTACCAGTTGGCCATTGTGGACACCCATCACACCGACATCCCCAAGGTCAATAAAGACCTACACTAGACTCATTGCACCCGCACGAAGGTATAATTCAACTCCTAGGCTCATACAGCCATAACAACAGACCACATGACTTTACAAAGTATGATGAATGCCTCAATGCACACATACATACATAATCACCAATGTCATGAAATTCATAATCATATACCATCATAGGTTATAATAATCATTAACAGATCAAGGTTCCATTTACAGGTACGATAATAGAATTATCGTTCACTCTCAATTACATAGACATCCATTATCACTTCATTATAAGAATTACCTTAATAAGCACTCTTGCTTTCTTTCATTAATACTCATTTCTCTAGTTTGATTAGTGCTTATCTTTATTATAAATAAAGTTTATTTAATTAAAAGTCCTATGATTCTCAAACCTCACTTACACTCATTTTCTTTCAAAGACCAAAGTCCATCATAGTTTTATGTTAAGGTTCTACTTCTTTTATTTTTCCATCTTATGAATTCCCAATTTATTATCTAGTCACTTAGTTATTCAAGTTTCACTTTTATTACAGATTTTCCTCTTGATTACCCTAAATGGTCGTGAGCCCTAAGTTCATGGGACTCAATATTCATCTTCTCAATCCATTATTTTAATTCCTCAATTAACTCATTTTCCACTTAAACTTCTAAGTTCCCATTTACCACCAATTTAGTCACACTTTTCTTCATTTTCCTCCTTTAGCTGTGACCTCACCTAAGGTCTCAAGGCTCTAAAATTTCCATTCTTTCATCAATTAGTTCATCAAGTTCCATGTTTATACAAAGATTCATTTTGGTTCCCCATTTAAGGCCATAAGGTCGTGAGCTTCACCTCTAAAGGACAAAGTGTTCTTTGTCATCCACATATAAATCTAACCATACAACAATCACAATCTATCAACAACACATATTATCACAACATTAACAATAACACCATACAAATCACATTGTTATAAGTTATTGAAAAACAACCAATCAAGAGGAGAAATCTACACATAGATTCTCATTTTCAACACATAGATTCGTCCCTCACCACCATGAATGGTTGATGAGGATGTTCTCCCTCTTACCAAAGAAAATGACAAGAAAAGTGTCTCATTGATGGTCCTTGAAGATTTCGTCTATGCCTCCAACAAAACCCTAGGATTTTCATCTCACAAAGTCAACATTCCAAGCTTTGAAAAGAAAAATCTACGGTCATGGAGAAGACCATGAACACGAAAAGAAAAAGAGAAAATGAAGATCAAGATTTTTACCTCAAAGCTTCAAGTTTGGAGCTTGAAGAAAATGATAAAGATGGAAGTTTTTTAGGTAGATTCTAACTAGAAAGAGGTTTAGAATGTGATGGAGTTCAAGAAAATAGGGTTACTTGAAATTTTTGCAATCATGGAAGTGTGAAGAGAGGGTGAGGCCGTGAGGTAGGAGAGGAGAGGAAGTGTAACATCCCGAAAAATATCTGTTTAAGTATAAATGATTATTTTATATTATTCTTGATTTTTAGGAATTTTTCTAGAATTTTTCGGAAACGACGAATATTTTAATATATTTTTCGTTTTACGTGCACACTGGGCTGAGAATTGCTGAGGTCAGTGTAACGCTCCAGAAATTAATTATTTCACCACCAATAGCCATTTTCTAATATTTGTGATTTATGTGAATTTGTCTGGAATTTTTCGGAAACGATGAATATTTAAATATATTCCTCGTTTTGCGTGAAACTTGAGTAGAGTGGGGAAAACGACTGTAATGCTTCAAAAATTAGAAAATTATATGACGAATAGTCGTTTTATAATATTTGCAATTTTTGAGAATTTTCTGGGAATTTTCCGGAAACGTCGAATATTTTAGTATATTTCTCGTTTTGCGTGCGCACTGAGCAGAACCGGAGAAACGCGATGTTTCCTCCGCGAGCCTTGGACTATGGACATGTCGACGGGGGATCTTACTAAACCCGAGACTGGACACAGTTTACGAGATTTTACGATTTTCGAGAAATCTTAACAGATAAAATAAATCAATACAGCGAAAAATTCATCTGTCAGATTAATTAAATACTGACTTCTGTCAACTGTAACTATTATCCATTGGATAATAGTGTGTAATAAAAATCCTATCACATTATCCAAATGAAATCCACTTTATGTCTAATCAATCCACTTTAATTCAAATTTAATGTTAAATAATCAAAGCTTCTTTGAGAAGCTTTGACCAAACATTTGACCCAAATACCCTTAGCTTCCCATGGAAGCCAATTTCCCCCTCACTCTTCTCTCACTATGCACGGCTGCATGGCAGCCCAAAGCAAGGAAATATTGCTTTTTCTTATTTCATTTTTATCACACAAATTCATTAATTATCAAAACACTTTCTCTCACTACCATTTCTTCTTCTTCCTTCTTCAACATTTTCTCTCCTTCTCTCCACCATTGCTACGGCCAAACTCTCTTCTTCTCCCTCAACCATCACAAAAATTAAACTAAATACATTTTCTCAATCCTCTCACCATTCTAAGCATCTTTTCTTCTTGGAGTTTCTTGAAATTCCTTCATTTTCACCATCTTCTCCAAGCTCCAAGCTTTGAGCTTTTTGGGTAAGTTTCAAGACTTCTCTTCTTTCTCCTCCATTTTCGTGGTCATGGTCTTCATGTTGGCCATCCATGGCTTAATTTTCAAGCCTTGGTATTGATTCTAACAAAGTCACCATTTTTAGGGTTCTTGAAGCTCAAATCCGAAATTCAAAGGAGGTTCTTGGTGTTCTTCTTTTGTTTTCTTCACTTGGGTAAGAGGAAGACTCTCCTCCTCAACCTCTCTTAGCATCTAGGAACCTTGATTGTGTTGTTGGTGGAAAAACCCTAATGAGGGTTATCCTTTGATTTTGTGATTAGTATGTTTATGTGTTGATTTTAATTGACTTATGCTATTGGATTGATTTGTTGTATATAATGGAATATTGGATTGGTTTGAATGGTTTGAAATGGACAAAAAAATAATGGAACACCCTTCTTGGAGTGCCACGGTTTTGGGGTGGAAAAATTGGATAAATTGTGGTTAATGTGTAACAAGCATAAGATTAGGATTAATCAAGTAACAAGATGGAATTGAGTGGAAAAAAAAATTTAGAATTGAATTCCATGTGATGGCTACGGTTTTGAGGCCAAGAATTAGGGTTCTTGGTGGCCTAATTTAACAAGTGAACAACTTAAATGAATTAAGGGAATGACATGTAGTAAGATGACTTGAAAGGATTGGAAATTGTAACCATTGGGAGGCCACGACCTCTAGGGTATTTGTAGGTAAGTATGTAATTTTGGTAGTTTAGAAGCATAAGTAATTAGGTAATTAGAATCCTATGTAATGAAATGGACAATTAATAAATTAGAGGAATTTAATATAATCAAGACTCCATAAATTTTAAAGGACTAATAGTAAAATGATCATAAGACTTAAGGTAATTCTAAGTGAGTGAAGAACAAGAGAGTGTGAGGCCTAAGAGCTTAAATAAATTGCAAGATATATGAAATTGAATTGCCTTGGAATGTTAAATTGGTTACAAGAATTTACTTTGAACTTGAACCTTGAAAAGAGAAACAAATTCTAAGTTAGGATTCATAATGAACCTAATGACGCATCAACTGACTTGATCTTTATACTATGATGTTATGGGTCCTTGTGAGTGACCATTTGTATATTGATGCTTATATTGGCCTACTGTGGCATATTGTGGAATTGTATGAGATTATGGATCATACATGTTCATGCATAGTATCTTATGCATTGTGAATGTCCTTGTGGACTGTTGTAAGGCCATGTTGCCTAGGAGATTGAACACACCTTAGTGCGGGTGCGAGTAGACAAGTGTGGGTCTTGTTATGATCTTGGGGGCGTCGGGGTGCGGGTCCTTCACAATGGGTAGTTAGTAGTGTAACGCACCTAAATATACCAACTGCAGCGCAATCGTCATTACACCACAGTTACTAAATCCAGGTGTGTCACAGTCATGATAAACCTTAGTTTCAAAATTTACGAGTTTATTTTTCACATTTATGCATAAGTAGAAAATACGAGCCATGAATGAAATATAATTGTATTCAACCCTTAATAGAACCATTGAAATGAAATCACATTCTATATATATATTTCATAGTCAACTTACACGAATCACTGATAATATAGAATATAGTAATTACAGAGTCCCATAAAATACAGCGGGAATAAAAACTCTAAAGGGGAGAAGCAGTAACCCAGGGATGGGTACTACCAGTAGACAAGGCCACAACCCCATGCATATGACACTCAGCGTCCCAGTTGACACAACAGGCATCAATGCCTCCACGCAGCTGCACTCCTACGAAAATCCAAGAAATATTGTCTGGGTTCCCAACCCCATCGGCAAGGTGTGGTTCCTCATCATCTTCTTCATGATCTTTTATCAAATATATATATATATATATATATATATATATATATATATATATATATATATATATTAACAAACACCAGAAATCACAAGAAAGAGGTGAGATACCTATCATTCAATACCAATATGGTAGCAAGAAAATAAAACGGCGCAGGACACCCAAATAATATCACAACACATACATTTATCAATAGTAGCAGTAAAGTTAAGAGTTTAGATAGAGACAACAACAACATCTCAGATAATGAGCAATAAGGTAATTCAAACCATCATAACTTCATTTAAAGCAATAGTCCAATCACAATAAAAATTAAAATCAATAGTAAAAACAGATCAATAATAAATAGCAATAATAGTTATCACTAACACTGTCAACGGTTCAAGCAATCACATGATTATTATGGTAATAGCAATTGGTATTTTTCCCAGTTATAAGTGCTCATGCTCAATGATTTATGAAACTGACAATGAACGATGCACAATGCATTATGGTACCCAATCCTACTCCATGGAGCTAAACATTAACCTTTTCAACGTGAATGATCAAGGAGTAATGACAGTATCTCGTTAGCCTTAATAATAGTGTGCTTCATCTCATAAAAACATTTGCGCATTAGTGGCTTATACATGGCACCTTAACAGTTGATCGCGACATAGGACAACGTCTCGGTCCGGATCGTCAGTGTGTTTGCATCGGTCTACCCCACGGCACAGAGGAGCTTATAACTGTCCATGTGAGGCACCCGCACCCTGACGCCCCCAGGGCCAACAACATATGGCACCTACGCTTAGTCTATTCGCACCCGCACATAGGTGTTATTCTACTCTTAGGTATACATACGCATGACGACGCAATGTCCAGTCATGTATGTTTATCAATGATTCAATCATCATGCACAATACATACGCATGACGACACAATGTCCAGTCATGTACGTTTGTCAATGATGCCTTCATCATACACAATACCACAATGGTATATGGTCTTTATCAAATTATATATGCATGACGACTCAATGTCCAATCATGTATGCTCATCAATGATGCATTCATCTTATACAGTACCACAATGGCATATATATATATTCATTCTCAATATTATCATATCATATTTTCATCAAGAACTTGGTCCCACATAGGAACTCACAGTTTTCCATAATGTGCCACAATTAGGCCAATTCAACCATTAATAAGTTTTATGAGATTATTATAAAGTTCTACTCAAGTTATCATCCTTTATAAATTTATTTTCTAGAGAAACTTCTCTTAAAGCCCTTATTCAAGCCTCATTCCTTTAGGTTGATCAAGTTCCTTACCCTAATCATTTATGCTCACTTAGAATTTACTCGCGCAGTTTTACAAGTCTCATAACCCTCTCGTTCTTCCTCTATGTTCAAAATCACTTAACTCTCATTTTACACTAAGTCAATCCAACTTCCTAAAATTCATGATCAAAATCGTGGCTTCCCAAAGTCCACTGCTAACCTCAATTTCTCCCATGTTATGCATTGATTTCTTGATATCCTCCACTTAAATTTTAATTCACTGAGTTCATTCAACTTCCTCGTAATTTCAATCTAAAACCATGGCGTCAATTTAAGTTAAGCAACCCTTAAAACTCTCCATCTCAAATTCCCACATCAACATTCACATCTCCAATCACATAGCTTCATCTCACAGTTATTTACTAGTTCTGCTCTAGGCGCCTAGGCGCCATATCTGGAGCGCCTAAGCGCTAGTTGAGCGCCTGGGCGCTGACCACGAAGTGCCTGAGCGCTCACTAGGCCGTGTCACAGGGAAAACTTCCTGGGCAGAGAGTGCCTAGGCGCTCTATGCACAGCGCCTGGGCGCTAGTGCATTAACAGGGGTTCTGCAGAATTCTTTTCTGCAGAGCCCTGGCCCATTCATTATCCAAAATCCCTCATCAATTTTCAACCATTCCAAAAATGAGATACATGACATATAATTACAAAATAGCAACATATGAGTTCATGATCATCAAGTCACACAATGTACATCCATACATCCATACAAATCAAACAACAACATCATGGAAATAACCCAACATAACAAAGAGGGAAATCCAACATGGATTCTCTCATCAACAACAACACACAAGACATTTCCTTACTACCAAGATTGGTTGAAGAGGATCATCTCCCTCTTACCTAAATGAAGACAATCATAAGAATGCTTCTCCTTTTTGGTCTTGATTTTCGTTTTCCCCTTCAAGAAAAACCCTAGGGTGAGAAATTCCCAATGCGTTTACTCCAACCATAGAAAAATGACTCCTTGGCCACATAGGTGACCAATAAAATGAAAAAGAAGAAGAAGATAGAAGAAAGTTGAAGACTTTACCTCAAAAGCTCCAAGCTTTAGCTCCAATGGTGAAAAATGGAGGAAGAAGAAGAAGAACCAAGGATGGCCACAAGAAAATGCTCTTGGAATGATGGAAGAAGCTAGATATGGAAGTGGTGAAGCAAGGAATGAAAATGGTGAGTGAAGAGGGTGGACGGTGGTGGAGAAGAAGAAGAAAAGAAACGTAGAAGAGAAGAAGAGAAGGAGGGATAAATGAAATGCGATTATTGCCCCTTTTCAAGGCCATCTGCCATGTAAGTAGAGTGGGGAAGGAAGAGAGAGAAAAGTGAAATGGGAGGAAGCTTCCTAGAAGTTTTCCCAAATAGGTTTTTGAACTAATTTAACTTTTATTTTGAAAATAAAGCTAAAGGGACATGATACAAGGTAAATTTCGAACAGTGTGATAAGATTTTTATTACATGTTATTATTTATTAGACAATAGTTATAGTTGACCGAAGTCAGTATTAATTTATCTGATAGATAAATTCTTCGCAGTGTTTTATTATTACATCTGTTAAAATTTCTCAAAAAACATGAAACCTTGTAAACTGTGTCCAGTCTCGGGTTTAGTAAGATCCCCCATCGACATTTCCATAGTTCAAGGTTATCGGGAAAAATATTTAATTTTCCCGGCTCGACTCAGTGCACACACAAAACGAGGAATAATATTAAAATATTCAGCGTTCTCAGAAAAATCCAAAAAAATTCCTAAAATTTCCAAATATTGTAAAATAATTATTTATCCTAAAATTATAAATTTTCGGGATGTTACAGGTAGCTCCTCTGCCTGTGGGGTAAACCGATGCAAACGCACCGACGATCTGGACTTGACACTGTCCTATATCGTGATCTAGTGTAGAATGTCTGTACAATGCCATGATTGTGCATGAGAAAATTTATTGATAGCACTGGCCTCGGCAGTAGGAGTTCTGACGTACATGTCTCCTGATCTTTCTCTCCGACTGTTTGGGTTTAGCTCCATGGAGTAAGAATTTGGGAAAGCATGCATGTGAGTCATGATACATATTGTCATCGTTAATATTTATTATTCCATATCTATGACTGACTTGGTTATTACTGTGATGACTATTTGCCTGGAACTGTTTGTTTGCTTACCGTTGGAATTACTGCTTATTAGTTGAATATGATATTCTGAATTGCTATTTGGGCGCGTGGCGCCATGCTGTTTCTAGCTGCTATAATTGGTAATGATGGTAGGATGTCTTACCTCTTTCTTGTATCTCTATTACTTGCTGTATGTGTGTATGCTGTGTTGATCGAAGACAATGGCAAGGAGGCAGAAGACCCCGATTTTCCCGGCTTCTGGCCCGAATGAGACTAGCTTCTACTGAGACGATGGCGGCACGTATGCGCAGATTTCATGGTGATGTGCATCTGACCTTCCTCGAAGGGCCGGAGTGTTGGCATATCAACTTGAATTCTGATCGCTGCGTCTACTTGGGAGATGTGTCGATCGCCCTTGCCTAGAGACGTCATGAGGCACCTGTCCTCACCTGCCACATCAGCCTGCGACTCGAGTTTTACTTGCCCATCCGTGAGATGTGGGGTGATCGTTACTACACCCCACGGGAGGACTCCTTTGATTCCAACGCTCGGGCTCCTTCCTGTGCTTCTGTGGTTCCAATGGAGGTTTCCTCGGAAGAGGAAGATCCCGCTGAGGATCCTGACACGGTTCCTCCTCATCTGAGGGATTGATTTTACTGGTGGCTACTGATGGCTGCCAGTGTTTTTATTTTGGGGGCCTGATGTATTACTTTTTGGTGGGCTGTATATTTTGTATATGCATGATGGTTATATATGCATGATTTCCTTAGGGCAGGTATAGTTTTTGCTTTTTGGAGGTATTCAGGCTTGTATCTAAATTACAGTTGTGTTTAAATGTTGATATATATATAAATGCACGTTATTTAGGTGGAAAGTCTGTTGATTATTTTATTCCTTACCTTTCTTCTGCTTTCTGTATTATTACAAAAAAAAAGAAAGAAAAAAAAATATACCGCTATTTTCTCATGTATTACGGCATTAAACGAGTTAACTTTGATTAAATGAACCGGGTCTTAATTATTTGATTATTTAATTTCCGTATTTTATTTTATTTGACAATGTGACGTTCCCTCCCAAAAAGGGGCGTTACATTAAGTTGGTATCAGAGCCCCGGTTTATGTTTTCTTTGGGTCTTGTGTGTGAGTCTGTCTTGTTTATGCTGTGTGAAATCTCTGTGGTTTGTGTTTTGAAATGAATTTCCTCTAACTTACCTTGTGGTTTTCAGTTAACCTGATTTGAGAAAGAGTAAGATGGCGAGAAGTGGAGAAATTGTAGCTGCTGTAGAAGCAATGTAATGGATGGCAGAAGTCATCGCGCAGCAAAATGAGCGTGCGGCTCAACAACAAGAAAAAGCTGCTCAACAGCTCGAGGCGACTGCCGATGCCCAGAACTTGGCGGAGTTTCGTCGTCACAACCCTCCACAATTTAAGGGAGAATTTGATCCTGACAAAGCTAGTCTGTGGATCAAAGAATTAGAGAAAGTCTTTCGTGGCATGAACTGTGCTGAAGACAAGAAGGTGAATTATGCTATCTTTATGCTTGTGGGCAACACCGAAGACTGGTGGAACGGAGCTCAAAGAACATTGGAAGCCGAAGGAACTGACATCACATGGCATGTGTTCAAGAACAAGTTCTTGGACAAATATTTTCCTGCTAATGCGAGACATGCGAAAGAGCTGGAGTTCCTCAACTTGAGACAAGGGAACATGACCGTCAGTGAGTATGTAGCTAAATTTGAGAACCTGGAGAAGTTCTCAACGCACTACCAGCATCAGACCGATGAAGGCTGGAAATGTTGGAAATTCACTGAGGGATTGAGGTATGAGGTGAAGAAAGATGTGATCACCCTGAAGATGAAGGTATTCTCAGAACTGTTAGACACTTGCTGTGAAGTTGAAGCCTTGGAACAGGCTAGAGACTCGAGAAACAGGAGCTTTGGGCCTGTACGGTCCCAAAGAGGTGGAGGCAGTGGTTCAAACCGCTTCTAAAAGAAGCCTTATTCCCGACCAGCGGGAAGTCAGCAGTAAACCGATGGGAGTTCTGGTGGAGGTTCTTCTGAGAACCGAACTGGCCAAAATGCGACATATCCTTCTAAATGCCTAAAATGTGAAAAGGATCATCTCACGAGAGATTGCACGATCAAGGGAATCATCTACTTCAGATGTGGCAAACCAGGCCACATGTCCAGAGACTGCAATCAAGCAAAGGCTGAACCTTCAGTCAACGCGACTCGAGCCAAGAAACCGCAAGCTGGAGTCGAGTTTATACCATGAGTGGAGCTGAAGCTTCCGAATCCGAAAACTTGATTCAAGGAGAAGGCACCATAGAAGGTAATCTTTTAAAAGTACTGTATGACTCTGGGCAATCCATTCTTTCATATCATATGACTGTGTACTACGACTTGGCTTACCTGTGTCTGAACTACCTTTTGAATTGACTGTTTCAACCCCCACTGATAAACTGGTAGTTACTACCAAAGTCTGTTTGAAGTGTCCCTTAATTGTTGAAGGTCGAATCTTTTCTGTCGATTTGATCTGTTTACCCCTTTCACATTTAGATATAATCCTAGGGATGGATTGGTTATCTTCCAACCATGTTCTATTAGATTATTCCAGAAAAACCATAGTTTTCCCTGTGGATGAGAATTCTAGATACTTGACGGCCAACCAAGCATGAGCTTTCTTAAAAGAAGGAGCTCGGGGGTACATGCTACTATCTTCTTTAAAAATCGAGAGCAAGGCTGACCTGGACACTATTCCGGCTGTGAGAGAGTTCTCTGAAGTTTTTCCAAAAGAAGTACCTGGTTTACCACCGACACATTAGATTGAGTTTGCCATTGATCTGGTACCGGGAGCTGGTCCCGTGTCTATAGCACCTTATCGTATGTCGCCAACGGAATTGGCAGAGCTCAAGAAACAGCTAGAGGAGCTTTTGGAGAAACAGTTTGTTAGACCGAGTGTGTCACCGTGGGAAGCACCAGTATTGTTAGTTCGGAAGAAGGACGGTACCTCAAGATTGTGTGTGGACTATAGGCAATTGAACAAGCTGACTATCAAGAACAAGTATCCACTCCTAAGAATTGATGATTTGATGGACCAACTGAAGGGAGCAGCAGTGTTTTCAAAGATTGATTTGAGATCTGGGTACCATCAGATAAGAGTGAAAATGGAGGATGTGCCCAAGACTGCTGTACCGTACCGATACGGTCATTACGAATACCTTGTGATGTCGTTTGGTGTTACGAATGCACCTGCTATCTTCATGGACTACATGAACAGGATCTTTCGTCCTTACTTGGACAAGTTTATTGTCGTCTTCATTGATGATATCCTGATATATTCCCAGAATCAGGAGGATCATGCTGAACATCTCAGCATAGTTCTCCAAATTTTGAAGGAGAAAGAATTGTATGCCAAACTGTTGAAGTGTGAATTCTGGCTTGATGAGGTGAAGTTTTTAGGCCATGTGATCTCGAAGAAAGGGATTGCAGTGGATCCATCGAAAGTAGAAGCAGTACTACAGTGGGAGCAACCAAAGTCAGTGACGGAAGTTCGTAGCTTCGTGGGTTTAGCCGGATACTACAGAAGATTCATAGAAGGGTTTTCCAAGATTGCTGGACCGCTCACTTAGTTGACGAGGAAGAATCAAGCTTTTGAATGGACTGATAGTTGTGAGTAGAGTTTCCAAGAGTTGAAGAAACGGCTGACTACCTCACCCGTATTAGTTTTACCTGATCCGAATGAGCCATTTGAGGTGTACTGTGATGCTTCGTATCAAGGATTGGGATCTGTCCTTATGCAACACCGAAGAGTGGTAGCTTATGTTTCGCGACAGTTGCGAGTACATGAAAAAAACTACCCTACACATGATTTGGAACTTGCGGCTGTGGTTTTTGCTCTAAAGATATGGAGACATTTTCTCTATGGAGCAACATTCAACATTTTCAACGACCACAAAAGCTTGAAATATTTGTATGATCAGAAAGAGCTGAACATGAGGCAACAAAGATGGCTGGAATTCCTGAAGGACTATGATTTCTAGTTGTTGTACCACCCTGGCAAGGTGAACGTTGTGGCTGATGCCTTGAGCAGAAAGACTATTAGTGCTTCTGCCTTGATGATCAAGGAAAGAGACCTCATAGAACAGTTTAGGGATGTATGGTCGTTTGTTAAGTTGGAACCCGGAAGGATCTGTATGAATATGGTCACCATCTCAAGTGAACTAATGGATGACATACGGGAAAAGCAGAAAGCCAATGAATTCTTGCAAGAAGCGAGAGAATTGATAAGCCAAGGCAAAGAGACAGAATTTGAAGAAGGAACGGATGGAATTATGAGATTCTGAGGTAGAGTTTGTATTCCCCGTGACCAAGAGCTTAGGCGATATATTGTGGAACATGCTCACACCAGCAAGTTGAGTATACACCCAGGCATAACTAAGATGTATCAAGATCTAAAGAAATTGTTCTAGTGGCATGGAATGAAGAGCGACGTCACTAGATGTGTGTCGACTTGTTTAGTTTGTCAAAAAGCTAAAGTGGAACATCAAAGACCAGTGGGATTGCTACAACCATTGTCTATTCCTAAATGGAAATGGGACAGCATTGCGATGGATTTTGTTGTGGGTTTGCCGAGGACAAAGAAAGGACACGATTCGATTTGGGTAATTATGGATCGACTCACAAAGTCAACCCATTTTCTCCCGATCAACATGAGGTACAGTTTGGAGAAGTTGACCCAGCTTTATATTGGAGAGATCGTTAGGCTACATGGTGTGCCTACGAGTATTGTTTCGGATAGGGACCCGAGGTTTACTTCAAAATTTTGGCAGAGTTTGCAAGCATCGTTGGGGACAAAGTTACGTTTGAGTTCAGCGTACCATCTGCAAACCGATGGTCAATCTAAAAGGACGATCCAATCTTTGGAAGATTTGCTTAGAGCTTGTACTATGGAACAAACTGGATGTTGGGATGAAGTTCTACCACTGATAGAGTTCACCTACAACAATAGTTATCATTCGAGTATAGGGATGGCACCCTATGAAACTCTGTATGGACGACAGTGTCGAACACCATTGTGTTGGTACCAAGACGGAGAGCGTCTTACGATTGGACCAGATATCATTCAGCAGACAACTGAGAAGGTCAAGATGATTCAAGAGAAGATGAGAACTGCTCAGAGCCGGCAAAAGAGTTATGCAGATAAGAGGAGAAAGCCTCTTGAGTTTGAGGAAGGTGAGCATGTATTCTTGAAAGTCACACCCACGACTGAGGTCGGTCGGGCTTTGAAATCTAGAAAACTCACTCCAAAGTTTCTTGGACCTTACCAAATCCTTCGTCGGATAGGTCCAGTAGCCTACCAGATAGCCTTACCCCCTTTTCTTTCCAACATACACAATGTCTTCCATGTGTCACAACTTCGTAAGTATTTGCCTAATCCAAGTCATGTCATAGCACCAGACACAGTACAATTAAAAGAGAACTTAACCTATGAGGCGCCTCCTGCGAGAATCGAGGACCGACGAATAAAACAACTTAGAGGAAAGGAGATCTCATTGGTAAAAGTGATTTGGAATGAAATGACTGGTGACGCAACTTGGGAACCGGAAGACAAGATGAGAGAGCAACATCCGGAACTATTTTGAGGTATGTAAATTTCGGGGATGAAATTCCTTTTAGTAGGGGAGTGTTGTAACATCCCGAAAAATATCTGTTTAACTATAAATGATCATTTTATATTATTCTTGATTTTTAGGAATTTTTCTAGAATTTTTCGGAAACAACGAATATTTTAATATATTCTTCGTTTTACGTGCACACTGGGCTGAGAATTGCTGAGGTCAGCGTAACGCTCCGGAAATTAATTATTTCACCACCAATAGCCATTTTCTAATATTTGTGATTTATGTGAATTTTTCTAGAATTTTTCGGAAACGATGAATATTTTAATATATTTCTCGTTTTACGCGAAACTTGAGCAGAGTCGGGAAAACGACTGTAATGCTTCAAAAATTAGAAAATTATATGACGAATAGTCGTTTTATAATATTTACAATTTTTGAGAATTTTCTGGGAATTTTCCAGAAACGTCGAATATTTTAGTATATTCCTCGTTTTGCATGCGCACTGAGCAGAACCGGAGAAACGCGATGTTTCCTCCGCGAGCCTTGGACTATGGACATGTCAACGGGAGATCTTACTAAACCAGAGACTGGACATAATTTACGAGGTTTCATGATTTTCGAGAAATCTTAACAGATAAAATAAATCAATACAGCAAAAAATTCATCTGTCAGATTAATTAAATACTGACTTTTGTCAACTGTAACTATTATCCATTGGATAATAGTGTGTAATAAAAATCCTATCACATTATCCAAATGAAATTCACTTTATGTCTAATCAATTCACTTTAATTCAAATTTAATGTTAAATAATCAAAGCTTCTTTGAGAAGCTTTGACCAAACATTTGACCCAAATACCCTTAGCTTCCCTTGGAAGCCAATTTCCCCCTCACTCTTCTCTCACTATGCATGGCTGCATGGCAGCCCAAAGCAAGGAAATATTGCTTTTCCTTATTTCATTTTTATCACACAAATTCATTAATTATCAAAACACTTTCTCTCACTACCATTTCTTCTTCTTCCTTCTTCAACATTTTCTCTCCCTTCTCTCCACCATTTCTACGGCCAAGCTCTCTTCTTCTCCCTCAACCATCACAAAAAATTAAACTAAATACATTTTCTCAATCCTTTCACCATTCTAAGCATCTTTTCTTCTTGGAGTTTCTTGAAATTCCTTCATTTTCACCATCTTCTCCAAGCTCCAAGCTTTGAGCTTTTTGGGTAAGTTTCAAGACTTTTCTTCTTTCTCCTCCATTTTCGTGGTCATGATCTTCATGTTGGCCATCCATGGCTTAATTTTCAAGCCTTGGTATTGATTCTAACAAAGTCACCATTTTTAGGGTTCTTGAAGCTCAAATCTGAAATTCAAAGGAGGTTCTTGGTGTTCTTCTTTTGTTTTCTTCACTTGGGTAAGAGGAAGACTCTCCTCCTCAACCTCTCTTAGCATCTAGGAACCTTGATTGTGTTGTTGGTGGAAAAACCCTAATGAGGGTTATCCTTTGATTTTGTGATTAGTATGTTTATGTGTTGATTTTAATTGATTTATGCTATTGGATTGATTTGTTGTATATAATGGAATATTGGATTAGTTTGAATGGTTTGAAATGGACAAAAAAATAATGGAACACCCTTCTTGGAGTGCCACGGTTTTGGGGTGGAAAAATTGGATAAATTGTGGTTAATGTGTAACAAGCATAAGATTAGGATTAATCAAGTAACAAGATGGAATTGAGTGGAAGAAAAATTTGGAATTGAATTCTATGTGATGGCTACGGTTTTGAGGCCAAGAATTAGGGTTCTTGGTGGCCTCATTTAACAAGTGAACAACTTAAATGAATTAAGGGAATGACATGTAGTAAGATGACTTGAAAGGATTTGAAATTGTAACCATTAGGAGGCCACGACCTCTAGGGTATTTGTAGGTAAGTATGTAATTTTGGTAGTTTGGAAGCATAAGTAATTAGGTAATTAGAATCCTATGTAATGAATTGGACAATTAATAAATTAGAGGAATTTAATATAATCAAGACTCCATAAGTTTTAAAGGACTAATAGTAAAATGATCATAAGACTTAAGGTAATTCTAAGTGAGTGAAGAACAAGAGAGTGTGAGGCCTAAGAGCTTAAATAAATTGCAAGATATATGAAATTGAATTGCCTTGGAATGTTAAATTGGTTACAAGAATTTACTTTGAACTTGAACCTTGAAAAGAGAAACAAATTCTAAGTTAGGATTCATAATGAACCTAATGACGCATCAACTGACTTGATCTTTATACTATGATGTTATGGGTTCTTGTGAGTGACCATTTGTATATTGATGCTTATATTGGCCTACTGTGGTATATTGTGGAATTGTATGAGATTATGGATCATACATGTTCATGCATAGTGTCTTATGCATTGTGAATGTCCTTGTGGACTGTTGTAAGGCCATGTTGCCTAGGAGATTGAACACACCTTAGTGCGGGTGCGAGTAGACAAGTGTGGGTCTTGTTATGACCTTGGGGGCGTCGGGGTGCGGGTCCTTCACAATGGGTAGTTGGTAGCTCCTCTGCCTGTGGGGCAAACCGATGCAAACGCACCGACGATCCGGACTTGACACTGTCCTATATCGTGATCTAGTGTAGAATGTCTGTACATTGCCATGATTGTGCACGAGAAAATTTATTGATAGCACTGGCCTCGGCAGCCGAGTTACAAACATGTCTCCTGATCTTTCTCTCCAACTGTTTGGGTTTAGCTCCATGGAGTAGGAATTTGGGAAAGCATGCAAGTGAGTCATGATATACATTGTCATCGTTAATATTTATTATTCCATATCTATGACTAACTTGGTTATTACTGTGATGACTATTTGCCTGGAACTGTTTGTTTGCTTACCGTTGGAATTACTGCTTATTAGTTGAATATGATATTCTGAATTGCTATTTGGGCGCGTGGCGCCGTGCTGTTTCTAGCTGCTATAATTGGTAATGATGGTAGGATGTCTTACCTCTTTCTTGTATCTCTATTACTTGCTGTATGTGTGTATGCTGTGTTGATCGAAGACGACGGCAAGGAGGCGGAAGACCCCGATTTTCCCGGCTTCTGGCCCGAACGAGACTAGCTTCTACTGAGACGATGGCGGCACGTATGCGCGGATTTCTTGGTGATGTGCGTCTGACCTTCCTCGGAGGGAGTGTTGGCATATCAACTTGAATTCCGATCGCTGCGTCTACTTGGGAGATGTGTCGATTGCCCTTGCCTGGAGACGTCATGAGGCACCTGTCCTCACCTGCCACATC
Source organism: Ormosia emarginata (assembly GCA_029884605.1). Lineage (NCBI taxonomy): Eukaryota > Viridiplantae > Streptophyta > Magnoliopsida > Fabales > Fabaceae > Ormosia > Ormosia emarginata. Next base: position 16,833,298 of record JAQQTP010000074.1, on the reverse strand, counting down.
AGCCTGTGACTGGAGTTTTACTTGCCCATCCGTGAGATGTGGGGCGATCGTTACTACACCCCACGAGAGGACTCCTTTGATTCCACCGCTCGGGCTCCGTCCCGTGCTTCTGTGGTTCCAATGGAGGTTTCCTCGGAAGAGGAAGATCCCGCTGAGGATCCTGACACGGTTCCTCCTCATCTGAGGGATTGATTTTACTGGTGGCTACTGATGGTGCCAGTGTTTTTATTTTGGGGGCCTGATGTATTATTTTTTGGTGGGCTGTATATTTTGTATATGCATGATGGTTATATATGCATGATTTCCTTAGGGCAGGTATAATTTTTGCTTTTTGGAGGTATTCAGGCTTGTATCTAAATTACAGTTGTGTTTAAATGTTGATATATATATAAATGCACGTTATTCAGGTGGAAAGTCTGTTGATTATTTTATTCCTTACCTTTCTTCTGCTTTTTGTATTATTACAAAAAAAAGAAAGAAAAAAAAATATACCGCTATTTTCTCATGCATTACGGCATTAAACGAGTTAACTTTGATTAAATGAACCGGGTCTTAATTGTTTGATTATTTAATTTCCACATTTTATTTTATTTGACAATATGACATTCCTTCCCAAAAAGGGGCGTTACAGGAAGAAGAGAGAAAATGTGAAGAGAAAAGAAGAGAAGAAAATGTAGAGCATTGTAACTACCACACTTGGTACAACATTGCTCGTAATCATCTCTCTGAACTTGTCTTCCTTTGTCCTGTTGATCTCTGGGATGTGGAGCACTCTTATTAGATGTTTCATCTGCTTTCTTCCATTTGTAGTAATAATGTCATTGATGCTCTGATTGCTATCTCAAACTAAAGGGTTCTATAACTCTGCATTTGTTAACTAAGGTAGGGTAATCTTGTATCTCAAAGGGCTTCACTATCCTCTTCATACTATCTCTCAAACCAGTTTGAAACTTTACACACATTTGGGGGGTAGTCTTATCTTTTTAAATTTTTGTACAAGTTTGTATGGTCCCTTACACACGTAACTATCACTTACCTTACACACTTTTTGGGCTCTATACCTGAGTTTGTGCGAACTTGAGGAATAGGAGGGGTCTTGATTTTTGTTATTGAGGGGCCTTATGCTCACTTCACATTTGTTGAGACACCACTCAGATTGTTACCAGTATCATGGACTAGTCATATTGAGAGGGTTTATTCCTAACATTCTTAAAAAAATAAAAATAAAAAAATACAGCATTTTGCATTTTCATGGCATTCCTAGCATTTTTTTAAAGAAAAAAATGTTTTCAAAGTTCATTCATTTAATCTTATGCATCTCATGCATCTCTTTCATTTTATCTCATTTTTTGTTTGATGTTATTGTGTTTTAACAAATCAAACTTGTTCAGGAACCATTGCGCAGCCTAGGAAAGAATAGACCAATCAAACTCGAGTTCATAATACCATATCTCAGACCAGAATAGTTGGTAGTAATCCTGAGGCAGGGAGAAGTTTGAGTAGGGAAGTTAATGAAATGACAGGGCAGATGAATGAAATTTCTAATACCTAAGCAAGGTTGGAAGCAATACTACAAGAAGTGAAGGAGTCTCTCCACTTAATCAGTGGAAATTGGGGTGCAAATGGGGTTGAAACATATGTAAGTGTGTCACCGATAACTGCCTCGACATTCTCAACTGAAACCTCAAGAATCATTGTGGGGATCCATGAGCAACCACATCAAATGACGTTAATAGTCATGCCTATTGGGGAGGGGTATCGTGCCTTGGAAGGTGTTCACAATGAAATTCCTAGTTATGTTGAACCTACCTGGGAACAACCTCATGTGTCCATTCCAGGGCAAGCAATAATGCCTCACTTTGGGAATAGCCACGTCATGACTGAGAAAAGACAAGATGAAGGAACAGTGGATGGAGAAAATGGAAGAACAGATCAAGGCAATCAAGAGCCTTTGTGCTCATGGACCTCTCAAAATAGAAGAACCATGTCCTACCTGTTGGGAATCACAGATACATCACACAGCGAAAAACAGAATTTCCACTAAGGATCCATGCGAAAAAGCCATAATCCGAGTTTTTAAAAATGTTTACCTCTTGAAGCGTGATCAAAACAAGTGACGTGAATCACCAGCACCATAATAATGATGATGCCTCTGCGGTATCCACACAAACAGACTCACAAACATCCAATGTCATCAAATATGAGTCACACCTCTCTCACACAGTGCTAGCTGTGGAGAATAGAAAAAGCATGTCACTCTTTCATTCACTTTCTATAGGCGCGACTAGGGTTCTGTAATGCATACCTCACAGCCCCCTTAGCAGTATTATTTATAATAATGACTGCCTTAAGTGAGTGTGAGCAATAGTAAGGTAAGTTGTGCAACCCTAGACTCATTTGTTATGAGTCTGGCCCACGATTGAATCCTAGTCCAACTTGGATTCTAATTACTCCAATTCAGTCTGCTCTATATATGCAACCTTGTAGGTTCTCATAACCTTGGCAATAATATTAAGATCCTATTTTAATATTACAAGCAGTGAGTAGTATCTAGAAACACATCACTACCACCAAAGTAATGAGAATGTTAATGATTTGACAAAACCTTTTCGTGACCAATGTTTTTGTGTAGTTTATTCCCTTTATCCAGATATCTAGATTGAACACAAGGCATGGAATGCGTCACCCTTATATAGTTCAATCCTTCGTTTCCTAATACCCGAGTAGACTTGATAACAACAAATGAGATCAATATCTTATATTGACTCATTTAAGCATGGTCATGCATTTCGCAGTCTCACTCAATTAGGGGGCCCGAAGATATTGCTCCTGTTATGCAGGAGGGGCAAATCCCATCTAAGTCACACATCCCTCCGCATAATTCATGGTATGTCTAATAATCAACTTTATAATCGCTTTGTTACAGATGACGTTTGACGACATTAATACATATAACTCCTAATGTAGGAATCGTAGTGATTTCAGGTCAAAGGACCACATACACTATTGTCACTAAGAGAATCACTTATGACGCTCATGTAAAGATCTATGTAGCGTTCTCATGGCGAGTCTGTCCAGTACATTATTACTCTAATATGTACTCATGTGAAGACTTGATATCTCATATCCATGACTCGTGAGATATGGCCATCAGTCTACGTACATACTAGTCTCAATGCATTATTCTTGTCCTAATTAACAATAATACTTGACCATGGACATTTAAGAATAGTATTTTATCCAATAGGATCTCACGATCAAGTCATCTACCTAATGTCCTACGGTATCAAACTTACTATTCTAAGGACTTTATTATGTTTATCAAAAGGAACACAATAAATTAAATGGCTCATAGATTAAAATTAGCATAATACAATGTATATAAATACAGACAAAATATATTGGCCTCTAGGACATGCACCAACACTACCACATATGTCATAATCCCTAAAAACTTCAAGATTCCTGATTTTGACAAGTATGACGGAAGTGACAACCCTCGGTTTCATTTGATCGGTTATGGAACTAAGATAGTTGTTTGGTCTAAGGATGATAAGTTCCTCATCAGCTTTTTCCACGAGAGTCTTGTAGGCCCCGCTTTAGAGTGGTATCTTCAATTAGACCACTCTAAGATTTCTCATTGGACAGAATTGGTTAATCTATTCATGGATCAATACAAATTCAATTTGGATGTAGCTCCTACCCGAGAACAATTGAGCTCAATGTAGAAAAGAAATGAGGGATCTTTCAAACAGTATGCACAAATGAGGAGAGCCTTGGTAGCTCAAGTTCAACCCTTATTAACACTGTCTGAGATGTGTCCATATTTCTTAGGAACCTTGGAAAATCTTTTTTATTGGGGCAATAGTCGGAGTAGCCTACAATGATTTTGCTGAGTTGATCACTGTGAGAGAAAGGATTGAGATTTTAGCCAAAGCTAGAAGTTGCCAATGAGCAATACAAAGAATGCTGTTCCTAAGAAGGGATTCCGGCAAAAAAAGAAAGAACCAGAAGTGAATTATGTCCAACACCAACAGACCTTCAGACCTTGATATTCACCATAAAACCTAAGTCATCAACTACCATATAACCCTAACCTTCACTTTCTATACCAAACACCTACACCTCCTTATTACCTACCCCACCAAAGTGTGCCAACTACAAACGTCACCCCAACTCCATAATTTCAAATCAACAATGTTTCCACACCACAACCATTTGTCCTAAATCAATAACCTCGATATCCACCTACACCTCCTCAAAATTACCCAAGCCACCAACAACCTCAGCCAAACTTCCAAAATCAAGGTCGCTTCCAAAACCTACCCTATTTTCCAAGATTATCCATTTCTAACGCAAACTTATTCGAAAGGTTATTTGGTGCTCACCTCATTTCGAGAAATCTTGTGCGTCCCCTAGAACCACAATTCCTAACGTGATATAACTCGAATTTAACTTGCAAATACCACATGGATATCACAGGGCACTCAATTGAAAATTGTAAATCTTTCAAAGCTACAAAAAGGAAGTTAATTGCTTATGGAAAGCTTGACATTCAAGAAGAGGCTGGACTCAATATTATCAACAAATCAATTCCTAATCATAGTGGAAGGAATAGGTAAATGCTTTAGAGATGAAAGGATCACCAATAAGAAAGGTCATGAGGTTGCAGACACTGATGGCTAAAATATTTGAGGGTTTGAAGAAAGCAGGCTATAGTATCATTGCACCAGCTGCAACAATGAAAGAAGAGGAGAAGTACGATGAAGAGTCAAGTTGTGCTTATCATTGTAGGGGAATGAGATATGATATCAAGAATTGTTACGATTTTAAGGTTCGAGTCTAAGGATTGCTCACTTTGGGAGTAATACAAGCTAGAAAAGGAGTAGATTCCTCTGAAGAGGTCAAAATAGAGTTGGAGGAAAGAATGGGAAGTATGACTCTGGGGAAAGAAAATGATCAAGGTAAGATGAAACACATTCCTCACCTGAGGGAAACATTTCCAGCACTAGCTGTGGTAATCATATCTGAAGAAGTCATTCATCCCTGATGCCATCTCAGTATTAATTCATTGCATGAAAAATAACTAGAAGAATGTAAGGCAATTCATCCTTTTACTGATGATGAGGCACTGAAGAACTGACAATCTGAACTAATAATTAATATGATTGTTTCCAAGTAATTATCTAATTATACTGAACTAAGCATATATCTAAGATTGATTATGTTTTGAGCTTATATTTATGTTATTTGAGACATTAACTAAATGAATTTGCATGGAATATTCAGTATTCCTCCTCACTGCATCTTTGGCTTATCCTTTTACCTTTATCAATTTTTTTTTACATTTCTATATGATACCTTGTTTGTAACATCCCGAAAAATACATATTTGATCATAAATCATCATTTTATAATATTCTTGATTTTTAGGAATTTTTCTCGGAAATTTTCTAAACGACGAATATTTTAATATATTCTTATTTTTACGTGCACCTGGCCGAGAATTGCTGAGACCAAGATAACACTTCGGAAATTGATTATTTCACTATGAATAGTCATTTTCTAATATTTGTGATTTATGAGAATTTTTTGAATTTTTTCTAAACGACGAATATTTTAATATATTCCTCGTTTTACGTGAAACTCGAAAGTCATCGTGAAAACGATCAACGCTTTAAAAATTGAAAATTTATATGACGGATAGTCGTTTTATAATATTTGCAATTTTTGAGAATTTTCTGGGAATTTTCTGAAACGTCGAATATTACCGTATATTCCTCGTTTTGCGTACACCGACCGGAACCGGAAAACGCGATGTTTTTTCTGCGAACTTTGGACTATGGATAAGTCAACGGGGATCTTACTAAACCCGGACTTGACACAGTTTACGAGGTTTCGCAAATTTCCAGAAATCTTTACATACGCTTAATCAATACAAATAAGAATTCATCTCGATTAATTAAATACCTTCATTAACCGTAACTATTATCTAATGGATAATAGTGTGTAATAAAAATACTATCACCTTATCCTAATGCTATTTACATTATATTTAATTTACTCACTTTAATTCAAATTTAAGTGTATTTTAATCAAAGCTTCCTTAACAAGCTTTGACCCAAGCTTTGACCAAGTGTTTAGCTTCCAAAGGAAGCCAAATTTTTCCCACTCATTTCTCTCCCTCTCACTTACGTGGTCTGCAGCCCAAATTGGAGAAAGAAATTGGATTCAATTATTCAAATAAATCAATTGACATAATATCACCAAAAACACATTTTGCTTCTTCATTTACGTTCTCTTCTTCTCCTTTCTTTTTCACATATTTCTCTTCTCCTTCCAGCAGCCCTGCAAGTCCCAGCCCTCTCCCATGAAACCTAACCTTCACAAAAAAATTTAATCTAACCACATTTCCTTAATCTCCTACTCCTCCTCTTCATCTTTGGTGCTTGGAGTTTCAAGAAAAGCTTCCATCTTCAACCATTCCTCAAGCCTTGAAGGTGAGCTCCCATGGCTGAAAAATTTCAGCCTTCCCCTCCCATTTTCGTTTCTGTTTTTCCTTGGTTTATTGGCCATTTTCTTCTTCTTTTACACACCATTTCATTGTTCTAACTTGGACCAAATTTTCTAGGGTTTTTGGTGCTCCAAATCCGAAAATCAAGGGTGATTCTTGGAGTTTCTTGGTTCATCTACTTGGTAAGAGGAAGATTAATCCTCCTCAACCTCTTTAGCAACTAGGAATCTTGTATTTAATTTTTGGAAGAAGAACCACATGGTGGTTGTTCTTGAACTTGCTTGAAATCGGTTTCTTGAATGTGATTTTGATTTAGCTTTGAGTGGTTGATTGATTGTGTAATTTTGTGATTGGAAACCATGTATGAATGCTGAAAAATTCTGGTTTGCTGGACCCTTGGAGTGCCACGGTTTTTGGCTCTGTTTTGGGCTGGTTGTGTGCTGGAAATTGAATGGAAATGAAGCTTAATTTGTGATCAATGCATGGTTAATTTAATCAAGTAGTTGAGTGAGATTGAAGTGAGCAAAATTCTGGTTTGCTTGGACCCTTGGAGTGCCACGGTTTTTGGCTCTGTTTTGGGCTGGTTGTGTGCTGGAAATTGAATGGAAATGAAGCTTAATTTGTGATCAATGCATGGTTAATTTAATCAAGTAGTTGAGTGAGATTGAAGTGAGCAAAATTCTGGTTTGCTGGACCCTTGGAGTGCCACGGTTTTTGGCTCTGTTTTGGGCTGGTTGTGTGCTGGAAATTGAATGGAAATGAAGCTTAATTTGTGATCAATGCATGGCTAATTTAATCAAGTAGTTAAGGTTGATTTGAATGGATAAAATTCTGGTTGTTGGAACCTTGAGTGAGTCACGGTTTTTGGCTTGTTTTTGGGGCTGTTTTTGTGCTGGAAAATGAGTGGAAGTAATGCTTAATTTTTGATCAATGCATGGCTAATAAAATCAAGTAGTTAAGGTTGGTTTAAATGGACAAAATTCTGGTTGTTAAACCTTGGTAAGTGCCACGGTTTTGGGTTGTTTTAGGAGCAGAATTTTGGTTGTCATGGTGCCAAGAATAATGCTAGGTAGGTTAAGTAAAGGAAGACTAAATTAGTGAGAAGAAAATTGTGATCTAAGACTCTCTTGAGTGCCACGGTTTTGAGGGCTTGAATGAGGGAAAAGATTAACAAATTTGAGATGTCGAGACTTGAGTTAATCAAGCGATTAAAAATGTAGATTGATAATAGGAAACTTGTAACAATAAATTCATGATGGATCGTGGTGGAGACTTAGGAAATGAGCTAAGCTTGGAAGGTAATTATAAGAATCAAGTAACTTGAATCAAATGACAAGTAAATGAACCAATGAGATGAATTTCATAAGACTTGGAGATTTTAGAAATCCATAATGGACCCATAATGTGTTCCTTGAATTATAAATTGATATTATGTGGATATTGGGTTCTTCTTGGATGCAAATTTGCTTATTGCACTCTCTTGATCAATTATGGTATATTATGAATTCGTATGAGATTGTGGATCATACATGAGCATGCATAGTGTCTTATGCATTGTGATGTCCGTGTGGACTGTTGTAAGGCCAAGTTGCCTAGGAGATTGAACACACCTTAGTGCGGGTGCGAGTAGACAAGTGTGGGTCTTGTTATGACCTTGGGGCGTCGGGGTGCGGGTCCTTCGCAATGGGCAAGCTCCTCTCGTACGTGGGGCAAACCGATGCAAACGCACCGACGATCCGGACTTGACACTGTCCTATATCGTGATCTAGTGTAGAATGTCCGTGATTGTGCACGTGGAAAATTATTGATAGCACTTGGCCTCGGCGTAAGTCACGAGACATGTCTCCTGATCTTTCTCTCCGACTGTTTGAGTCTAGCTCCATGGAGTAGGAAATTGAATGTTGTGTCCATGCATCATGGGATATTCTGACATCTGAAAATTATTGTTTACATGATATTTAACTTGCCTGGATATTATGAATTATTCATTACCTTTATTAATGATTGCACCGGTTATCTGTTTAAAAGCTTATTTATTGCCTTTACATGCTACGTGGGCGTTATGCGCCGTTCGGTTCTTGGTTCTTGTATTGGTATTGATGGTAGGATATCTTACCTCTTTCCCCGTGCTTCTATTACTTGCATTGTTTATGTGCACCCCGTATGCGATCGAAGACGACGGTGAAGAGACGAGAAGAGCCTGCCTTCCCGGCTTCGGCCCGCACAGATTGACTTTGACCGCGACGATGTCCGCACGCACGCGCGGATTTTTGGGAGATGTGCGCCGACCTTCCTCGGAGGGCCGGAGTGTTGGCACATCAACCTAAACTCCGACCGTTGTGTGTATGTGGGAGACGTGTCTCGTATCACTTGCTAGACGCCATGAGGCACCTGGTCCTCACTTGCTACATCGCCTTACGCTTGGAGTTTTACCTCGCCTATCGTGGAGATGTGGGGTCCCCGTTACTACACCCCGCGGGAGGATTCGTTTGATTCCACCGCTCGGGCTCCGTCCCGCGCCTCTGTGGTTCCTATGGATGAGTCCTCGGATGAGGAAGATCCCGATGAGGGTCCTCCCGATGATCTGAATCGGTCCCTTTCTATTTGAGGGTCGATGATCATTGGTGGCTACCGATGGCTGCCGGTGTTTTTGTTTTGGGGGCCTTATGTATCTTTCTTTTGATTTGGGCTGTATATTTTGTATATGCATGTGGGTATATATGCATGTTTCCCTTATGGGTATAGTTTGCTTTTTGATGATGGCCAGGCTTGTATTTATGAAACAAATGTATTAAACTCTAGATATATATATGCATGCTATTCGGTGCAAATCTCTATGTATTGTTTTATTCGTTACTTTTATCCGCACTCTGTAGTATCATTATTATTATTATAAAAAAAAATATTGTCAAATTTGCTCACATGGTTAAACATTAATTAATTAAAATGAACCGGGTCTTAATCGTTAATTATTTAATTTCCGCATTTTACTTTGTTTGACAATGTGACGTTCCCTCCCGTTAAGGGGCGTTACATTGTTGTTAGTCCATTTTTATAATTCTTGCTTTGCCATTGCTACTCTATTTTTCCTTTCCAACTCCACATAAGTTACTTTCCAAGGATCTAAATCTTGTAGAAAGTTCGCCTCATAAAAGGGACATAAGAAACTCATCAATTGATTTCCTTATGATGTTTGATGAAGAAGACCCTATATCTGGTGAAGAGGAAGAAGTTGTTAAATTTTTTTCAAAATTACTAGAATATTCAGAAAAGGGATTTGACTTGAATAGCAAGGTAGCAAAGGTGATCAACATGAATGTTAAGGCAAAGAAACAGAAGTTAAGGAGGATGCATCATGATATGTCCCTGAAGATTAAGGAAGAAGTCACCAAACAATTAGAAGCAAGATTTTTGAAAAGGAACAAATAAGTAATCACTTTGTATGCACTATCTTTTTGTCTCGAAATTAAAGTTTTGAAAATAAATAATCATAATTTAAAAATGAAGATCGGTCATCTTTCTTAATCCTTTACAAATTTTCATCTTTATTATTCCTTGTTAACCATTTTGAGCTTGAAAAAATTCTTCAAAGAACCTTGAACAAGGATCACCCCTACACTAAGGGTTAGCATAAAGTAAAAAAAAAAAAAGAAGATTTCTATGAAACATGGGGAAATAAGAAAAAAAAAAGAAAAAAATATTATGAAAAATGAAATGACTCATAGCAAAGGCAAATATGAAGTGAAAAAAAAGAGAATACAAAAGTGAACAAAAAGTGTTAGTGCTCTTGATAATGCCAAAGCTCACTAAGGATCCTTGATCCTATTCAACCCTTAAATACTTGTTTGAGCCTTATATCCTTTCTTTCATAACCCTTAACCTTGGTCACGTTACAAGCCTCAAAAAGTTTATTCTAATCAATGAAGGGTTGTTATCAATTCCTTACTCATAATTTAAAAAAAAAAGTCTGTTAGGTTGAAAACTTGAAAGGGCAACCTAAGCAAAAGTTAGAGCAAATAAATAGGTAAAATCTCAAAGAAAGATGGCCTGAAACTCCTTGAAGGGTTCACCAAATTGGGGTAATTTTTTTGTGTTCAATTGGCTACATAGGAGAAACTTTGTTTGCATTCAATTGGCCATATTGGAGAAAAAAATTTGAAAGAGATGTGTTGAAGGAAGTAGCAATAGAGACAACAATTGAGTCATCAAGCAGTTGTAGGGAATCAATTAGATAAGGGACAAGGAACCAATACTGGGGCAATTTTTTTAAAAAAAATCCTTGCAACTTTCTTTTATTTCTAAGCTTTCATTTTTCAAGTATGTGTCTTATCAAAAGTTCATGTATGATTAGATTACCAAAGTAATAAAAGGAAATTTATTCATTCAATGAATTTCTATCTATTTATGAATGCATGTTTACTCATTAAGCTATGTCTCAAATAAGATAAATTTAAGGTCAACAGTTTGATTTGACAATTTTATAACAATTCTTCAATGATTGAGTTGGACTAAAAGATCTCAGTATGCTCAAAGTACAAATTGCAATGCGGCATTTGTTGGAAATGATTACAACACAAGCCACATAAGCTTTTGTTTCCAAGAAGAAAGGGGGGTTGAAGTAAAAAAAAAAAAAGAATGAAGAAATGAAGAAAGGAAAAAAGCAAGTCAAGAGGATTCCAAACCAACTGAAGAGTCTGATGAATAAAAGCACGTGAACAAGGATTTGATTAGTCAAAGCTTTCTAAAGTTGGCGTTGGTTCAAATGTTTTTTAAGCATATATCTAACTGGCACAAATGTTTTCATGTTGGGCGCATCAGCTCCTTGCATTTCATATTCATGTCATTTTTTTTGAGCACATTGACTCCATGCATTTTAATTTCTTTTGAGTGCGTCAACTTCATACATTTTAAATTCTTTTGAGCGCATTGGCTCTATGCATTTTAAATTCCTTTGAGTGCATCGGTTCTATACATTTTAATTTTTTATCAATTCTTTTGAGCGCATCGACTCCCTGCATTTTAAATTATTTTGAGCACATTGACTCTATGCATTTTAAATCCATTTGAGCGCATCGTCTCCAAGCATTTTAAATTTCTATCAATTCTTTTGAGCGCATCTGTTTCATGCATTTTAAAATTCAGTCCAGATCACCGCGAACCAAGAAAGATCATCGAGCCCAGATCACCACTCGTAACCACCCCTGCATGTTCAAGCATCTCCATGAAGCACCCACAGCCTCTTCAACGCAGTAGATCCGTGAACCACCACCGCGGATCTGAGCGACTCGCGACGACCCAGCACTCGCGATCTAGCCATGATGTATCTCGCAAAGCTGGTGTGCCATCGACCCACAGCAACCGCCCAAATGCACAGCTACGCCCCTCTACATGCCACCAGCCACTGTCATGCTGCCCTCTGTGCCGTTGCCTTTGAAAACTAGGTTCTTCTTTCTTTGTTTTATGCTTTCTGTGTTTTTGTGTTTTAAAACCTTTTTTTTTTTAAAAGTTTAATTGATAGAATGATATAAAAAAATAATAAAAATAAATAAATAAAATAATGAAAATTAGGAAGAGTAAAATAAAAATTAGACATAGTAATTGCTCTAATAAGAAATAAAATAAAAAATGAAGAAAATTTAAAAATTTTAAATTTGTTTTAAGTTGTTGGAAGAAAATTTAAAGATTTTTTTAAAAAAATAAAATAAAATAAAAGTTTTTTTTAATGAAAAAGACATTATTTAACAATTAAAAAAATATCTTTTAATCAATGCAATGACCAATGATAATGATTGAATAGCGAATGTTATCTTCAATGTCATTTGGATCATAAGAGTTTATTGAGTAGCCTAATGCTAACTTGAACCCTGTGCAAGAATCAATTTGTTTTCAAACAAATTTCTTTTCAAAAATTCTTTTTTATATAATTAAAATTAACCGACTCATAGTTATTTTATAAAGAACTACGTGACTTTGAGTTCCTCATTGCACCAGGGATATGTAGGAGCAGAACTCTTATTTTGTCAAGCCAAAAAATTAAATTTTCATAATTTGGTTATTTTTTTTCTCTTTTAAAAAGATAGTTATAATGTTTTTAAGATGAGTAAAATAAATATATTTGATATTATCAAGTTTTGCACAACTGACTTAAGGTACCATCTCATGACGGATGTGTTAGGGGTGCTGTGGGATTAAGTTTTCACTTTTTCCTATACATAATTGACTTCCGAATCCAATCTGATTTCAAAGACTATTTTCTAAAAGAAGGTTTTCCAGTTTTTCTTAATTCAAATAAAATTAGTGGCGACTCCATTTTTATTTTGTATCATATTTTTGTTCGCTGCTCTTGTCACAGGTCTATCGATCGCAACAAGATGAAATCTAGATGAATTGTCCACCAGCTTGTCTATGTTGGCAGCGAGTAAAGGTCTTTTGAGCATGCCTTCTTCAAATTTGTGTAGTCAACACATATCCACCACTTCTTGTTGGCTGTTTTATACCAAAACCACGTTGGAGAGTCAGGTTGTATAAGAAATTTCTTTGATAAACCTTGCATCTAAAATCTTATTCACATATTTATGTATTAACCCCTGCCTCTCAAGTCCAACCTTCATTTTTCTTTGTGCCATTGGCTTGGCATTTTTTTTGATGAAAAGTCGGGGTGAGGTGAACTTAGGGTCTAACCTAGGCATGTCAGATGATGTCTAGGTAAAGAGATCTCTAATCATCTGTAGGAATATTATTACTTAGAGCTTCTCTTTTGGGTTTAGTTTCCTTCTAATCTTAGTGACTTGGTCTGGTTTAGCTCCAAGTTGGAGGGGTTGAAGTTCTCCTTTAGGTTGGGGACGAGTTGACTGCGGGATTTAAAGGATGCAAACCCAAGTGCAGGTTGTCTCAAGTAAAAAATTTATCAGGAGTCCGAGGTCGATCCACAGGGAATTGATGAAGAAAAATTAATTGAGGTAAGAAAAAGATTTGTCACAACACCAAAAGTAATAAAAGATATTTATAAATGAATTTAAGAACTTGCTTGGGTTAGGAGATCCACTTTTGGTAATAAATTAAAGGCAAAATTATTTCTTTTTATAACTCAATTGAAATCCACACACAACGGAGATTCCAATCGAAAAATATAGCATTCAAAGTTCAATTATATATGCAATCATATTATGATTCCTTTAATTATCTACCAACATTTGTAAATGAGTTCAAGCATTCACTGTGCCAATCCCATTATCTACAATAAACCAAGATCTCCATTATACAAAGAAGGTTTCTAAATTGATTGGAAAAAAAATACAACACATATAATGTGCATTTGATAATATATCATTTAAGCACAAGAAATAGAATAATCTAACCTTATTTCATTACTAAGAGCTTCACTCTTCCACCCAAGCAAGATGAAGATTTAGTTACTCATAGATAAGAAGAAAGAAAGAGAGAAAAAGAGAAAGATGAACATAGCTTTAATTTAGAGCAAGAGAAAATTACAACAAAGGAAAATAATAAACAAGCATAACCATAACTTCTAAAAACTAAGCCTAACACTAAGAGCATCAAATGATCAGCCCATGGTGCCTTTTATAGAGGATTAGGAATACAAAAAGACAAGGGGGCTAATTAAGAGTTTGTGGATGAGTGGGTGGAGTGGTTGGATTATTGAGATTCTTTATCTTTGAAATCATTCACTGCTTAACTGATAGATGCCATCATCAAATAGAAAAGTCATCTTCATGAAAGTCGTAGATCTGGGTCTTAACTTTCAGATATCCAAATTTCAGCTCATTTCACCACCTACAGCCCGACATATGACCCAATTATTGCAGATTGTTTAGGCCTAGTTTCAGCACCTCTATTTTGACTTCCAAACCCAATATCACCTTCAAGCTGTCCGATTTGAGTTTTGTGTTCTTCATGAAAGTTGTAGATATGGGTCCTAACTTTCAAGTATCCAAATTTTAGCCCAAATAAGTTCCTACAGCCCGAGTTTTGCTTTAATTACTTTATACTATTCTGGTTCCAGTCACAAAACTCGTGTTCTGACTTCCAAGCCCAATTAGCTCCACTAGATGTCTGAATGAGACTTTGAGCTCTTCATCAAAGTTGTAGAGATTTCTCTCAACTTTCCTAAAGGTAAAATTCATAATTTCTAGCCATCTAAAACTCAAGATATGACTAAAATACAGAAATAGTGTAAGACCCAAATAATGCTAAAAAAATCAATTAAGTCCAATTTGAGTCCAAACTTACAAAACATAACCAAGTTTAATCAATTAAGTACATGGAGAGTGTAAATAACTAAAAATGAGAGTTCATTGATGTATAAAATATGTGATTATCAAATTCCCCCACACTTAGCGTTTTGCACTCCTGGGCAAAACAAATAAGACCAAAGCTAGGAAACAAAGAAAAATGACATAGACTCAAAATCTAAAAACTCTAAAAGACTCGATGAAGCAAGAAGAGCAGCCAGAAATTCAAGGGATCAAAGCATTAATGAGGTAACATTTCTTCACATCTCAAACCAACAAGCAAGGAAACTTCAATTGAAAAGAATGAATCAAGAATGATAGATCCTCACAGAATTCACTCTCAATCTCTCAAGTGTTTAAAAGGAAAGTATTTCACTTTATTCAACCCATGAACAATTGCACTACCATAAGCTTGCTTATCTTCTACTTCTCCGCTACTTAAACCATATGCATACAAAAATCAAGAGGACTTTATTCAAGGTTGTAATGGGGTCATGGTAAAGGAGAGTGGATAATATAGATATGAGAAGATAAATACCAAAGAGAATAAAAGAGCATTATGGTACAATTAAAGTGGAGAAAATGTTTGAGAACATTCATCATAAAGGACAATCACCAATAT
This sequence comes from Ormosia emarginata, assembly GCA_029884605.1. NCBI lineage: Eukaryota > Viridiplantae > Streptophyta > Magnoliopsida > Fabales > Fabaceae > Ormosia > Ormosia emarginata. Next base: position 16,817,911 of record JAQQTP010000074.1, on the reverse strand, counting down.
TTGACTAATGTTTTGTTGAAGATCAATACCAAATTGGCGAATTGAATTCATTGTTAAACTTGAATCTTCTCATTTTCTTCCTGTTGTTTCCAAGTATCCACCTTTATTCTAGACTCTGATAATCCTTTGATTGCAACAGTGGTTAGTTTTTTTTTTAGAACACACACCCCCACACTTATTCAAGAACAAAGCCAATGCTCTCTTATTCCTTAAGGTTGGGTAAAACATATTTTTTTCTCTTTTTTTTTGAAGGCACATAATGAGTTAAAAACAAGGAAAGGCCAAATAAGCTCAAAGGGGTTACACAAGGGAAAATATACAAGGATGACTATTTGGTCAAAGTAGCTATTTCAAAATGCCTCAATCATATTAATGTATGCATGTGAAAATGTAGCCTAAAAAAGAATCAAAGCAAGTTCTAGAGTAACAATTCCATGAGTGAAAATCACACAAGAAAGAAGAGAATGGTACATATATTCAATCCATTCATCAATAGGCTCAAAATCTCACAAGACATATTTCTATCATTCTCAATCCACCATATCAACATTCATATCCAAGCTTGTAAAATTTAAGAAAGAAGATAATTTATTCAACTATGCTATGATCCCTGAATTTTAATTACTTCAAAGGATGTGAGAGTGCATTCGCTTGAATCTTTTAAAGGAAATCAAATAGCAAAACTTTATTACTTCCACAAATAAACACTAAATAATTACTACCCCAACTAAGATGCGTCTCAAGAGTAATAAATTGTTTCCAAAATTTATTCCTTACTCTGCCATCCTTAATTGATTTTATTACGAATAGGTTTCTGACAGTCATATCACTAAACATACTTCCCAATTTAAATGCGCCTCAGGAGTGAAATTACTCCTTACTCTGTCATCATTCATTGGTTTAGTAAGTCCATGACAGTCATATCATACTTTTCAAAAAAGAGAAAAAAAAATTCAGTCAACTATCCTTCCTCCCCAACTAGATCACAACATTGTTCTCAATGTTAAAATATAGATGAGTAAAAAATAGAAGATATTACCTGTTGGAGAAATCTGACACAAATTTAAACAAAAACAAAGTATGATAAATAAAATCAAAAGTAAAGGAAAGCTATAAACGAAGTGTCAAATCTGGCTTTTTTTTCATCCTGCTTCCCTCACTGCTTCTTGCTGACCAATCTATCTGAGCTATTGCTGGATCAGGATCAAAGATCAAAGATAAAGGAATTTTTTTTTTGTGACTTCAAGAAAACCATCAGGGTAAAGAAGTCTAGAAACCCCTGAAGGACCCTGCTCAAAGGATCGTCTATCCAAAACCAAAATACAACAAAATCATACAAAGATAAAAGAAATATAATAGCAAATGATGACATACCTTTATGTATAGTTTTCATGGCGTGTCTTTATACTGCGCATCATGAGTGCAGTAGTGGCATATCTTTATACTGCATGTCACCAATGCAGTAGATACTCACATCCGTTTATTCAAAGAAAAGAGAAAGAAGAAACCATCGTGGGTTTCCATCTTGGGTCTGGAACCTGGAGAGCTCACACTTGGGCTCATAACATCAACAAAGATGCTAAAATCTAAAACCCGTAATGTCCAAGATCCAGAACGTCCCATCCCAGGGCGCTGAGAGCCCCTTCTAATAAAAGAGAGGATCAAGCTGAAATGCCTCATACGCTTTGGCAACCGCGGGGTACTTTTCACTAATAACCAGAGTGGGATGGTTCTGCCTATCCACCAACTCCATAGTACCTAGATGGTAAACATTGGGTTATGGAGTGCGGCTCTCTACAGAGCATGGTGCACGAACTTTTTTAAGGACCAGCGTGCAAAGGTCCACCCGAGTCAATGACGGGTCAGCCAAAGGCTGGTGCTCCACAACTAATTAAAGTCATGGTACTCCTTCCGGATCGCCCTTGTTCAGACTTTTTTTTTCTTTTTTTTAGAAAACATGAAGAAAAAGAAGATAATATGTATAGATTGTTATAGATATGGCTCATATCTACCTCTGGTTTCATGTCCAGTAACAACTTAAACGCCTTCTATGAGTCAAGGATAAGCTTCCCATCCAATTTTCTTATAAATTGGCAAACAGAGTCTTTTAGAGTCAGATTCCCAAGACTGTAGCATTTTTCTTCATCCTTGAAGAGATTCCACAAATTAAGAAGTTCATGATGCACAAATCCACAAGAATGCGTCTCAAGAGTCAATAAGATATTATCTAATGACTCCTTATTCAGTCCATTCTTAATGAAGAAAATTTTATCTTCTCTATTTGTGGAAACCATCCCCAAAGAACGACATCGCTTGTTACAATTCCATCATCCACATTTGTGACAGACTTATAACCTTTTTGTTCTTCTTCTTTTAGAATATGAACTTCTTCCAAGACCTGACATGTATGAGTTAAATGAAATTGAAGACTCACCTGCTAGTCGGACCTTTGCTTCAATTATCCAGCGTACAACTTCTGGCATACCCTTGTGCATTAACAGTCTTAATCTTTCACATCTAACTTTGTAAATTTTTGTCAGAGCATTTTGAGGGAGGGAAGGAAAATATTTTCTCAGGTTTGAAAGAATGACATCCATTTTAAAGGAGAAGAAGGATTTAGTTATTTTGGGAAATTGAAAAACAAACCGACTTGAGAGTCACAGAGTACCATTATCTACCACATAACCGACAACACAAAGAACTACAAAAAGAAGGCAACAAAATTAGAATAAATTCTATTCATAACAAGGATCAGAAAGAGAGATGAATTCTACCTCATCAACTTGGTTTTCCAGAAATGGTTTGAGCCTTTGTCCATTGACTTTAATTACATTACCATTCATAGGATTCTCAATATCTATAACCCCATGAGGATACACATGTTTGACAACAAAAGGACCACTCCACCTAGATCTCAATTTTCCAGGGAATAGGTGCAGACAAGAATTAGAAAGCAGAACTTTTTGACCAATTTCAAAAGATTTTCTTAAAATTGTCTTGTCATGAAAAGTTTTTGTTCTAGCTTTATAAATCTTTGAATTTTCATATGCATCTTTTCTCAATTCCTCAAGTCCATTTAATTGCAATTTGCGTATCTTTCAAGCATCATCAAGATTTAGATTGAAAGATTTAATGGCCCAAAATGCTTTTTGTTCCAATTCTACAGGCAAGTGACAATGTTTTTCATAGACTAACCAATAAGGTGACATGCCTATGATGTTTTGAAAGCAGTACGGTAAGCCCAAAGTGCATTGTTTAGTCTTAAAGACCAATCTTTACGATTTAGGTTAACTGTTTTTTCCAAAATTTGTTTAATCTCCCTATTTGCCAATTCAACTTGTCCACTTGTCTGATGGTGATAAGGGGCGGTAATTTTGTGTGTAATACCATATTTCTTCATTAAAGATTCAAATGGTTTATTGCAAAAATATGTTCTCCCATTACTGATGATAGCTCGAGGGACTCCAAATTGACATAAGATATTTTCTTTTAAAAATTTGAGAACAATTTTACGATCATTGTGTTGCAATGGAATTGCCTCAATCTATTTTGAGACATAATCAACTGCAACCAATATATACACAAATCCAAATGAGGATGGAAATGGACCCATGAAATCAATTCCCCAACAATCAAAAATTTCAATGACAAGGATGGGGTTCAGAGGTATCATGTTTCTTTTTGAAATTGAGCTCATCTTTTGACAATTTTCACAACTTCTGCAAAAAGTATAGCAGTCCTTAAATAAAGTGGGCCAATAAAATCCACACTGTAAGATTTTTGCAGCTATTTTCTTTGAAGAAAAGTGACCTCCACATGCTTCTGAGTGACAAAATTTAATGACACTACCTACCTCACTGTCGGGCACACATCTCTGAAAGATTTGGTCAGGACAATATTTGAACAAGTATGGGTCATCCCAATAAAAGTTTTTCACCTCTATCAAAAATTTCCTTCTATCTTGGTGCGTCCATTGAGGCGGCATCATTCCTTCTTGTTCTTCAGTAAGAGACGAGAAAATTACCATTGGAAAGCTTTGTTCTTCTCCTAAAAATGTGTACTTCAACCCAGTAGGTAATGACTTTAATTTTAGTGTGGGTACTTCTTCATGGGTATTATCATTCATGGGTTTTAGCTCTTCGAATCTCGGCTTCCATCCTTTGTATTCTATTTCCTCTGTATAATCAAGCAAATCAAATGAATTAATTAAACAAACTTCTATTGGGTCAGAAGAACTCCCTTTTTGAAGATGATTATCTACAATGACTTCAATCCCTTCAACTTCCTCCTTTTCATCAAAGACTTCCTGTGGTTGCTTGCACATGTTAAAAACATTAAGTTCCAGTGTCATTTTTCTAAATGTTAGTTTCACTACTTCATTTCTGCAATTTATCAAAGCATTAGATGTTGCTAAAAATGAACGGCTTAAAATAACAGGAATTGACTTGCAACTATCAACCATAGGTTCAGTATCCACGACAATAAAATCCATAGGATATATGAATTTATCAACTTGAACCAACACATCTTCCACTATTCCTCTTGGAATTTTAATTGATCTATCAGCAAGTAGAAGAGTTACAGAAGTTGGTTTTAACTCACCTAAGTTGAGTTGCTGATAAATTGAATATGGAAGCAAATTAACACTAGCACCAAGATCAAGTAAAGCTTTTTCAATTTTATGTTCTCCAATAATGCATGAAACTGTAGGACAATCAGGGTCTTTATATTTCAACAAATTATTATTCTGAAGAATGGAGCTTACCTGTTCAGCCAAAAATGCTTTCTTTTTCACATTTAGTTTCCTTTTAACAGTGCACAAGTCCTTCAAATATTTAGCATAAGATGGAATCTGTTTGATAACATTTAACAGAGGAATATTGACATTTACTTGTTTCAAAATTTCAAAAATTTCAGTGTTATGGTTCAATTTCCTTGAATTGTTTAATGCTTGAGGAAATGGGGGTGAAGGCGAGAGTTTAGTCTCCTTTTGGTCAACTTCTTCATTTTCTTAGGGAATTAGTTCTTCTTCTTTCTCATAAGGTTCGGGAATTTGTTTTTCAACAACCTTTCCACTCCTAAGGGTTATCACTGACTTGACTTGATCTACTTGTTGGTTTTCTGAACTCCCCTCATTTAGACTGTACTGACCCTTGGGATTTGGTTAAGGTTGAGAAGGAAATTTTCCTTTCTCGTGAATGGTGAGTGCAGAAGAAAGTTTAGCAAGAGTTTTGTTTATATCAATCATGGTTTGATTGTTTTGTTTATTAATGGCCTCTTGTTTTTCTATGAATGCATGCAATGTTTCTTCAAGGTTTTTCCTATATGGTGGGACATAAGGTGCATATCCTTGAGAATTTTGATAGTCCTGTTGTGCCTGAGGAGGTGATGGTTGCACGAATTGTGACTGATTATTATTCCTCCAACTGAAATTCGGGTGATTTCTCCATAACGGATTGTATGTATCTGAAAAAGAAGAAGTAAATGGCTTTTTAAAATTATTCATTGCATTTACTTGCTCATGTGCAACTTCTTTAAAAACAAGAATCTTAGGACATTCCTGTGTTGAGTGTCCTAAGTCATCACAAATGCCACAAATTTCTTCATTTTGCACAGATTTGATTTCTTTTGCTTTTCTTAATTCCATGGCTTCAACCTTTCTAGCCAAACTGGCAAACCTAACATTTAGATCGTCCTCTTATCTAAGGTGATATTTTCCTTTATTAGCACTTGCAAGGTTAGATCTAATTGAATTTTCAGAAGAGTTAGTACTATGCCAAGATTGAGAATTTTCAGCCAACTGGTTTAAATAGTTTAAAGCTTCATCAAGTTCTTTATCAAGAAACTCACCATTGCACATTGTTTCCACAAATTGTTTAGTTTCAGGTATTAAACCTTCATAAAAGAAGCTTATAGTGTGCCATTTTTCAAAACCATGATGTGGGCAAAAATTTAACAAATCTTTAAACCGTTCCCAACATTGAAAATATGCTTCATTTGAATTTTGGGAAAAATTTTGGATTTGTCTTTTCATAGCATTGGTTTTATATGTTGATAAAAATTTCTTTAAGAACTCATCTTGCATTTCTTGCCATGTGCCAATTGATCTTGGTTTCAAAGTGTTACGCCAAGATTTTGCTTTATCTTTTAAAGAAAAAGGAAACAATTTAAGCTTAACAATTTCTTCAGTATAATTTTGGTCATTGAAAGCAATACATACTTTCTCAAATTCTTTTATATGTAAATATGGGCTTTCAGACTCTAAACCATGAAAATTAGGAAGTAAAGAAATCATACCTGGCTTGAATCTAAAATTATTGGCATTGAGTGGAAAGATAAAACATGATGGACTAGAATTTTGAGGTGGTTGCAAATATTCACGTATGGTTCACAACGGTTGATTTTCATGTTCATCATGTACACTTTCGTTTTCAGTCATTGTGTCAATTGTGTGTGATTGTGATTCAAACAAATCAATATATAAAGTATCAGGATTAATTTTAACTAAACGGCCAGAATTTAAATCACGATACCAATTAAGCATAAATAAATGACTTAAAATGGAAAAAATGTACAATTAGGCAGTTTACACTAGCTATTAAATATTAACAAGGATGTGGTATAAACCAACCACCCAATAAATATTAACAAGTAAAAAGTTAGAAATAAAATACAGAAAATAAAGTACAAAAAGTAAATTATAAAAAATAAAATACAAAAAATAAAGTGTAGAAAGTAAATTACGAAAATAAAATACAAAAAGTAAAATACAAAAAATAAAGTACGGAAAGTAAATTGCAGAAAGTAAATTGCAGAAAATAAATTTAAAATATAAAAACCGGAGAGAGGCAGAGCCCCACCAGAGCCGACGAAAGAGAACAGAAGAAGAAAGATTATTTCGTTATGTTAGAAAGCAATAATAAATAACAAAAATTTAAAAGTTAGAGAGCAAAAAATAAATGACGTAAATTAAAAGTTAGAGAGCGAGAAAATAAAAGTTAGTAAGGAGAAAATAAATAATGTAAATTAAAAGTTAGTAAACATAATTAAATGACATAAATATAAATGTTAGAAAGTTAGTATGTTAGCAAGTTAGTAGGTTAGTAAGTTAGATAGTTAGAAAGTTAGAGAGTTAGTACATAAACTGAAGGATCGGCAAACCGATCTTTTGCTCCGGTGAAGGAGAAGAGAGAATAGATTTTATTAAAGAAAAAGAACCTCAATAAATTAAAACTTTAAATCAAGTCCATGGCAACGGCGCCAAAAACTTGACTGCGGGATTTAAAGGAAGCAAACCCAAGTGCAGGTTATCTCAAGTAATAAATTTCTCGGGAGTCTGAGGTCGATCCATAGGGAATTGATGAAGAAAAATTAATTGAGGTAAGAAAAGGATTTGTCACAACACCAAAAGTAATAAAAGATATTCACAAATGAATTTAAGAACTTGCTTGGGTTAGGAGATCCACTTTTGGTAATAAATTAAAGGCAAGATTATTTCTCTTTATAACTCAATTGAAATCCACACACAACGGAGGTTCCAATCGGAAAATATAGCATTCGAAGTTCAATTATATATGCAATCATATTATGATTCCTTTAATTATCTACCAACATTTGTAAATGAGTTCAAGCATTCACTATGCCAATCTTATTGTCTACAATAAATCAAGATCTCTATTATACAAAGAAAGTTTCTAAATTGATTGGAAACAAAATACAACACATATAATGTCCATTTGATAATATATCATTTAAGCACAAGAAATAGAATAATCTAACCTTATTTCATTACCAAGAGCTTCACTCTTTCACCCAAGCAATATGAAGATTTAGTTACTCATAGATAAGAAGAAAGAAAAAGAGAAAAAGAGAAAGATGAACATAGCTTTAATTTAGAGCAAAAGAAAATTACAACAAAGGAAAACAATAAACAAGCATAATCATAACTTCTAAAAACTAAGCCTAACACCAAGAGCATCAAATGATCAGCCCATGGTGCCTTTTATAGAGGATTAGGGATACAAAATGACAAGTGGACTGATTAAGAGTAGGTGGATGAGTGGGTGGAGTGGTTGGATGAGTGATTGACTGGTTGGATTATTGAGATTCTTTGTCTCTGAAATCATTCATTACTTAACTCATGGATGCCGTCATCAAATGGAAAAGCCATCTTAACCTAAACCCTGTCTATGAGTAAAGTCTATGAAAGTTATAGATCTGGGTCTTAACTTTCAGATGTCCAAACTTCAGCTCATTTCACCACCTACAACCCAATATATGACCCAATTACTGCAGACTGTTTAGGCCCAGTTTCAGTACCTCTATTTTGACTTCTAGACCCAATATCACCTCTAAGCTGTCCGATCTGAGTTTTGTGTTCTTCATGAAAGTTGTAGATATGGGTCTTAACTTTCAAGTATCCAAATTTCAGCCCGAATAAGTTCCTACAGCCCGAGTTATGCTCTGATTACTGTACATTATTCAGGTTCCAGTCACAAAACTCATGTTCCAGTCACAAAACTCATGTTCTGACTTCCAAGCCCAATTAGCTCCACTAGATGTCTGAATGAGACTTTGAGCTCTGCATCAAAGTTGTAGAGCTTTCTCTCAGCTTTCCTACAAGGTAAAATTCATAATTTCTAGACATCTAGAACTCAAGATATGACTAAAATACAGAAACAGTGTAAGACCTAAATAATGCTGAAAAAATCAATTAAGTCCAATTTGAGTCCAAGCTTACAAAACATAACCAGGCTTAATCAATTAAGTACATGGAGAGTGTAAATGACTAAAAATGAGGGTTCATTAATTTATAAAATATGTGATTATCATGAGTGTCACAGATCTCTTCGCGTACGTCCAACACAATCAAGTAGACATTGATAGAGTACGTAGTGGCTAAGGTGGATTTGTCACGTTGGTCCGCTTTCTGAGGTTCCTTAGTGATTTTAAGGCTTTTGTTGTAGCACCTTTGAGTAGTTGTCTGGTCTCCTTTGACCATGACAATTTTTTTTCGTGTTGGTCTAGTAACTTTTTTGCTAAATGAGGTATAGAGATCATGATCCCAAAAGGATTGAGGGAGGGCCGACCAAGGATTACATTGTAGGAAGAGGGGCAATCTACAACGAGGAACTTGACCTTGAGAGTTTTAAATAATGGGTCCTTACCTAAGGTCGAGTAGGTCTCTACGTATCCTACTGGGGTGATCTTGTCTACAATAAAGCTAATAAGCTCTCTGATATATGGGATCAAATCCTTCTTCAAGAATCTGAGCTTTTCAAAAAGATCAAGAAACATGATGTCAGCTAAGCTCCCTTGATCAACAAATATACACTGCATCTCAGCATTGGTGATTATCCTGGATATCACCATAGGGTCATCATGGTCAGGGATAATGATTCCGTAGTCTTCATCTGAAAAGGAGATTGGTGGTGTCTTCTAGGATTTGTTTTCCACCTTTAACAATGAATGGGAAGCCTCGCTCAACACAACCTTGGAGAGCTTTCTTCCTTACATTGTTGGATTCACTGCTGTAATAACCTGAACTTAATAGCCATAGTATAATCATCATTACACCACAGTTACTAAATTCAAGCCTGCTACTAAATTCAACAATGCATTTTCAAATATAATCCCTTATGTGAATATAGAAAATATGAGCCACGAATGAATATACTTAATACACAACTCCAAAAATTTCTTCCAAAGAGAGTTACATTCCACATATATATGTGTATACATAACAAAACTTACCAAGTACATACAATACATAAAACTTACTAAATCAAAATATATATGCAACTACCATATAAAGACTCGATCTGGCACAAGCACAAACACCTGGAGAGAGATGTCCTACACCTGATCCTTTTAGGGATTCTCTCCAGAATCCCTAACGTACAAAGGCTCCATATGGGACATGGTTCTACTAACAGGAGTCCGAGTAGACGATACTATAGTCTTCTCTCTAAGGGTGCGATGCAGATCACCTCACAACTCCCGAATAGGCATGACAAACTCCAAGTGTAATGTAACATCCAGAGAAAAGAAAGGTTCCCCATCACAAGTCCTTTGAACAGATATAACCATGTCCCCTATATATCTGACGCTCTCAATAGCCCAGTCAATACGCCACGCATCCGTGTCATCAAGGAATTGCACTCTAACATAACCCAAGAAATCAGCCATCGCTAACAAAACAGAACAATGGAAAAGTATAGTCTACCTCGCCTCCTTCTCAATCTTCATCAAGCATATATATATATAACAGAAGCAAATAATAAAGAGGTGAGACATCCACCAACAATACCTACATGGTAGTAAAGAAACAGGAAGGGCAATAACACCATTAAGATACAATAAGTAACAATTACAGACATCAATCGGCAAAACAATACTATCAGTTACTCATCAATTTAACAAATTAATTAAGGGGCATGTCAATAAGTAATTATATCATCGAATATCAGATAATTTAACAGGTATGAAATGTCATAATGACATACAAACTAACTATGCATATGCATAATGTACTAATTTCTTACTCCATGGAGCTAAACACAATTTTTCAGAGAGAATGATCTGGAAGACCTGTCTGTATTTCGTCAGCCACAAAATCAAGTGCTAAAAATTTCTCATTAAAATCAAATTGTGCAATAGGGCTTTATACAAGACATTCTACACTAGATCGTGATTGGGGTGAGTGTCTTAGTCTGGATCGTTAGTGTGTTTGCATCGGTAACCCACAGCTCAGCGGAGCTACCAACTGGCTATTGTGGAAAACCCACACCCCGACGCCCCCAAGGTCAACTAATGACCTACACTAGGCCCATCGCACCTGCACTAAGGTGTAATTCATCTCCTAGGCATACAGCCTTAACAAATAGTCCATCGAACTTTCAATGCATGACCAATGATTCAATGCATGAACAATAAACAATTACATGATACAAAATAGCCACCACTAGGCTCAACAGGATATTAAATCCATCACATGATACAAAATAACCACCACTAGGATTAACAAGATATCAAATCCATCACATGATACAAAATAACCACCACTAGGCTCAACTTTCCAACATCTTTCACAAAGTCCATAATACTTTAATTTACAAAACCATCTCTCTATTACCTTTAGAAAACTCTCTTGATTTAAATCATCTACTTTATAATCACTAAATCACTAAATTCATTAAGTTCTTAAACATTGTTTCAAAACCCATTTTTACCTCTTGGCCGAAAATCACTCTTGAATTTAGGTTGAAATATTAATTTTCTTCTTATCCATTTTATGAGTCTCTAATTATATTTCTAATCACCTAATTACTTAAGTTCAATCTTGATACCAAAAATATTGTCTTGGTTGCCCCACATGACCATGAACCCTAAGGGTCATTGGACTCAAAATTCTCATCTTGTTTCATCATTGTTTACCCTTAATCAATTCCTCTTTAACCTAAGCTTCTAAGTTTCCAAATTACCATAAAACTTGTCTTGGATATCTTATTTTCTTTCCTCTTGGCCAAGACCTCCCCCAAAGGTTTCTAGTCCCAAAATTGTCATCATTTCATCAATTTCTCATCACCTAATTTCTTAAGTCCCAACTTAATACAAGGATTTTACATTGGACCCTTAATTAAGCCACTTGGCCGTGAGTCACTCCTAAAAGGGGTCGAAATTCTTTTACTTTTCATACATGATTCCAAGCATTCCAAACATATCCATTAATCCATTTCACATTTCTATTTTCATAAGTCATACATATTATTCAAAGCAATAAAAATCAAATAAGGCCACATAATCACAAAGCATACAAATTATACAAACAAGAAGTGAATTCACATATGGATTTCTCACACATACACACAAGATTCGTTTCCTCACCACCATGTGTGGTTGAAGAGGATAATCTCCCTCTTACCTCAAGAGAAAGCAAGAAAAGAAAACTCATTGGGTGCTTCTTGAAGATTTCATTGAACTCCACCACCAAAATCCTAGGATGATCAAACTCATATAATCAATAACCAAAGCTTGAAAATAGAAGTCCTTGATCACCAAGGTGACCAAGAATCATGAAAATAGAGGAAGGAAAAATGAAAATCAAGAACCTTACCTCAAAGCTTCAAGTTTAGGGCTTTATGGAAGAAGATGAAGATGGAAGAATCAAGTGATGGTCACAAAAGGAAAAAGCTTCAAGGTGATGAGTAGATGCAAGAAATAAGGTTGGTTGAGCAAGAAAGCACGAATGTTGGCTGTGGAAGTGGAGAGAAAATGGAGAGGAGAGAAAATGTAAGTTTTTGAAGATGGTTCCAACAAGAAAAAGCCTTCAAATGAGATGTTGTTTCAAGCAAGGTGATTTCTTGAAATTAAGCAAACTTGGATGGTGGAGGAAGAGGGTGTACCCATGGGTTTGGAGAGGAAAGGAAGAAGAGAAAATGTGAGAGGAGAAAAAGTGATAGAAAAGAAAAGGTTGAGAGAGAAAGTGATAGAAAACTTTTTGAATAAAAGGTGAAAATTGTTTTAAGTGAAAAGATGACAATTTTATGTCATCTTTCCCCCCCAAAACCATGGGGTCACATGGAGGAGAGAGGAAAGGTGAAGCTTCCTTGAGAAGCTTTGTCCACTTTTTGAAAAAGTCAAGGGTGATGTCACTTTGATGATGTCATCTTGGTGATGTCATTAAAGTACTTTCTAGAAAAGATGATTAACACTCTACTAAAATTATTATTCAGTTGACAAAAATTACAGTTAACAAAATCAGTATCTATTATCTAACAGATAATAAAACGTACTGCGATTTTATTTATTAGATAAAATATTGAAAAACGAAAACTTCGTAAACTGTGTCTAACCTCGGGTTTAGTAAGATCCCCCGTCACCGTTTTCACAGTCCAAGATTTTTCAGCCTCGGGAAAAATATTTTATTTTTTTGGCTCCGTTCAGCGTGCACATAAATCAAGAAATATATTAAAATAATCAAAATCACCGAAATAATTCATAAAAGTTCACCAAAAAAATCATAAATATTATAAAAAGCACATATAATGGAAAACAAACAATTTCTGGGGTGTTACAGTTGCCACCCGCGAAGGCACCCGAAATCGTGTTGATTGTTTAGGTTACTTTCGTAAGGTGACGATCATTATCCTAAGTAAGCGGATCCCGGGCTTATGCCCTGTCTTGATTTTGGGTACTATCTTGGGACGGGCCCTCTCTAGGAATTTCATTCCTTACTGGTGACTGCCTTAGTGGTGGTCACCTTCTCTGATACAGGGACAAGCTTCTCCAGGGACTATAACTCCTCTTCCTGTAATTCATGTTACCCCTTAGATTATCATTATGGGACTGATGTACATATCGGGCCAAGCATCCATCCTGGATTAAGGATTCAATGGCGTCTTGTAGGTGGACACAGTCTTCAGTAGTGTGTCCATAGCCTTTGTGTAACACACAATGCTTCGACTTATCTTTCTATGCATTTTTCCTTAATAGAGGGGGTTTCTAGATATCCCTAAACTTTGTGTTCATTATCTCTTGGTATGTCTGGGCCTAAGGTGTGTTGAGAGGGTATAGTCTCAATACCTCCCCTTCGGTGGTCATCTAGAGTTTAGAGGTTGGGAGGAAACTTGAGTTGGCTTTCATTTTACTTTTTCTCCTTTATCTACATGTTTCTAAGTATGTGATCTGTCGATTATTTCCATATCTTTCGTGCCTTATAGTTGATTCAATTGGATTCCATTTGTGCTTAATTGCTACCATTTAACGAAGTTTATGATATTTAGCTTATTTGGAACCTTATTGTGAAACTTAGCTTAAATGTGTTCATAAACACTCATAATTGAATTGCGCTTTTTAGGAAACCTCTGAGTGTTGGAGTCCATTAACCTCAAACGAGGCTTTCTATCCACTTGAAGAAGGAGCCAAGGATCCATGAAGATCAATACCACCTCTTGAAGCAAGGAAAGAAAAGTGTTTGTTGAAGATCTAGGCTAAAAATGAAGAAGCAAAGTTACACGGCCCGTGTCGCCTGACACGGGGTGGGCCATGTCCTTCACTGTTTTACCAAAATTGAGAATTACTGAAATAGAGGTTGACATGGCCTAGGCTGTGTCATCGTGTTAGGAAATGAAAACGCGTGAATCTGAAGGAATTAGGTCAAGAGGCCTATAAATAAGGATGCTAGGGTCTCAAGACGAAAAAGTTCGACCTTGGAGGCTACCAAGGAGCTGAAAGGAAGGCCAAGACCAAGGAAGGGAGATTGGATTGAAGATTAGAGTCTTGGGTTCAAGCAATTGGATCTCCAACATCCCCCTCTTGGAAACTAGTTTGCTCTTTAGTTTTCTTCTGCACTTTCATTCTAGAACTAAGATTTTCTGTTGTTTTTCTGTTGATTTCATTTTAGATATGTGTGGCTATGTTTCTCATTTGGTTAAGGGAAGATGAAACCCTAGTTTTGATATTGTGAACCCTGCATATTTGTTTATTTCAACACAATTGTGTTTCTATCCATATATTTCTGAATATTGTTGTTGTATGAAGGTATTTATGCTTATTGCTAATTTCAAAGTGGTAGATCTAGGATTATTATACGCAGTTGCGGTGATAAAACTAGAGGACTATATGTTTATGGTGTAAATGTCTTCATACTTTTTGCCAAATGCTGAAAGTGATAAATCTGGGCTTGCTATGTGCAGTTGCGATAATGGATCTAGAGGAATATATGTTCTAAGTGTAACACACCTAAATATACCAACTGCAATGCAATCGTCATTACACCACAGTTACTAAATCCAGGTGTGTCACAGTCATGATAACAGTAGTTTCCAATTTAAGAGTTTAATTTTTTCCTTTTTCGCATTTATGCATAAGTAGAAAATATGAGTCATGAATGAATTATAAATGTATTCAACCCTTAATACAACCATTGGAATGAAATCACATCTTTATATATATATAGTTTATAGCTAACTTACACGAATCACTGATAACATAGAATATAATAATTACAGAGTCAAATGAAATATAGCGGGAATAAAAATAATTAAAGGGGAGGAGTAGTAACCCAGGGATGGGTACTACCAGCAGACAAGGCCGCAACCCCATATGCACATGACACACGGCGCCCCAGTTGACACGACAGGCATCAATGCCACCACGCGGCTGCACTCTTACGTAGTTGACGAAATCTTGTCCAGATGCTCAAGTCCATCAACCTAGGTATGGTCCCTATTTATCTCCCTCTTACGATCTTTGATCAAACATAAATGTAAAACAGAAATGCACAAATATAGGAAAAAGGTGAGATTCCCAGCTTTCAATACCAACAAGGCAGCAAGAAAATAGACGGCGTCGAACGTCCACGTAAGACACAGTTAATACATAGAAGTACAGTAATACATGAGAGCAATTAACGAGGGTAAAGCAGCAAAGAACAATAGATAACATTAACCATAGCCAGCTAGCAACATTAGCATTACCAAGAGTCATATACATATCACAGTCATAATAGTAAACACATTATTCAATTATAAATGCTCAATGGACCATGTGACCGACAATTCACAATGCAACAAAGGTACCAAAGTTCCTACTCCATGGAGCTAGACATAAATATTTTTGGAGTGAATGATCAAGGAGTAATGCCAGTGTATCGTTAGCCTTAAAAATATAGTGTGCTCATCACATAAAAACATTTGTGCAAAATGGCTCACACATGGCACCTCAACAGTTGATCGCGACATAGGACAACGTCTCAGGCAGGATCGTCAGTGTGTTGCACTGGTCTATCCCACGGCCCCAGCGGAGCTACCACTGTCTATTGTGAGACACCCACACCTCGATGCCCCCAGGGCCAACAACATATGACACCTACGCTTAGTCTATTCGTACCCGCACAAAGGTGTTATTCAAACTCCTAGGCAACATAGCCTTCTCAACAATGTCCCACAGACAATACGCATGCATGATGACACAATGTCCAATCATGTATATTCAACAATGATGCATTCAACATCAGCATTGCCTCAATGGCACATAAGCATTATTCAATGATCAACATGACATATCAACAATATATCTATTAAAAAAACATTGCCTCAAAGGCATATCATCATTTCTTATCTCATCGAGTACTACATCAATAATTCTCAGCATCAACATGTATTCCTCATTACACACATACCACAATTTCCATGTCATGGATCCAAGAATTCCATATTCAAAAATCATTTCTTCTCTATTGATATGAATGCTCATTCCTATCACAATTTAGTAAAATAAAATCCTTGAATCCAGGGTTTTTAGGTTATGTTTGAGTTACAAAGGACTAAGAACCATAATCTCAATCATTTCCAGCTCAAAAATCTCATTTTTGGTCTTGGTAATCGATTACATCACCCTTGTAATCGATTACCCGAGAAACAAAACCTCTGTAATCGATTACAATATCATTGTAATCGATTACGTGATTCCTAGAATCACGTTTCGTAACTTCAAGGCTCTGGTAATCGATTACACAACCGTGGTAATCGATTACCAATTGGACAGAACCTCCGTAATCGATTACCCACAAGTTGTAATCGATTACGTGATTCCCAGCAGCACCATTTCGTGACATCAAAGGCTTGGTAATCGATTACACTCTTCTTGTAATCAATTACAAGCTAAACAGAATCTCTGTAATCGATTACACACCAAATGTAATCGATTACCAGATTTCCAGAATCACGATTTTGTATCTTTGAGAGCTTGGTAATCGATTACAAGCCCCGTGTAATCGATTACCACGCGTAAGTTTGCAGAAAAACAGAGTTCTCAGGTCCTCTAACTCAAACCAAACCATTCCTCATCATATTTAATCAACAACATACTCAAATATACCTTCAAATCATGCAAGAGGCATCAATGAATCATACAAACCCAACAAAATACACTATCATCAAAATCAACATAAAAATGAGAGAACTTTATACATGGATTCAAAAATCAACAACAATACACATACAAGACATTCCCTTACTACCAAGATTGGTTGAAGAGGATCATCTCCCTCTTACCTATTTGGAAGACAACACAAGGTGTCACCTCTTCTTGCCCTAGATTTTCGTTTCCCCCTTCAAGAAGAACACCAATGTGAGTGATTTCCATAATGTCCACTCAAACCATGGAAAAGTGAGTTCTTGATCACATAGGTGACCAAGAAAAATGAAAATGAGAAGAAAGTGAAAGAAAGGTTAAGACTTTACCTCCAAGCTCAAAGCTTTAGCTTCAATGGTTAAAAATGGAGGAAGAAGAAGAAGAACCAAGGATGGCCACAAGGAAAATGGTCTTGGAATGATGGAAGAAAGCTAGATATGAGTTTAGTTGTAGCAACAATGGAGATGATCTCCAAAGAAGAGGGTGTGTACGGTGGTGAAGCAAGGAGAAGAAGAGAAGAAGAAGAGAAGAGAAGAGAAGAGAGGAGAAGGAGAAGAAGAAGAGATAAAAATGAAAATGTGATTATGGCTTTCAATGTCATCTGCCGTGTAAGAAGAGTGGGGAAGGAAGAGAGAGAAAATGTGTTACAAGGGAAATTGCTAGGAAGCTTCCCATAACAAACTTGGATTAAATTTAATCTTTCTTTTGAAATTAAAACTAATAGATGTGATACAAAAATCAGATTTTGAATAATGTGATAATATTTTTAATACATGTTATTATTTATTGGACAATGGTTATAGTTGGCAGAAGTCAGCATTAACAAATCTGATAGATAAATTCTTCACAGTGTTTTATTATCTCATTTGTTAAGATTTTTCGAAAAATGTGAAACCTTGTAAACTGTGTCCGGCCTCGGGTTTAGTAAGATCCCCCATCGACGTTTTCATAGTTCAAGGTTCTCGGAGAAAATGTCTCATTTCTCCGGTTCCGCTCAGTACACACGTAAAACGAAAAATATATTAAAATATTCCGCGTTCTCAGAAAATTCCAAGAAAATTCCAAAAAATCACAAATATTTTTAGAATGAATCCTGATAGTAGAAAAGTAAATTTTGGGGTGTTACACTAAGTATTTAATCCCAGTGTGTGATTAGATCTTAGTGTAATTGGTTTTCTAAATCTTAATGCAATTACTGGATAGTTGTAAGAGCATTGCTTCATGACTAATCGATGATTAGGAGTTGATTTGAGCGGTTGCTAAATTAGTCAAAACCTAAGGAAAACAGAGATTTCATCTCACAATTGCGTAGAGATATAATTAGTCATGTTGGAATAAATGGATATGTGGGCTAGCATTGTCATATAAATCTAGTGGTGGATTCTATCTCTTAACCAAATTCTTTAATTTGTTAATTCTCGTTTGTTTATTGTTATTGTTTTTTATTTGATTCGATATCCATAAAAACGCAAAAACCCCCCATTTTTACTACTTGTTAATCATTGGAGTCTAAATTAGAAATAGAATTGCAGTGTTGATGAATTGGTTCTCTATGGATCGACCCTTGTTAACTACAACTAGTTGTAAGGTTTTTATTTTCTGGTGGACTTGGCAACTGTATTTAATCTCAAATTTTAATCACTATCCAAAATACACCAAGAATTTTGGCATGGTTCCCAGGGAACCAATTTTTCAATTGCGCTATTAACTTGTTTCCTATTTTTGACTCTATTTTTATTTTTATTTTTAAGTTTTTGATTTGTTCTTTCTAAGTGTTTTGTAGGTGTTGATGTCCATTGAAGGATTGGATGAACATTTGAAGAATTTGAGGAGCTATATTGATCAACTTAACTCACATCCGCAATTTCTATTCCATCCATCCAATTTCCATTTCACACCTGTTGATATTGAAGCTATTTGTCACATTGATCCATCAAGTTCAGAGACATCTAAGTCAACTGAGACAACTAAAGAGGTGACAATGGCAGAAGATACTTTAAGGGCGTTGGGTGCTCCAGACTTGGATCAACAACCTTTATGCATAGAAATTCTAGAAAATGAAGAGACATTTGAATTGAAGTCTGACCTAATCCATCTATTGCCATCTTTCAATGGATTACCCAAAGAAGACCCCAACAAGCACTTGAAGGAAATTCATGTGGTATGCTCTAGCATGAAGCCTGTAGGAATCCCAGTAGAACAAGTCAAACTCAGAGCTTTTCCTTTCTCTTTGAATGATTCTGCCAAGGAGTGGCTTTACTATTTACCACTTAGATCCATCCAATCATGGCAGGATATGACTCGAGCTTTCTTAGATAGATACTTCCCTGCATCAAAGGCTGCAACCATCAAAAAAGAAATCTACGACATCCAATAGAGGCATGAGGAATCACTTCATGACTACTGGGAGAGATTTAAGAGACTATGTGCTAGTTGCCCTCAACATCAAATCACTGAGCAACTGTTAATCCAGTATTTCTATGAGGGTTTACAAGTGATGGATCACAACATGATTGATGCCACCAGTGGAGGAGCATTAGTTGATAAAACTCCTCAAGAAGCTAGAAACTTGATTGCAAGAATGGCTGCAAACACTCAACAATTCTGCACTAGAAATGACACTGGAGTGAGAGCAGTTAAAGAGGCAGAAACAACCAGTTTACAGCAACAAATGACTCAATTAACTGCTTTGGTTAAGCGGTTAGTGGACAATGGAAAAGCACCAATCCATGCTTGCGGAATTTGTTGTTCACTTGGACATCATACTAATATGTGTCCCACTCTCCAAGAGGACACAAATGAGGAGGCAAAAGTAATAAGGGGATATTTTGGACCTTCCAAAAATTACAACCCCTACTCCAACACATATAATCCGGGATGGAGGGATCATCCTAACTTTAGCTATGCAAAGCCATCCCAGAATCAACCTTCAGCTTATGGACCTCCAAGATTTCAGCAAAGATGTAACACCCTGAATTTCCTATCTCTTAAACAATAATTTTAACAGTTAACAGAATTTTACTAATTAGTAATTTTTGTGTACTGTAAAATTATTTTGTTTATTCCGTCAGCGTATTTGATCGTTTTGAGTGATTTACTCCGTGTCAGGAAAATAATAATTTTTGGGCCGGAGAAAATCTTTAAATATTTATTTCTCTTGACTGTTAATTATTTTTAATAATCTGACTTAATTTTCATACGTTTTCTAATATTTGTGATTTTTGTGGATGATTATGAATTTTTTTGACTGTATGTGGGCCCAGGTGGTCCTATGTGGGCCCAGGTGGGTCCCGCAAAGTGAAATTTTTTCTACGCATAGAAAATTTGTACTGTTTAGACGGAGACAGGAGATCTTACTAAACCTGAATCCGGAAACAGTTTCTAAAATTTTCTTATACTGTATTTTGTACTGTATTTATTTATCGGACGATAAAAATATAGTAAGTATATTCTTTCGTGGGGTTTTAGCAGATAAAAATAGAAATTATATTGCTTAAGTCAACATTGGTGGTTTGGATATCCACCATTGATTTAATTAACGATGGAGACTTGATCTTGATTTAATCAACGGTGGAGATTTGATCTTAAAAGTAAATAGGATTATTTATAACCGTTAGATGGAGATTAAATCAAGGGTAGAGATTTAGTTTTATATAATGGCTATGACCATTTACAACCATTGGATTTATAATTAATCAAGGGTGAAGATTTGGTCTTGTAAAGTAACAAGGACCATTTATGACCATTGGATTTGGATTTAATCAATGGTGGAGAATTAGTCTTAAAAAGTGACAAAGACTAATTATGACCCTTGGATTGAAAGTTTGAAGGAGCAATCTTAACCCTTCATTTTGGAGAGACATCCAATGACTAGAATTTAAAGGAGAAAGATCCAATGGCCTAGATTAAGTCTTCTAATCAAAAGTCTACCTAAATCCTAACCATTGAATTAATCAATGGCCTAAAATGCTCTAAATAATGGCTTGAAAAAGATGACAACTTTGAAGAAGCAAGGATGAAGGGGGGGACAGTTTTGTGGTTGTTTTTGGAGCTAAAGAAAAACTTTATGTCATTATTAAATGTCTTGGTCAATTATACATCATTATTGATCATTTTCCTAAAGCAAAAATATTTTCTTCTTTCTTTCTAAGCATAGCTACGGCCATGCATCAAGTTAGAAGACAAATTTTACATTCAAATAATACTTGGTCATTCTTCTAATAATAATAATTGAAGAAGCTACACAAAATTAGTCAATTTTGGTGGCCATTCCTTTTAAGTCTACGGCCATGCATGTTTGGTAAAAGAAAAACATGCTATCTTTCATTCATTTCTATCACTTTTGTTTTTATTTCAAGATGGCTCACGACCAAGTAGCTTTGGGGGGGGCTAAATATTGACTCTTCACTTGATTCCTATCATCTTTCTATCAATTAATCAAACAAAGTCTCTCTCACCTTTTTCTCAAGATAAGTGCACGGCCAAGGAAGCCTTAGGAAGCCAAAATTGTGACTTTAGTTTACTTGAATATTTTTTTTTCTATTTCAAGAACCAAAGAACCATATCAAATTTCTCTCCACTTTCTCTCCATCCCTTCTTCATGGTGGTTTCGGCCAAGCACCCTAGAACCACTCTCCATCACTCTTTAATTTCATCCAACCATAGATCTTGAATCTACATGATATTCTAAGCAACTTTCATGTTGGAGACTTTCTCTAAATCTTCCATCTTCAAGGAGTTTTTCCAAGAGCAAAGTTCTAAGGTTTTTGAGGTGAAGTGCAAGGAAACTTCATTTCTTCTCTTCTTTTTCATATTCTAAGCCATGTTTGATCCATGGTTCCTCTTAATCAAGCTTAGTATATTAATTTTTATGTATTTTGTTTTGTATTTGAGAAGCCCTTGGTGGTGAAGGACTTGGAAAAAGAAGCAAAATAAAGAGCTTTTGAGGATCTTCAAGAGGTAAGAGGGAGATCCATCTCACCAACTAAGCATGGTGGTGAGAGATGGTTATATATTTGATGGATGTTGAATCCATGTGAGGATTCATATCCATGGTCTTGTAATTTATTTGTGGGTGTTTATGTGCTTTAATTATTTGTCTATGCTTGGTATGCTTTACATGATTTTATGGCTTTGATGGTATGCTTATAATATGCATGATAAGTATATGGCATGCTTGTGGAATTTATGATGGAATATGTATATGTATGCCATGATGTGAATATGGAAAGAAAATAAATTTTTTGCTCCAATGGCCAAGGAAGAGTGGTCACGGTTTTGACACTCATGATTTGGGTTTATGTTGAAAATTTTCAAGAACAAGGAAAATTAATTTTTGGGTCCCTAGAACAATTAGAATTTCGGCCAAGACACCTCAACATAGGTGTTTATAACTTAATATTTTCATGGAAGAATAAAATTGGATTGATTTGAAAAGCATGGAAAATGAACAAAGGATATGTTTTTCAAGAGAACAAGAACATGGTTTTGAAGGATTTTTATTAATTTATTTTGTGTAAAAAGATCCTAAGTGTTTTTCTAAACATGAGTTTTGAATGAAACGGGCAAACGTTGATTTTAAGGATTTGCAAAGAAAGTGAAAAAGGATTTGCAAAGAAAGTGAAAATGAATTTGAACAAATGGGTTTGGTTTTTATGACCATGAATCACATGGTTTTGAAAACAAAATTTTAATGGTTTTGTTTGTGTAAAACCATATCAATTTAGAAGGAAAAATATTTGATGGTTTCAATAGTCATGTCCACATTTTAGAAGGTTTGCAATGCCTTGATTTTTATGAACAAAGTGATTTTCAAAATGGAAACGTAACTTGATTTAATACAAGGAATTTGGAAAGGGAATCAGAGTGTTTTATCACTTGAGAGAACAGAAATTTTCATAACGGAAAACAAAGAGAGGTTGAAAACGTTTGAATTTTAATTTATTTTGAAAAAGGCTGATTTTGGAAATGATTTGAGAAAAATAGAGAATATAATGTTGTTTTGAAAATTTACTAACATATAATTTATTTTCGAGTTTTAAAATACGTTAGAAAATGTTAAGTTTTGAAACGTTGATTTATATCAATGGAAAAGTGATTTTTGTGGATTATATTTTGGAAAAGGATTTCTTGAGTAAAGAAATGTGGAAAAAGATTTTCTTGAGTAAGGAAATGTGAAAAATGAAATACAAAGTCATATTAATTTGAGAAAAGTTGAAAAAGAATTTTTGAAGGTTAAGAAATATTTTCTGTAATGAAATTGTGGTGAAAAATTATTTGCGTAGCTTAAAAACGATTTGAAATGCAGCAAAATATTTTTATGCAATTTGAAAAATGTGTTGAAAATGATATTGATTTATTTAAATCCAAAATAATGTTTTGGAATATTGAGGAATATTTTACGTGATTGTAAAATGTTGAAAAATATTTTACGTATCTTAAAAATGATTTGAAATATAGTAAAATATTTCTACGCGATTTGAATTACGTTTAAATATTTTACGTAATTTGAACTACTATTGAAAAATCAATATGTGATTTAAAAGTGATAAAATATTTTTACGTGATTGTGAAAATGACGAAAAATCGTTATGTGATTTGGAAAGTGTTTTAAATATTTTGAAGATGATGGAAAATGATTTACGCGACTTAAAAGAATGATTTTTAAGTTACGCGATTTTGAAACAGTGAAAAAATACTATGCGATTTGAGAAACGTATGTTTTTACGCGATTGAGAAAAACATTGAAAAATTTATGCGTAGTTTAAAAGTGCAACAGAAGAGTTGTGGTATTTTGAAAACGTAACAGAAATATTACGCGATTGTGAAAATACAGTAAAAGTGTTTTACAACTATGAAAACATGATAACATGATTTTGTTATTGAAAAATACAGTATGATTACTGTAAAACCAGTGTATGGATACTGTTTGTGAAAACAACGAGTTTTGCCTGTTATTGGCACGTGGTGCATTTTAGATGCATTGGAAAAAAAAAATATACGTTGAGGCATATGATTTAATTGAACAAACGAATTTGAAAAGAATGGCCCTTGTGGTTGGACTTGCACTGATATATTCGTGCATTGTATAAACTATATCTGAGAAATTATGAGATATACCTGTGATTGGTATTATACCTGTGATTAGTATTTGGTACAATATACATGCATTGGAATGGTCCGATGAGGACTGGATATGGCTGATTGCCTAGGAGAAACACACCTCTTGAGTGGGTGCGATATGCGTAGTGTAAGTCACTTGTTGACCTTGGGGGCATCGGGGTGCGGGTTGCTTACACGGGTGGTTGGTCGCGCTTCTTCCCGTAGGTTAGACCGATGCAACACACCGATGATCCTGACCGAGACACTATTCTTATTCAAGATCTGATAAAGACTGTCGTGTATATGCTAGATGTGCAAAATCAAAATGAAGATTATAGCACGTGGTCTGAGGCATGTGGTACCGACAGATCTTTTCGATCATTTCTCTGACCTGAGTTTAGCTCCATGGAATAGGAACATTGAGTCTAAATGCACATGCATTATATGATTACATTTATATCTGTATGATATATTAATTGAGGAATATTGGCTATGACAACTGTTTTGAATACTTGGATTGATATATGATTGGATGATGATAGTTGATTAATATTAAATATAGTATTGGAAGTCTGGTATAATATCCCTGTATGATATTGTTGTTTGTGTTATCTCTATGCTACCATGTTGGTATTGGTGTAGGTGATCTCACCTCTTTGTTATGTGGTTTTGTTGTGTCTGTACTATTAAAATCAAATAATAGAAGGATCGAGTTGTCTTAGACATAACGGGCGATGGATACTCTGAAATTGGTGACAACAATAAGGAGTGGACATTCAGGACTCGAAAGGGGTGCAGTGTTGACAAAGGAACAGATGTATGATGCATCAAGATGGACAGAAAAAGGAATAAGTATGTTAAAGTTTCCCATTAGTGTTGTACCGTGCTATTAAGTAGGACCCGTTATAGGGTTTGCTACTGTTAAAAAAAAGAGTCTGTTAATTTTATATTTCTCTTTAAATTGTGAAATATTAATTGGTGTCAATATTTCATAATGAATAGTTGAAATATGATTTTCAATATTACCTAATATTTTCAGTAAATTTACGTTTCAGTAAAGAAGAAATTTTAAAACTCATATTTTATAACTCAAACTTTGTGCGAACTTCTTTTCAGATTTTGAGTCGGGAGTCAGACATGTGATACCCTAGGGAGGGTGTTACATTAGTTGGTATCAGAGCACGGTTTGAGTCTTTTGGGGTTTGTGGTTAGGTCTATTTTGCTTGTGTTGTGTTCTCTGTGTGTTTGATTTCCGAAAGGAAACAAACGTTTATTTGAAATGGTTACATCTGGTTTCCATTTTATTTTGATTCGTCCATCTTTGAAGAAAAGAAACAGCTCGTGGTGGTTGTACGTACGTGGAAGCGGAACATGTTACTAGTAATGCAGTTGCAGCTACGGGAGCAATGTGGAAAGACGACCGCACGAACAGAGGATCGCTGAACAGCGGAAAACTGGAAGTTGAAGTTCAGGATCTGATGGAAGAGAATCAATCTTGGAATATAAGATTTCGTAATTTTGGAACCTAGTTTTTTTTTAGGATATTGAGAAAGTAATTGATTTCGACGGAAAATGTATTTACGACCATTGAGAAACCAGAAGCAGTACGTAAAGTGAAGAGGGGCACTTAACGAAGGATTGTACGTTAAAGAAAATAATTTGCGGAAAGTTTGGACACATTTCCAGAGATTATGCTCTTTGAAAACAGAGTTTTCTGTTAGTAAAATCTTGGGTAGTAGGGAAAGTCGTTACTCTAAGCGGAATGGAAGTGTTCTGAGCTGAAGACTTAATTAAGGGAGACTGTATTGCAGAAGGTAATTCTTTGATCATAGTGTATATATCTTTGTGAGGAAACCTGTTCTTTGTGTAATATGATTGAGTAGATCAATTATATTTTAGAGTTATCCGTAATTCTCTGATTTGTTTATTTCTGTTTCTATTCTTAGCCGATCGAGCTACTTGTGTTATTCAAATATTGTTATAGATCAAATCTTTGTGTTGGTTTGATCTGTCGTTCAAAATTTTGTGTTAGTTTGATCTGTTTTATAAACAGATATGATCTTGAAAACGGATTGGTTATTTTTCAACCATATCCTATGAGATTGTCTCAATAAGGTGTTAATAATTCAGAAAAAAAAAATTCATTCCTGAAAATCAGGCAAAATCAAATTCTTGTTGAATATGTTTGGTAACATATCAAATCAAGGTGGCACTGTGGGGGTAATTTACCCAATTTCTGATAGCAAGTGGGTAAGCCTAGTCCAGGTAGTACCAAAGAAATCCGGAATTACTGTGGTAAGAAATACTGAAAATGAGCTTATCCCCACCAGGTTACAAACAAGGTGGCATGTTTGCATTGATTATAGGAAGCTTAATGCGACCACTAGAACAAACCATTTTCCTTTACCTTTCATTGATCAAATGTTAGAAAGATTAGCTGGTCATTCTCACTATTGTTTTCTTGATGGATTTTTAGGTTATAATCAAATTGCCATTGCTTCAAAAGATAAGGATAAAACCATTTTCACTTGTCCATTTGGTACCTTTACATATAAGCGAATGCCTTTTGGACTTTGCAATGCACCAGGAACTTTTCAGAGATGCATGATGAGTATATTTTTTGATTATATTGAAAGCATTATAGAAGTCTTTATGGATGATTTTAGTGTTTTTGGAAATGGTTTTGAAAACTGTTTAGAACATCTAACAATGGTGTTGAAAAGATGGATTAGCACTAACCTTGTGCTGAAATGGGAAAAATGTCATTTCATGGTAGAGGAAGGTATAATGTTAGGTCATGTAATTTCTGCTAGGGCAATTGAGGTAAATAAAGCTAAGGTAGAACTCATGCATTCTTTACCCCCACCCACTAGTATGCGGGAACTTCGTTCTTTCATTGGTCATGCAAGTTTCTACCGGAGGTTCATCAAGGATTTCTCCAAAATATCATTACCCCTGTGCAAATTACTACAAAAAGATGTTCTATTTAATTTTGATGAGAAATGTATGGGAGCTTTCACTAAGCTCAAGGAATTGATGACTGTTGCGCCTATCATAAGGCCACCAAATTGGGAACTACCATTTGAGCTGATGTGTGATGCCAATGACTTCACGGTAGGGGTTGTCTTAGGACAACGAGTTGATAGAGTGCCTTATGATATCTATTATGCATCAAGGACTCTAAATGATGCTCAACTGAATTACTCTACAATGGAAAAGAACTTCTAGCTATAGTATTTGCTTTAGAAAAATTCAGATCATATCTTATTAGTTCTAAAGTGATTATCTTCTCATATCATGCAGCTTTGAAGTATCTTCTTACAAAAAAGGAAGCGAAGCCCAGGTTGCTCTGATGGATTCTATTGCTCCAGCAATTTGACTTGGAAATAAAAGACAAAAAAGGAAGTGAAAACCTGGTAGCAGACCATTTGAGTAGGTTAGTGACTAAAGAAGAGGAAATGTCAATCATAGAAAGCTTTTCGGATGAGTATCTGATGGCCATCAAGGCCATAATTCCTTGGTATGCTGATATTGTCAACTATTTGGCCACCAAAGACTTTTCGGAAGGCTGGAACAAAGCTCAAAGAGATAGACTATGGGGTGATTGTAAATATTACATATGGGATGACCCTTACCTCTGGAAACATTGTGCAAATCAAGTTATTAGGAGATGCATTCTGGATTCAGAAATTCACTCCATTCTTTCCTTTTGTCACACTTATGCTTGTGGAGGACATTTTGGCATAAAAAAAGACAGCCAACCAAGGTACTTGACAGTGGATTCTATTGGCCAACAATCTTTAAGGATGCTTACAACTTTTGTAAGTCTTGTGACCATTGTCAAATAATAGGTAATATTGGTCCTCGGAATCAAATGCCTCAAACTCTAATCATCTTTGTGGAAGTATTTGATTTATGGGGCATTGACTTCATGGTACCATTTCCCCATTTTTTTGTTTTTCATATATTCCTTTGTTTGTTGATTATGTGTCCAAATGGGTAGAAGCAAAAGCAACCTGATCTGATGATTCCAAAACTGTTGTGAATTTTGTAAAGTCATATATTTTCTCCATGTTTGGAACTCCAAAAGTCATAATCAGTGATCAAGGGACAAATTTCTACAGTAGATCATTTGATGCACTTCTAAAGAAATATGAAGTGATGCATAAAATTTTCACTCCGTATCATCCACAGACAAATGGACAAACTGAAGTGTCCAACTGTGAAATTAAGTCAATCCTTGAAAAGACTATGAATCCAACCCGCAAGGATTGGAGCTTAAGACTTGATAATGCATTATGGGCTTACAAGACTGCATTTAAGACTCCAATTGGCATGTCCCCATTTCGGTTGGTATTTGGGAAGCCCTGTCATTTGCCTGTTGAGCTGCAACATCGCTCTTATTGGGCTGTTAAGCAAGTCAACTTGGACTTAGAAGGTGCTGGGAAGCAGAGGAAGTTCCAACTATAGGAGTTGGAAGAATTGAGAAATGAGGCCTTTGAGAATGCCCTCATTTACAAAACAAAAACAAAGGCATTCCATGACCACATAATTTCTAGGAATAATTTTACCGAAGGGCAAAAAGTGTTACTGTACCAATCTAGATTGAAACTTTTTCCAGGTAAACTACGTTCAAAATGGATTGGACCATTTGTGGTGACTAAGGTTTTTCCTTTTGGTGCAGTAGAAATCATGAGTGAGGTATCTGATAAAACATTCAAAGTTAATGGGCACCGTCTCAAGCCTTACCATAAGCTTCTGGAAAGTGCAGAAGTGGAAGAGATGACCCTTCTCCTTCCACAACATGAAGAACATTGAAGATGTCACAATGTCGGGCTAAGGACAATAAACTAAGCGCTTAATGGGAGGCAACCCATCATCAAGAAAATCATATTTGCTTTCTTTTCCCTTTTATTTTATGTTTCTCTATAGTTTTCTTGATTAGTTTCTTAGGTAGAATGGATCTTAGTCTATCTCCTGAACGATTGTCCTTGAATCACTAGAAATCCTTGTGTCTTGGATGGCTTAGTGTGTGCTTGGGTACATTATTTGATTGGTTGATAAATGATTGAACCTTGATTAGAGTGTGGTGGAAGAGAAATTTTGAGAATTAATTATTTTATGGTGTTGTTGTGCTTTTCTGAGTAATCAGGTTAAGTTCTTTTAGAATGATTGCCATAATATGAGAAGTTTCAGTTTAATTCATTGTGAATGGACTGAGTAAAGGGTCATTAGGTTACACCTTATTGACTTTTGAGATGCATTCTTATGGATTTGTGCTTCACGAACTTCAAAGGTTGTGAAATCTCTTCAAGAACGGCTGTGTGTTTAGTCTTGGGAATCTGACTTTAAAAAACCCTGGACCATGTTTAATAACATGATTTTATGTTGTTAACATGTGTTTCTTATGTGTTTTATAAAGCACAACACCATTCATGATGTTAATATAAGATTCCCCTATCATTCCTGTGCAAAATAAGTCATTTCGTATATGTTTTTATGCATTTCTGACAGCAAAGGACATAGGGGGCTCATGTCAATTGACATGGCCTATGTCACCTTGAGCAGGAAGCCCCTTCCAATACAGCAAAGGACACGGGGGGGCTGTGTCACGTGACACTACCCGTGTCCTCGTGACAGCTCCCCCAAAATGTCATTTCAGGGCTTTATGCCTCATCTTCTTCCTCCAAACTCCCTCCCCCCTGCGTAGCCACCTCCCTTCCACCCTCTCCTCCACCAATTTCTTCTCCTTTCTCCACCAAAATCCACTATTTCCATCAACCTCCAACCCTATCCAACTCATTTTCTTCCATTTTCCAACCATTTCCATTCAAATTTCACCACCCAAATCCCCAATCCCCTCCATATGAGACCACCACATCCTTCATAGCCATCACCACGTTTCTTCATTTTTCTTCCTCCAAATCAACACCCACACCATCATTTCTCCTTTATTCCTTCCATTTTCAAAAAATCCATACTTTTCCATCACCATTTCTTCAAAATCTCCATCCCCACCACTCCACCACCGTGACCACCACCACTTTTGGCCACCACCACCACTGTGAACAGTACCCACAACCACCATCTCCTCCCATTTCAAAATGCCTCTAAGGAAACGCATCAAAACCACTGCTAGGAAGAATGTACCATCTCCACCACCTCCAAGAGCTCTTTCTTCTCCTCCTCAAGTAAATCCTCATCCATTACTGGCTAGAGAAGTTGTTCCCACCAGATTTTTAGATGCTAGTACATTGCACCAACTAGGATTGTATGATAAAGTTTTCACTCTGTTACGTAGAATAGGGTGGGACACATTTTCTAATTTGACTGCACCCACTTATGCTGAGCTCACTAGGGAATTCATTTCCACATTTGACTGTAAATTGTACCCTTTGAGTGACCAAGCTGAGTGGCCTGGTGTGATTACATTTAAGTTGCTAGGAACACCTCATACTCTTGACATTCACCAGTTCAGTGCCATTTTTGGATTTCCTGAGGGGCACAACATGATGCCCTGAACTTTTCGGGTTGATCGTGTGTGGTCTGATGTAACTGTTGCTGAGGCTAGTACTTATAAACCCAAATCCTCAAAAGCCTCCAAACTTAGATCACCTGCCCATAGGTATATTCAAAAATGGTTGGCTAACACCATCTGTAGCAGAGGGGAGAGTCAAGGTAACATTAGTCAACCTGAGCTATTTTTCCTACACTGTATGATTTAGGGGGAGCCTGTGAATGTGGGGGTATTGGTTGTGCCAACATTTTAAACATGCAAGATCGATATGGTTGGCCGTATCCTACTGGGTGGTTATGTTACTATCATTGCTGAACATTGTGGCTTAGACTTGGATATACTTGATGAGGAACCTGTGAAGGGTCCTAATTCTATTGATGGCCCCATTCTGGTAGCCATGAAGTTGTGTGAGCTTCAGAATGGTGTGCTACGTTTGGTGGGCTGTGATAGCCATGTTGTACCTAGAAGACCTCTGGCACTTGAGCCACAGGAGCACGAAGTAAACCCAGCACCCCCAGAGTATCCTTCCCAGCTCACAACAGGGGCTGAACCATCGTCCTCACGAGCTGCTTTGTATGATGAGATCCTGGAGCATATTGATCGCCTAGAGCTAGACCATGCTACTCGGTTCCAGAGACTTAATGACCGCTTCCAGGCATGGGAGGATTCCTCCACTCAGAGGATGGCCAACATGGACAGCTAACTTGATATTCTACTTCAGAGATTTCCCCCTCCCCCATCCTGATGTATGCCCATATTATTTTGGATTATGACTTGATTTAGATGGATATGTTGGCACTGTTATGGATCTTTATTTGCACTATGACTATTGATTACTGTTTTTATTGAGATCCTCATTTCTTGTTGTCTTCGTATTGCACTGATGCTTTTATTGTGGATATATTCTCTGTTGTGTGTGCTTAGACATTGAGGACAATGCCTGCTTTAAGTGTGGGGGTGTGAATGATGATCTTGTGAATGATGACCTTATCTTAATTGAACTTTTTCTTGTGGATATTTTTCTAATGGGTTTTCAGTTTCCAATAAGCTTTCAAGTGATCTAAATGGTGAGCATATGAATAAATTTTTTGAGAAAAATTCATTAAAACTTTAAGCTTGATGGAATGAACTTTCTTGATTTCAAGTTTGTCGAGTGAGATTTTGAAAAATTGAAGGATTTAATTCAAAAAGTGATGAATCAAGACCTAGTGAGTTTTTGGGCCTTGTTGTATATGGCTAATTTTAAGCCATTCTGGTTCTTTGATTGTGTGATTCCACTCTTGATTATGTGTTTTCCAAAACTTGTCTTGACTCTCTTTTAAGGTACAAATGACCACTGCATGCAATTGATATGACAAAGGCATTTCTTTCAAATAACCATTGGCCAAATAGCCATCCTTACATTTTTATCCATTGTTTACCCCTTTGAGCCTAATTGACCTCTTTTCCTTTTATCAAAGCTCAATTCAAGCCTAAAAGTGAAAAAGCATTTTGATACCCTACCTTAGGGAATGGAAGAGCTTAATAATTATGTTGGGAATTGGTTTTTGAATAAATGTGGGGGGACAATGATATGTTTGCTTTGCTATGCATGTATATAAAAAAATTATATTGTTGGCAAACTATCTTGTTGAATATGATGCAAGGTTTATAAAAAGAGAGAGAGAGAGAGAAAAAAAGAAAGAAATGAGAAAGAAAAAAGTTAAAGTTGAGTATTGAATGAAAAAATGTCAGAAAAAAAATACAGAAAAGAAATTGGAATTTGAAGATTGTTGGGAATTCTTATTGCATTGATTGAATATCTTTCCATTTTTCTCTTCTAATTCCTATGGTCTAGCTTTGTTTATCCTTGATGTATTGTACCTTGACTCTAACCCCATTACAACCTAATTGAAAACCTTTTGATCTTTGTATGTATGTGGCCTAAGTAGTAGAGAAGTAGAGGCTTGACAAGCCTATGATAAGCATGTTTTCAAGAGTTGGCTGAGAGTAAACACAAGCCTGAATCACTTAAGTGAAAAGTATATCACTGAGGATTGATCATATTGATTTAACCCTGATTTTTTTATTGATTTTGCTTGCTGAATTGGATTGTCAAGAGAGGAAATGCATGATTGCTTAGATTCCTTGAAAACACTAAAGCATATAGGTCTTTGCTCATTGTTCTGCACTTTCATGGCTTATTGGGAAACTATGCTGGATTGTATATTTTTGCCCAGGAATGCAAAAGGCTAAGTGTGGGGGTATTTGATATGTCGATTATTTCATATCTTTAGTGTCTTATAGTTGATTCAATTGGATTCCATTTGTGCTTAATTGCTACCATTTAACGAAGTTTCTGATATTTAGCTTATTTGGAACCTTATTGTGAAACTTAGCTTAAATGTGTTCATAAACACTCATAATTGAATTGCGCTTTTTAGGAAACCTCTGAGTGTTGGAGTCCATTAACCTCAAACGAGGCTTACTATCCACTTGAAGAAGGAGCCAAGGATCCATGAAGATCAATACCACCTCTTAAAGTAAGGAAAGAAGAATGTTTGTTGAAGATCTAGGCTGAAAATGAAGAAGCAAAGTTACATGGCCCGTGTCCCCTGACACGGGGTGGCCCGTGTCCTTCACTATTTTACCAAAATTGAGAATTGCTAAAACAAAGGCTGACATGGCTTGGGCCATGTCATCATGCCAGGAAATGAAAATGCGTGAATCTGAAGGAATTAAGTCAAGAGGCCTATAAATAAGGATGCTAGGGTCTCAAGATGAAAGAGTTCGACCTTGGAGGCTGCCAAGGAGCTGAAAGGAAGGCCAAGACCAAGGAAAGGAGATTGGATTGAAGATTGGAGTCTTGGGTTTAAGCAATTAGATCTCCAACATCCCCACCCTATGGAAACTAGTTTGCTCTTTAGTTTTCTTCTGCACTTTCATTCTAGAACTAAGATTTTCTATGGTTTTTCTGTTGATTTCGTTTTAGATAGTGTGGCTAAGTTTCTCATTTGGTTAAGGGAAGATGAAACCCTAGTTTTGATATTGTGAACCCTGTATATTCATTTATTTCAACACAATTGTGTTTCTATCCATATATTTCTAAATATTGTTGTTGTACGAAGGTATTTATGCTTATTGTCAATTTCAAAGTGGTAGATCTAGGATTATTATGCGCGGTTGCGGTGATAAAACTAGAGGACTGTATGTTTATGGTGTAAATGTCTTCATACTCTTTGCCAAATGCTAAAAGTGGTAAATCTGGGTTTGTTATGTGCAGTTGCAATAATGGATCTAAAGGAATATATGTTCTAAGTATTTAATCCCAGTGTGTGTTTAGATCTTAGTGTGATTGGTTTTCTAAATCTTAATGCAATTACTGGATAATTGTAAGAATGGTTGCTTTATGACTAATTGATGATTAGGAGTTGATTTGAGTGGTTGCTAAATTGGCCAAAACCTAAGGAAAATAGAGATTTCATCTCACAATTGTGTAAAAATATAATTGGTCATGTTGGAATAAATGGATATGTGGGCTAGCATTGTCATATAAATCTAGTGGTGAATTCTATCTCTTAACCAAATTCTTTAATCTGTTAATTCTCATTTGTTTATTGTTATTGTTGTCGATTTGATTCGATATCCATAAAAACCCAAAAACCCCCATTTTTACTGCTTGTTAATCATTGGAGCCTAAATTAGAAACTAAATTGTAGTGTTGATTGAATTAGTTCTCTGTGGATCGACCCTTGCTAGCTACAACTGGTTGCAAGGTTTTTATTTTTTGGTGGACTTGGCAACTGTATTTAATCTCCAATTTTAATCACTATCCAAAATACACTAGTACGGATAATGTCTTTCTCGTTTATGTACTCATCAGCCCTAGCCCAAAACTCATCCATCGTTTGGAGTTTTATCTTGGCAAGTGACATGAAAAACGGACCAGAACATAGGCCTTCCCTTATGTAGTGTAAGGCAAGCTTCTCATCCCAATCATGGATGTTCAGACACTCTTTATTAAACCAGGCTATATAATCCCAGAGTGACTCCTCTTTTCCTTGTTTGATATGGGAAAGACATGAAATGAATTTTAGTTATACCTTACTAGTGGTAAAGTGTTGTAAGAATCTTAAGGACAAGTCATCCCAATTATCAACGGGTTTTGGAGTTAGGGTGGTGAATCATATTAAGGCGGTTTTCATTAGGGAAAGAGGAAAAGCATGGAACATGAGAGAATCATCACCTCTGGCAAACATCAAGGCTGAAACATAGACATCCAAATGTTCTTTAGGCTCTGAGGTTTTGTCATAGGCTTTAATGTTAGTTGGGTATTTGAAGTATCTATAGATCTCATAAGCCATCAACTCATCAGAGAAATGTTGATTTTGCTTAACTGATCTCCTTCATCCGGGTTCTTGCTCTCTGAGATTTTCTCTCACTGGGTTATCAACCCTTTGTGCAAGCTCCGTTACCCTAGAATTTTTTAGGTCACAGCCTCTATCCTAGGCTGGTTCCCTTTTGTTGTTGCGATTCTTGTGGGGAACCCAATTTTCTTCCTCTGTTATTGGGATAACGACTATTTCCAGCTCATGTATGTGTTCATCTTGGAGTTTGACTTGAGAGATTAGCTCTTCTCATGACAATTCAAGGAGGTATGATTCGCCCTGCTGGGACCAGACCTCTTCATCATTCTCCTTCGTTCCAAAACGATGCACTGTCGATATTCAAGGTTTGGCTTCACTTGAAGGGGCTCCCACGTGATCCAAGTTACTGCATGGCTGAAACATGCCGCAGAAGAGAAGAAAAGCTCTCGCTGGAGAGAGAAGCTTCTACTCCATCGCCCATGGGTTCTGGTTGAGCAACGACTGGGTTTTGGGCGACGACGGAACTAGGACGGTGGCAAGTTAAGGGTTGGTTTTGTGCAATGGAGGTACAATTCTGTCTGGTAGTTACCATGGTGGTGATGGTGGGATTCGAAGTTCATTATTCCCATAGACAGCGCCAATGTTCAGAATGAATTTCAGAGGATTACCTGAATAAGGTTGTTGAAGGTGGTTTCCTCCGTTGCACGGTGGAAACGATGGTGGTGCGAGGGGTGGGTACTACAAAAGGCACTCTGACGCTCAAATTAGATTGTGCACAAGGTGGATAGTATTTAGGGTTCAAATTCATATCTTTGCTACCTTGCCTAGTATTTATAAAAGAGTCATGATAGACTAGAATCACATTTAAATCTATATTAATGGATAATAAATATTGTTAATGAGGATAAAAATCAATTAGGATAACCTTTTAACCATATCCTCTATTAATGAGGGATTCTTAAAGAGATTTATTCCTTATTAAAAGATGTAGTTATAAATCCAAAAATGCACAATGTCAACCAGGATCCACCTTGGATGGGCCGGATTGCTTCTGATTTGGATAACTCGAAATCCAGTCCAAAACAAAACAAAAAGAAAAGAAAAACAGAAAAAAGGAAAGAGATAAATCTCTTGCTCATCCCAACCACTGCTTTATTGGATGTAAATTGGTGGCAGACATATCAGAAAAGCTCACCAACACCTTCTCTTAACTAATTTGAAAGTAAGAACATTACCCACATTTGATCCCTTTCTTCTCCATTAAAACAAAAATCTTATAGAAGATGGGAAAACCTAACTATCATTTCTTATTTGAACTAATTCTGAGGACACTTAGTACTCTGCATCAAGGAAAGAATTCGTGCTAGGTAAAAGTGGTCAATATATAAATTATCAAGATGAATTTTCAAAGGTCTCATAGGACAAAATCCACTTGTTAATCTTTTTTAATCCTACATTCTTGTTCACCTAACTCAATAGTTTGTTGAATCCCACGTTGTGGACCACACTTACAAGTAACAGTTATAATAGTTGTCTTCTTTAAAATTTGAACTTTGGTTTTATTTTTCTAATGTAATTTATTTACCACTACACCTAACTCTAATTATTGTGAACCACCATTTTTTAAATTTGCTTCTTATATTAATTGCATGGAAAAAAGTAACGTCTCAGAAACTTCCGTTAACCATATAATGCACAAGATGACATAGGGGCAAGGATTATTTTGATAGCGTTTGGTAATACAAGAGCTCGTTTACAAGGGAAAAAAGTAACGACCAAATTAAAACATATGTAAGCTATATGAATAAAAAATATATTTTAATCACTGAAAAACATAATATTAATTTCCTTCATAAAAAGAATAATATTCATTTTAGTTAATTCTTTTCGCTCACCCTCGCCAATTTAATGATCAACGACTAGTTTGGTTATGTAAAAAAAAAGGCAACTTTATATGCCATTTTTATTTTAAAAAAATCATAAAAATGAAAAAATCATTTTATGTCTAAATATAAATTTAACAAATAATTTTTATACTTGGACAACATTTCAATGTTATAAATCTCGCAATAATATTACTGCTACCCAATGTCGTGGTCTGATATCCATTATGGTGGAATCTCAACAATGTACAATAAATTCTTGCTGGGAAGTCAACGATGGATTCTGGCTGGTTGTGTGCTAGATTGACTTATGGGATAGGATCCCAGATCATGATCCAGAACAGTTGCCCCCAACTTGGAGCTTGCATGGGACATCTAAATGTCAAGGTATCCAAGTTTAATAGGAGCACACAACACGCAATGGACAAAGGGATCCAGGTTATAGTTAACGTCGAGTCTCGCGATGTTTTCCAAACAGCCGAGGTCCATGATACATCATAGTATGCCTTCGAGGTTAATCTATAAGGTTGGGATCTGAATAGGATCGCTCTACATGTAATGCCCCGTTTTGGAGAAGGAATGTCACACCAAACCACAAAACAAAAAACGAATCATAAACTAGGATCCAATTTGTTATAATATATATAATAGCCTATTCATCTGTAAACGTATAATAATTTGGTGAATTCTTTTTTTTTTGTTGTAAGAAAGAGTTAAAACATAATTACAGTAGAAATTACATGAGAAGTAAATCATACATTCATACATGATACGAATATATACTTATATCATACTTGTTTAGATACATCATCAGATATACAAAATAAGCAGAAGCTTTACATGCCCCAAAATGATTACACATATACAGCCCACCAAAAAGACAAAACATCAGGCCCCAAAAAGATTTATAGATAGCCATCAGCGGCTATCAACAGCATTAGCCCCTAAATCTAATGAGAAGGAACCGCAGCTAGATCCTTCTCAGGGTCTTCCTTGTCAGAGGAAATCCTCATCGGAGCAACCGAATTACGAATAGGGGCTCGTGTAGAGGATAAAAATGAATCCTCTTGTGGAGTGTAGTAACGATCACCCCACATATCACGAACGGGCAAGTAAAACTCTAAATACAAGTGTGCATTGAAAGTAAAAACAGGTGGATCATGATGACCCCAAGCCAGAGACACAGTCATATCTTTGTGGTAGATGCAACGATCCATGCTCACGTTGATGTGCTAGCAGTACGGACCTCCATGAAAAGTTAGTCTCATATAACCCAAAAAGCCAGGCAGACAGGACGTCATATCTAAACAGAAACTAATCGAAATTAGGCCAAAAGTCAGGAAATTCGTGTACTTCCCCTTCCTCACTAACGTCTTCAGAGAAACACATAAATAAATAGAATAGTAGAAATACAGAAAAGAGGAGAGACATCCTACATTCAGTACTAATTATGGCATTAAAGAAACAGAACGGTACAAGATGCCCACATAGCATAGCAGGAATATGAATCGGCATCAAGATTCAAGTAGTAAACAACTTAACAAATTCAGGTAGTTATAACATCTATAAAACAACAGTTCCAATCATCATATAAATAAATGTCAAATAATATGTTGACTTGCTATGCACGTGCACATGGTACCAAAATGCTACTTCATGGAGTTAGACACAAACATCGAAGAGAATGATCAGGGAGACATACCAGTATCTGGTCAGCCTAAAATCAAGTACTTTCCTGAAAAATCAATAATTTGCGCAACAAGGCTTTATATACAGCATTCTCACAAGATCGCGATATAGGACAGTGTCTCGGTCCAGATCGTCGGTGCATTTGCATCGATCTATTCCACGGCCCTAGTGAAGCTACCAATTGTCCATTGTGAGACACCCGCACCTCAATGCCCTCAAAGTCAACAATATGACATACACTAGTCTATTCGTACCCACACTAAGGTGTGATTCAATCTCCTAGGCACAAAGCCTTACAACAGAGTCCACCGGACTTTCACAATGCATGATGACTCAATGCATATTCATTTATATTTCACAATGATATACTTTTCCATAACATGCCACAATTTGGTCAAGTCAAATATCAACAGAATTTTGGTCCCACTCATGGACCCACAATAACATATCATCAAATTCTCAAATGTGATAATACACTCTTTAAGTTTTATCATGGAATTTCACTTTAATTTACATTTCTTATGAAATCTTTCTCTAGAGGAATTCTCTTGCATTTTTATCAAATCTTTATTACTCAAATTAAATAGGTTCTTTGCTCAACTTTTAAATCCAATTCACTAAAAGAAATTATTAATTTCAATTACCCAATATCTCACTTTCACTCATGTTCTTCCTTTGATCAAAACTAAGCTAAGTTATAGGATAAAGTCTCATTATTTATTCTTTCCATTTTATGAACTTCTAATAAATCTCTAATTTTCTAATCAACTAAGTCTCTATTCTAACACTACATTTTTTGTCATAATTCACCTTAAGAGGCTATGAGCCCCAAGGGAAATAGGGATATGAAATCTTCATTGCTCCATTAATTATTATTCACTTGATTAGTTATCTTTCCAACTTGTTACAAAATTTTAACCATGAACACCCTATTGAAAGGTGCATGGTCGTGTGGCCCAATAAGGAGGGCAAGGAACTCTTGCTTTCAATTCACATATTCAATCCATCAAGATCACTCCAAGATCATCAATATACACAAATAAAATCAATAAACTCATACAAGTCAAGAATAACCACAAAATTAAGAAGAACAACACAACAAAGAGAGCAATCCCACATGGATTCCTCATCAACAACATCAAAAGCGTTTTCTCACTACCAAGATAGGTTGAAGAGGATTATCTCCCTCTTACCTAAAGAAGACAACACAAGAAAGCAAGCTTCTTGATCCCTTGTTGAAATTTTCGTCCTACACCTTCAAGAAAACCCTAAGGTGAGCAAACTTTTTCAATCTTTACTCAAACCATGAAAAGAGGAGTCCTTGGTCACATAGGTGACCAAGAAAAATGAAAAAAAGAAGAAAAGAGAAGAAAGTCAAGAACTTTACCTTGGAGCTTCAAGTTAGGGCTTCAATGGTGGAAGATGGAAAAGGAAAAACTAGAGAATGATCACCAAAGGGAAAAGTCTTGGGATGATGAGAGGAAGCAAGAAATAGAATTAGTTTAGAAAACTAGTGGAGATGGCCTCCAAGTGGTATGGGTGCCGTGGAGGAGGAGAAGAAAAGAGGAAGAGAAAAGCTTGAAGGAAAAGTTAGAGGAGAGAAAAAAAGGAAAGAGAAAGTGATAGTAAAGTGATGATAGCTTTTGTGATTTTGAAATTAGAAATGAAAAAGGTGATGAGTGAAAAGCCAATTTTTGGCTCCAAAAATGGGCCATTGCCGTGGAGTGTGGGAGAGAGAGAGGAGGGAAAATTATTTCTAGAAGTTTAGAGAAAGCTTCCTTGAGAAGCTTTGTTAAATTTTTGCAAAAGTCATCATGATGTGATATAAAGTTGACACTTTTAAAAATATGACAAGCATTTTAATACAAACTATTATCCAATAGACAAATGTAGTTAACAGAAATCAGTATTTATTGTCCAACGGATAATAAATTTTTTTGCAATTTTTTTATTTATCAGATAAAAATCTCGAAAAACATAAACCTTGTAAATTGTGTCTGGCCTCGGGTTTAGTAAGATCCCCCATCGACATTTCCATAGTTCAAGGTTTACCAGCCTCGGGAAAAATATTTCATTTTCCCGGCTCCGCTCAGTGTGCATGCAAAACGAGGAATATATTAAAATATTCAACGTTTCTGGAAAAATGTTGGGAATTGCGGATCAAAAGTCTCGCAGCGGAATAATAGAATTCCCTCTCAAGATCCATGCGAAAAGGTCCATAATCCGAGTTTTTTTTTTAAATTACCTCTTGAAGCGTGATAATCACAAGCGAGGTGAATCACCAACACCATAATAGTGACGATGTCTCTGTGGTATCCACACGAACAGACTTGCAAAAGGGAGTCACGCCTTTGTTTTCGTAGTGCTAGCTGTGAAGAGAGGAGAAGAAGACCTCACTATCTCTCACTCACTTTCTGTAGGTATGGCTAGGGTTGTGTTGTAACCTAGTAGCAGCCCCCTTAGTAGTACTATTTATAATAGTGGCTGTCTTAAGTGAGTGTGAGTAGTAGCAAGGTAAGTTGTGTAACCCTAAACCCATCTGTCATGAGTTAGGCCCACAATTGAATCCGAGTCCAACTTGGATCCTTATTGCTCCAATCTAGTATGTTCTAAGTGTGCGACCCTGCAGGTTCTCATGATGTTGGTAGTAATATTAAAATCTCATTTTAATATTACAAACAGTGAGCAGTATCTAGCAACACATCATTGCTACCCAAGTAATGAGAATGTCAGTTATTTGACATAACCTATCCGTGACCAATGTTTCCGTGTAGTTTAATCCCTTTGTCTAGATATCCAGATTGAACACAAGGCATGGAATATGTCACCCTTGTTTAGTTCAATCTTCAGTTTCCTGATTCCCGAGTAGACATAGTAATAACAAATGAGATCAATATCTCATACTGACTCATTTGAGCATGGCCATGCATTTCATAGTCTCACTCAATCAGGGGGCCCGAAGATATCACTCCTATTATGTAGGAGGGACAAATCCCATCTAGGTCACTCACATCCCTCCACATGTATCACGGTATGTCTAATAACCAACTTTATAATCATCTTGTTACAGATGACATTTGATGGCATTAAAACACACAACTCCTCATGTAAGAATCGTAGTGATTTCAGGTCAAAGGACCACATACACCATTATCACTATGAGAATCGCTTATGACACTCACGTAACGATCCACGTAGCGTTCTCATGGCGGGTCTGTCCAATACATCATTACTCTAATATGTATCCATGTGTAGACATGATATCTCATATCCATGACCTGTGAGATGTGGTCATCAGTCTATGCACGTACTAGTCTCGATGCATTATCGTTGTCCTATTTGACAATAATACTTGACTAGGGACATTTTAAGAATAATGCTCTATCCAATAGGATCTCACGATCAAGTTATCCACTTGATGTCCTATGGTATCAAACTTACTATTCTAAGGACTTTATTATGTCTACCAAAAATAACACAATAAATGAAATGCCTCATATATCAAAAAATAGCATAATATAATGTATGTAAATACAGACAAAATGTATTGGCCTCTAGGGCATACACCAACAAAAAATCCATAAAAATTCACAAAAATCACAAATATTATAAAATGACTATTTATCATAAAACAAATAATTTTCGAGGTATTACAACTCTCCCTTTCTAAAAAGAAATTCCGTCCGCGAAATTTTTATACCTTAGAATAGTTGTGGATATTGCTCCTTGATCTTATCTTCTCACTCCCATGTTGCATCTCTGGTTGTGTTATTTCATATTACTTTTACCAACGGGATCTCCTTCCCTCTGAGTTGCTTTATCCTCCTATCCTTAATCCTTACAAGAGGTGTCTCATAGATTAAGTTCTCTTTCAATTGTACCGTGTCCAGTGCTATGACATGGTTTGGGTCAGGGATATATTTTCGCAATTGTGACACATGAAAAACATTGTGAAAGTTAGAAAGAAAAAGTGGTAAGGCTATTTGGTATGCTATTGGACCTATCTGGCGAAGAATTTGGTAAGGTCCAAGGAATTTGAGAGTGAGCTTTCAAGATTTCAAAACTCGGCCGACCCCAATCATAGGTGTGACTTTCAAAAACACATGCTCGCCTTCCTCAAACTCAAAGGCTTTCTTCATTTGTCAGTATAGCCCTTCTTTTGACTCTGAGTCATCCTCATCTTTTCTTGAATTATCTTGACTTTCTCAGTCATTTGTTGTATAAGATTAGGTCCAATAGTAAGGGGCTCCCCATCTTGATACCAACACAAAGGTGTTTTGCACTGTCATCCATATAGAGCCTCATAGGGTGCCATCCCTATGCTCGAATGAAAACTGTTATTGTAGGTGAACTCTACCAATGGTAAAACTCCATCCCAACTTCTAGTTTATTCCAAAGTGCAAGCTCTAAGCAAATCCTCCAATGATTGAATCGTCATTTCCTATTGACCATCGGTTTAAGGATGATAAGCAGAACTCAACCGAAGTTTAGTCCCCAATGCTTCTTGCAAACTTTTCCAAAACTTTGATGTGAAACTTGTATCTCTATCAAAAATGATACTGGTAGGCACACCATGTAGCCTAACGATCTCACCAATATATAACTAAGTCAACTTATCCATGTTGTACCTTATATTAATTGACAGGAAATGTGCTGACTTTGTGAGCCGATCAACGATTACTCATATTGAATCATAACCCTTTCTGGTCTTTGGCAATCCAACCACAAAGTCCATCGCAATGTTATCCCACTTCCATTCGGGAATAGCTAGGGGTTGCAACATTCCATAAGGTCTTTGATATTCAACCTTTGCTTTCTAACAAACCAGACAAGACGACACACATCTAACAATATCATTCTTGATTCTGTGCCACCAAAATAACCGTTTCAGGTCTTGGTACATCTTGGTTATTCTCGGATGCATACTCAACTTGATCGTGTGAGCATGTTCGAGAATAAACTTCCTAAGTTCTTGATCTTTGGGTACACAAACTCTACCTTTGAACCTTAGGATTCCATCAGTTCCTTCCTATAATGTTGTCACATTGCCTTACTTCATTAGCTCCCTTTCTTCTTGCAAAAACTTGTCAACTTTCTGTTTCTCTTGAATGTCTTCCATTAAGTCACTTGAAATAGTGTCCATGTTCCTACAAATCTTCCATGGTGCTAATTCCATAAAGGACCATACATCCCTGAATTGCTCTATCAAATCTTTTTCCTTGACCATTATAGCAGAGATATTGAGCATCTTTCTACTTAAAGCGTCTGCCACGAAGTTTGCCTTTCCGGGGTGATACTGAAGTTGAAAATCATAATCTTTCAGAAATTCCAACCACCTTCGATGTCTCATATTCAACTTCTTTTAGTCATACAGGTACTTTAAACTCTTGTGGTCGCTAAAGACATTGAACGTCACCCTACAAAGAAAGTGCCTCTATATCTTCAAAGTGAATACCATAGCTGCTAACTCTAGGTCATGTGTTGGGTAGTTCTTCTCATGCACTCGCAACTGTCTCGAAGCGTAAGTTACCACTTTCCTGTTTTGCATAAGCACACATCCTAATCCTTGGTATGAAACATCGTAATACACTGGTGAAGTACTTAGTCATTTCTTCAATTCTTGGA
Organism: Ormosia emarginata; assembly: GCA_029884605.1. Taxonomy (NCBI): domain Eukaryota; kingdom Viridiplantae; phylum Streptophyta; class Magnoliopsida; order Fabales; family Fabaceae; genus Ormosia; species Ormosia emarginata. Next base: position 16,773,833 of record JAQQTP010000074.1, on the reverse strand, counting down.
AACTTTCTTCGCAAGCATCAGTCCACTCAAAGGCTTGATTCTTTCTTGTGAGCTGAGTGAGAGGTCCTGCTATCTTAGAGAATCCCTCAATGAATCTCCGATAATATCTAGCTAATCCCACAAAGCTTCGAATTTATGTTACTGTCTTCAGCCTTTCCTATTGTAGAATTGCCTCCACCTTTGACAGATCTACTACAATCCCTTCCTTTGAGATCACATGGCTCAAAAACTTGACCTTTTCTAACCAGAATTCACACTTCGATAGCTTGGCGTATAGCTCATTCTCCTTCAGAATTTAGAGAACTATACTGAGGTTTCAGCATGATCCTCCTGATTTCGAGAGTAGATTAGAATGTCGTCGGTGAAGACAACAACAAATCTGTCCAGGTAGGGACAAAAGATTCTATTCGTGTAATCCATGAATATGACAGGGGCATTCATCACACCAAACAGCATCACAAGATATTTGTAATGACCGTAACGGGTATGAAAAGCCGTCTTGAGAATATCTTCCACCTTTACTCGAATCTGATGGTAGCCTGATCGCAGATCGATCTTAGAGAATGTCATTGGTCCTTTCAATTGATCTATCAAGTCGTCTATCCTCGGAAGTAGATACTTATTCTTGATTGTGACCTTATTCAGCTGGCGATAGTCCACACACAATTGCGAAATCCCAGCCTTCTTTCTAACTAGCAACATTGGTGCTCCCCATGGTGACACATTGGGTCTAACAAACTGCTTTTCCAAGTGTTCTTCTAACTGCTTCTTGAGCTCAACTAACTCTGATGGTGACATCCTATAGGGCACTATAGATACATGACCAGATCCAGGCACAAGATCAATGGTGAACTCTATCTCCCGTTTTGGTAGTAGACCAGGTATATCATCAGGAAAGACTTTGAGAAACTCGTTAACTAATGGAATTGCATTCACATCTGCCTCGCCCTCGACTTTTAAGGAAGACAATAGCATGTATGTTTGAGCTCTTTCTTTCAAGAAAGCTTGAACTTGGTTAGCCATCAAAAATCTAGAAACCTCATCCATAGCGAAAACTATGGTTTTACTAGAACAGTTTAACAGGATATGGTTAGAAGACAACCAATCCATTCCTAAAATTACGTCTAATTGGGAAAAAGGTAAATAGATCAAATCAATAAAAAAGATTCGACCTTCAATAATTAAAGGAGAATTTAAACAAACTTTGGTGGTAACAACTGGTTTAGCAGTAGGGGTAGAAACAATCAAGTCAAAAGGTAAAGAAGACACAGGTAAACCAAGTTATCACACACAGTCATAAGAAATGAAAGAGTAGGTTGCCCCATAGTCATACAGTATAGTTAAAAGATTACCTCTTATGGTACCCTCTATTTGTTCAGATCGTCAAATTTGGAGGCTTCCGCTCCACTCATGGTATAGACTTAACCTTTTGCCTGTGGTTTTGCAGCTCGTGCAGTGTTAACTGAAGGCTCTGCCTTGGCTTGGTTGCAGTCTCTGGAAATATGCCCAGGTTTCCCACATCTAAAGCAAATGATTCCTTTGATGGTGCAATCCCTCGTTAGATGATCCTTCTCGCACATCATACACTTCGGTGAAGACACTGCCTGATAGTCCTACCAGGACTTCCACTAGGACTTCCACCTTGTGGTTGTTGCTGCTGATTCCCAGGTGGTCTAGAATAGGGTTTTCTCTGATAGCGATTTGCGTTGTTACCACCTCCTTTTTGGAACCTAGTAGGTCCAAAGTTATGATTCCTTGTGTCCCGTGCCTGATCCAGATCTTCCATTTGGCGACACGTGTCCAACAGTTCTGAAAACTAGTTAATCCTCAAGGTTATAACCACCCTTTTTCACGTTATGCCTTAATCCTTCCTCAAATTTTTGACACTTCTACACCTCGTTCGCTGGTATTGGAAATACGTTGAAAATTTGGACAAGCTCTCGAACCTCATAGCATGCTCGCCGACCGTCATGTTCCCTTGTCTTAAACTGAGCAACTCCATCTCTTTAGCATGTCTTGCACTTGCTGGGAAATACTTCTCCAAGAATTTATCCTTGAATACCTCCCATGTGATTACTCAGCCTTCAGCTTCTAGTAGTCTTTGCGCTATGTTCCATCAATCTTTTATGTCTCTGATCATCATAAAAGCAACATAGGTTACCTTTTTATCATCCATACAATTCATGCCTCTGAAAATTTTCTCTGGCTCCTTGACCCAAAGACTAGCCTTCTTAGGATCAAATTCCCCCTTAAACTGAGAAGGGTTGTTACAACGAAACTCCGACAAATTTTGAGCCTTAGTTGAAGCTTCTAATTGTTGTGTAGCCCTTTCCTGCTGTTGAGCAGCTCTCTCGGTTTGTTGTGCTATAACATCCGTCATTCGTTGCATGGCTTCAACAGCTGCAGTAATACCTGTGAATGCTTATGTCATGAAGCATATCAAATAAGTTTTTGATGATAACAAAGCAAAGAGAAGAAAACCAAGATCAAAAGAAAAGACCAAGATCAAAAGAAAAGTTCAAGATCAAAAGAAAAGATCAAGACCAAGAGAAGAAGACTAAGATCAAAAGAGGTATATTAGATATAGGTCTTAGAACATCAATGTGAAATGCTCTCAAGGTATCTCAATTATATTCAAATGGTTTTTCAAAGATCTTATAAATCAACTTGTTTTCAAAGTTCATTTTTTAAAGAAATGTTGATTTCAATCTTGGATTATGGTAAACATTTGTAAATCTTGTTTTGTCCAAGTACCCAAATGATAAAAATGGCCTAGAGACTTAATTTGGATTGAAAAATGTGTTCAAAGTGAAAAGTAATCGATTACACACTCTTGGTAATCGATTACCAGCAAGTCAGAGAACTTGCAATCGATTACAGCATCCATGTAATCTATTACCATGCTCCCAGAAATCCAAGAACACGATCAAAAAGGCCATGTAATCGATTACATCAATATTGTAATCGATTACCAGAAAGTCAGAGGACGTGTAATCGATTACACAAGTCTTGTAATCGATTACCACAAACCCAGAAAGCCAAGAACACGTTCTAACTGTCATGTAATCGATTACCAGAACCCTGTAATCGATTACCAGCATTCTGACAAGCCCAACGGCTATATTATTTGGCTTTTAATGTTGCCCATTAAAGCCCCCAACGGCTCTTTTGCTCCAACAACTTATAAATACTCATCTTGGGGCATCATTTGTGGTGGAACAACACTTGAGAAACATCTATCAAATTGCTATAATCCGAGATTCATCCTTAAATCACTTTTGCTCTTTTTTTGTATATATATTGTTGAGATATTCTTGAAGAGCATTATAGGGCTTCAATTTGTATCATCTACTCTTGTGAGAGTTTTCATTTCATAAACACTTTGATTCTTTGTAAAGGGGGTGAGGCATCCCTCTAGAGAAAAGAGAGTGAGGCATCTCTCAAAGTTTGTAAAGGGTGAGGTATCCCTTGTTGAAGGTGAGGCATCCTTCAAAGGTTGTAAAGAGGGTGAGGTATCCTCTAGTGAAAAGGGTGAGGCATCCCTGGTTTGAGGCTCAAGCTCAAGGGTGAGGCATCCCAAGGAGTTGAGTGCTCTTTTGTGTAAAGGTTTTCAAGCACCCGTCAAGCTTGAAGTTTAGTGGAAAATCTCGAGTGGTTTGCTTGAGGACTGGACGTAGGTCACAAGTGGATTGGTGGCCGAACCAGGATAAATCTTGTGTTTGTTCCTCTCAACTCTATCTCTTTACTTTGTGCTTTAATTATATTTGCTTAAGTTGAGTTCGATATTTTACTTTGCTTGAATTCTTTCTATCTTGAGTTGTTTATTTGTGAGTGAAGTATTCAATCTCGTTTATCCATTCACTTCAATCATCCAATAGCTTCAACGAAAATTGTTAATCAAACGTTTTGCGAAAGATTTACGAAAATATTTTACATACTCAATTCACCCCCCCTCTTGAGTATTGAGGCCACTTGGTAACAAGTGGTATCAGAGCTAGGCTCTTGTATAAAGGGCTTAGCAGCTTCAAGAGAAAGTGATGGCCTCTTCAAATGATTTTTATGAAAGTTCTTCTCTTTATAGACCTCGCTTTTTCAATGGGGATGGGTATGCTTATTGGAAAGAAAGAATGAAAATTTTTATTGAAGCTATTGACTTGGATGTGTGGGATGCTTTGTTGAAAATGGTCCCTTTGTACCCACATTAATTTCTTGTAAATGGTGTAAGAATTAATACACCAAGAAGTGAATGGACGAATGATGATAAAAAGAAGGTCCAATATAATTTGAGAGCCAAAAACATCATTACCACTTTCTTTGGGGTATGATGAGTTTTTTAGAGTCTCAAATTGTAAATCTGCCCAAGAAATGTGGGACACCTTACAAGTAACTCATGAGGGTACTAGTGAAGTGAAAAGATCAAGGATAAATACTCTCACTCATGAGTATGAACTTTTAGAATGAACCAAGGTAAAAGCATTCAAGAAATGCAAAAACGTTTCACACATATTATATCATCTAATTCATTCCACTTATTTCGGGAAAGAAAGACTTTTCCTAATGAAGATCTTATTAACAAAGTGTTGAGATGTTTGAGTAGGGATTGGCAACCTAAAGTGACGGCTATTTCGGAATCAAGAAAACTAGCAACAATGACACTAGCCACACTTTTTGACAAGCTTCAAGAACATGAATTGGAATTGAATAGACTCAACCAAAATGAGGAGCTTGACAAGAAAAAGAAGGGAATTGCTCTCAAGGCCACCTCCTCTTTGATCAATGATGATGATGATGATGATGGAGATGGCTTGGAAATTAGTGAAGAGAATCTTGGCCTACTAGTAAAGAAGTTTGGAAGATTCTTCAAAAGAATAGAGCTCAAGGAAGACCTCCCTTTCCCTCAAAGAATGCCTATCACAAAGGGGAAGGAACCTCAACCACTCCTAAATGCTATGAATGTGGAGAATTGGGACATATGAAGATGGAGTGCCCAATCTATCAAAGGAAAGTGGAGAAGTATGAAAAGAGGTACTCAAAGGAAAAGAAAGAAAGAAGAGCCTACATAGCTTGGGATGATAATGACATGGATTCAACCGATAGTTCGGACAATGAGGAAGCCAATCTATGTTTCATGGCTAGAGGAGAAGAGGAAGATGAAGACGACATGAAGGTAACATCCTCAAATTTTGAATCTAATTCTTCTCCTTCCTATGATGAATTGCAAGATGCATTTGAAGAATTGCATAATGAATCTATGAGACTTGCAAAACTTGTTTCATCATCCAAGAAAACAATTTCCTCTTTTGAAAACAAAATCTCTATTTTAAACAAGGAAATTGAGGAACTTAAATTTGAAAATGAAACTCTTGGACTCATTGATGCAAATTCCTCATGCTTAACATGTTCCTTACTTGATAATGCATCTACATCCTTTTCTTGCTCATCATGCAAAACTTTTGAAAAGGAAATTGAAGATTTGAAAAATACTCTTTCAAAATTTACCCTTGGAAGAGATAATTTGAACATATTGCTTGGGAATCAAAAATGTGTGTTTCAAAAGGCTGGTTTAGGGTACAATCCCAAAAATCAACAAAAACTTTACAAGAATTTCTTTGTTCCCTCAAGTTCATCAACAAGTCCTTTTATAAAATGTTTTCATTGTGGCAAGAAAGGACATAGTGCATCAACTTGTAATGTAAGGAAGAATATCAATAACAAGATTGGAACTAAAATGATTTGGGTTCCCAAAGGCACCTTGCCTAACACTAACACACAAGGACCCAAGAGAATTTGGGTACCAAAAGCCAAAAATTGAAGTGTGTTGTAGGTGTGCTTGAAAGCCAAGAATGGACTTTGGAATATCAAAAGTGGTCACAGCTGCAAGCACAAGAAATCAAAATTTACTCCAAGTTCTCTTCCTTGTCTCCAAGAAGCTTGGACTTGCAATCTTTGGATAAGTGGAGATATGTTTTTATGCTTTAACTTGTTTTAAAATTGTATTTCTCTAAGCTTTATATCTTGAAAATATCTTTATATGCAATAATATGCTTGATAGGTTCTTTTCTTGTTTGAAATTGCATATTTGATAGAAAACATCTTTGAACTTGGCATATTGGATCAATCATGCATCTAAACTCTTGTAACACAATTTTGATGCATAAGTTTCTGCATAATGTGTCATATGCTGTATAATCTGTGATTTTCTGCAAAATGATGCATAACATGTCACTTGTATGACACAAAGTCACAATCTTCCGCATAATCTGTTTTCTTGCTGCATAATCTGAAATTTGCTGCTTAATATAATGTTTTTACTGCACAACCACCTTGATTTAATCAATTGTGAATCGAATACTGACTTGAGCGTTGGAGGTTCCCCTTAAGTTATTTTGCAGGTACTACATCATGACAAAAACCCTCAAAAAGCTCAAAAACTTCACCAATCCATCAAAAGGGTGTATTTCTTGGTAAAAGTAGCATTTTTACATGATTATGTGTTTTGGATCACAATCTAGTTGGATTATATGGCTACATGCTGTTTGAAATTGATTTGGAATGCTTTGGAACAAAATTGAAAGGTTTAAAATTGATCATTTACTATTTAAAATGCAAAATCTGAGTTTTTGTAATCTGGTAATCGATTACAAGACCTTTGTAATCGATTACAAAGGCTCTTCCAAGCGTTCCAAGCTAAGTCAGAAAGCAGGTAATCGATTACACCTCCAATGTAATCGATTACAACAATTCCAAAAGGCATGTAATCGATTACATCACATACGTGTCGACATCGGGAATCAGAACATGCGTAATCGATTACACAGACATTGTAATCGATTACACAGGGTTTTAAAAGGCAAAAATTCATGGGTTATACCTTTTTTATCTGCCATCAAGCCTTTTCATGATGCTTTCCTTATGCTTAATCTTTATCTAACCCCATTTGCTCTTGTATATGACTCTGAATTCTATTGGCATAAATGATAATTATTATCTACGATTTCTTTTTCATATGCATTTGCTATTGGCATCACAAATGGTTATGTTAAACCATTCATACTCTGATATTGATCCTGCTGGGCTGAAATATTTATACAATGTTGAATGCTTATGCCTGTTTTTGATAATGCCAACGGGGGAGAGATTAGTGAAATATGTTGCATGTGTACGGGGGAGCTTTGTGCTTTTACATGAAAATCATTTATCCTATCTCATGCATACATTACGGGGGAGCGTTGCGCTTAATCTTTGATAGATAAATGAATGCAAATATTTCTCTATTTTCAATGTTTATTTTGTCATCATCAAAAAGGGGGAGAATGTGAATGCTTATGTCATGAAGCATATCAAATAAGTTTTTGATGATAACAAAGCAAAGAGAAGAAAACCAAGATCAAAAGAAAAGACCAAGATCAAAAGAAAAGTTCAAGATCAAAAGAAAAGATCAAGACCAAGAGAAGAAGACCAAGATCAAAAGAGGTATATTAGATATAGGTCTTAGAACATCAATGTGAAATGCTCTCAAGGTATCTCAATTATATTCAAATGGTTTTTCAAAGATCTTATAAATCAACTTGTTTTCAAAGTTCATTTTTTAAAGAAATGTTGATTTCAATCTTGGATTATGGTAAACATTTGTAAATCTTGTTTTGTCCAAGTACCCAAATGATAAAAATGGCCTAAAGACTTAATTTGGATTGAAAAATGTGTTCAAAGTGGAAAGTAATCGATTACACACTCTTGGTAATCGATTACAAGAAGTCGTTGAGAACTTGTAATCGATTACATCCATGTAATCGATTACCATGCTCCACTCAATCCAAGAACACGATCAAAAAGGCCATGTAATCGATTACATCAATATTGTAATCGATTACCCAAAGTCGAGGGCGTGTAATCGATTACACAAGTCTTGTAATCGATTACCACAAACCTAAAGCTAAGAACACATTCTAACTGTCATGTAATCGATTACCAGAACCCTGTAATCGATTACCAGCATTCTGACAAGCCCAACGACTATATTATTTGGCTTTTAATGTTGCCCATTAAAGCCCCCAACGGCTCTTTTGCTCCAACAACTTATAAATACTCATCTTGGGGCATCATTTGTGGTGGAACAACACTTGAGAAACATCTATCAAATTGCTATAATCCGAGATTCATCCTTAAATCACTTTTGCTTTGTTTTTGTATATATATTGTTGAGATATTCTTGAAGAGCATTATAGGGCTTCAATTTGTATCATCTACTCTTGTGAGAGTTTTCATTTCATAAACACTTTGATTCTTTGCAAAGGGGGTGAGGCATCCCTCTAGAGAAAAGAGAGTGAGGCATCTCTCAAAGTTTGTAAAGGGTGAGGTATCCCTTGTTGAAGGTGAGGCATCCTTCAAAGGTTGTAAAGAGGGTGAGGTATCCCTCTAGTGAAAAAGGGTGAGGCATCCCTGGTTTGAGGCTCAAGCTCAAGGGTGAGGCATCCCAAGGAGTTGAGTGCTCTTTTGTGTAAAGGTTTTCAAGCACCCGTTCAAGCTTGAAGTTTAGTGGAAAATCTCGAGTGGTTTGCTTGAGGACTGGACGTAGGTCACAAGTGGATTGGTGGCCAAACCAGGATAAATCTTGTATTTGTTTCTCTCAACTTTATCTCTTTACTTTGTGCTTTAATTATATTTGCTTAAGTTGAGTTCGATATTTTACTTTGCTTGAATTCTTTCTATCTTGAGTTGTTTATTTGTGAGTGAAGTATTCAATCTCATTTATCCATTACTTCAATCATCCAATAGCTTCAACGAAAATTGTTAATCAAACGTTTTGCGAAAGATTTACAAAAATATTTTACATACTCAATTCACCCCCCTCTTGAGTATTGAGGCCACTTGGTAACAATACCTCCACCGCATGCCATTACGCTTTTTCAGAGCTAAACTGAATAAAAGCATAAGGAAGAATTAGATGTATCCTTTCGGAATACCAAACACAGAGAGTCACACAGCACAAACAAGACAGACCTAACCACAAAGACCCAAAAGAAAACTCAAACCAGGGCTCTAATACCAAAACTAGTGTAATGCCCTTTTTTGGAGAGGGAACGTCACACCAAACCACAAAACGGAAAACGAAACATAAACTAGGACCCGATTTATTATAATATAGATAATAGCCTGTTCATTTGTAAATGTATAATAATTTGGTGAATTCTTTTTTTTTGTTGTAAGAAAGAGTTAAAACATAATTACAGTAGAAATTACATGAGAAGTAAACCATACATTCATACATTATATGAATATATACTTATATCATACTTGTTTAGATACATCATCAGATACACAAAATAAGCAGAAGCTTTACATGCCCCAAAATGATTACACATATACAGCCCACCAAAAAGATAAAATATCAAGCCCCCAAAAAGATTTACAAATAGCCATCAGCAGCTATCAACAACATTAGCCTCTAAATCTAATGAAAAGGAACCGTAACTGGATCCTCCTCAGGGTCTTCCTCGTCAGAGGAAATCCTCATCAGAGTAGCTGAATTATGAGCAGGGGCTCGTGTAGAGGATAAAAACGAATCCTCTCATGGAGTGTAGTAACGATCACCCCACATATCACGAATGGGCAAGTAAAACTCTAAATACAAGTGTGTATTGAAAGTAAAAACAGGCGAATCATGATGACCCCAAGCCAGAGACACAGTCACGTCTCTGTGGTAGATGCAACGATCTGTGCTCACGTTGATGTGCCAGCAGTTCGGACCTCCATGAAAAGTCAGTCTCACATAACCCAAAAAGCAGTGCGGATGAGACATCATATCCAAATAGAAACTAATCGAAATCAAGCCAAAAGTTGGGGAATTCGTGTACTTCCCATTCCTCACCGACATCTTCAGAGAAACACATAAATAAAAAGAATAGCAGAAATACATAAAAGAGGTGAAACATCCTACATTCAGTACTAATTATGACAGTAAAGAAACAGAACGACGCAAGATGCCCACATAGCATAGAAGGAATATTAATCAACATCAAGATTCAAATAGTAAACAACATAACAAATGCAGGCAGTTATAACATCTATAAAACAACAGTTCCAATCATCATATAAATAAATGCCAAATAATATGTTAACTTGCTATGCACGTGCACATGGTACCAAAATCCTACTCCATGGAGCTAGACACAAATATCAGAGAGAATGATCAAGGAGACATGTCAGTATCTCATCAGCGTAAAATCAAGTGCTTTCCCGAAAAATCAATAATTTGCGCAACAAGGCTTTATACACTGCATTCTTATAAGATCGCGATATAGGATAGTGTCTCGGTCCAGATCATCAGTGCGTTTGCATTGGTCTATCCCACAGCCCGAGTAGAGCTACCAACTGTCCATTGTGAGACATCCGCACCCCGACACCCCCAAGGTCAATAATATAACCTACATTAGTCTATTCGCATTCGCACTAAGGTGTGATTCAATCTCCTAGGCACAAAGGCTTACAACAGAGTCCACCAGACTTTCACAATGTATAATGACTAAATGCATATTCATGTATATTTTACAATGATATATTTTTCCATAACATGCCACAATTTGGCCAAGTCAAATATCAACAGATTTTGATCCCACTCATGGACCCACAATAACATATCATCAAATTCTCAAATGTGATAATACGCTCTTTAAGGTTTATTATGGAATTTCACTTTAATTAATATTTCTTAGGAAATCTTTCTCTAGAGGAATTCTCTTGCATTTTTATCAAATCTTTATTACTCAAATTAAATAAGTTCTTTGCTCAACTTTTAAATCCAATTCATTTAAAGAAATTATTAATTTACATTATCCAACATCTCATTTTAACTTATGTTCTTCCTTTGATCAAAGCTAATATAAGTTATAGGATAAAGTCTCATTCTTTATTCTTTCCATTTTATGAACTTCTAATAAATCTCTAATTTTCTAATCAGCTAAGCCTCTATTCTAACACTACATTTTTTGCCATAATTCACCTTAAGAGGCCGTGAGCCCCAAGGGAAATAGGGATTTTAAATCTCCATTGCTCCATTAATTATTATTCACTTGATTAGTTATCTTTCCAACTTGTTACAAAATTTTAACCATGAACACCCTATTGAAAGGTGCATGGTCGTGTAGCCCAATAAGGAGGGCAAGGAACTCTTGCTTTCAATTCACATATCCAATCCATCAAGATCACTCCAAGATCATCAATATACACAAATAAAATCAATAAACTCATATAAGTCAAGAATAACCACAAAATCAAGAAGAACAACACAACAAAGAGAGCAATCTCACATGGATTCCTCATCAACAACATCAAAAATGTTTCCTCACCACCAAGATAGGTGGAAGAGGATTATCTCCCTCTTTCCTAAAGAAGACAATACAAGAAAGCAAGTTTCTTGATCTCTTGTTGAAATTTTCATCCTACACCTTTAAGAAAACCTTAAGGTGAGCAAACTTTTTCAATCTTTAATCAGACCATGAAAAGAGGAGTCCTTGGTCACATAGGTGACCAAGAAAAATGAAAAAAAGAAGAAAAGAGAAGAAAGTCAAGAACTTTACCTTGGAGCTTCAAGTTAGGGCTTCAATGGTTGAAGATGAAAAAGGAAAAACTAGAGGATGATCACCAAGGGCAAAAGTCTTAAGATGATGAGAGGAAGCAATAAATAGAATTAGTTTAGCAATTTAGTGGAGATGGCCTCTAAGTGGTGTGGATGCCGTGGAGGAGGAGAGGAGAAGAGGAAGAGAAAAGCTTGAAGGAAAAGTGAGAGAAGAGAAAAAAGGAAAGAGAAAATGATAGTAACGTGATGATAACTTTTGTGATTTTGAAATTAGAAATGAAAAAGGTGATGAGTGAAAAGCTAATTTTTGGCTCCAAAAATGGGCCATTGCCGTGGAGTGTGGGAGAGAGAGAGGAGGGAAACATGTTTGTAGAAGCTTAGGGAAAGCTTCCTTGAGAAGCTTTGTACAAAGCTTCTTTGAGAAGCTTTGTACAAAGCTTCTTTGAGAAGCTTTGTTAAATTTTTGTAAAAGTCAACATGATGTGACATAAAGTTGACACTGTTGAAAATATGACAAGCATTTTAATACAAGCTATTATCTAATGGACAAATATTACAGTTAACAGAAGTCAGTATTTATTGTCCAACGGATAATAAATTGTACTGCGATTTTTTTATTTATCAGATAAAAATCTCAAAAAACATAAACCTCGTAAACTGTGTCTGGCCTTGAGTTTAGTAAGATCTCCCATCGATGTCTCTATAGTTCAAGGTTTACTAACCTCGGGGAAAATATTTTGTTTTCTCAGCTTCGCTTAGTGTGTACGTAAAATAGGAAATATATTAAAATATTCAACATTTTCGAAAAAATCCATAAAAATTCACAAAAATCATAAATATTATAAAATGACTATTTATCATAAAACAAAAAATTTTTGGGTTGTTACACTACTCACATCATCATTCCACCATCTGAGGTATGTCATATGTTGCCCCTATGTGTAGTTCACACACTCAGTCTTGTCATTAGTTGCATCTTTTTTCTTGTAATTTGTAGCAGTCTGAATTTGCTTGGGGAATCATCGCTTGGACTTTATTGGGAATTAAAAACCCTTTTAAAAATGATAACACTTTCAAGTTGTTTCCTAACTTCCCGCTACTCTCATGGCCAATCATAGAGAATGAGCATTAAAATGCAGCCTCAAACATACAATCCGTTTGCCTTCTCTTGTGCTAATCAGAAGGCTTCATTTCCTCTATAAATGGGGAATGTTTGCATTGAGGCTAGCATTCCTTTTGTTCTTTTATCATTTTTTAGAGTGATCTTTTTCTAGAGGATGATCTCTCTTTTATTTCTTGTGAACATTTAGAGGGTTGTGCCTCCTTCTGAAACCATTTTTTTGTTCTTCTCAATTCTTAAAGGTTTTTTCTTTTCCCTAACATATTCCTCAGATGGAGACCTTTCTTACCAAGCATAATTGTTTTGTGAGGACCAAGTAGCTGCCCTATATAGGTTGGTTAACATGCATCTGGGCAACAAAAACCTTTCTTTCCAAGCGTATGCAAGAGTGTGTAACCTTTCTATGCTTGCCAAGAGGATACCTCGTTTTTGCTGTAATTCTTGTGACGCATGGAGCTGCTACATACTCCGTCCTCCTCCTTTCCCGATTGTTCTAGAGGCACTAGGCAATTGCCTTAGTTTTACTCCAAAGTGTAGTTGGATATGTAGAAGGGTGGAATAATCTCTTGGAGTAACTTGGAATGAAGCATTCTCTTCTTATTGGTCGACAGGGAAGAAATGGGTGCTGGTTTCTAGAGAAACATTCTCCTCTTAGGAGGGAAAAATGTTTGTAGAAGCTTAGGGAAAGCTTCCTTCAGAACCTTTGTTGAATTTTTGTAAAAGTTAACATGATGTGACATAAAGTTGACACTCTTGAAAATATGACAAGCATTTTAATACAAACTATTATCCAATGGACAAATGTTACAGTTAACAGAAGTTAGTATTTATTGTCCAACGAATAATAAATTATACTGTAATTTTTTTATTTATCAGATAAAAATCTCATAAGACACAAACCTCGTAAATTGTGTCCGGCCTTGAGTTTAGTAAGATCTCCCATCGATGTTTCTACAGTTCAAGGTTTACCAACCTCGGGGAAAATATTTTGTTTTCTCGGCTTCGCTTATTGTATACGTAAAACGAGAAATATATTAAAATATTCAACATTTTCAAAAAAATCCATAAAAATTCACAAAAATCATAACTATTATAAAATGACTATTTATCATGAAACAAACAATTTTTGGGGTGTTACACTACTCACATCATCATTCCACCATCTGAGGTATGTCATATGTTGCTCCCATGTGTAGTTCACGCTGTCAGTCTTGTCATTAGTTGCATCTTTTATCTTGTAATTTGTAGCAGTCTGAATTTGCTTGGGGAATCGTCGCTTGGACTTTATTGGGAATTAAAAACCCTTTTAAAAAGGATAACACTTTCAAGTTGTTTCCTAACTTCCCGCTACTCTCATGGCCAATCATAGAGAATGAGCATTAAAATGTAGCCTCAAACATGCAATCAGTTTGCCTTCTCTTGAGCTAATTAGAAGGCTTCATTTCCTCTATAAATGGGGAATGTTTGCATTGAGGCTAGCATTCCTTTTGTTCTTTTATCATTTTTTAGAGTGATCTTTTTCTAGAGGATGATCTCTCTCTTATTTCTTGTGAACATTTGGAGGGTTGTGCCTCCTTCTGAAACCATTTTTCTGTTCTTCTCAATTCTTAATGGTGTTTTATTTTCCCCAATATATTCCTCAGATGGAGACCTTTCTTACCAAGCATAATTGTTTTGTGAGGGCCAAGTAGCTACCTATATAGGTTAGTTAACATGCATCTGGGCAGCAAAAGCCTTTCTTTCCAAGCGTATGCAAGAGTGTGTAGCCTTTCTGTGCTTGCCAAGAGGATCCCTCATTTCTGCTGTAATTCTTGTGATGCATGGAGCTGCTCCATACTCCGTCCTCCTCCTTTCCTGGTTGTTCTAGAGGCACTAGCCAATTGCCTTAGTTTTACTCCAAAGTGTAGTTGGATATGTAGAAGGGTGGAATAATCTCTTAGAGCAACTTGGAATGAAGCATTCTCCTCTTATTGGTTGACAGGGAAAAAATGGGTGCTGGTTTCTAGAAGAACCTTGGAGGTGGTCATAGTCAGTGGTCATCATCATCATTATTGTCTTTGTCTGGCTTCATTCTTGGCTCTCTCCAGTGGGCATTCTTAACTTATAGTAGTTTATGTACTCTTTTTTATAACTCTATGATGTATGGAATGAGAATAATAAAATTCCTTTCTTGAATCTTGTATCTTCTATTTTCCATTGTTTGCTTTTTTCACCAAGATGAGTCCAACACTCTTCGTTAACCACATCATGTTCATGTTGCCCCTAGCGTGATGTTTGGCTAATATAGAGAAGTATTAAGGTAAATCTCAATGCCCCTGGGTGACGAAATCTGTGCTTTATACAAAGTTGTAGTCTGTGTTGTCGCTAAAGGGTTAAGAGCTTTAATTTGGAGACATTAATGACCAAGTCATTTGACATTCGCAAACGTGCCATAGTCTGGGCAGGGTCCATTCGTCAGGTGACTATAGGTAAACATTTCGGGGTGTAGCCGAGGTCTGTTGAAAAAATTCGTGCTCAAACAACAGGGCTTACGTGACAATTGGCTTTCTAAGCAACCATCATTTCAATTGTTGTGACAGCTATAAAGACCACATGGCGCACTCTGACTGGATAGACATGGTTAAGGTTCTGCGCGCCATGATGAGGGATTTTTGAAATCCAAAGTGTTTGGACAAAATTGTCCCTCAACCGTCTTGAATTAAGGGCTAAGGCGTCTCTTCCCTACTTTTACTATTTTTGACTTCTTTCCAGTGACCTAAGACGGTTTTTGGCAGTCGTGAACCGTAGAGAAGTACGGTTTTGAACGGTTCATAGTAGTTTTGATGTGTGTGAAATAACATCATATTTTGTTCTTGTTTTGCATGCATTTTTAGGCATTTTAGTTTCCCTTTTTATTTGTTTTTCCCCTTAGTTCGGATAACTGCAGTGTTTTTGGTGTTGTTGTGCAGGATCGGCGCTGAATTGGTCTTGAAATGGATGGAAAGCTTGCACGATTGAAGTTGGAGCTTTGCGGATAGCAAATTAGAGCAAAAAGCTCACTCTAGAGAGTTCCACGGCCTGCCTGTGGAATTCCCCACGGCCATGGATCGAGCAGCTGCGTGAAGAAGCAAAAGAAAAATTCCAGGGAGTTCCACGGCCGTGGAACTCAAACAGCAAGATCCACGGCTAGCCTGTGGAATGACCCACGGTCGTGGATCGTAGTACGAGACATATTTTTAAGTTTTATTTTTATTTCTTTTTATGGGCTAAGACAAAAGAAAACCCCTAGGGTATTTATAGATGTTCTGAATACAATATTAGGGTTCCAATTTGGTTTTGAAAGAGGCACATTGGGAGGCTCTTGATCTTCATCTTTCTCCTCTCTTCTCTTTTCAATTACGGGTTTGGATATTTTTGAATTTGATTTCTTGTTTCTTCTTCTCCATGTCTGAGTAGTTTCCTTTGTTTCTAGGATTGGGTAATGCCCTTTGATACATTGATGATGATTAATTGACTTTGTTTACCCCTTTTATTAATCTTGAATGTTCTTTGATTCAATCCTTATTGCTCTTATTCATGTGAATTTGTTGATCACCTATTTGCATCTCATAGATATCTAGGGACGTACTGAGAGGTGAACCTAAGTATTGGAACCATAAGAATTGAACTTAAGGCCTAAATCACGAGAGTAGGTTTAGCCTTTCGAGGATTTAATGAATTACCATAAAGCGTAATGGGTTCAACTTAGATTCAATTATCACGAGAGTAGGAATTGGTTTAATTGGGCACGATTCTTATCTCTTGAGAAAGAACATTAACTAATTTAGGGTAATTCACCTTCAATTGAATTTCAGTTTTAATAAAAGGATTGTCAATTAGGAGTCTTGTATCATTGTGGTTACCCCCAATCCTAGAAGCTTTCTTGAATTTGAAAATCCTTCTTAACAATTTGTTGTTTTGATTCTTAATTCTGCATCTTAACTTTTATTTATTTAATTGTTTGGTTACTACATTCTATTCACTCAATAAACATATTCCCTTTTGTTTAATTAATTGAATTAATTAATTAATTAGTATTCATAGACATAGTCCCTGTGGATTCGATCTTTTTATTACTTGACGACAAAACCGTACACTTGCGGATTTCACACACCAAGTTTTTGGCGCCGTTGCCGGGGACTGTGTTTTTCTTGAATATCAGTTTAATTTTTAATTTGATTATTTTAAATCTTTTTACTACTTTCTTGTTTACTCTTTGACTCTATACAGGTAATTTCTCTTGTTTATGCGAAGTACAAGACGTTTGGGGACTCTTGAAGAAGCAGATCCTGAAATTAAAAGAACTTTTCGTAGAAGGAGAAGACAACAAAGGCAAAGAGCGAGAGAAATACTTGAACCAACACCTATCATGGCTAAACCTGTGGACAATAAATTGCTAAAAGAGTATGCAGCCCCAAATGCTCGGGGTTTACAATCTGGAATTGCACGGCCAGCCATTGAAGCTAGACAATTCACCATACCACCTGTCCTAATCTCTATGATAAGGCAGAACCAGTTTGGAGGATTGCCATCAGAGGACCCAAATGATCATGTGGATATGTTCTTGGAGTTCTGTGAGACCCTCAAGATTGAAGATGCCTCTGTTGATGCTATTCGCCTTCGCTTGTTTCCACTATCACTAAGAGATAGAGCTAGAGCTTCATTGAAGTCTGTTCCAGTGGAAACAATCACTACTTGGGACCAATTGGAGCAAGCTTTCTTGGACAAATTCTTTCCACCTTCCAAGACTGCTCATCTTAGGACCCAAATCACAAGCTTCGTTCAGAAAGATGGAGAGTCATTGTCAAAAGCTTGGGACAAATATAAGGCTTTGCTGGAAGCCTGCCCACACCATGGGTTAGAAAAATGGTTGATCATCCACACCTTCTATAATAGGCTAGAATATTCTTTGAATGTGTCTCTAGACTCTGCAGCTGGTGGAGCTTTGATGAATAGAAGGCTAACAGAAGCTTATTAGATCATTGAGAGTGTTACTACAAATCATCACCAATGGGCAAGTGAAAGAGAGCATAACCCGAGAAAACTCTCAGGAGGTAAGTTTGAGGTAGACAGTGTTGATTTGATTATGTCAAAATTTGATTCTTTGAATAAACATTTTGACATGCTTGAAAAGGCTCATGTTAATGCCATTGGTGCTTCTAACCATTTTTGTGAGATTTGTGGAGCATAGGGACATGTAGGTGCCGATTGCCAAGTTGGAATTGGCTTCTCGCAAGGTGCACCGGTGGAGCAAGTGGAATCATGCCACAATTTTCATGACTTCAACCAAAAGGGGAGGAATGATCTGTATTCCCAAACTTACAACCTCGGTTGGAGGTCACATCCTAACTTCTCCTATCAGAATAGTCAATACTAAGCTGGGCAAGGTAGTGCTAAACCCTCTTCTGGATTCCAACAGGTACAAAAATCTAGACTTGAGTCACTTCTAGAGAATTTTGTTGAGAGTCAATCTAAGCAGAATGAGGAGTTTAGGCAGTATGGGCAAGTTGTGACTGAGGCAAAGAGCTGTCAGCTAAGGTTGACAATTTGGCCATTCATAACAAGATGTTGGAGACTCAGATTGCTCAACAAGCAAGCACTTCATTGAGGCAACAGGGTAAGTTTCCTAGTCAAACCCAAATAAATCCAGGTAATGAACACTGCAAGGCTATAAGTTTGAGAAGTGGAAAGAAATTGGAGGATCCCAAGGGTAATGGGGAGAGTGGCAATGATAAGGGGAATGAGGAAAAAGAGACTAAGACACAACCCTTAGAAGAGGAGGAAAATAATGAAAAGGTGTCTAAGTATATACCCCCTGAACCTTACCAACCCCGAGTTCCCTTCCCTCAAAGATTGGTTAAGGCCAAGCTAGATAGGCAATTTGGAAAGTTCCTAGAGGTCCTAAAGAAACTGTACATTAATGTACCCTTCACTGAGGCATTGAAACAAATGCCTACCTATGCTAAGTTTCTTAAGGACATTTTGTCTAATAAGAGAAAGCTTGAGGAATATGAGACCGTAGCTCTAACTAAGGAGTGCAATGCTTTAATTCAAAATAAATTGCCTCCTAAGCTAAAAGATCTAGGTAGCTTTTCTATTCCTTGTTTGATTGGTAACACAAATTTTTATAAAGCTTTGTGTGATTTGGGGGCTAGTGTTAGTCTTATGTCCCTTTCTGTGTGTAAGAAATTGGAGGTGGGTGAGCTAAAACCCACGACTATTTCACTTCAATTGGTGGATTGGTCCGTCAAGTACCCAATGGGCATCTTGGAGGATGTTCCTATTAGAGTAGGTAAGTTTTTCATACTTGCTAATTTTGTTGTGCTTGAAATGGAGGAGGATTCCCAAATCCCCATTATTCTTGGTAGGCCTTTCTTAGTTACTGTTGGTGCTATAATTGATGTTAAAAATGGGAAATTGTCTTTAACTGTTGGTGATAATAAGGTTGAGTTTGATCTTTCTAAATCTATTAAACAACCTTCTTTTGAGGACTCTTGTTGCAGGATTGATTTATTGCACCACGTGGTGAAAGAAGAATCCACTAAGATTCATTTTGAAGATCCATTGGAGAGATGTTTGGTTAGTGGCGTCTCATGTGATTCTAGAGGTGAGGTAGCCGAATATGCCCGCTTGTTGGAGGCAACCTCAAAAATTTTGCCCTACAAAGTCAAAATGGAAAGGCTCGAGCCAAAGCCTAAGTCTAAAGATTGAGAAGAGGAAAAGGCTCCTAAGGTAGAACTTAAAATGTAACACCCTAACTTTTGAGTTAAGTACAATATTATCTTGATTGTACTATTTTATGTTTTCTGTAAGTTATAAATAGAATTTGACTGTTTCGTGATTGTATTTGATCATTGTGTGTGATTTGCGCTGAGTCTAGGAAATAATAATTTTATAGCCGAAAAAATCTTATTTTAATTATTTGGAGCTGGGGGATCTTACTAAATCCAATTCTAAATATTACGTGTATTAATCTTTTAATTTTTAGGATTTAACTGTACAATAAAATAATTTTATATTATTATAATATTATTTTATTCGACAGTACCTACTGTCTTAAAAATAGTAGAAATCTACTCCAGAATGACCATGGACTCGGAAAAGTCCATGGGACCCGCATTTAGAGAAGCAGTCAACGTTTCTGGCTAGATTTTTTCTAAGCCAATGAAATGTAGTTAACAATAGTGGCTTGAAAATTCTAGACCAATAGAAATCAAGTCCACAAAAATGGTTGGACTTGTTAAGATTTAACTAGAAAGCTTAACCAAGTTAGCTTAAACCTAACTAAGTTAGCATAGGAAGCTTGTTTAGAAACTAAACAAAGGAAACCTAGTTAGTTATCTATTTAAGTTCTAGTTAGAGAAGGTTCTAGAGAAATCTAGGAGATGGTTAGTCATCCTAGCTAACTAAATGGCTAACTAAGTAACTAAGCAAACTAACTAAATGCACCTAAGTGTAACTAGATTGCATGAATGAAGCACAAACTTGGTTTGCTTCTCATTAGGGCCATTCGGCCAAGCACCTTTAAGAAGGGCTTAGTCACTTGGTGACTTGGTTTTTCTACACCAATGAGAAACAAGCTTGGAGCCAAAGCCTTTGTTATCCACCTTTGATCACATCTAAGGTGGTTAAGTGGTCT
The DNA here is from genome assembly GCA_029884605.1 of Ormosia emarginata. Lineage (NCBI taxonomy): Eukaryota > Viridiplantae > Streptophyta > Magnoliopsida > Fabales > Fabaceae > Ormosia > Ormosia emarginata. The sequence continues at coordinate 16,753,481 of JAQQTP010000074.1, read as the reverse complement.
TGGAAGGTCAACAAAGGAGCCACCTCCTTTGTAAAGCTCACAGCTATGCATAGGAGATTGGAGACCATTTCACTTCATTCTTCATCTTTGCTATCACCTAAGCCTTACTTTCTTCTCTTCAAGAACACCAAGAACAAAAATCACCATTGTTACTCTTTGAGAGCCATTCGGCCAACACCTATAAACCACACTCCCACTTCTCTAAATTTTCATCTAACCCAACTTCTCAAATGTAAACACCATTCTAAGAACATCTCTAGTTGAGAGTTCTTTAAAAAAAATTCATCTTGAGCTTGGAAAATCACTTTGGAGATTTTTCCTACAAGGTGAAGATTCTTGTTTCTTACTTCTAACTTTATTTCTTAGGTTCTAAGCCATGAATGATCCATGGTTTATATTTTTCTCTTATAGTTATGACTCTTTAAAATTTGTTTGAGCATGTTAGGTTTCTCTTGGAGGCCACACGAAAACCATAGGAGGAGAGTAGAAGGAGTTTGTCTTCCTTTAAGGTAAGAGGGAGATTTAATCTCATCAACCTTGTGTGGCGATGAGAAAATGAATTGTGTTTGTGGTGAAGAATCCATAAGGATTCATTCATTTGGTTGTTTAAAGCTTTCTTATTTGTGGTTGATTTTATTTGTAAGCATGTCTATAGCTTTAAAATATATTGCATGTGTTTATAGATGTATGATTATTAATGTAGGATGTGAATACCATGTAAGGATTGCATGAGTATTCCAAAGAACACAAAAGAAGCTCATGGCTTCTCCAAGAAAAAGAGAACCAAAATGTTCTCAACCATTTTCTAAAGCAATGATTTAATGAATCTAGGTAAAACAATGAATTTGAAATTGGTTTAGAAGGTAGAAAATGATTTAATGACCATTTGTGAAGGATATGTTGAATTTGGCTAACATGCCATTCAATGTGTATTTGATTTCCAAAATTATTTTCTAAGGTAGGTTAAGTAACTAATCTACAAAAGAATTCAATTTCAATGAATCTTTGGGAAATAAAATGAATGAACTTAGTTTTGGAATATTAAATTAGAAGAATTTGTTATAAATAAGAAATAAAACAAACACTTGAAAAATACTAACGTAGAGCTCACTCATTGAGTTTTGAAGCACGCTAGCAAGTTTCAAAGTGTAACTAATGTTTAAAGTTAAAATATATAGTATTTAAAGAAAAACATAGAAAATATCATCTAATGGATTTTCTAGACAAAATGCTGTCAAAATTTACTAAAAATGGGGAAATAAAAGAGAAAGTTTTATAATATATTTATAATGTAAGGAAAATATTCTACGTAGTTGAAAAGTACTAGAAATAGCTTACGCGTATTTTAAAATGACAATTTTAAGCTACGCGATTGAGAAAATGATTTAAAAACCTTACGCGATTGAGAAAACGATTTAAAAACGTTACGCGATATTAAAAATGTCAAAATATATTTACACAATTTAAAAACGTTTGTAAAAGCGACGCGATTGTGAAAGCGCGATAAAATTTCTACACGACAAAATGGAACAGTGAGTTTTACTATCGGGCCAAAGTGGTGGACCCGGACATGTTGAGGTATAGTACTGTCAAGCGGAGACGTACTATATTTGGAAATGTTGAGACTGAGGGCATTTTTGTAAATATGGGGACATATTGAGACTGAGGGTATTTTTGTAATTATGATTCTTATTCATGCATTAAGAGTTGTGTCAATTTGGTTGAAATTGGCGATTGATTGACGAGATGAATTACACCGTATTATGGGTGTGATAAGCGTAGTGTGGTTCATTTATTGAATCTTGGAGGTGTTAGTGTGCAGAGGATTCCACATGTGGACAGTTGGTAGCTCCTCTAGGCCATGGTAACGGGCAACACACTAATGATCTTGACACGCACTATTCTTAATCGAGATCTTGGGGAGACTGTCTAGTACAATGCCTGTGGTGCACGACGTATTTGACTGTGTACTACTTACACGATGTCTTGGACTGTGGGCTATTTACACAACGTTTGACAGTGTAATAGTTTGGTTGGGCAGCCTGAGGTACTGATTGTTCTTCTGGGTCATTCTCTTTGATGTCTGTGTTTAGCTCCATGGAGTAGGAATGAGTCATTATACATTTGCATTTATGGTATGCATCTTTTTGTTATTATTTGTGATATTATGTATAATGTGTTAAAATTGCGATATTGTTTATGATACTGTGGTATGCATGATTGTGTTAAACTGCGATATCTGTTGTATTGTCGTTTTCTTTATTGCCATGCTGGTAATGATGTAGATTGTCTCACCTCTTTGTATGCGTTTCTGTATTATTATTTATATTCTGTAAAGAGTTTGAGGAAGAGGAAGAGGAGCAGCCTCTAGAGATTCTGTACCCTGAGGAGTAGCAGACGGGTGATCAGTTCGACGAGTACGAGCAGTCAGATCATCCATATCATTTGGATTGACTTTGTGGTTATGGCATTGCCTAGATTTCTTGGTTTTGTGAGACTTGAGTTTCACGGAGGCTCTGAGGCCTGGCGACTGCGAGAGGATAGAGGATCGGTAGTCTACGTGGGGCGTCTGACTGTGACCCTATGTGGAGAGTTTGACGGGGAGCCTATTTTTACTACTACTCTGTATTTACATCTTGAGATGCCGTTGACTCTTAGGCGTTATTGGGGAGGAATTTTCCATACGCCTAGTGAGATCAGTAGTGTGTCGACAGCACGGACTCCTGTCCGTAGGGCTGCGAGACATCTAAGATTTCTGTCATCCGATGATCCATCTGAGAGTGATCCTTCGGAGGGTTAGAAATCTTTGATGTGCACATGGGCACTTTATGTTTTAGTATTGTACTGACTCTTTACCACTTTATTAAATATTTGTAGTTGTAAATTATTTGTACAACTTAAAACAAAATCATATGTATATTATTGTGTATAATAATAGTTTGTTCTATTTCATGTTTCATTGTTATTTTATATAGGGATATTAAATATAAAAGGAAAATTTTTACAACTTATATTAATTACGTACCAAACGTTTTAGAACTTGGGCAATTTTATTTTATTGTATCAGAAATGTGACATCCCCACAAGGGTGCTACATAAAACCCTTCCTTCCACTCTCAGGTATTAGTTTCTTGGTCCCAATTCTTCTTATCCTATCATTGTTAGTGCTAGCTTGAATGAGTTAGAGACTGATAAACTGCTTAGAGCTCTTCGAATGCATAGAAAGGTCATAGGATACACTCTTGATGATATTAAAGGCATAAATCCTTCCTTTTGCATGCATAGAATTTTGATAGAATCTGACCATAAACCCTCTGTTGAGCATCAACATAAGTTGAATCCTAACATGAAAGAGGTTGTTAAAAAAGAGGTTCTTAAGTTGCTTGACGTTGGGGTAATTTACCCAATTTCTGATAGTGAGTGGGTTAGTCCTGTGCATGTGGTTCCCAAGAAAGGGGGGATGACTGTAATTGAAAATGAGAAAAATTAATTAATTCTCACTAGGACAGTCACAGGTTAGAGGATATGCATTAATTACAGGAAGTTGAATAATGCAACTAGGAAAGATCATTTCCCCCTACCCTTTATTGATCAAATGCTTGAAAGGCTAGCTAGGCATATATACTTTTGTTACTTAGATGGCTATTCGAGATTTCACCATATCCCTATCCATCCTAGTGACTAGGAGAAAACCACATTTACTTGCCCCTATGGCACTTTTGCCTATAGGAGAATGCATTTTGGTTTATGTAATGTCCCTGCTACTTTCCAAAGATGCATAACTGCAGTATTCTCTGAATTTATTGAAAACGTCATAGAAGTTTTTATGGATGATTTTTCAGTATATGGAACTAACTTCAATGATTGTTTGTCTAATTTGTCTAAGATTTTGCAGAGATGTGAAGAAGTAAATCTTGTTTTGAATTGGGAAAAGTATCATTTTATGGTACAAGAGGGCATAGTGCTTAGACATTTGGTTTCTAGAAGAGGAGTTGAGGTGGATAAGGCAAGAATTAAAGTAATTGAGAAATTGCCTCCACCGATGAATGTGAAGGGAGTGCGAAGTTTCTTAGGACATGCCGGTTTTTACGAGAGATTCATTAGAGATTTTTCTAAAATTGCTAAACCTTTGTCTAATCTTAGTAAAAGATGTCTCATTTAATTTTGATAGTGACTGTTTGAATGCCTTTAGCAGGTTAAAAGAAGCTTTGATCATTGCCCCCATTTTGCAAACACTAGATTGGAATCTACCATTTGAGGTCATGTGTGATGCCATTGACTATGCCGTAGGAGCTTTGTTAGGGAAAAGAAAAGACAAGAAAGTACATGCAATTTACTATGCTAGCAAGACACTTGATAGAGCTTAAGCAAACTGCCACTACAGAGAAAGAATTGCTAGCAGTAGTCTTTGCCTTTGAGAAGTTCATGTCTTATTTAGTGGGTTCAAAGGTGATTATGTATACTGACCACTTGGCACTGAGGCATCTCCTGAGCAAGAAGGAAGCAAAGCCTAGACTTATCCGTTGGATCCTTCTTCTACAAGAGTTTGATTTGGAAATTCTGGATAGAAAAGGAACTGACAATCAAGTGGCAGATCATTTATCCAGGCTCGAGCAACTTGTGATTGGGGATAGTGAATTACCTATTGATGATTCTTTCCCCGATGAGTAATTGTTTGTGCTTTCTGCAGAGAATGCTCCTTGGTATGCTGACTATGCAAACTACTTGGTTAGCAAAGTTCTACCTCCCGAGCTTAATTATCAGTAGAAGAAGAAATTTTTCTCAGATCTAAAGTATTTTGTGTGGGACGACCCCTACATATACCGGAGGTGTCCTGATGGTATCTATAGGAGGTGTGTCTCAGAGGAAGAGGTCCCAAGTATATTGAGTTGTTGTCATTCTGCATCCTATGGAGGACATGCTAGTGCTTCCAAGACGACAGCAAAAGTTCTTCAGTCTGGCTTCTTTTGGCCTCATATTTTCAAGGATGCTCGAAATTTTGTGTTATTATGTGATCCATGTCAGAGAGCTGGAAGTATCTCCAAGAGGCATGAGATGCCTATGAATACTATTCTTGAGGTAGAGATCTTTGATGTTTGGGGAGTTGACTACATGGGCCCTTTTCCATTCTCTTGTAACAATAAATTCATTCTTGTAGTTGTTGATTACGTATCCAAGTGGGTGAAGGCCATTCCATTCCCAACAAGTGATGCAAAGGCTGTGATCAAGTTATTTAAGAAGATCATCTTCCTGAGGTTTAGAGTTCCTAGGGCTGTGATTAGTGATGGAGGTTCACACTTCATTGAGAGACAGTTTGAGAACCTCTTAAAGAAATATGGAGTCACTCATAAGGTTGCTACGCCTTACCATCCTCAGACTTCTGGCCAAGTGGAGGTATCTAATCGAGAGATAAAAAGTATTCTGGAGAAAATTGTGTCTAGATCAAGAAAGGATTAGTCATTGAAGCTCGATGATGCTCTTTGAGCTTACCGCACTACTTACAAGACTCCGATTGGGATGACACCCTTTTGATTGATTTACAGGAAGCCCTGTCATCTACCCGTTGAGCTTGAACATAAAACCTTTTGGGCTATCAAGCTTCTAAATTTTGACTTAAAAGCGGCAGGAGAAAAAAGAAAACTTCAACTTCATGAGCTTGATGAGTTGAGATTGGATGCTTACGAGACCGCCAAATCATACAAAGAAAGAACCAATAGGTGGCATGACAAGCATATTCTTCGAAGAGAGTTTCATGAAGGAGAATCAGTTCTTCTTTTCAATTCTAGATTGAAACTTTTTCCAGGAAAGCTTAAGTCAAGGTGGTCTGGGCAATTTTTAGTGAAGAAAGTGTTTCCCTATGGCGTAGTGGAGGTTTGGAATGAAAAGCGAAGGACTTTTAAGGTTAATGGTCAGAGGTTGAAGCATTATCTAGTGGAGGAGCAGCTTGAGAAATGGATGAACATTGCCCTCCATGACCCAACTGCAGAAGGCTGAATGAACAAGAGTCGAGCTAATGACTTTAAACAAACGCTTTTTGGGAGGCAACCCAAGTTTCCTTGTTTTTCTTTTATTTTATTCCCTTTTTTTCTTTTTAATTTTGTGTGTTAGAATGTTGGTTCGATGTTTGTCTCATGGACTTTGTCTAGGTTTGATCCTTTTTGAAGCTAAATTTAGAAGGAAAGTGAAGTCAGAAAGTTCCATACCCAGCCTATGGAAAATTCCACCGCCATGGATTGAAAATCGGAAGAAAATATCAAAGTTAAAGAATTCCATAGCCTGGCCGTGGAATTCACGTAGGGCAAAAAAAAAAGGGTGAAGTCAGCAACATCCACGGCTTGGCCGTGGAATGGCCCACAGCCGTGGTTTGTGCCAGAGTGTATTTTTTTAAAAACCACGGCCCCCTTTCTTCTCCTTCATTTACCCATTTCCTTCTTCCCTAATCTCCTTCCTCTCTCCCTTTACTTCCATACCCATTACCCCAAACCTTCATTACTCCTTATCTCCCTCACAACCACACATAAACCACCTTCACCCACACTCTCAAACCTTCTCCTCCACCTCCCTTCCTTCCTCCTTCTCTTCTTTTTTTCTCCACCATAACCACCATAACCCACCATACCCAAACCTTCAAAATCACCCTCTTACTCCACAAACCGCCCTTTTCTTCTATTTTTCTACCATTTCTACCATCCCTAACCTCTACCTAGCCACTAATTCCTTCACTTTTGGAAAACCCCAAATTTGATAAACCCTCCCCCAATTTCATGAATTGCTCTGAAAAGGAGGGGACTTTTGTTGTGTTGTTGCCATTGTGGTTTAGTTAAGCAGAATGAAACTCAAGTGCCAGAGAATAGAAGCAGCTTCAAGCTCAAGGCCACGGGCCAGAGGTACCCAAGCTCTAAGAGCTAATCCTCCTAATCCCCATGGCTTTCACTTTAAAAATAATGAGCAGAGGGATAGGTATAATGTGCTTGTAACTAGACGAATTGTTAGCACTAGGTATATGGATGACACTGTCTTAGATACCTTAGGCTTGCGAGATAACTTTAATTGGATGCTTGAAAGGGTAGGGTGGACTAATTTTCTGAATTTAAAATACCCCACATACACTGAGCTTACACTAGAGTTCCTTAGTTCTATTGAGGCTTATATTATTCAGGGGGAGGGATGTACTGAAGGCAGAATCACTTTCTGGTTATTCAATAATGACCACTGCCTAAACTTGGCAGAATTTAATGAGATTTTTGGGTTACCTGTTGGGGGGAGATAGGAGGCACCCACGTGGGTTTTCTGCAATATCTTTTTAGGCTAATATTTCTCATGGGTCTGGCATGTTTGATTCCTCAAATTGTAAAGCATCATTTATGCCAAATCCTTGCCTCCATTATCTCCACCGTATCATGGCTCATACCTTATTTGGGCGTGGGGATAATGATGGCAATGTTCGTGCTAACAAACTTGTTTTTCTATGGGCTATCCTTAATAATGTTAAAATGGACACAGGCTCTTTTCTGGCTAGGCATCTGCTTAAGGTGGGTAGAGCCCAATCGGGCACAATTATTGTAGGTGGGCTTATCACAACGACAACCCATTTCTTTGAGTATGACTTGGATGGTTTGGTTGCACTTAGGGGTAATTCTAGGATCAATTTAGAGTCTTGTTTAGCTATCAAGATGTTCCTTAAGGAAGACGGTATCTACTGCCTCAGTCTGCATAATAGGGATCACCCCTTACCCCTACCTAACCCCTCTGCTATCACTATGCGTAACCCTGCAAATTGGCGCACACCTAGGAGTGAAGCAGATGAGCCGATCAACGTTCAGTGCCCCCTTAGCCCTCCACCAAGGGCAGGCCCCTCTCATCCTTCTTCTTCCTCTTTTGCAGGTCCTTCGGAGGATGCTTTCACTCAGATATTTACCTCTTTGGAAGGACTTCATGATAAACAGGTGCAGCGCCACATGTTGGAGGAACTTCATCAGCAAGGTCAGGCTACTGATGGTTGCTTGTAAGCCTTGCAGGGCACGGTTCAGAGCATGGCAAGCATGGTCTAGGCCATCCATAGTTGGCATCTGAGTCAGCACCATTTCCCACCACCGCAGTGAGTTCTTTTCATTTATTCCTTCTATAGTTATAGATTTTTACATTGGGGACAATGTAAGATCTAAGCTTGGGGGGTATTTTTCATTTTCATTTTTATTTTTATTTTTATTTTTATTTTTATTTTTATTTTTATTTTTATTTTTATTTTCATCTTCATTGTCATGCATCATTATGTCTCATATTACATTATATCTTCTTATTGCACTTCCACACCATCATATCTCTCGACTTTTTGGTTGATCCTTGTGCCTATCTCTTTTGAGGATTTTGAGATGATATTGATTTAGAACCCAATCTATTGTTTCTTGTGGTAGGCAACAAGCATTGTTCTTAATTACTTATGGAGATGATTTCTTAATAGTTGATAATTAGCATATGTTCTCTGAATTTGTGCTTTTCATTGACTTTTGAACCTCTAAATGTGAGTTTTGTGCCTATGGGACTGATGCACTATATGATTTTTGCTCCTATTCTTTGTGTTAAGTGATCATTCCTTATTGATTTTGTGCTCTAGAACTTAATTTGAAACCATTTTGAGGTGAAATTTTTGTTTGTATGCTTGAATGTGATTAAGGCATCTTAGGTATTTTTCTGGCCTTCTAAAATTGTCACACTTTCATCCACTAGTTGCCCATTTTGAGCCTATTGCATAACTATTATTTTTTTATGCCTATGATGATACATTGTCGGTTATCATTCAGAATATTAAATGGAGCATATTGGGTTTGAAAGTTGTGTTGGGAATCATATGTTATTGAGCCTTCTTTTTCTCAATTTTTTTTTTAAAAAAAGAGAAAATAAAGAAAATCGTAAGATGAAAGCTTGAAAAAGAAGAAAAAGAGAGGAAAGAAAAGAAAGGAAGAAAATGCTTGGAGATGTGGAGTTATTGATTGAAAAATGCCTTTGCTCCATTTATGTTTTATTAGGTTTCTTGTGCTTATTAAAAATTTTGTTAGCCCCTTGTGCATACCTTCCTTTCTCTACCCTACCTAACATCATTCCTTTGGCCCCATTACAACTCTTGAAAGACCTTTTGATTCTTGCATGCATGTTGATTATTAGTGGAAATTTGGTTTCTTATCAAGCTTATGGAAGTGCATTCTCTTTGAGGAATCTTGAGTGCATTGTCTTCACCCTTAAACACTTTGAGTGTGGTTAGTAGAGTGAACCTGATTCAGTGAGGAGCATGATTTTTGAGAACTTTAGTCTCTAATTGGACTTGATTTTGATTACCTCTCTAATTCTTGGTTTGCCTTTGCCTATTGCTTGGTTGGATGTTTTCTCGGGTTCCTCATTCGTTATTGTCTCTTGATCCTATTTCGTGGTTTGGTCTTAGTTATTGCTTGGGGATAAGCAAAATCTTAAGCTTGGGAAGATTTGATGAGTGTGAAATAACATCATATTTTGTTCTAGTTTTGCATGCATTTTTAGGCATTTTAGTTTCCCTTTTTATTTGTTTTTCCCCTTAGTTTGGATAACTGCAGTGTTTTTGGTGTTGTTGTGCAGGATTGGTGCTGAATTGGTCTTGAAATGGATGGAAAATTGAAGTTGGAGCTTTGCGGATAGCAAATTGGAGCAAAAAGCTCACTCTAGAGAGTTCCACGGCCTGCCTATGTGAAGAAGCAAAAGAAAAATTCCAGGGAGTTCCACAACCATAGAACTCAAACAGCAAGATCCACGGCCAGCCCGTGGAATGACCCATGGCCGTGGATCATAGTACGAGACAGATTTTTAAGTTTTATTTTTATTTCTTTTTATGGGCTAAGACAAAAGAAAACCCCTAGGGTATTTATAGATGTTCTGAATACAATATTAGGGTTCCAATTTGGTTTTGAAGGAGGCACATTAGGAGGCTCTTGAACTTCATCTTTCTCCTCTCTTCTCTCTTCGATTACGGGTTTGGATGTTTTTTAATTTGATTTCTTGTTTCTTCTTCTCTATGTCTGAGTAGTTTCCTTTGTTTCTAGGATTGGGCAATGCCCTTTGATACATTGATGATGATTAATTGACTTTGTTTACCCCTTTTATTAATCTTAAATGTTCTTTAATTCAATCCTTATTGCACTTATTCATGTGAATTTACTGGCCACCTATTTGCATCTCATAGATATCTAGGGACGTACTGAGAGGTGAACCTAGGTGTTGGAACCATAAGAATTAAACTTAAGGCCTAAATCATGAGAGTAGATTTAGACTTTCGAGGATTTAATGAATTACCATAAAGCGTAATGGGTTCAATTTAGATTCAATTACCACGAGAGTAGGAATTAGTTTAATTGGGCACGGTTCTTGTCTCTTGAGAAAGAACATTAACTAATTTAGGGTAATTCACCTTCAATTGAATTTCAGTTTTAATAAAAGGATTGTCAATTAGGAGTCTTGTATCATTGTGGTCACCCCCAATCTTGGAAGCTTTCTTGAATTTGAAAATCCTTCTTAACAATTTGCTATTTTGATTCTTAATTCTGCATCTTAACTTTTATTTATTTAATTGTTTGGTTACTACATTCTATTCACTCAATAATCATATTCCCTTTTGTTTAATTAATTGAATTAATTAATTAATTGGTATTCATAGACATAGTCCCTGTGGATTTGATCTTTTTATTACTTGACGATGAAACCGTACACTTGCGGATTTCACATACCAGTTTTTAATAGTCTCTTTTCAGTGATACTCTCTTTAGCTACCCATTCTCTTAATTTCTTCAAGGTATGTCTCCTTTCACCCTCTGTTTGTGTTATTTTTAGCGTCGTAGAGGGTTTCTATCCTTACTGTTTTAAGGTATATTCCCTTCTTTTCTTAGTAAAATGAGTAGGGATACCAGTATTTTTGGGTCCCTTTAATGGCATCGCTCTGTGGATTACCCTCTCTGCCGTGTCGTGAGCGACAGATACATCCAACTTAGCCTTAGATCTTTAAGGGCGTAAAGGCCAATATCCGTAGTGCTGGAGATAGGGAGCAGATGCAGATATGAACCTTTACTTGTTCCTTTCGTGGTTCGCCTTCTTCAATGTCTAAATTTGTTGGCTGATATTCTTGATTTTGACAACAACTTACCAGCCTTTATGGGTGTTTCCAAGAGTTCCATGGCAAGAAGAAGAGCGGCAATGCAAAGGAGGTCAGTTGTTGAGGGACCCTTGGTGCTTGTCCCTATGAGGAGTTTGTACCCCTGGGTTGGAGACGACGTTTGGAAACAGGAGTCTGAATTTCGAATCAAGGAGAAAACTGAGGAGCTCAAAATGTATTTGAAATTGACAAAAGAGGGCATAGGGGACCATGAGTATCAAATTCTGGATCCGAAGGAGAATGAGAAAGTGTGCTCGGGTTGGGAGGCGGACACACACTTCGTGTTTATGTATGAAGACCTCTTCGTTCGACTAGGACTTTGGATTCTATTCATCGATTTCCAAATTACGATCCTCCGTACTCTCCATGTGGCCCTGTCCCAGCTTCACCCCAACATCTGGGGAAATATTTTCACATTCAAAAGATTTTGCTAAGTAGTCGAACTATAATGCTTGGAGAAGGCGTTCTTCTATTTCTATACTCGGTGGTGCCCCCAAAGGGGGGAGCAATGCAAAAGAACTGGATGACACTCCGGTCTAGGTCCAAATAGAAGGTGTTTGAAGTCTTCCAGGACAACTTCAAGAACTAGAAGGGGAAGTTCTTTAAGCTGATGGGAGCACCAAATACCCGTCTGTTCTTCCTGGATGCCAATAGGGACCTAATGTTCCACTTATATTGGACAACCCAGGCATGGAGCACTCCCATTAGGTTGATTGAAAAGGAGAAACTTGACCTTGGTCGAGATGACATCGAGTGTATTAATTTTATAGAGACTTGGGCTCGAGACATCAGGTTCATTTCTTACAAGGATCTTCTAGATGCCACCGATGATTAAATACTTAGGGTCATGTTGGGTAGGAACTTAGTCTGTCTTCCGTCTTTTCCTTTTGCTTTTAGTATCTTTCATTCCAACTTTTTTCTAACTTGTTTCCTTCTCATATTTTGTAGAAAGCATAGCATCTGAATCCTTTTTGGTTGCTCTTCAAGCTTTCAATGTAAGGAAAAGGGGCGTTGGACCTTCCAATGCTCCTGCACCCATTGCTTCAGCTTCATACCCCGAGTTCCTATTATTGAAGTGGCTCTTAATTAGCCAGGATCTCCTACACAACCCTTCTAGAGAAGGAAGAGAAAGGCTGCCAAGGGAACTAGGGCAAAGGATCATGGGAAGAGGGTAGCAACGAAGGAGGATGAAGAGGAAAGAGAAGATCCTATGCCCCTTATTATCGGGCAAGTGGACCCTAAAGAGTTCGCGATGAGCGACTCTTAAGTGATGAGGTTGTGAGACACATTACCTGGAGGAGTCTGCCAAAGACTCTTTCGAGGTTTTAGACCTTAACACTCTGGGGCGCTGCTAAAGCATGTTGTCTTAAGAGGACCTTAGGGGAGTATGAGACGGAGTCGGCCAAGCAGCTAAAGGTGGTTGAGGCAAAAGGGAAACAGAAGCTTAATCTGGCTCTTAAGGACTAGGAGGAAGCTGAATCAAAGGCCCAAGACTTGAAAAAGAAGTTGGCTAACTCCAAGTCCAAACTCAAGAGAGAGAAGGCCAAGTTTGAAAAGGCCAACACCGACCTCTATGTTCAAATTTAGGATCTCAAGGCCAAAGTGATGCAATTGGAAAGGGATAATGTGAATCTAAAGGCAATCTGTATGAATATCGGTGGTGAATAGTTCCGTAATGCATTTGCTCAAGTCCAGCATTTCAATCCTGATGTCTCCTTGGCCTTAGAAGGATTGAATCCTGAAATGCTAATCCAAGATGGTAGCCTGGTGATGGCGGGGGAAGTTAATCAAGTTCCTGTCGGGGTCCCCACTATTGGGCCTTCAACTAGTGTGCTTGATCTGATAGAAGGTGATGGTGGAGCATTGGATGAGGACCAGCAGAGTCCGAAGGGAGATGAAGCTGAAGCTTAACTTGTCTTTCCCCTTTTCCTTTTCATTTATTGTATTCCTTCACCCCTTGCGTGGGGCATTTTATTTTCGTAAAAACAATTGCCCCAGTTGTTAGGGTATATTAAATGCATTTCCTTTGTACTTATAATTTAGTGTTACATATTTATTTGTTTTCCATGGTCCATATTAGGTCCAACGCCCATCATTGTGCACTTGGTAGTCGTTTAGTGGACTTACGAAAATTTTAATCACTCAAAACCAAGGTCCAAGTTCTAATGCCCAAAGCACTTGAGCACTCAAAATTCTGCTAAGGAGTTAGGTAAAATTTTGAGGTGATCCATAATTGGGGTCTTTAACGTTTACAGTCTAGTTCATAAAATCACCTAACACTTAGGAATTTTCAACTTCATAACCAGTTTAACACAAGACATTCATGGTAGGTACCTGATGGTGAGCCACATATGTCATAATCCGAGTAAACATAGTAGCCCATTGTCTTTCAAATTTTGGAACACAGTAGCCCACTATATTTTAAATTTTGGGATACAGTAGCTCTCTATCTTTTAAATTTTGGGACATAGTAGCCCACTATTTTTTAAATTTCAGGACATAGAAGCCTAATATCTTTTAAATTTTGAGACACAGTAGCCCACTGTCTTTTAAATTTTGAGACATAGTAGCCTACTGTCTTTTAAATTTTAGGACACAGTAACTCATTGTCTTTTAAGTTTTGGGACACAGTAGCCAACTATCTTTTAAATTTTGAGACACAGTAGCTCATTATCTTTTAAATTTTAGGACATAGTAGCCCGTTGTCTTCTAAATTTCAGGACACAGTAGCCCATTATCTTTTAAATTTTGAGACGCAGTGTAACATCCTAGCATATTTGGATATATTAGGATAATATATTAGGATATATTAGAATAATTTTGGGACACAGTAGCCCAATTTTGAGACATAGTAACCCACTGTATTCTCAATTTTAGGACATAGTAGTCCATTGTCTTTTAAATTTCAGGACACAGTAGCCCATTATCTTTTAAATTTTGGGACACAATGTAACATCCTCATACCAATATCCTACCATATCTGGATATATTAGGATAATTAGTATTAGTTATGCGACTTCTAACTTAAACATCAATCTAACCCATAACATTTATACAAATCATTATGGAGAGCCATAAAGAAAAGGTCATACATATATACATCAATAGCCTCAAGGGGCAAAGTGTTATACATACAACTTTATACAAACTCAAAGCAAATATAAATAAATACATGAGCTTTGTCTATTAAAGCATATAAGTTATATTAGTCTTCATGCTTCTTCTTATTTCCCTTTGAGGGCTTCTGCCTGGATTTACATGGCAACACAGCTGGGTGAGAATTCACAAATTCTCAGTATAAGTATTCCCAAAACTAGCATTTATACATTCACAATAAATAAATGAACTCATATAAGCCAGATTAAGTTTGCAACAAGCATATGAGTCGTTACTCATTACCACACAGGAACACTCATGTACTTACCTTATGTGATATTCCCAAGCAAACCACAATCCCAAAGATAAGACAATTATCCATACAATTGTCATTGAAAGGCAAATGCAATGTTTCTGTCGTACGATTATGCCTAAGCTATGTCCTAAGATAATGATTATGAAATGTAGTAAAATAATGTTGGTGCAATGTCATGAAACTCGACTATTCCCAAGAACCTGGTTCCTTGTATTATTCTGAATAGTAAGGCTACAACCATTTAACACTACCTAGTAATGAATGGACTCTTTCTACTCATAACAATGAATGTACTTGTACCATCACATAACCATTTACAGATACGTAGGAATAGTAGGTGTGTGAAAAACATGCAAAGTGTTTTCAAAACACATTTAACATCACTAGGTCCACACTAACTAAGTGAACAAACAAAATCTAGTAAACATGCACTATCAGCTCACTTTATCTCATAAAGGGCCTATCCATGTACCTTGTTTATCCTTACAACTCAACCTTAGCTAATAAGGAAAACAATTATTATTCATACACCTTAAGCTTAACTTTCACCAAAGAAGCAACTCATGCATAATGATATACTAACTATGCTAAACAGCTCAGTATACTACACCTAGTACACCATGTCATCGTATGACAAGTGATATCACATGCTACAACATGTTACTCAAAAGACTAGACTCCTTCCTATGGTAATTCACCACCATTGGATTCACAAGTCCTATTATTTTACACACGCACTAGGTACTTATTTATTCCACGAAATAACCTTAATAGTTTCTTAACTCATACTAAAAAGCATGTATAGGGGATCCTAACAAGTAGGAAACTACATTTTAACAAGATACACATCTTGACATTTTTTGGTTTGGTAGCCTAGAAAGGCTAATTTTCATGAATGCACTAAATGTACATCTTAACTTCAAAAACTCTATAATTTTATTGGAAAATAGTCTTATCTCGTAACTTTCAAATGAAAGAAACCTCACTTTATTTGACTTAGAGTAGGTAAAGTTATGCAACAAAATACAGAAGCTGAAATAGGGCAACTAGCTATTTTACCAGAATCTGACCTTACTTTAAATTGAAACTTGGAATACATAAAGAGTGCAAAATTCTTGAAATGTTTACTTCTTATAGTCTTACATGTTACCTTCAAAATTCCACTGGTCTCATATAATCTAGACCTCAGAGCAAGAAGTTATGCATTATGGTGTAATGGGTGTCAGTCTGCTTGTTTCTACAGAATCTGACTCAAATTCAAGCCAAAACTGGTGCTACTTGGGAAATCTAAAATTTTCACTGCATGAATCCTTATATCTTAGCTTTCAAATGAAATAAGTATCAAGTCATTTCGATGACTATTGCTCAAGTCATGCTACCAACACCACAAGCTGTTAGGATTGAGTTTTCTGCATAACTTGGTTTCTAACCGAGTTCTAACCCTTAAAATCAGTTCCTAGATGTTCTCCAACATCACTCATGATCACTAATTATGTCATAAACTTCATACATACATCTTAACTCATGCAAGTATGGATTAAAGCATTAAACATAAACCTAAAAACTCATTTCTCAACTCACAACTCAAGTGGGAATAATGGATTCTAAGGGATCAAAACTAACAACCATGCATTAAACAAGCTAATAACAAACTCACTTCAACCATAGAAATAAGAATCAAGCAACAAGAGTCACTAAAATCACTCAAACCCATTTTCCTTCATCAAGCAAAACCATGCAACAAGATGAAGATGAGAAAGAGATAGATGAAGTCAAGCACCCCTACCTCAACTCCATGAAGATGAAGCCAAGTTCTCCCTTTTGGTCTTATTGGCTCCTCCTCCTCCTTCCCCTTCTTTCTCCTTCATTTTCCCTTTTCTTTTCCTTCCTTTCTTTTCTCTATTTTTAGCTGGCTTCTTACGTGAGAAAATAGA
The DNA here is from genome assembly GCA_029884605.1 of Ormosia emarginata. NCBI lineage: Eukaryota > Viridiplantae > Streptophyta > Magnoliopsida > Fabales > Fabaceae > Ormosia > Ormosia emarginata. The sequence continues at coordinate 16,736,965 of JAQQTP010000074.1, read as the reverse complement.
GAAAATGAAATGGAAATGTCAACAATGACAACTTAAAGGATAGGAATTGTGGACCTTAGTAACTTAAGATATTTTTGTTGAAACTTTATATCTCTTCAGAATACTTTAATCTCACATAATCAAGTTTCTTAACTTCCATAGGTATTATGGAAAATCCTAGGATTCATCTTAATCCTATTCTCATCATGTCCATACTTTTCTATATCTGCTATAAGTCAATCTGGTATTAAAACACACAACCAATGTACTTAAAAATACCAAACTAACTCAGTTTATCTTGAAACTTTAACTACATCTCATTTCATACATTTGTGAAGTAGAAATAAATTATCCATATTTATTTCCCTCATCTAAGCAATTTATGTTATTATCTGAGTCATTTTAAGCTACTTTTCACCTTTTGTGTCATAGCAAAGTGTCTAAACTAACTCAGTTTGTCACAAAATTAAACAGGCATGTTAAGCAAGTATTACGTTATCTCTATAACTATATACTGTTGGGAATTGCGGATCAAAAGTCTCGCAGCGGAATAATAGAATTCCCTCTCAGGATCCATGCGAAAAGGTCCATAATCTGAGTTTTTTTTTTAAAATTACCTCTTGAAGCGTGATAATCACAAGCGAGGTGAATCACCAACACCGTAATAGTGACGATGTCTCTACGGTATCCACATGAACAAACTTGCAAAAGGGAGTCATGCCTCTATTTTCGTAGTGCTAGCTGCGAAGAGAGGAGAAGAAGACCTCACTATCTCTCACTCACTTTCTGTAGGTGCGGCTAGGGTTGTATTGTAACCTAGTAGCAACCACCTTAGCAGTACTATTTATGATAGTGGTTGCCTTAAGTGAGTTTGAGTAGTACCAAGGTAAGCTGTGCAACCCTAAACCCATCTGTCATGAGTTAGGCCCACAATTGAATCCGAGTCCAACTTGGATCCTTATTGCTCCAATCTAGTCTGTTCTAAGTGTGCGACCCTGCAGGTTCTCATGATGTTGGTAGTAATATTAAAATCTCATTTTAATAATACAAACAGTGAGCGGTATCTAGCAACACATCACTGCTACCAAGTAATGAGAATGTCAGTGATTTGACATAACCTATCTGTGACCATTGTTTCCGTGTAGTTTAGTCCCTTTGTCCAGATATCCAGATTGAACACAAGGCATGGAACGTGTCACCCTTGTTTAGTTCAATCTTCAGTTTCCTGATTCCCGAGTAGACATAGTAATAACAAATGAGATCAATATCTCATACTGACTCATTTGAGCATGGCCATGCATTTCGTAGTCTCACTCAATCAGGGGCCCCGAAGATATCACTCCTGTTATGTAGGAGGGACAAATCCCATCTAGGTCACTCACATCCCTCCATATGTATCACGGTATATCTAATAACTGACTTTATAATCATCTTGTTACAGATGACGTTTGATGGCATTAAAACACACAACTCCTCATGTAGGAATCGTAATGATTTCAGGTCAAAGGACCACATACACCATTATCACTATGAGAATCGCTTATGACACTCATGTAACGATCCACGTAGCGTTCTCATGGCGGGTCTGTCCAATACATCATTACTCTAATATGTATCCATGTGTAGACTTGATATCTCATATCCATGACCTGTGAGATGTGGTCATTAGTCTACGCACATACTAGTCTCAATGCATTATCGTTGTCCTATTTGACAATAATACTTGACTAGGGACATTTTAAGAATAGTGCTCTATCCAATAGGATCTCACGATCAAGTCATCCACTTGATGTCTTATGGTATCAAACTTACTATTCTAAGGACTTTATTATGTCTACCAAAAATAACACAATAAATGAAATGCCTCATATATCAAAAAATAGCATAATATAATGTATGTAAATACAGACAAAATGTATTGGCCTCTAGGGCATACACCAACATATACAAGTCTAACATGTTTAAGAGGATGTTACATTTCTCTCATTCTTTTTAAAATTTTGTCCCTCAAAATTTAGTCTCTCGCTACTAGAAGTTTTGATGTCTCTATCAGATATCACACTCGAAGGAAACTCACCTCCCTTAGTGGTATCTAACTTATCATTCTCAATTTCTAACAAAACTTAGATTTTCTCAAAACTTGTTTACCTCATATAAATAACTCTGGATAGTCCTGCCTCTTGCGGGGACTCCAGCTCCTAAGTAGCTCTCTCAAAGCCGCCATATCAAATATCCTTCACCAAGGAAATCTACTTTCCACTAAACTGTTGGACTCATCTATCCATAATCCTTACAAGTTTTATCTAGCAAACCCTCTATCTTCTTCTTGGCTCTACTAACTCTAAAGGTACCATTCTATAGGGTGTAGATACAAACAAGTCAGAAGGGAGTTCAGTCATACCGACTGGACCCTCACTAGAAGAATTCCTAATTCCCCTAGTTTGCCTTGGTGAAGTCATAGTTTCTCATACACACAGAACAATACATATTGAGTTGATTAGTCTCAATATCAAGCAACAGTGTGACAATAACCATAAACATCCAAACCTAAGGTTGTTATGCAATTCTATTCACACATCTCTCAAAGAAACAAGAAATGCATAACACACATCTGGAACTACTAAACATGCCTAAGCATAGTCAATCCATATCACGGCTTAACAAGATGAACTGCTTTGATACCACAAGGTAACATCCTAATACCTATATCCTAGTATATCTGGATATATTTTGATAATTAGTATTAGTCATGCTACTTCTAACTTAAACATCAATCTAACCCAAAACATTTATACAAATCATTATGGAGAGCCATAAAGAAAAGGTCATACAAATATACATTAATAGCCTCAAAGGGCAAAGTATTATACATACAACTTTATACGAACTTAAAACAAATATAAATAAATACATAAGCTTTGTCTATTAAAGCATATAAGCTATACTAGTCTTCATGCTTCTACTTCTTTTCCTTTAAAGGGCTTCCGCCTGAATTCACATGATAACACAATGGCGTGAGAATTCCTAAATTCTCAGTATAAGTATTCCCAAAACCAACATTTATACATTCATAATGAATAAATGAACTCAGATAAGCTAGATTACGTTTGCAACAAGCATATGAGCTGCTAATCATTACCACACAGGAACATTCACATACTTACCTTATTTGATATTCCCAAGCAAACCATAGTCCCAAAGATAAGGCAATCGTCCATACAATTGCCATTGAAAGGCAAATGCAATGTTTATGTCATATGATTATGCCTAAGGTATGTCCTAAGATAATGATTATGAAATATAGTAAAATAGTATTAGTGCAATGTCATGAAACTCGACTATTCCCAAGAATATGCTTCATTGTATTATTCTAAATAGCATGGCTACAACCATTTAACACTACCTGGTAATGAATGGATTCTTTCTACTCATAATAATGAGTGTACTTGTACCATCACAAATACCATTTACAGATATGTAGGAATAACAAGTGTGTGAAAACTATGCAAAGTGTTTTCAAAACACATTCAACATCACTAGGTCCACACTAACCAAGTGAACTAACAAAATCTACTAAACATGCACTATCAGCTTACTTTATCTCACAAAGGGGTTGTTCATGTACCTAGTTTATCCTCACAACTCAACCTTAGCTAATAAGGAAAACAACTATTATTCATACACCTTAAGCTTAACTTTCACCAAAGAAGCAACTCATGCATAATGATATACTAATTATGCTAAACAGCTCAGTATACTACACCTAGTACACCATATCATCATATGACAAGTGATATCACATGCTACAAGATGTTACTCAAAAGACTAGATTCCTTCATATGGTTATTCACCATCATTGGATTCACAAGTCCTATTATTTTACACATGCACTAGATACTTATTTCTTCCACGAAATATCCCTAATAGTTTCTTAACTAATACTAAAAAGCATGTATAAGGGATCCTAATAAGTAGGAAACTTCATTTCAACAAGATACATATCTTGACATTTTCTAGTTGGTCACCTAGAACGACTTATTTTCATGAATGCACCAAATGTACATCCTAACTTCAAAAACTCTATAATTTTATAGGAAAATAGCCTTATCTCATATCTTTCAAATGAAATAAACCTCACTTCATTTGACTTAGTGTGGCTAAAGTTATGCAACAAAATACAAAAGTAGAAATAGGGCAACTAGCTATTTTACCAGAATCTGACCTTACTTTAAATTGAAACTAGGAACGCATGAAGAGTGCCAAATTCTTGAAATTTTTACTTCTTATAGTCTTACATGTCACCTTCAAAATTCCACTGGTCTCATGTAATCTAGACCTCAGAGCAAGAAGTTATGCATTATGGTTAATGGGTGTCAGTCTGCTTGTTTCTGCAAAATCTAACTCAAATTGAAATCGAAACTGGTGCTACTTGGGATGACCTAAATATCTAAAATTTTTACTACATGAATCCTTATATCTTAGCTTTCAAATGAAAAAGTATCGGGTCATTTTGATGACTATAGCTCGAGTTATGCTACTAACACTACAAGTTGTTAGGATTGGGTTTTCTACATAACTTGGTTTCTAATCAAGTTCTAACCCTTAAAACCAGTTCCTAGATGTTCTCCAACATCACTCATGATCACTAATCATGTCATAAACCTTATACATACTTTTCCATATTTGCTATAAGTCAATCTAGTATTAAAACACACAATCAATGTACTTAAAAATACCAAACTAACTCAATTTATCTTGAAACTTTAACTACATCTCATTTCATACCAATCCTCATAGAACATATATAGGGCAAGCCAAATACCTTCATGGCTTGCTTTCTAGGCCTAAGCAGACTTGGATCCTCCACCCATGACCTAGATCCTCCACCTATGACCTAACACTCATTCTTGTGGCAGCTCCTTCCCCTCTAAACCCTAGCAGTCGTGCCACCCCTTCCATCACGTTCCAATCCTGCACCCTAGTAGCGCATCCTCCATCACGTTCCAATCTCGCACCCTAGTAGTGCACATCCTCCATCACACACCAATTTCATGCCCAAGACCCAGATCCTTTCCTTTTTTGATCACACATAACCCCTTAGTCATGAGAGCACGAATTAGGTAAGCATGATTCCTTCCTTTTTTTCCCTTTGTCGTGAGAATAATTCCTTTTTTTTGTTTCATTTTCTATTTCAAAATGGGAAATCACATGAGTTTCTCGCTGGAAGGACGCAAATTCAACCTTATAAAATCCCAAGATGATAAGAACATACAGACACACAGATTTATACTTAGAAGCAACATATATAGAGCGAGAGAGTGACGAGTGACACATTCAAAGCAAGCAAGAATCAGAAGATCAAGGCACAGAAATGAGAGTGACGAGTAACACACTCAGAACAAGCGAGAATCAAAAGATCAAGGCACAGAAGTGAGACAAGGTCATGCAGAGGTTTAAAGTGCTGAAGCAACACCTAAAGGATCCCTGTTCTGTTTGTTTAGAGAATTTGTAACACCCTAAATTTTAGCTATTTGACAGTAATGACAAAATTGTACTGTTTTACAATTTCTGTCTACTGTAAAAATATTTTGACTATTCCATGACTTTATTTAATCGTTTTGTGTGATTTGCTCTAGGTCAAGAAAATAATAATTTTTGGGCCGGGAAAAATCTTTACGTATTTATTCGGAGCTGAGGAATCTTACTAAACTCAATTCCGAGAAATACGTGTCATAATCTTTTAATTTTTAGAAATTATCTGTGAAATAAAAATATACTATATTTTATTTTACAATGGACAAATATTTACTGTTTTGTAAGCAGTAATGTTTTGTTCATGAAGTAATAATTTCTATAGCATTTGTTTGAGAAATATTTTCTACGAACCAATAGGAGAGCTTAGCTTGCTCGCTAAGTTTTGGAAAAGTCAACGATAACGGCTTGAATTCTCTAAACCAATAGAAATCTAGTATCTTGAAATGAACCAATAAGAATTAGTCAAATTTGATGCTTATATATTGAACCAACAGGAATTTAGTCTTCCTTGATAAACCAATTAGAATCTAGTCTTCATTTGATAAACCAATTAGAAGTAGTCATCTTTGATGAACCAATAGGAAAGCTATAGAAATAAGATCAACCAATAAGATTGAGTCAACATTTGTGGCAAAGACTTTTCAAGAGTAACCAATAGAAATTGGTCAATAAAAATGGCAACCAATAAGAAACAAGTTAGTAACCACCCAACTAATGGAGATTAGTCAATGAAGAGGGCTTGACTTTGATTTGCACCCTTGGATGATAAGACTTAGTAGAGAAGTTTTGAACATCAACCATTGATCTAATCAACGGTTGAGAAGCAAACTTATTGAAGAAGCCTTGGATTATCACCATTGATTTAATCAATGGTGTGAGAGTAAACTTAATTAAGAAGCTTTGAATGTTCACCATTGATCTAATCAATGGTTGTAAAGACAAGCTTAATAAGGAAGTTTAGGATATCCACCCTTGATTTAATCTATGGTGGAGATTGGTCTCACAAAATGGCTAGGACCTTTTGTGACCATTGGATGGAAAGTATGTAGAGAAGATCTTGACCCTCCAAATTTTAAGATGTATCTTATGGCTAGGATTTCATAGAGGAGAGATCCAATGGCTTAGAATTAATCCTATCACTTGGAAGCTTCTACCAAAGATCAACCATTGATTTAATCAATGGCTATTGATGTCTAAAATGGTGGCCAATGTATTTGGACAATTCTTTAGTGTACAAGGGGGGGAGCTCACGGTTTTGAAGACCATAATGCTATAGGAAAGTGTTCATTACATTTCTATTACTCTTCTTTAACATTTCCTAAGCCAAAACTTCACAAAGAAATTTTCTCTCCTTTCCTCTCAACATAGTTCACGGCCAATATCCTACTATCACTCTCCAATAATTTTAACCAACCTTATTTCTTGAATCCTTACATCAATCCAAGCATCTTTGTAGTTGGAGTCTTGATCAAAATCATCCATCTTCAAGGAGTTCTTTCAAAGCCAAACACAAAAACTCTTACCTTTCCTCTCTACAGAAGCTCACGGCCAACCACCATAGAAATACCTTTCAAGCTCCAATAATTCTAAATAACCCTAGATCTTGAATCTCCATGAAATTCTAAGGAACTTTTATGTTAGAGACTTTCTCTAAATCATCCATCTTCAACATTGATCTTCAAGTTCAAGATCAAGAGCCTTTAGGTGAAGATTTGTGTTCTTCATCTTTCTTTTCTTTGGTAAGTTTCTAAGACCATATTTTGGCTTATGGTCATCTTTGATATCCTTGAATATTAATATTGTATGTGTTCTTTGTTTTTAAGTGTTACTTGGTGGAGTAGATCTATGTCAAGAGGACAAGTAAGAAGCTTTGGAGGAAATCACCAAGAGGTAAGAGGGAGATTACTCTCATCAATCATGTGTTAGTGGTGAGGAATGGATGTGTGTGTGGTAAAAAATCCATAAGGATTATTTCACTTGTTTGTTTAAGAGCTTTCCATATTTATGGTTGTTTGGTGATTGATATGTTTATTGCTTTGATAATATGCTTTAGTATGTGTTTATGATGCATGATGATTTGTGTATGTAATTAAGATGTGAATTACATGACAAAGGAAAGTGTGTTAGTTCCAAAGAACTATAGAGGCATCACGGCCTCAAATTAATTTTTGGGAGCAAAAGATTCTAAGTATTTTATTAATTATGAGTTTTAGATAAAAGGGTAATAAGTTAATGATTTTGAGGATTTGCAAAGAAAGTGGACATGAAAATGAACAAAGATTTTATGGTGAAGTTATTTATGATTTTCGGCTAATATGCCAAGGATTGGTAAATTAAGATTTTCATGAATGGTAAAATTGGATGATTAGAAGGAAAAGGAAAAGAAAAGATATGATGGTTCCAATGACCATGTGGCTATGGTTTTAAAGGTTGGAAATGGTTTTACTTTATGTAGAATTATGATTTGGAAATGAAAAGTTAATTGATTTAGTACAAGAAATTTATAAAAGGATTTAAGAAATGGAAGATAAATACTTTGTCACTTGAGAGATAAAGATTTCATTGATGAAAGAAAAAGAGAGGTTGAAAGTGTTTGAACCTCCACTTATTTTGGAGAGGACTGATTTTAGAATTGATTTGAGAATTACGGAGAATATATTGGTGACTTGAAATTTACTAACGTATAGCTCTCTCTTTGGGTTTTGGAGTGCGTTAGGAAATTTTAAGCTAGAAATATTGATTTAAATCAATGAAAAGATGATTTTGTGGAATAGATGGTGGAAAGGATTTCTTAAATGAGAAAACGTGGGAAATGAAGTTAGAAATTGTATTGAGTTTGAAAATCCAAAACGACGTTTGGAATATTGAGAAATATTTTACGTAGTTAAAAAATGATGAAAAATGAATTATGCTACTTAAAAATATGATTTTTTTAAACTACGCGATTTTGAAAACGTTGAAAAATCGCTACGCGATTTGGAAAATGTGTAAATATTTTTACGCGATTGAGAAAATATCAGAAAATGGTTGAGATTTGAAAACGTAACAAAAGTGTTACGCGATTGTGAAAATGCATTAAAAATGATATGCGATTTGAAATTACAGTAAAGATAATGTAAAGAACTGATGTGCAATGAGGTATATGATGAAATTGAGATGTGCAATGAGGCATATGATGAAATTGAGACATGCATTGAGATATTCATGCATTGAACAGAATTGCATTAAGGTATTCGTGCATTGAACGGAATATAGCTAATAGCAATTATGGCCTTTATGGTCGAAGAGAGAATGAGAATTGAAAAGAGAGATCTATGATGGATCTTGGGGGCGTCAAGGCATGGCGGTCGACCAGTGGACGGTTGGCAAAGTACTATGTGCTACTTGGCGACGCAGTCCATTGCAATGCATTGACGATACCTAACAAGAACACGATTCCTTTCGAAGACTGGAGATTGTCTTTGGGCTAAGGCTGACAATTAACCAGAACATTCATCTCGAAATTGTGAAAACCTCCATAGAGTGGGAAATTGGTCTAGTATGCATACACATGATCAGTACACCTATTGTTGTGGCATGATAAATGTTCATATGGTGTGACATCATCATTTCATATATTAAGGATATCTATTGTGATGAAATTGGTGCTGGTGATTTAACTGAGATATATGTTTACTGGAAATGTGATGAATTGAGAACATGAATTATGCTGAAATTGGTGCTGGTGATTTAACTGAGATATATGTTTACTGGAAATATGATGAATTGAGAACATGAATAATTGTGATATTTGTGAGTATGGAATGACTTTGTCATTCGTAACATTCTTTGCTACCATACTGGTATTGATGAAAGGGGATCTCACCTCTTTGCTATACTATTTATCTGTGTTTGTATTGTTAAAATTTGTATAGTAGATGTAACGAGTTTCTTAGACTAGACTGGAGGTAATTATTCTGAGTTCGGTGACAACAACGAGGAGTGGCCATCCTAGATTTGATGGTGTGCAGTTTTGAGGAGGAACAAATATATGACGCATCAAGATAGATACAAGATAGAAAAAGTATGTTGAGTTTTTCTTGTTAGTATTTTACCGTGCTATTAAGTAGGACCCGTCATGGGGTTTACTACTGTTAAAAATTGAGTTTGTAAGTGTTATGTTTCCTAAATAATTGTTAAATATTATGTGGTGTCAATAATGTATATCAATCAGTTTAAATCTATTTTTTAGTATTACCTATAAATTTCAGTAAGTTTATGTTTCCGCAAAAAGAAATTTTAAAACTCAAGTTTTACAACTCAAACCTTTTATGAAATGAATTTTAGATAATGAGCTTGTAGTCAGAAATGCAATGCCCTACAGAGGGTGTTACAGAATTTGTGATTAACTTGTTTTTCTTTATTTACTTTAGTTTCTATTCTGAACATGGATCGAAAATATAATTGGATGTTCTTCTATATTGATGATGAAACCCCCGTGACATATGGTTGTACTTGTAATCATTGATGGGTTCAGTGTATTTGAGTTCTTGTACAAAATCTATTTGATGAAAAATCTCAATGGTTTAATGAATTCTGCTTCATTGCACACTATTTGTTTGATAAAAAAAATTGAGACAAATTTGTGCTTGATGATGGAGCTATATTTCTTGTCTTTCTTTGAGCACATGATCATTGGGTTTATTTGTGAATGTGCCTCACTTAAATCAGAATGTTCATGGTTTTCTTTTTGTTTTATCAATCTTTTCCTTCTGGTTTGATGGGATTTGAATGGTTGACATGTTACATGAACTGTTGGATATACCTTGAGTCCATTTTTGATCTTATTCAAAATATGTTGAATTAATTGCTTGATAAGATAGGTCATCCCATGTACTCACAAGGAAGGATAATTTAATTCATCATTGGTCTTGCACTTTCTTTGTTTGGCATACTGGAATATATATATTAACTGTTGAGTTGGTGGTGTTTACTAAGAAACATATCTGATAAAATGCCAAATTTGCTTTGCCCATAAATTTTGATGTATATGCCATTCATTTATGCCGATATATCAATTCTTTCCTTATATTGCTACCAAGTGTTGAACACGTTTTGATTCCTTTCTATCTCCTCTGCATTTTGGCTGGATTTTGGGTCTTCTCAGTGGGGCAACCTCGGGATTGCATGTTGAATTATTGGTGCTTCTGATTTCATGCATGTTTTCTTGCGTGTATGCATGTTCATCTTCCTACTTGTTGAAAAGTCCCCTGAATGACATTTTGATCTTCTATTTTACTAATTGGGTTTCACATATTTGTCAACTTCTACAATGTAATTCTATCTTCAAAAGGTTATATATCCTTCATGGTTGTGAATTCTGTAACACCCTTGTGGGGATGTCACATTTATGAATGCAATAAAATAAAATAAATAAAATATTACCCAAGTTATAAAACATTTGATACATAATTAATGTGAGTTGTAAAATTTTTCCTTTTATACAGGATATCATTAAATAAAATAACACGGAATATAAAATATAGCAACTTGTTATCACACACATAATATACACATCTTTTAACATGCCAACAAGTTTTTGGCGCCGTTGCCGAGGATTGACAATGGTGTTGAATATTTAAATTCTTTTGTTAACTTTATCTATTTAGTTACTTCTAAAAATTTGGTGTACTGTGCTCAGCAACAGGTATTGCAATCTGTATGCGTAGCAAGGGTGCACCCGAGTTTCAAATTGACTTGGAGATAGAGAAAACAGCTAAGAGGTTAAGGAATAGAACCAAAGAACAACGTGCTCAAACCCAACATTCTGAGTTAGGCCTCATGGCTGATCTTTTCTTAAATGATGAGGAGCAGCCTTGTATGATCGACATAGCAAATGACAGAGAAAGGTCCATCAGGGGCTATGCAGTCTTTGATCCCCAAACGATAAATACTGGGATAGTGAGGCCAGAAATAACTACCCAGTAGTTTGAATTCAAGCCTATGATGTTTCAAATGCTTCAAACTGTTGGGCAGTTCAGTGGTGCTTCTACTGAAGATCCTCACCTGCATTTAAGGCAATTTCTGGAAGTGGCTAGCAATTTCAAGATCCTTGGAGTAAGTGATGATGCATTCAAATTGAGACTCTTCCCTTATTCACTGAGGGACAGAGCAAAGACATGGTTGAATGCTTTGGAACCCAATTCAATTACTTCTTGGAATGGATTGGCTGAAAGGTTCCTAACAAAATATTTCCCTCCCACTAAAAATGCCAGAATGAGGAATGACATTACTTCCTTTAGGCAGAATGATGATAAATCACTATATGAAGCATGGGAGAGGTTTAAAGATCTGTTGAGAAAGTGCCCTCATCATGGCATTCCTGTATGTATTCAAATGGAAACTTTCTACAATGGATTATTACCTCCTTCAAGGTTGATGTCGGATGCCTCTTCTGGAGGTGCTCTGTTGACTAAGTCTTATAATGAAGCTTATGAGCTAATAGAGAGCATAGCTGCCAATAGTTATCAGTGGCCAACCAATAGAGCAACTTCTTCTAAAGATGTGGCTGGAGTTCATGAAGTGAAGGAGATAACTGCTATGTCTGCTCAGCTTGCTGCCATTACCAACATGCTAAAAAATTTAACTGTGGCTAACACCAGTAAGGAACCTGTTATGGTTGAACCTACTATGGCTCAAGTAAATTCAGTAACTTGTGTTTTCTGTGGAGGAAGGCATCGGTTTGAAGAATGTCCTAATAATCTAGTGTCAGTGAATTATGTGGGAAATAGAGGGAACAGTTCTTTCTCCAATACTTATAATCCTGGTTGGAAGCAACATCCTAATTTCAGCTACAGTAATCACAGCAACATTCTGAATCCTCCAGCTGGTTATGCTTCTCCATAGTACCAACAACAGCAACAGAACAGTCGGCAGTAGCAGAACCATGCACCTGTAAAGGAATCATCTTTGGAAGCTATGTTGAAAACTTTCATGGCTAAAACTAAAGTTCAAATCCAGAATCAAGGAGCTGCTATAAGAAACTTAGAGAACCAAGTAGGTCAGTTGGCCAACGCATTATCTAACAGACCTGTTGGCACCTTACCTGCATCCACAGAGTCTCTATCATCTTCAAATGATAAAGGGAAGGAGCAAGTTAAAGCCGTAACCTTGAGAAGTGGTAAAGAGCTACATGATGCTATAACATCTAAGCAGCAGGGAACAAAGACAACTAAACCAGCTGAAACAAAGGATCCTAAGCATGAATCGGTTCCACTGTCTGAAGATACAGAGCAAGTCATTCCTAAGGGGGTTGAGCCCAAGCTGATTCTAGAGAGGCCACCTCCTCCATTTCCACAGAGGTTGAAGAGGGCAGCTTAAGAGAAGCAATTCAATAAGTTTCTAGAAATTCTGAAGCAGTTACACATTAACATACCTCTGGTTGAAGCTCTACAGCAGATGCCCAACTACACCAAATTTATGAAGGACATCCTTACTAAGAGAAAAAGATTAGGAGAATTTGAGACAGTGGCAATGACAAAGGAGTGCAGCCAGTTGTTTCAGAATAAAGTTCCTCAGAAAATGAAAGATCCAGGCAGTTTTACTATCCCTTGTTCTATAGGAAATACTTATTGTGGAAAAGTCTTATGTGATTTTGGAGCAAGTATTAATCTAATGCCTATGTCCATTTTCAAGCAACTGAAAATTGGTGAAGCCAGGCCTGCCACTGTGACTTTGTAACTTGCTGATAGGTCGATTGCTTAACTAGAAGGAAAGATTGAGGATGTCCTAATCAAAGTGAACAGGTTTGTATTTCCAATGGATTTTATTATTCTAGACTTTGAGGCTGACAAGGAAGTTCCAATCATCCTTGGAAGACCCTTCCTGGCAACTGGAAGAACATTGATAGATGTGCAGAAAGGAGAGCTTACTATGAGGGTGAATGATTAGCAAGTAACTTTCAATGTTTTTAATGCATTACACTATCCTGATGAAGAGATGGAAAGTTGTTCTGTTATTACTGATATTGATTCCCTTGTGCAAGAGCAATTGATAGCATCAGGGCGAGACTTAGAGCATGAGTCTGAACTGAATAAGGAAATTGACTGTGGAAATGAAAAGTTAAAGCAGCTAGTTGAAGAGAATTTGGCACACAGATCTTGGATCAGAAAATATGAATCCTTAGATGTATCTGCAGACACCTTCAAGGAGAATGTACCCTCTGTTGAAAGACCTCCCACCCTTGAATTGAAGCAACTACCTTCTCATTTGAAGTATGCTTATCTTGGAGAAAAGGAAACTCTTCCTATCATCATCTCTTCCTTCTTAACTTCTGAGCAAGAAGGTAGTCTTATTTCACTTTTGAAGAAGCACAAGAAAGCTATTGGATGGCAAATGACAGACATTAGAGGAATCAGTCCTAGCCTTTGTATGCATAAAATTCTATTAGAGGAAGATACCAAGAACAGTATTGAAGGCTAGAGAAGAATGAACCCAATTATGAAAGAAGTGGTGAAAAGGGAGATCATTAAATGGCTTGATGCAGGAATCATCTACCCCATTTCAAATAGTGTGTGGGTAAGTCCTGTGCAGTGCGTTCCAAAGAAAGGAGGAGTTACTATAGTAAAAAATGAGAAGAACGAGCTGACTCCTACAAGAACAGTCACAGGTTGGAGGATATGCATGGATTATAGAAAGTTGAACAAGGCCACAAGGAAGGATCATTTTCCATTACCATTCATTGATCAGATGCTTGATAGGTTGTCTGGGAGAGAGTTTTATTGCTTTCTGGATGGCTATTCTGGTTACAATCAGATAGCAGTAGCACCTAAAGATTAGCAAAAGACTATTTTCACTTGTCCCTATGGTACATTTGCTTTCAAAAGAATGCCTTTTGGGCTCTGCAATGCTCCAGCAACTTTTCAGAGGTGCATGATGGCCATCTTCTGACTTTATTGAGAAGACCATGGAAATTTTCATGGATGATTTCTCAGTTTTTGGAGATTCATTCATGGGATGCTTGGACAATCTAGAGCAAGTGCTTGACAGATGTGAGGAAACTAATTTAGTTCTGAATTGGGAGAAGTGCCATTTCATGGTCAAGGAAGGCATTGTGCTAGGCCACAAAGTGTCAAAGAAAGGCTTAAAGGTGGACAAAGCTAAGATTGAGGTGATAGAAAAACTCCCCCCCCCCACCTAATTCTGTCAAGGGCATCAGAAGTTTTCTAGGACATGCTGGGTTTTATAGGAGATTCATCAAAGACTTCTCTAGCATATCCAAGCCACTGTGCAAACTGCTGGAGCATGATAGTGTATTTAAATTCACAGAAGAGTGTTTATTAGCTTTTGAAACTTTGAAGAAGGCTCTGATCACTGCCCCTATAATAGTAGCTCCGGATTGGGAGAAGCCATTTGAATTGATGTGTGATGCAAGTGATTTTGCAGTGGGAGCTGTGCTAGGTCAGAGGCATAACAATGTTGGTGTATGCCCTAGTGGCCAATACATTTTGTTTGTATTTACATACATTATATTATGTTATTTTATATGAGGCATTTCATTTATTGTGTTCTTTTTGGTAGACATAATAAAGTCCTTAGAATAGTAAGTTTGATACCATAGGACATCAAGTGGATGACTTGATCGTGAGATCCTATTGGATAAAACATTATTCTTAAATGTCCCTAGTCAAGTATTATTGTTAATTAGGACAACAATAATACATTGAGGCTAGTATGTGCGTAGACTGATGACCACATCTCACGGGTCATGGATATGAGATATCAAGTCTACACATGGATACATATTAGAGTAATGATGTATTGGACAGACCCGCCATGAGAACGCTACGTGGATCGTTACGTGAGTGTCATAAGCGATTCTCATAGTGATAATGGTGTATGTGATCCTTTGACCAAAATCACTACGATTCCTACATGATGAGTTGTGTGTTTTAATGCCATCAAACGTCATTTGTAACAAGATGATTATAACGTTGGTTATTAGACATGCCGCAATACATGTGGAGGGATGTGAGTGACCTAGATGGGATTTGTCCCTCCTACATAACAGGAGCGATATCTTCGGGGGCCCTGATTGAGTGAGACTACGAAATGCATGGCCATGCTCAAATGAGTCAATATGAGATATTGATCTTATTTGTTATTACTATGTCTACTCGGGAATCACGAAACTGAAGATTGAACTAAACAAGGGTGACACGTTCTATGCCTTGTGTTCAATCTGGATATCTGGACAAAGGGACTAAACTATACGGAAACATTGGTCACAGATAGGTTATGTCAAATCACTGACATTCTCATTACTTGGGTAGCAGTGATGTGTTGCTAGATACACTCATTGTTTGTAATATTAAAATGAGATTTTAATATTACTACCAACGTCATGAGAACCTGCAGGTCACACACTTAGAACAGACTAAATTGGAGTAATCGAATCCAAGTTGGACTCGGATTCAACGTGGGCCTAACTCATGACGAGATGGGTTTAGGGTTGCACCACTTACCTTGCTACTTTGCTCACACTCACTTAAGGCAGCCACTGTTATAAATAGTGCTGCTAAGGGGGCTGCTACTAGGTTACATCATAACCCTAGCCGCACCTACAGAAAGTGAGTGAGAGATAGTGAGGTCTTCTTCTCCTCTCTTCGCAGCTAGCACTACGAAAACAGAGGCGTGACTCCTTTTGCAAGTCTGTTCGTGTGGATACCGCAGAAACATCGTCGCTATTACGGTGTTGGTGATTCACCTCGCTTGTGTCTATCACGCTTCAAGAGGTAAAAATTTAAAAAACTCGGATTATAGATTTTTCGCATGGATCCTGTGAGGGAATTCTGTTATTCCGCTGCGAGACTTTTGATCCGCAAATTCCCAACAAACAAGATCTTCCATACTATCTATTATGCTAGCAAGACTCTCATTGATGCTCAGATCAACTACACCACTACAGAAAAAGAATTGTTGGTAGTTGTATTTGCGTTTGACAAGTTCAGACCATATCTGGTGGGAACCAAGGTAGTAGTATACACAGATCATGCAGCCATCAAGTATCTCATTGACAAGAAGGATGCAAAGCCAAGGCTTATCAGATGGGTGCTCTTGCTTCAAGAATTTGATTTGGAGATCAAAGACAAGAAGGGAATTGAAAATCAGGTAGCTGATCATCTCTCCAGAATTGTTGAGAAAGGAGAAATCAAGCCTCAAGGAGAAATTAAAGAAAATTTTCCTGATGAACACCTTTTACTGATTGAAGATGCTGCAGCACCTTGGTACGCAGACATTGTGAATTTTCTAGTCAGTGGGTTAATTCCAGTAAAAATGAACTCTCAACAGAAAAGGAGGTTTCTGCATCAAGTTAAACACTTTTACTGGGATGAACCTTTTCTGTACAAAAGGAGTCAAAACTAGATCATGAGGAGATGTGCTGCTGAGGAAGAAATGCAAGCTATCGTTAGTGATTGCCATGCTGCTCCTTATGGTGGTCACTTTGGAGGAAAAAGAACAGCTGCAAAGGTCCTGCAATCGGGGTACTTTTGGCCCACTTTTTTCAGAGATGCTCAAGAGTTTGCCAAGAATTGTGATAAATGTCAGAGCGTGGGGAATATTTCTAACAGACAAGAACTGCCACTCAACACCATTTTGGAGATTGAATTGTTTGATGTGTAGGGAATAGATTTTATAAGACCACTCCCTATATCTTATGGAAATGCCTACATCTTAGTTGCAGTAGACTATGTCTCTAAATGGGTAGAAGCAATAGCATTGCCTTCCAATGATGCCAGGGTAGTCACAAAATTCCTGCACAAGAACATATTTACCAGATTTGGCACTCCTCGAGCTATAATCAGTGATGAAGGGACACGTTTTTTCAACAAGCTATTTGCTAACTTGCTTGCAAAATATGGAGTGAAACACAAAGTGGCCACTGCCTATCATCCTCAGACTAGTGGACAAGCTAAAGTGTCCAACAGAGAGATCAAAAGAATCCTTGAAAAAATGGTGAATCCTTCTAGGAAGGACTGGTCTGTGCACTTAGATGATGCTCTCTGGGCCTACAGAACGGCGTTCAAGGCCCCCATTAGCATGTCCCCTTACAGATTGGTTTATGGCAAGGCTTGCCATTTACCAATAGAGCTGAAACACAAGACATTTTGGGCCATAAAGAAGTTGAATTTTGATGCACAAGCAGCTGGAGAAGCAAGGTTACTGTAGCTGAATGAACTTGAAGAGTTCAGGCTCTTTTCTTATGAAAATGCTGAAGCATATAAGAGCAAGGTCAAGGCATGGCATGATCAGAAAATCCAACCCAGGGAATTAGTTGAAGGCATGCAAGTGCTCTTGTTTAATTCCAGGTTAAAATTATTCCCTGGGAAGTTGAAATTAAGGTGGTTTGGACCATTTAAATTAGTCAAAGTGCATCCTCATGGAGCTGTGGATTTGTTGGAGGAAAGTTCTGGAAGAGAGTTCAAGGTGAATGGCCAAAGGGTGAAGCAATATTGGGGTGAGTCGTGTACAAGAATGAAGGCCACCATTCATCTTTCAGATCCTTAGCCACCAGTGTGGAGTCAGGCTGAGGACATTAAACCAAGCGTTACTGGGAGGCAGCCCAGCTTTATATCATTTACATTGTCTTTTAAATTTTAGTTAAAATGGGTTAGTTTAGTTTAATAAATATATAAATGCTGCTAACATATGTTTACAGACTAGAGCATTCTAAGCCCAAGGTTGTGCTGGAAAGGGTGGTGTGGTGTCACATCAAGCCCAGTTAACAGTGTTATTGGTGGTGATGTTTGGACAAGCACAAGAGCCCATGTTCAACTGTAATACTTTTTGAATTTCCAAATTCAAGAGTTGAAGAGTTAGTGAACATGGAAAGGTTTCACAAATCGTAGGAATGTAACTTGTCTCTACCCATTCACTTAATGCCACCTTTTTCTCCACCACTCACATCCATCCTTAACCTCTCACCTAAATCTCCCTCTCTCTCTATTAAAGCCACTGTCTTCTCTGCCTTAACCCTACACGCAACCCCACTCGCACTTTCTGTCTCACCTGTCTCTGTCTATCACCATCAACCAAATCCTCTTTTCTACCATTTCATATACCATAGGTAAAGCACAAGCTCAGTCTTCCAAAAAGCCCGTTACCACCATTTCATCCTCTTCCACTGAGGAGACCGATCTGCATTTTGTGGATGAAGAAGGGAGATTAAACTTCGAGAGGGAAATCAAGAAGCAGAACTTCCATATAGAGAAGGGTTTCTTCCTTCTAGACTCCCCTCATTATGGGCTCACGGAGGATGTTGCTGAGCTCATAGACAATCACAACTGGAAGAAGTTTGTGACTCACCCGAGAGACCCTATAATCTCTTTTATGCGTGAATTTTACACTAATCTGACCTCACTATAGCAAAAATATATCATAGTGAGGGGTTCAAAGGTGTCGTTCTCTGCTGCCACGTTGAACAGAAGGTGGGGCTTGAAAGATGTTGAGGATGAACACCTGACTCTGTTGAAGAATGCTGAAGAAACAAAGCTAAATGATATGATGAGGGAAGTCACGGTGGAAGGGGCAGACTGGATTCAGACAGATGCTAATTGGAAAATAGCCAGGCCTGATCTCACCCCGTTGGCCAAAGTTTGGTATCATGTCATCAGAACCAAGATTCTTCCCACCGCGCACTTAGAAACAGTAAACAAGGAGAGGTTAGTCCTCTTGTATTGCATTCTGAAGAAGAAGAAGGTGGATGCAAGACAACTGATTGAGAGGGAAATTATTACCTGCACATTCAAGAAGAAAGGATTGTTGTTTTTCCCCTCCTTAATCACCTCTTTATGTTTGAAATGTGGAACAAAGGCCCTGTCTGAGGATGAAATTATGGACAACAAGGGGGTCATAGATTGGTTGGCTATCAAACGTTTTGGTGCATCAGCATCAAAGGTGCATGGTTCAGTTCCTCCATCTGGGCAGCAGGAACACCTGGATGATGTGAACACAAAGGTGGACCAATGCTACCAAATGCTACAACATAGTTTGAAGCAGCAACAACTCTTCTGGGAATTTTCCAAAGAGCAACATCTGTGGATGCAAAGGACCCTTTGAATCAACAAGCTAAGACAAGGTAGCTACCCTCCCCTGTTTCCTGAAGCTATCTTTGAACTATTCCAGTACTCTCCCCCTGAACCCAAGAAACAAACCAACCCTGTAAAGGAACCTGCACCTGCTAACCCTCTTGCACCAAAATAAGACCCTGCAATCTCTCCTGTGAATCCCACTGCTAGTGAGCACTCAGTGAATAACAATGAAGTTAGTTCTAACTGGACACCACCACCACCACCCAGAGATCCAACACCACCTCCAGCTCAACCAAGCGGGTCCAAGAGAGGAAAAGAAAAGATGGTTGATGAAGCACCAGAAGGCCCCCCTCTACCAAAGAAGGGTAGAATTAAGCACAGAGTTCCCCCCATGATTAGAAAAAAAATAAGAATTGATGTAGATGCTAAGGAGACTCCCACTGCACCCAGTGAGGACTCTGAAGAAAACATGCCTATTATAGGAAGAGTTGGGAAACTCAAGGCTTTCACGGTCTCTAAGGCTCAGCCAAGAGCTAGTGGGGGGGAGGAAGAGGATGAAGCTGAAAATGAAATAAGTGCTGAGTTGGCCATTTCCAAGGAGATTCTAGCAACAAACAAGCCAACAATGAAGCAGATGGCCAAATCAGGCAGCAGAAGGAGCAGTGCAAGATTGGCTCAGCCTTCAGTAAGAAGAAAGACCCAAGGTGTTGTAGCATCAGATGACAGGATTTCCCTTGATCTTTCTTTCTTTAGTTTGTTTTAATTTGTTTTAGTTTGTTTTAATTTATGTTTTTTTTAAATTACAGTATTGTCTGCCCCCACTGTTTAAATAAAGTAGGCTTAATGACCAGTGGGGGCCTTTTTTTTAAAAAAAATATTAATGAAAGAATGGTGTTTGCTGTCCATGTGCATCTGATGAAGACAAGTTTTACCTTACTTCATGAAAAATACATTAATAGCTTGAATTAATCCTTTCTCACCACACAATCCCTAGCTCAAAATGGACTTAAAAGAAGGACTTCTTTCAAAAGTCACTAATCAATTGGGGGAATTGGGTTGCAAAGACCCTTGTCCAAGGAAGAGAGGGTGAGGTCTAAATTAGATTTAAACCTAAGTATGGGGGTGAGCAAGACTGAATGTGGTGTTATAGTACTCTACAACATCAATCCTGTGAGTTTTTGGGCTTCAACAGATTTTGTTCATTATGCATTCCATTCATGTGTTTTCTCTGCAGAACTTGGCTTATTTCTGTGATTGATTGCATATTTCACTGTTGCACACAAACTGACTTGAGGCACTGTTCTTGTTTTAAATACTGAGACTTAAAAGGCCAACCCTCAAGTATTACCCTTTGTGAACCCCTTTGAGCCTAAGACTTTCTTGTTGGTGATAAGCCACATTACAAGCTCAAATTCCCTGAAAAGCAATGTACTACCCTATTTAGGTGGAGTTTAGGACTGTGTCAAAAGTGTTACCTAATTATAGGTCCTGACCACAATGGTTGAGGATAACCAATAGTATAAGTTTGGGGGTGCGGTGCCTATGCAATAAAAAGGGATGAAAGAGCAAATTATCAAAGGAACAATGTAAAAAAAAAAAAAACTTCCCCCTTGTTACCAGAAGTGTGGGTAAAAATACATAAATGTCTAAGTTTGGGGGTGGGTAATTTTGACAAAAATCTTGAACTCCACCTAAGTTAGCTACCTTCCAAAAATTCCACACCCGAACCTTAGCCCCATTACAACCCATTAAAGTCCTCTTGTTGTGTGCAATTTGTGTAGGTGCTTTTGATTGATAGAAATTTGTCAAGCATATGATAGAGTTGCATGATGAATGATGATTGAGTGAAACATCAACACATGACATAAAGTTGAGTGAATTGAGCGATATGACAAACCCAATAATGTGTTAAGCCCCTGTTCTTAGGAAGATAATCTGGTGAGTTTTCACCCTTACATCCAAAAGATATTTGGAAAATGCACCTAAGACTCTGTTGAGAGGTGGTTTGGTTGGAGTTCCTTGCTAAAACGGAGTTGTGAGCTTAGGGAAATCACACACGCACACTATGGAAAGTGATTAAGAAAATGGTATTTTGTGTTAAGCATAATTCTGAAAAAGGCATCTGAGGATTATCATGGACTTTGCTTATACTATTCTGATTTTGTTTTGTTAATGCTTGTTGAATGTCATTACTTGAGGACAAGCAATGGTTCAAGTTTGGGGGTGTGATAACTCGTAGAAATAAGAGTTATTACTATCCTTTTAGCTTAATCATTGTTCTTGTTTTGATCAATTTTGGAGAAGAACTTCAAGTTTTGTTTAATTGAGTAAATATTTGTGGTAATCTGATTAATTGCGAAAAGCTGTAAATTCTGATTTGTTATTGCTGAAGGTTTGATTTAGTTTTGAGCAGGTTTTAAAGGTGTAATTGCTGAAGGAATTGCTCTGGGATGTTTTGGAATGTTGCAGCTTTGGGAGAGCGAGTCACTATAAGATAAAATCATTTCCAGCTCAGTTCTTGCCCACTAGAAGACAAAATACCTGTTGTGTTGTGCTTAAAAGTAAGAGAGAGAATACAATGCAGCAGTTGTGTGTACTCTAGAATTAGGCCAAGGAATATTTTAGTATTTGAATTTGTAAAAGCCCAAAAAGTGAGGCATGAAAGAGAGTGTAACCCTATTTTGGGAGCTAGTACAAATAGGAGTGTGACCTTGCTTTTAAGGAGAGTTTTGGGTACTGTGGAGAGCTGTCAGCTCCTAGTTCTATCTGTAATTTCAATGTTTACGCAGCATGCCTTTATTTTCCATCTCCTTTGCTTACTTTGTCTTCAAGCTCATTATGAGCTAAATTCTATTAGTTATGATTTTATGAATTTGTAATTGTATTGAAGGGCAATCTAATGTTATGGATGTTATTCATTTTCTTCTTTTCTGCTTTAATGTTTAACTTCGGTTTAGCCTGATCAACTAATCTGAATTATCAACTAATTTCGTTTGGAAAAACCAAGTTAGTGGACTTGATTAGAAGATAAAGATAGAATAATTAATTGGAAAATTAATTGTGTTGAATGAGCTAGGAATAGCCTTCAAGTCTTTAAGTAGCTGGACGTGCTTCTCTGACAACTGAGGGAAATTAATTTGAACTTAGGAATAAGAAGCTTTTAATGAACTCAGTTTTTACTGCTAGAGAGCAAATTTCATTTCCTGGACTAAATGTTGTAGCATCCTAAAGCATACATTACCCTGAAGTTAAGAATTACAAAGGATTAGAATCCTAGTTGTTTCCATCTCTGTTTTAAAACACTCATTTATCGCTTTTATTAATTCCTTGCATTTATTACTTACTGCTTTGATACCTCATTACTCCATTTACTTTACATGCTTAAAAATTTCTCTTTATTTTATTACGTTAAATAGGAAAGGTTAAATCTAGAATTTGTATTCAATACAATTAAATCCTCGTGGAAATGATCTTTACTCACACTTTATTACTTGTTTGACGGTGTACACTTGCACATCTTTTAACATGCCAACAGCTCCTTCATCTTGTCTTCTAACTCCCACGTCGCATCTCCGATTGTCTCGTTCCAGATCACTTTTACTAATGGGATGTCTTTCCCTCTGAGTTGCTTCATTCTCTTATCCTCAATCCTTACAGATGACGTCTCATAAGTTAAGTTTTCCTTTAATTGTACTGTGTCAAGTGCTATGACATGATCAAGACTTAGAATATATTTTTGAAGTTGTGACACATGAAAGATATTGTGGAGATTAGAAAGAAAAGGTGGTAAAGCTATTTGATAAGCAACTAGACCTATTCGACGAAGAATTTGGTAAGGTCTAAGGAATTTTGGAGTAAGCTTTCTATATTTAAGAACTCAACTGACCCCAGTTGTAGGCGTGACTTTCAAAAACACATGATCTCCTTCTTCTCTCATTTTGTCTGCATAGCTCTTTTGTCGACTTTGAGCCGTCCTCATCTTCTTCTAAATCATCTTGACTTTCTCGATTCTTTGTTGTATAAGGTCAGGTCCAACGGTAAGTCGCTCTCCATCCTGGTACCAACACAAGGGTGTTCTGCACCTTCGCCCATATAAAGCCTCATAGGGTGCCGTCTCTATACTCGAATGATAACTGTTGTTGTAGGTGAACTCTACCAACGGTAAAATTTCATCCCAACTTCCAATTTATTCTAAAGCACAAGCTCTTAGTAAGTCTTCCAATGATTGAATTGTTCTCTCTGATTGACCATCGGTTTAGGGATGATATGTAAAACTTAAATGTAGCTTCGTTCCCATTGCCTCTTGAAGACTTTGCCAAAACTTTGACATGAATCTTGGGTCTCTATCAAAAATGATACTAGTAGGCATACCATATAGTCTGACAATTTCACCTATATACAACTGAGTCAACTTCTCTAATGAATACCTTATGTTGATTGGCAAGAAATGTTCTGACTTCGTGAGTCGATCCACAATTACTCATATTGAATCGTAACCCTTTCTAGTCTTTGGTAATCCAACTACAAAGTCCATTACAATACTATCTCATTTCCATTCGGGAATAGTTAAGGGTTGTAACATTCCAGATGGTCTTTGATGTTCAATCTTCGCTTTTTGATAAACTAGATAGGAAGACACACATCTAGCAATATCTCTTTTCATCTCATGCCACCATAATAACTTCTTTAAATCTTGGTACATCTTGGTTATCCCAAGGTACATACTCAACTTGCTTGTGTGAGCATGTTCAAGAATGTACTTTCTAAGCTCTTGATCCTTAAGCACACAAACTCTACGTCTGAATCTTAAAATTCTATCGTTTCCTTCCTCTAAAGTCGTTGCACCACCTTGCCTTATCAGTTCCCTTTCTTCTTGTAAGAACTTGTCAACTTTCTACTTTTCTTGAATATCTTCCATTAAGTCATTTGAGATTGTGACCATGTTCATACAAATCTTTCCAGGTGTCAATTCCACAAAAGACCATACATCCCTGAATTGTTCTATCAAATCCTTTTCTTTGATCATCATGGCAGAAACACTGATCATTTTCCTACTTAAGGCATCTGCCACAACATTTGCCTTTTCAGGGTGGTATTGAAGTTGAAAATCATAATCTTTTAGGAATTCCAACCATCTTCGTTGTCTCATATTCAACTCTTTTTGATCATACAGATACTTCAAGCTCTTGTGATCGCTAAAGACGTTGAACATTGCTCTATAAAAAAAATGCCTCCATATCTTCAAAGCAAATACAACAACAGCTAACTCCAAGTCGTGTGTTGGGTAATTCTTCTCATGCCCTCGTAACTAACTCAAAGCATAAGCTACTAATTTTCCACTTTGCATTAGGACACACCCCAATCCTTGGTATGAAGCATCGCAATATACTTCGAATGGTTCATTTGGGTCAGGCAGAACTAACATTGGCAAAGTAGTTAGTCGCCTCTTCAGTTCTTAAAAACTCTTTTCGCAAGCATCCGTCCACTCAAAGGCTTGATTCTTTCTTGTGACTTTAGTGAGAGGTCCAGCTATCTTAGAGAATCCTTCAATGAATCTTTGATAATATCCAACTAATCCCACGAAGCTCTGAATTTCTGTCACTGTTTTTGGCATTTCCCATTGCAGAACAACTTCCACTTTTGACGAGTCTACAACAATCCCTTCCTTCGATATCACATGGCCTAAAAACTTGACCTCGTCCAGCCAGAATTCACACTTGGATAGCTTGGCATAAAACTTTTTCTCTTTCAGAATTTGAAGAACTACGTTGAGGTGTTCAGCATGATCCTCCTAATTTTGAGAGTAGATCAGGATATCGTAGATGAAGATAACAACGAATCTATCCAAATAAGGACGAAAGATCCGATTCATATAGTCCATGAATATAGCAGGTGCATTCGTCACACCAAACGACATTTCCAGGTACTCGTAGTGTCCATAACGGGTATGAAAAGCTGTTTTGGGAATATCCTCCATCTTCACTCTAATCTGATGATAGCCCAATCGCAGATCGATCTTAGAAAACATCACTGCTTGCTTCAACTGATCCATCAAGTCATTTATTCTTGGAAATGGATACTTATTCTTGATTGTGACTTTATTCAACTGGCGATAATCCACACACAAAAGCAAAGTACCGTCTTTTTTCTTGACTAGCAATACCGACGCTCCCCATGGGGACACGCTAGGTCTAACAAATTGCTTCTCCAAAAGCTCCTCCAATTGCTTCTTGAGTTCAACTAGTTCTGTTGGTGACATTCTGTAGGGCACTATAGAAATAGGACCAGATCCAGGTACAAGGTCAATGGTAAACTCGATCTCCTACTCCAGCGGTAAACCAGGTACATCTTCAGGAAAAACTTTGGAAAACTCTCTAACCACTGGAATTGCGTCCACATCTACCCTGTTCTTGATGTTCAAAGAAGACAATAACATGTATCCTTGAGCTCCTTCTTTCAAGAAAGCTTTCACTTTGTTGGCCGTCAAAAATCTAGAATTCTCATCCAAAGGGAAAACTACGGTTTTTCTAGAATAATCTATCAAGACATGGTTAGAAGGTAACCAATCCATTCCTAAGATTATATCTAACTGGGAAAGAGGTAAACAAATCAAATCAACAAAAAAGATTCGACCTTCAACAATCAATGGACAATCCAAACAGACTTTGGTGGTAACAACAGGTTTAGCAGTAGGGGTTGAAGCAGTTAAGTAAAAAGGCAAAGAAGACATAGGTAAACTAAGTCTTTTCACACAGTCATAAGAAATGAAAGAATGAGTTGCCCCAGAGTCATATAGTACAGTTAAAAGATTACCTTCTATGAAACATTCTCCTTGTATAAGATCTTTAGATTTAGAGGCTTTAGCTCTACTCAGGGTATAAACTCAACCTCCTGCCTGCGATTTCACAGTTCTTGCAGCATTGATTGTAGGCTCTACCTTTGCTTGGTTGCAATCACGGGAAACATGTCCAGGCTTTCCACACTTGAAGCAAATGATTCCTTTAATTGTGCACTCCCTCGTATAGTGCTCCTTCCCGCACTTCAAACATTTTGGCGTAGGTGCCGTAGTTTGACCAGTTCTACCAGGACTTCCACCTTGTGGTCGTTGTTGCTGATTTCCAGATGGTCTCGAATAAGGCTTTTTCTGATAGCGATTAGCATTACTGCTTCCACCTCTTTGAGACCAAAAAGGTCCAAAGTTACGGTTCCTCGTATCCTGCGCTTGGTCTAAGTCTTCTACCCGGCGACACGTATCAACCAGTTCTGAAAATTGGTTAATTCTCAATGTTATAACAGCCCTCTTCACATCATGCCTCAAACCTTCTTCAAACTTCCAACATTTCTATACCTCGTTCGGCTGGTGTTCGAAATAAGTTGAAAATTTGGACAAGCTTTCAAACTTTATAGCGTACTCACCGACCGTCATGTTCCCTTGTCGCAGACTAAGAAACTCCATCTCTTTAGCGTGTCTGGCACTTGCAGGAAAATATTTCTCCAAGAATTTCTCCTTGAATACCTCCCAAGTAATTGCTCGACCTTCAGTCTCCAGCAATCTCTGTTCTCCAGTCCACCAGTCTTCTGCGTCCCTAACCAACATAAATGCAGCATAAGTCACCTTTTTATCATCGGCATAGTTCATGCCTCTGAAGACTTTCTCTAGCTCCTTGATCCAAAGAGTAGCCCTCTCATGATCAAATTCTCCCTTGAATTGTGGAGGGTTAGTGTGGCGAAATTCAGCCAAGTTTTGAGCGTTAGCAGTAGCTTTTAATTGTTGTGCAGTTCTCTCTTACTGTTGAGCAGTCTGCTAGTTCTGTTGCAACATGGCCTCAACCATCTTTTGAATCGCCTCGATCACTGTAGTCATATCCCCTCTATGAGCCATATCTCTTTTCAAGTCAAATTATACAAAACACAAGAAAAAGTCAGATGTATCCTTTCAGAATACCAAACACAGAGAATCACATAGCACAAACAAGACAGTCCAAAACCACAAGACCCAAAAGAAAACTTAAATTAGGTGTCTGATACCAAGACAGGGTAACACCCTTTTTTTCTGAAAGAATAAGGAATGTCACACCATAGTAAAGCGAAATACAAATGCAGAAAATAAGTAAATAAAATCATAAATTAAGACCCGGTTCATTCTTAATATATGAATAGACATCTTCAATCATAATTATATAGTAGTCGGGTATTGAAATATATGTATATATTATTACTTACTTTTTTTTTGGTTAAGAATGAGTAATAAATATATTTACAGCAAAAGTTGGCAAGAAAGAAAATCATACATCCACATAATATATAAATATTTATATAATTGCATCATGCCTATTTTAATTACATCATTAAATATACAAAAAAATAAAAGGCTTTACCCACCCCCTAAGATGTTTACAAAATATAAGCCCATCAAAATAGCAAAACATCAGGCTTTCCAAAAAGATATACGGATAACCATCAGTAGCCACCGACAGTATCAGCCCCTAAGACTGACGAGAAGGAATTGTAACAGGATCCTTCTCAGGGCCTTCCTCGTCAGATGAAATCACCATCGAAGCGATCGAATTTCGAGCAAAAGCCTGAGTAGTGGAAAGAAAGGAATCATCTCATGGGGTGTAATAAAGGTCATCCCACAAATCCCTAACGGGTAGGTAAAACTCTAAGTGAACAAAAGCAGCGAAATCAAAAATAGGTGGGTCATAGGGACCCCAAGCTAAAGACACTGTCAGCTCCCAGTGGTAAATGCAACGGTCCGTGCGCAAGTTTATATGTCAACAGTCAGAGCCACCGTGAAAGGTCATCCTCGCATATCCCAAAAATCGGCGTCGATGTGACGACATCTTTAAGCAAGCTCTAATCGTGATCAGGCCAGAAACCAGGAAACTCAAGCACTTCCCCTACTTTGCAAACGTCTTCTAAGAAGCACATAAAAAACCAGAAATATAGAGGTACAAGAAAGAGGTGAGACACCCAGCATTCAATACCAATAAGGCAGTAAGAAAACAAAATGGCGTTGGACGCCCACTTAACATTACAACACAAATATTCATCAACAGTAATAATAAAAATAAGCAGTAAAGGAAAAATAGCAGTAAGTAATAGTAAAGAAAATGAGCAATAAAAGATAAACAACATAAATATTTCAAGCAGTCAACAGCTCAACAATCAGATCATTTTTACAACAGTAAAGAAGATAATTTAACAGTGTAAGTACTCATCCCAGATGGAATATGAGACTGATAATGCATAATGCATATGGTACCAAAATCCTACTCCATGGAGCTAGACATCAACATTCGGAGAGAATGATCAAGGAGTCATGTCAGTATCTCGTTAGCCTTAAAATAAAGTGCTTTCTCTTAAAAATAATATTTGCGCAACATGGCTTATACGTGGCACCTCAACAATGATCATGATATAGGACAACGTCTCGGTCCAGATCGTCGGTGTGTCTGCATCAGTCTATCCCACAGCCCCAGTGGAGCTACCACTGTCTATTGTGAGACACCCGCACCCCGACACCCCCAAGGCCAACAACATGACCTACGCTTAGTCTACTCGCACTCGCACTAATGTGTAATTCAATCTCCTAGGCATGCACAACCTTTACAACAAAGTCCAACGAACATTCACAAATGCATGATGACTCAATGTTCATCATGTATGTTCATCAATTATATGTCCCTCATAAAACAATGGATATCATGCATATTCATTAACAATATATTTCACATGGAACATACCACAATGGCTTATAATCAGTCCTCAATAACTTCATGCCACAATTTAGCCAAGTAAACATCAACAAGTACTTAGTCCTACACATGGACTCACAATATCATACAATCCATCCTCAATATCAACATTTCATATACATTTAGTTCAACACATGCCACAATTCCATATCATGAATCTAACATTCCTACTTACCTATGTCTTGATCAATTATGCAAATGATTGGTCAAAGAACCCTTAAAATCCATGGCCCTCTCAAGAACCATTACTCAATCAATTTCTTCCATCACATTATAAATTACTTATATCTAAATTGTTTAATTCCCAAGGATGCACAAAAGCACCACTTGGACCCAAAAATCCTCTAGAGGCCGTGAGCCTCCCTAAGGCATCAAGATTCCAATTTTTTTTCCATTTCTTGCTTCAATCCTTTAATACTTAATTACATAAGCTTCATTTTGTACAAAAATCAAATTCAAACCCCTAAAATTAGGGTCAAAACCATGACCTCCCTAAGAGTGTAAGAACTCTAAATTTTCTATTCATCCAATCCCACATCATTAAAGTATTCAACACAATCAACACTTCCATGTAAATCAAATATAAACACAACATGCAAAATAAGCACACAAAGAGAGTAATCCATTAAGGATTTCCCCATCAACAATCACTTAAAAGTTCTCTCACCACCAATAATGGTTGAAGTGAGTAAATCTCCCTCTTACCTAAAGGAAGAACACAAAAATCACCTCCTTGGTGGTTTGATTTTGGGCTCCCAAAAACCCTAGAAAACCAAACTTATAAAATCAACAACTAAGCTTTGAAAAGGATGAATCCTTGGTCACTAAAGTGGCCAAGAATCAGAATCACGAAAATTAGGAGAGAAAGAAAGAAAGATGGAAGCTTTACCTCAAAGCTTCAAGATTGTGTTCTTGAAAGAAGATGGTGAAGATGATGGATTTGAGAGAAAATCACCAAAGAGAAAAGCTTTGGAATGAGGATAGTTGTGTAGAAATGGTGATGGTGAAACAAGAAAATGAAAATGGTCACCGAAGGGGGCTGCAACCGTGGAGAGGAGGAAGAGGAAGAAGAAGAGAGAAAAATGTGAGAAGAGAAAATGAAGAAAGAGAAAGTGATAGTAGAAAATGAGTGTAAATTTTGGGTGAAGAGTAATAAGTGTGGGGGAAGCAAATTTTGCCTCTCTTAGGCACCAATTGCCGCAGCAATGAGGAGAGATAGAGGGAGTGAGTGGCTTCTGCTACAAGCTTAGGGCATTCTAGTCATTTGTGGACAAAGTTTTCATGAGAAGCTTGATTATAATATAATATTTTTGAATTAAAGTGGATTTGATTAGACATAAAGTGGATTACATTAGGATAAGGTGATAGGATTTCTAACACATGCTATTATCCAATGGACAATGGTTACAATTGACAGAAGTTAGTATTAATTATCTAGTGGATAATAAAATACACAGCGATTTTTATTTATCAGATAAAAATCTCAAAAAATATAAACCTCGTAAACTGTGTCCAGCCTCGGGTTTAGCAAGATCCCCCGTCGACTTTTCCACAGATCAAGGTTCTCAGAAAAAATATCTCGTTTTTCCGGCTCCGCTCAGTTTGCACATAAAACGAGAAATAATATTAAAATATTTCACATTCTCAGAAAAATTTAAAAAAATTCACAAATATTATAAAACGACTATTTATAATAAAATAAATAAATTTTGGGGTGTTACATCCATCATTGCTCAAGATTGCCCTATTTTTTTTCTCTTCCATCACTATTCAAAATTGCCCCAGTTTTTTTCCCAATCTAAATGCTCTAACTTTTGCTTAGGCCGCCCTCGCAAGTTTTCGACCTAATGAGCCCATTTTTTTTTTCTTTTCTTTGCTTTCCTTTTTTCCTTCTTTTTTTTTCTTCTTTTTCTTTAGGAAAGAACATTTGGACATGAACCTAAATTTTGTAAAAACATGTCATTAAATCAAGGACTTGAGATTTTTTTTTGACACATCATCAGGTCATGAACCTAAAATTTTGTAAAAGCCACCAAGCCAAGGACTTGGATTTTGTTGTTGTTTTTTTTTTTACATCTAATCAGGCCATGGACCTGGAGCTTTGTAAAGCCATCAAGCCGAGGACTTAGAATTTTTTATTTTGACACACCATCAGACCATGGATCTGGAATCTTGTGAAAGTCATCAAGTTAAGGACTTAGAATTTTTTTTTCAAACTTTGTCTGTTCTTCTATAGTGAAGCTTGGCGTGAAAGCCATAGACATCACTTTCACGAGCTGTTGTAGCTCATTGTCTTTTGATCATGAAAAGATGTTGCAATGTTCATTCCTACAACTCAAAATCTAAAGATCATGTCAACATGATGTCAAAATCTTTCACTTGCATTCTCGATGCTAATTGCTTTTCTCGATAAATTTTGATCCATCAAACCCGGGCGTAGGCTCTCGCAAACTAGGGCTTATCAACTTGTTTCAAATTCATTAGGAATCTTCAAACATTGAGTATCTTTCCTTTCATGTTTGATCATCGGCACACAGTCTCTCTCTTCTTCCTAGCTCTCTTCAAAATCTTCACTTCCATTTCTTTTTTTTTTTGGTACCTCTTATTTTTGGGTCATTCCTTGAGATAACATTTCCCCTTCAATTGGAACTTACAAGTTCTTTTTAGTCTGAATTGTTCATCAGGGAGTTACCATTAGATGGTCATAAGGTTCACCTTACCTGAAGCATTACGTAATAGACAAACATGAATTCAAAAGTACAATAGGAAAGAAGTGAACCACTTCTAGATTGGACTTGGAAGTTTCACTACACAAACAATGGTATAGGATTCAAAGAGGTGTTGCCTAAGTATGGATTGGTTCGACCTTTATGAAAATGATCTTTAGTTGCCCGCTTGACATTATGATCAACGATTTCCTTCTACTGAGCATCTACACCAAGCCAAGTTGAACCAAAGAGAATTTTGGCCCAATCTAGGACTGAATTGAATAGGACAAAAGTGTTGGGAATTTGCGGATCAAAAGTCTCGCAGCGGAATAACAGAATTCCCTCTCAGGATCCATGCGAAAAATCCATAATCCGAGTTTTTAAATTTTTTTACCTCTTGAAGCGTGATAGACACAAGCGAGGTGAATCACCAACACCGTAATAGCGACGATGTTTCTGCGGTATCCACACGAACAGACTTGCAAAAGGAGTCACGCCTCTGTTTTCGTAGTGCTAGCTGCGAAGAGAGGAGAAGAAGACCTCACTATCTCTCACTCACTTTCTGTAGGTGCGGCTAGGGTTGTGATGTAACCTAGTAGCAGCCCCTTTAGCAGTATTATTTATAACAAAGGCTGCCTTAAGTGAGTGTGAGCAGTAGCAAGGTAAGTGGTGCAACCCTAAACCCATCTGTCATGAGTTAGGCCCACAGTTGAATCCGAGTCCAACTTGGATTCTGATTACTCCAATTTAGTCTGTTCTAAGTGTGCGACCTGCGGGTTCTCATGACGTTGGCGTAATATTAAAATCTCATTTTAATATTACAAACATAGTGAGCGGTATCTAGCAACACATCATTGCTACCCAAGTAATGAGAATGTCAGTGATTTGACATAACCTATCTGTGACCAATGTTTCCGTGTAGTTTAGTCCCTTTGTCCAGATATCCAGATTGAACACAAGGCATGGAATGTGTCACCCTTGTTTAGTTCAATCTTCAGTTTCCTGATTCCCGAGTAGACATAGTAATAGCAAATAAGATCAATATCTCATATTGACTTATTTGAGCATGGCCATGCATTTCGTAGTCTCACTCAATCAGGGGGCCCGAAGATATCGCTCCTGTTATGTAGGAGGGACAAATCCCATCTAGGTCACTCACATTCCTCCACATGTATTGCGGCATGTCTAATAACCAATGTTATAATCATCTTGTTACGAGATGACGTTTGATGGCATTAAAACACACAACTCCTCATGTAGGAATCGTAGTGATTTCAGGTCAAAGGACTACATACACTATTATCACTATGAGAATCGCTTATGACACTCACGTAACGATCCACGTAGCGTTCTCATGGCGGGTCTGTCTAATACATCATTACTCTAATATGTATCCATGTGTAGACTTGATATCTCATATCCATGACCCGTGAGATGTGGTCATCAGTCTACGCACATACTAGCCTCAATGTATTATTGTTGTCCTAATTAACAATAATACTTGACTAGGGACATTTAAGAATAGTATTTTATCCAATAGGATCTCACGATCAAGTCATCCACTTGATGTCCTATGGTATCAAACTTACTATTCTAAGGACTTTATTATGTCTACCAAAAAGAACACAATAAATGAAATGCCTCATATAAAATAACATAATATAATGTATGTAAATACAAACAAAATGTATTGGCCACTAGGGCATATACCAACAATCTCCCACTTGCACTAGAGCCAATCAAGCATATTTCTAATGCCTAAAGACCTAGTGTGACCCTCATGCTTCATTGTGCAAGAGGCTTCGTCATGGATCAAGAATGTTATCATCGGTTGGTACTTTGCATATCTTCACATCTCCTCTATCGATGATTTCTCGAATGAGATGGAAGCGCCTAAGTATATGTTTGGATCGGTGAGAGATCTGGGCTCCTTAGCTTGTGCAATGGCTCCATTATTATCACAATAGAGGTCCTTTGGGTCCACAATGCTAGGAACTACACCAAGCTCAATAATGAACTTTCTAATCCAAACGGTCCTCCTTTCTTTGCATTGGAGGCAACAATATACTCACCTCCGTGGTAGAATCGCCGATTGTCTCCTGCTTTGAACTCTTCCACTCACGGCCCCACCATTCGGGCAATAAACAAAACCCGATTGCGATCTAGGAGTCGTCCTTATCGGTTTGGAAGCTAGCATCGGTGTAACCCTTTACTACTAGTTCCTCTTCGGCTCCATATACCAAAAACGAATCCTTAGTTCTTCTCAAGTACTTAAGGATGTTCTTGACAAACACTCCGGTGACTCTCACCGGATCGGGCCTAGTACACCTTTCGTCATGCTCAAAGCATACGAGATATCTGGTCGAGTACATAACATGGCATACATGATAGATCCAATTGCAGATGCATATGGAATCTTACTCATGCGATCCCTCTCATCCTGGGTGGAAGGGGATTGAGCCTTAGATAGGCTTATACCATGCGACATAGGCAAGAGTCCTTTCTTGGATTCATGCATGTTAAAACGTCTTAACACTTTGTCTATGTATGTACTCTGACTTAGGCCAAGCAATCTCTGCGACCTATCTCTATAGATCCTGATACCTAATACATAGGTGGCTTCGCCTAAGTCCTTCATAGAAAAGCACTTCCCTAACCAAGTCTTTACGGACTGTAGGGTAGGGATGTCATTTCCAATTAGTAGTATGTCATCTACATACAATACTAGAAAGACAACTGTGCTCCCACTAACCTTCTTGTAGACACAAGATTCTTCTTCATTTTTGATAAAACCAAACTGTTTGATTGTATCATCAAAACGAAGATTCCAGCTTCTGGAAGCTTGCTTCAATCCATAAATAGATCGTTGCAACTTGCATACCTTTGTAGCATCCTGTGGAGTGGCAAAACCCTCAGGTTGTGTCATGTACACATCCTCGAGAAGATTTCCATTAAGGAAAGCAGTTTTGACATCCATTTGCCGATTTCATAATCATGGTATGCTTTGCAATAGCAAGCAAGATCCGAACAAATTTAAGCATCGCAACCGGGAAAAAGTCTCATCATAGTCTACACCATGAATTTGCTTGAAACCTTTAGCCACCAATCGCGCCTTAAAGGTATGCACATTACCATCCATGTCGGTTTTCTTCTTAAAAACCCACTTGCACCCAATGGGTTTTATCCCTTCAGGTGGGTCAACCAAGGTCCATACCGGTTTGGTATACATGGATTCCATTTCGATCTCATGGCCTCAAGCCATTTTTCGGTCTCGGCCCAATAATGGCTTCCCGGTAAGTCACGGGCTCATCTTGATCTATGAGTAATACGTCACCTTGTTGAGTCATGAGAAATTCATATCTCTCTGGTTGACGACGTATCCTGCTAGACCTACGCGAGTC
The DNA here is from genome assembly GCA_029884605.1 of Ormosia emarginata. Classification (NCBI taxonomy): domain Eukaryota; kingdom Viridiplantae; phylum Streptophyta; class Magnoliopsida; order Fabales; family Fabaceae; genus Ormosia; species Ormosia emarginata. The sequence continues at coordinate 16,701,515 of JAQQTP010000074.1, read as the reverse complement.
TTGTGCTACTAGAGCAGATTGTGGTTCCACAACGATTTGTGGAGGCTGCTCTATTTCCACCATTGGTTCGCTGCTACTTTGTGAACTTTGAATTTCTTCAAGTTCTACTTTCCTCCCACGATTCCTTTGGAGATAAACTCCTTTTCTAGGAATACAACAGCCGTGCGACAAACACTTTGCCCTCGGCAGATTATAGAAATAGTATCCCTTGGTTTCCTTAGGATACCCCACAAAGAAGCATTTATCGATTTTGGGCCAAGCTTATCGAAACTTGACGTTTCACATAAGCTTTGCAACCCCAAATCTTCATAAAAGACATACTTGGGTCTTCTCCCGGTCCACATCTCATATGGTGTCTTGTTGAACCGTCTTAGATGGAACACGGTTAAGTGTGAAAGCTGTCATTAACGAGCATGTCCCCGAAGGAGCCTGGAAGGTCTGCATGACTCATCATGGATCGAACCATGTCCAACAAGGTCCTGTTCTCCTTTCGAAACACCATTCCATTGTGGTGTTCCGGAGGAGTGAGTTGAGATATTATCCCACACTCTTTCAGATGATCATCAAACTGTTGGCTTAAGTATTCACCTCCTCGATCTGATCGAAGGATTTTAATACTCTTGCCAAGTTGGTTTTGTACTTCATTCTTGAACTCTTTGAACTTTTCAAAGGATTCGATTTGTGCTTCATAAGATATACAAATCCATATCTACCGAAATCATCGGTAAATGTAATGAAGTATTGAAAACCGCCTCTAGCTAGTGTGTTTAGTGGCCCACATACATCACTATGTATGAGGCCCAAAAGATCACTAGCCCTTTCACCTTGTCCAGTGAATGGGGCCTTAGTCATCTTTCCCAATAAACAAGATTCACATGTCTCATATGATTCGTAATCAAACGAGTCCAAGAATCCATCTTTATGGAGTTTGGAAATGCGTTTCTCATTTATATGGCCCAAACGACAATGCCAGAGATAAGTCGGGTTCATATCATTTGACTTGAACCTCTTTGTATTTACGTTATAAATGGGCATTTCGAGATCAAGGACATAAAGTCCATTACTCAAATGTGCACTACCATAGAAAATATCATTCAAATAAAGAGAACAACTTTTGTTCTTAATTATAAAAGTAAAACCCTTCTTGTCCAAACAAGAAACAGAAATGATATTCCTGCTAATAGCAGGCACAAAATAACAATGATCCAATTCAATAACAAGCCCAATTGGCAAAGCTAATAAATAAGTCCCTACGACTAGTGCAGCAACCTTTGCTCCATTTCCCACTCGTAGGTCGACTTCGCCCTTAGTCAATGGTCTACTGCTCTTTAGATCCTGCACATTTACACAAATGTGAGATCCACATCCAGTATCTAATACCCATGATGCAGAAGTAGATAAATTGACTTCTATAACAAAAATACCTGAAGTGGAAGTCTCACTTCCTTCTTCTTCTTTGAGCTCCTCTAGGTACTTGGCACAGTTCCTCTTCCAATGTCCGGTCGACCGCGGTGGAAGCATGTACCTTCCTTAGCCACTCCACCCACTTGGTTTCAAGCTAGAAGTGCTAGGCTTGGACTTTTCCTTGCCCTTACCCTTCCACTTGTCCCGGGGCTTTTTCTCGATGTTTCTTGCCCTTATTCTTATGGACCATCATTATGGCCTTTCCTTTGCCTTTGTTTATGTTACTGCGCCTCAGCTCAACATGCTTAGCAGCTCTGTAGTGGTTTGTCAATTTCATTCATGTTGTAGTTCATGACAAATTGACTAAAACTATCCGACAATGATTGCAGGACTAAGTCAGTGGCCAACTCTTGGCCCATAGGAAAACCGAGTCTCTCAAGGTTTTCAATGTACCCAATCATCTTGAGTACATGAGCACCAACAGGGCTTCCTCTACCAAATTACACTTTGAAAGAGTGCTTTGGAGACCTCATATCTCTCATGTCTAGCCTGCTCTTGATAAAGCTTTTTGAGGTGTACGATCATATCGTATGCTTCCATGTTCTCATGTTGCTTTTGGAGCTCAGAGTTCATGGTGGCTAGCATTAGACATCCAATGTCCAAGGCATCATCTTGATGTTTCTTATAAGCATCTCTTTCAGCTCTAGGGGCATTAGCAGCAGGTGGTTCAGGAATAGGTTGTTCTAAAACATACAACTTTTTCTCTTACTTGAGGACAATCCTCAAGTTCCTGTACCAGTCTAGGAAATTTGTCCCAGACAACTTGTCCTTCTCAAGGACCGATCGCAATGATAAGTTACTTGATGTGTTTGTTGCCATGGTAATCTATCAACAGAAATATGCAAAATATAAGTATTATGCTATAAACATATTTAACAAGGTCTTTTAATTAAATACGTCTCCCACTATTTTATTCAAATCAATGACCCTCAGCATTGACTTGGAAAATCCCATTGGAAGATTTCCTAGTGGGCCAAGATCCATATTTCACCTAGTTTTGAGTCAGCTTTGGCTGATCGCCCAAAATTTAGTTATTTAGGTAGGAAACTCTTTCCAATTACATCACATGCAACTCTTGGATAGTTGGGTGAATAACACTTATTCTAATCCATCTAATGGACTAAAGCCCAACTTCATGCCTCTAAGCCTTCAATCCTATTGAAATGGCCTAGTTAAGTCAAACCCAATGGTTGACAATTGGATATTACTATTATCCTATCGCATCTTACTAATATAGATAAAGGCACCCTGCTTTGGCAGACCTACACTTGATTGATATTAGTCTTGACGAGTGTCACGCATTGGAAGGCATCACATAATGACTTAATATTTTCTTTGAGGGAATTTTATTATTAGATCTCACCATTTATTAAACTTGTTTAATATACCATAAACATAATCCATGCATCTCATACATATAAAAGCATATAATAAATGTGACATGGTTATGGCCTCTAAGAGAGTAGCATTAATTAATGCCAGCTTCACCAAGCGTCTCCCACCAACGTCCTCACTTGATGTCGTCTCCTTGTCTCCACATGAAGATTACATTATAGAAACCTCTTTTACATTCGAGGGGAGTTAGATGAGAAGAGAATGTACAATCAGAATGTAGAGAGAAAGGCACGACACGCAGGTCGTATTTAAAATAACCAAAAAGCATAAAATAAAGACTAAGGCCATAACCATGCACCATGTATCTCTAAGAATACATAAACACAAAGCAATAACACATTATTATTTTGCGAATTATAAAAACAGTTTTGAATATTGCACTTTCGAATATCACACACCACGAAACGGGGTTCGGGGCAGTGCCCCGACGGGGGTCCCGCAGCAGAATAACAGCGGAATAACAGAATTCCCTCTCAGGATCCATGCGAAAAATCCATAATCCGAGTTTTTAAATTTTTTACCTCTTGAAGCGTGATAGACACAAGCGAGGTGAATCACCAACACCGTAATAGCGACGATGTTTCTGCGGTATCCACACGAACAGACTTGCAAAAGGAGTCACGCCTCTGTTTTCGTAGTGCTAGCTGCGAAGAGAGGAGAAGAAGACCTCACTATCTCTCACTCACTTTCTGTAGGTGCGGCTAGGGTTGTGATGTAACCTAGTAGCAGCCCCTTTAGCAGTATTATTTATAACAAAGGCTGCCTTAAGTGAGTGTGAGCGATGCAAGGTAAGTGGTGCAACCCTAAACCCATCTGTCATGAGTTAGGCCCACAGTTGAATCCGAGTCCAACTTGGATTCTGATTACTCCAATTTAGTCTGTTCTAAGTGTGCGACCTGCGAGGTTCTCATGACGTTGGCAATAATATTAAAATCTCATTTTAATATTACAAACAGTGAGCGGTATCTAGCAACACATCACTGCTACCCAAGTAATGAGAATGTCAGTGATTTGACATAACCTATCTGTGACCAATGTTTCCGTGTAGTTTAGTCCCTTTGTCCAGATATCCAGATTGAACACAAGGCATGGAATGTGTCACCCTTGTTTAGTTCAATCTTCAGTTTCCTGATTCCCGAGTAGACATAGTAATAGCAAATAAGATCAATATCTCATATTGACTTATTTGAGCATGGCCATGCATTTCGTAGTCTCACTCAATCAGGGGGCCCGAAGATATCGCTTCTGTTATGTAGGAGGGACAAAACCCATCTAGGTCACTCACATTCCTCCACATGTATTGCGGCATGTCTAATAACCAACGTTATAATCATCTTGTTACAGATGACGTTTGATGGCATTAAAACACACAACTCCTCATGTAGGAATCGTAGTGATTTCAGGTCAAAGGACCACATACACCATTATCACTATGAGAATCGCTTATGACACTCACGTAACGATCCACGTAGCGTTCTCATGGCGGGTCTATCCAATACATCATTACTCTAATATGTATCCATGTGTAGACTTGATATCTCATATCCATGACCCGTGAGATGTGGTCATCAGTCTACGCACATACTAGCCTCAATGTATTATTGTTATCCTAATTAACAATAATACTTGACTAGGGACATTTAAGAATAGTATTTTATCCAATAGGATCTCACGATCAAGTCATCCACTTGATGTCCTATGGTATCAAACTTACTATTCTAAGGACTTTATTATGTCTACCAAAAAGAACACAATAAATGAAATGCCTCATATAAAATAACATAATATAATGTATGTAAATACAAACAAAATGTATTGGCCACTAGGGCATATACCAACAAAAAGCTCACCCTAGTGACTAAAAGATTTGCCCGAGTGTAGATCAAAATGAACTAGGGCAAAGATAAATTGCCCCAGTTTAGAGTCGAATCGAGCATGGTAGAAACTTGTCCTAGTGTAAGGCCAAATTGAACCAAAGAGAAATTTGCATCCGTCTAGGACTGAATTAAATAGGGCAAAAGCTCGTTGTAAAGACCAAAAGATTTGCCCCAGTATAGGCCAAACCGAGTAAAAGAAAAAAAAATTACCCCAGTGTAAGGCCAAATTGAGATAGAAAAAAATTTGCCCCTGTGTAGAGTTGAATTGAACAAAGTAGAAAGTTGTCCTAGTGCGATGCCAAATTGAACCAAGGAAAATAAAAATTGCCCCAGTTTGGAATTGAATTGAACAGGGTGGAAACTTGTCCTAATGTAAGGCCAAGTTGAACCAAAAGATTTGTCCTAGTATAGGCTAAACAGAGCTAGAGAAAAATGTCCTAGTGTAGAGTCAGCTCGAATAGGGTAGAAACTTGCCCCTGGGCAAGTCCCATTTTTTTTTATTCTTTTTTTTAAAGAAGCAATGAACCAGATGCTTAGATGAGCATAACCTTTTGTCTCAAAATTAAAGTAAAAGAAAATAACAACAACCCTTCATTAATCAGAATAGACTTATTGAGGCTTGTAACATGGCCAAGGTTAAGGGTTATGAAAGGAAAGGTATAAGGCTCGAACAAGTGTTTAAGGGTTGAATGGGACCAAGGATCCTTGTTCAAAATTAAACTTTATCGACTGCTTTTGCACTTTTAGGCACACTTTTCTCTTCTTGCTCTTCATTTCTTCCCTTTTTCTTTTCACTTCAATCATTCACCTTTGTCATGAACCATTTCATTTCATTTTCTTTCTTCTTTCTTTCCCTTCTCTCTTTTTATCACTTTTTGTTTTTTAGCTTGTCATCATTTCTTTTTACTACCCCTTTCACCTTTTCTCTTTTACCATTATGCTTCAAAATAGTCACCATGGTAATCAACCTTTGTTTTGTGCTATCTCCTAGTGTAGGGGTGATCCTTGTCCATGGTTTATTGAAGAAAACTTTCAAGCTCAAAAAGGGATAACAAGGGATAATGAAAGAATGAATTTTTGTGAAGGAGAGAGAAAAATAACCAATCTTCATTTCAAATCTTGATTGCTCATTTTCAAAAGAAATTAATTTAGAGACAAAATGATAATGCATACCAAGTAATTACTTCTTTGCTCCATTTTTTTCTTTTCGATTCATTTTTTTTGTTTTTTCAAAAGGCACCTGCACACGTGGGCTGCATGACCACTAAAAGTTTTCTAGAATGAGAGTCCCATGGGATCCGAACCAAAAGAAAGCAAGTAAAGAAAAAAAAATGACAAGAAAAATATGACAAGAACATGAGTGCCAAGAATACTGAGATCCATGCAAATTTATTACATTAATGCTTCAAGAAAGTTTACATAAGTTCAAGCATCACAAAAGTCTAAGATGGAAATCACATCAATTAACGCCTCAAATCTCCAATTGTTCAAAGATTCCAAGTTGCCAAAGGGCGATTGGTACAGACAAGACGAGTTGGGACATATGAATGCGGCAAGGGAACTTGGTATGAAGTTTGGTAAGCACTGACTTCTGGCTCTTCCTCCCTTGTTGGTTCCACCATCTTAGAAAAACTACTCTCTATATTTCCAGCAGGTAACTTACCTGATCTTGCAAGGTTCTCAATCCTTTCTCTAGCCGAAATTAAGTCAAAAAAATCCCCGTAGGCAACCCCTGCCATCAACCTAATAAAAGGTGTTCCTAAGGTCCCCATAAAGTACGAGCTCATCTCTGATGAAGTCAATGGCGGTTCAACTTGGGCTGCCAACATTCTCCATCTTTGAGCGTATTGCTTGAAAGTCTCATCATTCTTCTTTTGCATTGCCCCTACTTGTTCTCGAGTATGTGTAGTGTTGATGTTGAATCGATATTGCTCCAAGAATAGATTTGTCAAATCATCCCAGCAAGAAATCCTTGAATGGTCAAGTCATATGTACCATTCCAGAGCCGGCTCAATCAGCCTTTCATGAAAGAAATTGATCAGGAATGTTAGATCCCGTGACTAAATGGCCATTTTGGTGATATAAGTCTTCAGATGAAACTTTGGATTGGTGCTTCATCGTACTTTGAGAAATCTGGAATTTCAAAATCCTTAGGGATATTGACTTCAGCCTCCGGGCACAGTTCATTGATTCCCACCATATTATACAGGTTAGGGCCTTTAATGGCTTTATTTGTGCTTGCATCTTTCCGATCAATTCATCTCTTAATTTTTCTTTTTCTGAGTTGTTGTTCAAGAATATCTTCACTAGCTGCTCATGAGCAGCTTTTGCATTGTTATTCTTCCCTTCATGATTTCTGTTCATTGAACTATCCCCTTCATTTGCATCTATTCCAGTGTCGGCAGGGGTTCCATTTGTTGTTCTAAGGGTCTCGATTAACTGTCTCAGTAAATTCTCGACCCTTGATTATCCTTCTGCCATTGCATCAATTCTTTCCCTCATTTCATCCATCTCTTGACCCAAATTTCTTTGAGTTTGACATGTTTTGCACCTTAGTTTGCGACCTTGTCTCGTAAGTATGGGTTTGTGTGATTTGCATTTTCCAAGGACGAGTAATGGTTCAAGTTTTATTTTTTCATTTATTTTAAAAAAAGAGAACATTAAATGGAATTTAAAACAAAATCTTTTTTTCTTTATTTTAAAAAAAACATATACAAAAATGCATGATGAAAATTTTTGTTTTCTTTTATTTCAAAATATAGGATGAATGCAATAGTTGGTCCTTTAATAGTAACTTGTCCACTCCTTTTTTGTAAAGAAATTTTTTTTAGCAAAAAACTTTTTTAGAGGGGTACGATTATAAGTTATCACATTAACATACCACACTACTTATGATGTATATGTACAAAAGCAATTATGACATGGATAAATTTGAAGATAAGAAGAAGGTATGCTCCCTTTGTGCCCTAAGGGATTGCCTTAAATTTGAGGAGTTCTACCATAAGGATTTATGAGTCTTTCTGATTCGTGAGAACTCTTATTTGGTGGCTCTTCTATTCTAAAAGCCTCTAGAGCTAAGTCCCATTTCAAAATGTTGACCACAAACAATGGATAAACCACCAAGTGCAGGACATTTATGAAAAAGGTATATTCTAGATGAGGTTTTTGCAATAACTAAACAGGATGTACATCCAAAATGGCTACCACTACGCAACATCTACCTAACTTAAGCTTCACTCAAACCTGGGTATAGGGCCCCACTCGAACGTGTGTGAGAAACGTGTAAGTGTGGTGTGTGTAGGGAGCATACAAACCTTTATAATCCTAAAACTACCCACATTCTGAAAACAAAACAAACATAACAAATTCCAAAAAAAAAAAATCATCTATCCTAAGGTTGCATAATAACATAAAATCACAGTTAAAATAAACAAATTAAACAAAATAGAAACACAAGACAAAACAGAAAGGGTAAAACAAACATATAAATGTCACAAAATTTGCACAACTAATTTACAAAGGTTTGACTCTCAAATATCCCCAGTGGAGTTACTAACTGTCGCGACTGGGATCGCGGCGGGAGCAGTGAAAAATAATAATTAGTTAAGAAATAAGAAATGGAGTCGCCACTAATTTTATTTTTATTATGAAAAATTGGAAAACCATAAAAGATGGTCTACATTCAAAAATTCAGGTTCGGGAGTCTAATTATGCACATGGAAGGGTGGAGACTTAACCCCACAACACCCCTAATACATCTGCCCTAAGACGGTTACCTTAAATCAGTTGTGCAAATTTTTATAACTCTTAAAAATATTTATTTTACCTATTTATTAAAAGATAAACTAAACAAACAAATAAATTATGAAAATTTAATTTTGGCTCGACAAAATAAAAATTCTGCTGCTAAATAACCTCGGGTGCAATGAAGAATTCAAAGTCACGTCGTTCTTTAGAAAACGATTGTGAGTTGGTTATTTTTAATTTTGAAAATATTTTTATTTTGAAAGTTCATTTGATGTTTATTGTGTTTTTTTTAATGATGAATGATCAAGCTATCGCAACTTAGATGAAAAAAATAAAATTAATAAGTTGTCACAACTCAGTTAATCTTATTCTATTCTTCTTAATAAAATTCAATTATTTTGTTTTATTTTATTTATTTTTTAAAAGATTTTGTTTTGAAAATTTATTTAATTCTTTTTGTTTTTTTAAACTAATCATCAAGTTGTCACAACTTAGATGATTTTAAAAAGTTATAGGATAACAAACTGTCACAATTCAGCTAATTTCACTTTATTCTTCGTAATAAAATTCAATTATTTTATTTTCTTTTATTTTTTAAGATTTTTGTTTTAAAAATTTATTTGATTCTTTTTTGTTTTTTTAAACTAATCATCAAGCTGTCACAACTTAGATGATTTTAAAAAGTTACAAGATTAACAAATGGTCACAGTTCAGCTAATCCATTTTATTTTTCTTAACAAGGTTCAATTATTTCATTTTTTTGTTTTGTTTGTTTTGTCAGTGTTTTTAGTAAAGTAAAAAAAATAGAAAATAAAGATTAAAAATGAGAAAATATAAAAAAATAAAAAAACGAAATAATTGAACCTTGTTAAGAAAAATAAAATGGGATTAGCTGAACTGTAACAGTTTGTTAATCCTGTAACTTTTTAAAATCATCTAAGTCGTAACGGCTTGATGATTAGTTTAAAAAAAACAAAAACGAATCAAATAAATTTTCAAAACAAAAATATTTAAAAAATATAAAATAAAAAAATAATTGAATTTTATTAAGAAGAATAAAGTGGGATTAGCTAAATTGTAACAATTTGTTAATCTTGTAACTTTTTAAAATCATCTAAGTTGTGACAGCATGATAATTAGTTTAAAAAAAAAAGAATCAAATAAATTTTCAAAACAAAATTTTTTAAAAAATAAATAAAATAAAACAAAATAATTGAATTTTATTAAGAAGAATAGAATAGGATTAACTGAGTTGTGACATCTTATTAATCTTATTTTTTTCATCTAAGTTGCGACAGCTTGATGATTCATCATTAAAAAAACACAATAAACATCAAACGAACTTTCAAAATAAATTTTTTTTCAAAATTAAAAATAATAAACTCACAATCGTTTTCTAAAGAACGACGTGGCTTTGAATTTCTTATTGCACCCAAGGATACGTAGGAGCAAAATTTTTATTTTGTCGAGCCAAAATTAAATTTTCAAAATTAAAGACAGATATATTAGGGGTGTTATGGGGTTAAGTATTCATCCTTCCCTATGTATAATTAGACTCCCGAACCTGAATTTTTGAATGTAGACTATCTTTTTTTATTTTTTTATTTTTCTTAATAAAAATAAAATTAGTGACGACTTCATTTCTTATTTCTTAACTAAATATTATTTTTCGTCGTTCCCGCCGCGATCCCCGTTGCGACAATAAAAATGAAGTTTTTTTGCACATTTATTATAGATGATTGGTTCTTATTTTCACATTTAATAAAAGGAAGGAATCTTTTGACCTTTTTTAACGCTTAAAGAGGTAAATTGTATATGACTCAGGTCTTTTTTTTTTTTTAACATTGTACCTATTATTTAAAGCTCATCGAAACATATTAAAATAAAAATTACTTTCGTACCAAAGAAAAATTGAAAAATGTGTCTCTCTTTTTTTTAAAAAAAAGTTATGCCATAAAGTACATAAGGCAGAAAACAAACTTAGTTAAATATTACACCTCTAACATTTACCTCACACATGTCATCACAAAATAGATAATTGATTAGGTACACAAACAACCAATCAGTACTTTCAAAAAAATGTATGTTAAAAAATGGAAATGATTATATATATATATATATATATGAGACATATCTAGTAAGAGGAGTTCTTATTGTGGGAGGGTGAGAGAAGTAAATTTTGACTATATAAACCATACATAGATGGTCAAGATTAAAAGTTACTTAAAGGTCATGTGACCACTTAAAAAAGTCACATGCATTTATGTTCTAATCTTGACAATTCATGTAAGATCCAATAGTCAAGATTCATTCATCTCACCTCTTATAATAAACACTCCTCTCACTAAGTGGAATGCATGCTTCGTCTTAATATGCTTCACAATTATCGAGTGATAACAGATAGGGTCATGTGGTAATTCGGGTTGCAGCAAGGTATTCCACAAGACCCTGTTATTCTTGATGACATGCACAAAGTGGACATGCGAGGTAATAATGACACTAACTGGTCTGAAAAAGCACGCTAGATGGATGCCATATTGAAGGCAATGTCAACAATTCGTCTTCGAAGGTTTTAGCGTTGATGGTGACATGTTGCCAACCATGGAATATATGACTTGGTTTATTAGCAACTCATGACCGCACTTATAGAGGACCCTAAGAGTGGGCCATTTCTGAATAATACAAATTCTGTGAATGTCATGCAAGAATTTGATTTTCTTTTGCCAACTCGATGATGTGCATCTCATCAGATGATAACCCAACCGATGCTCGAGGTTGAGGACAATAGCATGCAGTAGGAACTGCTTCAACCTTCACGCATGTCATTTAGCCATCCTTCATTACAACAAGATGGTCGTGAATCACAATTCTTGATTGGCCGCCACTCATTTGCTTCTAGTGGGGATGCGTTTATCAGTAACCTATTTGGTGTGAACATAGGGGTCCCAGATTCTACTAGTGCTTACATGCGTAATCATTACGCATTTGGCAATCCTTCAAATCTTGGGGCTCTAGGTGAGGGTCCTTCTAGCAGCGCAAATCCATCTCTAACTATACTAGATATGTGCCCCTCTAGAATTGTTCAACCATATCAACCCACCAGGCTAAATTTCAAGGAGGTAATTGAACAAGAACATGTAGTTCCAAATGTAGGTCAACAACAAGGACAAGGACGAGGAAAATGACATCATGCAGCTGCTGCACCTGCACCTTCCCGAGTAGAACATGTCCAACTACCCCGTGCAAGGCATGCTCTATATTGTGGGACTATGGATTGTTTGATGAAATAAATGTCTTGTATATTATTTTTGTATAATAAATTATCTTATTAAATAAAACAATTTATTGGTGTACTAAAAAATATATCATAATTTTATTAATTTTTTTTAATTTATCTTATCTAATTTGTTTAATTTAGTTTCATAAATCTAAATATTATGTACTTTATTTATTTTGATATGAGGTATAAAAAAATGGTTAACAGACAAACCTATTTTAAACCAAATTTTAGTTATTTATATTATCATAATCAAATTATAATAATGTTAAACAAAATAAAAAAAGAAATTATTTATATTATTATGATGAAAAAATGATTTATAATAATGTTAAAAAAAATAAAAAAAAGAAATAGGAAAGAAATCAAATAACATAAGATTTAATATAGTAAAAGAAAAAAAAAAAAGAACCGTGTTGAGTAGTTTGAGAAGAACTGCCTTCCCAACATGGTTGAAAAAAAAAATTGCTATTATGTTGGGAAGTCGGTTCCATGCAAACTGACTTCTCAACACCATTTAAAGAAAATAAATTCCTCGTTGAGAAGTCAGTTTGTGAGAATCTGACTTCTCAACGTTCCCAAAATCAGTGCATTTTGGGAATTAAAGTTGAACTGGTTTTTAAACTAGTTTTCTGAACTAGTTTGCTTATGAAGAGATTCTGAACTGGATTTTAAACCATTTTTTTGTACTGGTTTTATGGAAAAACCAGTTCTGAAATGGCTTTTAAACCATTTCAACATCTCTTCAAAAAAATGAGTTTCGAAAACTGGTTTAAAAATCAGTTCAGAAAGCATCTATTCATAAGCAAACCAGTTCAGAAAACTAGTTTAAAAACTAGTCCAAGGATCCTCCATAGAACTAAGATTCACATGGTTGAACATACTCATTTTCAAGAGACAAATCTACATAAACCACTTTCAACTACCACATATCAGTGATGTTTAACCATAAAAACAAGAAAGCAAAATAGAATATAAAACCTAGTACATTTCACTTCAATCACTTCGTGAATACTTTATAATTACAAAACTAAGCAAAAACTTAAAAAGAGAGAATGGAAGTTCAAACCTAACATGTTTCATGGCTAGTAAAAACAATAAAAACCTAACAAATGCCTGAGTAAGTTAACTTAGTAAAACAAAACCAAAATAAAAGGGATAGCATTAATTATCAACAATAGGCATTAAATAGAAATAAGCCATCCTGACAAGAAAGATTTAATAAATAATCCATTAAAAGGCAAAGATTGTTCAAGTTTTAGGGCTTCACTCCTAATCAACCAATATCTAACAAACATTTTAAGGTAAATCCAGAGCCAACATCTCAGATATCTGTAATATCATAATATCACACAATTAACACAGTCAATCAATACTGATATTTTTGCTTGAATAACTTCTGTGGAAGGGTTATATTAAGATGAATGAAGTCATTACCAATAATTCTTTGTTCTCAACAAGGGAAATCCTGCTACAATTAGTCAATTTTATAGCAATCACCAACCGCTTGATCTGGCATTCAACAGGTAAGGATTCTACCAGCTCAAAGAAGTAGGTTGCATATTCCTTATAAAACAAATCATGAACCGCTTGATCCATAAATACTTGTTAGAAGTTTCCACTAAAGATATTGAAATGTAATATGATATTATTGAGCAATGTAGAGTTTATGATGACATATCTCCTAAGAAGGTATTTTTTTATTTTTCTATACTTGTTTGAATTCTATTAAACTTTCAAATTAACCCTTTTTTTATATTTAAGTTAAATATTTAATTTCTAGTTTTCTGATTTCCATTTTCCATCAAGCTCAAGCTATCATGTTACTAGCTGGAAATGGGTCTAAACCAACTCAGAACATGACAGTTTCCACACCTAAATTGTAGCCAGCAATCTCGATTCCCTCCAAGGATGATGGTTTCATTATAAGCCAATCCTTCACCAATCACCCATGCCAAGCCCTCATCCAATGACCTCTCATGCCAGTTCTCAATCTGGGGGAGGATCTTCTAGCAGCAATGAACTCACAATACTAATACTAGTATGACCTTTGGCTGCCCCTAGTAACCATTTGGAATCTCCTAATGTTGTTGATTCTGTAGGATCTACAAAAATGGTTCACATAGGTACATATATGTCTGATCTCTATTATTTTTAGTTCCTAGTATCTTCTACTAGTTTATGTAAGGCACTATGATAAATAACAAATTATTGTTATGTTCATAGTAGGCTTGCCTCAGGCACGTAAAGCATCATTGGCTAGGTTTTTGGAGAAGAGAAAAGAAAGGTAATTATTACAGTAAGTCTATTTTATTTTTTCTCTATCACTTGCTATTATTTTAGCTCAACCTTCATCATTAAAACACACAATAGAAGGAAATGGATCAAACAATAGGAATAGTAAAAATATAAGACTCACAGAAATTAGTAGCGGTGACGAGTACCAATTTGAAGAATTGAACAAAGGAGTTAGTATCGAGCAAAAGAAAACTTGGTACTAAATTGAAGAATTGAACAACAAAATCAAATGAACCTGTCCAGACATATTATGGCATAATAGAATCAAAAGAGAGCTTGGTTTCCAGGCATATTCCTAGAAAGCCTTTTGGATGTACATATTTTAATATAGTCTCCACCAACTAAATATTTTCCAGAGAAAGCCAGGTAACCACAATCAACTAGAAAGATAGCCTACATGGCCATTATAAAGTTTCAAGACATATGAGCCTTTTGTTTTGCATATATTACATGGGAAAGACACTCATTTGTGACAACATAATTTGATGTTAATGTCAAATAAATATAATCAACACAATAAATAAACTAGCCACCAATATAATTTGATGTTAGTTTTAAACATATGATGACCTATCTGTTAATTGCAGGCAGTGAGGTACACAACAGGTTAAACACTAGAACATTTTTTATTGTTATTAAAGAAGTTGGATCATTGTGACTTGATGAATATAGAATAATATAGTTTTGGTCCCTGTTATCATGCAGAGTGATGTTTCATACTTATTTCTTCTAGGAGATTTTTGTTATTAAAATAATATAACTATCATTAAAATGGAATATAAATTTGATTCTGACTTTGATACACATCCACAGAATCAAAACTAAGCTCAATTCATACTATGCAAGTTTTAACAAGCCCAACTCGAATCTCAATCTGGGAGCTCAAGTTGAGCCTAATCTAAAATTTGAGTAAAAAGGAAAGCTGAAAACTCAAGCTCAGTTCATATTTATACATAATATATGTAGAGTGTTTTTAAGACATACAGATGTTATTTAGGGATTCTTAACCAGAAAACTCAACTCATCCTCTCATTGTAACATCTCGAATTTAATGACAATAGTATAACCTGTATTATACCATCGTAATTAAATTCAAGCAAACTACAAACTACTAAAACATTTCTGGTATAACATAACCATGCATATATAGAAAATATGAGCCTCAAATAAATATATAAATATTACACCACAACTATATTTCTCATAAATACAATATGTACATAATATCAAAAGAAACTACCTAGCTACACTAAGCTAAGCACTCCAAACTCCTCCTTGCACTTCACTTTCCACAAGTCTTCCTCCCTGGAATCATCATGGAAACACACACAAGGGGTGAGAACCATATATTCTTAGTAGATAAATTCATAAAACATGCTATTACAATCATTCCAGTCATTTTGGGGAAAAACATATTTTCTAAACTCAAGTCACATACTTGTACAAACTAGAAAGGTGACAAAGGCCAAAACAATGTCCTTTCTCTTCCCGAAATAGATTCTCATTTTATAAGTTTACATAAAAACTCATTTATCACAAACAATTTTCAAGTGATCACTGCACTCTCGAAAACATCATCTCTATCATAGAGACACAACAACAACTCCATCTTAGAGATATAACCACAACTATGGCTACTGCCACTATCTCACTAGTGGCTACGACCACTATATCACCATAACAACTATTAATGATATTATACAACCTACCATACAATCGTACATATCATTGATTAAGGTAACTGCCCATGCAATTACCATCCAAATGTAATGCATGTTATGTTGTATGTTTATGCCTGACTTGTCCTAAGACAATGGTTATGTAATGAAGTAAAAATAATGTTGGTGCAATGTCATGAAACTTGACTATTTCCAGGAATTCCATTCCTTGTATTTTCTGAGTAGTATGACAATCAACCATTTCATACTACGTAGTATGGCTCCAACCATTTAACACTACATGGCAATGAATGGACTATTCCATCTCATAACAATGAGTGTACTATTACCATCTCATATACCATTCATAGAAACGTGAAAATAGCAAGTGTGTGTAAAAACATGCAAATTGATAAATAACACACATTCAACGCCACATCGGATATTCTCCTACACGAGTTCATAACCAATGCCATTAAATGTGACTATCTTCCTTCACGAGGTTTTCCAACTACTGATTTAGGAATACTCACATTCTCACACTATGTGTCATTCCCATCACATATCAACATCATAAGTGATAACCAAAACAATCCCATATGGATCAAGAGTCTAGGTGTTAAGCTATGACATTTCCCAGACCATTGGTTGCCTAAGGTTTCACACTTTCCTCTCATCAATTAGGTAGTAATTTCCTCCTTGAAATACTCACATAGGTACCTCAACACACTTTAAAAAGCATAAAGGAGTGATCCCTTCACTTAGGAAATTCCAAAACATCAAGAACACAATTCTTGAAAAATTCTGGAACTCACACCTAGGCATGACTTTCCCACACCTAGGCATGGCTACCTCACACCTAGGTATGACATTCTCTGTCTCGCTTGGACTGAAAGCTTATCATCCCATGCCTAGGCGAGACCACACTACGCCTAGGCGTGACTTCTGTAGAAAATTATACAGAATCGAGCCACTGTTTCATTGGCTCCAAAACCATTTCTAATCACATAAACTTGGATTTTAAGTGTTTTCCAACTCTAATCATGGTCTCTCATCATGTTAGAATCATTAAATACTCATCAATCTTATATTGATCTTTCAAACCTCAATTAAGCGTCAAGCACTACAAAAAAAAATAGTCAAATTGTGGTAGATTATTTGTGGTAGTTTCCATAAATTGCCACAATTATCACTTTAGTGGCATTTTGCGTGGCAGTTTTGTGTGTGTGTGTGTGTATATATATATATATAAATTGAAACGCTGAGTAGTACCAAATAGGTTTTCCTCTCCTCCTTAATTTCCCTCTTTTCCCTTTTGAACCCTCCCTCTCTGCCAGTACCTATCTTCCTCTCCTTCTCAGATTGGTGTCATTCTATAAGACTCTCACGGTATTGCTCAGGTTAAGAGCGTCACTGGCAGCAAAATCCTTCGAATCATCAAAGCTCACCGTATCTCTTTCTATCTCTCTCTCCTTTCGGTTTGCATATATTCATGTTTAGGTTTTTTTGTTATTGAAGTTTAGAACAATTTGTTTGTGTACATGGACATCGGGAAGGCAGAGCACTAGGTGGTGGTGTACTCAGACCGTGTCTCCAACGGGGAGAGTAACGGAACTCGGGTGAGCATATGCGAAACGATGTCGTCGTTTGGGAGTGGGAATGTTGGGCTTGAGGTGTCACATCTTGGGTGGGGAAGATGGTACACGTTGAGGGAGCTGGAGGCTGCAACGAATGGGTTATGTGTGGAGAACGTGATTGGTGAAGGTGGCTTTGGCATCGTGTACCGTGGGGTACTCCCTAATGGCACCAAAGTTGCAGTGAAGAACCTTTTGAATAACAAGTATGCTTCAATTTCTCAATTTCACATGTCTTTGCCTTTGGTCATAACAAATTAATTTATATATTATATATCCTTCTAAGTCAGTTTGTTTATGTTGCATCAAGTTTGGTTTTATGGAAAGTACTTAGGAAATCTGAAGAAAAATAAGGTTTCTATGATCATTAGTTACAGAGCAATACTTTTTTTTTGGGTTGGGTCTGTATATGTTATTGTCAAACTGGATTTTCTTAATTTGATTCCCACATGGTGAAAAATTCATAGTGTATATGGTGAAAAATTCATGGTATATATATATATGATTCTTTGATAGTTTGAATCAGGGAAGGACAAAGTCAAATTTTTATTTTTGGGTTGTATTCTTTTATTTGATTTCAAAGAATTATGGTAGAGTTTAAATTGTTATTAAAGTTTGAAAAACACACTTTACAGGACTTGTGCCTGAAATTCCGAGGGATCATTGACATATTGACATAATAGTGACTGATAAGCTAATTATGTTATCTGTGCAATTAACTAAGAAAGTTGTAAAAGGACTAGTACCTTATGCTTAAAGAAACTTAAAGATTACTATTTTTCATCGTTAGTCTGCTATGATGAAGAGAGCTAAGGTATCACTTATTTGTAGCTCTTCATAAAAAATTATTCCAGTCTGCTATTAATGTGAATGTGCTCATATAACTAATAATTTTTCAAATTTCAGTGGGATAAATTGTCCTCCTCTTGTATACCTATACTCATAAGAAATTGCTTCTCTTTGGAAGTAATGGCTGCATATATATGATGTAGATGCTTGGTCTACCTTGATTCTTTTGTACTTTAGTAGCTTTTTATTATATTGCAATTTATTTAATGGTGTATACAAGTTTTAATTCTTTTATATTATTTACCAACATGTAGCTCATCCATATTTGGACGAGTCCATGTCTTTCTTTGGTGTTTATGATGGCCATGGAGGTCAGTATAAGCTCTGAGTTTTCAAATGCCCATGCTCATTTTCAAAAAATAGCAAGCAAATGATTTTTTATTGATTTGTTTATCATTTAAATTTATTTGGACCAGTTTGCTACCATTGCACTTGCCCCTGCAAATTAATTATAAGGAAATTTATTTCATTACTTAGAAAGCTGAGCACACTAAAGGAGGGTTTTCAAATGTTAGATATTGTTTGAAGCTTGGTGCTTTCATTTAGAGGTTTCCATTGGAATCCACCTTAACATGGGTGGCTTTCACCACTTAACATAGCATATATCCTTTTTGTGTTACTGATCAGGAGTTCATCATTTGTATGATTTCATCTGCTTTGTGTTTTCCCTTATCCAAATGTCGCTTATGTGAATAATAGCATTATATTAATTATAATTCTTTCGAATTAGTCATAGGATATAAAATACTGCTTTAAGATTTGGTCATTTTCTTTCTTTCTTTCTTTCTTTCTTTCTTTCTTTCTTTTTCATTTTTAATAATTGCCTTGTAACACCATTGCTTGCATTATGTTATATATGGTTCACAAGTCTGATATATTTTCATTTTCATTCTTGACAAACAAGACCCTTGTAGCCTTAACACATTTTTGGCACATTATATCCTATTAGACTCATCTGAGGTCAGATTTGAGTTTGGACAAAGGTGCTTTTCCAATCCACTTACTTCACACCTAGAATATATAGCATACTTATTGGCTAAACATCTACTTTTATAATCCTCAATATGGTCTCACTGATTTGTAGGCAAAGTAGTTTTGAAATTTTGTGCCAAGTATCTACACCAGCGTGTGCTGAAGCATGAAGCTTACTTAGCTAGAGATTTAGGCACATCTTTACAGAAATCTTTCCTCATGTAATTTTGTTTATTTTTTTTGTTTAGAATTTTCATTAATCTTACTGGATGCTAATAAAAGCCAGGGGATGAGATAATAGGGTAGGTGTCATTCATTTGTAAAAACTAATTAGGCCTAGGCACAAGCCCATGATACTTCATGTTCAACTATTATACCAAATGATTTACCTTATCTATCTAATTTATATGCCCCAGGGGAGATTTGGCATCCTGGTCTCTTCAAGATTCAAATATAGTTGGAAATTAAGAAGTTATGGGCAGTTATAAATACTTTTAAAACACTTTTATTCTTCTCTCCATTTCCCTATTTTTCCTGTGAGTTATTAGAAGTTTTAAAACTTCTCCTTTTGTCTCTTCATTTTCTTTGTGTCTTATTTTTACTAAAATACTACATCTCAAAAAAATAATATTATAAAAATATTCATAAAATAAAGGAGTTTTAAAATGGCATGCATGTCAATGTGTGTGAAGACCTTTATTCTTGTTAAAAGATTAGAAGTGTCACCTCTTGAATTGATAGTCATTTTTATAGAATGATTCTGTTTATTTTTTTTCTTATATTTCTTTTCCTTTGTGCTTAAAATCCTTTGCTCATCTGGGCATTATAGATGTGAATTTTTTTATGCCCAATAAAGGAGATGGGGAATGGAGTATAGACAGAAATACTTCTGTCAAAATCGTGTCCTGATTTTTTTATATTTTCCTTCATATTGAGGCAAAATGGATGATATGATGCATGGACAAAGAGGGTGGAGAGAATGAAAGTATAAGTGTTAGCCAATTTGGTTTTTAATTGCTGCCAACAAGTTTTAGTTTTATTATTGATTGGGTATTTTCTATTTCAGTTTCCTGATCAAGCCAGTGGTGAGGGTTCACCAGGAGAGAGTGCAAGATGCTTTTCACCAGTTAGTCATGAACCACGTTCACATCAATCGATGATACCTTTTGTATTTAACCTATGAACAACTACTTGTTTGTTTGGGATAGTAGTTTCTAGAACTATTTGACAATCTCATGAACATTTGGATATTTCAATACTTGTAATAGTTATTTTGTTACTCAATTTGGTACTAGTTAATGTACTACTTTGATAGTAGTCATTGTGCTACTTAACTCACTACAATGTCATTTACTTTTTATTATATTTAATTTGGTATTTGAAGTATTTAGAGTGTATTTTTTATGTGTTGTTGAATACTAGTTCTAGACAGGTTAAATATTAAATGTAAAAATAAGCTAAATAAGAAAAATAAATAGTTTTTGGCAATGTTTTAGTCAAATAACGATGGTTCAAATCTGTCACTAAATTAAATGGAAGTTTTATTATTCTTTGCATTTAGTGGCGGTTAACAACTGCCACTACATTATGGCATTCCATAGTTTGAAATTATAGTGGCGGTTTTTAACTACCACTAACATATTTAATTTTCAGCCCTTGTGAGTCTTTTGCGACGGTTTAAAACCATCACTAAAAATTAAAACAATGTAAAAATAAAATGGTGGCGGTTTAAAATCGCCACAAAATAACAAGAAATCGTCAAAACATTTCATCTGTTAGTGGCGGTTGTAACTGCCACTAAATAATCAATTAGCAGCGGTTATTTCCGCGGTTGGTCATAACCGCCACAAATTAACCTCGCGGCGGTGTAAATTGTGGAGATTAACAAATTGCCATAAGCAGAATTTAGCGGTGATTGTAACTGCCACTAAATGCATATTTAACCGCCAATAAATGCCTGTTTTTTTTGTAGTGAAGAACCAAAACCCCTCTCCCAAAAACCTATTTCTCATTTTCCACCACAAAGCATTACATAGATATTTTTAGGGATCAAATCAGCCACCATGCTTAATCTAACTCATTACAAGTTCTAATTCAAGTTCCCAACATGTTCAACCAACTCAAACCCTCAAGAAACTTATAAAACCCCCCTTTTCACATATTTCAAGCATACCTCAAGCATGACAAGATAAAAACAAAGGTAGGAGTTGGGAGATGAGAGCAAGAACCCCTACCTCTTGTAGATAAGATGAAGATCTTGAAGCCTTGATCTTGCTCTTGGATCTTTCCCCTTGATTTCCTTCTTCTTTTTCTCCTATTTATCTTCTTTCTTTGGTTGTTCTTCTCTTTTCTCCTTTTCTTTCTTCTTTTTTTTTTTTTTTGGTTTCTGCCGTGTAGCAAAGTGAGACTTTGCTACTTAAAGGAACTTTATCAAAATTCCTAATCTGCTAAGAACAGTTAGATTCCTCTGTATCCAATTTTCTTACAACCAACATATTTAAAATAAATCTTAAGATTCATTAAAAATATTATTGTACCAAAACCACTATTTTCTATATCAGCTGCTAGTCAAACCGGTATTAAACAATACAACTAGTATGCTTAAAAATACTAAACTAACTCTGATCATCCTTAGATTTTAATTGTAGCACAGTTCACACATTTGTGACCTTGAAACAAATTGTCCACATTTATCTCCATTAACTAAGCAGCTTAAGCCATTTCTAGAGCTAATAACAATTATTTTCCACACATAGTATTATAGTAAAGTGCCCAAACGTGCTTAGACAGTCACAAAACTTAATAGACATGATAGACATGTATTAGACTACCTTCACAACCATATACAAGTCTATCATGTTTTCACAGGTGTTACACTCATAATCACTCACAAATAGCAACTAAAAACCTACAAATGTCATTCAATAGAAAATACTTATGCCAGCAAATAGCACCCCAGATTGAACAAACCCCAAATCCTCAATTGAACATTGAACCCTTCCAAATCAAATGAATAAATATATTTATTTAGATACCTTTGTTCTGCTATGGAAATGGAGAGACACTACAATGGAAATGTTGTAAGTAGCAAAACTTTCACGCACTTTCGCAGGATGAAAGAATGGGAGATTCAGAGTGCAAATCAGCTATGCAGGATGAACAAAGTGGCGAAGTGCAAAGTGAAAATTTAATTGTACGAAGACTATGTTTAACATCCTCTTCAATATGTTAGACTTGTAAATGGTTACAGAGGTAGCTTAATACTTGCTTAACATGCTTGTTTAATTTTGTGACAATCTGAGTTAGTTTGGGCAATTTGTTGCAAGCAGAAAAGGGAGAAATAACTTAAAATGACCTAGATATTAGCATAAATGGCTTAGCTAATGGAAATAGATGTGGATAATTTATTTCTAAGTCACAAATGTGTATTTTGTGATGTGGTTAAAGTTTGAGAATTTTCAGAGTTATTTTAGTATTTTTAGGCATACTGGTTGTCTATTTAAAGCCAAAATGACTAGTCGCAGATATGGAAAATGATGGTTTTGGTGCAACAATATTTTTAATGAATCCTATGATTTATTTGAAAGTTGTTGGAACTTGAAAAACTTGATTTAGCTAAAGTTGAGTATTTTTAGCAGATCAAGAATTATCAGAGTAATATCTCTTGGCCCATAACACTCCACGGTTTTAGCCTTCTTTCTTGACTCCCTTTATTTGATATTTCAAGCCTTCATTTTTGTTTTCTCATTCACTCTCTACAGCTGAAAATAGAACAAAGAGAGAAGGAAGGGAAAAGAGAAAAGAAGGAAAGGAAGAAGAGGAAAGCTAAGGGGAAAGGAAAGTTTGAAGAATTGTGATCCATTCCATCATCATCTCCGTCACCTTAGAAGCTTGAGGAACTCAAGGTAGGGGTTCTTGAACTCAACTTCATCTTTCTCCTCATTTCTCCATGTTAGGTTCATTTGAGGTTTAATATGCTAATTTGAGTTCTAGAGGTATGTTGTGTGATTTTCTTGCTTGGATGAGTTATAAATGTTGTTTATGACTTATTTATGCAAAGAGTTTGAATTAGAAACTAAAACTATCCATTTTGGACCTAAAATGCTTAAAGTGTAGGATTTGGGATTTTGATGGATGAACATGTGTTTTGATCCAATTTTGATAAAATCAATTGGGGTTTTATGTTTTCTCATGTTTGTGAACTTGTTTAGGACTTAAAATCACCTAGAAGTTGGATTAGAGTGGCCAAAACCCAAAGTTTTGGCCAATGGAACAGTACCACTTCTGCAGAATTCTGCAGAAGCTACTGTCACGTGACCACACCTAGGTGCATGATTACCATGCCTAGGCATGAGTCGCTCAGTTTGCAGTTTGGGGGAGACATAGAGTACCACGCCTAGGCATGGGAATGTCACGCCTAGGCGTGAGTACCAGAATTTTCAGGATTGTATTCTTAAGGTTTTGGCATTCTTTAAGTGTTGGGATTATTCTTATATGCTTTCCTAAGTGTGTTGGGACACAAATGGGGAAAATTCTTGGAGAGAATAACCATATGGCATATATCTAAGAGTGGTGAAACCTTAGACAAATCTATGAGTTAGAATGCCTTAGGGACAATCTAAAACTTTGATCAACATGAAGTTGACTTGGAAATCACTTATGAAGTGATGGTAAGAAGTTTTAGGTAAGGAAATACTAGTTACATAGTTCTTGCTACCTTGTGGGATAGGTGATGCTAGGACCTATATGTATTAGTATTGGATAGTCACTTGGTTATGAGAATCTTGTGATATATCTTGATTGTGAATTAAGATAGTTCTTGATACTTAGTTTTCAAACTTAGTACTTGTTAGTTTCCTATGTATTGCAACTTATCATGGTGTGCACAACCATATGGCTAGAGAGCAAGGTGTTGATCTAGATTCTCGTAGCAGGTATGCTATTGTGGTCAGGGTTACTAGTATATGAGTGACAATAGTACTCTTACATTGGTGAGGGGAAGGTGTTTACCTATTACCAAGTGGGATTTAGGCTTTTTGGCTTATCCTACTTTGTATATACTATAACATCCCAAATTTAATAACCATAATATAATCATCTTTATACCACAGTCACTAAATTCAAGCATGCTACCAAGCAACAACGCGTTTCCAAATATTTCCATTGTGCATATATAGAAAATGAGCCACGAATGAAAATTATAATTATATCCACAGCTCCCAAAATTACATCCACCGAAAAGAAAATACATTCTATGTAAATATATATTCAATGTAACGCCCCTTTTAATGTAACACCCCCTTTTTTTTTAGAGGAAACGTCACATTATTAAACATAAATGAAAATGCGAAAAATAAATTTTTTCTGAATTAAGACCCGATTCATTTAGTTTAAAGTTAACTTGTTCGATGCTTTAATATGTGAGTAAAATGGCAGTATGTATTTTTTTTGTTAATTAATAAACTAAGTGACGAAACTTAAACAACAGTAAAGAGTAAGATAGGAAATAAAACTCACATCTGAATAATACGCATATACATACATTTAAATATCAACTGTACTTTAGATACAAGCCTGGCAATTTCCAAAAAAAACAAAACTATACCTGCCCAAAGGATCATAACTATACATCCCCAGATATCAAAATATACAGCCCACCAAAATACAAAACATCAAGCCCCCAAAATAAAACACTGGCAGCCATCAGCAGCTACCAGAAAAGTCAGTCCCTCAGAGGAGGAGGGACCGTATCAGGATCCTCAGTGGGGTCCTCCTTGTCAGAGGAAACCTCCATCGGAACCACAGAGCCACGGGCAGGAGCCCGAGCAGTGGAATCAAAAGAGTCCTCCTGCGGGGTGTAGTAACGGTCACCCCACATCTCCTGAATGGGCAAATAAAACTCCAAGCATAGGCTGATGTAGCAGGTAAAGATCGGCGTCTCATGACGTCTCCAGGCCAAAGAAATCGACATGTCTCCCAGATAGACGCTGCGATCGGAACTCAAGTTGATATGGCAACACTCTGGCCCCCCAAGGAAGGTCAGACGCACATCACCCAGAAATCCGCGCATGCATGCCTCCATGCTTCACAGTAGGTGCTAGTCTTGATCAGGCCAGAAGTCGGGAAAATCGGGAGCTCCAATCTCCTTGTCGTCGTCTTCGATAGATACAATATACGCACAGGTAGCAAATAACAGAAATACAGGAAAGAGGTAAGACATCTTACCATCATTACCAATTATAGCGGCCAGAAACCAATACGGCGCATCGCACCCATGTAGCATTCCAAAAATAATAACAATAATAAATAACAGTAAATACATCAGTAAGCAGGTATACAATTCCAGGTAGACAGTCAGTATAACAATAAATAAACAGTTCAAGTCCACATAAGCAGTAATTTTCATATGGTATAACATCTCATGATGCACATGCACACGGTATTCAAAATCCTACTCCATGAAGCTAGACTCAAACAGTCGGAGAGAAAGATTAGGAGACACGTCTGCAACTCGGCTGCCGCGGCCAAAGTGCTATAACTCAACAGTTTTCCACGTGCATATTCAGGCATTGTACAGATAGTCTACGCTAGATCATGATATAGGATAGTGTCTCGGTCCGGATTGTCGGTGTGTTTGCATCGGTTTGCCCTACGGACAGGAGAGCTACCAACTGTCCATTGCGAGGTACCCGCACCCCGATGCCCCTAAGGTCGTAACATGACCTACACTAGTCTACTCGCACCCGCACTAAGGTGTGTTCAATCTCCTAGGCAACTTGGCCTTACAACAGTCCACAGGACATTCACAATGCATAAGACTCTATGCATGAACATGTATGGTCAACATCACATACTATTCCATAATATGCCACATTTGACCAAGATAAACATCAACACATCATTGGTCACTCACATGGACCCATAATCGCACAATATTGAAATCAATTAAGGTAATGCATTTTTAAGATCCATTATGCATTCTTATTTAAGATTTACTCTTCCCACAAGGTTCATCTTTAATTTGATTCTCATAATTAGTTTGATTTCTCTAATGTAATTCATTCTCTTACACTTGGTAATTTATTCTAAGCTCTTAGAATCTCACACTTTCTTGTTCTTGTTCTCTTGAAATTACCCAAGTCTTATGACAATCTCATTCTTGGTTCTTTAAAATTTATGAAGTCCCCAAATATCTTCAATTCTTTCAATTGGTAATTTTTCTAGTTCATTACCTAAGAGTTTAGCAACTTTATTTCTTAAGTTTTAAAGTTACCAAAAATTGCATGATTAAGCCTCCAAAGGCCTTAGAGGCCGTGGCCTCTCAAGGGATCCAATTCTCAATCTTTTCAATTCATCAATTGTAAATTACACCTTTAATTTACTTAGTCCTTCACTTGTTGCATTGGTTCACCAAGAACCCCAATTTTTGGGCTCAAAAACCGTGACCTCCCAAGAGGCACTCCCAATTTATTTTCTTCCATTCCAAGTCATCCAATCTAATCCAAAATATTAATATACACAACCAATCAATCCAATGTCATAAATATCATAAAATCAACATGTAAACATAATAGTCATCAAATTAAAGAATAACCCTCATTAGGGTTTTTCTTACAAACAACAAAATCAAGGTTCCTAGATGCTAATAGAGGTTGAGGAGGAGTGTCTTTCTCTTACCCAAGTGAAGAAATCAAGAGAAACCCCTAAGAATCTCCTTGCAATTTCGGATTGGTGCCACCCAAAGCCCTAGAAATTTCAACTTGGTTAGAATAGCCTAAGGACTTGAAAAATGGAATGTAGATGGTCATTAAAAGACCCTTGAAACTGAAAATGAAGAGAAGAGGAGAAGAGCCTTGAAGCTTACCCAAAAACCCTAACCTTGAAGCTTGAAGAAAGTGATGAAGATGGTGGATTTTCAAGAAGCTCCAAGCAAGAAAGGTGTTTAGGAGAGGGAGAGGATTAAGAAAATGTGGTTGGTTGGAAATTTTGTGATGAATGAGATGTGGGAGAGAGGGCTACCGTGAGCTCTCCTAGAGAGAAGGAAGAGAAAATGTTTTGTGAAGAAAGGAGATGAAGGTAGAGAGAGAAAATGTTTTAGGTTAATTTGAATTTGTGTGATGTGTAATTAGTTAAGTGAAACTAATTTCCTTCCTCCCCAAATGAGCTTCAGCCGTGGAGTATGGAGAGAGAGGAGGGAGAGTGTTTTGGCTTCCCTTGGAAGCTAAGGGCATTTTAGTCTTTAATTGGTCAAAGCTTCTCAAAGAAGCTTTGATTATAATACATTAAATTTGAATTAAAGTGAGTTGATTAGACATAAAGTAAATTTCATTAGGATAATGTGATAAGATTTTTATTACATACTATTATCCAATGGATAATAGTTACAGTACAGAAGTCAGTATTAATTAATCGGACAGATAAATTTTATGCAGTATTATTTTATTTTGTCTGTTAAAATTTTCTCAAAAAACATGAAATCTCGTAAACTGTGTCCAGCCTCGGGTTTAGTATGATCCCCTGTCGACATGTCCATAGTTCAAGGTCCATGGAGAAAACATCGCGTTTCTCCGGTTCTGCTCAGTGCATACGTAAAACGAGGAATATATTAAAATATTCGACGTTTCCGAAAAAATCCCAGAAAATTATCAAAAATTACAAATATTATAAAACGACTATTCGTCTAATCATTTCCTAATTTTTGAAGTATTACAACCATTTTTTCAACTCTGCTCAATATGTACGCAAAACGAGGAATATATTAAAATATTCATCGTTTTCAAAAAATTCCGAAAGAATTTACATAAATCACAAATATTAGAAAATGACTATTTGTGGTAAAACAAATGATTTTCGGAACGTTACACTGACTTCAGCAGGTTTTTGCTCAGTGTGCACGTAAAATGAGGAATATATTAAAATATTCATCATTTCCGGAAAATTCCAGAAAAATTCCTAAAAATCAAGAATATTATAAAATGACTATTCATGATTAAGCAAACACTTTTTAGGGTGTTACACTTAACGTAAGGTACTATTGACATGAAGCATCATACTTATATACCCAAAATTAAGAAGACATGTATAAACGCATTAAAGGTGAAAGTAGTAACTCTGGGATAGGTACTACTCATGATCAAAGTCACATCCCCCATAAATATTAAAAGATTGGTGACTCGATCGGCATGCCAGGTATCAATACCCCCATGAAGCTGCTTCTGCACGTAACCAAAGAAACCCCGTCTAGACGCCATCTCAGGAATCAAAAAGTCAACCTAAACAAAACCAGGCGATTCAACCTCGTCCCCCTTCATAGTCTTTATCAAACATAAACATAAAACAGGACAATACAATGGAGAGGTGAGATCCCTTACATTAATACTAGTTATGGCAGTAAAGAAATAAGAATGGCGCACAACGCCTTTTAAGTACCGAAAATAATAAGCAACATTAAAGTCAGATGATAAACAATTCAATAATTGAGGCAGTCATAATATCAGTGAAAGAGAAATTCGATAAGCACATATATGTATATATTTATGTTAGATAAATATGTAGACCGACTATGCATATGCACAATGTACCAAACCCTACTCCATGGAGCTAAATACAACATCAGAGAGAATGATCTAGAAGACATTGTCTGTATCTCGTTAGCCTCAAGTCAAGTGCTATAATTTCTCAATTTACGCATCATGACTTTATACAAGACAGTATACACCAGATCGTGAATAGTATAGTGCCTGGTCGAGATCATCAAAGTGTTACTCGGTCACCACGGCCCAGAGAAGCTACCAACTAGTCACTTGTGGGATACCCGCACCCAGACGTCTCCAAGTTTAATAAGTGAACCACACTACTCAATTCGCACCCGCACAAAGGTGTAATTCATCTCCTAGGCATACAACCTCAACAAAAAGTTCACTGGACTTTCACAAAATATGATGAATGACTCAATGTACACACACACACACACACACATATATATATATATATATATCAATGTCATGCTTTTCATAACTATAAGCCACCATTGGCCAAAACAGTAATCAACAAGTCTGGGTTCCACTTGTGGGCTCGATAGCAAAATTATCATTATTTTTAATCGCAGACATACCATTATCTCATAAAGTTTTATTATTGTTTTTCAATCGAGTAAAACTTCTATTGCCATTTTAAACTAAATTTTGAAACTTTCAAAGTTTAATATAAAAATTACACCTCAACTTCAACGCTATTCTTATTAAGCTTCTCTAGGGAATATTTTCTAGTATTTTTCACCTAATCTTTATTATTCTAATTCAAAAAGTCCTTCTCTTTGTCCTTAATAAAAACTCACTTAAAAATAAATATTTTAAGTTTCTCAAAACCTCACTCACACTTATTTTCCTTCAATGGTTGAAAATCACTCTTGATTTTAGGATAAAAAATTTGTTTTTTTTCTCTTTCCATTTTATGAATCCCTAATTAAATATCTAATCACCTAATTATCTAAGTTCCAACTTGACACAAAAATCTTGCCTTGGGTGCCCTACATGGCCGTGAACCCTAAGGGTCTAGGAAACAAATAATTTTCATCACTTTATTAATCATTTATCACTTAGTTGCTTAAGCTCCAAATTAATACAAAGATTTTGTCTTGGACACCTTAATTTGGGTCATTTAGCCGTGAGCCACAATCAAAAGGGGCAAAAAGTCCTTGCCTTTCATACATGATTCCAAGCATCCAAAGCATCTTCATTAATCAATTTCACATAATAACAAACTCATACACAATATCAAGCAATAAAATTTTACATGGCAAATAAACACAAATCACCAAAAATCATACAATCAAGTGGGTAGATCCTCACATGGATTTCCCACTCACAACATACAAAATTGTTCCTCACCACCATGATAGGTTGATGGGGTTAATCTCCCTCTTACCAAAAGAGATGGTAAGAAAAGAAAGCTCTTTGATGCCTCTTGGAATTTTCGTCCAACACCTCCAACCAAACCCTGGAAGTTTCAAACTCACAAGATCAACACCTAAAGCTTGAAAAGAGAAGACCAATGATCAAGATGATGGCCTTGAACACGCAAAAGAGAAGAGAAAAGATGAAGATCAAGAATTTTACCTTAAGAGCTTCAAGTTAGGGCTTGAAAGAAAATGATGAATATAAGAGAACTAGATGGTGATCACAACAAAGAAAAGCTCCCAAATTATGAGTAGATTCAAGAACAAGGATTGATTTGAGAAAACAAATATGGAGGGTGGAAATGAGGTGCTTGGTTGTAGAGCATGGAGAGAAAAAGGAGAAGAGAAAAAATGAGAGAAAAAGTGAGAGAGAAAGTGAAACTTTTGAATTGAAAAGGTGAAGTGAATGCTTAAGTGAAAATATGACAACTTTGTCATCTTTTCCTCCCCTCAAAAATGTAGGGTCTTCCCCAAAGAGAGAGAAGAGGCTTCTCCAACAAGTCTCATGCAAAGCTTGATGAGGAAGCTTAGTTTCACCTTTTTGGGAAAGTCAAAGATGATGTCACTTGTGTGATGTCACATAGGTGATGTCACATAAAGAGAACACTCTAAAAAAGATGACTAGTACTTTACTAAAAGTTATTATCCAATGGACAAATATTACAGTTGACAAAACTAGTATCCATCGCCCAAGGGATAATAAAATGTACCTTAATTTTATTTATCAGATAAAATCTCGAAAAACGAAAAACTTTATAAATTGTGTCCGGCCTCAAGTTTAGTAAGATCCCCCGATACCGCTTCCACAGCCCAAAGCTTTCCAGTCTCGAAAAAATATTTTATTTTTTTGGCCCCACTTAACACACATGCAAATCGAGAAATATAATAAAATAATCGACACAAATAATTCACAAAAATTCACAAAAATCACAAATATTATTTAAAAAAACATATATAATAGAAAACAAGCAATTTTTGGGGTTTTACATATTGCAAGAGACAGAGGTTTTTGGGAAATTAAGCAAGTAGCTTGTGTTTTTAAATCTTAAAACCCGCATTTACGTTGCATAATCATTATATTAGTACTTTGTTTGAGTATAACCATATCTCATCACATAAAGCATTGCATGGTTGACGATTGTATGGGCAGTTGTCATTGCTTAATTGATTGATTGGTTGGTTGTTTGTTTGATAATATCTTAGGATTGTATGGACGATCTTTTGATGTTATTGATTCTCAGATATTTATATTGTTCAAATATTAATGTGTTCAGTTCTTTATTTGTTGTAAATGATTAACTGTTGGTCTTAGTATGCGAATACTAATAAATTGTGATTTCTCACCCCAGTATATTTCATGTAAATTCAAGTGAAGACCCTTCATAGAAAAAAGGCAAGAAAAAGAAGAAGTAGAAGGCTTAGTTTAGCTGTTTTATTTCTTTTTGAATCAGTTTGTATACTATTACCTTTTTGGTTGTATGTAAAAGTTTATGTATACAATATGGCTTGTTAGCCAGTGATGTATGAATATATGATCTTTTTATTATTTGAGGCTTTCTATATTAACCATAAAGGTTATTATAGATTTTATTTTTATGCATTCTTAGAAGTGACATATCTAATGCGATTTATCTTGAATTATTCCGCATTTTTTACGAAAATTGTATTAGGGTGTTACACTATGTAAGCGCGAAGTGAGAAGTGTGAATGAGAGTGCGAACGAAATAGCAATGAAGGATGACAAAAGGCCAAGAGCACGATCCAGATCTGGAAAAGATTGTGGGTGTGAACTAGATTATGCAATCTAGAAGTCCATAACCGATTATTCACTAAGTCAGAAGCGTATCTTCATGTTCTTTAAAGCTCCTAACTGATTATGGCTTTTAAATAACCAGTTATTTGCACGCTACAGTGTTTCCTGATGAAACCAATAACCAGTTATTCAAAACCAATGACCGGTTGTGGAAAACCAATAACCAGTTATTTGGCCAACTAGAAAACGTGAATAACAGCTAGTTTTTGACATTTAATGCTCCTAACCACCACCAATGACTCTAAAATGCATTGGGCTATAAATACAAGTGTTTGAGCATTAAATAAAAGTTGGGAAACAATATGAAAATCATTCTTGAGCATTGAACACGAGTTTTAACTCTCTTTTCTTATAAACCTCTGTTTTGAGCTTTTAGTGTGTGATTCCTTGATACCAATTGAGCTTCAACTTGTATTATCCACTCTTAAGAGAGTTTCTATTCATATATACTTTGTGTAATTTGTCAGGTATCCCTCAAAGGTTTGTAAGGGTAAGGTATCCCTTGTTATTGAGGCTCAAGCACAAAGGGTGAGGTAACCTAAGGTGTGTTGAGTGCTCTAGTTTGTAAAGGTTACAAGCATCTGTTAAGCTTGAAGATATAGTGAAAAATCGTGAGTGATTACTTGAGGACTGGACGTAGGCCATAAGTGGATTGGTGGTTGAAACAGGATAAACTTTATGTCTGATCTTCTAAACTCAACTCCTTTACATTTGTGGATTTATTCTATATGCTTGCTGTAACATCCTAATATTGTTATTCCTGTAACACCTTGAAAATTGTTTGTTTCATGGTAAATAATCATTTTATAATATTTGTGATTTTTGTGAATTTTTGTAGATTTTTTCGAAAATGTTGATTATATTTAATATATTTCTCGATTTACATGCATATTGAGTAGACCCGGGAAAATAAAATATTTTCCCCGAGGCTGGAAAACCTTGGACTGTGCAAACATCAACGGGGCATTCTACTAAACCTGAGGTCAGACACAATTTATGAAGTTTTGGTTTTTCGAGATTTTATCTGAAAAATAAAATCGCAATGCGTTTTATTATCCGTTTCACAATAAATACCGATTTTGTTAACTGTAACTTTTGTCCACTGGATAATAGTTTTAGTAGAGTGTTAGTCATCTTTTCTAGAAGAACACTTTAATGGCATCATCAAAGTGACATTATCACTTTGACTTTTGTAAAAAGCTAATAAAGCTTCTCAAGGAAGCTTTGCACCAAGCTTTTAGAGGAAGCTTTACACCAAACTTCCCCCTCTCTCCTCCATGTAGCTCCACGGCAATGAAGAGGGAAATGTGACAAATCTTGTCACATTTTCACTAATATCACATATTCATTTCACTTTTCAAAAAATTCCCAAAACTTTTCTATCACTTTCTCTCTCTACATTTCTCTTTTCTCACTTTTTCTCTCACACGTTTCTCTTCCTCTCCTCCTCTCTTCCATGGCAACACCGCACCATTTCCCCTCCATGTTTGTTTGATTTCAAGCTAACAAATTTGTTTGAAGCTACTTTCCTTTGAAGGTTTTCATTTCTTGTTGGAAAACCATCTTCAAGAAGCTCACTTTTCTCTTCATTTTCTCCCCTCTTCCACGGCCAAACCACCATTTTTCCATCCACATTTTCTTGCTCAACCAACCTAGTTTCTTACATCTTCTCATAATCTTGAAACTTTTCTCTTTTGTGACCATCACCTAGATCTACCATTTTCATCTTATTCCATAAAACCCTAAAGTTTGAAGCTTTGAGGTAAAAGTTCATGACTTTTCCATTTTCTCTTCTCATTTTTGTGATTCTTGGTCACCTTTGTGACCAAGGACTCCTCTTTTTAAGCTTTGGTTATTGATTGTGAAAGTTTGATCATCCTAGAATTTTGTGGGGGTGGTGGACGAAATTCAAAGAGCACAAAGGAGTTTGTTTTCTTGTTTTCTCCTTAGGTAAGAGGGAGATAATCCACTTCAACCTATCTTGGTAGTGAAGAGCATACTTATGTGTTGGTTGTGAGGAACCCATGTTAGGGTTACTTTCTTTGTTGTATGATTTTGATGATTTTATATTGACTTTATCTTATATGATTTTATTAGTTGTATCTGTATATCTTGATGAGCTTGGATTGATCTTGATGGATTGGAATCATGGATGGAAATCAAGGGCTCCTTGTCCTCTTTATTGAGGCTCACGGCCATACACCCTCCAATGGGGTGTTCATGGTTAAAATTTTGTAACAAGTTAGGAAATTAACTAATCAAGTGATTAATAATTAATAGAGTAATGAAAATTTAAGTCCCTAGCTTCCTTAAAGCTCACGGTCTCTTAAGGAAAATAATGGCAAAATGTTATGTTAAAGTAGAAACTTAGTTAATTAGACAATTAGAGGTTGATTAGGGATTTATAAAATGGAAAGAACAAAGAATAGAATTTTGTTCTATAACTTATAATAATTTTGACCAAAGAAGAACATGAGTGTAAGTGAGATGTTGAGAAACTTAAATTAAATTACCCTAAGTGAATTAGGTTTAAGTAAAGAATTTGTTTAATTTGAGTAATAAAGATTTGGTAAAATGCATGAGAATTCCCCTAGAGAAAGACTTTATAAGAAATGTTGAAATTAAAGTGAAACTACGTAATAAACCTTAAAGGTGTGTTTTCACATTTGAGAATTTGATAATGTGTTGTTGTGGGTGCATAAGTGGGATCAAGAATCTGTTGATATTTAATTTGGTCAAATTGTGACATGATTGTGGAAAAGTATATTATTGTTGAATATACATGAATATGCATTGAGTCATCATGCATTGTGAAAGTCCGGTGGACTTTGTTTTGAGGATTTATGCCTAGGAGATTGAATCACACCTTAGTACGGGTGCGAATAGACTAGTGTAGGTCACTTGTTGACCTTGGGGGCGTCGGTGTGCGGGTATCTTGCAATGGGCAGTTGGTAGCTCCTCTATACCATAGGATAGACCGATGCAAATGCACTAGCAATCTGGACCGAGACACTGTCCTATATCGCGATCTTGTAAAAAATGTCTTGTATGAGCCATGTTGCGCAATTTTGTTGATATTGAAGTACTTGATTTGAGGCCGATGAGATATAGACATGTCTCCTTGATCATTCTCTCTGAATGTTGTGTTTAGCTCCATGGAGTAGGATTTTGGTACCTTATACACGTGTATAGTCGGTCGACATACTTACTTGGCATTTATTTACATGATGATGGAATTGTTTCTTTTATTGATATTATAACTATCTGGAATATTAAACTGTGTATTATCTGATCTTGATGCTCCTTACTGTTGTACTGTACTGTTTTATGTTCTGCGCCATTTATGTTTTCTTTACTGCCATAACTGGTAATGACAGTAGATATCTCACCTCTTTACTTTGTTACTCTGTTTATATATGTATCTATACTTCCGTAAAGACTAAGGCGAGGACGAGCCTGCATTTCCTGGTTATTAGTTAACTTATCTTCTATTTTTTTAATGGCATCCCGGTGTGGCTTTCTCGAATATGCCAGACTGAGGTTCCATGAAGGAGTTGACTGTTGGCATGTCGACTCAGATACTAAACATTTTGTCTACGTGGGGGATGTGACGGTGTCCTTGGCATGGGATCGTTATGACCCATCTATTTTCTCTATTGATCTTCGTGTGAGGTTGGAGTTCTACATGCCAATGCGGGAGGTGTGGGGTGATCGTGTATATACCCCACGCGAGGATTCAGATTTGTTTTTGTCCTCCGCACGAGCTCCTGCTCGCTGTCGCTCCTATAAGGATTTCCTCTTCTGAGGAAGATCCTGTGGAGGACGCATCTGAGGCTCTTTCTTAGTAGTTATTGGGGACATGACTTTTTTTGGTAGCCTTTTTGGTGGTTATATGTACATCACTTTGGGGGCCTGATGTTTTGTCTTTTTGGTGGGCTATAATATGTATATCCTTTTGGGCATGTCAGCTTCTATTTTCTTTTGCTAAATTCATTGATGTATCTAAACACTTATGACTTATATGTTATGTATAAATGTATGGTTTTATCTTCATGTTAATTTTCGCTAAATTTATGTTTTTCCGCTTACAAAAAAAAAAAGAAATCACCAAATTTTTATACGCTTATAAATGAATAGGTTATCATCTATATGTAAATGAATCGGGTCTTAGTATTATCTTTTGAGTTTTTGTTTAGTGTTTGGTGTGACTGTCCCCTCTCCAAAAATGGGCATTACACTAGTTTGGTATCAAAGCCCCAGTTTAAGTTTTATTTTAGATTTTTGTGGTTAGGTCTGTCTTGTTTGTGCTGTTTGATTCTTTGCGTTTAGTTTCCAAAAGGTTACATCTAACTTTCCTTATGTCTTGTTCAGTCTAATTCTAAAAACAAATGATGGCTCGTGGTAGAGGTATTGCTACAGCAGTTGAGGCCATGCAGTAAATGGCAGATGTTATTGCACAGCAAGGTGAGAAAGCTGCACAACAGCAAGAAGTGACAACAGATGCCCAAAATTTATCAGAATTTCGCCACAACAACCCACCTCAGTTTAAAGGAGAGTTCGATCCGGATAAGGCTAGTCTTTGGATCAAGGAACTGGAGAAAATATTCTTAGGGATGGGTTGTGCTGATGACAGGAAGGTAACCTATGCTACTTTCATGTTAGTCAGAGATGTGGAAGGCTGGTGGAATGGAGCACAAAGATTGATGGAAGTTGAGGGAATGACAATCACATGGGAAGTCTTCAAGAACAGATTCTTGGAGAAGTATTTTCCTGCGAGTATGAGGCATGCCAAGGAAATGGAGTTTCTTGGTTTGAAACAAGGGAACATGACGATTAATGAATATTGTTAACAAGTGGCTTCAATACTCAAGAGGGGATGAATTAAGTTTATAAAACAAGTTTGCAATTCTTTCGAAAACACTTAAATGTTGAATTTCATTAAAGTTATTGACTATTTGAAATGAATGAATTAATAAGAACGATAGATATTGCTTAATAATCAACCAAGAGAGAAGTAATCAAGTAAGAAAATAAGCAATGCACAAATATAAAGAGAAGGGTTTAGAAAATCAAACATAATAGTTTATCCTGGTTTGGCCACCAATCCACTTGTGACCTACGTCTAGTTCTCAAGCACCCACTTGAGATTTTCCACTATATCTTCAAGCTTTAATAAGTGCTTGACAACTTTTACAAACTTGAGCACTCAACTCCTTGGGATGCCTCACCCTTGAGCTTGAGCCTTTTCAAACAAAGGGATGCCTCACCTTTTACAAATTGGAGGGATACCTCACCCTTTCTTACAAAGCAATAAAGATTGATAAAATGAAACTCTCACAAGAGTAAATGATACAAATTGAAGCTCTTAGAATGCTCTCAAGATATTTCAAGGATTTGACAAAAATAGAGCAATAAATGATTTCAAGGATTGATTCTCGTTTTGATATGTTACAAAGATGTTTCAAGGTCAAGAAGCTCTATTAATGATGCCCCAACATCTGTATTTAAAGAGATATGCAATTAAGGAGTCATTGGAGGATTAAAGGCAAGCATTTAATGCATCTAATATAGCCATTGGGCATGTCAGAACACTGGTAATCGATTACACATTTCTGGTAATCGATTACATGGTAGTTAGAACGTGTTCTTAGCTTTCTGGGCAGGTGGTAATCAATTACCAGACTTGTGTAATTGATTACACACCTTCTAACTTTCTGGTAATCAATTACATGATTGATGTAATCGATTACACGCCCTCTGACTTGCTGGTAATCGATTACATGGTTAATGTAATCGATTACAAGGCTTCTGTTTAGCTTGTAATCGATTACCACACATGTGTAATCGATTACTTTCCACTTTGAACACATTTTTCAAGCCTAAATGAGGTTCCATGTCATTTCTAACTTTAAGAAACTTGGATTGAATAATATTGGTATATGTTTAACATGATCCAAGGTTAAAATCAACATCTTTTTAGAGTATGAACTTGAAAAACATATTGATTAAAAAACATCTTTGAAAAACCATTTGAGATATCTTGAGAGCATTTAACATTGATGTTCTAAGGCCTATGTCTAAATAAACCTCTTAATTTTTTTATTTGATCTTGGTTTTCTCTTTTGCACTTGATCTTCGTCTTTGGCTTTGTTAT
Organism: Ormosia emarginata; assembly: GCA_029884605.1. NCBI lineage: Eukaryota > Viridiplantae > Streptophyta > Magnoliopsida > Fabales > Fabaceae > Ormosia > Ormosia emarginata. Next base: position 16,663,420 of record JAQQTP010000074.1, on the reverse strand, counting down.
CATCAAAAACCATTTGATATGCTTTAAGACATAAGCATTCACATTCTCCTCCTTTTTGATAATGACAAACTGAACATTGAAAAGAAGAAAAACAATTGCATATATATATATATATATATATATATATATATATATATATATATATATATATATATATATATGTGTGTGTGTGTGTGTGTGTGTGTGTGTGTGTGTGTGTGTGTGTGTGTGTGTGTGTGTGTGTGTGTGTGTGTGTGTCAGAGATTTAAGCGCAACTCTCTCCCGTAATGTATGCACAAGATAGGGTTAGTGATATGTTCATGTAAAAGCTTAAATCAAGCTCCCCCGTACTTATGCAAGTCACTAATCTCTCCCCCGTTGCCATTGTCAAAAACACATAAGCATTCAACCAAAATTTCGGCAGCATTTCCGCTGATTTTCATGATTTCCCAAATGTTAAACAGTATAAAAACAACCAGTACAGTCCAGGCAAATAGAGTAAGAGCAATTTATAACCAGTTATATCAGTATCCAAATGCATATGAGAATCAATATACTTTGTAATCATATCAAGAGGATCCAATAAAATCAATAAACATATATGAAACATCAAAATACTAACTGATTTTATATAAATTGATTCAATGTCATATACAACCAATCAACAACAAAAACAAGAAAAAATCTCATGGCAATAATCCATGGTCACTAGCAGTCACCTCGCTATCATTATCCTCGTCCGCAGAAGCGTCTCCAAGGTCGGCATCATCGTCACCAAGTTCAAGATCGTCCTTGGAACCAAGGAGCTCCTCATCATTAGCAGGAACTCCAGTGGGAGTGGTAGAGGGATCAGCAAAAGATAGAGGAGCAGGAGGGGCAGAGGTGGTAGGTGTGGTAGCTGCACTCTGTGATGCATATCTTGTACCCTTCATAAAAGAACGAATAGAAGCAAGCTCCTGATCGGAGTAGTCCATTCTCAGCTCAAGTGATCCACCTTCTACTCAATGCAATCCATCCGGGTTTCCACCATAGTTGCCAAACTGCGCATTTCTTTGAGCAGGAGGTCCAATGTAGCTGGAGCTGGAGTAGGCTGCTGGTCTTCTTCTTCATCATCACTCTTCAGACCGTGAGGGATATAGCCGTAGCTGCCATGGGTCAGATAGAACCATCTACCATCTACCTTGCTCAGTTGAAGCTTCTTCAAAGTGTGCAAGCCAATGGATTGTGGACCTTTGGAGCTGGTATCCTTGGATTCCTTAGACAAGAAAATGTGACAATGCTCCAGGATAGCTGTCACAAACATGGCATAAGGAAGAGCAGAGTTATTCTTCTTCTTCACATCCAACATGTGCTGAATGATGTAGTTGGCCTAATTGATTAGCTTATTTGTGGTCATTGCCCATAAGACCACTACATCATCTCTCAAGACCTGGGAGTAATTACCTCCCCTAGGAATCAGGCCTCGAACAACTAGATAATGCAGCACTCTGTTCTCCATTGTCAAGCCAGTTGCCATTACTCTTTTCCTATCCCTCGAAAGCTCATAACTAAACCGAATCAGGGATGTCAGAGCACTCCTATATTCAAACTCAGCTCCCCAAGCATTCTCATTTCCAAAAAAGCTTGTCCTAGCATAGGTGAGCTTGGTTAACCTACATCATTCCTCCCTAGTGATCCTGATTTGAGTTTTCTTCACTTCAGAAATCAGGTAGTTATCTTTATATTTTAGATTTGCATAGAACACTTTAACTAAATTAGGATAGCTAGCCTTGTGAATGCTAAAGAACCCAAGTAATCCTAGCCTTTCAATTAACTGAAAACTCTCCAGGGATTCACTTGAGCAAAATGATTGAGTTAGATACCTGGGCGAGATTAGCTTCCTCAGTTGGAAGTTCTTCCTGATTAGCTCAGCCTTTTTAGTGGTGGAGAAATGCCGTGTGAGGTCCAGCCTGGAAATATTACGTGGAGGAGCACTGGAGGATTCTCCAACAGTGACCTCTATTCTTAAACGTTTTGTTCTTTGGGAAGGTTCAACCATTTGATGAGAGTGGGTGAATAAGGGATGAAGGGTGGAGGCGTATGGGTGAAGGGAAGCGTGGAAGAAGGATGGTTTTGGGTGGTGTGGCTCGTGGGTGATGGGAAGAGAATGATTAATGGGTGAGTGGATTTTGGGTGGAGATTTGGTGGATGGATAGTGTGGAGAAGTGATTTTCAAGTGAAAGGGAGGTGAAATAAAGTGTTTTTGGTGAAATTTGAGTGAGAAATAGAGAGTTTGGGATGGGGGTTTTCATAGGTTCAGAGGAGAAGAATAGGAGATTTTGAAGAAATGACCTTTTGCACATCAGAAAACCTTTAAAAACCCCTATGTAATCGATTACATTGGTTGTGTAATCGATTACCAACCTTCTGTTACCCCTGTAATCGAATATAATTTTGGTGTAATCGATTACCATGCTTCTGGGAACCTTATAATCGATTACATTATTTATGTAATCGATTACCTGAGTTCTGGGTTCACTGTAATCGATTATCAGTAAGATGTAATCGATTACTTACTTGACAGAACCTTTGTAATCGATTATAAAGGTCTTATAATTGATTATCAGCCTACTAAAACTCAGATTTTGCATTTCAAACAGTAAAGGATCAATTTTAAACCTTTCAAATTAGTTCCAAAGCTTCTCAAATCAATTCCAAACATCATGCAAGCATATAATTCAAATAGATTGTGATCTAAAACACATAATTATGCAAAATTGCTACTTTTACCAAGAATTACCCCATTTGGATGGATTTGTGAGATTTTTGAGCTTCTTGGAGGTCTTTGACATGAGGAAGCACTTGCAAAATAACTTAAGGGGAATCTCTGACGCTCAAGTCAGTATTAGATTAAAAATCAAAAGTTATGCAACAAAAAGTCATGATTATGCAGAAAAATGAATGTTTATGCAGCAAACTTGCATTTTATGCAGCAAAACAATGTATTATGCAACAATTTAGCCTATGCATGATTGATCTAATATGCCAAGTTCATTTCTTATATAATAGAAAGCTTCTTTTGCTAAAGGTTTAGTGAAAATGTTAGCTAGTTGCTTAGTGGTTTCCACAAATTCAAGCATGCAATCACCTTTTTGAACATGATCTCTTATGAAATGATGCCTTATTTCAATGTGCTTTGTTCTTGAGTGTAAAATGGGATTTTTAGACAAATTGATTGCACTTGTGTTATCACATCTTATGGGGATGTGATCCAACTCAAGACCATAGTCTAGAAGTTGTTGCTTCATCCAAAGGATTTGAGCACAACAACTTCCAGCTGTAGCATATTCAGCTTCAACTGTTGACAATGCCACACTATTTTGCTTCTTGCTATGCCAAGAAACTAATGAGCTTCCAAGCAAGTGGCATGTTCCACTAGTACTCTTCCTATCCATTTTGCAACTAGCAAAGTCAGAATCAGAATAATCAATCAGGCTACATGAGGCAGCCTTAGGGTACCACAATCCCATTTGTAAAGTGCCTATAGATATTTCATAATCCGTTTTACAGCACATAGGTGAAATTCTTTAGGATTTGCTTGATATCTAGCACACATGTATACACTAAAAATGATATCTGGCCTACTTGCGGTAAGATAAAGAAGTGAGTCAATCATACCTCTATATTTTATAATTTTTACTTATTTACCTCCTTCATCCTTGTCCAAGTAATAAGAAGTGCCTATTGGTGTAGTCATTTGCTTGGCACCTTCTATTCCAAACTTCTTGAGCAACTCCTTGCAATATTTGGATTGACTTATGAAAGTCTCATCCCTTGTTTGCTTGATTTGAAGACCAAGGAAGAAGTTGAGCTCACACATCATGGACATCTCAAACTCACTTTGCATGATATTAGCAAATTATTTACAAAGAGAGTTATTAGTAGCACCAAATATAATATCATCAACATATATTTGAACAAGTAGAATGTCATGTTTTTTATGCTTGATGAAAAGTGTAGTGTCAACCTTTCCTCTAGAGAACCCTTTTTCTAAAAGAAACTTGCTCAACCTTTCATACCAAGCTCTAGGAGCTTGTTTTAAGCCATACAAGGCCTTTTTAAGTTTGAAAACATGGTTGGGCAGTTCAAAGTTTTCAAAACCGGGAGGTTGATCCACATACACTTCCTCTTGTATGAAACCATTTAAAAAGGCACTTTTGACATCCATTTGAAAGAGCTTAAAATCCATGATGCATGCATATGCAAGTAGCATTCTAATGGCTTCTAATCTAGCTACGAGAGCATAAGTTTCTTCATAATCTATGCCTTTTTCTTGATTATAACCTTTAGCTACGAGCCTAGCTTTGTTTCTTATTATTAAGCTCGTTTCATCAAGTTTGCTCCTAAAGACCCATTTGGTGCCAATTATGGGATGATCATTGGGCCTTGGAACTAATTCCCAAACTTGATTCCTCTCAAATTGGTTTAGTTCACTTTGCATGGCCAAGATCCAATGTTTATCATTAATGGCCTCATTTATGTCTTTAGGTTCAACTTGAAGACAAAAGCCATATGGTTACATGCATTTCTAAGAGAGTAACGAGTGATTACCCCTTTTGATACATCACCTATCACTTTGTCAAGAGGATGATATCTTAATGTTCTCCATTCCTTGGGAAAATCCATGATTTGAGAGTCCTCTTGTCTTGGGGAACCATATGGGCTTTCTTCTTGCTTCTTGACCTCTTTTTCTTGATTTTCTAGGTGAGTCCTTGCCCAAATTTCTGCAATATCATCAATAAACTCCTTTCTCGATTCATTTGGATTAGTTTCATCAAATGCAACATGTATAGACTCTTCTATGGTCATAGTTCGTTTATTGTAAACTCTAAAGGTCTTACTATGTATAGAATAGCCAAGAAATATTCCTTCATCAAATTTTGCATCAAACTTCCCCAAGTTATCCTTTCCATTATTTAAAACAAAGCATTTACATCCAAAAACATGAAAATATGAGACATTTGGTTTCCTTCCTTTGTATAATTCATAGGGAGTTTTCTTTAAAATTGGCCTTATTAGAGCCCTATTCATAACATAACAAGTGGTGTTAACTGCATCCGCCCAAAAATACTTAGGAAGGTTGGCCTCATTGAGGATAGTTCTTGCCATTTCTTCTAAAGATCGATTTTTCATTTCTACAACATCATTTTGTTATGGTGTTCTAGGGGCTGAAAAATTATGCTCAATGCCATGTTCATCACAAAAGGTTTCAAATTCATGGTTTTCAAACTCACTACCATGGTCACTTCTTATGTATGCAATACAAAAACCTTTTTCATTTTGGATAACTTTGGCAAGCCTTTTGAATGATTGAAAAACATCATTTTTGTGAGACAAAAATAATGTCCATGTAAACCTAGAAAAATCATCCACATGTAGCTTTCTCTGGATCAAACTCCCCCTTGAACTGCGGAGGGTTAGCACGATGAAATCCCTCTAAGTTCTGAACATCCGCCGTAGCTGCTAGCTGTTGTGCAGCTCTAGCCTGTTGTTGAGCTGTCTGTTGGTTCTGCTGTAACATTGCCTCAGCCATTTTTTGTATTGCCTCAATGGCAGCAGCCATATCACCTCTACAAGCCATCACTTCTTCTCAAATTAAACTACGCAAAACACAGAGAAAGTCAGATGTATCCTTATGAATACCAAACAACAAAATCACAGAGAATCACACAGCATAAACAAGACAGTCCAAAACCACATGACCCAAAAGAAAACATAACCGGGAGCTCTGGTACCAAGACAGTGTAATGCCCCTTTTTCTATAGTCCGATGCACGCGAAGAAGGAGACGTCACACTATATTATTTAGGTAATGATAAAACTTAATAAAATCAGCGTTGCGGAAAATAGTACTTGTTTTAATTTTCATAATTTGGTGTATTAATGCTTGATCACTTTGTCCGAAAACTTTCATTTGGAACACACACACACACACACACACACACACACACACACACACACACACACACACACACACACATATATATATATATATATATATATATATATATATATATATATATATATATACATACATATTTTTTTTTGTTTAGGTAGGGCAAGAGTAAATTAGGAAAATCCCAATTGTAGCGAAACTTCAAACGCTGAAGAGTTATAATACAATCAACAGAAGTTAAACTATACATCGAAATTACATTAATATGATTATAAGTACAAGCCTGTATTAATTACATTTCCAAAAGGTATACAAAAAGACAAAATGTGTACCTACCCCAAGAGATACAAATATATATCCATTAATCCAATAATACATCAGGCTCCCACAAAATAAACAGACAGCCATCAATAGCCATCGATCTACGACAGTCGCTAGGACTGACGAGAATGAGAAGGAACCGTAGACGGATCCTCCTCAGGATCCTCATCGTCTGACGAGACATCCATCGGAACGACGGAACAATAGGCAGGGGCCCTAGCAGTGGACAAGAATGAGTCATCACGCGGGGTATAATACATATCTGCCCACATGTCTCTCACAAGCACGTAAAATTCCAGCCAAACAAAAGCATGGAAGTCAAAAATAGAAGCAGTGTAACGTCCCCATGCCAAGGACACAGTCAATTCGCCGTGGTACACACATCGATCAGTCTGCACGTTAATATGCCAACAATCCGGACCACCATGAAAGTTGATCCGCACGTAACCAAAAAATCCACGGGGGCGATATAACATCCTCAGCAGCCTCAGTCTCAGTCAAGATATTGCCATAAACCCTGAAACTCGGTGGTTTCTTTGTCCTCTTCACAAACGTCTTCGGACAATCATATGATAAAATACAATAACAGAATGTACAATAAAGAGGTGAGATACTCGTCATTCGTTACCAACAATAGCAGCAAGAGACTAAATGGCATTGGACGCCCACGTATGATACAGTTTGCACATTTAATCATAACAACATTAAATTTAAAATAAGGCATAATAACAACGTTAAAATAATAGAAATATTATCAGAAATCAGCAGTTCAAGTGACTAACAATTATCATGAGGATAACGGTAAATATGCTATACAATTATCAATGTCATGCTCAATGAGTTATGTGACTGACAGTTCACTTATGTAATAGTGTATCAAAACCCTACTCCATGGAGCTAGACATAAACATTTTCGGAGTGAATGATCAAGGAGTAATACCAGTATATCATTAGCCTTTAAAATAAAGTGTGCTTTATTTCATAAAAAGGTTTGCGCAATGGCTTATACATGGTACCTCGATAGTTGATCGCGATATAGGACAGCGTCTCAGACAGGATCGTCGATGTGTCGCATTGGTCTATCCCATGGCCCCAGTGGAGCTACCACTGCCTATTGTGAGACACCCATACCCCAACGCCCCCTAGGGTCAACAACATATGACACCTACGCTTAGTCTACTCGCACCAGCACATAGGTGTTATTCAAACTCCTAGGCCCACACAGCCTTTCCAACAGTGTCCAACGGACGACACATATGCATGACGACACAATGTCAAATCATGTATGATCATTACTGTATTTCACAATGGTACACTTATATACAGACATACCTAAATTCATTTGTTGATATCGTCATATCAAGATATTTTGATGATCCATATTCGTCAAATGTTCATCCCACATAGGGGTCCACAATTGCATTAAGGTCAAGTTTTATGTCAACACCATTTTCAAGTGTTCATTCATTATTATGATTTATATTATGGATTCCCTTCTTCAAGCTACATGTTATTAATTTAAAGTGACAACTTTAGATCACTTTAATTCTTTGTTACCATCAGTTTCAAGAGTCTTTAAAATTATTATTCTTTAACCATATTAAGCCTTAATCTTCTACTTCCAATTCTTTGTATTGGATTAATCCATTCCCATATTAATTAAGCCCAAAACCATAGCCCTCACTAGATCCCTAAGTCACAAGTTTGTTTTCATTTTTAATGAATTAGTAACTTATTACTAATTCTCTTAAAGTGTTTTGTTCAAATTCCCTCAAGCTCACACACTCAAGTTCTTTCTCTTAGGTCAAATTGTTCAAGTTACCAAATTTAGTCTTTGATTAATTTCATTTACACATTATCAATCCCTAATTGTCCTCTAATTTCTCATTTGTCAATTTCATCATCCAAGTCACAATTTCCACCATTTTTGCCTCCCATGGCCGTGAGCCATCATAGGTCTAGGGTCCAAGCATTTTCTTATTTTTCCTTTAGTCATTGTCCATTCAATTTTTACCATTCAATTGGGTTACAAGAATTTTAAGCATTCACACCCCTTCAATGGGGGACTTGGCCGTGAGCCTCCTTACACAAGGCAAGGGGCAAATGTCTCAAGTTCATCAATTCCTAACCCATGAGGGTTATTACAATATTATCAAGAATCAAATCCATACAAAATTTAAAGGAAGAAATAGAAAATAAGAACTAATCATAAGACAATAAAATTTAAAAGAGTAACCCATGTTAGGGTTTCTCACAAATACACAATTAACAAGCCTCCAACCACCATTATAGGTTGAATAGAGTGGTCTCCCTCTTACCAAAGAGGAGAGCACGAAAATTGCCTCGAAGATGCTCCTTTGTGAATTCGGTTTTGGCTCCTCCAAAAACTCTAGAAAGCAACTTCAATGAATCAACACCACCACATGAAAAGAGAGTATCCTTGACCATGAAAATGGGCTTAGAACATGAAAAAGAGAAGAGAGGAGAAGAAAGTTGTGATTTTTATCTTAAAGTCTCAAACTTTGCCCTTGAAGAAGATTAGTAAAGATGAGAGATCTTAATGTAGGGTATGGAAGGAAAAGGTTTTAGAATGATAAAGAGAAGCTAGAAATGAGTTTAAGGAAGCAAGAAAATGAAAATGGTGAAAATGGGGGTGGTAACCCGAAATGGAGAGAAATGGAGGTGAAGGATTTTGGTGAAACCTTGTGAAGGAAAGTAGTAGGGATGATGATGGAGAGTAAGGATATGTGGTTGATGAAGAGAAAAAATGAAGAGATTGAGTGGAAGAGGAGCTGCAAGCTTCGGTTTGACTATGGAGTTTTAGAGAGAAGGGAGAGCAAGGAAGAAAATGAAGAGGTAGAGAGAGAAGTTGTTAGGTTAAAGTGTGATAGGTTTGAGTGAATTAGGTTAAAGTGATTGAACCAATTTCCCCCCTTTTCCCTAGTGAATGCCGCGGCATTGAGAGAGAGGAGAGAGGGAATTGACAAGCTTCTCAAGCAAGCTAAGGGTAGTTAGGTCCTTTCTTGGGTCAAAGCTTCTAGAAACTTGATTAAAATAGCAATACATTTGAATTAAAGTGGATTTGTTATGACATAAAGTAGATTACATTGGGATAAGGTGATAGTATTTTAATTACATGCTATTATCCAATGGATAATAGTTACAGTCGACAGAAGTCAATATTAATTTATCTGACAGATAAATTTTTCGCAGTGTTTTATTATTCCATCTGTTAAAATTTCTCGAAAAACGTAGACCTTGTAAACTGTGTCCGGCCTTGGGTTTAGTAAGATCCCCCGTCGACGTTTCCATAGTTCAAGGTTCTCAGAGAGAATATCTCACTTCTCCGGTTCTGCTCAGCTCGCACGTAAAATGAGAAATATATTAAAATATTCGACGTTCCCAGAAAATTCCTAGAAAATTCTCAAAAATTACAAATATTATGAAATGACTATTCATCATATAATTTTCTAACTTTTGGAACGTTACAGTTGTTTTCCCCTACTCTACCCATTGTGCACGTAAAACAAAAAATATATTAAAATATTTCGCGTTCTCAGAAAATTCCAAAAAAATTGCAGAAAATCTCAAATATTATAAAATGAATATCCATAATGAAATCAATAAATTTTGGGGTGTTACAATATCATGAGTGAGTGTATTTATTCTATATCTTTCCATTTCACTTATGCCCTCATGGGTTACTTGCAATGTATCCCACATTTCTTGAGCGGTCTTACAATTTGACACCCTAAAGAATTCATCATACCCCAAAGAAGTGGTGATGATGTTCTTGGCTCTCAAGTTGTATTGAACATTTTTCTTGTCATCATCGGTCCATTCATTTCTTAGTATATTTGTTCTAACACCATCAACTAGACATGTGGGGACAAAAAGGTCATTTTCAACAGCATCTCATACATCAATATCAATAGCTTCAATAAAAATCTTCATCATTTCTTTCCAATATGCATAACCATCCCCATTGAAAAAAGGAGGTCTATTTATAGAAGAACCTTCATTAGAAAAACCATTTGAAGCCATCTTTTCTCCTGAAGTGGCTAAGCTCTTTATGCAAGAGTCTAGCTTTGATACCACTTGTTACCAAGTGGCTTCAATGTAACACCCCAAATTTCCGTATCTCTTAAACAGTAATTTTGACAGTTAACAGAATTTTACTGTTTAGTAATTTCTGTGCACTGTAAAATTATTTTGTTTATTCCGTCAGCGTATTTGATCGTTTTGAGTGATTTACTCCGTGTCAGGAAAATAATAATTTTTGGGCCGGAGAAAAATCTTTAAATATATATTTCTCTTGACTGTTAATTATTTTTAATAATTTGACTTGATTTTCATACGTTTTCTAATATTTGTGATTTTTGTGGATGATTATGAATTTGTTTGACTGTATGTGGGCCCAGGTGGTCCTATGTGGGCCCAAGTGGCCATACGTGGGCCCAGGTGGGTCCCACAAAGCAAAAAATTTTCTACGCATAGAAAAATTTGTACTGTTTAGATGGACACAGGGGATCTTACTAAACCTGAATCCGGAAACAATTTTAAAAATTTTATTGTACTGTGTTTTGTACTGTATTTAATTTATTGGGTGATAAAAATATAGTAAATATATTCTTTCGTGGGGTTTTAGCAGATAAAAATAGAAATTATATTGCTTAAGTCAACCTTGGTGGTTTGGATATCCACCATTGATTTAATTAATGATGGAGACTTGATCTTGATTTAATTAACGGTGGAGATTTGATCTTAAAAGTGAATAAGATCATTTATAACCGTTAGATGGAGATTAAATCAATGGTAGAGATTTGGTCTCAAAAAGTGACAAAGACCATTTATAACCATTGGATTTAGAAGTGATCAAGGGTGGAGAATTGGTCTTGTAAAGTAACAAGGACCATTTATGACCATTGGATTTAGATTTAATCAATGGTGAAGATTTAGTCTTAAAAAGTGACAAAGACTAATTATGACCCTTGGATTAAAAGTAAGAAGGAGTAATCTTGACCCTTAATTTTGGAGACACATCTAATGGCTAGAATTTAAAGGAGAAAGATCCAATGGCCTAGATTAAGTCTTCTAAATCAAAAGTCTACCTAAATCCTAACCATTGAATTAATTAATGGCTAGAAATGCTCTAGATGGTGGCTAATAATGATGACAAATAATTAAATGCACAAGGAGAAGCATGCATGGAAGGGGATGGTTTTGGATTGTTTAGGAGACAAAGAAACAAAACTTTATGACCATTATTACATGTCATGGTCAATGGTGTATCATTATTGATCATTATTGATCAATTTGCATTCAAGGAGAATGCATTTGGGGGGGGCTACGGTTGTGGTGGCTTAAGTGAGTAGCAAAGTTGAAGACCACCATTATTACTCATTCTTGGTCTTTCTTTGCCAATTTCAAGAAGCTAAACTTAGCAAATTTTCTCTCCATTTCTCTTCTCCTCTAGGTTTCGGCCATGACCCTCCAATCTACCTTCCATCACTCTTTAATTTCAACTAATCATATTTCTTGAATCCTTACCTTATTCTAAGCAACTTTCATGTTGGAGACTTTCTCTAAATCATTCATCTTCAAGGAGTTTCTTCAAGATCAAAGTTATAGGGTATTTATGGTGAAGTGTAAGGAAACTTCATTTCTTCTCTTCTTTTTCATGATCTAAACCATGTTTGATCCATGGTTCCTCTTAATCAAGCTTAGTATACTACTCTTTATGTATTTTGTTTTGTATTTGAGAAGCCCTTGGTGATGAAGGACTTGGAAAAAGAAGCAAAACAAGGAGTTTTTGAGGATCTTCAAGAGGTAAGAGAGAGATCCATCTCACCAACCAAGCATGGTGGTGAGAGATGGTCTTATATTTGATGGATGTTGAATCCATGTGAGGATTCATATCCATGGTCATGTAATAATTTATATGTGTTTATAAGCTTTGATTAATTGCCTATGCTTAATATGCTTTGCATGAGTTTATGATTTTGATGGTATGCTTATATTATGTATGATGATAATATGGCATGCTTTTGATATATATATATATATATATATATATATATATATATATATGTATGTATGTGTATGCCATGATTTGATGATAGAAAGAAAATTAATTTTTGGTTCCAATGGTCAAAGGAAGGTGGCTACGGTTTTGGCACCCAAGGTTACGGTTCCATGTTGAAATTTTTCAAGAACAAAGAAATTGATTTGTTTAATGAAAATTATGAAGTGCAGAAAAATGAATTTTCTTGGTTCTAAAAGCTATGGGATTTTCGGTCAAGACACCTCAACATAGGTGTTTATAACTTAAGATTTTCATGAAAGATTAAAAATTGGATTGATTTGAAGAGTATAGAAAATAAATAAAGGATATGTTTTTCAAGAGAACAAGAACATGGTTTTGAAGGATTTTTATTGATTTATTTTGTGTAAAAAGATCCTAAGTGTTTTTCTAAACATGAGTTTTGAATGAAACGGGCAAACGTTGATTTTAAGGATTTGCAAAGAAAGTGAAAAAGAATTTGTAAAGAAAGTAAAAATGAATTTGAACAAATGGGTTTGGTTTTTATGACCATGAATCACACGGTTTTGAAAACAAAATTTTAATGGTTTTGTTTGTGTAAAACCATATCAATTTAAAAGGAAAAATATTTGATGGTTTCAATAGTCATGTCCACGTTTTTTTAAGGCTTGTAATGCCTTGGTTTTATGAAACAAGGTAATTTTAAAGTGGAAACAAAATGTTTTAGTACAAGAATTTTGGAAAGGGAATCAAGGTATTTTACCACTTGAGAAAATAGAAATTTTCATAAACGGAAAAATAAAAAAAAAGTTGAAAATGTTCGAACTTCAATTTATTTTGAAGAATATTGATTGTAGAACTTATTTGAGAAAAATGGAGAATATAATGGCGATTTGAAAATTTACTAACGTATAACTGATTTTCGAGTTTTGAAATACGTTAGAAAATGTTAAGTTTTGAAACGTTGATTTATATCAATGGAAAAGTGATTTTATGAATTATATTTTGGAAAAGGATTTCTTGAGTAAAGAAATGTGGAAAAAGATTTTCTTGAGTAAGAAAATATATTACATGAAGTATAAAGTTATATTATTCAAGAAAAGTTGAAAAAGGAATATTTGAAGGTTGAAAAATATTTTCTCGTAATGAAATTGTGGTAAAAAAATTATTTACGTATCTTAAAAACGTAATTTTAAAGTATGTGGTTTGAAATACAGTAAAATATTTCTAAGTGTTTGGAAATACAGTAAAATATTTCTACGTGATTTTAAATACTTTGAAAAATTTCTACGCGATTTGAATTACGTTTAAATATTTTACGTAATCTGAATTACTATTGAAAAATCACTACGTGATGGAAAAGTGATGAATTATTTTTACGTGATTGTGAAAATAGCGGAAAATTATTATGTGATTTGAAAAATGTTTTAAATATTTTGAAAATGAAAGAAAATGAATTACGCGACTTAAAAGGATGATTTTTAAGTTACGCGATTTTGAAACAGTGGAAAAATATTATGGGATTTGAGAAACGTATATTTTTACGCGATTGAGAAAAACGTTGAAAAATTAGTACGTGATTTAAAAGTGTAACAGAAGAGTTGCGACATTTTAAAAAACGTAACAGAAGTGTTACGATATTTTGAAAACGTAACAAAAACGTTTTGGAATTGTGAAAACGTAACGGAAATGTTGAGCAATTTTGTGAAAACACGACGAAAGTGTTTTATAATTATGAAAATGTGATAACATGATTTTGCTGTTGAAAATACAGTATAATTTGGTGCATTTTATATGCATTGGAAAGTTATGCCTGTGATTGGCATTGGTGCATTATACATGCATTGGAAAAATATGCGTTGAGGCATATGATTGAACAAATGAAATTTGAAAAGATTTGGCCCTTGTGGTTGGACTTGCACTGATATATTCGTGCATTGTATAAAGTATAGCTAATAAGCTATTTTGGCCCTTGTGGTTGAAGAGGGAATGAGAATTGATAGTGAGATCTATGATGGATCTTGGGGTGCGTCAAGGCGTGGCGGTCGACCAGTGGACAGCTGGCGAGTACCCTGTGCCACTTGGCGATGCAGTCCGTTGCAATGCATTGACGATACCCGACAAGAACACGATTCTTTTCAACAACTGGAAGATTGTCTTTGGGCTAAGGCTGACAATTGACAGAGCATTCTCCTCGAAATTGTGAAAACCTCCATGGAGTTGTTTTTGAAAAACTAAGTCTTTGTGCACATGCATAAATCTGAGCATTTGTATCTGTATGATATATTAATTGAGGAATATTGACTATGACAATTATTTTGAATACTTGGATGATGATGATGATAATCATGTTGACGGCATTATTGTGATTATTGTGTGATGATAATAATGTTAATGGTATGATAATGATAGTTGATTAATGTTGAGTGCATTATTGGAATTCTGGTATGATATATCTGTATGATATGTTGTTTGTGTTATCTCTGTGCTGCCATGTTGGTATTGGCGTAGGTGATCTCACCTCTTTGTTATGTTATTTTGCTGTGTCTGTACTGTTAAAATCAAATAATAGAAGGATCGAGTTGTCTTAGACATAACGGGCAATGAATACTCTGAGATGGGTGACAACAATAAGAAGTGGACATTCAGGACTCGAAGGTGTGCAGTGTTGACAAAGAACAGATGTAGAATAGATGTCTGATGCAACAAGATTGATACACAACAGAATAAGTATGTTAAGTTTTAACGTTAGTGTTGTACCGTGCTATTAAGTAGGACCCGTCATGGGGTTTGCTACTGTTAAAAAAAAGAGTCTATTAATTTTATATTTCTCTTTAAATTGTGAAATATTAATTGGTGTCAATACTGTATACTAAATATATTTTTAATAATACTTATGAATTTCAATAAGTTTATGTTTCAGTAAAGAAAGAAATTTTGAAACCCATATTTTCATAACTCAAACCTTTTACGAATTGATTTTCAGATTATGAGTCGGGAGTCAGACATGTGATACCCTAGGGAGGGTGTTACATTAGTTGGTATCAGAGCACGGTTTGAGTCTTTTGGGGTTTGTGGTTAGGTCTGTTTTGCTTGTGTTGTGTTCTCTGTGTTATTGATTTCCGAAAGGAAACAATGTTGTTTATAATGGATATCAGATCCATTGTATTTCGATCCGCACGCCTCGAGAGAAAAAAAAAGGAAATGGCTCGGGATAGTTGTACTTGTGTGGAAGTGGAACATGTTACTAGTAATGCAATTGCAGTTACGAGAGCAACGGGAGCAACGTGGAAGGATGACTGCAGGAACAAAGGACCGTTGTTCAGTGGGAAAGAAATGAAAGTTAAGGTTCAGGATCTGATGGAAGAGAATTAGTCTTGGAATATAAGATTTCGTAATTTTGGAACCCAATATTTTTAAGGATATTTGGAAAGTGATTGATTTCAACGGAAGATGTATTTACAACCATTGAGGAAACCAAAGGCAGTAACTGATGTGAAAGAAGGTACTTAATGAAGGAATGTATGTCAAGAAAACAAACGTTTATTTGAAATGGTTACATCTGGTTTCCATTTTATTTTGATTCGTCCATCTTTGAAGAAAAGAAATGACTCGTGATAGACATACGCATGTGGAAGCGAGACATAATGGTGGTGATAGACTGCAACTTTGGAAGTAATACAAATAGTGGTTGAAGCAATTATACAGCAAACTCAGAAGATTGTTCCACAGCAAGAATTGATTTCTTAAGCTAAGATTTTGTTAGAGTTAAATCAATCTCAGGATGAGAGACCCTGTAACGTTGGACTATATTGGTTACAAAAAAGGGGAAATCGTAAGGTCAAGCGATTCCAACAGAAAACGTAATTGCAATCTCCAAGAAGTCAACAACAACAACAATCTTGTGGAGAAAGTACTAGTAATGATAGGTTTAGTTTGACTGTGACATCTGCACCGAAATGTAAGAAGTGTGGAAATGGGCACTTAACGAAAAATTGTACGTTCAAAGAAATAATTTGTTTTAAGTGCGGGAAGTTTGAAACACAATCTTTGAAAATAGAGTTCCAATGAAAACAAAGTTTTCTGTTAGTAAAATCTCAGGTAGTAGGAAGTGTTCGAAGCGGAAGATTTAAACAATGGAGATTTTGTCATTGAAGCTAATCCTGTAAACCATACGAAATATTTCTGTGAAACAACTTATTCTATGTGGCATATGATTGAGTAGATCAATTATATGTTAGAGTTATTCATAATCCTCTGATTTGTTTACTTCTGTTTCTATTCTTAGCCGATCGAGCTACTCAAGTTATTCAAATCATTGTTATAGATCAAATCTTTGTGTTAGTTTGATCTGTTGTTCAAAATTTTTGTGTTAGTTTGATCTGTTTCATAAACAGACATGATCTTTGAAAATGGATTGGTTATTTTCCAACCATATCCTATGAGATTGTCTCAATACAGTGTTAGTATTTCAAAAAAAAAAACTCATTCCTGAAAATCAGGCAAAATCAAATTCTTGTTGAATATGTTTGGTAACATATTAAATCATTTCGCTACCTTTTCTTCCTAAACCTCTGTAATGTTCTTTCATATATTGCATTTGCAAGAAAGAATATTTTGCAAGAAAGGATATTCCTATTTAAAATCCATGTCATAGTATCTGGTATAAAATGCGGTTGAAAGGAGAATTCGGCTAGTGAGACATTTCCTGGTAAGAGCTAAAGCTGGAGAATAAAGTGATATGAGGATAAGAAAATTTTAAGTAATACATTACATTAGTTGGAAGTTATCTGAGAAAAACTATTCTAGGCATGAATGAAGGTTGGTAGCCGCTGTATTGATATCAGAGAATTCATTCTTGAAGATCGAGTTACATCCAATTCTTTGCTGAATATGTTCGATAACATATTCGATTCGTTTTGTTCTTTTCCATGATTTTTTCTATCATCTACTACAATTGAAGGAATATCTTGCAAGAGAGAATATTCCTATTTATATCCAGGTCATAATATCAAAGTGGCGCAGTGGAAGCGTCGTGGATTCTTCAAAAGTTGAAGAAGTCTATCTATGGGAAAAGTTAAAACGGTAATGGAAAACTGTAGAAAAGATTTTATTAAGATATTTGTTTGATCAGGAGAAGTGAACAAGAGATAAAGAACTTTCAATGGTTTAGAATTGTTTGGAATAACGTAAGAGGTGAAACTACATGGGAACTGAAGAAAAGATAAAGGAATAATGTCATTATTTATTCCGAGGGTGTGAAATCATGGTCATGAAATTTCGAGGACGAAATTTCTGTAAAGAGGGGAGTATTGTAACACCCCAAATTTCTGTATCTCTTAAACAGTAATTTTGACAGTTAACAAAATTTTATTGTTTAGTAATTTCTGTGCACTGTAAAATTATTTTGTTTATTCTATCAACGTATTTGATCTTTTTCAGTGATTTACTCCGTGTCAGGAAAATAATAATTTTCAGGCCGGAGAAAAATCTTTAAATATTTATTTCTCTTGACTGTTAATTATTTTTAATAATCTGACTTGATTTTCATACGTTTTCTAATATTTGTGATTTTTGTGGATGATTATGAATTTTTTTGACTGTATGTGGGCCCAGGTAGTCCTATGTGGGCCCAAGTAGGTCCCGCAAAGCAAAAATTTTTCTACGCATAAAAAAATTTATACTGTTTAGATGGAGACAGGGGATCTTACTAAACCTAAATCTGGAAACAGTTTTAAAAATTTTATTGTACTGTGTTTTGTACTGTATTTAATTTATCGGGTGATAAAAATACAGTAAATATATTCTTTCGTGGGGTTTTAGCAGATAAAAATAGAAATTATATTGCTTAAGTCAACCTTGGTGGTTTGGATATCCACCATTGACTTAATTAATGATGGAGACTTGATCTTGATTTAATTAACGGTGGAGATTTGATCTTAAAAGTGAATAAGATCATTTATCACCGTTAGATAGAGATTAAATCAATGGTAGAGATTTGGTCTCAAAAAGTGACAAAGACCATTTATAACCATTGGATTTAGAAGTGATCAAGGGTGGAGAATTGGTCTTGTAAAGTAACAAGGACCATTTATGACCATTGGATTTAGATTTAATCAATGGTGAAGATTTAGTCTTAAAAAGTGACAAAGACTAATTATGACCCTTGGATTAAAAGTAAGAAGGAGTAATCTTGACCCTTAATTTTGGAGGCACATCTAATGGCTAGAATTTAAAGGAGAAAGATCCAATGGCCTAGATTAAGTCTTCTAAATCAAAAGTTTACCTAAATCCTAACCATTGAATTAATCAATGGCTAGAAATGCTCTAGATGGTGGCTAATAATGATGACAAATAATTAAATGCACAAGAAGAAGCATGCATGGAAGGGGATGGTTTTGGATTGTTTAGGAGACAAAGAAACAAAACTTTATGACCATTATTACATGTCATGGTCAATGGTGTATCATTATTGATCACTATTGATCAATTTGCATTCAAGGAGAATGCATTGGGGGGGGGGCTACGGTTGTGATGGCTTAAGTGAGTAGCAAAGTTGAAGACCACCATTATTACTCATTCTTGGTCTTTCTTTGCCAATTTCAAGAAGCTAAACTTAGCAAATTTTCTCTCCATTTCTCTTCTCCTCTAGGTTTTGGCCATGACCCTCCAATCTACCTTCCATCACTCTTTAATTTCAACTAATCATATTTCTTGAATCCTTACCTTATTCTAAGAAACTTTCATGTTGGAGACTTTCTCTAAATCATTCATCTTCAAAGAGTTTCTTCAAGATCAAAGTTATAGGGTATTTATGGTGAAGTATAAGGAAACTTCATTTCTTCTCTTCTTTTTCATGATCTAAACCATGTTTGATCCATGGTTCCTCTTAATCAAGCTTAGTATACTAATCTTTATGTATTTTGTTTTGTATTTGAGAAGCCCTTGGTGATGAAGGACTTGGAAAAAGAAGCAAAACAAGGAGTTTTTGAGGATCTTCAAGAGGTAAGAGGGAGATCCATCTCACCAACCAAGCATGGTGGTGAGAGATGGTCTTATATTTGATGGATGTTGAATCCATGTGAGGATTCATATCCATGGTCATGTAATAATTTATATGTGTTTATGAGCTTTGATTAATTGCCTATGTTTAATATGCTTTGCATGAGTTTATGATTTTGATGGTATGCTTATATTGTGTATGATGATAATATGGCATGCTTTTGATATATATATATATTGTGTATGTATGTGTATGCCATGATTTGATGATGGAAAGAAAATTAATTTTTGGTTCCAATGGTCAAAGGAAGGTGGCTACGGTTTTGGCACCCAAGGTGAGGGTTCCATGTTGAAATTTTTCAAGAACAAGGAAATTGATTTGTTTAATGAAAATTATGAAGTGGAGAAAAATGAATTTTCTTGGTTCTAAAGGCTATGGGATTTTCGGTCAAGACACCTCAACATAAGTGTTTATAACTTAAGATTTTCATGAAAGATTAAAAATTGGATTGATTTGAAAAGTATAGAAAATAAACAAAGGATATGTTTTTCAAGAGAACAAGAACATGGTTTTGAAGGATTTTTATTGATTTATTTTGTGTAAAAAGATCCTAAGTGTTTTTCTAAACATGAGTTTTGAATGAAACGGGCAAACGTTGATTTTAAGGATTTGCAAAGAAAGTGAAAAAGAATTTGTAAAGAAAGTAAAAATGAATTTGAACAAATAGGTTTAGTTTTTATGACCATGAATCACACGGTTTTGAAAACAAAATTTTAATGGTTTTGTTTGTGTAAAACCATATCAATTTAAAAGGAAAAATATTTGATGGTTTCAATAGTCATGTCCACGTTTTTTTAAGGCTTGTAATGCCTTGGTTTTATGAAACAAAGTAATTTTAAAGTGGAAACAAAATGTTTGAACAAAATGTTTTAGTACAAGTATTTTGGAAAGGGAATCAAGGTATTTTACCACTTGAGAAAATAGAAATTTTCATAAACGGAAAAATAAAAAAAAAGTTGAAAATGTTTGAACTTCAATTTATTGTGAAGAATATTGATTGTAGAATTTATTTGAGAAAAATGGAGAATATAATGGCGATTTGAAAATTTACTAACGTATAACTGATTTTCGAGTTTTGAAAAACGTTAGAAAATGTTAAGTTTTGAAACGTTGATTTATATCAATGGAAAAGTGATTTTATGAATTATATTTTGGAAAAGGATTTCTTGAGTAAAGAAATGTGGAAAAAGATTTTCTTGAGTAAGAAAATATATTACATGAAGTATAAAGTTATATTATTTAAGAAAAGTTGAAAAAGGAATATTTGAAGGTTGAGAAATATTTTTTGTAATGAAATTGTGGTAAAAAAATTATTTACGTATCTTAAAAACGTAATTTTAAAGTACGTGGTTTGAAATACAGTAAAATATTTCTAAGTGTTTGGAAATACAGTAAAATATTTTTACACGATTTTAAATACGTTGAAAAATTTCTACGCAATTTGAATTACGTTTAAATATTTTACGTAATCTGAATTACTATTGAAAAATCACTACGTGATGGAAAAGTGATGAATTATTTTTACGTGATTGTGAAAATAGCGGAAAATCATTATGTGATTTGAAAAGTGTTTTAAATATTTTGAAAATGAAAGAAAATGAATTACGCGACTTAAAAGGATGATTTTTAAGTTACGCGATTTTGAAACAGTGGAAAAATATTATGGGATTTGAGAAATGTATATTTTTACGCGATTGAGAAAAACGTTGAAAAATTAGTACGTGATTTAAAAGTGCAACAGAAGTGTTGCGGCATTTTGTAAAACGTAACAGAAGTGTTACGTTATTTTGAAAATGTAACAAAAACGTTTTGGAATTGTGAAAACGTAACGGAAATGTTGCGCAATTTTGTGAAAACACGACGAAAGTGTTTTATAATTATGAAAATGTGATAACATGATTTTGCTGTTGAAAATACAATATAATTTGGTGCATTTTATATGCATTGGAAAGTTATGCCTGTGATTGGCATTGGTGCATTATACTTGCATTGGAAAAATATGCATTGAGGCATATGATTGAACAAATGAAATTTGAAAAGATTTGGCCCTTGTGGTTAGACTTGCACTGATATATTCGTCCATTGTATAAAGTATAGCTAATAAGCTATTTTGGCCCTTGTGGTTGAAGAGGGAATGAGAATTGATAGTGAGATCTATGATGGATCTTGGTGTGCGTCAAGGCGCGGCGGTCGACCAGTGGACAACTGGCGAGTACCCTGTGCCACTTGGCGATACAGTTCGTTGCAACGTATTGACGATACCAGACAAGAACACAATTCTTTTCAACAACTGGAAGATTGTCTTTGGGCTAAGGCTGACAATTGACAGAGCATTCTCCTCGAAATTGTGAAAACCTCCATGGAGTTGTTTTTGAAAAACTGAGTCTTTGTGCACATGTATAAATCTGAGCATTTATATCTGTATGATATATTAATTGAGGAATATTGGTTATGACAATTATTTTGAATACTTGGATGATGATGATGATAATCATGTTGATGGCATTATTGTGATTATTGTGTGATGATAATAATGTTAATGGTATGATGATGATAGTTGATTAATGTTGAGTGCATTATTGGAATTCTGGTATGATATATCGTATGATATGTTGTTTGTGTTATCTCTCCGTCTTTGCCATGTTGGTATTGGCGTAGGTGATCTCACCTCTTTGTTATGTTGTTTTTTGTGTCTGTCATCTTGTTAAAATCAAATAATAGAAGGATCGAGTTGTCTTAGACATAACGGGCAATGAATACTCTGAGATGGGTGACAACAATAAGAAGTGGACATTCAGGACTCGAAGGTGTACAGTGTTGACAAAGAACATATGTAGAACAGATGTCTGATGCAACAAGATTGATACACAACAAAATAAGTATGTTAAGTTTTAACGTTAGTGTTGTACCGTGCTATTAAGTAGGACCCGTCATTGGGTTTGCTACTGTTAAAAAAAAAGAGTCTATTAATTTTATATTTCTCTTTAAATTGTGAAATATTAATTGGTGTCAATACTGTATACTAAATATATTTTTAATAATACTTATGAATTTCAGTAAGTTTATGTTTCAGTAAAGAAAGAAATTTTAAAACCCATATTTTCATAACTCAAACCTTTTACAAATTGATTTTCAGATTATGAGTCGGGAGTCAGACATGTGATACCCTAGGGAGGGTGTTACATTCAATACTCAAGAGGGGGTGAATTGAGTTTATAAAACAAGTTCGTAATTCTTTCGCAAAACACTTGAATGTTGAATTTCGTTGAAGCTATTGACTATTTGAAATGAATGAATTGATAAGAGCGATAGATATTGCTTAATAATCAACCAAGAGAGAAGTAATCAAGTAAGAAAATAAGCAATGCACAAATATAAAGAGAAGGGTTTAGAGAATCAAACACAATAGTTTATCCTGATTCAATAACCAATCCACTTGTGACCTATGTTCAGTCCTTAAGCAACCACTCGAGATTTTCCACTATATCTTCAACCTTCAATAGGTGCTTGACAACCTTTACAAACTTGATCACTCAACTCCTTGGGATGCCTCAGCCTTGAGCTTGAACCTTTTCAAACAAAGGGATGCCTCACCCTTTACAAATTGGAAGGATACCTTACCCTCTCTTACAAAGCAATCAAGATTGATAGAATGAAACTCTCACAAGAGTAAATAATACAAATTGAAGCTCTTAGAATGCTCTCAAAAGATATTTCAAGGATTTGACAAAAACAGAGCAATAAATGATTTCAAGGATTGATTATCATTTTGATGTGTTACAAAGATGTTTCAAGTTCAAGAAGCTCTATTAATGATGCCCCAACATCTGTATGTAAAGAGATATGCAATTAAGGAGCCATTAGGGGATTAAAGGAAGCATTTAATGCATCTAATATAGTCGTTGGGATGTCAAAACATTGGTAATCGATTACACGTTTCTGGTAATCAATTATATGGTAGTTAGAACGTGTTATTGGCTTTCTGGGTAGGTGGTAATCGATTACCAAACTTGTGTAATTGATTACACGCCCTCTGACTTTCTGGTAATCGATTACATGGTTGATGTAATCGATTACACGCCCTCTGACTTGCTGGTATTCGATTACATGGTTGATGTAATCGATTACAAGGCTTCTGTTTAGCTTGTAATCGATTACCACACATGTGTAATCGATTACTTTCCACTTTGAACACAATTTTTAAGCCTAAATGAGGTTCCATGTCATTTCTAACTTTAAGAAACTTGGATTGAATAATATTGGTATATGTTTAACATGATCCAAGGTTAAAATCAACATCTTTTTAGAGTATGAACTTGAAAAACATATTGATTAAAAAACATCTTTGAAAAACCATTTGAGATATCTTGAGAGCATTTAACATTAATGTTCTAAGGCTTATGTCTAAATAAACTTCTTGATTTCTTTCTTTGATCTTGGTTTTCTCTTTTGCACTTGATTTTCATCGTTGGCTTTGTTATCATCAAAAACCATTTGATATGCTTTAAGACATAAGCATTCACAAATATGCTACAAGATTTAAAAGCTTGTCCAAGTTTTCAAGGTATTTCCAACTCTAGCCTAACGAAGAGTGGAAATGCCAAAAGTTCGAGGAAGGACTACGCCATAATTTGAAGAGGGCAGTATTGCCCTTGGGAATTGACTAATTCCTAGCCTTGCTAGACAAGTATAGGAGGATTGAAAAGCTCGATCAGTCAAGAGACACGAGGAGTCATAACTTTGGACCTTCTAGGTTCCAAAGAGGAGGTAGCAGCAATGTGAATCGCTTTCAGAAGAAACCTTATTCCCAACCACCTGGAAGTTAACAACAATCACAAGGTGGAGGTCCGAGTGGAAATTCTAGTGGCAACAAAGCTAGTCAGACCTGGAATTCTCTGCCAAAATGTTTGAAATGCGGAAGGGACCACCTAACAAGGGAGTACACCATTAAGGGGATTATCTGCTTCAGATGCAGGAAGCCTGGATATATCTCTAGAGATTACAACCAACCCAAGGCAGAGTCTACTGCCAATAATGCATGAGTTGCCAAACCTCAGGTAGGAGGCTGAGTTTACACGATGAGTGGAGCTGAAGCCTCCCAGTCTGATGATCTGATAAAGGGAGATGGTACCATAGGAGGTAATCTTTTATTTGTACTATATGACTCAGGGGCGATCCATTCTTTTATTTCTTATGACTGTGTACGTCAGTTAGGTTTACCTGTGTCTACTTTACCTTTTTATTTAATTGTTTCTACCCCTACTGATAAACCTATTGTTACTACCCAAGTTTGTTTGAACTGTCCTTTATCTGTTGAATGTCGAATCTTTTCTGTTGATTTGATATGTTTATCCCTTTCCCAAATAGACGTAATCTTAGGAATGGATTGGTTATCTTCTAATCATATCTTATTAGGTTGTTCCAATAAAACTCTAGTTTTCCCTAAGTCTGAAGTTTCTAGATTTTTTATAGCCAACTAAGTTAAAGCTTTCTTAAGAGAAGAAGCTCAGGGATACATGTATTTGTCTTCCTTAGAAGTCGAGAGGGACATGGATGTGAATGTTATTCCAGTAGTTAATGAGTTTTCCGAAGTCTTTCCTGAGGATGTACTTAGTCTACCACTGGAGTGAGAGATAGAGTTCACTATTGATCTTGTACCTGGATCCGGTCTTGTATCCATAACACCGTATAGGATGTCACCGTCAGAATTGGTTGAACTTAAGAAGCAGTTGGTGGAGCTTCTGGAAAAGCATTTTTTCAGGCCTAATGTGTCACCCTGGGGAGCGCCAATGTTGTTGGTTAACAAAAAGGATGGAACTTTGCGATTGTGTGTAGATTATCGTCAGCTGAACAAGGTCACAATCAAGAACAAATATCCACTTCCGAGGATAGAAGATTTAATGGATCAGCTGAGGGAACTGCAGTTTTCTCTAAGATAGATCTGTATTCTAGTTATCATCAGATCAGAGTAAAGGCAGAGGATCTTCCCAAGACGGCTTTTCATACATGTTACGGACACTACGAGTATCTCGTGATGATGCTTGGAGTGACGAATGCACCTGCCATATTCATGGATTACATGAATAGGATCTTTCGACCTTACCTAGACAGATTTGTCGTCATTTTTATCAATGACATTCTGATCTACTCTCGAAATCAGGAGGGACATGCTGAACATCTCAGTATAGTTCTCCAGATCCTGAAAGAGAAGAAGTTGTTTACTAAGTTGTCAAAGTGTGAATTTTGGCTAGAGGAAGTTAAGTTTTTGGATCATATGATCACGAAGGATGGGATTGCAATGGATCCGTCGAAGGTCGAAGCAGTTCTACAATGGGAAAGACCAAAGACCGTGATTGAGATTTGAAGTTTTGTGGGATTAGCTGGATATTATCGAAGATTCATTGAAGGATTTTCCAAGATAGTAGGGCCTCTCACTCAACTTACCAGAAAGAACCAAGCTTTTGAGTGGACTGATGCTTGTGAAGAAAGTTTCCAAGAGTTGAAGAGATGACTAACTACGACACCAATTTTGATTCTACCTGATCCTAGTGAATCCTTTGAAGTGTACTGTGATGCTTCACACCAAGGCTTAGGATGTGTGCTCATGCAAGATAGGAAGGTGGTGGCGTATGCTTCAAGACAGCTGAGAGTGCACGAAAAGAATTATCCTACACATGACCTGGAGTTAGCAGCTGTGGTGTTTGCTTTGAAGATATGGAGACACTTTCTGTTTAAAGCGACGTTCAACA
This sequence comes from Ormosia emarginata, assembly GCA_029884605.1. Lineage (NCBI taxonomy): Eukaryota > Viridiplantae > Streptophyta > Magnoliopsida > Fabales > Fabaceae > Ormosia > Ormosia emarginata. The sequence continues at coordinate 16,637,331 of JAQQTP010000074.1, read as the reverse complement.
TCTACAGTGACCACAAAAGTCTAAAGTACCTATTTGAGCAAAAGGAGCTGAACATGAGGCAGAGAAGATGGTTGGAGTTTTTGAAAGACTATGATTTTCAACTCCAGTATCATCCCGGGAAGGCAAACGTCGTGGTGGATGCTCTGAGTAGAAAGATGCTTAGTATGTCCACTATGATGATTAAGGAGAAGGAGCTAATAAATCAATTCAGAGACATGTGGTTATTTGTTGAATTGGCACCGGGAAGAATTCGTTTAAATATAGTTACTATTCTGAATGATTTAATAGAAGAAATCTGCGAGAAGCAAGAAAGTGATGAGTTTTTACAAAAAGAAAGGGAGCTAATGAAGCAAGGCAGTGTGACAATAGTGGAAGAAGGACCTGATGGAGTCCTAAAGTTCAAGGGAAGGATTTGTATACCCAACGATCCGAAGCTTAGGAAAGTAATTCTTGAAGAAGCTTATACTAGCAGGTTAAGTATGCATCCTGGAATGACTAAAATGCACTAAGATCTGAAACGGATGTTTTGGTGGCCTAGAATGAAGAAAGATGTAGCTCAACATATGTCATCTTGCTTAGTCTGTCAGAAAGCTAAGATTGAACACCAAAGACCTTCAGGAATGTTGCAACCTTTAACCATTTCTGAATGAAAATGGAATAGTATTACGATGGATTTCATGGTTAGATTGCCAAGAACCCGAAAAGGTTATGATTCAATATGGGTAATTGTTGATCGGCTTACAATGTCTGCACACTTCGTACCAATTAATATAAGGTATAATATGGAGAAGTTAACCTTCCTGTATATTGGTGAGATTGTTAGATTGTATGGTGTGCCTTCCAGCATTATTTCCGATAGAGACCCGAGGTTCACATCAAGATTTTGGCAGAGTCTTCAAGAAACAATGGGAATGAAGCTACGTTTGAGTTCTGCTTATTATCCTCAAACCGATGGTCAATCAGAAAGGACGATCCAATCGTTGAAAGATTTGCTTAGAGCCTGTACTTTGGAATAGACTAGAAGTTGGGATGAAGTCTTACCATTGATAGAATTCACCTACAACAATAGTTTTCACTCGATCATAGGGATGACACTCTACGAAGCTCTATATGGATGACGGTGCAGAACACCTTTGTGTTAGTACCAGGATGGAGAGTATCTTACGATTGGACCTGATCTTGAACAACAAACGACTAAGAAGGTCAAGATGATTTAGGTCAACCCATTTGCAATTTAACCCATAAAGAAATTGTTTATTTCATTATAAATAGTCATTTTATAATATTCGTGTTTTTTGTGAATTTTTGTGAATTTTTCCGAAACGTTGATTATTTAAATATATTTCTCGATTTGCATGTGGGCTGAGCAGAGCCAGGAAAATAAAATATTTTCCCCAAAGCTGGAAAACCTTGGACTATGGAAACATCGACAGGGGATCTTACTAAACCTGAGGCCGAGCACAGTTTACGAAGTTTTAGTTTTTCAAGATTTTATCTGATAAATAAAATCGCAGTGCGTTTTATTATTCGTTGGACAATAAATATCAATTTTGTTAACTATAACTTTTATCCACTGGATAATAATTTTAGTAGAGTGTTAGTCATCTTTTCTAGAAGAACACTTTAATGACATCATCAAAGTGACATCATCACTTTGACTTTTGTAAAAAGCTAACAAAGCTTCTCAAGGAAGCTTTGCACCAAGCTTCTAGAGGAAGCTTCCCTCTCTCTCCTCCATGTAGTTCCACGGCAATGAGGAGGGAAATGTAACAAATTTTGTCACATTTTCACTAATATCACACATTCATTTCACTTTTCAAAAAATTCCCAAAACTTTTCTATTACTTTCTCTCTCCATATTTCTCTTCTCTTACTTTTTCTCTCACACGCTTCTCTTCCTCTCCTCCTCTCTTCCAAGGCAACACCGCACCATTTCCCCTCCATGTTTATTTGATTTCAAGCTAACAAATTTGTTTGAAGCTACTTTCCTTTGAAGATTTTCATTTCTTGTTGGAAAACCATCTTCCAGAAGCTCACTTTTCTTTTCACTTTCTCCCCTCTTCCACGGCCAAACCACCATTTTTGGCTATCCACATTTTCTTGCTCAACCAACCTAGTTTCTTACATCTTCTCATAATCTTGAAACTTTTCTCTTTTGTGACCATCACCTAGATCTACCATTTTCATCTTATTCTATAAAACCCTAAAGTTTGAAGCTATGAGGTAAAAGTTCATGACTTTTCCATTTTCTCTTCTTATTTTTGTGATTCTTGGTCACCTTTGTGACCAAGGACTCCTCTTTTTAAGCTTTGGTTATTGATTGTGAAAGTTTGATCATTCTAGGGTTTTGTGGGGGTGGTGGACGAAATTCAAAGAGCACCAAAGAGTTTGTTTTCTTGTTTTCTCCTTAGGTAAGATGGAGATCATCTACTTCAACCTATCTTGGTAGTGAAGAGCATACTTATGTGTTGGTTGTGAGGAACTCGTGTTAGGGTTACTTTCTTTGTTGTATGATTTTGATGATTTTATATTGACTTTATCTTATATGATTTTAATGGTTGTATGTGTATATCTTGATGACCTTGGATTGATCTTGATGGATTGGAATCATGGATGGAAATCAAGGGCTCCTTGTCCTCTTTATTGAGGCTCACGGCCATACACCCTCCAATGGGGTGTTCATAGTTAAAATTTTGTAACAAGTTGGGAAATTGACTAATCAAGTGATTAATAATTAATGGAGTAATGAAAATTTAAGTCCCTAGCTTCCTTAGAGCTCATGACCTCTTAAGGAAAATAATTACAAAATGTTGTATTAAAGTGGAAACTTAGTTAATTAGACAATTAGAGGTTGATTAGGGATTCATAAAATGGAAAGAACAAAGAATAGAATTTTGTTCTATAACCTAGAATAATTTTAACCAAAGGAAGAACATGAGTGTAAGTGAGATGTTGAACAACTTAAATTAAATTACCCTAAGTGAATTAGGTTTAGAATTAAGTCAAGAATTTGTTTAATTTGAGTAATAAAGATTTGGTAAAATGCATGAGAATTCCCCTAGAGAAAGATTTTATAGGAAACGTTGAAATTAAAGAGAAATTGTGTAATAAAAGGTAAATGTGTGTTTTCACATTTGAGAATTTGATAATGTGTTGTTGTGGGTCCATAAGTGGGATCAAGAATCTGTTGAAATTTAATATGGCCAAATTGTGGCGTGATTGTGGAAAAGTATATTATTGTTGAATATACATGAATATGCATTGAGTCATCATACATTGTGAAAGTCTAGTGGACTTTGTTTTGAGGCTTTATGCCTAGAAGATTGAATCACACCTTAGTGCGGGTGCGAATAGACAAGTGTAGGTCAATTGTTGACCTTGGGGGCGTCGGTGTGCTGGTATCTCGCAATGGGCAGTTGGTAGCTCCTCTGTACCGTGGGATAGACTGATGCAAATGCACCGACGATCCGGATCGAGACACTGTCCTATATCGAGATCTTGTGAAGAATGTCTTGTATGAGCCATGTTGTGCAATTTTATTGATATTGAAGCACTTGATTTGAGGTCGATGAGATACAGACATGTCTCCTTCATCATTCTCTCCGAATGTTGTGTTTAGCTCTATGGATTAACATTTTGGTACCTTATGCACGTGCAAAGTCAGTCAATATACTTACTTGGCATTTATTTACATGATGACGGAGTTGTTTCTTTTATTGATATTATGACTGTCTGGATTATTAAACTGTGTATTATCTGATCTTGATGTTGCTTATTATTGTACTATATTGTTTGGCATTCTGTGTCGTTTATGTTTTCTTTACTGTCATAACTGGTAATGATGTTGGATATCTCACCTCTTTACTTTGTTACTCTGTTTATATATGTATCTATACTTCTGTAAAGACTGTAACATCCCAACTTTTGGGTAAAAGACCGTTGTGTCCCTGTTTTACTGTTTCTTATTTTTCTGTATGAAATACAGAAAAATAATGCTGTTTGTTATTTTATTTGGTAGTTTTACATAATTTGTTTCGATTCAGTAAAATAAAAATTTTATCAAATTACTGTTTTAAATTTTTCTATATCAAAAACAGATGTATATCTTGTCTAGTATTTTATATAATCGTTTTACGTATTTTTCTTCAAGACAATTGAAATAAAATTTTTCTTGAGTTTCTTTGTTTTAATTTTTCTGAAAGATATACAATATAATACTTCTTGGATATTTTATTTGAACGTCTTGGACGATTACCTACGTTGTGGGAAAAAAAACGGAAAAATGACCGTTACGTCCCGAACGTCATCTTTTTTTCTTGTTTTTCTTTTTTTTAATTGTTTTCTTCTTGATTTAATGTCCGATAATACTTGTCTGTGATTTTATATGGACTTTTTGTGTGATTTTCTCCGGGTAGGAAAATAATATTTTTCCGGACCGGGGAAAATCTGTTTTTAATTATTCGGAGGCGGGATCTTACTAAACCCATTGAATGAGCCTAAAATTAATCTTTTAATTTTTAGGATTTAAGCTCACAAATAAAATAATTTTATATTATTATAATATTATTTTATTAGTCGATATAAATAAGTGACTGACAGACCAGGAAATATTTTGCGGGACCCACGTTTAGTCATTGAGTCTTGTACACGTGGACCAATGAGGAGCTGGTCAAAATTGGTGGCTATGACTCATCGCATACGGGCCAATAGAACAATGACACGTGGCGTGACACCTCAACATCATGACTCGAGCCTTCTAGAAGGTTCCGAAGTGCTTGACTTCGGCTGTGACTCACCGCAGTGACTCGCCGCCCGAAGCTTCTCTCGATGACTCAACATTGTGACTCACCATTGATGATGCGCCAATGATGCGGTTGTGATGCGATCGGTGATCGACATCTTTGACTCACTTTGTTTTTTGGAAAATATCTATCTTGACTCATCTATCTAAGAAAAATATATCTACGACTCGCCATGTCTTGACTCACCCGTTCTAGAAAATTCCACGATGACTCATCATACTGACTCATCGTAGTGAGTCACATATTCTAGAAATTTCTCTTTGATGACTCGCTTTATGACTCATCAAGGGTAATCGAGAAAAAAAAAATAATCAATAATAATTGCTACTCTGTTAGTCTAAAATAAAAATCTATGTATATTTTATTACCCATTGGACAATATATACTGACTTTATAAATAGTAATTATTGTATAATTATTGTTTATTGGTTAAAGTATGTTAAAAAAATATATATATACAATGTGCACCAATAGGAATTGGTCAACAAAAATAGCAACCAATAGGAGTTAAGTTTGTAAATAATTAACCAATAGAAATTGGTCAAGATTAGTGGCTTGAATTTTTAAGAACCAATAGGAAATAAGCTATCAAGCCAATTTAGGCTTCTTGAAATACAAGAGTTCTACGGTGGAAGAGAGCAAATTGCTCTAAATAGCCAATTCACTTTGAAGTTTACGTAACAAGCCTAAGTTGAACCAAGTAAAGAATAGTCAATATTGATGGCTTTTCTTGGTTTCACTCTACGGCAAAGAAAAGCCTTTTGATGAAGCAAATGTTATCATTCAATTCTTCCTATCATTCAATTAATTAAACAAATAAAGACAAGTCAACATTGGTGACTTCTCTTCATGTTTCTACGGCAATTCACCTTGGGTGAATTCTTCCATTTGCTATCATTCAAAGAAACAAAACAACCAAATATCAAAGCCTTCCTCTTACTCTAAAATTCTCCAAATAGCAAAAGCTCTCATCTTTTTTTTTCCTTCCTTGTGTTTCATGGCCATAGCTTCCAAGAAGAGGGCAAACTTCACCCATTTATCTCACTTGTTCTCTTCTATATCCTTTTCTCCAAAGAACCAAGACCAAGCAACCAAAATTCTCTCCTTTTCTCTTCCCCTTGATTTCGGCCAACCCCTCAAAAATCCTCTTCCAAGCTTCAATAATTTTAAATGACCATAGATCTTGAATTTCCATGCCTTTCTAAAGAACTTTCATGTTGGAAGTTTTTCCTAAATCTTCCATTTTCTACCTTGTTCTTCAAAGCTCAAGTTTGAAACCATGAAGGTGAAATTCTTTAATCTTCATGTTTCTATCCATTTTAAAGTTTTAATCATGATTTTAATCCATGATTATTGTAGTTAGAGCCTTAGGTATTAATATTGTATGTTTTCTTTGATTTTCAAGAGGCTCTTGGTGAAGAAGATTGGCTTGAAGGAGACATACAAGGAGCTTGGAGGTTCTTCAAGAGGTAAGAGGAGATTACCCTCATCAACCATGTGTTGGTGGTGAGGAATGTTTGTGGTTGTGGTGAAGAATCCATAAGGATTCATTCACTTGATTGTTTATAGTTTTTCCTAATTGTGATTGATTATGTGTGTAAATGATTTATGTGTTTATTACTTGTGTGTTTGTTAATTTTTGTGTTTGTTAGTAGGTTGTTGTGTATTGGTTAGTAGCCTTTTTATTTGATGTTGTAATAATTTGCATGTCTACAAGCTTTAATTTGCATGTCTACAAGCTTTGATAATATTGCATGTGTTAGAAATGCATGATAAAATATAGAATGTGAATAATATGTCAAGGATTGTATGAGTGTTCCAAAGAACACACTAACAAGGCTCACGGCCATGATCCAAATGGGGAACCAAAATGTTCTCTTGATTTTCTTAAAATGTGATTTAATTAACCTAGGAGAATTGGTAAGATATCCATTTGTTTAGATCAAGAAAAATGAATTTGGAAATCAAATGGCATAACCTTATATTTTCGGCCAACATATCTAACTTCAACATTTTAATTTCTAAAACTATTTTCTAGGGTAATGATTTAATCAATGTAGACAATACAAGAGATTTACCATGTATTTAGAAGGTGAAAAATAATTTGGAAATCAAATGCAAAGTTTTTATCAAATTCGGCCAACATGCCAAATTAGATATTCATGATTTCTAAAATTAATTCCAAACTAGTTTCAATCAAGAAGAAGCAATGCAAGTTAAAGTAAATTTTCTGCAATGAGTTTTAAAGAAATAAAGTGGTTAGAATTAAGTTTAAGAGGTTAATACTAATGATTTTTACTGTAAGAAGAAATACAGTAGCTTTATAAAATTTCTAACGTATAGCTCCCCGTGTGTTTGAAGCACGTTAGTAATTTTCAAAAGTGTAATTAATTGGTTGTGATAAAAATAAAAGGAGTTTTGACAGTAAACCTAGAAAACCATTATTATAATTTTTCTAAATCAAATACTGTCAATTTTTATTAAAAACAGACAAATAAGGCAGAAAAGATGAGCAAAAGACAGTATACGCTATGAAAAATATTCTACGTAATTTAAAAGTACTAAATATTATTTTTGTTTGTTTTAAACAGTTATTTTAAGGAAGTTGGACAAGAAAACGATTTAAAAATCTTACGCGATTGAGAAAACGTATTAAAAATTCTACGCGATTTTGAAAACAGTAAAATATATTTACGCGATTTATAAATGTTTGTAAAAACGACGGAATTGTAAAAATGCGATAAAATTTCTACGCGATTGAACGTTACTGTATTTTTCGCTGTCGGGAAAATGTGAACCCGTACAGGTTTTCTTTATATATATATATATATTTGTTGCCAATGAGTACAAGCTTTCGCTGTCGGGAAAATGTGAACCCGTACAGGCTTTGTATATTTTTCTTTCTCGCTGTCGGGCTATGAGGTGAACCCGTACAGGCTTTGGTTTGATTGACGAGGTGAATAACATCGTATTGTCGGTGTGATAAGCGTAGTGTGGTTCGACCTTGAATGGACTTGGAGACGTTAGTGTGCATGATTCCATATGTGGACAGTTGGTTGCTCTTCTGGGCCGTGGTAATTGGCAACACACTAACGGACTCGACACACACTATACTTAATCGAGATCCTGTAAAGTCTAATAGTACATTGCCTGTAGTGTCACAACGTGAGACCGTGAACTACACCACACCTGGATGGTGGATTCCCAGTGTCGTGGGGCTATAGACGCAACGTGTGACAGCGCAATAGTTTGGTTGGGCAGCCGTGGTACTAATAGATTTTGAGGATCATTCGCTCTCTGATGTCTGTTTGTTTTTAGCTCCATGGAGTAGGATTGTGTCATCTTGCATATGTTTATATGCTGTACATTATGATCTTTTATCTATGATCTTTTATCTATGATCTTTTATCTATGATCTTTTATCTATGATCTTTTATCTATGATTTTTATCTATGATCTTTTATCTATGATCTTTTATTCTGTGATCTTTTATTTGTGATCTTTTATCTGTGATATTATATGTTTATATTTTATAATTTTGTCTGTTCATGGTTATCTTTTATTTGTGATATTATATGTTGTTGGTATCTTTAATCTTCCTTTTATATTGTTATGATATTTTATATGGTATGAATTGTTATATCTATCCTGATAATGTTATTCTTGTTTATTTTATTAGGTTATATGCATATTAGAAATATTTGTAAATTGATAACATGACTATAATTGTGATATCTGTGTGTATGGAATGACTTTGTCATTCGAATCATTCTTTGCTACCGTACTGGTACTGGTGAAAGGGGATCTCACCTCTTTACTGTATTGTTGTGTTGTGTTGTATTGTTAAAATCGTATAGTAGGCGGAGTGGACCTATTGGAGGCCATATTCTGAAGATGGTGACGGCGTTGAAGAGTGACCTTCAGACTTCAACAGGATGCAGTTGGTAGAGACATGGATCTAGTAGGTTGGGTTTTTCGTTAGTGTTATTACCGTCTTTGTTAGTAGTAACCTTCATTAGGTTTGCTACTTGTTTTTCTAGTCTGTAAATTACATGTTTTACTTCTATAATGAATATTTGATGGTATTTAGATTATGTATATTAGTCAATTCAATTTAATTTCGGTTTTCTTATAATTTTTGGGTAGTTTATATTTCCAAAAAATGAAATTTTAAAAATTTATCTTTTAACAATTAAAACTTTTATAAAATGATTTCAGTTGGTTTTATATTTTATTTAAAATGTGACGCCCCACGGAGGGTGTTACAAAGACCAAGGCAAGGACGAGCCTGCGTTTCCTGGTTATTAGTCAACCTATCTTCTGTTTTTGCGATGGCATCCCGGCGTGGCTTTCTCGGATATGCCAGATTGAGGTTCCATGGAGGAGTTGACTGCTAGCATGTTGACTCGGATACCGAACGTTTTGTCTACGTGGGGAATGTGACGGTGTCCTTGGCATGGGGTCATTATGACCCACATTGTCCAACTGTTATATATATAAATACATTACTGCCTCAAAAGGGCGTATTGTCATACATAACTTTAAGCAACTAAACAAATATAAAAGATATACAAGATTAGCATAAAAGAGCATTTATACTATGTGTCTTCAAACGACTTCCTCTTTCCTTTTGATATACTTCTACTTGGGTTTACATGGAAACACAATCGGGGTGAGATATTATAATTTCTCAATATAAGCATTCCAAAACTAGAGCTTAAACATTCACAATGAATAAACCACACAATGACCATAAGTTTATGCCTGCAATAGATAGATTAGCCACTGCTCAACACTACCAGAATATACATACACTCTATGTAACATTCACAAGTAAGCTATAATCGTGTCTCATAAATTAATAATGACCAATGATATCAAACAATCGCCCATACAATTGCAAATATCATTGAATAAGGTAACTACCCATATAATTACCATGTATATGCAATGCTCGTTATATGGTATGTTTATGCCTAACATGTTCTAAGACAATGAATATGAAATAAAGTCAAATAGTATTGGTGTAATATCATGAAACTCAACTATTTTCAGGAACTAAGATTCCCTTTTACTCCTCTGAGTAGTGAGGCTCCAACCTTAAAACACTACCTGACAATGAATAGACTATTCCATCTCACAACAATGAGTGTACTGTCACTATCTCATATACCATTCACAGATAGGTGGAAATAGCAAGTGTGTGAGAAAACATGCAAAGTGATATTTAACACACATTCAACGCCACATCGGATACTCTCCTACATGAGTTCATAACCAATGCCCTTAAACGTGTCCATCCTCCTCCACGAGGTGTTCTAACTATCAACTTAAGAATACTCACATACTCACTCTATGTGCCATTCCCATCACATATCATCATCACAAGTGATAATAAAATCAATCTCATGTTACCAAAGTTCTAAACACTAACTTAGGCATTCCACATCTTAAATGATGCTTAAGTTTCACACAAAACTCACATATGCTAAATGGTTATTCTCTCCAAGAAATACCTCTATTAGTGCCTCAACACACTTAGGAAACCATATATGAATAGTCTCAACACTTAGGAACTTTCAAAGATATCAAAAACACATTTTTGAAGATCTTGGAGCTCATGCCACGGCACCACCTGTGCCACGCCGCGGTGCCCTACTCTCGAGTTCCAATGCTGGAACTGCATCACTCTCACACAGCGTCATGCAACACTTGCGCAGCGACACCAGTAGCAAAACATGGATTTTGCAGAATTCAGGTACTGTTCCATTGGATCATGTTCCGAATTTTGGCCACTCCAAGCTAGTTTCTAGGTGATTTAAGGTCCCTAACAAGTTCATTAACCCTTAGGAATCATTATCATCGTCCAAAACTTTCAAATTGGATCCAAGGACCAAAATCATCATCCATGACCTAACTAATCAACACTTTGAGCATTTTAGGTCCAAATGGAGAGTTTTCAATTTCTAATCCAAACTCTTGGCATGAACAAGTCATAAACAACACATAAGACTTATCCAAGTAAGAAAATCACTTAAAACACAACTAAATCTCATTTTGACATCTTAAATCTCAAATAGCCTAAACATGAAAATGAGAAAGAAGTGAGACTTTGAGCTAAAAAACTCTACCTCTTGTCTCAAAGATGAAGAAGATGATGAAGCCTTAGCTTTCCCTTTCTTTTTCCTTTCCTCTTCTTCCTCCTTCTTTGCTTGATTCTCCTTTTCCTCTCCTTTGGAAGCTGCAACCGTGAGAGAAGATGAGAAAAAAAGTGAAAAATAAGATATAAATATCTCATCTTATGCCTTAATATCAAGGCAGCCGTGAGCGACTTTAGTCAGTTAAGTGACCATGTGTTAAATTTCTGATTTGCTAAGAACACTTACATTTCACCAAATCCAATTTTCTTAAAACCAACAAGTTTAAAATAAATCACAAAATTCATAAAAAATCTTGTTGCACCAAAACCACCATTTTCCATATCAGTCGCTAGTCAAACCGACATTAAAATATACAACCAATATGCTTAAAAATGTCAAACAAGCTCTGATTAAACTAAAAAATTAACCACACAAACTTCACACATTTGTGACCTAGAAATAAATCCTCCACATTTATTTCCATAAATGAAGCAGTTTAGGCCAATTCAAGCTAAAAACAGTTATATTTCACACATAACGTTGCAGCAAAGTGACTAAACGTGCTCAAAAGGTCACAAAATTCAACATGCATGTTAAGCAAGTATTCGGCTACCTCTATATCCATATACAAACCTAACATGTTTTTCCAAGGTGTTACACTTGCTTGAATACTTTTTGTTTTGGCTTATTCATTTGTGAGTTAAAGTATTCAATCTTCTCTATCTATTCACTTCAATCATTTAATAGTTTCAACGAAAATTGTTATTCAAGTATTTTGTGAAAGAATTGCGAAAATCTTTTATAAACTTAATTCAGCCTCCTCTTGAGTAATGAAGCCACTTAGTAACACGGTTCTAGGGTTCTTCGTAGATGGCAAAAAAATGGCTAGGGTTCTCCGTAGATGAGAATTTGAGAATTTGAGATTGAGAAATGTTTTTGTCGTGGAACAAAGATTCTAATTTGGATGTTGTTCAGTTTTTACCAATTAACTGAATTGGATTAAATAACAGTTAACTGAATTATTAGAAAATAAAAAACGATTCAATTTAAGAATTGGTTCTCCCAAATGCAACACCCTACTGGGGATGTCACATTTCCAAAACAATAATAATAACCTCTACCCAAGTTATAAATTATTACGTAATATATAATAATATAGGTTGTAAAAATATTTTGTTTTATACCATATTATTTTATAAAATAGAATAAACAGAACACAAGATAAAACAAACTATTACATACACACCATAATTATACATATAATTTTGTTTTTAATAGGTACAAATAATTTACATATTACAAACTATTTAATTAAAACAGCAAACTGTCTGGTTTAAAGCAAACCATAAACTAGCCCAAGCATAACACTAAAAGTTCTGATCCTCCGAAGAATCCTCCTCGGGAAGATTATCGGAAGACAGAAATACTCTAGTAACATCATACCACGCTGCAATCAATCCATATGATATGGATGATCTCGAGGTTCGCCTTCCTCGAACCGGTCACTCGGTTCTTCTTTCATTATATATTGGCAATCCAGTAATGCTCTCTCCTTTCTACTTCCTCAACGACTTTACTGAACATAAATAATAATACGAAAAATATATATACAAAGAGGTGAGACAATCTACATCATTACCAGCATAACAGTAAGAAAACGACAATACAAACAAATATAATAGTTAATACAACAATTCATATTATCACATATGCAAAATATCATAAATCAAATTATAACTATTCACATTATCACACATGCAAAATATCATAAATCAAATTATAACTATTCACACAATGATGCAGATTAAATATGCCATGTACTCAGACTCGTTCCTACTCCATGGAGCTAAACACAAACATCAGAGAGAATGATTCGGTAGACATGTCCGCACATCGTCGCTTTCTCAACCAACTGTACATTACCAAATACGTCGTGTAAACAGTACACAGTCAAATACGTCGTGTAAACAGCACACAGTCAAATACATCGTGTGAATGGTACACAATCAAATACGTCGTGTACGTCCAGGCATAGTACCAGACAGTCCCCAATGGATCCTGATTAGGAATAGTATTTGTCGAGATCGCTAGTGTGTGTTATCTGTTACTACGGCCCAGAGGAGCTACCAACTGTCCATATGTGGATCTACTGCACACTAACGTCTCCAAGTTCTCCATATGAACACACTACACCTATCACACCCGTAACACGATGTAATTCATCTCGTCAGTAGTTGTCAATTTCAACCAAATTGACATACCACTCTATGTATGTAATGATCCATAATTACAAAAATACCCTCAATGTCACCATGAATCATAATTACATAAATATCCTCATTGTCACCATAATTACAAAAATACCCTTAGTATTAATAATTCCAAAAATAGTATGTCTCCATTTGACAGTACTATTTCCCAACACGTCTGGGTCCACCACTTTGGCCCGACAGTAAAAACTTATTGTTTCCATAAGTTGCATAAATATTTTATCGCATTTTCACAATTACGTCACATTTTACAAATGTTTTTCAATCGCGTAAATATTTTTCAACGTTTTCTCAATCGCGTAACATTTTTAAATCATTTTCTCAATCACGTAGTTTAAAAATCATCATTTTAAATACGCATAAGTTATTTTTACTATTTTTCACTGTATAAAATATTTCTTGATGTTTCAAATTAAATTTTGAAACTTTCCAAAACTAAAAATATTATTTAGACATTATTTTCCATTTTTCTTTACAAAAAATACTCTAAGTCATAATTTCTGACGTTTTCCTCAAAAATTCGATTTTAATAAATTCTTCTACAGTTAATTTTATTCTTTAACTACGTAAAATATTTCCTTGCTTTCTAAATATCATTTTGAAATGTTCTTCATTACTTGTTCATTTTTTTATCAATTTTGACAAAGATTTAGTTTAGAAAATCCACTAAATGATATTTTCTACGTTTTCCTTTAAAAATTCCTTTATTTAATTATAACCATAAAATACACTTTAAAAATTACTAACATACTTTAAAAACTCAAAGATAAGTATTTTTTGTAACACCCCAAACTTTCTATGTATTAAACAAGAATTTTGATGGAATTAGCAATCTACTTTCTAGTGATTTACGTGTCTTTGTAAACTATTTTGAATATTCTCATACTGCATATTTGATCGTTTTGAGTAATTTGCTCCGTGTCAAAAAATAATAATTTTCGGTAGAAAAAATCTACGTAAATTAATTTTTACTTGTTTAGTCTTAATTAATTTACGTAATCTGATTTGATATTTGTGAGTTTTGTAATTTTTGTGATTTTATGTGTGAATTTAGAATTTTTACTGTTTGTGGGCCCCACGAGGTGTATGTGGGCCCAGGTGGCCATACGTGGGCCCAGGTGGGTCCCGCAAAATGAAAAATTTTTCTACGTATAGAAAAATGTGTCTGTTTAGACGAAGACAGGATCTTACTAAACCTGAATCCTAAAAGCAGTTTAGAAAATTTCTTTATCAGTATTTTGTCTTGTATTTAATTATCGACGATAAAAATACAAGAATTATATTTTTGTGAGGTTATAATGGATAAAAATAAAATTCTATATTATTAAAATATTATTAAGATAACATTAGTGGTTTGGATATCCACTATTAATTTAATTACGAGTTAGAAATTTAATCTTGATTTAATTAACGGTGGAGATTTGATCTTAAAAGTAAATAGAATCAATTATAACCATTGGATTGAAATTAAATCAAGGGTAGGATTTAATCTTCTAAATGGCTATGACCATTATCAACCCTTGGATGTAAAATTAATCAATGGTGGAGATGGATCATTAATGACCATTGGATTTGGATTTAGATCAATGGTGGAGAATTGGTCATCAAAAATGATTACAACCATTTTGGACCCTTGGATGAAAAGTTTGAAGGTGTAATCTTGACCATTCATTTTTGGAGACACATTTAAGGGATGGGGTTTAAAGAGAGAAGATCCAATGGTCCATAATAAGTCTTCTACCTAGAATACTTTTAATTAATATCTATTCTACCTATAATGTTTTAAATTAATATCTAAAATGACTAAAAACAAAATGGCTATCAAATTGTCATATTTTTGCACGCATGAAGAGGGGGGACGGTTGAAGAAGCAAGGAAGGAAGGAGACCAAGATAGAATAGGCTTTTTAGGCCAAAGAAAAAGGATAGAAAAGGTTAAGGAAAATTGCCAAGTGTTAAGACAAATTACTATTGACCATTAATGTGTATGTTTTTCAAACTTCACTTTTTCTTCTCTCTAATTGCATGCTACGGCAATGCACTCCTTTGAAGACTAAAAACACTCATTTCTATATTTCATAATATCATTTCTTCATTCTTCCACTTAAGTTTCAAGACCAAACCAAAGCAAACTCCATTTCTCTCCCAAAAACACACCATTCGGCCAAGTCTCCAATTCTCTCTTCCATTACTTTTTAATTTCACACAACCTAGTTTCTTGAATCATTTCATCATTCTAAGAACCTTTGTAGTTCACACCAAGTTCTAATTCTTCCATTTTGAAGGACTTTTACCAAGATCAAGTTCTAGAGCTTTTGTTGGTGAAGTGTAAGAAAACTTCATTTATTCTTTTCTTTTTCATGTTCTAAACCATGTTTGAATCCATGGTTCTTCTTGTTCAAGCTTGATATACTAATTTTCTTGTATTTGTTTCATGTTTAAGAACTTGTATTGGTGGAGATCTTGCTCCAAAGACAAAGCAACAAGCTCTTTAGTGGTTCTTCAAGAGGTAAGAGGGAGATTCATCTCACCAACCAAGCATGGTGGTGAGGGATGGTTTTATATTTGATGGATGGTGAATCCACGTGAGGATTCCTATCCATGGTCATGTAATAATTTGTGTGTGTGTTATGTGCTTTAATTATTTTTGCTTATGCTTGATATATTTTGCATGATTTACTTGTGTTTGCATGCTTAGTAAAATTTTTAATTGCTTATATGGTAAGCTTATGATATGCATGATGATATATGTTGAATATATTAGGGTGGATGTATGTTGAAATAAGCAAAATTTTGGCTCCAAAGGCCATGGAGGTGGTCACGGTTTTGAGCTTCCAAGACTAGGGTTTTTATTGAAATTTTTCAAGAACAATGAAGTTGATTTTTAGTCCTTGAACTAAAATAAATTTCAGCCAAGACACTAATTAAATTAGTATTCACAAAAATGATATTTCCATAAATGATAAAATTGGATGATTTGAGAAGTAAAGGAGATAACAAGAGGGTTTGTTTTATAAAAAGAGTGTACACGGTTTTAAGTAGTATTTTCATGAAGTGATTTTGTGTAGAAATAAAGAATGAAAATTATTTAAGATAGAAGAAAAATATTTCATGGTTCCAATGGCCATCTATAAGGTTTTGATAATTTAGAAAAAAATGTTTTGATGCAATAAAATATAAGAATTTTCAAATAAGGATTTTGGAAAGGAATTTAAGTGTTGAACTTTAAATTATCTTAAGAAGAATTAATTTTTAGAAGTGATTTAGAAATATAAAAGAAAACGTTTGTAACTTAAACATAGAATTTGATTTAATGTTTAGAAGTGATTTAGAAATATAAAAGCAAACGTTTGTAACTTAAAATTTCTAACGTAGAATTTAAGTATTGGGTTTTGGAAAATGTTAGGAAATTTAAATTTTGAAATAGTAATTAAATCAATTAAATATGATTTGGTAAGAGTAAATCAATAAAAAGTGATTTTGAGAAAATATAGTATGGAAGGGATTTTTGATTGAGAATAGAAAGAGAATAATGCAAGAAATTATATTTTTATAAGAAATGTTCAAAATAATATTTTTAAAGTTAAGAAATATTTTGTGAAGGGTAAAAACGGTGAAAAACGATTTACATAACTCAAAAACGTAATTTTTAAGTTATGCGATTTAAAAAAAATGTTAAAATATTTCTACGCAATTTATAACGCGTTTAAATATTTTACACGATCAAAATGTTGTAGAAAATTTACTATGCGATTTAAAAATAAAAGCTTATTTTTACGCAATTTAGAATACAGTAGAAAACAGTTTCACAATTTTTAAACATAACAGAAAATGTTACAAATTATTAACGTAACGAAAATATTTTGTGAATGAGAAAAATACGGTAATGTGATTTAACTGTTTATTATACAGTAAACCTTACAGTTAAAAACAATATATGAATACTGTATAAGAAATTGAGAAGTTTACCTGTAATTGGCATTAATCTATTTTACGAACGAAAAATAGTATTTGAATCTGGAATGAGAAATTATGTGATTTACCTTTGGTTGGTAATTGGTGCATTACACATGCATTGAAAATGGTCCAACGGACTAAATATGGCTAATTGCCTAGGAGAAACGTACACCTCTTGAATGGGTGCGATATGCGTAGTGTAGGTCACTGGTTGACCTTGGGGGCATCGGGGTGCGGGTTGCTCGCAATGGGCAGTTGGTAGCTCTTCTGCACCGTGAGTTAGACCGATGCAACACACCGATGATCCGGACCGAGACACTATTCTTAATCGAGATCTGACAAAGACTGTCGTGTATGTGCTAGATGTGCGAGATATAATTATAGCACTTGGTCTGAGGCACGAGATACCGGCAGATCTTTTCGATCAATTTCTCCGACTTGAGTATTAGCTCCATGGAGTAGGTCATTGAGTCTACGTGCGCATGCATGAAACTGAAGATCTATATCTATGTGATGGTGTTTGTGTAATTATTTTGTGTTTTAAACAGTGATAGTGGCATGATGGTAATTATTATTCTTGCACTATGATGATGGCATAATTGTGATCGTGATATGATATTTTTGGTATAATATGTTGTTTGTATTATCTCTCGTGCTATTATCTTGGTATTGGCGTAGGTGATCTCACCTCTTTGTATGTATATCTCAGTATATTGTATTTATATTGGGTGAAGACGTTGAGAAAGATACGGTACTAGAAGGAGAAGAGGAATTACTTCTCACATCGGGAACCGCAGAGTTTTAACAAGATGACGTCAAGAGCCAGTTTCTTCGGATATGTACGTTTACAATTTCACGGAGGAGCTGGAGAATGGAGAACAAGTCCCGATGAGCGAGGACTTATTTACGAGAGGTACCTGACTGTTAGTATTAGTAGGTCAGTATCGTGGGGATCCGTTTTTCTGTGTGACGATCTTTGTTCATGTTGAATTTTCGTTGCATATCAGGCGACATTGGGACACTAGAAATTATGTCCCAACGGAAATCAGCATAGTGTCGTCAGCCCGGACACCTGTCCGTAGGGCTAATCGTCACAATGGATTCCTACCTGCTGAGGAACCTGAGGAGGACCCGTCTGAGGGGTCTTCTGCTTAGTTAAGCTTGGGCGAGTGTGAACTCTGATATAAGTTATGTCTGTAATTATTTAAGTGTGTTTATTGTTTCAATAAATGGTTTGTAATAAATAAACCTGACAGCACGTGTGAAATATGTATATGATGTAATTTATGTGTGAGATTGTTGTATCATAATTTTATTTTCCGCTAAGTTTATTTTATTGTTAAAAAAAAAATTTACAACTCATTTTTATCACAATATCACACTATATGACTATTGAGGGTATTTGGATAATTAAAGTAACATAAATGTGACATCCTACGGTGCGTGTTACATTAGTTGGTATCAGAGCCCAAGTTAGAGTCTTTTGGGGTTGTGGTTAGGTCTGTCTTGTTTGTGTTGTGTGATTCTCTGTTATTGTTTTCTGAAAAGAAATAATATTGTTTGAAGATTGACCTTGCTTTCCTTGTATTGTTCAGTTTGAGTAAAAAAAAATAATGACTGGACGAGGACGTGGACGTGGAAATACTAGCACAGATATGGAACTGAATGGGAATGATAATGTGAACATGGCTGCAGCTGTAGCAGCTATGCAAAGAATGGCGGAAGTGGTTGCACAACAAAATCAACGGGCTAATGAAAATGTGCAAAGTTTATCGGAGTTTCGAAGGAATAATCCACCGAAATTTCATGGAGAGTTTGATCCGGAGAAAGCAACTTTGGATCCGAGAACTTGAAAAGATATTTGATGCTATGGGTTGTGCTGATGAACGGAAGCTTACATTGGCAACGTTTATGTTGGTAGGAGATGGTGAACGTTGGTGGGCAGGAGCTAGAAGACTGTTGGAAGTCGAAGGTAGGATGGTGACATGGCAACTTTTCAAGCAAAGATTTATGGAGAAATATTTTCCAAAGCAAGTGTGAGACATATGAAGGAGATGGAGTTTCGGGTTTACGTCAAGGATTGATGTCCGTTAGTGAGTATGCGGCAAAATTTGAAAGTCTGTCTCAATTTTCAAGATATTTGCGGATGAACCCGGATGAGGGCCGGAAATGTAGGAAATTTGAAGAAGGATTAAAGTGGATATTAAGAGAGTCAGTAACGATGTTGGAGATTAATCAATTTCCAACTTTGATTGAAAAATGTCGTAAAGTTGAAGAGATTGATCATCAACGTGCGGCAAGAAACAAGAATTTTGGACCTGCAAGGTTCCAAAAAGGGAAGAATAATCAAGCAAGTCGCTCTCAACAAAAGCCGTATGTGAAACCGGCAGGACCGTATGTGAAACCGGCAGGAGGTCAGACCAAGAAGCAATTTGTGGGAGGAAGTTCTAGCAACAATAAAGCAAGTCAAGCTGGGACTCCTATTCGATGTTTCAAATGTGGGAAGGATCATCTCACGAAGGATTGTCCACATAAGGAAGTTGTTTGTTTTAAGTGTGGACAGCTTGGACATTTCTCCAAAGACTGTGATCAGATAAAGAAGGAATCCTCTGTGGGAAACGTCCGTACTGCAAGGCCACAGGCGGGTGGTCGTGTCTATACAATGAGCGGGGAGGAAGCCGCTAAATCTGGAGACTTGATAATGGAGGAGTGTGCAATTGAAGGTAATCCTTTAACCGTACTCTATGATTCGGCAAAGAACACATTCTTTCATTGCATGTGATTGTGTTGAACGTTTGGGTTTGACCGTGACCGAATTGCCATATGATCTGAGTGTTGCTACTCCTACTGATAAGCCTGTAGTTACATCAACAGTATGCCTGAATTGTCCTGTTTGTGTTAGGGATAGAATCTTTTATATGGATTTGATCTGTTTGCCTCTTTCCAAGATTAATGTAATCTTGGGAATGGATTGGTTGTCTTCTAATCATATCCTAATTGATTATTCGAATAAAACATTAGTATTTCCTGAGGCTAAGGATTCTAGATTCCTAATGGCTACTCAAGTGGAAGCTTGTCTGAAAGAAGGAGATCGGGGGTATTTATTATTATCTTCTTTGGAAGTGCAATGTGAAGATGCTTTGAAGGATATTTATGTGGTCAACGAATTTCCTGAAGTGTTTCTTGAAGATATACCTGGACTACCACCAGAAAGGGAAATCGAGTTTGCCATCGATCTTGTACCTGGAGCTGGACCGATATCTATAGCGCCCTATCGAATGTCGCCGATAGAACTAGCCGAACTGAAGAAACAGCTGGAGGATTTATTAGAAAAACAATTTGTGAGACCAAGTATGTCACCTTGGGGAGCTCCGGTTTTATTGGTTAAGAAGAAAGATGGAACTTCACGTCTATGTGTAGACTATCGACAATTGAACAAGGTTACGATTAAGAATAAATATCCACTTCCAAGGATAGATGATCTAATGGATCAGTTGCGAGGAGCCGCAATATTTTCTAAGATCGATCTACGTTCTGGGTATCACCAGATACGTGTGAAAGCAGAAGATATTCCCAAGACTGCATTTCGGACGCACTATGGGCATTACGAATATCTTGTGATGCCATTTGGTGTGACAAATGCACCAACCATATTCATGGACTTCATGAATAGAATTTTTCGTTCATACTTGGATAAGTTTGTTGTCGTCTTTATTGATGACATCTTGATCTATTCTAGAAATCAAGAGGAACATGCTGAACATCTCAGGGTGGTTCTTCAGATTTTGAAGGAGAATAAGTTGTATGCCAAGTTATCCAAATGTGAGTTTTGGTTGAATGAAGTTCAATTTTTAGGACACGTGATATCAAAAGAAGGAATTAAAGTTGATGCTTCCAAGGTGGAGACAGTTTTGGAGTGGGAAAGACCAAAGACTGTAACAGAAATCCGTAGTTTTGTCGGATTAGCTGGTTACTATAGATGATTCATTGAGGGGTTTTCAAATATTGTAGGACCTCTTACCCAACTTACACGAAAGAATCAACCGTTTGTGTGGACTGATGCATGCGAAGAAAGTTTTCAAGAGTTGAAAAGACGATTGACTACTTCACCGGTATTGATTCTACCTAATCCAAACGAACCTTTCGAAGTATATTGTGATGCTTCATACCAAGGATTGAGTTGTGTACTTATGCAGAATCGTAAAGTGGTGGCTTATGCTTCAAGGCAGTTGAAAAATCATGAGAGGAATTATCCAACTCATGACTTGGAGTTGGCAGCTGTGGTTTTTGCATTGAAAGTGTGGAGACATTTTCTCTATGGAGCTACGTTCACTGTTTTTAGTGATCATAAAAGTTTAAAATATCTGTTTGATCAGAAAGAGTTAAACATGAGGCAAAGGCGTTGGTTAGAATTTCTGAAAGATTATGACTTTCAATTGCAGTATCATCCCGAAAAAGCGAATGTCGTAGCGGATGCATTGAGTAGAAAAATACTTAGTGCTTCTGTTATGATGATCAAAGAGAAGGAGTTGATAGAAGAATTTCGGGATATGTGATTATCTGTGAAATTGACGTCGGGCAAGATGCGTTTAAATATGATCACCATTTCAAATGATTTGATGGATAGAATTCGTGAAGGACAAAACAGTGATCAGTATTTGCAAGAAGCAAAAGAAGCAAAGAGCCAAGGAGCAGTGTTAGAATTTAGCGAAGGTGCTAAGGGAATTCTGAAGTTTCAAGGAAGAGTTTGTGTACCTAATGACCCAGATCTTAGGAGATTGATTTTGGACGAGGCTCACAAGAGTAAGTTGAGTATGCATCTAGGAGCCACAAAGATGTACCAGGATTTAAAACAATTATATTGGTGGCAAGGAATGAAGAAAGATGTTGCAGAGTATGTATCATCCTGTTTAGTTTGTCAGAAGGCTAAGGTGGAACATCAAAGACCTTCGGGAATGTTGCAACCTTTGCCTATTCCAGAATGGAAATGGGATGACATAGCAATGGATTTTGTGACGGGACTACCAAAGACTCGGAAGGGTCATGATGCCATTTGGGTAATTGTTGATCGGCTTACAAAGTCGGCGCACTTTTTGCCGATTAATATTAAGTACTCAATGGAAAAGTTGGCTCAAGTGTACATCAGTGAAATTGTTAGACTTCATGGTGTACTATCCAGTATTATTTCGGATTGAGATCCAAGGTTTACATCGAGATTTTGGACTAGTTTGCAAGAAGCAATGGGAACAAAACTACGTTTAAGTTCAGCTTACCATCCACAAACAGATGGTCAATCAGAAAGAACAATTCAATCTCTCGAAGATTTATTGAGAGCTTGTGTACTGGAGCAAAATGGAGGTTGGGATGAATTCTTACCATTGATAGAATTCACATATAACAGCAGTTTCCATTCAAGTATAGGGATGGCACCCTATGAAGCATTATATGGGAGGCGATGCAGAACACCGTTATGTTGGTATCAAGACGGTGAGAGTGCTGTGTTAGGACCAGAAATTGTCCAACAAACAACTGAGAAAGTGAAGATGATACAAGACAAAATGAGAATGAGTCAAACTCGGCAAAAGAGTTATGCTGATAAAAGGAGAAAATCTCTTGAGTTTAAAGAAGGTGACCATGTATTTTTACGAGTGACGCCTATGACGGGTGTTGGACGAGTGCTTAAGTCCAAGAAGCTCACTCCAAAGTTTATCGGACCATATCGATTTTACGTCGGGTAGGTCCTATGGCATATCGATTGCGTTACCACCTTTTCTCACAAATCTTCATAATGTATTTCACGTATCACAACTACGGAAATATATTTCTGATCCTACTCATGTTATCAAGCCGGACACAAGATACCAAGGAGAATTTAACCTATGAAACGTTTCCAAATCAAGATTGAGGATCGAAAGACAAAGCAACTTCGAGGTAAGGAAATTTCATTGGTTAAAATTATTTGGGATGATGTAAGCGGGGAAGCTACATGGGAACTAGAAGAAAAGATAAAAGAACAGTATCCCTATTTATTCTGAGGGTGTGAAATCAAGTTCATCAAGTTTCGAGGACGAAACTTTTGTAGAGGGGGAGAGTTGTAACACCCCAAACTTTCTATGTATTAAACAGTAATTTTGACCGTTAACAGAAATCTACTTTCTAGTGATTTCTGTGTGCTGTAAAACTATTTTGAATATTCTGTCTGCATATTTGATCGTTTTGAGTAATTTGCTCCGTGTCAAGAAAATAATAATTTTCGGGCCGGAAAAATCTACATAAATTAATTTTTACTGTTTAGTCTTAATTAATTTATGTAATCTAATTTGATATTTGTGAGTTTTGTAATTTTTGTGATTTTATGTGTGATTTTGGAATTTTTACTATTTGTGAGCCCCACGAGGTGTATGTGGGCCCAGGTGGCCATACGTGGGCCCAGGTGGGTCCCGCAAAAATGAAAAATTTTTCTACGTATAGAAAAATTTGTACTGTTTAGACGGAGACAGGGGATCTTACTAAACTTGAATCCGGAAACAGTTTTAGAAAATTTCTTTTATCAGTATTTTGTCTTGTATTTAATTATCGACGATAAAAATACAAAGAATTATATTTTTGTGAGGTTATAATGGATAAAAATAAAATTCTATATTATTAAAATATTATTAAGATAACATTAGTGGTTTGGATATCCACTATTAATTTAATTACAGTTAGAAATTTAATCTTGATTTAATTAACGGTGGAGATTTGATCTTAAAAGTAAATAGAATCAATTATAACCGTTGGATTGAAATTAAATCAAGGGTAGGGATTTAATCTTCTAAATGGCTATGACCATTATCAACCCTTGGATGTAAAATTAATCAATGGTGGAGATGGATCATTAATGACCATTGGATTTGGATTTAGATCAATGGTGGAGAATTGGTCATCAAAAATGATTACAACCATTTTGGACCCTTGGATGAAAAGTTTGAAGGTGTAATCTTGACCATTCATTTTTGGAGACACATCTAAGGGATGGGGTTTAAAGAGAGAAGATCCAATGGTCCATAATAAGTCTTCTACCTAGAATACTTTTAATTAATATCTATTCTACCTATAATGTTTTAAATTAATATCTAAAATGACTAAAAACAAAATGGCTATCAAATTGTCATATTTTTGCATGCATGAAGAGGGGGGGACGGTTGAAGAAGCAAGGAAGGAAGGAGACCAAGATAGAATAGGCTTTTTAGGCCAAAGAAAAAGGATAGAAAAGGTTAAGGAAAATTGCTCAAGTGTTAAGACAAATTACTATTGACCATTAATGTGTATGTTTTTCAAACTTCACTTTTTCTTCTCTCTAATTGCATGCTACGGCAATGCACTCCTTTGAAGACTAAAAACACTCATTTCTATATTTCATAATATCATTTCTTCATTCTTCCACTTAAGTTTCAAGACCAAACCAAAGCAAACTCCATTTCTCTCCCAAAAACACACCATTCGGCCAAGTCTCCAATTCTCTCTTCCATCACTTTTTAATTTCACACAACCTAGTTTCTTGAATCCTTTTGTAACACCCCTTGATGTAGCAACCAAAGCATAATCGTCATTACACCACAGTTACTAAATCCAAGTGTGTCACAGTCATGATAACAGTAACTTAAATTCTCAAGAGTCTATATTTTTTTTTTGACAATTCGCATAGGTAGAAAATATGAGCCTCGAATGAAATATAAATGTATTCAAGCCATGATACAACCACTGAAATAAAATCATATCTCTTATACATATATATATATAGTCAATTTACACAAATCGCTGATGACATAGAATATAACAATTACAGAGTCCAATAAAATACAAATGGGAATAAAACACTAAAAGGGGGAAAAGTAGTGACCCAGGGATAGTACTACTAGCGACAAAGCCGCAACCCCATATACACACACGACGCTCGAGTCCCAAATCAACAAGTCAGGCCTCAATGCCTCCACGCAACTGCACTCGTACGTAGCCGAAGAAACCTTGTCCAAACGCCTAATCCAATCAACCAAGGTGTGGTCCCTCTTTATCTTCCTCATGATCTTTTATCAATATAAGTATAAAACAGACATACAAAGATATAGGAAACACAGAAAGAGGTAAGACATCCTACATCATTACCAATTATAGCATGCTAGAGACATTACGGCGCCACGCGCCCAAATAGCAAATCGAAATAGTATATTCAAATACTAACAAGTAAGTCCAACAAGAAGCAATTAAACAAATCCAGGCGGTAATCATTACGAATGAACAGATAAGTCATAATATGGAAAACAGATAATAACAACAATGTATATATATATCATGTCTCATATGCATGTTCTCTCAAACTCCTACTCCATGGAGCTAAACTCAATCAATCGGAGAGAAAGATCAGGAGACATGTCCGTGACTCGGCTCGCCGAGGCCGGTGCTATAAATCAAATCGTGCACAATCATGGCATTGCACAGACATTCATCACTAGATCACGATATAGGACAGTGTCAAGTCCGGATCGTCGGTGTGTTTGCATCGGTTTGCCCCACGGCACAGAGGAGCTCTAAACTGTCCATGTGAGGGACCCGCACCCCGACGCCCCCGAGGTCATAACACGACCCACACTTGTCTATTCGCACCCGCACTAAGGTGTGTTCAATCTCCTAGGCAACTAGGCCTTACAACAGTCCACAAGGACAATCACAATGCATAAGATACTATGCATGCACATGTATGATTCATAATTTCATATAATTCCATAATACGCCACATTAGGCCAATATAAGCATCAATGTATATATGGTCACTCACATGGACCCATAACAACATAATATCAATATCAAATCAATTAGTACGTCATTAGGTTCATTATGAATCCTAACTTAGAATTTATTCCTCATTTCAAGGTTCATATTCAAAATCAATTTAACATACTAAGGCAATTCAATCTCCAATAACTTACATTTTATTTAAGCTCTCAAGCCTCACACTCTCATGCTCTTTAAAATTTATGAAGTCTTAATTACAATAAATTCTCCTAATTTCTTGATTATCCATTTCACTACTTAGGCTTCCAATTATCTAATTGATTATGCTTCCAATTCATCAAAATCACATTTTCACCTAGAAATGCCCTAGAGGCCGTGGCCTCCCTATAAATCCAAATTCAAATTCTTTTCAAGTCAAAGTCTTGTACATTGTTCCCCTAATTATTTAAATTGTTCACTTGTTCAATTAACTCACCAAAAACCCTAGGTTCTTGGCTCCAAAACCGTAGCCACCATGACCATTCCAACTTCAAATTTTGTTCTTCCATTACACTCCATTTTTATCCATTGCTTAGTTCAAATCCAATGCTTGTTACAATTTATCACAATTTCCCCTAATTGCTAGCCTCAAAACCATGGCCACCAAGAGGGCTTCTCCAACGTTTTTCTTCCATTTTCAATCACAAGATCCAATCCAACATAGCATTATATACAACAATTCAATCCAATAGCATAAATCAATTAAAATCAACACATAACATAATTAATCATTAATTTCAAGAACAACCCTCATTAGGGTTCTTCACAAATCAACACAACCAAGGTTCCTAGATGCTAAAAATGGTTGAAGAGGAGTGTCTTCCTCTTACTTGAGTGTAGAAATCAAATGAACTCCAAGAAAGCTCCTTGGATTTTCGGATTTGGCCACCAAAACCCTAAGAAAATGGTGATTTGTTAGAATCAATATCAAGGCTTGAAAAATCAACCATGGATGACCATTAAAGGAACCAAAATCACGAAATCAAGAGAAGAGAATGAGTGGTCTTGAAACTTACCCAAAATGCTCAAAGTTGGAGCTTGGAGAAAATGGTGAGAATGGAGGATTTTCAAGAAGCTCCAAGAGGGAAAGGTGTTTAGAATGGTGAGGAGAGTAAGAAAATGTAATTAGATGAAGATTTTGAGAAGTTGGAGTGGAGGAGGGGCTGCTGGACGTTGGGTCTTCAAGAGAGGAGAAAAAGAAATATTGGAGAAGGAAGAAGAAGAAGAAAACGTAAAATGAAGAGAAAATTGTGTTTTTGGGTGATAATGTATTAAATGTAATATTAGGATAAATGAAATCAATTCTTTTCCCCTTTTGGTGGCTGCTGGAGACGTAAAAAAGAGAGAGAAGAGTGGGTGAGAATTGGCTTCCCAAGGAAGCCAAAACATGTGGTCAAAGTTTGGGGTCAAAGCTTCTTAAGGAAGCTTGATTATTTAACTATTAAATTTGAATTAAAGTGGATAGATTAGATATAAAGTAGATTGCATTAAGATAATGTGATAGTATTTTTATCACACACTATTATCCAATAGATAATAGTTACAGTTGACAGAAGTCAGTATTTAATTAATCTGACAGATGAATTTTTCGCTGTATTGATTTAATTGTATCTGTAAAGATTTCTCGAAAATTGTGAAACCTCGTAAATTGTGTCAAGTCCCGGGTTTAGTAAGATCCCCCGTCGACTTATCCATAGTCCAAAGTTCGCAGAGAAAACATCGCGTTTTCCCGGTTCCGGTCGGCGCGCACGTAAAACGAGGAATATACTGTAATATTCGACGTTTCCAGAAAATTCCCAGAAAATTCTCAAAAATTTCAAATATTATAAAACGACTATCCGTCATATAAATTTCCAATTTTTAAAGCATTACAGTCATTTTCACGACTCTGCTCAATGTTCACGCAAAACGAGAAATATATTAAAATATTCATCGTTCCCGGATAATTCCGAAAAAATTCACATAAATCACAAATATTGGAAAATGACTATTCATGGTGAAATAATCAATTTCCGGAGTGTTACACTGGTCTCAGCAATTCTCAGTCCAGTGTGCACGTAAAACGAGGAAAATATTAAAATATTCGACGGTTCTGAAAAATTCCAGAAAAATTCTAGAAAATCCCAAATATTGTAAAATGATCATTTATTCTGAAATTATTAATTTTCGGGATGTTACACCTTTCATCATTCTAAGAACCTTTGTAGTTCACATCAAGTTCTAATTCTTCCATTTTGAAGGACTTTTACCAAGATCAAGTTCTAGAGCTTTTGTTGGTGAAGTGTAAGAAAACTTCATTTATTCTTTTCTTTTTCATGTTCTAAACCATGTTTGAATCCATGGTTCTTCTTGTTCAAGCTTGATATACTAATTTTCTTGTATTTGTTTCATGTTTAAGAACTTGTATTGGTGGAGATCTTGCTCCAAAGACAAAGCAACAAGCTCTTTAGTGGTTCTTCAAGAGGTAAGAGGAGATTCATCTCACCAACCAAGCATGGTGGTGAGGGATGGTTTTATATTTGATGGATGGTGAATCCATGTGAGGATTCCTATCCATGGTCATGTAATAATTTGTGTGTGTGTTATGTGCTTTAATTATTTTTGCTTATGCTTGATATATTTTGCATGATTTACTTGTGTTTGCATGCTTAGTAAAATTTTTAATTGCTTATATGGTAAGCTTATGATATGCATGATGATATATGTTGAATATATTAGGATGGATGTATGTTGAAATAAGCAAAATTTTGGCTCCAAAGGCCATGGAGGTGGTCACGGTTTTGAGCTTCCAAGACTAGGGTTTTTATTGAAATTTTTCAAGAACAATGAAGTTGATTTTTAGTCCTTGAACTAAAATAAATTTCAGCCAAGACATTAATTAAATTAGTGTTCACAAAAATGATATTTCCATAAATGATAAAATTGGATGATTTGAGAAGTAAAGGAGATAACAAGAGGGTTTGTTTTATAAAAAGAGTGTACTGTAGGTTTTAAGTAGTATTTTCATGAAGTGATTTTGTGTAGAAATAAAGAATGAAAATTATTTAAGATAGAAGAAAAATATTTCATGGTTCCAATGGCCATCTATAAGGTTTTGATAATTTAGAAAAAATGTTTTGATGCAATAAAATATAAGAATTTTCAAATAAGGATTTTGGAAAGGAATTTAAGTGTTGAACTTTAAATTATCTTAAGAAGAATTAATTTTTAGAAGTGATTTAGAAATATAAAAGAAAACGTTTGTAACTTAAACATAGAATTTGATTTAATGTTTAGAAGTGATTTAGAAATATAAAAGCAACGTTTGTAACTTAAAATTTCTAACGTAGAATTTAAGTATTGGGTTTTGGAAAATGTTAGGAAATTTAAATTTTGAAATAGTAATTAAATCAATTAAATATGATTTGGTAAGAGTAAATCAATAAAAAGTGATTTTGAGAAAATATAGTACGGAAGGGATTTTTGATTGAGAATAGAAAGAGAATAATGCAAGAAATTATATTTTTATAAGAAATGTTCAAAATAATATTTTTAAAGTTAAGAAATATTTTGTGAAGGGTAAAAACGGTGAAAAACGATTTACGTAACTCAAAAACGTAATTTTTAAGTTATGCGATTTAAAAAAAACGTTAAAATATTTCTACGCGATTTATAACGCGTTTAAATATTTTACACGATCAAAATGTTGTAGAAAATTTACTATGCGATTTAAAAATAAAAGCTTATTTTTACGCAATTTAGAATACAGTAGAAAATAGTTTCACAATTTTTAAACGTAACAGAAAATGTTACAAATTATTAACGTAACGAAAATATTTTGTGAATGAAAAAAATACGGTAATGTGATTTAACTGTTTTTTATACAGTAAACCTTACAGTTAAAAACAATATATGAATACTGTATAAGAAATTGAGAAGTTTACCTGTAATTGACATTAATCTATTTTACGAACGAAAAATAGTATTTGAATCTGGAATGAGAAATTATGTGATTTACCTTTGGTTGGTAATTGGTGCATTACACATGCATTGAAAATGGTCCAACAGACTGAATATGGCTAATTGCCTAGGAGAAACGTACACCTCTTGAGTGGGTGCGATATGCGTAGTGTAGGTCACTGGTTGACCTTGGGGGCATCGGGGTGCGGGTTGCTCGCAATGGGCAGTTGGTAGCTCTTCTGCACCGTGAGTTAGACCAATGCAACACACCGATGATCCGGACCGAGACACTATTCTTAATCGAGATCTGACAAAGACTGTCGTGTATGTGTTAGATGTGCGAGATATAATTATAGCACTTGGTCTGAGGCACGAGATACCAGCAGATCTTTTCGATCAATTTCTCCGACTTGAGTATTAGCTCCATGGAGTAGGTCATTGAGTCTACGTGCGCATGCATGAAACTGAGCATCTATATCTATGTGATGGTGTTTGTGTAATTATTTTGTGTTTTAAACAGTGATAGTGGCATGATGGTAATTATTATTCTTGCACTATGATGATGGCATAATTGTGATCGTGATATGATATTTTTGGTATAATATGTTGTTTGTATTATCTCTGTGCTATTATCTGGTATTGGCGTAGGTGATCTCACCTCTTTGTATGTATATCTCGTATATTGTATTTATATTGGGTGAAGACGTTGAGAAAGATACTGGTACTAGAAGGAGAAAAGGAATTACTTCTCACATCGTGAACCGCAGAGTTCTAACAAGATGATGACGTCAAGAGCCACTTTCTTCGGATATGTACGTTTACAATTTCACGGAGGAGCTGGAGAATGGAGGACAAGTCCCGATGAGCGAGGACTTATTTACGAGGGGTACCTGACTGTTAGTATTAGTAGGCTGTATCGTGGGGATCCGTTTTTCTGTGTGACGATCTTTGTTCATGTTGAATTTTCGTTGCATATCAGGCGACATTGGGACACTAGAAATTATGTCCCAACGGAAATCAGCATAGTGTCGTCAGCCCGGACACCTGTTCGTAGGGCTAATCGTCACAATGGATTCCTACCTGCTGAGGAACCTGAGGAGGACCCGTCTCGAGGGGTCTTCGCTTAGTTAAGCTTGGGCGAGTGTGAACTCGATATAAGTTATGTCTGTAATTATTTAAGTGTGTTTATTGTTTCAATAAATGGTTTGTAATAAATAAACCTGACAGCACGTGTGAAATATGTATATGATGTAATTTATGTGTGAGATTGTTGTATCATAATTTTATTTTCCGCTAAGTTTATTTTATTGTTAAAAAAAAAATTTACAACTCATATTTTTATCACAATATCACACTATATGACTATTGAGGGTATTTGGATAATTAAAGTAACATAAATGTGACATCCTACGGTGGGTGTTACATTTTTCAAGTGTCTAAAATTTATTTCTTTACCATACTAGACTTCTAGTAAAAATTCTTTTACTTATTTGACTCTTGAAAATCCATCGTAATTGAATTCGTTTTAGGTTAATAAACTAGTTTACACTTAGAAAATAAATTTTGGATCAATTAAACATTAAAAATATATTTAGGCCGAAAATCACCATTTTTAGACAAACCATGTTTAAAATTATTTTTTTCATCCATTAAATCATTGAAAAATCCTTTAACTTAATTAGATCAATTAGGTGATCCTTTTAGAAAATGGTTGAGAATATATTGGTTCTCTTTTCATAGTAAAAACCATAAGCTCTTCATCTTGCGTTCTTTGGAACACTTTTGCAAGTCTCAACATATTTGCACATCCAACAATAATTATCATAGATCCATGAACATATACATATGTTTATGAACACATACCATATATTAAAGCAATAATAAAACACATACCAAATATCAAAGCTATAAACATGCTTGTATGCATAATAAACCACAAATAGAAAAGAAAATAACATGCACACATAAACAATCACAAATAGAGAAGACAATAAACAATCAAGTGAATGAATCCTTATGGATTCTTCACCACAACCACATCCATTTTCTCACCACCACACATGGTTGATGAGATTAAATCTCCCTCTTACCTATAAGGAAGACAAGATCTCCTTGGACTCCTCCTTAGAAAATTTGTGTAGCTTCAACAAAAATCCTAACAAGCTTAAACAAATTATAAAGTCATAAACTATGGATGAAAAAGATAAACCATGGATCAATCATGACTTAGAACATCAAAAATCAAATTAGAAACAAGAAAGAAGAATTTTCACCTTATAGGAAAGAAACTTCAAAGTGATTTTCCAAGCTCCAAATGGATGATTTTGCAAAAACTCACAACTAGAGATGTTCTTAGAATATGGTTTAAATTTAGGAAATTGGGTTGGATGAAATTTTTGATGGATAGAAGTGTATTGAAGAGGCTTGGCCGAATGGTGTGGGAAATGAAGACTTAGAAGTTTTCTTTGGGTTCTTTGGTAGGAAAAGAAATGGATGAAGGTGTGGAATAATTGAATAAATGATGAAGGAAGTGAATGATTGCCTAAATGCATAATGCATGGTCGTAGACTTCCAAGACAAATGCAGCCCCCTTTTTTTTTTGACAAATTTGGCTTAATAATAGCCTTATTCTATCATGCATGGCCATATAGCATCAATTATGGAGCTTTGTCTCATTTGTTGACATTTTAGGCTTAGTAATAACCATTGATTATTTGAATGGTGGATGGTTCATTTGATTGAATAATTGAATGCATAATGCATGCATAAATCCAAAAATAGCTATAGGAATTCTAATCAAAATTTGATTAATTTTTAATAACTTATTTATGCTTAAGTCCTCCTAATTAGGTTTAATTAAAAGTTAGTTAGATTCCTTTGTATTTTAGTTAATCATTAGTTTACTTAGAATCCTTAATCTTCTACTTAATTATACTATACATTTGTCTAACTAAAATTTGATAAAAACTAATTAGGTTTTACTCCATTTAATTATCACTTAAACCCCTTTAGATTAACTTAATTAGATTTTAAATTCACTAATCTATTAAATTAAGTTTTAAATTAACTAATCTACTAAATCTAACCATTTTTTATGGATTTTTAACCTTTTGGTTTAGAATTTTACAAGCCATTTACGTTGATAAATTTTTCCTAAAAGTGGGTCCCACAAACCCAAACGTGGGTCCCATAGAATTTTCTGCATGATAAATATTTTTTTAATATACAGAAAAATTCTAAAAATTAAAAGATTGATATATGTATTATTCAGATTGGGTTTAGTAAGATCGCCCAGCTCCAAATAATCAAACAAGATTTTCCCCGGCCCGAAAATTATTATTTTCTTGACTCGGAGCAAATCACACAAAACAATCAAATACAGTTACGAAACAGTCAAATTAATTTTATAACACACAGAAAACAAAAAATAGTACAATAAGGGCAAAAACATAATTAATCAAAAATTGAGGTGTTACACCAAACATGAATTTAAATGGTTGGGTTTTGTTCAGTTTATAATGCAGTTCGGTTCTTTTGATTTTTTTGCCCACCCCTGTTAAAACTTAAATTTGCCATGTAAGAAAAATATTAAAATGTGCACCTGCCATGCCTTTATCTTGCACTTATGAGTATTTTAAATTAAATTTATATAATAGTGAATCATAATTTTAAAATTAATACATAATCTCTTATAAACTGAAAATTATGTTCAAAGACACTAGGCTTGAGTTAGTAGTGAGAGATTTGAATAATTTGTAGGGGTGTAAATTGATTCGAATTTTTTGACAAACCAGAAAAAATTGAATTGAACTAATTAATTTTGGTTCAGTTTGGTTCAAGTAGTTGGGTCTGCTAACCAATCAAGATTGGTTCGGTTCACGGTTTCCATGATTTGGAACCCAATTCAAACCGAACCGAGTCTATTAGAGTTTTTTTTTTCCTTATGAACCCGAATTAACCTGGTCGATCCGACCTTGTTTTCATGATTTTTTTCTTTTGTTTTTTAATTCTCTCTATATTTTTATGAAAATGCTCTCTCATGTGGACTCAACTTGAATTAACTTATATCTCCCCAGATTAATTTGGTTCGAGTTTCTTGATAAAAACAAGTAAAACTCGAACTAAATTGAACCAATCACTTTTAATCAATTTAGATTTTATACCCTAAACCCAAACTAACTTGACCTAATTACACCGTTAATAATTTGCATGAGATTTTAGGTTGAAAACTAATTGCTACTATTGTACTAAAAATTTTGAACATCAGTTAATACAATTAACTTTTTTTTTATACAACGGAGGCAAACCCGGGCAAACGACACCGCCTCTACGCTGTGACGCGCTGTACTGAGTCAAATAAAACAAAATCCAATAATACAGTATTTATTATTTAATAAAAAAATTTATTTAATGCAGATATCTTAATAATAATTCAAATTTTTTACTATTTATTTTCTTTTGTAGGTGTCGATGAGATTTATTTTCTTATTTTAAGGTTTGCTTAATTCGAATCCAGCGCTTCAGATTGTAACCGCTGCTTGCTATTGCTTCTTCTTGTTCTTTTTCACTATACTGTATCTCGCTCCTTCAGATCTCTTCTCCTTCCAAATTTTCCGCTTCAAGAGGTAATTAAATTACTTCTTTTTTTAAATTAATTAATTCAATTTCGCTTTTTTTTTCTTAAATTAAATATTGATCCAATAGACTTTTTGGTTTTGAAATTTTGTTTGGGCATAAAGGTTTTCTTTTTGCTATTGTCGGAATCGTACGAGGCTGTTCCGATTATACGTTGTCTTGTTGCAGTTTCGTTTGAATTATGAAGATCAATTTGAAGGCGGTTTTTTTATTGGTTTGTGTTCGATCTGTGTTTTTTTTTTTTTGTTTCTCATGGGTTTGATTTTAGGATCAATTTTGATGGTCAAATCCGTCTTGCAGAAGGGCACTAGCAGTTGGCTAAGTCAACTGTGTGGTGACCATAATATCTGTGTTCTGTGTGCAGTTTGTTGAGAAATTTAATTGGTTTTCATGTTGATGAACTAAGAAAAAGAGAATAAAAAAATTGGTCTTTAAAACACATGTGATGTGATTCAACTTATAACCAATTTCTCATTCAAAATATAAACTTTTGCAAGTCATATATGGGCATGTGCTACTTCTTTGACAAATTCAAATTCAGTATAATTTCTGCATGCCATCTTTTTCCTGCTTCACTTAAAAAATATATGATTTTTTCTTGGTTTTATTTGCTTACTGCTAGAGTATGACTTCTTGACTCGTTGGCCGTTTAGTTGATTTCTTGATCTGGAGAATAGCTTGTTCAATGGGCTCATTGCCTTTTTTCCCCCTGCATTCTCAGTGAAAACTTAAGAGCTAATTGTTTTGTGCCATTAGGTAAGGCATGGCGATGGAAGTTACCCAGGTGCTTTTGAATGCTCAATCAATAAATGGGACTGTACGGAAGCATGCTGAAGAAAGTCTGAGACAGTTTCAGGAGCAAAACCTTCCTGGTTTCTTGTTTTCTCTCTCTGGAGAGTTAGCAAGTGATGATAAACCAGTTGAAAGCCGAAAGCTGGCTGGTTTGATACTTAAAAATGCATTGGATGCTAAGGAAGAAAACAGAAAGCGGGAACTGGTTCAGAGATGGTTGTCACTAGATCCTACAGCAAAGGCCCAGATTAAGTCATGCTTGCTGCGAACCCTCTCTTCTCTTGTACCTGATGCATGGTCTACTTCATCTCAAGTTATTGCTAAAGTCGCTGGAATTGAGCTTCCTCAGAAACAGTGGCCTGAGCTGATTGGATCACTTTTATCAAATATTCATCAAATACCTGCTCATGTCAAGCAAGCAACTTTGGAGACTCTGGGGTATTTGTGCGAGGAAGTCTCTCCTCACGTCATAGATCAAGACCAAGTAAATAAAATACTTACAGCTGTAGTTCAAGGAATGAATGCATCTGTAGAGAACAATGATGTTAGGCTTGCTGCTACCATGGCATTATACAATGCTCTGGGATTTGCTCAGGCTAATTTTAGCAATGATATGGAGCGTGATTATATCATGAGAGTTGTTTGTGAGACAACTATGTCCCCCGAAGTGAAAATACGGCAGGCAGCTATTGAGTGTTTGGTCTCAATTGCATCTATGTATTACGAGAAATTGGCTCCTTACATCCAGGATATATTTAACATCACAGCAAAGGCTGTTAGGGGTGATGAGGAGCCCGTTGCTCTTCAAGCCATTGAGTTTTGGAGTACAATTTGTGATGAGGAGACTGATATCTTGGAAGAATATGTGGGTGATTCCAATGGGGACTCTGATATACCTTGTTTTTATTTTGTTAAGCAAGCTCTTCCTGTACTTATCCCTATGCTATTGGAAACATTACTTAAACAAGAAGAGGATCAGGATCTGGATGAAGGTGCCTGGAATATTGCAATGGCAGGTGGTACGTGCCTTGGTTTGATTGCACGTACAGTGGGAGATGATATTGTGCCACTTGTAATGCCCTTCATTGAGGAAAATATTACAAAATCAGAATGGAGACAGAGGGAGGCAGCCTCTTATGCATTTGGCTCCATCTTGGAGGGTCCTTCCCCTGACAAATTAGCACCTCTTATCAATGTTGCTCTACCGTTTATGCTTAGTGCTTTAGTGAATGATCCAAACAACCATGTGAAGGACACCACTGCTTGGACCTTGGGACGAATGTTTGAATTTCTTCACAGTTCAATTATTGGTACGCCAATTATTGAGGGAAATTGCCAACAGATTATTACAGTTCTGCTTCAGAGCATGAAGGATGCTCCCAATGTTGCTGAGAAGGCCTGTGGTGCTCTTTATTTTCTCGCCCAGGGTTATGAGGACGTGGGACCAATGTCTCCTCTAACTCCCTTTTTTCAGGAAATTGTTCAATCCCTTCTCACTGTTACCCACAGAGAGAATGCTACAGAATCACGATTGAGGACTGCTGCATACGAAACATTGAATGAAGTAGTGAGGTGTTCAACTGATGAAACAGCTCCTTTGGTTTTACAACTAGTTCCTGTCATCATGACAAAGTTGCACAAATGTCTTGAGGGACAAAATCTTTCATCTGATGGAAGAGATAAGCAGAGTGAAATGGTAGGCCTTCTTTGTGGGTGCTTGCAAGTAATTGTTCAGAAGCTAGGATCTTCGGAGCATACCAAATATGCATTCATGCAGTATGCTGATCAGATAATGGGACAATTCATCACGGTCTTTGCTTGTAGAAATGCCACCATGAATGAGGAGGCCATGCTAGCCATTGGAGCCCTTGCATATGCAACAGGCCCTGATTTTGCTAAATACATGCCTGAATTTTACAAGTATCTGGAGATGGGCCTTCAGAATTTTTTGGATTACCAAGTTTGTGCTGTCACTGTCGGTGTGGTAGGGGACATATGCAGGGCATTAGAGGATAAAATACTGCCTTACTGTGATGGGATTATGACTCAACTTCTCAAGGATTTGTCAAGTGATAATTTGCACCGTTCTGTGAAGCCCTCATTATTCTCATGCATTGGTGATATAGCTCTTGCAATAGGAGATAACTTCTATAAATACTTAATGCATGCAATGAACACACTACAGCTTGCAGCAGAGATGTATGCCCACACATCAGGTTTTGATGATGAAATGACTGAGTACATTAATTCCTTGAGAAATGGAATATTAGAGGCATATTCTGGGATTTTCCAAGGGTTTAAGAATTCATCAAAAACCCAGATCTTGATTCCTTATGCGCCTCACATCCTTCAGTTTTTGGATAGCATATACATGGAAAATGACATGTGAGAAATGAAAAACGTTCTTTTTTGTCCACAGTTATTTCAATATATTCCTCTTTTATTATTTTTTATTCTTTTTGTTAACTTTATTGCCTTTTTTGATGCAGGGATGAAGTGGTTATGAAAACAGCAATTGGAGTCCTTGGAGATCTAGCTGATACACTTGGAAGCAATGCAGGTTCATTAATACGGCAATCTTTGTCAAGCAAAGAATTTTTAAATGAATGTTTGACCTCAGAAGACCATTTGATTAAAGAATCTGCTGAGTGGGCCAAGTTGGCTATCAAACGTGCTATATATGTTTGAGGTTTGTCTGAGTTAGCATATCCTTTGTCCTCATAAAATATCTGCATGCATTTGGGTGTGTCGAGGTTGGGTCTTGGGATTGCATGTGTCAGGTTGTCACCATGGTCAGACAACAGAAGGTCATGTCTATCATCTTCAAGTTGTCACTAACTCTTGTATCACCAATGCGTCACTGACTTTTGCATGGGCACGATCAAGTCCTGGTCTGATAAGAGGAGGAAGATGGTGATGAGTTTGCAAATGTGGGCGGAGGTCTTCATGAGACA
The DNA here is from genome assembly GCA_029884605.1 of Ormosia emarginata. NCBI lineage: Eukaryota > Viridiplantae > Streptophyta > Magnoliopsida > Fabales > Fabaceae > Ormosia > Ormosia emarginata. The sequence goes on along the minus strand of JAQQTP010000074.1, from coordinate 16,599,032 downwards.
TATGATTGGTTGACTGGCTGAGGGAGGTAGTTGATTCGTGATTGAAAAACTAAGCTGCTCATAGTTGGATGTTGAGTTTGAAGTAGACCTTATTGGAAGATAAACCCATTCTAGATTGAAAATGGTTTTTCCAAAACTGGGGTTGTTGGAATGGATTAACACACTGGGTTGAACTGTTTTCTTCAACACCATCTAAGTGCTTTATTTCAAGATTATTCTTCCTTTTACTGACTTTACCCCCTGCAGCTTCTTGAATTCTCTTCTGCATTGTCTCATTGTGTATAATTATTTCTAGGTTGTTTTTATCCATGTTTTTTTTTTAATCCATACTTGCTGTTCTAGGCTCTGGGTCCTTTGGGATGACACAGGATGGGAAACATTTACATCCTACTTGCATTATGCATTTCATTTTTGTTGTCAGTAGGTTGTCTTAGGTAAAAAAAAAAATAAAATAATAATAATAAATCATTGTGCATTCATAAACCAACCCTTAATTCCTTTCTGCACATGTGGCCTTTTGTGTTGCTTTTGAAATTCATATGTAAATAGTATCTTGCTATGCGTAACTATGGATTGGTACGAAAGCTCGTCTTACTTTCTGATGGTATCAAAAGAACCAACAGAGTGTGGTTTGCTGTTTCACTTGTTGGAAGGCAGTGATCTGGGTTTATCCTATATTTGTAATCTTTTTCTTGTTTTTACAGAAGTTTGGTAATTTTCATACACTTGGCATTTTTCCTTGTTTCCTGTTATGGCTTGGTTGTTTGAATTTACTAAGATAAAATTGTGTATCGATTGTTTGGCTGCTTTCATCAGAAGTTTTAGAATTACAAATTTGGAAGTAATATTCACCTTTTATAATGAGTTAATTACCGTAACCATAGCAATCTAGTACTTGGCTATTTATTTGAATGATTGCTTCCAGGGATTTGAATTGACTGGGATGTTATGAGAATTAGATAATGAGCAATTATAAACTTGACAAACAGTATGATTATGTTTATGTTTACTTTTTTGGTGTAAAAGCTACACCATTTCAATTCCTGCATAAGAATTAGTTTAATATCTGAACTAGGTCCTCAGCGTGTGCAGGGCCCTTTGCAGGAGAACAATTTCTATGCAAAGAAAGACATAAAGTAGTATAAAAATTAATGTATTTAAAAGAGTCATGAAAGAAAAACAAAAAAAAAGGAATAAAAAAAGCAGTTTAATGAAGATATGACAACAATTCCTTATTCATTTTTGTCAGATTTTTCTACTATTTCAACCGGTTCCGTTGTTTATGTAGATTATAAACACATTTTTTTTTATCTCCTTTATAGACACTGTTTTGAATGAGTTTCAAAAATTCACTTGAGTGAGATTGATGAAGGTAGATTCTTTTATAGCACAGTGGTGCGAGGGGTGGGTACTTTCAAAAAGTACTTCAATGTTTAAGTTAGATCATGTATAATGTGTGTAGTATTCGGAATTAGATGTATATATTTTTTACCTTGTGTAGTAGTATTTATAGGAATGTCTTGATAGATAAGAATCATGTTTAAGTTTGTATTAATAGATAATAAATATTGTTAATTAGGATAAGAATCTAATAAGATTATTAAATCTTATAATAGATTCCTCTATTTATGAAGAATTCTATGAGGGATTTACTCCTTATAAATATTTGAGATTTAACTCTAACGGGTTAGGTTGCTCCAGAATCGTTAATCCGAAATCCGGTTTAGAACAATTGTCCTAAGCTTGACACTCAGATGTGACATATGAATGTCAAGATATTCGAAGTTATTAAGAGCAAACGGCACATGTGAGACAAAGGGATCTAAGTCATGATATAGATGTTGGATCTCGCGATGTTTTCTAACGAAGGGTCAAAGCTCGTGATGAAAAATAAAAATTGAGATGCCCCCAATATTAATGAATTAGGCCGAGATTCGATATAGATTACTCTGCTTTAAAGTCGTTACACCATTGTCCGGGCTTTAAACTGAGTTGCCCCTATGCTAATTTTGGCAGTGGGACCCATCATTAATTGTGAATTCCTTGAAATAAAATCCGTGATCTGCATTATAAATCTATAGCAACATCATGGCCTTAATCCGATGTTCGGTATGAATATCATCTTATTTTGTCATGCATCGCTTCAAATATGACTGTAGTCCTTTTAGCTGCTATGTCAAGTTCGTATTGCCATGTGGCGAAAAGTTAGTGCAAGTCGTCGTTTGATCTTCGTGCTATCATGATTGTCGTTTTCAAATTAAATGTGAATGGACTAATTTGCCCCTGCTCGTGTTGGTTGTTGGAGGTTACCTCCGTACCTATAAATAAGAGTAAGGTCCCCCCTTCCTTTTTTCACTTTCTGCTCCATTCTCCTTTCTGTCTCCAGCGAAGCAGGTGATTTCTAGCGAACTTTGAACAACGATTTGTGGCAATTTTTTTGGCATTTCCAACCTTTCAGCCTTTTCCCTCCTTTAAACACCAAGGTCTCTTTCTACTTCTTTTCCTTTTTTTTTTCTTTTTTCAAAAAGTCATGGTGAGAGTGAGAGTGCTAAACAGTAGTGATAGGGATGGTAGTTTCTGGAGCGGCAGAGATGATCTCCTCTCAATGGAGGTACTGGTAGGAGACAGAGCCCGCTATCCAGGGTGAATATCTTGAAAATGATATGAAGGGTAGACAGAGCCAGGGAGTTAGCAAGGCAAAGACCATCATGTCCGCTCTCCGTACTCATGGGAGAGTTAGAGAGTTATAATGAAACCTTTTCTGATTCTGACACAAGTACGACCTCTATAGGTAATGCTTGTAACTTGAAGATGGGACAACGAAGGACGGCAACATTGGAACCAAGAGAGTATATATTCCCCAGGGACGTTAGTTTGTATCAGTGGGTTGATTGTGAAGTTTTGGGTGCCCCATCTAGCATTGAGACCTCTGAGGACACCAGGGGTAAGCAACAGTACATCCATCTTATGGAAGGTCGACGACGTGACAACAAGTTCGTGATCTGAGCTCTAATGGATCAGGAGCGAGTTTGCTCAACTAGAACGGAGGGCGACTACTTTGTATATATGTATAAGGTGCTATTTACCCCCATTAGTGTCTATTGCCATTCTCTGCATTTTAAATTGGGGTTTTGAATCATCTATTGGTGGCTCCAACACAATTACATCTAAACGCATAGGACTTCATCCGAACTTACTAGCTGATCTGTAAAGTTTTCTATTGGTCGTATTCCGTAGAGGCTTTCTTCTTCCTTTTCACCCAATTTTCACCCTCCGAGAATAGTTTCCAAAAAGGGTGGGTCACCTTACGTGCTCAAGCAGGGCGGACAATATTTAAGCCATACCATGAATCTTTCAAACATTTTAAGAAAGATTTCTTCCAAATAGAGCTGGCTTCGGGACGATGCCTTTTTATGTTACCATGGAGGGTGCACCACATTTGTACCTGTATTGGACACAAACAATATGGGAGCAGAGTCAGGAAGAAATTGTAACGCACCTAAATATAACAACCGCAACACAATCGTCATTACACCACAGTTACTAGATCCAGGCATGTCACAGTCATGATAACAATAATTTCAAAATTTACGCAAGTTTTTTTTTTATTTTTATGCATAAGTAGAAAATACGAGCCATGAATGAAATATAAATATATTCAACCCTTAATACAACCACTGAAATGAAATCACATTCCTTATATATATTTTATAGTCAATTAACACAAATCACTGATAATATAGAATATAATAATTACAGAGTCAAATAAAATACAGCGGGAATAAAAACACTAAAGGGGAAAAGTAGTAACCCTGGGGTAGGTACTACTAGCAGACAAGGCCGCAACCCCATATACACATACGACGCCGAGTCCCAGTCAACAAGTCAGGCATCAATGCCTCCACGCAACTGCACTCGTACGTAGCCGAAGAAATCTTGTCCAGACGCCCAATCCAATCAGCCAAGGTGTGGTCCCTCTTTGTCTCCCTCACGATCTTTTATCAAATATAAATATAAAACAGAAATACAAGAGTATAGGAAAGAGGTGAGACACCTATCTTTCATTACCATTACGACAGTAAGAAAACGACACGGCGCAGAGCGCCCACAAAGCAATACAGTTCATATATCTATTAACAACAACAACAGAATTTATAATAAAAGCAATTCAATTATAAGCAATAATAAGAATTAATAATAACAGTGATATTTATAGTAAAGGTAGAACAACAATAAGCGACAACAGGCAGATCACAATAGTATTTTCAGGAATCAGCACAACAATCAGATAATCATTTACAGAAGTAAAACAATTACTTTAACAGTTATAGATGTTCATACTCAACAACTTATGAGACCGACAATGAACGATGCACAATGCATTATGATACCACAATTCCTACTCCATGGAGCTAGACATAAACATTTTCAGAGTGAATGATCAATGAGTAATGCCAGTATATCGTTAGCCTTAAAATACAGTGTGTTTTATCTCATAAAATGTTTGCGCAATGGCTTATACATGGCACTTCAACAGTTGATCGCGATATAGGACAGCGTCCCGGTCAGGATCGTCGGTGTGTTTGCATCAGTTTACCCCATAGCACAGAGGAGCTCATAACTGTCCATGTGAGGAACCCGCATCCCGACGCCCCTAGGGCCAACAACATATGGCACCTACGCTAGTCTATTCGCACCCGCACATTGGTGTTATTCAACTCCTAGGCATACATCGCCTTACAACAATGTCCAACGGACAAAACATATGCATGACGATACAATGTCCAATCATGTATGTTCATCAATGATGCATTCGTCATATACACTACCACAACGGTATATAGTAATTCTCAGTATCAACATGTCATATCTCATCGAGAATTAAATCAACAAGTACATAACCCTTCATAGGGACTCACAACACATAGAGTCAAATCTCAATAACAATATATATTATGGTTTATCATTATCACCATTCCCCATTAATAGTTTAACATTTTCAAAAACTTAAGTCTTGATCAATTATGAAAATACTTAGGTTAACTAACCCTTAAAATCGTAGCCTCACAAGCCTTCAAGGTTCTAAATTCCTTCTCGCATTATGCTCTAGTCTCTTGATACCAATCACTTAGTTTTTATTTTACATGGGATCAATCCAATTCCTCAACATTATTAGGTATTCATGGTTTATCAATTATCATCATATCCACATTAGGGATTTTTCATTTCTTTAAACTCCTAATCTCCAAAGATGCACAAAGGCATCATTTAAACTTTAAGTTTTTCATAATCAACTCCACTATGGTTATAAATCCTTTAGTGTTCAATTACACAAGCTTTATTACTTACTAACTCAATCCAAACTCTCATTATCATGGGTCAAAACAGTGGCCCTTCAAGTCCTCAAAGATCCAATTTCCTTCCATTTTATGTATTAACTTCTTAATTTCAATTTACTTATTTTTTTATTTATCAAAGTCATTTCAATTCCTTATGATTTTAAGCCAAAACCGTGGCCATCCTTTGTCATCAAAGTTTCAATTTTTCACCACAATATGCATTAGTTACTTGATACTTAATCACTCAAATTCTATTCCTCATAAGATCAATTCAATTCCCAAATTTCGAAGGTCCAAACCGTGGTTTCATAAGTCCTCTAACTTTCACTTTTTCTTTCCTTTTTATGTACTAGATCATCATTATCAATTTACTTAAATTTTAGTTCATTAAGATCAATCCAATTGCCTAAGGTTCAAAGCCAAAACCGTGGCTTCATAGGTGTCCAATGTCCAATTTTTTTCTTTCCACTTTTATGCATAAGTTTTCTTAATACTAGTTCACTTACATTTAGTTCATCACACTTAATCCCATTGCCTCTTTATCAAGACTAAAACCGTGGCTTCATGTGGGGTAGTAAACCCTTGAAATTTCATATTCATAAGTTTTATTTATCATCATTTAACATTCAATTTCATAGCTTCCTTTGATTATGTACAAAACAAATTTATCAATCAAGAATCATCTCAAAACCGTGGCATCAAGTCAAGGTAGGAAACTCCACATTTTTCATTTAACAACCTTAACTTGATCAAGCATATTTAACACATCAAACATATTCAAGAACACAATTCAAGCATTAATCAAATTCAAGAACACCATATCATACAAATTTTTACAATTCAAGTAAGCACACAAGGATGGAATTCTCCATCAATATACATACAAAGTTCCCTCACCACCATAAGTGGTTGAAGTGAGTTATCTCCCTCTTACCTAGAGAAGACAATTCAAGAAAACAACTTCTTGGCTCCTTGATTTGCAAATTCAGATTCCACCTTCAAGAGAACCATAAAGTGGTCAAATTCTCATATTTACAAACTAAGGATTGAAAAGAATGATCCTTGGTCACATAGTAACCAAGGAAAACGAAAATGAGAAGAAATAGGAGAGAAATCAAGAATCTTTACCTTGGAAGACAATGGAGACAATGTTGGATTTTTGGCAACCTTTCTAAATGAAACTTGTAGGGAAGATGAAGGTGAGTATATAAAAGTGTTTAGTGAAGAGAAAAATCGAAAAGCTTGGTCATCTATGGAGGAGTGATTTTCGGATTTGGAGAATGAGGGGTAGAAATGTTGGATTTTTGAAGAGATTTTCTAAAGAGAAAGTGTAGAGGAGGTTGAGAGAAGTCTAGAAATGGTGTTTATGGAGAGAAAAGTGAAGAGAAACAATGGTGGTGGTGGCTGCAAATTTCGGATTCAAGAGGAGGAAGAAGAGAAGAGGTGGAGAGAAAATGGAGGTGAAAATGGAAAATGAAGAAACTTTCTACACAAAGAAGGTAGAGGAAGTGAAGGCAAGTGTAGAAATGAGCTTGGAGAGGAGAAAAGATGAACAAAAATGGAGGAGGTGGTGGCTGCAATTTCGTGGCTAGGGTGGAGGTAGAGAGAAGGAGGAGAAAAAGATGAAGAAGATGAAGTGAAGAGAGAGAAGTGAATAGGTAAAGTGAATTAGGGTTTGAGTGTTAAGTGTGTAGTAGAAGCTTGACCAAATTTGGCTCCAAATGGGCTGCCAACCGTAGCCCTATGAGAGTGTGGGAGGGAGTGTTGTGTCATTTCCATGCTATTAGAGTGGATAGTTAGGTCATTTTGGGTCAAAGCTTCTAGAAGCTTAATTAAAATAGCATTATATTTGAATTAAAGTAGATTTGATTTGACATAAAGTGGATTGCATTTGGATAAGGTGATAGGATTTCTAATGTATGCTATTATCCAGTGGATAATAGTTACAGTCGACAGAAGTCAGTATTAGTTTATCTGACAGATGAAATTTACACAGCGTTTTATTATTTCGTCTGTTACATTTCTTGAAAAATGTGAAACCATGTAAACTGTGTCCGGCCTTGGGTTTAGTAAGATCCCCCGTCGACGTTTCCATAGTTCAAGGTTCTCGGGAAAAATATTTCGTTTTCCTTGCTCCGCTTAGCGTGCACACAAAACGAGGAATATATTAAAATATTCGACGTTTCCAGAAAAATTCTAGAAAATTCTCAAAAATCACAAATATTGTAAAATGAATATTTGTCATAAAATTTTTTAACTTTTGAAACGTTACAGTCATTTTCCCAACTCTGCCCAATGTGCACGCAAAACGAAAAATAATATTAAAATATTTCGCATTCTCAGAAAAATCTGGAAAATTTTTTAAAATTTTCAAATATTGTTAAATGATTATTTATCCTAAAATTATCAATTTTCGGGATGTTACAGAAATGAAGACTCCATTATCCTTGTTGACTGAAGGTGAGGCCAACGTCTAACTTTTTAGTTTAGTGTGCCGACAAGAATGGGGCCATCTACTGTAATGATGTTCTAGAAAAGCCCTCTGATTCTTTGAGACAATTTTTAGGTATGTCGCTTTAAGTATGTTGATATATTTGTTATTCATTATTTTTTTAAGTGTAATAATATTGTTTGTTTCCTTATTGTAGAGAGTTTGGCGCCTCTCGGTGGTCTTGAAGCCCACACACTTCGCTTAGCCCAAAGCAAAGCTGGGGCGTTGGGCTCTGCATCTCAGCCAGCGGTCGCAACCCTTCACCTTAATCTCAACCTTGAGAGGCGGATCTCGGGTCTCCTACTCAACCACTCCAGCCACACAAGAGAAAGGGAGATGGACGACGAGAGCCAAAAGGGAAAATGAGAGTGACCAAGGTGGCACTTATTGACTTTACACTTAACTAGGAGACTAAAATCTCAGAGGGCGTTCCTCTCCAATTCGCTGCCAGGTCCATTTGGGGCAGGGGGTTGATCCAAGACGGATCATTAATAGCGCCCTCCTTACCGAAGCTGATCAAAATGTCCTAATTGAACAAGACTTAATTGAAATCATCTGTGTAACATCCCGAAAAATATCTGTTTAAGTATAAATGATCATTTTATATTATTCTTGATTTTTAGGAATTTTTCTAGAATTTTTCGGAAACGATGAATATTTTAATATATTCCTCATTTTGCGTGCACACTGAGCTGAGAATTGCTGAGGTCAGTGTAACGCTCCGGAAATTAATTATTTCACCACCAATAGCCATTTTCTAATATTTGTGATTTATGTGAATTTTTCTGGAATTTTTCGGAAATGATGAATATTTTAATATATTCCTCGTTTAGGGCGAAACATGAGCAGAGTTCGGAAAATGACTGTAACGCTTCAAAAATTAGAAAATTATATGACGAATAGTCGTTTTATAATATTTGTAATTTTTGAGAATTTTATGGAATTTTTCCGGAAACGTCGAATATTTAAATATATTCTTCGTTTTGCGTGCGCACTGAGCAGAACCGGAGAAATGCGATGTTTTCTCCGCGCACCTTGGACTATGGACATGTCGACGGGGGATCTTACTAAACCCAAGGCTTGACACAACTTACGAGGTTTCACAATTTTTGAGAAATCTTAACAAATAAAATAAATTAATACTGCGAAAAATTTATCTGTCAGATTAATTAAATACTGACTTCTGTCAACTGTAACTATTATCCATTGGATAATAGTGTGTAGTAAAAATCCTATCACATTATCCAAATGAAATCCACTTTATGTCTAATCAATCCACTTTAATTCAAATTTAATGTTAAATAATCAAAGCTTCTTTGAGAAGCTTTGACCAAATAATGACTCAAATACCCTTAGCTTCCAAGAGAAGCCAACACACCCTCTCCCTCTTCTCTCTCTTCAACTCGGCGGCAGCCCTTGGTGGGGGGGGGGGGGGGAAATTTGGTTTCATTCATTCATTTTACACATTACACAAATTCATTTTTTACCAAAACACTTTCTCTCTCTACCCTTTCTTCTTCTTCTCCATTTTCTTTTTCTCCTCCCTCTCTCCTCTCCATTGCTACGGCCAGCCCCTCTCACCACACCTCATCCATCACAAAAAATTAAACCACTCACATTTTCTCAATCCTCTCATCATTCTAAACACTTTTCCTTCTTGGAGTTTCTTGAAAATCCTCCATCTTCAACACTTTCTCCAAGCTTCAAGTCTTGAGCTTTTTGGGTAAGTTTCAAGACCTCTCTTCCTTTCTCTCCATTTTCGTGGTCATGGTCTTCTTGGTGACCATCCATGGCTTATTTTTCAAGCTTTGGTGTTGATTTAACAAAGTTGAAATTTCTAGGGTTCTTGGAGGTGCAAATCTGAAAATTGCAAGAAGATTCCTTGGTGTTTCTTTTGTTCTCTTCACTTGGGTAAGAGGAAGACACTCCTCCTCAACCTCTATTAGCATCTAGGAACCTTGGTTGTATGATTTGTGGAAAAACCCTAATGATGGTTATTCTTTAAATTGATTTATTATTATGTTTATATGCTAAATTTGTGATGATTGTGACCCTGGATTGATTGGTTGTAATTGGAAATATATTGGATTGAATTATGTGATTGGAAATGGATGAAAAATATTTGGAAACCCCTCTTGGAGGGCTACGGTTTTGAGCTTGGAAAAAGGGAAAATTTGTGAACAAAGTATGATGAGCATAAGACTTAAATTAGTTAAGGGACAAAATGAATTCAATGGAAGAAAAACTTGAAATGGGAATCCCTAGGGGGCCACGGTTTTGAGTCATGGAAATTAGGGTTCTTGGTGAACTAATTTAACAAGTGAGCACTTAAATGAAATAAGGGAATGGTATGTAGTATGATGACTTGAAAGGATTTGGAATTGAAACCATTGTGAGGCCACGACCTCTAGGGCATTTTTAGGTGTAAGTAGGTAATTTTGGCAAGTTGGGAGCATAAGTAATTATGTGACTAAAAACCTATGTGATGGGATAGACAATTGATGAACTAGAAGGATTTAATATAATCAAGATTTCATAAGTTTTAAAGGACCAAGAATGAAATTATCATAAGACTTAAGGTAATTCTAAATAAGTGAAGAACAAGAGAGTGTGAGGCCTAAGGGCTTAAATAATTTACAAGTTATGAGAAAATTAAATTGCCTTGGAAGATTAATTAATTGCAAGAATTGGATTGGACATGGACTTTGAAAAGGGAAACAAATTTCTAAGTTAGGATTCATAATGGACCTAAAGATGTACAAATTGATTTGAACCTTACATTATGATGTTATGGGTCCATGTGAGTGACCATTTGTATATTGAGTCTTATATTGGCCTATTGTGGCACATTATGGAATTGTATGAAATTGTGAATCATACCTGTGCATGCATAGAGTCTTATGCATTGTGAATGTCCTGTGGACTGTTGTAAGGCCAAGTTGCCTAAAAGATTGAACACACCTTTGTGCGGGTGCGAGTAGACAAGTGTGGGTCTTGTTATGACCTCGGGGGCGTCGGGGTGCGGGTCCTCCACAATGGGTAGTTGGTAGCTCCTCTGCCTGTGGGGCAAACGGATGCAAACGCACCGACGATCCGGACTTGACACTGTCCTATATCGTGATCGAGCGTTGACTGTCCGTACAATGCCTGATGTGCACGTGAAAATTGTTGATGAATAGCACTTTGGCCACGGCAGCCGAGTTGCGAGCACGTCTCCTGATCTTTCTCTCCGACTATTTGAGTCTAGCTCCATGGAGTAGGAATTGGGAAGGCATGCATTTGTATCATGATATGCTCTGTCATTGTGAACTATTGAATTATGTAAATACGACTTGTGTAATTATTACTGTATTGAGTATCTACCTGGAACTGTTTACTTGCTTACCGTTGGACTTGCTGCTTTTTATTTGGAGATACTGTTTTGAACTGTTAATTGGGCGCGTTACGCCGTTCTGTCTCTGGCTACTATAATTGGTAATCATGGTAGGATGTCTTACCTCTTTCTGTGTTTCCATTATTTGCTGCCTGTGTGTGCACTGTATTGATCGAAGACGACGGTAAGGAGGCGGAAGATCCCGATTTTCGTGGCTTCTGGCCCGATCGAGATTAGCATCCACTGGAGACGATGGCGACACGTATGCGCGGATTTTTAGGTGATGTGCATCTGACCTTCCTCGGAGGGCCAGAGTGCTGGCACATCAACTTGAATTTCGATCGTTGCGTCTACTTGGGAGATGTATCGATTGCCCTAGCCTAGAGACGTCATGAGGCGCCTGTCCTCACCTGCCATGTCAGCCTGCGACTGGAGTTCTACCTACCTATCCGAGAGATATGGGGTGATCGTTACTACACCCCTTGGGAGGACTCTTTTGATTCTACTGCTCGGGCTCCTGCCTATGGCTCTGTGGTTCCCATGGAGGTTTCCTCTGAAGAGGAGGATCCTGCTGAGGACCCGGATACGGTCCCTCCTCATCTGAGAGACTGATTTTACTGGTAGCTACTGATGGCTACCAGTGTTTTATTTTGGGGCCTGATGTATTATTTTTGATGGGCTGTATATTTTGATATCTCTGGGGTATATTTGTATAATCCTTTGGGGCAGGTATAGTTTTGCTTTTTGATAGTTCAGGCTTGTATCTAAGTACAATTGATGTCAGCACATTATATATACATATATTAATATGCATGTTATTTAGATGTGAATGTTGCCTTCTGTCTTATTCTTTACTACCATTTATATTCCGCATTGTTAAAAGGATTAACCATTAAAATGATTATCAAAAAAAAAAATTTATACTGCTATTTTACTCACGTATTTAAGCATCGAACAAGTTAAACTTAAACTAATGAACCGGGTCTTGAATTGTTAAAACTTTACTTTTCCGCATTTTCTTTTATTTGACAATGTGACGTTCCCTCCCAAAAAAGGGGCATTACAATCTGGGACGCGTAGATCTAGGCTCTTCACAATGCCTCTTTGCTCTGTTTCCTAGAATCTGCCTTCGAGTCTATTCGTTAGACTTGGGATTTGGAGAAAGAGCTGGATGCCCTTTGAGGTGAGAAAAATGAGCTGGAAATGATAATGGCTTAGAAGGACGGGCAACTTAACTAGATGGGTGAGGAGCTCGGTCTATGAAAGGCAAAAATTACTGGGCTCTAGAAAAAAGGTTGAGGAAGGTGAATCTCGAGAGAAGACCTTGAAGGATCAAATCTCTTCAACTGAGTCTAGCCTGACCGCGCTCCGTGCTAAAAAAGAAATCCTCAGGCATTCTAAGCCAAAGTTGAAAAATGATGTTCTATACCTTAAAGATGAATTAGCTGCTTCAGTGGACGACTCCTTTGCCAACGCGCTTACCAAACTTCGTATGTTGAACCTTGACCTCGTTACAAAAGGGATTGGATCACAGAAGGTGATCAGAGATGGTTACATCGTGGATGCCATCTCTGAAGCCACCCCAGTGAATTAGGCTCTAGCAATGGATAGCGGCGAGGATGAGGGTGATGAGAGTAAGGAGGGTGGCTAGGAAGAAGGAGTCGAGGTGGAGGAGGCCGACCACGGAGAGCCCAACCTGGATGCCTGATTTCTTTTCTCTTTTCTAGTTTACCCCTTGCGTGGGGTTAATTTTGAATGTATATGGACAAGTATCGAATTTCTAGTCTTCTACTTTTATTTGCATATCTTCGTATTGCCTTTTTGTTTTTTTTTCCCAACCAGGATAGGTCCAACACTTGATCCCGGTGGTTTTTTCAATTAACACTTAGCGGATTTTCGTCTATGTTTATTCGTGTAGCAGTTCGTCTTCCGGGTTTGACCTTTGTGATATATCGTATTTCGACTCTTACTCTTTGCTAGAGTCTTTTGACACTTAGCTAAATTTCTAAGTGTGGTTTTGACATAGAAGCCTCTTTGGGTGGTATCCTTTTGCCGAATATCAAAAAATATGTTGCCTTATCCTGGGCATCAGTTAGATACTCTGTTAGATACTCTTAGCCTCTTTAAACTTGCTTTAAGTTTATGGGTTAAGGTCAGACTAATTAGGGCATAAGTTAAAACCTTTAAACTTGCTTCTGGACTGTGGAGAACAGTCAAGTAGGTTGCCTTTTTTGACCTTCATTTGTGCATCAGAATATTTGATACTAGGTGGACCTTGTATTCCTTGAATTTCTCCAAGGTGCGATAATCTTGTGGGTTGCAATAGTTACAAATGTGTAAAATAATCAAGTATTGAGAATATATTCACCAATTTATTCATGTCGGAACTTATCACTTACATGATAAAAATATAAAATAAAGACAATTAGCTATAATACTTTCTGAGTTTATCAATATTCCAAATATTCTTGATACTTTTGCTAGTGAAGGTTTCCAGTGTATATGCTCTAGTGTTCTACTTGGAAGTGATCTGGTATGGTCATTCCCAATTAGGAGTTAGTTTTCCTTCTTTCGCATTTTTGCCTCCGATATCTACTCTGCGCAAAACGAGATCGCCGAGAACAAACCTCTGTGGTATCACTTTGGAATTGTATCAGGCTGCAATCCTCTGCTTGACAGTGGCTTCCCAAATGTGGGCAATGCAATGTTATTCCTCCAACATATCCAAGTTATGGAGGATGAGGTCTAGGTTGGCCTCTTCAGAGAAATTCTACCTCCTCTAACTTGGTTCTCATATCTCTACTAGGATCATGGCCTCATAACTATATATAAGTTAGCTTAAAGGGAATTTCTCCTGTTGAGGAATGAGACGTGGTCTGGTATGCCCATAGGACGTGGTCGAGTTGTTCCACCAAATTCCCTTTAGCTTCATTAAGTCTCTTCTTGATCCCCCAAAGTATAACCCAGTTGATGGCCTCAGCTTGTCCATTAGTCTTTGGATGTTTTACCGAGGTGAAATGTTGTTTAATCTTGAGCTCGAGTAGGAGATCCCTAAACTTTTGGTCAGTAAACTGTGTTCTATTATTCGTAATAATGGATTCTGGAACACTGAATCTATTGATAATGTTCTTATAGGCGAACTTTTGTATTTGTGCCGAGGTGATGGTGGACAATGGTTCTGCCTCAATCTACTTAGTAAAGTAGTCCATAGCTCCCACTAAGTACTTAACCTGTCTTAGGGTCTAAGGGAAAAGACCTAGGATATCCATTCTCCATTGATAGAAAGGCCAGAGTATAGACATTGTAGATAGCTCTTCTGTTGGGGTTGCATAAATGTCTGAAAATCATTGATATTTGTTGCACTTTTGGACATGTTTCATTACGAAGATAGGCAACTATGAGTGTGATCTAGGTTTCATTATCTTCTAGTAGGAGGACCTCGGAGTTCGTAATACTTAGTGCAAGTAGTGTCTCTTGGATCACGGACCAGTTGTTGCCAAGGCTTTTGGTGTTAACAAGCTTTGACAATATGTTGGCTCTTGAGTTATGTTCTTTAGGGATGTGTTCCACCTTAACACTGTTGAAGTCCTCAATTAGCATTTTTACCTTAGCTAGGTATTTTTGTAATAAGGGTTCTTTAGCTTGGTAGTCACCCTGGATCTGGGATGTTGCAAGTTGTGAGTCACTGCAAAGGATTACATCTGTGGCCCTCATTTCCTTTGCCATTGCAAAACTCACAATACATGCTTCATACTTTGCCTGGTTATTTGAAGTCGGAGACTCAAACCTTAAAGAATGTTTCAGCGTGAGCCCGAATCCATTTTCTAGTATGACCCCAACACCACTCTCTTTGAGATTTGAGGAACCATCAACATAGATGGTCTATGAATTCACTCTAGGATGGCTGGAATCTGATGTAAGCTCCACCAAAAAGTCAGATAACACTTGAGCCTTTATGGCTTGTCTTAACTCGTAAATGATATCGAATTCGATCAGCTCCACTGACCAAGCGATCATTCTTCCAGCGAAGTCTGGCTTATGCAACATCTGACAGATTGATTGGTCCGTCTTTACGATCACGAGGTGACATTGAAAGTATTGTTGTAATCGTCTGGAAGTGGTTAGTAGCGTTAAAGCCAATTTCTCGATCTTCTGATATTGGAGTTCGGGGCCTTGTAGGACCTTACTCACAAATTAAACCAGCCTTTGACCTTCATTAGTTTTTCTTATCAAGACTAAACTGATTGCTTCATTGCTAACTGAGAAGTATGCATATAAGGTCTCTCCGAGATCTGACCTTGTCAGGATTAGCAGTGTTGCTAACATTTTCTTCAACTCCTAGAATGCAGCCTCGCACTCTGGGGTCCATTCAAAGTCTTTCCCCTTTTTTAGAGATTTGAAAAAGGGAAGGGACTTTTGAGTGGCCTTGGCTAGGAAACGAGTGAGGGCCATTATCTGTCCTGCTAGTTGTTACAGCTCTTTCACGGATTGCAGACTATGCATATCAAGAATGACCTGACATTTCTCCAAGTTGGCTTCAATGTTGCAATTCGTCTATAAAAACCCTAGAACTTACCGGCCTATACTCCGAAAGCGTATTTCTCAAGATTTAATCTCATATTATGCTTCCGTATTTAGGTGAACACTTCTTCCAAGTCTTCCACATGGTTTCCGGAATCTATTGTCTTGACAATCATGTTATTGATATACATTTTCAGCTTCAAAAACTTTGTTCATCATTCGCTGATAAGTTGTGCCTGCATTTTTTTTAATCTGAATGGCATAACATGGTAGCAATAGCTTCCATCTCAGTTATAAACACAATCTTATCTTCGCCCTCTAGGCTCATGGGAATTTAGTTGTATATGGAATAAACATCCATAAATGAGAGAAGTCAGAATCTGGATGAGTTATCCACTTACTTATTTATATTGGGAAGCAAGTCAGGGTCCTTTGGATATGTCTTATTCAGGTTAATATAGCCGACATACATACGCCACTTCTCGTTTGCCTTCTTTACTAGGACCACGTTAGACAACCAAGTGGTATAAGAATCTTCTCTGATGAACCCAGCGTTTGGAAGTTCTTTCACCTGCTTCTATATTATCTCCTGTCTCTCTGGTCTGACTTTTCTTTTTCTTTGTGCCACTAGCTTCACGTCATTTTTTATGGAAAGTCGATGACAAATAAACTTAGGGTCTAACCCTGGCATGTCGACAGGCATCCAAGTGAGGAGATCCTTATTCTTCTCAAGAAATTTGATTAGCTGGGATTTTTCCTCTTGATCTAACTGCCCTCCAATCTTGGTTACCTGATCAGGCTTGGTGCCAAGTTGAAGAGGTTGAAGTTCTCCTTTAGGTTAAGGAAGTGTATCACAGATCTTGTTGTGAACATCCAGTTCAGTCAAGTGGACATTGATGGGGTCCGTAGTGATTGAGGCCGAATTGTTATATTGGTCCGTGGTCTGCAGTGTCTTGGCAATCTTCAAGCTCTCATTGTAGCCTTTTTGAGCCATTGCCTGGTCTCCTTTAACAGTGACGACCTTATCATGTTGGCCAAGGAATTTCATAGTCAAATGAGGTGTGGAGATCACAACTCCAAAAGCGTTTAGTGAGGGGTGACCTAGGATAACGTTATTGGCAGAAGGATAATCCACAACAAGAAATTTGACCCTTAGTGTTTTAAACAAAGGATCCTTCCCTAAAGTCAAATAGGTCTCAATGTATCTTACTGAGGTGATCTTGTCCCCTGTGAATTTGATCAACTCCCCAGTGTATGGGATCAAATCTTTCCTTGAAAGCCTTAGCTTCTCGAAGAGATCTAGGAACATAATATCAATCAAGCTTCCTTGGTCAACAAATATATGCCAGACTTCGGCGTTGGTTATTATCCTAGAGATCACTATGAGATCATCATGGTTCAACATAGTGCTGCCATAATCTTTGTCTGAAAAGGAGATTGGTGGGGTCTTCCTGGGTTCGTCTTCTAATTTTGACCCCAAGTGGGAGGTTACGCTCAACACAACCCAAAGAGCTTTCTTTCTTGCATTCCCTAATTCACTGCCATCCATAAAGTCTCCTGAAATGGTATTGATTGTTCAGGTTACTTCCGTGTGATGGTGTTCATTATCCTAAATAGGATTATCCCGGGGTTGTGCCCTTTCCTAGTTCTAGGTGTTATCTTGGAATGGACTCATTCTAGGATTTTTATTCCTTCGGAGTGAGCGTCTTCTATGATATGAAGATGTGCTTCTCCAAGGACTGTAGCTCCTATTCTTGTAATTCTTTCCTCCTTTCTAATTGTCTTTCTGGGATTGACAAACATATTGGCCCAGACAGCCATCCCGGATTAGGGATTCGAAGGCATCCTAGAGGTTGATACAGTCCTCAGTGTTATGTCCGCAGCCTTCGTAAAACACACAATGCTTGGACTTATCTTTTTGTACATGTTTCTCAATAGAAGATGCTTTTGCACATCTCTGAACTCTGTGTTTATCACTTCTTGGTAAACCCGTGTTCGAGGTGTATTGAGGGGGTTGTAACCTTTGTACTCCCCCTTTAGTGGTGGCCTCAAATTCTGGGTTTATGGGGGAGCCTGTCCAAGTTTCGGTTTTGCATCTTTTCCCTTCTCTAGATGTTTTCTAGTGCAGATAATGTCTTCCATGTTGATGTATTTGTCAATCCTGGCCTAGAATTCGTCTATCATCTTTGGCTTTTTTTTAGCCATTGAAAAGGAAAATGTTCTAGGGCAGAGGCCTTCCCTCATTTAATGTAAGCTACATCTTTCATCGCAATCACAAATATTTACTACTTCTTTGTTGAACTAGGATATATAATCTTGGAGGAACTCTTCTTTTCCCTGCTTGATATGGGAAAGACAAGAAATTGATTTCGGCTGCACCTTACTAATGGTAAAGTGCAACAAAAATCTCGAGGACAAGTCTTCCCAATCAAAAACAGACTTTAGAGCCAAAATGGTGAACCATCTTAGAGCGACTTTGTTCAGGGAGAGAGGAACAACATAGCACATGAGTGGATCATATCCTTAAGCGAACAGTAAAGCAGAAAACGTAAGCATCTAAGTGTTCTTGTGGGTCCGTGGTCCCATCATACGCTTCAATATTAGTTGGATATTTAAAGTGCCTAGGGATCTCGTAGGTCATCAACTCATCAACGAAAGGTTGATTATGCTTAACCCATTTTCTTCTTCCATGCTCCTGCTCTCTCTTTTCACGCACCAAGTTTTCAGCTCTTTGTCTAAGTTCCATTTCCTTGGAATTTTTCGGATTATGTATCCCGTCATGGGCTGGTTCCCTCTTATTGTTGCGATTCCTATGGGGAACTTGATTTTCTTCCTCATTTTCCTGGTTAGCAGCTCTTTCAGGTCATGAATACGTTCATCATGGAGTCTGACCAAGGAGATCAGTTCCTCTCGATATAGCTTTAGGAGACGTGATCTGCCCTGCTAAGACCGAATTCCCTCATTGTTCTCTTGCGTTCCTAAATGCTGCAATGCCAATATTCGCAGTCTAGCTTCTCCTGAGGGGGCACCACGCGGACCAAGTTTTTTCTCTATCTCGCCTGGGTTCTGACTGGGAAACAACTGGATCTTGGATTGGTACAGAGGCCGGACGGTGGCTAGAGGAGGGTTGATTTTGTGTGGTAGAAGCGTGATTTCGCCTGGTAGTAACTATGTTGGTAGTGATGGGAATTAAAGTTTATCATTCTCACAGACGATGCTAATGTTCTAAATGGGTTTCAGAGGTTCACTTGATGAGGTTAATAAAGGTGGATTCCTCTGTAGCATGGTGGCAACGATTGTGGTGTGAGGGGTGGGTACTTACATAATGCACTCCAATACTCAAGTTAGACTGTGCATAAGGAGAGTAGTGTTTAGAATTAGATGCATACATTTGCTACCTTGTGTAGTATTTATAGGAGTGTCTTGGTAGATAAGAATCATGTTTAAATTTGTATTAATGGATAATAAATGTTATTAATTAGGATAATAATCTAATAAGATTATTATTTCTTATAACTAATTCCTCTATTTATGAGGGATTCTGTGAGAGATTTACTCTTCATAAATAGGTATATTTACTTATCCAATAACACTTATAAATATTCGAGACCCAAATCTAACGGGCCGAGTTGCTCCATAATCGCTAACCCGAAACTCGATCCAAAATAGACACGATATTAACCGATTGTTAAATTGATTTAATAATTTAATACTTATAGTTAACAATTTGCTAAGGCCATAGATATGCCCCCATATAGGGAGCGTATCTGGTAAGAGTAGTGTTTATTGTAAGAAGTGGGATGAGTGAATCTTGACCATTAGATCTTACATGAATGGTCAAGATTAGAATATAAATACATGTGACTTTTTCAAGTTGTCACATGACCTTTAAGTAATTTTTAATCTTGATATTCATGTATGGTTTGTATGGTCAATTTATTTCTCTCACTCTCATAATAAAAACTCTTCTTACTAGATATGCCTTATATATATATATATCATTAAGAATACATGACAAACTATGTGTAATTAAATAGACAGTGTAGCCATCACAACTATTACCCCATCAATTGTCATTCAATCTAATTGTACTCTATATCCTCTCAGGTTTCCGTGGGGAGTGTTGAGGTACACGAGCTTACCACTCCATCAGTTATAATTGAAATTTGTTTAGAATAATTAAAAATAAATAATTACATACAATGCAATTATAAATATAATAATTAATTTGCCACTTTGCCAGTGGATATAATGGTTGACAGTTCACTTGTGGAGAAATGAAAGGTAGCCAATACCACACCCAAGATTGTAGAAGCCAAAGGCATCCACCTATACAAGAAGCACTACAATATGAAGCGCAACAAAACTCTTGGTACAATGTAGCTAGACACGTTGAACCCCAACTATATTGTCCAGCGCGCTCAAAATCTCGCAATAAGTGCAAATGCATCCTGATTGCTTGATTTATCAGGCATTAATATTCCTCCTATCAACCATAAAATATACGCTCTATAAAAGCGTTCTACTTACTGTGGACTTTAATTTTTTGGAAGACTGTTAAATGTTATTTTTAACCACAATAATTTAATAGTCGAACCTTTCATTTGATTTGCAGGTGGAACCACACCCAACAAATCATCACATATCTCATTCCAATCAAAGCAGCTAGGACCTATTACTGGTCTTCCATTCACAGGAAGTCTCAGTTAGAGCTCAACATCTTCCATGGTGATTGTCCATTCGCCACATGGAAGATGAAAAGTATATGTCTCAGGTCTCCACCTTTCTGCCAAAGCAGTGACTAAGGCTGGATCAACAAACATATGTCCAATTTGTGAAGCCTCAGAAAATCCATATTGTTGCAACAGTGGAAGAATTGCTTCAGGTGGTAATTCTGTTTTATGTAGGTGATTACATAATAATTTTTTTGATGGATCCTGTTGATAATAAATTTATTAATTAATACGTGCAATTAAAATAGTTAATATAATTATATAAAAAATAAAAATATAGTTATCTTATGATTAAGGAAAGATGATCTATGAATGTCTTGTAATCTTAGTAATGCGAAGACTCCATGAAGATTAATATAGAAAGCTTGGATATTTTCAAAGAAAAAATGAGTACAATGCTTAAGAAAAATATAGAGAGTGGTTTGAAGTGTGAGTTGTGAAGTGTGAACTTCGGAAGGAGGATTTCCTCCTTATATAGGGTTTAGGGATCTGTCTCATGATCACGAAATTTACTATGCATGAATCATGCATGGTCACAGGATCGTCCTTGCTTCTGCAACGATATTATGCATGGATTCTATATAATCATGCAATTTTGTTTTTTTTAAAAAAAACAGGCGAGAAGTCAATTTGGCCCAAACCGACTTCTCACTTGTTACTATTCTTTTAAAAAAACAAGTGAACTAAATCGACTTCTCAATTGTCAATTTTTTTTTGTCTTCTTCTCATCAACGAAAATGGAATGAATCTCGTGTGGGGCAAAAATGCAGCAGTGCAGAAACACAAGAATCCTTAAAAAAATGCAAGATTCCTTTCAATAATGCAGGATTCTTTGAATGCAATTTTGTTTGAATGTAATAATCTTCTCTATTTAATAGGTGAACCACTAGCTAAATGCAAACAAACTCGTTCTAGTATTTTGTGGTCCCTGTTGTCGTTCGTATCTCATACTTAGTGATCTTACAAACTTGTTCTCTTTATTTTGCGGTTCCTATTGCAGTTGGTATCTCATACTCAGTGATCTTACAAACTCTTTCAGTCTATTTTGTGGTCCCTGTTCCAGTTAGTTTCTCATATTCAATGATCTTACATTTTGCTCATCTCACCAAGCTGGTTGGTCCCATTTGCAAGAGGCCTTGTCTTCAATCTTCTTGCTCCCATCTTCAAGTGAGTTTGTTGTCTTGTTCTTCTTCTTATTGGTATTATTGTGCAATTCTAAGTCTTCCTTGTTCTCATTCCCCAAACCATGTCTTTATATGCTTCTTCGTATGTTACCTTTTGGTTGATGAAAAAGACAACCTAATTTTAAGCGCACGTATGGGCTATGGAGCAAATGATATTATTTTTCAGGCCTTATAATTTTCTTTACTGGATAAATGATCTTATAATAAAAGAATTTGTGAGGATTTTTTTTCTAGGAAACATTATTACGATACTTAGAAGTGTAACACCCTAATACTAATACTAATGACATGCTTAGAATCATGTCTTAGTATTTAGCATTAGTGATGTTACTTTAAAACTAATAACAAGTTTATGAAAATAAACATAACTTATACAAAAATATGAACCTGACATTGGTTTAATCATACACATATATCGAAAAGACCCTTATACAAATACATACTTCTTAATACAAATAATACATAAAATGCCTCCATGGCAAAACATATTCAAACTTTACATAATACTTTATCTAATAATTACATCTAAGTTTTTCTTCTTCGATACCGGTCTTTCTTTCTTCGTGCCAAGCCTTCGGTGTTCCTGGAAATACTACGGAAATACAACATGTTGGGTGAGAATTCAAAGAATTCTCAGTAAATTTATAAAAACATGACATCGTAATATTTCCAACTGTTTTGGAAAAAAAAAGCCTTTTGTTTAAAATTTAACATAAATATATTTATATATAAGTTAGAGAGGTGGCAAACTACCAAATATGGTTCTCTCCCTCTTCCCGAAATAGAGATTCCATTTCTTTTATAAGAATCATTTGCACAATCCGATCAATCATACAGTTCAAACTCAGTTCTTTATCACAATCAATTCAAGTATTAATGTTAAGTATACATAATATACATCAAATGTATTAATCTTTCATAAACACACATAAGTCAATCATCCATCTCAAATATCATACCTCACATAATTCTTTACATTAGCCTTCATTATTCTTTACAAGTCATTTACTTCATCATTTATTCATCATTAAATATATTTCTTTTCAATAATTCTTAAGTACTATAAATCACTATATTCATTCTTTCAGAAAACTTTCAATTCAAACATCAACCCTGGTCCTCATTAATTTGATTCTAAAATCAAGACAATTGCTTATACAATTGTCATTTTATGTTATCCATGATGATGTATGAGTATGCTTAAGAAATGCCCTAATGTATGCTTGTGCAATGTTAGTAAAAACATTTTTATTTTACGAAAACTCATGATATTTGCATATTCCTAGAACAACCTTTGGTCCTTGTATTTCCTCTAGGTAAAATGAGGTATTAGAAAAGCTTTTGTTCATTGACCTCCTTCATTAAGGTACTAGGAAACCCTTTGTTCCTTGACTTTCCTTAATATGATAACCTTAGCATTAGGAGTACCTTTGGCTCAAGCCAAATACGTGGAAATAGCAAACATCAAGTTTGAAAAACAAAACATGCAAGAATATTTAAATCCATTCCTTCATACATCTTTCACATAATGTAGCTTTTCCTCACGTAATAAGGAAGCAAAACCTTAATCATCAATCCTTTCATTCATACATTACATTCCATGCTTGTAGAGAGGGAGTGACTCACTCAACCTCAACCATGCTTTATTCTTTCATTATTATGTTTCTCAGCATAATTTATTCATAACATTCATTTCATACAAGGTACGTACAACAATTCTCATCATATAGTCCAATTTTGGGTTCAAAGGAGTAAAACAATTCAAATCCTTCCCTTAATAAGGCATACTTAGTCATGACCTCCATTCAATCCAAACTCTCAATTTCAATCAAAACATAACTTCAATACATGACAAAATTTCATTCAAATTTAAGTCATAACATGATAGCATTCAACCTAATTTTTCAAACACATTTCCAATCTGTTATTTCACACACAACAACATTAAAATTCTGGTGGTAAGGATAACTTTATACCATGACCTTTAACCATCATATATGTCACACAATCATGCTCAAGAAACACAATTTCATGCTTATGACCATCATTGGGTAGCATTCTGCTATTGTTAAGTGACACCATCCAAGACTTCATTTTAAGCACAACAAGAATTATATTTTAGCCAACAACTGGACAGTATAGTGTCTTCCTTTTCTGTCACATAATCAGCCACAATAACAAGCATTTAAACATAAAAAAGAGTGCTTAAAAATAGGGCAGCAGTTGCCTTGGTAAATTAGCCCAAAATACACAATGAAATCTCCATTTTCTTGTCATAATCAACATCACAATTCAACATAATTTAGATGAACAATTTTTAGAAAAAAATAATATTCAGCTTCTAAACCCAACACAGCCGCGAACCATGGACCTCCAAACATCATTCAAACTCACAAACTTACATTCAAAAACTCAAAGAAAGAATAGAACCAAAGCAAGGTAGAAATAGAAGTACATCATGAGCTTAAATAGCTCTATGGACCATATTTCCAGCTCACAAACAATGAGAAAGAAGGGTTAGATTAAAGGTAAAAACCCTTACCTTACTCCTAGCCTTGAACCCTTTGAATTTCCTTCCTTTTTCTTCACTTTCTTTTCCTTCTTTCTCTTTTCTTTGACTGTGTTTTTGCTCTGTTTTAATGCTATTTTTGGGGCTGTTAACCATGAGAAATAATGGAGAAATAACAAGAATAAACAAGGTTATATGTGGTTAAAGATTGAAGGTGATAAATGGAAGATGAAAAATGGAGGAATGGTGGAGGAAGAGAGCAAATCGTGCTCTGTTTCTTTTCTCCTTCTGGTTCAGCGTGAAAAGAGAGAGAGAGAGAGAGAGAGAGAGAGAGAGAGAGAGAGAGTGACGAAAATGAGAAAGAAATTAGGGATAAAAGTTGAAGAGAGAGTGGTGGTAGGTGAGGAAAAATGAATAAAAAAAAAATTCTATACTAAAACTTTGGTATCTGTCAACTGCACTTTAATTTTTTATAATTAAGTTTTTAAATATCTATAAGTCTCATAGTATATTTTACGACTCATTTTAATACTTAGAATTATTTTTTCATAACTTTTCATATATTGGTATTCATTAAATAAGTCAGTATTACTTTCTTAAATTAAATTGAACCTTTAAAATAAGTAAATATGTCTACCTCAAATTATTTTTCTTACTAAAATATTCTCTATATTCTACTTACCATCTCTATAAAATTTTATAATTTTTTGAATTACTTAATTATACTGGTGATTTTTCACCAGTATCCTTAAAAATACCAGATTAACTCAGTTGACTCTCCAAAATTTTTTACAATTCTTATCAATTATTTATAGTTAGGAAATAAATTTTTCATATTTATTTTCATCATATCAACTGATTCAGCAGATACCTTAATTATTCTCTTGTATTAAGTGTTATAGAATTACCTTCAAACTAATTCAGAAATTATCCGAATTAGCAGATAATCTCTTACAAGTATTATTGAGTTAGTATAACCCTACTTATAATCATTAGTTTATGGAGGGTGTTACAAGAAGCACCTTGGCAGTAAGGTAAATAACATTTTCAATTAATAATATTGCTTGAATGGCCTTACACATGAGGTTATTTGATTAACTTAAACTTATATATATTTTTTCTAGTGATTCCAATAATGTTTGTTTAATATATGGTTTTTTGTCATTGCTAAAAATGTATAATTTACTAAAATCGTTTATATGATAATTGTTTTTTATCATTATATAATACCATTGCTAAAATATTTTATACTAAATTGTTTTAAATTATTTTATAATATATTTTATACTATATAGTTTACTTATTGCCATATTATCACTTTTGCTTACTATAAGTCAATATTATTACTATGATGTTATATGCAGCTTTATTGCGCAAAATGAGCAACGCAAGAGGGATAGCAGTTCTTTTGTATTATAATGGACAATTTTCAAATTCAAATTAAGGAATCACGTTTGATTGTGCTTACCCAAAAACCTTTTGAGTTGATCAAACCATCACATTAAAGGAATTGAGGGCAAGAATTCACTCTAAACTCAGAGTTGGAGACAGAAAAAGGGTGTTGGATATTAAATATCAACAATGATATTCCTACCGCGTACAGTATCCACACCAATTTTGACACCCGATATTGTTCATGGGACCCACCCATGAACAGTACCAAATCAAGCTTCTGTTTTGTTTTGTTTTTTTTTAAGTGTATGTCCATTAACCAATTTCTCTACGTCGTTAACTACTTTTTTGTTCTTCGTTAACCAACTTTTTTCATGAACATAGAAATCATGTGATAAAATTTTGTGTCATTAACTAACTTCTGTACGTAATTAACCACTTTTTTATTCTTTATTAACTAACTTTTTTCACGAGCATAGAAAAAAAATTAGTTAATGAAGAACAAAAAAGTGGTTAATTATGTACAGAAGTTAGTTAATGACATAAGATTTTACTACATAGTTTCTATGTTCGTGAAAAAAGTTGGTTAACGAAGAACAAAAAAATGGTTAACAACGTAGAGAAGTTGGTTAATGAACATATACAAAAAAAAAACAGAAAGCTAATTTGGTACTGTTCACAGGTGGGTCCTATGAACAGTACCTGGGTGTTAGAAATGGTGTGGTACTGTTTGCGGTAGGATTAATATTTTCCATTAAATATAGATATCTTATATCTAATGGCTCTGGATGTGTTCGGTATAAGCTTTTAATACTTGCTCCTGATGATGATGATGTTCAAACCATGCTTCATGTCTTGATCAATATCCTAATATTGGAGTTATTAAGCTATATGCGAAATTATAAGATCTTGAAGAAGATACTTGGCCTGCAAATATTGCTGCTACCAATAATTTATCGACATAGTCAACATAGTCATTCCACTGGAGCCACTATCATCCGCATCAAGATGCACAATACCAATAATATCTAGAGCCACAACAAGACTCTCCCATTAAAGGCGTTCAAGTAGATGCTGGAAGACCGAGTTCATCTGATGTTGGGCTAAGTGCTGATACTTATTCTCCAATTGCTTTTCGTGGAGAATATGTTGGCAATTTTAGAGAAAATGAAGATGGGGCTGAATTGGGGTTCAGTGATGATAGTTCTGATTATGATAGGGATGTTGTTAATAACCCCCATCCATAATTGGCGGCAATGCTTGCTTTCTTGCTTATGAGCCCCCATGCCACATGTATACACTCAATTTGGAGGTAATGCATGTAATTGGTAATGACAACAGTTTTGATTATTACAAACAAGAAGATGATTGCAAGATCAAGTCCAAGAACCTTCAAGGCTAGTTATAGGACTTAAATCTTTTGTAAAGGTAAAATGAGTTCACACTTATGCTCTAAATCCATTTTTCAAAGACCCAAGATAGCACTCAATAATCAAAGTGTTTTCAAGTTGCTAAAATGTTTTTAAAATCATGAGATATGAATTTTAAGTGCTTGAAAGTTTATTGGAATAATTGGAGGCATTTCGCTTTAAAATGGCTAAGTTTTTCAAAGCTATTTGAAGCCAAATAATCGATTATTGCCTGCCATAATTGATTATCTAGGTTTAACAGATGCCCTATTTTGGGTTTTTCAAAGCAATAATAGATTATGAGATTTTCATAATCGATTAGCAAAAGTTAGAATGCCATGCATTTTGGTCTTTCAGGCAATAATCGATTATTGCCCTGCAATAATCGTTATTGAGTTAAAAAGGCATTGCGCGCCTCTCTGTTTAGAAACCAATAATTGATTATGCTAAATGGATAATTGATTGTTGAGTCCCAGAAAGTCATTTTTTTTGTGCTATCACGATGATCATAGATTATGGGATTCCAATAATCGATTATATATGTTTCTAAATGCAGTAATAAATGGCTAGTAGCTCAGATTAAATGCTTCCAACCACCTCCCAACAACTCTTTATTGAATTGGGCTATAAATACAAGTCATTAGGGACTTAAAGGAAGTAGGAAATCATTTTGAAAGAACTTGTTGAGCATTTATTATGAACTTTACCGGCTTTTAATCCTATTACTCTATTTTGAGCAAAAAAGTGTGATCATCCTTCTACTTATAGAGCTTCAATTTGTATAATCCACTCTTGTAAGAGTTTTCAATCCATTTTTATATGATTTCCTGTGTAAGAGGGTGAGGTATCTCTCAAGAGAGAAAAATATGAGCTATCCCTTGTAATGAGACTCAAACAAAAAGGGTGAGGCATCCCAAAGGTGTTATGAGTGCTCTTGATTGTAAAGGTTGCAAACACTTGTTGAAGCTTGAAGTTTTAGTAGAGAAATCTCGGGTGAATCACTTGAGGACTGGATGTAAGTCACAAGGAGTGACTGAACCAGGATAAATCTTGAGTTTGCTTCTCTCTACTTTATCTCCTTTACATTTGTACTTTACTTATTGTATGCTTTCTTGAATACTTTACATCTTGGCTGGTTTATTGGTGTGAGAAGTGTTCATTCTCATCTATCTATTCATCTCTATCAATTAATAACTTCAACTAAAATTGATGAACAAGTGTTTTTGGAAAAGTTTACAAAAATCTTTTACAAACTCAATTTACCCCCTTCTTGAGTTTGAAGCCACTTGGTAACAAGTGGTATCAGAGCTGAACTCTTGTGTAAAGAGGCTTAATAGCTTTAAAAGAAGAGATGGCTTCTTCAAATCCCTTTTCATCGGTGGGTGCTTCTATCAATAGACCTCCCTTTTTTAATGGTGATTGTCATGCATATTGGTAAAAAAAAAGAAAATTTTTATTGAAGCTATTGATTTATGTATGAGATGTTGTAAAAAATGGGCCTTTTGTTCCTACACATGTTGTTAATGGTGTAAGAGTTAATACATTTAGAAGTGAATAGACCGATGAAGATAAGAAAAAGGTTCAATACAATTTGAGAGCTAAAAACATCATTACCACAACCTTGACATATTATGAATTCTTTAGGATTTCAAATTGTAAAACAACCCAAAAGATGCGGGACACTTTACAAGTCACTCATGAGGGTACTAGTGAAGTGAAGAGATCAAGAATAAACACTCTCACTCATGAATATGAGCTCTTTAGAATGAACCAAGGTAAAATCATTCAAGAAATGCAAAAACTATTCACTCATGTTGTTAACCATCTTGCTTCATTGGGCTATATTTCCTAATGAAGATCTTATTAACAAAGTTTTAAGGTGTTTAAATAGGTATTGGTAACCAAATTTGATGGCTATTGAAGAATCAATGAACCTCTCTACCATGACCCTAGCCACATTCGTTGGAAAAGTTCAAGAACATGAATTAGAGTTAAATAAATTCAATCAAAATGAAAAGCTTGACAAAAAGAAGAAAGGAATTGCTCTCAAGGCCACTTCTTCTATGCTTGATGATGATGATGAAGAAGATGGAGATGGCTTGGAGAATCTTGAGATTAATGAGGACAACCTTAGCCTTCTTATGAAGAAGTTTGGAAAATTCCTCAAGAAGAAGAGGACTCAAAGAAGACCTCACTTCCCTCCAAAGAAGAACTATCACAAAGGGGAAAGAACTTCATCCACTTTCATATGCTATGAGTGTGGAAAGCCGGGACACATGAAGATGGAGTGTCCTATCTACCAAAAGAAGGTGGAAAAGTTTGAGAAGAGGCCTTCTAAGGACAAGAAAGGAAGGAAAACCTATATAGCATGAGATGAAAATGACATGAACTTAACATATAGCTCTGACAATAAGGAAACTCACCTTTGTCTCATGGCTAGAGGAGAAGAGGAAGATGAAAAACACGTGGAGGTAATATCTTCAAACCTTGACTTTCCCTTTCCTATAATGAATTTGCAAGATGCTTTTGAAGAATTGCATGATGAATCTATGAGACTTGCTAAACTTGTTTCTTCATCAAAGAAAACTATTTCCTCTTTAGAAAAAAAAAATTCCATCTTAAACAAGGAAATTGAGGAACTTAAGATTAAAAATGAAACTCTTGGATTGATTGATGCAAATTCTTTATGTCTGACATGCTCTTTTCATGAAAATATATCTACATCCTTTTCTTGCTCTTCATGTAAAGTTTTTGAAAAAGAGATTGGCAATTTGAAAAATACTCTTTCTAAATTTACCTTTGGAAGGGATAATTTGAACATATTGCTTGGGAAATAAAGATGTGTTTTTGAAAAGGCCGATTTGGCATATAATCTCAAAAACCAACAAAAACTCAATAAGAACTTCTTTGTTCCATCAAGCACATCAAGTAGTCCTTTTATAAAATGTTTTTATTGTGGCAAGAAAGGACATAATACATCAATATGCAATGCAAGGAAGAACAACAACACAGTAGGGATTAAGATGGTTTAGGTCCCCAAGGGCACTTTGCCCAAAGCTAACACACAAGGACCCAAGAAAATTTGAGTACCAAAGGTTAAAAATTAATTGTGTTGTAACATCCTCCTTAACCTAATAGTCTTAATCAGGGTTATAGAAGCTTAGTAATATTGATATAAGTTATCAATTAAATTTTGGATTAGTTTGAGCATAATTCTATAACACTGAATATGAAGAATAACTAAAGTTTCTGCATAACCAACTGATATGATGAAAATAAATATGGAAAAATTTATTTCCTAATCATAAATGATTGATATGAGCTGTAGTAAATTTTGGAGAATCAACTGAATTAGTTTAGTATTTTTAAGAATACTAAAGAGGGATAAGTAGAATTGTTAAGTAACTAAAAAAATCATGAAATTAAATGGAGATGACAAGTAAAACATGGGGAATAATTTGATATAAAATACAAACTAAGATAAGTATCAGTAAGCCGATTTATTTAACTTTAAAGTTTGATTGAACTTAGGATAGGGTAATGAAGTTTAACTGATAAATAGTAGTATATAGAAAATTATGAAAATGTGGATACAAGGACTAAGTTGATTCCTAAATTTTTTCATAATGTTGTGCTGTTGACAAATGTACCAAATCACAAAAGTAATAAAATGATGAGTAAGAGTATTATCCTATAGAGATTACTTTGTCAATTACTAAGTTCGTCAAATCGACATTATTTAAGCTATCGAAAATTAAGAGTTAATAAGAACGTAAATAAAAGAAAACACTAACAAAAAACTATTCAAAATTAATAAAAGTAAAAGTAATCAACTAGGCAAAGAATGAAAGATAATAGTATCAAAGTGTTAGGATTCCGATTTCACTTGAACTCTTTTAATGCAAATTCAAATATTAGTTTAGCTAAGTTCTATTCTATGATTCATGATCAAATTTCCAAAATTAATCAATATCCAATTCATTGGTATATTAATCATCTTCACACTACTTTGAGTTAACCAATCCTTTAGTATAATCCTAAATAGAGAATGCTTTATAAAAAATGATGGAATAAAAGGAAAGACCATACAACCTACAATGTCTATTCCTAGCGATTGCAGAAATTGAGGTGTTTATCACAAGTTCTAGGTTCGTGAACAATTTTTCCAAATCGTACATAAATCCTAAAATCATTCCTAAATTGGCCAAATTAAGTAAAATATTAAGAGAAGAGGTAAACACGTAAATCATAAAATAGAAACTTAAATTAAACACAAAAACGAATTTACATAATCCAAGAACAAGATCTATCATCACCCTAACTAGAGAAGTTTAGCTACACATGAAAAAATAAAAATATAAAAAAGAAATTCCAACAAACTCATTGGAACATAAGTGGAAAGTGTAACGCCCCGAACTGCCTGCAGGATTGATGAGTGTCTCCACAAACCAACACAGGTTTTTTCAGCGTGCTTTTTCCTCACTTACAGGCATCATAAGAAACTTCCCAAGAGGTCACCCATCCCACAATTGCTCCAGGTCAAGCACGCTTAACCATTGAGTTCTTATGTTTTAGGCTCCCGAAAAGAAGTTGCAACTTGTTGATATGACTATGCCTAATCAATTCCTTTAAGCCATCCTCAACTATGCAGTCCCATACCTGCACAGTCTCTGAATTCCTCTCATTTAGGTGCGTATTCAGTTCATTCATAGGACCCTTCCCCTAGAAGCCTGCCAGGAGTCGCTCATTGATGCTTTCTCTTAGCACCGGCAACCACTCCCCGCCCTCGTCGTCCCCGGAACGCCACATGCAGAGTTTAATGTTGTTAGTGATAATAAAAGCTTGAAGTATCTGTTTGACTAAAAAGAGTTGAACATGTGGTAGAGACATTGGCTAGAATTTTTGAAGGACTACAATTTTCAGTTACAGTATCATCCCGGGAAGGTGAATGTCGTAGCAGATGCTTTGAGTAAGAAAATACTTAGTGCTTTTGTTATGATGATCAAGGAGAGCGAATTGATAGAAGAATTTCGGGATATGCAATTGTCTGTGAAGTTGACGCCAGGAAAGACGTGTTTGAACACGATCACTATCTCAAATAGTTTGGTAGAGGAAATCAGAGAAAGACAAAAGGATCATCAATATTTGCAAGAAGCGAAGGAAGCAATGAAACAAGGCGCAATGTTGGAATTTAAAGAAGGAATAGATGGAATTTTGAAATTCAAAGGAAGGATATGTGTGCCCAACAATCAAGGACTTAGGAGATTAGTTTTGGATGAAGCTCATAGGAGTAAGCTGAGTATGCATCCCGGAGCCACAAAAATGTATCAAGACTTGAAGCAACTATATTAGGGGCAGGGAATGAAGAAAGACGTCGCTAAGTATATATCATCCTGCTTAGTCTGTCAGAAGGCTAAGGTCGAACATCAAAGACTTTCTGGAATGTTGCAACCTTTGTCTATTCCTGAATGAAAATGGGATGATATAGCAATGGACTTTGTGACTGGACTACCAAAGACTCGAAGGGGTCATGATTCTATTTGGGTAGTTATTGATAGGCTTATAAAGTCAGCGCACTTCTTGCCAATTAATATTTTTTACTCAATGGAGAGGTTGACCCAAGTGTACATCAGTGAAATCATTAGACTTCATGGTGTACCTTCCAATATTATTTCGGATCAAGATCCGAGATTTACGTCGAGATTTTGGCACAGTTTTCAGGGAGCAATGGGAACGAAGTTACGTCCAAGTTTGGCTTACCATCCACAAACAGATGGTTAGTCAGAAAGAACCATTCAGTCACTAGAAGATTTGTTGAGGGCTTGTATGCTGGAACAATCGGGATGTTGGGATGAATTCTTACATTTGATAGAATTCACCTACAACAACAGTTTTCATTCAAGCATAGGATGGCACCCTATGAGGCATTGTATAGGAGACGATGTAGAATATTGTTGTGTTGGTATCAGGACAGTGAAAGTACTATTTTAGGACCGGAGCTTGTACAACAAACTACAAAAAAAGTAAAGATGATTCAAGACAAGATGAGGATAACTTAGACTCGGTAAAAGAGCTATTCGGATAAAAGGAGAAGACTGCTTGAGTTTGAAGAAGGTGACCATGTATTTTTGCGAGTGACACCTACGACCGGAGTCAGACGAGTGAATAAGTCTAGAAAGCTCACTCCGAAGTTTATCGGGCCTTATCAAATTCTTTGTTGGATAGGTCCGGTAGCTTATCAAATTGCGTTAATGCCTTTTCTTTCAAATTTGCACAATGTATTTTATGTATCGCAATTGTAGAAGTACATTCCAGATCCCACTCATGTTATTGAATCGGACACAGTACAACTGAAGGAGAATTTAACCTATGAAACATTTCTCGTCAAGATCGAGGATCGGAGGATAAAACAACTCAGAGGTAAAGAGATTTCATTGGTTAAAGTAGTTTGGAGTGACGTAAGTGGGGAAGCAACATGGGAGTTGGAAAATAAAATAAAAGAACAATATCCGTATTTGTTTTAATATATGTTTAAGTTTCGGGGATGAAACTTCTTTTTAGAGGGGGAGAGTTGTAACACCCCAAAATTTGCTATTTTACAATAATAATAGAATTGTACTGTTTTGCGATTTCTGTGTGCTATAAATTTATTTTGACTATTTTATGACTGTATTTGATCATTGTGTGTGATTTACTCCGGGTTAGGAAAATAATAATTTCCGAGCTAGGGAAAATCTTTACGGATTTATTCGGAGCCGAGAGATTTTACTAAACCGGATTCCGAGAGATACGTGTCACAATCTTTTAATTTTTTGAATTTATCTGTGAAATAAAAATATGCTATATTTTTATTTTAGAGCAGACAAATATTTACTGACTTGTGAGCAGTATGTTTTGTCCATTAAGTAATAATTTCTGTAACTATTGTCCATTTGGATAATAGTCTGTAGAGAAAGTTGTAATGACTTATTTTCTGAACAAATTAGAATATTAGAAGCTTGATAAGAACCAATAGAAAATGGTCAATGAAAATGGTTAGACTAGTTAACTATGTAACTAAATGAAACTAGATAAATTAAACTAAGTTAGCATAAAGCCTATGTAGTAACTAAATGGAACAAACCTAGTTTGATTCTCATTAGGGCTTCACGGTTTTGGGAGGCTCTAGGAGCTTCTAGAAATTGTGATGTCATATTCAAGTAACTAGGTAGTTAGTAAAGAAACTAAGAAACCTAACTAAGTTAGCTTAATTTGGTTAGGAATCAATTGAATTAGAAACTTCGTTAGCTTTCCATTGAACTCCATAGTTAGGAAATTTCAAGTAGCATCTAGAATTAGTTGACTCCTTTATCTAAACCTATAGGAAACAAACTTAAAGGTGAAGGCTTTGAATAACAACCCTTGATTCAATCTATGGTCCTTAGGAGTCTCACAAAGTGGCTAGATGAACTTGGACACTCCCTTGGTGTCCAAGAGGGAGGGGGCTCACGGCTACAAGACCTTGGGAAGGCTAAAGGATGGCTTTTAGTTCATTTGACCACATCTTTATCATTTCCATATAGCAAAGCTTCACAAAAACTCTCTCCATTTTCTCTAGAACACCTCACGGCCAAGCTAGGGAAATCCACTCTCCCATTTTCAATAATTTCTACCAACATCACTTCTTAATTCCTCTCATCATTCTAAGACTCTTCATAGTTGGAGCCTTAGCCTAAATCATCCATTTTCATCTACTTTCTTCAAGATCAAGTTCTAAGATCTTAAGGTGAAAAGCTTCACTATTTGTTACATCTTCATATTCTAGGAACATGTTTTGATCCATGGTCTTCTTATTCAAGCTTTAGATACTAATAAACTTGTGTTTGTTTTTATGTTCAACAAGCTCTTGGTGGTGACGGACTAGTACATGGAGCAAAGCAAGGAGCTTTGGAGGCTTCACCACAAGGTAAGAGGGAGATTAACCTCATCAACTACTCATGGTGGTGAGGGACGAATTCTTGAAAGTGAAGAATCCATGTGAGGATTATTCACCATGTTGTATAAAGTTGTTGTTTGTGCTTGTTTGTTTATGAGTTTTTATGATTTATTCTTATTTATGGTATGTGTTTTTAAAGCTTTGATATTTTGTATGAATTTGTGATGATATAAATTGTTATGAATATGTATATGTATATTGTGATTGTTGATGAAAATGAAAGGAAAAGTTTTGGTTCCAAAGACCATTGAGGCATTCGGCCTCCACCCCAAAATAGGTGTTTTCAAACACAAAATATTTTATGAGTAGTGAAACTAAGGAAAGGAAATAAAATGAATAAATATTTTGGTTCCAATGACCATGCACCTCACGACCAAGAAGGCTTAAATGGAGTAGTTTTGTGTAAAAATATGATTTATCAATAGTAACTTAGTTGATTAGGTGCAAGGAAATTAATACAAGGACTTAAGAAATAAAAATAGAAATAAAACAAATTATTATTTGAAAAATGGAGATTTTGACCATGAAGGGAAAAGTGAGGTTGAAATTGTTTGAACCTCAAAATATTTTATAAAGATGAATTTTAATAGTGGATTTAATCTATGAATGAGAAATAAATTGGTGACTTGAAGATTATTAATGTATAGCTCACCCTTTGGGTTTTGGAGTGCATTAGGAAATTTTAAGCTAGAACGATTGATTTAAGTCAATGAAAAGGTAATTTTATGTGAGATAATGGAAAATTTACGGAAATGATTTCTTAAATGAGAAAATGTGAAAAATGAAGTTAGAAGTTGTATTAATTTTTGAAAAATCCAAAATGATGTTTAGAATATTGAAAAATATGAAGTTGAAAAATGATGAAAAATGCTTTATGCGACTTAAAAATATGATTTTTAAGCTAGGCGATTTCAAAAACGTTGAAAAATCGCTACGCGATTTGAAAAACGTTTAAATATTTTTACGCGATTGAGAAAACGTTAAAAAATAAATATGCGATTTGAAAGCACGATAGAAATGTTGCATGATTGTGAAAATGCAGTAAAATAACTACACGATTGAAAATACAGTAGTTACTGTTGGGTCAATATGTGGGACCCATATATGTGAAATTATGATTTGGGCCTGTAATTGGTCTGTGTGCATTAAACATGCATTGTAAAAGTCCGATGGACTATGTTAAGGCCAATGGCCTAGGAGAGGATTACACCATGTTCGGGTGCGATAAGCATAGTGTAGGTCACTTGTTGACCTTGAGGGCGTCGGGGTGCGGGTTTTCCACAATGGGCAGTTGGTAGCTCTACTGTACCGTGGATCAGACCGATGCAATGCACCGACGATTCGGACCGAGACACTATTCTTAATCAAGATCTGGCGTAGACTGTCGTGTATAATGCTAGATGTGCAAAAATTATGAAATTATAGTACTTGGTCTGAGGCAGTTATGATACTGACAGATCTTCAAGATCAATCTCTCTGACTTGTGTCTTAACTCCATGGAGTAGGAATTGAATCATTGTGTATGTGTATAGTCTGTCTACATTTTATTGTGTTATTGATAACTGTTATTAATTATCTATTTGATAACTATTATTTATCATCTGATGCTTGATGCCATGACTATAGTAAATATATTTTGTATCTGTATAATGTATTGTCTTTGCTGTCTCTATGTTACCATGTTGGTATTGATGTAGGGGATCTTACCTCTTTATTGTATTGTACTATTTTATTTTATGTTTGGTAAAGACGTTGAAGAAGAAGAGGAAGCGGCAAGATCACCTCCTTTCGTTTCTGTTAATTGATTTGGTATGGCGATGCCGAGTTTTCTAGGGTACATGGGGCTACAATTCCGAGGGGGTTCAGAAGCTTGGCATGTTCACTTAGATAGAGAATGTATTATCTACATAGGAGATCTGACTATTCCCTAAGTAGGGTTTATCATGGGAACCCTTACTTTGATGTCAATATTTACATGCATTTGGAGTTTCCATTATCTATTAGACAATACTAGGGTGGTTGCTACTATACCCCTAGCGAGATTAGCGTTGTGTCGTCTGCGCAGACTACTGTCCATAGGACTACGCATCATATAGGGTTCTTATCTTCTGAGAATCCATTTGAGGATTTGTTAGAGGGTCAAAACTTTTAGTTATGCACTTGAGCTAGTCTGTAGTTTATTATGAGTCAAACAGTTTATAGTTTTGTTTAACAGTGTGTACTTATATGTATTTTTAGAAATAAAATTATATGTATAATTATGATGTGTTATATTCAGTAGTTGTATTTCATGTTATGTCTTATTTATTTAATTATGTTATCTGCAAAAAGAAAAATTTTACAACTCGTACTAGTATATTAATAAATGATTTATAACTTGGGTAAGGTTTTATTATAAGTATTAATAAATGTGGCATCCTACAGAGGGTATTACATTAGTTGGTATCAGAGCCCAAGTTAGAGTCTTTTGGGTTTGTGGTTAGGTCTGTCTTGTTTGTGTTGTGTGATTCTCTGATTGGTTTTCGAAAGGAAATAATATTGTTTGAAAATATTGTTCTTGACTTTTATTTTGTATTGTTTAGTTTGATTTTAGAAGAGAAGCTATGGCAGGCAGAGGAGGTGGACGTATGAATACTAGAGCTGGACGTATGAATGCTACAGGTGGACGTGTGAATGTTAAAAAAGACAATCAAGGCATGGCTGTAGCTGTGGCAATAATGCAAAGGATGACAGATGTCATCGTGCAACAAAATCAAAGGGCAATCGAGGAAACTCATAATTTGTTAGAGTTTCGTAGGAATAATCCGCCACAGTTCAACGGAGAATTTGACCCAGAGAAAGCCAATCTTTGGATCAAAGAGTTAGAGAAAATATTCAGTGGTATGGGTTGTACTAATGAAAGGAAGGTCACTTATTCGACCTT
The DNA here is from genome assembly GCA_029884605.1 of Ormosia emarginata. Classification (NCBI taxonomy): domain Eukaryota; kingdom Viridiplantae; phylum Streptophyta; class Magnoliopsida; order Fabales; family Fabaceae; genus Ormosia; species Ormosia emarginata. The sequence goes on along the minus strand of JAQQTP010000074.1, from coordinate 16,561,183 downwards.
TGTGCTGGTTGGGGATGACAAAGATTGGTGGGCAGAAGCCCAAAGATTACTAGAAGCTGAAGGGAGAGTTGTAACATGGGAACTCTTCAAGCAAAGATTTCTAGGAAAGTATTTCCCAGCTAGTGTTAGACATGCTAAGGAGATGGAATTCCTTGGCCTGCGACAGGGGGTGATGTCAGTAAGTGAGTATGCTGCGAAGTTCGAAAGCTTGTCTAAGTTTTTCGAGATATTTTTAGATGCAACCAGATGAAGAATGTAAGTGTAGAAAGTTTGAAGAAGGGTTGAGACGCGACATAAAGCGGGCAGTAGTACCCTTGGGAATCGATCAGTTCCCAGCGTTGTTAGATAAATGTCGTAGAATTGAGGAGATAGATCATCACCGTGATGTGAGGAACCGGAACTTTGGACCTACTTGGTTCCAAAGAGGAAAAGGTAGTAGTGGCAACCGTTATCAACAGAAATCGTATGCTAGACCATCAGGAAGTCAGATTCAATAACAACCTCATGGGAGAGGTTCTAGTGGTAACAAGATTGGTCAAGCGGGGACTTCTACATCAAAATGTTTTAAGTGTGGAAAGGACCACCTGACTAAAGACTGCACACATAAAGGAATCATATGCTTCAAATGTGGGAAGCCTAGACATCTCTCAAGGGATTGTAATTAACTGAAGGTGAAACCTTATGTGGGAAACGTCTGTACTGCTAGACCACAAGCGGGTGGTCGTGTGTATACTATGAGCGGGGAGGAAGCCTCAAATTCAAAGGATCTAATTATGAAGAAGTGAGCCATTGAAGGTAATCCTGTAACCGTATTATATGATTCAGGAGCAACCCACTCTTTCATTGCCTGTGATTGTGTGGAACGTTTGGGATTATCTATGACTGCATTGCCTTTTGACTTAAGTGTTGCTATTCCTACTGATAAGCTTGTGATTACTGCAAAAGTTTATTTGAATTGCCTTGTTTGTGTTAAGGATAAAATCTTTCATGTTGACTTAATACATTTGCCTCTTTCCAAGATTAATATGATTTTAGGAATGGATTGGTTGTCTTCTAACCACTTCCTGATAGACTGTTCCAATAAGATATTAGTTTTTCCTGAGGCTAAGGATTCTAGATTTTAGTTTTTCTTGATAGCCTGTGATTACTGCAAAAGTTTATTTGAATTGCCTTGTTTGTGTTAGGGATAAAATCTTTCATGTTGACTTGATATGTTTGCCTCTTTCCAAGATTAATGTGATCTTAGGAATGGATTGGTTGTCTTCTAACCACTTCCTAATAGACTGTTCCAACAAGATATTAGTTTTTCTTGAGGCTAAGGATTCTAGATTCCTAACGGCCACTCAAGTCGAAGCTTGTTTGAGAGAAGGAGCTCAAGGATATTTATTGTTGTCTTCTATGGAAGTACAAAGCGAAGAAGCTGTGAACGATATTTTCACAGTCAATGAATTTCCTGAAGTATTTCTTAATGATATACCTGGTTTACCACCAACAAGAGAGGTAGAGTTTGCTATTGACTTGGTACCAGGAGCTTAACCTATATCTATGGCGCCCTACAGGTTGTCGCCATCAGAGTTAGTAGAGCTTAAGAAATAGCTAGAGGAATTGTTGGAGAAACAATTCGTGAGACCTAGTGTGTCACCATGGGGAGCTCTAGTATTGTAGGTTAAGAAAAAGGATGGGACTTCTCGCCTATGTGTAGACTACCGACAGTTGAACAAGATTACGATTAAGAATAAATATCCTTTTCCAAGGATAGATGATCTGATGGATCAACTGCAGGGAGCGACTGTGCTTTCCAAAATTGATTTACGTTTTGGTTATCACCAGATTCAAGTGAAAGTGGAAGATATCCCCAAGACAGCATTCCGAACACGTTATGGGCATTACGAGTATCAAGTGATGTCGTTCGGTGTAACGAATGCAGCTGTCATATTCATGGATTTCATGAATAGGATTTTCTGTTCTTACTTGGACAAGTTTGTTGTTGTCTTTATAGACGACATTCTAATCTACTCTCGAAGTCAGGAGAACATGCTGAACATCTCAGAGTGATTCTCTAGATTTTGAAGGAGAATAAACTATATGCAAAATTGTCTAAATGTGAATTCTGGTTAAGTGAAGTTCAGTTTTTGGGGCACGTGATATCGGAGGAAGGAATTGAAGTTGATGCTTCAAAAATGGAGTCAGTTCTTGAATGGGAAAGGCCGAAGACTGTATCGGAGATCCGTAGTTTCATTGGATTAGCCAGTTACTATCGACGGTTTATAGAGGGCTTTTCCAAGATAGCAGGATCTCTCCTAGTACAGTGTGGTTCGAGGATGAACCAAGCGGAAGTTGGTGGGCATGTGGCGTCCCGGGGTCGACAAAGGCGGGGAGTGGTCGTTGGTGCTAAGAGAAAGCATTAATGAGCGGCTCCTGGCAGGCTTCTAGGCGAAGGGTCCCATGAATGATCTGAATCCGCACGGAATGAGAGGGATTCAGAGACTGTGCAGGTATGGGATTGCATAGTTGAGGATGGCTTAGAGGAATTGATTAGGCGTAGCCATATCAATAAGTTGCAACTTCTTTTTGGGAGCCTAGAACGTAAGAACTCCATGGTTAAGTGTCCTTGACCTAGACACTCATCAATCCTGCAGGCAATCCCGGGGTGTTACAGAAAGGTTGAAGAAAATTCCTAATCTTCAAGTCTGGATGCTCCCACGCTAAATTATGGTTCGTGCCTCTACTTCTCTCTGAATCCTCTTGCCCAAAAACATAACTTTTCCTATTTATAGATAGAAAAATGCATCAGCATACGTACTAAGCACTTGAGCATCCAGTTTTTGGGCACTTAAGCGCACAACACATCCTTCTCTATGAGCCACAGATTAAGCACTCAAAAGTTCAGCACTTAAGCGCCCAACATTAGGAACTACATTTTTCTTGCTTTTTGCTTCTTGTTTAAGCATCCCGTCTTCTCTCTTGTATAACCACCTAAGAAAACAAATAAAACATGAAATTTTAAAAAAGTTTAAAACATCAAAAGCATGATAAAATTGAGAATAAAGCTCAATTAAAGGGGTTGAAAAATGGTGAAAGCCAAAATTTTATAATGGAAAAAATAAGTTTTTAGAGGTTCTTTGTAACGCCTCTTTTTAGAGATGGATAATCACATCGAAGACGAAACTCAAAAGATAATACTAAGACCCGGTTTGCATACATATAGATAGTAACCTGTTCATTTATAAAGCATATGATAACTTGGCAATTTCTTTCTTTTTTTGTAAGTAAGCAGAAAAACAAAAACTTAGCGAAAATTAACATGAAGATCAAACCACACATTTATACAAAAGATACATAAGTATTTAGATACATCAATAGATTTAGCAAAAGGAAGCAGAAGCTTTACATGCCCAAAAAGAATTACATACATCAGCCCTCCAAAAATAACAAAAGACATCAGGCCCCCAAAGTGATATACAAACAGCCACCAAAAAGGCTACAAAAAGAATCATGCCCCCAGCAACTACTGAGAAGGAGCCTCAGATGGGTCCTCCTCAGGATCCTCCTCAGAAGAGGTAATCCTTATTGGAGCAACGGATTCACGAGCAAGGGCTTGTGCAGAGTACAAGAACGAATCCTCTTGTGGGGTATACTCACGGTCACCCCACACCTCATGTATTGGCATGTAGAACTCCAGCCATACAATAAGATCAAAAGAGAAAACATGCCAAAGACACTGTCACATCTCCCACGTAGAACCTCAGTCTGTCATACCCAAGAAAATATTGCCGGGATGCCATCATAAAACAAAAGACTAATTTGATTAAAAAACCAAGAAACTCGGGCCCTTCCTCCCCTCGGTCTTTAAAGAAGCACATATATAATTAGAATAACAAAGCAAAGAGGTGAGATATCCAACATCATTACCAACATGGCAGTAAAGAAATATAAATGACGTATAACGCCAAACAGTACAATAAAATAGTAAGCAGTATCAACGTTCAGAAAATAAACAATTTAATAATCCAGACAGTCATAATATCAATAGAAGAAACAATTCTATACTCATATAAATATATGTTAGGTAAATATGTTGACCGACTATGCACATGCACAAGTACCAAAATCCTACTACATGGAGCTAAGCACAATATCGGAGAGAATGATTAAGGAGATATGTTTGTATCTTGTCAGCCTCAAATCAAGTATTTTAATATTAACAAATTGCGCAACATGGCTTATACAAGACATTCTTCACAAGATCGTGATATAGGACAGTGTCTAGGTCTGTATCGTCGGTGCATTTGCATCGGTCTATCTAACGGTGCAGAGGAGCTACCAACTGCCCATTGGGGGATACCCGCACCACGACGCCCCCAAGGTCAACAAGTGACCAACACTAGTCTATTCGCACCCGCACTAAGATGTGATTTGTAACACCCCAAAAATTTACTTATTTTATTATAAATATCCATTTTATAATATTTGTGATTTTCTAGAATTTTTCTAGAATTATTCCGGAAATGTCAAATATTTTAATATTATTCCTTATTTTACGTGCAAATTGAGCGGAGTCGGGAAAATAAATATTTTCCCGAGAACCTTAATCTATGGAAAGGTCGACGTGGGATCTTACTAAACCCGAGGTTGGACACGGTTTCTGAGATTTCATGTTTTTTGAGAAATTTTAACAGATAAAATAATAATCATTGTGTAAATTTTATCTGTTAAATAAATTAATACTGACTTCGGTCAACTATAACAATTATCTGCTAAATAATAACATGTATTAAAAACCTTATCTTATTATCCAAAATCTATTTTGTGTCAAATCCATTAGCTTTATTTTCAAAAGAAAGATTAAATTAATTTAAGCTTGCCATGGGAAGCTTCCTAGAAATTTCCCAACAAATTCATTTCTCTCTCTTCCCTCCCCACACTCCTACGGCAGAGGCCATTTGTGAGAGCCAAATATTCACTCTCATATTTTCACTTTTACTATCTCACTCCCTCATTTCAAACACATAACACTTTTCACTATTTTTCTCTCTTCTCATTTTCTTCTCTTCTTATTCCTTCTCCACCGTACACCCACCTATTGGAGACAATCTCCATGGTTTGCTGAATCAATCATATTCCTAGCTTTCCTCCATTATTCCAAGACTATTTTCTTTAGTGGTCATCCTTTGGTTCTTCTTCTTCTTCCATTTTCCACCATTGAGGCTAAAGCTTGGAGTTTTTGAGGTAAAGTCTTCACCTTTCTTCCATTTTCTCCTCATTTTCGTTTTCCTTGGTCACCTATGTGACCAACAACTCATCTTTCCATGGTTTGAGTGGACATTGTGGAAGTCACTCACTTTGGTGTTTTCTTGAAGGTAAAAATGAAAATCAAGAACAAGAAGGGACTAGCATCCTTGTGTTGCCTTCATTTAGGTAAGAGGGAGATAATCCTCTTCAACCAATCTTGGTAGTAAGGAGATGTCTTGTGTGGTGTTGTTGATTTAAGGATCCATGTGTGGATTTCCCTCCTTGTTATGTATTTTTCTTTCTTTTCACAATGGTGTATTTGGTTTGATTTGTATGAGTTATTGATTTCCTTTATGGGATTTTGGATGCATATTTGAGCTAATATGACGTTGAAAATGTTATGGATTGATTTGGGTTGAGTTTAGATGGCTAAAAGATCACTTTTCTGCAAGTTTATGCTTGGTAATCAATTACACAGTGCCTGTAATCGATTACCAAGCCCTTGGAGTTACAAAACCGTGATTCTGGGAATCACGTAATCGATTACATCCTGTCTGTAATTGATTGCGAAGATTCTGTCTAGCTTGTAATCGATTACCAGAACTGTGTAATCGATTACCAAGCCTTTGGGATTACAAAATCGTGATTCTGGGAATCATGTAATCGATTACAATCAGTTTGTAATCGATTACGGAGGTTCTGTCCAGCTGGTAATCGATTACCAGAGTTGTGTAATCGATTACCAGGTCCCTGGAGTTACGAATCGTGTTTCTAGGAAGCTATGTAATCAATTACATTCAGTCTGTAATCGATTATAGAGATTCTATCGAGCTGGTAATCGATTACCAGAGATATGTAATTGTTTACTAGGACCCTAAAATGAGATTTTGAGCTAAAAATGATGAAAATATGGTTCCTTGTCCCTTGTAACTCAAACATAAATCTTAAACCCTAGATTCGAGGACTTTATTTCACTTAAATGTGATAGGATTATGTATCCATACCAATAATGGAGAAATGATTTTGAAAATAGAACTTTTGGATCCATAACATGGAAATTGTGGTATGTGTGAAACGATGGACATGTATATGTATTGATATTGAGAATTGTTTGAAGCAACTGTGAGTTCCTATGTGGGACCAAGTTCTTGATGAAATTATGACATGTTAATATTGAAAATGGATATACATGCCATGGTGGTATATTTTATGATGAATGCATCATTGATAAACATACATAATTAGACATTGTGTTGTCATGCATATGTGTTGTCCGTTGGACATTGTTAGAAAGGCTATGTATGCCTAGGAGTTTGAATAACACCTATGTGCGGGTGTGAATAGACTAAGCGTAGGTGTCATATATTGTTGACCCTAGGGGCGTCGAGGTGTGAGTGTCTCACAATAGACAGTGGTAGCTCCACTGGGGCCGTGGGATAGCCCAATGCGATACACCGACGATCCTGACTGAGACGTTGTCCTATATCGCGATCAACTGTTGAGGTGCCATGTATAAGCCATTTGCGCAAACATTTTTGTGAGATAAAGCACACTATATTTTAAGGCTAACGATATACTGGCATTACTCTTTAATCATTCACTTCGAAAATGTTTATGTCTAGCTCTATGGAGTAGGAATTTTTGGTACCCTTTTTGCATTGTCAATTGTTAGTCATATGATTCATTGAGCATGAGCATCCATAACTGTAAAATATGATTACTATTATAATTGTAATAATTATTCAATTCCTGAACCACCGATGTTTTTCTGTCTGTTGTTCATAATACTTGCTGTAACTAATTTTTATTTTGCGTTTACTGTTGATTTCTATTGTTACTGTAATTAAATGTATGAACTATGGTATATGTGGGCGTCCAGCGCCGTTCTATTTTCTTGCTGCTATTTTGGTACTGAAAGTTGGGTGTCTCATCTCTTTCTATATTTTCTCGATTTCTGTATTCTGTTGGATTGTGTACTTTCGAGAAGACGTTTATGAGGAAGACAAGGAAGCTCCTGAGTTTCCAGGCTTTTGGCTAGACTACGACTGAAGTGATTGAGGATGACGTCACGCCCCCGCAGATTTTTGGGCTACACTCGGATCATCTTTCATGGAGGCCCTGACTGCTAGCACATTAATGTGCAGACGGACCGTTGCGTGTACCATGGAGAGCTGACGGTGTCCCTGGCTTGGGGTCGTTATAACGCCCCCATTGTAGATTTTCATGCTTTTGTTTGGCTGGAGTTTTACATGCCCGCTAGGGACAGGTGGGGTGATATGTACTACACCCCACGTGATGACTCCTTTTTGTCCACTGCTAGGGCTCCTGCCCGTTGCTCTGTTGCTCCGTCGCTCTGATGGATGTTTCCTCTGATGAAGAGGACCCCGAGGAGGACCCGGCTACGGTCCCTTCTCGTTAGTCATAGGAGCTGATACTATTGGTAGCTACTGATGGCTAACCATCTATCTTTTTGGGAAGCCTGACGTTTTGCTGTACATGCTGGAGTATATTTGTCTATCTTTGGGCGGGTACATAATTTTACTTTTTGGTATATGTTGGAATGTAATTAAACAAGCTTATAAATATATATATATATATATATATATATATATATATATATATATATATATATATATATTGTGTATGGTTCGTTTACGCCGTTAAACTTTATTTATTGCAACTGTTTTATTTATGATTTCTATACGTGATGGATTTCAACTTAACTCTCCCAACGCCACTTGGTAATGATTTATAATTCTAACAAAAAAAAATATGTGGTGATATTTTTAAAGGAACTTAAATAACCATAAAATGAATCAGGACTACGAGCTTTAAAAACAACCAATATTTTCCGCAATTTAAATTAATTCAATTTTCATATTTCATAGTACTATAGTTATAGTACGACGTCCCTTCTTCATGGCCGTTTATAAAAAAAAGGGGGGGGGAGGCGTTACATGATTCATTTCCTAGGCATAAAGCCTTACAACAAAGTCCACCGGACTTTCATAATGGATAATGACTCAATGCCTATTCAAGTATATTCAACAATAATATACTTTTTCCATAATCACACCATAATTGGCCAAATTAATTATCAATAAATCCTTGGTCCCACTTATGGACCCACAACAATACATTATCCGATTCTCAATCGCGAAATCATACTTTTAAGGTTTGATATGCAATTACGCTTTAACTTCAACACTTTTCCTATTAAGCCTCTCTAGGGAAATTCTCTTGTATTCTTCACCTAATCTTTGTTACTCTAATTAAGCAAGTCCTTTACCTAATTCTAAACATAGCTCACTTAGAATAATTAGTTCAAGTTTCTCAAAACCTCACTTACACTCATGTTTTTTCTTTGGCCAAAAATCACTTTAGGTTATAGGATAAAATTTTGTTCTTTGTTCTTTCCATATTATGAATCCCTAATCAACATCTAATCACCTAATTAATTAAGTTCCCATTTTAACACAAAATTTTGCCATTGGTTACTCTATGAGGTCGTGAGCTCTAAGGGACTGGGAACTAAAATTCTCATCACTCTATTAATCATTAATTCCTTAATTAGTTAGTCTCCCAAATTGTTACAAAGTTTTGATCATGGACACTCCATTTGTGGGTGCTTGGCCATGAGCCTCAAACAAAGGGGCAAAGAGCCCTTACTTTCCATACATAATTCCAATCCATCAAAATTATTCCAAAGCCATCAAGATGTTCAATAACAACCAATAAAGTCATACAAGGTAAAACTAATATAAAAATCATCAAGAATCACCAAAAACCTTACAACAAAGTGAGTAACCCTAACATGGATTCCTCACTATCAACACAAAACATATTCCTCACCACCAAGATAGGTTGAAGAGGATGATCTCCCTCTTACCTAAAGAGACAACTTTAAAAGTAAGCTCCTTTGCCTCTTGAAATTCGTCCAACTCCTCCACCAAAACCCTAGGATGATCAAACTCACATAATCATCAACCAAAACTTGAAAAGAAAAGTCCTTAATCACCAAGGTGACTAAAAATCATGAAAAAGAGAAGAGAAAATAGAAAAGTCATGAACTTTACCTCAAAGCTTCAAGTTTTAGGGTTTTATGGAAGAAGATGAAGATGAAAGAATCAAGTGATGGTCACAAAAAGAAAAAGCTTCGAGGTGATGAGAATATGCAAGAAATAAGGTTGGTTGAGCAAGAAAGCTTGGATGGCCAAAAATGGTGGGTTTGGCAGTGGGAATGGAGAGGAAATGGAGAGGAAATATGAGTCTTTAAAGATGGTTCCAACAAGAAAGAAAAGCCTTCAAATGAGATGTAGTTTCAAGCAAGGTGATTGCTTGAAATTAAGGAAACATGGAGGGTGGAGAATGTAACTTGTGTTGTGTGGATTATGTATTAAAATTGAGATTAAAAATAGTTACCAAGTCCCACCAAAATTATAAAAACCTTGCAACCAGTTGTAGTTAGCAAGGGTCGATCTACAGAGAACTAACTCAATTAACACTATTAATTGAATCCTAATTTAAACTCTAAATGACAATAAACAGTAAAAAGGGGTTTTGTTAATTCAAGCTAAAACAGAAACCAAAGATAAAATGATAGCAAAGTAAATACGACTTGAATTTCTAATTTAAGGATATTGGTTAAGAGATAGAATCCACTACTAGGTTTATATGATCATGTAAACCCATATATCCTTTACCTCAATATGATTAATTATGTTTTTATGCAATTGTGAGATTAATCTTTGTTTTCCTTAAGTAGTGGTTAATTTAGCAACCACTCAAACTAACCCTAATCACTAGTTAGCTATAAAGCAACTGCTCTTATATCTATCCAATGATCGCATTAAGAAATAGAAAACCAATCACACTAAGATTCAATCATACACCGGGATTAAATTGCTTAGACCATATGTTCCATTAGTCCTACCACCGCAACCACACATCGTAATCCTAGTTTTACCACTTTCAAGATTGGAAAGAATATAAAAACCTTTATATTGAATTAAGATCAGAAACATATGAATAAAAACACAATTGTATTGAAATAAAAGAATATGCAGAATTCACATAATCAAAACTAGAGTTTCATCATCCCTTAACCAAATAAGAGTTTAGCCGCACATGGCGAATTCAAAATCAAAATAAAAACAAAATAGAAAACATGGTCCAGAATGAAAGAATGAAAGAAAATTGAAGATCAAACTAGTTTTCAGTGAGTAAGGTTGATCGATCTCCGATTGCTCGAACCGAGTCTCCAATCTTTGATCAAATCTCCCTCTTTCTTTTTCTTTGAATCCTTTTCTCTTCTCTTATGGCTTTCTGTTCACAACTGCCTTATGAGTCCTAGCCAATCCTATTTATATCTTTGCATCCCTAATTTTGCATCAAAATTTGAAATTAAGTTTCTGATTTTAAGACATGGGTCGTGTCATTTGACACGGCCTACCCTGTGTCTGACTCTGCCCTCACAAACTTAGGCATTTTAGAACTCAGAGAACTACACGGCACACCCCGTGTCAGATGACACAGGCCGTGTTGTCGAATTGGCTCAGAACTAAACCCATCTTAAGATACCAGAGAGATACATGACCAACCCCGTGTTAGATGACACGGGCCGTGTTGTTAGTCAAAGCTCAAAACTGGATTCCCTTTGTCATGTCAGAGACATACACGGCCTACCCTGTATCCTATGACACGGGCCATGTTAGGCAAACTCATGATTGGATACCTTCCTGTGATACCAGAGGAGTACACGGGGTACCCCATGTCTGATGACACGAGCCGTGTTGTTGACTTTCTTCAACTTTAACTGGGATTTTCAACAAACACTCTTCTTCCCTTGCTTCAAGAAGTGGTATTAATCTACATGAATCCTTGACTCTTCTTTCAAATGGATAGTAAGCCTAGTTTAAGGCTAATTGACTCCAACACTTAAGGGTTTCTTGAAAAATGCAATTCAATTATGAGTGTTTATGAACACATTAAAGTAAAGTTTCACAATAAGATTCCAATTAAATTGAATATCAGAAACTTATTCAAATGTTATCAATTGATCGCATATGGAATCCAATTAGATCAAATGTAAGGCATTCAAAATACTAAAATTATCAATAGATCAAATACCCCCACACTTATCCTTTTGCACTCTTGAGCAAAAACATAGAATCAAGCACATGCTTTCCAATAGGTAATGAAAGTATTAAGCAATGAGCAAAGACCTATACACATTAATCCTTTCAAGGAGTCTAAGCAATCAAGAATTTCCTTTCTTAGCAATCCAAACCAGCTAGCAAAATCAATCAAATCTCAAGGTTAAATCAGCATGATAAATCCTCACTAATATACTTTCCTTCGCTCAAGTGCTTTGGGTTTGTATTTACTCTCAACCAACTCATGAAGACATGCCCTATCATAGGCTTGACAAACCTCTACTTCTCTACCACTTAGGCCACATGCACACAAAGATCAAAAGGTCTTTGATTAGGTTGTAATGGGGTCAAGGTCAAGGTAGGATATATCAAGGATGAGCAGTGTAACACCCTTCGTAGGGCGTCACATTTAAAATAAATAAATAAATAAATAAAACTAATTAAAATTATTTTATAAAAGCTTTGAGTTTCAAAATACGGATTTTAAAATTTCTTGTCGCGGAAATACAAACTTACCGGAAATTTTAAGTAAAATGGAAATTTAATTTAACGGTTTAACATACACATCACCAATCATTTCATATAAGTTAAAACGTAATATTTACAGACTCGAGAAACAAGAGAGCAACTCAAAGACGAGTACTACCAATAGCACGGTAATAACACTAACGAGAAAAATTCAACCTACATAGTCTGTTTCTTCACCAACTGCATCTTGTTGAAACTTGTAAGACCACTCAATGACGTCGCCACCATCTTCAGAATATTGTCTCCCCTAGGGTTAAGAATGTGCTCCTTACTATACGAATTCGAAGAATACAAACCAAACAAAAACAACACAGAAAGAGGTGAGATCCCCTTTCACCAGTACCAGTACGATAGTAAAGAATAATACGAATGACAAAGTCATTCCATACACACAGATAATCACAATTATAGTCATGTTATCAATTTACAAATATTTCTACCATACATATGACCTAATAAAATAAACAAGTAATAACATCATCGGGATAGACATAACAATTCATACCATATAAAATATCATAACAAGACAATAAAAATAAAGATTAAATTCAATAACAACAAATTCATAGCGAACAAAAATACAATAATGCACGGACAAAATACAACATATAAACAATTAATATCGATATGAAAGATCACAAATAAAAATATCACGATATAACACAAATAAAGAAAACCACATAGATAAATCAATCTCACGATAAAATAAGATAAGAAATGGACAACTAACATAAAAATTATCGAGATAAATATAAATAGAGAAAATGTAAAAACATCCAAGATATTACCGATAAAGATAAATAGAGAAAATGGAATATTATCCAAGATATACTCAAATACACCAAAACACAACCCTACTCCATGGAGCTAAACCCAAACAGATATCGAGAGAATGACTTGCAAAATCTATTAGTACCACGGCTGCCCAACCAACTATTACGCGATCACACGTTGCGTCATAGCCTACGACACTGGAATCCACCATCCAGGGCGTAGTATAGTTCACGATCTCCGTTGTGGCACTATAGGCAATGTACTACTAGACTTTACAAACCTCGATTAAATATAGTGAATGTCGAGTACATTAGTGTGCTATCGGTTTACCACGGCCGTGAATGAGCTACCAACTGTCCACACATGTGGGATCCCGTACACTAAAGTCTCCAAGTTTATTAGAACAATAAACAACACTACACTTATCGCATCGACAACACGATGTGATTCGTCTCATCAACCAAAACACCAAAAATCGGTATAAAGACAAAACATAATTCCAAATATATGAAATTACGAAAATGCCCTTAAGATAAAAATATATGCCCTCAATGGCGTAAAAGCACTCAGACGGGTTCACTTTTTCCCGACAAATAAATAACCTCAAAAAACTCATGCGGGTTCACATTTTCCCGACAAAGAAAAATAAATACGGAACGGTCAATCGCGTAGAAATTTTATCGCGTTTTTGAAATCTCGTCGTTTTTACAAACGTTTAAAAATCGGGTAAAGATATTTTTCTGTTTTTAAAATCGCGTAGCATTTTTAATACGTTTTCTCAATCGCGTAGGATTTTTAAATCGTTTTCTTGTCCAACTTCCTTAAATAACTGTTTAAAACAAACAGAAATAATATTTAGTACTTTCAAATTACGTAGAATATTTTTCATAGCGTATACTGTCTTTTGGACATCTTTTCTATCTTATTTATCCGTTTTTACTAAAAATTGACAGTATTTTGTTTAATAAATTATAATAATGGTTTCCTAAATTTACCATTTAAAAATCCTTTTCATTTTTATTAATACCAAATAATTATACTTTTGAAAATTCCTAACGTGCTTCAAAACACATGATGAGCTATCGTTAGAAATTTTATAAAGCTACTTGTATTTCTTCTTACAAGAAAAACCATTAGTATTAATCTCTTAAACTTAATTCTAACTACTTTATTTCTTTAAAACTCATTGTAGAAAGTTTACTTTAACTTGTATTGCTTCTTCTTGATTGAAAATAGCTTGGAATTAATTTTAGAAATCATGAATGTCTAATTTGGCATGTTGGCGAATTTGATAAAAACTTTGCATTTGATTTCCAAATTATTTTTCACCTTTTAAATACATGTTTAATCTCTTGTATTGTCTACATTGATTTAATTCTTACCCTAGAAAATAGTTTTAGAAATCAAAGTGTTGAAGTTAGACATGTTGGATGAAAATGTAAGGTTATGCCATTTAATTTCCAAATTCATTTTTCTTAATCTAAACAAATGGATATCTTACCAATTCTCTTAGGTTATTTAGGTCACCTTTTAAGAAAATTAAGAGAACATTTTGGTTCCCCATTTAAATCATGGCCGTGAGCCTTGTTAATGTGTTCTTTGGAACACTCATGCAATCCTTGACATATTATTTGCATCCTATATATTATCATGCATTTCTAACACATGCCATATTATCAAAGCTTGTAGACATGCAAATTAAAGCTTGTAGACATGCAATTTATTACAAATATCACATAAGAAGACTACTAACAAATACACAACAACCTACTAGTAAGCACCAAATTATCAAACACACAAATAACAAACACACAAATAATTAACACATCAAAACAAGCACACCACCGAATCCTTATGGATTCTACAAGCACAACCACATATATTCCTCACCACCAACACTTGGTTGATGAGGGTAATCTCCCTCTTACCTCTTGAAGAACCTCCAAGTCCTTTGTATGTCTCCTTCAAGCAAGCTTCCTCCTCCAAGAGCTCCTTGAAAACAAAGAAAACATACAATATTAATACCTAAGGCTCTAAACTAGAATAATCATGGATTAAAATCATGATTAAAACTTTAAAATGGATAGAAACATGAAGATTAAAGAATTTCACCTTCATGGTTTCAAACTTAAGCTTTGAAGAACAAGGTAGAAAATGGAAGATTTAAGAAAAACTTCCAACATGAAAGTTCCTTAGAATGGTATGGAGATTCAAGATCTATGGTCATTTAGAATTTTAGAAGCTTGGAAGGTGATTTTTGAGGGTTGGCCGTGAGCTTGAAGAAAGGGAGAGATGTGAGCTTTTGTGGTTTTTGCTTGATAGGAAGATGAAGATGAAGGAATCTTGAGAAATTCCTAACATGAAAGTGTCAGATTGATGAGAGGATTCAAGAAATGATATTGGTAGGAATTATAGAAATTTGGAGAAGTGTTCTTGGTGCTTTGGCCGAATCAAGGGGGAGAGAAAATGAGAGAGAATTTTGGTTGCTTGGTCTTGGTTCTTTGGAGAAAATGATGTGTAGAAGAGTAAATGAGATGAATGGGTGGAGATTGTCTCCATTTGGGAGCCATGGCCATAAACCCAAAGAGAGAAAAGAAGGAAGAATATTTGAGAGGTTGGCTTGATAGCTTTTGAGAAAGATGAAGACTTTAGGTTAAACAAAAGCAAAGTCTCCTATTTTAGAATGCATGGCCGTAAATGACCTTGAGAGAAAGTGAGAGATATTTGTTTTGCTTCCTCCAAATGCATGGTCACAATTGCATAGGAAATAAGCATGAAATGAATTATTGAATATTGCCTTTCTTAAGGCATTCAATTGCCGTAGAAGCATGAAGAGAAGAATGAATTGAAATGCAATATTTGCTTAAAGCATGCAATTGTTGTAGACACAAGTGAAGAGAAGCCACCAAAATTGACTTTGTTATACTTGGGTAATTAAATGTAAGATAGAAAGAATTGAATGGAAATATTAGCTTCACACAAAATGGCTTCACCGTAGAATGAATTCAAAGAGAAGCCACCAATGTTGACTTGGTTAACTAGTTGAAAGATAGGAAAGATAGAAATGTGATATTGGCTTTGCAAAAATTTGCAATTGCCGTAGAAACAACAAAGAAAAGCCACTAAATTTGACTAGTCTTTATTTGGCTAATTTGGCTTTCCAAAAGAATTGTCTAAAGCTTTCTACGTAAATTCACTTTGGTGAATTAGGCTATTAGAGCAAATTGCTCATTCCTCCTTTACGTAGAACCATTGCATTTCAAGAAGTCCAACATTATTTGATAACTTATTTTCTATTGGTTCTTAAAATTCAAACCATTAACCTTGACTAATTTTCATTGGTTAATTATTTACTAACTTAATTCTTATTGGTTGCTATTTTTGTTGACTAATTCCTATTGGTGCACACTTTATATTTTCTAACATACTTTAACCAATAAACGATAATTATACAACAATTATTATTTATAAAGTCAGTATATATTGTCCAATGGGTAATAAAATATACATAGATTTTTATTTTAGACTAACAGAGTAGCAATTATTATTGATCATTTTTTTCTACTGATTACCCTTGATGAGTCATAAAGCGAGTCATCAAAGAGAAATTTCTAGAACATGTGACTCACTACGATGAGTCAGTATGATGAGTCATCGTGGAATTTTCTAGAACGGGTGAGTCAAGCATGGCGAGTCGGCGTAGATATTTCCTAGAAGCGGATGATCGGCATAGATATTTTCCAAAACAGGTGAGTCGACATGGCGAGTCGCATGTCGAGTCACTGATCGATCATCATCTGGCCGCGTCATCAATGGCGAGTCACAATACTGAGTCATCGAGAGAAACTTCTTCGAACCGGCGAGTCACCGCGGTGTCACAAAGCCAAGTCGGCGTTTCGGAACCTTCTAGAAGCTCAGCCGAGTCATGATGTTTGAGGTGTCACGCCACGTGTCATCATCCTATTGGCCCGTTGCGATGAGTCATAGCCACCAATTTTGACCACTTCCTCATTGGTCCACGTGTACAAAGACTTGATGACTAAACATGGGTCCCGCAAAATATTTCCGGTCGTCGTCACTTATTTATACTTGACTAATAAAATAATATTATAATAATATAAAATTATTTTATTTGACAAGCTTAAATCCTAAAAATTAAAAGATTAATTTTAGGCTCATTCGAATCGGGTTTAGTAAGATCCCCGCCTCCGAATAATTAAAAAAGATTTTCCCGGTCCGAAAAATATTATTTTCCTACCCCCGGAGAAAATCACACAAAAAGTCCATATAAAATCACAGACATTATCGGACATTAAATCAAGAAGAAAACAATTAAAAACAAAGAAAAACAAGAAAAACAAGACGTTCGGACGTAACGGTCATTTTTCCGTTTTTCCCACAACGTAGGTAATCGTCCAAAACGTTCAAATAAAATATCCAGCAGATATTATATAGCTGTATATCTTTCTAAAAATTAAAACAAGAGCTTCGAAAAAATTTTTATTTCACCGTCTTGAAGAAAAATACGTAAAACGATTATATAAAATACTAGACAAGATATACATCATGTTTTTGATACGTAAAAAATTTAAAACAAGAATTTGATAAAATTTTTATTTTACTTGTATCGAAACAAATCATGTAAAACTATCAAATAAAATAACAAACAAGATATTATTTTTCGTATTTCATACGAAAAAACAAGAAACAAGAAAAATAGGACACAACGGTCTTTTACCCAAAAGTTGGGATGTTACAACACTCCCCACCAAAAAGGAATTTCGTCCCCGAAATTCGCAGCAGTCTCGAATGCAGTCCCCTTCGTCTTGTCTTTTATATTTTCACGTTGCACCTCCATTTACACCACTCCAGATTACCTCGATTAACGAAAACTCCTTGCATCGCGTAAAACATGGAGAATAGTATTTTAGTGGGATTCTTCATGATTTCGAGAATAGATCAGAATGTCGTTAATAAAGATAATGACAACTCTGTCTAAATAAGGACGAAAGATACTATCCACTACGCTTCTACTGCGTCACTCTGATCAGTACCATTTGAAATTATCCCTGACTTTGTACCGCTTCACTCTTCTGCCTTTACTTTTAACTGGAAGTGCCTCATAATCCAAATTCTCTTTTTCAACAATACTGTATTTGATACTTATGACATAATTTTGACTAAAAACATCCTTTCTTTACAACTGCAACACACAAAAGGACATTATAAAAATTTAGAAGAAAAGGTAGAGAAATTATTTGAATTGTTATCAGACTTGTCTAACAAAGAATTTGACATTGCCTGATTTTAAGAATAAGATTTCTGGGACACCAAAGTTTTACTGAAACAATCTATAGGATATGATTAAAGATAACCAATCCATATATAAGATCATATCTATCTCGCGAAAGAGGTAGACAGTTTAGATTAACGAGAAAAGATTGTTTAAAGGACTGGATAATAACAATAGGTTTGGTAACAAAAGCAGAAATAGATAAATCAAAAGGTAACAAAGATATTGATAGCTTTAATCAACTCAAATAGTTAATTAGTCATAAAAGAATGAGTTAGACCAAAAGTACATTTTTCGCAATTGCGGTATATGAAAGATGTCATGAAGACATAGAAATAAAAGATAATAGAATCAGCCATACTACCGAACCTATCGAATAGAGAAATTGATATGGTACGATGAATTTAAAAGTAAGCTTTTTAATTTGAACAATTCAACTGATAAGTCTAACAGAGTATGGATGGTTGGAAAAATACCCAATCCATATTTTTAAATTGCATCCGTTTTGAGAACGAAGCATACAAATTGAATCAACAAAAAAAGATTCAATTATTTAATAGACTTAGGATGGTTTAAGCAACTCAAGTTCTCAACTACATGTTCTAATAACGTATAGAAACAATCGTGGCCAAAAGAATAATGAAGACACAAATAATTCTAATTGACTCACACAATATATGCCATAGAGAAATAGGCTACTCTCGGAATTATACAGTATAGTTAAAGAATCACCTTTTTGTGACACAATCTCCTTTGTTTAGGTCCGCAACCTAAGATGCTTTTGCTCCACTTGAAGAATCGATGTTCCACTCTACTTAAGATGTCGAAGCACGTACGTTACTAACATGACTTCGTTTTTTAGCAAGATACACTATTCAAGCAAAACCGGCATCCTACACTTGAAAACAGATGACTTTCCTTTGATTGCACAACTCCTCGTTAGATGATCTTCCTCACACTTTCAACACGTTGGTGCAGATGTCACAGTCTAACCAAACTTGCTACCGCTAGCTTTTCCTCCACAAGATTGTTGTTGTTGTTGACTTCCCGATGATCACGAATACGTTTTCCATTTGGATTTGCTTGGCCTTACGACTTCTCGCCTTCTTCAGAACTAATACGGTCTAACGTTACGAAATTGTGTATTCTAAGATTTATTTCGACTTGGTCTCCGCTTCTAATCCTCGGCTATCGTTCCTCGCCGCTTTTAGTAATCCTCAAGTCATATTGTAATTGTTTCTTCAATTATTCTTTACCTTGCTTTCATAGTTGCAGTCATATCATCACCGCTATCGCATCTTGCTTCCTCACGTGCACGTTTACCACGAATCATCGTCTTTCTTCAAAGACAGACGAATCATAATACAATGGATACCAAAGTAACCATTCCAAAGAAACATTGTCTCCTTTCGGAGTCCAAGCACAGAGAGTCACACAACAAAAACAAGACAAACCCAATCACAAACCCCAAAAAGACTCTAACCGTGCTCTGATACCAACTAATGTAACACCCTTCGTAGGGCGTCACATTTAAAAAAAATAAATAAATAAATAAAACTAATTAAAATTATTTTATAAAAGCTTTGAGTTTCAAAATACGGATTTTAAAATTTCTTGTCGCGGAAATACAAACTTACCGGAAATTTTAAGTAAAATGGAAATTTAATTTAACGGTTTAACATACACATCACCAATCATTTCATATAAGTTAAAACGTAATATTTACAGACTCAGAGAAACAGTAGCAACTCAAAGACGAGTACTACCAATAGCACGGTAATAACACTAACGAGAAAAATTCAACCTACATAGTCTGTTTCTTCACCAACTGCATCTTGTTGAAACTTGTAAGACCACTCAATGACGTCGCCACCATCTTCAGAATATTGTCTCCCCTAGGGTTAAGAATGTGCTCCGCCTACTATACGAATTCGAAGAATACAAACCAAACAAAAACAACACAGGAAAGAGGTGAGATCCCCTTTCACCAAGTACATCAAGTACGGTAGTAAAGAATAATACGAATGACAAAGTCATTCCATACACACAGATAATCACAATTATAGTCATGTTATCAATTTACAAATATTTCTACCATACATATAACCTAATAAAATAAACAGTAATAACATCATCAGGATAGACATAACAATTCATACCATATAAAATATCATAACAATACAATAAAAATAAAGATTAAATTCAATAACAACAAATTCATAGCAGAACAAAAATACAATAATGCACAAGACAAAATACAACATATAAACAATTAATATCGAGATATGAAAGATCACAAATAAAAATATCACGATATAACACAAATAAAGAAAACCACATAGATAAATCAATCTCACGATAAAATAAGATAAGAAATGGACAACTAACATAAAAATTATCGATAAATATAAATAGAGAAAATGTAAAAACATCCAAGATATTACCGGATAAAGATAAATAGAGAAAATGGAATATTATCCAAGATATACTCAAATACACCAAAACACAACCCTACTCCATGGAGCTAAACCCAAACAGATATCGAGAGAATGACTTGCAAAATCTATTAGTACCACGGCTGCCCAACCAACTATTACGCGATGATCACACGTTGCGTCAATAGCCTACGACACTGAATCCACCATCCAGGCGTAGTATAGTTCACATCTCCCGTTGTGGCACTATAGGCAATGTACTACTAGACTTTACAAACCTCGATTAAATATAGTGAATGTCGAGTACATTAGTGTGCTATCGGTTTACCACGGCCCACGGAGCTACCAACCGTCCATCACATGTGGGATCCCGTACACTAAAGTCTCCAAGTTTATTAGAACAATAAACAACACTACACTTATCGCATCGACAACACGATGTGATTCGTCCTCACAACAACAAAACACCAAAAATCGGTATAAAGACAAAACATAATTCCAAATATATGAAATTACGAAAATGCCCTTAAGATAAAAATATATGCCCTCAATGGCGGAAAGCTTTGTGCGGGTTCACTTTTTCCCGACAGAATAAATAACCTCAAAAACCTGTACGGGTTCACATTTTCCCGACAGTGAAAAATAAATACGGTAACGGTCAATCGCGTAGAAATTTTATCGCGTTTTTGAAATCTCGTCGTTTTTACAAACGTTTAAAAATCGGGTAAAGATATTTTTACTTTTTAAAATCGCGTAGCATTTTTAATACGTTTTCTCAATCGCGTAGGATTTTTAAATCGTTTTCTTGTCCAACTTCCTTAAATAACTGTTTAAAACAAACAGAAATAATATTTAGTACTTTCAAATTACGTAGAATATTTTTCATAGCGTATACTGTCTTTTGGACATCTTTTCTATCTTATTTATCCGTTTTTACTAAAAATTGACAGCATTTTGTTTAATAAATTATAATAATGGTTTCCTAAATTTACCATTTAAAAATCCTTTTCATTTTTATTAATACCAAATAATTATACTTTTGAAAATTCCTAACGTGCTTCAAAACACATGATGAGCTATACGTTAGAAATTTTATAAAATCACCTTGTATTTCTTCTTACAAGAAAAACCATTAGTATTAATCTCTTAAACTTAATTCTAACTACTTTATTTCTTTAAAACTCATTGTAGAAAGTTTACTTTAACTTGTATTGCTTCTTCTTGATTGAAAATAGCTTGGAATTAATTTTAGAAATCATGAATGTCTAATTTGGCATGTTGGCGAATTTGATAAAAACTTTGCATTTGATTTCCAAATTATTTTTCACCTTTTAAATACATGTTTAATCTCTTGTATTGTCTACATTGATTTAATTCTTACCCTAGAAAATAGTTTTAGAAATCAAAGTGTTGAAGTTAGACATGTTGGATGAAAATGTAAGGTTATGCCATTTAATTTCCAAATTCATTTTTCTTAATCTAAACAAATGGATATCTTACCAATTCTCTTAGGTTATTTAGGTCACCTTTTAAGAAAATTAAGAGAACATTTTGGTTCCCCATTTAAATCATGGCCGTGAGCCTTGTTAATGTGTTCTTTGGAACACTCATGCAATCCTTGACATATTATTTGCATCCTATATATTATCATGCATTTCTAACACATGCCATATTATCAAAGCTTGTAGACATGCAAATTAAAGCTTGTAGACATGCAATTTATTACAAATATCACATAAGAAGACTACTAACAAATACACAACAACCTACTAGTAAGCACCAAATTATCAAACACACAAATAACAAACACACAAATAATTAACACATCAAAACAAGCACACCACCGAATCCTTATGGATTCTACAAGCACAACCACATATATTCCTCACCACCAACACTTGGTTGATGAGGGTAATCTCCCTCTTACCTCTTGAAGAACCTCCAAGTCCTTTGTATGTCTCCTTCAAGCAAGCTTCCTCCTCCAAGAGCTCCTTGAAAACAAAGAAAACATACAATATTAATACCTAAGGCTCTAAACTAGAATAATCATGGATTAAAATCATGATTAAAACTTTAAAATGGATAGAAACATGAAGATTAAAGAATTTCACCTTCATGGTTTCAAACTTAAGCTTTGAAGAACAAGGTAGAAAATGGAAGATTTAAGAAAAACTTCCAACATGAAAGTTCCTTAGAATGGTATGGAGATTCAAGATCTATGGTCATTTAGAATTTTAGAAGCTTGGAAGGTGATTTTTGAGGGTTGGCCGTGAGCTTGAAGAAAGGGAGAGATGTGAGCTTTTGTGGTTTTTGCTTGATAGGAAGATGAAGATGAAGGAATCTTGAGAAATTCCTAACATGAAAGTGTCTTAGATTGATGAGAGGATTCAAGAAATGATATTGGTAGGAATTATAGAAATTTGGAGAAGTGTTCTTGGTGCTTTGGCCGAATCAAGGGGGAGAGAAAATGAGAGAGAATTTTGGTTGCTTGGTCTTGGTTCTTTGGAGAAAATGATGTGTAGAAGAGTAAATGAGATGAATGGGTGGAGATTGTCTCCATTTGGGAGCCATGGCCATAAACCCAAAGAGAGAAAAGAAGGAAGAATATTTGAGAGGTTGGCTTGATAGCTTTTGAGAAAGATGAAGACTTTAGGTTAAACAAAAGCAAAGTCTCCTATTTTAGAATGCATGGCCGTAAATGACCTTGAGAGAAAGTGAGAGATATTTGTTTTGCTTCCTCCAAATGCATGGTCACAATTGCATAGGAAATAAGCATGAAATGAATTATTGAATATTGCCTTTCTTAAGGCATTCAATTGCCGTAGAAGCATGAAGAGAAGAATGAATTGAAATGCAATATTTGCTTTTCCAAAGCATGCAATTGCCGTAGACACAAGTGAAGAGAAGCCACCAAAATTGACTTTGTTATACTTGGGTAATTAAATGTAAGATAGAAAGAATTGAATGGAAATATTAGCTTCACACAAAATGGCTTCACCGTAGAATGAATTCAAAGAGAAGCCACCAATGTTGACTTGGTTAACTAGTTGAAAGATAGGAAAGATAGAAATGTGATATTGGCTTTGCAAAAATTTGCAATTGCCGTAGAAACAACAAAGAAAAGCCACTAAATTTGACTAGTCTTTATTTGGCTAATTTGGCTTTCCAAAAGAATTGTCTAAAGCTTTCTACGTAAATTCACTTTGGTGAATTAGGCTATTAGAGCAAATTGCTCATTCCTCCTTTACGTAGAACCATTGCATTTCAAGAAGTCCAACATTATTTGATAACTTATTTTCTATTGGTTCTTAAAATTCAAACCATTAACCTTGACTAATTTTCATTGGTTAATTATTTACTAACTTAATTCTTATTGGTTGCTATTTTTGTTGACTAATTCCTATTGGTGCACACTTTATATTTTCTAACATACTTTAACCAATAAACGATAATTATACAACAATTATTATTTATAAAGTCAGTATATATTGTCCAATGGGTAATAAAATATACATAGATTTTTATTTTAGACTAACAGAGTAGCAATTATTATTGATCATTTTTTTTCTACTGATTACCCTTGATGAGTCATAAAGCGAGTCATCAAAGAGAAATTTCTAGAATATGTGACTCACTACGATGAGTCAGTATGATGAGTCATCGTGGAATTTTCTAGAACGGGTGAGTCAGCATGGCGAGTCAGCGTAGATATTTCCTAGAGCAGATGAGTCAGCATAGATATTTTCCAAAACAGGTGAGTCAGCATGGCGAGTCAGCATGCTGAGTCACTGACTGCATCATCTGCTGCGTCATCAATGGCGAGTCACAGCGCTGAGTCATCAGAGAAACTTCTGGAACTGGCGAGTCACTGCGGTGAGTCACAGGCCAAGTCAGCGTTTCTGGAACCTTCTAGAAGCTGCTGAGTCATGATGCTGAGGTGTCACGCCACGTGTCATCATCCTATTGGCCCGTTGCGATGAGTCATAGCCACCAATTTTGACCAGCTTCCTCATTGGTCCACGTGTACAGCACTTGATGACTAAACGTGGGTCCCGCAAAATATTTCCGGGTCCGCCGTCACTTATTTATACTGACTAATAAAATAATATTATAATAATATAAAATTATTTTATTTGATTAAATCTAAAAATTAAAAGATTAATTTTAGGCTTCATTCAGAATTGGGTTTAGTAAGATCCCCCGCCTCTGAATAATTAAAAACAGATTTTCCCGGTCCGAAAAAATATTATTTTCCTACCCCGGAGAAAATCACACAAAAAGTCCATATAAAATCACAGACAGTATTATCGGACATTAAATCAAGAAGAAAACAATTAAAAACAAAGAAAAAAATGCAAGAAAAAACATGACGTTCGGACGTAATTGGTCATTTTTCCGTTTTTCCCACAACGTAGGTAATCGTCCAAAACGTTCAAATAAAATATCCAGCATTATATATAGCTGTATATCTTTCAGAAAAATTAAAACATGAGTTCGAGAAAAATTTTTATTTCACCGTCTTGAAGAAAAATACGTAAAACGATTATATAAAATACTAGACAAGATATTATACATCTTTTTGATACGAAAAATTTAAAACAAGAATTTGATAAAATTTTTATTTTACTGTATCGAAACAAATCATGTAAAACTATCAAATAAAATAACAAACAGTATTATTTTTCTGTATTTCATACAGAAAAACAAGAAACAGTAAAATAGGGACACAACGGTCTTTTACCCAAAAGTTGGGATGTTACAAGCAGGGTTAGACCATAGGAAATAGAAGAGCAAAGGGAATAGAAAATTCAAACACATTTGCAATATCACCCTAGTGCTTTTCAATCTCAGATTTCTTTTTGGTATCTTTGCCTTTTTCTTGCCTTTCTTCATTCAACAAACAACTTTTCCCTTTTTCATTTCTTTCTTTTTCATTTTTTTATATATTTTTTTTATGAATAAAAACACACCTTGCATCACATTGTCAAATACCCCCACACTTATTCAAATCTAATTCCCAAACAATTACCAAGCTCTTCTACTCCCTAAGGTAAGGTATCAATGGTTTTTCACTTTTAGGCTTATATTAAGCTATGATAGAAAGAAAAGAAGTCATTTAGGCTCAAAGAGGGGTAAACAATGGATCAAATTGCAAGAATGGCTATTTGGCCAGTAGTTGTAAGAAAGAAATGCTTTTATCATGTCAAAATTATGTAGTGCTCATTTACAGCTTAAAAGAGAGTCAAATCAAGTTCTGAAGAACATATAACCATGAGTGGAATCATACAACAAAGAACTGAAATGACCTAAAATTAGTCATTCACATTAAGGCCCAAAAACTCACTAGGTCTCAATTTATCAATTTTGACTACCCCTTTCATTTTTTTAAAAATCTCATTTGACCGATTTAGAAGTAAGAAAATCAGTTCCCTTAAGCTTAAAGACCTATCAAGATAAAGCAGAAACTTGCTCAATGCTCAAATCATTTTAAAACCAATTTGGAAAAACATGCATCATCATTAAGTCAATTGAGATAAGTTACCCCCCACACTTGAACCAGACATTGTCCACAATGGTAAAATAGCAAAACAGATGTAAATTAATACAATGAGACCAAGGGGACAAAAGCAATGATATTAAGGAATCCAAGTCATCATCATCATTAACCAACAGTCAACAAGTCCAAAATAGATTCAAAATATCCAATGAAAGGAAAAAAAAAGTCCCAATACAACAATGATATACATCAAGATGGGGGAGAAGGATAAGAAAATCTCTGAAGCAAGGCATCCAATTTGCCATCAATGCTATCCGGTCTCTGAGCAGAAGAGTCACCTAGCGCCTGGAGACTCTGTAAGCGATCATCAAAACTCTGAAAGTGAGCAGTCTGATCCATCTCCAGGTGATCAAGACGGGCCAGAAGATTATCATAGGAGGCAGCTCAAGGCTGAGTGGAGGGGCTGACATCATCAGCAAAAGGAGCAACATACTCCAAAGGTGGTAGCTCTGCATCATCATCCTGGGGATCAAGTATCAGGGCTGGTCTAAGTAAGATCTCTCCATCAGCTCCAAGTAAGTATAGTGCGCCATTCTGATGGATGCACAACTTCATAGCCATCAGAATAGAGCCATCAATAGCAGTGGAACTGCGGACAGGGTCCTCATCCAGTAAGTCTAAATAGTCATAGTACTTAGCAATAGCAGGAACAAAACCCCTAAGCATGATGTTGCTAGCTAGAGTGGCCCCAACATGCTTAAACTGATTGCATAGCCAATACCCCCCCATTGACGGGTTCCCTATGGATCATGCAATGTAAGAAAAATAACTCATGGCGACTAATGGTCCCCTAACTTTCCCTCTTACCACAAATGGTATTAGTCAACCATTTTTTAATATATTTATGAGTAGAGGACCTAAGTTTGGAAGCCTTAGATTTCGAAGGGTCATAGGTACCTGACCCAACAATAGTCAAAGCGGTCCAAACACGATCAGGATTAAACTCATGGGGAAGATAATTGTGGCTAACTGGGAAACCAAAAATTGCACTGCATTGGTGGATATCAAAAGTGCGAGGGGAGCCTAAAAGCTTAAAGGTGATCTCACCGGGCCACTGAGCTTGGTCACTCAAGGGGTATAATTTGTAAGAAAAAGTGGAAATAACTTCCCTAGTCAGCTCAGCATAAGTGGGTTTGTGCAAACGTGCAAATGTGACCTATCCAATCCTACCCAGCAATGTAAAAAGCTCCTCATATAACCCAATAGCCTGTAAGGTATCCTCATCTTAGAATCTAGTGGCAATAACCTCCTTCCTATTAATAGGATTACTGGGTACCTGGGGTGGAGAGGGAGCACGTGGTGGAGGGGGAGAAGAAACCCCTTTTCTTGCCTGCATCTTTGTGCGCTTGCGAGAAGGCATGCTGGAGAGTATGGAGGTGAGAAAAATGGGTGAGGGAAAGGTGAAAGAAGTAAAATGGGGAAAGAAATGGGGAACTGGTGCATGGATGAATGGGGGAATGGGAATGGTGGTTTTAGTAGCTATGAAAGGGAGGATGGTGAGAGAGATGAAGAGAATGGAGAGGATGAATAGGATGGGGGAAAGGGATAGGGTTGTGCAGGGTTGAAGGGAATAGGGGAGAGGAGGGGGCTGCGTAGGGTGGAGGAGGAGGAAGGGCTGAAATTGCCCAAATAAAACCCTAAGTGGTGTTTTAAGGGTGCTGACGCGAGGACACGGGCCATGTCATTTGACATGGCCCATACCGTGTCTTTCTCTGTAAAAGGGAAGGCCCCTGACCCACGAAAACACGGGCCGTGTCAACTGACACGACACACCCCGTGTAACCCTCTGTGAAGGAGGTGGGGATTGCCTCACGAAAACACGGGTCATGTTATATGACACGGCTAGACCCGTGTTTGGCTTTATGATCCACTAGATCTGCAGAATGGTTCTCTGAGATGAGGACACGGGCCATGTCATATGACATGGCCCACCTCGTGTTGCCTTCAGTAACAACTGGGGTTTAAGTAAACTGGAAATATCACACCAAAATCTCACAAGATCACCAATTCGCGAGGATATCATCCATTCAAACTCTTATGCAGACCCTAAACACTCAGCAAACAAGTCACTCATGCATTCAATCTCAAGCCTAGTGTAGCAAAACACAAATAATTTCAAAGATGCAAGAATCAGTAGGCAAGGAACACAACAAAATAGACAAAATTATGAAGCTAAACAAGAAGAACACAAAAACAACATAAAATAGAAAGGAGAAAGAAAGCAAATCTAGTTGGGTTACCTCCCAATAAGCGCTTGGTTTAATGTCCGCAACCCGACATTGTAATACTGAAAAGGAAAGAATGAGGTTAAAAGTGTTTGAACCTAAAAATTATTTTATAAAGTGAATTAATTTTTAGATTAATCACGTTATAATGAGAAATATATTGGTGACTTGAAATTTACTAACGTATAGCTCACTCTTTGGGTTTTGGAGCGCATTAGGAAATTTTAAGTTAGAAACATTGATTTAATCATTGAAAAGGTGATTTTGTGGAATAAATTACGAAAAGAATTTCTTAAGTAAGAAAATATGAAAAAAATGAAGTAGAAGTCATGTTAATTTTTAGCGAGACTAAAATGATGTTTAAAATATTGAGAAATATTTTACGCAGTTGAATAATGATGAAAAATGTGTTTCGTTACTTAAAAATGTGATTTTTAAGTTACGCAATTTCAAAAACGTTGAAAAATTGCTACGCGATTTAGAAAATGTTTAAATATTTTTACGCGATTGAGAAAATGTTAAAAAATCAATACGCGATTTGAAAATAAGACAAAAATGTTGCCCGATTGTGAAAATGCAGTAAAATGTTTACGCGAATGAAAATACAATAAAGATACTGTTGGGCCAGTGTGTGGACCCTGTATATGAGATCATGACTTTAGATTGTGATTGGCATGTATGCATTGAACATGCATTGGAAAAAGTCCGATGGACTATGTTAAGGCTAATGGCCTAGGAGAGACTTACACCTCTTGAGTGGGTGCGATATGCGTAGTGTAGGTCACTTGTTGACCTTGGGGGCATCGGGGTGCGAGTTTTCCACAATGGGCAGTTGGTAGCTCTTCTGTACCATGGATCAGACCAATACAATGCACCGACGATCCGGACCGAGATACTATTCTTAATCAAGATCTGGTAAAGGCTGTCATGTATATGCTAGATATACAAACACTTATGAGAATTGTGGCACGTGGTCTGAGGCATGTTGGTACAGACAGATCTTTTAGATCAATCTCTTTGACTTGAGTTAGCTCCATGGAGTAGGAAATTGAGTCTATGTGCACATGCATAATTTGAGCATTTATATCTATGTGATATTTGAACTACCAAATAATTGGATAATGTTGAGGGTATGATTGTAATTGTTGTTTGTTATATCTGTATGATTTGTTGTATTTGCTGTCTCCATGCTACCATGTTGGTATTGATATAGATAATCTCACCTCTTTGTATGCCTATTCTTGTATTGTATTTATATTTGGTAAAGACGTTAAGCAAGGTATCGAGCAAGAAGGCGAAGAGGAGCATATTCCTGCTGCGGAGGCTGAGTTCTGATTTGATGGCAACCAGATCTAGTTTCTTTGGGTATGTGAGATTGCAGTTTCATGGAGGAGCGGGTGCTTGCGTATTAGTCCTAATGAGGAGAGACTTATCTATTAGGGACATGTGACAGTTAATATGAGTAGGATCTTTCATGGAGATCCTTTCTTTTCTGTTATTATATCTGTACATGTAGAATTTCCATTATCTATTAGGTAATATTGGGGTGGTCGTTACCATGTACCATTTGAGATCAGCATTGTATCATCTGCTCGGACACTTATTTGTAGGACGACACGTCAACCAGGATTCCTACCTTCTGAGGAATCTGAGGCTAATCCCGAGGAGGACCCGTCTAAGGGTTTTGCTGTCTAGGTGTACTTGGGCCAGTATGGTAATTTAGTGATGTTTAAATACTTTTGAGAACTCGGTCTGTATATAAATAAATTTGACAGTACTTATGTGATGTATATGATATAAATTATTTGTCATGATGTTTAATATTTTTATTTTCTGCTAAGTTTATCTTATCGATATCAAGAAATTTTACAACTCAGATTCATTATAAAAATATTATTTTGTAACTTGGGAGTAATTCAACAATAATTAATATAATATGTGATACCCTACAGTGGGTGTTACACAAAGATGTAACACATGGACACAACTGCATTAATCTTTAAGTGATGACAATGTTTTGGTTGAACTTTTAAGACAACAGGCAAAGCAGAGTATTGGTAGAGGAGTTGAATAAGACTATTAGGAGTTGTATGTACTTATATAACGTAGAAGGTATTTAAGGAGATTTTCTTAAACAAGTGTTTCCAAAGGAATATATATAATGATAAAGGAGTAGAATATTTTTGGAACAAAAACAAGAAGACATGTCTATGATATAATATGAAGTGAAGTTTGGAGTGCTTTTCAGGTTTTACTTGTATGTTAGGATCAGTACAAATGAAAACCAAAAGTGTGTCATGTTTGAATTTGGATTGAAGGGATAAGAAACAAAAGATTTACCAGGCCTATTGAGATTAGGGATTTTTCCCATTATAGTCGAAGAGCCTAATATTGTAGAGACCACTAAGGATGAACATTGAGCACAACATCATAAATTTTCAAGAGAAGCAAATGACAAGCAAAGAGAATGAGGAATGCGATTCTACAACCAGTGAATCACAAAATGGAAATAAGCCAAAATCAAATGGAAACCGTGAAGCTTGAATGCTCTAAGGGTGGAAGAAAATAACATGACGATGAACTTTGTTTGTTGTATTATGAGTGCAATCAACTAGAGCGCTATGTCAGCAGATGTCAGTAAAGGCAAAAAGTTATACCAAATCCTAGACTATAGGTTCTAGGAAGGGTATATACTTTAAGAAGGTAAGAAAGGAAGTTCAATCTTTTAACTCTTTACAAGATAACTCTCATAAAAAATGACAGACTATGATTATTTAAGTTTAGTTAAAAGTTAAAAATAGATAAGATGGATACAGTGAAGAATCAACTGTTATGGTTCTTTAAACTATTAGTATGAGCGGCTAAATTTTGGGGACAAAATTTTTAAAAAGGAGGGAAGAATTGTAACATCCTTTTTTATATATATATATTAGGCTTGTATAAGGTTACAGAGGTAGCTTGATACTTGTTTAACATGTCCGCTAAATTTTGTGATGTTTTGAGTTAATTTAAGCACTTTGTCATAACACATAACGTTCAAAATGTCTATTTTAACTGAGAAAAATTGTATTAATATGTAATTAAAGAAAATGAATATGGAAAGTTCATTTCTAGGTCACAAATGTGTGGAAGAGGGTGTGGTTAAACTTTTAGGGCAAACAAAGTCAATTTGGTATTTTTAAGGATACTGAGTGAGTATTTAAGTACCGGATTGAGGCACGGCAGATATGGAAAATTATGGAAATAATGAAACAAGAAATTAGATGGATCTTATAATTTATTTTAAGGTTGTTGGAAAGTAGGAAACTTGATTTGGTAAGATCAAAATGTTATTAACAGATACGAAGTTCAACGAAAGGACCATTTTGCTCTTAATATCATCTTTTAAAAAGATGACATTTCTCTCATTTTTCCCAATCTCTCTCACGTCTCTGCAGAAGGAAAAAGAAACAGAGAAAAGAGTAAGAGGGACGTGAAGGAAGAAGGAGGAAGGGGAAGATGAAGGAAAGCTTGGAGCCTCCATGGCCATCTTTAACCTTGAGGTAGGGGGTCTTTGGCTTTAACTTGTCATCTTTTTCTTTTGATTTTGGAATAAAAAAATTCTGGTCATTGCACATATGAAACCCACGGCCAAAACAAGGCCAATAAGGATATGAATATTTAATCTATAATTCTATTTTGTTTCTTTGATTTTGAGGACTTTGTGAAGTGATTAGATAAGTAAGGATTGAAGATGCTTAGTTTATGGCCAAACCTTACTCTAGATAGGCTCACGGTTGTATCATGTTTAATGTAGTGTCTTTGCTTGAATTTGATCATACTTCCTTATTGGTTAATGGATTGAGTTGTGATGTTGATTACCAAGAGAATATGGTTGGAATTGGGCTGAATATATAAGAGCAGAAGGTTGCCCTATTTTGAGCCAGAAAATTTATGTTCTATTGCTTAAATTTGTGACTTGAATGGTGGTAGAAAATCAAGGTAATATGCTGCCCAATTGTAGGCAGAATTTTGTTGCGATACTTGAAATTGTGGCTTGAGTGGTGACTAAAAACTAGGGCAGAGTGTTGCCTACTTTTATCCATGAATTTGGTTGTTTTTATTGAGTGAAATTGTGATTAAATGGTTATTTATGACTTGTTTATGGTAGGAGTTTGAGTTAGAAACTTGAGACTCTCCATTTGGACCTTTGATGCATTTAGTTCCAAAAATCATGCTTATTTGAGGTATAATAGGTCAAAATGGGATTTTGAGGTGTTTTAAGTGCTTTCTTGCTTGAATGTATTTTCAATTGTTGTTTATGACTTGTTCAAGATAGGAGTTTGAGTTAGAAACTTGGAACTCTTCATTTGGACATTTGATGCACAAAGTGAGAAAATTGATATTTTTTTGCTTGATTGAGTTAAAATCCATAACTGATGAGTTAAATTTAGTGTTTAATGATCCTAACATAATTAGAGACCATGATTAGGGTTGAGAAACACTTATCATCCATGATTTGAGGATTAGAACTTGGTTAGAAACCAAAATTGTGCAGAACCCGAATTATGCAGAAAACAGGACAGCATCGAGTAGTCTGTGATGTTTGTTGCATAACTTAAGCTACAGATGTCGTATGGAGTTGATTCTAGAGCCATTTGAAAGCTAAGACATAAGGCTTCATATAGTAAAAATTTCAGAATTATTGAGTTCTTATTTTCTTCTCAGTTGCATTTCAAAGTCAGGTCATTTTCAGATAAAATAGAGAATACCCTGTTTTAGCTTCTGCATAATGTTGCATAACTTTGGCTACATTTATCCAAATGAGGTGAGGTTTTGGGCATTTGAAAAATATGAGAGAAGGCTATATGACTATAAAATCTCAGAATTATTGAAGTTAGAGTGTGCATTTGGTGCACTCATGAAAAACAGCCTTTTTAGGCGAAAATTGAGGGGTTTTTGAGAAAGTTTGGACCCTAGAAACTTTAGTAGCTTCTTTAATAGTTAAAGTTGAATTATGAAAGTGTAGTAGAAATGTGTTTGCTCCTTTATGGGTTAAACTTGAATTAAATTCTCCTTTATTGAGCTTGAAATGAAATGTATGCATGATACGGGGAAGCAATATAAAGGAATGATGAAGGTAGATGAGGTTGAATGAGTCCCTCACTACTAGCATGTATGATAATGCATTAAGAAAAGTTTAATGATTACGATATTACTTCTCCATTGTATATGAAAAAAGTAAGATTATGTAAAAAGTGAAGAAAGGAAAGGTTTTTAATACTCTTGCATATTTTTGTTTTCAAACTTGTTATTTGATGCTTCCATGTATTGTAAACTTATGCTTGGACAAAAGGGCTCCAAGTGGCTTGGACAAAAGGGCTACAAATACCAAAGCTATGAATGTTTGGTAGTGCAAGGAACAAAATGACATCCTGCCTACCTAGAAACAATACAAGGAACAAAAGGGCTTCTTGGAACAAAAAGGCTTCCTAGAAATAATCAAATAACATGTGTTTTCTAAAACAAAATCTTTTAAAAATCATTGTATGAGTATACTTTAGGATTCATTAGGCATAATCATATATTACCATGCATTGCATAAAATCAGCAATTGTATGGGCAATTGCCTTGTTTTCTATAATTACAAAGATTAACGACAAGAGTTGGCAAGAATGGCTAGGAATGGTACATGAAGTAGACTTGTTATTATTCCTGGTATACTTATGAATATTTCAATGTATGTTTGTTCAATTGAACTAATATATAATAGTTAAATTATTTTCATAATTAAATGAACTGTCTACTTTGGGAAGGGAAAGGACTGAGTTTTAGTTTATGCCACCTTTTCAAATGATTAAGTACAATTTATGTTTTACCCCAAATCAGTTGGATTTACCATGATGTTACAATTTCAAACTTACTACTGAGAATTATTAATTCTCACCCCAATTTTTTTTTTATGTTTTCCATGATAAATCTAGAGGAGGATTCAAGCAAATGCAAGGCAAGGTGATGTGTTTTTCCCAAAATAGGCTGCAAGTGCACGGGTCATACAAGTAATAAAATGAAGAGTAAAGATTGTTCCCTCGAGGATAAGTTTACTTCCAATGCTAAGTGTTAACCAATAGCTTATATAATTCTATTCAAGAACATAAAATTTAGAAAGAAACATAAACTACAAACTAAAAAGCGGTAAAGATAATGGTTAGAGCTTAGGGAAATCCTTCTTCACCTCTTACTTCAACCAACAACATGTTATCCTCTTCATAAATATGAATGCAATGATTAGGTTAGCTTGAGAATCTTCATTAATTGAAAGCCTATGTCTAAGGATCAATTAATCATGGCATCATTTACCTAATCCACTATGTTTCCATGAGAACTAGTGTAAACTCTACTCATTAAGATCTTTTCATAAACACACGCTATGCATGGCTAAGAGGTATATTTCTATCCCATTAGTGAATTAACTCATTCCACCATTGGAATGGAATCGAACATGCATTATGTAACGCCCCTTTTTTCTTAATATCGCGAAGAAGGAACGTCACACCATAATACTTAAGACACGAAATAAATTTGTGGAAAATAATATTTACAGTGATTAATTAAGACCCGGTTCATTATTAACATAAGATTAAATAGTTTGTATTCTTGGATGATAAAATAATTAAGTATTGAAATGTCTGTACGCATTTTTTTTGTATAATATAACAGTAAGGAGATAATAACAATTACCAATGCAATAGAATCGAAACAGAATTTATAATCATACATTCACAATATATATATATTATATGCATCAACCTGTTTAGTTACATCACAAAATATACACAAAGTAAAGGCTTTACCCACCCAAGATAGTACAAATTTACACCCATGAACTAGCAAAACATCAGGCTTTCCCAAAAAGATAACGGTTAGCCATCAATAGCCATCTATAGTATCAGCCCCTAAGACTGATGAGAAGGGACCGTAGCCGAGTCCTCCTTAGGGTCCTCATCCTCCGTTGAAATAGCCATTCAGGCGACCAAATTTCAGACAGAAGCCTGAGCAGTGGAGAAGAAAGAATTCTCTTGAGAGGTGTAGAACATATCAATCCACATGTCCCTCACGGGTAGGTAAAACTCCAAAATAACGAAAGCAGAGAAATCAAAAATGGGGGCGTCATAACGACCCCAAGCCAAAGACACCGTCAGCTCCCCGCAATAGACACATCGGTCTGTCTCCACATGCAAGTGCCAGCAATCGGGTCCCCTATAAAAGATCAACTTCACATACCCCAAAAAGCGGCGTGGGCATGACGACATCCTCGACAACTCTAGTAGTAGTGCGGCCAGAAACTCGAAAACTCAGTTGTTTCCTTTTCTTCCTCACGAACGTCTTCTCATAATCATATAAATAAACAAAAAGTATCGAAATATAGAAAGAGGTTAGACACCCAGCTTTCAATACCAAAATGGCAGCAAGAAAACGAAACGGCACTGAACGCCCACATATAAATACAAGGATAATTAAAATTTGCGATAAGAGCAAAACAATAATAAATAACAGTAAACATCATCAATAACAGGCAGACAACAACAACATTTCCAATATTTAATAGTCCAAGCAATTAAATAATTATTGCAGTAATAATAACAGATAACTTTCACAATAATAGATACTCATGTTCAATGAATTATGAGACTGATAGTTCACACTGCAAATGGTGCCAAAATTCCTACTCCATGGAGCTAGACATAAACATTTTCGGAGTGAATGATCATGGAGTTATGCCAGTATCTCGTTAGCCAAAATAATTAGTGTGCTCATCTCATAAAAACATTTGCACAATATGGCTTATACATGGCACCTCAATAGTTGATCGCGATATAGGACAGCGTCTTAGTCCGGATTATCGATATGTTTGCATCGGTCTATCCCACGGCCCCAGTGGAGCTACCACTGCCCGTTGTGAGACACTCGCACCCCGACGCCCCCAGGGCCAACCACTATGACCCTACGCTTAGTCTATTTGCACCCGCACATAGGTGTTACTCAAACTCCTAGGCATACATAGCCTTTCCAACAATGTCCAACAGACAACACATATGCATGACGACACAATGTACATCATACATGTTTATCAATGATGCATTCATCATAAGCATACCACAATGGCATATATATATATATATATATATATATATATATATATATATATATATATATATATATATATATATATTCATCATCAAATACATATTATCAATTGCTTAGTCCCACATAGGGAATCACAACAACATAGAATCAATCCCCAACATCAATATGTATTTAGGGTTCATCTACTATCACAAGTCCATATTCTCAAAGTCTTTAACTTAGGTCAATTATGATAATTTTTAGGTTAAGTAACCCTTCACAATCGTAACACTCTCAAGAGTTATTACTCAATTTAATTCTTCCACTTGATTATGGATTATGCATGTCTCTAAATTCTTAATCTTCAAGGATGCATCAAGGTATCATTTTACCTCAAAATTTTCTCTCTAAAACTGTGGCCTCACATTTAGGTCTTCAAGTTCCAATTTCCTTCCATATTATGCATTAGTCTCTTAACATATATAATTACTTAAATTTTAGTTTACACAAAATCACTCCAATCTCCTAAAATTCAACCAAAACCGTGATCACATCCTAGTGTAGGAATCCCTCAATTTTTCCATTCATTAATTCTAATATCACCATTCAACATTTAATCACCTATGTTTCATTTCATTATATACAAAAACAAATTTATATCCCTAAATTTCTAATAAAAAACGTGACATAGCATTAGGGTAGGAAACTCCAAATTTTCTATTTAACAACCTTAACACCATCAAGCATTTCAACACATCCAAGATCACCATTCAAACATTAATCCAATTCAAGAATACATAAACATACAGGACCACCAAAACAAGGTAAGCATACAAAGGTTCCCTCACTACCAAAAATGGTTGAAGTGAGTAGTCTCCCTCTTACCTAAAGGAGAACACAAAAATGGCTTCCTAGGTGCTCCTTGGTAGGTTCGGTTTTAAGCTTTCGAAACCCTAGGAATTTCAAGACAATGAATCAATATCAAGGGTTGAAAGAGAAGAGATCCATCGTCATCAAAGAGACCATGGAGCACGAAAATAAAGAGAAAGAAGAAGAAAAATAAAAACTTTACCTTCAAGCTTGAAGCTTTGTCTTGGATGACAATGGAGGAAAAGTTGGATTTTGAAGAAAATTTCTAAATAAGAAAGGTAGAGGAGGTTAAGGTGAGTAGAGAAATGGTCTTGGTGAAGAGAAAAGTGAAGAAAATTGGTTGGTAATAGGGCTACAAATTTCGTATGAAGAGAGGAGAAGAAGAGAGAAGGAAAAGGAAATGTGAAGAAGATGAAGTTAGAGAGAGAAAGTGTTGTAGGAAAAATCTAATTTTGGGTGATTATTGGTTAAGTTGGGAGGCAACATTTTGCCTTCCTTGGAGGGCATTGCTGCGGCAACAAGAGGAGAGAGGGGGGAAATTTTTGGCTTCCCTAACAAGCCAAGGGTATCATGGTCTTTTGGTGGTCAAAGCTTCTCAAAGAAGCTTTGATTAAAATACATTAAATTTGAATTAAAGTAGGTTTGATTAGACTTAAAATAGATTACATTAGGATAATGTGATAGGGTTTTTAATACATGTTATTATCCAATGGACAATTACTATAGTCGACAGGAGTCAGTATTAATTTATCTGACAGATAAAATTTACACAGCGTTTTATTATTTTATTTATTA
This sequence comes from Ormosia emarginata, assembly GCA_029884605.1. Lineage (NCBI taxonomy): Eukaryota > Viridiplantae > Streptophyta > Magnoliopsida > Fabales > Fabaceae > Ormosia > Ormosia emarginata. Next base: position 16,523,213 of record JAQQTP010000074.1, on the reverse strand, counting down.
AAATTTCTCGAAAAACGTAAAATCTCGTAAACTATGTCCAGCCTTGGGTTTAGTAAGATCCCCCGTCGACATTTCCATAGATCAAGGTTCTCGAAAAAAATATCTCATTTTCCCGGGCCCGCTCAGTTTGCCCGAAAAACGATGAATAATATTAAAATATTCTGCATTCTAAAAAAAATCCCAAAAAATTCCCAAAAATCAAAAATATTAGAAAATGAATATTTATCATAAAATAAATAAAATTTGGGGTGTTACACATTAGCCATACATATGATCTCAAACTCAAAGTCCTATGTCTAGGTTCATTAGATTTTATCAAATCAGCTTAAATGATGATCAAGCATTTAAGAACATTAAGAACAACATGATTGAACAAAACCATACATTTATACAATCTCAGAGGAGAACAAAATCATTGATATTCATAAAAAGGATTCAAAGTATTCCCTAAAACAGCTGCTACATCATTGAACACAAAAATAGAATCACAAAATATATGTTCAAAATTAGAGAAGAGAATAAAGAAAAGGCAGAAAGGAGGAAAGACTTATGGATGTTGTCATTGATATTTGAATCTTCCTCAATGAGGAAGATAGCCTTCAACCTTGGCTCCATTGACCTCCTTCAGCCTCAGAAACGAAGAACCAGCGCAGCTTCTCTAAACCCTAAACGACCATCCTAAGAAAATCTGATAAAAATCTATTTATAGGCTCAGTTTTGTGCCTCACGCCGCGGCGTGCACTTCCTTGCACCTCGGCGGGCGTGCCCCGGGTGTAAGTATTGGCAGCAGGTGATGCGCATCACGTCGCAACGTGACATGCGAAGTGTCGCGGCGTGCTCTACTGGAATGCTTCTTTGGCTTTGTCCTCTAATGTTAGGCCTTGGCTTTTATCACCTCATCTCTTTTGAGCCCATCTTACAATAGAAAAATCACCAAGTCAAATATAAGTTGTAAATCCACTTAATTACTCAAAGAATATACATAATTTGCTCAATAACATATAGGAAGATATCTAAATTGCATTTGACAACTATAAGCCTAAAATCTCCCAAATATGCCTAAGAATAAGGACTAAGCAATCAATAGAGCACAAATGTAGGGCACAAATAACTACATTTTACGAAGTTATCACACCCCTAAACCTAAGCTTTTGCTAGTCCTCGAGCAAAACAAAGTATGATTAAGCAAACTTACATTAACCAATCATGCTCACATGCATTCCATAAATATGATAATTTCAATATTTCAGTTCACCCTAATTAGTGTAGAATGATTGCATCAGTCCTTAAAGAATACTAATGGCCCACAATCAGCTCCACACATACACAATCCTTAACATGCTAACAATCAAAGCATCCTTTCATGCAATTCACACTTCCCGCATGTAACACCCTAACTTTTGAGTTAAGTAGGATATTGTCCTGATTGTACTGTTTTATATTTTTTGTGAGTTATAAATAGAATTTGACTATTTCGTTATTGTATTTGATCACTGTGTGTGATTTGCTCCGAGTCTAGGAAATAATAATTTTCTGGCCGAAAAAATCTTATTTTAATTATTTGGAGCTGGGGGATCTTACTAAACCCAATTTTAAATGATACGTGTATTAATCCTTTAATTTTTAGGATTTAACTATGCAATAAAATAATTTTATATTATTATAACATTATTTTATTTGACAGTACCTACTATCTTAAAAATAGTAGAAATTTGCTCCAAAATGACCATGGACCCAGAAATATCTGTGGGACCCGCATTTAGAGAAGCAGTCAACGTTTCTGGCTAGAGTAAATCCTAAGCCAATGAGAGCTAGTCAACAATAGTGGCTTGAAAATTCTAGACCAATAGAAATCAATTCCACAAAAGTGGTTGGACTTGTTAAGATTAAACTAGAAAGCTTAACCAAGCTAGCTTAAACCTAACTAAGTTAGTATAGGAAGCTTGTTTAGTAACTAAGTGAAAAAAACCTAGTTAGCTATCTATTTAAGTTCTTGTTAGAGAAGGTTCTAGAGAAATCTAAGAGATGGTTAGTCATCCTAGCTAACTAAATGGCTAACTAAGTAACTAAGCAAACTAACTAAATGCACCTAAGTGTAACTAGATTGCATGAATGAAGCACAAACTTGGTTTGCTCTCCATTAGGGCCACCAAGACCTTTCAAGAAGGCCTAGTCACTTCGTGACTTGGTTTTTCTACACCAATTAGGAACAAGCTTGGAGCCAAAGCATTTGTTATTTGTAACACCCTCCCTAAGGTATCACGTGTCTGACTCCCGACTCATAATCTGAAAAGAAGTTCACACAAAGTTTGAGTTATGAAAATATGGATTTTAAAAATTCTTTCTTTACTGAAACATAAACTTACTACAATTCATAAGTATTACTGAAAATATATTTAAACTGATTAATATATAATATTGACACCAATTAATATTTCACAATTTTAAAGAGAAATATAAATTAACAGACTCTTTTTTTTTTAACAGTAGCAAACCCCATGACGGGTCCTACTAAATAGCACGGTATAACACTAACGATAAAACTTAACATACTCATTCCTTATCTTGTATCCAGCTTGTTACATCAGAACTCTACTCCTTGTCTACTCAGAACACCTTCGAACTTGAGACAGCCACTCTTCAATGTTTTCATCAATCTCTGAGTATCCATTGCCCGTTATGTCTAAGACAACTCTATCCTTCTATTATTTGATTTTAACAATACAGACACATCAAAACAACATAACAAAGAGGTGAGATCACCTACGCCAATACCAACATGGTAGCACAGAGATAACACAAACAGCATATCATACAAATATATCATGCCATCAACATTAATCAACTATCATCATCCAATCATTTATCAGTTCAATTATCATAAACAACAATTATGATAATGCCCTCAACATTGTCTAATTATCATCATCATCATCCAAGTTTTCAAAACAATTGTCATAGCCAATATTCCTCAATTAATATATCACACAGATATAAATGTCAGATTATGCATGTGCACAAAGACTCAGTTTTTCAAAAACAACTCCATGGAGGTTTTCATAATTTCGAGGAGAATACTCTGTCAATTGTCAGCCTTAGCCCAAAGACAATTTTCCAGTTATTGAAAAGAATCGTGTTCTTGTAGGGTATCGTCAATGCGTTGCAACGGACTGCGTCGCCAAGTGGCACAGGGTACTACTCGCTGTCCACTGGTCGACCGCCGCGCCTCGACGCCCCCAAGATCCATCATAGACCTCACTATCAATTGTCATTCCCTCTTCAACCACAAGGGCCATATACAATGCACAAATATATCCGTGCAAGTCCAGCCCCAAAGGGCCAAATCTTTTCTATTTTCATTTGTTCAATCATATGCCTCAACGCATATTTTTCCAATGCATGTATAATGCACCAAATGCCAATCACAGGCAAAACACGTCATTTTCTCACACAATGTTTATACACTGGTTCCACAGTAATCATACTGTATTTACAACAGCGAAATCATGTTATCACATTTTCATAGTTGTAAAACACTTTTACCATATTTTCACAATCGCGTTACGTTTTCACAATCCAAAAACGTTTCTGTTATGTTTTCGCAATACCATAACACTTCTTTTATATTTTCACAATACCGTAACACTTTTGTTATGTTTTTTTAAAATTCCAAAACGTTTTTATTACGTTTTCACAATACCGTACACTACTGTTACATTTACAAAATTTTGTAACATTTCTGTTATGTTTTCAAAATGTTGCAACTCTTTTGTTGCACTTTTAAACCACGTACTAATTTTTAACGTTTTTCTCAATCGCGTAAAAACATACATTTCTCAAATCGCATAGTATTTTTCAATTGTTTCAAAATCGCGTAACTTAAAAATCATTCTTTTACGTCACATAATTCATTTTCTATCATTCTCAAAATATTTAAAACACTTTCCAAATCTCATAACAATTTTCCCCCATTTTCACAATCGCATAAAAATATTCTATCGCTATTCAATCACGTAGTGATTTATCAACAGTAGTTCAAATCACGTTTTTAAGATACGTAAATAATTTTTCACCATAATTTCATTACAGAAAATAATTCTTGACCTGTAAAAATTCTTTTTCAACTTTTCTCAAAATAATATGACTTTATATTTCATTTTTCACATTCAAGAAAATCTTTTTTCACATTTCTTTACTTAAGAAATCCTTTTCTAAAATATATTCCACAAAAATCACTTTTTCCAATGATATAAATCAACGTTTCAAAAGTTTAAGAATTTCCTAACGTACTTCAAAACTCGAAAATCAATTATACGTTAGTAAATTTTCAAAACACCATTATATTCTCCATTTTTCTCAAATCAATTCTTCAAAATCAATTGAAGTTCAAACATGTTCAACCTTTCTTTGTCTTTTGTTTTAAAATTCTCTCAAATGATAAAAACACTCTAATTCCCTTTCCAAATTCCTTGTATTAAATCAAGTTATGTTTTCACTTTGAAAAATCACTTTGTTCATAAAAATCAAGACATTACAAGCCTTTAAAAAAAACGTGGACATGACTATTAAAACCATCAAATATTTTTCCTTTTAAATTGATATGGTTTTACACAAACAAAACTATTAAAATTTTGTTTTCAAAACCGTGTGATTCATGGTCATAAAAACCAAACCCAATTGTTCAAATTCATTTTTACTTTCTTTACAAATTCTTTTTCACTTTCTTTGCAAATCCTTAAAATCAACGTTTACCCGTTTCATTCAAAACTCATGTTTAGAATAACACTTAGGATCTTTTTACACAAAATAAATCAATAAAAATCCTTCAAAACCATGTTCTTGTTTCTCTTGAAAAACATATCCTTTGTTTATTTTCCATACTCTTCAAATCAATCCAATTTTTATTCTTCTATAAAAATATTAAGTTATAAACACCTATGTTGAGGTGTCTTGGCCGAAAATTCCATAGCCTTTAGAACCAAGAAAATTCATTTTTCTCCACTTCATAATTTTCATTAAACAAATCAATTTCCTTGCTCTTGAAAATTTTTCAACATGAACCCTAATCAAGGGCATCAAAACCGTAGCTCTCCTTGGCTTTTGGAGCCAAAAATTGATTTCTTTTCCATCAATTCATCATGGCATACACATACATATTTCATCATAAATACTATAAGCATGCCATATAATCATCATGCATAATATAAGCATAGCATCAAAGCCATAAAATCATGCATAGCATATCAAGCATAGGCAAATAAATCAAAACTCATAAACACACCTAAATTATTACATGACCATGGATATGAATCCTCATATGGATTCAACATCCATCAAATATAAGATTATCTCTCACCACCATGCTTGGTTGGTGAGATGGATCTCCCTCTTACCTCTTGAAGATCCTCAAAAGCTCTTTGTTTTGCTTCTTTTTCCAAGTCCTTCATCACCAAGAGCTTTTCAAATTCAAAACAAAATACATAAAAATTAGTATACTAAGCTTGATTAAGAGAACCATGGATCAAACATGGTTTAGATCATGAAAAAGAAAGAAGAAATGAAGTTTCCTTACACTTCACCATAAATACCTCATAACTTTGATCTTGAAGAAAGTCCATGAAGATGAATGATTTAGAGAAAGTCTCCAACATGAAAGTTGTTTGGAACATCATGTAAATTCAAGATCTATGGTTGGATGAAATTAAAAGAGATTGGATGGTGGTTTTAGGTGCTATGGCCGAAATTCCCCTTGAAGAACAAAGATGGAATTTTTTATTTTTGTTAGAGAAAAGCTTCTTAGATTTGATTAAGACAAAGGATGAAGTAAAAACACTTAGTTTTCCTTCCACCAATTTCATGGATCTCCATGGAAAATTCCTAAAAAAATTACAAACAAATGTTAAAATCAATAACAAGTGTAGAAATAGGTAAACCATGGTTCAATCATGGCTTAGAAAATCAAAACTAGAAGATTAGAAGAAGAAATATGAAATTTACCATTTTTGGTAGAATCTTAAAGCTTGGATTTTGAAGTACTAGATGTTGGATTTTGAAGAAATCTTTAACATGAAAGTTGTTTAGAATAAGGTAAGGATTCACGAAATAAGGTTGGTTGAAATTAAAGAGTGATGGAAGTCACACTTAGGGTGTTTGGCCGTGAGCTTGCTAGAAGGAGAAGGAGAGAAAATTTTCTAAGAGCTTTGCTTGAAGGAAAGTTTCAAGAATGATGAAGTATGGTCAATAATGACCAAAGGTGATCAATTGTAGTCTTCAAAGCTCCTAAATTCAGACCACAACTGTAGCCCCCCTTCTTGCATTCTTCTTGAGTGCTATTTGATCAATAATGATCAATTATGATGAAACATTGACTAAGACCAATAATAATGACATGAAACTTTTTCTTTGGCCTAAAAAGGCTACTCAAAAATGTCTCCTAAACAATCCAAAACCATCCCCTTCCATGCATGCTTCTCCTTGTGCATTCAATAAATGACCATAATAATTAGCCACCATTTGGAGCATTTCTAGCCATTGATTAATTCAATGGTTAGGATTTAAAGACTTTTGATTTTAGAAGACTTAATCTAGGCCATTGGATCTTTCTCCTTTAAATTCTAGTCATTGGATGTGTCTCCAAAAATTAATGGTCAAGATTGCTCCTTCAAACTTTTAATCCAAGGGTTATAATTAGTCTTTGTCACTTTTTAAGACTAAATCTTCACCATTAATTAAATCTTCATCCAATGGTCATAAATGGTCCTTGTTACTTTACAAGACCAATTCTCCACCCTTGATCACTTCTAAATCCAATGGTTATAAATGGTCTTTGTCACTTTTTGAGACCAAATCTCTACCATTGATTAAATCTAAATCCAATGGTTATAAATGGTCATAGCCATTTTATTAAACTTATCCTACACCGTTGATTAAATCAAGATCAAGTCTCCATCATTAATTAAATCAATGGTGGATATCCAAACCACCAATATTGACTTAAGCAATATAATTTCTATTTTTATTTGCTAAAACCCCACGAAAGAATATATTTACTGTATTTTTATCGCCCGATAAATAAATACAATACAAAACACAGTACAAGAAAATTTTCTAAAACTGTTTCCAGATTCAGGTTTAGTAAGATCCCCTGTCTCCGTCTAAACAATACAAATTTTTCTATGTGTAGAAAAATTTTCACTTTGCGGGACCCACCTAGGCCCACATACAGTCAAAAAAATTCATAATCATCCACAAAAATCACAAATATTAGAAAATGCACAAATATCAAATTAGATTATGTAAAATAATTACCAAACGGTAAAAATTAAATTATGTAAAGTTTTCCCCGGCCCGAAAATTTTTATTTTCCTGACACGGAGTAAATCACTCAAAACGATCAAATACGCTGATGGAATAAACAAAATAATTTTACAGTGCACAGAAATTACTAAACAGTAAAATTTTGTTAACTGTCAAAATTACTGTTTAAGAGATACGAAAATTTTGGGATGTTACAATACTCCCCCTCTTTATAGAAATTTCGTCCTTGAAATTTAATAGCCATGATTTCACACCCTCGGAATAAATAATGACATTATTCCTTTATCTTTTCTTCAGTTGCCATGTAGTTTCACCTCTTACGTTATTCCAAACGATTCTAAACCATTGAAAGTTCTTTATCTCTTGTTCACTTCTTCTGATCAAACAAATATCTTAATATTTTTTTTCTACGATTTTCCATTACCGTCTTAACTTTTCCCATAGACAGACTTCTTCAATTTTCTAAACAATGATTTAAAATAATGATTTAATAAATTTAGGTAAAATAATGAATTTGAAAATGGTTTACAAGGTAGAAAATGATTTAAAGACTAGTTGTAAAGGATATGTTGAATTCGGCTAACATACCATTCAATGTGTATTTGATTTCCAAAATTTTTTCTAAGGTGGGTTAAGTAACTAATCTACAAAATAATTCAATTTCAATGAATCTTTGGGAAATAAAATGAATGAACTTAGTTTTAGAATCCTAAGTAAGAAGGATTGGTTATAAGTAAGAAAATAAAGCAAAATACTTGAAAAATACTAACGTAGAGCTCATTCTTTGAGTTTTGAAGCATGTTACAAAGTTTCAAAGTGTAACTAATGGTTAAAGTTAAAATATGTAGTATTTAGAGAAAAACGTAGAAAATCTCATTTAATGAATTTTCTAGACAAAATGTTGTCAAAATTTACTAAAAATGGACAAATAAAAGAGAAAGTTTTATAATATATTTATAACGTAAGGAAAATATTCTACGTAGTTGAAAAATATTAGAAATAGCTTACGCGTATTTTGAAATGACAATTTTAAGCTATGCGATTAAGAAAACAATTTAAAAACCTTACGCGATTGAGAAAATGATTTAAAAACACTACGCAATTTTAAAAATGTCAAAATATATTTGCGCAATTTAAAAATGTTTGTAAAAGCGATGCAATTGTGAAAACGTGATAAAATTTCTACACGACTAAATGGAACAGTGTTTTACTGTCGGGCCAAAGTGGTGGACCCAGACATGTTGAGGAATAATACTGTCAAGTGGAGACGTACTATATTTGGAAATGTTGAGACTAAGGGTATTTTGTAAATATGGTGACATATTGAGATTGAGGGTATTTTTGTGATTATGGGTTATTCATGCATTGAGAGTTATGTCAATTTGGTTAAAATTGATGAATTGATTGACGAGAAGAATTACACGTGTTGTGGGTGTGATAGGCGTAGTGTGGTTCATTTAGTGAATCTTGGAGGCGTTAATGTGCGGAGGATTCCACATGTGGACAGTTGGTAGCTCCTCTGGGCCGTGGTAACGGACAACACACTAATGATCTCGACACGCACTATTCTTAATCGAGATATTGGGGAGACTATCTAGTACAATGCCTGTGGTGCACGACGCATTTGACTGTGTACTACTTACATGATGTTTGGACTGTGGACTATTTACATGACGTTTGACAGTGTAATAGTTGGTTGGGCAGCCTGAGGTATTGATTGTGCTTCCGGGTCATTCTCTCTGATATCTGTGTTTAGCTCCATGGAGTAGGAACGAGTCGTTATACATTTGCATTTATGGTATGCATCTTTTTGTTATTATTTGTGATATTATGTATGATGTGTTAAATTGTGATGTTGTTTATTATACTGTGTTATGTATTATTGTGTTAAACTGTGATAACTGATTGTATTTTCATTTTCTTTATTGCCATGTTGGTAATGATGTAGGTCATCTCACCTCTTTATTTGTATGCGTTTCTATATTATTGTTTATATTCTGTAAAGAGTTTGAAGAAGGGGAAGAGGAACAGCCTCTAGAGATTCTATACCCTGAGGAGCAACAGCCGAGTGATCAGTTCAACGAGTGCGAGCCGTCAGATCACCCTTATCATTTGGGTTGATTCTGTGGTGATGGCGTTGCCTGGATTCTTGGGTTTTGTGAGACTTGAGTTTCAAGGAGGCTTTGAGGCCTGGCGATTGCGTGAGGATAGAGGATCGGTAGTCTACGTAGGGCGTCTGACTGTGACCCTACGTGGAGAGTTTGATGGGGAGCCTATTTTTACTACTACTCTGTATTTACATCTTGAGATGCCGCTGACTCTTAGGCGTTACTAGGGAGGAATTTTCCATGCGCCTAGTGAGATCAGTAGTATGTCGACAACACGGACTCTTGTCCGTAGGGCTGCGAGACATCCTGAATTTCTATCATCTGATGATCCATCTGAGAGTGATCCTTTGGAGGTTTAGGAATCTTTGATATGCACTTGCGCACTTTATGTTTTTAGTACTGTACTGACTCTTTAGCGCTTTATTAAATTGTTGTAGTTGTAAATTATTTGTACAACTTAAAACAAAATCATATGTATATTATGGTGTGATAATGGTTTGTTTTATTTTATGTTCTGTGTTATTTTATTTAACGTTATTATGTATAAAAGGAAAGAAAAATTTTACAACTCATATTATTATGTATCAAATGTTTTAGAACTTGGGTAATTTTATTTTATTTCATCAGAAATGTGATATCCTCATAAGGGTGTTACATCGTAAACATGCACGATAAACTTCTCCTATTCAAGTCATGCACATCCGAATAAGTTTATAAGTATACATGTATTTGAATCATATAATCCACAAAATTGAATCTAAACTCTCTCTCCACTATTGTAAATCACACACAATTGAGGATGAGAAGGGGCTTTAACAGCTTGTAATGTAAGGCCAATGGTATTAGGTTCATGAACAGAAGGGGAAAGGATTTAACATAAACATTGAGAAACATACACATGCTATTTCAAGTCTTCAAACCAAGTGAAACTATCAGGGTATTCAATAGTGAAAGAATAAAACTTGTCAGAACCATTTGATACTTATCTTTTTTAATTTTTCTTCTTTCTTTTATTTGCTTTGCTTCTCTTTTTTCTCTTTTTCTACTTATACAAAGCAATTCTTTTCTTTTGCTGCACCTAGTTCCTTCAAGCTCATTTTTGTAATAGACATGCATAATAACCCTAATCACTGAATTCTCTTTAAGAAATAACATAGCATGTACTCAACAAACAATGATAGTAGGAAGAAAATGCAATGTTTTCACATGCATTAGAATGGTTAACAGGTTAACGAACACAATGGTAATGAAAAACAAATAAGGCCAAATAATTAAAAAGCTTCAAAGGGGACCTATGGATATCATCATGTAAGGGTAAGCTTGAAAGGCTCAATCGGTCCAAATAATGCCCTAATCATTTCCTCACCATGCACAACCTAGGATTTCACCTCAAGAGAGTTTAAAAACAACTTCAAGGATAATCGAAACTCTACATGTACATCCATAAACTTTCTCTAGACATGCACTCTTATCATTTTTAAAATTACACGTGCATCTAAGTAGGAAACACATCATGCATAAAAACAAACCAGATTGCATCAACATGCTTCCAAGATCGCATATGGTTTTGCTAATAAAGATCAAACCACAACCATTTATATCATTGGACAACTAAACTACACTAGCAATTGGCAATATGTCATGCATTTCAAATAAATCTATTATTTTTAATTCAAGAATGCATATCATCATGTGTAGAACATTAAAAATTGAAAATTTTATCAACAGTTCATTAGTAATAGCCAAAACAAAATATAATCATGTTAGTATGGTGACTATTACCACTGCATACTTAGAACATCAAAACATGTTATAAATTAAGCATTAAAATAGAAAAAAACATGTAATGATACTCCTTCAAACCAAAGTGAAGTTGTTTCCTTGTTGTATATGGTCTATAGGGTACCTGAGCCATTCAAAATAGCAGCCATGTAAGAACTAAACTTTAGCAAATAAATAAAAACATGAAAAATAAACAAAAAAAGCAAAATAGGGTACTGCGCCGCAACGTGAATTAGGGTGAGTCGCGACGTGAGAGGTCAGACTGCAGAATTCTGTAGTAGACTCCATGTTGCAGCCAAATTTGCTTCATTGTGGCCTCCAGCACCTGCAAAAGTGTCTAAAAGCTTAATTTACAAAATGTACAACAAAAACATATTAAAACCATAAAAATCAAACTTATTACATATTTATGCAAAACAACAAACATAAAAAGTAAAGGACCATAACTTGTCCAAATGGACTTATTGAATTGAACTTAAATAAAACTTGAATTAGAACTACATAAACTCATTGTCAATATTAGCAATATAGAAATAATGCCTTATCCCCGGCAACGGCGCCAAAAACTTATTTTTCCCAAAATAGGCCGCAAGTGCACGGGTCGTACAAGTAATAAAATGAAGAGTAAAGATCATTCCCTCGAGGATAAGCTTACTTCCAATGCTTAGTATTAACCAATAGCTTATATAATTATATTCAAGAACATAAAAATTTGGAAAAGAAACATAAACTACAAACTAAAAAGCAGTAAAGATAATGGTTAGAGTTTAGGGAAATCCTTTTTCACCTCTTACTTCAACCAACAACATGTTATCCTCTTCATAAATATGAATGCAATGATTAGGTTAGCTTGAGAATCTTCATTAGTTGAAAGCCTATGTCAAGGGGTCAATCAACCATGGCTTCATTTACCTAATCCACTATGTTTCCATGAGAACTAGCTCAAACTCCACTCATTTAGATCTATTCTCAAACGCACGCTATGCATAGCTAAGAGGTATATTTCTATCCCATTAGCGAATCAACTCATCTCGCCATTGGAATGGAATCGAACATGCATCAACCAGACATATGATCTCTGTAACGCCCCTTTTTCTAGGAGAAGAAGAAGCATCACACCATAGTAATGCGAAATAAAATGTGAAAAAAAAGTATAACATAGATAAAGACCTGGTTCATTGTTAACCTTTAAATAACCATTTCCAATCGCATGTATTAATCCAGTATTAAAATAAATGTATGTATTATTTATTTATTTTTTTGAAGAGGTAATGATAATTGTAGATACAATGGAAATCGACATGGAATTAAAAATCACACATTCACATTATATATATAATATTATATGCATCAAGCCTGTTCAGTTACATCATCAAAATATACAAAAAGTAAAAGGCTTTACCCACCCAAGATGTTTACAAAATATACATCCCATCAAATTAGCAAAACGTCAGGCTTCCCAAAAAGATAAACGGATAGCCATCGGTAGCCACCGACAGTATCAGCCCCCTAAGACTGACAAGAAGGGACCGTAGCAGGGTCCTCCTCATCCGATGAAATCACCATCGGAACGATCGAATTTCGAGCAGAAGCTTGAGCAGTGGAGAGAAAATAGTCCTCTTGTGGGGTATATATAATAAAGGTCATCCCACAAATCTCTAACAGGCAGGTAAAACTCTAAATGGACGAAAGTAGTAAAATCAAAGACAGGCAGGTCACAGCGAGCCCAGGCTAAAAATACAGTCAGCTTCCCGTGATAGATGCAACGGTCCATGCTCAAGTTTATATGCTAGCAGTCTGGACCACTGTGAAAGGTCATCCTTGCGTAACCTAAAAATCAGCGCGGACGTGAAGTGTAACATCCCGAAAATTAAAAATTTTAGGATAAATAATCATTTAACAATATTTGGGATTTTTGAGAATTTTTTTAGATTTTTCTGAGAACACGGAATATTTTAATATTATTTCTCATTTTGCATGCACATTGGGTAGAGTTTGGAAAATGACTGTAACGTTTCAAAAATTGAAAAATTTTATGACAAATACTCATTTTACAATATTTGTGATTTTTGAGAATTTTTTGGAATTTTTCCGAAAATGTCGAATATTTTAGTATATTTTTCGTTTTATGTGCACATTGGGCAGAGTTGGGAAAACGATTGTAACGTTTCAAAAATTGAAAAATTTTATGACAAATATTCATTTTACAATATTTGTGATTTTTGAGAATTTTCTGGAATTTTTCCGGAAACGTCGAATATTTTAATATATTCCTCGTTTTGCATGCGCACTGAGCGGAGCCGGGAAAACGAAATATTTTTTCTGAGAACCTTGAACTATGGAAACATCGATAGGGGATCTTATTAAAACCCGAGGCCGGACACAGTTTACAAGGTTTCACATTTTTCAAGAAATTTAACAGACGAAATAATAAAACACTGTGTAAATTTCATCTGTCAAATAAATTAATATTGACTTCTGTCAACTGCAACTATTATCCACAGGATAATAGCATGCATTAGAAATCCTATCACCTTATCCAAATGCAATCTACTTTATGTCAAATTAAATCTACTTTAATTCAAATATAATGCAATTTTAATCAAGCTTCTAGAAGCTTTGACCCAAAATGACTTAACTACCCACTCTAATTGTAACACCCTCCGTAGGGCGTCACATTTTAAATAAAATATAAAATCAACTGAAATCATTTTATAAAAGCTTTGATTGTTAAAAGATAAATTTTAAAATTTCATTTCGCGAAAATATAAACTTACCAAAAATTATAAGAAAAACAGAAATTAATTGAATTGATTAATACACATATTATATATGTTACAAAATATCCAACAACAAATTAAAACATAACATTTACAGACTCAGAGAAACAGTAGCAAACCCAATGAAGGTTACTACTAATAGCACGGTAACAACACTAACGAGAAAAAAAAACCCAACCTATATGGTCCATTTCTCCACCAAACTGCATCATGTTAAAACTTGGAAGATTACACCTTGACGCCGTCACCCTATTTAGAACATAGCCTCCAGTAGGTCTAAGAAATTCGTTTCACCTACTATACGAATTTAACAATACAAACACAACAAAAACAATACAGTAAAGAGGTGAGATCCCCTTTCACCAATACCAGTACGGTAGCAAAGAATTATACGAATGACAAAGTCATTCCATACACACAGATAATACAAATATAGTCATGTTATCATTTTTCAATTAATTTGAATAAGCATATATCATAATAAAATAAACTACAATAACATTACCAGGATAGATATAACAATTCATACAATATAAAATGCCATAACAGTAAATCATAACAATATAAAAGGAAGATTAAAGGTAACAACAACATATAATATCACAAATAAAAGATAACAATGTCTGACAAAATATACCATATAAACATATAATATTACCGATAAAAGATCACGAGATAAAAAAATATAATCATAAGATCACATATAAAAGATCATAGATAAAAGATAATAATGTACAAAGATATAAACATATGCAATATGACACAATCCTACTCCATGGAGCTAAAATAAAACAAACAGACATCAGAGAGCGAATGATCCTCAAAATCTATTAGTACCACGACTGCCCAACCAAACTATTGTCTTTGTCACACACGTTGCGTCTATAGCCCCACGTCACATGGAACTCCTTGTCCAAGGCGTGGTGTAGTTCACAGTCTCACGTTGTGGCACTACAAGCAATGTACTATTAGACTTTACAAGATCTCGATTAAGTATAGTGTGTGTCGAGTCCGTTAGTGTGTTGCCAATTACCACGGCCCAGAAGAGCAACCAACTGTCCACATATGGAATTATGCACACTAACGTCTCCAAGTCCATTCAAGATCGAACCACACTACGCTTATCGCACCGACAATACGATGTGATTCACCTCGTCAATCAATCCACCAAAAATTTGGCATAAACTCAACACATAATTCCAAAAATATGAAATTACGAAGATACCCTCAAGATAATAATATGCCCTCAATGGCAGAAAAATAGAAAGCCTGTACGGGTTCACATTTTTCCGACAGCGAAAAATCCTCAAAAGCCTGTACGGGTTCACATTTTCCCGACAGCACAAAATAAATACAGCAACGGTCAATCGCGTAGAAATTTTATCGCGTTTTCACAATCTCGTCGTTTTTACAAACGTTTTTAAATCGCGTAAATATATTTTTCTGTTTTTAGAATCGCGTAGAGTTTTTAACACGTTTTCTCAATCGCGTAAGATTTTTAAATCATTTTCTTGTCCGAATTCCTTAAAAACACTGTTTAAAACAAACAAAAATAATATTTAATACATTTAAACTACGTAGAATATTTTTCATACCGTATACTGTCTTTTGGACATCTTTTCTATCTTATTTGTCTGTTTTTAATATAAATTGACAGTATTATGTTTATAAAAATTATAATAATGATTTTCTAGGTTTACTGTCAAAAATCTTTTTTATTTTAATTACAACCAATAAATTACACTTTTGAAAATTACTAACGTGCTTTCAAAACACAAGGTGAGCTATACGTTAGAAATTTTACAAAGCTACTGTATTTCTTCTAACAGTAAAAATCATTAGCTTAAACTTCTTAAACTTAATTCTAATCAATTTATTTCTTCAAAACTTATTGTAATAAAATCCTTTTGGCATTTATTACTTAAACTTAGTTGAAACCAATTCTATAAATCAAAAACATTTAAAATTGGCATATTGGCCGAAAATCATTCTATGATTTATAATTCATTCCTAATTATTTCCATACATTTAATTTCTTATAAAACTCTTGATCTAGTTTATTTTTATTAAATTATCTAGTCAATAGTTAGAAAATAAATTTGGATCAAAAGTATGTGGCATGTTGGCCAAATTTAACAAAGTCTTTGATCTTTAAATTATTTTTCATCTTCTAAATCAATGTCCAATCATTGTATTACCTAAATTCATTAAATTATTGTTTTAGAAAATGGTTTTAGAAATGATTTTAGAAATCATAATTGCTTGGCTTTGGCATGTTGGCCGAAATACATAATTTCATTCATTGATCCATAAATTCATTTTTCTTACTCTAAACAAATTGGTAACTTGTAAATTTTTCTAGATTAATTAAATCATACTTTTAGAAAATTTAAGAGAACATTTTGGTTCTCCTCTTTGCCTTGAGGCCGTGAGCTTGGGTTTGTGCTCTTTGGAACACTCATGCAAATCCTTGTATGTTATTTACATGTTACAATAATTATCATGCATATATATATATATACATACCATATACTAAAATAACCATAAAACTCATACAAATTATTAAAGCTATTAGACATGTTACACACATAGCACATACAAAATATTAAAGCTATTAGACATGCTTTCACATATAATCAATCACAATTAGGAAAGGCTATAAACAATCAAGTGAATGAATCCTTATGGATTCTTCACCACAAACACAAACATTCCTCACCACCAACACATGGTTGATGAGGGTAATCTCCTCTTACCTCTTGTAGAAACCTCCAAGTCCATTGTATGTCTCCTTCAAGCAAGCTTCCTCTACCAAGAGCTCCTTGAAAACAAAGAAAACATACAATATTAATACCTAAGGCTCTAAACTAGATTAATCATGAATTAAAATCATGATTAAAACTTTGAAATGGATAGAAACATGAAGATCAAAGAATCCTACCTTCAAGGCTTCAAACTTAAGCTTTGAAGAACGAAAATGAAGATGGATGATTTAGGGAAAATCTCCAACATGAAAGTTCCTTAGAATTGCATGGAGATTCAAGATCTATGGTTGTTTAGAATTATTGAAGCTTGGAAGGTGACTTTTGAGGGGTTGGCCGTGAGCTTGAAGAAAGGGAGAGATATGAGCTTTTGTGGTTTTTGCTTGATAGGAAGATGAAGATGAAGGAATCTTGAGAAATTCCTAACATGAAAGTGTCTTGGTTTGATGAAAGGATTCAAGAAATGATATTGGTAGGATTTATTGAAGTTTGGAGAATGGTTCTTGGTGATTTGGCCGAATCCAAGGGAGAGAGAAAAGGAGAGAATTTTGGTTGTTTGATCTTGGTTCTTTGGAGAAAAAGATGTATAGGAGAGTAAATGAGATGAATGGATGAAGGTTGTCTCCATTTGGGAGCCATGGCCGTGGAGCACATGGAGAGAAAAGGGGTGAGAGCTTCTTGCCAAAATTGAAAATGAGCTAAGGCTCTCCTATTTATAGACTCCAGGAAAAAAAGATGAAGGCTTAGGATATTTTTTTTTTTATATCATAAGCAATGAATAATAATTACTGCTTATAAAGTCAATGTCTATTGTCTAATAGGTGATAAAATATACATAGATTTTTATCTTATACTAGCAGAGTAGAAATTATTATTGATCATTTTTCTACTGATTGCCCTTGATGAGTCATAAAGCGAGTCATCAAAGAGAAATTTCTAGAATATGTGACTCACTACGATGAGTCATCGTGGAACTGTCTAGAACGGGTGAGTCAGCATGGCGAGTCAGCGTAGATATTTTCTAGAGCAGATGAGTCAGCATGGCGAGTCATCAGCTGAGTCACTGACTGCATCATTGGCTGTGTCAGCATGGCGAGTCAGCATGCTGAGTCATCGGAGAAGCTTCTGGAACTGGCGAGTCATCATGGTGAGTCACAGGCTGAGTCACCACTTCTGGAACCTTCTAGAAGCTGCTGAGTCATGATGCTGAGGTGTCACGCCACGTGTCATCGTCCTATTGGCCCGTTGCGATGAGTCATAGCCACCAATTTTGACCAGCTCCTCATTGGTCCACGTGTACAGCACTTGATGACTAAACGTGGGTCCCGCAAAATATTTCCGGGTCCGCTGTCACTTATTTGTACTGACTAATAAAATAATATTATAATAATATAAAATTATTTTATTTGACAGTTAAATCCTAAAAATTAAAAGATTAATTTTAGGCTCATTCAGAATTGGGTTTAGTAAGATCCCCCGCCTCTGAATAATTAAAAATAGATTTTTTCGGTCTGGAAAAATATTATTTTCCTACCCCGGAGCAAATCATACAAAAAGTCCATATAAAATCACAGACAGTAATATTGAGCACTGTATCAAGTAGAAAACAATTAAAAATAGCAAAAACAAAGAAAAAAAAGAAAAAAAAAGCGAAAAAAACAAAGACATTCGGACGTAATGGTCATTTTCCTATTTTTTTCCCACAATGTAGCTAATCATCCAAAACGTTCAAATAAAATATCCACCAGTATTATATAGCTGTATATTACACAGAAAAATTTAAAACAGTAATTTGATAAAATTTTTATTTTACTGTATCGAAACAAATTATGTAAAACGACCAAATAAAATAACAAACAGTATTATTTTTCTGTATTTCATACAGAAAAACAAGAAACAGTAAAACAGGGACACAACGGTCTTTTACCCAAAAGTTGGGGTGTTACACTAATAGCATGGAAATGACACAACACTCCCTCTGACACTCTCATAGGGCTACGGTTGGAAGTCCATTTGGAGCCAAATTTGGTCAAGCTTCTACTACACACTTAACACTCAAACCCTAATTCATTTTACCTATTCACTTCTCTCTCTTCACTTCATCTTCTTCATCTTTTTCTCCTCCTTCTCTCTACCTCCACCATGACCACGAAAATTGCGGCCCTTCCTCCATCATTTTTGTTCAACTTTTCTCCTCTCCAAGCTCATTTCCATACTCACCTTCACTTCCTCTACCTTCTTTGTGTAGAAAGCTTCTTCATTTTCCACCTCTACCTTCATTTTCTCTCCACCTCTTCTCTTCTTCCTCCTCTTGAATCCAAAATTTCCAGCCACCACCACCATTATTTCTCTTCACTTTTCTTTTCATAAACACCATTTCTAGACTTCTCTCAACCTCCTCTACACTTTCTCTTTAGAAAATCTCTTCAAAAATCCAACCTTTCTACCTCTCCTTTTCCAAATCCGAAAATCACTCCTCCATGGATGACCAAGCTTTTTGATTTTTCTCTTCACTAAACACTTTTCTACACTCACCTTCATCTTCCCTACAAGTTTCATTTAGAAAGGTTGCCCAAAATCTAACCTTGTCTCCATTGTCTTCCAAGGTAAAGATTCTTGATTTCTCTCTTATTTCTTCTCATTTTCGTTTTCCTTGGTTACTATGTGACCAAGGGCTTCTCTTTTTGAGTATTGATATGTGTGATTTGAGTGATTTTGAACACTCTAGGGTTCTTGGGTGAGTGGAATTCGAAAATCACCAAAAAGAAATCTCAAGAAGTTCAAGCTTGAGGCTTTAGGTAAAGTTCTTCACTTTCTTCACATTCACTTCTCAATTTCATTTTCCTTGGTCACCTATGTGACCAAGGATCATTCTTTTCAATCCTTAGTTTATAAATATGAGAATTTGACCACTTTATGGTTCTCTTGAAGGTGGAATCCGAAATTGCAAAATCAAGGAACCAAGGAGTTTGTTTTCTTGAATTGTCTCCTCTAGGTAAGAGGGAGACTACTCACTTCAACCACTTATGGTGGTGAGAGAACTTTGTATGTATATTGATGGAGAATTCCATCCTTGTGTGCTTACTTGGATTGTAAAAAATTTGTATGATATGGTGTTCTTGAATTTGATTAATGCTTGAATTGTGTTCTTGAATATGTTTGATGTGCTAAATATGCTTGATCAAGTTAAGGTTGTTAAATGGAAAATGTGGAGTTTCCTACCTTGACTTGATGCCACGATTTTAAGATGATTCTTGATTGATAAATTTGTTTTGTACATAATAAAAGAAAGCTATGAAATTGAATGTTAAATGATGATAAATAAAACTTATGAATATGAAATTTCAAGGGTTTACTACCCCACAAGAAGCCCCAGTTTTAGTCTTGATAAAGAGGCAATGGGATTAAGTTTGATGAACTAAATGTAAGTGAACTAGCATTAAGAAAACTTATGCATAAAAGTGAAAAAGAAAAAAATTGGACATTGGATACTTATGAAGCCACGGTTTTGGCATTGAACCTTAGGCAATTGGATTGGTCTTAATGAACTAAAATTTAAGTGAATTGATAATGATGACCTAGTACATAAAAAGGAAAGAAAAAGTGAAACTTAGAGGACTTATGAAACCACGGTTTGGACCTTGGAAATTTGGGAATTGAATTGATCTTGTGAGGAATAGAATTTGAGTGATTAAGTATCAAGTAACTAATGCATATTGTGGTGAAGAATTGAAACTTTGATGACAAAGGATGGCCACGGTTTTGGCTTAAAATCATAAGGAATTGAAATGACTTTGATAAATCAAAAATTAAGTAAACTGAAATTAAGAAGTTAATACATAACATGGAAAGAAATTGGATCTTTGAGGACTTGAAGGGTCACGGTCTTGACCCATGTTAATGAGAGTTTGGATTGAGTTAGTAAGCAATAAAGCTCGTGTAATTGAATACTAAAGGATTTATAATCATAGTGGAATTGATTATGAAAACCTTAAAGTTTAAATGATGTCTTTGTGCATCTTTGGAGATTAGGAGTTTAAAGAAATGAAAAATCCCTGATGTGGATATGATGATAACTGATAAACCACGAATACCTAATAATGTTGAGGAATTGAATTGATCCCATGTAAAATAAAAACTAAGTCATTGGTATCAAGAGACTAGAGCATAATGCGAGAAGGAATTTAGAACTTTCAGGGCTTGTGAGGCTACGATTTTAAGGGTTAGTTAACCTAAGTATTTTCATAATTGATCATGACTTAAGTTCTTAAAAATGTTAAACCCTTAATGGGGAATGGTGATAATGATAAACCATAATATATATTGATGTTGAGATTTGACTCTATGTGTTGTGAGTCCCTATGAAGGGTTATGTACTTGTTGATTTAATTCTCGATGAGATATGACATGTTGATACTGAGAATGATTATATACCATTGTGGTAGTGTATATGATGAATGCATCATTGATGAACATACATGATTGGACATTATGTCGTCATGCATATGTTTTGTCCGTTGGACATTATTGTAAGGTGATGTATGCCTAGGAGTTGAATAACACCTATGTGTGGGTGCGAATAGACTAGCGTAGGTGCCCTATGTTGTTGGCCCTGGGGACGTCGGGGTGCGGGTTCCTCACATGGACAGTTATGAGCTCCTCTGTGCCGTGGGGTAAACCGATGCAAACACACCGATGATCCGGACCAGGACGCTGTCCTATATCGCGATCAACTTTTGAGGTGCCATGTATAAGCCATTTGCACAAATAATTTTATGAGATGAAACACTGTATTTTAAGGCTAACAATATACTGGTATTACTCCTTGATCATTCACTCTGAAAATGTTTATGTCTAGCTCCATGGAGTAGGAATTGTGGTATCATAATGCATTATGCATCGTTCATTGCGGGTCTCATAAATTGTTGAGCATGAACACTTGTGAATGTGAAGATAACTGTTTTACTTCTGTAAATGATTATTTGATTGTTGTGCTGATTCCTGGAAATACTATTGTGATCTGCCTGCTATTGCTTATTGTTGTTCTACCTTTACTATAAATATCACTATCATTATTGATTCTTATTATTGCTTATAATTGAAATGCTTTTATTATAAATTCCGCTGTTGCTGTTAATAAATATATGAACTGTATTGCTTTGTGGGCGTTCTGCGCCGTGTCGTTTTCTTACTGCCGTAATGGTAATGAAAGATGGGTGTCTCACCTCTTTCCTATATTCTTGTATTTTTGTTTTACATTTATATTTGATAAAAGATCGTGAGGAAGACAAAGAGGGGCCACACCTTGGTTGATTGGATTGGGCGTCTGGACAAGATTTCTTCGGCTACGTACGAGTGCAGTTGCGTGGAGGCATTGATGCCTGACTTGTTGAATGGGACTCCGAGCGTCGTATGTGTATATGGGGTTGCAGCTTTGTCAGCTAGTAGTACTTACCCCTGGGTTACTACCTTTCCCCTTTAGTGTTTTTATTCACGCTGTATTTTATTTGACTCTGTAATTATTATATTCTATATTATTAGCGATTTGTGTTAATTGACTATAAAATATATATAAGGAATGTGATTTTATTTTAGTGGTTGTATTAAGGGTTGAATATATTTATTTTTCATTCATGGCTCGTATTTTCTACTTATGCATAAAAATGAAAAAAAAATAAACTTGCGTAAATTTTGAAATTACTGTTATCATGACTGTGACACACTTGGATCTAGTAACTGTGGTGTAATGATGATTGCGCTGCGATTGTTATATTTAGGGGTGTTACATGAAGACATCTTCAATCAACACTAGTCATAATCGGGCCAAAAGCTAGGAAAATCAGGTGCTTCCTTCTCTTCCTCGCGAACGTCTTCTCAGAAGTACATTTAAAACAAGAATGTAGATATACAGAAAAGAGGTGAGACACCTAGCATTCAATACCAAAATGGCAGTAAGAAAACAGAACGGCGTTGGGCACCCATATAGCATTTCAACACATGTATTTATCAACAGTAGCAAATAAATTAACAGTAAGAGAAGAACAACAATAAATAACCATAAGAATTGACAATAATAGATAAATAGTAATAATTTCTCAAACAGTCAACAATTTAACCATTAAACAGTCATTGCAATATTAAAAGCAGTTACTTTGACAGTCATAAGTACTCTTGCTCAACGAAATATGGGAGTAACAATGCACAATGCTAATGGTACCAAAAATCCTACTCCATAGAGCTAGACATCAACATTTCGGAGAGAATGATCAAGAAGTCATATCAATATCTCGTTAGCCTTAAAAATAAAGTGCTTCATCTCATAAAATATTTGCGCAATATGGCATATATATGGCACCTCAACAGTTGATCACGATATAGGACAGCATCTCGGTCCGGATCGTTAGTGTGTTTGCATCGGTCTATCCCACGGCCCCAGTGGAGCTACCACTGTCTATTGTGAGACACCTGTACCCCAACGCCCCAAGGTCAACCACTATGACCCTACGCTTAGTCTACTCGCACCAGCACAAAGGTGTTATTCAATCTCCTAGGCACACATCGCCTTTCTCAGTAAAGTCCAACAGACATCACATATGCATGACGACTCAATTTACATCATGTATGTGTATCAATTGCATGTTCCTTATAAATAATGCATCACATGCATATTCATCAACAACGTATTTCTCATGGAACATATCATAACGACAATATCATGTCACAATTTCATTAAGTACAAATCAACAAGTACTTAGTCCCACATGTGGACTCACAATAACATAGAACCAATTCTCAATATCAACATATATATATATATATAATTCAACACATACCACAATTTCACATTATGAATCCAACATTCCCAATGTACTAAGTCTTGATCAATTATGAGAATTTTGGGCCAAAGAGCCCTTCAAAACCGTGGCCCTCTTAATGTTTATCCCTAAATCAATTTCTTCCATCTCATTTTGAATTACTAATGTCTAAATTCTTAGTTCCCAAAGATGCATCAAAGCATTACTTGAACTCCAAAAATTCCTTTAGAGAACGTGGCCTCCCTAAGTCATTAAGGTTCTAAACCTTGTTCCATTTCATGCATCAATCTTTCAATACTCAATTATATAAGTCTTATTTTACACAAAATCAAATCCAACCCCTAAAAGTCATGGCCAAATCGTGGCCTCTCAATAGGGTAGTAAACCCTCAATTTTTTTTTGATTCATTAAATCTAACATTAACAAGCATTCAAAACCATCATTCAATCACTAATCTCAATCATGAATACATAGACATGAAAAACCATCAAATAAAGTAAGCATCCAATATGGATATCTCCATCAACAACCACACAAAGGTCTTCTCACCACCAATAATGCTTGAAGTGAGTAAATCTCCCTCTTACCTAAAGGAAGAACACGAAAATGGCATCCTATTTGGCTTCTTGGTGGTTCGATTTTGGGCCCTCCAAGAACCCTAGAAAACCAAACTCAAAGAATCAACACCAAGCTTTGAAAAAGATGAATCCTTGGTCACCAATGTGACCATGGAACACGAAAATGAAGAGAAGGAGAAATAAAAATGGAAGCTTTACCTTAAAGCCTCAAGCTTTGTTCTTGGAAGAATGGTGAAGAAGATGATGGATTTTGAAGATGTTCAAATAAGAAATGTAGAGAATGATGAGAGGAATGTAGAAATGGTGATAGTGAAGTGAGAAATTGAAAATGGTGATGGTCACCTATTGGGGTTGCAAAAACGTGAGGGTGAAGGAGAAGAAAAAGAGAGAAAATGGTGAAGAGTGAAAATGAATAGAGAGAAAGTGATAGATGAAAATGTGTAATGTTTTTGGGTGAGGAGTGTTAAGTGTAGGAAGCAATATTTTGCCTCCCCAAGGGCCACATTGCGGTGAAAATAGGAGAGAGAGGGGGGGGGGAGAATGGCTTCTCCAACAAGCCTAGGGTACTTTGGTCATTTGGTGGTCAAAGTTTCTCAAAGAAGTTTTGATTAAAATATATTATATTTGAATTAAAGTGGATTTGATTAGACATAAAGTGGATTACATTAGGATAATATGATAGGATTAATAACACATGCTATTATCCAATGGACAATTATTATAGTTGACAGAAGTTAGTATTAATTGTCCAAAGGATAAAAATCACGTAACGATTTATTATTTTATCAGATAAAATTCTCAAAAATGTGAAATCTCGTAAATCGTGTCCAGTCTCGATTTTAGTAAGATCCCCTATCGACGTTTCCACAGATCAAGATTCTCGGGAAAAATATCTCATTTTCCCAGCTCTGTTCAATTTGCACGCAAAATGAAGAATAATATTAAAATATTTCACGTTCTCAAAAAATTCTAGAAAATTGTTCAAAAATCACAAATATTATAAAATGAATATTTATAATAAAATAAATAAATTTTGGGGTGTTACAACTCTCCCCTTCAAATATAAATTTTGTCCTCGAAATTTTCATACCTTAGGATAACTGTGGGTATTACTCCTTCATCTTGTCCTCCAATTCCCATGTCGCATCTCCGGTTGTCTTGTTCTAGATTACCTTTACCAATGAGATGTCTTTTCCTCTAAGTTGCTTCATCCTTATATCCTCAATCCTTACAGGTGATGTTTCATAAGTCAAGTTTTCTTTTAATTGTACTGAGTCAGGTGCTATGACATGATCAGGGCTAGGAATGTATTTTCGAAGTTGTGCCACGTGAAAGACATTGTGGAGATTTGAAAGAAAAGGTGGTAAAGCTATCTAGTAAGCAACTGGACCTATCCGACAAAGAATTTGATAAGGTCTAAGGAATTTAGGAGTAAGCTTTCTAGACTTAAGAACTTGACCGACGCCAGTCGTAGGCGTGACTTTCAAAAACATATGCTCTCCTTCTTTAAATTCAAGAGGTTTTCTCTTTTGTCCGCATAGCTCTTTTGTCGACTTTGAGCCGTCCGCATCTTCTCCTGAATCATCTTGACTTTCTCAGTCGTTTGTTGTATGAGATCAGTTCCAACTGTAAGTCGCTCTCTGTCTTGATACCAATATAAAAGGTGTTCTGCACCTTCGTCCATACAGAGCCTCATAGGGAGCCATCCTTATGCTCGAATGATAACTATTGTTGTAGGTGAACTCTACCAATGGTAAAACTTTATCCCAACTTCTAGTTTGCTCCAACGCACAAGCTCTAAGCAAATCTTCTAATGATTGAATCGTTCTTTCCGATTGACCATCGGTTTATGGATGATATGCAGAACTTAAGCGTAACTTTGTTCCTATTGCTTCTTGAAGACTTTGCCAAAACTTTAACATAAATCTCAGATCTCTATCAGAAACAATACTTGTAGGTACACCATATAGTCTGACAATTTCACCGATATACAACTGAGTCAATTTCTCCAATGAATACCTTATGTTGATCGGCAAGAAATGTGCTGACTTTGTGAGTCGATCAACAATTACCCATATCGAATCGTATCATGTTCTGGTCTTTGGTAATCCAACAACAAAGTCCATCGCAATATTATCCCACTTCTATTCGGGAATAGATAAGGGTTGTAACATTCTTGACGGTCTTTGATGTTCAATCTTTGTTTTCTGACAAACCAGACAAGAAGATACACTTCTAGCAATATCTCTTTTCATTCCATGCCACCAAAATAACTTCTTCAAATCTTGGTACATCTTGGTCATTCCAGGGTGCATACTCAACTTACTTGTGTGAGCATGTTCAAGAATGTACTTCCTAAGCTCTTGATACTTAGGCACACAAACTCTGCATCTGAATCTTAAAATTCCATCGCTTCCTTCCTCTAATGTTGTTACACTGCCCTGCTTCACCAGCTCCCTTTCTTCTTGTAAGAACTTGTTAACTTTCTGCTTCTCTCGGATGTCATCCATTAACTCAGTTGAGATTATGACTATGTTCATGTAGATTTTGCCTGGCATTAATTTCACAAAAGACCATACGTCTCTGAATTGTTCTATCAAATACTTTTCTCTAATCATCATGGCAGAAACGTTAATCGTTTTCCTACTTAAGGCATCAGCCACAACATTGGCCTTTCCAGGGTGATACTGAAGTTGGAAATCATAATCTTTTAGGAATTCCAACCACCTTCGCAGTCTCATGTTTAACTCTTTTTGATCATATAAATACTTCAACCTTTTATGATCACTAAAGACATTGAATGTTATTCCATAAAGAAAATGTCTCCATATCTTCAAAGCAAATACAACAGTAGCTAATTCCAAGTCATGAGTTAGGTAGTTCTTCTCATGTACTCGCAGTTGCCTCGAAGCATAAACCACCACTTTTTCGCCTTGCATAAGCACACACCCTAATCCTTGATATGAAGCGTCACAGTATACTTCGAATGGTTCACTTGGATCAGGCAAAACTAACACTGGTGAAGTAGTTAGTCTCATTTTCAGCTCTTGAAAACTTTCTTCACAAGCATCTGTCCACTCGAAAGCTTGATTCTTCCTCGTGAGTTGAGTGAGAGGTCCGACAATCTTTGAGAACCCTTCAATAAACCTCCAGTAATATCCAGCTAATCCGACAAAGCTTCGAATTTCTGTCACTGTCTTCGGCCTTTCCTATTGCAGAACAGCTTCTACCTTTGACGGGTCTACAATAATTCCTTCCTTTGAGATCACATGGCCTAAAAACTTGACTCATCCAGCCAAAATCCACATTTGGATAACTTGGCATACAACTTTTTCTCTCTTAGAATCTGAAGGACTAAGCTGAGGTGTTCAACATGATCTTCCTGATTTCGAGAGTAGATCAGGATATCGTTAATGAAGATAACAACAAACCTGTCCAAATAAGGGCGAAAGATTCTATTCATATAGTCCATGAATATGGCAAGTGCATTCGTTATGCCAAATGGCATCACCAGGTACTCGTAGTGTCCATAACAAGTACGAAAAGTTATTTTGGGAATGTCTTCCACTTTTACTCTGATTTGATGGTAACCCGATTGCAAATCAATCTTAGAAAACACTGTTGCTCCCTTCAATCATCAAGTCATCTATCCTTAGAAGTGGATACTTATTCCTGACTGTGAGTTTGTTTAACTGACGGTAGTCCACAAACAATCGCAAAGTACATCCTTCTTCTTGACTAGTAGTACCGGTGCTCCCCAAGGCGATACGCTAGGTCTAACAAATTGCTTCTCCAAGAGTTCTTCCAATTGTTTCTTGAGTTCAACTAGCTCTGCTGGTGACATTCTGTAGGGCGCTATAGAAATAGGACCAGCTCCAGGTATAAGGTCAATGGTAAACTCGATCTCTCGCTCTGATGGTAAACTAGGTACATCTTCAGGAAAGACTTCAGGAAATTCTCGAACCACTGGAAATGTGTTCACATCTACCTCATTCTCGACTTTTAAAGAAGACAATAGCATGTATCCTTGAGCTCCTTTTTTCAAGAAAGCTTGAACTTGGTTGGCCATAAAAAATCTATAATTCTCATCCAAAGGGAAAACTATGATTTTTCTAGAACAATCTATCAGGACATGGTTAGAAGATAACCAATTCATTCTTAGGATTATGTCTAACTGGGAAAGTGGTAAACAGATCAAATCAACAGAAAAGATTCGACCTTCAACAATCAATGGACAATCCAAACAGACTTTGGTGGTAACAATAGGTTTAGCAACAGGGGTTAAAACAGTTAAATCAAAAGGTAAAGAAGACACAGGTAACTCAAGTCTTTTCACACAATCATAGGAAGTAAAAGAATGGGTTGCCCCAAATTCATACAGTACAGTTAAAAGATTACCCTCTATGAGACCTTCTCCTTGTATAAGATCTTCAGACTGAGAGGCTTCAGCACCACTCAGGGTGTAAACTCTACCTCCAGCCTGTGGTTTCATGGTTCTTGCAGTATTAACCGAAGGTTTAGCCTTTGTCTGATTGCAGTCACGAGAAACATGTCCGGCCTTCCGGCATCTGAAACAAATGATCCCTTTGATTGTGCAATCCCTCATGTAGTGCTTTTTCCCGCACTTTATGCATCTCAGCGTAAATGCCATAGTTTGACCAGTTCTACCCGGACTTCCTCCAGGACTTCTACCTTGTGGTCATTGCGGCTGATTTCCTGGTGGTCTTGAATAGGGCTTTTTTTGGTAGCGATTGATGTAACACCCTAATACAGATATCCAGATATATCCTAGATAGACAGAGATATATAAAAATAGCCAGTACTAGAGACGTCACTTCTATACTACATACAACATATATCTATAATCACAACTGAGTAATTATAGAAAGCCTTGAGAGATTGCGGAAAAACTTAAACTCATACATATATATATACAAACTTAGCCACCTGAGGCTTATTGTAATACATATAACATAAAACTTACAGAACAAACATAAACTTATTACATAAGTTCTGTCTACTTAAAGCAATAAAAACTATTCTAGTCTTCATGCTTTATCTTCTCATCCTTGGCAAGGTTTGCATCTCTACACTGCACCTTTATCTTTATCGGTACTGTACACGCATCTCGAACCTGCATCCGGATTTACATGGAATAGCAACTCGGGGTGAGAATTAACATTCTCAGTAAAAGCAATTCCAATACCAGTTCTCTATAACATTGTATATAACAAAATATATAACAAAAGCTATAATTCTAACTTAGGAGCTTTGTCCTCTTTTCTCATAACTTAGGAGTTTCCTCCTCTATTCTCATAACTTAGGAGTTTCCTCCCCTATTCTCTTAACTTAGGAGTTTCCTCCTCTTTTCTCTTAACTTAGGAGTTTCCTCCTCTTTTCTCTTAACTTAGGAGTTTCCTCCTCTTTTCTCATAACTTAAACACTTTCTAATAGTGTGATAACATTCAAGAGTGAACACACTGCTAATATATACAGCGCCCATACATCTGTACATACCAACAGTGACGGACAATGCCCATACAACTGTCCGTAAATGCAATGCTAATGATATGTAATGAATATGCCTAAGGAATCCTAAGTGCATGTGAATGAAATGCAAATGCAGAGTTTTGATTTGGAGCGAAGGAATTTGCTAGGAACTAGTCAGTATATCATCTAGTGGTAAATAGAGGAAACCTCATCCTCACCTTACACGTATCCTCGGCTCATTGAGAAATTCGGCTTCATCCTTGCTCAAAGAGCGTCTCTCGGATTTCCCACTTATCTCCTTAGGCCTTGGCACATCGAGACATCGGGGTTATGTCCTTCTCAAAGTCCTTCTGACACCCATCTATCTCCTTTTTGCCTTCATGATTAACATCAAAGGATACTCACTAGATCGATCCTACTTGACTAATTCATAGACTTTCGTACATACTTATATACTTAGTTCCTCTCGAGCTAAGCATATTCTAGTCTTCTTATGTTTACCCCTTGTGATGAGGAGAATCAGTAACCTCATACTATATGTAACCTTAGCACTTGGTTAGGAATACTTGTTCCCTTAGGAACTTCTCGATCCCTTACCTCCCGGCTGAATGACCTCACGTCATATAACGTTACATTCTCGTGTAAACACTACTAAACTATGTCTCTTACTTGTACCTAAACTTCACCTCATCACTCCTTTCTCTTAAGTGATCTCTAATGCAACCTTACGTTGCTTTGAGGTGTTAGGTACTTACCTTTGGCGAACCACTAATCTTGGTTGCCCTAAGGTCCTTTCTCTTCATCTTCACACTAGCTTAACTCTCTAGTGTGTGAAGAGCTCAGTGTTATGTTTATCTCTTACATAAACACCATCTTACTCTTTTCTATAGACTCAACTCATCCTAGTGAAAGAGTCTATCTTAGCTAATGCCTCATCTAACCTTGCTTAAGGAACTGAGAGCATTTCTCTAAAACTTTGCATAATTAACTCCACTTTATCTAAAGAGAGTAGTTCATGCATCTAACTTTCCTTTTCTATTACACTTCTGGTAGTAGCGTATACTACACTTGTGTGCTAACATACTTATTCTAAACTCAACTTCCATGCTTTACTTGCATCTAAGGAAGTATCTTCTCTTTATCTTGTACTTCTAACTCATCTTAACTTATACTTGAGTTGTTGTACATTTCTGTTCTACTTTCTGCTTATGACATCTTCTTAGTCATAATTCCTCTTCTTGTGTATTTAACAATGTACTAAGTCTCACTTAACTTGAGACTAAGTACCTAAACGTCCCCTCTGTGGAACTCATACACAATCTTATCTCCACTCATGTAATCTAACTCTAGAGTGGCTCTTACTTGCAACTCTTTGTTGCCTAAGCTTCTAGGTACCTTCCTAAGGTAATCCACTATTCTTGGATTTCCTAAGGTTCATACCTTTCTCATCATTCTCTACTAGAGTGAATACTATTATTCATCTCTATTGCACTATCTCATCACATCTTAAGTGATATCAGTTGCAACATTAAGTTGCCTAAAGTGCAATATCATTACTTAAAGCAAACCTTTCCTTTAGGATGCTTAAAAGCCTATGCTTTCTCATACTTGATGGATAGATATTTTCCACTTGAAAATATCCCATCTTGTGCCTTAACACACTTAGGAAACATGTCTTAATGATTCCCTTAACTATGGCACCTCAAAGCATCCAAAAACATCATTTTGGAGCTTCAGGATCTCATGCCGCGGACAAGATTTGCACGCCGCGGCGCCTTCTCTCGAGGGCTACTGCTGGGCTAATTTTTAACCTCACGCCGCGGCATTCCGGCGAAAACTCTGCGCCGCGCGGCGTGACTATCTCCACGCCGCGGCGCCATGAACCACAGTTCCCCGGTTCTCACTGACTTCAACAAGGGTTTGCTTTGCTCTATTGATCATTTCTCGCTGATTCCAAGCCATCTCAATCCAAATTCTAAGTAATTCTAAGTCCCTAATCAATTCTTTAACATTTAGGAACATCAATTACTCTCTTAAATCTCTTAATTTGGATTATGGCTAGAATTCTTCATTCTTTAACTTAAGGCTCACTTTGTGATTCAAGGGTCTTCTTTCTTAAGTTGATGTTATAGACAAGTCATAAATGACCCAAGGAACACTTCTATGCAAGCCAAACTCTTCTAACATCTCTAAAACTCAAATTAGCATATTATGTATCTATATGCATACATAGAGAATAGAGATGAATAAAAGCTCTAAACCCCTACCTCTTGAAGATTGAAGCCTTGAATCTTGAAGCTTGATCTTCCTCTTCCCTTCTTCTTCCCTTCTCTCCTCTTCCCTTTCTCTCTTTTCTTCTCGGTTTTCGGTTTCTCTTCTTCTCTGCCGAGGAGAACCAAATATAAAGGGGAAGGGACGTGCGAAAATTACGGAAAAGATTAATACTTGAAACTTCTATCTCTATGGATACCCGAATCATGCTAATTCGAGTTTCCTGCTTCCAACAACCTTAGAATAAATCATAAGATTCATCTAAGTTGTTGTTTCTCTTTTCTCATTATTTTCTATATCTCTAGGGATCAATCGGCATTAAAAGCACAACTTTGTATGCCTAAAAATACCAAACTGACTCTGATTCTCTTGAAACTTTTACCACATCTTATTTGGCTTATTTGTGACCTAGAAATAAACTCTATGTTTATTTCTCTTAACTTAGCAACTTATGCTATTATCTGAGTCATTTTAAGCCATTTTACAACTTTTATGTTGCAAATAAGTGCCTAAATGAACTCAGATTGTCACAAAACTTGACTGACATGCTAAACAAGTTAAATGCTACCTTTCGTAACCATTTACCAGTCTAACATGTACTTAAGGGTATTACAATTGACATTACTGCTTCCTCCTCTTTGGGACCGAAAATGTCCAAAGTTGTGGTTCCTCTTGTCTCGCACTTAGTCTAAGTCTTCCACCCAACGACACGTGTCAAGCAATTCTGAAAACTAACTGATCTTCAATGTTATAACAACTCTTTTCACATCATGCCTTAAACCTTCCTTGAACTTCTGACATTTCAACGCTTTGTTCGGTTGGTGTTGAAAATAAGTTAAGAACCTCGACAAGCTCTCAAATTTTGCAGCATACTCACTTACAGTCATATTTCCTTACCACAAACCAAGAAACTCCATCTCCTTAGCATGTCTGGCACTTTCCAGGAAATATTTATTTAAGAATTTCTCCTTGAATACCACCCAAGTAATTTCTCGACCATCTGTCTCCAGCAATCTCTGTTCTCCAGTCCACTAATCCTTTGCATCTCCAACCAGCATAAACGTAGCATAAGTCACCTTCTTGTCATTAGCACAGTTCATACCAGTGAATATCTTCTCCAGTTCCTTGATCCACAAAGTAGCCTCCTCAGGATCAAATTCTCCTTTAAATTGTGAAGGATTAGTGCGACAAAATTTCGCCAAGTTTTGGGCATCAGCGGTGGCTTCAAGTTATTGTGCAGTCCTTTCTTACTGTTGAGCAGTCTACTGGTTCTATTGCAGCATAGCCTCAGCCATCTTTTGAATTGCCTTAATCGCTGCAGTCATGTCTCCTTTTCGAGCTATAATTCTCTTTCAAGTCAAACTATACAAAACACAGGAAAAAGTCAGATGTATCCCTTCGGAATACCAAACACAGAGAATCACACAGCACAAACAAGATAGTCCAAAACCACAAGACCCAAAAGAAAACTTAACCCAAGGCTCTAATACTAAGACAGTGTAACGCCCCTTTTTCTAGGAGAAGAGGAAGTGTCACACCATAGTAATGCAAAATAACACCCTAAAAGTTATTTATTTTATTATAAATATTCATTTTATAATATTTGTGATTTTTGAAAAAAAATTTGGATTTTTTTGAGAACGCAAAATATTTTAATATTATTCCTCATTTTGCATGCAAATTGAACAGAGTCGGGAAAATGAGACATTTTTCTTGAGAACCTTGATATGTGAAAACGTCGATGGGAGATCTTATTAAACCTGAGGTAGGACACGGTTTACGAGATTTCACATTTTTTGAGAATTTTATCTGATAAAATAATAAATCACTGTGATTTTTATCCGCTAAACAATTAATACTGACTTCTGTCAACTGCAACAATTGTCCATTGGATAATAGCATGTGTTATAAATCCTATCACATTATCCTAATGCAATCCACTTTATGTCTAATCAAATCCACTTTAATTCAAATATAATATATTTTAATCAAAACTTCTTTGAGAAGCTTTGACCATCAAATGACCAAATTGTCCCAAGCTTGTTGAAGAAGCCACTCAACCTCTCCTCTCTCTCCTATTGCAGCAGCAATATGCCCTAGGGGAAGCAAAATTTTGCTTCCCACACTTAACACTCCTTGTAACACCCCAAACTTTATTTATTTTATAATAAATATTCATTTCATAATATTTGTGATTTTTTAGAAATTTTTTGGATTTTTTTGAGAACGCGAAATATTTTAATATATTTTTCGTTTTACGTGCACATTGGGCAGAGTAGGAAAAATGACTGTAACGTTTCGAAAGTTAGAAAATTTTATGACGAATAGTCGTTTATGATTTTTGGGAATTTTTTAGAATTTTTTCGGAAATGTCGAATATTTTAATATATTCCTCATTTTGCATGCACATTGAGCGGAGCTGGAAAAATGAGATGTTTTTCCCGAGAACCTTGATCTGTGGAAACATTAACGGGAATCTTACTAAACCTGAGACTGGACACGGTTTATGAGATTTCATGTTTTTCGAGAAAATCTCAAACAGATAAAATAATAAAACACTGCGAAAAATTTATCTGTCAAATTAATTAATATTGACTTCTGTCGACTGTAACTATTATCCATTGAATAATAGTATGTATTAAAAATCCTATCACATTATCCTAATGCAGTCTACTTTATGTCTAATCAACTCACTTTAATTCAAATTTAATGTATTATAATCAAAGTTTCTTTGAGAAGCTTTGACCAACTAAAGGCTACAATGCCCTTGGCTTGTCAAGGAAGCCACAAATTCCCTCTCTTTTCTCTCTCAATGCCGCGACTAACCTTGGCCCAAGGGGGGAAAAATTTTCACTCATTCACTTAAACTAAACACTCCAAACCATCTCACTTCTAACCTAATTACTTATTTCTCTAAAAACATCTTCTTCTTCCTTTCTCCTCCTTCTCTCTACACTCCACCATTGCTGCGGTTTGCAGCCCCTCACTCCACCATTTTCTTCACTTCTTCTCTCCACTAAACACATTTCTACACTCATCTTCATCTCCTCTACAACTTTCATTCACAAAGTTTCTCCAAAATCCAACCTTTTCTCCATTGTCTTACAAGGTAAAGATTCAATCTTTAAGAATCTTTAGAGCCTTGAAACCAAATTCACCAAGAGCTAAAGGGAGGTCATTTTCGTTTTCTCCTTTAGGTAAGAGGGAGACTACTCACTTCAACCAATTTTGGTGGTGAGGGAACCATTGTATGTTCATGTATTTTGTGATTTTTGTTTATTTATGTGTTCTTGAATTTGACCAATGTTTGATTTATGATTTTGAATGGATTGTAAGTGTTAAATGAGCATGATCATGTTAGGGTTGTTAAATGGGAAATGTGGAGTTCCTTTCCCTAATATGGAAGCCACGGTTTTGAGAAGATTTTGGCTTGGAAATGGATTTCTTGTACATAATTAATTGAAGCTATGAAATTAAAGATTTAATGTTAATGTTGGAATTTTGAGATAAAAAATTTTAAGGGATTGATAACCCAATTTAAAGCCACGGTTTAACCCTAATAAACAAGGGAATGGATGGACCTTGATGAACAAAAATTTAAGTGGACTAATATTAATAAAATTAATGCATATAAATGGAAAGAAATGTTGGACTTGAAGACCTAATGATGGCCACGGTTTTGGCTTAGACAAGAAGGGAATGGATTGACCTTGATGAACTAGAATTTAAGTAAATGGATATTAAGGAAACTAATACACAAAAATGGAAAGAAACATAGGACCTTGAAGACCATGAAGGCTACGGCTTTTAGAGACAAAACTAGGGGTAATTGAAACCTTGATAAATCTTTGGAGACTTATGAATTTAGAAACATGCATAACTCTTAATCAAGTAGAAGAATTAAATTAGATAATAACCCTTAGAGGGCCACGGTTTTGAAGGGGCAAATTGCCTAAAATTTGTCATACTTAATCAAGCATAAGACTTTGAGAAAGTAAATTCATAATGTGGATTTGTGATAGTGGATAAACACTTGAAATATATGTTGGCATGGAAATTAATTCTATGCTATCGAGGACTCCTATATGGGCAAAACACTTGTTGATATGTACTTATGAGTATTTATGAACTATGCATGATTATATATGGATAATGAGAATACCATGATATGGTGATATTGAGAAATGAATATGTATGTGTACATGTATGTTTATGTACCATAGTGATATGATTATGATGAACATACATGATTTGACATTGCGTCATCATACATATGCGTTGTCCGTTGGACATTGTTGTAAAGGCTATGTGTGCCTATGAGTTTGAATAACACCTTTGTGCGGGTGCGAATAGACTAAGCATAGGTGTCATATGTTGTTGACCCTGAGGGCGTCGGGGTATGGATATCTCACAATAGACAGTGGTAGCTCCACTGGGGCCGTGGGATAGACCAATGCGACACACCGACGATCCTGACTAGGACGCTATCCTATATCGCGATCAACTGTTGAGGTGCCACGTATAAGCCATTGCGCAAACATTTTTATGAGATAAAGCACGCTGTATTTTTAAGGCTAACGATATACTGGCTTTACTCCTTGATTATTCACTCCAAAAATGTTTATGTCTAACTCCATGGAGTAGGAATTTTTGGTACCCTTTTTTGCATTGTGAATTATCAGTCACATGATTCATTGAGCATGAGCATTTATAATCGTAAAATATGTTTACTATTACATTTGCAAGAACTATTGGATTTCTAAACTGTTGATACCATTTGTTTGCTGTTAATAATACTTGTTGTTATAGATTGTTATTTTGCACTTACCGTTGACTTCTATTGTTACTGTAATTAAATGTATGAATTGTGTTATATATGGGCATCCAACGCCGTTCTGTTTTGTTGCTGCCATCTTGGTATTGAAAGCTGGGTGTCTCACCTCTTTCTATAATTCTTTTATTTTTATATTATGGTTGGATCGTGCGATTTTGAGAAGACGTTCGTGAGGAAGACAAGGAAGCTCTTGAGTTTCCGAGGTTCTGGCCAGACTACGATTGAAGCTAATTAAGGATGTCATCGAGCCCTCGTGGATTCTTTGGCTATGTTCGGATCACATTTCACGGAGGCCCTGACTGCTGGCACATTAATGTGCAGATGGACCGCTGTGTGTACCATGGGGAGTTGACGATGTCCTTAGCATGGGGTCGTTACGATGCCTCTAGTTTTTTATTTCCATGCTTTTGTCTGGTTGGAGTTTTACATGCCCGCTAGGGACATGTGGGCTGATATGTACTACACCCCACGTGATGACTCCTTTTTGTCCACTACTTGAGCTCCTACCCGTTGCTCTGTCGCTCCGATGGATGTTTCCTCGGACGAAGAGGACCCCGAGGAGGACCCAACTACGGTCCCTTCTCGTCAGTCATAGGAGCTGATACTATTGGTAGCTACTGATGACTAACCGTCTGTCTTTTTGGGATGCCTAATGTTTTGCTGTACATGCTGGGGTATATTTGTTTATCTTTGGGTGGGTACATATTTTGCTTTTGCTTTTTAGTATATGTTGGAATGTAATTAAGTAGGCTTATAAATATATATATATATTGTGTATGGCTCACTTTACGTTGTTAAACTTTGCTTATTGCAACTATTTTATTTATGATTTCTATACGTGATGGATTTCAACTTAATCTCCGAACGCCACTTGGTAATGATTTATAATTTTAACAATCACAAAAAAAAATATGGTGACATTTTTAAAGGAACTTAAATCATAATAAAAGGAATCGGGACTACGAGCTTTAAAAACAACCACTATTTTTTGTAATTTAAATTAATTCAATTTTTTTATTTAATAGTATTATAGCTATAGTGCGACGTCCCTTCTTCGCGGCAATTTATAGAAAAAAGGGTGTTACACTATCTTGGTATCAGAGCTCCTTGTTTATGTTTTCTTTTAGGTCATGTGGTTTTGGACTGTCTTGTTTGTGCTATGTGATTCTCTGTGATTCTTTGTGTTTGGTATTCCTCAAGGATACATCTGACATTTCTCTATATTTTGTGTAGTTTGATTTGAAAGAAACTATGGCTCACAGAGGTGATATGGCTGTTGCGATAGAAGTGATACAGAAAATGGCAGAAGCAATGTTACAACAAAATCAGTAAACGGCTTAACAATAAGTGAGAGCTGCACAACAGCTGGAAGCTATAGCTGATACTCAGAACTTAGAGGGATTTCGTCATGCTAACCCTCCACAGTTTAAAGGAGAATTTGATCCAGAGAAAGCTACACTTTGGATCCAAGAGCTAGAGAAGATATTTGCTAGCATGAACTGTGCCAATGACCGAAAGGTGACCTATGCTGCATTTATGCTAATAGGAGATGTTGAATACTGGTGGACCGGAGAGCAAAGATTGCTGCAAGCTGAAAATAGGGTGATAACTTGGGAAGTATTCAAGGAAAGGTTCTTGAACAAGTATTTCCTTGAAAGTGCTAGACACGCAACGGAAATAGAATTTCTGAGTTTGCGGCAGGGAGGTATGACTGTGAGCGAATATGCTGCTAAGTTTGAGAGCTTGTCGAGGTTCTCAACTTACTTCTAACACCAACCTAATGAAGCTTGGAAGTGCCGAAAATTTGAAGAAGGCCTGAGACATGACGTGAAAAGAGCCGTCATAACTCTGAAGATTACTCAATTTTCTGAGCTACTCGATACATGTTGCCGGGTGGAAAGTATGGACCAGGCACATGAGGCGAGAAACAGAAACTTTGGGCCAATTCGGTCCCAAAGAGGAGGAAGCAGTGGTGCTGGTCGTTATCAGAAGAAACCCTATTCCAGACCATCTGGAAATCAACAGCAAAGACCACTGGGTGGAAGTCCAACTGGAAGTCCAGGAAGGACAGGACAGAATGCAGCATCTACGCCGAGGTGCATGAAGTGTGGAAAGGAGCACCACACCAGAGACTGCACTATCAAAGGGATCATTTGCTTTAGGTGCGGAAAATCGGGACATGTTTCCCGTGACTGTAATCAAGCCAAGGCGGAACCTTCCGTTAATGCTGCTAGAACCACCAAACCACAGACTGGAGGTCGGGTTTATACCCTGAGCGTTGCTGAGGCCTCCGAATCCAAAGATCTTATACAAGGGGAAGGTCTCATTGAAGGTAATCTTTTAATTATACTGTATGAGTCTGGTGCAACTCATTCTTTCATTGCATATGACTGTGTGAAAAGACTTGGGTTGCCTGTGTCTTCTTTACCTTTTGATTTGACTGTTTCCACTCGAACTGCTAAACTCGTTGTCACTGCCAAAGTTTGTTTAAATTGCTCATTGATTGTTGAAGGTCGAATCTTTTCTGTCGATTTGATCTGTTTGCCCTTATCTCAATTAGATGTGATCTCAGGGATGGAGTGGTTA
This sequence comes from Ormosia emarginata, assembly GCA_029884605.1. Taxonomy (NCBI): domain Eukaryota; kingdom Viridiplantae; phylum Streptophyta; class Magnoliopsida; order Fabales; family Fabaceae; genus Ormosia; species Ormosia emarginata. The sequence continues at coordinate 16,483,890 of JAQQTP010000074.1, read as the reverse complement.
TCTGCTAACCATGTCCTATTAGATTGTTCTAGAAAAACAATAGTTTTCCTTTTGGATGAGAATTCTGGATTTGTGACTGCCAACCAAGCGAAAGCTTTCTTGAACGAAGGAGCTTGGGGATACATGTTGTTATCTTCTTTGAAGGTCAAGAATGAAGTAGATGTGGACGCGATCTCTGTAGTCCGAGAGTTCCCTGAAGTTTTCCCCGAAGATGCACCTGGCTTGCCACTGGAAAGAGAGATCGAATTTGCTATTGACTTGGTGCCAGGAGCTAGCCCTATTTCCATAGCACCTTACCGTATGGCGCTAGCTGAGCTCAAGAAGCAATTGGAAGGGCTTTTGGAGCAGCAATTCGTGAGACCAAGTGTATCACCTTGGGGAGCACCAGTGTTGCTGGTCAAGAAGAAGGATAGTACTTCGAGATTGTGTGTGGATTATCATCAATTGAACAGAGTCACGATCAAGAACAAGTACCCACTGCCGAGGATAGATGACTTCATAGACCAATTGAAGTGAGCAGCGGTGTTTTCCAAAATTGATTTGCGATCAGGTTACCACCAGATTAGAGTGAAAGTGGAAGATATTCTCAAAACGACTTCTCGTACTCGTTATGGACACTACGAGTATTTGGTAATGCCTTTTGGTGTGACTAATGCACCTGCTGTCTTTATGGACTATATGAATAGGATCTTTCATCCTTATTTGGACAAATTCATCGTTGTTTTCATCGACGACATCGTGATCTATTCACAGAATCAGGAGGATTATGTTGAACATCTCAGGATGGTTCTTCATATTCTGAAGGAGAAAGAGTTGTACGCTAAATTGTCCAAGTGTGAGTTTTTGATGGATGAAGTGAAGTTCTTGGGGCACGTCATTTCAAAGGAAGGAATTATTGTTGATCCTTCGAAGGTAGAAGCTGTGCTACAATGGGAAAGGCCGACAACGGTAACAGAAATCCGAAGCTTTGTCGGATTAGCCAAATATTACCAGAGGTTCATTGAAGGATTTTCTAAAATCACCGGACCACTCACTCAACTCACCAGAAAGAATCAGGCTTTTGAATGAACAGATGCTTACGAAGAAAGTTTCCAAGAGCTGAAAAGAAGACTGACTACTTCACCCGTGTTAGTTCTGCCTAATCCAAACGAACCATTTAAGGTGTACTGTGACGCTTCATATCAAGGATTGGGATGCGTTCTTATGCAAGGTGGAAAAGTAGTGGCTTATGCCTCAAGACAATTACGAGTGCATGAGAAGAACTACCCAACGCATGATTTGGGGTTAGCTGCCGTGGTGTTTGCTTTGAAGATATGGAGGCATTATCTATATGGAGCAACTTTCAACATCTTTAGTGACCACAAGAGTTTGAAGTACCTGTAAGATCAGAAAAAGCTAAACATGCGACAACGAAGATGGTTAGAATCCCTGAAAGACTATGACTTCCAACTTCAATATCACCCTGGGAAGGCGAATGTCGTGGCTGATGCTTTGAGTAGGAAAGTAGTTAGTGTTTCTGCCATGATGATTAGGGAGAAAGACTTGATAGAACAATTTCGAGACATATGGTCTTTTATGGAGTTAACGCCGGGAAAAATCTGCATGAACATGGTCACGATTTCAAATGACTTGCTGGAAGATATCCGAGAAAGGCAGAAAGAGGATAAGTTCTTGCAAGAGGAAAGAGAATTGATAAGGCAGGGCAATGTATCAACATTGGAAGAAGGAAGTGATGGGATTTTAAGATTCCAAGGTAGAGTATGTGTGCCTAAAGATGAGGAACTTAGGAAGTACATACTAGAACATGCTCATACGAGTCAGTTAAGTATGTACCCTGGAATGACCAAAATGTACCAAGATTTAAAGAAGTTATTTTGGTGGCATGGAATGAAAAGAGATATCGCAAGATGCGTATCATCTTGTTTGGTTTGTCAAAAGACAAAGATTGAACATCAACGACCGTTAGGATTTTTATAACCCTTGTCTATTCCCAAATGGAAATGGGATAACATTGCCATGGACTTTGTTGTTGGATTGCCAAGAACGAAAAGAGGTCATGATTCAATATGGGTAATCGTGGATAGACTCACAAAGTCAGTGCACTTTTTGCCGATTAACATCAAATATCCATTGGAGAAGTTGACTCAGTTGTACATCGGCGAAATTGTCAGACTTCACGGTGTACCTACAAGTATTATTTCTGACCAAGATTCGAGATTTACGTCGAAGTTTTGGCAGAGTCTTCAAGGATCAATGGGGACGAAGTTACGGTTGAGTTCTGCATACCATCCTCAGATGGACGGACAATCGGAAAGAACAATCCAATCATTAGAAGAGTTGCTGAGAGCTTGTGCTATAGAGCAGACTGGATGTTGGGATGAAATCTTACCATTGGTAGAATTCACCTACAACAACAGTTATCATTCAAGCATAGGGATGGCACCCTATGAGGCTCTATATGGACAAAGGTGTCGAACACCTCTATGTTGGTATCAAGATGGGGAGCGACTTACAGTTGGACCTGATCTCATTCAACAGACAACCGAGAAAGTCAAAATGATTCAGGAGAAAATGAGGACAACCCAGAGTCGACAAAAGAGCTATACGGACAAAAGAAGAAAGCTTCTTGAATTTGAAGAAGGTGAGCATGTATTTCTGAAAGTCACGCCTATGACTGGGGTCGGTCAGGTTCTCAAATCTAGAAAGCTCACTCCAAAATTCCTTGGACCATATCAAATTCTTCATCGAATAGGTCCTGTTGCTTATCAAATAGCCTTACCCCCTTTCCTTTCAAATCTCCATAATGTTTTTCATGTGTCACAACTCCGAAAATATATTCCAAATCATGATCATGTCATTGCACCTAATTCGGTACAATTAAAGAAGAACTTGACTTATGAATCAACTCCTATAAGGGTTGAGGATAGGAGAGTGAAGCAACTCAGGGGAAAAGACATTTCATTGGTGAAAGTAATTTGGAACGAAACGACTGGAGATGCGACTTGGAAACTAAAGGACAAAATGAAGGAGCAATACCCATAATTATTTTAAGGTATGAAAATTTCGAGGATGAAATTCTTATTTGTTGAGGAGTGTTGTAACACCCCAAACTTTATTTATTTTATTATAAATATTCATTTCATAATATTTGTGATTTTTTGAAATTTTTTTAGATTTTTCTGAGAATGCAGAATATTTTAATATATTTTTCGTTTTGCGTACACATTGGGCAGAGTCGGGAAAATGACTGTAACGTTCCGAAAGTTAGAAAATTTTATGATGAATAGTCGTTTTATAATATTTGTGATTGTTGGAAATTTTCTGGAATTTTTCCAGAAACATCGAATATTTTAATATATTCCTCGTTTTACGAGTGCATTGAGTGGAGCTGGGAAAATAAGATATTTTTTTTGAGAACCTTGATCTGTGGAAATGTCGATGGAGGATCTTACTAAACCCGAGGCTGGACATAGTTTACGAGGTTTCATGTTTTTCGAGAAAATCTCAAACAGATAAAATAATAAAACACTATAAAAAACTTATCTGTCAGATTAATTAATACTGACTTCTATCGACTGTAACTATTATCCATTGGATAATAGTATGTTTTAAAATTCCTATCACATTATCCTAATGCAATCTACTTTATGTCTAATCAACTCACTTTAATTCAAATTTAATGTATTATAATCAAAGCTTCTTTGAGAAGCTTTGACCTACTAAAGACTACAATGCCCTTGGCTTGTCAAGGAAGCGACAAATTCCCTATCTTCTCTCTCTCAATGCCGCGGTTAACCTTGGCCCAAGGGGGGAAATTTTCACTCATTCACTTAACTTAAACACTCCAAACTATCTCACTTCTAACCTAATTACTTATCTCTCTAAAAACATCACCTTCTTCCTTTCTCCTCCTTCTCTCTACACTCCACCATTGTTGTGGTTTGCAGCCCCTCACTCCACTATTTTCTTCACTTCTTCTCTCCACTAAACACATTTCTACACTCATCTTCATCTCCTCTACAACTTTCATTCACAAAGTTTCTCCAAAATCCAACCTTTTCTCCATTGTCTTCCAAGGTAAAGATTCAAGCTTTAAGAACTTTGGAGCCTTGAAACCGAATTCACCAAGAGCTAAAGGGAGGTCATTTTCATTTTCTCCTTTACGTAAGAGGGAGACTACTCACTTCAACCAATTTTGGTGGTGAGGGAACCATTGTATGTTCATGTATTTTGTGATTTTTGTTTATTTATGTGTTCTTGAATTTGACCATTGTTTGATTTGTGATTTTGAATGGATTGTAAGTGTTAAATGAGCTTGATCATGTTAGGGTTATTAAATGGGAAATGTGGAGTTCCTTACCCTAACATGGAAGCCACGGTTTTGAGAAGATTTTGGCTTGGAAATTGGTTTCTTGTACATAATTAATTGAAGCTATGAAATTCAAGATTTAATGTTAATGTTGGAATTTTGAGATAAGAAATTTTAAGGGATTGTTAAGCCAATTTAAAGTCGTGGTTTTGACCCTAATAAACAAGGGAATGGATTGACCTTGATGAACAAAAATTTAAGTGGACTAATATTAATAAAATTAATGCATATAAATGGAAAGAAATGTTGGACTTGAAGACCTAATGATGGCCACGGTTTTGGCTTAGACAAGAAGGGAATGGATTGACCTTGATGAACTAGAATTTAAGTAAATGGATACTAAGGAAACTAATACATAAAAATGGAAAGAAACATAGGACCTTGAAGACCATGAAGGCTACGGCTTTTAGAGACAAAACTAGGGGTAATTGAAATCTTGATAAATCTTTGGAGACTTAAGAATTTAGAGACATGCATTACTCTTAATCAAGTGGAAGAATTAAATTGGATAATAACCCTTAGAGGGCCCTAGTTTTGAAAGGGCAAATTGCCTAAAATTTGTCATACTTAATCAAGCATAAGACTTTAAGAAAGTAAATTCATAATATGGATTTATGATAGTGGATAAAAATTTGAAATATATGTTGGCATAGAAATTAATTCTATGATATCGAGGACTCCTATGTGGGCAAAACACTTGTTGACATGTACTTGTGAGAATTTATGAGCTATGCATGATTATATATGGATAATGAGAATACCATGATATGGTGATATTGAGAAATGAATATGTATGTGTACATGTATGTTTATGTACCATAGTGATATGATTATGATGAGCATACATGTATGTTGTCCATTGGACATTATTGCAAAGGCTATGTGTGCCTAGGAGTTTGAATAACACCTTTGTGAAGGTGCGAATAGACTAAGCATAAGTGTCATATGTTGTTGACCTTGGGGGCATCGGGGTGTGGTTGTCTCACAATAGACAGTGGTAGCTCCACTGGGGCCGTGGGATAAACCAATGTGACACATCGACGATCCTGATTGGGACATTGTCCTATATCACAATCAATTGTTGAGGTGCCACGTATAAGCCATTGCGCAAACATTTTTATGAGATAAAGCACACTGTATTTTTAAGGCTAACGATATGCTGGCATTACTCCTTGATCATTCACTCTGAAATTGTTTATGTCTAGCTCCATATAGTAGGAATTTTTGGTACCCTTTTTGCATTGTGTATTGTCAGTCACATGATTCATTGAGCATGAACATTTATAATCGTAAAATATGTTTACTATTACATTTGCAAGAACTATTGAATTTCTGAACTATTGATACCATTTGTCTGCTGTTAATAATACTTGTTGTTATAAGTTATTATTTTGCACTTATTGTTGACTTCTATTGTTATTGTAATTAAATGTATGAACTGTGTTATATGTGGGCGTCTAGCACCGTTCTGTTTTCTTGCTGCCATTTTGGTATTGAAAGTTGGGTGTCTCACCTCTTTCTGTAATTCTTTTATTTTTATATTCTGGTTAGATCGTGTGATTTTGAGAAGACATTTGTGAGGAAGACAAGGAAGCTCCTGAGTTTCCGGGCTTTTGGCCAGACTACGATTGAAGCTGATTGAGGATGTCATCGCGCCCTCGTGGATTCTTTGGCTATGTATGAATCACATTTCACGAAGGCCCTAACTGCTGGCACATTAATGTGCAGACAGACCGCTGTGTGTACCATGGGGAGTTGGCAGTGTCCTTAGCATGGGGTCGTTACGACGCCTCTATTTTTTATTTCCATGCTTTTCTTCGGTTGGAGTTTTACATGCCTGTTAGGGACATGTGGGCTGATATGTACTACACCCCACGTGGTGACTCCTTTTTGTCCACTGCTCGGGCTCTTGCCCATTGCCCTGTCGCTCCGATGGATGTTTCCTCGGACGAAGAGGATCTCGAGGAGGACCCGGCTACGGTCCTTTCTCGTCAGTCATAGGAGTTGATACTATTGATAGCTACTGATGGCTAACCATCTATCTTTTTAGGAAGCCTAATGTTTTGTTGTACATGCTGGGGTATATTTGTATATCTTTGGGTGGGTACATATTTTACTTTTTGGTATATGTTGGAATATAATTAAACAGGCTTATAAATAATATATATATATATATATATATATATATATATATATATATTGTGTATGGTTCATTTTACGTTGTTAAACTTTACTTATTGCAATTGTTTTATTTATGATTTCTATACGTGATGGATTTCAACTTAACTCTCCCAACGCCACTTGGTAATGATTTATAATTTTAACAAACAAAAAAAATATGGTGACATTTTTAAAGGAACTTAAATCATAATAAAAGGAATCGGGACTACGAGCTTTAAAAACAACCACTATTTTCTGCAATTTAAATTAATTTTTATTTATTTCATAGTATTATAGCTATAGTGCGACGTCCCTTCTTCGCGGCTGTTTATAGAAAAAAGGGCGTTACACTCCTCACCTAAAAACATCACACATTTTTATCTATCACTTTCTCTCTCTTTATTTTCACTCTTCACCATTTTCTCTCTTCTTCTTCTCCTTCACCCTCACGGTTTTTGCAGCCCCAATAGGTGACCATCACCATTTTCATTTTCTCACTTCACCATCACCATTTCTACATTCCTCTCATCATTCTCTACATTTCCTATTTGAAAATCTTCTTCAAAATCCACCATCTTCTTCACCATTTTTCTAAGAACAAAGCTTGAGGCTTTAAGGTAAAGCTTCCATTTTTCTTTCTCCTTCTCTTCATTTTTGTGTTCCATGGTCACATTGGTGACCAAAGATTCATCTTTTCCAAGCTTGGTTGTTGATTCTTTGAACTTGATTTTTAGGGTTTGGAGAGCCAAAACCGAATCCACCAAGAAGCCAACTAGGAGGCCATTTTCGTGTTCTTCCTTTAGGTAAGAGGGAGATTTACTCACTTCAACCATTATTGGTGGTGAAAAGACCTTTGTGTGGTTGTTGATGGAGATCTCCATATTGGATGCTTACTGCATTTGATGGTTTTTCATGTCTATGTATTCTTGATTGAGATTAGTGATTGAATGATGGTTTTGAATGCTTGTTAATGTTAGTTTTAATGAATGAAAAATTTGAGGGTTTACTGCCCTATTGAGAGGCCACGGTTTGGCTATGAATTTTAAGGGTTGGATTTGATTTTGTGTAAAATAAGACTTATGTAATTGAGTATTGAAAGATTGATGCATGAAATGGAACAAGGTTTAGAACCTTAATGACTTAGGGAGGCCACAACCTCTAAAGGAATTTTTGGAGTTCAAGTGATGCTTTGATGCATCCTTGGGAACTAAGAATTTAGACATTAGTAATTCATAATGAGATGGAAGAAATTGATTGAGGAATGAATATTAAGAGGGCCACGGTTTTAAAGGGCTCCTTAGCCCAAAATTCTCATAATTGATCAAGACTTAGTACATTGAGAGTGTTGGATTCATAATGTGAAATTGTGGTATGTGTTGAAACACATATATATATGTTGATATTGAGGATTTGTTTTATGCTATTGTGAGTCCATATGTGGAATTAAGTACTTGTGAATTGTACTTGATGAAATTGTGGCATGATATTGTTGAGAATTGTCTATATACCATTATAATATGTTTCATGAGAAATACTTGTTGATGAATATGCATGTGTTGCATTGTTTATGAGGAACATATCATTAATACATATACATGATGTAAATTGAGTCATCATGCATATGTGATGTCTGTTGGACTTTATTGAGATAGGCGATGTATGCCTAGGAGATTGAATAACACCTTTGTGCGGGTACAAGTAGACTAAGCGTAGGGTCATAGTGGTTGACCTTGGGGGCGTCGGGGTGCAGGTGTTCATAATAGACAGTGGTAGCTCCACTGGGGCCTTGGGATAGACCGATGCAAACACACCGACGATCCGGACCAAGACGCTATCCTATATCATGATCAACTGTTGAGGTGCCATATATAAGCCATATTGCGCAAATATTTTTATGAGATGAAGCACTTTATTTTTAAGGCTAACGAGATACTGGCGTGACTCCTTAATCATTCTCTCTGAAATGTTTATGTCTAGCTCCATGGAGTAGGATTTTTGGTACCATAATACATTGTGCACTGTCTATTGTCAGTCTCATATTTCATTGAGCATGAGTACTTATGACTGTTGAATTATCTGCTTTTACTGTTGATATAATTATCTGATTCAATAAATTATTTACTGCCCGAGATTCTGTTGTTATTTCTCTTTTATTGCTTACTTGATTATTACTGTCGATAATTGTATGTGTTGTAATGTTATGTGGGCATCCAGCGCCGTTTTGTTTTCTTACTCCCGTATTGGTAATGAAAGTTGGGTGTCTCACCTCTTTTCTGTATATCTGTACTTTTGTTTTAAATTATGTGATTCTGAGAAGATGCTCGTGAGGAAGAAAAGGAAGCACCTGAGTTTCCTGGCTTCTGGCCCGATTACGACTAGTGTTGATTGAAGATGTCTTCACGTCTGCGCCGATTCTTGGGTTACGCAAGGATGACCTTTCACGGTGGTCCTGACTACTGGCACATAAACTTGAGCACGGACCGTTGCATCTATCATGGGGAGCTGACTGTGTCTTTAGCCTGGGGTCACTATGACCCGCCTGTCTTTGATTTTATAGCTTTTGTCTATTTAGAGTTTTACCTGCCTGTTAGAGATTTGTAGGATGACCTTTATTATACCCCACAAGAGGACTCTTTCCTCTCCACTGCTTGAGCTTCTACTCGAAATTTGGTCGCTCCGATGGCGATTTCATCGGATGAGGAGGACCCTGCTACGGTCCCTTCTCGTCAGTCTTAGGGGGCTGATAGTGTCGATGGCTACTGATCGCTATCCGTTTATCTTTTTAGGAAGCCTGACGTTTTGCTAATTTGATGGGATGTATATTTTGTAAACATCTTGGGTAGGTAAAGCCTTTTACTTTTTGTATATTTTGATGATGTAACTAAACAGGCTTGATGCATATAATATTATATATATAATGTGAATGATTGATTTTCAATTCCATGTCAATTTCCATTGTATCTACAATTATCATTACCCCTTCAAATAATTCAAAAATATATATATATAATAATACATACATACATTTATTTTAATACTCAATTAATACATACTTGCGATTGGAAATGGTTATTTCAAGGTTAACAATGAACTGGGTCTTTATCTATGATATACTTATTTTTCGCATTTTGTTTTGCATTACTATGGTGTGACGCTTCTTCTTCTCCTAGAAAAAGGGGCGTTACACGAAAAATAAGTATATCATAGATAAAGACCCGGTTCATTGTTAACCTTTAAATAACCATTTCCAATCGCAAGTATGTATTAATCGAGTATTAAAATAAATGTATGTATTATTTTATTTTTTTAAGAGGTAATGATAATTGTAGATACAATGGAAATCGACAAGGAATTGAAAATCATACATTCACATTATATATATAATATTATATGCATCAAGCCTGTTTATTTACATCATCAAAATATAAAAAAAGTAAAAGGCTTTATCCACCCAAGATGTTTACAAAATATACATCCCATCAAATTAGCAAAACGCCAGGCTTTCTAAAAAGATAAACGGATAGCCATCAGTAGCCACCGATAGTATCAGCCCCCTCAGACTGACGAGAAGGGACCATAGTAGGGTCCTCCTTAGGGTCCTCCTCATCCGATGAAATTGCCATGGGAGCGACCGAATTTCGAGCAGAAGCTCGAGCATTGGAGAAGAAATAGTCCTCTTGTGGGGTATAATAAAGGTCATCCCACAAATCTCTAACAAGTAGGTAAAACTCTAAATGGACGAAAGCAGTAAAATCAAAGACAGACGGGTCACAGTAACCCTAGGCTAAAGACACACTCAGCTCCCCGTGATAGATGCAACGGTCCACCGTGAAAGGATATCCTTGCGTAACCCAAAAATCAGCGCGGACGTGAAGACATCTTCAATCAACACTAGTCGTAATTGGGCCAAAAGCCAGGAAAATCAGGTGCTTCCTTCTCTTCCTCGCGAACATCTTCTCAGAAGTACATAATTTAAAACAAGAATGTAGATATACAGAAAAGAGGTGAGACACCCAACATTCAATACTAAAATGGCAGTAAGAAAACAGAACGGCGTTGGGCACCCACATAGCATTTCAACATATGTATTTATCAACAGTAGCAAATAAATTAACAGTAAGAGAAGAACAACAATAAATAACCATAAGAATTGATAATAATAGATAAACAGTAATAATTTCTCAAATAGTCAACAGTTCAACCATTAAACTGTTATTGCAGTATTAAAAGCAGTTAATTTGACAGTCATAAGTACTCATGCTCAACGAAATATGGGACTGGCAATGCACAATGCCAATGGTACCAAAAATCCTACTCCATGGAGCTAGACATCAACATTTCGAAGAGAATGATCAAGGAGTCATATCAGTATCTCGTTAGCCTTAAAAATAAAGTGCTTCATCTCATAAAATATTTGCGCAATATGGCATATACATGGCACCTCAACAGTTGATCGCGATATAGGACAGCGTCTCGGTCCGGATCATTAGTGTGTTTGCATCGATCTATCCCACGGCCCCAGTGGAGCTACCACTATCTATTGTGAGACAACCGTACCTCAACGCCCCCAAGGTCAACCATTATGATCCTACGGTTAGTCTATTCGCACCCGCACAAAGGTGTTATTCAATCCCCTAGGCACACATTGCCTTTCTCAATAAAGTCCAACGGACATCACATATGCATGACAACTCAATTTACGTCATGTATATGTATCAATTGCATGTTCCTCATAAACAATGCATCACATGCATATTCATCAACAACGTATTTCTCATGGAACATATCATAATGACATGAAGACAATTCTCAACAATATCATGCCACAATTTCATCAAGTACAAATCAAAAAGTACTTAGTCCCACATGTGGACTCACAATAACATAGAACCAATTCTCAATATCAACATATATATATATATATATATATATATATATATATATATATATATATATACATATATATATATATACACATATATATATATATACATATATATATATATATACATATATATATATATATACATATATATATATATATATATACATATATATATATATATATATATATATACATACATATATATATACATACATATATATATACATACATATATATATATATACATATATATATACATACATATATATATACATACATATATATATACATATATATAATTCAACACATACCACAATTTCACATTATGAATCCAACATTCCCAATGTACTAAGTCTTGATCAATTATAAGAATTTTGGGCTAAAGAGCCCTTCAAAATCGTGGCCCTCTTAATGTTCATCCCTAAATCAATTTCTTCCATCTCATTATGAATTACTAATGTCTAAATTCTTAGTTCCCAAAGATGCATCAAAGCATTACTTGAACTCCAAAAATTCCTTTAGAGGTTGTGGCCTCCCTAAATCATTAAGGTTCCAAACCTTGTTCCATTTCATGTATCAATCTTTCAATACTCAATTACATAAGTCTTATTTTACACAAAATCAAATCCAACCCCTAAAATTCATGGCCAAACTGTGGCCTCTCTATAAGGTAGTAAACCCTCAATTTTTTTTTCATTCATTAAATCAAACATTAACAAGCATTCAAAACTATCATTCAATCACTAATCTCAATCAAGAATACATAGACATGAAAAACCATCAAATAAAGTAAGCACCCAATATGGATATCTCCATCAACAATCACACAAAGGTCTTCTCACTACCAATAATGCTTGAAGTGAGTAAATCTCCCTCTTACCTAAAGGAAGAACACGAAAATGGCCTCCTAGTTGGCTTCTTGGTGGTTCGATTTTGGGCCCTCTAAGAACCCTAGAAAACCAAACTCAAAGAATCAACACCAAGCTTTGAAAAAGATGAATCCTTGGTCACTAATGTGACCATGGAACACGAAAATGAAGAGAAGTAGAAAGAAAAATGGAAGCTTTACCTTAAAGCCTCAAGCTTTATTCTTGGAAAAATGGTGAAGAAGATGATGGATTTTGAAGAAGATGTTCAAATAAGAAATGTAGAGAATGATGAGAGGAATGTAGAAATGGTGATGGTGAAGTGAGAAAATGAAAATGGTAATGGTCACCTATTGGGGCTGCAAAAACCATGAGGGTGAAGGAGAAGAAGAAGAGAGAAAATGGTGAAGAGTGAAAATGAAGAGAGAGAAAGTAATAAATGAAAATATGTGATGTTTTTGGGTGAGAAGTGTTAAGTGTTAAGTGGGGAAGCAAAATTTTGCTTCCCCAAGGGCCACATTACTGCGGCAATAGGAGAGAGAGAGGGGGGAGAATGGCTTCTCCAATAAGCCTAGGGTACTTTGGTCATTTAGTGGTGAAAGCTTCTCAAAGAAATTTTGATTAAAATATATTATATTTGAATTAAAGTGGATTTGATTAGACATAAAGTAGATTACATTAGGATAATGTGATAGGATTTATAACACATGCTATTATCCAATGGACAATTGTTACAGTTGACAGAAGTCAGTATTAATTGTCTAGCGGAGAAAAATCACACAGTGATTTATTATTTTATCAGATAAAATTCTCGAAAAATGTGAATTCTCGTAAATCATGTCCGGCCTCGGGTTTAGTAAGATCCCTTATCGACATTTCCACAGATCAAGGTTTTCAGGAAAAATATCTCATTTTCTCGGCTCCGTTCAGTTTGCATGCAAAACGAGGAATAATATTAAAATATTTTGCGTTCTCAAAAAAATCCAAAAAAATTCTCAAAAATCACAAATATTATAAAATGAATATTTATAATAAAATAAATAAATTTGGGGGTGTTACAATCTCAAACTCAAAGTCCTATGTCTAGGCTCATTAGATTTTATCAAATTAGCTTAAATGATGATCAAGCATTCAAGAACATTAAGAACAATATGATTGAACAAAACCATACATCGATACAAACTCAGAGGAGAACAAAATCATTGATATTCATAAAAAGGATTCAAAGTATTCCCTAAAATGTAACATCCCGAATTTCATTTTTTCTGCATAAATATTGATTTTATAATTTTATGATTTTTGAGAATTTTTCTGAGATTGTGAATATTTTAGTATTATTTTGGGCCGTCTGTGGGTCCAGGTGTGCCCGAAAAAAGTAAAAATTTTTTTATAGGCCAGAAAATTTTGTACTGTTAATGCGGAGCCGGGGAATCTTACTAAACCCGAAACCGGATATAGTTACTAAATTTTCTTTTACTGAGATTTTATTATTCACTGTATAATAATTACTGGTTTGTAAGCAGTAATTTTTATTCAGTGAGTAATAATTTCTTGTAATTTTAGCCATGTGGTAGCCATGTGCTACTAGTTATTAGAAGTCAAAATTAGTGGCTTGACATGATTTTTAGCCAATGGCGTTAAGTCAACAAAAGTGGCTTGTTTAATTAGTCTTTAAACTAAATGAATTAGCTAAGTTAATTTAAGTTTAAGTGCTAATTAAATGAAACAAAATTTGGTTAGCTATCTCAATGGTGTTCCACGGCCTTGTAGAAATTTCTAGGAATTTCAAGAGCTTATGATTCATCAAGGGTGACCAAAGCATGACCACTTGATGACATTCACCATGTGCTTGATTTCTATTTTGATTTCTCAAGCATTAATTCCCTCACATGCATGCACTCCACGGCTATCACACTTTTGTGAAGGCTAGCTATCACATTTCTATCACACTTTGTCTCTTAAGCCATTCTTTCTATTTTCTTTTTTCTTAACTTAACCAAAAACTCTATTTCTCTCCATTTCATGAAGCATTCGACCAACATACCAAATACCATTCTTCAAGCCTCTAAAATTTTATCTAATCTCATTTCCTAAGCCTATATATCATTCTAAGACTTTTGTATGTTGAAGACCTATGCTAATTCTACCATGTTCTTGAAATTTCTATTGATTAAAGAATGACTTTGATGACCAAGGCCATGTGAGACCATGTGAAGCCATGTGCAAATGTTTCTATTTTGTCTAACAAGCCTTAAGCTTCTTTCCTATGCACTACATGGCCATGCATTTGTGAAAGAAGACATTTCACTTCATTTTTATCACATCTTAAAGTTATCATCTTTTAATGCAAAGCTTAGTCAATTTTGGTGGCTTTGTACATGTAACCTACGGTCATGCAATGAATTTCTATACTTAATCTTTCCTATCAACTTTTTTTTCATTCTTATCAAAGAAAAGCAAAGGCTATCACAAAGCTATCAAATAAAATAATTCTTTCTCATTTTCTCTCAACATGTCCTACGACCATTAAGTCTTCAAGATGGCCAAAGTTGAATTTTCTATCACATTTCAAATCTTCACCTTCTCTTGCAAAGTTTAATACAAAGAAATTCTCTCCATTTCCTCTCTCAAAGCTTGCGGTCTCTCTACCTTATACCATTCTCCAACCTTCAATAATTTACACTAACCGTATATCTTGAATCTTCTCATCAATCCAAGACACTTTCACGTTGTGAACTTCTCAAGATTCATTCATCTTCACCTTTCTATCAAGCAAAGAACACAAAAGCTCTTATTTTTCTCCTTGTGTTGCTCACGGCCTCACTCTCTAAAATTGCCTTCCAATCACTCATAATTCCATCTAATCACATCACTTGATCTTAAACTTCATTCTAAGCAACTTTTATGTTGAGATCAAGACCTAATTCTATCATCTTCAAGCTTGATTCTTGGATTTAAGTTCTAGGGTTTCAAGGTAAAGATCTTGAAACTTGATTTCTTACTTGACTCTTGGAAATCCTAAGACATGTTTGATCTATGATCATCATAATCAAGCCTTAGATACTAATTTTTATGTGTTTTTTTTTTATTCTAAGATCTACTTGGTGGTGAAAAAGTGATACAAAGAGAGTTCTACAAGGAGCTAGGATGCATCAATCAAGGTAAGAGGGAGATTAACCTCATCGGCCATATGTGGTGGTGAGGGAATGGATTTGTTTGTGTTTGTCAGTGGAAAATCCATGTGAGAATTTATTCATTCGAATCATGTGAAAAGAAAAACTATGTTGTTTTCTAAGAACTAAGGGGTACATTGTTTCCATGAGGATTTTGGAACAAATCATTTGAAATATTTTACTAAGTGTGGATTTTTTATGAGGAAGTAACAAGTAATTGGATTAAAGATTTTTACAAAGGAAAGTGAGATTGGAGATGAATAAATATTTGGTTATGGAAAATAAATTGATTTTCGGCCAACATGCCAAGAATTGGTGTTTTAGATCAAAAATATTTTCTTAAGGGTAGATTTGAAGGATTTATTAACAAGAACTCAATTAGTAAATTTTGAAATGAAAAAGAAATTTTGAAACCAATATTTTAAATAATATTTAATCATTTTATAACTTGGGTAAAGAACATAAAAGTAGTTGGTTTGAAATGTGATACCCTAAGGTGGGTGTTACATAAAACAGGTACTACATCATTGAACACGAAAATTGAATCACAAAATACATGTTCAAAATCAAAGAAGAGAAGAAAGAAAAGGGAAAAAGGAGGAAAGGCTTATGGATGTTGCCATTGATACTTGAATCTCCCTCCATGAGGAAGATAGCCTCCAACCTTGGCTCCCTTGGCCTCCTTAAGCCTCAAAAACGAAGAACCAGTGCAGCTTCTCTAAACCCTAAACGACCATCCTAAGAAAATCTGATAGAAATCTATTTATAGGCTCAGTTTTGTGCCTCACGCTGCGGCGTGCACTTCCTTGCGCTGCGGTACACATGCCTCTGGTGTAAGTACTGGTAGCAGGTGATGCGCATCACGCCGCGGCGTGCTCTGCTAGAATGCTTTTTTGGCTTTCTCCTCCAATGTTAGGCCTTGGCTTGCATCAACTCATCTCTTTTGAGCCTATCCTACATTAGAGAAATCACCAAGTCAAATATTAGTTGTAAATTCACTTATTCACTCAAAGAATATACACAATTTGCTCAATAACATATAGGAAGATATCCAAAGTGCATTTGATAACTATAAGCCTAAAATCTCCCAAATATGCCTAAGAATAAGGACTAAGCAAACAATAGAGCACATATGTAGGGCACAAATAACTACATTTTGCGAAGTTATCAAGATGAAGATTTATTTATGTTGTTAATCTAATAGTTTGGTTATGTAATTATATTTATGGCTTTGTAAATAAGTTTATGTAATTAGTTTTGTAAATGTTTGTAATCTTAGACATATCAGATAGATTTCTAGTAAAGAACAAGTTTCCTGAGGTGTAAAATGTCTTGCTCTCTTACTTTCTTAAAGGCTCTATATATTTATTCGTTAAATAGATATTGAACAGGTTATCTATTACGCTAAAGTTAGAAAGTGGCACACTAATTCTGTTTACTTAGTATACATAGGTTATACTACAGTATTTTGAATTAGGGTGTTACAGTTTGAACCGGTTGAGCCTTTCAAGCTTACTCTTACATGATTATATCCATAGGTCCCCTTTTGAAGCTTTTTAAATGTTTCACTTTATATTTTTTTCATCACCTTCATTTTCCTAACCCCATGTAACCATTCTTATGCATATGAAAGCATTGCATTCTTTTCCTTCCCTCTATGTTTGTTGAGTGCATAATATGTTATTTCTTCACTTGAGTCCAATTGTAACATCCTGAAAATTAATAATTTTATGATAAATAGTCATTTTATAATATTTGTGATTTTTGTGAATTTTTCTGCATTTTTCTATGAACGCATAATATTTGAATGTTATTTCTCATTTTGCATGCGCATTGAGCGGAGCTGGGAAAATGAAATATTTTTCCCGAGAACCTTGAACTGTGGAAACGTTAACGGGGAATCTTACTAAACTCAAGGCCAGACACGATTTACGAAGTTTCATGTTTTTCAAGATTTTTATCTGATAAATAAAAATCGTTGAATAATTTTATTATCCGTTGGATAATAAATATCAATTTTTGTTAACTATAACTTCTGTCCACTGATAATAAATCTGATACAGTGTTAGTCACATTTTAGAGAATGCTTTGATGACATCACCATGGTGACATCATAACCATGACATCACTTTGACTTTTCAAGGGAAGGAAGCTTCCTAGCACCTTCCTTTTGGCTTGTTGGAGAAGTTAGGAGTATGCTTCCTTGCACCTTCCTAATGGCTTCTTCAAGAAGCCAATTCTTCTCTCATCCTCTCCACCACACATTTTTTAGGGCTCTTTGTGGCCACACAATTTAATTTATACACTTACACAAAATACACCTAATTACACATTTCACTTTGCTATCACTTTCTCTCTCTACATTTTTCTCTCAACCATTTTTCCTCCTCCTTCTCTCTAACTCCATGGCAATACCCATTTGGAGAGCCAAAATTTGTGCTTCTCACTTTACCATCTTCATTCCAATTTCAAACACACAAAAGCTACTACTTTCTCTCTCTATTTTCTCTCTTCATCATTTCCTCTCAAACTTCATCTTCTCCATCTTCTTTCTACTCCACGGCAATGCTCCATGGTTAGGGGAGCCAAAGTTTGCTTCTTCATTTTACCACTTCCATTCTTACTTTTAAAAGCTTCCGAGACACTTTCTCTCTCCATTTTCTCTCTTCTCTCATTCTTCTTCAAGTTTTCTCTTTTCTCCTTTCCTTCATCCTCTCCACGGCACCACCATCTCCACCCACCTCCACCATGGAAAAAATTTCAAGTAACCATATTTCCTTGATCTCTATTACGTTCTAAACACTTTTCTAGTTGGAGTCATCTTCAAAAACTCAACCTTTCGTCTCCATTTTCTCCCCTCTTCCATGGCCAAAACCACCATTGTTGGCCATCCAAGCTTTTTCATTAAACCAACCCTTAATCTTGAATCTAGACACCATTCTAAGCAACTTTCATGTTGTAACCACCACCAAAATCATTCATTTTCGTTTTGGATCCATCAAGCTTCAAAGTTGGAGACTTTAAGGTAAAGTTCATAGCTTTTCCACCTTTTCTCCTCATTTTCATAATCCTTGATCTCTTAGGTGATCAAGGGTTCCTTTTCTAAGCTTTGATGATAATTTTGATGAGTTTTGATGTCCTTAGGGTTTCCTTGAAGGTGTAGTACGAAAATCCCCACAAGGGACCAAGAGGCTTGCTTCCTTGTGTTGTCTTCAAGAGGTAAGAGGGAGATAATCCTCTTCAACCTATCTTGGTGGTGAAGAGACCTTGTGTGATTGTTTGATGGAGAAATCCATATTTGTATGCTTACTTTGTTTTGGTGATTTTGTATGCTTATGTAGTCTTGATTTGGATTAATGCTTGAATAGTGATCTTGAATGTATTGGATATGTTGAAAATGCTTGATCATGTTAGGGTTGTTAAATGGAAAATTTGGAGTTTCCTACCCTAATGTGAGGCCACGATTTTGACTAGGGTTTTGGGATATAAATTGGTTTTGTGTACAAATAAAATGAAGCTTATGTAACTAAATGTTAGAATTAATGGATGGAAAATTTTAAGGGTTTAATACCCTAAAGTGAGGCCACGGATTTGGCCATGGGTCCTAAGGGATTGGATTAAATGGTTGTGAATTAAAATTTAAGTGATTAGGTATCAAGAGACTAGTGCATGAAATGGAAAGGAATTGGGATTTTGAAGACTTAGGGAGGCCACGGTTTTAGAGAAAACTTGGGGGTTCAAATGATGCCTTAGTGCATCTTTGGAGATATTGGAACTTAGGTGATTAGGTGTTAAGGAATTAATAACTGTAATGAAAAGATTAAAGGAAAAAGACTTTATCCTATGGATTGGAGTGATTTTGAACATAAGGGAAGAACAAGAGAGTGGTGAGGTTTGTAAAACCTTTGAGTAATTTTTAAGTGTGCTATCGCTCTTGAGAATTTAATACTAGGCTATTGTGGGTCCGTGTTTGGGACTAAAACTCTGTTAATGCTTAAATTGACCAAATTGTGGCATATTATGGAAAATGTGTAATGTGAAATATGTAACACCCCAAATTTCCTAACTATTTGATAGTAATTTTTACAGTTAACAGAATACTACTGTTTAGTGATTTCTGTGTACTGTAAAATTATTTTGAATATTCCGTGAGTACATTTGATCGTTTTGTGTGATTTGCTCCATATCAAGAAAATAATAATTTTCGGGCCTGGAAAAATCTTACGTAATTTAATTATTACTGTTAAGTCTTAATTATTTTACGTAATCTGATTTGATTTTCGTAAGTTTTCTAATTTTTATGATTTTGTGGATGATTATGAAATTTTTATATCTTTCTGATTATTTTAATATTATTTGTGGGCCCTAGGGGGCTGTACGTAGGCCCAGGTGGGTCTAGAAAAGTAAAAAATTTTCTACGGCTAGAAAAATTCATATTGTTGAGACGGAGACAGAGAATCTTACCAAACCTAAATCCGGAAACAATTTTTAAAATTTTCTTTTACTATGTTTTGTACAATATTTAATTATCGGGTAAAAAAAATGCAGTAAAAATATTATTCGTAGGGTAATAGTAGATAAAAATAAATATTATACTGCTTAGTCAACATTGGTGGTTTGGATATCCACCATCGATTTAATCAACGGTGGAGATTTGGTCTTAAAAAGTGATTAGGACCATTTATAACCATTGGATGAAGAATTAATCAAGGGTGGATATTTGGTCTTCTAAAATGGCTATGACTTATTATGACCCTTGGATCTAAAGTAAGAAGGGATCTTGACCATTCATTTTTGTAGATGCCTCTAGTGGTTAGGATTTAAAGGAGGAATGAATCCAATGGTCCAAAATCAAAACTATCACTTGGAAACTCTCCAATAATTTGGTGCCTTTGACTAACACTCTAATAATTCACTCATTTCTCACTCACTCTCCACGGCAATGCAAGGAAAAAGGGGGGCCAAAATCATTTCATGCATTTGTTATCTTACTTCATCACATTTTCTCTCAAATGTTCTAGTACTTTGACCATCACTCAAATAATTCACTCTTCACTTTCCGTCACTTCTACGGCCATGCATTGATTAGGAGACCAAATAATTCATTTTTACACTTCACATTATTACATCTTCATCTTTTCACTCAAGTTTCAAGAAGCAAACAAAAGAAAACTCCATTCTCTCTCCCTAAGAAGACCATTCGGCCAAGACACCTAAACCCACCCTCCAATCTCTTTTAATTTCATCCAACCATAGATCTTGAATCTACATGATATTCTAAGCAACTTTCATATTGGAGACTTCTCTAAATCATTTATTTTCAAGGACTTTCTTCAAGAGCAAAGTTATAGGGTTTTTGAGGTGAAGTGTAAGGAAACTTCATTTCTTCTTTTTTTTCATGTTCTAAACCATGTTTGACCTATGGTTCCTCTTATTCAAGCTTAATATACTAATAAACTTATGTTTGTTTTGTGTTCAAGAAACTTTTGTTGGTGGAGAACTTAAGCAAAGTGCAAAGTAAGGAGCTTTTTGAGGTTCTTCAAGAGGTAAGAGGGAGATCCATCTCACCAACCAAGTATGGTGGTGAGAGATGTGTTTTGTATTTGGTGGATGGTGAATCCATGTGAGGATTCATATCCATGGTCATGTAATAATTTGTGTGTGTTTATGTGGTTTAATTTATTTATTTGTCATTTGTATGCTTTGCATGATTTTATTGCTTATATGGTATGCTTATAATATGCTTGATGAGAATATGGTATGCTTATAATATACATGATGAGAATATGTGGAATATATTATGAAAGATGTATGATGGAACAAGAAATTTTGGCTCCAATGGCCAAGGGAGGCTACAGTTTTGACACCCAAAAATTAGGGTTTCATGTTGAAATTTTTCAAGAACAAGGAAATTGTTTGTTTAAAGAAATTATGAAGTGGAGAAATTATTTTGGTTCCAAAGACCAAGTGAGTTTTGGATTAGAAGGCTAAAATGAACAATTTTTGAATTAAAGTGTGGTTTATGAAAGGTAAATTAATTAATTAAATGTAAAGGAAATGATTTAAGGATTTATTAAAGGAAGGAAAATGATTTAAGGATTTATTAAAGGAAGAAGAAAATAAAGGATTTATTATTTAGAAAAAGTGTGATTTCAGTTTTTAATAGAAAATGAGAAGAAAAATATTTTGAACATTAAAGGATTTTATAAAGAGTAATTTTGGATAGAATCATTTATTTATATAGTTGAAAAATGAATTGTTGGGAGATATTGAAAAAGGAAAATTTTATTAAATGAGAAAATGTGGAAAAATGGTTTAGAAATTGAATTTATTTATGGAAAAGCCAAAATAAATTTGGAAAATTGAGAAATATTTTATTAAGTTGAAAAATAATTTTCGTAATGGAAAAATGGTGAAAAAAGCGATTTACGTAACTTAAAAACGTGATTTTTCAGCTACGCGATTTGAAAAAAAAAAGTTTGAATATTTCTACGCGATTTGGAAAGCGTTTAAATATTTTTACGTAATTGAAATATTGTTGAAAAATCACTACATAATTGAGAAACGATGGAATATTTTTATGTGATTGAGAAAACGATTGAAAATCGTTACGCGATTTGAAAACGCAACAGAAATGTTGTGAAATTTTGAAAACGTAACAAAAATGTTGCGCGATTTTGAAAACGCGACAAAAGTGTTTTACGACTATGAAAATGTGATAATATGATTTCACGATTGAATATACAGTAAGATTACTGTTGAACCAGTGTATGGACACTGTATAAGGCATATGATGAAATTGAACAGTTGATATTAAATGATATATAGCTGATAGCTATTATGGCCTTTGTGGTTGAACTTGTATTGAGATATTCATGCATTGAATTATGGCCCTTGTGGTTGAAGAGAGAATGAGAATTGAAAAGTGAGGTCTATGATGGATCTTGGGGGCGTCAAGGCGTGGCGGTCGATCCAATGGGCAATGGCAAGTACCCTGACGTAGTCCATTGCAATGCATTGACGATACCCGACAAGAACACGATTCTTTTCGAAGACTGGAGATTGTCTATGGGCTAAGGCTGGACAATTAACCAGTGCATTCATCTCGAAATTTTGAAAACCTCCATGGAGTAAGAAATTGGGTTTTTGTGCACATGCATAATTATTGAGTATTGGTTATGATAATTGGACTGCTGAATAGTTGGATAATGTTGAGGGCATTATCATAAATATTGAATAGATTTTTTTAATTGAGGAATATTGGATGATGATGATGATAAATAACATTGATGACATTATTATAATCATCGTGTGTTTTGAATAATGTTAATGGCATGATGGTAATTATTATCTTTACATTATGATGATGGCATAATTGTAATTATGGTATGATATATCTGTATAGTGTGTTGTTTGTATTATCTCTATGCTACCATATTGGTATTGGCGTAGGTGATCTCACCTCATTGTATGTCCATTTTGTATGTAATTATATTTGTAAAGACACTGAGCAAAGGATTGATCAAAAGGGTGAAGAAGAGCATACTCCAGAGGAAGCGGAGTTTTGAGAAGATGGAAATGCCCAGCTTCCTAGGTCACATAACGTTGCAGTTTCGCAGAGGTCCGGAGGCGTGGCATGTTCATTTAGATCGGCAGTGTATATTTTATATAGGGGACTTGAACATTACCTAGAGTAGGCTTTATCAAGGGAACCCCTATTTTAGTGTCAATATTTATGTACAATTAGAGTTTCCAATATCCATTAGGCAGTACTGGGGTGCCTACTACCGTACACCTAGTGAGATTAGTATCGTGTCGCCTGCGAGGACACCTGTCCGTAGGACTTCACATCAAAATGGATTCCTACCTGCTGAGGAATCTGAGGAGGACCCGTCTGAGGGTTCTGCTGTTTAGTTTATACTTGGGCAAGTCTGTTGTTTAAATACTGTTTAAATACTTTGAGAACCTGGTCTGTATATAAATAATGCTAACAGTACTTCTGTAATGTATAATGATGTAAATTGTGTGTGATGATGTATAATATTTTAAATTTTTACTAAGTTTATTTTATCGATATCAAAGAGGAAAAAAAATAATTTACCACTCGTATTTTTATTTATAACATCATCTGTTATGAACTTGGAGGTAATTCGGTAATAATGAAGTTTAAATGTGGCATCCTACAGTGGGTGTTACAAAATATATGTGAACATGTTGATATCTAACGTGGCCAAATTGTGGCATATTATGGAACATATATCATTATTGTTGGATATACATGGTTGTGCATGGAGTCAACATGCATTGAGCATTATACATTATTAGTTATTGTGCCGATGTGCTGAAACCTAGTGGATCAGTGTTATTATGTAATTGCATGGGCGGTTATGTAATAGCATTGATACTAATGGTATTAGACAATTGTATGGGCGATTGTTTAATATCATTGGGGATAGTACCATGATGGCTTGAGTTATGCATATTCGCATTGAACAATTTGCTCAGTTGATGATTGTTAAAAGGTTGGATGAGCCTATGATTAGACATTAAATCAGTATGCGTTGAACAAATTGCTCAGTCAATGATTGTTAAAAGGCTGTATGAGCCTATGGATGAGAATTAAATAAGTGAGATCAAGTAAAGGATCTATAGGGGGCGTAAGGCGTGGTGAAAACTGATTGCACGCATTACGAGCCCGATAAATCACTATCCTTTTGTGGTAAATGAGCGAGAATTGAATAGTGTGATCCAATGGAAGGATCTAGGGGCATCAGGGCGGGGTGATTCATCTTTATATATATGCCTCTGTGATTCTGGCCATGAAGAACCGTTGCAACGCTTTTAGGGTGACCCGACAAATACTATTCCTTTCGTGGTCCGGTGTAGACTGCTTATGAGGCTGGCAGATCTTCCGGAACGTTCATCTTTGAAATGGAATAGAAAATCTTGGTACCAAGTGCACATATGTTGTGAGTCGGCATTGTGAGTCGACATATCATTTGACACTCATTTATGTGATGATTATATTATTGTGTTATTGATGTCATAATTATCTGATATGTTTTAATTGTTCATTATCTGAGATTCTATGGCTGTTTTCTTTTATCGTATGTGATCACTGTTGCTTAAATGTTATTACTCTGCTATGTGGGCGCTCTGTGTCGTTCTGTTTCTTTACTGTCATAATTGGTAATGTAAGTAGGATATCTCACCTCTTTCCTGTATCCCCATATTTCTGTTTTATATTCATATTTGATAAAAGATCGTGAGGAAGATGAAAAAGGGCCACACCCTTACTGTTTGGACTGAGTCGATTCATTATCTTTGAGATGGCGTTTGGACGAGATTTCCGGTTACGTACGGATGCAACTTCATGGGGGCATTGATGCTTGTCTTGTAGACCAAGACTCCGAGCGTCGCATGTATTTGGAGTTGCGGCTTTGTCTGCTAGTAGTACCTACCCTGGGTTACTATTGTTCCCTTTTGTACTTTTGTACCCGTTACTTTTTATTTGAATATGTAAGTACTATATTTTGTGTTATTAGTGATTTGTGTTAGGGACGAACATATTACATATGAAATATGTTTTTCTTCAACGGTTGTATTCTAATGGTTGGGTACCAAATATGCATTCATTCGGGGCTTATATTTTCCATCTATGTATAAATGAAATAAATATTTTTGTAAATACTATTTTGAGACTATGACACACCTAGATTTAGTGCCTGTGGCAATAATGACGATTGTGTTGTGGTCACTATATCAAGGGGTGTTACACCAATGATTTAGGGTATTAATGTTGTTCAATACAAAAGTGACTTGAAAGAACCAGTTGCTATACAAAAAATTGTTTTGAAAAAAAAAAGAAAAAACAATGCAAAAGGCATTGAGTGGTTCTAGATAATGTTATTTATTTTATTTTGGATTCCCTTGTTGTAGTGGCTCAAGTCTTGAAATTGCATGTTATGTTTCTCAATGTTTGTTATGTTATCCTTTCCCCTTTGTTCTTCGCCCCCTAACCATGGCCTTACATTACAAGCTATTAAAGACTCTTTTGATCCTTGATTATATGTGATTCACATTAGTGGAGAGAGAGTTGAATTATAATTTTATGGATTCTTTGATTTATATCCATGTGTATGCTCATAAACTTATCTAGATGAACATGATTTGAAAAAGATAAGTTTGACTTGCATGTTTGTGGGAGATATGATTTGCATGATTGGGAGATTGATTGATGGCATGCTAAGGATTATGTATGTGTTGAGCTAAATGTGAGGCATAAGCATTCTTTGAAGGCTAATACAAACATTGTACATTGGTTGTGGGATGCATGTGAGCTTGATTTGTCAATGTGAGTTTTGACGAGCGCCGAACTCAGTCAAAATTATAACCAAAGTTATTACCTAAGCTTGTAGCACAGTGATAACACTGGATCATCTCCACGAGGATTGTAGATGCAATTTAATCAAATCAAGTGAAAATTAGCAAAGGGGGGTTTAACAGTATAAGATCGCACTTAACAAAATTAAAGGAAGAAATAACAATTAAAGAGCAGTCAATTTAGAAACCTATCCAAGATTGGGTGGATTCAATCATAGACCCTTCATAGAACACTTGAAGTGCAATTTGGATCTAACCGAGATCTCTGCATCAAATCCAGAATTCATACTAGATGATCGTTTAGAATTTAATTAACAAGTGATAATCACAAATCCGCAATCACACCATTCATGAAGATCTATGTTAATTTCAAGTACCGAATTCAATTAACTTAGGCACAAATCAATAACCTAACCTTTTTAATTCTGTGATTAATTTAGATCAATCAGTTCTAAGTTTCATCACAAATCTCAATCTTAAACTAAGATCAAATCAGATCAACATAAATAGAATCACCATTCATGCATTCAAGATCAAGAAGAAGAAAAGAGAAATTCAATTACAAATCAAATACAATACATAACCAAGATCTCAAGAATCCAAACCACAATCTCTTCAAGAGTTCTAAATTGACCAAAAGTAGCTTAGCCCTCCATTACCATGAAGGGGAGCATCAAAATATACAAAAGCTATGAGAAACTATGAAGAAACAAGAAGAAACTATGAGAGAAATGAAGGAGAATACAACTTGTTATTCATGATAACCAATGGTGCCTTTTATAGAAGTCTAGGGTAACAAAATGACAAAGGGGAATGGGTGGATGAGTGGGGTGGTTGAGTGAAGTGGTTGAGTGGGGTGGTTGAGTGGGTTGGTTGAGTGGATGAGTGAGTGGATTAGTGGATGAGTGGGTGAGTTAGTGGATGAGTGGATGAGTGGATTAGTGGATGGATGAGTGGGTGGTTGAGGACGAAAATTTCTTGTCTGACTTAGAAGCCAAAAACGACCAACTATACTTCAGATTCATGAAAAGTACTCTTGATGAAAGTTGTATATCTTTGTCTTGGCTATAACATGCATATCTGGATCGTCCATTTTGGCTTCCTACAGCCCAAGATATGACCCAAATACCGCAGGTTGTTCAAACCCAACTTCAGCACCTCTGTTCCGACTTGCAAGCTCAAACTGACCCATTAGACTTCATTTTTTCAAAAAGTGTTCTTCATGAAAGTTGTTTATTTGGATCTTGACTATCAACTATCCAAATTTCATCCCATCTCC
Organism: Ormosia emarginata; assembly: GCA_029884605.1. Taxonomy (NCBI): domain Eukaryota; kingdom Viridiplantae; phylum Streptophyta; class Magnoliopsida; order Fabales; family Fabaceae; genus Ormosia; species Ormosia emarginata. Next base: position 16,456,775 of record JAQQTP010000074.1, on the reverse strand, counting down.
ATTATTATAGCTTGAGATATGATTTTATGAGTGCACACCGTTCGGATTCTAGTGACAGAACCTATATTCTGACTTCCATGTAAACTTAGGTCCCTTAGACATCTGTTTCGAATTTCGAGCTCTTCATCAAAGTTGTAAAGCTTCCTCCTAGCTTTCCTACAAGGTAAAATTCATGATTATCAGATATCAGGAACTCAAGTTATGGCCAAAATACAGAAATAGTGTCAAGTCTCAATAATGCTGAAAATATTCAATTAGGACCAATTTGAGCTTAAACTCACAAAATCATACCAAACTCAATCAATTAAGAATATGGAGAGTGTAAATGACTAAACATAAGGGTTTCTTAATGAATAAAATATGTGATTATCAAGTTTACTTAATCATACTTTGTTTTGCTCGAGGACTAGCAAAAACTTAGGTTTGGGGTGTGATAACTTCACAAAATATAGTTATTTGTGCCCTATATATGTGCTTCATAGATTGCTTAGTCCTTGTATTCATTCATATTTGGAAGGTTTTAGGCTTATATTTGTCAAATGCAATTTGGACACCTTCCTATATGATCTTGAGCACATTGTGCATATTCTTAAGTGATTAAGTAGATTTATAACTTATATTTGACTTGGTGATTTCTCTAATGTAGGATGGGCTCAAAAGAGATGAATTGATGCAAGCCAAGGCCCAACATTGGAGGAGAAAACCAAGGAAGCATTACAGCAGAGCACACCGCGATGCTGGATATATCACGCCACAACATGATGCGCATCACCTGCTGTTAGTACTTATATCCGAGGCATACGCGCCGCGGCGTGAGGCAGAAAACTGAGCCTATAAATATTATTTTATTAGATTTTAAGGGATGGTCGTTTAGGTTAGAGAAGCTGCACTAGGTCTTCATTTTGAGACTGAGAGGAGGCCTGGGAAGCCAAGGATGAAAGTCATCTTCCTCATGGAGGAAGATTCAAGCATCAAAGATCAAATTCATGAGCTTCCTTCCTTCTCCTTTTTCTTTCTTCTCTTCCATTATCTTGAACATGTATTTTGTGATTCTATTTTCGTGTTCATTGAGTAGTTGAGCTGTATTTAATGAATACTTTGGATCATCCTATTAATGTTAATGATATTGTTCTTCTTGAGTTTATATGTATGTGTGTTTTTGTTCAATCATATTGATCTTAATGCTCTTGAGTGCTTAATCAACATTTAAGCTGATTTGATAAAATCTAATGAACCTAGACATAGGAATTTGGATTCGACATTATAGGTATAGTTGATGCATGTTCGATTCCATTCTAATGGCGGGATGAGTTGATTCGCTAATGGGATATAAATATATCTCTTAACCATACATAGCACGTGTTTGAGAATAGACCTTAATGAGTGGATTTTGCGTTAGCTCTTATGGAAACTTAGTAAGTTAGGTGAATGAAGTCATGGTTAATTGACTTAGACATAGGCTTTTAGCTAATGTAGATTCTCAAGCTAACCTAATCATTTCATTCATGTTGACAAAGAGAATTGCTTATTGTTAGTTAAAGTAGGGGTGAAGAAGGATTTTCCTAACCTCTAATCATTATCTTTATTTCTTTTTAGTATTTAATTTATTTCCTTTTTCCTATTTTTATGCTCTTGAATAAAATTATTTAAGCTATTAGTTGATATTTAGCATTGGAAGTAACCTTATTCTCGTGGGTACGATATCCTATTTTTCACTGTACTACTTGTATAACTCGTGCACTTGTGGCCGTAAAAAAGGACCAACAGAAGACTGTATTTAACTAATTGACTTTAGATTAAGTTGTGTTAGGTTTGATGTATTTAAGTGACTTATGTATGCCTATGTACTACCTATGTTTAGTTTCTTATCTTTACGGTGTCTATCACACTCTAAATGCACAAGAAAGCTTACATATATGCATTATATTCATATCCAAGGTTCTTTGGCTTGTAGAGTGCTATTGTGCTGATTTGCATTTTTTATATTCATTCCATTTTGCATTTCATGTGCATTTATGTCTTCCTTGTAATGCACCTAAATATAACAACCGGAGCGTAATCGTCATTACACCACAGTTACTAAATCCAAGTGTGTCACAGTCATGATAATAGTAATTTAAATTCTCAAGAGTCTATATTTTTTTTTGACAATCTGCATAAGTAGAAAATACGAGCCTCGAATGAAATATAAATATATTCAACCCATAATACAACCACTGAAATAAAATCATATTCCTTATATATATATTTTACAGTCAATTCACACAAATCACTGATGACATAGAATATAATAATTACAGAGTCCAATAAAATACAGCAGGAATAAAAACACTAAAGGGGGATAAGTAGTAACCCAGGGAAGGGTACTACTAGCAGACAAAGCCACAACCCCATATGTACATGACGCACGGCGTCCCAGTGAACACGACAGGCATCAATGCCTCCACGCGGCTGCACTCTTACGTAGTCGAAGAAATCTTGTCCAGACGCTCAAGCCAATCAACCAAGGTGTGGCCCCTCTTTATCTTCCTCACGATCTTTTATCAAGTATAAATATAGAACAGAAATGCACAAATATAGGAAAGAGGTAAGACATCCTACCATTATTACCAATTATAGCAGCCAAAAATAAAACGGCGCAATGTGCCCAAATAGTAATTCAGAACAACATTTCCGTATAATAAGCAGTAAGTCTGACAGTAAGCAATTAAACAGTTCCAGGCAGGCATTCATTGCAATAATAATCAGAAAATTCACAGTTGCAGAAGGTAATGATTTACGATGACAGGTTATATCATGATGCACATGCATGCTTTCCCAAATTCTTACTCCATGGAGCTAGACACAAACAGTCGGAGAGAAAGATCAGGGGACATGTCTATAGCTCGGCTGCCGCAGCCAAAGCGCTTAAATCAATAATTCTCACGTGCACATCCAGGCATTGTACAGACATTCCACGCTCGATCACGATATAGGACAGTGTCTCGGTCCGGATCGTCGGTGCGTTTGTATCGGTTTGCCCCACAGGTAGGAGACCTACCAACTACCCATTGTGAGGGACCCGCATCCCGACGCCCCCAAAGTCATAACATGACCTACACTAGTCTACTCGCATCCGCACTAAGGTGTGTTCAATCTCCTACGCAAATTGGCCTTATAACAGTCCACAGGACATTCACAATGCATAAGACTCAATGCATGAGCATATATGATTCACAAATTCATACAATTCCATAATATACCACAATTGACCAAGATAAGCATCAACACATAAATCGTCACTCACATAGACCCATAATGTCATAATATTGAAATCAATTACGGTAATACCTTTCTAAGGTCCATTATGCATTCTTATTCAAGATTTGCCAATCATACAAGAATTTGACACTAAGTAAGTTTTCATAATCAATTGAATTTTCTAAAGTAATTTATTCTCATACACTTAGAATGATTATTCTAAGATCTCAAATCTCACACTCTCTTGTTCTTACTTTTGTAAAATTTTCTCAAGTTTCATGACAAGTTCCTTCCTTAGTCCTTTAAAATTTATGAATCTCCAATTGTATTTAATCCTTCCAAATTTGCTACCTACTAATTTATTGCCTTTGTTCCAATCATTTAATTTTATAAATTCCAAGATCACCAAAAAATTACATAATTAAGTCCTAAATAGCCCTAGAGGCCGTGGCATCCCTAGTGGATTCAATTCTCAATTTTTCCATTCCATTGATTTTATATTACACACTTGATTAATTTAGTCATTCACTTGTTAAAATTTGTTCACCAAGAACACATCAATTTTCACCTCAAAACCATGGCCACCCAAGAGCCCTTCCAAATTCATTTTCTTCCATTTGAAGCCATCCAATCTAACATATCAATATACACAATAAATCAAATCAAGGTCATGAATTCCATAAAATCAACATGTAAGCATTTAATTTAGCAAATCAAAGAATAACCCTCATTAGGGTTTTTCTACAAACAACACAACCAAGGTTCCTAGATGCTAATAGAGGTTGAGGAGGAGTGTCTTCCTCTTACACAAGTGAAGAAATCAAGAGAAACCTCCAAGAATCTCCTTGAAATTTCGGATTGGTGCCACCCAAAACCCTAGAAAATTCAACTTGGTTAGAATAGCATAAGGACTTGAAAAATGGAGTGTAGGTGGTCACAAGAACACCCTTGAAACTGAAAATGAAGAGAAGAGAAGAAGGGTCTTGAAGCTTACCCAAAAGCCCTAACTTTGAAGCTTGAAGAAAGTGATGAAGATGGTGAATTTTCAAGATGCTCCAAGCAAGAAAGGTATTTAGGAGGTAGAGAAGATTAAGAAAATGGGGTTGAATGAAAATTTTGTGATGGTTGAGGTGTGGGAGAGGGGCTGGCCATGAGCTTCTCCTAGAGAGAAGGAGGAGAAAACTAAAATGAAGAAGAAGAAGAAAGGTAGAGAGAGAAAGTGCTTTGGTGAATTTTTGGAAATTAATGTAGTATATTTGATTAAATGAAACAAAGCATTTTCCTTCCCCAAAGTGAAATTGCTTTGCCATGCATAGAGAGAGGAAGAGAGAGTGTCTTGGCTTCCCTTGGAAGCTAAGGGCTTCTTGGTCATTATTTGGTCAAAGCTTCTCAAAGAAGCTTTGATTATTTTACATTAAATTCGAATTAAAGTGAGTTGAAGAAGCTTTGATTTTTATTACATGCTATTATCCATTGGATAATAGTTACAGTTGACAGAAGTTAGTATTTAATTAATCTGACAGATAAATTTCGCGCAGTATTTTTTTATTTTATTTGTTAAAATTTCTCAAAAAACGTGAAACCTCATAAATTGTGTCCAGCCTCAGGTTTAGTAAGATCCCCCTGTCGACGTGTCCATTGTTCCAGGTTCACGGAGAAAACATCGCGTTTCTCCAGTTCCGCTCAGTACGCACGCAAAACGAAAAATATACTAAAATATTCGACGTTTTCAGAAAATTCTCAAAAATTAAAAATATTATAAAACGACTATTCGTCTAATCATTTCCCAATTTTTGAAGTATTACAGTCATTTTCCTGACTCTGCTCAATATGTACGCAACACGAGGAATATATTAAAATATTCGTCGTTCTTGAAAAATTTCGAAAGAATTCACATAAATCACGAATATTAGAAAATGACTATTCGTAATAAAATAAATAATTTCCGAGGTGTTACACTGACCTCAGCAGGTCTCAGCTCAGTGTGCACGTAAAATGAGAAATATATTAAAATATTCATCATTTTCGAAAAATTTCTAAAAATCAAGAATATTATAAAATGATTATTTATAATTAAACAGATACTTTTCAGGATGTTACAACACTCCCCAACTAAAAAAGAATTTCGTCCTCGAAATTTACATACTTCAAAATAGTTCTGGATGTTGCCCCTTCATCTTGTCTTCTGACTCCCAAGTCGCATCCCCAGTTGTTTCGTTCCAAATCACCTTTACTAATGGGATCTCCTTGCCTCTAAGTTGCTTTATCCGTCGGTCCTCGATTCTCGCAGGAGGTGCCTCATAGGTCAATTTCTCTTTTAACTGTACTATGTCCGGTGCTATGACATGACTTAGGTCAGGTAAATATTTACGCAGTTGTGACACATGGAAGACATTGTGTATGTTAGAAAGGAAAGGGGGGTAAGGCTATCTGGTAAGCTACTGGACCTATTCGGCGAAGAATTTGGTAAGGTCCAAGAAATTTTGGAGTAAGTTTCCTAGATTTCAAAGCCCGGCCGACCCCAGTCGTGGGTGTGACTTTCAAGAATACATGCTCACCTTCTTCAAACTCAAGGGGCTTTCTCCTCTTATCCGCATAACTCTTCTGCCGGCTCTGAGTAGTTCTCATCTTCTCTTGAATCATTTTGACCTTCTCAGTTGTTTGTTGTATGATATCCGGTCCAATCGTGAGACGTTCACCATCTTGATACCAACACAAGGGTGTCCGACACCGTCTTCCGTATAGAGCTTCATAGGGTGCCATCCTTATACTCGAATGGTAACTGTTGTTGTAGGTGAACTCTATCAATGGTAGAACTTCATCCCAACTTCCAGTCTGTTCTATAGTACAAGCTCTAAGCAAATCTTCTAAGGATTGGTTCGTTCTTTCCGATTGACCATCGGTTTATGGGTGGTACGCTGAACTCAGACGTAACTTTGTTCCCAATGATGCCTGTAGACTCTGCCAAAAATTTGAAGTAAACCTCGGATCCCTATCCGAAACAATACTCATAGGCACACCATGCAGCCTAACGATCTCTCCAATATACTGTCAGGTCAGCTTCTCCAGACTGTACCTTATGTTGATCGGAAGGAAATGAGCTGACTTTGTAAGTCGATCCACTATTACCCAAATCGAGTCGTGTCCTTTCTTTGTCCTTGGCAAACCCACAACAAAATCCATTGCAATGTTGTCCCATTTCCATTCAGGAATAGACAATGGTTGCAGCAGTCCTGTAGATCTTTGATGTTCCACCTTAGCTTTTCGACAAACTAGACAAGTCGATACGCATCTAGTGACATCGCTCTTCATCCCATGCCACCAGAACAACTTCTTCAAGTCTTGGTACATCTTCGTTATGCCCGGGTGCATATTCAGCATGCTGGTGTGAGCATGATCTACAATATATCGTCTAAGCCCTTAGTCACGGGGAATACAAACTCTACCCCAAAATCTCAGAATTCCATCTGTTCCTTCCTCGAATTCCATTTCCTTGCCTTGCCTCATCAGTTCTCTCACTTCTTGCAAGAATTCATCGACCTTCTGCTTTTCTCATATGTCATCCATTAGTTCATTTGAAATGGTGACCATGTTCATACAAATCTTTCCAGGTTCTAACTTAACGAATGACCAAACATCTCTAAACTGTTCTATGAGCTCCTTTTCCTTGATCATCAGGACAGAAGCACTGATAGTCTTTCTACTCAATGCGTCAGCCACGACATTCGTCTTGCCAGGGTGATACAATAGCTGAAAGTCATAGTCCTTTAAAAATTCTAGCCATCTCTGTTGCCTCATGTTCAGTTCTTTCTGATCATACAAGTACTTCAAACTTTTGTGGTCACTAAAAATGTTGAACGTCGCTCCATAAAGGAAATGCCTCCATATCTTCAGAGCAAAAACCACAGCTGCTAGCTCCAAATTATGCGTCGGGTAGTTTTTTTCATGCACTCGCAACTGTCGCGAAGCATAGGCCACCACTCTTCTGTGTTGCATAAGAACAGAACCCAATCCTTGGTATGAGGCATCACAGTACACCTCGAATGGTTCATTAGGATCAAGTAGCACCAATACTGGTGAGGTAGTCAGCCGTTTCTTCAATTCTTGGAAACTTTACTCGCAACTATCAGTCCACTCAAAAGTCTGATTCTTCTTTGTTAGCTGAGTGAGCGGTTCGGCTATTTTGGAAAACCCTTCTATGAATCTCCTGTAATATCCGGCTAAACCCACGAAGCTATGAATTTTCATCATTGACTTCGGTCGTTATGGATATCAGAAGTCTTAATTCTGAAAACTAATAAGGTTTTCATTGGAATGGTTTAGTAGGATATGACTAGAAAATGATCAATCAGTCCCTAAATCATGAACTCTAACCGATGCGATTTCAAGTAAGCAAAATAGATCAACAAAAGGTTCAATCTTCATGAGAAGTAGGATAGATTAAACAAACTCAGGTGTCAAGACAAGTCTCAACAGCAGGAATGGGAACAACTAAGTCGAAGATAAGAAAGATACAGATGAATCCAAATGATCCATGCAGTTACGAATTGAAAGTGGAAGGGTTACCCCCAGAATTATATGGCACGATTACAGGGTCATCATTTGAGGCATAACTTCCCTTGTTGAGATCCCCAAATGTTGAGGTCTGATTGGATCTACTACTCCTAGCACTTTCCCCTACGGGTTAGGTGTTGTTGTTACTTCCTTGGTACCCGTGAACATAGTTCCCGTTTAAACTTATTAGCTTTTCCATTATTCCTCCTTTGGAATCTAGGTAGTCCATGGTTATCCCAAGTCTAACTTTCCTTCAATAGATTTTGAATCTTAACCTCCAATTCTCGTTGTTGTGCGGTCCTCTGATCTTGGTGAATTGTCACATCAGCTATCCTTTGTATTTTCCCCTGCAGTCGCAGCCATAATTCTACGGTCTTGTCCTGCGCTTATGTGAGTACATTTGTCACGAGCCATTGACTCTCTTCGAAGGCGGACCAAACATAATACGATAAAACAAATGTAATTATTTCAAACAACATTACCTCCCTTCGGAAGTCAAACACAAAGAGTCACACAAAGCACACAATTCAAACAAGGCAAGTTCAATTCACAAATCCCAACGATCTCTAGCTCGAACTTCTTCGTTCTGTCTCCTGTGGCGTAATCTCTTGTAAGTCACCAATCTCCAAACAGCTTCTCGAACCGAATTTAAACTAGTCATTCTTTCTCCAGAAGATCGATTTTCCAAAACCTTTTGATCTCCGCACAAAAGACTTCTTATCTTCCAAACACAGCACGCCTAGGAGAAGTCATAGTTTCCTGTACACACAGAACATTACATATTGAGTAGGCCAGTCCTCAATATCATGCAACTGCATAACAGTAACTATCAACATTCAACCTACAGCAAGTCATGCATTCCTTTCCCATCATCTCAATCAAGAGACAAAGAAGTGCACAACAGACCAAATTCTAATATGCCTAAACATAGCAAGTCCATACCCCGGCTCAACAGGATGAACTGCTCTGATACCACCTAAAGTAATGCACCTAAATATAACAACCGGAGCGTAATCGTCATTACACCACAGTTACTAAATCCAAGTGTGTCACAGTCATGATAATAGTAATTTAAATTCTCAAGAGTCTATATTTTTTTTTGACAATCTGCATAAGTAGAAAATACAAGCCTTGAATGAAATATAAATATATTCAACCCATAATACAACCACTGAAATAAAATCATATTCCTTATATATATATATTTTATAGTCAATTCACACAAATCACTGATGACATAGAATATAATAATTACAGAGTCCAATAAAATACAGCGGGAATAAAAACACTAAAGGGGGAGAAGTAGTAACACAGGGAAGGGTACTACTAGCAGACAAAGCCGCAACCCCATATGTACATGACGCACGGCGTCCCAGTGAACACGACAGGCATCAATGCCTCCACGCGGCTGCACTCTTACGTAGTCGAAGAAATCTTGTCCAGACGCTCAAGCCAATCAACCAAGGTGTGGCCCCTCTTTATCTTCCTCACGATCTTTTATCAAGTATAAATATAGAACAAAAATGCACAAATATAGGAAAGAGGTAAGACATCCTACCATCATTACCAATTATAGCAGCCAGAAACAAAACGGTGCAATGCGCCCAAATAGTAATTCAGAATAGCATTTCCGTATAATAAGCAGTAAGTCTGACAGTAAGCAATTAAATAGTTCCAGGCAGGCATTCATTGCAATAATAATCAGACAATTCATAGTTGCGGAAGGTAATAATTTATGATGACAGGTTATATCATGATGCACATGCATGCTTTCCCAAATTCCTACTCCATGGAGCTAGACACAAACAGTCGGAGAGAAAGATCAGGGGACATGTCTGTAACTCGGCTGCCGCGGCCAAAGTGCTAAAATCAATAATTCTCACGTGCACATCCAGGCATTGTACAGACATTCCACGCTCGATCACGATATAGGACAGTGTCTCGGTCCAAATCGTCGGTGCGTTTGCATCGGTTTTCCCCACGGGTAGGAGAGCTACCAACTACCCATTGTGAGGGACTTGCACCCCGACGCCCCCAAGGTCATAACATGACCTACACTAGTCTACTCGCACCCGCACTAAGGTGTGTTCAATCTCCTAGGAAAATTGGCCTCATAACAGTCCACGGGACATTCACAATGCATAAGACTATGCATGAGCATGTATGATTCACAATTTCATACAATTCCATAATATGCCACAATTGGCCAAGATAAGCATCAACATATAAATGGTCACTCACATAGACCCATAATGTCATAATATTGAAATCAATTACGGTAATACCTTTCTAAGGTCCATTATGCATTCTTATTCAAGATTTGCCAATCATACAAGAATCCGACACTAAGTAAGTTTTCATAATCAATTAAATTTTCTAAAGTAATTTATTCTCATACACTTAGAATGATTATTCTAAGATCTCAAATCTCACACTCTCTTGTTCTTACTCTTGTAAAATTTTCTCAAGTTTCATGACAAGTTCCTTCCTTAGTCCTTTCAAATTTATGAATCTCCAATTGTATTTAATCCTTCCAAATTTGCTACCTTACTAATTTATTGCCTATGTTCCAATCATTTAATTTTATAAATTCTAAGATCACCAAAAAATTACATAATTAAGTCCTAAATAGCCCTAGAGGTCGTGGCCTCCCTAGTGGATTCAATTCCCAATTTTTCCATTCCATTGATTTTATATTACACACTTGATTAATTTAGTCATTCACTTGTTAAAATTTGTTCACCAAGAGCACATCAATTTTCACCTCAAAACCGTGGCCACCCAAGAGCCCTTCCAAATTCATTTTCTTCCATTTGAAGCCATCCAATCCAATCCAACATATCAATATACACAACAAATCAAATCAAGGTCACGAATTCCATAAAATCAACATGTAAGCATTTAATTTAGCAAATCAAAGAATAACCCTCATTAGGGTTTTTCTACAAACAACACAACCAAGGTTCCTAGATGCTAATAGAGGTTGAGGAGGAGTGTCTTCCTCTTACACAAGTGAAGAAATCAAGAGAAACCTCCAAGAATCTCCTTGAAATTTCGGATTGGTGCCACCCAAAATCCTAGAAAATTCAACTTGGTTAGAATAGCATAAGGACTTGAAAAATGGAGTGTAGGTGGTCACAAGAACACCCTTGAAACCGAAAATGAAGAGAAGAGAAGAAGGGTCTTGAAGCTTACCCAAAAGCCCTAACTTTGAAGCTTGAAGAAAGTGATGAAGATGGTGGGTTTTCAAGATGCTCCAAGCAAGAAAGGTGTTTAGGAGGTAGAGAAGATTAAGAAAATGGGGTTGAATGAAAATTTTGTGATGGTTGAGGTGTGGGAGAGGGGCTGGCCATGAGCTTCTCCTAGAGAGAAGGAGGAGAAAACTAAAATGAAGAAGAAGAAGAAGAAGAAGAAGAAGAAGAAGAAGAAGAAGAAGAAGAAGAAGAAGAAGAAGAAAGGTAGAGAGAGAAAGTGCTTTGGTGAATTTTTGGAAATTAATGTAGTATATTTGATTAAATGAAACAAAGCATTTTCCTTCCCCAAAGTGGGCTGCTGCCGTGCATAGAGAGAGGGAAGAGAGAGTGTCTTGGCTTCCCTTGGAAGCTAAGGGCTTCTTGGTCATTGTTTGGTCAAAGCTTCTCAAAGAAGCTTTGATTATTTTACATTAAATTTGAATTAAAGTGAGTTGAAGAAGCTTTGATTTTTATTACATGCTATTATCCATTGGATAAAAGTTACAGTTGACAGAAGTCAGTATTTAATTAATCTGACAGATAAATTTTGCGCAGTATTATTTTATTTTATCTGTTAAAATTTTTCAAAAAACGTGAAACCTCGTAAACTGTGTCCAGCCTCGGGTTTAGTAAGATCCCCCGTTGACATGTCCATAGTTCCAGGTTCACGGAGAAAACATCGCATTTCTCCAGTTCCGCTCAGTGTGCACGCAAAACGAGGAATATACTAAAATATTCGTCGTTTTCAAAAAATTCTCAGAAAATTCTCAAAAATTGCAAATATTATAAAACGACTATTAGTCTAATCATTTCCCAATTTTTGAAGTATTACAGTCATTTCCTGACTCTGCTCAATATGCACGTAATACGAAGAATATATTAAAATATTCGTCGTTCCCGAAAAATTTCGAAAGAATTCACATAAATCATGAATATTAGAAAATGACTATTCGTAATAAAATAAATAATTTTCGGGGTGTTACACTAACCTCAGCAGGTCTCAGCTTAGTGTGCACGCAAAATGAAGAATATATTAAAATATTCGTCGTTTCCAAAAAATTCCAAAAAAATTCCTAAAAATCAAGAATATTATAAAATGATTATTTATAATTAAACAAATACTTTTCGGGATGTTGCATTCCTCAATTCTATTATCTTGCATTGTACAGGTTTAAAAATCAATAGATGATTGGAATGCAAAGGATTGGGATGAAGAATCTAAAATATTTTCTATTATACATGATGATATGAAGGAAGATGAAGACGTGAGTGCATTAATTAGTGAGTACGCAATAAAATATTTATGTAAAGAGCCACGCAGAACCAGTGAGCAAACATGTCATTCATGGGTACAAGAAGTTTTGCGAAGGCATCCTATTCATTGTTATGAGATGTTTCGGATATAAAAACATGTCTCTTTTTAGTTTTGTACTGAATTGGTTGAACATAGTTTAAAAGACATTAAACGAATGAGGATTCAAGAATTGGTTGCAATCTTCTTAAACATGGTTGGCCATAGGGTAGGCAACAGGATGATACAAGAAAGGTTTCAACACTCATGAGAGATTGTAAGTAGGCATTTTCATAAAGTATTGGTTGTTTGCCTTAGGCTATCCTTCAAATACATTAAGCCACAAGATCGTAGGTTTCGGGATATTCAAACCAAAATTCGAAATGATAGACGATACTGTCCATTTTTCAAGAATGCTATAGGAGCAATTGACGGTACACATATCCCATGTGTGGTTAGTCCTAGTGAACAACCAAAATTCATTGGAAGAAAAGGACATCCAACGCAAAATGTAATGGTTGTATGTGACTGGAACATATGCTTCATTTTTGCATTGCCTGGATGGGAAGGCACCGCCCATGTTGCTCGTATTTTTGACAATGCCTTTCTAACTCCTAGTATGAATTTCCTACATTCACCTCAAGGTTTGTTCTTTCTCACATCTACAATTAATTTACATTTGCATTAAAATTATAAATATACATGATACTAGTTTCATTGTTTATTAGGTAAATATTATTTGGTGGATGTTGGCTATCCAACACCAATTGGATATATTGGTCCCTATAAATGTGAACGTTATCACTTTCTTGATTTTAGGTGTTCATCTGGATTTGCAAACCACAATGAGGTGTTCAATTATTATCACTCAAGTCTAAAGTGCACAATAGAAATGACTTTTGGGGTATGGAAGAATAAGTTTATTATTTTGCGTCACATGCCTAAGTTCAAAATAGAAACACAAGTTCAAATAGTCAATGCTACAATGACTATACATAACTTTATTATAATAAATTCTGAAATAGAATATGAATTCAATCATTATGAAGATGAAAATATAGTTGAACCTAAAGATGAGAATGATAATGTTATTGATGATTATCCATCCCCAAAATTAACCACAGTCTTTTCATCAGAGATGAATATTGTTTGAGACTCAATTTAGAATCAAATTATTGAGCATATGCAGTTTAAATAGTATTGTATTTATATTTATATTTCAAAATTGCATTACATTTTCCTGTATACTTTACTATTATTTTGTATTTTGATTTGGATCAATCAATTTGCCTTGATATATTAAAACTTTAGTTGCCTTCATTTATCAGATCAACTATGCATATAATTTAATTTTTTGTTATATAATTTATTCAACTATGTATATAATTTAACATTTTGTTATAATTTTTATTTATAATTTAACTCTACCACTAAAAGTAAAAAAAAATGATAACATTTATATAATTTGTTCATGTACACTTAAAAATAATAAAATAAAATAAAAAGTAATATTAATATTGTAATATAAACTTATACTCTTTTTAGTAATTACACATTTAAAAGTGATTTTTATTATTTTCATCCAAACAATATTCATTTTGTAAAATTTATTTTTAAGACAAAATTTCTCAAATATAAATTATGTTACTATAAAGTCGCTTTTAACTAAAATTAAGTTTATAAATTTAAATTGACTTAAACTTAAGTTTGTAAACTTCAATCAATACACACACTTAGCTAAGAAAGGCTGAATGGAGAATGATGGCTTTCGTGTCTGGACTGCCCTGCCTTCAGCTCTCTGTCTCTCTTAAATGGCTGATGTTGCTCGTGTGAACTTTATCAGGATGTAGTGCTGCTTGTTTCTTTTCTTTTTGGGTTTTGTTTCCCCACCTTACCAAATAAAAAACTAAGAATATTCTCTTAGAATATTCTAACAGAACTGTTAGTGTGAATGCCTCATTGGAGTGGAGTGTAATTTTTAAAGAACAGGATTATGTATCATTTTGGCAAACTTCAACAGTGGTTAATGTTACTTACCCTTGTATTTATTTATATTATCATTAAATCATATTTTGTCATGTCAAGAAATAAGTTTAGGGAAATACTATCTATTCAACGCTCAAATACTTGAGTGATTTGTGAATATTAAAAGTTAAATTCTAAAACTTGAATTAAAAGGTTTTGTTAATTTTTATAAGAAAAAAACTCATCCAACGGATAAAACTATCGAACGCTTCAAAGCTCAATAGTTTAATAGCAAAATCCACAAGTTTATATGACTAACTATTAAAAAGTCAAACTTCTCTAATATTCTATCAGTACATGATTTGATGTAGAAATTTTGAAAATAACCGTGAATCAAAATTAAACCTTTATTGTGGACATTTTGGGCTTAACTACATTTTTTCTATACAATTATGCAAGAATTCATCAACGAACCATGTACCCAAAAAAAAACAACCAATAAACCAATTAGTGTAACTGCGCGGGTCTCAGGCTCTTTCAGAGCCTCAGAGGTCTTCTTTGATTAAATTATGTGTTAAGCAGTGTTAAATTACAGTTTGTAATTATTAATTTATTTATTTTTTTATAAATCTCTTAATATTTGAAAGTCGCATTAAATCTTAACTAATTCAATATCAATTCAAGTTAGACTACAAAAATATAAAACTCTCCCAACAATGGTTTCTTCCATTGCACAAAGGTGCAATTACTAATTTAATTTGCGCAAAATGCATCACACCTCTTTACTTTTTTATCCATCCAATCATCCAATCATTTCTTAGATCACGCTTGATGACTTTCAACGAAGCAAGGCCTCTGGGCTTATGAGCTGCTTCATAAATCATCATAGTTTACTCTCTCATGAGACAAGATTTCAGAAAACTCCAACCATTAGTTTACATCCGCATAGGGTACAAATTTAAACTACCAAATGTTGTTAACAATTCATGCAAAAAGAATATAAAAAGTAAATGGCAGTGCTATATATTTTGGGCCTAACTATTGAAGCCCAAAATATAATATATTACTGAATCAAGTATTGAATTAAGAATGAAATCAAAAAGCAAAATCACTATCTTCTGACATGACCAATATGAGGACTGATTTGGATAAGCATGTAAGAGCAAATAATTGTTAACATAGCAATTGTAAGAAGTTTCCCCACTCACTTCAATGACTACCAATGCCGTAGGTGATGACTTCAAGTTGAATCAACTAATAGATTTAGAGGGGGAAAAATCGTGAGTTTACAATTTCTCTGTTAGAGGTGATTCGCTTATATTAAACTCTCTGAGATCATTAACGGAGAGACAAAGCAATTAGACAAAATGTTCAGTTGGATATTCATGTTCGTATCCATTGTAGTCATAGTACAACCTTTCCCCCTTTGTTATATCTCTATTAGCTATTAAAAGAACCCGACATTCACCATTGACGTCAAATCTCACGCATTTTAAGTTCTGCTTCTTTTTTCCTTCCCTGCATGAAAAGAAGGGAATTCATCAAGGGTTATTTCTATCAAACAATTATGTTACTTCAATTGAAAGGAAAATGCTATACTTGACATGGACTATGATGATCATGAGCCTTAAAGAAGTCTTTAAGTCGAAAGTATTCAACTTGGTATTACATAAAAAGGGCAAGTGAAAATTATTTTGTTATTCAAACCACAAGTCAGTCAATTTTCTAAGCATGCTTAACTGACTGTGATCCTGTCATTTTAGACCTGCTTATTTGCACCAAAGTTTATGCTGTAAGTATGTATATTCTTCCCAAGTTACAATTTGCTTATCCATGATTTGACACTTGCCCCTTTCAAAAACATCCCTGAGAAGGCAGCGTGTAGGCAGCTAATAAAATTTGAGATGGAAGAAACTTACGGTGTGTGATTGTTGATGCCATTAATGAAACGTGCTATGTTGCTACGTTTATCTGGACAGATGACAAGCGTTTGTGAAGGATCAGAAGCTGAAAGAAGTGTCATCATGCTATCCCCATCATCATTTTCCCGATTCTTTAAAAAGTCTACATCTCCAATATATTCTGTGATTATTGTCAGATCTCTTATAAATCTATCTGCCTCAACAGTGAACCTGCAGAAAGAGAAATTAAGTCAAGCTCAGAGCGCAAAGGGAGAAAAAGATAACGCCAGTTTATGTTGCATATGCACTTACCCTTCTAGAGGATCAAAAACAACCATGAGGGGTGGCCATTCTCCCCTTTCCATCATACTTTTGCACAAGTTTAAAGTCTCCGTATCTTCTTTTGATAAGACCTGAATCAAAAGATATACAAACTTATCTGAGTTACCAATCTAGATTCATAGGAAATGGAGGAAGAAGAAGAAATTACCACTGAAGCTATACACACATATTGATGCAGGAGCAGTAGAACAGAAAAATAAAAGTGGGGTTATCTTTTAATTTCAAGAGATTTTAGTTAATTTTCGTGGCTTTTGTTTATGGGTAGTATTTTGGGTCATATTTATGTTGAAGGACCAATAACCATTCCCGTAATAGCAATGACCATTCGGAATGACTAATTGACCATTCTGAATGGTTAATTGATCATTCTTGTTAATTTTGTATCCTTAACAGTCCTTACCATTAATTCTCCCAAGTGTTTAAGTGTCTTATTTTGAAAGGCCCAAGGGATCCTAATAGGCTTGGGTTAGTAGTAAGTGTCATGGATTGCATCTTGGGAGTTGTTTCTAGTAAGTTGCACTCTAATAAGTTGTGCCTAGGAAGTTGTATTTCAATAATTGTAGTTTGGAGTTCCTAAGCTAGAAGGTCATGAAGTCTAAAAGGTCCTAGCTTGTACCATAAAGGCAACTATAAAAGCAAGACCTCAACCTTTGTATGGCAGATCCTTTCATCTGAATATTAAAATCAAGAATTATCAAGAAGAGCTTTTCTTCTTTCCTGGTTCGTTATACAACAAGAACCAGCCCATTGGCTGTGTTTCTCTCTTTCTTCTCTTAGTCCTTCTATATTCCTTGGTAGAATCTTATCTAGACTGTTTTTGCACCATTCTAGAATAAGCTTGAGAATTATGAAATACATAATACCTATAAACGTGTGTGCTCTGACAATGAGATAAATATTTATATTGGTGTACAACCAAATAGAACTGAGTGATGACAACTAGTCCAGAAGAATACACAGACAGATCCAAAGGGAGTGACTGCATTTTAAAAATAGTATTCTTGTATTTTCTGACGATGATAGTTTCACACTAGTTTGGAGTCACACCACTTACATTGTACAGTGTTGCAAATTTTGATTAGTTTTTGTTCCTATGCAGCAACTATTATTACTCTGTTGCTGTTACAGTTTTCCGCAAACCCCTTTACTGTACTGACGAGCAGAGTCCTACATTAAGCATGTAAGTTGGGGAACCAAAAATGTTTGCTTCTGTGTCATTATCTGTGAGGTAATCAATCAATAGCTCAAAATAAGAATTATATTTTTTTATTTGCTTGAAGTTAAGGCACTGGCTTTTTTCTACCAAAACAACCTTTTACATTCAAGTGAAAACAAGAATTATGGTTAAAACTTGTTCGTTTCTCTAATAATTAAACAAGTGGCAGCGAGAACTAAAAAACTACACTGTCCCTTGGGTTGACAGAGGGGAGAAACATAATTACTTCACTACTTGTAAGGGAGCACACAAACTCTATAACTCAAATTTATATTTTTGTTTTTTCATTTTTCTTTATTTCAAATAATTTTCTTTACTTGATTCTCTTTTAATTTTGTTTTACCTTTTCCCCTTATTTAAAGCCTATATTTGTATAAAGAAACAAATCATTGAAAAGGAATAGTGATTTATATTGGTCAGCAGCAGTACTAAAGAATTACTAAAACATTCTTTTGTCTAATTTTCTTCTGCAATACGATACTAGTTCTTTTTGTCCAAAATGACAGCTTTCCATGAAGAAGTAAAACAAATAATGAGGCTTGTATCAAAGTAAAACTACAATTAACTCTTGTTTCTCAATGTGTAGCGGCTAGTCTAAAGAAAACAAAAAATTCAAAGGTTATCATCAGCTTTACAATATAGTATTCCTTGTACTTAATTCTTCTCTAAACAATAAACACACACATTGAAATGCTTCTCTACCTACAGAATCCTTAATGTGGCAGATTATTTCAATATAATAAATTATTTCAGTATAATTTTCACATTGCACCAAACTGAGAATAAATTTTCCTAATTGACAGAATCACAAATTAATTACCTGCATTCCACCATGCTCCAAAGCAGGACAATTAGCAGACCTTGGTGCCATTCCAAGCATGTAAGAAAGCTCATTGCTGAATTCTGATTTGGTTGCCATCAGTGCCGTTGCCAGTGATGCCATCTGTTCTAATCTCCTCTTAGGATCCTCAATGGGGGTGAAAGGCAGCAGTTTCCTTTTCTTTTTCGACAGCACTAAGCTGCTACCCCTCTTTCGCTTCTTCCGAGAGTCTAAAAGGATAGAAAACCAAGGGAGATAAACTTAGACTTCAGTTAGCTTCAACCCTCACATCCCTATCATCTTTGATTATCTGATGCAATTCGCCTTACCTTTATTTGATGTCTGGAGTGCTTCCGGAGATCGTTGAATTCGAAAGAAGTCGATGATTTTGGTCTGAACAAGAGGAAAAGCTGCAATTTGCAAAGAAGGCACCAGTGGTTAGTTAATAAGAATAATTCTGATAATAAAAACGGGTAAAAGAAATTTCAGGGCAGTTATAATTTTTGCAGGTTGTATATAATGATTGGTTTGGCTTCTCAGCCTATTGTTTAACTATCCACAAACCCCTAATTGCTAAAATAACCCTAAACCCTATCGTTAAGAAATGGAAATTAATGAGGGGACATACACTTTGGCTTCTTGTTGTTGGTGTTGGAGCAAGAGGGGCAGAACCAAGAGCCTTTGGGGACAGAAGGAAGGATGGGTCTGAGGCAGAACAGGTGGTACCCTCGATCGCATTTGTCGCACAGAAGCAACTTGGCCGGGGAGTCTCCGGAGCCGCATTCTTCGCAGCTGACGTCGTCAAGGGCGGAGGACTTGGGTGCCGGTTTGGGAGCATGGGTCCTTCGCCTGAGTGCCATTGAGGGTCTTAAGGAAGCCATGAGATTGGTTGCAATAGATGCAAGAATGATTGTGTGAAGTGTGTATAATATGAACTATAAAAAAGAGGGCCATTGAAGAGGTATATGCGCGCGCTAATTTGGCTTCGCGGGAAATTGGGTTTTGGCGCCTTTGTTTTTCTTTTCGTTTGTTGTTGTTTTTTGGGGGTCCTGGACTCCTGGCGCCACGCTTGTATTGGCATACAGTGAAAGTTGAGCCCCAAAAACAGAAAGCACAAACTGAAAGGAAATGGATTTGAAATTCATTGATATTATTATTATTATTAATTGTTTTTTTTAGAGAAGTAATGAGAGAAAGCTTAATTAGTTAAACATATCTAAAAACAATTAGGGGATAATAATCTAAAATATCGTTACTAAAAGTAAAAAGATTCTAAGAATTATTTATGGTAATAACCTATGAAAAGATAAAATTTATGGTGCAATAAAGAGGATTTTATTTAGTGTTTAACTTTTACTTTTTTTGGCGACAAATATCATGTTTTTGTATTTTTTTTAAAAAGAAAAATATTTCATTTTAACATTTATCATTCCCACTCAACTTTTTTTTTCAAGTACATGTAGAGGCAAAGCCCATTTCAATTGACTTTTTACTTTCACGTTATGTTTGGATGACAGGTAAAGAGGGAAACGGAAAGGAAATAAGAGGAATAGAAATAAGAGGAATAGAAATATTTTTTTGTGTTTGAGAGTTTTAAAATGCATAGGAATAGAACGAAACGGAACACAGGGAGAATCATTCCCCCATCTTCCCTCCAAATGTCCAATTTTTATTCTCCCCAAAATTGAGGTGGAATGGAAGGAACACATGTTCCATTCCGTTTCGTTAATGAAAAAACATTCAAATACAGGGTCAAGTTTCAACATTCGTGTAACTTTATATTATAAATGGAATACAAGTTGCATGATGCATACCGGTGATTTTATAGTTTCTTTAATCAATTTTAGAATTTAATAAAATTGAGATATTTATAAAATAAAAAAAATGAGAGGCATGTAAAACGCATACCAAGATCAATAATTGTTTTAAAAATAAAATTTATTTATAAAATCTATTTTACATTGGTATCCCAGATTTATGCCCAATATGAATGATCCAACTTGATTAACCCAATCAAGGCCTCAAGTTATAGCGACTGTCATGATTAATGTAACATCCTCAATACTAATACTAATAGTATATCCGAATTCACATATTAGTAATTAGAATTAAACATGTCACTTAAAATTAATATCGTTAATTTGTAAATACATTTATAATATATACAAAAATATGAGTTTATTAAGGGTAACATAATGTACTTATATTGAATTAGTCATTATACAAAGTTGTACATCAAAGTACAATTAATTACTTAAAATTCCTCCAAGGTAGTAATTATGCAATCATTATACAAAATTCTTAAACAAAATAGAAACAAACTATCCCACGCCTCCATTCTTCATCTTCTGGCTATTGATTCTCATTCTGGAATTATTATGAAAATTCATAAAAAGGGGTGAGAATTTTAAAATTCTCAGAAATTATAAAATGTGAAATTATTTTTCCTTTCCGCAGGGACCTGGAGATTGGATCTAGCCATAAGAAAAATAAAATGCTTGACTGATAAATAACTCACTTCTTGGTCTTCGACCCCCTCAGTCACTACGAACGCCCCCGATTACAATGTCATCACAATAATTCCAGCTATTTTAGGATGAATCCTTTCAAAACTTAAGTAATAAAGTAGAAAGGTGATGAAAAGCCAAAACAAGTCATTTCTCTTCCCGAAACAGAATTCAAATTATTGACAAAACCAAAAAATCACAAACTTTCGTTATCAAAGATCATAAGTTACATTCACAAATATGAATTTCAATTCAATATCAAAATTCTCAATTCAACTCTATGGCCTTTTATAATAATTTTCTCATAATACTTAATTCAAATACAAGTCTCATTTCAGTGCTCATTTAAATATATATTCATTCCCACAGAACCCATATCTATGTACCTTAATAGGTAATGGTCACCTCATATAACTCGGATTCTATATACTCATGATTATGAGTGAATTAGGGCCTCACACTACCACTTAACAGGGTAATAGTCTGCTTTCAGGTTAGTGCACTACAACCTATTTATGACAATCTCTCTTTGTCACATAGAACTATTCTGAGTAACCCTTATATACATACATGAGGGAATCATATGGCATATGAGGAAACATAATGAGGAATTTCAATGAATTGAGGATCCCTTTCTTATAGAGGATTATCTCCACAATTCAAAGTCTAAATTTTGGATCCTCTTCCCCCCAAACAGGATCATTTCCAAAAATTTATAATGCCAGGTGAATTGATAATTCAGCTCCAAAGGGCTACCCATGTGGGTGGGAATAGCAATTTAGGACCATATTCCTTCCCATTCAAGGATAAATGTCTAAATTCTCTATACAATTCAAATTCAAATTCTATAAGCACTAATTATATAAATTTCAAATTCAAATTCTATTTTTGCTAATCCTTAAGGAATAAAGGAAGCAAAACATAGTAGTCATACCATTTTAGCTCAACTTTCACAAGTAAAATAACCATACAACTCACTACATCTCTTTGCAAGTGCATAAAAGGTTACCCCCATAAGTAACTAATTCACAAAGTATTCATTCCTAAGTTAAATCACTTATCTTAGTAAAAATCTTTGAAAACATATTAACTTATACCCTTTGGAACCTCCAATTCCTTAAAACAGGGCAATTATATTCAAATAATGTAACACCCCAAAAATTATTTGTTTCATGATAAATATTCATTTTATAATATTTGTGATTTTTGTAAATTTTTGTGAATTTTTTCAAAAATGTTGATTATTTTAATATATTTTTTGATTTACGTGCGCACTGAGCGGAGTCGCGAAAATAAAATATTTTTTCTGAGGTAAGAAAACATTGAAGTATGGAAACGTCAATGGGGGATCTTACTAAACCCAAGGTCGGGCACAGTTTACGAAGTTTCATTTTTTGAGATTTTATTTGATAAATAAAATCGCAATGCGTTTTATTATCCGTTGGATAATAAATACTGATTTTGTTAACTATAAATTTTGTCCACTAGATAATAGTTTAATAGAGTGTTAGTCATCTTTTTTTAGAGAGCACTTTAATGACATCATCAGAGTGACATCATCACTTTGACTTTTGCAAAAAGTGAACAAAGTTTCTCAAGGAAGCTTTGCACAAAACTTCTCAAGGAAGCTTTGCACCAAGCTTTTAGAAGAAGTTTCTCCTCTCTCCCCCCTTGTAGCTCCACGACATTGATAGAAAAAAAAGGCTGGCAAAAGTTGTCACCCTATTCACCAAAAGCACAATTCATTTCACCTTTTCAAAATTCAAAAGTTTCTATCAGTTTTCTATCACTTTCTCTCTCCACATTTCTCTTCTCTTATTTTTCTCTCACACTTTTCTCTTCTTCCTCTCCTCTTCTCTTCCACGGCAACACCACCCTCACCACCCTCCATGATTGTTTGATTTCAAGCAACCACCTTGCTTGAAGCTACATCTCACTTGAAGATTTTCCTCTCTTGTTGGAATTGTAACATCTTGGAAATTAATAATTTTAGGATAAATAGTTGTTTTATAATATTTGTGATTTTTGAGAATTTTTTTGTATTTTTATGAGAGCGCAGAATATTTAAATATTATTCTTCATTTTACGTGCAAACTGAGCGGGTTTGGGAAAATGAGATATTTTTCCCGAGAACCTTGAGCTGTGAAAATGTCGACGGGAAATCTTACTAAACTCGAGGCTAGACATGGTTTACGACGTTTTACGTTTTTTGAGAAATTTTAACAGATAAAATAATAATTATTGTGTAAATTTTATCAGTCAGATAAATTAAAACTGACTTCGGTCAACTATAACAATTGTCTACTAAATAATAACATGTAATAAAAACCTTATCACATTATCCAAAATCTACTTTGTGTCACATCAATTAGCTTTATTTTAAAAGAAAGATTAATTTAACAAGAGCTTAAAGAGGGAAGCTTCCTAGAAACTTCCCTAATAATACACATGTTTCTTTTTCTCTCTCTTCCCTCCCCACTTACTCCACGGCAGAAGCCATTTGGGAGCCAAATATTCACTCTTACATTCTCACTTTTACCACCTCACCTCTATTTTTCTAAACATTCTTTCTCTTCTCATTTTCTTCAAGCACTCTTCTCTTCCTCTTTTCTTCTTCCTTCTCCACCATACACTCACCTCTTGGAGACAATCTCCATGGCTTGCTAAATCAATCACATTTCTAATTTTCATACACCATTCCAAGACCATTCTCTTTGGTGGTCTTCTTCTTCTTCTTCTTCTTCTTCTTCTTCTTCTTCTTCTTCTTCTTCTTCTTCTTCTTCTTCTTCTTCTTCTTCTTCTTCTTCTTCTTCCATTTTCCACCATTGAAGCTAAAGCTTGAAGCTTTTGAGGTAAAGCCTTCACCTTTCTTCCATTTTCTTCTCATTTTCATTTTTCTTGGTCACCTATGTGATCAAGAACTCATCTTTCCATGATTTGAGTGGACATTGTAGAAGTCACTCACATTAGTGTTTTCTTGAAGGTGAAAACGAAAATCAAGAACAAAAAGGAGCTATCATCCTTGTGGTTGTCTTCAATAGGTAAGAGGGAGATAATCTTCTTCAACCAGTCTTAGTAGTAAGGAGATGTCTTGTATGTTGTTGTTGATTGAGGGATCCAGGTGCGGATTTCCCTCTTCATTATGTGTTTTTCTTTCTTCTTTTCACAATGGTGTATTTGGTTTGATTTGTATGAGTTATTGATTTCCTTTATGTGATTTTGGATGCATGTTTGAGCTAATATGATGTTAAAAATGATATTGATTGGTTTGGTTAAAGTTAAAATGACCTAAAGACTCTGTTTTTATGCAAGTTCGTGCATGGTAATCGATTACACACCATCTGTAATCGATTACCGAGCTTCTGAGTTACAAAATCATGGTTTCTGGGAATCACGTAATAGATTACATCCTATGCGTAATCGATTACGGAGGTTCTATCCAGCTGGTAATCGATTACCAGAGCTGTGTAATCAATTACCAGGTTCCTGGTGTTACAATCGGGTTTCTGGGAAGCTATGTAATCGATTACATCCTTTATGTAATCGATTACGGAGGTTCTGCCAAGCTGGTAATCGATTACCAGATCCATGTAATCGATTACCAGGACCCAAAAATGAGATTTTTGAGCTGAAAATGATGAAAACATGGTTTCTTATCCCTTGTAACTCAAACATAAATCTTAAACCCCAGATTCAATGATTTTATTTCACTTAAATGCAACAGGATTATACATCCAAACCAATGATGGAGAAATGATTTTGAAAATAGAATTTTTTGATCCATAACATGAAAATTTCGGTATGTGTGCAATGATGGACATGTATATGTATTAATATTGAGAATTATTTGATGAAATTGCTAGTTCCTATGTGGGGCCAAGCTCTTGATGAAATTATGACATGTTAATATTGAAATATGAATATATGCCATTGTGGTACGGTTATGATGAACGCATCATTGATAAACATACATGATTGGACATTGTGTCGTCATGCATGTGTCGTCCGTTGGACATTGTTGGAAAGGCCTAGGTGCCTAGGAGTTTGAATAATACCTATGTGCGGGTGCGAATAGACTAAGCGTAGGTGTCATATGTTGTTGACCCTGGGGGCGTCGAGGTGCGGGTGCCTCACATGGACAGTTATGAGCTCCTCTGTGCCGTGGGGTAGACCGATGCAAACACACTGACGATCCGGACCGAGACGCTATCCTATATCGCGATCAACGGTTGAGGTGCCATGTATAAGCCATTGTTGCGCAAATATTTTATTACATGAAGCACACAGTTTTTATAGGCTAACGATATACTGACATTACTCCTTGATCATTCACTCCGAAAATGTTTATGTCTAGCTCCATGGAGTAGGAATTTTGGTACCATTTGCATTGTGAACTGTTAGTCTCATAATTCATTGAGCATGAGCATTTGTAACTATGAATCAATAATTGTTTTATTACTGTAATAATTATTTGACTGGTTTACTGTTGACAATTCTTACTGCTGTGGGACATTGTTGCTTTTACTGTTAATTTTAATTATTATTGTGATTGGACTATTGCTTTAAATGAAGTTATGATTATTTGAATTGCCTTATTGTTCATTATCTGAGATGTTATTGTTGTTTCTATCTAAATTCTTATTTTTACTACTACTGTTGATAAAGGTATGCGTTGTGATGTTATTTGGGCGTCCTGCGCCGTTCCGTTTTCTTGCTGCCACATTGGTATTGAATGTTGGGTATCTCACCTCTTTCTTGTATTTCTGTATTTATGTTTTTTATTTATGTTTGATAAAAGATCGTGAAGGAGATGAAGAAGGACCACCCCTCTGCCGAGGGGATTAGATGTCTGGACAATATTTCTTCGATTACGTACGAGTGCTGTTGCATGGGGGCATTGATGCCGGACTTGTCGACTGGGACTCCGACTGTCGTATATGTATATGGGGTTGCAGCTTTATCTGCTAGTAGTACTTACCCCAGGGTTACTACTCCCCTTTAGTGTTTTGTTCCCATTTGTATTTTATTTGAATATGTAAGTATTATATTTTATGTTATCAGTGCCTTGTGTTAAGGACAAATACATTATATATATGAAATATGTTTTTCTTTCAGTGATTGTGTTTTAATGGTTGATTTCTAAATATGTTTCATTCCGAGGCTCGTATTTTCTACTTATACGTAAATATGGAATCAAATTTCTTTTTATCTGAAATTACTCTTTTGTTGACACTGTGACATACCTGGATTTAGTAACTGTGGTGCAATGACGATTGGGCCGCAGTTGTTAGATTTAGGTGTGTTGCACTAGGTGGTATCAAAGCAGTTCATCCTGTTGAGCCGGGGTATGGACTTGTTATGCTTAGGCATGTAGAATTTTGTCTGTTGTGCATTTCCTTGTCTCTTGATTGAGATGATGGAAAAGGAATGCATGGCTTGCTGCAGGATGAATGTTAGTAGGTACTGTTATACTGTTGCATGATATTGAGGACTGGCCTACTCAATATGTAATGTTCTGTCTGTACAGGAAACTATGACTTCACCTAAGCGTACAGTACTAGGAAAATAGGAATTCTTTTGTAAGGAGATCAAGGGGTTTTGGAAAACCGATCTTCTGGAGAAAGAGTTACTAATATAAGTTGGTTCGAGAAGCCGTTTGGGGGTTGACGATTTGTAAGAAGTTACGCCGTAGGAGGCAGAATGAAGAAGTTCGAGTTAGGGACTGTTAGCATTCGTAAATTGAATTGTCTTGTCTGAATTGTGTGATTTTGTGTGTTTAGTTTCTGAGAGGAGATAATATCGTTTGAAATAATTATGTTTGTTTTGTTGTGTTATGTTTTGTTTGTCTTCGAAGAAAGTCAATGGCTCGTGATAGGTATACGTATGTGAGCGCAGGACGAGACAGTGGAAGCATGACTGCGATTGCAGAGGAAATGCAGAGGATAATTGAGGTGACAACTCACCAAGGTCAAAGGGACACGCAACAACAAGGATTGGACGTTGAGGTCCCGAATCTGTTGAAGGAAGGTCGGACTTGGGATAACCTTGGATTGCCTAAACCCTAAAGGAGGAATAATAGAAAGGCTAATCAATCCAAGTGGAAACTATACTCTCGATTGCCAGGAAAATGATAGCCACATCCAACCCATGGAAAGAGTGCTAGTGGTAGTAGATCTAATTAGACCTCGACATTTTTGCCAAAATGTAAGAAATGCGAAAAGAACCACTCAACCAAGGAATGTAACACCAAGAGAATATTCTGTCTCAAGTGCGGAAAGGAGCACCTAACAAGGGATTGCATAATTGCGGGGATCATCTACTTTAAATGTGGAAAGCCTGGACATGTTTCCCGCAACTGCAACCAAGCGAAGGCAAGTTCTTCATTCAATGCTGCAAGGGCTGTGGAACCATAAGCAGAAGCCAGAATTTACACCCTGGGAGGTGCTGAGACCTCTAAGTTTGAAGATCTAAACAATGGAAATTGTACCTCAATTGACGATCCCGTAATCGTGCTGTATAATTCTGGGGGTAACCCTTCCTTTTACAATTTGTAACTGTATGGATCATTTGGATTCATCTGTATTTTCATTGACATTGACCCAGTTACTTTTATCTCTATTACCAAGATTTGTCGTTGACAACCAAGTTTGTTTACTTCATCCTGTTCTACTAAAAGTTGAATCTTTTGTTGATCTGACTTACATACCTAAAGCTATACCTATTAGAGTTATGATTTCTAGAATTGGTCTATCATTTTCTAGTCGTATCCAGCTAGATCATCCTGATGAAAACCTTAGTGGTTTTCGAAACCAAGACTTTTAAATTCGTAACGGCCAACAAGGTTGGAGCTTTGTGAGGGAAAGGAACTTGAGGATATATGCTAATATCTTCCTTGGAGGACAAAGGCAAGGGGAATATAAATGTTACTTTTCTAGTCAAAGAGTTCCATATGAAGAGTTACAGTGCTGTCAGTTAAGGAGAATAATGGAACTTCTCGGTGAGATGAGAACTGTCGCCGATTGAACAAGATTACAATCAAGGATGAGTGTCCTCGGAGAAAGATGAACGATTCAATGGATCAGCAATGAAGGAATCATTGTTCTCTCCAAGATAGATGTACGTTTTGGTCATTTCTAAATTTGTAGGAATTTGAGGATGTTCCCAAAATGGTAATTCAAATGCGTTTTGGACATTATGAGTATCTCGTAATGCCGTTCAGAGTGACAATTGCTCCTGTTATATTCATAGACTGCATGAATCAAATCTTTCATCCCTACCTAGAACAGAATTGTCGTTGTCATTAATGATGACATTCTGATCTATTCTCGAAGGTATGGATAGGCACGTTGGACACCTCGATCCAATTTTTTAGACCTTAAAGGAGAAGGAGCGAATGCCAAAGTATCAGAGTGCGAAATTCTCGTTTGAGGAAGTTCAGTTTTGAGTCATGAGAATGCAAATGAAGGGATTGTTGTGAGTCCGTCAAAAGTTGAAGCAGTCTTGCAATGGGAAGAACTAGAGACCATGATACCCTCGTAACTTAC
The DNA here is from genome assembly GCA_029884605.1 of Ormosia emarginata. Classification (NCBI taxonomy): domain Eukaryota; kingdom Viridiplantae; phylum Streptophyta; class Magnoliopsida; order Fabales; family Fabaceae; genus Ormosia; species Ormosia emarginata. The sequence continues at coordinate 16,428,162 of JAQQTP010000074.1, read as the reverse complement.
TGGGTTAGCTGGTTTCTGTCAAAGGAGCGTCGATGAGCTCTCCAAGATAGTGGGATCTCTTATGTAGTTTACAAGAAGAGAATCAAACTTCTACGGACTAACACAGGTGAAGAAAGTTTTTCAGGGATTAAGGAGATGTCCGGATGCTCACTAGTATTGGTTCTGCCTAATTTCGGGTAACCGTTTGAAATACTTTGTGGTACTTCGCATTGAGGTGTAGGATGTGTGCTCATGCAAAGTTGGGAAGTTATGACTTACGCCTTGAGATAGTCGATGGTGCATGATGAGGATTACCCAACTCATGGCTTGGAGTTAGCCGCAGTTATAATTTCTCTGAGAATACAGAGACACTTTCTATATGGAGCAACATTCAATGCCATTAGCAATCACAAGCACTTGAAGTGTCTATTCGACGAAAAGGAACTGAACATGAGATAGAGAAAGTGACTAGAAGTTTTGAAAAAGTATGACCTCTAGCTTTAGTATCATCTTGGAAAAGCAAACATCATGGCCGACGTTTTGAACCGTAAACTACTTAATATCTTCATTATGATGGTTAAGAAGAAGGAATTAATGGAGTAATTCAAGGACATGTGATTGTCATTGTAAATGGCACCGGATGGAGTATGTCTAGACATGGTTACTATTTCGAATAATCTGTTAGGAGAAATCTAAGAGAATTAGAAAAGTGACTAAGATATACCAAAATTTAAAGTAGAAGTATCTGTAGTAAGGAATGGAGAGAGACATTACTAAACATATATCGCCCTGTATGGGTTACCAATAAACTCACCTCAAAATTCTTCGGACTATATCAAATTCCGTTTCGAATTTGGTCTGGTAGCCTAACAACTAATTTTTGTCATCATTTCTTTCTAAATCTTTATGAAATCTTCCATATATCGTGATTGCGAAAGTATATCCCGGATTCAGCCTTGTCATCAAACTAAACACGGTACAGTTCAGAGAGAGTCTGATCTATGAGAAGCTTCTTGTGAAGATCAAGGATAGGAGAACAAAGCAACATAGAGATATAGAGATCACATTAGTAAGGGTAATCTGAATTGACGTGACTAGAAGTGCAATGTGAAAGTTAGAAGGCAAGATGAAGGAATTACATCCATGTTTATTCTAAGGGATGAAAATTTCGAGGACGAAATTTCTATTTGAAGGGGAGTGTTGTCATATCCTGGAAATTAATAATTTTAGGATAAATAGTTGTTTTAAAATATTTGTGATTTTTAGAAATTTTTCTATATTTTTCTAAGAGCGCAGAATATTTTAATATTATTTCTTGTTTTATGTGCAAACTGAGCGGCAGGAAAATGAGATATTTTTCCCGAGAACCTTGAGCTGTGGAAATGTCGACGGGGATCTTACTAAACTCGAGGCCAGACACAATTTACGAAGTTTCACGTTTTTTAAAAAATTTTAATAGATAAAATAATAATCATTGTGTAAATTTTATCTGTCAGATAAATTAAAACTGACTTCGGTTAACTGTAACAATTGTCTACTAAATAATAATATGTATTAAAAACCTTATCACATTATCCAAAATCTACTTTGTGTCACATCAATTAGTTTTATTTTCAAAAGAAAGATTAATTTAATAAGAGCTTAAAGAGGGAAGCTTCCTAGAAACTTCCCTAATAATACACATATTTCTTTTTCTCTCTCTTCCCTCCCCACTCACTCCATGGCAGAAGCCATTTGGGAGCCAAATATTCATTCTCACATTCTCACTTTTACCACCTCACTTCTATTTTTCTAAACACTCTTTCTCTTCTCATTTTCTTCAAGCACTCTTCTCTTCCTCTTTTATTCTTCCTTCTCCACCGTACACTCACCTCTTGGAGATAATCTCCATGGCTTGCTAAATCAATCACATTTCTAGCTTTCTTACACCATTCCAAGACCATTCTCTTTGGTGGTCATCTTTTGGTTCTTCTTCTTCTTCCATTTTCCACCATTGAAGCTAAAGCTTGAAGCTTTTGAGGTAAAACCATCACCTTTCTTCCATTTTCTTCTCATTTTCGTTTTTCTTGGTCACCTATGTGATCAAGAACTCATCTTTCCATGATTTGAGTGGACATTGTGGAAGTCACTCACATTAGTGTTTTCTTGAAGGTGAAAACAAAAATCAAGAACAAAAAGGAGCTAGCATCCTTGTGGTTGTCTTCAATAGGTAAGAGGGAGATAATCCTCTTCAACCAGTCTTGGTAGTAAGGAGATGTCTTGTATGTTGTTGTTGATTGAGGGATCCAGGTGCGGATTTCCCTCTTCATTATGTGTTTTTCTTTCTTCTTTTCACAATGGTGTATTTGGTTTGATTTGTATGAGTTATTAATTTCCTTTATGTGATTTTGGATGCATGTTTGAGCTAATATGATGTTAAAAATGATATTGATTGGTTTGGTTAAAGTTAAAATGACCTAAAGACTCTGTTTTTATGCAAGTTTGTGCATGGTAATTGATTACACACCATCTGTAATCGATTACCGAGCTTCTGAGTTACAAAATCATGGTTTCTGGGAATCACGCAATAGATTACATCCTATGCGTAATCGATTACGGAGGTTCTATCCAGCTTGTAATCGATTACCAGAGCTGTGTAATCAATTACCAGGTTCCTGGTGTTACAATCGGGTTTCTGGGAAGCTATGTAATCGATTACATCCTTTATGTAATCGATTACGGAGGTTCTGCCAAGCTAGTAATCGATTACCAGATCCATGTAATCGATTACCAGGACCCAAAAATGAGATTTTTGAGCTGAAAATGATGAAAACATGGTTTCTTATCCCTTGTAACTCAAACATAAATCTTAAACCCTAGATTCAATGATTTTATTTCACTTAAATGCAACAGGATTATACATCCAAACCAATGATGGAGAAATGATTTTGAAAATAGAATTTTTTGATCCATAACATGAAAATTTCGGTATGTGTGCAATGATGGACATGTATATGTATTAATATTGAGAATTATTTGATGAAATTGCTAGTTCCTATGTGGGGCCAAGCTCTTGATGAAATTATGACATGTTAATATTGAAATATGAATATATGCCATTGTGGTACGCTTATGATGAACACATCATTGATAAACATACATGATTGGACATTGTATCGTCATGCATGTGTCGTCTGTTGGACATTGTTGGAAAGGCCTAGGTGCCTAAGAGTTTGAATAACACCTGTGTGCGGGTGCGAATAGACTAAGCGTAGGTGTCATATGTTGTTGACCCTGGGGGCGTCGAGGTGCGGGTGCCTCACATGGACAGTTATGAGCTCCTCTGTGCCGTGGGGTAGATCGATGCAAACACACCAACGATCCGGACCGAGACGCTGTCCTATATCGCGATCAACGGTTGAGGTGCCATGTATAAGCCATTGTTGCGCAAATATTTTATGACATGAAGCACACAGTTTTTATAGGCTAACGATATACTGGCATTACTCCTTGATCATTCACTCCGAAAATGTTTATGTCTAGCTCCATGGAGTAGGAATTTTGGTACCATTTGCATTGTGAAATGTTAGTCTCATAATTCATTGAGCAAGAGCATTTGTAACTACGAATCAATAATTGTTTTATTACTGTAATAATTATTTGACTGGTTTACTGTTGACAATTCTTACTGCTGTGGGACATTGTTGCTTTTACTGTTAATTTTAATTATTATTGTGATTGGACTATTGCTTTAAATGAAGTTATGATTATTTGAATTGCCTTATTGTTCATTATCTGAGATGTTATTGTTGTTTCTATCTAAATTCTTATTTTTACTACTACTGTTGATAAAGGTATGCGTTGTGATGTTATTTGGGCGTCCTGCGCCGTTCCGTTTTCTTGCTGCCACATTGGTATTGAATGTTGGGTATCTCACCTCTTTCTTGTATTTCTGTATTTATGTTTTTTATTTATGTTTGATAAAAGATCGTGAAGGAGATGAAGAAGGACCACCCCTCTGCCGAGGGGATTAGATGTCTGGACAATATTTCTTCGATTACGTACGAGTGCTGTTGCATGGGGGCATTGATGCCGGACTTGTCGACTGGGACTCCGACTGTCGTATATGTATATGGGGTTGCAGCTTTATCTGCTAGTAGTACTTACCCCAGGGTTACTACTCCCCCTTTAGTGTTTTGTTCCCGCTGTATTTTATTTGAATATGTAAGTATTATATTTTATGTTATCAGTGCCTTGTGTTAAGGACAAATACATTATATATATGAAATATGTTTTTCTTTCAGTGATTGTGTTTTAATGGTTGATTTCTAAATATGTTTCATTCCGAGGCTCATATTTTCTACTTATACGTAAATGTGGAATTAAATTTCTTTTTATCTGAAATTATTCTTTTGTTGACACTATGACACGCCTGGATTTAGTAACTGTGGTGCAATGACGATTGGGCGTTAGATTTAGGTGCGTTACAGGAACCATCTTCAAAGACTCACCTTTCCTCTCCATTTTCTCTCCTCTTCCACGGCCAAACCACCATTTTTGGCCATCCATATTTTCTTGCTCAACTAACCTTGTTTCCTACATCTTCTCATCATCTTGAAGCTTTTCTCTTTTGTGACCATCACTTTAATCTTCCATCTTCATCGTATTCCATAAAGCCCTAAAACTCGAAACTTTGAGGTAAAGCTCTTGACTTTTCTATTTTCTCTTCTCATTTTCGTGATTCTTGGTCACCTTTGTGACCAAGGACTTCTCTTTTCAAGCTTTGGTAATTGATTTTGAAAGTTTGATCATCCTAGGGTTTTGTGGTGGTGGTGGACGAAATTCAAGAGCACAAAGGAGATTGCTTTTCTTGTTATTTCATTTGGTAAGAGGGAGATCATCCTCTTCAACCTATCTTGGTAGTGAGGAGCATATTTATGTGTTGATAGTGAAGAACCCATGTGAGGATTACTCACTTTGTTGTATGATTTTGATGATTTTGCATTGATCTTATGTTATGTGATTTTATTGGTTGTATTTGTATATCTTGATGGTTTGGAATAATTTTGATGGATTGGAATCATGGATGGAAAGCAAGGGTTCCTTGCCCTTTTTCTTGGAGGTTCATGGCCAAATGGCCCAATAATGGGTCCTTGATGAAAATTTGTGTAACAATTTAGGAATTAAGATATTTAATGATGAGTGATTAGTAAGATGATGAAAAAAATTGTGGAATTTCTCATTCCCTAGAGCCAACGGCTTTGTAGGACAACCAAAGGAAAAATTTTACATCAAGTCAACACTTAGCTAATTAGGTGATTAAATGTTGAATTGGGATTCATAAAATAAAAAGAACAAAGAACAAAATTTTATCTTATAACCTAGAGTAATTTTGGCCAAAGAAAGAACATGAGTGTGAGTGAAGCTTTGAGGAAACTTGAAATAATTACTCTAAAGAAATCATGCTTAGAACTAAGTGTGAGACTTATTTAATTAGGATAACAAAGATTTGGTGAAAATGCAAGAGAATTCCCCTAGAGAGGCTTAATAGGAAAAACGTCGAAGTTAAAGCAAAATTTCATAATGAACCCTAAAGGTATGTTCACACAATTGAGAACTTGATAATGTAATGTTGTAGGTCCACAAGGGGGACCAAGGATCTGTTGATATTTAATCTGGCCAAATTGTGGCATGATTATGGAAAAAGTATATTATTATTAAATATACATGAATATGCATTGAGTCATCTTGCATTGTGAAAGTCCAGTGGACTTTGTTGTAAGGCTGTATGCCTAGGAGATGAATCACACCTTAGTGCGGGTGCGAATAGACTAGTGTAGGTTACTCATTGACCTTGGGGGCGTCGAGGTGTAGGTATCCCACAATAGGCAGTTAGTAGCTCCTTTGTACCATGAGACAGACTGATGCAAATGCACCGACGATCTGGACCGAGACACAGATATGTCTCCTTGATCATTCTCTCCGAAATTGTGTTTAGTTCCATGGAGTATGGTTTTGGTACTTTGTGCATGTACATAGTCAGTCATCATACTTACCTAGCATCTAATTATGTGATTATGAAACTGTTTCTTTCATTGATAGTATGACTGCCTGGATTATTAAATTGTCTATTATCTGAGCTTGATGTTGTTAACTGTTTTATTGCACTGTTTGGCGTTAGGCGCCGTTTATGTTTTCTTACTGCCATAATTGGTAATGATGTTGGATATCTCACCTCTTTACTTCATATTCTGTTTATATATGTATATGTATTTCTGTAAAGACTGAGATGTGGAAGAGCCTGCGTTTCCTGGTTATTAGTCAACCTAGTCTTCCGTTTTGCCATGGCATCCCAGTGAGGCTTTCTTGGGTATGCTAGACTGAGGTTCCATGGAGGTGTTGACTGCTGGCATGTTGACTCGAATACCGAACATTTTGTCCATGTGGGGGATGTGACGGTGTCCTTGGCGTGGGGTCGTTATGACCCACCTATTTTCTCTTTTGATCTTCGTGTGTGGTTAGAGTTCTACATGCCAATGCGGGAGGTGTGAGGTGATCGTGTGTATACCCCACACGAGGATTCAGATTCGTTTCTGTCCTCTGCACAAGCTCCTGCTCGTGAGTCTGCTGCTCCTATAAGGATTTCCTCTTCTGAGGAAGATCCCGAGGAGGACCCATCTCAGGCTCCTTCTTAGTAGTTGTTGGGGGCATGACTCTTTTTGGTAGCCTTTTTGGTGGCTGTATGTACATCACTTTAGGGGCCAGATATCTTTCGTTATTTTTTTGAAGGGCTAATGTATGTAATTCTTTTTGGGGCATGTAAAGCTTTTGCTTTCTTTTGTTAACTGTTGATGTATCTAAGTATGTATGTTATGTACCATTTGTATAAATGTATGGTTTAATCTTTATGTTAATTTCTTTTAAATTTATTTTTTTTCGCTTATAAAAAAAAAAGAAAATCGCCAAATTATTATATGCTTATAAATGAATAGATTATTATTTATATGTAAATGAACCGGGTCTTAGCATTATCTTTTAAGTTTTCGTTTAGTTTTGGTATGACTGTCCCTCTCCAAAAAGGGGGCATTACAAATAACCTTCCCTGTTATTCGAATAGAATGCAAGAATCTTTGTATTACAAAAGGGTTTATTCGAATAACACTTTGGGTTATTCGAATAACTCTCCAAAATTTCACAATCTGATGCATTCTGACTTGTGTTATTTGAATAACACCAAGGCTTATTCGAATAACACCCACAAAAATCAGTTCTCGATGCATTTTGTGATGTTTTATTCGAATAACCACTTGGCTTATTCGAATAAAGCATACCAGAATGCATTTCTGGTGCATCAGAACAACCACGTTCTCTGATTCATTCATTTCCATACCTATTTCTTTTACTACTAACACAAGTTTAAACCATACACTAAGTAGTAAAACCATGGAAAAATCATCAACAACAAACACTTGGAGTTGTACTTACAAATATTCAAATCTATAGAAAAGTATGCTAGTTTCTCATCAATTCACATATCCATGTTTATACTTATATGTTTTCATGGAGTTCTATGAAAAACAACAAGCAAAACTACTCTATGCAGATTTTCAAGCAAAACAAATAATGGTAAAACATAGAGAACTAGCACAACTACCCCTACCTCAACTCTAGGTTGCTAATACTTTCTTCTTTCCTTTTTTTTCCCTTCTTCCTTTTGATGGCTGCTTTCTTCCTTTACAACTACTCCTTTCTTTTTTTCCTTCTGCTAGCCATAAGAGAATGAGAGAATGGAGAGAGTGAAGTGTGAGAGTGAGAGAAAAAAAAGTAAAAAAAAAAGTCAAAGTTAAGATAAGAAACAGAATGGAGAGGAAAAAATAGAGGAAAAGAATGAAATCCAACTAGAAACATTATATCTCTTAAGAATACTTTAACATTCCATTGATGAATTTTCTAACCTTCATAAGTATTATAGAAAATTCTAGGATTTCATTTAATTCTTAGTTTCATTATTCAACAACTATCCTTATACACCTTTATCAGTCACTAAGCTTCATTATTCTTTCCTAGGTTAAGTTTAACCAATGGATTTGAACTAAGAAGCTTACAGGTGTTCATTTTAATCTGTTTTAATTCCCAACTAAGAAGTTTACCCTGTTGTTTGAGCACACAAGCTTTAAGCATGTCTTCTAGGGTTTGGATGATTTTTTCAATTTGGCCATCTATTTACGGATGACAGGTTGTACTAAAGTTCAACTTTGTTTCAAAAGCTTTTTGCAGAGCTCTCTAACACCTAGATGTAAACCTAGGGTCTCTATCTGATATTATACTTGAGGGGATTCCGTGCAGCCTGACTATTTCTTGTAGATATAATTAGGCTAATCTATCCAATGACCAGTTAGCCCTTATTAGTAAAAAGTATGTAGATTTTGTCAGTCTATCCCCTATAACCCAAATAGAATCATGGCCTAACTGAGTCCTTAGTAACCCCATTACAAAATCCATTGATATACTCTCTCATTTCCATTCAAGAATTTCTATGGGTTGTAGGGCTCCAAAAGGTCTTTGATGTTCTATCTTTACTTTCTGACAAACTAGGCACCTTGACACATATTCTGCTATATTTGTTTTAATCCTTGGCCACTAAAACATCTTCTTAAGGTTTTGATACATTTTTGTCGCTCAAGGATGAATGGTATACTTGCTTTTATGAGATTCTTATAAAATATTTTCTTTAATTTATGTTTTTCTTGGAACACAAAATCTATTCCTAAACATAATTGTCCCATCTTCAGCCCTTCTAAATTCTTTTTTCTTGCCTAACAGGATTTGTTCACCTATTCCTTAAATCATTATGAATTTCCAATTTATTCAAACAAAGACCGTTTGGTAACATGGTCACTGCTAAACTCAAATTCCTAAAGTTTTCTAAAATTTCCATTTCTTGTATCATCATGTAAGATACATATAGAAGTTTTCTTCTCAACGCATCGACCACTACATTGGCCTTACCTAGATGATACTTTAATTCAAAGTCATAGTCTTTTAAAAACTTCACCATCTCTTTTGCCTCATATTCAACTCTTTCTGGTCAAGTAAGTATTTCAGACTTTTATGTTCACTAAAGACCTCAAACCTAACTCCATTTAAGAAATGTCTCCAAATCTTTAGAGCAAATTCAATAGCTGCTAGTTCAAGATCGTGGGTAGGATAGTTTTCCTCATGGGGTCTCAGTTACCTTGAAGCATAAGCAACTACCTGCTCATTCTATATCAAGACACATCATAACCCTTTCTTTGAAGAATCACAATATACTTCAAAGTTTTCTTGTGGATCTAGGATTACTAGAATAGGTATTGTGGTCAATTTCTCCTTCAATTCTTGGAAACTATTCTCACACTCTTGTGTCCATTAAAAAATGTTACCTTTTCTGGTCAATCTAGCTAAAGGTAATGTTATTTGAGAAAAACACTTTATGAATATCCTATAATACCCAACTAGACCCAAGAAACTTCTAATTTCGGTTATAATGGTTGGTCTCTCCCATTACAAAATTGCCTCTATTTTACAAGGATCTACCAATATCCCTTCTCCAAATATCACGTGCGTAACGTTCTAATACTACTATTAATGACATATCTGAAATTATGCATTAGTAATTATATTAGAGCACGCCACTTAGAATAATATCAATTTTTATAAAGATATGCATACATAATATACAAAATATATGAACCTAAAGTGGAAGTACATAATACATATCTTTAGGACCGTATTCTATACCAAAGCTGTACCTAAAAGTACTATAGTTACATAACTTGCCATTAAGGCACAAAGTGGTATACAACCATGTACAAATATTAAAAAAAATAAACAAATTGCCTCTAAGTCTAGGTCCTTCTTCTTTGTTGTCTACATATGGTTATCCTAGAATCATTATGGAAATTCAAGCAAATGGGGTGAGAATCTCATAATTCTCAATAGTCATTATAAAAATCATATCATCATAATAATTTCTACTATTTCGGGGAAAAACATTTCAATTTAGTCAAATATATATATAGTAGAAAGGTGGCAAAAGCCAAATCAAGTCATTTCTCTTCCCGAAACAAAGCTCCAATTATTCATTACTTAAAAACTCATAGTTTTAGTTACTAAAAGATCACAAACTATATTCTAATCATCATTCGATTACAAATCACAATTTAGTATCATATTCTCTATTCCACACTATAATCTCTTATGATATCCTATATAGATATATACATCATATTAAAAAATGTATTACACATAAGCCATAATGCTCTATACAAATTCTCCAGATATGAGAATATATATATATATATATATATATATATATATATATATATATATATATATATATATATATATATATATATATTCTAATCAGGATACTCTAATACACGAGTTTATATCCTTGGTTCATACACGAGGTCATATAATGATACTCTCCTATATGAGTTTATATCATTTGCTCATACACGAGCTCATATCAAGATACTCTCATACACCAGTTTATATCCTTTGCTCATACACAAGCTCATATCAGGATACTCTCCTACACGAGTTTATATCCTTTGCTCATACTTAAGCTTATATCCTTTACTCATACACTAGCTCATATTAGGATACTCTCAAACACGAGTTTATATCCTTTGCTCATACACGAGCATATATGTCTATCAGGGTACTCTCATACACGAGTTTATTCTTATTCACAAATTTACATTCACTACTCATACACAAGTTCATATTCAATACTTACACACGAGTTCGTATTCAATACTCATACACGAGTTCATATTCAATATGTAATTACACATGTCCACAATGAGGGTTATTCCACTTATGGTTGAATGCTTCATTCATTCATTCATTTCTAATAATTACATCTTAATCTTCAATTCCATGATTCAATTAATGCATAATAATGTCACAAAGAGTCAATCACAATGATTTGGATCATTATTTATGCTAACATTGGGTTTTCATGGGGGTAAAGAACTCCATTTTATCAAATTAGGAGTTTAGTAATCGATTACCAATCCATGGTAATCGATTATCAGCAAGTTAGAAGCTTGGTAATCGATTACCTCCTGATGGTAATCAATTACCTCCTGATACTAATCGATTACTGGTAACCGATTACCACCTTCAACCATGTCTCCAGGACCCATTTTCCAGGCTAGTAATCGATTACCAGTGTAATATCCTAATACTAAAATCCTAGTAAATCTGACATATACATGGATAAACAGTATTAGCTATGCTACTTCTAACTTATTCATAAACTAATCCATAACATTTATATAAATAAATTATCATGGAGAGCCTTGTGGAAACAATATCCACTTATATATATAACTTTTCACTAATACATACCTGATTTTCTTTTACATCCTTAATCTCATATACATGGAAATATAAAATCTATCTACTCAAAATAAAATATAACTATACTACTCTTCATTCTTCATCTTCTCTGTGACCATGAATCTTCAACTTAGATTTACATGGAACACACGGGGTGAGAATTCACAATTCTCAGTAGAAGTGTACCAATACTAGTAGTCGTATGACATCATACAACCCATAAATATCTGAAATGAAATTTTAACTGGCAATTAAATCATTATTCCTTACTCAATCATAACCTCAAAAATAAATCTGTATAATCCTTCGACTTTCTATTCTTTACTCTATGAACATATATATTCTCTCTTTGTATAATGTTTCCAGTCTAGCCATAACTCTGAACTAATTCCTCTTTACAAGATAAGACAGCTGCTCATACAACTGTCATCGAATAGTAACAATCAATGATATTGGACCACCACCCATACAATGGAACAATAACATTGAGCAAACAAACATAAACTATTAATGATATTAAACAACCGCCCATACAATTGCCTAATATCATTGAGCACAACACACAAACACAAGGAATAACCAAATACAATAACAATCAAACATCAAGTAATGCAATGATGTTATAATGTATGATTATTGTGGTGTCCCGGGGCCGACGAGGGCGGAGAGTGGACGTCGGTGTAAGGGAAGCACGTACAAGGAGCGACTCCTGGCAGGCTTCTAGGCGAAGGGTCCCATGAATGAACTGAATATGCACCAGAATGAGAGGGATTCAGAGACTGTGCAGGTATGAGACTGCATAGTTGAGGATGACTTAAAGGAATTGATTAGACGTAGCCATGTCAACAAGTTGCAACTTCTTTTCGGAGCCTAGAATATAAGAACTCCATGGTTAAGCGTGTAACGCCCCTGAATATACTAACTACAGCGCAACCGTCATTACACCACAGTTACTAGATCCAGTTGCGTCACAGTCATAACAACAGTAGTTTCAAAATTTACGAGTTTATTTTTTTTTTTCACATTTATGCATAAATAGAAAATACGAGCCATGAATGAAATATAAATGTATTCAACCCTTAATACAACCAATGAAATGATATCACGTTCTATATATATATATATATATATATATATATATATATATATTTCATAGCCAACTTACACGAATCACCGATGACATAGAATATAATAATTACAGAGTCAAATAAAATACAGCGGAAATAAAAACATTAAAGGGGAGAAGTAGTAGCCCAGGGATGGGTACTACCAGCAGACAAGTCCGCAACCCCATATGCACATGACACTCAGCGTCCCAGTTGATACAACAGGCATCAATACCTCCACGCAGTACTGCACTCCTACGAAAATCGAAGAAATATTGTCCAGGTTCCCAACCCCATCGGCAAGGTGTGACTCCTCATCATCTTCTTCACGATCTTTTATCAAATATGAATATAAAACAGAGAACACAGAAATATAGGAAAGAAGTGAGACACCCGTCATTCAATACCACTATTGGCAGCAAGAAAATAGCACGGTGCAAAGTGCCCACCAAGCAATACAGTTCATATATTCATCAATAGCAATAAAGGAATTTATAATAAAAGCAATTCAATTCTAAGCAATAATCAGAGTCAATAATAACAGTGATATTTATAGTAAAGGTAGAACAATAGTAAGCAATAGTAGGCAGATCACAATAGTATTTCCAAAAATCAGTACAACAATCAGATAATCATTTACAGGTATTCATGCTCAACAGTTTATAAGACCAGTAATGAACGATGCACAATGCATGCTTTCCCAATTCCTACTCCATGGAGCTAGACTCAAATAGTCGAGAGAAAGATCAGGAGACATGTCTCGTAACTCGGACTGCTGAGGCCAGTGCTATCAATAAATTTTCTCGTGCACAATCATGGCATTGTACAGACATTCTACACTAGATCACGATATAGGACAGTGTCAAGTCCGGATCGTTGGTGTGTTTGCAACGGTTTGCCCCACGGCATAGAGGAGCTCTAAACTGTCCATGTGAGGGACCCGCACCCCAACGCCCCCAAGGTCATAACACGACCCGCACTTGTCTACTCGCACCCACACTAAGGTGTGTTCAATCTCCTAGGCAACTTGGCCTTACAACAGTCCACAAGACATTCACAATGCATAAGACTCTATTCTTGAACATGTATGATCATCAATGATGCATTCAACATAAGCATTGCCTCAATGGCACATCATCATTTCTTATCTCATTGAATACTGAATCAATAACTGCATAACACATATAGGGAATCACACTTGCATCAATAATTCTCACTAGGAATATATGTTCCTACATACCACAATTTCCATGTCATGGATCCAAGAATTCCATTTTCAAAATCGTTTCTTCTCTATTGGTATGAATACATATTCTTATCGCATTTAAGCAAAGTAAAATCCTTGAATCCAGGGTTTTTAGGTTATGTTTGAGTTACAAAGGACAAAGAACCACAATCTCAATCATTTCCAGCTCAAAAATCTCATTTTTGGGTCTTGGTAATCGATTACATCACCCTGGTAATCGATTACCAACGTAACAGGATCTCTGTAATCGATTACAATCTCATTGTAACCAATTACATGATTCCCACAACCACGATTCGTAACTTCAAGGCTCTGGTAATCGATTACACAAACGTGGTAATCGATTACCAATTGGACAGAACCTCCGTAATTGATTACCCACAAGTTGTAATCGATTACGTGATTCCCAGAAGCACCATTTCGTAACATCATAGGCTTGGTAATCGATTACACCATTCTTGTAATCGATTACAAGCGAGACAGAATCTCTGTAATCGATTACACACCAGATGTAATCGATTACCAGATTTCCAGAATCACGATTTCGTACCCTTAAGAGCTTGGTAATCGATTACAAGCCCCGTGTAATCGATTATCACGCGTAAACTTGCAGAAAACAGAGTTCTCAGGTCCTTTAACTCAAACCAAACCAATCCTTATCATATTTAATCATCAAGATACTCAAATATACATTCAAATCATGCAAGAGGCATCAATAAATCATACAAACCCAACAAAATGCACTATCATCAAGAACAACATAAAAATGAGAGAACTTTATATATGGATTTAGAAATCAATAACAACACATACAAGACATTCCCTTACTACCAAGATTGGTTGAAGAGGATCATCTCCCTCTTACCTATTTGGAAGACAACACAAGGTGTTACCTCGTCTTGCCCTAGATTTTCGTTTTCCCTTCAAGAAGAACACCAATGTGAGTGATTTCCATAATGTTCACTCAAACCATGGAACAGTGAGTTCTTGATCACATAAGTGACCAAGAAAAACGAAAATGAGAAGAAAGTGAAAGAAAGGTTAAGACTTTACCTCCAAGCTCAAAGCTTTAGCTTCAATGGTGAAAAATGGAGGAAGAAGAAGAAGAAGAAGAACCAAGGATGTCCACAAGGAAAATGGTCTTAGAATGATGGAAGAAAGCTAGATATGGAAGTGGGGAAGAAAAGAAATGAAGATGGTGAATGGTGAGGGTGTACGGTGGAAGAGGAAGAAGAGAAGAGAAGAAGAGAAGAAGAAGAAGAAGAGAAGAAGAAGGAAATGTGATTATTGGCTCCCAAAAAGGGGCCTCTGTAACACCCACCGTAGGATGTCACATTTATGTTACTTTAATTACCCAAATACCCTCAATAGTCATATAGTGTGACATTGTGATAAAAATATGAGTTGTAAATTTTTTTTAACAATAACAATAAAATAAACTTAGCGGAAAATAAAACTATGATACAACAATCTCACACATAATTTATATCATATACATATTTCACACGTGCTGTCAGGTTTATTTATTACAAACCATTTATTGAAACAATAAACACACTTAAATAATTACGGACATATCTTATATCAGAGTTCACACTCGCCCAAGCTTAACTAAGCAGAAGACCCCTCAGACGGGTCCTCCTCAGATTCCTCAGCAGGTAGGAATCCATTGTGACGATTAGCCCTACGGACAGGTGTCCGGGCTGACGACACTATGCTGATTTCTGTTGGGACATAATTTCTAGTGTCCCAATGTCGCCTGATATGCAACGGAAATTCAACATGAACAAAGATCATCACACAGAAAAACGGATCCCCACGATACAGCCTACTAATACTAACAATCAGGTACCCCTCATAAATAAGTCCTCGCTCATCTGGACTTGTCCTCCACTCTCTAGCTCCTCCATGAAACTGTAAACGTACATATCCGAAGAAACTAGCTACTGATGACATGTTGTCAGAACTCTGCGGTTCCTGATGTGAGAAGTAATTCCTCTTCTCCTTCTAGCACCGTATCTTTCTCAACGTCTTCACCCAATATAAATACAATAAACAGATATATATACAAAGAGGTGAGATCACCTACACCAATACCAGCATGATAGCACAGAGATAATACAAACAACATATTATGCAAAAATATGATCACAATTATGGCATCATCATAGTGTAAAAATAATTACCATCATGCCATCATCACTGTTCAAACCACAATTAATTACAGTAATGCTACCATATATGTATATGTTAAATTCATGCATGTGAACATAGACTCAATGTCCTACTCCATGGAGCTAATACTCAAGTCGGAGAAATTGATCGAAAAGATCTGCCGGTATCTCGTGCCTCAGACCAAGTGCTATAATTATATCTTGCACATCTAGCACATACACGACAGCTTTGTCGATCTCGATTAAGAATAGTGTCTCGGTCCGAATCATCGGTGTGTTGCATCGGTCTAACTCACGGTGCAGAAGAGCTACCAACTGCCCATTGCGAGCAACCCGCACCCCGATGCCCCCAAGGTCAACCAGTGACCTACACTACGCATATCGCACCCACTCAAGAGGTGTACGTTTCTCCTAAGCAATTAGCCATATTCAGTCCGTTGGACCATTTTCAATGCATGTGTAATGCACCAATTACCAACCAAAGGTAAATCACATAATTTCTCATTCCAGATTCAGATACTGTTTTTCGTTCGTAAAATGGATTAATGCCAATTACAGACAAACTTCTCAATTTCTTGTACAGTATTCATATACTACTTTTGACTGTAAGATTTACTGTATAATTAACAGTTAAATCACATTACTGTATTTTTCTCATTCGCAAAATATTTTCGTTACGTTTTTACGTACAGTAATGATTTGTAACATTTTCTGTTACGTTTAAAAAATCGCAAAACTATTTTCTACTGTATTCTAAATTGCGTAAAAATAATCTTTTATTTTTAAATCGCATAGCAATGTTTCCACAACATTTTGATCGTGTAAAATATTTAAACGCGTTATAAATCGCGTAGAAATATTTTAACGTTTTTCAAATCGCGTAACTTAAAAATTACGTTTTTGAGTTACGTAAATCGTTTTTCACCGTTTTTACCCTTCACAAAATATTTCTTAACTTTAAAAATATTATTTTGAACATTTCTTATAAAAATATAATTTCTTACATTATTCTCTTTCTATTCTCAATCAAAAATCCCTTCCGTACTATATTTTCTCAAAATCACTTTTTATTGATTTAATCTTACCAAATCATATTTAATTGATTTAATTACTATTTCAAAATTTAAATTTCCTAACATTTTCCAAAACCCAATACTTAAATTCTACGTTAGAAATTTTAAGTTACAAACGTTTCCTTTTATATTTCTAAATCACTTCTAAACATTAAATCAAATTCTATGTTTAAGTTACAAACGTTTTCTTTTATATTTCTAAATCACTTCTAAAAATTAATTTTTCTTAAGATAATTTAAAGTTCAACACTTAAATTCCTTTCCAAAATCCTTATTTGAAAATTCTTATATTTTATTGCATCAAAACATTTTTTCTAAATTATCAAAACCTTATAGATGGTCATTGGAACCATGAAATATTTTTCTTCTAACTTAAGTAAATTTCATTTTTGTTTCTACACAAAATAAATTCATGAAACTACTATTTAAAAACCGTATACACTCTTTTTATAAGACAAACCCTCTTGTTTAATTTCTTTACTTCTCAAATCATTCAATTTTATCATTTATGAAAATATCATTTTTGTGAACACTAATTTAATTGGTGTCTTGGCTGAAATTTATTTTAGTTCAAGGACTAAAAATCAACTTCATTGTTCTTGAAAAATTTCAATAAAAACCCTAAACTTGGAAGCTCAAAACCGTGACCTCCTCCATGGCCTTTGGAGCCAAAATTTTGCTTATTTCAACATACATCCATCATAATATATTCAACATATATCATCATGCATATTTTAAACATACTATATAAACAAATAAAAATTATACTAAGCATGCATACACAAGTAAATCATGCAAATCATATCAAGCATAGGCAAAAATAAATTAAAGCACATAACACACATAAATTATTACATGACCATGGATATGAATCCTCACATGGATTCACCATCTATCAAATATAAACCATCTCTCACCACCATGCTTGGTTGGTGAGATGGATCTCCCTCTTACCTCTTGAAGAACCACCAAAGAGCTTGTTGCTTTGTCTTTGGAGCAAGATCTCCACCAATACAAGTTCTTAAACATGAAACAAATAGAAGAAAATTAGTATATCAAGCTTGAACAAGAAGAACCATGGATCAAACATGGTTTAGAACATGAAAAAGAAAAGAATAAATGAAGTTTTCTTACACTTCACCAACAAAAGCTCTAGAACTTGATCTTGGTAAAAGTCCTTCAAAATGGAAGAATTAGAACTTGGTGTGAACTACAAAGGTTCTTAGAATGATGAAAGGATTCAAGAAACTAGGTTGTGTGAAATTAAAAAGTGATGGAAGAGAGAATTGGAGACTTGGCCAAATGGTTATGTTTTGGGAGATAGGATGGAGTTTTTTTCTTTGGTTGATTCTTGTAACTTAAGTGTAAAAGTGAGGATATGATAAATGAAGTATAGAAATGCATATTTCTTGGTCTTCCAAGAGGCATTGCCATAGCATGCTTTGATTAGGATAGCAAAGTGAAGTTTGAAAAACATGCACATTAATGGTCAATAGTAATTTGTCTTAACACTTGGCAATTTTCCTTAACCTTTTCTATCCTTTTTCTTTGGCCTAAAAAGCCTATTCTATCCTGGTCTCCTTCCTTCCTTGCTTCTTCAACCGTGCCCCCCTCTTCATGCATGCAAAATATGACAATTTGATAATCATTTTTGTTTTTAGTCATTTTAGGTATTAATTTAAAGCATTATAGGTAGAATAGATATTAATTAAAAGTATTCTAGGTAGAAGACTTATTATGGACCATTGGATCTTTTCTCTTTAAACCCCATCCCTTAGATGTGTCTCCAAAAATGAATGGTCAAGATTACACCTTCAAACTTTTCATCCAAGGGTCCAAAATGGTTGTAATCATTTTTGATGACCAATTCTCCACCATTGATCTAAATCCAAATCCAATGGTCGTTAATGATCTATCTCCACCATTAATTAATTCTACATCCAAGGGTTGATAATGGTCATAGCCATTTAAAAGATTAAATCCCTACCCTTGATTTAATTTCAATCCAACGGTTATAATTGATCCTATTTACTTTTAAGATCAAATCTCCACCGTTAATTAAATCAAGATTAAATTTCTAACTGTAATTAAATTAATAGTGGATATCCAAACCACTAATGTTATCTTAATAATATTTTAATAATATAGAATTTTATTTTTATCCATTATAACCTCACAAAAATATAATTACTGTATTTTTATCGTCTAATAATTAAATACAGTACAAAATACAGTAAAAGAAATTTTCTAAAACTGTTTCCGGATTCAGGTTTAGTAAGATCCCCTGTCTCCGTCTAAACAGTACAAATTTTTCTATACGTAAAATTTTTTTTTTATGCACCCACGGGACCCACGTATAGCCACCTGGGCCCACATATACCTCGTGGGGCCCATAAACAAGTAAAAATTCCAAAATCACACATAAAATCACAAAAATTACAAAACTCACAAATATCAAATCAGATTACGTAAATTAATTAAGACTAAACAAGAAAAAATTAATTTACGTAGATTTTTCCTACCAAAATTATTATTTTCTTGACACGAGCAAATTACTCAAAACGATCAAATATGCGAGACAAAAATATTCAAAATAGTTTTACAGCACACAGAAATCACTAGAAAGTAGATTTCTGTTAACAGTCAAAATTACTGTTTAATACATAGAAAGTTTGGGGTGTTACAATTCTCCCCCTCTACAAAAGTTTCGTCCTCGAAACTTGATGAACTTGATTTCACATCCTCGAATAAATAGGGATACTTGTTCTTTTATCTTTTCTTCTAGTTCCCATGTAGCTTCCCGCTTACATCATCCCAAATAATTTTAACCAATGAAATTTCCTTACCTCGAAGTTGCTTTGTCTTTCGATCCTCAATCTTGACTGGAAACGTTTCATAGGTTAAATTCTCCTTCAGCATTGTATTGTGTTTGGCTTGATAACATGAGTAGGATCGAAATATATTTCCGTAGTTGTGATACGTGAAATACATTATGAAGATTTGACGAAAAGGTGGTAACGCAATCTGATATGCCACCTGACCTACCCGACGTAAAATCTGATATGGTCCGATAAACTTTGGAGTGAGTTTCTTGGACTTAAGCACTCGTCCAACACCCGTCATAGGCGTCACTCGCAAAAATACATGGTCACCTTCTTCAAACTCAAGAGATTTTCTCCTTTTATCAGCATAACTCTTTTGCCGAGTTTGACTCATTCTCATTTTGTCTTGTATCATCTTCACTTTCTCAGTTGTCTGTTGGACAATTTCTGGTCCTAACATAGCACTTTCACCGTCTTGATACCAACACAGTGGTGTTCTACATCGTCTCCCATATAATGCCTCATAAGGTGTCATCCCTATACTTGAATGGAAACTGTTGTTATATGTGAATTCTATCAATGGTAAGAATTCATCCTAACCTCCAGTTTGCTCCAATACACAAGCTCTCAATAAATCTTCGAGAGATTGAATTGTTCTTTCTGATTGACCATCTGTTTGTGGATGGTAAGCAGAACTTAAACGTCGTTTTGTTCCCATTGTTTCTTGCAAACTAGTCCAAAATCTCGATGTAAACCTTGGATCTCGATCCGAAATAATACTGGATGGTACACCATGAAGTCTAACAATTTCACTGATGTACACTTGAGCCAACTTTTCCATTGAGTACTTAATATCAATCGGCAAAAAGTGCACCGACTTTGTAAGCCGATCAACAATTACCCAAATGGCATCATGACCCTTCCGAGTCTTTGGTAGTCCCGTCACAAAATCCATTGCTATGTCATCCCATTTCCATTCAGGAATAGGCAAAGGTTGCAACATTCCCGAAGGTCTTTGATGTTCCACCTTAGCCTTCTGACAAACTAAACAGGATGATACATACTCTGCAACATCTTTCTTCATTCCTTGCCACCAATATAATTGTTTTAAATCCTGGTACATCTTTGTGGCTCCTGGATGCATACTCAACTTACTCTTGTGAGCCTCGTCCAAAATCAATCTCCTAAGATCTGGGTCATTAGGTACACAAACTCTTCCTTGAAACTTCAGAATTCCCTTAGCACCTTCGCTAAATTCTAACACTGCTCCTTGGCTCTTTGCTTCTTTTGCTTCTTGCAAATACTGATCACTGTTTTGTCCTTCACGAATTCTATCCATCAAATCATTTGAAATGGTGATAATATTTAAACGTATCTTGCCCGACGTCAATTTCACAGATAATCGCATATCCCGAAATTCTTCTATCAACTCCTTCTCTTTGATCATCATAACAGAAGCACTAAGTATTTTTCTACTCAACGCATCCGCTACGACATTCGCTTTTCCGAGATGATACTGCAATTGAAAGTCATAATCTTTCAGAAATTCTAACCAACGCCTTTGTCTCATGTTTAACTCTTTCTGATCAAACAGATATTTTAAACTTTTATGATCACTAAAAACAGTGAACGTAGCTCCATAGAGAAAATGTCTCCACACTTTCAACGCAAACACCACAAATGCTAACTCCAAGTCATGAGTTGGATAATTCCTCTCATGATTTTTCAACGCCTTGAAGCATAAGCCACCACTTTACGATTCTGCATAAATACACAACCCAATCCTTGGTACGAAGCATCACAATATACTTCGAAAGGTTCATTTGGATCGTAGAATCAATACCGTGAAGTAGTCAATCGTCTTTTCAACTCTTGAAAACTTTCTTCGCATGCATCACCCACACGAACGGTTGATTCTTTCGTGTAAGTTGGGTAAGAGGTCCTACAATCTTCGAAAACCCCTCAATGAACCGTCTATAGTAACCAGCTAATCCGACAAAACTACGGATTTCTGTTACAGTCTTTGGTCTTTCCCACTCCAAAACTGTCTCCACCTTGGAAGCATCAACTTTAATTCCTTCTTTTGATATCACGTGTCCCAAAAATTGAACTTCATTCAACCAAAACTCACATTTGGATAACTTGGCATACAACTTATTCTCCTTCAAAATCTGAAGAACCACCCTGAGATGTTCAGCATGTTCCTCCTAATTTCTAGAATAGATCAAGATGTCATCAATAAAGACAACAACAAATTTATCCAAGTATGAACGAAAAATTCTATTCATGAAGTCCATGAATATGGCTGGTGCATTTGTTACACCGAATGGCATCACAAGATATTCGTAATGCCCATAGCGCGTCCGAAATGCAGTCTTGGGAATATCTTCCGCTTTCACACGTATCTGGTGATACCCAGAACGTAGATCAATCTTAGAAAATATCGCGGCTCCTCGCAACTGATCCATTAGATCATCTATCCTTGGAAGTGGATATTTATTCTTAATCGTAATTTTGTTCAATTGCCGATAATCTACACATAGACGTGAAGTCCCGTCCTTCTTCTTAACCAATAAAACCGGAGCTCCCCAAGGTGACACACTTGGTCTCACAAATTGTTTTTCTAATAAATCCTCCAGCTGTTTCTTCAGTTCGGCTAGTTCTATCGGCGACATCCGATAGGGCGCTATAGATATCGGTCCAGCTCCAGGTACAAGATCGATGGCAAATTCGATTTCTCTTTCTGGTGGTAGTCCTGGTATATCTTCAGGAAACACTTCAGGAAATTCGTTGACCACAGAAATATCCTTTAAAACACCTTCACTTTGCTTTTTCAAAACAGATAATAATAAATACCCACGATCTCCTTCTTTCAGACAAGCTTCCACTTGAGTAGCCGTTAGGAATCTAGAATCCTTAGCCTCAGGAAATACTAATGTTTTATTCGAACAATCAATTAGGATATGGTTAGAAGACAACCAATCCATTCCCAAGATTACATTAATCTTGGAAAGAGGCAAACAGATCAAATCCACATAAAAGATTCTATCCCTAACACGACGGATAATTCGGGCATACTGTTGATGTAACTACAGGCTTATCAGTAGGAGTAGCAACACTCAGATCATATGGCAATTCAGTCATAGTCAAACCCAAACGTTCAACACAATCACATGCAATGAAAGAATGTGTTGCTCCCGAATCATAGAGTACAGGTTAAAGGATTACCTTCAATTGCACACTCCTCCATTATCAAGTCTCCAGATTTAGCGGCTTCCTCCCCGCTCATTGTATAGACACGACCACCCGCTTGTGGCCTTGTAGTACGGACGTTTCCCACAGAGGATTCCTTCTTTATCTGATCACGCCTTTGGAGAAATGTCCAAGTCAGTCCACACTTAAAACAAACAACTTCCTTATGTGGACAATCCTTCGTGAGATGATCCTTCCCACATTTGAAACATCGAATATGAGTCCCAGCTTGACTTGCTTTATTATTGCTAGAACTTCCTCCCACAAATTGCTTCTTGGTCTGACCTCCTGCCGGTTTCACATACGGTCCTGCCGGTTTCACATACGGCTTTTGTTGAGAGCGACTTGCTTGATTATTCTTCTCTTTTTGGAACCTTGCAGGTCCAAAATTCTTGTTTCTTGCCGCACGTTGATGATCAATCTCTTCAACTTTACGACATTTTTCAATCAAAGTTAGAAATTGATTAATCTCCAACATCGTTACAGCTCTCTTTAATATCCACTTTAATCCTTCTTCAAATTTCCTACATTTCCACTCCTCATCCGGGTTCATCTCGCAAATATCTTGAAAATTGAGACAGACTTTCAAATTTTGCCGCATACTCACTAACGGACATCAATCCTTGACGTAAACCCATAAACTCCATCTCCTTCATATGTCTCACACTTGCTGGAAAATATTTCTCCAGAAATCTTTGCTTGAAAAGTTGCCATGTCACCATCCTACCTTCAGCTTCCAACAGTCTTCTAGCTCCTGCCCACCAACGTTCACCATCTCCTACCAACATAAACGTTGCCAATGTAAGCTTCCGTTCATCAGCACAACCCATAGCATCAAATATCTTTTCAAGTTCTTGAATCCAAAGTTCAGCTTTCTCCGGATCAAACTCTCCATGAAATTTCGGTGGATTATTCCTTCGAAACTCCGATAAACTGTGCACATTTTCATTAGCCCGTTGATTTTGTTGTGCAACCACTTCCGCCATTCTTTGCATAGCTGCTACAGCTGCAGCCATGTTCACATTATCATTCCCATTTAGATCCATATCTGTGCTAGTATTTCCACGTCCACGTCCTTGTCCAGTCATTACTTTTTCTACTCAAACTGAACAATACAAGGAAAGCAAGGTCAATCTTCAAACAATATTATTTCTTTTCAGAAAACAATAACAGAGAATCACACAACACAAACAAGACAGACCTAACCACAACCCCAAAAGACTCTAACTTGGGCTCTGATACCAACTAATGTAACACCCACCGTAGGATGTCACATTTATGTTACTTTAATTACCCAAATACCCTCAATAGTCATATAGTGTGATATTGTGATAAAAATATGAGTTGTAAATTTTTTTTTAACAATAACAATAAAATAAACTTAGCGGAAAATAAAACTATGATACAACAATCTCACACATAATTTACATCATATACATATTTCACACGTGCTGTCAGGTTTATTTATTACAAACCATTTATTGAAACAATAAACACACTTAAATAATTACGGACATATCTTATATCAGAGTTCACATTCGCCCAAGCTTAACTAAGCAGAAGACCCCTCAGACGGGTCCTCCTCAGATTCCTCAGCAGGTAGGAATCCATTGTGACGATTAGCCCTACGGACAAGTGTCCGGGCTGACGACACTATGCTGATTTCCGTTGGGACATAATTTCTAGTGTCCCAATGTCGCCTGATATGCAATGGAAATTCAACATGAACAAAGATCGTCACACAGAAAAACGGATCCCCACGATACAAACCTACTAATACTAACGATCGGTACCCCTCATAAATAAGTCCTCGCTCATCTGGACTTGTCCTCCACTCTCTAGCTCCTCCATGAAACTGTAAACGTACATATCCGAAGAAACTAGCTCCTGATGACATGTTGTCAGAACTCTGCGGTTCCTGATGTGAGAAGTAATTCCTCTTCTCCTTCTAGCACCGTATCTTTCTCAACGTCTTCACCCAATATAAATACAATAAACAGATATACATACAAAGAGGTGAGATCACCTACACCAATACCAGCATGATAGCACAGAGATAATACAGACAACATATTATGCAAAAATATGATCACAATTATGGCATCATCATAGTGTAAAAATAATTACCATCATGCCATCATCACTGTTCAAACCACAATTAATTACAGTAATGCTACCATATATGTATATGTTAAATTCATGCATGTGAACATAGACTCAATGTCCTACTCCATGGAGCTAATACTCAAGTCAGAGAAATTGATCGAAAAGATTTGCCGGTATCTCGTGCCTCAGACCAAGTGCTATAATTATATCTTGCACATCTAGCACATACACGACAGTCTTTGTCAGATCTCGATTAAGAATAGTGTCTCGGTTCGGATCATCGGTGTGTTGCATCGGTCTAACTCACGGTGCAGAAGAGCTACCAACTGCCCATTGCGAGCAACCCGCACCCCGATGCCCCCAAGGTCAACCAAACCTACACTACGCATATCGCACCCACTCAAGAGGTGTACGTTTCTCCTAGGCAATTAGCCATATTCAGTCCGTTGGACCATTTTCAATGCATATGTAATGCACCAATTACCAACCAAAGGTAAATCACATAATTTCTCATTCCAGATTCAGATACTGTTTTTCGTTCGTAAAATGGATTAATGCCAATTACAGTGCAAACTTCTCAATTTCTTGTACAAGTATTCATATACTACTTTTGACTCGTAAGATTTACTTGTATAATTAACGGTTAAATCACATTACTTGTGTTTTTCTCATTCGCAAAATATTTTCGTTACGTTTTTACGTACAAGAATGATTTGTAACATTTTACATTACGTTTAAAAAATCACAAAACTATTTTCTACTGTATTCTAAATTGCGTAAAAATAATCTTTTATTTTTAAATCGCATAGCAATGTTTCCACAACATTTTGATCGTGTAAAATATTTAAACGCATTATAAATCGCGTAGAAATATTTTAACGTTTTTCAAATCGCGTAACTTAAAAATTACGTTTTTGAGTTACGTAAATCGCTTTTCACCGTTTTTACCCTTCACAAAATATTTCTTAACTTTAAAAATATTATTTTGAATATTTCTTATAAAAATATAATTTCTTACATTATTCTCTTTCTATTCTCAATCAAAAATCCCTTCCGTACTATATTTTCTCAAAATCACTTTTTATTGATTTAATCTTACCAAATCATATTTAATTGATTTAATTACTATTTCAAAATTTAAATTTCCTAACATTTTCCAAAACCCAATACTTAAATTCTACGTTAGAAATTTTAAGTTACAAACGTTTCCTTTTATATTTCTAAATCACTTCTAAACATTAAATCAAATTCTATGTTTAAGTTACAAACGTTTTTTTTATATTTCTAAATCACTTCTAAAAATTAATTTTTCTTAAGATAATTTAAAGTTCAACACTTAAATTCCTTTCCAAAATCCTTATTTGAAAATTCTTATATTTTATTGCATCAAAACATTTTTTCTAAATTATCAAAACCTTATAGATGGTCATTGGAACCATGAAATATTTTTCTTCTAACTTAAGTAAACTTCATTTTTGTTTCTACACAAAATAAATTCATGAAACTACTATTTAAAAACCGTATACACTCTTTTTATAAGACAAACCCTCTTGTTTAATTTCTTTACTTCTCAAATCATTCAATTTTATCATTTATGAAAATATTATTTTTGTGATCACTAATTTAATTGGTGTGTTGGCTGAAATTTATTTTAGTTCAAGGACTAAAAATCAACTTCATTGTTCTTGAAAAATTTCAATAAAAACCCTAAACTTGGAAGCTCAAAACCGTGACCTCCTCCATGGCCTTTGGAGCCAAAATTTTGCTTATTTCAACATACATCCATCATAATATATTCAACATATATCATCATGCATATTTTAAACATACTATATAAACAAATAAAAATTATACTAAGCATGCATACACAAGTAAATCATGCAAATCATATCAAGCATAGGCAAAAATAAATTAAAGCACATAACACACATAAATTATTACATGACCATGGATATGAATCCTCACATGGATTCACCATCCATCAAGTATAAACCATCTCTCACCACCATGCTTGGTTGGTGAGATGGATCTCCTCTTACCTCTTGAAGAACCACCAAAGAGCTTGTTGCTTTGTCTTTGGAGCAAGATCTCCACCAATACAAGTTCTTAAACATGAAACAAATACAAGAAAATTAGTATATCAAGCTTGAACAAGAAGAACCATGGATCAAACATGGTTTAGAACATGAAAAAGAAAAGAATAAATGAAGTTTTCTTACACTTCACCAACAAAAGCTCTAGAACTTGATCTTGGTAAAAGTCCTTCAAAATGGAAGAATTAGAACTTGGTGTGAACTACAAAGGTTCTTAGAATGATGAAAGGATTCAAGAAACTAGGTTGTGTGAAATTAAAAAGTGATGGAAGAGAGAATTGGAGACTTGGCCAAATGGTTATGTTTTGGGAGATAGGATGGAGTTTTTTTCTTTGGTTGATTCTTGTAACTTAAGTGTAAAAGTGAGGATATGATAAATGAAGTATAGAAATGCATATTTCTTGGTCTTCCAAGAGGCATTGCCATAACATGCTTTGATTAGGATAGCAAAGTGAAGTTTGAAAAACATGCACATTAATGGTCAATAGTAATTTGTCTTAACACTTGGCAATTTTCCTTAACCTTTTCTATCCTTTTTCTTTGGCCTAAAAAACCTATTCTATCTTGGTCTCCTTCCTTCCTTGCTTCTTCAACCGTGCCCCCCCTCTTCATGCATGCAAAATATGACAATTTGATAATCATTTTTGTTTTTAGTCATTTTAGGTATTAATTTAAAGCATTATAGGTAGAATAGATATTAATTAAAAGTATTCTAGGTAGAAGACTTATTATGGACCATTGGATCTTTTCTCTTTAAACCCCATCCCTTAGATGTGTCTCCAAAAATGAATGGTCAAGATTACACCTTCAAACTTTTCATCCAAGGGTCCAAAATGGTTGTAATCATTTTTGATGACCAATTCTCCACCATTGATCTAAATCCAAATCCAATGGTCGTTAATGATCTATCTCCACCATTAATTAATTCTACATCCAAGGGTTGATAATGGTCATAGCCATTTAAAGATTAAATCCCTACCCTTGATTTAATTTCAATCCAACGGTTATAATTGATCCTATTTACTTTTAAGATCAAATCTCCACCGCTAATTAAATCAAGATTAAATTTCTAACTATAATTAAATTAATAGTGGATATCCAAACCACTAATGTTATCTTAATAATATTTTAATAATATAGAATTTTATTTTTATCCATTATAACCTCACAAAAATATAATTACTATATTTTTATCGTCTAATAATTAAATACAGGACAAAATACAAGAAAAGAAATTTTCTAAAATGCAAGCTTTCCTGATTCGGGTTTAGTAAGATCCTGTCTCCATCTAAACAAGATAAATTTTTCTATACGTAAAAAAAATTTTTTTCATTTTGCGGGACCCACCTGGGCCCACGTATAGCCACCTGGGCCCACATACACCTCGTGGGGCCCACAAACAAGAAAAATTCCAAAATCACACATAAAATCACAAAAATTACAAAACTCACAAATATCAAATCAAATTACGTAAATTAATTAAGACTAAACAAGAAAATTAATTTACGTAGATTTTTCCTACCAAAATTATTATTTTCTTGACATGGAGCAAATTACTCAAAACGATCAAATATGCAGATAGAATATTCAAAATAGTTTTATAAAGACACGTAAATCACTAGAAAGTAGATTTACTTAGCAATCAAAATTACTTGTTTAATACATAGAAAGTTTGGGGTGTTACAATTCTCCCTCTACAAAAGTTTCGTCCTCGAAACTTGATGAACTTGATTTCACATCCTCGAATAAATAGGATATCTGTTCTTTTATCTTTTCTTCTAGTTCCCATGTAGCTTCCCGCTTACATCATCCCAAATAATTTTAACCAATGAAATTTCCTTACCTCGAAGTTGCTTTGTCTTTCGATCCTCAATCTTGACCGAAACGTTTCATAGGTTAAATTCTCCTTCACCAGTATCGTGTCCGGCTTGATAACATGAGTAGGATCAGAAATATATTTCTGTAGTTGTGATACGTGAAATACATTATGAAGATTTGACAGAAAAGGTGGTAACGCAATCTGATATGCCACCAGACCTACCCGACGTAAAATCTGATATGGTCCGATAAACTTTGGAGTGAGTTTCTTGGACTTAAGCACTCGTCCAACACCCGTCATAGGCGTCACTCGCAAAAATACATGGTCACCTTCTTCAAACTCAAGAGATTTTCTCCTTTTATCAAAGATAACTCTTTTTCGTGAGTTTGACTCATTCTCATTTTGTCTTGTATCATCTTCACTTTCTCAGTTGTCTGTTGGACAATTTCTGGTCCTAACATAGCACTTTCTCATTTTGTCTTGTAGAAGGGTGAGGAGGGAAGAGAGAGAAAATGTGTTACAAGAGAAATTGCTAGGAAGCTTCCCATAACAAGTTTGGATTAAATTTAATCTTTCTTTTAAAAATAAAACTAATAGATGTGATACAAAAAATCAGATTTTGAATAATGTGATAATATTTTTAATACGTGTTATTATTTATTGGACAATAGCTATAGTTGGCAGAAGTCAGTATTAATTTATCCGACAGATAAAATTTATATAGCGTTTTATTATTTCGTCTGTTGAATCTTCTCGAAAAATGTAAAACCTTGTAAACTGTGTCCGGCCTCGGGTTTAGTAAGATCCCCCATCGACGTTTCCATAGTTCAAGATTCTCGGGAAAATATTTCATTTCCCCAGTTCGGCTCAGTGTGCATGCAAAACGAGAAATATATTAAAATATTCGTAAGTTCCAAAAAATTCTGAAAGAATTCACATAAGTCACAAATATTAGAAAATGACTATTCGTAATAAATTTTCCAACTTTGGGAGCGTTACAATCGTTCTGCCAATTCTGCTCAATGTGCACGTAGAACGAGAAATAATATTAAAATATTCCGCATTTTCAAAAAAATCCAGAAAAATTCCTAAAATTTCCAAATATTGTAAAACGATCATTTATCCTGAAATTATAAATTTTCGGGATGTTACAACGCTCCCCTTCAAATAGAAATTTCGTCCTCGAAATTTTCATTCCTTAGGATAGATATCGACGTTGTTTCTTCACCTTATCTTCTAACCTCCATGTTGCGCTTCTAATCACGTCAATTCTAATCACCCTTACTAATGTGATCTCCCTACCTCCATGTTGCTTTGTTATTCTATTCTCGATCTTACAGGAAGCATCCCATGGGTCAAACTCTCTTTCAATCGTACTGTGTCCTGTTCGATAACATGGCTGGGTCCAAGGATATACTTTCGTGATCATGACATACGGAAGATATCATGAAGATTTAAAAAGAAAGGATAGTAAAGATTAGTTATGGATACCGAACCAGTCCGAAAAAGAATTTAGGATAGTCCGTAGAATTTAAGAGTGAGTTTGCTGGCAACTTAAATAAGATTACACACATTTAGCAACGCCTTTCTTCATCCCTTGTTACCATTACTTCTGTTTTAGATTTTGATATACCTTGATCGCTCTGGTGTGTAAACTCGTTTTACTCTCGTGAGTTTTATTGGGAATAAACTCCTTAAGTTCTGAATCATTTGGTATGTAACCATCACTCGTGAACATTAAGATTCCGGTGAGTTCCTCCCTCATATTCTGACACCATGCCTTGGCTTAATAGCTCTTTCTTGTCTTGTAGAAATTGGTCACTGTTTCCACTTCTCTCGAATTCTTCCTAATAGATCATTCGAAATAACGATTATATCTAGACATACCTCATCTGATGTCATTTCCAATGACAGCCACCTGTCCTCGAATTACTCTACTAATTCCTTCTTCTCGACCATCATAATGAAGGCATTAGGCAGTTTCTGATTCCAAAGCGTCCACCATGGCGTTTTCTTTTCCAAGATGACTCTAAAGTTAGATATCATGTTCCTTCAAAATCTTTAGTCACCTTCTCTGCCTCGTGCTTGGTTCCTTCTCATCGAATAAATACTTCAGGTTCCTGTGACAGCTAAGGACATTGAATTTTGCTCCATATAGAAAGTGTCTCTATATTCTCAGAGCGGATACAACAGTGGTCAATTGCAAGTCACAGATCGGGTAACACTTCTCACGCACCCTCAACAACCTGGAGGCGTAAGCCACAACTTCCCAGCCTTGCATGAGCGCACATCCTAAACCTTGATGTGAAGCATCCCAAAAACACTTCGAATATTCCACTGGGATCGGGCAGTATCGAAATCGGAATATTTCCTCAATCTTTGAAAGATTTTCTCCACCTGTGATGGTTCGTAAAAGTTTTGATTCTCTTTTTGTAATCGGAGCAAGTTGTTCTACTATCTTCGAGAATCTGTCGATACTCCTTCGATAAAACCAACTGATCCCGCTAGCTATGAACCTCCCTCGCGGTTTTCGATCTTTCCTTTTGAAGAATTGCTTCAACCTTTTTGTGAATCCACACGATTCCTCCATTTGGAATTTCATGATCCAAAACGGAATCTCCTTAAACGAGAATCCGCACTCTGATACTTTGGCACTTACTCCCCCTTCTCTAAAGTTAGGAAAACTATATCGAGATGTCCAACGTGTCTCTTCATATCTTCGAGAATAGATCAGAATGTCATCATTAATGACAACGACAATTCTGTTCTAGGTAAGGATAGAAAATACAATTCATGTTGTCCATGAATACAATAGGAGCGTTTGTTACTCCGATTGACATCACGGAATACCCATAATGTCGAAAGCACGCCCGAAAAATCATTTTGGGAACATTCTCTATTTCCACGAATCCCTCGATGACCAGGACATACATCTATCTTGGAAGGAACAACGACTCTTTCCTCACCAGCCCATTAAATCGCTCATCTTTCTCCGAGGACACTCATCCTTGATCGAAGCCTTGTTTATTTCGTGACGGTCCTCGTCTCACCGAGAAATTTCATTCTTCTCCTTAACTAACAACATCGTAGCTTGACATGTGACTCCCTTCGACTACAAGAGCGGCACCTATATTCCCTTTACTCTTGGTCCTCTATGGAAAACATTAACATGTACCCTCAAGCTCCTTTCTTTTATGAGGCTTAGACTTTGTTGGCTGTTACTAATTCAAAAGTCTCGGTTTCAAAAAATCACTAAGGTGTTGATCGAAACGCTCTAGCAGGTAATAATCGGGAAACGACCAATCAATTTCTAGAATCATGGGCTCAAATAGATATGATTTTAGGTAAGCAAGATGGATCAATGGAAGATTCAGTCTTTAGTAGAAATAGAATAGATTACATAAACTTAGGTGTCAATGACAAGTCTTAGTAACAGAAATGGAAATAATTTAAGTTGAAGATAAGAAAGATATAGATGAATCCCAATGATCCATAAAGTTACAATTTGTAAAAGGAGGGGTTACCCCCAGAATTATACAGCACGATTACAGGATCATCATTTGAGGCATAACTTCCACGGTTTAGATCTCCGAATTTCGAAGTCTCAGCACCTCCCAGGGTATAAGTTCTGCTTCGCTTGTGGTTCTACAAATTTTACAAAGATTGGATCAAGAATTTACCTTTGCTTGGTCGCAGTTGCGGGAGATGTGTCCAGGCTTTCCACATTTAAAACAGATTATCCTTTTAATCTTACAGTCTCTCGTGAAGTGCTCCTTTCCACATTTCATACATCTTGGCGAAGATGTCGGGATCTGACTGGATACACCACCATTAGTACTTTGTCCAGGAGTTAGTTGTTGTTGTTGTTTCCCTGATACCCATGCGTATGGTTTCCGCTTAAACTGGTTAACTTTTCTATTATTCCTCTTTTGGAATCTAGGCAGTCCACGTTTGCCCCAAAGTCGACTTTCCTCCAATAGATTCTGAACCTCAACTTCCAATTCTCGTTGTTGCGTGATCCTCTGATCCTGGTAAGTTGTCATCTCAGCTACCATTTGCCTTTCTTCAGTAGTCGCGGCTATACTCCTATTGTCTTGTCCTGCGCCCACATGTATATGTCTGTCACGAGCCATTGACTTTCTTCGAAGACGGACAAGACAGGACACAACGAAACAAACATAATTATTTCAATCAACATTGTCTCCTCTCGGAAACTAAACCCACAAAATCACACAATTCAAACAAGACAAGTCAATCCACGAATCCTAACGATCTCTAGCTCGAACTTCTTCGTTATGCTTCCACAGCGTAATCCCTCATAAGCCGTCAACTTCCAAACTGCTTCTCGAACCTAGTTTACACCAACTATTTCTTTCTCCAGAAGATCGGTTTTCCAAAACCCTTTGATCTTCTCACAAAAGAATTCCTATTTTCCTAACACAGTACGCCTATGTGAAGTCATAGTTTCTTGTACACACAGATCATTACATATTGAGTAGGCTAGTCCTTAATATCATGCAACTGTATAACAGTAGCCATCATCATTCAACCTACGGCACGCTATGCATTCCTTTCCCATCATCTCAATCAAGAGGCAAGGAAGTGCACAACAGACTAAATTCTAATATGCCTAAACATAGCAAGTCCATACCCCAGCTCAACAGGATGAACTGCTCTGATACCACCTAATGTAACGCCCCTGAATATACTAACTACAGTGCAACCGTCATTACACCACAGTTACTAGATCCAGGTGTGTCACAGTCATAACAACAGTAGTTTCAAAATTTATAAGTTTATTTTTGTTTTTCACATTTATGCATAAATAGAAAATACGAGCCATGAATGAAATATAAATATATTCAACCCTTAATACAACCAATGAAATGATATCACGTTCTATATATATATATATATTTCATAGCCAACTTACACGAATCACTGATGACATAGAATATAATAATTACAGAGTCAAATAAAATACAGCGGAAATAAAAACATTAAAGGGGAGAAGTAGTAGCCCAGGGATGGGTACTACCAGCAGACAAGTCCGCAACCCCATATGCGCATGACACTCAGCGTCCCAGTTGATACAACAGGCATCAATACCTCCACGCAGCTGCACTCCTACGAAAATCGAAGAAATATTGTCCAGGTTCCCAACCCCATCGGCAAGATGTGACTCCTCATCATCTTCTTCACGATCTTTTATCAAATATGAATATAAAACAGAGAACACAGAAATATAGGAAAGAAGTGAGACACCCGTCATTCATTACCACTATTGGCAGCAAGAAAATAGCACGGCGCAAAGCGCCCACCAAGCAATACAGTTCATATATTCATCAATAGCAATAAAGGAATTTATAATAAAAGCAATTCAATTCTAAGCAATAATCAGAGTCAATAATAACAGTGATATTTATAGTAAAGGTAGAACAACAGTAAGCAATAACAGGCAGATCACAATAGTATTTCCAGAAATCAGCACAACAATAAGATAATCATTTACAGGTATTCATGCTCAACAGTTTATAAGACCAGTAATGAACGATGCACAATGCATGCTTTCCTAATTCCTACTCCATGGAGCTAGACTCAAATAGTCGGAGAGAAAGATCAGGAGACATGTCTGTAACTCGGCTGCCGAGGCCAGTGCTATCAATAAATTTTCTCATGCACAATCATGGCATTGTACAGACATTCTACACTAGATCACGATATAGGACAGTGTCAAGTCCGGATCGTCGGTGTGTTTGCAACGGTTTGCCCCACGGCACAAAGGAGCTCTAAACTGTCCATGTGAGGGACCCGCACCCCGACGCCCCCAAGGTCATAACACGACCCACACTTGTCTACTCGCACCCGCACTAAGGTGTGTTCAATCTCCTAGGCAACTTGGCCTTACAACAGTCCACAAGACATTCACAATGCATAAGACTCTATGCATGAACATGTATGATCATCAATGATGCATTCAACATAAGCATTGCCTCAATGGCACATCATCATTTCTTATCTCATTGAATACTGAATCAATAACTGCATAACCCACATAGGGAATCACACTTGCATCAATAATTCTCACTAGGAATATATGTTCCTACATACCACAATTTCCATGTCATGGATCCAAGAATTCCATTTTCAAAATCGTTTCTTCTCTATTGGTATGAATACATATTCTTATCGCATTTAAGCAAAGTAAAATCCTTGAATCCAGGGTTTTTAGGTTATGTTTGAGTTATAAAGGACAAAGAACCACAATCTCAATCATTTCTAGCTCAAAAATCTCATTTTTGGGTCTTGGTAATCGATTACATCACCCTGGTAATCGATTACCAACGTAACAGGATCTCTGTAATCGATTACAATCTCATTGTAATCAATTATATGATTCCCAGAACCACGATTCGTAACTTCAAGGCTCTGGTAATCGATTACACAAACGTGGTAATCGATTACCAATTGGACAGAACCTCCGTAATCGATTACCCACAAGTTGTAATCGATTACGTGATTCCCAGAAGCACCATTTCGTAACATCATAGGCTTGGTAATCGATTACACCATTCTTGTAATCGATTACAAGCTAGACAATCTCTCAGTCGATTACACACCAGATGTAATCGATTACAGATTTCCCGAATCACGATTTCGCACTTTAAGAGCTTGGTAATCGATTACAAGCCTCGTGTAATCGATTATCACACGTAAACTTGCAGAAAACAGAGTTCTCAGGTCCTTTAACTCAAACCAAACCAATCCTTATCATATTTAATCATCAAGATACTCAAATATACATTCAAATCATGCAAGAGGCATCAATAAATCATACAAACCCAACAAAATGCACTATCATCAAGAACAACATAAAAATGAGAGAACTGTATACATGGATTCAGAAATCAATAACAACACATACAAGACATTCCCTTACTACCAAGATTGGTTGAAGAGGATCATCTCCCTCTTACCTATTTGGAAAACAACACAAGGTGTTACCTCTTCTTGCCCTAGATTTTCGTTTTCCCTTCAAGAAGAACACCAATGTGAGTGATTTCCATAATGTTCACTCAAACCATGGAACAGTGAGTTCTTGATCACATAAGTGACCAAGAAAAACGAAAATGAGAGGAAAGTGAAAGAAAGGTTAAGACTTTACCTCTAAGCTCAAAGCTTTAGCTTCAATGGTGAAAAATGGAGGAAGAAGAAGAAGAAGAAGAACCAAGGATGTCCACAAGGAAAATGGTCTTAGAATGATGGAAGAAAGCTAGATATGGAAGTGGGGAAGAAAAGAAATGAAGATGGTGAATGGTGAGGGTGTACGGTGGAAGAGGAAGAAGAAAAGAGAAGAAGAAGAAGAAGAAGAAGAAGAGAAGAAGAAGGAAATGTGATTATTGGCTCCCAAAAAGGGGCCTCTGCCGTGTAGAAGGGTGAGGAGGGAAGAGAGAGAAAATGTGTTACAAGAGAAATTGCTAGGAAGCTTCCCATAACAAGCTTGGATTAAATTTAATCTTTCTTTTAAAATTAAAACTAATAGATGTGATACAAAAAATCAGATTTTGAATAATGTGATAATATTTTTAATACATGTTATTATTTATTGGACAATAGCTATAGTTGGAAGAAGTCAGTATTAATTTATTCGACAGATAAAATTTATACAGCGTTTTATTATTTCGTCTATTGAATCTTCTCGAAAAATGTAAAACCTTGTAAACTGTGTCTGGCCTCGGGTTTAGTAAGATCCCCCATCGACGTTTCCATAGTTCAAGGTTCTCGGGAAAATATTTCATTTCCCCGGTTCAGCTCAGTGTGCACGCAAAACAAGAAATATATTAAAATATTCGTCGGTTCCGAAAAATTCTGAAAGAATTCACTTAAGTCACAAATATTAGAAGACGACTATTCGTAATAAAATTTTCCAACTTTGGGAGCGTTACAGTCGTTCTGCCAATTCTGCTCAACGTGCACGTAGAACGAGAAATAATATTAAAATATTTCACATTTTCAAAAAAATCCAGAAAAATTCCTAAAATTTCTAAATATTGTAAAACGATCATTTATCCTGAAATTATAAATTTTCGGGATGTTACAAAGCGTGCTTGACCTGAAGTAATTGTGGGATGGGTGACCTCCTAAAAAGTTTCCTAGGATGCATGTGAGTGAGGACAAAGCACGCTGAAAAGACCCGTGTTGATTTGTGGAGACACTCATCAATCCTACAGGCAGTCCCGGGATGTTATAGATGGTATCAAAGACGGGACCTCTCCCAGTACGGTGTGGTTCGGGGATGAACCAAGCAGAAGTTGGTGAGCATGTGGTGTCCCAAGGCCGACGAGGGTGGGGAGTGGACGCCGGTGTAAGAGAAGCATGTACAAGGAGCGACTCCTGGCAGGCTTCTAGGTGAAGGGTCCCATGAATGAATTGAATACACACCGGAATGAGATGGATTCAGAGACTGTGCAGGTATAGGACTGCATAGTTGAGGATGGCTTAAAGGAATTGATTAGGTGTAGCCATATCAACAAGTTGCAACTTCTTTTCGGGAGCCTAGAACATAAGAACTCCATGGTTAAGCGTGCTTGACCTGTAGCAATTGTGGGATGGGTGACCTCCTAGGAAGTTTCCTAGGATGCGTGAGTGAGGACAAAGCACGCTGAAAAGACCCGTGTTCCTAACAGATCATTCGAAATAGTGATTATACCTGGACATACCTCATCGATGTCATTTCCAATGATAACCACCTGCCCTAGAATTACTCTATTAATTTCTTCTTCTTGACCATCATAATGAAGATATTAGGCAGCCTCCGGTTCAAAGCGTCTGCTATAATGTTTGCTTCTTTAGGATGGCACTGAAGTTAGAAGTCATAATCCTTCAAAATTTCTAGTCACATTCTCTGTCTCATGTTCAGTTCCTTTTCGTCGAATAGATACTTCAGGCTCTTGTGATTACTTAAAGGCATTGAATGTTGCTCCATATAAAAAGTGTCTCTATATTCTCAGAGCAATTATAACTACGGCTAACCCAAGCCAAGACCTGAGTAATTCTCCTCATGTACCCTCAACTACCTCGAGGCGTAAGTCATAACTTCCCAATTGTACATGAACACACATCCTAGACCTTGATGTGAAGTATCTCAAAACACTTCAAGCGGTTACTTGGGACCAAGTAGGACCAAAACTTGCGAGTAATCGAGTACGTCCTCAATCCTTTGAAAACTTTCTTCACATATGTTGGTCCATAAAAAAGTTTGATTATCTTCTTGTAAGCTGAGTAAGACGTTTTACTGTCTTGGAGAATCCATCGACGCTTCTTCGATAAAACCAACTAACCTTGCAAGTTACTAGGGTATAATGGTCTCCAGTCTTTCCCATTGTAAAACTGCTTCAACTTTTGACAGACTCACAGCAATTCCCTTCCTTCGTAATTTCATGACCCAAAGTTTAACCTCCTCAACTAGCATTTGTACTTTGATAATTTGGCGTACACTTCTTTTCCTTTAAAGTTTGGAAAACTATATCGAGATACCCAGCATGTATCTCCATATCTTCGAGAATAGATTAGAATGTCATCATTAATGACAACGACAATTCTGTTCTAGGTAAGGACGAAAAATCTGATTCATGTAATCCATGAATACGATAGGAGCATTTGTCACTCCGAACGACATCACGAGATACCCATAAAGCTCATAGCGCATTCGAAAAAAAAACATTTTGGGAACAACCTCAACTTCCCACGAATCTAATGATGACCAGTTCGTACATCTATCTTGGAGAAAATAAAGACTCCCTTCTCGTTGATCGATTGAATCATTTATCTTCTTCCAAGGATACTTATCCTTAATCGTAATCTTGTTCAATTGGCGACAGTCCTCATCGCACCGAGAAGTTCCATTCTTCTTCTTAACTGACAGCACTGTAGCTCATCATGCGAAACTCATTGACTACAATAGTGACATTCATATTCCCTTTACTTTTGTCCTCCATAAAAGATAACACGTATATTTAGATTTCTTTTCCTCACAAAGCTTCAACTTTGTTGGCCATTACAGACTCAAAAGTCTTAGTTTTGGGAATCACTAAGGTTTTTATTGAAATGATCTAGCAAGATTTAACTATGAAAATAACCAATCTATTCCTATAATCATGAACTCTAATAGGTGTGATTTTAGGTAAGCAAGTCAGATCAACAAAAGATTCGATCTTTAGTAGAAAGAGGATAGGTTAAACAAATTTAAGTATCAATGACAAGCCTTAGTAACAGAAGTAGAAACAACTAGGTCAAAGATAATTGAAGACACAGATGAATCCAAATGATCCACATGGTCATATGCTATAAAGAAATGGATTGCCCCCAGAATTATACAGCATAATTAAGGGATCATCTTTCGTGGCACAATCTCCATCGTTTAGATTTTCAGTCTGGGAAACCTTTGCTCCATCCAAGGTGTAATCTTTCTCTTCAGGTTGGGATCTTGAAGCACACACATCATTAACAAAAGACTTCTTTTTTGCTGAAGCACAATGTTTAGAAACATGTCTGGGCTTTTCGTACTTGAAGCAGATTATCCCTTTGATCTTACACTCCCAGTTAAGTGGTTCTTTCCACACTTCTTACATGTTGGTAAAGATGTCGCAATCTAGTTGGAACTACGACCACTAACACTTTCTCTATAAGTTGCATATTGCCGTTGCTTCTCTAACAATCATGAATACGGTTTCCACTTAGACCGATTAACTTTTCTATTAATCCTCCTTTGGGATCTAGGCAGTCCAAGGTTGCCCCAAAATCAGCTTTCCTCCAACAAATTTTGGACTTCAACTTCCAATTCTCGCTGTTGTGCGGCCCTCTAATCTTGGTGGGTTGTTATGTCAGTTATCCTTTGCATTTCTTCTGCAGTAGCAGCCATAATTCCATTATCTCGTCCTGCGCTCATATGTGTATGTCCACCACGAACCATTGCCCTTGCATGTCTACCACGACCCATTGACTTTCTTGGAAGATGGGCAAAACATGACACAATAAAGCAAACGTAATAATTTCAAACGACATTGTCTCCTTTCGGAAACCAAACACAAAGAATCATGCAATTAAAAAAAGATAAGTCTAATCCACGAATCCTAACAGTCTCCACTCGAGCTTCTTCATTCTGCCTTCTATGGTGTAACCTCTTGCAAGTCGTCAACCCCTAAACAACTTCTCAAACCAAACTTACACCAGTTATTCCTTTCCCCAGAAGATCGAATTTCCAAAACCTCTTGATCTTCTTACTAAAAGAACTCATATTCTCCTAATACAATACACCTAGGTGAAGTCATAGTTTCCTATACACACAGAACATTACATATTGAGTAGGCCAATCCTTAATATCATGTAACTGTATAACACTAGCTACTAACATTCAACCTATGGCAAGCCATGCATTCCTTTCCCATCATCTCAATCAAGAGACAAGGAAGTGCACAACATACAAAAGTTCTAATATGCCTAAGCATAGCAAGTTCATACCCCGACTCAACAGGATGAACTGCTTTGATACCACCTAATGTAACACCCCTAGATCTAATAACTACGGCACAATCATCATTACACCATAGTCACTAAGATCCAGGCATGTCACAGCCTTAAAAATAGTATTTTCAAAAGTTTATTTTCATTATACATAAATAGAAAATATAAGCCCCGAATGAAGTATATATTTAGTACCCAACCATTCAAAATACAACCACCTAAGGAAAAACATATTTCATATATAATATATTTGTCCTTAACACAAAACACTGATAACACGAAACATAGTACTTACACATTCAAATAAAAAAAATGACGGATACAAAAGCACAAAAGGGGAAAGTAGTAACCCTGGGATAGGTACTACTAGCAGACAATGCCGCATCCCCAAATATATGTGACACTCGGTGTCCTAGCTGACACGTCAGGCATCAATGCCATCATGAAGATGTACCCATGCGTAATTGAAGAAATCTCGTCCAGACGCCATATCGAAAATAATGAATCAGCCCAATCTGATCAGTAAGGGTGTGGTCCCTCATCTTCTTCATCCTCACGATCTTTTATCAAATATAAATATAAAACAGAAATACAGTAATACAGGAAAGAGGAGAGACATCCTTCTTACATTACCAATTATGGTAGTAAAGAAACAGAACAGCGTAGGACGCCCACATAGCAGAGCAATAATATCAAACAGTAATAATCACATATGGTAAAAGAAATAGCAACAGAGTCTCAGATAATGAATAATTAAAACATTTCAGATAATCATGACATCAATAAAACAATAGTACAATCATCACATAAATGAGTGCCAAATGATATGCTGACTCACAATGCCGACTCACAATGCATGTGCACTTGGTACCAAGATTTTCTATTCCATTTCAAAGATGACATTCCAGAAGATATGTCCCCCTCAATGACAGTCTACGCTGGACCACGAAGAGAATAGTGCTTTATCGGGCCCGTAATGCGTTGCAATCGGTTTATCATAGCCAGGGGTATATAGAGTGATAACATCATCACGAAATGAACCACCGCGCCTTACGCCCCCCATAGATCCATCAGAGATCACACTATCTAATTTGCATTCATTCACCACAAAAAGAATAGTGATTTATCAGGCTCGTAATGCGTGTAATCGACTTTCACCGCGCATTACGCTCCCCATAGATCCATCACAGATCACACTATTCAATTCTCATTCATTCACCGTGTAAAGAATAGTGATTTATCGGGCCCGTAATACGTGCAATCGGTATAAACCGCGCCTTACGCCCCCTATAGATCTTTCTATTGGATCACACTATTCAATTCTCATTCATAGGCTCATACAGCCTTTTAACAGTCATTGACTGAGCAAATGTTCAATGCATGTTGACCCCATGCACGATCATGTATATTTCACAATAACACTTTTCCATCATATGCCACAATTTGACCAAATTAAGCATCAACAGAATTCTAGTCCCAAACACGGACCCACAATAGTATAGTATTAATTTCTCGAGAGTGATAGCACACTTTTAGAGGTTTATTTCGTGTTTCACTTTAATTAACATCTCTTATGAATTCATTCTCTAGAGGGATTCTCTTGAAGTCCTTATTCAATCTTGGTTCCTTTAGATTAGTCAAGCCCTTCAATCTAATCAAATCATGCTTACTTGAAACTACTCTAAGGTTTTACAAGTTTCACAAACTCTCTTGTTCTTCCCTTATGTTCAAAATCATTCTAATCCATAAGATAATGTCTTATTCTTTAATCTTTTCATTTTATGAACTCTTAACGAATCTAGAATTCTCTAATTGATGAGCGCCGAACTCAGTCAAAATTATAACCGAAGTTATTACCTAAGCTTGTAGCACAGTGACAACACCGGATCGTCTCCTCAAGGATCGTAAATGCAATTTGATCAAATCAAGTGAAAGTTAGCAAAAAGGGGGGTTTGACAGTGTAAGATCGCACTTAACAAAATTAAAGGAAGAAATAACAATTAAAGAGCAGTCAATTTAGAAACCTATCCAAGATTGGGTGGATTCAATCATATACCCTTCATAGAACACTTGAAGCGCAATTGAATTGTTAATTTGGATCTAACCGAGATCTCTGCATCAAATCCAGAATTTATACTAGACGATCGTCTAGAATTCAATTAACAAGTGATAAACACAAATCCGCAATCGCACCATTCATGAAAATCTATATTAATTTCAAGTACCGAATTCAATTAACTTAGGCACAAATCAGTAACCTAACCTCTTCAATTCTGTGATTAATTTAGATCAATCAGTTCTAAGTTTCATCACAAATCTCAATCTTCATTTATGTGATTAGTTTAGATCAATTAGTTCTAAATTTCATCACAAATCTCAATCTTAAACCAAGATCAATCAGATCAACATAAATAGAATCACCATTCATG
This sequence comes from Ormosia emarginata, assembly GCA_029884605.1. NCBI lineage: Eukaryota > Viridiplantae > Streptophyta > Magnoliopsida > Fabales > Fabaceae > Ormosia > Ormosia emarginata. The sequence continues at coordinate 16,385,170 of JAQQTP010000074.1, read as the reverse complement.
CATTCAAGATCAAGAAGAAGAAAAAGAAGAAGAAAGGAGGAATTCAATTACAAATCAAATACAATACATAACCAAGGTCTCAAGAATCCAAACCACAATCTCTTCAAGAGTTCTAAATTGACCCAAAGTAGCTTAGCCCTCCATTACCATGAAGGGGAGCATCAAAATATACAAAACTATGAGAAACTATGAAGAAGCAAGAAGAAACTTAGAGAGAAATGAAGGAGAATACAACTTGTTCATGATAACCAATGGTGCCTTTTATAGAAGTCTTGGGTAACAAAATGACAAAGGGAAGTGGGTGGATGAGTGGGTGAGTGAGTGGAGTGTTTGAGTGGGTTGGTTTAGTGGATTGGTTTAGTGGATGAGTGAGTGGAATGATTAAGTGGGTTGGTTGAGTGGAAAATGCCAAAAGACTTTTGGTGAGTGGGAAATTATGGAGATGAATGGGTGAGTGGATGGAGGAGTGGGTGGATTAGTGGATGAGTGGGTGGAGTGGTTGAGTGGTTGGATTAGTGGATGAGTGGATGAGTGGGTGGATTAGTGGATGAGTGGGTGAGTGGATGAGTGGATTAGTGGATTAGTGGATTAGTGGATGAGTGGGTGAGTGGGTGGTTGAGGACGAAAATTTCGTGTCTGACTTGGAAGCCAAAACCGACTAACTAGACTTCAGATCCACGAAAAGTACTCTTCATGAAAGTTGTAGATCTTTGTCTTGGCTATAACATGCATATCTGGATCGTCCAATTTGGATTCCTACAGCCTAATATATGGCCCAAATACCGTAGGTCACTCAAACCCAACTTCAGCACCTCTGTTCCGACTTGCAGGCTCAAACTGACCCATTAGACTTCATTTTTTTCAAAAAGTGTTCTTCATGAAAGTTATTTATTTGGATCTTTACTATCAACTATCCAAATTTCAGCCCATCTCCATTATTACAGCTTGAGATATGATTTTATGAGTGCACACCGTTCGGATTCTAGTGACAGAACTCGTATTCTGACTTCCATGTAAACTTAGGTCCTTTAGACATCTGTTTGGGACTTCGAGCTCTTCATCAAAGTTGTAGAGCTTCCTCTTAGATTTCCTACAAGGTAAAATTCATGTTTATCAGATATTAGAAAGTCAAGTTATGGCCAAAATACAGAAACAGTGTCAAATCTCAATAATGCTGAAAATATTCAATTAGGACCAATTTGAGCTCAAACTCACAAAATCATACCAAACTCAATCAATTAAGAATATGGAGAGTGTAAATGACTAAACATAAGGGTTTCTTAATGAATAAAATATGTGATTATCACTAATCATCTAAGTCTCCATTTTAGCACTACATTTTGTGGCATTTTGCCTTAAGAATCCATGAGCCTCATTATAACAAAGTCTAACCCTTTTTCCTTCACTACAAGGTTGATCACTTATCATTTAATCACTTAAGACCCAAGGTTGCACAAGGATCACAACTTAAACCAATATATCTCCTAGAGGCCGTGAGCCTCCCAATGGTATAAATCTAACCAATTTTTTGCCACTACATTGTTAGTTGTTTTCATTAAATTACTTAAGTTCCAAAGTTACTACAAATTTAAGTCTTGAACCCTAACAATTATCCAAGAGGCCGTGGGCCTCCCAAAGGGTAAGAACCCAAAGTTTTCCATTTCATTTCATTTGCTCTTTAACTATTCATCACCTAAGTTCCAATCTTTACAAAACCACACCTTGAACACCCAAAAATTTGGCCTCTTGACCGCGAATCCAAAAGGGTAAAGAACCCTAAAATTTCTCCACATAACAATCCAAGCAATCCAATATATTTTTACATAGTCATCAAGACATATAATGACAATCAATAAATCATACAAGTCAAAATAGCACAAAATCATGAAGAACATCACAACCAAGAGAACAATCCCACGTGGATTCCTCATCAACAACATAAAGAAAATATTCCCTCACTACCAAGATAGGTTGAAGAGGATTATCTCCCTCTTATCTATTGAAGACAACACAAGAAAGTAAGCTCCTTTGTTCTTGATTTTCGTTTTCCACCTTCAAGAAAACCCTAAGGACATCAAAACTCACCAAAATCATCATCAAAGCTTAGAAAAAGAACCCTTGATCACCTAAGAGATCAAGAATCACGAAAATGAGGAGGAAAGGTGATAAAGCTATGAACTTTACCTTAAAGTCTCCAACTTTGAAGCTTGATGGAACAAAACGAAAGTGGTGGATTTTGGTGATGGTCACAACATGAAAGTTGCTTAGAATGGTATCTAGATTCAAGATCAAGGATTGGTTGAAAGAAAAGAAGATGGATGAGTGGTCTTGAGGAGTGAGACCGTGAGCTTCACAAGGAGAAAGGTGAGAGCTTTTTGCTTTGTCTCTTTGATAGGAATGATGAGATGAACAAATGAGTAGTTGAATGAAGTGAGGTGAAGGGTTTGACCTCTTTCAAACCTCCATGGTCGTGGGGTTGGAGAGGGAAGAGGAGAAGAGAAGAAGAGAAAGTTGAGAGAAAAAGATGAAGAGAGAAAATAGAGAGAGGAAGTGATAGTAAAATTTGAAATGAAATGAAATATGGCTTAAGTGTATTTTGTGTAAATGCATGGAATAAAATGAGTGGCCATAAAGAGCCCCCAAAATTGTGTGGTGGAGAAGAGGAGGGAGGAAAATATGGCTTCTCCTACAAGTCATGAGGAAATTGCTAGGAAGCTTCCTCCAAGCTTCTCCAACAAGCTAAGTTTCCACTTTTTAAAAAGTCAAAGTGATGTCATGGTGGTGATGTCACCATTGTGATGTCATTAAAGTGTTCTCTAAAATATGACTAACATTGTATCAGATTTATTATCAGTGGACATAAATTCACAGTTAACAAAAACTGATATTTATTGTCCAACAGATAATAAAAATATTCTACGATTTTTATTTATCAGATAAAAATCTCGAAAAACATAAAACTTCGTAAACTGTGTCTGGCCTCGGGTTTCGTAAGATTCCCCTTTGGCATTTTCACAGATCAAGGTTCTCAGAAAAAATATCTCATTTTCCTGGCTCTGCTCAATGCGTATGCAAAACGAGGAATAATATAAAATATTCCACGCTCTCAAAATTTTTTCCAAAAATCACAAAGATTACAAAACGACTATTTATCATTAAATTACAAATGTTTGGGGTGTTACAGATCACCCAAAATTCGGTTATTTAGGTAGGAAACTCTTTCCAGTTACATCATATGTAGCTATTGGATAGTTTGGTGAATAACACTTATTCTAATCCATCCAATGGACTAAAGCCCAACTCCATGCCTCTAAGCCTTCAATCCTATTGAAATGGCCTAGTTAAGTCTGACCCAACGGTTAGTAGTTGGATATTACCCTTATTCCATCGCGTCTTACTAATATTGTAACACCCCAAACTTCCTAAATATAAGACAGTAATTTTGACAGTTAACAGAATTCTACTGTTTAGTGATTTCTGTATGCTGTAAAATTATTTTGAATATTCTGTCAGTACATTTGATTATTTTGTGTGATTTACTGTGTTAAGAAAATAATAATTTTTGGGCTGGGAAAAATCTTACGTAATTTAATTATTACTGAAAAGTCTTAATTATTTTACGTAATCTCATTTGATATTTGTGAATTTTCTAATTTTTGTGATTTTGTGTGTGATTATGAAATTTTTATATTACTTTGTTGATTTTAGTGTTATCCGTGGGCCGTCTGTGGGCCCAGGGAGGTCGTATGTGGGCCCCATGTAACACCCCAACTTTAGGATAAATGACTGTTATGTCCTAATTGTGCTGTTTTATGTTTTTCTATATGATATAAAATTTATTTGACTGTTTCGTGTTCATATTTGAGTGTTTTGTGTGATTTGCTCCAGATCAGGAAAATAATAATTTTCGGACCTGGAGAAATCTTATTTTAATTATTCGAAGTTGGGGGATCTTACTAAACCTAATTCTGAGTGTTATGGTTATTAATCTTTTAATTTTTAGGATTTAACTGTGTAATAAAATAATTTTATATTATTATAATATTATTTTATTAGTCAGTATAAATAAAACGATAATGGACCCGAAAAGGTCTGTGGGATCCACTTTTGGTTTGTAGGACCCACAATTGCTTTGTGGGACCCACGTTTAGAGAATGTGGTCAACGTTAGTGGCTTGATTTATTTTAAGCCAATAGCAATTAAGTCAACAAAGAGGGCTTGACTTGATTTACACCATTGGATGAGAAGAATGTAGAGAAGATCTTGACCCTGTATCTTTGAAGATGAATCTAATGACTAGGATTTCATGGAGATAAGATCTAATGGCTTAGATTTGATCATATTACTACTTAATATCAACCATTGATATGATCAATGGCTCTTGAAGCTTGGATTATAAGAATGCTAATTAATTAGTAATGTAACTAATTTTCCTAATTAAGTTAGGTTAAGAGTGCTTAGAAGCTTAAAGGGATTAGTAGCTTAATTAATCACCATTAGGGAGGAACCTTCAAGAACATGTGACAATGCATGTGACTAGGCTTATGACAAGGCTTGGATGAGCCAATAGGAGACAAGCTTGAAGACCAAGTTTTGATCTCAACCCTTGATGAAGTCTAAGGCTTGGATGGAGTCTTGGAAGTCAAAGAAAGAGGCCACCTCTTTGTTGATGAGTTACACGGCCATGCACCTTAGGAAGCCAACTTTTCACTTCATATTCCAACACTTTGCTACACTTTCTCTCTTCTAAAATCAAGAACCACCATTGTTGCTTTTCTTTGAGCCATTCGGCCAAGCACCCTTCTCCACCATCCAACCACCTAAAATTTCATCTAACCTACTTTCTTAAACCTAAACACTATTTTAAGAATATCTCTAGTTGAGAGTTCTTCCAAAATCTATCATCTTAAGCTTGGGAAATCACTTTGGAGATTTTTCCTAGAAGGTGAAAATCCTTATTTTTCATTTCTAACTTCATTTTCAAGGTTCTAAGCCATGATTTATCCCTGGTTTATATTTTTCTCCTATAGTTATAACTCTTTAAATTTTTGTTTAAGATCTTTAGGTTTTCTTGGAGGTGAAACCGAAACCACTAGGAGAAGGGGTAGAGGTTTTAATCTTCCTTTAAGGTAAGAGGGAGATTTAATCACATCAACCATGTGTGGTGATGAGAAAATGGATTGTATGTGTGTGAAGAATCCATAAGGATTCACTTGTGTTGATTGTTTAAATGCTTTCCTACTTGTGTATGATATTGTTTGTATGCATGTTTACAAGCTTTAAAATATATTGTATGTGTGATTATGCATGATTATTACTTAGGATGTGAATAACATGTAAGGTTTGCATGAGTGTTCCAAAGAACACAAAGAGGGGCTCACGGCCTCAACAAGAAAAAGGGGACCAAAATGTTCTCAACCATTTTCAAAAGGAAGGACTTAATGGAATTAGGTAAATGAATGAATTTCAAAATGGTTTAGAAGGTAGAAAATGATCCAAAGATCAAATGTCAATGTTTTACCAATTTCGGCCAACATGTATAATAAATGTATAATCAATTCAAAACTTATTTTCTAAAATGTAGAGTTGATGTTTTGCCTAAAAAGAATGCATTTGTAATAAATTTCCAAGATTTAAAGAAGTAAACCAATTTTTATTTGAAATGTGATATAGAAGAAAAATGAAAAAAACCCTTGAAAACTACTTACTTTTGAATTTTAAAGTGTAGTGATAATCACTAAAGTGGATTTAGTAATAATAAACTAAATAAACGAATTTTTAGAGTAAAAATGTAGAAAGTACATTTTTAATAAATTTTTTAATATAATTTATAGACAAAATGCTTTGTCAAAATTTATTAAAAATAGACAAATAAAAGAGAACGTTTTATAATATATTTATAACGTAAGGAAAATTATTCTACGTAGTTTTAAAGTAGTGAAAATAGCTTACGTAGTTTTAAAACTGAGATTTTAAAACTTTTCAATAAAGAAAACGATTTAAAAATCTTACGCGATTGAGAAAACGATTTAAAAATACTACACGATTTTAAAAACAGCAAAATATATTTACGCGATTTAAAAACGTTTGTAAAAATGACAAAATTGTGAAAATGCGATAAAATTTCTACGCGATTAATTGGAACAGCGAGATTTACTGTTGGGCCAAAGTGGTAGACTCGGACATGTGGAAATATGGTACGTCAAGTGGGAATGTACTGTATTTGAGATTATTGCCATTGAGGGCATTTGCGTAAATATGAGAATATTTTGAAGCTAAAGGTAATTTAGTAATTATAGTTTTTATTCATGCATTAAGTTGTGCCAATTTGATTGATAATTGGTAATTTGATTGACGAGGCAAATTACACCGTGTTGTCGGTGTGATAAGCGTAGTGTGGTTCATTTCTTTGTATGGACTTGGAGGCATTAGTGTGCGGAGTATTCCACATGTGGACAGTTGGTCGCTCCTCTAGGCCGTGGTAACTGACAACACACTAGTGATCTCGACACGCACTATACTTAATCAAGATCTTGTAAAGACTATTTTAGTACAATGCCTGTAGTTACACGATGTTTGGACTGTGTGCTACTACATGATGATTGGACAGTGGGCTATAGACACAACGTTAGACAGTGCAATAGTTTGGTTGGGCAGCCTGAGGTACTGATAGATCTTTGCGGGTCATTCTCTCTGATATCTGTGTCTAGCTCCATGGAGTATGAACGAGTTGTATTGCATTTGCATTTGTGTCATGCATCATAACATTATTATCTGTGATATTATTTGATATTGATGTATTAAAATTGTTGTATTAAATTGTATTATTATTTATGATGCTATAATATGCTATATTGTATGAACTGTTATACCTGTTGTATTGGTGTTTTCTTATTTGCCATGCTGGTATTGATGTATGATTATCTCACCTCTCTATATGTATTGTTTCTGTATTATTATTTATGTTATAAAAGAGTTTGAGGAAGAGGAACAACCTCTAGATTGTGAGTATCCTGAGGAGGAAGAGCAGCAGCAGATGGAAGATCAGTTTGACGAGTGCAAACCTTCTGATCATCCATATTCGTTGGACTGACTTGTGAGTATGGCATTACCGGGATTTCTTGGGTTCGTGAGACTAGAGTTTCACGAAGGTTCAGAGGCCTGGCGTTTGCGAGAGGATCGAGGATCAGTTATTTACTTGGGACGACTGACTGTGTCCCTACGAGCAGAGTTTGATGCTACGTGGGTCCAGAAAGGTAAAAATTTTTCTATAGTCAGGAAAATTCGTACTGTTAAGACAGAGATGGGGGATCTTACTAAACCTGAATCCGGAAATAATTTTAAAAATTTTCTTTTACTGTATTTTGCACTGTATTTAATTATCGAATGACAAAAATACAGTAAAAATATTATTCGAAGGGTAATAGCAGATACAAAAATAAATATTGTATTGTGTAGTCAACATCAATGGCTTGGATATCCACCATTGATGTAATCAGCGGTGGAGACTTGATCTTGATTTAATCAACGGTTGTGATTTAGTCTTATAAAGTGGCTAGGACCATTTATAGCCCTTGCATGTAAAGTTTGAAGGAGTAATCTTGACCCTTCATTTTGGAGACACATCTAATGGCTAGGATTTCAAGGAGGAAAGATCCAATGGCCTAAATTAAGTCTTCTATCTAAGCCTAAACCTAGAAGCTACATTAAATCCTAACCATTGATCTAATCAATGGTTAAGATTGCCTAAAATGGTGGCTAGGAGATTTGTTGCATTTTGAAGAGTGCATGGAGGAGGGGGGCCGGTTTTGGTGTTGCATTAGAAGCTAAAGTAATATTGGAAGACCATAATTGATCACCTTTAGTCATTATTGATCACCTTGGTCTTTGTTAAACATTTTCAAGAAACAAAGTTATCAAAATTTCTCTCCATTTCTCTCCTTCTCTAAGTTCACGGCCAAGCACTCCCACACCACCTTCCATCACTCAAAAATTTTATACAACCATACTTCTTGAATCCTTACTTCAATTCAAGAACCTTTGTAGTTTACACCAAGCTCTAAATCTTCCATCTTGAAGGACTTTTTCCAAGAGCAAGTTTTAGGGTTTTGAAGTGAAGTGTAAGGAAACTTCATTTCTTATCTTCTTTTTCATGTTCTAAACTATGTTTGATCCATGGTTCCCCTAGTTCAAGCGTATTATACTAATTTCTTTGTGTTTGTTTTGTGGTTTCAAGAGACTTTTGTTGGTGGAGATCTTGATCAAAGTACAAAGCAAGGAGCTTTTTGTAATTCTTCAAGAGGTAAGAGGGAGATTCATCTCACAAACCAAGCATGGTGGTGAGAGATGGTTTTATATTTGATGGATGGTGAATCCATGTGAGGATTCATATCCATGGTCATGTAATAATTTGTGTGTGTTTATGTGCTTTGATTATTTGCCTATGCTTGATATGCTTTGCATGATTTTATTGCTTATATGGTATGCTTATGATATGCATGATGAAGATATGTTGAATATATTATGATGGATGTATGATAAAACAAGAAATTTTGGCTCCAATGGCTAAGGGGAGGCTATGGTTTTGACCCCCAAAAATTAGGGTTTTATGTTGAAATTTTTCAAGAATAAGGAAATTGATTTGTTTAAAGAAATTATGAAGTGGAGAAAATTATTTTTGGTTTCAAAGACCATGGTGAATTTCGGCTTTATCACCTCAAAATAGGTGTTCACAAATTAATATTTTCATGAATGGTAAAATTAGATGTTTAGAAAAACTAGGAAAATAAACAAATGGTTTATTTTCAAAGAACTTGAGTTCACGATTTTGGTGAGGAGTTTTAATGGTTTTGTTTGTGCAAAAACCAAGAATGGAACTTAGTTGATTTAGAAGGAAATATACAAGAATGGTTTCAATGGCCATGTCCACGATTTTGAAGACTTGAAATGCCTTGGTTTTGTGAGAACAAAGTGATTTTCAAAGTGGAAATATAACTTGATTTAATACAAGGAATTTGGAAAGGGAATCAGAGTGTTTTGTCACGTGAGAAATGGAATTTTCATATGTAAATGGAAAAGAGAGGTTGAAAGCGTTTGAACCTCAATTTATTTTAAAGATGATTGATTTTTAGAATTGATTTGGAATTATAAAGAATACGTTGGTGACTTGGGATTTTCTAACGTATAACTCATTCTTTGGGTTGTGGAGAGTGTTAGTAAAATTTTAAAGTTAGAAACATTGATTTAATGAAATGGTGATTTTATGGAATAAATTACGAAAAGGATTTTCTTGAGTAAGAAATTGTGGAAAATAATGTGAAAAGTCATATTATTTTGAAAAAATTTGAAATGGAATTTTTGAACCTTGAGAAATATTTTACGAAGTTGAAAAAGGGTGAAAAATGATTTACGTAACTTAAAAACATGATTTTTAAGCTACGCGATTGGAAAAACATTTAAATATTTCCACGCGATTTGAAAAACGCTGAAATATTTCTACGCAAATTTGGAAAGCGTTTAAATATTTTTACACGTTTGAGATATTGTTGAAAAATCACTACATGATTTAAAAATGGTGGAATATTTCTACGTAATTGATGAAAACGTTGAAAAATCTATATGTGATTTGAAAACGTAATAGAAATGTTACAAAATTGTAAAAACGTGACAAAGTGGTGCACGACTATGAAAACGCGATAATATGATTTTCGTGATTAAATATACAGTAAAATTACTGTTGAACCAGTGGATGAACACTATATGAGAAAATGATAAATTTTGCCTGTAATTGGCATTGGTTCATTTTATATGCATGAACTGGTGTATGGACACTGTATATGAATTTTGCCTATGATTGGCATTGGTGCATTGAACATGCATTGGAAAGGTCCGAGAGACTGTATGAGGCTATTTTCCTAGGAGAGACGTACACCTCTTGAGTGGGTGCGATATGCGTAGTGTAAGTCACTTGTTGACCTTGGGGGCATCGGGGTGCGGGTTGCTTACATGGGTGGTTGGTAGCTCTTCTTCCCATAAGTTAGACCGATGCAACGCACTGATGATCCTGATCGAGACACTATTCTTAATCAAGATCTTGTAAAGACTGTCGTGTATATGCTAGATGTGCAAATACAAATGAGAATTATAGCACGTGGTCTGAGGCATTTTGGTACCGACAGATCTTTCGGATCAACTTCTCCGAACTGAGTATTAGCTCCATGGAGTAGGAAATTGAGTCTATGTGTGCATGCATGAAACTGAGCATTTATATCTGTATGATATATTAATTGAGGAATATTGGCTATGACAATTGTTTTGTTGAGGAATAATTAGATGATGATGATGATAATCATGTGATGGCATTACTGTAATTACTGTTACTTTATACACTATGATGACGGCATAATTGTAATTATGGTATGATATATCTGTATGGTATGTTGTATGTATTATCTCTGTGCTACCATGTTGGTATTGGCGTAGGTGATCTCACCTCTTTGTATATATATTTGTGTACTATATTTATATTTGGTGAAGACGCTGAGCAAGAAATTGTACAAGAGGGGGAAGAGGAACAACTTCCTTCTGATAACGTGGAATTTTGATATTATGGTGTCGAGGTCAAGTTTCTTCGGGTACATGCGTTTGCAGTTCCATGGAGGAGAAGGAACATGGAGAACTAGTCCCAATGAGAGGGGACTAATTTATGAGGGACATCTGACAGTAAACTTTAGTAGGGTATTTCATGGGTATCCATTTTTCTCTGTAACTATTTTTGTGGATGTGGAATTTTCGCAGTCTATTAGGCGGCATTGGGATACCAGAAACTATGTTCCAACGGAAATTAGTATAGTGTCGTAAGCCCGGACACCTGTCCGTAGGGCTATGCGTCAAATCGGATTCCTACCCGCTGAAGAACCTGAGGAGGACCCAACTGAGGGTTCTGCTGTTTAGTTAGACTTGGGCAAGTCATTTAATTATTTAAGTATGTTTAAATACTTTGAGAACTTGGTCTATATATAAATAATCTTGACAATACGTTTGTAATGAATGATGATGTAAATTATGTGTGATGATGTATAATATTTTATTTTCCGCTAAGTTTATTTTATAGTTATCAAAGAAGAAAGAAAAAAATTTACAACTCGTATTTTTATCACAACATCACATTTTATGAACTTGGGGGTAATTTGATAATTAAGTAACATAAATATGGCACCCTACTGTGGGTGTTACGTTAGTTGGTATCAGAGCCCAAGTTAGAGTCTTATGGGTTTGTGATTAGGTCTGTTTTGTTTGTGTTGTGTGATTCTCTGTTATTGTTTTCTGAAAAGAAACAACATTGTTTGAAGATTGACCTTGCTTTCTTTGTGCTGTCCAGTTTGAGCAGAGAAAGTAATGGCTAAAAGAGGACGAGGATGTGTCAATACTAGAACTGGAATGGAAAATGCTAGTAATGACAACCAGAACATGGCTGCAGCTATAGCAGCGATGCAACGGATGGCTGATGTCATTGCACAACAAAATCGAAGGGCAACTGAGGATGCTCACAGTTTGTTTGAATTCCGTAAGAACAATCCACCGAAGTTTCGGGGAGAATTTGACCCAGACAAAACTGACATGTGGATTAAGGAATTAGAGAAAATATTTGAAAGTATGGGATGTACTGATGAACGCAAGCTGACTTTTGTAACTTTTATGTTTGTCGGAGATGGTGAAAACTGATGGGCAGGAGCCCGAAGATTGTTAGAAGCTGAAGGAAGAGTTGTAACATGGCAGCTCTTTAGACAGAAGTTTTTGGAGAAGTATTTTCCAGCAAGTGTGCGTCATGCTAAGGAGATGGAATTTCTTAGTCTGAGGCGAGGGGTGATGTCTGTCAGTCAGTATGCAGCAAAGTTTGAGAGCTTATCTAAGTTTTCGAGGTATTTCCAGATGCACCTAGATGAGGACTGGAAGTGTAAGAAATTTGAGGAAGGATTGAAGCTTGACATTAAGCGAGCTGTAGCAACCTTGGGAATTGAGCAGTTTCCAGAATTGTTGGACAAGTGCCGTAAGGTTGAGGAGATTAATCAACAGGGAGCAACAAGAAATAAGAACTTTGGACCTACAAGGTTCCAGAGAGGAAAAAGTAGTGGAGGAAACCGTTTTCAACAGAAGCCGTATGCAAAGCCGGCAGAAAATCAGAACCGGCAGCAATTTGTTGGAGGAAGTTCTGGTGGCAGTAAGGCAAGTCAAGTTGGAACTCCTACGTATAGCTGTTTCAAGTGTGGGAAGAACCATCTGACCAAGGATTGTCAGCATAAAGGAATTGTTTGTTTTATATGTGGGAAACTTAGACATTTATCCAGAGATTGTGATCAGATTAAGAAGGAACCTTCTGTAGGAAATGTTCATACTGCAAGGCTACAGGCGGGTGGTAGAGTGTATACTATGAGCGGGGAAAAAGCTGCGAAATCTGAGGACTTAATCATGGAGGAGTGTGCTATTGAAGGTAATCCTTTAACCGTACTCTATGATTTGGGAGCAACACATTCTTTTATTGCATGTGATTGTGTGGAGCGTTTGGGATTGACTGTGACTACATTGCCATATGATTTGAGTATTGCTACTCCAACCGATAAGCCTGTGATAACTACAAAAGTATGTTTGAATTGTCCTGTATGTGTTAGGGATAGAATCTTTCATGTGGATTTGATTTGTTTGCCTCTTTCCAAGATTAATGTAATCTTAGGAATGGATTGGTTATCTTCTAACCATATCCTAAATGATTGTTCGAATAAGACGTTAGTATTTCCTAAGGCTAAAGATCCTAGATTCCTAACGGCAACTCAAGTAGAAGCTTGTCTGAAGGAAGGAGATCATGGGTATCTATTGTTGTCTTCTTTGGAGGTTCAATGTGAAGATGTCTTGAAGGATATTTTCGTGGTTAATGAATTTCCTGAGGTATTTCCTGAAGATATGCTTGGACTACCGCCAGAAAGAGAAATTGAGTCTACTATTGATTTAGTACCTGGAGCTGGACCTATATCTATTGCGCCCTATCGGATGTCGCCGGTAGAATTGGCAGAGCTTAAGAAATAGCTGGAGGATTTATTGGAGAAGCAATTTGTGAGACCTAGTGTGTCACCTTGGGGAGCTCCAGTATTATTGGTTAAAAAGAAGGACGGAACATCTCGTCTATGTGTAGATTATCAACAGTTGAACAAGATTACGATTAAGAATAAATATCCACTTCCAAGGATAGATGATCTGATGGATCAATTGCGAGGAGCCCCAATACTTTCCAAGATTGATTTACGATCTGAGTATCACCAGATTCGTGTGAAAGTGGAAGATATTCCCAAAACTGCATTTCGGACTCGTTATGGGCATTATGAATATCTAGTGATGTCGTTTTGTGTGACGAATGCACCTGCCATATTCATGGACTTTATGAACAGAATTTTTCGTTCGTACTTGGATAAATTTGTTGTTGTCTTTATAGATGACATTTTGATTTATTCTCGAAGTCAGGAGGAACATGCTGAACATCTCAGAGTGGTTCTCCAGGTTTTGAAGGAGAATAAGTTGTATGCCAATTTGTCCAAATGTGAATTTTGGTTAAGCGAAGTTCAATTTTTGGGACATGTTATATGGGAGGAAGGAATTGAAGTTGATGCTTCAAAAGTGGAGACAATTTTGGAATAGGAAAGACCGAAGACTGTAACAGAAATCCATAGTTTTGTCGGATTAGCTGGTTACTATAGAGGGTTCATAGACGGGTTTTCGAAGATAGCAAGACCTCTTACCCAACTTACATGGAAGAATCAACCGTTCGTGTGGAATAATGCATGCGAAGAAAGTTTTCAAGAGTTAAAAAGACGATTAACTACTTCACCGGTATTGATTCTACCTGATCCGAACGAACCTTTCGATGTATATTGTGATGCTTCGTATCAAGGATTGAGTTGTGTACTTATGCAGAATCGTAAAGTGGTGGCTTATACTTCAAGACAGTTGAAAAATCATGAGAGGAATTATCCAACTCATGACTTGGAGTTGGCAGCTGTGGTGTTTGCATTGAAAGTGTGGAGACATTTCTCTATGGAGTAACGTTCACTGTTTTTAGTGATCATAAAAGTTTGAAGTATTTGTTTGACCAGAAAGAGTTGAACATGAGACAAAGGCGTTGGTTAGAGTTTCTGAAGGATTATGACTTTCAGTTACAATATCATCCCGGAAAGGCGAATGTCATAGTGGATGCATTGAGTAGGAAAATGCTTAGTGTTTCTGTTATGATGATTAAGGAGAAGGAACTGATAGAAGAATATCGAGATATACGTTTGTCTGTGAAACTGACACCGGGCAGAATGCGTTTAAACATGATCACCATTTCAAATGATTTGATGGATAGAATACGAGATGGACAGAACAATGACTAGTACTTGTAAGAAGTAAAAGAAGCAAAGAGTAAGGAGCGATGTTGGAATTTAGCGAAGGTGCTAATGGAATTTTGAAGTTGAAAAGAAGAGTTTGTGTGCCTAATGATCCAAATCTTAGGAGATTGATTTTGGATGAAGCTCACAGGAGTAAGTTGAGTATGCATCTAGGAGCCACAAAAATGTACCAGGATTTAAAACAATTATATTGGTGGCAAGGAATGAAAAAAGATGTCGCTGAATATGTATCATCCTGTTTGGTTTGTCAGAAGGCTAAGGTGGAACATCAAAGACCTTCGGGAATGTTACAACCTTTGCCTATACATGAATGGAAATGGGATGACATAGCAATGGATTTTGTGATAGGACTACCAAGGACTCATAAAGGTCATGATTCTATTTGGGTAATTGTTGATCGGCTTACTAAGTCAGCGCACTTTTTGCTGATTAATATTAAGTACTCAATGGAGAAGTTGGCCCAAGTGTACATCAGTGAAATTGTTTGACTTCATGGTGTATCATCCAATATTATTTCGGATCGAGATCCAAGGTTTACATCAAGATTTTGGAATAGTTTGCAAGAAACGATGGGAACAAAGCTACGTTTAAGTTTTGCTTACCATCCACAGACTGATGGTCAGTCAGAAAGGACGATTCAGTCGTTAGAAGACTTGTTGAGAGCATGTGTTCTAGAAGAAAGTGGAGGTTGGAATGAGTTCTTACCATTGATAGAGTTCACATACAACAACAGTTTTCATTCGAGCATAGGGATGGCACCCTATGAGGCATTGTATGGGAGGTGATGTAGAACACCGTTGTGTTGGTATCAGGATGGTGAAAGTGTTGTGTTAGGACTAGAGATTATTCAACAAACAACTGAGAAAGTGAAGATGATACAAGACAAGATGAGAATGACTCAAACTCAGCAAAAGAGTTATGTTGATAAAAGGAGAAAATCGCTTGAATTTGAAGAAGGTGACCATGTATTTCTACGTATGACACCTATGATTGGAGTTAGACGAGTGCTTAAGTCTAAGAAGCTCACTCCAAAGTTTATCGGGCCATATCAGATTTTACGTCGGGTGATCTATTGATTATTTTTATATCTTGAGTGTCTTATGTTTGATCTAATTAGACTTCATGTGTGTTTAATTGTTAACTTTTAGCTAAGTTTCTGGATATGAAGTTTAATCAGATTTTTATAGCGAAACTATGCTTAAGTATGTTTAAAAGCACTCATAATGCATTGTGTTTTTTAGGAGATCAATATCACCCCTAGAAGTAAAGAAAGAGAGAGGAATTTAAAGAAAGTAAGTGACACGAGGTGGGTTGTGTTCTTCTCTGGATTTTCAACATGGACTTGACCAACAACACGGCCCGTGTCATATGACACGGGGTAGGCCGTGTACATCTCTGTCTTCACAAGAGGATCCAGTTTTGATCATTGACCATCAACACGGCCCGTGTCACATGACACGGGGTGGGCCGTGTTTCTCTCTAACTTGCAAAACACTTGAATTTATGTTACCAGAACCTGACACGGGGTAGGCTTTGTTAAATGACACGGCCCGTGTCATTGCATCAGAACATTAGATACGAATTCTAATGATGTGTTGGTATCCAAAAATATAAATAGGGTTGCCTAGGGTCATAAAAAGAAGGTCTGGACTGGGAAACTGTCAAGAGACTAAGGAGAAGACCAAGAACAAGGGAGAAGGAGATTGGATAGAAGATTGGAGTCTCGGGTTCGAGCAATTGGAGATCAATCATCCCCAACCTTTGGAAACTAGTTTGATCTTTAGTTTTCTTCTGCACTTCTATTCTTGACAATGTTTTTCTTCTTCTATTCTTTTCGTTTTGAATTTGCCATGTGTGGCTAGTTTTCTTATATGGTTAAAGGAAGATGAAACCCTAGTTTTGATTATGTGATTCTTGCATATTTTCTTATATCAATACAATTGTGTTTTTATTCATATGTTTCTGTTCTTAATTTAGTATAAAGGTTTTTATACTCTTTGCCAATTTCAAAAGTGATAAAACTAGTATTGCTATGCGCAGTTGCGGTGGTAGGACTAGTGAGGCATATGATCTAAGTAATTTAATCCCGATTTGAGATTGGATCTTAGTGTGATTGGTTTTCTAAATCTTAATGCAATTAATTAGTAGGTGTAAGAGCGGTTGCTTTACAAATAATTATTGATTAGGGATTGATTTGAGCGTTTGTTGAATTAACCAAAACTTAAGGAAAACAGAGAATTAATCTCACAATCATATAAAAACATAATTGACCATGTTGGTATAAAGGATATGTGGGTTAGCATAATCATATAAATCTAGTGGTGGATTCCATCTCTTAACTATTGTCTTTTAATTGATTTTCCAAATTACATTTACTGTTTTTTTTTTGATTCAATTTCTGTTTTTAATTTCAACAAACAAAACCCCTGTTTTATTGTTTACTATTTTTGAGTGTTTAAATTAGGATTCAATTTATAGTGTTGACTGAATTAGTTCTCTGTGGATCGACCCTTGCTAACTATAACTGGTTGCAAGGTTTTTATTTTTGGTGGAACTTGACAACTGATTTTCATTCTAAATTTTAATCACAATCCACACCACACCATCGGGTAGGTCCGATAGCTTATCAGATTGCATTACCATCATTGTTATCAAATCTTCACAATGTATTTCACGTATCACAATTACGGAAATATATTCCTGATCCTACCCATGTTATCGAGCCAGACACAGTATAGCTGAAGGAGAACTTAACCTATGAAATGTTTCCAGTCAAGATTGAGGATCGAAGAACAAAGCAACTTCGAGGTAAGGAAATTTCATTAGTTAAAATCGTTTGGAACGATGTAAGTAGTGAAGCTACATGGGAACTAGAAGAAAAGATAAAGGAACAATATCCATATTTATTCTGAGGATGTGAAGTCAAGTTTATCAAGTTTCGAGGATGAAACTTCTTGTTAGAGGGGGAGTATTGTAACAACCCAAACTTCCTAAATATAAGACAGTAATTTTGACAGTTAACAGAATTCTACTGTTTAGTGATTTCTGTGTGCTGTAAAATTATTTTAAATATTCTATCAGTACATTTGATCGTTTTGTGTGATTTACTCCGTGTCAAGAAAATAATAATTTTTGAGCTGGAAAAAATCTTACGTAATTTAATTATTACTGAAAAGTCTGAATTATTTTACGTAATCTGATTTGATATTTGTGAATTTTCTAATTTTTGTGATTTTGTGTGTGATTATGAAATTTTTATATTACTCTGTTGATTTTAATGTTATCTGTGGGTCGTCTGTGGGCCTAGGGAGGTCATATGTGGGCCCCATGTGGGTCTAGAAAGGTAAAAAATTTTCTATAGCCAGAAAAATTCATACTGTTGAGATGGAGACGGGGGATCTTAATAAACCTGAATCCGGAAACAATTTAAAAAATTTTCTTTTACTGTGTTTTGCACTGTATTTAATTATCGGGTGATAAAAATACAGTAAAAATATTATTCGAAGGGTAATAGCAAATACAAAAATAAATATTGTATTGTGTAGTCAACATCAGTGGCTTGGATATCCACCCTTGATGTAATCAACAGTGGAGACTTGTTCTTGATTTAATCAACGGTTGAGATTTAGTCTTATAAAGTGGCTAGGACCATTTATAGCCCTTGGATGTAAAGTTTGAAGGAGTAATCTTGACCCTTCATTTTGGAGACACATCTAATGGCTAGGATTTCAAGGAGGAAAGATCTAATGGCCTAAATTAAGTCTTCTATCTAAGCCTAAACCTAGAAGCTACATTAAATCCTAACCATTGATCTAATCAATGGTTAAGATTGCCTAAAATGGTGGCTAGGAGATTTGTTGCATTTTGAAGATTGCATGGAGGAGGGGGGACGGTTTTGGTGCTGCATTAGAAGCTAAAGTAATATTGGAAGACCATAATTGATCACCTTTAGTCATTATTGATCACCTTAGTCTTTGTTGAACATTTTCAAGAAACAAAGTTATCAAAATTTCTCTCAATTTCTCTCCTTCTCTAAGTTCACGGCCAAGCACTCCCACACCACCTTCCATCACTCAAAAATTTTATACAACCATACTTCTTGAATCCTTACTTCAATTCAAGAGCCTTTGTACTTTACACCAAGCTCTAAATCTTCCATCTTGAAGGACTTTTTCCAAGAGCAAGTTTTAGGGTTTTGAAGTGAAGTGTAAGGAAACTTCATTTCTTCTCTTCTTTTTCATGTTCTAAACCATGTTTGATCCATGGTTCCCCTAGTTCAAGCGTAATATACTAATTTTTTTGTGTTTGTTTTGTGTTTTCAAGAGACTTTTGTTGGTGGAGATCTTGATCAAAGTACAAAGCAAGAAGCTTTTTGTGGTTCTTCAAGAGGTAAGAGGGAGATCCATCTCACTAACCAAGCATGGTGGTGAGAGATGGTTTTATATTTGATGGATGGTGAATCCATGTGAGGATTCATATCCATGGTCATGTAATAATTTGTGTGTGTTTATGTGCTTTGATTATTTGCCTATGCTTGATATGCTTTGCATGATTTTATTGCTTATATGGTATGCTTATGATATGCATGATGAAGATATGTTGAATATATTATGATGGATGTATGATAAAACAAGAAATTTTGACTCCAATGGCCAAGGGGAGGCTACGGTTTTGACCCCCAAAAATTAGGGTTTTATGTTAAAATTTTTCAAGAATAAGGAAATTGATTTGCTTAAAGAAATTATGAAGTGGAGAAAATTATTTTTGGTTTCAAAGACCATGGTGAATTTCAGCTTTATCACCTCAAAATAGGTGTTCACAAATTAATATTTTCATGAATGGTAAAATTGGATGTTTAGAAAAATTAGGAAAATAAATAAATAGTTTGTTTTCAAAGAACTTGAGTTCATGGTTTTGGTGAGGAGTTTTAATGGTTTTGTTTGTATAAAAACCAAGAATGGAACTTAGTTGATTTAGAAGGAAAAATACAAGAATAGTTTCAATGGCCATGTCCATGATTTTGAAGACTTGAAATGCCTTGGTTTTGTGAGAACAAAGTGATTTTCAAAGTGGAAATATAACTTGATTTAATACAAGGAATTTGGAAAGGGAATCAGAGTGTTTTATCACTTGAGAAATGGAATTTTCATATGTAAATGGAAAAGAGAGGTTGAAAGTGTTTGAACCTCAATTTATTTTAAAGAGGATTGATTTTTAGAATTAATTTGGAATTAAAAAGAATATGTTGGTGACTTGTGATTTTCTAACGTATAACTCATTCTTTGGGTTTTGGATAGCGTTAGTAAAATTTTAAAGTTAGAAACATTGATTTAATGAAATGGTGATTTTATAGAATAAATTACGAAAAGGATTTTCTTGAGTAAGAAATTGTGGAAAATGTGAGAAGTCATATTGTTTTGAAAAAAATTGAAATGGAATTTTTGAACCTTGAGAAATATTTTACGAAGTTGAAAAATGGTGAAAAATGATTTACGTAACTTAAAAACGTGATTTTTAAGCTACGCGATTGGAAAAATGTTTAAATATTTCCACGCGATTTGAAAAATGTTGAAATATTTCTACGCAAATTTGGAAAGCGTTTAAATATTTTTACACATTTAAGATATTGTTGAAAAATCACTACGTGATTTAAAAAGGGTGGAATATTTCTATGTAATTGATGAAAACGTTGAAAAATCTATATGTGATTTGAAAACGTAATAGAAATGTTACAAAATTGTGAAAACGCGACAAAAGTGATGCGCGACTATGAAAACACGATAATATGATTTTTTTGATTAAATATACAGTAAAATTACTGTTGAACCAGTGGATAAATACTGTATGAGAAAATGATAAATTTTGCCTGTAATTGGCATTAGTGCATTTTATATGCATGAACTGGTGTATGGACACTGTATATGAATTTTGCCTATGATTGGCATTGGTGCATTGAACATGCATTGGAAAGGTCCGAGGGACTGTATGAGGCTATTTGCCTAGGAGAGACGTACACCTCTTTAGTGGGTGCGATATGCGTAGTGTAAGTCACTTGTTAACCTTGGGGGCATCGGGGTGCGGGTTGCTTACATGGGTGGTTGGTAGCTCTTCTTCCCGTAAGTTAGACCGATGCAACGCACTGATGATCTTGACAGAGACACTATTGTTAATCAAGATCTAGTAATGACTGTTATGTATATGCTAGATATGCAAACACAAATGAGAATTATAGCACGTGGTCTGAGGCATTTTGGTACCGACAGATCTTTCGGATTAACTTTTCTGAACTGAGTATTAGCTCCATGGAGTAGGAAATTGAGTCTATGTGCGCATACATGAAACTGAGCATTTATATTTGTATGATATATTAATTGAGGAATATTGGCTATGACAATTGTTTTGTTGAGGAATAATTAGATGATGATGATGATAATCATGTGATGGTATTACTGTAATTACCGTTACTTTATACACTATGATGACAGCATAATTATAATTATGGTATGATATATCTATATGGTATGCTGTATGTATTATCTCTGTGCTACCATGTTGGTAGTGGCGTAGGTGATCTCACCTCTTTGTATGTATATTTGTGTATTGTATTTATATTTGGTGAAGACGCTGAGCAAGAAATTGTACAAGAAAGGGAAAAGGAACAACTTCCTTCTGATAACATGGAATTTTAATATTATGGCGTCGAGGTCAAGTTTCTTCGAATACGTGCATCTGCAGTTCCACGGAGGAGCAGGAGCATGGAGAACTAGTCCTAATGAGAGGGGACTAATTTATGAGGGACATCTGACAGTAAACTTTAGAAGGGTATTTCATGGGGATCCGTTTTCTCTGTAACTATTTTTGTGCATGTGAAATTTTTGTTGTCTATTAGGTGGCATTAGGATACCAGAAACTATGTCCCAACGAAAATTAGTATAGTGTCATCAGCCCGGACACCTGTTCGTAGGGCTATGCGTCAAATCGGATTCCTACCCACTGAAGAACCTGAGAAGGACCCAACTGAGGGTTCTGCTATTTAGTTAGACTTGGGAAGTTGTTTAATTATTTAAGTATGTTTAAATACTTTGAGAACTTGGTCTGTATATAAATATTCCTGACAGTACGTTTGTAATGTATGATGATGTAAATTATGTGTGATGATGTATAATATTTTATTTTCCACTAAGTTTGTTTTATAGTTATCAAAGAAGAAAGAAAGAAAAATTTACAACTCGTATTTTTATCACAATATCACATTTTATGAACTTGGGGGTAAATTGGTAATTAAGTAACATAAATGTGGCACCCTACGGTGGGTGTTACAAATATAGAGAAAGGCATCCTGATTTGGCAGACCTACACTTATTCGATACTAGTCTTGACGAGTGCCATGCATTGGAAGGCATCACATAATGACTTAATATTTGCTTTTGAGGAAATTTTTATTATTATTTGATCTTACCATTTATTAAGTTGTTTATCATACCAAAAACATCATCCGCGCATCTCATACATATAAAGCATATAATAAATATGACATGATTATGGCCCTTAAGAGAGAACCATTGACTAAAATGAGAGAGCGAACCAGCTTCGCAAGCGTCTCCCACCAACGTCCTCATTTCATGTCGCCTTCGTACCTCCACATCAAGATTACAATATATAGAAACCTCTTTTACATTCGAGAGGAGTTAGGTGAGAAGAGAATGTATAATCAAAATGTAGAGAGAAAGGCACGACACGCAAGTCGTATTTTAAAATAACCAAAATACCATAAATGGAGGCAAAGGCCATAACCATGTATCATGCACCATAAAGTACACATAAACACAAAGCAATAACACATTATTATTTTGTGAGTTATAAAAAAGGGTTTGAATAACGTGCTTTCGAATATCACACGCCACACAACGGGGCCCCGACAATTGGGGGTCCCACTACCCGGTCAGCGGGCGGGGTTGCAACTGCCAGATTAGCGGCCCCTAAATGGAGGCCGCCCCTTGCGGGACTCGGAGCAGTGCCTCGAAACCTAAATTTTTTTTGTTGATTAATAATCACATATTTTATATATTAAAAAACCCTCATTTTTAATTATTTACACTCTCTATGTACTTACTTGATTAAGCCTGGTTATGTTTTGTAAGTTTGGACTCAAATTGGACTTAATTGATTTTTTTAGCACTATTTTAGTCTTACACTATTTCTGTATTTCAGCCATATCTTGAGCTCTAGATGTCTTATAATTATGTATCTTACCTTGTAAGAAAGATAAGAGAGAGCTCTACAACTTTCATGAAGAGCTCCAGGGCTCAATCAGACATCTAGCGGAGCTAAATAGGCTTGCAAGTCAGAACATGGGTTTTGTGACTGGAACCTGAATAGTATACAGTAATCAGAACATAACTCGGGCTGTAGGAACTTTCTTGAGCTAAAATTTGGACACTTGAAAGTTAAGACCAATATTTACAATTTTTATGAAAAACACAAAACTCATATCAGACTCCATGAAGGTGATATTGGGCTTTGAATTCTGAACAGATGTGCTGTACTTGGGCCTGAACACTGTTCAATAATTGGGTCATATCTCGGGCTGTAGGTGGCCTTTAGAGCTGAATAGTGCCGTTAGAAAGATAAGACAAAATGCTACAACTTTTATGAAGACCATTTTTCTATTTTCTGACGTCATCTATGAGATCAAAGTTGAATCATTTCAGAGACAAAGAATCTCACTAATTTTGCACTCATCAACTTACTATTTGGCATTTTCCAATCATCCATCCACTCATCCACCTACTCTTAATTGGATCCCTTGTCATTTTGTACCCCTAATCCTCTGTAAAAGGCACCATTGGCTAATCATTTAGTACTCTTGGTGTTAGGCTTAGTTTTTAGAAGTTATGATCATGCTTGTTTATTGTTTTCCTTTATTGTAATTTTCTCTTGCTCTAAATTGAAGCTATGTTCATCTTTCTCTTCTTCTCTCTTTCTTTCTTCTTGTCTATGAGTAATTAATTTTCATTTTGCTTAGGTGAAATAGTGAAGCTCTTGGTAATGAAATAAGGTTAGATTATTCTATTTTTTGTGTTTAAATGATATATTATCAAGTTGACATTATATGTGTTGTATTTTGTTTCCAATCAATTTAGAAACCTTGTTTGTATAATGGAGATCTTGATTTATTGTAGACAAGATGATTGGCACAGTGAATGCTTGAATTTATTTATAAATATTGGTAGATAATTAAGGAAATCATAATATAATTGCATATATAATTGAACTTTGAATGTTATATTTTTCAATTGGAGCTTCCTTTATGTGTAAATTTCAATTGAGTTATAAAGAGAAATAATCTTGCCTTTAATTTATTACTAAGAGTGGATCTCCTAACCCAAGCAAATCTTTTTTCATCTGTGAACAACTTTTATTACCTTTGGTATTATGACAAATCCTTTTCTTACCTCAAATAATTTCTCTTCATCAATTCCCTATGGATCGACCTCGAACTCCCGAAAATTTATTACTTGAGACAATCTACACTTGGGCTTGTATCCTCTAATCCGCATCAAGTTTTTAGCACCATTGTCAGGGACTTGATTTGAATTTTTAATTTATTGAGATTCTTTCTTTTAGTAAATTTCATCATCTTGTATATTCATCATCTAGTATATTCTATCTCTACTCTTTTAATTTATTAACTAACTAACTTATTAACTTGCTAACCTACTAACTTGCTAACATACTAACTTTCTAACTTTTATATTTATGTCATTTATTTATGCTTACTAACTTTTATATTTTGTTCTCTAACTTTTAATTTACATCATTTATATTTTTGCTTCTCTAACTTTTAATTTACGTCATTTATTTTTTTTTTCTCTCTAACGTAATGAAATAATTTTTCTTCTTCTTCTTTTCTTTTCTTTGGCTCTGGTGGAGCTCTCACCTCTCTCCTGGTTTTCATATTTTAAATTTATTTTCTGTACTTTACTTTTTGCACTTTATTTTTTGTATTTTACTTTGTGCACTTTCTAACTTACTAATTATTAACTCTCTAATTATCTAACTTTTTACTTTATCAGTTGTCTAACTTTTAACTTGTTAATATTTATTGGGTGGTTGGTTTATACCACATCCTTGTTAATATTTAATGGCTGGTGTAAACCACCTACTTGTACATTTTTTTTTCTAGTTTAAATCATTTATTTATGCTTAATTGGTATCGTGATTCAAATTCTGATCGTTTGGTTAAAATTAATCCTAGTACTTTATATATTGATTTGTTTGAATCACAATTTAAGCCGATCTTGATTTAAAATGGAAGTCATTCTCTCAAATTTAAGAAAACATTTTTCTTCCCTCCCTCAAAATGTTCTGACAAAGATCTACAAAGTTAGATGTGAAAGACTGAGATTGTTAATGCATAAGGGTATGCCAAAAGATGTACTCTGAATAACTGAAGCAAAGGTTCGACTAGCAGGTGACTCTTCAATTTCATTTGACTCATACATGCCAGGACTTAGAAGAAGTTCGTATTCTAAAATAAGAGCAAAAAAGTTACAAGTCTGTCACAACTGTGCACGATAGAATTGTAACAAGTGATGTCGTTCTTTGGGGATGGTTTCTGCAAATAGAGAAGATAAAATTTTCTTCATTAAGAATGGACTGAGTAAGGAGTCATTAGGTGATATCTTATTGACTCTTGAGATGCATTCTTATGGATTTGTGCATTGTGAACTTCTTAATTTGTGGAATCTCTTCAAGGATAAAGAAAAACGCTACAGTCTTAGGAATCTGACTCTAAAAGACCTTGTTTGCCAATTTATAAGAAAATTGTATGGGAAGCTTATCCTCGACTCATAGAAGGCATTTAAGCCGTTACTAGATGTTAAACCAGAGGCAGATGTGAGCCATATCCACAACAATCTGTACATATTATCTTCTTCTTCTTCTTCTTCTTCTTCATGTTTTCTTAAAAAAAATA
The DNA here is from genome assembly GCA_029884605.1 of Ormosia emarginata. Lineage (NCBI taxonomy): Eukaryota > Viridiplantae > Streptophyta > Magnoliopsida > Fabales > Fabaceae > Ormosia > Ormosia emarginata. The sequence continues at coordinate 16,359,757 of JAQQTP010000074.1, read as the reverse complement.
AAGATAGAAAAAAAATGTTTGAACAAGGGCGATCCGGAAGGAGTACCATGACTTTAATTAGTTGTGAAGCCCCAGCCTTTGGCTGACCCGTCATTGACTCGGGTGGACCTTTGCACGCTCGTCCTTAAAAAGGTTCGTGTTGTAACATCCTAATCCTAGATACTATAAGTAAATAGAATTAAGAGTGTCACTCAAAAACTTAAGCATAAATGTAACTTATATAATATCTAGCCACACATAATTATATAGAGCCTTTAGTAACCGGTAAAGGAAACAAGATAATTTTGCACACTTAGCAACTTACTCCTTACTAACTATTACAAACCATGAAAGCAAACAAAATACAAAATCTAATAAATTAATTACAATATTGATATATGTAAATTTACAAATAGCTATACAAAGTCTTCAATGCCTTCTTTCGCTCATGCTTTGATCCTATACTGGATTTATCATAAAAATAAGAAGTTGGGGTGAGAATTTGAAATTCTCAGTAGTAAGATTATAAATCATAACACCATAATAAATCTAGTTATTATAGTTAAAACTAACACATAAATAGTAAATAGAAGAATAACATGATCCTACACGTAGTTCTTTCACTTTACTCACCTTAGTGACTATTACCATTTATGACTCAAATCTCTTACAAAGGCACATTGAAGTCTCCATTAACTCATTTAGTACTAAAAACAATCAAATACCCTAATGCTTCTACAATCCTTAACAGTACATAGCTTGTCGTAGCCATTTGTTTCTCACCTTCCCAAACATCTCATGACAACAACAAGCAATAACTAATCATTAATATTAATCATCAAAACAGGGCAGCCACATTTCTATTCCTTCTAAACAGAATTGAACAGTATTTTAGACATGAAAAGCTTCAAGAATTCAAGTAGACTATGGCAATGTGTATTCCCTTGACATCACTTACCCTTTCTCAAGCACAACTTAATTATAAGGACTGTTAGCTTCATTAAACATCAAATACAAAAGTCAATCAATAATAGTGGCATGCACAACTTGGTTCCATTCTTCACATTCCACAAGTTCACACAAGTGGACTATACCCATAACATTCAAACATCAATATCACAAACTTAACATAATCACTAATAAAAGTGAAAGAGTAAATCAAACAAGAAACCTCATCAATCCTCTGGTTTTGGCCGTGTGTCTATTTGGCCATAAACTTAGTATTTCCAATCCTTACTTATCCCATTTCTTCAATTAATCAAAACTAAACCATAATTAATCTAAAAACATCAAGAACAACCCATGAAACCGAGGGCTTCCATTCAGCTAAGCTCTCAATTTTGAGCACAAAAATCATATGCAAACTATACTCTAAGATCAATCAAGAATAGAAAACAATAATCTAAGATCAAAATCATAATCAATCAACAATAAATCCCCTCACCCACCAATCCCATTTTCAGCCCCCAATCAAAAGTTCAACACTCATTTCCATCACAATTCAAGTTACAATTTCAATCAATTAAACACCAACATTCTGGTTTACTAAGGGCAGCATCCAACCATAAAATTTATTACCATTCTAATCACAAATTCCATTTAGAAACAGTAGCAAATTTCTCGTCAAAATAACTTATCAAATCAATACAAGAAATAATGGGAAAGAAAGAACAAATTTTTAGCAAGAGAAACCTCTACAAATCCATGTATAGCCGTGGACTATATCATATAAGGAGTATATCCAAAATAGAATTTTCTTTCAAGATTATGTAAAAGATGATAGATAACATACATGTAAGAAATAATAGCATAAGAAAAATTAAGTGAATTGTCTGTTTTAAACAGCCATAACCGTGACATCCTAAGGCTTAAACACTATCACCTTAAACAAAAATTGAAGAAGAAAAGAGAGGAAATTGAAGACAGGAGCCCCTACCTCAAGCTTTGATTTTTCCCCTTCTTGACTCCTTCTTCGTTTTCCTCTTTCCCCCTTTAATTTTTGCCCCTATTTCTCGGTTTGGTTCCAATACCCACAACAAAAGAGAGAGTGTGAGTGAAAATTAAAGAAACAAGAAGGAAGGAAAGTGATCAAAGCAGATCACGTATCGTGGCAGCTGAAACGAACCAGCCATGCAGAACCACGAGAAACAGCAAGAGGAAGGGAGTAGTGGACAGAACGAGCTCGAGAGAGACGGAGGCGAGCGGCTGCACGAGCGAACGGACGGCGAGGGAGCAGCAGGGAGAGGACGAGCTACCGAGGAAGAAGAAAAGGAGCAACGAGCGAGAGCGAGGACGAGTGAGAGTGAGAGATCAGAGAGAATGGAAGAAAAAAGATGAGTGAAAAAGAATAGAAAAAGAAAGGATAAGGAATGAATGGTTGTGAGAGAAAGAATAAGAAAATGAATTTAATGATAAAGGTAAAGTTAAGCTAGGATAGAAAGTAATAAACCAAAGGTGGTTTAAACAAAATATAGGAATAAATCCTAAAACTTATGTTTATAAGGATATATTTATATTCTCTTAATGAATTTTTTAATTTTTTTGATGATATGAAAAAATTAAGAATTTCATTGATTATTATTTTTTTAACTTTCTTTTTTTACAATTTACCAATCACTTAACTTTACTATTCATCCCTGAGTTAAGTTAACCCTTAAATAATTGAATTAAGAAACTCTCAAATGTTTAATTTATTCTATTTCTACTCTAAATTTAATCTTCATCCTCTATTTTACATCTGCTCTTAATCGTATAATTTTCTAAGTTATTTCTCATGTTCAGTGTTATAGTTTTAAACTCAACTCACTTTAAACCATTACCAAAATTCTCAAGTAAATTATACCAGATTTATTGAGCTACTATAACACCGATTTGTGTCATCGGGTTAGGCAGGATGTTACACGTGTACCATGCTCTGTAGAGAGCCCCACTCCATAACCTAATGTTTACCATCTAGGCACTGTGGAGTTGATGGACAGGTAGAAGCGTCCTACTCTGATTAGTAGTGAGAAGTAACCTGCGGCTACCAAAGCGTATGAGGCATCTGAGCTTGATCTTCTCTTTTATTAGAAGGGGCTCTTAGCGCCTTGGGATGGGACATTCTAGATCTTTGATATTACGGGTTTCAGATTTTAGCATCTTTGTTGATGTTGCGAGCCTAAGTGTGAGCTCTCCAGATTCCAGACCCAGGATGGAAACCCACGATGGTTTCTTCTTTCTCCTTTCTTCGAATAAACGGATGTGAGTGTCTACTGCACTGGTGACACACAGTATAAAGATATGTCACTACTGCACTCATGACGCGTAGTATAAAGATACACCATGAAAATTGTACATAAAGATATGTCATCATTTGCTATTATATTTCTTTTATCTTTATATGATTTTGTTGTATTTTGATTTTGGACAGACGATCCTTTGAGTAGGGTCCTTCAGGGGTTTCTATACTTCTTTACCCTGATGGTTTTTTTGAAGTCTAAAAAACAAAAAACAAAAAACAAAAGAAACAAAAAAAAAAGATTATGTGTTTCTTAATTTCAAACTTTTCTGACAACAGCCAACCTACCCTTATAGGTGCTATTATTACCATTTCCATTCTTTTTCCTATTTAAACACTCTATTTTCCTCTAACTTAGAATCATTCAAAAGGAAGGTGAGTATAAAAATGGAAGATGTTTCTGTTTGTCAACTTAAAAATATCTGTGTATTTTATGGGTCTAAGTATGGGAAGGGTTTAGAGTTTGTAAACGCAGCTACTATTCTTGGTCGATCACTTACTGCGAGAAATATTCATCTTGTATATGGAGAGGTTGTCGTGGGTTAATAGAGGCTGTATCACTTGTTGTATATATGGGAGACATTCAAGTTTTAAGTGTCATTCCTAGACCTTTAGCTCAACAGAACATCACTGGAAAGATAATTAGGGAGGAACTTAAGATATCATCAATGCATGAACGAATGAAGATAATGCTTGACAACTCTGATGCATTCATTGCCTTACCAGGTGATTTTGGTACTTTGGAAGAAGTTTTTCAAATTGTCTCTTAGGCCCAACTGAACATCCACCATAAATCCATAGGGTTGTTGAATATAAATAATTTCTTTGATATTTTGTTACTTTTTCTTGACCATGCTATGGAACAGAAATTTATCACACCTTCGGCAAGACAACTTCTTATCTCTGCTTCCACTATTGATGAGTTGATTGATAAATTAGAAGCTTTTGTTCATAAACTTGACCCAACAATAGCTCAGATAGATTGGTCAGCAGGAAGCAGTGAGGGAAGCAGGATGAAAAGAAAGCCAGATTTGACACTTCGTTTATAGCTTTCCTTTGTAACACCCCTAGATCTAATAACTACGGCACAATCATCATTATACTACAGTCACTAAATCAAGGCGTGTCACAGCCTCAACATAGATCTTTTCAAAAGTTTCCGTTTTACATAAATAGAAAATATGAGCCCCGAATGAAACATATTTAGTACCCAACCATATAAAATACAACCACTGAAGGAAAAATATATTTCATATATAATATATTCGTCTTTAACACAAAACACTGATAACACGAAACATAGTACTTACTGATAATCACATATTTTATTCATTAAGAAACCCTTATGTTTAGTCATTTACACTCTCCATATTCTTAATTGATTGAGTTTGATATGATTTTGTGAGTTTGAGCTCAAATTGGTCCTAATTGAATATTTTCAGCATTATTGAAATTTGACACTATTTCTGTATTTTGGCCATAACTTGAGTTCCTAATATTTGATGAACATGAATTTTACCTTGTAGGAAAGCTAAGAGGAAGCTCTACAACTTTGATGAAGAGCTCGAAGTCCGATTCAGATGTCTAAGGGACCTAAGTTTACATGGAAGTCAGAATACGGGTTACACGGTAGAATCCGAACAGTGTGCACTCATAAAATCATATCTCAAGATGTAATAATGGAGATGGGCTGAAATTTGGACAGTGGATATTCAAGATCCAAATAAACAACTTTCATGAAGAACACTTTTCATGGTTTTGAAGTATAGTGGGTCGTTTTTGGCTTCCAAGTCAGACACGAAATTTTCGTCCTCAACCACCCACTCATCCATCCACTAACCCACTCATCCATCCGCTAATCCACTCATCCACTAACTCACCCATTCATCCACTCATACACTAATCCAACCACTTAACCACTCCACCCACTCATCCACTAATCCATCCACTCACCCATTCATGTCCATAATTTCCCACTCACCAAAAGTCCTTTGGCATTTTTCACTAATTCAACCACTCAACCATTCCACTCACTCATCCACTAAACCAATCCACTAAACCAACCCACTAATCCATCCACTCAAACACTCCACTCACTCATCCACTCATCCACCCACTTCCCTTTGTCATTTTGTTACCTTAGACTTCTATAAAAGGCACCATTTATCATGAACAACAGGTAATTCTCCTTCATTTCTCTCATAGTTTCTTCTTGTTTCTTCATAATTTCTCATAGTTTTTGTATATTTTGATGCTCCCCTTCATGGTAATGGAGGGCTAAGCTACTTTGGGTCAATTTAGAACTCTTGAAGAGATTGTGGTTTGGATTCTTGAGACCTTGATTATGTATTGTATTTGATTTGTAATTGAATTCCTCCTTTCTTCTTCTTTTTCTTCTTCTTGATCTTGAATGCATGAATGGTGATTCTATTTATGTTGATCTGATTGATCTTGGTTTAAGATTGAGATTTGTGATGAAACTTAGAACTGATTGATCTAAACTAATCACATAAATGAAGATTGAGATTTGTGATGAAACTTAAACCGATTGATCTAAATTAATCACGAAATTGAAAAGGTTAGGTTACTGATTTGTGCCTAAGTTAATTGAATTCGGTACTTGAAATTAACATATATCTTCATGAATGGTGCGATTGTGGATTTGTGTTTATCACTTGTTAATTGAATTCTAGACGATCGTCTAGTATGAATTCTGGATTTAATGCAGAGATCTCGGTTAGATCCAAATTAACAATTCAATTGCGCTTCAAGTGTTCTATGAAGGGTCTATGATTGAATCCACCCAATCTTGGATAGGTTTCTAAATTGACTGCTCTTTAATTGTTATTTCTTCTGTTAATTTTGTTAAGTACGATCTTAAACTGTCAAACCCCCCTTTGCTAACTTTCACTTGATTTGATTAAATTGCATTTACGATCCTTGAGGAGACGATCCGGTGTTGTCACTGTGCTACAAGCTTAGGTAATAACTTCGGTTATAATTTTGACTGAGTTCGGCGCTCGTCAAAATTTTAGCATGTTTCTTTTGGTTGTTAAAAAAAGGAAGAAAAAAAACACAAAAAAAGGGAGTTCATTGCATGATTGAATAACTTTTCTCCCTTCTTGAACTGATATGCTTGGTGATGGATGATTGAATTGATAAATTGAGTTTGATGGATGCATACCTTGTGAGATTTTGAGCCTAATGGATGGATTCAACATTTATGCCATTCTTTTCTTTCTTGTGTGATTTTCACTCATGTTAATGATCACTCTAGAACTTGCTTTGATTCTTTTTGAGGCTACATTTCACTTGCATGCATGAACATGATTGAGGCCCTCTTTCTTAATTAGCTAGTTTAACCAAATAGCCAACCTTGTTTTCAATATGATATCAAGCACTCTTTTGACTTCTTGAAAATTCTCTGATTCCTACCAACCTTGTATATTTTCCTTTACTTAACCCCTTTGAGCTTATTTGACCATTCCTTGTTTCTAATCATTATGTGCCTTAAATGAAAAAATCGTGTTCTTACTTTACCTTAGGGAATAAAAGAACATTAGCTTGGTTAATGGATGAGTTTTTGAACAAGTGTGGGGGTGTGTACAAAATGGTTGTTGAAAAAGGAAAGAGTGCCTAAAAAAAAAGGATTGGGAAATGAATATGTAAAAGGATATACATTAGAGTTGGGATGAACTTTTATGCTTGTTATTTGAACTCAGCTCTCATTTGCTTTTATTCTCTTTGGTATTTATCTTCTCATATCCATTTTATCCTCTTTTGTTACCTTGACCTCACTACAACCTTGAATAAAGTCCTCATGATTTGTGTGTGCATGTGTTTTGAGTAGTGGAGAAGTAGAAGATAAGCAAGCTTATGGTAGTGCAATTTTCATGGGTTGAATTGAGTGAAATACCTACCTTTTAAACACTTGAGAGATTGAGAGGGAATCTTATGAAGATCTATCATTCTCGATTCATGTTGAAGATACCTTGCTTGTTGGTTTGAGATGTGGAGAATTGTTAACTCATGAATGTTTTGATCCCTTGAACCTTTAGTTGTTCTTCTTGATTGTAAAATTTTGGGCTCTTGAATGTCATTGGAATTTAAATTTTTGTTAATCTCTTATGTCCTTGTTTTGGTCTTGAGTCTTGCCCAGGAGTGCAAAAAGCTAAGTGTGGGGGAATTTGATAATCACATATTTCATTCATTAAGAAACCCTTATGTTTAGTCATTTACACTCTCCATATTCTTAATTGATTGAGTTTGATATGATTTTGTGAGTTTGAGCTCAAATTGGTCCTAATTGAATATTTTCAGCATTATTGAGATTTGACACTATTTCTGTATTTTGGCCATAACTTGAGTTCCTAATATCTGATGAACATGAATTTTACCTTGTAGGAAAGCTAAGAGGAAGCTCTACAACTTTGATGAAGAGCTCGAAGTCCGATTCAGATGTCTAAGGGACCTAAGTTTACATGGAAGTCAGAATACGGGTTCTGTCAGTAGAATCCGAACAGTGTGCACTCATAAAATCATATCTCAAGATGTAATAATGGAGATGGGCTGAAATTTGGACAGTGGATATTCAAGATCCAAATAAACAACTTTCATGAAGAACACTTTTCGTGGTTCTGAAGTATAGTGGGTCGTTTTTGGCTTCCAAGTCAGACACGAAATTTTCGTCCTCAACCACCCACTCATCCATTCACTAACCCACTCATCCATCCACTAATCCACTCATCCACTCATCCACTAACTCACCCATTCATCCACTCATACACTAATCCAACCACTTAACCACTCCACCCACTCATCCACTAATCCATCCACTCACCCATTCATGTCCATAATTTCCCACTCACCAAAAGTCCTTTGGCATTTTTCACTAATTCAACCACTCAACCATTCCACTCACTCATCCACTAAACCAATCAACTAAACCAACCCACTAATCCATCCACTCAAACACTCCACTCACTCATCCACTCATCCACCCACTTCCCTTTGTCATTTTGTTACCTTAGACTTCTATAAAAGGCACCATTTATCATGAACAACAGGTAATTCTCCTTCATTTATCTCATAGTTTCTTCTTGTTTCTTCATAGTTTCTCATAGTTTTTGTATATTTTGATGCTCCCCTTCATGGTAATGGAGGGCTAAGCTACTTTGGGTCAATTTAGAACTCTTGAAGAGATTGTGGTTTGGATTCTTGAGACCTTGATTATGTATTGTATTTGATTTGTAATTGAATTCCTCTTTTCTTCTTCTTTTTCTTCTTCTTGATCTTGAATGCATGAATGGTGATTCTATTTATGTTGATCTGATTGATCTTGGTTTAAGATTGAGATTTGTGATGAAACTTAGAACTGATTGATCTAAACTAATCACATAAATGAAGATTGAGATTTGTGATGAAAGTTAGAACTGATTGATCTAAATTAATCACAGAATTGAAAAGGTTAGGTTACTTGTAACACCCCTTGATGTAGCAACCGAAGCATAATCGTCATTATACCACAGTTCCTAAATCCAAGTGTGTCACAGTCATGATAACAGTAACTTAAATTCTCAAGAGTCTATATTTTTTTTTGACAATTTGCATAGGGAGAAAATATGAGCCTTGAATGAAATATAAATTTATTCAAGCCATGAAACAACCACTTGAAATAATATCATATCTCTTATACATATATATATATATATATAGTCAATTTACACAAATCACTGATGACATAGAATATAATAATTACAGAGTCCAATAAGATACAGCGGGAATAAAACACTAAAAGGGGGAAAAGTAGTGACCCAGGGATAGGTACTACTAGCAGACAAAGCCGCAACCCCATATACACGTACGACGCTCGGAGTCCCAGTCAACAAGTCAGGCATCAATGCCTCCACGCAACCGCACTCGTACGTAGCCGAAGAAACCTTGTCCAAATGCCCAATCCAATCGACCAAAGTGTGGTCCCTCTTTATCTTCCTCACGATCTTTTATCAATATAAGTATGAAACAGACATACAAGGATATAGGAAAGAGGTGAGACACCCATCCTTCATTACCATTGCGGCAGTAAGAAAACGACACGGCGCAGAGCGCCCATAAAACAATACAGTTCATATATCTATTAACGGCAACAACATAATTTATAATAAAAGCAATTCAATTGTAAGCAATAATAAGAATTAATAATAACAACGACATTTACAGTAAGGTAGAACAACAACAAACAATAGCAGACAGATCACAATAGTATTTCCAAGAATCAGCACAATAGTCAGATAATCATTTTCAGAAGTGCAACAGTTATCTTCACATTCACAGGTGTTCATGCTCAACAATTTATGAGACCGACAATGGACGATGCACGATGCATTATGATACCACAATTCCTACTCCATGGAGCTAGACTCAATCAAGCGGAGAGAAAGATCAGGAGACATGTACGAACTCGGTACTGCCGAGGCCGTCTTATCAATAAATTTTCTCATGCGCAAATCATGGCATTGTACGGACATTCTACACTAGATCACGATATAGGACAGGTGTCAAGTCCGGATCGTCGATGTGTTTGCATCGGTTTGCCCCACGGTACGAGGAGCTCTAAACCGTCCATGTGGAGGACCCGCACCCCGACGCCCCGAGGTCATAACACGACCCACACTTGTCTATTCGCACCCGCACTAAGGTGTTCAATCTCCTAGGCAACTAGGCCTTACAACAGTCCACAAGGACAATCACAATGCATAAGATACTATGCATGCACATGTATGATCCACAATTTCATACAATCTCATAATATGCCACATTTAGGCCAATATAAGCATCAATGTATACATGGTCACTCACATGGACCCATAACAACATAATATCAATATCAAGTAAATCAATGCATCATTAGGTTCATTATGAATCCTAACTTAGAATTTATTCCTCTTTTCAAGGTTCATGACCAAATCCAATTCTTGCAAACTAGCTTAATATTCCAAGGCAACTCGATTTCCTATAACTTGTAAATTAATTAAGCTATTAAGCCTCACACTCTCTTGTTCTTCACTCACTTAGAATCACCTTAAGTTTTACAATGGTCTCACTCTTAGTCTTCTAAAATTTATGAAGTCTTGACTATACTAAATTCTTCCAATTTATTAGTTGTCCATTTATTACATAGGTTTCTAATTACCTAATCACTTATGCTTCCAAATTATCCAAACCACATACTTACCTAAAACTTGCCCTAGAGGCCGTGGCCTCACAATGGTTACAATCCCAAATTCTCTCAAGTCATCATACTACATGTCATTCCCTTAATTCATTTAAGTGTTCACTTATCAAATTAGCTCACCAAGAACCCTAATCTTTATGCCTCAAAACCGTAGCCATCATTTAGGCTTCAATCTCAAACTTTTCTTCCATTAAATTCTATTTTGTCACTTGATTAATTCTAGTCTAATGCTTGTTACACATTAACCATAATTTATCCAATTTTCACCCTAAAAACCGTAGCCCTCCAAGAGAGATTCCCAAATATTTTTCTTCCATTTCCAATCACATAATCCAATCCAACATACCATTATATACAACAAATCAATCTAAGGTCACAATTATCACATTATATGTTACACTCTTAATTCACTTAAATTTAGATCATCAAAATCAATTCATTTGTCTCTTTACCAAGACCAAAACCGTGGCACCCCTCTTGGATATTAAACCCTCGAAGTCTTCCATTCGTTAGTGTTAATACTATCATTCAATCTTTGATTAGATAAGTCTTATTTCACTTGTATACAAAACCAATATTCACCCCTAATTTCTAATCAAAACCGTGGCACCATGTTGAGGTAGGAAACTCCAAATTTTCCATTTAACAACCCCAACATGATCAAGCACAATTAATATATCAAACATATTCAATAGCATAATCAAGTATCAATCAAATTCAAGAATACTAAATCATACAAAATTTATAATTCAAGCAAGCATACAAAGAGCATACAAGGATGGATTCCTCCATCAACACACATACAAGTCTCCTCACCACCATAAGTGGTTGAAGTGAGTAGTCTCCCTCTTACCTAGAGGAGACAATGCAAGAAAACAACTCTTTGGTTCCTTGATTTGTAATTTTCGGATTCCACCTTCAAGAGAACCATAAAGTGGTCAAATTCTCATATTCACAAATTTAAAGCTTGAAAAGAATGATCCTTGGTCACATAGGTAACCAAGGAAAACGAAAATGAGAAGAAAATGGGGAGAAATCAAGAATCTTTACCTTGGAAGACAATGGAGACATGGTTGGATTTTGAGCAAACCTTCCAAACGAAACTCGTAGAGAAGATGAAGATGAGTGTATAAATGTGTTTAGTGGAGAGAAAAATTAAAAAGCTTGGCCATCCATGGAGGAGTGATTTTCGGATTTGAAGAAGGAGGGGTAGAAAAGTTGGATTTTTGAAGAGATTTTCTAAAGAGAAAGTGTAGAGGAGGTTAAGAGAAGTCTAGAAATGGTGTTTATGGAGAGAAAAGTGAAGAAGAGACTCTCTAATGGTGGCTGGAATTTTCGGATCCAAGAGGAGGAAGAAGAGAAGAGTGGAGAGAAAATGGAGATAGAAATGGAAAATGGAGAAACTTTCTACACAAAGAAGGTAGAGGAGGTGAAGGCAAGTGTAGAAATGGGCTTGGAGAGGAGAAAAGATGAACAAAAATGGAGGAAGGAGGGGCTGCAATTTCGTGCTCATGGTGGAGGTAGAGAGAAGGAGGAGAAAAGATGAAGAAGATGAAGTGAAGAGAGAGAAAGTGATAGGTAAAGTGAATTAGGGTTTGGTGGTTTTAGGTTAAGTGTGGATGAGTTACATTTTTGCCCTCCTTGGCATGAGTGGGCTGCTGAATAGAGAAGAGAGTGAGGAGAAAAATTGGCTTCTCATGCAAGCCAAGGGTAATTGGGTCATTTGGCGGTCAAAGCTTCTCAAAGAAGCTTTGAAAAAGTACACAAATTTGAATTAAAGTGAGATTGATTTGACATAAAGTGGATTGCATTGGGATAATGTGATAGGGTTTCTAATGCATGCTATTATCCAATGGATAATAGTTACGATTAATGATCGTATTTAATTTATCGACGGATGAATTTTTCGCAAAGATTGATTTGTTTTATCCGTTAAGATTTTTCGAAAATTATGAAACCTCGTAAAAGCGTGTCAAGCCTCGGGTTTAGTAAGATCCCCGTCGACATGTCCATAGTTCAAGGTTCGCAGAGAAAACATCGCGTTTCTCTGTTTCGCTCAGTACACATACGCAAAACGAGGAATATATTAAAATATTCGACGGTTCGGAGAGAATTCCCGAGAAAATTCCCAAAAATTGCAAATATTATAAAACGACTATTCGTCATATAATTTTCCAATTTTTGAAACACTACGATCGTTTTCATGACTCTGCTTTCGAGTTTTACGCAAAACGAGAAATATATTAAAATATTCGTCGTTTAGAAAAATTTCAGAAAAATTCACATAAATCACAAATATTAGAAAATGACTATTGGTGGCGAAATAATTAATTTCCGGAGCGTTACACTGACCTCAGCAATTCTCAGCTCAGTGCGCATGCAAAACGAGGAATATATTAAAATATTTTGCGTTCTCAGAAAAATCCAGAAAAATTCTAGAAAATTCCAAATATTGTAAAATGATCATTTATTCTGAAATTACTAATTTTCGGGATGTTACATTACTGATTTGTGCCTAAGTTAATTGAATTCGGTACTTGAAATTAACATATATCTTCATGAATGGTGCGATTTTGGATTTGTGTTTATCACTTGTTAATTGAATTCTAGACGATCGTCTAGTATGAATTCTGGATTTGATGCAGAGATCTCAGTTAGATCTAAATTAACAATTCAATTGCGCTTTAAGTGTTCTATGAAGGATCTATGATTGAATCCACCCAATCTTGGATAGGTTTCTAAATTGACTGCTCTTTAATTGTTATTTCTTCTGTTAATTTTGTTAAGTACGATCTTAAACTGTCAAACCCCCCTTTGCTAACTTTCACTTGATTTGATTAAATTGCATTTACGATCCTTGAGGAGACGATCCGGTGTTGTCACTATGCTACAAGCTTAGGTAATAACTTCGGTTATAATTTTGACTAAGTTCGGCGCTCGTCACTTACAAATTCAAATAAAAGATTACGGGTACAAAAGCACAGAAGGGGAAAGTAGTAACCCTAGGATAGGTACTACTAGTAGACAAAGCCGTAACCCTTATATATATGATGCTCGGTGTCCCAGTCGACACGCCAGGCATCAAAGCCTCTATGAAGTTGCACCCGCACGTAACCGAAAAAATCTCATACAGATGCCATATCGAAAATAATGAATCAACCTAATTCAATCAGTAAGGGTGTTGTCCCTCATTTTCTTCCTCACGATCTTTTATCAAATATAATATAAAACAAAAATGCAGGGATACAGGAAAGAGGTGAGACACCCAACATTCAATACTAATAAGGCAACAAGAAAACAGAACGGCGCAGGATGCCCACATAACATCACAACACGTATATTAATCAACAGTAATAATAAAATAAGTAATAAAAGAGAAATAACAATAATATCTCAGGCAATAAACAGTTCAACAGTCAGAAAATTTTTACAACATAAAAAGAGATAATTTAACAATTGTAAGTATTCATGCCAGATGAAATATGAGACTGACAATGCATAATGCATATGGTACCAAAATCCTACTCCATGGAGTTAGACATAAATATTCAGAGAGAATGATCAAGGAGTACATGCCAGTATCTCATTAGCCTTAAAAATAAAGTGCTCATCATAAAAATAATCTTTTGCGCAACATGGCTTATACATGGCACTCTCAACAAGATCGCGATATAAGACAACGTCTCAGTCCGAATCGTCAGTGTATTTGCATCGATTTATCCCACGGCACAAAGGAGCTCATAATTGTCCTTGTGAAACACCCGCACCTCGACGCCCCCAAGGTCAACACACATGACCTACGCTTATTCTATTCGCACCCACACTAAGGTGTAATTCAATCTCCTAGGCATACACAACCTTTCCAACAAAGTCTAACGGACATCACATATGTATGACGACTCAATGTACATCATGTATGTTCATCAATTATATGTTCCTCATAACACAATGCAGATCATGCATATTCATTAACAATATATATTTCTCATAGAACATACCACAATGGCATATAATTAATCATCAATAACTTCATGCTACAATTTCATCAATTAAACATCAACAAGTACTTAGTCCCACACATGGACTCACAATAGTATATAATCAATCCTCAATAATATCATGCATTTATAATATTCAACTCAAATCACAATTTCACTTTATGAATCCAACATTCCTAATTTTCTAAGACTTGATCAATTTTACAAATTTTGGGTCAAGGAAACCCTTGAAACCGTGGCCCCTCTCAAGAACCAATACTCAATCAATTGCTTCCATCACATTATTAATTATATATGTCTAGATTGCTTAATTCCCAAGGATGCACAAAAGCACCACTTGGACTCAAAATGCCCTTAGAGGCCGTGAGCCTCCCTAGAACATCAAAACATAATTTTTTCATTTCATGCATCAATCCTTTAATACCTAATTACCTAAGTTTCATTTCATACAAAATCAAATCCAAACCCCTAAAATTAGGGTCAAAACCATGACTTGCCCCAAAAGGTAGGAAACCCTTAAATTTCTATTCATCTAATCCAAGCAATCCAACATCATCAGAGTATTCAAAACAACCAACACTTTCATATAAGTCAAGTAAACACATAACATGAAAAATAAGCATACAAAGAGAGCAATCCATTGAGGATTCCTCCATCAACAACACACAAAGGTTCCCTCATTACCAATAAAGGTTGAAGTGAGTAAATCTCCCTCTTACCTATTGAAGACAACACAAGAAAGTAAGCTCCTTTGTTCTTGATTTTCGTTTTCCACCTTCAAGAAAACCCTAAGGACATCAAAACTCACCAAAATCATCATCAAAGCTTAGAAAAGGAACCCTTGATCACCTAAGAGATCAAGAATCACGAAAATGGGGAGGAAAAGTGATAAAGTTACGAACTTTACCTTAAAGTCTCTAACTTTGAAGCTTGATGGAACAAAATGAAAATGGTAGAATTTGGTGATGGTCACAACATGAAAGTTTCTTAGAATGGTGTTTAGATTCAAGATCAAGAGTTGGTTGGAATTAAAGAAGATGGATGAGTGGTTTAGAGGGGTGAGGCCATGGAGATGGTGAGAGAATGGAGAAGAAAAGTGAGTTCCTTGTAGGTGATTTCAACAAGAAAGAAAGATCTTCAATGGAAGTGTAGATTCAAGCATGGTTGAAGCTTAAAATCAAGCATTCATGGAAGGGAAATGCTGGGTGTAGCCATGGAAGAAAGGAGGAAGAATGAAGAAGAAAATGTGAAAGAAAAAGTGAGAGGAGAGAAAGGCAGAGAGAGAAAGTGATAGCAAAATTTGAAATGAAATAAAATGTGGCTTAAGTGTATTTTGTGTAAATACATGAAATAAAATGAGTGGCCACAAAGAGCCCCCAAAATTGTGTGGTGGAGAGGAGGAGAGAGGAAAATATGGCTTCTCCTACAAGCCATGAGGAATTGCTAGGAAGCTTCCTCCAAGCTTCTCCAACAAGCTAAGCTTCAACCTTTTGAAAAGTCAAAGTGATGTCATGGTGATGATGTCACCACTGTGATGTCATTAAAGTGTTTTCTAAAATATGACTAACACTGTATCAGATTTATTATCAGTGGACAAAAGTTACAGTTAACAAAAATCGATATTTATTATCCAACGGATAATAAAATTATTCTGTAATTTTTATTTATCAGATAAAAATCTTGAAAAGCGTAAAATCTCGTAAATTGTGTCTGACCTTGGGTTTAGTAAGATCCCCCATCAACGTTTCCATAGCTCAAGGTTCTCAGAAAAAATATCTCATTTTCCCGGCTTTGCTCAGTGCGCACACAAAATGAGGAATAATATTAAAATATTCCATGTCTCAGAAAAAATCCAGAAAAATTCACAAAAATCACAAATATTATAAAACGATTATTTATCACAAAATTATCAATTTTCGAGGTGTTACATCCTTTACCTTTGATTTTATTTATCGTACTTTGTTTCTGTTTAAATTTGTGTTAGATTTCTCCAATAGGTAATATCTTCTATCCTTTACTCATTTATATTTTAACATTGAGGGAAATGTTGTGATCTGGTTGGGGGGAAGGATAGTTGACCAAAAAATTTTGTTTTTCTTGTTTGGGAAGTATGAGATGATTGTCATAGACTTACTAAACTAATAAATGCTGGCAGAGTAAGGAGTAATTTTACTCCTGAGACGCATCTAAATTGGAAAGTATGTTTAGTGATATGACTGTCAGAAACCTATTCGTAGTAAAACCAATTAAGGATAGCAGAGTAAGGAGCAAATTTTACCTTGGAGCTAAGTTTACTCTTAAGACGCATCTTAGTTGAGGAAATAATTATTTTGTGTAGAAGTAACAAATGGATTCTTGGATCTTAGCATAAATTGTCTTCTTTCTTAAAAATCACAAGCTTGGATACGAATGTTGATATGGTGGATTGAGAATGATAGAAATACGCCTTGTGAGATTTTGAGCCAATTGATGAATGAATTGAACATTTGTACCATTATTTTTTTTCTTGTGTGATTTTCACTCATGGAATTGTTACTCTAGAAATTACTTTGATTCTTTTTTAGACTACATTTTCATATGCATACATAAACATGATTGAGGTATTTTGAAATAGCTACTTTTACCAAATAGCCATCCTTGTATATTTTCCCTTGTGTAACCCCTTTGAGCTTATTTGACCATTCCTTGTTTTTAGCTCATTACGTGCCTTAAAAAAATATATTTTTGCCCAACCTTAGGGAATAAGAAAGCATTGGCATTGTTCTTGAACAAGTGTGGGGGTGTGTGTGCAAAATGATAAAAAAAAAGAAAAAAAAAAGAACTGACCACCATTGTAATCAAAGGATTATCAGAGTCTAGAATAAATGTAGATGCTTGGAAACAACATGAAGAGAAGGAGAAGGTTCAGACTTAACAATGAATTCAATTCATCAATTTGGGATTGATCTTCAACAAAACATTAGTCAAATATTGGTCATTGTCCTTTATGATGAATGTTTTCAAACATCTTCTCCACTCTAACTGTACCATAATGCTCTTTTATTCTCTTTGGTATTTATCTTCTCATATCCATATTATCCCCTCTCCTTTACCATGGCCCCATTACAACCTTGAATAAAGTCCTCTTGATTTTTGTGTGCATGTGTTTTGAGTAGCGGAGAAATAGAAGATAAGCAAGCTTATGGTAGTGCAATTTTTCATGGGTTGAATAGAGTGAAATACTTACCTTTTAAACACTTGAGGGATTGAGAGTGAATGTTGTGAGGATCTATCATTCTTGATTCATTCTTTTTAACTGAAGTTTCCTTGCTTGTTGGTTTGAGATGTGAAGAAATGTTACCTCATTAATGCTTTGATCCCTTGAATCTCTGGTTGCTCTTCTTGTTTCATCGAGTCTTTTAGAGTTTTTAACTTTTGAGTCCATGTCGTTTTTCTTTGTTTCCTAGCTTTGGTCTTATGTGTTTTACCCAGGAGTGTAAAAAGCTAAGTGTGGGGGAATTTGATAATCACATATTTTATGCATTAATAAATCCTTATTTTTAGTCATTTACACTCTCCATGTACTTAATTGAATAAGCCTAGTTATGTCTTGTAAGTTTAGACTCAAATTGGACTTAATTGATTTTTTTAGCACTATTTTGGTCTTACACTATTTCTGTATTTCGACCATATCTTGAGTTCTAGATGTCTTATAATTATGTATCTTACCTTATAGGAAAGATAAGAGAGAGCTCTACAACTTTCATGCAGAGCTCTAGGGCTCAATCGGACATCTAGTGGAGCTAAATGGGTTTGGAAATTAGAACACGGGTTTTGTCCCAGACAACTTGTCCTTCTCAAGGACTGATTGTAATGATAAGTTACCTAAAGTGTTTGTTACCATGGTAATCTATCAATAAAAATATGCAAAATATAAGTATCATGCCATAAACATATTTAACAAGGTCTTTAATTAAATATGCCTTTCATTATTTTATTCAAATCAATGACCCTCAGCATTCACTCAGAAAATCCCATCGTAAGATTTTCTAGTGGGCCAAGATCCATATTTCACCTAGCTTTGAGTCAGCTTTGCTAATCACCCAAAATTTGGTTATTTAGGTAGGAAACTCTTTCCAATTACATCACATGCAGCTCTTGAATAGTTGGATGGATAACACTTATTCTAATCCATCCGATAGACTAAAGCCCAACTCCATGCCTCTAAGCCTTTAATCCTATTGAAATGGCCTAGTTAAGTCAGACCCAATGGTTGGTAGTTGGATATTACCCTTATCCCATCGCATCTTACTAATATAGAGAAAGGCATCCTGCTTTGGTAGACCTACACTTAATTAATACTAGTCTTGATGCGCGATGCATTAGAAGACATCACATAATGACTTAATATTTGCTTTTGAGGGAATTTTTATTATTATTTGATCTTACCATTTATTAAGTTGTTTATCATACCATAAACATCATCTGCACATCTCATACATATAAAGCATATAATAAATGTGACATGGTTATGGCCCTTAAGAGAGAACCATTGACTAAAACGAGGGAGTGAACCAACTTCACAAGCGTTTCCCACCAACGTCCTCATTTGATGTCGCCTTCGTACCTCCACATAAAGATTATAATATATAAAAACCTCTTTTACATTTGAGAGGAGTTAGGTGAGAAGAGAATGTACAATCAAAATGTAGAGAGAAAGGCACAACACGTAGGTTGTATTTTAAAATAACCAAAATACCATAAACGGAGGACTAAGGCCATAACCATGCACCACAAAGTACACATAAACACAAAGCAATAACACATTATTATTTTGTGAGTTATAAAAAAGGATTTGAATAATGCATTTTCAAATATCACATGCCACACAACGGGGTTCAGGGCAGCGCCCCGACAAACTGGGGTCCCACTGCCCGGTCAGCGGGCGGGGTTGCCCCTCCTTGATCAGTGGCCCCTAAACGGAGGCCGCCCCTAGTGGGGCTCAAAGCAGCACCTTGAAACCTAAAAAATTGTTGTTGATTGATAATCACATATTTTATACATTAATAGACCCTCATTTTTAGTCATTTACACTCTCTATGTACTTAATTGATTAAGCCTGGTTATGTTTTGTAAGTTTGGACTCAAATTGGACTTAATTGATTTTTTTAGCACTATTTTGGTCTTACATTGTTTATGTATTTTAGCCATATCTTGAGTTCTAGATGTCTTATAATTATGTATCTTACCTTGTAGGAAAAATAAGAGAGAGCTCTACAACTTTCATGAGAGTTCTAGGGCTCAATCGGACATCTAGTGGAGCTAAATGAGCTTGGAAGTCAGAACATAGGTTTTGTGACAGGAACCTGAACAATGTGTAGTAATCGGAGTATAACTTAGGCTGTGGGAACTTCCTTGGGCTGAAATTTGGATACTTAAAATTAAGACCCATATCTACAATTTTTCATGAAGAACACAAAACTCAGATTGGACTCCATGAAGGTGATATTGGGCTTTGAATTTTGAATAGAGGTGCTATACTTGGGCCTGAACACTGTTTAGTAATTGGGTCATATCTCAAGTTGTACGTGGCCTTTGGAGCTTAAACTAGTGCCATTGAAAAGATAAGATAAAATGCTACAACTTTCATGAAGATCATTTTGCCATTTTCTGACGTCATCCATGAGATCAAAGCTGAATGATTTCAGAGACAAAGAATCTCACTAATTTTCCACTCATCAACTCACTATTTGACATTTTTCAATCATCCATCCACTCATCCGCCTACTCTTAATCAGCCCCTTGTCATTTTGTACTCCTAATCCTCTATAAAAGGCACCATTGGCTGATCATTTAGTACTCTTGGTGTTAGGCTTAGTTTTTAGAAGTTATGGTCATGCTTGTTTATTGTTTTCCTTTGTTGTAATTTTCTCTTGCTCTAAATTGAAGCTATATTCATCTTTCTCTTCTTCTCTCTTTCTTTCTTCTTGTCTATGAGTAACTAATTTTTATTTTGCTTGGGTGAAATAGTGAAGCTCTTGGTAATGAAATAAGGTTAGATTATTCTATTTCTTGTGCTTAAATGATATATTATCAAGTGGACATTATAGGTGTTATATTTTGTTTCCAATCAATTTAGAAACCTTCTTTGTATAATGGAGATCTTAATTTATTGTAGACAAGAGGATTAACACAATGAATGCTTGAACTCATTTACAAATGTTGGTAGATAATTAAAGGAATCATAATATGATTGCATATATAATTGAACTTTGAATGTTATATTTTCCAATTAGAACTTCCTTTATGTGTAGATTTCAATTGAGTTATAAAGAGAAATAATCTTGCCTTTAATTTATTACGAGTGGATCTCCTAACCTAAGCAAATCTTTTTTCATCAGTTAACAACTTTTATTACCTTTGGTGTTGTGACAAATCCTTTTCTTACCTCAAATAATTTCTCTTCATCAATTCCATGTGGATCAACCTCGGACTCCCGAGAATTTATTGCTTGAGACAACTTGCACTTGGGTTTGCATCCTTTAATCTGCATCATTGATATTGCCATTGGTTTCTAACAAAAAGTTAAGTGGTAGACTTCTTTCACCTCTTTGACGGCTAAGGTATCAACACTTGAACCCTATAACCAAAAACACATGAACGCTTCATGCGCCACGGGGAACCCTTGCGTCGCTGTTCAACACTTGAACCTCTTGCGCCTCCTTAACGACTTGACATCAACGCTTGATTACTTTGCCCCAAAATAGGAATAAGGTTTCAAAAAACCCTTGCGCAGCACCGCTGAGCAGAAACAAGGATTCAATAACCTTTGCTACCGCCAACCAGAAACACTATTTCCTAAACCTTTGCGTCGTGCATCAAGAATAAGGATTCCATAACCCTTGTTGTCGCCAGCCAGAAATAAGGATTCCATAACCCTTGCTCTATGCCGCTGTGCATAACATTATACGTATCATATACATACCAGAAAGCATCGCAAAAACATACATCGCAATACAAAACGGTTTTCACAGAGCATATGAACAACTTTATGGTTTTTGAAAATAACATCACAGTTTTGCATATAACACATAAAACATAATATGTTTTTGCAAAGGGTTTCATTCATTTTCTGAAATAACATATTAAAGATCATATCTTTTACCAAAAAATAGAACAACAATCATGTTATCTCATACAAAACGAAAATAGAAAAATCAAATCATGGTTTCGCAAGTGTCTCTGATACCACTGTTGGGAATCGCGGATATATCACGTAGAGGAAAACAGAATTCCCACCAAGGATTCATGCGAAAACGAGGCATGGAATGTGTCACCCTTGTATAGTTCAATCCTTCGTTTCCTAATACCCGAGTAGACTTAATTACAACAAATAAGATTGATATCTCATATCGACTCATTTGAGCATGGCTATGCATTTCGCAGTCTCACTTAATCAGGGCCTCCGAAGATATCGCTCCTGTTATGTAGGAGGGACAAATCCCATCTAGGTCACTCATATCCCTCTGCATGATTCGCGGTATGTCCAATAACCGACTTTATAAATAGATGACGTTTGACAGCATTAAAACACACAACTCCTCATGTAGTAATCGTAGTGATTTCAGGTCAAAGGACCACATACACCATTGTCACTATGAGAATCGCTTATGATACTCACGTAATAATTCATGTAGCGTTCTCATGGTGGGTCTGTTCAGTACATTATTACTCTAATATGTACCCATGTGAAGACTTGATATCTCATATCCATGACCCATGAGATGTGGCCATCAGTCTATGCACATACTAGTCTCAATGCATTATTGTTGTCCTAATTAACAATAATACTTGACCAAGGACATTTAAGAATAATGTTTTATTCAATAAGATCGCACGATCAAGTCATCCACTTGATGTCCTATAGCATCAAACTTACTATTCTAAGGACTTTATTATGTTTATAAAAAAAGAACACAATAAATGAAATTTCTCATATATTAAAAAATAGTATAATACAATGTATGTAAATACAAATAAAATGTATTGGCCTTTAGGGCAAACACCAACAAAAGGACATACGTCAAATTAAAATTTTTTGTGTATAAATTGAATTATTTTTATATAGTGAGTTCAAAGGACTGATTGAAGATTTCCTATAACGTTGAAAATTGTGAAAAATATTTATAATTAAATGGAAATTTAGAAAAAAATAAGAAACTAAAACCCTAAATAATTATGCTAATTAGTTTGGTTAGTTCATGTAACTAGATTGTTAACTTAGTTAGGTTAGTTTAGTTAAAGCAACTAAGTCATCGTGATTTAGTTTGAAAGAATAATAAAATATAAGAACCAATGAGGAGAAGAAGAAGAAGAAGAAGAAGAAGAAGAAGAAGAAGAAGAAGAAGAAGAAGAAGAAGAAGAAGAAGAAGAAGAAGAAGAAGAAGAAGAAGAAGAAGAAGAAGAAGAAGAAGAAGAAGAAGAAGAAGAAGAAGAAGAAGAAGAAGAAGAAGAAGAAGAAGAAGAGGTAGGAAGCTCTAGGAGGTTCGGCCAAACCAAAGGAGAAGGAGAAAAAGAAAAGAAGAGAAAAGTCGAGAACAAGAAGGATCCATAGTTTTTCAAGGTAGATTTCAAAGGAATTAAGTAGTTAGATTCAAGATTTTCAAATTTCTTACAAGTTCTTTCAAGAACAAGAGGTAGGGCAATTGTACTTCTTTTATTTTCCTTGAGTTGTTCTTCTTATAGAAGTGTTTTACTATGGCTAAGAAGCATGATTTTAATTCTTAGAAATTGTGTTGAGGCTTGTTTTGATGGATTCAAACTCTAGTTTAGTATGACCATATTTTGTGTTCTTAGTGGTTGATGAATTTCAATGGAAGTTTAGTGATGATAAATGTTGTCAATGAGTTAAAAAGCATAGAAATGGTTTTAAATTTGAGAAGTTAAGATAAATTTGAATTTGTTCTGCAGTGGATTCAGAGGGGTACTTGAGATAGGCACGTCATAGTGGTTTCCTCCTTGAGAAGCTACAATAGAGCATGTTGGACCAGGGGATGGGTACCTGCAAAGGGACTCCAATGCTCAAGTTAGGCAGTGCACAAGTAGGATTTATGCAATGTATAACATTCTACCAATAATTTAATATTACTGATAAAATATTACATACTATGTAACATCCTCTCTAACTTAATGATATTAATCAGGGTTATAGTAGCTTAATAAGTCTGGTGTAAGTTACTTGATGATTTTGGTATTATTTAGAATGAATTGAGCATAAATTTATAACACTAAACGCGAGAAATAGCTTAAAATAGTTCAGAATTTAGCTTAAATAGCTAAGAGTATGGGAATAAATATAGTAAAGTTATTTTGAAGTCATTGAGGATTGGAACGAGCTATATGGAATTTTGGAAGATCAGATAAGTTAGTTTGGCATTTTTAATGACATGGCGATAGTGTTTAAAAACCAAAATAATCCAATAAATGGATTAGAGACCCATAGGGGTATGAGCAAGTGTAATATAGAAGAATGAAGATTAATGTGAGAGTAGAAACAGGTTAAAATGGACACTTGGAAGCTTCTAAATTCAGTTCCATAAGATTTAATTTAACCCAGGGATGAATAGTAAAGCTTAGTGTCTGACAAAGGTGTATAATGAGATATATGGAAATATAAAACTGGGAAATGGAGGAAATCCTAGAATTTTTGACAATTCCTGTGAAGGTTAGAAAATTCATTTCTGAAAGATAAAAGTGTTTTTAGCAGATAAAATGTTACCAGTGAGATTTCACCTTTCCCTTTTATTTTTTTTCCTTCACCGCCCCTCACTCTTATTTTCTTTGTTTTCTCTCTTCGTTCGTTGTCACACTCTCACTCTCATCTCTTTCTTTCTCACATTGTCTACTGCTTCCAAAAGAAGGAAGAAAAGATAGAGGAAAGAAAGAAAGATTAAGGAGAAAGAAGGGAGAATCAAGAAGAAAAAAAGATTAAGAGGAAGAAGATGGGAAGGAAAAGAAGATTAAAGCTTCAAGTTGAGGCAGGGGGTTTCTTTCATCTTTTCTACTCTTTCTTCATTTTCCGAAGTCTTGGAAACTTGATATTTGAATGATGATTTTGAAATGAAAAAGATGATTTTGTGATGATTATGATTTGAGAACTTGATTTCTTGATTTAACTCTTGATGACTTTTAAGATTTGGAAAATGGGTTTTTATACCCATATTGAGATTTAATGTTTTATGAGTGATTTGGATGCATATTTGTGATGATTTGATGTTGTTGTTGATGTTTAATGGTTTGGTGTGGGTTGGGATGGCTTAAAGGCTTTGTTTTCTGCAATTTTTCATGTGGTAATCGATTATATAGCCCTTGTAATCAATTACCAAGCTTATGGAACTGCAAATTGTGTTTTTGGGCAGCTTGTAATCGATTACATCCTGCTTGTAATCAATTACAAGGCTTATGGGTAAGAGGTAATCGATTACATCTTTCTTGTAATCGATTACAGTGGTTCTGCCAAGTTGGTAATCGATTACCAAGGGCATGTCATTGATTACTAGGCCCCTGATTTGAGGATTTTGGTTTGAAAATGATGGAAACAGAGTACTTTATCCCATGTAACCTAAATACAAACCTTAAACCTTGAATTGAATGGTTGAAATTCACTAGATTGTGATCATGCATCCAAACAAATTTGTGAAAATGATTTCATGATATGATTGAATCAAATGAGATTGATGAGATAAATATCATGAGTATAAATGAATTGATCATGATGCTAAGATATGTGATTGATGAATTTGAATACCCATGATGAGAATGATTAGATTATGCATTATATTGCATTTTTTATGATTGATGAACAAAATGATTTGATTTTCATGGGTATCCCTTTGTGGAACTAGACCGAGTGAGGTTGAGAGAGAATTTGGATAATGGTAAGAGAGAATTTGAGAATCTCTCTACACCGAGGTTGAGGAAGACCTCCCTCTTTACCCATGCTTCCCTAGACATCAAGTATTAGAGGAAGACCTCTTTACTTAGGGTTATCTTAAACCCCCGGATTGCAGGGAGCGGATTAAACTTCCTTTATCTCTGATGATCAATAATGTGAGGACTGACATTCCCTCCCTGTCAAAAGTAGTTAATGATGAACATTCCCTCTTTCCTTACCACTTGAAATGAGGACGGACATTCCCTCATTGTTGTGGTTGATCGAGATTGGTCTAGTTACCCATAGTAGTCCTGTGTAGCGAGAGCTATAAATGGGTTAAAGTGCAATAACCCAAAAACAGGCTACTACCAAGTGATTCGGTATTGTGAGGATGGATATTCCCTCCACACCATTTGATTTGAGATGACACATATGTCCTGATGATTTGAGACATGAACCTTGAAACATGAGATTTTGATATAGATAAGATTTTCATGAGATTTGATGAATTGTAACATGTTTTGACACATGATTTCCATCGAATGAGATTTTCTTGATATTTGAAAATATGATTCCGATGCAATTGATTTGAGTTTAAATGACTCTGGATATGAGGAATTTCAAATAATAGATTTTGAGGATTATAAATGATTTTCATAATTAAATGAACCTCTATTTCGGGAAGAGGAAGGACCCGATTTGGTTTTAGCCACTTTCCTACGAATTATATAGAAATGATTTGAAATGATTTTTCCCCAGAACAGTTAGAATTATTATGATGACACATTTTTAAACAAACTACTGAGAATTTTATGATTCTCACCCCTACACCTTGATTTCCATTATTATTCCAGGAGACCTACGGTGACAAGCAAGATGAAGCAAGACGGAGCTTATGGATGAAGTGATATTTTAGTTAGTTTGATCAGATTTTGTATAATAGGTCAATATAGGCACATTATGTTTCTTTGTATAATAATTTATTTCATATTATATGTGTAATATGTAACACCCTTGTGGGGATGTCACATATATAAAAAGAAATAAATAAATTCTACCCAAGTTGTAAAACATTTATTACGTATTAATATGGGTTGTAAAATAATTCTGTTAAAAACGAGAATATTATTAAATAAAATAATGCAGAAATATAAAATAAACGAACAACATCACTCATAATATACATATGGTCCAAGTTATAAGTTATACAAATAATTTACAACTACAACTACAAATACTTAAATAGAAACAGTAAAGAAAAACAAGAAAGAGTCAATATATACATACGCAGACGCGTCAAAAATACATCATAAATATTTAATCCTCTGATGGATCACTCTCAGGAAACTCATCAGAAGATAAATATCCAGGATGCCTCGACACTCGGCGGACATGAGACCGCGCAGTCGATACGAGTGTCATCTCACTAGGCTCAGTGGATACACCACCCCAATGACGCCTAATGGATAAAGGTAACTCTAAGTAGAAACACGGTCGTCGTCATCACTGGCTCGTCATCAAACCTATGACGTAGGGACACAGTCAGCCGTCCCGCATACGTCACGGAATCTCTGTCTCCTCGCATATGCCAAGCTAACGATCCACCGTGAAACTCGAGTGTCACAAACCCCAAAAATCCTGGCACCGCCATACCCAAACTAATCAGTCCAATGGATATGGATGATCAGATGGTTCTTGATCGTCGAACTGATCTTCGGCTTGCTGATCTTCCTCCTCCTTGGGATACAGAATCTCAAGAGGCTGTTCCTCTTCCTCAAACTCTTTACCGCGTAAAATAAATATACAGAAAACACATACAATAAAGAGGTAAGACAATCTAAAATCATCACAAACATGGCAAATAAGAAAACGATAAACAACAGATATACAGTTCATGCAATATGAAAAACTATAACAGTAATTTAATAACAGTATAGTGTAAAAATCTAATTATCATAACAACACATGATTTCATAGATAAAACAATAACACATACAATATAACATCACAGATAAAATAACTTCAGAAACAGACAATTTCTCAGAATCAATAACCAAATAAATAAATAAATAAATAAAATAAATAATGTTCAAGATATAATTCAGATATAATATGACACGACCCTACTCCATGGAGCTAAACACAAATAGATATCAGAGAGAGAATGACTCGCAAAATCTATTAGTACCACGGCTGCCCAACCAAACTATTGCGCTGTCACACTTTGCGTCTATAGCCCCAAGTCATATGGAATCCATCATCCAAAGCATGGTGTAGTTCACGGTCTCACATTGTGGCACTACAGGCAATGTATTATTAGACTTTACGAAATCTCGATTAAAAATAGTGCGTGTCGAGTCCATTAGTATGCTATCGGTTACCACGGCCCACGGAGCGACAGAGTATCCATATATGGAATCTCGTACACTAACGTCTCCAAGTTCATAAGAATAATGAACCACACTACGTTTATCGCATCGACAACACGATGTGATTCCCCTCGTCAACCAATCCATCAAAAACTGGCATAACTAAGATAAAAAGATACAGTAAGTCCCACCGGACAAATACTGTTCCAAAGCCTGCACGGGTTCACCTCATAGCTCGACAGCAGAAAAATACAGAAAATCCAAAAAGAATATAGAAAATACCGTTTCGGTCAATCGCGTAGAAATTTTATCGCGTTTTCACAATCTCGTCATTTTTACAAACGTTTTTAAATCGCGTAAATTTATTTTTCTATTTTTCAAAATCGCGTAGAGTTTTTAATACATTTTCTCAATCGCGTAAGATTTTTAAATCATTTTCTTGTCCAAACTCCTTAAAAATTACTGTTTAAATAAACAGAAATAATAAATAATACGTTTAAACTACGTAAAATATTTTTCATACCGTATACTGTCTTTTGGACATCTTTTCTATCTTAATTGCCCGTTTTTACTAAAAATTGACAGTATTTTGCTTAGAAAATTATATTAATGGTTTCCTAATTTTACCGTAAAAATTCTTTTTTTTTTAATTTTTAAACCATATAATTAATCCTTTTGAAAACTACTAACATGCTTCAAAATACAGCATGAGCCATATGTTAGAAATTCTCAAAAGTTACTGTATTTTCTTTCTAACAATAAAATCAATAGTTTTAATTCAAGATACTTAATTCTAATCAATTAATTTCTTTAAAACTCCTCTAAAAAAAATTCCTTTTTAATAAATATTGCATTATTTTGATTGAAAAAGGTTTGGAATTGATCTTAGAAATCATATATAAGTGGTTCGGCATGTTGGCTTAAACATAAAATTATGTCATTTGATTTCTAAATTCATTTTCCTTAATCTAAACAATGTGATACCTTGTTAATGTTCCTAAGTTAATTAAATCTCATTTTAGGAAAATTAAGAGAACATTTTGGTTCTCCATTTTGGTTATGGCCGTAAGCCTCAAGGTTTGTGTTCTTTGGAACACTCATGCAATCCTTGACATGTTATTCACATCCTATAATTTATCATACATTTCTAACACATGCAATATATTTCTAACACATATAACCTAGATCAAAGCTTGTAGACATGCAATCAAAGCTTATAGACATGCAAATTATTACAAACATCAAATAGGAAAGCTACTAACAAATACACAAACACATAAACAAGCTACTAACAATCACACAAATGAATCCTTATGGATTCTACAATCACAAAAATCACACTCCATCTTCTTACCACCATCCATAGATGATAAGATTAGTCTTCCTCTTACCTTAAATGAAGACTAAAACTCTTTCACACCTTTCCTTATGTTTCAGTTTTCTCCTTCAAAATCACCTAACAAGCTTAAACAAAACTACAAGTTACTAACCATAGAAAGAGAGCTTAAACCATGGAGAAATCATGGCTTAGAACTTTGAAAAAAAGTTTAGAAAAGAAAAACTAGGAATTTCACCTTCTTGGTTAAATCTTCCAAGTAGGTTTTCAAGCTTCAAATGAAGGATTTTGCAAGAACTCTCAACTAGAAATGTTCTTAGGATTGTGTTTAAGTTTAGAAAACTTGGTTGAATAGAATTTTGGGTGATTGGATAGTATGGATATGTGTTTGGCCGAATGGAGCTTCAAAAGAGCTTCAATGGTGTTTAGGGTTTTTTTGGAAGAGAGAGAAGAGAGAAAGTTGCATGAAGACAAAGTGAATTTGGTCTCCCAAAGGCCAAATGGCCGTGAACTTCATGCCATGCAAGGTGTAGCCTTGCTTGGCTTCATCCTTGCCTTAGAATGCATCAAAGGCCAAGATCAAAACTTGGTTAGCAAGCTTGGCTCCTATTGGTTCATCCTTGCCTTGTCATTAGCCTTAGTCACCATGCTTAGTCACTAATTAACCTAGTCATCTAGCTTAGTCACTTGTTCTAGAGAATTCCTTCACTAATGATGTTTAATTAAGCTACTAAGTTAACTGTATGAGCTAAACGTGGGTCCTGCAAAACATTTCTGAGTCCACTGTCATCTAATTATACTGACTAATAAAATAATATACAAAAATTATTTTATTGGACAGTTAAATCCTAAAAATTAAAAGATTAATTATCGTTTCATTCAGAATTGGGTTTAGTAAGATCCCCCAGTCTGAATAATTAAAACAAGATTTCCCCACCCCGGAAAAATATTATTTTCCTGTCCCGGAGCAAATCGTACAAAAAGTCCAAATAAAATCACAGACAGTAATATTAAGCACTGTAACATATAGAAAAATTAAAAACAGTACAATCGGGACATAACAGTCATTTACACAAAAGCTTGAAAAACAGCAAACAGAACATTCGGGACATTTTCTAAAAAAATTGGGGTGTTACATAATATGCTTCCGCTAAATGCTCATATTTTTGTGTATTATTAAACTGTTTATTTGAAAAATTATGGATATTCATAAGTAATGTACCAAATTCTAATTACTGATATGTAAACCGAATAAGTCATTAGTGTTAGTCTTTGGGATGTTATATACTATATTTATTATTTCTTGTTTATTTATTAAAATAAGTGCAACAATTTAATACGTAATGGAATTGAATTAATACTTAAATTAATTAAGTTGAAGCTCCCATATATAACATATTTAAATTTTATAACTTATATGATAAATGTATCAATGGGATATAAATCTAATAAGATACAAACAGAAAATTTCTGGTATCACATAAGTTGTATTTATAATTAACATTTACATCTAGTGTGCCAGTACATTTGTTTAGAATATTCACAAAACTACAAAAAGATAAGGTCAGTACATCAGTAGACAGTGTAAACCCACCATGCAACCAAGTCAACTGTATACATCTATTTACAGCCAAACAAAATTCTTCAGTAGCAAGACGAAACACAAAGTGAGCATCAATATCAATTACACCATCCTGTTTCTCTGAACATAACAGATAATGGGTGAGAATTTATAATTCTCAGTAGAGAAATCATACAATTATCAAAACATTTATTTTGAACTATCCTATGTCCAGCTGCATTCACTGCAGAAAATAAGTTTCAAACAGAGTACTACATAATTATACTTTATATTAAGAAAATATATTTTAAATAGTATCATTTCATATTCCATTAAATTTTACTTTCTCTTCTTACTCACATAAAAATATTATTTCAACTTTCTCTTCTTGCTCACATGGCCAATAACATAACATATATAGTTAAGATCTCAAACTTTCTAGGGTGTCCCCTAGCTTAGTGGTCATTCCCAATCCAGGAACCCAATAAAAGTGATCACCCCACATGCTCTGGGAAGGGAGATATGGAGCTCAATAAAAGTGACCCATGCAAGACTCTCCATTAAGCTCCAGGTGCTTTAGCCCCATGGACTTACCTTAATGAGTCTTATAAGACATACATCTTTCTCTTAAAAACTACATCAATAGTTCATAACTTATGATATTAAAATACGATACAATTCATCATCAAGCAATTCTAACCCTAAAATTCATACTTGGCTGAAACATCCCTTTTTGTAACAAAGAAATTTTTCTTTTTATTCTCATCATTTCTAGAATACTTCTACCTTCAAAAGATCATTTTTAACATCAATTTCACATTAAACTAAGGTTTAGACCGAAATCCCCAAATTAATTTTGAATAAAATCCTAGTTCTTAAATCTTCATTTCTTAACCATAATTTCTCAAAATTAACATCATCTTTATGATTCATCTCCATCAACAACATTATTCTTTCAATAAACTTCCATAGAAACCCAAACAAAATCTCAAAAACAAAATTCAAGTCTTACTAACCTACGGTTTCAAACTCACAAAATAGTCATAAACAAGACTTCTTAATTTAAAAACATAGTGAAAGACATCTTAAAACACTCTTAGAAGTAAGTGTAATATCCCTTGATTTAATAACCACAGCACAATCGTCATTATTGTCACAGTCACTAAATCAAGACGCACTACAATTTAACGACAAGTTTGAAAAATTTAATCATTGAGCATATATAGAAAGTATGAGCCTTGAATGAAAATATATTTAGTACCCAACCATTCAGAATACAACCACCTAAGGAAAAACTTAATTCATATATAATATATTCGTCCTAACACAAAGCACTGATAACATGAAACATAGTACTTACATTATTCAAATAAAAGATGACAGGTACAAAAGCACAAAAGGGAAAAGTAGTAACCCTATGATAGGTACTACTAGCAGACAAAGTCGCAACCCCATATATATGTGACGCTCGGAGTCTTAGTCGACAAGTCAGGCATCAATGCCCCTATGAAGTTGCACTCGTACATAGCCGAAAATCTCATCCAAATGCCATATCGTAAATAATGAATCGACCTAGTCCAATCAGCAAGGGTGTGGTCCCTTTTCATCTTCCCCATGATCTTTTATCAAATATAAATATAAAACATAAATACAGGGATACAGGAAAGAGGTGAGACATCCTACTTATATTACCAATTATGATAGTAAAGAAACACAATGGCGTAGAGCGCCCACATAGCAGAGCGATAACATTTAAGCAGCAGTAATCACATACGATAAGAGAAAACAACAACAGAATCTCAGATAATGAACAATTAAAATATTTCAGATAATCATGACATTAATAACACAATAGTATAATCATCATATAAATGAGTGCCAAATGATATGCTGACTCACAATGCCGACTCACAATGCATGTGCACTTGGTACCAATATTTTATATTCCATTTCAAAGATGAACATTCCAGAAGATCTGCCCCCCTCAATGACAGTCTACACCGGACCACAAAGAAAATAGTGCTTGTCAGGTGCGTGATGCGTTGCAAACGGTTTATCATGGCCAGGGGTATAATAAGGTGATAACATCATCACGAAATGAACCACCGCGCCTCACGGTCCTCAATCAGATCCTTCCACTGGATCACACTATTCAATTCTGGTTCATTCACCACAAAAGGATAGTGATTTGTCAGGCCCATAATGCGTGCAATCGGCTTTCACCGCACCTTACACCCCCCTCAAATCCATCACAGACCATACTATTCAATTCTCATTAATTCACTGCGTAAAGAATAATGATTTATCAGGCCCGTAATGCGTGCAATCGACTTTCACCGCGCCTTACACCCCCCTCAGATCCATCACAGACCACATTATTCAGTTCACATTCATAGGCCCATCCAGCCTTTTAACAGTCATCGACTTAGCAAATATTCAATACATGTTGACTCAATGCATAATCATAGGCTCATCCAGCCTTTTAACAGTCATCGACTGAGCAAATGTTCAATGTATGTTGACTCCATGCATAATCATGTATATCTAACAATAGTGATACACTTTCCAAAATATGCCACAATTAGGCCAAGTTAAGCATCAATAAAATTTTAGTCCCAAACACGGACCCATAATAGCATAGTATCAATGTCCTCAAGAGTGACAACACAATTTAATTAACATCTCTTATTAATTCACTTTCTAAAAGGAGTCTCTTGAAGTCCTTATTCAATCTTCATTCCTTTAGATTAATCAAGTTCCTTAATCTAGTCAATTATGCTCATTTACAATTTACTCTAAGGTTTTGCAAGTCTCACAAACTCTCTTGTTATTCTCTTATGTTCAAAATCATTCTAATCCATAAGATAAGGTCTTGTTCTCTGTTCTTCCCATTTTATGAACTCTTAACGAATCTAGAATTCCCTAATCATCTAAGTCTCCATTTTAACACTACATTTCATGGCATTATGCCTTAAGAATCCGTGAGCCTCATTATAACAAAGTCTAACCCTTTTTCCTTCACCATAATGTTGAACACTTATCATTTAATCACTTAAGTCCTAAGGTTGCACAAAGAATTACAACTTGGACCATTAAACCCCCTAGAGGCCGTGAGCCTCCCTAGGTGAGAAGTCTCAAATCTTTTCCATTATAATCATCAATCCCTTAACACCTAATTACCTAAGTTCCAATGTCTCCAAAATCACACTTGAATTCCTAAGAATTGTCCCTAAGGCCGTGACCCCCAAAATGGTAGGAAACCCTACATTTTCCATATATTAATCCAAATGAGATATATACACAATCCATAACTATCAAGACATGCAAAGACAACTAATAACTCATACAAGTCCAAATAAATGCACAATCATGAAAAACAACA
The DNA here is from genome assembly GCA_029884605.1 of Ormosia emarginata. Lineage (NCBI taxonomy): Eukaryota > Viridiplantae > Streptophyta > Magnoliopsida > Fabales > Fabaceae > Ormosia > Ormosia emarginata. The sequence continues at coordinate 16,325,709 of JAQQTP010000074.1, read as the reverse complement.
CAACAAAGAGAGCAATCCATACATGGATTCCTCATCAACAACACCAAAGCATTTCCTCACTACCAAGATAGGTTGAAGAGGATTATCTCCCTCTTACCTATGGAAGACAACACAAGAAAGCAAGCCTCTTGGTCCCTTGTAGAGATTTTCATACTACACCTTCAAGGAAACCCTAAGGACATCAAAACTTACCAAAATCATCATCAAAGCTTAGAAAAGGAACCCTTGATCACTTAAGAGATCAAGGATCATGAAAATGAGGAGAAAAGGTGGAAAAGCTATGAACTTTACCTTAAAGTCTCCAACTTTGAAGCTTGATGGAGCAAAATGAAAATGGTAGATTTTGGTGATGGTCACAACATGAAAGTTGCTTAGAATGGTGTCTAGATTCAAGATCAAGGATTGGTTGGAATTAAAGAAGATGGATAGTATATTTTGAGGGGTGAGGCCATGGAGATGGTGAGAGAACGGAGAAGAAAGGTAAGCTTTTTAGAGAGTGATTCCAACAAGAAAGGAAGATCTTCAATGGAAGTGTAGATTCAAGCAAGATAGAAGCTTGAAATCAAGCATTCATGGAAGGGAAATGGAGGGTGTAGCAGTGGAAGAGAGGAGGAAGAAGGAAGAAGAAAATGTGAGAGAAAAAGTGAGATGAGAGAAATAGTAGAGAGAGAAAGTAGTAGCTTTTGCGTGTTGAAATTGTAAATGAGTGTGATAAAGGGAGATGCATAATTTTGGCTCTCCAAAATGTGTATTGCCGTGGAGATAGAGAGAAGGAGGAGAAAATGGTTGAGAGAAAAGATGAAGATGGAAAGTAGAGAGAGAAAGTGATAGCAAAGTGAAATGAAATAAAATGTGTAATTAGGTGTATTTTGTGTAAATGTATGAATTAAAATGTGTGGCCACAAAGAGTCCTAAAAAATGTGTGGTGGAGAGGAGGAGAGGAGGAGAGAAGAAATGTGGCTTCTTGAAGAAGCCAATAAGAAAATGCAAGGAAGCTTCCTCCAAGCTTCTCCAACAAGCCAAAAGAAAGGTGCAAGGAAACTTCCTCCCTTTGAAAAGTCAAAGTGATGTCATGGTGATGATGTCACCATGGTGATATCATTAAAGTGTTCTCTAAAATATGACTAACATTGTATTTATTGTCTAACGGATAATAAAATTATTCTGCGATTTTTATTTATCGGATAAAAATCTCGAAAAACATGAAATCTCGTAAATCATGTCTGGTCTTGGGTTTAGTAAGATCCCCCGTCGACGTTTCCACAGTTCAAAGTTCTCGGAAAAAATATCTCATTTTCCCAGCTCCGCTCAGTGTGCATGCAAAATGAGAAATAATATTAAAATATTCCGCGTTCGCAGAAAAATTCACAACAATCATAAATATTATAAAGCAACTAGTTATCATGAAATTATTAATTTTCGGAATGTTACAGTAAGAACAAATCAAGAAAACTTTAGAGAAAAGGTATGACTCCCTACCCCAAGATAGATGAAACTATAATGAAAAAGATGATATTCTTAGTTTAACCACTTAGTGGATGGACTTGAGAAGTCTTGATTCTTCTTCTTCTTGATATTTTTTCTTTTTCTCCAATTTTTTTCTTCTCTTCTCGTCTCCCCACTTGCTTGGCCGAAACTTCAAGAAAATGAGAGAGCTTTCTTGTTCTCTCTTTCTCTTCTTCTTTTATATTTTTCTCATAATCTTTATATTATATTATATTATATATTTTTTAACCAATAAGAAGTTAGCCAAATGACTTCATCTTATTGGTTTAGATAAGATAATTATCCTTTTCTAACTAGTAATTATCTTTTTCTAACTAGATGGAGATAATTTAGTTACACTAACTAGATTAAATAGTAATCTAATTAGGTTCTAGATACTAACTTTATTAGTTTCTCTAATTGCCCCCCTTAATTTCTATAATTAATAATTTTTCTCCAAACTTCTAACCAATGAAAAACCTAACCAATGTCTAGGTTTCTATTGGTTAATGACTAGGTTATGATGACATTTGGTTAATCTAACTAAGATGATATAACTTAGTTACTAATCTAGTTTCACAAACTAACTAAGTTACTAACCATTAAGTTAGTTTAGTTACTTAGGGTTTTTAAGACTTTATTTATCTAATTATTTCTTAATTTCTATTTAACATATCTTAATAATGTTTTTAATAAATTCTAGCATTCTAGAAAATCTTCTGTTGGTCTTTTGGAATCGTTGTAACTAAAATAATTCAATTTGTATACAGAAATTTTTAATTCTATATACGTCCCTTGTATGCAAAATTTTTTAATTCCACGTATGTCTCTTATAACAATTTAATAAATTATGCATATGTCCTAGGAATACATAATATAAAATAAATATTGTCATATTTAATTTAGAAGGGATATTACACAGTGAGATAACATATACTTGATTAGGGTGACTTAACCCGATATTTATAGAGCGTGACTGGAATCATAATGTGATCAATATTAAGTGTAGGTATTTAGGATTCATATCCTGTGAGGGATCACCTTCCCTTTATTGTTGGAGAGGATCCTTATAATATAGGAATGTTTATATTGCTGTTATCAGTAGTTGGAGGCAGTTATGAGTGCTATAATCTCGTAAGATCTTGATTAGCAGTTACAGATACTTTGGAGTATATATGTTGATGTATGCCCTAGAAGCCAATTTATTTTGACCGTACTAGCTTACATTTTATTATGCTATTTATTTAATATATGAGGCATTTCATTTATTGGGTTATTTATAATAAACATAATAAAGTCCTTAGAATAGTAAGTTTTATGGCATAAGACATCAAGTGGATGACTTGATTGTGAGATTTTATTGGATAGAATCAGAACATTATTTTTAAATGTCCCTAGTCAAGTACAATTGTTAATTAGGACAACAATAATGCATTGAGACTAGTATGTGCATAGACTGATGGCCACATTTCACGAGTCATGGATATGAGATATCAAGTCTTCACATGGGTATATATTAGAGTAATGATGTATTAGACTGACCCACCATGAGAGCACTGCATAGATCGTTACGTGAGTGTCATAAGCGATTCTCATAGTAATAATGGTATATGTGGTTCTTTGACCTGAAATCACTACGATTCGTACATGAGGAGTTGTATGCTTTAATGTCATCAAACATCATCTATAACAAGGTGATTATAAAGTTAGTTATTGGATATACCACGAATCATATGGAGGGATGTGAATGACCTAGATGGGATTTGCCCTTCCTACATAACATGAGTGATATCTTCGGGCCCCTTGATTGAGTGAGACTATGAAATGCATGGCTATGCTCAAATGAGTCAATATGAGATATTGATCTCATTTGTTATTATTAAGTCTACTTGAGTATCAGGAAATGGAAGATTGAACTATACAAAGGGTGACACATTCCATGCCTTGTGTTCAATCTAGATATCTGAACAAAGGGACTAAACTACATGAAAACATTGATCACGGAAAGGTTATGTCAAATCACTGACATTCTCATTACTTGGGTAGCAGTGATGTGTTGTTAGATACCGCTCACTACTTGTAATAATAAAATATGATTTTAATATTATTTCCAACGTCATGAGAACCTACAGGGTCACACACATAGAACAGATTGAATTGGAGCAATGAAAATCCAAGTTGGATTCAGATTCCATTATGGGCCAAACTCATAACAGATGAGTCTAAAAGTTGCATAGCTAACCCTACTACTACTCTCACTTGCATAAGACAGTCACTATTATAAATAGCACTGCTAAGGGGGCTGCCAAGTGTAGAACAACGAACCCTAGCTGCATCTTACAGAAACAGTGAATGAGAGAGTAACAGGTTTCTCTTCTTTTCGAAGCTAGCACTATATCAGAGATGCAGGACTCCAAGATTGCAGTTGTTCAATGTTCGTGAGTCTATTTGTGCGGATACCACAAAGGCATCATCGTTGTTATGGTGCTGGTGATTTGCATCGATTGTTTTTTTTTCATCTAGCTTCAAGAGGTAAACTCAAAAAATCACAAATCATGGTCTCCTTTTCGCATGGATCCTTGGTGGGAATCCTTTTTTCACTATGTTTTGTTTCTGAAATTCCCAACAATATCTATTAGCTTTTAGTTCCAAGGTCTTGACCATGTGTCACAAAGGTTTAACTGGGGTATTCATGGCAGATATTAGTGGTACGCGTGTCAGGTCTAAGATCCCGGATCACGGTACAGAACAGTTAGCCCCATATTAGTGTTTAGATGGAATAGATAAGTGTCAAGGTATATAATGGGATCACAGGGCACATGATGAACAAAGGAGCCCTAGCATTGATGCCGGGTCTCACGATCTTATACGTGAAAGGTCGAGTTCCGTTGTCAGATATAAAGTATCTTTGGGGTTGGTATACGAAGTCAGAATCCATCTTGGATTACTGCTTGTATTTCCATTTTTCCATCCAAGATTTGTCTTTTGTTGCCCCCATGCATAGCTTATGGGGTCTTTGTCCTTCCTTACAGCTTTACTCCGTTACTTGTAACAGTCTAAGCCTCCTTGGGAAACTGTTACTTTAACTTTATCAGGAATTAAAGATCCTTTAAAATAGGATATTAGTTTTGTGCTGCTTACCAACTGCTTGCTGCTCCTATAACCAATTGGGGAGTGAGAGCATTAAATGCATATTTTATTATGCGATCAGTTCATTTTTCCAGGGACCAATCAGAACGCTCCATTCTCTTTATAAATAGGGAATGTTTGCGTTGTGGTTGACATTCCCTTCATTGCATTCTTTTTGCTTCGTGAATTTGTTTGAGAATGATCTTTTTAAAGAGAGTGGTTTCCTTTTCCTTTTCTGTGCGCACATGGAGGGTTTTGCCCCCTACTAAGATCATCTTCTTATTCTTTCCAAAGTCATTGAAGGTGTTCGCTTTGTTTTTTATCAGTCCTTCTGATAGGGGCCTTTCTTTCTCAACGTAATGGATGACAGGAGCCTTTCTCTCCCAGCGTACATGGGAGTGTTTGATCTACCCACTCTTGTTGGGAAGATCTGTAGTTCCTGTCGTGTTGTATAGAGACACTCAGGGAAACAAAGCCTTTGCCCCTCCTCATTCTTGAGTGATTTGGAGGCACCAAACTAGTCCTCTAAGTGTAGTTGGATAAGAAGAAGGGCCTATTAGAGCAGCTCTCCGTGTTTTGAAATAATTTAGAGTGATTGTGAAGCCGGTTGAAGTTTCGATGGAATAATCTTTTGATGAAAGTTTGTGTCTTGTTCGACAAGGAAGAGACCAGTGTTAGCCCTTATCACTGTGGAAGAGGCAGTGAAGAAGAATTTGGGTGGTGGTGACTCCGGAGGCCCTTATCGTCAAAAAGTGTTCTATTTCAATTTCCAATGCCAAGTTCTCCAATGGGCCTTCCGTTCAAAAGGGAAGAGACTGGTGCAGGTTTTAAAGGAATCATGGAGGTGGCAATGTTCTAGGATGTCGGTGCGGTGATATTGGTTTCCTTCCTTGGGTTCTCTGATAATAACTCTTTTTTGAACACTTTTAATGTATTTTTCCTTCTCTTTTCATTTAAAATGATAACGTATGAAATAAGAATAATCAATAAAATTTTACTTTTTTGAACTCTGTCTTGTATCTTTTCTTTTCTTTTTCCATTATCCACTCTCCGTGTTGAGTCCAACGCTTAACTTGTAAAGATGTACTCGACCTTATTATATTGCCCCCAGCTTGGTACATGGTTGGTACAGCAAAGTTACAAGCTTGAATTCCTGCCTTCGAGACCTGTATACCATGTGGGGTTAAGAACTTTAACTTGATCTTTAATCATTATTTAATCTTTCTGGGATAGTCATGGTCCAAATTGACCTTCTTCTATATTATAAATGGATATACCAGGTGTAGCTAAGGTCCGAAGAAAAAAATTGTGGTCCATGGAAGATTTCCAGACTCTATTCGCTGAGGTTGCGTGCCTCTTAGTTTGCTGGACAATCTTCCCTTCAACTACCATAACAATTGAGATGGCAATGTGACACACTCCGATTTGGTAGTCGTGCTTAGTGCTTCGCGTGCCATGATGGGCAGTTTTTGAAAACTAAGAGGTTTTGACAAAAATGTCCTCTAACCGTCTTATCATTATAAATAAGGGTTGACGGTGCATCGTTCTCACTTTGCTGTTTATGAGCATTTTTCTGGTGACTTGAGGGTTCCATGGAGACTTCGTGCAGTGGAAAAGTGTGATTGTGAGGCATTTTTCAACCATTTTTATTTCCTTCTTCATTCGATCCTACTTCTTACACAAGGTTTGTCTCCTTATGCCCTTATTTCTATCTTTCTTTTATTTGCTTATGCCATTTTTGAGTCATAGAGTAGTTGTGTGATCCTTTTTTAGAATGTACTTCTTTTCTCCTTCTTTCAGTAAAAGGAGTCTGGATGTCATAGTTTTTAAGTATCTTCAATGGTGTTGCCCCTTTGGAGCACCTCCTCTACCGTGCCAAGCACGGTGGAGGTGTCCTTTTGAAGCTTTGACTTTAGAAAGCAAGGAGGCTGGTATGTGGGCGTGAACTATTTTTTTCTATTTGCCCTTTTCTGTGTCTAAATCTTTAAGTTAATTGATTCTGACAGTTGCTCATCAGCCTCTATGGGTGTTCCTAGGAACTTGATGGCAAGAAGAAGAACAGTTAGACCCCAAGCACTGGCTCTCGATGTTTGGACTCCGGTTAACAAAGACCTCATCCGAATTCGACATGGACTGTGGTTAGTGTACCCATGGATTAGGGATGATGCCTACTGTGGCGTCCCGGGGCCGACGAAGGTGTGGAGTGGTCGCCGATGTTAAGAGAAAGCATCAATAAGCGGCTCCTGGTAGGCTTCTAGGCGAAGGGTTCCATGAATGAACTGAATACGCACCGGAATGAGAGGAATTCAGAGACTGTGCAGGTATAGGACTGCATAGTTGAGGATGAGTTAAAAGAATTGATTAGATGAAGCCATATCAACCAGTTGCAACTTCTTTTCGGGAGCCTAGAACATAAAAACTCCATGGTTAAGCGTGCTTGACTTGGAGCAATTGTGGGATGGGTGACCTCCTGGGAAGGTTCTTATGATGCATGTGAGTGAGGACAAAGCACACTGAAAAGACTCATGTTGGTTTGTGGAGACACTCATCAATCCTGCAGGCAGTCCCGGGACGTTACAAATGGTATCAGAGATAGGACCTCTCCTAGTACGGTGTGGTTTGGGGACGAACCAAGCGGAAGTTGGTGGGCATGTGGCGTCCCAGGGCCGATGAGGGCGGGGAGTGGTCATTGGTGTTAAGAGAAAGCATCAATAAGCAGCTCCTGGCAGGCTTCTAGGCGAAGGGTCCCATGAATGAACTGAATGCACACTGGGATGAGAGGGATTCAGAGACTGTGCAGGTATGGGACTGTATAGTTAAGGATGGCTTAAAGGAATTGATTAGGCGTAGCTATATTAATAAGTTGCAACTTCTTTTCAAGAGCCTAAAACATAAGAACTCCATGGTTAAGCATGCTTGACCTGGAGCAATTGTGGGATGGGTGACCTCCTAGAAAGTTTCCTATGATGCATGTGAGTGAGGACAAAGCTCGCTAAAAAGACTCGTGTTGGTTTATAGAGACACTCATTAATCTTGTAGGCAGTCCCGGGATGTTACACCTAGGAGAGGAGCTCGAAAGACTTCAGGGCTACTTGATGCTAACCGAGAAAGGTAATAGGGACCACATAGCATTATGTCCTAGGAGAATGAAAGGGTGTGCTCCACCCGGCAGGCGGGTGCACACAACACGTACATGTATGAAGACTTTTTTACTCGATTTAGACTCTGGCTTCCTTTCAATGATTTTTAGCTTGCCATTCTCTACACTTTTCAAGCTGTCCCATCCCAAATTCATCCCAATGGTGGAGAAAACATTCTTGCCTTCAAGAGAATTTATCAATTAATCGGGTTGCGGTGCTCGAGAAGGTGTTCTTCTATTTCCATACTCGGTGGAGTCTAATGTGTAACACCCCTTTGGGGATGCCACACATATAAGGAAAAATAAAATAAATAAATAAAATCTACCCAAGTTATAAACCATTCATTATATAATAAGATGGGTCGTAAAGTAATTCCTGATAAACAGATTATTAAAAATAAAATATTTCGGAAAACATAAAATAAACAGAACAACACCACTCATAATATACATATGTTCTAAGTTATAAGTTATACAAATAATTTACAACTATAATTACAAATATTTATACATAAATAGTAAATAAAAACAGTAAAAGAGTCAATATATACATCCATACGCAGACGCGCCCAAAAAAAACATCAAGCATATTTACTCCTCTGAAGGATCACTCTCAACATGAAAATGATCATCAGGAGACAAATATCCCGGATGTCTCGACACTCGGCGATAACGTGATCGCGTAGTCGATACGATACTTATCTCACTAGGCTCCATGGTCATACCACCAAAATGACGCCTAACGGATAAGGGTAACTCTAAGTGTAGAAATATTGTCGTAATCATGATCGGCTCTCCATCAAACCGATGACGTAAGGTCACAGTCATCCGTCCCGCATACGTCACCGAGTCTCTATCTCCTCTCATGTGCCACGAAAACGATCCATCGTGAAACTCCAGAGTCACGAACCCCAAAAATCCGGGTACCGCCATACCAAAACTAATCAATCCAATGGGTATGGATGATCAGATGGTTCTTGATCGTCAAACTGGTCGTCGACTAGCTGATCTTCCTCCTCCTCGGGGTACAGAACCTCAAGAGGCTGTTCTTTTTCTTCGAACTCTTTACCATATAAACAGGTATATACAGAAAACACATACAATAAAGAGGTAAGACAATCTAAAATCACCACAAACATGGCCAATAAGAAGACGACAAACAACAGATATACAGTTCATGCAATATGAAAAGCTATAACATTAATAAGTAACAGAGTAGTGTAAAGATTCAAAAAGATGTAAATATTCCAACAATACACCATTACAGATAAAATAAAATAAGAAACAAATGCTACAATACAACAATAGATAAAACAAATACAGTAAACAAATAAATCAATATAATAAACGAGATAAGACAAAATAAATAGATAAGACAAAATAAATAGATAAGACAAAATAAATAGATAAGACAAAATAAATAGATAAGACAAAATAAATAGATAGATCCCAATAAATAAATATAAAACATACCCTACTCCATGGAGCTAAAAACACACAAAGATATCAGAGAGAATGACTCGTAAAAATCTATTAGTACCACGGCTGCCCAACCAACTATTGCGCTGTCACACGTTGCGTCTATAGCCCCACGACACAGAATCCATCATCCAGGTGGTGTGTAGTTCACGGTCTCACGTTGTGGCACTACAGGCAAATGTACTACTAGACTTTACAAATCTCGATTAAATATAGTGCGTGTCGAGTCCATTAGTGTGCTATCGGTTTACCACGGCCCAGCGGAGCTACCAACTGTCCATATATGGGATCCCGTACACTAACGTCTCCAAGTTCATTAGAACAATGAACCACACTACGTTTATCGCATCGACAACACGATGTGATTCGTCTCGTCAACCAAAACACCAAAAATTTGGCATAAACACAATACATAATTCCAAAAATATGAAATTACAAAAATGCCCTCAAGATAATAATATGCCCTCAATGGCAGAAAAATAGAAAGCCTGTACGGGTTCACATTTTTCCAACAGCGAAAAATCCTCAAAAGCCTGTACGGGTTCACATTTTCCCGACAGCGAAAAATCCTCAAAAGCCTGTACGGGTTCACATTTTCCCGACAGCGAAAAATAAATATAGTAACGGTCAATCACGTAGAAATTTTATCGTGTTTTCACAATCTCGTCGTTTTTACAAACGTTTTGAAATCACATAAGTATATTTTTCTGTTTTCAAAATCGCGTAGGATTTTTAATACGTTTTCTCAATCGCGTAAGATTTTTAAATTATTTTCTTGACCGAATTCCTTAAAAATTACTGTTTAAATAAACAGAAATAATAAATAATACTTTTAAGCTACGTATAATATTTTTCATACCGTATACTGTCTTTTGGACATCTTTTCTATCTTATTTGTCCGTTTTTACTAAAAATTGACAGTATTTTGCTTAGAAAATTATATTAATGGTTTCCTAATTTTACCGTAAAAATTCTGTTTATAAAAATTTTAGAACCATATACTTAATCCTTTTGAAAACTACTAACATGCTTCAAAGCACAGCATGAGCTATATGTTAGAAATTTTCGAAAGTTACTGTATTTCATTTCTAATAACAAAATCATTAGTTCTAAGTTCTCAAACTTATTTCTAATTGATTCTTTTCTTTAAAACTCATTTTAGAAAAATTCTTTTTAACACATATTGCATCCTTATACTTAGAAAAAGTTTGGATTTAATTTTAGAAACCATGGATACTTGGTTTGGCATGTTGGCCGAATTTCCTAAATATTTTGAAATTGATTTCTAAATTATTTCTCATCTTCTAACTATATGTCAAACTTATTATATTGTCTAAATTCATTTAACCATTGTTTTAGAAAATGGTTTTTGAAATCAACACATTCATTTTAGGCATGTTGGCTGAAAATATTTAGTTTTACCATTTGATTTCTAAATTCATTTTCTTTGATCAAATCCACTTGAAACCTTTTTAATTCTCCTAGGTTAATTAAATTACCTTTTAAGAAAATTAAGAGAACATTTTGGTTCTCCATTTTTGTTAGTGGTCGTGAGCCTTCATGGAGTGCTCTTTGGAACACACATGCATTTCCTTGACATGTTATTCACATCCTATACATTATCATGCAATTCTATACTTTATCATGCAATTCTAACACATGCAATATTATCAAAGCTTATAGACATGCAAATTAAAGCTAATAGACATGCAAAATTATTACAATCACCAAACAAAGAAAGCTACTAACAAACACCACACAACTACTAACAAACACAAAAATTAACAAATACACACATAATAACCACATCACCACCGAATCCTTATGGATTCTACAAACACCACAAATTACTCCATCTTCTTACCACCACCAAGGGATGATAAGATTAGTCTTCCTCTTACCTTAAATGAAGACAAATGGTATTCTTTCACTCCTCCTAGGGTTCGGTTTTCTCCACCAAAGTACCTAGCAACTCAAACGAAAATCTACAAGTTACTAACCATGAAAAAGAACCTAAACCATGGATAAATCATGGCTTAGAACTTTGAGAAAGAAGAGAGAAAAGAAAAACAAGAGATTTCACCTCCTTGGTACAAACTTCCAAGTTAGTTTTCAAGCTTCAAATGCAAGAATTTGCAAGAACTCTCAACTAGAGATGTTCTTAGGATGGTGTTTAGGTTTAGAAAAGTTGGTTAGAAGAAATTTTAGGTGATTGGATGGTATGGTTCTTGTCTTGGCCGAATGGTGAAGGAAAGAAACAAGAATGGTGGCTAGGGTTCTTGGATGAGAGAGAAGAGAGAAAAGCAAGAAAGATGAAGTGGTATTTTGGTCTCCTAACCCCACATGGCCGTAGCACTTCATGCATGCAAGGTGGCCAAATGGTTGGCTTCATCCAAGCCATGGATTGCATCAAAGGCTAGGATTAAAACTTGCTTAACAAGCTTGTCTCCTATTGGTTGATTATTGATGACTCACAAGCCTAATCACACTGTTCATTAATTACCAGCTTAGTCAGCTAGCTGAGTCAGCTTGTTCTGGAAAGTTCTACTGCTAATGATGATTAATTAAGCTACTGATCTAACCATTCTGCTAATTGTGGGTCCCGCAAAACATTTCTGGGTCCACTGTCATTTTATTATACTGACTAATAAAATAATATTATAATATTATAAAATTATTTTATTTGTGATCAAATCCTAAAAATTAAAAGATTATTTACTATCTCATTCAATCGGTTTAGTAAGATCCCCCAATTCTAAATAATAAAATAAGATTTCCTGGTCCGAAAAATATTATTTTCCCGCCTCGAGCAAATCACACAAAAAGTTCATATAAAATCACAGACAAGAATATTGGACACTAAATCAAGTAGAAAACAATTAAAAACAAAGAAAAACAAGAAAAACGACGTTCGGGACGTAATGGTCATTTTCCCATTTTTTCCCACAACGTAGCTAATCATCCAAAAAGTTCAAATAAAATTACGACACGTATTAATTGTCTCAGTATATCTTCCAAAAAATTAAAACAAGAGTTCTGGAAAAACTTTTATTTTATCGTCTCGGAACAAATTACGTAAAAAACCAAATAAAATTTGAGCCTGTATAAACGTATTTGTATTTCATGCAAAAATCGAGAAACAGTAAAATAGGGACACAACGGTCATTCACACAAAAACTTGAAAAACAGCAAACAGTACATTCAGAATATTTTCTAAAAATTGGGGTGTTACATAATGGGTAATAATGCTTATCAATAGACCTGACTTTCATTCTGGTCGAGGCAAGGTCGGAAAGTCTTTTATCCTTTCCAAGAAAGTTACAAGGACTTTAAAGAAAAGTTCTTCAAATTAATGGCGGTCCTCGATTTTTATCTTTTCTGGCTGGATAATGACGGGGAGCCGAAATGAGAGGGATTCAGAGACTGTGCAGGTATGGGACTGTATAGTTAAGGATGGCTTAAAGGAATTGATTAGGCGTAGCTATATTAATAAGTTACAACTTCTTTTCAAGAGCCTAAAACATAAGAACTCCATGGTTAAGCATGCTTGACCTGGAGCAATTGTGGGATGGGTGACATCCTAGAAAGTTTCCTATGATGCGTGTGAGTGAGGACAAAGCTCGCTAAAAAGACTCGTGTTGGTTTATAGAGACACTCATTAATCTTGCAGGCAGTCTCGGGATGTTACACCTAGGAGAGGAGCTCGAAAGACTTCAGGGCTACTTGATGCTAACCGAGAAAGGTAATAGGGACCACATAACATTATGTCCTAGGAGAATGAAAGGGTGTGCTCCACCCGGCAAGCGGGTGCACACAACACGTACATGTATGAAGACTTTTTTACTCGATTTAGACTCTGGCTTCCTTTCAATGATTTTTAGCTTGCCATTCTCTGCACTTTTCAAGCTGTCCCATCCCAAATTCATCCCAATGGTGGAGAAAACATTCTTGCCTTCAAGAGAATTTATCAATTAATCGGGTTACGGTGCTCGAGAAGGTGTTCTTCTATTTCCATACTCGGTGGAGTCTAATGGGTAATAATGCTTATCAATAGACCTGACTTTCATTCTGGTCGAGGCAAGGTCAGAAAGTCTTTTATCCTTTCCAAGAAAGTTACAAGGACTTTAAAGAAAAGTTCTTCAAATTAATGGCGGTCCTCGATTTTTATCTTTTCTGGTTGGATAATGACGGGGAGCCGAAGTTCATCCTGTATTGGAATCAGGAGGTGTGGAGCATCCCTCTTAAACTGATTGAGAAAGAGAAACACCATCTCGATGACGATGAGGTTGAGTGTGTTCAATTCTTTGAAAGTGGTTCAGTAAGTTGGTTTGATTTCTTCAAAAGACGTGCTAGAAACGCCTGATGATGCGACTCTTTTGGCTATTCTAGGTAGTATAGTCTATTGTCTGCATTTAATCATATGCTCTGTATGATAATTTCTTATATGTTTTCCTTGTTCTCTGTCTCTTTATTTGTTTTGTAGGAAGTTTGGCTTCAATGGCGGAGTCAAGAAATGCTTTGGCAATTCTCGAAGCCTTGATGGCCAAGAATGTTGCTAGTCCCTCAAATTTCCCCGTGGTTGTTGCTCTGGCTTCTTCACCCCACCAGCTGAGATTCTAGTGATTGAAGGGGAACCCGTTACGTTGAAATATTTCTACGCAATTTGAATTATGTTTAAATATTTTACGTGATTTGAACTATTGTTAAAAAATCACTACGTGATTGAAAAGTGATAGAATATTTTTACGTGATTGTGAAAATGACGGAAAATCGTTATGTGATTTGGAAAGTGTTTTAAATATTTTGAGAATGATGGAAAATGATTTACGCGACTTAAAAGAATGATTTTTAAGATACGCGATTTTGAAACAGTGAAAAAATACTATGTGATTTGAAAAACGTATATTTTTATGCGATTGAGAATAATGTTGAAAAATTAGTATGTGGTTTAAAAGTGCAACAGAAGAGTTGCGGTATTTTGAAAACGTAACAGAAATGTTACTGTATTATGAAAACGTAACAGAAGTGTTACGGTATTATGAAAATATAACTAAAATGTTTTGGAATTGTGAAAACGTAACGAAAATGTTGCGCAATTTTGTGAAAACACGACGAAAGTGTTTTATAACGATGAAAATGTGATAATATGATTTTCGCTGTTGAAAATACAGTATGAATACTATTGAACCAGTGTCCATACACTGTTTGTGAAAATGACAAGTTTTGCCTGTGATTGGCATTTGGTGCATTTTACATGCATTGGAAAGATATGTCTGTGATTGGCATTGGTGCATTATACATGCATTGGAAAAATATGCGTTGAGGCATATGATTACATTGAACAAATGAAATTGAAAAGAATTTGGCCCTTGTGGTTGGACTTGCACTGATATATTCGTGCATTGTATAAAGTATAGCTAATAAGCTATTTTGGCCCTTGTGGTTGAAGAGGGAATGAGAATTGATAGTGAGGTCTATGATGGATCTTGCGGGCGTCAAGGCGCGGCGGTCGACCAGTGGATATCTGTCTATGGGCTAAGGGTAGACCATATGCCACTTGGCGATGCAGTCCATTGCAACGCATTGATGATACCCGACAAGAACACGATTCTTTTCAACGACTGGGAGATTGTCTGTGGGCTTAGGTTGGGCAATTAACCAGAGCATTCTTCTCAAAATTGTGAAAACCTCCATGGAGTTATTTTTGAAAAACTGAGTCTATGTGCACATGCATGAATCTGAACATTTATATCTGTATGATATATTAATTGAGGAATATTTGCTATGACAACTGTTTTGAATACTTGGATTGATATATGATTGGATGATGATAGTTGATTAATATTGAATATATTATTGGAAGTCTGGTATGATATCCATGTATGATATTGTTGTTTGTGTTATCTTTGTGCTGCCATGTTGGTATTGGTGTAGGTGATCTCACCTCTTTGTTATGTTATCTTGCTGTGTCTGTATTGTTAAAATTAAACAATAGAAGGAATGAGTTGTCTTAGACATATCGGGAGATAGATATTCTGAGTTCGGAGACAACATCAGAGAATGACTATTCCAGAGTCGAGAGCGTGCAGTGTTGACAAGGAATAGATGTATGATGCATCAAGAGGAATACAAAAAGAAATAAGTATGTTAAGTTTTCTCATTAGTATTGTACCGTGCTATTAAGTAGGACACGTCATAGGGTTTGCTACTGTTAAAAAAAAAAGTCTGTTAGTTTTATATTTCTCTTTAAATTGTTAAATATTGATTGGTGTCAGTATTGTATATTAATCAGTAAAGAAAAAATTTTGAAACCCACCTTTTATAACTGAAACCTTTTATGAACTTCTTTTAAGATTTTGAGTCAGGAGTCAGACATGTGATACCCTAGGGAGGGTGTTACAATTTAAACAAGATTGATAAGGAAGACCTCAACATGGAGTTTACATAAAAATGAGGCTAAAGCCTTCCAACAATGCATCACAATAAGGACAAAGCCATCAATAATACATCGAGGTAGGGCACAAATAACAACATTCTATGGAGTTATCAACGGTCTCCCTAAAAATTAGTGGGGAGCAGTTTTAGAATGTCGTTGACCAGGTTCAGCTCTTCAATCTCGGGGTGGCCTTGGAATTGGATAAGTTATGTAACACCCACCTTAGGGTATCACATTTCAGACCAACTCCTCTTATATTCTTTACCCAAGTTATAAAATGTTTAATATTATCTAGAATACAGGTTTATAAAATTCTTTTTTCGCGAATAACACAAATTTACCAAATTAAAGTAACACAAGATACAAAAATAGAATAACATATATCCCTTGTACATATCATAGAATATTAATATTTTCATTACATAAACCATATAAAACTCGACCTGGCCCAAGTTCACAATCTCCAAAAACAAAATCCTTCTCCAAGACAGATTCCCTAACTAAGAATGTCTCGCTACTTATGCAACCTTAAATCACCACAATACGCTAGATACTCAGAGTCCCAATGAACACCAAGCAGCAGCGCCTTCAAGAAACTATAGTATAAAGAAACCTAGCTGATCCCTCCTTGCTGCCATCGCAGTCTTTGCTGACATAAGAATAAAATAGAAATAGATAGAACAATACAGCAAAGAGGTGAGATCCCCTACATCGCATACCAATATAGCAGCAAGAGAACGGCAAACATTCCAACACAGTTCAACTTACAATATAACAATAACATATTTAATAAGTAAATAATCCAATAACTTGTATCACAATATGATGCATAATGATAACACCACAATAATATTACATTACAATAATATTATATCACAATAATGTAAATGCTAATTATGCATATGCACGATGTGTATGTTGACCATCCTTTTCCACAATGAAACCAGTTCCTACTATTCCATGGAACTATACTCAAATTAAGAGATGAACGCTCCAAAAGATCTGTTCCCCCTAAAAAGGCAGTCTATGGACCATGAAAAACAATAGTGTCATCGGGGCTGTCAGTGCGTTGCAAACGGTTTATATCGCGGCCAGGGGTATATATATATGGTGCTCAATCAGCACTCGTGATACCATCATACCATGAAGCGAATCACCGCGCACTGACCTCCCCCCAGGATCTATTAAGATCCCATTATCCTATAAGTTCTCGTCCACTCTTTAGGCATAAAATGCCACAACAACCATCAACTGTACAATGCTTTTCCATACATGATGTATGATGCAACACATACAAATCATATTTTATCGTATTTTACATATACCCACCACATTCTTGGCTGTATCATTTTCCAACATAATGGGGCCCACCACTACAGCCCGACAACTAACTGCTGTAATTTCCAATCACGTAAACATTTTATCATGTTTTTGAAATCACGTAACATTTTTCAAACGTTTTCAAATTACGTAAATATTTTCCATTGTTTTCGCAATCGCGTAAATAATTTTCAAACGTTTTCTAAATCACGTAAATATTTTCAAATATTTTTAAATTGTTTTCTCAATCGCGTAATTTAAAAATCATTATTTTAAATACGCATAAGATTTTTCTACTATTTTTCACTGTATAAAATATTTCTTGACATTTTAAATTAAACTCTGAAACTTTCCAAACTTTAAAAATATTATTTGGACATCATTTTCCATTTTTCTTATAAAAACTACTCTAAGTAATAATTTCTAACGTTTTTCTCAAAATTTGCATTATTCGATTTTAATAAAATCTTCTACTATTACCTTTACTAAAATCTTTTTCAATAAAATAATTTGAGTTCTAAATCACTTTCAAGACTTATTATCCATTATCATGACTAAAATCACGTTTATCTAACAAAAACTTTATTCTATAAAATATTTGAATTCTCAAATCGCCTTTAAATCTCCTTTTTCATTTCAAAATTCACTAAATTGAGTTCTTGTTAATAAATCCTTCAAAACTACCCTTAAGATAATATTTTTTATCTAAAACACCAATTCTTGGCATGTTGGCCGAAAATCAATTTATTTTCCATAACCAAATATTTATTCATTTCCTATCTCATTTTCCTTTGAGTGTGTTTGGAATGAAAAAAAATGGGAAATGATTTGATTTGTAAATCAAATTTCATTAAATTTTGTGTTTGAAATGTTTAAAAATAAAAAATGATTTGATTTCTAAAATCTCATGGATTTCATTCCTTTTGTTTTAGAAATTCTATCAATTTTGATAGGATTTATTAGGATTTGATTTGATTTGCAATAAATAGACTATTTTACCCTTAGTAACTACCTCTAACAACCTTTCATAGGGGTTAAAATGTAAAATAATAAAATCAAATCAAATCACTTCTCATTTTAATGAATTCCAAACACAAAATTTGATTTCTAAATCAATTCAAATCCTATTTTTTTAAAAAAGGTTTCAAATACAAAATTTGATTTTTAAATCAAATCAATTCAATTCAAATCAAATCAAATCAAATCATTTCCTATTTTTATTCATTCCAAACACAACCTTTGTAAAAATCTTTAATCCAATTACTTGTTACTTAACCATCTAAAATCCACACTTAGTAAAATATTTCCAACGATTCGTTCCAAAATCCTCATGGAAACCGTGTACCTCTTAGTTCTTAGAAAACAACATAGTTTTCCTTTCCATGTGATTCTTATCAAATGCCACATGATTTTCACATATTCATGCTTTCATGCTTGCTATTAAAGTAATAAAATCATATTAATCATTCAATAACAATCTAATTAAAATCATAACATCCCACATATAAATCATACTTAATTATCAAAGTAATAGAATCACATATAATCAAAAAGCAACCATGGTAATTTCATGCATACAATCAACATCATATAGTTATACACAATCAAACACACAAACACTAATAACCACACAAGTCGAATGAATAAATCCTCACATGGATTTTCTACTCATAAACACAAACAAATCCATTCCCTCACCACCACATATGGCCGATGAGGTTACTCTCCCTCTTACCTTGATTGATGCCTCCTAGCTCCTTGTAGAACTCTCTTTGTGTCAATTTTTCACCACCAAGTAGATCTTAGAATCAAAACAAACACATAAAAGTTAGTATCTAAGGCTTGATTAAGATGACCATAGTTCAAACATGGTCTTAGGATTTCCAAGAGTCAAGTAAGAAATCAAGTTTCAAGATCTTTACCTTGAAACCCTAGAACTTAAATCCAAGAATCAAGCTTGAAGATGATAGAATTAGGTCTTGATCACAACATGAAAGTTGCTTAGAATGATGTTTAAGATCAAGTGATGTGATTAGATAGAATTATGAGTGATTGGAAGGCAAGTTTAGAGAGTGAGGCCGAGCCACCCATGGAGAAAAGGTAAGAGCTTTTGTGTTCTTTGCTTGATAGGAAGGTGAAGATGAATGAATCTTGAGAAGTTCACTACATGAAAGTGTCTTGGATTAATGAGAGGATTCAAGATATATGGTTGGTGTAAATTATTGAAGGTTGGAGAATGGTATAAGGTAGAGAGACCGTAAGCTTTGGGAGAGGAAATGGAGAGAATTTCTTTGTATTAAACTTTGCAAGAGAAGGTGAAAACTTTGAAATGTGATAGAAAATTCAACTTTGGCCATCTTGAAGACTTAATGGCCGTAGGACATGTTGAGAGAAAAATGAGAGAGAATTATTTTATTTGATAGCTTTGTGATAGCCTTTGCTTTTCTTTGATAAGAATGAAAGAAAAGTTGATAGGAAAGATTAAGTATAGAAATTCATTGCATGACCATAGGTTACATGTGCAAAGCCACCAAAATTGACTAAGCTTTGCATTAAAAGATGATAACTTTAAGATGTGATAGAAATGAAGTGAAATGTCTTCTTTCACAAATGCATGGCCGTGTAGTGCATAGGAAAAAAGCTTAAGACTTGATAAACATTATAGAAACATTTGCACATGGTCTCATATGGCCTTGGTCTTCATGTAGTCATCCTTTAGTCATAAGAAAATTCAAGAACATGCTAGAATTAGCATAGGTCTTCAACATACAAAAGTCTTAGAATGATATATAAGCTTAGGAAATAAAGTAATGCCCCTTTTTCTTAACTTGCGAAGAAGGAACGCCACACCATAGTGAATTAAAACATGAACAAAATAAAAATGCGAAAAGATATAATTTTGTTAATTTATTTAGACCCCGTTTGTATATGTTGTTAGAGTAAACAATTTCCATCTTGATAGCGAAATAATTAAACATTGAAATACGTGCTACATTTTTTTTACTTTTAAATAACGGTAAAAAGATAATAATAATTACAGATACAATAAAATTGACACAAAATTTAAAATCATACATTCACAATTCATATATATATATATATATATATATATATATATATATATATATATATATATATATATTATATGCATCAGCCTGTTTAATTACAACATGGATTACAAAAAGCAAAAGATGTACCCACCCGAAAGATACAAATATACACCCAATAAATACGACAAAACATGAGGCTTCCCCAAAAGATAAACGGTTAGCCATCAGTAGCCACTGACAGTATCGGCCTCTACGATTGACAAGAAGGGACTGTAGCCGGGTCATCCTCAGGGTCCTCTTCATCTGGTGAAATTGCCGTTAGAGTGACCAAATTTTGGGCAGAAGCCCGAGCAGTGGAGAGGAATGAATCCTCCTGTGGGGTGTAATATATATCATCCCACAAATCTCTAACTTGCAGGTAGAACTCTAGGTGGACAAAAGTAGTAAAATCAAAAACAGGCATGTCGTAGCGGCCCCATGCCAAAGAGACAGTCAGTTCCCCGTGATAAATGCACCGGTCAGTGCTTAGGTTGATGTGCCAGCAGTCGGCCCCTCCATGAAAGGTCATATGGGCATAGCCCAAAAATCGACGTGGATGCGATGACATCCTCAGCAAGCTCTAGTCTAGGTATAGCCTGAAGCCCAGAAACTCAAGTGTTTCCTTCTCCTCCTCACGAACGTCTTCTCAGAAGTATACAAATTAAACAAGAACATCGAAAATATAGAAAGAGGTGAGACACCTAGCTTTCAGTACCAAAATGGCAGCAAGAAAACAAACGGCGCTGGACGCCCACATATAAATACAGTTCATACATCCAATTACAGTAATAATTAAAATTAACAATAAGGGCAGAACAATAATAAATAACAATAAGTATCATTAATAACAGGCAGACAACATCAACATTTCCAACAGTCAGCAGTTCAAGCAGTTGAATAAATTTTATGGTAATAATAACTTATATTTTCCCACAATTACAAATGCTCATGCTTAATGAATTATGAGATTGACAGTTTACGATGCAAATGGTACCAAATTCCTACTCCATGGAGAAAACATAAACATTTTTCGGAGTGAATGATCAAGGAGTTATGCCAATATCTCATCAGCCTTAAAATATAGTGTGCTCATCTCACAAAAATAGTTGCGCAAATGGCTTATACATGGCACCTCAACAGTTGATCGTGATATAGGACAACGTCTCAGTCTGGATCGTTAGTGTGTTTGTATCGGTCTATCCCACTGCCCCAGTGGAGCTACCACTGTCTGATCTGAGACACTCGCACCCCGACGCCCCCAGGGCCAACCACTATGACCCTATGCTTAGTCTACTTGCACCCGCACATAGGTGTTATTCAAACTCCTAGGCATACATCGCCTTTTCAACAATGTCCAACGGACAACACATATGCATGACGATGCAATGTACATCATGTATGTTCATCAATGATACATTTATCATAAGATATACTGCAATAGCATATATATACATGGTTCAATGTCAACATGTCATAATTTCATCAAGTACACAACCAACAAGTACTTAGCTCACATAGGGTCTCACAAAAACATAGAATCAACTTTCAACATCAATATGTATTCATGGTTCATCAATTATCACAAGTCCACATTATGGATCATCATTTTCAAAGTCTTAAGCTTTGGTCAATTATGAAAATTTTAAGTTGAATAACCCTTCAAAACCGTGGCACTCTCAAGAGTTATTACTCAATTTAATTCTTCCACTTGATTATGGATTATGTATGTCTCTAAATTCTTAATCTCCAAAGATGCATCAAGGCATCATTTAAGCCCTAATTTTTCCCTAAAAACCATGGCCTTACTAGGTCATCAAGGTTTCAATTTCTTTCTATTTTATGCATTAGTTACTTAATACCTAATTACTTAGATTTTATTTCACACCAAATCAATCCAATCCCTTAGGATCTAAGGCCAAAACCATGGCCTCACCTTAGGGTATTAAACCCTTAAAATTTCCCATTCATTAATTTTAACATTATCATTCAACATTTAATCACATAAGCTTCATTTCGTTGTATACAAAAACCAACTTATATCCCTAAATTCTAGTCAAAACCGTGGCCTCACATTAGGGTAGGAAACTCCAAATTTTCCATTTAACAACCCTAACATGATCAAGCATTTTCAATTCATCCAACACATTCAAGATCACTATTCAAGCATTAATCCAATACAAGAATATATAAACATACAAAATCACCAAAACAAATTGAGCATACAAAGGTTCCCTCACGACCAATAATGGTTAAAGTGAGTAATCTCCCTCTTACCTAAAGGAAGAACACAAAAATGATCTCCTTCTTGTTCCTTGAAGGTTTCGATTTTGGGGTCCAAGAACCCTTGAAATTTCAATCATCAAAAATCAACATCAAGCATGGCAAAAGAAGGATCTTTGGTCTCCAATGAGACCATAAAGCACGAAAATGAAAAGAAAGAAGAAGGAAAATAGAAACTTTACCTTAAAGCTTAAAGCTTTGCCTTAGAAGACAATGGAGGTGGAGATAGATTTTGAAGAAAATTTCTAAAGAGGAAATGTAGAGGAGGTTGAGGTGAGTATGGAAATGGTGTTTATGAAGAGAAAAGTGAAGAGAAATGGTCCTAATGGGGGCTGCAATTTTCGTAGGGAAGAAGGAGAAGAAGAGAGAAGGAAGAGAAAATGAAGAAGAAGTTAGGGAGAGAAAGTGTTGTAGGAAAATGAGTAAAATGTGATTAAGTGAATTAAGTGGAAGAGCAAAATTTTGCCCTCCTTGGACAATGGGTGCCGCAACAATAGAGAGAGAGAAGGGGAGGGAATGGCTTCCCCAACAAGCCAAGGGCATCTTGGTCTTTTGGTGGTTAAAGCTTCTCAAAGAAGCTTTGATTAAAATACAATAAATTTGAATTAAAGTGGATTTGATTATACTTAAAGTAGATTACATTAGGATAATGTGATAAGGTTTTAATACATGTTATTATCCAATGGATAATTGTTATAGTTGACAGAAGTCAGTATTAATTGTCCGACGGATAAAATTTACACAATGATTTATTATTTTATCTATAAAAATTTCTTGAAAAACATGAAATCTCGTAAACCATGTTCAGTCTCAGGCTTAGTAAGATCCCCCGTTGACGTTTCCACATATCAAGGTTCTCGGGAAAAATATCTTATTTTTCCGGCTCTGCTCAGTTTGCACGCAAAATGAGAAATAATATTAAAATATTTTACGTCCCTAGAAAAATTCTCAAAAATCACAAATATTAGAAAATGAATATTTATCATAAAATAAATAAAATTTGGGGTGTTACAACTCTCCCCAACAAATATGAATTTCATCCTCGAAATTTCTATACCTTAAAATCACTCTGGGTATTGCTCCTTCATTTTGTCCTCCAGTTCCTATGTCGCATCTCCAGTTGCTTCGTTCTAGATCACTTTTACCAATGGTATGTCTTTCCCTCTGAGTTGCTTCATTCTCTTATCCTCAAACCTTACAGGAGTTATTTCATAAGTCAAGTTTTCCTTTAATTGTACTAAATTAGGCACTATGACATAGTCAGGACTGGGAATGTATTTTCGAAGTTGTGACACATGAAAAACATTGTGGAGATTTGAAAGAAAAGGTGGTAAAGCTATTTGGTAAGCAACAGGACCTATTCGACGAAGAATTTGATAAGGTCTAAGGAATTTTGAAGTGAACTTTCTAGATTTGAGAACTCGACCGACCTCAGTCGTAGGCGTGGCTTTCAGGAACACATGCTCTCCTTCCTCAAATTCAAGAGGTTTCCTTCTTTTGTCCGTATAACTCTTTTGTCGACTTTGAGCCATTCTCATCTTCTCCCGAATCATCTTGACCTTCTCAGTTGTCTGCTGAATAAGATCAAGTCCAATGGTAAGTCGCTCTCCATCTTGGTACCAACATAAGGGTGTTCGGCACCTTCTCCCGTATAGAGCCTCATAGGGAGCCATCCCTATGCTTGAATGGTAACTGTTGTTGTAGGTAAATTCTACCAATGGTAAAATTTCATCCCAACTTCCAGTCTGCTCTATAGCACAAGCTCTCAGCAAATCTTCCAAGGATTGAATTGTTCTCTCTGATTGACTGTCCATCTGCGGATGGAAGGCAGAACTCAAACATAGGCACACCATGTATATGGTGAAATTGCCATTGGAGCGATCATTAATAACAGGCAGACAACATCAACATTTCCAACAGTCAGCAGTTCAAGCAGCTGAATAAATTTTATGGAAATAATAATAGATATTTTCCCACAATTATAAATGCTCATGCTCAATGAATTATGAGACTGACAATTTACGATGCAAATGGTACCAAATTCCTACTCCATGGAGCTAAACATAAACATTTTTCAGAGTGAATGATCAAGGAGTTATGCCAGTATCTCATCAGCCTTAAAAAAATAGTATGCTCATCTCATAAAAATAGGTGTGCAAATGGCTTATACATGGCACCTCAAGTTGATCGCGATATAGGACAGCGCCTCAGTCTGGATCATCGGTGTGTTTGCATCAGTCTATGCCACTACCCCAGTGAAGCTACCACTGCCTATTGTGAGACATTCGTACCCCGACACCCCTAGGGCCAATCATTATGACCCTACGCTTAGTCTACTCGCACCCGCACATAGGTGTTATTCAAACTCTTAGGCATACATTGCCTTTTCAATAATGTGCAACGGACAACACATATGCATGGCGATGCAATGTACATCATGTATGTTCATCAATGATACATTTATCATAAGATATACCGCAATGGCATATATATACATGGTTCAATGTCAACATGTCATAATTTCATCAAGTACACAACCAATAAGTACTTAGCCCACATTGGGTCTCACAATAACATAGAATCAACTTTCAACATCAATATGTATTCGTGGTTCATCAATTATCACAATTCCACATTATGGATCCTCATTTTCAAAGTCTTAAGCTTTGGTCAATTATGAAAATTTTAAGTTGAATAACCCTTCAAAACCGTGGCACTCTCAAGAGTTATTACTTAATTTAATTCTTCCACTTGATTATGGATTATGCATGTCTCTAAATTCTTAATATCTAATATAACACCCCAAAATTTACTTATTTTATTATAAATATCCATTTTATAATATTTGTGATTTTTTGGAATTTTTCTGGAATTATTCCGAAAACGTCGAATATTTTAATATTATTCCTTATTTTGCGTGCAAATTGAGCAGAGCCAAGAAAATGAAATATTTTCCCGAGAACCTTGATCTGTGGAAACGTCGAAGAGGGATCTTATTAAACACGAGGCTGGACACGGTTTCTGAGGTTTCACATTTTTTGAGAAATTTTAACAGATAAAATAATAATCGTTGTGTAAATTTTATCTGTCAGATAAATTAATACTGACTTTGGTCAACTGTAACAATTGTCTGCTAAATAATAACATGTATTAAAAACCTTATCTTATTATCCAAAATCTATTTTTTGTCAAATCCATTAGCTTTATTTTCAAAAGAAAGATTGAATTAATTTAAGCTTGTCATAGGAAGCTTCCTAGAAATTTCCCAACTAATTCATTTCTCTCTCTTGCCTCCCCACACTCCTACGGCAGAGGCCATTTGTGAGAGCCAAATATTCACTCTCATATTTTCACTTTTACTATCTCACTCCCTCATTTCAAACACATAACACTTTTCACTATTTTTCTCCTCATTTTCTTCTCTTCTTCTTCCTTCTCCACCGTACACCCACCTATTGGAGACAATCTCTATGATTTGCTGAATCAATCATATTCCTAGCTTTCCTCCATCATTCCAAGACCATTTTCTTTAGTGGTCATCCTTTGGTTCTTCTTCTTCTTCCATTTTCCACCATTGAGGCTAAAGCTTGGAGCTTTTGAGGTAAAGTCTTCACCTTTCTTCCATTTTCTCCTCATTTTCGTTTTCCTTGGTCACCTATGTGACGAAGAACTCATCTTTCCATGGTTTGAGTGGACATTGTGGAAGTCACTCATGTTGGTGTCTTCTTGAAGGTAAAAACGAAAATCAAGAACAAGAAGGGACTAGCATCCTTGTGTTGTAACATCCTAACTTTTGGATAAATGACAATTTTGTCCTGATTGTATTGTTTTTTGTTTTTCTGTGTGTTATATAATTAATTTGACTGTTTCATAACTGTATTTGACTGTTGTGTGTGATTTACTCTGAGTCAAGAAAATAATAATTTTCGGGCTGGGAAAAATCTTATTTTAATTATTTGAAGCTAGGCGATCTTACTAAACCCAATTCCAAATGATACGTGTATCAATCTTTTAATTTTTAGAATTTATCTGTACAATAAAATAATTTTATATTTTTATAATATTATTTTATTAGTCAGTACAAATAAAATGACCATGGACCCGAAAAAGTCTGTGGGACTCACAATTGGTTTGCGAGACCCACGTTTAGAAAAAGTAGTCAACGTTGATGGCTTGATTTATTTTTAAGCCAATAGGAATTAGTCAACAAAGAGGGCTTGACTTGATTTGCACCATTGGATGAGAAGGTTTAGTTTTGAATATCAACCGTTGATCTAATCAATGGTTGTAAAGATAAGCTTAATAAGGAAGGCTTTGGATATCCACTGTTGATTTAATGTACGATGGAGATTGGTCTCACAAAATGGCTAGAATCATTTATGATCATTGGATGGGAAGTATGTAGAGAAGATCTTGACCCTCTATTTTTTAAAGATACATCTAATGGCTAGGATTTCATGGAGAAGAGATCTAATGGCTTAGATTTGATCATATCATTTGGAAGCTTCTACCTAATATCAACCATTGATTTAATCAAATGGCTCTTGAAGCTTAGTTACAAGAATTCTAATTAATTAGTAATGTAACTAATTTCCCTAATTAAGTTAGATTAAGTGTGCATAGAAACTTAATGGGATTAGTAACTTAGTTAGTATCCTATGACCACCATTAGGGTAGAACCTTCAAGAACATGTGACTAAGGCTTAAATGAGCCAATTAGAGGCAAGCTTAGGGGAGAAGCCTTTGCATGTGAACCCTTGATGCAAGTTAAGGCTAGGATGGAGTCTTGGAAGGTCAAACAAGGTGGCCACCTCCTCTTGGATGAACTCCACGGCCATGCACCCATTAGGAGACCATTTCACTTCATTCATCATCTTTGCTATCACAAAATCTCTCTTCTCTCTCTTCAAGAACAATAACTCACCATTGTTGTTTCTTTGAGGACCATTCGGCCAAACACTCTACACCACCATCCACCCATCTGAAATTTTATCCAACCTTATTTCTCAACTCTAAACACCATTCTAAGAACATCTCTAGTTGAGAGTTCTTCCAAAATCTTTCATCTTAAGCTTGGAAAATTGCTTTAGAGATTTTTCCTATAAGGTGAAATTCCTTGTTTTTCATTTCTAACTTCATTTCCAAGGTTCTAAGCCATGATTGATCCATGGTTTATGTTTTTCTCCTATGGTTATAACTTGTGAAAATTTATTTGAGCATGTTAGGTTTCTTTGGAGGAGATCACGAAATCATCTAGGAAGGAGAGAAAAAGATTTTATCTTCCTTAGAGGTAAGAGGGAGATTTAATCTCATCAACCATGTGTGGTGATGAGAAAATGGATTGTATGTATGGGAAGAATCCATAAGGATTCACTTGTTTGATTGTTTAAATGTTTTCCTATTTGTGTTTGATATTATTTGTATGCATGTCTATAAGCTTTAAAAAATATTGCATGTGTTGATATATGCATGATTATTAATTAGGATGTGAATAATATGTAAGGTTTGCATGAGTGTTCCAAAGAACACACCTATGAAGCTTTCGGCTTCAACAAGAAAAAGAGAACCAAAATGTTCTCAACCATTTTCTAAAGGAAGGATTTAATGGAATTAGGTAAATTAATGAATTCCAAAATAATTTAGAAGATAGAAAATGATCCAAAGATCAAATGCCAAGATTTTATTAATTTCGGCCAACATGCCTTGTAAATGTGTAATCAATCCAAAACTCATTTTCTAAAGTGTAGATTTGATGTTTACCTAAAAAGAACACATTGGTAATGAATTTTTAAGAATTAAAGAAGTAAACTAATTTTATTAAAAATATAGTATAGAAGAAAAATAAACAAAACTCTTGAAAAATACTTACCTTTGATTTTTAAAGTATAACTTAAATTTTCAAAGTGTATTTAGTAGTAATAAACTAAACAAAAGAATTTTAGAGGAAAAAAAGTAGAAAGCTCATTTTTAATAGATTTTATAGACAAAATACTTGTCAAAAATTTATTAGAAACGGACAAATAAAAGAGAACATTTTATAAAATATTTATAACATAAGGAAAATATTCTACGTAGTTTTAAAGTATAAGAAATAGCTTACGTAATTTTAAAATAGAGATTTTAAAGTTTTTTGATCAAGAAAACGATTTAAAAATCTTACGCAATTAAGAAAACGATTTAAAAATATTACGTAAATTTAAAAACAGCAAAATATATTTACGCGATTTAAAAATGTTTGTAAAAATGATGAAATTGTGAAAATGCGATAAAATTTCTATGCGATTAATTGGAATAGTAAGTTTTGCTGTCGGACCAAAGTGATGGACCCAGACATGTGGAGATATGGTACTGTCAAGTGGTGATATACTATACATTGGAATTTTGAGGTTAAGGGTATTTTTGTAAATATGATAATATTTTTAAACTAAGGGTAATTTGATAATTATTATTTTATTCAAGCATTGAGTTGTGCCAATTTGGTTGATATTGGCGATTGATTGACGAGGCGAATTACACCATGTTGTTAGTGTGATAAGCGTAGTGTGGTTCATCTTGTGTGGACTTGGAGGCATTAGTGTGCGGAGTATTCCACATATGGACAGTTAGTTGCTCCTCTGGGTCGTGGTAACTGGCAACACACTAATGATCTCGACACGCACTATACTTAATCAAGATCTTGTAAAGACTGTTTAGTACAATGCTTGTAGTATACGACATTGGACTGTGTGCTACTACACGACATTGGATTGTGGGCTATAGACACGACGTTAGACAGTGGAATAGTTTGGTTGGGCAGCCTAAAGTACTGATAGATTTTTACGGGTCATTCTCTCTGATGTCTGTGTCTAGCTCCATGGAGTAGGAATGAGTCGTACTGTATTTGCATATGTCTCATGCATCATAATATTATTAATTGTGATATTATAGATTACTATTATATTAAAATTCTTGTGTTAAATTATGTTACTGTTTATGATGTTATGGTACGCTTTGTTTTATTAAATTGTGATATCTGTTGTATTATCGTTTTCTTATTTGCCATGTTGGTATTGATGTATGATTATCTCACCTCTCTATATGTATTGTTTCTGTATTATTAATTATGTTATAAAAGAGTTTGAGGAAGAGGAACAACCTCTAGATTGTGTGTATCCTGAGGAGCAGCAGCAGCAGCAGACGGGGGATCAGTTCGATGAGTGCGAACCTTCCGATCATCCATATCTTTTAGACTGACTTGTGAGTATGGCGTTGCCAGGATTTCTTGGTTTTGTGAGACTAGAGTTCCATGGAGGCTTGGAGGCCTAGCAACTGCGAGAGGATCGAGGATCGGTGATCTACTTGGGACGTCTGATTGTGTCCCTACGAGGAGAGTTTGATGCTGAGCCTGTCTTTACTACGACTTTATACCTACATCTGGAGATGTCGTTGGATCTGAGGCATCATTGGGGAGGACTTTTTCGCGTACCCAGTGAGATTAGCATAGTGTCAACAGCGTGGACTCCTGTCCGTAGAGCTGTGAGACATCCTGGATTTCTGTCGAAGTTTCATCTGAGAGTGATCCTTCAGAGGGTTAGGGATCTATGATGTGCACTTGGGCACTTTATGATGTTGTACTGTATAATAACTCTTTACTGCTTTATTTAAATATTTTGTAGTTGTAAATTATTTGCATAACTTAAAACAAAATTATATGTATATTATCTGTGCGATAACAGTTTGTTTTATTTCATGTTCTGTGTTATTTTATTTAAGGATATTATGTATAAAAAGAAAAATTTTATATCTCATATTAATTATGTATCAAATGTTTTGTAACTTGGGTAATATTTATTTATTTTATTTTATTGCATCATAAATGTGACATCCCTACAAGGGTGTTACATTAGTTGGTATCAGAGCCCAAGTTAGAGTCTTTTGGGGTTGTGGTTGGGTCTGTTTTTGCTGGTGTTGTGTGATTCTCTGAAATTTACTTCCGAAGGATGTATCTAACTTTGTTTTGTTATGATTGAAGAAAGAAGATGTCTGGCGGAAGAGGAACGCGCACGAATGTGAACCACAATGTGGACCCAATGATTGCAGCTACTGAAGCTATGCATCGGATGGCTGAAGTGATAACTCAGCAAAATCAGAGAGCAGCTCAACAGTAAGATGTTACTGCTGATGCCCTAAATTTATCTGAATTTAGGCGTAACAACCCGCCGCAGTTCTGAGGCGAGTTTAACCCTAAGAAGGTAAGTCTGTGGATACAAGACTTGTAAAAGATATTTGAAGGAATGGGATGCACCGATGATAAGAAGGTGACATATGCTACTTTTATGTTGAGAGAGGATGGTGAAAATTGGTGGAAAGGAACCCACTGATTATTACAGGCTAAAGGAACTGAAATCACGTGGGAGGTATTTTCTGAAGTATTTCTGGAGAAGTACTTTCCTGCCAGTGCTAGACATGCCAAGGAGATGGAATTTCTTGGTTTACGTCAAGGCAATATGACTGTCAATAAGTATGCTTCTAAATTTGAGAGCTTGTCTCAGTTCTCAGACTATGTTCAAGTCCAACAGAATGATGCATGGAGATGTCAAAAGTTTGAGGAAGGATTGAGGGTAGAATTGCGACGAGGAGTGCTACCCTTGAAGATAAATCAATTTCATGCTTTGGTGGATACTTGTGAACGACTCGAGGAGTTAGAGCCGTCACGGGATCTAAGGATCCATAATTTTGGACCAACGAGGTTTCAGAGAGGAGGTAGCAGCAACAATAGCCGGTTTCAGCGTAAGCCGTATTCGAGACCACCAGGAAATCAACCTCGACGTTCACCCGTTGGAGGAAGTTCTAGTGGTAATAGAGCTGGTCAGAAAGTGACGTTTACGCCAACAAGTTTCAAGTGTGGAAAGAGTGGCCATATCTCTAAGGATTGCTCAATCAGAGGGATAATCTATTTTAATTGTCGACAACCTGAACATGTATCTAGGGATTGTACTCAGCCGGAGAGGAAGCCTGCTGTGAGCAATGTTCGTGCTAATCAGCCGAGATCTAGAGGGCGAGTATATACCATGACTGGAACTGAAGCTTCTCAGTCTGAGGATCTTATTCAGGGGGAAGGTGCCATTGAAGGTAATCTTCTGACTGTGCTATATGATTCAGGTGCAACACATTCATTTATTGCATATGATTGTGTGGAACGATTGAAACTGCTTATGTCTTCTCTGAGCTTTCAATTGATTGTGTCTACACTAACTGCCAAGCCTGTAGTTACATCCAAGATATGTCTGAACTGTCCTGTTGTTATAAAGGATCGTGTGTTTTCGGTCAATTTGATTTGTTTACCTCTTGTGGAGATAGATGTAATATTAGGAATGGATTAGTTATCTTCTAATCATATCCTTATAGACTGTGCAAACAAAACCATAGTTTTTCCTAAGGAAGAAAGTTCTGGATTTTTTACTGTTGTTAAAGTCAAGTCATTGTTGAGAGATAGAGTGCAGGGATATAAGTTATTATCTTCTCTAGAAGTCAAAAGTGAGAAGGATGTGAATGCTATTCCTGTCGTCAATGAATTTCCAGAGATTTTCCTGATGATGTACCTAGTTTGCCACCGGAAAGGGAGATCGAGTTTTCTATCGATTTGGTACCAGGAGCAGATCCTATATCGATTGCACCGTATTGGATGTCGCCAGCGGAATTGGTAGAATTGAAAAAGCAATTAGAGGAACTGTTAGAGAAACAATTTGTGCGACCGAGTGTTTCACCGTGGGGAGCACCAGTGCTTCTAGTCAAGATTAAATGGTATAGCTTATAGGACTTAGGGTCTTTATGTAAGAAGCCTTATGGATATCTCAAATATGTTTTCAAATCTTTACAAATGGTTTTCACATGCTAAAATGTCCAACAAACAAGTTTTGAAAAGCTAGTTATGGTAATAGTTCAAAACTAGGAAAAATAGCCAAGTTTGAGTTTTGCAAAACTGATATTTAGTAACTATTTTGATCATAACTTTGAAAATACTTTGAGTTTTGTTATGAAACTTATTTCATATGAAAATAAACTCAAATATCTTTCCAATGAATTGTCATTTACTTTAAACGAATAAGAAATGAAGAAGTTATGACCATTTGCTTTAAACCATGAAATATAGTCAATTTTGAGTTTTGAAAAGCTGACCTTTGGTCATTCTTTTGATCACTTTCAAAATACTTTGGGTTTTGTTGTGAAACTTTTTCATTTGAAAATAGACTCAAAGATCTTTCCAATGACTGGTCATTTGCTTTAATCGAATAAGAAATGAAGAAGTTATGACCATTTAAAGTCAGTTTTTAAAACTAGAGTGGTTTATTCGAATAAGAGATGTGTTATTCGAATAAAACACCTAGAAAACGTTCCAGAATGCATTTTTAGTGATTTAGTCGAATAACCAAAGTGTTATTCGAATAACACGTTCCAGAAAACATTTCCTGGTGCGCAATAAGTGGATTTATTCGAATAAATGCTCCATTAATTGTACCCAACGGCTCCTTTGATCAAATACTCTATAAATACATGTCTTGGGTCATCTTTAATGGCTAACCAACAACTTGAAACATATTTTCTATTGCTCTAATCCAAGAATCAATCTTTTAATCTATTTGTGCTCTGTTTTTGTAAATATTTGAGATATCCTTGAAGAGCATTATAGAGCTTCAACTTGTGTAATCTACTCTAGTGAGAGTTCATCATTCAATCTCCATTTGATTTGTTGTAAAGAGGGTGAGGTATCCCTTAAAGGTTGTAAATGGTGAGGTATCCCTTGAAGTTGAGATTCAAGCACAAAGGGTGAGGTATCCTAAGGTGTGTTGAGTGCTCTAGTTTGTAAAGGTTTCAAGCACCCGTTCAAGCTTGAAGTGATAGTAGAAAATCTCTGGTGGTTTACTTGAGGATTGGACGTAGGCGACAAGTGGTTAGTGGCCGAAACAGGATAAATACTGTGTTTGCTTCTCTAAACTCTATCTCCTTTACATTTGTGCTTTAATTATATATGCTTGAGTTGAATTTGATATCTAGCTCATTTGTTTGATTTATCCTATAACCCAAGTGGTATTTGAGAAATTTCTAATAGTTGTACCTTTTCCGCTGCATGTGTTGATTGAAAATATTAAAATGCATAATTTTTCAAAGTTATTTTAAAAATTTGTAATCACCCAATTCACCTCCCTTCTTGGGTGATGGTTGCCATGACTAACACAATGATACTTAATTTTCAAATCAACAAGCAGCTCTTCGAACCCCTTGTCTTTCAACTGTGTTTTGCTATCCGTCACAATGGATTCCGGGACTCCAAACCTAGTAATAATGTGGCGCCAAGTAAACCTTTGGATTCGGGCAGAGGTGATAGTGACTAGGAGCTCTGCCTCAATCCATTTAGTGAAGTAGTCCATAGCTACCACCAATAATTTCAACTATCTAGGTGCTTAAGGGAACAGACCCAGAATATCTATACCCCACCTGTAGAATGGCCAGGGTACGGATGTCGTAGATAGTTCCTATGGTGGAGCATGATAATGGTTTGAGTGCCATTGGCATTTTTCACATACTTGGACATGCCCAAGAGAGTTGGCTTCCATTGTTAGCCAATAATATCTAGCCTTGAGTGCTTTTTAAATATAAAGATTTGTCTCCCAAGTGGTGTCCACAACTCCCTTCATGGACTTCAGCCAACACATATTCAGCTTTTTTTGGCGTGAGACATTTAAGGAGAGGCGAAGAGAATCCACGTCGGTATAACTGCCCATCATAGATGGTGTATTAGATTGTAATTTTGATTAACTTGGAGGCTCCATTCGAATCTTTAGGACGGACACTGGACTATAGGAATTCTATTATTAGTGTGATCCAAGTACGCTCTTGTCCTTCTACCTAGAAAATAGAAGTGTCCATGATGGAAGGTTATGAGAGGGTCTCCTGAATCACTAAATGGTTGTTACCCAGGCTCTTAGTGCTGGCCAAATTGGACAAGAGGTTGGCCCTTGAATTTTGTTCCTAGGGTATATGCTCCACCTTCACTACTTGGAAGCTTTTGAGGAGCCCTTGTACCCTCACTGGGTACTTCTGAAGGAGAGGCTCCTTAGCCTGGTAATCACCTTGAATCTGGGAGGTTACAAGTTTGGAGTCACTACAAAGTGTAATCTTTGTTGCTCCTAATTCTCTAGCCATTACCAGTCTGGTGATGCATGCTTCATATTCTTCCTGATTATTTGAAGTAGGGAATTCAAACCACAAGGAGTTCTCAATGGTTACTTATTCAGAATTTTCCAGAATTACCCCGACACTACTCCCTTTGGGGTTTGAGGAGCTGTTAACCAACATACTCTATGATATTCCCTCGGGATCACTGGGGTCTGAAGTAAGCTCAACAAGGAAGTCTGAGAGCCCTTGTGCCTTGATTGCTAACCTAGGCTCGTACACAATTCTAAACTTAGAAAGCTCGATGGACCAGGCAATCATTCTTCTTGCTAGGTATGATTTATATAGTATTTGGTAAATATGTTGATTTGTCCTTACCACCATAAGATGGCATTGGAAGTATTGTCTAAGTCTTCTGGCCATGATGACGAGGATGAATGCAAACCTTCTCTATTTTTTGATAATGGATAATGGAAGTACTGTTTATTTCTTGCATCAAGCTTAACATAAATGAGTCTTGGAAGTGTGTTAAGTTTGAGGAAGGATTGAGAGAGGACATCCAAAAAGTCATTCAACCATTTTAGATTCAGGACTTTGTAACTTTGGTAAACAAATGCCGGATAATAGAAGGGCATGACGGAAACCTTTTGTGGAGCAAAAGTCATTAAGCTTTCAAAAAAGGAAGCAATGTGATGAAAAGTTCAAGAATGGAGCCTCTAAACCTAGCTTTCCTCAAGAGAAAGGCAAGCAGGTTCAGAAGGAGTAACACCCTGATACCGTAATATTTTGACACCATAATGTAACACCCTAATACAATTATCATAAAATAACTAGAATATTTTAAGATAAAACGAATTAAGTATGTCACTTCCTAAAAATGCATAAAACATAAATCCATAACAACCTGTGTAGTTATTATAGAGAGTCAGGAATAAAAAAGATTATATATATAAATCAATGACTCAGAAGCCATACTGTAATACATAAACTTTTACAAACTAAAAGCAAAGTAAATAAATATAAGCTAATACATAAAGAAACGAAATAACTAAAACTAAATCTTTTTGTAACACCCTATTGGGGATGTCACATTTCTGAATAAATATAATAAACATTACCCAAGTTATAAAACGTTTAGCACATATATAATAATATGAGTTGTATTTTTTTTTCTTTTTATACATTATATCATTAAATAAAATAGATAATACATGAAATAAAACAAACTATTAAACACACATCATAATGTACATATGATTTTTATCTTAAGTGTACAAATAATTTACAAACTACAAATATTTAATAAAGCAGTAAAAAGTTTGATATCACACTACATACAAACTAGCCCAAGTATACATCTAGGAATTCTAATCCTCCTCCGATGGATCGTCGGATGACAGAAATCTCGGATGTCTCGCAGCTCTACGGATAGGAGTTCGTGCTGTCGATACATTACTAATCTCGCTGGGGGCATGAAAACGTCCTCCCTAATAATGCCTAATAGTCAAAGGCATCTCAAGATGTAAATAAAAAGCAGTAGTATCAGTGCTCCATCAAACTCTCTCCGAAGGGACACAGTTAGACGCCCCACATAAACGACCAACCCTCTGTCTTCACGTAGACGTCAGGCCTCAGAACCCCCGTGAAACTCAAGTCTCATAAACCCCAAAAACTCAGGCAATGCCATAACCACTAAATCAATCCAAATGGTAAGGATGATCTAGAGGTTTGTCTTACTCAAACTGGTCGCTTAGATGCTGCTCCTCTAAATACTGACAATCTAGAGGCTGCTCCTCTTCCTCTTCCTCAAACTCTTTACGGAACATAAATAATAATACAGAAAATGTACACAAAAAGGTGAGACAATCTACATCACTACCAGCATGGCAGCACAAAAAAAGATAGTACATACAGATATAATAATTAATACAATAATTCATATTATCACATCATGCATAATATCTCAAATTACTGTAAATTATCACATTATGATGCAGACCATATATGCAAATGTACACAGACTCATTCCTACTCCATGGAGCTAAACACAAACATCAGAGAGAATAATCTGGAAGATCTATCTGTACCTCATGCTACCCAACCAACTATTACATAGTCAAACGTTGTGTAAATAGCACATAGTCAAATCGTCATGTAACTAGTACACAGTCAAGATGTCATGTACAACAGGCATTGTACTAGACAGTCTCCACAATATCTTGATTAAGAATAGTGCTTGTCGAGATTGTTAGTGTGTTGCCTGTTACCACGGCCCAGAGGAGCTACCAACTGTCCACATATGGAATCCTCTGCATGTGACAT
Source organism: Ormosia emarginata (assembly GCA_029884605.1). Classification (NCBI taxonomy): domain Eukaryota; kingdom Viridiplantae; phylum Streptophyta; class Magnoliopsida; order Fabales; family Fabaceae; genus Ormosia; species Ormosia emarginata. The sequence continues at coordinate 16,288,877 of JAQQTP010000074.1, read as the reverse complement.
CCCGAAAAATATCTGTTTAAGTATAAATGATCGTTTTATATTATTCTTGATTTTTAGGAATTTTCCTAGAATTTTTCGGAAACGACGAATATTTTAATATATTCTTCGTTTTGCGTGCACACTGAGCTGAGAATTGCTGAGGTCAGTGAAACACTCCGGAAATCAATTATTTCACTACCAATAGTCATTTTCTAATATTTGTGAATTATGTGAATTTTTTTGGAATTTTCTGGAAACGTCGAATATTTTAATATATTCTTCATTTTGCGTGTGCGCTGTGTAGACCCAAGAAGATGCGATGTCTTCCCTGTGGCTGGTAAACTCTAAATTGTGGACTTGTCGACGGGGGATCTTACTAAACCCGAGGCCGGGCACAATTTACGAAGTTTACGTTTTACGAGATTTTACCCGATGAATGAAATCGCGGTATTGTAAAATCACCTGATGAATAATGAAATATTATTTTCATCATCAATAACTCTTCTACACTGGAGGAAAAATAATACTGACAGTGTAAATATTCATCTGTGTTAGTGTACCGAATAGGAAACAACTTTACTTCCATTTTATCGAGAAACGTGTGAAGCTTCTCATGGAAGCTTAGAGGAAGCTTCTTGGAAATTTCCTCTTCCTCCTTCCCCATGCAAAGCAGCCCATTTCCCTCCTTTCTCTCCTTCATGCACGGCTGCATGGCAGCCCAAAGCAAGGAAATATTGCTTTTCCTTATTTCATTTTTATCACACAAATTCATTAATTATCAAAACACTTTCTCTCACTACCATTTCTTCTTCTTCCTTCTTCAACATTTTCTCTCCCTTCTCTCCACCATTGCTACGGCCAAGCTCTTCTTCCTCCTCATTCATCACAAATTTTCTTACAACCACACTCTCTTAACCCTCTTCCTCCCCTAGACATCCTTCTTGTTTGAAGCATCTTGAGATTCCACCATTTTCACAATTTATTCAAGCTCCAAGCTTTGAGCTTTTTGGGTAAGATTCAAGACTTCTCTTCTTTCTCCTCCATTTTCGTGGTCATAGTCTTCATGTTGGCCATCCATGGCTTATTTTCCAAGCCATTATGCTATTCTAACAAAGTCACCATTTTTAGGATTCTTGGAGCTCAAATCCGAAAATTCAAAGGAAGTTCTTGGTGTTCTTCTTTTGTTTTTCTTCACGTAGGTAAGAGGAAGACACTCCTCCTCAACCTCTCTTAGCATCTAGGAACCTTGTATGTGTATTGTTGTTGATTTTTGAATCTATGTATAAAGTTCTCTCATTTTATGTTGTTCTTGATGATAATGTATTTTGTTGGGTTTGTATGATTTGTTGATGTCTCTTGCATGATTTGGAGCTGTATTTGAGTATCTTGTTGATTAAATATGGTAATGATTGGTTTGGTTTGAGTTAAAGGACCTGAGAACTCTGTTTTCTGCAAGTTTACGCGTGGTAATCGATTACACGGGGTTTTTAATCGATTACCAAGCTCTTAAAGATACAAAATCGTGATTAAAATCTGTAATCGATTACATCTTGTGTGTAATCGACACGGATTCTGTTTAGCTTGTAATCGATTACAAGAATGGTGTAATCGATTACCAAGCCTCTGATGTCACGAAATGATGCTTCTGGGAATCACGTAATCGATTACAACTTGTGGGTAATCGATTACGGAGGTTCTGTCCGATTGGTAATCGATTACCACGACTGTGTAATCGATTACTAGGTCCTTGAAGTTACGAATTGAAGTTCTAGAAATCATGTAATCGATTACAATGATATTGTAATCGATTAAAGGGATTCTGTCTCGCTGGTAATCGATTACCAGGGTGATGTAATCGATTACCAGGACCCAAAAAATGAGATTTTTGAGCTGAAAATGATTGAGATTATGGTTCTTTGTCCTTTGTAACTCAAACATAACCTAAAAACTCTGAATTCAAGGATTTTACCTTACCTAAATATGATAGGAATATGTATTCATACCGATAGAGAAGAAATGATTTTGAAAATGGAATTCTTGGATTCATGTCATGGAAATTGTGGTATGTGTGTGATAAGGAATATATGTTGATGCTTATATTGGCCTATTGTGGCATGATATTGAATGGTATGAAATTGTGAATCATACGTGTCCATGCATAATGTCATATGCATTGTGAATGTCCTTGTGGACTATTGTAAGGCCAAGTTGCCTAGGAGATTGAACACACCTTAGTGCGAGTGCGAATAGACTAGTGTGGGTCTTGTTATGACCTTGGGGGCGTCGGGGTGCGGGTCCTCCACAATGGGTAGTTGGTAGCTCCTTTGCCTGTGGGGCAAACCGATGCAAACGCACCGACGATCCAGACTTGACACTGTCCTATATCGTGATCTAGTGTAGAATGTCTATACAATGCCATGATTGTGCACGAGAAAAATTATTGATAAGCACTGGCCTCGGCAGCCGAGTTACAGACATGTCTCCTGATCTTTCTCTCCGACTGTTTGAGTCTAGCTCCATGGAGTAGGAATTTGGGAAAGCATGCATGTGAGTCATGATATACATTGTCATTGTTAGTATTTATTTTTCCATATCCATGACTGTTTTGGTTATTACTAAGTTGAATATCTGCCTGGAATTGTTTATTTGCTTACGGTTGGAATTACTGCTTATTAGTTGAATATGTTATTCTGAATTACTATTTGGGCGCGTGGTGTTGTACTGTTTCTCGCTGCTATAATTGGTAATGATGGTAGGAAGTCTTACCTCTTTCTTGTATCTTTGTTATTTGCTATATGTGTGTATGTTGTGTTGATCGAAGACGACAGCAAGGAGGCGGAAGACCCCGATTTTCTCGGCTTCTGGCCCGAATGAGACTAGCTTCTACTGAGACGATGGCGGCACGTATGCGCGGATTTCTTGGTGATGTGCGTCTGACCTTCCTCGGAGGGCCAGAGTGTTGGCACATTAACTTGAATTCCGATCGCTGCGTCTACTTGGGAGATGTGTCGATCGCCCTAGCCTGGAGACGTCATGAGGCACCTGTCCTCACCTGCCACATCAGCCTGCGATTGGAGTTTTACTTGCCCATCAGAGAGATGTGGGGTGATCGTTACTACACCCCACAGGAGGACTCCTTTGATTCCACCACTCGGGCTCCGTCCCGTGCTTCTGTGGTTCCAATGGAGGTTTCCTCGGAAGAGGAAGATCCCGCTGAGGATCCTGACACGGTTCCTCCTCATCTGAGGGATTGATCTTGCTGGTGGCTACTGATGGCTGCCAGTGTTTCTATTTTGGGGGCCTGATGTATTACTTTTGGTGGGCTGTATATTTTGTATATGCATGATGGTTATATATGCATGATTTCCTTGGGGCAGGTATAGTTTTTGCTTTTTGGAGGTAGTCAGGCTTGTACCTAAATTACAGATGTGTTTAAAAGTTAATATATATATAAATGCACGTTATTCAGGTGGAAAATCTGTTGATTATTTTATTCCTTACCTTTCTTCTGCTTTCTGCATTATTACACAAAAAAAAAAGAAAAAAAAATATACCGCTATTTTCTCATGCATTACGGCATTAAACGCGTTAACTTTGATTAAATGAACCGGGTCTAAATTGTTTGATTATTTAATTTCCGCATTTTATTTTATTTGAAAATGTGACGTTCCCTCTCAAAAAGGGGCGTTACACCGCACACTACCGCCTCCAAGTTCACTCAATGAACTGCACTACGCCTATCACACGCACAACATAGTGTAATTCATCTCATCAGTCAATTGTCAATTTTAGCCAAATTGACACATCTCTCAATGCATGTATATGAACCATAATTACACAAATACCCTTATCAATATGAACCAAATATAATATGTCTCCACTTGACAGTACTATTTCTTAACATGTCTGGGTCCACCACTTTGGCCCGACAGTAAACTCACTGTTCCTTTTAGTCGCGTAAAAATTTAATCGCATTTTCACAATCGTGTCACCTTTTTCAAACGTTTTCAAATCGTGTAAGTATTTTTCAATGTTTTAAAAATCGCGTAGTGTTTTTAAATCATTTTCTCAATCGCGTAACGTTTTTAAATTGTTTTCTCAATCGGGTAGCTTAAAAATCATCATTTTAAATACGCGTAGGATATTTCTAATATTTTTCAACTACGTATAATATTTTCTTTACGTTCTAAATTATATTTTGAAAACTTTCTCCATTATTTATTTATTTTTAATTAATTTTGATAGCATTTCATCTAGAAAAATCCATTAAATGACATTTTCTACGTTTTCCTTTAAAAATTTCCTTTCTTATTCATAACCAATATTTACACCTTGATACTTGCTAACGCGCTTCAAAACCCAAAGGGTGAGCTCTACGTTAGTACTTTTCAAGCGTTCAATTTATTTCTCATCCACACTTAATTTCTCTAATTAAGTTTCTAATAAAAGGTTCATTTATTTTGTTTTTCCGAAATTCATTAAAATTGAGTTCTCTTTAGATTAATTCCTTAGTCTACACTTAAATAAAATAATTTTGGATCAAAGGTATAACAAATAGCATGTTGGCTGAAATTCAATGTATCCTTTATAAATCACCTTTATATTATTTTTCATTTTCTAAGTCATTGTAAAATTCATTAATCCAATTAAATCCATTAAGTCATTCTTTTAGAAAATGGTTGAGAACATTTTGGTTCTCTTGATTGTTGGTGAAGCCGTGAGCTTCCTTGTATTCTTTGGAACACTCATGCAAATCCTCACATGTTATTCACATCCTACACTAACTATCTTACATCTATGAACACATACCATATATTTTAAAGCTATAGACATACTAGCAAACATAATCAAAATCACAAATAGAAAAGACATTAAACAACCAAGTAAATGAATCCTTATGGATTCTTTGTAACATCCCGGGACTGCCTGTAGGATTGATGAGTGTCTCCATAAACTAACACGGGTCTTTTCAGCGTGCTTTGTCCTCACTCACACGCATCCTAGGAAACTTCCCAGGAGGTCACCCATCCCACAATTGCTCCAAGTCAAGCGAGCTTAATCATGGAGTTCTTATATTCTAGGCTCCCGAAAAGAAGTTGCAACTTGTTGATATAGCAACGCCTAATCAATTCCTTTAATCCATCCTCAACTATGCAGTCCCATACCTGCACAGTCTCTGAATCCCTCTCATTCCAGTGCATATTCAGTACATTCATAGGACCCTTCACCTAGAAGCCTGTTAGGAGCCGTTTTTTGTTCGTGCTTCTCTTACACTGGCGTCCACTCCCTGCCCTCGTCGGCCCCAGGATACCACATGCCCACTAACTTCTGCTTGGTTCATCCTCGAACCACACCGTACTGGGAGAGGTCCCATTTCTAATACCATCTGCAACATCCCGGGACTGCCTGTAGGATTGATGAGTGTCTCCACAAATAACACGGGTCTTTTTAGTGTGCTTTGTCCTCACTCACACGTATCCTAGGAAACTTCCCAGGAGGTCACACATCCCACAATTGCTCCAAGTCAAGCATGCTTAACTATGGAGTTCTTATGTTCTAGGCTCCCGAAAAGAAGTTGTAACTTGTTGATATGGCTACACCTAATCAATTCCTTTAAGTCATCCTCAACTATGTAGTCCCATACCTGCATAGTCTCTGAATCCCTCTCATTCCGGTGCGTATTCAGTTCATTCATGGGACCCTTCGCCTAGAAGCCTGTCAAGAGCCGCTCCTTGTCCGTGACAGTGTAACACCCCTTTTTCTTACCTCACGAAGAAGGAACGTCATACCATAATAATTTGAAACTTAAAACGGAATAAATTACAGAAAATAATAATGAGTTTAAACCTCATAAACCCGGTTCATTTTATAGATGTATAGGTTCCTTTCTAATTTGCATTATATTTTTTTTGTATTAGATTGCATTATTACCAAGTAGTGTCAAAAGAGTTAATTCAAAGGTTCTTTTCGTAGCGAGATGGTAATTAAAACGGTAGCAGTGAAAATCGACATAAAGTAAATCATGCATCCATACATAACATATATATATATATATATATATATATATATATATATATATATATATATATATATATATATGCAACAAATTTGTTTAATTACATCATGATTTACACAAAAAAGCAAAAGATGTACCCACCCGAGATGATACAAATATACACCCATCAAATATGGCAAAACGTCAGGCTCCCCCAAAACGATAAACGGTTAGCCATCAGTAGCCACCGACAGTATTAGCCCCTAAGACTGACGAGAAGGGACCGAAGTAGGGTCCTCCTTAGGGTCCTCCTCATCCGATGAAATTGCCATCAGAGCAACCGAGTTTCGGGCAGAAGCCCGAGCAGTGGAAAGGAAAGAGTCCTCTTGTGGAGTGTAATAAAGATCCTCCCACAAATCTCTAACAGGTAGGTAAAATTCCAGAAGAACAAAAGCAGTGAACTCGAAAACAGGCGTGTCATAGCGACCCCAAACTAGAGACACTGTTAGCTCCCCACGATAAACGCATCGATCCGTCTGCACATTTATATGCCAACAGTTGGGACCTCCATGAAAAATCACTTGAGTATAACCCAAAAATCGGCGTGGGCATGACGACATCCTCAGCAAGCTCTAATCGTAGTAGGGCCAGAAGCCAGGAAACTCAGGTGTTTCCTTTTCTTCACGAACGTCTTCTCAGGAGTGCATAGATAGACAGGAATATAGAAATACAGAAAGAGGTGAGACACCCAGCTTTCATTACCAATATGGTAGTAAGAAAACGGAACGGTGCTGGACGCCCACATAACAACACAATCCATGTATTCAATCACAGTAATAATAAAATTGGTAGTAAAAGCAGAACGACAGTAAATAATAGTAAGAATTAGAATAACAGGTAGATAGCAGCAATATCCCCAGCAATCAACAGTCTATAGATCAGATAATTATTGCAGTAGTAAGAACAAATATTTTCACAGTTATAAATGCTCATGCTCGATGGATTATGAGACTGACAATTCACAATGTGTATGGTACTAAGTTCCTACTCCATAGAGCTAGACACTAACATTTCGGGGAGAATGATCAAGGAGTCATGCCAGTATATTGTTAGCCTTAAAAATAGTGTGCTTTATCTCATAAAATATTTGTGCAAAATGGCTTATACATGGCACCTCAATAGTTGATCGTGATATAGGATAACGTCTCAGTCTGGATCGTCGATGTGTTTGCATCGGTCTATCCCACGGCCCTAGTGGAGCTACCACTATCTATTGTGAGACACCTGCACCCGGCGCCCCTAAGGTCAACCACTATGACCTTACGCTTAGTCTACTCGCACCCACACATAGGTGTTATTCAATCTCTTAGGCATACATTGCCCTTCCAATAATATCCAACGGACAACACAGATACATGACGACGCAATGTACATCATGTATGTTTATCAATGATACATTTATCATAAGGCATACCACAATGGCATGTGATCATTTCTCAATATCAACATTTCATAATTTTATCAAGTACTTTGTCCTACATAGGGACTCACAATAACATAGAACCAATTCCCAACAACAACATATATATACTTACGATTCATCAATTATCACAATTTCATATTATGGAATCCAACATTTCTAATGTCTTAAATTTTAATCAATTATGAGAATTTTAGGTTAAAGAACCCTTAAAAACCATGGCTCTCTTAAGAGTTATTAATCAATTTAATTCTTCCATCTCATTATGGATTATGTATATCTCTACGTCCTTAATTTCCAAAAATGCACCAAGGCATCATTTGAACCCAAAATTTTCTCTAAAAATCATGGCCTCCCTAGGTCTTCAAAGTTTCAATTTCTTTCCATTTTATGCATTAGTCACTTGATACCTAATCACTCAAATCTTATCTCACACAAAATCAATCTAATCCCTTAAAGTCCAAAGCCAAAACCGTGACCTCACATTAGTCTAGGAAACCCTCAAATTTTCTATTTATTAAACCTAACATTATTAAATATTCCAACACCCCCAATGCATTCAAAATCATCATTCAATCATCAACCTCAATCAAGAACACATAAATATGCAAAATTATCAAACAAAGTAAGCATTCAAATATGAATTTCTCCATCAACAACCACACAAAGGTCTCTTCACCACTAATAATGGTTGAAGTGAGTAATCTCCCTCTTACCTAAAGGAAGAACATGAAAATGGCCTCCTAGTTGCTTCTTGATGATTTCAGTTTTGGGGTCCAAAAACACTAGAAATTTCAAACACAAAGAATCAACACCAAGCTTTTGAAAAAGATAGATCCTTGGTCTCCAATGAGACCATGGAACACGAAAATGAAGAGAAGGAAGAGGAAAATGGAAACTTTACCTTAAAGTTTGAAGCTTGGTCTTGGAAGACAATGGAGGAGATGATGGATTTTGAAGAAACTCTTCAAATAGGAAGTGTAAAGGATGATGAGGGGAGCGTAGAAATGATGTTGGTGAGGTGAAAAAGTGAAAGAAAATGGTCACTAATGGGCTGCCAAAACTGTGAGGGAAGGAGAAGAAGAAGAGAGAAGATGGAGAGAAATGAAGATGAACTTGAAGAGAGAGAAAGTAATAGATGAAAATGTGATAATTTGAGTGAAAATGGGTTAAGTGTGAGAGCAAATTTTTGCTCCCCTTGGGCATGCATTGCCGCGGCAATGGGAGAGAGAGAAGGGAGAAAATTGGCTTCCCCAACAAGCCAAGGGCAACTTAGTCATTTGGTGGTCAAAGCTTCTCAAATAAGCTTTGATTAAAATATAATATATTTGAATTAAAGTGGATTTGATTAAACATAAAGTAGATTACATTATGATAATGTGATAAGGTTTTTAATACATGTTATTATCCAATGGACAATCGTTACAGTTGACAGAAGTCAGTATTAATTGTTCAGCGGATATAATTTACACAGCGATTTATTATTTTATCGGATAAAATTTCTTGAAAAATGTAAAACCTCGCAAACCGTGTCCAATCTCAGGTTTAGTAAGATCCCTTGTCGATGTTTCCATAGATCAACGCTCTCAGGAAAAATATCTCATTTTCGCGATTCCGCTCAGTTTGCATGCAAAATGAGGAATAATATTAAAATATTCCGCGTTCTCAGAAAAATCCAAAAAATTCTTTAAAATCACAAATATTATTAAATAAATATTTATAATAAAATAAATAAATTTTGGAGTGTTATATTCTTCACCACAAATACATCCATTTTCTCACCACCACACAAGGTTGATGAGATTAAATCTCCCTCTTACCTTAAGGGAAGACAAACTCCTTCTAAACTCCTCCTAGTGATTTTCGTGTGACTCCAAGAAAAACCCTAACAAACTCAAACAATTTTAACAAGTCATAACTATGGTTGAAAAATACAAACCATGGATTAATCATGGCTTAGAGCTTCAAGAATCAAAGTAGAAATAAGAAACAAGAATTTCTACCTTGTAGAAAAGAAACTTCAAGGTAGTTTTCCAAGCTTCAAATGAATTATTTTAAGAAAACTCTCTAGATGAAAGATACTTAGAATGGTGTTTAGATTTGTGAAGTAGTGTTAGATGAAAATTTAGAAGAGTGGAGGTATGAGAAAAGAGTGGAGGCCATGAGCTCCAAAACAAGGAAAAATGGAGTCTTTGGTTCTTGGAAGAAAGAGAAGAGAAGTTTTGGGTGATAGCAAAGATGAAGATGAAATGGTCTCCTAATCCTATGCATAGTCGTGGAGCTCAACGGAGGTGGCCATCTTTGTAGACCATCCAAGGACTCCAAATGGCCTTAGATGTGTTCAAGGGTGGATATCCAAGGCTTTGTCTCCAAGTTTGCTTCTCTTTGGCTTAGAGAATCAAGTCACCAAGTGACTTGGCCCTTCTTGAAGATGCTATAACCAAATGGCCTAAGGAAGAGTAAACTAAGTTCTAGTTCACTTAGGCAATCTAGTTAGACTTAGGTGCAAATTAGTTAAGTTTCTTAGTTACTTTGTCTAACTATTTAGTTACTTAAGGCAACTAGTCATCTTCTTAACTTTACTAGAACCTTCTCTAACTAGAACTCTAATGAATAACTAACTAGGTTTATTCCATTTAGTTACTACTTAGATACCTTGGATTAACTTATTTAAGCTTAAGCTAATTTAGTTAGGTTTTGCTAGTTACTTACTAACTAGTCCAACCACTTTTGTTGACTACATCCTATTGGCTTAGAAACTTTCAAGCCTTTTATGTTGACTAGCTCTCATTGGCTCAAAATAGTTCAAGCCAATTTTGTTGACTGTTTTACTAAAGGTGGGTCCTACAGACTTTTTCAGGTCCATGGTCCATTTGGAGTAGAATCTACTATTTTTGAGACAGTAGGTACTGTCTAATAAAATAATATTATAAAAATATAAAATATTTTTATCGCACAGTTAAATTCTAAAAATTAAAAAAATTAATACATATATCACTCAGAATTGGGTTTAGTAAGATCCCTCAGTTTCGAATAATCAAATTAAGATTTCCCCGGCCCAAAAATTATTATTTTCTTGACTCGGAATAAATCACACACAATGATCAAATACAGTCATGAAACAGTCAAATTATTTTTATAACACACAAAAAACGTAAAACAGTACATTTAGGATAATATCGTAATTTAGTAAAATTTGGGGTGTTACACTTTTACTTCTTGTTCTTGCCCTTTTTCTTTGAAGGGTCTTGACTTGGATTTACATGGAAACACAACGGTGTAAGAATTCACAAAATCCTTCCCCTTGCCATAGTAAGAGTACTGCTACCACCTTCATACCGGTAACCTTGACCATAATAGCATAAATACTATGAGAATTTAGATCCAACACCTCATTCTCAGGCCACATGGTTGTGCACACCATCTAAGGTCACAATACATAAGAATAGCAAGATTTAAAAGCATGCAAAAGTATTTTCAAATCACACTTGAATTAATCACAAGATCCTCACAACCTTATGAAAAAGTAATACTGGTACATGTGAACCTTAGCTTAACTTATCCAACAAAGTAACAAGAACCATGTCACTAGCACTCTTACATCTAGAACCTCACATCATTACTTCACAAGTGATCTCAAAGTCAACTTCATGTTGAACAAGGTCCTAAGTATTCCCTATGCCTTATCAAGGATGCCTAAGGTTTCTCAACTCTTTATATATGCTAGGTGGTTATTCTCTCCAAGAAATACCTCAATTAGTGCCTCAACACACTTAGAAAAGCATATAAGGGTGACATGTTGCTCCGGTGCAGCCTTTGGCATACTAATGCTACGCCGCGACATGTTGCTCTCGGGTTCACTCACGCCTCGGTGTAGACTCTTTCACGCTGTGGCGCGAGGTGTATTTTTGCAGAATTCTGTAGAAAACCAGAAACTAGGAACTATTCCATTGGAACAATTCATGAGATTCAGCCACTCCAAAACAGTTTCTAGGTGATTTTAAGTCCCTAACCAATTCACTAACATATAGGAATCATCAATCACTAAATCAAATCACTAACTTTGGATCCAAGGACAAAATCATGCATCCAAGACCTAACTTCTCGCTTTGTGCATCAAGAGTCCAAATGAAGAGTTCTAAGTTTCTATCTCAAACTCATATCATGAACAAATCATAAACAACTTTTGAAAACACATTCAAGCAAGAAAACACTCAAAACACTTCAAAATCCTATTTTTGACCTATCAAACCTCACTTGGCATAATAGATGGAGATGAGAAAAAGAGAAGTTAAACTCAAAACCCCTACCTCTTGCAGCGGAGACGGCTAATAAATCACAAGCAAGCCTTTCCCCTTTGATTCCTTCTTCTTTCTCTCTTCTTCCCCCTTTGTTTCCTCTTCCTTCCTTTGCTTTCCTCCTTTCTCTACTGTTGGAGCTGCTGGCCGTGATAGAGCAAGGAGAGAATGAGTGAAAAATGAAGAAACCACATAGGAAAGTCAATTATAAGGGTTGCAGAAATGTGAGTGACCTAAGTCACTTATGAAATTTCATTGATACAACCTGATCTGCTAAAAACACTTAGATTTCTCCAAATCTAGTTTACTAACTTCCTACAACTTTAAACTAAATACTAAGATTCATTAAAAAAGTTGTTTCATCAATATCATAAATTTTCTTATCTACTGCTAGTCAATCCGGTATTAAATGAACAACCATTATGCTTAAAAATAGGAAATAACTTTGATTATTCTCAAACTTAAACCATATCATAGTCTACACATTTGTGACTTAGAAACAAATTATCCACATCCATTTCCATTAGCTAAGCCATTTATGATAATATTTGGGTCATTTTAAGTTATTTTTCATCTTCCGATTCGTAACAAAATGCCTAAAGTAACTCAAATTGTCACAAATTTTAACAGGTATGTTAAGCAAGTATTATGCTACTTCTATAACTATTTACAAGTTTAATATGTTTTAGATAATGTTACAGTTGTGAACTGTCCTATCAGTTGTTGTACTTCTTTGACGTTCTAAGATCTTCGCATGTTGAGCATCGCCTTACATTTGTCTGGGTTTGCCTCGATTCCATGGTGAATCAACATGAAGCCCAAAAAATTTTGGGCCTGGACCCTGAATGCGCATTTTTCTATATTAAGCCTCATATTGTGCTTTCTCAGTTGGGTGAACACTTCTTCGAGATCTGAGGTGTGTGATTCGAATAGAGAGATTTTGACTATCATATTATCGATGTAGACTTCAAGCATTCTCCCTACCTGATCTTCAAAAGACCCTGTTCATCATTCACTGGTAAGTGACTTCTATATTTTTCAAACCAAAGGGCATTACCCTGTAGCAGTAGCTCGCCCTCTCAGTGATGAAAGCAATTTTGTCTTCATCTTCGGGGTATATTGGAATCTGATTGTACCTAGAGTAAGCATCCATGAACGACAACAGTTGAAAGTTGGATGAGTTGTCGACCAATTTGTCAACATTAGGGAAGCGGTATGGTCTTTAGGGCAAGCCTTGTTCAAGTCCGTGTAGTCCACACACATCCTCCACTTCCCATTTGACTTCTTCACTAAGACTACATTGGATAGCCATGTGGTATATAAAATCTCTCTGAAGAAGCTGGCACTGAGTAACTCCTTAACTTGCTTGTTAATAATCTATTATCTCTTTGGGCCAACTTTCCTTTTCTTCTAAAAGACTGGTCTTGCATCCTGTTTAATAGATAAATAATGACAGATGAAAACAGGGTCAAGCTCAGGCATATCAGAGGACGTCCAGGCAAAGAGGTCATTATTTTTCTACAAGAGCTCTGTAACACCATAATATTGTTACCCTAGTATAACTAATAAATACTTCGATAAATAGTAAAAGATATGCTACTTCTAACTTAATCATCAACTAATCCATAACACATACAAGATTATTATGGAGAGCCAAAACTAAAAAGTTATATACGTATATATCAATTACCATAATGGTAAGGAATTATACATGCAACCTTTAACATTCTCAAAGCTAATATAAATAGATACATCAATTTTGTCTATGAAAGAAACAAATAAAACTAAACTACACTAGTGCTTCTGTTTCTTTATCATCTTACCCTTTGAAAGGCCTTGACCTGCTTTTACCATAGAAACATAGAAAATGGGTGAGAACATAAAAAGTTTCAATAATATTCATATATTTCATTGTATTGACTAATATAAATCTCATATCAACATTATACAATCGTCCATACAACTATATAACGTATCAAAGTTGTCTCACGTCTACTTAACCTTTTAATACTCGAGCTTAATCACAATAGATTATGGTTGCTACAAGATATTAAATATATATTTAATATTACTAGAACATTCACATGCTACTGTTATGTAAAAGTTCACTACACACAACTTATAATCTATAAGTCTAAGCTCATCACCCATATGATAAGAACAACTATCTACATAGTAGTAACATACCACAACTAGTTCATTTATAAACTTGTTATAAGTACTGCACATATAACTTTTTTTTATGAATAAACTTACTAACTTAAGATTTAGGATTCGCAACAGACAATTGAGTCTTTACTTGATACCACTAGAATATTTACATTTCCTTACACTATGTAAACATTCACTAAGCCAATCCACAATCTTAAACTCATATATAGAACTATCAATGATATCGAACAACTACCCATATAATTGTAAAATATCATCAATAATAAGCAACTGCCCATACAATTGCCAAGGAACAGGAAATGAATATAGATGTAATATGCTCGTGTGTATGCAATGTTCATGAATGATAATTATGAAATGCAATATGATTGTGCAGTAGAATTGTGTGTGTGTCACTTGCATATTCCATGTTCTCTTTAAACTTTTAGTTAAGAAGACTGACTCTTCAAACTACTTAGTAATGAGTGGACTAGTTCCTACTCCCACTATAAGAGAGTACTAACTCTACTGCATAGGAACTAGTAACCTTGACCCTCTGAGAAACTAGGGCTAAATCCTCACTCAAAGAGACTTTTGGACTTTCCTATTTACTTCTTTTGGCTAAATGATTGTACATCATTAAAGATTACTCTGCTTGGGAATTAGCAAGTACAAGAAACCATGAAGCACTATGTATAACTTATACAAAACCACTACATTAACTCATCACATGATTCTCTTTAATGAAGTGAAGAACTAAACTTTAGTAAACATGTACTCTCAGCTCACTTCTAACTCATAAAGGAGCATATTCCATGTTTCTAGTTAAGAAATCATACTTATGATACTTACATCTAGCTTGCCACATTATCACACCACAAGTGGTAAACTATGCCACCTTAGTGTACTCAAGGTCCTAGATACCTACTTTAGGCAATTCCTAACTTAGGGAATGCTTAAAGCCTCAAACTTTTCCATATATTCAAGGTAATCATTTTCTTAATGAAATACCTCTAATAGTATCTCAACACACTTTACTAGGCATGTATAAGGGATTCTAACAAGTGGGAAAATTCTCTTTCCCAAAATAAACTTCCTAGGAAACTACTATGGGCGCCTAGAAAAGCTGATTTTCAATAATGCACCAAATGTACATCCTAACATCTAAAATTCTGAAATTTTTTAGGCAAATAACCTTATCTCATATATTTCAAATGCCACAAACCTCACCTCATTTGACTTAGTGTAGCCAAAGTTATGCAACAAAATGCAGAGGCTGAAATAGTGCACTCACTGTTTTTTTAGAATCTAGCCTTACGTTAAACTGAAACTGGGAACATACTAAAAGTAGTAAAATTTTGAAATTTTACAGGTAACAAGCCTTACATCTTAGCTTCAAAATGCCACTGGTCTCATGTCAATATAACATCGGAGCAAGAAATTATACAATCTGGTTTACTAGCTACCAGAATGCCTTTTCTGTAGAATCTGCCTCAAATTCAAATAGAAACTGGTACTGATTAACTAGCTCTAGAATTTTGAATTTTTTATCACATGAAGCCTTATGTCATAGCTTTCAAATACCACTAGAATCAGGTCAATTGGATGTCTGTAGATCAAGTTACGCATCAAACACTACAAGCTGTAAGGATGCTATTCTGTCTCACGTCTAGGCTTAGTTTTACCATGCTTAGGCGTGGTGCTCTCTGTCTCGCCTGGACTGAAGACTAATCAGCCCATGACTAGGATCAGTAAACACTAACTTTGTAATAGCCTAATATCTGTACCCTAGTATATTTGACATATACCTGGATAAATAGTATCAGTTCTGCTACTTCTAACTAAACATCAATCTAATCCATAATATTTAAATAAATCATTATGGACAGCCATATCTAGAAGTCATACACAAATATACAACTTTTACTTTCTAAAAGGAAATATAAATAATTACATAAGCTTTGAACTAAAAACATAAACTAAACTCTACTAATTCTTCTGTTATCTTCATCTTCTTACCCTCTTGTAGGGCCTTAACCTGGTTTACATGGAAACACAACGGGGTAAGAAATAATAATTCTCAGTATGAGTAACTAATACCAACATTTAAACATTTGTACTGAATAAAAGAAATCTGAAACTGAACATACTATTAATATTAAACAAATGCATACACAAATGTAAAATATCAAGAGTCTCCTTATACCTCAATTTTACTCATTAAAGTGGATATACTATACTAACTTCTCTGATCTGGTTATTCATCAACATGATATAAGTACCGAGCAAATATCAATTCACAAAGAATAACACTACTAGCATTAGAACATTCACATTGAGGCTCTATGTGAACATTCATCTAGCCACCTTATAATCTAATATTAAACTCATACTTATAACTTAAATATTCTCAGGAACTGTATTTCCTTATTTTTATCTTAGTAAAATAGGCTAAATAGCCCTTCAACTGTCTAATGATGAGCAAACTGTTCCATGTACTAATTCTATAACATCATATTTGATGATGAATGAATTGTTCCATGTACTACTTCCACAACATCCTATATCTTCCTTCGCCTAGCAAAGGATGTAAGTCATCCATAGCCTAGCATATGACATGATTGGTCCATAGCCTAGCATTGGATATAACATCCTTGGCCTAGCCTTGGACAACTAATCCTTTTATGAAACACCCCAGTGTCACCACTCTACTAGGCTTGCCCGACAATGTCCATTACTTAGATAACTAATCCTTTTATGAAACACTCTGGTGTCACCACTCTATTGGGATTTCCTGGCAATGTGCACTACTTGAATAACTAATCCTTTTATGAAACACTCTAGTGTCACCACTCTACTGGACTTGCCCAGTAATGTACACTACTCAGATAACAAATCCTTAGCTTAGCCTTGGATATAACATCCTTAGCCTAGCTTTGGATAACTAATCATAACTCTACCTTTAGCAAAGTATTTTTATCACTCCTTTACTTGGTCAAGGGGCTTGCCTCGCTCCCTTAGTTAGGAATTGTGATAAACTATGGTTCAACCTTTCTAAATAAAGGAACCAACTCTTGCCAACTAGGTCCTATGCCACTTAACTCTTGCCATTTAGGCCATATGGCGCTCAATTATTACCAACTAGGCCCTATGGCACTCAACTATTACCAACTAGGCCTTATGGCATTCAACTATTACCAACTAGGCCTTATGACATTCAACTATTTCAATTAGACCCTATGGCGCTCAACTATTGTCAACTAAGCCCTATGGCGCTAAACTATTGCCAACTAGGCCCTATGACACTCAACTTTAACTATTAAAGGAGTTATTAGTGTTTCTAGGACTCAAACCACCCCAAAACACCTCAAAATCTTGCCTAAAAAGGCTCATTTTCAAGATTGCACCAAATGTGCATCATAACTTCTAAAATTCTAAAATTTTATGAGCATATAGTTTTCACTCATATCTTTCAAATGTCATAAACCTCATCTCATTTGGCTAAGTGTTGCCAAAGTTATGCAATATTTTGTAGAAACCAAAATAATGTTTTCACTATTTTTATAAAATCTTACCTGATTTTAAATTGAAACTGGGAACAAACCACAAGTGGTAAAATTCTAAAATTTTACAGGCAAGAATCCTTATATGTTAACTTCAAAATGCCATTAGTTTCATGTCAATACGACATCGGAGCAAGAAATTATGCAACCTGGTTTATTAGCTTCCAGAATGCATTTTCTACAGAATCTGCCTCGGATTCAAACAAAAACTGGTACTAATTGGCTTGCTCTATAATTATAAATTTTTTACCACATGAAGCCTTATGTCTTAGATTTCAAATGCCACTAGATTCAAGTCAATTGGATGTCTGTAGCTCAAGTTATGCATCAAACACTACAAGCTGTCAAGATGCTGTTCTATCTCATTCTAGGCTCGGTTTTACCACGCCTAGGTGTGGTGCTCTCTGTCTCGCCTAGACTAAAAACTTATCAGCCCAAGCCTAGGTGTGGAAAAGCTATGCCTAGGTGATAACTCCATGAAATGTAGTTATTTGTGCCCCTATCTATGCTTTCATCGATTACTTAAGTCTTCATTGTATGCATATTTAGAAGGTTTTGTGCTTATATTTGTTATATTCTATTTTGATGCCTTTCCAATATGATATTGAGCAAATTGTGCTTACTTTGTTATTGATTAAGTGGATTTGCAATTGTTAATGATTTGATAATTTCTCTATTACAGGAAAGGCTCCAAACAAGATGATATATGGAGCATTTGAGCAAAAATGAGAAAAGAAAGCCAAGTTGAAGACTAACACTTCAACATCGTAGTGCAGGCATGTTAATGTCGCGGCGTGGTGCATCCCCTACATCAGGCAAAGAGACCCAAAAGCAGAGCATTGTGGTGCAAGGAAGAGACATTGTTACGCTAGTGACCTAATTTTAAGCGCGCCGCTGTGCCACATATTTAACGTCACGGTGCCACATGTTTAATGCCACGGTGTGACTCTGTTTTCTTGGGCCTACAAATACGTTTTTAACAGAATTTTGAGAGAGTCGTTTTGGATTTAGAAAAACTGCGGCTGGAACTTCATTTCTGGGCAGATTGGAGGCTTAGGGAGCCAAGGTTGGAGGCCATCTTCTTTACGGAGGATGATTCAAGCATAGAAGATCACATCCATGAGCTCCCTTCCTTCTCCCTTAGTGTTCTTCTCTTTCCTTATCCTTTGAGCACTGATTTTGTGTATATTTTCGTGTTAAATGATTAGTTGAGTCGTATTTAGGGATTACTTTGAATCTTTGTATGAATATTGATGATTTTGTATTACTTTGAGTATATATTGATATTTGGTTTTGTTCTTCCTTACCTATGCTTAATGCTTGCTCTTGATTGGCCATCAACGGTATGATCTTAGTATTTCAAATGAACTAGACGCAGGGATTTGTGAATATGGATATGGTATGATTTATGCATGTTCGATTTCATTCAATTAGCTTGGATAAGTTGATTCGCTAATGGGATAGAAATATACCTTTTAGCCATGTATAGTGGGTGTTTGAGAATAGATCTTAATGAATGGAGTTTGCACTAGTTCTCATGGAAACATAGTGAATTAGGTAAATGAAGGTATGGTTGATTGCACTAGATATAGGCTTTTAACTAAAGTAGATTCTCAAGCTAACGTAACTATTCATTAATGTTGCTTATAAAGATTATATAGCATTAATTGAAGCATGAGGTGAAAAAGGATTCCCTAAATCTCTAAACCATTATGTTTACTTTCATTTATTTTTTTTCTGTCTATAGATTAACTTTATTGCACTTTTCCCCTATTCTTTTGTTCTTGAATAGAACTAGCTAAGCTATTAGTTGATACTGAGTATTGGAAGCCAATTATCCTCGAGGGAACGATCTCTTACTCTATAACTGTATTACTTATGCGACCCGTGCACTTGCGGCCTAATGAAAGGACAAACAAGTTTTTGGCGCCGTTGCTAGGGATAACAATTTAATTCTGTATTGCTAATATCAACAATGAGTTGAGCTAGTTCTAATTCTTTTTCATTTAAGTTTCATTCTTTATATTTAGGTACAATAAATGGAGGATAAGCTTAATCATTCGAGGCCTTTGAGGGAGCTCGAGAACCCCCAATGAAGAACCTCCAATCAGGCAAAAGAAGGCCTACCATCCGATCCATCCATTTTGGGATCAAACCGGCCATACTTCAAGGAGATGCATATTAAAGTGCATTTTGGCGATTTGCCTTGTGAAAGTCCTGTCGAAACTATGACTCAGGCCCTTCTTAGGAGGGAACCCAAGTTTTTATGTTTTTGTTAGTTTGTATATTTTTGTTAAGTTTTAAGTCTTGAGTAGGTTAGTATGTTTGATTTTGTGTTTTTGTTAATTTTTATACTTTTCTTGTGTTATATGTCTTATATAAGTTAGTAAGTTCGATGTTTGTAGTTTTGTAATTAATATGTTTGATTTTTGTAGCTTTTGTATATTTATTTGTTTATATGATGTTTTAAGTCATATGTATGTAAATATGTGTGATTTTGTGTTTTTATATATTTTAGTTGTCCATACTTTGTTTTAGGTATTTGGACAAGTTTTAGAGGTGTAGGAGACCCCTTTGGGGCAAATTCTGCAGCAAAACTAAGTTTGCTGCAAAATTATGCAGGCTGGCTCCTCACACCATGGCATTCGCTTTGTAATGTCGCGGTGTTCTAGTCTCTGCCCAATTAGGGATTTGAGATAGAGCCCTTAGTGCCGCAGCATGGATTGTGTAACGTCGCAGTGCACACCTGCGAAACTTGTTCTTGTTAAAAAAATATAATAATAAAATAAATAATAATAAATAAACAAAAAAAATTGGGGTAATGTCGCGGCGTGGTTGTTTAATGTTGCGACGCGACGTGGATGCTGTGCGCCGCGACCTGATACCCTGTTTTGTACATATGTTGTTCATATTCAATTTTTCTTGTTCATATTACACACTTTTGTTAATATTATTGTTTTTAATACTCGGCTCTTACATTTTTAGAATTTATTCAGGCTCTGGTACCTTAGAAACCATGGACAGTGAGGACACAGTTTCACTTCAGTTTGGGGGAGTATCATTGCATGTTGCTGTTATTATAATGTTGAATTTGTGTAACAAGTTTTGATATTTACATTATGCAGTAATGATAGTCATCATTTTTTACACAATCATATGTTGAGTTTGACTATTACTGACTGATGGGTTTCTGAGAAAAATTTTCAATTTTTAATGCATGATTGGATTGATGCTAGTGTGGAATTGGTTGTCCAATGACATAAATGGTTGCGATTTGATTACTTTTAGCGAAACCATATGTGATCAGAAGCATGTAAAACAATTTAGTTGCTTTTTATGTATGATTTACATTCCACTTAGATGCAAGTGTAACTTTGAAAATGATAAGAGTGCATGTTTAGAGAAAGTTTATGGATGTACATGTAGAGTTTTGATTATCCTAGAAGTTGTTTTTAAACTCTCTTGAGGTGAAATCCTAGATTGTGCATGACTGAGGAAATGATTAGGGCATTGTTTGGACCAATTGAGCTTTTCAAGCTTACTCTGATATGATGATATCTCTAGGTCCTATTTTGAAGCTTATTAATTGTTGGCCTTATATGTTTTTCATTCACTCATTGTGTTCATTAACCTGTTAACTGTTCTAATGCATGTGAAAGTATTGTATTTTCTTCCTACCATTATTGTTTGTTGAATACATGATATGTTATTTCTTGAAGTGAGTTCAATGAGTAGGAGTATGTATATCTAATACAAAATGAACCTGAAGGAACCAGATGCAAAATTTAAAGAAAAGCATTGCTTTGTGAAAAATAAAAAATAAAAAAAGAAAGAGAAAAAATAAGCAAAGCATAAGAAATGAAAACTATAAAAAGCATTGAATGGTTCTGGTGAGTTTTATTCTTTCACTATTGATTACCCTGATAGAATCACTTGATGACTCAAGTCTTGAAATAATATGTTTATGTTTCTAAATGTTTGTTATATATCCTTTCCCTTCTTTTCATACACCCATTACCATGGCATGACATTACAAGTTGTTAAAGACCCTTTTGATCCTTAGTTATGTGTGATTTACATTAGTGGAGAGGGAGTTTAGGATCAATTTTGTGGATTATATGACCCATATACATGTACCCTTATAAACTTATCCGAATTTGTATGATTTGAATAGGAAAAGTTTATCTTGCATATTTGTGGAAAAATGTAATTTACATGAAAGGAAACTGGGTTGTTAGCATGTTTAGGGTTGTGTATGTGTGGAGTTGATTGTGAGATTTTAGCATTCATTGAGGACTGATACAATCATTCTACGCTGGTTATGTTTAAATGAAAATTGAAATTGAAAGCTGCTGAATGCATGTGAAGTATAAATTGTTAAAGTAAGTTTACTTAGTCATACTTTGTTTTGCTTGAGGACAAGCAAAAGTCTAAGTTTGGGGGTGTGATAACTCCATGAAATGTAGTTATTTGTGCCTCGTATATGCTTTCATTGATTGCTTAAGTCCTCATTGTATGCATATTTGGAAGGTTTTGTACTTATATTTGTCATATTCTATTTTGATGCCTTTCCAATATGATATTGAGCAAATTGTGCTTACTTTGTTATTGATTAAGTGGATTTGCAATTGTTAATGATTTGGTAATTTTTCTATTGCAGGAAGGGCTCCAAACAAGATGATATATGGAGCATTTGAGCAAAAATGAGAAGAGAAAGCCAAGTTTAAGACCAACACTTCAACGTCGTGGCGCAGGCAAGTCAATACTACAGCGTGGTGCATCCCTTGCATCAGGCAGAGAGATACGAGAACAGAGATCCTTACATCAAGGAAGAGACGTCACGGCTCTAGTGACCTAATTGTAAGCGCGCTGCGGCGCCACATGTTTAATGCCGCAGCGTGACTCTGTTTTCCTGTGCCTATAAATACGTTTTTAATAGAATTTTCAAGAGAGACATTTTGGGTTTAGAAAAGCTGTGGCTGGAACTTCATTTTTGGGCAGATTAGAGGCCTAGAGAGCCAAGGTTGGAGGTTATCTTCCTTATGGAGGATGATTCAAGCATAGAAGATCACATCCATGAGCTTCCTTCCTTCTCCCTTAGTGTTCTTCTCTTTCCTTATCCTTTGAGCACTGATTTTGTGTATATTTTCGTGTTCAATGATTAGTTGAGTTGTATTTAGGGATTACTTTGATTCTTTGTATGGATATTAATGATTTTGTATTACTTTGAGTATACATTAATGTTTGGTTTTTTTTCTTTCATACCTATGCTTAATGCTTGCTCTTGATTGGCCATCAATGGTATGATCTTAGTATTTCAAGTGAACTAGACATAGGGATTTATGAATATGGATATGGTATGGTTGATGCATGTTCAATTTCATTCAATTGGCTTGGATAAGTTGATTCGCTAATGGGATAGAAATATACCTTTTAGCCATGCATAGTGGGTGTTTGAGAATAAATCTTAATGAATGGAGTTTGCACTAGTTCTCATGGAAACATAGTGAATTAGGTAAATGAAGTTATGGTTGATTGCGCTAGACATAGGCTTTTAACTAAAGTAGATTCTCAAGCTAACTTAACTATTCATTAATGTTGCTTATAAGGATTACATAACATTAATTAAAGTATAAGGTGAAAAAGGATTCCCTAAATCTCTAAACAATTATGTTTACTTCATTTATCACTTTTTTGTCTGTAGATTAGCTTTATTGCACTTTTCTCCTATTCTTATGTTCTTGAATAGCCATGCATAGGCGTGACCTTTCTACAGAAAATTCTGCAGAATTCGTTTTCTGCATAAACTTGGTTCTAAACCAAGTTTCACCTTAAAACCTTCTAGATGATTTATATCATCACTAAGGGTCTCTAAACTTGTTATAAAACTCATTTCTTCCTTTAACTCAATCAAACTTTGATTAAAACTAAATCTTTCAACTTAAAACCCATATTATCACTATGTAACCAAAAGGAAACTATGAGTTCTAAGGTTTCCAAACTATCAACGAAGCATCACACTAACTAGAATCTAACTCATTTCAACTAATAAAACAAGAACTAAGATCTTTCTTTCTATCCTCACCCAAAAGTCATTTTTCTTCATCAAGCCACTTAAAGAACAAGATGAAGATTAGAGAAAATAGTGAGAATCCAGAACCAGTACCTTGTGGTGATGGCCAATCTTAGAGTCTCTTGATCTTGCTTTTGATCTCCCTTGGGTCCTCTTACTCTTCCTCCTCTTTCTTCCCCTTCCTTTCCTCTTTCCTTTCTCTTTTTTCTTTCTTTCTTTTTCTGCATCTGTAACCGTGAGAAAGAGATAAATGAGAGATGGGCAAGGGGCAACATTATCATTTTGATATTTTACTGTAACTTCTTGATATGCTAAGAACACTTAGTTTTCCTAAATCAAGTTTTCTAACTTCTAACAACTTTAAAATAAATACTAGAATTCATCTAAATTATTAGTTCACCTTTATTCTTTTATCCATATCTGCTGTGGGTCAATCAAGCATTAAAAGCATAATTAGTATGTCTAAAAATACTAAATTGACTCCGATTATTCTCAAATTTTAACTGTACCTTATTTAACTCATTTGTGACTTAGAAACAAGTTATTCATACTTGTTTCGCTCAACTTAGCAATTTATGCTATTATTTGAGTAATTTTAAGCTACTTTTCAACTTCTGTGTTGTAACAAAGTGCCTAAACTAACTCAGTTTATCATAAAACTGAACTGGCATGTTAAGCAAGTATTAAGCTACCTTTGTAACCATTTACAAGCCTAACATGTTATTGAAGGTGTTACAAACTTCAACTCAAGGATTCACTTAATCTTGGATTAATGATCAAAATCATAACCTAAGTTCTATGTTCCAACTTATGGAACTTCTTAGTTTGTCTAAGGACAAAATCAACCAATTTGCATCCAATCGAGTGAAACTAACTCAGTTTCATCAAAAGAAACAAGAACTAACAAAGAAAGTGGATTCTTGCATCTCAAACCCAATTTCTCCTTCTAAGTGACCTAACTTCACTCAATGGAAAAGATGAAGAAATGATGAGATTGAAGGTTAGAGAACTCTTACCTCTTGTATGGCTGGTGATCTCCAAGCTTGATATTTGCTCTTTGTTCTTCCTTTGATTCCCTTCCATTTTTCTTCCTCTTCCCCTTTGGTTCCTTTCTTTCTTTCCTCTTCTTCCATTTCTGTTTTTACTTCCTCTTTTCTGGTTTCAGCCGTGGGATAAGAAAGGAAATAAGGAAGCCAAGTCTAACTTTGGCACTTAAGCCATATACTGGAACTTTATATCTGCTAAGGACACTTGAATTATACTAAATCAAGTTTTCTTGCTTCCAACAACATTAGAATAAATACTAGTATTCATCTAAATTATTGGTTCACCATTATCCTATTTTTCTATATTTACTGCTAGTCAATTCGGCATTAAAACGCACAACCAGTATACCTAAAAATACCAAACTAACTCTAATTGTTCTTAAATTTTAACTACACCATATTCAACCTATTTGCGACTTAGAAACAAATTCTAGATTTATTTCCCTCAACTTAGCAACTTATGCTACTATTCGAGTCATTTCAAGCTATTTTTCAACTTCTTGGTTGTAACTAAGTGCCTAAACGAACTTAGTTTGTCAGAAAACTTTACTGACATGTCAAGCAAGCATAATGGTACCTCTGAGACTATATAGAAGACTAACATGCTTTTTGAGATGTTACATTTCTTCCCTCCTTTTTAAAATTTTGTCCCCAAAATTTCCTTACCTCATATCAAATATGATATCATTCTCGAGAAATTATCACCTGCCTTAGCTGTATCTAACTCAACCTTAGAAGTCTTCATTATGTAAGAATAACTTACTAAATCTAAAAACTCCTACCAACTTAACTTGTACCAAAA
Source organism: Ormosia emarginata (assembly GCA_029884605.1). Lineage (NCBI taxonomy): Eukaryota > Viridiplantae > Streptophyta > Magnoliopsida > Fabales > Fabaceae > Ormosia > Ormosia emarginata. The sequence continues at coordinate 16,263,490 of JAQQTP010000074.1, read as the reverse complement.
CTAAAGTGAGTTCTGCTTCTCTCTTAGGTGGTAACTCGATTATTTTCCTAAGAAACACTTCTGGATATCCTCTTATCACAACTATATTCCCTAAGACTTACTCAACTACACAAACAAGAAGGAAAGGAAATCATATCCTTAAGCGAAGTCTCATGCCCCTCATTAAGAGGATTTTATATGTTTGGGGTTCAAATTAGACTTAATTGTATTTTTTAGCATTATTGAGAATTTTACACTATTTCTGTATTTTGGACATAAGTTGAGTTCTAAACATCTAAAAATTATGAATTTTACCTTATAGGAAAGCTGAGATAAAGATATATAACTTTGATGAAGAGCTCGATGTAATATTCTCCTTAATCTAATGATCCTAATTAGGGTTATAGAAGCTCAGTAATACTGGTAAGAATTGTAACACCCCAAATTTCCTAAATAGTTGACAGTAATTTTGACAGTTAACAGAATTCTACTGTTTAGTGATTTCTGTGTACGGTAAAATTATTTTGAGTATTCCGTCATTCTTTTCAACGGAAGTTTCCTTGCATTTTGGTTTGAGATGTGAAGAAATGTTACCTCATTTATGCTTTAATCCCTTGAATTTCTTGTTGCTCTTCTTGCTTCATTGAGTCCTTTAGAGTTTTTAACTTTTAAGTTTGTGTCGTTTGTCTTTGTCTTCTAACTTTAGTTTTATATGTTTTGCCCAGGAGTGCAAAAAGCTAAGTGTGGGGGAATTTGATAATCACATATTTTATTCATTAAGAAACCCTCATTATTAGTCATTTACACTCTTCATGTACTTAATTGACTGAATTTGATTATGTTTTGTAAGTTTGAACTCGAATCGGACTTAATTGATTTTTCAGCATTATTCGAGTCTTACACTGTTTCTGTATTTTGGCCATATCTTGAGTTCTAAATGTCTGATAATTATGAATTTTACCTTGTAGGAAAGATAAAAGAGAGCTCTACAACTTTGATGAAGAGCTCAAAGTCAAATTCAGACATTTATTGAAGCTAATTGGGCATGGAAATCAGAATACGGGATTTGTGACTGGAACCCGAATGGGTGTAGTAACCAAAACATAATTCGAGTTGGGTTTATAGAATGGGCTGAAAATTGGTGATCTGAAAGTTAAGACCCATATGTACAACTTTCATGACAAACACAAAACTTGATTCGGGCTCCTTGATGGAGATATTGGGTCCGAAAGTCAAAACAGAGGTGCTGAAACGGTCCTGAGCAGTCTGTAGTAATTGGGTCATATCTTGGGCTGTAGGACGAATTTTTGGGTGCTTCCAGAGCCATTGGAAAGCTTAGACAATTTCCTAGAACTTTCATGAAGACCATTTGGCTCAACAATGACGAAATCAATGAGTTCAGCAATGAATACTTTCGGAGACAAGGAAGCTCACCTACCAAGTTCACCTACCAAGCTCACCTACCAAGTTCACCTACCAAGCTCACCTACTAATTCCACCTACTAATCTCATCTACCCATCTACTACTACTCAGAATCCTCTATAAAAGGAAGCATGAGGAGAGCTCTAAACACAACATACACTTGGTGTTAGAAATAGCTTTTCATAGTTCTTGTATATTTTTCCTTCATTGTAATGGAGAGCTAAGTCACTTCTAGTCAATTCGGGACTCTTGAAGAGATTGTGGCTTGGATTCTTGAGACCTTGGTTATGTAATGTATTTGATTTATATTTGAATTCCTCTTCTCTTCTTCTTCTGTTCTCTTGATCTTGAATGCATGAATGGTGATTCTGTTTATGTTTGATCCGATTTGATCTTGGTTTAAGATTAAGTATTGTGATGAAATTTAGAACTGATTGATCTAAACTAATCACGTAATTGAAGAGGTTAGGTTACTGATTTGTGCCTAGGTTAATTGAATTCGGTGCTTAAATTGACATATATTTACATGAATGGTGCGATTGCGATTTGTGTTTATCACTTGTCAATTGAATTACGACGATTGTCTAGTATGAATTCTCGGATCTCGATGCGAGATCTCGGTTAGATCCAAGTTAACCATTCAAATGTATTTCAGGTGTTTGTTGAAAGGTCTATGATTGAATCTACCCAATCTCGGATAGATTTATGAATTGATTGTTTTTTAATTGTTATTTCTCTTTAAATCCTGTCATCCTGCGATCCTTGAACCATCAAAACCCCCTTTTTCTAACTTTCACTTGATTTGATCAAATTGCATCTATGATCCTTGAGGAGACGATCCGGAGTTGTTCACTATACTACAAGTTTAGGTAATAACTTCGGTTATAATTTTGACCGAGTTCGGCGCTCGTCGAATTTTGGCGCCGTTCTTGGGAACTCGTAGGTGTAATCTTTTCATTTTGAGTAACCTTACTAATTTTTGTTCTTTCTTACCTATTCTAACAGTTATTTTTCATTTACTAACATTGTTCATACCATACTAATATTTTTATCCTAGCTTTTGAATTTTTCTCGATTTAGGAAAGACGGAAAACAGTGATTACGGGTAACTATTGCAATTTTCGAACTGCAACATGCCCAGAATGAGCTGAAACTTGGTCGGTTGAAGGAAAACAGCCTGATAAACAAGACTCACAGTAAACTGTGAGGTCACCCCTGGTTTTTCGAAATTCTATCATTTAGACCACTTTTTCAATTTTTTTAATATTTTTATTGCATTTTCTAGTTTCATTTTTATGTAGATTTTGTTCTGTGTTGATTCCATAATTTTTAAAAATGTTTAGACATATTAACTAGATTTATTTTTGCATATTTTGAGTGTTGTTTAGTGTATTTTGCTTAGTTGCAGTTTTTGTGTTTTTGTGCTTTAGTTGATGCATGACTAGGTCCAATCCTGATATCTTGCTTGATCTTGATCCTGAGATTGATAGGACCTTGCATAGATTAATTAGAGCTCGTGTGATAAATTCCAGAGTTAATTCTGAACCTAATTTTGGGAGTGAACCTGATAACTTAAGTAATCCTGAAATCATGGCTGATAACATGCATAATAGAACCCTTAAGGAACTTGCTGCTCCTGATGTATCTTACCAATCTTTGTGTATTCAATATCCTGATCTTGATGCAGATTTTGAGTTGAAATCTGGTTTGATACACTTGTTACCAAAGTTTCATGGTCTTGCGGGTGAAGATCCTCATAAGCACCTGAAAGAGTTCCATGTTGTGTGTTCAACCATGAAGCCACAAGGCATCTCTGAGGAACACATCAAGTTAAGGGCATTTCCCTTCTCACTTGTCGATGCAGACCAAAGATTGGTTGTTTTATCTTTCACCAGGTTCACCGAAGTTGGAATGACATGAAGAGGTTGTTCCCGGAGAGATTCTTCCCCGCCTCGAGAGCCGCCGCAATTAGGAAGGATATATGTGGCATCATACAGATGTCCGGTGAGACTTTGCATGAATACTGGGAGAGATTCAAGAAGTTGTGTTCAAGCTGCCCTCATCACCAAATTAGTGACCAGCTCTTGATTCAATACTTTTATGAGGGTTTGCTGCCAAATGATAGAAGCATGATCGATGCTTGCCTCTGGAGGAGCCTTAGTAGACAAAACTCCTACCGCCGCAAGAGATCGATAGCAAACATGGCAGCAATACCCAACAGTTTGGCTCGCGGATCATCACCGCAACCAGAGGAGTTAATGAAATTCAAGCATCTCATATGGACCAACAAAGAATGGAATACAGACTAGATGAATTGACTTCTTTGGTAAGACAGATAGCAGTGGGTCAACAACCACCCATGCAGATGACTGCATCGGTGTGTGGAATTTGCTCTAATTCATCTCATCCTACTTGATTCATGCCCTACACTTCAGAAGATGGTCCCGCCTTTCCAGATCAATGTGTTCTTTGCACCGGTGTTTTTCCTGGTAGACCCCAATATCGAACAACAAGAACAATCTAGATATGATCCATTTTCTAGTACTTATAATCCTGGTTGGCGAGACCATCCCAATTTGAGATATGGGAATCCTAGCCAAGAACAACAAATTTCCCCAAGAAGAACAACAAATTTCCCCCAAAGAAGAACAACAATTTAGATACCAAGTCAGCAGTCCAAGCAACAAATACCAACAAATACCCCCTGCATTCGGACAACAAGAATTGTTCAAATCATTCAATCCACTCCAAATGAGCCATCATTGGAAGACCGATGAAACAAATGGCCACAAATAACATTCGGTTCCAAAGCAGAACGTCGGTGCCAACATTCAATTTACAAACTCAAATTGGGCAGCGGCAACCACTGTGAGCGAGCTAAAGAGTCAAGGTTCTAGCCAATTGCCTTCACAAACAGTCAATAATCCAAGAGGCAACGTAAGTGCAATTACCTTGAGAAGTGGCAAAGAAGTTGATGTTCCAACCTTACAAAGAATCGAAATTGACCAAAAACGGCAGAAATGGATAATTCAAATCCGTAACTGCGTACCACTCAAGAAAATTGCAGAGAATTCAGATGTTGCCATTCCATTACCTTTTCCAAATAGGATCACACAATCCAAGAGAACAATGCAGCGAGAAATGGAAAAAGAAGTCATGGAGACATTCAGGAAAGTGGAAATCAATATTCCCTCCTAGATGCAATCAAGCAAATTCCAAAATATGCTAAATTTCTCAAGGAGTTGTGCACTCATAAGAGAAGGTTGAAAGGGGATGAGAAGATCGCATGGGAAGAAATGTTTCTGCAATGATTCTCGCTAAGCATGCCACGTAAATGCAAAGATCCTGGAACCTTCACAATTTCTTGCACAATTGGCAACTCTAGATTTGAGCATGCAATGCTAGATTTGGGTGCTTCGATCAATGTCATGCCCATGTCGGTGTATAAGTGTTTAAACATCGGTACTTTGCAACCCACCGGTATCGTGATTCGGTTGGCGAATAGAGCCACCGCTCATCCTGCAGGTGTCTTTGGAAGATGTGTTAGTTCGGGTGAATGAGTTGATTTTTCCAAAGCAGATTTCTACATTCGGACATGGAAGATGAGTCTCCAACAAACCATGCTCCATTGATTCTAGGCGAGACCATTCTCAAGACCGCCAAGACCAAGATAGACGTGCATGCCGGGCACCCTTTCTATGGAGTTTGGCGACGATTTGGTACAATTTAACATTTTTGATGCCATGAGACACCCCCAGAGGAGCATTCTGTTTTCCATGTTGATATGATTGAGATGCTTTGGTTGATGATGTCTATACTTGATTTATATGTTGAATTCCCGATATTGTTGACTATCTTGGTTCTGTTTCTTGTGATACATGTGCCACTTGTGATGTTGAACCATGTGTTTGCATGTGCTTTGAGATTTATTCTGTTATGAGTAATGATACAAATTCCGATGATGCAACAATTGAGAATGAGAGTCGATACCATCTGAAATTAATGTTGCTTTGAGTTAGTCAAGCTTCGAGATCACTTGTTACCTTCCATTGTACAACCTCCATCCTTGGAGTTGAAGACTTTACCAGACCATCTTAAATATGCATATTTGGGAGATGGTGAGACACTTCCGTGATCATTGCTAAAAACCTACAACCCGATCAAGAAGAAAAATTACTGCAGATTTTGAGGCGTAATAGGCAAGCCATCGGATGGACTCTTGCAGATATTCCCGGTATTAGTCCCTCCACATGCATGCATAAGATTTTATTGGAAGAAGGGATCAAACCAGTTAGACACCCCAAAGGAGACTAAATCCCCGATTCTAGATGTGGTGAAGAAGGAAGTTACAAAGCTACTTCAAGTCGGCATTATTTATCCCATATCTCGGCCGGTCCAATGGGTGAGCCCGTGCAAGTGGTTCCCAAGAAATGCTGGGTCACAAAGTGGTTGCGAATCGAACAATGAGCTTGTGCCCACACGAGTTCAAAACAGGTTAGCGAGTTTGCATTGATTATAGGCGGCTCAACCAGGCTACCGAGAAAGGATCATTTCCCGCCGCCATTCATTGATCAGATGTTGGAGCGGTTAGCTGCCAAGTCACATTATTGTTTCCTGGATGGATATTCGGGCTATTTTCAGATTCATATAGCCCCAGAAGACCAAGAGAAGACTACTTTCACTTGTCCATTTGGCACATTTGCATACGGAGGATGCCCTTTGGTCTATGCAATGCTCCGTGCACCTTTCGAGAGGTGTATGGTAAGTATCTTTTCTGATTTTTTAGAAAATTGCATGGACGTATTCATGGATGATTTTACTTGTCTATGGATCTTCCTTTGATGCATGTTTAGATAGTCGGCTCAGGTCTTGCATAGATGCATTAAGACTAACCTCGTTCTAAATTTTGAGAAATGTCATTTCATGGTAGAACAAGGTATAGTCTTAGGGCATGTGATATCTCGTGAGGGTATTGAGGTAGATCCCGCAAAAATAGATGTTATTTCATGCCTATCTTACCCCACATGCGTGCGGGAGATTCGTTCTTTCCTTGGTCATGCGAGGTTTCTATCGGCGGTTCATAAAGGATTTCAGCAAAATTGCACTTCCGCTATCCAACTTACTGCGCAAAAGATGTGGAGTTTCACTTTGACAAGAAGTGCCAGGATGCCTTCAATCAATTGAAGCAGGCATTGACCAGTACACCTATCATCCAACCGCTGGATTGGACACTTCCATTTGAGTTGATGTGTGATGCCTCTAATTATGCATTGGGAGCTGTTCTTGCACAAAGGGTCGGTAAAGTATCTCATGTCATTTCCTATGCTTCGAGAACTTTAGATCCTGCACAAATCAACTACACCACAACTGAAAAGGAACTTTTAGCAATTGTTTTTGCTTTAGATAAATTTCGATCATATTTGCTTGGTTCCGAGTGGTTGTGTTTTCAGATCATGCAGCATTGAAGTTTCTCCTGAAAAAGCCCAATGCCAAGCCCCGGTTGATTAGGTGGATGTTGCTCCTCCAGGAGTTTGATATTGAGATCCGTGACAAGAGTGGAGCGGAGAATTTGGTGGCTGATCACTTGAGTCGAATTGAAAGGGAGGCAATGTTTTTCCCATCCATGATGTTTTCCCTGATGAGCAGCTTTTCAAGCTGCAAGGCAACATCCCTTGGTTTGCTGATTTGATTAATTTCTTGGTTGCTAAAGCAATACCTGCACATTTCACTAAGGCTAAGATTGATAAATTGAAAAGTGAGTCAAAGTATTATGTGTGGGATGATCCTTACTTATGGAGATTTTGCAGTGACCAAGTAATTAGGAGGTGTGTGCCTGATGATGAATTCCATTCCATACTTAGCTTTTGTCATAAACTTGCATGTGGCGGCCACTTCGGTCCTCAACGGACTGCTAGAAAAGTTTTAGACTCTGGATTATATTGGCCCACTCTATTTCATGATGCATATATGTTTTGCAAATCTTGTGATCAATGCCGAGAACAAGGGAATACTTCTCGTAGGAATGAAATGCCCCGAGAAACCCTTATTATTCTCGTGAGATTTTTGATGTTTGGGGTATTGACTTTATGGGTCCTTTTCCCGTATCATTTGGTTTTGTTTACATTCTACTGCTGTGGATTATGTATCTAAATGGGTGGAGGCTAAGGCCACTCGGACCGATGATTCTAAAGTTGTTGTGGATTTTATTAGATCACGATTTTCTCGTAGGTTTGGAGTCCCGAGATCCATCATTAGTGATCAAGGTTCACATTTTTGCAATCGAAGCATGGAGGCTTTGATGAAGAAGTATGGAGTCCAACACAAGGTTTCTACACCTTACCACCCCCAAACCAATGGGCAAGCCGAGGTCTCCAACAGAGAAATTAAGCAGTACTCCGGAAGACAGTTCAACCTAACAAAAAGGACTGGAGCAAGAGGCTTGAGGATGCTTTATGGGCTTACCGGACTGCTTATAAGACACCAATCGGGATGTCTCCGTATCGGATTATTTTTGGAAAAGCCTGCCACCTACCGGTGGAAATTGAGCATCGAGCATTCAGGCGGTGAAAAGGTGCAACTTGGACCTAGATCAAGCGAGTTTGGAGAGGAAGCTGCAATTGCAAAGAATTGGAGGAGATCCGCTTGGAGGCATATGAAAGTTCCAAACTTTATAAGGAGAAGACCAAAGCCTTCCATGATAAGTTGATTCTCGAGGAAAACATTTGAGATTGGTCAAAAAGTTCTCCTCTATAACTCCCGCCTCCGACTCATGCCCGGTAAATTAAGGTCTAGATGGGATGGACCATTTATTGTTACTAATGTTTTTCCTTCAGGTGTGTTCGGATTAAAAGTGAGGTCACCGCCAAAGCTTTCATCGTAAATGGACACCGCCTCAAACAAGATTATCATGAACTTCCGAGAATGCGAAGTGGAGGTGATGAACCTTCTCCATCCGCATTATGAATAAAAAAAAAAAAAAAAAAAGAAAAAAAAAAAAAAAAAAAAAAAAAAAAAAAAAAAAAAAAGAAAAAAAAAAAAAAAAAAAAAAAAAATTTGTGTGCCGACAATGAGGTAGGTAGAGTCGCTCGAAGCATGTGGAGGTCATTTTTTCTTCAATGACAACAACTGCGAAAGTCTTGCGGTATGGATTTTATTGGCCTACTTTATTAAAGGTTTGTTACACCTTTTGCAAAAGTCTGCGGAAATTGGTCAAAAGTTCTCGCTTTGAGATTATCATCTGCACCTACTCCTTGGAAAATTGAGATCTAGGTGACGCGGTTCTTTTGTTGTCAGACACGCGTATTCTCTCAGCATCAGATACTGAGGATCCTAGGAATGGTAATGCGCTTAAGGTTAATGGACAAAGACTCAATCATTCTGGAAAACCAAGTTCTTGAGTTCTTTGCGTTGCTGGTTAAGTGGCGGATACGGTACTCGTGACTCTTGAGTCGGTTTATTCTTCGCTTTCCCAAAATAACCGAACCCTTCTTCTCCTTCAAAATGGATGTCATTCTTTCAAACACGAGAAAACATTTTCCTTCTCTTCCTCAAAATGCTCTGAGAAAAATCTACAAAGTTCGATGTGAGAGATTGAGAATGTTAATGCACAAGGGTATGCCAGAAGATGTACGCTAGATAATTGAAGCAAAGGTCCGATTAGCAGGTGAGTCCTCAATTTCATTTGAATCATATATGCCCTGGTCTTGGAAGAAGTTCATATTCTAAAAGGAGAAGAGCAAAAAGGTTACAAGTCTGTCACAAATGTGGACGATGGAACCGTAACAAGCGATGTCGTACTAAGGGGATGGTTTCCGCAAATAGAGAAGATAAAATTTTCTTCATTAAGAATGGATGAGTAAGGAGTCATTAGATGATATCTTATTGACTCTTGAGACGCATTCTTGTGGATTGGTGCATCGAGAAATTCTTAAATTGTGGAATCTCTTCAAGGATGAACAACAACGCTACGATCTTGGGAATCGACTCTAAAAGACCCTGTTTGCCAATTTATAAGAAAATTGGATGGGAAGCTTATCCTCGACTCATAGAAGACGTTTAAGCCGTTCGGACGTTAAACCGAGGCGTATGTGAGCCATATCCACAAACAATCTGTACATATCATCATCTTCTTCTTCTTCTTCATGGCATTTTACAAAAAAAAAAAAATGAGAAAAAAAAAAAAAAGAAAAAAAAAAATGTATACTTCTTAGGGTTGGCTTTGGTAACACAAACCGTGAATGGGGAAATGCATGCATCCTGATCCAGCCTTCTTAATTGAAAAACAAAGAAGGTAGATTGTATCCCACATGTGAGGCAGCCAACGTATTATGGCCACTTGTCCCTTTTGGGAGCCCTATGTTGCGCTGGTCTTGAATGGGTCGAATACTGGTCAACAATGCTTTGGCACAAAGCCGAAAGAGCAGACTACCTCCATCCCAATCTTACGTAAGTATACACTCATCTTTCATCAAGTTTTTTTTTAACAATTTCAAAAAAAAAAAAAAAAAAAAAAGGGACGTGATGTCTACTGCACTCATGACGCGCAGTATAAAGATACGCCATGGAGACTGTACATACAGGTATGTCATCATTTTCTTTTTCTTTTATCTTTGTATCATTTTGTTGTATTTTGATTTTTGTACAGACGATCCTTTGAGCAGGGTCCTTCAGGGGTTTCTAGACTTCTTTACCTTGATGGTTTTCTTGAAGTCAAAAAAAAAAAAAAAAAGATTCTGTGTCTCTTAATTTCAACCTTTTCGACAACCGCCAACCTACCCTCATAGGTGCAATTATTCCCTTTCCATTCTTTTTCCTATTTAAACACTCCATTTTCTCCATTTTCCTTCAAACTCAGAAACACTCAAAGGGAGGAAGAGTATAGAATGGGGCCTTCTATTCGTAACCTCAAAAATGTCTGTGTTTTTTGTGGGTCGAGTTATGGGAAGGGATTAGAGTTTAGTAAACGCAGCTAGCACTCTTGGTCGATCACTTGCTGCGAGGAATATTCATCTTGTATATGGGGAGGTTGTCGTGGGTTAATGGGGGTCGTATCACTTGCTTGCCTTTGTAAGAGACAGTCAGGTTTCTTGGTATCATTCTTGAAACTTTAGCTCAACAGAACATCACTGGAAAGACAATTGGGGAGGAACTTAAGGTATCATCAATGCATGAACGCATGAAGATAATGCTTGAACACTCTGATGCATTCATTGCCTTACCAGGTGGTTTTGGTACTTTGGAAGAAATTTTTCAAATTGTCTCTTGGGCCGAACTGAACATCCACCATAAACCCATTGGTTTGTTGAATGTTAATAATTTCTTTGATCTTCTGTTATTTTTTCTTGACAAAGCTGTGGAACAGAAATTTATCACTCCTTCGGCAAGACAACTTCTTATCTCTGCCTCCACTATTGATGAGCTCATTGATAAATTAGAAGCTTTTGAGTATGTATCGATCGTATTAGCTCGAGATAGATTGGTCAACAGAAGCAACTAAGGAAGTAACAAGAAACAAGAGCCCGATCTGAAACTTTCTCTTTAATGGGTTTGATTTTAAAAAAAAAATAAAAAATTTTGTTGTTTTGTTTAGTATGATATGATTGTCATGGACTTATTAAACCAATTAGTGATGGCAGAGTAAGGAGTAATTTTACTCTTGAGACGCATCTTAATCGGTGGCGAGTAAGGAGTTTTTAGGTAGTAATTAATTAGTATTGACTTGTGGAAGTACTAACGTTTTCTTGTTTGATTTCTTTTCGAGTCCGATGCGGCATTGACAAGTGTGTTTCTTTTCTGCTTAGCGTTGATTCACTTCTTATCGGGTTGTGTTGCTCTTTTCTATCTCTTTCTTTCACATTGAGGACAATGTTTATATTAAGTGTGGGGGAGAGATTTTAGCATGTTTCTGTTTCTTTTCGTTTGTTAAAAAAAAAAAAAATTCAAAAAAAAAAATTCAAAAAAAAAAATTCAAAAAAAAAAAAAAAAAAAGGGTTCATTGCATGATTGAATAATTTTTCTCCCTTCTTGAACTGATATGCTTGGTGATGGATGATTGAATTGATGAATTGAGTTTGATGAATGCATACCTTGTGAGATTTTGAGCCTAATGGATGGATTCAACATTTATGCCATTCTCTTCTTTCTTGTGTGATTTTCACTCATGTTAATGACCACTCTAGAACTTGCTTTGATTCTTTTTGAGGCTACATTTCACTTGCATGCATGAACATGATTGAGGCCCTCTTTCTTAGCTAGTTTAACCAAATAGCCAACCTTGTTTTCAATATAATATCAAGCACTCTTTTGACCTCTCGAAAATTCTCTGATTCTTGCCAACCTTGTATACTTTCCTTTGCTTAACCCCTTTGAGCTTATTTGACCATTCCTTGTTTCTAGCTCATTATGTGCCTTAAATGAAAAATCGTGTTCTTACTGTACCTTAGGGAATAAAAGAACATTAGCCTGGTTAATGGATGAGTTTTTGAACAAGTGTGGGGTGTGTGTACAAAATGGTTGTTGAAAAAAAAAAGAGTGCCTAGAAGAAAAAAAAAAAAAAAAAAAAAAAAAAAAAAGAAAAATGTATGTATATAGTTATGTTCATATATATATATAAAAAAAAAAGAGAAAAGGATGGGGAAATGAATATGTAAAGGGATATACATTAGAGTTGAGATGAACTTTTATTCTCGTTATTTGAACTCACTCTCATTTGCTTTTATTCTCTTTGGTATTTATCTTCTCATATCCATTTTATCCTCTTCTCATTACCTTGACCTCACTACAACCTTGAATAAAGTCCTCATGATTTGTGTGTGCATGTGTTTTGAGTAGTGGAGAAGTAGAAGATAAGCAAGCTTATGGTAGTACAATTTTCATGGGTTGAATTGAGTGAAATACCTACCTTTTAAACACTTGAGAGATTGAGAGGGAATATTGTGAAGATCCATCATTCTTAATTCATTCTTTTCAACGGAAGTTTCCTTGCATTTTGGTTTGAGATGTGAAGAAATGTTACCTCATTTATGCTTTAATCCCTTGAATTTCTTGTTGCTCTTCTTGCTTCATTGAGTCCTTTAGAGTTTTTAACTTTTAAGTTTGTGTCGTTTGTCTTTGTCTTCTAACTTTAGTTTTATATGTTTTGCCCAGGAGTGCAAAAAGCTAAGTGTGGGGGAATTTGATAATCACATATTTTATTCATTAAGAAACCCTCATTATTAGTCATTTACACTCTTCATGTACTTAATTGACTGAATTTGATTATATTTTGTAAGTTTGAACTCGAATCGGACTTAATTGATTTTTCAGCATTATTCGAGTCTTACACTGTTTCTGTATTTTGGCCATATCTTGAGTTCTAAATGTCTGATAATTATGAATTTTACCTTGTAGGAAAGATAAAAGAGAGCTCTACAACTTTGATGAAGAGCTCAAAGTCAAATTCAGACATTTAGTGAAGCTAATTGGGCATGGAAATCAGAATACGGGATTTGTGACTGGAACCCGAACAGTGTGTAGTAACCAAAACATAATTCGAGTTTGGGTTTATAGAATGGGCTGAAAATTGGTGATCTGAAAGTTAAGACCCATATGTACAACTTTCATGACAAACACAAAACTTGATTCGGGCTCCTTGATGGAGATATTGGGTCTGAAAGTCAAAACAGAGGTGCTGAAACTGGTCCTGAGCAGTCTGTAGTAATTGGGTCATATCTTGGGCTGTAGGACGAATTTTTGGGTGCTTCCAGAGCCATTGGAAAGCTTAGACAATTTCCTAGAACTTTCATGAAGACCATTTGGCTCAACAATGACGAAATCAATGAGTTCAGCAATGAATACTTTCGGAGACAAGGAAGCTCACCTACCAAGTTCACCTACCAAGCTCACCTACCAAGTTCACCTACCAAGCTCACCTACTAATTCCACCTACTAATCTCATCTACCCATCTACTACTACTCTGAATCCTCTATAAAAGGAAGCATGAGGAGAGCTCTAAACACAACATACACTTGGTGTTAGAAATAGCTTTTCATAGTTCTTGTATATTTTTCCTTCATTGTAATGGAGAGCTAAGTCACTTCTAGTCAATTCGGGACTCTTGAAGAGATTGTGGCTTGGATTCTTGAGACCTTGGTTATGTAATGTATTTGATTTATATTTGAATTCCTCTTCTCTTCTTCTTCTGTTCTCTTGATCTTGAATGCATGAATGGTGATTCTGTTTATGTTTGATCCGATTTGATCTTGGTTTAAGATTAAGTATTGTGATGAAATTTAGAACTGATTGATCTAAACTAATCACGTAATTGAAGAGGTTAGGTTACTGATTTGTGCCTAGGTTAATTGAATTCGGTGCTTAAATTGACATATATTTACATGAATGGTGCGATTGCAGATTTGTGTTTATCACTTGTCAATTGAATTACGACGATTGTCTAGTATGAATTCGGATCGATGCGAGATCTCGGTTAGATCCAAGTTAACCATTCAAATGTATTTCGGTGTTTGTTGAAAGGTCTATGATTGAATCCACCCAATCTCGGATAGATTTCTGAATTGACTGTTCTTTTAATTGTTATTTCTCTTTAAATCCTGTCACTGCGATCCTTGAACCATCAAAACCCCCCTTTTTCTAACTTTCACTTGATTTGATCAAATTGCATCTATGATCCTTGAGGAGACGATCCGGAGTTGTTCACTATACTACAAGTTTAGGTAATAACTTCGGTTATAATTTTGACTGAGTTCGGCGCTCGTCAGCACACAGACTCTATCTTGAAATCTTAAAATCCCATCACTTCCTTCTTCCAATGTTGATACACCGCCCTGCCTTATCAATTCTCTTTCCTCTCGCAAGAACTTATCCTCTTTCTACCTTTCTCGGATATCTTCCAGCAAGTCATTCGAAATCGTGACCATGTTCATGCAGATTTTTCTCGGCGTCAACTCCACAAAAGACCATATGTCTCGGAATTGTTCTATCAAGTCTTTCTCCCTAATCATCATGGCAGAAACACTAACTATTTTCCTACTCAAAGCATCGGCCACCACATTCGCCTTCCCAGGGTGATACTAAAGTTGGAAGTCGTAGTCTTTCAAGAATTCTAGCCATCTTCGTTGTCGCATGTTCAGCTCTTTCTGATTATACAGGTACTTCAAACTCTTATGGTCACTGAAGACGTTGAAAGTTGCTCCATACAGATAATGTCTCCATATCTTCAAAGCAAACACCACGACAGCTAACTCCAAATCATGCGTTGGGTAGTTCTTTTCATGCACTTGTAATTATCTTGAGGCATAAGCCACTACTTTTCCACCTTGCATAAGAACGCATCCCAATCCTTGATATGAAGCGTCACAGTACACCTCAAATGGTTCGTTTGGATTAGGGAGAACTAACATGGGTGAAGTAGTCAGTCTCCTTTTCAGCCCTTGGAAACTTTTTTCGCAAGCATTTATCCATTCAAAAGCTGATTCTTTCTGGTGAGTTGAGTGAGTGGTCCGGCGATTTTAGAAAATCCTTCAATAAACCTCCGGTAATATCTGGCTAATCCGACAAAGCTTTAGATTTCCATTACCGTTGTCAGCCTTTCCCATTGTAACACAGCTTCTACCTTCGAAGGATCAATAGCAATTCCTTCCTTTGAAATGACGTGCCCCAAGAACTTCGCTTCATCCAACCAAAACTCACACTTGGACAATTTAGCGTACAACTCTTTCTCCTTCAGAATCTGAAGAACCATCCTGAGATGTTCATCATGATCCTCTTGATTCTGCAAATAGATCATGATGTCGTCGATGAAAATAACGATGAATTTGTCCAAATAAGGATGAAAGATCCTATTCATATAGTCCATAAAGACAGCAGGTGCATTAGTCACACCTAAAGGCATTACCAAATACTCATAGTGTCCATAACGAGTACGAAAAGCCGTTTTGGGAATATCTTCCACTTTCACTCTAATCTGGTGGTAACTTGATCCAAATCAATTTTGGAAAACACCGCTACTCCCTTCAATTGGTCCATCAAGTCATCTATCCTCGGTAGTGGGTACTTGTTCTTGATTGTGACTCTGTTCAATTGGCGATAATCCACACACAATCTCGAAGTACTGTCCTTCTTCTTAACTAGCAACACTAGTGCTCCCCAAGATGATACACTGGGTCTCACAAATTACTGCTCTAAAAGTCCTTCCAATTGCTTCTTGAGCTCAGCTGGCGCCATATGGTAAGGTGCTATGGAAATAGGGCCAGCTCCTGGCACCAAGTCAATAGCAAATTTGATCTCCCTTTCCAGTGGCAAACCAAGTACATCTTCGGGAAAAACTTCAAGGAACTCTCGGACTACAGAGATCGTGTCCACATCAACTTTATTCTCAACCTTCAAAGAAGATAACAACATGTATCCCCGAGCTCCTTCGTTCAAGAAAGCTTTCGCTTGGTTGGCAGTCACAAATCCAGAATTCTCATCCAAAGGGAAAATTATTGTTTTTCTAGAACAATCTAATAGGACATGGTTAGCAGATAACCAATCCATCCCTAAGATCACATCTAATTGAGATAAGGGCAAACAGATCAAATCGACAGAAAAGATTCAACCTTCAACAATCAATGGGCAATTTAAACAGACTTTGGCAGTGACAACGGGTTTAGCAATTGGAGTGGAAACAGTCAAATCAAAAGGTAACGAAGACACAGGCAACCCAAGTCTTTTCACACAGTCATATAAGATGAAAGAATGAGTTGCACTAGAATCATATAGCACAATTAAAATATTACCTTCAATGAGACCTTCCCCTTGTATAAGATCTTTGGATTCAGAGGCCTCAGCACTGCTTAGGGTGTAAACCTGACCTCCATCCTGTGGTTTGGTGGTTCTAGCAGCATTGACGGAAGGTTCCGCCTTAGCTTGATTACAGTCACGAGAAACATGTCCCAGTTTTGTAACATCCCAAAAAATATATGTTTAATAACAAATAATCATTTTATAATATTCATGATTTTTAGGAATTTTTCGGAAACGTCGAATATTTTAATATATTTTTCATTTTGCGTGCACACTGAGCTGAGAATTGCTGAGGTCAGTGTAACGCTCCGAAAATTATTTATTTTACTACGAATAGTCATTTTCTAATATTTTTGAATTATGTGAATTCTTTCAGAATTTTTCAGAAACGACGAATATTTTAATATATTCCTCGTTTTGTGCAAAACTTGAGCAGAGTCGGGAAAATGACTGTAGCGCTTCAAAAATTGGAAAATTATATGACGAATAGTCGTTTTATAATATTTGCAATTTTTGAGAATTTTTTGGGAATTTTTTGGAAATGTCGAATATTTTAGTATATTCCTCGTTTTGCATGCGCACTGAGCGGAATTGGAGAAATGCGATATTTTCTCCGTGAACCTGGAACTATAGACATGTCGACGGGGGATCTTACTAAACTCGAGGCTGGATACAGTTTACGAGGTTTCGCAGTTTTTGAGAAATTCTAACAAATAAAATAAAATAATACTGCGAAAAATTTATCTGTCAGATTAATTAAATACTGACTTCTGTCAACTGTAACTATTATCCATTAGATAATAGTATGTAATAAAAATCCTATCACATTTATCCAAATGCAATCTACTTTATGTCTAATCAATTCACTTTAATTTAAATTTAATGTAAAATAATCAAAGCTTCTTTGAGAAGCTTTTACCAATTAATGACTAAAGAGCCCTTAGCTTCCAAGGGAAGCCAACACACTCACCCTCTTTTCTCTCTCTATGCACGGCAGCAACCCACTGTGGAGGGGGGAAAATTAATTTGTTTCACTTAAGTTATTACATTACACAAAATTCCTTTAACCTAAAGCCTTTCTCTCTCTACCTTTCTTCTTCTTCTTTCTTCATTTTCTTCTTCTTTCTTCATTTTCTTCTTCTCCTCCTTCTCTATAGAGCTACGGCCAGCCCCTCTCCCTCCCACTCATTCTTCACAAAAATTACAACTAACCACATTTTCTTAATCCTTTCCTCCTTCTAAACATCTTTCTTGCTTGGAGCATCTTGAAATTCCACCATCTACATCACTTTCTTCAAGCTTCAAGTTTTGAGTTTTTGGGTAAGCTTCAAGACTCTTCTTCTCTTCCTTGCATTTTTGGTTTCAAGGGTCTTTTAATGACCATCTACATTACATTTTTCATGTCCTTATGCTATTCTAACCAAGTCAAAAATTTCTAGGGTTTGGTGGAGTACCAATCCGAAATTACAAGGAGATTCCTTGGTGTTGTTTTGTTTTCTTCACTTGGGTAAGAGGAAGACACTCCTCCTCAACCTCTATTAGCATCTGGGAACTTTGATTTTGTTGTTTGTAAGAAAAACCCTAATGTGGGTTACTCTTTAATTGGATGACTATTATGCTTACATGTTGATTTTTATGATATTCATGACCTTGAATTGATTGATTGTGTACATTGATTTATTGGATTGGATTGGATGGCTTGAAATGGAAGAAAATGGATATGGAGTGCCTTTAGGGAGGCCACGGTTTTGAGGGTTAAAAATTGGGTAAATTGTAGACAAGTTGTAACAAGCATGAGGCTTAAATTAATCAAGTGATAAAATGGAATTTAATGGAAGGAAAACTTGAGATTGAAACCTATAAGGGTGGCGACGGTTTTGAGCCCAAAATTGGGGTTATTGGTGAACCAATGCAACAAGTAAAGGATTAAGTGAATTAAGAGTGTAACCTATAATATGATAAATTGAAAAGATTTGGGAATTGAATCCCTAGAGAGGCCACGACCTCTAAGGCCTTTTTAGGTGTAAATATGTAACTTTGGTAACTTGGAAGCATAAGTAATTATGTAATTAAAAACCTATGTAATGAGGTAGATAATTAATAAATTGGAAGAATGTAATATAATCAAAGATTACATAAATTTTAAAGGACTAAGAGTGAGATTGTCATAAGACTTAAGGTAATTACAAGTGAGTGAAGAACAAGAGAGTGTGAGGCCTAAGAACTTGAATAATTTACAAATTGTATGAAATTAAATTACCTTGGAAGATTAAACTAATTATAAGAATTGGATTGGACATGAACCTTGAAAGGGGAAACAAATTCTAAGTTAGGATTCATAATGGACCTAAGAATGTACCAATTGATTTGACCTTTATATTATAATGTTATGGGTCCATGTGAGTGACCATTTGTATTTTGGTGCTTATCTTGGCCAATTGTGGCATATTATGGAATTGTATGAAATTGTGAATCATACATGTTCATGCATAGAGTCTTATGTATTGTGAATCTCCTGTGGACTGTTGTAAGGCCAAGTTGCCTAGGAGATTGAACACACCTTAGTGCGGGTACGAGTAGACTAGTGTAGGTCATATTTGGCCTTGGGGGCGTCGGGGTGCGGGTCCTTCACAATGGGTAGTTAGTTGCTCTTCTACCCCTGAGGCAAACCGATATAAACGCACCGATGATCCGAATCGAGACACTGTCCTATATCGTGATCGAGCTTGGATTGTCTGTACAATGCCTGAACGTGCACGTGGAAATTATTGATTATAGCACTTTGGCCGCGGCAGCCGAGTTACAGACACGTCTCCTGTTCTTTCTCTCCGACTGTTTGTGTCTAGCTCCATGGAGTAGGAATTTGGGAAAGCATGCATGTGCATCATGATATAATTTGTCATTGTGAATCCTTACTTTCCGTAACTGTGAATTATCTGATCATTATTGTAATGAATATTTGCCTGGAACTGTTTATTTGCTTACTGTTGGACTTACTGTTCATTATTATTTGGAAATACTGCTCTGAATTTCTATTTGGGCGTGCTGCGCCGTTTTGTTTCTGGCTACTATAATTAGTAATGATGGTAGGATGTCTTACCTCTTTTCTGTATTTCTATTATTTGCTACCTGTGTGTACACTGTATTGATCAAAGATGACAGCAAGGAGGCGGAAGATCCCGATTTTCCTAGCTTCTGGCCTGAATGGGATTAGCATCTACTGAGGCGATGGCGGCACGCATGCGCGAATTTCTAGGTGATGTGCGTCTGAGCTTCCTCGGAGGGCCAGAGTGTTGGCATATCAACTTGAATTCTGATCGCTGCGTCTACCTGGGGGACGTGTCGATTTCCCTAGCCTGGAGACGTCATGAGGCGCCGATCCTCACCTGCCATGTCAGCCTGCGATTGGAGTTCTACTTACCCATCCGAGAGATGTGGGGTGATCATTACTACACCCCTTGGGAGGACTCTTTTGATTCTACTGCTCGGGCTCCTGCCCGTGGTTCCGCGGTTCCCATGGAGGTTTCCTCTGAAGAGAAGGATCCTGCTGAGGACCCGGATACGGTCCCTCCTCCTCTAAGGGACTGATTTTACTGGTAGCTGCTGATGGCTGCCAGTGTTTTCTTTGGGGGCCTCGATGTATTATTTTGGTTGGGACTGTATATTTTGATATTACAGGAATGTATATGTATGATTCCTTGGGGCGGTATAGTTTTGCTTTTTGGAAATTTCCAGTCGTATCTAAAATTACATTTGACATCTAAATATATATATATATATATATATATATATATATATATATATATATATATATATGTGTGTGTGTGTGTGTGTGTGTGTGTGTGTGTGTATGTGTGTGTGTGTGTGTATGCTATTCAGATGTGAGTTTTATTTTTCATCGGTATTCATATGTCGCGTCATTAAATTAAGAAACAAAAAAAAAGAAAAAAAATATACTGCCATTTTACTCATGTACTAAAGTATCATGCAAGTTAACTTTAAACTAAATGAACTGGGTCTTAATTGTTCAAAATTTTATTTTTCGCATTTTCTTTTATGTTGAATAATGTGACGTTCCCTCTCGAAAAGGGGCGTTACAGGTTTCCCGCACCTAAAGCAGATGATCCCTTTGATAGTGCAGTCTCTGGTGTGGTGCTCCTTTCCACACTTCATGCACCTCGGCATAGATGCCGCATTCTGTCCTGTCCTTCCTGAACTTCCAGTTGGACTTCCACCTGGTGGTCTTTGCTGTTGATTTCCAGATGGTCTAGAATAGGGTTTCTTCTGATAACGACCAGCACCACTGCTTCCTCCTCTTTAGGACCGAATTGGCTCAAAGTTTCTGTTTCTCGCCTCACGCGCCTGGTCCACACTTTTCACCCGGCAGCATGTATCGAGCAACTCAGAAAATTGAGTAATCTTCAGAGTTATGACGGCTCTCTTCACGTCATATCTCAGGCCTTCTTCAAATTTTTGGCACTTCTAAGCTTCATTAGGTTGGTGTTGGAAGTAAGTTGAGAACCTCGACAAGCTCTCAAACTTAGCAACATATTCACTCACAGTCATACCTCCCTGCCGCAAACTCAGAAATTCCATTTCCCTTGCGTGTCTAGCACTTTCGGGGAAATACTTGTTCAAGAACCTTTCCTTGAATACTTCCCAAGTTATTGCCCTATTTTCAGCTTGCAGCAATCTTTGCTCTTCGGTCCACCAGTATTCAGCATCTCCTATCAGCATAAATGCAACATAGGTCACCTTTCGGTCATTGGCACAGTTCATGCCAGCAAATATCTTCTCCAGCTCTTGGATCCAAAGCGTAGCTTTCTCTTGATCAAATTCTCCTTTGAACTGCAGAGGGTTGGCACGACGAAATCCCTCTAAGTTCTGAGTATCAGCCGTAGCTTCCAACTATTGTGCAGCTCTTACTTGTTGTTGAGCCATTTGCTAATTTTGCTGTAACATTGCTTCAGCCATTTTCTGTATCACTTCTATCGCAGCAGCCATATCACCTCTGCGAGCCTTAGTTTCATTCAAATCGAACTACACAAAATACAGAGAAAAGTCAAATGTATCCTTGCGGAATACCAAACACAAAGAATCACAGAGAATCACACAGCACAAACAAGACAGTCCAAAACTACATGACCCAAAAGAAAACATAAATCGAGAGCCCTGATACCAAGACAGTGTAACGCCCCTTTTTTCTATAAACAGCCATGAAGAAGGGACGTCGCACTATAGCTATAATACTATGAAATAAAAAAAAATTGAATTAATTTAAATTGTGGAAAATAATGGTTGTTTTTAAAGCTCGTAGTCCCGATTCCTTTTATTATGATTTAAGTTCCTTTAAAAATGTCACCATATTTTTTTTTGTGTTTGTTAAAATTATAAATCATTACCAAGTGGCATTGGGAGAGTTAAGTTAAAATCCATCACATATAGAAATCATAAATAAAACAGTTGCAATAAGTAAAGTTTAACAACGTAAAATGAACCATACACAATATATATATATATAAGCATGTTTAATTACATTCCAACATATACCAAAAAGCAAAATATGTACTCACCCAAAGATATACAAATATACCCCAACATGTACAACAAAACATTAGGCTTCCCAAAAAGATTGATGGTTAGCCATCAGTAGCTACTAATAGTATCAGCTCCTATGACTGACGAGAAGGGACCGTAGCCGGGTCCTCCTCGGGGTCCTCTTCGTCGGAGGAAACATCCATCAGAGCGACAGAGCAACGGGTAGGAGCCCGAGCAGTGGACAAAAAGTAGTCATCACGTGGGGTGTAGTACATATCAGTCCACATGTCTCTAACGGGCATGCAAAACTCCAACCAGACAAAAGCATGGAAATAAAAAATAGAGGCGTTGTAATGACCCCATGCTAAGCTCGTTAACTCCCCATGGTACACACAGCTGTCTGTCTGCACATTAATGTGCCAGCAGTCAGGGCCTCCGTGAAATGTGATCCGTACATAGCCAAAGAATCCACGAGGGTGCGACGACATCCTCAATCAGCTTCAATCGTAGTCTGGCCAGAAGCCTGAAAACTCAGGAGCTTCCTTGTCTTCCTTAGAAACGTCTTCTCAAAATCGCACGATCCAACCAGAATATAAAAACAAAAGAATTACAGAAAGAGGTGAGACTCCCAGCTTTTAATACCAAAATGGCAGTAAGAAAATAGAACGGCACTGGATGCCCACAGATAACACAGTTGATACATTTAATTACAGTAACAATAGAAGTCAACGGTAAGCGCAAAATAACAATTGATAACAACAAGTATTATTAACAGCAGACAAATGATATCAACAGTTCAGAAATCCAATAGTTCTTGCAAATGTAATAGTAAACATATTTTACGATTATAAATGCTCATGCTCAATGAATCATGCGACTGACAATTCACAATGCAAAAAGGGTACTAAAAATTCCTACTCCATGGAGCTAGACATAAACATTTTCGGAGTGAATAATCAAGGAGTAATGCTAGTATATTGTTAGCCTTAAAAATACAGTGTGCTTTATCTCATAAAAATGTTTGCGCAATGGCTTATACGTGGCACCTCAACAATTGATCGTGATATAGGACATCGTCCCAGTCAGGATCGTCGATGTGTCGCATTGGTCTATCCCACGGCCCCAGTGGAGCTACCACTGTCTATTGTGAGACATCCACACCCCGACGCCCTTAGGGTCAACAACATATGTTACCTACGCTTAGTTTATTCACATTCGCACAAAGGTGTTATTCAAACTCCTAGGCACACATAGCCTTTACAACAATGTCCAACGGACAACACATATGCATGATGACGCAATGTCAAATCATGTATGCTCATCATAATCATATCACTATGGTACATAAACATACATATACACATACATATTCATTTCTCAATATCACCATATCATGGTTTTCTCATTATCCATATAATCATGCATAGCTCATAAATTCTCATAAGTACATGTCAGGTCCAATGGTCATACTTTCACCATCTTGATACCAACACAAAGGTGTTTGGCATCGTCGTCCGTAAAGTGCTTCATAGGGTGCCATCCTTATACTTGAGTGAAAACTGTTGTTGTAGGTGAATTCTACCAAAGGCAAAAATTCATCCCAACTTTCTTTTTGTTCTAACACTCAAGCTTTTAATAGATCTTCTAGTGATTGTATCATCCTTTCCATTTGACCAGTCGTCTATGGATGATAGGCAGAACTCAAATGAAGTTTAGTCCCTATTGCATCCTGTAGGCTTCACCAAAACCTTGATGTAAATCTTGGATCCCTATTAGAAATGACACTAGTGGGTACACCATGAAGTCTTAGGATTTCACCATTGTACACCTGGGTCAACTTTTCTAATGAATACCTGATATTGATTGGCAAGAAGTGAGTAGACTTCATAAGCCTATCAACAACGACCCATATAGAATCATATCCTTTTCTGGTCTTTGGCAAACCCGTAACAAAATTCATTGCTATACTATCCCATTTCCATTCTGGAATAGGTAGGGGTTGTAGCATACCTGCTGGTCTTTGATGTTCAATCTTCACTTTTCTAAGACCAGAATGACACATGTTCAACAACATCTCTTTTCATCCCAAGCCACCAAAATAATTGCTTCAGATCGTGATACATTTTGGTCATTCTTGGATGTATACTCAACCTGCTGGTATGAGCTTCATCGAGAATCGCCTTTCTAAGATCGGAATCATTAGATATACAAATTCTACCTTTAAACCTTAGGACCACATCAGATCTTTCCTCAACTGTTACCACTCGACCTTACTTCAACCGCTCTCTCTCTTCTTGCAAAAATTCATCATCTTCTTGTTTTTCTCGAATTTCCTCAAGCAAATCATTCAGAATAGTGACCCTATTCAAACGCATCCTTCCATGCGCTAACTCTACTAACTGTAACACCCCAATTTTTGGTTAATTACGATTTTGCCCTTATTGTACTGTTTTCTAATTTCTGTGTGTTATAAAATTAATTTGACTATTTCGTAACTGTATTTGATTGTTTCGTGTGATTTGCTCCGAGTCAAAATAATAATTTTCGGTAGGGAAAATCTTGTTTGATTATTTGGAGTTTCCGATCTTACTAAACCCAATCCGAATAATACATATATCAATCTTTTAATTTTTAGAATTTTTCTGTATAATAAAAATATTTATCGTGCAGAGAAAATCTGTGGGACCCACGTTTGGCTTGTGGGACCCACATTTGCTTTGTGGGACCCACGTTTGGGTTTGTGGGCCCCACTTTTAGGAAAAAATTTACCAACGTAAAAGGCTTGTAAAATTCTAGACCAAAAGGTTAAAAATCCATAAAAATGGTTAGATTTAATAGATTAGTTAATTTAAAATCTAATTAAGTTAATCTAATTAGTTAATCTAAAGGGTTAAGTGATAATTAAATAGATTAAAACCTAATTAGTTTTATCAAATTTTAATTAGACAATTGTATTAGTATAATTAAGTAGAAGATTAAGGATTCTAAGTAAATTAATGATTAACTAAAATACAAAGGAATCTAACTAACTTTTAATTAAACTTAATTAGGAGGACTTAAGCATAAATAAGTTATTAAAAATCAATCAAATTTTGATTAGAATTTCCTATAGCTATTTTTGGATCTATGCATGCATTATGCATTTAGTTGGTCAACAAAGGAGACAAAGCTCCATTATGAGTGTCCTATGGTCATTATTAAGCCAATTATTGTCAAAAAAAAGATGGCTAGCTCTCTTATTGAGCTCTACGACCATGCATGATGGGGGACTAATATTCACTTTGTTATTTCATTTCATTCATTCTACCTCATCCTTTCATTTCTCTCCTACCCAAAGAAACCAAAGAAAACTCCTAAATCCCTTTTCTCCTACCATTCGGCCAACACCATTTCTTCTACTTTCATCCATCAAAAATTTCATCCAACTTCATTTTCTAAATCTAAACCATATTCTAAGAACATCTCTAGTTGTGAGTTTTTGCTAAATCATCCATTTGGAGCTTGGAAAATCACTTTGAAGTTTCTTTCCTATAAGGTGAAAATTCTTGTTTCTTGTTTCTAATTTTATTTTTGATGTTCTAAGCCATGATTGATCCATGGTTTATCTTTTTCATCCATAGTTTATGACTTTATAATTTGTTTAAGCTTGTTAGGATTTTTCTTGAAGCTACACAAAAATTTCTAAGGAGGAGTCAAGGAGATCTTGTCTTCCTTATAGGTAAGAGGAGATTTAATCTCATCAACCATGTGTGTGTGGTGAGAAAATGGATGTAATTGTGGTGAAGAATCCATAAGGATTCATTCACTTGGTTGTTTGTTTTGTGATTAATTTGTGTGCATGTTTATTGTCTTTTCTAGTTGTGATTAATTTTGTGTGCATGTTTATTGTCTTTTCTATTTGTGATTTATTATGCATGCAAGCATGTTTATAGCTTTGATATTTGGTATGTGTTTTATTATTGCTTTAATATATGGTATGTGTTCATAAATATATGTATATGTTCATAGATCTATGATAATTATTGTTGGATGTGCAAATATGTTGAGATTTGCAAAAGTGTTCCAAAGAACACAAGATGAAGAGCTTATGGTTTTGACTATGAAAAGAGAACCAATATGTTCTCAACCATTTTCTAAAAGGATAACTTAATTGATCTAATTAAATTAAAGGATTTTTCAATGATTTAATGGATGAAAAATAATTTTAAACATGTTTGTATAAAAATGGTGATTTTCGCCAAAATATATTTTAATGTTTAATTGATCCAAAATTTATTTTATAAGTATAAACTTGTTTATTAACCTAAAAAGAATTTATTTACAATGAATTTTCAAGAACCAAATAAGTAAACAAATTTTTATTAGAAGTCTAGTATATAAAAGAAATAAATTTTTGACACTTGAAAATACTTATCTTTGAGTTTTAAAGTATGTTAGCAATTTTTAAAGTATATTTTATGGTTATGATTAAATAAAGGAATTTTTAAAAGGAAAACGTAGAAAATATCATTAGTGGATTTTCTAAACTAAATGTTGTCAAAATTGATTAAAAATGAGTAAGTGTTGAAGAACGTTTCAAAATGGCATTTAGAAAGCAAGAAAATATTTTACGTAATTAAAGAATAAAATTATCGGTAGAAGAATTTATTAAATTTGATTTTTTTGGGAAAAAACGTCAAAATTATTACTTAGAGTAATTTTTGTAAGAAAAATAGAAAATAATGTCTAAATAATATTTTTAGTTTGGGAATTTAATTTGGAGCGTCAAGAAATATTTTATACAGTGAAAAATAGTAGAAATAGTTTACAATATTAAAATAATGATTTTTAAACTACGCGATGATTTAGAAAAACGCGATTGAAAAATATATTTACGCGTTTGAAAAACGTTTGTAAAATGTGACGTAATTGTGAAAATGCATAAAATATTTACGCGACTTATGGAAACAAGAATGATTTTTACTTGTCGGGTCAAAGTGGTGGACCCTACACGTTAGGAAATAGTATTGTCAAGTGGAGAATAATTTTTTTTTATCAAGGGTATTTCTGTAATTATGATGACAATGAGGATATTTATGTAATTATGATTCATGGTGATACGAGGGTATTTTTGTAATTATGGATCATTACATACATAGAGTGGTATGTCAATTTGGTTGAAATTGACGATTGACCGACGAGATGAATTACACCGTATTGCGGGTGTGATAGGCGTAGTGTGTTCATGTGGAGAACTTGGAGGCGTTAGTGTGCGTAGATTCCACATGTGGACGCTTGGTAGCTCCTCCGGCCGTGGTAACTGAAAAACACACACTAGCGATCTCGACAAATACTATTCTTAATCGGGATCTATGACATTGTGCGGTACTATGCCATGGATGTACACGACGTGTTTGACCATTACTATTCACACGACGTATTTGACGGTGTGTGTCATTCACACGACGTATTGATCGTGTGCTATTTACACGACGTATTTGACTGTAATAGCTGGTTGAGGCAACGATGTGCGGACATGTCTCTGGATCATTCTCTCCGATGTTTGTGTTTAGCTCCATGGAGTAGGAATGAGTCCGAGTACATGGCATATTTAATCTGCATCACTTTGTGTGAATAATTATAATTTGATTTATGACATTTTGCATCGTGAATATATTGATTGAGACATGTTATATGTTGTGCTAACATGATTTTGTTGCTTTAACCTTATCCGTATGTCTTGTCGTTTTCTTCTTTATCTTTGGTAATGATGTAGATTGTCTCACCTCTTTGCATATATTTTCGTATTATTATTTATGTTCCGTAAAGTCGTTGAGGAAGTGGAGGGGAGCAAGCTTGTTGGATTGTCAATACAACGAGGAGCAAAGAACCAAAGTGACCGGTTCGAGGACGGTGAACCTCGAGATCATCCATATCATATGGATTGATTGCGGCGTGGGTAGGATGTTGCTGAGTATTTCTATCCTCCGATAAACTTCCCGAGGAGGATTCTTCAGGATCGAACTTCTAGTGTTATGCTTGGGCTAGTTTATGGTTTGCTTTAAACCGATCTTCTTAGATTTTAATTAACTAGTTTGTAATATGTAAGTTAATTGTACCTATTAAAAACAAAATCATATGTATAATTATGGTGTGTATGTAATAGTTTGTTTTATTTTATGTTCAATTTTATTTTTATAATATAATGTTTAAGAAAAAAAAAATATTTTTACCACCTATATTATATATATTACGTAATAACTTATAACTTGGGTAGAGGTTATTATTATTATTGTTCGAAAATGTGACATCCCTATTAGGGTGTGACACTAACAACCACATATCTCTGAATTGCTCTATCAGTTGTTCCTCTTCGACCATCATAGCAGAAACACTGAGCATCTTCCTACTCAAAGCATCTGCCACAACATTCACTTTTCCAGGATGATATTGAAGTTGAAAATCATAATCCTTCAAGAATTCTAACCATCTTCTCTACCTCATGTTCAACTCCTTCGGATTAAATAAATACTTCAAACTTTTATGATCACTAAAGATGTTGAACGTAGCTCCATATAGAAAATGTCTCTAAATTTTCAATGCAAAGACAACTGCGGCTAATTCCAAATCATGTGCTGGGTAAATCCTTTCATGTACCTTCAGTTGTCTTGAAGCATATGCTACCACTTTTCTATTTTGCATCAATACACATCCTAACCCTTGATAAGAAGCATCACAGTATACTTCAAAAGACTCATTCGGATATGGTAGAATCAACACCGGTGTAGTAGTCAACCTTTTCTTTAGCTTTTGGAAACTTTCCTCGCACTTATCTGTCCAAACAAAAGCTTGATTCTTCCTTGTGAGTTGTGTAAGAGGTCCGGCTATCTTGGAAAAACTTTTAATAAATCTTCGATAATATCCGGCTAAACTTCAGATCTCAGTCACTGTAGTTGGCCTTTCCCACTGAAGAACCATCTCCATCTTTGCTGGATCCACTGCAATTCCATCTTTCGAAATCACATGACCCAAAAACTGAACTTCGTCCAACCAAAATTCATATTTAGACAACTTTGCGTACAACTTCTTCTCCTTTAAAATTTGAAGAACTATACTGAGATGTTCATCATGCTCTTCTTGATTTTGAGAATAGATCAGAATGTCATCAATGAAAATAATGACAAATCTGTCTAGATATGGATGAAAAATCCTATTCATGTAATCCATGGATATCGCAGGAGCATTCGTCACCCCAAACGGCATTACAAGATACTCATAATGATCATAACGTGTTCGAAAAGCTGTCTTAGGTATATCCTCTACCTTTACACGAATTTGATGATAACTTGATCGTAGATCTATCTTAGAGAAAACAACCGCTCCTTTTAACTGGTCCATCAAATCATTAATCCTTGGAAGAGGATACTTGTTCTTGATTGTGACCTTGTTCAACTGGCGGTAGTCCACACACAAACGCGAAGATCCATCCTTCTTTTTGACTAGTAGCATTGGAGCTCCCCAAGGTGAAACACTTGGTCTCACAAACTATTTTTCCAACAATTCCTCCAATTGCTTCTTTAACTCTGCTAATTCTGATAGTGACATCTGGTATAGTGCAATTGAAATAGGACCCGCTCCTGGTATAAGATCGATAGAAAACTCTATCTCTCTTTCTGGTGGTAATCCGGGTACATCGTCAGGAAAAACTTCAGGAAACTCATTTATAACAGGAATAGCATTGACATCCTTTTCACTCTTGACTTCTAAAGAAGATAACATCATGTATGCTTGTGCTCCATTCCTCAATAAAGATTTGACTTGATTGGTAGTCAAAAATCCAGAAACCTCATCCTCAGGAAATACTAAGCTCTTTTTAGAACAATCTAACAGAATATGGTTAGAAGATGACTAATCTATTCCTAAAATTTTATCTATATCAGTAAGAGGAAAACAAATTAAATCAACAGAAAAGACTCGATTATTGATGGTAACAGGACAATTTAGGCAAACTTTGGAAGTACTAATAGGCTTGGCAGTAGGTGTAGAAACAATCAATTGAAAGTTCAAAGAAGACACAGGCAATTTCAACCGATCCACACAGTCATATGCAATAAACGAATGAGTTGCACCAGAATCATACCCGAATCATATAGTACGGTTAAAAGATTACCTGATATGACACCTTCTCCCTTGATAAGATCATCGGACTGAGAGGTCTCGGCTCCACTCACCATATAAACTCGTCCTCCAGCTTGAGACTTGACAACATGAACATTGCTTACCAAAGGCTCCATCTTCGCTTGATTACAATCCCTCGAAAAGTGACCAGGCTTTCTACATCTAAATCAAATGATTCCCCTGATCGTACAGTCCTTTGTCATATGACCCTTTCCACACTTTAAACATCTCGTTGGTGCCACATTCTGACTAAAATGATTATTATTGGTACCTCCTCCACGTGACTGTTGTTGTTGTTGCTGACTTCCCGATGGTCTCGAATACGGTTTTCATTGAAACCAATTATTGTTACTACTTCCTATAACATCCTAATACTGAAATCCTAGTATATCTGACATATACATGGATAAGCAGTATTAGGATGTTACATTATGGTATCAGAGCAGTTCATCCTGTGAGCCGGGGTATGGACTGACTAAGCTTAGGAAAGATTAGAAGTTTTAATAGGAAGTTTTGTAAGAGTTGTGCAATCCTATGGAAGGTTTTGTGTGAATGGGAAACTATGGCACCACCAAGGCGTATCCGAGAAGACAAGAACACAGTATATAAAGTTGGAGCAGTCATGGTAACAGTCAATGAACCGAGGGAGCAGACGACGATCACAACAAATACAATGAGGAATCAGGCAGCTATTACAACAAGAGTATTAGAGGTGCAGGGAGCTAATCAACTTCAATTACCAAGACAAGTACAAGAAAGGTAAGAAAAATGTTATGATAGCATTACGCAAGGAAGTGTCCACAAAGAGAAGAAGTAAAATTGAAAAAGTAAAGTTAGAAATCAGATGTACAATGCCAGAAAGAGTAATTAGTTTGTAAGTTTAAGGAGATAGCACAACCCTCGAGTTTAGGAAGAGGTAAGTGCGAAATTTTGTTTCTCTAAAATTTGGATATACTTGAAGTAAGGTGGTATGGGACATCTTACTTTAGGTAAACCAAATTTTGGGGACAAAATTTTAAAAAGGATGAGAGAAATGTAACGTACAGAGAAAATATGTTAGGCTTATATATGGTCTCAGAGGTACTATTATACTTGCTTAACATGGCAGTTCAGTTTTATGGCAAACTGAGTTAGTTTAGGCACTTTGCCACAACACAAAAGGTAAAAAGTGGCCTAAAATAACTCAAAAAATGGTTTTAAAGGTTAAGTTAAGGGAAATAAACATGGATAGTTTATTTCCAAGTTATAAATAAGTTAAGAAAGTTACAGTTAAAGTTTAAAGGTAAACTGAGTTCGTTTGCTATTTTTAAGCACACCGAGTAAGTGTTTTGATACCAAATAGACTTAGTGCAGATATGAAAAATTAAGGAAATGGTAAAATAAGTATTAAGATGAATCATAGGATTTATTTTAATACTTATGGAGGTTAGAAAGCTTGAAATAATAAGATCAAAGTATTTCTAGAAGATGGAAGTTTTATGAAATAACCAAAATGCCCTTGAGGCATTATATTTGAAGTGAGGTCTTCTCACTTGGCAGAAGATAGAAACGAAAGACGGAGAAGAAGAGAAAAGAGAAGGGAGACCAAAGGAGAAGAAGAGAAAAGAAGAAGAGAAGGAAGAAGAGGAGAGGAAGAACAAGGAAAGATCAAAGGCCAATAGTCATCAACTAAGGTAGGGGTGCTTGTTTATTCTTCTTTTTCCCATTTATTTCCATCTTTTCTTAGTTTTGAGTTTGATGGACAGAGGGATTTGGGTGAGGAAGTGAGTTTAAGGACTAGTCTCTGAGTTAGAAACTAGTTAATTTGATGGTAAATGAAGCTAGAAACATGTTTGTATGCTTAATTTTCTATGAATTAAAGAGTATGAAAATTGGGTTTCTTGGAGTTTTGATGTTAGATTGAGATATTAATATAGTGTTTTGAAGTTATATGATGATTGTTGAGTAGAAAAGCTTCAAGTGATTAATTTTTGGTGACTGAAAATTAGTTGGAATTGAAGGAAGGTTGAAATTACGTTTCTACATAATCAGGTTTCTGCTGAGAACGCCACGGCATGGGGGTTTCACGCCGCAGCGTGAAGGTTATTTTGTTTAGTGCACCATGGCGTAGGCAGTGACATGCCGCGGCGTGAGACCAAAAATTAGTCTAGTACTAACAACCGAGAACAGGGCACTGTGGCGTGAGACCCTGAAGCTCCAAAATATTGTTTTTGGAAGTTTTGAGATCCCTAGTGTATGGAACCCTTTGGTTATGCTTAGTAGAATATGTTGAGGCACTAGAGAGGGTATTTGATGTGATTCCACTTACCATGGTTTCACTTTTACGGATCTATCTAGGGTGGAATTTGCACAAGCTTAGGATTATTTGAGATTCTTGCAAATTGATGCTTGTAACTGAATGGACACAAAGGAAAAATGAAAATAACAAAGGAAAATGGTTAAGACGAGAGATGGAAATAGGAAATGAATCGGTGCCACAATCAAGGATTGATTGATAAACCAAAGTTAGTGATCGCCACAAGAGAAACTCTTGATAAGATCTATGGCTCAATCAAGAACCTAAGAGAGGAATAGTCTCACAATTGGACAAACTAAATTGAACATCAAATCCTAGGTTTTTTTTTAATTCATCCAATTCCATTATATAGAGAATGGCGAGAGTAGTGCTAACCAAAGGTCACCACAAATCAGCCTAAAGTGACTCTCCTAACCCTAGCAGCCCCACTAATGCTTACATTAATGCCTCAACTAATTGGTATTGATGGCAATTAGTGCATGAAACTTATTATGCTTAAGTGCTGCATTAATTTATTCTAGAAGTTACCAAATGCATACAAGCCAATGGTCACTCTTCTTTGTCATGTTTTTAACAAAGCTAATAAAATAAAATAAACACAATCAACCCTACTAAAAAGCATTAAATTCCCACTAAAGGCAAAGCTTAGTGGAACTTAACTTCACCTAAGTGCTTATTAGCGTAGTACTATTATGCCTAATGCTTATTTAACTTAAATAGACACTCTAAATCAGCCATATAAACTATAAAATTCGTGCACACACTTGGGCAGCCCAATTTGATTGGTTTTCATCTTGACTCAAGCAATTGACATCTTCAGTACCTATGGTTTCAAGACTTGGGCTTGCTTCCAACATAGTTTCCCCCATTTGTTTCAAGGCTTATTGGGCCTTCTTTGTTCTTGTTCTTGTCATGGGTCTAATTAGTAGGTACCCCCCCTAGGTCCTCATTATCCCCTCCTTCTTTGAGTGAATTTGTCCTCAAATTTGAAGGCTTCATCACCCTTCTAGTCAAGTTGGCTATCACTTATTGGCACTTGCATATCCTTGTAAAGGACTTTATTCTTCCATAAATGAAACAAAAGCTATCCTCCAGGGTTAAACACAATTTGTTCAAATCCAGGCTTTGAGCTTGATCCTTTTTGCATCAAGGGAGCCTTTCTCACTTCCATGTGTTTGTTCTCTTGATGTGGGCTTCTAGTTGAGGGCGGAATGTGCAATGGTGCACAGATGTTTGTACTAGGCATGATTTCAGTGTTTGGTTCAATTCTCCTTAAAGGTGGTAGTAAATGGAATTCCTCCTTTGGAGTCATTTCAGCATTTTCCTACAACATTGAATCAACACTACTAGAAATAGAAAAAGTGTTAGAAACATAAGAATTCAAGCAAGATTTCTTGCTCTCTCTTCTTTCACTCTTCCTTTTTCAAATTCGTTCTCTTTTTCTTTTTCTAACTCTTTCTCTTTTTCTTTTTCTATCTCTTTCTCTTTTTCTTTTCTCTCTAGTTCATTTCCTCTTTTTCACTCATTTCTCTCAATTTTCTTTGATCCTCACACACCTCTATTGGAGACAAGGGTACAAGGGTGGTCTTGCAACCATTATGCATAAAAGAGAGCTTATCGGTAAAACCATCTTGGTTGGCTTTCTTTCCTTACATCTTGTTGAGTTAGATAACCTCTCCTCAAGTCGATCAAACTTCTTGTGAATTGCCTCAGTTTGTTCCTTCAACAACCTTTGAAAAGTTTGGGTTATTGCCTCCAATAGCCACTTATTGGTTGCAGCCCCTTGAGAGGAAGTCTCCTCTTTAGAACCTGCCATATCACACTTGTAGCGACGCCTCAAATTCTCCCTAGGACTGAGCTTTGATACCAACTGATGTGATTCCACTTACCATGGTTTCACTTTTACGGATCTATCTAGGGTGGAATTCACACAAGCTTAGGATTATTTGAGATTCTTACAAATTGATGCTTGTAACTGAATGGACACAAAGGAAAAACGAAAATAACAAAGGAAAATGGTTAAGACGAGAGATGGAAATAAGAAATGGATTAATGCCACAATCAAGGATTGATTGATAAACCAAAGTTAATGACCACCACAAGAGAAACTCTTGATAAGATATATGGCTTAATCAAGAACCTTAGAGAGGAATACTCTCACAATTGGACAAACCAAATTGAACATCAAATCCTAGGTTTTTTTTTATTCATCCAATTCCATTATATAGAGAATGGCTAGAGTAGTGCTAACCAAAGGTCACCAGAAATCAGCCTAAGGTGACTCTCCTAACCCTAGCAGCCCCACTAATGCTTACATTAATGCCTCAACTAATTGGTATTGATGGCAGTTAGTGCATGAAACTTATTATGCTTAAGTGTTGCATTAATTCATTCTAGAAGTTACCAAAGGCATGCAAGCCAATGGTCACTCTTCTTTGTCATGTTTTTAACAAAGCTAATAAAACAAAATAAACACAATTAGCCCCACTAAAAAGCATTAAATTCCCACTAAAGGCAAAGCTTAGTGGAACTTAACTTCACCTAAGTGCTTATTAGCTTAGTACTATTATGCCTAATGCTTATTTAACTTAAATAGACACTCTAAATCAGCCATATAAACTATAAAATTCGTGCACACACTTGGGCAGCCTAATTTGATTGGTTTTCATCTTGACTCAAGCAATTGACATCTTCAGAACCTATGGTTTCAAGACTTGGGCTTGCTTCCAACATAGTTTCCCCCATTTGTTTCAAGGCTTCTTGGGCCTTCTTAGTTCTTGTTCTTGTCATGGGTCCAATGAGTAGGTACCTTCTTAGGTCCTCATCAGTATTTCTTAGATAGAAAAACCTAGAGGTATATAAGGAAAGCTTGGGTAACCATTAAACATGGTTTACCTTAGATATAAGTTTGGTTCTAGATGCAACAAAAGGTTGTGTAGATATCACATGAAAAGTGATGAGAAAGTGAAATATAAGCATATAGATACGTATAGCAAAGAAAAAGGCCATAGTGCCTAAATGACAAGAGTGAGGTGTAACACCCCTTTGGAGGATGTCACACATAAAAGAAAATAAAATAAATAGAAATAAAATCTACCCAAGTTGCGAACATTTGTTAAAAATTATTACGGGTTGTAAAAATAATTCCATAGACGAGGTAATAAAAAGATAATGCCGAAATAAAAAAAAAACATCATCACTAATAATATACGTATGATTAAGTTATAAACTGTACAAATAATTTACAACTAAGACTACAACTATTTAAACAAAAACAAGAAAGAAAGCAATAAAAAAGTTAATATATACGGACATACGTTGACGCGCCCAAAAAAAACATCATGGTTATCTAATCCTCGGATGGATCACTCGGCTGAAATGATCATCGGGAGATAGATATCCCTGATGTCTCGACACACGGCGATAACGGGATCGCGCAGTCGATACGATGCTTATCTCACTAGGCTCGGGGTTTTCAAAGACCCCAATAACGCCTAATGGATAAGGGTAACTCCAAGTGCGAAATAACGTCGTCGTCATAAATCTCCATCAAACGATGACGTAGAATCACGGTCATACGTCCGATAGGTAATGAAGCACGATCTCCTCGTAAATGCCAAGCCGGATCACCTCCATGAAATACCAGCTCTATGAATCCCAAAAATCCTGGCGTAGCCATCCCACACAATCAATCCAGAGGATATGGATGATCGGATGGTTCTTGATCGTAAACGATCGTCGGCTTGTGACCTTCCTCTTCCTCGGGGTACACGATCTCAAGAGGTTTTCCTCTTCTTCCTCTTCAAACTCTTTACCGTATAAAATAAATAGACAAGAGACACATACAATAAAGAGGTAAGACAACATAAAATCATCGCAACATGGCCAATAAGAAGACGACAAATAACAACTACACGAGTTCATACAATACGAAAAAGCTATAACAAGTACATATTAGATATCCTAGTGTTTCGAACATCATAGATATAACACAAATAAAGAAAATCACACGATAAATCAATCTCACGAGATAAAATAAGATAAGAAATGGACAACTAACATAAGAATTATCGATAAATATAAATAGAGAAAATGTAAAAACCTCCAAGATATTACCGGATAAAGATAAATAGAGAAAAATGGAATATTATCCAAGATATAATCAAATACACCAAAACACAACCCTACTCCATGGAGCTAAACCCAAACAGATATCGAGAGAAATGACTTGCAAAATCTATTAGTACCACGGCTACGCCCAACCAACTATTACGCGGTCACACGTTGCGTCAATAGCCTACGACACTTAGAATCCACCATCCGAGGCGTAGTATAGTTCACGGTCTCCCGTTGTGGCACTATAGGCAATGTACTACTAGACTTTACAAACCTCGATTAAATATAGTGAATGTCGAGTACATTAGTGTGCTATCGGTTTACACGGCCCAACGGAGCTACCAACTTGTCCACATGTGGGATCCCGTACACTAAAGTCTCCAAGTTCATTAGAACAATGAACCACACTACGTTTATCGCATCGACAACACGATGTGATTCGTCTCGTCAACCAAAACACCAAAAATTGGTATAAAGACAAAACATAATTCCAAATATATGAAATTACGAAAATGCCCTCAAGATAAAAATATGCCCTCAATGGCAAAAAGCACATGCACGGTTCACTTTTTCCAGACAATGGAATAACCTCAAAAGCCTCATGCGGGTTCACATTTTCCCGACAAATAAAAATAAATATAGTAACGGTCAATCGCGTAGAAATTTTATCGCGTTTTTGAAATCTCGTCGTTTTTACAAACGTTTAAAAATCGGGTAAAGATATTTTTCTCGTTTTAAAATCGCGTAGCATTTTTAATACGTTTTCTCAATCGCGTAGGATTTTTAAATCATTTTCTTATTCGAATGCCTTTAAAATTACTGTTTAAACAGATAGAAATAGTACTTAGTACATTTAAACAACGTTGAATAATTTTTCATACCGCATCTTGTCATTTAGGATATTGTTACTATCTTATAGGTTTATTTTTACTAAAAATTGACAAAGATTTTTTGTTTATAAACTTATAATAATGGTTTTCTAAATTTTCCATAAAATTTCTATTTACCTAATTTTTTTAACCATTTCATTAAATTCTTTTTGAAATCTCTAACATGCTTCAAAACCTAAAGTGAGCTATATGTTAGAAAATTTCTTAACATTACTGTATTTCCTTCCTAATGATAAAATTATGAATTTTAACCCTTTAGACTTACTTCTAATCAATTGGTTCCTTCGAAAATCATTATAGAAAATTTCTTCTTAACTTGTATTGTTTCTTTTTAATTGAAAAAGGTTTAGAATCAAGTTTTAGAAATCATAGTTACTTATAATGGCATGTTGGCCAAATTTCATAAAACTTTTGCATTTGATTTCCAAAATGTCTTTCACCTTGTAAGTCATATCAAATGTATTATATTGTCTAAGTTCCTTAAATCATTTTAGAAAATAGTTAACAATAGCCAATTTAATCCTTTAGGCATGTTGGCCCAAAATACTAAGTTTTTACCATTTGATTTCTAAATGCATTTTCTTTGATCAAATCAATTAGAAACTTTCTTGATTCTCCTAGGTTAATTAAGTTACACTTTAGGAAAAATCAAGAGAACATTTTGGTCCTCCAAACTTGTCATTGCCGTGAGCTATTGGATTGTGTTCTTTGGAACACTCATGCAAATTTACACATGTTATTCACATCCTATATTTTATCATACAATTCTAACACATGCATTATATCTCTAACACATGCAAAAATATTTTCTAACACATACAACCTAAATTAAAGCTTGTAGACATGCTTTCAAAAGCTAATAGACATGCAAAATTATTACAATCATCAAACAAGAAAGCTAATAACAATTACCACATAAACTACTAGCAACCACAAAAATTAACAAATACACATCAATAAACACATGACCACCGAATCCTTATGGATTCTACAAACATCACAAATGGCTCCATCTTCTTACCACCATCAAGAGATGATAAGAATTGTCTTCCTCTTACCTTAAATGAAGACAAAAGCTTGCTTTCACACCTCCTAGGTCACGGTTTTCACCACCAAAAATACCTAGAAATCTCAAACAAAATCTACATGTTACTAACCATGAAAAAGAAGCTAAACCATGGAAAAATCATGGCTTAGAACTTTGAAAAAGAAGAGAGAAAAGAAAAGCATGAAATTTCACCTTCTAGGTAAAACTTTCAAGGTTGGTTTCCAAGCCCTAGATAGAAGAATTTGAAGAAACTCCCAACTACAAAGGTTCTTAGAATGGTGTTTAGGTTAAGGAAACTTGGTTAGAAAAATTTTTGGATGGTTGGATGGCTAGGAAATAAGTTTGGCCGAATATGGTGAAGAAAATGGACAAGAATGGTGGCTAGGGTTCTTGATGAGAGAGAAGAGAGAAAAGTGATGAAGACAAAGTGATTTTTGGTCCTTCCTCCTTCACTTGGCCGTAGCTCTCTAAGGGCATGCAAGGTGGCTCCTT
This sequence comes from Ormosia emarginata, assembly GCA_029884605.1. Classification (NCBI taxonomy): domain Eukaryota; kingdom Viridiplantae; phylum Streptophyta; class Magnoliopsida; order Fabales; family Fabaceae; genus Ormosia; species Ormosia emarginata. The sequence goes on along the minus strand of JAQQTP010000074.1, from coordinate 16,224,769 downwards.
GCTTGGCTTCATCCAAGCCATTGGATGAATCAAAGGCCAAGATCAAGCCTTGGTGAGCAAGCTTGTTTCCCATTGGTTGGTTCCGTGACTCACATGCCGAGTCACACAACAGATAAATGCTCTTGAGTCACTAGTGAGTCACTGTTTCGAAAGTTCTACGACTTATGGTGATTAATTAAGCTACCGATCTAACTGTTCGCTAATTGTGGGTCCCGCAAAATATTTCCGAGTCCATCATCACTAAAACATACCGACTAATAAAATAATATTATAATAATAGAAAATTATTTTATTTGTGATTAAATCCTAAAAATTAAAAGATTATTTTTAGTCTCATTCAAATCGTTAAGTAAGATCCCCCAATTCTAAATAATAAAATAAGATTTTCCCGGCCGGAAAATATTATTTTCCCGCTTCGAGCAAATCACACAAAAAGTCCATATAAAATCACAGTACGTATTTTTTGGCATTAAATCAAAAGGAAAACAATTAAAAACAGACAAAAACAAATAAAACAAGACGTTCGTTCGGACATAACGTCATTTTCCGTTTTTCCCACAACGTAGGTAATCATCCAAAACGTTCAAATAAAATATCCAAGAAGATTATATAGTGTATATCTTTCGAAAAAATTAATACAAGAGTTCGAAAAAATTTTTATTTTACCGTCTCGAAGCAAACTACGTAAAACGATCAAATAAAATTTGAGCCAGTATTATCGTAATTGTTTTCATATAGAAATCAAGAACTGAAAAATAGGGACACAACGGTCATTCATACAAAAGCATGAAAAACAGAAAACAGCATATTCAGAATATTTTCTAAAAATTGGGGCGTTACATGAGGGGCCTTAATGCCTAGTTAGTAAGAATTAATGGAAATTATGAAGTAAGCAACCAAAGGTTACCTAGATATGAATTGAGAAGACATAAGGTTCAAGTATGCTAAGTAAGATGGACAATTAAGAGTGCCATAGTGACATGGATGCCCCATAGTGATGGGGAAAAATGTTAAAGTAAGAAAAAATGTATACGAAGAAGTAGAAGTATATTTAAAATTCCATGAACACTCTCATAGAGGTAGAGCTAGTAGTGCAAGTTTAGAGATTATGTAGTGGTTATGTAAGAGTTAAGCATAACACTACATTATGTATGCATACTTATATATAGCACAAAAATAGTTCAGAATGGTGGGTTAAGGGGGTAACAGACTTCCTTCCTACTATAGAAAGGAAAGTAAAGATAAGAAACCAATCAGTAAAGAAGGTAATGGGTTAAGGAGGTAACAAATTCCCTCCCCACTGTAAAGAAAGGAATAGTCAAGTTTCATAACATTCATGACATTATATTCACAGGAAGAGAGATGGCAGGTTACAAGAGGTTACATACTCCCTCCCTACCATAAAGAAAAATAGTAAGTTCATGACATTCATGACATCTCATGACATTGCATTTATATCATCACATAATCTTGTTTGAGCATAATCATACATCATATCATACTTTATAATATCATTTCATTATCTCATGTTTGATTGTATTTATGTTCTGTGATTTATTATGTTTATATGCATTGCTCAATGTTATTGATCAACTGTTGAGGTGCCATGTGTGAGCCATTTTGCGCAAATGTTTTTATGTGATGAGCACAATATTTTTAAGGCTAACGATACACTGGTATAACTCCTTGATCATTCACTCCGAAGATGTTTATGTCTAGCTCCATGGAGTAGGAACTTTGGTACCCTTGTTGCATTGAGAGTTGTCAGTCACATGGTCCATTGAGCATTCATGATTGGTTAATGTGTTTACTATTATGACTGTGATATTTATTTGATTCTTGGTAATGCTAATGTTGCTGGCTGGCTATAGATAATGTTAACTACTGTTCTTTGTTGCTTTACTCTCATTAATTGCTTTCATGTATTACCGTACTTGTATGTATTAACTGTGTCTTATGTGGGCGTTCAACACCATTTATTTTGCATTTTGGATTGGATCGTATGCTCTCAAGAAGACGTTCGTGAGGAGGATAAGGAAACCACTGAGTTTCAAGGTTTCTGGCCTTATCTCGACTGAGATCGAAGTTGTTGAGGATGTCATTTCGACTCCGTGGACTTTTTGGCTACGTGCGGATCAACTTTCTTGGAGGTTCGGACTGCTGGCATATCAACGTGTAGACTGATCGATGTGTATACCACGGCGATGTGATGGTGTCCTTAGCGTGGAGACGTTATGACGCTCCTGTTATAGATTTTCATGCTTTTGTATGGCTGGAGTTCTATATGCCCGTGAGGGACATGTAGGGTGAAATGTATTATACCCCTCGTGAGAATTCCTTTTTATCTACTGCTCGGGCTCCTGCCCGCTGTTCTGTCGTCCCGATGGATGTCTCGTCGGACGACGAGGACCCTGAGGAGGATCCATCTACGGTCCCTTCTCATTCCAGGCAGTCTTAGGGTTGGTTTTAAAATGATGGCTACTGATGGCTATCCGTTTATTTTGAGGGAGCCTGACGTACTACTGGATTAGTGGGTATATATTTGTATCTCATGGGGTAGGTACACATTTTACTTTTTGTACATCTTTTGGAAATGTAATTTAAACAGGCTCGTGCTTCTAGTATAAAATATGTAATTATCCATATTGTGTATGGTCGTATGTTTCATCCCATGTTGATTTCTCTTTGACATTTTTGACAAGAAGTTTTATATGAAAGAGGAACTTTTAATTTTAACTCAATCACGCGATATATTTACAAACAGGTGTATATGTACATTAAATGGAAGTTTTAACCGGATTTATGTTAAAGAAAAAAAATGTTCAAACTTTACGTAATCATTTGTGCGTCATTTCACTATAGTGCGACGTTCCTTCTTCTTACCCATTATGACTAAGGGAGAAAAAGGGGCGTTACACTGTCTTGGTATCAGAGCTCTCGTTTATGTTTCTTTGGGTCGTGTGGTTTTGGACTGTCTTGTTTGTGCTGTGTCATTCTCTTTGATTTTGCTGTTTAGTATTCAAATGAATACATCTGACTTTCTCTGTGTTTTGCGTAGTCTAATCCGAGAAGAGGCGATGGCTCGTCGGGGTGATATGGCTGCTGCCATAGAGGCAATACAGAAGATGGCCGAGGCAATGTTACAACAGAACCAGTAGACAGCTCAACAACAGGCTAGGGCTGCACAACAGGCTAGGGCTGCACAACAGCTAGAGGCTACAGCGGATGTTCAGAACTTGGAAGGATTTCGTCGTGCTAATCCTCCACAGTTTAAAGAGGAGTTTGATCCGGAGAAAGCTACATTGTGGATCCAAGAGTTGGAGAAAATATTTACGGGTATGAATTGTGCTGATGATAGGAAGGTGACCTATGCCGCATACATGCTGATGGGAGATGCTGAACATTGGTGGACGGGAGAACAAAGGCTACTGCAAGCCGCAAACAGGGTGATAACCTGGGAAGTGTTCAAAGAAAGGTTCTTGAACAAGTATTTTCCTGAAAGTGCCAGGCATGCAAAAGAAATAGAATTTCTGAGGTTGCGATAGGGAGGCATGACTGTGAGCGAATACACCGCCAAGTTTGAGAACCTGTCCAGATTTTCAGCCTATTTTCAACTTCAACCCAATGAAACTTGGAAGTGTCGGAAGTTTGAGGAAGGCTTGAGGCATGATGTGAAGAAAATTATGATAGCCTTGAAGATTTCTCAGTTTTCTGAGCTACTCGACACTTGCTACCGATTGGAAAGTGTGGAACAAGAACGTGAGGCGAGAAACAGGAACTTTGGGCCCGTTCGGTCCCAAAGTGGTGGTGGTGGTAACTCGAGTCATTATCAAAAGAAGCCTTATTCCAAACCCTCTGGAAGCCAACAACCACAAAAATTTCAAGGAGGAAGCCTAATTGGAAGCCCTGGAAGGATGGGTCAGAATGCTACAACTACTCCGAGATGCATGAAATGTGGGAAGGAGCATTTCACAAAGGACTGCACAATCAAAGAATTTATTTGCTTTCGGTGTGGGAAACCTGGTCACGTTTCTCAAGAGTGTAACCAGACCAAGGCGGAACCATCCGTCAATGCTGCTAAGACTTCTAAACCACAAGTTGGAGGCAGAGTCTACACCTTGAGTGGTGCTGAGGCCTCTGAATCCGAGGATCTGATACAAGGAGAAGGTATCATTGAAGGTAATCTTTTAATTGTACTGTATGACTCTGGTGCTACTCATTCTTTCATTTCACATGATTGTGTGAAAAGACTTGGATTGCCTGTGTCTTCTTTACCTTTCGATTTGTCTGTTTCAACTCCTACTGCAAAACCTGCAGTCACTACTAAGGTGTGTCTAGGTTGTCCTTTAATCATGGAAGGTCGAATCTTTTCTGTCAATTTGATCTGTTTACCATTATCCCAACTAGACGTGATATTAGGAATAGACTGGCTATCTGCCAACCATGTCTTGTTAGACTGTTCCAGAAAAATAATAGTTTTCCCTTTGGATGAGGATTCTAGATTTTTGACCGCCAACCAAGTGAAAGCTTTTCTGAAAGAAGGAGCTTGAGGATACATGTTGTTATCTTCTTTGAAAGTTGAGAGTGAAGTTGATGTGGACGCAATCTCTGTTGTTCGAGATTTTCCTGAGGTTTTCCCTAACGATGTACCTGGTTTGCCAGCGGAAAGAGAGGTCGAGTTTGCTATCGACTTGGTACTTGGAGTTGGTCCTATTTCTATGGCACCTTATCGTATGGCACCAGCAGAACTCGTGGAACTTAAGAAGCAGTTGGAAGAGCTCCTAGAGAAGCAATTGGTGAGACCCAGTGTGTCACCTTGGGGAGCACCTGTATTGTTGGTCAAGAAGAAAGATGGGACTTCAAGATTATGCGTGGACTACCGTCAGTTAAACAAGGTTACGATCAAGAACAAATATCCATTGCCGAGGATAGATGACTTGATGGACCAATTGAAGGGAGCAGCTGTGTTTTTTAAGATCGATCTACGATCGGGTTATCACCAAATTAGAGTGAAAGTGGAAGATATTCCCAAGATGGCTTTTCGTACTCGTTATGGTCATTATGAGTACCTGGTGATGCCTTTTGGTGTGACAAATGCACCTGCAATATTTATGGACTATATGAATAGGATCTTTCATCCTTACTTGGACAAATTCGTCGTTGTCTTCATCGATGATATCCTGATCTATTCACAAAGTCACGAGGACCATGTTGAACACCTCAGCATAGTTCTCCAGATCTTGAAGGAAAAAGAGCTATATGCGAAACTATCCAAGTGCGAGTTTTGGCTAGATGAAGTGAAATTCTTGGGTCATGTAATCACAAAGAAAGGAATTGCAGTGGATCCTTCAAAGGTAGAAGCCGTACTACAGTGGGAAAGACCAACTACAGTTATGGAAATCCGAAGCTTCATTGGTTTAGCCAGATACTACAGGAGGTTTATTGAAGGGTTCTCCAAAATTGCGAGACCGCTCACTCAACTCACCAAGAAAGACCAAGCTTTCGAATGGACAGATTCCTGTGAAGGAAGTTTCCAAGAGTTAAAAAGGAAGCTGACTACGTCACCAGTGCTAGTCTTACCGAATCCTAGTGAACCATTTGAAGTGTACTGTAACGCTTCGTATCAAGGTTTGGGGTGCGTTCTCATGCAAAACGGAGGAGTGGTAGCTTACGCCTCAAGACAACTGCGAACGCACGAGAAGAACTACCCAACACACGATCTAGAGTTAGCTGCAGTGGTGTTTGCATTGAAGATATGGAGACATTATTTGTATGGAGCCACATTCAACGTCTTCAGTGATCACAAAAGTCTGAAGTACCTGTACGATCAGAAAGAGCTGAACATGAGGCAGTGAAGATGGCTAGAATTTTTGAAAGATTACGATTTCCAACTTCAGTATCATCCTGGAAAGGCGAATGTGGTGGCCGATGCTTTGAGTAGAAAGACGATTAGTGTTTCTACTATGATGATTAGAGAAAAGGACCTGATAGAGTAGTTTAGAGATATATGGTCATTTGTAGAGTTAACACGAGGTAAAATCTGCATGAATAGGATCACTATCTCGAATGACCTGATGGATGATATTCGAGAGAAACAAAAGGTCGATAAATTCCTGCAAGAAGAAAGAGAATTGATGAGGCAAGGTGGTGTATCAACATTGAAGGAAGGAAGCGATGGGATTTTGAGATTCCAAGGAAGGGTCTGTGTGGCTAAAGATGAAGAACTCAGAAAGTACATACTTGAACATGCTCACTCGAGTCAGTTGAGTATGCATCCTAGAATGACCAAGATGTATCAAGACTTAAGGAAGTTATTTTGGTGGCATGGGATGAAAAGAGATATCGCTAGATGCGTGTCATCTTGTTTGGTTTGCCAGAAAACGAAGATTGAGCACCAAAGACCAGCTGGATTACTACAACCCTTAGCTATTCCTGAATAAAAATAGGATAGCATCGCCATGGACTTTGTTGTCGGGTTACCAAGAACTAGAAAAGGATATGACTCAATATGGGTAATAGTGGATCAACTTACGAAGTCAGCTCACTTTCTGCCAATCAACATAAGATATCCGTTGGAGAAGTTGACTCAGATATACATTGGTGAAATTGTCAGACTTCACGGGATACCCACGAGTATTATTTTCGATAGAGACCCGAGGTTTACCTCGACGTTTTGGCAAAGTCTTCAAGAGGCTATGGGAACAAAGTTGCGGTTAAGTTCTGCCTACCATCCGCAAACTGATGGTCAATCAGAAAGACCAATTCAGTCGTTAGAAGATCTGTTGAGAGCTTGTGCGATAGAGCAAACTGGAGGTTGGGATGAAATCTTACCATTGGTGGAATTCACCTACAACAACAGTTACCATTCAAGTATAGGGATGGCGCCCTATGAGGCTTTATATGGGCGAAGGTGTCGGACGCCTCTGTGCTGGTATCAAGATGGAGAACGGCTTACCGTTGTACCTGAACTCATTCAGCAGACAACTGAGAAGGTTAAAATGATTTAAGAGAAAATGAAAACGGCTCAGAGTCGGCAGAAGAGTTACGTGGACAAAAGAAGAAAACCTCTTGAGTTCGAAGAAGGAGAGCATGTCTTCTTGAAAGTCACACCTATGACTGGGGTCGGTCGTGTCCTCAAATCTAGAAAACTCACTCCAAAATTCCTTGGACCCTACCAAATTCTTCGTCGGATAGGTCCTGTTGCTTACCAAATAGCTTTACCCCCTTTTCTTTCAAATCTTCATAATGTCTTTCATGTGTCACAACTCAGAAAATATATCCCAAATCCTAATCATGTCATAGCACCTGATTCTGTACAATTGAAGGAAAACTTGACACATGAGACAACTCCTGTAAGGATTGAGGATAGGAGGACAAAGCAACTCAGAGGAAAGGACATTGCACTAGTGAAGGTAATCTGGAATGAAGCAACTGGTGATGTGACGTGGGAGCTGGAAAACAAGATGAAGGAGCAATATCCCGAATTGTTTTAAGGTATGAAAAATTTCGAGGACGAAATTCTTATTTGTTGGGGAGAGTTGTAACACCCCAAAATTTACTTTTCTACTATCAGAATTCATTATAAAATATTTGTGATTTTCTGGAATTTTTGTGGAATTTTCTGAGAACACGGAATATTTTAATATATTTCTCGTTTTACGTGTATACTGAGCGAAACCGGAGAAATGAGAAATTTTCTCCGAGAACCTTGAACCATGGAAACGTCGACGGGAGATCTTACTAAACCCGAGGCCGGACACAGTTTACAAGGTTTCACATTTTTCAAGAAATCTTAACAGATGAGATAATAAAACACTGTAAAGAATTTATTTGTCAGATTTGTCAATGCTGACTTCTGCCAACTATAATCACGTCCAATAAATAATAACACGTAATAAAAATCTTATCGCATTATTCAAAAATTTCCTTGTGTCAAACCCCTTTTAGCCTTATTTTTAAGAAGGAAGAAAAAGAGAAATTAGTTAATTAAAACCCTTGTAGGAAGCTTCCAAGAAGCTTCCTATTTGACACATTTTTCTCTCTCCCTTCTCCACTCTTCTATGGTAGAGGCTATAGGAAAGCCTAAGTAATACCTCTTCTCTTCCTAATATCACACTCTCACTTTTCTAAACCCCAAATATCCATTTCCTCTCTTCTCCTTTTCTTCTCCACTGTGCAACCACTCCTGGAGGCAGCCATTCTTTGCTTGCTTCACCATCAAAGATTCTTGCTTCCTTACACCATTCCAAGTCCTCTCTTGCTGCCATCTTTTGGTTCTTCTTCTTCTTCCATTTCTCTTCCACCATTGAAGCTAAAGCTTAGAGCTTTAAGGTAAAGCCTTCAACTTTCTTCCATTTTCTTGCTATTTTCGTTTCTCTTGGCCACCTTGGTGACCAAGAACCTATTTTTCATGGTTTGAGTGGACATTATGGTGATCACTCACATTGGAGTTTTCTTGAAGGGGGAAAACGAAAATCTAAGGCAAGAAGGAGTGGCACATTGTGTTGTTTTCCAAATAGGTAAGAGGGAGATGATCCTCTTCAACCAATCTTGGTAGTAAGGGAATGTCTTGTATGTGTGTTGTTATTGATTTCTGAATCCATGTATAAGGTTCTCTCATTTTTATGTTGTTCTTGATGATAGTGCATTTTGTTGGGTTTGAATGATTTATTGATGCCTCTTGCATGATTTGAAGGTATATTTGAATATCTTATTGATTAAATATGATGAGGAATGGTTTGGTTTGAGTTAGAGGACTTGGAGAACTCTATTTTCTGCAAGTTTACGTGTGGTAATCGATTACACGGGGCTTGTAATCGATTACCAAGCTCTTAAGGATATAAAATCGTGATTCTGGAAATCTGGTAATCGATTACGTCTGTTGTGTAATCGATTACAGAGATTCTATTTAGCTTGTAATCGATTACAAGAGTAGTGTAATCGATTACCAAGCCTCTGATGTCACGAAATGGTGCTTCTGGGAATCACGTAATCGATTACAACTTGTGGATAATAAATTACAGAGGTTCTGTCCAATTGGTAATCGATTACCACGGTTGTGTAATCGATTACCAGGGTCTTGAAGTTACGAAACGTGGTTCTGGGAATCACGTAATCGATTACAATGAGATTGTAATCGATTACATAGATTCTGTTCCTCGGGTAATCGATTACAAGGGTGATGTAATCGATTACCAAGACCAAAAATGAGATTTTTGAGCTGGAAATGATTGAGATTATTGTTCTTTGTCCTTTGTAACTCAAACATAACCTAAAAACCCTGGATTCAAGGATTTTACTTTACTTAATTGTGATAGGAATGTGCATTCATACCAATAGAGAAGAAATGATTTTGAATATGGAATTCTTGGATCCATGACATAGAAGTTGTGGTATGTGTGTAATGAGAATTATTGATGTAGTACTCAATGAGATAAGAATGATGATGTGCCATTGAGGCAATGTTTTAATAAATGTATGGTTGATATGTCATGTTGGACATTGAATAATGCTTATGTGCCATTGAGGAGAGGCTTATGCTGAATGCATCATTGATGAACATACATGATTGGACATTGTGTCGTCATGCATGTGCTGTCCGTTGGACATGGTTAGTAAGGCGATGTATGCCTAGGAGTTTGAATAACACCTATGTGCGGGTGCGAATAGACTAAGCGTAAGTGTCATATGTTGTTGACCCTGGGGGCGTCGAGGTGTGGGTGTCTCACAATAGACAGTGGTAGCTCCACTGGGGTCGTGGGATAGACCAATGCAACACACCGATGATCCTGCCTGAGACGTTGTCCTATGTCGCGATCAACTGTTGAGGTGCCATGTGTGAGCCATTTTGCATAAATGTTTTTATGTGATGAGCACACTATTTTTAAGGCTAACGATACACTGGCATAACTCCTTGATCATTCACTCCGAAGATGTTTATGTCTAGCTCCATGGAGTAGGAACTTTGGTACCCTTGTTGCATTGAGAGTTGTCAGTCACATGGTCCATTGAGCATTCATGATTGGTTAATGTGTTTACTATTATGACTGTGATATTTATTTGATTCTTGGTAATGCTAATGTTGCTGGCTGGCTATAGATAATGTTAACTACTGTTCTTTGTTGCTTTACTCTCATTAATTGCTTTCATGTATTACCGTAATTGTATGTATTAACTGTGTCTTATGTGGGCGTTCGACGCCGTTTATTTTCTTGCTGCCATGTTGGTACTGAAAGCTGGGAATCTCACCTCTTTCGGTAATTTTCTTTATTTTGCATTTTGGATTGGATTGTATGCTCTCAAGAAGACGTTCGTGATGAGGATAAGGAAACCACTGAGTTTCAAGGTTTCTGGCCTTATCTCGACTGAGATCGAAGTTGTTGAGGATGTCATTTCGACTCTGTGGACTTTTTGGCTACGTGCGGATCAACTTTCTTGGAGGTCCGGACTGTTGGCATATCAACGTGCAGACTGATCGATGTGTATACCACGGCGATGTGATGGTGTCCTTAGCATGGAGACGTTATGACGCTCCTATTATAGATTTTCATGCTTTTGTATGGCTGGAGTTCTATATGCCCGTGAGGGACATGTGGGGTGAAATGTATTATACCCCTCGTGAGGATTCTTTTTGTCTCTTGCCCGGCTCCCCGCCCGTTGTTCTGTCGTCCCGATGGATGTCTCGTCGGACGACGAGGACCCTGAGGAGGATCCATCTACGGTCCCTTCTCATTCCAGGCAGTCTTAGGGTTGGTTTTAAAATGATGGCTACTGATGGCTATCCGTTTATTTTGAGGGAGCCTGACATACTACTGGATTAGTGGGTATATATTTGTATCTCTTGGGGTAGGTACACATTTTGCTTTTTGTACATCTTTTGGAAATGTAATTTAAACAGGCTCGTGCTTCTGGTATAAAATATGTAATTATCCATATTGTGTATGGTCGTATGTTTCATCCCATGTTGATTTCTCTTTGACATTTTTGACAAGAAGTTTTATATGAAATAGGAACTTTTAATTTTAACTCAATCGCGTGATATAATTACAAACAGGTGTATATGTACATTAAATGGAAGTTTTAACCGGATTTATGTTAAAGAAAAAAAAATGTTCAAACTTTACGTAATCATTTGTGCATTATTTCACTATAGTGCGACGTTCCTTCTTCTTACCCATTATGACTAAGGGAGAAAAAGGGGCGTTACAAAGACAATGGATAGTAGTAGACGTAAGAAAGTAGATGCAAGACGTGACAATGATCGTATGGTCGCAACTAGAAGTATAATGGAGAGGAAATGTAAGATTAATCGATTTCAACAAAAGTCGTATATATGGCCACCGGGAAAGCAACAACAACTACAGTCACGTGGAGGAGGTACCAATAATAATCGTTTTGTTCAAAATATGGCACTGCCAACAAGATGTAAAAAGTGTGGAAAAGGTCATATGATGAAGGATTGTACGATCAGAGGAATCATTTGCTTTAGATATGGAAAACCTGGTCATTTTGCGAGGGATTGTAATCAAGTGAAGGTGGAGTCTTTAGTAAGCAATGTTCGTGCTGACAAGTCTCAAGCTGTAGGACGAGTTTATACGATGAGTGGAGCCAAGGCCTCTCAGTTTGATGATCTTATCAAGGGAGAAGGTGTTATATCAAGTAATCTTTTAACTGTACTATATGATCCAGGTGCAACTCATTCATTTATTACAAATGACTGTGTGGATCGTTTAGAATTACCTGTGTCTTCTTTGAACTTCCAATTGATTGTTTCTACACCTACTGCCAAACCTGTTAGTACTTCTAAAGTTTGTCTAAATCGTCCTGTTACTATAAAAAATCGAGTCTTTTCTGTTGATTTAATTTGTTTGCCTCTTACTGATATCGATATAATCTTAGGAATGGATTGGTTATCTTCTAACCATATTCTGTTAGATTGTTTTAAAAAGACCTTAGTATTTTCCGAGGATGAGATTTCTGGATTTTGACTGCCAATCAAGTCGAATCTTTATTGAGGGATGGAGCACGAGGATACATGCTGTTATCTTCTTTAGAAGTCAAGAGTGAAAATGATATGAACGTTATTTCTGTTGTAAATGAGTTTCCTGAAGTTTTTCCTGACAATGTACCTGGATTACCACAAGAAAGAGAGATAGAGTTTTCTATTGATCTTGTACCAGGAGAGGGTCCAATTTTGATTGCACCGTATCGGATGTCACCATTTGAGTTAGCAAAGTTGAAGAAGCAATTGGAGGAACTGTTAGAAAAATAGTTTGTGCAACCTAGTGTTTCACCTTGGGGAGCTCCAGCACTACTAGTCAAAAAGAAGGATGGATCTTAACGTTTATGTGTGGACTACCGCCAGTTGAACAAGGTTACAATCAAGAACAAATATCCACTTCAAAGGATTGATGATTTGATGGACCAGTTGAAAGGAGCAGCTGTTTTCTCTAAGATAGATTTATACTCAAGGTATCATCAAATTCGTGTCAAGGTAGAGGATATACCTAACACAGCTTTTCGAACGCGTTACGGTCATTATGAGTATCTTGTAATGTCGTTTGGAGTGACGAATGCTCCTGCTATATTCATGGATTACATGAATAGGATTTTTCATCCATATCTAGACAGATTTGTCATCGTTTTTATTGATGACATTCTGATCTATTCTCAAAATCAGGAAGAGCATGCTGAACATCTCAGTATAGTTCTTCAGATTTTAAAGGAGAAGAAGTTGTACGCAAAGTTGTCTAAATGTGAATTTTGGTTGGACAAGGTTCAATTTTTGGGTCATGTAATTTCAAAAGATGGAATTGCAGTGGATCCAGCAAAGGTGGAGACGGTTCTTCAATGGTAAAGGCCAACTATAGTAACTGAGATCCGAAGTTTTGTTGGATTAGCTGGATATTATCGAAGATTTATCGAAGGTTTTTCTAAGATAGCCGGACCTCTTACACAACTCACCAGGAAGAATCAAGCGTTTGTTTGAACAGAAACGTGTGAGGAAAGTTTTCAAGAACGAAAGAAAAAGTTGACTACTGCACCGTGTTGATTCTACCATATCCGAATGAGTCTTTTGAAGTATATTGTGATGCTTTATACCAAGGGTTAGGATGTGTTTTAATGCAAAATAGAAAAGTGGTAGCATATGCTTTAAGACAACTAAAGGTACATGAAAGGAATTATCCAGCGCATGATTTGGAATTAGCTACAGTTGTCTTTGCATTGAAAATTTGGAGACATTTTCTGTATGGAGCTACGTTCAACATATTTAGTGATCATAAAAGTTTGAAGTATTTAATTGATCAGAAGGAGTTGAACATGGGACAACGGTTGAGGAAAGATCTGACGGGATCCTAAAGTTTAAAGGCATAATCTGTATACCTGATGATTCCAATCTTAGAAAAGTGATTCTCGATGAAGCTCATACCAGTAGATTGAGTATACATCCAGGAATGATCAAAATGTACCACGATCTGAAGTGATTATTTTGGTGGCCTGGGATGAAGAAAGATGTTGCTGAACATGTGTCGTCTTGTCTCGTGTGTCAAAAAGTGAAGGTTGAACATCAAAGACCAGCGGGTATGCTACAACCCCTAACTATTCCAGAATGGAAATGGGATAGTATAGCAATAGATTTTGTTACAGGTTTTCCAAAGACTAGAAAAAGGTATGATTCTATATAGGTCGTTGTTGATAAGCTTACGAAGTCAGCTCACTTCTTGCCAATCAATATCAGGTATTCGTTAGAAAAGTTGACCTAGGTGTACATTGGTGAAATCGTAAGACTTTATGGTGTACCCACTAGTATCATTTCTGATAGGGATCCAAGATTTACATCAAGGCTTTGGCGAAGCCTACAGGAAGTTATGGGGATTACAATTCATCTGAGTTCTGCTTATCATCCGCAGACAGATGGTCAAACAGAAAGGACGATACAATCACTGGAAGATCTGTTAAGAGCTTGTGTGTTAGAACAAAAAGGGAGTTGGGATGAATTTTTACCTTTGGTAGAATTCACCTACAGCAACAGTTTTCACTCAAGTATAGGGATGGCACCCTATGAAGCGCTTTATGGACGACGATGCCGAACACCTTTGTGTTGGTATCAGGATGGTGAAACTATAACTATTGGACCTAAAATGATACAACAAACAACTGAAAAGGTGAAGATGATCTAAGAGAAAATGAAGGCGACTCAAAGTAGATAGAAAAACTATGCTGATAAAAGAAGAAGACCTCTTGAATTTGAGGAAGGTGAGCATGTGTTTTTACGAGTTACACCTACGACTAGTGTTGGAAGGGTTATAAAATCCAGAAAACTCACTCCTAAGTTTATTGGACCTTATCAAATTCTTCGTCGGATAGGTCCAGTTGCATACCAAATTGCTTTGCCACCTTTTCTTTCCAATTTGCACAATGTATTCCATGTATCTCAATTGAGAAAGTATATTCCCGATCCAACTCATGTTATTCAACCCGATGAGGTACAATTGAAAGAAAATTTGACGTATGAGACACTTCCTGTTAAGATTGAAGACAGAAGGATGAAGCAGCTCAGAGGGAAGGATATTCCATTAGTAAAAGTGATCTGGAATGAAATAACGGGAGATGCTACATTGGAGTTAGAAGACAAAATGAAGGAACAATATCCTCTATTGTTCTGAGGTATGGTAAATTTCGAGGACAAAATTTTTTTTAGCAGGGGAGAGTTGTAACATCCCGATTTTTGTTTTTTCTGCACAAATATTAATTTTATAATTTTTGTGATTTTTGATAATTTTTTTGGATTTTTCTGAGATTAAAAATATTTTAGTATTATTTTAGGCCGTCTGTGGGGCCCACAGTGGGCCTGGAAACACTAAAATTTTTTATTGGCCAGAAAATTTTGTACTATGGATACGGGACCGGGGGATCTTACTAAACCCGAAACCGGATACAGTATCAAAAATTTTCTTATTCTGTGATTTTTTTATTCGTTGTACAATAATTACTAGTTTGTGATCAGTAATTTTTATTCTGTGAATAATAATTTCTTGTAGCTATAGCTAGGTGATAGTCATGTGCGACTAGTATGAAGAAGTCAAAATTAGTGGCAAGGATCATTTATGACCGTTGGATGTGGATTTAATCAACGGTGGAGATTTAGTCTTATCAAATGGTTAGGACCATTTATGACCCTTGGATGTAAAGTATGAAGGAGTGATCTTGACCCTTCATTTTGGAGATAGATTTAATGGTTAGGATTTCAAGGAGGAATGATCTAATGGCCTAGATTAAGTCTTCTATCTAGAGGCTATATTTAGAATCTATATTAATCTTAACCATTGATCTAATCAATGGCTAAGAATGCCCAAAATGGTGGCTTGTGAGATTGGTCACATTTTGAGAATGCAAGAAGGGGGGAACAGTTTTGTGAAGGCTTAGGAGCTTAGCAAAGTGTGAAGACACCAATTATTAGTCATCTTGATCATTCTTGACCATTTCCTAAAGCAAAGCTCTTCAAACTTTTCTCTCCATTTCTCTCCAAGACACCATACGGCCAAGCACCCAAAGACAACCATCCAAGCTTCTAAAATTTCATCTAAGCTTATTTCCTACATCTAAACATCATTCTAAGACACTTCTATGTTGAAGACTTAAGCAAAATCCTTCATCTTCTACCATTTCTACAAGTTAGTGTTCTTAAGATTTCAAGGTAAAAAATTCTTCTTCTTTATTTCTAAGTTGGTTTTTGAGTTTCTAAACCATGATTGTTCCATGGTTTTTCTTTTTCAAGCTTTGTTTGTGACTTTGGTTTGGTTTAAGCTTACTAGAGTTTTCTTTGGGAGGTTCACAAAATTCTTGATGCAAGACAACTTGGTGGATTTTGTCTTCCTTGAGGTAAGAGGGAGATTACCCTCATCAACCATACGTTGGTGGTGAGGAGATGACCTTGTTTGTGGTGAAAAATCCATACAGATTTATTCACTTGTATGGTTTAAGGTTGCTTTACTTATGGTTGGTTTATTTTTAAGCTTTGATTATATGCTTGTTTAAGTAGATTATATGCTTATATGCTTATTTATATGCTTATGGTAGCATGATGAATATTGTGTAAAGTAGCATATGAGTTGTATGATGAGGAAATTATATGAAGGTTCCAAAGAAACTATGATGGCTCACGGCCATGACAAGACCAAGAGGGCAAAAATGTTTCAAAATATTTTCTTAAGTATGGATTGAGTGATTTAATGGTGAGAAATTGGATTAAGGGTTTTTAAAAGTAATTATATGGTTAAATATGATTTTTGAAGCTTAAGTGGATTTCGGCCAACAAGCCAAATTTTGATGTTTTGGAATCCAAATTTTTGTTCTAAGTATAGACTTAGATATTTAATTAACAAGAAGTTAGTTTAATGGATTTTTTTAGAAATAAAAAGAAAGTGGGTTAAGTGTTAAATTATAAATAATTATGTTTGAGAAATATAATTATAATTTGAAATTTGCTAACGTATATTTCATCTTTGGGTTTTGAAGAGTGTTAGAAAATTTTGAGATGTAAGATCTAATTAAATCAAAGAAATCAAATTTTTGAAAAGAATCATAGAAAATAATACGTAAAGGATTTTTAGGAAGAAAATATTTTCAAGAAGGCCAAAGTGTATAATTTATGTAAACAATTTTATAAATAAATTTAGAATGTTAAGAAAATATTTTACGTAAGTGAGAGAATATTTTAGGTAAGTGAAAAATGCTAAAAAACCATTACGCGACTTAGAAATCACTATTTTTAAGCTACGCAAATGATTTTTACGTTACGCGATTGAGAAACTGATTTTAAATGGTTACGCGAATGAGAAAACGTTTGGAAATATTTACGTTATTTGAAAAACGTTGAAAATATTTATGTGATTTAGAAACGTTTGAAATTAATTATGCGTTTACAAAAATGTTGAAAAATATTGCGTAATTTAAAAACGTAACAAAAACGTCACACTATTTCAAAAACATGAAAAAATGTTTACGCGATTGGAAATTATAGCAGTTGGCTGTCAGGCAGTCGTGGTGGGCCCCATTATGTTGAAAAGTGATACTGTCAAGAAATGACGCGTATATGTGAAATACTGTAAAATAATGGAAAATTGTATGTGTTAGATCATACATCTTGCAAGGAAAATTATGTGTGTTGGATCATACATATTGCATAGAAAATTGTATGTGTTGGATCATACATCATGCATGGAAAAGCATGTCAATTAAGGCGATTGGCCTAGGAGATGGAAATTACACCTTTGTGCGGGTGAGAATTGCATACTTACGATCTTCAGTGATCTTAGAAATGTTGGGGTGTGGAATGTCATATGTGGCCAGTGGGTAGCACCACTGCGTCGTGGTATCCTTTGCAAACACACCAACAGTCTCGATGGAGTTACTACTCTCTTCATGATTTGTTGAAAGTGTCTGTATCGGCCATGTTGCGCACTATGATTTGATATATTGGCACATGATTTGAGGCTAACGATATGCAGACATGTACTCCTTATCATTCTCTCCGAAATTGTGGTTAACTCCATGGAGTAGGAATTGGGTCGTTGTACACATGTGTAATGAGTCAACATATTGGTATGACAATTATGCCTATTTATATGTTTTCTATGATATGATATGATATGACTATATGTGATATATATTATACCTGTATCTTTTACTATCATTTTCTGATATGATATGATATACTGTATGAGATATTTTGTAACTGTAATATTTGCTGTCATTTTCTATACTGCCTCATTGGTATTGATGAAAGGGAATCTCACCTCTTTGCTGTATTGTTCTATTTGTTTCTATGTTTATGTCGGTAAAGTCTACGATGGCGGCAAGGAGGGATCAACTAGGTTTCTTTAGACTAAAGTTTCTTGATGGCACTGCTGCTTGGCATGTTCATTGGGACTCTGGATATATAAAGTATTGTGGTTATATTACTCTATATGTACGTAGGATCCGCTATGGGATCATTACTTCTTACTTTATAGCTGCATATGTAGAGCTCATTTTACCTATCGGGGAGTTGTGGAACAATCTTTGCTATACTTCTCGGGATGACTCCGAGGTATATTTTACTCGAATTTCTATCCGTCAAAACATTCCTGGCGAGGGAATTTATTTGTTGAGAAGGACTTTTATCTTTAGAGTTGTGAACTTGGGCCAAGTCGAGTTTTATATGGTTTATGTAATAAAGATATTCATATTCTATGATATGTACAAGATATATATGTTAGTCTATTCTTATATCTTGTGTTACTTTAATTGGTAATTTTATGTTATCCACAAAAAAGAAATTTTGAAATTCGTATTACAATAATATTTAAATATTTTATAATATCTAAAATATGGTGTGTTACTTTTAATTACATTTCACGTTTAAGGTTTTAAATTATTTTCTGTCATTCCGCAAAGTAAATTTTAAAATCAGTATTTTTACAAGATTAATTATTTTACAACTCGGGTAAGTTATATTAGGATTAGTCTTAAATGTGATACCCTACGGTGGGTGTTGCATTTTGTGACGCTTCATACCAAGGATTGGGATGTGTTCTTATGCAAGGCGAAAAAGTGGTGGCTTATGCCTCAAGACAATTGCGAGTGCATGAGAAGAACAACCCAACGCACGACTTGGAGTTAACTGTCGTGGTATTTGCTTTGAGGATATGGAGACATTATCTGTATGGGGCAACGTTCAACATCTTCAGTGACCACAAGAGCTTGAAGTATCTATACGATCAGAAAGAGTTGAACATAAGACAACGAAGATGGCTGGAATTTCTGAAAGACTACGATTTTTAACTTCAGTATCACCCTGGGAAGGCGAATGTGGTGGCCGATGACTTAAGTAGGAAGACAATTAGTGTTTCTACCATGATGATCTGAGAAAAAGACTTGATAGAACAATTCAAAGACGTATGGTCTTTTGTGGAGCTAATGCTAGGAAAAATCTGCATGAATATGGTCACTATTTCGAATGACTTGCTGGAAGACATCCGAGAAAAGCAGAAAGATGATAAGTTCTTGCGAGAGGAAAGAGAGCTAATAAAGCAAGGCGGTGTTTCAACATTGGAAGAAGGAAGTGATGGAATTTTAAGATTCCAAGGTAGAGTATGTGTACTAAAAGATCAAGAACTGAGGAAGTACATTCTTGAACATGCTCATACAAACAAGTTGAGTATGCATCTTGGTATTACCAAAATGTACCAAGATTTGAAGAAACTCTTTTGGTGGCATGGAATGAAAAGAGATATCGCTAGATGCGTATCATCTTGTTTAGTTTGTCAGAAGACAAAGATTGAACGTCAAAGACTGTCAGGACTTTTGCAACCTTTAACTATTCTCGGATGGAAATAGGATAGCATTGCCATGGACTTTGTTGTTGGATTGCCAAGAACGAAAAGAGGTCATGATTCAATATGGGTAATTATGGATAGACTTACAAAGTCATCACACTTTTGCCGAACAACATAAGATATCCATTGGAAAAATTGACTCAGTTGTACATCGGTGAAATTGTCAGACTACATGGGGTGCCCACAAGCATCATTTCTGACAGGGATCCGAGGTTTACATTGAGGTTTTGGCAGAGTCTCCAAGAAGCAATGGGGACAAAGCTACGATTGAGTTCTGTATACCATTCGCAGACTGATGGTCAATCAGAGAGAACAATTCAGTCATTGGAGGATCTGCTTAGAGCTTGTGCTATAGAGCAAACTGGAGGTTGGGATGAAATCTTACCGTTGGTAGAGTTCACCTATAACAACAGTTATCACTCAAGTATAAGGATGGCTCCCTATGAAGCTCTATATGGACGGAGGTGTAGGACACCACTATGCTGGTATCAAGATGGAGAGCGGCTTATAGTTGGACCTGATCTTATTTAACAGACAATCGAGAAGGTCAAAATGATTCAGGAGAAGATGAGAATAGCTCAGAGTCGACAAAAGAGTTATGCAGACAAAAGAAGAAAACCTCTTGAATTTGAAGAAGGAGAGCATGTGTTCCTGAAAGTCACGCTTACGACTGCGGTCGGTCAGGTTCTCAAATCTAGAAAGCTCACTCCAAAATTTCTTGGACCTTATCAAATCCTTCATCGGATAGGTCCTGTTGCTTACCAAATAGCCTTACCCCCTTTCCTTTCAAATCTCCATAATGTCTTTCATGTGTCACAACTCCAAAAATACATTCCAAGTCCTGATCATGTCATAGCACCTGATTCTGTACAATTAAAGGACAACTTGACTTATGAAACAACTCCTGTAAGGATTGAGGATAGGAGAATGAAGCAACTCAGGGGAAAAGACATTTCATTGGTGAAAGTGATCTGGAACAAGACGACTAGAGATACGACTTGGGAACTAGAGGACAAAATAAAGGAGTAATACTCAGAGTTATTTTAAGGTATGAAAATTTCGAGGACGAAATTCTTATTTGTTGGGGAGAGTTGTAATACCCCAAAAATTATTTATTTTATTATAAATATTCATTTTATAATATTTGGAATTTTCTGAGAATGTGAAATATTTTAATATTATTTCTCATTTTGCGTGCAAACTGAACGAAGCAGGGAAAATGAAATATTTTTCCCGAGAACTTTGATCTGTGAAAACGTCGATGGGGGATCTTACTAAACCCGAGGGTGGACACGATTTATGAGATTTTATGTTTTTTGAGAAAATTTAATCGACAAAATAACAAAACGCTGTGTAAAAATTTATCTGTCAGATAAATTAATACTGACTTCTATCGACTGTAGCAATTATCCATTAGATAATAATATGTAATAAAAATCCTATCACATTATCCTAATGTAATCTACTTTATGTCTAATCAAGCTCACTTTAATTCAAATTTTGTACCCTAATTAAGAAGCTTCTTTGAGAAGCTTTGGCCCCCACCTTGCCCTTGGCTTGCATGGGAAACCAAAATCTTCCCCCTTCTCTCTCCAATTGCCGCGGCACACCCAAGCCCAAAGAAGGGAGTTTTGGCTCTTACACACTTCACACACTTAACCATTTCACTCATTTCACCTAATCACTTCTCTCTCTAACTTCATCTTCTTCATTTTCTCCTCCTTCTCTCTACTCCTCCTCCATAGCTATGAGAATTTGCAGCCCCATCTCCACTCATTTTTCTTCATCTTTCTCTTCACAAACATCATTTCCATACTCACCTCCATCTCCTCTACATTTTCTCTTTAGAAAGTTTCTTCAAAAGTCCAACCTTTCTCCATTGCCTTCGAAGACAAAGTTTCCATCTTTGAGGTAAAGCTTCCACCTTTCTTCTTCTTTCTCTTCATTTTCGGACTCTAGGGTCTCAATGGAGACCAAAGATCCATTCTTTTCCATGCTAATTGTTGATTCTTGATGATGGAAATTTCTAGGGTTTTGAAGGCTTCAAAACCGAATTCTCCAAGGAGCTTGAAGGAGTCATTTTCGTTGTTCTTCCTTAGGTAAGAGGAAGATTACTCACTTCAACTAAGATTGGCAGTGAGGGAACCCTTGTATGTTCATGTTGTTTTGTGATTTTTGATTGTTCATGTGTTCTTGGATTTGATTAATGTTTGATTGGTGACCTTGAGTAAATTGGAAGTGTTAAATGTGCTTGGTCATGTTAGGGTTGCAAAATGGAAAACTTGGAGTTTCCTACCCTAACATGATGGTCACAGTTTTGAGGGAAATTTTGGGTTGGAAATTGTTTTTGTGAACAAATAAATAATGCTTATGTAATTAATGTTGAATGAGAACATTGAGGTTAATAAATGGAAAATTTTAAGGGTTGAACACCTTAAAAGGGAGCCATGGTTTTGGCTTGAAACCATAAGGGTTTGGATTGTTCTTGGTGAATTAAAATTGAAGTAAATTGATATTAAGAAACTAATACATAAAATGGAATGAAAAATTGGACTTTGAAGACCATTGAAGGCTACGGTTTTAGAGAGAAAACCTTGAGGTTAAATGATGCATTGGTTCATCTTTGGAAATCTAAGATTTAGAGACATGCATAATTCTTAATGAAGTGGAAGAATTAAAATGGATAATAACACTTCGAAGGCCATGGATTTGAAGGGTTAAATTAACCTAAAATTGTCGTAGTTAATCATAGCTTAAGACTTTGAAAATGTGGATCCATAATGTGGACTTGTGATACTAGATGAACACTTGAAATATATATTGACATAGAAATTGATTCTATGCTATTGTGCACCCCTATGTGGGCCAAGCACTTGTTGATTATGTACTTGAGAATATCATGATGTGATGATATTGAAAAGTGAATATGTATGTATGTATATATATGTATATATATGTATATATATGTATATATATATATATATATATTTATATACCATTGTGGTATGCTTATGATGAATGCATCATTGATGAACATGCATGATTGGAATTGAGTCGTCATGTATATGTGTTGTTCGTTGGACATTGTTGTAAAGGCTATGTGTGCCTAGGAGTTTGAATAACACCCATGTACGGGTGCGAGTAGACTAAGCGTAAGGTCATAGTGGTTGGCATTGGGGGCGTCGGGGTGTGAGTGTCTTACAATAGACAGTGGTAGCTCCACTGGGACCGTGGGATAGACCGATGTGACACACCGACGATCCTGACTGGGACGCTGTCCTATATCGCGATCAACTGTCGAGGTGCCATGTATAAGCCAATTGCGCAAACATTTTTATGAGATAAAGCACACTATATTTTTAAGGCTAACGATATACTGGCATTACTCCTTGATCATTCACTCCGAAAAATGTTTATGTCTAGCTCCATGGAGTAGGAATTTTGGTACCCTTTGCATTGTGAACTGTCAGTCACATAATTCATTGAGCATGAGCATTTATAATTGTAGAATATGTTTACTATTATAACTGCAATAATTATTTGATTTCTTGGACTGTTGAATATTGGAAATGTTGATGCCACCTACCCGTTGTTAAGAATACTTAGTTTATTCTGCTCTTACTATTAATTTCTATTATTACTGTGATTGGATGTATGAACTCTATTGTATGTGGGCGCCTAGCGCCGTATTGTTTTCTTACTGCCATTTTGGTACCATAAGCTGGGTGTCTCACCACTTTCTGTATTTTCTCTATTTTTGTATTCTGTCAGATTGTGTACTTCTAAGAAGACGTTCGTGAGAAAGACAAGGAAACTCCTGAGTTTCCAGGCTTCTGGCCAGATTATGATTGAAGCTTATCGAGGATGACGCCGCACCCTCGTGGATTTTTGGGCTACACACAGATCACTTTTCACGGAGGCCCTGACTGCTGGCACATTAATGTGCAGACTGATCGTTGTGTGTACCATGGAGAGTTGACTGTGTCCTTAGCATGGGGTCGTTATGACGCCCCTATTTTTTATTTTCATGCTTTTGTTTGGTTAGAGTTTTATATGCCCGTTAGGGACATGTGGGCTGACATGTACTACACCCCACGTGATGACTCTTTTCTGTCCACTGCTCGGGCTCCTGCCCATTGCTCTATCGTTCTGATGGACATTTCGTCGGACGAAGAGGACCCTGAGGAGGACCCGGCTACGGTCCCTTCTCGTCAGTCTTAGGGGCTGATACTATTGGTAGCTACTGATGGCTAACCGTCTATCTTTTTGGGAAGCCTAACGTTTTGTTGTATATGCTGGGGTATATTTGTATAACTTTGGGTGGGTACATCTTTGCTTTTTGTATATTTTGGAATGTAACTAAATAGACTTATGCATATAGATATGAATATATATATATATATATATATATATATATATATATATATATATATATATATATATGTATGATTTAACTATATTTTTATTACACTATCGGATACTTTTTTTTTAAATTATTTTTGACAACTATCCTAGTTATTATTTATACATATATGGATTTTTATATAATTAACTTTTTCGGATACTTTTTATTACAACTATGGTTATTATTTCTACAAATGAAATAACAACGCCACTTGGTAATGATACAACAACAATATATATATATATATATATATATATATATATATATATATATATATATATATAGAGAGAGAGAGAGTAACATTTGTAAAGGAACTTAAATAACCATAAAATGAACCTGGTCAATGAATCTAAAAACAATTACCCTTTTCCACAGTTTAACTTATTTCGCTTTATGTTTCAAAGTATTATAGTGTGAAGTTCCTTCTTCGCGGGTATTGACAAAAAGGGGCGTTACACCTTACCACACAAACCCAAAAAACTCTAACCAGGAGCTCTGATACCAAGTAATGCAGCACCCACCGTAGGGTATCACATTTAAGACTAATCCTAATATAACTTACCCAAGTTGTAAAAGAATTAATCTTGTAAAACACTAATTTTAAAATTTCATTTATGGAAAAATTGAAAATAAATAAAAGTCAAAAACATAAAATGTAACTGAAAACAAACTCGCCATAACTTACATATTACAACTTTGTTTACAAATAATTTACATAAATACACTCCTAAAAGATAATATATACATTACACACTAAACCACACACCAAAACAAAAACTATTTAACTAGAACTCCAACAGACTAAGGATTTAAGCTCTCATTAGGCTCCTCCTCCTCAGTGTTATCAACAAAGAACCCTGGCAGATACAATACACACCGGGTTAGCGTTTTGGCAGTTGATTTCATAGAATCCTCATATGGAGTATAAGTATTTCTACTCTAGAGCTCACGAATAGGCATAAAGAATTCTAGATGCATAGACATGTGCTGTGTCATAACAGGAATTCCATCCCTAGTACCACTTAGATTCAGAGTCAAATCCCCAGTATAAACAAACCGTTCTCTATCTAAATTAACCCTCCAAGCATCAATCCCACCATGGAATTGAATTGTAACAAAACCTAAAACCTGGCGCCTTGCCTCTATATCAAGATAATACAGAAAAACCGTCACTGGTAGTAAAAAGAGTTATCCACTTCCTTGTCTCCTTGGTCTTCATCAAACATATACAATAAAACAAGTATAACATAACGAAGAGGTGAGATCTCCTACATCACTACCAATGAAGCAGTATAGAAAATGACAGTAAATGATACAGATATAATATTATCATATACAGTCATATTATCATATCACAGATAACATATCAAATAAACATAATTATCACATCAATATGCTGACCCACTATGCATGTGTACAACGACCCATTTCCTACTCCATGAAGCTAATCACAATTTCGGAGAGAAAGATAGGGAGTATATGTCTGCATATCGTTATCCTCAAATCATGTGTCAATATATCAAATCATGGTGCGCAACATGGCCAATACAGACACTCTCAACCAATCACGAAAAGAGTAGTAACTCCGTCGAGACTGTCAGTGTATTTGCAAAGGATACCAAGACGCAGTGGTGCTACGAACTGACCACATATGACATACCACACCCCGACGTCCTGAAGATCACTGAAGATCGTAACTACGCAATTCTCATCTGCACGAAGGTGTAATTTCCATCTCCTAGGTCGATTGCCTTATTGACATGCTTTTCCATGCATGATGTATGATCTATCACATACAAACCATATTTCACCATATATTACCACATTTTTTTGCAGTATCACTTTCCAACCTAACGGGGCCCACCACGATAGCCCGACAACAAACTGCTATAATTTCCAATTGCGTAAACATTTTATTGCGTTTTTGAAATCGCGTAACATTTTTCTTACATTTTCAAATCACGTAATTGTTTTTCAACGTTTTCGTAATCGCATAAATATTTTCAAACATTTTCTAAATTGCGTAAAGATTTTAAATTATTTTCTCAATCGCGTAGCTTGAAAATAGACGTTTTTAAATCACGTAAGAGTTTTCTAGCATTTTTTTCACTTGCATAAAATATTTCTTAACTTTCTAAACTTATTTTCAAAACTCTTTACATAATATAGACATTTTGGCCTTCTTTAAAATATTTTCTTTCTAAAAATTCTTAACGTAATATTTTCTATGATTCTTTATAAAAAATTAATTTCTTTGATTTAATTAGACATTACATCTCAAAATTTTCTAACGCGCTTCAAAACCCAAAGGTGACCTATATGTTAGCCAATTTCAAGTACCTTCTATTCATTGTTATAGCTTTAATATACTAATTTAATTCCAAACATTAAATCTAATTTCCTTTTTCTACTAAAAATTCATTAAATTAAATTCTTGTTAACTAATTACCAAAGTCCATACTTTGTAAAATAATCTTGGATTTAAAATACCACACTTTGGCATATTGGCCAAAAAAATATTTATGCATCATAAATCATGATTAATCATTTTTTCATCACAAAATCCTTTACAAAACCTTTAATCCAATATCTTGTCATTAAATTTTGTAATCCATAACTTAAGAAATAATTTGAAACATCTTGTTCTCTTGGTGATGTTCAAAATCGTGAGCCTCCATAGGTTCTTTGGATCCCTCATACAATTTCCTCATCAAATGATTGACATCCTACTTTACACAATAATCATCATGCTTCCTTAATCACATAAACAAGCATATAATCAAATAAACAAGCATAAAATCAAAGCTAGAAAGCATACCAACCAAAGATCATCACAAAAAAGCAAGCTTAAAACCATACAAGTGAATAAATCCTTATGGATTTTTCACCACAAACAAGCCATCTCCTCACCACCAACATATGGTTGATGAGTTAATCTCCCTCTTACCTCAAGGAAGACAAATCCACTTAGTTGCTTTCCTTCAAAGATTTGATGTAGCCTCCAAAGAAAACCCTAACAAGCTTAAACCAACACAAAGTTACAAACTAAGCTTGAAGAAGAAAAAACCATGGAGCAATCATGGTTTAGAACTCAAGAATCAAACTTAGAAACAAAGAAGAAGAATTTTACCTTGAAAGTTTAAGAACCCCAACTTGTAGTAAAGGTAGAAGATGAATGATTTAGCTTAGGTCTTCAACATGAAAGAGTCTTAGAATGATATGTAGGCTTAGGAAATAAGGTTGGATAAAATTTTAGAAGCTTGGATGATGGTGTTGTGTGTGTTGGCCGAATGCTTCATGGAATGGGAGAAATGGAATTTTTGGTTAAGTGAAGAAGAAAGAGAATAGAGAGAATGGTTTAAGTGAGACTAAAGTGTGATAGAAATGTGATGGATAGCCTACACTAAAGCTCCTAGCCATGGAATGCATGCATGTGAGGGAGTTAATGCTTGATCAATCAAGATGGAAATCAAGCACATGGTTATTGTCATCAAGTAGTCATGCTTTGGTCACCCTTGATGAATCAGAAGCTCTTGAATGTCCTAGAAACTCCTACATGGCCGTGGAACTCCTTGACCAATACTAACCAAAATTTATTTCATTTAATTACCACTTAAACTTAAGTTAACTTAGTTAATTTATCAAGTTTAAAGACTAATTAAACAAGCCATTTTTGTTGACTTAATGCTATTGGTTAATGGCATGTCAAGCCACTAATGTTGACCATTGTTAAAGACTAGTAGCACATGGCTATCACATGACTAAAGCTACAAGAAATTATTACTCAAAGAATAGAAACTACTACTCACAAACCAGTAGTTATTGTACAATGAATAATAAAATCACAGTATAAGAAAATTTTGATAACTGTATCCAGTTTCAGGTTTAGTAAGATCCCCCAGCCCTGCATTAATAGTACAAAATTTTCTGACTGATAATTTTTTTTTACTTTTTTCGGGCCCACCCTAGGCCCACTGACGACCCAAAATAATATTAAAATAATCACAATATCAGAAAAATCCACAAAAATTCTCAAAAATCATAAAAATTAAAAAAACTCATATTTATGCAGAAAAAACAAAATTCGAGGTGTTACATAGGTCATTGGTTGACCTTGGAGGCGTCGGGGTGCCGCTTATCCCACAAGTGGCCAGTTGGTAGCTCCACTATGCCGTGGTACAGACTGATGCAAACGCATCGACGATCCGGACCGAGACACTATCCCTAATCACGATCTAGTGTAGACTGTCTTATATAACCCATGTTGCACAAATTGAGATAAATGAAAGCACATGAATTGAGGCTGATGAGATACAGACAAATGTCTTCTAGATCATTCTCTCCGAATCTGTGTTTAGCTCTATGGAGTAGGAAATTTGTCACATTGTGCATATGCATAGTCAGTTGAAATCTCATTGTGGCATTTACATATCTGTTAATTTATCTGTTGAATTATTTGTTGATTTATCTATTGAAATATTTATTGAAATATTTATTAAATATTTATTGAATTACCTGTTGTATTAAATAATGATTTATGTGTGTACTTTTGAGCTTAGAATGGCATTACTGCCATTTGCTATTTCTGTGCTGCCATGTTGGTATTGTTGCTAGATATCTCACCTTTTATTATGTTATTCTGTTAAGTATATATATATATGCTTGACGAAGATTGAGAAGAAGGCAAGGTAGATTGTATCTTTATGCTGTTTTGTTTTGTTGGCAATGGCTTCTAGGAGATGTAACAACCCAAACTTTATTTATTTTATTATAAATATTTATTTCATAATATTTGTGATTTTCTGGAATTTTTCTAGATTTTTCTGAGAATGCGGAATATTTTAATATATTTCTCATTTTGCGTGCACATTGGGCAGAGTCGGGAGAATGATTGTAACGTTCCGAAAGTTGAAAATTTTATGACAAATAGTCGTTTTATAATATTTGTGATTTTTGAGAATTTTTGAGAATTTTCTAGAATTTTTCTGGAAATGTCGAATATTTTAATATATTCTTCGTTTTACGTGTGCATTGAGCGGAGCTGGAAAAATGAGATATTTTTCCCGAGAACCTTGATCTGTGGAAATGTAGACGAGGGATCTTACTAAACCCGAGGCTGGATATAGTTTACGAAGTTTCACGTTTTTTAAGAAAATCTTAAACAGATAAAATAATAAAATACTGTGAAAAATTTATCTGTCAGATTAATTAATACTGACTTCTGTCAACTGTAACTATTATCCATTGGATAATAGTATGTATTAAAAACTCTATCACATTATCCTAATGCAATTTATTTTATGTCTAATCAACTCACTTTAATTCAAATTTAATGTATTATAATCGAAGCTTCTTTGAGAAGCTTTGACCAACTAAAGACTACAATGCCCTTGGCTTGTCAAGGAAGCCACAAATTCCCTCTCTTCTCTCTCTCAATGCTATGGCCAACCTTGGCCCAAGGGGGGGAAAATTTCACTCATTCACTTTACCTAAACACTCCAAACTATCTCACTTCTAACCTAATTACTTATCTCTCTAAAAACATCATCTTCTTCCTTTCTCCTCCTTCTTTCTACACTCCACCATTGCTGCGGTTTGCAGCCCCTCACTCCACCATTTTCTTCACTTCTTCTCTCCACTAAACACATTTCTATACTCATCTTCATCTCCTCTACAACTTTCATTCACAAAGTTTCTCCAAAATCCAACCTTTTCTCCATTGTCTTCTAAGGTAAAGATTCAAGCTTTAAGGTGAAGTTTTGGTTTTTCTTCTTATTTCTCTTCATTTTCGTGATCAAGGGTCTCTTTGATGACCATGAATCTATTTTGCTTCAACCTTTGATGTTGGTTCACTTTCTTGAAAACCGTAGAATCTTTGGAGCCTTGAAACAAATTCACCAAGAGCTAAAGGGAGGTCATTTTCATTTTCTCCTTTAGGTAAGAGGGAGACTACTCACTTCAACCAATTTTGGTGGTGAGGGGACCATTGTATGTTCATGTATTTTTTGATTTTTGTTTATTTATGTGTTCTAGAATTTGACCAATGTTTGATTTGTGATTTTGAATGGATTGTAAGTGTTAAATGAGCTTGATCATGTTAGGGTTGTTAAATGGGAAATATGGAGTTCCTTACCCTAACATGGAAGCCATAGTTTTGAGAAGATTTTGACTTGGAAATTGGTTTCTGGTACATAATTAATTGAAGCTATGAAATTAGAGATTTAATGTTAATGTTGGAATTTTAAGATAAGAAATTTTAAGAGATTGTTAACCCAATTTAAAGCCACGGTGTTGACCCTAATAAACAAGGGAATGGATTGACCTTGATGAACAAAAATTTAAGTGGACTAACATTAATAAAATTAATGCATATAAATGGAAAGAAATGTTGGACTTGAAGACCTAATGATGTCCACGGTTTTGGCTTAGACAAGAAGGGAATGGATTGACCTTGATGAACTAGAATTTAAGTAAATGGATATTAAGGAAACTAATACACAAAAATGGAAAGAAACATAGGACCTTGAAGACCATGAAGGCTACGGCTTTTAGAGACAAAACTAGGGGTAATTGAAACCTTGATAAATCTTTGGAGACTTAATAATTTAGAGACATACATAACTCTTAATCAAGTGGAAGAATTAAATTGGATAATAACCCTTAGAGGGCCACAGTTTTGAAGGGGCAAATTGCCTAAAATTTGTCATACTTAATCAAGCATAAGACTTTGAGAAAATAAATTCATAATGTGGATTTGTGATAGTGGATAAACACTTGAAATATATGTTGGTATGGAAATTAATTCTATGCTATCGAGGACTACTATGTGGGCAAAACACTTGTTGACATGTACTTGTGAGAATTTATGAGCTATGCATGATTATATATGGATAATGAGAATACCATGATATGGTGATATTGAGAAATGAATATGTATGTGTACATGTATGTTTATGTACCATAGTGATATGATTATGATGAGCATACATGATTTGACATTGCGTCGTCATGCATATGTGTTGTCCGTTGGACATTGTTGTAAAGGCTATGTGTGCCTAGGAGTTTGAATAACACCTTTGTGCGGGTGCGAATAGATTAAGCGTAGGTGTCATATATTGTTGACCCTGGGGGCGTCGAGGTGTGAGTGTCTCACAATAGACAGTGGTAGCTCCACTGGGGCCGTGGGATAGACCAATGTGACACACTGACGATCCTGACGGGGACGCTGTCCTATATCGCGATCAACTGTTGAGGTGGCACGTATAAGCCATTGCGCAAACATTTTTATGAGATAAAGCACACTATATTTTTAAGGCTAACGATATACTGGCATTACTCCTTGATCATTCACTCCAAAAATGTTTATGTCTAGCTCCATGGAGTAGGAATTTTTGGTACCCTTTTTGCATTGTGAATTGTCATTCATATGATTCATTGAGCATGAGCATTTATAATCGTAAAATATGTTTACTATTACCTTTGCAAGAACTATTAGATTTCTGAACTGTTGATACCATTTGTCTGCTGTTACTAATACTTGCTATTATAAATTGTTATTTTGTGCTTACCATTGACTTATATTGTTACAGTAATTAAATGTATGAACTGTGTTATATGTGGGCATCCAACATCGTTCTGTTTTCTTGCTGCCATTTTGGTACTAAAAGCTGGGTGTCTCACCTCTTTCTGTAATTCTTTTTTTTTATATTCTGGTTGGATCGTGCGGTTTTGTGAAGACGTTCGTGAAGAAGACAAGGAAGCTCTTGAGTTTTCGGGTGTCTGGCCAGACTACGATTGAAGCTGATTGAGGATGTCATTGCGCACTCGTGGATTATTTAGCTATGTACGGATCACATTTCATAGAGGCCCTGACTGCTGGCACATTAATGTACAGACGGACTGCTGTGTGTACCATGGGGAGTTGACGGTGTCCTTAGCATGGGGTCGTTACGACGCCTCTATTTTTGATTTCCATGCTTTTGTTTGGTTGGAGTTTTACATGCCCGTTAGGGACATGTGGGCTGATATGTACTACACCCCACGTGATGACTCCTTTTTGTTCACTGCTCGGGCTCCTGCCCGTTGCTCTGTCGCTCCGATGGATGTTTCCTCGGACGAAGAGGACCTCGAGGAGGACCCGGCTATGGTCCCTTCTCGTCAGTCATAGGAGCTGATACTATTGGTAGCTACTGATGGCTAACCGTCTACCTCTTTGGGAAGCCTGATGTTTTGCTGTACATGCTGGGGTATATTTGTATATCTTTGGGTGGGTACATATTTTGCTTTTTGGTATATGTTGGAATGTAATTAAACATGCTTATAAATATATATATATATATATATATATATATATATATATATATATATATTGCGTATAGTTCATTTTACGTTGTTAAACCTTGCTTATTGCAACTGTTTTATTTATGATTTCTATACGTGATGGATTTCAACTTAACTCTCCCAACGCCACTTGGTAATGATTTATAATTTTAACAAACACAAAAAAAAATATGGTGACAATTTTACAGGAACTTAAATCATAATAAAAGGAATCGGGACTATGAGCTTTAAAAACAACCACTATTTTTCGCAGTTTAAATTAATTCAATTTTTTTTCATAATATTATAGCTATAGTGCGACGTCCCTTCTTCGCGACTGTTTATAGAAAATGGGGCATTACTGGAGAGATTTCTTGGGTTATGTCAGAGTACAATTCCTTGATGGTACTGACGCATGGCGTATTGACTGGGTTGCAGAGAGATTTGAGTTTCTTTTGGGTTTGTGATTAGGTCTGTCTTGTTGTGCTGTGTGATTCTCTGTGTTTGGTTTCCAAAAGGTTACATCTGACCATCATTGTGTTTGTTCAGTCTAACTCTGAAGGAGAGTGATGGTATGTAATGGAGGTGGACGCTTTAACGTGAGACATGAGACTGATGGTGTGGCTGCAGTAGCTGAGGCGATGCAGAGGGTGGCAGATGTCATAGTGTAAAACAAGAGGGCTGCCCAACAATGAGAGGCAATGACTAAAGCTCAGAACCTATAAGAATTTCGCTGCAACAACCCACCTCAGTTCAAAAAGAGTTCGATCTGGAGAAAGCAAGCCTTTGGATCAAAAAGAGCTGGAGAAGAATTTCAGAGGAATGGGAAGTACTGATGCTCAAAAGGTAACTTATGCTACCTTCAAGCTTATTAGAGATGCAGAGGATTGGTGGACTGGAGCGTAGCGATTGATGGAAGTTGAGAGAAGAGTGATCACATAGGAAATCTTCAAGAACAAGTCTTTGGACAAGTATTTTCCACCTAGTGCTAGGCATGCTAAGGAAATGGAGTTCCTTGGTTTGAAACAAGGAACCACATCAGTTAGTGAGTATGCAGCAAAGTTCAAAAGCTTATCAAAGTTCTCGAGGTACTTCTAGCTACAACTTGATGAAGAATGAACGTGCTAAAAGTTTGAAGAAGGTCTGAGACATGATTTGAAGAGAGCAACACTACCGTTAAGAATTGGGCAATTTCTAGCCTTGTTGGACAAGTACCGTAGAATTGAGGAACTGGATCAGTCACAGGACATGAGGAGTCATAACTTTAGACCTTCTAGGTTCCAAAGAGGGAATAACAATAATGTTAATCATTTTCAAAGGAAGCCATATTCCTGATCGCCTGAGAATCAATCTCAACAACAATTGCATGGTGGAGGTCCCAATGGCAATTCTGGTGGCAACAGATTTGTTCAAAACGTGGCATTTTTGCCAAAATGTTTGAAATGTGGAAAGGATCACTTAACCAGGGAGTGTATAATCAAAGGAATCATTTGCTTTAGATGCGAGAAGCCTGACCATGTCTCTAGAGATTGCAATCAACCTAAGGCGGAGTCTTCTGTTAGCAACGTACGTGCCACACGACCTCAGGCAGGAGGAATGATGTATACTACAAGTGGAGCATAAGCCTCCTAGTCCGAAGATCTGATTAAGGGAGATTGTGTCATAGGAAGTAATCTTTTCACTGTACTATATGATTCAAGGGCGACCCATTCTTTTATTTCTTATAACTGTGTGCATCGATTAGAATTACCTGTGTCTTTTTTGCCTTTTGACTTGATTGTTTCTACCCCTACTCCTGAACCTGTTGTTACTACCCAAGTTTGTTTGAGTCGTCCTATAACTGTTGAAGGTCAACTCTTTTCTATTGATTTGATCTGTTTACCTCTTTCTCAAATAAACATAATCTTAGGAATGGATTGGTTATCTTCTAACCATATCCTGCTAGATTGTTCCAGTAAAACCCTAGTTTTCCCTAAGACTAAAATTTTTGAATTTTTGACGACCAACCAAGCTAAAGCTTTCTTGAGAGAGGGAGCTCAGGGATACATGCTATTTTCTTCCTTGGAGATCAAGAGTGAAGAGGATGTGAAGGATATTCCGGTAGTCAATGAGTTTCCCAAAGTCTTTCTTGATGATGTGCCTGGTTTATCGCCGAAGCAGGAGATAGAGTTTACTATCAATCTTTTACCAAGAGCTGGACCTATATTAATGGCGCCATACCAGATGTCGCCATTAGAATTAGCGGAGCTCAAGAAACAGTTAGAGGAATTATTAGAAAAATAATTCGTTAGACCCAATGTTTCACTGTGGGGAGCACTAGTATTATTAGTCAAGAAGAATGATGGAACTTTTCGATTGTGTGTAGATTATCGCCAGTTGAACATGGTCACAATCAAGAACAAGTATCCTCTTCCGAGGATAGATGATTTGATGGATTAACTGAGGGGGAGCTGCTATTTTCTCCAAGATTAATTTGCATTCTGGTTATCATCAGATTTGAGTGACGATGGAGGATATTCCCAAAACTGCCTTTCGAACACGTTATGGGCATTATGACTGTCTTGTGATGTCGTTTGGTGTGACAAATGCTCCTGCAACATTCATGGATTACATGAATAGGATTTTTCATCCTTACCAAGACAGATTTGTCATTGTCTTTATCGATGACATTCTGATCTATTCTCGAAATCAGGAGGAACATATGGAACATCTCAGAGTGGTTCTCTAGACTTTGAAGGAGAATAAGTTATATGCTAAGCTATCCAAATGTGAGTTCTGGTTGAGCGAAGTTTAGTTTTTGGGCCATATGATTTCAAAGGAAGAAATTGAAGTAGATGCGTCAAAAGTGGAGACAATTCTTTAATGGGAAAGGTCGAAGACCGTATTAGAGATCCATAGTTTTATCGGGATAGTTGGTTACTATTGAAGGTTGATTGAGGGGTTTTCTAAGATAGCAGGACCTCTCACCTAGCTTATCCGAAAGAATCAACCTTTTGTATAGATTGACGCATTCGAGAAAAGTTTTCAAGAGTTGAAAGGAAGATTGACTACTTCGCCAGTGCTGATTCTACCTAATCCCAATGAACCTTTTGAGGTATATTGTGATGCTTCGTATCAAGGTTTAGGTTGTGTGCTTATACAACACCGAAAGATTGTGGCATATGCTTCGAGGCAACTAAAGGTGCATGAGAGGAATTACGTTACTCATGATTTAGAGTTGGCAGCTATTGTGTTTGCTTTGAGGATATGGAGACATTTTCTTTATGGGGCGATGTTCAACATCTACAGCGATCATAAGAGCCTGAAGTACTTGTTTGACCAAAAGGAGTTGAATATGAGGCAGAGGCGATGGTTATAATTTTTGAAGGATTACGATTTTCAACTACAGTATCATCCCGAAAAGGCAAATGTCGTAGCAGACATTTTAAGTAGGAAGATGCTTGATGTTTCTGCGATGATGGTCAAGGAGAGTGAATTGATAGAACAATTCAGGGATATGAGGTTGTCTGTGGATTTGACACCGGAGAAGATTTGTTTGAACATGGTTACTATCTTAGATGATCTGATGGAGGAAATCTAAGAGAAACAGAGAAGTGATCAGTATCTGCAGAATGAAAGGGAGCTAATAAAGCAAGGTGTTGAGTCGGCATTTAGAGAGGGACTTGATGGGATCTTAAAGTTCAGACATCAGATTTGTATACCCAGTAATTCGGAGCTCAAAAGACTAATTCTCGATGAAGCACATAGGACCAAGTTGAGTATGCATCCGAGAATGACCAAAATGTACCAAGATCTGAAGCAATTGTATTGGTAGCACAGAATGAAGAGGGACGTTGCTAAGTATGTATCATCTTGTCTGGTTTGTCAGAAAGCTATGGTTGAACATCAATGACTTTCTGGAATGTTGCAACCTCTAACTATTCACGAATGGAAATGGGATAGTATTGCAATGGATTTCATGGTTGGACTGTCGAGGACCCGAAAGGGGTATGATTCGATATGGGTGATTGTTGATCGGCTTACGAAGTCGGCGCACTTCCTACCGATCAACATAAGGTATTTGATGGACAGGTTGACTCAACTATATATTGGTGAAATTGTTAGATTTCATGGTGTGCCTTCTAGTATTGTTTCTGATAGAGATTTGAGGTATACATCAAGGTTTTGGCAAAGTCTACAAGGAGCGATGGGAACAAAACTTCGTTTAAGTTCTGCTTATCATCTACAAACAGACTGTCAATCAGAGAGGAGAATCCAATCGCTAGAAGATCTGCTGAGAGCTTGCATTGTAGAATAGTCTAGAAGTTGGGATGAAATTCTACCTCTGATAGAGTTCACCTACAATAACAGTTTTCACTTAAGCATAGGGATGGCACCTTATGAGGCATTATATGGGAGATGATGCAGAACACCTTTATGTTGGTACCAAGATGGAGAGCATCTCACGTTAGGATCCGATCTTGTGCAACAAACAATGGAAAAAGTTAAGATGATTCAGGAAAAGATGTGAACGTCTCAGAGTTGACAAAAAAGCTATGCGGATAAGAGTAGAAAACCTTTTAAGTTTGAGGAAGGCAAGTATGTGTTTTTAAAAGTCACACCTACGACTAGGTCCAATAGCCTACCAAATAGCTTTACCACATTTTCTTTCTAACCTTCATAATGTCTTCCATGTGTCGCAATTGCGAAAGTATATTCCTAATCCAACCGATGTCATAACACTGGATACAGTACAATTGAAAGAGAATTTAACCTATGAGACACTTCCTGTAAGGATCGAGGATAGGAGAGTGAAGCAACTCAGAGGAAAAGAAATTCCACTAGTAAAGGTGATTTGGAATGACGTGACTGGAGACGCAAAGTGGGAGTTAGAGGACAAGATGAAGGAACAATATCCACATCTATTCTAAGGTATAACAAATTTCGAGGACGAAATTTCTTTTTAGAATGGGAGAGTTGTAACACCCCGGAAATTTCTTAATTTCTATTATATATGCTTTTTATAATATTTGTGATTTTTGTGAATTATTTAGGTGACTTTTGATTATTTTATTATATTACTCAATTTACGTGCACGTTAGGCAGGGCCAAAAAAATAAAATTTTTCCAAGGCCGAAAAATTTTGGACTGTGAAACGGGGCCGGGGGATTTTACTAAACACAAAGCTGGACACAGTTTACGAAGTTTGTATTTCGAGATTTTATCTAACAAATAAAATTTAGGTACGTCCTATTATCCAACGAACAATAAATACTGATTTTGTTAACTGTAACCTTTGTCCATTGGATAATAGCTTGTAGTAAAGTATTCACTTGATGTGACATCATCCACGTGACATCACCTTTAAATTTCTAAAAAAGTGAAATTTGGCTTCCTAAGGAAGCTTTATATGAAACTTAGTGGAGAAGCTTGTAATAAGCTTGTTGGAGAAGCTTTGTACCAAGCTTGTTGGAGAAGCCAATTTCTCTCTCTCCCTTTGTGATGCTCACAGTTTTGGAGAAAAAAAATGACAAAGTGTCATCTTTTCACTTAATCCTACATTCACTTTTTCATTTAAAAAGTCTTCACCTTTTTCTCTCACTTTTTCTCTTCTCCATTTCTCTCCAAGCTCCACGGCCAAACGCCATTTTTCACCCTCCATATTTTGTTTGCTTAAATCAATTTCACTTCTTGAATCTACACAACCATAGGATGATTTTCTATCTTGTGATCTTCATCTAAATCTCTCATCTTCATCATTTTCTTTCAAGCCCTAACTTGAAGTTCTTGAGGTACGATTTATGATCTTCATCTTTTCTCTTCTCTTTTTCGTGTTCAAGGCCATCACTTTGACCATGGTCTTCTCTTTTCAAGCTTTAGGTGTTGATCTTGAAAGTTTGAATCTTCAAGGATGTTGTTGTAGGTGTTGGATGAAATTTCAACAGACAAGGAGCTTTCTTTCTTGTCATCTCTTTAGGTAATAGGGAGATTTATCCTCTTCAACCATCCATGGTGGTGAGGAATGAATTTTGTGTGTATGTGTGAGTAATTCATGTGTGGATTCACTCACTTGTTTGTATAATTTAAATGCTTTGTGATTACTTGGCTTATTTGATTTCTATTGCCTTGAATATTATGCATAACTTGTTAGAATAGAAATGTGATGATTGTTATATGTTGTATAATGTGAATCCCTTGGAAAGGAAAAAGAGAATTTTGGTCCCATGGATTTTGAGGCTCACGGCTAGGGCTAGCAAAAAAATCCATTAATTTTTAATCCATCCAATCCATCCATATTAAAACCAGTCCAGTCCATCCAATTAGAATAATGTATTTTATTGGATTGAATCTAATGGATTAAATTTAGTTATGGATATTTAGTAATCCAACCAAAATATCCATTGGATCCATTGGATATCCAATTCAAAACCAATCCAATGGATATCTAATGTATTTTATCTTTTTTTCTATTTCAACACTTTCACTTTCACTAAAGCCAAAAACTCATAAAATAAAGTGTTGAGTTCCAAAGTTTTTAGAAATAATTTTTTAGAGAGAGATAGAATTTTTTTAGAGAGAGAAAGAAAATTTTTAGAGAGAGAAATATTTTTTAGAGGGAGAAATTTTTTTAGAGAGAGAGAAATATTTTTTAGAGAGAGAATGAAAATTTTTAGAGAGAGAAAAATATTTTTTAGAGAGAGAACAAAAACTTTTAGAGAGAGAAAAAAATATTTTTTAGAGAAAGAACGAAAACTTTTAGAGAGAGAAAGAAAATTTTAGAGATAGATTTTTTTGAAAATGAGTGGATTGGATATCCATCCATCCAATCCATTAGAATTGATTAATGGATGGATTAAATATCCATCCGTTAAATTGAGTCATGGATGGATTGGATAATATTAAGTATTTTGTAATAGATCTTAAATGGATTAATAGTTTATTTTGGATCCATCCATTATGATCCAATCCAAAATCAAACCAATCCACCTATTTGCAACTCCTACTCATGGCCAAGTAGAAAAAATAAAAAGATATCCAAGATGAAATTTTGTATCAATTGGGAATTTAATTAATTAAGTGATTAGTAATTCATAAAATGAAGGAAATTTTGGGATCTTAAACACTTAAGGTTCACGGCTATGTAGAGAATTTAAGGCTAAAGAAATTTTGTATCAAGTTGGAACTTAGGTAATTAGGTAATTAGAAATATAATTAGGAACTCCTAAAATGGATAAGAAGAAAATAAAATGTTAACCTTACTTCAAGAGTGACTTTCGACCAAAGTAGTTAAAAATGGGTTTGAATGATGTTTAAGAACTTAATGAATTAAGTGATTTATAAAATAAGAGTATTTTACTCAAGAGAGTTTTCTAAAGGTAATAGAAAAAGGGTTTTGTAAATTAAAGTAATATGGCCTTTGGTGAGTAATGTTAACAAAATCTTTTCTTGAAAAGTTTATTATGATGGACATTAGAAATTGAGGTTGAATTCTATATTGAGTTTTAAAAGTTTTAAGACAGAGTTTTAAATTGTGATGACCATGTTGCATAACTGAAAATAAATGACGATTTTATTGTCATGTCCACGAGAGGGACCCTGATTTATTGATGATGGTTATGGCCAAGTTGTGGTGTATGGTTACGGAGAAATCATAATGTTGTTGCATGTGCATACATTGAGTCATTCATCATACATTGGGAAAGTCCGTTGGATGTTGTTTTGTTAAGACTATATGCTAGGAGATGAATTACAACTTTGTGCGGGTGCGATATATGTAGTGTATGTTATTGGTTGACCTTGGGGGTGTCATGGTGTGACTTATCCCACAAGTGGCCAATTGGTAGCTCCACTGCACCATGGTACAGATCGATGCAAACGCACCGATGATCCGGACTGAGACACTATCTTTAATCACAATCTGGTGTAGACTGTCTTGTATGAGCTATGTTGCGCAAATTGAGGTAAATGATAGCACATGAATTGAGGCTGACAAGATAGAGACAAATGTCTTCTAGATCATTATCTATGAATTTGTGTTTAGCTCCATGGAGTAGGAAATTAGTCACATTGTGCATATGCATAGTCAGTTGACATCTCATTGTGGCATTTACATATTTGTTGAATTATCTGTTGATTTATCTATTGATTAT
Organism: Ormosia emarginata; assembly: GCA_029884605.1. Classification (NCBI taxonomy): domain Eukaryota; kingdom Viridiplantae; phylum Streptophyta; class Magnoliopsida; order Fabales; family Fabaceae; genus Ormosia; species Ormosia emarginata. Next base: position 16,184,537 of record JAQQTP010000074.1, on the reverse strand, counting down.
TTATTGAATTACCTGCTGTAAGAAATAATGATTTATGTGTGTACTTTTGAGCTTGGAATGGCATTACTGTCATTTGTTGTTTCTGTGCTTCCATGTTGGTATTGTTGCTGGATATCTCACCTCTTTATTATGTTATTCTGTTATATATATATATATATATATATATATATATATATATATGCTTGACGAAGACTAAGAAGAAGGCAAGGTAGATCGTATCTTTATGTTGTTTTGTTTTATTAGTGATGGCTGCTAGGAGAGATTTCTTGGGTTATGTCAGAGTACAATTCCTTGATGGTACCAATGCATGGCGTATTGACTGGGCTACTGAGAAAGATAGGTATATAGGGGACGTGACCTTATCGGTTTGCAGGGTCCGTGATGGGGACCCTTTCGTTTCTCTTGATGTTACATTGCGCTTGGAGTTCAATATGCCCATCAGAGAGTTATGGGGTGACTGCGTTTATATTCCACATGAGGACTCGTTTATATCTTCTGCTCAGACCCCTGCCCGCAAGCCTGTGGCTCTTATCAGGATTACCTCTTCTAAGGAGAATCCTGAGGAGGATCTATCTGTGGGTCCTTCTTTGTAGTTTGTGAAGTTTGATATGATTTGTAGCTTTTAGGGCCTGAAGTCTTTTTGTTATTTTTGGTGGCATATATGTAAAATCCTTAGGCATGTAAAGCTTTTGTTTATATTTCACTAAAGTCTTTTGATGTATATAAGTACATATGATATGTACATTTTGGTGTGGTATATGGAATGTATGAAACGTTCTTTATATTATTCTCCGCATATTAAAAAGAAGGAAAGAAAAAAAAAATAAATTGGCAATTTTATATACTTATTTGATAGCAGGTAATATTTTTATAAAATGGGTTCTGGTTTGAGTTTCATTTTCCGAAAAGTTGTGACGCCCTTTGCGAAGAGGGGTGTTACAGAAGACATAATGATTCTCAAGCTTTGATGTGGTCTTCTTGTTCCCCTTGGCTTCTCCTCCTCTTTCCCTTCTTCTTTCTCCCCTTTGGTTCCTTCTCTTTTCTGTTCTCTCATTTTCTATTTCTATTTTGTTTCAGCCGTGGGAGATAAAGAGGAAAAATAAGAGGAAAAGTCCAACTTAGCTACTACAACCTAAAATTGGAACTTTATATCTGCTAAGGACACTTGAGTTATGCTAAATCAAGTTTCCTAACTTCTAACAACTTTAGAATAAATACTAAGATTAATTAAAATTGTTGTTTCACCATTATCACATTTTTCCATATCTGCTGTGTAACATCCCTGGGACTGCCTGCAGGATTGATGAGTGTCTCCACAAACCAACACGGGTCTTTTCAACATGCTTTGTCCTCACTCACATGCATCCTAGAAAACTTCCCAATAGGTCACCCATCCCACAATTGCTCCAGGTCAAGCACGCTTAACCATGGAGTTCTTATGTTCTAGGCTCCCAAAAAAAAGTTGCAACTTGTTGATATGGCTACGCCTAATCAATTCCTTTAAGCCATCCTCAACTATGCAGTCCCATACCTGCACAGTCTCTGAATCCCTCTCATTCCGGTGTGTATTCAGTTCATTCATGGGACCCTTCGCCTAGAAGCCTGCCAGGAGCCGCTCCTTGTACGTGTTTCTCTTACACCGGCGTCCACTCCCCGCCGTTGTCGACCCTGGGACACCGCCCCTAATGTAACGCACCTAAATATAACAACCGGAGCGTAATCGCCATTACACCATAGTTACTAAATCCAAGTGTGTCACAGTCGTGATAATAGTAATTTAAATTCTCAAGAGTCTATATATATATATTTTTTTTTTTTCACAATCGGCATAAGTAGAAAATATGAGCCTCGAATGAAATATAAATATATTCAACCCATAATACAACTACTGAAATAAAATCATATTCCTTATATATGTATTTTATAGTCAATTTACACAAATCACTAATGACATAGAATATAATAATTACAGAGTCCAATAAAATACAGCGGGAATAAAAACACTAAAGGGGGAAAAGTAGTAACCCAGGGAAGGGTACTACCAGCAGACAAAGCCGCAACCCCATATGTACATGACGCACGGCGTCCCAGTGGACATGACAGGCATCAATGCCTCCACGTGACTGCACTCCTACGTAGTCGAAGAAATCTTGTCCAGACGCTCAAGCCAATCAACCAAGGTGTGGTCCCTCTTTATCTTCCTCACGATCTTTTATCAAATATAAATATAGTACAGAAATGCACAAATATAGGAAAGAGGTAAGACATCCTACCATCATTACCAATTAGAGTAGCTAGAAACAAAACGGCGCAACGCGCCCAAATAGTAATTCAGAACGGCATTTCCGTATAATAAGCAATAAGTCTGACAGTAAGCAATTAAACAGTTCCAGGCAGGCATTCATCGCAATAATAATCAGACAATTCACAGTTGCGGAAGATAATGATTTACGATGACAAGTTATATCATGATGCACATGCATGCTTTCCCAAATTCCTACTCCATGGAGCTAGACACAAACAGTCGGAGAGAAAGATCAAGAGACATGTCTGTAACTCGGCTGCCGCGGCCAAAGTGCTAAAATCAATAATTCTCACTTGCACATCCAGGCATTGTACAGACATTTCACGCTCGATCACGATATAGGACAGTGTCTCAGTCTGGATCAACGATGCGTTTGCATCGGTTTGCCCCACGAGTAGGAGAGCTACCAACTGCCCATTGTGGAGGACCCGTACCCCAATGCCCCCAAGGTCAAACACGACCTATACTAGTCTACTCGCACCCGCACTAAGGCGTGTTCAATCTCCTAGGCAACTTGGCCTTACAACAGTCCACAAGACATTCACGATGTATAAGACTCTATGCATGAACATGTATGATCATCAATTCCATACAATTCCATAATATGCCACAATTTGCCAAGAGAGCATCAATACATAAATGGTCACTCACATAGACCCATAATGTCATAATATTGAAATCAAATAAGGTAATACATCTCTAAAGTCCATTATGCATTCTTATTCAAGATTTGCCATTCCTACAAGGATCCGTCACTAAGTAAGTCCTCAAAATCAATTAAGTTTTTCTAAAGCAATCTATCCTCATACACTTAGAAGATTATTCTAAGGTCTCAAGATCTCACACTCTCTTGTTCTTGCTCTTGTAAAATTTCTCAAACTTCATGACAAGTTCATTTCTTGGTTCTTTAAAATTTATGAATCTCCGATTTTATTCCATTCTTCCAAATTTACTAATTTACTAATCTATTATCTATGTTTTAACCATTTAATTTTTCTAATCTCCAAGATTACCAAAATTTACATATTTAAGTCCCAATTTGCCCTAGAGGCCGTGGCCTCCCTAAAGGGTTCAATCCTCAATTTTCCATTCCATTGATTTTACACTACACACTTGATTAATTTAACCATTCACTTGTTAAAATTTGTTCACAAAGAACACATCAATTTAAACCTCAAAACTGTGGCCACCCAAGAGCCATTCCAAATTCATTTTCTTCCATTTCAAGCCATCCAATCCAATCCAATATATCAATATACACAATCAATCCAATCAAGGTCATGAACTCCATAAAAATCAACATATAAGCATATTAATCACAAAATCAAAGGATAACCCTCATTAGGGTTTCTCCACAAACAGCACAATAAAGGTTCCTAAATGCTAATAGAGGTTGAGGAGGAGTGTCTTCCTCTTACCTAAGTGTAGAAATCAAGAAGAACCACCAAGAAACTCCTTGCAAATTCGGATTGGGTGCCACCAAAACCCTAGAAATTTCAACTTGGTTAAAACAACACCAATGCTTGAAAAACAAAGCATGGATGGTCACCAAGAGGACCATGAACACGAAAATGAAGAGGGGGAAGGAAGAATAAAAAATCTTACCCAAGAACTCAAAGTTTGAAGCTTGAAGAAGATGGTGAAAATGGTGGAATTTCAAGATGCTTCGAGCAAGAGAAGTGTTTAGGAGAGGGAGAGGATTAAGAAAATGTAGTTGGATGAAAATTTTGTGAAGAATGAGTGGGGGAGAGGGCTGCTGGCCGTAGCACTCCAAGAGAGAGGGAGGAGAAAAATGAAATGAAGAAAGAAGAAGAAGAAGAAGAAATAGAAAGTGTTTTTAGGTTAAATGAATTTTGTGATGTGTAATTGGTTAAGTGAAGCAAATTAATTTTTCCCCCCATAATGGGCTGCAGCCGTGTGGTGTTGGAGAGAGAGGAAGGAGAGTTTGTGGCTTCCCTTGGAAGCTAAGGGCTTCTTGGTCATTGTTTGGTCAAAGCTTCTCAAAGAAGCTTTGATTATTTTACATTAAATTTGAATTAAAGTGAGTTGATTAGACATAAAGTAGATTGCATTAGGATAATGCGATAGAATTTTTATTTCATGCTATTATCCAATGGATAATAGTTACAGTTGACAGAAGTCAGTATTTAATTAATCTGACAGATAAATTTCGCGCAATATTATTTTATTTTATCTGTTAAAATTTCTCGAAAGACATGAAACCTCGTAAACTGTGTCCAGCCTCGGGTTTAGTAAGATCCCCTGTCGACGTGTCCATAGCTCCAGGTTCACGAAGAAAATATCGCGTTTCTCCAGTTCCGTTCAGTGCACACGTAAAACGAAAAATATATTAAAATATTCAACATTTTTGGAAAAATCCCAAAAAATTCTCAAAAATTGTAAATATTGTAAAACGACTATTCGTCTAATCATTTCCCAATTTTTGAAGTATTACAGTCGTTTTCCCGTCTCTGCTCAATATGCACGTAAAACGAAAAATATATTAAAATATTCGTCATCTCCGAAAGATTCCGAAAGAATTCACATAAATCACAAATATTAGAAAATGACTATTTGTGGTAAAATAATTAATTTTCGGAGCGTTACACTGACCTCAACAATTCTCAGCTCAGTGTGCACGTAAAACGAGTAATATATTAAAATATTCATCGTTTTCGAAAAATTTCAAAAAAATTTCTAAAAATAAAGAATATTATAAAATGATTATCTATAATTAAACATGTACTTTTCGGGATGTTACATGCTGCTAGTCAATTGGACATTAAAACGCATAACCAGTATGCCTAAAAATACCAAACTAACTCTGATTACTCTCAAATTTTAACTACATCTTATTCCACCTATTTGTGAATTAGAACCAAACTCTAGAGGTTTATTTCTCTCAAATTAGCAATTTATGCTACTATCTAGGTCATTTCAAGCTACTTTTCACACTCTAGGTTGCAATAAAGTTCCTAAATGAACTTTGTTTGTCACAAAATTTAACTAGCATGTTAAACAAGTAATATGCTAGCTTTGTACCCATTTACAAGTCTAACATGCCTTTTAGGATGTTACAGTCAATGATAGATTAAACTCAAGAGTTGTTGATTCCCTTGGATTGGTTGTTTTTTCTCATTCTGTTTACAACATTTTACAATATTTTAATTACTTTCTTTTAATTACTCTTGCAAACCAAACCCTTAATATTATTAATTAATTAGAGTGATCTAAGGGCTCGATGTAACATTCTCCTTATCCAAATATTCCCAATCAGGGTTATAGAAGCTCAATAATATTGATATAAGTTATCAGTTAAATTTTGGATCAGTGTGAGCGTAATTCTATAACACGGAATATGAAGAAATAGCCAAAGTTTCTGGATAAATAGTTGATAAGATGGAAATAAATATGAAAACTTTATTTCCTAGTCATAAACAATTGATATGTGTTGTAGTAAATTTTGGAGAATCAACTGAGTTAGTTCGGTATTTTTAAGGATATTAAAGAGAAATTAATGGAACAGTTAAGTAACTCAAAAAATTATGAAATTTCATAAAGATGACAAGTAAGATGTAACACCCTCAATAACATGTTAGGCTTGTATATGGTGATAGAGGTAGCCTAATACTTGCTTGACATGCCTGTGTAGTTTTGTGACAAACTTAGTTAGTTTAGGTATTTTACCGCAATACAGAAGGTAAAAAGTAGCTTAAAATGACTCAGATAGTAGCATAAATTGCTAAGTTAAGAGAAATAAATCTAGAGAATTTGTTTCTAGGTCACAAATAGATGGAAGAGGATGCATTAATCTCCTATCACTTTCATCATGATATTTCATTTCACTCACTACCTCTCATATACAGTTTCTGTAGCCCTCTTTGTTGACTTATATCATGATATTTCATTCATTCTTTTTCCATTTCACTCACTGCCTCTCACAAAACCAAACATCAGCAATAGCAAAGGAAAACAAAGAGAGAAAGAAGAGAAAGTTGTAACATCCTTAATTCAATTACTAATAAAGTATCTGGAATTATATATTAGCAATTAGAAATTAAGCATGTCACGCGTAATATTAATAAAATAACTTTATACTATATATATATATATATATATATATATATATATATATATATATATATATATATATATATATATATATATATACATATATATATATATATATACATATATATATATATATATATATATATATATATTGTATATATATATATATATATATATCTATATATATATATTGTACAGAAAATATGAGCCTATGAGGTTGAGATCATGCACATATATTTAAAAGATTTTTATACAAATACATTAATCAAAATACAAATAACACATCATATGCCTTCATGGCACTATTGATGCAAATTCTACGTAATACTTTTTTTAACATCTATAACTAAACTTTGTCTTCATGCATCTTGTAACACCCTTGTGGGAGTGTCACATTTATAATGCAATAAAATAAAATGTACCCAAGTTATAAAACATTTGTTATATAAATAGTATGGGTTGTAAAAATTTTTCTTCTTGTATACAAAATATTACTAAATAAAATAACATGGAATATAAAGTGAAACAAACTGATATCTCACACATAATATACATAAGAATTTATTTTAAGTTAAGCAAATAATTTATAACTACAAAATATTTAAAGAAAACAGTAAAGAGTTCATATACAACACTACATCCAAAAAGTGCCCAAGTGCACATCATAGATATCTAACCCTTTGAAGGATCACTCTCAGATGAAACTTCAGGTGATAGGTATCTAGGATGTCTCATAGCTCTACGGACAGGAGTCCGCACTGTCGACACTATACTGATCTCACTGGGAACATGGAAAAGTCCTCCCCAGTGATGCCTAAGCTCCAGCGGCAGCTCCAGATAGAGATACAGAGTCGTAGTAAATACGGGGTCCATATCAAACTCTCCTCGCAGAGTCAAAGTCATCCGCCCCAAGAAGATCACCGATCCTCTATCCTCGCGCAAACGCCAGGCCTCAGAGCCTCCATGAAACTCTAGTCTCACGAACCCAATAAATGCCGACAACGCCATCCTCAAAAGTCAATCTAGCGGGTATGGATGATCGGATGGTTCGCAGTTGTCGAACTAATCCCCGGCTTGCTGTTGTTGTTGCTCCTCAAGATACTCACAATCTAGAGGCTGATCCTCTTCCTCAAACTCTTTACAACATAATTTATAATACAGAAACAGTACGTATAGAGAGGTGAGATAATCATACATCAATACCAGCATGGCAAATTAGAAAACGCCAATTACAACAGATATAACAGTTCATACAATATAGCATACCATAATAACATAAATAATAATACAATGTAATACAACAATTTTAATTCAACAGTATCAAATAATATCACAGATAATAATGTTATGATGCATGACACAAATGCAAATGCAATACGACTCGTTCCTACTCCATAGAGCTAGACACAGATATCAAAGAGAATGACCCGCAAAGATCTATCAGTACTTTAGGCTACCCAACCAAACTATTGCATTGTCTAACGTTGTGTCTATAGCCCACTGTCCAATCATCGTGTAGTAGCACACAGTCCAAACATCATGTAACTACAGGCATTGTACTAAAATAGTCTTTACAAGATCTTGATTAAGTATAGTGCGTGTCGAGATCACTAGTGTGTTGCCAGTTACCACGGCCCAGAGGAGCGACCAACTGTCCACATGTGGAATACTCCGCACACTAATGCCTCCAAGTCCATACAAAGAAATGAACCACACTACGCTTATCACACCGACAACACGGTGTAATTCGCCTTGTCAATTAAATCACCAATTATCAATCAAATTGGCATAACTCAATGCATGAATAAAAAACATAATTACCAAATTACCCTTAGCTTCAAAATATTCTCATATTTACGCAAATGCTCTCAATGGCAAAAATCTCAAATACAGTACATTCCCACCTGACGTACCATATTTCCACATGTCCAAAATACAGTACGTTCCCACCTGACGTACCATATTTTCACATGTTCGGGTCCACCACCTTGGCCTGACAGTAAAACTCGTTGTTCCAATTAATCGCGTAGAAATTTTATCGTGTTTTTACAATTTGGTCGTTTTTACAAACGATTTTTTAAATCACGTAAATATATTTTGCTGTTTTTAAAATCGCGTAGTATTTTTAAATCATTTTCTCAATCGTGTAAGATTTTTAAATCGTTTTCTTGATCGAAAAGCTTTAAAATAAAGATTTTAAAACTGTATAAGCTATTTCTAATACTTTCAAACTACGTAGAATAATTTCCTTACGTTATAAATATATTATAAAATGTTTTCTTTTATTTGTCTATTTTTAATAAATTTTTGACAGCATTTGGTCTATAAATTCTATGAAAAATGTACTTTCTACGTTTTTACTCTAAAATTCGCTTTACTTAGTTTATTATTACTGAATCCACTTTAGTAATTATCACTATACTTAAAAATTCAAAAGTAAGTATTTTTCATGGGTTTTATGTATTTTTCTTCTATATCACATTTCTAATAAAAATTGGTTTACTTCTTTAAATCTTCGAAACTCATTACAAATGCATTCTTTTTAGGTAAAACATCAACTCTACACTTTAGAAAATAAGTTTTGGATTAATTATACATTTGTTAGGCATGTTGCCTGATATTGGTAAAACATTGGCATTTGATCTTTGGATCATTTTTCTTCTTCTAAATCATATTAAAATTCATTCATTTACCTAATTCCATTCAATCCTTCCTTTAGAAAATGGTTGAGAACATTTTGGTTCTCTTTTCTTTGTTTAGGCCGTGAGCCTCTCTTTGTGCTCTTTGGAACACTCATGCAAACCTTACATGTTATTCACATCCTAAGTAATAATCATGCATATATCACACATGCAATATATTTCAAAGCTTGTAGACATGCATACAAACAACATCAATCACAAGTAGGAAAGCTTTTAAACAATCAAACACAAGTGAATCCTTATGGATTCTTCACACACATACAAGTCCATTTTCTCATCACCACACATGGTTGATGAGATTAAATCTCTCTCTTACCTTAAAGGAAGATTAAAACCTCTACTCCTTCTCCTAGTGGTTTCGGTTTCACTCTAAGAAAACCTAAAGATCTTAAACAAAAATTTCAAGAGTTATAACTATAGGAGAAAATTATAAACCATGGATAAATCATGACTTAGAACCTTGAAAAAGAAGTTAGAAATGAAAAATAAGAATTTTCACCTTCTAGGAAAAATCTCCAAAGTGATTTTCCAAGCTTAAGATGATAGATTTTGGAAGAACTCTCAAATAGAGATGTTCTTAGAATAGTGTTTAGGTTTGGAAAAGTAGGTTAGATGAAATTTTAGGTGAATGGATGGTGGTTTAGGGTTCTTGGCCGAATTGCTTGGAGAAGAGCAACAATGGTGGTTTGTATTTTTGGAAGAGAGAAAGTGTAGTAAAGTGTTAGAGAATGAAGTGAAAATTGCTCTCCAAAATGGTGCATGGCCGTGTAACACATCCAATGAAGAGGTGGCCTCTTTGTTTGACTTCCAAGATTCCATCCAAGCCTTAGACTTCATCAAAGGTTGAGATCAAAACTTGGTCACCAAGCTTGTCTTCCATTGGCTAATCCAAGCCTTGTCATAAGCCTAGTCACATGCAATGTCATTTGTTCTTGAAGATTCCTCCCTAATGGTGATTAATTAGCTACTAATCCCATTAAGCTTCTAAGCACACTTAACCTAACTTAATTAGGAAAATTATTTACATTACAAATTAATTAATACTCTTATAATCCAAATTTCAAAAGCCATTGATCATATCAAGGGTTGGTATTAGGTAGTAATATGATCAAATCTAAGCCATTAGATCTTATCTCCATGAAATTCTAGCCATTAGATTCATCTTTAAAGATAAAGGGTCAAGATCTTCTCTACATTCTTCTCATCCAACGGCGTAAATCAAGTCAAGCCCTCTTTGTTGACTTAATTTCTATTGGCTTAAAACAAATCAAGCCATCAACGTTGACTACTTTAACTAAACGTGGGTCCCACAAATCAATTATGGGTCCTTCAAATCAAAAGTGGGTCCCACAGACATTTCCGGGTCCATTATCGTTTTATTTATACTGACTAATAAAATAATATTATAATAATATAAAATTATTTTATTACACAGTTAAATCCTAAAAATTAAAAGATTAACAACCATATCACTCAAAATTGGGTTTAGTAAGATCCCCCAGCTCCGAATAATTAAAATAAGATTTCCCTGGTCTGAAAATTATTATTTTCCTGACTCGGAGCAAATCACACAAAACACTCACATATGAACACGAAACAGTCAAATAAATTTTATATCATACAGAAAAACATAAAACAGTACAATCAGGACATAACGGTCATTTATCCTAAAGTTGGGGTGTTACACATCTAGTCTTCTCTTTTGCTTACTGGTGCCTTCATTGTCCTTGGAAATATTACTAAAAATACAAACAGGCTGGGTGAGAATTCAAAGAATTCTCAATAGTTTTATGAAAAACGTGTCATCATAATACTTCTAGCTATTTCGGGAAAAATGTAACATCCTAATATTTCTATCCTGATATATCTGACATATATAAGAATAACAAATACTAGGCATGCTACTTCAAAATATACATTAACTAAACCCATAACATTTGTACAAATAATTATGGAGAGCCACAATAACAAAAGTTATATATTTAAATCCTTGCCTCAACTAGCACATTGTAATACATAAATCTTCAAAACAACAAGATCTAGTATAATATACAAGCTTTGTCAAGATCAAGCCTATAACTATACTAATCTTCAAACATCTTCTTCTTCCCTTTCGAAGAACTTGTACCTGGATTTACATGGCAACACAATCGGGGTGAGAAATCACAAATTCTCAATAGAAGTATTCCAAAACCAGCATTTTATACATTCATAGAGAATTTACAATTACCAAACTAATACTTCAATCATAGAAGTACACAATAACAACATCTCCATCTCAAATACATACAACCGCCCATATAATTGCAATGTTATGAGTTCATGTCATGATAGTAACCGCCCATACAATTGTCATACTATACCGAATTATGTCTAGTGTGTATGCCTATGCAATAACTTAAGTATGAAATGACTAATGTTATGATACCAAGTTCATGGTAATTTTATGATACCATATTCAGGACTCCAATTCTATGGTAATGTCATGAATGCATGAGTCTTGATCAAAGTAATGAAAGTCACATCCATAACCTTGAACAAGCACTGGAAATCCATCTATAAATCAACACTTTGGGTAGTGAAATCCATCAACTACATAGTCTTCATCAATTAACAAGGAAATCCTTCCTCAAAACCATAAGGAAATTTATCCTTAACATCACAACAAACATAGAGCGTATACCACTCACCTTAACTATGTTCCACAATTATATCATGCAATACAATTACTAATTACTTCCTATAATTAGCCCCACAATTGATTTATATGCATATCATGTTCATTTTACAAACACTTCATGTAATACTTTTAAAAGTACCTTATCTCTCATAAAAGAGCATCTATGAGTGATTCCAACACTTAGGGAAGCTCATTTCCTTAATTCATCACAATACACAGTATATATAAAAGAAGCATATAATTGTATTCACTCTTTATTAAATACTCCTACAAGAGTCTCATTACTCACTAAGAAGCATAAAAGAAGAAACTACACCTCTCACAGGCTTCATTGCATCACATTTCAATTCTTTTCCAAGTCTGGAAGTCACGCCTAGGCACCACCCTCCCACGCTTAGGCGTGAAACTCTTTGTCTCATCCACGCCTAAGCGTGGTTTAGTCACACCTAGGCATGACCCTGCGACAGAGTTTTCTGCAGAAAACAACCACTGTTCCATTGAGGAACAATGACCTTCCAACTATTCAAACCTCCAAACCAAGTGATTTCCAATCACATACAAGGTCCCTAATCATGTTTTAACTCTTAAACCAATTTTTATTTCACTCAATCATACCACTTGTGAATCAAAATTCACACTTAACCTAAACCCCCAAATTTGGCCTAAATGGGAATTAAGGCATCGAAGTGATGAAAAATTCATCCTAACACAATCACAAATCAGTTTCTTACTTAACTAAACTATCTTTATCAAGATTCAACTCAAGAATCACAAAATCACTCTTCAAACCTCCATTTCCTCATCAAGCCCCCTTAAGAACCAAAATGAAAGAAATGAATACAAGCAGTCCAAACAAAGTTTCCCCCTACCTTAATGGCTAGAAATGAAGTCTGAGAGTAGCTCTTCTCTACTACTAAGCTCTTCCTCTTATTTGGTTAAAGATGGACCTCCTTTGGCTCCTTTGTTAGTTCTCCTTTGATGCTCCCCTACTACAATCATAGAAGTGAGAAGAGAAATGAGAAAAATATCTCATTTTGAAAGCCTCAAATAGCAAAGCAGAAAGAGGAGAAAATGTGAGATGCTTGGTCACTTAAGTGACCAAGTTGTAACCTCTGATCTGCTAAGAACATTTAGATTTTGCCAAATCAAATTCTTTAACTTTCAACAGACTTAAAATAAATCCTATGATTCATTAAAAATATGATTTCATCATTTTCACATTTTTCCATATCTGCTGGAAGTCAATCCGGCATTAAAACACATAACTAGTATGCTTAAAAATGTCAAACTAACTCCGATTAACATCAAATTTTAACTGTAGCACAGTCAACACATTTGTGACATAGAAATGAAATCTCCACATTTATTTCCACTAACTAAGCAATTTAAGCCATTATCAGAGCTAAAAATAGTTATATTCCACATATAACGTTGTAACAAGGTGACTAAACATACTCAGAAGGTCTCAAAATTTAACAGGCATAATAATTAGGTATTATGCTACCTCTGTAACCATATACAAGTTTATCATGTTTTTCACGGGTGTTACAAAAAACCTTTTCTTTTAAAAATTGAATATATATATATATATATGGTGACAAACTGCCAAATCTGGTCCTTTCTCTTCCCGAAACAGAAGTTCAATTATTATCCTTTATAAAAATCATTTGCACAATTCAATAAATCATAAAGTATCAAGTTCTTTATCAAAATCAAATCAAGTATCAATACTAGTCATATATAATGATCATCATACATAATCTTTCTGCATAATAAAACATAAAATTACCAAATCAAATCAAATATCATATTTTATCATATATCACAAATATTTACTTGTCATTTTTCAACATTATTCAAATATCTCATTATATCTCATTATTCATTGTATCCCTTTTTATCATTCTTCAAGTACCTTAAGTCATCATATCTCATTCTTTGACATTTCTTATCACTATTCAAAAGATATGGAGGAGATATCCATCCTTACAATACCATTCCATTCATATCCTCTTGGTAGTAGCCTACTTTTAGGTTGGTGTACTTCAACCTATTCATGGTCATTCGTCAGTCACACAGAACTACTACGAGTAATGATAAATTCAATTACAAATTCTTTTCAGTGCCCATTATCCAATGCTTATTCCCACAGAACCAGGTCACCTCACATAACCTGCATTCTAACTTAGTAATAGTCTACTTTCAGGTTAGTTCATCCCAACCTATTTATGATGATTCACTTGTCACACATAACTATTCCAAATATCATTATATACATGAGGGAAACTTGGGCCAGTGAGGAAACTACTGATCAATTTTAAGAATATAGGATCCCCTTCCTCACGGAGGTTCATCTTTATAATTTTAATGGAATTCCAAATACCCTTCCCTCATAGAGGATCAACTCCAAAATTCACTAATGCCCAAACAAATTCACATGTGGCATAATGCCAAATCTATTCAAATACCAAGGATACTCATACATTGGGAATAACATACTAGAATCATTCTCTTTCCATTCAAGGATAAATACTTAGAATTCACATATATAATTCAAATTCAATACTTGTAACACCCCTAGATTTTACAGCCACAACACAATCTTCTTTATGCCACAGTCACTAAATTTAGGCGTTCTACAACTCAACAACAACTTTACAAATTTAATCATTGTGCATATATAGAAAATAAGAGCCACGAATGAAGTATATTTATTACACAACCATAACATCCTCAAAAGGGAATTACATTCCAGATGTACATATATATATAGCATAATACAGTAACACATACAAAATGTGAAACACACTTGTTCAAAGACATATATGCAACTACCACAACCAAGCCCATACTGACCCAAATGAGGAAGTAGAAACTCATAATAAGTCTGACTCAAAGGTAGGGTAACGTTCCCAATGTACCCAATGTGCTCTAACTCCAAGGGAGCAAACTATACGTCGACACCTCCAAGAAAACTGCATCTCCACGAACCCACAAAGAGTCTGCCTTGCTGCTATCTCAGTCTTCATGGGTCATAAATATAAAATAGAATAAGACAAGAAAGATGTGAGATCCCCTACATCAAATCCAATATGGTAGCAAGAAAACGATATGAATGACAAAGTCATTCCATACATACAGATATTGCAGTTATATCCAAATTATCAATTTCATCAATATCATCAGAGAGCACATCCCACAATAATACAAATATCAACAGCACTATAACAACAGATAACAATAGATATCCCATAATAATATAAACATTAACAACATATATCCATAATAGGTATGTAATGATTATGCCACCACAATATGTATGTTGACCATGCCACGACAATATGTGTACTAACCATGTGTATGCATACTGAACCAGTTCTTACTCCATGGAGCTAATACTCAATTTCAAATATGAACGTTCCAGAAGATCAGTCACCCTCAATGACAGTCTACGCCAGACCACGAAAAGAGATAGTGTTGTCGGGCACGTAATACATTGAAACAATTCATCATGGCCAGAGGTGTATAAGGTGAACAATTATCATTATGAATCACCGCGCCTTACGATCCTCTAAGATCCATCATAGATCTCACTATTTGATTCTCATTCACTCCTAGGCAAAAAAATCCATACTGACACTGACTATATGATATTCAGTGATGATAACTCAATGCATAACTCAAGCCACCATTGTACTGTTCTCAATGATATCAAGACAATTGTCCATACAATTGACTAATACCATTAGTATCAATGATATTACATAATCGCCCATACAATTACATAATAACACTGATCCACCCGGTCCAGCATATTGGTACAACAGCAAGCTAGTGTATAATGTTCAATGTATGATAATGTTCAACGCATGATAATTCAATGCATAATCTAAGCCACCACGGGCCATAAATCAGATTTTAATAAAACTGGGTCTAGTATGTCAGCTCGATAGCAAATCGCTATTTTCACAATCGCGTAAAAGTTTTCCAATATTTTTCAAAAATCCACATTATATTACTTTACTAAAAACTACTTCCATTACCTTTACCTTGAGTTCTAAATCACTTTTAAAACTTATGCTCCATCATCTTAATTAAGACACTGTTATCTAATAATAAAACTTTGTTCCATTCTCCTTAAGTAAAATACTTTGAATCTCAAATCACCTTTAAAATTCTCTTTTTCCATTTCTATTGCAAAATCATTATTTATTCAATAAAAGTTATACATTTCCATACTCCTCTAGAAATCCTTTTTAAACAAAATACTTGAAACTTAACATCATCTGCCAAATTCATTCTTTATGACCTATGCTAAAAATCCATTCATTCCAATTAACAAAATCACATTCATTTTCTTTCCACACTTAAAAATCTTTGATTCATATCCCTATTACCTAATCAACTAAAATCACAATTTATAAACTATTTTTGACTTGGATTGCTCCAAAATGGGCTTAATGGCCGAGAGCCTCATGGTCCTTAGACCTCTAAATTTTCATCCTCCAACAACTAGATTCCAAGCGCATATCATACTTCAATTATCAAATCACATTATAGCACATCCATGCATAAATCATAATAGAGCATAACTAAGCATATAAGCATAAATCATACAAAATAAAATTCATATGAAGCAAATAAACATAAACCATCACCACACAATCAAGTGAAGGAATCCTCACATGGATTCTTCACTTACAAACACAACATTTCTATTTTCTCACCACCATGTTTGGTCGATGAGGTTTGTAACACCCCAAAATTCATTGATTTCATTATAGATATTCATTTTATAATATTTATGATTTTCTGGAATTTTTTTTGGATTTTTCTGAGAACGCAGAATATTTTAATATATTTCTCATTTTACGTGCACATTGGACAGAGTCAGGAAGATAACTGTAACGTTCCAAAATTGGGAAATTATAAGACGGATAGTCGTTTTATAATATTTGTAATTTTTGGGAATTTTCTGGAAATGCTGAATATTTTAATATATTTTTCATTTTACGTGCGCATTAAGCAGAGCCAGAGAAATAAAGTATTTTCTCTGAGAACCTCGAATTCTGGAAACGTTGACAGGGGATCTTCCTAAACACGAGGTTGGACACAGTTCACGAGGTTTCACGTTTTACGAAAAAATTCTAACAAATGAAAATTAGACAACGCTGTGTGAAATTCATCTGTTAGATTAATTAATACTGACTTCTGTCAACTGTAACTATTATCCAATGGATAATAGCATGTAATAAAATACTATCACCTTATCGCAATGTAATCTACTTTATGTCATAACAAACCTACTTTAATTTAAATATATTACTATTTTAATCAAGTTTCTAGAAGCTTTAACCCAAGAATGACCACAATGCCCTTAGCTTACATGAGAAGCTAGCAAATTTCCTCTCTCCTCTCTCCTCTCTCTCAATGCCGCGGGTAACCTAGGGAAAAAAAGGGGGAAATTTCACTCATTTACTTAACCTAATCACTCCAAACTATCTCACTTTAACCTAGTTGCTATCTCTCTCTCTAAACTTCATCTTCTTCCTTGTTCTCCTTTCTCTCTAAAACTCCGTAGCCAAACTGAAATTTACAGCTCACCTTTCACTTAGTCTCTTCATCTTTTCTCTTCATCAACCACATTTCTTTACTCTCCATTATCATCTCTACCACTTTTCTTCACAAGGTTTCATCAAAATCCTTCTTCTCCTTTTCTCTCCATTTCGAGTTGCCATCTCCACCATCACCATTTTCGTTTTCTTGCTTCATTAATCTCATTTTTAGCTTCTCTTCATCATTCTAAACCTTTTTCCTTCCATACACTACATCAAAATCTTTCATCTTCACCAATGTTCTTCAAGATCAAAGTTTAAGGCTTTAAGGTAAAAATCACAACTTTCTTCTCTTCTCTTCTCCTTTTCGTGTTCCAAGGCCATTTTCATGGTCAAGGATGCTTTTCTTTTCAAGATATGGTGTTGATTCTTTGAGGTTGTTTTCTAGGGTTTTGAGGAGCACAAAACCAAAATCACAAGGAGCACATTGGAGGTCATTTTCGTGCTCTCCTCTTTGGTAAGAGGAAGACCACACTATTGAACCAAAAATGGTGGTTGGAGACTTGTTGTTTGAAGATTTGTGAGAAACCCTAATAGGGGTTACTCTTCTTATTTCATTTTCTTATAATTGATTCTTAAAATTTTCATTCTTTTAATTGATTTGTAAGATAGATTTGAAACTTATTGCCATTATAAAGATTGTGATGGATTGAAAATTGATGAGGTTGAGACAAAAGCCCCTTGCTTGAGGCATGGAGGCTCACGGCCACACTCTCTTCGGTGGGGTGTTAGTGTTTAAAATTTTAAAGTTTAATGGATTGGTATTAATTGAGTGATTAAGGACTAATGAAGAAATGAAAATCCTTGAACCTTAAATTTGTGAGGCTCACGGCCATGGAGGGGAACAATGGTGAAAATTTTTGACTTGGATGGAGGAATTGATAAATTGGATATTATAAGACCATTAGGAATTAATAATGTGCAAAGATAATTAAATTAAGGCTTAATTTGGTAAAAATTGAGAATCCTACTCAAGAGAAAGGACATGAGAGTGTGAGTTTTGGGAGAACATGAAATTAACACATAGAGTGAATTAATAATGAGACACTAATGCATAAAAATGAAGATAAATATTGGACTTGAGAGCCTAATGAGGACCACAGCCTTGGCTTGATTAATATGGAAATAATTTGACCTTAATGAACTAATGGGATTAAGAGAATTAGTGGTAAGGAGTTAATGCCTAATGCAATGAAAGGATAAAAATTCAAAGACCCTTAAATGACATGAATTTAAAGGATTAAAGCAACACAATGTTATCACATTTGGCCAAACGGCTTATAACTTGAAAAAGTGGATTCCATGATGTGGACCATGATGGTGTACGTACTTGATGGTTACATGTCATGAAAATATTCGATGAAATGACATTGTTATATGACTATGACAAATGATGCTCTGAAAAAATTGGATTTGATGCAAAATATGATTCTAAGTGATTGTGGACCCCCCTTGTGGGCTAAATACTTGATGGTTACATGTCATGAAAATATTCTGATGAAATGACATTGTTATATGACTATGATATACATACATGATTTGACATTGTATCGTCATGCATATGCATCGTCCGTTGGACACTGTTAGAAAGGTTGTGTGGGCCTAGGAGTTTGAATAACACCTATGTGTGGGTGTAAATAGACTAAGCGTAGGTGTCATATGTTGTTAACCCTGGGGGCGTCGGGGTGTGGGTATCTCACAATAGTCAGTGGTAGCTCCACTGGGGCCATAGGATAGACCAATGCGACACACCGACGATCCTGTCCGAGACGCTGTCCTATATCGCGATCAACTGTCGAGGTACCATGTATAAGCCATTGCGCAAACATTTTTATGAAATAAAGCACACTATATTTTCTGAGGCTAACGATATACTAGTATTACTCCTTGATCATTCACTTCGAAAATGTTTATGTCTAGCTCCATAGAGTAGGTTTTTGGGACACTTTTGCATTTTTAGCTGTCAGTCGTATAACTCATTGAGCATGAGCATTATTAACTGTGAAACATGTTTACTATTATTATGTAACAACTGTTGGTTACCTGAACTGTTGACTGTTGATGGTATCTCTGCTATTTAAATGTTGTTAGTCCACTTTCACTATAAATTTTAATACTGTGGTGCTTAAATGACTCAACTGTGTTCTATTTGGGCATTCAACGTCGTTTAGTTTCCTGCTGCTATTATTGGTAATGAATGACGAGTATCTTACCTCTTTACAGTATATTTCGCTACTGTGTATTTTCTCATGATTGACTTAAGACATTCGTGAGGAGGACAAGGAAACCACTGAGTTTTAGGGTTTCTGGCTGTATCTTGACTGAGATCGAGGCTGCTGAGGATGTCATTTCGCCCCTGTGGATTCTTTGGTTACGTGCAGATCAACTTTCATGGCAGTCCGGATTGCTAGCATATTAATGTGTAGACTAATCGTTGTGTATACCACGACGAATTGACGGTGTCCTTAGCATGGGGATGATATACTGCTTCTATTTTTGATTTCTATGCCTTTGTATGGTTGGAATTTTACCTGCTTGTGAGAGACATGTGGGCAGATATGTACTACACCCCACGTGATGACTTTTTCTTGTCCACTGCTCGGGCTCCTGCCCGTTGTTCAGTCGTTCCATGGATGTCTCGTCGGACGATGAGGACCTTGAGGAGGACCCATCTACGGTTCCTTCATCGTTCCATTGTTTTCTTTTTAAATCGATGGCTACTGATGGCTGTCCATTTATTTTGTGGGAGCCTGACGTATTATTGGATTGATGGGTATATATATATTTGTATCTCTTGGGGTAGGTACATATTTTACATTTTATGTACATTTTGGAAATGTAATTAATACAGGCTTGTACGTATAATTATGATAATGTAATTCCGATGTATGGTTTAATTTCTGTTGACTGTATTATAACTATTCAGTGTTTGAAGTTTCGCCACAATGGGGATTTTTCTAATTTACTATTGTACTACTTACAATGACTTACAAAAAAAGAATATATAAAAATGATAATATAATAAGAGCATGGCGAAAGTTTTAAGGTAGATTAAACTAGCATTAATATACCAGGTTTTAGAAATTTTAAACAAGTACTATTTTCCGCAATATAATCTTACCTTATGTTTTACGATTATATAAATAAAATGGTTCTTCTTCATGGGTATTGGATAAGAGAAAAAGGGCGTTACACTGCATTGGTATCAGAGCTCCCGGTTATGTTTTCTTTGGGTCATGTGGTTTTGGACTATCTTGTTTGTGCTATGTGATTCTCTGTGATTTTGTTGTTTGGTATTCGTAAGGATACATCTGACTTTCCCTGTGCTTTGCGTAGTTTAATTTGAAAGGGAGTGATGGCTCGTAGAGGTGATATGGCTGCTGCCATAGAGGCAATACAAAAGATGGCTGAGGCAATGCTACAGCAGAACTAGCAGATAACTCAACAACAGGCTATAGCTACACAACAACTAGAAGCTACGACGGATGTTCAGAACTTAGAGGGATTTCGTCGTGCTAACCCTCCACAGTTCAAAGGGGAGTTTGATCCAGAAAAAGCTACGTTGTGGATCCAAGAACTGAAGAAAATATTTACCGGCATGAACTGTGCTGATGATAGGAGAGTAACCTATGCTGCATATATGTTGATGGGAGATGCGGAGCATTGGTGGGCTGGGGAACAAAGGCTACTGCAAGTAGCAAACAAAGTGATAACTTGGGAGGTGTTCAAAGAAAGGTTCTTGAACAAGTATTTCCCTGAAAGTGTTAGGTACACAAAAGAAATGGAATTTCTGAGGTTGTGACAGGGAGGCATGACTGTGAGCGAGTACGCTACCAAGTTTGAGAACTTGTCCAGATTTTCAACCAATTTTCAACTTCAATCCAATGAAATCTAGAAGTGTCGAAAGTTTGAGGAAGGCCTGAGGCATGAGGTGAAGAAAATTGTGATAGCTTTAAAGATTACTCAGTTTTTTGAGCTACTTGACACCTATTGTCGATTGGAAAGTGTGGAACAGAAACGTGAGATGAGAAACATAAATTTTGGGCCCATTCGGTCCCAAAGAGGAGGTGGTGGTAACGCAAGTCGTTATCAAAAGAAGCCCTATTCCAGACCATCTAGAAGCCAACAGCCACAAAGACCTCAAGGAGGAAGTCCAACTAGAAGTCCAGGAAGGATAGGTCAGAATGCAGTGTCTACGCCAAGATGTATGAAGTGTGGAAAGGAACATTTTACAAGAGATTGCACAATCAAAGGAATTATTTGCTTTCGGTGCAGGAAACCTGGTCATGTTTCTCGAGATTGTAACCAGACCAAGGCGGAACCATCCGTCAATGCTGCTAAGACTTCTAAACCACAAGCTGGAGGCAGAGTCTACACCCTGAGTGGTGCTGAGGCCTCTAAATCCGAGGATCTGATACAAGGATAGGGTATCATCGAAAGTAATCTTTTAATTGTACTGTATGATTCTGGTGCTACTCATTCTTTTATTTCATATGACTGTGTGAAAAGACTTGGACTGCCTGTGTCTTCTTTACCTTTTGATTTGATTGTTTCGACTCCTACTGCAAAACCTATCATTACTGCTAAAGTCTGTCCAAATTGTCCTTTAATTGTGGAAGGTCGAATCTTTTCTGTCGATTTGATCTGTTTACCATTATCTCAATTAGATGTGATATTAGGAATGGATTGGTTGTCTGTTAACCATATCCTGTTAGACTGTTCTAGAAAACAATAGTTTTCCCTTTGAATGAGGATTCTAGATTTTTGACCGCTAACCAAGTGAAAACTTTCCTGGAAAAAGAAGCTCGAGCATACATGCTACTATCTTCTTTGAAAGTCGAGCGTGAAGTTGATGTGGACGCAATCTCTGTTGTACGAGAATTTCCTGAAGTTTTCCCTGATGATGTACCTGGCTTGCCACCAGAACGAGAAATCGAATTTGCTATTGACTTGGTACCAAGAGCTAGCCCTATTTCCATAGCGCCTTACCATATGGCACTAGCAGAGCTAGTGGAACTTAAGAAACAGTTGGAAGAACTTCTGGAAAAACAATTTGTGAGACCCAATGTGTCACCCTGGGGAGCACCCGTGTTGTTTGTTAAGAAGAAAGATGGTACTTCAAGATTGTGCATGGATTATTGACAGTTGAACAAAGTCATGATCAAGAATAAGTATCCATTGCCAAGGATAGATGACTTGATGGATCAGTTAAAGGGAGCAGCTACGTTTTTAAAGATCGATCTGCGATCAGGTTATCACCAAATCAGAGTGAAAGTGGAAGATATTCCCAAGACGACTTTTCGTACTCGTTATGGACATTACGAGTACCAAGTGATGCCTTTTGGTGTGACTAATGCACCTGCAGTATTCATGGACTATATGAGCAGGATCTTTTGTCCTTATTTCGACAGATTCGTCGTTGTTTTCATAGACGATATCCTAATCTATTCGCAAAAGCAGGAGGATCATGCTGAGCATCTCAGTGTAGTTCTCCAGATTTTGAAGGAGAGAAAGTTATATGCTAAGTTGTCCAAGTGAGTTTTGGTTAGACGAGGTGAAATTCTTGGGTCATGTGATCTCGAAGGAAGGAATTGCTGTGGATCCTGCAAAGGTAGAAGCAGTGTTACAATGGGAAAGATCAACAACAGTAACGGAAATCCGAAGCTTTGTCGGATTAGCCGGATACTACCGGAGATTCATTGAAGGATTTTCTAAGATCGCTGGACCACTCACTCAACTCACCAGAAAGGATCAAGCTTTTGAATGGACAGATTCCTGTGAAGGAAGTTTCCAAGAGTTAAAAAGGAAACTAACTACGTCACCTGTGTTAGTTTTACCGAATCCGAATGAACCGTTTGAAGTGTACTGTGACGCTTCATATCAAGGTTTGGGGTGTGTTCTTATGCAAAATGGAAGAGTGGTGGCTTATGCCTCAAGACAATTGCAAGTGCACGAGAAGAACTACCTAACACATGATTTGGAGTTAGCTGTTGTGGTGTTTGCATTGAAGATATGGAGGCATTACTTGTATGGAGTGACATTCAATGTCTTCAGTGACCACAAGAGTTTGAAATACCCATATGATCAAAAGGAGCTGAATATGAGGCAACGGAGATGGCTAGAATTTCTGAAAGGCTATGATTTCCAACTTCAGTATCATCTTGGAAAAGCAAATATCGTTACCGATGCTTTGAGTAGGAAGACGGTCAGTGTTTCTACCATGATGATTAGAGAGAAAGACCTACTAGAACAATTCATAGACGTATAGTCGTTTGTGGAACTGACACCAGGAAAAATTTGCATGAATATGGTCACAATCTCGAATGATTTGATGGATGATATTCGAGAGAAACAGAAAGTCGACAAGTTCCTACAAGAGGAAAGAGAGCTGATATAGTAGGGCGGTGTATCAATATTGAAGGAAGGAAATGATGGAATTCTGAGATTCCAAGGTAGAGTCTGTGTGCCTAAGGATGAGGAACTTAGGAAGTACATACTTGAACATGCTCATTCGAGTCAGTTGAGTATGCATCCGGGTATGACCAAAATGTATCAAGACTTGAAGAAATTATTTTGGTGGCATGGAATGAAAAAAGATATTGCTAGATGCGTATCATCTTGTTTGGTTTACCAGAAGATGAAGATTGAACATCAACGACCAGCTGGAATGTTACAACCATTGGCTATTCCTGAGTGGAAATGGGATAGTATCACCATGGATTTTGTTGTCGGGTTGCCAAAGACAAGGAAAGGATATGACTCAATATGGGTAATTGTGGATCGACTTACAAAGTCAGCCCACTTTTTGCCAATCAACATAAGATATATGTTGGATAAGTTGACTCAGATATATATTGGTGAAATTGTCAGACTTCATGGTGTACCCACAAGTATTGTTTCTGACAGAGATCCGAGGTTTACATCGAAGTTTTGGCAGAGTCTTCAAGAGGCTATGGGAACGAAGTTGCGATTAAGCTCTGCATACCATCCACAGACAAATGGTCAATCAGAAAGAACAATTCAGTTGTTGGAAGATTTTTTTGAGAGCTTGTGCTATAGAGCAAACTGGAAGTTGGGATGAAATCTTACCATTGGTAGAATTCACCTACAACAACAGTTATCATTCAAGTATAGGGATGGCACCCTATGAGGCTCTATATGAACGAAGGTGTCGAACACCATTATGTTAGTATCAGGACAGAGAATGACTTACCGTTGGACCTGAACTTATTCAACAAACAATTGAAAAAGTCAAAATGATCAAGGAGAAAATGAGAACAGCTCAGAGTCGACAAAAGAGTTATGCAGAAAAAAGAAGGAAACCTCTTGAATTCGAAGAAGGAGAGCATGTCTTCTTGAAAGTCACACCTACGACTGGGGTCGGTCGTGTTTTCAAATCTAGAAAACTCACTCCAAAATTCCTTGGACCTTACCAAATTCTTCGTCGGGTAGGTCCTGTTGCTTACGAAATAGCTTTACCCCCTTTCCTCTCAAATCTCCACAATGTTTTTCATGTGTCACAACTCAGAAAATATGTTCCGAGTCCTGATCATGTCATAGCACCTGATTCAGTACAATTAAAGGAAAACTTGACTTATGAGACAACTCCTGTAAAGATTGAGGATAGGAGGATAAAGCAACTCAGAGGAAAAGACATTGCGCTGGTGAAAGTAATTTGGAATGAAGCAACTGGAGATGCAACATGGGAACTGGAGGACAAAATGAAGGAGCAATATCCCGAATTATTTTAAGGTATAAACAATTTCGAGGACAAAATTCTCATTTGTTGGGGAGAGTTGTAACACCCCAAAATTCATTGATTTCATTATAGATATTCATTTTATAATATTTATGATTTTCTGAAAATTTTTTTGGATTTTTCTAAGAATGCGGAATATTTTAATATATTCTTCGTTTTGCGTGTATATTGGACAAAGTTGGGAAGATAAATGTAGTGTTCCAAAAATTGGGAAATTATAGGACGGATAGTCGTTTTATAATATTTGTAATTTTTGAGAATTTTCTTTGAATTTTCCAGAAATGTCGAATATTTTAATATATTTCTCGTTTTACATGCGCATTAAGCAGAGCTGGAGAAACGAAGTATTTTCTCTAAGAACCTTGAACTCTGGAAACATCGACGGGGGATCTTACTAAACTTGAGGCCGGACATAGTTCATGAGGTTTCACGTTTTACGAGAAAATTCTAACAGATGAAAATTAGACAACGCTGTGTGAAATTCATCTGTCAGATTAATTAATACTGACTTCTGTCAACTGTAACTATTATCCAATGAATAATAGTATGTAATAAAAATCCTATCACCTTATCCCAATGTAATCTACTTTATGTCATAACAAACCTACTTTAATTCAAATATATTGCTATTTTAATCAAGTTTCTAGAAGCTTTGACCCAAGAATGACCATAATGCCCTTAGCTTACATGAGAAGCTAGCAAATTTCCTCTCTCTTCTCTCTCAATGCCATGGCTAACCTAGGGAAAAAGGGGGGAAATTTCACTCATTCACTTAACCTAATCACTCCAAACTATCTCACTTTAACCTAATTGCTATCTCTCTCTCTCTAAACTTCATCTTCTTCCTTGCTCTCCCTTCTCTCTAAAACTCCATAGCCAAACCAAAATTTGCAGCTCACCCTTCACTTAGTCTCTTCATCTTTTCTCTTCATCAACCACATTTCTTTACTCTCCATTATCATCTCTACCACTTTTCTTCATAAGGTTTCACCAAAATCCTTATTCTCCTTTTCTCTCCATTTTGAGTTGCCATCTCCACCATCACCATTTTCGTTTTCTTGCTTCATTAATCTCATTTTTAGCTTCTCTTCATCATTCTAAACCTTTTTCCTTCCATACACTACCTCAAAATCTTTCATCTTCACTAATCTTCTTCAAGATCAAAGTTTGAGGCTTTAAGGTAAAAATCACAACTTTCTTCTCTTCTCTTCTCCTTTTCGTGTTCCAAGGCCATTTTCATGGTCAAGGATGCTTTTCTTTTCAAGATATGGTGTTGATTCTTTGAGGTTGTTTTCTAGGGTTTTGAGGAGCACAAAACCAAAATCACAAGGAGCACATTGGAGGTCATTTTCGTGCTCTCCTCTTTGGTAAGAGGAGACCACTCTATTCAACCAAAAATGGTGGTTGGAGACTTGTTGTTTGAAGATTTGTGAGAAACCCTAATAGGGGTTACTCTTGTTATTTCATTTTCTTATAATTGATTCTTTAAATTTTCATTCTTTTAATTGATTTGTTAGATAGATTTGAATCTTATTGCCATTATAAAGATTGTGATGGATTGAAAATTGATGAGGTTGAGACAAAAGCCCCTTGCTTGAGGCATGGAGGCTCACGGCCACACTCTCTTTGGTGGGGTGTTAATGTTTAAAATTTTTAAGCTTAATGGATTGGTATTAATTAAGTGATTAAGGACTAATGAAGAAATGAAAATCCTTGAACCTTAAATTTGTGAGGCTCACGGCCATGGAGGGGAACAATGGTGAAATTTTTTGACTTGGATAGAGGAATTGATAAATTGGATATTAGAAGACCATTAGGAATTAATAATGTGCAAAGATAATTAAATTAAGGCTTAATTTGGTAAAAATTGAGAATCCTACTCAAGAGAAAGGACATGAGAGTGTGAGTTTTGGGAGAACGTGAAATTAACACATAGAGTAAATTAATAATGAGACACTAATGCATAAAAATGAAGACAAATATTGGACTTAAGAGCCTAATGAGGACCACGGCCTTGGCTTGATTAATATGGAAATAATTTGACCTTAATGAACTAATGGGATTAAGAGAATTAGTGGTAAGGAGTTAATGCCTAATGCAATGAAAGGATAAAAATTCAAAGACCCTTAAATGACATGAATTTAAAGGATTAAAGCAACCCAATGTTATCACATTTGGCCAAACGACTTATAACTTGAAAAAGTGGATTCCATGATGTGGACCATAATGGTGTACGTACTCTGGAAAAATTGGATTTGTTACAAAATATGACTCTATGTGATTGTGGACCCCCCTTGTGGGCTAAATACTTGATGGTTACATGTGATGAAAATATTCTGATGAAATGACATTGTTATATGACTATGATAAACATACATGATTTGACATTGTGTCATCATGCATATGCGTCGTCTGTTGGATACTGTTAGAAAGGTTGTGTGGGCCTAGGAGTTTGAATAACACCTATATACGGGTGCGAATAGACTAAGCGTAGGTGTCATATGTTATTGACCCTGGGGGCGTCGGGATGTGGGTGTCTCACAATAGTCAGTGGTAGCTCCACTGGGGTGGGATAGACCAATGTGACACACCGACGATCCTGTCTGAGACGCTGTCTTATATCGCGATCAACTATTGAGGTACCATGTATAAGCTATTACGCAAACATTTTTATGAAATAAAGCACACTATATTTTCTGAGGCTAACGATATACTGGTATTACTCCTTGATTATTCACTCCGAAAATGTTTATGTCTAGTTCCATGGAGTAGGTTTTTGGGACACTTTTGCATTGTTAGTTGTCAGTCATATAACTCATTGAGCATGAGCATTATTAACTGTGAAACATGTTTACTAGTATTATGTAACAACTGTTAGTTACCTGAACTGTTGACTGCTGATGGTATCTCTGCTATTTAAATGTTGTTAGTCCGCTTTCACTGTAAATTTTAATACTGTGGTGCTTAAATGAATCAATTGTGTTCTATTTGGGCGTTCAGGGCCGTTTAGTTTCCTGCTGCTATTATTGGTAATGAATGACTAGTATCTCACCTCTTTATGGTATATTTTGCTACTGTGTATTTTCTCATGATTGACTGAAGACATTCGTGAGGAGGACAAGGAAACTACTGAGTTTCATGGTTTTTGGTCGTATCTTGACTGAGATCGAGGCTGCTGAGGATGTCATTTCACCCTCGTGGATTCTTTGGTTACGTGCGGATCAACTTTCATGGTGGTCCGGATTGCTGGCATATCAACGTGTAGACTAATCGTTGTGTATACCACGGCAAATTGACGGTGTCCTTAGCATGGGGCCGATATACTGCTTCTATTTTTGATTTCCATGCCTTTGTATGGCTGGAATTTTACCTACCTGTGAGAGACATGCGGGCGGATATGTACTACACCCCACGTGATGACTCTTTCTTATCCACTGCTCGGGCTCCTGCCCGTTGTTTCGTTGTTCCGATGGATGTCTCGTCGAACTATGAGGACCTTGAGGAGGACCCATCTACGGTTCCTTCTTGTTCTCGTCAGTCTTAGAGACTATTTTCTTTTTAAATCGATGGCTACTGATGGCTGTCCATTTATTTTATGGGAGCCTGACGTATTATTGGATTGATGGGTATATATATATATTTGTATCTCTTGGGGTAGGTACATATTTTGCTTTTTGTGTACATTTTGGAAATGTAATTAATACAGGCTTGTACGTATAATTATGATAATGTAATTCCGATGTATGGTTTAATTTCTGTTGATTGTATTATAACTATTCAGTGTTTGAAGTTTCGCCACAATGGAGATTTTTCTAATTTACTATTGTACTACTTACAATGACTTACAAAAAAAAGAATATATAACAATAATAATATAATAAGAGCATGGCGAAAGTTTTAAGGTAGATTAAACTAGCATTAATATACCAGGTTTTGGAAATTTTAAACAAGTACTATTTTTCACAGTATAATCTTACCTTATGTTTTACGATTATATAAATAAAATGGTGTGACGTTCCTTCTTCGCAGGTATTGGATAAGAGAAAAAGGGCATTACAAGGTTAATCTCCCTCTTACCTCAAGAGAAGATCAAAAGGAAGCTCCTTTAAGTCTCCTTAATGATTTCGTCCAACACCAACAAGCAACCCTTAAGACAACAAACATACAAATATTAGATCTAAAGCTTGATAGAAGACAACCATGGGTCAAGATTATGGTTTAACATTTTGAAAATAAGATTAGAAGTGAAGATTCAAAACTTTACCTAAAAACCCTTGATCTTGAGCTTGAAGAACAGGGTTGGAGATGGATGATTTTGACTAAAATCTCAACACGAAAGTGTCTTGGATTTGTGCCTAGATTTAAGATCTATGATTAGATGGAATTAAAGAAGATGGATGGGTGGTTTTTGGGGTGTTGGCCATGAGCTCCTCCAAGAGAAAAGGTGAAGGGATTTTGTGTTCTTGGCTTCAAGAAAGTGAGGATGAAGATGAACAAATAAAAACTAAACCTTGAAATCAAAAGAAAAACGAAAATGGAGAGGTTTTCACCTTAAAAGCCCTAAACTTTGATCTTGAAAAAGTGCTTGAGGATGGAAGATTTAGAAGATGACCACAATATGAAAAAGTCTTCAAATGTGGTCTAGATTCAAGAAATGTGGATAGATGAAATTAAAGAAAATGGATGAGTGGTTCTTGGGTGCCTTGACCGTAGCTCACAAAGAGGAGAAAAAGGAGGGTTTTGTGTGTAGTTTTCTTGAAAATGAGAGAAATGAATTTAGAAAAGATAAAACATATTTTTGGTCATCTAAAGCTTGAAAAAGAGAAGACTAATGGTCATGGTGATGACCATGATCATGAAAAGAAAGAGAGGAAATGAAGATCAAGATTTTTACCTCAAAAGCCCCAAGCTAGGGCTTGAAGAAAGATGATGAAGATGTGAGCTTTTGAAGATGGTTCCAACAAGAAAAGGTCTTCAAATGGGATGTAGTTTCAAGCAATGTGATTGCTTGAAATTAAACAAATATGGAGAGTGGAGAAGAGAGGGTGTGGCCGTGGAGCATGAAGAGAAGAGGAAGAAGAGAAAATGTGATAGAAAAGTGAAAAGGAAAGATAGAAACTTTTGAGTGAAAATGAAATGTGATGTGTGTTTAAGAGAAAAGATGACAAATTGTCATCTTTTTCCTTCCTCCAACCGTAGCCACACAATAGGAGAGAGGGAAGAGAAACATCTCCTACAAGCTTGGTGGAAAGCTTCTCCAAGAAGCCAAAAACAAGGCTTCTTCAAGAAGCCAACTCTTTACTTTTTGCAAAGTCAAAGTGATATGACATAAAATAGATATTCTAGAAAAGATGATAAGCATTTTACTACAAGCTATTATCCAATGGACAAATATTACAGATAATAAAAATCAGTATTTATTGTCTAACGGATAATAAAATGTACTGTAATTTTTATTTATTAGATAAAAATATTGAAAAACGTAAACCTCGTAAACTATGCTCGGCCTCGGGTTTAGTAAGATCCCTCGTCAACGTTTCCACAGTTCAAGATTTTCCAGTCTTGGGAAAAATATTTTATTTTTTCGGCTTCGTTCAGCGCACACGTAAATCAAAAAATATATTAAAATAATCAACATTTCCAAAAAAATCCACAAAAATTCATAAAAATCATAAATATTATAAAATGACTATTTATCATGAAACAAACAATTTTCGGGGTGTTACAATACTCATAAGCATTGATCAAGAAATCATCATACTATTTCCATTCTAGCTCCACCTTAAAGAATTAAGGGAACAATATAACTCACTTTCTAACTCAACTTGAGTTATCAAGAAGTAATGTAATCTCAAATACATAATAAGTATTCAATACCATCTCATTTATTACATACTAAACAAGATTTTCAATTATCCATTAATAATAAAATTAACCTCAATGGTTGATGATATAATCAATTTATGATCAAATATTCCAAGCAATATCAAGTGACTGCCTTGACACTTTTATATAACTAATTTAATAATTACATCAATCAATTACATCACTTTTAACAACCAAAGTGTGAACACTTGGATGACAAATCAAAGTGTGAACACACAAACACACACACGATTTTTATTCAAAGTGTGAACACATGGAACT
Organism: Ormosia emarginata; assembly: GCA_029884605.1. Lineage (NCBI taxonomy): Eukaryota > Viridiplantae > Streptophyta > Magnoliopsida > Fabales > Fabaceae > Ormosia > Ormosia emarginata. The sequence goes on along the minus strand of JAQQTP010000074.1, from coordinate 16,153,258 downwards.
CATAATTTCTCATACTTAGTCATGGCTTGGCCGTGACGTTCCTCAACACAAAAGACAACAATTTTCTTATCACAATCAATGTCATAACTTTAAATCAAGAATCATTAAAAGAAAAAAGAACAAAATTTCAAGCAAGGAACCTCCACTAATTATAACTTGGCTGTGACCTAATTCAGCCCAAGAATACAAGAAAATCTCATTTTTTTTATCATAACCAACATCAAAATTTCAACTCAATAATCAATAGAAAAAGAAGAATAAATTGATGGAAAGAGAACTCTTCCAAATCATAGAATGGTCGTGACCTCTATGACTTCCAAAAGCCAAAATTTCAATTCAAAAACCATGGAAAAAGTAGAACAAATTAAAATCAAGCATCCCATACCTCACTTCCTAGCTTCTCAAGCCTTGGTTCTTGAATTTCCCTTATTTTTCTTCTCCTCTTCCTCCTTTTCCTTGCCTTGGCTAAACTCTCTAGAACTTTTGGGAGTGTTCATCTTCTTTCTTTTCTATTCTTTTTCCTCTTATATTTTCTAGCCATCCAATTAGATTTCAACTAGTGGCCAATTCTTCTAATTAAAAGCCAACCAATGTCTAACTTAACCTATCAAATTCTAACTAATGCCTAACTAGGTGGCTAGGTTCTCATTGGTTAGGATTTTAATCCTACAAGATATTTCCATTAACTAAGTGATTTAAGTATTAATTAATTAGGTTTAATTGTCCACTAATAGAACATTGACTAATTTTTTAGTAACCAATCATTTTTTAAACTCGTATCTTGTATGTTGTCTAATTTCTATTGGTTGATCACACTAGGCTATCTAACTTCCATTTGCTACTCTTTACTAACCAATCACATTGAAGCTAGTGTAATCCGTTGGCCAATCAAGTTAAGACTAGTGTTTACTTTTTGGCTAGCTTCCATTGGTCACTTAATCAACTAATCATAAATGAACCAAGTGTTTCTTCTTTAAGTTTCTAACCAATGGGAAGCTAACCAAATGTCTTGCTTCTCATTGGTTCTTGATTAAATCATGATGACTTAGTTACTATAACTAAACCATTTTCAACTTAGTTACATTCATTTCATTGTAGTTAAACATTTAGTTACTAACTTATAGGAATTTGTGTATTAACCCCTCTAATTTATATAATTAATAAGTTGTCCAATAGTAAACTTTTATCTTAAATAACTTATAAAACTTTTACACAATTTTTAGTGTTCTTGAAATTCTTTTATCATTCCCTTGGGCCCATTGTATAAGAATAATCCAATTTGTACGCAATTTTTTTAAATTCCACATACGTCCTTCCTTACACTTATAAAATTAATTTCCACTTATATCCCCTTGATATAAAACACAAATAAAATACTAACTAATTGAATAAATTGTATAGAAATTTAATCTAGAATATTAGGACTATTAGGTTAAGGAGAATGTTACAAAAGCTAGGGGAAGAAAGAGGAAAAGAGCAAGAAAGCCAAAGGTGTAACACCCTAATTTTTGAAAAAATGTTCCGAATGTTTTGTTTGCTGTTTTTTAAACTTTTGGGTGAAAGACCGTTGTGTCCCTGTTTTGCTGTTTCTTGTTTTTCTATATGAAATATATATATATATATATATATATATATATATATATATATATATATATATATATATATATTACAGTCTATGATTTTCTTTGGTCGTTTTGAATATTTTCCTTCGAGACCGTAAAATAAAAATTTTCTCAAACTACTGTTTTAAATTTTTTTGTGTAAAATACTAGGATATTTTACTGTCTGTAATTTTATTTGAACGTTTTGGATGATTTGCTTTGTCGTGGGGAAAAATGGAAAAATGACTATTACGTCCCAAATGTACTGTTTTTAATTTTTCTATATGTTACAGTGTTTAATATTACTGCCTGTGATTTTATTTGGACTTTTTGTGTGATTTGCTTCGGGACAGGAAAATAATATTTTTTGGGCCGGGGAAATCTTTTTTTTAATTATTCAGAGTGGGGATCTTACTAAACCCAATTCTGAATGAGACGATAGTTAATCTTTTAATTTTTAGAATTTAATTGTCAAATAAAATAATTTTATAATATTATAATGTTATTTTATTAGTCAGTACCAATAAGCGGTAATGGACCCAGAAATATTTTGCGGGACCCACGTTTAGTTAAAACAGTTAACTTAGTAGCTTAATTAAACATCATTAGTAGTAGAACTTTCAAGAACATGGTAACTAAGCTTAATGACTAGGCTAATTAGTGGCTAAGCATGATGACTAGGTTAGTGACAAGCTAGAATCAACCAATGAGAGTTAAGCTTGCTAACCAAGTTTTGATCTTGACCATTGAGCAATCCTAAGGCTAGGATGGAGCCAAGCCAAGCCAATGGACACCTTTCATGCTTGAAGTCTACAGCCATTCAAGGTTGGAAGACCAAAAATCATTTCACTCTTCATGCAATTTCTCTCTTCTCTCTCTTCCAAGAACACCAACCTCCATTGTTGTCTTTCCTTCAAGCTATTCGGCCAAACCATAAACTACACCATCCAATCACCCAAAATTTTATCCAACCAAGTTTTCTAAACCTAAACACAAACCTAAGAGCATCTCTAGTTGAGAGTGCTTGCAAAATCCTTCATTTGAAGCTTGGAAACCTACTTGGAAAATTTTACCTAGAAGGTGAAATTTCTTGTTTTCCATTTCTAAACTCTTTTTCAAAGTTCTAAGCCATGATTTATCCATGGTTTAAGCTCTCTTTAATGTTAGTAACTTGTAGAATTTTGTTTAAGTTTGTTAGGTTTTGGAGGAGTGAAAACCGAACACCTTAGAAGGAAGTGAAAGAATATTTTGTCTTCATTTAAGGTAAGAGGAAGACTAAATCTTATCATCCTTGGGTGGTGGTAAGAAGATGGAGATTTGTTTGTGATTGTAGAATCCATAAGGATTCATTTGTGTGTTTGTTAATATCTTTCCTATTTGTTATTTGTATTAATTTGCATGTCTACAAGCTTCGATAATATTGTATGTGTTAGAAATGCATGATAATTTATAGGATGTGAACAACATGCCAAGGATTGTATGAGTGTTCCAAAGAACACACCAATGAGGCTCACGACCATTAACCAAAATGGAGAACCAAAATGTTCTCATATTTTTATTAAGTGTGATTTAATTAACCTAGGAAAATTAATGAGATATAAAATTGTTTAGATCAAAGAAAATGAATTTAGAGATCAAATAGTACAAATATATATATTTCGGCCAATATGCCAAACCAAGTATCCATGATTTCTAAAATCAATTCCAAATTAGTTTCAATCAAAGAGATGTAATATATGTTAAAAGGAAATTTTCTACAATGAGTTTTGAAGAAACCAATTGATTAGAATTAAGTTTAAGTAATTAAAACTAATGATTTTATTATTAGGAATGAAATACAGTAACTTTTGTAAATTCCTAACATATGGCTCATCTTATATTTTGAAGCATGTTAGTGGTTTTCAAAAGGATTAAGTTACACGGTTAAAAATTTAGTAAACAGAATTTTTACGGAAAGATTAGGAAACCATTATTATAATTTTCTAAACAAAATACTGTCAATTTTTATTAAAAACGGACAAATAAGAGAAGAAAAATGCCCAAACGACAGTATACAATATGAAAAATATTCTACGTAATTTAAATGTACTAAATATTATTTCTGTTTATTTAAACAGTAATTTTTAAGGAATTCGGACAAGAAAATGATTTAAAAACCTTACGCGATTGAGAAAACGTATTAAAAATCCTACGCGATTTGCAAAACAGCAAAATATATTTACGCGATTTAAAAACGTTTGTAAAAGCAACGGGATTTTGAAAACGCGATAAAATTTCTACGCAATTGACGAAAACAATAAGTTTTTACTGTCGGGCCAAAGTGGTGGACCCGGACAGATTGTGAAACAGTATTGCCAGGTGGGTGCATACTGTCTTTTTATACGATTTGCCAGTGAGGGCATTTTTGTAATTTTGTTGCAGTATTGCCAGGTGGGTGCGTACTGTATACATTTGGAATTTTTCTCATATATTGAGTATGCCAATTTTGGCGATTTGATTGACGAGGTGAACAACATCGTGTTGTCGATGTGATAGGCGTAGTGTGGTTCAAATTGAATGAACTTGGAGACTTTAGTGTGCAGAATTCCATATATGGACAGTTGGTCGCTCCTCTGGGCCGTGGTGACTGGTAACACACTAATGGACTCGACAAGCACTATACTTAATCAAGATCTTGTGAAGTCTATTAGTACAAGCCTGTAGTGACACGACGTATGACAATGTACTACACCACTATATCTTTTTTTTTCAGTGGGCTATAGACGCAACGTGTGACAGCGGAATAATTATTGGGCGGTCGACGGTGCTAATAGATTTTTGCGGGTCGTTCTCTCTGATGTCTGTGTTCTTCTTTAGCTCCATGGAGTAGGGTTGAGTCACATTTCATATATTTTTATCTCATATATTTTTATCTCATATGTTTTATTTATTTATCTATATCATTATTTATCGTACCATTATTTATCTATGTTATTTTGTCTATCTGTATTACTATGTGTTATATTTCACCTATATGATCTTGTATTTTATTTATTGCTATCTTAAACTGCTATATAGTATAAAATGTTATATCTGTTGTATTGTCGTTTTCTTACTTTACCATGTTTGTGGTGATATAGATTGTCTTACCTCTTTGTTGTATGTGTTATTTGTTTATTTTAATTCATGTGGTAAAAGAGTTTGAGGAAGAGGAACAGCCTCTTGAGTGTGTGTACCCTGAGGAAGAGGAAGATCAGCTAGCTGAAGATCAGTTCTACGATCAAGAACCGTCTGATCATCCATATCCATTGGATTGATTGCTTGAGTATGGCGGTGTCAGGATTTCTGGGTTTTGTACGACTCGAGTTTCATGGTGGATCGATAGCCTGGCGTCTGCGTGAAGACAGAGATTCGGTGACTTACGTGGGATGGTTGACTGTGTCCCTACGTAATGAGTTTGATGGAGAACCAGTCATGACGACTACTGTGTTTTTGCATTTGGAGATGTCGTTATCTCTTAGGCGTTATTGGGGTGGTATGTTCACTGCGCCTAGTGAGATTAGCGTTGTATCGACTGCGCGGTCTCGTATCCGCCGAGAGTCGAGGCATCCTGGATATTTATCTTCTGATGATCTTCTTGAAAGTGATCCATCAGAGGATTAAATGTTTATGATGTGTACTTGGGCGCGTCTGCGTTTGTACATATTGACTGTTATTGTTTTTGTTTACTATTTCTGTCTAAATATTTTAGTTGTAAATTATTTGTATAACTTATGACTAAAACTCTATGTATATTATGTGTGATGTTGTTCTGTTGGTTTGATGTTTTCCGCGTTATTTTATTTAACAATATTCTGTTTAACAAGAATTATTTTACAAGCCGTATTATTATGTAACAAATGTTTTACAACTAAGGTAGATTTTATTTATCTTTCTTTTATTTTCTTTTTAAATGTGATATCCCCACAAGGGTGTTACATTAGTTGGTATCAGAGCCCAAGTCAGAGTCTTTTGGGGTTGTGGTTGGGTCTATTTTTGTTTGTGCTGTGTGATTCTCTGTGATTTACTTCCGAAAGGATGTATCTGACTTTGTTTTGTTATGTTTGAAGAACGAAGATGTCTGCTAGAGGCAGAGGACGTACGAATGTTAATCGGGAAGTGGATCCAATGATTGCGGCTGCTGAAGCTATGCAGCAGATGGCTGAAGTAATTACGCCGCAAAATTTGAGAGCAGCTCAACAGCAAGATGCTACTGTTGATGCCTTAAATTTATCTGAATTTAGGCGCCAAAATCTGCCACAATTTAGAGGCGAGATTGACCCTGAAAAAGCAAGTCAATGGATACAGGACTTGGAGAGAATTTTTGAGGGATTGAGATGCACTGACGAGAAGAAGGTAATTTATGCAGCCTTTATGTTAAGGGGAGATGGAGAACATTGGTGGAGAGGAACTCGCAGATTGTTGCAGGCTGAAGGAACAGAAATTACATGGGAAGTATTTTCTGATGCTTTTCTGGGAAAGTATTTTCCTGCAAGCGCTCGACATGCAAAGGAGATGGAATTTCTTGGTTTGCGTCAGGGTAATATGATGGTGAATGTGTATGCTACAAAATTTGAGAGTTTGTCTCAATTCTCAGATTATGCTCAAACTCGACCAGATGATGGATGGAGATGTCGGAAGTTTGAAGCAGGGTTAAGAGTGGAACTGAAGCGAGGAGTGATATCCTTGAGAATGAATCAGTTTCATACTTTAGTTGATGGATGTGCACGACTCGAAGAGTTAGAGCCGTCGCGAGATCAGAGAAATCGTAACTTTGGGCCAACAAGGTTTCAGAGAGGTGGTGGCAATAATACTAATCGATTTCAGCGTAAACCATATTCTAGACTACCAGGGAATCAATCTCAATGACCACCAGTTGGGGGAAGTGCAAGTGGTAGTGGAGCTGGACAAAGAGGGGCGTTTACGCCAACATGTTTTAAGTGTGGAAAGAAAGGCCATCTTTCTAGTGAATGTCCTATCAAAGGAATGGTTTGTTTTAATTGTAAACAGCCTGGACATGTATCTAGAGATTGTACGCAGCCAGAGAGAAAGCCAGCTATGAGAAATGTTCGTGCTACTCAGCCGAGGTCGGAAAGTGTTCAACCAAGATCTGGAGGGCGAGTGTATACTATGACAGGAACAGAAATTTCTCAATCTGATGATCTTATTCAGGGAGAAGGTGCCATTGAAGGTAATCTTCTGACTGTGTTATATGACTCTGGTGCAACACATTCATTTATTGCATATGATTGTGTGGAAAGATTGAAGTTGCATGTGTCTTCTTTGAATGTTAAGTTGAGTGTTTCTACGCCAACTGCTAAACCTGTAATTGCATCAAAGATATGTTTGGATTGTCTTATTGTTGTGAAGGACCGTAAGTTTTTGGTCAATTTGATTTGTTTGCCTCTTGTTGAGATAGATGTGATATTAGGGATGGATTGGTTATCTTCTAACCATATCCTTATAGACTATGCAAGCAAAACCATAGTTTTTCCCAAGGAAGAAAAGTCTGGATTCTTGACTGCTGTTAAGGTCAAGTCTTTGTTAAGAGAGGGAGCGCAGGGATATATGGTATTGTCTTCTCTAGAAGTTAAGAATGAGAAGGATGTAAATACTATTCCCGTTGTCAACGAGTTTCCAGAGGTTTTTCCTGATGACGTACCTGGTTTACCACCTGAGAGGGAGATCGAGTTTTCAATTGATTTAGTACCAGGAGCAGGTCCTATCTCAATTGCACCTTATCGTATGTCGCCAGCAGAGTTGGTAGAGTTGAAAGAGCAATTGGTGGAACTGTTGGAGAAACAGTTTGTGCGACCTAGTGTTTCACCATGGGGAGCACCAGTGCTTTTGGTTAAGAAGAAGGACGGAACTTCTCGACTTTGTGTGGATTATCGTCAGCTGAACAAGGTGACTATCAAGAATAAATATCCGCTTCCAAGAATTGATGACCTGATGGATCAGTTGAAGGGAGCAGTGGTATTTTCCAAAATAGATTTGAGATTGGGTTATCACCAGATTCGTGTTAAGGGGGAGGATATACCCAAAACAGCTTTTCGAACTCGTTATAGACATTATGAGTATCAGGTAATGCCATTCGGGGTGACGAATGCTCCTGCCATATTTATGGACTATATGAACAGGATTTTTCATCCGTATCTAGACAGATTTGTCGTTGTCTTTATCGATGACATTCTGATATATTCTCAATCTAAGGAAGAGCATGCTGAACATCTCGGTATTGTTCTTCAGATTTTGAAGGAAAAACAGCTATATGCGAAATTGGCCAAGTGTGAGTTCTGGTTGGAAGAAGTCCAATTTCTAGGTCACGTAATTTCGAAAGAAGGTATTGCGGTAGACCCATCGAAAGTGGAGACTGTTTTACAATGGGAAAGACCTAAGACGGTGACAGAAGTTCGAAGTTTTGTTGGACTTGCTGGATATTACCGGAGGTTTATTGAGGGTTTTTCCAAGATTGCTGGACCGCTTACACAGCTTACGAGGAAAAGTCAAGCTTTTGAGTGGACGGAAGAACGTGAAGCCAGTTTCCAAGAATTGAAGAGGAGGTTAACAACTGCACCGGTGTTGATTTTACCGGATTCTAAGGGAACTTTTGATGTGTACTGTGATGCTTCTTACCAAGGGTTAGGAGGCGTATTAATGCAAAATCGGAATGTGGTGGCATATGCTTCTCGACAGTTGAAGGTTCATGAGAGGAATTATCCAATGCATGATTTGGAATTGGCTGCGGTGGTTTTTGCTCTGAAAGTGTGGAGGCATTTTCTGTATGGAGCAATGTTCAATGTCTTTAGTGATCACAAAAGTCTAAAATACTTGTTTGATCAGAAAGAATTGAATATGAGGCAGAGGCGATGGTTGGAATTCTTAAAGGATTATGATTTTCAACTCCTATACCACCCAGGAAAGGCTAATGTGGTAGCTGATGCCTTAAGTAGAAAGATGCTTAGTGTCTCGGCAATGATGATAAAGGAGGAGGAATTGATTAACAAGTTCCGAGATCTATGGTTGTCTGTAGAGTTTCTGCCTGAAAGAGTTCGCCTATATAAGGTCGTGATCATAAATGAATTTCTTGATGTAGTCCGAGATAAACAAAAGGAAGACGTGTTTTTGCAAAATGAGAGGGAATTGTTAAAGCAAGGTCATAAGGCGACGGTAGAAGAAGGAGCAGATGGAATCTTAAGGTTTAAGGGAAGAATATGTATGCCTGATGATTCTGAATTGAAGAAGTCGATACTAGAAGAAGCTCATACTAGTGATTTGAGTTTACATCCGGGGATGACCAAGATGTACCAAGACTTGAAAAAGGTTATTTTGGTGGCCAAGGATGAAAAGAGACGTAGCAGAATATGTGGAGTCTTGTCTGGTTTGTCAGAAAGCGAAAGTGGAACATCAGAGACTAGCTTGAATGTTGCAACCGTTATCTATTCCAGAGTGGAAGTGGGATAGTATCTCTATGGATTTCGTTACTGGATTGCCGAAGACAAGGAAAAGTCATGATTCGATATAGGTTATAGTCGATAGACTTACGAAGTCGGCTCATTTCTTACTAATCAATATCAAGTATTCGTTGGAAAGATTAACCCAGTTGTACATCGGAGAGATTGTCAGACTGCATGGTGTGCCTACATGTATAGTTTCTGACAGAGATCCGCGGTTTACGTCAAGGTTCTGGCGAAGTTTGCAAGAAGCAATGGGAACTAAGTTGCGACTGAGTTCGGCGTATCATCCGCAGACTGATGGTCAGACAGAGAGAACTATACAGTCTTTGGAAGATCTATTACGTACTTGTGTTTTGGAGCAACGAGGAAGTTGGGATGAATTTTTATCTTTGATAGAATTCACCTACAATAATAGTTTCCACTCAAGCATAGGGATGGCACCCTATGAGGCATTGTATGGGAGGCGATGTCGAACACCGTTATGTTGGTACCAAGATGGGGAAAGTATGACTATTGGACCAGATCTTGTACAACAGACTACGGAAAAAGTAAAGATGATACAAGAAAAGATGAAGACGACGCAAAGCAGATAGAAAAGTTATGCGGATAAACGAAGGCGACCTCTTGAATTCGAGGAGGGTGAACATGTGTTTTTAAGAGTGACTCCTACACTGGTGTCGGAAGAGTTATTAAATCCAAGAAGCTTACTCCTAAGTTCATTGGACCGTATTAGATTATTCGACGTATAGGTCCTTTGGCGTATCAGATTGCTTTGCCGCCTTTTCTATCCAATCTGCATGATGTATTTCATGTATCTCAGCTAAGGAAGTATATTCCGGATCCAATGCATGTTATACAGCCAGATGAGGTACAACTGAAGGAGAATTTGACTTACGAGACTTTACCTGTTAGAATAGAGGACAGAAAGGTAAAGCAGCTTCGAGGGAAAATGATCGAGCTGGTGAAGGTCATATGGAATAATGTGACAGGTGATGCTACCTGGGAGCTGGAAGATAAAATGAGAGATCAATATCCTCATTTGTTTTGATAAGCAGCGAATTTCGAGGACGAAAATTTTATTTGTTGGGGAGAGTTGTAACACCCTAATTTTTGGAAAAATGTCTCGAATGTTCTGTTTGCTATTTTTCAAACTTTTGGGTGAAAGACCATTGTGTCCCTATTTTGTCATTTTTATTTTTCTATATTATATATATATATTTATATATATAATATATATATATATATATATATATATATATATATATACGATCTATGATTTTCTTTGGTCGTTTTGAATATTTTGCTTCGAGACCGTAAAATAAAAATTTTCTCAAACTACTGTTTTAAATTTTTCTGTGTGAAATACTGGGATATTTTACTGTCTGTAATTTTATTTGAACGTTTTGGATGATTTGCTTCGTCGTGGGGAAAAATAGAAAAAATGACCATTACGTCCCAAATGTACTGTTTTTAATTTTTCTATATGTTATAGTGTTTAATATTACTGTCTGTGATTTTATTTGGACTTTTTGTGTGATTTGCTCCGGGACAGGAAAATAATATTTTTCGGGCCGGGGAAATCTTATTTTTAATTATTCAAAGCTGGGGGATCTTACTAAACCCAATTCTGAATGAGACAGTAGTTAATCTTTTAATTTTTAGGATTTAACTGTCAAATAAAATAATTTTATAATATTATAATGTTATTTTATTAGTCAGTACCAATAAGCGGTAATGGACCCGAAAATGTTTTGCGGGACCCACGTTTAGTTAAAACAGTTAACTTAGTAGCTTAATTAAACATCATTAGTAGTAGAACTTTCGAGAACATGGTGACTAAGCTTAATGACTAGGCTAATTAGTGACTAAGCATGATGACTAGGTTAGTGACAATGCTAGAATCAACCAATGAGAGTTAAGCTTGCTAACCAAGTTTTGATCTTGACCATTGAGCAATCCTAAGGCTAGGATGGAGCCAAGCCAATGGACACCTTTCATGCTTGAAGTCTACGGCCATTCAAGGTTGGAAGACCAAAAATCATTTCACTCTTCATGCAATTTCTCTCTTCTCTCTCTTCCAAGAACACCAACCTCCATTGTTGTCTTTCCTTCAAGCTATTCGGCCAAACCATAAACTACACCATCTAATCACCCAAAATTTTATCCAACCAAGTTTTCTAAACCTAAACATAATCCTAAGAACATCTCTAGTTGAGAGTTCTTGCAAAATCCTTCATTTGAAGCTTGGAAACCTACTTGGAAAATTTTACCTAGAAGGTGAAATTTCTTGTTTTCCAGTTCTAAACTCTTTTTCACAGTTCTAAGCCATGATTTATCCATGGTTTAAGCTCTCTTTAATGTTAGTAACTTGTAGAATTTTGTTTAAGTTTGTTAGGTTTTGGAGGAGTGAAAACCGAACACCTTAGAAGGAAGTGAAAGAATATTTTGTCTTCATTTAAGGTAAGAGGAAGACTAAATCTTATCATCCTTGGGTGGTGGTAAGAAGATGGAGATTTGTTTGTGATTGTAGAATCCATAAGGATTCATTTGTGTGTTTGTTAATAGCTTTCCTATTTGTTATTTGTATTAATTTGCATGTCTACAAGCTTTGATAATATTGTATGTGTTAGAAATGCATGATAATTTATAGGATGTGAACAACATGCCAAGGATTGCATGAGTGTTCCAAAGAACACACCAATGAGGCTCACGGCCATTAACCAAAATGGAGAACCAAAATGTTCTCATATTTTTATTAAGTGTGATTTAATTAACCTAGGAAAATTAATGAGATATAAAATTGTTTAGATCAAAGAAAATGAATTTAGAGATCAAATAGTACAAATATATATATTTCGGCCAATATGCCAAACCAAGTATCCATGATTTCTAAAATCAATTCCAAATTAGTTTCAATCAAAGAGATGTAATATATGTTAAAAGGAAATTTTCTACAATGAGTTTTGAAGAAACCAATTGATTAGAATTAAGTTTAAGTAATTAAAACTAATGATTTTATTATTAGGAATGAAATACAGTAACTTTTGTAAATTCCTAACATATGGCTCATCTTATATTTTGAAGCATGTTAGTGGTTTTCAAAAGGATTAAGTTACACGGTTAAAAATTTAGTAAACAGAATTTTTACGGAAAGATTAGGAAACCATTATTATAATTTTCTAAACAAAATACTGTCAATTTTTATTAAAAATGGACAAATAAGATAAGAAAAATGCCCAAACGACAGTATACGGTATGAAAAATATTCTACGTAATTTAAATGTACTAAATATTATTTCTGTTTATTTAAACAGTAATTTTTAAGGAATTCGGACAAGAAAATGATTTAAAAACCTTACGCGATTGAGAAAACGTATTAAAAATCCTACGCGATTTGCAAAACAGCAAAATATATTTACGCGATTTAAAAACGTTAGTAAAAGCAACGGGATTTTGAAAACGTGATAAAATTTCTGCGCAATTGACGAAAACAGTAAGTTTTTACTGTCGGGCCAAAGTGGTGGACCCGGACAGATTGTGAAACAGTATTGCCAGGTGGGTGCGTACTGTCTTTTTATACGATTTGCCAGTGAGGGCATTTTTGTAATTTTGTTGCAGTATTGCCAGGTGGGTGCGTACTGTATACATTTGGAATTTTTCTCATATATTGAGTATGCCAATTTTGGCGATTTGATTGACGAGGTGAACAACATCGTGTTGTCGATGTGATAGGCGTAGTGTGGTTCAAATTGAATGAACTTGGAGACTTTAGTGTGCAGAATTCCATATATGGACAGTTGGTCGCTCCTCTGGGCCGTGGTGACTGGTAACACACTAATGGACTCGACAAGCACTATACTTAATCAAGATCTTGTGAAGTCTATTAGTACAAGCCTGTAGTGACACGACGTATGACAGTGTACTACACCACTATATCTTTTTTTCAGTGGGCTATAGACGCAACGTGTGACAGCGGAATAGTTATTGGGCGGTCGACGGTGCTAATAGATTTTTGCGGGTCGTTCTCTCTGATGTCTGTGTTCTTCTTTAGCTCCATGGAGTAGGGTTGAGTCACATTTCATATATTTTTATCTCATATATTTTTATCTCATATATTTTAATGTTATTTATCTATATCATTATTTATCTGTACCATTATTTATCTATGTTATTTTGTCTATCTGTATTACTATGTGTTATATTTCACCTATATGATCTTGTATTTTATTTATTGCTATCTTAAACTGCTATATAGTATAAAATGTTATATCTGTTGTATTGTCGTTTTCTTACTTTACTATGTTTGTGGTGATATAGATTGTCTTACCTCTTTGTTGTATGTGTTATTTGTTTATTTTAATTCATGTGGTAAAAGAGTTTGAGGAAGAGGAACAACCTCTGGAGTGTGTGTACCCTGAGGAAGAGGAAGATCAGCTAGCCGAAGATCAGTTCTACGATCAAGAACCGTTTGATCATCCATATCCATTGGATTGATTGCTTGAGTATGGCGGTGTCAGGATTTCTGGATTTTGTACGACTCGAGTTTCATGGTGGATCGATAGCTTGGCGTTTGCGTGAAGACAGAGATTTGGTGACTTACGTGGGACGGTTGACTGTGTCCCTACGTAATGAGTTTGATGGAGAACCAGTCATGACGACTACTGTGTTTTTGCATTTGGAGATGCCGTTATCTCTTAGGCGTTATTGGGGTGGTATGTTCACTGCGCCTAGTGAGATTAGCGTTGTATCGACTGCGCGGTCTCGTATCCGCCGAGAGTCGAGGCATCCTAGATATTTATCTTCTGATGATCTTCCTGAAAGTGATCCTTCAGAGGATTAAATGTTTATGATGTGTACTTGAGCGCGTCTGCGTTTGTACATATTGACTGTTATTGTTTTTGTTTACTATTTCTGTCTAAATATTTTAGTTGTAAATTATTTGTATAACTTATGACTAAAACTCTATGTATATTATGTGTGATGTTGTTCTGTTGGTTTTATGTTTTCCGCGTTATTTTATTTAACAATATTCTGTTTAACAAGAATTATTTTACAAGCTGTATTATTATGTAACAAATGTTTTACAACTTGGGTAGATTTTATTTATCTTTCTTTTATTTTCTTTTTAAATGTGATATCCCCACAAGGGTGTTACAAAAGGCAAGGCCAAGCTTGATCATCCACCATCATAAACCACTTGAGGTAGGGGAGTTCTTACTCATCTTGTTCCTTCAAATATCACTTTGTATGAAACTAGGTCATGTGAGTAGAATGAAATGGATTTGGTGAGCAAATCTGTGTTCTTGGCTTGATTCTTAGTTCCAAGAGTTGATTTAGGGTATTTACAGCTTGTTGGATGCATGGTAGCTTGTTTTTGCTTGGTAGAGGTCCATAGGCCACTTTGAAGAACAAGTTGGTAAATGGGTATTTTCCTTGCTTGATTAAGTTTAAATCCATGATTGATGAGTTGAATTTAGTGTTTAATGATTCTAACATGATTAGAGACCATGATTAGGATTGTAAAATACTTAGAATCTGTGATTAGAGGATTAGAACTTGGTTAGAAACCAAGATTTATGCAGAACCCAATTCTGTAGAAACAAGGCAAGCATCGAAACAACTTGTAGTATTTGTAGCATAACTTGAGTTGTAGTCATCGGATTGACCTACTTCTTGTTGCATTTGAAAGCTAAGATACAAGGATTCATGTAGTAAAATTTTCAAAATTTTAGGTCAGCCCAATTAGCACCAGTTTCAGTTTGAATCTGAATCAAATTCTACAGAAACAAGCATTCTAGCACTTAGTAAACCAGATTGCATAACTTCTGGCTCCGAGGTGTAAATTATATGAGACTAGTGACATTTTGAAGCTAACATATAACGCTATAAGAAGTAAAAATTTTAGAATTTTTGCACTCTTCATTCGTTCCTAGTTTCAGTTTAAATTAAGGTCTGATTCAGGTAAAATAGGTAGTTTCCCTATTTCAGCCTCTGCATTTTGTTGCATAACTTTAGCTATACTAAGTCAAATGAAGTGAGCCTTATTTCATTTGAAAGATATGAAATAAGACTATTTGCCTATAAAATTTTAAAATTTTAGAAGTTAGGATGTACATTTTGTGCTTTCATGAAAATTAGCCTTTCTAGGTGCCCATAGTAGTTGCCTAGGAAGTTAATTTTGGGAAGGAGGACTTCCCTACTTGTTAGAATCCCTTATATATATATGCCTAGTAAAGTGTGTTAAGACACTAGTAGAGGTATTTCAATGAGAAAATGATTATCTTGCATATATAGGAAAGTAAGAGGCTTTAAGCATCCAATAGTTACAGGTTGCCATAGACAGTTATGTAGTCCCTTGGGTAACATAGTGTTGCATTTTATATCACATATGAGGTGATGAAGATAAGGTATACTAGATACAAGTAAGCTGAGTTCAGTTGGCAATAGTTACTTGCCATAGTGCATGAGTTGCTCCTAAGAGAGAAAATGGAGTTAGTGATGCATGAATGGACTTAGTATGGAGATATTATAGAAGTTTCATCCTTTAAGCATTCCATAAGTTAGGAATTGCCTTAAGTAGGTATCTAGGACTTTGAGTACACTAGGGTGGCATAGTTTACCACTTGTGTGTGATAATAAGGCAAGCTAAATGCAAGTATCAGAAGTATGATTACTTAACTAGAAACATGGAATATGCTCCTTTATAAGTCAGAAGTGAGCTGAGAGTACATGTTTACTAGAGTTTAGTTCTTCACTTGATTAGAGATAATCATGTGATGAGTTAATATGGTGGTTTTGTATGAGTTAAACATAATGCCACATAGTTTCATATTACTTGTTAATTCCCAAGTAGAGTTATCTTTAATGTTGTGCAATCATTTGGCCAAAGAAGGTAAATAGGGAAGTCCAAAAGTCTCTTTAAGTGAGGATTTAGCCCTAGTTTCTCGGAAGGCCAAGGTTACTAGTTTATATACAATGAAATCAGTACTCTCATTATTATGAGTAGGAACCAGTCCACTCATTATTAGGTAGTTTAAAGAGTCAGTCTTCTTAACTACAAGTTTAAAGAGAACGTGGAATATACAAGTAACACATACACAATTCTACACTTACACAATCACATAACATTTCATAATCATCATTCCTACGCATTGCTTACACGCAAGCATATTGCATACATATTCATGTGCATTTCCTTGGTGCAGTTGCTCAGTGTTGATGATATTTTACAGTTGTATGGGCGATTGTTCGATATCATTGATGTTATATATATGTGAGTTTAAGGTTATGGATTGGCTTAGTGAATGTTTACATAGAGTAAGAAAGTGTAAATATTCTAGGGGTATTGAGTAAAGACTCTTTTGCTTATTGCAAATCCTAATCTAAAGTTAGTAAGTTTATTCATAGAAAAAGGTTATATGTATAGTACTTATAATAAGTTTATGAATGGGCTAGCTATGATATGTTACGATTGTATAGATAGTTGTAATTATCATATGAATGACAAGCTTATATTTATAGATTATGTTTTAGCTTTAGGAACCTATACATAAGAGAAATATGTGGATGTTCTAGTGATATTGAATAGAGATTCATTGTCTTCATGAATTTATAATCAATTGTTAGTAAGTTCTAGTATTAATGTATGTACAACAAGTTTGTTTATTCAGTATAAATATTACCTATGTTGGTTTTGGAACTTTTTATACTGAGAATACATGATTTCTCACCCCGCTGTGTTTCCATGTAAATCAAGGTCAAGACCCTTCAGAGGGTAAGAAGATAAAGAAATAGAAACACTAGTGTAGTATAATTTTATTTGTTTCTTTTATAGACAAAGCTTATGTAATTATTTATATTCGTTTTGAGTTTGTAAAAAGTGGTATGTATAACACTTTGCCCTTGGAGCTATTGATGTATATGTGTATGACTTTTAGGTATAACTCTCCATAATAATTGCATAGATGTTATGGATTAGTTGATGTTTTAAGTTAGAAGTAACATAGCTAATACTGCTTATCTAGGTATATGTCAGATACACTAGGTTACATGTATTAGGATGTTACATAAGATATGAGGAATATTTTGGTATAAAATACCAACCTAATAAGTATCAGTAAGCATATTTATTTAATTTCTAAGTTTACTTAAACTTAGGACAGAGTAATGAAGCTTAACTGATAAATAGCAGTATATAAAAAATTATGGAAAAATGGATCCAAGGACTAGGTTGAGTCCTAAAATTTTCCATAACACTTATGGTAACTTGAAAACTTAGCTTTGGAAGATTAAAGTGTGCATAATAGATACAAAAGTTTCAGCAGGAAATTTGTACTTTTGTTTTTCCTCACCCATCGCCATTCACTTTCTACACAATTCATGACTTTTCCTTCACTTTGTTTTCATCTCTTTCACACAACAACAACAGTTGAAAATAGAGAAAAGAACACGGCCAAATCAAAAGAAAAAGAGAAGAGAAAAAGGAAGGAAAAACAAGGTGATAAGGAAAGAAAATAAAGGAATCAAGGCTAGGAAGTGAGGTAGGGGATCCTTGTCGTACATTTGCTCTTCATTTTCTATTATTTGTGAATGAAATTCGTGAACTTGCACTGCTTTGAGGTCATGGCCTTACCATGAAAAAGAAAGGATGAATTTCTTATATTTGGTGATTTTGATCCCTACTTTGATCTAGTTCTTTTCTTTGATGAATTTTTGAATGGAAACTCATGATATTGGTTATACTTTGTGATGGTATAACTCACTGTCAAGCTGTGATTTTTGAGGTGATTTTATTGCTTAAATTGCCTATCCATTTATATTGATACTTGAGTTGAATTTGTGATGTTGAAAATGATAAGAAAAGTGTGATTTCATTGTGTTCTTGGGGCAGAATGGTCACGATAGTTGCTGCCCTGTTTGTGACCAAAATTTTGATTGCTTTTATGCATGAAATTATGACTTGAATGGTGATGAATGGTCATGGCAGATTGCTGCCCTGTTGTGGCCAAAATCTTGATGTTTTTATGCATGAAATGGTGGCTTGAATGGCTGAATTGGTCATGGAAGATTGTTGCCTTATTATGACCAGAATTTTGATGTATTTGTGCATGAAAATGTTGCTTGAATGATGATGAAAAGTGTAACACCTTGAAATTTTTTATTTTTCAGTTATATGTAATTTTTATGATTTTTGTGATTTGTTTGATTTATTTTGATTATTTTATTATTGTTTTTGGGCTTTCTGTGTCTTTGAAGCGGGGCCGAAAAAATAAAAAAATTTCGGGGCTGAAAAATTTTGGACTGTTAATGCGGGGCTGGGGGAGCTTACTAAACCCGAAACCGGAAATAGTTTTTGAAATTTTTCTTTTTCTAAGATTTTATTCGAAAATGAAATCTAGGTATGTTCTATTATCCATTAGACAATAAACATTGGTTTTGCTAACAGTAGCTTTTATCCATTAGTTAATAACTACTGGTTAATGTCTAGCCAGGTGATTAGTCATGAGCTTAGTCATGAACCTAGTCACCAAGCTCTTAATGAATGCTTTATGGTGAACCAATTAGATGGTGGTCAAGATTAGTGGCTATGACTCACACCCATGTGACTCACATTTTGTGACTCACCTTAGGTGAATCCCACGGCCAAGCATATGTTTGAAGGGTTCAAGAATTAGTTTTCATTTGTTCATTCTCATCTTCTCTTCCATGAAGTAACAAAACACAAAAGCTCTCATCTTTTCTCTCTTTGAAGCACACGATCAAGGCACCTAAATTCACCTTCCAATCTTTTTTAATTCAAACCAATCTCATATCTTGACTCTAAACACCATTTTGAAACAATTTCTAGTTGTGACCATCTTCTAATTCATTCATCTTCAAGCTTTTTCTTCAAGCTCAAGTTTAAGGGTTTTTAGGTGAAGTTCTTGAATCTTCACTTCTTAGTTCGTTTTCAAGTTCTAGACCATGATTTTGATCCATGGTCATCTTAGTTCAAGCCTTAGATGATAATATTTGTATGCTTGTTTTGTTTTAAGGATATCTTGGTGGTAGAAGTTTTCTTTAAAGGAGACAATAAGGAGTCCCTTAAGCATCATCTAAGGTAAGAGGGAGATTAACCTCATCAACCAATCTTAGTGGTGAGAAACGAAGTTGATGTTTGTAGGTGAAAAATTCATGTGAGCATTTATTCACTTGGTTGTATGATTTTTAGTGATTTGTACTTATTTGCTTTATGTGATTTTATGGCTTTGATAATATGCATGAACTTGTCATAGTAGGAATTTGATGATTGAAATATGTTGGATGCTATGAATCATGTTGGAAGGATGAAAAATTTTGGTTCCAAAGACTATTCAAGCTCACGGTCATCATGCCCTAAATAGGGTATCCAAGCCAAAAATGATTTATTAATTATGAACTTAGATTATTAGGTGACAAGGAATTAAATTAAGGATTTATAAAATAGAAAAGGAAATGAACAAAAAATTTTTCATTTGAAAAGAATGAAATTTTGGCCATGACCATAGAGAATGAGTTTGAAAGATAGTGTGAAATTTGAAAGCATTTTATTTAAGAGATGTTTTAGTAAAGGCAATGAAAAAAGAAAGAGATTTTATTCTAAAACGTTTGATTAAATTCAAATAACATAGATTTTGTGAAGAAGGTTAGAAAATATTACTTGGAGAAGTTTTAGTAAGAAAAATTTGAAATAAGGTTCAAATTTTATATTAAACTTGGAAAGTTTCAAAATTAAGTTTAGAAAGTCAATAAATGTTTTACGCAATTGAAAAATAGTGATAAAACCTTTCATATTTCAAAAATGTTGAATTTTGAATTAAACAGTCAAGAAAACGTTTCAAAATTGTTATGCAATTGAGAAAACGTTTAAAAATGTTTACTCAATTTGAAAACGTAACAAAAGTGTTACACGATTTTGAAAACATGATAAAAGTACTTTGCGATTGAGAAAAATAGCAATTGCTGTCGGGCCGACGTACTGGACCTAGACATGTTAGTAAATGGTTTAGCCCAATGGTGGCTTGTTTTTGTGGAAAACCATGTCATTGATAATTATCTACGCATTGAGTCATTGATCATGCATTGAAAGTTGTGTATATTGTGTTTGTTGAGGTTGTTTACCTAGGAGATTGAATTACACCTCAGTGTTGGTGCGAATTGCATAGTGAAGATCTCCGAATGATCTTGGGGGCGTCAGAGTGTGGTAATTCCATAAGTGGCCTGTTGAATAGCGCAACTGTCGTGGTTTCCGATGCAAACGCACCAACGATCTTGACGAGACACTGATGATCAGATATTTTATACATTAATAAACCCTTATTTTAGCCATTTACACTCTCCATGTGCTTAATTGATTAAGCCTAGTTATGTTTTGTAAGTTTGGACTCAAATTGGACTTAATTGATTTTTTCAGCACTATTTTGGTCTTACGCTATTTCTGTATTTTGGCCATATCTTGAGTTCTAAATGTTTGATAATTATGAATTTTACCTTGTAGGAAAGATAAGAGAGAGCTCTACAACTTTGATGAAGAGCTCAAAGTCTCAATCAGACATCTAGTAGAGCTAATTAGGCTTGGAATATAGAACACGAGTTTTGTGTCTGAAACCTGAACAGTATACAGTAATCAAAGCATAATTCGAGTTAGGCCTTATAAAATGGGCTGAAAATTTGGAATCTGAAAGTTAAGACCCATATCTACAACTTTCATGTTGAACACAAAACTTGATTCGGGCTCCTTGATGGTGATATTGGGTCTGAAAGTCAAAATAGAGGTGCTGAAACTGGGCCTAAACAGTCTGTAGCAATTGGGTCATATCTTAGGCTGTAGGACGAATTTTTGGGTGATTCTAGAGCCATTGGAAAGCTTAGACAATTTCTTAAAACTTTCATGAAGACCACTTGGCTCAAAAATGACGAAATCAATGAGTTAAGCAATGAATGATTTCGGAGACAAAGAATCTCAATAATCCAACCACTAATTCAATAATCCAACCACCTAACCAATCATCCAACCACTCCACCCACTAATCCACCTACTCTTAATCATTCTCCTTGTCATTTTGTATCCCTACTCTTCTATAAAAGGCACTTGGTGGGAGGCTTAGTTTGTACAAGTTAAGGTTATGCTTGTTTATTGTTTTCCTTTATTGTAATTTTCTCTCGTTCTAAATTGAAGTCATGTTCATCTTTCTCTTCTTCCCACTTTCTTTCTTCTTATCCATGAGTAACTAAATCTTCATCTTGCTTGGGTGAAAGAGTGAAGCTCTTGGTAATGAAATAAGGTTAGATTATTTTATTTCTTGTGCTTAAATGATATATTATTAAATGAACATTATATGTGTTATATTTTGTTTCCAATCAATTTAGAAACCTTCTTTGTTAATGGAGATCTCGATTTATTGTAGACAATAGGATTGACACAGTGAATGCTTGAACTCATTTACAAATGTTGGTAGATAATTAAAGGAATCATAATATGATTACATATATAATTGAACTTTGAATATTATATTTTTCGATTGGAACCTCCGTTGTGTGTGGATTTCAATAGAGTTATAAAGAGAAATAATGTTACCTTTAATTTATTACCAAGAATAGATCTCCTAACCCAAGCAAGCCCTTAAATTCATTTGTGAACTTGTTTTATTACTTTTGGTATTGTGACAAATCCTCTTCTTACCTCAATTAATTTTTCTTCATCAATTCCCTGTGGATCGACCTCGGACTCCCAAGAAATTTACTACTTGAGACAACCTGCACTTGGGTTTGCATCCTTAAATCCCGCAGTCAAGTTTTTGGCGCCGTTGTCGGGGACTTGATTTGAAGTTTTGATTTATTGAGGTTTGTTTTCTTTAATAAAATCTATTCTCTCTTCTCCCTCACCGAGCAAAAGATCGGCTTGTCGATCCTTTGGTTTCTTTACTAACTCTCTAACTTTCTAACTATCTAACTCTAACTTACTAACTTGCTAATATACTAACTTTCTAACTTTTATATTTATGTCATTTATTTTTATTTTTTTAATTTTATTTATTTATTTTCGTCATTTTTTTATCAGTGGGGATAACTCTCCCGGTTATTTTACGCACTAACTTAGTGGGGGAAACTCTCCTTTTTACTTTTCTGTTATTTATTTTTTACAATCTAACTTAATAAAATAATATTTCTTCTTCTCTTCTCTTTCGCTGGCTCTGTGGGGCTCTGTTACTCTCCGATTTTCATATTTAAATTTACTTTCTGCACTTTATTTTTATTTTTGGGTGGTTGGTTTATTACCCCATCCCTGTTAATAATTAATGGTGGGTGACACCGCCAGCTTGTACATTATTTTTTGGTTTATTTATGATTTAAATTTTGGTCGTTTTAGTTAAAATTAATTCTGGTACTTTATATATTGACTTGTGTGAATCACAATCACACACAATTGACACAATGGCTAACAATGAAAGTGTACATGATGAACATGAAAATCAACCATTGCGAACCATGTGTGAATATTTGCAACCACCTCGAAGTTCTAGTCCATCATGTTTTATCTTTCCACTCAATGCCAACAATTTTAGATTCAAACCAGGTATGATTTCTTTACTTCCTAATTTTCATGGTTTAGAATCTGAAAGTCCATATTTACATCTGAAAGAATTTGAGGAAGTATGTATTGCATTCAATGATCAAAATTGCACTGAAGAGATTGTTAAGCTTAAATTGTTTCCTTTTTCTTTAAAAGATAAAGTAAAATCTTGGCTTAATACTTTGAATCCAAGATCAATTGGCACATGGCAAGAAATGCAAGGTGAGTTCTTGAAGAAATTTTTTCCAACACAAAAAACCAATGCTATGAAAAGACAAATCCACAATTTTTCCCAAAATTCAAATGAAGCATATTTTCAATGTTGGGAACGGTTTAAAGATTTGTTAAATTCTTGCCCACATCATGGTTTTGAAAAAAGGCGCACTATAAGCTTCTTTTATTAAGGTTTAACACTTGAAACTAAACAATTTGTGGAACAATGTGCAATGGTGAGTTTCTTGATAAAGAACCTGATGAAACTTTAGACTATTTGGACCAGTTGGCTGAAAATTCTCAATCTTGGCATAGTACTAATATTTCTGAAAATTCAATTAGATCTAATCTTGCAAGTGCTAATAAAGGAAAATATCACCTTAGTCAAGAGGAAGATCTAAATGTCAGGTTTGCTAGTTTGGCTAGAAAGGTTGAAGCCATGGAATTAAGAAAAGCAAAAGAAATCAAATCTGTGCAAAATAAAGAAATTTGTGGCATTTGTGATGATTTAGGACACTCAACACATGAATGTCCTAAAATTCCTGTTTTTAAAGAAGTTGTACATGAGCAGGTAAATGCAATGAATAATTTTAACAAGCCATTTACTTCTTCTTTTTCAGATACATACAATCCGGGATGGAGAAATCACCCGAATTTTAGCTGGAGGAATAATAATCAGTCACAATTTGTGCAACCACCACCTCCTCAGGCACAACAGGACTCTCAAAATTCTCAAGGATATGCACCTTATGTCCCACCATATAGGAAAAACCTTGAAGAAACACTGCATGCATTCATAGAAAAGCAAGAGGCCATTAATAAACAAAACTATCAAACCATGAATGACATAAAAGATACTCTTGCTAAACTTTCTTCTGCACTCATCATTCACGAGAAAGGAAAATTTCCTTCTCAACCTCAACCAAATCCCAAGGGTCAATACAGTCTAAATGAGGGGAGTTCAGAAAACCAACAAATTGACCAAGTCCAGTCAATGATAACTCTTAGGAGTGGAAAGGTTGTTGAAAAACAAATCCTCGAATCTTGTGAGAAAGAAGATGAGCCAATTCCCCAAGAAAATGAAGAAGTTGACCAAAAGGAGACCAAACTCTCGCCTTCACCCCCATTTCCTCAAGCATTGAAAAATCCAAAGAAAGTGGACCATAACATTGGAATTTTTGAAATTTTGAAACAAGTGAAAATTAATATTCCTCTGTTAGTTGCTATCAAACAGATTCCTTCTTATGCCAAATATTTGAAGGACTTGTGCACTGTTAAAAGGAAATTAAATGTGAAAAAGAAAGCATTTTTGGTCAATGTAAGCTCCATTCTTCAAATAATAATGCGTTGAAATATAAAGACCCTGGTTGTCCTACGCTTTCATGCATTATTGGAGAACATAAAATTGAAAAAGCTTTACTTGATCTTGGTGCTAGTGTCAATTTGCTTCCATATTCGGTTTATCGAAGAACTCAACTTGGGTGAGTTAAAACCAACTTCAAGCCGATAGATCAATTAAAATTCCAAGAGGAATAGTGGAAGATGTGTTAGTTCAAGTTGATAAATTCATATATCCTGTGGATTTTATTGTCTTGGATACTGAACCTCTGGTTGATAGTTGCAAGTCAATTCCTGTTATTTTAGGCCGTCTATTTTTAGCAATATCAAATGCTTTGATAAATTGTAGAAATGGAGTGGTGAAGCTAACATTTGGAAACATGACACTGGATCTCAATGTTTTTAACATGTGCAAGCAACTACAGGAAGTCCTTGATGAAAATGAGGAAGTTAAAGGAATTGAAGCCATTATAGATGATCATCTTCAAAAAGGGAGTTCTTCTGACCCATTAGAAGTTTGTTTAATTAATTCATTTGATTTACTTGATTGTATAGAGGAAATAGAATACAAAGGAAGAAAGCCAAAATTCGAAGAGCTAAAACCCATGAATGATAATGCTTATGAAGAAGTACCTACACCGGAACTAAAGTCATTACCTGCTGGGTTGAAGTACACATTTTTGGGAGAAAAACAAAGCTTTTCTGTGGTAATTTTCTCGTCTCTTACTGAAGAACAAGAAGGAAAGATGTCGCCTCAATGGACGCACCAAGATAGAAGGAAATTTCTGATAGAGGTGAAAATTTTTTATTGGGATGACCTATACTTGTTCAAACATTATCCGGACCAAATTTTTCAAAGATGCGTGCCCGACAATGAGGTATGTAGTGTCATTAAATTTTGTCACTCAGAAGCATGTGGAGGTCACTTTTCTTCAAAGAAAATAGGTGCGAAAATCTTGCAGTGCGGATTTTATTGGCCTACTTTATTTAAGGACTGCTATACTTTTTGCAAAAGTTGTGAAATCTGTCAAAAGACATATCCAATAAAATCCACAATCAAGACAATTTTGAGAAAATCTTTTGAAATTGGTCAAAAAGTTTTGCATTATGATTCTCACCTGCACCTATTCCCTAGAAAATTGAGATCTAGCTGGAGTGGTCCTTTTGTTCTCAAACACGTGTATCCTCATGGGACCGTAGATATTGTGAATCCTAGGAATGGTAATGTGTTTAAAGTTAATGGACAAAGGCTCAAGCCATTTCTGAAAAAACCAAGTTGATGAGTTCTTTGTGTTGCCAGTTAAGTGGCGGATACGGTACTCCGTGACTCTCAAGTCGGTTTGTTTTTCAGTTTCCCAAAATAACTGAATCCTTCTTCTCCTTTAAAATGGATGTCATTCTTTCAAACCTGAGAAAACATTTTCCTTCTCTCCCTCAAAATGCTCTGAAAAAAATCTACAAAGTTCGATGTGAAAGATTGAGACTGTTAATGCACAAAGGTATGCTAGAAGATGTATGCTGGATAATTGAAGCAAAGGTCCGACTAGTAAGTGAGTCTTCATTTTCATTTGACTCATACATGCCAGG
The DNA here is from genome assembly GCA_029884605.1 of Ormosia emarginata. Lineage (NCBI taxonomy): Eukaryota > Viridiplantae > Streptophyta > Magnoliopsida > Fabales > Fabaceae > Ormosia > Ormosia emarginata. The sequence continues at coordinate 16,127,453 of JAQQTP010000074.1, read as the reverse complement.
TCTTGGAAGAAGTTCGTATTCTAAAAGGAGAAGAACAAAAAGGTTACAAGTCTGTTACAAATGTGGACGATGGAATTGTAACAAGTGATGTCGTACTTTAGAGATGGTTTCCGCAAACAGAAAAGATAAAATTTTCTTCATTAAGAATGGACTGAGTAAGGAGTCATTAGATGATATCTTATTGACTCTTGAGACGCATTCTTGTGGATTGGTGCATCGTGAACTTCTTAATTTGTGGAATCTCTTCAAGGATGAAGAAAAACGCTACAGTCTTGGGAATCTGACTCTAAAAGACCCTGTTTGCCAATTTATAAGAAAATTAGATGGGAAGCTTATCCTCGACTCATAGAAGGCGTTTAAGCCGTTACTGGACGTGAAACCAGAGGTAGATGTGAGCCATATCCACAACAATCTGTACATATTATCTTCTTCTTCTTCATGTTTTCTTTTCTCTTTAAAAAAAATTTAAAAAAAAAGAAGAAAAAGAAAAAAAAATGTTTGAACAAGGGTGATCCGGAAGGAGTACCATGGCTTTAATTAGTTGTGGAGCCCCAGCCTTTGGCTGACCCGTCACTGACTCGGGTGGACCTTTGCACGCTGGTCTTTAAAAAAAAAAAGTTCGTGAGTGTCTACTGCACTAGTGACATACAGTATAAAGATATGCCACTACTGCACTCATGATGCTTAGTATAAAGATACGCCATGAAAGCTGTACATACAGACGATCCTTTGAGCAGGGTCCTTCAGGGGTTTCTAGACTTCTTTACCCTGATGGTTTTCTTGAAGTCACAAAAAAAAAAATTCCTTTACCTTTGATCTTTGATCCTGATCCAGCAATAACTCAGATAGATTGGTCAACAAGAGGCAGTGAGGGAAGCAAGATGAAAAGACAGCCAGATTTGACACTTCGCTTAAAGCTTTCCTTTACTTTGGATTTATCATACTTTGTTTTTGTTTAAATTTGTGTCAGTTTTCTCTAACAGGTAATATCTTCTACTCATCTATATTTTAACATTGAGGACAATGTTGTGATCTAATTGGGGGGGAAAGATAGTTTACGCAAAAATTTTTTTTTTTGTTTTGTTTGGGAAGTATGATATGATTGTCATGGACTTACTAAACCAATTAGTTATGGTAGAGTAAGGAGTAATTTTACTTCTGAGACGCATCATAATTGGTGGCAGAGTAAGGAGTTTTTTAGGTAGTAATTAATTAGTATTGATTTGTGGAAGTAACAAAGTTTTTGTCTTTTGATTTCCTTTGAAAGATTCAAGCGAATGTACTCTCACATCCTTGGAAGCAATTGAAATTCAGGAATCATAGCATGATTGAATAAATTATCTTCTTTCTTAAATTTCACATGCTTGGTTATGGATGTTGAATTGGTGGATAGAGAATGATAGAAATATGCCTTGTGAGATTTTGAGCCTATTGATGAATGGATTGAATATCTGTACCATTCTCTTCTTTCTTGTGTGATTTTCACTCATGGAATTGTTACTCTAGAACTTGCTTTGATTCTTTTTGAGGCTACATTTTCACATGCATACATTAATATGATTGAGGCATTTTGAAATAGCTACTTTGACCAAATAGCTATCCTTGTATATTTTCCATTGTGTAACCCCTTTGAACTTATTTGATCATTCCTTGTTTTTAGCTTATTTCGTACCTTCAAAAAAAAAAGAAAAAAAAAAAAAAAAAAAAAGAGAAAAAAAAACATGTTTTTACTCAACCTTAGGGAATAAGAGAGCATTGACCTTGTTCTTGAACAAGTGTGGGGGTGTGTGTATAAAATGATCATAAAAAAAAAATTGACCACCATTGCAATCAAAGGATTATCAGAGTCAGAATAAAGTGGATGCTTGAAAATAACAAAAAAAAAAAAAAGAATGTTCAAGTCTAACAATGAATTCAATTCACCAATTTGGGATTGATCTTCAACAAAACATTTGTCAAATATTAGTGATTGTCCTTTATGATGAATGTTCTCAAACATTTTCTCCACTCTAACTATACTATAATGCTCTTTTATTCTCTTTGGTATTTATCTTTTCATATCCATATTATCTCCTCTCATTTACCATAACCCCATTACAACCTTGAATAAAGTCCTCTTGATTTTTGTATGCATGTGTTGTGAGTAGCTGAGAAGTAGAAGATAAGCAAGCTTATGGTAGTGCAATTGTTCATGGGTTGAATAGAGTGAAATACTTACCTTTTAAACACTTGAGAGATTGAGAGTGAAATTCTGTGAGGATCTATCATTCTTGATTCATTCTTTTCAACTGAAGTTTCCTTGCTTGTTGGTTTGAGATGTGAAGAAATGTTATCTCATTAATGCTTTGATCCATTGAATTTCTTATTGCTCTTCTTGCTTCATCGAGTCTTTTAGAGTTTTTAGTTTTTGAGTCTGTGTCATTTTTCTTTGTCTCCTAACTTTGGTCTTATGTGTTTTGCCCAGGAGTGCAAAAAGTTAAGTGTGGGGGAATTTGATGATCACATATTTTATACATTAATAAACCCTCATTTTTAGTCATTTACACTCTCCATGTACTTAATTGATTAAGCCTAGTTATGTTTTGTAAGTTTGGACTCAAATTGGACTTAATTGATTTTTTCAGCACTATTTTGGTCTTACGCTGTTTCTGTATTTCGACCATATCTTGAGTTCTAAATGTCTGATAATTATGAATTTTACCTTGTAGGAAAGATAAGAGAGAGCTCTACAACTTTGATGCAGAGCTCAAAGACTCAATCAGACATCTAGTAGCGCTAATTGGGCTTGGAATACAGAACACGAGTTTTGTGTCTGAAACCTGAATAGTGTACAGTAATCAGAGCATAATTCGAGTTTGGGCTTATAAAATGGGCTGAAAATTTGGAATCTGAAAGTTAAGACCCATATCTACAACTTTCATGTTGAACACAAAACTTGATTCGGGGTCCTTGATGGTGATATTGGGTCTGAAAGTCAAAATAGAGGTGCTGAAACTGGGCCTGAATAGTCTATAGTAATTGGGTCATATCTTGGGATGTATGATGAATTTTTGGGTAATTCCAGAGCCATTGGAAAGCTTAGACAATTTCCTAAAACTTTCATGAAGACCACTTGGCTCAAAAACGACGGAATCAATGAGTTAAGTAATGAATAATTTTGGAGACAAAGAATCTCAATAATCCAACCACTAATTCAATAATCCAACCACCTAACCAATCATCCAACCACTCCACCCACTAATCCACCTACTCTTAATCATTCTCCTTGTCATTTTGTATCCCTACTCTTCTATAAAAGGCACTTGGTGGGAGGCTTAGTTTGTACAAGTTAAGGTTATGCTTCTTTATTGTTTTCCTTTATTGTAATTTTCTCTTGTTCTAAATTGAAGTCATGTTCATCTTTCTCTTCTTCTCTCTTTCTTTCTTCTTATCCATGAGTAACTAAATCTTCATCTTGCTTGGGTGAAAGAGTGAAGCTCTTGGTAATGAAATAAGGTTAGATTATTTTATTTCTTGTGCTTAAATGATATATTATTAAATGAACATTATATGTGTTGTATTTTGTTTCCAATCAATTTAGAAACCTTCTTTGTTAATGGAGATCTTGATTTATTGTAGACAATAGGATTGACACAGTGAATGCTTGAACTCATTTACAAATGTTGCTAGATAATTAAAGGAATCATAATATGATTACACATATAATTAAACTTTGAATGTTATATTTTTCGATTGGAACCTCCGTTGTGTGTGGATTTCAATAGAGTTATAAAGAGAAATAATCTTACCTTTAATTTATTACCAAGAGTGGATCTCCTAACCCAAGCAAGCCCTTAAATTCATTTGTGAACTTGTTTTATTACTTTTGGTGTTGTGACAAATCCTCTTCTTACCTCAATTAATTCTTCTTCATCAATTCCCTGGGGATCGACCTCGGACTCCCGAGAAATTTACTACTTGAGACAACCTGCACTTGGGTTTGCATCCTTAAATCCCACAGTCAAGTTTTTGGCGCCGTTGCCGGGGACTTGATTTGAAGTTTTGATTTATTGAGGTTTGTTTTCTTTACTAAAATCTGTTCTCTTTTCTCCCTCACCGGAGCAAAAGATCGGCTTGCCGATCCTTCGATTTCTTTCCTAACTCTCTATCTTTCTAACTATCTAACTCTAACTTACTAACTTGCTAACATACTAACTTTCTAACTTTTATATTTATGTCATTTATTTTTATTTTTTAATTTTATTTATTTATTTTCTTCATTTTTTTATCAGTGGGGGTAACTCTCCCTGTTATTTTACGCACTAACTTAGTCGGGGAAACTCTCCATTTTACTTTTCTGTTATTTATTTTCCGCAATCTAACTTAATAAAATAATATTTATTCTTCTCTTCTCTTTTGCCGACTCTGTGGGGCTCTGTCACTCTCCAGTTTTCATATTTAAATTTACTTTCTGTACTTTATTTTTATTTTTATTTTTGGGTGGTTGGTTTATTACCCTATCCCTGTTAATATTTAATGGTGGGAGACACCGCCAGCTTGTACATTATTTTTTTGTTTATTTATTTTTAGTTATTTATCTATTTATGCTTAATTGGTATCGTGATTTAAATTTTGGTCGTTTTAGTTAAAATTAATTCTGGTACTTTATATATTGACTTGTTTGAATCACAATCACACACAATTGGCACAATTTCTAAGAATGAAAGTGTACATGATGAACATGAAAATTAACCATTGTGAACCATGCGTGAATATTTGCAACCACCTCGAAGTTCTAGCCCATCATGTTTTATCTTTCCACTCAATGCCAACAATTTTAGATTCAAACCAGGTATGATTTCTTTACTTCCTAATTTTCATGGTTTAGAATCTGAAAGTCCATATTTACATCTGAAAGAATTTGAGGAAGTATGTATTGCATTCAATGATAAAAATTGCACTGAAGAGATTGTTAAGCTTAAATTGTTTCCTTCTTCTTTAAAAGATAAAGCAAAATCTTGGCTTAACACTTTGAATCCAAGATCAATTGGCACATGGCAAGAAATGCAAGGTGAGCTCTTGAAGAAATTTTTTCCAACACAAAAAACCAATGCTATGAAAAGACAAATCCACAATTTTTTCCAAAATTCAAATGAAGCATATTTTCAATGTTGGGAACAGTTTAAAGATTTGTTAAATTCTTGCCCACATCATGGTTTTGAAAAAAAGCGCACTATCAGCTTCTTTTATAAAGGTTTAACACTTGAAACTAAACAATTTGTGGAAACAATGTGCAATGGTGAGTTTCTTGATAAAGAACCTGATGAAGCTTTAGACTATTTGGACCAGTTGGCTAAAAATTCTCAATCTTGGCATAGTACTAATATTTCTAAAAATTCAATTAGATCTAATCTTGCAAGTGCTAATAAAGGAAAATATCACCTTAGTCAAGAGGAAGATCTAAATGTCAAGTTTGCTAGTTTGGCTAGAAAGGTTGAAGCCATGGAATTAAGAAAAGCAAAAGAAATCAAATCTGTGCAAAATGAAGAAATTTGTGGCATTTGTGATGATTTAGGACACTCAACACATGAATGTCCTAAAATTCTGTTTTTAAAGAAGTTGTACATGAGCAGGTAAATGCAATGAATAATTTTAACAAGCCATTTACTTCTTCTTTTTCAGATACATACAATCCGGGATGGAGAAATCACCAGAATTTCAGCTGGAGGAATAATAATCAGTCACAATTTGTGCAACCACCACCTCCTCAGGCACAACAGGACTCTCAAAATTCTAAAGGATATGCACCTTATGTCCCACCATATAGGAAAAATCTTGAAGAAACACTGCATGCATTCATAGAAAAGCAAGAGGCCATTAATAAACAAAACTATCAAACCATGAATGACATAAAAGACACTCTTGCTAAACTTTCTTCTGCACTCATCATTCACGAGAAAGGAAAATTTCCTTCTCAACCTCAACCAAATCCCAAGGGTCAGTACAGTCTAAATGAGGAGAGTTCAGAAAACCAACAAATAGACCAAGTCCAGTCAGTGATAACTCTTAGGAGTGGAAAGGTTGTTGAAAAACAAATCCTCGAATCTTGTGAGAAAGAAGATGAGCCAATTCCCCAAGAAAATGAAGAAGTTGACCAAAAGGAGACCAAACTCTTACCTTTACCCCCATTTCCTCAAGCATTGAAAAATCCGAAGAAATTGGACCATAACACTGGAATTTTTGAAATTTTGAAACAAGTGAAAATTAATATTCCTCTATTAGATGCTATCAAACAGATTCCTTCTTATGCCAAATATTTGAAGGACTTGTGCACTGTTAAAAGGAAATTAAATGTGAAAAAGAAAGCATTTTTGGCTGAACAGGTAAGCTCCATTCTTCAGAATAATAATGCGTTGAAATATAAAGACCCTAGTTGTCCTACAGTTTCATGCATTATTGGAGAACATAAAATTGAAAAAGCTTTACTTGATCTTGGTGCTAGTGTCAATTTGCTTCCATATTCAGTTTATCAGCAACTCAACTTAGGTGAGTTAAAACTAACTTCTGTAACTCTTCTACTTGCCGATAGATCAATTAAAATTCCAAGAGGAATAGTGGAAGATGTGTTGGTTCAAGTTGATAAATTCATATATCCTGTGGATTTTATTGTCTTGGATACTGAACCTCTGGTTGATAGTTGCAAGTCAATTCCTGTTATTTTAGGCCGTCCATTTTTAGCAATATCAAATGCTTTGAGAAATTGCAGAAATGGAGTGGTGAAGCTAACATTTGGAAAGCTGACACTGGATCTCAATGTTTTTAACATGTGTAAGCAACTACAGGAAGTCCTTGATGAAAATGAGGAAGTTAAAGGAATTGAAGCCATTATAGATGATCATCTTCAAAAAGGGAGTTCTTCTGACCCATTAGAAGTTTGTTTAATTAATTCATTTGATTTACTTGATTGTACAGAGGAAATAGAATACAAAGGAAGAAAGCCAAAATTCGAAGAGCTAAAACCCATGAATGATAATGCTCATGAAGAAGTACCTACACCGGAACTAAGTCATTACCTGCTAGGTTGAAGTACACATTTTTGGGAGAAAAGCAAAGCTTTCCTGTGGTAATTTCCTCGTCTCTTACTGAAGAACAAGAAGGAAAGATGTCGCCTCAATGGACGCACCAAGATAGAAGGAAATTTCTGACAGAGGTGAAATTTTTTTATTGGGATGACCCATACTTGTTCAAACATTGTTCGGACCAAATTTTTTAGAGATGCGTGCCCGACAGTGAGGTAGGTAATGTCATTAAATTTTGTCACTCAGAAGCATGTGGAGGTCACTTTTCTTCAAAGAAAATAGGTGCAAAAATCTTGCAGTGCAGATTTTATTGGCCCACTTTATTTAAGGACTGCTATACTTTTTGCAAAAGTTGTGAAAATTGTCAAAAGACAAATCCAATAAAATCCACAATCAAGATAATTTTGAGAAAATCTTTTGAAATTGGTCAAAAAGTTCTGCATTATGATTCTCACCTGCACCTATTCCCTAGAAAAGTGAGATTAGCTAGAGTGGTCCTTTTGTTGTCAAACACGTGTATCCTCATGGGACCATAGATATTGTGAATCCTAGGAATGGTAATGTGTTTAAAGTTAATGGACAAAGGCTCAAACCATTTCTGAAAAACCAAGTTGATGAGTTCTTTGTGTTGCCGGTTAAGTGGCGGATACGGTACTCCGTGACTCTCAAGTCGGTTTGTTTTTCAGTTTCCCAAAATAACTGAATCCTTCTTCTCCTTTAAAATGGATGTCATTCTTTCAAACCTGAGAAAACATTTTCCTTCTCTCCCTCAAAATGCTCTGAAAAAAATCTACAAAGTTCGATGTGAAAGATTGAGACTGTTAATGCACAAAGGTATGCCAGAAGATGTACGTTGGATAATTGAAGCAAAGGTCTGACTAGTAGGTGAGTCTTCAATTTCATTTGACTCATACATGCCAGGTCTTGGAAGAAGTTCGTATTCTAAAAGGAGAAGAGCAAAAAGGTTACAAGTCTGTTACAAATGTGGACGATGGAATTGTAACAAGCGATGTCGTACTTTGGGGATGGTTTCCGCAAATAGAGAAGATAAAATTTTCTTCATTAAGAATGGACTGAGTAAGGAGTCATTAGATGATATCTTATTGACTCTTGAGACGCATTCTTGTGGATTGGTGCATCGTGAACTTCCTAATTTGTGGAATCTCTTCAAGGATGAAGAAAAATGCTACAGTCTTGGGAATCTGAATCTAAAAGACCCTGTTTGCCAATTTATAAGAAAATTAGATGCGAAGCTTATCCTCGACTCATAGAAGGCGTTTAAGCCGTTACTGGACGTGAAACCAGAGGCAGATGTGAACCATATCCACAACAATCTGTACATATTATCTTCTTCTGCTTCATGTTTTCTTTTCTCTTTAAAAAACAATTCGAAAAAAAAGAAGAAAAAGAAAAAAAGAAAAAAAATGTTTGAACAAGGGCGATCCGGAAGGAGTACCATGGCTTTAATTAGTTGTGGAGCCCCAGCCTTTGGCTGACCCATCACTGACTCGGGTGGACCTTTGCATGCTGGTCTTTAAAAAAAAAAAGTTCGTGAGTGTCTACTGCACTGGTGACACACAGTATAAAGATATGCAACTACTATACTCATGACGCACAGTATAAAGATACGCCATGAAAGCTGTGCATACAGACGATCCTTTGAGCAGGGTCCTTCAAGGGTTTCTAGACTTCTTTACCCTGATGGTTTTCTTGAAGTCACAAAAAAAAAAATTCCTTTACCTTTGATCTTTGATCCTGATCCAGCAATAACTTAGATAGATTCGTCAGCAGGAGGCAGTGAGGGAAGCAGGATGAAAAGACAGCCAGATTTGACACTTCGTTTAAAGCTTTCCTTTACTTTGGATTTATCATACTTTGTTTTTGTTTAAATTTGTGTCAGTTTTCTCTAACAGGTAATATCTTCTACTCATCTATATTTTAACATTGAGGACAATGTTGTGATCTAATTGGGGGGGAAAGGTAGTTTACGCAAAAAAAAAAAAAATTTTGTTTTGTTTGGGAAGTATGATATGATTGTCATGGACTTACTAAACCAATTAGTGATGGCAGAGTAAGGAGTAATTTTACTTCTGAGACGCATCATAATTGGTGGCAGAGTAAGGAGTTTTTTAGGTAGAAATTAATTAGTATTGATTTGTGGAAGTAACAAAGTTTTTGTCTTTTGATTTCCTTTGAAAGATTCAAGCGAATGTACTCTCACATCCTTGGAAGCAATTGAAATTCAGGAATCATAGCATGATTGAATAAATTATCTTCTTTCTTAAATTACTTTTCTGTTATTTATTTTTCCGCAATCTAACTTAATAAAATAATATTTCTTCTTCTCTTCTCTTTCGCAGGCTCTGTGGGGCTCTGTCACTCTCCGGTTTTCATATTTAAATTTACTTTCTGCATTTTATTTTTATTTTTGGGTGGTTGGTTTATTACCCCATCCCTGTTAATATTTAATGGTGGGTGACACCGCGAGCTTGTACATTATTTTTTTGTTTATTTATTTTTAGTTATTTATGTATTTATGCTTAATTGGTATCGTGATTTAAATTCTGGTCGTTTAGTTAAAATTAATTCTGGTACTTTATATATTGACTTGTTTGAATCACAATCACACACAATTGACACAATGGCTAACAATGAAAGTGTACATGATGAACATGAAAATCAACCATTGCGAACCATGCGTGAATATTTGCAACCATCTCGAAGTTCTAGTCCATCATGTTTTATCTTTCCACTCAATGCCTACAATTTTAGATTCAAACCAGGTATGATTTCTTTACTTCCTAATTTTCATGGTTTAGAATCTGAAAGTCCATATTTACATCTGAAAGAATTTGAGGAAGTATGTATTGTGTAACACCCTCCCTAGGGTATCACATTTTCGACTCCCGACTCATAATCTGAAAAGAAGTTCGCACAAAGTTTGAGTTATAAAATATGGGTTTTAAAATTTCTTTCTTGCTGAAACATAAACTTTCTGAAATTCATAAGTAATACGGAAAAACATATTGAAACAGACTCATATACAATACTGACACCAATTAATATTTAATAACTTAAAGAGAAATATAAAACTTACAGACTCTTTTTTTTTTAATAGTAGTAACCCTATGACAGGTTCTACTTAATAGCACGGTATAACACTAACGTTAAAACTTAACATACTATTCTGTTGTGTATCCATCTTGTTGCATCAGACACTGTTCTACATTTGTTCTTTGTCAACACTGCACATCTTCGAGTCCTGAATGTCCACTCCTTATTGTTGTCTCCCATCTCAGAGTATTCATTGCCCGTTATGTCTAAGACAACTCGATCCTTCTATTATTTGATTTTAACAGTACAGACACAGCAAAACAACGTAACAAAGAGGTGAGATCACCTACGCCAATACCAACATGGAAGCACAGAGATAACACAAATAACATATCATACAGATAAATCATACCAAAATTCCAATAATGCACTCAACATTAATCAACTATCATCATCATACCATTAACACTATTATCATCACACAATAATCACAATAATGCCATCAACATTATTATCATCATCATCATCCAAGTATTCAAAACAATTGTCATAGCTAATATTTCTCAATTAATATATCACACAGATATAAATGTTCAGATTATGCATGTACACAAGACTCAGTTTTTCAAAAATAACTCCATGGAGGTTTTTACAATTTCGAGGAGAATGCTCTGTCAATTTTCAGCCTTAGCCCAAAGACAATCTTCCAGTTGTTGAAAAGAATCGTGTTCTTGTCGGGTATCGTCAATGCGTTGCAACGGACTGCATCGCCAAGTGGCACAGGGTACTCGCCAGCTGTCCACTGGTCGACCACAGCGCCTCGACGCCCCCAAGATCCATCATAGACCTCACTATCAATTCTCATTCCCTCTTCAACCACAAGGGCCATATACAATGCACGAATATATCCGTGCAAGTCCAACCCCAAAGGACCAAATCTTTTCAATTTTCGTTTGTTCAATTTAATCATATGCTTCAACGCATATTTTTACAATGCATGTATAATGCACCAAATCCAATCACAGGCATCTCTTTCCAATGCATATAAATTGCACCAAATTATACTGTATTCTCAACAGCAAAATCATGTTATCACATTTTCATAGTTATAAAGCACTTTCGCCGTGTTTTCACAAAATTGCGCAACTTTTCCGTTTCATTTTTACAATTCCAAAATGCTTCTGTTACGTTTTCACAATTCCAAAATGTTTATATTACGTTTTCAAATATCGTAACACTTATGTTACGTTTTCAAAATTCTGAAACGTCTTTGTTATATTTTCACAATACCGTGAAACTTCTGTTACGTTTTCACAATACAGTAACATTTCTGTTACGTTTTCAAAATACCGCAACTCTTCTGTTGCACTTTTAAAACACGTACTAATTTTTTAACATTTTTCTTAATCGCGTAACAATATACGTTTCTCAAAATTGCATAGTATTTTTCCACTGTTTCAAAATCGCGTAACTTAAAAATCATTCTTTTACGTCACGTAAATCATTTTCTATCATTCTCAAAATATTTAAAACACTTTCCAAATCTCATAATAATTTTCCGCTATTTTCACAATCACGTAAAAATAATTCATCACTTTTCCATCATGTAGTGATTTTTCAATAGTAATTTAGATTACGTAAAATATTTAAACGTAATTCAAATCGTGTAGAAATATTTTTACATATTTAAAATCACGTAAAAATATTTTTCCATATTACGTAACTTAAAAATCACATTTTTAAGATATGTAAATAATTTTTCACCACAATTTCATTACTGTAAAATATTTCTTGACCTTTAAAAATTCCTTTTTAACTTTTCTCAAAATAATAAAACTTTACACTTCATTTAATATATTTTCTTACTCAAGAAAATATTTTTTCACAATTCTTTACTCAAGAAATTCTTTTTCAAAATATAATTCACAAAATCACTTTTTCATTGATGTAAATCAATGTTTCAAAACTTAACATTTTCTAACGTATTTCAAAACTTGAAAATAAGTTATACGTTAGTAAATTTTCAAAACACCATTATATTCTCCATTTTTCCCAAATCAATTCTAAAATCAATTCTCTTCAAAACAAATTAAGATTCAAACCCTTGCAACTTTTCTTTTTCATTTTCATATGAAAGTTTATTTCTCAAGTGAAAAAATACTTTGATTTCCCTTTCCAAAATCCTTATACTAAAACATTTTGTTCAAACATTTTGTTTCCACTTTAAAATTACTTTGTTTCATAAAAACCAAAATTATTCCAACCTCCAAAAATCGTAGAGTCTTTGGCCATTGAAGCCATCAAATATTTTCCTCCTAAATTGACATGATTTTACACAAACAAAATCATTAAAAATTATTTATTTTCAAAACCGAAATACCGATGGTCATAAAAACCAAACCCATTTGTTCAAATTCATTTTTACTTTCCTTACAAATCCTTTTTCACTTTCTTTGCAAATCCTTAAAATTATCATTGCTATTTTCATTTAAATCTCATGTTTAGTAAAACACTTAGAAACTTTTTACACAAAATAAATCAATAAAAATCCTTCTAAAACCGTATTCATGTACTCTTTGAAAAATAAATTCTTTGTTTATTTTCCTTACTTTTCTAAACATCCATTTTCATCATTCAAGAAAATATTAATTTTGTGAACACCTATCTTGAGGTGTCTTGTTCGAAATCCACCATGTTCTAAGTACTCAAAAATCAATTCTTTTGTTCTTGAAAATTTTCAACATGAACCCTAATCAAGGGCATCAAAATCGTAGCTCTTCCTTGGCTATTGGAGCCAAAAATCAATTTCCTTTCCACCATCAAGTCATGGCATATACATATATATTTCATCCTAAATAATATAAGCATACCATCAAAGCCATAAAAGCATTTATAGCATATCAAACATATCATCAAAGCTATAAAATCATGCAAAGCATATCAAGCATAAAAAATTAATCAAAGCTCATAAACACCCACAAATTAATTACATGACCATGGATATGAATCCTCACATGGATTCCACATCCATCAAATAAAATACCATCTCTCACCACCATGCTTGGTTGGTGAGATGGATCTCCCTCTTACCTCTTGAAGATCCTCAAAAACTTCTTGTTTTGCTTCTTTTTCCAAGTCCTTCATCACCAAGAGCTTCTCAAATACAAAACAAAATACATAGAAATTAGTGTACTAAGCTTGATTAAGAGGAACCATGGATCAAACATGGTTTAGATCATGAAAAAGAGAGAAGAAATGAAGTTTCCTTATACTTCACCTCAAAAACCCAATAACTTTGATCTTGAAGAAACTCCTTGAAGATGAATGATTTAGAGAAAATCTCCAACATGAAAGTTGTTTAGAACATCATGTAGATTCAAGATCTATGGTTGGATGAAATTAAAAGAGATTGGATGGTGGTTTTAGGGGTTTTGACCGAATGATATCTCTTGAAGAACAAAGATGAAATTTTTGATTTTTGATAGAAACTTGAAGCTTGGATTTGAAGATCAAGATGAATGATTTTGGAAAACTCATAATTAGAGATGTTCTTAGAATGGTGTTTAGGTTTAGAAAATCAAGTTGGATGAAATTAAAAAGTGATGGAAGGTGTTCTTGGAGTGCTTGGCCAAAACATGAAGAAGGAGAGAAATGAAGAGAAAACTTGGTAACTTAGCTTCTTGAAAATGTCTAATGATGACCAAGGATGGCAATAATGGTCTTCAAACTTTTTCCTATGTCCTAAAGCTTCTCAATTTCGTAGCTCCTCCAATGCATTCTCCTTGAGTGCAAATTGATCAATAATGATCAATTATGATGAAACATTGACCAAGACCACTTAACAATGACATAAAGCAATTAATAATGGTCATAAAGCCTCTTTTTCTTTGTCTTCTAAACAATCCAAAACCATCCCCCTCTATGCATGCTTCTCCTTGTGCATTTAATAAATGACCATAATAATTAGCCACCATTTGGAGCATTTCTAGCCATTGATTAATTCAATGATTAGGATTAATGTAGATTTTTAATTTAGAAGACTTAATCTAGGCTATTGGATCTTTCTCCTTTAAATTCTAGTCATTGGATGTGTCTCCAAAATTAAGGGTCAAGATTGCTCCTTCTAACTTTTAATCCAAGGGTTATAATTAGTCTTTGTCACTTTTTAAGACTAAATCTTCACCATTAATTAAAACTAAATCCAATGGTCATAAATGGTCCTTGTTACTTTACAAGACCAATTCTCCACCCTTGATCACTTCTAAATCCAATGGTTATAAATGGTCTTTGTCACTTTTTGAGACCAAATCTCTACCATTGATTTAATCTCCATCTAACGGTTATAAATGATCTTATTTAATTTTTAGATCAAATCTCCACCGTTGATTAAATCAAGATCAAGTCTCCATCATTAATTAAATCAATGGTGGATATCCAAACCACGAAGGTTGACTTAAGCAATATAATATTTATTTTTATCTGCTAAAAATCCCACAAAAGAATATATTTACTGTATTTTTTTATCGTCCGATAAATAAATACAGTATAAAACACAGTACAAGAAATTTTCTAAAACTATTTCCGGATTCAAGTTTAGTAAGATCCCCTGTCTCCGTCTAAACAGTACAAATTTTTCTATGCGTAGAAAAAATTTTCACTTTGTGGGACCCACCTGGGCCCACGTATGACCACAATTGCCACATACCCCTTGCTTGGGCCCACAGACAGGAAAAATTTCAAAATCATCCATAAAATCACAAAAATTATAAAATGCACAAATATCAAATCAGATTACGTAAAATAATTACCTAATGGTAAAAATTAAATTACGTAAGGTTTTCCCTACGAAAATTTTTATTTTCCGACACGAGTAAATCACTCAAAACGATCAAATACGCTGACGGAATAAACAAAATAATTTTACAGTGCACAGAAATTACTAAACAGTAAAATTCTGTTAACTGTCAAAATTACTGTTTAAGAGATACGAAAATTTAGGGTGTTACAATACTCCCCCTCTTTATAGAAATTTCGTCCTCGAAATTTCATGACCATGATTTCACACCCTCAGAATAAATAATGACATTATTCCTTTATCTTTTCTTCAGTTCTCATGTAGTTTCACCTCTTACGTTATTCCAAACGATTCTAAACCATTGAAAGTTCTTTATCTCTTGTTCACTTCTTCTGATCAAACAAATATCTTAATAATTTTTTTTTCTACAATTTTCCATTACCATCTTAACTTTTCCTATAGACAGACTTCTTCAATTTTTGAAGAATCCACCACGCTTCCACTGCGCCACTTTGATACTCTTACCTGGATATAAATAGGAATATTCTTTCTTGCAAAATATTCCTTCAATTGCAGTAGATGAAAGAAAACATCATGGAAAAGAACAAAACGAATTCGAATATGTTATCGAACATATCCAGCAAAGAATTGGATGTAACTTGATCTTCAAGAATGAATTCTCTAATATCAATATAGCGGCTACCAATCTTCATTCATGCCTAGAATAGTTTTTCTCAGATAACTTCCAACTAATGTAATGTATTACTTAAAATTTTCTTATCCTCATGTCACTTTATTCTCCAGCTTTAGCTTCTTTAACAGGAAACATCTCACTAACCGAGTTCTCCTTTCAACCGCATTACATACCAGATACTATGACATGGATTTTAAATAGGAATATCCTTTCTTGTAAAATATTCTTTCTTGCAAATGCAATATATGAAAGAACATTATAGAGGTTTAGGAAGAAAAGGTAGCGAAATGGTTTAATATGTTACCAAACATGTTCAACAAGAATTTGATTTTGCCTGATTTTCAGGAATGAGTTTTTCTGAAATACTAACACTGTATTGAGACAATCTCATAGGATATGGTTGGAAAATAACCAATCCATTTTCAAAGATCATGTCTGTTTATGAAATAGATCAAACTAACACAAAATTTTGTACGACAGATCAAACTAACACAAAGATTTGATCTATAACAATGATTTGAATAACTTGAGTAGCTCGATCGACTAAGAATAGAAACAGAAATAAACAAATCAGAGGATTACGAATAACTCTATCATATAATTGATCTACTCAATCATATGCCACATAGAATAAGTTGCTTACAGAAATATTCAGTGTGGTTTATAGGATTAGCTCCAATGACACAATCTCCATTGTTTAAATCTTCCGCTCCGAACACTCCCGTTCCATTCAGAGCAACGACTTTCCCTACTATCCAAGATTTTACTAACAGAAAACTCTATTTTCATTGGAACTCTACTTTCAAAGATTGTGTTCCAAACTTCTCGTACTTAAAACAAATTATTTCCTTGGATGTACAATCTTTCATTAAGTGCCCCTTTCCACACTTCTTCCACTTCGGTGCAGATGTCACAGTCAAACTAAACCTGTCATTACTAGTACTTTCTCCACAAGATTGTTGTTGTTGTTGACTTCTTGGAGATTGCACGTACGTTTTCTGTTGGAATCGCTTGACCTTACGATTTCCCCTTTTTCGTAACCAATATAGTCCAACGTTACAGGGTCTCTCATCTTGAGACTGATTCAACTCTAACAAAATCTTAGCTTAAGAAATCAATTCTTACCGTGGAACAATCTTCTGAGTTTGCTGTATAATTGCTTCAGCCACTGTTAAGTTGCAGTCATATCACCACCATTATGTCTCGCTTCCACACGCGTACGTCTATCACGAGTCATTTCTTTTCTTCAAAGATGGACGAATCAAAATAAAATGGAAATCGGATGTAACCATTTCAAATAAACGTTTGTTTTCTTGACGTACATTCCTTCATTAAGTACCTTCTTCCACATCACTTACTGCCTTTGGTTTCCTCAATGGTTGTAAATACATCTTCTGTCTAAATCAATCAATTTCCAAATATCCTTAAAAATATCGAGTTCCAAAATTACGAAATCTTATATTCCAAGACTGATTCTTTTTCATCAGATCCTGAACTTCAACTTTCTTTTCTTTCCGCTGTTTAGCGATTCTCTGTTCGTACAGTCGTCTTTCCACATTGCTCCCATTGCTGCCATAGCTGCAACTGCATTACTAGTAACATGTTCCACTTCCACACAAGCACAACTATCCCAAGCCAGTTCCTTTTTTTCTTTTTTTCTCTTGAGGCGTGCGGATCGAAATACAATGGATCTGATATCCATTATAAACAACATTGTTTCCTTTCGGAAAACAATAACACAGAGAACACAACACAAGCAAAACAGACCTAACCACAAACCCCAAAAGACTCAAACCGTGCTCTGATACTAACTAATGTAACACCCTCCCTAGGGTATCACATTTTCGACTCCCGACTCATAATCTGAAAAGAAGTTCGCACAAAGTTTGAGTTATAAAATATGGGTTTTAAAATTTCTTTCTTGCTGAAACATAAACTTTCTGAAATTCATAAGTAATACGGAAAAACATATTGAAACAGACTCATATACAATACTGACACCAATTAATATTTAATAACTTAAAGAGAAATATAAAACTTACAGACTCTTTTTTTTTTTAACAGTAGTAACCCTATGACAGGTTCTACTTAATAGCACGGTATAACACTAACGTTAAAACTTAACATACTATTCTGTTGTGTATCCATCTTGTTGCATCAGACATCTGTTCTACATTTGTTCTTTGTCAACACTGCACATCTTCGAGTCCTGAATGTCCACTCCTTATTGTTGTCTCCCATCTTAGAGTATTCATTGCCCGTTATGTCTAAGGCAACTCGATCCTTCTATTATTTGATTTTAACAGTACAGACACAGCAAAACAACGTAACAAAGAGGTGAGATCTGTAACACCCCAAAATTTTCAATCTCTTAAATAGTAATTTTGACAGTTAACAGAATTTCACTGTTTAGTGATTTCTGAGTGCTGTAAAATTAATTTGATTATTCCGTCAGCGTATTTGATCGTTTTGAGTGATTTACTCCGTGTCAGGAAAATAAAATTTTCAGGCCGGGGAAAACTTTACGTAATTTAATTTTTACCGTTAGGTAATTAATTTACGTAATCTGATTGGATATTTGTGAATTTTCTAATTTTTGTGATTTTATGTGTGATTTTGAAATTTTTATGGTTTGTGGCCCCCACGAGGGGTATGTGGGCCCAGGTGGCCATACGTGGGCCCAGGTGGGTCCAGCAAAGTGAAAAAATTTTCTACGCATAGAAAAATTTGTACTGTTTAGAGGGAGACAGAGGATCTTACTAAACCTGAATCCGGAAACAGTTTTAGAAAATTTTATTATGCTGTGTTTTGTACTGTATTTAATTATCAGATGATAAAAAAATATAGTAAAAATATTATTTGTAGGATACAAGAATAAATATTATATTGCGTAGTCAACAAAGAGAGCTTGACTTGATTTATACCCTTGGATGAGAATACTTAGTTTGAATATTAACCATTGATTTAATCAAAGGTTAAGAAACAAACTTAATAAAGAAGCTTGATAATAACCATTGATTTAATCAATGGTGTGAGAATAAGCTTGGTTAGGAAGACTTTGATATCAACCATAGATGTAATCAAAGGTGTAGAATTGGTCTTGAAAAGTGACAAAGACCATTAATAACCATTGGATTTAGATTAAATCAAGGGTGGAGATTTAATCTTAAAAAGTAACAAAGACCATTTATGACCATTGGATGTTAATTTAATCAATGGTGAAGATTTAGTCTTAAAAAGTGACAAAGACTAATTATAACCTTTGGATTAAAAGTTTGAAGGAGCAATCTTGACCATTAATTTTGGAGACACATCCAATGACTATAATTTAAAGGAGAAAAATCCAATGGCCTAGATTTAGTCTTCTAAAATTAAAAATCTACCTAAATCCTAACCATTGAATTAATCAATGGCTAGAAATGCTTCAAATGGTGGCAAATAATGAAGACAACTTTATTGAATGCATAATGAAGAGGAAAGGGATGGTTTTGGCTTGTTTAGAAGACAAAGAAACAAGCCTTATGTCATTATTAAGTGGTTTTGGTCAATTATGTATTATTCTTGAATTATTTGCACTCTTTGAAGAAGCATGGAGGGGGGGCTACGGTTTTGAAGGAGTTTAAGTGTGTAGAAAAAGTTGAAGACCATTATCACTCATTATTGATCATTCTTGATCATTCCAAAAACCAAAAACACTTAGAAAAATTTCTCTCCTTCTCCTTCTCTAAGCTCACGGTCATGGCACCTAAGAACACCCTCCATCACTCTTTAATTTCATCCAACCTAGTTTCTTGAATCCTTACCTTATTCTAAACAACTTTCATGTTGAAGGTTTCTTCAAAATCCAACATCTAGTACTTCAAATCCAAGCTTCAAGATTCTACCAAAAATGGTAAATTTCATATTTCTTCTTCTAATCTTCTAGTTTTGATTTTCTAAGCCATGATTGAACCATGGTTTACCTATTTCTACACTTGTTATTGATTTTAACATTTGTTTGTAATTTTTTTAGGAATTTTCCATGGAGATCCATGAAATTGGTGGAAGAAAAACTAAGTGTTTTCACTTCATTCTTTGTCTTAACCAAATCTAAGAAGCTTTTCTCTCACAAAAATAAAAAATTCTATCTTTGCTCTTTAAGATACACCATTCGGTCATACTACCTAAAACCACCATCCAAGCTCTTTTAATTTCATCCAACTCTAGATCTTGAATCTCCATGATATTCTAAGCAACTTTCATGTTGGAGATTTTCTCTAAATCATTCATCTTCAACCTTGTTCTTCAAGCTAAAGATTGAAGCTTTAATGGTGAAGTTTGGTACTTTTCACTTTTCTTTTGATTTTCAAAGTTCTAAACCATGTTTGATCCATGGTTCCTCTTAATCAAGCTTGATATGTTAATTAACTTGTGTTTTGTTTTGTATTTGAGAAGCTCTTGGTGGTGAAGGACTTGGAAAAAGAAACAAATCAAGAAGCTTTGGAGGATCTTCAAGAGGTAAGAGGGAGATCCATCTCATCAACCAAGCATGGTGGTGAGAGATGGTATTTTATTTGATGGATGTGGAATCCATGTGAGGATTCATATCCATGGTCATGTAATTAATTTGTGGGTGTTTATGAGCTCTGATTAATTTTTTATGCTTGATATGCTTTGCATGATTTTATAGCTTTGATGATATGCTTGATATGCTATACATGCTTTTATGGCTTTAATGGTATGCTTATATTATTTATGATGAAATATATATGTATATGCCATGACTTGATGGTGGAAAGGAAATTGATTTTTGGCTCCAATAGCCAAGGAAGAAATGTACGGTTTTGATGCCCTTGATTAGGGTTCATGTTGAAAAATTTCAAGAACAAAAGAATTGATTTTTGAGTACTTAGAACATGGTGGATTTCAAACAAGACACCTCAAAATAGGTGTTTACTAATTAATATTTTCATGGAAGAATAAAATTGGATTGATTTGAAGAATATGAAAAATAAACAAAGGGTTTGTTTTTCAAGAGAACATGAACACAATTTTAGAAGGATTTTTATTGGTTTATTTTGTGTACAAAGTTCCTAAGTATTTTTCTAAACATGAGTTTTGAATGAAAACGGGCAAACGTTGATTTTAAGGATTTGCAAAGAAAGTGAAAAAGAAGTTGTAAAGAAAGTAAAAATGAATTTGAACAAATGGGTTTGGTTTTATAACCATTGATATTTCGGTTTTGAAAAACAAAATTTTAATGATTTTGTTTGTGTAAAACCATATCAATTTAAAAGGAAAAGTATTTGATGGCTTTAATGGTTTTGTTTGTGTAACACCATATTGATTTAGAAGAAGGAAAAATATTTTGATAATTTTCAATAGTCATGTCCACACTTTTGAAGGCTTGTAATGCCTTGATTTTTATGAACAAATTGAATTTCAAAGTGGAAACGTAACTGGATTTAATACGAGGATTTTGGAAAGGGAATCAGAGCGTTTATCACTTGAGAAAATCAAGTTTTTGTAAACGAAAATATTTTCGAACTTCAATTTATTTTGAAGAAGGTTGTGTTTGGAAATTATTTGGGAAAAATGAAGAATATAATGGTGTTTTGAAAATTTACTAACGTATAACTTATTTTCAAGTTTTGAAATACGTTAGAAAATGTTAAGTTTTGAAACGTTGATTTACATCAATGGAAAAGTGATTTTTGTGAAGTATATTTTAAAAAAAGAATTTCTTGAGTAAAGAACTGTGGAAAAATATTTTCTTGAGTAAGAAAATATATTAAATGAAATATAAAGTTATATTATTTTGAGAAAAGTTGAAAAAGAATTTTTGAAGGTTAAGAAATATTTTCTGTAATGAAATTGTGATGAAAAACGTTTTACGTATCTTAAAAACGTGATTTTTAAGCTACGCAATTTTGAACAATGTGTTTGTAAAAATGATATTGATTTATTTAAGTCCAAAATAATGTTTGGAATATTGAGGAATATTTTATGTGATTGAAAAATGTTGAAAAATATTTTACGATCTTAAAAACAATTTGAAATCTGATACAAAAATATTTCTACGCGATTTGAATTATGTTTAAATATTTTACGTAATTTGAACTACTATTGAAAAATCACTACGTGATTGAAAAGTGATGAATTATTTTTACGTGATTGTGAAAAATGAAGGAAAATCGTTATGTGATTTGGAAAGTGTTTTAAATATTTTGAGAATAATGAAAAATGATTTACGTAACGTAAAAGAATGATTTTTAAGTTACGCGATTTTGAAACAGTGGAAAAATACTATGCAATTTGAGAAACGTATGTTTTTACGCGATTGAGAAAAATGTTAAAAATTAGTACGTGGTTTAAAAGTGCAACAAAAGAGTTACAACATTTTGAAAACGTAACAGAAATGTTACGAAATTTTGTAAACGCAACAGTAGTGTTACGGTATTGTAAAAACGTAATAAAAACGTTTTGGAATAAAAAAAAATGTAACAAAAGTGTTACGGTATTGTGAAAATATAAAAGAAGTGTTATGGTATTGTGAAAACATAACAGAAAAGTTTTTAGATTGTGAAAACGTAACAAAAATGTTACGAGATTGTGAAAATACGGTAAAAATGTTTTACAACTATGAAAACGTGATAACATGATTTTCGCTGTTGAAAGTACAGAATGATTACTGTTGAACCAGTGTCCATACACTGTTTGTGAGAAAATGACATATTTGTCTATGATTGGTATTTGGTGCATTATACATGCATTGGAATGGTCCGATGAGGATCAATATGGCTGATTGCCTAGGAGAAAATACACCTCTTGAGTGGGTGCGATATGCGTAGTGTAGGTCACTCGTTGACCTTGGGGGCATCGGGGTGCGGGTTGCCTACAATGGACAAGTGAGTCGCTTTACTGTAACCGTAGGTTAGACCGACGCGACACACCGATGATCCTCGACCGAGACACTATTCTTAATCAAGATCTCGATTAAGACTGTCGTGTATATGCTAGATGTGCAAAAATCAAAATGAGGATTATAGCACGTGGTCTGAGGCATGTGGTACCGACAGATTCTTTTCGATCATTTCTCCGACCTGAGTTTAGCTCCATGGAGTAGGAAATCGAGTCTTGTGTACATACATAATCTGAACATTTATATCTCATGTGATATATTAATTGAGGAATATTGGCTATGACAATTGTTTTGAATACTTGGATGATGATGATGATAATTAGGACATTATCGTAATTGTTGTTTATGATAATTGAATTGATAAATGATTTGATGATGATAGTTGATTAATATTGAATATATTATTGGAAGTTTGATATGATATCCCCGTATGATATTGTTGCTTGTGTTATCTCTCGCGTCTTTGCCATGTTGGTACTTGGTGTAGGTGATCTCACCTCTTTGTTATGTTGTTTTTGCTATGTCGTATTATTAAAATTATACAAGAGAAGGAACGAGTTGTCTTAAACATAGCGGGTGACAAATACCTCTACGTTTGGAGACAACATCGGAGAATGACCTTGCCGACAAAGTGTTGAAATGGAAAAGATGTTTGAGGACAAGGAACAGTACATAGAACAAATGTCGATGCTTCAAGATGGACATTCCGATGGACACTCGAGATTAGGGACAACAATAAGGAGTGGACATTCATGACTCGATGGGGAGCAAATGTGTTGACAAGGAGTAGAGTTCGATGTATCAAGTTTGATACGGAGAAGGAACAAGTATGTTAAGTTTTCATTGTTAGTGTTACACTGTGCTTTAAGTAGGACCCGTAATGGGTTTGCTACTGTGGAAAAAGAAAGAACAAAAGAGTCTGTCAATTTATATTTCTCTTTAAATTGTGTGTCATTATTGGATAATGAGTAATTGAAATATGATTACCTAATATTTTCAGTAAATTTACGTGTCAGTAAAGAAAGAAGTTTTTTTTAAACCAATATTTTTATAACTCAAAACTTGTGTGAATTTATTTTTAGATTATGAGTCGGGAGTCGGAAATGTGATGCCCTAGGGAGGGTGTTACATTAGTTGGTATCAGAGCTTAAGGTTTAAGTGTCAGAGCACGGTTTGAGTCTTTTGGGGTTTGTGGTTAGGTCTGTTTTGCTTGTGTTGTGTTCTCTGTTTGTTTTCCTTTTGTTTTCTGAAAGGAAAACAAAATAAAATTGTATAAAATGGATATCAGATCCATTTTATTTTGATTCGTTCATCGTTGAAGGAAGGACAATGACTCGTGATAGATGTACGCGTCTGGAAGCGAAAAGCAATGGTGGTGATATGACTGCAACTTTGGAAGTAAAACAAATAGTGGCTGAAGCAATTATACAAAAAACTCTCGAAGATTGTTCAACAACAAGAATTGATAGCTAAAGCTAAGATTTTGTTAGAGTTGAATCAATCTCAGAATAAGAGACCCTATAACGTTGGACCTTTTTGGTTACGAAAAAGGAGAAATTGTAAGGTCAAGCGATTCTAGCAGAAAACGTACTTGCAATCTCCAAGAAGCCAACAACAACAACAATCTCGTAGTAGATGTACGTGTATGGAAGCAGAACGTGATATAATAATGTGGTTACAGCTATAGAAACAATGCGAAGGACAACTGAAGTGACAAGTACAACAGGAACAGAGGAATAACTTGGGATAGTTATACTTATGTGGAAGTGGAACATGTTACTAGTAATGCAGCTGCAACTGCAGGAGCTAAGGGAGCTACAGGAGCAACGGGAGCAATGTGGAAAGACGACTGCATAAACAAAGGACCGTTGTTCAGTAGAAACTAGAAGTTGAAGTTCAGGATCTGATGAAAGAGAATCAGTCTTGGAATATAAGATTTTGTAATTTTGGAACCTGGTATTTTTCTTAGGGATATTGGGAAAGTAATTGATTTCAATGGGAAATGAAATTACGACCATTGAGAAACCAGAACCAGGAAGTGAAGTGGAAAGGGGCACTTAATGAAAGATTGGATGTTCAAGGAAACACTTTGTTTAAAGTGTGGAAAGTTTGGACACATTTCCATAAATTGTATTCCATTGAAAATAGAATTTTCGTTAATAAAATCTCGGGTAGTAGAGAGAATTGAGACATGGAATGGAACGGAATGTTCTGAACAGAGGATTTAAACAAGGGAGATTTTGTTATTGGAGCTAATTCTATAGACCATACTGAATATTTCTATGAATAACCTAATCTTTATGGCATATGATTGAGTAGATCAATTATATGTTAGAGTTATTCGTAAACCTCTGATTTGTTTACTTCTGTACCTATTCTTAGCCGATCGAGCTATTCAAATTATTGTTGCGGATCAAATATTTGTGTGAGTTTGATCTATTTATCTCTTTCATAAATAGATGTGATCTTTGAAAATGGATTGGTTATTTTCCAACCATATCCTATGAGATTATCTCAGTAAAATGCTAGTATTCCAGAAAAAACTCATATCTGGCAAAATCAAATTCTTATTGGATATGTCTAGTAACATATCGATAATTTCGCTTACCTTTTCTTTCGAACCTCCGTAATTTCCTTTCATGTGTTGCAATTGTAAGACAGAAAAGAAAGAAGGAATATATTGCAAGAAAGGATATTCCTATCTATAACCATGTCGTAGTATCGAATGGTGCGCGGAGCGTGGTGGATTCTTCGAAAGTTGAAACTATTTCTTCAAAAAAAAATCAAAAACAAGAACTTGAAATCCATAAGTCTTGTGATGCGTTATATTAATGCGTTACATTAGTTGGTTACATTAGTTGGTATGCAGACCGTTGGATTAAGAATTAGTTGGTTGAAAGGAGAATTCAGCTAGAGAGACATTTCCTGTTACAAGCAAAATCTAGAATATATATAGTGATACGAGAATAAGAAAATTTTAAGTAAGACATTACATTAGTTGGAGATTATCTAAGAAAAACTATTCTAGGCATGAATGAAGATTGATAACCGCTGTATTGGTATCAGAAATATGGAAAATACTTTCTTTTTGGAGTAACATTCAACATCTTCAGCAACTAAGAATTTGAGATATCCATTTGAACTGGAGAAGTTGAACGTCAAGCAAAAAAAAAAAAAAAAAAGTTTTGTTGGCTAGAATAGTATGTAAAGACATTAAGGAAGATGCAACATGAAGACTGGAGAAAAGCTAAAAGAGTAATGTTCACATCCTCAGATGTGAAATCACGTTCATCAAATTTCGAGGACGAAATTTCTTTTTAGAGGGGGAGTAATGTAACACCCCAAAATTTTCAATCTCTTAAATAGTAATTTTGACAGTTAATAGAATTTCACTGTTTAGTGATTTCTGAGTGCTGTAAAATTAATTTGATTATTCCGTCAGCGTATTTGATCGTTTTGAGTGATTTACTCCGTGTCGGAAAATAAAATTTTCGGTAGGGGAAAACTTTACGTAATTTAATTTTTACCGTTAGGTAATTAATTTACGTAATCTGATTGGATATTTGTGAATTTTCTAATTTTTGTGATTTTATGTGTGATTTTGAAATTTTTATGGTTTGTGGGCCCCACGAGGGGTATGTGGGCCCAGGTGGCCATACGTGGGCCCAGGTGGGTCCAGCAAAGTGAAAAAATTTTCTACGCATAGAAAAATTTGTACTGTTTAGACGGAGACAGAGGATCTTACTAAACCTGAATCCGGAAACAGTTTTAGAAAATTTTATTATGCTGTGTTTTGTACTGTATTTAATTATCAGATGATAAAAAAATATAGTAAAAATATTATTTGTAGGATACAAGAATAAATATTATATTGCGTAGTCAACAAAGAGAGCTTGACTTGATTTATACCCTTGGATGAGAATACTTAGTTTGAATATTAACCATTGATTTAATCAAAGGTTAAGAAACAAACTTAATAAAGAAGCCTTGGATAATAACCATTGATTTAATCAATGGTGTGAGAATAAGCTTGGTTAGGAAGACTTTGATATCAACCATAGATGTAATCAAAGGTGTAGAATTGGTCTTGAAAAGTGACAAAGACCATTAATAACCATTGGATTTAGATTAAATCAAGGGTGGAGATTTAATCTTAAAAAGTAACAAAGACCATTTATGACCATTGGATGTTAATTTAATCAATGGTGAAGATTTAGTCTTAAAAAGTGACAAAGACTAATTATAACCTTTGGATTAAAAGTTTGAAGGAGCAATCTTGACCATTAATTTTGGAGACACATCCAATGACTATAATTTAAAGGAGAAAGATCCAATGGCTTGATTTAGTCTTACAAAATTAAAAATCTACCTAAATCCTAACCATTGAATTAATCAATGGCTAGAAATGCTTCAAATGGTGGCAAATAATGAAGACAACTTTATTGAATGCATAATGAAGAGGAAAGGGATGGTTTTGGCTTGTTTAGAAGACAAAGAAACAAGCCTTATGTCATTATTAAGTGGTTTTGGTCAATTATGTATTATTCTTGAATTATTTGCACTCTTTGAAGAAGCATGGAGGGGGGGCTACGGTTTTGAAGGAGTTTAAGTGTGTAGAAAAAGTTGAAGACCATTATCACTCATTATTGATCATTCTTGATCATTCCAAAACCAAAAACACTTAGAAAAATTTCTCTCCTTCTCCTTCTCTAAGCTCACGGTCATGGCACCTAAGAACACCCTCCATCACTCTTTAATTTCATCCAACCTAGTTTCTTGAATCCTTACCTTATTCTAAACAACTTTCATGTTGAAGGTTTCTTCAAAATCCAACATCTAGTACTTCAAATCCAAGCTTCAAGATTCTACCAAAAATGGTAAATTTCATATTTCTTCTTCTAATCTTCTAGTTTTGATTTTCTAAGCCATGATTGAACCATGGTTTACCTATTTCTACACTTGTTATTGATTTTAACATTTGTTTGTAATTTTTTAGGAATTTTCCATGGAGATCCATGAAATTGGTGGAAGAAAAACTAAGTGTTTTCACTTCATTCTTTGTCTTAACCAAATCTAAGAAGCTTTTCTCTCACAAAAATAAAAAATTCTATCTTTGCTCTTTAAGATACACCATTCGGTCATACTACCTAAAACCACCATCCAAGCTCTTTTAATTTCATCCAACTCTAGATCTTGAATCTCCATGATATTCTAAGCAACTTTCATGTTGGAGATTTTCTCTAAATCATTCATCTTCAACCTTGTTCTTCAAGCTAAAGATTGAAGCTTTAATGGTGAAGTTTGGTACTTTTCACTTTTCTTTTGATTTTCAAAGTTCTAAACCATGTTTGATCCATGGTTCCTCTTAATCAAGCTTGATATGTTAATTAACTTGTGTTTTGTTTTGTATTTGAGAAGCTCTTGGTGGTGAAGGACTTGGAAAAAGAAACAAATCAAGAAGCTTTGGAGGATCTTCAAGAGGTAAGAGGAGATCCATCTCATCAACCAAGCATGGTGGTGAGAGATGGTATTTTATTTGATGGATGTGGAATCCATGTGAGGATTCATATCCATGGTCATGTAATTAATTTGTGGGTGTTTATGAGCTCGATTAATTTTTTATGCTTGATATGCTTTGCATGATTTTATAAACTTTGATGATATGCTTGATATGCTATACATGCTTTTATGGCTTTAATGGTATGCTTATATTATTTATGATGAAATATATATGTATATGCCATGACTTGATGGTGGAAAGGAAATTGATTTTTGGCTCCAATAGCCAAGGAAGAGCTACGGTTTTGATGCCCTTGATTAGGGTTCATGTTGAAAAATTTCAAGAACAAAAGAATTGATTTTTGAGTACTTAGAACATGGTGGATTTCAAACAAGACACCTCAAAATAGGTGTTTACTAATTAATATTTTCATGGAAGAATAAAATTGGATTGATTTGAAGAATATGAAAAATAAACAAAGGGTTTGTTTTTCAAGAGAACATGAACACAATTTTAGAAGGATTTTTATTGATTTATTTTGTGTACAAAGTTCCTAAGTATTTTTCTAAACATGAGTTTTGAATGAAAACGGGCAAACGTTGATTTTAAGGATTTGCAAAGAAAGTGAAAAAGAAGTTGTAAAGAAAGTAAAAATGAATTTGAACAAATGGGTTTGGTTTTATAACCATTGATATTTCGGTTTTGAAAAACAAAATTTTAATGATTTTGTTTGTGTAAAACCATATCAATTTAAAAGGAAAAGTATTTGATGGCTTTAATGGTTTTGTTTGTGTAACACCATATTGATTTAGAAGAAGGAAAAATATTTTGATAATTTTCAATAGTCATGTCCACACTTTTGAAGGCTTGTAATGCCTTGATTTTTATGAACAAATTGAATTTCAAAGTGGAAACGTAATCTGGATTTAATACGAGGATTTTGGAAAGGAATCGTAGCGTTTATCACTTGAGAAAATCAAGTTTTTGTAAACGAAAATATTTTCAACTTCAATTTATTTTGAAGAAGGTTGTGTTTGGAAATTATTTGGGAAAAATGAAGAATATAATGGTGTTTTGAAAATTTACTAACGCATATAACTTATTTTCAAGTTTTGAAATACGTTAGAAAATGTTAAGTTTTGAAACGTTGATTTACATCAATGGAAAAGTGATTTTTGTGAAGTATATTTTAAAAAAGAATTTCTTGAGTAAAGAATTATGGAAAAATATTTTCTTGAGTAAGAAAATATATTAAATGAAATATAAAGTTATATTATTTTGAGAAAAGTTGAAAAAGAATTTTTGAAGGTTAAGAAATATTTTCTCGTAATGAAATTGTGATGAAAAACGTTTACGTATCTTAAAAACGCATGATTTTTAAGCTACGCAATTTTGAACAATGTGTTAAAAATGATATTGATTTATTTAAGTCCAAAATAATGTTTGGAATATTGAGGAATATTTTATGTGATTGAAAAATGTTGAAAAATATTTTACGTATCTTAAAAACAATTTGAAATACAAGAAAATATTTCTACGCGATTTGAATTATGTTTAAATATTTTACGTAATTTGAACTACTTATTGAAAAATCACTACGTGATTGAAAAGTGATGAATTATTTTTACGTGATTGTGAAAAATGAAGGAAAATCGTTATGTGATTTGGAAAGTGTTTTAAATATTTTGAGAATAATGAAAAATGATTTACGTAACGTAAAAGAATGATTTTTAAGTTACGCGATTTTGAAACAAAGTGGAAAAATACTATGCAATTTGAGAAACGTATGTTTTTACGCGATTGAGAAAAATGTTAAAAATTAGTACGTGGTTTAAAAGTGCAACAAAAGAGTTACAACATTTTGAAAACGTAATGTAAATGTTACGAATTTTGTAAACGCAACAAGAATGTGTTACGGTATTGTAAAAACGTAATAAAACGTTTTGGAATAAAAAAAAATGTAACAAAAGTGTTACGGTATTGTGAAAATATAAAAGAAGTGTTATGGTATTGTGAAAACATAACGAAAAAAGTTTTTAGATTGTGAAAACGTAACAAAATGTTACGAGATTGTGAAAATACGGTAAAAATGTTTTACAACTATGAAAACGTGATAACATGATTTTCGCATTGAAAGTACGAATGATTCTTGTTGAACCAGGTGTCCATACACTTGCTTTGTGAGAAAATGACATATTTGTCTATGATTGGTATTTGGTGCATTATACATGCATTGGAATGGTCCGATGAGGACTGAATATGACTGATTGCCTAGGAGAAAATACACCTCTTGAGTGGGTGCGATATGCGTAGTGTAGGTCACTCGTTGACCTTGGGGGCATCGGGGTGCGGGTTGCCTACAATGGACAGTGAGTCGCTCTTTATGTAACCGTAGGTTAGACCGATCGACACACCGATGATCCCGACCGAGACACTATTCTTAATCAAGATCGATAAAGACTGTCGTGTATATGCTAGATGTGCAAAAATCAAAATGAGGATTATAGCACGTGGTCCGAGGCATGTGGTACCGAAATGATTCTTTTCGATCATTTCTCCGACCTGAGTTTAGCTCCATGGAGTAGGAAATCGAGTCTTGTGTACATACATAATCCGAACATTTATATCTCGTGTGATATATTAATTGAGGAATATTGGCTATGACAATTGTTTTGAATACTTGGATGATGATGATGATAATTAGGACATTATCATAATTGTTGTTTATGATAATTGAATTGATAAATGATTTGATGATGATAGTTGATTAATATTGAATATATTATTGGAAGTTTGATATGATATCCCCTGTATGATATTGTTGCTTGTGTTATCTCTCAATGTCTTTGCCATGTTGAGTACTGCTGGTGTAGGTGATCTCACCTCTTTGTTATGTTGTTTTTGCTATGTCTGTATTATTAAAATTATACAGTAGAAGGAACGAGTTGTCTTAAACATAGCGGGTGACAAATACCTCTACGTTTGGAGACAACATCGGAGAATGACCTTGCCGACAGTGTTGAAATGGAAAAGATGTTTGAGGACAAGGAACAGACATAGAACAAATGTCTGATGCTTCAAGATGGACATTCCGATGGACACTCGAGATTAGGGACAACAATAAGGAGTGGACATTCATGACTCGATGGGGAGCAAAGGTGTTGACAAGGAGTAGAGTTCGATGTATCAAGTTTGATACGGGAGAAGGAACAAGTATGTTAAGTTTTCATTGTTAGTGTTACACTTGTCTTTATTAAGTAGGACCAGTAATGGGTTTGCTACTGTGGAAAAAGAAAGAACAAAAGAGTCTGTCAATTTATATTTCTCTTTAAATTGTGTGTCATTATTGGATAATGAGTAATTGAAATATGATTACCTAATATTTTCAGTAAATTTACGTGTCAGTAAAGAAAGAAGTTTTTTTTAAACCAATATTTTTATAACTCAAAACTTGTGTGAATTTATTTTTAGATTATGAGTCGGGAGTCGGAAATGTGATGCCCTAGGGAGGGTGTTACAAGATCACCTACGCCAATACCAACATGGCAGCACAGAGATAACACAAATAACATATCATACAGATAAATCATACCAAAATTCCAATAATGCACTCAACATTAATCAACTATCATCATCATACCATTAACACTATTATCATCACACAATAATCACAATAATGCCATCAACATGATTATCATCATCATCATCCTAGTATTCAAAACAATTGTCATAGCTAATATTCCTCAATTAATATATCACACAGATATAAATGTTCAGATTATGCATGTACACAAGACTCAGTTTTTCAAAAATAACTCCATGGAGGTTTTCACAATTTCGAGGAGAATGCTCTGTCAATTGTCAGCCTTAGCCCAAAGACAATCTTCCAGTTGTTGAAAAGAATCGTGTTCTTGTCGGGTATCGTCAATGCGTTGCAATGGACTGCATCGCCAAGTGGCACAGGGTACTCGCCAGCTGTCCACTGGTCGACCGCAGCGCCTCGACGCCCCCAAGATCAATCATAGACCTCACTATCAATTCTCATTCCCTCTTCAACCACAAGGGCCATATACAATGCATGAATATATCCGTGCAAGTCCAACCCCAAAGGGCCAAATCTTTTCAATTTCATTTGTTCAATGTATCATATGCCTCAACGCATATTTTTCCAATGCATGTATAATGCACCAAATCCAATCACAGGCATCTCTTTCCAATGCATATAAATTGCACCAAATTATACTGTATTCTCAATAGCAAAATCATGTTATCACATTTTCATAGTTATAAAGCACTTTCGCCGTGTTTTCACAAAATTGCGCAACTTTTCCGTTTCATTTTCACAATTCCAAAATGTTTCTGTTACGTTTTCACAATTCCAAAATGTTTATATTACGTTTTCAAATATCGTAACACTTATGTTACGTTTTCAAAATTCTGAAACGTCTTTGTTATATTTTCACAATACCGTGACACTTCTGTTACGTTTTCACAATATAGTAACATTTCTGTTACGTTTTCAAAATACCGCAACTCTTCATTGCACATTTTAAAACACGTACTAATTTTTTAACATTTTTCTTAATCGCGTAAAAATATACGTTTCTCAAAATTGCATAGTATTTTTCCACTGTTTCAAAATCGCGTAACTTAAAAATCATTCTTTTACGTCACGTAAATCATTTTCTATCATTCTCAAAATATTTAAAACACTTTCCAAATCTCATAATAATTTTCCGCTATTTTCACAATCACGTAAAAATAATTCATCACTTTTCCATCACGTAGTGATTTTTCAATAGTAATTTAGATTACGTAAAATATTTAAACGTAATTCAAATCGTGTAGAAATATTTTTACGTATTTAAAATCACGTAAAAATATTTTTCCATATTACGTAACTTAAAAATCACATTTTTAAGATACGTAAATAATTTTTCACCACAATTTCATTACAGAAAATATTTCTTGACCTTTAAAAATTCCTTTTTAACTTTTCTCAAAATAATATAACTTTACACTTCATTTAATATATTTTCTTACTCAAAAAATATTTTTTCACATTCTTTACTCAAGAAATTCTTTTTCAAAATATAATTCACAAAATCACTTTTTCATTGATGTAAATCAATGTTTCAAAACTTAACATTTTCTAACGTATTTCAAAACTTGAAAATAAGTTATATGTTAGTAAATTTTCAAAACACCATTATATTCTCCATTTTTCCCAAATCAATTCTAAAATCAATTCTCTTCCTAACAAATTAAGATTCAAACCCTTGCAACTTTTCTTTTTCATTTTCATATGAAAGTTTATTTCTCAAGTGATAAAATACTTTGATTTCCCTTTCCAAAATCCTTATACTAAAACATTTTGTTCAAACATTTTGTTTCCACTT
This sequence comes from Ormosia emarginata, assembly GCA_029884605.1. Taxonomy (NCBI): domain Eukaryota; kingdom Viridiplantae; phylum Streptophyta; class Magnoliopsida; order Fabales; family Fabaceae; genus Ormosia; species Ormosia emarginata. The sequence goes on along the minus strand of JAQQTP010000074.1, from coordinate 16,094,052 downwards.
TAAAATTACTTTGTTTCATAAAAACCGAAATTATTCCAACCTCCAAAAATCGTAGAGTCTTTGGCCATTAAAGTCATCAAATATTTTCCTCCTAAATTGATATCGTTTTACACAAACAAAACCATTAAAAATTCTTTATTTTCAAAACCGAAATACCAATGGTCATAAAAACCAAACCCATTTGTTCAAATTCATTTTTACTTTCCTTACAAATCCTTTTTTACTTTCTTTGCAAATCCTTAAAATTATCATTGCTATTTTCATTTAAATCTCATGTTTAGTAAAACACTTAGAAACTTTTTACACAAAATAAATCAATAAAAATCCTTCTAAAACCGTATTCATGTACTCTTTGAAAAATAAATTCTTTGTTTATTTTCCTTACTTTTCTAAACATCCATTTTCATCATTCAAGAAAATATTAATTTTGTGAACACCTATCTTGAGGTGTCTTGTTCGAAATCCACCATGTTCTAAGTACTCAAAAATCAATTCTTTTGTTCTTGAAAATTTTCAACATGAACCCTAATCAAGGGCATCAAAACCGTAGCTCTTCCTTGGCTATTGGAGCCAAAAATCAATTTCCTTTCCACCATCAAGTCATGGCATATACATATATATTTCATCCTAAATAATATAAGCATACCATCAAAGCCATAAAAGCATGTATAGCATATCAAGCATATCATCAAAGTTATAAAATCATGCAAAGCATATCAAGCATAGAAAATTAATCAAAGCTCATAAACACCCACAAATTAATTACATGACCATGGATATGAATCCTCACATGGATTCCACATCCATCAAATAAAATACCATCTCTCACCACCATGCTTGGTTGGTGAGATGGATCTCCCTCTTACCTCTTGAAGATCCTCAAAAACTTCTTGTTTTGCTTCTTTTTCCAAGTCCTTCATCACCAAGAGCTTCTCAAATACAAAACAAAATACATAGAAATTAGTGTACTAAGCTTGATTAAGAGGAACCATGGATCAAACATGGTTTAGATCATGAAAAAGAGAGAAGAAATGAAGTTTCCTTATACTTCACCTCAAAAACCCAATAATTTTGATCTTGAAGAAACTCCTTGAAGATGAATGATTTAGAGAAAATCTCCAACATGAAAGTTGCTTAGAACATCATATAGATTCAAGATCTATGGTTGGATGAAATTAAAAGAGATTGGATGGTGGTTTTAGGGGTTTTGACCGAATGATATCTCTTGAAGAACAAAGATGAAATTTTTGATTTTTGATAGAAACTTGAAGCTTGGATTTGAAGATCAAGATGAATGATTTTGGAAAAACTCATAACTAGAGATGTTCTTAGAATGGTGTTTAGGTTTAGAAAATCAAGTTGGATGAAATTAAAAAGTGATGGAAGGTGTTCTTGGAGTGCTTGGCCAAAACATGAAGAAGGAGAGAAATGGAGAGAAAACTTGGTAACTTAGCTTCTTGAAAATGTCTAATGATGACCAAGGATGGCAATAATGGTCTTCAAACTTTTTCCTATGTCCTAAAGCTTCTCAATTTCGTAGCTCCCCTCCAATGCATTCTTCTTGAGTGCAAATTGATCAATAATGATCAATTATGATGAAACATTGACCAAGACCACTTAACAATGACTTAAAGCAATTAATAATGGTCATAAAGCCTCTTTTTCTTTGTCTTCTAAACAATCCAAAACCATCCCCCTCCATGCATGCTTCTCCTTGTGCATTTAATAAATGACCATAATAATTAGCCACCATTTGGAGCATTTCTAGCCATTGATTAATTCAATGGTTAGGATTAATGTAGATTTTTAATTTAGAAGACTTAATCTAGGCCATTGGATCTTTCTCCTTTAAATTCTAGTCATTGGATGTGTCTCCAAAATTAAGGGTCAAGATTGCTCCTTCTAACTTTTAATCCAAGGGTTACAATTAGTCTTTGTCACTTTTTAAGACTAAATCTTCACCATTAATTAAATCTAAATCCAATGGTCATAAATGGTCCTTGTTACTTTACAAGACCAATTCTCCACCCTTGATCACTTCTAAATCCAATGGTTATAAATGGTCTTTGTCACTTTTTGAGACCAAATCTCTACCATTGATTTAATCTCCATCTAACGGTTATAAATGATCTTATTTATTTTTAAGATCAAATCTCCACCGTTGATTAAATCAAGATCAAGTCTCCATCATTAATTAAATCAATGGTGGATATCCAAACCACGAAGGTTGACTTAAGCAATATAATATTTATTTTTATCTGCTAAAAATCCCCCAAAAGAATATATTTACTGTATTTTTTTATCGTCCGATAAATAAATACAGTACAAAACACAGTACAAGAAATTTTCTAAAAATGTTTCCGGATTCAAGTTTAGTAAGATCCCCTATCTCCGTCTAAACAGTACAAATTTTTCTATGCGTAGAAAATTTTTTCACTTTGTGGGACCCACCTGGGCCCACGTATGGCCAATACACAGGCCCACATACCCCTTAACGGGCTTATGGGCCCACAAACAGGAAAAATTTCAAAATCATCTATAAAATCACAAAAATTATAAAATGCACAAATATCAAATAAGATTACGTAAAATAATTACCTAACGGTAAAAATTAAATTACGTAAAGTTTTCCCTACCAAAATTTTTATTTTTCCGACACGAGTAAATCACTCAAAACGATCAAATACGCTGATGGAATAAACAAAATAATTTTACAGTGTGCAGAAATTACTAAACAGTAAAAATCTGTTAACTGTCAAAATTACTGTTTAAGAGATACGGAAATTTGGGGTGTTGCATATTGCATTCAATGATCAAAATTGCACTGAAGAGATTGTTAAGCTTAAATTGTTTCCTTATTCTTTAAAAGATAAAGCAAAATCTTGGCTTAACACTTTGAATCCAAGATCAATTGGCACATGGCAAGAAATGCAAGGTGAGTTCTTGAAGAAATTTTTTCCAACACAAAAAACCAATGCTATGAAAAGACAAATCCACAATTTTTCCCAAAATTCAAATGAAGCATATTTTCAATGTTGGGAACGGTTTAAAGATTTGTTAAATTCTTGCCCACATCATGGTTTTGAAAAATGGCGCACTATAAGCTTCTTTTATGAAGGTTTAACACTTTAAACTAAACAATTTGTGGAAATAATGTGCAATGGTGAGTTTCTTGATAAAGAACCTGATGAAACTTTAGACTATTTGGACCAGTTGGCTGAAAATTCTCAATCTTGGCATAGTACTAATATTTCTGAAAATTCAATTAGATCTAATCTTGCAAGTGCTAATAAAGGAAAATATCACCTTAGTCAAGAGGAAGATCTAAATGTCAGGTTTGCTAGTTTGGCTAGAAAGGTTGAAGCCATGGAATTAATAAAAGCAAAAGAAATCAAATCTGTGCAAAATGAAGAAATTTATGGCATTTGTGATGATTTAGGACACTCAACACATGAATGTCCTAAAATTCCTGTTTTTAAAGAAGTTGTACATGAGCAGGTAAATGCAATGAATAATTTTAACAAGCCATTTACTTCTCTTTCAGATACATACAATCTGGGATGGAGAAATCACCCGAATTTCAGCTGGAGGAATAATAATCAGTCACAATTTGTGCAACCACCACCTTCTCAGGCACAACAGGACTCTCAAAATTCTCAAGGATATGCACCTTATGCCCCACCATATAGGAAAAACCTTGAAGAAACACTGCATGCATTCATAGAAAAGCAAGAGGCCATTAATAAACAAAACTATCAAACCATGAATGACATAAAAGACACTCTTGCTAAACTTTCTTCTGCACTCATCATTCACAAGAAAGGAAAATTTCCTTCTCAACCTCAACCAAATCCCAAGGGTCAGTACAGTCTAAATGAGGGGAGTTCAGAAAACTAACAAATTGACCAAGTCCAGTCAATAATAACTCTTAGGAGTGGAAAGGTTGTTGAAAAACAAATCCTCGAATCTTGTGAGAAAGAAGATGAGCCAATTCCCTAAGAAAATGAAGAAGTTGACCAAAAGGAGACCAAACTCTCGCCTTCACCCCCATTTCCTCAAGCATTGAAAAATCCAAAGAAATTGGACCATAACACTGGAATTTTTGAAATTTTGAAACAAGTGAAAATTAATATTCCTCTGTTAGATGCTATCAAACAGATTCCTTCTTATGCCAAATATGTGAAGGACTTGCGCACTGTTAAAAGGAAATTAAATGTGAAAAAGAAAGCATTTTTGGCTGAACAGGTAAGCTCCATTCTTCAGAATAATAATGCGTTGAAATATAAAGACCCTGGTTGTCCTACAGTTTCATGCATTATTGGAGAACATAAAATTGAAAAAGCTTTACTTGATCTTGGTGCTAGTGTCAATTTGCTTCCATATTCGGTTTATCAAGAACTCAACTTGGGTGAGTTAAAACCAACTTCAGTAACTCTTCTACTTGCCGATAGATCAATTAAAATTCAAGAGGAATAGTGGAAGATGTGTTGGTTCAAGTTGATAAATTCATATATCCTATGGATTTTATTGTCTTGATATCTTGAACCTACGGTTGATAGTTGCAAGTCAATTCCTCATTATTTTAGGCCGTCTATTTTTAGCAATATCAAATGCTTTGATAAATTGCAGAAATGGAGTGGTGAAGCTAACATTTGGAAACATGACACTGGATCTCAATGTTTTTAACATGTGCAAGCAACTACAGGAAGTCCTTGATGAAAATAAGGAAGTTAAAGGAATTGAAGCCATTATAGATGATCATCTTCAAAAAGGGAGTTCTTCTGACCCATTAGAAGTTTGTTTAATTAATTTATTTGATTTACTTGATTGTACAGAGGAAATAGAATACAAAGGAAGAAAGCTAAAATTCGAAGAGCTAAAACCCATGAATGATAATGCTCATGAAGAAGTACCTACACCGGAACTAGAGTCATTACCTGCTGGGTTGAAGTACACATTTTTGGGAGAAAAGCAAAGCTTTCCTGTGGTAATTTCCTCGTCTCTTACTGAAGAACAAGAAGGAAAGATGTCGCCTCAATGGACGCACCAAGATAGAAGGAAATTTCTGACAGAGGTGAAAATTTTTTATTGGGATGACCCATACTTGTTCAAACATTGTTCAGACCAAATTTTTCAGAGATGCGTGCCCGACAGTGAGGTAGGTTGTGTCATTAAATTTTGTTACTCAGAAGCATATGGAGGTCACTTTTCTTCAAAGAAAATAGGTGCGAAAATCTTGCAGTGCGGATTTTATTGGCCCACTTTATTTAAGGACTGCTATACATTTTGCAAAAGTTGTGAAAATTGTCAAAAGACAAATCCAATAAAATCCACAATCAAGACAATTTTGAGAAAATCTTTTGAAATTGGTCAAAAAGTTCTACATTATGATTCTCACCTGCACGTATTCCCTAGAAAATTGAGATCTAGCTGGAGTGGTCCTTTTGTTGTCAAACACGTGTATCCTCATGGGACCGTAGATATTATGAATCCTAGGAATGGTAATGTATTTAAAGTTAATGGACAAAGGCTCAAACCATTTCTGAAAAAACCAAGTTGATGAGTTCTTTGTGTTGCCGGTTAAGTAGCGAATACGGTACTCCGTGACTCTCAAGTTGGTTTGTTTTTCAGTTTTCCAAAATAACTGAATCCTTCTTTTCCTTTAAAATGGATGTCATTCTTTCAAACCTGAGAAAACATTTTCCTTCTCTCCCTCAAAATGCTCTGAAAAAAATCTACAAAGTTCGATGTGAAAGATTGAGACTACTAATGCATAAAGGTATGCCAGAAGATGTACGCTGGATAATTGAAACAAAGGTACGACTAGCAGGTGAGTCTTCAATTTCATTTGACTCATACATGTCAGGTCTTGGAAGAAGTTCGTATTCTAAAAGGAGAAGAGCAAAAAGGTTACAAGTCTATTACAAATGTGGACGATGGAATTGTAACAAGCGATGTCGTACTTTGGGGATGGTTTCCGCAAATAGAGAAGATAAAATTTTCTTCATTAAGAATGGACTGTGTAAGGAGTCATTAGATGATATCTTATTGACTCTTGAGACGCATTCTTATGGATTGGTGCATCGTGAACTTCTTAATTTGTGGAATCTCTTCAAGGATGAAGAAAAACGCTACAGTCTTAGGAATCTGACTCTAAAAGACCCTGTTTGCCAATTTATCAGAAAAATAGATGGGAAACTTATCCTCGACTCATAGAAGGCGTTTAAGCCATTGCTGGACGTGAAACCAGAGGCAGATGTGAGCCATATCCACAATAATCTGTACATATTATCTTCTTCTTCTTCATGTTTTCTTTTCTCTTTAAAAAAAATTCAAAAAAAAGAAGAAAAAGAAAAAAAGAAAAAAAAATGTTTGAACAAGGGCGATCCAGAAGGAGTACCATGGCTTTAATTAGTTATGGAGCCCCAGCCTTTGGCTGACCCGTCACTGACTCGGGTGGACCTTTGCATGCTGGTCTTTAAAAAAAAAAAGTTCATGAGTGTCTACTGCATTGGTGACACGCAGTATAAAGATATGCCACTACTGCACTCATGACGCGCAGTATAAAGATACGCCATGAAAGCTGTACATACAGACAATCCTTTGAGCAGGGTCCTTCAGGGGTTTCTAGACTTCTTTACCCTGATGGTTTTCTTGAAGTCACAAAAAAAAATTCCTTTACCTTTGATCTTTGATCCTGATCCAACAATAACTCAAATAGATTGGTCAGCAGGAGGCAGTGAGGGAAGCAGGATGAAAAGACAGCCAGATTTGACACTTCGTTTAAAGCTTTCCTTTACTTTGGATTTATCATACTTTGTTTTTGTTTAAATTTGTGTCAGTTTTCTCTAACAGTAATATCTTCTACTCATCTATATATTTTAACATTGAGGACAATGTTGTGATCTAACTTGGGGGGAAAGATAGTTTACCCAAAAAAAAAATTTTTTTTGTTTTGTTTGGGAAGTATGATATGATTGTCATGGACTTACTAAACCAATTAGTGATGGCAGAGTAAGGAGTAATTTTACTTCTGAGACGCATCATAATTGGTGGCAGAGTAAGGAGTTTTTTAGGTAGTAATTAATTAGTATTGATTTGTGGAAGTAACAAAGTTTTTGTCTTTTGATTTCCTTTGAAAGATTCAAGCGAATGTACTCTCACATCCTTGGAAGCAATTGAAATTCAGGAATCATAGCATGATTGAATAAATTATCTTCTTTCTTAAATTTCACATGCTTGGTTATGGATGTTGAATTGGTGGATAGAGAATGATAGAAATATGCCTTGTGAGATTTTGAGCCTATTGATGAATGGATTGAATATCTGTACCATTCTCTTCTTTCTTGTATGATTTTCACTCATGGAATTGTTACTCTAGAACTTGCTTTGATTCTTTTTTAGGCTACATTTTCACATACATACATTAATATGATTGAGGCATTTTGAAATAGCTACTTTGACCAAATAGCTATCCTTGTATATTTTCCATTGTGTAACCCCTTTGAACTTATTTGATCATTCCTTGTTTTTAGCTCATTTCGTACCTTCAAAAAAAAAAGAAAAAAAAGAAAAAAAAAAGAGAAAAAACAATATGTTTTTACACAACCTTAGGGAATAAGAGAGCATTGAACTTGTTCTTGAACAAGTGTGGGGGTGTGTGTACAAAATGATTCATTCTTGATTGAGAGTGAAATTCTGTGAGGATCTATCATTCTTGATTCATTCTTTTCAACTGAAGTTTCCTTGCTTGTTGGTTTGAGATGTGAAGAAAAGTTACCTCATTAATGCTTTGATCCCTTGAATTTCTTATTGCTCTTCTTGCTTCATCGAGTCTTTTAGAGTTTTTAGTTTTTGAGTCTGTGTCATTTTTCTTTGTCTCCTAACTTTGTTCTTATGTGTTTTGCCCAGGAGTGCAAAAAGCTAAGTGTGGGGGAATTTGATGATCACAAATTTTATACATTAATAAACCCTCATTTTTAGTCATTTACACTCTCCATGTACTTAATTGATTAAGCCTAGTTATGTTTTGTAAGTTTGGACTCAAATTGGACTTAATTGATTTTTTCAGCACTATTTTGGTCTTACGTTGTTTCTGTATTTCGGCCATATCTTGAGTTCTAAATGTCTGATAATTATGACTTATTCCTTGTAGGAAAGATAAGAGAGAGCTCTACAACTTTGATGAAGAGCTCAAAGTCTCAATCAGACATCTATTAGAGCTAATTGGGCTTGAAATATAGAAGACGAGTTTTGTGTCTGAAAACCTGAATAGTGTACAGTAATCAGAGCATAATTCGAGTTTGGGCTTATAAAATGGGCTGAAAATTTGGAATCTGAAAGTTAAGACCCATATCTACAACTTTCATGTTGAACACAAAACTTGATTCGGGCTCCTTGATGGTGATATTGGGTCTGAAAGTCAAAATAGAGGTGCTGAAACTGGGCCTGAATAGTCTGTAGTAATTGGGTCATATCTTGGGCTGTAGGACGAATTTTTGGGTGATTCTAGAGCCATTGGAAAGCTTAGACAATTTCCTAAAACTTTCATGAAGACCACTTGGCTCAAAAATGACGGAATCAATGAGTTAAGCAATGAATGATTTCATAGACAAAGAATCTCAATAGTCCAACCACTAATTCAATAATCCAACCACCTAACCAATCATCCAACCACTCCACCCACTAATCCACCTTCTCTTAATCATTCTCCCTGTCATTTTGTATCCCTACTCTTCTATAAAAGGCACTTGGTGGGAGGCTTAGTTTGTAAAGTTAAGGTTATGCTTGTTTATTGTTTTCCTTTATTGTAATTTTCTCTTGTTCTAAATTGAAGTCATGTTCATCTTTCTCTTCTTCTCTCTTTCTTTCTTCTTATCCATGAGTAACTAAATCTTCATCTTGCTTGGGTGAAAGAGTGAAGCTTTTGGTAATGAAATAAGGTTAGATTATTTTATTTCTTGTGCTTAAATGATATATTATTAAATGAACATTATATGTGTTGTATTTTGTTTCCAATCAATTTAGAAACCTTCTTTGTTAATGGAGATCTTGATTTATTGTAGACAATAGGATTGGCATAGTGAATGCTTGAACTCATTTACAAATGTTGGTAGATAATTAAAGGAATCATAATATGATTACATATATAATTGAACTTTGAATGTTATATTTTTCGATTGGAACCTCCGTTGTGTGTGGATTTCAATAGAGTTATAAAGAGAAATAATCTTACCTTTAATTTATTACCAAGAGTGGATCTCCTAACCCAAGCAAGCCCTTAAATTCATTTGTGAACTTATTTTATTACTTTTGGTGTTGTGACAAATCCTCTTCTTACCTCAATTAATTTTTCTTCATCAATTCCCTGTGGATCAACCTCGGACTCTCGAGAAATTTACTACTTGAGACAACCTGCACTTGGGTTTGCATCCTTAAATCCCGCAGTCAGACACTATTCCTATTCCTGATCTAGTGTAGAATGTCTTGTATAAGCTATGATGTGCACTTAAGAAAATTATAGCACTTGATTTGAGGCTGATGATATACAGACATGTCTTCTAGATCATTCTCTCCGAGGTTAGTTTTAGCTCCATAGAGTAGGGGTTTAGTCCATTGTACATATGCATAGTTAGTATACATATTGTTGTGGTATAGTCAGTACACATGTTATTTTGATATACGTTCGTTGAAATTATCTATTAATTGATATCATGATTATACCTGTTGTTTCTGTGATGATTCTGTACTTGAATGGTACTATGCGTTATTATTGTTTCTTTGTTTCCATGTTAGTATGTGATGTAGGAGATCTCACCTCTTTGTTATATTGTCCTGTTTGTTCTATGTTTATATTTGATAAAGACTGTGAAGGAGACGAGGCAGGATCGCCTGGGTTTTGTTTGGGGTGATCTTCTGAGTCTTGTGATGGCGTCGAGATGGGATCTTCTCAGTTTCGTGAGGGTACAGTTTCACGGAGCTACTAATGCCTGACGTATTCACTTGGATACAAAGCGTATTGTTTATGTTGGGGATGTGACCCTATCTCTGAATAGGACCTATCATGGTGTCACTACTTTTTCTTTTAATGCTTATGTACATTTGGAGTTCTATATGCCTATTAAAGAGTTGTGGGTGATCGTCATCACACTCCTAGAGAGGACTCTGTAGTGTCATCTGCTGGGACTCTTGTCCGTCGTGACATGCCCCAACTGGGGAATATGTTTCTTGGGGATCCAGAGGAGGATCAAGTGTAGGACCTTTCTCTTAAGGTGTTTGAACTTGGGCCAAATCAAGTTTTTATATGGTAGTTGTACATATGTTTTTGGGTTTGTAAGTTTTATGTTTTATGTTGTCTGTAACGCCCCTTTTTCTAAGAGAAGAGGGAACGTCACACCATAAAGAAAAAAAAACAATATGCGAAAAAATAATTAAATCATAAATTAAGACCCGATTCATTTTTAATATATGGATAAACATCTTAAATTGTAATTGTATACTAATCGGGTATTGAAAATATATATATTTTTTTGTTGTAGTGAGAGAATAATAAAATGTAGTTACATAGATATAAATCAAAGCATGAAAGAAAATCATACATTCACATATTATATATATATATATATATATATATATATATATATATAATTATATCATCATGTATACAAAAAGCAAAAGCTTTACCCACCCCCAAGATGTTTACAAATATACAGCTCATCAAAGTAGCAAAACATCATGCTTCTCAAACAGATATACAAATAGCCATTAGTAGTCACCGACAGTACCAGCCCCCTAAGACTGACAAGAAGGAACCGTAATAGGATCCTCCTTTGGGCCTTCCTCATCAGATGAAATCATCATCGGAGTGACTGAATTTTGAGCAGAGGCTCGAGCGGTGGATAGGAATGAATCCTCCTGTGGTGTGTAATAGAGATCATCCCACAGATTACGGACAAGTAGGTAAAACTCTAAATAAACAAAAGTAGTAAAGTTAAATACAGGTGGGTCATAGCGACCCCAAGCTAATGACACCGTCAAGTCCCCATGATAAATGCAACGATTTGTGCTCAGGTTAATATGCTAACAATCAGGACCTCCGTGAAAGGTCATCCTCGCATATTCCAAAATTCTACGCGGACGAGACAACATCTACGAGCAAGCACTATTCGTAGTCGAGCCAGAAACCAGGGAACTCAGGCATTTCCCCTTCTTCACGAACGTCTTCTCAAAAGCATATAAATAAAACAGAAATATAGAGATACAGGAAAGAGGTGAGACACCCAGCATTCAATACTAATATAGCAGTAAGAAAATAGAATGGCGTAGGATGTCAACATAAGATCACAGTACATATATATATCAGTAGTAATAAGAAAATAATCAATAAAAGGGAAACAATAATAATATCTCAAGCAGTAAGCAGTTCATCAATCAGATAATTATTTCAACAATTAAAAGAGACAATTGAGTAGTTATAGACACTCATGCCAGAAGAAATATGAGACAGATAATGCATAATGTATATGGTACCAAAAATCCTACTCCATGGAGCTAGACATAAACATTCGGAAAGAATGATCAGGGTGTAACACCCACCGTAGGGTATCACATTTATTTTACTTAATTACCAAATTACTCAAATATTTTAAAATATGATTTGTAATGTAAATATAAGTTATAAAATTTATGAAATATTAATAAAATAAACTTAGCAGAATATAAAATCCTAAATAGCATCACAAATAATTTACATCATATACATAAGTCTCAGTACTGACATACTTAAATATTTACAGACATAGTTCTCAAAAGTATTTGAACATTATTTAAACTAACATACTTGCCTAAGTATAACTAGACAACAGAACCCTCAAATGGGTCCTCCTCAGATTCCTCAGCAGGCAGGAATCCAACTTGACACAAAGTCCTACGGACCGGTGCCCATGTAGACGACACTATATTGATCTACGTTGGGACGTGGTACCTACCACCCCAATACTGCCTAATCGACAGCGAAAATTCTACATGTACATAAATAGTGACAGAAAAGAACGGATCTCCATGAAATATCCTACTCATGTGGACTGTCAAATGTCCCTGATATATTAGTCCCTCCTCATTGGGACTAATCCTCTAAGCACCAGCTCCACCATGGAACTGTAGTCTCACAATCCAAAGAAACTCGACTGGGTTGCCATCTAATCAGAACTCAGCTTCCTCAGTAGGAATCTGTTCCTCTTCACCTTCTTGCTCGGTACCCCGCTCAGTGTCTTTACTAAATATAAATACAATACAAGAATAAGCATACAAAGAGGTGAGATCACCTACACCATTAGCAACACAGAGATAATATAGACAATACATCATACAGATATATCATACAATGATACATATATAATACACAATAACATGATCATTTCATTTAACACTCATCCACATTTGACAGATACTATCTCATTAAGTATTCAGACATGTCCAAGTTATGCATATGCTCACTGACTCATTTTCTTACTCTATAGAGCTAAACTCAGGTTGGAGAGATTGATCCAAAAGATCTGTTTATACCAACATGCATCAGACCATGTGCCACAATTCTCATAAGTGTTTGCACATCTAGCATATACACGACAGTCTTTACCAGATCTTGATTAAGAATAGTGTCTCGGTCCAGATCATTGGTGTGTTGCATCGGTCTAATCCATGATATAGAAGAGCTACCAACTGCTCATTGTGAACAACCTGCACCCCAACGCCCCCAAGGTCAACAAGTGACTTACACTACGCATATTGCACCCACTCAAGAGGTGTAAGTCTCTCCTAGGCAATTAGCCTTTTCCAGTCCATCGGACCTTTCCAATACATGTTTAATGCACCAAAGCCAATCACAGGCAAAACTCGTCATTTCTCATACAGGGTCCATACATTGGTCCAACAGTAATCCTATTGTATATTCAATCGCGTAATCACATTATCACGTTTTCTCAATCGTGCAACACTTTTGTCGTGTTTTTCCAATCGTATAGCGATTTTCTATCGTTTTCTCAATCGCGTAAAAATATTCCATCCTTTTTCAATAGCGTAGCGATTTTTTGACGTTTTTGAAATCGCGTAGCTTAAAAATCACATTTTTAAGTTACGAAAAACATTTTTCACCATTTTTCCACTACGTAAAATATTTCTTAACCTTCTAAATTTCATTTTGACTTTTCTAAAATTTCATATCATTTCTTGCTTTACTTTTCCATATTTTCTTACTTAAAATTTCCTAACACGCTAAAAAACCCAATGAGTGAGCTATACGTTAGTAAATTTCAAATTACCAACGTAATCACCATAATTCTTAAATCAATTCTAAAAATCAGTCCTCTTTAAAATAAGTTGAGGTTCAAACACTTTCAACCTCTCTTTTCCTTTCATAAATGAAATTTTCATCTCTCAAGTGACAAAGTATTTATCTTCCATTTCTTAAATCCTTTTATTAATTTCTTGTACTAAACCAATTAACTTTTCATTTCTAAATCAAAATTTTATATAAAGTAAAACCATTTTCAAACTCATCAAAATCGTAACTACATGGTCATTGGAACCATCATATCTTTTCTTTTCCTTTTCCTTCTAATCATTCAATTTTATCATTCATGAAAATCTTAATTTGGAAACACCTATTTTGAGGTGTTGAGGCCGTGAGCCTCTTGGTCATTAAAACCAAAATTATTTTCCTTGTTCACCATTATCATAGCATACATAATATGTTCACATCATATCTATCATAAGCATACCATAAACAAAGCAATAAACCATACAAAGCATACAAGACATAAACAAATAAATCAAAACACATAAACACTCAAAAATAATTACACAACCATGAATAATGAACCCTCACATGGATTCACCATCCTTCACAAACAAATACATCTCTCACCACCATACTTGGTTGGCGAGATAAATCTCCCTCTTACCTTTAAGAGGAGACAAATCCTTCAAGTTTTCCCTCCTATGTTTTTCGTGAAGTTCCTTAGAAAACCCTAAAAATCTTAAACAAATTTTAAAATCAACAACAAGTTTAGAAATAGGTAAACCATGGATCAATCATGGCTTAGAAAATCAAAACTAAAAGATTGGGTCAAGAAATAAGAAGTTTACCCTTTTTTGTAGAAACTTTAAGCTTGGATTTCAAGCTCAAGATGGATGATTTTGTGAAAACTCACAACTAGAGATGTTCTTAGAATATGGTTTAGGTTTAGGAAATGATATTGGATAGAATTATAGGTGAGTAGAAGTTGTCAAATGGTGTGGCTGCCGAGAGCTCTCCAAAGAACAACAATGGAGTTCTTGATTTTTGTAAAAGAAAGATTTGAGAGAATAGGCTTTCTTAGACTTGGTGAAGATGAAGAATGAAGTGAAAACACTTAGTTTCACTTAGTGATAGTCGTGGAGCTCACCAAAGGAGGCGGCCACTTTCTTTGACTCTCCAAGACTCCATTCTAGCCTTAGCTTACATCAAAGGTTCTCATGCAAAGCTTCTCCCCTAAGCTTGCTCCTAATTTGCTTAATCAAGCCTTAGTCACATGTTCATGAAGGTTCTAACCTAATGGTGGTCATAGGATGCTAACTAAGTTACTAATCCCATTTAGTTTCTATGTACACTTAAGCTAACTTAGTTAGGATAATTAGTTACCTTGCTAACTAAATAGTTTTCGATGCTTGAATCAAATATTTAGAAAACCCTAGACTCCACCAAAACCGTGTGGCACTTAGTGAACTAACTAGGTTTGGTTCTTTTTTCCACATAAACTTAAGCTTAAATCTAGTTAGGTTTTCCTAATTCTATCAAGCTAACTTAGTTAAGCTTTCTAGTTACATTACTAACTAGTTAGTTACCTTGATGTTAGTCATCCATTCTTGAACATTGTAGAAACTTCTTGTAACTAGAAACCCTAAGGAATAACAAACTAAGTTTCCATCCTATTTGGTTACTACATAGAACATAAACTAACCTAGTTAAGTTATTTAGTTACCAAGTAACTAGTCCAACGACTTAATTTGACTATATCTCATTGGTTTAGAAAGTCCTAGCCACTAATGTTGACTAGTTTATATTGGTTTAGAGCTTTTCAAGTCAGAAACGTTGACTTGATTCCTATTGGTCCATTATCAGTAAGTCTCAAGACTTTACCAGTTCCTATTGTTCACTACACAGAGACTACTACTCATAAGTCAGTAGGTATCGTCCATTGGATAATAAAATAATAATAAAAATATAAAATATTTTTATTCTACAGATAAATTCTAAAAATTAAAAGATTAGGATACGCATCTCTCGGAATTGGATTTAGTAAGATCCCCCTGCTTCGAAAAAATGCGTAAAGATTTTCCCTGGTCAAAAAATTATTATTTTACTGACACGGAGCAAATCTCTCAAAACAATCAAATACAATCACGAAATAATCAAAATAATTTTATAACACTCAGAAATCACAAAATAGTACAATTTCATTGTTATTGTGATAATGGCTAAATTTTCGGGATGTTACACAGGGAGTCAAGCTTGTATCTCGTCAGCCTATAAATAAAGTGCTTATCAGAAAAATAATATTTTGCGCAACATGGCTTATACATGGCACTCTCAACAAGATCGCAATATAGGACAATGTCTCGGTCCGAATCGTCAATGTATTTGCATCGGTCTATCCCACGGCCCCAGTGAAGCTACCATTGTCTATTGTGAGACACCCGCACCCCAACGCCCCCAAGGCCAACAATATAACCTACACTTAGTCTACTCGCACCCGCACTAAGGTGTAATTCAATCTCCTAGGCATGCACCGCCTTGACAATAGAGTCCAACGAACTTTCACAAATGCATGATGACTCAATGCATATCATGTATATTCATCAATAATATACTTCTCATGAAACATACCATAATTTTGGTCAAATTAAACATCAACAAGTCTTTGGTCCCACACATGGACTCACAATAGCATATAATTAATTCTCAATAGCAACATACATTTATGAGGTTCAACACAAACCACAATTTCATTTTATGAATCCAAAATTCCTAATTACCTAAGTCTTGATTAATTACACAAGTCTAGGTCAAATAGACCCTTGAGACTGTAACCTCTCAAAAACAAAATCCAACCATTTTTCTTTCATCGCATTATTGATTTCATAACTCTAAATTGCTTAAGTCCAAAGGTTGCACAAAAGCACCACTTGGACCCTAAAAATTCCCTAGAGGCCGTGAGCCTCCCAAGAGCATGAAAACCCAATTTTTCCATTACATACATCAATCCTTTATTACCTAATTACCTAAGTTTCATTTTATGCAAAAATCAAACTCTAACCCCCAAAATATAGTTCAAAACCGTGACCTCCCCAAAGGGTAGGAAGACCTATATTTTTCCATTCATCCAATCCAAGCAATCCAACATCATCAAGGCATTCAAAACAACCAACATTTTCATATAAATCAAATATACACAAAAGCATGAAAAAAAACAAGCATACAAAGTGAGCAATCCATTATGGATTCCTCCATCAACAACCACTCAAAGTTCTCCCACCACCAATAAAGGTTGAAGTGAGTAAATCTCCCTCTTACCTAAAGGAAGAACACCAAAATCACCCCTTGAAGTGCTTGTGAGATTTTTGTCCAAAGCTCCACCAAACCCTAAGAATCATAACTCAAAGAATCAACACCAATAGCTTGAAAAAGAAAGGATCTATGGCCATGAAAATGACCATAGAAATGAAAAAGAAGAAGAGAAAGTAAGGAATCAAAGGTTTACCTTAAAAGCTTCAAGCTTTGTTCTTGAAGAAAAGTGAAGAAGATGATAGATTTGGAAGATAATCACTAAAGAGAAAAGGTTTAGAATGAGAAGAGGAGTGTAGAAATGGTGGTAGTGTAGCAAACAAATGGAGATGGCCACTTAGATAGGGTTGCTGCCGTGGAGAAGAGAAAAGGAAGAAGAAGAAGAAGAGAGAAAATGTGAGAAGAGGAAATGAAGAGAAAAAGGGTAATAGCTTTTGTGAATTAGAATTTTGGAGTAAAAATGATAAGGAAAAGCTAAAAAAATTTTGGCTCCCCAAAGGCCCTAAGTTGCGGCACACAAGAGAGAAGGAGAGGGAGAGATTGACTTTTCTTGCAAGTTTTGGGCATTTTGGTCATTTTTGGTCAAAGCTTCCATGAGAAGCTTTGATTAAAATACATTACTTTTGAATTAAAAGTGATTTGATTTGACATAAAGTTAATTTTTTTTTGATAAGATAAGATTTCTACTACAAGCTATTATCTAATGGACAATGGTCACAGTTGACAGAAGTCAGTGTTAATTGTCCAACAGATAATAAAATACACAGTGATTTTTATTTATCAAATAAAAATTTCAAAAAATATGAAACCTCATAAACCGTGTCCAGCCTCGGGTTTAGTAAGATCCCCCGTCGACGTTTCCACAGATCAAGGTCCTCGAGGAAAATATCTCATTTCCCTGG
This sequence comes from Ormosia emarginata, assembly GCA_029884605.1. Taxonomy (NCBI): domain Eukaryota; kingdom Viridiplantae; phylum Streptophyta; class Magnoliopsida; order Fabales; family Fabaceae; genus Ormosia; species Ormosia emarginata. The sequence goes on along the minus strand of JAQQTP010000074.1, from coordinate 16,076,547 downwards.
CTCCGCTCAGTGTGCATGCAAAACGAGGAATAATATTAAAATATTCCACGTTCTCAGAAAAATCCAGAAAAATTCATAAAAATCACAAATATTATAAAACGACTATTTATCATGAAATAAACAAATTTTTGGGTGTTACATTGTCCATACTCTATGTTATGTATATATGTATTATGTGTATTATTCAGTTTGCTATGTTTTATGTTCTCTTTATTTTTGCTAAGTTTATGTTATCAGCAAAAAAAAAATTTGAAAACCTGTAAATTACATGATTAAATCTTTTATAACTTGTTTTTAATTTTAAAGTTTAGTCTGAAATGTAACCCCCAGCGAAGGGTGTTACATTAGTTAGTATCAGAGCCCAAGTTCGAGTCTTTTATATTTGTGGTTAGGTCTTTCTTGTTTATGTTGTTTGTTCTCTGTGTTTGTTTTCCGAAAGGAGACAATATTGTTTGAAAGGGTTACATTTGGTTTTCATTGTATTTGTATTAATCTGACTTCGAAGAAAAGCAATGGCTCGCGGTAGAGGTACACAAGTGGACACGGGATGTGACAATGATAATATGGTCGCAGCTGTAGAAGCAATGCAGAGAATGACTGATGTAATAGTACAACAAAATCAAAAGGCTGCTTAGCAGTAGGTAGTGACAGCCAATGCTCAGAATTTGTTGGAGTTTCATCGCAATTGTAACACCTACCATAGGGTGCCACATTTATGTTATTTAATTACCAAATTACCCTCAAGTTCATAAATTGTGATGTTATACATCATTACACATAATTTATATCATTATACATTACAGAAGTACTGTCGAAAATATTTATATATAGACCAAGTTCTTAAAAGTAGTTAGACATTATTTAAAAACTAACACACTTACCCAAGCATAAACTAAATAGCAGAACCCTCAGACAAGTCCTCCTCAGACTCCTCAGCTGGTAGGAATCCGACTTGACGCGAAGTCCTATGGACATGTGTCTGAGCAGACGACACGATACTAATCTCTGTTGGGACATAATACCTAACATCCCAATACTGCCTAATTGATAGCGGAAATTCAACATGTACATAAATAGTTACGAAAAAGAACGGATCTCTACGAAACTCTTGGCTCATATTGGCCGTCAAATTTCCCTGATATATTAGTCCCCTCTCATCAGGACTAGTCCTCCATGCTCCAGCTCCACCGTGGAACTGTAGTCTCACGTACCCAAAGAAACTAGGTCTTCATGTCATCTTATCAAAACTCCGTTTCTTCCACAGGAACCTGCTCTTCTTCACCCTTTTGTTCTATGCCTTGCACAGCGTCTTTTCAAAAATAATTACAGTACAAAATAGACATACAAAGAGGTGAGATCACCTACGCCAATACCAATATGGTAGCACAGAGATAACATAACCAGCATACCATATAGATACATTATACCATAATTACAATCATGCCATCAACATTATTTATCATAACAGATACAATAAATAATAATTACCATCATGCCATTAACATTATTATCATCATCATCATCATCCAAGTATTTCTCAACAGAACAATTGTCATAGCCAATATTCCTCAATTAATATATCATACAGATATAAATGCTCAGATTTATACATGCGCACATAGACTCAATTTCTTACTCCATGGAGCTAATACTCAGTTCAGAGAAATTGATCCGAAAGATTTGTCTGAACCAATATGCCTCAGACCACGTGCCACATTTCTCATATGTGTTTGCACATCTAGCATATACACGACAGTCTTTACTAGATCTTGATTAAGAATAGTGTCTCTGTCAGGATCATGGTGCGTTGCATCGGTCTAACTTACGGGAAGAAGAGCTACCAACCGCCCATGTAAGCAACTCGCACCCCGATGCCCCCAAGGTCAACAAGTGACTTACACTACGTATATCACACTCACTCAAGAGGTGTACGTCTCTCCTAAGCAAATAGCCTCATACAGTCCATCGGACCTTTCCAATGCATGTTCAATGCACCAATGCCAATCATAGGCAAAATTCATATACAGTGTCCATACACTAGTTCATGCATATAAAATGCACCAATGCCAATCACAGGCAAAATTCATCATTTTTCAATCACGTAATGATTTTTCAACAATATCTCAATCACGTAAAAATATTTAAATGTTTTTCAATCACATAGTGATTTTTCAACAACATCTCAATCGTGTAAAAATGTTTCAACGCCTTCCAAATCACGTAAAAATATTTTAACGTTTTTCAAATCGCGTAGCTTAAAAATTACGTTTTTAAGTTACGTAAATCATTTTTTACCATTTTTCAACTTCGAAAAATGTTTCTCAACCTTCAAAATTTTCATTTCAACCTTTCTTAAAATAATATGACTCCTCACATTATTTTCCACATTTTCTTACTCAAGAAAATCCTTTTCACAATATATTTCATAATTTCACCATTTTGTTGAATTAAATCAATGTTTCCAACTTTAAAATTTACTAACGCTCTCCAAAACCCAAAGGATGAGTTACATGTTAGAAAATCCCAATTCACCAATGTATTCTTTATAATTTAAAATCAATTCTAAAAATCAATCCTTTTAAAATAATTTGAGGTTCAAACACTTTCAACCTCTCTTTTGCATTCATATACGAAAATTCTATTTCCTCAAGTGATAAAACACTTTGATTCCCTTTCCAAAATTCTTGTACTAAATCAATTATATTTCCAATTTGAAAATCACTTTGTTTCATAAAATCAAGGCATTTACAAGCCGTCAAAACCGTGGATATGGCCATTGAAACCATCTTATATATTTTTTTTTCTGCTAAATCAACTAAGTTCCATTCTTGATTTTACACATACCAAACCATTAAAATTCCTTCACGAAACCGTGATACTTTATTCTTTGGAAACAAACCCTTTGTTTATTTTCTTTGCTTCTCTAAACATCTAATTTTATCATTCATGAAAATATTAATTTGTGAACACCTATTTTGAGGTGTAGAGGCCGAAATCCTCATGGTCTTTGGAACCAAAAATTGTTTTCCTTTCCAATAATTTTTATGGCATACATCACATATAATCAACATATTATATTTCAAGCATACCATAAAAGCAATAAAAATCATACTAAACATGCAAGCATAAATAAATCATGTAAAGCACATCTAGCATAAGCAAATAATCAAAACACATAAACACCCACAAATAATTACATGACCATGGATTTGAATCCTCATATGGATTCACCATCCATCAAATATAAAATCATCTCTCACCACCATACTTGGTTGGTGAGATGGATCTCCCTCTTACCTCTTGAAAAACCTCAAAGACTCCTTGTTTTGCTTATTTTTCCAAGTCCTTCACCACCAAAAACTTCTCAAATACAAAACCAAACACAAGTATGTTAGTATATTAAGCTTGAACTAGGGGAACCATGAATCAAACATGGCTTAGAACATGAAAAATAACATAAGAAATGAAGTTTTCCTTGCACTTCACCTCAAAAACCCTAGAACTTGCTCTTAGAAAAACTCCTTGAAGATGAAAGATTTAGAACTTGGTGTGAACTACAAAGTGTCTTAGAATGAGATAGAGATTCAAGAAATATGATTGTTTGAAATTAAAGAGGGATGGAAGGTAAGATTAGAGTGCTTGGCCGAAACTTGTATGGAGAGAATGGAGAGAAAATTTTTGGTGGAGTCTTGACTTTTTGGAGGAGACAAAGATGAATTATGATAGCAATAATATGGTCTTCAAACCTATCCATGCTCTTAAGCTTCACAAAACCGTCCCCCCCTCTTCATGCTCTCCAAATTTGTGACAAATTTCACTAGCCATTATTTGAAGCATTCCTAACCATTAATTAGTTCAATGGTTAGGATTAAGGTAGATTCTAGGTATAGCCTTTAGATTAGAAGACTTAATCTAGGCCATTGGATCTTTCTCCTTGAAATTCTAGTCATTAGATGTGCCTCCAAAATGAAAGGTCAAGATCACTCCTTCAAACTTTACATCCAATGGTCATAAATGGTCCTTGTCACTTTTTAAGACCAAATCACCACCCTTGATTAAATCAATGGTGGATCTCCAACACTTTTTAAGACTAAATCTCCACCCTTGATTAAATCAATGGTGGATCTCCAAACCACCAAGGTTGACTAATTAGTATAATATTTATTTTTATTTGCTATTACCCCACAAATAATTTTTTTACTGTATTTTTATTGCCCAATAATTAAATATAGTACCAAACACAGTAAAATAAAATTTCAAAAACTGTTTTCGGATTCAGGTTTAGTAAGATCTCCCGTCTCCGTCTCAATAGTACGAATTTTTCGAGCTGCAGAAAAATTTTCACTTTTCAGGACCCACCTGGGCCCACAGACAGCCCACGGATAACGCTAAAATAATAAGAGTAATATAAAAATTTCATGATCACCCACCAAATCACAAAAATTAGAAAATTCATGAATATCAAATCAGATTACGTAAAATAATTAAGACTTAATAGTAATAATTAAATTAAGTAAAATTTTTCACGGCCCGAAAATTATTATTTTCCTGACATAGAGTAAATCAGACAAAATGATCAAATGTACTGATAGAATATTCAAAATAATTTTATAATACACAGAAATTACTAAACAAGTAAATTCTATTAACTGTCAAAATTATTGTCAACTAGTTAGGAAGTTTAGGGTGTTACAATACTCCCCCTCTTAAAAGAAGTTTCGTCCTCGAAACTTGATAAACTTGACTTCACATCCTCAGAATAAATACGAATATTGTTCCTTTATCTTTTCTTTCAGTTCCTATGTAGCTTCACCGCTTACATCGTTCCAAACGATTTTAACCAATGAAATTTCGTTAACTCGAAGTTGTTTTGTCCTTCGATCCTCAATCTTGACTGGAAACGTTTCATAGGTTAAATTCTCCTTTAGCTGTACTGTATCTGGTTCGATAACATGGGTAGGATCAGGAATATATTTCTATAATTATGATACGTGAAATACATTGTGAAGATTTGATAACAATGGTGGTAATGCAATCTGGTGAGCTACCAGTCCTATCCGACATAAAATCTGATACGGCCCGATAAACTTTGGAGTGAGCTTCCTAGACTTAAGCACTCGTCCAACTCCAGTCATAGGTGTCACTCGAAGAAATACATGGTCACCTTCTTCAAACTCAAGCGATTTTCTTCTTTTATCAACATAACTCTTTTGCCGAGTTTGAGTCATTCTCATCTTGTCTTGAATCATCTTCACTTTCTCAGTTGGCTGTTGAACAAATTATGGTTCTACCATAGCACTTTCACCATCGTGATACCAACACAATGGTGTTCTGCAGCGTCTCCCATACAATGCCTCATAGGGTGCCATCCCTATGCTCGAATGAAAACTGTTATTGTACGTGAACTCTACCGATGGCAAAAAATCATCCCAACAACCAATTTCTTCTAGAACACAAACTCTCAACAAGTCTTCTAACGACTGAATTGTTCTTTCTGACTGACCATCAGTCTGTGGATGGTAAGTAGAACTCAAACGTAACTTTGTTCCCATCGCTTCTTGCAAACTATTCCAAAATCTTGATGTAAACCTTGGATCTCGATCCGAAATAATACTAGATGGCACACCATGAAGTCTAACAATTTCATTGATGTACACTTGGGCCAACTTTTCCATTGAGTACTTAATATTAATCGGCAAAAAGTATGCCGACTTTGTAAGCCGATCAACAATTACCCAAATAGAATTGTGACCTTTCCGAGTTTTTGGTAGTCCTATTACAAAATCCATTGCTATGTCATCCCATTTCCATTCAGGAATAGGCAAAGGTTGCAACATTCCCGAAGGTCTTTGGTGTTCCACCTTAACCTTTTGACAGACTAGACAAGATGATACATACTCAGCGACATCCTTTTTCATTCCTTGCCACCAATATAATTGTTTTAAATCCTGGTATATCTTTGTGGCTCCTAGATGCATACTCAACTTACTTCTATGAGCTTCATCCAAAATCAATTTCCTAAGTTCTGGATCATTTGGCACACAAACCCTTCCTTTAAACTTCAAAATTCCATTAGCACCTTCGCTAAATTCCAACACCGCACCTTGGCTCATTGCTTCTTTTGCTTCTTGCAAATACTGGTCACTGTTCTATCCATCTCGTATTTTATCCATCAAATCATTTGAAATGGTGATCATGTTTAAACGCATTCTCCTTGGCATTAATTTCACAGACAAATGCATATCCTGAATTTCCTCTATTAATTCCTTCTCCTTAATCATCATAACAGAAGCACTAAGCATTTTCCTACTCAAAGCATCCGCTACGACATTCGCTTTTTTGGGATGATATTGTAACTGAAAGTCATAATCCTTCCGAAACTCTAGCCAATGCCTTTGTCTCATGTTCAACTCTTTTTGGTCATACAAGTACTTCAAACTTTTATGATCACTAAAAACAGTGAACGTTGCTCTATAGAGAAAATGTCTCCACACTTTCAACGCAAACACTACAGCTACTATCTCCAAATCATGAGTCGGATAATTCCTCTCATGATTTTTCAATTGTCTTGAAGCATAAGCCACCACTTTACTCTTCTGCATAAGTACACAACCTAATCCTTGGTACGAAGCATCACAATATACATCAAAAGGTTCGTTCGGATCAAGTAGAATCAAAACTGGTGAAGTAGTCAATCGTCTTTTCAACTCTTGAAAACTTTCTTCGCATGCATCAGTTCACACGAACGGTTGATTGTTCTGGGTAAGTTGGGTAAGAGGTCCTACTATCTTCGAAAACCCCTTAATTAAACCATCGATAGTAACTAGCTAATCCGTCAAAACTATGGATTTCTGATACAGTCTTCGGTCTTTCCCATTCCAAAACTGTCTCCACCTTTGAAAAATCAACTTCAATTCCGTCCTCCGATATTACGTGTCCTAAAAATTGAACATCGCTTAACCAAAATTCATATTTGGGCAACTTGACATACAACTTATTCTCCTTCAAAATCTGGAGAACCACTCTGAGATGTTCAACATGTTCCTCCTGACTTCGAGAATAAATCAAAATGTCATCTATAAAGACAACAACAAACTTATCCAAGTACGTACGGAAAATTCTGTTCATAGAGTCCATGAATATGGCCAGTGCATTTGTCACACCAAACGACATCACTAGATATTCATAATGCCCATAACGAGTCCGAAATGCAGTTTTGGGAATATCATCCACTTCACACGAATCTGGTGATAACCAGATCATAAATCAATTTTGGAAAATATTGCGGCTCGTCGCAATTGATCCATCAGATCATCAATTCTTGGAAGTGGATATTTATTCTTAATCGTAATCTTGTTCAATTATCAGTAGTCTATACATAGACGAGATGTTCCATCCTTCTTCTTTACCAACAATACTGGAGCTCCCCATGGTGACACACTAGGTCTCACAAATTGTTTCTCCAACAAATCATCCAGCTGTTTCTTAAGCTCTGCCAACTCTACCGGCGACATCTGATAGGGCGCAATAGATATAGGTCTTGCTCCAGGTACTAAATCAATAGCAAACTCAATTTCTATTTCTGGCGGTAGTCCAGGTATATCTTCAAGAAATATTTCAGGAAATTCATTGACCACGAAAATATCTTTCAAGACATCTTCACATTGAACCTCCAAAGAAGACAACAATAAATACCCATGATCTCCTTCCTTCAGACAAACTTCTACTTGAGTTGCCGTTAGGAATCTAGGATCCTTAGCCTCAGGAAATACTAATGTCTTATTTGAACAATCAATTAGGATATGGTTAGAAGATAACCAATCCATTCCTAAGATTACATTAATCTTGGAAAGAGGCAAACATATCAAATCCACATGAAAGATTCTATCCCTAACACATATAGGGCAATTCAAACATACTTTTGTAGTTATCACAGGCTTATCAGTAGGAGTAGCAACACTCAAATCATATGGCAATGGAGTCACAGTCAAACCCAAATGCTTCACATAATCACATGTAATGAAAGAATATGTTGCTCCTGAATCATAGAGTACGGTTAAAGGATTACCTTTAATAGCACACTCCTCCATGATTAAGTCCTCAGATTTCGTAGCTTCTTCGCCGTTCATGGTATACACTCGACCACCCACCTGTGGCCTTGCAGTACGAACACTTCCCACAGAAGGTTTCTTCTTAATCTGATCACAATCCCTGGATAAATGTCCAGGTTTTTCACATCTATAACAAATAATTCCTTTATACTGACAATCCTTGGTCAGATGGTCCTTCCCACACTTGAAACATTTATACGTAGGAGTTCCAGCTTGACTTGCCTTACTGCCACAAAAACTTCCTCCAACAAATTGCTGCCGGTTCTGATTTCCTATCGATTTTACATACGGTTTCGGCTGAAAACAGTTTCCTCCACTACTCTTTCCTCTTTGGAATCTTGTAGGTCCAAAGTTCTTGTTTCTCGCCGCCCATTGAAGATCAATCTCCTCAACCTTACGGCACTTGTCCAACAATTCTGGAAACTGTTCAATTCCCAGGGTTGCTATAGCTCGCTTAATGTCAAGATTCAATCCTTCCTCAAATTTTCTACACTTCCAATCTTCATCTGGGTGCATCTGGAAATACCTCGAAAACTTAGATAAGCTTTCGCACTTTGTAGCATACTCACTAATAGACATCACCCCTTGCCTTAAACTAAGGAATTCCATCTCCTTAGCGTGACGAACACTTGCTGGAAAATACTTTCCCATAAACTTCTGCCTAAAGAGCTGCCATGTCACCACTCTTCCTTCAGCTTCTAACAATCTTCGGGCTCCTGCCCACCAATTTTCTCCATCTCCGACTAACATAAAAGTCGCAAAAGTAAGCTTTCGCTCATCAGTACAACCCATACCTTCAAAGATTTTCTCTAATTCCTTGATCCACAGATCAACTTTGTCTGGGTCAAATTCTCCTCGAAACTTCGGTGGATTATTCTTACGGAATTCAGACAAACTGTGAGCATCCTCAGTTGCCCTTTGGTTTTGCTGTACCTCAACATCAGCCATCTATTGCATCGCTGCGATAGTTGCAGCCATGTTCTGGTTATCATTACTAACATTTTCCATTCCAGCTCTAGTATTGACACATCCTCATCCTCGTCCTGCCATTACTTTTCTCTACTCAAACTGAACAACACAAGAAAGTAAGGTCAATCTTGAAACAATATTGTTTCTTTTCAGAAAACAATAAGAGAGAATCACACAACACAAACAAGACAGACCTAACCACAAACCCAAAAGACTCTAACTTGGGCTCTGATACCAACTAATGTAACACCCACCATAGGGTGCCATGTTTATGTTACTTAATTACCAAATTAGCCTCAAGTTCATAAATTGTGATGTTATAATAAAAATAGGAGTTGTAAAATTTCATAATAACAATAAGATAAACTTAGCGAAAAATAAAATATCATATATCATCACACATAATTTACATCATTATACATTACAGAAGTACTGTCGAAATTATTTGTATACAGACCAAGTTCTCGAAAGTAGTTAGACATTATTTAAAAACTAACACACTTGCCCAAGCATAAACTAAATAGCAGAACCCTCAGACGGGTCCTCCTCAGACTCCTCAGCTGGTAGGAATCCGACTTGATGTGAAGTCCTGTGAACAGGTGTCCGAGCATATGACACAATACTAATCTCCGTTGGGACATAATACATAGCATCCCAATACTGCCTGATTGACAGTGAAAATTCGACATGTACATAAATAGTTACAAAAAAGAACGGATCTCTACGAAACTCTCGGGTTATATTGACCATCAGATTTCCCTGATATATTAGTCCCCTCTCATCGGGACTAGTCTTCCATGCTCCAACTCCACCGTGGAACTGTAGTCTCATGTACCCAAAGAAACTAGGTCTTGATGTCATCTTATCAAAACTCCATTTCTTCCATAGGTACCTGCTTTTCTTCATGCTCTTGTTCTATGCTTGCTCAGCATCTTTTCAAAAATAATTACAGTACAAAATAGACATACAAAGAGGTGAGATCACCTACGCCAATACCAACATGATAGCACAGAGATAACACAACAAGCATGCCATACAGATACATCATACCATAATTATAATCATGTCATCAACATTATTTATCATAACAGATACAATAAATAATAATTACCATCATGCCATTAACATTATTATCATCATCATCATCCAAGTATTTCTCAACAGAACAATTGTCATAGCCAATATTCCTCAATTAATATATCATACAGATATAAATGCTCAGATTTATGCATGCGCACATAGACTCAATTTCCTACTCCATGGAGCTAATACTCAGTTCGGAGAAATTGATCCGAAAGATCTGTTTGTACCAACATACCTCAGACCACGTGCCACATTTCTCATATGTGTTTGCACATCTAGTATATACACGACAATCTTTACTAGATCTTGATTAAGAATAGTGTCTCGGTCAGGATCATCGGTGCGTTGCATCGGTCTAACTTACGGGAAGAAGAGCTACTAACCGCCCATGTAAGTAACCCGCACCCCGATGCCCCCAAGGTCAACAAGTGACTTACACTACGCATATCACACCCACTCAAGAGGTGTACGTCTCTCCTAGGCAAATAGCCTCATACAGTCCATCGGACCTTTCCAATACATGTTCAATGCACCAATGCCAATCATAGGCAAAATTCATATACAGTGTCCATACACTAGTTCATAAATATAAAATGCACCAATGCTAATCACAGGCAAAATTCATCATTTTTCAATCATGTAATGATTTTTCAACAATATCTCAATCACGTAAAAATATTTAAACGTTTTTCAATCACGTAGTGATTTTTCAACAATATCTCAATCGCGCAAAAATGTTTAAACGCCTTCCAAATTGCGTAGAAATATTTTAACGTTTTTCAAATCGTGTAGCTTAAAAATTACGTTTTTAAGTTATATAAATCATTTTTTACCATTTTTCAACTTCGAAAAATATTTCTCAACCTTAAAAAATTCCATTTCAAACTTTCTTAAAATAATATGACTCCTCACATTATTTTTCACATTTTCTTACTCAAGAAAATCTTTTTCGCAATATATTTCATAATTTCACCATTTCGTTGAATTAAATCAATGTTTCCAACTATAAAATTTACTAACGCTCTCCAAAACCCAAAGGATGAGTTACACGTTAGAAAATCCCAAGTCACTAACATATTCTTTATAATTTAAAATCAATTCTAAAAATCAATCCTTTTAAAATAATTTGAGGTTCAAATACTTTCAACCTCTCTTTTGCATTCATATACGAAAATTCTATTTTTTCAAGTGATAAAACACTTTGATTCCCTTTCCAAAATTCTTGTACTAAATCAATTATATTTCCACTTTGAAAATCACTTTGTTTCATAAAATCAAGGCATTTACAAGCCTTCAAAACCGTGGACATGGCCATTGAAACCATCTTATATATTTTTCTTTCTTCTAAATCAACTAAGTTCCATTCTTGAATTTACACAAACCAAACCATTAAAATTCCATCACAAAACCATGACACTTTATTCTCTGGAAACAAACCCTTTGTTTATTTTCTTTGCTTCTCTAAACATCTAATTTTATCATTCATAAAAATATTAATTTGTGAACACATATTTTGAGGTGTGGAGGCCGAAATCCTCAGGGTCTTTGGAACCAAAAATTGTTTTCCTTTCCAATAATTTTTATGGCATACATCACATATAATCAACATATTATATTTCAAGCATACCATAAAAGCAATAAAAATCATACTAAACATGCAAGCATAAATAAATCATGCAAAGCACATCAAGCATAAGCAAATAATCAAAACACATAAACACCCATAAATAATTACATGACCATGGATATGAATCCTCACATGGATTCACCATCCATCAAATATAAAATCATCTCTCACCACCATACTTAGTTGGTGAGATGGATCTCCCTCTTACCTCTTGAAGAACCTCAAAGACTCCTTGTTTTGGTTATTTTTCCAAGTCCTTCACTACCAAAAACTTCTCAAATACAAAACAAAACACAAGTATGTTAGTATATTAGGCTTGAACTAGGGGAACCACGGATCAAACATAGCTTAGAACATGAAAAAGAAGAAAAGAAATGAAGTTTTCCTTACACTTCACCTCAAAAACTCTAGAACTTGCTCTTGGAAAAACTCCTTGAAGATGAAAGATTTAGAACTTGGTGTAAACTACAAAGTGTCTTAGAATGAGGTAGAGATTCAAGAAATATAGTTGTTTGAAATTAAAGAGGGATGGAATGTAAGATTAGAGTGCTTGGCCAAAACTTGCATGGAGAGAATGGAGAGAAAATTTTTGGTGAAGTCTTGACTTTTTGGAGGAGACAAAGATGAATTATGATAGCAATAATATGGTCTTCAAACCTATCCATGCTCTTAAGCTTCACAAAATCGTCCCCCCTCTTCAAGCACTCCAAATTTGTGACAAATTTCACTAGCCATTATTTGAAGCATTCCTGACCATTGATTAGTTCAATGGTTAGGATTAAGGTAGATTCTAGGTATAGCCTTTAGATTAGAAGACTTAATCTATGCCATTGGATCTTTCTCCTTGAAATTCTAGCCATTAGATGTGTCTCCAAAATGAAGGGTTAAGATCACTCCTTCAAACTTTACATCCAGTGGTCATAAATGGTCCTTGTCACTTTTTAAGACCAAATCTCCACCCTTGATTAAATCAATGGTGGATCTCCAACACTTTTTAAGACAAAATCTCCACCCTTGATTAAATCAATGGTGGATCTCCAAACCACCAAGGTTGACTAATTAGTATAATATTTTTTTTTATCTATTATTACCCTACGAATAATATTTTTACTATATTTTTATTGCCTAATAATTAAATACAGTACCAAACACAGTAAAAGAAAATTTCAAAAACTATTTCTAGATTAAGGTTTAGTAAGATCCCCCATCTCCGTCTCCACAGTACGAATTTTTTGAGCTGCAAAAAAATTTTCACTTTTCGGGACCCACTTGGGCCCACGTACAGCCCCCCTAGTCCCACAGATGGCCACGGATAACGCTAAAATAATTAGAGTAATATAAAAATTTCATAATCACCCATAAAATCACAAAAATTAGAAAATTCATGAATATCAAATCAGATTACATAAAATGATTAAGACTTAACAGTAATAATTAAATTACGTAAAATTTTCCCCTGCTCGAAAATTATTATTTTCCTAACAAGGGGTAAATCTCACAAAACGATCAAATGTACTGACGGAATATTCAAAATAATTTTACAGTACATAGAAATTACTAAACAGTAGAATTCTGTTAACTGTCAAAATTACTGTCAACTAGTTAGGAAGTTTGGGGTGTTACAATACTCCCCCTCTAAAAAGAAGTTTCGTCCTCGAAACTTGATAAACTTGACTTCATATCCTCAGAATAAATACGGATATTGTTCCTTTATCTTTTCTTTCAGTTCCCATGTAGCTTCACCGCTTACATCGTTCCAAACGATTTTAACCAATGAAATTTCGTTAACTCAAATTTGCTTTGTCCTTCGATCCTCAATCTTGACTGGAAACGTTTCATAGGTTAAATTCTCCTTTAGCTGTATTGTATCTGGTTCGATAACATGGGTAGGATCAGGAATATGTTTCCGTAATTGTGATACGTGAAATACATTGTGAAGATTTAATAACAATGGTGGTAATGCACTTTGGTAAGCTACCGGTCCTATCCGACATAAAATCTGATACGGCCCGATAAACTTTGGAGTGAGCTTCTTAGACTTAAGCACTCATCCAACTCCAGTCATAGGTGTCACTCGAAGAAATACATGGTCACCTTCTTCAAACTCAAGTGATTTTCTCCTTTTATCAGCATAACTCTTTTGCCGAGTTTGAGTCATTCTCATCTTGTCTTGAATCATCTTCACTTTCTCAGTTGTCTATTGAACAAATTATGGTCCTACCATAGCACTTTCACCATCGTGATACAAACACAATGGTGTTCTGCAGCGTCTCCCATACAATGCCTCATAGGGTGCCATCCCTATGCTCGAATGAAAACTGTTATTGTACGTGAACTCTACCAATGGCAAAAATTCATCCCAACAACCAATTTCTTCTAGAACACAAACTCTCAACAAGTCTTCTAACGACTGATTTGTTCTTTCTGACTGACCATCAGTCTGTGGATGGTAAGCAGAACTCAAATGTAACTTTGTTCCTATCGCTTCTTACAAACTATTCTAAAATCTTGATGTAAACCTTGGATCTCGATCCGAAATAATACTGGATGGTACACCATGAAGTCTAACAATTTCATTGATGTACACTTAAGCCACCATTTTATGATTTTGCATAAGTACACAACCTAATCCTTGGTACAAAGCATTACAATATACATCAAAAGGTTCGTTCGGATCAGGTAGAATCAAAACTGGTGAAGTAGTCAATCGTCTTTTCAACTCTTGAAAACTTTCTTCGCATGCATCAATTCACACGAATAGTTGATTCTTCCAGGTAAGTTGGGTAAGAGGTCCTGCTATCTTCGAAAACCCCTTAATTAAACCATCGATAGTAACCAGCTAATCCGACAAAACTATGGATTTCTGATATATTCTTCAGTCTTTCCCATTCCAAAACTGTCTCCACCTTTGAAAAGTTAACTTCAATTCCGTCCTCCGATATCACGTGTCCTAAAAATTGAACATCGCTTAACCGAAATTCATATTTGGGCAACTTGGCATACAACTTATTCTCCTTCAAAATCTGGAGAACCACTCTGAGATGTTCAGCATGTTCCTCCTGACTTCGAGAATAAATCAAAATGTCATCTATAAAGACAACAACAAACTTATCCAAGTACGAATGGAAAATTCTATTCATAAAGTCCATGAATATGGCCGGTGCATTTGTCACCCCAAACGGCATCACTAGATATTCATAATACCTATTACGAGTTTGAAATGCAGTTTTGGGAATATCATCCACTTTCACACGAATCTGGTGATAACCAGATCGTAAATGAATCTTGGAAAATATTGCAGCTCCTTGCAATTGATCCATCAGATCATCAATTCTTGGAAGTGGATATTTATTCTTAATCGTAATCTTGTTCAATTGTCGGTAGTCTACACATAGACGAGATGTTCTATCCTTCTTCTTTACCAACAATACTAGAGCTCCCCATGGTGACATACTAGGTCTCACAAACTGTTTCTCTAACAAATCCTTCAGTTGTTTCTTAAGCTCTACCAACTCTATCGGCGACATCTAATAGGGCGCAATAGATATAGGTCCAACTCTAGGTTCTAAATCAATAGCAAACACAATTTCTCTTTCTGGCGGTAGTCCAGGTATATCTTCAAGAAATACTTCAGGAAATTCATTGACCACGAAAATATCCTTCAAGACATTGACCATGCTCTTAAGCTTCACAAAACCATCCCCCCTCTTCATGCACTCCAAATTTGTGACAAATTCCACTAGCCATTATTTGAAGCATTCCTAACCATTGATTAGTTCAATGGTTAGGATTAAGGTAGATTCTAGGTATAGCCTTTAGATTAGAAGACTTAATCTAGGCCATTGGATTTTTCTTCTTGAAATTCTAGCCATTAGATGTGTCTCCAAAATGAAAGGTCAAGATCACTCCTTCAAACTTTACATCCAATGGTCATAAATGGTCCTTGTCACTTTTTAAGACCAAATCTCCACCCTTGATTAAATCAATGCTGGATCTCCAACACTTTTTAAGACTAAATCTCCACCCTTGATTAAATCAATGGTGGATCTCCAAACCACCAGGGTTGACTAATTAGTATAATATTTATTTTTATCTGTTATTACCCTACGAATAATATTTTTACTATATTTTTATCGCCCGATAATTAAATACAGTACCAAACACAGTAAAAGAAAATTTCAAAAACTACTTCCGGATTCAGGTTTAGTAAGATCCCCCATCTCCGTCTCTACAGTACGAATTTTTCGAGCTGCAAACAAATTTTCACTTTTCGAGACCCACCTAGGCCCACGTACAGCCTCCTCTGGGCCCACAGACGGCCCAAGGATAACGCTAAAATAATAAGAGTAATATAGAAATTTCCTAATCACCCACAAAATCACAAAAATTAGAAAATTCATGAATATCGAATCAGATTACGTACAATAATTAAGACTTAACAATAATAATTAAATTATGTAAAATTTTCCCTGGCCCGAAAATTATTATTTTCTTAACACGGGGTAAATCTCACAAAATTCAAATGTACTGACGGAATATTCAAAATAATTTTACAGTACACAGAAACTACAAAACAGTAAAATTCTGTTAACTGTCAAAATTACTGTCAACTAGTTAGGAAGTTTGAGGTGTTACAACAATAATCTGCCACCGTTTAAAGGTGAATTTGATCCAGAGAAAGCGAATCTTTGGATCAAGGATTAGCGGAAAATCTTTAGAGGAATGGGATGTACAGACGAAAGGATGGTAACCTATGCTTTTGGGCATGTTTAAATGTTTTCATTTATGTTATGCATTCTTTTATCTCAATGTGAGATATGTGAATAGAATAGCATGACAGCTTTAGGACTAAATGTTAATAATTACTGACACACTGTTACATAATATTGAGACTGGCCAACTCAATATACAATGTTCTGTGTGAATAGGAAATTAAAACACCTCCTAGGCAAACCCGAGAGAATAGGGAATGTTGGTAAGCATCTGTATTAGTGATGTTTGTTTGAGTCAAATGTTGCTTGGTCATATGCTTCGATGTTTCTTTCTCTGAGGTATGTGAGCTTAGAGAATAATTTTGACTATCCTATTACCTTTGCTGAAATCATCCTTGATTTGCTTCATTTGATTTCATATAGTGTATTGTTTGGGTAATGCATAGTTAAGGTACAAATTATGAAGTTTATTTAAATTTATTTACAGGTGGAATGAATTTAGAAACAAAGAAAAAATTATGTAAGTGGAGTGTGAGTATGGTTGATGAGATTGGAGTTCTTGTAAATAAACTTTGATAGCTTTTAAGGATAAGTGGATGATTGGTATGATAGTCATGGAAGTAAGTTGTATTACAATTAATTTTCTAGTGTAATTGTGCATCAAATGACAAATTAGTATTTAGAGGTAATCTGTTAATATGTAATGACAACAAGTTTGCTAGTTATCTAAAACAATTATGCATTCTATTAAGACATATATGTTTTGAGGGATTCTATATAGGTTCCAAGCTTGACCAACTAATTAGAGAATTTTAATTTGAATTGATGAATTTCATAGTATGTACATGATGAAAACTAAGTAAGAATGTTAATGGTGTACATTATGTCATATCTTTGCATGTGCTATATTTGAGGGTATTTTGATTGTATGACATGTTTGATGAAAAACATGAATGGTTGAAATGTGTTGTATACTGAGCTTCGATGTATTATCCCCTGTTTTTTTTCTTGGTGGTGTGATTTTTGGATGTTTTATAGTTATATGCATGTTGAAATGCTTGAATCATTAGTATACTATTATTGCTGATGATTGATAGAATCCTAGCTTCCTTATACGCTCATTCCTTTTGATGCTTGGTCATCATTGCATGGTTAAAGTTAATAAGTGTGTTTTCCTAAGTCTACCTCTCTAATAATAACCATATGAGTTTTAATGATAAATTATAATGTTCATGGTTGTTTCTTCTTTTCAGGGGTGATTGTTGATATTTATATATAATGTGTTATTAGATGCTTTAAAACTTATCTATAAAGGTTATAAACATGTAAAAGCCAAATTTGTTATTCTTGAAGAGTATAGTTAAACTAAATTAATTTATAAAATGAGTACCAAGGAACTATTTAAAATATTTGAGGTGGTGTAAGCTATAGTAATACTAGTAGCTCTTTATCTAAATGAAGATGGGTATGTTTGGCAAAGTTAACATATTTTGTTTTCTTTATTTGTTAAGCTGGAATTATGAGGTATGCTATAAGAATGATATTAGTTCCTCTAAAAATGTGTGAAGTTAGTTTTACGTGTTAATTAGTATTCCATCTTTACATAACTAATTATGAATCTAGTGATTCTTTAATATATATATATATATATATATATATATATATATATATAGAGTCATGTTGAAATGAATAATGTGATTAATGATTATTAGTTTGGTTTTTCATTCTTTGGACTTCCGTATGAGGTATGCTATAAGAATGATATTAGTTCCTCTAAAAATGTGTGAAGTTAGTTTTACGTGTTAATTAGTATTCCATCTTTACATAACTAATTATGAATCTAGTGATTCTTTAATATATATATATATATATATATATATATATATATATATATATATATATATATATAGAGTCATGTTGAAATGAATAATGTGATTAATGATTATTAGTTTGGTTTTTCATTCTTTGGACTTCCGTATATTTCGTAGTATGAAAGTTAGAAAATGAGTTTTCTTGTAATTTGTGGATGAACTTTAATTCATGTTTGAACGATTTAATGATGTGATTGGAGATGCAACTTGGGAACTAGAAGACAGAATGAAATAGCAATATCCGCATTTGTTCTAAGATATAATAATTTTGAGGACGAAATTCTTTTTAAAGGGGGAGAGTTGTTACACCCCGAAATTTCTTGTTTTTCAGTTATATGTGATTTTTATGATTTTTGTGAATTTTTTTATTTATTTTGATTATTTTATTATTTTTTTGGGCTTTTTGTGTGTTTGAAGCAGAGCCGAAAAAATAAAAAAAATTTTAGGCTGAAAAATTTTTGACTGTTAATGCAGGGCCGGAGGAGCTTACTAAACCCGAAACCAGAAACAGTTTTCGAAATTTTTCTTTTTCTGAGATTTTAATCAAAAATAAAATCTAGATACATTCTATTATTCATTGGATAGTAACATTGGTTTTGCTAGCAGTAGTTTTTATCCATTGGTTAATAACAACCGATTAATATCCAGCTAGGTGATTAGTCATGAGCTTAGTCATGAACCTAGTCACGAAGCTCTTAATGAATGCTTTATGGTGAACTAATTAGATGGTGGTCAAGATTAGTGGCTATGACTCACACCTTATGACTCACTATGTGATTCACCATGTGACTCACATTTTGTGACTTACCTTAGGTGAATCCCACAGCCAAGCATATGTTTGGAGGGTTCAAGAATTAGTTTTCATTTCTTCATTCTCATCTTCTCTTTCATGAAGCCACAAAACACAAAAGCTCTTATCTTTTCTCTCTTTAAGGCTCACAGACAAGGCACCAAAATTCACCTTCCAATCTTCTTTAATGCAAACATCTCATATCTCGACTTTAAACACCATTTTGAAACACTTTCTAGTTGTGACCATCTTCTAATTCATTCATCTTCAAGCTTTTTCTTCAAGCTCAAGTTTAAGGATTTTTAGGTGAAGTTCTTGAATCTTCACTTCTTAGTTCATTTTCAAGTTCTAGACCATGATTTTGATCCATGGTCATCTTAGTTCAAGCCTTAGATGATAATATTTGTATGCTTGTTTTGTTTTAAGGACATCTTGGTGGTAGAAGTTTTCTTTAAAGGAGGCAACAAGGAGTCCCTTAAGCATCATCTAAGGTAAGAGGAAGATTAACCTCACCAACCAATCTTGGTGGTGAGAAATGAAGTTGATGTTTGTAGGTGAAAAATCCATGTAAGGATTTATTCACTTGATTGTATGATTTTTAATGATTTGTGCTTATTTGCTTTATGTGATTTTATGGCTTTGATAACATGCATGATATGGTAGGAATTGGATGATTGAAATATGTTGCATGCTAAGAATCATGTTCGAAGGATGAAAAATTTTGGTTCCAAAGACCATTGAAGCTCACGACCATCATGCCCTAAATAGGGTATCCAAGGCAAAAATGATTTATTAATTATGAACTTAGATGATTATGTGACAAGGAATTAAATTAATGATTTATAAAATGGAAAAGGAAATGAACAAAATTTTTATCATTTGAAAAGAATGGATTTTCGGCCATGATCATATAGAATGAGTTGGAAAGATAGTGTGAAATTTGAAAGTATTTTATTTAAGAGATGTTTTAGTAAAGGCAATGGAAAGAGAAAGAGATTTTGTTCTAAAACGTTTGGTTAAATTCAAATAACATAGATTTTGTGAAGTTAGAAAATATTACTTGGAGAAGTTTTAGTAAGAAAAATTGGAATTAAGGTTCAAATTTTATATTAAATTTGGAAAGTTTCAAAATTAAGTTTAGAAAGTCAATAAATGTTTTACGCGATTGAAAAATAGTGATAAAATCTTTTGTATTTCAAAAATGTTGAATTTGAATTAAATAGTCGAGAAAACGTTTAAAAATTATTATGCGATTGAGAAAACGCTTGAAAATATTTACGTGATTTGAAAATGTAAAAAAAGTGTTACACAATTATGAAAACGTGATAAAATACTTCGCGATTGAGAAAAACAGTAGTTGTTGTCGGGCCGACGTACTGGACCCAAACATATTAGTAAATGGTTTAGCCTAGTGGTGGCTTATTTTTGTGGAAAACCATGTCATTGATAATTATCTATGCATTGAGTCATTGATCATGCATTGAAAGTCGTGTAGACTATGTTTGTTGATGCTGTTTGCCTAGGAGATTGAATTACACTTTAGTGTTGGTGCAAATTGCGTAGTGAAGATCTATGAATGATCTTAGGGGCGTTGGGGTGCGGTAATTCCACAAGTGGCTAGTTGAATAGCGCTACGTGTCGTGGTTTCTAATGCAAACTGTAATGCCCCTTTTTCTTAATACCGCAAAGAAGGAGCGTCGCACTATAGTACTAAGAAACGAAATAAAAATTTGTGGAAATAATCATTACTTTGATTAATTTAGACCCGGTTGATTGTTAACACATGATTAAATAATTTGCGTTCTTGGATTGCTTCAAGTGATCAAATATCAAATTATGCGTACATTTTTTTTATTAAATAACGGTAAAAAGATAGCAATAATTACAAACACAATAAAATCGACACAGTATTGAAATTCATACATTCACATTATATATATATATATTATATGCATCAGTCTGTTTACTTACATCATGATTTACAAAAAGCAAAATAGATGTACCCACCCCAAGAGATACAAATATACACCTATTAAATAGCAAAACATCAGGCTTCCCCAAAAAGATAAACGAGTAGCCATCAGTAGCCACTAACAGTATCAACCCCTACGACTGACGAGAAGGGACCATAGCCGGGTCCTCCTCAGAGTCGTCATCATCCGACGAAATTGCCATCGGAGCGACCGAGTTCCGAGTGGAAGCCCGAGTAGTGGAGAGGAAAGAATCCTCTTGAGGGGTGTAGAATATATCCATCCACATATCCCTCACGAGTAGGTGAAACTCCAAAATAACAAAAGCTAAAAAATCAAACATAGGGGCGTTGTAACGACCCCAAGACAAGGACACCGTCAGCTCCCTTCGGTAGATACAGCGGTCCATCTCCACATGTAAGTGCCAGCAGTCTGGTCCTCCATGGGAGGTCAACTTCACGTACCCCAAAAAGCAGCGTGGGCGTGACGACATCCTCAACAGCTCTAGTCGTAATGCGGCCAGAAACCCAGAAACTCAGGAGTTTCCTTGTCTTCCTCACGAACGTCTTCTCAGAAGTACACAATCTGATAGAAATACAAAAAAAATAGAGAAAATACAAAAAGAGGTAAGACACCCAGCTTTCAGTACCAAAATGGCAGCAAGAAAACAAAATGGCGTTGGACCCCCACATATAAACACAATGATAATTAAAACTTATAGTAAAAGTAAATAATATTAAACAGCAGTAAGAATCATCAACAGTAAATAAGCCAAGTAATTATTACAGTAATAAGAACAAATATTATTTCACAGTTATAAAATTTCATGCTCAATGAATTATGAGACTGACAGTTCACAATGCAAATGGTACCAAAATTCCTACTTCATGGAGCTAGACTTAAACATTTTCGAAGTGAATGATCAAGGAGTAATGTCAGTATACCATCGACCTTAAAACAGTGTGCTCATCACATAAAAATATTTGCGCAAAAATGGCTCATACATGGCACCTCAACAGTTGATCACGATATAGGACAGCGTCTCGGTCTGGATCATCGGTGCATTTGCATCAGTCTATCCCATGGACTCAGCGGAGCTACCACTGTCCATTGTGAGAAACCTGCACCCCGACGCCCCTAGGGCTAACCACTATGACCCTACGCTAGTCTATTCGCACCCGCACATAGGTGTTATTCAAACTCTTAGGCAACATGGCCTTTCCAACAATGTCCAACGGATAACACATATACATGACGACACCATGTACATCACACATGTTCATCAATGATGCATTCATCATGAGCATACCATAATGGCATACATAATCATTTCTCAAGTACACAGTCAACAAGTACTTAGCCCACATAGGGTCCATAATAACATCAAATCAATTCCCCACATCAATTTACTTCAATGGTTCATCAATTACCATAAGTTCACATTATGGATCCTCACATTTCAAAGTCTTAAGCTTTAGTCAATTATGAAGGTTTTAGGTTAAACAACCCTTCAAAAATTGTGGTCCTCTTAAGTGTTATTATCCAATTTAATTCTTCCACTTGATTATTGATGAGATATAATTATATTTAAAAGTTTCAAACCCAAGTGTAGGTTGTCTCAAGTAATAAATTCTCGGGAGTCCGAGGTCGATCTACAGGGAATTGATGAAGGAAAACTAATTAATTGAGGTAAAGAAAAGATGTGTCACAAAATTAAAGATGATATGAGTTGTTCACAAATGAAAAGGATTTGGTTGGGTTAGGAGATCCACTCTTGGTAATAAATTAAAAATAAGATTATTTCGTTTTATAACTCAATTGAAATCATGCATAATGAAGATTCCAATCGGAAGATTTAACATTTAAAGTTCAATCATGTAATCATATTATGGTTCCAATAATTATCTACTAATAATTGTAAATCGTCAAAAGCATCCAATGTGCCAATCCTATTGTCTACAATGGATCAAGATATTCATTATACAAGAAGAGTTTCTAAATTAATTGGAAACAACATACAACACATTATATTTGCTTAATAATATATCATTTAAGTACAAGAAAGAAATTAATCTAACCTTAATTTATTACCAAGAGCTTCACCTTTTTACCCAAGCAAGATGAAGATTAGTTACACATGAGAAAGAAAAAAAGAAAAGGAAAAGGAAAACAAAGAAATCTATGACAGAGAGAACAACCTTCCTAAAAATTAGAGAAAACATCGCGCTCTTTCCCTTCGTCCGTCGTCCCTATTTATAGAAATTTTTGAGGTTACTGTGCAATGAACAGTAACCTATTGATGTCATGGATGATGTAATGCTACAGTACTTGATGATGTCATGCTGACGTCGTGCTACAGTAACTTGCTTATGTCATGCTGGCGTCACGCTACAGTAACTTGCTACAGTACTTGTTGCTACAGTTAGTTTTTTTTTTTTAGAAAATCTTCTATGCAATCACCTCCATTCTTTGATCCTTTGCATTTACCTAACAAAAATATATAAAAATACATAATTACAACACAATTTAAAATACTAAAAATATAACAAAACTCAAGAACAAACTCAATTAAAAAGATTAAAAAGAATGAAAAACACACACAATGAACCGTAAAAATTATAAGTTTTGCAGGTTCATCACACCCCCACACTTGAGCTTTTGCACTCCTGGGCAAAATATATAATATCAAAGCTCAGAAACAAAGAAAAATGACATAGACTAAAAAGCTAAAAACTCTAAAAGATTTAATGAAACAAGAAGAGCAACTAGTCATTCAAGGGAACAAAGCATTTTTTTTTAAATATTTCTCCACATCTCAAATCATCAAGCAAGGAAACTTCAATTAAAAAATATGAATCAAGAATGAAAGATCCTTACAGGATTTACTCTCAATCCCTCTAGTGTTTAAAATGGTAGATATTTCACTCAATTCAACTCATGAAAAATTGCACTACCATAAGCTTGCTTACTTTCTACTTCTCCACTACTCAGAACACATGCACACAAAAATCAAGAGGACTTTATTCAAGGTTGTAACAGGGTCATGGTAAAGGAAAATGGATAATATGGACATAAGAAGATAAATACCAAAGAGAATAAAAGAGCATTATGGTACAGTTAGAGTGGAAAAGATATTTGAGAACATTCATCAATAAGGACAATGACCAATATTTGACTAATGTTTTGTTGAAGATCAATCCCAAATTGATGAGTTGAATTCATTGTTAGGCATAAACCTTCTCCTTCTCTTCCTGTTGTTTCCAAGCATCTATCTTTATTCTAGATATGGTCAGCTCTTTCTTTTCTTTTCTTTTCTTTTTCTTTTTCTTTTTTTTTTTTTCTTTTTTTTCTTTCCCCCCTTTTTTTTTACACACACACACACCCACACTTGTTTAAGAACAAAGTCAATGCTCTCTTATTCCCTAAAGTCGGGTAAAAACATGTTCCTTTTTTTTTAAGGCACGTAATAAGCTAAAAACAAGAACTGGCCAAATAAGCTCAAAGGGGTTATACAAGGGAAAATATACAAGGATGGCTATTTGGTCAAAATAGCTATTTTAAAATGCCTCAATCATATTTATGTATGCATGTGAAAATGTAGCCTAAAAAAGAATCAAAGCAAGTTCTTGAGTAACAATTTCACGAGTGAAAATCACACAAGAAAGAAGAGAATGGTACAAATGTTCAATCCATTCATCAATAAGCTCAAAATCTCACAAGGCATGTTTCTATCATTCTCAATTCACCAATTCAAGCATGTGATTTTTAAGAAAGAAGAAAATTTATGCTATGACCCAAGATATGCTTTTTGCTACTTCTAAAACCATTTTTTTCTCAACTATGATGCGTCTCAAAAGTAAAATTACCTTAAGGGTAAAATTTACCCCTTACTCTGCCATCCTTAATTGATTTTGTTGTAGGTTTCTGACAGTCATCTCACTAAACATACTTCCCAATTTAAATGCGTCTCAGAAGTTAAATTACTCCTTACTCGGCCAATATTCATTGGTTTAGCAAGTTCATGAAAATCATATCATACTTCCCTAATTTTTTTTTTAAACTATCCTTCCCCCCTAACCAGATCACAACATTGTCCGCAATGTTAAAATATAGATGAGTAAAGGATAGAAGATATTACCTGCTGGAGAAATCTGACACAAATTGAAACAAAAACAAAGTACGATAAATAAAATCAAACCCATTAAAGGTGAAATGTCAGATCTGGCTTCCTTTTCTTGTTGCTTCCCTCACTACTTCCTGATGACCAATCTATCTGAGCTAGGACTTTATCAGGTTCATAAACAAAAGCTTCTAATTTATCAATCAGCTCATCAATAGTAGAGGCAGAGATAAGAAGTTTTCTTGCCGAAGGAGTGATAAATTTCTGTTCCACAGCTTTATCAAGAAAAAATAACAAAAGATCAAAGAAATTATTAACATTCAACAAACCAATGGGTTTATGGTGGATGTTTAGTTCGGCCCAAGAGACAATTTGAAAAATATCTTCCAAAGTACCAAAACCACCTGGTAAGGCAATGAATACATCAGAGTTGTCAAGCATTTTTTTCATTCATTCATGCATAGATGATAGTTGAATTTCTTCTCCAACTGTCTTTCCAGTGATGTTATTTTGAGCTAAAGGTCTAGGAATGACACCTAAAACCTGACTGTCTGTTACAAATGCAACGAGTGATATAGCCCCCATTAACCCACGACAACCACCCCCATATACAACATGAATATTCCTCGCAGCAAGTGTTCGACTAAGAGCGCTTGCTACATTTACAAACTCTAAACTCTTCCCATAACTTGACTCACAAAAAACACAGACATTTTTAATATTACGAACAGGAGGTCCCATAATTCCACCTTCCCTTAGAATGATTATGAGTTGGAGGAAAGTGAAGAGAATGGAGTGTTTAAATAGGAAAAAGAAGGGAAAAAGTAATCATAACACCTATATGGGTAGATTGGCTGTTGTCAGAAAAGTTTGAAAGTAAGAAACACGAAATCTTTTTTTTTCACTGTTTTTGTTTTTGTTTTTTTTTAACTTTTTTTTTAACTTCAAGAAAACCATCAGGGTAAAGAAGTCTAGAAACCCCTGAAGGACCTTGCTCAAAGGATCGTCTGTTCAAAAATCAAAATACAACAAATCATACAAAGAAACATAATAATAAATGAGGACATACCTGTATATACAATTTTTGTAACACCCTCCCTAGGGTATCACATGTCTGACTCCCGACTCAAAATCTGTAAAGAAGTTCACACAAGGTTTGAGTTATAAAAAGATGGGTTTTAAAATTTCTTTCTTTACTGAAACATAAACTTACTGAAATTCATAAGTATTACTGAAAATATATTTAAACTGATTAATATACAATATTGACACCAATTAATATTTCACAATTTAAAAAGAAATATAAAATTAACAGACTCTTTTTTTTTTAACAGTAGCAAACCCCATGATGGGTCCTACTAAATAGCACGGTATAACACTAACGATAAAACTTAACATACTCATTCTTATCTTGTATCCAGCTTGTTGCATCAGAACTCTACTCCTTGTCTACTCAGAACACCTTCGAACTTGAGACAGCCACTCTTCAATGTTTTCATCAATCTCTGAGTATCCATTGCCCATTATGTCTAAGACAACTCGATCCTTCTATTATTTGATTTTAATAGTACAGACACAGCAAAACAACATAACAAAGAGGTGAGATCACCTACACCAATACCAACATGGCAGCACAGAGATAACATAAACAGCAATATCAAACAGAGATATCATACCAAACTTCCAATAATATATTCAATATTAATCAACTATCATCATCCAATCATATATCAATCCAAGTATTCAAAACAGTTGTCATAGCCAATATTCCTCAATTAATATATCATACAGATATAAGTGTTCAGATTATGCATGTACACAAGACTCGATTTCCTACTCCATGGAGCTAAAACTCAGGTCGGAGAAATGATCGAAAAGACCTGCCGGTACCACGTGCCTCAGACCACGTGCTTTAATTCTCATTTCAATTTTTGCACATCTAGCACATACACGACAGTCTTTATCAGATCTTGATTAAGAATAGTGTCTCGGTCAGGATCATCGGTGTGTTGCATCGGTCTAACCTACGGGAAGAAGCGCGACCAACCACCCGTGTAAGCAACCCGCACCCCGATGCCCCCAAGGTCAACAAGTGACTTACACTACGCATATCGCACCCACTCAAGAGGTGTATTTCTCCTAGGCAATCAGCCATATCTACTCCTCATTGGACCATTCCAATGCATGTATAATGCACCAAATACCAATCACAGATATAATACCAATCATAGGTATATTTCATAATTTTCTCAGATATAGTTTATACAATGCACGAATATATCAGTGCAAGTCCAACCACAAGGGTCATTCTTTTCAAATTCGTTTGTTCAATTAAATCATATGCCTCAACGCATATTATTTTTTTCCAATGCATCTAAAATGCACCACGTGCCAATAACACTTTTCATATTGTTACGTTTTCATATTTTCACAATACCGTAACACTTTTGTTACGTTTTTAAAATTCTAAAACGTTTTTATTACATTTTTACAATACCGTAACACTACTATTACGTTTACAAAATTTTGTAACATTTACATTACGTTTTCAAAATGTTGCAACTCTTCTGTTGCACTTTTAAACCACGTACTAATTTTTAACGTTTTTCTCAATCGCGTAAAAACATACGTTTCTTGAATAGCATAGTATTTTTCCACTGTTTCAAAATCGCGTAACTTAAAAATCATTCTTTTAAGTCGCGTAAATCATTTTTCATCATTCTCAAAATATTTAAAACACTTTCCAAATCTCATAACAATTTTTTCCCATTTTCATAATCACATAAAAAAAATATTCTATCGCTATTCAATCACGTAGTGATTTATCAACAGTAGTTCAAATCACGTAAAATATTTAAACGTAAATTCAAATCGCGTATAAATATTTCAACGTATTTAAAATCACATAGAAATATTTTTTCATATCACATAACTTAAAAATCACGTTTTTAAGATACATAAATAATTTTTCACCACAATTTCATTACGTGAAAAATATTTCTTGACCTTTAAAAATTCCTTTTTAACTTTTCTCAAAATAATATAACTTTATACTTCATTTAATATATTTTCTTACTCAAGAAAATATTTTTCCACATTCTTTACTCAAGAAATTCTTTTTCAAAATATAATTCACAAAAATCACTTTTCCATTGATGTAAATCAACGTTTCAAAACTTAACATTTTCTAACGTATTTCAAAACTTGAAAATAAGTTATACGTTAGTAAATTTTCAAAACACCATTATATTCTCCATTTTTTTTTCCAAATCAATTCTAAAATTAATTCTTTTCAAAACAAATTAAGATTCAAACACTTGCAACTTTTCTTTTTCATTTTCATATGAAAGTTCATTTCTCAAGTGATAAAATACTTTGATTTCTTTTCCAAAATCCTTATACTAAAACATTTTGTTAAACATTTTGTTTCCACTTTAAAATTACTTTGTTTCATAAAACCAAAATTATTCCAACCTCCAAAAATCGTAGAGTCTTTGGCCATTGAAGCCATCAAATATTTTTCTTCTAAATTGATATGGTTTTACACAAACAAAACCATTAAAAATTCTTTGTTTTCAAAACCGAAATAACGATGGTCATAAAAACCAAACCCATTTGTTCAAATTCATTTTTACTTTCTTTACAAATCCTTTTTCACTTTCTTTGCAAATCCTTAAAATTATCATTGCTATTTTCATTTAAATCTCATGTTTAGTAAAACACTTAGAAACTTTTTACACAAAATAAATCAATAAAAATCCTTCTAAAATCGTATTCATGTACTCTTTGAAAAATAAACTCTTTGTTTATTTTCCTTACTTTTCTAAGCATCCATTTTCATCATTCAAGAAAATATTAATTTTGTGAACACCTATCTTGAGGTGTCTTGACCAAAATTCACCATGTTCTAGGAATCAAAAATTAATTCCCTTATTCTTGAAAAATTTCAACATGGAACCCTAACCTTGGGTGCCAAAACCGTATTCATTCTTTGGCCATTGGAGCCAAAAATTGATTTTCTTTCCATCATCAAATCATGGCATATACATACATATTCCAATATATATTATAAGCATGCTAAAATCAAAGCAATAAATCATGCATAGTATAAGTATACCATCAAAATCATAAACTCATGCAAAGCATATTAAGCATAGGCAATTAATCAAAGCTCATAAACACATATAAATTATTACATGACCATGGATATGAATCCTCGCATGGATTCAACATCCATCCAATATATAACCATCTCTCACCACCATGTTTGGTTGGTGAAATGGATCTCCCTCTTACCTCTTGAAGATCCTCAAAAACTCTTTATTTTGCTTCTTTTTCCAAGTCCTTCACCACCAAGGGCTTCTCAAATACAAAACAAAATACATAAAAATTAGTATACTAAGCTTGATTAAGAAAACCATGGATCAAACATGGTCTAGATTATGAAAAAGAGAGAAGAAATGAAGTTTCCTTACACTTCACCATAAATACCTCATAACTTTGATCTTGAAGAAAGTCCATGAAGATGAATGATTTAGAGGAAGTCTCCAACATGAAAGTTGTTTAGAATATCATGTAGATTCAAGATCTATGATTGGATGAAATTAAAAGAGATTGGAGAGTGGTTTGAGTGTTTTGGCCGAATGGCCTTCTTTGGAAGAGAAAATGGAGTTTTCTTTTCTTGTTCTTGGAAGAGAGAGAATGGAGTGAATTATTTTTAGTCTTTGGTAGAATGAAAATGAAGATATAAATGAAATAGAAATCAAGACTCCTCCTACCTAGTAGTTGCCGTGGAGTGCATGGAGAGAAAGGTAATATTATGTATATAGCTTTTTGTTTTTCTTTGATAAGAATGAAAGAAAACTTGGTAGGAAAGATTGTCTTGCATTATTCATTGCATGACCATTGATGAGTAGGAAAAAAATGAATCAATTATGGATAGTTTGTCTCCAAAAAGAAGTGCATGGCCGTAGAAACAAAATGGAGAGTCACCATAATTGACTAGCTTGCTTTGTTGTATAATATAAATAATGGAACATGAATTATTGGAATTGATTGAATCAAATTGGCTCCCCTTTTTCTTTGCATAGCCGTAGCCTTAATTGGAAAGTGAAGAGTGAATTATTTATTTATTTGAGTGATAGTCAAGTTACTAAAATAATTGAAAGAAAAGTTGGTAATACAATGAAATAATTTTGGCCTCCCTCCAAGAAATTTCCTAAGGATGCAAACAAAGAAATCATAATCAAGGATGATGTAATATTGACCATGACATGTAATAATGGTCATAAAGTCTCCTTTAGCTCCTAATTCACTACAAAAACCGTCCCCCCTTCTCTTGCTTCTTCAAAGTGTGACTAATTTCACAAGTCACCATCTTAAGCATTCTAGCCATTGATTAATTCAATGGTTAGGATTTTAGGTAGACTTTTGATTTTAGAAGACTTAATCTATAATTTGATCTTTCTCCTTTAAATTCTATCCCTTAGATGTGTCTCCAAAATTAAGGGTCAAGATTGCTTCCTTCAAACTTTTAATCCAAGGGTCATAATTAGTCTTTGTCACTTTTTAAGACTAAATCTTCACCATTAATTAAATCTTCATCCAATGGTCATAAATGGTCCTTCTGTTACTTTTACAAGACCAAATCTCTACCCTTGATCACTTCTAATCCAATGGTTATGAATAGTCTTTGTCACTTTTTGAGACCAAATCTCTACCATTGATTTAATCTCCATCTAATGGTTATAAATGATCTTATTCACTTTTAAGATCAAACCTCCATTAATTAATTAAATCAAGATCAAGTCTCCATCATTAATTAAATCAAAATCAATGGTGGATATCCAAACCACCAAGGTTGACTTAAGCAATTTAATTTATATTTTTATCTGCTAAAACCCCACAAAAGAAAATATATTTACTGTATTTTTATCGCCTAGATAATTAAATACGATGACAAAACACAAGATCAAAAATTTTCTAAAATCTTTCCTGGATTCGGGTTTAGTAAGATCCCCTGTCTCCTTCTAAACAGTACAAATTTTTCTATGCATAAAATTTTTTTTGCTTTGCGGACCCACCTGGGCCCACGTATGGCCACCTGGGCCCACATACACCCCCCTGGGCCCACGAACAGAAAAAAATTCATAATTATCCACAAAAATCACAAAAATTATAAAATGCACAAATATCAAATCAGATTACGTAAAATAATTACCTAACGGTAAAAATTAAATTACATAAAGTTTTCCCTGGCCCGAAAATTTTTATTTTCCTGACACGGAGTAAATCACTCAAAACAATCAAATACGTTGATGGAATAAACAAAATAATTTTACAGTGCACAGAAATTACTAAACAGTAAAATTCTGTTAACTGTCAAAATTACTGTTTAAGAGATACGAAAATTTGGGGTGTTACAATACTCCCCCTCTTTATAGAAATTTCGTCCTCAAAATTTCATGACCATGATTTCACACCCTCGGAATAATAATGACATTATTCCTTTATCTTTTCTTCAGTTCCCATGTAGTTTCACCTCTTACGTTATTCCAAACGATTCTAAACCATTGAAAGTTCTTTATCTCTTGTTCACTTCTCCTGATCAAACAAATATCTTAATAATTTTTTTAATTTTTTTTTACGATTTTCCATTACCGTCTTAACTTTTCCCATAGACAGACTTCTTCAATTTTTGAAGAATCCACCACGCTTCCACTGCGCCACTTTGATACTCTGACCTGGATATACATAGGAATATTCTCTCTTGCAAGATATTTCTTCAATTGTAGATGAAAGAAAACCTCATGGAAAAGAACAAAACAAATCGAATATGTTATCGAACATATCCAGCAAAGAATTAGATGTAACTCGATCTTCAAGAATGAATTCTCTGATACCAATACAGCGGCTACCAACCTTCATTCATGCCTAGAATAGTTTTTCTCAGATAACTTCTAACTATTGTAATGTATTACTTAAAATTTTCTTATCCTCGTATCACTTTATTCACCAGCTTTAGCTCTTACCAGGAAATGTCTCCCTAGCCGAATTCTTCTTTCAACCGCATTTTATACCAGATACTATGATATGGATTTTAAATAGGAATATCCTTTCTTGCAAAATATTCTTTCTTGCAAATGCAATATATGAAAGAACATTATAGAGGTTTAGGAAGAAAAGGTAGCGAAATGATCTAATATGTTACCAAACATATTCAACAAGAATTTGATTTTGCCTAATTTTTAGGAATGAGTTTTTCTGAAATACTAACACTGTATTGAGACAATCTCATAGGATATGGTTGGAAAATAACCAATCCATTTTCAAAGATCACGTCTGTTTATGAAACAGATCAAACTAACACAAAAATTTTGAATGACAAATCAAACTAATGCAAAGATTTGATCTATAACAATAATTTGAATAACTTGAATAGCTCGATCAGCTAAGAATAGAAACAGAAGTAAACAAATCAGAGGATAACGAATAACTCTAACATATAATTGATCTACTCAATCATATGCCATAAGGAATAGGTTATTCACAGAAATATTCAGTGTGGTTTATAGGATTAGCTCCAATGACACAATCTCTATTATTTAAATCTTCCGCTCCGAACACTTCCTACTACCTGAAATTTTACTAACAGAAAACTCTGTTTCCATTGGAACTCTATTTTCAAAGATTGTGTTCCAAACTTCCCGCACTTAAAACAAATTATTTCCTTGAACGTACAATCTTTCGTTAAGTGCCCCTTTCCACACTTCTTACATTTCGGTGCAGATGTCACAGTCAAACTAAACATGTCATTACTAGTACTTTCTCCACAAGATTGTTGTTGTTGTTGACTTCTTGGAGATTGCAAGTACGTTTTCTGTTGGAATCACTTGACCTTATGATTTCCTTTTTTTTTGTAACTAATATAGTCTAATGTTACAGGGTCTCTCATCCTGAGATTGATTTAACTCTAACAAAATCTTAGCTTAAGAAATCAATTCTTGCTGCGGAACAATCTTCTGAGTTTGCTGTATAATTGCTTCAGCGACTGTTTGTATTACTTCCAAAGTTGCAGTCATATCATCACCATTATGTCTCGCTTCAACACGCGTACGTCTATCACGAGTCATTTCTTTTCTTCAAAGATGGACGAATCAAAATAAAATGGAAACCAGATGTAACCATTTCAAATAAACGTTTGTTTTTTTTTTGACGTACATTCCTTCATTAAGTATCTTCTTTCACATCAGTTACTGCCTTTGGTTTCCTCAATGGTTGTAAATACATCTTCCATTGAAATCAATCACTTTCCAAATATCCTTAAAAATATCGGGTTCCAAAATTACGAAATCTTATATTCCAAGACTGATTCTCTTCCATCAGATCCTGAACCTCAACTTTCATTTCTTTCCCACTGAACAGCGGTCTTTTGTTCCTGCAATTATCCTTCCACATTGCTCCCGTTGCTGCCGTAGCTGCAACTGCATTACTAGTAACATGTTCCACTTCCACACAAGTACAACTATCCCGAGCCATTTCCTTTTTTTTTTTCGAGGCGTGCGGATCGAAATACAATGGATCTGATATCCATTATAAACAACATTGTTTCCTTTCGGAAAACAATAACACAGAGAACACAACACAAGCAAAATAGACCTAACCATAAACCCCAAAAGACTCAAACCGTGCTCTGATACCAACTAATGTAACACCCTCCCTAGGGTATCACATGTCTGACTCCCGACTCAAAATCTGTAAAGAAGTTCACACAAGGTTTGAGTTATAAAAAGATGGGTTTTAAAATTTCTTTCTTTACTGAAACATAAACTTACTGAAATTCATAAGTATTACTGAAAATATATTTAAACTGATTAATATACAATATTGACACCAATTAATATTTCACAATTTAAAAAGAAATATAAAATTAACAGACTCTTTTTTTTTTAACAGTAGCAAACCCCATGACGGGTCCTACTAAATAGCACGGTATAACACTAACGATAAAACTTAACATACTCATTCTTATCTTGTATCCAGCTTGTTGCATCAGAACTCTACTCCTTGTCTACTCAGAACACCTTCAAACTTGAGACAGCCACTCTTCAATGTTTTCATCAATCTCTGGGTATCCATCGCCCATTATGTCTAAGACAACTCGATCCTTCTATTATTTGATTTTAATAGTACAGGCACAGCAAAACAACATAACAAAGAGGTGAGATCACCTACACCAATACCAACATGGCAAAGACACGGGAGATAACATAAACAAATATCAAACGGAGATATCATACCAAACTTCCAATAATATATTCAATATTAATCAACTATCATCATCCAATCATATATCAATCCAAGTATTCAAAACAAATTGTCATAGCCAATATTCCTCAATTAATATATCATACGAGATATAAGTGTTCAGATTATGCATGTACACAAGACTCGATTTCCTACTCCATGGAGCTAAAACTCAGGTCGGAGAAATGATCGAAAAGATCTGCCGGTACCACGTGCCTCAGACCACGTGCTTTAATTCTCATTTCAATTTTTGCACATCTAGCACATACACGACGTCTCTTTATCGATCTTGATTAAGAATAGTGTCTCGGTCAGGATCATCGGTGTGTTGCATCGGTCTAACCTACGGGAAGAAGCGCGACCAACCACCCGTGTAAGCAACCCGCACCCCGATGCCCCCAAGGTCAACAAGTGACTTACACTACGCATATCGCACCCACTCAAGAGGTGTATTTCTCCTAGGCAATCAGCCATATCTACTCCTCATTGGACCATTCCAATGCATGTATAATGCACCAAATACCAATCACAGATATAATACCAATCATAGGTATATTTCATAATTTTCTCAGATATAGTTTATACAATGCACGAATATATCAGTGCAAGTCCAACCACAAGGGTCATTCTTTTCAAATTCGTTTGTTCAATTAAATCATATGCCTCAACGCATATTATTTTTTTCCAATGCATCTAAAATGCACCACGTGCCAATAACACTTTTCATATTGTTACGTTTTCATATTTTCACAATACCGTAACACTTTTGTTACGTTTTTAAAATTCTAAAACGTTTTTATTACATTTTTACAATACCGTAACACTACTATTACGTTTACAAAATTTTGTAACATTTCTGTTACGTTTTCAAAATGTTGCAACTCTTCTGTTGCACTTTTAAACCACGTACTAATTTTTAACGTTTTTCTCAATCGCGTAAAAACATACGTTTCTTGAATAGCATAGTATTTTTCCACTGTTTCAAAATCGCGTAACTTAAAAATCATTCTTTTAAGTCGCGTAAATCATTTTTCATCATTCTCAAAATATTTAAAACACTTTCCAAATCTCATAACAATTTTTTCCCATTTTCATAATCACATAAAAAAAATATTCTATCGCTATTCAATCA
This sequence comes from Ormosia emarginata, assembly GCA_029884605.1. Taxonomy (NCBI): domain Eukaryota; kingdom Viridiplantae; phylum Streptophyta; class Magnoliopsida; order Fabales; family Fabaceae; genus Ormosia; species Ormosia emarginata. The sequence goes on along the minus strand of JAQQTP010000074.1, from coordinate 16,040,856 downwards.
CGTAGTGATTTATCAACAGTAGTTCAAATCACGTAAAATATTTAAACGTAAATTCAAATCGCGTATAAATATTTCAACGTATTTAAAATCACATAGAAATATTTTTTCATATCACATAACTTAAAAATCACGTTTTTAAGATACATAAATAATTTTTCACCACAATTTCATTACAGAAAATATTTCTTGACCTTTAAAAATTCCTTTTTAACTTTTTTCAAAATAATATAACTTTATACTTCATTTAATATATTTTCTTACTCAAGAAAATATTTTTCCACAGTTCTTTACTCAAGAAATTCTTTTTCAAAATATAATTCACAAAAATCACTTTTCCATTGATGTAAATCAACGTTTCAAAACTTAACATTTTCTAACGTATTTCAAAACTTGAAAATAAGTTATACGTTAGTAAATTTTCAAAACACCATTATATTCTCCATTTTTTTCCAAATCAATTCTAAAATTAATTCTTTTCAAAACAAATTAAGATTCAAACACTTGCAACTTTTCTTTTTCATTTTCATATGAAAGTTCATTTCTCAAGTGATAAAATACTTTGATTTCTTTTCCAAAATCCTTATACTAAAACATTTTGTTCAAACATTTTGTTTCCACTTTAAAATTACTTTGTTTCATAAAACCAAAATTATTCCAACCTCCAAAAATCATAGAGTCTTTGGCCATTGAAGCCATCAAATATTTTTCTTCTAAATTGATATGGTTTTACACAAACAAAACCATTAAAAATTATTTGTTTTCAAAACCGAAATAACGATGGTCATAAAAACCAAACCCATTTGTTCAAATTCATTTTTACTTTCTTTACAAATCCTTTTTCACTTTCTTTGCAAATCCTTAAAATTATCATTGCTATTTTCATTTAAATCTCATGCTTAGTAAAACACTTAGAAACTTTTTACACAAAATAAATCAATAAAAAACCTTCTAAAACCGTATTCATGTACTCTTTGAAAAATAAACTCTTTGTTTATTTTCCTTACTTTTCTAAACATCCATTTTCATCATTCAAGAAAATATTAATTTTGTGAACACCTATCTTGAGGTGTCTTGACCAAAATTCACCATGTTCTAGGAATCAAAAATTAATTCCCTTGTTCTTGAAAAATTTCAACATGGAACCCTAACCTTGGGTGCCAAAACCGTATTCATACTTTGGCCATTGGAGCCAAAAATTGATTTTCTTTCCATCATCAAATCATGGCATATACATACATATTCCAATATATATTATAAGCATGCTAAAATCAAAGCAATAAATCATGCATAGTATAAGTATACCATCAAAATCATAAACTCATGCAAAGCATATTAAGCATAGGCAATTAATCAAAGCTCATAAACACATATAAATTATTACATGACCATGGATATAAATCCTCGCATGGATTCAACATCCATCCAATATATAACCATCTCTCACCACCATGCTTGGTTGGTGAGATGGATCTCCCTCTTACCTCTTGAAGATCCTCAAAAACTCTTTGTTTTGCTTCTTTTTCCAAGTCCTTCACCACCAAGGGCTTCTCAAATACAAAACAAAATACATTAAAATTAGTATACTAAGCTTGATTAAGAAAACCATGGATCAAACATGGTCTAGATTATGAAAAAGAGAGAAGAAATAAAGTTTCCTTACACTTCACCATAAATACCTCATAACTTTGATCTTGAAGAAAGTCCATGAAGATGAATGATTTAGAGGAAGTCTCCAACATGAAAGTTGTTTAGAATATCATGTAGATTCAAGATCTATGATTGGATGAAATTAAAAGAGATTGGAGAGTGGTTTGAGTGTTTTGGCCGAATGGCCTTCTTTGGAAGAGAAAATGGAGTTTTCTTTTCTTATTCTTGGAAGAGAGAGAATGGAGTGAATTATTTTTAGTCTTTGGTAGAATGAAAATGAAGATATAAATGAAATAGAAATCAAGACTCCTCCTACCTAGTAGTTGCCGTGGAGTGCATGGAGAGAAAGGTAATATTATGTATATATTTTGTTTTTCTTTGATAAGAATGAAAGAAAAGTTGATAGGAAAGATTGTCTTGCATTATTCATTGCATGACCATTGATGAGTAGGAGAAAAATGAATCAATTATGGATAGTTTGTCTCCAAAAAGAAGTGCATGGCCGTAGAAACAAAATGGAGAGTCACCATAATTGACTAGCTTGCTTTGTTGTATAATATAAATAATGGAACATGAATTATTGGAATTGATTGAATCAAATTGGCTTCCCTTTTTCTTTGCATAGCCGTAGCCTTAATTGGAAAGTGAAGAGTGAATTATTTATTTATTTGAGTGATAGTCAAGTTACTAAAATAATTGAAAGAAAAGTTGGTAATACAATGAAATAATTTTGGCCTCCCTCCAAGAAATTTCCTAAGGATGCAAACAAAGAAATCATAATCAAGGATGATGTAATATTGACCATGACATGTAATAATGGTCATAAAGTCTCCTTTAGCTCCTAATTCACTACAAAAACCGTCCCCCCCTTCTCTTGCTTCTTCAAAGTGTGACTAATTTCACAAGTCACCATCTTAAGCATTCTAGCCATTGATTAATTCAATGGTTAGGATTTTAGGTAGACTTTTGATTTTAGAAGACTTAATCTAGGCCATTTGATCTTTCTCCTTTAAATTCTATCCCTTAGATGTGTCTCCAAAAATTAAGGGTCAAGATTGCTCCTTCAAACTTTTAATCCAAGGGTCATAATTAGTCTTTGTCACTTTTTAAGACTAAATCTTCACCATTAATTAAATCTTCATCCAATGGTCATAAATGGTCCTTGTTACTTTACAAGACCAAATCTCTACCCTTGATCACTTCTAAATCCAATGGTTATGAATGGTCTTTGTCACTTTTTGAGACCAAATCTCTGCTATTGATTTAATCTCCATCTAATGGTTATAAATGATCTTATTCACTTTTAAGATCAAACCTCCACTGTTAATTAAATCAAGATCAAGTCTCCATCATTAATTAAATCAATGGTGGATATCCAAACCACCAAGGTTGACTTAAGCAATTTAATTTATATTTTTATCTGCTAAAACCCCACGAAAGAAAATATATTTACTGTATTTTTATCGCCCGATAATTAAATACAGTACAAAACACAGTACAAGAAATTTTCTAAAATTGTTTCCGGATTCAGGTTTAGTAAGATCCCCTGTCTCCGTCTAAACAGTACAAATTTTTCTATGCGTAAAAAAATTTTTGCTTTGCGGGACCCACCTGGGCTCACGTATGGCCACCTGGGCCCACATACACCCCCTTGGGCCCACAAACAGAAAAAAATTCATAATCATCCACAAAAATCACAAAAATTATAAAATGCACAAATATCAAATCAGATTACGTAAAATAATTACCTAACGGTAAAAATTAAATTACGTAAAGTTTTTCCTGGCCCAAAAATTTTTATTTTCCTGACACGGAGTAAATCACTCAAAACAATCAAATACGCTGACGGAATAAACAAAATAATTTTACAGTGCACAAAAATTACTAAACAGTAAAATTCTGTTAACTGTCAAAATTACTGTTTAAGAGATACGGAAATTTGGGGTGTTACAGTTTTCATGGCGTATCTTTATACTGCGTGTCATGAATGCAGTAGTGGCATGTATTTGAGTTGCGTGTCACCAGTGCAACATATGAATTCCGCCCTGGGCTCCTAATCTAATTAAAGACTAAGTACAACTGAATTTTTTTTTTAAGTTGTTAGAAACCTGATGAAAGATGGGTGTATACTCACTTGAGATTGGGATGGAGGTAGTCTGCTCTTTCGGCTTTGTGCCAAAGCATTGTTGACCTGTATTAGACCCATTCAAGACCAGCGCAACATAGGGCTCCCAAAAGGGACAAGTGGCCATAATACGACTGGCTGCCTCACATGTGGGATACAATCTACCTTTTTTGTTTTTTAATTAAGAAGGCGGATCGGATACATGCATTTCCCCATTCACGTTGTGTGTTACCAAATATATAAATGGATTGATATTGACTTATAACAATAGAAATGAAATTAGAAATGAAAAACAGCCAAACCCAAGAAGTATACATACATACTTTTTTTTCTTTTTTTTTCTCTTTTTTTTTTGAACATGAAGAAGAAGAAGAAGAAAATATGTACATGTTGTTGTGGATGTGGCTCATATCTGCCTCTGGTTTCACGTCCAGAAACGACTTAAACGCCTTCTATGAGTCGAGGATAAGGTTCCCATCCAATTTTCTTATAAATTGACAAACAGGGTCTTTTAGAGTCAGATTCCCAAGACTATATTGCTTTTGTTCATCCTTGAAGAGATTCCACAAATTAAGAAGTTCACGATGCACAAGACCACAAGAATGCGTATCAAGAGTCAATAAGATATCATCTAATGACTCCTTACTCAGTCCATTCTTAATGAAGAAAATTTTATCTTCTCTGTTTTTGGAAACCATCCCCAAAGAACGACATCGCTTGTTACAATTCCATCGTCCACATATGTGACAGACTTGTAATCTTTTTGCTCTTCTCCTTTTAGAGTATGAACTTCTACCAAGACCTGGCATGTATGAGTTAAATGAAATTGAAGACTCACCTGCTAATCGGACCTTTGCTTCGATTATCCAACGTACATCTTCTGGTATACCTTTGTGCATTAACAATCTCAATCTTTCACATCTAGCCTTGTAAATTTTTGTTAGAGCATTTTGAGGAAGAGAAGGAAAATATTTTTTCAGGTTTGAGAGAATGATATCCATTTTGAAGGAGAAGAAATCAGTTATTTTGGGAAACTGAAAGAGAGCAAACCGACTTAAGAGTCACGGAGTACCATCATCCTTCATTTTACCAGGAAGCTAAAGAACTACAAAACACAATAAAACCACAATATTAGAGTAAATTTTTCTCATAATAAGGATCAGAAAGAGAAATGAATTCTACCTCAGCAGCTTGATTTTCTAGAAATGGTTTAAGTCTTTGTCCATTGACCTTAGACACATTACCATTCCTAGGATTCACAATATCTATGGCCCCATAAGGATACACGTGTTTGACAACAAAAGGACCACTCCACCTAGATCTCAATTTTCTAGGGAATAGGTGCAGGCGAGAATCATAAAGCAGAACTTTTTGACCAATTTCAAAAGATTTTTTCAAAATTGTCTTAACTGTGGATTTTATTGGATTTGTCTTTTGACAATTTTCACAATTTTTGAAAAAAATATAGCAGTCCTTAAATAAAGTGGGCTAATAAAATCCACACTGTAAGATTTTTGCAGCTATTTTCTTTGAGGAAAAGTGACCTCCACATGCTTCTGAGCGACAAAATTTAATGACACTACCTACCTCACTGTTGGGCACGCATCTCTGAAAAATTTGGTCAGGACAATGTTTGAACAAGTATGGGTCATCCCAATAAAAGTTTTTCACCTCTGTTAAAAATTTCTTCGTATCTTGGTGCGTCCATTGAGGCAACATCTTTCCTTCTTGTTCTTCAGTAAGAGACGAGGAAATTATCACAGGAAAACTTTGCTTTTCTCCCAAAAATGTGTACTTCAACCCAACAGGTAGTGGCTTTAGTTTTGGTGTGGGTACTTCTTCATGGGCATTATCATTCATGGGTTTTAGCTCTTCAAATTTTGGCTTTCTTCCTTTGTATTCTATTTCCTCTGTACAATCAAGCAAATTAAATGAATTAATTAAACAAACTTCTAATGGGTCAGAAGAACTCCATTTTTGAAGATGATCATCTATAATGGTTTCAATTCCTTCAACTTCCTCATTTTCATCAAGGACTTCCTGTGGTTGCTTGCACATGTTAAAAACATTGAGATCCAGTGTCACGTTTCCAAATGTTAGTTTCACCACTCCATTTCTGCAATTTATTAAAGCATTAGATGTTGCTAAAAATGGATAGCCTAAAATAACAGGAATTGGCTTGCAACTATCAACTATAGGTTCAGTATCCAAGATAATAAAATCCACAGGATATATGAATTTATCAACTTAAACCAACACACCTTCCACTATTCCTCTTGGAATTTTAATTGATCTATCAGCAAGTAGAAGAGTTACAGAAGTTGATTTTAACTCACCCAAGTTGAGTTGTGATGATCACATATTTTATACATTAATAAACCCTCATTTTTATTCATTTACACTCTCTATGTACTTAATTGATTAAGTCTAGTTATGTTTTATAAGTTTGGACTCAAATTGGACTTAATTGATTTTTTTCAGCATTATTTTGGTCTTACGCTGTTTCTATATTTCGGCCATATCTTGAGTTTTAAATGTCTGATAATTATGAATTTTACCTTGTAGGAAAGATAAGAGAGAGCTCTACAACTTTGATGAAGAGCTCAAAGTCTCAATCAGACATCTAGTAGAGCTATTTGGGCTTAGAAGACAGAACACGAGTTTTGTGTCTGAAACCTGAATAGTGTACAGTAATCAGAGCATAACTCGGGCTGTAAGAATTATCTTGCGCTGAAATTTGGATATTTGAAAGCTAAGACCCAGATCTAAAACTTTCATGTTGAACACAAAACTTGATTCGGGCTCCTTGATAGTGATATTGGGTCTGAAAGTCAAAACAGAGGTGCTGAAACTAGGCCTGAACAGTTTGTAGTAATTGGGTCATATCTTGGGCTGTAGGACGAATTTTTGGGTGATTCCAGAGCCATTGGAAAGCTTAGATAATTTGCTAGAACTTTCATGAAGACACTTGGCTCGAAAATGACGAAATCAATGAATTAAGCAATGAATGATTTCAGAGACAAGAAATCTCAATGATTTTTCACTCTTATCCTCACCATTTGGCATTCTCCACTCATTCATCCACTCATCCCACCTACCCCTAATCAGCCCCTTTGTCATTTTGTATCCCTAATCCTCTATAAAAGGCACCATTGGCTGACCATTTGAAGCACTTGGTGTTAGGCTTAGTTTGTACAAGTTAAGGTTATGCTTGTTTATTATTTTCCTTTGTTGTAATTTTCTCTTGTTCTAAATTGAAGTCATGTTCATCTTTCTCTTCTTCTCTCTTTCTTTCTTCTTATCCATGAGTAACTAAATCTTCATCTTGCTTGGGTGAAAGAGTGAAGCTCTTGGTAATGAAATAAGGTTAAATTATTTTATTTCTTGTGCTTAAATGATATATTATTAAATGAACATTATATGTGTTGTATTTTGTTTCCAATCAATTTAGAAACCTTCTTTGTTAATGGAGATCTTGATTTATTGTAGACAACAGGATTGGCACAGTGAATGCTTGAACTCATTTACAAATGTTAGTAGATAATTAAAGGAATCATAATATGATTACATATATAATTGAACTTTGAATGTTATATTTTCCGATTGGAACCTCCGTTGAGTGTGGATTTCAATTGAGTTAAAAAGAGAAATAATCTTACCTTTAATTTATTACCAAGAGTGGATCTCCTAACCCAAATAAGCCCTTAAATTCATTTGTGAACTTGCTTTATTACTTTTAGTGTTGTGACAAATCCTCTCCTTACCTCAATTAATTTTTCTTCATCAATTCCCTGTGGATCGACCTTGAACTCCCGAGAAATTTATTACTTGAGACAACCTGCCCTTGGGTTTGCATCCTTTAAAATCCCGCAGTCAAGTTTTTGGTGCTGTTGCCAGGGACCTTGATTTGAAGTTTTGATTTATTGAGGTTTGTTTTCTTTAATAAAATCTATTCTCTCTTCTCCTCCACCAGCGAAAGATCTGCTTGCGGATCCTTTGATGTCTCTTCTAACTCTCTAACTTTTTAAAACTATCTAACTCTAACTTGCTAACATACTAACTTTCTAACTTTTATATTTATGTCATTTATTTTTACTTTTTAATTTTATTTATTTATTTTCGTCATTTTTTTGGTAGTGGGGGGTAACTCTCTCTTTTTTTATTTTATGCACTAACTTTGTGGGAAACTCTCCTTTTACTTTTCTATTATTTAATTTTTTGCACTTTATTTTTATTTTTATTTTTGGGTGGTTGGTTTATTACCCCACCTTTGTTATATATTTAATGGTGGGTTACACCGCCAACTTGTACATTATTTTTTTGTTTATTTATTTTTAGTTATTTATGTATTTATGCTTAATTGGTATCGTGATTTAAATTCTGGTCGTTTAGTTAAAATTAATCCTGGTACTTTATATATTGATTTTTTTGAATCACAATCATACACAATTGACACAATGACTGACAATGAAAGTGTACATGATGAAACTGAAAATCAACCGTTGCGAACCATGCGTGAATATTTGCAACCACCTCTTAATTCTAGTCCATCATGTTTTATCTTTCCACTCAATGTCAACAATTTTATATTTAAGTCAGGTATGATTTCTTTACTTCCTAATTTTCATGGTTTAGAATCTGAAAGTCCATATTTACATCTGAAAGAATTTAAGGAAGTATGTATTGCCTTCAATGATCAAAATTGCACTAAAGAGATTGTTAAACTTAAATTGTTTCCTTTTTCTTTAAAAGATAAAGCAAAATCTTGGCTTAACACTTTGAAACCAAGATCAATTGGCACATGGCAAGAAATGCAAGGTGAGTTCTTAAAGAAATTTTTTCCAACACATAAAACCAATGCTATGAAAAGACAAATCCAAAATTTTTTCCAAAATTCAAATGAAGCATATTTTCAATGTTGGGAACCATTTAAAGATTTGTTAAATTCTTGCCCGCATCATGGTTTTGAAAAATGGCGCACTATAAGCTTCTTTTATGAAGGTTTAACTCCTGAAACTAAACAATTTATGGAAACAATGTGCAATGGTGAGTTTCTTGATAAAGAACCTGATGAAGCTTTAGACTATTTGAACCAGTTGGCTGAAAATTCTCAATCTTGGCATAGTACTAACACTTCTGAAAATTCAATTAGATCTAATCTTACAAGTGCTAATAAAGGAAAATATCACCTTAGTCAAGAGGAAGATCTAAATGTTAGATTTGCCAATTTGGCTAGAAAGGTTGAAGCCATGGAATTAAGAAAAGCAAAAGAAATCAAATCTGTGCAAAATGAAGAAATTTGTGGTATTTGTGATGACTTAGGACACTCAACACACGAATGTCCTAACATTCCTATTTTTAAAGAAGTTGTACATGAGCAGGTAAATGCAATGAATAATTTTAACAAGCTATTGACTTCTTCTTTTTCAGATACATACAATCCGGGATGGAGAAATCACCCGAATTTCAGCTGGAGGAATAATAATCAGTCACAATTTGTGCAACCACCACCTCCTCAGGCACAACAGGACTCTCAAAATTCTCAAGGATATGCACCTTATGTCCCACCATATAGGAAAAACCTTGAAGAAACACTGGGTGCATTCATAGAAAAGCAAGAGGCCATTAATAAACAAACTAATCAAACCATGAATGACATAAAAGACACTCTTGCTAAACTTTCTTCTGCACTCATCATTCATGAGAAAGGAAAATTTCCTTCTCAACCTCAACCAAATCCCAAGGGTCAGTACAATCTAAATGAGGGGAGTTCAAAAAATCAACAAATAGACCAAGTCCAGTCAGTGATAACTCTTAGGAGTGGAAAGGTTGTTGAAAAACAAATCCCCGAATCTTGTGAGAGAAAAGATGAACCAATTCCCCAAGAAAATGAAGAAGTTGATCAAAAGGCGACCAAACTCTCACCTTCACCCCCATTTCCTCAAGCATTGAATAATCCAAAGAAATTGGACCATAACACTGGAATTTTTGAAATTTTGAAACAAGTGAAAGTCAATATTCCTTTGTTAGATGCTATCAAACAGATTCCTTCTTATGCCAAATATTTGAAGGACTTGTGCACTGTTAAAAGGAAATTAAATGTGAAAAATAAAGCATTTTTAGCTGAACAGGTAAGCTCCATTCTTCAAATAATAATGCGTTGAAATATAAAGACCCTGGTTGTCCTACGCTTTCATGCATTATTGGAGAACATAAAATTGAAAAAGCTTTACTTGATCTTGGTGCTAGTGTCAATTTGCTTCCATATTCAGTTTATCAGCAACTCAACTTAGGTGAGTTAAAACCAACTTTTGTAACTCTTCTACTTGCAGATAGATCAATTAAAATTCCAAGAGGAATAGTGGAAGATGTGTTGGTTCAAGTTGATAAATTCATATATCTGTGGATTTCATTGTCTTGAATATTGAACCTCTGGTTGATAGTTGCAAGTCAATTCTGTATTTTAGGCCGTCCATTTTTAGCAACATCTAATGCTTTGATAAATTGCAGAAATGGAGTAGTGAAGCTAACATTTGGAAACATGACACTGGATCTCAATGTTTTTAACATGTGCAAGCAACCACAGGAAGTCCTTGATGAAAATGAGGAAGTTGAAGGAATTGAAGCCATTATAGATGATCATCTTCAAAAAGGGAGTTCTTCTGACCCATTAGAAGTTTGTTTAATTAATTCATTTAATTTGCTTGATTGTACAGAGGAAATAGAATACAAAGGAAGAAAGCCAAAATTCGAAGAGCTAAAACCTATGAATGATAATGCTTATGAAGAAGTACCTACACCGGAACTAAAGCCATTACCTGCTAGGTTGAAGTACACATTTTTGGGAGAAAAGCAAAGCTTTCCTGTGGTAATTTCCATGTCTCTTTCTGAAGAACGAGAAGGAAAGATGTCGCCTCAATGGACGCACCAAGATAGAAGGAAATTTCAGACAGAGGTGAAAATTTTTTATTAGGATGACCCATACTTATTCAAACATTGTCCTGACCAAATTTTTCATAGATGTGTGCCCGACAGTGAGGTAGGTATTGTCATTAAATTTTGTCACTCAGAAGCATGGGGAGGTCACTTTTCTTTAAAGAAAATAAGTACGAAAATCTTGCAGTGCAGATTTTATTAGCCCACTTTATTTAAGGACTGCTATACTTTTTGCAAAAGTTGTGAAAATTGTCAAAAGACAAATCCAATAAAATCCACAGTCAAGACAATTTTGAGAAAATCTTTTGAAATTGGTCAAAAAGTTCTGCTTTATGATTCTCGCCTGCACCTATTCCCTAGAAAATTGAGATCAAGGTGGAGTGGTCCTTTTGTTGTCAAGCACGTATATCCTCATGGGGCCGTAGATATTGCGAATCCTAAGAATGATAATGTGTTTAAAGTCAATGGACAAAGGCTCAAACCATTTCTGAAAAAACCAAGTTGATGAGTTCTTTGTGTTGTCGGTTAAGTGGCGGATACAGTACTCCGTGACTCTCAAGTCGGTTTGTTTTTCAGTTTCCCAAAATAACTGAATCCTTCTTCTCCTTTAAAATGGATGTCATTCTTTCAAACCTGAGAAAACATTTTCCTTCTCTCCCTCAAAATGCTTTGAAAAAAATTTACAAAGTTCGATGTGAAAGATTGAGATTGTTAATGCACAAAGGTATGCCAGAAGATATGCACTGGATAATTGAAGCAAAGGTCTGACTAGCAGGTGAGTCTTCAATTTCATTAGACTCATACATGCCAGGTCTTGGAAGAAGTTCGTATTCTAAAAGGAGAAGAGCAAAAAGGTTACAAGTTTGTTATAAATGTGGACGATGGAATTGTAACAAGCGATGTCGTACTTTGGGGATGGTTTCTGCAAACAGAGAAGATAAAATTTTCTTCATTAAGAATGGACTGAGTAATGAGTCATTAGATGATATCTTATTGACTCTTGAGACGCATTCTTGTGGATTGGTGCATCGTGAAATTCTTAATTTGTGGAATCTCTTCAAGGATGAAGAAAAACGCTACGATCTTGGGAATCGACTCTAAAAGATCTGTTTGCCAATTTATAAGAAAATTGGATGGGAAGCTTATCCTCGACTCATAGAAGACGTTTAAGCCGTTACTGGACGTGAAACCAGAGGCAGATGTGAGCCATATCCACAACAATCTGTACATATTATCTTCTTCTTCATGTTTTCTTTTTGAAAAATAAAAAATAAAAAAATTAAAAAAAAAAAAAAAAAAAAAGAGTCTGAACAAGGGCGATCCGGAAGGAGTACTATGACTTTAATTAGTTGTGGAGCCCCAGCCTTTGGCTGACCCGTCATTGACTCGGGTGGACCTTTGCACGCTGGTCCTTAAAAAAGTTCGCGTACCATGCTCTGTAGAGGGCCGCGCTCCATAACCCAATGTTTACCATCTAGGCACTGTGGGGTTGATGGATAGGCAGAAGCGTCCCACTCTGGTTATTAGTGAGAAGTAACCCGCGGCGGCTGAAGCGTATAAGGCATCTGAGCTTGATCCTCTCTTTTATTAGAAGGGGCTCTCAGCGCCCTGGGATGGGATGTTTTGGATCTTGGACATTACGGGTTTCAGATTTTAGCATCTTTGTTGATGTTACGAGCCCAAGTGTGAGCGCTCCAGGTTCCAGACCCAGGATGGAAACCCACGATGGTTTCTTCTTTCTCCCTTCTTCGAATAAGCGGACGTGAGTGTCTACTGCACTGGTGACACGCAGTATAAAGATATGCCACTACTGCACTCATGACGCGCAGTATAAAGATACGCCATGAGAGCTGGACATACAGGTATGTCTTATATTTCTTTTATCTTTGTATGATTTTACTGTATTTCAGTTTTGGACAGACGATCCTTTGAGCAGGGTCCTTCAGGGGTTTCTCGACTTCTTTACCCTGATGGTTTTCTTGAAGTCACAAAAAAAAAATTCCTTTACCTTTGATCTTTGATCCTGATCCAGCAATAACTCAGATGGATTGGTCAGCAGGAGGCAGTGAGGGAAGCAGGATGAAAAGACAGCCAGATTTGACACTTCGTTTAAAGCTTTCCTTTACTCTGGATTTATCATACTTTGTTTTTGTTTAAATTTGTGTCAGTTTTCTCTAACAGGTAATATCTTCTATCCTTTACTCATCCATATTTTAACATTGAGGACAATGTTGTGATCTAGTTAGGGGGAAGGATAGTTGACTACCAATTTTTCTTTTCTTTTCTTTTTTGGGAAGTATGATATGATTGTCATGGACTTATTAAACCAATAAATGATGGTAGAGTAAGGAGTAATTTTACTTCTGAGACATATCTAAATTGGGAAGTATGTTTAGTGATATGACTATCAGAAACCTATTGTTAGTAAAACCAATTAGTGATGGCAGAGTAAGGAGTAAATTTTGGAAACAATTTATCACTCTTGAGATGCATCTTAGTTGGGGTAGTAATTAATTAGTATTAATTTGTGGAAGTAACAAAGTTTTTGTCTTTTGATTTCCTTTGAAAGATTCAAGCGAATGCACTCTCATATCCTTGGAAGCAATTGAAATTCAGGAATCATAGCATGATTGAATAAATTATCTTTTATCTTCAATTTCACATGCTTGGTTATGGATGTTGAATTGGTGGATAGAGAATAATAGAAATATGCCTTGTGAGATTTTGAGCCTATTGATGAATGGATTGAATACTTGTACCATTCTCTTCTTTCTTGTGTGATTTTCACTCATGGAATTGTTACTCTAGAACTTGCTTTGATTCTTTTTGAGGCTACATTTTCATATGCATACATTAATATGATTGAGGCATTTTGAAAAAAGCTACTTTGACTAAATAGCTATCCTTGTATACTTTCCATTGTGTAACCCCTTTGAACTTGTTTGACTATTCCTTGTTTTAAGCTCATTTCATCCTTCAAAAAAAAGAGAGAAAAAAAAAGAAAAAAAATGTTTTTACGCAACCAGAGGAATAAGAGAGCATTGACCTAGTTCTTGAACAAGTGTGGGGGTGTGTGTGCAAAATGATCAAAAAAAAAAGAGAGAAAAATTGACCACCTTTGTAATCAAAGGATTATCAGAGTCTAGAATAAAGGTGGATGCTTGGAAACAACAGGAAGAAAAGGAGAATGTTCAAGTCTAACAATGAATTCAATTCACCAATTTGAGATTGATCTTCAACAAAACATTAGTCAAATGTTGGTGATTGTCCTTTATGATGAATGTTCTCAAACATTTTCTCTACTCTAACTGTACCATAATGCTCTTTTATTCTCTTTGGTATTTATCTTTTCATATCCATATTATCTCCTCTCCTTTACCATGACCCCATTACAACCTTGAATAAAGTCCTCTTGATTTTTGTATGCATGTGTTTTGAGTAGCGGAGAAGTAGAAGATAAGCAAGCTTATGGTAGTGCAATTGTTCATGGGTTCAATAGAGTGAAATACTTACCTTTTAAACACTTGAGAAATTGAGAGTGAATTCTGTGAGGATCTATTATTCTTGATTCATTCTTTTCAACTGAAGTTTCCTTGCTTGTTGGTTTGAGATGTGAAGAAATGTTACCTCATTGATGCTTTGATCCCTTGAATTTCTTGTTGCTCTTCTTGCTTCATCGATTCTTTTAGAGTTTTTAACTTTTGAGTCTGTGTCATTTTTCTTTGTCTCCTAACTTTGGTCTTTTGTGTTTTGCCCAGGAGTCTAAAAAGCTAAGTGTGGGGGAATTTGATGATCACATATTTTATACGTTAATAAACCCTCATTTTTAGTCATTTACACTCTCTATGTACTTAATTGATTAAGTCTAGTTATGTTTTATAAGTTTGGACTCAAATTGGACTTAATTTATTTTTTTCAGCACTATTTTGGTCTTACGATATTTCTGTATTTCGGCCATATCTTGAGTTCTAAATGTCTGATAATTATGAATTTTACCTTGTAGGAAAGATAAGAGAGAGCTCTACAACTTTGATGAAGAGCTCAAAGTCTCAATCAGACATCTATAGAGCTAATTGGGCTTGGAAGACAAAACACGAGTTTTGTTTCTGAAACCTAAATAATGTACAGTAATCAGAGCATAACTCGGGCTGCAAGAATTATCTTGGGCTGAAATTTAGAAATTTGAAAGTTAAGACTCAGATCTAAAACTTTCATGTTGAACACAAAACTTGATTCGGGCTCCTTGATGGTGATATTGGGTCTGAAAGTCAAAATAGAGGTGCTGAAACTGGGCCTGAACAATTTGTAGTAATTGGATCATATCTTGGGCTGTAGGATGAATTTTTGGGCGATTCTAGAGCCATTGGAAAGCTTAGACAATTTCCTAGAACTTTCATGAAGACCACTTGGCTCGACAATGACGAAATCAATGACTTAAGCAATGAATGATTTCGGAGACAAGAAATCTTAATGATTTTTCACTCTTATCCTCACCATTTGGCATTCTCCACTCATTCATCCACTCATCCCACCTACCCCTAATCAGCCCCTTTGTCATTTTGTATCCCTAATCCTCTATAAAAGGCACCATTGGCTGACCATTTGAAGCACTTGGTGTTAGGCTTAGTTTGTACTAGTTAAGGTTATGCTTGTTTATTGTTTTCCTTTGTTGTAATTTTCTCTTGTTCTAAATTGACGTCATGTTCATCTTTCTCTTCTTCTCTCTTTCTTTCTTCTTATCCATGAGTAACTAAATCTTCATCTTGCTTAGGTGAAAGAGTGAAGCTCTTGGTAATGAAATAAGGTTAGATTATTTTATTTCTTGTGCTTAAATGATATATTATTAAATGAACATTATATATGTTGTATTTTGTTTCCAATCAATTTAGAAACCTTCTTTGTTAATGGAGATCTTGATTTATTGTAGACAATAGGATTGGCACAGTAAATGCTTGAACTCATTTACAAATGTTAGTAGATAATTAAAGGAATCATAATATGATTACATATATAATTGAACTTTGAATGTTATATTTTCCAATTGGAACCTCCGTTGTGTGTGGATTTCAATTGAGTTAAAAAGAGAAATAATCTTACCTTTAATTTATTACCAAGAGTGGATCTCCTAACCCAAGCAAGCCCTTAAATTCATTTGTAAACTTGCTTTATTACGTTTGGTGTTGTGACAAATCCTCTTCTTACCTCAATTAATTTTTCTTCATCAATTCCCTGTGGATCGACCTCGGACTCCCAAGAAATTTATTACTTGAGACAACCTGCATTTGGATTTGCATCCTTTAAAATTCCGCAGTCAAGTTTTTGGCGCCGTTGATTTGAAGTTTTGATTTATTGAGGTTTGTTTTCTTTAATAAAATCTATTCTCACTTCTCCCTCACCAGAGCAAAAGATCGGCTTGCCGATCCTGCGGTTTCTTTACTAACTCTCTAACTTTCTAGCTATCTAACTCTAACTTACTAACTTGCTAACATACTAACTTTCTAACTTTTATATTTATGTCATTTATTTTTGCTTTTTAATTTTATTTATTTATTTTCGCCATTTTTTTTCGGTGGGGTAACTCTCCCTTTTATTTTACGCACTAACTTTGTGGGGGAAACTCTCCCTTTTACTTTTCTGTTATTTAATTTTTCACACTTTATTTTTATTTTTATTTTTATTTTTATTTTTATTTTTATTTTTGGTGGTTGGTTTATTACCCCACCTTTGTTATATATTTAATGGTGGGTTACACTTGAATTGGTACATTATTTTTTTTGTTTATTTATTTTTAGTTATTTATGTATTTATGCTTAATTGGTATCGTGATTTAAATTAAATTAGTTTAGTTAAAACTAATCCTGGTACTTTATATATTGATTTGTTTGAATCACAATCACACACAATTGACACAATGGCTAACAATGAAAGTGTACATGATGAACCTGAAAATCAACCGTTGCGAACCATGCGTGAATATTTGCAACCACCTCGAAATTCTAATCCATCATGTTTTATCCTTCCACTCAATGCCAACAATTTTAGATTTAAGCCAGGTATGATTTCTTTACCTCCTAATTTTCATGGTTTAGAATCTGAATGTCCATATTTACATCTGAAAGAATTTGAGGAAGTATGTATTGCCTTCAATGATCAAAATTGCACTGAAGAGATTGTTAAGCTTAAATTGTTTCCTTTTTCTTTAAAAGATAAAGCAAAATCTTGGCTTAACACTTTGAAACCAAGATCAATTGGCACATGGCAAGAAATGCAAGGTGAGTTCTTAAAGAAATTTTTTCCAACACATAAAACCAATGCTATGAAAAGACAAATCCAAATTTTTTTCCAAAATTCAAATGAAGCATATTTTCAATGTTGGGAACGATTTAAAGATTTGTTAAATTCTTGCCCACATCATGGTTTTGAAAAATGGCGCACTATAAGCTTCTTTTATGAAGGTTTAACTCCTGAAACTAAACAATTTGTGGAAACAATGTGCAATGGTGAGTTTCTTGATAAAGAACTTGATGAAGCTTTAGACTATTTGAACCAGTTGGCTGAAAATTCTCAATCTTGGCATAGTACTAACACTTCTGAAAATTCAATTAGATCTAATCTTACAAGTGCTAATAAAGGAAAATATCACCTTAGTCAAGAGGAAGATCTAAATGCTAGATTTGCCAGTTTGGCTAGAAAGGTTGAAGCCATGGAATTAAGAAAAGCAAAAGAAATCAAATCTGTGCAAAATGAAGAAATTTGTGGTATTTGTGAGGACTTAGGACACTCAACACACGAATGTCCTAACATTCCTGTTTTTAAAGAAGTTGTATATGAGCAGGTAAATGCAATGAATAATTTTAACAAACCATTGATTTCTTCTTTTTCAGATACATACAATCAGGGATGGAGAAATCACCCGAATTTCAGCTGGAGGAATAATAATCAGTCACAATTTGTGCAACCACCACCTCCTCAGGCACAACAAAACTCTCAAAATTCTCAAGGATATGCACCTTATGTCCCACCATATAGGAAAAACCTTGAAGAAACACTGGGTGCATTCATAGAAAAGCAAGAGGCCATTAATAAACAAACTAATCAAACCATGAATGACATAAAAGACACTCTTGCTAAACTTTCTTCTGCACTCATCAATCATGAGAAAGGAAAATTTCCTTCTCAACCTCAACCAAATCCCAAGGGTCAGTACAGTCTAAATGAGGGGAGTTCAAAAAACCAACAAACGAACTAAGTCCAGTCAGTGATAACTCTTAGGAGTGGAAAGGTTGTAGTAAAACAAATCCCTGAATCTTGTGAGAGAGAAGATGAACCAATTCCCCAAGAAAATGAAGAAGTTGACCAAAAGGTGACCAAACTCTCACCTTCACCCCCATTTCCTCAAGCATTGAATAATCCAAAGAAATTGGACCATAACACTAGAATTTTTGAAATTTTGAAACAAGTGAAAGTCAATATTCCTTTGTTAGATGCTATCAAACAGATTCCTTCTTATGCCAAATATTTGAAGGACTTGTGCACTGTTAAAAGGAAATTAAATGTGAAAAAGAAAGCATTTTTGGCTGAACAGGTAAGCTCCATTCTTCAAAATAATAATGCGTTGAAATATAAAGACCCTGGTTGTCCTACAGTTTCATGCATTATTGGAGAACATAAAATTGAAAAAGCTTTACTTGATCTTGGTGCTAGTGTCAATTTGCTTCCATATTCAGTTTATCAGCAACTCAACTTAGGTGAGTTAAAACCAACTTCTGTAACTCTTCTACTTGCAGATAGATCAATTAAAATTCCAAGAGGAATAGTGGAAGATGTGTTGGTTCAAGTTGATAAATTCATATATCTTGTGGATTTCATTGTCTTGGATACTGAACCTCTGGTTGATAGTTGCAAGTCAATTCCTGTAATTTTAGGCCGTCCATTTTTAACAACATCTAATGCTTTGATAAATTGCAGAAATGGAGTGGTGAAGCTAACATTTGGAAACATGACACTGGATCTCAATGTTTTTAACATGTGCAAGCAACCACAGGAAGTCCTTGCTGAAAATGAGGAAGTTAAAGGAATTGAAGCCATTATAGATGATCATCTTCAAAAAGGGAGTTCTTCTGACCTATTAGAACTTTGTTTAATTAATTCATTTGATTTGCTTGATTGTACAGAGGAAATAGAATACAAAGGAAGAAAGCCAAAATTTGAAGAGCTAAAACCCATGAATGATAATGCTTATGAAGAAGTACCCACATCGGAACTAAAGCCATTACCTGCTGGGTTGAAGTACACATTTTTAGGAGAAAAGCAAAGCTTTCCTGTGGTAATTTCCTCGTCTCTTACTGAAGAACAAGAAGGAAAGATGTCGCCTCAATGGACGCACCAAGATAAAAGGAAATTTCAGACAGAGGTAAAAAAATTTTATTGGGATGACCCATACTTGTTCAAACATTGTCCTGAAATTGGTCAAAAAGTTCTGCTTTATGATTCTCGCTTGCACCTATTCCCTGGAAAATTGAGATCTAGGTGGAGTGGTCCTTTTGTTGTCAAACACGTGTATCCTCATGGGGCCATAGATATTGCGAATCCTAAGAATGATAATGTGTTTAAAGTCAATGGATAAAGGCTCAAACCATTTCTGAAAAAACCAAGTTGATGAGTTCTTTGTGTTGCCGGTTAAGTGGCGGATACGGTACTCCGTGACTCTCAAGTCGGTTTGTTTTTCAATTTTCCCAAATAACTGAATCCTTCTTCTCCTTTAAAATGGATGTCATTCTTTCAAACCTGAGAAAACATTTTCCTTCTCTCCCTCAAAATGCTCTGAAAAAAATCTACAAAGTTCGATGTGAAAGATTGAGATTGTTAATGCACAAAGGTATGCCAGAAGATGTGCGCTGGATAATTGAAGCAAAGGTCCGACTAGCAGGTGAGTCTTCAATTTCATTTGACTCATACATGCCAGGTCTTGGAAGAAGTTCGTATTCTAAAAGGAGAAGAGCAAAAAGGTTATAAGTTTGTTACAAATGTGGACGATGGAATTGTAACAAGCGATGTCGTACTTTGGGGATGGTTTATGCAAACAGAGAAGATAAAATTTTCTTCATTAAGAATGGACTGAGTAAGGAGTCATTAGATGATATCTTATTGACTCTTGAGACGCATTCTTGTAGATTGGCGCATTGTGAAATTCTTAATTTGTGGAATCTCTTCAAGGATGAAGAAAAATGCTACAGTCTTGGGAATCTGACTCTAAAAGACCCTGTTTGCCAATTTATAAGAAAATTGGATGGGAAGTTTATCCTCAACTCATAGAAGGCGTTTAAGCCGTTACTGGACGTGAAACCAGAGGCAGATGTGAGCCAAAATCCGCAACAATCTGTACATATTATCTTCTTCTTCATGTTTTCTTTTTGAAAAATAAAAAATAAAAAAAAAAAGAAAAAAAAAGAAAAAAAAGAGTCTGAACAAGGGCGATCCGGAAGGAGTACTATGGCTTTAATTAGTTGTGGAACCCCAGCCTTTGGCTGACCCGTCATTGACTCGGGTGGACCTTTGCACACTGGTCCTTAAAAAAGTTTGTGTACCATGCTCTGTAGAGAGCCGCGCTCCATAACCCAATGTTTACCATCTAGGCACTGTGGAGCTGATGGACAGGCAGAAGCGTCCCACTCTAGTTATTAGTGAGAAGTAACCCGTGGCGGCCGAAGCGTATGAGGCATCTGAGCTTGATCCTCTCTTTTATTAGAAGGGGCTCTCAGCGCCCTGGGATGGGATGTTTTGGATCTTGGACATTACGGGTTTTAGATTTTAGCATCTTTGTTGATGTTACGAGCCCAAGTGTGAGCGCTCCAGGTTCCAAACCCAGGATGGAAACCCACGATGGTTTCTTCTTTCTCCCTTCTTCGAATTAGCGAACGTGAGTGTCTACTGCACTGGTGACACGCAGTATAAAGATATGCCACAACTGCACTCATGACGCACAGTATAAAGATACGCCATGAAAGCTGTACATACAGGTATGTCATCATTTGCTATTATATTTCTTTTATCTTTGTATGATTTTACTGTATTTCGGTTTTGGACAGACGATCCTTTGAGCAGGGTCCTTCAGGGGTTTTTAGACTTCTTTACCCTGATGGTTTTCTTGAAGTCACAAAAAAAAATTCCTTTACCTTTGATATTTGATCCTGATCCAGCAATAACTTAGATAGATTGGTCAGCATGAGGCAGTGAGGGAAACAAGATGAAAAAGGAGCCAGATTTGACACTTCGTTTAAAGCTTTCCTTTACACTGGATTTATCATACTTTGTTTTTGTTTAAATTTGTGTCAGTTTTCTCTAACAGGTAATATCTTCTATCCTTTACTCATCCATATTTTAACATTGAGGACAATGTTGTGATCTAGTTGGGGGGGAAGGATAGTTGACTACCAATTTTTTTTTCTTTTCTTTTTTGGGAAGTATGATATGATTGTTATGGACTTATTAAACCAATAAATGATGACAGAGTAAGGAATAATTTTACTTCTGAGACGTATCTAAATTGGGAAGTATGTTTAGTGATATGACTATCAGAAACTCATTCTTAGTAAAACCAATTAGTGATGGCAGAGTAAGGAGTAAATTTTGGAAACAATTTATCACTCTTGAGACGCATCTTAGTTGGGGTAGTAATTAATTAGTATTAATTTGTGGAAGTAACAAAGTTTTTGTCTTTTGATTTCCTTTGAAAGATTCAAGCGAATGCACTCTCACATCCTTGGAAGCAATTGAAATTTAGGAATCATAGCATGATTGAATAAATTATCTTCTTTCTTAAATTTCACATGCTTGGTTATGGATGTTGAATTGGTGGATAGAGAATGATAGAAATATGCCTTGTGAGATTTTGAGCCTATTGATGAATGGATTGAATATTTGTACCATTCTATTCTTTTTTGTGTGATTTTCACTCATGGAATTGATACTCTAGAACTTGCTTTGATTCTTTTTGAGGCTACATTTTCATATGCATACATTAATATGATTGAGGCATTTTGAAAAAAGCTACTTTGACCAAATAGCCATCCTTGTATACTTTCCATTGTGTAACCCCTTTGAACTTGTTTGACTATTCCTTGTTTTAAGCTCATTTCATCCTTCAAAAAAAAAAGAGAAAAAAAGAAGAAAAAAAGATGTTTTTACCCAACCAGAGGAATAAGAGAGCATTGACCTAGTTCTTGAACAAGTGTGGGGGTGTGTGTGCAAAATGATCAAAAAAAAAAGAAAAAAAAAGAGAAAAATTGACCACCTTTGCAATCAAAGGATTATCAGAGTTTAGAATAAAGGTGGATGCTTGGAAACAACAGGTAGAAAAGGAGAATGTTCAAGTCTAACAATGAATTCAATTCACCAATTTGAGATTGATCTTCAACAAAACATTAGTCAATTATTGGTGATTGTCCTTTATGATGAATGGTCTCAAACATTTTCTCTACTCTAACTGTACCATAATGCTCTTTTATTCTCTTTGGTATTTATCTTTTCATATCCATATTATCTTCTCTCCTTTACCATGACCCTATTACAACCTTGAATAAAGTCCTCTTGATTTTTGTATGCATGTGTTTTGAGTAGCGGAGAAGTAGAAGATAAGCAAGCTTATGGTAGTGCAATTGTTCATGGGTTGAATAGAGTGAAATACTTACCTTTTAAACACTTGAGAGATTGAGAGTGAATTCTGTGAGGATCTATCATTCTTGATTCATTCTTTTCAACTGAAGTTTCCTTGCTTGTTGGTTTGAGATGTGAAGAAATGTTACCTCATTGATGCTTTGATCCCTTGAATTTCTTGTTGCTCTTCTTGCTTCATCGAGTCTTTTAGAGTTTTTAACTTTTGAGTCTGTGTCAATTTTCTATGTCTCCTAACTTTGGTCTTTTGTGTTTTGCCCAGGAGTGCAAAAAGCTAAGTGTGGGGGAATTTAATGATCACACATTTTATACATTAATAAACCCTCATTTTTAGTCATTTACACTCTCTATGTACTTAATTGGTTAAGTCTAGTTATGTTTTATAAGTTTGGACTCAAATTGGACTTAATTGATCTTTTTCAGCACTATTTTGGTCTTATGTTGTTTCTGTATTTCGGCTATATCTTGAGTTCCAAATGTCTGATAATTATGAATTTTACCTTGTAGGAAAGATAAGACAGAGCTCTACAACTTTGATGAAGAGCTCAAAGTCTCAATCAGACATCTAGTAGAGCTAATTGGGCTTGGAAGACAGAATACGAGTTTTGTGTCTGAAACCTAAACAGTGTACAGTAATCAGAGCATAACTCGGGCTGCAAGAATTATCTTCGGCTGACATTTGGACATTTGAAAGTTAAGACCCAGATCTAAAACTTTTATGTTGAAAACAAAACTTGATTCGGGCTCCTTGATGGTGATCTTGGGTCTGAAAGTCAAAACAGAGGTGCTGAAACTGGGCCTGAACAGTTTGTAGTAATTAGGTCATATCTTGGGCTGTAGGTCGAATTTTTGGGTGATTCTAGAGCCATTGGAAAGCTTAGACAATTTCCTAGAACTTTCATGAAGATCACTTGGCTTGAAAATGACGAAATCAATGACTTAAGCAATGAATGATTTCAGAGACAAGAAATCTCAATGATTTTTCACTCTTATCCTCACCATTTGGCATTCTCCACTCATTCATCCACTCATCCCACCTACCCCTAATCAGCCCCTTTGTCATTTTGTATCCCTAATCCTCTATAAAAGGCACCATTGGCTGACCATTTGAAGCACTTGGTGTTAGGCTTAGTTTGTACAAGTTAAGGTTATGCTTGTTTATTGTTTTCCTTTGTTGTAATTTTCTCTTGTTCTAAATTGAAGTCATGTTCATCTTTCTCTTCTTCTCTCTTTCTTTCTTCTTATCCATGAGTAACTAAATCTTCATCTTGCTTGGGTGAAATAGTGAAGCTCTTGGTAATGAAATAAGGTTAGATTATTTTATTTCTTGTGCTTAAATGATATATTATTAAATGAACATTATATGTGTTGTATTTTGTTTCCAATCAATTTAGAAACCTTCTTTGTTAATGGAGATTTTGATTTATTGTAGACAATAGGATTGGCACAGTGAATGCTTAAACTCATTTACAAATGTTGGTAGATAATTAAAGGAATCATAATATGATTACATATATAATTGAACTTTGAATGTTATATTTTCCGATTGGAACCTCTGTTGTATGTGGATTTCAATTGAGTTAAAAAGAGAAATAATCTTACCTTTACTTTATTACCAAGAGTGGATCTCCTAACCCAAGCAAGCCCTTAAATTCATTTGTGAACTTGCTTTATTACTTTTGGTATTGTGACAAATCCTCTTCTTACCTCAATTAATTTTTCTTCATCAATTCCCTGTGGATCGACCTCGGACTCCCGAGAAATTTATTACTTGAGACAACGTACACTTGGGTTTGCATCCTTTAAAATCCCGTAGTCAAGTTGCTGATAAACTGAATATGGAAGCAAATTGACACTAGCACCAAGATCAAGTAAAGCTTTTTCAATTTTATGTTCTCCAATAATGCATGAAACTGTAGGACAACCAGGGTCTTTATATTTCAACGCATTATTATTCTGAAGAATGGAGCTTACCTGTTCAGCCAAAAATGCTTTCTTTTTCACATTTAATTTCCTTTTAACAGTGCACAAGTCCTTCAAATATTTGGCATAAGAAGGAATCTGTTTGATAGCATCTAACAAAGGAATATTGACTTTCACTTGTTTCAAAATTTCAAAAATTCCAGTGTTATGGTCCAATTTCTTTGGATTATTCAATGCTTGAGGAAATGGGGGTGAAGGTGAGAGTTTAATCTCCTTTTGGTCAACTTCTTGATTTTCTTGGGAAATTGGTTCATCTTCTTTCTCACAAGATTCAGGGATTTGTTTTTCAACAACCTTTCCCCTCCTAAGAGTTATCACTGACTGGACTTAGTCCATTTGTTGGTTTTCTGAACTCTCCTCATTTTGACTGTGCTGACCTTTGGGATTTGGTTGAGGTTGAGAAGGAAATTTTCCTTTCTCATGAATGGTGAGAGCAGAAGTAAGTTTGGCAAGAGTTTCTTTTATGTCAATCATGGTTTGATTGTTTTGTTTATTGATGACCTCTTGTTTTTCTATGAATACATGCAGTGTTTCTTCAAGGTTTTTCCTATATGGTGGGACATAAGGTGCATATCTTTGAAAATTTTGAGAGTCTTGTTGTGCCTGTGGAGGTGGTGGTTGTTACCCAAGTGGCTTCAGTACTCAAGAGGGGGGGTGGATTGAGTAATTAAAAAACTTTTTCGTAAACCCTTTTTAATACAAATTTCTTCAAGCAATATAATTAATATGTGTAAAGATGATAAAATGCCTTAAGAACAGAAAATAAATAATTATACAATGATAAATAAATTACAATAAATAAAGAGATAAAGGATAGAAGAGCAGGCACAATATTTATCCTGGTTCGACCACCAACCACTTGTGGCCTACGTCCAGTCCTCGAAACACAGTTCGAGATTTTTCACTATTCAACACAAGCTTAAAACAGGTGCTTGCAACCTTAGTAGGGATACCTCATAGCGAGGGATACCTCACCCTATTTACTTGAGGGATACCTCACCCCCTTTGAAGGATATCTCACCTTCTTCACAATAAGGGATACCTCACCCTTTTACTAGAGGGATACCTCACCCTTACAATTTCACTAAGGGATACCTCACCCTTTTTACAGAAGCAGAAAATAGATGAAGAGAATCTCTCACTTAGAGCAAATGTTACAAATTGAAGCACTAGGAAGCTCTCTTATGATATCTCAAGGTTTTTGGCAAAAAGAGCACATAAAATATGTAAAATTGAAAACCACGTTTTAGCACAAGTAAAGGATGATTTAGATCATTGGGCATAGTGTAAAAGATGACCAAAAACCATGTATTTATAGTGTTCCAAGAAAAAGAGTCGTTGGGTATTAATTTCATTCATTAAAAGCTCCAGAAAATAGCCGTTACGTGATTTCTGGGTTGTGTTATTCGAATACTTTATTTGGTATTCGAATAGATCCTTCAAAAACATGTTTTGGAACGTTTTCTATGTTGAGGTATTCGAATACCCCTTTAGGTATTCGAATAGATCCTTAAAAACACGTTCTGGAAACTTTTCTGGGGTGCGGTATTCGAATACCTATGTGGTGTATTCGAATACACCACTCTGATTTTGAAATCTAACTTTAAATGGTCATAACTTCTTCATTTCTTATCCGTTTAAAGCAAATGACTAGTCATTGGAAAGATATTTGAGTCTATTTTCAAATGAAATAATTTCAAAACAAAAATAAAATTATTTTGAAAGTTATGATCAAAAGAGTAACCAAAGGTCAGATTTTCAAAACTCAAACTTGGCTATTTTTCATAAAATTGAACTATCATTATAACTAAACCTTCAAAACTTGTTTGTTGGGTATTTTAATATGTGAAAATCATTTTTAAATATTTGAAAACATATTTGAGATATCTAGAAGGCTTCTTACAAAAAGACCCTAAGTCCTATAAGCTATACCATTTAATCTTCCTTTGGACTTGGTTTTTGACATGATTTTGTTGTCATCAAAACCTTCTTCTCCTTGAGTTAAGCATAAATGAGATCTTTGCTTTCTTGTTACAATGCTTACTCTTCGTACTTGAACTATACATCATCTTCATCATGTTTGTTATCATCAAAACTATTTTCCATGTCAGCTAGCCAATTACAGTGGTTGCATGAATTGTGGCTGAGTATTGTTCCTCCAACTGAAGTTCGGGTGATTTCTCCATCCCGGATTGTATGTATCTGAAAAAGAAGAAGTAACTGGCTTTTTTAAAATTATTCATTGCATTTACTTGCTCATTCACAACTTCTTTAAAAACAGGAATGTTAGGACATTCGTGTGTTGAGTGTCCTAAGTCATCACAAATACCACAAATTTCTTCATTTTGCACAGATTTGATTTCTTTTACTTTTCTTAATTCCATGGCTTCAACCTTTCTAGCCAAATTGACAAATCTAGTATTTAGATCTTCCTCTTGACTAAGGTGATATTTTCCTTTATTAGCACTTGCAAGATTAGATCTAATTGAATTTTCAGAAATATTAGTACTATGCCAAGATTGAGAATTTTCAGCCAACTGGTTCAAATAGTCTAAATCTTCTTCTGGTTCTTTATCAAGAAACTCGCCATTACACATTGTTTCTACAAATTGTTTAGTTTCAGGAGTTAAACCTTCATAAAAGAAGCTTATGGTGCGCCATTTTTCAAAACCATGATGTGGGCAAGAATTTAACAAATCTTTAAAACGTTCTCAACTTTGAAAATACGCTTCATTTGAATTTTGGGAAAAATTTTGGATTTGTCTTTTCAAAGCATTGGTTTTATGTGTTGGAAAAAATTTCTTTAAAAACTCACTTTGCATTTCTTGCCATGTGCCAATTGATCTTGGTTTCAAAGTATTAAGCCAAGTTTTTGCTTTATCTTTCAAAGAAAAAGGAAACAATTTAAGCTTAACAATTTCTTCAGTGCAATTTTGATCATTGAAAGCAATACAGACTTCTTCAAATTCTTTTAGATGTAAATATGGGCTTTCATTTTCTAAACCATGAAAATTGGGCAGTAAAGAAATCATACCCGGCTTAAATCTAAAATTATTAGCAGTAAGTGGAAAGATAAAACATGATGGACTAGAATTTCGAGGTGGTTGCAAATATGCACGCATAGTTCGCAATGGTTGATTTCCTTGTTCATCATGTATACTTTCATTTTCAGCTCGTTGTGTTTGATTATCATGTTCAACACGTGCACCTTCAAATTCAGCCATTGTGTTAATTGTGTGTGATTGTGATTCAAACAAATCAATATATAAAGTACTAGGATTAATTTTCACCAAACGACCAGAATTTGAATCACGATACCAGTTAAGCATAAATAAGTGACATAAAATAAAAATAAAAATAATATACAAGTAGGCGGTATACACTGGCCGTTAAATATTAAGTAGGCGGTATACACCGGTCGTTAAATATTAAGTAGGATGTGGTATAAACCAGTCACCCAAAAATAAAAATACAGAAATTAAAATGTAGAAAATAAAGTGCATAAAAATAAATGACATAATTTAAAAGTTAGATTGTAAAAAATAAATGACAGAATTTAAAAGTTAGATTGCGTAAAATAAATAAAAAAAAAGTTTACAAAGATGGGGTAATAATGGACAAGTAGGCGGTATAAACCAGCCGTTAAATATTAAGAAGGATGGGGTAATAAACCAGCCACCAAATAAAAACAAAAAATACAAAAAATAAATTACAGGAAAGTAAAAGGGAGAGTTACCCCACTAAATTAGTACGTAAAAATAAAAGGGAGAATTAACCCCACTGAGTTAATATATACAAAAGGTTAAATTTTTTTATTTTTTTACTATTCACTATCACTATTTACTATTCACTATTCATATTACTATTCATATACTATTTATATACTATTTATATTACTATTCACATACAAAAAATATACTAGTTAGTGTGTTAGTAAATAGATAAATAAAAATGAAAAGAGTAGAGGAAGAATATACTTGATAGTGAAGTTTACTTACAGAAAAGAGAACCTCAATATATTAGAATTTTAAATCAAGTCCCCAGCAACGGCGCTAAAAACTTGATGGGATATAATTATATTTAAAAGTTTCAAACCCAAGTGTAGGTTGTCTCAAGTAATAAATTATCGGGAGTCCGAGGTCGATCCACAGGGAATTGATGAAGGAAAACTAATTAATTGAGGTAAAGAAAAGATGTGTCACAAAATTAAAGATGATATGAGTTGTTCACAAATGAAAAGGATTTGCTTGGGTTAGGAGATCCACTCTTGGTAATAAATTAAAAATAAGATGATTTCGTTTTATAACTCAATTGAAATCATGCATAATGAAGATTCCAATCGAAAGATTTAACATTTAAAGTTCAATCATGTAATCATATTATGGTTCCAATAATTATCTACTAATACTTGTAAATCGTCAAAAGCATCCAATGTGCCAATCCTATTGTCTACAATGGATCAAGATATTCATTATACAAGAAGAGTTTCTAAATTAATTGGAAACAACATACAACACATTATATTTGCTTAATAATATATCATTTAAGTACAAGAAAGAAATTAATCTAACCTTAATTTATTACCAAGAGCTTCACCTTTTTACCCAAGCAAGATGAAGATTAGTTACACATGAGAAAGAAGAAAAGAAAAGGAAAAGGAAAAGGAAAAGGAAAACAAAGAAATCTATGACAGAGAGAACAACCCTCCTAAAAATTAGAGAAAACATCGCGCTCTTTCCCTTCGTTCGTCGTCCCTATTTATAGAAATTTTTGAGGTTACTGTGCAATGACCAGTAACCTATTGATGTCATGGATGATGTAATGCTACAGTACTTGATGATGTCATGCTGACGTCATGCTACAGTAACTTGCTTATGTCATGCTGGCGTCGCGCTACAGTAACTTGCTACAGTTAGTTTTTTTTTTTTAGAAAATCTTCTATGCAATCACCTCCATTCTTTGATCCTTTGCATTTACCTAACAAAAATACATAAAAATACATAATTACAACACAATTTAAAATACTAAAAATATAACAAAACTCAAGAACAAACCCAATTAAAAAGATTAAAAAGAATGAAAAACATACACAATGAACCGTAAAAATTATAAGTTTTGCAGGTTCATCAATTATGAGTTATGCATGTCTCTAAATTCTTAAATCTCCAAAGATGCATCAAAACATCATTTTACCACAAAATTTTCTCTTTAAAGTCGTGACCTCCCTAAGCCACCAAGGTTCCAATTTCTTTCTATTTTATGCTTTAACCAATCAACATCTAATCTCTTAAATTTTACTTTACACAAAACCAATTCAATATCTCAATTCTCAAGGTCAAAACCGTGGCCTCTCCCTAGGGTATTAAACCCTTAAAATTTTCCATTCATTAACTTCAATGTAATCATTCAACATTTAATTACCTAAGCTTTATTTATTGGTGTACAAAAACAATTTTACACCCCTAAATTCTAGTCAAAACCGTGGCACCATATTAGGGTAGGAAACTCCAAATTTTCCATTTAGCAACCCTAATATGATCAAGCATATTCAACGCATCCAATATGTCCAAGATTACCAATCAAGCATCAATCTAATTCAAGAATATATAAACATGCAAAATTACTAAATAAAGTGAGCATACAAAGATGGATTTCTCCATCAACAAGCACACAAGGTTCCTTCACCACCAAAAATTGGTTGAAGTGAGTAATCTCTCTCTTACCTAAGGAAGAATCACGAAAATGGTCTCCTTCTAGCTCCTTGGTGATTTCGGTTTTGAGCCTTCAAAACCCTAGGATTTTCAAGACAATGAGTCAACACCAATGGTGGAAAAAGAATGGATCCATGGTCATCAAAGAGATCATGGAGCACGAAAATGAAGAGAAAAGAGAAGAAAAATGAAAACTTTGCCTCAAAGTAAAAAGCTTTGCCTTAGAAGACAATGGAAGAAAGGTTGGATTTTGGAGAAACTTTCTAAATGAAAGATGTAGAGAAGGTTGAGGTGAGTGTAGAAATGACCTTGGTGAAGAGAGAAGCGAAGAAAAATGGTCACAATGGGGGCTGCAATTTTTGTGTGAAGAGAGGAGAAGAAGAGAGAAGGAAGAGGAAATGTGAAGAAGATGAAGTTAGAGAGAGAAAGTGTTATAAAAGTGGAGATATTTTGAGTGGGTTAGGTTAAGTGGGGAGGCAAAAATTTTTGCCTCCCTTGGAGGGCATTGCTGTAACACCCCAAATTTCCGTATCTCTTAAACAGTAATTTTGACAGTTAACAGAATTTTATTGTTTAGTAATTTCTGTGCACTGTAAAATTATTTTGTTTATTCCGTCAGCGTATTTGATCATTTTGAGTGATTTACTCAGCGTCAGGAAAATAAAAATTTTCGGGCCGGGGAAAACTTTACATAATTTAATTTTTACCGTTAGGTAATTAATTTACATAATCTGATTTGATATTTGTGCATTTTCTAATTTTTGTGATTTTTGTGGATGATTATATTTTTTGACTGTATGTGGGCCCAGGTGGTCTTATGTGGGCCCAGGTGACCTTACGTGGGCCCAGTGGGTCCCGCAAAGTAAAAATTTTTCTACGCATAGAAAAATTTGTACTGTTTAGACGGAGACAGGGGATCTTACTAAACCTGAATCCGGAAACAGTTTTTAAAATTTTATTGTACTGTGTTTTGTACTGTATTTAATTATCGGATGATAAAAATACAGTAAAAATATTATTTGTAGGATACAAGAATAAATATTATACTGCATAGTCAACAAAGAGAGCTTGACTTGATTTATACCCTTGGATGAGAATACTTAGTTTGAATATTAACCATTGATTTAATCAAAGGTTAAGAAACAAACTTAATAAAGAAGCCTTGGATAATAACCATTGATTTAATCAATGGTGTGAGAATAAGCTTAGTTAGGAAGGCTTTGATATCAACCATAGATGTAATCAAAGGTGTAGAATTGGTCTTGAAAAATGACAAAGACCATTTATAACCATTGGATTTAGATTAAATCAAGGGTGGAGATTTAATCTTAAAAAGTAACAAAGACCATTTATGACCATTGGATGAAGAATCAATCAATGGTGGAGATTTGGTCTTCTAAAGTAGCAAAGACTAATTAGGACCCTTGGATTTAAAGTTTGAAGAAGCAATCTTGACCCTTAATTTTGGAGACACATCTAAGGGCTAGAATTTAAAGGAGAAAAATCCAATGGCCTAGATTTAGTCTTCTAAAATTAAAAATCTACCTAAATCCTAACCATTGAATTAATCAATGGCTAGAAATGCTTCAAAGGGTGGCAAATAATGAAGACAACTACTTGAATGCATTATGAAGAGGAAGGGAGCGGTTTTGGCTTGTTTAGAAGACAAAGAAAAAGAGCTTTATGACCATTATCAATTGCTTTATGTCATTGTTAGTAGTTTTGGTCAATGGTGTAATATTATTGATCATTATTGATCAATTTGCATTCAAGGAGAATGCATTGGAAGGGGGGGCTACGTTTGGTGCTGCTTTTGGAAACTAAAGCAAAGTTGAAGACCATTAATAGTAGTCTTGGTCACTTATTGATTATTCTTGACCATTTCCTTCAAGCAAGCTCTTCAAAATAATTTCTCTCCTTCTCCTCCAAGCTAGCTCACGGCCATACCCATACAACACCTTCCATCACTCAAAAATTTCATCCAACTTGATTTTCTAAACCTAAACACCATTCTAAGAACATCTCTAGTTATGAGTTTTTCCAAAATCATTCATCTTGAGCTTCAAATTCAAGCTTCAAGTTTCTATCAAAAATCAAAAATTTCATCTTTGTTCTTCAAGAGATATCATTCGGTCAAAACCCCTAAAATCACCATCCAAGCTCTTTTAATTTTATCCAACCTTAGATCTTGAATCTACATGATATTCTAAGCAACTTTCATGTTGGAGATTTTCTCTAAATCTTCCATCTTCAAGGAGTTTTTCCAAGAGCAAAGTTCTAAGGTTTTTGAGGTGAAGTGTAAGGAAACTTCATTTCTTCTCTTCTTTTTCATAATCTAAACCATGTTTGATCCATGGTTTTCTTAATCAAGCTTAGTATACTAATTTTTATGTATTTTGTTTTGTATTTGAGAAGCCCTTGGTGATGAAGGACTTGGAAAAAGAAGCAAAACAAAGAGCTTTTGAGGATCTTCAAGAGGTAAGAGGGAGATCCATCTCACCAACCAAGCATGGTGGTGAGAGATGGTATTTTATTTGATGGATGTGGAATCCATGTGAGGATTCATATCCATGGTCATGTAATTAATTTGTGGGTGTTTATGAGCTTTGATTAATTTTCTATGCTTGATATGCTTTGCATGATTTTATAGCTTTGATGATATGCTTGATATGCTATACATGCTTTTATGGCTTTGATGGTATGCTTATATTATTTATGATGAAATATATGTGTATATGCCATGACTTGATGGTGGAAAGGAAATTGATTTTTGGCTCCAATAGCCAAGGAAGAGCTACGGTTTTGATGCCCTTGATTAGGGTTCATGTTGAAAATTTTCAAGAACAAAAGAATTGATTTTTGAGTACTTAGAACATGGTGGATTTCGAACAAGACACCTCAAGATAGGTGTTTACAAAATTAATATTTTCTTGAATGATGAAAATGGATGTTTAGAAAAGTAAGGAAAATAAACAAAGAATTTATTTTTCAAAGAATACATGAATATGGTTTTAGAAGGATTTTTATTGATTTATTTTGTGTAAAAAGTTCCTAAGTGTTTTACTAAACATGAGATTTAAATGAAAATAGCAATGATAATTTTAAGGATTTGCAAAGAAAGTGAAAAAGGATTTGTAAAGAAAGTAAAAATGAATTTGAACAAATGGGTTTGGTTTTTATGACCATTGGTATTTCGGTTTTGAAAACAAAGAATTTTTAATGGTTTTGTTTGTGTAAAACCATATCAATTTAGAAAGAAAATATTTGATGGCTTTAATGGCCAAAGACTCTACGATTTTTGGAGGTTGGAATAATTTTGGTTTTATGAAACGAAGTAATTTTAAAGTGGAAACAAAATGTTTGAACAAAATGTTTCAGTATAAGGATTTTGGAAAGGGAATCAAAGTATTTTATCACTTGAGAAATGAACTTTCATATGAAAATGAAAAAGAAAAGTTGCAAGGGTTTGAATCTTAACTTGTTTTGAAGAGAATTGATTTTAGAATTGATTTGGGAAAAATGGAGAATATAATGGTGTTTTGAAAATTTACTAACGTATAACTTATTTTCAAGTTTTGAAATACGTTAGAAAATGTTAAGTTTTGAAATGTTGATTTACATCAATGGAAAAGTGATTTTGTGAATCATATTTTGAAAAAGAATTTCTTGAGTAAAGAATTGTGGAAAAATATTGTCTTGAGTAAGAAAATATATTAAATGAAGTATAAAGTTATATTATTTTGAGAAAAGTTGAAAAGGAATTTTTAAAAGTTGAGAAATATTTTCTGTAATGAAATTGTGATGAAAAAATTATTTACGTATCTTAAAAACGTAATTTTAAAGTACGTGGTTTGAAATACAGTAAAATATTTCTAAGTGTTTGGAAATACAGTAAAATATTTCTATGCGATTTTAAATACGTTGAAACATTTCTACGCGATTTGAATTTCGTTTAAATATTTTATGTAATTTGAATTACTATTGAAAAATCACTACGTGATGGAAAAGTGATGAATTATTTTTACGTGAGTGTGAAAATAGCGGAAAATCATTATGTGATTTGAAAAGTGTTTTAAATATTTTGAAAATGAAAGAAAATGATTTACGCGACTTAAAAGGATGATTTTTAAGTTACGTGATTTTGAAACAGTGAAAAAAAAAACATATTATGCGATCTGAGAAATGTATGTTTTTACGCGATTGAGAAAACGTTGAAAAATTTGTACGTGGTTTAAAAGTGCAACAGAAGAGTTGCGGTATTTTGAAAACGTAACAGAAATGTTACAAAATTTTGTAAATGTAACAGTAATGTTACAGTATTGTGAAAACGTAATAAAAATGTTTTGGAATTTTAAAAATGTAACAAAATGATTACGGTATTTTGAAAACGCAACAGAAGTGTTGTGGAATTGTGAAAAATGTAACAAGAATTTTGCGCAATTTTGTGAAAACACGACAACAGTGTTTTATAACTATGAAAAAATAATAAGATGATTTTGTTATTGAAAAATACAGTATGATTACTATGAACCAGTGTCCATACACTGTTTGTGAAAACAACAAGTTTTGCCTATTATTGGCACGTGGTGCAATTTAGATGCATTGGAAAATATATATATATATATATATATATATATATATATATATATATATATATATATATATATAAAATTATGAGATATACTGTGATTGGTATTATACCCGTGATTGGTATTTGGTGCATTATACATGCATTGGAATGGTCCGATGAGGACTAGATATGGTGATTGCTAGGAGAAACACACCTCTTGAATGGGTGCGATATGCGTAGTGTAGGTCACTTGTTGACCTTGGGGGCATCGGGGTGCGGGTTGCTTACACAGTGGATGGTCGCGCTTCTTCCCGTAGGTTAGACCGATGCAACACACCGATGATCTGACCGAGACACTATTCTTAATCAAGATCGATAAAGACCGTCGTGTATGTGCTAGATGTGCAAAAATTGAAATGAGAATTAAAGCACGTGATCCGAGGCACGTGGTACATTTGGCGTGTGTCTTTTCGATCATTTCTCCGACCTGAGTTTTAGCTCCATGGAGTAGGAAATCGAGTCTTGTGTACATGCATAATCTGAACATTTATATCTGTGTGATATATTAATTGAGGAATATTGGCTATGACAATTGTTTTGAATACTTGAATGATGATGATGATAATGCTGAGGGTATTACCATAATTGTTGTTTATGATAATTGTATTAATAAATGATTAGATGATGATAGTTGATTAATGTTGATGGCATAATCATAATTGTGGTATGATCTATCTGTATGATATTGTTGTTTGTGTTATCTTTGTGCTGCCATGTTAGTATTGGTGTAGGTGATCTCACCTCTTTGTTATGTTGTTTTGCTGTGTCTGTACTGTTAAAATTAAATAATAGAAAGATCGAGTTGTCTTAGACATAACGGGCGATGAATACTCTAAGATGGGTGACAACAATAAGGAGTGGACATTCAGGACTCGAAGGTGTGCAGTGTTGACAAAGAACAAATGTAGAATAGATGTCTGATGCAACAAGATGGATACACAACAGAATAAGTATGTTAAGTTTTAACATTAGTGTTGTACCGTGCTATTAAGTAGGACCCGTCATGGGGTTTGCTACTGTTAAAAAAAAAAGAGTCTGTTACTTTTATATTTCTCTTTAAATTATGAAATATTAATTGTTGTCAATATTGCATAATGAATAGTTGAAATATGATTTTCAATATTACCTAATATTTTCAGTAAATTTATGTTTCAGTAAAGAAGAAATTTTTAAAACCCACTTTTTATAACTCAAACTTTGTGCGAATTTCTTTTCAGATTATGAGTCAGGAGTCGGAAATGTGATACCCTAGGGAGGGTGTTACAATTGCCATGGCAACAAGGAGGAGAGAGGGGGGAGATTTTGGCTTTCCCAACAAGCCAAGGGCATCATGGTCATTAGTTGGTCAAAGTTTCTCAAAGAAGCTTGAATTATAATACTATAAATTTGAATTAAAGTAGGTTTGATTAGACTTAAAGTAGATTGCATTAAGATAATGTGATAAGATTTTTATTACATG
The DNA here is from genome assembly GCA_029884605.1 of Ormosia emarginata. Classification (NCBI taxonomy): domain Eukaryota; kingdom Viridiplantae; phylum Streptophyta; class Magnoliopsida; order Fabales; family Fabaceae; genus Ormosia; species Ormosia emarginata. The sequence goes on along the minus strand of JAQQTP010000074.1, from coordinate 16,004,692 downwards.
TTATTGATTAAGAGACAATGGTTACAGTTAACAGAAATCAGTATTAATTAATCTGACAGATAAATTTACACAGCGTTTTATTATTTTATTTATTAAAATTTCTTGAAAAAATGTAAAATCTCGGAAACTGTGTCCAGCCTCGCGTTTAGCGAGATCCCCCGTCGACGTTTCCACAGATCAAGGTTCTCGAGAAAAATATCTTATTTTTTGGGCTCCGCTCAGTTCGTACGCAATACGATGAATAATATTAAAATATTCCGCGTTCTCAGAAAAATCTAGAAAAATTCTCAAAAATCACAAATATTAAAAAACGAATATTTATCACAAAATAAATAAAATTTGGGGTGTTACAACTCTCCCCAACAAATAAGAATTTCGTCCTCGAAATTTTTGTACCTTAAAATAGTTTTGGGTATTGCTCCTTCATCTTGTCCTCCAGCTCCCATGTCGCATCTGTAGTTGCTTCGTTCCAGATTACTTTCACCAATGAAATGTCCTTCCCTCTGAGTTGCTTCATTCTGCTATCCTCAATCCTTACAGGAGTTATTTCGTAAGTCAAGTTTTCCTTTAATTGTATTGAATCGGGTGCAATGACATGATCAGGACTCAGAATGTATTTTTGAAGTTGTGACACATGAAAGACATTGTGAAGGTTTGAAAGAAAAGGTGGTAAAGCTATTTGGTAAGCAATAGGACCTATCTGACGAAGGATTTGATAAGGTCCAAGGAATTTTGGAGTGAGCTTTCTAGATTTTAGAACCTGACCGACCCCAGTCGTAGGCGTGACTTTCAAGAACACATGCTCTCCTTCCTCAAATTCAAGAGGTTTCCTTCTTTTGTCCGCATAACTCTTTTGTTGACTCTGAGCCGTTCGCATCTTCTTTTGAATCATCTTAACCTTCTCAGTTGTCTTTTGAATAAGATCAAGTCCAACTATGAGTCGCTCTTTGTCTTGATACCAGCATAAAGGCATTCGACACCTTCGTCCATACAGAGCCTCATAGGGTGCCATCCCTATGCTTGAATGGTAACTGTTGTTGTAGGTAAATTCTACCAATGGTAAAATTTCATCCCAGCTTCCAGTTTGCTCTATGGCACAAGCTCTCAACAAATCTTCTAATGATTGAATTGTTCTTTCTGATTGGCCATCAGTCAATGGATGGTAAGCAGAACTCAATCATAGCTTTGTCCCCATTGCTTCTTGAAGACTTTGCCAAAATTTTGATGTAAATCTCAGGTCTCTGTCAGAAATGATACTAGTAGGCACATCATGTAGCCTGAAAATTTCGCCGATGTACAGTTGAGTTAACTTATCCAAAGGATATCTAATATTGATCGGTAAGAAATGTGCTGACTTTGTAAGTCGATCCACAATTACCCATATTGAATCATTTCCTTTTCTAGTTTTTGGCAATCTGACAACAAAGTCCATGGCAATACTATCCCATTTCCATTCGGGAATAATCAAAGGTTGTAACAGTCTAGATGGCCTTTGATGTTCAATCTTTGTTTTCTGGTAAACTAGACAAGAAGATACGCATCTAGCAATATCTCTTTTCATCCCATGCCACCAAAATTCTTCAAATCTTGATACATTTTGGTCACTCTAGGATGCATACTCAACTGACTTGAATGAGCATGTTCAAGTATATACTTCCTGAGTTCCTCATCTCTAGGAACACAAACTATACCTTGGAATCTTAAAATTCCATCACTTCTTTCCTCTAATGTTGACACACCACCCTGCCTTATCAGCTCTCTTTCTTCTTGTAAGAACTTGCCAATCTTCTACTTCTCTCGGATATCATCCATTAAATTGCTTGAGATAGTGACCATGTTCATGCAGATTTTTCTTGGCATTAGTTCTACAAAAGACCATACGTCTCTGAATTGCTCTATTAAATCTTTCTCTCTGATCATCATGGCAGAAACACTGATCGTTTTCCTACTTAAAGCATCAGCTACAACATCTGCCTTTCCAGGGTGATATTGAAGTTAGAAATCGTAGTCTTTCAGGAATTCTAACCATCTTCGTTGTCTCATGTTTAACTCTTTTTGATCATACAAGTATTTCAAGCTCTTGTGATCACTGAAGACGTTGAATGTTGCTCCATAAAGATAATGTCTCCATATCTTCAAGGCAAATACAACAGCAACTAACTCCAAATCATGCGTTATGTAACACCCCTTGATATAGTAACCACGACCCAATCCCTCGTTACACCACAGTCACTAAATCCAGGCATGTCACAACCTCAATAATAGAAATTTTCAAATACCATCAGTTTAATATAAAATACATATCCATAATCAATGCTTAAAATAGCTTACAACAATATTAAACTCAAGTTTTACATGACATAACATAACTACCATATAAAAGTTAGGTTTTCCCCGAAGTCTAACACATGAATGGAATGGTCCTGCACCTGATCTTCTTCAGCATTCTCGATAGGTAATACTCGCCCTTACGACACTTCTGGATGGACGGGAGTACGAACATGCGTTATAACCGAAACCTCTCTAGGGAAGAGGCGATGGTTACCCCACATCTCCCCAATGGGTATAGGGAACTCCACACGTATAGGAACATAAGATATGTTCATACTAGCTCTAGGTTCATTACCGCACAGAACTAGAGTTACATCCCTAATGTAAGTAACATGCTCCGCGTCATGATTAAAATGCCAGGCTTCCAAGCCACTATCAAACTGTATCCACGTGCGTAACAGAGAAGCTTGTCCAGACTCCATCACAATGAAACAGAAGTCGATTCTCCAACAATAACTAAGTAAATCCAACTTGGGCTCTTCACAGTCTTTATTCAACGCAACATAAGACTAAGCAATGAAATAAAGAAATGAGACACCCATCTTTCATTACCATTTTGGCAGTAAGAAAACAACACAGCGCAGAGCGCCCACATAATAATACAGTTTATATATTCATTAACAGTAATAGTAGAATTTATAGCAGAGAAGTACAATTATAAGTAATAGTAAGAATCAATAACAACAAATAGGTCGTAATAATATCTCAAGCAATTAGTACAATATCCAGACAATTATTACAGAAATAGAACAGATATTTTCACAGTCACAAGTGTTCATGCTCAACAATTTATGAGACCGACAATGAATATTGCACAATGCATTATGGTACCACAAATCCTACTCCATGGAGCTAGACATCAACATTTTCGGAGTGAATGATCAAGGAGTAATGCCAGTATATCGTTAGCCTTTAAAAATAGTATGCTTCATCTCATAAAATATTTGCGCAACAATGGCTTATACATGGCACCTTAACAGTTGATCACGATATAGGACAGCGGCTCAGTCTGGATCATCGGTGTGTCTGCATCGGTCTACCCCACGACACAGAGGAGCTCTTAACTGTCCATGATGAGGCACCTGCACCCTGACGCCTCCAGGGCCAACCACTATGACCTACGCTTAGTCTATTCGCACCCGCATATAGGTGTTATTCAAACTCCTAGGCATACATCGGCTTTCTCAAATATGTCCAACGGACAACACATATGCATGATGACTCAATGTACATCATGTATGTTCATCAATGATACATTTATCATAGGCATTGCCTCAATGGCACATGAGCATTCCTCAATATCAACATATCATATCAATAATACATTTATCAAAAGCGTTACCTCAATAGCATATGAGCATTCCTCAATATCAATACATATATCTCATCAAGTACTAAATCAACAAGTACTTAGCCCTACATAAGGGACCCACAACAACATAGAACCAATTTCCAACATTACCATTTCATATTATGGAATTCAACCTTTACAATGTTTTATGTCTTGATCAACTATGACAATTTCTAGATTCAATAGCCCTCAAAACCGTGGCCTCACAAGCCTCCCACTTTCTAAATTTCCTTCCATTTTATGTATTAGTCATTTAATACCAAATCACGCAATCAAATTTCCCACAAAATTAATCCAATCTCTTGAAATCTAAAGCCAAAACCGTGGCTCCTCATTGGAGTAATAACCCCCCAAACTTTCCATTTATTTCATTTAACATTGTTATTCAATACTTAACCATTTAAGCTTCACTTGATTCTTATTGCAAACCAAATTTACATTCCTAGGTTCTTATCAAACCGTGACATCCATAGTATTAGGAAAAACCTAAGTTTTTCATAATCAATTCCATTATAATCATCAATTCTTTAATATCCATTACATAAATGTTATTACTTACTAATTTAATCCAAACTCCTATTTACTTGGGTCAAAGTCGTGGCCCCTCAAGTCTTTAAAGTTCCAATCTAATTCCTTTTTATGCACTAGTCTCTTGTTATCAAATCACTTAAATTTTTGCTCACCCAAAATCAATTCAATCTCTCATGGTTCCAAGCCAAAACTGTGAACTCCCTCTTGGGTATTAAACCCTTAAAACTTTTCCTTCATTAATCTTAATATTATCATTCAACCTTTAATTACATAAGCTTCATTTCACTTGTGTACAAAAATCAATTTACAACCCAAATTTCTAGTCAAAACCGTGGCACCATGTTATGGTAGAAAACTCCAAATTTTCGATTTAACAACCCTAACATGATCAAGCATATTTAACACATCCAATACTTTCAAAATCATTATCCAAGCATTAATTTCAATCAAGGATACACAAACATGCAAAATCACTAAACAAAGTAAGCATACAAAGATGGATTTCTCCATTAACAAACACACAAAAGTCTCCTCACCACAAATAATGGTTGAAGTGAGTAATCTCCCTCTTACCTTATGGAAGAACACGAAAATGGGCTCATACTTCCTCCTTGGTGATTTCGGTTTTGGGGTCTCCAAGAACCCTAAAATTTCCAACACAAAGAATCAACATCAAGCTTAGTAGAGGATGGATCTTTGGTCTCCAATGAGACCATAGAACACGAAAATGAAGAGAAGAAGGAAGAAAAATGAAAACTTTACCTTAAAGCTTGAAGCTTTGTCTTGGATGACAATGGAGGAAAAGTTGGTTTTTGAAGAAAACCCTTCAAATAGAAGTTATAGAGGAGGTTGAGGGGAGTGTAGAAATGGTGTTTGTGAAGAGAAAAGTGAAGAGAATGGCCTCTAATGGTGGCTGGAATTTCGTGGTTGAGAAGAGGGAGAAGAGAGAAGGAAGAGAAAAATTAGAGGGTGAAAGTTAGAGAGAGAAAGTGATGGTAGGAAATGAGATATTTTGGGTGAGGTGAGTTAAGTGTGGGAAGCAAAAATTTTTGCTTCCCCATAGCCCATTGCCGTGGCATTGAGAGAGAGTAGGGGGAGAAATTTGTCTTTTCCAACAAGCCAAGGGCAAGGTGGTCATTTGGTAGTCAAAGCTTCTCAAAGAAGCTTTAGCTAAAGTACAACAAATTTGAATTAAAGTGGATTTGATTTGACATAAAGTGGATTGTATTGGGATAAGGTGATAGAGTTTTTAATACATGCTATTATCCAATGGACAATTGTTACAGTGAACAGAAGTCAGTATTAATTATCTAGCGGATAAAAATTACACTGTGATTTAGTATTCTGTCAGATAGAATTTTTTGAAAAACATGAAACCTCGTAAATCGTGTCTAGCCTCGGGTTTAGTAAGATCCTCCGTTGACGTTTTCACAGTTCAAGGTTCTCTGAAAAAATATCTTGTTTCCCCGGCTCCGCTCAGTGTGCACGTAAAATAAGGAATAATATTAAAATATTCTACATTTTCAGAAAAATCTAGAAAAATTCCCAAAAATCACAAATATTATAAAATGATTATTTATCACAAAATTATTAATTTTCGAGATGTTAAATGTAACACCCTCCCTAGGGTAATCACATGTCTGACTCCCGACTCAAAATCAAAAAGAAGTTCGCACAAGGTTTGAATTATAAAAAGATGGGTTTTAAAATTTCTTTCTTGCTGAAACATAAACTTACTGAAATTCATAAGTATTACTAAAAAAATATTTAGTATACAATATTGGCACCAATTAGTATTTAACAATTTAAAGAGAAATATAAAACTAACAGAAAACTCTATCTTTTTAACAGTAGCAAACCCTATGACGGGTCCTACTTAATAGCACGGTATAACACTAACGATAATCATTCCTTCTTGTATCCATCTTGATGCATCAGATATCTGCTCCTTGTTAACACTGCACATCAACGAGTCCTGAATGACCACTCCTCCATGTTGTCACCAAAACTCAGAATATCTACCACCCGTTATGTCTAAGACAACTCGTTCCTTCTACTGTATAATTTTAACAATACAGACACAGCAAGACAACATAGCAAAGAGGTGAGATCACCTACACCAATACCAACATGGTAGCACAGAGATAACACAAACAGCAATATCATACAGGGATATCATGCTAGACTTCCAATAATATATTCAATATTAATCAACTATCATCATCCAATCATATATCAATTCAAGTATCATAGACAACAATTACGATAATGTCTTCAACATTGTCTAATTATCATCATCATCATCCAAGTATTCAAAACAATTGTCATAGCCAATATTCCTCAATTAATATATCATACAGATATAAATGCTCAGATTCATGCATGCGCACATAGACTCAGTTTTTCAAAAACAACTCCATGGAGGTTTTCACAATTTCGAGAAGAATGCTCTGGTTAATTGTCAGCCTTAGCCCAAAGACAATCTCCCAGTCGTTGAAAAGAATCGTGTTCTTGTCGGGTATCGTCAATGCGTTGCAACGGACTGCATCGCCAAGTGGCATATGGTCCAGCCTTAGCCCACAGACAGATATCCACTGGTCGACCGCCGCGCCTTGACGCCCCCAAGATCCATCATAGACCTCACTATCAATTCTCATTCCCTCTTCAACCACAAGGGCCAAAATAGCTTATTAGCTATACTTTATACAATGCACGAATATATCAGTGCAAGTCCAACCACAAGGGCCAAATCTTTTCAATTTCATTTGTTCAATGTAATCATATGCCTCAACGCATATTTTTCCAATGCATGTATAATGCACCAATGCCAATCACAGGCATATCTTTCCAATGCATGTAAAATGCACCAAATGCCAATCATAGGAAAAACTTGTCATTTTCTCATACAGTGTATGGACACTGTTTTAACAGTAATCATCATGTTATTATATTTTTATAATCATAAAACACTTTTGTCATGTTTTCACAATCGCGTAATATTTTTGTTACGTTTTCACAATTCCAAAATGTTTAGTTATATTTTCACACTACCGTAACACTTTTGTTACGTTTTCACAATACAGTAACATTTCTGTTACGTTTTCAAAATACCACAACTCTTCTGTTGCACTTTTGAACCACATACTAATTTTTCAATGTTTTTCTTAATCGCGTAAAACTATACGTTTCTCAAATCGCATAGTATTTTTCCACTGTTTCAAAATCGTGTAACTTAAAAAATCATTCTTTTAAGTCGTGTAAATCATTTTCCATCATTCTCAAAATATTTAAAACACTTTCTAAATCATATAACGATTTTCTGTCATTTTCACAATCACGTAAAAATATTCTATCACTTTTAAATCACATATTGATTTTTCAACAGTAGTTGAAATTACGTAAAATATTTAAACGTAACTCAAATCGCATAGAAATATTTTAACGTATTCCAAATCGTGTAGAAATATTTTACTATATTTCAAATAATTTTTAAGATACGTAAAACATTTTACAATCACTTAAAATATTCCACAATATTCCAAACATTAGTTTGGACTTAAATAAATCAATATCATTTTCAACACATTTTTTTTCAAATTGCGTAGCTTAAAAATCATGTTTTTAAGATACGTAAAACATTTTTCATCACCATTTCATTACAGAAAATATTTCTTAACCTTCAAAAATTCCTTTTCAACCTTTCTCAAAATAATATGACTTTGTATTTCATTTTTCACATTTTCTTACTCAAGAAAAATCTTTTTCCACATTTCTTTACTCAAGAAATCCTTTTCCAAAATATAATCCACAAAAATCACTTTTCCATTGATATAAATCAACGTTTCAAAACTTAACATTTTCTAACGTATTTCAAAACTCGAAAATAAGTTATACGTTAGTAAATTTTCATAACACCATTATATTCCCCATTTTTTTCAAATCATTTCCAAAATCAGTCTTCTTCAAAATAAATTGAAATTCAAACGTTTTCAACCTCTCTTTGTTTTCCGTTACGAAAATTTCTATTCTCTCAAGTGATAAAACGCTCTAATTCCCTTTCCAAATCCTTCTATGAAAATCATTTTCATAAAATCAAGGCATCCACAAAAACCGTGGACATGGTCATTGAAAACTATCAAATCTTTCGAGTGACAAAACACTTTGTTTTATAAAAGATCCCTTTGTTTCATAAAATTGAAGTATCACAAGCTTTTCAAAAACCGTAGGGTATTTGGCCATTGTAGCCATCAAATATTTTTCCTTCTAAATCAACTATTTATCATTTCTGTTTTCACACAAACAAAACCATTAAAATCTTTGTTTTCAAAACCGCAAGACATATAGTTATAAAACCAAACCCATTTGTTCAAATTCATTTTTACTTTCTTTGTAAATCCTTTTTCACTTTCTTTGCAAATCTTTTGTCACTTTCTTTGCAAATCTTTAAAATCAACGTTTGCTCGTTTCGTTTTTCGAAATCAAGTTTAACAAACACTTAGAAACTTTTTACACAAAATAAATCAATAAAAATCCCTTCAAAACAGTGTTCTTATTCTTCTTGAAAAACAAACCCTTTGTTTATTTTCCATATTCTTCAAATCATCTATTTTCATCATTCATGAAAATATTAATTTGTGAACACCTATTTTGAGGTGTCTTGGCCGAAATTCACTAAGTTCTAGAGACCCAAAAATCAATTCCCTTATTCTTGAAAAATTTCAACATGAACCCTAATTAAGGGCATCAAAAACCGTAGCCTTCTCCCTTGGCCATTGGAGCCAAAAATTGTTTTCCTTTCCATCAACACATCATGGCATACACATACATATTTCATCATAAATACTACAAGCATGCCATATACTTTTCATACATATTTTAAGCATACTATCAAAGCCATAAAATCATGCAAAGCATACCAAGCATAGACAAATAATTAAAGCACATAAATTAATCCACTCATCCACTCATCCACTCATCCAAACTCACCCATTCATCCACTCATACACTAATCCAACCACTTAACCACTCCACCCACTCATCCACTAATCCATCCACTAATCCATTCATGTCCATAATTTCCCACTCACCAAAAGTCCTTTGGCATTTTTCACTAATTCAACCATTCAACCATTCCACTCACTCATCCACTAAACCAACCCACTAATCCATCCACTCAAACACTCCACTCACTCATCCACTCATCCACCCACTTCCCTTTGTCATTTTGTTACCTTAGACTTCTATAAAAGGCACCATTTATCATGAACAACATGTATTCTCCTTCATTTTCTCTCATAGTTTCTTCTTGTTTCTTCATAGTTTCTCATAGTTTTTGTATATTTTGATGCTCCCCTTCATGGTAATGGAGGGCTAAGCTACTTTCGGTCAATTTAGAACTCTTGAAGAGATTGTGGTTTGGATTCTTGAGACCTTGGTTATGTATTGTATTTGATTTGTAATTGAATTCCTCCTTTCTTCTTCTTTTTCTTCTTCTTGATCTTGAATGCATGAATGGTGATTCTATTTATGTTGTTCTGATTGATCTTGGTTTAAGATTGAGATTTGTGATGAAACTTAGAATTGATTGATCTAAACTAATCACATAAATGAAGATTGAGATTTGTGATGAAACTTAGAACCGATTGATCTAAATTAATCACGCAAATTGAAAAGGTTAGGTTACTTGATTTGTGCCTAAGTTAATTGAATTCGGTACTTGAAATTAACATAGATCTTCATGAATGGTGCGATTGCGGTTTGTGTTTATCACTTGTTAATTGAATTCTAGACGATCGTCTAGTATGAATTCTGGATTTGATGCAGAGATCTCGGTTAGATCCAAATTAACAATTCAATTGCGCTTCAAGTGTTCTATGAAGGGTCTATGATTGAATACACCCAATCTTGGATAGGTTTCTAAATTGATTTGCTTCTTTAATTGTTATTTCTTCCTTTAATTTTGTTAAGTGCGATCTTAAACTCAAAACCCCCTTTTTGCTAACTTTCACTTGATTTGATTAAATTGCATTTACGATCCTTGAGGAGACGATCCGGTGTTGTCACTATGCTACAAGCTTAGGTAATAACTTTGGTTATAATTTTGACTGAGTTCGGCGCTCGTCAAAATTTTGGCGCCGTTGCCGGGGATTAGTAAGTGTAATCTTTTCATTTTAAGTGTTTTTACTAACCTTTGCTTTTTATTAACTTTTCTAACAATGAACCATGCATAATGGAGTCAAAACTTGAGGAGTTGACTTCTTTGGTAAGACATATAGTAGTGAGACAACAATCACCTGTGCAGGAAGCTACACTTGTGTATAACATTTGTTTTTGTTCATCTCACCCCACATATGCATGCCCTACACTTCAGTATGGTAGTTCTGTTTTTCCAGATCAATTTGTTGCAACAGCTGGTTATTTTCCTGATGAACCACAGTTCCAGCAGCAACAACATAGTTATGACCCCTTCTTCAACACATACAACCCTAGCTGGGAATACTATCAGGATCTGGGATATGGCAATACGACATCACTACAAAGAACAATCATTTCAATATAAGTAGCCATTCCAGCAGATAACAAGTCCATCAACCACAAAACTTGAGCCTTCATGGGAGGACTTGATGAAAACCCAAATTGAGTTCCAAGAGAATTTCACTCGCCACTATTCAGATTTAACAACCCAAATTGAGCGGATGACAACCACTATTAATGAACCGAGAAGTCAAGAGTCGACCAACTCTCTTCCCAAACAATTCCCAACTCCCTGCATTCTAATTGTCATATTGATTTACCTCGCAGATTTAGTTGAGGAAACTCATGATGAGTTGTGTCTTTGAATTTCCGATTTTATTGATTTTAATGATTCTATCAATTGCAACTCATGTATGCGATTGTGACGGTGATATAAAATGTGTTATGTGTCTTGAGATTTCTGCATATTTGAAAGCCGATGATTCTGTTTACGCAAAGCATCTAATGATATTGAAGGGTCTATCAACAATGCAGTTGCAGAATCTGAAACACATAGGGAGGTGGAGTTGAAGGCCATTGAGGAATTTTCAAAGAAGGAGGAAAGATAGCATATGACAGTAACTACTGAAGTGGATTTTGTTTTTGGGCCATGGTCCAATATAATCAATGAAAGCAGAATTGCCAAATTACACGTGTTGCATGCCATTGGTGAAGTCAAGGAAATTAAGAAAGACCAATGGGACCCCAATGGGAGCCTTCATACTGCAAGCTTAACTTGGTCATTACACTTCTACCAATGGGACCCTAGTGAAAGCTATCATGTTGTGTCAACCATAACTTGGCCATCACGTTTCAACCAATGGGATCCTGGTGGAGTCTTTTCACCAACCTCACTTAATAAGACCAATGGACACCATCTCAAGCCAAAAAATGTGGAAGTGAAAGTGATGGGCTTTTACCATCCACATTATAAAGATCACTAAGAAGTGTCCCAACGTCGAGCTAACGACGTTAAACAAGCGCTTATTGGGAGGTAACCCAACTAGATTTGTTTTCAAGATCTTTGGAAATGGTTTCCACAAACCGAGAAGATGCACATATACTTCATTACCAATGGCAGAGTTCTGTTGCAGCTTTGATTCTTACGCATCTTTTCTGCTTGGCGTTGATTCACTTCTTATCAGGTTGTGTTGCTCTTTTCTATATCTCTCTTTCACATTGAGGGCAATGTTATATTAAGTGTGGGGGAGAGATTTTAGCATGTTTCTTTTCTTTTGGTTTGTTAAAAAAAAATAAAATAAAAAACACAAAAAAGGGGTCATTGCATGATTGAATAACTTTTCTCCCTTCTTGAACTGATATGCTTGGAGATGGATGATTGAATTGATGAATTGAGTTTGATGGATGCATACCTTGTGAGATTTTGAGCCTAATGGATGGATTTAACATTTATGCCATTCTCTTCTTTCTTGTGTGATTTTCACTCATGTTAATGACCACTCTAGAACTTGCTTTGATTCCTTTTGAGGCTACATTTCACTTGCATGCATGAACATGATTGAGGCCCTCTTTCTTAATTAGCTAGTTTAACCAAATAGCCAACCTTGTTTTTAATATGATATCAAGCACTCTTTTGACTTCTTGAAAATTCTCTGATTCCTGCCAACCTTGTATATTTTCCTTTGCTTAACCCCTTTGAGCTTATTTGACCATTCCTTGTTTCTAGCTCATTATGTGCCTTAAATGAAAAATTGTGTTCTTACTTTACCTTAGGGAATAAAAGAACATTAGCTTGGTTAATGGATGAGTTTTTGAACAAGTGTGGGGCTGTGTGTACAAAATGGTTGTTGAAAAAGAAAAAAGTGCCCAAAAAGAAAAAAAAATGTATGCATATAGTTATGTTCATATATATAAAACAAAAGAAAAAAAAAAATAAAAAAATAAAAAAAAAAAAAAAAAAAAAACCAAGTGTTTAAAAAAAGAAGAGGATTGGGAAATGAATATGTAAAGGGATATACACTAGAGTTGGGATGAACTTTTATGCTTGTTATTTGAACTCAGCTCTCATTTGCTTTTATTCTCTTTGGTATTTATCTTCTCATATCCATTTTATCCTCTCCTGTTACCTTGACCTCACTACAACCTTGAATAAAGTCCTCATAATTTGTGTGTGCATGTGTTTTGAGTAGTGGAGAAGTAGAATATAAGCAAGCTTATGGTAGTGCAATTTGCATGGGTTGAATTGAGTGAAATACCTACCTTTTAAACACTTGAGAGATTGAGAGGGGATCTTGTGAAGATCTATTCATGTTGAAGATACCTTGCTTGTTGGTTTGAGATGTGGAGAATTGTTAACTCATGAATGTTTTGATCCCTTGAACCTTTGGTTGTTCTTCTTGATTGTAAAATTTTGGGCTCTTGAATGTCGTTGGAATTTAAATTTTTGTTAATCTCTTATGTCCTTGTTTTGGTCTTGAGTTTTGCCCAGGAGTGCAAAAAGCTAAGTGTGGGGGAATTTAATAATCACATATTTTATTCATTAAGAAACCCTTATGTTTAGTCATTTACACTCTCCATATTCTTAATTGATTGAGTTTGGTATGATTTTGTGAGTTTGAGCTCAAATTGGTCCTAATTGAATATTTTTAGCATTATTGAGATTTGACACTGTTTTTGTATTTTGGCCATAACTTAAGTTCCTAATATCTGATGAACATGAATTTTACCTTGTAGGAAAGCTAAGAGGAAGCTCTACAACTTTGATGAAGAGCTCGAAGTCCCAAAAAGATGTCTAAAGGACCTAAGTTTACATGGAAGTCAGAATACGGGTTCTGTCAGTAGAATCCGAACAGTGTGCACTCATAAAATCATATCTCAAGATGTAATAATGGAGATGGGCTGAAATTTGGATAGTGGATAGTCAAGATCCAAATAAACAACTTTCATGAAGAACATATTTTGAGAAAAAGAAGTCTAGTAGGTCATTTTGAGCTTGCAAGTCGGAACAGAGGTGCTGAAGTTGGATTTGAGCAACCTACTGTATTTGGGACATATCTTGGGCTTAACGAAGCCAAATTGGACGAACCAGCTATCCATTTTATAGCCAAGACAAGGATCTACAACTTTCATGAAGAACACTTTTCGTGGTTCTGAAGTATAGTGGGTCATTTTTGGCTTCCAAGTCAGACATGAAATTTTCGTCCTCAACCACCCACTCATCCATCCACTAATCCACTCATCCACTCATCCACTCATCCACTAACTCACCCATTCATCCACTCATACACTAATCCAACCACTTAACCACTCCACCCACTCATCCACTAATCCATCCACTAATCCATCCACTCACCCATTCATGTCCATAATTTCCCACTCACCAAAAGTCCTTTGGCATTTTTCACTAATTCAACCATTCAACCATTCCACTCACTCATCCACTAAACCAACCCACTAATCCATCCACTCAAACACTCCACTCACTCATCCACTCATCCACCCACTTCCTTTTGTCATTTTGTTACCTTAGACTTCTATAAAAGGCACCATTTATCATGAACAACATGTATTCTCCTTCATTTTCTCTCATAGTTTCTTCTTGTTTCTTCATAGTTTCTCATAGTTTTTGTATATTTTGATGCTCCCCTTCATGGTAATGGAGGGCTAAGCTACTTTCGGTCAATTTAGAACTCTTGAAGAGATTGTGGTTGTTGGGAATTTGCGGATCAAAAGTCTCGCAGCGGAATAACAGAATTCCCTCTCAGGATCCATGCGAAAAATCCATAATCCGAGTTTTTAAATTTTTACCTCTTGAAGCGTGATAGACACAAGCGAGGTGAATCACCAACACCGTAATAGCGACGATGTTTCTGCGGTATCCACACGAACAGACTTGCAAAAGGAGTCACGCCTCTGTTTTCGTAGTGCTAGCTGCGAAGAGAGGAGAAGAAGACCTCACTATCTCTCACTCACTTTCTGTAGGTGCGGCTAGGGTTGTGATGTAACCTAGTAGCAGCCTCCTTAGCAGGTATTATTTATAACAAAGGCTGCCTTAAGTGAGTGTGAGCAAGAGTAGCAAGGTAAGTGGTGCAACCCTAAACCCATCTCATGAGTTAGGCCCACAGTTGAATCCGAGTCCAACTTGGATTCGATTACTCCAATTTAGTCTATTCTAAGTGTGCGACCCTGCGAGGTTCTCATGACGTTGGTAGTAATATTAAAATCTCATTTTAATATTACAAACAAAGGAGCGGTATCTAGCAACACATCACTTTGCTACCCAAGTAATGAGAATGTCGGTGATTTGACATAACCTATATGTGACCAATGTTTCCGTGTAGTTTAGTCCCTTTGTCCGATATCCGATTGAACACAAGGCATGAAATGTGTCACCCTTGTTTAGTTCAATCTTCAGTTTCCTGATTCCCGAGTAGACATAGTAATAACAAATAAGATCAATATCTCATATTGACTCATTTGAGCATGGCCATGCATTTCGTAGTCTCACTCAATCAGGGGGCCCGAAGATATCGCTCCTGTTATGTAGGAGGGACAAATCCCATCTAGGTCACTCACATTCCTCCACATGTATTGCGGCATGTCTAATAACCAACGTTATAATCATCTTGTTACAGATGACGTTTGATGGCATTAAAACACACAACTCCTCATGTAGGAATAGTAGTGATTTTTAGGTCAAAGGACCATATACACCATTATCACTATGAGAATCGCTTATGACACTCACGTAACGATCCACGTAGCGTTCTCATGGCGGGTCTGTCCAATACATCATTACTCTAATATGTATCCATGTGTAGACTTGATATCTCATATCCATGACCCGTGAGATGTGGTCATCAGTCTACGCACATACTAGCCTCAATGTATTATTGTTGTCCTAATTAACAATAATACTTGACTAGGGACATTTAAGAATAGTGTTTTATCCAATAGGATCTCACGATCAAGTCATCCACTTGATATCCTATGGTATCAAACTTACTATTCTAAGGACTTTATTATGTCTACCAAAAAGAACACAATAAATGAAATGCCTCATATAAAATAACATAATATAATGTATGTAAATACAAACAAAATGTATTGGCCACTAGGGCATACACCAACAGTGGTTTGGATTCTTGAGACCTTGGTTATGTATTGTATTTGATTTGTAATTGAATTCCTCCTTTCTTCTTCTTTTTCTTCTTCTTGATCTTGAATGCATGAATGGTGATTCTATTTATGTTGATCTGATTGATCTTGGTTTAAGATTGAGATTTGTGATGAAACTTAGAACTGATTGATCTAAACTAATCACATAAATGAAGATTGAGATTTGTGATGAAACTTAGAACTGATTGATCTAAATTAATCACGAATTGAAAAGGTTAGGTTACTTGATTTGTGCCTAAGTTAATTGAATTCGGTACTTGAAATTAACATAGATCTTCATGAATGGTGCGATTGCGGATTTGTGTTTATCACTTGTTAATTGAATTCTAGACGATCGTCTAGTATGAATTCTGGATTTGATGCAGAGATCTCGGTTAGATCCAAATTAACAATTCAATTGCGCTTCAAGTGTTCTATGAAGGGTCTATGATTGAATCCACCCAATCTTGGATAGGTTTCTAAATTGACTGCTCTTTAATTGTTATTTCTTCCTTTAATTTTGTTAAGTGCGATCTTAAACTGTCAAACCCCCCTTTTTGCTAACTTTCACTTGATTTGATTAAATTGCATTTACGATCCTTGAGGAGACGATCCGGTGTTGTCACTATGCTACAAGCTTAGGTAATAACTTTGGTTATAATTTTGACTGAGTTCGGCGCTCGTCAGGGTCGGTCGAGTTCTTAAGTCTAGAAAGCTTACTCCAAAATTCCTTAGACCTTATCAAATTCTTCGTCAGATAGGTCCAATTGCTTACCAAATAGCCTTACCACCTTTTCTTTCAAACCTCCACAATGTCTTTCACGTGTCACAACTTCAAAAATACATTCTTAGCCCTGATCATGTCATAGCACCTGACACAGTACAATTAAAGGAAAACTTGACTTATGAAACATCACCTGTAAGGATTGAGGATAGGAGAATGAAGCAACTCAGGGGGAAAGACATCCCATTAGTAAAAGTAATCTGGAACGAAGCAACCAGAGATGCGACATGGGAACTGGAAGATAAGATGAAGGAACAATACCCACAACTATTCTAAGGTACGAAAATTTCAAGGATGAAATTTCTATTTGAAGGGGAGAGTTATAACACCCTAAAAGTTATTTATTTTATTATAAATATTCATTTTATAATATTTATGATTTTTGAGAATTCCGTTCAAATAGAAATTTTGTCCTCAAAATTTTTATACCTTAGAAAAGTTGTGGGTATTGCTCCTTCATCTTGTCTTCCAACTCCCATGTCGCATCTCCGGTTGTCTCGTTCCAGATTACCTTTACCAATGGGATGTCTTTCTCTCTGAGTTGCTTTATTCTCCTATCCTCAATCCTTATAGGTGACGTCTCATAAGTTAAGTTTTCCTTTAATTGCACCGTATCAGGTGCTATGACATGATCAGGGCTAGGAATATATATTCGAAGTTGTGACACATAGAAGACATTATGAAAATTTGAAAGAAAAGTTGGTAAGGCTATTTGATAAGCAACTGGACCTACCCAATGAAGAATTTGGTAAGGTCCAAGGAATTTAGAAGTAAGCTTTCTAGACTTAAGAACTCGATCGACCCCAGTCATAGGCGTAACTTTCAAAAACACATGCTCTCCTTTTTCAAATTCAAGAGGTTTTCTTCTTTTGTCTGCATAGCTCTTTTGTCAACTTTGAGTCGTCCTCATCTTCTCCTAAATCACCTTAACTTTCTCAGTCATTTTTTGTATGAGATCAGGTATGACAATTAGCCGCTCTCCATCTTGATACCAACATAAAGGTGTTCTGCACCTTCGCCCACATAGAGCCTCATAGGGTGTCATCCTTATGCTTGAATGATAACTGTTGTTGTAGGTGAACTCTACCAATGGTAAAACTTCATCCCAACTTCTAGTTTGTTCCAAAGCACAAGCTCTAAGCAAATCTTCCAATGATTGAATTGTTCTCTTTGATTGACCATCGGTTTGAGGATGATATGCAGAACTCAAACGTAACTTCATTCCCATTGCTTCTTGAAGACTTTGCCAAAATTTTGATGTAAATCTCGGATCTCTATCAGAAATAATACTTGTAGGTACACCATGTAGTCTGACAATTTCACCGATATACACTGAGTCAACTTCTCCAATGAATACCTTATGTTGATCGGCAAGAAATATTCTAACTTCGTGAGTCGATCCATAATTACCCATATCGAATCGTAACCTCTTCTGGTCTTTGGTAATCCAACTACAAAGTCCATTACAAAACTATCCCACTTCCATTCGAGAATAGTTAGGGGTTGTAACATTCCAGACGGTCTTTGATGTTCAACCTTCGTTTTCTAAAAAACTAGACAGGAAGATATGCATCTGGCAATATCTCTCTTCATTCCATGCCACCAAAATAGCTTCTTCAAATCTTGGTACATCTTAGTTATTCCTGGGTGCATACTCAGCTGACTCATGTGAGCAGGTTCAAGTATATACTTCCTGAGTTCTTGATCCTTAGGCACACAGACTCTACCTCTGAATCTTAAGATTCCATCGTCTCCTTCCTCTAAGGTTGTTGCACCACCTTGCTTCATCAGTTCCCTTTCTTCTTACAAGAACTTGTCAACTTTTTGCTTTTCTCGAATATCTTCCATTAAGTCATTTGAAATGGTGACCATGTTCATGCAAATTTTTCCAGGTGTCAATTGTAACACCCCTTTTTCTAAATGTACTGCGAAGAAGGAACGTCACACTATGATACTTCGAAACAAACATAGACTGAAATAAATTAAATTGTGGAAAATAGTAATTGTTTTAAACTCATAGTCCCGATTCTCTTTATGGTTATTTAAGTTCCTTTACAAATGTCACTATTTTTTTTTTGAATTATTACATTACCGAGTAAAATCAAAAGTTGATTTAAAAATCCATTACGTATAGAGATAACAATTAAGATAGTCTCTGTAAAACCGACATGAAGTAAACCATACACAATATATATATTCATATTTATATGCATAAGCCTATTTTAGTTACATTCCAAAATATACAAAAAAAAAGTAAAATATGTACCCACCCAAAGTTATACAAATATACCCCAGCATGTACAACAAAACGTCAAGCTTCCCAAAAAGATAGACGGTTAGCCATCAGTAGCTACTAATAGTATCAGCTCCTAAGATTGATGAGAAGGGACCGTAGCCAGGTCCTCCTCAGGGTCCTCTTCGTCCGAGTAAACATCATCGGAGAGACAGAGCAACGGGTAGGAGCCCGAGCAATGGACAAAAAGAAGTCATCACGTGGGATGTAGTACATATCAGCCCACATGTCCCTAATGGGCATGTAAAACTCCAGCCAAACAAAAGAATGAAAATCTACAACAAGGGCGTCATAACGATCCCAAGCCAGCGACACCGCCAGCTCCCCATGGTACACGCAACGGTCCGTCTGCACATTAATGTGCCAGCAGTCAGGGCCTCCGTGAAAGATTATCCGAATGTAGCCCAAAAATCTGCGGGGGTGTGACATCATCCTCAATCACTTCAGTCGTAGTCTGGCCAAAAGCCTGGAAATTCAGGAGCTTCCTTGTCTTCCTCACGAACGTTTTCTCGGAAGTACACAATTCAACAGAATATAGAAATAGAGAAAATATAGAAAGAAGTGAGACACCCAGCTTTCAGTACCAAAATGGTAGTAAGAAGACAATATGACGTTGGACGCCCACATATGACACAGTTCATACATTTAATCACAGCACTATTAAAATTAACAGTAAAGGCAGAGCGACAATAATTAATTGTAGTAATTGCAATAACAGGCAAACAACAGTAATATTTCTAGCAGACAACAGTTCGGATAATCAGATAATTGTAAAAATAATAGGAATAATTATATTTGCAGTTATAAATGTTTATGCTCAATGAATTATGTGACTCACAATGCGCAACGCAAAGGGTATCAAAAATTCTACTCCACGGAGCTAGACATAAACTTTTTTCGGAGTGAATGATCAAGAAGTTATGTCAGTATCTCGTTAGCATTAAAAACAATGTGCTTCATCTCATAAAATAGTTGCGCAAATGGCTTATACATGGCACCTCAACAGTTGATCGCGATATAGGACAACGTCTTAGTCAGGATCGTCGGTGTGTCGCATTGGTCTATCTCACGGCCCTAGTGGAGCTACCACTGTCTATTGTGAGACACCCACACCCCAGGGTCAACAACATATGACACCTACGCTTAGTCTATTCGCACCCGCACATAGGTGTTATTCAAACTCCTAGGCAAACATAGTCTTTCTAACAATGCCCAACGGACAACACATATGCATGACGACACAATGTCCAATCATGTATGTTTATCAATGATGCATTCATCATAAAATATACCACCATGGCATATATATCCATTTTCAATATTAGCATGTCATAATTTCATCAAGAACTTGGTCCCACATGGGAACTCACAGTTGCATCAAACAATTCTCAATATCAATACATATACATGTCCATCATTCCCCACATACCACAATTTCCATGTTATGGATCCAAAAGTTCCATTTTCAAAATCCTTTCTCCATTATTGGTATAGATACATAATCCTATCACATTTAAGTGAAATAAAATCCTTGAATCTAGGGTTTAAAATCATGTTTGAGTTACAAGGGACAAGGAACCATATTTTCATCATTTTCAGCTCAAAATCTCATTTTAGGGTCCTGGTAATCGATTACATATCTCTGGTAATCGATTACCAGCTCGACAGAATCTCTGTAATCGATTACAAACTGAATGTAATCGATTACATAGCTTCCCAGAACACGATTCGTAACTCCAGGGACCTAGTAATCGATTACACAGTTCTGGTAATCGATTACCAGCTAGACAGAACCTCCGTAATTGATTACAGACATGATGTAATCGATTACGTGATTCCCAGAATCACAATTTTGTAACTCCAAAGGCTTGGTAATCGATTACACAATTTTGGTAATCGATTACAAGCTAGACAAAATCTCCGTAATCGATTACAGACAGGATGTAATTGATTACGTGATTCCCAGAATCATGGTTTTGTACTCCAAGGGCTTGGTAATCGATTACAGGTACTGTGTAATCGATTACCACACGTAAACTTGCAGAAAAATGATCTTTAAGCCATCTAAACTCAAACCAAATCAATCCATAACATTTTCAACATCATATTAGCTCGAACATGCATCCAAAATCATATAAAGAAAGTCAATAACTCATACAAATCAAACCAAATACACCAATGTGAGAAGAAGAAAGAAAAATACATAACAAAGAGGGAAATCCACACATGGATCCCTAAATCAACAACACCACACAAGACATCTCCTTACTACCAAGATTGGTTGAAGAGGATCATCTCCCTCTTACCTAAATGAAGACAACACAAGGATGCTAGTCCCTTCTTGTTCTTGATTTTCGTTTTTACCTTCAAGAAAACACCAATGTGAGTGACTTCCATAATGTCCACTCAAACCATGGAAAGATGAGTTCTTGGTCACATAGGTGACCAAGGAAAACGAAAATGAGGAGAAAATGGAAGAAAGGTGAAGACTTTACCTTCAATGGTGGAAAATGGAAGAAGAAGAAGAACCAAAGGATGACCGCTAAAGAAAATGGTCTTGGAATGATGGAGGAAAGCTAGGAATATGGTTGATTTAGCAAACCATGGAGATTGTCTCCAATAGGTGGGTGTACAGTGGAGGAGGAAGAAGAAGAGAAGAAAATGAGAAGAGAGAAAAATAGTGAAAAGTGTTATGTGTTTGAAATGAGGGAGCGATGTAATAAAAGTGAGAAGACCACTTTTGACTCCCCAAGGAGTGTTCTGCCGTGGAGAAGAGTGAGGAGGGAAGAGAGAGAAAATGAATTAGTTAGGAAATTTCTAGGAAGCTTCCCATTAGTGAGCTTAGATTAAATTAATCTTTCTTTTGAAAATAAAGCTAATGGATTTGACACCAAGTAGATTTTGGATAATGTGATAAGGATTTTTAATGCATGTTTTTGTTTAGTAGACAATTATCACAGTTGACCGAGGTCAGTATTAATTTATCTAACAGATAAAATTTACACAACATTTTGTTATTTGTCTGTTAAATTTTTTCAGAAAATGTGAAACCTCAGAAATCGTGTCCAGCCTCGGGTTTAGTAAGATCCCCCGTCTACGTTTCCACAGATCAAGGGTCTCGGGAAAATATTTCATTTTCTCGGCTCTGCTCAATTTGCATGCAAAACGAAGAATAATATTAAAATATTTCACGTTCTCAGAAAAATTTAGAAAAATTCCAGAAAATTACAAATATTATAAAATGAACATTTACAATAAAAGAAATAAATTTCGAGGTGTTACAACACTCCCCAACAAATAAGAATTTCGTCCTTGAATTTTTTGTACCTTAAGGCAATTCTGGGTACTGCTCTTTTATTTTGTCCTCTAGTTCCCAAGTCGCATCTCCAGTCATCTTGTTCCAGATCACTTTCACCAATGAAATGTCTTTCCCTCTGAGTTGCTTCACTCTCCTATCCTCAATTCTTACAGAAGTTGTTTCATAAGTCAAGTTCTCCTTTAATTGTACCAAATCAGGTGCAATGACATGATTAGGACTTGGAATGTATTTTCGAAATTGTGACACATGAAAAACATTATGGAGATTTGAAAGAAAAGGGGGTAATACTATTTGGTAAGCAACAGGACCTACCCAACGAAGGATTTGATAAGGTCCAAGGAATTTTGGAGTGAGCTTTCTAGATTTGAGAACCCGACCGACCCTAGTCGTAGGCGTGACTTTCAGAAATACATGCTCTCCTTCTTCGAACTTAAGAGGTTTTCTTCTTTTGAGGTTTTCTTCTTTTGTCCGCATAACTCTTTTGTCGACTCTGAGTTGTTCTCATCTTCTCCTGAATCATTTTAACCTTCTTAGTTGTCTGTTGAATGAGATCAGATCTGACTGTAAGTCACTCTCCATCTTGATACCAACATAGAGGTGTTTGACACCTTCGTCCATACAAAGCTTTATAGGGTGCCATCCCTATACTTGAGTGATAACTGTTGTTGTTGTAGGTGAATTCTACCAATGGTAAGATTTTATCCTAACTTCCAGTTTGCTCTATAGCACAAGCTCTCAGCAGATCCTCTAATGATTGAATTGTTCTCTCTGATTGACCATCAGTCTGCGGATGGTATGCAGAACTCAACTGTAACTTCGTTCCCATCGCCTCTTGAAGACTCTGCCAAAACTTTGATGTAAATCGAGGATCTTGGTCAAAGATAATACTCGTGGGTATACCGTGAAGTCTGACAATTTCACTAATATATATCTGAGTCAACTTATCCAATGAATATCTTATGTTGATCGGCAAAAAGTGCACTGACTTTGTAAGTCGATCCACAATTATCCATATTGAATCATGACCTCTCTTCATTCTTGGCAATCCAACAACAAAGTCCATGGCAATGCTATCCCATTTCCATTCAGGAATAGTCAAGGGTTGTAGCATTCCAGCTGGTTGTTGATGTTCAATCTTCGTCTTCTAGAAAACCAAACAAGATGATACACATCTAGCGATATCTCTTTTCATGTATGCCACCAAAATAATTTCTTCAAGTCTTGATACATTTAGGTCATGCTAGGATGCATACTTAACTGAATCGTATGAGCATGTTCAAGTATATACTTCCTGAGTTCCTCATCTTTAGGCACACAGACTCTGCCTTGGAATCTTAAAATTCCATCACTTCCTTCTTTTAACGTTGACACA
The DNA here is from genome assembly GCA_029884605.1 of Ormosia emarginata. Classification (NCBI taxonomy): domain Eukaryota; kingdom Viridiplantae; phylum Streptophyta; class Magnoliopsida; order Fabales; family Fabaceae; genus Ormosia; species Ormosia emarginata. The sequence goes on along the minus strand of JAQQTP010000074.1, from coordinate 15,981,080 downwards.
TCGCCCTGTTTTATCAGCTCTCTTTCCTCTTGCAAGAACTTATCATCTCGGATGTCTTCCAGCAAATCATTCGAAATAGTGACCATATTCATGCAGATCTTTCCTGGCGTTAGCTCCACAAAAGACCATAGGTCTCTGAATTGTTCTATCAAGTCTTTCTCTCTGATCATCATGGTAGAAACACTGATTGTCTTCCTACTCAAGGCATCGGCCACCACATTCGCCTTCCTAGGGTGATATTGAAGTTGGAAGTCATAGTCTTTCAAAAATTCTAACCATCTTTGCTGCCTCATGTTCAGCTCCTTCTGATCGTACAGATACTTCAAGCTCTTGTGGTCACTAAAGATGTTGAATGTTGCTCCATACAGATAATATCTCCATATCTTCAAGGCAAACACCACCGCAGTTTATGAAGTTGAATACAGTTTATGAAGTTTTCATTTTTCAAGATTTTATCTGACAAATAAAATACGGGTACGTCCTATTATCCAACGAACAATAGATACTGGTTTTGATAACTGTAACCTTTATCCATTGGATAATAGCTTATAGTGAAGTGTTCACTTTATGTGACATCATCCATGTGACATCACCTTTGACTTTTTAGAAAAGTGAAATTTGGCTTCCTAAGAAAGCTTTGCATGAAACTTAGTAGAGAAACTTGTAATAAACTTGTTGGAGAAGACAATTTCTCTCTCTCCCTTTATGATGCTCACGGTTTTGAGGAAAAAAAAGATGACAAAGTGTCATTTTTTTACTTAATCCTACATTCACTTTTTCATTTCAAAAGCCTTCACCTTTTTCTCTCACTTTTTCTCTTCCCCTTTTCTCTCCAAGCTCCACAGCCAAACACCATTTTCCACCATCCATATTTTGTTTGCTCCAATCAATTTCACTTCTTGAATCTACACAACGATAGGATGATTTTTTATCTTGCGATCTTCATCTAAATCTCTCATCTTCATCATTTTCTTTCAAGCCCTAACTTGAAGTTCTTGAGGTAAGATTTATGATCTTCTTTTTTTCTCTTCTCTTTTTCGTGTTCAAGGCCATCACTTTGACCATGGTCTTCTCTTTTCAAGCTTTAGGTGTTGATCTTGAAAGTTTGAATCTTCAAGGGTATTGTTGGAGGTGTTGGACGAAATTTCAAGAGACAAGGAGCATTCTTTCTTGTCATCTCTTTAGGTAAGAGAGAGATTTATCCTTTTCAACCATCCATGGTGGTGAGAAACGAATTTTTTGTGTATGTGTGAGTAATCCATGTGTTGATTCACTCACTTGTTTGTACAATTTAAGTGCTTTGTGATTACTTGGCTTTATTTGATTTCTATTGCTTTGAATATTATGCATGACTTGTTAGAATAGAAATATGATGATTGTTATATGTTGTATAATATGAATCCCTTGGAAAGGAAAGAGAGAATTTTGGTCCCATGGATTTTGAGGCTCACGACCAAGTAGAATAAAAAAGATGTCCAAGATGAAATTTTTTATCAATTGGGAATTTAATTAATTAAGTGATTAGTAATTCATAAAATGAAGGAAATTTTGGGTTCTTAGACCCTTAAGATTCACGGCTATGTAGGGAATTTAAGGCTAAGGAAATTTTATAACAAGTTGGAACTTAGGTAATTAGGTAATTAGAAATATAATTAAGGACTCATAAATGGATAAAAGGAAAATAAAATTTTAACCTTACTTCAAGAGTGATTTTCAGCCAAAGCGGTTAAAAATGGATTTGAATGATGTTTAAGAACTTACTGAATTAAGTAATTTAGAGATTTATAAAATTAGAGTATTTAAATCAAGAGAGTTTTCTAAAGGTAATAGAAAAAAGGGTTTTGTAAATTAAAGTAATATGGACTTTGGTGAGTAATGTTAGGAAAATCTTTTCTTGAAAAGTTTATTATGATGGACATTGGAAATTGAGGTTGAATTCTGTATTGATTTTTAAAAGTTTCAAGATGGAGTTTTAAATTGTGATGACGATGTTGCATAACTGAAAAGAAACGGTGATTTTGCTGTCGTGTCCATGAGGGGGACCCTAATTTATTGATGATGGTTATGGCTAAGTTGTGGCATATAGTTATGGAGAAATCATAACGTTGTTGTATGTGCATACATTGAGTCATTCATCATACATTGTGAAAGTCTGTTGGGCGTTGTTTTGTTAAGGCTGTATGCCAAGGAGATGAATTACATCTTTGTGCGGGTGCGATATGCGTAATGTAGGTCGTTGGGTGACCTTGGGGGCATCGGGGTGTGGCTTATCCCACAAGTGGCCAGCTGGTAACTCCACTGCGCCGTGGTAAAGACCGATGCAAACGCACCGACGATCCAGACTGAGACATTATCCTTAATCATAATCTGGTGTAGATTGTCTTGTATAAGCCATGTTGCGCAAATTGACATAAATGATAGCACATAAATTGAGGCTGACGAGATATAGACTAATGTCTTCTAGATCATTCTCTTTGAATCTATGTTTAGCTCCATGGAGTAGGAAATTGGTCACATTATGCATATGCATAGTCAGTCGACATCTCATTGTGGCATTTACATATTTGTTAATTTATCTGTTAAATTATCTTTTGATTTATCTATTGAAATATTTATTCAAATATTTGTTGAATTACTTGTTGTATGAAATATTGATTTATGTGTGTACTTTTGAGCTTGGAATAGCATTACTGTCATTTGTTGTTTTGTGCTGCCATGTTAGTATTGTTACTGGATATCTCACCTCTTTCTTATGTTATTCTGTTATGTATATATATATGCTTGACGAAGGCTGAGAAGAAGGCGATGTAGATCGTATCTTTCTGTTGTTTTGTTTTGTTTGCGATGGCTGCTAAGAGAGATTTCTTGGGTTATGTCAGAGTATAATTCCTCGATGGTACCGACGCATGGCGTATTGACTGGGTTGCTGAGAGCATTAGGTATATAGGGGACATGACCTTATTGGTTCGCAGGGTCTGTGATGGGGACCCTTTCTTTTCTCTTGATGTTACATTGCGCCTGGAGTTCAACATGCCCATCAGAGAGTTGTGGGGTTACCGCTTTTATACTCCACATGAGGACTTGTTTGTATCTTTTGCTCGGGCCCCTGTCCATGAGCCTATAGCTCCCATCAAGATTACCTCTTCTGAGGAGGATCCTAAGGAGGATCCCTCTGTGGGTCCTTCTCTGTAGTTTGTGAAGTCTGATATGTTTTGTAGCTTTTAGGGCCTGATGTCTTTTTGTTATTTTTGGTGGCTGATATTTAAAATCCTTGGGCATGTAAAGCTTTTGTTTATATTTTACTAAGGTCCTTTGATGTATATAAGCACATATGATATGTATATTTTGGTGTGGTATATGGAATGTATGGAACGTTCTTTGTTTTATTCTCCGTATATTAAAAAGAAGGAATGAAAAAAAAAGAAATTAGTAATTTCATATACTTATTTGATAACAGGTAATATTTTTATAAATCGGGTCTTGGTTTGAGTTTTCTTCTGAGTTTCATTTTTTTTTTGAAAGTTGTGATGGCCTTTGCGAAGAGGCGCGTTACAACAGGTTTGGTATCAGAGCCTCGGTTTGAGTTTTCTTTTGAGTTTGTGGTTAGGTCTATCTTGTTGTGCTGTGTGATTCTCTGTGTTTGGTTTCCAAAAGGTTACATCTGACCTTCTTTGTGTTTGATGTGAGATTGATGGAGGTCGACGCATTAACGTGAGACGTGAGATTGATGGTATGGATACAGCAGCTGAGGTGATGCTGAGGATGACAGATGTCATAGTGCAAGAAAATGAGAGGGCTTCCCAACAATAAGAGGCAACAATTGAAGCTTAGAACCTATCAGAATTTCACCGCAACAACCCACCTCAGTTCAAAGAAGAGTTCGATCTGGAGAAAGCAAGCCTTTAGATCAAAGAGCTAGAGAAGATTTTCAGAGGAATGGGAAGTATTGATGCTCAGAAGGTAAGTTATGCTACCTTCATGCTTGTTGGAGATGCAGAAGATTGGTGGATTGAAGCGCATCGATTGATGGTAGCTAAAGGAAGGGTGATCACGTGGGAAGTGTTCAAGAACATGTTTCTGGAGAAGTATTTTCTAGTTAGTGCTAGGCATCCTAAGGAAATGGAGTTCCTTGGTTTAAAACAAGGGACCGTGTCAGTTAGTGAGTATGCAATAAAGTTCAAAAGCTTATCGAAGTTCTCGAGGTACTTCTAGCTACAACCTTATAAAGAATAGAAGTGCCGAAAGTTTGAAGAAGGTCTGAGACATGATTTGAGCCCAGCCTTGTTAGACAAGTTCCATAGAATTAAAAACTGGATCAATTGCGGGACACGAGGAGTCGTAACTTTGGACCTTCACGGTTCCAAAGAGGAAATAACAGTAATGTTAATCATTTTCAAAGGAACCTATATTCCCTATGGCCCAGGAACCAATCTCAACAACAATCACATGATGGAGGTCCCAGTGGCAATTCCAGTGGCAACATATTTGGTTAGAACATGGCATTTTCGCCAAAATGTTTGACATGTGGAAAGGATCACTTGACCAGGGAGTGTATAATCAAAGGAATCATTTGCTTTAGATGAGGGATGTAACACCCCAAAAATTAGCTATTATCATAGTAACAATGAAAATGTACTGTTTTGTAATTTCTGAGTGTTATAAAATTTATTTGACTGTTTTGTAATTATATTTGATAGTTTTGAGAGATTTGCTTCGCATCAGTAAAATAATAATTTTTTGGCCAGAGAAAATTTTTACGCATTTCTCCGGGCCGGGAGATCTTACTATACCCAATTTCAAGAGATGTGTATCATGATCTTTTAATTTTTAGAATTTATCTGTATAATAAAAATATTTTATATTTTTATTATTATTTTATTATCCAGTGGACGATACCTACTGAATTATGAGCAGTAGCCTCTGTCCAGTGCACAATAAGAACCGGTAAAGCCATTAACACTTACTGGTAATGGACCAATAGGAACCAAGTCAACGTTTCTGACTTGAAAATGTCTAAACCAATAGAAACAAGTTAACGTTAGTGGTTAGGACTTTCTAAGCCAATAGCATGTAGTCAAATTAAGTGGTTGGACTAGTTACTTAGTAACTAATGACTTAACTAGGTTAGTTTATATTCTATGTAGTAACCAAATAGGACGGAAACTTAGTTTGTATTCCTTAAGGTTTCTAGTTACAAGAATGGATGGATAACATCAAGGTAACTAACTAGTTAGTAGTGTAATTAGAAAACTAACTAAGTTAGCCTAAATCTAACTTGGTTATTCTAAGAAGCCTAGGAAGTAACTAAATGCAAGCAAACCTAGTTAGTTCCCTAAATGCCACACGGTTTTGGAGGAATCTAGGGCTTTCTAGAATATTTGATTCAAACATAGAAAACTATGTAGTTAGTGATGTAACTAATTGTCCTAACTAAGTTAGCTTAAGTGTACATAGAAACTAAATGGGATTAGTAACTTAGTTAGCATCCTATGATCACCATTAGGTTAGAACCTTCAAGAACAAGTGACTAAGGCTTGGTTTAGCCAATTAGAAGCAAGCTTAGGGGGGAAGCTTTGCATGTGAGCCTTTGATGCAAGTTAAGGCTAGGATGGAGTCTTAGGAGTCAAAGAAAGTGGCCACCTCCTTTGGAGCCCTCCTACACGGCCATGCACCTATTTAGAGACCAAAGAGGTTAGTTTAATTCATCTAAGACATAAACTCTCTCTCTACTTTTCATGTTCTTCTTCAAAGCAACCAAGAAAACTCCATTTTCTTCTCCAAGAGGCCATTCGGCCACCCTTCTAAACCAAGACATCCAAGCTTCTAAAATTTTACCTAAACACATTTCCTAAACGTAAACCATATTCTAAAAATATATCTAGTTGTGAGTTTTCACAAAATCATCCATCTTGAGCTTGAAATCCAAGCTTAAAGTTTCTACCAAAAAGGGTAAACTTCTTGTTTATTGATCCAATCTTTGAGTTTTAATTTTCTAAGCCATGATTGATCCATGGTTTATCTATTTATAAGCTTGTTGTTGATTTTAAAATTTTGTTTAAGATTTTTAGGGTTTTTCAAAGGAGTTTCACGAAAAGCATAGGAAGGAAAAATTGAAGGATTTGTCTCCATTTTAAGGTAAGAGGGAGATTTATCTCACCAATCAAGTATGGTGGTGAGAGATGTGTTTGTTTGTGAAGAATGGTGAATCCATATGAGGGTTTATTATTCATAGTTGTGTAACTATTTTGAGTGTTTATGTGTTTTGATTTATGTGTTTATGCTTTGCATGTTTTGCATGATTTATTGCTTTGTTTATAGTATGCTTATGATATGCATGATATGAATATATTGTATATGTTATGATGGAAGTGAACAAGGAAAATAATTTTTGGTTCTAATGACCAAGAGGCTCACGTCCTCAACACCACAAGATAGGTGTTTCCAAATCAAGATTTTTATGAATGATAAAAATGAATGACTAGAAGGAAAAGGAAAAGAAAAGATATGATGGTTCCAATGACCATGTAGTTACGATTTTGATGGTTTGAAAATGGTTTTACTTTATGTAAAATTATGATTTAGAGAATGGAAGGAAATTGATTTAAAGAAAATAAGAAAAAGGATTTTAGAAATGGAAACAAAGTGTTTTGTCACTTGAGAAATCAAAATTTTGTTTATGAAAGGAAAAGAGAGGTTGAAAGTGTTTGAACCACAACTTTATTTCAAAGAGAACTAAGTTTTAGAATTGATCTATAATTATGGAGAATACATTGATAACTTGAAATTTACTAACGTATAGCTCACTTATTGGGTTTTTGAGCGAGTTAAGAAATTTTGAAGTAAGAAAATATGGAAAAGTGAAGCAAGAAATGGTATGGAATTTTAGACAGGTCAAAGTGAAATTTAGAAGGTTGAGAAATTTTTTACGTAGTGAAAAAATGGTGAAAAATGCATTTCGTAACTTAAAAATGTGATTTTTAAGCTACGCGATTTCAAAAACGTCAAAAAATCGTTACGCGATTGGAAAATGATGGAATATTTTTACGGGATTGAGAAAACGATGGAAAATCACTACACGATTAGAAAAATGCGACAAAAGAGTTGCGCGATTGAGAAAAAACGATAATATGATTACACGATTGAATATATAGTAGGATTACTATTGGACCAATGAATGAACCCTGTATGAGAAATAATGAGTTTTACTTGTGATTAGCTTTGGTGCATTGAACATGCATTGGAAAGGTCCGATGGAATGGATAAGGCTAATTGCCTAGGAGAGAATACACCTCTTGAGTGAGTACGATATGCGTAGTGTAAGTCATTTGTTGACCTTGGGGGCATTAGGGTGCGGGTTGCTCACAATGGGCATTTGGTAGCTCTTTTGTACCGTGGGTTAGACCGATGCAACACACCGATGATCTAGACCGAGATACTATTCCTAATCAAGATCTATTAAAGACTGTCGTGTATATGCTAGATGTTCAAACACTTATGAGAATTGTGGCACGTGGTCTGAGGCATGTTGGTACAGACAGATCTTTTGGATCAATCTCTACGACCTGAGTTTAGCTCCATGGAGTAGGAAAATGAGTCAGTGAGCATATGCATAACTTGAACAAGTTTGAATATTGAATGACATTTTATATGTTAAGTGTCGATGAATGATGGAATGAAATGATTATGTTTACTATTCATTATATCTGTATCATGGTATGATATATCTATACTATGTGTTGTTTGTGTTATCTCTGTATTGCCATATTGGTAATGATGTATGTGATCTCACCTCTTCGTGTATTATTTTGTATTGCATTTATATATATTGTTAAAGACACTGAGCAATGTACCGAGCAAGAAGGTGAAGAAGAACATATTCCTACTGAGGAAGCTGAGTTTTGATCAGATGGTAACCTGGTCAAGTTTCTTTGGATACATGAGACTACAGTTCCACGGTGGAGCTGACGCTTGGAGGATTAGTCTTAATGAGGAGGGACTAATATATCAGGGACATTTGACAGTCAACATGAGCAGGATATTTCATGGAGATCCGTTCTTTTCTGTCACTATTTATGTATATGTCGAATTTCTGCTGTCAATTAGGCAGTATTGGGGTGGTAGGTATCATATCCCAACGGAGATCAGTATAGTGTCGTCTACATGGATGGTGGTTCGTAGGACTTCATGTCAAGTTGGATTCCTGCCTGCTGAGGAATCTGAGGAGGACCCGTCTGAGGGTTCTGTTGTCTAGTCATACTTGGGCAAGTATGTTAGTTTTAAATAATGTCAAATACTTTTGAGAACTATGTCGGTAAATATTTAAGTATATCAGTACTGGAACTTATGTATATGATGTAAATTATTTGTGATGTTGTTTAGGATTTTATATTTTGCTAAGTTTATTTTATTAATAATTTCTGAAATTTTATAACTCATATTTACATTACTAATCATACTTTTATAGTAAAGGGGTAATTTGATAATTAAGTAACATAAATGTGATACCCTACGATGAGTGTTACATTAGTTGGTATCAAAGCCCAAGTTAGAGTTCTTTTAGGTTTGTGGTTAGGTCTGTCTTGTTTGTGCTATGTGATTCTCTATGATTGGTTTCTGAAAAGAAACAATATTGTTTGAAAGATTGACCTTAACTCTTCTTTGTGTTGTCCAGTTTGATTTAGAGAAAACTTAATGGCTGGACGAGGAAGAGGACGTGTAAATACTAGAGGAGGCATTGGAAATGTTGGCGACGACAACCAAAACATGGCTGCAACCGTAGCAACAATACAACAGATGGCTGATGTCATTGTGCTGCAAAACCAATGAGTGAATGAGGATGCTCAAAGTTTGTTAGAATTCCGTAGGAATAATCCACCAAAGTTTCCTGAAGAATTTGACCCAGAGAAAGCTAATCTATGGATTAAAGAACTAGAAAAGATATTTGAAGGTATGGGCTGTACCGATGAACGGAAGCTTACTTTTGCAAATTTTGTCCTAGTAGGAGATGGAGAAGATTGGTGGGCCAGAGCCCGAAGATTGATACAAGTTGATGAAAGAGTTATGATGTGGCAGCTCTTTAAGCAGAAATTCTTGGGAAAGTATTTCCCAGCTAGTGTTCAGCATGCTAAGGAAATGGAGTTCCTTAGTTTGAAATAAGGGGTGATGTCCATAAGCGAATATGCTGCAAAATTTGAAAGCTTGTCTAAGTTTTCAAGGTATTTTCAGATGCACTCGGACGACGAATGGAAGTGCAAAAAATTTGAAGAGGAATTGAAACTTGACATTAAGCGAGCTATAGCAACCTTGGAAATTGACTAGTTTCCAGCATTATTAGACAAATGTCAAAAAGTTGAGGAGATTGATCATCAACGTGAGGTGAGGAATAGGAACTTTGGACCTAAACAGTTCTAAAGAGGAAAGGGTAGCAGTGGCAACCATTATCAGTAGAAACCGTATATCAAACCGACAGGAGGTCAGACTCAGTAGCAATCTTTTGGGGGAAGTTCTGGGGGCAGCAAGACAGGTCAAGCTAGAACTTCTACACTCAAATGCTTTAAGTGTGGAAAAGACCATCTAACTAAAGATTGTCAACATAAAGGAGTTATCTATTATAAATGTGGAAAGCCTGGACATTTCTCCAGAGAATGTGATCAGCTAAAGGCGGAACCCTCTGTGGGAAACGTCAGTACAGCAAGGCCATAAGAGGGTGGCCGTGTGTATACTATGAGCGGGAAGGAAGTCGCAAAATCAGAGGACTTGATTATGGAGGAGTGTGCCATCGAAGGTAATCCTTTAACAGTGTTATATGATTCGGGAGCAACACATTCTTTCATTGCATGTGATTGTGTGGATCATTTGGGATTGTCTGTGACTGCATTACCTTATGATTTGAGTATTGCTACTCCTACTGATATGCTTGTAGTTACTTCAAAAGTATGTTTAAATTGTCCTGTTTGTGTTAGGGATAGAATCTTTTATGTGGACTTGATATGTTTGCCTCTTTCAAAGATTAATGTAATCTTAGCAATGGATTGGTTGTCTTCTAACCATATCCTAATAGATTGTTCTAGTAAGACACTAGTTTTTCTTGAGGCTAAGGATTCTAGATTCCTAACGGCCACTCAAGTAGAAGAGTGTTTGAAGGAAGGAGATCAGGGTACTTATTGATATCTTCTTTAGAGGTTCAATGTGAAGATGTCTTGAAAGATATTTTTGTCGTTAATGAATTTCCTGAAGTATTTCCTAAAGATATACCTGGACTACCGCTAGAAAGAGAAATTGAGTTTGCTATTGATCTAGTACCTAGAGCTAGATCGATATTTATGGCGCCCTACAGGATGGCACTAGCAGAGTTGGCAGAGCTCAAGAAATAGCTGGAGGAGTTATTAGAAAAGTAATTTGTGAGACCTAGTGTGTCACCTTGGGGAGCTCCAGTGTTGTTGGTAAAGAAGAAGCATGGAACTTCTCGTCTATGTGTAGACTACCGACAGTTGAATAAAATCACGATTAAGAATAAATATCCACTACCAAGAATCGAAGATCTGATGGATCAATTGCAAGGAGCCGTGAAATTTTCCAAGATTGATTTACGTTCTGGTTATCACCAGATTTGTGTGAAAGTGGAAGATATTCCCAAGAATACATTTCAGACGTGTTATGGGCATTATGAATATCAAGTGATGTTGTTTGGTGTGACTAATGCACTAACCATATTCATGGACTTCATGAACAGGATTTTTCGTTCGTACTTGGACAAGTTTGTTATTATCTTTATTGATAACATTTTAATCTACTCTCGAAGTCAGGAGGAATATGCTGAGCATCTCAGAGTGGTTCTCCAGATCTTGAAAGAGAATAAGCTATATGCCAAGTTGTCCAAATGTGAATTTTGGCTAAGCGAAGTTCAATTTTTGGGACATGTGATATTGGAGGAAGGAATTGAAGTTGATGCTTCAAAGGTGAAGACGATTATTCAATGGGAAAGGCCGAAGACTGTATCGGAGATTCGTAGTTTTATCAAATTAGCTGGTTACTATTGACGATTTATTGAGGGGTTTTCTAAGATAGCAGGACCTTTTACCTAACTTACATGGAAGAATCAACCATTTGCATGGACTGATACATGTGAAGAAAGTTTTTAGGAGTTGAAGAGACAACTAACTACTTCACTGGTATTCTACCTAATCTGAACGAACGTTTCAAAGTATATTGCGATGCTTCATATCAAGGATTGGGTTGTGTACTTATGCAGAACCATAAGGTTATGGCTTATGCTTCAAGGTAGTTGAAACTGCATGAGAGGAATTATCTGACTCATGATTTGAAATTGGCAACTGTAGTGTTTGCGTTGAAAGTGTGGAGACGTTTTCTCTATGGAGCAACATTCACTGTTTTTAGTGATCATAAAAGCTTGAAGTACTTGTTTGACCAAAAAAAGTTTAACATGAGGCAAAGGTGTTGGCTAGAATTTCTGAAGGACTATGACTTTCAGTTACAGTATCATCCTAGGAAGGTGAATGTAGTAGCGGATGCTTTAAGTAGAAAAATGCTTAATGCTTCTGTTATGATGATTAAGGAGAAAGAATTGATAGAAGAGTTTTGAGATATGCATTTGTCTGCGAAATTGACGTTGGGGAGGATGCGTTTGAACATGATCACCATCTCGAATAATTTGATGGATAGAATACGAGAAGGACAGAACAGTGACCAGCATTTGCGAGAAGCAAATGAAGCAAGGAGTTAAGGTGTAGAGGTAGAATTCAACGAAGGTGCTGATGGAATTTTGAAGTTTAAAGGAAGGATTTGTGTGCCAAACGATCAAGAACTTCGGAGATTAATATTGGATGAAGCTCATCTGAGTAAACTGAGTATGCATCTTGAAGCCACAAAGACGTACTAAGATTTGAAGCAGTTATATTGGTGTTAAGGAATGAAGAAGGATGTTGCTGAATATTTATCATCCTATTTAGTCAGTTAGAAGGCTAAGGTTGAACACCAAAGACCTTCGAGAATGTTGCAACCTTTACCTATTCCTAAATGGAAATATGATGACATAGCAATGGATTTCGTAATAGGACTACCAAAGACTCGGAAAGGTCATAATTCTGTTTGGGTGATTATTGATCAACTTACTAAGTCGGTGCACTTTTTGCCGATTAATATTAAGTACTCGATGGAAAAGTAGAGTCAAGTGTACGTCAGTGAAATCATCAGACTTCATGGTGTACCTTCCAGTATTATTTCAGATCGAGATCTGTGATTCACGTCAAGATTTTGGAATAGTCTACAAGAAGTAATGGGGACAAAGTTACGTCTAAGTTTTGCTTACCATCCACAAATAGATGGTCAGTCAGAAAGGACAATTCAGTCATTAGAAGACTTACTAAAGGCATGCGTATTGGAGAAAACTGGACATTGGGATGAATTCTTGCCATTGATAGAGTTCACATACAACAACAATTTTCATTAGAGTATAGGGATGGCACCCTATGAGGCATTGTATGGGAGACGATGTAGAACGCCGTTATGTTGGTATCAGGATAGTGATAGTGCTATTTTAGGACCAGAACTTGTACAACAGATAACGGAGAAAGTGAAGATGATTCAAGATAAGATGAGGATAACTCAAACACGGCAAAAGAGCTATTCAGATAAGAGGAGAAGACCACTTGAGTTTGAGGAAGGTGACCATGTATTTCTGCGAGTGACACCAATGACTGGGGTTGGACGAGTGCTTAAGTTGAAAAAGCTCACTCCAAAGTTTATCGGGTCGTATCAGATACTCCGTCGAGTAGGTCTGGTAGCTTATCAGATTGCGTTACCACCTTTTCTATCAAATCTTCACAATGTATTTGATGTATCACAACTACGAAAATATATTCTCGATCCCACCCATGTTATCGAACTAGACATAGTACAACTAAAAGGGAACTTAACCTATGAAACGTTTCCAGTCAAGATTGAGGACCGAAGGACGAAGCAACTGCGAGGTGACGAAATTTTATTGGTTAAAGTAGTTTGGAACGACGTAAGCGGTGAAGCTACACGGGAACTGGAAGATAGAATAAAGGAACAATATCCGTATCTGTTTTAAATATATGTTACGTTTCGAGTACAAAACTTCTTTTTAGAGGGGGAGAGTTGTAACACCCCGAAAATTAGCTATTATCACAGTAACAATGAAAATGTACTGTTTTGTGATTTCTGAGTGTTATAAAATTATTTTCACTGTTCCGTAGTTGTATTTGATTGGTTTGAGAGATTTGCTCTGCGTCAGTAAAATAATAATTTTATGGCTGGGGAAAATCTTTATGCATTTATTCGGAGCTGGGAGATCTTATTAAATCCAATTCTGAGAGATATGTGTCATGATCTTTTAATTTTTAGAATTTATCTGTGTAATAAAAATATTTTATATTTTTATTATTATTTTATTATCCAATGGACGATGCCTACTGAATTATGAGCAGTAGCCTCTGTTCAGTGGATAATAAGAACCGATAAAGCCTTTAACATTTATTGGTAATGGACCAATAGGAACCAAGTCAACGTTTCTGACTTGAAAAATTCTAAACCAATAGAAACAAGTCAACGTTAGTGGCTAGGACTTTCTAAGCCAATAGGATGTAGTCAAATTAAGTGGTTGGACTAGTTACTTAGTAACTAATGAATTAACTAGGTTAGTTTATATTCTATGTAGTAACCAAATAGGATGGAAACTTAGTTTGTATTCCTTAAGGTTTCTAGTTACAAGAATGGATGGATAACATCAAGGTAACTAACTAGTTAGTAATGTAATTAGAAAACTAACTAAGTTAGCCTAAATCTAACTTGGTTATTCTAAGAAGCCTAGGAAGTAACTAAATGCAAGCAAACCTAGTTAGTTCCCTAAATGCCACACGATTTTGGAGGAGTCTAGGGCTTTCTAGAATATTTGATTCAAACATAGAAAACTATGTAGTTAGTGATGTAACTAATTGTCCTAACTAAGTTAGCTTAAGTGTACATAGAAACTAAATGGGATTAGTAACTTAGTTAGCATCCTATGATCACCATTAGGTTAGAACCTTCAAGAACAAATGACTAAGGCTTGGTTTAGCCAATTAGAAGCAAGCTTAGGGGGGAAGCTTTGCATGTGAGCCTTTGATGCAAGCTACGGCTAGGATGGAGTCATAGGAGTCAAAGAAAGTGGCCACCTCCTTTGGAGCCCTCCTACATGGCCATCCACCCATTTAGAGACCAAAGAGGTTAGTTTAATTCATCTAAGACATAAACTCTCTCTCTACTCTTCATGTTCTTCTTCAAAGCAACCAAGAAAACTCCATTTTCTTCTCCAAGAGGCCATTCGGCCACCCTTCTAAACCAAGACATCCAAGCTTCTAAAATTTTACCTAAACACATTTCCTACACCTAAACCATATTCTAAGAACATCTCTAGTTGTGAGTTTTCACAAAATCATCCATCTTGAGCTTGAAATCCAAACTTAAAGTTTCTACCAAAAAGGGTAAACTTCTTGTTTCTTGATCCAATCTTTGATTTAATTTTCTAAGCCATGCTTGATCTATGGTTTATCTATTTCTAAGCTTGTTGTTGATTTTAAAATTTTGTTTAAGATTTTTAGGGTTTTTCCAAGGAGTTTCACGGAAAACATAGGAAGGAAAAATTGAAGGATTTGTCTCCTCTTTAAGGTAAGAGCGAGATTTATCTCACCAATCAAATATAGTGGTGAAAGATGTGTTTGTTTGTGAAGAATGGTGAATCCATGTGAGGGTTCATTATTCATGGTTGTGTAACTATATTGAGTGTTTATGTGTTTTGATTTATGTGTTTATGCTTTATATGTTTTGCAAGATTTATTGCTTTGTTTATGGTATGCTTATGATATGCATGATGTGAATATATTGTATATGCTATGATGGAAGTGAATAAGGAAAGTAATTTTGGTTCCAATGACCAAGAGGCTTACGGCCTTAACACCACAAGACAGGTGTTTCCAAATTAAGATTTTTATGAATGATAAAATTGAATGATTAGAAGGAAAAGGAAAAAAAAAGATATGATGGTTCCAATGACCATGTAGTTACGGTTTTGATGGTTTAAAAATGGTTTTACTTTAGGTACAATTATGATTTAGAGAATGGAAGGAAATTGATTTAAAGAAAATAAGAAAAAGGGTTTTAGAAATGGAAACAAAGTGTTTTGCCACTTGAGAAATAAAAATTTTGTTTATGAAAGGAAAAGAGAGATTGAAAGTGTTTGAACCTCAACTTTATTTCAAAGAGAACTGAGTTTTAGAATTGATCTATAATTATGGAGAATACATTGATAACTTGAAATTTACTAACGTATAGCTCACTCATTGGGTTTTTGAGCGAGTTAGGAAATTTTGAAGTAAGAAAATATGGAAAAGTGAAGCAAGAAATGGTATGGAATTTTAGACAGGTCAAAGTGAAATTTAGAAGGTTGAGAAATTTTTTACGTAGTGAAAAAATGGTGAAAAATGCATTTCGTAACTTAAAAATGTGATTTTTAAGCTACGTGATTTCAAAAACGTCAAAAAATCGTTACGCGATTGGAAAACGATGGAATATTTTTACGGGATTGAGAAAACGATGGAAAATCACTACGTGATTAGAAAAACGCGACAAAAGAGTTGCGCGATTGAGAAAACGCGATAATATGATTACACGATTGAATATATAGTAGGATTACTATTGGACCAATGAATGAACCCTGTATGAGAAATAATGAGTTTTACTTGTGATTGGCTTTGGTGCATTGAACATGCATTGGAAAGGTCCGATGGAATGGATAAGGCTAATTGCCTAGGAGAGAATACACCTCTTGAGCGAGTACGATATGCGTAGTGTAAGTCATTTGTTGACCTTGGGGGCATTAGGGTGCGGGTTGCTCACAATGGGCATTTGGTAGCTCTTTTGTACCGTGGGTTAGACCGATGCAACACACCGATGATCTAGACCGAGATACTATTCCTAATCAAGATCTATTAAAGACTGTCGTGTATATGCTAGATGTTCAAACACTTATGAGAATTGTGGCACGTGGTCTGAGACATATTGGTATAGACAGATCTTTTGGATCAATCTCTCCGACCTGAGTTTTACTTCATGGAGTAGGAAAATGAGTCAGTGAGCATATGCATAACTTGAACAAGTTTGAATATTGAATGACATTTTATATGTTAAATGTCGATGAATGATGGAATGAAATGATTATGTTTACTATTCATTATATTTGTATCATGGTATGATATATCTGTACTATGTGTTGTTTGTGTTATCTCTGTACTGCCATATTGGTAATGGTGTAGGTGATTTCACCTCTTCGTGTATTATTTTGTATTGCATTTATATATATTGTTAAAGACACTGATCAAGGTATTGAGCAAGAAGGTGAAGAGGAACAGATTCCTACTGAGGAAGCTGAGTTTTGATCAGATGACAACCTGGTCAAGTTTCTTTGTATACGTGAGACTACAGTTCCATGGTGGAGCTGGCGCTTGGAGGGTTAGTCCCAAAGAGGAGGGACTAATATATCAGGGACATTTGACGGTCAACATGAGCAGGATATTTCATGGAGATCCGTTCTTTTTTGTCACTATTTATGTACATATCGAATTTCCACTGTCAATTAGGCAGTATTGGGGTGGTAGGTATCACATCCCAATGGAGATCAGTATAGTGTCGTTTGCACAGACGCCGGTCCATAGGACTTCACGTCAAGTTGGATTCTTGCCTGCTGAGGAATCTGAGGAGGACCCGTCTGAGGGTTCTGTTGTCTAGTCATACTTGGGCAAGTATGTTAGTTTTAAATAATGTCAAATACTTTTGAGAACTATGTCTGTAAATATTTAACTATATCAGTATTGGAACTTATGTATATGATGTAAATTATTTGTGATGTTGTTTAGGATTTTATATTCTGCTAAGTTTATTTTATTAATAATTTCTGAAATTTTATAACTCATATTTACATTACAAATCATACTTTTTTAATAAAAAGGGGTAATTTGGTAATTAAGTAACATAAATGTGATACCCTACGGTGGGTGTTACACAGGAAGCTTGACCATGTCTCTAGAGATTGCAATCAACCTAAGGCGGAGTCTTCCGTTAGCAACGTATGTGCCGCACGACTTCAAGTAGGAGGAAGGGTGTATACTATGAGCGAAGCAGAGGCCTCCCAGTCCGAAGATCTGATTAAGGGAGATTGTGTCATTGGAGGTAATCTTTTCACTGTACTGTATGACTCAGGGGCGACCCATTATTTTATTTCTTTGCCTTTTGACTTGATTGTTTCTACCTCTACTGTTGAACCTGTTGTTACTACCCAAGTTTGTTTGAGTTGTCCCATAACTGTTGAAGGTTGAATATTTTCTATTGATTTAATCTGTTTACCTCTTTCTCAAGTAGACATAATCTTAGGAATGGATAGGTTATCTTCTAACCATATCCTGCTTGATTATTCTAGTAAAACCCTAGTTTTCCCTAAGACTGAAATTTCTGGATTTTTGACGGCCAACCAAGTTAAAGCTTTCTTGAGAAAGGGAGCTCAGGGATACATGTTATTGTCTTCCTTGGAGATCAAGAGTGAAGAGAATGTGAAGGATATTTCGGTAGTCAATGAGTTTCCTGAAGTCTTTCTTGATGATGTGCCTGGTTTACCGCCGAAGCAGGAGATAAAGTTTACTATCGATCTTGTACCAGGAGCTGGACCTATATCAATGACATCGTACCGGATGCCGATTAGCGGAGATCAAGGAATAGTTGAGGAATTATTGGAAAAGTAATTCGTGAGGAGCACATGATGGAACCTATATTGTTAGTCAAGAAGAATGATGGAACTTCTCGACTATGTATGGATTATCGCCAGTTGAATAAGGTCACAATCAAGAACAAGTATCCTCTTCCTAGGATAGATGATTTGATGGATCAATTGAGGGGAGCCGATGTTTTCTCCAAGATTGATTTGCGTTTTGGTTATCATCAGATTCGAGTGAAGATGGAGGATATTTCCAAAACTACCTTTCAAATGCATTACAGGCATTATGAGTATCTTGTGATGCCGTTAGGTGTGACGAATGCTCCTGCAACATTCATGGATTACATGAATAGGATTTTTTGTCCTTACCTAGACAGATTTGTCGATGTCTTTATCGATGACATTCTGATCTATTCTCAAAATCAGGAGGAACATATGGAACATCTTAGAGTGGTTCTCCAGATTTTGAAGGAGAATAAGTTATATGCTAAGCTGTCCAAATGTGAGTTCTGGTTAAGCGAAGTTCAGTTTTTAGGTCATGTAATTTCAGAGGAAGGAAGTGAAGTAAATGCATCAAAAGTTGAGACGGTTCTTCAATGGGAAAGGCCGAAGACTGTATCGGAGATCCGTAGTTTTATTAGGTTAGCTGGTTGCTATCAAAGGTTTATTAAGGGGTTTTCTAAGATAGCAGGACCTCTCACCCAGCTTAAACAAAAGAATCAACCTTTTGTATGGACTGACGCATGCGAGGAAAGTTTTCAAGAGTTGAAAAGACGATTGACTACATCGTTAGTGCTGATTCTACCTAATCCCAATGAACCTTTTGAGGTATATTGCGATGCTTCATATCAGGGTTTAGGTTATGTGCTTATGCAACACCAAAAGGTTGTGGCATATGCTTCGAGGCAACTAAAGGTGCTTGAGAGGAATACCCAACTCATGATTTAGAGTTGGCAGTTGTTGTGTTTGCGTCGAAGGTCTGGAGACATTTTCTTTATGGAGCGACGTTCAATGTCTACAGCAATCATAAGAGCCTGAAGTATTTGTTTGACCAAAAGGAGTTGAATATGAGGCAGAGGCGATGGTTAGAATTTTTGAAGGATTACAATTTTTAACTATAATATTATCCCGGAAAGGCGAATGTCGTAGCAGACGCTTTAAGTAGGAAGATGCTTAATGTTTCTGCTATGATGGTTAAGGAGAGTGAATTGATAAATCAATTTAGGGATATGAGGTTGTCTGTGGAGTTGACACTGGAGAAGATTTGTTTGAAAATGGTTACTATCTCAAATGATCTGATGAAGGAAATCCGAGAGAAACAAAGACGTGATCAGTATCTACAAAATGAAAGGAGTTGATAAAGCAAGGTGTTGAGTTAGCATTTAAAGAAGGACTTGATGGGATCTTAAAGTTTGGAGATTGCATTTGTATACCCAGTGATCCGGAGCTCAGGAGACTGATTCTCGATGAAGCACATAGAAGTAAGTTGAGTATGCATTCGGAAATAACCAAAATGTATCAAGATTTAAAGCAATTGTATTAGTGGCACAGAATGAAAAGAGATGTTACTAGGTATGTATTATCTTGTCTGGTTTGTCAGAAAACTAAGGTTAAACATCAACGACCTTCTGGAATGTTGCAACCTCTAACTATTCCAGAATGGAAATAGAATATTATTGCAATGGATTTCATGGTTAGACTGTCGAGGACCCGAAAAGGGTACGATTCGATATGGGTGATTGTTGATCGGCTTACGAAGTCGGCACACTTCCTACTGATTAACATAAGGTATTCGATGGAGCGGTTGACTCAATTGTATATTAGTGAAATTGTTAGACTTCATGGTGTGTCTTTTAGTATTATTTCTGATAGAGATCTGAGGTTTACATCAAGGTTTTGGCAAAGTCTACAAGGGGCGATGGGAACGAAACTTCGTTTAAGTTCTGTTTATCATCCGCAGACAGATGATCAATCGAGAGAGGACAATCCAATTGCTAGCAGATCTGCTAAGAGCTTGTATTCTAGAATTGTCTAGAAGTTGGGATGAATTTCTACCTCTGATAGAGTTCACCTACAATAACAGTTTTCACTCAAGCATAGGGATGGCACCTTATGAGGCTTTATATGGGCTTTATATATGCTTTTTACAATATTTGTGATTTTTGTAATTTTTTGTGAATTATTTGGGTGACTTTGATTATTTTATTATATTTCTCAATTTGCGTGCACATTAAACGGGGCCAGGGGATCTTACTAAACCCGAAGCCGAATACCGTTTACGAAGTTTTTGTTTTTCGAGATTTTATCTAACAAATAAAATCTGGGTATGTCCTATTATCCAATGGACAATAGATATTGGTTTTGTTAACTGTAACTTTTGTCCATTGGATAATAGCTTATAGTTAAGTGTTCATTTTATGTGACATCACCTTTGACTTTCTAGAAAAGTGAAATTTGGTTTCTTAAGTAAGCTTTACATGAAACTTAGTGGAGAAGCTTGTAATAAGCTTGTTGGAAAAGCTTTATACCAAGCTTGTTGGAGAAGCCAATTTCTCTCTCTCCCTTTGTGATTCTCACGGTTTTGGAGAAAAAAAAAGATGACAAAGTGTCATCTTTTCACTTAATCCTACATTCACTTTTTCATTTCAAAAGCCTTCACCTTTTTCTCTCATTTTTTCTTTTCCCTTTTACTCTCCAAGCTCCACGGCCAAACACCATTTTCCACCCTCCATATTTTGTTTGCTCTAATCAATTTCACTTCTTGAATCTACACAACCATAGGATGATTTTCTATCTTGTGATCTTCATCTAAATCTCTCATCTTCATCATTTTCTTTCAAGCCCTAACTTGAAGTTCTTGAGGTAAGATTTATGATTTTCATCTTTTTTCTTCTCTTTTTCGTGTTCAAGGCCATCACTTCGACCATGGTCTTCTCTTTTCACGCTTTAGGTATTGATCTTGAACGTTTGAATCTTCAAGGGTATTGTTGGAGGTGTTGGACAAAATTTCAAGAGACAATGATCTTTCTTTCTTGTCATCTCTTTAGGTAAGAGGGAGATTTATCCTCTTCAACCATCCATGGTGGTGAGGAACGAATTTTGTGTGTATGTGTGAGTAATCCATGTGTAGATTCACTCACTTGTTTGTATAATTGAAATGCTTTGTGATTACTTAGTTTTATTTGATTTCTATTGCTTTGAATATTATGCATGACTTGTTAGAATAGAAATGTGATGATTGTTATATGTTGTATAATGTGAATCCCTTGGAAAGGAAAGAGAGAATTTTGGTCCCATGGATTTTGAGGCTCATGGCCAAGTAGAAAAAAAAAGATGTCTAAGATAAAATTTTGTATCAATTGGGAATTTAATTAATTAAGTGATTAGTAATTCAGAAAATGAAGGAAATTTTGGGTTCTTAGACCCTTAAGGTTGACGGCTATGTAGGGAATTTAAGGCTAAGGAAAATTTGTATCAAGTTGGAACTTAGGTAATTAGGTAATTAGAAATATAATTAGGGACTCATAAAATGGATAAGAGGAAAATAAAATTTTAACCTTACTTCAAGAGTGATTTTCGGTCAAAGTGGTTAAAAATGGATTTGAATGATGTTTAAGAACTTAATGAATTAAGTGATTTAGTGATTTATAAAACTTGAGTATTTAAATCAAGAGAGTTTTCTAAAGGTAATAGAAAAAAAGGTTTTGTAAATTAAAGTAATATGGACTTTGGTGAGTAATGTTAGGAAAATCTTTTCTTGAAAAGTTTATTATGATGGACATTGGAAATTGAGGTTGAATTCTTTATTGAGTTTTAAAAGTTTCAAGATGGAGTTTTAAATTGTGATGACGATGTTGCGTAATTGAAAATAAATGGCAATTTTTGTGACGCCCCTAGATCTAGCAATCGTGGCACAATCGTCATTACACCACAGTTACTAAATCCAAGTGTGTCACAGTCATGATAGCAGTCATTCAAATTATAAGGAGTCTAGATCTGTTTCTTTTCTTTTTTTTCTTTTTGACAATATGCATAAGTAGAAAATACAAGCCTCGAATGAAATAAAAATATATTCAACCCATAATACAATCACCCAATAAAATCATATTCCTTATATATTTCATAGTCAATTTACACAAATCATTGATGACATAGGATGTAATAATTACAGAGTCTAATAAATTACAGCGGGAATAAAAACACTGAGGGGGGGAAAAAGTAGTAACCCTGGGATGGGTACTACCAGTAGACAAGACCGCAACCCCATATGCACATGACGCATGGCGTCCCAAATTGACACGAAAGGCATCAATGCCACCACGCGGCTGCACTCTTACGTAGCTGACGAAATCTTGTCCAGATGCTCAAGTCAATCAACCAATGGTATGGTCCCTCTTTACCTTCCTCACGATCTTTTATCAAACATAAATGTAAAATAGAAATGCACAAATATAGGAAAGAGGTGAGATTCCCAGCTTTCAGTACCAACATGGCAGCAAGAAAATAAACGGCGTCGAACGCCCACATAAGACACAGTTAATACATACAAGTACTGTAATACATGAAAGCAATTAACGAGAGTAAAGCAGCAAAGAACAATAGATAACATCATCCATAGCCAGCTAGCAACATTAGTATTACCAAGAGTCAAATAAATATCGCAGTCATAATAGTAAACACATTATCCAATTATAAATGCTCAATGGACCATGTGACTGACGACTCATAATGCAACAAGGGTACCAAAGTTCCTACTCCATGGAGCTAGACATAAATATTTTCGGAGTGAATGATCAAGGAGTAATGCCAGTGTATCGTTAGCCTTAAAATATAGTGTGCTCATCTCATAAAAACATTTGCGCAAAATGGCTCACACATGGCACCTCAACAGTTGATCGCGACATAGGACAGCGTCTCAGGCTGGATCGTTGGTGTGTTGCATTGGTCTATCCCACGGCCCCAGCGGAGCTACCACTGTCTATTGTGAGACACCCACACCCTAACGCCCCCAGGGTCAACAACATATGACACCTACGCTTAGACTATTCGCACCCGCACATAGGTGTTATTCAAACTCCTACGCAACATAGCCTTCTCAACAATGTCCCACGGACAACACGCATGCATGATGACACAATGTCCAATCATGTATGTTCATCAATAATGCATTCAACATCAGCATTGCCTCAATGGCACACAAGCATTATTCCATGTCCAACATGACATATCAACAATACATTTATTAAAACATTGCCTCAATGGCACATCATCATTCTTATCTCATTGAGTGCTACATCAATAATTCTTAGCATTAACATATATTCCTAATTACACACATACCACAATTTTCACATCATGGATCCAAGAATTCCATATTCAAAATCATTTCTTCTCTATTGGTGTGAATGCACATTCCTCTCACAAGTTAGTAAAGTAAAATCCTTGAATCCAGGGTCTTTAGGTTATGTTTGAGTTACAAAGGACAAAGAACCATAATTTCAATCATTTCCAGCTCAAAAATCTCATTTTTGGTCTTGGTAATCGATTACATCACCCCTTGTATGTCGATCGACACCGAGAAACAACCTCATGTAATCGATTACAATGTTGTTGTAATCGATTACGTGATTCCCGAATCACGTTTCGTAACTTCAAGGCCCTAGTAATCGATTACACAGCCATGGTAATCGATTACCAATTGGACAGAACCTCCGTAATCGATTACCCACAAGTTGTAATCGATTACGTGATTCCCAGAAGCACCATTTCGTAACATCATAGGCTTGGTAATCAATTACACCATTCTTGTAATCGATTACAAGCTGGACAGAATCTCTGTAATCGATTACACACAAGATGTAATCGATTACCAGATTTCCAGAATCACGATTTCGTACTCTTAAGAGCTTGGTAATCAATTACAAGCCCCATGTAATCGATTACCACGCGTAAACTTGCAGAAAACAGAGTTCTCCAGGTCCTTTAACTCAAACCAAACTAATCATTATCATATTTAATCAACAAGTTACTCAAATACACCTTCAAATCATGCAAGAGACATCAATAAATCATACAAACCCAACAAAATACACTATCATCAAGAACAACATAAAAATGAGAGAACTTTATACATGGATTCAAAAATCAACAACAATACACATACAAGACATTCCCTTACTACCAAGATTGGTTGAAGAGGATCATCTCCCTCTCACCTATTTGGAAAACAACACAATGTGCCACTCCTTCTTGTCCTAGATTTTCGTTTTCCCCCTTCAAGAAAACTCCAATGTGAGTGATCACCACAATGTTCACTCAAACCATGAAAAATAGGTTCTTGGTCACCAAGGTGGCCAAGAGAAACGAAAATAGCAAGAAAATGGAAGAAAGTTGAAGGCTTTACCTTAAAGTTCCAAGCTTTAGCTTCAATGGTGGAAGAGAAATGGAAGAAGAAGAAGAAGAAGAACCAGAAGATAACCACCAAGGAGAATAGTCTTGGAATGGTGGAAGGAAACAAGTAAATGTGATTTGTTTGGCAAATAATGGAGTTGGTCTCCAATGTGAGGGTGTGTGTGTGTACGGTGGAGAGGAAGGAAAAGAGAAGAAGAGAAGAGAAGAGAAATGTGTTAAATGTTTGATGTTTAGAAAATGAAGATGAGTTAATAAAAGAAAGAAAACAACTTTGACTCCCCCAAATGAGTGTCTGCCGTGGAGTGAGAGGAGAGGAAAGAGAGAGAAAAAAAATGTGTTACAAGGGAAATTGCTAGGAAGCTTCCCATAACAAGCTTGGATTAAATTTAATCTTTCTTTTGAAATTAAAACTAATAGATGTGATACAAAAATTAGATTTTGAATAATGTGATAATATTTTTAATACATGTTATTATTTATTGGACAATAGTTATAGTCAGCAAAAGTCAGCATTAACAAATCTGACAGATTAATTCTTCGCATTGTTTTATTATTCCATCTGTTAAAGTTTCTCAAAAAATGTGAAACCTTGTAAACTGTGTCCGGCCTCGGGTTTAGTAAGATCCCCCGTCGACGTTTCCATAGTCCAAGGTTCTCGGGAAAAATATTTCATTTTCCCGACTCTGCTCAATACGTACGCAAAACGAGGAATATATTAAAATATTCGTCGTTTCCGGAAAATTCTTAAAGAATTCACATAATTTACTAATATTAGAAAATGACTATTCGTAATAAAATTTTCCAACTTTGGGAGCGTTACATTCATTTTGCCAATTCTGCCCAATGTGCACGCGAAATGAGAAATAATATTAAAATATTCCGCGTTCTCCGCAAAATCCAAAAAAAATCCTAAAAATCCTAAATATTATAAAATGATCATTTATTCTAAAATTATAAATTTTCGGGGTGTTACAACTCTCCCCTTCAAATAAAAATTTTGTCCTCGAAATTTTCATTCCTTAGGATAAATATCGACGTTGTTTCTTCACCTTATCTTTTGACCTCCATATCGCGTTTCTAATCACGTCAACTCAAATTGTTATTACCAATGTGATCTCCCTGCCTCCATGTGGTTTTGCTCTATCGCACAAGCTCTCAGCAGATCCTCTAATGACTGAATCGTCCTCTCTGATTAGCCATTAATCTGCAGATGGTATGCCGAACTCAATCGCAACTTCGTTCCCATAACTTCTTGAAGACTCTTCCAAAACTTAGACGTAAACCTTGAATCTCTATCGGAAGTGATACTTGCGGGCACACTATGAAGTCTGACAATTTCGCCAACGTATATCCGACTCAACTTTTCCAATGGATATCTTATGTTGATTGGCAAAAAGTGAGCTTATTTTGTAAGTCGATCCACAATTACCCATATTGAGTCATTTCCTTTCTTAGTCCTTGGAAACCCGATAACAAAGTCCATGGCAATACTATCCCATTTCCATTCGGGGATAGTCAAGGGTTATGTGAATCCATCCAATTGGTCTTTGATGTTCAATCTTCGTTTTCTGGCAGACCAAACAAGACGACACACATTTAGCAACGTCTTTCATCATCCATTGTTACCATCACATCTGTTTTAGATTTTGATATACCTTGATCACTTTGGTGTGTAAACTCGGTTTACTCTCATGAGTTTCATTAGGAATAAACTCTTTAAGTTCTAAATCATCTGGTATTGCAACCTTCACCTGTGAACATTAAGATTCCATCGAGTTCCTTCCTCGCATTCCGACACCATGCTTTGTCTTAATAGCTTCTTCTTGTCTTATAAAAATTGGTCACTATTCTACTTCTCTTGAATCCTTCCCAACAGATCATTCGAGATAGTGACTATATCTAGACATACCTCATCCAGCGTCATTTCTAATGGCAGCCACCTGTCCTCGAATTACTCTACTAATTCCTTCTTCTCGACCATCATAAATGAAGGTATTAGGCAGTTTCCGGTTCAAAGCATCCGCCATGGCGTTTTCTTTTCCAAGATGACTCTAAAGTTAGAGATCATATTCCTTCAAAATCTTTGGTCACTTCTCTGCCTCATGTTTGGTTCCTTCTCATCGAATAAATACTTCAGGTTCTTGTGACAAATGAAGGGCATTGAATATCGCTCCATATAGAAAGTGTCTCTATATTCCCAGAGCCGATATAACCGCAGCTAACACCCGTTCGTGAGTCGGCAATTCCCAACGCACCTTCAACAACTTCAAGGCATAAGTTATAACTTCTCAACTTTGCATGAACACTCATCCTAAACCTTGATGTGAAGCATTCCAAAAACACTTCGAATGTTTCACTGGGATCGGGCAGTATCAAAATCGGAATATTTCCTCAGTCTTTGAAAGACTTTCTCTGCCTGTGATGGTCCGTAAAAGTTTTGATTCTCTTTTTGTAATCGGAGCAAGTTGTTCTACCATCATCGAGAATCTATCGATACTCCTACGATAAAACCAACTAATCCCATTAGCTATGAATCTCCCTCACGGTTTCCGATCTTCCCTTTTGGGGAACTGCGTCAACCTTCTTGTGAATCCACACAATTCCTCCATTTGGGATTTCATGATCCGAAACGGAACTTTCTTAAATGAGAATCCACACTCTGATACTTTGGCACTTAATCCCCCTTCTTTAAAGTCAAGAAAACTACATCGAGATGTCCAACGTATCTCCCCCTATCTTCGTGAATAGGTCAGAATGTCATCATTAATGACAACGACGATTTTGTTCTAAGTAAGGATAGAAAATACAATTCATGTTGTCCAAGAATACAACAGGAGCGTTTGTCACTCCGGTTGACATCACGGGATACCTATAATGTCGAAAGCACACTCCAAAAATCATCTTGGGGACATCCTCTATTTCCGCGAATCCATCGGTGACCAGGACATACATCTATCTTGGAGAGAACAACGATTTCCTTCTCACTGATCCATCAAATCATTTACCTTCCTCCGAGAATACTCATCTTTGATCATAATCTTGTTTAACTGGCGATAATCCTCGTATCACCGAGAAATTTTTATTCTTCTCCTTAACCGACAGCATCTTAGCTCAACATGCGGAACTCTTTGGCTATTAAAGTGGCATTTATATTCCCTTTACTCTTGGTCCTCTACGGAGAACATTACATGTACCCTCAGGCTCCTTTCTTTTATGAGGCTTAGACCATGTTGGCCGTTACGAGTTTAAAAGTCTTAGTTCCAAAAATCTCTAAGGTTTTTATCGGAACGACCTAGCCGACAATAATCAGAAACTACCGATCAATTTCTAAAATCATGAACTCGAATAGATATGATTCGAGGTAAGCAAGATAGATCAACAAAAGACTCGATCTTTAATAGAAATAGGATAGGTTACACAACTTAGGTGTCAACGATAAGTCTTAGTAACAGAAATGGAAACGCCGAAGATAATAAAGATAAGGATGAATCCAAGTGATCCATACAGTCACAAATTGTAAAAGGAGGGGTTACCCCCAGAATTATACAGTACGATTATGGGATCATCATTTGAGGTATAACTTCCACGGTTTAGATCTCCGAATTTAGAAGTCTCAGCACCTCCCAGGGTATAAGTTCTTGCTTCTGCTTGTGGTTCTACAGCCCTTACAGCATTGACTGAAGAATTTGCCTTTGCTTGGTCGCAGTTGCGGGAGACGTGTCCAGGCTTTCCACATTTAAAACAGATTATCCCTTTGATCTTACACTCCCTCGTGAAGTGTTCTTTTCCGCATTTCATACATCTTGGCGAGGATGTCGGGGTCTGACTGGATACACCACCACTAGTGCCTTGTCCAGGAGTTGGTTGTTGTTGTTGTTTCCCTGATACCCGTACGTATGGTTTCCACTTAAACTGGTTAACTTTTCTATTATTCCTCCTTTGGAATCTAGGTAGTCCACGTTTGCCCCAAAGCCGACTGTCCTCCAACAGATTCTGAACCTCAACTTCCAATTCTCGTTGTTGCGTGGCCCTCTGATCCTAGTAAGTTGTCACCGCAGCTATCATTTGCCTTTCTTCGGCAGTCGCAGCCATACTCCGATTGTCTTGTCCCGCGCTCACATGTATACGTCTGTCACGAGCCATCGCCCTTGCATGTCTACGGCGAGCCATTGAATCTCTCTGAAGACGGACATAGATACAACAAACCCAAAATTACTTCAAACAACGTTATCTCCCTATGAAAACCAAATACAAAGAGTCATACATTTCATACAATTCAAGCAAGACAAGTTCAATTCCATACATCCTAACAATCTCCAGCGTGAACTTCTTTATTCTGCTTCCACAGTGTAATCCCTCATAAGCCGTCAACTTCCAAACTGCTTCTCGAATCTAGTTTACACCAACTATTTCTTTCTCCAGAAGATTGGTTTTCCAAAACCTTTTGATCTCCCCACAAAAGAATTCCCATTTTCCTAACACAGTACGCCTAGGTGAAGTCATAGTTTCCTGTACACACAGAACATTACATATTGAGTAGGCCAATCCTCGATATCATGCAACTGCATAACAGTAGCCATCAACATTCAATCTACGGCAAGCCATGCATCCCTTTCCCATTATCTCAATCAAGAGACAAGGAAGTGCACAACAGACCAAATTCTAATATGCCTAAACATAGCAAGTCCATACCCCGGCTCAACAGGATGAACTGCTCTGATACCACCAAAGTGTAATGCCCCTAGATCTAGCAATCGTGGCACAATCGTCATTACATCATAGTTACTAAATCCAGGTGTGTCACAGTCATGATAGCAGTCATTCAAATTATAAGGAGTCTAGATCTGTTTCTTTTTTTTTTCTTTTTGACAATATGCATAAGTAGAAAATACGAGCCTCGAATGAAATAAAAATATATTCAACCCATAATACAATCACCCAATAAAATCATATTCCTTATATATTTCATAGTCAATTTACACAAATCATTGATGACATAGGATGTAATAATTACAGAGTCTAATAAATTACAGCGGGAATAAAAACACTGAGGGGGGAAAAAGTAGTAACCCTAGGATGGGTACTATCAGCAGACAAGGCCGCAACCCCATATGCACATGACGCATGGCGTCCCAAATTGACACGAAAGGCATCAATGCCACCACGCGGCTGCACTCTTACGTAGCTGACAAAATCTTGTCCAGATGCTCAAGTCAATCAACCAATGGTATGGTCCCTCTTTACCTTCCTCACGATCTTTTATCAAACATAAATGTAAAACAGAAATGCACAAATATAGGAAAGAGGTGAGATTCCCAGCTTTCAGTACCAATATGGCAGCAAAAAAATAAACGGCGTCGAACGCCCATATAAGACACAGTTAATGCATACAAGTACTGTAATACATTAAAGCAATTAACGAGAGTAAAGCAGCAAAGAACAATAGATAACATCATCCATAGCCAACTAGTAACATTAGCATTACCAAGAGTCAAATAAATATCGCAGTCATAATAGTAAACACATTATCCAATTATAAATGCTCAATGGACCATGTGACTTGCGACTCACAATGCAACAAGGGTACCAAAGTTCCTACTCCATGGAGCTAGACATAAATATTTTCGGAGTGAATGATCAAGGAGTAATGCCAGCGTATCGTTAGCCTTAAAATATAGTGTGCTCATCTCATAAAAACATTTGCGCAAAATGGCTCACACATGGCACCTCAACAGTTGATCGCGACATAGGACAGCGTCTCAGGCCGGATCGTTGGTGTGTTGCATTGGTCTATCCCACGGCCCCAGCGGAGCTACCACTGTCTATTGTGAGACACTCACACCCCAACGCCCCCAGGGTCAACAACATATGACACCTACGCTTAGTCTATTCGCACCCGCATATAGGTGTTATTCAAACTCCTAGGCAACATAGCCTTCTCAACAATGTCCCACGGACAACACGCATGCATGATGACATAATGTCCAATCATGTATGTTCATCAATAATGCATTCAACATCAGCATTGCCTCAATGGCACACAAGCATTATTCCATGTCCAACATGACATATCAACAATACATTTATTAAAACATTGCCTCAATGGCACATCATCATTCTTATCTCATTGAGTGCTACATCAATAATTCTCAGCATCAACATATATTCCTCATTACACACATACCACAATTTCCACATCATGGATCCAAGAATTCCATATTCAAAATCATTTCTTCTCTATTGGTGTGAATGCACATTCCTCTCACAAGTTAGTAAAGTAAAATCCTTGAATCCAGGGTCTTTAGGTTATGTTTGAGTTACAAAGGACAAAGAACCATAATTTCAATCATTTCCAGCTTAAAAATCTCATTTTTGGTCTTGGTAATCGATTACATCATCCTTGTAATCGATTACCTGAGAAACAGAACCTCTGTAATCGATTACAATCTTGTTGTAATCGATTACGTGATTCCCAGAATCACGTTTCGTAACTTCAAGGCCCTGGTAATCGATTACACAATGCGTGGTAATCGATTACCAATTGGACAGAACCTCCGTAATCGATTACCCACAAGTTGTAATCGATTACGTGATTCCCAGAAGCACCATTTCGTAACATCATAGCCTTGGTAATCGATTACACCATTCTTGTAATCGATTACAAGCTGGACAAAATCTCTGTAATCGATTACACACAAGATGTAATCGATTACCAGATTTCCAGAATCACGATTTCGTACTCTTAAGAGCTTGGTAATTGATTACAAGCCCCGTGTAATCGATTACCACGCGTAAACTTGCAGAAAACAGAGTTCTCCAGGTCCTTTAACTCAAACCAAACCAATCATTATCATATTTAATCAACAAGTTACTCAAATACACCTTCAAATCATGCAAGAGACATCAATAAATCATACAAACCCAACAAAATACATTATCATCAAGAACAACATAAAAATGAGAGAACTTTATACATGGATTCAAAAATCAACAACAATACACATACAAGACATTCCCTTACTACCAAGATTGGTTGAAGAGGATCATCTCCCTCTTACCTATTTGGAAAACAACACAATGTGCCACTCCTTCTTGTCCTAGATTTTCGTTTTCCCCCTTCAAGAAAACTCCAATGTGAGTGATCACCACAATGTTCACTCAAACCATGAAAAATAGGTTCTTGGTCACCAAGGTGGCCAAGAGAAACGAAAATAGCAAGAAAATGGAAGAAAGTTGAAGGTTTTACCTTAAAGCTCCAAGCTTTAGCTTCAATGGTGGAAGAGAAATGGAAGAAGAAGAAGAAGAGGAACCAGAAGATAACCACCAAGGAGAATAGTCTTGGAATGGTGGAAGGAAACAAGTAAATGTGATTTGTTTGGCAAATAATGGAGTTGGTCTCCAATGTGAGGGTGTGTGTGTGTACGGTGGAGAGGAAGGAAAAGAGAAGAAGAGAAGAGAAGAGAAGAGAAATGTGTTAAATGTTTGGTGTTTAGAAAATAAAGATGAGTTAATAAAAGAAAGAAAACAACTTTGACTCCCCCAAATGAGTGTCTGCCGTGGAGTGAGAGGAGAGGAAAGAGAGAGAAAAAAAATGTGTTACAAGAGAAATTGCTAGGAAGCTTCCCATAACAAGCTTGGATTAAATTTAATCTTTCTTTTGAAATTAAAACTAATAGATGTGATACAAAAATTAGATTTTGAATAATGTGATAATATTTTTAATACATGTTATTATTTATTGGACAATAGTTATAGTCAGTAAAAGTCAGCATTAACAAATCTGACAGATTAATTCTTCGCATTGTTTTATTATTCCATCTGTTAAAGTTTCTCAAAAAATGTGAAACCTTGTAAACTGTGTCCGGCCTCGGGTTTAGTAAGATCCCCCGTCGACGTTTCCATAGTCCAAGGTTCTTGGGAAAAATATTTTATTTTTCCGACTCTGCTCAATATGCACGCAAAATGAGGAATATATTAAAATATTCATCGTTTCTGAAAAATTCTGAAAGAATTCACATAATTCACAAACATTAGAAAATGACTATTCGTAATAAAATTTTCTAACTTTGGGAGCGTTACAGTCGTTTTGCCAATTCTACCCAATGTGCACGCGAAATGAGAAATAATATTAAAATATTCCGCGTTCTCCGCAAAATCCAAAAAAATTTCTAAAAATCCCAAATATTATAAAATGATCATTTATTCTAAAATTATAAATTTTTGGGATGTTACAATTTTGCTGTCAAGTCCACAAGGGGGACCCTAATTTATTGATGATGGTTTTGGCCAAGTTGTGGTCTATGGTTACGGAGAAATAATAACGTTGTTGTATATGCATACATTGAGTCATTCATCATACATTGTGAAAGTTCGTTGGATGTTATTTTGTTAAGGTTGTATGGTTAGGAGATGAATTACACCTTTGTGCAGGTGCGATATGCGTAGTGTAGGTCATTGGTTGACCTTGGGGGTGTCGGAGTGCGGCTTATCCCACAAGTGGCCAGTTGGTAGCTCCACTGCACTGTGGTATAGACCGATGCAAACGCATCGACGATCTGGACCGAGAGACTACCGTTAATCATGATCTGGT
Organism: Ormosia emarginata; assembly: GCA_029884605.1. Classification (NCBI taxonomy): domain Eukaryota; kingdom Viridiplantae; phylum Streptophyta; class Magnoliopsida; order Fabales; family Fabaceae; genus Ormosia; species Ormosia emarginata. The sequence goes on along the minus strand of JAQQTP010000074.1, from coordinate 15,948,297 downwards.
GTAGACTGTCTTGTATAAGTCATGTTGCTCAAATTGAGATAAATAATAGCACATGAATTGAGACTGACACGATACAGACAAATATCTTCTAGATCATTCTCTCTAAATCTGTGTTTAGCTCTATAAAGTAGGAAATTGGTCATATTGTGCATATGCATAGTCAGTCAACATCTCATTGTGGCATTTACATATCTGTTAATTTATCTGTTGAAATATTTATTGAAATATTTGTTGAATATTTATTGAATTACTTGCTGTATGAAATAATGATTTATGTGTGTACTTTTGTGCTTGGAATGGCATTACTGTCATTTGTTGTTTCAGTGCTTGTATGTTAGTGTTGTTGCTAGATATCTCACCTCTTTATTATGTTATTTTGTTATGCATATATATATGCTTGATGAAGACTGAGAAGAAGGCGAGGTAAATCGTATCTTTTTGTTGTTTTGTTTTATTAGCGATGATTGCTAGGAGAGATTTCTTGGGTTATATCATAGTACAATTCCTCGATGGTACTGACGCATGGTGTGTTGATTAGGCTGCTGAGAGCGTTAGGTATATAAGGGATGTGACCTGATTGGTTCGCAGGGTCTGTGATGGGGACCCTTTCTTTTCTCTTGATGTTACATTGCGCCTGGAGTTCAACATGCCCATCAGAGATTTATGGGGTGACCGCTTTTATACTCCTTATGAGGACTTGTTTGTATCTTCTGCTCAGGCCCCTGCCCGCAAACCTGTGGCTCCCATAAGGATTACCTCTTCTTAGGAGGATCCTGAGGAGGATCCGTCTGTGGGTCCTTCTCTGTAGTTTATGAAGTCTGATATGTTTTGTAGCTTTTAGGGCCTGATGTCTTTTTGTTATTTTTGGTGGATGATGTGTAAAATCCTTGGGCAAGTAAAGCTTTTGTTTATATTTCACTAAGGTCCTTTGATGTATATAAGTACATATGATATGTATATTTTGGTGTGGTATATGGAATGTATGGAACGTTGTTTATATTATTCTTCGCATATTAAAAAGAAGCAAAGAAAAAAAAAAGAAATTAGCAATTTCATATATTTATTTGCTAACAGATAATATTTTTATAAACCAGGTCTTGGTTTGAGTTTTCTATTGAGTTTCATTTTTTTTTTTAAAGTTGTGACACCCTTTGCGAAGAGGGTCATTACAGTGGGACGAGTACTCTTACTTTTTGTGAAATAAATGAACACTCTAGTATTGTTAGTAATCAAGATAGAATTGTGTGTTAATTTCTTGATTATTTCTAAGTTGATAGAAATATGTTTGAGATGGAATTCCAGTACTCATGAACTGATTTTGTGCAAGGCAATCTTTTTCAATTGAGTATTGAAACATTTAGCATCTTATTTGTAAATTAGCCATGTCAACTTGAATTTGATTTCTTTATTAACTTAGCCAGAAAGTGAGTTTTGAGTCTTTATTGATTGGATTTTCATAAACAAAATCCTATGTTTCTTCTGGAGTGATATTTCTCTTGATTGATGTGCGCTAGAACTTTCTTTGATATCTGATTGAGATTTTAATTATTCACATACATGAACATGATTAAGGCAATTAGACTTAATTCTTTCATGACTTTCAGAGTTGCATTGATAAAATAATCTTAGTTGCCCCATTTGAGCCTAAATTTGATTTCTTTGGATACCTATTGAATAAGCAGGTTGGATTCGTTGGAGCAATTGATGTGTTAATTGCAAAGTTGTTAAGGGTTATTTTTATCTTCAAGGGTTTATTTCTAAAAGAAAAGGAAAAAATGAAAATGAATGAAGAAGGAAAATGAAAGAAAAAAAAAAGAAAAAGATTGTTGGTGAAGAATAATAAGAATGTTGGGTTGAAATTGAGAATCTGTTATCTCCATGTGCATTATGTTTTCAACCTGATTCTATTTTGTATCAATTTATCCCTGAACGTTCTTTACCTTTATTTACCTTTTTCCTACCTTTCATTATCCCCCTTGACCTCGTTACAACCAAAGGAAGTCCTTTTGATTCTAGTGTTGTATGTGAACTTGGAAGTGGAGATGAGATTAATAATCAAACTTATGGTCATGCATTTGTTAAGAGAAATTTGAGTGATCACTTTGTCTTTAAACACTTGAGAGATAAAAAGATGAGTGATCTCAAATGTTTGGTAAAGAGAAGAGGTGCAAGCTAGACTCAAGCCTCTAATTGTATTAAATGTTAAACTATCTTGCTTGATTGGATTTGATTATTGAGCTTAATTGAGTTTTTAAATTATGAAATTTCCCTTTATTCATATTTCTTGATGTTGAGTTTAATCTTGTTTTTTATTTATATTATTTGCTTGAGGATAAGCAAAGTTTAAGTGTGGGGAATTTGATGTGTGGATAAAATACACACATCTTGTGCTTGATTTGAGGTGGATTTATGTGTGCTTTGATTGATTTATGTTGGAATTTATGCCACGTTTAATCTATTATCTTTGTTATCTCATAATTGGTCTTTTTCTATGTTTTTAGGTCCAAAAGAGATGAGCTCGAAATTTATATGGCCAAGATTCGCTAAGTTTTTTACCTTTGCGCGATAAAATGAGCATAACTTGAGTTACAGAGGTCGAAACGAGGTGATTCTGGTGGTATTGGAAAGCTAAGAAAAAGATCTACAACAAGATATCTTCTGACTAAGAGACACGATCATGTCTCTTGGTCACACAACCGCGTCTCCTCCATCGTTAAAATTACATTGTTTTTCCAATAGACACGACCCCGTCTAACTTAATTGAAGCTTCTAACTTGGAGACATGGATGTGTCACTTGGACACACGGTCGCGTCTCCCCTGAATTTGTAAATTATGCTATTTTTCAAGCTCACGGTCGTGTCAACCTTAGACATGGCCGTGTGAGGTCTCCTGGACCTAAAAACAGTAGTTTTTTGTAACACCCACCGTAGTGTGCCACATATATGTTTCTTAATTACCAAATTACCCCTTCTATTATAAAATATGCTTTGTAACGTAAATACGAGTTGTAAATTTTTTTTCCTCTTTGATATCGATAAAATAAACTTAGCAGAAAATAAAAATATTATACATCATCACACATAATTTACATCATGTACATTACAGAAGTGTTGTCGACATTATTTATATATAGACCAAGTCTCAAAAGTAGTTGACATACTTAAATATTTAAATGACTCGCCCAAGTCTAACTAAACAGCAAAACCCTCAGATGGGTCCTCCTCAGATTCCTCAGCAGGTAGGAATCTTGTAACACCCTCCCTAGGGTATCACATGTCTGACTCCCGACTCAAAATATGAAAAAAAGTTCATAAAAGGTTTGAGTTATAAAATGTGAGTTTTAAAATTTTTTCTTTACTGATTAATATATAATACTGACACCAATTAATATTTAACAATTTAAAGAGAAATATTAAACTAACAGACACTTTTTTTTTAACAGTAACAAACCCTATGATGGGTCCTACTTAATAGCACAGTACAACACTAACGAGAAAACTTAACATACTTATTTCTTTTTGTATTCCTCTTGATGCATCAGACATCTGTTCCTTGTCAACACTGCACGCTATCGACTCTAGAATGGTCATTCTCTGATGTTGTCTCCGAACTCAGAATATCTATCTCCCGGTATGTCTAAGAAAACTCATTTCTTCTACTGTTTAATTTTAACAATATAGATACAGCAAGACAACATAACAAAGAGGTGAGATCACCTACACCAATACCAACATGGTAGCATAGAGATAACACAAACAACAATATCATACAGGGATATCATACCAGACTTCCAATAATATATTCAATATTAATCAACTATCATCATCCAATCATATATCAATCCAAGTATTCAAAACAGTTGTCATAGCCAATATTCCTCAATTAATATATCATACAGATATAAATGTTCAGATTCATGCATGTGCACATAGACTCAGTTTTTCAAAAACAACTCCATGGAGGTTTTCACAATTTCGAGAAGAATGCTCTAGTTAATTGCCCAACCTAAGCCCACAGACAATCTCCCAGTCGTTGAAAAGAATCGTGTTCTTGTCGGGTATCGTCAATGCGTTGCAACGAACTGTATCGCCAAGTGGCATATGGTCTAGCCTTAGCCCACAGACAGATATCCACTGGTCGACCGCCACGTCTTGACGCCCCCAAGATCCATCATAGACCTCACTATCAATTCTCATTCCCTCTTTAACTACAAGGGCCAAAATAGCTTATTAGCTATACTTTATACAATGCACGAATATATCAGTGCAAGTCCAACCACAAGGGCCAAATTCTTTTCAATTTCATTTGTTCAATGTAATCATATGCATGAACGCATATTTTTCCAATGCATGTATAATGCACCAATGACAATCACAGGCATATCTTTCCAATGCATGTAAAATGCACCAAATACCAATCATAGGCAAAACTTGTCATTTTCACAAACAGTGTATGGACACTGGTTCAACAGTAATCATCATGTTATTATGTTTTTATAGTCATAAAACACTTTTGTCGTGTTTTCACAACCACCTAACATTTTTGTTACGTTTTCACAATTCCAAAACATTTTAGTTATATTTTCACAATACCGTAACACTTCTGTTACGTTTTCACAATACCACAACACTTCTGTTGCATTTTCAAAATACCGTAACACTTTTGTTACATTTTAAAATTCCAAAATGTTTTATTACGTTTTCACAATACCGTAACACTACTGTTATGTTTACAAAATTTCGTAACATTTCTGTTATATTTTCAAAATACTGCAACTCTTCTGTTGCACTTTTAAACCACGTACTAATTTTTTAACATTTTTCTCAATCATGTAAAAATATATGTTTCTCAAATCGCATAGTATTTTTCCACTGTTTCAAAATCGTGTAACTTAAAAATCATTCTTTTAAGTCGCGTAAATCATTTTCCATCATTTTCAAAATATTTAAAACACTTTCCAAATCACATAACGATTTTCCGTCATTTTCACAATCACATAAAAATTTAAACGTAATTCAAATCACGAAGAAATATTTCAACATATTTCAAATTGCGTAGAAATATTTTATTGTATTTCAAATCATTTTTAAGATACGTAAAATATTTTTCAACATTTTACAATCACGTAAAATATTCCTCAATATTCCAAACATTATTTTGGACTTAAATAAATCAATATCATTTTCAACACATTTTTCAAATTGCGTAGCTTAAAAATCACGTTTCTAAGTTACGTAAAACATTTTTCACCACAATTTCATTACAGAAAATATTTCTTAACCTTCAAAAATTCCTTTTTAACTTTTCTCAAAATAATATGACTTTGTATTTCATTTTTCACATTTTCTTACTCAAGAAAATATTTTTCCACATTTCTTTACTCAAGAAATCCTTTTCCAAAATATAATCCACAAAAATCACTTTTCCATTGATATAAATCAACGTTTCAAAATTTAACATTTTTCTAACGTGCTTAAAAACTCAAAAATAAGTTATACGTTATAAATTTTCAATACACAATTATATTCTTCATTTTTTCCAAATCATTTCCAAACACAACCTTCTTCAAAATAAATTGAAGTTCGAAAACATTTTCGTTTACAAAAAGTTGATTTCTCAAGTGATAAAATGCTCTAATTCCCTTTCCAAATTCTTTATACCAAATCAATTATATTTCCATTTTGTTTTCAAAAAAATCAAGGAAATACAAGTCCTCAAAAACGTGGACATGACTATTGAAATCATCAAAACATTTTTCCTTCTAAGTCAATATGGTTTTACACAAACAAAACCATTAAAATCTTTGTTTTCAAAACCAAAATACCGATGGTCATAAAAACCAAACCCATTTATTCAAATTCATTTTTACTTTCTTTACAAATCCTTTTTCACTTTCTTTGCAAATCCTTTTTCACTTTCTTTGCAAATCTTTAAAATCAACGTTTGCCCGTCTCGTCTAAAACTCATGTTTAAAAAAAATACTTAGGATCTTTGTACACAAAATAAATTAATAAAAGTCCTTCAAAATCGTGTTCTTGTTCTCTTGAAAATCAAATCATTTTTTTATTTTTCATACTCTTCAAATCAATCCAATTTTATTCTTCCATGAAAATATTAAGTTATAAACACCTATGTTGAGGTGTCTTGGCCGAAAATCCCATAGCCTTTAGAACCAAGGAAATTCATTTTCTCCACTTCATAATTTTCATTTAAACAAATCAATTTCCTTGTTCTTGAAAAATTTCAACATGAAACTCTAATTATGGGCATCAAAACCGTAGACCTTTCCTTGGCTATTGGAGCCAAAAATTGATTTCCTTTCCATCAACACATCATGGCATACACATACATATTTCATCATAAATACTATAAGCATGCCATATACTCATCATGCATAATATAAGCTTACCATCAAAGCCATAAAATCATGCATAGCATATCAAGCATATGCAAATAATTAAAACACATAAACACCCACAAATAAATTACATGACCATGGATATGAATCCTCACATAGATTCACCATCCATCAAATATAAGACCATCTCTCACCACCATACTTGGTTGGTGAGATGGATCTCCCTCTTACCTCTTGAAGATCCTCAAAAGCTCCTTGTTTTGCTTCTCTTTCCAAGTCCTTCACCACCAAGGGCTTCTCAAATACAAAACAAAATACATAGAAATTAGTATACTAAGCTTGATAAAGAGGAACCATGGATCAAACATGGTTTAGATCATGAAAAAGAAGATAAGAAATGAAGTCTTCTTACACTTCACCACAAATACCTTATAACTTTGATCTTGAAGAAAGTCCTTGAAGATGAATGATTTAGAGAAAGTCTCCAATATGAAAGTTGTTTAGAATATCATGTAGATTCAAGATCTATGGTTGGATGAAATTAAAAGAGATTGGATGGTGGTTTTTGATGAGCTAGCCGTGAGCTTCAATTTGGAGAGAAGAAGAAAGAGAATAGATAGAAGACTTAGGAATTTAAAGTGAGATAAAATAATCATAAACACTCCTCCTCCTTTGGTGATTGCCGTAGGAACATGTAGGAAAAGAAAGTATAGAAGTGTTACTATCACTTATGACTAGCACATGGCATGAGTCATCAATTTGTCATGTAATAGTTATCCTAGCTTTTATTGATTTAAAACAAATAAATGTCAAGTCCAAGACCCTCTAAAAATTATGTATGGCCGTGGAACTCCAAATAAAAAGACTAACTAAGTTTTGCTTTTCAAAGTTTTTTGGTTTAACTTATTTGTTTCCTATTGATTCAAGACAAGTCAAGCCACAAAGATTGACCAATTTTGTATAGTTTTCTTCAATTATTGATAAATGAATGACCAAGTATTATTTGAATGTAAATTTTGTCTTCTAATTTTAATGCATGGCCGTATAGTGAAGAGAGAAAAGAATGAATTATTTGAGCAAATAATTGGTACTACATTATTTGATAGAAAAAGTGATGAAGTGATATAGCAAATACATAAAATGGTTTTGGCCCCCTTTTTCCTTGCATGGTCGTAGGTGTTTCTAAAGAAAAGGTGGCCATTTTTTTTCGTTGACTTGGTCTCACTTTGTTTTCACTTGAGTTGTATCCTAATATCACAAAGTGAATTATTTGGTCTCCTAAACAATTGCATGACCGTAGCCTTGCTTGGAAAGTGAAGAGGGAATTATTTTTTTTTTTAAGTGAAAGTCAAGTTACTAGAATATTTGAAAGAAAAGGTGATAATGCATGAAATAATTTTGGCCCCCCTCCAAGAAATTTCCTAAGGATGCAAACAAAGCAATAAAGGAACATAATTGACTAAAGCAACTAATAATACATTGAAACTTTTCCTTTAGCTTCATAAGAAGCATAAAACCGTCCCCCCCTCTCATTATACATTCAATAATGTTGTCATCATTATTAGCCACCATCTAGAGCATTTTAGACCATTGATTAATTCAATGGTTAGGATTTAGATAGACTTTTGATTTAGAAGACTTAATCTAGGCCATTGGATCTTTCTCCTTGAAATTCTAGCCATTAGATACATTTCCAAAATGAAAGGTCAAGATTACTCCTTCTTACTTTTAATCCAAGGGTCATAATTAGTCTTTGCTACTTTTTAAGACCAAATCTCCACCATTGATTAAATTTACATCCAATGGTCATAAATGGTCCTTGTTACTTTACAAGACCAAATCTCCACCCTTGATTAATTCTTCATCCAATGGTCATAAATGGTCTTTGTCACTTTTTGAGACCAAATCTCTACCATTGATTAAATCCATATCCAATGGTTACAAATGGCCATAGCCACTTTACATGACCAATTCTACACCGTTGATTAAATCGACGGTTGATATCAAAGCCTTCCTTATTAAGCTTGTTTAGATTAAATCTCCACCATTGATTAAGTTAATGGTGGATATCCAAACCACCAATGTTGACTTAAGTAGTATAATATTTATTTTTATATGCTAAAACCCCACAAAATTATATTTACTGTATTTTTTTATCATCTGATAAATTAAATACAATACAAAACACAGTACAAGAAATTTTCTAAAACTGTTTTCGGATTCAGGTTTAGTAAGATCCCCTGTCTCCGTCTAAATAGCACAAATTTTTCTATGCGTAGAAAAATTTACTTTGCGGGACCCACCTGGGCCCACAAACAGTAAAAAAATTCATAATCATCCACAAAAATCACAAATATTAGAAAACGCACAAATATCAAATCAGATTACGAAAAATAATTAAAACCTAATGGTAAAAATTAAATTACGTAAAGTTTTCCCTGACCCAAAAATTTTTATTTTCCTGACACGGAGTAAATCACTCAAAAGGATCAAATATGCTGATGGAATAATCAAAATAATTTTATAGTATCCAGAAATTACTAAACAGTAAAATTCTGTTAACTGTTAAAATTACTGTCAACTATTTAGGAAATTTGGAGTGTTACAAATCTAGCTCGACGCGAAGTCCTATGGACAGGTGTCTGAGCAGACGACACAATACTAATCTCTGTTGGAACATAATACCTAGTATCCCAATATTGCCTGATTGACAGCGGAAATTCGACATGTACATATATAGTTACGAAAATGAACGAATCTCCATGAAATTCCTGGCTCATGTTGACCGTCAGATTTCCCTGATAAATTAGTCCCCTCTCATTAGGACTAGTCCTCCATGCTCCAGCTCCACCATGGAACTGTAGTCTCACATAACCAAAGAAACTACGTCTTGATGTCATCCTTTCAAAACTCCGCTTCCTCCATAGGAACCTGCTCTTCTTCACCCTCTTGTTCTATGCCTTGCTCAATGTCTTTACCAAATATAAATACAGTACAAAATAGACATACAAAAAGGTGAGATCATCTATGTCAATACCAATATGGTAGCACAGAGATAACATATATCATATATCATACAGATACATCATACCATAATTATAATAATACCCTCAACATTATTTATCATCACAGATACAATAATTACAGTCATGCCCTCAATCATTATTTATCACAACAAATATAATAACTAATAATTACCATCATGCCATTAACATTATTCAAATCATATGATAATTACAATAATGCCATCATATTATTATCATCATCATCATCCAATATTCCTCAACAGTTCAATTGTCATAACCAATATTCTTCAATTATTATATCATACAGATATAAATATTCAGATTTATGCATGTGCATATAGACTCAATTTCCTACTCCATGGAGTTAATACTCAAGTTGGAGAAACTGATCCGAAAGATCTGTCTGTACTAACATGCCTCAGACCACGTGCCATAATTCTCATATGTGTTTGCACATCTAGCATATACACGACAGTCTTTACTAGATCTTGATTAAGAATAGTGTCTCAGTCAGGATCATCGGTGCGTTGCATCGGTCTAACCCATGGTACAGAAGAACTACCAACTGCCCATTGTGAGCAACCCGCACCCCGATGCCCCCAAGGTCAATAAATGACTTACACTACGCATATCGCACCCACTCAAGAGGTGTACGTCTCTCCTAGGCAAATAGCCTTATCCAGTCCATTAGACTTTTCCAATGCATGATCAATGCACCAATGCCAATCACAGGCAAAATTCATCATTTTCTCATACAGTGTCCATACACTATTCCAACAGTAATCCTACTGTTTATTCGTGAAATCATATTATCGCGTTTTCATAGTCGCGCAATATTTCTGTTATGTTTTCATAATTTCACAACATTTTTGTTACATTTTCAAAATGCATAGCGATTTTCCATCGTTTTCTCAATCATGTAAAAATATTTCATCATTTTTCAATCACGTAGTGATTTTTCAACAATATCTCAATCACATAAAAATATTTAAATGCTTTCCAAATTGCGTAGAAATATTTTAATGTTTTTCAAATCGCGTAGCTTAAAAATCACGTTTTTAAGTTACGTAAATCATTTTCTCCATTTTTCAATGTCGTAAAATATTTCTCAACCTTCAAAATCTCAATTCAACCTTTCTCAAAATAATATGACTTCTCACATTATTTTCCACATTTTCTTACTTAAGAAAATCCTTTTCGCAATATATTTCATAAATTCACCAATTCATTGAATTAAATCAATGTTTCTAACTTAAAATTTACTAACGCTCTCCAAAACCCAAAGGATGAGTTACACGTTAGAAAATCTTAAGTCACCAACGTATTCTTTATAATTCCAAATCAATTCTAAAAATCAATCCTCTTTAAAATAAATTGAGGTTCAAACACTTTCAACCACTCTTTTCCATTCATATATGAAAATTCCAATTTTCAAGTGACAAAACACTTTGTTTCCATTTCTTTAATCCTTGTACTTCATCAATTATTTTTCCACTTTGAAATCACTTTATTTCATAAAATCAAGGCATTACAAGCCTTCAAAACCGTGGAGTATTTGGCCATTGAAACCATCAAATATTTTTCCTTCTAAATCAATTAAGTACCATTCTTGTTTTTACACAAACAAAACCATTAAAATTCCTCAACAAAACCATGAACACTTATTCCTTAAAAACAAACCTTTTGTTTATTTTCCTTGCTTTTCTAAACATCCAATTTTGCCATTCATGAAAATATTAATTTGTGAACACCTATTTTGAGGTGTTGAGGCCGAAATCCTTATAGTCCTTGCAACCAAATATTATTTTTCCTTTCCAACAATTTTTATGGCATACATCACATATAATCAGCATATTATATTTCAAGCATACCATAAAACCAAATAAAAATCATACTAAGCATGCAAGCACAAATAAACCATGCTAAGCACATAAACCACATAAACACCCACAGATAATTACATAACCATGGATATGAATCCTCACATGGATTCACCATCCATCAAATACAAAACCATCTCTCACCACCATACTATGTTGGTGAGATGGATCTCCCTCTTACCTTTTGAAGAACCTCAAAAAACTTCTTGCTTTGCACTTTGCACAAGTTCTCCACCAACAAAAGTTTCTTGAACATAAAACAAACACAAGTTTATTAGTATATTAAGCTTGAATAAGGAAAACTATGGATCAAACATGGCTTAGAACATGAAAAAGAGATAAGAAATGAAGTTTTCTTACACTTCACCTCAAAAACCCTAGAACTTGCTCTTAGAAAAAGTCCTTGAAGATGAAAGATTTAGAACTTGGTGTAAACTACAAAGTGTCTTAGAATGAGGTATAGATTCAAGAAGTAAGGTTGTTTGAAATTAAAGAGTGATGGAAGGTGGATTTAGGGTGCTTGGCCGAAACTAGCATGGAGAGAAGTGGAGAGAAAATTTTGATGAAGCTTTGGTTTTTGGAGGAGACAAAGATGATCAAGTATAGCAATAATGTGGTCTTGAAACCTTGCTATGCCCTTAAACCTCTCAAAATCGAACCCCCCCTTCATGCACTCTAAATGTGTGACAAATTTTACTAGCCACCCTTTTAAGCATTCTTAACCATTGATTAGATCAATGGTTAGGATTAATATAGATCCTAGGTAGATTTAGATGGAAGACTTAATCTAGGCCATTAGATCTTTTCTCCTTGAAATCCTAGCCATTAGATGTATCTCTAAAATGAAGGGTCAAGATTACTCCTTCAAACTTTACATCTAATGGTCATAAATGGTCCTAGCCATTTTATAAGACCAATCTCCACCGTTGATTGAATCAATGGTGGATGTCCAAGCCACTAATGTTGACTACGCAGTACAATATTTATTTTTATCTGTTATAACCCTACGAATAATATTTTTACTATATTTTTATCACCTGATAATTAAATACAGTACAAAGCACAGTAAAAGAAAATTTTAAAAACTATTTTCAGATTCAAGTTTAGTAAGATCCCCCGTCTCCGTCTCAACAGTACGAATTTTCTTAGCTGTAGAAAAATTTTCACTTTTCGGGACCCACATGGGCCCACGTACAACCCCCTTAGGCCCACAGACAGCCCATGGATAACACTAAAATAATCAGAGAAATATAAAAATTTCATTATCATCCATAAAATCACAAAAAATATAAAACTTAGGAAAATCAAATTAGATTACGTAAAATAATTAAGACTTAAAAGTAATAATTAAATTATGTAAGATTTTTCCCGGCCTGAAAATTATTATTTTCTTGACACACGGAGTAAATCACACAAAATGATCAAATATATTCACGGAATATTCAAAATAATTTTACAGTACACAGAAATCACTAAATAGTAGAATTCTGTTAACTGTCAAAATTACTGTCAAATAGTTAGGAAATTTGGGGTGTTACATTTTTCACCCCAAACGATTATAAATAAGGCAAATCCCTAAACCAAAAGAGGGCTTCTTGGCAGAAACTTGTGTGACGGCTGGTTTTGAGTGGCAAAGGTAGAGGCGAGGGCTTAGAAAACAAGAACAAGAGTAATTGAAGTTCAATCATTGAAGACATCTTCTCCATCTTTTTTTTATTTTGGAATCATGGTTGTTTCTTTAACCTTTGTTCTTAATTGTGCTACATTAGTCATGAGTGGCTAAACCCCTGTTTCTAGGATTGGGATGTAACTCTTTACTTTTCTATGATGAATTGTTAATTTGATTCTTTGTTAATGTGAAATTATTATTCTTGATTCATTCTTGGTATGCTTAATATAACACCCCGAAAATTAGTATCTTATTTATTTCGGTCGATTCTTAAATATTTTTATTAATCCGACTCGACTTTCATGAATTTTATAATTTTTTTTATTTTCAAGAATTTTTTGTGAGTTTTACATTTTTTATTATTTTAATATTATTTTGGGCAATATATGAGTCTCCGTATTTTATTTCTTTTTGTCAATCCTCAATGATTTTTACCAATCTGATTTGATTTTCATGAATTTCATAATTATTATGATTTTTGTGAATTCTTGTATGTTTTTATATTTTTGGATTATTTTAATGTTATTCTCGGGCTGTATGCGGGCCCGGGGTGGGCCAGGAAAAATGAAAATTTTTCTATGGCCAGAAAATTTTGTACTGTCAATACGGAGTCGGGAAATCTTACTAAACCAGAATCTGGAAATAGTTTTTGAAATTTTTTTACGATATATTTTACTATTTTATTTAGTGGACAATAAAAATACGGTAGTTATTGTTCATCGGTTAATATTTATCGAAAAATATCTAGTGCAAACTAAGTGATGAAGCTTTGGATTTTCACCCTTGATCTAATCAATGGTGGTGATTGAGTCCAACTTAGTGGCTAGGACTTTCTAAGAACCAATAAAAACCTAGTCAATGAAAATGGCTAGCTAGTAGAATTTGAGAGATCCATTGTGTGGTCATAAAGGAGTCAACAATAATAGCCTACTCCAAGAAGCACTCCCACGTCCATGCAATTTTTGGAGACATGAAATGGTCAATTTTAGTGGCTTTGTCCAAGTGCTTCCTACGGCCATGCATTCCCAACAAAGGCTAAATGGATTCAATTAACTCATGTTCCATTATTTATATTACACAACAAAGAAATAGTCAACAATGGTGGCTTGCTTCAAGGAAGCTTACGACAATGCATCAATTTGGAAGACAAGAAACCTATACTAAATGCACTTGGTCATCTTTATAGCAAATATTCAAGAAACTACACTAAATTCACTTAGTCAATTTTGGTGGCTTTGCACATGTATCCTATGGCCATGCACTTCTTTTTGGAGACAAAATATCTATAATTCATTCATCTTTTCTCCTACCCACCTACGATCATGCAATGAAAAAAAAGCAAGAAAATTCCTGCACTTAACATATTCTCTCATTCTTATCAAAGCAATAAAAGCTACACATAAAATATCATCTTTCTCTCCATCACACTCCACGGTCATGCATAATTTTGGAGAGTCTTGGCTTGACTTTCATTTGTTCAAAGTTATCATCTTTTTCCTATAAGCAAATATTACAAAATTCCTTCACTTTTTCTCTAGCCTATCCTACAGTCAAGAGGGTTCAAAAGGCTCTTAGAAATTTAAGCCATTCATCTTGATTTATTTCTATCTTATACTTATCCAAAAGAAACTAAAGACTTAGTGAATTAAATTTAGTTAGCTTAGTGATTAGTGATTTATAACTCTAAGGAAATTATGAACCTTAACTAATTACTTTTAGTTTGTGTAAATGATAATTAGATTTAAATAATAGTTTGTTAAAGATTTATATCAATAGATATTTTCCTAGATATTTCTATTTCTTCCTATCTAAGAAAGCAAAAGCTATCACAAAGCTATCAAATAAAACAATTCTCTCTCATTTTCTCTCAACATGTCCTACGGCCATTAAGCCTTCAAGATGACCAAAGTTGAATTTTCTATCACATTTCAAAGTTTTCACCTTTTCTTGCAAAGTTTAACATAGAAATTCTCTCCATTTCTCCTCCCAAAGTTCACAGCCTCTCTACCCTATACCGCTCTCCAACCTTCAATGATTGACACCAACCATCCTTACTTTATTCTAAGCAACTTTCATGTTGGAGACTTTCACTAAATCATCCATCTTCAACCTTGATCTTCAAGTTCAAGATCAAGAGCCTTTAGGTGAAGATTTATGTTCTTCATTTTTCTTTCCTTTGGTAAGTTTCTAAGACCATATTTTGGTTTATGGTCATCTTTGATATCCTTGAATGTTAATTTTGTGTGTGTTCTTTGTTTTTAAGTATAACTTGGTGGTAGAAGTTCATTTAAGAAGAATAATAAGGAGCTTGGATCATCAATCCAAGGTAAAAGGGAGATTACCCTCATCAACCATGTGTTGGTGGTGAGGAATAGATGTGTGTGTAGTGAAGAATCCATAAGGATTTATTCATTTGTTTGTTTAAGAGCTTTCCATATTTATGATTGTTTGGTGATTGATATGTTTATTGTAACACCTTCCTTAGGGCATCACATTTCTGACTACCAACTCCTAATCTGAAAATGAGTTCATAAAAGGTTTGAGTTATAAAATATGGGTTTCAAAATTTCTTTTTGCGATAATATAAACTTACTGATATTTATAAGTAATATTGAAAAATAAATTTAAACTGATTAAAACTCATATAACAGACACCACTTAATATTTAACAATTATTCAAGAAATATAAAACTTATAGACTCAATTTTAAACAGTAGCAAACCCCATGACGGGTTCTACTCAATAGCACGGTAAAATACTAACGGTAAAAACTCAACATACTTATTTCGTCTTGTATCCATCCTGATGTGTCATGCATCTGTTTCTTGTCAACACTGCACACTATCGAATCCTGAATGACCACTCTTCAATGTTGTCACCAATCTCAGAATATTTGCTTCTCGTCACGTCTAAGAAACTCGTTCCATCTACTATACAATTTTAACAATACAAGCACAAGAAAATAATATAACAAAGAGGTGAGATCACCTACGCCAATACCAACATGGTAGCACAGAGATAACACAAACAGCATACCATACAGATATGTCATACCATAATTACAATTATGCCATCATCATAATGTATAAAATAACAATAATTACAATAATGCCATTAACATTATTTATCATCATCATCCAACATTCCTCAATTATTATATCACACAGATATAAATATTCAATATTTATGATAATGCCCTCAATTATTATCCAAGTATTCAACAGTTCAATTATCATAACCAATACTCAATAATGATGCATATGTTATGCATGTAGACTCAATGTCCTACTCCATGGAGGTTTTTACAATTTCGAGAAGAATGCTCTGTTAATTGTCAGCCTTAGCCCAAAGACAATCTTCCAGATTAGCCCACAGACAATGCCCAGCCTTAGCCCATAGACAATGTCCAGCTTTCGAAAAGAATCGTGTTCTTGTCGGGTATCGTCAATGCGTTGCAACGGACTGCATCGCCAAGTGGCATATAGTCCAGCCTTAGCCCACAGACAAATATCCACTGGTCGACCGCCGCGCCTTGACGTCCCCAAGATCCATCATAGACCTCACTATCAATTCACATTCTCTCTTCAACCACAAGGGTCACAATAGCATCAGCTATTAATTTTTGTTCAAAATTCAACATATGCCTCAATGCATATTTTTCCAATGCATGTATAATGCACCAAATGCCAATCACAGGCAAAATTCATCATTTTCAATGCATGTTCAATGCACCAATGCCAATCACAGGCTAAATTTCATGATTTTCTCAAACAGTGTCTATACAATGGTTCAACAGTAATCATACTGTATATTCAACAGCGAAATCATATTATCTCATTTTTATAGTCACAAAACACTTTTGTCGTGTTTTTACAATCGCGTAACATTTCGGTTATGTTTTCACAATTTTGCAACATTTCTGTTGTATTTTCAAATCACGTATTAATTTTTTCACGTTTTCTCAATCATGTAAAAATATTTACACATTTTCTCAAATCACGTAGCGATTTTCCACCATTTTCAAAATCGCGTAACTTAAAAATCATTCTTTCAAGTCGCGTAAACCATTTTCCATCATTTTCAAAATATTTAAACGCTTTCCACATCGCGTAGCAATATTTTAACATTTTTCAAATTTCGTGAAAATATTTAAACATTTTTCAAATTGCGTAGCTTAAAAATCACGTTTTTTAGATACGTAAAACATTTTTCACCATTTTACACTCACGTAAAATATTCCTCAATATTCCAAACATTATTTTGGACTTTCAAACAAATCAATATCCTTTCCAACATCATTTTTCATATTTCACCTTTCAGAAATTCTTTACTCAAAATAATATGACTTTTCACATTATTTTTCACATTTTCTTACTCAAGAAAATCCTTTTCACAATAATTCCACAAAATCACTTTTCCATTGATTTTAGATCAATGTTTCCATCTTAAAATTTATTAACGCACTCCAAAACCCAAAGAATGAGTTACACGTTAGAAAATCTCAAATCACTATTATATTCTCCATTTTTCTCAAATCAATTTCAAAATCAATTCTCTTTAAAATAAATTGAGGTTCAAACATTTTCAACTTCTTTTTGTCTTTCATAAACGAAATTCCATCTTTCAAGTAACAAAACACCTTGTTTCCATTTTCTTTAATCCTTGTACTAAAACACTTTGTTCAAACACTTTGTTTCCACTTTGAAATCACTTTGTTTCATAAAACCAAGGCATTACAAACTTTCAAAACCGTGGTACTTGATTTCAATGGCCATCAAATATTTTTCCTTCTAATTCAATTAAGTACCATTCTTGCTTTTACACAAACAAAACCATTAAATTTTTTTGCAAAAACCATGAGACTCATGGTCTTTAAAATCAATTCATTTGTTCATTTTCATTTTCACTTTCTTTGCAAATCCTTAAAATTATCAACTCATTGCTCTTTTCATTTAAAACTCATGATTAGTACAATACTTAGAATCTTTTGATTCAAAAACATCCTTCAAAAACCGTGAACACTTATTCTTTGAAAACAAACCCTTTGTTTATTTTCCTTGCTTTTCTAAACATCCAATTTTACCATTCATGAAAATATTAATTTGTAAACACCTATTTTGAGGTGTAGAGGCCAAAATCCTCATGGTCTTTGGAACCAAAAATTATTTTTCTTTCCAACAATTTTTATGGCATACATCACATATAATCAACATATTATATTTCAAGCATACCATAAAAGCAATAAATCATACTAAACATGCAAACACAAATAAATCATGCAAAGCATATCAAACATAAGCAAATAATCAAAGCACATAAACACCCACAAATAATTACATGACCATGGATATGAATCCTCACATGAATTCACCATCCATCAAATACCAAACCATCTCTCACCACCATACTTGGTTGGTGAGATGGATCTCCCTCTTACCTCTTGAAGATCCTCAAAAGCTCCTTGGTTTTGCTTCTTTTTCCAAGTCCTTCACCACCAAAAGCTTCTCAATACAAAACAAAACACACATAATTAATATATATAAGACTTGAATAAGAAAACCATGGATTAGAATCATGGTTAGAACCTTGAAAATCAAAAGAAAAGTGAAGATTAATAAACTTCACCAATAAAGCTTCAATCTTTAGCTTGAAGAACAAGGTTGAAAATGGATGATTTAGAGAAAGTCTTCAACATGAAAGTTGCTTAGAATATCATGTAGATTCAAGATCTATGGTTGGATGAAATTAAAAAAGATTGGATGGTGATTTTGGGTGGTATGGCCGAATGGTTCCTCTTGAAGAACAAGGATGGAGTTTTTTATTTTTGTGAAATAAAGGCTTCTTAGACTTGGTTAAGATAAAGAATGAAGTGAAAACACTTAGTTTTCCTTCCTACCAATTTCGTGGAGCTCCATGGAAAAATCCCTAAAAATCATAAACAAATGTTAAAATCAATAACAAGTGTAGGAATAGGTAAACCATGGTTCAAGCATGGCTTAGAAAATTAAAACTAAAAGATTGGTGAAGAAATATGAACTTTACCCTTTTTGATAGAAACTTGAAGCTTGGATTTGAAGCTCAAGATGAATGATTTTGTGAAAACTCATAACTAGAGATGTTCTTAGAATGGTGTTTAGGTTTAGAAAATATGTTTAGATGAAATTTTAGGTGAGTGAAGGGTGGTTGTGGGGGTGGAGGCCGAACCTTAGCTAGAAGATAAGATGGGAGAGTTGTCTTGTTTTTGCTTCTTGAGAAAGATGATAGAAAAGATGATGAAGTAAGATAGAAATGCATGAAATGAATTTTGGCCCCCCTCCTCCTATGCATTGTCGTAGAGTGAAGAGAGAAAAGAGTGAATTATTTGAGCAAATAATTGGTACTAAATCATTGAGAAATTTTCTAAGTGATAGTAACAAACTTGGACCATTGGATCTTCTTCCTCCTTTAATCTTAGCCATTAGATGAAGCTACTAAATGGATGGTCAAGATCTCTCCCTCCATGTTGCCATCCAAGGGTCACAATTGAAGTCCAAGCCATTAAGTTGGACCAATCTCCACCATTGATTAAATCCACATCCAATGGTCATAAATGGTCCTTGCCATTAAATCTCACATTAAATCCATCCAATGGTCATAAATGGTCCTTCCGCCACTTTATAAGACCAAATCTCCACCCTTGATTTAAATCTAAATCCAATGGTTATAAATGGTCCTAGTCACTTTTTAAGACCAAATCTCCACCCTTGATTAAATCAATGGTTGATATTCAAAGTCTTTCTTATTAAGCTTGTCTTTACAACCATTGATTAGATCAATGGTGAACATCCAAAGCTTCTTAACTAAGTTTATTCCCACATCATTGATTAAATCAATGATGATCATCCAATGCTTCTTCATTAAGTTTGTTTCTCAATCGTTGATTAAATCAAGATCAAGTCTCCACCGTTGATTAAATCAATGATGGATATCCAAACCACCAATGTTGACTTAAGTAGTATAATATTTATTTTTCTATTTGCTATAACCCTAAGAATTATATTTTTACTGTATTTTTATTGCCTGATAATTAAATACAGTACAAAACACAGTAAAAGAAAATTTCAAAAACTATTTCCGGATTCAGGTTTAGTAAGATCCCCCATCTTCGTCTAAACAATACAAATTTTTCTATGCGTAGAAAAATTTTCACTTTGCGGGACCCACCTGGGCCCACGTAAGGCCACCTGGGCCCACAGACACCCAAAAACAATCAAAGAAATATAAAATTTTATAATCATCCACAAAAATCACAAAAATTATAAAACTTATGAAAATCAAGTCGGATTAGTAAAAATCATTAAGGATTTTCAAAAAGAAATAAAATACGAAGGCTCGTATACAGCCTCAAAATAATATTAAAATAATAAAAAAAACGTAAAAACTCCCAAAAATTCTTAAAAATCACAAAAATTATAAAATCCACAGAAGTCGAGTCGGATTATTCAAAATAATTAAGAATCGCCCGAAATAAATAAAATACGAATTTTCGGGGTGTTACATTTATTGCTTTGATAATATGTTTTAGTATGTGTTTATGATGCATGAATTTTTATAGTATGCTTATTGAATTGAAATATGTGATGTGATGAGAATTATGAGGAAAGGAAAACTGTTTTGGTTCTAAAGAACCATAGAGGTATCACAGCCTCAAATTAATTTTTGGGAGCAAAAGATTCTATATATTTTACTAATCATGAGTTTTAGATAAAAGGGTAATAAGTTGATGATTTTAAGGATTTGCAAAGAAAGTGGACATGAAAATGAACAAAGATTTTATGAAGAAGCTATTTGTGATTTTCGGCTAATATGCCAAGGATTGGTAAATTAGTTCAAAGAAAAATGATTTTAAGAGTAATCTTAGATGATTAGTTGCAAAGATTTAAAGTATTGAATTTTGAGATTTTTAAAGTAAGTGATAATTATTTTTGGAAACTATGAAATTGATAGGATCAGTTTATAAGGAGAAATAAATTGGTGACTTAAAGTTTACTAACGTATAGCTCAACCGTTGCGTTTTGAGGCACGTTAGGAAATTTTAAGTTAGAATAATTGATTTAAAGGAATAGTGATTTTTGGGAAATAATGAAAAATATTACGTATAGGATTTTTCAATGAAGAAAACGTGCAAAATGAAGTTGGAAATGGTATTGATTTTTTTGAAAATCCAAAACGATGTTTGGAATATTGAGAAATATTTTACGTAGTTGAGAAATGATGATAAATGATTTATGTGACTTGAAAATATGATTTTTAAGCTATGCGATTTCAAAAATGTTGAAAAATCGCTACACGATTTTGAAAATGTGTAAATATTTTTACGCGATTAAAAAAATGTCAGAAAATGGTTACGTGATTTGAAAACGTAACAAAAAGTGTTACGTGATTGGAAAACGTATTAAAAATGATACACGATTGAAATTACAGTAAAGATGCTATAAGAACTGATGTACTCCCGGATGTATCAATGATATTATGTAATATCCATTGATCTTGTGATATTAGACAATTGTATGAACGGTTGTTCTAATCTCATTTGGGAATCCTTTTAATGGTGAAATTAAGATATGCATTGAGGCATATGATGAAATTGAACAGAATTGCATTGAGATATTCGTGCATTGAACATAATTGCATTGAGGTATTTATACATTGAACGAAATATAGCTGATAGCTATTATGGCCCTTGTGGTTGAAGAATGAATGAGAATTGAAAAGTGAGATCTATGATGGATCTTGGAGGTGTCGAGGCGCGGCGGTCAACCAGTGGACAGTTGGCAAGTACCAAGTGCCACTTGGTGACGCAGTTCGTTGCAATGCATTGATGATACCTGACAAGAACACGATTCTTTTCAACGACTGGTATTGTCTTTGGGCTAAGGCTGATAATTTTTCCAGAACATTCATCTTGAAATTGTGAAAACTTCCATGGAGTGAGAAATTGGTCTAGTATGCATATACATGGTCAGTACACATATTGTTGTGGCATGGTAAATGTTCATATGGTGTGACATCATTATTTCATATATATTGATGGTACTTGTTATGATGAAATTGGTACTGGTTATTATACTATGATATATGGTTATGGAACTTGTTTATGAAATGATGACATGAATATAATTGTGATTTTTGTGTGTATGGAATGACTTTGTCATTCATATCATTCTTTACTACCACACTGGTATTGATGAAAGGGGATCTCACATCTTTGTTATATTGTTTGTTTGTGTTTATATTGTTAAAATTGGTATAGTAGATGGAATGAGTTTCTTAGACTTAACTGGAGGAAAATATTCTGAGTTCATTGACAATATTGAGGAGTGACCATCCCGAATTGGTTGGGGTGCAGTTTTGAGGAGGAAGAGATATATGACGCATCAAGATGGGTTCAAGACGAAATAAGTATGTTGAGTTTTTCTCGTTAGTGTTTTACTATGCTATTAAGTAGGACCGTCATGGGGTTTGCTACTGTTTAAAATTGAGTTTGTAAATTTTATGTTTCCTAAATAATTGTTAAATATTATGTGGTGTCAGTAATGTATATTAATTAGTTTAAATTTATTTTTGGTATTACCTATAAATTTCAGTAAGTTTATGTTTCCACGAAAAGAAATTTTAAAATCCATAATTTTAGAACTCAAACCTTTTATGAAATGATTTTTCGATTATAAACTTGTAGTCAGAAATATAATGCCCTACGGAGGGTGTTACACTTAATGCTTGTGGTATGTTGCACGTCATATTTACATTATCTTAAGATTTAGGTAAAGGATCGAAAGATGAAATCTAATTACTTGATAATTCAAGAATTGAACTTAGGAATTGAGACCTAGACATAGGCTTAAATCCTTTGAGGGTTAAGCGATTGTCATAAAACTTAATGGGTTGGAACTTGGATTAATTGTCATGTGTAACACATCCCCTAAACTAATGATCCTAATTAGGGTTATAGTAGTTCAGTAATACTAGTAAGAGATTATATGTTAATTTGGGTAATTTTTGAACTAGTTTGAGCGTAAATCTTTAACACAGAATACAAGAGAATAATTAAGGTATTTGTTGAATTAATTGATATGGTGAAAATAAATATGAAAAATTTATTTCTTAGCTATAAATAATTGATAAGAGTTATAGAAAATTTTGGAGAGTCAACTTAGTTAATATGATATTTTTAAGGACACTGCTGAGAAATAGCTGGGAGAGTTAAGCAGCTCATAAAATCATGAAATTTCATGGAGATGCTAAGTAGAATATGGAAAATATTTTAATAAGGAATATAATTTATGGCAGACATATTTACCTATTTTACACGTTCGATTTAATTTGAAAAAATAATGCAGTTTATTTAATGAATATTAGTATATGAAAAGTTATGAAAAAATGGATCTGAAGACTAAGATGAGTAAAATGTATTATGAGACTTACGGATATTTGAAAACTCAACTTTGAAAATTTAAAGTGTGCATAGCAGATACTAAAGTTTCAGTATATAATTTTTTTATTCATTTTTCTTCACCTACGACCACTCTTTTCTTTAGAATTCATTTCTCCACTTTCTTGACCTATTTTCTCCCTCTCTCTTTCACGCTGTAACAGCAGCCAAAATAGAGCATATTTGCTCATTTTCTTTCACTCCATTATTCTCATCTTCCAATCCATTTATCTTTCTATCTTCATCCTCATTCATTCTTGTTTTCCTTGTTCCTTATTTTCATGAATTCCCACGACTAACAACAACCCAAATAGGGCAAAAAATAAAGACAAAAATAGTAACACATGTGTGAGGAAAAAGGGGAAAAAGAGAAAGGAAGTGAGGGAAAATCAGAGATTCAAGGCAAGGAATGGAGCTAGGGTCTATGCCTTTCATTTATTCTTTGTTTCTTGCTGATTTTAAGATGAAAATTTTGATCTTGATTATCCTTGGAGGCTACGGCTAGATCTGGAAAGAATGGAGTTGGATTCTCTTGTACATGTTGGTTTTTATTTTTGCTAGTATCAAGTTATTTTCTTGATGAATTATTGAACACAAGACTTGAGAAATTAGTTAAGTTTTCATTTATGTGGCTCACGCCCACCACAAAAATTTATATCTTCAAAAATCATGTTTCATTTTCTAGCATTTGTTATGTTGATTTTGTGACTGATTTAGTGAAGATTATGGTCAAACTTTGCTTGAATGTTGAATATTGTTGAATGCCCTGTTTTAGGGCTGAAATTATGATACTTTGTTGATTGAAATTGAGGTTTAAATGGTGAATAAAATAATGTTAGAATACTGCCATACTTATAGATGAATCTTGAATGCATTTTATGCTTAGTTATGTGGCTGGAATTGTGAAGGAAAATGTAAATAGAATGTTGCCCTTTTGATAGCTCAATTATAATTCCTTTTGTGCTTGAAATAGAGCATTGAGTAGTGATAAATAATATGGGCATAATGTTGCACTGTTTATGGTTATAAAGTGGCTATTTTAAACATGTGAAATGGTGGCCTAAATGTCCTTAAATGGTCATGATAGTTCATGCTTTATTTAAGACCAGGATTTGTTCATTGCTTGTTTGAAATTGTGATTGATATGGTTTTAAAAACTTATGGATGCATGCTGCCCAATGATGACTAAGAAATTTGTGTTCCTTGAGCATGATTTTATAACTTGGTTGGTGAATAAAAGTCTTGGTAAAACTCTGATATTTAAGACCTTAATTTGATATCTCTATGTAAGGAATCGTGAATTAGAATGTAATTGAAAATGTAAGATTGAAGGCTGCCAAAATACAATTATAATTTAGTGTCTTTTGTTATGCATTGAAGTTTGCTTGATGAGAAATGCTTGCTTTGAGATAAGAATTTGACATATATGAATAAAAGTAGAATTGAGTTACCTTTGTAATGTATAAATATGCATGATATCTTGACTTGATATGTGGTTCAGAAACATGGAAGAATCTGGTAACACCCCAATTTTTAGAAAATGTACCGAATGTACTGTTTGCTGTTTTTCAAGCTTTCGTGTGAATGACCGTTGTGTCCCTATTTTACTGTTTCTCGATTTTTGCATGAAATACAAATACGTTAATACAGGCTCAAATTTTATTTGGTCTTTTTACGTAATTTGTTTCGAGACGGTAAAATAAAAGTTTTTCCGAGCTACTGTTTTAATTTTTCTGGAAGATATACAAACAATTAATACTGTCTGTAATTTTATTTGAACTTTTTGGATGATTAGCTACGTTGTGGGAAAAAATGGAAAAATGACCATTACGTCCCGAACGTGCTGTTTGTACTGTTTTTGCTGTTTTTAATTGTTTTCTACTTGATTTAGTGTCCAATATTACTGTCTGTGATTTTATATGGACTTTTTGTGTGATTTGCTACGGGCAGGGAAAATAATATTTTTTCGACCGGTAAAATCTGTTTTTAATTATTCAGAGGCGGGGGATCTTACTAAACCCAATTCTGAATGAGCCTAAAATTTATCTTTTAATTTTTAGGATTTAACTGTCCAATAAAATAATTTTGTATTATTATAATATTATTTTATTAGTCAGTATAATTTAATGACAATGGACTCGGAAATGTTTTGCGGGACCCACGTTTAGCTAAACCAATTAACTTAGTAGCTTAATTAAACATGATTAGTGGAGGAACATTCTTGAACATGATGATAAGGCTTGATGACTAGGTTATTAGTGACTAAGCATGGTGACTAAGGGTAATGACTAGGTTAGGAGCAACCAATAGGGAACAAGCTTGCTAATCAAGGCTTAATCTTGACCTTTGATGCATCCAAGGGCTTGGATGAAGCCAAGCAAATGCACACCTTGCATGCAATGAAGGCTACGGCCAAGTGAGGTTGGAAGACCAAAAGATCACTTCATCTTTCATGCATTTTTCTCTCTCTTCTCTCTTCCAAAATTTCAAAACTCCATTGAAGCTTTCCTAGAGCTCTATTCGGCCAAACCTATAACCCTACCATCCAACCACCTAAAATTTCTTCTAACCAAGTTTTCTAAACCTAAACACAATCCTAAGAACATCTCTAGTTGAGAGTTCTTGCAAATTCCTTCATTTGAAGCTTGAAAACCTACTTGGAAGATTTGACCAAGGAGGTGAAATCTCTTGTTTTTCTTTTCTAAATTCTTTTTCAAAGTTCTAAGCCATGATTTATCCATGGTTTAGGTTCTTTTTCAATGGTTAGTAACTTGTAGTTTTTGTTTAAGTTTGTTAGGTTCTTGAAGGAGGAAAACCGAAACCCTAGGAGGAGTGAAAGAATCCATTTGTCTTCATTTAAGGTAAGAGGAAGACAAATCTTATCACCTATGGATGGTGGTAAGAAGATGGAGTTGATTTTGTGGTTGTAGAATCCATAAGGATTCATGTGTGTGCTTGTTAGTAGCTTATTTGATGTGGTTGTGTATTTGTTAGTAGCTTTCCTATTTGTTGTTTGTAATAAATTGCATGTCTACAAGCTTTAAGTTACATGTCTATAAGCTTTGATAATATTGCATGTGTTAGAATTGCATGATAAAGTATAGAATGGCATGATAATGTATAGGATGTGAATA
Organism: Ormosia emarginata; assembly: GCA_029884605.1. Taxonomy (NCBI): domain Eukaryota; kingdom Viridiplantae; phylum Streptophyta; class Magnoliopsida; order Fabales; family Fabaceae; genus Ormosia; species Ormosia emarginata. Next base: position 15,921,758 of record JAQQTP010000074.1, on the reverse strand, counting down.
ACATGTCAAGGAAATGCATGTGTGTTCCAAAGAACACCACACCAAGGCTCACGGCCACTAACCAAATGGAGAACCAAAATGTTCTCTTAATTTTCTTAAAAGGTAATTTAATTAACCTAGGAGAATTAAGAAGGTTTCAAGTTGATTAGATCAAAGAAAATGAATTTAGAAATCAAATGGTAAGACTTAGTATTTTCGCCAACATGCCTAAAATGAATGTGTTGATTTCAAAAACCATTTTCTAAAACAATGGTTAAATGAATTTAGACAATACAATAAGTTTGACATATATTTAGAAGATGAGAAATAATTTAGAAATCAATTTCAAAGGATTTAGGAAATTCGGCCAACATGCCAAACTAGATATTCTTGATTTCTAAAATCAATTCCAAACCATTTTCAAGTATAAAGAAGGCATTATATGTTAACAAGAATTTTTTTTCTAAAAAGAGTTTTTAAGAAATCAATAGATTAGAATTAATTTAAGGAATTAAAATTAATGATTTTATTGTTATAAAGGAAATACAGTAATCTTTAAGAATTTCTAACATATGGCTCATACTATATTTTGAAGCATGTTAGGAGTTTTTAAAAGATTAAATTATCCGGTTTATTTAAATAAACAGAGTTTTTACGAAAAAAATTAGGAAACCATTATTATTAATTTTCTAAACAAAATACTGTCAATTTTTAGTAAAAACGGACAAATAAGATAGAAAAGATGTCCAAAAGACAGTATACGGTATGAAAAATATTACACGTAGTTTAAACGTACTAATTATTATTTCTGTTTATTTAAACAGTGATTTTTAAGGGATTTGGACAAGAAAATGATTTAAAAATCCTACGCGATTGAGAAAACGTATTAAAAATTCTACGCGATTTTAAAAACAGAAAAATATATTTACGCGATTTATAAACGTTTGTAAAAACGACGAAATTGTGAAAACGCGATAAAATTTCTACGCGATTGACCGTTGATGTATTTATTTTATGCTGTCAGGAAAATGTGAACCCGTACAGGCTTTTGAGGATTTTTCGCTGTCAGGAAAATGTGAACCCGTACAGGCTTTCTATTTTTCTGCCATTGAGGGCATATTATTATCTTGAGGGCATTTTCACAATTTCATATTTTTGGAATTATGTATTGAGTTTATGCCAAGTTTTTGGTGGATTGGTTGACGAGACGAATCACATCATGTTGTCGATGCGATAAACGTAGTGTGGTTCATTGTTCTAATGGACTTGGAGACGTTAGTGTATGGTATCCCATATGTGGACAGTTGGTAGCTCCGCTGGGCCGTGGTAAACCAATAGCACACTAATGGACTCGACACGCACTATATTTAATCGAGATTTCGTGAAATCTAATAGTACATTGCCTGTAGTGCCACAACGTGAGACCGTGAACTACACCACGCCTGGATAATGGATTCTTGTGTCGTGGGGCTATAGACGCGACGTGAGACAACAAGTAATAGTTTGGTTGGGCAGCCGTGGTACTAATAGATTTGGCGGGTCATTCTCTCTACGATACTTGTGTGTTTTTTTTAGCTCCATGGAGTAGGGTGTGTCTTATATTTATTTATTGGGATCTATTTATTTATTTTGTCTTATCTATTTATTTTTGTCTTATCTGTTTATTATATTGATATTGATTTATTTGTTTACTTGTATTTGTTTTATCTATTGTTGTATTGTATCATTTGTTTCTTGTTTTATTTTATCTGTGATGGTATATTGTTGGGATATTTAAATCTTTTTGAATCTTTACACTACTCTGTTACTTATTAATGTTATAGCTTTTCATATTGCATGAACTGTATATTTGTTGTTTGTCGTCTTCTTATTGGCCATGTTTGTGGTGATTTTAGATTGTCTTACCTCTTTATTGTATGTGTTTTCTGTATATACCTGTTTATATGGTAAAGAGTTTGAGGAAGAGGAACAGCCTCTAGAGATTCTGTACACCGAGGAAGAAGAGGAACAGCAAGAGGAAGATCAGTTCAACGACCAAGAACCATCCGATCATCCATATCCTTTGGACTGATTGTGGGAGATGGCAGTGCCAGGATTTTTGGGGTTTGTACAGGTAGAGTTTCATGGAGGTTCATTGGCTTGGCATCTGCAAGGAGATCGAGATTCTGTGACATATGTAGGACGGCTGACTGTGACTCTACGTCATCGGTTTGATGGAGAGCCGATCATGACTACGACAATATTTCTACACTTAGAGTTACCCTTATCCATTAGGCGTCATTGGGGTGGGATATCCACTGAGCCTAGTGAGATGACACTCGTATCGACTGCGCGGTCTCATGTCCGCCGAGAGTCGAGACATCCGGGATATTTGTCTCCTGATGATCATTTTCATGTTGAGAGTGATCCTTCAGAGGATTAAATATGCATGATGTTTTTTTTTTGGCGCGTCTGCGTATGTCTGTATATATTGACTCTTTTATTGCTTTATTTACTGTTTTCGTTTAAATATTTGTAGTTTTAGTTGTAAATTATTTGTACAACTTATAACTTAAATCATCTGTATATTATAAGTAATGTTGTTTTGTTTATTTGCTATTTCCATTATTTTATTTAACAATATTCTCGTTTATCGTGAATTATCTTACAATATGTAATATTATTTATTTATCCGGGTCGGGTCGGGTCATCAAAAACCGACCAACCCGTTTATATGTTTTCACTAACTTGGGACCCGACCCGATTTATTTATTTTCTATTGTTCTTTACAACCCGACCAACCCGACCACCCAACCCACCCAACCCGACCAACCCGACTACCCAACCCGATCACCCAAAAATAGAAAAAAAGTTTTTTTGTTTGAAATTCGCTCAACCCGATTACCCGACCCGAACCAACCCGATTGCCATCGGGTCGGGTCGGGTCGGGTCATCCAAAAAAAATTCCCTCAAACCGACCCGAACCGACCCGACTTCGTTTAATTGGTTTGGACATTTTTTCTCCCCAAACCCGACCCAACCCGACCCGTGTGCACCCCTAATATTATTTAACAAATGTTTTACAACTTGGGTAGATTTTATTTATTTATTTATTTTTCTTTATATGTGTGGCATCCCCAAAGGGGTGTTACATTAGTTGGTATCAGAGCCCAAGTTAGAGTCTTTTGGGGTTGTGGTTGGGTCTGTTTTTGTTTGTGCTGTGTGATTCTCTGTGATTTATCCTTTCGGAAGTATTTAAAAGGATGTATCTGATTTTGTTTTGTTATGTTTGAAGAAAGAAGATGGCTGGTAGAGGCAGAGGACGTGCGAACGTGAATCGTGAAGTTGACCCTATGATTGCTACTGCTGAAGCTATGCGGCAGATGGCTGAAGTGATTACTCAGCAAAATCTAAGAGCAGCTCAACAGCAAGATGCTACTGCTGATGCCCTAAATTTGGCTGAGTTTAGGCGTCATAATCCGCCACAGTTTAGAGGCGAGGTGGATCCGGAGAAAGCAAGTCAGTGGATGCAAGATTTGGAGAGGATCTTTGAAGGAATAAGATGCGTGGATGATAAGAAGGTGACTTATGCTGTTTACATGCTGAGAGGAGATGCAAAACATTGGTGGAGAGGAACCCGCCGAGTATTGCAAGCTGAAGGGACTGAGATCACATGGGAAGTGTTTTCTAATACTTTTCTGGATAAGTATTTTCCTGCGAGTGCTAGGCATGCCAAAGAGATGGAATTTCTTGGTTTGCGACAAGGGAATATGACGGTGAATGAGTATGCCACAAAATTTGAGAGTTTGTCTCAATTCTCAGATTATGCTCAAACCCGGCAAGATGATGTGTGGAGATGTAGGAAGTTTGAATCAGGGTTAAGAGTGGAACTGAAACGAGGAGTGGTATCCTTGGGAATGACTCAGTTTCATGCTTTGGTGGATGCATGTGCACGACTTGAGGAGCTTGAGCCGTCGCAAGATCAGAGGAATCGTAACTTTGGACCGGCAAGGTTTCAAAGAGGTGGAGGTAGCAATACGAATCGGTTTCAACGCAAGCCGTACTCTAGACCACAAGGAAATCAAACTCAGCGACCGCCGTTGGAGGAAGTGTACGCGGTAGTGGAGCAGGGGAAGGTGGTGTTTACGCCAACGTGTTTTAAGTGCGGTAAGAAGGGCCATATATCTCCGTATTGTACAATCAAGGGGACACCTGTTTTAACCGTGGACAGCTGGGCATATGTCGAAAGATTGTACTCGACTGCAGAAGAAACCCGTTGTTCGGTATGTTAGAGCTAATCAAGCAAAAATCGGGAAGTACTCAACCAAGGTCACGAGGACGAGTATATACAATGATGGGATCTGAGATTTCTAAGTCTGATGATCTTATTCAGGGAGAAGGAGACATTGGAGGTAATCTTCTGACTGTATTGTATGATTCTGGTGCTACACACTCATTTATTTCCTATGATTGTGTGGAAAGATTGAAGTTGCCTGTGTCTTCTCTGAATGTTAAATTGAGTGTATCTATGCCAACTGCTAAACTTGTTGTTACATCTAAGATCTGTTTGGATTGTCCTATTATTGTGAAGGGCCGTTTGTTTATGGTCAACTTGATTTGTTTACCTCTTGTTGAGATAGATGTAATTTTAGGGATGGACTGGTTATGTTCTAACCATATCCTTATAGACTGTGCAAGTAAAACCATAGTTTTTCCTAAGGAAGAAAAATCGGGTTCTTAACTGCTGTTAAGGTCAAGTCTTTGTTAAGAGATGGAGCGCAGGGATATATGGTATTGTTTTCTCTAGAAGTTAAGAATGAGAAGGATGTGAATACTATTCCTGTTGTCAACGAGTTTCCTGATGTTTTTCCTGATGATGTACCTGGTTTACCGCCTGAGAGGGAGATCGAGTTTTCAATTGATTTAGTACCAGGAACAGGTCCTATCTCAATTGCACCGTATTGTATGTCGCCAGTGGAATTAGAGGAGCTGAAGAAGCAATTGGTGGAGCTGTTGGAGAAAGAGTTTGTGCGACCTAGTGTTTCACCATGGGGTGCGCCAGTGCTTTTGGTCAAGAAGAAGGACGAAACTTCTCGGCTTTGTGTGGATTATCGTCAGCTGAACAAGGTGACTATCAAGAATAGATATCCGCTTCCAAGAATTGACGATTTGATGGATCAATTAATAGGAGCTGTGATATTTTCCAAGATAGATCTGAGGTCTGGTTATCACCAAATTCGTGTCAAGGGAGAAGATATACCGAAGACTGCTTTTCGAACTCGTTATGGACATTATGAGTATCAGGTAATGCCATTCGGGGTAACGAATGCTCCTGCCATATTTATGGATTATATGAACAGGATTTTTCGTCCGTATCTAGACAGATTTGTTGTTGTCTTCATCGATGACATTTTGATCTATTCTCAATCTAAGGAAGAGCATGTTGAACATCTTGGTGTTGTTCTTCGGATTTTGAGGGAGAAGCAGCTGTATGCGAAATTGACTAAGTGTGAGTTCTGGTTGGAAGAAGTCCAATTTCTAGGTCACGTAATTTCTAAGGAAGGTATTGCAGTGGACCCATCTAAAGTGGAGATTGTTTTACAGTGGGAAAGACCTAAGACGGTAACAGAAGTTCGAAGTTTTGTTGGACTTGCTGGTTATTATCGGAGGTTTATCGAGGGTTTTTCCAAGATTGCTGGACCACTTACACAACTTACGAGGAAAAATCAAGCTTTTGAATGGACGGAAGAACGTGAAGCCAGTTTTTAAGAGTTGAAGAAGAGATTAACAACTACACCGGTGTTGATCCTACCAGATTCGACGAAATCTTTTGATGTGTATTGCGACGCTTCTTATCAAGGGCTAGGATGCGTATTGATGCAAGATCGGAACGTTGTGGCATATGCTTCTCGACAATTGAAGGTTCATGAGAGGAATTATCCAACGCACGATTTGGAATTGGCCGCTGTGGTTTTTGCTCTAAAGATATGGAGACATTTTCTCTATGGAGCAACGTTCAACATCTTCAGTGATCACAAGAGCTTGAAATACTTGTATGATCAGAAGGAGCTGAACATGAGGCAGCGGAGATGGTTAGAATTCCTGCAAGATTATGATTTTCAACTATTGTACCACCCTGGCAAGGCGAATGTCGTGGCTGACGCCTTAAGTAGAAAGATTATCAGTGCTTCTGCTCTGATGATCAAGGAAAAGGAGCTCATTGAACAGTTTAGAGATGAGTGGTCATTTGTTGAGTTAAAACCGGGGAAGATCTGTATTAACATGGTTACTATCTCGAGCGAGCTGATGGAAGACATAAGGGAAAAACAGGATACCGATGAATTTTTGCAAGGAATAAGAGAACAAATAAAGCAAGACGAGACAATAGAGTTCAAAGAAGGAACTGATGGAATTCTGAGGTTTCGGGGTAGAGTCTGTGTTCCTCGTGACCGGGAGCTGAGACGATATATTGTGGAACATGCCCATACTAGTCTATTGAGTATGCATCCAGGCATAACAAAGATGTACCAAGACTTGAAGAAGTTATTCTGGTGGCATGGATTGAAGAGTGATGTTATTAGGTGCGTGTCAACTTGTCTAGTCTCTCAAAAAGCGAAAGTGGAACATCAAAGACCAAATGGAATGTTACAACCGTTATCTATTCCGAATGGAAATGGGATAGTATATCGATGGATTTCAAGTTCTGGTTTACCAAAGACGAGGAAAGGTCATGATTTGATATGGGTTATAGTCGATAGGCTTACGAAATCGGCTTATTTCTTACCAATTAATATTAAGTATTCATTGGAAAGATTAACCCAGTTGTACATCAGTGAAATTGTTAGATTACATGGTGTACCTACATGTATAGTTTCTGATCGAGATCCGAGGTTTACGTCAAGGTTTTGGCGGAGTCTGCAAGAAGCTATGGGAACCAAGTTGCGACTGAGTTCAGCGTATCATCCACATACGGATGGTCGACAGAAAGAACTATACAGTCTTTGGAAGATCTGTTGCGTGCTTGTGTTTTGGAACAACGAGGAAGTTGGGATGAATTTTTATCTTTGATAGAATTCACCTACAACAATAGCTTTCACTCAAGTATAGGGATGGCACCCTATGAGGCATTGTACGGAAGACGATGCGAACTCCGTTATATCGGTATCAGGATGGGGAAAGCATGATTGTTGGACCAGATCTTGTACAACAGACTACAGAGAAGGTAAAGATGATACAAGAGAAGATGAGAACGACGCAGAGCAGACAGAAAAGTTATGCAGATAAACGAAGACGACCTCTTGAGTTTGAGGAGGGGGAGCATGTGTTTCTAAGAGTTACTCCTACGACTGGTGTCGGAAGAGTTATTAAGTCTAAGAAACTTACTCCTAAGTTCATTGGACCGTATCAGATTATCCGACGTATAGGTCCTGTAGCGTATTAGATCGCTATGCCGCTGTTTCTGTCGAATCTGCATGACGTGTTTCATGTGTCTCGCTATTAAAAAATATATACCAGATCCGACGCATGTTATACAACCGATGACGTGACGCTTGAAGGAGAATTTGACTTACGAGACTTTACCCGTCGACCGAGGACGAAAAGGTAAAGCAGCCTTCGAGGGAAAATGATTGAGCTAGTGAAGGTCATATGGAATGATGTGACGGTGAAGCTACCCGGGAGCCGGGAAGATAAAATGAAGGATCGGATCCTCATTTGTTTTGAGGAACAAATAATTTCGAGGACGAAATTTTTATTTGTTGGGGAGAATTGTAACACCCCAATTTTTAGAAAATGTACCGAATATACTGTTTGTTGTTTTTCAAGCTTTCGTTTGAATGACCGTTGTGTCCCTATTTTACTGTTTCTCGATTTTTGCATGAAATACAAATACGTTTATACAGGCTCAAATTTTATTTGGTCTTTTTACGTAATTTGTTTCGAGACTCAGAAAATAAAAGTTTTTCCGAACTACTTTTTTAATTTTTCTAGAAGATATACGACAATTAATACTTCTCTGTAATTTTATTTGAACTTTTTGGATGATTAGCTACGTTGTGGGAAAAAATGGAAAAATGACCATTACGTCCCGAACGTGCTGTTTGTACTGTTTTTGCTGTTTTTAATTGTTTTTACTTGATTTAGTGTCCAATATTACTGTCTGTGATTTTATATGGACTTTTTGTGTGATTTGCTACGGGGCAGGAAAATAATATTTTTCGGGACCGGTAAAATCTGTTTTTAATTATTTAGAGGCGGGGGATCTTACTAAACCCAATTCTGAATGAGCCTAAAATTTATCTTTTAATTTTTAGGATTTAACTGTCCAATAAAATAATTTTGTATTATTATAATATTATTTTATTAGTCAGTATAATTTAGTGATAGTGGACCCGAAAATGTTTTGCGGGACCCACGTTTAGCTAAACCAATTAACTTAGTAGCTTAATTAAACATGATTAGTGGAGGAACATTCTTGAACATGATGATAAGGCTTGATGACTAGGTTATTAGTGACTAAGCATGGTAACTAAGGGTAATGACTAGGTTAGGAGCAACCAATAGGAAACAAGCTTGCTAATCAAGGCTTAATCTTGACCTTTGATGCATCCAAGGGCTTGGATGAAGCCAAGCAAATGCACACCTTGCATGCAATGAAGGCTACGGCCAAGTGAGGTTGGAAGACCAAAAGATCACTTCATCTTTCATGCATTTTTCTCTCTTCTCTCTCTTCCAAAATTTCAAAACTCCATTGAAGCTTTCCTAGAGCTCTATTCGGCCAAACCTATAACCCTACCATCCAACCACCTAAAATTTCTTCTAACCAAGTTTTCTAAACCTAAACACAATCCTAAGAACATCTCTAGTTGAGAGTTCTTGCAAATTCCTTCATTTGAAGCTTGAAAACCTACTTGGAAGATTTGACCAAGGAGGTGAAATCTCTTGTTTTTCTTTTCTAAATTCTTTTTCAAAGTTCTAAGCCATGATTTATCCATGGTTTAGGTTCTTTTTCAATGGTTAGTAACTTGTAGTTTTTGTTTAAGTTTGTTAGGTTCTTGAAGGAGGAAAACCGAAACCCTAGGAGGAGTGAAAGAATCCATTTGTCTTCATTTAAGGTAAGAGGAAGACAAATCTTATCACCTATGGATGGTGGTAAGAAGATGGAGTTGATTTTGTGGTTGTAGAATCCATAAGGATTCATGTGTGTGCTTGTTAGTAGCTTATTTGATGTGGTTGTGTATTTGTTAGTAGCTTTCCTATTTGTTGTTTGTAATAAATTGCATGTCTACAAGCTTAAGTTGTATGTCTATAAGCTTTGATAATATTGCATGTGTTAGAATTGCATGATAAAGTATAGAATGGCATGATAATGTATAGGATGCGAATAACATGTCAAGGAAATGCATGTGTGTTCCAAAGAACACCACACCAAGGCTCACGGCCACTAACCAAATGGAGAACCAAAATGTTCTCTTAATTTTCTTAAAAGGTAATTTAATTAACCTAGGAGAATTAAGAAGGTTTCAAGTTGATTAGATCAAAGAAAATGAATTTAGAAATCAAATGGTAAGACTTAGTATTTTTGGCCAACATGCCTAAAATGAATGTGTTGATTTCAAAACCATTTTCTAAAACAATGGTTAAATGAATTTAGACAATACAATAAGTTTGACATATATTTAGAAGATGAGAAATAATTTAGAAATCAATTTCAAAGGATTTAGGAAATTCGCCAACATGCCAAACTAGATATTCTTGATTTCTAAAATCAATTCCAAACCATTTTCAAGTATAAAGAAGGCATTATATGTTAACAAGAATTTTTTTTCTAAAACGAGTTTTTAAGAAATCAATAGATTAGAATTAATTTAAGGAATTAAAATTAATGATTTTATTGTTATAAAGGAAATACAAGAATCTTTAAGAATTTCTAACATATGGCTCATACTATATTTTGAAGCATGTTAGGAGTTTTTAAAAGATTAAATTATCCGGTTTATTTAAATAAACAGAGTTTTTACGAAAAAAATTAGGAAACCATTATTATTAATTTTCTAAACAAAATACTGCCAATTTTTAGTAAAAACGGACAAATAAGATAGAAAAGATGTCCAAAAGACAAGATATACGGTATGGAAAATATTACACGTAGTTTAAACGTACTAATTATTATTTCTGCTTATTTAAACAAGTGATTTTTAAGGGATTTGGACAAGAAAATGATTTAAAAATCCTACGCGATTGAGAAAACGTATTAAAAATTCTACGCGATTTTAAAAATAGAAAAATATATTTACGCGATTTATAAACGTTTATAAAAAATGACAGAATTGTGAAAACGCGATAAAATTTCTACGCGATTGACCGTTGATGTATTTATTTTATGCTGTCGGGAAAATGTGAACCCGTACAGGCTTTTGAGGATTTTTTGCTGTCGGGAAAATGTGAACCCATACAGGCTTTCTATTTTTCTGCCATTGAGGGCATATTATTATCTTGAGGGCATTTTCGTAATTTCATATTTTTGGAATTATGTATTGAGTTTATGCCAAGTTTTTGGTGGATTGGTTGACGAGACGAATCACATCGTGTTGTCGATGCGATAAACGTAGTGTGGTTCATTGTTCTAATGGACTTGGAGACGTTAGTGTACGGTATCCCATATGTGGACAGTTGGTAGCTCCGCTGGGCCGTGGTAAACCGATAGCACACTAATGAACTCGACACGCACTATATTTAATCGAGATTTCGTGAAATCTAATAGTTCATTGCCTGTAGTGCCACAACGTGAGACCGTGAACTACACCACGCCTGGATAATGGATTCTTGTGTCGTGGGGCTATAGACGCGACGTGAGACAACTAATAGTTTGGTTGGGCAGCCGTGGTACTAATAGATTTAGCGGGTTATTCTCTCTGATACTTGTGTGTTTTTTTTAGCTCCATGGAGTAGGGTGTGTCTTATATTTATTTATTGGGATCTATTTATTTATTTTGTCTTATCTATTTATTTTTGTCTTATCTCGTTTATTATATTGATATTGATTTATTTGTTTACTTGTATTTGTTTTATCTATTGTTGTATTATATCATTTGTTTCTTGTTTTATTTTATCTGTGATGGTATATTGTTGGGATATTTAAATCTTTTTTAATCTTTACACTACTCTGTTACTTATTAATGTTATAGCTTTTCACATTGCATGAACTGTATATTTGTTGTTTGTCGTCTTCTTATTGGCCATGTTTGTGGTGATTTTAGATTGTCTTACCTCTTTATTGTATGTGTTTTCTGTATATACCTGTTTATATGGTAAAGAGTTTGAGGAAGAGGAACAGCCTCTAGAGATTCTATACACCGAGGAAGAAGAGGAACAGCAAGAGGAAGATCAGTTCGACGACCAAGAACCATCCGATCATCCATATCCTTTGGATTGATTGTGGGAGATGGCAAGTGCCGTGGATTTTTGGGGTTTGTACAGGTAGAGTTTCATGGAGGTTCATTGGCTTGGCATCTGCAAGGAGATCGAGATTCTCGTGACATATGTAGGACGGCTGACTGTGACTCTACGTCATCGGTTTGATGGAGAGCCGATCATGACTACGACAGTATTTCTACACTTAGAGTTACCCTTATCCATTAGGCGTCATTGGGGTGGGATATCCACCGAGCCTAGTGAGATGACACTCGTATCGACTAGCGCGGTCTCATGTCCGCCGAGAGTCGAGACATCCGGATATTTGTCTCCGATGATCATTTTCATGTTGAGAGTGATCCTTCGAGGATTAAATATGCATGATGTTTTTTTTTTGGGCGCGTCTGCGTATGTCTCGTATATATTGACTCTTTTATTGCTTTATTTATCGTTTTCGTTTAAATATTTGTAATTTTAGTTGTAAATTATTTGTACAACTTATAACTTAAATCATCTCGTATATTATAAGTAATGTTGTTTTGTTTATTTGCTATTTCCGCATATTTTATTTAACAATATTCTGTTTATCAGGAATTATCTTACAATATGTAATATTATTTAACAAATGTTTTACAACTTGGGTAGATTTTATTTATTTATTTTATTTTTCTTTATATGTGTGGCATCCCCAAAGGGGTGTTACAAATCTATCCTGTTTACTTTGTCTTAAATATTGATGCTTTTTGGTACATGAAAATATTACTTAGATAATAGAGATTTCATTGAGTATTTTGGTCTGCAATGCTAAAACAGCTTTTGCCATGTTTCTTTTAAGCTCATTTATAATAGTTAAATGTTTACAATGTGGTTTGAATGGTGTTGGAAAATGTGGAAAAGGTGCTGACCTTTTTATAGTTGAATTATAATGGCTTTTATGCTTTGAAATGAGCTTAATTATGAATGACGTTGAGAAACATAATAATGAAAGGATAAGGTAAAATTGAGGTTGAGAGAGTCACTTACTCTCTACAAGCATATGATATAATGTATAAATGAAAGGCTTGATGATTAAGGTTTTGCTTACTTATTACGTGAGGAAAAGCTTGATTATGGGAAAGTGAATGAAGAAATGGTTTTAAAATATATTTGCATGTTTTAGTTTTCAAACTTGATGTTTGCTATTTCCATGTATTTGGCTTGAGCCAAAGGTGCTCCTAATGTCAGGGTTATGATATTAAGGGAAGTAAAGGAACAAAGGGTTTCCTAGTACCTTAATGAGGGAGGTCAAGGAATAAAGGTTTTCCTAATACCTCCTTTTACCCAGAGGAAATAAAAGGACCAACGGTTATCCTGGGAATTTACAAATATCATGAGTTTTCATAAAATAAAATGTTTTTACTAACATTGCATAAGCATACATTAGGGCATTTCTTAGGCATTCCCATACATCATAATGCATTGTATAAAATGACAATTATATGGGCAATTGTCTTCTTTTAGAATTAAATTAATGAGGACTAAGGTTGATGCTTGACTTGAAAGTATTCCAAAAGAATGAAATGTAGTATATAAAAGAAGTATATTGAATGATGACTAGATAATGAAGTAATTGACTTGTACAGTATATTGAAGGATGATGAATGAACATGGTGATTATGAGAATTATGATGAATCGTATGAATGATTAACTTATATTTGATTATGAAAGATGAATATATATGATATATATTATGTATACATAGTGTTAATACCTGATTTGATTGTAACAGAGAAATGGATTTATTTGAAACTGTATGAGTTAATAGAATACGTAAGTGGTTTTTATAAAGGATAATAATTGAACTTCTGTTTCTGGAAGAGAGAGAGAACCAGCTTTGGCAATTTGCCACCTCTCTAACTTATACAAATATATATAAGTTTAAATAAAGAATGTTTTTTTCCTTGAAACAATTGGAAATAGTATGATGACACGTTTTTATAATATTATTGAGAATTCTTTGAATTCTCACCTTGCATGTTGTATTTTCTGTATTATTTCCAGGATCTTTGAAGGCTTAACATACAGAAAGGAAGATCTGAATTGAACAAGAAAAGTTTAATTGTATTTGCTAGATAAAGTATTATGTAAGACTTGTATAGATTTTGCCATAGAGGCAATTCATGTAGCATTTGTATTATAAAGTATATATTTATTTAAGATTGTTTCGATAGATGTAAATAATTACATCTGTATCAGGCTCATATTTTTGTATAAGTTATATTTATTTTCATAAACTTGTTGTTAATTTTAAAATGACATCACTAATGCTAATGACTAAGGCATGATCCTAGGCATGTCATCAGTACTAGTATTAGGTTGTTACACCATGAGAATAGGATTGCTGAAGTTTTATCACATTTTTAGTACCAAGAAATTGTGCTTTGAATAATTTAGGACAAATCACCTTTAAGCATATAATTGAACATTAGCAAAGATAGGATTAAAATTTATTATAGGAGGTAGTGTAGTGAATTCCTAATCGTAGGCCTTTAAATCTTTGTTGAATCTCATCTTTTCTAAATTTATTTGTTTTCTTTATTGCTTTGAGTTTCATTTTGATTTTAATATAGCTTTCACTATTGCTTTTGTTCACTTAAATAATCAAAGTCACTGTAAGAGTTAGTAATTAACTGATCCTCAAGAGAATGATCTTTATTTTACTACTTATACGATCCGTGCATTTGTGAAAATCCACAACATAGGTATAACTTTCTGCCTCTACTGACATCTGTTGATATAGTGCCTTAGTTGATCACACTCATAGCACACCAAACAAGGTTTGTCATCGTGTTGTCTTTCTCCACACTTAAAGCATCCAGACTTCACAATTTTCACTTGATTTTGGTTCATTTCCATTTTTGTGATTCATTGGGTGTCAAATCACATTTCTTATCCTCTTCGTCTATCCTTTTCTTCTTTTAAAGATTCATGATGTTCTACTCAATGTGAAACTTTGATTCAATGGTCTCCATAATTTTTTTTACAATTCTTAACTAAAGTGGGAAAAATCCATAATCTCTATAAGCTTGGTAAATCTCTTGTTTTCTATCACTTCACTCTAGATTCAGACTTGATACACTTCTAGTTTTCATTTGAGCTGAGCTTAACATATGAGGAAAACTTGAAAAGTTCTCCAAACTTCACTTTACTTCATATTATACAGTGGATATGCCTCCTTATTTTAGTTCCAAAATATTTCACTTCTTTACTATCTTGTATATTTCTTAGAAAACATTTGTGTAAGAAGGTCTCCTTAAATACCTTCCACGTTACATAAGTATGTACAACTTCCAATAATCTTATTGAATTCCTCCACTAATTCTCTGCTTTGCCCATTACTTTAAAAGTCCAACTAGAGTAGAAATTTCCTTAATTTATTTATTCTTTGAGTCCATTCCTTCCATTACATTGCAAGAAAACATTTCCAAATCTTTTAAGACGAACCCAATTCCATCCATGTGAATTTGTGGTTTCTCCTTATCATGTAATAAAGTGTTGCAGTTTTCATCCTGATAGTATACATCTTCAATAGCTCAAACTTTTATAGTTACTAAGTCAATTTTGAGAGTTAAGGTCTTGACAAAATGAAAAGAACCCTAGCTATATACTTGTCCACAGTAGCTAACATGTAAGCATGCATGAATAAAGATTTAGCTTCAAACGTTATCTTATTTGACAAAATGTAAGATGTCAACTCATCTTTAAAAGAATATGATTTTATTCTAATAAAATAATATTTCACAAAAAAGGTTATTGAGTTCTTCTTTTCCAAATTTTCTATAGAAAGCATCAGCTTCTTGAACACTAGTCTTAAAATTCCTTACATTCTTCTCCTCAACAAATTAACAACCAAAACATTGTCATCACCTAGAGATTAATGCGAGTGTGTCTGTGTATTATGTCCTTGAACCTCAATCTTTCATCTGAAGAAACATAGCAGTAATATACATGTGGCTCATAAGAATCTCATTCAAAATACAATTGTCGTTTCCTTCTATAGTTGATATATCTTTAAAAATTTGCAAATTCAACCAATTGATACCTCACACCTATGACATTCCATACTATTCTATTCGATTTACCACTTGATCAGATTCAGAAAGAATACTATAGAATAACAAACTAAAACTTCAAAATGACGACCTTCCTGCTCGATCAGTTCTACACCAATTTCTTAATTCTATAATATCTAACAACACTGTATCTCATGTAGAAAAGAATTGAAACCTAACAACAAACTGTGTTTGATATTTCCACATTTATAAATATATCTTTACAATTATATAGCTAGAAAACATAACTCTATTTAGATCTTTGGAAGTTATTACCTTAAAAAATGTTTACCTTAAAGTAGATTGAAAGATCATACTACTCTTTATCTTGATGAACAATCCTCCATAGAAAATTCTTCATTCAATCTCATTATTTTACTGCCCGTATAACATACTAACTGACCTATCAAACATGGCTTACTTCTATATTATTACATATGTTCGTACAATTCTGGTCTTATATTCTGACTTGAATTTGCTTTTCATTATATTGTAAAAATTTGAGTTCTAATCTCAATATATGACCTTTTACTCTTTTAGAGACTTTACTGGTTCATTATGTTCCTTGACTATTATTATGTTATATCATTTTCTAATTGATAACAAATTCGCCTCTCTAAGCACTGGATAATCGTGGGAATCCTGATCCCAATTGTAGAGGTGGATTGGCTTCCATCCTAACAAAATCTTATTAATAACAACTTGTTGCCTCATAGTAGTCGCCACCATCTTAATTCTTTCAAACATATCACCAGTACCATCTCTAGTAAATTCTATAACTTACAACTTAACTTTACTATACCATGATTTCACTTCAAGCATTAGAATAAACTCATCACTGTATATCAAACTATTGCTTCTTATTTCCTTATGAATATACTACCTTACTTCAACTCTAGAATTCCATTTTTTTTATCTTCTCACTTGTTCTTTAGGAAATATTTATCCAAAGAGGTCACTCTAAATCTCTTCCAATTCATCTATGTACCAGCAACTTCTATTAATCATCTCAAACCCATCCACTAATGCTCCACTTCTCCATTTAACATAAAAGAAGCAACGACACCTTTTGTTCATCTAGACAACTTATTACTTCAAATATTGATGAACCTGAAAAAATTTATATTTTTATAGTTCATTATTTGGGATTTTTCATTCTCTTTAATCTTTTAAATTAGGTTTGTTCTTGAGTTTTGTTATATTTTTAGTATTTTAAATTGTGTTAGTGATGAACTTGTAAAAACTCATATTTTTACAGTTCATTATTTTGGATTTTTCATTCTCTTTAATTTGTTTAATTGAGTTTAATTGAGTTTTGTCCTTAAGTCTATCATGTTTTTATTATGTTAAATTGTGTTTCTTATTACATGTTTTTATGTGTTTTTTATAGGTATTTACATAAGGATGAAGATTTGGTTGAATCACAAGGAAGAAGTACTGGAAAACACCTCTGGACTCTCAGCGCTCAAGAGCCAGTGCTCAAGCGCTGGCAAGGTAGAACATGGAGTTTCTCAGCTATACCAGCGCTCAAGCATTGGGAGTTCAGCACTTAAGTGCTGAATTGGCAGATCCTAATGCTCAAGCACTGGGAAGCCAACGCTCAAGCGCGTGTATCAAGGCAAAAATGGTTCTCTGGTAGTCCAGTGCTTAAGCGCTGGAAAGCCAGCGCTCAAGCGTTGGACGCGAAACAGCTAGGGTTTTGAAGTTTATAAATAGAAACTTAAGGGAAGTTTAGAAAGGAGGGGGGCATTACGGGAGATAGGGGTTGGAGGTTGCTGAGGAGGAGACTCCAAATATTCCTTCCACACTTCATCAATGGAGTTTGTCATTTTTCTTTCTTTTATTTTGTTCTTTTTCTGTGTATAATTAATTTCCTTTTGTTAGGGGAAGATGGATCTTGATACTTTGATAATGTAATTTCTTTTATGGGTTTAATTCATGTTTCTAGTCTATGATTTATTTGTTTATCTCTATCCTTAATGCTTTCTAAACCTGATCAATTTGGAAATGAACTATTGGGTTGATGTATGATTTGGGAAAATTTGCATGAGCCTAGATCTGTGATAAACACCATAATTTGTGCAATCGCTAGGGATATACATTGTGAATTATGTGGTCTTTCTTGTAATTCCTTTGTTCCTGATAATGCCTTTCTATTTTGGAATTAGACTAAGGGATTAGTTAATTCTAAAACAGCGTAAGAGGATTAGTAATCCAAGGGATTGGATATTAATTAATTTTGAGACTTAACCATAAATCATTTATTTAGAACATGATTAAACCAATATTTGAATTTGCATCTAAAAAATTCAAGTGAAGTCTGAATGCTAACATTTTCTTATTATTATTTTCAACTCATGTTTAATTTATTGGATTTACTTTGTTTAATTTTAATTATTTTCTTTAATAGTGTTTTTATTTTAGTTTTATCAACTCTCATCAATTGGATAGCTCAAATAGTGTTAATGTAATAAACTTGGTAATTAACAATATAATCCTCATGAGATGATACCCAACTCACTACTTTATTACTTGATGTGATTCGGTGCACTTGTCGATTTCACCCACGTCATGTTTTTGGCGCCGTTGCCGGAGATTATTAATTGTCAATATTAAGTAGTAATTAAAAGAGCACTAATTTGGGCATTTATTTTAGTTTGTTTAATTTTATTTTAGTTAATTATTTTTCTTATTTTATTTCTTTATATTAAATTTTTGTTTTCTTAGTTTATTTATTTTTATTTTTATTTTTATTTGTAATTCCTTTGCTTTGCTTTACTTTGGTTTGCTTGTTTGTTGTTTATGCAAGATACTTTGGTGTCAGAAATATTAATTTTTGATCCAAAAATAACAAGGACAGAAAGAGCAATCAGAAAGGCAATCAGAGAAGGAAAGAAAACTAAAGAAGAAAATATGGCTGAAAATATTGATTCACAGAGAAGGCGCACTATAGCTAACTATGGCACTCCATCTGCTGAGAGTGTTTCAACAAGTATTGTGTGACCTGCTATCCAAGCTAATAATTTTGAAATTAAACTAGCTTTTCTACAGCTGGTGCAACAGAATCAGTTTGGTGGAGGCCAAACAGAAGATCCTAATCTACACATTGCCAATTTCTTGCAGCTCTGTGATACTATCAAGTATAATAGGGCCAATGATGATGCCATACGGTTATGACTTTTTCTATTTCATTAAGAGATAAAGTCAAGAGCTAGCTACAAGCCCAGCCTCAAGGAAACATTTCTACTTGGATGATTTGGTTAGTAAGTTTGTCACTCGATATTTTCCTCCATCCATGTTTGTGAAGATAAGGAGTGAGATTGCTTACTCTATGAAGCATGGGAAAGATTTAAAGAGCTTCTAAGAAAATGTCCCCATCATGCTTTCGAAGTTTGGCAGTAGGTGCATATATTTTATAATGGTTTGAATAATTCCACAAGACTTATGGTGGATGCATCTGCAGGTGGATCTTTGAACACGAAAACTCTGAAGGAGGTCCAAGAATTGTTTGAGACCATGACCACTAATGAGTACTAGGTTCCTAATGGAAGATTTACAGTTAAACAAGGAGTGTTAGAGCTTGGTGCTGTTGATATTATACTTGCGCAAAATCAAACCATGATGCAACACATTGTCAACCTTACCAAGCAAGTTAGTAATTTGCAAGTAAATGCAGTTAATAATCAAAGTCTAACTTGTGATTTCTGTGGAGGCAACCATGTCAATGGTCAATATGAGGCAGGGAATTCATGTGTCAACATCCCCGAGCAGGTAAACTACATGGGAAATCATTCAAAGCCACAGGGTAATCCTTACTCTAATACTTACAATCTAGGCTGGAGGAATCATCCTAATTTCTCTTGAAAGAATCAAGTTGTACCATTGAATGCTCAGCCTGAATAGAAGTCTTCTCTTGAGATTACAATGGAGAAACTTTCTACGCAAACCTCTGTTTTTGTGCAACAAACTTCAACTTTCATGGAGGAGTCTAGATCTAATTTCAAGAATCATGAGGCTGCTATCAGAAGTCTTGAGAACCAAATGGGGCCAATAGCGAGACAGCTTCAAGAGAGACCTCTAGGCAATCTTCCAAGTGATACTATGATAAACCTTAAGGAGTAATGTATGGCAATCACCTTAAGAAGTGGTAATGTAACACCCCAAATTTCCTAACTGTTTGACAGTAATTTTGACAGTTAACAGAATTCTACTGTTTAGTGATTTCTATGTACTATAAAATTATTTTGAATGTTCTGTCAGTATATTTAATCGTTTTGTGTGATTTACTCCATGTCAGGAAAATAATAATTTTTGGGCCGGGGAAAATCTTACGTAATTTAATTATTACTGTTAAGTCTTAATTATTTTATGCAATCTGATTTGATTTTCATAAGTTTGATAATTTTTATGATTTTTTGAATGATTATGAAATTTTTTATATTTCTCTAATTATCTTAGTGTTATCCGTAAGCCGTCTGTGGGCCCAAGGGGGCTGTACGTGGGCCCAGGTGGGTCCCGAAAAGTGAAAAAAAAAATTTGCAGCTCGAAAATTTTGTACTATTGAGAGGGGGACGGGGGATCTTATTAAACCTGAAACCAGAAACAATTTTAAAAATTTTTTGTTATTGTGTTTTGTACTGTATTTAATTATCAGGTGATAAAAATATAGTAAAAATATTATTCGTAGGGTTATAGCAGATAAAAAAATAAATATTATACTGCATAGTCAACATTAGTGGCTTGGACATCCACCATTGATTCAATCAACGATGGAGATAGGTCTTATAAAATGGCTAGGACCATTTATGACCATTGGATGTAAAGTTTGAAGGAGTAATCTTGACCCTTGGTGTGTGAAATCTGCAAGTGTATGGTTTCGTCGTCAAGTAATAAAAAGATCAAATCCTCAGGAACTATGTCTATGAATATCAATTAATTAATTAATTCAACTAAATTAAACAAAGGGGATATAATTGTTGATTAATAAGAACGGTAGTAACAAAGCAATTAAATCAACAAATATTAAAGTGCAAAGTTGAGATCAAAAATAGCAAATTGTTAGGAAAAGTTTTCAGATTTAAGAAAGCTTCCAGGATTGGGGGTAACCACAATGATACAAGACTCCTAATTGACAATCCTTTTATTAAAACTGAAATTCAATTGAAGGTGAATTATCCTAAATTAGTTAATGTTCTTTCTCAAGAGACAAGAACCATGCCCAATTAAACCAATTCCTACTCTCATGGTAATTGAATCTAAATTGAACCCATTACGCTTTATGGTAATTCATTAAATCCTCAAAAGGTTAAACCTACTCTCGTGATTCAGACCTTAAGTTCAATTCTTATGGTTCCAAAACCTAGGTTCACCTCTTAGTACGTCCCTAGATATCTATGAAATGCAAATAAGTGGCCAGCAAATTCACATGAATAAGCGCAATAAGGATTGAATCAAAGAACATTCAAGATTAATAAAAGGGGTAAACAAAATCAATTAATCATCATCAATGTATCAAAGGACATTGCCCAATCCCAGAAACAAAAGGAACTACTCATACATGAAGAAAAAGAAATCAGAAATCAAGTTCAAAAGCATTCAGACCCGTAATCGAAGAGAGAAGAGAGGAAGATGAAGATCAAGAGCCTCCAATGTGCCTCCTCTAAACAGAATTCGAACCCTAATTTTGTATTCAGAACATCTATAAATACCCTAGGAGTTTAAACTCATCCAAGCCCATAAAAAGGAAGAAAAACGAACTTAAAAATCAGACACGAACAACGATCCACGGCCGTGGATCATTCCATGGCCAGGCCGTGGAACTTGCTGTCTGAGTTCCATGGCCAGGCCGTGGAATTCTCTAGAACTTCCCTTTTGCTTTTTCACGCAGCTGCTCGATCCATGGCCATGGAGAATTCCACAGGCAAGCCGTGGATCTCTTTGAAGTGAGCTTTTTGTCCTAAATTGCCATCCTTTAAGCTCCAACTTCAATTATGCAAGCTTTCCATCCATTTCAAGGCCAGTTAAGCACCAATCATGCACAACAACACCAAAAACACTGCAGTTATCCGAACTTTTGGAAAAACAAATAAAAATGGAAACTAAAATGCATAAAAATGCATGCAAAACAAGAACAAAATATGATGTTGTTTCACACACATCAAATCCCCCTAAGCTTAAGATTTTGCTTGTCCCCAAGCAATGACTAATGCCAAACTAAGAAATAGGATCAAGAGACAATAATGAATGAGGAACCCGAGAAAACATCCAACCAAGCAATAGGCAAAGGCAAACCAAGAATTTGAGAGGTAATCAAAATCAAGTCCAATTAGAGGCCAAGTTCTCATAAATCATGTTCCTCACTAAATTGGGTTCACTTTACCAACCACACTCAAAGTGTTTAAGGGTGAAGACAATGCGCTCAAGATTCCTTAAAGAAAATGCACTTCCATAAGCTTGATAAGAAACCAAATTTTCACTAATAATCAACATGCATGCAAGAATCAAAAGGTCTTTCAAGGGTTGTAATGGGGCCAAGGGAATGATGTTAGGTAGGGTAGAGAAAGGAAGGTATGCGCAAGGGGCTAACAAAATTTTCAATACGCACAAGAAACCCAATAGAATAGAAATGGAGCAAAGGCATTTTTCAATCAATAACTCCACATCACCAAGCATTTTCTTCCTTTCTTTTCTTTCCTCTTCTTTTTCAAGCTTTCATCTTATGATTTTCTTTTATTTTCTCTTTTCTTTTTTTTTTATTGAGAAAGAGAAGGCTCAATAACATATGATTCCCAACACAACTTTCAAACCCAATATGCTCCATTTAATATTCTAAATGATAACCGATAATGTATCATCATAGGCACCAAGAACAATTAAGAAATAGGCTCAAAATGGGCAACTAGTGGATGAAAGTGTAACAATTACTTCAGAAGGCCAGAAAAATACCTAAGATGCCTTAATCACATTCAAACATACAAACAAAAATTTTGCCTCAAAATGTTTCAAATCAAGTTCTAGAGCACAAAATCAATGAGGAATTTTCACTCAATACAAAGAATGGGAGTAAAAATCATATATTGCATAAATCCCATAAGCTCAAAACTCACATTTAGAGATTCAAAAATCAATGAGAAACACAAATTTAGAGAACATATGCTAATTATCAACTATCAAGAAATCACCTCCACTATCAATTAAAACAATGTCTATTGCCTACCATAAGAATCAACAAATTGGGTTCCAAATCAATATCATCTCAAAATCCTCAAAAGATAGGGACACAAAGTTAACCAAAAAGCTGAGAGATATGATGGTGTGAAAATGCAATAAGAAGATGCAATGCAATATGAGACATGAGAATGCATGAGACTAATGATCTACAATGAAAATAAAAAATAAAAATACCCCCCAAGCTTAGAACTTACATTGTCCCCAATGTAAAAATCTATAACTATAGAAGGAATAAATGAAAAGAACTCACTGCGGTGGTAGGAAAGGGTGGCGTGTAGCCATGAACTCAAACATCTGATCTAAAAGTGCACAAGACAAATTAATCAAAAATTAAAAAAAAAAAGAATGAAATGTGAAAATAAAGAAAAACTAAATAAAATAGAAGAAAAATCTTTTTGGCAGCCGACAACTATATACATCCCCCTACAAAGGCTCGAACTCAGGGAGGCACCTAAGCCGACTCAATATTAGCTAACTATGAAACAAAAACAGAAAAATGTTAATCAATAAAAATAAGAAAACAAAGAAAAAGAGAGAAAATTTTGGGTTGCCTCCCAAGAAGCGCTAAGTTATAGTCATTAGCTTGACTATGAGTTGGTTCTATGCTCAGGTGATGTTAATGGAGTAGTACTCAGTCTCTACTCCTTCTTCATAGTGTTGCTTTCTGGCTATTTATCATGAATGTCTTATGGCCTTCTGTCTTCAGCTCAAGCACACCGTAGGATAAGACTCAAACAATCTCATATGGTCCATACCATTTCGACCACAACTTACCTGGATAGAAACGTAGAAGCGAGTTATCGATAAGAACTTTATCCCCAAGCTTAAATTCACGCTTCTTGATGCATTTGTCATTCTGCTTCTTTGGTCCCTTCTTGCAGGGCTTGGCCTTCTCGAACTTGGTAGTACCCTTGGGCAAGGTCTCCTCTAACATAACATCAGTCACAAATTCCTGCATATCTGAAAGCACAACACTGTCCACAACATCAGTAAGCATCTATGCGATTACATGAATTAAAGGAATTAGGATTTTTTTCAGAATTGAAAACATTAAAAACTATTTCCTCATTGTTCAATCGCAAAGTCAATTTCCCTTCATGGACATCAATTATAGCACCAGCAGTAGCTAAGAAAAACCTACCAAGAATAATGGGGATTTGGGAATCCTCCTCTATTTCAAGCACAACAAAATCAGCAGGTATGAAAAACTTGCCTATTCTAACAGGAACATCCTCCAAGATGCCTACTGGGTACTTGACAGACCGATTTGCCAACTGAAGTGAAATAGTTGTGGGTTTTAGCTCACTCACCTCTAATTTCTTGCACACAGAAAGGGGCATAAGACTAACACTAGCCCCCAAATCAAACAAAGCTTTATCAAAACTAGTGTTACCAATCAAACAAGGAATAGAGAAGCTACCTGGATCTTTTAGCTTAGGAGGCAATTTATTTTGAATTAAAGCACTACACTCCTTAGTTAAAGCTACTATCTCATATTCCTTAAGCTTTCGCTTATTAGACAAAATGTCCTTAAGAAACTTAGCATAGGTAGGCATTTGTTTCAATGCCTCAGTGAATGGTACATTAATGTACAGTTTCTTTAGGACCTCTAGGAACTTCCCAAATTGCCTATCTAGCTTGGCCTTAGCCAATCTTTGAGGGTAGGGAACTGGGGGTTAGTAAGGTTCAGGAGGTACATACTTAGACACCTTTTCATTATTTTCCTCCTCTACTAAGGGTTGTGTCTTAGTCTCTTTTTCCTTATTCCCCTCATCTTTGTCATTCTCTCCCTTACCCTTGGGATCCTCTAATTTCTTTCCACTTCTCAAACTCACAGCGTTACAGTGTTCATTACATGGATTTATGTCAGGTTGACCAGGAAACTTACCATGTTGCCTATGTGAAGTGCCTGCTAGTTGGGCAATCTGAGTTTCCAACATCTTATTATGAATGGCCAAATTTTCAACCTTAGATGGCAATTCTCTAATGGCCTCAGTCACAACTTACCCATGTTGCCTAAACTCCTCATTTTGCTTAGATTGACTCTCAACAAAGTTCTCAAGAAGAGACTCAAGTTTAGATTTTTGTACCTGTTGCAATCCAGAAGAGGGTTTAGCACTACCTTGCCCAGCTTGGTATTGACTATTCTGGTAGGAGAAGTTAGGATGTGACTTCAACCGGGGTTGTAAGTTTGAGAATATTGATCATTCCTCCCCTTTTGGTTGAAGTCATGGAAATTGTGGCATGATTCCACTTGCTCTACCGATGCACCTTGTGAGGAGCCAATTCCAACTTGGCATTCAGCACCCATGTGTCCTTGCGCTCCACAAATCTCACAAAAACTGTTAGAAGCACCTATGGCATTAACATGGGCTTTTTCAAGCATGTCAAAACATTTATTCATAGAATCAAATTTTGACATAATTAAATCAATCCCGTCTACCTCAAACTTACCTCCCAAGAGTTTTCTCGGGTTATTACCTCTTTCATTTGCCCATTGGTGATGATTAGAGGCGACACTCTCAATGATTTCATAAGCTTCTGCCCGTCTTCTGTTCATCAAAGCTCCACCAGCTGCGAAGTCTAGAGACACCTTCGAAAAATATTCTAGCCCATTATAGAAGGTGTTGACGATCAACCATTTTTCTAACCCATGGTATGGGCAGGCTTCTAGCAAAGCCTTATATCTGTCCCAAGCTTCTGACAATGACTCTCCATCTTTCTGGAAGGTAGGAAGAATTTGTTCAAGAAAGCTTGGAAGGTAGGAAGAATTTGGGTCCTAAGATGAGCAGTCTTGGAAGGTAGGAAGAATTTGTTCAAGAAAGCTTGCTCCAATTGGTCCCAAGTAGTGATTATCTCTGCGGGAACTGACTTCAACCAAGCTCTACCTCTATCTCTCAATGATAATGGAAACAGGCGGAGACGAATAACATCAACAGAAGCGCCTTCAATCTTGAGAGTCTCACAGAACTCCAAGAACATATCCACATGATCATTTGGGTCCTCTGATGGCAATCCTCCAAACTGGTTCTGCCTTATCATAGAAAGTAAGGCAGGAGGTATGGTGAAGTGTCTAGCTTCAATGTCTGGCCGAGCAATTCCAAAATGCAAACCCCGAGCATTAGGGGTTGCATACTCTTTGAGAGGTCTATTATCAGCAGGTGCAGCCAGGACAAGCATTGGCTCAAGTATTTCTCTCATTGTTTGTCATTGTTGTCTTCTCCTTCTGTGAAAAGTTCTTTCAATTTCAGGATCTGCTTCTTCAAGAGTCCCAAAACGTCTAGTACTTCGCATAAATAAGAGAAATTACCTGCAGAAAGTCAAAGTGAAACCAAGAAAGTAGTAAAAAGGTTTAAAATAATTAAATTAAAAATTAAACTGATATTTAAGAAAAACACAATCCCCAGCAACGGCGCCAAAAACTTTGTGTGTGAAATCCGCAAGTGTACAGTTTCATCGTCAAGTAATAAAAAGATCGAATCCTCAGGGACTATGTCTATGAATATCAATTAATTAATTAATTCAACTAAATTAAACAAAGAGGATATAATTGTTGATTAATAAGAATGGTAGTAACAAAGCAATTAAATAAACAAATATTAAAGTGCAAAGTTGAGATCAAAAACAGCAAATTGTTAGGAAAAGTTTTCAGATTTAAGGAAGCTTCTAGGATTGGGGGTAACCACAATGATACAAGACTCCTAATTGACAATCCTTTTATTAAAATTGAAATTCAATTGAAGGTGAATTACCCTAAACTAGTTAATGTTGTTTCTCAAGAGATAAGAATCGGGCCCAATTAAACCAATTCCTACACTCGTGGTAATTGAATCTAAATTGAACCCATTACACTTTATGGTAATTCATTAAATCCTCGAAAGGTTAAACCTACTCTCGTGATTCAAACCTTAAGTTCAATTCTTATGGTTCCAACACCTAGGTTCACCTCTCAGTACGTCCCTAGATATCTATGAGATGCAAATAAGTGACCAGCAAATTCACATGAATAAGCGCAATAAGGATTGAATCAAAGAACATTCAAGATTAATAAAAGGGGTAAACAAAATCAATTAATCATCATCAATGTATCAAAGGGCATTGCCCAATCCCAGAAACAAAAGGAACTCAGACATGAAGAAGAAAAAAGCAGAAATCAAGTTCAAAAGAATTTAGACCCGTAATCGAAGAGAGAATAGAGGAAGATGAAGATCAAGAGCCTCCAATATGCCTCCTATAAACAGAACTCAAACCCTAATATTGTATTCAGAACATCTATAAATACCCTAGGGGTTTAAACTGATCCAAGCCCATAAAAAGGAAGAAAAATGAACTTAAAAATCTGACACGGACAACGATCCACAGCCGTGGATCATTCCATGGCCAGGCTATGGAACTTGCTATCTGAGTTCTACAGCCGTGGATCATTCCATGGTCAGGCCGTGGAATTCTCTAGAACTTCCCTTTTACTTTTTCACGCAGCTGCTCGATCCATAGCCGTGGGGAATTCCACAGGCAGGTCGTGGATCTCTCTGGAGTGAGCTTTTTGTCCCAAATTGCCATCCTTTAAGCTCCAACTTCAATCATGCAAGCTTTCTATCCATTTCAAGGCCAATTAAGCACCAATCTTGCACAACAACACCAAAAACACGGCAGTTATCCGAACTAAGGGAAAAACAAATAAAAAGGGAAACTAAAATGCATAAAAATGCATGTAAAACAAGAACAAAATATGATGTTGTTTCACACACATCAACCCTTCATTTTGGAGATACATCTAATGGCTAGGATTTCAAGGAGAAAAGATCCAATGGACCAGATTAAGTCTTCTATCTAAGGCTAAACATAGAATCTACTTTAATCCTAACCATTGAACTAATCAATGGTTAGGAATGCTTAAAATGGTGGCTAGGAGATTGATCACTCTTTGAAGAGTGCATGAAGGGGGGGGGACGGTTTTGTGAAGCTTAAAGGCTTAGCAAAGTTTGAAGACCATCATTATTGATTATCTTGATCATTCTTGATCATTCCAAAGTCTTAAGCTCTTCAAACTTTTCTCTCCATTTCTCTCCAAGCAAGCTCACGGCCAAGCACCCTAAATCCATCTTTCATCACTCTTTAATTTCAAACAACCATACTTCTTGAATCTATACCTCATTCTAAGACACTTTGTAGTTTGGAGCAAGTTCTAAATCTTTCATCTTCAAGGACTTTTTCCAAGAGCAAGTTCTAGGATTTTTGAGGTGAAGTGTAAGGAAAACTTCATTTCTTATCTCTTTTTCATGTTCTAAGCCATGTTTGATCCATGGTTCTTCTTGTTCAAGCTTGATATGCTAATAAACTTGTGTTTTGTTTTGTATTTGAGAAGCTTTTGGTGGTGAATCACTTGTTCAAGGAGCAAATCAAGGAGCTTTTGAGGTTCTTCAAGAGGTAAAAGGGAGATCCACCTCACCAACCAAGTATGGTGGTGAGAGATGGTTTGTGTATTTGGTGGATGTAACACCCTAAAAATTCTGTATCTCTTAAACAGTAATTTTGATAGTTAATAGCATTTTACTGTTTAGTAATTTCTGGATACTGTAAAATTATTTTAATTATTCCGTCAGCGTATTTGATCGTTTTGAGTGATTTATTCAGTGTTAGGAAAATAAAATTTTCGGGCCGGGGAAAACTTTACGTAATTTAATTTTTACCGTTAGGTTTTAATTATTTTACGTAATCTGATTTGATATTTGTGCGTTTTCTAATATTTGTGATTTTTGTGAATGATTATGAATTTTTTTACTGTTTGTGGGCCCAGGGGTGTATGTGGGCCCAGGTGGCCATACGTGGGCCCAGGTGGGTCCCGCAAAGTGAAAATTTTTCTACGCATAGAAAAATTTGTGTTGTTTAGACGGAGACAGGGGATCTTACTAAACTTGAATCCTGAAACAATTTTAGAAAATTTCTTGTACTGTGTTTTGTACTGTATTTAATTTATTAGACGATAAAAAAATACAGTAAATATAATTTTGTGGGGTTTTAGCATATAAAAATAAATATTATACTGCTTAAGTCAACATTAGTGGTTTGGATATCCACCATTAACTTAATCAATGGTGGAGATTTAATCTAAACAAGCTTAATAAGGAAGGCTTTGATATCAACCGTCGATTTAAATCAACGGTGTAGAATTGGTCATGTAAAGTGGCTATGACCATTTGTAACCATTGGATATGGATTTAATCAATGGTAAAGATTTGGTCTCAAAAAGTGACAAAGACCATTTATGACCATTGGATGAAGAATTAATCGAGGGTGGAGATTTGGTCTTGTAAAGTAACAAGGACCATTTATGACCATTGGATGTAAATTTAATCAATGGTGGAGATTTGGTCTTAAAAAGTAGCAAAGACTAATTATGACCCTTGGATTAAAAGTAAGAAGGAGTAATCTTGACCCTTCATTTTGGAAATGCATCTAATGGCTAGAATTTCAAGGAGAAAGATCCAATGGCCTAGATTAAGTCTTCTAAATCAAAAGTCTATCTAAATCCTAACCATTGAATTAATCAATGGTCTAAATTGCTCTAGATGGTGGCTAATAATGATGACAACATTATTGAATGCATAATGAGAGGGGGGGACGGTTTTATGCTTCTTATGAAGCTAAAGGAAAAGTTTCAATGTATTATTAGTTGCTTTAGTCAATTATGCTTTGCTTTAGTCAATTATGTTCCTTTATTGCTTTGTTTGCATCCTTAGGAAATTTCTTGGAGAGGGGCCAAAATTATTTCATGCATTATCACCTTTTCTTTCAATTATTCTAGTAACTTGACTATCACTTAAAAAAAAAATAATTCCCTCTTCACTTTCCAAGCAAGGCTACGGTCATGCAATTGTTTAGGAGACCAAATAATTCACTTTGTGATATTAGGATACAACTCAAGTGAAAACAAAGTGAGACTAAGTCAACAAAAAAAAATGGCCACCTTTTCTTTAGAAACACCTACGGCCATGCAAGGAAAAAGGGGGCCAAAACCATTTTATGTATTTGCTATATCACTTCATCACTTTTTCTATCAAATAATGTAGTACCAATTATTTGCTCAAATAATTCATTCTTTTCTCTCTTCACTATACGGCCATGCATCAAAATTAGAAGACAAATTTTACATTCAAATAATACTTGGTCATTCATTTATCAATAATTGAATAAAACTATACAAAATTGGTCAATCTTTGTGGCTTGACTTGTCTTGAATAAATAGGAAACAAATAAGTTAAACCAAAAGACTTTGAAAAGCAAAACTTAGTTAGTCTTTTTATTTGGAGTTCTACGGCCATACATAATTTTTAGAGGGTCTTGGACTTGACATTTATTTGTTTTAAATCAATAAAAGCTAGGATAACTATTACATGACAAATTGATGACTTATGCCATGTGCTAGTTATAAGTGATAATTGTTCACTCTTTTGCTTACCGCAAGTGCACGGATCGCACCTGTAGTATAGCTTGGAGTCGGATATCGTTCCCACGAGGATAAATGTTAAATTCAGTATTAATTATAAACCAATAACTTAAGTATTTCTATTCAAGGAATTATAAATTGTAAAGGTTCGTATTAAACTACTAAGAAGAACTTTTAAACTATCAGATTGAGTTTAGAAAATGATTTAGAACATAGGGTATCCTTTTTCACCTCTTATATCAATTGTTAATAAATAATCCTTACGAGCAATATACATGCAATGGTTAGGTTAGCTTGGGAATCTACTTTAGCTGAAAGCCTATGTTTAGGTCAATCAACCCTGGTATTACTTACCTAATACACTATATTTCTATGAGGACTAGTGTAAGCTCTACTAATGAACGATTT
Source organism: Ormosia emarginata (assembly GCA_029884605.1). NCBI lineage: Eukaryota > Viridiplantae > Streptophyta > Magnoliopsida > Fabales > Fabaceae > Ormosia > Ormosia emarginata. The sequence goes on along the minus strand of JAQQTP010000074.1, from coordinate 15,891,211 downwards.
ATTCCCAATTAATCACTATGCATGGTCAATAGGTATATTTCTATCCTATCAACAAATCATTGCATCCAAGCCAATTGAATGAAATAGATCATGCATCAATCATACATATGATCTCAATTCCAAATTCCTATGTCTAGGCTCATTAGAATTGAACAAATTAGTTGAAAGCTGATCAAACAATCAAAGCATTAAACACCATATGATTGAACAAATACCAAATCATGTATATAACTCAAAGGATTACAAGATTAATCAATATTCATAGGAGGATCCAAAGTAAACTCTATAAACTGCTTAGCCAACCATGACAAACGAAAATAAACTAGTGATATACAGAGTCATGGGATAAGGGAAGAGAAAAGAGAAGAGAAAAGAAGAACAAAGCTAAGGGGAGTGATCCTCCAAGCTTCAATCCTCCACCAAGATGAAGAGAGACTCCAAACGTGGTCACTTCTGGTTCCTGCTCGTGTAAAATGATAAAACCTAGCCGCAGTTTTCTAAAATAAAACCTAACTCTCTTTAAAAATCGATGAAACAGTATTTATAGGGCTCAGAAAACAGGGTCACGCCGCGGCATTGTCATTCCAACGCCGCGGCGCGTTACAATATAGGTCATGGGACGCCGCGGCATTCTCATGCCCACGCCGCGGCGTTCTAAAATACGTGCTCTCTGACTTTGGGTGCAGGGAAGAAGCACGCCGCGACATTCTCATTCCACGCCGCGGCGTTACAGGCTGATACTTGCACTTTGATTTCTCTTGCAAATCTGGTCCAAAGTTGACATGATTCACTTGGTTGGAACCTTACCTGCCATAGAGAAATTTCCAATTCACTAATCAGTGCAAATGTACTCGAAATATCCAAAAATCATGATGGAAGACATTGAAACCAAATTATACAAATATACAGTTAAACTCATCCATTCATGCATAAAAACAAGGACTAGGCAGGCAATAAAGCTCAGATATGGGGCCCAAATAATTACAATATGTGAAGTTATCACACCCCCAAACTTAGATTTTTGCTAGTCCTCGAGCAAAACAAAGTACATTCAAATCGTTCAACTTGTTAACCTGCTTCAACAATCTGCACATTCCACTTTCACTTAAACAGAACTTGTAACACCCCTTGATGTAGCAACCGAAGCATAATCGTCATTACACCACAGTTCCTAAATCCAAGTGTGTCACAGTCATGATAACAGTAACTTAAATTCTCAAGAGTCTATATTTTTTTTTTTGACAATTTGCATAGGTAGAAAATATGAGCCTCGAATGAAATATAAATGTATTCAAGCCATGATACAACCACTGAAATAATATCATATCTCTTATACATATATATATATAGTCAATTTACACAAATCACTGATGACATAGAATATAACAATTACAGAGTCCAATAAGATATAGCGGGAATAAAACACTAAAAGGGGGAAAAGTAGTGACCCAGGGATAGGTACTACTAGCAGACAAAGCCGCAACCCCATATACACGTACGACGCCCGGAGTCCCAGCCAACAAGTCAGGCATCAATGCCTCCACGCAACTGCACTCGTACGTAGCCGAAGAAACCTTGTCCAAACGCCCAATTCAATCAACCAAAGTGTGGTCCCTCTTTATCTTCCTCACGATCTTTTATCAATATAAGTATAAAACAGACATACAAGGATATAGGAAAGAGGTGAGACACCCATCCTTCATTACCATTATGGCAGTAAGAAAACGACACGGCGCAGAGCGCCCATAAAGCAATACAGTTCATATATTTATCAACGGCAACAGTGGAATTTATAACAAAAGCAATGCAATTGTAAGTAATAATAAGAATTAAAAATAACAACGATATTTATAGTAAAGTAGAACAACAACGTAATAGCGGGTAGATCACAATAGTAATTCCGAGAAATCAAGACAACAATCAAATAATCATTTACGGTATTCGTGCTCACAACGGTTTATAAGACCAAGAATGAATGATGCACAATGCATGCTTTCCCAATTCCTACTCCATGGAGCTAGACTCAATCAAGCGGAGAGAAAGATCGGGAGACATGTACGTAACTCCTACTGCCGAGGCCGATGCTATCAATAAATTTTCTCATGCACAAATCATGGCATTGTACAGACATTCTACACTAGATCACGATATAGGACAGTGTCAAGTCCGGATCGTCGGTGTGTTTGCATCGGTTTGCCCCACGGTACAGAGGAGCTCTAAACTGTCCATGTGGAGGACCCGCACCCCGACGCCCCCGAGGTCATAACACGACCCACACTTGTCTATTCGTACCTGCACTAAGGTGTGTTCAATCTCCTAGGCAACTAGGCCTTACAACAGTCCACAAGGACAATCACAATGCATAAGACACTATGCTTGCACATGTATGATCCACAATTTCATACAATCTCATAATATGCCACATTTAGGCCAATATAAGCATCAATGTATACATGGTCACTCACATGGACCCATAACAACATAATATCAATATCAAGTAAATCAATGCATCATTAGGTTCATTATGAATCCTAACTTAGAATTTATTCCTCTTTTCAAGGTTCATGACCAAATCTAATTCTTGCAACTAGCTTAATATTCCAAGGCAACTCGATTTCCTATAGCTTATAAATTAATTAAGCTATTAAGCCTCACACTCTCTTGTTCTTCACTCACTTAGAATCACCTTAAGTTTTACAATGGTCTCACTCTTAGTCTTCTAAAATTTATGAAGTCTTGACTATACTAAATTCTTCCAATTTATTAGTTGTCCATTTATTACATAGGTTTCTAATTACCTAATCACTTATGCTTCCAAATTATCCAAACCACATACTTACCTAAAACTTGCCCTAGAGGCCGTGGCCTCACAATGGTTACAATCCCAAATTCTCTCAAGTCATCATACTACATGTCATTCCCTTAATTCATTTAAGTGTTCACTTATCAAATTAGCTCACCAAGAACCCTAATCTTTATGCCTCAAAACCGTAGCCATCATTTAGGCTTCAATCTCAAACTTTTCTTCCATTAAATTCTATTTTGTCACTTGATTAATTCTAGTCTAATGCTTGTTACACATTAACCATAATTTATCCAATTTTCACCCTAAAAACCGTAGCCCTCCAAGAGAGATTCCCAAATATTTTTCTTCCATTTCCAATCACATAATCCAATCCAACATACCATTATATACAACAAATCAATCTAAGGTCACAATTATCACATTATGTGTTACACTCTTAATTCACTTAAATTTAGATCATCAAAATCAATCCATTTGTCTCTTTACCAAGACCAAAACCGTGGCACCCCTCTTGGATATTAAACCCTCAAAGTCTTCCATTCGTTAGTGTTAATACTATCATTCAATCTTTGATTAGATAAGTCTTATTTCACTTGTATACAAAACCAATATTCACCCCTAATTTCTAATCAAAACCGTGGCACCATGTTGAGGTAGGAAACTCCAAATTTTCCATTTAACAACCCCAACATGATCAAGCATAATTAATATATCAAACATATTCAATAGCATAATCAAGTATCAATCAAATTCAAGAATACTAAATCATACAAAATTTATAATTCAAGCAAGCATACAAAGAGCATACAAGGATGGATTCCTCCATCAACACACATACAAGTCTCCTCACCACCATAAGTGGTTGAAGTGAGTAGTCTCCCTCTTACCTAGAGGAGACAATGCAAGAAAACAACTCCTTGGTTCCTTGATTTGTAATTTTCGGATTCCACCTTCAAGAGAACCATAAAGTGGTCAAATTCTCATATTTACAAATTTAAAGCTTGAAAAGAATGATCCTTGGTCACATAGGTAACCAAGGAAAACGAAAATGAGAAGAAAATGGGGAGAAATCAAGAATCTTTACCTTGGAAGACAATGGAGACATGGTTGGATTTTGAGCAAACCTTCCAAACGAAACTTGTAGAGAAGATGAAGATGAGTGTATAAATGTGTTTAGTGGAGAGAAAAATCAAAAAGCTTGGCCATCCATGGAGGAGTGATTTTCGGATTTGAAGAAGGAGGGGTAGAAAAGTTGGATTTTTGAAGAGATTTTCTAAAGAGAAAGTGTAGAGGAGGTTAAGAGAAGTCTAGAAATGGTGTTTATGGAGAGAAAAGTGAAGAAGAGACTCTCTAATGGTGGCTGGAATTTTCGGATCTAAGAGGAGGAAGAAGAGAAGAGGTGGAGAGAAAATGGAGATAGAAATGGAAAATGGAGAAACTTTCTACACAAAGAAGGTAGAGGAGGTGAAGGCAAGTGTAGAAATGGGCTTGGAGAGGAGAAAAGATGAACAAAAATGGAGGAAGGAGGGGCTGCAATTTCGTGCTCATGGTGGAGGTAGAGAGAAGGAGGAGAAAAGATGAAGAAGATGAAGTGAAGAGAGAGAAAAGTGATAGGTAAAGTGAATTAGGGTTTGGTGGTTTTAGGTTAAGTGTGGATGAGTTACATTTTTGCCCTCCTTGGCATGAGTGGGCTGCTGAATAGAGGAGAGAGTGAGGAGAAAAAATTGGCTTCTCATGCAAGCCAAGGGTAATTGGGTCATTTGGTGGTCAAAGCTTCTCAAAGAAGCTTTAAAAAAGTACACAAATTTGAATTAAAGTGAGATTGATTTGACATAAAGTGGATTGCATTGGGATAATGTGATAGGGTTTCTAATGCATGCTATTATCCAATGGATAATAGTTACAGTTGACAGAAGTCAGTATTTAATTAATCTGACAGATGAATTTTTCGCTGTATTGATTTATTTTTATCTGTTAGAATTTCTCGAAAATTATGAAACCTCGTAAACTGTGTCAAGTCTCGGGTTTAGTAAGATCCCCCGTCGACATGTCCATAGTCCAAGGTTCTCAGAGAAAACATCGCGTTTCTCTGGTTCTGCTCAGTGCGCACGTAAAACGAGGAATATATTAAAATATTCGACGGTTCCGGAAAATTCTCAAAAATTGAAAATATTATAAAACGACTATTCGTCATATAATTTTCCAATTTTTGAAGCACTACAGTCGTTTTCACGACTATGCTCGAGTTTCACGCAAAACGAAGAATATATTAAAATATTCGTCGTTTCCGAAAAATTCTAGAAAAATTCACATAAATCACAAATATTAGAAAATGACTATTGGCGGCGAAATAATTAGTTTCCGGAGCGTTACACTGACCTCAGCAATTCTCAGCTCAGTGCACACGCAAAACGAGGAATATATTAAAATATTCTGCGTTCTCAGAAAAATTCTAGAAAATCCTAAATATTGTAAAATGATCATTTATTCTGAAATTATTAATTTTCGGGATGTTACAGAACTCATGTAAAATGATTGCATAAAATCTCAAAGAATGAACTTGCCTCATACTCAGTTTCACACATATACAACCCTACTCATGCTGACAATCACAGCTTCCTTTCAGTCAAGATATAATTTCCCACAATCATGCATACCAAACTTCTTCTTTTTTCATTAGGACTTACCGGATGAGTTTATGAACATACAAATGAATATGCATCAAAGAATCCACAAGATTGTAATTCAACTCTCTCTCCACTAATGTAACTCACACATGATTGAAGATCAAAAGTGTCTTTATCAGCTTATAATGTTAGGCCAATGGTATGGGTTAAAGAACAAAAGGAATGGATTTAACACAAACATCAAGACACACACACATATGATTTCAAGACTTGAGTACCATTGAGATTATCAGGGTATACCATACAACTTTGAGGATCAGAACTCATAAGAACCATTCAATGCTTTATTTTTACTTTTCTTTTTCTTTTCTTTTGCTTTGCTTTTCTCTTTTCATTTTTTTTCTTTCTTTTACTTTTTCAAAGCAAAGATTTTCTACAGCAGATGGTTGAAACAAGTTCTTTTTGAATTTGACTTACACGATACCCCTGAGTATTTGACTCAATTCAAGAAATCATATATACATGCACTCAACAACAATGATGGTAAGATAACAAATGTCATGTTTTCACATGCATTTAGAAATGGTTACATGGTATGGAATATGTAGGTGATGAAAAACATAAGGCCAAACATACATAAGGCTTCAAAGGGGACCTAAGATATGATCATGTCAAGGTAAGCTTTTTAAGGCTCAATCGGTCCAATGAATGCCCTTATCATTTCCTCAATCATTCGCAAATTAGGATTTCGCCTCAAGAGAGTTCAAAAACAATTTCACAGATAACTGATACCTTCACATGCACTGTCCATAAACTTTCTCTAAGCAAGACTTCTTATCAATTCCAAAGTTCAATAAACATGCAAGTGGGAAATATATCAATCCTCAAATGAATCTAGATTGCTCAACATGCTTCAAAGATTGCATATGGATTCATCAAAATATTAAGGTCAATTTACATCTATCTCTCTCATTGACAAATCATTTCACATTAGTTTTAACCTTTATAATTCAAATTATGAAAGGGAACGACAATTGTATCTTGAATAATATTTTTCAAAATTGATTATCAAGATACAAGTTCCTCCGGATATTAACAAGCATACATAGCATACATAATTACATAATTACATAAACTATACTAAAATACCAAAATATTATATCCACAATAGGCAATATTAACATAAGCATCAATATTATAAACATGCATCAGCATCAAAATACTAAGTCTAGGACACCCCCCCAAACCTGAGGGAAACAGTGTCCACACTGTACATGAGAAACATACAAGATATAAGAGCAAAAAGAATGACAACGAAAGGAACATGGCCTGGTAGCCTCAAAAGCTAGATGGAAGCCTCCTCAGAATCGGTGGTCTCAGCATCTAAGTCCTCATCATCGTTGTCATCATGGCCTGCGGGGTGAGAGGGGCCGGGCTCCTGGGATGGTGGTGGGGGTGCTGCAGCGGCCACGGGCGGGAAGTCTGGGACTGGGTAGTCCTCCATCGGTAGGTGCAACCGCTCCGCAGTCCAACGCTGCGTCTGAATGATATACGCCAGCATGGCAGTGGTCTGCGCTGCCTGAGCCTCCAGCCCAGTTACCCGGGCCTCTATCTGTGCCCTCCAAGCTGTAGCATCTGCAGTGACAGGCCCTAGTTGTGATGGCCCTTGCTCCTGGGGTGGAGGCTGCCTCTGTGGTCGTCTGGCTACTGGTGGTGGTGCTGCTGGAGCTGCTCGAACCCGCTCAAAAAAATAATCGTTTAGAGGTTGTTTGGCCTCTGTGCGCTCCTCGTCATCCTGAACTTGGACCATTTGAGTCAGGCACAACCTCTGGATGAGAGAAGGGAAAAACAGGCTCCTGCACTCCCTAGCAGCTCGCCGTATCTGCTGATGGATAAGATGGGCAACATCAATAGCCCTATACTCCAAAATGGCATATATCAAGATCGCCCGATCCCTAGTAACCTCTGACAGGTTGTTCGATGGCAGAATCCGGGTGTTGATGAAATGGTACCACACCCGAGCCTCTGGCGTTAAGCATGCCCTGCAGAAGAATCGGGGCTTGGCATCCTGGACGCTCAAGACCCACTCGACTGGTCGCGAAGCCTCCGTACAAATTCTGTTAGTGACCGTAGTGAGGTCAATACCATCTGGATCAACAGCTATAAACTGGGAGTACTCACACTCCAGCGGAGGAGGGGGCAAGGCGAGGGCTGCCCGAATAACTGGAACTGAATAGGAGACGCGGCGGCCTCGCACAACCACAGTGGAGGGGTTGGCGCTAGAAGTGTCAATGTTCGCATAAAACTCGCGAACCATAGGAAGTACCGCCACATCCGGATGCTACGCAAATCGATCCCAGCGGTGGTGGCGGATGATCAACTCAACAGGCTCAGGGATACCATCCGGAGAGAAGCCTCTCTCAGCCGTCACCTTTTTTGACACCAAGGCGGTGTAACGCTGTGCAGCCTCCGCAGACACAAACCTGCGTTGATCGAAGGCAGGAGGGGATGGTTCTCGGCGCCGCTGACTAGATGATCCGCGCTGTCTTTTAGCAGACATGGTACCTGAAATTGAATTGCAAATAGTTAGTATCAATTGATGAAACTGAAAATACAAGATACATTTGCAATGTGGGAATAATTCTGCAAAAGTAAACATGTCACGCCGCGGCATTCACCACTACGCCGCGGCATTGTAAAGACACGCCGCGGCATTCAACCAGTTCATCTACACGCCGCGGCATTCAAACACAACGCCGCGGCGTTCAACATAGGCAGAACCCAGAAAACCCCCATTAAATCAGGCAAATCATTCCCCCAGGCAGGAAATCAAAGAAAACAACATTAAAATAACAAAATTATGCTATTCAAACACTCTTAAACTCCTTAAACTATACAAATATACACGTAACACGATTTTTAAACAAAAACGAAAGGAAAATATTAAAAAAAATACGAAATAAATGATGGAAAGAGCTTCAAACCTGATTAGGAAGCACCTTGGTATGGTCGGAGAAGCAAGAAAAATAGATTGCAATGAGAGAAATTTGAGAGAAAAAACAGAGAAAATAGTGTACGTACTGAGGGAGAGGGACGGTCACCCATCCGTGGGGTGTTAAACCCCAACAGCGTATCACGCCGCGGCGTATGCCACACGATGCCGCGGCGCGCTGTAATTCCCTCGAATTTTTTTTTTAATTTTAATTTATTTATTTATTTATTATGATTTTTTTTTTGAACAAACGCCGCGGCGTTGGGAGCACTCCACGCCGCGGCGTGAGAGGTCAGTCTGCTGAATTCTGCAGCAAACTGACTTCAGCCCAAAATATTGCCAAAAATTGATCCTAACCAAATATACAATATGTCCAAATGGTCAAAAAGCAAATTAAATATCAAAAGCATAGCTAAACTACAAAAATCACATATTAAGTATTATAAACCTAAAAACAAAGACAATAAACCTTTGGGTTCCCTCCCAACAAGGGCCTTAGTTATAGTCCTGGCAGGACTTTGGTGATATCAAGCAGGAGTTGTTAATGGGAGGGAGGTCTTCTCCCTTTGAATCTCACCTCCAAAATAAGGTTTTAGGCGCTGGCCGTTAACCTTAAAACTTGATGATCTATCCAGTGGACCAATCTCCACTGCTCAGTGGTGAAACACCCTTATCACCACAAAGGGTCCCGACCATCTTGATTTTAACTTTCCAGGGAAGAGTTTAAGCCTGGAATTGTACAAGAGAACCTGCTGGCCTTCATTGAATCTTTTCTGGACAATCTTCTTGTCATGCCAGTATTTAGACTTCTCCTTGTATACTTTTGCATTCTCATAGGCACTGTAGCCTAAATTCATCCAGTTCATTGAGTTGCAAAAGTCTCTTCTCACCGACAACTTGTGAATTGAAGTTGAGCTGCTTTATTGCCCAATAAGCATTATGCTCAAGCTCAACCGGCAGGTGGCATGCTTTTCCGAATACCAGTTTGTACGGAGACATACCAATGGGACCCTTGTAAGCAGTCTTGTAAGCCCACAGTGCGTCATCTAATTTCCTTGACCAATCCTTTCTTATAGGACACACTGTCTTTTCCAAGATCCGCTTAATCTCGCGGTTGGATACCTCTACTTGCCCACTTGTCTGTGGGTGATAAGCAATGGATATCCTTTGCGTTACACCGTACTTGGCTAGGAGGGCTTCAAAATATTTGTTACAAAAATGTGACCCTCCGTCACTGATTATGGCCCTAGGTGTTCCAAATCTGGTGAAGATCTGTTTCTTCATAAAACCAATCACTACCTTTGAATCATTGGTAGGATATGCACATGCCTCCACCTATTTGGACACGTAGTCCACAGCCACAAGGATGTATTGATTCCCAAAGGAGGGAATAAAGGGGCCCATGAAGTCAATGCCCCAAACATCAAAGATTTCAACTTCTAGAATGAAGTTTAGGGGCATTTCGTTCTTTCTGGAAATGTTTCCAGACCTCTGGCACCGATCACACTGTTGCACATAAGAATGTGCATCTTTAAAAAGCGTTGGCCAATAAAAGCCAAATTGGAGCACTTTGGAAGCCGTCTTCTCACCACTATAGTGTCCACCGTATGGAGAAGCATGGCATTGACTCAGAATATGTTCAACTTCCTCCATAGGTACACACCTTCTCAACATCTGGTCGGAGCACTGCTTAAATAGAAATGGCTCATCCCAAATGTAATGCCTGACATCATACAAGAATTTCTTCTTCTGATGAGAGGTGAGATCAGGCAGCAGCACACCACTCGCAATGTGGTTCACCATATCTGCGTACCATGGGCATGAGTGAGTGGTGGCTGTAAAAAGCTGCTCATCGGGAAATGTTTCCCTGATTATGATCGGGTCAACTTGGTATTCGTCATTTTCAAGTCTAGAAAGGTGGTCTCGCCACTTGATTTTCCGCACCTTTCTTGTCTCTAATCTCCAGATCAAACTCTTGTAGAAGCAGAACCCACCTAATCAATCGTGGTTTTGCGTCCTTCTTACTCACCAAGTATTTTATGGCTGAATGATCTGTAAAGACTATCACCTTGGTTCCTACCAAGTAAGCTCTGAACTTGTCAAATGCGAAGACTACCGCAAGTAGCTCTTTCTCCGTTGTTGTGTAGTTCAGTTGGGCATCATTAAGTGTCTTGCTCGCATAATATATGGAGCGAAACACCTTATCCTTCCTTTGTCCCAACACTGCACCAACCGCATAATCACTTGCGTCGCATATGAGCTCAAATGGTAAAGCCCAATCAGGGGTGATAATTACTTGGTGTTGAGACCAGTTTCTTTTTGATTCCTCAAATGCAACCTGACATGGTTCATCAAAGTTAAACTGGATGTCCTTCTCCAGAAGGTTGCACAGAGGCTTGGCTATCTTTGAAAAGTCTTTAATGAACCTCCTATAGAAACCCGCATGGCCAAGAAAACTGCGGATTCCTTTCACAGAATTTGGTGGAGGTAGCTTATCTATTACCTCAATCTTTGCTTTATCAACCTCCATTCCTCTCTCAGAAACCTTATGGCCAAGAACTATGCCTTCTTGGACCATAAAGTGGCACTTTTCCCAGTTTAGGACGAGGTTGGTTTCTTCACACCTCTTCAGTACGGATGACAAAGTATGCAAACAGCTATTGTAATCATCCCCAAATACTGAAAAGTCGTCCATAAACACTTCCAGGCCATGCTCTATCATATCTGCAAAGATGGCCATCATGCATCGTTGAAAGGTTGCAGGAGCATTGCATAACCCGAATGGCATTCGACGAAACGCAAATGTACCGTAGGGACACGTGAAAGTTGTTTTCTCTTGGTCCTCTGGCGCTACGGCAATTTGGTTATATCCAGAATAACCATCCAAGAAACAATAATAGGCTTTTCCTGTAAGCCTATCTAGTATCTGATCGATGAACGGAGCGGAAAATGGTCCTTCCGGGTGGCCTTATTTAACTTACGGTAGTCCATGCAAACCCTCCAGCCTGTAACCTTTCGAGAGGGAATCAATTCATTGTTCTCATTGGTGACTACCGTCATGCCACCTTTCTTAGGGACGCATTGGATTGGTGAGACCCACGGGCTATCAGAAATTGGATATATTATACCTGCATCTAGCCACTTAATTATTTCCTTTCTCACCACTTCCTTCATAATAGGATTCAACCTCCTTTGGTGCTCCACAACACCATTCTGATTATCCTCTAAGAGGATCTTGTGCATACAAATGGAGGGGCTAATGCCTTGGATATCAGCAATAGTCCATCCAATTACATGTTTGTAATGCCTCAGCACACGGAGAAGCTTCTCCGTTTGATCTTCGGAGAGGGTTGATGATATTATAACCGGTAACGTGGAGGTTTCACCCAAATATGCATATTGCAAATGATTGGGTAAAGGCTTAAGTTCAAGCCTCGGTGGTACTTCAATGGAGGACTTAGATGCCTCCTTTGATGCCTCGGACTCCAAGGTTTCAAACTTGGGTGACCGATATTGCCTAGGAAATGCATCTAGGCACTTTATCAACTCGGACACTTCATCCCTTGATTCTTCATCATCCTCAGGTGATGAAGCTAACGCCACAGTGAGGGAGTCTCCTGGAATATTGGCTTGGAATGAATCATTGATGATGTTATCCAATACCCCAACATAGGAGCACTCTTCTTGGTCTTGAGGAAACTTTATAGCTTTAAATATGTTGAAAGTAACCTCTTGATCTTGAACTCTCATTGTCAGCTCACCTTTCTGCACGTCAATGAGAGTTCTTCCTGTAGCTAGGAACGGCCTGCCCAGGATCAAAGGGACCCTATGATCCTCTTCCATATCCAGTATAACGAAGTCCGCAGGGAATATGAACTTGTCCACTTTCACAAGGACATCTTCCACTATCCCCCTTGGATACGTGTAAGAGCGATCGGCTAGCTGGAGAGTTACTGATGTGGGTTTGCATTCCCCCAAACCTAGCCTCTGGAATATGGATAGGGGCATAAGATTAATGCTTGCCCCCATATCGCATAAAGCTTGGCCAAGGAACTTCTCTCCTATGGCACAAGGAATTGCGAAGCTTCCCGGATCCTTTAACTTTGGGGGAAGCTTCTGTTACAACACGGCACTGCATTCCTCAATCAATGCAACCGTTTCAAACTCACCTAGCCTACGTTTCTTGGACAAAATGTCTTACATAAACTTAACGTATTTAGGCATCTGCTCTAAGGCCTCCGCAAAAGGGATGTTTATTTGAAGCTTCTTAAAAACTTCCAAAAATTTCTTAAACTGAACATCCATTTTGTGCTTGACCAGCCTGCTTGGAAAAGGTACAGGATGTACATAAGGGTTGTTCACAAATTTCTTGTCCTCGACCTTTTCCGTAGAAACTTCAGGTTTCTTGGCAACATCCTGGCTCTCAGCCTCTTTCTCATTGGATGCTTCAGCGTCTTCCTCCAGCATCCTTGTCTTAGGATTGCCCTCTATGTCCTTTCCACTCCTCAACGAGATGACCTTACAGACCGCATTCAAGTCACCCTTTGGGTTATTAACTGTGTTACTTGGGAAGGTGCCTGGCGGCCTGTTGTTAATAGCATTTGCTAACTGTCCCACCTGCGTTTCTAATGCTCTCATCGAAGCCGTTTGACTTTGAATCAATGAATCATTCTTTGACAAATGAGCATCAGTCCTTTGCATGTAAGAGTCGGTCTTAGAAATGAAAGCATCATTCTTCGCATTAGGCTGCATGAACATTTCTTCCAACGCAGGTTTCCTTTCTTGCATTGGTTGTCTTGGTTGAGCAGAAAATCCGGGAGGATTGTACTGGCGTTCATGTCCAGGAGCATTAGAGGAGGAAGAGGGTCCTTGATTGTCCCTCCATGAGAAATTTGGATGATTCCTCCATCCAGGATTATATTGATTGGAGTATGGGTTATTTGGTTGGGAGCGATAGTTACCAACATAATGTGCGCTCTCAAGCATACTCGGGCACCTATCACTCGCATGATTATCCCCACAATGGTCACAAAGGACAAATGGGCTTTGGTTTGATCTCTGCTGACCCATATTGTCCATCTTGCTCGCCAAAGCCGCAACTTGTGCTGTTAATAAGGTTATGGGATCCACCTCATGCACTCCGCTACCCTCCTTGGAGTATTCCTTGATGAAGGCCATTGATAGCTGTTGGCTGCTAGTTCCTCCAATAACTGGAAGGCATCATCGAATGATTTGCTTAACAAGGAGCCTCCACCGCAAAGATCTACAATTGGGCGATGTTGGTGCAACAATCCCTTGTGAAATGAATAAATTTGGTGCCACGGTGGTATTTCGTGATGTGGGCACCTTCTTAGGAGATCCTTGTACCTTTCCCAGGCTTCATGCAAGGATTCAGAGTCAGATTGGGTGAATGATGTAATATCATTCACTATTTCAGCAGTCTTAGACGAAGGGAAATATTTATTCAGAAACTTGGTACATACCTCCGCCCAAGTTGTTATTGATCCCACTGGCAAAGAATGCAGCCAACTTTTAGCTCTATCCCTTAAAGAAAAAGGAAAGAGCCGTAAATGGATAGCATCATCCGATACCCCGTTATGCTTGAACGTGTCGTAGATCTCTAGGAAATTTGAGAGATGTGCATTGGGATCTTCATTTGGTAAGCCGCCATACTGTACTGAAGCTTGAATCATTTGGATGATGGCCAGCTTAATCTCGAAATTATTTGCCCGGATGGCAGGACGTCTGATACTAGATTGCAGATTGTCCATTTGAGGACTAGCAAACTCCCTCAATGGCCTTGTACGGCTCGCGTCCCCCACCACCACATCATGCAAAGCGACTTCGTCAGCCATTTTGCTCTTCTGAAACAATTAACAAATAATGAATTAAATGAATATGAAACAAAAGAAACTTGAACTAGAGATACTTAACTTCGTTGTTTATATTAGTAAAACTAAATTTAAACCGTCGATCCCCGGCAACGGCGCCAAAAACTTGTTCACTCTTTTGCTTACCGCAAGTGCACGGATCGCACCTGTAGTATAGCTTGGAGTCGGATATCGTTCCCACGAGGATAAACGTTAAATTCAGTACTAATTATAAACCAATAACTTAAGTATTTCTATTCAAGGAATTATAAATTGTAAAGGTTCGTATTAAACTACTAAGAAGAACTTTTAAACTATCAGATTGAGTTTAGAAAATGATTTAGAACATAGGGTATCCTTTTTCACCTCCTATATCAATTGTTAATAAATAATCCTTACGAGCAATATACATGCAATGGTTAGGTTAGCTTGGGAATCTACTTTAGCTGAAAGCCTATGTCTAGGTCAATCAACCCTGGTATTACTTACCTAATACACTATATTTCTATGAGGACTAGTGTAAGCTCTACTAATGAACGATTTATTCCCAATTAATCACTATGCATGGTCAATAGGTATATTTCTATCCTATCAACAAATCATTGCATCCAAGCCAATTGAATGAAATAGATCATGCATCAATCATACATATGATCTCAATTCCAAATTCCTATGTCTAGGCTCATTAGAATTGAACAAATCAGTTGAAAGCTGATCAAACAATCAAAGCATTAAACACCATATGATTGAACAAATACCAAATCATGTATATAACTCAAAGGATTACAAGATTAATCAATATTCATAGGAGGATCCAAAGTAAACCCTATAAACTGCTTAGCCAACCATGACAAACGAAAATAAACTAGTGATATACAGAGTCATGGGATAAGGGAAAAGAAAAGAGAAGAGAAAAGAAGAACAAAGCTAAGGGGAGTGATCCTCCAAGCTTCAATCCTCCACCAAGATGAAGAGAGACTCCAAACGTGGTCACTTCTGGTTCCTGCTCGTGTAAAATGATAACACCTAGCCGCAGTTTTCTAAAATAAAACTTAACTCCCTTTAAAAATCGATGAAACAGTATTTATAGGGCTCAGAAAATAGGGTCACGTCGCGGCATTGTCATTCCAACGCCGCGGCGCGTTACAATATAGGTCATGGGACGCCGCGGCATTCTCATGCCCACGCCGCGGCGTTCTAAAATACGTGCTCTCTGACTTTGGGTGCAGGGAAGAAGCACGCCGCGGCATTCTCATTCCACGCCGCGGCGTTACAGGCTGATACTTGCACTTTGATTTCTCTTGCAAATCTGGTCCAAAGTTGACATGATTCACTTGGTTGGAACCTTACCTGCCATAGAGAAATTTCCAATTCACTAATCAGTGCAAATGTACTCGAAATATCCAAAAATCATGATGGAAGACATTGAAACCAAATTATACAAATATACAGTTAAACTCATCCATTCATGCATAAAAACAAGGACTAGGCAGGCAATAAAGCTCAGATATAGGGCCCAAATAATTACAATATGTGAAGTTATCAATAGTAACACTTCTATACTTTCTTTTCCTACATGTTCCTACGGCAATCACCAAAGGAGGAGGAGTATTTATGTTCATTTTATCTCACTTTAAATTCCTATGTCTTCTATCTATTCTCTTTCTTCTTCTCTCCAAATTGAAGCTCACGGCTAGCTCATCAAAAACCATCATCCAATCTCTTTTAATTTCATCCAACCATAGATCTTGAATCTACATGATATTCTAAGCAACTTTCATGTTGAAGACTTCCTCTAAATCATTCATCTTCATGGACTTTCTTCAAGATTCATGTCATGGAGTATTTATAGTGAAGTGTAAGGAAACTTCATTTCTTCTCTCTTTTTCATGATCTAAACCATGTTTGATCCATGGTTCCTCTTAATCAAGCTTAGTATACTAATTTTTATGTATTTTGTTTTGTATTTGAGAAGCTCTTGGTGGTGAAGGACTTGAAAAAAGAAGCAAAATAAAGAGCTTTTGAGGATCTTCAAGAGGTAAGAGGGAGATCCATCTCACCAACCAAGTATGATGGTGAGAGATGGTCTTATATTTGATGGATGGTGAATCCATGTGAGGATTCATATCCATGGTCTTGTAATTTATTTGTGGGTGTTTATGTGTTTTAATTATTTGTCTATGCTTGATATGCTTTGCATGATTTTTTGGCTTTGATGGTATGCTTATATTATGCATGATGAGTATATGGCATGCTTATAGTATTTATGATGAAATATATATGTGTATGCCATGATGTGTTGATGGAAAGGAAATCAATTTTTGGCTTCAATGGCCAAGGAAAGGGCTACGGTTTTGATGCCCATAATTAGAGTTTCATGTTGAAATTTTTCAAGAACAAGGAAATTGATTTGTTTAAATGAAAATTATGAAGTGGAGAAAACGAATTTCCTTAGTTCTAAAGGCTATGAGGTTTTTGGGCAAGACACCTCAACATAGGTGTTTATAACTTAATATTTTCATGGAAGAATAAAATTGGATTGATTTGAAGAGTATAGAAAATAAACAAAGGGTTTGATTTTCAAGAGAATAAGAACACGGTTTTGAAGGACTTTTATTAATTTATTTTGTGTACAAAGATCCTAAGTATTTTTCTAAACATGAGTTTTAGACGAGATGGGCAAACGTTGATTTTAAAGATTTGCAAAGAAAGTGAAAAAGGATTTGCAAAGAAAGTGAAAAAGGATTTGTAAAGAAAGTAAAAATGAATTTGAATAAATGGGTTTGGTTTTTATGACCATCGGTATTTCGGTTTTGAAAACAAAGATTTTAATGGTTTTATTTGTGTAAAACCATATTGACTTAGAAGGAAAAATGTTTTGATGATTTCAATAGTCATGTCCATGTTTTTGAGGACTTGTATTTCCTTGATTTTTTTTTTGAAAACAAAGTGGAAATATAATTGATTTGGTATAAAGATTTTGGAAAGGGAATTAGAGCATTTTATCACTTGAGAAATCAAGTTTTTGTAAACAAAAATGTTTTCGAACTTCAATTTATTTTGAAGAAAATTGATTTTAGAATTGATTTGAGAAAAATAGAGAATATAATAATGATTTAATATTTTCTAACGTATAACTTATTTCACATTTTGGAGTACGTTAGGAAATTCTTAAAGTTTGAAACATTGATTTAAATCAATGGAAAAGTGATTTTGTGGGTTATATTTGAAAAAGAATTTCTTGAGTAAAAAACTGTGGAAAAAGATTTTCTTGAGTAAGAAAATATATTAAATGAAGTATAAAGTTACATTATTTTGAGAAAAGTTAAAAAGGAATTTTTGAAGGTTAAGAAATATTTTCTGTAATGAAATAGTGATGAAAAATGTTTTACGTATCTTAAAAATGATTTGAAATGTAGTAAAATATTTCTACACGATTTGAAATACATTGAAATATTTCTACGTGATTTGAATTGCGTTTAAATATTTTACGTGATTTGAACTATTGTTGAAAAATCACTACATAATTGAAAAGTAATAGAATATTTTTACGTGATTATGAAAATGACAGAAAATCGTTATGTGATTTGGAAAGTGTTTTAAATATTTTGAGAATGATGGAAAATGATTTACGCGACTTAAAAGAATGATTTTTAAGTTACGTGATTTTGAAACAGTAGAAAAATACTATGCGATTTGAGAAACGTATATTTTTACGCGATTGAGAAAAATGTTGAAAAATTAATACGTGATTTAAAAGTGCAACAGAAGAGTTGTAGCATTTTGAAAACGTAACAGAAATGTTACAAAATTTTGTAAACGTAACAGTAGTGTTACAGTATTGTGAAAACGTAATAAAAATGTTTTGGAATTTTAAAATGTAACAAAAGTGTTACGGTATTTTGAAAATGCAACAGAAGTGTTGTGGTATTGTGAAAACGTAACAGAAGTGTTACGGTATTGTGAAAATATAACTAAAATGTTTTGGAATTGTGAAAATGTAACAGAAATGTTACGCGGTTGTGAAAACACGACAAAAGTGTTTTATGATTATAAAAACATAATAACATGATGATTACTGTTGAACTAGTGTCCATACACTGTATGAGAAAATGACGAGTTTTGCCTGTGATTGTATTTGGTACATTTTACATGCATTGGAAAGATATGCCTATGATTGGTATTGGCGCATTATACATGCATTGGAAAAATATGTGTTGAGGCATATGATTAAATTGAACAAATGAAATTGAAAAGATTTGGCCCTTGTGGTTGGACTTGCACTGATATATTCGTGCATTGTATAAAGTATAGCTAATAAGCCATTTTGGCCCTTATGGTTGGACTTGCACTGATATATTCGTGCATTGTATAAAGTATAGCTAATAAGCTATTTTGGCCCTTGTGGTTGAAGAGGGAATGAGAATTGATAGTGACGTCTATGATGGATCTTGGGGACGTCAAGGCGCGGCGGTTGACCAGTGGATATCTGTCTGTGGGCTAAGGCTGGACCATATGCCACTTGGCGATGCAATCCGTTGCAACGCATTGACGATACCCAACAAGAACACGATTCTTTTCAACAACTGGAGATTGTCTTTGGGTTAAGACTGACAATTAACCAGAGCATTCTTCTGGAAATTGTGAAAACCTTCATGGAGTTGTTTTTGAAAAACTGAGTCTATGTGCGCATGCATGAATCTGAACATTTATATCTGTATGATATATTAATTGAGGAATATTGGCTATGACAACTGTTTTGAATACTTGGATTGATATATGATTGGATGATGATAGTTGATTAATATTGAATATATTATTGGAAGTCTGGTATGATATCCCTATATGATATTGTTGTTTGTGTTATCTCTATGCTGCCATGTTGGTATTGGTGTAGGTGATCTCACCTCTTTGTTATGTTGTCTTGCTGTGTCTGTATTGTTAAAATTAAATAGTAGAAGAAATGAGTTGTCTTAGACATACCGGGAGATAGATATTCTGAGTTCGGAGACAACATCAGAGAATGACCATTCCAGAGTCGATAGCGTGCAGTGTTGACAAGGAACAGATGTCTGATGCATCAAGAGGAATACAAAAAGAAATAAGTATGTTAAGTTTTCTCGTTAGTGTTATACCGTGCTATTAAGTAGGACCCGTCATAGGGTTTGCTACTGTAAAAAAAGAGTCTGTTAGTTTTATATTTCTTGAATAATTGTTAAATATTAAGTGGTATTTGTTATATGATTTAAAATCAGTTAAATCTATTTTTCCATATTACTTATAAATTTCAGTAAGTTTATGTTTCAGTAAGAAAGAAATTTTAAAACTCACATTTTATAACTCAAACCTTTTATGAACTTCTTTTCAGATTTTGAGTCGGGAGTCAGACATGTGATACCCTAGGGATGGTGTTACAGTGGATGGTGAATCCATGTGAGGATTCATATCCATGGTTATATAATTATTTGTGGGTGCTTATGTGTTTATGTGATTTATGTGCTTAGCATGGATTATTTATGCTTGCATGCTTAGTATAATGTTTATTTGCTTTTATGGTATGCTTGAAATATAATATGTTGATTATATGTGATGTATGCCATAAAAATTGTTGGAAAGAAAAACAATTTTTGGTTCCAAAGAGCATAAGGATTTCGGCCTCAACACCTCAAAATAGGTGTTCACAAATTAATATTTTCATGAATGGTAAAATTGGATGTTTAGAAAAGCAAGGAAAATAAACTAAAGGTTTGTTTTCAAGGAATAAGTGCTCACGGTTTTTATGAGGAATTTTAATGGTTTTGTTTGCGTAAAACCATGAATGGAACTTAGATGATTTAGAAGGAAAAATATAAGAATGGTTTCAATGGCCATGTCTGTAACACCCCAAATTTCCTAAATAGTTGGCAGTAATTTTGACAGTTAACAGAATTCTACTGTTTAATAATTTCTGTGTATTGTAAAATTATTTTGAGTATTCCGTCAGCGTATTTGATCATTTTGTGTGATTTACTCCATGTCAGGAAAATAATAATTTTTGGGTGGGGGAAAATTTTACGTAATTTAATTATTACTATTAAGCCTTAATTATTTTACTTAATTTGATTTAATATTTGTGAGTTTTCTAATTTTTGTGATTTTGTGGATGATTATTGTAACACCCTTGTGGGGATGTCACATTTCAAAGAAAATAAAAGAAAGATAAATAAAATCTACCCAAGTTGTAAAACATTTGTTACATAATAATACAGCTTGTAAAATTCTTCCTGTTAAACAGAATATTATTAAATAAAATAACGCGGAAAACATAAAACCAACATAATAACATCACACATAATATACATAGAGTTTTGGTCATAAGTTATACAAATAATTTACAACTAAAATATTTAGATAGAAATAATAAACAAAAGCAATAACAGTCAATATATACAAATGCAGACGCGTCCAAGTACACATCATAAACATTTAATCCTCTGAAGGATCACTCTCAGGAAGATCATCAGAAGATAAATATCCAGAATGCCTCGACTCTCGGCGGAAACGAGACCGCGCAGTCGACACGCTGCTAATCTCACTAGGCGCGGTGAACATACCACCCCAATAACGCCTAAGAGATAACGGCATCTCCAAATGCAAAAACATAGTAGTCGTCATGACTGGTTCTCCATCAAACTCATTACGTAGGGACACAGTCAACCACCCCACGTAAGTCACCGAATCTCTGTCTTCACGCAGATGCCAGGCTATCGATCCACCATGAAACTCTAGTCGTACAAAACCCAGAAATCCTGGCACCGCCATACCCAAGTAATCAATCCAATGGATATGGATGATCAGACGGTTCTTGATCGTAGAATTGATCTTCGGCTAGCTGATCTTCCTTTTCCTCAGGGTACACACTCTCAAGAGGCTGTTCCTCTTCCTCAAACTCTTTTACCACATGAATTAAAATAAACAAATAACACATACAACAAAGAGGTAACACAATCCATATCACCACAAACATGGTAAAGTAAGAAAACGACAATACAACAGATATAACATTTTATACTATATAGCAGTTTAAAATAACAATAAATAACATACAAGATCATATAGGTGAAATGTAACACAGAATACAATGTAACAACACATAGTGATACGGATAGATAAAATAACATAGATAAAAATGGTATAGATAAAGAATGTTATAGATAATTAGCATTAAAATGTATGAGATAAAAATATATGAGATAAAAACATATGAGATAAAAATATATCGATGTGACTTAACCTACTCCATGGAGCTAAAGAAGAACACAGACATCAGAGAAAACGACCGCAAAATCTATTAGTACCGTCGACTGCCCAAAAAAAACCATTGCGCTGTCACACGTTGCGTCTATGGCCCACTAAAATAGCATAGTGGTGTAGCACACTGTCATACGTCGTGTCACTACGGGCTTGCACTAATAAACTTCACAAGATCTTGATTAAGTATAGTGCTTGTCGAGTCCATTAGTGTGTTGCTAGTCACCACGGCCCAGAGGAGCGACCAACTGTCCATATATGGAATTCTGCACACTAACATCTCCAAGTTCATTCAATTTGAACCGCACTACGCCTATCACACCGACAACACGATGTTCACCTCGTCAATCAAATCGCCAAAATTGGCATACTCAATATATGAGAAAAAAAAATTCCAAATGTATACATTACGCACCCACCTGGCAATACTGCAACAAAATTACAAAATGCCCTCACTGGCAAATCATATAAAAAAAGACAGTACGCACCCACCTGGCAATACTGTTTCACAATCTGTCCAGGTCCACCACTTTGGCCCGACAGTAAAAATTTACTGTTTTCGTCAATCGCGTAGAAATTTTATCACATTTTCAAAATCCCATCGCTTTTACAAACATTTTTAAATCGCGTAAATATATTTTGCTGTTTTGCAAATCGCGTAGGATTTTTAATACGTTTTCTCAATCGCGTAAGGTTTTTAAATCATTTTCTTGCCTGAATTCCTTAAAAATTACTGTTTAAATAAACAGAAATAATATTTAGTACATTTAAATTACGTAGAATATTTTTCATACCGTATACTGTCGTTTGGGCATTTTTCTTATCTTATTTGTCCATTTTTAATGAAAAATTGACAGTATTTTGTTTAGAAAATTATAATAATGGTTTCCTAATTTTTTCGTAAAAATTTTGTTTACTAAATTTTTAACCGTGTAACTTAATCCTTTTGAAAACCACTAACATGCTTCAAAATATAAGATGAGCCATATGTTAGAAATTTACAAAAGTTACTGTATTTCATTCCTAATAATAAAATCATTAGTTTTAATTACTTAAACTTAATTCTAATCAATTTGTTTCTTCAAAACTCATTGTAGAAAATTTCTTTTTAACATATATTACATCTCTTTGATTGAAACTAGTTTGGAATTGATTTTAGAAATCATGGATACTTGGTTTGGCATGTTGGCCGAAATATATATACTTGTACTATTTGATCTCTAAATTCATTTTCTTTGATCTAAACAATTTTATATCTCATTAATTTTCCTTGGTTAATTAAATCACACTTAATAAAAAATATGAGAACATTTTGGTTCTCCATTTTGGTTAATGGTCGTGAGCCTCATTGGTGTGTTCTTTGGAACACTCATGCAAACCTTGGCATGTTGTTCACATCCTATAATATATCATGCATTTCTAACACATACAAATTATCAAAGCTTGTAGACATGCAATTCAAAGCTTGTAGACATGCAACTTCATACATATTATTACAAACATCAAATAGGAAAGCTACTAACAATCACACAAATAAGCTACTAACAATCACAAAAATGAATCCTTATGGATTCTACAATCACAAACAATCAATCTCCATCTTCTTACCACCACCCAAGGATGATAAGATTAGTCTTCCTCTTACCTTAAATGAAGACAAAATATTCTTTCACTCCTTTCCTAGGGTTTCAGTTTTCCTCCTTCAAAACCTAACAAGCTTAAACAAAATTCTACAAGTTACTAACATTAAAGAGAGCTTAAACCATGGATAAATCATGGCTTAGAACTTTGAAAAAGAGTTTAGAAATGGAAAACAAGAAATTTCACCTTCTAGGTAAAATCTCCCAAGTAGGTTTTCAAGCTTCAAATGAAGGATTTTGCAAGAACTCTCAACTAGAGATGTTCTTAGGATTGTGTTTAGGTTTAGAAAACTTGGTTGGATAAATTTTTGAGTGATTGGATAGTAAACAAGAGTGTTTGGCCGAATAGAGCTTCAAGAAAGCTTCAATGCAGTTTAGGGTTTTTGGAAGAGAGAGAAGAGAAAAATGCATGAAAGTGAAATGATTTTTGGTCCTCCAAAGGCCAAATGGCCGTAGACTTCAAGCCATGCAAGGTGTCCATTGGCTTGGCTTCATCCTAGCCTTAGGATAGATCAAAGGTCAAGATTAAAACTTGGTTAGCAAGCTTAGCTCTCATTGGTTGATTCTAGCATTGTCACTAACCTAGTCATCATGCTTAGTCACTAATTAGCCTAGTCATTAAGCTTAGTCACCATGTTCTTGAAAGTTCTACTACTAATGATGTTTAATTAAGCTACTAAGTTAACTGTTTTAACTAAACGTGAGTCCCACAAAACACTTCCGGGTCCACTGTCATTTTATTTGTACTGACTAATAAAATAATATTATAATAATACAAAATTATTTTATTTGACAGTTAAATCCTAAAAATTAAAAGATTAACAACAGTGTCATTCAGAATCGGGTTTAGTAAGATCCCCCAGTTCTGAATAATTAAAATAAGATTTCCCCGGCCCGAAAAATATTATTTTCCTGTCCGGAGCAAATCACACAAAAAGTCCAAATAAAATCACAGACAGTAATATTAAACACTGTATCATATAGAAAAATTAAAAACAGTACATTCGGGACGTAATGGTCATTTATTCATTTTTCCCCATGACGAAGCAAATCATCCAAAACGTTCAAATAAAATTACAGACAGTAAAATATCCCAGTATTTCACAAAAAAAATTTAAAACAGTAGTTTGAGAAAATTTTTATTTTACGGTCTCAAAGCAAAATATTCAAAATGACCAAAGAAAATCATAGCCTGTAATATATATTTGTATTTCATACAGAAAAACAAGAAACAGTAAAATAGGGACACAACAGTTGTTTACACAAAAGTTTGAAAAATAGCAAACAGGACATTCGGAATATTTTTCCAAAAATTGGGGTGTTACAACTCTCCCCAACAAATAAAAATTTCGTCCTCGAAATTCGCTGTTCCTCAAAACAAATGAGGATATTGATCCCTCATTTTATCTTCCAGCTCCCAGGTAGCATTACCCGTCACATCATTCCATATGACCTTCACCAGCTCGATCATCTTCCCTCGAAGCTGCTTTACCTTTCTGTCCTCTATTCTAACAGGTTGTCTCTTAAGTCAGATTCTCCTTCAGTTGTACCTCATCTGGTTGTATAACATGCGTCGGATCCGGTACATATTTTCGTAACTGAGATACATGAAATACATCATGCAGATTTGATAGAAAAGGCGGCAAAGCAATCTGATAAGCTACAGGACCTATACGTCGAATAATCTGATACGATCCAATAAACTTAGGAGTAAGCTTCTTAGATTTAATAACTCTTCCGACACCAGTCGTAGGAGTCACTCTTAAAAACACATGTTCACCCTCCTCGAATTCAAGAGGTCGCCTTCATCTATCCGCATAACTTTTCTGTCTGCTTTGCGTCGTCTTCATCTTTTCTTGTATCATTTTTACTTTTTCCGTAGTCTGTTGTACAAGATCTGTTCCAATAGTCATATTTTCCCCATCTTCATACTAACACAATGGTATTCGACAACGCCTTCCATATAACGCCTCATAGGGTGCCATCCCTATACTTGTGTGAAAACTGTTGTTGTAGGTGAATTCTATCAAAGATAAAAATTCATCCCAACTTCCTCGTTGTTCCAAAACACAAGCACGCAACAGGTCTTCCAAAGACTGTATAGTTCTCTTTGTCTGAACTCAGTCGCAACTTAGTTCCCATTGCTTCTTGTAAACTTCGCCAGAACCTTGACGTAAACCGCGGATCTCTGTCAGAAACTATACATGTAGGCACACCATGCAGTCTGACAATCTCTCCGATGTACAACTGGGTTAATCTTTCCAACGAATACTTGATATTGATTGGTAAGAAATGAGCCGACTTCGTAAGTCTATCGACTATAACCCATATCGAATCATGACCTTTCCTTGTCTTCGGCAATCCAGTAACAAAATCCATAGAGATACTATCCCACTTCCACTCTGGAATAGATAACGGTTGCAACATTCCAGCGGGTCTCTGATGTTCCACTTTCGCTTTCTGACAAACCAGACAAGACTCCACATATTCTGCTATGTCTCTTTTCATCCTTGGCCACCAAAACAACCTTTTCAAGTCTTGGTACATTTTGGTCATCCTCGGATGTAAACTCAGGTCACTAGTATGAGCTTCATCTAGGATCGACTTCTTCAATTCAGAATCATCAGGCATACAAATTCTTCCCTTAAACCTTAAGATTCCATCTGCTCCTTCCTCTACCGTCGCCTTATGACCTTGCTTTAACAATTCCCTCTCATTTTGTAAAAACACGTCTTCCTTTTGTTTATCTCGGACTACATCAAGAAATTCATTTATGATCACGACCTTATATAGGCGAACTCTTTCAGGTAGAAACTCCACTGACAACCATAAATCTTGGAACTTGTTAATCAATTCCTCCTCCTTTATCATCATTGCCGAGACACTAAGCACCTTTCTACTTAAGGCATCAGCTACCACATTAGCCTTTCCTGGGTGGTATTGGAGTTGAAAATCATAATCCTTTAAGAATTCCAACCATCGCCTCTGCGTCATATTCAATTCTTTCTGATCAAACAAGTACTTTAGACTCTTGTGATCCCTAAAGACATTGAATATTGCTCCATACAGAAAATGCCTCCACACTTTCAGAGCAAAAACCACCGCAGCCAATTCCAAATCATGCGTTGGATAATTCCTCTCATGAACCTTCAATTGTCGAGAAGCATATGCCACCACATTCCGGTTTTGCATCAACACGCATCCTAACCCTTGGTAAGAAGCGTCATAGTGCACATCAAAAGTTCCCTTAGAATCTGGCAAAATCAACACCGGTGCAGTTGTTAACCTCCTCTTCAATTCTTGGAAACTGGCTTCATGTTCTTCTGTCCACTCAAAAGCTTGACTTTTCCTCGTAAGCTGTGTAAGCGGTCCAACAATCTTGGAAAAACCCTCAATAAACCTCTGGTAATATCTAGCAAGTCTAACAAAACTTCGAACTTCTGTCACCGTCTTAGGTCTTTCCCACTGTAAAACAGTCTCCACTTTCGATGGGTCTACTGCAATACCTTCTTTCGAAATTACGTGACCTAGAAATTTGACTTCTTCCAACCAGAACTCACACTTGGCCAATTTCGCATATAGCTGCTTTTCCTTCAAAATCTGAAGAACAATACCGAGATGTTCAGCATGCTCTTCCTTAGATTGAGAATATATTAGAATGTCATCGATAAAGACAACGACAAATCTGTCTAGATACGGACGAAAAATCA
The DNA here is from genome assembly GCA_029884605.1 of Ormosia emarginata. Classification (NCBI taxonomy): domain Eukaryota; kingdom Viridiplantae; phylum Streptophyta; class Magnoliopsida; order Fabales; family Fabaceae; genus Ormosia; species Ormosia emarginata. The sequence goes on along the minus strand of JAQQTP010000074.1, from coordinate 15,864,276 downwards.
TGTTCATATAGTCCATAAATATGACAGGAGCATTTGTCACCCCGAATGGCATCACCTGATACTCATAATGTCCATAACGAGTTCGAAAAGCTATTTTTGGTACATCTTCCCCCTTAACACGAATCTGGTGATAACCCGATCTCAGATCTATCTTTGAAAATACCACTGCTCCCTTCAACTGATCCATCAGGTCGTCAATTCTTAGAAGCAGATATTTATTCTTGATAGTCACCTTGTTTAGCTAACGATAATCCACACAAAGTCGAGAAGTTCCGTCCTTCTTCTTAACCAAAAGCACTGGTGCTCCCCATGGTGAAACACTAGGTCGCACAAACTGTTTCTCCAACAGTTCCACCAATTGCTCTTTCAACTCTACCAACTCTGCTGGCGACATACGATAAGGTGCAATTGAGATAGGACCTGCTGCTGGTACTAAATCAATTGAAAACTCGATCTCCCTCTCAGGTGGCAAACCAGGTACGTCACCAGGAAAAACCTCTGGAAACTCGTTGACAACAGGAATAGTATTCACATCCTTCTCATTCTTAACTTCTAGAGAAGACAATACCATATATCCTTGCGCTCCCTCTCTTAATAAAGACTTGACCTTAACAGCAGTCAAGAATCCAGACTTTTCTTCCTTAGGAAAAACTATGGTTTTGCTTGCACAATCTATAAGGATATGGTTAGAAGATAACCAATCCATCCCTAATATCACATCTATCCCAACAAGAGGCAAACAAATCAAATTGACCAAGAACTTACAGTCCTTCACAACAATAAGACAATCCAAACATATCTTTGATGCAATTACAGGTTTAGCAGTTGGCGTAGAAACACTCAACTTAACATTCAAAGAAGACACAGGCAACTTCAATCTTTCCACACAATCATATGCAATAAATGAATGTGTAGCACCAGAGTCATATAACACTGTCAGAAGATTACCTTCGATAGCACCTTCTCCCTGAATAAGATCATCAGATTGAGAAATTTCTGTTCCAGTCATAGTATATACTCGCCCTCCAGATCTTGGTTGAACACTTTCCGACCTCGGCTGAGTAGCACGAACATTTCTCATAGCTGGCTTTCTCTCTGGCTGAGTACAATCTTTAGATACATGTCCAGGCTGTTTGCAATTAAAACAAACCATTCCTTTGATAGGACATTCACTAGAAAGATGGCCCTTCTTTCCACACTTAAAACATGTTGGCGTAAACGCCATTCTTTGTCCAACTCCACTACCACTTGTACTTCCCCCAACTGGTGGTCGTTGAGATTGATTCCCTGGTGGTCTAGAATACGGCTTACGCTGAAACCGATTCGTATTACTACCTCCACCTCTCTGAAACCTTGTTGGCCCAAAGTTACAGTTCCTCTGATCTCATGACGGCTCTAACTCTTCAAGTCGCACACAAGCATCAACTAAAGCATGAAACTGATTCATCCTTAAGGATATCACCCCTCGCTTCAGTTCCACTCTCAACCTCGATTCAAACTTCTGACATCTCCATGTATCATCTGGTCGAGTTTGAGCATAATCCGAGAATTGAGACAAATTCTCAAATTTTGTAGCATACTCATTCACCGTCATATTACCCTGACGCAAACCAAGAAATTCCATCTCTTTGGCATGTCGAGCGCTTGTAGGAAAATACTTTCCCAGAAAAGCATCAGAAAATACTTCCCATGTAATTTCTGTTCCTTCAGCCTGCAACAATCGGCGAGTTCCTCTCCACCAATGTTCTCCATCTCCCCTTAACATAAAGGCTGCATAAATTACCTTCTTCTCGTCAGTGCATCTCATTCCTTCAAAAATTCTCTCCAAGTCCTGTATCCATTGACTTGCTTTTTCAGGGTCAATCTCGCCTCTAAACTGTGGCGGATTGTGGCGCCTAAATTCAGATAAATTTAGGGCATCAGCAGTAGCATCTTGCTGTTGAGCTGCTCTCAAATTCTGCTGCGTAATTACTTCAGCCATCCGCTGCATAGCTTCAGCAGCCGCAATCATTGGGTCCACTTCCCGATTAACATTCGTACGTCCTCTGCCTCTACCAGACATCTTCTTTCTTCACACATAATAAAACAAAGTCAGATACATCCTTTCGGAAGTAAATCACAGAGAATCACACAGCATAAACAAAAACAGACCCAACCACAACCCCAAAAGACTCTAACTTGGGCTCTGATACCAACTAATGTAACACCCTTGTGGGGATGTCACATTTAAAAGAAAATAAAAGAAAGATAAATAAAATCTACCAAAGTTGTAAAACATTTGTTACATAATAATACAGCTTGTAAAATTCTTCCTGTTAAATAGAATATTATTAAATAAAACAACGCGAAAAATATAAAACCAACATAATAACATCACACATAATATACATAGAGTTTTGGTCATAAGTTATACAAATAATTTACAACTAAAATATTTAGACAGAAATAATAAACAAAAGCAATAACAGTCAATATATACAAACGCAGACGCGCCCAAGTACACATGCAGATGCCAGGCTATCGATCCACCATGAAACTCTAGTCGTACAAAACCCAGAAATCCTGGCACCGCCATACCCAAGTAATCAATCCAATGGATATGGATGATCAGACGGTTCTTGATCGTAGAACTGATCTTCGGCTAGCTGATCTTCCTTTTCCTCAGGGTACACACTCTCAAGAGGCTGTTCCTCTTCCTCAAACTCTTTTACCACATGAATTAAAATAAACAAATAACACATACAACAAAGAGGTAACACAATCCATATCACCACAAACATGGTAAAGTAAGAAAACGACAATACAACAGATATAACATTTTATACTATATAGCAGTTTAAAATAACAATAAATAACATACAAGATCATATAGGTGAAATGTAACACAGAATACAATGTAACAACACATAGTGATACGGATAGATAAAATAACATAGATAAAAATGGTACAGATAAAGAATGTTATAGATAAATAACATTAAAATATATGAGATAAAAATATATGAGATAAAAACATATGAGATAAAAATATATGAGATAAAAACATATGAGATAAAAATATATGAGATGTGACTTAACCCTACTCCATGGAGCTAAAGAAGAACACAGACATCAGAGAGAACGACCGCAAAATCTATTAGTACCGTCGACTGCCCAAAAAAAACCATTGCGCTGTCACACGTTGCGTCTATGGCCCACTAAAATAGCATAGTGGTGTAGCACACTGTCATACGTCGTGTCACTACGGGCTTGCACTAATAGACTTCACAAGATCTTGATTAAGACTTCACTGTCATATATGGAATTCTGCACACTAACATCTCCAAGTTCATTCAATTTGAACCGCACTACGCCTATCACACCGACAACACGATGTTGTTCACCTCGTCAATCAAATCGCCAAAATTGGCATACTCAATATATGAGAAAAAAAAATTCCAAATGTATACAGTACGCACCCACCTGGCAATACTACAACAAAATTACAAAAATGCCCTCACTGGCAAATCATATAAAAAAAGACAGTACGCACCCACCTGGCAATACTGTTTCACAATCTGTCCAGGTCCACCACTTTGGCCCGACAGTAAAAATTTACTGTTTTCGTCAATCGCGTAGAAATTTTATCGCATTTTCAAAATCCCATCGCTTTTACAAACATTTTTAAATCGCGTAAATATATTTTGCTGTTTTGCAAATCGCGTAGGATTTTTAATACGTTTTCTCAATCGCGTAAGGTTTTTAAATCATTTTCTTGCCTGAATTCCTTAAAAATTACTTGTTTAAATAAACGAAATAATATTTAGTACATTTAAATTACGTAGAATATTTTTCATACCGTATACTGTCGTTTGGGCATTTTTCTTATCTTATTTGTCCATTTTTAATGAAAAATTGACAGTATTTTGTTTAGAAAATTATAATAATGGTTTCCTAATTTTTTCGTAAAAATTTTGTTTACTAAATTTTTAACCGTGTAACTTAATCTTTTTGAAAACCACTAACATGCTTCAAAATATAAGATGAGCCATATGTTAGAAATTTACAAAAGTTACTGTATTTCATTCCTAATAATAAAATCATTAGTTTTAATTACTTAAACTTAATTCTAATCAATTTGTTTCTTCAAAACTCATTGTAGAAAATTTCTTTTTAACATATATTACATCTCTTTGATTGAAACTAGTTTGGAATTGATTTTAGAAATCATGGATACTTGGTTTGGCATGTTGGCCGAAATATATATACTTGTACTATTTGATCTCTAAATTCATTTTCTTTGATCTAAACAATTTTATATCTCATTAATTTTTCTAGGTTAATTAAATCTCACTTAATAAAAAATATGAGAACATTTTGGTTCTCCATTTTGGTTAATGGCCGTGAGCCTCATTGGTGTGTTCTTTGGAACACTCATGCAAACCTTGGCATGTTGTTCACATCCTATAATTTATCATGCATTTCTAACACATACAAATTATCAAAGCTTGTAGACATGCATGACTTCATACATATTATTACAAACATCAAATAGGAAAGCTACTAACAATCACACAAATAAGCTACTAACAATCACAAAAATGAATCCTTATGGATTCTACAATCACAAACAATCAATCTCCATCTTCTTACCACCACCTAAGGATGATAAGATTAGTCTTCCTCTTACCTTAAATGAAGACAAAATATTCTTTCACTCCTTTCCTAGGGTTTCGGTTTTCCTCCTTCAAAACCTAGCAAGCTTAAACAAAATTCTACAAGTTACTAACATTAAAGAGAGCTTAAACCATGGATAAATCATGGCTTAGAACTTTGAAAAAGAGTTTAGAAATGGAAAACAAGAAATTTCACCTTCTAGGTAAAATCTCCCAAGTAGGTTTTCAAGCTTCAAATGAAGGATTTTGCAAGAACTCTCAACTAGAGATGTTCTTAGGATTGTGTTTAGGTTTAGAAAACTTGGTTGGATAAATTTTTGAGTGATTGGATAGTAAACAAGAGTGTTTGGCCGAATAGAGCTTCAAGAAAGCTTCAATGGAGTTTAGGGTTTTTGGAAGAGAGAGAAGAGAGAAAATACATGAAAGTGAAATGATTTTTGGTCCTCCAAAGGCCAAATGGCCGTAGACTTCAAGCCATGCAAGGTGTCCATTGGCTTGGCTTCATCCTAGCCTTAGGATAGATCAAAGGTCAAGATTAAAACTTAGTTAGCAAGCTTAACTCTCATTGGTTGATTCTAGCATTGTCACTAACCTAGTCATCATGCTTAGTCACTAATTAGCCTAGTCATTAAGCTTAGTCTCCATGTTCTTGAAAGTTCTACTACTAATGATGTTTAATTAAGCTACTAAGTTAACTGTTTTAACTAAACGTGGGTCCCGCAAAACACTTCCGTGTCCACTGTCATTTTATTTGTACTGACTAATAAAATAATATTATAACAATACAAAATTATTTTATTTGACAGTTAAATCCTAAAAATTAAAAGATTAACAACAAAAGATCATTCGAGAATCGGGTTTAGTAAGATCCCCAGTTCTGAATAATTGAAATAAGATTTCCCCGGCCCGGAAAATATTATTTTCTTGTCCCGGAGCAAATCACACAAAAAGTCCAAATTAAATCACAAATAGTAATATTAAACATTGTATCATATAGAAAAATTAAAAAAGTACATTTGGGACGTAATGGTCATTTTTCCATTTTTCCCCACGACGAAGCAAATCATCCAAAACGTTCAAATAAAATTACAGACAGTAAAATATCCCAGTATTTCACACAAAAAAATTTAAAACAGTAGTTTGAGAAAATTTTTATTTTACGGTCTCGAAGCAAAATATTCAAAATGACCAAAGAAAATCGTAGCCTTTAATATATATTTGTATTTCATACATAAAAATAAGAAACAGTAAAATAGGGACACAACAGTCGTTTACACAAAAGTTTGAAAAACAGCAAACAGGACATTCGGAATATTTTTCCAAAAATTGGGGTGTTACAATTATGAAATTTTTATATTTCTCTGATTGTTTTTGGACTGTTTGTGGGCCCAAGTGGCCTTACGTGGGCCCAGGTGGGTCCCACAAAGTGAAAAATTTTTGACGCATAGAAAGACAAATCCTTTTTGTCTTCATTTAAGGTAAGAGGAAGACAAATCTTATCACCTATGGATGGTGGTAAGAAGATGGAGTTGATTTTGTGATTGTAGAATCCATAAGGATTCATGTTTGTGCTTGTTAGTAGCTTATTTGATGTGGTTGTGTATTTGTTAGTAGCTTTCCTATTTGTTGTTTGTAATAGTTTGCATGTCTACAAGCTTTAATTTGCATGTCTACAAGCTTTGATAATATTGCATGTGTTAGAATTGCATGATAAAGTATAGAATTGCATGATAATGTATAGGATGTGAATAACATGTCAAGGAAATGCATGTGTGTTCCAAAGAACACTACACCAAGGCTCACGACCTTTAACCAAATGGGGAACCAAAATGTTCTCTTAATTTTCTTATAAGGTAATTTGATTAACCTAGGAAATTAGCAAGATATTAAGTTGTTTAGATCATGAAAAATGAATTTAGAAATCAAATGGTAAAACTTAGTATTTTGGGCCAACATGCCTAAAATGAATGTGTTGATTTCAAAAACCATTTTCTAAAAATGATGACTAAATGAATTTAGACAATACAATAAATTTGATAGGTATTTAGAAGATGGAAAATAATTTAGAAATCAAATGCAAAGGGTTTATGAAATTGACCAACATGCCAAACTAGGTATTCTTGATTTCTAAAATCAATTCCAAACCATTTTTACTTATAAAGATGCAATATATGTTAAAAAGAAATTTTCTAAAATGAGTTTTAAAGAAATCAATTCATTAGAATTAATCTAAGGAATTAAAATCAAAAATTTTATTGTTATAAAGAAAATATAGTAATCTTTAAAGAATTTCTAACATATGGCTCATGCTATATTTTGAAGCATGTTAGGAATTTTAAAAGATTAAATTATCCGGTTTAATTAAATAAACGAGTTTTTACGAAAAAATTAGGAAACCACTATTATTAAAATTATAAACAAAATATCTTGTCAATTTTTAGTAAAAATGGACAAATAAGGTAGAAAAGATGTCCAAAAGACAAGATATACGGTATGAAAATATTTTACGTAGTTTAAACGTACTATTTATTATTTCGTTTATTTAAACAGTAATTTTTAAGGTATTCGAACAAGAAAACGATTTAAAAATCTTACGCGATTGAGAAATTGTGTTTAAAACTCTACGTGATTTTGAAAACAGAAAAATATGTTTCTGCGATTTCAAAACGTTTATAAAAATGACAAAATTGTGAAAACGCGATAAAATTTTTACGCGATTAATCGAAACGATATTTTTATGAAGTTTCTGTATATTTTTCTGCTGTCGGGCTAAGAGGTGAACCCGTACAGGCTTTGGAACAGTATTTGTCCGGTGGGACTTACTCGTATGTTTATCTTTGAGGATATGTTTTCTCAAGGGTATTTTGGTAATATGCCAATTTTTGGTGTTTTGGTTGACGAGACGAATCACATCGTGTTGTCGATGCGATAAACGTAGTGTGGTTCATTGTTCTAATGAACTTGGAGACTTTAGTGTACGGGATCCCATATATGGACAGTTGGTAGCTCCGTGGCCGTGGTAAACCGATAGCACACTAATGGACTCGACACGCACTATATTTACTCGAGGTTTGTAAAGTCTAGTAGTACATTGCCTATAGTGCCACAACGGAGACCGTGAACTATACTACGCTGGATGGTGGATTCCCGTGTCGTGGGCTATTGACGCAACGTGTGACAAATAGCGATAGTTGGTTGGGCGGCCGTGGTACTAATAGATTTTGCAAGTCATTCTCTCGATATCTGTTTGTGTTTAGCTCCATGGAGTAGGATCGTGTCTTAGTGTATATGATTATATCTTGGATATTATTCTATTTTCTCTATTTATCTTTATCCGGTAATTATTATGATGGTTGTCTATTTCTTATTTTATTCTATCCGTGATATTGTCTTATCCGTGTTTTTTATCTGTTATATCTGTGATGTTATGTAATGTTATGATATCTAAACTTTACTCTATTCTCGTTATTATTATTGTTATAGCTTTTCGTATTGCATGAACTGTATACATGTTGTTTGTCGTCTTCTTATTGGCCATGTTTATGGTGATTTTAGATTGTCTTACCTCTTCGTTGTATGTATTTCTGTATATTTATTTTACGCGGTAAAGACTTTGAGGAAGAGGACCAGCCTCTTGAGATCCTGTACCCCGAGGAGGAGGAGGAGGAGGAGGAGGAGGAGGAAGATCAGCAAATCGACGACCAGTTTTACGATCAAGAACCATCTGATCATCCATATCCATTGGATTGATTAGTTTTGGTATGGCAGTGCCTGGATTTTTGGGGTTCGTGACTCTCGAGTTTCACGGTGGATCGCTAGCATGGCACATGAGAGGAGATAGAGACTTCGTGACGTATGCGGGACGGATGACTGTGACCTTACGTCAACAGTTTGATGGAGAGCCAGTTATGACTACTACTGTATTTTTACATTTAGAGTTACCCTTATCTCTTAGGCGATATTTTGGTGGCATGACCACGGAGCCTAGTGAGATAAGTATCGTATCGACTGTGCGATCACGTTATCGCCGAGTGTCGAGACATCCGGGATATTTGTCTCCTGATGATCATTTTCATGTTGAGAGTGATCCTTCAGAGGATTAAATATGCATGATGTTTTTTTTGGGCGCGTCTGTGTATGTATGTATATATTGACTCTTTTATTGTCTTTCTTTAATGTTTCCGTTTACATATTTGTACTTTTAGTTGTAAATTATTTGTATAACTTATAACTTGGATCATATGTATATTATAAGTAATGTTGTTTTGTTTTGTTTTTTTTTTTTTATTTGCTATTTCCGCATATTTTATTTAAGAATATTCTGTTTAACAGGAATTATTTTACAACCCGTAATAGTATGTAACAAATGTTTTACAACTTGGGTAGATTTTATTTCTCTTTCTTTTATTTTCTTTTATGTGTGACATCCTCCAAAGGGGTGTTACATTAGGATTGCCTAAAATGGTGGCTAACTATGATGGTCACTTATTGAATGCATAAGGAGAAGCAAGGAAGAGGGGGGGATGGTTTTGGTGAGGTTTAATGCATAGCAAAGTTGAAGACCACCATTATTACTCATTCTTGATCATTCTTGATCATTCCAAAGCCTAAGCTCTTCAAAAATTTCTCTCCATCTCTTCTCCAAGCAGGTTTCGGCCAAGCACCCTAGAATTACCCTCCATCACTCAAAAATTTTATTCAACCTAGTTTATTGAATCCTTACCTTATTTTAAGAACATCTCTAGTTATGAGTTTTCACAAAATCATTCATCTTGAGCTTCAAATCCAAGCTTCAAGTTTCTATCATAAAGGGTAAAGGTCTTATCTCTTCACCTAAACTTCAAGTTTTAATTTTCTAAGCCATGCTTGAACCATGGTTTACCTATTTCTACACTTGTTATTCATTTTAACATTTGTTTATGATTTTTAGGGATTTTTCCATGGAGCTCCACGAAATTGGTAGGAAGGAAAACCAAGTGTTTTCACTTCATTCTTTATCTTAACCAAGTCTAAGAAGTCTTCCTTTCACAAAAATCAAAAACTTTATCCTTGATCTTCAAGAGGAACCATTCGGCCATACCACCCAAAATCACCCTCCAATGTCTTTTAATTTCATCTAACTATAGATGTTGAATCTATATGATATTCTAAGCAACTTCTATGTTGGAGACTTTATCTAAATCATCCATCTTCAACCTTGTTCTTCAAGCTAAAGATTGAAGCTTTATTGGTGAAGTTTGTTAATCTTCACTTTTCTTTTGATTTTCAAGGTTTTGACCATGATTCATATCCATGGTTTTCTTATTCATGTCTTATATATATTAATTATGTGTGTATTTTGTTTTGTATTTGAGAAGCCCTTGGTGGTGAAGGACTTGGAAAAAGAAGCAAAACAAGGAGCTTTTTGAGGATCTTCAAGAGGTAAGAGGGAGATCATTCTCACCAACCAAGTATGGTGGTGAGAGATGGTTTTGTATTTGATGGATGGTGAATCCATGTGAGGATTCATATCCAAGGTCATGTAATTATTTGTGGGTGTTTATGTGTTTGATTTATTTGTTCATGCTTTGTATGATTTGCATGATTTATTGCTTTTGATTATGGCATGCTTGTGGTATTTATGATGAAATATGCATATGTATGCCATGATTTGATGATGAAAAGGAAAACAATTTTGGTTCCAAAGAACCATAGAGGCACACGGCCTCAAGGGTGATTTTTGAGTAAAAAGATTCTAAGTATTTTACAAATCATGAATTTTAAATGAAAAGAGCAATGAGTTGTTGATTTTAAGGATTTGCAAAGAAAGTGAACATGAAAATGAACAAATGAATGGGTTTTAAGGACAATGAGTCTCATGGTTTTTGTGAAGAATTTTTAATGGTTTTGTTTGTGTAAAACGATATTGACTAGAAGGAAAAATATTTGATGGTTTCAATGGCCAAGTACCACAGTTTTGAAGGCTTGTGAATGCCTTGATTTTATGAAACAAAGTGATTTTCAAAGTGGAAATACAATTGTGTTTAGTACAAGGAATTTGGAAAGGGAATCAGAGTGTTTTATCACTTGAGAAATGAAATTTTCGTATGTGAATGGAAAAGAGAGGTTGAAAGTGTTTGAACATCAATTTATTTTGAAGAGAATTGATTTTAGAATTGATTTGAGAAAAATGGAGAATATAATAGTGATTTGACATTTTCTAATCTATAACTCAACCTTTAGGTTTTGAAGTGTGATGAGGAATTTTAAAGATTTGAAAACGTTGATTTACATCAATGGAAATGGTGAAATTGTGGAATTTAATGTGAAAAGGATTTTCTTGAGTAAGAAAAAGAGGAAAATAATATGAGAAGTCATATTATTTTGGGGAAAGGATTTCTTAAAGGAGAAATGTGAAAAATGATGTTGGAAATGATATTGATTTGTTTCAAAGTTCAAAATAATGTTTGGAATATTGAGAAATATTTTACGTGGTTATAAAATGGTGAAAAATGATTTACGTAACTTAAAAACATGATTTTTAAGCTATGCGATTTGAAAAATGTTAAAATATTTCTACGCAATTTGGAAAGCGTTTAAATATTTTGAAAATGATATAAAATGGTTTACGCGACTTAAAAGAATGATTTTTAAGTTACGTGATTGTGAAAAATGGTGGAAAATCGCTACGCGATTTGAGTAACGTGTAAATATTTTTATGTGATTGAAAAAACATCAAAAAATCAATACGTAATTTGAAAACGTAACAGAAATGTTACAAAATTGTGAAAATGCGGCGAAAGTGTTGCGCGACTATGAAAACATGATAATATGATTTTCACGATTGAATATACAGTATGAATACTGTTGGGCTAGAGTGTGGACCCTGAATATGAAAATAATGGATTTTGCCTGTGATTGGCATGGGTGCATTTTACATGCATTGGAAAGATATGCCTGTGATTGGCATTTTGTGCATTATACATGCAATGGAAAAATATGCATTGTGGCATCTGATGAAATTGAAAAATATGCATTGTGGCATATGATGAATTTGAACAAAAATTTGCATTGAGATATTCGTGCATTGAACAAAAATTAATAGCTGATGCTATTATGACCCTTGTGGTTGAAGAGAAAATGTGAATTGATAGTGGGGTCTATGATGGATCTTGGGGGCGTCAAGGCATGGCGGTCGACCAGTAGATATCTGTCTGTGGGCTAAGGTTGGACCATATGCCACTTGGCGATGCAGTCCGTTGCAACACATTGACGATACCCGACAAGAACACAATACTTTTCGAAAGCTGGACATTGTTTGTGGGCTAAGGCTGGGCATTTTCTGTGGGCTAATCTGGAAGATTGTCTTTGGGCTAAGGCTGACAATTAACAAAACATTCTTCTCGAAATTGTAAAAATCTCCATGGAGTAGGACATTGAGTCTATGTGCACATGCATAACATATGCATCATTATTGAGTATTGGTTGTGAAAATTGAACTGTTGAATACTTGGATAATGTTGAGAGCATTATCGTAAATATTGAATATTTATATCTGTGTGATATAATAATTGAGGAATATTGGATGATGATGATGATAATAATGTTGATGGCATGATTGTTGTAACACCCCAAATTTCCTAAATAGTTGACAGTAATTTTGACAGTTAACAGAATTCTACTGTTTAGTAATTTCTGTGTACTATAAAATTATTTTGAGTGTTCCGTCAGTACTTTTGATTGTTTTGTGTGATTTACTCCGTGTCAAGAAAATTATAATTTTCGAGTCGGGGAAAATCTTATGTAATTTAATTATTACTGTTAAGTTTTAATTATTTTACGTAATCTGATTTGATTTTCATATGTTTTCTAATATTTGTGATTTTTGTGGATGATTATAAATTTTTATATTTCTCTGATTGTTTTTGGGCTGTTTGTGGGTCCAGGTGGCCTTACGTGGGTCCAGGTGGGTCCCGCAATGTGAAAATTTTTCTACGCATAGAAAAATTTGTATTGTTTAGATGGAGACAGGGGATCTTACTAAACCTGAATCCGGAAACAGTTTTAGAAAATTTCTTGTACTGTGTTTTGTACTGTATTTAATTATCAGGCGATAAAAATACAGTAAATATATTCTTTCGTAGGGTTTTAGTAGATAAAAATAGAAATTATACTGTTAAGTCAACATTAGTGGTTATGACAACTTTTGATGGACCAATAGAAAACGAGTTTAATTCTTTTGACGGACTAATAGGAAGCAAGTCTAATATTAAAGACTTTGATATCAATCGTCGATTTAATCAACAATGTAGGATTAGTCTAATAAAATGGCTATGACCATTTATAACCGTTGGATTTAGATTTAAATCAAGGGTGGAGATTTGATCTTATAAAGTGGCTAGGACCATTTGTGACCATTGGATTTGGATTTAATCAATGGTGGAGATGGATCATTTATAACCATTGGATTTGGATTTAATCAATGGTGGAGATTTGGTCTTCTAAAATGGCTATGACTAATTATGACCCTTGGATTGAAAGTAAGGAGTAATCTTGACCCTTCATTTTGGAGATGCATCTAATGGCTAGCATTTCAGGGAGGAAAAATCTAATGGCCTAGATTAAGTCTTCTAATCAAAAGTCTACCTAAATCCTAACCATTGATCTAATCAATGGCTTAAATGGCTCTAAATGGTGACTAGAAAAGATGACAACTTTGTTGAATGCATGGATGGAGGGGGGGATGGTTTTTGTGTTGTTTAGGAGCTAAAGGAAAAAGTTTGAAGACATTATTAGATTGTTTTAGTCAATATGGATCATTATTGATCATTTTGCACTCTTAGGAGAATGCATGAAGGGGGGGCTACGGTTTTGGTGTCTTAAGGCCATAGCAAAAAAGTCTATGACCATTATCACTCATTATTGATCATTCTTGATTATTCCAAAAACCTAAAGCTCTTAGAAAATTTTCTCTTCTTCTCCTTCTAACATGGTTCGGCCAAGCACCCTAAATATGTCTTCCATCACTCAACAATTTTAACCAACCTTATTTCTTCCTTACCTTATTCTAAGCAACTTTCATGGTGGAGACTTTCTCTAAATCATTCATCTTCATGGACTTTCTTCAAGATCAAAGTTATAGGGTATTTGTGGTGAAGTGTAAGGAAACTTGATTTCTTCTCTCTTCTTCATGTTCTAAGCCGTGTTTGATCCATGTTTTATCTTGTTCAAGCTTGATATGTTAATTAACTTGTGTTTTGTTTTGTTTTTGAGAAGCCCTTAGTGGTGAAGGACTTGGAAAAAGAAGCAAAACAAGGAGCTTTTGAGGTTCTTCAAGAGGTAAGAGGGAGATCCATCTCACCAACCAAGTATGGTGGTGAGAGATGGTCTTATATTTGATGGATGGTGAATCCATGTGAGGATTCATATCCATGGTCATGTAATAATTTGTGGGTGTTTATGTGCTTTGATTATTTGCCTATGCTTTATATGATTTGCATGATTTATTATTTTTGATTATGGCATGCTTATGGTAGCTTATGGTATATATGATGAAATATGTATATGTATGCCATGATTTGATGATGGAAAGGAAATTGATTTTTGGTTCCAAAGACCAAGAGGATTTCGGCCAAGACACCTCACAATAGGTGTTCACAAATTAATATTTTCATGAATGATAAAATTGGATGATTAGAAAAGCAAGGAAAATAAACTAAGGGATTATTTTTCAAGAAGTATTGTTCACGGTTTTGAGAAGGATTTTTATTAATTTATTTTGTGTAAAAAGTTTCTAAGCATTTTACTAAACATGGGCAATGTTGATTTTAAGGATTTGCAAAGAAAGTGAAAATGGATTTACAAAGAAAGTGAGAATGAAAAATGAACAAATGATTTGATTTCAAAGACCAAGTGCTCACGGTTTTTGTAAAGGATTTTTAATGGTTTTGTTTGTGTAAAACCATATTGACTTAGAAGGAAAAATATTTGATGGCCATTGGAATCAAGTACCACAGTTCTGAAGGCTTGTGAATGCCTCGATTTTATGAAACAAAGTGATTTTCAAAGTGGAAATACAATTGGGTTTAGTACAAAGAATTTGGAAAGGGAATCAGAGTATTTTATCACTTGAGAAAATGGGATTTTTGTATATGAATGGAAAATAAAGGTTGAAAATGTTTGAAACTCAATTTATTTTGAAGAGAATTGATTTCAGAATTTATTTGAGAAAAATAGAGAATATAATGGTGATTTGATATTTTCTAATGTGTAACTCATCCTTTGGGTTTATGAGAGCGTTAGTAATTTTAAAGTTAGAAACATTGATTTAATTCAATGGAATTGTGAATTTGTGGAATATATAGTGAAAAGGATTTTCTTGAGTAAGAAAATGTGGAAAATAATGTGAAAAGTCATATTATTTTGAGCAAAGAATTTCTTAAAGGAGAAATGTGAAAAATGATGTTGGAAATGATATTGATTTGTTTGAAAGTCCAAAATAATGTTTGGAATATTGAGAAATATTTTACGTGATTGTAAAATGGTAAAAAATGTTTTACGTATCTTAAAAACATGATTTTTAAGCTACGCGATTTGAAAAATGTTAAAATATTTCTATGCAATTTGAAAAATGTTGAAATATTTCTATGCAATTTGGAAAGCGTTTAAATATTTTGAAAATGATAGAAAATGGTTTATGCAACTTAAAAGAATGATTTTTAAGTTACGCGATTGTGAAAATGGTGAAAAATCGCTACGCGATTTGAGTAACGTGTAAATATTTTTACGTGATTGAGAAAACGTTAAAAAATCAATACATAATTTGAAAATGCAACAGAAGTGTTGCGGAATTGTGAAAACATAACAGAAATGTTGCGCAATTGTGAAAACACGACGAAAGTGTTTTGTGACTATAAAAATGCGATAATATGATTTCACTGTTGAAAATACAGTATGATTACTGTTGGGCTAGTGTGTAGACCCTGATTATGAGATTATGAAATTGAACTAATAATGGGCCAATGTGTGGACCCTGAATATGAAATTGTGAATTTGAACTGAGAATTGTGCATTTTACATGCATGAATTAGTGTATGAACACTATATGAGAAAATGATGAATTTTGCCTATGATTGGCATTGGTGCATTGAACATGCATTGAAAAGGTCCAATGGACTGGATATAGCTATTTGCCTAGGAGAGACGTACACCTTTTGAGTGGGTGCGATATGCGTAGTGTAAGTCACTTGTTGACCTTGGGAGCATCGGGGTGCAGGTTGCTTACATGGGTGGTTGGTAGCTCTTCTTCCCGTAAGTTAGACCGATGCAACGCACTGATGATCCTGACTGAGATACTATTCTTAATCGAGATCTCGTAAAGACTATCGTGTATATGCTAGATGTGCAAATACAAATGAGAATTATAGCATGTGGTCTGAGGCATTTTGGTACCAACAGATCTTTCAGATCAACTTCTCCAAACTGAGTATTAGCTCCATGGAGTAGGATATTGAGTCTATGTGCGCATGCATGATTCTGAGCATTTATATCTGTATGATATATTAATTGAGGAATATTGGCTATGACAATTGTTTTGAATACTTGGATGATGATGATGATAATTGGATAATGATGAGGGCATCACCATAAATATTGAATGATATTTGAACTGATAATTGATTAATGTTGATGGTATGATATATTTGTATGATATGTTGTTGTGTTATCTCTGTGCTGCCATGTTGGTATTGGCGTAGGTGATCTCACCTATTTGTTATATTGTTTTGCTGTGTTTGTGTTATTAAAAAATTATATAATAGAAGGAACGAGTTGTCTTAGATATAACGGGTGGCAGATATTCTGAGAATGGTGACAACATTGAGAAGTAGCAATTTAGGATTTGATAGTGTGCAGTGTGAACAAGGAACAGATGTCTGATGCATCAAGATGGATACAAGAAGGAATAAGTATGTTAAGTTTTACCGTTAGTGTTGTACCGTGCTATTAAGTAAGACCCGTGATGGGGTTTGCTACTATTAAAAAGAGAGTCTGTTAGTTTTATATTTCTCTTTAAATTGTTAAATATTAATTGGTGTCAATATTGTATATTAATCAGTTTAATTATATTTTCAGTAATACTTACGGATTTCAGTAAGTTTATGTTTCTGTAATAAGAAATTTTAAAACTCACCTTTTATAACTCAAACCTTTTATGAACTTCTTTACAGATTATGAGTTAGGAGTCAAAAATGTGATACCCTGAGGAGGGTGTTACAATTGTAATTATTGTATCTGTGTGATGACAATAATGTTGATGGCATGATTGTAATTATGGTATGATATATTTGTATGATATGTTGTTTGTGTTATCTCTATGCTACCATGTTGGTATTGGCGTAGGTGATCTCACCTCTTTGTTATATTGTTTTGCTATGTCTATATTATTAAAAATTATATAGTAGATGGAACAAGATTCTTAGACGTGACTAGAGACGAATATTCTGAGATTGATGATAACATGGAGGGGTGACCATCCCAGATTCGTTGGTGTACAGTTTTGATGAGGAACAAATATATGATGCATCAAGAAGGATACAAGGCAGAATAAGTATATTGAGTTTTTACCGTTAGTGTTTTACCGTGCTATTGAGTAGGACCCGTCATGAGGTTTACTACTGTTTAAAATTGAGCCTGTAAGTTTTATGTTTATTGAATAATTGTTAAATATTAATTGGTGTCAATATTGTATATTAATAAGTTTAAATCAATTTTTCAGTATTATCTATAAATTCCGGTAAATTTATGTTTTAGCAAGAAGAAATTTTAAAACCCACTTTTTATAACTCAAACCTTTTATGAACTGATTTTCAGATTATAAGTTGGTAGTTGCAAATATGATGCCCTACGGGGGGTGTTATATTAGTTGGTATCAGAGCAAGGTTTGAGTCTTTTGGGGTTTGTAGTTAGGTCTATTTTGCTTGTGTTATGTTCTGTGTTTTTGATTTCTGAAAGGAAACAATGTTGTTTGAAATGGTTACATCTGGTATCCATTTTATTTTTGATTTGTCTGTCTTTGAAGAAAGGAAATGGCTCATGGTAGATGTACGCATGTGGAAGCAGAACGTGACACTAACGATATGGTTGTATATTTCTGGGAGCAATCTATTCTTTATGACATATGATTGTGTGGATCAATTATATGTTGGAGTTATCTGTGTCTTCGTGATCTTCTGACTTGTTTATTTCTGTTTCTATTCTTAGCCTATCGAGCTACTCAAGTTATTCAAATTATTGTTATGGATCAAATTTTGTATTAGTTTGATCTGTTTATCTCTTTCATAAATAGATGTGATCTTTGAAACGGATTAGTTATTTTCTAACCATATCCTATGAGATTGTCTCAATAAAGTGTTAGTATTCCAGAAAACTCATTTTTTTAAAATTGGGTTATATCAAATTCTTTGTTGGATATATCCGGTAACATATCAGATAGTTTTGCTATCTTTCATAAAGTTTTTCATGTATTGAAAATGCAAGAAAGAATATTTTGCAAGAAAGGATATTCCTATTTATATCTATGTCATAGTATCAGAGTGACGCAACGGAAGCGTGGTGGATCCTTCTAAGGTTGAAACAGTTTTTCAGTGGGAAAAGTCAAAGACTATGGAAATGCTCGAAAATTTCTAGATCGTAGGACTTCTCACCTAGCTTATCAGAAAGAATTAAGTGTCTGTATGGACTGATGCATACAAGGAGAATTTTCAGGAGTTAAAAATGAGTTTGATTACTTCTCTGGTATTAGTTCTGTCTAATCCTAGTAAGACATTGGAGGTGTACTGTGATGCGTTATATCGAAGTTTAAGATGTGTGCTTATGTAAAATTGAAGAGTTGTAGCGTATGTTTCAAGGAAATTGAAGTTACATGAGAAAAACTATTCTACGCATGAATGGGACTTGGTAGTCGCTGAGGTTATATTAGAAGTATGAAGATACTTTCTTTATAAAGTAACATCCAATATCTTCAGTAATTATAAGAGTCTGAGATATCTGCTTGATCAGGAGAAATTGATTGCTAGACAAAGAGATTTTCATTGGTTAGAATAATATGAAATAATGTAAGTAAAGATGCAACGTGAGAACTGGAAAATAAGATAAAGAGCATTATCCATATTTATTCTGAGGGTGTAAAATCAGGTTTATCAAATTTCGAGGACGAAATTTCTTTTTAGAGGGAGAGTATTGTAACACCCCAAATTTCGTAAATAGTTGACAGAAATTTTGACAGTTAACAGAATTCTACTATTTAGTAATTTCTGTGTACTATAAAATTATTTTGAGTATTCCGTCAGCGTATTTGATCGTTTTGTGTGATTTACTCCATGTTAGGAAAATAATAATTTTTGGGCCGGGGAAAATTTTACGTAATTTAATTATTACTGTTAAGTCTTAATTATTTTACGTAATCTGATTTGATATTTGTGAGTTTTCTAATTTTTGTGATTTTGTGGATGATTATGAATTTTTTATATTTCTCTTACTGTTTTTGGGCTGTTTATGTGCCCAGGTGGCCTTACGTCGGCCCAGGTGGGTCCCACAAAATGAAAATTTTTCTACGCATAGAAAAATTTGTACTATTGAGATGGAGATGGGGGATCTTACTAAAACTGAATCCGGAAACAGTTTTTAAAATTTTCTTTTACTGTGTTTTGTATTGTATTTAATTATCGGGCGATAAAAAAAATACAGTAAAAATATTATTAGAAGGGTAATAGCAGATAAAAAAATAAATATTGTACTGCGTAGTCAACATTATTGGCTTCGTCATCAACCATTGATGTAATCAACAGTGGAGACTTGATCTTGATTTAATCAACAGTTGAGATTTAGTCTTACAAAGTGGCTAGGACCATTTATAGCCCTTGGATGTAAAGTTTGAAGGAGTAATCTTGACCCTTCATTTTGGAGATACATCTAATGGCTAGGATTTCAAGGAGGAAAGATCCAATGGCCTAAATTAAGTCTTCTATCTAAGCCTAAACCTAGAAGCTACATTAAATCCTAACCATTGATCTGATCAATGGTTAAGATTGCCTAAAATGGTGGCTAATTATGATGGTCACTTAGAGGGGGGGATAGTTTTGGTGAGGTTTAATGCATAGCAAAGTTGAAGACCACCATTATTACTCATTCTTGATCATTCTTGATCATTCCAAAGCCTAAGCTCTTCAAAAATTTCTCTCTATCTCGTCTCCAAGAAAGTTTCGGCCAAGCACCCTAGAATTACCCTCCATCACTCAAAAATTTTATCTAACCTAGTTTCTTGAATCCTTACTTTATTCTAAGAACATTTCTAGTTATGAGTTTTCATAAAATCATTCATCTTGAGCTTCAAATCCAAGCTTCAAGTTCCTATCATAAAGGGTAAAGTTCTTATCTCTTCACCCAAACTTCAAGTTTTGATTTTCTAAGCCATGCTTGAACCATGGTTTACCTATTTCCACACTTGTTATTGATTTTAACATTTGTTTATGATTTTTAGGGATTTTTCCATGGAGCTCCATGAAATTGGTAGGAAGGAAAACCAAGTGTTTTCACTTCATTCTTTATCTTAACCAAGTCTAAGAAGTCTTCCTTTCACAAAAATCAAAAACTTCATCCTTGTTCTTCAAGAGGAACCATTCGGCCATACCACCCAAAATCACCCTCCAATGTCTTTTAATTTCATCCAACTATAGATCTTGAATCTATATGATATTCTAAGCAACTTCCATGTTGGAGACTTTCTCTAAATCATCCATCTTCAACCTTGTTCTTCAAGCTAAAGATTGAAGCTTTATTGGTGAAGTTTGTTAATCTTCACTTTTCTTTTGATTTTCAAGGTTCTAACCATGATTCATATCCATGGTTTTCTTATTCAAGTCTTATATATATTAATTTTGTGTATGTTTTGTTTTGAATTTGAGAAGCCCTTGGTGGTGAAGGACTTAGAAAAAGAAGCAAAACAAGGAGCTTTTTGAGGATCTTCAAGAGGTAAGAGGGAGATTATTCTCACCAACCAAGTATGGTGGTGAGAGATGGTTTTGTATTTGATGGATGGTGAATCCATGTGAGGATTCATATCCAAGGTCATGTAATTATTTATGGGTGTTTATGTGTTTGATTTATTTGTTCATGCTTTGTATGATTTGCATGATTTATTGCTTTTGATTATGGCATGCTTGTGGTATTTATGATGAAATATGTATATGTATGCCATGATTTGATGATGAAAAGGAAAACAATTTTGGTTCCAAAGAACCATAGAGGCACACGGCCTCAAGGGTGATTTTTGAGTAAAAAGATTTTAAGTATTTTACAAATCATGAATTTTAAATGAAAAGAGCAATGAGTTGTTGATTTTAAGGATTTGCAAAGAAAGTGAACATGAAAATGAACAAATGAATGGGTTTTAAGGACAATGAGTCTCATGGTTTTTGTGAAGAATTTTTAATGATTTTGTTTGTGTAAAACGATATTGACTAGAAGGAAAAATATTTGATGGTTTCAATGGCCAAGTACCACAGTTTTGAAGGCTTGTGAATGCCTTGATTTTATGAAACAAAGTGATTTTCAAAGTGGAAATACAATTGAGTTTAGTACAAGGAATTTGGAAAGGGAATCAGAATGTTTTATCACTTGAGAAATGGAATTTTCGTATGTGAATAGAAAAGAGAGGTTGAAAGTGTTTGAACCTTAATTTATTTTGAAGAGAATTGATTTTAAAATTGATTTGAGAAAAATGGAGACTATAATAGTGATTTGATATTTTCTAATCTATAACTCAACCTTTGGGTTTTGAAGTGTGATGAGGAATTTTAAAGATTTGAAAATGTTGATTTACATCAATGGAAATGGTGAAATTGTGGAATTTATTGTGAAAAGGATTTTCTTGAGTAAGAAAATGAGGAAAATAATATGAGAAGTCATATTATTTTGAGGAAAGGATTTCTTAAAGGAGAAATGTTAAAAATGATGCTGGAAATGATATTGATTTGTTTGAAAGTCCAAAATAATGTTTGGAATATTGAGAAATATTTTACGTGGTTATAAAATGGTGAAAAATGATTTACGTAACTTAAAAACATGATTTTCAAGCTACGCGATTTGAAAAATGTTAAAATACTTCTACACGATTTGGAAAGTGTATAGATATTTCAAAAATGATGGAAAATGGTTTACGCGACTTAAAAGAATGATTTTTAAATTACGCGATTGTGAAAAATGGTGGAAAATCGCTGCACGATTTGAGTAACGTGTAAATATTTTTACGTGATTGAGAAAATGTTGAAAAATCAATTCGTAATTTGAAAATATAACAAAAATGTTACAAAATTATGAAAACGCGATGAAAGTGTTGCGCGACTATGAAAACGCAATAATATGATTTTTGCGATTAAATATACAATATGAATACTGTTGGGCCAGAGTGTAGACTCTGAATTTGAAAATGATGGATTTTGTCTGTGATTGGCATGGGTGCATTTTACATGCATTGGAAACCGGGGTGCGGGTTGCTCACAATGGGCAGTTGGTAGCTCTTTTGTACCGTGGGTTAGATCAATGCAACGCACTGATGATCCTGACTGAGACACTATTATTGATCAAGATCTAGTAAAGACTATCGTGTATATGCTAGATGTGCAAACACATATGAGAAATGTGGCATGTGGTTTGAGGCATGTTAGTACAGACAGATCTTTCGGATCAATTTCTCCGAACTGAGTATTAGCTCCATGGAGTAGGAAATTGAGTCTATGTGCACATGCATAAATTTAAGTATTTATATCTGTATGATATAATAATTAAGGAATATTGGCTATGACAATTGAACTGTTGAGGAATATTGGATGATGATGATGATAATAATGTGATGGCATTATTGTAATTATTGTGTGATTTGAATAATGTTAATGGCATGATGGTAATTATTATTTATTGTATTTGTAACGATAAATAATGTTGATGGCATGATTGTAATTATGATATGATGTATCTGTATGGTATATTGTATGTGTTATCTCTGTGCTACCATATTGGTATTGGCGTAGGTGATCTCACCTCTTTGTATGTCTATTTTGTACTGTAATTATATTTGTAAAGACGCTAAGTAAGGTATTGAACAAGAGGGTGAAGAAGAGCAGGTTCCTGTGGAGGAAGCGGAGTTTTGATAGGATGACATCAAGACCTAGTTTCTTCGGTTACGTGAGACTACAGTTCCATGGTGGAACTGGAGCGTGGAGGACTAGTCCCAATGAGAAGGGACTAATTTATCAGGGAAATCAGACGGTCAACATGAGTAGGGTATTTCATGGGGATCCATTCCTTTCCGTAACTATTTATGTATATGTCAAATTTCCACTGTCAATCAGGCAGCATTGGGATACTAGGTATTATGTCCCAATGGAAATTAGTATTGTGTCGTCTGCTTTGACACTTGACCATAAGACCTTGCGTCGAGCTGGATTCCTACTTGCTGAGGAATCTGAGGAGGACCCGTCTGAGGGTTCTGCTGTTTAGTTATGCATGGGCAAGCAAGTCAGTTTTAAATTATGTTTAACTACTTTAAGAACTTGGTCTGTATATAAATAATGTCGACAGTACTTCTATAATGTATATGATGTAAATTATGTGTGATAATGTATAATATTTCTATTTTTCACTAAGTTTTTATTGATATCAAAAAGGAAAAAATTTTACAACTCGTATTTTTATCACATCACATTTTATGAACTTGGGGGTAATTTGGTAATTAAGTAACATAAATGTGGCACCCTACGGTGGGTGTTACAGGTAAGACTGTTGAGGAAGATAAGAAAGAAGCCTCTAGTTCTTCAGGAAATCAAAATGGAAGCAATAATGTTTCAATTGAAAAGGTCTTGTCCCAGGATGATAATTGATGAGCAATGTCGTACTCACCTCAAAATAGACTAGGTTTTAAAATTGAATATAGCATAGTGCATAACCTAGGTCATCTCCCAAGGATCAATTCGGATTTCTCAAGCATATTAGAAGTTATCAATAAGTAGAGGGTTTTGTTCATCAAGTAGCAGAATACAAATTCAAACCGAAGTTAAAAGAAAATTCAATTTTGGAAACACCAATCCAAGGCCTTCAATTCAAGTGGCAGAGTTAATCATAGTTCAAATAGAGTAGAATTCTATATGCATTCACCTCTGTTAATTCGAATTCAACTGGGTAATCTCTTAGAATTTGGTCAACTAAAACAGAATCACAATCACAATTCTTGATTAAATTGATTTAGAAACAATTTCGAATTAACATAGATTACCAATCAATGATCTATTCTCCATTAGATTCAAATTAATCAATCCTAATTCTATCTTCAATTTCGAAATCATAATCTAGATTCAATCAAATCTAGATCAACATAATCATGTTACAAAGACAGATCTCAATTGAAGAAGGAGAAGAGGAAAGAACACAATCAGAATTCACAATTAAACAAAAGAACTCAAAACTCTAACCACAATCATTGAATTCCTTGGATTGATTGGATCTTTAGCCTTCCATGTCCATTACGAAAAATGCAGAACCTTCAGAGAAGAGAGAAGAGAGAAGAGAGAAGAGAAGAGAGAAAACAAAAAGACAGAAAAAAAATCTTCCTTCAATCTGAAAAACTAAACAAAGTAATTCCAAAAGTGTTTTTCGTATTCTACATTCACCTATTTGTAACTGAAAATTATTCTGTAATTCCTAATCTACCCCTGGCCCAAACTGTAGCCCTCTGAATAAGCTTTTCAGAGACATATAATTTGCCTTATTTGGGCTTAAATTGAGAGAGTTAAGCCCAAATTAGTGAAGGAAGGTCCAAGTTTTGTGATAGCAACAACGTCCTAATTTTGAGGCTCAATTTCGCCTTGAATCTAGCTGAAATAGAAAAATTGCATTAGACGCAAAATTGTATCTTCGTCTCAGCTTTCAGGGGATACCAAGATCATCCAAATGTGATATTTGTAGCCCAAGATATGGCCTGTACAAGACAGAAAGGTCAAAATGAGCTAAATTCCGAAAATTAATGAAGTTTTTACAACTAAGCTCAATGAGGCCCAATCATCTAAAACTCACCCACAAACATAATATTGGATACAATTAGCATCAATTAGGCTAAATATAAAGCAATAATGAATGCCTCAAAATTGATTGATCAATAATAAAGTGGTTGAAGCCAAAGAAGAACAACTGAGAGTGCCAAGGAAAAAGAAAGACATAGAGCTGAAGAAAACAATTGATCCTTCACTTTATGCCAGACTTCCATATCCTCAAAGATTTAGGAAGGAGATTCAAGAGAAACAGTTTTCCAAGTTCTTAGAAGTCTTCAAGAAATTATAGATAAATATTCCTTTTGCTAAGGCACTTGAGCAGATGCATTCTTATGTCAGATTCATGAAGGATTTGCTGTAACACCCTAAATTTTGCTATTTTGTAGTAATGTCTGAAATGTACTGTTTTGTGTTTTCTGTGTGTTGTAAATTTATTTTGACTGTTTTGTGACTGTATTTGATTATTGTGTGTGATTTACTCCGAGTCAGGAAAATAATAATTTTCAGGCCGGAGAAAATCTTTATCTGATTATTCGAAGCTAAGGGATCTTACTAAATCCAATTTCGAGTGATACGTGTATCAATCTTTTCATTTTTAGAATTTATCTATGAAATAAAAATATTTTATATTTTAATATTATTTTATTATTTATTGGACAATACCTATTGACTTAAAAGCAGTAGCTTCTGCCCAGTGGACAATAGGAACCAAAAAAGTCTTTGTGACTTACAGTTAAGTGAACAATGTTAGTCAATGATATTGGCTTAAATTTCCTAAGCCAATGGTAAGTAGTCAACAAAAGCGGTTGGACTAGTTAGCTTAGTAACTAGAAAACCTAACCGAGTTAGTCTATATTCTATGTAATAACTAAATGGAATGAAATTTGGTTAGCTTTTCCTTGGAACCCATAGGTAGGAAGTTTCACCATTCTTCTAGACATTGATGATTCACACCTAAGCAACTAGGAGATCAAACTAGGTTAGCTTGGTTTCATTAAGAAGCAAAGGAATTAGAAACTAGATTTACCTAAGCCTAACTAGATACCTAAATGAACCAAAACTTGGTTTGGTGACTCCATTGAGCTCCATGACCAAATGGCTTCCAAGGAAGGTTCAAGTCACCAATTTTGTTCAAGCTTATCTCTTGTACAAATATCTAACATCCATAGTCATCTACTTAGTAAAATATCAAACAAAACTTACCATTCTCTCCTTGCACCTCCACGGCTAATGCATAGGAGATAGGATCATTTTCATTTCATCATCATCATTTCTATCACCAAAGTCTATTCTCTCTCTTCCAAGAACCAAAAACTCCATTGCTTCCTCCTTGTGAAGCTCACGACCACCACACCATAGACCAACCTTCACTCTTCTATAATTTCATCCAACACCACTTCTTAGACCTAAACATCATTCTAAACACTTTTCATGTTGTAAGTTTCTTCAAAATCATCCATTTACTTCTTGGAAAACAAGCTTGAAGTTTCTTCTATACAAGGTAAAAATCCTTGTTTCTTGTTATTCATTCTTGAAGTTCTCAGTCATGATTGATCCATGGTTTTCCTTTTTCAAAGCTTAGTTTATGATTTTGTAATTTGTTTAAGTTTGTTAGGAGTCTCTTGAAGGCTACACGAAATCCATAGGATCAAGCAAGAAGGGTTTTTATCTTCCTTAAAGGTAAGAGGGAGATTCAATCTCATCAACCATGTATTGGTGGTGAGAAAATGGATTTGTTTGTGGTGAAGAATCCATAAGGATTCATTCACTTGATTGTTTAAAGCTTTTCCTATTTGTGATGATTTTTTATGCAAGCATGTCTATAGCTTTGATATATGTTTTAATAGGTGTTTATGAAGACATGATAGTTATTTTATGTAATAGGATGTGAATAATATGATGAGGAATTGCACGAGGGTTCCAAAGAACCCATGAGGCTCACGGCTTCAACATCACCAAGAGGACCAAAATGTCCTAAATTATTTTCTAATCATGGATTAAGTGATTTAATAATAATAAATTGAATTAAGAGTTTTAGAAGAGATTAGATGATGGGAAATAATTAAATATGGTTTATAAAGCATAGAATGATTTTTGGCCAACATGCCTACTTATGATGTTTTTAATTCAAAATTATTTCCTAAGCATAGGATTATGTAAAGTAAAGAGAACTCAATTTAATGAATTTTAGAGAATAAAATGAAGTGAATTTATTTTAAAGCTTAATTAGAGAAATTAAGTAAGGACGAGAAATAAAATAAATACTTGAAAAGTACTAACGTATAGCTCACCCGTTGGGTTTTGAAGCGCGTTAGCAAGTTTCAAGTTGTAAATATTGGTTAAATCCAAGAAATGTAATTTTTAAAGGAAACATTAGAAAATACTACTTAAAGAATTTTTAAGGGAAAATGTTGTAAATAAAGCTAAAAATAAATATATAATAGAGAAAGTTTTGAAATTTAATTTAGACAGTAAAAAAATATTTTACGTAGTTGAAAAATATTAGAAATGCCTTATGTGTATTTAAAATAATTATTTTTAAATTATGCGATTGAGAAAATAATTTAAAAACGTTACACGATTGAAAAAATGAGTTAAAAACGCTATGTGATTGCAAAAGCGTCTAAAAATATTTACGCGATTTGAAAACGCTATGCGATTGACAATAACAGCAATTTGTTGTCGGGTTAAAGTGGTGGTCCCAATTGTGTTGAAAAATGGTATTGCCTAGTGATGGCGTGTGGTTGTGAAAAATCATAGTATTGTGATTTGTGTACTTTGGCTCATGCAACATGCATAGAGAAATGTGTCAATTTGGTTGATATTGGCAAAGTTGCCTAAGAGATGAATTACACTATAGTACGGGTGTGATAGGCGTAGTGTTATTCATTGAGTGAACTTGGAGGCGTTGGTGTGCAGAGCATTCCACATGTGGACAGTTGGTAGCTCCTCTAGGCCGTGGTACTAGGTAACACACTAGCGATCTCGATAAAGCACTATTCCTAATCATGATCTAGCATAGACTGTCTGGTACAATGCTTGTTGTACACGACATTTAGACTGTGTAGTACTTGACTGGGGCAGTCAGAGCTACAGATAGATCTACTAGATCATTCTCTCTGATGTTTGTGGTTAGCTCCATGAAGTAGGAACGAGTCTGTGTACATCTGCATATGTGGTTTGCATCATGATGTGATAATTATATTGATCTGAGATATTATGTATGATGTGATAATATGATTTGATGTATTAAATGTTGTATCTGTATATACTATCATTTTCTATACTGTCATGCTGGTAGTGATGTAGATTATCTCACCTCTTTGTATGCATTTCTGTATTATTATTTATATTCGGTAAAGACTTTGAGGAAGGAGAAGAGGAGCAACCTTTGGGTTGTCAATACGAGGAGGAACAGTAGCCTGGTGATCAGTTCAAATAGGGCGAGCCTCTAGATCATCCTTATCGTTTGGATTGATTTTGATGAGCTATGGCACTACCGAGTTTTCTAGGATTCATGAAACTGGAGTTTCATGGGGGTTCTTAGGCCTGGAGTCTACAAGCTGATAGGGAGACTGTGGTTTATGTGGGATGTTTAACTGTGTCCCTTAGTAGTGAATATGACGGAGTTCTTATGTTCTCTACTATTGTATATGTACATTTGGAGTTACCCTTGTCTATTAAGCGCTATTGGGGTGGTCGTTTTCATGCCCCTAGTGAGCTTAGAAGTGTGTCGACTGCACGGACTCCTGTCCGCAGGGCTACACGACATCTAGGGTTTCTGTCTTCTGATGATCTCCCAGAGGAGGATCCTTCAGAGGATCAGAACTTCTAGATGTGTACTTAGGCTAGTTTATGGTTTGTTATGAGTTGAACAGTTTACTGCTTTGCTAAACAATTTGTAGTATGTAATTATTTGTATCTTTAAAAATAAAATCATATGTATAATTATGGTGTGTATTTAATAGTTTGTTTTGTTTCATGTTCTATTTATTTTATTTAATGATATAATGTACAAAAAGAAAATTTTTACAACTTATATTATTATATGATTTATAACTTGGGTAAGGTTTTATTATAATTAGTCGTAAATGTGATATCCTAAGGAGGATGTTATATTAGTTAGTATCAGAGCCCAAGTTAGAGTCTTTTTGGAGTTTGTGGTTAGGTCTATTTCGCTTGTGTTGTGTGATTCTCTGTGATTTGTTTCCAAAACGTTACATCTGACTTTGTTTTGTCTTGTTTGATTGATTGAAGAAAGAAATGTCATGAGGTAGAGGAACGTGTGCGAACGTGGGACGTGATACTGATGCAATGACTGTAGCTGCTGAGGCCATGCAGCATATGGCAGAAGTAATCATGCAACAGAATCAACAAGCAGCCCAACAACACGAGGCGATTGCTGATGCTCAGAACTTATCCGAGTTTCATCGCAATAACCCGCCGCAGTTCAAGGGTGAGTTTGATCCGGAGAAGGCGAGTCTTTGGATCCAAGAGCTGGAAAAGATTTTTGAAGGAATAGGATGTGCGGATGATCGGAAGGTGACATATGCTACATTTATGCTGATGGGAGATGGCAAGAACTAGCCGAGGGAAGAGAAATTACATGGGATGTATTCTGCGAAGTATTTTTGGAGAAGTACTTTATGGCCAGTGCATGACATCCCATGGCCTAGTGGAGTTACAAATGCTAAAGTGTCTTCTAGACAACTTAGCTCAACTCCAGTTCAGAATATTTTTGGAGAGGATTTCAAGGACAGTGATCGAGTATAGAGGCAAAGATCTGACAAAAGAAAGATGTCATCCTATTTCTCCTACTTCAAGCCACCATGAGTGATTAATAAAAGGCAACGTCGAGCTAATGACGTTAAACAAGCGCTCTTTAGGAGGTAACCCAAAATTTTTATTTTCTTAATTTTTCTTTATTATTTGGTTTTAGTTTCTTTGTTTTTATTTTTATTTTCACTTTTAATTGAATTTCTGCAGCTTTAATGTTTTAAATGGGCTCATGCATCTCTTAAATGCTTTAAATCAAGTTCTCTAGGAATAGTTTCCGCAAAACGAGAAGATAAAATTTACTTCATTACGAATGGGCTGAGTGAGGAGTCATTTGATAATATCTTTTTGACTCTTGGGACACATTCTTATGAATTTATGCATCATAAACTTCTTAATTTGTGAAATCTCTTCAAGGACGATCATGGCCCATGTTGTTAAGATTGAGCTAGTCAATGTTGTGTCGGCTTAAGTGCCTCCCTGAGTTTGGAGCCTTTGTAGGGGGATGTATATAGTTGTTGGCCGCCCAAAAAGACTTTTTCTTTTCTTTCATTTAGTTCTTTTATTTTTGCATTAATTCTTACATTTTGTTTTCAGTTTTTGCTTTGTTTTTGTGTGCAGATTTAGCCCATGTTTCTCCACCCATGAAGACTAACAGTTCGAGTTCATGACTACATACTTCTTTCTCCCACCACCTTCATGATCTTGAATTTCCATTTTCAGGGAAGTTTCGTTGTCCTTTGTTCAGTTACTTTTCTTATTTACGCATTGAGGACAATGTCTCTTTCAAGTGTGGGGGGGAATCGTTTTTCACTTGTTCATTGTATTGAATCTTACGAGAATTGTATTATTTTCTTGATTGTTTCGGAGCTGATAGAAATTTGTTTGAGAGAGGAATCCATTACTAATGAACTGAATTTTTATGTACTAAATTTTTCTGCAAGGTAATCTTTTTCAATTGAGTATTGAAATAATTTAGCATTTTATTTTGGGAAATTAACTATGTATGCTTGCAATTTATTCTCTTTACTAAATTAAGCCAGAAAGTGAGATTTGAGCCTTTCTTGATTGAATTTATCATAAACTCAATCCTATTTTCCTTCTAGTGTGAGTTTTGTCTTGACTTTTTGTGTGCTATAACTTGATTTGATATCTTGTTGAGACTTGATTGATTCACATACATTCTTAGACATGATGAAGGCAATTAGGTTTAACTCTTTCTTGACTTCCAAAGTTGCATTGTTAAATAATCCATTAGTTGCCCTTTTGAGCCTGAAATTGATTTCTTTGAATATCCAGTTGATTAATCAGGTTGGATTCTTTGGAGCATCTAATGTGTTAATTGAAATGTCTTGAAAGGTCACTTTTGTTTTCAAGGGTTGAATGAAAAAAAATGAAAAAGAAAGAAAGAAGAAAGACAAAAAAAAGGGGTGTAAAATAAAATAAACATAAATATTTTATATAGCTTCACCTGTAAATATTCCTCACCTTCAATTTTTCCTTCCATTTATTTTACCCTTGGCCTTATTACAACCCAATGTAAGTCCTTTTTTATCCTCGTTATGTATGTGATCTTGAAAGTGGAAATGAGATTAATAATCAAGCATATGATCATGCATTTGTTGAGAGAAATTTGAGTGATCTATTTGCCCTTAAACACTTGAGAGATGGAAAGATGAGTTATCTCAATTGTTTGGTAGAGAGAAAAGGTTTAACATAGACTCAAGTCTTTAATTGTATTAAGTGCTGAATTTTCTTGCTTGATTGGATTTGATTGCCGAGCTTAATTGAATTTTATTTTTAAACTATGGATTGTCCCTTGATTCATATTCCTTGATGTTCAGTTTTATCTTGATTTTGATTCATATTCTTTGCTTAAGGACAAGCAAAAGCTTAAGTTTGGGGGAGTGATGAACCTGCAAAAATTTATATTTTTATAGTTCATTATTTTGGGTTTTTCATTCTCTTTAATCTTTTTAATTAGGTTTGTTCTTGGGTTTTGTTATATTTTTAGTATTTTAAATTGTGTTAGTGATGAACCTGCAAAAACTCATATTTTTACGGTTCCTTATTTTGGGTATTTCATTCTCTTTAATCTATTTAATTGAGTTTAATTGAGTTTTGTCCTTAAGTCTATCATGTTTTTATTATGTTAAATTGTGTTTCTTATTACGTGTTTTTATGTGTTTTTGATAGGTATTCACATAAGGATGAAGATTTGGTTGAATCACAAGGACGAAGTGCTGGAAACACCTCTGGACTCTCAGTGCTCAAGGCTGGCAAGGCAGAACGTGGAGTTTCTCAGCTTGAGCGTTGGGAGTTCAACACTTAAGCGCTGAACTGGCAGATCCCAGCGCTCAAGCGTTGGGAAGCTAGCGCTCAAGCACGTGCATCAAGGCAAATGATTCTCTGGTAGTCCAGTGCTCAAGCGCTAGACACGAAACAGCTAAGGTTTTGAAGTTTATAAATAAAAACTTAAGGAAAGTTTAGAAAGGAGGGGGCATTATGGGAGATAGGGGTTGGAGGCTGCTGAGGAGAAGACTCCAAGCATTCCTTCCATACTTCATCAATCGAGTTTGTCATTTTTCTTTCTTTTATTTTGTTCTTTCTCTATGTATAACTAATTTCCTTTTGTTAGGGGAAGATGGATCTTGATACTTTGATAATGTAATTTCTTTTATGGGTTTAATTCATGTTTCTAGTCTATGATTTATGTGTTTATCTCTATCCTTAATGTTTTTCTAAACCTGATCAATTTGGAAATGAACGGTTAGGTTGATGTATGATTTGAGAAAATTTGCATGAGCCTAGATCTATGATAAACACCATAATTTCTGCAATCGCTAGGAATAGACATTGTGAATTATGTGGTCTTTCTTGTAATTTCCTTGTTCCTGATAATGTCTTTCTATTTTGGAATTAGACTAAGGGATTAGTTAATTCTAAAACAGCGTAAGAGGATTAGTAATCCAAGGGATTGTATATTAATTAATTTTAGGACTTGACCATAAATCATTTATTTAGAATATGATTAAACCAATATTTGAATTTGCATTTAAAGAGTTCAAGTGAAGTCTGAACCCTAACATTTTCTTATTATTGTTTTCAACTCCTGTTTAATATATTGGATTTACTTTGTTTAATTTTAATTACTTTCTTTAATTGTGTTTTTATTTTGGTTTTATCAACTCTCATCAATAGGATAGCTCAGATAGTGTTAATTTAATGAATTTGGTAATTGACAATATAATTCTCATGGGACGATACTCTACTCACTACTTTATTACTTGATGCGATTCAGTGCACTTTCCGATTTCACCCACGTCAAATATCTTCTTCCTTGCACTTAGCCTTTCTATTTCAAAACTTCAGCATTTCAGCTAATTGCGTGTCCTCAAAAACCTTGAGACATGTTTCTTGTTGACATTTCAATTCTTTAGTTCTTTTATCATATTCACTATTCAAACATTGAGCTCTTCTATTTTTATCACATCATTGAGGAAATAACATCAAATAACTACTAACTCTATTTTATACCTTTTCTCAAAATCAACCTTGTCATCCTCAACTGGCGAATTTGGTCTCCTTCTTTTCCTCATGCTACTAATAGTCTTAGTTTGCTCCTATATCATTCTATTAGTAACTTCTGTCTGTTCTCTAGTGGAAGTGCCCTATTCTTTCATCACTTTCATCAATGGTCTAATTATCTTAGACATATCATTATTATCCTTTCATGGAAACTTTCCTATTCTCCCATGTTCGCCTAGGAGGTGTCATAATTTTCTGTTCACATAGAACATTACATATCGAGTTGGTCAGACTCAATATCATGTAATAGTGTGCTAGTAATTATTAACATCTAATCCTAAGGTTGTCATGCAATTCTATTCACATATCTCACATTGAGATAAAAGAGTGCATAACACAAACAAAAGCATCTAAACATGCTCAAAAGCATAGTCACTCTATTCCCTGGCTCGACAGGAACACTGCTCTGATACCAAAATATAACATCCTAATTCTATATACCGTATTATACCCTAAGTATACTAAGTAAATATGGCACTTTTAGAACTTAAACGTAATTACATAACCTGTATAATATCTATTAACGAGTAATTATATAGAGCCTTTGTTAAAAGTAAGAGAGCAAGACATTTTACACCTCTGGAAACTTGTTCTTTACTAAACATCTATATGATATATCTGAGATTATAACTTACACAAAGAGCTAATCATAAGAATTTAATTACAAAGTCATTAATCTAAATACAAAATAAAAATAATTACATGAACAACTTAACTAAGTCTTCATCTCCTTGCTCTATGCTTCCTTGAATCCTCCTCTGGATTTATCATGGAAAACATAAGAAAAAGAACTGGCGTGAGAATTAATAATTCTCAGTAGTAAGTTTTGAAACATGTCATCATGGTAAATCTAGCTGCTTTGGGAAAAAACAAATTATACTAAATCATTTGGAAAGATGGGATAAGCCAAAAGTCAGCCCTTTCCCTTCCCAAAGCAGACTGTTCATTTAATTACTAAAAACAAGTTAATAAGTACATAGCAATTCTACACATGAATCAGCAAGTTCATTCATAACATCTATGGTGGTAGCAAACACCAACATTTTTTTTTATCAATAATACCTTTAAGTTAAACCTTAATCTTTAAATTATTATAAAACAAGACAATTGCTCATACAATTGTCAATTTTATGCAACGCATGGTGATGTATGATTATGCCTAATGAAAGCCCTAAAGTATGCTTATGCAATGATTTTAAAAGATTTTATTTTAGAAAATACATGTTATTTGAATATTTGTAGGAAGCCTTTTTGTTCATTTTATTGTTTCTAGGTAGGTAGGATGCCCTTTTATTCCTTGCACTACTAAACATTCATAACATTGGTACTTGGAGCCCTTTTGTCCAAGCCATATATAACACCTCGAAAATTCGTATTTTATTTATTTCGATCGATTCTTAAATATTTTGAGTAATCCGACTCTGTAACACTCTAACTTTTGATTAAATTACGATATTATCCATAATGTACTGTTTTATATTTTTTGTATGTTATAAAATTAATTTGACTATTTCGTGACTGTATTTGATCATTGTGTGTGATTTACTCCGAGTCAAGAAAATAATAATTTTGAAAAAATCTTAATTTGATTATTCGGAGCTGGGGGATCTTACTAAACTCAATTCCGAGTGACACCTGTATCAACTTTTTAATTTTTAGAATTTAACTGTGTAATAAAAATATTTTATATTTTTATAATATTATTTTATTGGACAGTGCCTACTGTCTTCAAAAAATAATAGATTCTGCTCCAATGGACCATGGACCTGAAAAAATCTGTGGGACCCACATTTGGTAAATCAGTTAATGAAATTGGCTTGAACTATTTTGAGCCAATGAGAGCTAGTCAACATAAAAGGCTTAAGAGTTTCTAAGCCAATAGGAAGTAGTCAACAAAAGTGGTTGGACTAGTTAGTAAGTAACTAGAAAAACCTAACTAAGTTAGCTTAAACTTAACTAAGTTAATTTAATGTATCTAAGTAGTAACTAAATGGAACAAATCTAGTTAGCTACTCATTAGAGTTCTAGTTAGTGAAAGTTCTAATAAAAGTTAAGGAGATGGCTAGTTGCCTTAAGTAACTAAATGGTTAGACAAGTAACTAAGAAACCTAACTACATGCACCTAAGTCTAACTAGATTGCCTAAGTGAACTAAAACTTAGTTTGCTCTCCCTTGGAGCATTTCGGCTAAGGCTCTTCAAGAAGGATCAAGAAGCTTGGTGACTTGATTTCTTGAACCAATAGGAAGCAAGCTTGGAGACAAAGCCTTGGATATCAACCTTTGAACACATCTAAGGCCATTAGGAGTCCTTGGTTGGTCAACAAAGGTGGCCATATCCATTGAGCTCCACGGCTATGCATAAGATTAGGAGACCATTTTCACTTCATCTTCATCTTTGCTATCACCTAAACCTTTCTTCTCTTTCTTTCAAGAACCAAAGACTCCATTCTTCCTTGTATTGGAGCTCATGGCCTCCACCCTCTTCTCATACCTCCACTCTTCTAAATTTTCATCTAATACCACTTCTTAAATCCAAACACCATTCTAAGCATCTTTCATCTTGAAAGTTTCTTCAAAATAATTCATTTGAAGCTTGGAAAACAACCTTGAAGTTTTTTTTCCTACATGGTAAAAAATCCTTATTTCTTATTTCTAACTTGATTCTTGAAGTTCTAAGCCATGATTAATCCATGGTTTGTATTTTTCAACTATAGTTTATGACTCTTTAAAATTATATAAGTTTGTTAGGGTTACTTTGGGAGCTACACGAAAATCACTAGGAGGAGTCTAGAAGGAGTTTGTTTTCCCTTGAGGTAAGAGAGAGATTTAATCTCATCAACCTTGTGTGCTGGTGAGAAAATAAAAGTATTTGTGGTGAAGAATCCATAAGGATTCATTCACATGGTTGTTTAATGTTTTTGCTTATTTGTGATTGATTTTGTTTACAAGCATGTCTATAGCTTTAAAATATATGGTATGTGTTTTATACATGTATGATAGTTAATGTAGGATGTGAATAACATGTGAGGATTTGCATGAGTGTTCCAAAGAACACAAAGGAAGCTCATGGCTTCATCACTCCAAAGAGAACCAAAATGTTCTCAACCATTTTCTAAAGCAAGAATTAATTTACTTAGTTGAATAAATAAATTTTACAATGACTTAGAGGATGAAAAATAATTTAAAAATGATTTATAAAAGATATGTTGAATTTCGGCCAACATGCTATTTGACATACCTTTGATCCAAAATTGTTTTCTAAATGAAGACTAAGGGATTAATTTAAAGAGAACTCAATTTCAATGAATTTTGGAAAAACAAAATAAATGAATCTTTTATTAGAAACTTAATTAGAGAAATTAAGTATGGATGATAAATAAATTGAACATTGAAAAATGGAAAATGTTCATCCTACCGCGTACAGTACCACACCATTTTTAACACCCGGTACTGTTCACAGGTGTAACACCCTAATACCGGTAGCCTAGTATATCAGAATATACTTGGATAAGCAGTATTAGTTATGCTACTTCTAACTTAACATAACACTAATTCATATCATTTAAACAAATAATAATGGAGAGCCTTGCGGAAAACTAAAAGTTATACATATAACATCGCCACTAAAGGCTCATTGTATACATAACTTCTTGTACAAACTAAAAGCACGTAAATAAATACAAGCTTTAAACTAGAAAGTATAAAAACTATCTTTGTCTTCATACTTCTTCTTCTTGCCTTTGGATGAACTTCCACCTGGATTTACATGGCAACAACGGGGTGAGAAATCACATTTCTCAGTATAAGCATACCAAAACCAACAGTTTAAACATTCAAAATGAATAAACCCAACTGAACTATAATTTTTGTTCTGATAACCGAAAGCATTTTGATATCAAACAACCGCCCATACAATTATTTGAAATCATCGGCCAAACAACCGCCCATACAGCTATCACCAATAACATAGAGTAACACATACACAACAATTACACAAATATATTCACCAAACAAAATATTACATAATGCAATGATGGAATGATGTATGTTTATGCTCAAAGAAAAGTGTATGATAGTGTTGGTGCAATGTCATGAATACTTAACTATTCCCCTAGGCGCAAAGGAATTCTGCCATGATAACGTGTGACCCCTTATAGCCTACTTTTAGGAATGAAGTCTGTCATCACAACATATGACCCCCTACACCCTTAGGTAGGGAGGGAATCTGATACGATAACAAGTAACCTCCTATAACCTACTAAGTAGGGAGGGAGTCTGCAATCATATCATGTAACCTCCTATAACCTACCATAAACTGAGTGGATGCCTCCACCATCTGCTCTCTAGGAATAGCAAGCATATGTGAAATGTGAAGTGTGTGTAATGCGGAGTTATGTCCTAACTCTAACATAACCACCACATGACTCATACTAAGTCCATCTTGCATTACTAACTCCACCTCTTCTCTGTGGGAGCATTTCATGCACTACGACATTAAACCAATGCCAACTAGACTTAGTACACTGCTGTCTTTGCATTACTAACTCTCTTTAACTCTTTGAGAGCTCTTCATGCACTATGGAATTCATCCTTGCCAGTTAGGGTCTATGGTACTTAACTTTTGCCAACTCGGCACCTTGACTCTTAACTATTGCCACTTAGGCACTATGGCACTCCACTATTGCCATCTTGGCACCTTGGCCCTTAACTTTTTCCACTTAGGCACTATGGCACTCTACTATTGCCATCTCGCTTCTTAAATCTCTTATCGCCTCTCTTGTGACATCTCTGCAACTTAAAGTTGCTTAAGAAGCTAAGCTCTTGATCTCTAGCAATCCATGTCTAATGGATGCACTACTTTTCTTTATCTTCCTTTGTATGCCACTAGGTCTTTCTCTCAAAGAAATAACCTCTCAAGTGTCTCAACAATCTTTACTATGCATAAACAAAGGATCTTAACAACTAGGAATTTCAAATCATCAAAATAACATCTTTGATGAAATCTGCTCTGGATCCCTTTAAAAAGCTAATTTCCATAAATGCACCAGAGGTACATCCTAACTTCAATGATTCTAAAATTTTATAGGCAAATAGCTTTATGTCTTAGCTTTGAAATGGCTTTGGAATCAACTCATTTCGATATCGGTAGCTCGAGTTATGATAAAAATACTACAGGCTGTTCAAATGCCATGTCCTACTTATCGATGGGCGCCCAAGCGCCCAAAACCCAGCGCCTGAGTGCTCAGGGTCCTGCTACACGCAAATTTTCTCTGGACAGTGAGCGCCTAGGGGCCCAAAACGTACTGCCTGAGCGCTCGCTGTGTAACAGAAAAATCTGCAGAATACGTTTTCTGTATAGTTGGTTGAAAAACCAATTTCCAATCCTTTCCTCATGGATTCTAAGCAATTTCTACATTAATGTAGGTCCTTAAACTTGTTGTAACTCTTTTAAAACCTATGAATTCTCTTAGGGCATAGATCTAGGTCCAAAATCACCTAACCCCAACCATTTTCCAAATCCATTTCCTATGGATTCTAATGGTTGTCCTTGAGCCATAAATAGCTATCTAGCATTCTCTAAGCTTAAACTATCCTAACCTAGTTCTTGGAATCAAGAACCAAGCTAAAAATTAGGATTTGGCCATCCAAACCCTTATTTCTACTCAAAATCCCTAACCCCATCAAATGAGAATTAAAGGGAAAAGATGAGTAGAAAACCCCTTACCTCTTGCTTGAATCATGATCTTCAAGCCTTGCTCTTGTTCTTGCCTTGGATCCTCTTGCTTGGGTCCTTCCTCTTCTCTTCTCTTCTCTTCCCCCTTCGTTTTCCCCTTTCTCTCTTCTCTCTCTTTTTTTCTTTTCTTTCTTTTTTCTCGTTTCTGATTTCTCCTCCCAACCGAGAGATAAGAGGGGAATAATGGAGGAAAAGTCCATTTTGCCCCTAAAACTATACTGGAACTTATATCTGCTAAGGACACTTGAATTATGCTAATTCAAGTTTTCCAACTTCCAACAACTTTGAAATAAATACTAAGATTCATCAAAATTATTGTTTCACAATTCTCATCATTTTCTATATCTGCTGCTAGTCATTCGGTATTAAAATGCACAACCAGCATGCTTAAAAATACCAAACTGACTCTGATTCTCTTGAAACTTTAACCACACCTTATTTAACTTATTTGTGACATAGAAACAAATTATCTAAACTTGTTTCCCTTCAAATAGCAATTTATGTTATTTACTGAGTCATTATAGGCCACTTTCCACACTTTATGTTGCAGCAAAGTACCTAAACTAACTCTGTTTCTCACAAATCTTCACTGACATATCAAACAACTTATATGCTACCTTTGTACACATATAAAAGTCTAATATGTTTTTCCGGGATGTTACAACAGGACCCACTCATGAACAGTACCAAATCAGCTTTCTATTTTGGTTTTTTTTTTGGTATATGTCCATTAACCAACTTCTCTACGTCGTTAACCACTTTTTGTTCTTCATTAACCAACTTTTTTACGAACATAGAAACCATGTGGTAAAATCTTGTGTCATTAACTAACTTCTGTACGTAATTAACCACTTTTTTGTTCTTCATTAACCAACTTTTTTTCTATGCTCGTGAAAAAAGTTAGTTAATGAAGAATAAAAAAGTGGTTAATTACGTATAGAAGTTGGTTAATGACACAAAATTTTACCACATGGTTTCTATGTTCGTGAAAAAAAGTTAGTTAACGAAGAACAAAAAAGTGGTTAACGACGTAGAGAAGTTGGTTAATGGACATACACTTAAAAAAAAACAAAACAGAAGCATGATTTGGTACTGTTCACGGGTGGGTCCCATGAACAGTACCGGGTGTGAAAATTGGTGTGGGTACTGTACGCGGTAGGAATATCATTGTTGTTGAAAAATACTAACGTAGAGCTCACCTGTTGGGTTTTGAAGCGAGTTAGCAAGTTTCAATGTGTATATATTGGTTATAACTAAGAGAGGTAATTTTAAAAGGAAAATGTAGAAAATATGATTTAATGGATTTTCTAGACGAAATACTGTCAAAATTAATTAAAAAAAACCAAATGATGGAGAAAGTTTCAAAATATAATTTAGAACGTAAAGAAAATATTTTACGTAGTTGAAAAATATTAGGAATATCCTACGCGTGTTTAAAATAGTGATTTTAAGCTACGCGATTAAGAAAACGATTTAAAAATATGATTTAAAAACATTACGCGATTTCAAAAATGTTGAAAAAATACTTATGCGATTTGAAAACATTTGAAAAAGGTGACGCGATTTTGAAAATGCGATAAAATATTTACGCGACTAAAAGGAACTGTAAGTTTACTGTCGGGCCAAAGTGGTGGACCCGGACAGGTTGAAAAATAGTACTGTCAAGTGGAGACATACTATATTTGAAAATATTGATAATGAGGGTATTTGTGTAATTATGATTCATATATATACAG
Source organism: Ormosia emarginata (assembly GCA_029884605.1). NCBI lineage: Eukaryota > Viridiplantae > Streptophyta > Magnoliopsida > Fabales > Fabaceae > Ormosia > Ormosia emarginata. The sequence continues at coordinate 15,823,709 of JAQQTP010000074.1, read as the reverse complement.
TGAGAGATGTGTCAATTTGTTTGAAATTGGTAATTGACTGACAAGATGAATTACACCGTGTTGTGGGTGTAATAGGCGTAGTGCGGTTCATTGAGTGAACTTGGAGGCGTTAGTGTGCGGAGGATTCCACATGTGGACATTTGGTAGCTCCTCAAGGCCGTGGTAATGGGCAACGCACTAACGATCTCGACAAGCACTATTCTTAATCAAGATCTTGTGAAGACTGTCTGGTACAATGCCTGTTGTGCACGACATTTTGACTATGATACTTACACGACATTTTGACTGTGTATTATTTACACGACGTATGACTATGTAATAGTTGGTTGGGGCAGCCTGAGGTACGGACAGGTCTTTCGGATCATTCTCTCTGATGTTTGTGTTTAGTTCCATGGAGTAGGAATGAGTCTGTGCACATTTGCATATATAGTCTGCATCATAATGTGATTGTTTTATATTAATTTGAGATATTATGTATGATATGATAATATAGATTTTTGTATTAATTGCGATATCTGTATGTACTGTCGTTTTCTATACTGCCATACTGGTAGTGATGTAGATTGTCTCACCTCTTTGCATGTATTTTCTGTATTATTATTTATGTTCCGTAAAGAGTTTGAGGAAGAGGAAGAGGAGCAGCCTCTAGATTATCAGTATCCAGAGGAGCAACATCTAAGCAATCAGTTTGAAGAAGGCGAGCCTCTAGATCATTGATGCGGGATTTAAAGGATGCAAACCCAAGTGCAGGTTGTCTCAAGTAATAAATTCTCTGGAGTCTGAGGTCAATCCATAGGGAATTGATGAAGAGAAATTATTTGAGGTAAGAAAATGATTTGTCACAATAATAAAAATAATAAAACTTGTTCACAATTAAATTTAAGAACTTGCTTGGATTAGGAGATCCACTCTTGGTAATAAATTAAAGGCAAGATTATTTCTTTTTATAATTCAATTGAAATCCACACACAACGGAGGTTCCAATCAAAAAATATAACATTCAAAGTTTAATTATATATGCAATCATATTATGATTCCTTTAATTATCTACCAACATTTATAAATGAGTTCAAGCATTCACTGTGTCAATCCTATTATCTACAATAAATCAAGATCTCAATTATACAAAGAAGGTTTCTAAATTGATTGGAAACAAAATATAACACATATAATGTCCATTTGATAATATATCATTTAAGCAAAAGAAATAGAATAATCTAACCTTATTTCATTACCAAGAGCTTCACTCTTTCACCCAAACAAGATGAAGATTTAGTTACTCATAGACAAGAAGAAAGAAAGAGAGAAGAAGAGAAAGATGAACATAGCTTCAATTTAGAGCAAGAGAAAATTACAATAAAGGAAAACAATAAGCAAGCATAACCATAACTTCTAAAAACTAAGCCTAACACCAAGAGCACTAAATTATCAGCCAATGGTGCCTTTTATAGAGGATTAGGGATACAAAATGACAAGGGGGCTGATTAAGAGTAGGTGAGGAGTAGGTGGATGAGTGAAAAATGCCAAATGGTGAGTTGGTGAGTGGAAAATTATTGAGATTCTTTGTATCTGAAATCATTCAGTGTTGATCTCATGGATGCCATTAGAATGAAGCAACATGGTCTTCATAAAAGTTGTAGCATTTTGTCTCAGCTTTCCAATGCTACCAAAATCATCCAAAAATTCGTCCTACAACCTAAGATATGACCCAATTACTGTAGACTATTTAGGCCCAGTTTCAGCACCTCTGTTTTGACTTCAAGACCCAATATCACCTCCAAGCTGTCCGAATGAGCTCTTATGTTCTTCATGAAAGTTGTAGATATGGGTCTTACTTTCAAGTATCCAAATTTCATCCCAAGAAAGTTCCTACAGGCCAAGTTATGCTCTGATTACTACACACTATTCTGGTTCTAGTCATAAAACCCGTGTTCTGACTTCCAAGCCCATTTAGCTCCACTAGATATCCATATTTTACCTGGAGCTCATGAAAGTTGTAAAGCTATCTTTTATCTTTCCTGCAAGGTAAGATACATAATTTTTACACATCTAGAACTCAAGATATGGTAGAAATACAGAAACAGTGTAAGACCCAAATAATGTTGGAAAAATCAATTAAGTCCAATTTGAGTCCAAACTTACAAAACATAACCAAACTCAATCAATTAAGTACATAGAGAGTGTAAATGACTAAAAATGAGTTTATTAATGTATAAAATATGTGATCATCAAATTCTCTCACACTTAGCTTTTTCCACTCCTAGGCAAAACACATAAGACCAAAACTAAAAAAAACGACATAGACTCAAAAACTGAACATTCTAAAAGACTCAATTTCTAATGATATTCAAGAATGCAAAAGTTTATAAACAATAAGAGCAACCAAAGATTCAAGGGATCAAAATATTTATGAAGTAAAATTTCTTCACATCTCAAACCAACAAGCAAGGAGACTTCAGTTGAAAAGAATGAATCAAGAATGATAGATTCTCACAAGATTAACTCTCAATCCCTCAAGTGTTTCAAAGGTAAGTATTTCGCTCAATTCAACCCATGAAAAATTGTACTACCATAAGCTTACTTATTTTCTACTTCTCCACTACTCAGAACACATGCACACATAAATCATGAGGACTTTATTCAAGGTTGTAATGTGGTCAAGGTAAAGAAGGGAGAAGTATAGATATGACAATTTAAACACCTAAGAGAATAAAAGAGCTTGAGAGCTGAGTTTAATTAACAAGCATAAAAGTTCATCCCAGCTCCACCTAATACAAATTCTTTTTAATTTTTTTTTACAAATATACATTTTTTTTTTCAATGAACCATTTTTTTTCAAATTTTTTTTACCAATCATTCTGTACATGCACCCCCACACTTGTTCAAGAACTCATCGAGTGACAAAGCTAATGTTTTCTTATTCCCTAAGGTCAGGTAAGAACATGGTTTTTTTTTTTGAAAAATGATGAGTTAGAAACAAGGAATGGTCAAATAAGCTCAAAGGGGTGAAGCAAAGGAAAAATAGGTTATTTTCAATGCCTTACGTTGGCAGGAATCAGAGAATTTCCAAGAATCCATAAGAGTGCTTGATATCATATTGAGACAATATGCTGCTGAGCAAGGCTGCCTATTTGTGTGCCTATCATTCTTAATCATTTGGTTAAAGTAGTTATTTAAGAAAAATGTCTCAATCATGTTTATGTATGCATATAAAAATGTAGCCTAAAAAAGAATCAAAGCAAGTTCTAGAGTAACAATTCCATGAGTGAAAATCACACAAGAAAGAAGAGAATGGTACAAATGTTCAATTCATTTATCAATAGGCTCAAAATCTCACAACATATATTTCTATCATTCTCAATCCACCAATTCAACATCCATAACCAAACATGTGAAATTTAAGAAAGAAGACAATTTATTCAATTATGCTATGATCCCTAAATTTCAATTGCTTCAAAGGATGTGAGAATGCATTCATTTGAATCTTTCAAAGAAAATCAAACAACAAAACTTTGTTACTTCCACAAATCAACACTAAATAGTTACTACCCCAACTAAGATGCATCTCAAGAGTAATAAATTGTTTCTAAAATTTACTCTATACTCTACCATCACTAATTGGTTTTACTACGAATAGGTTTTTGACAGACATATCACTAAACATGCTTCTCAATTTAGATGCGTCTCAAGAGTAAAATTACAGCTTATTCTACCATCATTCATTGGTTTAGTAAGTCCATGACATTCATATCATACTTCCCAAAAAAAATTTTTTTTTTGGTAAACTATCCTTCCCCCCAACTAGATCACAACATTGTCCTCAATGTTTAAAATATAGATGAGTAAAAGATAGAAGATATTACCTGTTGGAGAAATCTGACATAAAGTATGGTAAATAAAATCAAAGGTAAAGAAAAGTTATAAACGAAGTATCAGATCAAACTTTCTTTTCATGCTGCTTCCCTCACTGCTTCCTTATGACTAATCTATCTGAGCTATTGCTGGATCAGGATCAAAGATCAAAGGTAAAGGAAACATTTTTTATTTTTATTATTTTGTTTTATTTTATTTTTTTTACTTCAAGAAAACCATCAGGGTAAAGAAGTCTAGAAACCCCTGAAGGACCTTGCTTAAAGGATCGTCTGTCCAAAACCAAAATACAGCAAAATCATACAAAGATAAAAGAAATATAATAACAAACAATGACATACCTTTATGTACAATTTTCATGGCATATCTTTATACTGCGCGTCATGAGTGCAGTAGTGGCATATCTTTATACTGCGTGTCACCAGTGCAGTAGACACTCATGTCTGTTTATTCGAAGAAAAGAGAAAGAAGAAATCATCATGGGTTTCCATCCTGGGCTTGGAACTTGGAGAGCTCACACTTAGGCTCGTAACATCAACAAAGATGCTAAAATTTGAAACTCGTAATGTCCAAGATCCAGAATGTCCCATCCTAGGACACTGAGAGCCCCTTCTAATAAAAGAGAGGATCAAGCTCAGATGCCTCATACGCTTTGGCAGCCGCGGGTTACTTCTCACTAATAACCCGAGTGGGACGCTTCTGCCTGTCCATCAAGTCCATAGTGCCTAGATGGTAAACATTAGGTTATGGAGTGTGGCTCTCTACAGAGCATGGTACACAAACCTTTTTTAAGGACCAGCATGCAAAGGTCCACCTGAGTCAATGATGGGTCAGCCAAAGGCTGGGGCTCCACAACTAATTAAAGTCATGGTACTCCTTCCGGATCGCCCTTGTTCAGACTTTTTTCTTCTTCTTTTTTTCTTCTTTTTTTTTAAAAGAAAACATAAAGAAGAAGAAGATAATATATATAGATTGTTGTGGATATGGCTCACATCTGCCTCCAGTTTCACATCCAGTAACAGCTTAAACGCCTTCTATGAGTCGAGGATAAGCTTCCCATCCAATTTTCTTATAAATTGGCAAATAGGGTCTTTTAGAGTCAGATTCCCAAGACTGTAGCGTTTTTCTTCATCCTTGAAGAGATTCCACAAATTAAGAAGTTCACGATGCACAAATCCACAAGAATGTGTCACAAGAGTCAATAAGATATCATCTAATGACTCCTTACTCAGTCCATTCTTAATGAAGAAAATTTTATCTTCTCTGTTTGTGGAAACTATCCCCAAAAAATGACATCGCTTGTTACAATTCCATTGTGCACATTTGTGACAAACTTGTAACCTTTTTGCTTTTCTCCTTTTAGAATATGAACTTCTTCTAAGACCTAGCATGTATGAGTCAAATGAAATTGAAGACTCACCTGCTAGTCTGACCTTTGCTTCAATTATCCAGCGTATATCTTCTGGCATACCCTTGTGCATTAACAGTCTCAATCTTTCACATCTAACTTTGTAGATTTTTGTCAGAGCATTTTGAGGGAGGGATGGAAAATGTTTTCTCAAGTTTGAAAGAATGACATCCATTTTAAAGGAAAAGAAGGATTCAGTTATTTTGAGAAACTAAAAAACAAACCAACTTGAGAGTTATGGAGTACCGTTATTCGCCACTTAACCGGCAACACAAAGAATTGCAAAAAGAAGGCAATAAAATTAGAATAAATTCTATTCATAACAAGGATCAGAAAGAAAGATGAATACTACCTCATCAACTTGGTTTTCTAGAAATGGTTTGAGCCTTTATCTATTGACTTTAAAAATATTACCATTCCTAGGATTCTCAATATCTATAGCCCCATGAGGATACACATGTTTGACAACAAAAGGACCACTCCACCTAGATCTCAATTTTCCAAGGAATAGGTGAAGACGAGAATTATAAAGTAAAATTATTTGACCAATTTCAAAAGATTTTCTCAAAATTGTCTTGTCATGAAAAGCTTTTGTTCTAGCTTTATAAATCTTTGAATTTTCATATACATCATTTCTCAATTCCTCAAGTTCATTTAATTGCAATTTACGTATCTTGCAAGCATCATCAAGGTTTAGATTGAAAGCTTTAATGGCCCAAAATGCTTTATGTTCCAATTCTACAGGCAAGTGATAAGGTTTTTCATAGACTAACCGATAGGGTTACATGCCCAAAGATATTTTGAAAGCAGTACGGTAAGCCCAAAGTGCATCGTTTAGTCTTAAAGACCAATCTTTATGATTTGGGATAACCGTTTTTTCCAAAATTTGTTTAATCTCCCTATTTGCCAATTCAACTTGTCCATTTGTCTGAGGGTGATAAGGGGTAGCAATTTTGTATGTAATACTATATTTCTTCATTAAAGATTTAAATGATTTATTACAAAAATGTGTTCCCCCATCACTGATGATAGCTCGAGGGATTCCAAATCGACACAAGATATTTTCTTTTAAAAATTTGAGAATAGTTTTATGATCATTATGTCGGTATGGAATTGCCTCAATCCATTTTTAGACATAATCAACTGTAACCAATATATACACAAATCCAAATGAGGATGGAAATAGGCTCATGAAATCAATTCTCCAACAATCAAAAATTTCAATGACAAGGATGGGGTTCAGAGACATCATGTTTCTCTTTGAAATTGAGCCTAATTTTTGACGATTTTCACAACTTTTTGCAAAAAGTATAGCAGTCCTTAAATAAAGTGGGCCAATAAAATCCGCATTGCAAGATTTCCATTGCTGTTTTCTTTGAAGAAAAGTGGCCACCACATGCTTCTAAGTGACAAAATTTAATGACACTACCTACCTCACTGTCGGGCACACATCTCCTAAAGATTTGGTCAAGACAATATTTGAACAAGTATGGATCATCCCAATAAAAAATTTTCACCTCTGTCAAAAATTTTTTTTTATCTCGGTGCATCCATTGAGGCGGCATCTTTCCTGTTACAAGAAAGTTGACTATGTTAGCAAACCAAGGCATGAAATTGACAGAAAATAAAAATTCATCAGGGAAAGAATCATTAGGTGTGTAGTCAAAAGGTGAGCTTGTTGTAAGTCTGGACAAATGATCAGCAATAACATTTTCGGCTCCTTTCTTATCTTTTATTGTGATGTTGAATTCTTGAAGCAACAAGATCCACCGTATCAATCTTGGTTTGGCATCCTGCTTATACATCAAATATCTAACAGCAACATGATCGGTGAAAATCACAATAGAAGAACCAATTAAGTAAGATCGAAATTTGTCCATTATAAAAATTACAGCAAGTAGTTCTTTTTTAGTAGTGGTGTAATTCATTTGTGCACTATTTAAAGTTCTACTTGCATAATAAATCACATGAGGCTTACCTTCCTTTCTTTGGCCTAAAATAGCGCCCACAACAAAATCACTAATATCACATATCAACTCAAAAGGCAAAGACCAGTCAGGAGATTGCATGATAAGAGCAGATGTTAGAAGACCAATTAATTTTTCAAAAGATTTTTGACATTCTTGAGCCCAATCAAATGATACATCTTTCAACAGAAGATTACATAATGGTCTAGATATGACACTAAAGTCCTTAATGAATCTTCTGTAAAATCCTACATGTCCTAAAAAAGAACGAACTTCTCTGACTATTTTTGGGGAAGGCACATGGGCAATTAATTCAACTTTGGAATTATCAACTTCAATTCCTTTAGAAGATATCACATGACCTAACACTATTCCTGAGGTAACCATGTAATGACATTTTTTCCAGTTTAGCACAAATCCTTTTTCTTCACATCTTTTAAGAACTTTTTCCAAATTATCAAGATAATTTTCAAAAGAATCTCCAAAGACTGTCAAGTCATCCATGAAAATCTCTAAATAAAGTTCAATCATGTCACTAAAAATGCTTAACATGCATCTTTGGAATATTGCTGAAGCATTACAAAGGCCAAAAGACATTCTTCTATACGCAAAAGTACCAAATGGACATGTAAAAATGGTCTTTTCTCGATCTTCCAATGCAATTGGTATTTGATTATAACCCGAATAACCATCAAGAAAATAGTAGTATGGATGTCCTGCTACCCTTTCCAGAATTTGATCAAGAAATGGTAAGGGGAAATGATCTTTCCTAGTAGCAGCATTTAATTTTCTAAAATCAATAACATATGCCAATTAGATGAGACTCGCGTAAGTATTAAATTTCTTCAACCACTGTTATTCTAGATTTCTTTGGCACAACTTGTGTAGGGCTTACCCATTGGCTATCAGAGATAGGATAGATAATTCCAACATCAAGCAATTTAAGGACTTCAGCTCTAACTACCTCTTTCATGTGTGGATTTAATCTTCTTTGAGGTTGTTGAGAAGTTTTAGCATTATCCTCTAAATATATTCTATGTGTATAAATTAATGAATTAATGTCTTTTATGTCCTTTAATGTCCATCCAATTGCACTTTTATGCCTTTTAAGTACTTCTGTTAACATACCTTCATGTTCTACAGTAAGAGACAAGGAAATTACCACTGGAAAGCTTTGCTCTTCTCCCAAAAATGTGTACTTCAACCCAGCAAGTAATGGCTTTAGGTTCGGTGTGGGTACTTCTTCATGAGCATTATCATTCATGGGTCTTAGCTCTTCAAATCTTGGCTTCCATCCCTTGTACTCCATTACCTGTGTACAATCAAGCAAATAACATATTTCAGAGATATCATCTTCTAATAGCATGCCTAAATCAAATGAATTGACTAAACAAATTTCTAATGGGTCAGAAGAACTCCTTGTTTGAAGATGATCATCTATAATGACTTCAATTCCTTCAACTTCCTCCTTTTTATCAAGGACTTCCTATGGTTGCTTGCACATGTTAAAAACATTGCGCTCTAGTGTCATGTTTTAGATTCACCACTCCATTTCTACAATTTATTAAAGCATTAGATGTTGCTAAAAATGGACGGCCTAAAATAACAGGAATTGACTTGCAACTATCAACCATAGGTTCAGTATCCAAGACAATAAAATCCATAAGATATATGAATTTATCAACTTATACCAACACATCTTCCACTATTCCTCTTGGAATTTTAATTGATCTATCGGCAAGTAAAAGAGTTACAGAAGTTAGTTTTAACTCACGTAAGTTGAGTTGTTGATAGACTGAATATGGAAACAAATTGATGCTAGCACCAAGATTAAGTAAAGCTTTTTCAATTTTATGTTCTCCAATAATGCATAAAACTATAGGACAACCAGCGTCTTTATATTTCAACGCATTATTATTCTGAAGAATGGAGCTTACCTGTTCATCCAAAATACTTTCTTTTTCACATTTAGTTTCCTTTTAACAGTGCATAAGTCCTTCAAATATTTGGCATAACAAGGAATTAGTTTGATAGCATCTAACAGAGGAATATTAATCTTCACTTTTTTCAAAATTTCAAAAATTTCAGTGTGGTGGTCCAATTTCTTTGGATTATTCAATGCTTGAGGAAATGGGGGTGAAGGTGAGAGTTTGGTCTCCTTTTGGTCAACTTCTTCATTTTCTTGAGGAATTGGTTCATCTTTTTTCTCACAAGGTTCAAGAATTTGTTTTTCAACAACCTTTCCACTCCTAAGAGTTATCACTGACTTGACTTGGTCCATTTGTTGGTTTTCTAAACTCCCCTCATTTAGACTATACTAACCCTTGGGATTTGGTTGAGGTTGAGAAGGAAATTTTCCTTTCTCGTGAATGGTGAGTGCAGAAGAAAGTTTAGCAAGAGTTTCTTTTATGTCAGTCATGATTTGATTATTTTGTTTATTAATGGCTTCTTGCTTTTCTATGAATGCATATAGTATTTCTTCAAGGTTTTTCCTATATGGTGGGAAATAAGGTGCATATCCTTGAGAATTTTGAGGGTCTTGTTGTGCCTGAGGAGGTGGTGGTTGCACGAATTGTGACTGATTATTATTCCTCCAGCTGAAGTTCGGGTGATTTCTCCATCCCGGATTATATGTATCTGAAAAAGAAGAAGTAAATAGCTTTTTAAAATTATTCATTACATTTACTTGCTCATGTACAACTTCTTTAAATACGGGAATATTAGGACATTCATGTGTTGGGTGTCCTAAATCATCACAAATGCCACAAATTTCTTCATTTTGTACAAATTTGATTTCTTTTGCTTTTCTTAATTCCACGACTTCAACCTTTCTCGCCAAACTAGCAAACCTAGCATTTAGATCTTCCTCTTGACTAAGGTGATATTTTTCTTTATTAGCACTTGCAAGGTTAGATCTAATTGAATTTTCAGAAGGGTTAGTACTATGCCAAGATTGAGAATTTTCAGCCAACTGGTTTAAATAGTCTAAAGTTTCATCAGGTTCTTTTTCAAGAAACTCACCATTGCGCATTGTTTCCACAAATTGTTTGGTTTCTGGTGTTAAACCTTCATAAAAGAAGCTTATAGTGCGCCATTTTTCAAAACCATGATGTGGGCAAGAATTTAACAAATCTTTAAACCATTCCCAACATTGAAAATATGCTTCATTTGAATTTTGGGAAAAATTTTGGATTTGTCTTTTCATAGCATTGGTTTTATGTGTTGGAAAAAATTTCTTTAAGAACTCACCTTGCAGTTCTTGCCATGTGCAATTGATCTTGGTTTCAAAGTGTTAAGCCAAGATTTTGCTTTATCTTTTAAAGAAAAAGGAAACAATTTAAGCTTAACAATCTCTTCAGTGCAATTTTGATTATTGAAGGCAATACATACTTCCTTAAATTCTTTCAGATGTACATATAGGCTTTCAGATTCTAAACCATGAAAATTAAGAAATAAAGAAATCATACCTGGCTTGAATCTAAAATTATTAGCATTGAGTGGAAAGATAAAGCATGATGGACTAGAATTTCGAGGTAGTTGCAAATATTCACACATGATTTGCAACAGTTGATTTTCATGTTCATCATGTATGCTTTTATTTTCAGTCATTGTGTCAATTGTGTGTGATTGTGATTCGAACAAATTAGTATATAAAGTACCAGGATTAATTTTAACTAAACGACCAGAATTTAAATCACGATACCAATTAAGCATAAATAAATGACTTAAAATAGAAAAAATAATGTACAAGTCGGCAGTTTATACTAGCCATTAAATATTATCAAAGATGTGGTATAAACCAACCACCCAATAAATATTAACAAGTAAAAAGTTAGATAACTGATAAAGTAAAAGGTTAGATAACTGATAAATTAAAAAGTTAGATAATTAGAGAGTTAATAATTAGTAAGTTAGAAAGTGCAGAAAGTAAAATACAGAAAATAAAGTGTAGAAAGTAAAGTGCAGAAGTAAATTACAGAAAATAAATTTAAAATATGAAAACCGGAGAGAGGCAAACCAAAGCTGGCGAAAGAGAAGAGAAGAAGAAAGATTATTTCATTATGTTAGAAATAAATAATAAATAACATAAATTAAAAAGTTAGAGAGCGAGAAAATAAATGACGTAAATTAAAAGTTAGAGAGCGAGAAAATAAAAAGTTAGTAAGCAAAAATAAATGACATGAATTAAAAAGTTAGTAAACATAAATAAATGACACAAATATAAAAGTTAGAAAGTTAGTATGTTAGCAAGTTAGTAGGTTAGATAGTTAGAAAGTAAGAGAGTTAGTAAAGTAACCGAAGGATCGGCAAGCTGATCTTTTGTTTCGGTGAAGGAGAAGAAAGAATAGATTTTATAAAAGAAAAAGAACCTCAATAAATTAAAACTTCAAATCAAGTCCCCGACAATGGCATCAAAAACTTTATTTCGGGATTTAAATGATGCAAACCCAAGTGCAGGTTGTCTCAAGTAATAAATTCTCAGGAGTCCGAGGTTGATCCACAGGGAATTAATGAAGAAAAATTATTTAAGGTAAGAAAAGGATTTTTCACAATAATAAAAATAATAAAACTTGTTCACAATTAAATTTAAGAACTTGCTTGGGTTAGGAGATCCACTCTTAGTAATAAATTAAAGACAAGATTATTTCTTTTTATAACTCAATTGAAATCCACACACAACGGAGGTTCTAATAAGAAAATATAACATTCAAAGTTTATATATGCAATCATATTATGATTCCTTTAATTATCTACCAACATTTGTAAATGAGTTCAAGCATTCACTGTGCCAATCCTATTGTCTACAATAAATCAAGATCTCAATTATACAAAGAAGGTTTCTAAATTGATTGGAAACAAAATATAACACATATAATGTCCATTTAATAATATATCATTTAAGCAAAATAAATAGAATAATCTAACCTTATTTCATTACTAAGAGCTTCACTCTTTCACCTAAGCAAGATGAAGATTTAGTTACTCATAGACAAGAAGAAAGAAAGAGAGAAGAAGAGAAAGATGAACATAACTTCAATTTAGAGCAAGAGAAAATTACAACAAAGGAAAAACAATAAACAAGCATAACCATAACTTCTAAAAACTAAGCCTAACACTAAGAGCACCAAATGATCATTGAAGGTTTCTCTAAGATAGCAGGACCTCTTACACAACTCACAAGGAAGAGTCAAGCTTTCGTTTGGACAGAAGAATGTGAAGCAAGTTTCCAAGTGTTGAAGAAGAGATTGACAACTGCACCAGTGTTGATTTTGCCAAATCCAAGCAAGACTTTCAAGGTATATTGTGACGCTTCTTACCAAGGGTTAGGATGTGTGTTGATGTAGAACAGGAATATGGTAGCCTATGCTTCAAGACAGTTGAAGGTACATGAGAGGAACTACCCAACGCACGATTTAGAGCTAGCCGCAATGGTTTTCGCGTTAAAAGCGTGGAGACATTTTCTGTATGGAGCCATGTTCAGTGTCTTCAGTGATCATAATAGTTTGAAATACTTGTTTGATTAGAAGGAGTTGAACATGAGGCAGATGCAGTGGCTAGAATTTTTAAAAGACTATGATTTTCAACTTCAATACCATCCAAGAAAGGCGAATGTGGTGGCAGATTCCTTAAGTAGGAAGGTGATCGGTGTTTCTACCTTGATGATAAAGGTGGAAGAGTTAATAAATCGATTTAGAGATTTGTGGTTGTTAGTAGAATTGGCACCAGGAAGGATTCGTCTAAACAGAGTTACAGTTTTGAATGACTTGCTAGAGAAAATTAAAGAAAGACAAGAAGATGATCCATTTTTACAGAATGAGAAGGGATTTTTGAAGCAAGGTCATAAGGCAACGGTTGAGGAAGGATCTGATAGGGTCTTAAGATTTGAAGGAAGGACTTGTATACTTGATGATCCCGATCTTAAGCAAGCAATTTTGGACGAACTCATACTAGTAGGTTGAGTATGCATCCGGGGATGACTAAGATGTACCAAGATTTAAAGCGAATGTTTTGGTGGCCAAGGATGAAGAGAGATGTTGCGGAACGTGTGGTGTCTTACCTTGTTTGTCAGAAGGCAAAAGTGGAGCATCAAAGACCTACCGGTATGTTACAACCTTTAACTATTCCAGAATGGAAATGGGATAGTATTTCAATGAATTTTGTTACCGAATTGCCAAGAACGAGGAAGGGTCATGATTCTATATGGGTTATAGTGGATAGGCTTACGAAGTCAGCTCACTTCTTGCAGATCAATATCAAGTATTCATTGGAACAATTAACCCAGGTGTACATTAGTGAAATTGTTAGACTTCACAGTGTAACCGCAAGTACAGTTTCTGATAGAGATCTGAGGTTTATGTCGAGGTTCTGGCGGAGTTTGCAAGAAGCCATCGGGACTAAGTTATGACTGAGTTCTGCTTATCATCTGTAGACAAATGGTCAAACAGAGAGAACAATCCAGTCGTTGGAAGATTTGTTGCGTGCTTGTGTGCTAGAACAACAAGGGAGTTGGGATGAATTCTTCTCTTAGATAGAATTCACCTACAATAATAGTTTTCACTCAAGCATAGGGATGGCACCCTACGAAGCGCTTTATGGGTGATGATGCTGAATACCTTTGTGTTGGTATCAGGATGAGGAAAGTATGACTATTGGACCTGATCTTGTACAACAAATTATGAAGAAAGTGAAAATGATTCAGGAGAAAATGAGGATGACTCAAAGCAAACAGAAAAGCTATGCGGACAAGCGAAGGCGACCTCTTGAATTTGAGAAAGGTGAGCATGTGTTTTTACGAGTAACACATACGACTGGTGTCGGAAGGGTTATCAAATCCAGAAAACTCACTCCTAAGTTCATCGGACCTTACTAAATTATTCGTCAGATAGGTCCCGTAGCCTACCAAATACCTTTACCACCTTTCCTATCCAATCTCCATAATGTATTCCATGTGTCTCAACTGAGGAAATATATCCTCGATCCAATGCATGTCATGCAGCCCGATGAAGTACAACTAAAAGATAATTTGACGTATGAGACACTTCCTGTTAAAATTGAGGATAGGAGAGTGAAGCAGCTTAGGGGGAAAATGATTGAATTGGTAAAGGTAATATGAAATGAAGTAACGAGAGATACTACCTAGGAGCTGAAAGACAAAATGAGGGCTCAATACCCTTAACTTTTCTGAGGTATGATAAATTTCAGGGACAAAATTTCTATTAGTGGGGGAGAGTTGTAACACCCCAACTTTTGATTAAATTACGATATTGTCCATAATGTACTATTTTACATTTTCTGTATGTTATAAAATTAATTTGACTGTTTTGTGACTGTATTTGATCATTGTGTGTGATTTACTCCGAGTCAAGAAAATAATAATTTTCGGGCTGGGAAAATCTTAATTTGATTATTCGGAGCTGGGAGATCTTACTAAACCCAATTCCGAGTGATACGTGTATTAACTTTTAAATTTTTAGAATTTAAATGTGTAATAAAAATATTTTATATTTTTATAATATTATTTTATTAGATAGTGCCTACTATCTTAAAAATAGCAGATTCTGCTCCAATGGACCATGGACCCGAAAAAATCTGTGGGACCCACATTTGGTAAATCAGTCAACGAAATTGGCTTGAACTATTTTGAGCCAATGAGAGCTAGTCAACATAAAAGGCTTGAAAGTTTCTAAGCCAATATGAAGTAGTCAACAAAAGTGGTTGGACTAGTTAGTAAGTAACTAGAAAAACCTAACTAAGTTAGCTTAAACTTAACTAAGTTAATTTAATGTATCTAAGTAGTAACTAAATGGAACAAATCTAGTTAGCTACTCATTAGAGTTCTAGTTAGTAAAAGTTCTAGTAAAAGTTAAGGAGATGGCTAGTTGCCTTAAGTAACTAAATGGTTAGACAAGTAACTAAGAAACCTAACTACATGCACCTAAGTCTAACTAGATTGCCTAAGTGAACTAAAACTTAGTTTGCTCTCCCTTGGAGCATTTCGGCCAAGGCTCTTCAAGAAGGATCAAGAAGCTTAGTGACTTGATTTCCTGAACCAATAGGAAGCAAGCTTGGAGACAAAGCCTTGGATATCAACCTTTGAACACATCTAAGGCCATTTGGAGTCCTTGGTTGGTCAACAAAGGTGGCCATCTCCATTGAGCTCCATGGATATGCATAGGATTAAGAGACCATTTTCACTTCATCTTAATCTTTGCTATCACCTAAAACCTTTCTTCTCTTTCTTTCAAGAACCAAAGACTCCATTCTTCCTTGTATTGGAGTTCACAGCCTCCACCCTCTTCTCATACCTCCACTCTTCTAAATTTTCATCTAACACCACTTCTCAAATCCAAACACCATTCTAAGCATCTTTCATCTTGAAAGTTTCTTCAAAATAATTCATTTAAAGCTTGGAAAACAACCTTGAAGTTTTTTTTCCTACAAGGTAAAAATCCTTGTTTTTTATTTCTAACTTGATTCTTGAAGTTTTAAGCCATGATTGATTCATGGTTTGTATTTTTCAACTATAGTTTATGACTCTTTAAAATTATTTAAGTTTGTTAGGGTTACTTTGGGAGCTACACGAAAATCACTAGGAGGAGTCTAGAAGGAGTTTGTCTTCCCTTGAGGTAAGAGGGAGATTTAATCTTATCAACCTTGTGTGGTGGTGAGAAAATAAATGTATTTGTGGTGAAGAATCCATAAGGATTCATTCACTTGGTTGTTTAATGTTTTTGCTTATTTGTGATTGATTTTGTTTACAAGCATGTCTATAGCTTTAAAATATATGGTATGTGTTTTATACATGTATGATAGTTAATGTAGGATGTGAATAACATGTGAGGATTTGCATGAGTGTTCCAAAGAACAAAAAGGAAGCTCACGACTTTATCACTCCAAAGAGAACCAAAATGTTCTCAACCATTTTCTAAAGCATGAATTAATTTAACTTAGTTGAATAAATAAATTTTACAATGACTTAGAGGATGGAAAATAATTTAAAGATGATTTATAAAAGATATGTTGAATTTCGGCCAACATGCTATTTGACATACCTTTAATCCAAAATTATTTTCTAAATGTAGACTAAGGGATTAATTTAAAGAGAACTCAATTTCAATGAATTTTGGAAAACAGAATAAATGAATCTTTTATTAGAAACTTAATTAAAGAAATTAAGTATGGATGATAAATAAATTGAACACTTGAAAAATACTAACGTAGAGCTCACCCGTTGGGTTTTGAAGCGCGTTAGCAAGTTTCAATGTGTATATATTGGTTATAACTAAGAGAGGTAATTTTTAAAGGAAAACGTAAAAAATATCATTTAATGGATTTTCTAGATGAAATGCTATCAAAATTTATTAAAAATAACCAAATGATGGAGAAAGTTTCAAAATATAATTTAGAACGTAAATAAAATAATTTACGTAGTTGAAAAATATTAGGAATATCCTACGCGTGTTTAAAATAGTGATTTTAAGCTACGCGATTGAGAAAACGATTTAAAAATGTTACGCGATTTAGAAAATGATTTAAAAACATTATGCGATTTCAAAAACATTGAAAAAATACTTAACGCGATTTGAAAACGTTTGAAAAAAGGTGACACAATTGTGAAAATGCGAGAAAATATTTATGCGACTAAAAAGAACAGTAAGTTTACTGTTGGGCCAAAGTGGTGGACCCGGACAAGTTGAGAAATAGTACTGTCAAGTAGAGATATACTATATTTGGAAATATTGATAATGAGGGTATTTGTGTAATTATGGTTCATATATATACATTGAGAGATGTGTCGATTTGGTTGAAATTGGCGATTGACTGATGAGATGAATTATACCGTGTTGTGGGTGTGATAGGTGTAGTGCGATTCGTTGAGTGAACTTGGAGGCGTTAGTGTGCGGAGGATTCCACATGTGAACAGTTGGTAGCTCCTCTGGGCCGTGGTAACAGGCAACACACTAACGATCTTGACAAGCACTATTCTTTATCAAGATCATATGAAGACTGTCTGGTACAATGCCTATTATGCACAACGTTTTGACTGTGTACTACTTACACGATGTTTTGATTGTGTACTACTTACACGATGTATGACTGTGTAATAGTTGGTTGGGGCAGCCTGAGGTATGGACAGGTCTTTCGGATCATTCTCTCTGATGTTTGTGTTTAGCTCCATGGAGTAGGAATGAGTCTGTGTACATTTGCATATATAGTCTGTATCATAATGTGATTATTTTATATTAATTTGAGGTATTATGTATGATATGATAATATAGTTTTTTTAATTAACTACGATATCTGTATGTACTTTCATTTTCTGTACTACCATGCTGGTAGTGATGTACATTATCTCACTTCTTTGCATGTATTTTCTGTATTATTATTTATGTTTCGTAAAGAGTTTGAGGAAGAGGAAGAGGAGCAGCCTCTAGATTATCAGTATCCAGAGGAGCAGCATCCGAGCAATCAGTTTGAGGAAGGCGAGCCTCTAGATCATCCTTACCATTTGGATTGAGTTAGTGGTATGGCATTGCCTGTGTTTTTGGGATTCATGAGACTTGAGTTTCATGGAGGTTCAGAGGCCTGGCATCTGCGTGAAGACAGAGGGTCGGTTGTTTATGTGGGACATCTGATTGTGTCTCTTTGGAGAGAGTTTGATGGAGCACCAATGTTTACTACTACTTTTTATTTACACCTTGAGATGCCTTTGACTATTAGTTGTTATTTGGGAGGACGTTTTCATGCCCCCAGTGAGATTAGTAGTGTATCAACAGCACAGACCACTGTCCGTAGAGCTGGTTGACATCCGGGATTTCTGTCATCTGACGATCCATCGAAGGAGGATTAGAATTCCTAGATGTGTACTTGGGCTAGTTTGTATTTAGTGTGATATCAAACATTTTACTACTTTATTAAATATTTGTAGTCTGTAGATTATTTGTATACTTAAGATAAAAATCATATGTACATTATGGTGTGTATTTGATAGTTTATTTTATTTCATGTACTGTCTATTTTATTTATTGATATAATGTATAAAAAGAAAAATTTTACAACTCATATTATTATATATGTGTTAAACATTTTATAACTTGGGTAATGTTTATTATAATTATTCGGAAGTGTGACATCCCAGTAGGGTGTTACATTAGTTGGTATCAGAGCCCAAGTTAGAGTCTTTTTAGGGTTGGGTTAGGTCTGTTTTTGCTTGTGTCGTGTGAATTCTCTGTGATTTGTTTTCGAAAGGTTACATCTGACTTTGTTTTGCCTTGTTTGATAGAAGAAAAAGATGTATGGCGGTAGAAGAACGCATGCAAACGTGGAACGTAATGTTGATTCGATGACTGTAGCTGCTGAGGATATACAGCGCATAGTAGAGGTAATTACCATACAAAATCAACGAGCAACCCAACAACAAGATGCGACTGTTGATGCTCTGAACTAGTCTAAGTTTAGGCACAATAACTCGCCGCAGTTTATGGGTGAATTTGATCCTGAGAAGGCGAGTCTTTGGATCCAAGACTTAGAAAAGATTTTTGAAGGAATGAGGTGCGCCGATGACTGGAAGGTGACATATGCTACATTTATGCTGAGAGGGGACGGTGAAAACTAGTGCAGAGGAACTTGACGCTTACTACAAGTTGAGGAACTGAAATTACCTGGGAGGTATTCAGCGAAGTATTTTTGGAGAAGTACTTTCCTGCTAGTGCCTATCATGCCAAGGAAATGGAATTTCTTGGTTTACAACAAGGCAATATGACCGTTGGTGAGTATGCTGTCAAATTTGAGAGCTTGACATAGTTCTCAAGGTATTTCCAAATTCAACTTGATGAGGCGTGGAAATGCCGTAAGTTTGAGGAAGGACTGAGGGTAGAGTTGAAACGAGGAGTGCTACCCATGAGGATGAACCAATTTCCTGCTTTGATGGATACATGTCGATGACTCGAGGAGCTGGAGCTATCACGAGATCCAAGAAATCGTAACTTTGGACCGACTAGGTTTCAAAGATGAGGCAACAACAATAATAGCTGGTTTCAACGCAAACTATATTCGAGACCACTGGGAAGTTAGCCCTAACGTCCATCCTTTGGGGGAAGTCCTAGTGGCAATAAAACTGGTCAAAATGTGGCGTTTACACCAAAATGTTTTAAATATGGAAAGAGTGGCCATATATCTAGAGATTGTTCAATCAAGGGGACAATATGTTTCAACTGCAGAAAACCTGGACATGTTTCTAGGGATTGCGATCAACCAGAAAGAAAGCCAATTGTGAGTAATGTTCGTGCAACTCAGCCGCGATCTGGAGGGTGAGTATACATAATGACCGGAGCTGAAGCTTCCCAGTCCGAAGATCTTATTCAGGAGGAAGGTGTTATAGAAGGTAAACTTTTGAATGTGCTATATGATTCAGGTGCAACACATTCATTTATTGTATATGACTATGTGGATCAGTTGAAATTACCTGTGTCTTCTCTGAGTTTCTAATTAATTGTTTCTACACTAACTGCCAAGCCTGTTGTTACATCTAGAGTATATTTGAATTGTCCTATTACCATAAATGAGCGAGAATTTTCTGTCAATTTAATTTGTTTACCTCTTATTGAAATAGATGTAATATTAGGAATGGATTGGTTATCTTCTAACCATATCCTATTAGATTGTGCCAAAATAACCATATCCTATTATGACAAGCTTATGGCTAGCTAATAGGATTCAAGAGCTTCAATGTGCGGTCTAAAATGGTCAAGTAAAGTGGCCACCTCCTTGACGAAGCTCCTACGGCTATGCATTCCAAACAAAGGCTAAATGGAATCAATTAATGTATTTGCTCTTACTTTCATCCAACATTCACTAAAACAAGCAAATCAATATCTCACCTTTCTTTCTCTTGGAACCACACAGCCACACACTCAAATAGGTGACAATATTCACCTATTCAACTCATTTTGTTCACTTACACATCAATTTCTCCAAAGAACCAAGAACAAGCAACAAAAACTCTCTCCTTTTCTATTTTCTCTAGTTTCGGCCAAGCACCAAAGATCCACTCTCCAAACTTCTATAATTCCTACCAATATCATTTCTTGAATCCTCTCATTAATCCAAGACACTTTCATGTTAGGAATTTCTTAAGATTCATTCATCTCCATCTTCCCATCAAGCAAAGAACACAAAAGCTCTTACCTTTCTCTCCCACAAAGCTCACGACCAACCACCATAAAATTACCTTCCAAGTTTGTTTAATTCATATCAACCCTTAATATTGAGTCTACACACAATTCTAAGACCTTTTCATGTTGTGACCATTATCTAATTCTTCCATCTTCAACCTTGATCTTCAAGCTAAAGATTAAAGCTTTATATTTGAAGTTTATTAATCTTCACTTTTGCTTTTGATTTTCAAGGTTCTAATCATGATTTTAATCCATGGTTATTTTAGTTTAAAGCCTTAGGTGTTAATATTGTATGTTTTTCTTTATTTTCAAGAATCACTTGGTGGAGAAAATCTACTTGAAGGAGGCATACAAGGAACATGTGGACTACATCTAAGGTAAGAGGGAGATTAACCTCATTAATCATGTGTTGGTGGTGAGGAATGGAATTGTGTGTGTGGTGAAAAATCCATAAGGATTTATTCACTTGTTTGTTTAAGGCTTTCCATATTTATGATTGTTTGGTGATTGATGTGCTTATTGTTTTGATAAGTATGCATGATTTTATTGATTGATTATTATGTGAGATGTTATGATTTTGATTAATTTGTGATAATTGCTTAATATGATTTTATCATTTTCATAGTAAGCATGAACATGTGGTGGTGGAAATATCATGAGTGATATGTTATATGATAAGAATTATGTGGAAAGGAAAACTGTTTTGGTTCCAAAGAACCTTGAAGCTCACGGCCTTTTTGCTTGATATGGAACAAAGCATTTCAAATTATTTTACTAATCATAAGTTTTAGATGAGTAGGTAATAAGTTAATGATTTAAGGATTTGCAAAGAAAGTGGACATGAAAATGAACAAAAATTTTATGATGAAGTTATTTGTGATTTTCGGCCAATATGCCAAGAATTAGTATATTAGAACAAACAATATCTTTTTTAAACATAATATTGAATGGATTAAAATGGTAAAGGATTTAAATCGAGGGATTTTGAGATATAAAAGTAAGAAAAACTTATTTTTGGAATTAATTAAATTAGTGGATTTAGTTTATAAAAGAGAAATAAATTGGTGACTTGAAGTTTACTAACGTATAGCTCACCCGTTAGGTTTTGAGGTGTGTTAGGAAATTTTGAGTTAGAACAATTGATTTAAAATAATGAGAAAGCAATTTTGTGAGAAATAGTAGAAAATTTACGGAAAGGATTTCATAAGTGAGATAATGTCAAAAATGAAGTTTGAAATTTTATTGATTTTTGGAAAGTCCAAAATGATGTTTAAAATATCAATAAATATTTTACGTAGTTGAAAAATGATGAAAAATGATTTATGCGACTTAAAAATATGATTTTTAAGCTATGCGATTTCAAAAAAGTTGAAAATTGCTACGCGATTTGGAAAATGTTTAAATATTTTACGCGAATGAGAAAATGTCAGAAAATGGTTTCGCAATATGAAAACGTAACAAAAGTGTTACACGATTGTGAAAACACATTAAAAATGATACGCGATTGAAAATACAGTAAAGTTGCTATAAGAACTGATGTACTGGACCCGAATGTATCAGTGATATTATGTAATTGTATGAACAATTATATAGTATTCATTGATCTTATGATATTAGACAATTGTATGGGCAGTTGTTCTAATCTCATTTGGGAACAGTCTAAAGATGAAATTGAGATATGCATTGAGGTATCATGCATTGAAGAGAATATAGCCGATGGCTATTATGGCTTTTTGTTGCCTAGGAGTGAATGAGAATTGAATAGTGAGATCTATGATGGATCTTAGGGGCGTTGAGGCACGGTGAGCAATGAGTGGATAGTTAGCAAGTACCATGTACCACTTGATTGTGTAATTCTGTAGCAACGCATCGACAATACCCAACAAACATTATTCTTTTCGTGGACTGGTACTGTCTTTGGGCTAAGGCTGACATGTGTTCCAGATCCATTCATATATGAAATTGTGATTAGCTCCATGGAGTAGGAATTGGTTCAGTATGCATACACATGGTCAGTACACATATTGTTGTGGCATGGTCAATGTTCAAGTAGTGTGACATAATCATTTCATATATATTGATGATATCTATTATGATAAAACTGTTATTGTTTATTTTATTGTGATATATAGCTATTGGAATTGTTATGAAATGATGATATGAATATAATTGTGATATCTGTATATATGGAATGACTTTGTCATTTGTATCATTCTTTGCTACCATACTGGTATTGATGAAAGGGTATCTCACCTCTTTGCCGTACTATTTGTTTGTGTTTGTATTGTTAAAATTTGTATAGTAGAGGAAGCGAACTTCTTAGACTTAACTGGAGGCAATATTTTGAGTTTGGGGATGATAGCGAGGAGTGATCTTCCAAGTTTCGACAATGTGCAATTTTGCGGAGGAACAGATATCTGACACGTCGAGATGGATGCAGAACGGAATAAGTATGTTGAGTTTTCTCGTTAGTGTTATTACCGTGCTATTAAGTAGGACCTATCATGGGATTTGCTACTATTTCCTTGAGTCTGTAAGTTTCATGTTCTAAGTACTATTGAATATTATGTGGTGTCTGTGATGTATATTAATCAGTTTAAATCTATTTTTTAGTATTACCTATAAATTTCAGTAAGTTTATGTTTCCGCGAAAAGAAATTTTAAAACTCATGTTTTATAACCCAAATCTTTTTATGAAATTAATTTCAGATTATAAGTTTGTAGTTGGAAATGTAATGCCCTACAGAGGGTGTTACATTAGTTGGTATCAGAGCACGGTTTGAGTCTTTTGGGGTTTGTGGTTAGGTCTATTTTGCTTGTGTTGTGTTCTCTATGTTTTTTATTTCTGAAGGAAACTATGTTTGTTTGAAATGGTTACATTTGGTTTCCATTGTATTTTGATTCGTCCGTCTTTAAAGAAAGGAAATGGCTTGTGGTAGACGTGTGGGCATGGAAGCAGGATGTAATAATAATAATACGACCGCAGCTACAGAAGCAATACAGAGAATGACCGAAGTAATAGTGCAACAAAATTAGAGGATCGCTCAGCGAAAGGAAATAATAGTCGAGATTTAGAATCAGACAAAGTCGGATGAATCTCAGAATATGAGACTCTGTAGCTTTGGACCATCTGAGATTCAAAGGGGCAGGAATCGTAAGGTCAATTGACTCTAGCGAAAATCGTATTCACGACCATCGTGGAATCAACAGCAGTAACAATCTTATGGAGGAAGTACTAGTGGTAGCAGGTTTAGTCAAATCGTGATGTCTTTACTATTATGTAAGAGATGTGGAAGAGGGCACCTAACGAAGGATTGTACGTCGAAGGAAATAATTTGTTTCAAGTGCGGAAAGCCTAGACATATTTCTAGAGATTGTGTTCCACCAAAAATGAAGTCTTCTGTTAGTAACGTACATCTTTCAAAATCTCAAGTAGAAAGGAGAGTCGATACGCCGAATGGAACATGAGTGTTCCGAGTTGAAGACTTAAACAAAGGAAATTATGCCATTAGAGGTGATCCTTTGACTATACTTTATAATTCTGGGGGTAACCCATTCCTTTATGCATATGATTGTGTCGACCAATTAGATGTTATATGTGTCTTCATTATCTTTTGATCTAGTTATTTCTACTTCTATTACTAAAATCTGTGGTTGATAACTCGAGTTGCTTAAACTATCCTAAGTCTATTAAATGACTGAATCTTTTCTGTTAATTCTATTTGTTTATCTCTTTCACAAAACAAACACGACCAAGAATTTTGGATTGGTTATTTTCCAACCATCCATACTCTGTTAGACCTGTTGGTTGAATTATTCAACTTAAAAAGCTCACTTCCCAATTCATCGGACCACAACGATTTCTCTATCGGATATGTCCAGTAGCATATTAGATGACTTCACCATCTTTTCTTTTTACACATTCATAATATTTTTCATGTGTCGCAATTGTGAAAATATATTCTTGATCCAACCCATTCTTTTATGGCTAATTTTCTATGTGGGTTGATTAGAGCTATCAGTATCTTCGTTACCTTTTGACTTATCTATTTCTACTTTTATTACCAAACCCATTGTTATTGTCTAGTTCCTTAAACAATCTTATTTCTGTTAAAGACCAAATCCTTTCTGTTAATCTAAATTGTCTACCTCCTTCACAAAATAGACATGATCTTAAAAATAGATTGGTTATGTTCCAACCATATCCTATAGATTGTTTCAGTAAAATTTTAGTGTTCCAGAAAACTCATTCTTAAAATCGGGCAACATCAAATTCTTTGTTGAATATGTCTAGTGACACATCAGATAGTTTCGCTACCTTTTTCTTTCTAACCTTCATAATGATTTTCATGTATTGTAATTGCAAAAAAGGATATTCCTATTCAAATTCATGTCATAGTATTAGATATAGTACTGTTGAAAGAGAACTCGATTTGTGAGACACTTCCTGTTAAGAGCAAAGGTAGGAGAGTGAAGTGATATGAAGTTAAGGAAAAGACAAATAATATCATTCGGAGTGACAAATGCTCTTGTAATATTCATGAATTATATGAGTAGAATCTTTCATCCTTATCTAGACAGAATTGTCATGATCTTTGTTAACGACATTCTGATCTATTCTCGAAATCTTGACGAACATGCTGAACATCTCAGTGTGGTTCTCCAAATTCTAAAGGAGAAGCGGTTATATGCTAAGTTGTCGAAATGCAAGTTCTGGTTAGATGAAGTTCAGTTTTTGGGTCACGTGATTCTAAGGAAAGGATTACGATTGATTTGTCAAAAGTTGAAACAGTTCTTCAATGGGAAAAGTCAAACACGGTAATGAAAATCCGTAGATTTGTAGGATTGGCCGGTTACTATAAAAAAATTATTTAGAGATTTTCCAAGATCACAAAACCTCTCACCCAGCTTACCAGAAAGGATCGAGCATTTACATGGACTGATGCATACGAGGAAAATTTTTAAAAGTTGAAAAGGCGCTTGACTACTTCACCGGTGTTAATTCTACCTGATTTCAGCGAATCTTTTGAAGTGAACTGTGATGTGTCACATCAGGGTTTAGGATGTGTGCTTATGCAAGATTGAAAGGTTGTAGCATATGCTTCAAGGCAATTGAAGAGCAACATTCAACATCTTCAGCGATTGCAAAAGTCTGAGGTATCTGCTTAATTTGAAGGAGTTGAACAAGAGACAAAGAGATTTTGTTAGTTAGAGTAATCTAGAATGACGAAAGTGGAGATGCAACAAGGGAGCTAGAAGACAAGATGAAAGTGCAATACCTTTATTTGGTCTAAAGGTACAAAAATTTCAAGGACGAAATTTCTTTTTAGAGGGGGAGTATTGTAACACCCCGAAAACTCATATTTTATTTATTTCGGTTAATTCTTAAATATCTTTAGTAATCCAAATCGACTTTCATGAATTTTATAAATTTTGTGATTTTTAGGAATTTCTTGTGAATTTTACGTTTTTGATTATTTTAATATTATGTTGGGCTGCATACGAGCCTTCGTATTTTATTTATTTCTGTCAATCCTTACTGATTTTTACCAATCCGATTTGATTTTCATGAATTTCATAATTATTATGATTTTTGTGAATTTTTTTGTGTTTTTATATTTTGGATTATTTTATTAGTATTCTTGGGCTGTGTGCAGACCCGAGGCGGGCTCGGAAAAATGAAAATGTTTCTAGGGCCAAAAAATTTTGTACTGTCAATATGGAGCCGGCGAATCTTACTAAACCCGAATCTAGAAATAGTTTTCAAAATTTTCTTTTACTGTATATTCTACTATTTTGTTGATTGGCTAATAAAAATACAGTAGTTATTGTCCATCGGTTGATATTTACCAAAAAATATCTTGAGCAAGCTTAGAGATGAAGCCTTTGGATATCCACCCTTAATCTAATCAAAGGTGGTGATGAGTCCAATTTAGTGGCTTGGACTTTCTAAGAACCAATAGGAAACCTATTCAACAAAGATGGTTATGACAAGCTTTATGGCTAGCTAATAGGATTCAAGAGCTTCAATGTGTGGTCTAAAATGGTCAAGTAAAGTGGCCACCTCCTTGACGAAGCTCCTATGGCTATGCATTCCAAACAAAGACTAAATGGAATCAATTAATGTATTTGCTCTTGCTTTCATCCAACATTCACTAAAACAAGCAAATCAATATCTCACCTTTCTTTCTCTTGGAACCGCACAGCCACACACTCAAATAGGAGACAATATTCACCTATTCAACTCATTTTGCTCACTTACATATCAATTTCTCCAAAGAACCAAGAACAAGCAACAAAAACTCTCTCCTTTTCTATTTTCTCTAGTTTCGGCCAAGCACCAAAGATCCACTCTCCAAACTTCTATAATTCCTACCAATATCATTTCTTGAATCCTCTTATTAATCCAAGACACTTTCATGTTGGGAATTTCTTAATATTCATTCATCTTCATCTTCCCATCAAGCAAAGAACACAAAAGCTCTTACCTTTCTCTCCCACAAAGCTCATGGCCAACCACCATAAAATTACCTTCCAAGTTTGTTTAATTCATACCAACCCTTAATCTTGAATCTACACATAATTCTAAGACCTTTTCATGTTGTGACCATTATCTAATTCTTCCATCTTCAACCTTGTTCTTCAAGCTAAAGATTGAAGCTTTATAGGTGAAGTATATTAATCTTCACCTTTCTTTTGATTTTCAAGGTACTAATCATGATTTTAATCCATGGTTATTTTCGTTTAAAGCCTTAGGTGTTAATATTGAATGTTTTTCATTATTTTCAAGAATCACTTGGTGGAGAAAATCTACTTGAAGGAGGCATACAAGGAACTTGTGGACTACATCTAAGGTAAGAGGGAGATTAATCTCATCAACCATGTGTTAGTGGTGAGGAATGGATGTGTGTGTGTGGTGAAAAATCTATAAGGATTTATTCACTTGTTTGTTTAAGGCTTTCCATATTTATGATTATTTGGTGATTGATGTGCTTATTGTTTTGATAAGTATGCATGATTTTATTGATTGATTATTATGTGAGATGTTATGATTTTGATTAATTTGTGATTAATTGTTTAATATGATTTTATCATTTTCATAGTAAGCATGAACATTTGATGGTGGAAATATCATGAGTGATATGTTTTATGATAAGAATTATGTGGAAAGGAAGACTGTTTTGGTTCCAAAGAACCTTGAAGCTCACGACCTTTTTGCTTGATATAGAACAAAGCATTTCAAATTATTTTACTAATCATGAGTTTTAGATGAGTAGGTAATAAGTTAATGATTTAAGGATTTGCAAAGAAAGTGGACATGAAAATGAACAAAGATTTTATGATAAAGTTATTTGTGATTTTTCGGCCAATATGCCAAGAATTAGTAGATTAGAACAAACAGTATTTTTTTAAACATAATATTGAATGGATTAAAATAGCAAAGAATTTAAATCGAGGGATTTTGAGATATAAATGTAAGAAAAACTTATTTTTGGAATTAATTAAATTAGTGGATTTAGTTTATAAAAGAGAAATAAATTGGTGACTTGAAGTTTACTAACGTATAGCTCACCCATTGGGTTTTGAGGTGCGTTAGGAAATTTTGAGTTAGAATAATTGTTTTATAACAATGAGAATGCAATTTTGTGGGAAATAGTAGAAAATTTACGGAAAGGATTTCTTAAGTGAGAAAATGTGAAAAATGAAGTTAGAAATTGTATTAATTTTTGGAAAGTCCAAAATGATGTTTAAAATTTTGAGAAATATTTTACATAATTGAAAAATGATGAAAAATGATTTACGCGACTTAGAAATATGATTTTTAAGCTACGAGATTTTAAAAATGTTGAAAAATTGCTACGCAATTTGAAAAACGTTTAAATATTTTATGCGAATGAGAAAACGTCAGAAAATGATTACGTGATTTGAAAATGTAACAAAAGTATTATGCGATTGTGAAAACACGTTAAAAATGATACGCGATTGAAAATACAGTAAAGTCACTATAAGAACTAACGTACTGGACCCGAATGTATCAGTGATATTATGTAATTGTATGAGCGATTATATAATATTCGTTGATCTTATGATATTAAACAACTGTACGGGCGGTTGTTCTATTCTCATTTGGGAACAGTCTAAAGATGAAATTGAGATATGCATTGAGGTATCATGCATTGAAAAGAATATAGCCGATGGCTATTATGGCTTTTTGTTGCCTAGGAGTGAATGAGAATTGAATAGTGAAATCTATGATGGATCTTGGGGGCGTCGAGGTGCAGTGAGCAACAAGTGGATAGTTGGCAAGTACCATGTACCACTTGATTGTGTAATTTCATTGCAATGCATCGATGATACCTGACAAATACTATTCCTTTCATGGACTGGTACTGTCTTTGGGCCAAGGCTATCATGTGTTCTAGATCCATTCATCTCTGAAATTGTGATTAGCTCCATGGAGTAGGAATTAGTTTAGTATGCATACACATGGTCAGTACGCATATTATTGTAGCATGATCAATGTTCAAGTTGTGTGACATAATCATTTCATATATATTGATGATATCTGTTATGATAAAACTGTTATTGTTATTTTATTATGACATATAGTTATTGGAATTGTTATGAAATGATGACATGAATATAATTGTGATATCTGTATGTATGGAATAACTTTGTCATTTGTATCATTCTTTGCTACCATACTGGTATTGATGAAAGGATATCTCACCTCTTTGCCGTACTATTTGATTGTGTTTGTATTGTTAAAATTTTTATAGTAGATGAAGCAAACTTCTTAGACTTAACTGGAGGCAATATTTTGAGTTTGGGGATGATAGCGAGGAGTGATCTTCCAAGTTTCGACAATGTGCAATTTTGAGGAGGAACAGATATCTGACGCGTCGAGATGGATGCAGAACGGAATAAGTATGTTGAGTTTTCTCGTTAGTGTTATTACCGTGCTATTAAGTAGGACCTATCATAGGATTTGCTACTGTTTCCTTGAGTCTGTAAGTTTCATGTTCTAAGTACTATTGAATATTATGTGGTGTCTGTGATGTATATTAATCAGTTTAAATCTATTTTCCAGTATTACCTATAAATTTCGATAAGTTTATGTTTCTGCGAAAAGAAATTTTAAAACCCTTGTCTTATAACTCAAATCTTTTTATGAAATGAATTTTAGATTATACGGTTGTAGTTGGAAATGTAATGCCCTACGGAGGGTGTTACACCATAGGTTTATAATGCATGGAAACATCAAATAACAAGTTTGAAAACAAAACTTACAAGAGTATTAAAAACTTTTCTTTCTTTCACTTTTTACATAATCATACTTTTCATTACATAGTAGGGAAGCAAATACCATAATCATTAAACTTTTTATTTATTCATTAGTATGCATGCTTGTAAAGAAGAACTTGTTCAACCTCGTCTACCTTTATCCTTTTTATTTTTATTGCTTCCCAATATCATGCTCAATGCCTCATTTTCATCATCATACAATATATGGCCTAAAGCCTCAACTTTCATTATCATACATTATGAAGCATTTAAAGGTTTTCCTCATCAAGTCAACATTAGGGTATCACAATATTTCATTAAAACTAAAACCAATGATGCACATCATTCATATTTCAATTTGACATATCATTATATTAGGAATCAATTTCCCAATTAATAACATCAAAGTTCATGTTACACCCTCATCATATCATCAATCAAACAATAACGTGTTCCATTACATCATTTTATAACAATACATAATGCATTGCATAGCAAAAATCCATCAAAGAAACCATTTTGACATGTTTTTGAAAGAGGGTTGTGGCTCTTACTTATAGTGCGATGTGACTCCCTGCTATCAAGAACCATTTCCTGGGATGCAGAGACTTGGGGGCCGCTGCTTTGCATGGGGGAGTGTCGCAGCTTCCCGTTAAAACATTGTTTTCTATAGAATTCTGCACAACATCATCTGAAATTCATCACTTCCAACCATTCCAAAGGGTTTTTACTCTTAACACAATTATTATACACCCCTAAACTTCAATCACACCATATATATAATTTCTAAAACATCTAAACATGATTTATGAGAATCAAAACCCTAACTCAACCTCATGATAAATCAAGGCATGCATATGTTTAAAACCAACACCAAAAAAAACCAACTTCAATCCATTAAATGAAAATCAAGCATAGAAACCCCAATTTATCAACCAACTCATTTTTCATAATCTTTCAAAACTCAAACAAATGAGAAAAACAAGAGAAAAGAGTTGTAGAAAGATTTTGCCCCTACCTCAAGCTTGAAGATGTCCTTCCATGCTTGTCTTGATTCTTCCTCTTTCACTTCTTCCTTCTCTTCCCTCTTTTCTTTTCCTTCTTTTGTTTTTCTCTTCATTTTTCCTCTACTGGAGATGCATAAAAAAGATGAGAAAGATGATAAAAATCTCATCTTTTTAAAAGATGACATTAATGGTAAAATGGTTATTTTGCTAAACTTCGTATCTATTAAGGACACTTTGATCTTACTAAATCAAGTCTCCTGCTTTCCAAAAACCTTAGAATAAATTATAAGATTCATCTAAATTCTTGTTTTATCACTTCTATAATTTTTCATATCTGTTGTGCCTTAGTTCGGTACTTACACACTTGATATCCTTAAAAATACCAAACTGACTCCGTTTACCCTCAAAATTTAACTACATCCTTTTTCACACCTTTGTGACCTAGAAATGAATTTTCCATACTTATTTCCATTGGATTATGTATTTATGCTATTTTACTTCAGTGAAAATAGTCATTTTGCACACTCTGTGTTTCAGCAAAGTGCCTAAATTAACTCAAAACATCACAATATTTAGCAAACATGTTAAACAAGTATTAAGCAACCTCTGTAACCTTATACAAGCATAACATGTGTAAAAATAGGGTGTTGCAAGATGAATCGTAGGATTTTTCTTAATACCTTTTGAAGTTAGGAAACTTGATTTCAAGAAATCTAAGTGTTTTTAACAGATATAAAATTCTAGTCACAATAACTTAAGTTACCAAATATCTAAAGGTTCTTATCCTATAATTTGACTTTCATCACCCACTCCCTCATTCTTTCTCACGTTGGTGGCAGCAGAAAAGAAGAGAGAAAAGGGAGAAGGAAGGGCAGTAAACGTAAAGGGAAAAGAGGATGAAGAAAAAGGAAGAAGTGAAGGTGAAGAACTCTTGAGCTCATTCTTCCAAGACACTAGAAGTAGGGGTGTTTTCTTTCTTTTCATCCTTTCATCAACCTCTTTCTTTTGGATTTGTGAACCATGGATGAATTTGTTTTGTTTGAGATATTTTTGAATAGAAATGGTTAATGAAATTTAAATAATGTTTGTGTTATGAAAAGGGTAATGAAACTCAAGAATTCTAGCTTGATTTTGATGAGAATTTGTGAAAGAGAAATGGGTTTAAGAATTACCCATATTTATTTTATCATCTTGTGATGGATTTGACTAGTTTTCTATGAAGCTTTGTTGTTGTGTATAAGTTATAAATGATTGGTGTGGGTTAGTATCTTATAAGACCTCTGTTTTTTTTTTTTTTTGTAAATTTTCACGTTGTAATAGATTACATAGCCCTTTTAATTGATTACCTAGCTTTTGGAGCTGCAAAATATGTTTCTGGGCTAAATGTAATCGATTACATCTTGTTGTAATCCATCACATGTAACTGATTACATCCTATTATAATTAATTATATGACTTCTATCAGGCTTGTAATCGATTACCAAGGCCATGTAATCGATTACCAGGCCCCTGATTTTAGGATTTTGGTCTGAAAATGATGGAAATAGAGTTCTTTTATCCCATGGGACCTAAATGCAAACCTTAAACCTTGAATTAAAGGATTGAAATTCACTAAGATGTCAATGATTTTCCTAATGAAGTGGGAATGTGATAAATCAAATTGATTTGTAATGCTAATTATTTGTGATAATTAGACATTGTTGTAAGTTTGTGACTAAAGAAGGATATGAATCCTCACATTTAGTGATAATATATAATATTGTGAGGACGGTGTTTTCCCTGCCTATTATAGTGATGAGTGGAGGATGGTGATTCCCTTCCCTCATTATTCTGGCATTTGAGGCATGAGATTCCTTCTTTGCTAGATGTTATCCTAAATGGAAGGTAGCTGAGCGAGAGATTCACTTTGTACTTCTAATGACTCATAACATATCATAACATTACCATGTATTTTGGTATCTTAACATATTACCATGGATTTGGTTTCATGACATTATCAAGTACATTTCATAAACATTTCTAGGATTTATACGGGCATAAACATAAGGCCTTAATAGGCATATGCATATCAATTGTATGGCATATCTCTAAAATAAAGATTCATGCCATTGCATATCTCTGAGATGGAGATACATGATATTGCAATTGTATGGGCGATTGCATATTTCTGAGATGGAGATGATGATTTTGTGAATATGATGATTACTTGAAGATTGTTTGTGGAAATGAGTTTTTGTGCACACTTATAAAATGGGAATCTATTACGGGAAGAGAAAGGAAGTAGTTTTGGCTTTTGCCACCTTTCTAGCTTATGTAAGTATATAACTTGAGTTTTAAAAATATGTTTTTCCTCAAAATAGCTGGAAAGATTATAATGACATCTTTTACTGATAATCTACTGAGAATTTATTATTCTCAACTTATGTTTGTAATTTCCATGATGATTCTAGGGAAGAAGACTTATCGATAGTAATATGCAAATAAGATGCGAAGAAGCTTAGCTTAGTTTTATTTTGAAACTTGTAAATTTATTTTGTGCCTTGAGAGGCCTAGTAGAATGCTTTGTATATATTATGTATTTCTGATAAATACAAATGTTATGTAATATTCATCTTCCCAAGGTTCATATTTTTTGGATATAAGAAATTGTTCTATTAGAAGTGTTTTAGAATATAGTAGCATCTACATCAAATTACTTTAGTATAATTCTGATTATACTGTTAGTATTAAAACAAAGGATGTTACATTATAATATTAGAGCAGTTCATCTTGTTGAGTCGTGGTGTGGATTGACTATGCTTAGGCATGTTTAGGAGTTTTTTTTTAAGTTGTGCATTTCTTTATCTCTTGTTTGAGATGTTTGAATAGAGTTACATAACTTGCCTTAGATTGGATTGTTATTAGATATTGTTACATGGTTACAAGGTATTAAGACTAATTAACTCAATATATATTGTTCTGTGTATAAAGGAAACAATGGCACCTCCTAGGCGAACTAGGGAAATAAGGAACTCAACTAGAGAATGACTGAATATGGCCGAGGCTGTGATGGCATTGGCCAATGTGATAAGGGAACAAGCTACTGTAGCCACAAGAGTTCCTGAAAGATTAGGAAATAATCAACCTAACCAACCGACGCAACCTCAGACAGCACAAATGGTGCAGATGGAAAGAAACCAAGATTGTCATGACCTTTCTGAGTTCCTAAAGGCTATTCCTCCAATGTTCAGAGAAGAGTATGATCTGGCAAAGGCCGAAGAGTGGATAAGAGAATATAAGAAATTTTTGTGGTAATGAGATATACTGAAGATCAGAAACTATCTTTTGTTGTATATATGTTAAAGAGAGAAGCTGGGCATTAGTGGGATAGTGCGAGGAGGATGATAGAAGTAGCAAGACCCAAATTACTTGGGAAGTATTTAAGATTGTTTTTCTGAAAAAAATACTTTCCGCATAATGTACATGAAGAAAAAGAAATGGAGTTTTTATAATTGGAGTAGGGGAATATGACGATGGGGCAATACACGAAAAAATTTGAAGAGCTATCCAAATTCTCTTTGTAACACTCCAAATTAAACAGTAATTTTGACAGTTAACAAAATTTCACTGTTTAGTGATTTTTGTGTGCTGTAAAATTATTTTGAATATTCTGTCAGTATATTTGATCATTTTGAGTGATTTACTCTGTGTCAGGAAAATAAAAATTTTTGGGCCGGGGAAAACTTTACGTAATTTAATTTTTACCATTAAGTCTTAATTATTTTACATAATCTGATTTGATATTTGTGAATTTTCTAATTTTTATAATTTTGTGGATGATTATAAATTTTTTTTTTCTGTTTGTGGGCCCAGTGGGTGTATGTGGGCCCAGGTGGGTCCCGCAAAGTGAAAATTTTTCTACGCATAGAAAAATTTGTACTGTTTAGACGGAGACAGGGGATCTTACTAAACCTGAATCCGGAAACAGTTTTTGAAATTTTCTTTTACTGTGTTTTGTACTGTATTTAATTTATCGGACGATAAAAAAATACAGTAAATATAATTTTGTGGGGTTTTAGCATATAAAAATAAATATTATACTGCTTAAGTCAACATTGGTGGTTTGGATATCCACCATTAATTTAATCAATGGTGGAGATTTAATCTAAACAAGCTTAATAAGGAAGGCTTTGATATCAACCGTCGATTTAATCAATGGTGTAGAATTGGTCATATAAAGTGGCTATGGCCATTTGTAACCATTGGATATAGATTTAATCAATGGTAGAGATTTGATCTCAAAAAGTGACAAAGACCATTTATGACCATTGGATGAAGAATTAATCAAGGGTGGAGATTTGGTCTTGTAAAGTAACAAGGACCATTTATGACCATTGGATGTAAATTTAATCAATGGTGGAGATTTGGTCTTAAAAAGTAGCAAAGACTAATTATGACCCTTGGATTAAAAGTAAGAAGGAGTAATCTTGACCCTTCATTTTGGAGACACATCTAATGGCTAGAATTTAAAGGAGAAAGATCCAATGACCTAGATTAAGTCTTCTAATCAAAAGTCTACCTTAATCCTAACCATTGATCTAATCAATGGTCTAGAATGCTCTAGATGGTGGCTAATTATGATGACAAATAATTGAATGCATTATAAAGAGGGGGATGGTTTTTGGTGGCTTAAGAGAGTAGCAAAGTGGAAGACCACCATTATTACTCATTCTTGGTCTTTCTTTGTCAATTTCAAGAAGCTAACACTTCAAAAATTTCTCTCCATTTCTCTTCACCTCCATGTTTCTGCCAAGCACCCAAGAATACCTTCCATCACTCTTTAATTTCAACTAACTATATTTCTTGAATCCTTACCTTATTCTAAACAACTTTCATGTTGGAGATTTCCTCTAAATCATTCATCTTCAAGGACTTTCTTCAAGATCAAAGTTATAGGGTATTTGCGGTGAAGTGTAAGAAGACTTCATTTCTTCTTTTCTTTTTCATGATCTAAACCATGTTTGATCCATGGTTCCTCTTAATCAAGCTTAGTATACTAATTTCTATGTATGTTGTTTTGTATTTGAGAAGCCCTTGGTGGTGAAGGACTTGGAAAGAGAAGCAAAACAAGGAGCTTTTGAGGATCTTCAAGAGGTAAGAGGGAGATCCACCTCACCAACCAAGTATAGTGGTGAGAGATGGTTTTATATTTGGTGGATGGTGAATCCATGTGAGGATTCATATCCATGGTCTTGTAATTTATTTGTGGTTATTTATGTGTTTTAATTATTTGCCTATGTTTGATATGCTTTGCATGATTTTATGGCTTTGATAGTATGCTTAAAATATGTATGATAAGTATATGGCATGCTTGTAGTATTTATGATGAAATATGTATGTGTATGCCATGATGTGTTGATGAAGAGGAAATCAATTTTTGGTTCCAATGGCCAAAGGGAGGCTACGGTTTTTGACTCTCAAGATTGAGGTCTATGTTGAAATTTTTCAAGAACAAGGAAATTAATTTTTGATCCCTAGAGCATGGTGAATTTCGGCCAAGACACCTCAAGATAGGTGTTCACAAATTAATATTTTTATGAATGATGAAATGAGATGTTTAGAAAAACAAGGAAAATAAACTAAGGATTTATTTTTCAAAGAGTACATGAACACGGTTTTAGAAGGATTTTTATTGATTTATTTTGTGTAAAAAGTTTCTAAGTGTTTTACTAAACATGAGTTTTAAATGAAAATAGTAATGTTGATTTTAAGGATTTGCAAAGAAAGTGAAAAAGGATTTGCAAAGAAAGTAAAAATGAATTTGAATAAATGGGTTTGGTTTTTATGAGCATCAGTATTTCGGTTTTGAAAACAAAGATTTTAATGGGTTTGTTTGTATAAAACCATATCAATTTAGAAGGAAAAAATATTTGATATTTTTAATAGTCATGTCCACATTTTTTAAGGCTTGCAATGCCTTGATTTTTATGGAACAAAGTGATATTTTATAAAACGAAGTGTTTTGTCACTCGAAAGATTTGACAGTTTTCAATGAACACGTTCACGGTTTTTGAAGACTTATGGATACCTTAATTTTATAACGAAATGACTTTCGCACAAGAATTTGGAAAGGGAATTAGAGCGTTTATCACTTGAGAAATCAAGTTTTTGTAAACGAAAATGTTTTCGAACTTCAATTTATTTTGAAGAAGGTTGTGTTTGGAAATAATTTGGGAAAAATGAAGAATATATGGGTGTTTTAAAAATTTACTAACGTATAATTGATTTTCGAGTTTTGAAGTACGTTAGGGAATTTTAAGATTTGAAAGATTGATTTATATCAATGGAAAAGTGATTTTTGTGGATTATATTTTGGAAAAGGATTTCTTGAGTAAAGAAATGTGGAAAAAGATTTTCTTGAGTAAGAAAATGTGTTAAATAAAGTATAAAGTCATATTATTTTGAGAAAAGTGGAAATGGAATGTTTGAAGAGTGAGAAATATTTTCTGTAATGGAATTGTGGTGAAAAATTATTTACGTATCTTAAAAACGTAATTTTTAAAGTACGTAGTTTGAAATACAGTAAAATATTTCTAAGCATTTGGAAATACAGTAAAATATTTCTAAGTATTTGGAAATACAGTAAAATATTTCTACGCGATTTGAAATATGGTAAAATATTTCTACGCGATTGGAGATGCGTTGAAATATTTTTAAGCGATTTGAATTACGTTTAAATATTTTGAGAACGATGAAAAAGTTTTAAATATTTTACGTAATTTAAACTACTGTTGAAAAATCACTACGTGATTTAACAGCCATAGAATATTTTTACGCGATTGTGAAAATGACAGAAAATTGCTATGAGATTTGGAAAGTGTTTTAAATATTTTGAGAATGATGAAAAATGATTTACGCGACTTAAAAGAATGATTTTTAAGTTACGCGATTTTGAAACAGTGAAAAAATACTATGCGATTTGAGAAACTTATGTTTTTACGCGATTGAGAAAAATGTTGAAAAATTTGTACGTGGTTTAAAAGTGCAATAAAAGAGTTGCGGTATTTTGAAAACGTAACAGAAATGTTACAAAATTTTGTAAACGTAACAGTAGTGTTACGGTATGGTGAAAATGTAATAACAATGTTTTGGAATTTTAAAAACGTAACAAAAGTGTTACGGTATTGTGAAAATGTAAAAGAAGTGTTATGGTATTGTGAAAATATAACAAAAATGTTTTTGAATTGTGAAAACGTAACAGAAATGTTACACGATTGTGAAAATACGGCAAAAGTGTTTTATGACTATAAAAACATGATAACATGATGATTACTGCCAAAACAGTGTATGAACACTATGTGAGAAAATGACGAGTTTTGCCTACGATTGGCTTTTGATGCATTTTATATGCATTGGAAAGAGATGCCTGTATTTGGTATTTGGGGCACTTTACGTATTGGAAAAATATGCGTTGAAGCATATGATTTAAATTGAACAAATGAAATTGAAAAGTATGGCCCTTATGGTTGGACTTGCACTGAGATATTAGTGCATTGTATAAAATATATTTTGAAAAAAATTATGAGTTAAACCTGTGATTGGTATCCTATCTATGATTTAGTATTTGGTACATTATACATGCATTGGAATGGTCCGATGGACTGGATAAGGCTAATTGCCTAGGAGAAACGTACACCTCTTAAGTGGGTGCGATATGTGTAGTGTAGGTCACTCGTTGACCTTGGGGGCATCGGGGTGCGGGTTACCTATAGTGGGCAATGAGTCGCTCTACTGTAACCGTGGGTTAGACCAACGCGACACACCAATGATCCTGACCGAGACACTATTCTTATTCAAGATCTGATAAAGACTGTCGTGTATATGCTAGATGTGCCAAATCAAAATGAGGATTATAGCACGTGGTCTGAGGCATTTGGTACCGACAAATCTTTTCGATCATTTCTCCGACCTGAGTTTAGCTCTATGGAGTAGGAAATCGAGTCTTGTGCATATGCATAATCTGAACATTTATATCTGTGTGATATATTAATTGA
Source organism: Ormosia emarginata (assembly GCA_029884605.1). Taxonomy (NCBI): domain Eukaryota; kingdom Viridiplantae; phylum Streptophyta; class Magnoliopsida; order Fabales; family Fabaceae; genus Ormosia; species Ormosia emarginata. The sequence continues at coordinate 15,784,961 of JAQQTP010000074.1, read as the reverse complement.
GGAATATTGGCTATGACAATTGTTTTGAATACTTGGATGATGATGATGATAATGCTAAGGGCATTATCATAATTATTGTTTATGATAATTGAACTGATAAATGATTGCATGATGATAGTTGATTAATGTTGATGGCATGATCATAATTGTGGTATGATCTATCTGTATGATATGCTGCTTGTGTTATCTCTGTGCTGCCATGTAGGTATTGGTGTAAGTGATCTCACCTCTTTGTTTTATGTTTTGGTTGGATTTGTGTTGTGAAAAAAATACGTAATAGATAGAACGAGTTTTTTGAGAAGAAACTGATGGTAGATACTCAGAGATTGATGAAAACATTGAAAAGTGGTTATCTCAAGTTCGAAGATGTGTCGGATAGACAAGGAGTAGAGTTCTGATGCATCAAGTTGGATACAAGAGAAGAAACAAGTATGTTAAGATTTAACGTTAGTGTTATACCGTGCTATTAAGTAGAACCTGTCATAGGGTTACTACTGTTAAAAAAAAAGAGTCTGTAAGTTTTATATTTCTTGAATAATTGTTAAATATTAAGTGGTATTTGTTATATGAGTTTAAATCAGTTTAAATATATTTTTCAGTATTACTTATAAATTTCAGTAAGTTTATGTTTCAGTAAGAAAGAAATTTTAAAACCCATCTTTTATAACTCAAACTTTGTGTGAACTTCTTTTTGATTATGAGTCGGGAGTCAGACATGTGATACCCTTGGGAGGGTGTTACACTGTTCATACCATTGATACAACCCGAAAGACCATTGGAAGTGTGTGAATTTTGAAAATGGTTTGAGAGATAGTATGAAATAATAAAACCTTTTGAGTTTTGTGATTTTCCCACCTTAGTCAACAAGTGCAAGGTTGTAGAGCCCCTTAGTTTCAGACAATCACAGGAACATAGATCACATGAGTACTACAAATAGAAAAGAATGGATGATAAGTCTGAGAGGAGTGATCCACAACCTAGTAAACAACAAGATAGATGAAAGCAAGTTCATATGAATGATCGTGAGCAGAGATATACCAAACGTGGTAGATATCATAGAGATACAACTTGTATAGCTGACCAGATAATATGTTATAATTATGGTAAGTTGGGACACTACGCCAAAAAGTATTCACAAAGGAAAGAGGGAAAGCCGGATGCTAGACCTACAGCTCTAGGGAGAGTCTATGTTTTGCAAGGAAAGGAGACAATATAGTCTCTTAGTTCAGAAAAAGGTAAATACATAGAAAATGAAATGAAGTTCATGAATTACGTCTGTGTAATTTTGTTTCTTCAGAATTTGGTTGTACTTACTTTAATTGTGAGTTGTATAGAACTTCTTACATTAGGTAAATCAAATTTTAGGGACAAAATTTTATAAAGAAAGGGAGAAATGTAACACCTTCAATAACATATTATTCTTGTATAGGGTTACAAAGGTAGCCAAATACTTGCTTGACATGCTTGTGAAGTTTTGTGACCAACTGAGTTAGTTTAGGCACTTTGCCGCAACAGAGAAGGTGGAAAGTGGCTTAAAATGACTCAAATCATGGTTTTAAAGGTTATGTTAAGGAAAATAAATATGGATAATTTATTTTCAATTCATAAATGAGTTATGTAAGATGCAGTAAAAGTTTGAAGGTAAACTAAGTTCATTTAGTATTTTTAAGTACACCGAATGAGTGTTTTAATACTTGATGGGCTTAGTGCAGATATGAGAGTTTATGGAATTGGTGAAATTAGGATTTAGACGAATCCTAAGATTTTCCTTAATTCCTTTTGAAGTTAGGAAACTTGATTTGGAGAAATTTAAGTGTTTTTAACAGATATAAAATTCTAGTCACAATAACTTAAGTTACCAAATATCTAAAGGTTCTTATCCTATAATTTGACTTTCATCACCCACTCCCTCATTCTTTCTCACGTTGGTGGCAGCAGAAAAGAAGAGAGAAAACAGAGAAGGAAGGGTAGCAAACATTAAGGGAAAAGAGGATGAAGAAAAAGGAAGAAGTGAAGGTGAAGAACTCTTGAGCTCATTCTTCCAAGACACTAGAAGTATGGGCGCTTTCTCTCTTTTCATCCTTTCATCAACCTCTTTCTTTTGGATTTGTGAACCATGGATGAATTTATTTTGTTTGAGATTTTTTTTTGAATAGAAATGGTTGATGAAATTTAAATGATGTTGATGCTATGAAAAGGGTAATGAAACTCAAGAATTCTAGCTTGATTTTGATGAGATTTTGTGAATGAGAAATGGGTTTGAGAATTACCCATATTTGTTTTATCATCTTGTGATGGATTTGACTAGTTTTCTATGAAGCTTTGTTGTTGTATGAGTTATAAACGGCTGGTTTGGGTTAGTATCTTATAAGAACTCTGTTTTCTGCAAATTTTCACGTTGTAATAGATTATATAGCCCTTGTAATCGATTACCAAGCTTTTGGAGCTACGAAATGTGTTTCTGGGCTAGATGTAATCAATTACATCTTGTTGTAATCCATCACATGTAACCAATTGCATCCTGTTGTAATCGATTATATGGATTCTGCCAGGCTTGTAATCGATTACCAAGGCCATATAATCGATTACCGGGCCCCTGATTTGAGGATTTTGGTTTGAAAATGATGGAAATAGAGTTCTTTATCCTATGAGACCTAAATGCAAACCTTAAACCTTGAATTAAAGGATTGAAATTCACTAAGATGTCAATGATTTTCCCAATGAAGTGGGACTGTGATAAATCAAATTGATTTGTAATGCAAATTATTTGTGATAATTAGACATTATTGTAAGTTTGTGACTAAAGAAGGATATGAATCCTCACATTTGGTGAAAACATATTATAGTGTGAGGATGGTGTTTTCCCTCCCTATTATAGTCATGAGTGAAGGATAGTGATTTCCTCCCCTCATTATTTAGGTATTTGAAGCGTGAGATTCCTTCTTTACTAGATGTTATCCTAAATGGAAGGTAGCTTAGTGAGAGATTCATGATGATAACATATTTTATACATTAATAAACCCTTATTTTTAGTCATTTACACTCTCTATGCACTTAATTGATTGAGTTTGGTAATGTTTTGTAAGTTTGGACTCAAATTGGACTTAATTGATTTTTCCAGCATTATTTGGGTCTTACACCGTTTCTATATTTCTGTCATATCTTGAGTTCTAGATGTATACAAATTATGTATCTTACCTTGTAGGAAAGATAAGAAAGAGCACTACAACTTTCGTGAGAGCTCCAGGTAAAATATGGACATCTAGAGGAGCTAATTGGGCTTGGAAGTTAGAACATAGGTTTTGTGATTGGAACCTAACCAGTGTGCAGTAATCAGAGCATAACTCGGGCTGTAGGAACTCAATGGGGCTAAAACTTTGATACTTGAAATTTAAGACCCAAATATACAACTTTCATGAAGAATACAAAATTCAGTTTGGATTCCTTGAAGGTGATATTGGGCTTTGAAGTCAAAATAGAGGTGGTATATTTGGGCCTGAATACTATTTAGTAATTGGGCCATATCTTGGGCTGTAGGTGGTCAAATGAGCTGAAATTTGGAAATCTGAAAGTTAAGACATAGATCTACAACTTTCATGAAAACCACTTTTCTATTTGATGATGACATCTATAAGTTAATTAATGAATGATTTTAGAGACAAAGAATCTCAATAATCCAACCACTCATCCAACCACTCCACCACTAATCCAACCACTCATCCAACCACTCCACCCACTCATCCACTCACTCAATAATCAGCTTCCTTGTCATTTTGTATTCCTAATCTCGTATAAAAGGCTCCATTGGTTGATCATTTGGTACTCTTGGTGTTAGGCTTAGTTTTTAGAAGTTATGATCATGCTTGTTTATTGTTTTCCTTTGTTGTAATTTTCTTTTGTTCTAATTTGAAGTTATGTTTATCTTTCTCTTCTACTCTCTTTCTTTCTTCTTGATTATGAGTACTTAATTTTCATTTTGCTTGGGTGAAAGAGTGAAGCTCTTGGTAATGAAATAAGGTTGGATTATTCTATTTCTTGTGCTTAAATGATATATTATCAAGTGGACATTATATGTGTTGTATTTTGTTTCCAATCAATTTAGAAACCTTTTTTTGTATAATAGAGATCTTGATTTATTGTAGACAAGAGGATTAGCATAGTGAATGCTTGAACTCATTTATAAATGTTGGTAGATAATTAAAGGAATCATAATATGATTGCATATATAATTGAACTTTGAATGTTATATTTTTTGATTGGAACTTCCTTTATGTGTAGATTTCAATTGAGTTATAAGGAATCTTGTCTTATTACCTTCTTAACCTTAACCAAATCCCAAGGGTTAGTACAGTCTAAATGAGAGGAGTTCAGAAAACCAACAAATAGATCAAGTCAAGTCAGTGATAACTCTTAGGAGTTAAAAGGTTGTTGAAAAACAAATTCCCGAACCTTGTGAGAAAGAAGATGAACCAATTCCCCAAGAAAATGAAGAAGTTGACCAAAAAGAGACCAAACTCTCGCTTGCACCCCCATTTCCTCAAGCATTAAACAATTCAAAGAAATTAAGCCATAACACTGAAATTTTTGAAATTTTAAAACAAGTGAAGGTCAATATTCCTCTGTTAGGTGCTATCAAACAGATTCCTTCTTATGCCAAATATTTGAAGGACTTGTGCACTATTAAAAGGAAACTAAATGTGAAAAAGAAAACATTTTTGGCTGAACAGGTAAGCTTCATTCTTTAGAATAATAATGCATTGAAATATAAAGACCCTAGTTATCCTACAATTTCATGCATTATTGGAGAACCTAAAATTGAAAAAACTTTACTTGATCTTGGTGTTAGTGTCAATTTACTTCTATATTCAGTTTATCAGCAACTCAACTTGGGTGAGTTAAAATCAACTTCTGTAACTCTTCTACTTGCCAATAGATCAATTAAAATTCCAAGAGGAATAGTGGAAGATATGTTGATTCAAGTTGATAAATTCATATATCCTGTGGATTTTATTATCTTGGATACTGAACCTATGGTTGATAGTTGCAAGTCAATTCCTATTATTTTAGGTCGTCCATTTTTAGCAACATCTAATGCTTTGATAAATTGCAGAAATGGAGTGGTGAAGCTAACATTTGGAAACATGACACTGGAGTTCAATGTTTTTAACATATGCAAGCAACCACAGGAAGTCCTTGATGAAAAGGAGGAAGTTGAAAGAATTGAAGCCATTATAGATGATCATCTTCAAATAAGGAGTTCTTCTGACCCATTAGAAATTTGTTTAGTCAATTCATTTCATTCAGGCATGCAATTAGAAGATGATATCTCTGAAATATGCTCTTTGCTTGATTGTACACAGGTAATGGAGTACAAGGGATGGAAGCCAAGATTTGAAGAGCTAAAACCCATGAATGACAATGCCTATGAAGAGCTACCCACACCGGAAGTAAAGTCATTACCTGTTGGGTTGAAGTACACATTCTTGGGAGAAGAGCAAAGCTTTCCAGTGGTAATTTCCTTGTCTCTTACTGAAGAACAAGAAGGTATGTTAACAGAAGTACTTAGAAGGCATAAAAGTGCAATTAGGTGGACATTAAAGGACATAAAAGGTATTAATCCATTAATTAATACACATAGAATACATTTAGAGGATAATGCTAAAACTTCTCAACAACCTCAAAGAAAATTAAATCCATACATGAAAGAGGTAGTTAGAGTTGAAGTCCTTAAATTGCTTGATGTTGGAATTATCTATCCTATCTCTGATAGCTAGTGGGTAAGCCCTACACAAGTTGTGCCTAAGAAATCTAGAATAATAGTAGTTGAAAATGAAAAAGATGAATTAATACCTACGCGAGTCTTATCTAGTTGGCGTATGTGTATTAATTTTAGAAAATTGAATGCTGCTACTAGGAAAGATCATTTCCCCTTGCCATTTCTTAATCAAATTCTGGAAAGGGTAGTAGGATATCTATACTACTTTTTTCTTGATGGTCATTCGGGTTATAATCAAATACCAATTGCATTGGAAGATCAAGAAAATACCACTTTTACATGTCCATTTAGTGCTTTTACATATAGAAGAATGTCTTCTGGCCTTTGTAATGCTCCGGCAACATTCCAAAGATGCATGTTAAGCATTTTTAGTGACATGATTAAGCATTATTTAGAGATTTTCATGGATAACCTAACAATTTTTGGAAATTCTTTTGAAAATTGTCTTGATAATTTGAAAAAAGTTCTTAAAAGATGCGAAGAAAAATTATTTGTTTTAAATTGGGAAAAATGTCATTACATGGTTACCTCAAGAATAATATTAGGTCACGTGATATCTTCTAAAGGATTTGAAGTTGATAAGGTCAAAGTTTAATTAATTGCCCATTTGTCTTCCCCAAAAATAGTCAGAGAAGTTCGTTCCTTTTTAGGACATGCAGGATTTTACAGAAGATTCATTAAAGACTTTAGTGCCATATCTAGACCATTATGTAATCTTCTGTTGAAAGATGCACCATTTGATTAGACTCAAGAATGTCAAAAAAATTTTGAAAAATTAATTGGTCTTCTAACATCTACTCCTATCATGTAATCTCTTGACTGGTCTTTGCCTTTTGAGTTAATGTGTGATGCTAGTGATTTTGCTGTGGGCTCTGTTTTAGGCTAAAGAAAGAAAGGTAAGCCTCATGTGATTTGTTACACAAGTAAAACTTTAAATAGTGCACAAATGAATTACACCACTACTGAAAAAGAACTACTTACTGTAATTTTGCACTGGACAAATTTCGATCTTACTTAATTGGTTCTTCTATTGCGATTTTCACCAATCATGTTGTTGTTGGATATTTGATGTCTAAGCAGGATGCCAAACCTTGATTGATACAGTGGATCTTGTTGCTTCAAGAATTCAACATCACAATAAAAGACAAGAAAGGAGTCAAAAATGTTGTCGCTGATCATTTGTCTAGACTTACAATAGGCTCACCTTTTGATAGCACACCTATCAATGATTCTTTTCCCGATGAATTTTTATTTTCTGTCAATTCTATGCCTTGGTTTGCTAACATAGTCAACTTTCTTGTAAAAGGAAAGATGTCGCTTCAATCGACGCACCAAAATAGAAGAAAATTTTTTACAGAGGTGAAAATTTTTTATTAGGATGACTCATACTTGTTCAAATATTGTCCTGACCAAATCTTTCAGAGATGTATGCCCGACAGTGAGGTAGGTAGTATCATTAATTTTTGTCACTCAGAAGCATGCGGAGGTCATTTTTCTTCAAAGAAAACAGCTGCGAAAATCTTGCAGTGCAAATTTTATTGGCCCACTTTATTTAAGGACTGCTATACTTTTTGCAAAAGTTGTGGTAACGGGCAACACACTAATGATCTCGACAAATAATATTCTTAATCAAGATCTTGTGGAGATTATCTAGTACAATGCCTATGGTGCACGACGTTTTGACTGTGTACTACTTACCATGATGTTTTGATTGTGGGCTATTAACACGATGGTTGATAGTGTAATAGTTGGTTGGACAGCCTGAGGTATGAATAGGTTTTTTCGGATCATTCTCTCTGATGTTTGGGTTTAGCTCCATGGAGTAGGAATGGGTCGATGTACATTTGCATTTGTGGTCTGCATTATAATGTGATTATTTGTGATTATTTTATATTATATTTGATGTGTTAATGTGAGATATTGTATATAATGTGATGATATGGATTTTTGAATTAATTGTGATATCTATATGTATTGTCATTTTCTGTACTGCCATGCTGGTAATGATGTAGATTGTGTCACCTCTTTGTATATATTTCTCTATGTTATTATTTATATTTTGTACAGAGTTTGAGGAAGAGGAAGAGGAGCAGCCTCTAGATATTCAATACCATGAAGAGCAACAGCCGAGCGATCAGTTCGAGGAAGGCGAGCCGTTAGATCACCCATATCATCTGGATTGATCTTTTGGTTATGGCTTTGCCCGGATTCTTTGGTTTTGTGAGACTTAAGTTTCACGGAGGATCTGAGGACTGGCGACTGCGTGAAGATAGAGGATCGGTAGTCTATGTGGGGCGTCTGACTGTGTCTCTACGTAGAGAGTTTGATGGAGAGCCTATTTTTACTACTACTCTGTATTTACATCTGGAGATGCCTTTGACTCTTAGGCGTTACTGGGGAGGACTTTTTCATGCGCCTAGTGAAATCAGTAGTGTGTCGACAGCACGGACTCCTGTCCGTAGAGCTGCGAGACATCCAAGATTTCTGTCATCCAACAATGCATCTGAGGAGGATCCTTCGGAGGGTTAGAAATCTTTGATGTGTGACGAGCGCCGAACTCAGTCAAAATTATAACCGAAGTTATTACCTAAACTTGTAGTATAGTGAACAACACCGGATCGTCTCCTCAAGGATCGTAGATGCAATTTGATCAAATCAAGTGAAAGTTAGAAAAAAAGGGGGTTTTGATGGTTCAAGGATCGCAGTGACAGGATTTAAAGAGAAATAACAATTAAAAGAACAGTCAATTCAGAAATCTATCCGAGATTGGGTGGATTCAATCATAGACCTTTCAACAAACACCGAAATACATTTGAATGGTTAACTTGGATCTAACCGAGATCTCTGCATCGATCCGAATTCATACTAGACAATCGTCCAGAATTCAATTGACAAGTGATAAACACAAATCTGCAATCGCACCATTCATGTAAATATATGTCAATTTAAGCACCGAATTCAATTAACCTAGGCACAAATCAGTAACCTAACCTCTTCAATTACGTGATTAGTTTAGATCAATCAGTTCTAAGTTTCATCACAAATCTCAATCTTGTTCATCACATACTTAATCTTAAACCAAGATCAAATCGGATCAAACATAAACAGAATCACCATTCATGCATTCAAGATCAAGAGAACAGAAGAAGAAGAGAAGAAGGAATTCAAATATAAATCAAATACATTACATAACCAAGGTCTCAAGAATCCAAGCCACAATCTCTTCAAGAGTCCCGAATTGACTAGAAGTGACTTAGCTCTCCATTACAATGAAGGAAAAATATACAAGAACTATGAAAAGCTATTTCTAACACCAAGTGTATGTTGTGTTTAGAGCTCTCCTCATGCTTCCTTTTATAGAGGATTCAGAGTAGTAGTAGATGGGTAGATGAGATTAGTAGGTGGAATTAGTAGGTGAGCTTGGTAGGTGAACTTGGTAGGTGAACTTGGTAGGTGAACTTGGTAGGTGAGCTTCCTTGTCTCCGAAAGTATTCATTGCTGAACTCATTGATTTCGTCATTTTTGAGCCAAATGGTCTTCATGAAAGTTCTAGGAAATTGTCTAAGCTTTCCAATGGCTCTGGAAGCACCCAAAAATTCGTCCTACAGCCCAAGATATGACCCAATTACTACAGACTGCTCAGGACCAGTTTCAGCACCTCTGTTTTGACTTTCAGACCCAATATCTCCATCAAGGAGCCCGAATCAAGTTTTGTGTTTGTCATGAAAGTTGTACATATGGGTCTTAACTTTCAGATCACCAATTTTCAGCCCATTCTATAAACCCAAACTCGAATTATGTTCTGGTTACTACACACTGTTCGGGTTCCAGTTCACAAATCCCGTATTCTGATTTCCATGCCCAATTAGCTCCACTAGATGTCTGAATTTGACTTCGAGCTCTTCATCAAAGTTGTAGAGCTCTCTTTTATCTTTCCTACAAGGTAAAATTCATAATTATCAGACATTTATAACTCAAGATATGGCCAAAATACAGAAACAGTGTAAGACTCAAATAATGCTGAAAAATCAATTAAGTCCGATTCGAGTTCAAACTTACAAAACATAATCAAATTCAGTCAATTAAGTACATGAAGAGTGTAAATGACTAATAATGAGGGTTTCTTAATGAATAAAATATGTGATTATCAAATTCCCCCACACTTAGCTTTTTGCACTCCTGGGCAAAACATATAAAACTAAAGTTAGAAGACAAAGACAAACGACACAAACTTAAAAGTTAAAAACTCTAAAGGACTCAATGAAGCAAGAAGAGCAACAAGAAATTCAAGGGATCAAAGCATAAATGAGGTAACATTTCTTCACATCTCAAACCGAAGTGCAAGGAAACTTCCGTTGAAAAGAATGAATTAAGAATGATGGATCTTCACAAGATTCCCTCTCAATCTCTCAAGTGTTTAAAAGGTAGGTATTTCACTCAATTCAACCCATGAAAATTGCACTACCATAAGCTTGCTTATCTTCTACTTCTCCACTACTCAAAACACATGCACACACAAATCATGAGGACTTTATTCAAGGTTGTAGTGAGGTCAAGGTAACAGAAGAGGATAAAATGGATATGAGAAGATAAATACCAAAGAGAATAAAAGCAAATGAGAGGTTGAGTTCAAATAACGAGCATAAAAGTTCATCTCAACTCTATTGTATATCCCTTTACATATTCGTTTCCCAATCCTTTTCTTTCTCTCTCTTTTTTTTTTTTTATATATATGAACATAACTATATACATACATTTTTCTTTTTTTTTTTTTTTTTTTTTAGGCACTCTTTCTTTTTTTTTTTTTTCAACAACCATTTTGTACACACACCCCCCACACTTGTTCAAAAACTCATCCATTAACCAGGCTAATGTTCTTTTATTCCCTAAGGTACAGTAAGAACACGATTTTTCATTTAAGGCACATAATGAGCTAGAAACAAGGAATGGTCAAATAAGCTCAAAGGGGTTAAGCAAAGGAAAATATACAAGGTTGGCGGGAATTAGAGAATTTTCGAGAGGTCAAAAGAGTGCTTGATATCATATTGAAAACAAGGTTGGCTATTTGGTTAAACTAGCTAAGAAAGAGGGCCTCAATCATGTTCATGCATGCAAGTGAAATGTAGCCTCAAAAGAATCAAAGCAAGTTCTAGAGTGGTCATTAACATGAGTGAAAATCACACAAGAAAGAAGAGAATGGCATAAATGTTGAATCCATCCATTAGGCTCAAAATCTCACAAGGTATGCATTCATCAAACTCAATTCATCAGTTCAATCATCCATCACCAAGCATATCAGTTCAAGAAGGGAGAAAAATTATTCAATCATGCAATGAACCCCTTTTTTATTTTTTTATTTTTTATTTTTTATTTTTTTATTTTTTTGAATTTTTTTTAAAATTTTTTTTTTTTTTACAAACGAAAAGAAACAGAAACATGCTAAAATCTCTCCCCACACTTAATGTAACATTGTCCTCAATGTGAAAGAAAGAGATAGAAAAGAGCAACACAACCTGATAAGAAGTGAATCAACGCCTAGCAGAAAAGAAACACACTTGTCGGTCCGCATCGACCCGAAAAGAAATCAAACAAGAAAACGTTAGTACTTCCACAAGTCAATACTAATTAATTACTACCTAAAAACTCCTTACTCGCCACCGATTAAGATGCGTCTCAAGAGTAAAATTACTCCTTACTCTGCCATCACTAATCGGTTTAATAAGTCCATGACAATCATATCATACTAAACAAAACAACAAAATTTTTTTTTTTTTTTTTTATATCAAACCCATTAAAGAGAAAGTTTCAGATCGGGCTCTTGTTTCTTGTTACTTCCTTCGCTTCCTGTTGACCAATCTATCTCGAGCTAATACCCGATCGGTACATACTCAAAAGCTTCTAATTTATCAATGAGCTCATCAATAGTGGAGGCAGAGATAAGAAGTTGTCTTGCTTAGAAGGAGTGATAAATTTACGTTCCATGACTTTGTCAAGAAAAAATAACAGAAGATCAAAGAAATTATTAACATTCAACAAACCAATGGGTTTATGGTGGATGTTCAGTTCGCCCAAGAGACAATTTGAAAAATTTCTTCCAAAGTACCAAAACCACCTGGTAAGGCAATGAATGCATCGAGTGTTCAAGCATTATCTTCATGCGTTCATGCATTGATGATACCTTAAGTTCCTCCCCATTGTCTTTCCAAGTGATGTTCATTGAGCTAAAGTTTCGGAATGATACCTAGAACCTGACTGTCTCTTACAAAGGCAACAAGTGATACAGCCCCCATTAACCCACGACAACCTCCCCCATATACAAGATGAATATTCCTCGCAGCAAGTGATCGACCAAGAGTGCTAGCTGCGTTTACAAACTCTAATCCCTTCCCATAACTCGACCCACAAAAAACACGGACATTTTTTAGGTTACGAATAGAAGGCCCCATTCTATACTCTTCCTCCCTTTGAGTGTTTCTGAGTTTGAAGGAAAATGGAGAAAATGGAGTGTTTAAATAGGAAAAAGAATGGAAAGGGGAATAATTGCACCTATGAGGGTAGGTTGGCGGTTGTCAGAAAAGGTTGAAATTAAGAGACACAGAATCTTTTTTTTTTTTTTTTTTTTTTTTTTTTTTTGACTTCAAGAAAACCATCAAGGTAAAGAAGTCTAGAAACCCCTGAAGGACCCTGCTCAAAGGATCGTCTGTACAAAAATCAAAATACAACAAAATGATACAAAGATAAAAGAAATAGAAAATGATGACATACCAGTATGTACGGTCTCCATGGCGTATCTTTATACTTTATGCGTCATGAGTGCAAAGAGAGACATCACGTCCCTTTTTTTTTTTTTTTTTTTTTTTGAAATTGTTAAAAAAAAAACTTGATGAAAGATGAGTGTATACTTACGTAAGATTGGGATGGAGGTAGTCTCCGCTCTTTCGGCTCTGTGCCAAAGCATTGTTGACCAAGATTCGACCCATTCAAGACCAACGCAACATAGGGCTCCCAAAAGGGACAAGTGGCCATAATACAATGCCGCCTCACATGTGGATACAATCTACCTTCTTTGTTTTTCAATTAAGAAGGCTGGATCAGGATGCATGCATTTCCCCATTCACGGTTTGTGTTACCAAAGCCAACCCTAAGAAGTATACATTTTTTTTTTTTTTTTTTTTTTTTTTTGAATTTTTTTTTCTCATTTTTTTTTTCTCATTTTTTTTTTCTCATTTTTTTTTTTTTGTAAAATGCCATGAAGAAGAAGATGATATGTACAGATTGTTTGTGGATATGGCTCACATCTCGCCTCTGGTTTAACGTCCAATAATTCGCTTAAACGTCTTCTATGAGTCGAGGATAAGCTTCCCATCCAATTTTCTTATAAATTGGCAAACAGGGTCTTTTAGAGTCGATTCCCAAGATCAGAGCGTTGTTGTTCATCCTTGAAGAGATTCCACAATTTAAGAATTTCTCGATGCACCAATCCACAAGAATGCGTCTCAAGAGTCAATAAGATATCATCTAATGACTCCTTACTCGATCCATTCTTAATGAAGAAAATTTTATCTTCTCTATTTGCGGAAACCATCCCCTTAGTACGACATCGCTTGTTACGCCCATCGTCCACATTTGTGACAGACTTGTAACCTTTTTGCTCTTCTCCTTTTAGAATATGAACTTCTTCCAAGACCTAGCATATATGAGTCAAATGAAATTGAGGACTCACCGCTAATCGGACCTTTGCTTCAATTATCCAAATCGTACATCTTCTCGGCATACCCTTGTGCATTAACATTCTCAATCTTTCACATCGAACTTTGTAGATTTTTCTCGTAGCATTTTGAGGAAGAGAAGGAAAATGTTTTCTCAGGTTTGAAAGAATGACATCCATTTTGAAGGAGAAGAAGGGTTCAGTTATTTTGGGAAACTGAAGAATAAACCGACTCAAGAGTCACGGAGTACCGTATCCGCCACTTAACCGGCAACGCAAAGAACTCAAGAACTTGGTTTTCCAGGAATGATTGAGTCTTTGTCCATTAACCTTAAGCGCATTACCATTCCTAGGATCCTCAGTATCTGATGCTGAGAGGATACGCGTGTCTGACAACAAAAGAACCACGCCACCTAGATCTCAATTTTCCAAGGAGTAGGTGCAGATGATAATCTCAAAGCAGAACTTTTTGACCAATTTCCGCAGCTTTTGCAAAAGGTGTAACATACCTTTAATAAAGTAGGCCAATAAAATCCATACTTTAAAGATTTTCACAGTTGTTGTCGCCGAAGAAAAAAATGACCTCCACATGCTTCGAGCGACTCTACCTACCTCATTGTCGGGCACACAAATTTTCATAATGCGGATGGAGAAGGTTCATCACCTCCACTTCGCATTCTCTCGGAAGTTCATGATATCTTGTTTGAGGCGGTGTCCATTTACGATGAAAGCTTTGGCGGTGACCTCACTTAATCCGAACAACACTGAAGGAAAAACATTAGTAACAATAAATGGTCCATCCCATCTAGACCTTAATTTACCAGGCATGAGTCGGAGGGGGAGTTATAGAGGAGAACTTTTTGACCAATCTCAAATGTTTTCCTCGAGAATCAACTTATCATGGAAGGCTTTGGTCTTCTCCTTATAAAGTTTGGAATTTTCATATGCCTCCAAGCGGATCTCCTCCAATTGTCAGTACTGCAGCTTCCTCTCCAAACCCGCTTGATCTAGGTCCAAGTTGCACCTTTTCACCGCCCGAATGCTCGATGCTCAATTTCCACCGGTAGGTGGGTGGCAGGCTTTTCCAAAAATAATCCGATACGGAGACATCCCGATTGGTGTCTTATAAGCGAGTCCAGGTAAGCCCATAAAGCATCCTCGAGCCTCTTGCTCCAGTCCTTTCGTTAGGTTGAACCGTCTTCCGGAGTATCCGCTTAATTTCTCTGTTGGATACCTCGGCTTGCCCATTGGTTTGGGGGTGGTAAGGTGTAGAAACCTTGTGTTGGACTCCATACTTCTTCATCAAAGCCTCCATGCTTCGATTGCAAAAATGTGAACCTTGATCACTAATGATGGATCTCGGGACTCCAAACCTACGTAAAATCGTGATCTAATAAAATCCACAACAACTTTAGAATCATCATCCGAGTGGCCTTAGCCTCTACCCATTTAGATACATAATCCACAAAGCCAGCGTAATGTAAACAAAACCAAATGATACAGAAAAGGACCCATAAAGTCAATACCCCAAACATCAAAAATCTCACGAGAATAATAAGGGTTTCTGGGGCATTTCATTCCTACGAGAAGTATTCCTGTTCTCGGCATTGATCACAAGATTTGCAAAACATATATGCATCATGAAATAGAGTGGGCCAATATAATCCGAGTCTAAAACTTTTCTAGCAAATCCGTTGAGGACCGAAGTGGCCGCCACATGCAAGTTTATGACAAAAGCTAAGTATGGAATGGAATTCATCATCGCACACACCTCCTAATTACTTGGTCACCGCAAAATCTCCATAAGTAAGGATCATCCCACACATAATACTTTGACTCACTTGTCAATTTATCAATCTTAGCCTTAGTGAAATGTGCGTATTGCTTTAGCAACCAAGAAATTAATCAAATCAAAGAAAACCAAGGGATGTTGCCTTGCGACTTGAAAAGGCGCTCATCGAGAAAACATCATGGATGGGAAAAACATCTGCCTCCCTTTCAATTCGACTCAAGTGATCACCACCAAATTCTCCGCTCCACTCTTGTCACGGATCTCAATATCAAACTCCCGGAGGAGCAACATCCACCTAATCAACCGGGGCTTGGCATTGGGCTTTTTCGGAGAAACTTCAATGCCGCATGATCCGAAAACACAACCACTGGGAACCAAGCAAATATGATCGAAATTTATCTAAAGCAAAAACAATTGCTAAAAGTTCCTTTTCGGTTGTGGTGTAGTTGATTTGTGCGGGATCTAAAGTTCTCGAAGCATAGGAAATGACATGAGATACTTTACCGACCCTTTGTGCAAGAACAGCTCCCAATGCATAATTAGAGGCATCACACATCGGCTCAATGGAAGTGTCCAATCCGGCGGTTGGATGATAGGTGTACTGGTCAATGCCTGCTTCAATTGATTGAAGGCATCCTGGCACTTCTTGTCAAAGTGAAACTCCACATCTTTTTGCAGTAAGTTGGATAGCGGAAGTGCAATTTTGCTGAAATCCTTTAGGAACCGCCGATAGAAACCTGCATGACCAAGGAAAGAACGAATCTCCCGCACGCATGTTGGGTAAGATAGGCATGAAATAACATCTATTTTTGCAGGATCTACCTCAATACCCTCACGAGATATCACATGCCCTAAGACTATACCTTGTTCTACCATGAAATGACATTTCTCAAAATTTAGAACGAGGTTAGTCTTAATGCATCTATGCAAGACCTGAGCGACTATCTAAACATGCATCAAAGGAAGATCCATAGACAAGAAAATCATCCATAAATATGTCCATGCAATTTTCTAAAAAATCGAAAAAGATACTTACCATACACCTCGAAAGGTGCCCGGAGCATTGCATAGACCAAAGGGCATCCTCCCGTATGCAAATGTGCCAAATGGACAAGTGAAAGTAGTCTTCTCTTGGTCTTCTCGGGGCTATATGAATCTGAAAATAGCCCGAATATCCATCCAGGAAACAATAATGTGACTTGCCGCCTAACCGCTCCAACATCCGATCAATGAATGGCAAATGGAAATGATCCTTTCTCGTAGCCTGGTTGAGCCGCCTATAATCAATGCAAACTCGCTAACCGTTTTGAACTCGTGTGGGCACAAGCTCATTGTTCGATTCGCAACCACCGTGACCCCAAATTTCTTGGGAACCACTTGCACGGGCTCACCCATTGATCGTCGATATGGGATAAATAATGCCACTTGAAGTAGCTTTGTAACTTCCTTCTTCACCACATCTAGAATCGGGGATTTAGTCTCCTTTAGGGTCATGTCTAACCGGTTTGATCCCTTCTTCCAATAAAATCTTATGCATGCATGTGGAGGGACTAATACCAGGGAATATCTGCGCAAGAGTCCATCCGATGGCTTGCCTATTCTCGCCTCAAAATCTGCAGCAGTAATTTTTCTTCTTGATCGGGTTGTAGGTTTTTAGCAATGATCACCTAGGAAGTGTCTCACCATCTCCCAAATATGCATATTTAAGATGGTCTGGTAAAGTCTTCAACTCCAAGGATGGAGGTTGTACAATGGAAGGTAACAAGTGATCTCGAAACAGCTAACTCAAAGAACATTAATTTCAGATGGTACGACTCTCATTCTCAATTGTTGCATCATCAAGCCATTTGTATCATTACTCATAACGTAATAAATCTCAAAGACATGCACAAAGACATGGTTCAACATCACAAGTGGCACATGTATCACAAGAAACAGAACCAAGATAGTTAACAATATCGTGAAATTCAAGATATAAATCAAGATAGACATCATCAACCAAAGATCTCAATCATATCAACATGGAAAATGTAATGCTCCTCTGTGGGTGTCTCATGGCATCAAAAATGTTAAATTGTACCAAATCGTCGCCAAACTCCATAGAAAGGGTGCCGGCATGCACGTCTATCTTGGTCTTGGCGGTCTTGAGAATGGTCTCGCCTAGAATCAATGGAGCATGGTTTGTTGGAGACTCATCTTCCATGTCCGAATGTAGAAATCTGCTTTGGAAAAATCAACTCATTCACCCGAACTAACACATCTTCCAAAGACACTGCAGGGATGAGCAAAGTGGCTCTATTCGCCAACCGAATCATGATACCGGTGGGTTGCAAAGTACCGATGTTTAAACACTTATACACCGACATGGGCATGACATTGATCGAAGCACCCAAATCTAGCATTGCATGCTCAAATCTAGAGTTGCCAATTGTGCAAGAAATTGTGAAAGTTCCAGGATCTTTGCATTTCTGTGGCATGCTTGGCAGAATCATTGCAGAAACATTTCGTCCCATGCTGATCTTCTCATCCCCTTTCAACCTTCTCTTATGAGTGCACAACTCCTTGAGAAATTTAGCATATTTTGGAATTTGCTTGATTGCATCTAGGAGGGGAATATTGATTTCCACTTCCCCGGCAACGGCGCCAAAATTTTGACGAGCGCCGAACTCAGTCAAAATTATAACCGAAGTTATTACCTAAACTTGTAGTATAGTGAACAACACCGGATCGTCTCCTCAAGGATCGTAGATGCAATTTGATCAAATCAAGTGAAAGTTAGAAAAAAGGGGGTTTTGATGGTTCAAGGATCGCAAATGATGGATTTAAAGAGAAATAACAATTAAAAGAACAATCAATTCGAAATCTATCCGAGATTGGGTGGATTCAATCATAGACCTTTCAACAAACACCTGAAATACATTTGAATGGTTAACTTGGATCTAACCGAGATCTCTCGCATCGATCCGAAATTCATACTAGACAATCGTCCGTAATTCAATTGACAAGTGATAAACACAAATCTTGCAATCGCACCATTCATGTAAATATATGTCAATTTAAGCACCGAATTCAATTAACCTAGGCACAAATCAGTAACCTAACCTCTTCAATTACGTGATTAGTTTAGATCAATCAGTTCTAAGTTTCATCACAAATCTCAATCTTCGGTTCATCACAATACTTAATCTTAAACCAAGATCAAATCGGATCAAACATAAACAGAATCACCATTCATGCATTCAAGATCAAGAGAACAAGAAGAAGAAGAGAGAGGAATTCAAATATAAATCAAATACATTACATAACCAAGGTCTCAAGAATCCAAGCCACAATCTCTTCAAGAGTCCCGAATTGACTAGAAGTGACTTAGCTCTCCATTACAATGAAGGAAAAATATACAAGAACTATGAAAAGCTATTTCTAACACCAAGTGTATGTTGTGTTTAGAGCTCTCCTCATGCTTCCTTTTATAGAGGATTCAGAGTAGTAGTAGATGGGTAGATGAGATTAGTAGGTGGAATTAGTAGGTGAGCTTGGTAGGTGAACTTGGTAGGTGAACTTGGTAGGTGAACTTGGTAGGTGAGCTTCCTTGTCTCCGAAAGTATTCATTGCTGAACTCATTGATTTCGTCATTTTTGAGCCAAATGGTCTTCATGAAAGTTCTAGGAAATTGTCTAAGCTTTCCAATGGCTCTGGAAGCACCCAAAAATTCGTCCTACAGCCCAAGATATGACCCAATTACTACAGACTGCTCAGGACCAGTTTCAGCACCTCTGTTTTGACTTTCAGACCCAATATCTCCATCAAGGAGCCCGAATCAAGTTTTGTGTTTGTCATGAAAGTTGTACATATGGGTCTTAACTTTCAGATCACCAATTTTCAGCCCATTCTATAAACCCAAACTCGAATTATGTTCTGGTTACTACACACTGTTCGGGTTCCAGTTCACAAATCCCGTATTCTGATTTCCATGCCCAATTAGCTCCACTAGATGTCTGAATTTGACTTCGAGCTCTTCATCAAAGTTGTAGAGCTCTCTTTTATCTTTCCTACAAGGTAAAATTCATAATTATCAGACATTTAGAACTCAAGATATGGCCAAAATACAGAAACAGTGTAAGACTCGAATAATGCTGAAAAATCAATTAAGTCCGATTCGAGTTCAAACTTACAAAACATAATCAAATTCAGTCAATTAAGTACATGAAGAGTGTAAATGACTAATAATGAGGGTTTCTTAATGAATAAAATATGTGATTATCAATGTGCACTTAGGCATGTTTATGTTTTAGTGTTATACTGACTTTTTACTACTTTATTAAATATTTGTAGTTGTAAATTATTTGTATACTTAAGACAAAATAATATGTACATTATGGTGTGTGATAATAGTTTGTTTTACTTTATGTTTCATTTTATTTTATTTAATGTTATTATGTATAAAAGGAAAAAATTTTTACAACTCATATTAATTATGTATCAAATGTTTTATAACTTGGGTAAGGTTTTATTTTATTGCATAAAAAATGTGACATCCTCATTAGGGTGTTACAATAGTCTTGGGAATCTGACTCTAAAAGACCCTGTTTGCCAATTTATAAGAAAATTGGATGGGATGCTTATCCTCGACTCATAGAAGGCATTTAAGTCGTTACTGGACGTGAAACCAGAGACAGATGTGAGCCATATCCACAACAATCTGTACATATTATCTTCTTCTTCTTCATGTTTTCTTCCAAAACAAAAAACAAAACAAAAAAAAAACAAAACAAAAAAATTAAAAATTAAAAAAAATAGATTCTGTGTTTCTTAATTTCAAACTTTTCTAACAACAGCCAACCTATCCTTATAGGTGCTATTATTACCATTTCCATTCTTTTTCCTATTTAAACACTCCATTTTCTCTACTTTTTTCTAACTCAGAATCATTCAAGGGGAAGGTAAGTATAGAAATGAAAGGTGTTTCTGTTCGTCAACTTAAACATATCTATGTATTTTGTGGGTCTTAGTATGGGAAGGGTTTAGAGTTTGTAAACGCATCTAACACTCTTGGTCGATCAATTGCTGCGAGGAATATTCATCTTATATATGGGGGAGGTTACTGTGGGTTAATGGGAGCTGTATCACTTGCATAATATATAGGAGGCAGTCATGTTTTAGGTGTCATTCCTAAATCTTTAGCTCAATAGAACATCACTGGAAAGACAATTGGGGAGGAACTTAAGGTATCATCAATGCAAGAACGAATGAAGATAATGCTTGACAACTCTGATGCATTCATTGCCTTACTAGGTGATTTTGGTACCTTGGAAGAAGTTTTTCAAATGATCTCTTGGGCTCAATTGAACATCCACCATAAACTCATAGGTTTGTTGAATATAAATAATTTCTTTGATATTTTGTTACTTTTTCTTGACCATGTTGTGGAACAGAAATTTATCACACCTTCGGCAAGATAATTTCTTATATCTGCTTCCACTATTAATGAGTTGATTGATAAATTAGAACCTTTTGTTCATAAACCTGACCCAGCAATAGCTCAGATAGATTGGTCAGTAGGAAGCAGTGAGGGAAGTAGGATGAAAAGAAAGCTAAATTTGACACTTCGTTTATAACTTTTCTTTACTTTTGATTTTATTTATCATACTTTGTTTCTGTTTAAATTTGTATCAGATTTCTCCAACAGGCAATATCTTCTATCCTTTACTCATCTATATTTTAACATTGAGGACAATGTTGTGATCTAGTTGGGGGGAAGGATAGTTGACCAAAAAAAAATTTCTTTTTTGGGAAGTATGATATGCTTGTCATGGACTTACTAAACCAATGAACGATGGCAGAGTAAGGAGTAATTTTACTCCTGAGATGCATCTAAATTGGGAAGTATGTTTAGTGATTTGACTGTCAAAAACCTATTTGTAGTAAAACCAATTAAGAATGGTAGAGTAAGGAGTAAATTTTGCCTTGGAGGTAAGTTTACTCTTAAGACGCATCTTAGTTGAGGAAATAATTATTTTGTTTAGAAGTAGCAAATGGATTCTTGGATCTTAGCATAAATTGTCTTCTTTCTTAAAAATCACATGCTTGGATATGAATGCTGATATAGTGGATTGATAATGATAGAAATATGTCTTATGAGATTTTGAGCCTATTGATGAATGAATTGAACATTTGTATCATTCTCTTCTTTTTTGTGTGATTTTCACTCATGGAATTGTTACTTTAGAACTTGCTTTGATTCTTTTTAAGGCTACATTTTCACATGCATACATAAACATGATTGAGCATTTTTTTCTTGAAATAACTACTTTAACCAAATGACCAAGAATGATTGGCGCACAAATAGGCAGCCTTGCTCAGCAGCATATTGTCTCAATATGATATCAAACACTCTTATGGCTTCTTGGAAATTCCCTGATTCCTGCCAAAGTAAGGCATTGAAAATGACCTATTTTTCCTTTTTTAATCTCTTTGAGCTTATTTGACTATTCCTTGTTTCTAGCTCATCATGTGCCTTAAAAGAAAAACCATTTTCTTACTTAACCTTCGGGAATAAGAGAACATTAGCTTTGTCACTAGATGAGTTCTTGAACAAGTGTAAGGTTGGGTGTATAGAATGATTGATAAAAAAAAATTGAAAAAAAATGGTTAATAAAAAAAAATGTATATTTGCAAAAAAAAAAATGTAAAAAGAATTTGTATTTGGTGGAGCTGGGATGAACTTTCATGCTTGAATTCAGCTTTCAAGCTCTTTTATTCTCTTTGGTATTTATCTTCTCATATCCATATTATCTCCTCCCTTTTTCATGGCCCCATTACAACCATGAATAAAATCCTCTTGATTTTTGTATGCATGTGTTTTGAGTAGTGGAGAAGTAGAAGATAAGCAAGCTTATGGTAGTGCAATTTTTCATGGGTTGAATTGAGCGAAATACTTACCTTTGAAACACTTGAGGGATTGAGAGTTAATCTTGTGAGAATCTACCATTCTTAATTCATTCATTTCAACTAAAGTCTCCTTGATTGTTGGTTTGAGATGTGACGAAATTTTACTTTATAAATATTTTGATTTCTTGAATCTTTGGTTGCTTTTCTTGTTTATAAACTTTTGCATTCTTAAATATTATTAGAAATTGAGTCTTTTAGAGTGTTTAGCTTTTTAGTTTTGGTCTTATGTATTTTGCCCAATGTAACACCCTCCCTAGGGTATCACATGTCCGACTCCCAACTCATAATAAAAAAGAAGTTTGCACAAGATTTGAGTTATAAAAAGATGGGTTTTAAAATTTCTTTTTTACTGAAACATAAACTTACTGAAATTCATAAGTATTACTGAAAATATATTTAGTATACAATATTGACACCACTTAATATTTAACAATTTAAAGAGAAATATAAAACTAACAGACTCTTTTTTAACAGTAGCAAACCCTATGACGGGTCTTACTTAATAGCACGGTACAACACTAACGAGAAAACTTAACATACTCATTCCTTCTCTTGTATCTATCTTGATGCATCAGACATCTGTTCTTTGTTAACATTGTACACCAGCGAGTCCTGAATGTCCACTCCACCATGTTGTCACCAATCTCAGAACATTTACCACCCGTTATGTCTAAGACAACTCATTCCTTCTACTGTATTATTTTAACAATACAGACACAGCAAAACAATATACCAAAGAGGTGAGATCACCTACACCAGTACCAACATGGTAGCACAGAGATAACACAAACAACATATCATACCGATACATCATACCATAATTAAGATCATACCATCAACATTAATCAACTATCATCATCCAATCATTCATCAGTTCAATTATCATAAACAATAATTATGATAATATCCTCAACATTGTCCTAATTATCATCATCATCATCCAAGTATTCAAAACAATTGTCATAGCCAATATTCCTCAATTAATATATCATACAGATATAAATGCTCAGATTCATGCATGCGCACATAGACTCAGTTTTTCAAAAATAACTCCATGGAGGTTTTCACAATTTCGAGAAGAATGTTGTGGTTAATTGTCCAACCTAAGCCCACAGACAATCTCCCAGTCGTTGAAAAGAATAGTATTCTTGTCGGGTATCATCAATGCGCTGCAACGGACTGCATCGCCAAGTGGCATATGGTCTAGCCTTAGCCCACAGATAGATATCCACTGGTCGACCGCCGTGCCTTGACGCCCCCAAAATCCATCATAGATCTCACTATCAATTCTCATTCCCTCTTCAACCACAAAGGCCAAAATAGCTTATTAGCTATACTTTATACAATGCACGAATATATCAATGCAAGTCCAACCACAAGGGCCAAATATTTTCAATTTCATTTGTTCAATTTATCATATGCCTCAATGCATATTTTTCTAATGTATGTATAATGCACCAATACCAATCACAAGCATATCTTTCCAATGCATATAAAATGCACCAAATACCAATCACAAGCAAAACTCGTCATTTTCTCATACAGTGTATGGACACTGGTTCAACAGTAATCATCATGTTATTATGTTTTTATAGTCATAAAACACTTTTGTCATGTTTTTACAATGCGTAACATTTCTGTTACGTTTTCACAATTCCAAAACATTTTAGTTATATTTTCACAATACCGTAACACTTCTGTTACGTTTTCACAATACCACAACACTTCTGTTGCATTTTCAAAATACCATAACACTTTTGTTACGTTTTAAAATTCCAAAACATTTTTATTACGTTTTCACAATACCGTAACACTACTGTTATGTTTACAAAATTTGGTAACATTTTTGTTACGTTTTCAAAATGCTGCAACTCTTCTGTTGTACTTTTAAACCACGTACTAATTTTTTAACATTTTTTCTCAATTGTGTAAAAATATACGTTTCTCAAATCGCATAGTATTTTTCCATTGTTTCAAAATCGCATAACTTAAAAATCATTATTTTAAGTCGCGTAAATCATTTTCCATCATTCTCAAAATATTTAAAACACTTTCCAAATCACATAATGATTTTTCGTCATTTTCACAATCACGTAAAAATATTCTATCACTTTTAAATCACATATTGATTTTTCAATAGTAGTTCAAATTACGTAAAATATTTAAACATAACTCAAATCGCGTAGAAATATTTTACTGTATTTCAAATCATTTTTAAGATACGTAAAATATTTTTCAATATTTTATAATCACGTAAAATATTCCTCAATATTCCAAACATTAGTTTGGACTTAAATAAATCAATATCATTTTCAACACATTTTTCAAATTGCGTAGCTTAAAAATCACGTTTTTAAGATACATAAAACATTTTTCATCACCATTTCATTACAGAAAATATTTCTTAACCTTCAAAAATTCCTTTTCAACCTTTCTCAAAATAATATGACTTTATATTTCATTTTTCACATTTTCTTACTCAAGAAAATCTTTTTCCACATTTCTTTACTCAAGAAATCTTTTTCCAAAATATAATCCACAAAATCACTTTTCCATTGAAATAAATCAATGTTTCAAAACTTAACATTTTCTAACGTATTTCAAAACTTGAAAATAAGTTATATGTTAGTAAATTTTAAAAACACCATTATAGTCTCCATTTTTCCCAAATCATTTCCAAAATCAGTCTTCTTCAAAATAAATTGAAGTTCAAACGTTTTTCAACCTCTCTTTGTTTTTCGTTACGAAAATTTCTATTATCTCAAGTGATAAAACGCTCTAATTCCCTTTCTAAATCCTTGTATGAAAATCATTTTCATAAAATCAAGGCATCCACAAAAATCGTGGACATAGTCATTGAAAACTATCAAATCTTTCGAGTGACAAAACGCTTTGTTTTATAAAATCGAGGCATAACAAGCTTTTCAAAAACCGTAAGGTATTTGGCCATTGGAGTCATCAAATATTTTTCCTTCTAAATTGATATGGTTTTATACAAACAAAACCATTAAAAATCCTTTAAAAAAACTGTGAACACTTGGTCTTTGAAATCAAGTCATTTGTTCATTTTCATTTTTCACTTTCTTTGCAAATCCATTTTCACTTTCTTTACAAATCCTTTTTCACTTTCTTTGCAAATCCTTAAAATCAACATTGCTATTTTCATTTAAAACTCATGTTTAGTAAAACACTTAGAAACTTTTTACACAAAATAAATCAATAAAAATCCTTCTAAAACCGTGTTCATGTACTCTTTGAAAAATAAACCTTTGTTTATTTTCTATGCTTTTCTAATCAATCCAATTTTATTCTTCCATGAAAATATTAATTTGTAAACACATATGTTGAGGTGTTTTGGCCGAAATTCTCAAGGTTCTAGGGACCCAAAAATTAATTCTCTTGTTCTTGAAAATTTTCAACATGAACCCTAATCAAGGGCATAAAAACCGTAGCCCTTCCTTGGCCATTGGAGCCAAAAATTGATTTCCTTTCCATCAACACATCATGGCATACACATACATATTCCATCATAAATTCCACAAGCATGCCATATACTTATCATGCATATTATAAGCATACCATCAAAGCCATAAAATCATGCAAAGCATATCAAGCATAGGCAAATAATCAAAACACATAAACAACCACAAATAAATTACAAGACCATGGATATGAATCCTCACATGGATTCACCATCCACCAAATATAAAACCATCTCTCACCACCATACTTGGTTGGTGAGATGGATCTCCCTCTTACTTCTTGAAGATCCTCAAAAGCTCTTTGTTTTGCTTCTTTTTCCAAGTCCTTCACCACCAAGGACTTCTCAAATACAAAACAAAATACATAGAAATTAGTATACTAAGCTTGATTAAGAGGAACCATGGATCAAACATGGTTTAGATCATGAAAAAGAGAGAAGAAATGAAGTTTCCTTACACTTCACCATAAATACTCCATAACATGGATCTTGAAGAAAGTCCATGAAGATGAATGATTTGGAGGAAATCTTCAACATGAAAGTTGTTTAGAATATCATGTAGACTCAAGATCTATGGTTGGATGAAATTAAAAGAGATTGGATGGTGGTTTTGAGTGATATGGCCGAATGGTGTGTTTAGGGAGAGAAATGGAGTTTTCTTTGGTTTTGCTTTTTCATACTTGAATGAAAAGATGAAGATGTGATAATGTGAAGTGTAGAAATGAATTATTTGGTCTTCTAATTCAATGCATTGCCGAAAATTGCATGGAGAGAATGGAGAGAAATTTTGCTAAGTTAGCTTTCTTGAAACATGCAATAATGACCAAGATTGAGATATAATTGGTGTCTTGAAACTTGGCTATTGTCTTAAGCCTCCAAAACCGTCCCCCACCTCCATTCACTCTTCAAATGTGACAAATCTCCTAGCCATCATTATTTGAAGCATTCCTATCCATTGATTAGTTCAATGGTTAAGATTAAGGTAGACTTTAGGTGTAGCTTTAGATAGAAGACTTGATATAGGCCATTGGATCTTTTTTCTTTAAATCCTAGCCCTTAGATGTGTCTCCAAAATGAAGGGTTAAGATTACTCCTTCAAACTTTACATCCAAGGGTCATAAATGGTCTTTGTCACTTTTTAAGACTAAATCTTCACCATAGATTAAATCAACATCCAATGGTCATAAATGGTCCTTGTTACTTTACAAGACCAATTCTCTACCATAGATTAAATCCAAATCCAATGGTCATAATTGATTCATCTCCACCGTTGATTAGATTCAAATCCAACGGTCACAAATGGTCCTAGCCACTTTGCAAGACCAAATCTCCATCCTTGATCAATTCTAAATCCAATGGTTATAAATGGTCATAACCATTATATTATACTTATCCTACACCGTTGATTAAATTGACGGTTGATATCAAAGTCTCCAATATTAGACTTGTTTCCTATTGGTCCATCAAAAATTATCATAACCACTAATTGTGGACTTAACAGTATAATATTTATTTTTATCTGCTAAACCCCACAAAAATTATATTTACTGTATTTTTATCGTCCGATAAATTAAATACAGTACAAAACAC
This sequence comes from Ormosia emarginata, assembly GCA_029884605.1. Lineage (NCBI taxonomy): Eukaryota > Viridiplantae > Streptophyta > Magnoliopsida > Fabales > Fabaceae > Ormosia > Ormosia emarginata. Next base: position 15,757,666 of record JAQQTP010000074.1, on the reverse strand, counting down.
AGTACAAGAAAATTTTTAAAACTGTTTCCGGATTCAGGTTTAGTAAGATCCCCTGTCTCCGTCTCAACAGTACAAATTTTTCTATGCATAAAAATTTTTTCACGTTTTGGGACTCATCCCGGGCCCACGTAGAACCATTGGGACCCACAAATAGCCCAAAAATGGTCAGAGTATCATAAAAATTTCATAATCACCCTTAAAATGACAAAAATTAGAAAACACACAAATATCAAATTAGATTACGTAAAATAATTAAAATCTAACGGTAAAAATTAAATTACGTAAAGTTTTCCCCTGCCCGAAAATTTTTATTTTCCTGATACGGAGTAAATCACTCAAAACGATCAAATACGCTGATGGAATAATTAAAATAATTTTACAATATCCAGAAATTACTAAACAGTAAAATTCTATTAACTGTCAAATTACTGTTTAAGAGATACGAAATTTTTTAGGATGTTACACCCAAGAGTGCAAAAAGCTAAGTGTTGGAGAATTTGATGATCACATATTTTATACATTAATAAACCATCATTTTTAGTCATTTACACTCTCTATGTACTTAATTGATTGAGTTTGGTTATGTTTAGTAAGTTTGGACTCAAATTGGACTTAATTGATTTTTTCAGCATTATTTGAGTCTTACACTGTTTCTTTATTTTTGCCATATATTCAGTTCTAGATGTGTACAAATTATGTATCTTACCTTGTAGGAAAGATAAGAGAGAGCTCTACAACTTTCATGAAGAGCTCTAGTAAAATATGGACATCTAGAGGAGCTAATTGGGCTTGGAAGTCAGAATACAAGTTTTGTGATTGGAACCTGAACAATGTGGAGTAATCAGAGCATAACTCGGGCTGTAGGAACTCAATGGGGCTGAAACTTTGACACTTGAAAGTTAAGACCCAAATCTACAACCTTCATGAAGAACACAAAATTCAGTTCGGATTCCTTGAAGGTGATATTGGGCTTTGAAGTCAGAACAAAGGTGTTGTAATTGGGCCTGAACACTATTTAGTAATTGGGCCATATCTTGGGCTGTAGGTCGTCAAATGAGCTGAAATTTGGACATTTTCCATTGGATGATGGCATCCATGAGTTAAGCAATGAATGATTTCGGAGACAAAGAATCTCAATAATCCAACCACTCATCCAACTACTCCGCCACTCATCCAACCACTCCACCCATTCATCCACTCACTCATTAATCAGTTCCCTTGTCATTTTGTATCCCTAATCCCCTATAAAAGGCTTCATTGGTTGATCATTTAGTACTCTTGGTGTTAGGCTTAGTTTTTAGAAGTTATGATCATTTTGTTTATTGTTTTCCTTTGTTGTAATTTTCTTTTGTTCTAATTTGAAGTTATGTTCATTTTTTTCTTCTACTCTTTCTTTCTTCTTGATTATGAGTACTTAATTTTCATTTTTCTTGGGTGAAAAAGTGAAGCTCTTGGTAATGAAATAAGGTTAGATTATTCTATTTCTTGTGCTTAAATGATATATTATCAAGTGGACATTATATGTATTGTATTTTGTTTCCAATCAATTTAGAAACCTTCTTTGTATAATGGAGATCTTGATTTATTGTAGACAAGATGATTTGCACAGTGAATGTTTGAACTCATTTACAAATGTTAGTAGATAATTAAAGGAATCATAATATGATTGTATATATAATTGAACTTTGAATGTTATATTTTTCGATTGGAACTTCCTTTATGTGTAGATTTCAATTGAGTTATAAAGAGAAATAATCTTGTCTTTAATTTATTACTAAGAGTGGATCTCATAACCTAAGCAAATCCTTTTTCATTTGTGAATAACTTTTATTACCTTTGGTGTTATGACAAATCTTTTTCTTACCTCAAATAATTTCTCTTCATTAATTCCCTGTGGATCGACCTCGAACTCCCGAGAATTTATTACTTGAGACAACCTGCACTTGGGTTTGCATCCTTTAATCCCGCATCAATTCACTTAGTACTTCTGACAACTCATGACATATCATAACATTACCATGGATTTGATATCTTGACATATTACCATGGATTTGGTATCATGACATTATCAAGTACATTTCATAAATAATTTTAGGATTTGTACAGGCATAAATGATTTGGTACCATGCATAGCAATTGTATGGCATATCTCTAAGATAAAGATTCATGTCTTTGTATATCTCTGAGATGGAGATTTATGACATTGCAATTGTATGGAGATAATGATTTTATGAGTGTGATGATTATTTGAAGATTATTTGTGGAAATGAGTTTTTATGCACACTTATAAAAGGGGATTCTATTTCGAGAAGAGAATAGAAGTGGTTTTGGCTTTTGCCACCTTTCTAGCTTATGGATGTATATAACAGACGTTATATAATATTCATCTTCCCACGGCTCTTATTTTCTGGATTTAAGAAATCGTTATATTAGAAGTGTTTTAGAATATAGTAGCATCTAGATCTAATTACTTTAGTATAATTCTGATTATACTGTTAGTGTTAAATCAAAGGATGTTACATTATGGTATCAGAGCAGCTTATCCTGTTAAGCCGGGGTGTGGATTGACTATGCTTAGGCATGTTTAGAGGTTCTATTTTTTTTTTAAGTTGTGCATTTTTTTATCTCTTATTTGAGATGTTTGAATAGAGTTGCATAACTTGCCTTAGATTGGATTGTTATTAGTTACTGTTACACAGTTACAAGGTATTAAGACCGATCAACTCAATATGTATTATTCTGTGTTTACAAAAAACTATGGCACCCCCTAGGTGAACTAAGGAAACAAGGAACTCAACTAGAGAAGGACTGAATATGGCTGAGGTCGTGATGGAAATGGCCAATGCGATGAGGGAGCAAGAAGTAGCAGCTGCAAAAGCACTTGAAAGATTGGGAAATGATCAACTTAACCAACTGGCGCAACCTTAGCCAGCACAAATGGTGCAGATGGAAAGAAACCAAGATTTTAATGACCTTTCGAGTTCTTGAAGGCTAGTCCTACAACGTTCAGAGGGGAGTATGATCCGGTAAAGGCCGAAGAGTGGATAAGAGATTTGGATAAAATTTTTGTAGTAATAAGATGTACTGAAGATCAGAAACTATCTTTTGTTGTATATATGTTAAAGAGAGAAGCTGAGCACTGGTGGGATAGTGTGTGGTGGATGATGGAAGTAGCAAGGACCCAAATTTCCTGGGAAGTATTTAAGATTACTTTTTTGGAAAAAAAATTTCTGCAGAATGTACAAGAAGAAAAAGAAATAGAGTTTTTACAATTAGAGAAGGGGAATATGACGATAGGGCAGTACCCGGAAAAAATTGAGGAGCTATCCAAATTCTCTTCTTACCTTTGATACAACCCGAAAGACCATTGGAATTGTGTGAAATTTGAAAATGGTTTAAGAGATAGTATGAAAAGAATAATAAAACCTTTGGAGATTCGTAATTTTCCCACCTTAGTCATCAAGTGCAAGGTTGTAGAGCCTCTTAGTTTTAGACCATCACAGGAACATAGATCACACGAGTACTACAAATAGAAAAGAATGGATGATAAGTTCGAGAGGAGTGATCCATAGCCTAGGAAATAGTAAGATAGAGGAAAGCAAGTTCATATGAATGATCGTAAGCAGAGATGTACCAAGTGTGGTAGATATCATAGAGATATAGCTTATGTAGCTGACCTAATAATATGCTATAAGTGTGGTAAGTTGGGATATTATGCCAAAAAGTATTCACAAAGGAAAGAGGGAAAGCCAGATGCCAGACCTACAGTTCTAGGGGAAGTCCATGTTTTGCAAAGAAAGGAGACAACACAGTCTCCTGGTTCAGAAAAAGGTAAATACATAGAAAATGGAATGAAGTTGATGAATTAGGTTTGTGCAATTTTGTTTCTTCGGAATTTGGTTGTACTTGCATTAAATATGAGTTGTATAGAACTTCTTACATTAGGTAAACCAAATTTTGGAGACAAAATTTTATAAAGGAAGGAGGGAGAAATGTAACACCCTCAATAACATGTTAGACTTGTATAGGATAACAGAGGTAGCCTAATACTTGCTTGATATGCTTGTGAAGTTTTATGACCAAGTAAGTTAATTTAGGCACTTTACCGCAACAGCGAAGGTGGAAAATGGCTTAAAATGACTCAGATCATGGTTATAAATGTTAAGTTAAGGGAAATAAATATGAATAATTTATTTCTAGGTCATAAATGAGTTAAGTAAGATATAGTTAAAGTTTGAAGGTAAACTAAGTTTGTTTAGTATTTTTAAACACACTGATTGAGTGTTTTAATACTTGACGGACTTAGTGCAGATATGGAAGTTTATGGAAATAGTGAAATTAGGATTTAGATGAATCCTAGGAATTCCTTAATACCTTTGGAAGTGGAGAAATCTAAGTGTTTTTAACGGATATAAAAATATAGTCACAATAACTTAAGTTACCAAATATCTAAAGGTTTTTATCCTATAATTTGACTTTCATCACCCACTCCCTCTTTCTTTCTCACATTGGTGGCAGCAGAAAAGAATAGAGAAAATGGATAAGCAAGGGCAACAAACGTAAAGGGAAAAGAGGAAGAAGAAAATGGAAGAAGTGAAGGTGTAGGACTCTTGAGCTCATTTTTCCATGACACTAGAGGTAGCAGTGTTTTCTCTCTTTTCATCCTTTCATCAACCTCTTTCTTTTGGATTTGTGAAACATGGATGAATTTGTTTTGTTTGACATTTTTTTTTAATAAAAATGGCTGATGAAATTTAAATGATGTTTGTGTTATGAAAAGGGTAATGAAACTCAAGAGTTCTAGCTTGATTTTGATGAGATTTTGTGAATGAGAAATGGGTTTGAGAATTACCCATATTTGTTTAATCATCTTGTGATGGATTTGACTAGTTTTCTATGAAGCTTTGTTGTTGTATATGAGTTATAAATGATTGGTTTGGGTTAGTGTCATATAAGAACTCTGTTTTCTGCAAATTTCCATGTTGTAATTGATTACATAGCCCTTTTAATCGATTACCTAGCTTTTGGAGCTGCGAAATGTGTTTCCGGGCCAGATATAATCGATTACATCCTATTGTAATCCATTACATGTAACCGATTACATCTTGTTGTAATTGATTATATGGCTTTTACTAGTCTTGTAATCGATTACCAAGGCCATGTAATCGATTACTAAGCCCCTGGTTTGAAGATTTTGGTATGAAAATGTTGGAAATAAGGTTCTTTGTCCCATGGGGCCTAAATGCAAACCTTAAACCTTGAATTAAATGACTGAAATTCAATAAGATGTTGATGCAGATTAAAGGATAAAAACTTAAGTGCAGGTTATCTCAGGTAATAAATTTCTTGGGAGTTTGAGGTCAATCTATACCATATCGGGACTGCCTGAAAGATTGATGAGTGTCTCCATAAACTAACACGAGTCTTTTCAGCGTGCTTTGTCCTTACTCACACGCATCCTAGGAAACTTCCCAAGAAGTCACCCGTCCCACAATTACTCCAGGTCAAGCACGCTTAACCATTGAGTTCTTATGTTCTAGGCTCTCGAAAAGAAGTTGCAACTTGTTGACATGGCTACGCCTAATCAATTCCTTTAAACCATCCTCAACTATGCAGTCCCATACCTGCACAGTCTCTAAATCCCTTTCATTCTGGTGCATATTTAGTTCATTCATGGGACCCTTCGCCTAAAAGCCTGCCAGAAGCCGCTCATTGATGCTTTCTCTTTAGCACTGGTGACCACTCCCCACCCTCGTCGGCCCCGGGACCGCACATGCCCACTAACTTCCGCTTGGTTTGTCCCCGAACCACACTGTACTAGGAGAGGTCCCGTCTCTGATACCATTTGTTACATTCCGAGACTACCTGCAGGATTGATGAGTGTCTCCACAAACCAACACGAGTCTTTTCAGCGTGCTTTGTCCTCACTCATACGCATCCTAGGAAACTTCCCAGGAGGTCACCTATCCCACAATTACTCCAGGTCAAGCACGCTTAACCATGGAGTTCTTATGTTCTAGGCTCCCGAAAAGAAGTTGCAACTTATTGATATGACTATACCTAATCAATTCCTTTAAGCCATCGTCAACTATGTAGTCCAATACCTGCACAGTCTCTGAATCCCTCTCATTCCAGTGTGTATTCAATTTATTCATGGGACCCTTCGCCTAGAAGTCTGCCAGGAGCTGCTCATTGATGCTTTCTCTTTAGCACCGGCGACCACTCCCCGCCCTCGTCGGCCTTGGGATACCACACAATCCACAGAGAATTGATGAAGAAAAATTCTTTGAGGTAAGGAAAGACTTTATCACAACAATAAAGATAATAAAACTTGTTCACAATTAAATTAAAGAACTTGCTTAGGCTAAGAGATCCACTTTTGGTAATAAATTAAGGACAAGATTAATTCTTTTTATAACTTAATTGAAATCCACGCACAACGGAGGTTCTAATCAGAAAATAAAACATTCAAAGTCCATTTAGAATTATATACAAAGTTATATTGTGGTTCCTTTAATTATTTACCAACACCAACAATTGTAAATGGGTTCAAGCATTCATTGTGCCAAACCACTTGTCTACAATGAATCAAGAACTCCACTTTACAAGGATAGTTTCTAAATTGATTGGAAACAAAATACAACACACATAATGACCACTTGATAATATATCATTTAAGCACAAGAAAGAAATTAATCTAATCTTATTTTATTACCAAAAGCTTCACCCATTCACCCAAGCAAGATAAAAATTAGTTATCCATGAGCAAGAAGAAAGAAAGAGAGAAGAAGAAGAAGATGATCATAACTTCTATTTACAACAAAAGAAAATTACAACAAGTAAATACCATGATAACATGATCTTGATCTAAAACCAAGATTACCCTAATAGGCAGCCAAGGCTACCCTTTATAGAGCATCACAAGCAAAAGATGACAATGAGTGGGAGGATAATTAAGGAGTGAGTGGATGATTAAGTGGATGATTAAGGAGTAGGTGGATGAATGCAAAAAAATGCTTGTCTTCACTTACATAAAATAATTTGGTGCCAAACTTATGCTTGCTGATAGAATCTTAGAAAGTGGCCTTCACGAAAGTTGTAGGCCTTTGTCTTGGCTATCAAATGCCCACTTGAACTATCCAATTTGGCGTCCTACAGCCTAAGATATAACCTAATCATTGCAACTGGTCAGGCCTAATATTAGCTCCTCTGTTCTGACTTGCAAGCCTAATATGACCCACTAGACCTCAAAATCTTGAAAAGTGTTCTCATGAAAGTTGTAGATTTGGGTCTTAACTATCAATATCATTCCCATAACCCAAGATATGGCCTAATGAGTACATAGAGGTCAAGCTGTCAAGATCAGCACTCTAGTTCTTACTTCAACTCCAATTTGAGTTATCCAAGCTTGTGATATGTGTAACGCCCTTTTTTCTCCCTTAGTCATAATGGGTAAGAAGAAGGAACGTCGCACTATAGTGAAATGACACACAAATGATTACGTAAAGTTTGAACATTTTTTTTAACATAAATCCGGTTAAAACTTCCATTTAATGTACATATACATCTGTTTGTAAATATATCGCGTGATTGAGTTAAAATTAAAAGGTCCTCTTTCATATAAAACTTCTTGTTAGAAATGTCAAACAGAAATTAACATGGAATGAAACATACGACCATACACAATATGGATAATTACATATTTTATACCAGAAGCACGAGCCTGTTTAAATTACATTTCCAAAAGATATACAAAAAGCAAAATGTGTTCCTACCCCAAGAGATACAATTATATACCCACTAATCTAGTAGTACGTCAAGCTCCCTCAAAATAAACGGATAGCCATCAGTAATCATCAATTTAAAACCAACCCTAAGACTGCCTGGAATGAGAAGGAACCGTAGATGGATCCTCCTCAGGGTCCTCGTCGTCCGACGAGACATCCATCGGGACGACAGAATGAATGGGCAGGAGCCAGGCGTAGACAAAAAGGAATCCTCACGAGGGGTATAATACATTTCACCCCACATGTCCCTCACGGGCATATAGAACTCCAGCCATATAAAAGCATGAAAATCTATAACAGGAGCGTCATAACGTCTCCATGCTAAGGACACCATCACATCGTCGTGGTATACACATCGGTCAGTACGCGCACGTTGATATGCCAGCAGTCCGGACCTCCAAGAAAGTTGATCTGCACGTAGCCAAAAAGTCCACGGAGTCGAAATGACATCCTCAACAACTTCGATCTCAGTCGAGATAAGGCCAGAAACCTTGAAACTCAGTGGTTTCCTTGTCCTCCTCATGAGCGTCTTCTTGAGAGCATACGATTCAATCCAAAATGCAAAATAAAGAAAATTACCGAAAGAGGTGAGATTCCCAACTTTCAGTACCATCATGGCAGCAAGAAAATAAACGGCGTCGAATGCCTACATAAGACATAGTTAGTACATACAAGTATAGTAATACATGAAAGCAATTAATGAGAGTAAAGCAACAAAGAACAGTAGTCAACATTATCCATAGCCAACTAGCAACATTAGCATTACTAAGAATCAAATAAACATCACAGTCCTAATAGTAAACACATTATCCAATCATGAATGCTCAATGGACCATGTGACTGACAACTCACAATGCAACAAGGGTACCAAAGTTCCTACTCCATGGAGCTAGACATAAACATCTTCGGAGTGAATGATCAAGGAGTAATACCAGTGTATCAGTAGCCTTAAAAAAATACAGTGTGCTTTTTTTCATAAAATTATTTGCGCAATGGCTCACACATGGTACCTCAACAGTTGATCGCGACATAGGACAGTGTCACAGTCAGGATTGTCGGTGTGTTGCATCGATTTATCCCACGGCCCCAGTGGAGCTACCACCGCCCATTGTGAGACACCCACACCCCGACGCCCTCAGGGTCAACAACATATGACACCTACGCTTAGTCTATTCGCACCCGCACATAGGTGTTATTCAAACTTCTAGGCAACATAGCCTTCTCAACAATGTCCCACGGATAATACACATGCATGATGACACAATGTCCAATCATGTATATTCATCAATGATGCATTCAACATCAGCATTGCCTCAATGGCACATAAGCATTATTCAATGGTCAACATGACATATCAACAATATATCTATTAAAAACATTGCCTCAATGGCATATCATCATTTCTTATCTCATTGAATACTGAATCAATAACTGCATAACCCACATAGGGAATCACACTTGCATCAATAATTCTCACTAGGAATATATGTTCTTACATACCACAATTTCCATGTCATGGATCTAAGAATTCCATATTCAAAATCATTTCTTCTCTATTGGTATGAATGCACATTCCTATCATAATTAAGTAAAGTAAAATCCTTAAATCTAGGGTTTTTAGGTTATGTTTGAGTTACAAAGGACAAAGAACCATAATCTCAATCATTTCCAGCTCAAAAATCTCATTTTTGGTCTTGGTAATCGATTACATCACCCTTGTAATCGATTACCTGAGGAACAGAATCTCTGTAATCGATTACAATCTCATTGTAATCGATTACATGATTCCCAGAACCACGTTTTCGTAACTTCAAGGCCCTGGTAATCAATTACACAACCGTGGTAATCGATTACCAATTGACAACCTCCGTAATCGATTACCCACAAGTTGTAATCGATTACGTGATTCCCAAGCACCATTTCGTGACATCGAGGCTTGGTAATCGATTACACCACTCTTGTAATCGATTACAAGCTAGACAGAATCTCTGTAATCGATTACACAGCAGACGTAATCGATTACCAGATTTCCAGAATCATGATTTTATATCCTTAAGAGCTTGGTAATCGATTACCAGCCCTGTGTAATCGATTACCACGCGTAAACTTATAGAAAACAGAGTTTTCCAGGTCCTCTAACTCAAATTATCATATTTAATCAACAAGATGCTCAAATATACCTTCAAATCATGCAAGAGGCATCAATAAATTATACAAACCCAACAAAATGCACTATCATCAAGAACAACATAAAAATGAGAGAACTTTATACATGGATTCATAAATCAATAGCAACACACATACAAGACATTCCCTTACTACCAATATTGGTTGAAGGGGATCATCTCCCTCTTACCTATTTGGAAAACAACACAATGTGCCACTCCGTCTTGCCCTAGATTTTCGTTTTCCCCCTTCAAGAAAACTCCAATGTGAGTGATCACCATAATGTCCACTTAAACCATGAAAAATAGGTTCTTGGTCACCAAGGTGGCCAAGAGAAATGAAAATAGCAAGAAAAATGGAAGAAAGTTGAAGGCTTTACCTTAAAGCTCCAAGCTTTAGCTTCAATGGTGGAAGAAGAATGGAAGAAGAAGAAGAAGAAGAAGAAGAGGAACCAAAAGATGGCAGCAGAAGAGGACCTGGAATGGTGTAAGGAAGCAAGAATCTTTGATGATGAAACAAGCAAAGAATGGCAGCCTCCGAGAGTGGTTGCACGGTGGAGAAGAAAAGGAAAAGAGAGGAAATGGATATTTGGGGTTTAGAAAAGTGAGAGTGTGATATTAGGAAGAGAAGAGGTATTACTTAGGCTTTCCCATAGCCTCTGCCATAGAAGAGTGGAGAAAGGAGAGAGAAAAATGTGTCAAATAGGAAGCTTCTTAGAAACTTCCTACAAGGGGTTTTAATTAACTAAATTCTCTTTTTCTTCTTTCTTGAAAATAAGACTAAAAAGGGGTTTGACACAGGGTAATTTTTTGAATAATGCGATAAGATTTTAATTACGTGTTATTATTTATTGGACGCAACTATAGTTGGCAGGAGTCAGCATAAAAAAATCTGACAGATAAATTCTTTGCAGTGTTTTATTATTTCATCTGTTAAAATTTCTCGAAAAAAATGTGAAACCTTGTAAACTGTGTCCGGCATCGGGTTTAGTAAGATCCCCCATTGACGTTTCCATAGTTCAAGGTTCTCGGAGAAAATGTCTCATTTCTCTAGTTCCGCTCAGTACACACGTAAAACGAGAAATATATTAAAATATTCCAAGAAAAATTCCAAAAAATCACAAATATTTTAGAATAAATTCTGATAGTAGAAAAGTAAATTTTGAGGTGTTACAATATGGCTCTTGAGGTCTTCATGAAAGTTGTAGGGAATTGTCTTGGTTTTCCTACAAGACCAAAATCACGTCAATCATACATATGTAACTCAAAATATAGCTAATTTACTGAACACTGTTGAAGAGATAAATTAAGGCTAATTCATGCAATAATTCTTTCAATGATCCAATTAGGTCGAATATCATAGAATGTGACAAAACCAACTTAATTAAACCTAATTGAACCTTAGAAGCCTAGTGAGATGGTTATAAAATGTAAAAAATATATTGTTATTAAATTCCCCCACACTTAGCTTTTGCACTCCTGGGCAAAACACATAAAACCAAAGCTAGGGAACAAACAAAAACAACATAGACTCAAAAACTAAAAACTAAAAAAAACTCAATTTCCAATGATATTCAAGAATGCAAAAGTTTATAAATAAGAAGAGTAACCAAAGATTCAAAGGATTAAAACATTCATGAGGTGACATTTTTTTTTGTATCTCAAATCAACAAGCAAGAAAACTTCAGTTGAAAAGCATGAATCAAGAATGATAGATCCTCACAGAATTCACTCTCAATCTCTCAAGTGTTTAAAAGATAAGTATTTCACTCTATTCATCCCATGAACAGTTATATTACCATAAGCTTGCTTATCTTCTACTTCTCCGCTACTCAAAACACATGCACACAAAAATCAAGAGGACTTTATTCAAGGTTGTAATGAGGTCATGGTAAAGGAGAGGGGATAATATGGATATGACAAGATAAATACCAAAGAGAATAGAAGAGCATTATGGTACAGTTAGAGTGGAGAAGATGTTTAAGAACATTCATCATAAAGGATAATGACCAATATTTGACTAATGTTTTGTTAAAGATCAATGCCAAATTGGTAGGTTGAATTCACTGTTAGGCCTGAACTTTCTCTTTCTTTTCCTGTTGTTTCTAAGCATCCACCTTCATTCTAGGTATGGATATGTTACTTGGTGTATCAGGAGATTCTAATAATCCTTTGATTGCAATAGTGGTCAGTTTTTTTTTTCAACATTTTGCACACACACTCCCACACTTGTTCAAGAACAAGGTCAATGTTTTCTTATTCCCTAAGGTTGGGTAAAAACATGTTTTTTTTAAGGTAGGTAATGAGCTAAAAGCAAGGAATGATCAAATAAGCTCAAAGGGGTTACATAAGGGAAAATATGCAAGGATGGCTATTTGGTTAAAGTAGTTTTTTCAAAATGCCTCAATCATTTTTATGTATGCATATGAAAATGTAGCCTCAAAAGGAATCAAAGCAAGTTCTAGAGTAACAATTCCATGAGTGAAAAAATCTCATAAGAAAGAAGAGAATGTTATGGATATTCAATTCATTCATCAATAAGCTCAAAATCTCATGAGGCATATATCTATCATTCTCGATCTATCAATTCAACATCCATAACCAAACATGTGAAATTTAAGATAGAAGACAATTTATTCAACCATACTATGATCCCTGAATTTCAATTGCTTTAAAGGATGTGAGAATTCATTCACTTGAATCATTCAAAGGAAATCAAACGATAAAACTTTATTACTTCCACAAATTATCACAGAATAGTTACTTCCCTAATCTAGATGCGTCTCATGAGTAATTTACTTCAAAAGTAAAATTACTCCTTACTCTGTCATCCCTAATTGATTTTGCTGTAGGTTTCTGTCAGTCATAACATTAAACATACTTCCCAATTTAGATACGTCTCAGGAGTAAAATTACTCATTACTCTACCATTATTCATTAGTTTAGTAAGTTCATGACAATCATATCATACTTCCAAAAAAAAAATTCTTTTTTTTTGGTCAACTATTCTTCCCCCTAACCAGATCACAACATTGTCCATAATGTTAAAATATAGATGAGTAAATATAGAAGATATTACCTGTTGGAGAAATTTGACACAAATTTAAATAGAAACAAAGTACGATAAATAAAATCAATGGTAAAGGAAAGCTATAGACGAAGTGTCAAATCTGGCTTTCTTTTCATGCTGCTTCCCCCACTGCTTCCTTCTGATCAATCTATATGAGCTATTGCTGGATCAGGTTTATAAACAATGGCTTCTAATTTATCAATCAACTCATCAATAGTGGAAGCAGAGATAAGAAGTAGTCTTGCCGCAGATGTGATAAATTTCTGTTCCACAGCTTTGTCAAGAAAAAATAACAAAAGATTAAAGAAATTATTAACATTCAACAAACCTATGGGTTTATGGTGGATGTTCAGTTGGGCCCAAGAGACAATTTGAAAAACTTCTTCCAAAGTACTAAAACCACATGGTAAGGCAATGAATGCATCACAGTTGTCAAGCATTGTCTCCATTCGTTCATGCACAGACGATACCTTAAATTCTTCCCCAATTATCTTTCTAGTGATGTTCTGTTGAGTTAAAGGTCCAAGAATGACACCTAAAACCTGACTGCCTCATATATATGCTGCAAGTGATACAAGCCCCATTAACCCATGGTAACCTCCCCCATATATAACATGAATATTCCTCACGGCAAGTGTTCGACCAAGAGTATTTGCTGTATTTACAAACTCTAAACCCTTCCCATGCCTAGACTTATAAAATACACAGATATTTTTAAGTCGACAAATGAAAACTCCTTCCATTTCTATACTCACCTTCCCTTTGAATGATTCTAAGTTGGAGGAAAGTGGAAAAAATGGAATGTTTAAATAGGAAAAAGAATAGAAAGGGTAATAATAGCACCTATAAGAATGGAAAAGTTTGAAATTAAGAAACATAGAATCTTTTTTTTTTTGAACTTCAAGAAAACCATTAAGGTAAAGAAGTCTAGAAACCCCTGAAGGACCTTGCTCAAAGGATCGCCTGTCCAAAACCAAAATACAACAAAATCATACAAAGATAAAAGAAATATAATAACAAATGATGACATACTTTTATATACAGTTTTCATAGCGTATCTTTATACTACTCGTCATGAGTGTAGTAGTGACATATCTTTGAGTTACGTGTCACCAGTGCAACATATGAACTCCACAAGGATTGCTGAACTGACAATAAGAGCCTTTGAATCCTTTCCATCATGCTTGCGGAATAGCAACCCTCTATCTTCCTACAAACCTAATTAAAGGCCTGTATTCTAAGAAGATGGTACTTGACTGTAGCTAATCAGAACAAGCCATAGAGGCCTACTAATTAAAGTAAGTATACGGCTCAGTAATAGTTTCTGTTCACTGTAAAGATGAGATGCTTCTTTCTATCCATCAGCGCTACAGAGGCTTGGTTCCAAGAGCAGGGAATGTAGCACGTGGCTCTTTACAGAGCATGGTACATGAACCTTATTTAAGGACCGATATGCAAAAGTCCACTCGAGTCAATGATGGGTCAACCAAAGGCTAGGGCTCCACAACTAATTAAAGTCATGGTACTCTTTTCGGATCGCCCTTGTTCAAAATTTTTTTTTAAAGAAGAAGAAGAACAAGATAATATATACATGTTGTTGTGATTGTGGCTCATATCTTCCTCTGGTTTTACGTCCAATAATGGCTTAAACGCCTTCTATGAGTCGAGGATAAGCTTCCCATCTAATTTTCTTATAAATTGGCAAATAGGGTCTTTTAGAGTCAGATTCCTAAGACTGTAACGTTTTTGTTCGTCCTTGAAGAGATTCCACAAATTAAGAAGCTCTCGATGCACAAATCCACAAAAATGCGTCTCAAGAGTTAGTAAGATATCATCTAATGACTTCTTACTCAGTCCATTCTTAAAGAAAAATATTTATCTTCTTGACTTACAAAAACTATTCTCAAAGAACGACATTGCTTATTATAATTTCATCATGCACATTTATGACAGACTTGTTGTAACATCCCAAAAATTGATAATTTTAGGATAAAAAATCATTTAACAATATTTGGGATTTTTGAGATTTTTTTTAGATTTTTTTGAGGACGTTGAATATTTTAATATATTTTTCGTTTTATGTGTACATCGAGCAGACTCTGGAAAATGATTGTAGCGCTTCAAAAATTGAAAAATTTTATGACAAATATTCATTTTACAATATTTTTGATTTTTGAGAATTTTCTAGAATTTTTCCGAAAACGTCGAATATTTTAGTATATTTTTCGTTTGGCGTACACATTGGGCAGAGTTGGGTAAACGACTGTAATGTTTCAAAAGTTAGAAAATTTTGTGACGAATAGTCATTTTATAATATTTGTGATTTATGGGAATTTTCTAGAATTTTTTCAGAAATGTTGAATATTTTAATATATTCCTTGTTTTGCGTGCGCGCTGAGCAGAGCCGGGAAAATGAAATATTTTTCCCGAGAACCTTGAACTATGGAAATGTTGACGGGAGATCTTACTCAACCCGAGATCGGACACAATTTACGAGGTTTTACGTTTTTCGAAAAATTTAATAGACGAAATAATAAAACGCTGTGTAAATTTCATCTGTTAGATAAATTAATACTGACTTCTGTCAACTGTAACTATTATCCATTGGATAATAGCATGCATTAGAAATCCTATC
Source organism: Ormosia emarginata (assembly GCA_029884605.1). NCBI lineage: Eukaryota > Viridiplantae > Streptophyta > Magnoliopsida > Fabales > Fabaceae > Ormosia > Ormosia emarginata. Next base: position 15,742,009 of record JAQQTP010000074.1, on the reverse strand, counting down.
ACCTTATCCTAATGCAATCTACTTTATGTCAAATCAAATCTACTTTAATTCAAATTTGTGTGCTTTTTCAAAGCTTCTTTGAGAAGCTTTGACCACCAAATGACCCAATTGCCCTTGGCTTGCATGAGAAGCCAAATCCTCTCCCTCACACTCTCTATTGCAGCAGCCCACATATACCAAGGAGGGCAAAATTGTGACTTGCGCACTTAACTTAATACACACACAAAATTACCTCACTTTAACCTACCATTTTCTCTCTCTTCACTTCATCTTCTTCATCTTTTCTCCTCCTTCTCTCTACCTCCACCATAGCCACGAAATTCCAGCCACCATCTCCTCCATTTTTGTTCATCTTTTCTCCTCTCCAAGCTCATTTCTACACTTGCCTTCACTTCCTCTACCTTCTTTGTGTAGAAAGCTTCTTCATTTTCCACTTCTACCTTCATTTTCTCTCCACCTCTTCTCTTCTTCCTCCTCTTGAATCCGAAAATGGCAGCCCACTAATGGCCATGATTCTTCATCTTTTTGTTTCACCAAGACCATTTCTAGACTTCTCTCAACCTCCTCTACACTTTCTCTTTAGAAAATCTCTTCAAAAATCCAACTTTTCTACCTCTCCTCCTCCAAATCCGAAAATCACTCTTCCATGGATGACCAAGCTTTTTGATTTTTGTCTTCACTAAATACTTTTATATATCTTCTCTACAAGTTTCATTTAGAAGGCTTGCTCAAAATCCAACCTTGTCTCCATTGTCTTCCAAGGTAAAGATGTAACACCCCTTTGGAGGATGTAACACCCCTTTGGAGGATGTCACACATAAAAGAAAATAAAAGAAATAGAAATAAAATCTACCCCAAGTTGTGAAACGTTTATTACATACTATTACGGGTTGTAAGATAATTCTTGATAAACAGAAATATGATATAGAAAGATAATGCGGAAATACGAAATAAAAAAAAAACATCATTACTGATAATATACATATGATTTAAGTTATAAGTTTGTACAAGTAATTCACAACTAAGACTACAAATATTTAAACAAAAACAAAGCAGGAAAGCAATAAAAGAGTTAATATATACGTACATACGGCCGACGCGCCCAAAAAATATCATGGTTATCTAATCCTCGATGGATCACTCTCGATGAAAATGATCATCAGGAGATAGATATCCCGGATGTCTCGACACACGGCGATAACGAGATCGCGCAGTCGATACGATGCTTATCTCACTAGGCTCAGGGTTTTCAGCACTCCAGTGACGCCTAATGGATAAGGGTAACTCTAAATGTAGAAAAAGTGTTGTGGTCATGACAGGCTTTCCATCAAAACGTTGACGTAGAATCACGGTCACACGTCCTGCATACGTCACAGATTCACGATCGCCTCGTAGATGCCAAGCTAGCGAACTCCCATGAAATACTAGCTCTACGAACCCCAAAAACTCGGTGTCTTTATCCCATACAATCAATCCAAAGGGTATGGATGATCGGATGGTTCTTGATCGTAAACGGTCGTCTGCACGCCGATCTTCCTCCTCCTCGGGTACAAGATCTCAATAGGCTGATCCTCTTCCTCGAAGTCTTTACCGCGTAAAATAAATAAATAGAAAATACATATAACAAAGAGGTAAGACAACATAAAATCATCACAACATGGCCAATAAGAAGACGACAAACAACATATATACAGTTCATGCATTACAAAATACTATAACAGAAAGAATAACAAATTAGAGTAAGATTTAGATATCATAACAACATATCACATCACGATAAAACATCACGATAAAATAAGGAAGATAAGAATAAACAGATAAGATATAATAACCAAATATAGTAACAAGAACAGTTAAAATAAACAAATAAAATATAGATAAACAAGAAATAGATATGATGGAAATAAATAAACATAGAGATAAATACCAATATGACAAAACCCTACTCCATGGAGCTAAAGAAAACACAAGTATCAGAGAGCGGAATGACTCGTAAAATCTATTAGTACCACGGCTGCCCAACCAACTATTGCGCGGTCACATGCTGCGTCTATAGCCCCACGACACAGAATCCATCATCCAGGCGTGGTGTAGTTCACGGTCTCACGTTGTGGCACTACAGGCAAATGTACTACTAGATTTCACAAATCTCGATTAAATATAGTGTGTGTCGAGTACCATAGTGTGCTATCGGTTTACCACGGCCCAGATGGAGCTACTAACTGTCCACATGTGGGATCCCGTACACTAAAGTCTCCAAGTTCATTAGAACAATGAACCACACTACGTTATCACATCGACAACACGATGTGATTCGTCTCGTCAACCAATCCACCAAAAACTTGGCACACATAAATAGAAAGCACATGCGGGTTCACATTTTCCCGACACAGATAAACTCTCAAAAGCACACGGGTTCACATTTTCCCGACAAATGAAAGATCCTCAAAATAATCAGACGCGGGTTCACATTTTCCCGACAAAAAGATTCTCAAAAATAATGCATGCGGGTTCACATTTTCCCGACAAAAAGATCCTCAAAAATAATCATGCGGGTTCACATTTTCCCAACAAAGATAAAATAAATATAGTAACGGTCAATCGCGTAGAAATTTTATCACGTTTTCATAATTCTGCGTTTTACAAACGTTTAAAAATCGGATAAAGATATTTTTCTGTTTTTAAAATCGCGTAGCATTTTTAATACGTTTTCTCAATCGCGTAGGATTTTCAAATCATTTTCTTATTCGAATGCCTTTAAAATTACTTGTTTAAACAAACAGAAATAGTACTTAGTACATTTAAACTACGTAGAATAATTTTTCATACCGCATACTGTCTTTTGAATATTTTTGCTATCTTATTGGTTCATTTTTACTAAAAATTGACAGTATTTTGTTTAAAAATCATAATAATGGTTTACTAAATTTTTCCATAAAATTTTCATTTACCTAATTTTTGTTAACCATATCATTTAATTCTCTTTGAAATCTCTAACATGCTTCAAAACCTAAAGTGAGCTATATGTTAGAAAATTTCTCAAAATTACTGTATTTTACTTCCTAATGATAAAATTATTAGTTTTAATCCTTTAAGCTTAATTCTACTCAATTTGTTTCTTCAAAAATCATTATAGAAAATTTCTTCTTAACTTGTATTGTCTCTTTTTGATTGAAAAAGGTTTGGAATCAAGTTTTAGAAATCATGATTACCTATAGTGGCATGTTGGCCAAATTTCGTAAAACCCTTTCATTTGATTTCTAAAATGTCTTTCACCTTTCAAATCATATCAAATGTATTATATTGTTTAAGTTCATTAAATCATATTAGAAAATAGTTAGCAAGAATCAATTTAATCCTTTAGGCATGTTGGCCCAAAATACTAAGTCTTTACCATTTGATTTCTAAATTCATTTTCTTTGATCAAATCAATTTGAAACCTTCTTAATTCTCCTAGGTTAATTAAGTTACACTTTAGAAAAATTAAGAGAACATTTTGGTCCTCACAATTTGTCATTGCCGTAAGCTTGTGGATTGTGCTCTTTGGAACACTCATGCAATTTTTGAACATGTTATTCACATCCTATACATTATCATACAATTCTAACACATGCATTGTATTTTCTAACACATGCAATATATTTTCTAACACCTAAACCTAAATTAAAGCTTATAGACATGCAATCAAAAGCTAATAGACATGCAAAATTATTACAATCACCAAACAAATAAGCTACTAACAAATACCACATAAACTACTAGCAAACATAAAAATTAACACATACACCAAACAAAGACAACACCACCGAATCCTTATGGATTCTTCAAACATTACAAGTCATTCCATCTTCTTACCACCACCAAGGGATGATAAGAATTGTCTTCCTCTTACCTTAAATGAAGACAAATGATATGCTTTCACACCTCCTAGGGTTCGATTTTCACCTTCAAAAATACCTAGAAATCTCAAACAAAATTTACATGTTACTATCCATGAAAAAGAAGCTAAACCTTGGAGAAATCATGGCTTAGAACTTTGAAAAAGAAGAGAGAAAGGAAAAACATGATATTTCACCTTCTAGGTAAAATTTTCAAGGTTGGTTTCCAAGCCCTAAATGGAAGATTTTGAAGAAACTCCCAACTAGAAAGGTTCTTAGAATAGTGTTTAGGTTAAGAAAACTTGGTTAGAAAAAATTTTGGATGGTTGGATGGTGTAGTATTGGTCTTGGCCGAAACTAGCTTCAAAGAATGCTTCAATGGTGTTTAGGTTTTCTTGGATGAGAGAGAAGAGAGAAATTTGCATGAAAAAAAAGTGAAGATTGGTCTTCCAAGACCTCTTGGCCGTAGCCATCAAGTGGGGTGCAAGGTGGACCATTTGTTTGGCTTCATCCAAGCCTTTGGATGCATCAATGGTCAAGATCAAGCCTTGGTGAGCAAGCTTATTTCCTATTGGTTGGCTCTTGGTGACTCACAAGCCTAGTCACCTTGTCATTTAATTCTCTCTTGAGTCACTAGTGAACACTTTCTGAAAGTTCTACTTAACGGTGATTAATTAAGCTACCGATCTAACAGTTACGCTGCTAATTGTGGGTCCCGCAAAATATTTCCTGGGTCCACTTGTCACTAAATTATACTTGACTAATAAAATAATATTATAATAATATAAAATTATTTTATTTGTGATTAAATCCTAAAAATTAAAAGATTATTTTTAGTCTCATTCAGAATCGGGTTAAGTAAGATCCCCCATTCTAAATAATAAAATAAGATTTTCCCTACCCGAAAAATATTATTTTCCCTTTCGAGCAAATCACCCAAAAAGTCCATATAAAATCACAGACAGTATTATCGGACATTAAATCAAGAAGAAAACAATTAAAAATAGCAAAAACAGCAAAAATAGTACGTTCGGGACGTAACGATCATTTTCCCATTTTTTCCCACAACGTAGGTAATCGTCCAAAACGTTCAAATAAAATATCCAGCAGTATTATATAGCTGTATATCTTTAAAAAAAACTAAAACAGTAGCTTAGAAAAAATTTTTATTTTACCGTCTCGAAGCAAATTACGTAAAACGATCAAATAAAATTTGAGCCTCAGTATTATCGTAATTGTTTTCATACGTAAATCGAGAAACAAAAAAATAGGGACACAAATGATCATTCACACAAAAGCATGAAAAACAAAGAAACAAGTACATTCGAATATTTTCTAAAAATTGGGGCGTTACAACACTCCCAACAAATAAAAATTTCGTCCTCGAAATTCGTTGTTCATCAAAACAAATGAGGATATTGATCCTTCATTTTATCTTCCACTCCCAGGTAGCTTCACCCATCACATCATTCCATATGACTTTCACTAGCTCAATCATCTTTCCTCGAAGTCTTTACCTTTCTCGTCCCCAATCCCGACGGTAAAGTTTCGTAAGTCGATTCTCCTTTAATCCGCACGTCATCCGGTTTGTATAACATGTGTCGGATCTGGTATATACTTAAAATAATCGAGACACATGAAACACGTCATGCAAATTGGATAGAAAAGGCGGCAAAGCAATCGATATGCTACAGGACCTATACGTCGGATAATCTGATATGGTCCAATGAATTTAGGAGTAAGCTTCTTAGACTTAATCACTCTTCCGACACCAGTCGTAGGAGTAACTCTTAAAAACACATGCTCACCCTCCTTAAACTCAAGAGATCGTCTTCGTTTGTCCGCATAACTCTTCTGCCTGCTTTGCGTCGTTCTCATCTTCTCTTGTATCATCTTTACCTTTTCTGTCATTTGTTGCACAAGATCTGGTCCAATAGTCATACTCTCCCCATCTTGATACCAACACAACGGTGTTCGATATCGCCTTCCATACAATGCTTCATAAGGTGCCATTCCGATGCTTGCGAGAAAACTATTGTTGTAGGTGAATTCTATCAAAGATAAAAATTCATCCCAACTTCCTCGTTGTTCCAAAACACAAGCACGCAATAAATCCTCCAAAGACTGTATAGTTCTCTCTGTCTGACCATCCTTGCTGCCTCATATTCAGCTCCTTCTGGTTGTACAAGTACTTCAAACTCTTGTAATCACTGAAGATGTTGAACGTTGCTCCATAGAGAAAATGTCTCCATATCTTCAAAGCAAAAACCACCGCGGCCAATTCCAAATCATGCGTAGGATAATTCTTCTCATGAACCTTCAATTGTCGAGAAGCATATGCCACCACATTCCGGTCTTGCATCAACACGCATCCTAGTCCTTGATAAGAAGCGTCACAATACACATCGAAAGATTTCTTCAAATCTGGTAGGATCAACACCGGTGCACTTGTTAACCTCTTCTTCAACTCTTGAAAACCGGCTTCACGCTCTTCCGTCCATTCAAAAGCTTGACTTTTCCTCGTCGATTGTGTAAGTGGTCCAAAGCAATCTTGGAAAAACCTTCGATAAATCTCCGATAATAACCAAAGAAGTCCAACAAAACTTCGAACTTCATTCTTGTCTTAGGTCTTTCCCACCGTAAAACAGTCTCCACTTTTGATGGGTCCACCGCAATACCTTCTTTAGAAATTACGTGACCAAGAAATTGGACTTCTTCCAACCAGAACTCACACTTAGCCAATTTCGCATACAACTTCTCCCTCAAAATCGAAGAACAACATTCAGATGTTCAACATGCTCTTCCTTCGATCGAGAATAGATCAGAATGTCATCAATAAAGACAACGACAAATCTGTCTAGATATGGACGAAATATCCTGTTCATATAATCCATAAATATGGCAGGAGCATTCGTCACCTCGAATGGCATTACCTGATACTCATAATGTCCATAACGAGTTCGAAAAGCAGTCTTCGGCACATCTTCCCCTCTTACACGAATCTGGTGATAACCTGATCGCAGATCTATCTTGGAAAATATCACAGCTCCTCTCAATTGATCCATCAAATCGTCGATTCTTGGAAGCGGATATTTATTCTTGATAGTCACCTTGTTCAACTGCCGATAGTCCACACAAAGTCGTGAAGTTCCATCCTTCTTCTTAACCAAAAGCACTGGCGCACCCCATGGGGAAACACTAGGTCGTACAAATTCTTTCTCCAATAGTTCCACCAATTGCTTTTTCAGCTCCCCCAACTCTACTGGCGACATACGATACGGTGCAATTGAGATAGGACCTGTTCCCGGTACTAAATCAATTGAGAACTCGATCTCCGCTCAAAGCGGTAAACCGTACGTCTTCAGGAAAAACATCCGGAAAATCGTTGACAACAGGAATAGTATTCACATCCTTCTCATTCTTAACTTCTAGAGAAGACAATACCAGATATCCCTGCGCTCCATCTCTCAACAAAGACTTGACCTTAACAAGCAGCTAAGAATCCAGACTCTTCTTCCTTAGGAAAAACTATAGTTTTCTTTGCACAATCTATAAGGATATGGTTAGAACATAACCAAATCCATCCCTAAGATTACATCTATCTCAATAAGAGGCAAACAAATCAAATTGACCAAAAACAAACGGCCCTTCACAACAATAGGACAATCCAAACAGATCTTAGAAGTAACTACGGGTTTAGCGGTTAGGCGAGATACACTCAACTTAACATTCGAGAGAAGACACAGCAACTTCGGTCTTTCCACACAATCATAGGCAATAAACGAGTGTGTAGCACCCGAGTCATACAATACAGTCAGAAGGTTACCTCCAATGTCACCTTCTCCTTGAATAAGGTCATCAAGTTGAGAAACTTCAGATCCCATCATTGTATACACTCGCCCTCCAGATCTTGGTTGAGTATTTCCAGATTTTTGCTGATTAGCTCTAACATGACGAACAACAGGTTTCTTCTCTGGTCGAGTACAATCCTTCGACATATGTCCAGTGTCCACGCTTAAAACAGACGCATTCCCTTGACCGCACAACTGGAGATATATGGCCCTTCTTACCACATTTAAAACACGTCGGCGTAAACACCACTCTCTCGTCCCGCTCCACCACTAGGTACACTCCCTCCAACTGCGGCGTCGCTGAGTCCGACTTCCTTGTGGTCTAGAATACGGCTTACGCAGAAACCGATTTGTATTGCTACCTCCACCTCTTTGAAACCTTGTCGGCCCAAAGTTCCGATTCCTCTGATCTCGCGACGGTTTAAGCTCCTCAAGTCGCGCACATGCGTCTACCAAAGTATGAAAATGATTCATATTCAGAGATATTACTCCTCGCTTCAATTCCACTCTCAATCCGGACTCAAACTTCCGACATTTCCATACCTCATCTTGTCGATTTTGAGCATAATCCGAAAATTGAGACAAACTTTCAAATTTTGTGGCGTACTCATTCACTGTCATATTTCCCTGTCGCAACCCAAGAAATTCCATCTCCTTGGCATGCCTAGCACTTGCAGAAAATATTTATCCATAAAAGTATTAGAAAACACTTCCCAGGTGATCTCGGTCCCTTCACTTGCAACACTCGGCGGATTCCTCTCCACCAATGTTCTCGCATCTCCTCTCGATGAAGACAACATAAGTTACTTTCTTTTCATCCGTGCATCTCATCCCCTCAAAGATTCTCTCTAAATCTTGCATCCACCGACTCGCTTTCTTCGGATCCACCTCGCCTCTAAACCGTGGCGGATTATGGCGCCTAAATTCAGATAAATTTAGGGCATCACATAGCATCTTCTTTGTTGAGTCGCTCTCAAATTTTGTTTGAGTAATCACTTCACCATCCGCCGCATAGCTTCAAGAAGAACCAACATCGGGTCCTCAACACGATTCACGTTAGCACGTCCTCTCTCCTCTACCAGCCATCTTCTTTCTTCAAACATAACAAAACAAAGTTAGATACATCCTTCTAGATATTTCCGAAAGGATATAAATCACAAAGATCACAGAGGATCACACAAAGACAAACAAAAAACAGACCCACCACAACCCCAAAAGACTCTAACTTGGGCTCGATACCAACTAATGTAACACCCCTTTGGAGGATGTCACACATAAAAGAAAATAAAAGAAATAGAAATAAAATCTACCCCAAGTTGTGAAACGTTTATTACATACTATTACGGGTTGTAAGATAATTCTTGATAAACGAAAATATGATATAGAAAGATAATGCGGAAATACGAAATAAAAAAAAAATCATTCTACGATAATATACATATGATTTAAGTTATAAGTCGTACAAGTAATTCACAACTAAGACTACAAATATTTAAAAAAAAAAACAGCAAGGAAAGTAATAAAAGAGTTAATATATACGTACATACGTTGACGCGCCCAAAAAAAACATCATGGTTATCTAATCCTCGATGGATCACTCAAGATGAAAAAATGATCATCGAGATAGATATCCCGATGTCTCGACACACGGCGATAACGGGATCGCGCAGTCGATACGATGCTTATCTCACTAGGCTCGGGGTTTTCAAAGACCCCCCGTGACGCCTAATGGATAAGGGTAACTCTAAATGCGTAAAAAGTGTTGTGGTCATGACAGCTCTCCAACAAAACGTTGACGTAGAATCACGGTCACACGTCCCGCATACGTCACGCAGATTCACGATCGCCTCGTAGATGCCAAGCTAGCGAACTCCCATGAAATACTAGCTCTACGAACCCCAAAACTCGTGTGCTTTGCCATCCCACACAATCAATCCAAAGGGTATGGATGATCGGTTGGTTCTTGATCGTAAACCGGTCGTCTGCACTCGTCACGATCTTCCTCCTCCTCGGGGTACAAGATCTCAATAGGCTGATCCTCTTCCTCGAAGTCTTTACCGCGTAAAATAAATAAATAGAAAATACATATAAAAAGAGGTAAGATAACATAAAATCATCACAACATGGCCAATAAGAAGACGACAAACAACATATATACGGTTCATGCATTACAAAATACTATAACAGAAAGAATAACAAATTAGAGTAAGATTTAGATATCATAACAACATATCACATCACGTATAAACATCACGTATAAAATAAGGAAGATAAGAATAAACAGATAAGATATAATAACCAAATATAGTAACAAGAAACCGGTTAAAATAAACAAATAAAATATAGATAAACAAGAAATAGATATGATGGAAATAAATAAACATAGAGATAAATACCAATATGACAAAACCCTACTCCATGGAGCTAAAGAAAACACAAGTATCGAGAGCGGAATGACTCGTAAAATCTATTAGTACCACGGCTGCCCAACCAACTATTGCGCGGTCACACGTTGCGTCTATAGCCCCACGACACAGGAATCCATCATCCAGGCGTGGTGTAGTTCACGGTCTCACGTTGTGGCACTACGTGCAAATGTACTACTAGATTTCACAAATCTCAATTAAATATAGTGTGTGTCGAGTACCATAGTGTGTTATCGGTTTACCACGGCCCAACGGAGCTACCAACTGTCCACATGTGGGATCCCGTACACTAAAGTCTCCAAGTTCATTAGAACAATGAACCACACTACGTTTATCGCATCGACAACACGATGTGATTCGTCTCGTCAACCAATCCACCAAAAACTTGGCACACATAAATAGAAAGCCTGTACGGGTTCACATTTTCCCGACAGCAGATAAACTCTCAAAAGCCTGTACGGGTTCACATTTTCCCGACAGCGAAAGATCCTCAAAATAATCTGTACGGGTTCACATTTTCCCGACAGCGAAAGATTCTCAAAAATAATCTGTACGGGTTCACATTTTCCCGACAGCGAAAGATCCTCAAAAATAATCTGTACGGGTTCACATTTTCCCGACAGCATAAAATAAATATAGTAACGGTCAATCACGTAGAAATTTTATCGCGTTTTCATAATTCCGTCGTTTTTACAAACGTTTAAAAATCGGGTAAAGATATTTTTCTGTTTTTAAAATCGCGTAGCATTTTTAATACGTTTTCTCAATCGCGTAAGATTTTTAAATCATTTTCTTATTCGAATGCCTTTAAAATTACTGTTTAAACAAACAGAAATAGTACTTAGTACATTTAAACTACGTAGAATAATTTTTCATACCGCATACTGTCTTTTGAATATTTTTGCTATCTTATTGGTTCATTTTTACTAAAAATTGACAGTATTTTGTTTAAAAATCATAATAATGGTTAACTAAATTTTTCCATAAAATTTCCATTTACCTAATTTTTTTTAACCATATCATTTAATTCTCTTTGAAATCTCTAACATGCTTCAAAACCTAAAGTGAGCTATATGTTAGAAAATTTCTCAAAATTACTGTATTTTACTTCCTAATGATAAAATTATTAGTTTTAATCCTTTAAGCTTAATTCTACTCAATTTGTTTCTTCAAAAATCATTATAGAAAATTTCTTCTTAACTTGTATTGTCTCTTTTTGATTGAAAAAGGTTTGGAATCAAGTTTTAGAAATCATGATTACCTATAGTGGCATGTTGGCCAAATTTCGTAGTAAACCCTTTCATTTGATTTCTAAAATGTCTTTCACCTTTCAAATCATATCAAATGTATTATATTGTTTAAGTTCATTAAATCATATTAGAAAATAGTTAGCAAGAATCAATTTAATCCTTTAGGCATGTTGGCCCAAAATACTAAGTCTTTACCATTTGATTTCTAAATTCATTTTCTTTGATCAAATCAATTTGAAACCTTCTTAATTCTCCTAGGTTAATTAAGTTACACTTTAGAAAAATTAAGAGAACATTTTGGTCCTCACAATTTGTAATTGCCGTGAGCTTGTGGATTGTGCTCTTTGGAACACTCATGCAATTTTTGAACATGTTATTCACATCCTATACATTATCATACAATTCTAACACATGCATTGTATTTTCTAACACATGCAATATATTTTCTAACACCTAAACCTAAATTAAAGCTTATAGACATGCAATCAAAAGCTAATAGACATGCAAAATTATTACAATCACCAAACAAATAAGCTACTAACAAATACCACATAAACTACTAGCAAACATAAAAATTAACACATACACACCAAACAAAGACAACACCACCGAATCCTTATGGATTCTTCAAACATTACAAGTCATTCCATCTTCTTACCACCACCAAGGGATGATAAGAATTGTCTTCCTCTTACCTTAAATGAAGACAAATGATATGCTTTCACACCTCCTAGGGTTCGGTTTTCACCTTCAAAAATACCTAGAAATCTCAAACAAAATTTACATGTTACTAACCATGAAAAAGAAGCTAAACCATGGAGAAATCATGGCTTAGAACTTTGAAAAAGAAGAGAGAAAGGAAAAACATGATATTTCACCTTCTAGGTAAAATTTTCAAGGTTGGTTTCCAAGCCCTAAATGGAAGATTTTGAAGAAACTCCCAACTAGAAAGGTTCTTAGAATAGTGTTTAGGTTAGGAAAACTTGGTTAGAAAAATTTTTGGATGGTTGGATGGTGTAGTATTGGTCTTGGCCGAAACTAGCTTCAAAGAATGCTTCAATGGTGTTTAGGTTTTCTTGGATGAGAGCGAAGAGAGAAATTTGCATGAAAAAAAAGTGAAGATTGGTCTTCCAAGACCTCTTGGCCGTAGCCATCAAGTGGGGTGCAAGGTGGACCATTTGCTTGGCTTCATCCAAGCCTTTGGATGCATCAATGGTCAAGATCAAGCCTTGGTGAGCAAGCTTATTTCCTATTGGTTGGCTCTTGGTGACTCACAAGCCTAGTCACCTTGTCATTTAATTCTCTGCTGAGTCAGCTAGCTGAGTCAGCCTGTTTTGGAAAGTTCTACTCACATAACGGTGATTAATTAAGCTACCGATCTAACCGTTCTGCTAATTGTGGGTCCCGCAAAATATTTCCAGGTCCACTGTCACTAAATTATACTGACTAATAAAATAATATTATAATAATATAAAATTATTTTATTTGACAGTTAAATCCTAAAAATTAAAAGATTATTTTTAGTCTCATTCAGAATCGGGTTAAGTAAGATCCCCCAATTCTAAATAATAAAATAAGATTTTCCCTGGCCCGGAAAATATTATTTTCCTGCCTCGGAGCAAATCACCCAAAAAGTCCATATAAAATCACAGACAATATTATCGGACATTAAATCAAGAAGAAAACAATTAAAAACAGCAAAAATAGCAAAAACAGTACGTTCGGGACGTAACGGTCATTTTCCTATTTTTTCCCACAACGTAGGTAATCGTCCAAAACGTTCAAATAAAATATCCAGCAATATTATATAGTTGTATATCTTTCAAAAAAAAACAAAGAGGCTCGAGAAAAAAATTTATTTTACCGTCTCGAAGCAAATTACGTAAAACGATCAAATAAAATTTGAGCCTGTATTATCGTAATTGTTTTCATACAGAAATCGAGAACAGTAAAATAGGGACACAGCGATCATTCACACAAAAGCATGAAAAACAGCAAACAGTACATTCAGAATATTTTCTAAAAATTGGGGCGTTACAAAAGATTCTTGATTTCTCTCCTATTTCTTCTCATTTTCGTTTTCCTTGGTTACTATGTGACCAAGGATCATTCTTTTCAATCCTTAGTTTGTAAATATGAGAATTTGACCACTTTATGGTTCTCTTGAAGGTGGAATCCGAATTTGCAAATCAAGGAGCCAAGGAGTTGTTTTCTTGAATTGTCTCCTCTAGGCAAGAGGGAGACTACTCACTTCAACCACTTATGGTGGTGAGGGAACTTTGTATGTATATCGATTGTGTTCTTGAATATGTTTGATGTGTTAAATATGCTTGATCAAGTTAAGGTTGTTAAATGGAAAATGTGGAGTTTCCTACCTTGACTTGATGCCATGGTTTTGAGATGATTCTTGATTGATAAATTTGTTTAGTACATAATAAAAAGAAGCTATGAAATTGAATGTTAAATGATGATAAATAAAACTTATGAATATGAAATTCCAAGGGTTTACTACCCCACATGAAGCCACGGTTTTGGCATTGAAACTTAGGCAATTGGATTGATCTTAATGAACAAAAATTTAAGTGAATTGATAATGATGACCTAGTACATAAAAAGGAAAGAAAAAGTGAAACTTAGAGGACTTATGAAACCATGGTTTGGACTTTGGAAATTTGGGAATTGAATTGATCTTGTGAGGAATAGAATTTGAGTGATTAAGTATCAAGTAACTAATGCATAATGTGGTGAAGAATTGAAACTTTGATGACAAACGATGGCCACGGTTTTGGCTTAAAATCATAAGGAATTGAAATGACTTTGATAAATCAAAATTTAAGTAAATTGAGAGTAAGAAGTTAATACATAAAATGGAAAGAAATTGGATCTTTGAGGACTTGAAGGGCCACGGTTTTGACCCATGATAATGGGAGTTTGGATTGAGTTAGTAAGCAATAAAGCTTGTGTAATTGAACACTAAAGGATTTATAATCATAGTGGAGTTGGTTATGAAAAACTTAGAGTTTAAATGATGCCTTTGTGCATCTTTGGAGATTAGGAGTTTAAAGACATGAAAAATCCCTAATGTGGATATGATGATAATTGATAAACCATGAATACCGAATAATGTTGAGGAATTGGATTGATCCCATGTAAAATAAAAACTAAGTGATTGGTATCAAGAGACTAGAGCATAATATGAGAAGGAATTTAGAACCGTGAGGGCTGGTGAGGCTACGATTTTAAGGGTTAGTTAACCTAAGTATTTTCATAATTGATCAAGATTTAAGTTCTTGAAAATGTTAAACCCTTAATGGGGAATGGTGATAATGATAAACCATAAAATATATTGATATTGAGATTTGACTCTATGTGTTGTGAGTCCCTATGAAGGGCTATGTACTTGTTGATTTAATTCTCGATGAGATATGACATGTTGATACTGAGAATGACTATATACCGCTGTGGTAGTGTATATGATGAATGCATCATTGATGAACATACATGATTGGACATTGTGTTGTCATGTATATGTTTTGTCCGTTGGACATTGTTGTAAGGTGATGTATGCCTAGGAGTTGAATAACACCTATGTGCAGGTGAGAATAGACTAGCGTAGGTGCCATATGTTGTTGGCCCTGGGGGCGTCGGGGTGCGGGTTCCTCACATGGACAATTATGAGCTCCTCTGTGCCGTGGGGTAGACCGATGCAAACACACCGACGATCCGGACCGGGACGCTGTCCTATATCGCGATCAACTATTGAGGTGCCATGTATAAGCCATTTGCGCAAATATTTTTATGAGATGAAGCACACTGTATTTTAAGGCTAACGATATACTGGCATTACTCCTTGATCATTCACTCTGAAAATGTTTATGTCTAGCTCCATGGAGTAGGAATTGTGGTATCATAATGCATTGTGCATCGTTCATTGTCGGTCTCATAAATTGTTGAGCATGAACACCTGTGAATGTGAAGATAACTGTTTTACTTCTGTAAATGATTATCTGATTGTTGTGCTGATTCCTGGAAATACTATTGTGATATGTCTGTTATTGCTTACTATTGTTCTGCCTTTACTATAAATATCACTGTTATTATTGATTCTTATTATTGCTTATAATTGAATTACTTTTATTATAAATTCCGTTGTTGCTGTTAATAAATATATGAACTGTATTGCTTTGTGGCGCTCTACCAGGTGTCGTTTTCTTCTTTACGTAATGGTAATGAAAGATGGGTGTCTCACCTCTTTCCTATATTTTTGTATTTCTGTTTTATATTTATATTTGATAAAAGATCGTGAAGAAGATAAAGAAGGACCACACCTTGGTTGATTGGATTGGGCGTCTGGACAAGATTTTTTCGGCTACGTACGAGTACAGTTGCGTGGAGGCATTGATGCCTGACTTGTTGAATGGGACTCCGAGCGTCGTATGTGTATATGGGGTTGCGGCTTTGTCTGCTAGTAGTACCTACCCTAGGGTTACTACTTTTCCCCTTTAGTATTTTTATTCCCGCTATATTTTATTTGACTCTGTAATTATTATATTCTATGTTATCAGTGATTTGTGTTAATTGGCTATAAAATATATATAAGGAATGTGATTATTTCAGTGGTTGTATTAAGGATTGAATATATTTATTTTTCATTCATGGCTTGTTTTTTCTATTTATGCATAAAAATGAAAAAAAAAATAAACTTGCGTAAATTTTGAAATTACTATTATCATGACTGTGACACACCTGGATCTAGTAACTGTGGTGTAATGACGATTGCGTTGCGGTTGTTATATTTAGGGGTGTTACACTTGTAACCTTTTTGTTCTTCTCCTTTTAGAATACGAACTTCTACTAAGACTTGGCATGTATGAGTCAAATGAAATTGAAAACTCACTTGCTAGATGGAGCTTTGCTTCAATTATTCAGCATACATCTTCTGGCATACCCTTGTGCATTAATAGTCTCAATCTTTCACATCTAGCTTTGTAGATTTTTGTCAGAACATTTTGAGGGAGGGAAGGAAAATGTTTTCTAAAATTTGAGAGAATGACATCCATTTTAAAGGAGAATGATTCAGTTATAATGGGAAACTGAAAACAAACCGACTCGAGAGTCACGGAGTACCATTATCTGCCACTTAACTGGGAACACAAGGAATTGCAAAAAGAAGGCAACAAAATTAGAATAAATTCTATTCATAACAAGTATTAGAAAGAGAGATGAATTTTACCTGATCAACTTGGTTTTCCAGAAATGGTTTGAGTCTTTGTCCATTGACTTTAAACACATTACCATTCCTATGATTCTCAATGTATATGGCCCCATGAGGATACACATGTTTGACAACAAAAGGACCACTCCACCTAGATCTCAATTTTCTAGGGAATAGGTGCAGATGAGAATTATAAAGCATAACTTTTTTGACCAATTTCAAAAGATTTTCCCAAAATTGACTTGTCATGAAAAGCTTTTACTCTAACTTTATAAATCTTTGAGTTTTCATATGAATCATTTCTTAATTCCTCAAGTTCATTTAATTGTAATTTGTGTATCTTGCAAGCATCATTAAGGTTTAGGTTGAAAGCTTTAATGGCCCAAAATGCTTTATGTTCCAATTTTATAGGCAAGTGACAAGGTTTTTCATAGACTAACTGATAGGGTGACATGCCCAAAGATGTTTTGAAAGCAGTACGATAAGCCCAAAGTGCATCGTTTAGTCTTAAAGACCAATCTTTACAATTTGGGTTAACCGTTTTTTCCAAAATTTGTTTAATCTCCCTATTTGCCAATTCAACTTGTCCATTTATCTGAGGGTGATAAAGGGTGGCAATTTTGTATGTAATACCATATTTCTTCATTAAAGATTCAAATGATTTATTGCAAAAATGTGTTCCCCCGTCACTGATGATAGCTCGAGGGATTCCAAATCGACATAAGACATTTTCTTTTAAAAATTTGAGAACAATTTTATGATTATTATGTCGGCATGGAATCGCCTCAATCCATTTTGAGACATAATCAATTACAACCAAAATATACACAAATCCAAATGAGGATGGAAATGGGCTCATGAAATCAATTCTCCAACAATAAAAAATTTCAATGACAAGGATTGGGTTCAGAGGCATCATGTTTCTTTTTGAAATGGAGCCCATTTCTGATAGTTTTCACAACTTTTTCAAAAAGTATAGCAGTCCTTAAATAAAGTGGGGTAATAAAATTTGCACTGCAAGATTTTTGCAGCTGTATTCTTTGAAGAAAAATGACCTCCACATGCTTCTGAGTGACAAAATTTAATGACACTACCTACCTCACTATCGGGCACATATCTTCGAAAGATTTGGTCAGGACAATATTTGAACAAGTATGGGTCATCCCAATAAAAAAATTTCACCTCTGTCAAAAATTTCCTTCTAGCTTGGTGCGTCTATTGAGGCAACGTCTTTCCTGTTATAAGAAAGTTGACTATGTTAGCAAACCAAGGCATGGAATTGACAGAAAATAAAAATTCATTGAGAAAAGAAACATTGATGGGTGTGTTATCAAAAGGTGAGCCTATTGTAAGTCTGGATAAATGATCTGCGACAATATTTTTGGTTCCTTTCTGATCTTTTATTGTGATGTTGAATTCTTGAAGTAACAAGATCCGCCGTATCAATCTTAGTTTAGCATCCTGCTTAGACATCAAATATCTAGCAACAACATGATCGGTGAAAATCATAATAAAAGAACCAATTAAATAAGATCGAAATTTGTCTAGTGCAAATATTACAGCAAGTAGTTCTTTTTCAGTAGTGGTGTAATTCACTTATACACTATTTAAAGTTTTATTTGCGTAACAAACCACATGAGGCTTACCTTCCTTTCTTTGGCCTAAAATAATGCCCGCGGCAAAATCACTAGCATCACACATCAACTCAAAAGGCAAAGACCAGTCAAGAGATTGCATGATACGAGCAGATGTCAGAAGATCGATTAATTTTTCAAAAGATTTTGACATTCTTGAGTCCAATCAAATGATGCATTTTTCAACAGAAGGTTACATAATGGTCTAGATATGGCACTAAAGTTCTTAATGAATCTTCTATAAAATTATGCATGTCCTAAAAAGGAACGAACTTCTTTGACTATTTTTAGGGAAGGCAAATGGGCAATTAATTCAACTTTGGCCTTATTAACTTCAATTCCTTTATAAGATATCACATGACCTAACATTATTCATGAGGTAACCATGTAATGACATTTTTCCTAATTTAGCTCAAATCCTTTTTCTTCACATCTTTTAAGATCTTTTTCCAAATTATCAAAATAATTTTTAAATGAATTTCCTAAAACTATTAGGTCATCCATGAAAACCTCTAAATAATGCTCAATCATGTCACTAAAAATACTTAGCATGCATCTTTGGAATGTTGTCGGAGCATTACATACGCCAAAAGGCATTATTCTATATGCAAAAGTACTAAAGGGACATGTAAAAGTGGTTTTTTCTTGATCCTCAAATGCAATTGGTATTTGATTATAACCCGAATAACCATCAAGAAAACAATAGTATGGATGTCCTGCTACTCTTTCTAGAATTTGATCAAAAAATGACAAGGGAAAATGATCTTTCCTAGTAGTAGCATTTAATTTTCTAAAATCAATATACATACGCCAACTGGATGAGACTTGCGTAGGTATTAATTCACCTTTTTCATTTTCAACCACTATTATTCCAAATTTCTTAGGCACAACTTATGTAGGGCTTACCCACTGGCTATCAGAGATAGGATAGATAATTCTAACATCAAACAATTTAAGAATTTTTTCTCTAACTACCTCTTTCATGTGTGGATTTAATCTTCTTTGAGGTTGTTGAGATGTTTTATCATTATCCTCTAAATGTATTCTATGTGTACATATTAATGGATTAATGCATTTTATATCTTTTATTGTTCATCCAAATGCACTTTTATACCTTTTAAGTACTTCTGTTAACATGCCTTCTTGTTCTTCAGTAAGAGACGAGGAAATTACCACTGGAAAGCTTTGCTCTTATCCAAAAAATGTGTACTTCAACCCAGCCGGTAATGGCTTTAGTTCCAGTGTGCGTACTTCTTCATGGACATTATCATTCTTGGGTTTTAGCTCTTCAAATCTTGGCTTCCATCCCTTGTACTCTATTACTTGTGTACAATCAAGCAAAGAGCATATTTCAGAGATATCATCATCTAATTGCATGCTTGAATCAAATGAATTGACTAAACAAATTTCTAATGGGTTAGAAGAACTCCTTGTTTGAAGATGATCATCTACGATAGCTTCAATTCCTTCAACTTCCTCCTTTTCATCAAGGACTTCCTGTGGTTGTTTGCATATGTTAAAAACATTGAGCTCCAGTGTCATATTTCCAAATGTTAGCTTCACCACTCCACTCCATTTAAGATTGCTTTTATGGAAAAATACTTTCCACATAATGTACAAGAAGAAAAAAAAATGGAGTTTTTACAATTGGAGCAGGGGAATATGACGATGGGGCAATACACGACAAAATTTGAGGAGCTATCCAAATCCTCTTCTTACCCTCGTTTCAATACAAATGACCATCGGAAGTGTGTGAAATTTGAAAATGGATTGAGAGATAGTATGAAAAGAATAATAAAACCTTTTGAGATTTATGATTTTCCCACCTTAGTCAACAAGTGTAGGGTTGTAGAGCCCCTTAGTTTCAGACCATCACAGGAAAATAGATCACATGAGTACGCCAGATAGAAAAGAATGGATGAGTAGTCCGAGATGAGTGATCCATAGCCGCAAAATCAGTAAGATAAAGGGAAACAAGTTCATATGGATGATCGTGAGCAGAGATGTACCAAATATGGTAGATATCATCGAGAAACAACTTGTATGGCTGACTAGAAAAGATGTTATAAGTGTGGTAAGTTGGGACACTATGCCAAAAAGTATTCACAAAGGAAAGAGGCAAAGCTGGATACCAAACCTACAGCTCCAAGGGGAGTCTATGTTTTTCATGGAAAGGAAACAACATAGTCTCCTGGTACGAAAAAAGGTAAATTCATAGAAAATAGAATGAAGTTGATGAATTAAGTTTGTGTAATTTTGTTTTTTTGGAATTTGGTTGAACTTGCTTTAAATGTGAGTTGTATAGTACTTCTCACATTAGGTTAACCAAATTTTGGGGAGAAAAATTTTAAAAAGGAGGGGAGAAATGTGGTGTCCCAGGGTTGATGAAGGCGAGGAGTGGACGCCGGTGCATGAGAGGCACGTACAAGGAGCGGCTCCTGGCATGCTTCTAAGCAAAGGGTCCCATGAATGAACTGAATACGCACCGGAATGAGAGAGATTAAGAGATTGTGCAGGTATGAGACTGTATAGTTGAGGATGGCTTAAAGGAATTGATTAGACGTAGCCATATCAACAAGTTGCAACTTCTTTTCGGGAGCCTAGAACATAAGAACTCCATTGTTAAGCGTGCTTAACCTGGAGCAATTATGGGATGGGTGACCTCCTGGGAAGTTTCCTAGGATGTGTGTAAGTGAGGACAAAGCACGCTGAAAAGATTCGTGTTGGTTTGTGGAGACACTCGTCAATCCTGCAGGCAGTCCCGGGATGTTACAAATGGTATCAGAGACGGGACCTCTCCCAGTACGGTGTGGTTCGGGGACGAACCAGGCGGAAGCTGGTGGGCATGTGGTGTCCCGGGGTTGATGAGGGCGGGGAGTGGACGCCGGTGCATGAGAGGCACGTACAAGGAGCGGCTCCTGGCATGCTTCTAAGCGAAGGGTCCCATGAATGAACTGAATACGCACCGGAATGAGAGGGATTCAGAGACTGTGCAGGTATGGGACTGTATAGTTGAGGATGGCTTAAAGGAATTGATTAGACGTAGCCATATCAACAAGTTGCAACTTCTTTTCGGGAGCCTAGAACATAAGAACTCCATTGTTAAGTGTGCTTGACCTGGAGTAATTATGGGATGGGTGACCTCCTGGGAAGTTTCCTAGGATGCGTGTGAGTGAGGACAAAGCACGCTGAAAAGATTCGTGTTGGTTTGTGGAGACACTCGTCAATCCTGCAGGCAGTCCCGAGATGTTACAAGAAATGTAACACCCTCAATAACATGTTAGGCTTGTATAGGATTACAGAGGTATCATAATACTTGCTTGACATGCTAGTGAAGTTTTGTAACCAACTGAGTTTATTTAGGCACTTTGTCGCAATACAAAAGGTAGAAAGTGGCTTAAAATGACTCGGATCATGGTTTTCAAGGTTAAGTTAAGGGAAATAAATATGGATAATTTATTTCTATGTCATAAATAAGGTAAGTAAGATGCAGTTAAAGTTTGAAGGTAAACTAAGTTTGTTTGGTATTTTAAAGCACACAGAGTGAGTGTTTTACTACTTGATGGACTTAGTGCAGATATGGAAGTTTATGGAAATGGTGAAATTAGGAATTAGATGAATCCTAAGATTTTCCTTAATACCTTTTGAAGTTAGGAAACTAGATTTGTTGAAACCTAAGTGTTTTTAATAGATATAAAATTCTAGTCACAGTAACTTAAGTTACCAAATATCTAAAGGTTATAATCCTATAATTTGACTTTCATCACCTACTCCTTCATTCTTTCTCACGTTGGTGGCAGTAGAAAAGAAGAGAGAAAAGGGAGAAAGAAGGGCAAAAAAGTAAAGGAAAAAGAGGAGGAAGAAAAAGGAAGAAGTGAAGGTGAAGAACTCTTGAGCTCATTCTTCCAAGACGCTGGAGGTAGAGATGTTTTCTTTTTTTTCATCCTTTCATCAACCTCTTTCTTTTGGATTTGTGAACCATGGATGAATTTGTTTTGTTTGATATTTTTTTAATACAAACGGTTGATGAAATTTGAATGATGTTTGTGTTATGAAAAAGGGTAATGAAACTCAAGAATTCTAGCTTGACTTTGATGATAATTTGTGAATGAGAAATGGGTTTGAGAATTACCCATATCTATTTTATCATCTTGTGATGGATTTGATTAGTTTTCTATGAAGCTTTGTTGTTGTATATGAGTTATAAATGATTGGTTTGGGTTAGAATGTTATATTAACTTTGTTTTTTTTTTTGTAAATTTTCGCGTTGCGATCGATTACATAGCCCTTCTAATCGATTACTAACTTTTGGAGCTACGAAGTGTGTTTTTGGGCCAGATATAATTGATTACATGCTGATGTAATCGATTACATGCTGTTGTAATCCGTTACATGTAATCGATTACATCATGTTATAATCAATTACATGGCTTCTGTTAGGCTTGTAATCGATTACCAAGGCCATTGAATCGATTACTAGGCCCCTGGTTTGAGGATTTTGGTCTAAAAATGATGGAAACGGAGTTCATTACCCTATAGGACCTAAATGCAAACCTTAAACTTTAAATTAAAATATTGAAAGTCACTAAGATGTGAATAATTTTCCCAATGAAGTGGGAATGTGATAAATCAAATTGATTTGTAATGCTAATTATTTGTGATAATTAGACATTGTTGTAAGCTTGTGACTGAGGAAGGATATGAATCCTCACATTTGGCGATAGTATATAATAGTGTGAGGATGGTGTTTTCCCTCCCTATTATGGTGATGGGTGGAGGATAGTGATTTCCTTCCCTCATTATTCTGGCATTTGAGGCAGTAGATTCCTTTTTGCTAGATGTTATCCTAAATGGAAGGTAGCTAAGCGAGAGATTCACTCAGCACTTCTGATGACTCATGATATTTCATAACATTACCATAGATTTGGTATCATGACATATTACTATGAATTTGGTATCATGACATTATCAAATACATTTCATAAACATTTCTATGATTTGCACAGGCATAAAGTTAAGGCATTAATATGCATATGCATAGTAATTATATGGGATATCTCTAAGATAGAGATTCTTGACATTGCATATCTCTGAGATGGAGATTCATGGCATTACAATTGTATAGGCAATTGTGTATTTCTGAGATGGAGATGATGATTTTGTGAGTGTAATGATTACTTGAAGATTGTTTGTGAAAATGAGTTTTTATGCAGACTTGTAAAATGGGATTCTATTTCGGGAAAAGAAAGCAAATGGTTTTGGCTTTTGCCACCTTTCTAGCTTATGTAAGTATATAACTTGAGTTTTAAAAATATGCTTTTCCCCAAAATATCGGGAATGATAATGATGATATGTTTTATTGATAATTGTAACCCCCAAATTCTAGCTATTAGATAGTAATAACATAATTCTACTGTTTTGTGATTTTTATGTACTGTAAAATTATTTTGACTATTCTGTGAATGCATTTGATCGTTTTATAAGATTTACTCCGTGTCAAGAAAATAATAATTTTCAGGCCGGGAAAAATCTTATGCATTTTAATTATTCTTATTGATTCTTAATTATTTTTTCAAATCTGATTTGATTTTTGTGAATTTTATAATATTTATGATTTTGTGGATGATTATGAGATTTTATATTTTTATGATTATTTTAATATTATTCTTTGGCTGTTTGTGGGCCCAAGGGTTGTAGTGGGCCCAGGCAGCTTGAAAAAGTAAAATATTTTTAGAACCAGAAAATTTTGTACTATTGAGACAGGAACGGGGGATCTTACTAAACTTGAAACCAAAAACAATTTTTGAGATTTTCTTGTACTGTGTTTTGTACTGTTTTATTTATCGGATAATAAAAATATAGTAAATATTATCCGTAAGGTAATAGCAGCTAGAGAAATATTATACTGGTTAGTCAAATTAAGTGGTTATGACAGCTTTATAGAGGACCAATAGGAAGTAAGCTTGGTGAGGAAGGCTTTGGATATCCACCACTGATTTAACCTATGGTGGAGATTGGTCTCAAAAAGTGGCAAGGACTTTTTGTGACCCTTGGATGGAAAGTATGAAGAGTAAATCTTGACCCTCCATTTTGGAGATATATCTAATGGCTAAGATTTCATGGAGGAGAGATCTAATGGCTCAAAATTAATCATATCACTTGGAAGCTTCTACCAAAGATCAACCATTGATTTAATCAATGGCTATTGATGTCTCAAATGGTGGCTAATGTGTTTAGACATAACCCTAGTGTTTAAGGGGGGCCTTCGGTTTTGAAGACCATATTGCTATAGGAAACTTTTCAATACATTTCTATCACTCTTCTTTATCATTTCCTAAAGCTAAGCTTCGCAAAATTTTCTCTCATTTTCTCTCCACTCAACCTCACGGCCAAGAGGCCAAGATCATACCTTCGCTCTCCAAAAATTTCAACCAACCTTATTTCTTAAATCTTTACCTAAATCCAAGACACTTTGTAGTTAAGGCCAAGTTCTAAATCATTCATCTTCAAAGACTTTTTTCAAGATCAAGTTCTAGGGTTTTTAAGGTGGAGTTATGGAAACTTCACTACTTGTCTCATTTTCATGTTCTAGGCCATGTTTTGATCCATGGTCTTTCTTGTTCAAGCTTTAGATGCTAATAAACTTGTGTTTGTTTATGTTTGAAAAGCTCTCGGCGGTGAAGAACTGGTACTAGAAACAAAACAAGGAGCTTTGGAGGTTTCTCCAAGAGGTAAGAGGGAGATCTATCTCACCAACCAAGTATGGTGGTGAGAGACTAAATTGTATTTGATGGGTGGTGAATCCTTGGGAGGGTTCATTATTCATGGTTGTGTAATTATTTTTGAGTATTTATGTGTTTTGATTTATTTGTTTATGGCTTGTATGCTTTGCATGGTTTATTGTTTTTATGGTATGCTTATGATATGTATAATGTGAATATATTGTATATGCCATTATGAAAGTGAACAAGGAAAATAATTTTGGTTCCAATGACCAAGAGGTTCACGGCCTCAACACCTCAAAATAGGTGTTTCCAAGTTAATATTTTCATGAATGGTAAAATGGGATGCTTAGAAGAGTAAGGAAAATGAACAAATGTTTTGGTTTCAAGGACCAAGTACCTCACGACCATGGAGGCTTTAATGGTTTTGTTTGTGTAAAAATATGATTTGTAAATGGTAACTTAGTTGATTTGAAGAAATAAGAAATAAAAATGGAAAGAAAACAATTTATTACTTGAAGAAATAAGATTTCGTTTTATGAAAAGGAAAGGAGGTTGAAAGTGTTTGAACCTCAAAATATTTTATAAGGTGAATTAATTTTTAGATTAATCACGTTATAATGAGCAATATATTGGTGACTTGAAATTTACTAACGTATAGCTCACTTTTTGGGTTTTGGAGCGTGTTAGGGAATTTTAAGCTAAAAGCATTAATTTAAATCAATAAAAAAGTGATTTGGTGGAATATGTTTGCAAAAAGGATTTCTTAAGCAAGAAAATATGGAAAAATGAAGTAGAAGTCATGATAATTTTTAGAAAGGCCAAAATGAGGTTAAGAAGATTAAGAAATATTTTACGTACTTGAAAAATGGTGAAAAATGCTTTACGTAACTTAAAAATGTGATTTTTAAGCTATGCGATTTCAAAAACATTGAAAAATCGCTATGCGATTGGGAAAACGTTTGAATATTTTTACGCGATTGAGAAAGTGTTGAAAAATCAATACGAGATTTGAAAACACGACAAAAATGTTACGTGATTGAGAAAACACAGTAAAATATTTACGAAATTGAAAATACAGTAAAGATACTGTTAGACCAGTGTGTGGACCCTGTATATGAAATTATGAATTTGAATTGAGAACAGTTTGTATGCATTGAGCATGCATTGGAAAAAGTCTGATAGACTATGTTAAAGCTAATTGCCTAGGAGAGAATACACCTCTTGAGTGGGTGCGATATGCGTAGTGTAAGTCACTTGTTGACCTTGGGGGTGTCGGGGTGCGGGTTGTTCATAATGGGCTGTTGGTAGCTCTTCTGTACCGTGGATTAGACTGATGCAATGCACCGATGATCCAGATCGAAATACTATTCTTAATCAAGATCTAGTAAAGACTGTCGTGTATATGCTAGATGTGCAAACACTTATGAGAATTATGGCATGTGGTCTAAAGCATGTTGGTACAAATAGATCTTTTAGATCAATCTCTCTGACTTGAGTTAGCTCCATAGAGTAGGAAATTGAGTCTATGTGCACATACATAATCTGAGCATTTATATCGGTGTGATATTTGAACTGTCGAATAATTGGATAATGTTGAGGGCATGATTATAATTATTGTTTTTTATATTTGTATCATGGTATGATATATTTGTATAATGTGTTGTTTGTGTTATCTCCATATTACCATGTTG
Source organism: Ormosia emarginata (assembly GCA_029884605.1). NCBI lineage: Eukaryota > Viridiplantae > Streptophyta > Magnoliopsida > Fabales > Fabaceae > Ormosia > Ormosia emarginata. The sequence continues at coordinate 15,715,339 of JAQQTP010000074.1, read as the reverse complement.
GTATTGGCGTAGATAATCTCACCTCTTTGTATATTATTTTGTATTGTATTTATATTTTGGTAAAGACATTGAGCGGGGTACCGAGCAAGAAGGTGAAAAGGAACAGATTCCTACTGAGGAAGCTGAGTTCTGATTAGATGGCAACCCGGTCGAGTTTCTTTGGATATGTGAGACTACAATTCCATGGTGGAGCTGGTGCTTGGATGATTAGTCCCAATGAGGAAGGACTAATATATCAAGGACATTTGACGGTCAATATGAGCAGGATATTTCATGGAGATCCGTTCTTTTCTGTCACTATTTATGTATATGTAGAATTTTCGCTGTCGATTAGGCAGTATTGGGGTGGTAGGTACCACGTCCTAGTGGAGATCAGTATAGTGTCGTCTGCACGGACACTGGTCCGTAGGACTTCGCGTCAAGTTGGATTTCTGCCTGCTGAGGAATCTGAGAAGGACTCGTCTGAGGGTTCTGTTGTCTAGTCATACTTGGGAAAGTATGTTAGTTTAAATAATGTTCAAATACTTTTGAGAACTTGGTCTGTATATAAATAAATTTGATAGTACTTATGTAATGTATATGATGTAAATTATTTATGATGATGTTTAATATTTTTATTTTCTGCTAAGTTTATCTTGTCGATATCAAGAAATTTTACAACTTGTATTATTATTAAATAATATTATTTTATAACTTGGGAAGTAATTTGGTAATATTAATATAAAATGTGATACACTACGATAGGTGTTACAATAATCTACTGAGAATTTATAATTCTCACCCCATGTTTATAATTTCCATGGTGATTCTAGGGAAGAAGACCAATGGATAGTAATATGCAGATAAGGTGCGAGAAAGCTTAGCTTAGTTTTATTTTTAAACTTGTAAATTTATTTTATGCCTTGAGAGGCCTAGTTACATGCTTTGTATATATTATGTATTTGTGATAAATACAGACATTATGTAATATTCATCTTCCCGTGGCTCATATTTTTTGGATATAAGAAATTGTTATATTAGAAGTGTTTTAGAAGATAGTAGCATTTGGATCTAATTACTTTAGTATAATTCTGATTATACTGTTAGTATTAAATCAATGGATGTTACATTATGGTATCAGAGCAGTTTATCATGTTAAGCAAGGGTATGGACTGGCTATGCTTAGGCATGTTTAGGAGTTCCTTTTTTTAAGTTATGCATTTCTTTATCTCTTGTTTGAGATGTTTGAATAAAGTTGCATAACTTACCTTAGCTTGGATTGTTATTAGCTACTGTTATATGGTTACATGAAATTGAGACTGGTCAACTCAAGATGTATTGTTCTATGTATACGAGAAACTATGGCACCACCTAGGCAAACTAGGGAAATAAGGAATTCAACTTGAGAAGGACTGAATATGGTCGAGGCCGTGATGGCAATGACCAATGCGATGAGGGAGCAAGTAGCTACTATCGCAAGAGTGCTTGAAAGATTGGGGAATAATCAACCTAACCAACTGGGGCAACCTCATCCAGCACAAATGGTGTAGATGGAAAGAAATTAAGATTTTCATGACCTTTTTGAGTTCTTGAAGGCTAGTCCTCCAACGTTCAGAGGGGAGTATGATCTGGCAAAGGCCGAAGAGTGGATAAGAGAATTGGAGAACATTTTTGTGGTAATGAGATGTACTGAAGGTCAGAAACTATCTGTTGCAATATATATGTTAAAGGGAGAAGCTGAGCACTAGTGGGATAGTGCGAGGATGATGATGGAAGTAGTAAGGACCCAAATTACCTAGGAAGTATTTAAAATTGCTTTTCTGAAAAAATACTTTCCACATGATGTACAAGAAGAAAAAGAAATGGAGTTTTTACAATTAGAGCAGAGGAATATGACGATGGGGCAATACATGGCAAAATTTGAGGAGCTATCCAAATTTTCTTCTTAACTTTGATGCAGCCCAAATGACCATTGGAAGTATGTGAAATTTGAAAATGGTTTAAGAGATAATATGAACAGAATAATAAAACCATTTGAGATTCATGATTTTCTAACCTTAGTCAACAAGTGCAGGGTTGTAGAGCCCCTTAGTTTAAGACCATCACAGGAACATAGATCATACAAGTATTACAAACAGAAAAGAATGGATGATAAGTCTGTGAGGAGTGATCCATGACTAGGAATCAACAAGATAGAGGAAAGCAAGTTCATATGGATGATCGTGAGTAGAGATGTACTAAGTGTCGTAGATATCATGGAGATACAACTTGTATAGTTGACAGATAATATGCTATAAGTGTGCTAAGTTAGGACACTGCACCAAAAATTGTTCACAAAGGAAAGAGGCAAAGCCGAATAGAAGACCTACAACTCCAAGGAGAGTCTATGTTTTGCAAGGAAAGGAGACAACCCAGTCTCCTAGATCGAAAAAAGGTAAATATGTAGAAAATGGAATGAAGTTGATGAATTACGTTTGTGTAATTTTGTTTCTTCAGAATTTGGTTGTACTTGCTTTAAATGTGAGTTGTATAGAACTTCTTACATTAGGTAAACCAAATTTTGAGGACAAAATTTTAAAAAGAAGGGGAGATATGTAACACCCTCAATAACATGTTAGGCTTGTATAGGGTTACAGAGGTAGCCTAATACTTACTTGACATGCATGTGAAGTTTTATGACCAACTGAGTTAATTTAAGCACTTTGCCGCAATACAGAAGGTGGAAAGTGACTTAAAATGACTCATACCATGGTTTTGAAGATTAAGTTAAGGGAAATAAATATGAATAATTTATTTTTAGATCATAAATGAGTTAAGTAAGATGCAGTTAAAGTTTGAAGATAAACTAAGTTCGTTTGGCATTTTTAAGCACACCAAGTAAGTGTTTTAATACTTGATGGACTTAGTGCAAATGTTGAAGTTTATAGAAATGGTGAAATTAGGATTTAGATGAATCCTAAGATTTTCCTTAATACCTTTGGAAGTTAGGAAACTTGATTTGGAGAAATCTAAGTGTTCTTAACAAATGTAAAACTCTAGTCACAAAATTCTAGTCATAGTAATTTAAGTTACCAAATATCTAAAGGTTCTTATCCTATGATTTGACTTTCATCACCCACTCCCTTATTCTTTCTCACATTGGTGGCAAGAGAAAAGAAGAGAGAAAAGGGAGAAGGAAAGGCAGCAAACGAAAAGGGAAAAAGGAGGAAGAAAAAGGAAGAAGTGAAGGTGAAGAACTCTTGAGCTTATTCTTCTAAGACACTAGAAGTAGGGGTGTTTTCTCTCTTTTTATCCTTTCATCGACCTCTTTCTTTTGGATTTGAGAACCATGGATGAATTTTTTTTGTTTGTTATTTTTTGAATAAAAATGGCTGATGAAATTTAAATGATGTTTGTGTTATGAAAAGGGTAATGAAAATTAAGAATTTTAGCTTGATTTTGATGAGATTTTGTGAATGAGAAATGAGTTTGAGAATTACCAATTTTTGTTTTATCATCTTGTGATGGATTTGATTAGTTTTCTATGAAGCTTTGTTGTTGTATATGAGTTATAAATGATTGGTTTGGGTTAGTATGTTATAAGAACTCCGTTTTCTGCAAATTTTCACGTTGTAATCGATTACATAGCCTTTTTAGTCGATTACCAAGCTTCTAGAGCTGTGAAATGTGTTTATGTGCCAGATGTAATCAATTACATCTTATTGTAATCTAGTACATGTAATCGATTACATCCTATTGTAATTGATTACATGGCTTCTACCAGGCTTGTAATTGATTACCAAGGCCATGTAATCGATTCCAGGTCCCTGATTTGAGGATTTTGGTCTGAAAATGATGGAAACTGAGTTCTTTACCTCGTGGTGTAACACCCTAATACAATTATCATAAAATAAACAAAAATATTTCATGATAGATCGCATAACATGCCACTCCTAAGAATGCATAAAAAGATCATATATACGTACATCACTGGTTAGCAAGCTATACTGTATACATCAACTTTTACAAACAACCAAAAGAGTACAAAAATATAATTTGATTCAAAAAGAAATAAAAGCTACTAAACTAAGCCTTCTGCTTCTTCTTTTTCTTGCTTTGTCCCTTTGGAGAGTCTTCACCTGGATTTACATGGAACACATAGGGGTAAGAAATCATAATTTCTCAGTATTCGCATACCAAGACTAACAGTTAATCATTTATAACAAATAAATCAGTTATCCACCACGTATTAACACTCTATGTAATAGAATATCCAAAAATCAATAACATCAAAGAATCACCCATACAATCCTAAGATACTATCGAACAAGCCATCAATCAATCAACCAGTCAAGCAAGACAACTGCACATACAATTGTCAACAATGCAATACTTTATGTTATAAGGTATGATCATGCTCAAACAAGTTTCTAATAGAATGATTATGCAATGCTCATGCAGGTTTTAAATTTTGAAAAAACACATGTCAATTACTTATTTCCCAAGAACCTCCATCCCCTTGTATTTGTCTCAGTAGGTTAGGCAAAAAAGTCATCACATTACCTGGTAATAAGTGGATTCCTTCCCCTCAGAAAGTAAGAGTACTGCTACCACTCCTATACTGGTAACCCTAACCATAATAGTATCACATACTACGAGAATCTAGGATCCAACACCTTATCCTTAGGTCATATGGTTGTGCACACCATCTAGGATCATAATACATAGGAAACTAGCAAATACTAAGTTTGAAAACTAATTACGCAAGAACAATTCTGAGTCACATTTGAAATAATCACAAGATCCTCAAAATCTAGTGAAAAAGCAATACTAGTACATATACATCTTAGCCTCACTTATCCAACAAAGTAATAAGAATTATGTAATAGCACACTTATATTTGGAACCTCACATCATCACTCCACAAGTGACTTCAAAGTCAACCTCATGTTGAACAAGGTTCCAAATACTCCATATAGGAAAGCATATATGAATGGTCCCAATATTTAGGAACTTCTAGAGATATCAAAAACACATTTTTGAAGATCCTGGAGCTCACGCCGTGGCACCCCCTATGCCACACCGCGGCGTGCTGCTCTCGTGCTTCAGTACCAAGCACCCACTTAGACTCACGTCGCAACGTGAGGTGCATTTCTATAGAATTCTACAAAAAACATAGGGTCGGGTATTGTTCCATTAGAACAAATTCCAGATTTTGGCCACTTCAATCCAATTTATAGGTGATTTCAAGTTCCTAACAAGTTTACTAACATGAAGGAAACATAAAACACCAATTCATTTCATCAAATTTGGATCCATAAACCAAGTCACTCATCCAAATCCCAAAATTCCTCACTTTAAGCCTTAATAGTCCAAATGGAGAGTTTTCAGTTTTTAATCCAAACTCCTAACATGAATAAGTCATAAATATCCCTTAAAACTTATCCAAGCAAGAAAATCACTCAAAACACCACAAAATCTCATTTTGACATATCAAACCTGTAATAAGCCTAAACATGAAAATGAGAAGAAATGAAGTTTCAAGCTCAAGAACCCCTACTTTCAAACTAATATGATGCTACAAATTGTGCCTTAATCTAGAACCTTGGATTTCCTTTTTGATATCCTCTTCTTTCTCCCTTGTGCTTCCTCCTTTTCTCCTTTCTCTCTTACTACCACTAGTTTTGTTTTCCAGCCGTTAAGAGTGAGTGAGAAACAAGTGAAAAACATCAAATATCATGCAAGAAAATTCCACAAAAGAGGTTGGTAACCATGGAAGGCTTATGGCCTTAAGTTACCACACAGATACTTCCTAATCTGCTAAAAACACTCAGATTTAGCTAAAACAAGTTTTTCAAGTTCCAACAACTTTAAAATAAATATTAAAATTCATTAAAAAAGTTGTTTCACTAATATCATAATTTTCCATATCTGTGACCAGTCAATCCAGCATTAAAATACACAACCAGTATGCTCAAAAATACCAAAATGACTCTGATTATTCTCAAACTTTAACCACATCACAGAATACATATTTGTGACTTAGAAATAAATTATTTACATCTATTTCCATTACCTAAGCCATTTAAGCTAATAACTGGATTATTTTAAGCAACTTTTGACTTTTTAGGTTGCAGCAAAAGTTCTTAAACTAACTCATATTGTCATAAAGTTTAAATAGGCATGTTAAACAAGTATTAAGCTACATTTGTAACCATTTACAAGTCTAACATGTTTTAGAGGATGTTACACATGGGACCTAAATGCAAACCTTAAACCTTGAATTAAATGATTGAAATTCACTAAGATGTGAATGTTTTTCTCAATGAAGTGGGAATGTAATAAATCAAATTGATTTGTAATGCTATTTATTTGTGATAATTAGACATTGTTGTAAGTTTGTGACTGATGAAGGATGTGACTCCTCACATTTGGTGATAATATATAATAGTGTGAGGACTGTAACATCCTCTTTTACACATGTTAGACTTGTATATAGTCATAAATGTATCATAATACTTGTTTAACATGTTCGCTAAATTTTGTAACGTTTTGAATTAATTCAGGCACTTTGTCGCAACACAGAACGTATAAAATGACTAATTTAACTCAGGAAAAATAGCATAAATACTAAATTAAAGGAAATAAATATAAAAAAATTATTTCTAGGTCACAAATATGTGGAAGAGGATGTAGTTAAATTTTGAGATTAAACGGAGTCAGTTTGGTATTTTTAAGGACACTGAGTGAGTGTTAAAGTACCGGTTTGAGGTACAGCAGATATGGAAAATCATGAAAATAATGAAACAAGAATTTAGATTAATCCTACGATTTATTCTAATGTTGTTGGAAGTTAGGAAACTTGATTTAGCAAGATCAAAGTGTTCCTAAGAGATATAAAGTTTCTAGCATATTTTGGAGTGGCCCATGACCTTATCTTAAAGTGAGATTTTATCACACTCTTTCTCTCCTCTCTCATGCTGGTTTTCCAGTAAAAACAAAGAAAGAAAATAGAGGCAAAGTAGGGAGGAAGATAAAAGAGAAAACGGTGGAGCAAGAAGGCAAATCAAGAGGAAAAATTCAAAGTTTGAGGTAGGGGTCCTTTGCCATCTATTTGCTCTTGCATTCTCACTATTTTATAGTCACAAAATCTAGTCCATGGAGCCCATGAATCTCACGACCAGCAGCACCAAAACAACATGTGTTTTGGTTCTTTCATGTGTTTCTAATTCACCCTGCTCTAGTTCTAATTTTTATATGAGTTCTTAGATAAAAGTTTGTGAAATTGCTTGATGCTTTGTTTCTCTAAGTATTATGGTTATGATGATATTTAGAGGTTTTTGTATTCTTTCAATTGTTCATCTATTTCTATTGATGGTTGTATTAGGTTGTGATATTGTATTGATGAGAAAATGGTTAAATCTTATGGCTTAATGGTCATGGCTATATGATGTGAAAATCGACAAGTGCATCGAATCACAAAAGTAATAAAAAGTGAGTAAGAGTATCATCCCACAAGGATTAAGTTATCAATTACTAAATTCATTGAAAGTGACATTATTCAAGCTAACAAAGAAAGAAAGTTGTTGCAAATTAAATTAAAAAGGAATATAAGTAAACAAAACAATAAATCAAAGGGGTGAAAAATAATGGTATTAAAGCATTAGTAATCAGACTTCACTTGAACTCTTTATATGCAAAATCAAATATTAGTTTAATCAAATTTTATTCCAATGATTCATGGTCAATTCCCAAAATTAATCAATATCCAATTCCTTAGTATATTAATCCTCTTACACTATTTGGAATTAACTTAATTCCTTAGTCTAACCCCAAATAGAAAGGCATTATCAAGAACAAGAGAATTAAAAGAAAGACCACATAATTCACAACGTCTATTCCTAGTGATTGTAGAAATTATGGTGTTTATCACAAGTTCTAAGTTCATGCAAATTTTTCTAAATCATACATCTACCCAAAAATCATTCCCAAATTGGCTAGATTTATAAAAGCGTTAAGAAAATAGATAAACACATAAATCGTGAAATAAAAACAATGATTAAACCTATAAAAGAATTTACATCATCCAAGTATCAAGATCTATCATCACCCTAACAAGGGAAAATGAGTTACACATGGAAAAAGAAGAACAAAAAGGGAAGAATATGACAAACTCCAATGTAGCAAGGTGAAAATGTTGAAGAAAATTCCTAATAGTTAAGCCTAATTGCGCCCATACCACTTTTGGATTTGTGCCTCTTGACAGCTGTTGCGTTCTGTCCAAGTGTGTGTTCAATTTTGCGTAACTTTTCTTTAAATAAAGAATTAACGTGTTCAATTACGCATTCAGAGCTTAGGCATTGGGTTTATAGTGTTCAAGCACTGGCCCTATCTGAAAGAACGTGGCTGTATACGTTTTGCGCGCTTGGGCACTAGGTTTCTAGCTCTTAAGCTCTGGCTCACTAATTGGAATTTTCTTGCACGCAACACGCGCTTAAGCGGTGATTGACCGCTGGGCTTTTGAATGGATTTTCTTCTTTTTTTTTTTTGCACTTCAAATGCCCAGTCTTTTCCATATGCAATTACCTACAAAAAATACATAAAACATGTAATAAGAACAAAATTAAAAAATAATAAAAATAAAATAAACTTAAGGACAAAACTCAATTAAACATATTAAAGGAGAATAAAAAACACAGAATTTGAACCATAAAAATATGAATTTTTAAAGGTTCATTACTCCCCCAAACTTAAGATTTTGCTTGTCCTCAAGTGAAAAGAAAAAGAAAAAGAAAACAAAAAGACTAAACAAAGAAAAACTCAAAACACAAAGACTCAAATATGGCAACACTTATTATTGAAAATCATTCATATCATCAGAAACTGCTTCACAATCTAACTTCAAAGTGTCACACATGCACAATTCATTTATCACATCGTCTCTCACATGCAACTTTTATGAAAAAAATGACTTCCCAAAAGCATGAAAGAAAGACCCAATCTCTTCATAGAGTACAAACCTAGAAAGGTGTTGAGTCGGAAACCAACCGCTCTTTTGCTAACCGCAAGTGCACGGGTCGCGCAATTAATAAAAATGATGAGTAGGATCATCTCCACAGGGACTATGGTAATTTCCAAAGCTAAATATTAATTTATAGCTTAATTAATTCTATTCAAGTAAACGTGAAGTGGAAAATGGGTTGATAAATAAATTATAAGACATAAAGAAAAGCAAAGATAGATTGAGACCCTAGAGAATCCTTTTTCACCCCATATTTCAACTAAAAGCATGCAGTCCCTTTGAGCATACAAATGACCAGATTAGGTTAGCCTGAGAAACTAACTTAGTTAAAAGCCTATGTCTAGGATGATTAATCATATGCTATTTACCTAATTCACTATGCGTCCATAAGAACCAGCGCAAACAACAAGCATTAAGATCGATTCTTAACTAAGGCTATGCACGCTTATAGGTATATGTCTGTCCTATTAACGAATCAACCCACTCCGCCATTAGAATGAAATCAAACATGCATCTACCATACAAATGATCTAAAACCTAAAGTCCTATGACTAGGCTCAAAAGATCTCAACAAATCACCCATAAGTTGATTAGACAAATAAGATCATTAAGCATAATATGATAGAACAAGACCCAAATCTTTCATATAAACTCAAAAAGGGGTACAAATCATTCAATGCCAAAGGGAGATTCAAAGAATAATCTAAACACAGCTAGCTACTCAATGAATACAAAAATGTAATACAAAAATCCGCATTCAAGATAAATGGAAGAGAAAGAGAAGAAGAAACTAAAGAAGAAGCCCCAATGGTTTGAGCTTTGAAGCTTGGATCTTGGTTCCTTCAACCCTCTTTCAACCTCATAAAGCCTTCCTAGCTGCTGGATTCTCCAATGGGCAAAAGCCCCAAAATGTAGTATGAGAGAAGGAAGAGAGAAAGTGAAGAAAACCTAAAAAATAAATAAATTCCTCTATTAAAATTTGCATTCCACGTATATATAGATGCAAAGATTTTGTGTATCACACTGCAGCACTGCGCATCACGCATCGTAGCTCGCAAAACTTAGGGCACCATCGTCGCATCATATACTTCCTTGCGCCACAGCGTTACAGCCTCGGATTGATAGAGTGTGTAACATCCCGACAATTTATAATTTTAGGATAAATGGTCATTTTACAATATTTAGGATTTTTAGGAAATTTTCTGGATTTTTCTGGGAACGTGAAATATTTTAATATTATTCTTCGTTCTGCGCGCACATTGGACAGAACTAGCAAAACGATTGTAACGCTCCCAAAGTTGGAAAATTTTATTACGAATAATCATTTTCTAATATTTGTGATTTAAGTGAATTCTTTCATAATTTTTCGGGAAAGACGAATATTTTAATATATTCCTCGTTTTGCGTGTGCACTGAGTCGAACCGGGAAAATGAAATATTTTTCCCAAGAACCTTGAACTATGAAAACGTCGATGGGGGATCTTACTAAACCCGAGATTGGACATAGTTTACAATGTTTCACATTTTTCGAGAAATTTTAACAGATGAAATAATAAAACACTCCGAAGAATTAATCTGTCAGATAAATTAATACTGACTTCGGTCAACTATAACTATTGTCTAATAAATGATAACATGTAATACAAATCTTATCACACTGTCTAAAATTTACCTTGTGTCAAACCCCTTTAACTCTATTTTCAGAATAAAAGTTAAATTAATTCAAAAACCTATTTGGGAAACTTCTAGGAAGCTTCCTCCCATTTCACTTTTTTCTCTCTTCCTTCCCCACTCTACTTGCACGGCAGATGGCCTTGAAAGGGGCAATAATCACATTTCATTTATCCCTCTTTCTCTTCTTCTCTTCTACGTTTCTTTTCTTCTTCTTCTTCTCTTCTTTTTCTTCTTCTTCTTCTCCACCACCGTCCACCCTCTCCACTCACCATTTTCATTCCTTGCTTCACCACTTCCATATCTAGCTTCTTCCACCATTCCAAGAGCATTTCCTTGTGGCCATCCTTGGTTCTTATTCTTCTTCTTCCTCCATTTTTCACCATTGAAGCTAAAGCTTGGAGCTTTTGAGGTAAAGTCTTCAACTTTCTTCTATCTTCTTCTTCTTTTTCGTTTTATTGGTCACCTATGTGGCCAAGGAGTCATTTTTATATGGTTGGAGTAAACACATTGGGAATTTCTCACCCTAGGGTTTCTCTTGAAGGGGAAAACGAAAATCAAGACCAAAAAGGAGAAGCATTCTTATGATTATCTTCATTTAGGTAAGAGGGAGATAATCCTCTTCAACCAATCTTGGTAGTAAGGAAATGTCTTGTGTGTTGTTGTTGATGAGAGAATCCATGTTGGATTTCCCTCTTTGTTATGTTGGGTTATTTCCATGAGGTTGTTGTTTGATTTGTATGGATGTATGGATGTACATTGTGTGACTTGATGATCATGAACTCATATGCTGCTATTTTGTAATTATATGTCATGTATCTCCTTTTGGAATGGTTGAAAATTGATGAGGGATTTTGGATAATGAATGGGCCAGGGCTCTGCAGAAACGAATTCTGCAGAACCTCTGTTAATGCACTAGCGCCCAGGCGCTGTGCATAGAGCACCTAGGCGCTCTGTGCCCAGGAAGTTTTCCCTGTGACGCAGCCCGGCGAGTGCTCAGGCGCTTCGTGGTCAGCGTCTAGGTGCTACACTAGCGCCCAGGCGCTACAGACATGGCGCCTAGGCGCCCAGAGCAGAACCAGTAAATGACTATGAGATGAAGCTATGTGATTGGAGATGTGAATGTTGATGTGGGAATTTGAGATTGAGAGTTTTAAGGGTTGTTTAACTTAATTTGAAGCCACAGTTTTAGATTGAAACTACGAGGAAGTTGAATGATCTTAGTGAATTAAAATGTAAGTGGAGGATATCAAGAAATCAATGCATAACGTGGGAGAAATTGAGGTTAGCAGTGGACTTTGGGAAGCCACGATTTTGATCATGAATTTTAGGAAGTTGGATTGACTTAGTGTAAAATGAGAGTTAAGTGATTTTGAACATAGAGGAAGAACGAGAGGGTTGTGAGACTTGTAAAACTTGCGAGTAAATTCTAAGTGAGCATAAATGATTAGGGTAAGGAACCTGATCAACCTAAAGGAATGAGGCTTGAATAAGGGCTTTAAGAGAAGTTTCTCTAGAAAATAGATTTATAAGGGATGATAACTTGAGTAGAACTTTATAATAATCTCATAAAATTTATTAATGGTTGAATTGGCCTAATTGTGACACATTATGGAAAACGGTGAGTTCCTATGTGGGACCAAGTTCTTGATGAAAATATGATATGATAATATTGAGAATGAATATATATATGCCATTGTGGTACTGTGTAAGATGAATGCATCATTGATGAGCATACATGATTGGACATTGAGTCGTCATGCATATATAATTTGAAAAAGACAATATACCGTTGTGGTATTGTGTATGATGAAGGCATCATTGACAAACGTACATGGCTGGACATTGTGTCGTCATGCGTATGTATTGTGCATGATGATTGAATCATTGATAAACATACATGACTGGACATTGCGTCGTCATGCGTATGTATACCTAAGAGTAGAATAACACCTATGTGCGGGTGTGAATAGACTAAGCGTAGGTGCCATATGTTGTTGGCCCTGGGGGCGTCGGGGTGCGGGTGCCTCACATGGACAGTTATGAGCTCCTCTGTGCCGTGGGGTAGACCGATGCAAACACACCGACGATCCAGACCGAGACGCTGTCTTATGTCGCGATCAACTGTTGAGGTGCCATGTATAAGCCACTGATGCGCAAATGTTTTTATGAGATGAAGCACACTATTTTTAAGGCTAACGAGATACTGGCATTACTCCTTGATCATTCACTCTGAAAAGGTTAATGTTTAGCTCCATGGAGTAGGATTGGGTACCATAATGCATTGTGCATCGTTCATTGTTAGTTTCATAAATCATTGAGCATGAGCACTTATAACTGGGAAAAATACCAATTGCTATTACTATAATAATCATGTGATTGCTTGAACCATTGACGGCGTTAGTGATAACTATTATTGCTATTTATTATTAATCTATTTTTACTATTGATTTTAATTATTATTGTGATTGGACTATTGATTTAAATGAAGTTATGATGGTTTGAATTACCTTATTGCTCATTATCTGAGATGTTGTTGTTGTTTGTATCTAAACTCTTAACTTCACTGCTACTATTGATAAATGTATGTGTTGTGATATTATTTGGGCGTCCTGCGCCGTTTTATTTTCTTGCTGCCATATTGGTATTGAATGATGGGTATCTCACCTCTTTCTTGTAATTTCTGGTGTTTCTGTTATATATATATATATATATATTTGATAAAAGATCATGAAAAAGATGATGAGGAACCACACCTTGCCGATGGGGTTGAAAACCTAGACAACATTTCTTGGATTTTCGTAGGAGTGCAACTGCGTGGAGGCATTGATGCCTGTTGTGTCAATTGGGACGCTGAGTGTCATATGCATGGGGTTGCGGCCTTGTCTGCTGGTAGTACCCATCCCAGGGTTACTGCTTCTCCCCTTTAGAGTTTTTATTCTCGCTGTATTTTATGGGACTCTATAATTACTATATTCTATATTATCAGTGATTCGTGTAAGTTGACTATGAAATATATATATGGAATGTGATTTCATTTCAATGGTTCTATTAAGGGTTGAATACAATTATATTTCATTCATGGCTCGTATTTTCTACTTATGCATAAATGTGAAAAAATAAACTCGTAAATTTTGAAACTACGGTTTATCACGTCTGTGACACACCTGGATTTAGTAACTGTGGTGTAATGACGATTGCGCTGCAGTTGGTATATTTAGGTGCGTTACATGGTGCATTAGCAGTGAGCAGGACGCCGCGGTGTGCAGTTCCTTATGCCGCGACGTGATGTACTGGAGCTTGCCTTGTGATTCCTCATTCAGCGCAGGGCCTTTTCTTGCTTTAAGTTAGTTCTTTTGGGACCATCCTGCAATTGAGAAATCAACCAGTGAAATACAAATATCCTCAAGCTAAAACCAATCAAAGATTAGGAAGAATTAAAGCAAGATTAGAGAAGAAGACTTCAACATGAATTTTACATGAAAATGGGCTAAAGCCTTCCTACAATGCATCACAACAAGGACAAAGCAACCAATAATGCATAGAGATAGGGCACAAATAACTACATTCAATGGAGTTATCATACCCCCAAACGTAAGATTTTATTAGTCCTCAAGCAAAACAAAGTCAGACTATACTTGCAAAGACAAGCTCATCTTAAACTCTAGTGCACTATGACTGCATTAAACCTCAAAGAATACGCATGCCTCAAAATTCTAGTCACACCTATACAGTCCTTATCATACCAATAATCAAAACTTCAAATTATGCATGATTCATTTCCCAAAAACATGCTAGTCAAAACCTTTTCATTTCAAATCATACTCAACCAAATAGGCATATGAGCAAACACATGGATATCAATCAAAGAATCTGTTACCAAGTGGCCTCAATACTCAAGAGGGGGGTGAATTGAGTTTTTAAAACAAGTTTACAAAACTTTCTTAAATCATTTGAATATTGATTTTTGTTGAAGCTATTGATTGCTAGAAATGAATGAATAGAAAGAATAAAGGGATTTCACGTAGAAGTAAATTAACTAAGCAAGATAGAAAGATATATATTCAATAAAACAGTACACAAAATAAGGAGATAAGTTTAGGGAGACAAACACAAACCTTTATCCTGTTTCAACCACTAATCCACTTGTGGTCAACGTCCAGTCCTCAAGTAAACACGCGAGATTTCCACTATATCTTCAAGCTTCAATAAGTGCTTGATAACCTTTACAAGTTAGAGCACTCAACACCTTGGGATACCTCACCCTTTGTGCTTGAGTCTCAATAACAAAAGGATACCTCACCCTTACAAACTTTTGAGGGATACCTCACCCTCACAATCCTTTTTTGAATGAACAAAGTATATATGAATGAATACTCTCATAAGAGTGGATAATACAACTTGAAGCTTATGGGTATCAAGGATTCACTCTATTCAAGCTCAAAATAGGGTATCATGGAAGTGATATAGAAAACTTGAATTCAATGCTTTTGAACGTTTTTCAGATTGATTGAACAACCAACATAAATGCCCAACAACTTAGTTTTATAGCCAAGAGAGATTTTGTGCCGTTGAGGGCAGTTAGAAGCATTAAATGCTCTGCAATAGAGCCGTTGTTCGAATTTGCAGGTTTTCCAGATAATTGATTAGAAGGAATTCCTAATCGGTTAGACATTTTGGATTGGTCTCTGTCTTTATCAGATAACCAGTTAGCCAATGAGCCTAATCGGTTAGGCTTCATTAGAATCCTTTTTACATGTGTTTTAAAGACACACTAACCGATTAACTTAATTTCCTAATCGGTTAGGCTTCCTTTTGAAACAGAATTTGTTTCTTAAAAACGTACATACTAACCAGTTAGGCCAAGTACCTAATCGGTTAGGTTTTTTAATCTTTAGCCACTAAGTTTGCAAATAACCAATTTAGTTGGGCATATTAATCAATTGGGATCTTTAAAAAGAGAAGGCAATGCTTCTGTTTTCACAAATAACTGATTACTTCTATTGCCTAATCGGTTAGGCAATTTAAAACCAAATTGCCGCGTTTCTATTTTGGCACCTAACCAGTTAGATGAATAGTGATAACCAGTTATTGATTAATTGATCAAGAAAAGAGAGTTCTTAAAGGTTTATGCAACCAAAGTTTCCCAAATCATTTTCAATCTTTCTAAAAACCATTTTGCCCAAATTAGAGCACATTTTCACAAATGTAACACATGATTTTGCAAACCATTTAGGAAAACCTATAAGTGAGCTTAATGTGAATCCCAAAATACCTTTACACAAGATCTAAGGACCTATATGCAAAACTTGAGTCCCTTGGTACTTGATCTTCGCATTTTCGTTTCCTTTCTTGTTTGTTGTCATCAAAACCATCGCTTATGTCAATACCAATCACATTCTCCCCCTTTTTGATGATGACAAACAATTATTTAGAAAAGATTAGTTTAAATAAAATTAGAATTCACAAAAGGTATTAGAGACTTACTCCCCCTCTATTTTTCAAAAGTTGATAATATCAGAGATGCACAACTCCCCCTTAGTTTTTGAATACCAAGACCATTTTTACCTTACTTTTCTCAAAGATTTATGAACTAGAAATATTCATAACCCTTCTCCCCTTTTTGCCATGACAAAAAAAAAATAAATAGCATATATGTGGACAAAAGGAGAGGATGCAAAGCACCATTGCTATGAGAATAGCTAAAGATAATCCATCAACAATATGAGCATGTGAGTAATGCAATCAGACCATTAAGTTCAAAAGCATATAAGTCATTTGAAACATAGGAAATTTGTCATAAGTAAGAAAATATATCCAAAAGATGAGCTTACGTTGGTTAGATAAACTTTAAGCATATTAGAAACTAACAACAGAAGAAATAAACAGCTATGCCAAAGCCCCGTGATCTTCTGGTTATGAATAGTGATGCTCAAGCCTATCCAGCCGTCCTTCCATAGCACTCAAGCAATCATAGATAGCAGAGTTGCTATGCTCTTGATAAGCTTTAAGATCCGCAATCCGGGCTTCAATATTGGCTTGCATGTTGGCAATTGCTTCCAAGACATGTTCATTGTTGGTGGCAAGGGCCTCTTCCATAGGTTCATCATTACGTGCAGGAGGAATTTCGCCTTGTGGAGCTACTGCTTCATTTCTTCGACTATAGATCCATTCACCATCGACTTTCTTTGCATGCATGCGGTTTAGAGATGCATTGCCAAATTTATGGGGACCAATAGAGAAAAGGACTTCATCGTCCTTCAAATCGACCTTATAGTGATCCAAAATTTTAGCCACTATGAAGGCGTAAGGCAGATCCATCATTGCCTTGTCCTTGGCTTTCTTCATGTTGTGCATGATATAATGTGGCCAGTTGATTTTCTTGCGGCTTTTAAGACCCCATATCACAAATATATCATCTTCTTCAGCATAGTTGCTTGCCCTTGGTACCAAGATATGTGTTACCACAAAGTGAAGAAGGCGTTCCAGTAATTTCAAAAAACCAGTAGTGAAAGATCCTGGGGGCACGACAATACCTGGTTGAACCATGTCCTCTACAGCTTGTGCTCTATCAAAATCTGCCCATGTACGGTCGTCATTCTCAATAAGTTTGGCTCCAAAGTGAGTGAGCCCAAATAGAGGAGTCCACTGACTTGGTGACATAATGATTTTTTGTCTCTTGATTTCAGAAACCAGATTCGCACCAGTAATAGACAAATTGCAGAAATAAACTTTAGTTGGTTCATGATAGAAGTACTCGGGCTTGGTGGTGACAAGAGTTTTCAAACCTTGAAATTCCAAGAGCTCGGTGAAGTATGTGAAGCGTTCTCTTTCGAAGAAATCCCAGTCCATGAACTTGGGTTGAATGAGGCTTCGTGCATGAAACCCAAGTGTGTATGACTTTATTTGAGATTTATGAGAGAAGTACCTTCCAATGTTGATAGCGATTGATAAATCTGGGGCAGAGAGTGAGGTGTCTTCAGGTTGAAGGGAAACATTGGGGTTTTTGGTATGAGAGCGCTTTGGTTGAGATGAACTGCTTGCCATGACTGAAAAAGAAGGTAGGGCTCAGTTTAGGAGAAAGAAAGAATAAGGGGAGGTGAAAAATGTGGAAGAAAATAGAGATTTTAAATGGTAAAAGATGAAGGAAAGATATGGAATGTTAATCGGTGAAATGTGATGCAAAGGGATGAAAAGTGATGGAAATGGATTGAAAATGGTGGGGTTGTGTTGGATTTGTAGTAGGGATGGATTTTGAGGGAGTGGATGTTGGAGAGTTTGAGAGAAGGAAGATGGCAATGGAGACAAAGGGGCTGCGTAATGGTGAATATGGCTGATGGTTGGAGTTTTAAGTGGGTGTGGGTAACTGGTTAGCGATATGTAATGGCAAATGGTCTCTGTTTGGAGCAATAACCGGTTAGGAGAATTTGGCTAACCGGATAGCAAATGTTGGGAATGTTGTAGGGGCTTCTGCTAGATGCATTAACCGATTAGAACAATTGTCTAACTGATTATTTACCTGAGTTTGTAAACACATGAGCCTCTGTTTGCTTGACTAACCGGTTAGAAATTTATTAATAACTAGTTATGTGATGCCACTAGAGTAGCTGAGTCCTTCTGATTTATTTACTAACCGGTTAGGATAAGGAGATAACCAGTTAGGTACTTGAATTTTAAAAGCAAAACAAAACTTCGCGAGCTTATATAACCGATTAGAACATGTAGCTAATCGATTAGCTTGTTATTTCCAGAAATATCAAGTTTTCTGCCCTTTATAATAATCAGTTAGGGGGCTTGCCTAATCGATTATTTAGGCTTGACAGAGAGCCCTCTAAAGTGCCAAAACATTTCCAAAGGCCAATTAATCAAGTTGTTATCTTCTCCAATTGGTTGTTTCACTTCCAGAACTAGAACTCCTTCATGAGATCACCCTTTAAACATATCAACCATTGTCTTCTTGGGATTCACTTTAATTCCATCGTAAATTTCTTCACTTTCCAAACCAGTATACTATAATTTCTGACTTATGGATTGGTTTTTCTTCTTCTCCTTCTTCTGACTATTGTATTTCCAAATCAAGACAAAATTCTCAAGAATTAAGTCCTTAGATCACCAACTTGTGCCAGCTTAACTTAGTTTCTTTTTTATCAGTTGTAACCATTATAAAAGAATCCAAGTACAGAGTTTTCTTCTTCAAGAGAACCAGAATGCATAGTTCTTCAGTAGAATCAGAATTACAGAAAATTGGGGGACTTAAGCATGGATCAAGTACCTGCAAAACAAACTTAGGGGAAACTCCGACGCTCAAATTAGTATTGGATTCAGGATTAAAAAAAATTAAGCATCATATGACATATTATGCAATAAGAGTGTGCAAAGAATTAACTTATTGCATCAGATGACTAACATATGTATCAAATGGCTAATTTATGCAGCAAATGACTAACTTACATAGCAAATATGCATGTTTATGCAGCAAATTAGCTTAAGCATGATTGATCCAATATACCAAGTTCATTTCTTATATAAAAGAATGCATCCTTTACCAAAGGTTTAGTGAAAATGTCAACTAGTTGCTTAGTGGTTTCCACAAATTCAAGCATGCAATCACCCTTTTGGACATGATCTCTAATAAAGTGATGCCTAATTTCAATGTGTTTTGTTCTTGAGTGCAAAATGGGATTCTTAGACAAATTGATTGCACTAGTGTTGTCACACCTTATAGGAATGTGATCAAACTCAAGACCATAGTCTTGAAGTTATTGCTTCATCCAAAGGACTTGAGCACAACAATTACTAGCTGCTACATATTCAGCTTCAGTGGTTGATAATGCCACACTATTTTGTTTCTTGCTATGCCAAGAAACTAATGAGCTACAAAGCAAGTGGCATGTCCCACTAGTGCTCTTCCTATCCATTTTGTAACCAGCAAAGTCAGAATCGGAATAACCAATTAGGCTACATGAAGCACCCTTAGGGTACCACAATCCCATTTGTGAAGTGCCTATTAGATATTTCATAATTCGTTTTACAGCACTTACGTGTGATTCTTTAGGATTTGCTTGAAATCTAGCACACATGCATACACTAAACATTATATCCGGCCTACTAGCAGTAAGGTAAAGTAGTGATCCAATCATACCTCTATATTTAGTGATTTCTATCGATTTACCTCCTTCATCCTTGTCTAAGTAACAGGAAGTCCCCATTGGTGTAGCCAATTGCTTGGCTCATTCCATTCCAAACTTCTTGAGCAACTCCTTGCAATATTTGGATTGACTTATGAAAGTCTCATCCCTTGTTTGCTTGATTTGAAGTCCAAGGAAGAAGTTGAGCTTGTAACACCCCCCTCAAGGTATCACATTTCTGACTCTCAACTCATATTCTGTAAAGAAGTTTGTAAACAAGGTTTGAGTTACAAAAGATGGGTTTTAAAATTTCTTATTACAGAAATATAAAACTAACAGAAAACTCTCTCTTTTAACAGTAGCAAACCCTATGACGGGTCCTACTTAATAGCACGGTACAACACTAACGAGAAAACTTAACATACTTATTCCTTCTTGTATCTATCTTGATGCATCAGACAACTATTCCTTATCAACACTGCACGCTATCAAATATGGAATGGTCATTCTCTGATGTTGTCACCAATTTCAGAATATCTGTCACCCGTTATGTCTAAGACAACTCGTTCCTTCTACTATATAATTTTTACAACACAAACATAGCAAAACAATATAACAAAGAGGTGAGATCACCTACGCCAATACTAAGATGGTAGCACAGAGATAACATAACAACATATCATACAGATATATCATACCATCAACATTAATCAATTATCATCATCAAATCATTTATCAGTTCAAATATCATTCAATATTTATGGTGATGCCCTCATCATTATCTAATTATCATCATCATCATCCAAGTATTCAAAACAATTGTCATAGCCAATATTCCTCAATTAATATATCACATAGACATAAATGCTCAGTTTCATGCATGCACACATAGAATCAATGTCCTACTCCATGGAGCTAACACTCAGTTCGGAGAAGTCAATCCGAAAGATCTGTCTGTACCAAAATGCCTCAGACCAAGTGCTATAATCCTCATTTTGATTTTTGCACATCTAGCATATACACGACAGTCTTTACGAGATCATGATTAAGAATAGTGTCTCGGTCAAGATCATCGGTGCATTACATCGGTCTAACCTACGGGAAGAAGCGCGACCAACCACCCATGTAAGCAACCCGCACCCCGATGCCCCCAAGGTCAACAAGTGACTTACACTACACATATCGCACCCACTCAAGAGGTGTACGTCTCTCCTAGGTAAATAGCCTCATACAGTCCCTCGGACCTTTCCAATGCATGTTCAATGCACCAATGCCAATCATAGGTGAAAATTCATCATTTTCTCATATAGTGTTCATACACTAGTTCATGCATATAAAATGCACCAATGCCAATCACAGGCAAAATTCACCATTTCCAATGCATGTTCAATGCACCATTGCCAATCACAGGCAAAATTCATCATTTCATATTCAGGGTCCACACATTGGCCCATTCTCAGTTTAATTTCATAATCTCATAATCAGGGTCCACACACTGACCCAACAGTAATCATACTATATTTTCAATAGCGAAATCATATTATCGTGTTTTCACAATCGCGTAACATTTCTGTTACGTTTTCACAATTTTACAACATTTCCGTTGCATTTTCAAATCATGTAGTGATTTTTCAACGTTTTCTCAATCGCATAAAAATATTCCACCATTTATAAATTGTGTAGCGATTTTTCAATAATATCTCAAACGTGTAAAAATATTTAAACGCTTTCCAAATTGCGTAGAAATATTTTAGCGTTTTTCAAATCGCGTAGCTTAAAAATCATGTTTTTAAGTAACGTAAATCATTTTTCACCATAATTCCATTACGAAAAATATTTCTCAATCCTTCAAAAATTCCATTTCAACCTTTCTCAAATATAATATGACTACTCACATTATTTCCCACATTTTCTTACTCAAGAAAATCCTTTTTGCAACAAATTCCACAAATTCACAATTCCATTGAATTAAATCAATGTTTCTAACTTTAAAAATTACTAACGCTCTCCAAAACCCAAAGGATGAGTTACACGTTAGAAAATATCAAATCACTATTATATTATCCATTTTTCTAAAATCAATTCCAAAATCATTTCTCTTTAAAATAAATTGAGGCTCAAACACCTTCAACCTCTTTTTGTCTTTCGTAAATGAAATTCCATTTTTCAAGAAACAAAACATCTTGTTTCCATTTTCTTTAATCCTTGTACTAAAACATTTTGTTCAAACACTTTGTTTCCACTTTGAAATCACTTTGTTTCATAAAACCAAAACTATTCCAATCTCCCAAACATCGTGGAGTCTTTGGCCATTGAAGCCATCAAATACTTTTTCTTTATAAAATCAAGGTATTCACAAACCTTCAAAACCGTGGTACTTGTTTTCAAATGGCCATCAAATATTTTTCCTTCTAAATTGATATGATTTTACACAAACAAAATCATTAAAAATTCCTTAACAAAAACCGTGAGCACTTGGTCTTTGAAATCAAATCATTTGTTCATTTTAATTTTTCACTTTCTTTGTAAATCCTTAAAATCATCAACTCATTGCTCTTTTCATTTAAAACTCATGATTAATAAAATACTTAGAATCTTTTTATTCAAAAATCACCCTTGAGGCCGTGTGCCTCTATGGTTCTTTGGAACCAAAAATTGTTTTCCTTCTCATCATCAAATCATGGCATACACATACATATTCAAATATATATTACAAGCATGTCATAATCAAAGCAATAAATCATGCAAATCATACCAAGCATAGGCAAATAATCAAAGCATATAAACACCCACAAATTATTACATGACCATGGATATGAATCCTCACATAGATTCACCATCCATCAAATATAAGACCATCTCTCACCATCATACTTAGTTGGTGAGATGAATCTCCCTCTTACCTCTTGAAGATCCTCAAAAGTTCCTTGTTTTGCTTCTTTTTCCAAGTCCTTCACCACCAAAAGTTTCTTAAATACACAACAAAACACAAGTTTATTAGTATATTAAGTTTGAACTAGGGGAACCATGGATCAAACATGGCTTAGAACCTTGAAAATCAAAAGAAAAGTGAAGATTAACAAACTTCACCAATAAAGCTCCAATCTTTAGCTTGAAGAACAAGATTGAAGATGAATGATTTAGAGAAAGTCTCCAACATGAAAGTTGCTTAGAAAATCATATAGATTCAAGATCTATGGTTGGATGAAATTAAAAGAGATTGGATGGTGATTTTGGGTGGTATGGCCGAAATTTCTCTTGAAGAACAAGGTTGGAATTTTTTATTTTTGTGAAAGAAAGACTTCTTAGACTTGATTAAGGTAAAGAATGAAGTGAAAACACTTAGTTTTCCTTCCACCAATTTCGTAGAGCTCCTTGGAAAAATTCCTAAAAAATCATAAACAAGTCTTAAAATTAATAACAAGTAAAAGAATAAGTAAACCATGGTTTAAGCATGGCTTAGAAAATCAAAACTAAAAGCTTAGGTGAAGAAATATGAACTTTACCATTTTTGGTAGAAACTTGAAGCTTGGATTTGAAACTCAAGATGAATGATTTTGTAAAAACTCATAACTAGAGATGTTCTTAGAATGATGTTTAGGTTTAGGAAATGTGTTTAGATAAAATTTTAGAAGCTTGGAGACATGATTTCTAGGTGTTGGCCGAACCATGCTAGAAGGAGAAGGAGAGAAAATTTTCTAAGAGCTTTAGGTTTTTGGAATGATCAAGAATGAAGGATAATGGTCATAAACCATGCAAAGCTCTCCTAAAGCTACCAAAAACCGTCCCCCCTTTAAGCATTCTCCTAAGGATGCTAAATGATCAATAATGATGCATAATTGACCAAGGCATCTAATAATGGTCATAAAGCTTTTCTTTAGCTCCAAAATGAAGCACAAAACTGTCCCCCCTCCATCCTTGCATCTAACAAAGTTGTCATCTTTTTCTAGCCACCATTTAGGACAATTTAAGCCATTGATTAGATCAATGGTTAGGATTAAGGTAAACTTTTGATTAGAAGACTTAATCTAGGCCATTAGATCTTTCTCCTTGAAATCCTAGCCATTAGATGCATCTCAAAAAATGAAGGGTCAAGATTACTCCTTCTTACTTTTAATCCAAGGGTCATAATTAGTCATAGCCATTTTAGAAGACCAAATCTCCACCATTGATTAAATCCAAATCCAATGGTCATAAATGATCCATCTCCACCGTTGATTAAATCTAAATCCAACGATCACAAATGGTCCTAGCCACTTTATAAGATCAAATCTCCACCCTTGATTTAAATCTAAATCCAACAGTTATAAATGGTCATAGCCATTTTATTAGACTAATCCTACATTGTTGATTAAATCAACGGTTGATATCAAAGTCTTCAATATTAGACTTATTTCCTATTGGTCCGTCAAAAGAATTAAACTTGTTTCCTATTGGTCCGTCAAAAGTTGTCATAACCACTATTGTTAACTTAAGCAGTATAATATTTATTTTTATCTGCTAAAACCCTACGAAAGAATATATTTATTGTATTTTTATCGCCCGATAATTAAATACAGTACAAAACATAGTAAAAGAAAATTTCTAAAATTGTTTTCGGATTCAGGTTTAGTAAGATCCCCTGTCTCCGTCTAAACAGTACAAATTTTTCTATGCATAGAAAATTTTTCACGTTTTGGGACTCACCCTGAACCCACGTAGGACCACTAGGACCCACAAACAGTCCAAAAATGATCAGAGAAATATAAAAATTTATAATCATCCACAAAAATCACAAATATTAAAAAACGTATGAAAATCAAATCAAATTACGTAAAATAATTAAGACTTAACAGTAATAATTAAATTACGTAAAATTTTCTCTGGCCCAAAAATTATTATTTTCTTGTCACGGAGTAAATCATTCAAAACGATTAAATATGCTGATAGAATACTCAAAATAATTTTACAGTACATAGAAATCACTAAACGGTAAAATTCTGTTAACTGTCAAAATTACAGTCAACTATTTAGGAAATTTGGGGTGTTACAGAGCTCACCCATCATGGACATCTCAAACTCACTTTGCATAATATTAGCAAATTCTTTACAAAGAGAGTCATTAGTAGCACCAAATATAATATCATCAATATATATTTGAACAAGTAGACTGTCATGCTTTTTATGTTTGATGAAAAGAGTTGTGTTAACCTGTCCCCTAGAGAAACTATTTTCCAAAAGGAACTTGCTCAACCTTTCATACCAAGCTCTAGGAGCTTGTTTCAAACCATGCAAGGCCTTTTTAAGTTTAAGGACATGGTTAGGCAGTTCAAAGTTTTCAAAACCGGGAGGTTGATCCACATACACTTCCTCTTGGATAAAACCATTTAAAAATGCACTTTTGACATCCATTTGAAAGAGTTTAAAATCCATGATGCAAGCATATGCAAGTAACATTCTAATTGCTTCTAGTCTAGCTATGGGAGCATATGTTTCTTCATAATCCATACCTTTTTCTTGATTATAACCCTTAGCTACAAGCCTAGCTTTGTTTCTTATTATTAAGCCTGTTTCATCAAGTTTGTTCCTAAAAACCCATTTGGTGCCAATTATCGGATGATTATTGGGCCTTGGAACTAATTCCTAAACTTGATTCCTCTCAAATTGGTTTAGTTCATCTTGCATGGCCAAGATCCAATGTTCATCATTAATGCCTCATTTATGTTTTTAGGTTCAACTTGAGAAACAAAAGCCATATGATTACATGCATCTCTAAGAGAGTTACGAGCAATTACCCCTTTTGATACATCACCTATCACTTTGTCAAGAGGATGATATCTTGATGTTCTCCATTCCTTAGGAAGATCCATGATTTAAGAGACCTCTTATCTTAGGAAATCATATGAGCTTTCTTCTTGCTTCTTGACTTCTTTTTCTTGATTTTCTAAGTGAGTTCTTGCAAGAATTTCTACAACATCATTAACAAACTCCTTTCTTGGCTCGTTTGGGTTAGTTTCATCAAATGCAACATGTATGGACTCTTCTATGGTCATAGTTCGTTTATTATAAACTCTAAAGGCCTTACTATGTATAGAATAACCAAGAAATATTCTCTCATCAGATTTTGCATCAAACTTCCCTAAGTTATCCTTTCCATTATTTAAAACAAAACATTTACATCCAAAGACATGAAGGTGTGAGATACTAGGTTTCCTTTCTTTGTATAATTCATAGGGAGTTTTCTTTAAAATTGGCCTTATTAGAGCCATATTCATAACATAACAAGCGGTGTTAACCGCATCTGCCAAAAAATACTTAGGAAGGTTGACCTCATTGAGCATAGTTCTTGCCATTTCTTCTAAAGACCGATTTTTCCTTTCGACGACACCATTTTGTTGTGGTGTTCTAGGGGTTGAAAAATTATGCTCAATGCCATGTTCATCAAAAAAGGTTTCAAATTCATGGTTTTCAAATTCACCACCATGATCACAAAGCAAGTTTTCTTATGGATGCAATACAAAAACCTTTTTCGTTTTGGATAACTTTAGCAAGCTTTTTGAATGATTGAAAAACATCATTTTTGTGAGATAAAAATAATGTCCATGTAAACCTAGAAAAAATCATCCACAATCACTAAGGCATAGTAATTCCCACCAAAGCTCATAGTTCTAGAGGGACTAAAAAGATCCATGTGCAAAAGTTGTAGAGGTCTAGAGGTTGAAACTACATTTTTAGCTTTAAAAGAGACCTTTACTTATTTTTCCTTTTGACATGCATCACAAAGTTTATCTTTTTCAAATTTGAGCTTTGGAAGACCAATTACTAGTTCTTTAGAAACTAATTTGTTTAAGTGATCCATGTGAATGTGAGCAATTCTTCTATGGCATAACCATGAATCATTTTCTCTAGTCATAAAGCAATTAGCATCATTTGAGGAAATGTCATCAAGGCTAATCATATATATGTTATTGACTCTATGATCAACAAACTTAACATACTTATCATCCTTACCCTCAATTATGCAACAATTTGAATCAAATATTACTCTGTTCCCCTTATCACACGATTGACTAATGCTCAGCAAGTTATATTTGAGTCATTCATCAAGTAAGACATTATCAATGGATGAGGAAGGAATCTTACCAACTTTACCGACTCCAAGGATTTTTCCTTTGTTGTTGTCACCATATGTCACATGTCCACTTTTCTTGGGGACAAGAAAGGAGAACTTGGAGCCATCACCGGTCATGTGCTTAGAGCATCCACTATCAAGATACCAACTTAAACTCTTGGTTTTCAAGCACACCTACAACACACATTCAGATATTAACCTTTGGTACCCAAATCTTCTTGGGTCCTTGTGAGTTAGTGTTAGGCAAGGTGTCCTTAGGAACCCAAACCATTTTAGTACTAACTTTTGTGTTGATTTTCTTCCTTACATTATATGTTGATGCACTATGCCCTTTCTTTTCACAATGAAAGCATTTAATGAAGGGACTACTTGAGGTACTTGAGGAAACAAAGAAATTTTTGAGAAACTTTTGTTGATTGTTGGGATTATACCCTAAACTGGCTTTTTGAAAAACACATCTTTATTTCCCTAGTAATACATTCAAGTTGTCTCTTCTAAGGGTGAATTTTGCAAGAGTGTTTTTCAAATCCTTAATTTCATTTTTAAATGATTTACATGATGAGCAATATGAGGGTGTGGGTGCATTAACATGCGAAGAACAAACCATGCTGATGAGTTAGCATCAATAAGTCCTAGAGTTTCATTTTCAACTTTGAGTTCTTCAATTTCCTTGCTTAAAATAGAAATTTTGTTAGTCATTAAGGAGATTGTTTTGTTGGAAGTTAAAACCATTTTAGTGAGCCTCATGGATTCATCATACAATTCTTGAAATGCATCTTGCAATTCACTATATGAAGGAGATAGTTCAAGATTAGATGAGGTTACCTCGGTTTCGCTTTCCTCTTCTTCTTCTCCATTTGCCATAAGGCAAAGGTGGGCTTCCTCATCCTCTGAGTCATTGGTGGAGTCCATATCGTTATCCTCCCAAGCGATGTATGCTATTCTTCCTTTCCTTTCCTTTCCTTTCCTTTCCTTTCCTTGAAGGGCTTCTTTTCAAACTTCTCCATCTTCTTTTGATAAAACAGACATTCCATCTTCACGTGTCTTGGTTTTCCACATTCATAGCAAGTTGGAGAAGAAGAGGTTCTTTTTCCTTTTTGAAATGACCTTTCAGGAGGGAAAAGTGGTCTTCTTTGAGTTCCTTTCTTCTTAAGAAATCTTCCAAATCTCTTAACAAGGAGGCTGAATTTTTCTTCATTCATCTCAAGATTGTCAATACCATCTTCATCATCTTCATCCTCATTATAAATTGTTGAGGAGGTGGCCTTGAGAGCAATCCCCTTTTTCTTCTTATCTTGCTCCTCAATTTGACTTAATTTATTTAGCTCCAACTCATGTTCTTGAAGCTTTCCAAAGAGGGCGGCCAAGGTCATTATTGCAAGATTTCTTGACTCCGATATGGCCGTCACTTTGGGTTGCCAACTCCTGCTCAAGCATCTCAAAACTTTGTTAATAAGATCTTTATTGGCAAAAGTTTTTCCCAATGAAGCAAGATGATTAACTATATGAGTAAATCGTTTTTGCATATCTTGAATACTTTTCCCTTGATTCATTCTAAATAATTAATATTCATGAGTGAGTGTGTTGATTCTAGATCTTTTAACCTCACTTGTACCTTCATGGGTTACTTGTAATGTATCCCACATTTCTTGAGCAGTTTTACAATTTGAGACCCTAAAAAATTCATCATATCCTAAAGAAGCAGTGATAATATTTTTGGCTCTCAAGTTGTATTGGACCTTCTTCTTGTCATCATCGGTCCATTCATTTCTTGGTGTATTTGTTCTAACACCATCAACAAGACGTGTGGGGATAAAAGGACCATTTTCAATAGCATCCTACACATCAATATCAATAGCTTCAATGAAAATCTTTATTCTTTCTTTCCAATATGCAAAACCATCCTCATTGAAGAAGGGATACCTATTTATAGAAGAACCTTCATTAGAAAAACCATTTGAAGCCATCGTTACTCTTGAAGCGGTTAAGCTCTTTATACAAGAGTCTAGCTCTGATACTATTTGTTACTAAGTGGCCTCAATACTCAAGAAGGGGGTGAATTGAGTTTTTAAAACAAGTTTACAAAACTTTCTTAAATCACTTGAATATTGATTTTCGTTGAAGCTATTGATTGCTAGAAATGAATGAATAGAAAGAATAAAGGGATTTCACGTAGAAGTAAATTAACTAAGCAAGATAGAAATATATATATTCAATAAAATAGTACACAAAATAAGGAGATGAGTTTAGGGAGACAAACACAAAGCTTTATCCTGATTCAACCACTAATCTACTTGTGGTCTATGTCCAGTCCTCAAGTAAACACCCGAGATTTTCACTATATCTTCAAGCTTCAACAGGTGCTTGATAACCTTTACAAGTTGGAGCACTCAACACCTTGGGATACCTCACCCTTTGGACTTGAGTCTCAATCACAAAGGGATACCTCACCGTTACAAACTTTTGAGGGATACCTCACCCTCACAATCCTTTTCTGAATAAACAAAGTATAGATGAATGAATACTCTCACAAGAGTGGATAATACAACTTGAAGCTTATGGGTATCAAGGATTCACTCTATTCAAGATCAAAAATAGGGTATCATGGAAGTGATATAGAAAACATGAATTCAATGCTTTTGAACATTTTTCAGATTGATTGACCAACCAACATAAATGCCCAACAACTTAGTTTTATAGCCAAGAGAGATTTTGTGTCGTTGAGGGCAGTTAGAAGCATTAAATGCTCTGCAATAGAGTCGTTGTTCGAATTTGTAGGTTTTCCAGATAACTGATTAGGAGGAATTCCTAATCGGTTAGACATTTTGGATTGGTCTCTATCTTTATCAGATGACCGGTTAGCTAATGAGCCTAATCGGTTAGGCTTCATTAGAATCCTTTTATGTGTATTTTAAAGACACACTAACTGATTAGCTTAATTTCCTAATCGGTTAGGCTTCCTTTTGAAACAGAATTTGTTTCTTAAAAACGTACATACTAACCGGTTAGGCCAAGTACCTAATCAGTTAGGCTTTTTAATCTTTAGCCACTAAGTTTCCAAATAACCGATTTAGTTGGGCATATTAATCGGTTAGGATCTTTAAAAAAGAGAAGGCAATGCTTTTGTTTTCACAAATAACCGATTACTTCTATTGCCTAATCAGTTAGGCAATTTAAAACCAAATTGCCGCGTTTCTATTTTGGCACCTAACCAGTTAGATGAATAGTGAGAACCAGTTATTAATTGATTGATCAAGAAAAGAGAGTTCTTAAAGGTTTATACAACCAAAGTTTCCTAAATCATTTTCAATCTTTCTAAAAACCATTTTGCCCAAATCAGAACACATTTTCACAAATGTAACACATGATTTTGCAAACCATTTAGGAAAACCTATAAGTGAGCTTAGTGTGAATCCCAAAATACCTTTACACAAGATCTAAGGACCTATATGCTAAATTTGAGTCCCTTGGTACTTGATCTTCGCATTTTCGTTTCCTTTCTTGTTTGTTGTCATCAAAGCCATCGCTTATGTCAATACCAATCACAGAATGTACAAAAATTGTAATGCATTTTCTCTCCACTAATGTAAATCACACATGAATGAGGATCAAAAGGGGCGTTATTAGCTTGTAATGTACGACCATGGTTATGGGATAAAGAAGAAAGGGGAAAGGATAACAAACAATCCTTGAGAAACAAAAATATGCGATTTTAAGACTCGAGAACAAGTGAAACAAGTAGGGTATTCAATAGTGAAAGCTCAAAACTCGCCAGAACCATGCAATGCTTTTCATTTTTTTAACTTTTCTTCTTTCTTTGTTTGCTTTGATTTTCTCTCTTCTCTTTTTCTTTCTTTTTACTTTTACAAAGCAATTTATTTTTCTTTTATTGCATTTGGTTCCTTCAGGCTCATTTTTTATATTGAAAATATTAATACCCCTAATCATTGAATTCACTTCAATACATATCATTCACTCAACAAACATTGATGGTAGGAAGAAAATGTAATGCTTTCATATGCATTAGAATGGTTAACAGGTTAAGGAACACGATGGTAATGAAAAAAAATAAGGTCAAACAATAAAAAAAAACTTCAAAGGGGACCAATGGATAACGCCATTTAAGGTTAAGCTTGAAATGTTTAATCGGTCCAAAGAATGCCCTAATCATTTCCTCAATTATGCACAACGTAGGATTTCGCTTCAAGAAAGATACAAAACAATTTCAGAGATGCAAGACACATCCATATGTACTTGTCATAAGCATTCTCTAGAAAAGCACTCAAATCCAGTCCGAGGCCAAACAAACATAGGAATGGAAAATTCATCATGCATAAAAAGAATCAAGATTGATTGGCATGCTTCCAAGATTACATAGGGATTCATAGAAAAATTTGAGGTGAATTTGCCTCCCTAATTATCATTAGTCAATCATTACACTAGCAAATGGCATCATGTAATGCATTTAAATAATTTCATAAGAATTAACCATGCAAATCAACCATTATGTGCACCAAATCATATAAAAACAAAAATAATACTAAAAAATATCCAAAAATTAAACTAATAATATTTAACAATAATAAAAAGGCCATGTATATAACAAAATACCAAGACACTCTCCCAAACTTGAGGGAAACAGTGTCCGCACTATACCATACATATATATAAAAAGAAGTAAAGTCAACACAAAAGAAAAGATGCCCTGTGTACATCACTACAAATCATCATCAACATCAGGCAGAACCTCGGTGCTTGTACTGCTTTCATCATCACCCGAAAGCGGCTCGATATCATCGCCACTATCATCATGGCGGGCGACTGGGTTCTGATGTAACACCCACCATAGAGTGACACATTTAAACGATATTATTACCAAATTACCCCTAAGTTCATAAATTGTGATGCTATAATAAAAATACGAGTTGTAAAAATTCTTGATGTCGATAAAATAAACTTAGTAGAAAATAAAAATTATTATACATCATCATACATAATTTACATCATGTACATTACAGAAGTACTGTCGACATTATTTATATACAGACCAAGTCTCAAAAGTGGTTGACATACTTAAATATTTAAACGACTCGCCCAAGTCTAACTAAACAGCAGAACCCTCAGACGGGTCCTCCTCAGATTCCTCAGCAGGAAGGAATCCAGCTCGATGCGAAGTCCTACAAACAGGTGTCCGAGCAGACGACACGATACTAATCTCCATTGGGACATAATACCTAGTATCCTAATATTGCTTGATTGACAGCGAAAATTTGACATGCACATAAATAGTTACGAAAAGGAACGGATCTCCATGAAATTCCCTGCTCATGTTGATCGTCAGATTTCCCTGATATATTAGTCCCCGCTCATTGGAACTAGTCCTCCATGCTCCAGCTCCGCCATGGAATTGTAGTCTCACGTAACCAAAGAAACTAGGTCTTGATGTCATCTTATCAAAACTCCGCTTTTCTCTGGAGTCTGCTCTTCTTCACCCTCTTGTTCAACCCCTTGCTTAGTGTCTTTACAAATATAATTACAATACAAAATAGACATACAAAGAGGTGAGATCACCTACGTCAATACCAATATGGTAGCACAGAGATAACATATATCATATATCATACAGATACATCATATCATAATTACAATAATGCCCTCAACATTCTTTATCATCATAGATATGATAATTACAATCATGCCCTCAATCATTATTTATCACAACAAATATAATAAATAATAATTACTATCATGCCATTAACATTATTCAAATCACATGATAATTACAATAATGCCATCAACATTATTTATCATCATCATCATCATCCAATATTCCTCAATTATTATATCACACAGATATAAATATTCAATATTTATGATAATGCCCTCAACATTATCCAAGTATTCAACAGTTCAATTATCATAACCAATACTCAATAATTATGCATGTGCACATACACTCAATTTCCTACTCCATGGAGCTAATACTCAAGTCGGAGAAATTGATTCAAAAGATCTGTCTATACTAACATGCCTCAGACCACGTGCCATAATTCTCATATGTGTTTGCACATCTAGCATATACACGACAGTCTTTACTAGATCTTGATTAAGAATAGTGTCTCGGTCAGGATCATCGGTGTGTTGCATCGGTCTAACCCACGGTACAGAAGAGCTACCAACTGCCCACTGTAGGCAACCCGCACCCCGATGCCCCCAAAGTCAACAAGTGACTTACACTACGCATATCACACCCACTCAAGAGGTGTACGTCTCTCCTAGGCAATTAGCCTTATCCAGTCCATCGGACTTTTCCAATGCATGTTCAATGCACCAATGCCAATCACAGGCAAAATTCATCATTTTCTCATACAGTGTCCATACATTATTCCAATAGTAATCCTACTATTAAATTCCTCATTTTCTCATACAGTGTCCATACACTAGTCCAACAGTAATCATACTGTATATTCAATCGCGAAATCATAGTATTGCGTTTTCATAGTCGCGAAACACTATTGTCGTATTTTTCATAATTGCGCAACATTTCTGTTACATTTTCACAATTTCGCAACATTTCTATTGCGTTTTCAAATCGCGTAGTGATTTTCCATCGTTTTCTCAATCACGTAAAAATATTTCATCATTTTTCAATCACGTAGTGATTTTTCAATAATATCTCAATGACGTAAAAATATTTAAATGCTTTCCAAATCGCGTAGAAATATTTTAACATTTTTTAAATCGCGTAGCTTAAAAATCACGTTGTTAAGTTACATAAATCAGTTTTCACCATTTTACAACCATCTAAAATATTCCTCAATATTTCAATTCAACCTTTCTCAAAATAATATGACTTCTCACATTATTTTCCACATTTTCTTACTCAAGAAAATCCTTTTTGCAATATATTCCACAAATTCACCATTTCATTGAATTAAATCAATGTTTCTCATTTAAAATTTCCTAACGCACTCCAAAACCCAAAGGATGAGTTTTACGTTAGTAAATTTTAAATCGTCAACGTTTCCTTTATAATTCAAATAAATTCTCAAATTCAATTCTCTTCCAAAATAATTTGAGATTCAAACCCTTACAACCTCTATTTTCCTTTTATAACCGAAATTTCTATTTCTCAAGTGATAAAACACTTTGTTTCCATTTCCAAAATCCTTGTACTAAATCAATTATATTTCCACTTTGAAAATCACTTTGTTTTCATAAAACCAAGGCATTACAAGCCTTCAAAACCGTGGACATGGCCATTGAAACCATCATATATTTTTTTCCTTCTAAATCAATTAAGTTCCATTCATGGTTTTACACAAACAAAACCATTAAAATTTCTCTAAAACCATGAACTCTTATTCTTTGAAACTAATCCATCTTTTCTTTTTCATTTCCTTTCTAATCATTCAATTTTACCATTCATGAAAATTTTAGTTTGTGAACACTTATTTTGAGGTGTTGAGGCCGAAATCCTCATGGTCATTGGAACCAAAAATTGTTTTCCTTTCCAACAATTTTTATGGCATACATCACATATAATCAACATATTATATTTCAAGCATACCATAAAAGCAAATAAAAATCATACTAAGCATGCAAGCACAAATAAACCATGCTAAGCACATAAACCACATAAACACATAAACACCCACAAATAATTACATAACCATGGATATAAATCCTCACATGGATTCACCATCCATCAAATACACAAATCATCTTTCACCACCATACTTGGTTGGTGAGATGGATCTCCCTCTTACCTCTTGAAGAACTTCAAAATCTCCTTGTTTTGCTTCATTTTCCAAGTCCTTCACCACCAAGAGCTTCTCAAATACAAAACAAAACACAATTTTATTAGCATATTAAGCTTGAACAAGATAAACCATGGATCAAACATGGCTTAGAACATGAAAAAGAGATAAGAAATGAAGTTTTCCATAACTTCACCTTAAAAACCCTAGAACTTTGCTCTTGAAGAAAGTCCTTGAAGATGATGGATTTAGAACTTGCTCCAAACTACAAAGTGTCTTAGATTGAGGCATAGATTCAAGTAGTAAGGTTGTTTAAAATTGTTAAGTGATGGAAGGTGGATTTGGTGGTCTTGGCCGAAACTAGCATGAAGAGAAATGGAGAGAAAATTTTGATGAAGCTTTAGCTTTTTGGAGGAGACAAAGATGATCAAGGATAGCAATAATGGTCTTGAAACTTTGCTATGGCCTTAAGGCCTCTCAAAACCGAAACCCCCCTTCATGCACTCTAAATGTGTGACAAATTTCACTGGCCACCATTTTAAGCATTCTTAACTATTGATTAGATCAATGGTTAGGATTAATATAGATTCTACGTAACCTTTAGATGGAAGACTTAATCTAGGCCATTAGATCTTTCCTCCTTGAAATCCTAGCCATTAGATGTATCTCCAAAATGAAGGGTCAAGATTACTCCTTCAAACTTTACATCCAAGGGTCACAAATAGTCCTAGCCATTTATAAGACCAATCTCCACCGTTGATTGAATCAATGGTGGATGTCCAAGCCACTAATGTTGACTACGCAGTACAATATTTATTTTTATCTGCTATAACCCTACGAATAATATTTTAACTGTATTTTTATCACCCGATAATTAAATACAATACAATACATAGTAAAAGAAAAATTTAAAAACTATTTCTGAATTCAGGTTTAGTAAGATCCCCCGTGTCCATCTCAACAGTATGAATTTTCCTGGCTGCAGAAAATTTTTTACTTTTTCGAACCCACCTGGGCCCACAGATAGCCCCCCTGGGCCCACAGACAGCCCATGGATAATATTAAAATAATCAAAAAAATATAAAAATTTCATAATCATTCACAAAATCATAAAAATTATAAAACTTATGAAAATCAAATTAGATTACGTAAAATAATTAAGACTTAACAATAATAATTAAAATACGTAAGATTTTTCCCGACCCGAAAATTATTATTTTCTTGACACTGAGTAAATCACACAAAATGATCAAATGTATTCACGAAATACTCAAAATAATTTTACAGTACACAGAAATCACTAAACAGTAAAATTCTATTAACTGTCAAAATTACTGTCAATTAGTTAGGAAATTTGGGGTGTTACACCTGATGCTGATGCGAGGGTCCGACTCCATCAAAAGGAGGGCAGGGCTGCTGCTAGTGGGATGGGCCCACACCATCAAAGGGTGGGTATGGAGGAATGGGGAAGTCCTAAGTGGAGATTTGTAGGCGCTCCGCCAGCCATCGAATGCTCTAAACAGTGTATGTCTGCATGGCAGCAAGCTAGCGAAGCTCTGCTCGAATGTCCTCCTCCTGCTGGAGAATCTAGGGCTCTGGGGTCGGTCATTGAGCTCTCCTGGGGACTTGGCGAAGGACTGCTGCCTCTGGAGGAGCTGCTCCAACCCTCCCAATAAAGTACTCATTGAGAGGCTGTTTGACATCTGTAAGCTCCTCGTTGTGGTCGAGGGGTACACCTCGCCTCTGACATATCTAGTGGATGAGGGAGGGGAAGAAAAAGTTGCGCGGCTTCATGGCGACCCTCCGCAGCTGCAGATATAGGATATAGGCGATATTAATCGAGCATCGATGTAGGATGGCGTAAATCAAGATGGCTCTGTCAAGCGTGACCTTTATTAAGTTGTTAGAGGACAAGATCCTGGTACTGATGAAATGGTATCAGACCCTGGCCTCGACAGTCAGGCAAGAGCGGGAGAAGAATCGAGCACGCCCTTACAGTGAAAAAGTCCATGGGACCGGCTGTGACTCAGCTATGCAGATGCGGGCGATGACCATCTGTAGGTCAATCCCCTCTACAGGCTCCCATCTGATAAACTCTTGGTAATCACACATCTCAGGGGCAGGAGGCAGGGATAAAATAGTTCTGATGGGCTAGGGGTAAAAAGAGACTCTACACCTCCGTACACCAACAGTGGCGGACTCCTGATGAATGAAAGCCAAGTTCGCGTAGAACTCATGAACCAACGGTACGGGAGCCCTGTCGAGGTGTTTAACAAACTCCACCCACTAGAAATGACGGATGGTGGCCTCTATATCTGGCTACAAGGAGTCCTTGAAACTAAAACCCCTCTCAATAATAACCTTCTTTGATACTAGGGTCCCATAGCGGTCTTGTGCCTCAGCAGACATGAATCTAGAATGGTCAAAAGCACGAGGAGGAGATGGCTACCTAGGTTACTTGCTGCTTTCGCATCTAAATTGTTTAGGACCCATTAAGCAAATATGAACACCTGAAAAGAGATGAAAGGGTCATAACTGAGCAATAAAATGAATAAGATAATCAAAAGCAATTAATTTTCTAGAAAAATAAGGCAGGCACCGCGGCATTGATGCTTGTGCCGTAGCATTCAAACAATTCCATCCAGTGCCACAGCGTAATATGCTCACGCCGCGACATTCAAACTCATTCAAACACACACCGTGACGTGAAGTTTCCACACTGTGACACTCAAAGAAGTTCATATCAACACCACGGCATAATCTACCAAGCGCCGCGATGTTCAAGAACATTCAGAATACAAAATTATCCCAAATAGCCCCACAACCCCCAATGCTACTTAATACTAACTAAAATCAAGCTACTAGTAAACAATATATATGTTATTTAAGGTAATAACTAACTAAAAAGAACCTAAAACTAAGCAAATATTAAAACTAAAATAAAATACAAAAAAATGAAAGGTGAAGAAGGAGAAAACCAAATACCTGGAGATAGAGATGAAAATGGGATGCAAGGGAATGCATAAGAACAAAAATGAGGGATTGTGGAAGATTGGGGGAGAGAAGAAATCAGAGAGAAAGTTGCAAAAAAGAGGGATCTGAAGGGTTTGCATTGCGGCACAAATCCTGTTACTTATTTAAGCAAATCTCGCACATGGCGTCGCGACATTAACAAATCAATGCCGCGGTACGCAGTTACGTGCAGATTGTTCAATTTTCCATTTTTAATTTTTTTTAAAAAAAACATGAAACAGGACGCCACGACATCAACAAACACACATTGCGGCACTGTGCTCTCTGTCTCAAAACCTGATATGGCAGAGACCAAAACACCATAGTGTTGTGCAGTAAACTTTACACAACAGCCACTTTGGCCTCAATGAGGCCCCAAACACGAATAAAAACTATCTAGCCTATCAAACACATGTGTGTAACAACAAAATAGCATAAATTTTCAAAATCAAATTGCATTAAATATTAAACTTTAAAACTTAAGGAATTAATGCAAAAAGGTGGATACATAAAAAACGGTGCCTTTTTATAGTCTAGGCAGGACTTTTTCAGGTTCTTCAACTTGAGGGAGCATGTTTGAAAGAGGCTTCCCTATCATCACTAGAGGAAATCCCAGGGGGCCTATTGCTTATAGCATTAGCTAGCTGCCCCACTTGCGTCTCAAGAGCCCTGATTGAAGACGTTTGGCTCTGAAGAATAGAATCATTTTGGGCTAGATGAGCATCGATTTTTGTCATGTTGAATCAGTTTTCACCATGAATTGCATGAACATGTCTTCCAATG
This sequence comes from Ormosia emarginata, assembly GCA_029884605.1. Classification (NCBI taxonomy): domain Eukaryota; kingdom Viridiplantae; phylum Streptophyta; class Magnoliopsida; order Fabales; family Fabaceae; genus Ormosia; species Ormosia emarginata. The sequence goes on along the minus strand of JAQQTP010000074.1, from coordinate 15,676,894 downwards.
TTAGTTTCCTTTCTTGCATAGGTGGCTTTGCTTGCGATGAGAAACCAGGTGGGTATGGTGGTCTCTCATTGCCAGTAAATGAAAATGCTTGCCCTTGGTTATCCCTCCATGAAAAATTGGGGTGGTTTCTCTAGCTAGGATTATACTACTGTGAGTAGGGGTTGTTCAGAGATGGCCGATAATTTCCCACATATTGGACACTTTCCATAGTGGATGGACAACTATCCCTGGCATGATTGTTTCCATACCTATCACACAACACGAAGGGGCTTTGATTAGGGCCAGTACCCAAACTGTCAAACTTTTTTGCTAGTGCTACCACCTGAGCAGACAAAGATATGAGCATATCAACACCATGAACTTCAGCTACCTTCCTTTGAGTGTTTCTTATTAAAGGCCATTGGTAGTTGTTGGCAGCCAGTTCTTCCAACAGTTAGTACGCTTCATCAAAAGATTTACTCAATAATGAGCCACCTGCAGCCACATCCACAATTGGATGATGAAGTGGTAGCCATCATTTGTGAAAAGAGTAAATCTGGTGCCATGGAGGTATTTCTTGACGTGGGCACCTTCTAAGCAGATCATTGTACCGTTCCCAGGCTTCATACAAGGATTCAGATTTCGATTGAGTGAATGAAGTGATGTCATTCACCAATCCAATAGCCTTGGCCGAAGGAAATTACTTGTTGAGAAATTTTCCATACATATCCGCCCAAGTAGTTATAAATCCCGCTGGTAATGACTGTAACTAACTCTTGGCTCAATCTCTGAGAGAGGAGGGAAAGAGCCTGAGGTGAATGGCATTTTCTGAGACTCCATTGTGCCTGAAAATATCGCAGATCTCCAGGAAATTTGACAAATGTGCATTGGCATCTTCATTCAACAAACCGCCAAATTGTACAAATGTCTGAATGATTTGGATGATGGTAGGTTTGATCTCAAAATTGTTTGTGCAGATGGGAGGCCATCTGATACTTGATTGGAAATTTTCCATTTGAGGATTACCAAACTCTCTCAGAGGCGTCGTATGATCATTGTTTTCCTCCATTGATGGTACCTTATTCACATAAGAATGAAATATTAAATCAAAATGTTATTAAAGAAAAGACTTGAATTAGAACTAACAGAGCTCAACATCAATATTAGCAATACAAAAATTAATTGTCGTCCCCGGCAACGGTGCTAAAAACTTGCTAAGTCGAAAACTAACTGCTCTATTGCTAACCGCAAGTGCACAGGTCGTGCAAGTAATAAAAATGATGAGTAGGACCATCTCTACAGCGACTATGGTAATTTCTAAAGCTAAATATTAATTTATAGCTTAATTAATTAATTCTATTCAAGCAAACGTGAAGTGGAAAATGGGTTGATAAATAAATTACAAGACATAAAGAAAAACAAAGATAGATTGAGACCCTAGAGAATCGTTTTTCACCCCCTATGTCAACTAAAAGCATGCAGTCCCTTTAAGCATACAAACGACCATATTAGGTTAGCTTGAGAAACTAACTTAGTTAAAAGCATATGTCTAGGACAATTAACTATATGTTATTTACTTAGTTCACTATGCGTCCATGAGAACCAGCGCAAACAACAAGCATTAAGATCAATTCTCAACTAAGGCTATGCATGACTAATAGGTATATGTTTATCCTATTAACGAATTAACCCACTCCGCCATCGGAATGAAATCGAAAATACATTTACCATACAAATGATCTAAAACCTAAAGTCCTATGTCTAGGCTCAAAAGATCTCAACAAATCACCCATAAGTTGATCAGACAAATAAGAACATTAAGCATAATATGATAGAATAAAATCCAAATATTTCATATAAACTCAAAAAGGGGCACAAATCATTCAATGCCAAAGGGAGATTCAAACAATAATCTAAGCATAACTAGCTACTCAATGAATACGAAAATGTAATACAAAAATCTACATTCAAGATAAATGGAAGAGAAAGAGGAGAAGAAACTAAAGAAGAAGCCCCAATGAGTTGAGCCTTGAAGCTTGGATCTTGGTTCCTTCAACCCTCTTTCAACCTCACAAAGCCTTCCTAGTTACTGGATTCTCCAATGGGCAAAAGCCCTAAAATGTAGTATGAGAGATGGAAGAGAGAAAGTGAAGAAAACCTAGCAAAAATAAATAAATTCCTATGTTAAAATATGTGTTCCACGTATTTATAGACGTACAGATTTTGCGTATCATGCTACGACATTGCGCATCACGCACCGCAGGGCACCAAACTTAAGGCACCAGCGTTGCGGCATTTACTTCCTTGTGCCGCGGCATTACAGCCTCGGGTTGACAAGGTGCACTGGCAGAGAGCAGGACGCCGCGGCGTGTAGTTCCTTATGCTACGGTGTGATGTACTGGAGCTTGCCTTGTGATTCCTCATTCAGCGTAGGGTCTTTTCTTGCTTCAAGTTGGTTCTTTTGGGACCATCCTGCAATTGAGAAATCAATCAGTCAAATACAAATGTCATCAAGCTCAAACTAATCAAAGATTAGGAAGAATTAAAGCAAGATTAGAGAAGAAGACTTCAACATGAATTTTACATGAAAATAGGCTAAAGCCTTCCTACAATGCATCACAACAAGGACAAAGCAACCAATAATACATAGAGATAGGGCATAAACAACTGCATTCAATGGAGTTATCAATAGGTTCATAAAATTGCAATTGCATATCAAATCCACATCCATAGGGTTGTTCTTTGTCTCTCTCTCCACTAATGTAAACAACACATAACCAAAGATCAAAAGGGTCTTTTAAAGCTTGTAATGTAGAGCTAAGGGTGAGGGTTGAGAAAGAAGGGATAGGATAATGAAAGCAAAAGTTGAGATGCATAATCATGCATATTTCAAAATTGAAGCCACAGAATGTAGAACAAGTGCAAAACGGAGCAAAAGAATCAACACTTTATTCATCCCATTTTTCTTTCTTTTTTATTTTTTTTTATCAACCTCTACCCCAAACTTATTTCTTTGCAAAACTTTGGGTGAACTTTTATTTTTTTTTTGAATTTTTTTCAGCTCTATAAGTACTCTATGCACAAAAATAACGAAAGCTTGAATAATAAAATAACACACGATATGCATTCAACAAAGGTTTTGTAAGAGAGGAATTTTTTTTTATGTGGGTATGGGAAAGGTAAATGTGGGTAAAGAAAAGAAATAGAGGCAAAAAAAAAATCAAGGTTGTAAAAAGGGACCTAAGGATACACTGTGTTCACAGGTTGGCTTGAAAGGCTCAAACGGTCCAAAGAATGCCCTTATCATTTCCTTAATCATGCACTGCTTAGGATTTCACCTCAAGAGAGAATCTAATAACTTCTAGATGCAAATCATCCACACATATGCTTTCTCATAAACTTTCTCTAAGCCTAACATGCAATTAAATTCCAGGGTCTATCAAACATAAAGTTGGGAAGAACATCCATACACAATTGAAACAATAGAGATAAACATAACTCATGGATTCTCATGTGATATCCCAAGAAATTAAACCAATCCACAATTTATGCAATCATTGGATATTCAATTCAATGCACCAGCATGCACAGAAAGACTCAAAACATAATAAGGTGATTATAACAAAATAAAACACATAAAAAATGTGAAAATAAAATATTAAAGAAAGGAAAAGAAAAACTCTTTTTGCAGGCCGACAACTATATACATCCCCCTACAAAGGTTCCAAACTTAGAGAAGCACTTAATACGACTCAACATTACCTTCAAAACAAAAATAAAAATATTTTGTCAGTCAATAAAATAAAGAAATAACAAAAAAACAAAAATCAAACCAAAACTAAAAGAATAAAATAGTAAGGAAAAAGAAAAAGAAATTTTGGGTTGCCTCTCAAAAAGCACTAGTTTAACGTCATTAGCACAACGTTGCCTTTTATTTATGGTAGCTTGAAGCAAGAGAAGTAAGATGATGCATTTCTTTTGTCAGATCTTTGCCTCTATAGTCGGTCACTGCCCTTGGAATCTTCTCCAAAAATATTCTTAACTGGAGTTGTACTTATTTGTCCAAAAGACACCTTAGCATTTATAACTCCACTAGGATTTCTAATTTATCAGTAGGTAAAGTGTCAAGTTTCAACTTTTCAAAAGATTTCATATCAGTTTACAAGAAATTCTAAAAATTGGGAGGACCTTTTTTCCATTTCAACCATCTTAGAGGTAGGAGAATCTGTAACGCCCCAATTTTTAGAAAATATTCTGAATGTACTGTTTTCTGTTTTTCATGCTTTTGTATGAATGACCGCTGTGTCCCTGTTTTTCTGTTCTCAATTTCTGTATGAAAACAATTACGATAATACAGGTTCAAATTTTATTTGATCGTTTTACGTAATTTGTTTCGAGACGGAAAAATAAAAATTTTTCTGAACTACTGTATTAATTTTTCTGAAAGATATACAGCTATATAATACTGCTGGATATTTTATTTGAACGTTTTGAACGATTACCTACGTTGTGGGAAAAAATGGGAAAATGACCGTTACGTCCCGAACGTACTGTTTTCGCTGTTTTTGTCTGTTTTTAATTGTTTTCTTCTTGATTTAATGCCTGAAAATACTGTCTGTGATTTTATATGGACTTTTTGTGCGATTTGCTCCGAGGCAGAAAAATAATATTTTTCCGGGCCGGGGAAATCTTATTTTTATTATTTAGAATTGGGGGATCTTACTTAACCCGATTCTGAATGAGACTAAAAATAATCTTTTAATTTTTAGGATTTAATCACAAATAAAATAATTTTATATTATTATAATATTATTTTATTAGTCAAGATGTTTTAGTGACAAGTGGGACCCTAAATATTTTGCGGGACCCACAATTAGCGAACGGTTAGATTGGTAGCTTAATTAATCACCGTAAGTCGTAGAACTTTCCGAATGACTCAGTGACTCAAGAGAGCATTTAATACTGTTGTGTGACTCAAAGGCATGTGAGTCACCGGAACCAACCAATGGGAATCAAGCTTGCTCACCAAGGCTTGATCTTGGCCTTTGATTCATCCAATGGCTTGGATGAAGCCAAGCAAGGTGCCCACCTTGCACCTCACTTAGTGCTACGGCCAAGAGGCCTTAGGAGACCAAAAATCACCTTCCATCTTCATCACTTTTCTCTCTTCTCTCTCATCAAAACCCTAGCCACCATTGTTGTCCATTTTTCCCCTTCCATTCGGCCAAGCTTTTCTAACACTCCAACCATCCAAAAATTTTTCCAACTAAGTTTCCTTAATCTAAACACCATTCTAAGAACCTTTGTAGTTGGGAGTTTCTTCAAATTCTTCCATCTAGGGCTTGGAAACTAACTTTGAAAGTTTTACCTAGAAGGTGAAATATCATATTTTTCTTTTCTCTCTTCTTTTTTCAAAGTTCTAAGCCATGATTTCTCCATGGTTTAGCTTCTTTTTCATGATTAATAACATGTAGATTTTATTTGAGATTTTAGGTATTTGGTGGAGTGAAAACCGAACCATAGGAGGTGTGAAAGCAAACTTTTTGTCTTCATTTAAGGTAAGAGGAAGACAATTCTTATCATCCCTTGATGGTGGTAAGAAGATGGATTGTTTGTAGAATCCATAAGGATTCGGTTGTGGTGTGTTTATTGATGTGTATTTGTTAAGTTTTGTGGTTGCTAGTAGCTTAAGTGTTGTATGTTAGTAGCTTTCTTGTTTGGTGATTGTAATAATTTTGCATGTCTATTAGCTTTTGATTGTATGTCTATAAGCTTTAATTTAGGTTTTATGTGTTAGAAATATTTTGCATGTGTTAGAAATATAATTGCATGTGTTAGAATTGTATGATAAGATTTAAGATGTGAATAACATGTGTAAATTTGCATGAGTGTTCCAAAGAGCACATTCCCTAGCTCACGGCAATGCCAAAGTGTGAGGACCAAAATGTTCTCTTCATTTTTCCTAAAGTGCAACTTAATTAATTAGAAGAGATAAGAAGGTTTCAAATTGTTTTGATCAAAGAAAAGGGGTTTAGAAATTAAATGGTAAAGATTTAGTAAATTTTGGGCCAACATGCCTAAAAGATTTATTTGATTTAAAATCATTATTTTGTAACATGATTTAATGAACTTAGATAAGATAATACCTTTGACATGATTTAGAAATCAAATGAAAAAGTTTTACAAAATTCGGCCAACATGCCACTATAGGTAATTATGATTTCTAAAACTTGATTCCAACCCTTTTTCAATTAAAAAGAGACAATACAAGTTAAAAAGAAATTTTCTATAATGATTTTTGAAGAAACAAATTGAGTAGAATTAAGCTTAAAGGATTAAAACTAATAATTTTATCATTAGGAAGTAAAATACAGAAATTTTGAGAAATTTTCTAACATATAGCTCACTTTAAGTTTTGAAGCATGTTAGAGATTTCAAAAAGAATTAAGTGATATGGTTAAAAAATTAGGTAAATAGAAAATTTTATGGAAAATTTAGAAAACCATTATTATAAGTTTATAAACAAAATGCTGTCAATTTTTAGTAAAAATGAATCTATAAGATAGTAAAAATATCCTAATGACAGTATGCGGTATGAAAAACTATTCTACGTAGTTTAAAAGTACTCAGTACTATTTCTATCTGTTTAAACAGTAATTTTAAAGGCATTCGAATAAGAAAATGATTTAAAAATTCTACGCGATTGAGAAAACGTATTAAAAATATTACGCGATTTTAAAAACAGAAAAATATCTTTACCCGATTTTTAAACGTTTGTAAAAACGACGGAATTATGAAAATACGATAAAATTTCTACGCGATTGACCGTTACTATATTTATTTTATGCTGTCGGGAAAAAGTGAACCCGTACAGGCTTTTGAAAATCTATATGCTGTCGGGAAAATGTGAACCCGTACAGGCTTTTGAAAATCTATTTACTGTCGGGAAAATGTGAACCCGTACAGGTTTTTGAGAATTATTTGCTGTCGGGAAAATGTGAACCCGTACAGGCTTTCCATCTATTTTTTTATGTGTGCCATGTATTTGGTGGATTGGTTGACGAGACGAATCACATCGTGGTGTCGATGCGATAAACATAGTGTGGTTCATTGTTCTAATGAACTTGGAGACTTTAGTGTACGGGATCCCACATGTGGACAGTTGGTAGCTCCGCTGGGCCGTGGTAAACCGATAGCGCACTATGGTACTCAACATACACTATATTTAATCGAGATTGGTGGAATCTAGTAGTACATTTGCCTGTAGTGACACAACGTGAGACCGTGAACTACACCACGCCTGGATTGATGGATTCCTGTGTCGTGGGGCTATAGACGCAACGTGTGACCGCGGAATAGTTGGTGGGGCAGCCGTGGTACTATTAGATTTTGCGAATCATTCCTCTCTCTGATACTTGTGTTTTTTTTTTAGCTCCATGGAGTAGGATTTTGTTATATCATTTATCTCTATGTCTATTTGTTTCTATCTTATCTATTTATTTTTATCTGTATCTTATTTATTTATTTTATCTGGTTACTGTTATTATTGATTATTATATCTTATCTGTTTATTTTATATTTCTTATTTTACCTGTGAGGTTTTATCTGTGATGTGACATATTGTGATAATATCTAAATTTTACTTCAATTAATTGTTATAATTGTTAAAGTTTTATGTATTGCATGTACTGTATGTATATAATGTTTGTCATCTTTTTATTGGCCATGTTGTGATGATTTTATGTTGTCTTACCTCTTTGTTATATGTATTTTCTGTTTATTTATTTTACGCGGTAAAGACTTCGAGGAAGAGGAACAGCCTCTTGAGATCGTGTACCCTGAAGAGGAGGAAGACCGGCAAGCGGACGATCAATTTGACGACCAGGAACCATCCGATCATCCATATCCTCTGGATTGATTGTGAGGGATGGCTACGCCAGGATTTTTGGGATTCATAGAGCTGGTATTTCATGGAGGTGATCTGGCTTGGCATTTACGAGGAGATCGTGCTTCTGTTACATATGCAGGACGTATGACCGTGATTCTACGTCATCAGTTTGATGGAGATCCGATTATGACTACAACGTTATTTCTGCACTTAGAGTTACCCTTATCCATTAGGCGTTATTGGGGAGCTGAAAACCCTGAGCCTAGTGAGATAAGCATCGTGTCGACTGCGCGATCCCGTTATCGCCATGTGTCAAGACATCCAGGATATCTATCTCCTGATGATCATTTTCATACTGAGAGTGATCCATCAGAGAACTAGATAATCATGATGTTTTTTTTTGGGCGCGTCAGCGTATGCCTGTATATATTAACTCTTTTATTGCTTTCTTTACTGTTTTTGTTTAAATAATTGTAGTCTTAGTTGTAAATTATTTGTACAGCTTATAACTTAATCCTATGTATATTATTAGTGATGATGTTTTTTTTTATTTCGTACTTTCCGCATTATCTTTTTATATTATATTTCTGTCTATCAGGAATTATTTTACAACCCGTAATAATATTTAACAAATGTTCCGCAACTTGGGTAGATTTTATTTCTATTTCGTTTATTTTCTTTTATATGTGACATCCTCCAAAGGGGTGTTACAGAATCAATATTAATCGATAGTGCAGAGTTCTTACCAGCCGACTCCTTTTGAACTTTACCTTAGATGCAATTAATGGGAGTATAAAGATTCGATGTTGGTGAAGACTTATCAAAGACATTAATAATCACTTGATCTCCATCCACCCTCAAAATAAGCTCTCCCCTAGGTACATCTATCAATGCTCCTGAACTGGGTAGGAATCATCTTCCAAGAATTAACAAGATATCAGCATCCTCGTCCATATCTAAAATCACAAAGTCAACTGGAAAGAAGAATTTGTCAACCTTCACTAGCACATCTTCCACAATACTATATGGATGTTTGACAAATCGATTTGCTAATTAAAGAGAAATCATAGTAGGCTTAACCTCTCCAATTTCAAGCTTGCGAAGGATGGGCAATAGCATCTAATTAATGCTAGCTCCTAGATCACATAGATCTTTATCAACATTCAACTTTCCAATGGTACAAGGGATGTTAAAACTTCCAAGATCCCTTAACTTGGGTGGTAGTTTCCTATAGATAATGGCACTGCACTATTCAGTAAGTGCTACTGTCTCATTGTCTTCCAATTTTCTCTTCTTAGACAACAAGTCCTTCATGAATCTAGCATAAGAAGGCATCTGCTCAAGTGCCTCAGCAAATGAAATATTTTTCTTTAATTTCTTAAACACATCTAGGAACTTCGAGAATTTCTTTCTTGCTTCTCCTGAGTGTCTTTCTTCAACCGCTGAGGGAAGGGAAGCCTAGCATACAAAGAAGGAGCAATAGATTTGTTCTGCTCACGTTCCTTCTTTTTTCTTCGCTACTTTGGTTGCTCCTCTTTAGCTTTTTCCTTCCTGATCTCATCTCCCTCATTGTCAGCTTGCATTGAGACATCTTGAAGTGAAGCATCTTCAATGAGGATATCATCTTTTCCTTTTTCAACTCCTAAAGAACTAGGTGCTACTTTCATGTTTTCTTCCAACTGCTTACTACTTCTCAAAGTGATTGCATGACATTGCTCTTTGAATTTAATCACTGTATCACTTGGTTAGGTGCCTGGAGGTCTTTCGGAGAGTTATTTTGCTATTTGACCCACTTGATTCTCTAAACATTGAATAACTGCTCCTTGATTCTGAAAATTAGCCCGTGTTTCCTCCACAAAAGTGGAAGTCTATTGCATAAAAGCAGAGGTCTGTATAAAAAGTTTCTCAAGTACAATCTCGAGAGGAGACTTCTTCTCTAGTTGAGGATTCAATGGTACCATTTGATTGCTCCAAGAGAAATTAGGGTGATTCCTCCACCCAGGATTATATGTATTTGAAAATGGAGTACCTTGGGGTCTTGAAGGATTTCCCATATAATTGACCTGTTCTGGAGAAATGAAACTAGAGTTGCTTGCCTCACATCCACCATTAGTATGATTACCTCCACAGAAGTCACAAATTAACACTTGGTGGTTCACTGAATTCACCTGCATATTCTCAACTTGTTTGGTGAGGTTGGCTAATAGCTGCGAAATACTTTTATTCTGAGCAAGTAAGGCATCGAGAGTACCAAGTTCCATAACTCTCTGTTTGATCACTGCTCTTCTACTAGGCAACTAATATTCGTTAGTGGCCATAATCTCAAATAATTCATGCGCCTCTTCAAGAGTTTTTGTGTTCAAAGACCCACCTGCAGATGCATCCACCATTAGTCTTGTGGAATGATTCAAACCATTATAAAAGATCTTCACTTGCTGCCAAACTTTGAAAGCATGATGAGGACATTTTCTAAGCAACTCCTTAAATATTTCCCACACTTCATAGAGAGATTCTCCTTGATTTTGAGTAAAGCAAGCAATTTTACACCTTATTTTCATAAACATTGATGGGGGAAATACCGAGTGAGGAACTTACTAACCAGATCATCCTAAGTGGAGATGTTTCCTTGAGGTTGGGCTTGTTGCTAGCTCTTAGCTTTATCTCTCAAAGAAAATGGAAAAAGTTATAATTGTATGGCACTATCACTAGCTCCATTATATTTGATGGTATCATAGAGTTGCAAGAAATTAGCAATGTGCAAGTTTGGATCTTTTGCCAGACCTCCCCCAAACTGATTCTATTGCACCAGCTATAGAAAAGCTGGTTTAACCTCAAAATGTTAGCCAAGTGGCTTCCAATACTCAAAAGGGAGGTGAATTGAGTATTAAAAACTTTTCGCAAAAACGTAAACAAATTAAATATGCTAAAATAAAATATTGAAACAACATGAAATAAAGGAAGAGAAGAAGAACAACCAATAAATAAATTACAAGAGATATTAAATTGAATGCAGATAAATAAAAGATTAAGGATAAGAAGAACATGCACGATATTTATCTGGTTTGACTACCAACCACTTGTGGCCTACGTCCAGTCCTCGAAACACAATTCGAAATTTTTTACTATTCAATACAAGCTTAAAACAGGTGCTAGCAACCTTTACAAACCTGAGCGCTCCTCACACCTCGGGATACCTCACCCTTGTGCTTGAGCCTCGACAAATACCTCACCCTTGCAATTTCATTAAGGGATACCTCACCGTTTTACTGAGGGATACCTCACCCTCACAAATTCACTAAGGGATACCTCACCCTTTTACAAAGAAGAAGAATATAGATGAAGAGAAACTCTCACAAAGAGTAAGTAATACAATTTGAAGTGCTAAGAAGCTCTTCAAGGATATCTCAAAGTTTTGGCAAAAAGAGCACAGGAAATAGTAAAAAATATGAAATACGAATCAAAGTATAAAAGAATTATTTTAGATAGTTGGGTGTGTATAAAAGATGACCCAAAAACATGTATTTATAGTGTTCTTGAGAAAATAGTTGTTGGGTATCATTTAATATCGCATTAAAGGCATAGAAAACTAGTCGTTGTGTGTTTTTGGCCATGTTTATTCGAATAACACATTTGGTATTCGAATAGATCCTCAAAAACATGTTCTGGAACATTTTCTGGGTTGTGTTATTCTAATAACCCTTTAGTTATTCGAATAGATCTTTAAAAACCCATTCTAGAAGATTTTATGGGGTGTGTTATTTGAATAACTACGGTTATTCGAATACACCACTCTGATTTTGAAATCTAACTTTAAATGGTCATAACTTCTTCATTTCTTATCTGTTTAAAGCAAATGACCAGTCATTAGAAAGATATTTGAGTCTATTTTCAAATGAAATAAGTTTCAAAACAAAAACAAATTATTTTGAAAGTTATGATCAAAAGAGTAACCAAAGGTCAATTTTTCAAAACTCAAACTTGGCTATTTTTCATAAATTTGAACTACCACCATAACTAGCCTTTCAAAACTTGTTTGTTGGGTATTTTAGCATGTGAAAACAATTTTTAAATATTTGAAAGCATATTTGAGATATCTAGAAGGCTTCTTACAAAAAGACCTTAGTCCTATAAGCTATACCATTTAATCTTCCTTAGTCTTTGACATGATTTTGTTGTTATCAAAACCTTCTTCTCCTTGAGTTGAGCATAATTGAGATCTTTGCTTTCTTGTTGCAATGCTCACTCTTGGTACTTGGATTATCCATCATCTTCATCATGTTTGTTATCATCTAAACTATTTTCCATGTTAGCCAGTCAATTATTACATTCTCCCCCTTTTTGATGATGACAAACTAACATTTGAGAAAATAATTAGTTCAGATAAATTAGTATTCACAAAGTTAATATGAGAAACTTACTCCCCCTCTTTTTCGTAAAAGGTGATTTATATCAAAGATGTGCATAGCAGCTCCTCCTTACTTTTGGAATCCAATTTCCATTTTTGTCTTACCTGACTTTTACTTTTTCTCCCCTTTTTGTCATGATAAAAAAGATGGGGCAAAATGAAGCATAGAGTTAAAGTAATATGATATATATTCAAGTTTAACATTTGCATATCCTCAAGTTGAATGAACTTTTTCCATTTAAATGTGTGCTTGAGGTAGTTATCTCCCTATAACAAAATTCAAAGTACTTTCTTTGGTATCCATTAATTTTTGGATCCATAAAAGTTAGCCAAACTCATAAGCAAGTAAGCATTCAAAATAATAAGGCAAAATAACAAATGATTTCACAAGGGCAAAAAATATTTCATTGATTAATTTGGCCAAGTAACCACTTGTTTGATACCACTTGTTACCACGTTCATATATTTATCAAAACAATAGTCAAGTACATTAAGCATTTGCATTACAAAGAATTTAACATATGAAAGAAAATTCTTGAGAAAATGAAGGGGCAAGAGCAAGCTAAAGCAAAAGCAAGAAATATGCATTTAAGTGCGTCATGTGATTTTTATTTAAGGCATAAATTTAGGCTCAAAAGAAATAAGATGTATTTCATCAAAAACATGTCATTCATAGAGTCAAATACATTTACATTTGCATTTGCATCAGAAAAGACAAAAACAGAATAGAGATCAGGCTGTAAGCTTGGTTTTCTGCCAAGGGTTATTCGAATACCTCATCTTGTATTCGAATACCTACCACAGAATTACAAATTCCAGAACGAGCATGTATTCGAATATTTAGCCAGATTTAGATAAAAGCTCCTGTGAAGGCTTTATTCGAATAGGCTAGGTATTATTCGAATAACACAGATATAAAATATAAGAACTGTGGTTGCTGGTACGCAGTTTATTCGAATAAATTGAGTTCTATTCGAATAGAACTATTATGTAACTCAATTTTTAGAGCAGCTGATTTGTGTTTATTCGGATAACCATAGGTTTATTCGAATAAACCTATCTGAAATACATCACTAAGCACGTTCAGGGAAGGAATTTAAGAAAGAAAAACTTACCCAAATATATTGTACTTACATGATACATTATGGGATATTTTTATCCAAAGACTGCAAGTCCAAGCTCCATGAAAAACAAGGAGGAGAGCTTGGAATTATTTTTAGTTTTGTGCTTGTTTTAGTCACTTTCAAAATGCCAAAGTCCACTCTTGGCCTTCAAGCACACCTACAACACACTTCAAATTTTGACTTTTGGTACCCAAATTTTCTTGAGTCCTTATATGTTAGTTTTGGGTAAAGTACCCTTAGGAATCCATACCATTTTAGTTCCAATTTTTGTGTTAATGTTTTTCCTTGCATTGCATGTTGATGCACTATGTCCTTTCTTTCCACAATAGAAACATTTAATAAAAGGACCATATGAAGTACTATTAACAAAGAAATTTTTATAAAATTTTTGTTGATTTTTCAGATTATAGCCTATTCCAGCTTTTTGAAAAACAACTCTTTGTTTTCCTAATAAAATATTTAAATTATCCCTTCCATGGGTAAATTTAGAAAGAGTGTTCTTTAAATCTTCAATTTCTTTTTCAAGCAAATGACATGAAGAACAAGATGAAGATATAGAAGCATATAAAAAATGAGTTGTGCATGCATCAATAATTCCCAAAGTTTCATTTTCAATTTTTAATTCTTTAATTTCTTTATTTAAAATAAGAATTTGATTTTCTAGAGAAGAAATTGTTTTCTTAGAGGAATAGATTAATTTTGTAAGCCTTATTGATTCGTCATGCAATTTTTCGAAAGCATCTTGAAGTTTATCATAAGAAGGAGATAAATCAAAGTTAGAAATTACCTCATTGTTGCTTTCTTCTTCTTCTTCTTCTCCTTTGGCCATAATACATAGATGGGCTTCTTCGTTATCTGAACTATTAGTTGAGTCCATGTCATTGTCATCCCATGCTATGTAGGCTCTTCTTCCCTTTCTTTCCTTGAAGGGTTTCTTTTCAAATTTCTCCATTTTCTTTTCAAAAATTGGGCACTCCATCTTCATGTGTCCAAATTTACCACACTCGTAGCAAGTTGGAATTGATGACGCTTTTCTTTGAATTTCCTTTTTCCTGAGAAATTTTCTAAATTTTCTTACCAAAAGGCTGAGGTTTTCTTCATTTAGTTTTGTGCCTTCTCCATCATCATTATCACCATCACCATCATTAGTTGAGGAAATGACTTTGAGTATAATTCCTTTATTTTTTTTCTTATCATTTTCTTCACTTTGATTGAGTCTATTTAACTCCAATTCATGCTCTTGAAGTTTTCCAAAAAGAGTCGCAAGAGTCATAGTTGCCAAATTTCTTGACTCTGAAATAACTGTCACCTTAGGCTTTCAAATCCTGCTCAAACATCTCAACACTTTATTAATCAAATCTTCGTTAGAGAAATTCTTTCCTAATGATGCAAGATGATTTACAATATGGGTGAACCTCTTTTGTATTTCTTGAATGCTTTCTCCTTGGTTCATTGTAAATAATTTATATTCATGAGTAAGAGAATTAATTCTCGACCTATTAACTTCACTAGTACCCTCATGGGTAACTTGTAAAGTGTCCCACATTTCTTTAGCAGTTTTGCAATTTGAAATTCTAAAAAATTCATCATACCCCAATGCAGTAGTAATGATGTTTTTGGCTATCAAGTTATGTTGAACTTTTCTTTTATCCTCATTAGTCCATTCACTTCTTTGTTTTTCAATCTTTATACTATTGACCTCTCACGTAGGTATAAATATGCCATTTTCGACAGCATCCCACACATCTAGATCAATAGCTTCGATGAAAATTTTCATTCTTTCCTTCCAATATGCATAACCATCCCCATTGAAAAAGGGTGGTCAGTTTATGGAAGTTCCTTCTGAAAAACCATTTGATGAAGTCATGTACTCTTGAAGCGGCTAAGCTCTTTATACAAGAGTCTAGCTCTGATACCACTTGTTACCCAAGTGGCTTCCAATACTCAAGAGGGGGGTGAATTGAGTATTAAAAACTTTTCGCAAAAGCGTAAACAAATTAAATATGTTAAAATAAAATATTAACACAGCGTGAAATAAAGGAAGAGAAGAAGAACAACCAATAAATAAATTACAAGAGATATTAAATTGAATGCAGATAAATAAAAGATTAAGGATAAGAAGAACATGCACGATATTTATCCTGGTTCAACCACTAACCACTTGTAGCCTACGTCTAATCCTCGAAACACAATTTGAGATTTTTTACTATTCAATACAAGCTTAAAATAGGTACTTGCAACCTTTACAAACCTGAATGCTTTTCACACCTCGGGATACCTCACCCTTGCAATTTCACTAAGGGATAACACATTTGGTATTCGAATAGATCCTCAAAAACATGTTCTGGAACGTTTTCTGGGTTGTGTTATTCGAATAACTCTTTGGTTATTTCAATAGATCTTTAAAAACATGTTCTGGAAGATTTTATGGGGTGTGTTATTTGAATAACTATGTGGTTATTCTAATACACCACTCTGATTTTGAAATCTAACTTTAAATGGTCATTACTTCTTCATTTCTTATTCGTTTAAAGCAAATGACCAGTCATTGGAAAGATATTTGAGTCTATTTTCAAATGAAATAAGTTTCAACATAAAACTCAAATTATTTTGAATGTTATGATCAAAAGAGTAACCAAAGGTCAATTTTTCAAAACTCAAACTTGGCTATTTTTCATAAATTTGAACTACCACCATAACTAGCCTTTCAAAACTTATTTGTTGGGTATTTTAGCTTGTGAAAACAATTTTTAAATATTTGAAAACATATTTGAGATATCCAGAAGGCTTCTTACAAAAAGACCCTAAGTTCTATAAGCTATACCATTTAATCTTCCTTTGGACTTGGTCTTTGACATGATTTTGTTGTTATCAAAACCTTCTTCTCCTTGAGTTGAGCATAATTAAGATCTTTACTTTCTTGTTGCAATGCTCACTCTTGGTACTTAGACTATCCATCATCTTCATCATGTTTGTTATCATCAAAACTATTTTCCATGTCAGCTAGCCAATTACACAAAATTATTAGCTTAGATAGCAGGTCGCACAATACTGGTTAAGACATTCTCAAAAAATAGAGTAGCATAATCAGCTAAAGTGCGTCTTCTCTATGCAATAGTATTTTCAGTCATCTTTTTTTCTTCAATTCTCTTTCCTTCTCTAATTGCTTTTCTGATTGCTCTTTCTATTCTTGTTATCTCTAGATCAAAGAGTAATTCTTCTAACTCCAAAGAACCTTGCATAAACAAACAAACAAACAAACAAACAAACAAACAAACAAACAAACAAACAAACAAACAAACAAACTAGAGTGAAGTAAAGAAAAGAAATTAAAAATAAAAAAAATGAATAAATTAAAAAGAAAATTAAATAAAGAAAAATAAAAATTAAATAAGAAAAATAATTATATATAAATAAAAGAAAATTTGAAGAAAATAAAAATAAACAAACAAACAAAAAATAAACAAAGAAAAAATAAATGCTTAAATTAGTGTTTTTTTAACTACTATTTAATATTAATACCAATAATCCCCGACAACAATACCAAAAACTTGATGTGAAAATTGGCAAGTGCACCGAATCGCAAAAGTATTAAAAAGTGAGTAAGAGTATCATCCCATGAGGATTAAGTTATCAATTACTAAATTCGTTGAAAGTGACACTATTCAAGCTAACAAAGAAAAAAGTTGTTGCAAATTAAATTAAAAAGGAATATAAGTAAACAAAACAATAAATCAAAGGGGTGAAAAACAATGGTATTAAAGCGTTAGGATTCAGACTTCACTTGAACTCTTTATATGCAAAATCAAATATTGGTTTAATCACGTTTTATTCTAATGATTCATGGTCAATTCTCAAAATTAATCGATATCCAATTCCTTGGTATATTAATCCTTTTATATTGTTTGAAATTAACTTAATTCCTTAGTCTAACCCCAAATAGAAAGGCATTATCAAGAACGAGAGAATTCAAATAAAGACCACATAATCCACAACGTTTATTCCTAGCGATTACAGAAATTATGGTGTTTCTCACAAGTCTAGATTCATGCAATTTTTCCCAAATCATACATTAACCCAAAATCATTCCCAAATTGGCCAAATTTAAAAAAGCATTAAGAAAAGAGATAAACACATAAATCATGAAATAAAAACATTGATTAAACCCATAAAAGAATTTACATTATCCAAGTATCAAGATCCATCATCACCATAACAAGGAAAAATTAGTTACACATGGAAAAAGAAGAATACAAATGGAAGAATATGACAAACTCCAATGTAGCAAGGCGGAAAGGTTGAAGAAAATTTGTAATCTTCAAGCCTAATTGCACCCACACCACTTTAGGGTTTGTGCCTCTTGACGATTGTTGCGTTCTGTCCAAGAATGTCTTCAATTTTGTGTAATTTTTCTTTAAATAGTGAATTAACGTGTTCAGTTATGCGTTCAACGCTCAAGAATTAGGTTTACAGCTCTCAAGCGCTGGCCCAATCTGAAAAAACATGGCTATATATGCTTTGCACGCTTAGACATTGGGTTTCTAGCGCTTCAGCATTGGCTTACTAATTGGAATTTTCTTGCATGCAACGTGCGCTCATGTGGTGATGGCCCAATGCTCAAGTTCTGGACTTCTGAATGGATTTTCTTCTTTTTTTTTTTTTGCTCTTCAAATGCCCAGTCTTTTCTATATACAATTACTTACAAAAAAAATACATAAAACACGTAATAAGAACAAAATGAAAAAATAATAAAAATAAAATAAACTTAACGACAAAACTCAATTAAACAAATTAAAGGAGAATAAAAAATCCAAAATTTGAACGGTAAAAATATGAATTTTTAATGGTTCATCACTTTATACGACCATATTATGAGCAAAATTTTGATATTTCTATGTCAAATTTTGTGACTTGAATTGTGCTAGAAAATCATGGTAAAGTGTTGCCTTTTTTGTGGCGAAATTATAAAGGCTTCTATGTTTGAATTGGAACTTTGAGCAATGATAAATGACAAGGGCATCATGCTGCCTTGTTTTTGGTTTTGATGTGGAAGATTTTAATGAGTGAGAGGCTTAAATGATGTTAAATGGTGTTGAATTTTCATGATAGAAGGCTACTCATTGGTGGCTAGAGTTTTGATATGTTTTGCATAAAAATGATGCTTGAATGGTGTTGAAAAGTCACAGAGTGGTGAACCTATCTTTAGAGGTTGAAGTGGTGGTTTATGAATTATTTCATGTTGGTTTATGAGTTATGAACCTAGAGAAGTCTATAGAGACCTTTGAGGCACAAAATGAGAAAATGAGTTTTAGGTTAATGTTTGATGCTTAAATCTTTACTTAGAGGAGTTAAGACTTATGTAGGAAGTTTATGACATGATTAGGGGTAATGATTTATGTTGGAAAACTTCTAGAAATGAAGTTGGAAGTGTTAGAAATTGGTCGGAGAAACAATTAAGAAAAAAATAGATTTTGCAGCAAATGATTATGCAGAAATCTCACTTGATATCTTGTGATGTTTGTTGTATAACTTGAGCTACTGACATCGAAATAACTTGCTTTTTGTTGAATTTGAAATCTAAGACATAAGGCTTCATGTAGTAAAAAATTTAGAATTTTTGAATAACCCAATTTGTCCTAGTTTTGATCTGAACCCAAGATAAATTTTGCATAAAAAGCAATCTGGCACCTATTAAACTAGATTGCATAATTTCCTATTCTGAAGTCATATTTAGATGAGACCAGTGGAATTTTAAAGCTAACATATAAGTCTATTTTACTATAAAATTTTAGAATGTTTGCCCTCATCGTTTGTTCCTAGTTTCATTTTAAAGTCAGGTCATTTTCAGATAAAACAGAGAATGCCCTATTTTAACTTCTGCATAATGTAGCATAACTTTGGCTACACTTAATCGAATGAAGTGAGATTTATGGCATTTGAAAGATATGAGGGGAGGCTATTTAACTGTAAAATTTCAAAATCTTTGAAGTTAGGATGCACATTTGGTGTATTCATGAAAATCAACCTTTTTAGGCAAAAATTGAGGCATTTTTGTGATCGTTTGAACCCTAGAAACTTTAGTACCTTATTTAATAGTTAAAGTTGAGTTATAAAAGTGTAATATAAATGTGTTTTCGCCTCTATGGGTTAAACTTGAATTAAATGCTCCTTTATGGAGTATTGAAATGAAATGAATGCATGACATTTGATACATAAATATGATGAATTGAATTACTTATGATATGAATCATTACTTTGTATATAATGAATGATATATGTATGAATGATGTTGTATAGCATATTGATATATGCCTGTTAGTGAATAAGATTGACAAGCATAGTATTGGGAAGCAAAGTAAAGGAAAGATAAGGGTAGACTGAGGTTGAGTGAGTCACTCCCTCTCTACAATGTATACGTATGAATGAAAAACTTCATAGAAAATATTGTGCTTCCCTATTATGCAAAGAGAACTTGATTATGTGAAAAGTATATGAAGTAATAATTTTATGAACAACTATGAATGTTTTGTTTTCAAACTTGTTACTTGTTATTTCCTTATATGAATGACCCTATGGGTTGAGCCAAAGGTGGTCCTAGTGCTAGGGTTATGGGTTTTCATACCTAGTATGGAGGAAAGGTAAATGATAACCTCACTATTGTAGGGCAAGATTGACCACTCATACTAAGGTAGTGTAAGGAGGTCAAGAAACAAAGGTCTTCCTACCCCTTCCTACTTGAGGATATACAAGGATCAAAATGACTTCCTGGAACAAAAGTCTTCTAGAAGAAAGGGATCCTTAGAAATATGCAAGTAACATGTGTTTTTCATATAATGGTTTTAAAAGTAACTTTGCATGTTTTGGTTTTCACACTTGATGTTTGTTATTTCCATGTATTTGGATTAAACCAAAGGTGCTTCCAATGCCAGGGTATGATATTAAGGGAGGTTAAGGAATAAAGGTTGTCCTAATACGTCATTTTACCTAGAGGAAATACATGGGGCAAAGGTTGTCCTGGGAATATGCAAGTATCATGAGTTTTTCTAAAACAAAATACTTTTACTAACATTCCATAAGCATACATTAGGGCATCCAGTAGGCATAATCATACATCATAATGCATTGCATAAAATGACAATTGTATAAGCAATTATCTTATTTTTAGAATTAAAGTAATAAGGACCAAGGTGGAAGCTTAACTTGAAAGTATTCAGAAGAAATGAAATATGATTATAGACAAAGTGTGTAATTTATGAAGTAAGAGATATGAAGAGTATCACATTAGTATATGGAACTTGAAGCATAAAGAATTATTAGTAGGTGATGAACGTTTAAAAATTTATATTTTTATGGTTCAAATTCAGAGTTTTTCGTTCTCTTTTAATCTATTTAATTGAGTTTTGTCCTTAATTTTATTATGTTTTTATTCTTTTAAATTATATTCTTATTATGTGTTTTTATGTGTTTTTGATAGGTAAGCACATATAGATGAAGATTGGACTTGATCGCAAAGAAGAAATGTTGAAAAAAGCTCTCTGGTCACTCAGCGCTTGAGCGCTAGCAAAGCAAAACGTGGGGATTCTCTCTAGTATCCCAGCACTCATGTGTTGGGAGTTTAGCACTCAAGCGTGCAACAGGTAGATTGAAGATGCTCTCTGGTAGCCCAACGCTCAAGTTCTAGGAAGTCAGCGCTCAGACGCATGCATTGGGTGAAAATTGTTATCTGGTGTTTCAGTGCTTAGGAGCTGGGAAACAAGCGCTCAGGCACTGGACGCATAATAGCATGTGGATTTTTTATTATAAATAGAAAGTTATGCCAAATTCAACACATTCTGACATAGAACTCAGCAACCGTTAAAGAGAGAAGCAATGACACAAATGCTAGTCTGGTGTGGGCGCATTTAGGAGGAAGATTAGAAATTTTCTTCATCCTTTCCACTTGAATTCTATGGAGTTTGTCAATTTCTTCTCTTTGTTTTATTCTTTATCCATATATAACTAACTTCCCTTCGTTAAGGGGATGATGGATCTTTTTCTTTGATGGTGTGAGTTATTTTATGGGTTTAATTTAAGTTTTTATTTTATGATTTATGTGTTTATCTCTATTTATAATGCTTTGTCGAACCTGATCAATTTAGGAATGATCTTTGGGTTTATGTATGGTTTCGAAAAATTTGCATGAACTTAAAACACGTGATAAATACCACAATTTTTGTAATCGCTAGGAATAGACGTTGTAGGTTTTGTGATCTTCTATTAATTCTCTTGTTTTTGTTAAAGCCTTCTCTATTTGGGTTAGACTAAGGGATTGGTTAATTCTAAATAATGTGAAGATGATTGATATACCAAGAAATTGAATATTGATTAAATTTTAGAATTGATCTTAAATCATGAAATAGAACTTAATTAAATTACTATTTTAATTTGCATCCAAAGAGTTCAAGTGAAGTCTGAACCCTAACACTTTCTCATTATTATTTCCAACTCTTGTTTAATTGCCTTAATTTACTTTGTTTAATTTTAATTACTTTCTTATAATTGTGGTTATTCTTACTTTTGTCAACTCTCACCTTTTGGGTAGCCTAGATAGTGTTAGTTTAATGAACTTGGTAATTGACAATATAATTCTCGTGGGATGATACTCTTTTCACTACTTTATTACTTTTTGCGATTCGGTGCACTTGTTGAATTTCACATCAAGTTTTTGGTGTCGTTACCGAGGATTATTAATTGTCAATATTAAGTAGTAGTTAAAAGAGAACTAATTTAGGCATAGTTTATTTTGTTTATTTTTCTTTTTCTTTTTTCTTTTTCTTTTATTTTCTTTATTCGTATCTCACTTTTGGTTATTTTGTTTGCTTATGCAAGGTACTGAGAATCTGGAACAACTACTTTTTGATCTAAAAATTGAACAGATAGCTAGAGCAAACATATGAGCAACAAGAGCAAGGAAAATACTTGAAGAAGAGATAATGGCTAAAACTCCTGAAGGAAGAAGATGCATTATGGCTGACTATGCCACTCCTTCTTCTGAAAGTGTCTCAACTAGTATTGTGCAACCTACTATCCAAGCAAATAATTTTGAGATTAAACCAGTGTTGCTACAGTTGGTACAATAGAATCAGTTTGGGGGAGGTCAGGTAGAAGATCACAACTTACACTTTGCTAATTTTTTGCAACTCTGTGATACTATCAAATATAATGGAGCTAGTGATGATGTCATATGATTAAGACTTTTTCCATTTTCTTTGAGAGATAAAGCTAAGAGTTGGCTACAAGCCCAGCCTCAAGGAAGTATCTCTACTTAGGATGATCTGGTTACTAAGTTCCTGACTCGTTATTTCCCTCCATCAATGTTTGTGAAGATAAGGAGTGAGATTGCGTGCTTTACTCAAAATCAAGGAGAATCTCTCTATGAAGCATGGGAAAAGTTTAAGAAACTACTAAGAAAATGTCCTCATCATGCCTTCAAAATTTGGTAGCAGGTACAAATCTTTTATAATGGGTTGAGTCATTCTACTAGAGTATGGTTGATGCATCTGCAAATGGGTCTATAAACACAAAAACTCTAGAGGAAACTTAAGAATTGTTCAAAACCATGGCCATTAATGAATACCAGGTCCCTAGTGGAAGATCTATAGTTAATAGTGAGTATTGGAGGTTGGCATTGTTGATGCGTTACTTGCATAGAATAAGACTATGATGCAACACATTGTCAACCTCACTAAGCAAGTTAGTACTTTGCAGGTAAATTCAGTCAATCACAAAGGCCTGACTTGCGATTTCTGTGGAGGCAACCATGTTACTGGTCAATGTGAGGCAGGGAATCCAGGTGTTATTGTTCTAGAGCAACTCAACTATATGGGAAATCCTTCAAGGCCACAAGGTAACCTGTACTCTAATATTTACAATCCAGGTTGGAGGAACCATCCCTATTTCTCTTGGAAGAGTCAGGTTGTACCATTGAATGCTCAGCCTAAGCAGAAGTCTCCTCTTGAGATTGCAATAGAGAAACTTTCTCTACAGACCATTGTTTTTGTGCGACAAACTTCCACTTTTATGGAGGAAACAAGGACTAATTACAAGAATCAAGAGGCTACTATTAGAAATCTTGAAAATCAGGTGGGGCAAATAGCGAAATAGCTTCAAGAGAGACCTCCAAGCAGTTTGCCCAGCGATACTTGTGACACCCGGGGCCGACGAGGGCGGGGAGTGGTCGCCGGTACTAACAAAAAGCATCAATAAGAGGCTCCTGGCAGGCTCCTAGGTGAAGGGTCCCATGAATGAACTGAATACACACCAAAATGAGAGGGATTTAGAGATTGTGCAAGTATGGGACTGCATAGTTGAGGATGACTTAAAGGAATTGATTAGCAGTAACCATATCAACAAGATGCATCTTCTTTTCGGGAACCTAGAATATAAGAACTCCATGGTTAAGCATGCTTGACCTGGAGCAATTATGGGATGGGTGACCTCTTGGAAAGTTTCCTAGGATGCGTGTGAGTGAAGACAAAGCACGCTAAAAAGACTCGTGTTGGTTTGTGGAGACAACTCTTCAATTTTGTAGGCAGTCCCGGGACGTTACAAATGGTATCAGAGACAGGACCTTTCCCAGTACGGTATGGTTCCGGGATGAACCAGGTAGAAACTAGTGGGCATGTGACACCTAGGGCCGACGAAGGCGGGGAGTGGTTGCTGGTGCTAAGAGAAAGCATCAATGTCTGGCTCTTGGCTGGTTTCTAGGCGAAGGGTCCCACGAATGAACTGAATACGCACTAGAATGAGAGGAATTCAAAGACTGTGCAGGTGTGGGACTACATAGTTAAGGATGGTTTAAAGGAATTGATTAGCAGTAACCATATCAACAAGATGCATCTTTTCTTCGAGAACCTAGAACATAAGAACTCCATGGTTAAGTGTGCTTGACCTGGAGCAATTGTGGGATGGGTGACCTCCTGGGAAGTTTCCTAGGATGCGTGTAAGTGAGGACAAAGCACACTAAAAAGACCCGTATTGGTTTGTGGAGACAGCTCATCAATCCTGCAGGCAGTCTTGGGACGTTACAATACTTTGGTTAATCCAAAGGAGCAGTGTAAGGTGATCACCCTGAGAAGTGGTAAGACTTTATAGGAACACAAGAAAGAAACAGTTGGTTTTTCATGAAATTAAAAAGAAATAAATGAGGTTCCAATTGAAGATATCTTGTCTCAAGATGAAAATAAAGATGTTAAAAAGGAACAACCGAGAATGTCGAGAAAGAAGAAAGACTTAGAGCTGAAGAAAACAATTGATCCTTCATTGTATGCTAAACTTCCATTCCCTCAAAGATTAAAGAAGGAGAATCAAGAGAGACAATTCTCCAAGTTTTTAGAAGTCTTCAAGAAGTTACAGATAAATATTCCTTTTGCTGAAGCACATGAGCAGATGCCCTCATATGCTAAATTCATGAAGGACTTTCTATCAAAGAAAAGGAAGTTGAAAGATGATGAGACAATGATGCTTACTGAAGAGTACAGCGTTAAAATTAAGATGAAACTGCCTCCTAAATTAACAGATCTAGGTAGTTTCACCATTCCTTACACTATCGGTAAACTTACTATTGAAAAAGTTCTTTGTGACCTTGGGGCTAGTATCAATCTTATGCCTATATCCATTATGCACAAGTTGGGAATTGAATCGGTGAAGACAACAATGATCTCTCTTCAACTAGTTGATCGATCTATCAAGCATCCTTATGGCATAGTTGAATATGTGTTAGTTAAGGTGGATAAATTCATCTTTCCAATTAATTTTGTAGTCTTTGATATAGAAGAAGATGCAGACATCCCTCTCATTCTAGGCAGGCCTTTCTTAACAACTAGAAGGGCATTGATTGATGTGCAACAAGGAGAGCTTATGTTGAGAGTGCATTGTAACACCCTTGTGGGGATGTCACATATATAAATAAAATAAAAGAAAGATAAATAAAATCTACTCAAGTTGTACAACTTTTGTAACATAATATTGCGAGTTGTAAAATTCTTCTTGTTAAACAGAATAGTATTAAATAAAATAAAGTGGAAACACAAAATAAACAAACCAACATCTCACATAATATACATATGGTATTAGTTATAAGTTATACAAATAATTTACAACTATAAGTATTTAAACTAAAACAGTAAACAAAGCAGTAAAAGGTCAATATATACAAACACAGACGCGCCCAAGTACACATCATGTATACCTAACCCTCTGAAGGATCACTCTCAGATGAAACTTCAGGTGATAGATATCTAGGATGCCTCGACCCTCTACAGACACGGGTCCGAGCAATCGATACGCTACTGATCTCGCTAGGCGCATCAAACATACCGCCCCAATGACACCTAAGAGATAGCGGCAACTCCACATGTAAGTACAACATAGTGGAAAAGATCAGCACTCCATCAAACTCCGTACGTATGCTCACAGTCAGACACCCTACGTACGTCACCGAATCACGATCCTCTCGCAGACACCAGGCTTCAGAGCCTCCGTGAAACTCAAGTTGCACGAATCCAAAGAATCCTGGTAGCGTCATATCCACACAATCAATCCAAAGGATATGGATGATCAGATGGTTCTTGATCGTAGAACTGATCTTCGGCTTGCTGCTCCTCCTCCTCTTCGGGATACTCACACTCAAGAGGTTGTTCCTCTTCCTCAAACTCTTTATCACATAATTTAAAATATACAAATAACACATACAAGAAAGAGGTAAGACAATCTAAATCATCACAAACATGGTAAATAAGAAAATGACAATACAATCAGATATACAGTTTATACAATATAGAATGTTATAACAACATAAACATAAATATGGTATAACACAGATATCATATAAGAATGAAATACAAAATAAATATATATAATATCACTGATAACTAGATAAAAAAAATGTCATCGATAACAAGATAATAATGTACAAGATAGATACATATGCAATATGACACGATCCTACTCCATGGAGCTAAACACATATAGACATCAGAGAGAATGACCCGCAAAATCTATTAGTATCACGGCTGCCCAACCAAACTATTCCGCGGTCTCACGTTGTGTCTATAGCCCACAGTCACATGGCGTGGTGTAGCACACTGTCTAACGTCGTGTCACTATAGGTAATGTACTACAAGATCTCGATTAAATATAGTGTGTGTCAAGTCCATTAGTGTGTTGCCAATTACCACAGCCCAGAGGAGCGACCAACTGTCCACATATGAGATACTGCACACTAACGTCTCCAAGTCTATAAAGAAAATGAACCACACTACGTTTATCGCACCGACAACACGATGTGATTCAACTCGTCAATCAATCCACCAAAAATTGGCATTAACTCAATGCATGATAGAAAAATTACTAGAATACCCTCAATGGTATATAAGATATGCATATTTACGCAAATGCCCTCAATGGCACAAAATCATGCCCTCATGGCAGAAACTCATGCCCTCATGGCAGAAACTCATGCCCTCATGGCAGAGAAAAAAATATACAGTAAGTCCCACCGGACAAATACTGTTTCACAATTTGTACGGGTTCACCACTTAGCTCGACAGTAAAAATCCACTGTTTTGTCAATCGCATAGAATTTTTATCGCGTTTTCACAATTTCATCATTTTTACAAACGTTTTTAAATCACGTAAATATATTTTACTGTTTTTAAAATCGCGTAGAGTTTTTAATACGTTTTCTCAATCGCGTAAGGTTTTTAAATTATTTTCTTGTCCGAATTCCTTAAAATTACTGTTTAAATAAATAGAAATAATATTTAGTACGTTTAAATTACGTAGAATATTTTTCATACCGTATACTGTCTTTTGGGCATCTTTTCTATCTTATTTGTCCGTTTTTACTAAAAATTGACAGTATTTTGTTTAGAAACTTATAATAATGGTTTCCTAACTTTTCTGTAAAAATTCCTTTTACTTAATTTTTAACCGTATAATTTAACTTTTGAAAACCACTAACATGCTTCAAAATATAATATGAGCTATATGTTAGAAATTTACAAAAGCTACTGTATTTTCTTCTAACAGTAAAATCATTAGTTTTAACTTCTTAAATTTAATTCTAATTAATTTATTTCTTCAAAACTCATTGTAGAAAAAATTCCTTTTAACATATATTGCTTCTTTTTAATTGAAAATGGTATGGAAATGATTTTAGAAATAAAAAATCCTTGGATTTGGCATGTTGGCCGAAATACTTAAAATTGCCATTTGATCTCTACATTCATTTTTCTTGCTCTAAACAATTTTGCATCTTGTTAGTTTTCCTAGGTTAATTAAATCACACTCTTAGAAAATTGATGAGAACATTTTGGTTCTCCTTTTTGGTTGAGGGCGTGAGCCTTGTTATTGTGTTCTTTGGAACACTCATGCAATCCTTGACATGTTGTTCACATCCTAATATTTATACATGCATCTACTAACACATACAATATTTCAAAGCTTGTAGACATGCAAATTAATACAAATCACAAATAGGAAAGCTAATAACAAACACACAAATGAATCCTTATGGATTCTACAATCACAAACAATTTCCATCTTCTTACCACCACCCAAGGATGATAAGATTAAGTCTTCCTCTTACCTTAAATGAAGACAAATACTCTTTCACTCCTTCCTAGGGTTTCGGTTTTCACCCTCCAAGATACCTATCAAGCTTAAACAAAATTCTACAAATTATAATCATGAAAGAGAGCTTAAACCATGGATCAATCATGGCTTAGAACTTTGAAAAAGAATTTAGAAATGAAAAACAAGAAATTTCACCTTCTAGGTAAAATCTCCCAAGTAGATTTTCAAGCTCCAAATGAGAGATTTTGTAAGAACTCTCAACTAGAGATGTTCTTAGAATTGTGTTTAGGTTTAGAAAAGTTGGTTGGATGAAATTTTGGGTGGATGGATGGTGAATATGGGTTCTTGGCCGAATGCTTCACAAGGAAACAACAATGGAGTCTTGTGTTTTTTTGGAAGAGAGAGAAGAGAGGAAATGCATGAAAATTAAGTGAAGAATGGCCTTGAATGAGTGAATGGCCGTAGACTTCAAATGGCAAGAGGTGTCCATTAGCTTGGCTCCATCCTAGCCTTAGAATTGATCAATGGTGAGGATTAAGACTTGATCACCAAGCTTTGCTCTCATTGGTTAATCCTAGCCTTGTCACTAACCTTGTCATCAAGCTTAGTCACTAATTAAGCTTAGTCACTAACCTAGTCACTAACCTAATCATTAGAAATCTGCTCTAGCTTAAAACATTAACTGCTTTGCTAAACGTGGGTCCCGCAAGACATTTCTCGAGTCCACTTTGTCATTTATTTATACTGACTAATAAAATAATATTATAATAATATAAAATTATTTTATTTTACAATTAAATCCTAAAAATTAAAAGATTACTAACCGTATCATTCAAAATTGGGTTTAGTAAGATCCCCCAGCTTCGAATAATTAAAATAAGATTTCCCCGGCCTGGAAAATATTATTTTCCTGTCCCGGAGCAAATCACACAAAAAGTCCAAATAAAATAACAGACAGTAATATAAAACAGTAATTCATACAGAAAAATAACAAACAGTACATTCGGGACACAACGGTAATTCACCCAAAAGTTTAGGGTGTTACATGCATGATGCGAAGGTTACATGCAGTATTCTTGATGCAATGAAACATCCTGTAGAGGAAGAACAATGCCTTAGAGTGGACATGATTGACTCATTAGTTGATAAAGCATTTAAGCAGAATATCCCAACATCTCCACTTGAATCAGTGTTGGTAAATTCTAAAGTTTTAGTGGAAGATGATGAAGAGACAACATCGGAGATATTGAAGTGCATAGAAAATTTAGAAGCTCAGCCAATCTTTTCTCGTTCTAACTTCCAGAAAGAATAGCTGAATAAGGAAGTTGGGGATAAATAGGAGCCACCCAAGCCAGAATTGAAGCAACTTCTTTCTAATCTCAAATATGTTTTTCTTAGTAGAACAGTACTTTTTGAGTGATTATAAATGTGGAGCTCAGTTCTGAAGAAGAAGAGAAGCTTTTGAGAGTTTTGAGAGAACATAAGTTAGCTATAGGGTGGACTATTGATGATCTTAAGGGCATCAGTTCTATTATTTGCATGCACAAGATCTTAATGAAGAATGACTACAAGCCAGTGGTGTAACCACAGAGAAGACTGAATCCCACAATGAAGAAAGTAGTAAGGAAGGAAGTGATGAAGCTTTATGACGCAAGTATTATTTATCCTATATCAGATAGCTCGTGGGCCAGTCCAGTTCAAGTTGTTCCAAAGAAAGGAGGGATAACAGTGATAGTCAGTGAAAAGAATGAACTCATCCCTACAAAGATAGTTATTGGATGGAGAATGTGCATTGACTACAGAAGGCTTAACAATATAATGAGGAAAGATCATTTCCCCCTCTCGTTTATTGATTAGATGGTAAAGAGACTAGCGGATCACACCTATTATTGTTTTCTAGATGGTTATTCTGGTTATAATCAGATCTTGGTGGCACCCGAGGAGTAGGAGAAGATAGCTTTTACTTGTCCATACAGAATCTTTGCATACTAGAGGATGCCTTTCAGATTATGCAATGCTCCTGCAACTTTTGAAGGTGTATGTTTTCCATTTTCTTTGATATGATTGAAAAGTTTGTTGAGATTTTTATGGATGATTTTTTTGTCTTTGGCTCTTCTTTTGATACTTGTCTTTCTAACCTTTTTTTGGTTTCGAAAAGATTCCAAGAAACTAACTTGGTTTTAAATTAGGAGAAATGTCATTTCATGGTGCAGGAAGGCATTGTCTTAGGTCATCGCATTTCTTCAAGGCGTACTGAGATTGATCGAGCAAAGTTGAGGTTATTGAGAAATCACCTCCTCCCATCAATGTTCAGGGAGTAAGAAGTTTCCTTGGGCATGATGGCTTTTACAGGAGATTCATAAAGGACTTTTCCAATATTATTAAGCCTTTATGCGAGTTGCTTGTTAAAGATGAACCTTTTATTTTCAATTATGATTATCTACATGCATTTAATATTTTGAAAGGTAAACTTGTTTATACTCTTGATTGGAATTTATCATTTAAGTTAATGTGTGATGCAAGTGATTTTGTTGCGGGTGCTATTTTGGGACAAAGAAAAGATAAAGTTTTGCATGTCATTTATTATGCTGGTAAAGTTTTGAATAAGGCACAACTTAACTATGCAACCACAGAAAAGGGTTACTTGTTGTAGTTTTTGCATTTAATAAATTTTGTTCTTATTTGGTTGGGTCAAAAGTTATTGTTAATACTGACCATGCAGCTTTGAAATATCTCTTGACTAAACAGGATGTAAAGCCTAGGCTCATCAGATGGATTCTACTTTTAAAGGAGTTTAATTTGGAGATTCAAGACAAGAAAGGAATACAAAATTTAGTAGCTAACCACTTGTCGAGGATCACTCATGAAAGAGATTCAAAAGAAGAACAAGTGCCTATTAAGGAAGAGTTTCCAAATGAACAACTTTTTGCTATACAAATATTTCCTTGGTTTGCAAATTTTGCAAATTACAAGGCAACTGGAATATTCCTATCAGATTTCACATGGCAACAACAGAATAAGTTTTTGCATGCTGTCAGGTATTATGTTTGGGACGAACTTTTTCTTTTTAAAATATATGTTGATGGCATATTAAGAAGGTGTGTGTCTAATGAAGAAGTGCTAAACATTCTGTGGCATTGTCATAGTTCTAATTATGGAGGTCATTTTGGAGGTGATAGAACTGCAGCGAAGGTAAAGATGCTCACAAATTTGTTGAAAACTGTGACAGGTGCTAGCGAGTAGGCAATATTTCTAGAAAACAGAGATGCCTCTCAACAATATCTTAGAAGTGGAGTGTTTGATGTATAGGGCATCGATTTCATGGGTCCTTTCTCTTCTTCACTCTCTAATCAATTTATTTTGGTGGCTATTGATTATGTCTCTAAATGGGTGGAGGTCATTGCCACATAAACTAATGATGCTAAGGTGGTTATCTGGTTCATTAAAAAGAACATTTTCACTAGATTTGGCATCCCTATGGCAATAATTAGTGATGGTGGGAAACATTTTTGTAATAGGCAGTTTGAGGCTATTCTAAGTAAATTTGGTGTTAAACATAAGATAGCCACTCCATATCATCCTTAGTTAAGTGGTCAAGTAGAAGTTTCTAATAAGGAATTAAAAAACATTTTAGAAAAGACTATTAATACTTCTAGGAAGGATTGGTCACTTAAGTTAGACAAAGCATTATGGCCTTATAGGACTGCATTTAAGACTCGCATTAGAATGTCCCCTTATAGGCTAGTCTTTGGTAAATCGTGTCATCTCCCTATGGAACTTGAACCTAAAGCATTTTGGGCAATTAAATTTCTAAATTTTGATGTGTAAGTTGCAGGTGAGAAAAGATTACTGCAAATAAATGAATTGGATGAGTTCAGACAAGAAGCCTATGAAAATGCTCGTCTATACAAAGAGAATACAAAGACGTGGCATGATAAAAAGATCACCTCAAGGCATTTTGAAGCAGGTCAACAAGTTCTTTTGTTTAATTCAAGGCTAAAATTATTTCCTGGTAAATTGAAATTTAGGTGGTCGGGCCCATTCCAAGTCAAAGAAGTTTGTCCTTTTGGAGCAATTGAAATCATAGAACCCCATTTAGGAAGAAGCTTCAAAGCCAATGGTCATAGATTGAAGCACTACTGGAGAGGCGAGTTTCATCGCAGAAGTATTTTCAAGCACTCAACCAACCTGATTGAGAATAGGCAACATCGAGCTAATGACGTTAAACAAGTGCTTTTGGGAGGCAACCTAAATTTCTTTATCATTTATTCTATTTATTGTTTTGTTTTATATTTTTTAATTTAATTGATTTTTTGTTGTTAATTTCTTTTCTATTTTATGAAGAAAAAAAAAGAAGAAAGGGGGGGCCAGCGCTCAAGCGCTGGTGACATAGTGCTCAAGCGCGCTCAGGCGCTGGATACTCAATG
Organism: Ormosia emarginata; assembly: GCA_029884605.1. Lineage (NCBI taxonomy): Eukaryota > Viridiplantae > Streptophyta > Magnoliopsida > Fabales > Fabaceae > Ormosia > Ormosia emarginata. Next base: position 15,644,455 of record JAQQTP010000074.1, on the reverse strand, counting down.
CCAAAGCATGCGAATAGCAGAGGGTCATTTAAGTGTTGTGCGTTCAGCGCTCAAGTGCCGAACATTCGCAGTTTCTAAATTCTCTCTCAAATCCTCCCAAAATCACTTCCCCAAGGCATTTTGTTTAATTTTTCTTCTTCATCTAGCATCATTCTTCTCATATTTGCTATTTGCACGCATTCAAAAGGGGAGATTTCTCACCATACACGTTCTTACATTGTGTGGTGTGTTCTCACTGTGAACCCACTCCTTTTTCTCACCTTCTTCCTTCAATTCTTCACCCATTTAGGTATGTTCATGCATCCCAAATCTTAATTTTGTGTTATGTGTCATTAATTTCATGGATTATGTAGATTTTGGTTTTAGGGTTCTTTGATTGGGGATAATTGGGGAAAATGTGAAATTGGACAAAATTGGGTTAATTTGCTGTTGCTAATTGATATAAACCTTGCATAATGGTTGATTGGAAGTGATGGGTAAGTGCAAGTGTTAGAATTATTGGTTTTTGATGGGGCATTTAGACTGATTATTATGCACAGTTGTTATGCTCATGTTTAGGCATTGTTGGATATGTGTTGAATGTTGGTGTATGCCCTAGTGGGCAATACATTTTGTTTGTATTTACATACATTATATTATGTTATTTTATATGAGGCATTTCATTTATTGTGTTCTTTTTGGTAGACATAATAAAGTCCTTAGAATAGTAAGTTTGATACCATAGGACATCAAGTGGATGACTTGATCGTGAGATCCTATTGGATAAAATACTATTCTTAAATGTCCCTAGTCAAGTATTATTGTTAATTAGGACAACAATAATGCATTGAGACTAGTATGTGCGTAGACTGATGACCATATCTCACGGGTCATGGATATGAGATATCAAGTCTACACATGGATACATATTAGAGTAATGATGTATTGGACAGACCCGCCATGAGAACGCTACGTGGATCGTTACGTGAGTGTCATAAGCGATTCTCATAGTGATAATGGTGTATGTGGTCCTTTGACCTGAAATCACTACGATTCCTACATGAGGAGTTGTGTGTTTTAATGCCATCAAACGTCATCTGTAACAAGATGATTATAAAGTTGGTTATTAGACATACCGCGATACATGTGGAGGGATGTGAATGACCTAAATGGGATTTGTCCCTCCTACATAACAGGAGTGATATCTTCGGGCCCCCTGATTGAGTGAGACTACGAAATGCATGGCCATGCTTAAATGAGTCAATATGAGATATTGATCTCATTTGTTATTACTATGTCTACTCGGGAATCAGGAAACTGAAGATTGAACTAAACAAGGGTGACACATTCCATGCCTTGTGTTCAATCTGGATATCTGGACAAAGGGACTAAACTACACGGAAACATTGGTCATGGATAGGTTATGTGAAATCACTGACTTTCTCATTACTTGGGTAGCAGTGATGTGTTGCTAGATACCGCTCACTGTTTGTAATATTAAAATGAGATTTTAATATTACTACCAATGTCATGAGAACCTGCAGGGTCGCACACTTAGAACAGATTAAATTGGAGTAATTAGAATCCAAGTTGGACTCGGATTCAATTGTGGGCCTAACTCATGACAGATGGGTTTAGGGTTGCACCACTTACCTTGTTACTGCTCACACTCACTTAAGGCAGCCTTTGTTATAAATAATACTGCTAAGGGGGCTGCTACTAGGTTACATCATAACCCTAGCCGCACCTACAGAAAGTGAGTGAGAGATAGTGAGGTCTTCTTCTCCTCTCTTCGCAGCAAGCACTACGAAACAGAGGCGTGACTCCTTTTTGCAAGTCTATTCGTGTGGATACCGCAGAGACATCGTTACTATTGCGGTGTTGGTGATTCACCTCGCTTGTGATTATCACGCTTCAAGAGGTAAATTTTTAAAAACTCGGATTATGGACTTTTTCGCATGGATCCTGTGAGGAAATTCTATTATTCCGCTGCGAGACTTTGAATCCGCAATTCCCAACAGTGATATCAGAGCCATTTGCGAAACCATGATTCGGTTTTCTGCTTTTCTTGTTATATGCGATAGCATGATTCGTTGCTTTCTTTTGATAAAAGATATGATCTTTATATGTTATTTCTGAAATCGAAATAATGATGTATGAAACCGTGTTCTGTTTTATTTGTTGTTTACGAAACCTGTTGATGTTTCTGAAACCATGAAGATGTTCATATGTTTTTGCGAAAACTATTTTGAAAGCTTTCTATTTCTGCATTTTTCTTGTATATATATATGTGTGTGATATGTATGAATGAAAATCGTTTTGAATGCTTTCTTTTTTTGTGTTTTTCTGGTATATACATATGTGATATGTATGATTCTGCGAAAACTGTTTTGAATGCTTTCTGTTTCTGCATATTTTCTGTATGAATGCGATATACACAGCAGCGCGACACAAGGTTTTGGAAACCTTGTTTCCGTTTTGTGGCGGCTATGAAGCTTCCTCATGACATGAAGTGTTCATGTCTTCACGCATTCTGGAAACCTTGTTTCTGGATAGGTGATGACGGCTGTGAGAAACCCCTGCGGCACATGAAGCGTTCATGTGTTTGCGGGCCTTAGGGTTCAAGTGTTGTTGCCCTAGCCGTCATAGAGGCAGAAGGGGTCCAACTCGAATTTTTGTTCAAGTAACCAGTGGTGGTATGTGAATGAAAAATTTTGAACCGGGCAGCGAGAACCCCGTCGGGGCGCTGCCCCGAACCCCGTTTCGTGGTGTGTGATATTCGAAAGTGCAATATTCAAATCTATTTTTATAATTCACAAAATAATAATGTGTTATTGCTTTGTGTTTATGTATTCTTAGAGATGCATGGTGCATGGTTATGGCCTTAGTCTTTATTTTATGCTATTTTGGTTATTTTAAATACGACCTGCGTGTCGTGCCTTTCTCTCTACATTCTGATTGTACATTCTCTTCTCATCTAACTCCCCTCGAATGTAAAAGAGGTTTCTATAATGTAATCTTCATGTGGAGACAAGGAGACGACATCAAGTGAGGACGTTGGTGGGAGACGCTTGGTGAAGCTGGCATTAATTAATGCTACTCTCTTAGAGGCCATAACCATGTCACATTTATTATATGCTTTATATGTATGAGATACATGGATGATATTTATGGTATGTCAAACAAGTTTAATAAATGGTGAGATCTAATAATAAAATTCCCTCAAAGAAAATATTAAGTCATTATGTGATGCCTTCCAATGGGTGGCACTCATCAAGACTAATATCGATTAAGCGTAGGTCTGCCAAAGCAGGGTGCCTTTATTTATATTAGTAAGATGCGATGGGATAAGAGTAATATCCAAATGCCAACCATTGGGTCTGACTTAACTAGGCCATTTCAATAGGATTGAAGGCTTAGAGGCATGAAGTTGGGCTTTAGTCCATTAGATGGATTAGAATAAGTGTTATTCACCCAACTATCCAAGAGTTGCATGTGATGTAATTGGAAAGAGTTTCCTACCTAAATAACTAAATTTTGGGCGATTAGCCAAAGCTGACTCAAAACCAGGTGAAATATGGATCTTGGCCCACTAGGAAATCTTTCAATGGGATTTTCTGAGTCAATGCTGAGGGTCGTTGATTTGAATAAAATAGTGGGAGGCGTATTTAATTAAAAGACCTTGTTAAATATGTTTATAGCATAATACTTATATTTTGCATATTTCTGTTGATAGATTACCATGGCAACAAACACTTCAAGTAACTTATCATTGCGATCGGTCCTTGAGAAGGACAAGTTGTCTGGGACAAATTTCCTAGACTGGTACAAGAACTTGAGGATTGTCCTCAAGCAAGAGAAAAAGCTGTATGTTTTAGAACAACCTATTCCTGAGCCACCTGCTGCTAATGCCCCTAGAGCTGAAAGAGATGCTTATAAGAAGCATCAAGATGATGCCTTGGACATTGGATGTCTAATGCTAGCCACCATGAACTCTAGCTCCAAAAGCAACACGAGAACATGGAAGCCTACGATATGATCGTACACCTCAAAAAGCTTTATCAAGAGCAGGCTAGACATGAGAGATATGAGGTCTCCAAAGCACTCTTTCAGTGTAAGCTGGTAGAGGGAAGCCCTGTTGGTACTCATGTACTCAAGATGATTGGGTACATTGAAAACCTTGAGAGACTCGATTTTCCTATGGGCCAAGAGTTGGCCACTGACTTAGTCCTGCAATCGTTGCCGGAGAGTTTTAGTCAATTTGTCATGAACTACAACATGAATGAAATTGACAAATCACTACCAGAGCTGCTAAGCATGTTGAGAACTGCTGAGCAGAATATAAACAAAGGCAAATGAAAGGCCATAATGATGGTCCATAAGAATAAGGGCAAGAAATAGCAGAAAAAGCCCCAGGACAAGTGGAAGGGTAAGGGCAAGGAAAAGTCCAAGCCTAGCACTTCTAGCTTGAAACCAGTGGGTGGAGTGGCTAAGGAAGGTACATGCTTCCACTGCGGTCAGACCGGACATTGGAAGAGGAACTGTGCCAAGTACCTAGAGGAGCTCAAGAAGAAGAAGGGAAGTGAGACTTCCACTTCAGGTATTTTTGTTATAGAAGTCAATTTATCTACTTTTGCATCATAGGTATTAGATACTGGATGTGGATCTCACATTTGTGTAAATGTGCAGGATCTAAAGAGCAGTAGACCATTGACTAAGGGCAAAGTCGACCTACGAGTGGGAAATGGAGCAAAGGTTGCTACACTAGCCATAGGGACTTATTTATTAGCTTTGCCAACTGGGCTTGTAATTGAATTGGATAATTGTTATTTTGTGCACCGCTATTAGCGGAATATCATTCTGTTTCTTGTTTGGACAAGAAGGGTTTTACTTTTATAATTAAGAACAAAAGTTGTTCTCTTTATTTGAATGATATTTTCTATGGTAGTGCACATTTGAGTAATGGACTTTATGTCTTTGATCTCGAAATGCCCATTTATAACGTAAATACAAAGAGGTTCAAGTCAAATGATATGAACCCGACTTATCTCTAGCATTGTCGTTTGGGCCATATAAATGAGAAACGCATTTCCAAACTCCATAAAGATGGATTCTTGGACTCGTTTGATTACGAATCATATAAGACATGTGAATCTTGTTTATTGGGAAAGATGACTAAGGCCCCATTCACTGGACAAGGTGAAAGGGCTAGTGATCTTTTAGGCCTCATACATAGTGATGTATGTGGGCCATTAAACACACTAGCTAGAGGCGGTTTTCAGTATTTCATTACATTTACTGATGATTTCAGTAGATATGGATTTGTATATCTTATGAAGCACAAATCAAAATCCTTTGAAAAGTTCAAAGAGTTCAAGAATGAAGTACAAAACCAACTTGGCAAGAGTATTAAAATCCTTCGATCAGATCGAAGAGGTGAATACTTAAGCCAACAATTTGATTATCATCTGAAAGAGTGTGGGATAATATCTCAATTCACTCCTCCTGGAACACCACAATGGAATGGTGTTTCTGAAAGGAGGAACCGGACCTTGTTGGACATGGTTCGATCTATGATGAGTCATGCAGACCTTCCAGGCTCCTTCTGGGTACATGCTCTGTTAACAGCAGCTTTCACACTTAACCGTGTTCCATCTAAGACGGTTCAACAGACACCATATGAGATGTGGACTGGGAGACGACCCAGTATGTCTTTTATAAAGATTTGGGGTTGCGAAGCTTATGTGAAACGTCAAGTTTCTGACAAGCTTGGCCCAAAATCAGATAAATGCTTCTTTGTGGGGTATCCCAAGGAAACCAAGGGATACTATTTCTATAATCCTACCAAGGGCAAAGTGTTTGTCGCACGGACTGCTGTATTCTTAGAAAAGGAGTTTATCTCCAAAGGAATCAGTGGGAGGAAAGTAGAACTTGAATAAATTCAATGTTCACAAAGTAGCAGCGAACCAATGGTGGAAATAGAGCAACCTCCACAAGTCGTTGTGGAACCACAATCTGCTCTAGTAGCACAAGACCCGCGTAGGTCTAACAGGATACGTCATCAACCAGAGAGATATGGATTTCTCATGACTCAGCAAGGTGACGTATTGCTCATGGATCAAGATGAGCCTGTGACTTACCAGGAAGCCATTATTGGCCCAGAATCTGAAAAATGGCTTGAGGCCATGAGATCTGAAATGGAATCCATGTATGCCAACCAGGTATGGACCTTGGTTGACCCACCTGAAGGGGTAAAACCCATTGGGTGCAAGTGGGTTTTTAAGAAGAAAACCGACATGGATGGTAATGTGCATACCTTTAAGGCGCGATTGGTGGCTAAAGGTTTCAAGCAAATTCATGGTGTAGACTATGATGAGACTTTTTCCCCAGTTGCGATGCTTAAATCTTTCAGATCTTGCTTGCTATTGCGATACCATGATTATGAAATCGGCAAATGGATGTCAAAACTGCTTTCCTTAATGGAAATCTTCTCGAGGATGTGTACATGACACAACCTGAGGGTTTTGCCACTTCACAGGATGCTACAAAGGTATACAAGTTGCAACGATCTATTTATGGATTGAAGCAAGCTTCCAGACGCTGGAATCTTCGTTTTGATGATACAATCAAATAGTTTGGTTTCATAAAAAAAGAAGAAGAATCTTGTGTCTACAAGAAGGTTAGTGGGAGCACAGTTGTCTTTCTAGTATTGTATGTAGATGACATACTACTAATTGGAAATGACATCCCTACCCTACAGTCTGTAAAGACTTGGTTAGGGAAGTGCTTTTCTATGAAGGACTTAGGCGAAGCCACCTGTGTATTAGGTATCAGGATCTATAGAGATAGGTCGCAGAGATTGCTTGGCCTAAGTCAGAGTACATACATAGACAAAGTGTTAAGACGATTTAACATGCATGAATCCAAGAAAGCACTCTTGCCTATGTCGCATGGTATAAGCCTATCTAAGGCTCAATCCCTTCCACCCGGGATGAGAGGGATCGCATGAGTAAGATTCCATATGCATCCGCAATTGGATCTATCATGTATGCCATGTTATGTACTCGACCGACATCTCGTATGCTTTGAGCATGACGAGGTGTACCGCCTCGATCCTGGTGAGAGTCACTAGAGTCTTTGTCAAGAACATCCTTAAGTACTTGAGAAGAACTAAGGATTCGTTTTTGGTATATGGAGCCGAGGAGGAACTAGTAGTAAAGGGTTACACCGATGCTAGCTTCCAAACCAATAAGGACGACTCCCGGATCGCAATCGGGTTTTGTTTATTGCCCGAATGGTGGGGCGTGAGTGGAAGAGTTCAAAGCGAGAGACATCGGCGATTCTACCACGTAGGCGAGTATATTGCTTTGCCTCCAATGCAGCAAAGGAGGCCATTTGGATTAGAAAGTTCATTATTGAGCTTGGTGTAGTTCCTAGCGTTGTGGACCCAGTGGACCTCTATTGTGATAATAATGGAGCCATTGCACAAGCTAAGAAGCCCAGATCTCACCAGCGATCCAAACATATACTTAGGCGCTTCCATCTCATTCGAGAAATCATCGATAGAGGAGATGTGAAGATATGCAGAGTACCAACAGATGATAACATTGTTGATCCACTGACGAAGCCTCTTGCGCAGCAGAAGCATAAGGGTCACACTAGGTCTTTAGGCATTAGAAATATGCCTGATTGGCTCTAGTGCAAGTGGGAGATTGTTGGTGTATGCCCTAGTGGCCAATACATTTTGTTTATATTTACATACATTATATTATGTTATTTTATATGAGGCATTTCATTTATTGTGTTCTTTTTGGTAGACATAATAAAGTCCTTAGAATAGTAAGTTTGATACCATAGGACATCAAGTGGATGACTTGATCGTGAGATCCTATTGGATAAAACACTATTCTTAAATATCCCTAGTCAAGTATTATTGTTAATTAGGACAACAATAATGCATTGAGACTAGTATGTGCGTAGACTGATGACCACATCTCACGGGTCATGGATATGAGATATCAAGTCTACACATGGGTACATATTAGAGTAATGATGTATTGGACAGACCCGCCATGAGAATGCTACGTGGATCGTTACGTGAGTGTCATAAGCGATTCTCATAGTGATAATGGTGTATGTGGTCCTTTGACCTGAAATCACTACGATTCCTACATGAGGAGTTGTGTGTTTTAATGCCATCAAATGTCATCTGTAACAAGATGATTATAAAGTTGGTTATTAGACATACCGCGATACATGTGGAGGGATGTGAGTGACCTAGATGGGATTTGTCCCTCCTACATAACAGGAGTGATATCTTCGGGCCCCCTGATTGAGTGAGACTACGAAATGCATGGTCATGCTTAAATGAGTCAATATGAGATATTGATCTCATTTGTTATTACTATGTCTACTCGGGAATCAGGAAACTGAAGATTGAACTAAACAAGGGTGACACATTCCATGCCTTGTGTTCAATCTGGATATCTGGACAAAGGGACTAAACTACACGGAAACATTGGTCACGGATAGGTTATGTCAAATCACTGACATTCTCATTACTTGGGTAGCAGTGATGTGTTGCTAGATACCGCTCACTGTTTGTAATATTAAAATGAGATTTTAATATTACTACCAACGTCATGAGAACCTGCAGGGTCGCACACTTAGAACAGATTAAATTGGAGTAATTAGAATCCAAGTTGGACTCGGATTCAATTGTGGGCCTAACTCATGACAGATGGGTTTAGGGTTGCACCACTTACCTTGCTACTGCTCACACTCACTTAAGGCAGCCTTTGTTATAAATAATACTGCTAAGGGGGCTGCTACTAGGTTATATCACAACCCTAGCCGCACCTACAGAAAGTGAGTGAGAGATAGTGAGGTCTTCTTCTCCTCTCTTCGCAGCTAGCACTACAAAACAGAGGCGTGACTCCTTTTTGCAAGTCTGTTCGTGTGGATACCGCAAAGACATCGTCACTATTACGGTGTTGGTGATTCACCTTGCTTGTGATTATCACGCTTCAAGAGGTAAATTTTTAAAAACTTGGATTATGGACTTTTTCGCATGGATCCTGTGAGGGAATTCTATTATTCCGCTGCGAGACTTTTGATCCGCAATTCCCAACATTGAATTGATGTTTTGATTGTTAAGGTAATAATAGATTGTTGTGCGGATTGATTGCTCAGTGAATTTGGGATTTTTTACTTGACTATGTTGATTGTTAATATTTGGGACTTTTGGCGAATTGAGTAATTAGAGAATCTCTTGTTGATGTTAGCAAAATTTGGTTTATTTGTGAATTGTGTCTTTGTTTGAACCCATTTTTTGTTTTGCCAATATGTTCAAATATTGCATAATTTTTCTTTGTCTTCATGCTCTGAATGATGATAAATATGGCATTCCATTTATTCTGATTGTTGAACATATCAAGTTCTGCGACCAACTGATTATGAGTTTGTTTTTTTTTAAAGTGCATTCTTTGAATTGTGAATTTTTTATGTGGGATACTTATTTGTTTCTCTTTGTTTGTGTCTTTTAGGAATTGTTAATGTCGCCAATTAAGAGAAGAAAATGTCCTACTAGAGAAGGCTCTAGTTCTTCATTTGATGCAAGTTGTTTCCGCTCTGAAAATCATGAAAAGAGGTTTACCAATGCATTGTTAAAAAGAAATTTTGTTCGGGAACACGGGCTTATTTTAAAAGAGAATGAATATACAGAAATTTGTTCATAAATTACAGACAAAGGTTGGCGCAAATTGTGCCAAATTCCAGACCCAGGATCACAAATGTTGGTCCAAGAATTCTACGTCAATGCTTTTGCTAACCCCACTGACGGGAACAGATATCACAACATGGTGTGGGGGACACCTATAGAGTTCAGTAAAGATATGCTGAACAATTACTTTGATTAAGAATATAAGTACCCAGGCCAGTGTGATTGTCATGCTTTATTGAGGGAAACCTTGGATGCAAACCTTGTACCCAGAGTGCTATGCAAGGAAGGTGCACAATGGGCATTGGACACCAAAACTAACCCAATTTTTTTTTAAGAAAGTTGATTTTAAACCAATCCCACAGGTTTGGTGCACTTTCGTTAAAGCAACATTCTTCCATGCTCCAACACTTCCGAAGTGCCAGTCAAGAGGGCCCTGCTTGTCTTTGCGATTTTATCTGGTAGTGTTATGGATATCGGAAGGGTCATCGCCTTTAATATATAAATGGAAGCTCAAGAAACTTCTAGTAGCTTGCCATACCCTTTGCTCATTTCAAGATTATGCTTTGAGAAGGGTATACAGATTACTAGTGATCAACTGATCCACCCTAGTCCTCTAATCACAACATCAGTTATTGAGGGTACTTTGAAGAGGATCAAATAGCTCAAGCAAACCCTACACCTCAAGGCCCAACAGTCAGGCCACCTTGTAAGGTGCTCACCCTGGCGTAAAGAATGGATAGAATGGAATATGTGTAGCACCAAAACCAAAGAAAATTTAACTATATCATCCAATCTCAACAAGGTTTGGAGCACATGTTGCGTAGCATGGCCAACCAGCAAAACTTGGATACTACAACTATGGGTGGACTTCCTCTAACCGATGAAGAGATCTTGGCAAATATCAATTTCAGTAAGGATGAGGAGGAGGAGAATGATGAAGATGAAGAGCAAGATTGATCTCCCGCCAAAACAATGAACTTTTCTTTACCCTCACTTTTATTCTTTTGTTTTTCTGTTCTTCATTGATAATTGCATTTGCTTGTGGTTTGAATAGTGAGGGCACTGTTTTTCTTTTAAAGTTTGGGGGGATAACTTCGTTATTTTTATTTTATTTCTCTTGTCTTTATTTTGTTATTTAATTAGGTTTTTTGGTTGAGTCTTTTTGCTATAACTAGGCATGCTGGTGTTTTGAATTGAGTATCCTATGATTGTTTAAACTGTGAATTGATTTCTTTTCTAGGATATCACATGAGAATCTAAGTAATGTATTGATCTTTATTGCTTTGATTATGCATGAGTGCTTCCCATCTTTATGATTGAATAGACCTTGGAAATATGATTGCATGTCAAGCTTAGAGAAAGTTTATAGGATTGCATTTGTATCGATGATTTGTATCTAGAAGATGTTAGATTCTCTCTTGAGGTAAAATCATAAATGATGTATGATCAAGGAAATGATAAGGGCCTTCTTTGAACCGTTTGAGTCTTTCAAGCTAACCTGTTAACACAGTATATCCCTAGGTCCCTATTTGTAGCCTTGCCTATGTTTGGCCTTATTTTCTTTTCTTTTACCCACATTTTCCTTTCCCATACCCATAAAAAATATCCTTTTTCTCACCCTTTGATGAATGCATGTCTTATATTGTTTTACTGTTCAAGCCTTAGTCCTTTTATACATAAGTTATTTGGGGAGCTTATGATTAAAAAAAAAAAAGAAAAGAGAAAAGAGAAAGTCCACCCAAAGTATTGCAAAGAAGTATGTTTGGACGTGGAAGTTTTTTTTTTTTAAAAAAGAGAAAAGGCAGAAAATGTTCAAGTCAAATTGATGAATTATGATGCTCCGTTGTGCACTTGTTTAATATTTTGAGGCTTGGATTGTGAAATATGCATGACCATGTATTTCAACCTTTGTTATATTTCTCTTACCCTTTTTCTTTCCTAAACCATACCCTTGGCCTTTCATTAGAAGCTTATAAAGACCCTATTGATCCCTAGTTTTGTGTTGTTTACATTAGTAGAGAGAGATATGAAAAATAACACTATGGATGCAAGTTTGATGTATATTTACATTTTTATAAACCTATTTGGGCTTGAACTTCATGGTGAATGGGTCTTTCATTCATGTTTATAGGAAGTCATTTATTTATGAGAGTTGCATGTGAGAGCATTGTGATAATTGGATTTTACATGTGTGATTCCTTGAATTGAGATTTTGGAGTAGTTTCTGAGGTTATATATGATGTTCATTACCAGCAATGTCATGTTTTAATTTTCATGTTTCGAGTTGTTAGTTGTTTACTTTTTGTTTTATTTTTTTAAGTGAATGTTGAGTCGGCTTAAGTGCCTCCCTGAGTTCGGAACCTTTGTAGGGGGATGTATATAGTTGTCGGCTGCCAAAAATATTTTCCTTTTTATGTTTTAAATTCTTTTTCTTTGTCTTTTTCTTTTTTGCTTGAGGACAAACAAAATCGTAAGTTTGAGGGAGTGATGAACCTTTAAAAATTCATATTTTTATGGTTCAAATTTGCAGTTTTTTTTTATGGTTCAAATTTGTAGTTTTTCGTTCTCCTTTAATATGTTTACTTGAGTTTATTATGTTTTTATCCTTTTTAATTATTATCTTATTACGTGTTTTTATGTGTTTTTGATAGATAAGCAAATATGGATGAAGACTGGACTTGATTGCAAAGAAGAAATGTTAAAAAAATATCTCTGGTCACTCAGCGCTCAAGTGCTCAAGGGCCAACGCTAGCAAAACATTGGGATTCTCTCTGGTATCCCAGTGCTTAAGTGCCGGGAGTTCAGTGTTCAAGCGCGCAACAGGTAGATTGAAGATGCTCTCTAGTAGCCCAGTGCTCAGGCACTGGGAAGTCAACGCTCATGCACGTGCATTGGGTGGAAATTGTTCTCTGGTGTTCCAGCGCTCAGGCGCTGGACGCGTAATAGCACATGGATTTTTTATTATAAATAAAAAGTTATGTCAAATTCAATACACACTGACATAGAACTTAGCAGCTGTCAAAAAGAGAAGCAACGACACAAATCCTAGTTTGGTGTGGGCACATTCAAGAGGAAGATTATGAATTTTCTCCATCTTTTCCTCTTGAATTCTATGGAGTTTGTCGATTTCTTCTCTTTGTTTTATTCTTTATCCATGTGTAACTAACTTCCCCTCGTTAGGGGGATGATGGATCTTGTTTTTTGATTATGTGAATTATTTTATGGGTTTAATTTAAGTTTCTATTTTATGATTTATGTGTTTATCTCTATTCTTAATGCTTTTCTGAACCTGATTAATTTGGGGATGATCTTTAGGTTTATGTATGATTTGGGAAAATTTGCATAAACTTAAAACACGTGATAAATACCATAATTTCTACAATCGCTAAGAATAAACATTGTAGGTCGTGTGATCTTCTTTTAATTCCCTTGTTTTTGTTAAAGCCTTCTCTATTTGGGGTTAGACTAAGGGATTGGTTAATTCTAAATAATGTGAAGAGGATTGATATACCAAGGGATTGGATATTGATTAAATTTGGGAATTGATATAAAATCATAAAATAGAACTTAATTAAATTACTATTTTAATTTGCATCCGAAGAGTTCAAGTGAAGTCTGAACCCTAACACTTTCTCATTATTGTTTTCAACTCTTGTTTAATTGCTTTAATTTACTTTGTTTAATTTTAATTACTTTCTTTTAATTGTGATTATTCTTACTTTTGTTAACTCTCACCTTTTGGGTAGCCTAGATATTGTTAGTTTAATGAACTTGGTAATTGGCAATATAATCCTCATGAGACGATACTATTTTCACTACTTTATTACTTTTGCGATTCGGTGCACTTATCGATTTTCACATTAGTAGGATGAATATTTTATATGCTTAGATATGGTATTTGAATTATTATTATCTTATGTTTTGTTATGAAAGGTGTATATATATGATGTATTTGATTGTACAAGGATTTTATAAGTGTTAATAATTAACCTCTATTTCGGGAAGACAGAGAACCAGATTCGACAATTTTTCACCTCTCTAACTTATACAAATATATAAGTTGAGTTTTAAATAAAGAATGTGTTTTTCCCCGAAATAGTTGGATTTATTGTGATGACACGCTTTTAAAATGTATTACTAAGAATTATTAATTCTCACCCCAGTTGTTTGTCTCCATGATAAATCCAGCGAAGAACCAAAGCAAGTGCAAGGCAAGGCGATAAAGACTTAATAAAGTATTCATGTATATATATATATATATATATATATATATATATATATATATATATATATATATATATATATTGGGTTTGTACTTAAATTCATGGTTATGTAATTAAGTCTATTCGGCTAGTTTTGTAAATTATGTAATCTTAGACATATCATGTGGTTGTGTAGTAAAGAGCAAGTTTCAGTGTGTAATATATATATATATATATATATATATATATATATATATATATATATATATGGGTTTGTACTTAAATTCATGGTTATGTAATTAAGTCTATTCGGCTAGTTTTGTAAATTATGTAATCTTAGACATATCATGTGGTTGTGTAGTAAAGAGCAAGTTTCCAGAGTGTGTAAAATGTCTTATTCTCTTTACTTTGTTGTTAAAGGCTCTATGTATTTATATATTGATAGTTATTATACAGGTTATGTATTTATGTTTTAAGTTTAAAAGTGGCATACATAATTCTATTTACTTAGTATACTTAGAGTATATTACAGTATATAGAGTTCGGGTGTTACAAAGATGGTGTTTTCCCTCCCTATTATAGTGATGAGTGGAGGATGGTGATTTCTGTAACAACCCTCAAAATAGTAAAAATAATAAATAATGAGATAAAAATCTCAAGGCTTCTTGAAGAAGCTATTAGAGGCTTCTCGAAGAAGCTAATGGGAGGCTCCTTGAAGAAGCTAATTGGAAGCTTCTTGAAGAAGCCTTTGAAATAAAAATCTTAAAGCTTCTTAAAGAAGTCATTGTAAGTCAAGCAAGGTGAGATAAGTATGCTGACAAGTGACGGGCTTGAGGCTAACAAAAATCTTGAAGCTTGTTGAATAAGCCACATGAAACATCCTTAAAAAATAAAAGGTGCATAAAAATGAAAATCAGTCATATTATTCGAATAATTAAAGGGTTATTCGAATAGAGTGATGCTATGCAAATATAAAAGAGAAAATGTGACATTTTATTCTAATAAATAAGTTATGGAGAAAACGTATATAGAGTGAGTTATTTGAATAACAATCTCGTTATTTGAATAACATAACAGAAATCAGAAAAAATTGGGAACACATTACAAGGTAACACAATGAGAAAACTTGGCTTCCTCTTCAACTCATGGAACTAAATCAAAACAAAACACAAGTAAGATGAGGTAAGCCTATGAAATCAGCAAGGACAAGTGTCATGAATGGAACTCATGGAAATAAGAGTGGTTAAGATAAATATAGAATATGGACATGTGTTAAGAAATGGATGGAGGAGTAACAAGGCTTGATCCATAAGCTTCTCCACGAAATGATGATGAGAACAAGTGTTAAAATCAGATGGTGAATTATGAACACATGTCCAAGCAATGATTGGAGGTGAGATAAGCCATAAGATCATCAAGAACAAGTGGCAAAAAGCCATGATTACAAGGAGAGATTTTTGCTTCACTCTCCCTATGTGACAAGCCCTATAAATACATCACCATCCTTTCTAGTTTGTCACACCAACACACAATAAACTCAGCATAAACTAAAGCTCTGTTTCAAGCAACCCATTCATCCATTTTTAAATATGTGTCAATTCTAAAAAAGAATAGGTAGGAACTAGTAAAAACACCACTCTTTTCTCTTTATTTCTTTACTTATATCTCTCGTATCACTCCTTTACTTTCTTTGGATTCCTTTGCTTTTTTGGAAAAATACTTTTAGCAGAATGTACAAGAAGAAAAAGAAATAGAGTTTTACAATTGGAGTAGGGGAATATGATGATAGGGTAGTACATGGAAAAATTTGAGGAGCTATCCAAATTCTCTTCTTACCTTTGATACAACCTGGATGACCATTGGAAGTATGTGAAATTTGAAAATGGTTTGAAAGATAATATGAAAAGAATAATAAAACCTTTTGATAATCATATATTTTATACATTAATAAACTCTGATTTTCAGTCATTTACACTCTCAATGCACTTAATCGATCGATCTTGGTCATGTTTTGTAAGTTTAGGCTCAAATTAGGCTTAATTGATCTTTTCTAGCATTATTGAGATTTTACACTATTTCTGTATTTTGGTTATATCTTGAGTTCTAGATGTTTAAAAATTATGTATCTTACCTTGTATGAAAGATGAAAGAGAGCTCTACAACTTTCATGCAGAGCTCTAGGGCTAATTCAAACATCTAGTAGAGCTAATTGGGTTTGGAAGTCAGAACCCAAGATTTGTTAATGGAACCCAAGTAGTGTGCAGTAATCAAAGCATAACTTGGGCTATAGATGTGATATGGGCCTGAATTAGTGGAATTTGGAAGCTAAGACATATATCTCCAATTCATATGAAGATAATTTTTCCAAACTACGACGTTTCAATGGAGTTTTCATCCCTTGAAGTCAGCCAACATAATCAGAGACCCTTTGAGAATGATTTGTCCATAACTTGAGTAGTAGACGTCCAATTAACATAAAGTTTAAGCCCAATTGCTCATAAATTACCCAACTTTGTACTCATCAGGTTTTTAAGGATGCAAGGCCAAATTAGGAGTTAGTTAAGGGGTGTGAGGGCAGAAATTTGAGGCACTGTTTATTCTACACTTCTCACATTCTCTCTAGAACTTTCTTCGTCTCCCTTCTCTCTAGGTTTTTGTTTTTCTCTTATTTTTCTGAGTTCTTCCCTCCCATTCATGGAGGGGTAGAGCCTTTAATCAATCCAAGGGATTGACATTCTTATTGATTAATCTTGAGATCCTATTTTAATTGCTATACATTTATCTATTAATTAAATTTCTCTTCTTCTTCTTCTTCTTCTTCTTCTTCTTCTCTTGTTTAAATTTTGATTTAGAGCTTAATTTGATTGGGATTTGCATATGTTAATTGTGTAATTACCATATGCTAAGAGATTAATTCAGAGGTTAAACAATGCATCAAAGGTGTTTGATGAAATGTTTAGCTTGGTTGGATCTTGGTTTCTAAGTTGATTTGGATTTTGTGTGAATGCTTAATTTGTCTAACCTCAATTAATTGAATTATAGAAGTGTTTCTAGTAGAAGATCTATAGCATTGTCTTTGCCTCAATGGTTTAACATGTTAAGTTTTGATGATGACAAATACAAGATAAAAAGAATGATGCTTATGCTTCATAGATGTGCTTAATGAGATATATTGTATCATGCATATGAAGATATTGAGTTATGAATTTGGACTAACTATGCTTGTGTTAAGTGAGTAATACTTTGTAGGATAGTCCAAGTATCAAGAGTAAGCATTGCAACAAGAAAGCAAAAGATCATAATCATGCTCAACTTAAGAAGAATGAGAATGATAAGATGTTCCAAGCATTTTCAAGATTTGAAGAGAAGAAATTTTTGGAAGCTTGGATTACATCAAGAATTGATGATGGCAAAAGATCAAGTCCAAAGGTTCTTCAAGAATAGCTTATAGGACTTAAATCTTGTGTAAAGGTAAAGAGGAATCATACTAAACTCAAATATGTTTTAACATCTTTAAAAAGTGTTTCTTACATGTTTTAATGCCTAACAAACTGATTTTGGAAAGTTAGTCTTGGTGGTAGTTCAAACCTTTGAAAAATAGTCAAGTTTGTGTTTTGCAAAACTTACATTCTGTTACTATTTTGATCATAACTTTTAAAATACTTTGATTTTTGTTATGAAACTTATTTCATATGAAAATAGACTCAAATATCTTCCCAATGAGTGGTCATTTACTTTAAACGGATAAGAAATGAAGAAGTTTGACCATTTGGTTTAAACTATAAAATATAGTTAAGTTTGAGTTTTAAAAAAATGACCTTTAGTCAATCTTTTGATCATAACTTTCAAAATACTTTGAGTTTTATTGTGAAATATTTCATTTGAAAATGGACTCAAATATCTTTCCAATGACTGGTCATTTGCATTAATCGGATAAGAAATGAAGTTGTTATGACCTTTTAAAGTTAGTTTTCAAAATCAGAAATCTTGTAATCGATTACACAAGTCCTGTAATCGATTACAACGTTGACAGAAGCCATGTAATCAATTACCAGAAGTGTGTAATCGATTACCAAGTGCGCAGAAACGTTTCTAACAACTATAAATGGCTAGTTTTCATAAAAATTCATTTCTAAACACTACCAACGGTTATTTTATCACTTGGGCTCTATATATAAGTCATATTTAAAGCATTTACATCCTAAGAAACACAAGAACACTATACTTGATCCTTGAATCATCAAAATCATATTTTGAGCTTAAAAGTGTGAATCATTGATACCCATAGAGCTTCAAGTTATATTATCCACTCTTGAGAGAGTTTCTTATCATCCATACTTTGTTCTTCAAGTTATATATCTACTCTTGTGAGAGTTTCTAATCTTTCTCTTCATCTTGAAATCATTGTAAGAGGGTGAGGTATCCCTCTAGAGAAAAGGGTGAGGTATCCCTTGTTTGTAAAGAGTGTAAGGTATCCCTCAAAGTTGTAAAAGTGAGGTTTCCTTTATTGGTAAAGAGGGTGAGGTATCCCTCCAAATTGTAAAGGGTGAGGCATCCCTTTGTTTGAAAAGGCTTAAGCTCAAGGGTAAGGCATCCCAAGGAGTTGAGTGCTCAATTTTGTAAAGGTTGTCAAGCACCTGTTGAAGCTTGAAGATATAGTGGAAAATCTCGAGTGATTGCTTGAGGACTGGACATAGGCCACAAGTGGATTGGGGGCTGAACCAGGATAAATCTTGTGTTTGATCTTCTCAACTCTATCTCTTTACATTTGTGCCTTAATTATATATGCTTGAGTTGAATTGGATATCTAGCTAATTTACTTGATTTATCCTATAGCCCAAGTAGTATTTGTGAAATCTCTAATAGTTGCACCTTTGTTAAATTTATTCTGCTGCATTTATTAATTGAGTTATTCAAAATGCTTAATTTCTCAAAGTTGCATTAAAATTTGTAATCACCCAATTCACCCCCCTCTTAGGTGATGGTTGCCAAGGCTAACAAGTGGTATCAGAGCTTCGTGTTCTGTTGAAAGCTTAACCGCTTAGAGTTAAAGATCCTTGTTTATTGGAAACCATTAAAAAGCTTTTCAAAATGGAAGGTTTTGAAATTAATAAACCACCATTCTTTGATGGTGTACATTTTGTTTATTGGAAAGCTAGAATGGAATTGTATATACAATCTATTGATCTTGATTTGTGGGATGTTGTGCTTGATGGATTTTCTCCTATACCAAAACAAGATTTGAATGCTTATGACAAAAAATGCTTTTCCTTGAACATTAGAACAATGCAAATGTTGAGAAGTAGTTTGAATGATGATGCTTATGCTAGAATTAAGAGTTGCTCTAGTGCTAAAGATATATAGGATGCTCTTGATTCTATTTACCTTGCTAACAATAATTTTGTGTATAAAGTTGTATATAGAAAGCAAGAAGAGCAAAAGTCATTGAAGGAAGCTTGTCATGAAAAATGTCCTCAAGAAGATGTTCTTGAATCCGTGATGGATAACAATAAGGAAGATGACGATTCCCTTAAAGAGCGAAGCATGCTAGAAAGTGAGACTACTTCTTATATAGCTAAAAAGGACTTTGAGGTAAATATTGCTAAACTAGATTATAGTCCTTCCTATGATAAGCTAAAATGTGCATATGATGAAATATATGATGGCTTGTTGATTTTAGAAAATAAAAACTTATCTTGTTTGCAAAACATTTCCTCCATTGAAAATGATATTGAGACTTTGAAAAATGAATATGCTTTTCTTGATGAAGAAATGCCTTTGAAATGTGAAACCTCAACTTCTTATGAAAAGTGTATTAATTTAGAAAATCATGTTGAGGACTTATATTCCGAATTTGTCAAAGCTAATGATTCTAATTGCTTACAATCCATGATTGTTAATAAGAATGAAATTGATGTTATTTCACATGGAAATTCAAGTAAGGCTTGTGGCAAAAATGACATAGAATATAAAAACAACAAAAGGCTTATGTTTTCCAAAAATGATCTTCAAAGGACCAAGTCATCATTAAATTCAATTGTTTGCAATTTTTGTGGTCATCTAAGACATATTTCTCATTTGTGCAATTATAGAAGAAATCCTTATATGAGAAATAACTTAGTTTGGGTTCCGAAAAGTCTTAAAGGTTCTAGTACTAACATTCAAGGACCCAAGATGAAGTGGGTACCAAAATGTCCTCCTAGTGTCTCAATTATGCAGAAAGTTTCTCAAAAGGATGGACTAATTGGTCAAAAGAAAGAGGAATCATCAAGAAGAATGCTTCCAAAGCCCATTGGTAGAAGTTTTGGTCAAAGAAGGAAGATAGCTTCAACCAAAGCTTCTCAAGTACAAAATGTGGAACTTGCAAAGTTCAAAACACCAAAAGAGAAACAATGGGTAAGGAAAAAAGTTTCCTTGACTACCAAGGCCAAGGTATCAAAAGTTTCTACCTCTTATGCACATTTACTTGTAAAGTCAATGAATTTTAGGTATATTCCTTATAGGCCTTATGTGATTAATTGAATCATGTGTACTTGGTAAAATTTGAATATTATATATAGCACATAATTATATTCTTGTTACACCCTTTACTCACTACCTTGCATATTTCTTGATAATAGGGTATTCTATGATTATGGATGCTTTCTATGCTTCAAATTTTCTATATATCTCTACATGTGATAATATGCTAGATAAGTTCACTTTTTGTATGAAATAACACATTTGATGAAAACATCTTAGAACTTGGCATATTGGATAAATCATAAATCTAACTCTTGCTAAAAATCATAACTTTTGCTGCATAAAGTTATAATCTTTTGCATAATTTGTAGTTTTGCATAAACATGTGTTTTGGATCAAGAACTGATCAGTTTTTATGCTTACATGATGTTTGGAATTGTTTTGGAAAGTTTTTGAACTAATTTGAAAGCTTTGAGTTCGATCCTTTACTATTTGAAGTGCAAAAACTGAATTCAGCAAGCTTGTAATCGATTACAAGACCTTTGTAATCGATTACAGAGGCTCTTCCAAGCGTTCCAAGCAAAGTTAAAGAGCCTGTAATCGATTACACATACTATGTAATCGATTACAATGTTTCCAGAACTCATGTAATCGATTACACCAACCCTGTAATTGATTACAAGGTTCCCAGAAAGTTGGTAATTGATTACACCAAACATGTAATCGATTACATAGATTCCAGAGGACTGGTAATCGATTACACACACATTGTAATCGATTACACAAGCTTTAAAAATGAGTTTCAGTGCGCAAAAAGCCATATTTCTTTTGTTACTCACATTTTCTCTTGGTATGTGCTTAATGATCAATGAAATGAAATATCTTTTACCCTTGTGAACTCATTTGTTTTTTAATGCTTATTTGCTCATGAGTTTGGTATAATGACTAACCTCTATGGATCCAAAATTGGTGGATACCAAAGAAAGTTCTTTGAATTGTGTTGTAGGATGACTATTTACTCAAGCATACATTGAAATGAAATACAACTACGCCACTTGAGGTTGGAAAAATTTGAAATGGTCCAAGTTCTCCAAGAGTAATGAAAACATAAAAGGATGGCATAGAGAACCACAACATTCTCAAGGAGCCTTGATGCATGTAAGTTGGAATCACCTATAAAAACTCAAAGAGTACACTTTTGGTGACATCAATCTCTTATCCTCATCTATGCTTTAAATTGAATATCATGTGATATTTGGAGAAATAGAGAGTTGTTTTTACATGCCTTACATGATCATTGTTTGTCCCAAAATGCTTATATATGTTTTGATGATGATCATATCTTTCTTGACAAAGTTGAATCTTGCTTTGAAAATGCTTAAACTATGTTTTTGAATTCAAGTGCATATGTTCTTCCTTTATTCTTGTAAGAGCTAACATTGCATGGTTGATAATGTGGTACATGTTTTACATTGTATATCAACCTAAATTATGCTTGTAAATAAGTTTAAATGATATTTGATGCTAACCCATGTTTTAGAGAACTTTTGAAATATAGTCATCAAATATTGAAATGTCAACCATATGTGGATAAATGAGAAATGCTGAGGGAAGAGGAATATGAGGAGACTTTCTTCAAGTGAAATGGAATGAATTACTCAATATAAGAAAGTACAAACTCAAAGGACCTATAAATGAAGAACATTCTAAAGGAGCATCACTTTCTATTTAACCCAATAAGTATCTCTATCCCTAAACTATTGTGGTATTCTATATGCTATGGATTATATGATACTTGTTGATAAATTGATCTTAAAAGATTAGATGTTTTCCTTACATGAGAAGTATGCTTAGCATTGACAAAGTGCCTAATTGGACATTAAATTGCTAGTTTTGTCATTGCATATGGGGTGGATGACATTAGTTCTATACATATAGCATATTTCATCATGATGAATGTTTGATATCTATGATTCTTTTGATCTATGGTTTCTTAGTAGTATAATGTAACACCCCAAAATTTTCAATCTCTTAAACAAGATAATTTTGTGATTAATGAATTTCACTTTGTTTAGTGATTTACGAAAGTCTTTGTAAAATTAATTTGATTATTCCATCAGCGTATTTGATCGTTTTGAGTGATTTACTCCGTGTCAGGAAAATAAAAAATTTTGGGTCGGGAAAAACTTTACGTAATTTAATTTTTACCGTTAGGTAATTAATTTACGTAATCTGATTGGATATTTGTGAATTTTCTAATTTTTGTGATTTTATGTGTGATTTTGAAATTTTTATGGTTTGTGGGCCCCACGAGGGGTATGTGGGCCCAGGTGACCATACGTGGGCCCAGATGGGTCCCGCAAAGTGAAAAATTTTTCTACGCATAGAAAAATTTGTACTGTTTAGACGGAGACAGGGGATCTTACTAAACTGAATCCTAGGAAACAGTTTTAGAAAATTTTATTGTCTTTGTGTTTTATCTTGTATTTAATTATCGGATGATAAAAAATACAAGAAATATATTATTTGTAGGATACAAGAATAAATATTATACTTGTGTAACAACAAAGAGAGCTTGACTTAATCTATACCCTTGGATGAGAATACTTAGTTTGAATATTAACCATTGATTTAATCAAAGGTTAAGAAACAAACTTAATAAAGAAGCCTTGGATAATAACCATTGATTTAATCAATGGTGTGAGAATAAGCTTAGTTAGGAAGGCTTTGATATCAACCATAGATGTAATCAAAGGTGTAGAATTGGTCTTGAAAAGTGACAAAGACCATTTATAACCATTGGATTTAGATTAAATCAAGGGTGGAGATTTAATCTTAAAAAGTAACAAAGACCATTTATGACCATTGGATGAAGAATTAATCAATGGTGGAAATTTGGTCTTCTAAAGTAGCAAAGACTAATTAGAACCCTTGGATTAAAAGTTTGAAGGAGTAATCTTAACCATTAATTTTGGAGACACATCCAAGGGTTAGAATTTAAAGGAGAAAGATCCAATGGCCTAGATTAAGTCTTCTAACCTATCTAAATCTACCTAAATCCTAACCATTGAATTAATCAATGGCTAGAAATGCTTCAAATGGTGGCAAATAATGAAGACAACTTTATTGAATGCATTATGAAGAGAAAGTGATGGTTTTGGAGTGTTTAGAAGAAAAGAGACAAGCTTTTATGTCATTTTTGTATGTCTTGGTCAAGTTAGACATCATAATGGCTTACTTTTGATTTTTTGCACTCAAGAAGAATGCAAGAAGGGGGGACTACGAATTTGGTGCTGCATGAAGGAGTTTGGAAGACCATAATTGCATGCTTTAGTCATTATTGTCTTCCTTGGTCTTCATTGATTCATTTTCAAGAAGGAAACTTAGAAAATTTTCTCTCTATCTCCTTTCTTCTCTAGATTTTGGCCAAGCCCTCCAAGAGCACCTTCCATCACTCAAAAATTTCATCCAACTTGATTTTCTAAACCTAAACACCATTCTAAGAACATCTCTAGTTATGAGTTTTTCCAAAATCATTCATCTTGATCTTCAAATTCAAGCTTCAAGTTTCTATCAAAAATCAAAAATTCCATCTTTGTGCTTCAAGAGAAACCATTCGGTCATACTACCTAAAACCACCATCCAAGCTCTTTTAATTTCATCCAACTCTAGATCTTGAATCTCCATGATATTCTAAGCAACTTTCATGTTGGAGATTTTCTCTAAATCATTCATCTTCAACCTTGTTCTTCAAGCTAAAGATTGAAGCTTTAATGGTGAAGTTTGGTACTTTTCACTTTTCTTTTGATTTTCAAGGTTCTAACCATGATTTTAATTCATGGTTCTCTTATTCAAGTTTTGAATATCAATGATGTGTGTATTTTGTTTTGTGTTTGAGAAGCCCTTGGTGGTGGAGGACTTGGAAAAAGAAGCAAATCAAGAAGCTTTGGAGGATCTTCAAGAGGTAAGAGGGAGATCCATCTCACCAACCAAGCATGGTGGTGAGAGATGGTATTTTATTTGATGGATGTGGAATCCATGTGAGGATTCATATCCATGGTCATGTAATTAATTTGTGGGTGTTTATGAGCTTTGATTAATTTTCTATGCTTGATATGCTTTGCATGATTTTATAGCTTTGATGATATGCTTGATATGCTATACATGCTTTTATGGCTTTAATGGTATGCTTATATTATTTATGATGAAATATATATGTATATGCCATGACTTGATGGTGGAAAGGAAATTGATTTTTGGCTCCAATAGCCAAGGAAGAGCTACGGTTTTGATGCCCTTGATTAGGGTTCATGTTGAAAATTTTCAAGAACAAAAGAATTGATTTTTGAGTACTTAGAACATGGTGAATTTCGAACAAGACACCTCAAAATAGGTGTTCACAAATTAATATTTTCATGAAAGATGAAAATGGATGATTTGAAGAGTATGGAAAATAAACAAAGGATTTGTTTTTCAAGAGAACAAGAATATGATTTTTGGAGGAATTTTTATTGATTTATTTTGTATAAAAAGATGCTAAGTGTTTTTTCTAAACATGAGTTTTGAATGAAAACGAGCTGAACGTTGATTTTAAGGATTTGCAAAGAAAGTGAAAAAGAATTTGTAAAGAAAGTAAAAATGAATTTGAACAAATGGGTTTGGTTTTATAACCATTGATATTTCGGTTTTGAAAAACAAAATTTTAATGATTTTGTTTTTGTAAAACCATATCAATTTAAAAGGAAAAGTATTTGATAGCTTTAATGGTTTTGTTTGTGTAACACCATATTGATTTAGAAGAAAAAAAATGTTTTGATGATTTCATAATATGTCCATCGCGTTTTTGAAGGCTTGTAATGCCTTGATTTTTATGAACAAAGTGAATTTCAAAGTGGAAACGTGTCGGATTTAATACAAGGATTTTGGAAAAAGAATCAGGCGTTTATCATCTTGAGAAAATCAAGTTTTTGTAAACGAAAATATTTTCGAACATCAATTTATTTTGAAGAAGGTTGTGTTTGGAAATTATTTGGGAAAAATGAAGAATATAATGGTGTTTTGAAAATTTACTAACGTTATAACTTATTTTCAAGTTTTGAAATACGTTAGAAAATGTTAAGTTTTGAAACGTTGATTTACATCAATGGAAAAGTGATTTTTGTGAAGTATATTTTAAAAAAAAAAATTTCTTGAGTAAAGAACTGTGGAAAAATATTTTCTTGAGTAAGAAAATATATTAAATGAAATATAAAGTTATATTATTTTGAGAAAAGTTGAAAAGGAATTTTTTGAAGGTTAAGAAATATTTTCTGTAATGAAATTGTGATGAAAAACGTTTTACGTATCTTAAAAACGTGATTTTTAAGCTACGCAATTTTGAACAATGTGTTAAAAATGATATTGATTTATTTAAGTCCAAAATAATGTTTGGAATATTGAGGAATATTTTATGTGATTGAAAAATGTTGAAAAATATTTTACGTATCTTAAAAATAATTTGAAATACAGTAAAATATTTCTACGCGATTTTAAATACGTTGAAATATTTCTACCCGATTTGAATTATGTTTAAATATTTTACGTAATTTGAACTACTATTGAAAAATCACTACGTGATGGAAAAGTGATGAATTATTTTTACGTGATTGTGAAAATAGCGAAAAATCATTATGTGATTTGGAAAGTGTTTTAAATATTTTGAGAATGATAGAAAATGATTTACGCGACTTAAAAGAATGATTTTTAAGTTACGCAATTTTGAAACAGTGGAAAAATATTAGGGGATTTGATAAACATATATTTTTACGTGTTTGAGAAAAACGTTGAAAAAAATTAGTGCGTGATTTAAAAGTGCAACAGAAGAGTTGCAGCATTTAAAAAAAATGTAACAGAAGTGTTACGGTATTGAGAAAATATAGCAGAAATGTTTCAGAATTTTGAAAACGTAACAGAAGTGTTACGATATTTTGAAAACATAAACGTTTTGGAAAAACGTGACGAAAATGTTGCGCAATTTTGTGAAAAACACGACGAAAGTGTTTTATAACTATGAAAATGTGATAACATGATTTTTGCTGTTGAAAATACAGTATGATTCATCGTTGAACCGAAGTGTACATACACTTTGTGTTGTGAAAAATAACACATTTGTCTATGATTGGATTTGGTGCATTATACATGCATTGGAATGGTCCGATGAGGATTGGATATGGTGATTGCCTAGGAGAAACACACCTCTTGAGTGGGTGCGATATGCGTAGTGTAGGTCACTTGGTTGACCTTGGGGGCATCGGGGTGCGGGTTGCCTACAATGGACAAGTCGCTTTATCAGAATCGTAGGTTAGACCGACGCGACACACCGATGATCTCGACCAAGACACTATTCTTAATCAAGATCTGATAAAGACTGTCGTGTATATGCTAGATGTGCAAAAATCAAAATGAGGATTATAGCACGTGGTCTGAGGCATGTGGTACCGACAGATTCTTTTCGATCATTTCTCCGACCTGTGTTTAGCTCCATGGAGTAGGAAATCGAGTCTTGTGTACATGCATAACTGAACATTTATATCTGTGTGATATATATTAATTGAGGAATATTGGCTATGACAATTGTTTTGAATATTTGGATGATGATGATGATAATGCTGAAGGCATTATCATAATTGTTGTTTATGATAATTGAATTGATATATGATTAGATGATGATAGTTGATTAATGTTGATAGCATGATTTTAATATTGTATCTGTGTGATAACCATAATGATGATGGCATGATTGTAATTATGATATTGTTGTTTGTGTTTATCTCCTGTCTTCTTATGTTGGTACTGGTGTAGGTGATCTCACCTCTTTGTTATGTTGTTTTTGCTATGTCTGTATTATTAAAATTATACAGTAGAAGGAACGAGTTGTCTTAGACATAGCGGGTGACAAATACCTCTACGTTTGGAGACAACATCAGAGAATGACCTTGCGAGACAAGTGTTGAAACGGAAAAGATGTTTGAGGACAAGGAACAGACATAGAATAAATGTCGATGCTTCAAGATGGACATTCCGATGAACATTCGACATTAGGGACAACAATAAGGAGTGGACATTCATGACTTGTTGGGGAGCAAAGTGTTGACAAGGAGTAGAGTTCGATGTATCAAGTTTGATACGGGAGAAGGAACAAGTATGTTAAGTTTTCATCGTTAGTGTTACAGGTGCTATTAAGTAGGAACCGTAATGGGTTTGCTACTGTGGAAAAAGAAAGAACAAAAGAGTCTGTCAATTTATATTTCTCTTTAAATTGTGTGTCAATATTGAATAATGAGTAATTGAAATATGATTACCTAATATTTTCAGTAAATTTACGTGTCAGTAAAGAAAAGAATTTTTACAACCATATTTTTATAATTCAAACTTGTGTGAACTTCTTTTCAGATTATGAGTCGGGAGTCGGAAAATGTGATGCCCTAGAGAGGGTGTTACATTAGTTGGTATCAGAGCTTAAGGTTTAAGTGTCAGAGCACGGTTTGAGTCTTTTGGGGTTTGTGGTTAGGTCTGTTTTGCTTGTGTTGTGTTCTCTATGTGTTTGTTTTCCGAAAGGAAAACAAAATAAAATTGTATAAAATGGATAATAGATCCATTTTAGTTTAATTTATTCGTTTCTGAAGAAAGGAAACAAAATAAGTTGTATAAAATGGATATCAGATCCATTTATTTTGATTCGTCCATCGTTGAAGGAAGGACATTGACTCGTGATAGATGTACGCGTCTGGAAGCAAAAAGTAATGGTGGTGATATGACTGCAACTTTGGAAGTAACACAAACAGTGGCTGAAGCAATTATATAGCAAACTCGAAGATTGTTCAAGAAGAAGAATTGATAGGCAAGCTAAGATTTTGTTAGAGTTGAATCAATCTCAGAATAAGAGACCATTGTAACGTTGGACCTTTTTGGTTACGAAAAAGGGGAAATTGTAAGGTCAAGCGATTCCAGCAGAAAACGTATTTGCAATCTCCAGGAAGCCAACAACAACAACAATCTCGTAGTAGATGTACGTGTATGGAAGCAGAACGTGATATAATAATGTGGTTACAGCTATAGAAACAATGCGAAGGACAAGCAAGTGACAAGTACAAAGAGAAACGAGGAATAACTTGGGATAGTTATACTTGTGTGGAAATGGAACATGTTACTAGTTATGTAGCTGCAGCTGCAGGAGCTACGGGAGCAATGAGAGCAATGTGGAAAGACGACTGCACGAACAAAGAACCGTTGTTAAGTGGGAAAACTAGAAGTTGAAGTTCAGGATCTGATGAAAGAGAATCAGTCTTGGAATATAAGATTTTGTAATTTTGGAACCTGGTATTTTCTTAGGGATATTGGGAAAGTAATTGATTTCA
This sequence comes from Ormosia emarginata, assembly GCA_029884605.1. Classification (NCBI taxonomy): domain Eukaryota; kingdom Viridiplantae; phylum Streptophyta; class Magnoliopsida; order Fabales; family Fabaceae; genus Ormosia; species Ormosia emarginata. The sequence continues at coordinate 15,615,695 of JAQQTP010000074.1, read as the reverse complement.
ATGGGAAATGAAATTACAACCATTGAGAAACCAGAACCAAGAAGTGAAGTGGAAAGGGGCACTTAATGAAAGATTGGATGTTCAAGGAAACACTTTGTTTTAAGTGTGGAAAGTTTGGACACATTTCCATAAATTGTATTCCATTAAAAATAGAATTTTCTGTTAGTAAAATCTCGGATAGTAGAGAGAATTGAGACGTTGAATGGAACGGGAATGTTCTGAACGGAGGATTTAAACAAGGGAGATTTTGTTATTGGAGCTAATTCTATAGACCATACTGAATATTTCTATGAATAACCTAATCTTTATGGCATATGATTGAGTAGATCAATTATATGTTAGAGTTATTCGTAAACCTCTCGATTTGATTACTTCGTACCTATTCTTAGCCGATCGAGCTATTCAAATTATTCAAATTGTTGTTGCGGGTCAAATATTTGTGTGAGTTTGATCTGTTTACCTCTTTCATAAATAGATGTGATTTTTGAAAATGGATTGGTTATTTTCCAACCATATCCTATAAGATTATCTCGATAAAAATGCTAGTATTCCAAAAAACTCATATCGTGGCAAAATCAAATTCTTGTTGGATATGTCTAGTAACATATCGATAATTTCGCTACCTTTTCTTTCGAGCCTCCGTAATTTCCTTTCATGTATTGCAATTGTAAGACAGAAAAGAAAGAAGGAATATATTGCAAGAAAGGATATTCCTATCTATAACCATGTCGCGATATATCAAATGGTGCGGCGTGAGCGTGGTGGATTCTTCGAAAGTTGAAACTATTTCTTCAAGGAAAAAAAAAAAAAAAAAAACGAATGCTTGAAATCCATAGTACTTTGTGATGCGTTATATTAGTGCGTTACATTAGTTGGTTACATTAGTTGGTATGCAGACTGTTGGATTAAGAATTAGTTGGTTGAAAGGAGAATTCAGCTAGAGAGACATTTCCTGTTACAAGCAAAATCTAGAATATATATATAGTGATACGAGAATAAGAAAATTTTAAGTAAGACATTACATTAGTTGGAAATTATCTAAGAAAAACTATTCTAGGCATGAATGAAGATTGATAACATTTGTATTGGTATCGAAATATGGAAACTACTTTCTTTACGAGTAACATTTAACATCTTCAGGAATTAAGAATTTGAGATATCCATTTGAACAGGAGAAGTTGAACGTCAAGCAAAAAAAAAAAAGTTTTGTTGGCTAGAATAGTATGTAAAGACGTTAAGGAAGATGCAACATGAAGACTGGAGAAAAGCTAAAAGAGTAATGTTCACATCCTTAGATGTGAAATCACGTTCATCAAATTTCGAGGACGAAATTTCTTTTTAGAGGGGAGTAATGTAACACCCCAAAATTTTCAATCTCTTAAACATAATTTTGACATTAACGAAATTTCACCAAGTTTAGTGATTTCTAGAGTCTTTGTAAAATTAATTTGATTATTCCATCAGTATTTTGATCGTTTTGAGTGATTTACTCCGTAGTGTCAGGAAAATAAAAAATTTTGGGTCGGGAAAAACTTTACGTAATTTAATTTTTACCGTTAGGTAATTAATTTACGTAATCTGATTGGATATTTGTGAATTTTCTAATTTTTGTGATTTTATGTGTGATTTTGAAATTTTTATGGTTTGTGGGCCCCACGAGGGGTATGTGGGCCCAGGTGACCATACGTGGGCCCAGATGGGTCCTCTAAAGTGAAAAAATTTTTCTACGCATAGAAAAATTTGTATTGTTTAGACGGAGACAAGGATCTTACTAAACCTGAATCCGGAAACGCTTTTAGAAAATTTTATTGTCTTGTGTTTTGTCTTGTATTTAATTATCGGATGATAAAAAATACAAAATATATTATTTGTAGGATACAAGAATAAATATTATCTTTGTGTAGTCAACAAAGAGAGCTTGACTTAATCTATCCCTTGGATGAGAATACTTAGTTTGAATATTAACCATTGATTTAATCAAAGGTTAAGAAACAAACTTAATAAAGCGCTTGGATAATAACCATTGATTTAATCAATGGTGTGAGAATAAGCTTAGTTAGGAAGGCTTTGATATCAACCATAGATGTAATCAAAGGTGTAGAATTGGTCTTGAAAAAGTGACAAAGACCATTTATAACCATTGGATTTAGATTAAATCAAGGGTGGAGATTTAATCTTAAAAAGTAACAAAGACCATTTATGACCATTGGATGAAGAATTAATCAATGGTGGAAATTTGGTCTTCTAAAGTAGCAAAGACTAATTAGAACCCTTGGATTAAAAGTTTGAAGGAGTAATCTTAACCATTAATTTTGGAGACACATCCAAGGGTTAGAATTTAAAGGAGAAAGATCCAATGGCCTAGATTAAGTCTTCTAACCTATCTAAATCTACCTAAATCCTAACCATTGAATTAATCAATGGCTAGAAATGCTTCAAATGGTGGCAAATAATGAAGACAACTTTATTGAATGCATTATGAAGAGAAAGTGATGGTTTTGGAGTGTTTAGAAGACAAAGAGACAAGCTTTATGTCATTTTTGCATGTCTTGGTCAAGTTAGACATCATAATTACTTACTTTTTTGATTTTTTGCACTCAAGAAGAATGCAAGAAGGGGACTACGAATTTGGTGCTGCATGAAGGAGTTTGGAAGACCATAATTGCATGCTTTAGTCATTATTGTCTTCCTTGGTCTTCATTGATTCATTTTCAAGAAGGAAACTTAGAAAATTTTCTCTCCATCTCCTTTCTTCTCTAGATTTTGGCCAAGCCCTCCAAGAGCACCTTCCATCACTCAAAAATTTCATCCAACTTGATTTTCTAAACCTAAACACCATTCTAAGAACATCTCTAGTTATGAGTTTTTCCAAAATCATTCATCTTGATCTTCAAATTCAAGCTTCAAGTTTCTATCAAAAATCAAAAATTCCATCTTTGTGCTTCAAGAGAAACCATTCGGTCATACTACCTAAAACCACCATCCAAGCTCTTTTAATTTCATCCAACTCTAGATCTTGAATCTCCATGATATTCTAAGCAACTTTCATGTTGGAGATTTTCTCTAAATCATTCATCTTCAACCTTGTTCTTCAAGCTAAAGATTGAAGCTTTAATGGTGAAGTTTGGTACTTTTCACTTTTCTTTTGATTTTCAAGGTTCTAACCATGATTTTAATTCATGGTTCTCTTATTCAAGTTTTGAATATCAATGATGTGTGTATTTTGTTTTGTGTTTGAGAAGCCCTTGGTGGTGGAGGACTTGGAAAAAGAAGCAAATCAAGAAGCTTTGGAGGATCTTCAAGAGGTAAGAGGGAGATCCATCTCACCAACCAAGCATGGTGGTGAGAGATGGTATTTTATTTGATGGATGTGGAATCCATGTGAGGATTCATATCCATGGTCATGTAATTAATTTGTGGGTGTTTATGAGCTTTGATTAATTTTCTATGCTTGATATGCTTTGCATGATTTTATAGCTTTGATGATATGCTTGATATGCTATACATGCTTTTATGGCTTTAATGGTATGCTTATATTATTTATGATGAAATATATATGTATATGCCATGACTTGATGGTGGAAAGGAAATTGATTTTTGGCTCCAATAGCCAAGGAAGAGCTACGTTTTGATGCCCTTGATTAGGGTTCATGTTGAAAATTTTCAAGAACAAAAGAATTGATTTTTGAGTACTTAGAACATGGTGAATTTCGAACAAGACACCTCAAAATAGGTGTTCACAAATTAATATTTTCATGAAAGATGAAAATGGATGATTTGAAGAGTATGGAAAATAAACAAAGGATTTGTTTTTCAAGAGAATAAGAATATGATTTTTGGAGGAATTTTTATTGATTTATTTTGTATAAAAAGATGCTAAGTGTTTTTTCTAAACATGAGTTTTGAATGAAAACGGGCAAACGTTGATTTTAAGGATTTGCAAAGAAAGTGAAAAAGAATTTGTAAAGAAAGTAAAAATGAATTTGAACAAATGGGTTTGGTTTTATAACCATTGATATTTCGGTTTTGAAAAACAAAATTTTAATGATTTTGTTTTTGTAAAACCATATCAATTTAAAAGGAAAAGTATTTGATGGCTTTAATGGTTTTGTTTGTGTAACACCATATTGATTTAGAAGAAAAAAAAATGTTTTGATGATTTCAATAGTCATGTCCACGTTTTTGAAGGCTTGTAATGCCTTGATTTTTATGAACAAAGTGAATTTCAAAGTGGAAACGTAACTGGATTTAATACAAGGATTTTGGAAAAAGAATCAGAGCGTTTATCACTTGAGAAAATCAAGTTTTTGTAAACGAAAATGTTTTCGAACATCAATTTATTTTGAAGAAGGTTGTGTTTGGAAATTATTTGGGAAAAATGAAGAATATAATGGTGTTTTGAAAATTTACTAACGTATAACTTATTTTCAAGTTTTGAAATACGTTAGAAAATGTTAAGTTTTGAAACGTTGATTTACATCAATGGAAAAGTGATTTTTGTGAAGTATATTTTAAAAAAAAAAATTTCTTGAGTAAAGAACTGTGGAAAAATATTTTTTGAGTAAGAAAATATATTAAATGAAATATAAAGTTATATTATTTTGAGAAAAGTTGAAAAGGAATTTTTTGAAGGTTAAGAAATATTTTCTCAGAATGAAATTGTGATGAAAAAGCGTTTTACGATATCTTAAAAACGTGATTTTTAAGCTACGCAATTTTGAACAATGTGTTAAAAATGATATTGATTTATTTAAGTCCAAAATAATGTTTGGAATATTGAGGAATATTTTATGTGATTGAAAAATGTTGAAAAATATTTTACGTATCTTAAAAATAATTTGAAATACAGATGAAAATATTTCTACGCGATTTTAAATACGTTGAAATATTTCTACCCGATTTGAATTATGTTTAAATATTTTACGTAATTTGAACTACTATTGAAAAATCACTACGTGATGGAAAAGTGATGAATTATTTTTACGTGATTGTGAAAATAGCGAAAAATCATTATGCGATTTGGAAAGTGTTTTAAATATTTTGAGAATGATAGAAAATGATTTACGCGACTTAAAAGAATGATTTTTAAGTTACGCAATTTTGAAACAGTGGAAAAATATTAGGGGATTTGATAAACGTATATTTTTACGTGTTTGAGAAAAACGTTGAAAAAAATTAGTGCGTGATTTAAAAGTGCAACAAGAGTTGCAAGATTTAAAAAAAATGTAACGAAAGTGTTACGGTATTGAGAAAATATAGCGAAATGTTTCAGAATTTTGAAAACGTAACAGAAGTGTTACGATATTTTGAAAACATAAACGTTTTGGAAAAACGTGACGAAAATGTTGCGCAATTTTGTGAAAAACACGACGAAAGTGTTTTATAACTATGAAAATGTGATAACATGATTTTTGCTGTTGAAAATACAGTATGATGATTATCGTTGAACCAGTGTACATACACTGTTTGTGAGAAAATAACACATTTGTCTATGATTGGATTTGGTGCATTATACATGCATTGGAATGGTCCGATGAGGACTGGATATGGCTGATTGCCTAGGAGAAACACACCTCTTGAGTGGGTGCGATATGCGTAGTGTAGGTCACTTTGGTTGACCTTGGGGGCATCGGGGTGCGGGTTGCCTACAATGGACGGTGAGTCGCTCTCATCAGTAACCGTAGGTTAGACCGACGCGACACACCGATGATCTCGACCGAGACACTATTCTTAATCAAGATCTGATAAAGACTATCGTGTATATGCTAGATGTGCAAAAATCAAAATGAGGATTATAGCACGTGGTCTGAGGCATGTGGTACCGACAGATTCTTTTCGATCATTTCTCCGACCTGTGTTTAGCTCCATGGAGTAGGAAATCGAGTCTTGTGTACATGCATAACTGAACATTTATATCTGTGTGATATATATTAATTGAGGAATATTGGCTATGACAATTGTTTTGAATATTTGGATGATGATGATGATAATGCTGAAGGCATTATCATAATTGTTGTTTATGATAATTGAATTGATATATGATTAGATGATGATAGTTGATTAATGTTGATAGCATGATTTTAATATTGTATCTGTGTGATAACCATAATGATGATGGCATGATTGTAATTATGATATTGTTGTTTGTGTTATCTCTGTGCTGCCATGTTGGTACTGGTGTAGGTGATCTCACCTCTTTGTTATGTTGTTTTTGCTATGTCTGTATTATTAAAATTATACAGTAGAAGGAACGAGTTGTCTTAGACATAGCGGGTGACAAATACCTCTACGTTTGGAGACAACATCGAGAATGACCTTGCGCACGGTGTTGAAACGGAAAAGATGTTTGAGGACAAGGAACAGACATAGAATAAATGTCGATGCTTCAAGATGGACATTCCGATGAACATTCGACATTAGGGACAACAATAAGGAGTGGACATTCATGACTTGTTGGGGAGCAAGTGTGTTGACAAGGAGTAGAGTTCGATGTATCAAGTTTGATACAGGGAAGGAACAAGTATGTTAAGTTTTCATCGTTAGTGTTACACCGTCATTAAGTAGGAACCGTAATGGGTTTGCTACTGTGGAAAAAGAAAGAACAAAAGAGTCTGTCAATTTATATTCTCTTTAAATTGTGTGTCAATATTGAATAATGAGTAATTGAAATATGATTACCTAATATTTTCAGTAAATTTACGTGTCAGTAAAGAAAAGAATTTTTACAACCATTTTTTTATAATTCAAACTTGTGTGAACTTCTTTTCAGATTATGAGTCGGGAGTCGAAAAATGTGATGCCCTAGAGAGGGTGTTACATATAACACTTATGAGAATCATGCTCTTTTTTAAAGGAATTTCTTATTTGATTAAAAAGTTTTTTTAAGGCAAAATTTCCTATCATATTTAAAAGAAACTTTTAAAGTTCCATATCCTTGAGAATCCTTTGAACTTGTCTTAAGACCTTGAAAGTATTATCACCTCCTAATTGTCTTGAAAAATTGGAAATCATTCAATTTATGCTATAAATGTAGTACTTTCTTCATTGCTTTGAAATGTTTTATTAAATCTTGAGAGAGTATTTAAGAAAGTTTCCAAATAAATCTTTTGAAATGTTCTATAGAGACCATCTTAATACTTCAAAAGATAAGCCTTATTATGCAAAAGTGTTTTATCTTTCCAAGGCTCTTGTTTAAAGAGAAAGAGAGGAGATTTACTTTCAGATGTTCCTTTGACTTGGATTTGTTCACTCTCAAGGAATGTGTGGTTTCAATATAAAACCCTTATACCCTTCTAAAATGCTTTTGGAAATGTAATGTGTTATTATAAAATTCTTTTTGAAAGGGGGAGAAGTTTTAAGATGGTTTGTGATTGATGGATTAAGAATATATATCTTTGCCTTGCTTCTCTTTGTGGTAATGTGCTTACATGGTCTTGGCATACATATTTCCCTTTATCTATCTTGTGCTTCAATAAGGGGGAGCTTTTCTTACATATCCTTCTTCTATATCCTTGTTGACTAAGAACATATGCATAACTATGTTAAAATATTATGTTTGATATTTTGATAATATGCATATTTTGAGGGGAGCCTAGTTATTAAATTATTGTTTATATCTCTTGGCTTACATCCTTACTTGATATGAAGTGTTTTATTGTTAATACTATCAACATGTCAACAAAGATCATCTCTTATTGTCTTTTCCTCTATCAATGAAAGAAAGTAAACATTCTTAAACTTTATATCTTTTGATTCTTTCATTGAGAAATGCTTGATATGTGACAAGTTGTATGATCTTTCATTTGAAAACCTCAAATTCATGATCTTACACGAATATTTTGTAACTCCTAACAAGTGATATCAAGTGGTACTTATTTATCATGTGGTATGCAAGATATTATATGCTAGACATAACTTCTTAAGCTCATTGTTATCATGTGCTAAATATTGATGTACCAAAATATGACAAGCACTACATGAATAATCTTTTATATCTTGAAAGCATGCTTGTTTCATCTCTCTTTTCTTAAATCATGTGTAGAATTAAATAAAGGGGGATAGTTATGTTTTGAATAACTTAAAGAATTTTTTGTTTTTGATGATCCTACTCCTCTTGGCAACATGAGTTTTATCTATAAGAGGAGAGAAAATATTATTTTTCCTTCCTAAGCCTTTTTGTTGATGTCAAATAGGGGGAGTGAGAATTGGAAAGAAAAATATGCTCTTGTGATTATTGTTTGATATGCTTACACGAATATCTATTCTTCTATATTCCTCAACATATTTTTCTTTGGTAATTTGTCATCATCAAAAAGGGGGAGATTGTAGCATTGTCTTTGCCTTAATGGTTTAATATGTTAAGTTTTGATTATGACAAATACAAGAAAAAAAGAATGATGCTTATGCTTCATAGATGTGCTTAATGAGATATATTGTATCATGCATATAAAGATATTGAGTTATGAATTTGGACTAACTATGCTTGTGTTAAGTGAGTAATACTTTGTAGGATAGTCCAAGTATCAAGAGTGAGAATTACAACAAGAAAGCAAAGGATCATAATCATGCTCAACATAAGAAGAATGAGAATGATAAGATGTTCCAAGCATTTGCAAGATTTGAAGAGAAGAAATTTTTGGAAGCTTCGATTACATCAAGAATTGATGATAGCAAAAGATCAAGTCCAAAGGTTCTTCAAGAATAGCTTATAGGACTTAAATCTTGTGTAAAGGTAAAGAGGAATCACACTAAACTCAAATATGTTTTAACATCTTTAAAAAGTGTTTCTTACATGTTTTAATGCCCAACAAACTAATTTTGGAAAGTTAGTCTTGGTGGTAGTTCAAACCTTTGAAAAATAGCCAAGTTTGTGTTTTGTAAAACTGACATTCTGTTACTATTTTGATCATAACTTTCAAAATACTTTGAGTTTTTTATGAAACTCATTTCATATGAAAATAGACTCAAATATCTTTCCAATGAGTGGTCATTTACTTTAAACGGATAAGAAATGAAGAAGTTATGACCATTTGTTTTAAACTATAAAATATAGTCAAGTTTGAGTTTTGAAAAACTGACCTTTAGTCGATCTTTTGATCATAACTCTCAAAATACTTTGAGTTTTGTTGTGAAATTATTTCATTTGAAAATAGACTCAAATATCTTTCCAATGACTGGTCATTTGCTTTAATCGGATAAGAAATGAAGTAGTTATGACCTTTTAAAGCCAATTTTCAAAACCAGAAATACTGTAATCGATTACAACGTTGACAGAAGCCATGTAATCAATTACCAGAAGTGTGTAATCAATTACCAAGTGCGCAGAAACGTTTCTAACAGCTATAAACAACTAGTTTTCATAAAAACTTATTTCTAAATACTACCAATGGTTATTTTATCACTTGGGCTCTATATATAAGTCATATTTGAAGCATTTACATCCTAAGAAACACAAGAACACTATACTTGATCCCTGAATCATCAAAATCATATTTTGAGCTTCAAAGTGTGAATCATTGATACTCATAGAGCTTCAAGTTGTATTATCCACTCTTGAGAGAGTTTCTTATCATCCATATTTTGTTCTTCAAGTTGTATATCTACTCTTGTGACGGTTTCTAATTTTTCTCTTCATCTTGAAATCATTGTAAAAGGGTGAGGTATCCCTCTAGAGAAAAGGGTGAGGTATTCCTTGTTTGTAAAGAGTGTGAGGTATCCCTCAAAGTTGTAAATGTGAGGTATCCCTTGTTGGTAAAGAGGGTGAGGTATCCCTCCAAATTGTAAAAGGTGAGGCATCCTTTTGTTTGAAAAGGCTCAAGCTCAAGGGTGAGGCATCCTAAGGAGTTGAGTGCTCAATTTTGTAAAGGTTGTCAAGTGACTGTTGAAGGTTGAAGATATAGTGGAAAATCTCGAGTGATTGCTTGAGGACTAGACGTATGCCACAAGTGGATTGGTGGCTGAACCAGGATAAATCTTGTGTTTGATCTTCTCAACTCTATCTCTTTACATTTGTGCCTTAATTATATATGCTTGAGTTGAATTAGATATCTAGCTTATTTACTTGATTTATCCTATAGCCCAAGTAGTATTTGTGAAATCTCTAATAGTTGCACCTTTGTTAAATTTATTCCGCTGCATTTATTAATTGAGTTATTCAAAATGCTTAATTTCTCAAAGTTGCATTAAAATTTGTAATCACCCAATTCTCCCCCTCTTGGGTGATGGTTGCCATGGCTAACAAGATCCATGGATCATTGAGAGGCATCTTGATGTGATCTAAGACCAAGGATTCAATTGATAATTGAATGGATCTATAGAGATCAAGGATGGATTAAAATCGAGATTGGTTAATTTCCTTGGATTGGTTTTTTTCATTCTATTTCCTCCTTATTCATTAACATCCTAATTTGAATCTGTGATCATAATCAGAGTGATCCGTGGGCTCGACCCAGTGTTACCGTATGCTGCAAGTTATTTTGGTAAACTAGTTATAAATTTTTAAATCTGGTAGCCTCGACAGCTATCAAATTTTTGGCGTCGTTGCCGAGGAGCACTTTGATTTTGATTATATTTGACTACTAATCCCCCACTAACCCCAGTGTTACTGTGTTTTTGGTGGTTTTCAGGCGAAAACAGGTGATTACAGGTCACTGAGCTGAAATTTGTACGACCAAAATTTGATGTTTTAGAATGAGTTGAAAATTGGTTGAAGGAAAATGTGATTCTAAGACACCCTCAGTGTATACACACTCAGGTCACTCAGATTTAAGGCAAATTCCATCATTTAGACTATTTTTTCAATTTTTTAATATTTTTATTGCATTTTTGTGTAGTTTTCATGTTGTGGTGGTCCCATGATTTTTAAAAATCGTTAGATAGGTTAACTAGATTTATTTTTGTATACTTTTAGTGTTGTCTAGTATATTTTTGCATGTTTGCTGTTTTTGTGCTATATGTGCTTTTGATGATGTATTATTAGGTCTTCTATTTGCCAATTACTTGATATTGATCCTGAGATTGATATGATCTTGCATAGGTTGATCAGAGCTCGTAGGCTAAGTGCAAGAATTGCTTCTAAACTTGATTTTGATATTGAATTTGAGAGTGAACCTAAGATCTTTAGTAATTTTGCAACTATAGGTGATAACATAGTGAATAGGACCCTTAAGGAACTTGCTGCTCTTGATGTAACTTACAAGTTTCTATGTATTCTGTAACACCTACCGTAGGGTGCCACATTTATGTTACTTAATTACCCAAATACCCTCAAAGTCATAAAAGGTGATGTTGTGATAAAAATACGAGTTGTAAATTTTTTTCTTTCTTCTTTGATAACAATAAAATAAACTTAGCGAAAAATAAAACTATTATACATCATCACTCATAATTTACATCATATACATATTACAAAAGTGCTGTCAGGATTATTTATATACAGACCATGTCTCAAAACTACAAACACACTTAAATAATTACACACATATGTTTATATCAGAGTTCAAACTTGCCCAAGTTTAACTAAGTAGCAGACCTCTCAGACGGGTCCTCCTCGGGTTCCTCAGCAGATAGGAATCCGTTATGATGAGTAGCCCTACGGACAGGTGTCTGGGCTGACGATACTATGCTAACTTCCGTTGGGACATAATTTCTAGTATCCCAATGTCGCCTGATATGCAAAGGAAATTCAACATGAAAAAAAAATAGTCACACAAAAAAACGGATCCCCGCGAAACAACCTACTAATGCTAATAATCAGATACCCCTCGTAAATAAGTCCTCGCTCATTGGGACTTGTTCTCCATTCTCCAGCTCCTCCGTGAAATTGTAGACGTACATAGCCGAAGAAACTAGCTCTTGACGTCATATTGTCAAAATTCTGCATTCCCAGACGTGAGAAGTAGTTCCTCTTCTCCTTCTTGTACCGTTTCTTTCTCAATGTCTTCACCTAATTATAAATACAATACACAAATATATATACAAAGAGGTGAGATCCCTACGCCAATACTAGTATGGTAGCACAGAGATAACATAACAGCATACCATATAAACATGTCATATTACACATATGGCATCAACATATTATCAATCAAAATTAACATTTAATAATTACAGGAAATGCCATTTACACTAAGCAGATAATTAAAAAAAATATAATTGTCATAATCAATATTTCACAACTATTATATCTCGTAGATGTAAGCATTTATGTTAATGCATGAACACATAGACTCGATTTCCTACTCCATGGAGCTAAACTCAGGTCGGAGAAATTGATCAAAAAGATCTGCCAGTACCACATGCCTTAGACCAAGTGCTATAATTATATCTTGCACATCTAGCACATACATGACAGTCTTTGTCAGATCTCGATTAAGAATAATGTCTCGGTCTGGATCATCGGTGTGTTGCATCGGTCTAACCCACGGTACAGAAGAGCTACCAACTGCCCATTGCGAGCAACCCGCACCCCGATGCCCCCAAGGTCAACAAGTCACCTACACTATGCGTATCGCACCCACTCAAGAGGTGTACGTTTCTCCTAGGCAATTAGCCATATACAGTCCATCGGACCATTTTCAATGCATGTGTAATGCACCAATTACCAACCAAAGGTAAATCACATAATTTCTCATACTAGGTGAAAATACTGTTTCATGTTCGTAAAATGTATTAATGCCAATTACATGCAAACTTCTCAATTTCTTGTACAGTATTCATATACTAATTTTAACTGTGAAGTTTACTATATAATTAACAGCGAAAACACATTATCGCATTTTTCTCATTTGTAAAATATTTTTGTCACGTTTTTACAGTCACGTAATATTTTGTTACGTAAACAACAATTTGTAATAATTTTCTGTTACATTTAAAAAATCGCGTAATAATTTTCTACTATATTCTAAATCACGTAAAAATATTCTTTCATTTTTAAATCGCATAGCGATTTTTCTACAACATTTCGATCGTGTAAAATATTTAAACGCTTTACCAATCGCGTAAAAATATTTTAACGTTTTTCAAATCGCGTAACTTTAAAAATTACGTTTTTAGTTACGTAATTTGTTTTTCACCGTTTTTACACTTCATAAAATATTTCTTAACTTTAAAAATATTATTTTGAGCTTTTCTTACAATAATATAATTTCCTACTTTATTCCCTTCCTATTCTTACTCAAAAAAAATCTTTTCCGTAATATATTTTCTCAAAATCACATTTTATTGATTTAATCTTACAAAATCACATTTAGTTAATTTAATTACTGTTTCTAACTTTAGATTTCCTAACGTTTTCCAAAACTTAAGAAATAAGTTCTACATTAGTAAAATTTAAGTTACAGACATTTCCTTTTATATTTCTAAATCACTTCTAAAAATTAATTATCTTTAAAATAATTTGGGGTTTAAACACTTTCAACCTTTTTTTTTTCTTTTATTTATGAAAACTCCACTTCACTTAATTGACCAAAAATCTAATTCCCTTTCCAAAATCTTTATATGAAAATTCTTGTATTTCATAATATCAAATATTTCTTCTAAATTGTCAAAACCTTATATATGGCCTTTGAAACCATCAAATATTTTTCTTGTAAATCATCTAATTTCCATTCTTGTTTCTACACAAAATAAATTAATAAAAATATAACTCAAAAACCGTGTGCATTCTTTTTGTAAAACAAACCCTTTTGTTTAAATTTCCTTACTTCCCAAATCATTCAATTTTATCATTCATGAAAATATAAATTTTGTGAACACCAAATTTGTTGGTGTCTTAGCCAAAATTTGCTTTAGTTCAAGGACTAAAAATTAACTTCATTGTTCTTAAAAAATTTCAATAAAAATCCTAGTTTTGGAAGCTCAAAACCGTGACCTCCTCCATGGCTTTTGGAGCCAAAATTGCTTATTTCAACATACATCCATCATAATATATTTAACATACATCATCATGCATATTATAAGCATATCACACAAGCAATAAAACCATGCAAAATCATGCAAATCATATCAAATATAAGCAAATAACCAAAGCACATAAACACATACAAATTATTACATAAACATGGATATGAATCCTCACATGGATTCATCAACCACCAAATAGAAAAGACATCCCTCACCACCATACTTGGTTGGTGAGATGGATCTCTCTCTTACCTCTTGAAGATCCTCAAAAGTTCCTTGCTTTGTATTTTGAACAAGATCTCCACCAACACAAGTTTCTTAAACATGAAACAAACACAATAAAATTAGTATATCAAGCTTGAATAAGAAGAACCATGGATCAAACATGGTTTAGAATATGAAAAAGAAGAAAAGAAATGAAATTTCCTTACTCTTCACCAATAAAAACCCTAGAACTTGCTCTTGGAAAAAGTCCTTCAAGATGGAAGATTTAGAACTTGCTCCAAACTACAAAGTGTCTTAGAATGAGGTAGAGATTCAAGAAGTATGGTTGTTTGAAATTAAATAGTGATGGAAGAGGAATTTGGAGTGCTTGGCCGAATGGTGTTCTTAGGGAGGGAGAATGGAGTTTTCTTTTGTTGGCTTCTTGAAACTTGAGTAAAAAGATGAAGATGTGATAATGTGAAGTTTAGAAATGAATTATTTGGTCTCCTAATTCAACACATGGCCGAAACATGCATGGAAAGAATGGAGAGAAATTTTGCTAAGTTAGCTTTCTTGAAACATGCAATAATGACCAAGATTGAGATATAATTGGTGTCTTGAAACTTGGCTATTGTCTTAAGCCTCCAAAACCGTCCCCCTCCCCCCCCATCCATGCACTCTTCAAATGTGACAAATCTCCTACCATCATTATTTGAAGCATTCCTAACCATTGATTAGTTCAATGGTCAAGATTAAGGTAAACTTTAGGTGTAGCTTTAGATTAGAAGACTTGATATAGGCCATTGGATCTTTCTCCTTTAAATCCTAGCCCTTAGATGTGTCTCCAAGATCACTCCTTCTTACTTTACATCCAATGGTTATAAATGGTCTTTGTCACTTTTTAAGACTAAATCTTCACCATTGATTGAATCTTCATCCAATGGTCATAAATGGTCCTTGTTACTTTACAAGACCAAATCCCCACCGTAGATTAAATCCACATCCAATGATCATAAATGGTCCTTGCCATTTTATAAGATTAAATCTCCACCCTTAATCTAATTTCCATCTAACAGTTATAAATGATCCTATTCACTTTTAAGATTAAATCTCCACCGTTGATGAAATCAAGATCAAGTCTCTAACGTTGATTAAATCGATGGTGGATATCCAAACCACCAATATTGATTTAATAGTATAATATTTATTTTTATCTGCTATTATCCTACGAATAATATTTTTACTATATTTTTATCGTCCTTTTTATTGTCCGATAATTAAATACAGTGCAAACATAGTAAAAGAAAATTTTAAAAACTGTTTTTGGATTCAGGTTTACTAAGATCCCCTATCTCCGTCTCAACAGTACAAATTTTTCTATGCGTAAAAAAATTTTCACTTTGCGGGACCCACCTGGGCCCACGTATGGCCACCTAGGCCCACATACACCCCTAGGCCCACAAACAGTAGAAAAAATTTCATAATCATCCACAAAATCATAAAAATTAGAAAATTCACAAATATCAAATCAGATTACGTAAAATAATTAAGACTTTTCAGTAATAATTAAATTACGTAAAAATTTTCTGACCCGAAAATTATTATTTTCCTGACACGGAGTAAATCACACAGAACGATCAAATATACAGACGGAATATTCAAAATAATTTTACAGCACACAGAAATCACTAAACATTAGAATTCTGTTAACTGTCAAAATTACTGTCTATTAAATAGAAGTTTGGGGTGTTACATATTCAATACCTTGATCTTAATGCTGACTTTGAATTAAAATCTGGATTGAAACACTTGTTTCCCAAGTTTCATGATCTTGCAGGTGAGGACCCACATAAGCACCTAAAGGAGTTCCACGTGGTTTGTTCAACCATGAAGCTACATGGGATCCCTGGGAACACATCAAGCTGAGGGCATTCCCTTTCTCACTTGCTGATGCCGCTAAGGATTGGTTGTTCTAGCTTTCACCAGGTTCTCTCATGAGTTGGAAAGACATGAAGTGCTATTCTTAGAGAGATTCTTCCCTGCATCTAGAGCTGCTGCCATTAGAAAAGATATATGTGGCATAAGACAAATGACAGGAGAGACCTTGTATGAATATTGGGATAGACTCAAGAAGCTGTGTTCGAGTTGTCCCACCATCAAATCAGTTATCAACTCTTGATTCAATATTTCTATGAGGGCTTGCTGCCTCTGGAGGAGCCTTAGTGGACAAGACCCCTACTGCAGCAAGAGATTTGATTGCATATATGGCAGCAAACACCCAACAATTTGGCACAAGAGTCCTTACCTCAACTAGAGGAGTTAATGAGGTTCAATTGTCTCATGGATCCCAACGGACTACTATGAAAGTTTTAGACTCTGGATTATATTGGCCCACTCTATTTCACGATGCATATATGTTTTGTAAATCTTATGAACAATGCCAGAGAATAAGGAATATTTCTTGTGGGAATGAGATGCCCTAACAACCTTTATTGTTCTGTGAGATATTTGATGTATGGGGCATTGATTTTATAGGTCCTTTTCCTGTATCATTTACTTTTGTTTACATTCTGCTTGTTGTGGATTATGTATCTAAATAGGTAAAGGCTAAGGCCACTCGGGCTAACGATTCTCGAGTTAGTATGGATTTTATTAGGTCTCACATCCTATGTAGGTTTGGCATTCCGAGGGTCATCATCAGTGATCAGGGTTCACACTTTTGCAATCGGAACATGGAGGCTTTATTGAAGAAATATGGTGTGAAGCATAAGGTTTCGACTCTTTACCATCCACAAGCCAATGGGTAAGTTGAAGTTTCAAATAGGGAGTTGAAACAAATCTTGGAAAAAACAGTCCAACCAAATAGAAAAGATTAGAGCAAGAAACTTAAGGGCACATTGTAGGCGTATAGGACCACCTTCAAGACACCTTTAGGCATGTCTCCCTATAAGATAGTCTTTGGCAAGGCATGTCACCTTCCAGTGGAGATTGAGCATAAGGCCTATTGGGCGGTAAAAAAGTGCAACCATGACCTAAACTAAGTCAGAACCCAAAGGAAGCTCCAACTTCAAGAACTTGAAGAGCTTCGGTTGGAGGCTTATGAGAACTCCCAGATTTACAATGAAAAGACCAAGCTTCTTCATGACAAGTTGTTGACAAGGAAGGAGTTCTCCATTGACCAAAAAGTTCCCCTCTATAACTACCGCATCAAGCTCATGCCCGGGAAGCTCCGATCTAGGTGGCTTGGTCCATTTGTTGTTACTAAGATTTTCCCTTATGGTGCTATGTGGGTTACGAGTGAGAATACTAACAAAGCTTTCACAGTCAATGGACATCGCCTCAAACCATTTTATAAGGGAGCTCAAGCTTAAGAGGACATTTTGGAGAAGGCCCACTTGCAAGAAGTCATTTGCCCCACTTGATAAGGATGTTTCTTTTCTTTCTCTCTCTTTTATTTTACTTATCCTTCATTAATTGATGATTTTGATGGATGTTGTTTTTCTTTTGAGCTTTACATTCAGGATAATGTAAAATTTAAGTGTGGGGAAGGAATTTTAGCATTCTGTTTTCTGTTGTCTTTGTTGTTTCTACTTTGTTTCTATTTTTCTTTCATTTAATTTCATTTCTGTCTTAATTCTCTATTTTTGTTTTACTATTTTTTATTCTATTTTCTGTTTTTCTATTTTTGTTGTTTCTATTTTTGTTGTTTCTATTTTTGCTATTTCTATTTTTGCTATTTTTATTTCTGTTGTTTCTATTTTCATTTCTGTTATTTCTATTTCTGTTTTTTTCTATTTCTGTTTTTTTATTTTAATTCTATTTTTGGTATTTTTAAATTGAAAAACAAAAAAAATGTGTTTTTAGTTGCTTTCCAATGATATTTTGGGATTTGCAAAGTTTATGAGTTTGAAGCAATTGAAATTCAAGGTTCATAGCATGATTCACTACAAAAAAATAGTGTTTAGCCACGGTTAATATCCTAAAAATTGTAGCTAACTACATTTACCCATGGTTATAACAACGGTAGATAAATAAGGCATCACTAATACATTAGCCACGGTTTTCATGAATTTGCCATAGTTTAAGACCGTGGCAACATTTTTGTTACTAACAATTTACAACCGTGGTTAATTAAGTAATTAACGTGGCAAATTTTAACTAAAATATATTCTATAAAATGCTTTTGCTACGGTTTAACCGTGGCTAATTTTTTTTTAAAATAAATTAGTTTCTTCCCAATCATATCACAAAAAGAGACTTATTCAATCACATAATACCAAGTCCCAATCAAGTAGAGCATTCAAATCACTAGTTAATATAAAGAATTGGGCAAAATGTTTTGAATATTTGTCAAAATTAAACTATACCTTCATGTTCACAACTTCACTAACCAATCCTACTTAAAATGTTGACCCTAGCTAGCATCATCACTATTTTAAACCATACACTTCATGTTCACAACTTCACTTAACTACAAATCCTACTCAACAGTAGACTTTATTATCATCACTACATTTAATTACATAAACTTAAGAACTTGAAACATTGTTAAAAGGTAAGTCAAAACCAAATCTATCTTGCAATAAATTTAAGATGTTACTCAATTGTGCTTTGGTCTCATCATATCGACTTAACTTATCTTGCAAAGTCTCCACTTGTTTCTCTAAGTCTTCAATACGATGTTAAGACGCATTGTTGCTTGATGCTCCTATATTGAGCTGTGTGGGCTTATAAAAAATATGACTAGGGCAAACACCATGTCCTAAGCCACGCACACAACCATAGTGCTCAACTCCAAATACTTTTCCAATTACATCATTTGTATGAGCTAAAATCATTGAAGGAACACCTGAAGAAGCAGTACATTCTTGATCTTGAGATAAGTTCTCTGAAATCTTATCCTAAAAGTAAAGAAAAACCCATCATTTGTTAATACATGATTGATAAAATCAATAAATAAAACCAATGACAATAGCAGATATCCTTGCAGGGCACCTCGGCAAATGATTCAAGTTTTTAGGCGATGATATCTATATATGCATGAAATCAAGACCACTCTTTAAAACTAATCTAAACAAAGATCTTCAACTATATCTAACATGGAAAATGCACTTCAATTATTAAATAACATAGTATATGTAACACCCTTGTGGGGATGTCACATTTATGAATGCAATAAAATAAAATCTACCCAAGTTATAAAACATTTAATACATAATTAATATGAGTTGTAAAATTTCTCATTTTATGCTGGATATCGTTAAATAAAATAACACGGAACATAAAATAAAACAAACTATTATCACACTTTATAATATACATATGATTTTGTTTTAAGTTGTACAAATAATTTACAACTACAAGTATTTAAATAAAGCAGTAAAGAGTTAGCATAACAGTACAAGAAACATAAAGTGCCTAAGTGCACATCAAAGACTCCTAACCCTCCGAAGGATCATTCTCAGATAATAGAAATCCAGGATGTCTCACAACTCTGCGGACAGAAGTCTGTGCTGTCGATAAAATACTGATCTCACTGGGTGTACGAAAAAGTCCTCCCTAATGACGTCTCAGCGCCAAAGGCAACTCCAAATGTAAATATAAAGTAGTCGTAAAAACAGGCTCCCCATCAAACTCTCCACACAGGGACACAGTCAGACGCCCCATGTAAATCACTGATCCTCTATCCTCAAACTCTTTACAGAAATAAAATAATAATACAAAAACACGTACAAATAAAGAGGTGAGACAATCTACATCAATACCCGCATGGCAAATAAGAAAATGACAATACAACAGATATCGCAGTTTATTACAATAATACATAATACAGTATCATGAATAATAATACAATTTAACATAATAATGCATACCACAGTATCATAAATAATAATACAAATTAACACATCATATAATATCACAAATAATAATGTTATAATGCATGCCACAAATGCAAATGCATATGACTCATTCCTACTCCATGGAGCTAGACACAGACATCAGAGAGAATGACTCGTAAAGAACTATCAGTACCTCAGGCAGCCCAACCAAACTATTACACTATCCAACGTCGTGTCTATAGCCCACAATCCAACATAGTGTAGTAGTACACAGTCCAAACACATCGTGTACTACAGGCATTGTACTAAACAGTCTTCATAAGATCTCAATTAAGGATAATGCGTGTCGAGATCATTAGTGTGTTACCAGTTACCATGACCCAGAAGAGCGGCCAATTGTCCACATGTGGAATACTCCGCACACTAATGCCTCCAAGTCCACTCAATGAACCACACTACGCTTATCACACCAACAACATGGTGTAATTCGTCTCGTCAATCAATCGCCAATATCAATCCAATTGACACGACTCTCAATGCATGAATATAATTATAAAAATACCCTTAGTCTCAAAATGTTATCATATTTACAAAAACACCTTCAATCTCAAAATTCTCAAATATAGTACATCTCCACTTGACAAGCCATATCTCAATATGTCCGGGTCCACCACTTTGGCGACAAAGAAACTCACAGCCCAATTAATCGCGTAGAAATTTTATCGCGTTTTCACAATCGTGTCACTTTTACAAACATTTTTATATCGCATAAATATATTTTGTTGTTTTTAAAATCGCATAGTATTTTTACATCGTTTTCTCAATCGCGTAAGATTTTTAAATCATTTTCTTAACCGTAAGGCTTAAAAATCATTATTTTAAAACTGCATAAGCTATTTTTAATACTTTTAAACTACGGAGAATATTTTCCTTACGTTATAAATATTTTGTGAAACTCTTTCCTTTATTTGTCCATTTTTAGTAAATTTTGACAGCATTTTGTCTAGAAAATCTTATTAAAATATATTTTCTACGTTTTCCTTTAAAAATTCCTTTGTTTAGTTTATAACTACAAAATACACTTTGAAAATTACCATTATACTTTAAAACTCAAGGGTAAGTATTTTTCAAGAGTTTTGTTTATTTCTCTTTGATATCATATTTCTAATAAAAATTTGTTTACTTCTTTAAGTCTTGAAAATCCATTGCAAATGTATTCTTTTTAGGTTAAACAACTAGTCTACACTTAGAAAACAAATTTTGGATTGATTACACATTAAAAAGGCATGTTGGCCGAATTTAACAAAATCTTTGCATTTGATCTTTGGATCATTTTCCATCTTCTAAATCATTTTGGAATTCATTAATTTACCTAATTCCATTAAATCCTTCCTTTAGAAAATGGTTGAGAACATTTTGGTTCTCTTTTTCATGGTGAAGCCGTGAGCTCCATGTTGTGTTCTTTGGAACACTCATGCAATCCTTACATGTTATTCACATCCTAATTAATAATCATGCATTTATAAACACATGCAATATATTTTAAAGCTATAAACTTACATACAAATATAATCAATCACAAATAATGAAAGCATTTAAACAACCACATAAATGAATCCTTATGGATTCTTCACACACATACAATCCATTTTCTCATCACCACACAAGGTTGATGAGATTAAATCTCCCTCTTACCTTAAAGGAAGACAACACCTTCTAACTCTCCTTCCTTTGAATTTTGTGTGGCTCTCCAAAGAAATCCTAGCAACCTTAAACATATTTTAAAGAGTTATAACCATAGGAGAAAAACATAAACTATGGATCAATCATGGCTTAGAACCTTAGAAATCATGTTAGAAATGAAAAACAAGAATCTTCACCTTGTAGGAAAAATCTCCAAAGTGATTTGCCAAGCTCAAGATGAATTTTTTTGAAGAAATCTCCAACTAGAGATGTTCTTAGAATGTTATTTGGGTTTGAGAAATAAGGTTGGATAAAATTTTAGAAGGGTAGAGGTATGGTGTATGGGTGTTGGCCGAATGGCTCCTCAAAGGAACAACAATGGTGATTTTTGTTCTTGAAGAGAGAAAAGAGTAAGTTTAGTGATAGCAAAGATGAAGAATGAAGTGAAATGCTTCTCCAAAGTTATAATGCATGCCACAAATGCAAATGCATATGACTCATTCCTACTCCATGGAGCTAGACACAGACATCAGAGAGAATGACTCGTAAAGAACTATCAGTACCTCAGGCAGCCCAACCAAACTATTACACTATCCAACGTCGTGTCTATAGCCCACAATCCAACATAGTGTAGTAGTACACAGTCCAAACACATCGTGTACTACAGGCATTGTACTAAACAGTCTTCATAAGATCTCAATTAAGGATAATGCGTGTCGAGATCATTAGTGTGTTACCAGTTACCATGACCCAGAAGAGCGGCCAATTGTCCACATGTGGAATACTCCGCACACTAATGCCTCCAAGTCCACTCAATGAACCACACTACGCTTATCACACCAACAACATGGTGTAATTCGTCTCGTCAATCAATCGCCAATATCAATCCAATTGACACGACTCTCAATGCATGAATATAATTATAAAAATACCCTTAGTCTCAAAATGTTATCATATTTACAAAAACACCTTCAATCTCAAAATTCTCAAATATAGTACATCTCCACTTGACAGTACCATATCTCAATATGTCTGGGTCCACCACTTTGGCCCGACAGCAAAACTCACAGTTCCAATTAATCGCGTAGAAATTTTATCGCGTTTTCACAATCGTGTCACTTTTACAAACATTTTTATATCGCGTAAATATATTTTGCTGTTTTTAAAATCACATAGTATTTTTAAATTGTTTTCTCAATTGCGTAAGATTTTTAAATCATTTTCTTAACTGTAAGGCTTAAAAATCATTATTTTAAAACTGCATAAGCTATTTTTAATATTTTTAAACTACGTAGAATATTTTCCTTACGTTATAAATATTTTGTGAAACTCTTTCCTTTATTCGTCCATTTTTAATAAATTTTGACAGCATTTTGTCTAGAAAATCTTATTAAAATATATTTTCTACGTTTTCCTTTAAAAATTCCTTTGTTTAGTTTATAACTACAAAATACACTTTGAAAATTACCATTATACTTTAAAACTCAAAGGTAAGTATTTTTCAAGAGTTTTGTTTATTTCTCTTTGATAGCATATTTCTAATAAAAATTTGTTTACTTCTTTAAGTCTTGAAAATCCATTGCAAATGTATTCTTTTTAGGTTAAACAACTAGTCTATACTTAGAAAACAAATTTTGGATTGATTACACATTAAAAAGGCATGTTGGCCGAATTTAACAAAATCTTTGCATTTGATCTTTGGATCATTTTCCATCTTCTAAATCATTTTGGAATTCATTAATTTACCTAATTCCATTAAATCCTTCCTTTAGAAAATGGTTGAGAACATTTTGGTTCTCTTTTTCATGGTGAAGCCGTGAGCTCCATGTTGTGTTCTTTGGAACACTCATGCAATCCTTACATGTTATTCACATCCTAATTAATAATCATGCATTTATAAACACATGCAATATATTTTAAAGCTATAAACATACATACAAATATAATCAATCACAAATAATGAAAGCATTTAAACAACCACATAAATGAATCCTTATGGATTCTTCACACACATACAATCCATTTTCTCATCACCACACAAGGTTGATGAGATTAAATCTCCCTCTTACCTTAAAGGAAGACAACACCTTCTAACTCTCCTTCCTTTGAATTTTGTGTGGCTCTCCAAAGAAATCCTAGCAACCTTAAACATATTTTAAAGAGTTATAACCATAGGAGAAAAACATAAACTATGGATCAATCATGGCTTAGAACCTTAGAAATCATGTTAGAAATGAAAAACAAGAATCTTCACCTTGTAGGAAAAATCTCCAAAGTGATTTGCCAAGCTCAAGATGAATTTTTTTGAAGAAATCTCCAACTAGAGATGTTCTTAGAATGTTATTTGGGTTTGAGAAATAAGGTTGGATAAAATTTTAGAAGGGTAGAGGTATGGTGTATGGGTGTTGGCCGAATGGCTCCTCAAAGGAACAACAATGGTGATTTTTGTTCTTGAAGAGAGAAAAGAGTAAGTTTAGTGATAGCAAAGATGAAGAATGAAGTGAAATGCTTCTCCTAGCTCTACTTGGCCGTGAGCTTCACCAAAGAAGGTGGCTTCCTTTGTTGACTTCTCCTATCACCTAATGGCCCTAGATTTGATCAAGGGTGGAAAACAAAGGCTTTGGCTCCAAGCTTGTCTCTAATTGGTGTAGGAAATCTAGTCATGCAAGTAACTAAGCTCTTCTTGATGGTTCTTGAAAGCTCTTGGCTGAATGGCCCTAAAGAGAAGCAAACCAAGTTTGTGCTTCATTTGGTTTTCTAGTTACACTTAGGTGAAATTGATTAGTTTGTTTAGTTACTAGCTTGACTATATAGTTACTTAGGTTAACTAGGTTTGTCTTGATATTTTGAGAACATTCTCTAACTAGAACTTAACTAGATAGCTAACTAGGTTTAATTCACTTAGTTACTTAACAAGCTTCCTATGCTAACTTAGTTAGGTTTTAAGCTAATTTGGCTAAGCTTTCTAGTTTCATCTTAACAAGTCCAACCACTTTTGTGGACTTGAATCTTATTGGTCTAAAATGTTCAAGCTACTTTTGTTGACTACATTTCATTGGTTTAGGATTTAATCTAGCCAGAAACGTTGACTGGTTCAGTAAACGCGGGTCCCACAGACTTTTCTTGGTCTATGGTCTTTTTGGAACAGATTTCTACTATTTTTGAGATAGTAGGTACTGTCAAATAAAATAATATTATAATAATATAAAATTATTTTATTACACAGTTAAATCCTAAAAATTAAAAGATTAATATTCGTATCACTCGGAATTGGGTTTAATAAGATCCCCCAGCTCTGAATAATTAAAATAAAATTTCTCCGGCCAAAAAATTATTATTTTCTTGATTCGGAGTAAATCACACAAAGCACTCAAATATAATCACGAAACAGTCAAATAAATTTTATAACATATAGAAAAATACAAAATAGTACATTTAGGATAATACTATCATTTATCCAAAAGTTAGGGTGTTGCAGTATACACAAAAATGTAGTAGATGAATTGAATGCACTTAAATTATGCAGAGACTTTGATACATTGTCAATAGTCAAACTAATCTAGAAATTTAAACTTCTAGGAGAAAACACAGGAACAATTTTATATATCTGACTGCTATGCTTAAATTACATAAATATAACGATACAAACAAAATAATTAAACTTGATTAGAAGAGTATTTAGCAGTAGTTGGGTAAGCAATTTTTTATATACCACTGACAGCTAGCTCACTATAATCCAAATAACAAAATAGGATAATATCACATTACTTCTCTTTTAGTGTAGTTTTATATTTCATCACCTATTTGAATGGGTATTACTAGGTCAGGATTTCAATTTTGAATTATTATTTTTGCTAGTATTAGGTGTTTTCTTTAGCAGAAAATGGAAGGAAAGGGTGAGAAGTGTGGCGTCCTGCGCCCGACGAAGGCAGGGAGTGGTCGTCGGTGCTAAAGTGAAAGCATCAATAAGCAGCTCCTGACAGGCTTCTAGGCAAAGGGTCCTATGAATGAACTGAATACGCACCGGAATTAGAGGGATTCAGAGACTGTGCAGGTATAA
Source organism: Ormosia emarginata (assembly GCA_029884605.1). Lineage (NCBI taxonomy): Eukaryota > Viridiplantae > Streptophyta > Magnoliopsida > Fabales > Fabaceae > Ormosia > Ormosia emarginata. Next base: position 15,590,006 of record JAQQTP010000074.1, on the reverse strand, counting down.
GATTGCATAGTTGAGGATGACTTAAAGAAATTGATTAGGCATAGCCATATCAACAAGTTGCAACTTATTTTCGGGAGCCTAGAACATAAGAACTTCATGGTTAATCGTGCTTGACCTGGAGCAATTGTGGGATAGGTGACCTCCTGGGAAGTTTCTTAGGATGCGTGTGAGTGAGGACAAAGCACACTGAAAAGACCCGTGTTGGTTTGTGGAGACACTCATCAATCTCGCAGGCAGTCCCAGGGCGTTACATATGGTATCAGAGCCCGGACCTCTCCCAGTACAGTGTGGTTCGGGGACGAACCAAGCGAAAGTTGGTGGGCATGTGGCGTCCCGAGGCCGACGAGGACTGGGAGTGGTCACCGGTGCTAAAGTGAAAGCATCAATAAGCGACTCCTGGTAGGCTTCTAGGCGAAGGGTCCCATGAATGAATTGAATATGCACCGAAATGAGAAGGATTTAGAGACTGTGCAAGTATGGAACTGTATAGTTGAGGATGACTTAAAGGAGTTGATAAGGCGTAGCCATATCAATAAGTTGTAATTTCTTTTCGAGAGCCTAGAATATAAGAACTCCATGGTTAAGCGTGCTTGACTTGGAGTAATTGTGGGATAGGTGACTTCCTGGGTAGTTTCCTAAGATGCATGTGAGTGAGGACAAAGCACGCTAAAAAGACCCGTGTTAGTTTTGTGGAGACACTCATCAATCCCGCAGGCAGTCCCAGGGCATTACAAGAAGGAAAACAATGAATGCTGACAAGATATGAGACAAACAAACAAATTTACACTAATTGGAGAAGGAGTGGAACAGATGTGGGTGATTTCTATGAAACATTTGAGTTTGTCCCAAATTCTGCCATATTTAATTATCCTTTAATCTATATTTTACCATTATTTTTTTGCTTGATTGAATAATTGTAGTTTGTTTGGAGTTTGAATAATTGTCCCAAGTTTTAGTTTTAGAGCAGCCATCTAAGGGTGCTTGCTTGGGTTTGAAAGTCATTGATAATCATGTATCAGTGTTGAAAAATATAACCTTTGTAAGGGAAATTATTCTTAGAACAAATCATTTTGATCCTTCATTTTCATTATGTTTCAGGAATTCAGTGCGTCAAATTTCTGGTAACAAAGATTATTTTTAAGTTTTACTTATAATACATGTTGTTTAGTTCTAACAACTAAATAACATGTATAAATTTAATCACACATCCTTAAGTAATGATTTAATTGAAGTCCAGCTTTAGTAGAATTTCTTCTTCTATTCATTGTCTTGTGCCATGTATGTGGATTGCATTATGAGGAAGCATTTCAATGGTTTATGAACTATGTATAAATTTTACCAAGTGGGATATTTCTTAACAACAATATATCTCCCAAAATGCTACTTTTTGACTAAGGAGACTTGAGGAATGATTTTTATTAGAGGTGCAAAAGGAAATATATCACTAGATAATCTAGAATTTGAAATGCAAACAAGAGAATATAATGCTAACCTAAATACAGGATAAACTGAGGATGGTGAAACAATGATAATGATAACTAACTTATCCAAACTTTATCCCCCTCAAACTTATCCAAGCTCTGATTAAACTTGTAATAGCAGCAGATGTGGCATGAAAACAAAATATTTGATTTTGAAATAATATGTAAAATCCTCACCAATCAAAAGGATATAATCACCCATTTTACACACAATGATTATATTGTGATTGTCTTCCTTTCAGGATTACCAAATAAATTCAATGAATTTAATGACACTATCGTAGGCTTTCCATTATCAAAAGCAAACTTATAGTTATTATCTTTGTTTCTTCATTCTCATAGCTTCCATCCTTTTTCTTCAAATTTAAAATGACAACCTCACCTCGACACATAGGCCTTCCCAATTTTTTCTTCTACATTAGCATAATTAAGTCAATGAAATAATAGTAACATGTAATAAACATCATAGGTTCATTTAAGGTAAGTGCATGGTCACAATCTTTGAAAAAAAATCCATTTAACTAAAACTTTATCCTACTTGTAGTAACATACCATTTCATAAGCTTTCCTAGCATTACTTTTACTCCCGCCAGCATGAGAGACTTTAAGCTTCTTCCGATTCTTTGCATTTTGTGAACATATCTTTTGTATTTGTTAATAGTTGTCAATGTATATAAAACTTAATTGTATAGATAAACTTAGTGACTAATTACAAAAAAAAATACCTTAATCTTATCTTCATTATAATGGTGCATAAAAGTTGACCACTCACAACTATCCACTCCAGGAGGGGGATTAGCAAGTAACTCTTCGTTAGATTTATACAAGTAGAAGTACTTGCACCTTAACTTTTGTTTGTTAGCCTTCCATCTATCACCCAACTTTTCCATAACCCATTTGCATGCAACAAGATAACCAAACAAGAAATTGCCCTTGAAAAAAAATGAAATGAGATTAGTTCATAACAAGTAATGGATGCAATAAGAAAATGAGCAACTGGAAGTCATATGATTGTTACCTCTATCATTTTCCGTAGTTGGCATCTTTTGTCTTTGGGCATCCAATGCTAATCAATAATGTGTATAGGACAAAGATCAGGGTTTTGAGCAAGCAAACCTAAATATCTAACTAACAAATTCGAACCATTGTCATTTCCTTGGCCATGACTGTTGAGCTCCACAATCACCTTTGAATTTTTTTTCCAAATGCAAAACTTGATTTGCCACCATTTTTTGGATTGTGATCTCATTATTAGTAGTATCTATCTATGTATACATAAAGCACAATTAACAAACCTTAACCCTAGTTAAAGAAAAATAAATATGATAATATTATATTATTAACTAATCAAACATATTACTCTCACCTATTATCTTCGCAATTAAAAAGCTTTTCCTTCTGTTGTGGTTGGGCTTGAATGGTGGTAGAGAAAGAAGTTAATCCATCACGCAGCATTGAAATACCATCATTAGATTCAGAGATTGAATCATCAAGACTAGCTTCAATAGGTTGTAAATCATCCTGACTATTATGGTTTTGCTGCTGGAAATCTAAGTTGATTGCATGATTTTCATCTTCTCGTAGTTCTGCCAAAAATGCTTGATTTGAACTATTTTTTTTTTGACCCATTTTAAATAGAAAACCTGACTATAAACATTGAACAAGTATAGAAACATTGACCAACAAAAATAATAAAAAAAAGTAAATGAACATTTATACCATGCATGCTGAAGAAAACCAATGAAATTTAAGAGTAATATATATATGTTCAAACTTAACAAGAAGCATTCAAAATTTAAAACTAAACAGACATCATTTCATCATCATCTCTGCCAAGATTATGATGATCACCAAATAAAGACTGATTTGGTTCTTGTTCATTGACATTATCCCTCACTAATGGTATTTGATCAATGTTTTCTATGTGTTGATCAGGAAATGGTATGTCCTGAATAGACTCTTATGAATTCACCATGTTCAAATCTCCCATATCATATAAGTCTCTTGGTGTCATGTGACAAACAAAACTCCATCCTTCTTCAACTAGATCATCCACATAAAATACCATTCGAGCATCAGTTGCAAGGGCAAAAAGTTCATCTATTTCTTGTGCACCTATATGTATCAGACGGGAAAAGTTTACATTTGTGATTCCAAATTCATCTCTCTTGATTCCCCTTTTTGGTGTGGTATTTTCCCAATCACATTTGAATAACACAATCTTTAATTAACCATAGTAATCTAACTCTAATATATCAACCAATCTCCCATAATACATTACTTCACCCAAAGTTGGATTTCCATCCTTATGATTTGAATAGCTCATAGTACTTACTGAGACAACAACACAACTATTTTGTATTTTCATTCCTTACTCTCTCCCTTTTGTACGAAACTTAAACCCATGTATGTTGTAGCCATCAAACCTTCTTACAATAGAATTTGGCCCTTAGGCAAGTATCTCAATTTCAGGCGAGACATCCTAGTCAACTTTTTTTGCAACCTAATAAATTTTCAAATGAATTAGGATATGCTGCTCAACAAATTAGAAAAATGAGCTCAAGATTATATCTTTACATGATCTCTAAGCCACTCATGAAAGTTTTTGTGCACATATTATTCATAGTATTCTTCTATGTTGACTCGTTCTCTTGACTTCAGTTTTGAACTTCCTAATCAATCAAACATTATCTATTAAATGTGTATTTAAGTAATTTACAATAAGGAAAGTTTTAGGAACAAGATTGTCTACTTACTCAACAAACTTGTCAAGTATTTTACAATTGAATAATACATAGCGATGTGCTTGTATCTTTTCTAATGGTTGCAAAGTAATTGTCTTCACTGCACCAATAGGCTTACGCAATGCTAGAAATTTAGATGACAAAACAGAAGAATCACTAGTAAAATTGACTCCATTGTCTTCATCATTATGTCTAGGCCGATTAAACCTTGTTTCAATGTCTTCTATGTATCTAGAGCAGAATGTTAGACACTCTTCCAAGATAAATCCTTCTGATATACAACCTTCTGGTGCTGCCTTATTACGAACATATGATTTCAAATGGCCAAGAGTCCTATAATAACACATCATCATATGAATTCCACATTGAAACACATAAATAATGTTACGCATTAAATAGAAAATAAACAAAATCTTATTTGATGTAACACCTATTTTCAGGGTATCACATTTCCGACTCCCAACTTATAATCTATAAACAAGTTCATAAAAAGTTTGAGTTATAAAGTTGTTCGTTTTAAAATTTCTGATTACAGAAACATAAACTTACTGAAATCCATAAGTATTATTGAAAATATAATTAAACTGATTAATATACAGTATTGACACTAATTAATATTTAACAATTTAAAGAGAAATATAAAACTAACAGACTCTCTTTTTAACAGTAGCAAACCCCATCACGGGTCCTACTTAATAGCACGGTACAACGCTAACGAGAAAACTTAACATACTTATTTCTTCTTGTATCCATCTTGATGCATCAGACATTTGTTCCTTGTCAACCTTTCACACTATCGAATCTGGAATGGTCATTCTCTGATGTTGTCACCAATTTCAGAATATCTGCCGCTCGTTATGTCTAAGACAACTCGTTCCTTCTACTATATAATTTTTACAACACAAACACAGCAAAACAATATAACAAAGAGGTGAGATCACTTACGCCAATACCAACATGGTAGCATAGAGATAACACAACCAGCATATCATACAGATATATCATACCATAATTCCAATAATGCACTCAACATTAATCAACTATCATCATCATGCCATTAACATTATTATCATCACACAATAATCACAATAATGCCATCAACATGATTATCATCATCATCATCCAATATTCCTCAATTATTATATCATGCGATATAGATACTCGATTTATGCATATGTTATGCATGTAGACTCAATGTCCTACTCCATGGAGGCTTTCATAATTTCGAGAAGAATGCTCTGTTAATTGTCAGCCTTAGCCCAAAGACAATCTTCCAGATTAGCCCACAGACAATGCCCAGCCTTAGCCCACGTAGACAAATGTCCAACTTTTGAAAAGAATCGTGTTCTTGTTGGGTATCGTCAATGCATTGCAACGGACTGCATCACCAAGTGGCATATGGTCCAGCCGTAGCCCACAGACAGATATCCACTGGTCGACCGCCGCGCCTTGACGCACCCCAAGATCCATCATAGACCTCACTATCAATTCACATTCCCTCTTCAACCACAAGGGTCCCAATAGCATCAGCTATCAATTTTTGTTCAATTCAAAATCATCATATGCCTCAATGCATATCTTTTCAATGCATGTTCAATGCACCAATGCCAATCATAGTCAAAATTCACACTTTCATATTCAGGGTCCACACATTGGCCCATTCTCAGTTTTAATTTCATTATCTCATAATCAGGGTCCACACACTGGCCCAACAATAATCATACTGTATTTTCAATAGTGAAATCATATTATCGCATTTTCATAGTCACAAAACACTTTCTTCATGTTTTCACAATCACGCAACATTTCTATTACGTTTTCAAATCACATATAGATTTTTCAACGTTTTCATCAATCACGTAAAAATATTTACACGTTACTCAAATCGCGTAGCAATTTTCCACCATTTTCACAATCGCGTAACTTAAAAATCATTCTTTTAAGTCGCGTAAACCATTTTCCATCATTTTCAAAATATTTAAACGCTTTCCAAATCGCTTAAAAAAAATTTAACGTTTTTCAAATCGCATAACTTAAAAATCATGTTTTTAAGATATGTAAAACATTTTTCACCATTTTACAATCACATAAAATATTCCTTAATATTCCAAACATTATTTTGGACTTTCAAACAAATCAATAACATTTCCAACATCATTTTTCACATTTTTCTTACTCAAGAAAATCCTTTTCACAATATATTCCACAAATTCACAATTCCATTGAATTAAATCAATGTTTCTAACTTTAAAAAAATTACTAACGCTCTCCAAAACCCAAAGGATGAGTTACACGTTAGAAAATATCAAATCACTATTATATTTTCCATTTTTCTCAAATAAATTCTAAAATCAATTCTCTTCAAAATAAATTGAGGTTCAAACACTTTCAACCTCTCTTTTCCATTCATATACAAAAAAATTCCATTTTCTCAAGTGATAAAACACTCTGATTCCCTTTCCAAATTCCTTATACTAAATCAATTATATTTCCATTTTGTTTCCATAAAATCAACGCATTACAAGCCTTCAAAAACATGGACATGATTATTGAAATCATCAAAACATTTTTCCTTCTAAGTCAATATGGTTTTACACAAACAAAACCATTAAAAATCCTTTACAAAAATCATGAGCACTTGGTCTTTGATATCAAATCATTTGTTTATTTTTCATTTTCACTTTCTTTGTAAATTCATTTTCACTTTCTTTGCAAATCCTTAAAATGTCCTTTTCATTTAAAACTCATGTTTAGTAAAATGCTTAGAAACTTTTTACACAAAATAAATCAATAAAAATCCTTCTCAAAACCGTGAACAATACTTCTTGAAAAACAAACCCTTTGTTTATTTTCCTTGCTTTTCTAATCATCCAATTTTATCATTCATGAAAATATTAATTTGTGAACACCTATTTTGAGGTGTCTTGGCCGAAATTCCTCTTGGTCTTTGAAACCAAAAATCAATTTCCTTTCCATCATCAAATCATGACATACAAATACATATTCAACATATATATCACAAGCATGCCATAATCAAAGCAATAAATCATGCAAATCATACCAAGCATAGGCAAATAATCAAAGCACATAAACACTCACAAATTATTACATGACCATGGATATGAATCCTCACATGGATTCACCATCCATCAAATACACAAACCATCTCTCACCACCATACTTGGTTGGTGAGATGAATCTCCCTCTTACCTCTTGAAAATCCTCAAAAGCTCCTTGTTTTGCTTCTTTTACCAAGTCCTTCACCACCAAGGGCTTCTCAAATACAAAACAAAACATATATTTATTAGTAAATCAAGCTTGAACAAGATAAAGCATGGATCAAACATGGCTTAGAACCTTGAAAATCAAAAGAAAAGTGAAGATTAATAAACTTCACCAATAAAACTTCATCTTTAGCTTGAAGAACAAGGTTGAAGATGAATGATTTAGAGAAAGTCTCCGACATGAAAGTTACGTAGAATATCATGTAGATTCAAGATCTATGGTTGGATGAAATTAAAAGAGATTGGATGGTGATTTTAGGTGGTATGGCCGAAATTCCTCTTGAAGAACAAAGTTGGAGTTTTTGATTTTTTTTGTGAAAGAAAGCTTCTTAAACTTGGTTAAGATAAAGAATGAAGTGAAAACACTTAGTTTTCCTTCCACCAATTTCATAGAGCTCCATGGAAAAAATCCCTAAAAATCATAAACAAATCTTAAAATCAATAACAAGTAAAAGAATAGGTAAACCATGGTTCAAGTGTAACACCCCTAAATATAACAACCGTAGCGCAATCGTCATTACACCACAGTTACTAGATCCAGGCATGTCACAGTCATGATAACAGTAATTTCAAAATTTACACAAGTTTATTTTTTTTTAGTTTTTATGCATAAGTAGAAAATACGAGCCATGAATGAAATATAAATATATTCAACCCTTAATACAACCACTGAAATAAAATCACATTCCTTATATATATTTTATAGTCAATTAACACAAATCACTGATAACGTAGAATATAATAATTACAGAGTCAAATAAAATACAGCGGGAATAAAAACACTAAAGGGGAAAAGTAGTAACCCTGGGGTAGGTACTGCTAGCAGACAAAACCGCAACTCCATATACATATACGACGCTCGGAGTCCCAGTCAACAAGTTAGGCATCAATGCCTCCACGCAACTGTACTCGTACGTAGCCAAAGAAATCTTGTCCAGACACCCAATCCAATCAACCAAGGTGTGGTCCCTCTTTGTCTTCCTCACGATCTTTATCAAATATAAATATAAAACAGAAATACAAGAATATAGGAAAGAGGTGAGACACCCATCTTTCATTACCATTATGGCAATAAGAAAACGACACGGCGCAGAGCGTGTAACACCCCAATTTTTAGAAAAATGTCCCGAATGTTCTGTTTGCTATTTTTTAAGCTTTTGTGTAAAAGACCGTTGTGTCCCTATTTTACTGTTTCTTGTTTTCTATATGAAATACAAATACGTTTTTACATGTTAAAATTTTATTTGGTCGTTTTACGTAATTTGCTTCGAGACGGTAAAATAAAAATTTTCTCAAGCTACTATTTTAATTTTTCTGGGAGATATATAGACAATTAATATTGTCTGTAATTTTATTTGAACGTTTTGGATGATTTGTTGCGTCGTGGGGAAAAATGAAAAAATGACCGTTATGTCCCGATTGTACTATTTTTAATTTTCTATCTGTTACAGTGCTTAATATTACTGTCTGTGATTTTATTTGGACTTTTTGTGCGATTTGCTCCGGGACAGGAAAATAATATTTTTCGGGCCGGGAAAAATCTTATTTTAATTATTCAGAACTGGGGGATCTTACTAAACCCGATTCTGAATGATACTGTTGTTAATCTTTTAATTTTTAGGATTTAACTGTCAAATAAAATAATTTTGTATTATTATAATATTATTTTATTAGTCAGTATAATAAAATGACAGTGGACCCAAAAATGTTTTGCGGGACCCACGTTTAGTTAAAACAGTTAACTTAGTAGCTTAATTAAGCATCATTAGTGATGGAACATTCAAGAACATAGTGACTAAGCTAGATGACTAAGCTTAATTAGTGACTAAGCATGGTGACTAGGTTAGGATTAACCAATGGGAGCAAAGCTTGGTGAAGAAGGCTTAATCTTGATCATTGATTCATCCTAAGGCTTGGATGAAGCCAAGCAAGGCTACACCTTGCATGACTTGAAGTCCACGGCCATTTGGCCTTTGGAGGACAAAATTTCACTTCATCTTTCATGCAATTTCTCTCTTCACTCTCTTCCAAAAACCCTAAACTCCATTGAAGCTTTCTTGAAGCTAGATTCGGCCAAACACAATCCAAGACCATCCAACCACCCAAAATTTTATCCAACCAAGTTTTCTAAACCTAAACACAATCCTAAGAACATCTCTAGTTGAGAGTTCTTGCAAAATCTTCCATTTGAAGCTTGGAAACCTACTTGGAAAATTTTACCTAGAAGGTGAAATTTCTTGTTTTTCATTTCTAAATTCTTTTTCAAAGTTCTAAGCCATGATTTTTCCATGGTTTAAGCTCTCTTTTATGGTTAGTAATTTGTAGTTTTGTTTAAGCTTGATAGGTGACTTGGTGGAGTGAAAACCGAAACCTAAAGGAGGTGTGAAAGAATATTTTTGTCTTCATTTAAGGTAAGAGGAAGACTAATCTTATCATCCTTGGGTGGTGGTAAGAAGATGGAGATTGATTGTTGATTGTAGAATCCATAAGGATTCCTTTGTTTGTGTTTGTTAGTAGCTTGTTTGTGTGGTTGTTAGTAGCTTTCCTATTTGATGTTTGTAATAATTTGTATGATGTTGCATGTCTACAAGCTTTGATTTGCATGTCTACAAGCTTTGATAATTTGTATGTGTTAGAAATGCATGATAATGTATAGGATGTGAATAACATGCTAAGGAATGCATGAGTGTTCCAAAGAACACCACACCAAGGCTCACGGCCATTGATCAAAAGGAGAACCAAAATGTTCTCATTATTTTCCTAAAGTGTAATTTAATTAACCTAGGAAAAGTAACAAGAGATAGAATTGTTTAGATCAAAGAAAACGAATTTAGAAATCAAATGACCCAAGTGTATATTTCGGCCAACATGCCAAATCAAATATTCATGATTTCTAAAATCAATTCCAAACCATTTCCAAGTATAAAGATGCAATATATGTTAAAAAGAATTTTTCTAAAATGAGTTTTGAAGAAATAAATTGAATTGAATTAAGTTTAATCAACTAAAATTATTGATTTTACTATTAGAAAGGAGATACAGTAACTTTTGAGGATTTCTAACATATAGCTCATACTTTATTTTGAAGCATGTTAGTGGTTTTCAAAAGGATTAAATTATATGGTTAAAAATTATGTAAACAGAATTTTTACAGAAAAATTAGGAAACCATTAATATAATTTTCTAAGCAAAATACTGTCAATTTTTAGTAAAAACGGAGAAATAAGATAGAAAAGATGTCCAAAAGACAGCATACGGTATGAAAAATATTTTACGTAGTTTAAACGTATTATTTATTATTTTTGTTTATTTAAACAGTAATTTTTAAGGGATTTGGATAAGAAAATGATTTAAAAATCTTACGCGATTGAGAAAATGTATTTAAAAACTCTACACGATTTTAAAAACAGAAAAATATATTTACGCGATTTAAAAACGTTTGTAAAAACGACGAGATTGTGAAAACGCGATAAAATTTCTACGCGATTGACCAAAACGGTATCTTCTGTATTTTTCTGCTGTCGGGCTATGAGGTGAACTCGTACAGGCTTTGGAACAGTATTTGTCCGGTGGGACTTACTGTATCTTTTTATCTTTGAGGATATATTTTATTGAGGGTATTCTGGTAATTTCTCTTATATTGAGTTTATACCAATTTTTGGTGGATTGGTTGACGAGGTGAATCACATAGTGTTGTCGATGCGATAAACGTAGTGTGGTTCATTGTCTTTATGAACTTGGAGACATTAGTGTACGGGATCCCATATATGGACAGTCGGTCGCTCTGCTGGGCCGTGGTAACCGATAGCACACTAATGAACTCGACACACACTATTTTTAATCGAGATTTCGTAAAGTCTAATAGTACATTGCCTGTAGTGCCACAACGTGAGACCGTGAACTACACCATGCCTTGGATGGTGGATTCCATGTGACGTGGGGCTATAGACGCAACGTGTGATAGCGCAATAGTTTGGTTGGGCAGCCGTGGTACTAATAGATTTTGCGGGTCATTCTCTCTCTGATATCTGTATGTGTTTAACTCCATGGAGTAGGATCGTGTCATATTATATATGGTTATATCTTGGATATTATTTTATTTTATCTGTTTATTTTATTTGGTTATTATTATGATAATTTGTCTATTTCTTATTTTATTTTATTTGTGGTATTATTTTATCCGTGATATTATCTTATCTCGTGATATTATTTTATCTGTGATATTATGTGTTGTTGTGATACTACTCTGTTACTAATTACTGTTATAGCTTTTCATATTGCATGAATTGTATATCTGTTGTTTGTCGTTTTCTTATTTGCCATGTTTGTGATGATTTTAGATTGTCTTACCTCTTTATTGTATGTGTTTTCTGTATATTTATTTACATGGTAAAGAGTTTGAGGAAGAGGAACAGCCTCTTGAGATTTTGTATCCTGAGGAGGAAGAGGAGCAGCAAGTTGAAGATCAGTACGACGACTAAGAACCATCTGATCATCCATATCCATTGGACTGATTTGTTTGGGTATGGCGGTGCCAGGATTTTTGGGTTTTGTGACACTCTAGTTTCACGGTGGATCGTTAGCTTGGCATCTGTGGGGAGATAGAGACTTAGTGACTTATGTGGGACAGTTGACTGTGTCCCTACGACATATGTTTGATGGAGAGCCAGTGATGACGACTACTGTGTTTCTGCACTTAGAGTTGCCTTTATCTCTTAGGCGTCATTGGGGTGGTGTGTCCACTGAGCCTAGTGAGATGACTATCGTGTCGACTGCGCGGTCTCGTTTTCGCCGAGTGTCGAGGCATCCTGGATATTTATCTTCTGATGAATTTCCTGAGAGTGATCCATCAGAGGATTAAATGTTTATGATGTGTATTTTGGGCGCGTCTGCGTATGTATATATTGACTCTTTACTGTTTTTGGTTTACTGTTTTTGTTTAAATATTTGTAGTTGTAGTTGTAAATTATTTGTATAACTTATAACTTGGACCATATGTATATTATGAGTGATGTTGTTCTGTTTATTTTATGTTTCCTTTATTTAATAATATTCTGTTTAACAGGAATTATTTTACAACCCGTAGTAGTATGTAACAAATGTTTTACAACTTGGGTAGATTTTATTTATCTTTCTTTTATTTTCTTTATATATGTGACATCCCCACAAGGGTGTTACAGAGCGCCCACAAAGCAATACAGTTCATATATTTATTAACAGCAACAGCGAAATTTATAATAAAAGTAATTCAGTTATAAGCAATAATAAGAATCAATGATAACAGTGATATTTATAGTAAAGGTAGAATAACAGTAAGCGATAACAGGCAGATCACAATAGTATTTCTAGGAATCAGCATAACAATCAGATAATCATTTACAGAAGTAAAACAATCACTTTCACAGTTATAGATGTTCATGCTCAATAACTTATGAGATGGACAATGAACGATGCACAATGTATTATGATACCACAATTCCTACTCCATGGAACTAGACATAAACATTTTCAGAGTGAATGATCAAGGAGTAATGCTAGTATATCGTTAGCCTTAAAATACAGTGTGCTTTATCTCATAAAACGTTTGCGCAATGGCTTATACATGGCACCTCAACAGTTGATCGCGATATAGGACAGCGTCCCGGTCAGGATCGTCGGTGTGTTTGCATCGGTTTACCCCACGGCACAGAGGAGCTCATAACTGTCCATGTGAGGAACCCGCACCCCGATGCCTCCAGGGCCAACAACATATGGCACCTACGCTAGTCTATTCGCACCCACACATAGGTGTTATTCAACTCCTAGGCATACATCGCCTTACAACAATGTCTAACGGACAAAACATATGCATGACGACACAATGTCCAATCATATATGTTCATCAATGATGCATTCATCATATACACTACCACAATGGTATATAGTCATTCTCAGTATCAACATGTCATATCTCATCGAGAATTAAATCAACAAGTACATAACCCTTCATAGGGACTCACAACACATAGAGTCAAATCTCAATATCAATATACATTATGGTTTATCATTATCACCATTCCCCATTAACAGTTTAACATTTTCAAGAACTTAAGTCTTGATCAATTATGAAAATACTTAGGTTAACTAACCCTTAAAATCGTAGCCTCACAAGCCCTCAAGGTTCTAAATTCTTCTCGCATTATGCTCTAGTCTCTTGATACCAATCACTTAGTTTTTATTTTACATGGGATCAATCTAATTCCTCAACATTATTATGTATTCATGGTTTATCAATTATCATCATATCCACATTAGGGATCTTTCATTTCTTTAAACTCCTAATCTCTAAAGATGCACAAAGGCATCATTTAAACTTTAAGTTTTTCATAATCAACTCCACTATGATTATAAATCCTTTAGTGTTCAATTACACAAGCTTTATTGCTTACTAACCCAATCCAAACTCTCATTATCATGGGTCAAGACCGTGACCCTTCAAGTCCTCAAAGATCCAATTTCTTTTCATTTTATGTATTAACTTCTTAATTTCAATTTACTTAATTTTTGATTTATCAAAGTCATTTCACTTCCTTATGATTTTAAGCCAAAACCATGGCCATCCTTTGTCATCAAAGTTTCAATTCTTCACCACAATATGCATTAGTTACTTGATACTTAATCACTCAAATTCTATTCTTCACAAGATCAATTCAATTCCCAAATTTCCAAGGTCCAAACCGTGGTTTTATAAGTCCTCTAAGTTTCACTTTTTCTTTCCTTTTTATGTACTAGGTCATCATTATCAATTCACTTAAATTTTAGTTCATTAAAATCAATCCAATTGCCTAAGGTTCAATGCCAAAATCGTGGCTTCATAGGTATCCAATGTCCATTTTTTTTCTTTCCACTTTTATGCATAAGTTTTCTTAATACTAGTTCACTTACATTTAGTTCATCAAACTTAATCCCATTGCCTCTGTATCAAGACTAAAACCGTGGCTTCATGTGGGGTAGTAAACCCTTGAAATTTCATATTCATAAGTTTTATTTATCATCATTTAACATTCAATTTCATAGCTTCCTTTTATTATGTACAAAACAAATTTATCAATCAAGAATCATCTCAAAACCGTGGCATCAAGTCAAGGTAGGAAACTCCACATTTTCCATTTAACAACCTTAACTTGATCAAGCATATTTAACACATCAAACATATTCAAGAACACAATTCAAGCATTTAATCAAATTCAAGAACATCATATCATACAAATTTTTACAATTCAAGTAAGCACACAAGGATGGAATTCTCCATCAATATACATACAAAGTTCCCTCACCACCATAAGTGGTTGAAGTGAGTAGTCTCCCTCTTACCTAGAGGAGACAATTCAAGAAAACAAACTCCTTGGTTCCTTGATTTTGCAATTTCGGATTCTACCTTCAAGAGAACCATAAAGTGGTCAAATTCTCATATTTACAAACTAAGGATTGAAAAGAATGATCCTTGGACACATAGGTGACCAAGGAAAACAAAATTGAGATGTGAATGGGAAGAACTTTACCTAAAGCCTTAAGCTTGAACTCCTTGAGATATATTTTTGGTGATTTTTGGATTCCACTCACCCAAGAACCTTAGAATGTTCAAAATCACTCAAATCACACATCAATGCTCAAAAGAGAAGCCCTTGGTCACATAGTAACCAAGGAAAACGAAAATGAGAAGAAATAGGAGAGAAATCAAGAATCTTTACCTTGGAAGACAATGGAGACAAGGTTGGATTTTGGGCAAACCTTCTAAATGAAACTTGTAGGGAAGATGAAGGTGAGTATATAAAAGTGTTTAGTGAAGAGAAAAATCAAAAAGCTTGGTCATCCATGGAAGAGTGATTTTCGGATTTGGAGGAGGAGAGGTAGAAAGGTTGGATTTTTGAAGAGATTTCCTAAAGAGAAAGTGTAGAGGAGGTTGAGGGAAGTCTAGAAATGGTGTTTATGGAGAGAAAAGTGAAGAGAAACAATGGTGGTGGTGGCTGGAAATTTCGGATTCAAGAGGAGGAAGAAGAGAAGAGGTGGAGAGAAAATGAAGGTAGAGGTGGAAAATGAAGAAGCTTTCTGCACAAAGAAGGTAGAGGAAGTGAAGGCAAGTGTAGAAATGAGCTTGGAGAGGAGAAAAGATGAACAAAAATGGAGGAGAAAGGGCTGCAATTTTCGTGGTCATGGTGGTGGTAGAGAGAAGGAGGAGAAAAAGATGAAGAAGATGCAGTGAAGAGAGAGAAGTGAATTAGTAAAGTGAATTAGGGTTTGAGTGTTAAGTGTGTAGTAGAAACTTGACCAAATTTGGCTCCAAATGGGCTGCCAACCGTAGCCCTATGAGAGTGTGGGAGGGAGTGTTGTGTCATTTCCATGCTATTAGAGTGGGTAGTTAGGTCATTTTGGGTCAAAGCTTCTAAAAGCTTGATTAAAATAGCATTATATTTGAATTAAAGTAGATTTGATTTGACATAAAATGGATTGCATTTTGATAAGGTGATAGGATTTCTAATGCATGCTATTATCAAGTGGATAATAGTTGCAGTCGACAGAAGTCAGTATTAATTTATCTGACAGATAAAATTTACACAGTGTTTTATTATTTCATCTGTTAAATTTCTTGAAAAATGTGAAACCTTGTATACTGTGTCCGGCCTCGGGTTTAGTAAGATCTTCCGTCGATGTTTTCATAGTTCAAGGTTCTTGGGAAAATATTTCATTTTCCCGGCTCCGTTCAGCGCGCACGCAAAATGAGAAATATATTAAAATATTTGACGTTTCCAGAAAAATTCTAGAAAATTCTCAAAAATCACAAATATTGTAAAATGAATATTCTTCATAAAATTTTTCAACTTTCGAAACGTTACAGTCATTTTTCCAACTTTGCCCAATGTGCACGCAAAACGAAGAATATATTAAAATATTCTGCGCTCTCAGAAAAATCCAGAAAATTTTTTAAAAATCTCAAATATTGTAAAATGATTATTTATCCTAAAATTATTAATTTTCGGGGTGTTACATCAAGCATGGCTTAGAAAATCAAAACTAAAAGATTGGGTGAAGAAATATGAACTTTAGCCTTTTTGATAGAAACTTGAAGCTTGGATTTGAAGCGCAAAATGAATGATTTGGTGAAAACTCATAACTAGAGATGTTCTTAGAATAAGGTAAGGATTCAAGAAATAAGGTTGGATAAAATTTTTGAGTGATGGAGGGTAGATTTGAGGGTCATGGCCGTGAGTTAGCTTGGAGGAGAAGGAGAGAAATTTTTCTAAGAGCTTGCTTGAAGGAAATGATCAAGAATGATCAATAAGTGACCAAGACAACTAATAATGGTCTTCAACTTTGCTTTAGCTCATAAACAAACACAAAAACCATCTCCCCCTCTTCATGCATTCTCCTTGAGTGCAAAATAATCAATAATGATGCATAATTGACCAAGACCACTAATAATGGTCTTCAAACTTTCCTTTAACTCCTAAAACAAGCACAAAACCGTCCCCCTTCCATGCATTATGCATTCATAAAGTTGTCATCTTTTCTAGCCACCAATTAGAGCCATTTAAGCCATTGATTAGATCAATGGTTAGGATTTAGGTAGACTTTTGATTAGAAGACTTAATCTAGGCCATTAAATCTTTCTCCTTAAAATTCTAGCCATTAGATCCATCTCCAAGAATGAAGGGTCAAGATTACTCTTTTTTACTTTCAATCCAAGGGTCATAATTAGTCATAGCCATTTTAGAAGACCAAATCTCCACCATTGATTAAATCCACATCCAATGGTCATAAATGATCCATCTCCACCATTGATTTAATCCGAATCCAACGATCACAAATGGTCCTAGCCACTTTATAAGATCAAATCTCCACCCTTGATTAATTTTTCATCCAATGCTTATAAATGTTCATAGCCATTTTATTAGACCGATTCTACACCATTGATTAAATCGACGGTTGATGTCAAAGTCTTCAATATTAGACTTGCTTCCTATTAGTCCGTCAAAAGAATTAAACTTGTTTCCTATTGGTCCGTCAAAAGTTGTCATAACCACTATGGTTGACTTAAGCAGTATAATTTCTATTTTTATCTGCTCTAACCCCACGAAAGAATATATTTACTGTATTTTTATCGCCCGATAATTAAATACAGTACAAAACACAGTACAATAAAATTTTAGAAACTGTTTTCGACTTCAGGATTAGTAAGATCCCCTGTCTCCGTCTAAACAGTACAAATTTTTCTATACGTAGAAAAATTTTTACTTTGCGGGACCCACTTGGGCCCACGTAAGGCCACCTGGGTCCACAAACAACCCAAAAACAATAAGAGAAATATAAAAATTTATAATCATCCACAAAAATCACAAATATTAGAAAACGTATGAAAATCAAATCAGATTGGTAAAAATAATGAACAATCAAGAGAAATAAATACATAAAGATTTTCCCCCGGCCTGACAATTATTATTTTCCTGACATGGAGTAAATCACTCAAAACGATCAAAAGTACTGACGGAACACTCAAAATAATTTTACAGTACACATAAATCACTAAACAGTAGAATTCTGTTAACTGTCAAATATTTAGGAAATTTAGGGTGTTACATTTGATCGTACCTTTCAATTGGGTACATCCATCTTAAATGCACTAGACCAGTAAGCATCACTTCCTCAACAAGATGGATAACCAAATGAACCATAATAGTGAAAAAGAATGGAGGAAATATCATTTCCAGGTGACAAAGTGTTAATGCAATTCAATCACTCAACTTTTCCAAATGGTTAACATTTAAAACTTTGATTAATAATTCTCTAAAGTAGTTAGACAACTCAATCAACACTAAAGTCACTTCACGAGGAAGAGCTTTTCTAAAAACTATTGGAAAAAGGTGCTCCATAAGAATGTGTGAATCATGACTTTTTAACCCAGAGATCTTACGCTTCTTGCAATCAACACATCTTGAAATATTTGATGAGTAGCTATCAGGAACTACAATGCTTTTAAGAACCTTGAAAAACATGTCTTTCTCTTGATTGTTCATTGTAAAGCATACAGGAGGAAATTTGGAAGAATTAGGATAAGGGTGAAGTTCTTTCTTTAATCTCATGGCTTCTAAATCTTTACGAGCTTGAAGATTATCTTTTGTCTTGCTCTTATCATCCAAGACAATGAACAATACATTGTCATATACATTCTTTTCTATGCGCATCATGTCAAGGCAATGACGAATAGAATTATGTTGCTAATAAGGTAATTCCCAAAATATACTCTTTTTCTTCCATTATATGGGACCGTCTTCACTTATGCCTTCATGGTGAGGCCTTTATGACTTTCTTCAATTTGTCTTAAAATAGTAAAACCAACTTTTGGAGCATGAGCTGATCTAAGGTCAACATAACCATCAAAAGATTGCTTGTTATACCTAAACTTATGATTAGGTGCTAGATATTGATGATGTCCTAAAAATTTTTTTTTTCCAAACTTCAGCCTTTTAGAGTTTGTGTCAAAATTATAAGTTGAACATGCAAGCAATGTGTGTGTATTCCAACTAGACAAATTGTCAAGTCCTGGAAAGTCACTAATAGTACACATTAATGCTGCACGCATTTGAAACATTTCATTTAAAGAGGTATCATAAGCATCTATACCATTATTTCATAATTGTAGCAATTCAGCAACAAGGGGCTACAAGTAAACATCAATGCTATTTCTAGGCATTTTAGGACCAAGAATTATCATTGACATGATAAGAGAGGTTTGTTTCATACATATCCATGGAGACAAGTTATATGTATATAACATGAGTGGCCAGATACTATTGCTAGAACTCATAAGTCCAAACGGGTTAAAACCATCAGTAGCTAAAGCTAGTCTTACATTTTGAGGATCTGAAGCAAACTCCCCATGCAACAAATCAAACTCTTTCCAAACTTTGCTATCTCTAGGGTGCCTTAACAACCCATCTGGGTTCGCATCAGTAGCATGCCACTTCAAAAGTTCAGCAGTTTTAGATGACATCTACAGCCTCCACAATCTAGGTATAAGTGGGAAGTAACGCAAAATTTTTGCAGGTTTCCTTTTTTTTTCTTTTGATTACCTACATGATCTTCTTTCCACTTAGAAGTATGGAAAATCTTGCAATCATCCCTAGACTTGTCTTCTTCATTTCCCCAATACAACATGCAATGATTTGGACATGCAGGAATTTTCTCATAGTCAAGACCTAACTTCTTAATAATCTTTTTGGCCTCGTACAAAGACGCTGGTAGTCTAGCATGCTCAAAATGCATCTTTCAAAAGATCAACAACCATTGAAATTGTTTTGTCACTAGCACCACACAACACTTTTATGTGATACAAATGGACAATGAAAGATAACTTGCTATATTTTGAGCAACCATCATATAGTTCTTGTTTTGCATCTTTAAGTAACTCTTCAATTTTTTCATATTCTTCATTGTTTAGAGCTTCTACACCCCTAGTACCATCATCGCCAAGTTGAGATGCTGGAATAGGATCTTGAAACCCATGATCCTCAAAGCCACCAAATGCATCATTTAATAATTCCTGCATTGAATATTGTCTAACTGGTTCTGCTTGTGTTTGGGCTACTGGTTCCTCATTGGGTTCATCAAAATTCTCGCCATGCATATACCAAGTAGTGTACCTTCTAGGAAACCCTCTCTCAAGTAAATGACAGAACACATCAGTTCTATTTCCCCTAATATGAAATTCGCAAGAAGTACAAGGACATATGATTTTTTCATTCACAGATGCATATTGTAACACACCTAAATATGACAACTGCAGCGCAATCGTCATTACACCACAGTTACTAGATCCAGGCGTGTCACTGTCACGATAACAGTAGTTTCAAAATTAGCGAGTTTATTTTTCACATTTATGCATAAGTAGAAGATACGAGCCTCGAATGAGATATAAATATATTGACTCATCAATGGATACAACATCACTTGATACAAGATTAAATATATCTAAAATTAATGCATAAAGTAGAATTACACAATATCAGATTTAAACCTTTCATTACATAACATAAACTACCAAATGAAGGTTTGGCCTTCGTCGAAATCGAACACATGAATGGAAAGATCCTACACTTGACCTTCCTCTGCATCTCTGACGGATAAGACTCGCCCTTGCGATATCTCTAAAGGAAAAGGAGTACGAACCTGTGTCATAACTGAAACCTCTCTAGGGAAAAGATGATGGTTATCCCACATTTCCCCAATGGGTATAGGGAACTCCACACGTAATGTAACATAGGCGATGTTAGTCCCATCACCGGGTTCATCTCCACACTGCACCAGGGTTACATCTCCCACGTATACGACAAGTCCCGCTTCGCATTCGAAGTGCCAGGCTTCCGAGCCTTGGAGAAACTGTATCCATGTGTGAAACATGTAGGGTGTTGGGGACGTCATCACCAGGAAGTAGAAATCGATCCTCAAGTACAACTAATTGAGTCCACTCGCACTTTTCACTGTTTTTATCCAATTTGACATAAAGCATGGTAATACAAGAAAGAGGTGAGACACCCATCTTTCATTACCACTACGGCAGCAAGAAAACAGCATGGCGCAAAGCGCCCACGAAGCAATACAGTTCATACATTTACATTTATAACACAAATAGTTCAGTTATAAGCAATAATAAGAATTAATCACTTTTATAGTAAAAGTAGATCAGCAATAGGCAATGACAATAACCAATTTCAACAGGCAAATCACCACAGGATTTCCAATAAATCAGCAAAATTATCAGACAAATCATATGCAGTAGTAAAACAAGTACTTTAACAGATGTTCATGCTCAACAACTTATGAGACTGATAATGGACGATGCACAATGCATTATGGTACCAAATCCTACTCCATGGAGCTAAACATTAACCTTTTGGAGTGAATGATCAAACAGTAATGCCAGTATATCATTAGCCTTAAAATACAGTGTGCTTTATTTCATAAAATGTTTGCGCAATGGCTTATACATGGCACTTCAACAGTTGATCGCGACATAGGATAGCGTCTCAGTCCGGATCATCGGTGTGTTTGCATCGGTCTACCCCATGGCACAGAGGAGCTCTTAACTGTCCATGATGAGGCACCCATACCCCGACACCCCCAGGGGCCAACAACATATGGCAACACCTATGCTTAGTCTATTCGCACCCGCACATAGGTGTTATTCTACTCTTAGGTATACATATGCATGACGACGCAATGTCAAGTCATGTATATTTATCAATGATTTATTCATCATGTACAATACATATGCATGACGACACAATGTCCAGTCATGTATGTTTATCAATGATGTGTTCATCATATACAATACCATAACGGTATATAGTCTTTATCAAATTACATATGCATAACGACGCAATATCCAATCATGTATGATTATCAATGATGCATTCATCATATACAATTCCACAATGGCATATATTCGTTCTCAATATCAATAAATCATTTAAATGATACATATATCATATACGATGCCTCAATGGCACATAAGCATACTTCAATATTAACATGTCAATTCTCAACATCAATATATATCTTATGGTTCCTCATTATAACCATTTCCCCTTTAAGGGTCCAACATTTCCAAGAATCTAAATCTTGATCAATTATGTAAATTTTTAGGTTAACTAACCCTTAGAAACCTTGGCCTCACATGCCTTCAAGGTCCTAAATTCCTTACCATATTATTCACTAGTCTTTTGATACCAATCATTTAGTTTTGGTTCTACATGGGATTAATTCAATTCATCATCGTCATTAAGTATTCATACCATAATGTCCCTAGTAGGGATACTTATTTTTGAGTCTTAAGTCTTTGGTCAATTATGAAAAGGTTAGGGTAATTAGCCCTTTAAAACTATGGTCTTCTCAAATACCATTATTCAACTTAATTCTTTAGCTTTATCAAAGATTATGCAGATCTCTAATTCTTCAATCTCCAAGGTTGCACCAAGGCATCACTTGAACTCAAATCTTTCTCTCTAAAACCGTAGCCTCTCAAGGTTCTTAAAATCTTAATTCCCCTCCATTTTATGTAATGGTTACTTGATACTTAATCATTCAATTTCCATTTCTCACAAGATCAATTCAATTGCCTAAAGTCCATGCCAAAATCGTGGCTTTATAGGTCTTTAAAGTTTCACTTTTTATTTCTCATTTGTGTATTGATTCCTTAAGATTAATTTACTTAAGTTCAACATATCAAGGCCATTCTATTTGCCTTATTGCTCAAGCCAAAACCGTGGCCATCATTGAGTCTTCAAAGTCCAATTTTTCCTTCCTTTTTATGCATTAACTTTTTGTCATCAATTCACTTAAATTGTTAGTTCATTAAGATCAATCCAATGGCCTAAATTTCAATGCCAAAACCATGGCTTCATGGTGTCCAATGTCCAATTTTTCTTTCCACTTTTATGCATTAGTTTTCTTAATACTAGTTCAATTAAATTTGGTTCATCAAAATTAATCCAATTGTCTCTTTACCAAGACCAAAACCGTGGCACCCCTCTTGGGTATTAAACTCTCAAAATCTTCCATTCATAAGTTTCAATATTATCATTCAATCTTTGATTATATAAGTCTTATTTTACTTGTGTACAAAACCAATTTTCACCCTTAATTTCTAGTCAAAACCATGGCACCATGTTGAGGTAGGAAACTCCAAATTTTCCATTTAGCAACCCCAACATGATCAAGCACAATTAATACATCAAACATATTCAAGAGCATAATCAAGTATTAATCAAATTCAAGAATACTAAATCATACAATTTTTACAATTCAAGTAAGCATACAAGGATGGATTTCTTCATCAATATACATGCAAAGTCTCCTCACCACCATAAGTGGTTGAAGTGAGTAGTCTCCCTCTTACCTAGAGGAGACAATGCAAGAAAACAAACTCCTTGGTTCCTTGATTTGGAAATTCGGATTCCACCTTCAAGAGAACCATAAAGTGGTCAAATTCTCATATTTACAAACTAAGGATTGAAAAGAATGATCCTTGGTCACATAGTAACCAAGGAAAATGAAAATGAGAAGAAATAGGAGAGAAATCAAGAATCTTTACCTTGGAAGATAATGGAGACAAGGTTGGATTTTGAGCAAGCCTTCTAAATGAAACTTGTAGGGAAGATGAAGGTGAGTATATAAAAGTGTTTAGTGAAGAGAAAAATCAAAAAGCTTGGTCATCCATGGAAGAGTGATTTTTGGATTTGGAGAAGGAGAGGTAGAAAGGTTGGATTTTTGAAGAGATTTTCTAAAGAGAAAGTGTAGAGGAGGGTGAGAGAAGTTTGGAAATGGTCTTGGTGAAACAAAAAGATGAAGAATCATAGCCATTAGTGGGCTTCCATTTTCGGATTCAAGAAGAGGAAGAAGAGAAGAGGTGGAGAGAAAATGGATGCAGAAATGGAAAATGAAGACACTTTCTACACAAAGAAGGTAGAGGAAGTGAAGGTAAGTGTAGAAATGAGCTTGGAGAGGAGAAAAGATGAACAAAAATGGTGGAGGAGAAGGCTGCATTTTTGTGGTCATGGAGGAGATAGAGAGAAGAAGGAGAAAATGAAGAAGAAGATGAAGTTTAGAGAGAGAAATGAATAGGTAAAGTGAATTAGGGTTTGATGTGTTTAGGTTAAGTGTGCAAGTCACAATTTTGCCCTCCTTGGCATGTGTGGGTCGCGGCATAGAGAGTGTGAGGGAGTGGATTTGGCTTCTCATGCAAGCCAAGGGCGATTGGGTCATTTGGTGGTCAAAGCTTCTCAAAGAAGCTTTGAAAAAGTACACAAATTTGAATTAAAGTGAGATTGATTTGATATAAAGTGGATTGCATTAAGATAAGGTGATAGGATTTTTAATGCATGCTATTATCCAATGGATAATAGTTACAGTCGACAGAAGTCAGTATTAATTTATCTGGCAGATGAAATTTACACAGCGTTTTATTATTTTGTCTGTTAAATTTCTCAAAAAACATGAAACCTCGTAAACCGTGTCCAGCCTCGGGTTTAGTAAGATACCCCGTCGACGTTTTCACAAATCAAAGTTATCGGGAAAAATATTTCATTTTTCCGGCTCTGCTCAATGCACACACAAAACGAGGAATATATTAAAATATTCAACGTTTCCGAAAAAATTCCAGAAAAATTTCCAAAAATCCCAAATATTATAAAATGATTATTTATCCTAAAATTATAAATTTTTGGGATGTTACACATATGAAAAAGCAAAGTCCAAAAACTGTTCTACTCTATCTGAAAATTCTCTTGATTTATTTGACTTCTCAATCCAACTCTTGTCAATCATGATTTGTTATATCTGATTTTATATTTAAAACAAAGTATTAAATCATATATATTAAGATTATAAAGATAAAAATGTCAGCATTCAAATATATAATAAAGATACATAATAAAGATATCATTTGAAAGATATCATTGGCAATTATAATATCAAATAGTGAAACCACATTATTAAGACAATTAGCAATTATATCATTTAAAAGCACTTGCACCCACAACCACATCTTGTTTTGAGAAATATTGTACTGCAGACATAGGAAACATTATATGAAAATCAAAGCATAAGTTTCTATACAGCAAGCTTACCTTTGTTGTCTTCAATAATGACAATCTTTCAATGCCAGAAGTCAACCGTAGTGCACCAAACTTTTTTACTATTGCCTCGACTGTATACTTCTCATAGCCAAGTTTGAAACCATATACAAATAAAGTCAAAGGACTTGAGGGCTAAAAAGATACAAACTGCAGTTTGTAACTGAAAATTCAGAAAAGCTAACTAATTTGATTGGGCTACAATACATATTAGTGCAAAGGAATAGAAGGAAAGTGGGAACAATGGCATCAACAATCAGATCAGATCTATCTCACTAAATTCAAATCTTTTAAATATACATTTTTTTACTAAGGCTATTTAAATAATGAAAAACATTAAAAAAATATTCATCTATATATAAGTTTTGGTCCTATTAATTGGATTAAAAATGGTCATCATATTAAAAATAGGATTTTCAAGGATTTGAGACGGATAAGAAATTATTAAATTAAAAAATTAAAAGTGAGAATGGAAGAGGAAAAAGCAAGAAGAAACTCATTGAATTGCCAATGGTGAAGCTATTGTAACAACAGGGGCAACAAGTGCTTGCTTTAAAACCATTTGGTCAACATGTTGAATCAATACCTGCCAAGTAAGTTAAAAGTAAGGGCAACGATGAATCTTTCAGAGATAGATACCATAAATAGACCAATCTAGAAGTTATTCCAAGTGCAAGAAATAGTAGGTTGATCTGTTGATTATTTTTATAACTTGAGTGTCTTATATTTGATCTAATTGGACTTCATGTGTGCTTAATTATTAACTTTTAGCTAAGTTTCTGGATATGAAGTTTAATCGGATCTTTATTATGAAACTATGCTTAAGTGTGTTTATAAGCACTCATAATTGCATTGTGTTTTTCAGGAGATCAATATCACCCCTAGAAGCAAAGAAAGAGAGAGGAATTTAAAGAAAGTAAGTGACACGACCCGTGTCACATGACACGGGGTGGGTTGTGTCCTTCTCTGGATTTTCAACATGGACCTGACTAACAACACGTCCCGTGTCATATGACACGGGATAGGCCGTGTACATCTCTGTCTTCACAAGAGGATCCAGTTTTGAGCATTGACAATCAACATGCCCCGTGTCAAATGACACGGGGTGGGCCGTGTTTCTCTCTGACTCGCAAATCACTTGAACTTTTGTTACCAGAACCTGACACGGGGTAGGCCGTGTCAAATGACACGGCCCGTGTCGTCGCATCAGAACATTAGTTACGAATTTTAATGATGTGCTAGGTCTAAAAAGTTATAAATAGGATTGCTTGGGGCTTCTAAAAAGGAGTCTAGACTAGGAAACTGCCAAGAGGCTGAGGAGAAGACCAAGAACAAGGGAGAAGGAGATTGGATCGAAGATTGGAGTCTCGGGTTCAAGCAGTTGGAGATCAATCATCCCCAACCTTTGGAAACTAGTTTGATCTTTAGTTTTCTTCTGCACTTCTATTCTTGACAATGTTTTTCTTTTGTTATTCTTGTGATTTTGAATTTGCCATGTGTGGCTAGTTTTCTTATATGGTTAAGGGAAGATGAAACCCTAGTTTTGATTATGTAATTCTTGCATATTTCTTTATATCAATACAATTGTGTTTTTATTCATATGTTTCTGTTCTTAATTTAGTATAAAGGTTTTTATACTCTTTGCCAATTTCGAAAATGGTAAAACTAGGATTGCTATGCGCGGTTGCGGTGGTAAGACTAGTGAGGCATATGATCTAAGTAATTTAATCCCGGTGTGTGATTAGATCTTAGTGTGATTGGTTTTCTAATTCTTAATGCAATCATTAGGTAGGTGTAAGAGCGGTTGCTTTACAAATAACTAATGGTTAGGATTTGATTTGAGCGGTTGCTGAATTAAGCGAAACTTAAGGAAAACATGGGATTTATCTCACAATCACATAAGAACATAATTGATTATGTTGGTATAAAGAGTATGTAAGTTAGCATAATCATATAAATCTAGTGGTGGATTCCATCTCTTAACCAATACCTTTAACTTGATAATTCAATTTGTGTTGCTGTTTTGGTTTAAGTTTATTAGCATTTTAGTTTCAATTTACAAAACCCCCTTTTTACTTTTATTATTTATTCTTCATCAGAGATTAATTTAGGAATTAGATTAATAGTGTTAATTGAATTGGTTCTCTGTGGATCGACCCTTGGTTACTACAACTGGTTGCAAGGTTTTTGTATTTTTGGTGGAACTTGGCAACTAATCTTGATATTTAATTTTAATCACATTCCACACCACACCAAATTTTGGTGCCGTTGCCGGGGAGCTAATTGTTCAATTGCGCTATTAGTTTGTTTCCTATTTTTTTCACTCTATTTTTATTTCAATTTTTTTTAATTCTCTTCTTCCTCCTTTCCGACTATTTTGCAGGTGTTCATGTCCAGTGGTGACGTAAACGAGCAATTGAGGAACCTAAGGCATTACTTTGAACAAGTCAACTCACGCTTTCTCTTCAATTCACACTGTGACATCGAAGCTGCCCGCCACATAGATCTATCAAATTCTGAGATATCTGAGGAGACACCTGAAGAAGTGGTGATGGCAGAATCTACTCTAAGGATATTGGGTGCTCCAAATGTAGATCAACAGCCTCTATGCATAGAAATTCCAGTAAATGAGGAGGCATTTGAGTTAAAGTCTGGCTTGATCCATCTTTTACCATCTTTCAATGGATTAGCCGGAGAGGACCCCAACAAGCACCTGAAGGAAATCCATGTGGTGTGCTCTAGCATGAAGCCTGCAAGAATTCTAGTGGATCAAGTCAAGCTAAGGGCATTCCCATTCTGTTTGAAAGATTCTGCAAAGGAGTGGCTATACTACTTGCCACCCGGATCCATCCAAACATGGCAGGATATGGCTTGAGCTTTCCTAGACAGATATTTCCTTGCCTCAAAGGCCGTAACCATTCGAAAAGAAATCTGCGGCATCCAGCAAAGGCATGGGGAATCACTTCATGATTACTGGGAGCAGTTTAAGAGGCTATGTGCTAGTTGCCCTCAACATCAAATTAGTGAACAACTTTTGATTCAGTACTTCTATGAGGGTCTGCTAGTGATGGATCGTAATATGATTGATGCTGCTAGTGGAGGAGCATTGGTTGATAAGACTCCTCAAGAGGCCAGGAATTTGATCTCAAGAATGGCTGCGAACACTCAACAATTTTTCACTCGAAATGATACTGGAGTGCGAGCAGTAAAAGAGGTAGAAACGGCCAGTCTGCAACAACAAATGACCCAGTTGACTGCCATGGTTCAGCGGTTAATGGACAATGGAAAAGCAGCGGTGAATGCTTGTGGGATTTGTTGCTCTTCAGGACATCCCACTGATATGTGTCCCACTCTTCAAGAGGACACAAATGAGGAGGTAAAAATAGTAAGGGGATATTCTGGACCTTCTAACAACTACAACCCCTACTCGAACTCATATAATCCGGGGTGGAAGGATTATCCTAACTTGAGTTATGGAAAGCAGCCCCAGAATCAACCTCTAACCTATGGACCTCCAGGATTTCAGCAGAGGCAAGCACCTTTTCCTCCGAGGCATCAACAAGTTCAAGCTCCTAGGAAATTTGAGCCTTCACTAGAGGAGTTGGTGAAGCAAATGGCCACTAATAATATTCAGTTTCAGCAAGAGACAAATGCCACCATTCATAACTTGCAGAACCAAGTGGGGCAATTGGCCACAGAGATCAACAAGGTTCAGAGCCAACTTTCTGGGGGACTTCCCTCACAACCAAATGTGAATCCAAGGGAAAATGTGAGTGCTGTCACATTACGAAGTGTAAAGAGGTTAGATGAACTTCCATCTCTCCCACAAGCTACTAAAGAGAAAGAGCAAGAGCCTAAGGAGGTAAATGAAGAGGGGCAACACTCCAAGGCCCCCAAGGTAAGTATCCCTGAACTACATCCTAGGCATATCACTAAGGCTCCATTCCCTAGTCGGCTAGTGAAGAGCAAGAAAGATGAGGGTGAAAAGGATAGAGATGTTCTTGAGACTTTCAGGAAAGTGGAAGTCAATATTCCTTTGCTGGATGCAATTAAGCAAATCCCAAAATATGCCAAGTTTCTTAAGGAAGTATGCATCCAGAGGAGGCGGATGAAGGGTGATGAGAGAATTAATATGAACCAAAATGTTTCAGCCCTTATTCAACTTATGCCTCAGAAATGCAAAGATCCAGGAACTTTTACCATTCCATGTGGTATAGGCAATTATAGATTTGAGCATGCCATGCTAGATTTAGGTGCTTCTATTAATATAATGCCCATGCCTATTTTTAACTCTCTTGGACTTGGCCCTTTGCACTCTACAGGTATAGTGATCCAGCTGGCTAATAGGAGCACTGCGCGTCCAGTTGGGTTGATTGAAGATGTTTTAGTGAAGGTTGATGAGCTCATCTTTCCTGCAAATTTCTATGTTCTGGAGATGGAAGGGGAGTCTCCATCCAACAAGGCTCCACTCATTCTAGGGAGGCCATTCCTCAAAACAGCGAGGACCAAAATAGATGTGCATGCAGGAACTCTATCCATGGAGTTTGGAGACTCAATTGTTCAGTTTAATATTTTTGATGCTATGAAGCATCCCGTGGAGGAGCATTCTATTTTTCATATTGATTTACTTGCTAAATTAGTTGAGGGAACTTATACTGAATTGTGTGTTGAATTTCCTGATCTTATTGGTTTCAATGATTCTATCCTTAGCAATGCATGTGCTGATTGTGATGGTGATATGACTTGTGCTATTTGTGCTGAGATTTCTACATACTTGAGAGTTGATGATCCTGTTCATGCAGCAGCTAATAATATTGAAGGATCTATCAATAATGTTCATGGCACAGTTACAGAATTTAAGACACAAAGGAAGATGGAGCTGAAGTCGTTATACGAACATTAGAAGTATGCATACTCAGTGGATGATAAACAACTTTCTGTGTTCGTGACCAAGAACCTCCTTGCTGAACAGGAGGAGAGATTGCTACAAATTTTGAAGAGGCATCAGAAAGCTTGGGATCCAGGTGATAGCGCTTTAGTGAATTCCAAAGAAATTAAGGAGGATCAATAGGACCCCGGTGGAAGCTCTCATGCTACTTCAAGCATAAGTTGGTCATTACATTTCAAGCAATGGGACCCTGGTGGAAGTCTCCTCATTTGATAAGGATGTTTTTTCTCTCTTTCTTTTATTTTACTTGTCCTGGATTAATTGATAATTATTTGTTTTTGAGCTTTACTTTGAGGACAATGTAGAATTTAAGTGTGGGGAAGGAGTTGACATTCTATTTTCTGTTTTAATTTTTATTTAATTCTATTTTTGAAAAAAAAAGTGTGTTTTTGATTGATTTTCAATGATATTTTGAGATTTGTAAAGATTATGAGTTTGAAGCAAGTGAAATTCAGGGTTATGATTTACAAATTTCTTCTTCCGCCTTGAATTTGACATGCCTAGTTTTGAATGTTTGATTAGTGGATTGAGATTGATAGATGCATACCTTGTGAGATTTTGAGCCTATTGATGGATGAATTTAACATTTATGCCATTCTCCTTTTTCTTGTGTGATTTTCACTCATGTCATTTGATCACTCTAGAACTTGCTTTGATTCTTTTTTAGGCTACATTTTCACTTGCATGCATAAACATGATTGAGGCCTTCTTTATTCTTTCTTGAGTAACTACTTTGACCAAATAGCTAACCCTGCATCATTTTCCTTTGATTAACCCCTTGAGCCTATTGCCTATTCTTTGTCCTAGCTCATTATATGCCTTATGTGAAAAACCATGATTTCACCTTACCTTAGGGAATGGGAGAATATTAGTTCATTGTCATTGGAGGAGCTCTTTTACTTGTGGGCAATGTATAGTACAAGCGTGGGGGTTGTGTTCTTGATGCACAATATGCAAAGTGTTGGTTGAGAAAAAAAATGCAAAGAAAAAGAATCAATGCAAGAAAGGTTGTAAAAGGAAAGAAAGAAAAAGGAAAGGAATATGTGAAGAGAATGTGCATTATATAGAATTGGGGGAAAATTCTCATGCTTGTTATTTGACATTTGAGTTCCTCCCCAATATTCTTTTATTCTCTTTGGTATTTATCTTGCCATATCCATACTATTTCCTTCCCTTACCTTGGCCTCATTACAACCTTGAACAAAGTCCTCTTGATTTTTGTGTGCATGTGTTCGAGTAGTGGAGAAGTAGAAGATAAGCAAGCTTATGGTAGTGCATTTTTCATGGGTTGAATTGAGTGAAATACATATCTTGTAAACACTTGAGAGATTGAGAGTGTATCTTGTGAGGATCTATCATTCTTGATTCATGCTTTTCAAATTGAAGATACCATGCTTGTTAGTTTGAGATGTGAAGATTTGTTATCTCTTGAATATTTTGACCCCTTGAATCTTTTCTTGCTCTTCTTACTTACAATCTTTTGCCTTTCTTGAATATCATTGGAAATTGAGTCTTTTTAAGCTTTTGAATTTATTTTGTTTTTCCTTGTTCCCTAGTTCGGTCTTATGTTTTGCCCAGGAGTGCAAAAGGCTAAGTGTGGGGGTATTTGATCTGTCGATTATTTTCATAACTTGAGTGTCTTATATTTGATCTAATTGGACTTCATGTGTGCTTAATTGTTAACTTTTAGCTAAGTTTCTGGATATGAAGTTTAATCGGATCTTTATTATGAAACTATGCTTAAGTGTGTTTATAAGCACTCATAATTGCATTGTGTTTTTCAAGAGATCAATATCACCCCTAGAAGCAAAGAAAGAGAGAGGAATTTAAAGAAAGTAAGTGACACGGCCCGTGTTACATGACACGGGGTGGGCCGTGTCCTTCTCTGAATTTTCAACATGGACCTGACCAACAACACGTCCCGTGTCTTATGACACGGGATAGGCCGTGTACATCTCTGTCTTCACAAGAGGATCCAGTTTTGAGCATTGACAATCAACACGGCCCATGTCAAATGACACGGGGTGGGCCGTGTTTCTCTCTGACTCGCAAATCACTTGAACTTTTGTTACCAGAACCTGACACGGGGTAGGCCGTGTCAAATGACACGGCCCGTGTCGTCGCATCAGAACATTAGATACGAATTTTAATGATGTACTAGGTCTAAAAAGTTATAAATAGGATTGCCTGGGGCTTCTAAAAAGGAGTCTGGACTGGGAAACTGCCAAGAGGATGAGGAGAAGACCAAGAACAAGGGAGAAGGAGATTGGATCGAAGATTGGAGTCTCGGGTTCGAGCAATTGGAGATCAATCATCCCCAACCTTTGGAAACTAGTTTGATCTTTAGTTTTCTTCTGCACTTCTATTCTTGACAATGTTTTTCTTCTGTTATTCTTGTGATTTTGAATTTGCCATGTGTGGCTAGTTTTCTTATATGGTTAAGGGAAGATGAAACCCTAGTTTTGATTATGTGATTCTTGCATATTTCTTTATATCAATACAATTGTGTTTTAATTCATATGTTTTTGTTCTTAATTTAGTATAAAGGTTTTTATACTCTTTGCCAATTTTGAAAATGGTAAAACTAGGATTGCTATGCACAGTTGCGGTGGTAAGACTAGTGAGGCATATGATCTAAGTAATTTAATCCCGGTGTGTGATTAGTTCTTAGTGTGATTGGTTTTCTAATTCTTAATGCAATCATTAGGTAGGTGTAAGAGCGGTTGCTTTACAAATAACTAATGGTTAGGATTTGATTTGAGCAGTTGCTGAATTAAGCGAAACTTAAGGAAAGCATGGGATTTATCTCACAATCACATAAGAACATAATTGATTATGTTGGTATAAAGAGTATGTAAGTTAGCTTAATCATATAAATCTAGTGGTGGATTCCATCTCTTAACCAATACCTTTAACTTGATAATTCAATTTGTGTTGCTGTTTTGGTTTAAGTTTATTAGCATTTTAGTTTCAATTAACAAAACCCCCTTTTTACTTTTATTATTTATTTTTCATCAGAGATTAATTTAGGAATTAGATTAATAGTGTTAATTGAATTGGTTCTCTGTGGATCGACCCTTGGTTACTACAACTGGTTGCAAGGTTTTTGTATTTTTGGTGGAACTTGGCAACTAATCTTGATATTTAATTTTAATCACATTCCACACCACACCATAGGTTTTGACCAAAGGCAAGAAAAATCATTACTGGCAATAGAACATGAGCCAATTTACATACTGGTAGTATATAGATGCCCATTATTCTGAAATGGTGCATTTCCACATAAAATAAATAAATATAAAGGACAGATTGTGTGAAAAGGACATAAGTTCATGCTTTTGTAATCTTTTCCTCCAAACTGCATAATTTGACACATGCAAAATATACATTCTAGTAGGGAAGTCATTCTCAGAACCACAAAACTTCCTAATATGACCATGAAACAGATTACTGGGAATTTACCATTAATAAATGTTACACTTTAAATAATTTAAGTCAACTAATCATATGAAACACCAATAGAATATGCAGTGCTTGCAAGGAAGAAGTTAAGTATTGGATAATGTTTTCTTGAAAAGGAAGGGGGCACCAAAGCTAAAATATTTTACCGTTGTGTATGTATTCAGTCTAGTAACCTCAAATCCATGATTTAAAAGTCCTTCCTCTGGTTATATAAATATCACACAAACAATTAGCATATCATTGCCTTTACATTTAATGATTTAAAAATATTAACTTTAAAATGGCGAATGTTGTATAAAATCAAAATAAAAAAAGGCAACAACAATAATCCACGTACCAATCTCATTGCTAGCCTTTGCAGAAGCAGGATATAGAACAATGGATTTATTTCCAATCTTTGGAAGCTTTGTAGCCAAAACCTTTCCTGTTACTGAAAATTATCAAATCCATAATGAGTTTCACTTTCAGAAGATTAAGCATTAAATTCCAACTAGGCAAAAGTGAGCTTCCATCTCTTTACTATTACACTAAACAACAATATGATCATCTACTGATGAAATGCTGAACATGGTTAGACTCACAATTCACATTCTCCAAAGTAAAACACATGTAGTCACATCACTGCACAGAACAACCAAAGTAAAGCAAAGTCCTGCTCTCCCTTATTTAGATGCATATCTTGGAACTGTCATTGTTATGGAATATTTTCCTTGAATACAACAAAGTACTTGTAATACTTGAGAGTTGAGATATTACTTTATATTAGTTTATACAATTTGATTTAGATTATTTTATCTTTCAACAAAGTGACAATATTACACTTTGTTTAAGTGGAATTTTGGTTTAAAGATTTAGTATCAATTCCAACAAACAAATAAAGGTATCAAATCGAATGTGAGTTCAAAGTTATGTGGTAATCTCATTATTAAAAATGGTTTTAACAGTAAACAAAAGAGATTTAAGAAATTTGAAGTAAATAAGCATAAAAATACAGAACGAAAACTTTGAAAAGATTAAGGAAATTTAAAGAAACTGATTTTAAAATGCAGAAAATTAATTGAAAACATATAAATGGTGCAAAACTAAAGTGCAGAATTTAAATGGAAAAACAGTAAAGAAAAACAAGTAAAAGTGCGAAGAACTGAAAAAAAAATTTTAAAAGACAAGACTGAAAAGTAAAGAACATTGCATTAATTTAAATAACATGAAATGGAAAAGGAAGGCATACTTGGATAAAAATCCTTTAATCTGCTCGAGTTGAGATGTTAGGATTTTGTATCAGCAAATAACCTCTCTATTTACATCATGACTACTGATATTTATAGACAAGATTAAAAATAACTGACACCCTAAAAGATCAACACGTTTGAGCAGTTTTTTCCATTAGCAAGTATCCGCTTTCCGATAGAACCAACACTTGACTGCTTTTTGTAACACCCCAATTTTTAGAAAATGTACCGAATGTACTGTTTGCTGTTTTTCAAGCTTTCGTGTGAATGACCGTTGTGTCCCTATTTTACTGTTTCTCGATTTCTGCATGAAATACAAATACGTTTATACAGAGCTCAAATTTTATTTGGTCTTTTTACGTAATTTGTTTCGAGATGGTAAAATAAAAGTTTTTCGAAGCTCTTTTTTAATTTTTTTTCGGAAGATATACGAGACAATTAATACTGTCTGTAATTTTATTTGAACTTTTTGGATGATTAGCTACGTTGTGGGAAAAAAATGGGAAAATGACCATTACGTCTCGAACGTGCTGTTTGTACTGCTTTTGCTGTTTTTAATTGTTTTCTACTTGATTTAGTGTCCAATATTACTGTCTGTGATTTTATATGGACTTTTTGTGTGATTTGCTACGGGCAGAAAATAATATTTTTCCAGGACCGGTAAAATCTGTTTTTAATTATTCGAGGCGGGGGATCTTACTAAACCCAATTGAATGAGCCTAAAATTAATCTTTTAATTTTTAGGATTTAATCACAAATAAAATAATTTTGTATTATTATAATATTATTTTATTAGTCAATATAATTTAGTGACAAGTGGACCCTAAATGTTTTGCGGGACCTACGTTTAGCTAAACCAATTAACTTAGTAGCTTAATTAAACATGATTAGTGGAGGAATATTCTTGAACATGATGATAAGGCTTGATGACTAGGTTATTAGTGACTACGCATGGTGACTAAGGCTAATGACTAGGTTAGGAGCAACCAATAGGAAACAAGCTTGCTAATCAAGGCTTAATCTTGACCTTTGATGCATCCAAGGGCTTGGATGAAGCCAAGCAAATGTCCACCTTGCATGGCTTGAAGTCTACGGCCATATGGCTTTGGGAGGACCAAAAATCTCTTCTCTTTCATGCAAATTCTTTCTTCTCTCTCATCCAAGAACCCTAAACACCATTGTTACTTCCTTTCTCACCTATTCAGCCAAGCTTGATACTACACCATTCAATCACCCAAAATTTCTTCTAACCAAGTTTTCTAAACCTAAACACAATCCTAAGAACATCTCTAGTTGAGAGTTCTTTCAAAATCTTACATTTGAAGCTTGAAAACCTACTTGGAAGTTTGTACCAAGGAGGTGAAATCTCTTGTTTTTCTTTTCTAAATTCTTTTTCAAAGTTCTAAGCCATGATTTATCCATGGTTTAGGTTCTTTTTCAATGGTTAGTAACTTGTAGTTTTTGTTTAAGTTTGTTAGGTTCTTGAAGGAGGAAAATCGTGACCCTAGGAGGAGTGAAAGAATCCATTTGTCTTCATTTAAGGTAAGAGGAAGACAAATCTTATCACCTATGGATGGTGGTAAGAAGATGGAGTTGATTTTGTGATTGTAGAATCCATAAGGATTCATGTGTGTGCTTGTTAGTAGCTTATTTGATGTGGTTGTGTATTTGTTAGTAGCTTTCCTATTTGTTGTTTGTAATAAATTGCATGTCTACAAGCTTTAAGTTGCATGTCTATAAGCTTTGATAATATTGCATGTGTTAGAATTGCATGATAAAGTATAGAATGACATGATAATGTATAGGATGTGAATAACATGTCAAGGAAATGCATGTGTGTTCCAAAGAACACTCCATAATGCCCACGGTTTGTAACCAAATGGGGAACCAAAATGTTCTCTTAATTTTCCTAAAAGGTAAGTTAATTAACCTAGGAGAATTAGCAAGATATTAAGTTGTTTAGATCATGAAAAATGAATTTAGAAATCAAATGGTAAGAATTAGTATTTTGGGCCAACATGCCTAAAATGAATGTATTGATTTCAAAAACCATTTTCTAAAAATGATGGCTAAATGAATTTAGACAATACAATAAGTTTGACATGTATTTATAAGATGAAAAATAATTTAGAAATCAAATATAAAAGGGTTTATGAAATTCGCCAACATGCCAAAAATTAGGTAGTCTTGATTTCTAAAATCAATTCCAAACCATTTTTATTTATAAAGTTGCAATATATGTTAAAAAGAATTTTTCTAAAATAAGTTTTGAAGAAATCAATTGATTAGAATTAATTTAAGGAACTAAAATCAATAATTTTATTGTTATAAAGGAAATACAGTAATCTTTAAGAATTTCTAACATATGGCTCATGCTATATTTTGAAGCATGTTAGGAGTTTTTAAAAGATTAAATTATCCGGTTTATTTAAATAAACAAAGTTTTTACGAAAAATTAGGAAACCATTATTATTAAAATTCTAAACAAAATACTCTCAATTTTTAGTAAAAACGGACAAATAAGATAGAAAAGATGTCCAAAAGACAGTATACGGTATGAAAAATATTACACGTAGTTTAAACGTACTAATTATTATTTCTGTTTATTTAAACAGTGATTTTTAAGGGATTTGGACAAGAAAATGATTTAAAAATCCTACGCGATTGAGAAAACGTATTAAAAATTCTACGCGATTTTAAAAAAAATAGAAAAATATATTTACGCGATTTATAAACGTTTGTAAAAACGACGGAATTAGGAAAACGCGATAAAATTTCTACGCGATTGACCGTTGCTGTATTTATTTTGTGCTGTCGGGAAAATGTGAACCCGTACAGGCTTTTGAGGATTTTTTCGCTGTCGGGAAAATGTGAACCCGTACAGGCTTTCGAGGATTTTTCACTGTCGGGAAAATGTGAACCCGTAACCCGTACAGGCTTTTGAGGATTTTTTGCTGTCGGGAAAATGTGAACCCGTACAGGCTTTCTCTTTTTCTGCCATTGAGGGCATATTATTATCTTGAGGGTATCTTCGTAATTTCATATTTTTGGAATTATGTGTTGAGTTTATGCCAAATTTTTGGTGGATTGGTTGACGAGACGAATCACATCGTGTTGTCAATGCGATAAACGTAGTGTGGTTCATTGTTCTAATGGACTTGGAGCGGTATCCCATATGTGGACAGTTGGTAGCTCCGCTGGGCCGTGGTAAACCGATAGCACACTAATGGACTCGACACGCATTATATTTAATCGAGATTTGTAAAGTCTAATAGTACATTTGCCTGTAGTGACACAACGTGAGACAGTGAACTACACCACGCCTGGATGATGGATTCCTGTGATGTGGGGCTATAGACGCAACGTGTGACCGCGCAATAGTTGGTTGGGCAGCCGTGGTACTAATAGATTTTTGCGAGTCAATCTCTCTGATATCTTTATGTGTTTAGCTCCATGGAGTAGGATCGTGTCTTAGTATATATATGATTATATCTTGGATATTATTTTATTTTCTCTATCTATCTTTATCTGGTAATTATTATGATGGTTGTCTATTTCTTATTTTATTCTATCTCGTGATATTGTCTTATCTGTGTTTTTATCTGTGTTATATTTTATCCGTGATGTTATGTATTGTTAGGATATCTAAATCTTACTCTATTCTCGTTATTATTATTCTTTATAGCTTTTCGTATTGCATGAACTGTATATTTGTTGTTTGTCGTCTTCTTATTGGCCATGTTTATGGTGATTTTAGATTGTCTTACCTCTTCGTTGTATATATTTTCTGTATATTTATTTTACGCGGTAAAGACTTTGAGGAAGAGGAACAGCCTCTCGAGATTCTGTATACCGAGGAAGAAGAAGAACAGCAAGAGGAAGATCAGTTTGACAATCAAGAACCATCTGATCATCCATATCTATTGGATTGATTTGATTAGGTATGGCGATACCTGGATTTCTAGGGTTTGTACAGCTGGAGTTTCATGGAGGATCGTTAGCTTGGCATCTACGAGGAGGCTGAGACTCTGTGACGTATGTAGGACGGCTGACTGTGACCTTACGTCAACAGTTTGATGGAGAGCCGGTTATGACTACTACTGTATTTTTACATTTAGAGTTACCTTTATCTCTTAGGCGTCATTTTGGTGGTATGACCACGGAGCCTAGTGAGATTAGTATCGTATCGATCTAACGCGATCTCGTTATCGCCGAGTGTCGAGACATCCGGATATTTGTCTCCGATGATCATTTTCATGTTGAGAGTGATCCTTCGAGGATTAAATATGCATGATGTTTTTTTTTTTTGGGCGCGTCTGCGTATGTATGTATATATTGACTCTTTTACTGTCTTTCTTTACTCTTTTCATTTAAATATTTGTAGTTTTAGTTGTAAATTATTTGTACAACTTATAACTTAAATCATTTGTATATTATAAGTAATTTTGTTTTGTTTATTTGCTATTTCCGCATATTTTATTTAACAAATATTCTATTTATCAGGAATTATCTTACAATATATAATATTATTTAACAAATGTTTTACAACTTGGGTAGATTTTATTTCTCTTTCTTTTATTTTCTTTTATGTGTGACATCCTCCAAAGGGGTGTTACACTTTTGACTAATTTTTGTCAACTCAATGTAACTTTACTGTCGAATAATTCTTCTTACTAACATCAATACCTTATAGCCACACTAGAATCTTCCTCTTATTCAATGCTACTATCGATTTCTCCGTTTGGCATTTCTGTCAGCTCAATACTCTGGAAAATTTCTTCACATCCATCATCCAATCCGACAAATTGCTAAATCTTTATTTTTACCTCCAACACACTTACACATTTATCGTAGTAGATAAAGATAGTCACCTAACTTATTAAACTATTTTTCCCCCTTAAGAGTTTATCACCTTTTTCTATTGCCTCTTGATCTTATTTGTCTTTTTCGTTTCTTAATATTAAATTTAGCACCTACACCCAGCATTGCAAGACTAGATGCCAAAACAAAATACAACACCACAAAAATGATGAGCAAAACTGAACTCACAATTATCCAATGTAATTAAGCATATATTAAATAGATATTTTGGTATATCTACACACCATAATTATTAAAAATATACCACTGTAAGATAAGATTTTGGCCTTCACAGCAACTGATTCTTAGTTCCTATAAATGTAGTTTGCAAGAAAAGACAATTAAAAGGGTGAGCACAGTAATTAAAAAAAAATAGAAACCCAATTCAGTAATTAAAAGGGAAAGAAACAAAGGAGAACCGATGAGCACCTCGTTGGCGGTGGAAGAACGAGAATGGCGATGGAGACTTGTGTCTGGTGGGCAGCGCACTCGTGTTCTAACTTCCAAGCCCAATTAGCTCCACTAGATGTCTGAATGAGACTTTGAGCTCTTCATCAAAGTTGTAGAGCTTTCTCTCAGCTTTCCTACAAGGCAAAAGTCATAATTTCTAGACATCTAGAACTCAAGATATGACCAAAATACAGAAACAATGTAAGACCTAAATAATGCTGAAAAAATCAATTAAGTCCAATTTGAGTCCAATCTTACAAAACATAACCAGGCTTAATCAATTGAGTACACGAAGAGTATAAATGACTAAAAATGAGGGTTTATTAATGTATAAAATATGTGATTATCAAATTCCTCAACACTTAGCTTTTTGCACTCCTGAGCAAAACATATAAGACCAAAGCTAGGAAACAAAGAAAAATGACACAGACTCAAAAGCTAAAAACACTAAAAGACTCGATGAAGCAAGAAGAACAACCTGAAATTCAAGGGATCAAAGCATTAATGAGGTAACATTTCTTCACATCTCAAACTAACAAGCAAAGAAACTTTAGTTGAAAAGAATGAATCAAGAATGATAGATCCTCACAGAATTCACTCTCAATCTCTCAAGTGTTTAAAATGTAAGTATTTCACTCTATTCAACCCATGAACAATTGCACTACCATAAGCTTGCTTATCTTCTACTTCTCCGCTACTCAAATCACATGCATACAAAAATCAAGAGGACTTTATTCAAAGTTGTAATGGGGTCATGGTAAAGGATAGAGGATAATATGGATATGAAAAGATAAATACAAAAGAGAATAAAAGAGCATTATGGTACAGTTAGAGTGGAGAAAATGTTTGAGAACATTCATCATAAAGGACAATCACCAATATTTGACTAATGTTTTGTTAAAGATCAATCCCAAATTGGTGAATTGAATTCATTGTTAGACTTGAACATTCTCCTTTTCTTCCTGTTGTTTCCAAATTCTAGACTCTAATAATCCTTTGATTGCAACGGTGGTCAATTTTTTTGTTGTTGATCATTTTGCACACACACCCCCACACTTGCTCAAGAACAAAGCCAATGCTCTCTTATTCCCTAAGGTTGGGTAAAAATATTTTTTTTTCTTTTTTTTTTTTTTTCTCTTTTTTTTTGAAGGTACGAAATGAGCTAAAAACAAGGAATGATCAAATAAGTTCAAAGAGGTTACACAATGGAAAATATACAAGGATGGCTATTTGGTCAAAGTAGCTATTTCAAAATACCTCAATCATATTAATGTATGCATGTGAAAATGTAGCCTCAAAAAGAATCAAAGCAAGTTCTAGAGTAACAATTCCATGAGTGAAAATCACACAAGAAAGAAGAGAATGGTACAGATATTCAATCCATTCATCAATAGGCTCAAAATCTCACAAGGCATATTTCTATCATTCTCAATCCATCATATCAACATTCATATCCAAGCTTGTGATTTTTAAGAAAGAAGACAATTTATGCTAAGATCCAAGAATCCATTTGCTACTTCTATACAAAATAATTATTTTCTCAACTAAGATGCGTCTCAAGAGTAATAAATTGTTTTCAAAATTTACTCCTTACTCTGCCATCCTTAATTGGTTTTACTACGAATAGGTTTCTGATAGTCATATCACTAAACATACTTCCCAATTTAGATGCGTCTCAGAAGTAAAATTACTCCTTACTCTGCCATCATTCATTGGTTTAGTAAGTCCATGACAATCATATCATACTTCCCAAAAAAAAAAGAAAATTTTTTTTTGGTCAACTATCCTTCCCCCCTAACTAGATCACAACATTGTCCTCAATGTTAAAATATAGATGAGTAAATGATAAAAGATATTACCTATTGGAGAAATCTGACACAAATTTAAATAGAAACAAAGTACGATAAATAAAATCGAAGGTAAAGGAGAGTTATAAACGAAGTGTTAGATCTGACTTTCTTTTCATCCTGCTTCCCTCACTGCTTCCTGCTGACCAATCTATCTGAGCTATTGCTGGGTCAGGTTTATGAACAAAAGCTTCTAATTTATCAATCAACTTTCTCAATAG
The DNA here is from genome assembly GCA_029884605.1 of Ormosia emarginata. NCBI lineage: Eukaryota > Viridiplantae > Streptophyta > Magnoliopsida > Fabales > Fabaceae > Ormosia > Ormosia emarginata. The sequence continues at coordinate 15,547,814 of JAQQTP010000074.1, read as the reverse complement.
TGGAAGCAGAGATAAGAAGTTGTCTTGCCGAAGGTGTGATAAATTTCTGTTCCACAGCATGGTTAAGAAAAAGTAACAAAATATCAAAGAAATTATTTACATTTAACAAACCTATGGATTTATGGTGGATGTTCAGTTGGGCCCAAAAGACAATTTGAAAAACTTCTTCCAAGGTACCAAAATCACCTGGGAAGGCAATGAATGCATCAGAGTTTTTAAGCATTATCTTCATTCATTTATGCATTGATGATACCTTAAGTTCCTCTCCAATTGTCTTTCTAGTGATGTTTTGTTGAGCTAAAGGTTCAAGAATGACGCCTAAAACCTAATTGCCTCCTATATATGCAGCAAGTGATATAGCTCCTATTAACCCATGGCAACCTTGCCCATATACAAGATGAATATTCCTCGCAGTAAGTGATCGACCAAGAGTGGTAGCTGTGTTTACAAACTCTAAACCCTTCCCATACTTAGATCCACAAAATACACAGATATTTTTATGTTGATGCACAGAAACACCTTCCATTTCTATTCTCACCTTCCCTTTGAATGATTCTGAGTTAGAGGAAAGTGGAGAAAATGGAGTGTTTAAATAGGAAAAAGAATGGAAAGGATAATAATTGCACCTATAAGGGTAGGTTGTGTAACACCCCAAAATTTCCAATCTCTTAAACAGTAATTTTGACAGTTAACAGAATTTCACTGTTTAGTGATTTCTGAGCGCTGTAAAATTAATTTGATTATTCCGTCAGCGTATTTGATCGTTTTGAGTGATTTACTCCGTGTCAAGAAAATAAAATTTTCGGTAGGGAAAAACTTTACGTAATTTAATTTTTACCGTTAGGTAATTATTTTACGTAATCTGATTTGATATTTGTGCATTTTATAATTTTTGTGATTTTTGTGGATGATTATGAATTTTTTGATCTATGTGGGCCCAGGTGGTCCTATGTGGGCTATAGTTGCCATACGTGGGCCCAAGTGGGTCCCACAAAGTGAAAAAAATTTCTACGCATAGAAAAATTTGTACTGTTTAGACGGAGACAGGGGATCTTACTAAACCTGAATCCGGAAACAGTTTTAGAAAATTTCTTGTATCTTGTATTTTTAGAGATTTATTTAATTATCGGATGATAAAAATACAAGAAAAATAATATTTGTAGGATACAAGAATAAATATTATACTGCGTAGTCAACAAAGAGAGCTTGACTTGATTTATACCCTTGGATGAGAATACTTAGTTTGAATATTAACCATTGATTTAATCAAAGGTTAAGAAACAAACTTAATAAAGAAGCCTTGGATAATAACCATTGATTTAATCAATGGTGTGAGAATAAGCTTAGTTAGGAAGGCTTTGATATCAACCATAGATGTAATCAAAGGTGTAGAATTGGTCTTAAAAAATGACAAAGACCATTTATAACCATTGGATTTAGATTAAATCAAGGGTAGAGATTTAATCTTAAAAAGTAACAAAGACCATTTATGACCATTGGATGAAGAATTAATCAAGGGTAGAGATTTGGTCTTCTAAAGTAGCAAAGACTAATTATGACCCTTGGATTTAAAGTTTGAAGAAGCAATCTTGACCCTTAATTTTGGAGACACATCTAAAGGTTAGAATTTAAAGGAGAAAAATTCAATGGTTAGGATTTAGTCTTCTAAAATTAAAAATCTACCTAAATCCTAACCATTGAATTAATCAATGGCTAGAAATGCTTCAAATGGTGGCAAATAATGAAGACAACTTTATTGAATGCATTATGAAGAGAAGGTGATGGTTTTGGAGTGTTTAGAAAAGAGAACAAGCTTTTATGTCATTTTTGCATGTCTTGGTCAATGTTTCATCATAATTTATCATTATTGATCAATTTGCACTCAAGAAGAATGCATTGGAGGGGAGCTACGAAATTGAGAAGCTTTAGGACATAGGAAAAAAGTTTGAAGACCATTATTGCCATCCTTGGTCATCATTAGACATTTTCAAGAAGCTAAGTTACCAAGTTTTCTCTCCATTTCTCTCCTTCTTCATGTTTTGGCCAAGCACTCCAAGAACACCCTCCATCACTCAAAAATTTCATCCAACTTGATTTTCTAAACCTAAACACCATTCTAAGAACATCTCTAGTTATGAGTTTTTTCCAAAATCATTCATCTTGATCTTCAAATCCAAGCTTCAAGTTTCTATCAAAAATCAAAAATTTTATCTTTGTTCTTCAAAATACACCATTCGGTCATACTACCTAAAATCACCATCCAAGCTCTTTTAATTTCATCCAACCTTAGATCTTGAATCTCCATGATATTTTAAGCAACTTTCATGTTGAAGATTTCTTCTAAATCATTCATCTTCAAGGAGTTTCTTCAAGATCTATGTTATTGGGTTTTTGAGGTGAAGTATAAGGAAACTTCATTTTCTTCTCTCTTTTTCATGATCTAAGCCATGTTTGATCCATGGTTCCTCTTAATCAAGCTTAGTATACTAATTTTTATGTATTTTGTTTTGAATTTGAGAAGCCCTTGGTGATGAAGGACTTGGAAAAAGAAACAAATCAAGAAGCTTTGGAGAATCTTCAAGAGGTAAGAGGGAGATCCATCTCACCAACCAAGCATGGTGGTGAGAGATGGTATTTTATTTGATGGATGTGGAATCCATGTGAGGATTCATATCCATGGTCATGTAATTAATTTGTGGGTGTTTATGAGCTTTGATTAATTTTCTATGCTTGATATGCTTTGCATGATTTTATAGCTTTGATGATATGCTTGATATGCTATACATGCTTTTATGGCTTTGATGGTATGCTTATATTATTTATGATGAAATATATATGTATATGCCATGACTTGATGGTGGAAAGGAAATTGATTTTTGGCTCCAATAGCCAAGGAAGAGCTACGGTTTTGATGCCCTTGATTAGGGTTCATGTTGAAAATTTTCAAGAACAAAAGAATTAATTTTTGAGTACTTAGAACATGGTGGATTTCGAACAAGACACCTCAAAATAGGTGTTCACAAATTAATATTTTCATGAAAGATGAAAATGGATGATTTGAAGAGTATGGAAAATAAACAAAGGATTTGTTTTTCAAGAGAACAAGAATATGATTTTTGGAGGAATTTTTATTAATTTATTTTGTGTAAAAAGTTTCTAAGTGTTTAACTAAACATGAGATTTAAATGAAAATAGCAATGATGATTTTAAGGATTTGCAAAGAAAGTGAAAAAGGATTTGTAAAGAAAGTGAAAATGGATTTGCAAAGAAAGTGAAAAATTGAAAATGAACAAATGATTTGATTTTTCAAAGACTATGAGTCTTACGCTTTTGTAAAGGATTTTTAATGGTTTTGTTTGTGTAAAATCATATCAATTTAAAAGGAAAAATATTTGATGGTTTCAATAGTCATGTCCATGCGTTTTTTAAGACTTGTAATGCCTTGATTTTTTATGAACAAAGTGAATTTCAAAGTGGAAACGTAATCGGATTTAATACAAGGATTTTGGAAAGGGAATCGAGGCGTTTATCACTTGAGAAAAATCAAATTTTTGTAAACTTAAAATGTTTTCAACTTCAATTTATTTTGAAGAAGGTTGTGTTTGGAAATGATTTGGGAAAATGAAGAATATAATGGTATTTTGAAAATTTACTAACATATAACTTATTTTCAAGTTTTGAAATACGTTAGAAAATGTTAAGTTTTGAAACGTTGATTTACATCAATAGAAAAGTGATTTTGTGAATTATATTTTGAAAAAGAATTTCTTGAGTAAAGAATCAGAAAAAATATTTTCTTGAGTAAGAAAATATATTGAATGAAGTATAAAGTTATATTATTTTGAGAAAAGTTAAAAAGGAATTTTTAAAGGTCAAGAAATATTTTACGAATGAAATTGTGGTGAAAAATTATTTACGCATCTTAAAAACGTGATTTTTAAGTTACGTGATATGAAAAAATATTTTTATGTGATTTTAAATAATTATATTTGATTTGAATTACGTTTAAATATTTTACGTAATTTGAACTATTGTTGAAAAATCACTATGTGATTTAAAAGTGATAGATTATTTTTACGTGATTGTGAAAATGACGGAAAATCGTTATGAGATTTGGAAAGTGTTTTAAATATTTTGAGAATGATAGAAAATGATTTACGTAACATAAAAGAATGATTTTTAAGTTACGCGATTTTGAAACAGTAAAAAAAAATACTATGCGATTTGAGAAACGTATGTTTTTACGCGATTGAGAAAAACGTTAAAAAATTAGTACGTGATTTAAAAGTGCAACAGAAGAGTTGCAACATTTTGAAAACGTAACAGAAATGTTACGAAATTTTGTAAATGTAACAGTAGTGTTACGGTATTGTGAAAACGTAATAAAAACGTTTTAAAATTCTAAAAACGTAACAAAAGTGTTACGGTATTGTGAAAATATAAGAGAAATGTTATGGTATTGTGAAAACATAACAGAAACGTTTTTGGATTGTGAAAACGTAACAGAAATGTTACACGATTGTGAAAATATGGTAAAAGTGTTTTACAACTATGAAAACGTGATAACATGATTTTCGCTGTTGAAAGTACAGTATGATTACTGTTGAACCAATGTCCATACACTGTTTGTGAGAAAATGACATATTTGTCTATGATTGGATTTGGTGCATTATACATGCATTGGAATGGTCCGATAAGGACTGGATATGGCTGATTGCCTAGGAGAAACACACCTCTTGAGTGGGTGCGATATGCGTAGTGTAGGTCACTTGTTGACCTTGGGGGCATCGGGGTGCGGGTTGCCTACACGGGTGGTTGGTCGCGCTTCTTCCCGTAGGTTAGACCGATGCAACACACCGATGATCCGGACCGAGACACTATTCTTAATCAAGATCTGATAAAGACCGTGTATGTGCTAGATGTGCAAAAATTGAAATGAGAATTAAAGCACGTGGTCTGAGGCACGTGGTACCGACAGATCTTTTCGATCATTTCTCCGACCCGAGTTTAGCTCCATGGAGTAGGAAATCGAGTCTTGTGTACATGCATAATCCGAACATTTATATCTCATGTGACATATTAATTGAGGAATATTGGCTATGACAATTGTTTTGAATACTTGGATGATGATGATGATAATTAGGACATTATCGTAATTGTTGTTTATGATAATTGAATTGATAAATGATTTGATGATGATGATAGTTGATTAATATTGAATATATTATTAGAAGTTTGATATGATATCCTGTATGATATTGCTTTGCTTGTGTTATCTCTGTCGCCTATGTTGGTATTGGTGTAGGTGATCTCTTGTTATGTTGTTTTTTGTGTCTCGTATTGTTAAAATTAAACAAGAAAGAATGAGTTGTCTTAGACATAACAGGCAATGAATACTCGAGATGGGTGACAACAATAAGGAGTGGACATTCAGGACTCGAAGGTGTACAGTGTTGACAAAGAACCGATGTAGAACAGATGTCTGATGCAACAAGATGGATACACAATAGAATAAGTATGTTAAGTTTTAACGTTAGTGTTGTACCGTGCTATTAAGTAGGACCCATCATGGGGTTTGCTATCTTAAAAAAAAAAAAAGAGTCTCATTAGTTTTATATTTCTCTTTAAGTTGTTAAATATTAATTGGTGTCAATATTGTATATGAATCTGTTTCAATATATGTTTTTCAGTATTACATATGAATTTCAGTAAGTTTATATTTCAACAAGAAAGAAATTTTTAAACCCACGTTTTTATAACTCAAACCTTGTGTGAACTTCTTTACAGATTATGAGTCGGAAGTCAGACATGTGATACCCTAGGGAGGGTGTTACAGGTTGGCTGTTGTTAGAAAAGTTTAAAATTAAGAAACACAAAATCTCTTCTTCTTTTTTTTTTGACTTCAAGAAAACCATCAAGGTAAAGAAGTCTAGAAACCCCTGAAGGACCCTGCTCAAAGGATCGTCTGTCCAAAACCAAAATACAGCAAAATCATACAAAGATAAAAGAAATATAATAGCAAATGATGACATACCTGTACGTACAGCTTTCATGGTGTATCTTTATATTGCGCGTCATGAGTGCAGTAGTGGCATATCTTTATACTACGTGTCACTAGTGCAGCAGACACTCACGTCCATTTATTCAAAGAAAGGAGAAAAAAGAAACCATCGGGGGTTTCCATCTTGGGTCTAGAACCTGGAGCACTCACACTTGGGCTCGTAACATCAACAAAGATGCTAAAATCTGAAACCCGTAATGTCGAAGATCCAAAACATCCTATCCCAGGGCACTGAGAGCCCCTTCTAATAAAAGAGAGGATTAAGCTCAGATGCCTCATACGCTTTGGCAGCCGCGGGTTACTTCTCACTAATAACCAGAGTGGGACGCTTCTGCCTGTCCATCAACTCCACAGTGCCTAGATGGGAAACATTGGGTTATGGAATGCAGCTCTCTACAGAGCATGGTACATGAACTTTTTTAAGAACCAGCGTACAAAGGTCCACCCGAGTCAATGACGGGTCAGCCAAAGGCTGAGGCTCCACAACTAATTAAAGTCATGGTACTCCTTCCGGATCGCCCTTGTTCAAACATTTTTTCTTCTTTTTTTTTATTTTTTTTTGAAAGATGACATGAAGAAGAAGATGATGATATGTACAGATTGTTGTGGATATGGCTCACATCTGCCTCTAGTTTAATGTCCAGTAACAGCTTAAACGCCTTCTATGAGTCGAGGATAAGCTTCCCATCCAATTTTCCTATAAATTGGCAAACAGGGTCTTTTAGAGTTAGATTCCCAAGACTGTAGCATTTTTCTTTATCCTTGAAGAGATTCCACAAATTAAGAAGTTGACGATGTACCAATCCACAAGAATGCGTCTCAAGAGTCAATAAGATATCATCTAATGACTCCTCACTTAGTCAATTCTTAATGAAGAAAATTTTATCTTCTCTGTTTGTGAAAACCATCCCCAAAGAACGACATTGCTTATTATAATTCCATCGTCCACATTTGTGACAGACTTGTAACCTTTTTGCTCTTCTCCTTTTAGAATACGAACTTCTTCCAAGACCTGGCATGTATGAGTCAAATGAAATTAAAGACTCACCTGCTAGTTGGACCTTTGCTTTAATTATCTAGCGTACATCTTCTGGCATACCTTTGTGCATTAATAGTCTCAATCTTTCACATCTAGCTTTGTAGATTTTTTTCAGAGCATTTTGAGGGAGAAAAGGAAAATGTTTTCTCAGGTTTGAAAGAATGACATCCATTTTAAAGGAGAAGAAGGATTCAGTTATTTTCGGAAATTGAAAAATAAACTGACTTGAGAGTCACGGAGTATTGTTATCCGCCACTTAACCGGCAACACAAAGAACTGCAAAAACAAGGCAACAAAATTAGAGTGAATTCTATTCATAACAAGGATCAAAAAGAGAGATGAATTCTACCTCATCAACTTGGTTTTCCAGAAATGGTTTGAGCCTTTGTCCATTGACTTTAAACACATTACTATTCTTAGGATTCTCAATATCTATAGCCCCATGAGGATACACATGTTTGACAACAAAAGGATCACTCCACCTAGATCTCAATTTTCTAGGGAATAGGTGCAGGCGAGAATCATAAAGCAGAACTTTTTGACCAATTTCAAAAGATTTTCTCAAAATTGTCTTGTCATGAAAAGGTTTTGTTCTGGCTTTATAAATCTTTGAGTTCTCATATGCATCATTTCTCAATTCCTCAAGTTCATTTAATTGCAATTTGCATATCTTGCAAGCATCATCAAGATTTAGATTGAAAGCTTTAATGGCCCAGAATGCTTTATGTTCCAATTCTACAGGCAAGTGACAAGGTTTTCCATAGACTAAGCGATAGGGTGACATGCCCAATGTAACACCCTAAACTTTTGGGTGAATTACCGTTGTGTCCAGAATGTACTGTTTTCTATTTTTTAACTTTAGGATAAATGACCGTGATGTCCTTTTTGTACTGTTTGTTGTTTTTCTGTACGAAATACTATTTTATTTTACTGTCTGTGATTTTATTTGAACTTTTTGTGCAATTTGCTCCGAGACAGGAAAATAATATTTTCCAAGCTGGGGAAATCTTGTTTTAATTATTCGGAGCTTGGGGATCTTACTAAACCCAATTCTGAATGATACGGTTAGTAATCTTTTAATTTTTAGGATTTAACTGTAAAATAAAATAATTTTATATTATTATAATATTATTTTATTAGTCAGTATAATTAAATGACAATGGACCCGGAAATGTCTTGCGGGACCCATGTTTAGTGAAACAGTTAATGTTTTGGAGTAGTAGCTTAATGACTAGGCTTAATTAGTGACAAGGCTTAATGACTAGGCTTAATTAGTGACAAGGCTTAATGACAAGGCTTCATGACTAGGCTTGGATTAGCCAATGAGAGCTAAGCTTGGTGATCAAGTTTTAATCCTCACCATCCATCATTTTTAAGGCTTGGATGGAGCCAACCAAGGGGATACCTCCCATGCATTGAACTCCACGGCCAAGCTTCATTTTGGAGGGTAATTATCACTTAATTCTCTAACATTTTCTCTCTTCTCTCTCTTCCAAAAATACCAAACACCATTGATGCTATCTTGAAGCACCATTCGGCCAAGAACCCTAGTTCACCATCCAACCACCCAAAATTTTATCCCACCTACTTTTCTAAACCTAAACACAATTCTAAGAACATCTCTAGTTGAGAGTTTTAGCAAAATCCAACATCTTGGGCTTGAAAACCTACTTGGGAGATTTTACCTAGAAGGTGAAAATCTTTGTTTTTCATTTCTAAATTCTTTTTCAAAGTTCTAAGCCATGATTGATCCATGGTTTAAGCTTTCTTTCATGTTAATAACTTGTAGAAATTTGTTTAAGCTTGATAGGTGTCTTGGAGGGGTGAAAACCGAAACCCTAGAAAGGAGTGAAAGAGTGTTTGTCTTCACTTAAGGTAAGAGGAAGACTTGAATCTTATCATCCTTGGGTGGTGATAAGAAAATGGAATTGGTTGTGGTTGTAGAATCCATAAGGATTCCTTTGTGTTATTTGTTATTAGCTTTCCTATTTGTGATTTGCATTAAATTGCATGTCTACAAGCTTTAAATATATTGTATGTGTTAGAAATGCATGTATAATTAGTAGGATGTGAATAACATGTCAAGGATTACATGAGTGTTCCAAAGAACACTAATGAAGGCTCACGGTCTCAACATCAAAGGAGAACCAAAATGTTCTCATCAATTTTCCAAAAGTGTGATTTAATTAACTTAGGGGAATTGATAAGATATAAATTATTTTAGAACAAGAAAAACAAATTTAAAGATTAAATGTCAATTTTATGTATTTCAGCCAACTTGCCAAAGCCAAGTATTTATGATTTCTAAAATCATTTCCAAACTATTTTTAATCAAAAAGAAGCAATATATACTAGAAAGAATTTTATTACAATGAGTTTTGAGAAAATAAAAGGATTAAGATTGAGTTGAAGAAGTTAAAACTAATGATTTTACTGTTAGAAGAAAAATACAGTAGCTTTTGTAAATTTCTAACATATAGCTCATTTTATATTTTGAAGCATGTTAGTAGTTTTCAAAAGTTTAATTACATGGTTTGTCATATAAATAAAAAGGAATTTTTAGCAGAAAAATTAGAAAACCATTGATATAGATTTTCTAAGCAAAATATTGTCAATTTTTATTAAAAACGAACAAATAAGATAGAAAAGATATCCAATATATAGTATACGGTATGAAAAATACTCTACGTAGTTCAAAAAGTATTAAAAAATTTATTTCTGTTTATTTAAATAGTGATTTGTAAGGAATTTGGACAAGAAAATAATTTAAAAATCTTATGCGATTGAGAAAACGTATTAAAAACCCTACGCGATTTTGAAAACAGTAAAATATATTTACGTAATTTAAAAACGTTTGTAAAAATGATGGAATTATAAAAACACGATAAAATTTCTACGCGATTGATAAAAACAGTAACTTTTACTGTCGGGCCAAAGTGGTGGACCCAGACAGGTTGTGAAACAGTATTTGTCTGGTTAGACTTATTGTATATATATATGAGTTTGTGCCATTGAGGGCATTTTCATAAATATGTGTCATTGAGGGCATTTGCATAAATATGCATATTTATACCATTGAGGGTATTTTGGTAATTTTTATCATGCATTGAGTTAATGCCAATTTTTGGTGGATTGATTGACGAGGTGAATCACACTGTGTTGTCAGTGCGATAAGCGTAGTGTGGTTCATTCCATTATGGACTTGGAGACATTAGTGTGCGGATTATTCCATTTGTGGACAGTTGGTCGCTCCTCTAGGCCGTAGTAACTGGCAACACACTAATGGACTCGACACGCACTATACTTAATCGAGATCTTGTAAAGTCTAATAGTACATTGCCTGTAGTGACACAACGTTTGACAGTGAACTACACCACGCCATATGACTGTGGGCTATAGACGCAACGTGTGACAGCGCAATAGTTTGGTTGGGCAGCCGTGGTACTAATAGATTTTGCGGGTCATTCTCTCTGATGTCTGTATGTGTTTAGCTCCATGGAGTAGGATCGTGTCATATTGCATATGTATCTGTGTTGTACATTATTATATTTTTATCTATGATATCATATATATTTAATTCTTATATTATATCTATGTTATACTGTTTTTATGTTTATATTGTTCTGTGTTATAGTATATTTATGTTTATGTTGTTATGGCATTCTATATTGTATGAACTGTATATCTGATTGTATTGTCGTTTTCTTATTTACCATGTTCGTGGTGATATAGATTGTCTTACCTCTTTATTGTATGTGTTTCCGTATTTTAAATTTATGTGGTAAAGAGTTTGAGGAAGAGGAACAGCCTCTTGAGTGTGTGTATCCTGAGGAAGAGGAAGAGCAGCAAGCCGAGGATCAGTACGAAGATCAAGAACCATCCGATCATCCATATCCATTGGATTGATTGTGGGAGGATGACGCTACCAGGATTCTTTGGATTCGTGCAACTTGAGTTTCACGGAGGCTCTGAAGCCTGGCGTCTGTGAGAGGATAGAGACTCGGTGACGTACGTAGGGCGTCTGACTGTGACCATACATACGGAGTTTGATGGAGTACCGATCTTTTCTACTTTGTTGTATTTACATGTGGAGTTGCCGCTATCTCTTAGGCGTCATTGGGGTGGTATGTTTGATGCGCCTAGCGAGATCAGCAGCGTATCGACTGCACGGACTCGTGTCCATAGAGAGTCGAGGCATCCTGGATATCTATCACCTGAAGTTTCATCTGAGAGTGATCCTTCAGAGGGTTAGATATTTATGATGTGTACTTGGGCGCGTCTGCGTTTGTATATATTGACTTTTACTGCTTTGTTTACTGTTATTAGTTTAAATAATTATAGTTGTAAATTATTTGTATAACCTATGATGGAACCATATGTATATTATGTGTGATGATAATGTACTTATTTTATGTTCCGTGTTATTTTATCTCGTAATATTCTGTTTAACCAGAAAAATTTTACAACCCGTATTAGTATATAATAAATGTTTTACAACTTGGGTAGATTTTATTTATCTTTATTTTATTTTATTTATAAATGTGACATCCCCATAAGGGTGTTACACCCAAAGATGTTTTGAAAGCAGTACGGTAAGCCCAAAGTGCATCGTTTAGTCTTAAAGACCAATCTTTACAATTTGGGTTAACCGTTTTTTCTAAAATTTGTTTAATCTCCCTATTTGCCAATTCAACTTGTCCATTTGTCTGAGGATGATAAGGGGTGGCAATTTTGTGTGTAATACCATATTTCTTCATTAAAGATTCAAATGGTTTATTGCAAAAATATGTTCCCCCATCACTTATGATAGCTCGAGGGATTCCAAATCGACACAAGATATTTTCTTTTAAAAATTTGAGAACAATTTTATAATCATTGTGTCGGCATGGAATCGCCTCAATCCATTTTGAGACATAATCAACTGCAACCAAAATATACACAAATCCAAATGAAGATGGAAATGGACCCATGAAATCAATTCCCCAACAATCAAAAATTTCAATGACAAGGATGGGGTTCAGAGGTATCGTGTTTCTTTTTGAAATTGAGCCCAACTTTTGACAATTTTCACAACTTTTGCAAAAAGTATAGCAGTCCTTAAATAAAGTGGGCTAATAAAATCTACACTGCAAGATTTTTGCAGCTGTTTTCTTTGAAGAAAAGTGACCTCCACATGCATCTGAGTGACAAAATTTAATGACACTACCTACCTCACTGTCAGGCATACATCTCCGAAAGATTTGGTCAGCACAATATTTGAACAAGTATGGGTCATCCCAATAAAAAATTTTCACCTCTGTCAAAAATTTCCTTCTATCTTGGTGCGTCCATTGAGGCGGTATCTTTCCTATTACAAGAAAGTTGACTATGTTAGCAAACCAAGGCATGGAATTGACAGAAAATAAAAATTCATCAGGAAAAGAATCATTGACAGGTGTGCTATCAAAAGGTGAGCCTGTTGTAAGTCTGGACAAATGATCAGCTATAACATTTTCAGCTCCTTTCTTATCTTTTATTGTGATGTTGAATTCTTGAAGCAACAAGATCTACCTTATCAATCTTGGTTTGGCATCCTACTTAGACATGAAATATCTAACAGTAGAATGATCGGTGAAAATCACAATAGAAGAACCAATTAAGAAAGATCGAAATTTGTCTAGTGCAAAAATTACAACAAGTAGTTCTTTTTCAGTAGTAGTGTAATTCATTTGTGCACTGTTTAAAGTTCTACTTGCGTAACAAATCACATGAGGCTTACCTTCCTTTCTTTGGCCTAAAACAGCACCCACAGTAAAATCACTAGCATCACACATTAACTCAAAAGGCAAAGACCAGTCAGGAGATTGCATGATAGGAGCAGATGTCAGAAGACAAATTAATTTTTCAAAAGATTTTTGACATTCTTGAGTCCAATCAAATGGTGCATCTTTCAACAGAAGATTACATAATGGTCTAGATATGGCACTAAAGTCCTTAATGAATCTTCTGTAAAATCCTGCATATCCTAAAAAAGAATGTGCATAATATGGAATTAGGGGTAAAATTTCATGCTTGTCACTTGTCAATTGAGTTCCTCGCCAATGCTCTTTTATTCTCTTGGGTGCTTAGCTTGTCATATCCATGTTGTTTCCTTCCTTTACTATGGTCCCATTACAACCTTGAATAAAGTCCTCCTGATTTGTGTGTGCATGTGTTTTGAGTAGTGGAGAAGTAGAAGATAAGCAAGCTTATGGTAGTGCAATTGTTCATGAGTTGAATTGAGTGAAATACCTACCATTTAAACACTTGAGGGATTGAGAGTGTATCTTGTGAGGATATATCATTCTTGATTCATGTTTTTCAAATTGAAGATACCTTGCTTGTTGGTTTGAGATGTGAAGAATTGTTACCTCATGAATGTTTTGATCCCTTGAATCTTTGGTTGCTCTTCTTTCTTGTAAACTTTTGTATATTTGAATATCATTGGAAATTGAGTCTTTTAGAGTTTTAGCTTTTGAATTTATTTTGTTTTTCCTTGTTCCCTAGTTTTGGTCTTATGTGAATTGTCCAGGAGTGCAAAAAGCTAAGTGTGGGGGAATTTAATAATCATATATTTTATACATTAATAAACCCTCATTTTTAGTCATTTACACTCTCTATGCACTTAATTGATTGAGCTTGGTCATGTTTTGTAAGTTTGGGCTCAAATTGGGCTTAATTGATCTTTTCCAGCATTATTAATATTTTACACTATTTCTGTATTTCGATCATATCTTGAGTTCTAGATGTTTAAAAATTATGTATCTTACCTTGTAGGAAGGATGAGAGAGAGCTCTACAACTTTCATGAGAGCTCCAGGGCTAATTCAAACATCTAGTAGAGCTAACTGGGCCTAGAAGTCAGAACACGGGTTTTGTCAATGGAACTCGACCAGTGTGCATTAATCAGGGCATAACTTGGGCTGTAGAAATGATATAGGCCTGAAACTAACATCATTTGGAAGCTACGACATATATCTCTAATGCATATGAGACAACTTTTTCAAAGTACAACGTTTCGATGGAGTTTTCATTTCTTGAAGTCAGCCAATAGAATTAGAGAGCCTTTGAGAATGATTTGTTCATAATTTCAGTTGTAGACCTCCAATTAACATGAGGTTTAGGCCCAGTTGCTCATAAATGACCCAACTTTGTACCCATTAGGTTTTAAGGATGTAAGGCCAAATTAGGGGTTAGTTAGAGGGTGTGAGGGCAAAAATTCAAGGCACTATTCACTTTACACTTCTCACATTTTCTCTGGAACTCTCTTCCTCTCCTTTATCTCTAGGCTTTTGTTTTTCTCTTATTTTTCTGAGTTCTTCCCCCCCCCCATTCATAGAGGGATAGAGCCTTTAATCAATCCAAGGGATTGACATTCTTGTTGATCATTCTTGAGATCCTATTTTAATTGTTATATATTCATCTATCAATCAAAATTCTCTTCTTTTTCTTCTCTTATTTAAATTCTGATTTAATGCTTAATTTGATTGGGATTTGCATATATTAGTTGCATAATTACCATGTGCCAAGAGATGAATTCAAAGGTTAAAAAATGCATCAAAGGTGTTTAATGAAATGTTTAGCTTGGGTAAATCTTGGTTTTTAAGTTGATTTCGGTTTTGGGTGAATGCTTAATTTGTCTAATCTTAATTAATTGAATTCTAGAAGTGTTTTTAGTAGAAGATTCATGGATCATTGGGAGGTGTCTTGATGTGATCTATGACCAAGGATTTGGTTGATAATTGAATAGATCTATAGAGATCAAGGATGGATTAAAATCAAGATCAGTTAATTTCCTTGGATTGGTTGTTTTTAAATCTATTTTCTCCATTTAATTACTCTCTGTTTCTGCATTTTAATCATGAAAACCCCTTTACCCCTTGTTCATTAACATCCTAATTTGAATATGTGATCATAATCAAAGTGATCTATTGGCTCAATACGGTGTTACCGTATGTTGCAAGTTATTTTGGTAAACTGGTTATAAATTGTTAAATCTGGTAAGCACTATTAGTCAACTAGTGCAGGGTTGTAGAGCCCTTAGTTCTAGACCATCACAGGAACATAGATCACACGAGTACTACAAACGAAAAAGAATGAATGATAAGTGTAGCACCCTAAAATTTATTTATTTGATTATAAATATTCATTTTATAATATTTGTGATTTTTGAGAATTTTTCTAGATTTTTTTATAATGTGGAATATTTTAATATTATTTCTTGTTTTGCCTGCAAATTGAGCGGAGCAGGAAAAATGAGATATTTTTCCTAAGAACCTTGATTTGTGGAAACGTCAACGGGGGATCTTACAAAACCCAAGATCGGACACAATTTACGAGATTTTACGTTTTTTAAGAAATTTTTATTAAATAAAATAATAAATCACTGTGTAAATTTTATCTGCTGGACAATTAATACTAACTTCTATTAACTGTAACAATTGTCCATTAGATAATAGCATGTATTAAAAATCTTATGACATTATTCTAATATAATCCACTTTATGTCTAATCAAATCCACTTTAATTCAAATTTAGTGTATTTTAATCAAAGTTTCTTTGAGAAGCTTTGACTACCAAATGACCAAGCTACCCTTAGCTT
Organism: Ormosia emarginata; assembly: GCA_029884605.1. Taxonomy (NCBI): domain Eukaryota; kingdom Viridiplantae; phylum Streptophyta; class Magnoliopsida; order Fabales; family Fabaceae; genus Ormosia; species Ormosia emarginata. The sequence goes on along the minus strand of JAQQTP010000074.1, from coordinate 15,532,095 downwards.
GTTGGGGAAGCTAATTTTTTTCCCCTCCTCTCTCTCCATTGCCGCTGCAATGCTAGCCCATGGGAGGCAAAAATTTGCCTCCACACTTAACATATTCACTCCAAAAATATCACATTTTCCTACAACACTTTCTCTCTCTTCAAGCTTCTTTTCCATTTTTCTCTCCTCCTTCTTTCTTATTCTCCTCCTTGACCACGGTTTTGCAGCCCCCATTAGAGACCATTTCTCTTCATTAACACCATTTCTACACTTACCTCAACCTTCTCTACACTTCCTATTTAGAAAATTTCTTCAAAATCCATCATTTCCTCCATTGTCTTCCAAGACTAAGCTTCAAACTTTAAGGTAAAGTTTCCATTTTTTCTTTTCCTTTTCTTCATTTTCGTGTCCTATGGTTTCATTGGAGACCAAAGACTCTTCTTTTTCAACCATTGGTGTTGATTCTTTGTGTTGAAATTTCTAGAGTTTTGGAAGCTCAAAACCGAAATCATCAAGAAGCAAATAAGAGACCATTTTCGTGTTCTTCCTTTAGTTAAGAGGGAGATTTACTCACTTCAACCATTATTGGTGGTGAGGAGACCTTGCGTGATTGTTTGATGGAGAAATCCATATTTGTATGCTTGCTTTATTTGATGATTTTGTATATTCATGTGTTCTTAATTGGGGTTGATGATTGATTAATGATTTTGAATGCATTGGTGGTGTTGGAATGTTTGGAAATGTTAGAATTAATGAATGAAAATTTTGAGGGTTTCCTACACTAAGGTGAGGTCACGGTTTTGGTTTGGAATTTAAGAGATTGGATTGATTTTGGGTGAAATAAAATTTAAGTGATTAGGTATCAAGTAACTAATTCATAATATGAAGAAAAATTAGAACCTTGGTGACCTTGGGAGGCCACGGTTTTGAAGGGTTTTATTAGCCCAAAGAAAAATCTCATAATTGATCAAGACTTAGGACATTGAAAAATGTAGGATCCATAATATGGAAATTGTGGTATATGTGAAACAATGTATATGTATATATATTGATATTGAGAATTGGTTGATGTTATTGTGAGTTCCTATGTGGGACTAAGTTCTTGACGAAATTATGACATGTTGATCTTGAGAAATGAATATATGTCATTGTGGTATGCTTTATGATAAATGTATCATTGATGAACATACATGATGTACATTGCGTCGTCATACATATGTGTTGTCCGTGGACATTGTTGGAAAGGCGATGTATGCCTAGGAGTTTGAATAACACCTATGTGTAGGTGCGAGTAGACTAAGCGTAGGGTCATAGTGGTTGGCCCTGGGGGCGTCGGGGTGCGGGTGTCTCACAATAGATAGTGGTAGCTCCACTGGGGTCGTGGGATAGACCGATGCAAACACACCGATGATCCGGACTGAGACACTGTCCTATATCGCGATCAACTGTTAAGGTGCCATGTATAAGTCATTTTGCGCAGATATTTTATGAGATAAGCACACTATTTTTAATGCTAACGAGATATTGACATGACTCCTTTATCATTCACTCCGAAATGTTTACGTCTAGCTCCATGGAGTAGGATTTTTGGTACCATAATGCATTATGCATTGCCCATTGTCAGTTTCATATTTCATTGAGCATGAACACTTTTGACTGTTGAAATATCTTTTTTTACTACTAATATAATTATCTGGAAGATAAACTATCACTGCTTGAGACTCTATTGTTATTTCTCTTTTATTGCTTAATTGATTATTACTGTTATTTTTAATTATTCTATTGATGAATATGTGTACTGTAATGCTATGTGGGCATCCAACGCCGTTCTATTTTCTTGCTACCATATTGGTAATGAAAGCTGGGTGTTTCACCTCTTTATGTATTTCGATATTTTCTGTTTATTTATATACTTCTGAGAAGACGTTCGTGAGGAAGAAAAAGAAGCACCTGAGTTTTCGAGTTTTTGGCCATACTACGACTAGAGTTTGCTGAAAATATCTTCGCATTCGTGCTAATTTTTAGGGTATGCTAGGAAGACCTTTCATGGAGGACCCAATTGCTGGCACATCAACTTGCGCACGGACCGTTGCATCTACCACGGGGAGCTGACTGTCTCTTTGGCATGGGGCCGATACGACTCGCCTATTTTTGATTTTACTACTTTTGTTCATTTGGAATTTTACCTGCCTGTTAGAGATCTGTGGGATGACCTTTACTACACCCCACAAGAAGACTCTTTCCTCTCCACTGCTTGGGCTTCTGCCCGAAATTCGGTCACTCCGATGGCAATTTCATGGGATGAAGAGGACCCTGAGGAGGACCTGGCTACGGTCCCTTCTCATTAGTCTTAGGGGCTGATACTGTCGGTGGCTACTGATGGCTAACCGTTTATCTTTTTGGGAAAGCCTGACGTTTTGCCGTACTTGATGGGTGTATATTCGTATCATTCCGGGAGGGTACATCTTTTGTTTTTTTGGTGTAAATCATGATGCAATTAAATAGGTTGATGCATATAATATTACATATGAATTGTGAATGTATGACTTTTAATTCTGTGTCGATTCTACTGTATCTATAATTATTATTATTATCTCTTTACCATTGTTTAAAAAAAATATACGCATATTTCAATACTCGAATTACTTTACAATCCAAGAATGCAAATTATTTAATCACATGTTGAAAATGAACCGAGTCTTAATTAAATAAATGTAATTATTATTTTCTATAATTTCGTATTTAATTTCATTATGGTGTGACGTTCCTTCTTCGTGAGACAAGAAAAAGAGGCGTTACACTGTCTTGGTATCAGAGCCCCGGTTTAAGTTTTCTTTTGGGTCTTGTGGTTTTGGACTGTCTTGTTTGTGCTGTATGATTCTCTATGTTTGGTATTCCGAAAGGATACATTTGACTTTTCTTTGTGTCTTGTATAGCTTTACTTGAAAAAAGATTATGGCTCGTAGAGGAGACATGACTGCTACAATTGAGGCAATTCTGAAGATGGCTGAAGCTATGCTGCAACAAAACCAGCAAACAGCTCAACAACAAGAGAGGATTGCACAACAATTGGAGGTTACTGCTGATGCCCAGAATCTGGTGGAATTTTGTCGCACTAACCCTCCATAATTTAAGGGAGAGTATGATCCTGAAAAGGCTACTCTGTGGATCAAAGAGCTGGAGAAGATATTCACGGGCATGAACTGTGCCAATGACAAGAAGGTGACTTATGTTGCATTTATGCTTGTTGGAGATGTAGAGGATTAGTGGACCGGAGAGCAGAGGTTATTGGAGGCTGAAAATCGAGCAATTAATTAGGAACTGTTCAAAGAGAGATTCTTAAATAAATATTTCACAGAAAGTGCTAGGTATGCTAAGGAGATGGAATTTCTTGGTTTACGGCAAGGAAATATGACTGTAGGTGAGTATGTTGCTAAATTTGAGAGTTTGTCCAAATTCTCAATCTACTTTCAACATCAACCGAACGAAGCATAGAAGTGTTGAAAGTTCAAGGAAGGCCTAAGACACGATGTGAAGAGGGCAGTTATCACTCTGAAGATTAACCAGTTTTCTGAGCTGCTTGATACGTGTCGCCAGGTGAAACACTTAGACCAGGTGCAAGACACAAGAAACTGCAACTTTGGACCTTTTCGGTCTCAAAGAGGAGGAAGCAGTAATACCAACCGTTACCAGAATAAGGCTTATTCCAGACCACCTGGAAATCAACAACAAAGACCGCAAGGTGGAAGTCCTGCAGGAAGTCCAGACAAAACTAGTCAAACAACGACATCTACACTGAGATGTATGAAGTGCAGGAAGGAGCACTACATGACGGACTGTACTATTAAAGGAGTTATATGTTTCAGATGCGGGAAACCTGGACACATTTCTCGTGAATGCAATCAACCTAAGGTGGAACCTTCCGTCAATGCTGCTAGAACTACTAAACCGCAGGCTAGAGGTCGGGTTTACACCTTGAGTGGTGCTGAAGCCTCTGAATCCGAAGATCTTATACAAGGGGAAGGTGTCATAGAAGGTAATCTTTTAACTGTACTGTATGACTCAAGTGCAACTCATTCTTTCATTTCCTACGACTGTGTGAAAAGACTTAGTTTACTTGTGTCTTCTTTGCCTTTTGATTTGACTGTTTCAACCCCTACTGCTAAACCCATTGTTACTACCAAAGTCTGTTTGGATTGTCCCTTGATTGTTGAAGGTCGAATCTTTTTTGTTGATTTGATCTATTTCCACTATCTTAGTTAGATGTGATCTTAGGAATGGATTAGTTATCTTCTAACCATGTCTTGTTAGATTGTTCTAGAAAAACCATAGTTTTTCCTTTGGATGAGAATTCTAGATTTTTTACGGCCAACTAAGTGAAAGCTTTCTTGAAAGAAGGAGCTCGAGGATACATGTTGTTGTCTTCTTTGAAAATCAAGAATGAGGTAGATATGAACATGCTTCCTGTGGTTCGAGAATTTCCTAAGGTTTTTCCTGAAGATATACCTGGTTCACCACCGGAGCGAGAGATTGAGTTTACCATTGATCTTGTACCTGGAGTTAGTCCTATTTCCATAGCGCCTTACAGAATGTCGCTAGCAGAGCTAGTTGAGCTCAAGAAACAATTGGAAGATCTTTTGGAGAAATAATTTGTTAGACCTAGCGTATCACCTTGGGGAGCACCGGTACTACTAGTTAAGAAGAAAGACGGTACTTCAAGATTGTATGAAGATTATCGTCAGTTAAACAAGGTCACGATCAAGAACAAGTATCCATTGCCGAGGATAAATGACCTAATGGATCAACTGAAAGGAGCGGTGGTGTTTTCTAAGATCAATTTACGATCTGGTTACCATCAGATCAGAGTAAAAGTGGAAGATATTCCTAAAACGGCTTTTCGTACTCGTTATGGACACTACGAGTACCTGGTGATGCCTTTTGATGTGACCAATGCACCTATTATTTTCATGGATTATATGAATAGAATCTTCCATCCTTATTTGGACATATTCGTCGTGGTCTTCATCAATAACATCTTGATTTATTTGAAAAATCAAGAGGATCATGCTGAACATCTCAGTATAATTCTTCAGACTTTGAAGGAGAAAGAGTTGTATGCGTAGTTATCAAAGTGTGAGTTTTGGTTGAATGAAGTTAAATTCTTGGGCCATGTGATTTCGAAGGAAGGAATTATTGTAGACCCATCAAAGGTTGAAGTTGTTCTACAATGGAAAAGGTCGAAGACGGTGACAGAAATCGAAAGTTTTGTTGGATTAGCCGGATATTATAGGAGATTCATTGAAAGATTTTCTAAGATTGCCGAACCTCATACTTAACTCACAAGGAAGAATCAAGCTTTTGAGTGGATAGATGCTTGCGAAGAAAGTTTCCAAGAACTAAAAAAGAGACTAACTACTTCACCAGTGTTAGTTCTACCTGATCCAAGTGAACTATTCAAAGTGTACTGTGAAGCTTCATATCAAGGATTGGGTTGTGTCCTTATGCAAGGCGGAAAAGTGGTGGCTTATGCTTCGAGACAATTACGAGTGCATGAGAAGAACTACCCAACGCATGACTTGGAGTTAGCTGCTGTGGTGTTTGCTTTGAAGATATGGAGATATTTTCTCTATGGAGCAACATTCAACATCTTTAGTGATCAAAAGAGTTTGAAGTATTTGTATGATAAAAAAGAGCTGAACATGAGATAACGAAGATGGTTAGAATTCCTGAAAGACTACGATTCCTAACTTCAGTATCACCCTGGGAAGGCCAATGTTGTGGCTGATGCCTTAAGCAAGAAAACGATCAGTGTTTCTACCATGATGATCAGAGAACAAGATTTGATAGAACAATTCTTAGACGTATGGTCTTTTGTGGAATTAATGCCGGAAAAAATTTGCATGAACATGGTCACTATTTCGAATGATTTAATGGAGCATATCCGAGAAAAATAGAAAGTTGACAAGTTCTTGCAAGAGGAAAGAGAGCTGATGAAGCAAGGTGGTATGTCAACATTAGAGGAAGGAAGTGATAGAATTTTAAGATTCCAAGGTAGAGTCTGTGTGCCTAAAGATAAGGAACTCAGGAAGTATATACTAGAACATGCTCATAAGAGTCAGCTGAGTATGCATCCTGGAATGACCAAAATGTACTAAGACTTGAAGAAATTATTTTGGTGGCATGGAATGAAAAGAGATATTGCTGGATGTGTATCTTCCTGTCTAGTTTGTCAAAAAACAAAGATTGAACATCAAAGACCGTCAGGATTGTTGCAACCCTTGACTATTCCCGAATGGAAATGGGATAGTATTGCCATGGACTTTGTTGTCGGATTGCCAAAGACCAGAAGAGGATATGATTCAATATGGATAATTGTGGATCGACTTACAAAGTCAGCACACTTTTTACCGATCAACATAAAATATCCATTGGAGAAGTTGACTCAGTTGTACATCGGTGAAATTGTCAGACTACATGGTGTGCCTACAAGTATCATTTCTGACAGAGATCCGAGATTTACATCAAAATTTTGGCAAAGTCTTCAAGAAGCAATGGGGATGAAGCTACGTTTGAGTTCTGCATATCATCCTCAGATGGATGGTCAATCAGAAAGAATAATTTAATCATTGGAAGATTTGCTGAGAGCTTGTGCCATAGAGCAGACTGGAAGTTGGGATGAAATTTTACCGTTAGTAGAATTTACCTACAATAATAGTTACCATTCAAGTATAAGGATGGCACCCTATGAGGCTCTGTATGAACGAAGATGTAGAACGCCTTTATACTGGTATCAGGATGGAGAACGACTCACAGTTGGACTTGATCTTATTTAGCAGACAACTGAGAAGGTCAAAATGATTCAGGAGAAGATGAGAACAGCTCAAAGTCGACAAAAGAGTTATGCGGACAAAAGAAGGAAACTTCTTGAATTTGAGGAAGGAGAACATGTGTTCTTGAAAGTCACGCCTACGACTGGGGTCGGTCGGGTTCTCAAATATAGAAAACTTACTCCTAAATTCCTTTGACTTTATCAAATTCTTCGTCGGGTAGGTCCGGTTGCTTATCAGATAACTTTATCACCTTTTCTTTCAAACCTCCACAATGTTTTTCATGTGTCACAACTTCGAAAATACATTCCAAGTCCTGATCATGTCATAGCACCTAATTCAGTACAATTAAAGAAAAACTTGACTTATGAAACAACTCCTGTAAGGATTGAGGATAGGAGAATGAAATAACTCAGAGGGAAAGACATTCCATTGGTGAAAGTGATCTGGAACGAGACAACCAGAGATGCGACATGTGTAACACCCCTTGATTTAATAACTACAGCACAATCGTCATTACACCACAGTCACTAAATCCAGGTATGTCACAGTCTCAAAAATAGTATTTACAAAAAAAATTATTTCATTTATATATAGATAGAAAATATGAGCCCCGAATGAAACACATTTAGTATTCAACCATATAAAATACAACCACTGAAGGAAAAATGTATTTCATATGTAATATATTCATCCTTAACACAAAGCACTAATAACACGAAACATAGTACTTACATTATTCAAATAAAAGATGACGGGTAGAAAAGCACAAAAGGGAAAAGTAGTAACCCTAGGATAGGTACTACTAGAAGACAAAGCCGCAACCCCATATATATATGTGACACTCGGTGTCCCAATCGACACGCTAGGCATCAATGCCCCTATGGAGTTGCACCCATGCGTAACCGAAGAAATCTCGTCCTAAAGCCATATTAAAAATAGTGAATCAACCTATTCCAATTAGTAAGGGTGTGGTCCCTCGTCTTCTTCCTCACGATCTTTTAACAAATATATATATAATAGAAATACAAGGATACAGGAAAGAGATGAGACATCTTACTTACATTACCCATTATGGCAGTAAAGAAACAGAATGGCGCAAAGCACCCATATAGCAGAGCAATAACATTTAAGTAATAGTAATCACATACGATAAAAGAAAACAACAATAGAATCTCAGATACTGAACAATTAAAACATTTCAAATAATCATGACATCAATAACACAATAATATAATCATCATATAAATGAGTGCCAAATGATATGCTGACTCATAATGCCGACTCACAATGCATGTGCACTTGGTACTAAGATTTTCCATTTCCATTTCAAAGATGAACGTTTCAGAAGATCTGTCCCCCTCAATGGCAATCTACGCCGGACCACGAAGAGAATAGTGCTTGTCAGGCACGTGATGCGTTGCAACGGTTTATCATGGCCAGGGGTATAGATAACATCATCACAGAATGAACCACCGTGCCTCACGGTCCTCGATCAGATCCTTCTATTGGATCACACTATCCAATTCTCGTTCATTTACCACAAAAAGAATAGTGATTTATCGGGCCCGTAATACGTGCAATCGGCTTTCACCGCACCTTACGCCCCCATAGATCCATCACAGATCACACTACTCAATTCTCATTCATTCTCCAAGTAAAGAATAGTGATTTATCGGGTTCGTAATGCGTATAATCAGTATACACCGCGCCTTACGTCCCCCCATAGGTCCATCCACTGAATCTCACTTATTCAATTCTCATCCATAGGCTCATACAGCCTTTTAACGGTCATTGACTGAGTAATTTGTTCAACGCATACTAATTCAATGCATAATCATAGGCTCATCCAGCCTTTTAACAGTCATCGACTGAGCAAATTGTTCAATGTGAATATGCATAACTCAAGCCATCATTGTACTATCCCCAATGATATTAAACAATCGCCCATACAATTGTCTAATACCATTAGTATCAATGATATTACATAACCGCCTATACAATTACATAATAACACTGATCCGCCTGGTTTCAGCACATTGGCATAATAACCAATAGTGTATAATGCTCAATGCATGTTGACTCCATGCACAATCATGTATATCCAACAATAATGATATATTTTCCATAACACGCCACAATTTGGCCAATTTAAACATCAACAGAATATTAGTCCCAAACACGGACTCACAATAGTATAGTATTAATTTCTTAAGAGTGATAGAATACTTTTATAGATTTATTTCGGGGTTTCACTTTAACTTAACAATTCTTATGAAACCTTCACAAATTTTCACTCTAGTTAACATCTCTTATGAAGTCATTATGAAGTTTCACTTTAATTAACATCCCTTATGAATTTATTTATCTTGAGGGATTCTCTTGAAGTCTTTATTAAATTTTTATTCCTTTAGATTGATCAAGTTCCTTAATCTAATCAATTATGCTAACTTAAAATTACTCTATATACAAATTCTCTTGTTCTTCCCTTATGTTCAAAATCACTCTAATCCATAAGATAAAGTATTTTCCTTTATTCTTTCCATTTTATGAACTCCTAAGGAATCTAAAATTTCCCAATCATCTAAGTCTCCATTTTAGCACTACATTTTGCGACATTTTTCCTCAAGAAGCCTTGAACCTCATTACAATAAAAGTTTAACCCTTTTTCTTTCACCACAATGTTGATCACTTAAATCCCAATGTTGCACCAAGAATCACAACTTAGACCATTAATCCCCTAGAGGCCGTGAGCCTCCATAGGGTAGAAGTCTTATATCTTTTCCATTACAATTATCAATTCCTTAACACCTAATCACCTAAGTTCCAATGTCTCCAAAATCACACTTGAATTCCTAAAAATTGGCCCTAAGGCTGTGACCCCCAAAATGGTAGGAAACCCTACATTTTCCATATATTAATCCAAACAAGATATATATACAATCCATAACTATCAAGACATGCAAAGACAACTAATAACTCATACAAGTCCAAATAAATGCACAATCATGAAAAACAATGCCACAAAGAGAGCAATCCACACATAGATTCCTCATCAACAACACCAAAACGTTTCCTCACTATCAAGATAGGTTGAAGAGGATTATCTCCCTCTTACCTATGGAAGACAATACAAGAAATCAAGCCTCTTGGTCTCTTGTTGAGATTTTCATACTACACCTTCAAGGAAACCCTAAGGACATCAAAACTTATCAAAATCATCATCAAAGCTTAGAAAAGGAACCCTTGATCACCCAAGAGATCAAGCATCACGAAAATGAGGAGAAAAGGTGGAAAAGCTATGAACTTTACCTTAAAGTCTCCAACTTTGAAGCTTGATGGAACAAAATGAAAATGGTAGATTTTTGTGATGGTTACAACATGAAAGTTACTTAGAATGGTGTCTTGATTCAAGATAAAGGGTTGGTTAGAATTAAAGAAGATGGATAGTGTATTTTGAGGGGTGAGGCCGTGAGCCTCCAAGGAAAAAGGTGAGAGTTTTTTGCTTTGTCTCTTTGATAGGAATGATGAGATGAACAAATGAGTGATTGAATGAAGTGAGGTGAAGAGTTTAGCCACCTTTAAGCCTCCATGGCCGCAGGGTTGGAGAGGGAAGAGAAGAAGAGAAGAAGAGAAGATTGTGAGAAAAAGATGAAGAGAGAAGATAGAGAGAGGAAGTGATAGTAAAGTGAAATGAAATGAAATGTGTAATTGGGTGTATTTTATGTAAGTGTATGAATTAAAATGTGTGGCCACAAAGAGCCCTAAAAAAATGTGTACTATCCCCTCCTCTCTCTCCATTTCTGTGGCAATACTAGCCCATGGGAGGCAAAAATTTGCCTCCACACTTAACACATTCACTCCAAAAATATCACATTTTCCTACAACACTTTCTCTCTCTTCAAGCCTCTCTTCCATTTTTCTCTCCTTCTTCTCTCTTCTTCTCCTCCTTGACCATGGTTTTGCAGCCCCCATTAGAGACCATTTCTCTTCATTTTTCTCTTCATTAACACCATTTCTACACTCACCTCAACCTCCTCTACACTTCCTATTTAGAAAATTTCTTCAAAATCCATCATTTCCTCCATTTTCTTCCAAGACCAAGCTTCAAACTTTAAGGTAAAGTTTCCAATTTTTCTTTTCTTTTTCTTCATTTTTGTGTCCTATGGTTTCATTGGAGACTAAAGACTCTTCTTTTTCAACCATTGGTGTTGATTCTTTGTGTTGAAATTTCTAGGGTTTTGGAAGCACAAAACCGAAATCATCAAGAAGTAAATAGGAGACCATTTTTGTGTTCTTCCTTTAGGTAAGAGGGAGATTTACTCACTTCAACCATTATTGGTGGTGAGGAGACCTTGCGTGATTGTTTGATGGAGAAATCCATATTTGTATGCTTGCTTTATTTGATGATTTTGTATATTCATGTGTTCTTAATTGTGGTTGATGATTGATTAATGATTTTGAATGCATTGGTGGTGTTGGCATGTTTGGAAATGTTAGAATTAATGAATGGAAATTTTGAGGGTTTCCTACACTAAGGTGAGGTCACGGTTTTGGGTGAAATAAAATTTAAGTGATTAGGTATCCAGTAACTAATTCATAATGTGAAGATAAATTGGAACCTTGGTGACCTTCGGAGGCCACAGTTTTGAAAGGCTTTATTAGCCAAAAGAAAAATCTCATAATTGATCAAGACTTAGGACATTGAAAAATGTAGGATCCATAATATGGAAATTGTGGTATGTGTACAATGTTTATGTATATATATTGATATTGAGAATTAGTTGATGTTATTGTGAGTTCCTATGTGGGACTAAGTTCTTGATGAAATTATAACATGTTAATATTGAGAAATGAATATATGCCATTGTGGTATGCTTTATGATAAATGTATCATTGATGAACATACATGATGTACATTGTGTCATCATGCATCATCATGCATATGTGTTGTTTGTTGGACATTATTGGAAAGGTGATATATGTGTTTAAAATTGAGTCTGTAAGTTTTATGTTTCCTAACTAATTGTTAAATATTATGTGGTGTCAGTAATGTATATTAATCAGTTTAAATCTATTTTTCAGTATTACCTATAAATTTTAGTAAGTTTACATTTTCGCGAAAAGAAATTTTAAAATCTATATTTTAGAACTCAAACCTTTTATGAAATAATTTTTAGATTATGAGCTGGTAGTCAGAAAAGTAATGCCCTACGAAGGGTGTTACATTAGTTGGTATCAGAGCACGGTTTGAGTCTTTTGGGGTTTGTGGTTAGGTATATTTTGTTTGTGTTGTGTTCTCTGTGTTTTTGACTTTCGAAAGAAAACCATGTTTGTTTGAAATGGTTACATTTGGTTTCCATTGTATTTTGATTCGTCCGTCTTGGAGGAAAGGAAATGGCTCATGGTAGACGCATGCGTGTTAAAGCAGAACGTGACACTAATAATACAGTTGCAACTACAGGAGCAATGCGGAGGACAACTGACGTGGTAGTACAGCAGCAACAAACTTGTGGAGGAAGTAATAGTGGTAGCATATTTAGTTAGACTGTGACGTCTTTACTATTATGTAAGAGATGTGGAAGAAGGGCACTTAACGAAGCATTGTACGTCTAAGAAAATAATTTGTTTCAAGTGCAGAAAGACTAGACACATTTCCAGAGATCATGTTCCACCAAAAACGAAGTTTTCTATGGGTAATGTACATATTTCAAAATCTCAGGTAATAGGGAGAGTCCATACCCCAGAATGGGACATGAGTGTTCCAAGCTGAAGACTTAAAACAAAGGAGATTGTATCACAAGAGGTGATCTTTTAAACTATACTGTATCATTCTGGGGGCAACTCATTCTTTATGGCATATGATTGTGTGGATCAATTATATGTTATATGTATCTTCGTTATTTTTGACCTAGTTATTTCTACTTCTGTTACCAAAAACTTATCATTGATATTTAAGTTGCTTAAACTATCCTATGTCTATCAAAGACTAAATCTTTTCTGTTGATTTGATTTGTATATCTATTTCAAAATAGATATAATCTTAAAAATGGATTAGTTATTTTTCAAACATCCATACTCCGTTAGATCTGTCGGTTGAAATATTCAACTTAAAGAGATCACTACCAAATTCATCGGACCATATCAATTTCTTTGTTGGATAGGTCTGGTAACATATTAGATGACTTTATCATTTTTCTTTCTACACATCCATAATATTTTTCATGTATCACAATTGAAAAATTATATTTTTTTTATTCAATCTATTCTTTTATGGCTAGATTGACTATGTGGATTAATTAGAGTTATCTGTATTTTCATTACCTTTTGACTTGTTTACTTCTGTTTCTATTACTAGCCTATCGTGCTACTCAAGTTATTCAAATTATCCTATTGTTGTTATAGATCAAATTTTCCTATTAGATTGATCTGTTTATCTCTTCCATAAATAGACGTGATCTTTGAAACAGATTGGTTATCTTCCAACCATATCCTATGAGATTATTTTAATAACGTGTTAGTATTCCAGAAAATGCATTCCTGGAAATCAGGCAACATTAAATTCTTTGTTGGATATGTTTGGTAACATATCAGATAGTTTCGCTACATTTTTTTTCTAAACCTCCATAATGTTCTTTCATATATCGCAAATTGCAAGAAAGGATATTCCTATTCAAATTCATGTCATAGTACTAGATATAGTGTTGTTAAAAGTGAACTTGATTGGTGAGACACTTCCTGTTAAGAGCACAGGCAGGAGAGTGAAGCAATACGAAGTTAAGGAAAATACAAGTAATGTCGTTCGGAGTAACGAATGTCCCTGTAATATTTATAAATTATACGAGTAGAATCTTTCGTCCTTGTCTAGACAGAATTGTCATTATCTTTGTTAACGACATTCTGATCTATTCTAGAAATCATAAGGAATATGTTGAACAACTCAGTGTGGTTTTCCAAATTCTAAAGGAGAAGCGGTTATATGCTAAGTTGACGAAATAGGAGTTCTGGTTGGATGAAGTTTAGTTGTTGGGTCACGTGATGTCAGAGGAAGGAATTGAAGTTACATGAGAAAAGCTATTATACGCATTAATAGGTGTTGGTAGCTGTGGTGTTTGCATTAGAAGTATGAAGACACTTTCTTTATGAAGTAACATTCAATGTCTTCATCGATCACGAAAGTCTGAGGTATCCATTTGATCAGGAGAAGTTGAACGTGAGGCAAAGAGTTTTTGTTGGTCAGAGTAATCTAGAATGACATAAGCAGAGATGCAACGTGAGAATTGGAAGATAAGATGAAAGAATAGTATCTAATTTTGGTTCGGAAACTACTACATATTTCGAGGACAAAATTCTTTTTAGAGGGGGAGAATTGTAACACCCTAAAAATTCGTATTTTATTTATTTCGGGCAATTCTTAATTATTTTGAGTAATCCAGTTCGATTTTCGTGAATTTTATAATTTTTGTGATTTTTAAGAATTTTTGGGAGTTTTTACGTTTTTTATTATTTTAATATTATTTTTGGGGTTGTATATGAGCCTTCGTATTTTATTTCTTTTTGTAAATCCTTAATGATTTTTACTAATTTGATTTGATTTTCATGAATTTCATGATTATTATGATTTTAGTAAATTTTTGTGTGTTTTTATATTTTAGATTATTTTAATAGTATTCTCAAGTTGTCTGTGGGCTCGGGGTGGGCTCGAAAAAATAAAATTTTTTAAGGGCAAAAAAATTTTGTACTAATAATACGGGACCAGGGGATCTTATTAGACCTGAAACCGGACGCAGTTATCAAAATTTTCTTTTACTGTGATTTTATTATTCACTGTACAATAATTACTAGATTGTGAGCAATAATTTACATTCTATGAGTAACAAATAACATAGCTTGTAGCCATGTGACATTAGCTTTATTAGAAGTCAAAATTGATGGCTTGACATGATTATTAGCCAATAGCCTTAAGTCAACAAAAATGGCTTGATTAATTAGTTATTAAACTAGATGAATTAACTAAGTTAACTTATGTTTAAGTGGTAATTAAATGAAACAAAATTTGGTTAGTGTTGGTCAAGGAGTTCTAGGCCAAGTAGAGAATTCTAGGACATTCAAGAGCTTATTATTCATCAAGGGTGACCAAAGCATGATCACTTGATGACAATAACCATGTGCTTGATTTCCATCTTGATTGATCAAGCATTAACTCCCTCACATGTATGCACTCCACGGCTAGAAGCTTTAGTTATAGGAAATCCATTTCATTTCTATCACTCTTTATCACTTAAGCCATTCTCTCTATTTTCTTTATTCTTCACTTAACCAAAAATTCCA
Organism: Ormosia emarginata; assembly: GCA_029884605.1. Taxonomy (NCBI): domain Eukaryota; kingdom Viridiplantae; phylum Streptophyta; class Magnoliopsida; order Fabales; family Fabaceae; genus Ormosia; species Ormosia emarginata. Next base: position 15,516,958 of record JAQQTP010000074.1, on the reverse strand, counting down.
TTGCTCTCTTCTATGAAGCATTCCGTCATCACCCACAACACCATCATCCAAGCTTCTAAAATTTTATCTAATCTTATTTCGTAAGCCTACATATCATTCTAAGACTCTTTTATGTTGAAGACCTAAGCTAAGTGTAATTAGGAATTAAATTGAAACAAAACTTAATTAGTTTTTACATTGAGCCACACGGCCACCTAGCTATTCTAGCATGTTCTTGAATTTTCTAATGACTAAAAGATGACTACATGATGATCAAGGCCATGTGAGACCATGTGAAGCCATGTGCAATTGTTTCTATCTTGTTTAACAAGCCTTCAGCTTCCTTTCCTATGCACTACACGGCCATGCACTTGAGAAAAAAAAGGCAAATATTACACTTAAATGAACTTGGTCATTGTTGTAGCAAATATTCAAGAAACTACACTAAATTCACTTAGTCAATTTTGGTGGCTTTGCACATGTATCCTACGGCCATGCACTTCTTTTTGGAGACAAACTATCCATAATTTATTCATCCTTTCTCCTACCCACCTACGGTCATACAATGAAAAAAAATGCAAGACAATTTCTACACTTAATCTTTCCTACCAACTTTTCTTTCATTCTTATCAAAGAAAAACAAAAAGTTACACACAAAATATCACCTTTCTCTCCATGCACTCCACGATAGCTACTAGGTAGGAGGAGTTGATTTCCATTTCATTTCTATCTTCATTCTCATTCTACTAAAGACTAAAAACAATTCTCTCCATTCTCTCTCTTCCAAGAATAAGAAAAAAACTCCATTCTTTCCCCTTCCAAGGAGCTCTCGGCCAGCCACTCCAAAATCTACCTCCACTCTTCTATAATTTTAACCAATCACATATCTTGAATCCTTACCTAATTCCAAGACACTTTGTAGTTGAAGGCTTGGTCTAAATCAACCATCTTCATCTACTTTCTTCAAGATCAAGTTCTAGAGTTCTTAAGGTGAAATTCATGGGATCTTCACTATTGATTTTATTTTATCTTCTAAACCATGCTTTGATCCATGGTTTCTATTTCAAAGCCTTAGATGTTAACTTGTGTGTATTTGTGTTGTTCTTAAGGAACTCTTGATGGAGAAAAGTTGATTCAAGAGGACATGCAAGGAACTTTGATTGATCTTCCTTGAAGTAAGAGGGAGATTACCCTCATCAACCATGTGTTGGTGGTGAGGAATGGATGTGTGTGTGATGAAGAATCCATAAGGATTATTCACTTATTTGTTTAAGAGCTTTCCATATTTGTGATTTATTTGATGATTAACATGTTTATTGATTTGATAATATGTTCGAGTATGTGTCTATGATGCATGAAATTTTATAGCATGCTTATTGAATTGAAATATGTGATGTGATGAGCATTATAAGGAAAGGAAAACTTGTTTTGGTTCCAAAGAACCATGGAGGCACACGACCTCAAAGTTATTTTGTGAGTAAAAGATTCTAAATATTTTATTAATCATGAGTTTTAGATAAAAAGGGTGATAAGTTAATGATTTTAAGGATTTGCAAAGAAAGTGGATATGAAAAATGAACAAAGATTTTATAATGAAGCTATTTATGATTTTCGGCTAATATGCTAAGGATTGGAAATTTCATTTATGAAAGCAAAAGAGAGGTTGAAAGTGTTTGAACCTCCACTTATTTTGAAGAGGACTGATTTTAGAATTGATTTGAGAATTATGGAGAATATATTGGTGGCTTGAAATTCACTAACGTATAGCTCACTCTTCGGGTTTTGGAGCGCGTTAGGAAATTTTAAGCTAAAAACACTTATTTAAATCAATGAAAAGGTGATTTTGTGGAAAGAAATTCTTAAATGAGAAAACGTAGAAAATGAAGTTGAGAAATGATGAAAGATGGTTTACGCGGCTTAAAAATGTGATTTTTAAGTTACACAATTTTGAAAACATTGAAAAATCACTACAAAATTTGGAAAGCGTGTAAATATTTTTACGCGATTAAGAAAACGTCAGAAAATGGTTATGAGATTTGAAAACGTAACAAAAGTATTACGCGATTGTGAAAACGCGTTAAAAATGATACGCAATTGAAAATACAGTAAAGATACTGTAAGAACTGATGTACTGGACCCGAATGTATTGATGATTTTAATGATGAAATTGAAATGTGCATTGAGGTATATGATGAAATTGAACAGAACTTGCATTGATATATTCATGCATTGAACAAAATTGTATTTGGGGTATTCGTGCCTTGAACGGAATATAGTTGATAATTATTATGGCCCTTGTGGTTGAAGTGAGAATGAAAAAGACTAAAGATTGTCTATGGGCTAAGGCTGGACAATTAACCAGAACGACTGGAGATTGTCTGTGGGCTAAGGCTGGACAATTAACCAGAAAAACTAGAGATTGTATGTGGGCTAAGGCTGGATAATTAACCAAAAAGACTGGAGATTGTCTGTGGGCTAAGGTTGGACAATTAATCAAAACATTCATCTCGAAATTGTGAAAACCTCCATGGAGTGAAAAATTGGTCTAGTATGCATACACATGGTCAGTACACATATTATTGTGGCATGATAAATATTCGTATGGTGTGACATCATCATTTTATATATTGAAGGTATCTATTATGATGAAATTAGTATTGGTGATTTATCTGAGATATATGTTGACTGGAAATGTGATGAATTGAGAACATGAATAATTGTGATATTTGTGAGTATGGAATGACTTTGTCATTCGTATCATTCTTTGCTATCGTACTAGTATCGATGAAAGGGGATCTCACCTCTTTGTTATATTGTTTTGTTATGCTTGTATTGTTAAAATTGTATAGTAGATGGAACGAGTTTCTTAGACTTAACTGGAGGTAAATATTCTGAGTTCGGTGACAACATCGAAGAGTGACCATCCCGGATTGGTTGGTGTGCAGTTTTGAGGAGAAACAGATATATGACGCATCAAGATGGATACAAGATGGAATAAGTATGTTGAGTTTCGCTCGTTAGTGTTTTACTGTGCTATTAAGTAAGACCCGCCATAGGGTTTACTACTGTTTAAAATTGAGTCTATAAGTTTTATGTTTTAAATATTATATGGTGTCAGTAATGTATATTAATCAGTTTAAATCTATTTTTCAGTATTACCTATAAATTTCAGTAAGTTTATGCTTCTGCGAAAAGAAATTTTAAAATCCATGTTTTAGAACTCAAACCTTTTATGAAATAATTTTCAGATTATGAGCTGATAGTCGAAAAAGTAATGCCCTACGGAGGGTGTTACATTAGTTGGTATCAGAGCACAGTTTGAGTCTTTTGGGGTTTGTGGTTAGGTCTATTTTGCTTGTGTTATGTTCTCTATGTTTTTGACTTCCGAAAGAAAACCATGTTTGTTTGAAATGGTTACATCTGGTTTCCATTGTATTTTGATTCGTCCGTCATGGAAGAAAGGAAATGGCTCGTGGTAGATGCTTACGTGTGGAAGCGGAACGTGACACTAATAATACGGTTGCAACTGCGGGAGCAATGCGTAGAACAACTGATGTGATAGTACAGCAGCAACAATTTTGTGGAGGAAGTACTAGTGGTAGCAGATTTAGTCAAACTGTGACGTCTTTACTATTATGTAAGAGATGTGGAAGAAGGGCAGTTAATGAAGGATTGTACGTCCAAGGAAATAATTTGTTTCAAGTGCGGAAAGACTAGACACATTTCCAGAGATCGCGTTCCACCAAAAACGAAGTTTTCTATGGGTAACGTACATATTTCAAAAGCTCAGGTAATAGGGAGAGTCGATACCCCAAATGGGACAAGAATGTTCTGAGCTGAAGACTTAAAACAAAGGAGATTATATCACAAGAGGTGATCCTTTAAACTATATTGTATAATTCTGGAGGCAACTCATTCTTTATGGCATATGATTGTGTGGATCAATTATATGTTATATGTGTCTTCGTTGTTTTTGACCTAGTTATTTCTACTTCTGTTACCAAAAACCTATCATTAATATTCAAGTTGCTTAAACTATCCTATGTCTATCAAAGACTAAATCTTTTCTGTTGATTTGATTTGTATATCTATTTCAAAGTAGATATAATCTTAAAAATGGATTGGTTATTTTTCAACCATCCATACTTCGTTAGATCTGTCGGTTGAATTATTCAACTTAAAGAGTTCACTACCAAATTCATCGGACCATATCAATTTCTTTGTTGGATAACATATTAGATGACTTTATCATTTTTCTTTCTACACATCCATAATATTTTTCATGTGTCACAATTGCAAAATTATATTTTTTTTATTCAATCTATTCTTTTATGGCTAGATTGACTATGTGGATTAATTAGAGTTATCTATATTTTCATTACCTTCTGACTTGTTTACTTCTGTTTCTATTACTAGCCTATCGTGCTACTCAAGTTATTCAAATTATCCTATTGTTGTTATAGATCAAATTTTTCTATTAGATTGATCTATTTATCTCTTCCATAAATAGACGTGATCTTTGAAACGGATTGGTTATCTTCCAACCATATCCTATGAGATTATTTCAATAACGTGTTAGTATTCCAAAAAATTCATTCCTGGAAATCAGGCAACATTAAATTCTTTGTTGGATATGTCTAGTAATATATCAAATAGTTTCGCTACATTTTTTTTTCTAAACCTCCATAATGTTCTTTCATATATCGCAAATTGAAAGAAAGGATATTCCTATTCAAATTCATGTCATAGTATCAGATACAGTGTTGTTAAGAGAGAACTCGATTGGTGAGACACTTCTTGTTAAGAGCAAAGCAAGATAGTGAAGCAATACGGAGTTAAGGAAAATACAAGTAATGCTGTTTGGAGTAACAATTTCCCTGTAATATTTATAAATTATACGAGTAGAATCTTTCATCCTTATCTAGATAGAATTTTCATTATCTTTGTTAACAACATTCTGATCTATTCTCGAAATCCTGAGGAATATGCTGAACAGCTCAGTGTGGTTTTCCAAATTCTAAAGGAGAAGCGGTTATATTCTAAGTTGACGAAATGCGAGTCCTAGTTGGATGAAGTTCAGTTGTTGGGTCACGTGATGCCAGAGGAAGGAATTGAAGTTACATGAGAAAAGCTATTATACGCATTAATAGGTGTTGGTAGCTGTGGTGTTTGCATTAGAAGTATGAAGACACTTTCTTTATGAAGTAACATTCAATGTCTTCATCGATCACAAAAGTTAAAGGTATCCGTTTGATCAGGAGAAGTTGAATGTGAGGCAAAGAGTTTTTGTTGGTCAGAGTAATCTTGAATGACGTAAGCGGAGATGCAATGTGAGAACTAGAAGATAAGATGAAAGAATAGTATCCAATTTTGGTTCGAAAACTACAACAAATTTCGAGGACGAAATTCTTTTTAGAGGGGGAGAATTGTAACACCCCAAAAATTCGTATTTTATTTATTTCAGGCAATTCTTAATTACGTTGAGTAATCCGATTCGATTTTCATGAATTTTATAATTTTTGTGATTTTTAGGAAATTTTGGGAGTTTTTACGTGTTTTATTATTTTAATATTATTTTTGGAGTTGTATATGAGCCTTCGTTTTTTTTTTTTTGTAAATCCTTAATGATTTTTACTAATCTGATTTGATTTTCATGAATTTCATAATTATTACGATTTTTGTGAATTTTTGTGTGTTTTTATATTTTAGATTATTTTAATAGTATTCTCGAACTGTCTATGGGCCCGGGGTGGGCCCGGAAAAATAAATTTTTTAAAGGCCAAAAAATTTTGTACTAATAATACGGGGCCGGGGGATCTTACTAAACCCGAAACCAGACACAGTTATCAAAATTTTCTTTTATTGTGATTTTATTATTCACTGTACAATAATTACTGGTTTGTGAGCAGTAATTTCTATTCTGTGAGTAATAAATAACATAGCTTGTAGTCATGTGACATTAGCTTTATTAGAAGTCAAAATTGATGGCTTGACATGATTATTAGCCAATAGCCTTAAGTCAACAAAAATGGCTTGATTAATTAGTTCTTAAACTAGATGAATTAACTAAGTTAACTTAAGTTTAAGTGGTAATTGTAACACCCCAAATTTTCTAACTATTTGACAGTAATTTTGACAGTTAACAGAATTTTACTGTTTAGTGATTTCTGTGTACCGTAAAATTATTTTGAGTATTCTGTGAGTATATTTGATTGTTTTGTGTGATTTACTCTGTGTCAAGAAAATAATAATTTTCGGGCCGGGGAAAATTTTACATATTTTAATTATTACTGTTAAGTCTTAATTATTTTACGTAATCTGATGTGATTTTCGTAAGTTTTATAATTTTTATGATTTTGTGGATGATTATGAAATTTTTATATTTTTCTGATTATTTTAATATTATCTATGGGCTGTCTGTGGGCCTAAGCGGGCTATATGTGGGCCTAGGTGGGCCCGAAAAAGTAAAAATTTTTATGTAGCTCGAAAATTTTGTATCGTTGAGACGAAGATGGGGGATCTTACTAAATCTGAATCCGAAAATAGTTTTTGAAATTTTCTTTTACTGTGTTTTGTACTGTATTTAATTATCAGACGATAAAAATATAGTAAAAATATTATTCGTAGGGTTATAGCAGATAAAAATAAATATTGTACTGCGTAGTCAACATTAGTGGTTATGACAACTTTATGACGGACCAGTAGGAAGCAAGCTTAATGTTGAAGTCTTTGAATATCAACCATCGATTTAATCAACGGTGGAGATTTGGTCTTATAAATTAGCTAGGACCATTTATGACCATTGGATGGAAAGTATGAAGGAGTAATCTTGACCCTTCATTTTGGAGATACATTTAATGGCTAGGATTTCAAGGAGAAAGATCCAATGGCCTAGATTAAGTCTTCTAATCTAAGGCTAAAGCTATAATCTACATTAATCCTAACCATTGATCTAATCAATGGTTAATAATGCTCTAAATGGTGGCTAGTAAAAATGGTCACTTATTGAGTGCATAAGGAGGGGGGACGGTTTTGTGAGGCTTTAAGGCTATAGCAAAGTTCAAGACACCATTATTACTCATTCTTGATCATTCCAAAGCCTAAGCTCTTCAAACTTTTTTCTCCACTTCCTCTTCAAGCTAGCTCCCAGCCATGACCCATAGAACACACTATCACTCTCCAAAAATTTCAACCAACCTTATTTCCTGAATCTATACCTCAATCTAAGACACTTTGTAGTTTACACCAAGTTCTAAATCTATCATCTTCAAGGACTTTCTTCAAGAGCAAAGTTATAGGGTTTTTATGGTGAAGTGTAAGGAAACTTCACTTCTTATCTCTTTTTCATGTTCTAAGCCATGTTCGATCCATGGTTCTTCTTGTTCAAGCATAATATGCTAACAAATACATGTTTTGTATTGTATTTGAGAAGCTCTTGGAGGTGAAGGACTTGGAAAAAGAAGCAAAACAAGGAGCTTTTGAGGTTCTTCAAGATGTAAGAGGGAGATCCACCTCACCAACCAAGTATGGTGGTGAGAGATGGTTTTGTATTTGATGGATGGTGAATCCATGTGAGGATTCATATCCATGGTCATGTAATTATTTGTGGGTGTTTATGTGTTTTGATTATTTGCTTATGCTTGATATGTTTTGCATGATTTATTGCTTTTGTTTATGGCATGCTTGTGATATATATGATGAATATGCATATGTATGCCATGATTTGATGATGGAAAGGAAAACAATTTTTGGTTCCAAAGAACCATAAAGGCACCACGACCTCAAATTAATTTTGGGAGCAAGAGACTTTAAGTATTTTACTAATTATGAGTAATACGTTGATGATTTTAAGGATTTGCAAAGAAAGTGAACATGAAAATGAACAAATGAATTAGTTTTAAAGACCAAGAGTCTCACGATTTTTGAAAGAAATTTTAATGGTTTTGTTTCTTTAAAAACAAGAGTGGTACTTAATTGATTTAGAAGGAAAAATATTTGATGATTTCAATGGCCATGTACCACGGTTTTGGAAGGCTTGTAATGCCTTGGTTTTATGAAATAAAATGATTTCAAAGTGGAAATGTAATTGATCTAGTACAAGGATCGAAGAAATGGAAACAAAGTGTTTTATCACTTGAGAAATAGAAATTTCGGTTATGAAAGGAAAATAGAGGTTGTAAGGGTTTGAACCTCAAATTATTTTGGAAGAGGATTGAATTTGAGAATTTATTTTGAATTATAAGGAAACGTTGATGATTTAAAATTTACTAACGTAAAACTCATCCTTTGAGTTTTGGAGCGCGTTAGGAAATTTTAAGTGAGAAAAACATTGATTTAATTCAATGAAATGGTGAATTTATGGAATAAATTGCGAAAAAAGATTTTCTTGAGTAAGAAAATGTGAAAAATAATGTGAGAAGTCATATTATTTTGAGAAAGGTTGAATTGAAAATTTTGAAATATTGAGGAATATTTTACGTGGTTGTAAAATGGTGAAAAATGATTTACGTAACTTAAAAACGTGATTTTTAAGCTACGCGATTTGAAAAACATTTAAATATTTCCACGCGAATTGAAAAATGTTAAAATATTTCTACGCAATTTGGAAAGTGTTTGAATATTTTTACGTGATTGAAATATTGCTGAAAAATCACTACATGATTGAAAAATAATGAAATATTTTTATATGATTGAGAAAATGATGGAAAATCGCTACGCTATTTGAAAATGCAACGAAAATGTTACGAAATTGTGAAAACGTAACAGAAATGTTGCACGATTGTGAAAACACGACAAAAGTGTTTTGTGACTATGAAAACGCGATAACATGATTTCACGAATGAATTTAACAGTAGGATTACTGTTGGACTAGTGTATGGACACTGTATGAGAAAATGATGAGTTTTGCATGTGATTGGCATTGGTGCATTTTACATGCATGAACCAGTGTATGGATACTGTATGAGAAAATGATGAGACTAGCTTATGATTGGCATTTGATACATTATACATGCACTGCAAAGATATGCATTGAGGCATATGATGAAATTGAAAAATATACAGTGACGCATATGAGGAAATTGAACACAATTGCATTGAGATATTTGTGCATTGAACGAAAATTAATAGTTGATAGCTATTGTGACTGACTGCGAGATTTAAAGATGCAAACCCAAGTGCAGGTTGTCTCAAGTAGTAAATTTCTCGGGAGTCCGAGGTCGATCCACAGGGAATTGATGAAGAAAAATTAATTGAGGTAAGAAGAGGATTTGTCACAACACCAAAAGTAATAAATAAGTTCACAAATGAATTTAAGGGTTTGCTTGGGTTAGGAGATCCACTCTTGGTAATAAATTAAAGATAAGATTATTTCTCTTTTTAACTCAATTGAAATCCACACACAACGGAGGTTCCAATCAGAAAATATAACATTCAAAGTTCAATTATATATGTAATCATATTATGATTCCTTTAATTATCGACTAACATTTGTAAATGAGTTCAAGCATTTACTGTGCCAATCCTATTGTCTACAATAAATCAAGATCTCCATTAACAAAAAAAGTTTCTTAATTGATTGGAAACAAAATACAACACATAAAATGTTCATTTAATAATATATCATTTAAGCACAAGAAATAAAATAATCTAACCTTATTTCATTACCAAGAGCTTCACTCTTTCACCCAAGCAAGATGAAGATTTAGTTACTCATGGATAAGAAGAAAAAAAGAGAGAAGAAGAGAAAGATGAACATGACTTCAATTTAGAACAAGAGAAAATTACAACAAAGGAAAACAATAAACAAGCATAACCTTAACTTGTACAAACTAAGCCTAACACCAAGTGCCCCAACTGGTCAGCCAATGGTGCCTTTTATAGAGGATTAGGGATACAAAATGACAAAGGGGCTGATTAGGGGTAGGTGGGATGAGTGGATGAATGAGTGGAGAATGCCAAATGGTGAGGATAAGAGTGAAAAATCATTGAGATTTCTTGTCTCTGAAATCATTCATTGCTTAAGTCATTGATTTCGTCATTCTCGAGCCAAGTGGTCTTCATGAAAGTTCTAGAAAATTGTCTAAGCTTTCCAATGGCTCTGGAATCACCCAAAAATTCATCCTACAGCCCAAGATATAACCCAATTACTACAGACTATTCAGGCCCAGTTTCAGCACCTCTGTTTTGACTTTCAGACCCAATATCACCATCAAGGAGCCCGAATCAAGTTTTGTGTTCAACATGAAAGTTTTATATCTGGGTCTTAACTTTCAAATATCCAAATTTCAGCCCAAAATAATTCTTGCAGCCCGAGTTATGCTCTGATTACTGTACCCTATTCAGGTTTTAGACACAAAACTCGTGTTCTGTCTTCCAAGCCCAATTAGCTCCACTAGATGTTTGATTGAGACTTTGAGCTCTTCATCAAAGTTGTAGAGCTCTCTCTTATCTTTCCTACAACATAAAATTCATAATTATCAGACATTTAAAACTCAAGATATGGCCGAAATATAGAAATAGCGTAAGACTAAAATAGTGCTAAAAAAATCAATTAAGTCCAATTTGAGTCCAAATTTACAAAACATAACTAGGCTTAATCAATTAAGTACATGGAGAGTGTAAATGACTAAAAATGAGGGTTTATTAATGTATAAAATATGTGATCATCAAATTCTCCCACACTTAGCTTTTTGCACTCCTGGGCAAAACACATAAGACTAAAGTTAGGAGAAAAAGAAAAAATGACACAGACTCAAAAGCTAAAAACACTAAAAGACTTGATGAAGCAAGAAGAGCAACAAGAAATTCAAGGGATCAAAGCATTAATGAGGTAACATTTCTTCACATCTCAAACCAACAAGCAAGGAAACTTCAGTTGAAAAGAATGAATCAAGAATGATAGATCCTCACAGAATTCACTCTCAATCTCTCAAGTATTTAAAAGGTAAGTATTTCACTCTATTCAACCCATGAACAATTGCACTACCATAAGCTTGCTTATCTTCTACTTCTCCGCTACTCAAAACACATGCATACAAAAATCAAGAGGACTTTATTCAAGGTTGTAATGGGGTCATGGTAAAGGAGAGAAGATAATATGGATATGAAAAGATAAATACCAAAGAGAATAAAAGAGCATTATGGTACAGTTAGAGTGGAGAAAATGTTTGAGAACATTCATCATAAAGGACAATCACCAGCATTTGACTAATGTTTTGTTGAAGATCAATCTCAAATTGGTGAATTGAATTCATTGTTAGACTTGCACATTCTCCTTTTCTTCCTGTTGTTTCCAAGCATCCACCTTTATTCTAGACTCTGATAATCCTTTGATTGCAAAGGTTGTCAATTTTTCTCTTTTTCTTTTCTTCTTTTTTTTGATCATTTTGCACACACACCCCCACACTTGTTCAAGAACTAGGTCAATGCTCTCTTATTCCTCTGGTTAGGTAAAAACATTTTTTCTTTTTTTTTTCTTTTTTTTTGAAGGATGAAATGAGCTTAAAACAAAGAATAGTCAAACAAGTTTAAAGGGATTACACAATGGAAAGTATACAAGGATGGCTATTTGGTCAAAGTAGCTTTTTTCAAAATGCCTCAATCATATTAATGTATGCATATGAAAATGTAGCCTCAAAAAGAATCAAAGCAAGTTCTAGAGTAACAATTCCATGAGTGAAAATCACACAAGAAAGAAGAGAATGGTATAGATATTCAATCCATTCATCAATAGGCTCAAAATCTCACAAGGCATATTTCTATCATTCTCTATCCACCAATTCAACATCCATAACCAAGCATGTGAAATTTAAGAAAGAAGATAATTTATTCAATCATGCTATGATTCCTGAATTTCAATTGCTTCCAAGGATGTGAGAGTGCATTCACTTGAATCTTTCAAAGGAAATCAAAAGACAAAACTTTGTTACTTCCACAAATCAATACTAATTAATTACTACCCCAACTAAGATGCGTCTCAAGAGTAATAAATTGTTTTCAAAATTTACTCCTTACTCTGTCATCACTAATTGGTTTAACTATGAATAGGTTTCTGACAGTCATATCACTAAACATACTTCCCAATTTAGATACGTCTCAGAAGTAAAATTACTCCTGACTCTGCCATCATTCATTGGTTTAATAAGTCCATGACAATCATATCATACTTCCCAAATAAGAAAAGAGAAAAAAATTGGTAGTCAACTATCCTTCCCCCCCAACTAGATGACAACATTGTCCTCAATGTTAAAATATAGATGAGTAAAGGATAGAAGATCTTACCTGTTGGAGAAATCTGACACAAACAGGAAAAAATACGATAAATAAAGTCAAAGGTATTAAAGATGAAGTGTCAAATCTGGCTTACTTTTCTTGCTGCTTCCCTCGCTGCTTCCTGTTGACCAATCTATCTGAGCTAATACCTTATCAGGTACATACTCAAAAGCTTCTAATTTATCAATGAGCTCATCAATAGTGGAAGCAGAGATAAGAAGTTTTCTTCTAAAGGAGTGATAAATTTACGTTCCACAGACTTTGTCAAGAAAAAATAACAAAAGATCAAAGAAATTATTAACATTCAACAAACCAATGGGTTTATGGTGGATGTTCAGTTCGGCCCAAGAGACAATTTGAAAAATTTCTTCCAAAGTACCAAAACCACCTGGTAAGGCAATGAATGCATCAGAGTTGTCAAGCATTTTTTTCATTCGTCCATGCATAGATGTTACCTGAATTTCTTCTCCAACTGTCCTTCCAGTGATGTTTTGTTGAGCTAAAGGTTTAGGAATGACACCTGAAACCTAACTGCCTCCTATATATACAGCAAGTGATATAGCCCCCATTAACCCACGACAACCTCCCCCATATACAAGATGAATATTCCTCGCAGCAAGCGATCGACCAAGAGTGCTAACTGCGTTTACAAACTCTAAACCCTTCCCATAACTTGACCCACAAAAAACACAGACATTTTTAAGTTGACGAACAGAAACACCTTCCATTTCTATTCTCACCTTCCCTTTGATTGATTCTGAGATAGAGGAAAGTGGAGAAAGTGGAGTGTTTAAATAGGAAAAAGAAGGGAAAGGGTAATAATTGCACCTATAAGGGTAGGTTGGCTGTTGTTAGAAGAGTTTGAAATTAAGGAACACAAAATCTTTTTTTCTTTTCTTTTTCTTTCTTTTTGTTTTTTTGTTTTTTGTTTTTTGTTTTTTTGTTTTTCTGTTTTTTGTTTTTTTGTTTTGTTTTTTTTTATTTCAAGAAAACCATCAGGGTAAAGAAGTCTAGAAACCCCTGAAGGACCCTGCTCAAAGGATCGTCTGTCCAAAACCAAAATATAGCAAAATCATACAAAGATAAAAGAAATATAATAGCAAATGATGACATACTTGTATGTACAACTTTCATGGCGTATCTTTATATCTTTAAGGCGTCATGAGTGCGGTAGTGGCATATCTTTATACTGCGTGTCACCAAGGTCAAGTGACACTCATGAATTTTTTTAAGGACCAGCGTGCAAAGGTTCACCCGAGTCAATGACGTGTCAACCGAAGGCTGGGGCTCCACAACTAATTAAAGTCATGGTACTCCTTCCGGATCGCCCTTATTCAAACATTTTTTTTTTTTTTTTTTTTTTTTTTTTTGAATTTTTTTTGAATTTTTTTTTGAAAGATGACATGAAGAAGAAGAAGATGATATGTACAAATTGTTGTGGATATGGCTCACATCTGCCTCTGGTTTAATGTCCAGTAACGGCTTAAACGCCTTCTATGAGTCGAGGATAAGCTTCCCATCCAATTTTCTTATAAATTGGCAAACAGGGTCTTTTAGAGTCAGATTCCCAAGACTGTAGCGTTTTTCTTCATCCTTGAAGAGATTCCACAAATTAAGAATTTCACCCTGCATCAATCTATAAGAACGCGTCTCAAGAGTCAATAAGATATCATCTAATGACTCCTTACTCAGTCCATTCTTAATGAAGGATCTATTTGCGGAAACCATCCCCAAAGAACGACATTGCATGTTACAATTCCATCATCCACATTTGTAACAGACTTGTAACCTTTTTGCTTTTCTCCTTTTAGAATACGAACTTCTTCCAAGACCAGGCATGTATGAGTCAAATGAAATTGAAGACTCACCTGCTAGTCGGACCTTTGCTTCAATTATCCAGCGTACATCTTCTGGCATACCTTTGTGCATTAACAGTCTCAATCTTTCACATCGAACTTTGTAAATTTTTTTCAGAGCATTTTGAGGGAGATAAGGAAAATGTTTTCTCAGGTTTGAAAGAATGACATCCATTTTAAAGGAGAAGAAGGATTTAATTATTTTGGGAAACTAAAAAACAAACCGACTTGAGAGTCACGGAGTACCGTATTCGCCACTTAACCGGTAACACAAAGACTGCAAAAACAAGGCAACAAAATTAGAGTGAATTCTATTCATAACAATGATAAAAAAGAGAGATGAATTCTACCTCATTAACTTGGTTCTCCAGAAATGGTTTGAGCCTTTGTCCATTGACTTTAAACACATTACCATTCCTAGGATTCTCAATATCTATAGCCCCATGAGGATACACATGTTTGACAACAAAAGGACCACTCCATCTAGATTTCAATTTTCCAGGGAATAGGTGCATGCGAGAATTATAAAGCAGAACTTTTTGACCAATTTCAAAAGATTTTCTCAAAATTATCTTGTCATGAAAAGCTTTTGTTCTGGCTTTATAAATCTTTGAGTTCTCATATGCATCATTTCTCAATTCCTCAAGTTCATTTAATTGCAATTTGCGTATCTTGCAAGCATCATTAAGATTTAGATTGAAAGCTGGCCCAGAATGCTTTATGTTCTAATTCTACAGGCAAGTGACAAGGTTTTCCATAGACTAACCGATAGGGTGACATGCCCAAAGATGTTTTGAAAGCAGTATGGTAAGCCCAAAGTGCATCGTTTAGTCTTAAAGACCAATCTTTACGATTTGGGTTAACCGTTTTTTCCAAAATTTATTTAATCTCCCTATTTGCCAATTCAACTTGTCCACTTGTCTGAGGGTGATAAGGGGTGACAATTTTGTGTGCAATACCATATTTCTTCATTAAAGATTCAAATGGTTTATTGCAAAAATGTGTTCCCCCATCACTTATGATAGCTCGAGGGATTCCAAATCGATACAAGATATTTTCTTTTAAAAATTTGAGAACAGTTTTATGATCATTGTGTCAGCATGGAATCGCCTCAATCCATTTTGAAACATAATCAACTGCAACCAAAATATACACAAATCCAAATGAAGATGGAAATGGACCCATGAAATCAATTCCCTAACAATCAAAAATTTCAATGACAAGAATGGGGTTCAGAGGCATCATGTTTCTTTTTGAAATTGAGCCCAACTTTTGACAATTTTCACAACTTTTGCAAAAAGTATAGCAGTCCTTAAATAAAGTGGGCCAATAAAATCCACACTGCAAGATTTTCGCAGCTGTTTTCTTTGAAGAGAAGTGACCTCCATATGCATCCGAGTGACAAAATTTAATGACACTACCTACCTCACTGTCGGGCACACATCTCCGAAAGATTTGATCAGCACAATATTTGAACAAGTATGGGTCATCCCAATAAAAAATTTTCAGCTCTGTCAAAAATTTCCTTCTATCTTGGTGCGTCCATTGAGGCGGCATCTTTCCTGTTACAAGAAAGTTGACTATGTTAGCAAACCAAGGCATGAAATTAACAGAAAATAAAAATTCATCAGGAAAAGAATCATTGATAGGTGTGCTATCAAAAGGTGAGCCTATTGTAAATCTGGACAAATGATCAGCGACAACATTTTTGGCTCCTTTCTTATCTTTTATTATGATGTTGAATTCTTGAAGCAACAAGATCCACCGTATCAATCTTGGTTTGGCATCCTGCTTAGACATCAAATATCTAACAGCAGAATGATCGATGAAAATCACAATAGAAGAGCCAATTAAGTAAGATCGAGATTTATCCAAAGGTAAAAAATTACAAAGAAAGTAGTTCTTTTTCAGTAGTGGTGTAATTCATTTGTGCACTGTTTAAAGTTCTACTTACGTAACAAATCACATGAGGCTTACCTTCCTTTCTTTGGCCTAAAACAGTGCCCACAACAAAATCACTAGCATCACACATTAACTCAAAAGGCAAGGACCAAATCGAGATTGCATGATAGGAGCAGATGTCGAAGACCAATTAATTTTTTAAAAGATTTTTGACATTCTTGAGTCCAATCAAATGGTGCATCTTTCAACAGAAGATTACATAATGGTCTAGATATGGCACTAAAGTCCTTAATGAATCTTCTGTAAAATCCCACATGTCCTAAAAAGGAACGAACTTCTCTGACTGTTTTTGGGGAAGGCAAATGAGCAATTAATTCAACTTTGGCCTTATCAACTTCAATTCCTTTAGAAGAAATCACATGACCTAACACTATTCCTGAGGTAACCATGTAATGACATTTTTTCCAGTTTAGCACAAATCCTTTTTCTTCGCATCTTTTGAGAACTTTTTCCAAATTATCAAGACAATTTTCAAAAGAATTTCCAAAAACTGTCAAATCATCCATGAAAACCTCTAAATAATGCTCAATCATGTCACTAAAAATGCTTAACATGCATCTTTGAAATGTTGCCGGAGCATTACAAAGGCCAAAAGGCATTCTTCTATATGCAAAAGTACCAAAGGGACATGTAAAAGTGGTCTTTTCTTGATCTTCCAATGCAATTGGTATTTGATTATAACCTGAAAAACCATCAAGAAAACAGTAGTATGGATGTCCTGCTACCCTTTCCAGAATTTGATCAAGAAATGGCAAGGGAAAATGATCTTTCCTAGTAGCAGCATTTAATTTTCTAAAATCAATACACATACGCCTACTAGATGAGACTCGCATAGGTATTAATTCTCCCTTATTATTTTCAACCACTGTTATTCCAGATTTCTTAGGCATAACTTGTGTAGGACTTACCCATTGACTATCAGAGATAGGATAGATAATTCCAACATCAAGCAATTTAAGGACTTCAGCTCTAACTACCTCTTTCATGTGTAGATTTAATCTTCTTTGAGGTTGTTGAGAAGTTTTAGCATTATCCTCTAAATGTATTCTATGTGTACAAATCAATGGATTAATGCCTTTTATATCCTTTAATGTCCATCCAATTGCATTTTTATGCCTTTTAAGTACTTCTGTTAACATACCTTCTTGTTCTTCAGTAAGAGACGAGGATATTACCACTGGAAAGTTTTGCTTTTCTCCCAAAAATATGTACTTCACAAATGAATAAAATAAGTTCACAAATGAATTTAAGGGCTTGCTTGGGTTAGGAGATCCACTCTTAGTAATAAATTAAAGATAAGATTATTTCTCTTTTTAACTTAATTGAAATCCACACACAACGGAGGTTCCAATCAGAAAATATAACATTCAAAGTTCAATTATATATGTAATCATATTATGATTCCTTTAATTATCTACCAACATTTGTAAATGAGTTCAAGCATTCACTGTGCCAATCCTATTGTCTACAATAAATCAAGATCTCCATTAACAAAAAAGGTTTCTAAATTGATTGGAAACAAAATACAACACATATAATGTTCATTTAATAATATATCATTTAAGCACAAGAAATAAAATAATCTAACCTTATTTCATTAGCAAGAGCTTCACTCTTTCACCCAA
This sequence comes from Ormosia emarginata, assembly GCA_029884605.1. Classification (NCBI taxonomy): domain Eukaryota; kingdom Viridiplantae; phylum Streptophyta; class Magnoliopsida; order Fabales; family Fabaceae; genus Ormosia; species Ormosia emarginata. The sequence continues at coordinate 15,499,263 of JAQQTP010000074.1, read as the reverse complement.
GCAAGATGAAGATTTAGTTACTCGTGGATAAGAAGAAAGAAAGAGAGAAGAAGAGAAAGATGAACATGACTTCAATTTAGAACAAGAGAAAATTACAACAAAGGAAAACAATAAACAAGCATAACCTTAACTTGTACAAACTAAGCCTAACACCAAGTGCCCCAAATGGTCAGCCAATGGTGCCTTTTATAGAGGATTAGGGATACAAAATGACAAAGGGGCTGATTAGGGGTAGGTGGGATGAGTGGATGAATGAGTGGAGAATGCCAAATGGTGAGGATAAGAGTGAAAAATCATTGAGATTTCTTGTCTCCAAAATCATTCATTGCTTAAGTCATTGATTTCGTCATTTTCGAGCCAAGTGGTCTTCATGAAAGTTCTAGGAAATTGTCTAAGCTTTCCAATGGCTCTGGAATCACCCAAAAATTCGTCCTACAGCCCAAGATATAGCCCAATTACTACAGACTGTTCAGGCCCAGTTTCAGCACCTCTGTTTTGACTTTCAGACCCAATATCACCATCAAGGAGCCCGAGTCAAGTTTTGTGTTCAACATGAAAGTTTTAGATCTAGGTCTTAACTTTCAAATATCCAAATTTCAGCCCAAGATAATTCTTGCAGCCTGAGTTATGCTCTGATTACTGTACACTATTCAGGTTTCAGACACAAAACTCGTGTTTTGTCTTTCAAGCCCAATTAGCTCCACTAGATGTCTGATTAAGACTTTGAGCTCTTCATCAAAGTTGTAGAGCTCTCTCTTATCTTTCCTACAAGGTAAAATTCATAATTATCAGACATTTAAAACTCAAGATATGGCCGAAATACAGAAACAGCGTAAGACCAAAATAGTACTAAAAAAATCAATTAAGTCCAATTTGAGTCCAAACTTACAAAACATAACTAGGCTTAATCAATTAAGTACATGGAGAGTGTAAATGACTAAAAATGAAGGTTTATTAATGTATAAAATATGTGATCATCAGTGACCCTTGTGGTTGAAGAGAGAAGGGGAATTGAAAAGTGAGGTCTATGATGGATCTTGGGGGCGTCAAGGCGCGGCGGTCGATCCAATGGGCAGTGGCGAGTACCCTGTGCCACGTGGCAACGCAGTCCGTTGCAACGCATTGACAATACCCGACAAGAACACGATTCTTTTCGAAGACTGGAGATTGTCTGTGGGCTAAGGCTAGGCAATTAACCAGAAAGACTGGAGATTGTCTGTGGGCTAAGGCTGGGCAATTAACCAGAGCATTCTTCTCGAAATTGTGAAAACCTCCATGGAGTAGGAAGTTGAGTCTATGTGCACATGCATAATTATTGAGTATTGGTTATGATAATTGAACTGTTGAATACCTGGATAATATTAAGGGCATTATTGTAAATATTGAATATTTATATCTGTGTGATATAATAATTGAGGAATGCTGGATGATGATGATGATAAATAATGTTGGTGGTATTATTGTAATTATCATGTGATTTGAATAATGTTAATGGCATGATGGTAATTATTATTTATTATATTTGTTGTGATAAATAATGATTGAGGGCATGATTATAATTATTGTATCTATGTGATGACAATAATGTTGAGGGCATGATTGTAATTATGGTATGATATACCTGTATGGTGTGCTGTTTGTATTATCTCTATACTACCATGTTGGTATTGGCATAGGTGATCTCACCTCTTTGTTATATTGTTTTGTTGTGTTTGTATTGTTAAAAATTATACAGTAGATGGAACGAGTTTCTAAGGCTTGACTGGAGGCAAATATTCTGAGTTCAGTGACAACATCAAAGAGTAACCATCCCGGACTAGTTAGTGTACAAATTTGAAGAGGAACAGATACATGGCACATCAAGATAGATACAAGACAGAGTAAGTATGTTGAGTTTTTATCGAAAGTGTTTTACCATGCTATTAAGTAGGACCCGTTATGGGGTTTGCTACTGTTTAAAATTGAGTCTGTAAGTTTTATATTTCTTGAATAATTGTTAAATATTAAGTGGTGTCTATTACCTGAGTTTTAATTAGTTTAAACCTATTTTTCAGTATTACTTATAAATATCAGTAAGTTTATGTTTCCGCGAAAAGAAATTTTGAAACTCACCTTTTATAACTCAAACCTTTTATGAAATCATTTTCAGATTATAAGTTGGTAGTCAGAAATGTGATGCCCTAAGGAGGGTGTTACAGTAATTAAATGAAACAAAATTTGGTTAGTGTTGGTCAAGGAGTTCTACGACCAAGTAGAGAATTCTAGGACATTCAAGAGCTTATTATTCATCAAGGGTGACCAAAGCATGATCACTTGATGACAATAACCATGTGCTTGATTTCCATCTTGATTGATCAAGCATTAACTCCCTCATATGTATGCACTCCACGACTAGAAGCTTTAGTTATAGGAAATCCATTTCAATTCTATCACTCTTTATCACTTAAGTCATTCTCTCTATTTTCTTTTTTCTTCAGTTAACCAAAAATTACATTGCTCTCTTCTATGAAGCATTCGGCCATCACCCACAACACCATCATCCAAGCTTCTAAAATTTTATCTAATCTTATTTCCTAAGCATACATATCATTCTAAGACTCTTTTATGTTAAAGACCTAAGCTAAGTGTAATTAGGAATTAAATTGAAACAAAACTTAATTAATTTTTCCATTGAGTCACACGGTCACCTAGCTATTCTAGCATGTTCTTGAATTTTCTAATGACTAAAGGATGACTACATGATGATCAAGGCCATGTGAGACCATGTAAAGCCATGTGTAATTGTTTCTATCTTGTTTAACAAGCCTTAAGCTTCCTTTCCTATGCACTACACGGCCATGCACTTGAGAAAAAAAAGGGCAAATATTACACTTAAATGAACTTGGTCATTTTTGTAGCAAATATTCAAGAAACTACACTAAATTCACTTAGTCAATTTTGGTGGCTTTGCACATGTATCCTACGGCCATGCACTTCTTTTTGGAGACAAATTATCCATAATTCATTCATCTTTTCTCCTACCCACCTACGGTCATTCAATGAAAAAAAATGCAAGACAATTTCTACACTTAATCTTTCCTACTAACTTTTCTTTCATTCTTATCAAAGAAAAACAAAAAGTTACACACAAAATATCAGCTTTCTCTCCATGCACTCCACGACAACTACTAGGTAGGAGGAGTTGATTTCCATTTCATTTCTATCTTCATTTTCATTCTACTAAAGACTAAAAACAATTCTCTCCATTCTCTCTCTTCCAAGAACAAGAAAAAAAACACCATTCTTTCCACTCCAAAACCTACCTCCACTTTTCTATAATTTTAACCAATCACATATCTTGAATCTTTACCATATTCCAAGACACTTTGTAGTTGAAGGCTTGGTCTAAATCAACCATCTTCATCTACTTTCTTCAAGATCAAGTTCTAGAGTTCTTAAGGTGAAATTCATGGGATCTTCACTATTGATTTTATTTTCTCTTCTAAACCATGCTTTGATCCAAGGTTTCTATTTCAAAGCCTTAGATGTTAACTTGTGTGTATTTATGTTGTTCTTAAGAAACTCTTGATGGAGAAAAGTTGATTCAAGAGGACATGCAAGGAGCTTTGATTGATCTTTCTTGAGGTAAGAGGGAGATTACCCTCATCAACCATGTGTTGGTGGTGAGGAATGGATGTGTGTGTGGTGAAGAATCCATAAGGATTATTCACTTGTTTGTTTAAGAGCTTTTCATGTTTATGATTTGTTTGATGATTAACATGTTTATTGATTTGATAATATGTTTGAGTATGTGTCTATGATGCATGAAATTTTATAGCATGCTTATTGAATTGAAATATGTGATGTGATGAGAATTATAAGGAAAGGAAAACTTGTTTTGGTTCCAAAGAACCATGGAGGCACACGGCCTCAAAGTTATTTTGTGAGTAAAAGATTCTAAATATTTTATTAATCATGAGTTTTAGATAAAAAGGGTGATAAGTTAATGATTTTAAGGATTTGCAAAGAAAGTGGATATGAAAAATGAACAAAGATTTTATAATGAAGCTATTTATGATTTTCGGCTAATATGCCAAGGATTGAAAATTTCATTTATGAAAGGAAAAGAGAGGTAGAAAGTGTTTGAACCTCCACTTATTTTGAAGAGGACTGATTTTAGAATTGATTTGAGAATTATGGAGAATATATTGGTGGCTTGAAATTCACTAACGTATAGCTCACTCTTCGGATTTTGGAGCGCGTTAGGAAATTTTAAGCTAAAAACACTTATTTAAATCAATGAAAAGGTGATTTTGTGGAAAGAAATTCTTAAATGAGAAAACGTAGAAAATGAAGTTGAAAAAAAAATGATGAAAGATGGTTTACGCAGCTTAAAAATGTGATTTTTAAGTTACGCAATTTTGAAAACGTTGAAAAATTGCTACGTAATTTGGAAAGCGTGTAAATATTTTTTTGTGATTGAGAAAACGTCAGAAAATGGTTATGAGATTTGAAAATGTAACACCCCAACTTTTGGAAAAATGTCCCGAATGTTCTGTTTGCTGTGTTTTTCAAACTTTTGGGTGAAAGACCGTTGTATTCCTGTTTTGTTGTTTCTTGTTTTTCTGTATGAAATACAAATATATATTAGAGTCTATGATTTTCTTTGGTCATTTTGCATATTTTGCTTCGAGACCGTAAAATAAAAATTTTGTCAAACTACTGTTTTAAATTTTTCTGTGTGATATACTAATATATTTTACTGTCTATAATTTTCTTTGAGTGTTTTGAATGATTTGCTTCGTGGTGGGGAAAAATGGGAAAATGACCATTACGTCCCGAATGTACTGTTTTTAAATTTTCTATATGATAGAGTTTAATATTACTGTCTGTAATTTTTTTTGGACTTTTTGTGTGATTTGCTCCAGGACAGGAAAATAATATTTTTCGGGCTCGGGAAATCTTATTTTTAATTATTCAGAGCTGGGGGATCTTACTAAACCCAATTCTGAATGAGACGGTAAATAATCTTTTAATTTTTAGGATTTTACTGTAAAATAAAATAATTTTATATTATTATAATATTATTTTATTAGTCAGTATAGTTAAATGACAGTGGACTCGAAAATGTCTTGCGGGACCCACGTTTAACAAAACAGTAAACGTTTTGAGCTAGAACAGATAGCTAATGACAAGGCTAGTGACTAAGTTAGTGACTAAGCTTAATGACTAGGCTTAATTAGTGACTAAGCATGATGACTAGGTTAAGTGACAAGGCTAGGATGAACCAATGAGAGCTAAGCTTGGAGAACAAGGCTTAATCCTCACCATTGATCAATTCTAAGGCTTGGATGGAGCCAACACAAATGGACACCTCTTGCCCATTGAAGTCTACGGCCATTCACTCCATTGAAGGCCATAATCACTTGATTTTCATGCATTTTCTCTCTTCTTTCTCTTCCAAAAATACAAACCTCCATAGTTGTTCTTTTGGTGAAGCATTCGGCCAAGTACCCCTACACACCATCCATCTACCTAAAATTTTATCCAACCCACTTTTCTAAACCTAAACACAATTCTAAGAACATCTCTAGTTGAGAGTTCTTGCAAAATCATTCATTTGAGGCTTGAAAACCTACTTGGAAGATTTTACCTAGAAGGTGAAATTTCTTGTTTTCCATTTCTAAACTCTTTTTAGAAGTTCTAAGCCATGATTTATCCATGGTTTAAGCTCTCTTTAGTGTTAGTAACTTGTAGAAATTTGTTTAAGCTTGATAGGTGTTTTGAAGGAGAAAACCGAAACCCTAGGAAAGGAGTGAAAGCATATTTGTCTTCATTTAAGGTAAGAGGAAGACTAAATCTTATCATCCTTGGGTGGTGGTAAGAAGATGGAATTTGTTTGTGGTTGTAGAATCCATAAGGATTCATTTGTGTGTTTGTTATAAGTTTTCCTATTTGTTATTTGTATTAATTTGCATGTCTACAAGCTTTGATAATATTGTATGTGTTAGAAATGCATGATAATTTATAGGATGTGAATAATATGTCAAGGATTGCATGAGTGTTCCAAAGAACACATCAACAAGGCTCACGACCATTGACCAAGAAATGGGAACCAAAATGTTCTCTACATTTTTTTTTAAAAGTGTGATTTAATGAACCTAGGAAAATTAATAGGTTACAAATGAATTTAAAGTAAGAAAAATGAATTTATGGATCAAAGGAGGAAATTGAAGCATTTCGGCCAACATGCCTAAGCCATGTAATTATGATTTCAAAAGTTGTTTTCCAAATCATTTTCAATTAAAGAGAAGTAAACAATACTAAAAGGAATTTTTATAACAATGATTTTGAGGAAATAAAAGGATTTAGATTAAGTTTAAGTGGTTAAAATTAAGAATTTAATAGTTGGAAATAAAAATAGTAACTCCTATAAAATTTCTAACGTAGAGCTCATTTCACATTTTGAAGCACGTTAGTAATTTTCAAGGAAGTAATTATATGGTTAAATAAATAAAAAAGAGAATTTTTACAGAAAAATTAGAAAACCATTATTATGAATTTTCTAAACAAAATACTGTCAATTTTTATTAAAAACGGACAAATAAGATAGGAAAGATGTCCAAAAGACAGTATATGGTATGAAAAATATTCTACGTAGTTTTAAACGTATTAAATGTTATTTCTGTTTATTTAAACAGTAATTTCTAAGGAATTCGGATAAGAAAATAATTTTAAAATCTTACGCGATTGAGAAAACGTATTAAAAATCCTACGCAATTTTAAAAACAAAAAAATGTATTTACGCGATTTAAAAATGTTTGTAAAAAAGACAATTGTGAAAACGCGATAAAATTTCTACGCGATTGACGAAAATAGTGACGTTTACTGTCGGGCCAAAGTGGTGGACCCGGACAGGTTGTGAAACAGTATTTGTCTGGTGGGACTTGCTGTATATATATATATGAGTTTTTGCCAATGAGGGCATTTGCGTAAATACACATATTTATACCATTGAGGGTATTTTGGTAATTTTGGAAACTATTTTAAGATCATATATTGAGTTTGTGCCAATTTAGTTGATAATTGGTGGATTGATTGACGAGATGAATCACATCGTATTGTCGGTGCGATAAGTGTAGTGTGGTTCAATTTTGAATAGACTTGGAGACTTTAGTGTGCGGTATTCCATATGTGGACAGTTGGTAGCTCCGCTGGGCCGTGGTACCCGGCCACACACTAACGGACTCGACACGCACTATATTTAATCGAGATCTTGTAAAGTCTGAATTAGTACAATGCCTGTAGTATACAACGTGTTACCGTATGCTACACCACGACGTGTTACAGTGGGCTATAGACGCAACGTGAGACCGCGGAATAGTTTGGTTGGGCAGCCTGGTGGTACTAATAAGATTTTACGGGTCATTCTCTCTGATGTCTGTATGTGTTTAGCTCCATGGAGTAGGATCGTGTCATATTGCATATTTATATATATATGGTGCATTATTATATCCTTATCGATGATTTTATATTTATATTATGTATGGATATATATTGTATCTATGTTGATATTAATTCTTATACTGTGTTTGTGTTATGCTGTATTATGTTTATGTCGTTATAGCATTCTATATTTTATGAATTGTATAACTGTTGTATTGTCGTTTTCTTATTTACCATGTATGTGTTGATACAGATTTGTCTTACCTCTTTATTGTATGTGTTTTCTGTATATATTAAATTTTGTGGTAAAGAGTTTGAGGAAGAGGAACAGCCTCTTGAGTGTGTGTATCTTGAAGAAGAGGAGGAGCAGCAAGCCGAAGATCAGTGCGAAGATCAAGAACCATCCAATCATCCATATCCATTGGATTGATTACTTGAGTATGGCAGTGCCAGGATTTCTGGGTTTTGTACAGTTTGAGTTTCATGGGAGATCGACAGCCTGGCGACTGCGTGAAGACAGAGACTTGGTGACTTACGTGGGACGGTTGACTGTGTCCCTACGTAATGAGTTTGATGGAGAACCAGTCATGACGACTACGGTGTTTTTGCATTTGGAGTTGCCGTTATCTCTTAGGCGTTATTGGGGTGGTATGTTCACTGTGCCTAGTGAGATTAGCAGCGTGTCGACTGCGCAGTCTCGTTTCCACCGAGAGTCGAGGCATCCTGGATATTTATCTCCTGATGATCTACCTGAGAGTGATCCTTCAGAGGGTTAAATATTTATGATGTGTACTTGGGCGCGTCTGCGTTTGTATATATAGACTGTTATTGCTTTTGTTTACTGTTTCAGTTTAAATATTTTAGTTGTAAATTATTTGTATAACTTATAACTAAAACCCTATGTATATTATGTGCGATGTTAGTTTGTTAATTTTGCATTTTCGCGTTATTTTATTTAATAATATTCTGTTTAACAGGAAGAATTTTACAATCCGTATTATTATGTAATAAATATTTTACAACTTGGGTAGATTTTATTTATTTTTCTTTTATTTTCTTTTTAAATGTGACATCCCACAAGGGTGTTACAGAAAACGTAACAAAAGTGTTAAGCGATTGTGAAAACGCGTTAAAAATGATACGCAATTGAAAATACAATAAAGATACTGTAAGAATTGATGTACTAGACCCGAATGTATTGATGATTTTAATGATGAAATTGAGGTGTGCATTGAGGCATATGATGAAATTGAACAGAACTTGCATTGAGATATTTGTGCATTGAACAAAACTTGCATAGGTATTCGTGCATTGAACAAAATTGTATTTGGGGTATTCAAGCCTTGAACGGAATATAGCTGATAATTATTATGGCCCTTGTGGTTAATGTAACGCCCCTTTCTGGAGAGGGAACATCACATTATTCAACATAAAAGAAAATGCAGAAAATAAAATTTTGAACAATTAAGACCCGGTTCATTTAATTTAAAGTTAACTTATTCGATACTTTAATATGTGGGTAAAATAGCAGTATATATTATTTTTTTTTGTTAATTAACAAACTAAATGGCGAAGCTTATACCGCAACAAAGAATGAGAAGGAAACTAAAATTCACGCCTGAATGACATACATATGTATATATATGTTTAAACATTAACTGTACTTTAGATACAAGCCTGGAGATTCCCAAAAAAGAAAAACTATACCTGCCTAAGGATTTTACATATGCATCCCCCAGAATATCAAAATATACAGCTCGCCAAAAATAATGCATCAGGCTCCCAAAATAAAACACAGGCAGCCATCAGCAGCCACCAGTAAAAACAGTCCCTCAGATGAGGAGGGACCGTATCCGGGTCCTCAGCAGGATCCTCCTCTTCAGAGGAAACCTCCATGGGAACCACGGAACCACGGGCAAGAGCCCGAGCAGTAGAATCAAAAGAGTCCTCCCAAGGGGTGTAGTAACGATCATGACGTCTCCAAGCTAGGGCAATCGACACGTCCCCCAGGTAGACGCAGCAATCGGAATTCAAGTTGATATGCCAGTACTCTGGCCCTCCGAGGAAGGTCAGATACACATCACCTAGAAATCCGCGCATGCGTGCCGCCATCGCCTCAGTAGATGCTAATCCCGTTCGGGCCAGAAGCCAGGAAAATCGGGATCTTCCGCCTCTTTACCGTCGTCTTCGATCAACACAGTGTACACATAGGCAGCAAATAATAGAAACACAGGAAAGAGGTAAGACATCCTACCATCATTACCAATTATAGCAGCCAGAAACAAAACGGCGCAACGCTCCCAAATAGCAATTCAGAATAACATTTCCAAATAATAAGCAGTATGTCCAACAGTAAGCAATTAAACAGTTCCAGGCAGACATTCGTTACAGTAATGTTCAGACAATTCACAGTTACAAAAAATAATGATTTACAATGACAGATTATTTCATGATGCACATGCATGCTTTCCTAAATTCCTCCTCCATGGAGCTAGACACAAACAGTCGGAGAGAAAGATCAGGAGACATGCCTGTAACTCGATTGCCGCGGCCAAAGTGCTATACATTAATAACTTCCATGTGCACATCAGGCATTGTACAGACAGTCCACGCTAGATCATGATATAGGACAGTGTCTCGGTCCGGATTGTCAGTGCATTTGCATCGGTTTACCCCACGGGTAGAAGAGCTACCAACTACCCATTGTGAAGGACCCGCACCCCGACGCCCCCAAGGTCAAACATGACCTACACTAGTCTACTCGCACCCGCAGTAAGGTGTGTTCAATCTCCTAGGCAACTTGGCCTTACAACAGTCCACAGGACATTCACAATGCATAAGACTCTATGCATGAACATGTATGATTCACAATTTCATACAATTCCATAATATGCCACAATTGGCCAAGATAAGCATCAAAATACAAATGGTCACTCACATGGACCCATAACATTATAATATAAAGATCAAATCAATTGGTACATTCTTAGGTCCATTATGAATCCGAACTTAGAATTTGTTTCCCCTTTTCAAGGTTCATGTCCAATTCAACTCTTACAATTAGTTTAATCTTCCAAGGTAATTTAATTTCATACAATTTGTAAATTATTCAAGTTCTTAGGCCCCACACTCTCTTGTTCTTCACTCACTTGTAATTACCTTAAGTCTTATGACAATCTCACCCTTAGTCCTTTAAAACTTATGTAACCTTTGATTATATTAAATTCTTCCACTTTATTAGTTGTCTACCTTATTACATAGGTTTTTAATTGCATAATTACTTATTCTTCCAAGTTACCAAAGTTACATATTTACACCTAAAAGGCCTTAGAGGTCGTGGCCTCTCTAGGGATTCAATTCCCAATTCTTTTCAATTTATCATATTATTGGTTACACCCTTAATTCACTTAATTCTTTACTTGTACATTGGTTCATCAATAACCCCAATTTTGGGCTCAAAACCATGGCCACTCTAGGAATTCCAATTCCAAGTTTTTCCTTCCATTGATTTCATTTTATCACTTGATTAATTGAAGTCTTATACTTACTACAAATTTTCCACAAATTACCAAATATTAAGTCCAAAAACAGTGGCTTTCCTAGAGGGGTTCTCAATTGTTTTTCTTTCATTTTCAAGTCATCCAATCCATTCCAAGACATCAATATACCCAACCAACCAATCCAACATCACAAACATCATAAAATCAACATGCAACATATAAATCATCTAATTTAAAGAATACCCCACATTAGGGTTTTCTCACAAACAAGTATGAACAAGGTTCCTAGATGCTAATAGAGGTTGAGGAGGAGTGTCTTCCTTTTACCCAAGTGAAGAAACACCAAGGAATCTCCTTGTAATTTCGGATTGGAGCTCCACCAAACCCTAGAAAATTCAACTTGGTTAGAATGGCATAAGGACTTGAAAAATGGAGTGTGGGTAGTCACAAGAACACCATTGAAACCGAAATGAAGGGAAGAGAAGGAGGGTCTTGAAACTTACCCAAAAACTCAAATCTTGATGCTTGAAGAAGGTGGTGAAAATGGTGGAATTTCAAGTTGCTCCAAGCAAGAAAGATGTTTAGAAGAAGGAGAGGATTAAGAAAATGTAGTTAGTTTGAATTTTTGTGATGGATGAGTGGGGAAGAAGAGAGCTGGCCATAGCTCTAGAGAGAAGGAGGAGAAGAAGAAAATGGAGAAAGAAGAAGAAAGGTAGAGAGAGAAAGGCTTTAGGTTAAATGAATTAAAGTGTAATGTAATAACTTAAGTGAAACAAATTAATTTCCCCCCCTCCATAGTGGGCTGCTGCCATGCATAGAGAGAGAAGAGAGGGAGAGTGTGTTGGCTTCCCTTGGAAGCTAAGGGTCATTTGGTCATTGTTTGGTCAAAGCTTCTCAAAGAAGCTTTGATTATTTTACATTAAATTTGAATTAAAGTGAATTGATTAGACATAAAGTAGATTGCATTTGGATAATGTGATAGGATTTTTATTACATGCTATTATCCAATGGATAATAGTTACAGTTGACAGAAGTCAGTATTTAATTTATCTGACAGATAAATTTTTCGCAGTATTGTTTTGTTTTATCTGTTAGAATTTCTCAAAAATCGTAAAATCTCGTAAACTGTGTCTAGCCTCGGGTTTAGTAAGATCCCCCGTCGACATGTCCATAGTTCAAGGTTCACGGAGAAAACATCGCGTTTCTCCCGTTCCGATCAGAGCACACACAAAACGAGGAATATACTAAAATATTCGACGTTTCCGGAAAAATCCCAGAAAATTCTCAAAAATTGCAAATATTATAAAACGACTATTCGTCATAAAATTTTTCAATTTTTGAAGCGTTACATTCGTTTTCTTGACGCTACTCAAGTTTTGCGTAAAACGAGGAATATATTAAAATATTCGTCGTTTCCGAAAAATTCTGAAAGAATTCACATAAATCACAAATATTAGAAAATAACTATTTGTGGTAAAATAAGTAATTTCCAGAGCGTTACACTGACCTGAGCAATTCTCAGCTCAGTGTACACGTAAAACGAAAAATATATTAAAATATTCATCGTTTCCGAAAAATTCCAGAAAAATTCATAAAAATCAAGAATATTGTGAAATGATTATTTATGATTAAACAAATACTTTTCGGGATGTTACAACACTCCCCTACTAAAAAGGAATTTCGTCCTCGAAATTTACATACCTCAAAATAGTTCTGGATGTTAGTCCTTCATCTTGTCTTCTAGTTCCCAAGTTGCATCACCAGTCGTCTCATTCCAGATCACCTTTACTAATGGAATCTCCTTGCCTCTAAGTTGCTTTATTCGTCGATCCTCGATACTCACAAGAGGTGCCTCATAGGTCAAGTTCTCTTTTAACTGTACTGTGTCTGGTGCTATGAAATGACTTGGGTCAGGTAAATACTTACGCAGTTGTGACACATGGAAGACATTATGTATACTGGAAAGAAAAAGGGGTAAGGCTATCTGGTAAGCTACTGGACCTATCCGGCGAAAAATTTGGTAAGGTCCAAGGAATTTTAGAGTGAGTTTTCTAGATTTCAAAGCCCGGCCGACCCCAGTTGTGGGTGTGACTTTCAAGAACACATGCTCACCGTCTTGGTACCAACACAAGGGTGTCTGACACCATCGTCCATATAGAGATTGATAGGGTGCCATCCCTATACTTGAATGGTAACTGTTGTTGTAGGTGAATTCTATCAAGGGTAAGATTTCATCCCAACTTCCAGTCTGTTCTATAGTACAAGCTCTAAGCAAATCTTCTAGAGATTGGATCGTCCTTTCAGATTGACCATCGGTTTGTGGGTGGTACGCTGAACTCAGACATAACTTTGTTCCCAACGATACCTGTAGACTCTGCCAAAATTTTGAAGTAAACCTCGGATCCCTATCCGAAACAATACTCGTAGGCACACCATGTAGTCTAACAATCTCTCTAATGTACAGTTGGGTCAACTTCTCCAGACTGTACCTTATATTGATCGGAAGGAAATGAGCCAACTTTGTGAGTCGATCAACTATTACCCAAATCGAATCGTGTCCTCTTCTTGTTCTTGGCAAACCCACAACAAAATCCATTACAACGCTATCCCATTTCCATTCAGGAATAGACAATGGTTGTAGCAATCCTGCAGGTCTTTGATGTTCCACTTTGGCTTTTTGACAAACTAGGCAAGTCGATACGCATCTAGTGACGTCGCTTTTCATTCCATGCCACCAGAACAACTTCTTCAAGTCTTGGTACATCTTCGTTATGCCCGGGTGCATATTCAGCTTGCTGGTGTGAGCATGATCCACAATATATCTTTTAAGCTCTTGGTCACGGGGAATACAGACTCTACCCCGTAATCTCAGAATTCCATCCATTCCTTCCTTGAAGTCTGTTTCCTTACCTTGCTTCATTAACTCTCTCACTTCTTGCAAGAATTTGTCAACTTTTTGTTTTTCTCGTATGTCCTCCATTAGTTCACTTAAGATGGTAACCATGTTCATACTAATCCTTCCAGGTTCCAACTTAACAAATGACCAAGTATCTCTAAACTGTTCGATGAGCTCTCTTTCCTTGATCATCAGGGCAGAAGCACTGATAGTCTTTCTACTCAATGTGTCAGCCACGACATTCGCCTTGCCAGGGTGGTACAACAGTTGAAAGTCGTAGTCCTTCAGGAATTCCAACCATCTACGCTGCCTCATGTTCAGTTCCTTTTGCTCATACAAGTACTTCAAGCTCCTGTGATCACTGAAGATGCTGAACGTTGCTCCATAGAGGAAATGCCTCCATATCTTCAGAGCAAAAACCACAGCTGCTAACTCCAAATCCTGCGTTGGGTAGTTCTTTTCATGCACTCGCAACTGTCGCGAAGCATAGGCCACCACTCTTCTGTGTTGCATAAGAACAGATCCCAATCCTTGGTATGAAGCGTCACAGTACACTTCAAATGGCTCATTCGGATCAGGTAGCACCAATACTGGTGAGGTAGTCAACCGTTCCTTCAACTCTTGGAAACTCTGCTCGCAGCTATCAGTCCACTCAAAAGCCTTGTCCTTCTTTGTCAGTTGAGTGAGCGCCCCACAAAGCTACGAACCTCCGTCACTGACTTCGGTTGTTCCCACTGTAGCACTGCCTCTACTTTTGACGGATCCACTGCAATCCTTTCCTTTGAGATCACATGGCCTAAAAACTTCACCTCATCAAGCTAAAACTCACACTTCAACAGTTTGACATACAGTTCTTTCTCCTTCAGAATCTGAAGAACTATGCTGAGGTGTTCAGCATGATCCTCCTGGTTCAGGGAATATATCAAGATATCGTCAATGAAAATGACAACGAACTTATCCAAGTACGGACGAAAGATTCTGTTCATGTAATCCATGAAGATAGCAGGTGCATTCGTCACACTAAACGGCATCATAAGGTATTCGTAATGACCGTATCGGGTACGAAAAGCAGTCTTGGGTATATCCTCCGTTTTCACTCTTATCTGATGATACCCGGATCTCAGATCAATCTTCGAAAATACTACTGCTCCCCTCAGTTGGTCCATCAAGTCGTTGATTCTTGGGAGTGGATACTTGTTCTTAATCGTCAACTTGTTTAACTGTCTATAGTCCGCACATAGCCTCCAGGTACCGTCCTTCTTTCGAACCAACAACACTGGCGCTCCCCAGGGTGATACACTCAGCCTGACGAACTGTTTCTCCAAAAGCTCCTTTAGCTATTTCTTAAGTTCTGCCAATTCCGTTAGCGACATCCGGTAAGGTGCTATAGACACGGGACCAGCTCCCGGTACAAGGTCAATAGCAAACTCTATCTCATGCGTCGGTGGTAAACCAGGTACATCTTCAGGGAAGATCTCAGGAAACTCCTTCACCACAGGAATAGCACTCAGATCAGCCTCGCTCTCGACTTTAAAGAATATAGTAGCATGTATCCTTGAGCTCCTTCTTTCAAGAAAGCTCGCACTTGGTTGGCCGTCAAGTATCTAGAATCCTCATCCACAGGAAAGACTATGGTTTTTCTAGAGCAATCTAACAGAACATGGTTGGAAGATAACCAGTCCATCCCTAGGATTATGTCTAATTGTGACAAAGGTAGACAGATTAAATCGATAGAAAAGACTCGACCTTCAACAATTAGGGGACACTTCAAGCAGACTTTGGTAGTAACTACTGGTTTGTCAATAGGGGTTGAAACAGTCAAGTCAAAGGGTAGTTCAGACACAGGTAAGCCAAGTCGTAGCACACAGTCATATGATATGAAAGAATGGGTTGCCCCAGAGTTATACAGTACTTTTAAAAGATTACCTTCTATGGCGCCTTCTCCTTGAATCAAGTCTTCGGATTCGGAGGCTTCAGCTCCGCTCGTGGTGTAAACTCGACCTCCAGCTTGCGGTTTCTTGGCTCGAGTTACATTGACTGAAGGTTCAGCCTTTGCTTGATTGCAGTCTCTGGACACGTGGCCCAATTTGCCACATCTGAAGCAAATGATTCCCTTGATCGTGCAGTCTCTCGTGAGATGATCTTCCCCACACTTTAGGCATTTGGAAGGATATGTCACATTCTGACCAGTCCGGTTCCCAGAAGAACCTCCACCAGAACTTCCACCGGCTTGTTGCTGACCTCCCGTTGGTCGGGAATAGGGCTTCTTTTGGAAGCGGTTTGAACCACTGCCTCCACCTCTTTGGAACCTCGCAGGCCCAAAGTTCTTGCTCCTCGAGTCTCTAGCCTGTTCCAAGGCCTCAACTTCACAGCATGTGTCCAACAGTTCCGAAAACACCTTCATTTTCAGGGTGATCACGGCCTTCTTCACTTCATACCTCAGTCCCTCAGTGAACTTCCAACATTTCCAGGCTTCATCGGTTTGGTGTTGGTAGTGCGTTGAGAACTTCTCCAGGTTCTCAAATTTGGCCACATATTCACTAACGGTCATGTTCCCCTATCTCAGGTTGAGGAATTCCATCTCTTTCGCATGTCTCGCGTTTGCAGGAAAATATTTGTCCAAGAACTTGCTATTGAACCGTCCCATGTGATGTCAGTTCCTTCGGCTTCCAGTGCTCTCTGAGCTCCGTTCCACCAGTCTTCGGCGTTGCCGACAAGCATGAAGGTGCATAGTTCACCTTCTTGTCCTCGGCACATTTCATGCCACGGAACACTTTCTCCAGTTCTTTGATCCATAAACTAGCCTTGTCTGGATCAAATTCTCCCTTGAACTGCAGAGGGTTGTGGCGACGAAACTCTGCCAAGTTCTGCGCATCAGCAGTCGCCTCGAGCTATTGGGCAGCCCTCTCTTGTTGTTGAGCAGCACGCTCATTTTGCTGCGTGATGACTTCTGCCATCCGCTGCATCGCTTCTGCAGCAGCTGCCATATCACTGCCTCTCGCCATCTTACTTTCTCTTGAATCAGATTAGCTGAAAAACACAGGAAAGGCCAGGGAGATCCATTCAAAACACCAATCACAGAGATCCACACAACACAAACAAGACAGACTCACACACAAGACCCAAAGTAACACAAACCGGGGCTCTGATACTAACTTAATGTAACGCCTCTTTTTGGAGAGGGAACGTCACATTATTCAACATAAAAGAAAATGCGAAAAATAAAATTTTAAACAATTAAGACCCGGTTCATTTAATTTAAAGTTAACTTGTTCGATACTTTAATACGTGGGTAAAATAGCAGTATATATTATTTTTTTTTTTGTTAATTAACAAACTAAATGGCGAAGCTTATACCGCAACAAAGAATAAGAAGGAAACTAAAATTCACGCCTGAATGACATACATATATATATATATGTTTAAACATCAACTGTACTTTAGATACAAGCCTGGAGATTCCCAAAAAAGCAAAACTATACCTGCCTAAGGATTTTACATATGCATCCCCCAGAATATCAAAATATACAGCCCACCAAAAATAATATATCAAGCCCCCAAAATAAAACACTAGCAGCCATCAGCAGCTACCAGTAAAATCAGTCCCTCAGATGAGGAGGGACCATATCCCGATCCTCAGCAGGATCCTCCTCTTCAGAGGAAACCTCCATAGGAACCACGGAACCACGGGCAGGAGCCCGAGCAACAGAATCAAAAGAGTCCTCCTAAGGGGTATAGTAACGATCACCCCACATCTCTCGGATGGGCAAGTAGAATTCCAGTCGCAGGCTGACATGGCAGGTGAGGATCGGTGCCTCATGATGTCTCCAAGCTAGGGCAATCGACACGTCCCCCAAGTAGACGCAGCGATCAGAATTCAAGTTGATATACCAGCACTCTGGCCCTCCGAGGAAGGTCAGACACACATCACCTAGAAATTTGCGCATGAGTGCCGCCATCACCTCAGTAGATGCTAATCCCGTTCGGGCCAGAAGCCAGGAAAATCGGGATCTTCTGCCTCCTTACTGTCGTCTTCGATCAACACAGTGTACACACAGGCAGCAAATAATAGAAACACAGGAAAGAGGTAAGACATCCTACCATCATTAACAATTGTAGCAGCCAGAAACGAAATGGCGCAACGCGCCCAAATAGCAATTCAGAACAACATTTCCAAATAATAAGCAGTAAGTCCAATAATAAGCAATTAAACAGTTTCAGGCAGACATTCATTACAGTAATGTTCAGATAATTCACAGTTACGAAAAATAATGATTTACGATGACAGATTATTTCATGATGCACATGCATGCTTTCCCAAATTCCTACTCCATGGAGCTAGACACAAACAGTCGGAGAGAAAGATCAGGAGACATGCCTATAACTCGGTTGTCGCGGCCAAAGTGCTATACATTAATAACTTCCATGTGCACATCAGGCATTGTACAGACAGTTCACGCTAGATCACAATATAGGACAGTGTCTCGGTCTGGATCGTCGGTGCGTTTGCATCGATTTACCCCACGGGTAGATGAGCTACCAACTACCCATTATGAAGGACCCGTACCCCGACGCCCCCAAGGTCAAACATGACCTACACTAGTCTACTCGTACCCGCACTAAGGTGTGTTCAATCTCCTAGGCAACTTGGCCTTACAACAGTCCACAGGACATTCACAATGCATAAGACTCTATGCATGAACATGTATGATTCACAATTTCATACAATTCCATAATATGCCACAATTGGCCAAGATAAGCATCAAAATACAAATGGTCACTCACATGGACCCATAACATTATAATATAAAGATCAAATCAATTGGTACATTCTTAGGTCCATTATGAATCCTAACTTAGAATTTGTTTCCCCTTTTCAAGGTTCATGTCCAATTCAACTCTTACAATTAGTTTAATCTTCCAAGGTAATTTAATTTCATACAATTTGTAAATTATTCAAGTTCTTAGGCCTCACACTCTCTTATTCTTCACTCACTTGTAATTACCTTAAGTCTTATGACAATCTCACCCTTAGTCCTTTAAAACTTATGTAACCTTTGATTATATTAAATTCTTCCACTTTATTAGTTTTCTACCTCATTACATAGGTTTTTAATTGCATAATTACTTATGCTTCCAAGTTACCAAAGTTACATATTTACACCTAAAAGGCCTTACAGGCCGTGGCCTCTCTAGGGATTCAATTCCCAATTCTTTTCAATTTATCATATTATAGGTTACATCCTTAATTCACTTAATCCTTTACTTGTTACATTGGTTCATCAATAACCCCAATTTTGGGCTCAAAACCATGGCCACCCTAGGAGTTCCAATTCCAAGTTTTTTCTTCCATTGATTTCATTTTATCACTTGATTAATTTAAGTCTTATACTTACTACAAATTTTCCACAAATTACCAAATATTAAGTCCAAAAACCGTGGCCTCCCTAGAGGGGTTCTCAATTGTTTTTCTTCCATTTTCAAGTCATCCAATCCATTCCAAGACATCAATATACACAACCAACTATCCAACATCACAAACATCATAAAATCAACATGCAACATATAAATCATCTAATTGAAAGAATACCCCACATTAGGGTTTTCTCACAAACAAGTATGATAAAGGTTCCTAGATGCTAATAGAGGTTGAGGGGGAGTGTCTTCCTCTTACCCAAGTGAAGAAAACAAAAGAAACACCAAGGAATCTCCTTGTAATTTCGGATTGGAGCACTAAACCCTAGAAAATTCAACTTGGTTAGAATGGCATAAGGACTTGAAAAATGGAGTGTGGGTAGTCACAAGAACACCCTTGAAACCGAAATGAAGGGACGAGAAGGAGGGTCTTGAAACTTACCCAAAAACTCAAATCTTGAAGCTTGAAGAAGGTGGTGAAAATGGTGGAATTTCAAGTTGCTCCAAGCAAGAAAGATGTTTAGAAGAAGGAGAGGATTAAGAAAATGTAGTTAGTTTGAATTTTTGTGATGGATGAGTGGGGAAGAAGAGAGCTGGCCATAGCTCTAGAGAGAAGGAGGAGAAGAAGAAAATGGAGAAAGAAGAAGAAAGGTAGAGAGAGAAAGGCTTTAGGTTAAATGAATTAAAGTGTAATGTAATAACTTAAGTGAAACAAATTAATTTCCCCCCCCCCCTCCATAGTGGGCTGCTGCCGTGCATAGAGAGAGAAGAGAGGAAGAGTGTGTTGGCTTCCCTTGGAAGCTAAGGGTCATTTGGTCATTGTTTGGTTAAAGCTTCTCAAAGAAGCTTTGATTATTTTACATTAAATTTGAATTAAAGTGAATTGATTAGACATAAAGTAGATTGCATTTGGATAATGTGATAGGATTTTTATTACATGCTATTATCCAATGGATAATAGTTACAGTTGACAAAAGTCAGTATTTAATTTATCTGACAGATAAATTTTTCGTAGTATTGTTTTGTTTTATCTGTTAGAATTTCTCAAAAATTTTGAAACCTCGTAAACTGTGTCCAGCCTCGAGTTTAGTAAGATCCCCCGTCGATATGTCCATAGTTCAAGGTTCACGGAGAAAACATCGCGTTTCTCCCGTTCCACTCAGCGTGCATGTAAAACGAGAAATATACTAAAATATTCGACGTTTCCGAAAAAATCTCAGAAAATTCTCAAAAATTGAAAATATTATAAAACGACTATTCGTCATAAAATTTTCCAATTTTTGAAGTGTTACAGTCGTTTTCCTGACTCTGCTCAAGTTTCACGTAAAACGAAGAATATATTAAAATATTCGTCGTTTCCGAAAAATTCTGAAAGAATTCACATAAATCACAAATATTAGAAAATAACTATTTGTGGTAAAATAAGTAATTTCCAGAGCGTTACACTGACCTGAGCAATTCTCAGCTCAGTGTACACGTAAAACAAGAAATATATTAAAATATTCATCGTTTCTAAAAAATTCCAGAAAAATTCCTAAAAATCAAGAATATTGTGAAATGATTATTTATGATTAAACAAATACTTTTTGGGACGTTACAGTTGAAGAGAGAATGAAAAATACTGGAGATTGTCTATGGGCTAAGGCTGGACAATTAACTAGAACATTTATCTCGAAATTGTGAAAACCTCCATGGAGTGGAAAATTGGTCTAGTATGCATACATATGGTCAGTACACATATTGTTGTGGCATGATAAATGTTCGTATGGTGTGACATCATCATTTTATATATTGAAGATATCTGTTATGATGAAATTAGTACTGGTGATTTATCTGTGATATATGTTGACTAGAAATGTGATGAATTAAGAGCATGAATAATTGTCATATTTGTGAGTATAGAATGACTTTGTCATTCGTATCATTCTTTGCTACCATACTGGTATTGATGAAAGAGGATCTCACCTCTTTGTTATATTATTTTGTTGTGCTTGTATTGTTAAAATTGTATAGTAGATAGAACGAGTTTCTTAGACTTGATAGGAGGCAAATATTGCAATTGGCTAGCTGACATGGAAAATAGTTTTGATGATAACAAACATGATGAAGATGATGGATAGTCTAAGTACCAAGAGTGAGCATTGCAACAAGAAAGCAAAGATCTCAATTATGCTCAACTCAAGGAGAAGGTGTATGCTTATCTCATGAAGGTTTTGATAACAACAAAATCATGTCAAAGACCAAGTACAAAGGAAGATTAAATGGCATAACTTATAGGACTTAGGGTCTTTTTGTAAGAAGCCTTCTGGATATCTCAAATATGTTTTCAAATATTTAAAAAAGGTTTTCACATGCTAAAATACCCAACAAACAAGTTTTGAAAGACTAATTATGGTGGTAGTTCAAATTTATGAAAAATAGTCAAGTTTGAGTTTTGAAAAACTGACCTTTGGTTACTATTTTGATCATAACTTTCAAAATAATTTGAATTTTGTTTTGAAATTATTTCATTTGAAAATAGACTCAAATATCTTTCAAATGACTGGTCATTTGCTTTAAACGGATAAGAAATGAAGAAGTTATGACCATTTAAAGTTAGATTTCAAAATCAGAGTGGTGTATTCGAATAACCACATAGTTATTCGAATACCACACCCAAGAAAACGTTCCAAAATGTGTTTTTAAAGATCTATTTGAATAACCTTCAGGGTATTCGAATAACGTATTTTAGAAATGCTTTTACAAAGCTTTCAGAAATGGAAAGAAACGGCCATATTTTCATTTATTACATGATTTAATTGACCCAACAGATCTTTTCTTCTTTACTCTATAAATAGAGACCTTGGGTCTCTTCTGAACGTTAAAGAAAAAAACCATTTGAATTATTTTTTACTTGTGCTAAAATGTGATTTCTTATTTTCTCATATTTCCTATGCTCTTTTTGCCAAAACTTTGAGATATCCTAAGACAGCTTCCTAGTGCTTCAATTTGTAATATTTACTCTTTGTGAGAGTTTCTCTTCATCTATATTCTGGTTCTTTGTAAAAGGGTGAGGTATCCCTTAGTGAAATTGTGAGGGTGAGGTATCCCACAGTAAAAGGGTGAGGTATACCTTGTCGTAAAGAATGTGAGGTATCCTTCAAAGGGGGTGAGGTATCCCTCTAGTAAATAGGGTGAGGTATCCCTGTTGTGTAAAGGTTGCAAGCACCTGTTTTAAGCTTGTATTGAATAGTAAAAAATCTTGAACTGTGTTTCGGGGACTGGACGTAGGCCACAAGTGGTTGGTGGTCGAACTAGGATAAATATCGTGTCTGTTCTTCTTATCCTTAATCTCTATTTATCTGCATTCAATTTAATATCTCTTACAATTTATTTATTGGTTGTTCTTCTTCATTTCCTTTATTTCACACTGTTTTAATATTTTCTTTTAGCATATTTAATTTGTTCACGCTTTTGCGAAAAGTTCTTAAATACTCAATTCACCCTCCTCTTGAGTACTGAAGCCACTTGGGTAACAAGTGGTATCAAAGCTAGACTCTTGTATAAAGAGCTTAGCCGTTTCAAGAGTACATGGCTTCATCAAATGATTTTTCAGAGGGAACTTTCATAAACCGACCACACTTTTTCAATGGGGATGGTTATGCATATTGGAAGGAAAGAATGAAAATTTTCATCGTAGTTATTGATCTAGATGTGTGGGATGCTGTTGAAAACAGCACATTTATTCCTACGTGAGAGATCAATGATATAAAGATTGAAAAACAAAGAAGTGAATGGTCTAAAGATGATAAAAGAAAAGTTCAAAATAATTTGGTAGCCAAAAACATCATTACCACAGCTTTGGGGCATGATGAATTTTTTAGAATTTCAAATTGCAAAACTGCTAAAGAAATGTGGGACACTTTACAAGTTACCCATGAGGGTACTAGTGAAGTTAAGAGGTTGAGAATTAATTCTCTTGCTCGTGAATCTGAATTATTTATAATGAACTAAGGAGAAAGCATTCAAGAAATGTAAAGTAGGTTCACCCACATTGTAAATCATCTTGCATCATTAGGAAAGAATTTTTCTAACAAAGATTTGATTAACAAAGTGTTGAGATGTTTGAGCAAGATTTGGCAGCCTAAGGTAACAACTATATTAGAATCAAGAGACTTATCAACAATATTGTTAGCTACCTTATTTGGCAAACTTCAAGAGCACAAATTAGAACTCAACAGGCTTAACCAAAGTGAGGAACATGATAAGAAGAAGAAGGGGATCGCACTTAAAGCCACCTCCACTATCAATAATGAAGATGAAGATGAAGATGATGGAGATGACGCGGACAACATTGAGTTAAACGAAGAGAACCTCAGTCTACTAGTGAAGAAATTCAGAAGGTTTCTCAAAAAGAAAGGAACTCAAAGAAGACTGCCTTTTCCCCCAAAGAAATTTAAAAAGAAATCCTCTAAGGAAAGAAAAGCCTACATAGCATGGGATAAAAATGACATGGACTCCACTAATAGCTCAGATAGTGAGGAAGCTCATCTATGTCTTATGGCCAAAGGAGAAGAAGAATAAGAAGAAGAAGAAGAAGAAGAAGAAGAAGAAAACGACACTGAGGTAAGTTCAGATTTATTGCTTTCTTATGATGAACTACAAGATGCTTTTGAAGAACAACATGATGAATCACTAAGGCTCACTAAAATAATTTTCTCATCTAAGAAAATAATTTCTTCTTTAGAAAACTAAATTCTCATTTTAAATAAAGAAATTGAAGAATTAAAAATTAGAAATGAGACATTAGGATTAATTGATGCATGCACAACTCATTCTTCACAAGCTTCTACATCTTCATCGTATTCTTCATGTCATTTGCTTAAAAAAGAGATTGAAAATTCAAAGAATACTCTTTCTAAATTCACCCTTGGAAGAGATAATTTAAATATTTTGTTAGGAAAACAAAGAGTTATTTTTCAAAAAGCTGGGATAGGATATAACCAGAAAAATCAACAAAAATTTTATAAAAATTTCTTTGTTAATTTTAGTATTTCATGTAGTCCTTTTATTAAATGTTTCTATTGTGGAAAGAAAGGGCATAGTGCATCAACATGCAATGCAAGGAAAAACATTAACTCAAGAATTGGAACAAAAATGGTATGGGTTCCTAAGGGTACTTTACCCAAAATTAACACACAAGGACCCAAGAAGATTTGGGTAACAAAAACCAAAAATTGAAATATGTTGTAGGTGTGCTTGAAGGCCAAGAGCTCACTATGGCATTTTGAAAGTGGTTGCTGCAAGCACAAGACTAGAAATAATTCCAAGCTCTCCTTCTTGTCTCTATGAAGCTTGGACTTGCAATTTTCTTTTTTTGGATAAGTATTTCCATCATCGGGTAAGTTTTCTTCTCTTAGAATGGATTTATGTACATGATAAATATGTTTTCTAGTTAAAATTATTCGAACAACACCTTAGTTATTTGAATACCATTGCATTTGAACATGAATTCTTTTGTTTTTCTGATAGGTCTATTCGAATAGACCTGTGGCTATTCGAATACCATATATCAGTATTGTATTCTCATGTTTTCAAAAGCTGATCTATTCGAATAACTTAATAGTCATTTGAATAACCTAATACCTGTTTATTTCAGTCTTTCTCGTATGCATCAGAGGCATTCAAATACATGTTCATCTATTCGAATACACTCTCTCTCTAGAGTTAATAATCTTGTGGTGGTTATTCGAAAACAGACAGAGGTATTCGAATAACCCTTGGCAGAAAGCCATGCTTATGGATTGATCTCTATTCAATTTTTTTTAAATACAAATATAATTGTCCAATTTTTGACTCTACGAATGACATGTTTTTGATGAAATACATCTTATTTCTTTTGAGCCTAAATTTATGCCTTAAATAAAAATCACATGATGCACTTAAATGCATATTTCTTGCTTCTGCTTTAGCTTGCTCTTGCCCCTTCATTTCTCAAGAATATGTCGCATATGTTAAATTCTTTGTAATTGGACTTGTAATGCAAATGCTTAATGTAATTGGCTACTGTTTTGACAAATATATGAACGTGATAACAAATGGTTTCAAACAAGTGGTTACTTGGCCAAATCAATCAATAAAATATCTTTTGCCCTTATGAACTCATTTGTTGTTTTTGACTTATTATTTTGAATGCTTACTTACTTATGAGTTTGTCTAACCTCTATGGATCCAAAAATTAATGGATATCAATGAAATTACTTTGAATTTTGTTGTAGGGAGATAACTACCTTAAGCACACATTTAAATGAAAAAGTTCATTCAACTTGAGGATATGCAAATGTTAAACTAAATATATATATCATATTGCTTGACTTTATGCTGTATCTTGCCCTATCTTTTTTATCATGACAAAATGGGGAGAAAAATTTGAATTCTTTGTTTGAGAAAAGTCAAGAGGAGAAAAAGTAAAAATCAGGTAAGATAAAAATGGAAATTGGATTCCAAAAGTAAGGGAGAGCTGCTGCGTACATCTTTGATATAAATCACCTCTTACGAAAAAGAGGGGGAGTAAGTTTCTCAAATTAACTTTGTGAATGCCAATTTATCAGAACTAATTCATTTCTCAAATGTTAGTTTGTCAACATCAGAAAAGGGGGAGAATGTAATTAGCTAGCTGACATAGAAATTAGTTTTGATGATATCAAACATGATGAAGATGATGGATAGTCCAAGTATCAAGAGTGAGCATTGCAACAAGAAAGCAAAGATCTCAATTATGCTCAACTCAAGGAGAAGGTGCATGCTTATCTCATGAAGGTTTTGATAACAACAAAATCATGTCAAAGACCAAGTCCAAAGCAAGATTAAATGGTATAATTTATAGGACTTAGGGTCTTTTTGTAAGAAGCCTTCTGGATATCTCAAATATGTTTTCAAATATTTAAAAATGGTTTTCACATGCTAAAATACCCAACAAACAAGTTTTGAAAGGCTAATTATGGTGGTAGTTCAAATTTATGAAAAATAGTCAAGTTTGAGTTTTGAAAAACTGACCTTTGGTTACTCTTTTGATCATAACTTTCAAAATAATTTGAGTTTTGTTTTGACTTGTTTCATTTGAAAATAGACTTAAATATCTTTCAAATGACTGGTCATTTGCTTTAAATGGATAAGAAATGAAGAAGTTATGACCATTTAAAGTTAGATTTCAAAATCAGAGTGGTGTATTCGAATAACCACATAGTTATTCGAATACCACACCCCAAAAAACGTTCCAGAACATGTTTTTAAAGATCTATGCTAATAACCTTCAGGGTATTCGAATAACGTATTTCAGAAATAGTTTTATAAAGCTTTCAGAAATGGAAAGAAATGGCCATATTTTCATTTATTACATGATTTAATTGACCCAACGGCTCTTTTCTTCATTACTCTATAAATAGAGACCTTGGGTCTCTTTTGAACGTTTAAAAAAGAAACCATTTGAATTATTTTTTACTTGTGCTAAAATGTGATTTCTTATTTTCTCATATTTCCTATACTATTTTCGCCAAAACTTTGAGATATCCTAAGAGAACTTCCTAGTGCTTCAATTTGTAATATTTACTCTTTGTGAGAGTTTCTCTTCATCTATATTCTGGTTCTTTGTAAAAGGGTGAGGTATCCCTTAGTGAAATTGTGAGGGTGAGGTATCCCTCAGTAAAAGGGTGAGGTATCCCTTGTTGTAAAGAAGGTGAGGTATCCTTCAAAGGGGGTGAGGTATCCCTCTAGTAAATAGGGTGAGGTATCCTTGTTGTGTAAAGGTTGCAAGCACCTATTTTAAGCTTGTATTGAATAGTGATAAATCTCGAACTGTGTTTCGGGGAGTGGACGTAGGCCACAAGTGGTTTGTGGTTGAACCAGGATAAATATCGTGCATGTTCTTCTTATCCTTAATCTCTATTTATCTGCATTCAATTTAATATCTCTTGCAATTTATTTATTAGTTTTCTTCTTCTCTTCCTTTATTTCACTGTTACTTTAATATTTTATTTTAGCATATTTAATTTGTTCACGTTTTTGCAAAAAGTTCTTAAATACTCAATTTAGCCTCCTCTTGAGTACTGAAGCCACTTGGGTAACAAGTAGTATCAAAGCTAGACTCTTGTATAAAGAGCTTAGCTACTTCAAGAGTACATGGCTTCATCAAATGGTTTTTCAGTAGGAACTTGCATAAACCGACCACCTTTTTTCAATGGGGATGGTTATGCATATTGGAAGGAAAGAATGAAAATTTTCATTGAACCTATTGATCTAGATGTGTGGGATGCTGTTGAAAACAGTGCATTTATACTTACACGACAGATCAATGGTATAAAGATTGAAAAACGAAGAAGTGAATGGTCTAAAGATGATAAAAGAAAAGTTCAAAATAATTTGGTAGCCAAAAACATCATTACCACAACTTTGGGGCATGATGAATTTTTTAGAATTTCAAATTGCCAAACTGCTACAGAAATGTGGGACACTTTACAAGTTACCTATAAGGGTACTAGTAAATTTAAGAGGTCGAGAATCAATTCTCTTACTCGTGAATATGAATTATTTACAATGAACTGAGGAGAAAGCATTCAAGAAATGCAAAAGAGGTTCACCCACATTGTAAATCATCTTACATCATTGGGAAAGAATTTTTCTAACGAAAATTTGATTAACAAAGTGTTGAGATGTTTGAGTAGGATTTGGCAGCCTAAGGTAACATCTATATCAAAATCAAAAGACTTATCAACAATGACGTTAGCTACCTTATTTGGCAAACTTCAAGAGCACGAATTAGAACTCAACAGGCTTGACCAAAGTGAGGAACATGATAAGAAGAAGAAGGGGATCGCACTTAAAGCCACCTCCACTATCAATAATGAAGATGAAGACGATGGAAATGATGCAGACAACATTGAGTTAAATAAAGAGAACCTTTGTCTACTAGTGAAGAAATTCAGAAGGTTTCTCAAAAAGAAAGGAACTCAAAGAAGACCACCTTTTCCCCTAAAGAAATTTGAAAAGAAATCCTCCAAGGAAAGAAAAGCCTACATAGCATGGGATGAAAATGACATGGACTCCACTGATAGCTCAGATAGTGAGGAAGCCCATCTATGTCTTATGGCCAAAGGACAAGAAGAAGAAGAAGAAAACGACAATGAGGTAAGTCCTGATTTATTACCTTCTTATGATGAACTACAAGATGCCTTTGAAGAATTACATGATGAATCACTAAGGCTCACTAAAATAATTTTTTCATTTAAGAAAACAATTTCTTCTTTTGAAAACCAAATTCTCATTTTAAACAAAGAAATTGAAGAATTACAAATTGAAAATGAGACATTAGGATTAATTGATGCATGCACAACTCATTCTTCACATGCTTCTACATCTTTATCTTGTTCTTCATGTCATTTGCTTGAAAATGAAATTGAAGATTTAAAGAATACTCTTTCTAAATTCACCCTTGGAAGAGATAATTTAAATATTTTGTTAGGAAAATAAAGAGTTATTTCTTAAAAAGCCGGGATAGGATATAACCCAAAAAATCAACAAAAATTTTATAAAAATTTCTTTTTAATTCTAGTATTTCATGTAGTCCTTTTCTTAAATGTTTCTATTGTAGAAAGAAAGGACATAGTGCATTAACATACAATGCAAGGAAAAACATTAACTCAAGAATTGGAACTAAAATGGTATGGGTTTCTAAGAATACTTTACCCAAAACTAACACACAAGGACCCAAGAAGATTTGGGTACCAAAAACCAAAAATTGAAATGTTTTGTAGGTATGCTTGAAAGCCGAGAGCTAACTATGGCATTTTGAAAGTGGATGTTGCAAGCACAAAACTAGAAATAATTCCGAGATCTCCTTCTTGTCTCTATGAAGCTTGGACTTGTAATTTTTTTTTTTGGATAAGTATTTCCATCATCGGGTAAGTTTTCTTCTCTCAGAATGCATTTATGTACATGATAAATATATTTTCCAGTTAAAGTTATTCAAATAACTCCCTAGTTATTCGAATACCATTGCATTTGAACCTGAATTCTTTTGTTTTTCTGATAGGTCTATTCAAATAGAGCTGTGGCTATTCGAATACCATATATCAGTATTGTATTCTCATGTTTCTAAAAGTTGATCTATTCGAATAACTTAATAGTCATTCGAATAACTTGATACCTGTTTATTTCAGTCTTTCTCGTATACATCTGAGGATTCGAATACATGTTCATCTATTCGAATGCACTCTCTCTCTGGAGTTAATAATCCTATGGTGGTTATTCGAAAACAGACAGAGGTATTCGAATAACCCTTGGCAGAAAGCCATGCTTAT
Organism: Ormosia emarginata; assembly: GCA_029884605.1. Classification (NCBI taxonomy): domain Eukaryota; kingdom Viridiplantae; phylum Streptophyta; class Magnoliopsida; order Fabales; family Fabaceae; genus Ormosia; species Ormosia emarginata. The sequence continues at coordinate 15,469,693 of JAQQTP010000074.1, read as the reverse complement.
GGACTGATCTCTATTCAGTTTTTTTTTTAAATACAAATATAATTGTCCAATTTTTGACTCTATGAATGACATGTTTTTGATGAAATACATCTTATTTCTTTTGAGCCTAAATTTATGCCTTAAATAAAAATCACATGATGCACTTAAATACATATTTCTTGCTTCTGCTTTAGCTTGCTCTTGCCCCTTCATTTCTCAAGAATATTTTGCATATGTTAAATTCTTTGTAATTGGACTTGTAATGCAAATGCTTAATGTAATTGGCTACTGTTTTGACAAATATATGAATGTGATAACAAGTGGTATCAAACAAGTGGTTACTTGGCCAAATTAATCAATAAAATATCTTTTGCCCTTACGAGCTCATTTGTTGTTTTTGACTTATTATTTTGAATGCTTACTTACTTATGAGTTTGGCTAACCTCTATGGATCCAATAATTAATGGATACCAAAGAAAGTACTTTGAATTTTGTTGTAGGGAGATAACTACCTCAAGCACACTTTTAAATGAAAAAGTTCATTCAACTTGAGGATATGCAAATGTTAAACCTGAATATATATATCATATTGCTTTGACTTTATGCCCTATCTTGCCCCATCTTTTTTATCATGACAAAAGGGGGAGAAAAATTTGAATTCTTTGTTTGAGAAAAGTCAGGGGGAGAAAAAGTAAAAATCAGGTAAGACAAAAATGAAAATTGGATTCCAAAAGTAGAGGAGAGTTGTTGCACACATCTTTGATATAAATCACCTTTTACGAAAAAGAGGGGGAGTAAGTTTCTCAAATTAACTTTGTGAATACTAATTTATCTGAACTAATTCTTTTCTCAAATGTTAGTTTGTCATCATCAAAAAGGGAAGAGAATGTAATTGGCTAGCTGACATGGAAAATAGTTTTGATGATAACAAACATGATGAAGATGATGGATAGTCCAAGTACTAAGAGTGAGCATTGTAACAAGAATGTAAAGATCTCAATTATGCTCAACTCAAGGAGAAGGTGCATGCTTATCTCATGAAGGTTTTGATAACAACAAAATCATGTCAAAGACCAAGTCCAAAGGAAGATTAAATGGTATAACTTATAGGACTTAGGGTCTTTTTTGTAAGAAGTATTCTGGATATCTCAAATATATTTTCAAATATTTAAAAATGGTTTTCACATGCTAAAATACCCAACAAACAAGTTTTGAAAGGTTAATTATGGTGGTAGTTCAAATTTATGAAAAATAGTCTAGTTTGAGTTTTGAAAAACTGACCTTTGGTTACTCTTTTGATCATAACTTTCAAAATAATTTGAGTTTTGTTTTGAAACTTATTTCATTTGAAAATAGACTCAAATATCTTTCCAATGACTGGTCATTTGCTTTAAACGGATAAGAAATGAAGAAGTTATGAATATTTAAAGTTAGATTTCAAAATCAGAGTGGTGTATTCGAATAACCACATAGTTATTCGAATACCACACCCCAGAAAACGTTCCAGAACATGTTTTTAAAGATATATTCGAATAAATTTCAGGGTATTTGAATAAAGTATTTCAGAAATGGTTTTATGAAGCTTTCAGAAATGGAAAGAAACGGCCATATTTTTATTTATTACATGGTTTAATTGACCCAACGGCTCTTTTGTTCATTACTCTACAAATAGAGACCTTAGGTCTCTTCTGAACGTTTAAAAAAACCATTTGAATTATTTTTTACTTGTGCTAAAATGTGATTTCTTATTTTCTTATATTTCCTGTGCTCTTTTCGCCAAAACTTTGAGATATCCTAAGAGAGCTTCCTAGTGCTTCAATTTGTAATATTTACTCTTTGGGAGAGTTTCTCTTCATCTATATTCTGGTTCTTTGTAAAAGGGTGAGGTATCCCTTAGTGAAATTGTGAGGGTGAGGTATCCCTCAGTAAAAGGGTGAGGTATCCCTTGTTGTAAAGAAGGTGAGGTATCCTTCAAAGGGGGTGAGGTATCCCTCTAGTAAATAGGGTGAGGTATCCTTGTTATGTAAAGGTTGCAAGCACCTATTTTAAGCTTGTGTTGAATAGTAAAAAATCTCGAACTGTGTTTCGAGGATTGGACGTAGGCCACAAGTGGTTAGTGGTCGAACCAGGATAAATAGTGTGCCTGTTCTTCTTATCCTTAATCTCTATTTATCTGCATTCAATTTAATATCTCTTGCAATTTATTTATTGGGTATTCTTCTTCTCTTCCTTTATTTCATGTTGTTTTAATATTTTATTTTAGCATATTTAATTTGTTCACGCTTTTGCGAAAAGTTCTAAAATACTCAATTCACCCCCTTCTTGAGTATTGAAGCCACTTAGGTAACAAATATTCTGAGTTCGTAGACAACATCAAAGAGTGACCATCCTGGATTGGTTGGTGTGCATTTTTTAGGAGGAATAAATATATGACACATCAAGATAGATGCAAGATGGAATAAGTATGTTGAGTTTTAATCATTAGTGTTTCACCATGCTATTAAGTAAGATCTGCCATAGGGTTTGCTACTGTTTAAAATTAAGTCTGTAAGTTTTATGTTTCCTAACTAATTGTTAAATATTATGTGGTGTCAGTAATGTATATTAATCAGTTTAAATCTATTTTTCAGTATTACCTATAAATTTCAGTAAGTTTATGTTTCCGCGAAAAAATTTTTTAAAATCCATGTTTTAGAACTCAAACCTTTTATGAAATAATTTTCAGATTATGAGTTAGTAGTTAGAAAAGTAATGCCCTATGGAAGGTGTTACAGGAGTGGGAAAATTTTTCTAACTCACTCTCATTTCTCTGAAAAACATATCACATTGAAAACTTATTGTAAAAAAATACCAACCCATTGATCTCTCGATGCCCTAGACTAAAAGTGTCTTAGTTTGAATAAAATATCATGCCATTCAGATCAATTTACTTCTTTTTCTCTTTGTTTAGCTCACAGCTAATTCAGATCGCCCTGGTCTCGCGGCTCGTGACTCCTTGGCCATCATTGTAGGTATAACCCACTCTCATTTGGTTTAAATCACTCTCAATGGTAGCTGTAGTGAGTTTAGGGTAGAGGTGTAGGGTTGGGTTTTGGGTATCAATCATTTGGATATTGTGATACCCAAAAAGCTATTTGGGGTTGGGTTTAAATCACAATGTCATATCTATGTCTCATATGTTGGTTATCATATATTTCCAATCCCCACCGCTTATTTAGAAGGCTCATTGAGAAGTCTATGAATAGAGACTCCTTGTAAAGTCATTACCTCAGACTTGATACCCCATCACCTTCACGCCTTTCACAGATTCTTGGACCCTTCTGAGCAATAATAGAGAAATAGGCCTCTGTTTACCATCGTGTGATTGAAGGGAAAAGAAAGTGGAAGAGGAAAGGTGAGGGTTTAGTCAACAAATCACGTATTGCAGTGGTTTATGTAATAAATTCCTTATTATATAAAGAGACAGAATCCTGCATTCCTTTGTTTCCCTAGAATCTAATAGTCCTAATTTTTTCACAAGCCTTATTATTCTGGAAGCTTCAAGGACCATTTTTTTTTGTCACATTTTTCAACTTTTTTTTGGGTATTTCTCAGGTTCAAATTTTGATTTCCCATTGTGCAAGAATCAATGAGGAATTATAAAATGAAAATGGAGCATTTTTGCTATCAGTTTTCCTTCTATTAAAGTATCGCATTACTTATGTTTAAGAATAAGTTCCTTTCATAAGTATATATAACTATGCCATATGTGATATGTCCAATTTCACTTCATGTCTTTGTGAAATATCTTGAATTTGCTTTTGTTTTTTGGTCATCATTGGTGAGGTATTATTAGGAGATAATGTACATATATATGTTTCATATTTTTTCTTTTATTGTTTGTAAATTTTTGTATTGCCAATGGAATATTTTAAAACTTGGTTTTTTGTAGTGCAGACGACTCTCCTAAATCATAGTCTCACATCCCAATTCCAACATGGCAAGCAGATAGTTGTAATTGAAAATGAGGTATGAAGTATGAACTCTGCCTGCCTAATGAATGCCACAAAAAGTTTGAGGTAGTCTTATAACGACTAGTTCCATGTGTAACACCCCAATTTTTAATAAATTACAGTAACGACTAAATTGTACTATTTTGTGATTTATGTGTGATGTGAATTTATTTTAACTAGTCTGTGAATGTTTTTTATCTTTGTGTATGAATTACTCTAAGTCAAGAAAATAATAATTTTCCCAGGCCGGATGAATTTTTGAACTGTTCACGTGGGGCCGGAGGATCTTACTAAACCCAAAACAAGAAACAGTATTCGAAAATCTTCGTTGTTAGAAAATTTATCTAGATACGCATTATTATTGAACCACAGTAAAAATTTAATTTTTACCGCAGTAAATTTTAGATAGTAAAAAAAATTAGTTTTTGCCGTAGTAATTTTTGTCAATTCAAAATTAACTACTAGTTAAAATCTACGTAGAGAAATAGACATAGGTAAAATCATAAATCTATTTACCTTAGGTAAATTATAAATCTATTCACCTTAGGTTAAAGTTATAAACCTATTTACATTAGGATAAAGTTATAAATTTATTCCGTCGGTTAAGGTTATAAAAAAAAATTTATTCACCCTAGGTTAAAGTCATAAATCTATTTACCTTAGGTTAAGGTTATAAATCTACTTACTATAGGTGAAATCATAAACCTAATTACCTAGCCCTAGTAATTAAGTTTTCTATTTACCTAGATTCTATAATCATGTTAGTGAACCTAGTATGTTTAATTTAGAAACCAAAGTGGTAAAACACTTTGACCCACCTACAACTCATACACTTTATTATAACATGGAATGGAATTCTTTTGTTGGTGAATTCCACCAAGGCCACACGCCCATGTCTCTCAAAGAAGGCAAATGATTCTTCAAATAATGCATAATAATGCATTCTATCATTCATGATCACTTGGAGCCTAGTCATCCTTCAACTACCTTGTCTCCCACTCAAATATTCAATGAATTTCCATCCATTCACTCCTTGTAACTCTAAGGCAATACACATGATTTTTGGGCTATCATTTTAATTCCATCACACTTAATCATACACTTTAGTGAGCTAGCATGCACCACCTTGTCTCCTTGAGTGCTCCACCAAGCAATTATCACAAATCATTCCACCCAGTCCTCCAATGCACCACATGGCTATATATAGTGTAGGAGACCTCTCCATTTCATTTTTCATCACTCCTATCTATTCTCTCCATTCTCTTTCTTCAAGAACACAAGAACACAAAGAAGAACTTCATCTTTTCTCCATTTCTTGAGCTATTCGGCCACCACTCCCAAATCACACTTCCACTCTTCAATAATTTTATCCAACCTCATTTCCTAAAGCTAAACATCATTCCAAACATCTTTCATGTTGTGAGTTTCTTCAAAATCAACCATCTTGAGCTTGGAAATCAAGGTTGAAATTTCTACCCTATTAGGTAAAATTCTTGTTTCCTATTTCTAAATTTGTTTTTAAATTTCTAAGCCATGTTTGATCCATGGTTATTCTTTCTCAAGCTTAGTTTTGTATTTTGTAAATTGTTTAAGCTTGATAGGTATTTTCTTGGAGCCACACAAAATTCTTTAAGGAAGCTTTCAAGAAGGATAGTCTTCAAGAGGTAAGAAGGAGATTTAATCTCATAAACTATTTTGGTAGTATGAAAATGGATTGTGTGTGGTGAAGAATCCATGAGGATTCATTTACTTGATTATTTATGGTTTGATTGATTTTGATGTATGTGTTTTCAAATGCTTGATTTGTTGAAGACATAGTAAATTTCGGTCACATGCCATTCAATATACTTTTAATCTAAAATTATTTTTCAAGTATAGATTTTAGAGGATTAAGTAACAAATAATTGGATTAAAGATTTTTACAAAGGAAAATGAGATAGGAAATGATTATATTTGGTTATGGAAAATAAATTAATTTTGGGCCAACAAGTCAAGAATTGGTGTTTAGATAAAAAAAAAATATTTTCTTAAAGGTAGCTTTAAAAGATTTATTTAACAAGAACTCAATTTAGTAATTTTTATTATGATGATGGAGAATACGTTTTAAAATTGATTTAGAGCTCTAAGTATTTTATTAAAAAAAGGATTCTTAATTTCAAAAAGTTTCAAAAATTAATTTAGAACGTCAAGAAATATTTTATACGGTGGAAAATAGTAGAAATACTTTACGTGTATTTAAAATGGTGATATTTAAATTACGCGATTGATAAAATGATTTAAAAATGTTACGCAATTTAGAAAATGGTTTTAAAAATGTAGGAAAATACCTACGCTATTTGAAAATGTTAAAAAATATTTACGTGATTGAGAAAACGTGGGAAAATACCTACACAATTTGAAAAGGTTGGAAAATAATCATGAGATTGTGAAAATGCGGTAAAATATTTATGTGATTGAAAATAAAGCGGTATGTTGTCGGGTTGGACCCGGTTATATTGAAAAGTGGTAATGCAGAGTTATGGCACTTGACCATGTGATTTGATAATATTATATGTGAATTTTTGAGTCTTGCACCATGTATTGAGGTATATGCTGTTTTTGGTGTCATTGACGAGTTATACCTAAGAGGATGAGTTACACCCCTGTTTGGGTGCGATAGGCGTAGTGTTGTTCATTTATTGAACTTGGAGGCATTGGTGTGCGAAAATTCCATATGTGGACAGTTGGTAGCTCCTTTGGGCCGTGGTACCAGGCATGACGCACTAATGATCTTGACAAAGCACTATTCTTAATCACGATCTTGTTGGGGACGGTCTTGTAGAATGCCTGTAGTACACAATGAGTTTGACTGTGTACTGTGTGAGTCTCGACGAATTTGACTGTCTAGCACGTGGCCCCGCGGCAGTCGAGTTGACAAGCAGGTTCTTCCGGGATCATTCCCTCTGATTGGTTGTGTTTAGCTCCATGGAGTAGGTTTGTGTCGTGTACATGTGTATTATGAGTCTGCATATTATGTTATTCTGATATATTCTATGAAATGTTATATATGTTGTAATAACATGTTTTGATGACATATCTGTTTGTATTTATCATTTTCTATACTGCCTGATGGTAATGATGACAGATTGTCTCACCTCTTTGTATGTATTTATGTGTTATTATTATTATTATGTACGATAAAGACGGTGAAGAGGATCAACCTCTTAATTTTCCGTGAGAGAAGCAGCAATCCGAGGACCAGCATGAAGGAGGCGAGCCGTTGGATCATCCTTATTGGTTGGCTTGATTGTTTTGTTTTGGTTATGTCTGTACTGTATTTTTTTTTGGGTTTTCTTAGTCTGTTGGACTTGGGCAAGTCTGTTATCTACTCTTTTGTGTCAAACAGTTTATGATCTAAATTTTTTTTTTTTAAACAAAACCATATGGATATTATGGTATGTATGTAATAATGTATTTTATTTCATGTTCTGTTTTTATTTTATTTAGTAATGTTTTCCACAAGAAGAAATGGCCATAGGACGAAGGTTGAAACAATAATGGAAGATGATTGGATTTGTATAGGATGATTATTGATCTTCTTAGAATACATAACTAAAATTTTACAACTCGTGTTGTATTTATTATCAAACGATTTATAACTTGGGAAGGTTTTTATTTTATTTGTCATAAATGTGATGCCCTACATCGGGGTGTTTCATTAGTTGGTATCAGAGCCCAAGTTAAAACGACATGTCTCATGGAAGAGGAACACACTTGAATACGGGACGTGACACCGACACGATGACTGCAGCTATCGAGGCTATCCAAAGCATAGCCGAGGTTATAGTACAACAGAACCGACAAGCAGCCAATTGCCAAGAAATAAATATTGATGCTCATAACCTGTCTGAGTTTCGACGCAATAACCCGCCACAGTTTCGGGGCAAGTTTGATCCGGAGAAGGCTAGTCTATGGATTCAAGAGCTGGAGAAGATATTTGAAGGGATAGGATGTCCCGATGATCGAAAGGTGACTTACACCACATTCATGCTGATGGGTGATGGCGAAAATTGGTGGAAAAGAACTAGAAGGCTACTGCAAGCCAAGGGAAGACCAATCACGTGGGAAGTATTTCTGGAAAAATATTTTCTAGAAAGTGCGCGACATGCCAAAGAAATGAAATTTCTTGGCTTACGTCAAGGTAGCATGTCAGTGAGTGAATATGCTGCAAAATTTGAGAGCTTGTCTAAGTTCTCGAGGCACTTCCAAATCCAACCTGATGAGATTTGGAAATGTCGCAAGTTCGAGGAAGGATTACATCGTATCGGATGTCGCCTTTAGAATTAGTAGAGTTGAAGAAGCAATTGGAGGAACTGTTGGAAAAATAGTTTATACGACCGAGTGTGTCGCCATGGGGAGCTCCGGTGCTGTTAGTGAAAAAGAAAGATGGGACTTCTCATCTTTGTGTGGATTATCGCCAATTGAACAAGGTTACGATAAAGAACAAGTACCCGTTTCCATGGATTGATGATTTAATGGATCAACTGAAGGAGCAGCGGTTTTCTCCAAGATAGATTTGCGATCAGGTTACCATCAAATTCATGTCAAGGTAGAGGATATACCTAAAACAGCTTTCCGAACTCGCTATGGGCATTATGAATATCAAGTGATGCCGTTCGGTGTGACAAATGCTCTTGCAATATTCATGGATTATATGAATAGGATCTTTCATCTATACCTAGATAGATTTGTCGTTGTCTTTATTGATGACATTCTGATCTACTCTCAAAGTCCTGAAGAGCACGCTGAACATCTCAGCATAGTTCTTCAGATCCTAAAAGAAAAGAAGTTGTTTGCAAAGTTGTCAAAGTGCGAATTTTGGTTAGAGGAAGTGCAATTTTTGGGTCACATGATTTCTAAGAATGGAATTGCGGTGGATCCATCAAAGGTGGAAACAATTCTGCAATGGGAAAGGCCCAAGACGGTGACTGAGATTCGGAGCTTTGTTGGATTAGCTGGTTATTATCAGAGGTTTATTGCAGATTTCTCTAAGATAGCAGGTGTAACACCCACAGTAGGGTGCCACATTTATGTTACTTAATTACCAAATTACCCCCAAGTTCATAAAATGTGATGTTGTGATAAAAATACGAGTTATAAATTTTTTTCTTTCTTCTTTGATAACGATAAAATAAACTTAGCGGAAAATATAAATATTATACATCATCACACATAATTTACATCATCATACATTGCAAACGTACTGTCAGGATTATTTATATACAGACCAAGTTCTCAAAGTAATTAAACATAATTTTAACTCACATATTGCCCAAGTCTTACTAAACAGCAGAACACTCAGATGGGTCCTCCTCAGATTCCTCAGCAGGAAGGAATCCAGCACGATGCAAAGCCTTACGGACAGGTGTCCGAGTAGATGACACGATACTTATCTCACTAGGCGTACGGTAGTAGGCTCCCCAGTACTGCCTAATGGATAGTGGAAACTCTAACTGTACATAAATATTGACACTAAAATAGGGGTTCCCTTGATAAAGCCTACTGTAGGTAATGTTCAGGTCCCCTATATAAAATATACACTGACGGTCCAAATGAACATGCCATGCCTCCGGACCTCCGCGAAACTGTAACGTCACGTATCCTAGAAAGCTGGGCATTTCCATCTTCTCAAAACTATGTTTCCTCCACAGAGCCTGCTCTTCTTCACCCTCTAGTTCAAGCCTTGCTCAACGTCTTTACCAAAAATAAATACAGTACAAAATAATATACAAAGAGGTGAGATCACCTATGCCAATACCAACATGGTAGCACAGAGATAATACATACAACATACCATAATTACAAATCAAGCCATCAACATTATTTATCATAACAGGTATAATAAATAATAATTACTATCATGCCATTAACATTATTATTATCATCATCATCCAAGTATTTCTCAACAGAACAATTGTCATAGCTAATATTCCTCAATTAATATCTCATATAGATATAAATTCTTATATTCATGCAAGCGCTCATAGACTCAATTTCCTACTCCATGGAGCTAATGCTCAGTTCGGAGAAGTTGATCAGAAAGATCTGTCTGTACCAACATGCCTCAGACCAAGTGCCACATTTCTCATATGTGTTTGCACATCTAGCATATACACGACGGTCTTTACTAGATCTTGATTAAGAATAGTGTCTCGGTCAGGATCATCAGTGTGTTGCATCAGTCAAACTTATGGGAAGAAGAGCTACCAACCACCCAAGTAAGCAACCCACACCCCGATGCCCCTAAGGTCAACAAGTGACTTACACTACGCATATCGCACCCACTCAAGAGGTGTACGTCTCTCCTAGGAAATAGCCTCATACAGTCCATCGGACCTTTCCAATGCATGTTCAATGCACCAATGCCAATCATAGGCAAAATTCATATACAGTGTCCATACACTAGTTCATGCATATAAAATACACCAATGCCAATCACAGGCAAAATTTATCATCTTCTCATACAGTGTTAATTCGCTGGTTCAATAGTAATCCTACTGTATATTTAATTGCAAAAATCATATTATCGCATTTTCATAGTCGTGCTCCACTTTTGTCGTATTTTTACAATTTTGTAACATTTTCTGTTACGTTTTCAAATCACATATAGATTTTTCAACGTTTTCATCAATCACGTAAAAATATTCCACCATTTTTAAATCACATCGTGATTTTTCAACAATATCTCAATCACATAAAAATATTTAAATGCTTTCCAAATTGCGTAGAAATATTTCAACGTTTTTCAAATTGCGTGGAAATATTTAAACGTTTTTCAAATCGCGATCTTAAAAATCACATTTTTAAGTTACGTAAATCATTTTTCACCATTTTTCAACTTCATAAAATATTTCTCAACTTTCAAAAATTCCTTGTAAAACCTTTTTCAAAGTAATATGATTTCTCACATTATTTTCCACATTTTCTTACTCAAGAAAATCTTTTTCGCAATTTATTCCATAAAATCACCATTTCATGTAATTAAATCAATGTTTCTAACTTTAAAATTTACTAACGCTCTCCAAAACCCAAAGAATGAGTTATACGTTAGAAAATCCCAAGTCACCAACGTATTCTTTATAATTCCAAATCAATTCTAAAAATCAATCATCTTTAAAATAAATTAAGGTTCAAACACTTTCAACCTCTCTTTTCCATTTACATATGAAAATTCCATTTCTCAAGTGATAAAACACTCTGATTCCTTTTCCAAATTCCTTGTATTAAATCAAGTTATATTTCCACTTTGAAAATCACATTGTTCTCACAAAACCAAGGCATTTCAAGTCTTCAAAATCGTGGACATGGCCATTGAAACCATTCTTGTATTTTTCCTTCTAAATCAACTAAGTTCCATTCTTGGTTTTTACACAAACAAAACCATTAAAACTCCTCACCAAAACCATGAACTCAAGTTCTTTGAAAACAAACCATTTGTTTATTTTCCTAACTTTTCTAAACATCTAATTTTACCATTCATGAAAATATTAATTTGTGAACACCTATTTTGAGGTGATAATACCGAAATTCACCATGGTCTTTGAAACCAAAAATAATTTTCTCCATTTCATAATTTCTTTAAACAAATCAATTTCCTTATTCTCAAAAAATTTCAACATAAAACCCTAATTTTTTTAGGGTTAAAACCGTAGCCTCCCCTTGGCCATTGGAGCCAAAATTTCTTGCTTTATCATACATCCATTATAATATATTCAACATATCTTCATCATGCATATCATAAGCATACCATATAAGCAATAAAATCATGCAAAGCATATCAAGCATAGGCAAATAATCAAAGCACATAAACACACACAAATTATTACATGACCATGGATATGAATCCTCACATGGAATCACCATCCATCAAATATAAAATCATCTCTCACCACCATGGTTGGTTGGTGAGATGGATCTCCCTCTTACCTCTTGGAGAACCACAAAAAGCTCCTTGCTTTGTATTTTGAACAAGATCTCCACCAACAAAAGTCTCTTGAACATAAAACAAACACAAAGAAATTAGTATAATATGCTTGAATAAGAGGAACCATGGATCAAACAAGGTTTAGAACATGAAAAAGAAGAGAAGAAATGAAGTTTTCCATAACTTCACCTTAAGAACCCTAGAACTTGCTCTTGGAAAAACTCCTTGAAGATGGAAAATTTAGAGCTTGGTGTAAACTACAAAGGTTCTTGAATTGAAGTAAGGATTCAAGAAGTATGGTTGTATAAAATTTTTGAGTGATGGAAGGTGGTGTGGGAGTGCTTGGCCGTGAGCTTAGAGAAGGAGAGAAATGGAGAGAAATTTTGATAACTTTGTTTCTTGAAATGTTCAACAAAGACCAAGGTGATCAATAATGACTAAAGGTGATCAATTATGGTCTTCCAATATTACTTTAGCTTCTAATATAGCACCAAAACCGTCCCTCCCTCCATGCACTCTTCAAAATGCAACAAATCTCCTAGCCTCCATTTTAGGCAATCTTAACCATTGATTAGATCAATGGTTAGGATTAATATAGGTTTTAGGTTTAGGCTTTAGATAGAAGACTTAATTTAGGCCATTGGATCTTTCCTCCTTGAAATCCTAGCCATTAGATGTGTCTCCAAAATGAAGGGTCAAGATTACTCCTTCAAACTTTACATCCAAGGGCTATAAATGGTCCTAGCCACTTTATAAGACTAAATTTCAACCGTTGATTAAATCAAGATCAAGTCTCCACCGTTGATTACATCAATGGTGGATATCCAAGCCACTGATGTTGACTACACAGTACAATATTTATTTTTGTATCTGCTGTTACCCTTTGAATAATATTTTTACTGTATTTTTATCACCCGATAATTAAATATAGTGCAAAACACAGTAAAAGAAAATTTTTGAAACTATTTTCGGATTCAGGTTTAGTAAGATCCCCCGTCTCCATCTCAACAGTACGAATTTTCTTGGCTACAGAAAAATTTTTACCTTTCTGGACCTACGTGGGGCCCACATACGACCTCTCTGGGCCCACAGACGACCTACATATAACACTAAAATAAACAGAGTAAGATAAAAATTTTATAATCACACATAAAATCACAAAAATTAGAAAATGCACAAATATCAAATCAGATTACGTAAAATAATTAAGACTTTTCAGTAATAATTAAATTACGTAAGATTTTCCCTGGCCCGAATATTATTATTTTCTTGACACGGAGTAAATCACACAAAACGATCAAATGTACTGACAGAATATTCAAAATAATTTTACAGCGCACAGAAATCACTAAACAGTAGAATTCTGTTACTGTCAAAATTACTGTCTTATATTTAGGAAGTTTGGGGTGTTACAATACTCTCCCTCTAAAAAGAAGTTTCGTCCTCGAAACTTGATAAACTTGACTTCACATCCTCAGAATAAATACAGATATTGTTCCTTTATCTTTTCTTCTAGTTCCCATGTAGCTTCACCACTTACATCATTCCAAATGATTTTAACCAATGAAATTTCCTTACCTCGAAGTTACTTTCTTCTTCGATCCTCAATCTTGACTGGAAACGTTTCATAAGTTAAGTTCTCCTTCAGCTGTACTGTGTCTGGCTCGATAACATGGGTAGGATTAGGAATATATTTCCGTAATTGTGATACGTGAAATACATTATGAAGATTTGATAATAATGATGGTAATGCAATCTGATAAGCTACTGAACCTACCCGACAGAGTATCTGATACGCCCTGATAAACTTTGGAGTGAGCTTCTTGGACTTAAGCACTCGTCCAACTCCAGTCATAGGTGTCACTCGCAGAAATACATGGTCACCTTCTTCAAACTCAAGTGATTTTCTTCTTTTATCAGCATAACTCTTTTGCCGAGTTTGAGTCATTCTCATCTTGTCTTGTATCATCTTCACTTTCTCAGTTGTCTGTTGAACAATCTCTGGTCCTAACACAACACTTTTACCGTCTTGATACTAACACAATGGTGTTCTACATCGCCTCCCATACAATGCCTCATAGGGTGCCATCCCTATGCTTGACTGAAAACTGTTGTTGTATGTGAACTCTATCAATGGTAAGAACTCATTCCAACCTCCACTTTCTTCCAGAACACATGCTCTCAACAAGCCCTCTAACGACTGAATTGTTCTTTCTTACTGACCATCAGTCTGTGGATGGTAAGCAGAACTCAAACGTAGCTTTGTTCCCATCGCTTCTTGCAAACTATTCTAAAATCTTGACATAAACCTCGGATCTCGATTCGAAATAATACTGGATGGTACACCATGAAGTCTAACAATTTCACTGATGTGCACTTGGGCCAACTTCTCCATTGAGTACTTAATATTAATTGGTAAAAAGTGAGCCGACTTAGTAAGCCGATCAACAATTACCCAAATAGAATCATGACCTTTCCGAGTCCTTGGTAGTCCTGTCACAAAATCCATTGCTATGTCATCCTATTTCCATTCAGGTATAGGCAAAGGTTGTAACATTCCCGAAGGCCTTTAATGTTCCACCTTAGCCTTCTAACAAACCAAATAGGATGATACATACTCAACGACATCTTTCTTCATTCCTTGCTACCAATATAATTGTTTTAAATCCTGGTACATCTTTGTGGCTCCTGGATGCATACTCAACTTACTCCTGTGAGCTTCATCCAAAATCAATTTCCTAAGATTTGGATCATTAGGCACACAAACTCTTCCTTTAAACTTTAAAATTCCATTAGCACCTTCGCTAAATTCCAACATCGCTCCTTGGCTCTTTGCTTCTTTTGCTTCTTGCAAGTACTGGTCACTGTTCTGTCCATCTCGTATTCTATCCATCAAATCATTTTAAATGGTGATCATGTTTAAACGCATTTTGCCCGGCGTCAGTTTCACAGACAAATGCATATCCCGAAATTCTTCTATCAGTTCCTTCTCCTTAATCATCATAACAGAAGCACTAAGCATTTTCCTACTCAACGCATTTGCTACGACATTCGCCTTTCCGGGATGATATTGTAACTGAAAGTCATAATCCTTCAGAAACTCTAACCAATGCCTTTGTCTCATGTTCAACTCTTTCTGGTCAAACAAATACTTCAAACTTTTATGATCACTAAAAATAGTGAACGTTGCTCTATAGAGAAAATGTCTCCACACTTTCAATGCAAACACCACAGCTGCCAACTCCAAGTCATGAGTCAGATAATTCCTCTCATGATTTTTCAACTGTCTTGAAGCATAAGCCACCACTTTACGATTCTGCATAAGTACACAACCCAATCCTTGATACAAAGTATCATAATATACATCAAAAGGTTCATTTGGATCAGGTAGAATCAATACTGGTGAAGTAGTCAATTGTCTTTTTAACTCTTAAAAACTTTCTTCGCATGCATCAGTCCACACGAACGGTTGATTCTTCCGTGTAAGTTGAGTAAGAGGTCCTGCTATCTTCGAAAACCCCTCAACGAACCGTTTATAGTAACTAGCTAATCCGACAAAACTACGGATTTCTGTTATAGTCTTCGATTTTTCCCATTCCAAAACTGTCCCCACTTTTGAGGCATCAACTTCAATTCTTTCCTCCGATATAACATGTCCCAAAAATTGAACTTCGCTTAACCAAAATTCACATTTAGACAACTTGGCATACAACTTATTCTCCTTCAAAATCTGGAGAACCACTCTGAGATGTTCAGCATATTCCTCCTGACTTCGAGAATAAATCAAAATATCATCTATAAAGACAACAACAAACTTATCCAAGTACGAACGAAAAATTCTGTTAATAAAGTCCATGAATATGGCAGGTGCATTCGTCACACCAAACGACATCACTAGATATTCATAAAGCCCATAACGTGTCTGAAATGCAGTTTTGGGAATATCCTCCACTTTCACACGAATCTGGTGATACCCAAATCGTAAATCAATCTTGGAAAATATTGCGGCTCCTCGCAATTGATCCATCAGATCATCTATCCTTGGAAGTGGATATTTATTCTTAATCGTAATCTTGTTCAATTGTCGGTAATCTACACATAAACGAGATGTTCCATCCTTCTTCTTTACCAACAATACTGGAGCTCCCCATGGTGACACACTAGGTCTCACAAATTGCTTCTCCAATAAATCCTCCAGCTGTTTCTTAAGCTCTGCCAACTCTACTGGCGACATCCGATAGGGCGCAATAGATATAGGTCCAGCTCCAGGTACTAAATCAATAGTAAACTCAATTTCTCTTTATGGCGGTAGTCTAGGTATATCTTCAGGAAATACCTCAGGAAATTCATTGACCACAAAAATATCCTTCAAGACATCTTCACATTGAACCTCCAAAGAAGACAACAATAGATACCCATGATCTTCTTCCTTCAGACAACCTTCTACTTGAGTTGCCATTAGGAATCTAGGATCTTTAGCCTTAGGAAATACTAATGTCTTATTCGAACAATCAATTAGGATATGGTTAGAAGATAACTAATTCACTCCTAAGATTATATTAATCTTGGAAAGAGGCAAACAAATCAAATCCACATGAAAGATTCTATCCCTAACACATACAGGGCAATTCAAACATACTTTTGTAGTTATCACAGGCTTATCAGTAGGAGTAGCAACACTCAAATCATATGGCAATGTAGTCACAGTCAATCCCAAACGCTCCACACAATCACATGCAATAAAAGAATGTGTTGCTCCTGAATCATAGAGTACGGTTAAAGGATTACCTTCAATAGCACACTCCTCCATGATTAAGTCCTCAGATTTCGCGGCTTCTTCCCCGCTCATAGTATACACTCGACCACCCGCCTGTGGCCTTGCAGTACGAACATTTCCCACAGAAGGTTCCTTCTTAATCTGATCACAATCCCTGGATAAATGTCCAGGTTTCCCACATCTAAAACAAACAATTCCTTTATGCTGACAATCCTTGGTCAGATGGTTCTTCCCACACTTGAAACAGCTATACGTAGGAGTTCCAACTTGACTTGCCTTACTGCCACCAGAACTTCCCCTAACAAATTGCTGCCGGTTCTGATTTCCTGTCGGTTTTGCATACGATTTCTGTTGAAAATGGTTTCCTCCACTGTTCTTTCCTCTTTGGAATCTTATAGGTCCAAAGTTCTTATTTCTGGCCGCCCATTAAAGATCAATCTCCTCAACCTTACGACACTTATCCAACAATTCTGGAAACTGCTCAATTCCCAGGGTTGCTACAGCTCGCTTAATGTCAAGCTTCAATCCTTCCTCAAATTTCCTACACTTCCAATCCTCATCTGGGTGTATTTGGAAATACCTCAAAAACTTAGATAAGCTCTCGAACTTTGCTGCATACTCACTGACAGACATCACCCCTTGTCTCAGACTAAGAAATTCGATCTCCTTAGCATGACGCACACTTGCTGGAAAATACTTCGCCAAAAACTTCTGTCTAAAGAGCTGCCATGTCACAACTCTTCCTTCAGCTTCTAACAATCTTCGGGCTCCTGCCCACCAGTTTTCACCATCTCCGACTAACATAAAAGTTGCAAAAGTTAGCTTGCGTTCATCAGTACATCCTATACCTTCAAATATTTTCTCTAACTCCTTGATCCATAAATCAACTTTGTCTGGATCAAATTCTCCCCGAAACTTCGGTTGATTGTTCTTATGGAATTCAGACAAACTGTGAGCATCCTCAGTTACCCTTTGATTTTGTTGTGCAACGACATCAGCCATCCGTTGCATCGCTGCTACAACTGCAGCTATGTTCTGGTTATGATTACCAGCATTTTCCATTCCAGTTCTAGGATTGACACGTCCTCGTCCTCTTCCAGCCATTACTTTCTCTACTCAAACTGGACAGCACAAAGAAAGCAAGGTCAATCTTCAAACAATATTGTTTCTTTTTAGAAAACAATAACAGAGAATCATACAACACAAACAAAACAGACCTAACCACAAACCCATAAGACTCTAACTTGTGCTTAGATACCAACTAATGTAATACCCACCGTAGGGTGCCACATTTATGTTACTTAATTATCAAATTACCCCCAAGTTCATAAAATGTGATGTTGTGATAAAAATACGAGTTGTAAATTTTTTTCTTTCTTTTTTGATAACGATAAAATAAACTTAGCAGAAAATATAAATATTATACATCATCACACATAATTTACATCATCATATATTATAAACGTACTGTCAGGATTATTTATATACAGACCAAGTTCTCAAAGTAATTAAACATAATTTAAACTCACATATTGCCTAAGTCTTACTAAACAGCAGAACCCTCAGATGGGTCCTCCTTAGATTCCTCAGCAGGAAGGAATCCAACATGATGCGAAGCCCTATGGACAGGTGTCTGAGCAGACGACATGATACTTATCTCACTAGGCGTACGGTAGCAGTACTGCCTAATGGATAGTGGAAACTCTAACTGTACATAAATATTGACACTAAAATAGGGGTTCCCTTGATAAAGCCTACTGTAGGTAATGTTCAGGTTCCCTATATAAAATATACACTGACGATCCAAATGAACATGCCATGCCTCCGGACCTCCGCAAAACTGTAACGTCACGTATCCTAGAAAGCTGGGCATTTCCATCTTCTCAAAACTCTGTTTCCTTCACAGGAGCCTGCTCTTCTTCACCCTCTGGTTCAATGCCTTGCTCAACGTCTTTACCAAAAATAAATACAGTACAAAATAATATACAAAGAGGTGAGATTACCTACGCCAATACCAACATAGTAGCACAGAGATAATACATACAGCATACCATAATTACAAATGAAGCTATCAACATTATTTATCATAACAGATATAATAAATAATAATTACTATCATACCATTAACATTATTATCATCATCATCATCCAAGTATTTCTCAACAGAACAATTGTCATAGCCAATATTCCTCAATTAATATCTCATACAGATATAAACGCTCATATTCATGCATGCGCTCATAGACTCAATTTCCTACTCCATGGAGCTAATACTCAGTTCGGAGAAGTTGATCAGAAAGATCTGTCTGTACCAACATGTCTCAGACCAAGTGTCATATTTCTCATATGTGTTTGCACATCTAGCATATACACGACAGTCTTTACTAGATCTTGATTAAGAATAGTGTCTCGGTCAGGATCATCAATGTGTTGCATCGATCAAACTTGTGGGAAGAAGAGCTACCAACCACCCATGTAAGCTGTAACACCCCTTTGGAGGATGTCACACATAAAAGAAAATAAAAGAAATAGAAATAAAATCTACCCAAGTTGTGAAATATTTGTTAAATATTATTACGGGTTGTAAAAATAATTCCTGATAGACAGAAATATGATATAAAAAGATAATGCGGAAAATACGAAATAAAAAAAAAAAATCATCACTTGATAATATACATATGGTTAAGTTATAAGTTGTACAAATAATTTACAACTAAGACTACAAATATTTAAACAAAAACAAGAAAAGAAAGCAATAAAAGAGTTAATATATACGAGACATACGCTTGTGACGCGCCCAAAAAAAAACATCATGGTTATCTAATCCTCGATGGATCACTTTTATCACGGCTATGAAAATGATCATCGGGGGGATAAATATCCCGGATGCCTCGACACACGGCGATAACGGGATCGCGCGGTCGATACGATGCTTATCTCACTAGGCTCGGGGTTTTCGGCACCCCAATAACGCCTAATGGATAAGGGCAACTCTAAGTGCGAGAAATAACGTCGTCGTCATGACGGGCTCATCATCAAAACGATGACGTAGGATCACGGTCACACGTCCCGCATACGTCACGAGTCACGGTCTCCTCGTAGATGCCAAGCCGAGCACCTCCATGAAATACCAGCTCTATGAATCCCAAAAATCCTCGGCGTCGCCATCCTCACAATCAATCCAGAGGATATGGATGATCGGATGGTTCTTGATCGTCAAATCGGTCGTTCTTTGCCGATCTTCCTCCTCTTCGGGTACACGATCTCAAGAGGCTGTTCCTCTTCCTCGAAGTCTTTACCGCGTAAAATAAATAAACAGAAAATACATATAACAAAGAGGTAAGACAACATAAAATCATCACAACATGGCCAATAAAAAGATGACAAACAATATATACATACGAGTTCATGCAATACATAAAGCTTTAACAATTATAATAATTAATTGTAGTAAAATTTAAGTACCATCACAATATGTCACTTCACGATAAAACCTCACAGATAAAATAAGAATTATAAATAAACAAACAAGATATAATAATCAATAATAACAGTAACCAGATAAAATAAATAAATAAAATACAGATAAAAATAAATAGATAAGATGGAAACAAATAGATATAGAGATAAATAATATAACAAAATCCTACTCCATGGAGCTAAAAAAAACACAAGTATCAGAGAGAGGAATGATTCGCAAAACCTAATAGTACCACGGCTGCCCCACCAACTATTGCGCTGTCACACGTTGCGTCTATAGCCCCACGACACAAGAATCCATCAATCCAGGCGTGGTGTAGTTCACGGTCTCACGTTGTGGCACTACAGGCAAATGTACTACTAGATTTCACTAATCTCGATTAAATATAGTGTATGTCGAGTACCATAGTGTGCTATCGGTTTACCACGGCCCAGCGGAGCGACCAACTGTCCACATGTGGGATCCCGTACACTAAAGTCTCCAAGTTCATTAGAACAATGAACCACACTACGTTTATCGCATCGACAACACGTTGTGATTCGTCTCAAATCAACAAATCCACCAAATATATGGCACACATAACGAGATAGATGGAAAGCCATATGGGGTTCACATTTTCCGACAAAGAAAATAGATTTTCAAAAAGCACATGCGGGTTCACATTTTCCCGAAAAGATAAAATAAATTTTCAAAAGCCTGTACGGGTTCACATTTTCCCGACAGCAAATAGATTTTCAAAAAGCCTGTACGGATTCACATTTTCCCGACAGCATAAAATAATATAGTAACGGTCAATCGCGTAGAAATTTTATCGCATTTTCATAATTCCGTCGTTTTTACAAACGTTTAAAAATCGGGTAAAGATATTTTTCTGTTTTTAAAATCGCGTAGCATTTTTAATACGTTTTCTCAATCGCGTAGGATTTTTAAATCATTTTCTTATTCGAATGCCCTTAAAATTACTGTTTAAACAGATAGAAATAGTACTTAGTACATTTAAACTACGTAGAATAATTTTTCATACCGCATACTGTCATTAGGATATTTTGACTATTCTATAGGTTCATTTTTACTAAAAATTGACAGCATTTTGTTTATAAACTTATAATAATGGTTTTCTAAATTTTCCATAAAATTTTCTATTTACCTAATTTTTTATCCATAACATTTAATTCTCTTTTGAAATCTCTAACATGCTTCAAAACCTAAAGTGAGCTATATGTTAGAAAATTTCTCAAAATTTCTGTATTTTACTTCCTAATGATAAAATCACTAGTTTTAATCCTTTAACTTAATTCTACTCAATTTGTTTCTTCAAAAATCATTATAGAAAATTTCTTGTTAACTTGTATTGTCTCTTTTTGATTGAAAAAGGTTTGAAATCAATTTTTAGAAATCATAATTACCTATAGTGGCATGTTGGCGAATTTTGTTAAAACTTTTTCATTTGATTTCTAAATCATGTCAAAGGTATTATCTTATCTAAATTCATTAAATCATGTTATAAAGTAATGATTTTGAATCAAATAAATCTTATAGGCGTGTTGGCCCAAAATGTACTAAATCTTTACCATTTGATTTATAAATTCCTTTTCTTTGATCAAAACCATTTAAAACCTTCTTATTTCTCCTAATCAATTAAGTTGCACTTTAGGAAAAATGAAGAGAACATTTTGGTCCTCACATTTTGGCATTGCCGTGAGCTAAGGAATGTGTTCTTTGGAACACTCATGCAAATTACACATGTTATTCACATCCTAAACCTTATCATACAATTCTAACACATGCATTTATATCTCTAACACATGCAAAATATTTCTAACACATGCAAAATATTTCTAACACATAAAACCTAATTTAAAGCTTATAGACATACAATCAAAAGCTATTAGACATGCAAAATTATTACAATTACCAAATAAGAAAGCTACTAACACATAACACTTAAGCTACTAGCAACCACAAAAATTAACAAATACACATCAATAAACACACCACAACCGAATCCTTATGGATTCTACAAACAATCCATCTTCTTACCACCATCAAGGGATGATAAGAATTGTCTTCCTCTTACCTTAAATGAAGACAAAAAGCTTGCTTTCTCACCTCCTAGGTCACGGTTTTTACTCCACCAAACACCTAAAAATCTCAAACAAAACCTACATGTTACTAACCATGAAAAAGAAGCTAAACCATGGAAAAATCATGGCTTAGAACTTTGAAAAAGAATAGAGAAAAGAAAAGCATGAAATTTCACCTTCTAGGTAAAACTTTCAAGGTTGGTTTCAAGCCCTAGATGGAAGAATTTGAAGAAACTTCCAACTACAAAGGTTCTTAAAATGGTGTTTAGGTTAAGGAAACTTGGTTAGAAAAATTTTTGGATGGTTGGAGTGTTAGGAAACTAGCTTGGCGAATATGGTGAAGAAAAAATGGACAACAATGGTGGCTAGGGTTTTGAAGAGAGAGAAGAGAGAAAAGTGATGAAGATGGAAGGTGATTTTTGGCTTTCTCTCTCCAAATGGCCGTAGCCTTCATGTGTAAGGATGTGCATGGATTTGGCTTCATCCAAGCCATTGAACACATCAAAGGTCAAGATCAAATCTTGCTTAACAAGCTTTAATTCTATTGGTTGCTCATGGTGACTCACCTTGCTTAGTCACATGTAATAAATTCTCTTCATTTCAGTCGAAATAATAAAAGTCGACTATTATTTTCTTTCTGAAAGTTCTACGACACGGTGATTAATTAAAAGCTACCGATCTAACCGTTCGACTAATTGTGGGTCATAAAAATATTTCCTAGGGTCCATCTTTGTCACTAAATTATATTGATGATAAAATAATATTATAATAATATAAAATTATTTTATTTGACAATCGATTAAATCCTAAAAATTAAAAGATTATTTTTAGTCTCATTCAGAATCGGGTTAAGTAAGATCCCCCAATTCTAAATAATAAAATAAGATTTCCCTTAGATTCAATTGTGGGCCCAACGGGTTGCAAAATATTATTTTCCTGCCTCGGAGCAAATCACACAAAAAGTCCATATAAAATCATAGGCATGTATTTTCGGGCATTAATAAATAGATGCTTGCTAAGGGGGCTACTACATACGTTACAACATAACCCTAGTCGCACCTAGAAAGTGAGTGAGAGATAGTGAAAAGTTCAAGAAGAAAACAATTAAAAATTTACAGACAAAAACAGTAAAAACAATTTAAAACTCACATATTGCCCAAGTCGTTCGGGACGTAACGGTCATTTTCCCCTACGTTTTTTCCCTTACAACGTAGGTAATCGTCCAAAACGTTCAAATAAAATATCCAAAATAGCGGTATTATTTAGTAATGTATATCTTTCGAGAAAAATTAATACGTATCCTAGAAAGCTCGGGCATTTCCAAAAATTTTTTCATTTTTATCGTTCTCGAAACAAATTACGTAAAAATATCAAATAAAATTTGAGCAGGTATTATCGTAATTGTTTTCATACGTAAAATCGAGAACGAGAAAAATAGGGACATCATGCGGTCATTCATACAAAAGCATGAAAAAAGTCAAAACAAGATTAATATGTCATACGGCATTCATGAATATTTTCTAAAAATTGGGGCGTTACATAAGCAACCCACACCCCGATGCCCCCATGGTCAACAAGTGACTTACACTACGCATATCGCATCCACTCAAGAGGTTACGTACGCATATCGCACCGTCTCTCTCTAGGCAAATGGCCTCATACAGTCCATCGGACCTTTCCAATGCATGTTCAATGCACCAATGCCAATCATAGGCAAAATTCATATACAGTGTCCATACACTAGTTCATGCATATAAAATACACCAATGCCAATCACAGGCAAAATTTATCATCTTCTCATACAGTGTTAATCTGTTGGTTCAATAGTAATCCTACTGTATATTTAATTGCAAAAATCATATTATCGCATTTTCATAGTCGTGCTCCACTTTTGTCGTATTTTTACAATTTTGTAACATTTTCTGTTACGTTTTCAAATCACATATAGATTTTTCAACGTTTTCATCAATCACGTAAAAATATTCCACCATTTTTAAATCACATCGTGATTTTTCAACAATATCTCAATCACATAAAAATATTTAAATGCTTTCCAAATTGCGTAGAAATATTTCAACATTTTTCAAATTGCGTGGAAATATTTAAACATTTTTCAAATCGCGTATCTTAAAAATCACGTTTTTAAGTTATGTAAATCATTTTTCACCATTTTTCAACTTCATAAAATATTTCTCAACTTTCAAAAATTCCTTGTAAAACCTTTTTCAAAGTAATATGATTTCTCACATTATTTTCCACATTTTCTTACTCAAGAAAATCTTTTTCGCAATTTATTCCATTAAATCACCATTTCATGTAATTAAATCAATGTTTCTAACTTTAAAATTTACTAACGCTCTCCAAAACCCAAAGAATGAGTTATACGTTAGAAAATCCCAAGTCACCAACGTATTCTTTATAATTCCAAATCAATTCTAAAAATCAATCCTCTTTAAAATAAATTGAGGTTCAAACACTTTCAACCTCTCTTTTCCATTTACATATGAAAATTCCATTTCTCAAGTGATAAAACACTCTGATTCCCTTTCCAAATTCCTTGTATTAAATCAAGTTATATTTCCACTTTGAAAATCACTTTGTTCTCACAAAACCAAGGCATTTCAAGTCTTCAAAATCGTGGACATGGCCATTGAAACCATTCTTATATTTTTCCTTCTAAATCAACTAAGTTCCATTCTTGGTTTTTACACAAACAAAACAATTAAAACTCCTCACCAAAACCGTGAACACAAGTTCTTTGAAAACAAACCATTTGTTTATTTTCCTAGCTTTTCTAAACATCTAATTTTACCATTCATGAAAATATTAATTTGTGAACACCTATTTTGAGGTGATAAAGCCAAAATTCACCATGGTCTTTGAAACCAAAAATAATTTTCTCCACTTCATAATTTCTTTAAACAAATCAATTTCCCTATTCTCGAAAAATTTCAACATAAAACCCTAATTTTTTTGGGGTCAAAACCGTAGCCTCCCCTTGGCCATTGGAGCCAAAATTTCTTGCTTTATCATACATCCATCATAATATATTCAACATATCTTCATCATGCAAATCATAAGCATACCATATCATAAGCATACCATATAAGCAATAAAATCATGCAAAGCATATCAAGCATAGGCAAATAATCAAAGCACATAAACACACATAAATTATTACATGACCATGGATATGAATCCTCACATGGATTCACCATCCATCAAATATAAAACCATCTCTCACCACCATGCTTAGTTGGTGAGATGGATCTCCCTCTTACCTCTTAGAGAACCACAAAAAGCTCCTTGCTTTGTATTTTGAACAAGATCTCCACCAACAAAAGTCTCTTGAACATAAAACAAACACAAAGAAATTAGTATATTATGCTTGAATAAGAGGAACCATGGATCAAATATGGTTTAGAACGTGAAAAAGAAGAGAAGAAATGATGTTTTCCATAACTTCACCTTAAGAACCCTATAACTTGCTCTTGGAAAAACTCCTTGAAGATAGAAAATTTAGAGCTTGGTGTAAACTACAAAGGTTCTTGAATTGAAGTAAGGATTCAAGAAGTATGGTTGTATAAAATTTTTGAGTGATGGAAGGTGGTGTGGGAGTGCTTGGCTGTGAGCTTAGAGAAGGAGAGAAATGGAGAGAAATTTTGATAACTTTGTTTCTTGAAAATGTTCAACAAAGACCAAGGTGATCAATAATGACTAAAGGTGATCAATTATGGTCTTCCAATATTACTTTAACTTCTAATGCAACACCAAAACTGTCCCCCCCCCCTCCATGCCCTTTTCAAAATGCAACAAATCTCCTAGCCTCCATTTTAGGCAATCTTAACCATTGATTAGATCAATGGTTAGGATTAATATAGGTTTTAGGTTTAGGCTTTAGATAGAAGACTTTATTTTGGCCATTGGATCTTTTCTCCTTGAAATCCTAGCCATTAGATGTGTCTCCAAAATGAAGGGTCAAGATTACTCCTTCAAACTTTACATCCAAGGGCTATAAATGGTCCTAGCCATTTTATAAGACTAAATCTCAACCGTTGATTAAATCAAGATCAAGTCTCCACCGTTGATTACATCAATGGTGGATATCCAAGCCACTGATGTTGACTACACAGTACAATATTTATTTTTGTATCTGCTATTACCCTTCGAATAATTTTTTTATTGTATTTTTATCACCTAATAATTAAATACAGTGCAAAATACAGTAAAAGAAAATTTTTAAAACTGTTTCCGGATTCAGGTTTAGTAAGATCCCCCGTCTCCGTCTCAATAGTATGAATTTTCCTGGCTACAGAAAAATTTTTACCTTTCTAGACCCACGTGGGGCCCACATACGACCTCCCTGGGCCCACAGACGGCCCACGGATAACACTAAAATAAACAGAGTAAGATAAAAATTTTATAATCACACGCAAAATCACCAAAATTAGAAAATGCACAAATATCAAATCAGATTACGTGAAATAATTAAGACTTTTCAGTAATAATTAAATTACGTAAGATTTTCCCTGGCCCAAAAATTATTATTTTCTTGACACAGTAACACCCCTCTCAGGGTATCACATTTTACGACTCCCAACTGATAATCTGTATAGATGTTCATAAATAAGGTTTGAGTTATAAAATATGGGTTTTAAAATTTCTTTTCATCAAAGACGGAAACATAAACTTACTGAGATCCAAAAGTATTACTGAAAATATATTTTATATGCAATATTGACACCAATTAATATGTAACAATTTAAAGAGAAATATAAAACTAACAGACTCTCTTTTTAATAGTAGTAAACCCTATGACGGGTCCTACTTAATAGCACGGTACAACACTAACGAGAAAACTTAGCATACTTATTCCTTCTTGTATCCATCTTGATGCATCAGACATTTGTTCCTTGTCAACATTGCACGCTATCAAATCTGGAATGGTCATTCTCTGATGTTGTCTCTGATCTTAGAGTATTTATCTCCCGTATGTCTAAGACAACTCGTTCCATCTACTATTCAATTTTAATAATACAAACACAGCAAAACAATATAACAAAGAGGTGAGATCACCTACGCCAGTACCAACATGGCAGCATAGAGATAACACAAACAGCATATCATACAGATATGTCATACCATAACATTAATCAACTATCATCATCCAATTATTTATCAGCTCAAATATCATTCAATATTCACGATGATGTCCTCAACAATATCCAAATATTCACCAATTCAAATAATACGATAATAACAATAATGGCATCAACATTATTTATCATCATCATCATCCAGTATTTCTCAACAGAACAATTGTCATAGCCAATATTCCTCAATTAATATATATCGCATAGATATAAATGCTTAGTTTCATGCATGCGCACATAAACTCAATGTCCTACTCCATGGAGCTAATACTCAGTTCGGAGAAGTCGATCCGAAAGATCTGTCTGTACCAAAATGCCTCAGACCAAGTGCTATAATCCTCATTTTGATTTTTACACATCTAGCATATACACGACAGTCTTTACAAGATCATGATTAAGAATAGTGTCTCGGTCAGGATCATCGGTGCATTGCATCGGTCTAACCTACGGGAAGAAGCGCGACCAACCACCCATGTAAGCAACCCGCACCCCAATGCCCCCAAGGTCAACAAGTGACTTACACTACGCATATCGCACCCACTCAAGAGGTGTACGTCTCTCCTAGGCAAATAGCCTCATACAGTCCCTCGGATCTTTCCAATGCATGTTCAATGCATCAATGCCAATCTTAGGCAAAAATTCATCATTTTCTCATATAGTGTTCATACACTAGTTCATGCATATAAAATGCACCAATGCCACTCACAGGCAAAATTCACCATTTCCAATGCATGTTTAATGCACCAATGCCAATCACAGGCAAAATTCACAATTTCATATTCAGGGCCCACACATTAGCCCATTCTCAGTTTAATTTCATAATCTCATAATTAGGGTCCACATACTGGCCCAACAGTAATCATACTGTATTTTCAATAGCGAAATCATATTATTGCGTTTTCATAGTCATAAAATACTTTTGTCGTGTTTTCAAAATTGCGTAACATTTCTATTACGTTTTCAAATCACATATAGATTTTCCACCATTTTCACAATCGCATAACTTAAAAATCATTCTTTTAAGTCGCGTAAACCATTTTCCATCATTTTCAAAATATTTAAACGTTTTCCAAATCGCGTAGAAATATTTCAACGTATTTCAAATCGCGTAGCTTAAAAATCACGTGTTTAAGATACGTAAAACATTTTTCACCGTTTTACAACCCTATAAAATATTCCTCAATATTCCAAACATTATTTTGGACTTTCAAACAAATCAATATCATTTCTAACATCATTTTTCCATTACGAAAAATATTTCTCAATCTTCAAAAATTCGATTTCAACCTTTTTCAAAATAATATGACTTCGTACTTTATTTTCCACATTTTCTTGCACAAGAAAATCCTTTTCACAATAATTCCACAAGTTCACAATTCCATTGAATTAAATCAATGTTTCTAACTTTAAAATTACTAAAGCTTTCCAAAACCCAAAGGATGAGTTACACGTTAGCAAATATCAAATCACTATTATATTCTCCATTTTTCTTAAATCAATTCTAAAATCAATTCTCTTCAAAATAAATTGAGGTGTGTTTGAACCTCTCTTTTCCATTTACATACTGAAATTCATTTCTCAAGTGACAAAATACTCTGATTCCCTTTCTGAATTCCTTGTACTAATTCAAATTACATTTCCACTTGGAAAACTACTTTGTTTCATAAAACCAAGACATTCACAAGCCTTCAAAACCGTGGTACATGGTCATTGAAACCATCAAATATTTTTCCTTCTAAATTGATATGGTTTTACACAAACAAAACCATTAAAAATTCTTTAACAAAAACCGTGAATACTTGGTCTTTGAAATCAAATCATTTGTTCATTTTCATTTTTCTCTTTCTTAGCAAATCCTTAAAATCAACATTGCTATTTTCATTTAAAACTCACGTTTTGTAAAACATTTAGAAACTTTTTACACAAAATAAATTAATAAAAATCCTTCTAAAACTGTGTTCATGTACTCTTTAAAAAAATAAACTCTTTGTTTATTTTCCTTATTTTTCTAAATATCCATTTTCATCATTCATGAAAATATTAATTTGTGACACCTATCTTGAGGTGTCTTGGCCAAAATTCACCATGTTCTAGGGATCAAAAAATTAATCCCCTTGTTCTTGAAAAATTTCAACATAAACTCTAATCATGGGTATCAAAACCGTGACCCTCTTCCTTTGGCCATTGGAGCCAAAAATTGATTTCCTTTCCACCATCACATCATGGCATACATATACATAATTTCAACATATTCTCATCATGCATATTATAAGCATACCATATTATCATCATGCATGTTATAAGCATACCATATAAGCCATAAAACCATGCAAAGCATATCAAGCATAGGCAAATAATCCAAAGCTCATAAACAACATAAACACCCACAAATTATTACATGACCATGGACATGAATCCTCACATGGATTCACCATCCATCAAATATAAAACCATCTCCCACCACCATACTTGGTTGGTGAGATGAATCTCCCTCTTACCTCTTGAAGATCCTCAAAAGCTCCTTGTTTTGCTTCTTTTTCCAAGTCCTTCATCACCAAAAGTTTCTTAAATACACAACAAAACACAAGTTTATTAGTATATTAAGTTTGAACTAGGGGAACCATGGATCAAACATGGCTTAGAACCTTGAAAATCAAAAGAAAAGTGAAGATTAACAAACTTCACCAATAAAGCTTCAATCTTTAGCTTGAAGAACAAGGTTGAAGATGAATGATTTAGAGAAAGTCTCCAACATAAAAGTTGCTTAGAATATTGACGAGCGCCGAACTCAGTCAAAATTATAACCGAAGTTATTACCTAAACTTGTAGTATAGTGAACAACACCGGATCGTCTCCTCAAGGATCGTAGATGCAATTTGATCAAATCAAGTGAAAGTTAGAAAAAAGGGGTTTTGATGGTTCAAGGATCGCGATGTGGGATTTAAAGAGAAATAACAATTAAAAGAACGATCATTCAAATCTATCCGAGATTGGGTGGATTCAATCATAGACCTTTTAACAACACCTGAAATACATTTGAATGGTTAACTTGGATCTAACCGAGATCTCTGCATCGATCCGAATTCATACTAGACAATCGTCCGAATTCAATTGACAAGTGATAAACACAAATCTGCAATCGCACCATTCATGTAAATATATGTCAATTTAAGCACCGAATTCAATTAACTTAGGCACAAATCAGTAACCTAACCTCTTCAATTACGTGATTAGTTTAGATCAATCAGTTCTAAGTTTCATCACAAATCTCAATCTTCAGTTCATCACAATACTTAATCTTAAACCAAGATCAAATCGGATCAAACATAAATAGAATCACCATTCATGCATTCAAGATCAAGAGAACAGAAGAAGAAGAAGAGGAATTCAAATATAAATCAAATACATTACATAACCAAGGTCTCAAGAATCCAAACCACAATCTCTTCAAGAGTCCCGAATTGACTAGAAGTGACTTAGCTCTCCATTACAATGAAGGAAAAATATACAAGAACTATGAAAAGCTATTTCTAACACCAAGTGTATGTTGTGTTTAGAGCTCTCCTCATGCTTCCTTTTATAGAGGATTCAGAGTAGTAGTAGATGGGTAGATGAGATTAGTAGGTGGAATTAGTAGGTGAGCTTGGTAGGTGAACTTGGTAGGTGAGCTTGGTAGGTGAACTTGGTAGGTGAGCTTCCTTGTCTCCGAAAGTATTCATTGCTGAACTCATTGATTTCGTCATTGTTGAGCCAAATGGTCTTCATGAAAGTTCTAGGAAATTGTCTAAGCTTTCCAATGGCTCTGGAAGCACCCAAAAATTCGTCCTACAGCCCAAGATATGACCCAATTACTACAGACTGCTCAGGACCAGTTTCAGCACCTCTGTTTTGACTTTCAGACCCAATATCTCCATCAAGGAGCCCAAATCAAGTTTTGTGTTTGTCATGAAAGTTGTACATATGGGTCTTAACTTTCAGATCACCAATTTTCAGCCCATTCTATAAACCCAAACTCGAATTATGTTCTGGTTACTACACACTGTTCGGGTTCCAGTCACAAATCCCGTATTCTGATTTCCATGCCCAATTAGCTCCACTAAATGTCTGAATTTGACTTCGAGCTCTTCATCAAAGTTGTAGAGCTCTCTTTTATCTTTCCTACAAGGTAAAATTCATAATTATCAGACATTTAGAACTCAAGATATGGCCAAAATACAGAAACAGTGTAAGACTCGAATAATGCTGAAAAATCAATTAAGTCCGATTCGAGTTCAAACTTACAAAACATAATCAAATTCATCAATTAAGTACATGAAGAGTGTAAATGACTAATAATGAGGGTTTCTTAATGAATAAAATATGTGATTATCAAATTCCCCCACACTTAGCTTTTTGCACTCCTGGGCAAAACATATAAAACTAAAGTTAGAAGACAAAGACAAACGACACAAACTTAAAAGTTAAAAACTCTAAAGGACTCAATGAAGCAAGAAGAGCAACAAGAAATTCAAGGGATCAAGCATAAATGAGGTAACATTTCTTCACATCTCAAACCAAAGTGCAAGGAAACTTCCGTTGAAAAGAATGAATTAAGAATGATGGATCTTCACAAGATTCCCTCTCAATCTCTCAAGTGTTTAAAAGGTAGGTATTTCACTCAATTCAACCCATGAAAATTGCACTACCATAAGCTTGCTTATCTTCTACTTCTCCACTACTCAAAACACATGCACACACAAATCATGAGGACTTTATTCAAGGTTGTAGTAAGGTCAAGGTAACAGAAGAGGATAAAATGGATATGAGAAGATAAATACCAAAGAGAATAAAAGCAAATGAGAGCTGAGTTCAAATAACGAGCATAAAAGTTCATCTCAACTCTATTGTATATCCCTTTACATATTCGTTTCCCAATCCTTTTCTTTCTCTCTTTTTTTTTTTTTTATATATATATATATGAACATAACTATATACATACATTTTTCTTTTTTTTTTTTTTTTTTTTTTTTTTTAGGCACTCTTTCTTTTCTTTTCTTTTCTTTTTTTTTTTTTTTTTTCAACAACCATTTTGTACACACACCCCACACTTGTTCAAAAACTCATCCATTAACCAGGTTAATGTTCTTTTATTCCCTAAGGTACAGTAAGAACACGATTTTTCATTTAAGGCACATAATGAGCTAGAAACAAGGAATGGTTAAATAAGCTCAAAGGGGTTAAGCAAAGGAAAATATACAAGGTTGGCAGGAATTAGAGAATTTTCGAGAGGTCAAAAGAGTGCTTGATATCATATTGAAAACAAAGTTG
Organism: Ormosia emarginata; assembly: GCA_029884605.1. Classification (NCBI taxonomy): domain Eukaryota; kingdom Viridiplantae; phylum Streptophyta; class Magnoliopsida; order Fabales; family Fabaceae; genus Ormosia; species Ormosia emarginata. The sequence goes on along the minus strand of JAQQTP010000074.1, from coordinate 15,436,957 downwards.
GCTATTTGGTTAAACTAGCTAAGAAAGAGGGCCTCAATCATGTTCATGCATGCAAGTGAAATGTAGCCTCAAAAAGAATCAAAGCAAGTTCTAGAGTGGTCATTAACATGAGTGAAAATCACACAAGAAAGAAGAGAATGGCATAAATGTTGAATCCATCCATTAGGCTCAAAATCTCACAAGGTATGCATTCATCAAACTCAATTCATCAATTCAATCATCCATCACCAAGCATATCAGGTTCAAGAAGGGAGAAAAATTATTCAATCATGCAATGAACCTTTTTTTTTTTTTTTTTTGAATTTTTTTGAATTTTTTTTTTTTTTGAAATTTTTTTTTTTTTTTAACAAACGAAAAGAAACAGAAACATGCTAAAATCTCTCCCCCACACTTAATATAAACATTGTCCTCAATGTGAAAGAAAGAGATAGAAAAGAGCAACACAACCTGATAAGAAGTGAATCAACGCTAAGCAGAAAAGAAACACACTGTCAATGCCGCATCAGACCCTGAAAAGAAATCAAACAAGAAAACGTTAGTACTTCCACAAGTCAATACTAATTAATTACTACCTAAAAAACTCCTTACTCTGCCACCGATTAAGATGCGTCTCAAGAGTAAAATTACTCCTTACTCTGCCATCACTAATTGGTTTAATAAGTCCATGACAATCATATCATACTAAACAAAACAACAAAAATTTTTTTTTTTTTTTAAATCAAACCCATTAAAGAGAAAGTTTCAGATCGGGCTCTTGTTTCTTGTTACTTCCTTCGCTTCTGTTGACCAATCTATCTCGAGCTAATACGATCAGTACATACTCAAAAGCTTCTAATTTATCAATGAGCTCATCAATAGTGGAGGCGAGAGATAAGAAGTTGTCTTCTTAGAAGGAGTGATAAATTTACGTTTCCACGACTTTGTCAAGAAAAAATAACGAAGATCAAAGAAATTATTAACATTCAACAAACCAATGGGTTTATGGTGGATGTTCGGTTCAACCAAGAGACAATTTGAAAAATTTCTTCCAAAGTACCAAAACCACCTGTAAGGCAATGAATGCATCGAGTGTTCAAGCATTATCTTCATGCGTTCATGCATTGATGATACCTTAAGTTCCTCCCCAATTGTCTTTCCAAAGATGTTCTGTTGAGCTAAAGTTTCGGGAATGATACCTAGAACTCCGACTGTCTCTTACAAAGGCACCAAGTGATACAGCCCCCATTAACCCACGACAACCTCCCCCATATACAAGATGAATATTCCTCGCAGCAAGTGATCGACCAAGAGTGCTAGGCTGCGTTTACAAACTCTAATCCCTTCCCATAACTCGACCCACAAAAAACACGAGACATTTTTGAGGTTACGAATAGAAGGCCCCATTCTATACTCTTCCTCCCTTTGAGTGTTTCTGAGTTTGAAGGAAAATGGAGAAAATGGAGTGTTTAAATAGGAAAAAGAATGGAAAGGGGAATAATTGCACCTATGAGGGTAGGTTGGCGGTTGTCAGAAAAGGTTGAAATTAAGAGACACAGAATCTTTTTTTTTTTTTTTTTTTTTTTTTTTTGACTTCAAGAAAACCATCAAGGTAAAGAAGTCTAGAAACCCCTGAAGGACCCTGCTCAAAGGATCGTCTGTACAAAAATCAAAATACAACAAAATGATACAAAGATAAAAGAAATAGAAAATGATGACATACAATACAGGTCTCCATGGCATCTTTATATGCACAGTCTCCATGGCGTATCTTTATATTAAGATTGGGATGGAGGTAGTCTGCTCTTTCGGCTTTGTGCCAAAGCATTGTTGACCAGTATTCGACCCATTCAAGACCAGCGCAACATAGGGCTCCCAAAAGGGACAAGTGGCCATAATACGACCGTGTTTGCCTCACATGTGGGATACAATCTACCTTCTTTGTTTTTCAATTAAGAAGGCTGGATCGGATGCATGCATTTCCCCATTCACGGTTTGTGTTACCAAAGCCAACCCTAAGAAGTATACATTTTTTTTTTTTTTTCATTTTTTTTTTTTCATTTTTTTTTTCTCATTTTTGTTTTCATTTTTTTTTTTTTTTTTTTTTTTTTTTTTTTTTGTAAAATGCCATGAAGAAGAAGAAGAAGAAGATGATATGTACAGATTGTTTGTGGATATGGCTCACATCTGCCTCTCGGTTTAACGTCCGAACCGCTTAAACGTCTTCTGGAGTCGAGGATAAGCTTCCCATCCAATTTTCTTATAAATTGGCAAACAGGGTCTTTTAGAGTCGATTCCCAAGATCGTAGCGTTGTTGTTCATCCTTGAAGAGATTCCACAATTTAAGAATTTCACGATGCACCAATCCACAAGAATGCGTCTCAAGAGTCAATAAGATATCATCTAATGACTCCTTACTCGATCCATTCTTAATGAAGAAAATTTTATCTTCTCTATTTGCGGAAACCATCCCCTTAGTACGACATCGCTTGTTACGGTTCCATCGTCCACATTTGTGACGGACTTGTAACCTTTTTGCTCTTCTCCTTTTAGAATATGAACTTCTTCCAAGACCGGGCATATATGAGTCAAATGAAATTGAGGACTCACCTGCTAATCGGACCTTTGCTTCAATTATCCAGCGTACATCTTCTGGCATACCCTTGTGCATTAACATTCTCAATCTCTCACATCGAACTTTGTAGATTTTTCTCAGAGCATTTTGAGGAAGAGAAGGAAAATGTTTTCTCAGGTTTGAAAGAATGACATCCATTTTGAAGGAGAAGAAGGGTTCAGTTATTTTGGGAAACTGAAGAATAAACCGACTCAAGAGTCACGGAGTACCGTATCCGCCACTTAACCGGCAACACAAAGAACTCAAGAACTTGGTTTTCCAGGAATGATTGAGTCTTTGTCCATTAACCTTAAGCGCATTACCATTCCTAGGATCCTCAGTATCTATCTTTGAGAGGATACGCGTGTCTGACAACAAAAGAACCACGCCACCTAGATCTCAATTTTCCAAGGAGTAGGTGCAGATGATAATCTCAAAGCAGAACTTTTTGACCAATTTCTGCAGCTTTTGCAAAAGGTGTAACAGACCTTTAATAAAGTAGGCCAATAAAATCCATACTGCAAGATTTTCGCATTGTTGTCGTGAAGAAAAAAATGACCTCCACATGCTTCGAGCGACTCTACCTACCTCATTGTCGGGCACACAAATGTTTTTTTTTTTTTTTTTTTTTTTTTTTTTTTCCTTTTTTTTTTTTTTTTTTTTTTTTTTTTTTTTTTTATTCATAATGCGGATGGAGAAGGTTCATCACCTCCACTTCGCATTCTCTGGAAGTTCATGATCTTGTTTGAGGCGGTGTCCATTTACGATGAAAGCTTTGGCGGTGACCTCACTTTTGATCCGAAACAAAGACCGGAAGGAAAAACATTAGTAACAATAAATGGTCCATCCCATCTAGACCTTAATTTGCCGGGCATGAGTCGGAGGCGGGAGTTATAGAGGAGAACTTTTTGACCAATCTCAAATGTTTTCCTCGAATCAACTTATCATGGAAGGCTTTGGTCTTCTCCTTATAAAGTTTGGAACTTTCATAAGCCTCCAAGCGGATCTCCTCCAATTGCTTTGCAGCAGCTTCCTTCTCTCAAACCTCGCTTGATCTAGGTCCAAGTTGCACCTTTTCACCGCCCAGAATGCTCGATGCTCAATTTCCACCGGTAGGGTGGCAGGCTTTTCCAAAAATAATCCGATACGGAGACATCCCAATTGGTGTCTTATAAGCAGTCCGGTAAGCCCATAAAGCATCCTCAAGCCTCTTGCTCCAGTCCTTTCGTTAGGTTGAACTGTCTTCGGAGTATCTGCTTAATTTCTCTGTTGGAGACCTCGGCTTGCCCATTGGTTTGGGGGTGGTAAGGTGTGTAGAAACCTTGTGTTGGACTCCATACTTCTTCATCAAAGCCTCCATGCTTCGATTGCAAAAATGTGAACCTTGATCACTAATGATGGATCTCGGGACTCCAAACCTACGTAAAAATCGTGATCTAATAAAATCCACAACAACTTTAGAATCATCGGTCAGTGGCCTTAGCCTCCACCCATTTAGATACATAATCCACAACAAGCGAATGTAAACAAAACCAAATGATACAGAAAAGGACCCATAAAGTCAATACCCCAAACATCAAAAATCTCACGAGAATAATAAGGGTTTACGGGCATTTCATTCTACGAGAAGTATTCCTGTTCTCTGGCATTGATCACAAGATTTGCAAAACATATATGCATCATGAAATAGAGTGGGCCAATATAATCCGAGTCTAAAACTTTCCTAGCAGTCCGTTGAGGACCGAAGTGGCCGCCACATGCAAGTTTATGACAAAAGCTAAGAATGGAATGGAATTCATCATCGAGCACACACACCTCCTAATTACTTGGTCACCGCAAAATCTCCATAAGTAAGGATCATCCCACACATAATACTTTGACTCACTTTTCAATTTATCAATCTTAGCCTTAGTGAAATGTGCAGGTATTGCGTTAGCAACCAAGAAATTAATCAAATCAAAAACCAAGGGATGTTGCCTTGCGACTTGAAAAGTCGCTCATCGAGAAAACATCATGGATGGGAAAAACATCTGCTTCCCTTTCAATTCGACTCAAGTGATCACCACCAAATTCTCCGCTCCACTCTTGTCACGGATCTCAATATCAAACTCCCGAGGAGCAACATCCACCTAATCAACCGGGGCTTGGCATTGGGCTTTTTCGGAGAAACTTCAATGCCGCATGATCTGAAAACACAACCACTGGGAACCAAGCAAATATGATCGAAATTTATCTAAAGCAAAAACAATTGCTAAAAGTTCCTTTTCGGTTGTGGTGTAGTTGATTTGTGCGAGGATCTAAAGTTCTCGAAGCATAGGAAATGACATGAGATACTTTACCGACCCTTTGTGCAAGGACACTCCCAATGCATAATTAGAGGCATCACACATCACTCAAATGGAAGTGTCCAATCCGGCGGTTGGATGATAGGTGTCTTGGTCAATGCCTGCTTCAATTGATTGAAGGCATCCCGGCACTTCTTGTCAAAGTGAAACTCCACATCTTTTTGCGGTAAGTTGGATAGCGGAAGTGCAATTTTGCTGAAATCCTTTATGAACCGCCGATAGAAACCTGCATGACCAAGGAAAGAACGAATCTCCCGCACGCATGTGGGGTAAGATAGGCATGAAATAACATCTATTTTTGCAGGATCTACCTCAATACCCTCACGAGATATCACATGCCCTAAGACTATACCTTGTTCTACCATGAAATGACATTTCTCAAAATTTAGAACGAGGTTAGTCTTAATGCATCTATGCAAGACCTGAGCCAAACTATCTAAACATGCATCAAAGGAAGATCCATAGACAGTAAAATCATCCATAAATACGTCCATGCAATTTTCTAAAAAATCAGAAAAGATACTTACCATACACCTCGAAAGGTGCCTGGAGCATTGCATAGACCAAAGGGCATCCTCCTGTATGCAAATGTGCCAAATGGACAAGTGAAAGTAGTCTTCTCTTGGTCTTCTGGGGCTATATGAATCTGAAAATAGCCCGAATATCCATCCAGGAAACAATAATGTGACTTGCCAGCTAACCGCTCTAACATCTGATCAATGAATGGCAGCGGGAAATGATCCTTTCTGGTAGCCTGGTTGAGCCGCCTATAATCAATGCAAACTCGCCAACTGTTTTGAACTCGTGTGGGCACAAGCTCATTGTTCTGATTCGCAACCACTGTGACCCCAGATTTCTTGGGAACCACTTGCACGGGGCTCACCCATTGACTGTCAGATATGGGATAAATAATGCCACTTGAAGTAGCTTTGTAACTTCCTTCTTCACCACATCTAGAATCGGGGATTTAGTCTCCTTTGGGGGTCATCTAACTGGTTTGATCCCTTCTTCCAATAAAATCTTATGCATGCATGTGGAGGGACTAATACCAGGAATATCTGCAAGAGTCCATCCGATGGCTTGCCTATTCGCCTCAAAATCTGCAGTAATTTTTCTTCTTGATCGGTTGTAGGTTTTTAGCAATGATCACCGGAAGTGTCTCACCATCTCCCAAATATGCATATTTAAGATGGTCTCGGTAAAGTCTTCAACTCCAAGGATGGAGGTTGTACAATGGAAGGTAACAAGTGATCTGAAATGCACTAACTCAACAACATTAATTTCAAGCATGGTACTGACTCTCATTCTCAATTGTTGCATCATCAGCAGCTGTATCATTACTCATAACAGAATAAATCTCAGCACATGCAGCACATGGTTCAACATCACAAGTGGCACATGTATCACAAGAAACAGAACCAAGATAGTCAACAATATCAGGGAATTCAGCATATAAATCAGTATAGACATCATCAACCAAAGATCTCAATCATATCAACATGGAAAACGAATGCTCCTCTAGGGGGTGTCTCATGGCATCAAAAATGTTAAATTGTACCAAATCGTCGCCAAACTCCATAGAAAGGGTGCCAGCATGCACGTCTATCTTGGTCTTGGCGGTCTTGAGGAATGGTCTGCCTAGAATCAATGGAGCATGGTTTGTTGGAGACTCATCTTCCATGTCCAGAATGTAGAAATCTGCTGGAAAAATCAACTCATTCACCCGAACTAACACATCTTCCAAAGACACTGCAGCGGATGAGCAAGTGGCTCTATTCGCCAACTGAATCACGATACCAGTGGGTTGCAAAGTACCGATGTTTAAACACTTATACACTGACATGGGCATGACATTGATCGAAGCACCCAAATCTAGCATTGCATGCTCAAATCTAGAGTTGCCAATTGTGCAAGAAATTGTGAAAGTTCCAGGATCTTTGCATTTCTGTGGCATGCTTGGCAGAATCATTGCAGAAACATTTCTTCCCATGCTGATCTTCTCATCCCCTTTCAATCTTCTCTTATGAGTGCACAATTCCTTGAGAAATTTAGCATATTTTGGAATTTGCTTGATTGCATCTAGGAGGGGAATATTGATTTCCACTTTCCTGAATGTTTCCATGACTTCTTTTTCCATTTCTGCTTGCATTGTTCTCTTGGATTGTGTGATCCTATTTGGAAAAGGTAATGGAATGGCAACATCTGAATTCTCTGCAATTTTCTTCAGTGGCACAGATTTCTGGACTGAATTATCCATTTCCCTGCCGTTTTTGGTCAATTTCGATTCTTTGTAAGGTTGGAACATCAACTTCTTTGCCACTTCTCAAGGTAATTGCACTTACGTTGCCTCTTGGATTGTTGATTTGTTTGTGAAGGCAATTGGCTAGAACCTTGACTCTTTAGCTCGCTCACGTGGTTGCCACCGCCCAATTTGAGTTTGTAAATTCTGAATGTTGGCACCGACGTTCTGCTGGAACCGAATGTTATTTGTGGCCATTTGTTTCATCGTCTTCCAATGATGGCTCACCGGAGTGGATTGGACAGATCGCTAACTGAACAGTTCTTGTTGTCTCGAATGCGGGGGTATTTGTTGGTATTTGTTGCTTGGACCTGCACCTTGGTATCTAAATTGTTGTTCTTTGGTGGTGGGGCTTTGTTGTTCTTCTTGGTGGGGCTTGTTGTTCTTGGCTAGGATTCCCATATCTCAAATTGGGATGGTCTCGCCAACCAGGATTATAAGTACTAGAAAATGGATCATATCTAGATTGTTCTTTGTTGTTCGATATTGGGGTCTACCAGAAAAACACCAGTGCAAGAAGAACACATTGATCTGGAAAAGCGGGACCATCTTCCTGAAGTGTAGGGCATGAATCAGTAGGATGAGATGAATTAGAGCAAATTCCACACACTGATGCAGTCATCTGCATGGGTGGTTGTTGACCCACTGCTATCTGTCTTACCAAAGAAGTCAATTCATCTAGTCTGTGTTCCATTCTTTGTTGGTCCATATGAGATGCTTGAATTTCATTAACTCCTCTGGTTGCGGTGATGATCCGCGAGCCAAACTGTTGGGTATTGGCGCCATGTTTGCTATCGATCTCTTGCAGGCGGTAGGAGTTTTGTCTACTAAGGCTCCTCCAGAGGCAGCATCGATCATGCTTCTATCATTTGGCAGCAAGCCCTCATAAAAGTATTGAATCAAGAGTTGGTCACTAATTTGGTGATGAGGGCAGCTCGAACACAACTTCTTGAATCTCTCCCAGTATTCATGCAAAGTCTCACCAGACATCTGTCTGATGCCACATATATCCTTCCTAATTGCAGCAGCTCTCGAGGCAGGGAAGAATCTCTCCAGGAACAACCTCTTCATGTCATTCCAACTTCTGACTGAACCTGGTGAAAGATAAAACAACCAATCTTTGGCTGCATCGACAAGTGAGAAGGGAAATGCCCTTAACTTGATGTGTTCCTCGGAGATGCCTTGTGGCTTCATGGTTGAACACACAACATGGAACTCTTTCAGGTGCTTATGAGGATCTTCACCCGCAAGACCATGAAACTTTGGTAACAAGTGTATCAAACCAGATTTCAACTCAAAATCTGCATCAAGATCAGGATATTGAATGCACAAAGATTGGTAAGATACATCAGGAGCAGCAAGTTCCTTAAGGGTTCTATTATGCATGTTATCAGCCATGATTTCAGGATTACTTAAGTTATCAGGTTCACTCCCAAAATTAGGTTCAAATTAACTCGGAATTTATCACACGAGCTCTAATTAATCTATGCAAGGTCCTATCAATCTCAGGATCAAGATCAAGCAAGATATCAGGATTGGACCTAGTCATGCATCAACTAAAGCGCAAAAACACAAAAACTGCAACTAAGCAAAATACACTAAACAACACTCAAAATATGCAAAAATAAATCTAGTTAATATGTCTAAACATTTTTAAAAATTATGGAATCAACACAGAACAAAATCTACATAAAAATGAAACTAGAAAATGCAATAAAAAATATTAAAAAATTGAAAAAGTGGTCTAAATGATAGAATTTCGAAAAACCAGGGGTGACCTCACAGTTTACTGTGAGTCTTGTTTATCAGGCTGTTTTCCTTCAACCGACCAAGTTTCGGCTCATTCTGGGCATGTTGCAGTTCGAAAATTGCAATAGTTACCCGTAATCACTTTGTTTTCCGTCTTTCCTAAATTAGAAAAATTCAAAAGCTAGGATAAAAATGTTAGTATGGTATGAACAATGTTAGTAAATAAAAATAACTGTTAGAATAGGTAAGAAAGAACAAAAATTAGTAAGGTTACTCAAAATGAAAAGATTACACCTACGAGTTCCCAAGACATGGCGCAAAATTTTGACGAGCTTAGAACTCAATCAAAATTATAACCGAAGTTATTACCTAAACTTGTAGTATAGTGAACAACACCGGATCGTCTCCTCAAGGATCGTAGATGCAATTTGATCAAATCAAGTGAAAGTTAGAAAAAGGGGGGTTTTGATGGTTCAAGGATCGCAGTGACAGGATTTAAAGAGAAATAACAATTAAAAGAACAGTCATCGTTCAAAATCTATCCGAGATTGGGTGGATTCAATCATAGACCTTTCAACAAACACCTGAAATACATTTGAATGGTTAACTTGGATCTAACCGAGATCTCTGCATCGATCCGAATTCATACTAGACAATCGTCCAGAATTCAATTGACAAGTGATAAACACAAATCTGCAATCGCACCATTCATGTAAATATATGTCAATTTAAGCACCGAATTCAATTAACCTAGGCACAAATCAGTAACCTAACCTCTTCAATTACGTGATTAGTTTAGATCAATCAGTTCTAAGTTTCATCACAAATCTCAATCTTCGATTCATCACAATACTTAATCTTAAACCAAGATCAAATCGGATCAAACATAAACAATCACCATTCATGCATTCAAGATCAAGAGAACAGAAGAAGAAGAGAAGAGGAATTCAAATATAAATCAAATACATTACATAACCAAGGTCTCAAGAATCCAAACCACAATCTCTTCAAGAGTCCCGAATTGACTAGAAGTGACTTAGCTCTCCATTACAATGAAGGAAAAATATACAAGAACTATGAAAAGCTATTTCTAACACCAAGTGTATGTTGTGTTTAGAGCTCTCCTCATGCTTCCTTTTATAGAGGATTCAGAGTAGTAGTAGATGGGTAGATGAGATTAGTAGGTGGAATTAGTAGGTGAGCTTGGTAGGTGAACTTGGTAGGTGAGCTTGGTAGGTGAACTTGGTAGGTGAGCTTCCTTGTCTCCGAAAGTATTCATTGCTGAACTCATTGATTTCGTCATTGTTGAGCCAAATGGTCTTCATGAAAGTTCTAGGAAATTGTCTAAGCTTTCCAATGGCTCTGGAAGCACCCAAAAATTCGTCCTACAGCCCAAGATATGACCCAATTACTACAGACTGCTCAGGACCAGTTTCAGCACCTCTGTTTTGACTTTCAGACCCAATATCTCCATCAAGGAGCCCAAATCAAGTTTTGTGTTTGTCATGAAAGTTGTACATATGGGTCTTAACTTTCAGATCACCAATTTTCAGCCCATTCTATAAACCCAAACTCGAATTATGTTCTGGTTACTACACACTGTTCGGGTTCCAGTCACAAATCCCGTATTCTGATTTCCATGCCCAATTAGCTCCACTAAATGTCTGAATTTGACTTCGAGCTCTTCATCAAAGTTGTAGAGCTCTCTTTTATCTTTCCTACAAGGTAAAATTCATAATTATCAGACATTTAGAACTCAAGATATGGCCAAAATACAGAAACAGTGTAAGACTCGAATAATGCTGAAAAATCAATTAAGTCCGATTCGAGTTCAAACTTACAAAACATAATCAAATTCAGTCAATTAAGTACATGAAGAGTGTAAATGACTAATAATGAGGGTTTCTTAATGAATAAAATATGTGATTATCAAATATCATGTAGATTCAAGATCTATGGTTGGATAAAATTAAAAGAGATTGGATGGTGATTTTAGATGGTATGGCCGAAATTCCTCTTGAAGAACAAGGATGAAATTTTTGATTTTTGTGAGGGAAAGGTTTCTTAGACTTGGTTAAGGTAAAGAATGAAGTGAAAACACTTAGTTTTCCTTCCACCAATTTCGTAGAGCTCCTTGGAAAAATCCATAAAAATCATAAACAAATCTTAAAATCAATAACAAGCAAAAGAATAGATAAACCATGGTTCAAGCATGGCTTAGAAAATCAAAACTAAAAGATTGGGTGAAGAAATATGAACTTTACCATTTTTGGTAGAAACTTGAAGCTTAGATTTGAAACTCAAGATGAAGGATTTTGTGAAAACTCATAACTAGAGATTTCTTAGAATAAGGTAAGGATTCAAGAAACTAGGTTGGATAAAATTTTTGAGTGATGGAAGGTAGTTCTAGGGTGCTTGGCCGAAATTAGCTTGGAGAAGAGATGGAGAGAAATTTTTGAAGAGTTAGCTTCTTGAGAATGATCAATAATGATCAAGATGGAGTAATAATGGTCTTGAAACCATTCTATGCTCTTAAGCATGCACCAAAACCGTCCCCCCCCCCTCCAAGCATTCTCCCAAGAGTGCAAATAATTCAATAATGATGCATAATTGACTAAAACAACTAATAATGTCTTCAAACTTTTTCCTTTAGCTACTAAACAACATAAAAAATCGTCCCCCCTCCATCCATGCATTCCATAATGTTGTCATCTTTTCTAGCCACCATTTAGAGCCATTTAAGCCATTGATTAGATCAATGGTTAGGATTAAGGTAGACTTTTGATTAGAAGACTTAATCTAGGCCATTAGATCTTTCCTCCTTGAAATTCTAGCCATTAGATCCATCTCCAAAAATTGAAGGGTCAAGATTACTCCTTCTTACTTTTAATCCAAGAGTCATAATTAGTCATAGCCATTTTAGAAGACCAAATCTCCACCATTGATTAAATCCAAATCCAATGGTCATAAATGATCCATCTCCACCGTTGATTTAATCTAAATCCAACGATCACAAATAGTCCTAGCCACTTTATAAGATCAAATCTCCACCCTTGATTTAAATCTAAATCCAACGGTTATAAATGGTCAATAGCCATTTTATTAGACTAATCCTACATCGTTGATTAAATCGACGGTTGATATCAAAGTCTTCAATATTAGACTTGCTTCCTATTGGTCCGTCAAAAGAATTAAGCTTGTTTCCTATTGGTCCGTCAAAAGTTGTCATAACCACTATCGTTGACTTAAGCAGTATAATATTTATTTTTATCTGCTAAAATCCCACGAAATAATATATTTACTGTATTTTTATCGCTCGATAATTAAATATAGTACAAAACACAATACAAGAAATTTCTAAAACTGTTTCCGGATTCAGGTTTAGTAAGATCCCCTGTCTCCGTCTCAACAGTATGAATTTTTCTATGCGAAGAAAAATTTTCACGTTTTGGGACTCACCCCTGGCCCACGTAGGACCACCTGGGCCCACAAATCACCCAAAACAATATGATAAATATAAAAATTTATAATCATCCACAAAAATCACAAATATTAGAAAACGTATGAAAATCAAGTCAGATTATTAAAAATAATTAACAGTCAAGAGAAATAAATACTTAAAGATTTTCCCCAGCCTAAAAATTATTATTTTCCTGACACGGAGTAAATCACTCAAAACGATCAAATACGCTAACGGAATACTCAAAATAATTTTACAGTACACAGAAATTACTAAACAATAGAATTTTGTTAACTGTCAAAATTAATGTCAACTATTTAGGAAATTTAGGGTGTTACAGACACAGAGAAAATCACACAAAACGATCAAATGTACTGATAGAATATTCAAAATAATTTTACAGCACACAGAAATTACTAAACAGTAGAATTTTGTTAACTGTCAAAATTACTGTCTTATATTTAGGAAGTTTAGGGTGTTACAGTAAGACCTCTTACATAACTTACAAGGAAGAATCAAGCTTTTGTTTGGATAGACAAATACGAAGAGAGTTTCCAAGAGTTGAAGAAAAGATTGATGATTGCACCAATGTTGACTTTACCAGATCCAAGCAAGTCTTTTGAGGTGTATTGCGATGCATCTTACCAGGGATTAGGATGTGTGCTGATGCAGAATAGAAATGTGGTAGCTTATGCTTCAAGACAACTGAAGGTACATGAAAGGAACTACCCAACGCATGATTTGGAGTTAGTTGCAGTGGTTTTTGCATTAAAGATATGGAGGCATTTTCTTTATGGGGCTACATTCAATGTCTTCAGTGACCACAAGAGTTTAAAATACCTGTTCAATCAAAAGGAATTGATCATGAGGCAGAGACGATGGTTATGATTTTCAACTTCAATATCATCCAGGAAAAGTAAACGTTGTGGCAGATGCCTTAAGTAGGAAGGTGATCAGTGTCTCAGCTATGATGATAAAGGAAGAAGAGTTGATAACACAGTTTAGGGATATGAGACTATCTGTGGAATTGGCACCAGGAAGGATTCATCTGAGTAAGGTTACTATTTTGAATGACTTGTTGGAGGAAATCCGAAAGAAACAAGATGATGATCCATTTTTACAGAACGAGAAGGAATTCTTAAAGCAAAGTCATCCAACAACTATTGAAGAAGGATTTGACGGAGTCTTAAGGTTCAAGGGTAGGATTTGTATACCTAATGATCCTGACCTGAAGAAAGCGATTCTTGATGAAGCACATACTAGTAGATTAAGTATGCATCCAGGAATGACTAAGATGTATCAAGATTTAAAGCGGATGTTTTGGTGGCCAAGGATGAAGAGAGATGTTACGGATTGAGTTACGTCTTGTCTAGTCTGTCGAAAGGTAAAGGTTGAACATCAAAGACCTGCCGGTATATTACAACCTTTGGCTATTCTAGAATGGAAATGAGATAGTTTATCATTGGATTTTGTTACCAGTTTGCCAAGAACAAAGAAGGGTCATGATGCTATATGGGTTATAGTTGATAAGCTTACGAAGTTTGCACACTTCTTGTCAATCAATATCAAGTATTCAATGGAACGATTAACCCAAGTGTACATTAGTAAAATTGTTAGACTTCATGGTGTACCCTCTTGTATAGTTTCTGATAGAGACCCAAGGTTTACCTCGAGGTTTTGGCAAAGCTTGCAAGAAGCTATGGGAACAAAATTACGTCTGAGTTCTGCTTACCATCTGCAGATAGATGGTCAGACGGAAAGGACTATCCAGTCATTGGAGGATCTTCTGAGAGCCTGTGTGTTAGAATAGAAGGGGAGTTGGGATGAATTCTTGTCTCTGATAGAATTCACCTACAACAACAGTTTTCACTCAAGCATAGGGATGGCACCCTACGAAGCACTGTATGGGTGACGATGTCGAACACCTTTGTGTTGGTATCAAGATGGAAAAAGCATGACCATTGGACCTGATCTTGTGCAACAAACAATAAAAAAAGTGAAGATGATTCAGGTAAAGATGAGGATGACTCAGAGCTGTCAGAAAAGCTATGCAGACAAGAGAAGAAGACCTCTTGAATTTGAGGAAGGTGAACACGTATTCTTGCGAGTGACACCCACGACTGGTGTTGGAAGAGTTATCAAATCTAGAAAACTCACTCCTAAATTCATTGGACCTTACCAAATTATTCGTTGGATAGGTCTAATAGCCTACCAAATAGCTTTACCACCCTTTCTTTCCAACCTTCATAGTGTATTCCATGTGTCTCAGTTGAGAAAATATATTTTCGATCCAACTCATGTCATACAGCCCGATGAAATACAACTAAAAGAAAATTTGACTTATGAGACACTTCCTGTTAAGATTGAGGACATGAGAGTGAAGCAACTTCGGGGAAGAGAGATTATATTGGTGAAGGTTATCTGGAATGCAGCAACAGGTGATAAACTTGGGAAGTTGAAGATAAAATGAAGGAGCAATACCCACATCATTTCTAAGGTACGGTAAATTTCAGGGACGAATTTTCTATTTGTGGGGGAGAGTTGTAACACCCTAATTTTTAATAAATCACAGTAACGACTAAATTGTACTGTTTTGTGATTTATGTGTGCTGTAAATTTATTTTAACTTTTCTATGAATGTTTTTTATCTTTGTGTATGAATTACTCCGAGTCAGGAAAATAATAATTTTCCCAGGCCAGATGAATTTTTTAACTGTTCACGTGGGCCGGGGGATCTTACTAAACCCAAAACCAGAAACAGTATTCGAAAATCTTTGTTGTTTGAAAATTTATCTAGATACGCGTTATTATTAAACCATAGTAAAAATTTAATTTTTATCGCAGTAAATTTTAAACAGTAAAAAAAATTAGTTTTTACCGCAATAATTTTTGTCAATTCAAAATTAACTACCGGTTAAAATCTACGTAGAGAAATAGACGTAGGTAAAATCATAAATCTATTTACCTTAGGTAAATTCTAAATCTTTTCACCTTAGGTTAAAGTTATAAACCTATTTACATTATGATAAAGTTATAAATTTATTTACCGTTGGTTAAAGTTATAAAAAAAAAATTATTCACCCTAGGTTAAAGTCATAAATCTATTTACCTTAGGTTAAGGTTATAAATCTACTTACCATAGGTGAAATCATAAACCTAATTACCTAGCCCTGGTAATTAAGTTTTCTATTTACCTAGATTCTATAATCATGTTAGTGGACCTAGTGTGTTTAATTTAGAAACCAAAGTGGTAAAACACTTTGACCCACCTACAACTCATACACTTCATTATAACATATGGAATGGAATTCTTTTGTTGGTGAATTCCACCAAGGCCACATGGCCATGTCTCTCAAACAAGGCAAGTGATTCTTCAAATAATGCATTCTATCATTCATGATCACTTGGAGTCTAGTCATCCTTCAACTACCTTGTCTCCCACTCAAATATTCAATGAATTTCTATCCATTCACTCCATGTAACTCCAAGGCAATGTACATGATTTTTAGGCTATCATTTTGATTCCATCACACTTAATCATACACTTTAGTGAGCTAGCATGCACCACCTTGTCTCCTTGAGTGCTCCACCAAGCAATTATCACAAATCATTCCACCCACTCCTCCAATGCACCACATGGCTATATATAGTGTAGGAGACCTCTCCACTTCATTTTCCATCACTCCTATCTATTCTCTCCATTCTCTTTCTTCAAGAACACAAGAACACAAAGAAGAACTTCATCTTTTCTCCATTTCTTGAGCTATTCGGCCACCACTCCCAAATCACACTTCCACTCTTCAATAATTTTATCCAACCTCATTTCCTAAAGCTAAACACCATTCCAAACATCTTTCATGTTGTAAGTTTCTTCAAAATCAATCATCTTGAGCTTGGAAATCAAGGTTAAAATTTCTACCCTATTAGGTAAAATTCTTGTTTCCTATTTCTAAATTTGTTTTTAAATTTCTAAGCCATGTTTGATCCATGGTTATTCTTTCTCAAGCTTAGTTTTGTATTTTGTAAATTGTTTAAGCTTGATAGGTATTTTCTTGGAGCCACACAAAATTTTTTAAGGAAGCTTTCAAGAAGGATAGTCTTCAAGAGGTAAGAGGGAGATTTAATCTCATCAACTATTTTGGTAGTATGAAAATGGATTGTGTGTGGTGAAGAATCCATGAAGATTCATTTACTTGATTGTTTATGGTTTGATTGATTTTGATGTATGTGTTTTCAAATGCTGGATTTGTTGAAGACATAGTAAATTTCAGTCACATGTCATTAAGTATACTTTTAATCTAAAATTATTTTTCAAGTATATATTTTAGAGGATTAAGTAACAAATAATTAGTTAAAGATTTTTACAAAGGAAAATGAAATAGGAAATGATTATATTTGGTTATGGAAAATAAATTAATTTTGGGCCAACAAGTCAAGAATTGGAGTTTAGATAAAAAAAAAATATTTTCTTAAAGGTAGTTTTAAAAGATTTATTTAACAAGAACTCAATTTAGTAATTTTTATTATGATAATGGAGAATATGTTTTAAAATTGATTGAGAGCTCTAAGTATTTTATTAAAAAAGGATTCTTAATTTCGGAAAGTTTCAAAAATTAATTTAGAACATCAAGAAATATTTTATACAGTGAAAAATAGTAGAAATACTTTACGCGTATTTAAAATGGTGATATTTAAATTACGCGATTGATAAAATAATTTAAAAATGTTACGCGATTGATAAAATGATTTAAAAATGTTACGCAATTTAGAAATGGTTTTAAAAAAGTAGGAAAATACCCACGCTATTTGAAAATGTTGAAAAATATTTATGTGATTGAGAAAACGTGGGAAAATACCTACACAATTTGAAAACGTTGGAAAATAATCATGAGATTGTGGAAATGCAGTAAAATATTTACACGATTGAAAATAACAGTGGTATGTTGTCGAGTTGGACCCGGTTATATTGAAAAGTGGTAATGCCGAGTTATGGCACTTGACCATGTGATTTCATAATATTATATGTGAATTTTTGAGTCTTGCACCATGCATTGAGGTATATGCTATTTTTGGTGTCATTGACGAGTTATACCTAACAGGATGAATTACAACCCTGTTTGGGTGCGATAGGCATAGTGTTGTTCATTTATTGAACTTGGAGACATTGGTTTGTGAAAATTTCACATGTGGACAATTGGTAGCTCCTCTGGGCCATGGTATCGGGCATGACACACTAGTGATCTTGACAAAGCACTATTCTTAATCACGATCTTATTGGGGACAGTCTTGTAGAATGCCTGTAGTACATGATGAGTTTGACTGTGTACTATGCGAGCCTTGACGAATTTGACTGTGTAGCATGTGGCCCCATGGCAGCTAAGTTGATAGGCAGGTTCTTCCAGGATCATTCCCTCTGATTAGTTGTGTTTAGCTCCATGGAGTAGGTTTGTGTTGTGTACATGTGCATTATGAGTCTGCATATTATGTTATTCTGATATATTCTATGAAATGTTATATATGTTGTAATAACATGTTTTGATGACATATCTATTTGTATTTATCGTTTTCTATATTGCCTGATGGTAATGATGACAGATTGTCTCACCTCTTTGTATGTATTTCTGTATTATTATTATTATGTATGGTAAAGATGGTGAAGAGGATCAACCTCTTAATTTTTCATGAGAGAAGCAGCAATTCGAGGACCAGCACGAAGGAGGTGAGCCGTTGGATCATCCTTACTGGTTGGCTTGATTGTTTTGTTTTGGTTATGTCTGTACTATATTTTTTTGGGTTTTCTTAGTCTGTTGGACTTGGGCAAGTCTGTTATCTACTCTTTTGTGTCAAACGGTTTATGATCTAATTTTTTTTTTTTTAAACAAAACCATATGGATATTATGGTATGTATGTAATAAGGTATTTTATTTCATGTTCTGTTTTTATTTTATTTAGTAATGTTTTCCGCAAGAAGAAATGACCATAGGACGAAGGTTGAAACAATAATGGAAGATGACTGGATTTGTATAGGAAGATTATTGATCTTCTTAGAATACATAACTAAAATTTTACAACTCGTGTTGTATTTATTATCAAACGATTTATAACTTGGGAAGGTTTTTATTTTATTTGTCGTAAATGTGATGCCCTACATCGGGGTGTTACACCATGTAGATTAGTTGATCGCATTGTGTTAAGTTTAATTTACAATGTTTCATTTAAAGAATCCTGCCTTATCTGGACTTATGAGTGATTGGTTTTTAATGTTGATTTATGACATATGTTTTGACCCAGATATAACATTTAACAGAGTAAATTTTCTTATGATATTGACTCAAGCTACATAAAAAAATAGTCGACCCCGCTTAGTGGGAAATGACTTTTGTTGTTGTTGTTGTTGTATTGACTCGAGCTGTAATAGTCATTATCACTTAGCAGTTTATGAATTATGATACTTTATTCCCATCTTATAGTTGCTGTCAGATATGAGAATTTAGGAAATTTAAAACTAGATAATCAAATAGTTTTGGATGAATTATGACATTTTGGAAGTAATATATATCTACACTACTTGTGTTACATCCGATTTGAGTTTCATTTCAATGACTAAAAGCCTTGATTTCCATCACATATCATCAAATAGTTCCAGTGTTCCACAGTTTCTTCCTAGCATCTGCTATGATATAAATTATAATCCATATACTAAAAAAGTGATAAAAAATGAGACATCAGTACCCACCTGCATCCATCATTTCCATTCCTCTATTTGATGTCGATTAAGGTAAAGTATGCTTTTTCCAGAAAATGTTGATGTGTCATTTGTAACACCCAAAAATTTGCTAATTTACAGTAATGTTTGAATTGTACTGTTTTGTGATTTCTATGTGCTGTAAATTTATTTTGACTGTTTCGTGGCTATTTTTTATCTTTGTGTGTGATTTACTCTAAGTCAGGAAAATAATAATTTTTGAACCGGGAAAAATCTTTATCTGATTATTCAGAGCTGAGGGATCTTACTAAACCTAATTCTGAGTGATATATGTACCGATCTTTTAATTTTTAGAATTTATCTGTGAAATAAAAATATTTTATATTTTAATATTATTTTATTATCTGTTGGATAGTATCTACTGACTTAAAAGAAGTAGCTTCTGCCCAGTGGACAATAGGAACCGAAAAAGTCTTTGTGACTTACAACTTGGTAAACCTAGTCAATGATGGTGGCTTGAATTTTTCTAAGCCAATAGGATCTAGTCAACAATAATGGTTGGACTAGTTAGTTTAAAAATTAGGAAACCTATCTAAGTTAGTCTAGATTATATGCAGTAACTAAATGGAATGAAACTTAGTTTGCTATTCCTTAGGGATTCTTGTTACAAGATTTTCTAATACATTCTAGAAGCTTGTTAGTCACACCTAAGTAACTAGGAAATCTAACTAAGTTAGCTTAGTTTAATTAGAAGCAATGGAATTAGAAACTAGGTTAGCTTAAGCTTAACGAAGCAACTAAATGAACCAAACTTAGTTTGCTTTTTCCCTTTAGCTTCCACGGCCAAGACACCTTCAAGGAAGGTTTAAGGCTTAAATTTTCAATGTCTATCTCTTAAGGTAAATATCTAGCCTCTATAGTTATCTACATGGTAAAAATATTAAGCAAACACTTTACCTTCCTCTCCTTGCACCTCCACGACTAACACATAAGGAAATAGGATATCATTTCATTTCATCTTCATCATTTCTATCACAAAAAATCCATTCTCTCTATTCTCTCTCTTCCAAGAGCCAAAAACTCCATTGCTTTCCTTCAAGGAGCTCACGGCCTCCACACCATAACCCAACCTCCACTCTTCTGTAATTTTATCCAACACCACTTCTTAAACCTAAACACCATTCTAAACATCTTTCATGTCATAAGTTTCATCAAAATCAATCATCTAGTGCTTGGAAATCAAGTTTGAAGTTTCTACTCTACAAGGTAAAAATCATTGTTTCTTGTTTCTAAATTGATTCTTGAGTTCTAGAGCCATGATTGATCCATGGTTTTTGCCCCTCCCTAGGGTAATCACATGTTTGACTCTCGACTCAAAATCAAAAAGAAGTTCACACAAAGTTTGAGTTATAAAAGATGGGTTTTAAAATTTCTTTCTTGCTGAAACATAAACTTACTAAAATTTATAAGTAATACGGAAAAATATATTGAAACAGATTCATATACAACATTGACACTAATTAATATTTAACAATTTAAAGAGAAATATAAAACTAACAGACTCTTTTTAACAGTAGCAAATCCTATGACGGGTCCTATTTAATAGTACAGTACAACACTAACGAGAAAACTTAACATACTTTTTTTTATCTCCCTCTTGATGCATCAGACATCTGTTCCTTGTCAACACTGCACGCTATCAACTCTGGAATAGTCATTCTCTGATGTTGTCTCCAATCTCAGAATATTTTTCTCCAGTCATGTCTAAGAAACTCCTTCCATCTACTATATAATTTTTAATAATACAAACACAGCAAGACAACATAACAAAGAGGTGAGATCACCTACACCAGTACCAACATGGTAGCACAAAGATAACACAAACAACATATCATATAGATAGATCATACCAAAATTATGATCATGCCATCAACATTAATCAACTATCATCATCCAATCATTCATCAGCTCAATTATCATAAACAACAATTACGATAATATCCTCAACATTGTCCTAATTATCATCATCAAAATTTAAATTTAAAGGAGACATTTCTAAGAGCGCAATTTAGTATACAAAATTAAAAAATGAATAATCACTTAAAGTCGAAAAATAACTTCTTTCTTGGTCTTTCTCTCCATCCAAGTATTCAAAACAATTGTCATAGTCAATATTCCTCAATTAATATATCACACGATATATAAATGCTCGATTCATGCATGCGCACATAGACTCGGTCTTTTTCAAAAACAACTCCATGGAGGTTTTCACAATTTCGAGAAGAATGCTCTGGTTAATTGCCCAGCCTAAGCCCACAGACAATCTCCTAGTCGTTGAAAAGAATCGTGTTTTTGTCGGGTATCGTCAATGCGTTGCAACAGACTGCATCACCAAGTGGCATATGGTCCAGCCTTAGCCCACAGACAGATATCCACTGGTCAACCGTCGCGCCTTGACGCCCCCAAGATCCATCATAGACCTCACTATCAATTCTCATTCCCTCTTCAACCACAAGGGCCAAAATAGCTTATTAGCTATACTTTATACAATGCACGAATATATCAGTGCAAGTCCAACCACAAGGGCCAAATCTTTTCAATTTTATTTGTTCAATGTAATCATATACCTCAACGCATATTTTTCCAATGCATGTATAATGCACTAATGCCAATCACAGGCATATCTTTCTAATGCATGTAAAATGCACCAAATGCCAATCACAGGCAAAACTTGTCATTTTTCTCATACAGTGTATGGACACTGGTTCAACAGTAATCATCATGTTATTATGTTTTTATAGTTATAAAATACTTTTGTCGTGTTTTCACAATCGCGTAACATTTCTGTTATATTTTCACAATTCCAAAATATTTTAGTTATATTTTCACAATACCGTAACACTTCTGTTACGTTTTCACAATACCACAACACTTCTGTTGCATTTTCAAAATACCGTAACACTTTTGTTACATTTTAAAATTCCAAAACGTTTTTATTACGTTTTCACAATACCTTAACACTACTATTATGTTTACAAAATTTCATAACATTTCTATTACATTTTCAAAATGTTGTAACTCTTCTGTTGCACTTTTAAATCACGTACTAATTTTTCAACGTTTTTCTCAATCGCATAAAAATATACGTTTCTCAAATTGCATAGTATTTTTCCACTATTTCAAAATCGCGTAACTTAAAAATCATTCTTTTAAGTCGCGTAAATCATTTTCCATCATTCTCAAAATATTTAAAACACTTTCCAGATCACATAACGATTTTCCGTCATTTTCACAATCACGTAAAAATATTCTATCACTTTTAAATCACATATTAATTTTTCAATAGAAGTTCAAATTACGTAAAATATTTAAACATAATTCAAATCGCGTAGAAATATTTTATTGTACTTCAAATCGTTTTTAAGATACGTAAAATATTTTTCAACATTTTACAATCACGTAAAATATTCCTCAATATTCCGAATATTATTTTGGACTTAAATAAATTAATATCATTTTCAACACATTTTTCAAATTGCGTAGCTTAAAAATCACGTTTTTAAGATACGTAAAACATTTTTCATCACCATTTCATTAAAGAAAATATTTCTTAACCTTCAAAAATTCCTTTTCAACCTTTCTCAAAATAATATGACTTTGTATTTCAGTTTTCACATTTTCTTACTCAAGAAAATCTTTTTCCACATTTCTTTACTCAAGAAATCCTTTTCCAAAATATAATCCACAAAAAATCACATTTCCATTGATATAAATTAACATTTCAAAACTTAACATTTTCTAACGT
The DNA here is from genome assembly GCA_029884605.1 of Ormosia emarginata. Lineage (NCBI taxonomy): Eukaryota > Viridiplantae > Streptophyta > Magnoliopsida > Fabales > Fabaceae > Ormosia > Ormosia emarginata. The sequence goes on along the minus strand of JAQQTP010000074.1, from coordinate 15,414,003 downwards.
ATTTCAAAACTCGAAAATCAGTTATACGTTAGTAAATTTTTAAAACACCATTATATTCTTCATTTTTCCCAAATCATTTCCAAACACAACCTTCTTCAAAATAAATTGAAGTTCGAAAACATTTTCATTTACAAAAACTTGATTTTCTCAAGTGATAAACGCTCTAATTCCCTTTCCAAATTCTTGTACGAAAATTATTTTGTTATAAAATCAAGGTATCCATAAGTCTTCAAAAACCGTGAACGTGTTCATTGAAAACTGTCAAATCTTTCGAGAGACAAAATACTTCGTTTTATAAAATATCACTTTGTTCCATAAAAATTTAGGCATTACAAGCCTTCAAAAACATGGACATGACTATTGAAACCATCAAATATTTTTCCTTCTAAATTGATATGGTTTTACACAAACAAAACCATTAAAAATCCTTTACAAAAACCGTGAACACTTGGTCTTTGAAATCAAGTTATTTGTTCATTTTCATTTTTCACTTTCTTTGCAAATCCATTTTCACTTTCTTTACAAATCCTTTTTCACTTTCTTTGCAAATCCTTAAAATCAACATTGATATTTTCATTTAAAACTCATGTTTAGTAAAACACTTAGAAACTTTTTACACAAAATAAATCAATAAAAATCCTTCTAAAATCGTGTTCATGTACTCTTTGAAAAATAAATCCTTTGTTTATTTTCCTTGTTTTTCTAAACATCTCATTTCATCATCCATGAAAATATTAATTTGTGAACACCTATCTTGAGGTGTCTTGGCCGAAATTCACCATGTTTTAGGGACCAAAAATTAATTCTCTTGTTCTTGAAAAATTTCAACATAAACTCTAATCATGAGTGTCAAAACAGTGACCACTCTTCCTTTGGCCATTGGAGCCAAAAAATTAATTTCCTTTCCATCATCACATCATGGCATACACATACATATTTCATCATATATACCATAAGCTACCATAAGCATGCCATAATCAAAAGCAATAAATCATGCAAATCATACAAAGCATGAACAAATAAATCAAACACATAAACACCCACAAATAATTACATGACCATGGATATGAATCCTCACATGGATTCACCATCTATCAAATATAAGACCATCTCTCACCACCATACTTGGTTGGTGAGGTGGATCTCCCTCTTACCTCTTGAAGATCCTCAAAAGCTCTTTGTTTTGCTTCTTTTTCCAAGTCCTTCACCATCAAGGGCTTCTCAAATACAAAACAAAATACATAAAAATTAGTATACCAAGCTTGATTAAGAGGAACCATGGATCAACCATGGTTTAGATCATGAAAAAGAGAGAAGAAATGAAGTTTCCTTACACTTCACCTCAAAAACCTTAGAACTTGCTCTTGGAAAAACTCCTTGAAAATGAATGATTTAGAGAAAGTCTCCAACATGAAAGTTGCTTAGAATAAGGTAAGGATTCAAGAAATATGGTCGGTTGAAATTAAAGAGTGATGGAGGGTATACTTGGAGTGCTTGGCCAAAACTTAGAGGAGAAGAGTGGAGAGAAAATATTTGATGAAGTCTTGGCTTTTTGGAGGAGACAAAGATGAATTATGATAGCAAATGCATGAAATGATTTTGGCCCCCCTCCTCCTATGCATTGCCGTAGAGTGAAGAGAGAATTGAGTGAATTATTTGAGCAAATAATTGGTACTAAATAATTGAGAAATTTTCCAAGTGATAGTAACAAACTTGGACCATTGGATCTTCTTCCTTCTTTAATCTTAGCCATTTAGATAAAACTACTAAATGGATGGTCAAGATCTCTCCTTCCAAGTTGCCATCCAAGGGTCACAATTGAAGTCCAAGCAATTATATAAGACCAAATTTCAACCATAGATTAAATCAATGGTTAAGATTCAATCTTGAAAGTTCAAGCCATTATTTGAAGCATTCTAAGCCATTGATTAATTCAATGGTTAGGATTAAGGTAGACTTTAAGTTAGAAGTCTTAATCTAGGCCATTGGATCTTTCTCCTTTAAATTCTAGCCATTAGATATGTCTCTAAAATGAAGGGTCAAGATTACTCCTTCAAACTTTACATCCAAGGGTCATAAATGGTCCTTGCTACTTTTTAAGACCAAATCTCCACCCTTGATTAATTCTTCATCCAATGGTCATAAATGGTCTTTGTCACTTTTTAAGACCAAATCTCCACCGTAGATTAAATCCACATCCAACGGTCATAAATGGTCTTTGCCACTTTATAAGACCAAATCTACACCATTGATTAAATTGACGGTTGATATCAAAGCCTTCCTTATTAAGTTTATCTAGATTAAATCTCCACCATTGATTAGATCAATGGTGAACATCCAAAGCTTCCTAACTAAGTTTATTCCCACACCATTGATTAAATCAATGGTGATCATCCAAAGCTTCTTTATTAAGTTTGCTTCTCAACCGTTGATTAAATCAATATCAAATCTCCACCGTTGATTAAATCAATGGTGGATATCTAAACCACCAATGTTGACTTAAGAAGTATAATATTTATCTTTATCTCCGCTATAACCTTATGAATAATATTTTTACTATATTTTTATCATCTGATAATTAAATACAGTACAAAACACAGTAAAAGAAAATTTCAAAAACTATTTTTGGATTCAGGTTTAGTAAGATCCCCTGTCTCCATCTCAACAGTACAAATTTTTCTATGCGTAGAAACAATTTTTACTTTGCGGGACCCACCTGGGCCCACAAACAGCCCAAAAACAATTAGAGAAATATAAAAATTTATAATCATCCACAAAAATCACAAATATTAGAAAAAGTATAAAAATCAAGTCAGATTGTTAAAAATCATTAAGGATTTTCAAAAAGAAATAAAATACGAAGGCTCGTATACAGTCTCGAAATAATATTAAAATAATAAAAAAATGTAAAAACTCTCAAAAATTCCTAAAAATTACAAAAATTATAAAATCCACAGAAGTCGAGTCGGATTACTCAAAATAATTAAGAATAGCCCGAAATAAATAAAATACGAATTTTTGGGGTGTTACAGTTTTCCTTTTTCAAGCATAGTTTATGACTTTGAGAATTGTTTAAGTTTGTTAGGGTTTTTCCTGGAGGGTCACGAAATCTCTAGGAAAGCATCCAAGAAGAGTTTGTCTTCCTTAAAGGTAAGAGGGAGATTTAATCTCATCAACCATGTCTTGGTGGTAAGAAAATGAATTTGTTTGTGGTGAAGAATCCATAAGGATTCATTCACTTAATTGTTTAAAGCTTTTCTTATTTGTGATGATTTTTTATGCAAGCATGTTTATAGCTTTGATTATATGTTTTAGTGAAGGTATGATAGTTATTGTATGTAGTAGGATGTGAATAACATGAAAAGGAATTGCATGAGGGTTCCAAAGAACCCATATGGCTCATGACCTGCACCACCACAAAGAGGACAAAGAGTTCTAAATTTTTTTCCTAACCATGGATTAAGTGATTTAATAATAATAAATTGGATTAAGAATTTTTACAAGAGATTAGATGGTGGAAACAATTAAATATGATTTATGGAGCATATAATGATTTTTGGCCAACATGCCTACTTATGATGTTTTTAATTCAAAATTAATTCTAATTTGTGGACTTATGTAATTAATTTAATGAGAACCTAATTAAATGCATTTTTGGAAAAACAACAGAAAGTAAATTAATTTTTGAGTTTAACTAGTAAAATTAAGCAATAATATGAAATAGAATAAATACTTGAAAAGTACTAATGTATGGCTCACCCGTTGGGTTTTGAAGCGCGTTAACAAGTTTCGAGCTGTAAATATTGGTTAAATTCAAAAAGGGTAATTTTTAAAGGAAACAGTGGAAAATACTACTTATAGGATGTTCAAGAAGAAATGTTGTAAATAAGGCTAAAAATAAATATATAATGAAGAAAGTTTCAAAATTTAATTTAGAAAGTAAAGAAATATTTTACGCAATTGAAAAATATTAGAAAAACCTTACGCATATTTAAAATAATGATTTTAAGCTACGCAATTCAGAAAATAATTTAAATATGTTACGCGATTGAGAAAATGATTTAAAATCACCACGGATTGAGAAAACGATTAAAAAATGCTATGTAATTGTAACACCCCAATTTTTAGAAAAATATCCCGAATGTTCTGTTTGCTATTTTTCAAACTTTTGGGTGAAAGACCGTTGTGTCCCTATTTTGCTGTTTCTTGTTTTCTGTATGAAATACAAATATATATTACAGTCTATGATTTTATTTGGTCGTTTTACATATTTAGCTTTGAGACCGTAAAACAAATTTTTTTCTTAAACTACTATTTTAAATTTTTTCTGTGTGATATACTGATATATTTTACTGTCTATAATTTTATTTGAGTGTTTTGAATGATTTGCTTCGTAGTGGGAAAAAATGGGAAAATGACCATTACGTCCTGAATGTACTGTTTTTAAATTTTCTATATGATACAGTGTTTAATATTACTGTCTGTGATTTTATTTGGACTTTTTGTGTGATTTGCTCCGGGACAGGAAAATAATATTTTCCGGGCTGGTGAAATCTTATTTTTTATTATTCAGAACTGGGGGATCTCACTAAACCCAATTTTGAATGAGACAGTAAATAATCTTTTAATTTTTAGAATTTAACTGTTAAATAAAATAATTTTGTATTATTATAATATTATTTTATTAGTCAGTATAGTTAAGTGACAGTGGACCTGGAAATGTCTTGCATGACCCACGTTTAACCTAAGCAGTAAATGTTTAGAGCTAGAACAAATAGCTAATGACAAGGCTAGTGACTAGGTTAGTGACTAAGCTAGATGACTAAGCTTGATTAGTGACTAAGCATGGTGACTAGGTTAAGTGACAAGGCTAGGATGGACCAATGAGAGCAAAGCTTGGTGAACAAGGCTTGATCCTCACCCTTGATCCATTCTAAGGCTTGGATGGAGCCAACACAAATGGACACCTCCTTGCCCATTGAAGTCTACAGCCATTTGGCTTTGGAGGACCATTCTTCACTTGGTTTTTCGTGCAATTTCTCTCTTCTCTCTCTTCCAAGAACACCAAACACCATTGAAGCTTCCTTGAAGCACCATTCGGCCAAACACCCTAGCTCACTATCCAATCACCCAAAATTTCATCCAACCAACTTTTCTAAACCTAAACACAATTCTAAGAACATCTCTAGTTGGGAGTTCTTGCAAAATCATTCATTTGAGGCTTGAAAACCTACTTGGAAGATTTTACCTAGAAGGTGAAATTTCTTGTTTTCTATTTCTAAACTCTTTTTCAAAGTTCTAAGCCATGATTTATCCATGGTTTAAGCTCTCTTTAATGTTAGTAACTTGTAGAAATTTGTTTAAGCTTGTTAGGTGATTTGAAGGAGAAAAACCGAAACCCTAGGAAAGGTGTGAAAGCATATTTGTCTTCATTTAAGGTAAGAGGAAGACTAAATCTTATCATCCTTGGGTGGTGGTAAGAAGATGGAGATTTGTTTGTGATTGTAGAATCCATAAGGATTCATTTGTGTGTTTGTTATAAGCTTTCCTATTTGTTATTTGTATTAATTTGCATGTCTACAAGCTTTGATAATATTGTATGTGTTAGAAATGCATGATAATTTATAGGATGTGAACAACATGCCAAGGATTGCATGAGTGTTCCAAAGAACACACAAATGAGGCTCACGACCATTAACCAAAATGGAGAACCAAAATGTTCTCATTTTTTTTAAGTGTGATTTAATTAACCTAGGAAAATTAATGAGATATAAAATTGTTTAGATTCAAGGAAAATGAATTTAGAGATCAAATAGCACAAGTATATGTTTCGGCCAACATGCCAAACCAAGTATCCATGATTTCTAAAGTCAATTCCAAACTAGTTTCAATCAAAGAAATGTAATATATGTTAAAAGGAAATTTTTTTTACAATGAGTTTTGAAGAAACAAATTGATTAGAATTAAGTTTAAGAAATTAAAACTAATGATTTTATTATTAGAAATGAAATACAGTAACTTTTGTAAATTCCTAACATATGGCTCATCTTATATTTTGAAGCATGTTAGTGGTTTTCAAAAGGGTTAAATTACACGGTTAAAAATTAAGTAAATGCAATTTTTACTAAAAAAAGTAGGAAACCATTATTATAATTTTCTAAACAAAATACTGTCAATTTTTATTAAAAACAGACAAATAAGATAGAAAAGATGTCCAAATGACAGTATACGGTATGAAAAATTATTCTACGTAGTTTAAATGTACTAAATATTATTTCTGTTTATTTAAACAGTAATTTTTAAGGAAGTCGGACAAAAAAATGATTTAAAAATCTTACGCGATTGAGAAAACGTTTGAAAAACTTTACGCGATTTTAAAAACAGCAAAATATATTTACGCGATTTAAAAACGTTTGTAAAAATGACAAAATTTTGAAAACGCGATAAAATTTCTACACGATTGACAAAAACAACAAGTTTCTACTGTCGGGCCAAAGTGGTGGACCCGGACAGATGGTGAATCAGTATTGCCAGGTGGGTGCGTACTGTATATTTATGCGATTTGCCAGTGAGGGCATATTCGTAATTTTTGCCAGTGGGGGCATATTTGGAATTTTGTTGCAGTATTGCCAGGTGGGTGCGTACTGTATATATTTGGAATTTTTATCATGCATGGAGTCATGCCGATCTTGGTGGATTGATTGACGAGGTGAATAACATCGTGTTGTCGATGTGATAAGCTTAGTGTTGTTCAACTTGAATGAACTTAGAGACATTAGTGTGCAGATTATTCCATTTGTGGACAGTTGGTCACTCCTCTGGGCCGTGGTAACTGGTAACACACTAATGGACTCGACACACACTATCCTTAATCAAGATCTTGTGAAATCTATTAGTGCAAGCCTGTAGTGACACGACGTATGACAGTGTGTTACACCACTATGCTATTTCAGTGGGCTATAGACGCAACGTGAGACAGCAGAATAGTTATTGGGCGGTCGACTGTACTAATAGATTTTGCAGGTCGCTCTCTCTGATATTTGTGTTTTTTTTTAGCTCCATGGAGTAGGGTTGAGTTTCATTTTATATTTTTTTTATCTCATACATTTTAATGCTATTTATCTATAACTTTCTATTTATTTGTACCATTATTTATCTGTGTTATTCTGTTTATCTGTATCACTATAGGTTGTTACTTTGAGTTCTGTATTATATTACATATGTGTTATCTTGTATTTTATTTATGCTATTATAGAATATTATATTGTATGAACTATTAAACTTGTTGTATTATCGTTTTCTTATTTACCATGTTTGTGGTGATATAGATTGTCTTACCTCTTTATTGTATGTGCTTTTATATTTTAAATTATATGGTAAAGAGTTTGAGGAAGAGGAACAACCTCTTGAGTGTGAGTATCCCGAGGAGGAGGAAGATCAGCTAGCCGAGGATCAGTTCTACGATCAAGAACCATCTGATCATCCATACCCATTGGATTGATTGCTTAAGTATGGTGGTGCCAGGATTTCTGGGTTTTATACGACTCAAGTTTCATGGTGGATCGACAGCCTGGCATCTGCGTGAAGACAGAGACTCGGTGACTTACGTGGGATGGTTGACTGTGTCCCTACGTAATGAGTTTGATGGAGAACCAGTCATGACGACTACGGTGTTTTTGCATTTGGAGTTACCGTTATCTCTTAGGCGTTATTGGGGTGGTATGTTCACTACGCCTAGTGAGATTAGCAGCGTGTCGACTGCGCGGTCTCGTTTCCGCCGAGAGTCGAGGCATCTTGGATATTTATCTCCTGATGATCTTCCTGAGAGTGATCCTTCAGAGGGTTAAATGTTTATGATGTGTACTTGGGTGCGTCTGCGTTTGTATATATAGACTGTTATTGCTTTTGTTTACTGTTTCAGTTTAAATATTTTAGTTGTAAATTATTTGTATAACTTATGACTAAAACCCTATGTATATTATATGTGATGTTAGTTTGTTAATTTTATGTTTCCGCGTTATTTTATTTAATAATATTCTGTTTAACAAGAAGAATTTTACAACCCGTATTATTATGTAACAAATGTTTTACAACTTGGGTAGATTTTATTTATTTTTCTTTTATTTTCTTTGTAAATGTGACATCCCCACAAGGGTGTTACATGAGTTGGTATCAAAGCCCAAGTTAGAGTCTTTTGGGGTTGTGGTTGGGTCTGTTTTTGTTTGTGCTGTGTGATTCTCTGTGATTTACTTCCGAAAGGATGTATCTAACTTTGCTTTGTTATGTTTGAAGAAGAAAGATGTCTGGTAGAGGCAGAGGACGTGCGAATGTGGATCGGGCAGTGGATCCAATGATTGTGGCTGCTGAAGCTATGCAGTGGATGGCTGAAGTAATTACGCAGCAAAATTAGAGAGCAGCTCAACAGCAAGATGCTACTGCTGATGCCCTAAATTTATCTGAATTTAGGCGCCACAATCCGCCACAGTTTAGAGGCGAGGTTGACCCTGAGAAGGCAAGTCAGTGGATATAAGACTTGGAGAGAATTTTTGAAGGAATGAGATGCTCTGATGAGAAGAAGGTGACATATGCAGCCTTTATGTTGAGGGGAGATGGTGAACATTGGTGGAGAGGAACCCGCCGATTATTGTTAGCTGAGGGAGTAGAAATTACATGGGAGGTATTTTCTAATGCTTTTCTGGAGAAGTATTTTCCTGCGAGTGCTAGACATGCCAAGGAGATGGAGTTTCTTGATTTACATCAGGGTAATATGACGGTGAATGAGTATGCTACAAAATTTGAGAGTTTGTCTCAATTCTCAGATCATGCTCAAACTCGACCAGATGATAGATGGAGATGTCAGAAGTTTGAAGCAGGGTTAAGAGTGGAACTGAAGCGAGGAGTGATATCCTTGAGAATGAATCAGTTTCATGCTTTGGTGGATGCATGTGCACGACTCGAAGAGTTGGAGCCGTCGCGAGATCAGAGGAACCGTAACTTTGGGCCAACAAGGTTTCAGAGAGGTAGTGGCAGTAATACTAATCGGTTTCAGCGTAAGCCGTATTCTAGACCACCAGGGAATCAATCTCAACGACCACCAGTTGGGGGAAGTGCAAGTGGTAGTGGAGCTGGACAAAGAGTGGCGTTTACGCCAACATGTTTTAAGTGTGGAAAGAAAGGCCATCTTTCTAGTGAATGTCCTATCAGAGGAACAGTTTGTTTTAATTACAAACAGCCTGGACATATATCTAGAGATTATACTCAGCCAGAGAAAAAGCCAACTATGAGAAATGTTCGTGTTAATCAGCCGAGGTCAGGAAGTATTCAACCGAGATCTGGAGGGCGAGTATATACTATGACTGGAACAGAAATTTCAAAATCTGATGATCTTATTTAGGGAGAAGGTGCTATTGAAGGTAATCTTCTGACTGTGTTATATGACTCTGGTGCAACACATTCATTTATTGCATATGATTGTGTGGAAAGATTGAAGTTGCCTGTGTCTTCTTTGAATGTTAAGTTGAGTGTTTCTACGCCAACTGCTAAACCTGTAGTTGCATCAAAGATATGTTTGGATTGTCTTATTGTTGTGAAGGACCGTAAGTTCTTGGTCAATTTGATTTGTTTGCCTCTTGTTGAGATAGATGTGATATTAGGGATAGATTGGTTATCTTCTAACCATATCCTTATAGATTGTGCAAGCAAAATCATAGTTTTTCCTAAGGAAGAAAAGTCTGGATTTTTGACTGCGGTTAAAGTCAAATCTTTGTTGAGAGAGGGAGCGCAGGGATATGATATATTGTCTTCTCTAGAAGTTAAGAATGAGAAGGATGTGAATACTATTCCTGTTGTCAACGAGTTTCCAGAGATTTTTCCTGATGACGTACCTGGATTGCCACCTGAGAGGGAGATCGAGTTTTCAATTGATTTAGTACCAGGAGCAGGTCCTATCTCAATTGCACCTTATCGTATGTCGCCAGCAGAGTTGGTAGAGTTGAAAGAGCAATTGGTGGAACTGTTGGAGAAACAGTTTGTGCGACCTAGTGTTTCACCATGGGGAGCGCCAGTGCTTTTGGTCAAGAAGAAGGACGGAACTTCTCGACTTTGCGTGGATTATCGTCAGCTGAACAAGGTGACTATCAAGAATAAATATCCGCTTCCAAGAATTGACGACCTGATGGATCAGTTAAAGGGAGCAGTGGTATTCTCCAAGATAGATCTGAGATCGGGTTATCACCAGATTCGTGTTAAGGGGGAGGATGTACCAAAAACAGCTTTTCGAACTCGTTATGGACATTATGAGTATCAAGTAATGCCATTCGGGGTGACGAATGCTCCTGCCATATTTATGGATTATATGAACAGGATTTTTCGTCCGTATCTAGACAGATTTGTCATTGTCTTTATCGATGACATTCTGATCTATTCTCAATCTAAGGAAGAGCATGCTGAACATTTGGGTATTGTTCTTCAGATTTTGAAGGAAAAGCAGCTATATGCGAAATTGGCCAAGTGTGAGTTCTGGTTGGAAGAAGTCCAATTTCTAGGTCACGTGATTTCGAAAGAAGGTATTGCGGTAGACCCAGCGAAGGTGGAGACTGTTTTACAGTGGGAAAGACCTAAAACGGTGACAGAAGTTTGAAGTTTTGTTGGACTTGCTGGATATTACCGGAGGTCTATCGAAGGTTTTTCTAAGATTGCTGGACCGCTTACACAGCTTAAGAGGAAAAGTCAAGCTTTTGAATAGACAGAAGAATGTGAAGCCAGTTTCCAAGAATTGAAGAAGAGATTAACAACTGCACCAGTGTTAATTTTGTCAGATTCTAAGGGAACTTTTGATGTGTATTGTGACGCTTCTTACCAAGGGTTAGGATGCGTATTGATGCAAAATCGAAATGTGGTGGCATATGCTTCTCGACAGTTGAAGGTTCATGAGAGGAATTATCCAACGCACAATTTGGAATTGGCTGCGGTGGTTTTTGCTCTGAAAGTGTGGAGACATTTTCTGTATGGAGCGATGTTCAATGTCTTTAGTGATCACAAAAGTCTAAAGTACTTGTTTGATCAGAAAGAATTGAATATGAGGCAGAGGCGATGGTTAGAATTCTTAAAGGATTATGATTTTCAACTCCAATACCACCCAGGAAAAGCTAATGTGGTAGCTGATGCCTTAAGTAGAAAAGTGCTTAGTGTCTCGGCAATGATGATAAAGGAGGAGGAATTGATTAACAAGTTCCTAGATTTATGGTTGTCAGTGGAGTTTCTACCTGAAAGAGTTCGTCTATATAAGGTCGTGATCATAAATGAATTTCTCGATGTGGTCCGAGATAAACAAAAGGAAGACGTGTTTTTACAAAATGAGAGGGAATTGTTAAAGCAAGGTCATAAGGCGACGGTAGAAGAAGGAGCAGATGGAATCTTAAGGTTTAAGGGAAGAATTTGTATGCCTGATGATTCTGGATTAAAGAAGTCGATCCTGGATGAAGCTCATACTAGTGACCTGAGTTTATATCCGGGGATGACCAAGATGTACCAAGACTTGAAAAGGTTGTTTTGGTGGCCAAGGATGAAAAGAGACGTAGCAAAATATGTGGAGTCTTGTCTGGTTTGCCAGAAAGTGAAAGTGGATTATCAGAGACCAGCTGGAATGTTGCAACCGTTAGCTATTCCAGAATGGAAATGGGATAGTATCTCTATGGATTTTGTTACTGGTTTGCTGAAGACAAGGAAAGGTCATGATTCGATATGGATTATAGTCAATAGGCTTACGAAGTCGGCTCATTTCTTACTAATTAATATCAAGTATTCGTTGGAAAGATTAACCCAGTTATACATCGGTGAGATTGTCAAACTGCATGGTGTGCCTACATGTATAGTTTCTGATAGAGATCCGAGGTTTACGTCAAGGTTCTGGCGAAGTTTACAAGAAGCAATGGGAACTAAGTTGCGACTGAGTTCGGCGTATCATCCACAGACTGATGGTCGACGACAGAGAACTATACAGTCTTTGGAAGACCTGTTGCGTGCTTGTGTTTTGGAACAACGAGGAAGTTGGGATGAATTTTTATCTTTGATAGAATTCACCTACAACAATAGTTTTCACTCAAGTATAAGGATGGCACCCTATGAGGCATTGTATGGGAGACGATGTTGAACGCCGTTATGTTGGTATCAAGATGGGGAAAGTATGACTATTGGACCAGATCTTGTACAACAGACTACGAAAAAAGTAAAGATGATACAAGAGAAGATGAAGATGACGCAAAGCAGACAGAAGAGTTATGCGCATAAACGAAGACGACCTCTTGAATTTGAGGAGGGTGAGCATGTGTTTCTAAGAGTGACTCCTACGACTGGTGTTGGAAGAGTTATTAAATCCAAGAAGCTTACTCCTAAGTTCATTGGACCGTATCAGATTATCCGACGTATAGGTCCTGTGGCGTATCAGATTGCTTTGCCGCCTTTTCTATCAAATCTGCATGATGTATTTCATGTATCTCAGTTACGGAAGTATGTTCCGGATCCGACACATGTTATACAACCTGACGAAGTGCAGCTGAAGGAGAATCTGACTTATGAGACTTTACCTGTTAGAATAGAGGACAGAAAGGTAAAGCAGCTTCAAGGGAAAATGATTGAGCTGGTGAAGGTCATATGGAATGATGTGACAGGTGATGCTACCTGGGAGCTGGAAGGTAAAATGAGGGATCAATATCCTCATTTGTTTTGATAAGCAGCGAATTTTGAGGATGAAATTTTTATTTATTGGGGAGAGTTGTAACACCCCAATTTTTGGAAAAATGTCCCGAATATTCTGTTTGCTGTTTTTCAAACTTTTGGGTGAAATACCATTGTGTCCCTGTTTTGCTGTTTCTTATTTTTCTATATGAAATACAAATATATATTACAGTCTATGATTTTATTTGGTCGTTTTACATATTTAGCTTCGAGACCGTAAAACAAAATTTTTCTCGAACTACTGTTTTAAATTTTTTCTGTGTGATATACTGATATATTTTACTGTCTATAATTTTATTTGAGTGTTTTGAATGATTTGCTTCGTGGTGGGAAAAAAATGGAAAAATGACCATTACGTCCCGAATGTACTGTTTTTAAATTTTCTATATGATACAGTGTTTAATATTACTGTCTGTGATTTTATTTAGACTTTTTGTGTGATTTGCTCCGGGACAGGAAAATAATATTTTTCAGGCCGGGAAAATTTTATTTTTTATTATTCAGAACTGGGGGATCTTGCTAAACCTAATTCTGAATGAGACAGTAAATAATCTTTTAATTTTTAGAATTTAACTGTCAAATAAAATAATTTTGTATTATTGTAATATTATTTTATTAATCAGTATAGTTAAGTGACCGTGGACCCGAAAATGTCTTGTGGGACCCATATTTAACCTAAGCATAAACGTTTAGAGCTAGAACATATAGCTAATGACAAGGCTAGTGACTAGGTTAGTGACTAAGCTAGATGACTAAGCTTGATTAGTGACTAAGCATGGTGACTAGGTTAAGTGACAAGGCTAGGATGGACCAATGAGAGCAAAGCTTGGTGAACAAGGTTTGATCCTCACCCTTGATCCATTCTAAGGCCTGGATGGAGCCAACACAAATGGACACCTCCTTGCCCATTGAAGTCTACGGCCATTTGGCTTTGGAGGACCATTCTTCACTTGGTTTTTCATGCAATTTCTCTCTTCTCTCTCTTCCAAGAATACCAAACACCATTGAAGCTTCCTTGAAGCACCATTCGACCAAACACCCTAGCTCACTATCCAATCACCCAAAATTTCATCCAACCAACTTTTCTAAACCTAAACACAATTCTAAGAACATCTCTAGTTGGGAGTTCTTGCAAAATCATTCATTTGAGGCTTGAAAACCTACTTGGAAGATTTTACCTAGAAGGTGAAATTTCTTGTTTTCTATTTCTAAACTCTTTTTCAAAGTTCTAAGCCATGATTTATCCATGGTTTAAGCTCTCTTTAATGTTAGTAACTTGTAGAAATTTGTTTAAGCTTGTTAGGTGATTTGAAGGAGAAAAACCGAAACCCTAGGAAAGGTGTGAAAGCATATTTGTCTTCATTTAAGGGAAGAGGAAGACTAAATCTTATCATCCTTGGGTGGTGGTAAGAAGATGGAGATTTGTTTGTGATTGTAGAATCCATAAGGATTCATTTGTGTGTTTGTTATAAGCTTTCCTATTTGTTATTTGTATTAATTTGCATGTCTACAAGCTTTGATAATATTGTATGTGTTAGAAATGCATGATAATTTATAGGATGTGAACAACATGCCAAGGATTGCATGAGTGTTCCAAAGAACACACCAACGAGCACGACCATTAACCAAAATGGAGAACCAAAATGTTCTCATTTTTTTTAAGTGTGATTTAATTAACCTAGGAAAATTAATGAGATATAAAATTGTTTAGATTCAAGGAAAATGAATTTAGAGATCAAATAGCACAAGTATATGTTTCGGCCAACATGCCAAACCAAGTATCCATGATTTCTAAAGTCAATTCCAAACTAGTTTCAATCAAAGAGATGTAATATATGTTAAAAGGAAATTTTTTACAATGAGTTTTGAAGAAACAAATTGATTAGAATTAAGTTTAAGAAATTAAAACTAATGATTTTATTATTAGAAATGAAATACAGTAACTTTTGTAAATTCCTAACATATGGCTCATCTTATATTTTGAAGCATGTTAGTGGTTTTCAAAAGGGGTAAATTACACAGTTAAAAATTAAGTAAACAGAATTTTTTACGAAAAAAGTAGGAAACCATTATTATAATTTTCTAAACAAAATACTGTCAATTTTTATTAAAAACGGACAAATAAGATAGAAAAGATGTCCAAATGACAGTATACGGTATGAAAAATTATTCTACGTAGTTTAAACGTACTAAATATTATTTCTGTTTATTTAAACAGTAATTTTTAAGGAAGTCGGACAAGAAAATGATTTAAAAATCTTACGCGATTGAGAAAACGTTTGAAAAACATTACGCGATTTTAAAAACAGCAAAATATATTTACGCGATTTAAAAACGTTTATAAAAATGACAAAATTTTGAAAACGCGATAAAATTTCTACGCGATTGACAAAAATAGCAAGTTTTTACTGTCTGGCCAAAGTGGTGGACCCGGACAGATGGTGAATCAGTATTGCCAGGTGGGTGCGTACTGTATATTTATGCGATTTGCCAGTGAGGGCATATTCATAATTTTTGCCAGTGGGGGCATATTTGGAATTTTGTTGCAGTATTGCCAGGTGGGTGCGTACTGTATATATTTGGAATTTTTATCATGCATGGAGTCATGCCGATCTTGGTGGATTGATTGACGAGGTGAATAACATCGTGTTGTCGATGTGATAAGCTTAGTGTTGTTCAACTTGAATGAACTTAGAGACATTAGTGTGCAGATTATTCCATTTGTGGACAGTTGGTCACTCCTCTGGGCCGTGGTAACTGGTAACACACTAATGGACTCGACACACACTATCCTTAATCAAGATCTTGTGAAATCTATTAGTGCAAGCCTGTAGTGACACGACGTATGACAGTGTGCTACACCACTATGCTATTTCAGTGGGCTATAGACACAACGTGAGACCGCGGAATAGTTATTGGGCGGTCAACGGTACTAATAGATTTTGCGGGTCGCTCTCTCTGATATCTGTGTTTTTTTTTAGCTCCATGGAGTAGGGTTGAGTTTCATTTTATATTTTTTTTTATCTCATACATTTTAATGCTATTTATCTATAACTTTCTATTTATTTGTACCATTATTTATCTGTGTTATTCTGTTTATCTGTATCACTATAGGTTGTTACTTTGAGTTCTGTATTATATTACATATGTGTTATCTTGTATTTTATTTATGCTATTATAGAATATTATATTGTATGAACTGTTAAACTTGTTGTATTATCGTTTTCTTATTTACCATGTTTGTGGTGATATAGATTGTCTTACCTCTTTATTGTATGTGCTTTTGTATTTTAAATTATATGGTAAAGAGTTTGAGGAAGAGGAACAGCCTCTTGAGTGTGAGTATCCCGAGGAGGAGGAAGATCAGCTAGCCGAGGATCAGTTCTACGATCAAGAACCATCTGATCATCCATACCCATTGGATTGATTGCTTGAGTATGGCGGTGCCAGGATTTCTGGGTTTTATACGACTCGAGTTTCATGGTGAATCGATAGCCTGGAGTCTGCGTGAAGACAGAGACTCGGTGACTTACGTGGGACAGTTGACTGTGTCCCTACGTAATGAGTTTGATGGAGAACCAGTCATGACGACTACGGTGTTTTTGCATTTGGAGTTACTGTTATCTCTTAGGCGTTATTGGGATGGTATGTTCACTGCGCCTAGTGAGATTAGCAGCGTGTCGACTGCGCGGTCTCGTTTCCGCCGAGAGTCGAGGCATCCTGGATATTTATCTCCTGATGATCTTCCTGAGAGTGATCCTTCAGAAGGTTAAATGTTTATGATGTGTACTTGGGCGCGTCTGCGTTTGTATATATAGACTGTTATTGCTTTTGTTTACTGTTTCAGTTTAAATATTTTAGTTGTAAATTATTTGTATAACTTATGACTAAAACCCTATGTATATTATATGTGATGTTAGTTTGTTAATTTTATGTTTCCGTGTTATTTTATTTAATAATATTCTGTTTAACAGGAAGAATTTTACAACCCGTATTATTATGTAACAAATGTTTTACAACTTGGGTAGATTTTATTTATTTTTCTTTTATTTTCTTTGTAAATGTGACATCCCCACAAGGGTGTTACAGTAATTGCAAAAACGTCAAAAAATATGTATGCGATTTGAAAATGTTGAAAAAAGGTTACACAATTATGAAAACGCGATAAAATATTTTAGCGATTGAAAATAACAGCAGTTTACTATCAGGTTAACGTGGTGGACGCGGTTACTTTGGAAAATGGTGCTGCCAAGTGATGGCATGTGATTATGAGAAATAATGATAACATTGTTATATGTGTACTTTTGGATCATGCACTATGCATAGATAAACATGTCAATTTGGTTGATATTGGCAAGTTGCCTAAGAGATGAATTACACCATAGTGCGGGTGCGATAGGTGTAGTGTTGTTCATTGATTGAACTTGGAGGCGTTAGTGTGTGGAGGATTCCACATGTAGACAATTGGTAGCTCCTCTAGGCCATGGTGCCGGGCAACGCACTAGCGATCTCGACAAAGTACTATTCTTAATCACGATCTAGCGTAGACTGTCTGGTACAATGCCTGATGTATATGATGATTAGATTGTATAGCACTTGGCTAGGGCAGCCGGAGCTATAGACAGATCTTCTAGATCATTCTCTCTGAAAATTGTGATTAGCTCCATGGAGTAGGTGTAACACCCTCCATAGGGCATCACATTTCCAACTACCAACTTATAATCTGAAAATGATTTCATAAAAGGTTTGAGTTATAAAAGGTGGGTTTCAAAATTTCTTCTTGCGGAAATATAAACTTACTGATATTTATAAGTAATACTGAAAAATAGATTTTAAATTGATTAAAACTCATATAATAGACACCACTTAATATTTAACAATTATTCAAGAAATATAAAACTTACAGACTCACTTTTAAATAGTAGCAAACCCCATGACGGGTCCTACTCAATAGCACAGTAAAACACTAACGGTAAAAACTCAACATACTTATTCTGCCTTATATCCATCTTGATGCGTCATATATTTGTTCCTCATCAAAACTGCACACCAACGAATCCGGGATGATCACCCCTCCATGTTATCACCAATCTCAGAATATTTGCTTCTCGTCACGTCTAAGAAACTCGTTCCATCTACTATATAATTTTAATAATACAAGCACAACGAAATAATATAATAAAGAGGTGAGATCACCTACACCAATACTAATATGGTAGCACAGAGATAACGCAAACAACACACCATACAGATATATCATACCATAATTATAATTATACCATCATCATAATGTATAAAATAACAATAATTACAATAATGCCATTAACATTATTTATCATCATCATCATCCAACATTCCTCAATTATTATATCACACAGATATAAATATTCAATATTTACAATAATACCCTCAATTATTATCCAAGTATTCAACAGTTCAATTATCATAACCAATACTCAATAATGATGCATATGTTATGCATGTAAACTCAATGTCCTACTCCATGGAGGTTTTCACAATTTCGAGAAGAATGCCCTGTTAATTGTTAGCCTTAGCCCAAAGACAATCTTCCAGATTAGCCCACAGATAATGCACAGCCTTAGCCCACAGACAATGTCCAGCTTTTGAAAAGAATTGTGTTCTTGTCGGGAATCGTCAATGCGTTGCAACGGACTACATCGCCAAGTGGCATATAGTCCAGCCTTAGCCCACAGACAAATATCCACTGGTCGACTGCCGTGCCTTGATGCCCCCAAGATCTATCATAGACCTCACTATCAATTCACTTTCTCTCTTCAACCACAAGGGTCACAATAGCATCAGTTATTAATTTTTGTTCAAAATTCAACATATGCCTCAATGCATATTTTTCCAATGCATGTATAATGCACCAAATGCCAATCACGGGCAAAATTCATCATTTCTAATGCATGTTTAATGCACCAATGCCAATCACAGGCTAAATTTCATGATTTTCTCAGACAGTGTCCATACACTGGTTCAACAGTAATCATACTGTATATTCAACAGTGAAATCATATTATCGCGTTTTCATAGTCACAAAACACTTTCGTCATGTTTTCACAATCGCGTAACATTTCTATTACGTTTTCACAATTCTGCAACATTTCTGTTGTATTTTCAAATCACGTATTGATTTTTCCACTTTTTCTCAATCACGTAAAAATATTTACATGTTTTCTCAAATCGCGTAGCGATTTTCCACCATTTTCAAAATCATATAACTTAAAAATCATTCTTTCAAGTCGTGTAAACCATTTTCCATCATTTTCAAAATATTTAAATGCTTTCCAAATCGCATAGCGATATTTTAATGTTTTTCAAATCGCATGAAAATATTTAAACGTTTTTCAAATCGCGTAGCTTAAAATCCGCATTTTTAAGATACATAAAACATTTTTCACCATTTTACACTCATGTAAAATATTCCTCAATATTCCAAACATTATTTTGGACTTTCAAACAAATCAATATCATTTCCAACATCATTTTTCATATTTCACCTTTCAGAAATTCTTTACTCAAAATAATATGACTTTTCACATTATTTTCCATATTTTCTTACTCAAGAAAATCCTTTTCATAATAATTCCACAAAATCACTTTTCCATTGATTTTAAATCAATGTTTCCATCTTAAAATTTACTAACGCACTCCAAAACCCAAAGAATGAGTTACACGTTAGAAAATCTCAAATCACTATTATATTCTCCATTTTTCTCAAATCAATTTCAAAATCAATTCTCTTTAAAATAAATTGAGGTTCAAACACTTTCAACTTCTTTTTGTCTTTCATAAACGAAATTCCATCTTTCAAGTAACAAAACACCTTGTTTCCATTTTCTTTAATCCTTGAACTAAAACACTTTGTTTCCACTTTGAAATCACTTTGTTTCATAAAACCAAGGCATTACAAACCTTCAAAACCGTGATACTTGACCATTGAAACCATCAAATATTTTTCCTTCTAAATCGATATGGTTTTACACAAACAAAACCATCAAAATTTTCTTAATAAAAATCGTAAGACTTATTGTCCTTAAAACCAATTCATTTGTTCATTTTCATGTTCACTTTCTTTGAAATCCTTAAAATCATCAACTCATTACTCTTTTCATTTAGAACTCATGATTAATAAAATACTTAAAATATTTTTATTCAAAAATGTCCTTGAGTTCTATTAAATTCCATTCTTGTTTTTTTTACACAAAATAAATCAATAAAAAAATTCTTCTAAAAACTATGAACACTACTTCTTGAAAAACAAACCCTTTGTTTATTTTCCTTGCTTTTCTAATCATCCAATTTTATCATTCATAAAAATATTAATTTATGAACACCTATTTTGAGATGTGAGGCCGAAATCCCTCTAGGTCCTTAGAACCAAAAATTGTTTTCCTTTCCAACAATTTTTATGGCATACATCACATATAATCAACATACATATACATATTTCATCATACATACCACAAGCATGCCATAATCAAAACAATAAATCATACTAAGCATGCAAGCACAAATAAACCATGCTAAGCATATAAACTACATAAACACCCACAAATAATTACATGACCATGGATATGAATCCTCACATGGATTCACCATCCATCAAATACAAAACCATCTCTCACCTCCATACTTGGTTGGTGAGATGAATCTCTCTCTTACCTCTTGAAGATCCTCAAAAGCTCCTTGTTTTGCTTCTTTTTCCAAGTCCTTCACCACCAAAAGCTTCTCAATTACAAAACAAAACACAAGTTTATTAGTATATTAAGCTTGAATAAGAGGAACCATGGATCAAACATGGTTTAGAACATGAAAAGAAGAGAAGAAATGAAGTTTTCCATAACTTCACCTTAAGAACCCTAGAACTTGTTCTTGGAAAAACTCCTTGAAGATGAAAGATTTAGAACTTGCTCCAAACTACAAAGTGTCTTAGAATAAGGTAAGGATTCAAGAAATATGGTTGTTTGAAATTAAAGAGTGATGGAAGGCAATTCTTGGGTGCTTGGCCGAAACATGAAGGAGAAGAGAAATGGAGAGAAAGTTTGATAACTTAGCTTCTTGAAATTGATCAATAATGATCAATAATGACCAAAACAACATATAATTAGTGTCTTGAAACTTGGCTAATCTCCTACACCATCACAAAACCGTCCCCCCTTCTTGCTTCTTCAAAATGTGACCAATCTCCAAGCCACCATTATTTGTGCATCCTTAGCCATTGATTAGTTCAATGGTTAGGATTAATGTAGACTTTAAGTTAGAAGACTTAATCTAGGCCATTAGATCTTTCTCCTTGAACTTATAGCCATTAGATGTGTCTCCAAAATGAAGGGTCAAGACTACTCCTTCAAACTTTACATCCAAGGGTCATAAATGGTCCTTGTCACTTTTTTTTTAAGACTAAATCTCCACCGTTGATTAAATCCACATCCAATGGTTATAAATGATCCATCTCCACCATTGATTAAATCTACATCGAATGGTCATAAATGGTCCTAGCCACTTTATAAGACCAAATCTCCACTCTTAATTTAAATCTAAATCCAATGGTTATAAATGGTCCTAGTCACTTTTTGAGACCAAATCTCCACCCTTGATTAAATCAATGGTCCTAGTCTTCCTTATTAAGCTTGTCTTTACAACCATTGATTAGATCAATGGTGAACATCCAAAGCTTCTTAACTAAGTTTACTCCCACACCATTGATTAAATCAATGGTGATCATCCAATGCTTCTTCATTAAGTTTGTTTCTCAACTGTTGATTAAATCAAGATCAAGTCTCCACCGTTGATTAAATCAATGGTGGATATCCAAACCACCAATGTTGACTTAAGCAGTATAATATTTATTTTTCTATCTGGTATAACCCTAAGAATAATATTTTTACTATATTTTTATCGCCTGTTAAACAGTACAAAACACAATAAAAGAAAATTTCAAAAACTATTTTCGGATTCAGGTTTAGTAAGATCCCCTGTCTCCGTCTAAACAGTACAAATTTTTCTATCCGCAGAAAAAATTTTACTTTGCGGGACCCACCTGGGCCCACGTAAGGCCACTTGGGCCCACAAACAACCCAAAAACAATCAGAGAAATATAAAAATTTCATAATCATCCACAAAAATCACAAATATTAGAAAACGTATGAAAATCAAGTCAGATTGTTAAAAATCATTAAGGATTTTCAAAAAGAAATAAAATACGAAGGCTCGTATACGCCCTCAAAATAATATTAAAATAATAAAAAAACGTAATAACTCCCAAAAATTCCTAAAAATCACAAAAATTATAAAATCCACAGAAGTCGAGTCGGATTATTCAAAATAATTAAGAATCACCCGAAATAAATAAAATACGAATTTTTGGGGTGTTACAGTAGGAACGAGTCTATGTACATATGCATATTTGGTCTACATCATGGTGTGATAATTATATTGATCTGAGATATTATGTATGATGTGATAACATGATTTGATGTATTGAATGTTATATCTATATGTACTGTCGTTTTCTATACTGCCATGCTGGTAGTGATGTAGATTGTCTCACTTCTTTGTATGCATTTATATATTATTATTATGTTCGATAAAGATTTTGAGGAAGGAGAAGAGAAGCAACCTTTGGGTTGTCAGTACGAGGAGGAACAACATTCTGGTGATCAGTGCGAAGAGGGTGAGCCTCTAGATCATCCTTATTGTTTGGATTGATTTTGACGTGTCATGACGCTACCGAGTTTTCTAGGATTTGTGAGACTGAAGTTCCAAGGAGGCTCTGAAGCCTGGCGTCTGCAAGCGGATAGGGAGACTGTTGTCTATGTGGAACGATTGACTGTGTCCCTTAGAAGGGAATATGATGGAGTTCCTATGTTTTCTACGACTGTTTATGTACATCTAGAGTTACCCTTATCTATTAGGTGCTATTGGGGTGGTCATTTCCATGCCCCTAGTGAGCTTAATAGTGTGTCAACCACACGGACTCCTATCCGTAGGGCTACACGACATCCAGGGTTTCTGTCTTCCGATGATCCATCAGAGGAGGATCCTTCGGAGGATCAGAACTTTTAATTCTGTACTTGGGCTAGTTCGTGGTTTATTTTGAGTCAAACAGTTTACAGCTTTATTAAACAGTTTGTAGAGTGTAATTATTTGTATCCTTAAAAATAAAATTATATGTATAATTATAGTGTGTATTTAGTAGTTTGTTTTATTTTATGTTCAATTTATTTTATTTAATGATATAATGTACACAAAAAAAAATTTTACAACTTATATTATTATATGTTAATAAATTATTTGTAACTTGGGTAAGGTTTTATTATAATTTGTCGTAAATGTAATGCCCTACGGGGGTGTTACATCATTATGTATCTTCAAAGAAGCCATGGCTGAAACTATAATCAGAAAAATATAGAGGAAGCGGGAAAGATCCCAACTATAATTCTATCAAAAGAAGATAAAAAAGGAAAAGCAAGTAAAACAATAAAAAAAAGTTATTACAAATGGCAATAATTTGGATCATATAATGATTTAAATATATAACACATAACTACTCATTTAAAAATATATCTTTAGATCATGTGCATATATGTATTCCCAAGTCAAGCTTGTATCACAGTATATATCTAGCCAAGCCCAACGAAAAATCATTAATTGAACAAAAACTTGCTGCACAAAAGTGAATTGGGCTATAAAGTCATGAATTGTTAACTAAGCTAAGTGTAGAATACTACAAGGTGAAAATTATAATCAAGGTGAAACACTTTACAAGACATGTCTTCCCATGTCAAGCCTCTGTCACAGTATATATCTCACCAAGCCCAATGAAAAAGCATTGATTGAACAAAAAGTTGTTGCATAAAAGTGTATTGGGCTATGAAGTAATGAATTGTGAACCAAGCTAAGTGTAAAAAACTACAAAGTGAAAATTATAATCAAGGTGAAACATTTTACAATATAGCGTCATTTTCTATTACTCTATTCTCTATATAGTTAGTTTGTAGGCTTTCATAGACACAAATCTCAAAAGGGATACAATTCACAAATAAATGATTTCTAAAGAAAAAATCAAAGCATTAATAATGTCAAAAAATGTGAAAACCATAAACCCAACAATTACAAAGAAGCAAACAAAAACTGAAAATGTCATAGAAGAAAAATTTACTTTATGAGGATCACTTTAATATAATATTTGAAGTTACAGCTCAAAATAAAAACAAGTGGAAACATAATAAGCGATATACAAGTACCTTTGTCGAATCTCCCAGTAAGTTGGTTCGATCACATATGTAGAAATAAAATAGAATCAGCCTAAACTCAGACCTATAAAAAATAGTAAATACATTTTCAAAATTCAGAAGTAGTGTAACATATGATATTTGAGTCATTTACAGAATAATAACATACATTGCCCTCAATATTGCTCGATTTTCTAGCAAGAAAGAGTCATCCATGGTCAAAAACCTAGACAAAACAAGTAAGAAGGTAAGGATCTCAAAAGATAAAAGTAGAAAGCTGAAAAGAACCCCATGATATTGTATATAGTGGAAAATGACCTAATCAAATTCAATTTGATAGATGACACATGGAATTTTGCTGATCCTATTCTTGTAAGCCCTGCTTCCAGCAAAATGGCCCGATCATCTTCCTTAATTGCATCCTTCCCCAACTCATCAAGACTAGTATCTGAATGACTGCAGTTCACAAAGAATTTATTAAGCATCAGAAAATATTTGCACATAAATATTTTTTTGCTTTCCATATCAAAATAATTTAGAGCAGGAGATTTAGTTTTGAAAGTAGTAAGTTGAAAATAGAAAAGTGTATTGTGATCAACAGTGATAACATAAATCCAGTTCAGTAGTTTAAACAAAAACTTAAATTAGATCTACAATGGAATGTATCATCCATACTAGTAGGTGTTTATGTTCAATATGCCTTTTTTTCTGATACCAAGTCCAAACTAGTAGGTGTTTATGTTCAATATGCCTTCCAAAATGCCATAATTCATCCAAGTAATCTAGTTCCCAGTTGCCGCCTTGATCTATATCTATTTCTTTTCTTTTCCTTTTTTGGTACAATCTATATCTATTTCTATCGAACCCAAAAAAAGAAAAAGCATGAGGACAAATCATTGACATAAGTTCCTTTGAATTTCAATACATTTTATCCCTTGGGTACATTGATGTCCAGAGTACATGCCACTTCCAAAACATTGGTAGTTTACTTTTTGATTTTTATGTTATGTATACTATCAATATTAAAATGTTTGTGTAATATTTTAATTACCACTAATGTATAATATAATAAGTCATATATATTATATCTAATTAATTATATTATACTTGACCTTGAGCATCAACGTAATACACGGAAGAAAGCTACTTCTTAAGGAATTCAGACTCAAAAGGTAACAATACAAAGTATTATATGACTCATACATGCATGAATTCATCTAAAAAAAAAAAAACTTTATCAATTGGGCTAGCTAGTATCTTTATATAATTAAGTGATTAAACATTTTGAAGACATTATGTAAGACATTGATGCAAGTATATAGGGTTGTATATAGGATATTAAAATGTTATCAATTTTAAGGTGTTGCAGTTTTTTATCTCATTTTGTGCATATCTTGTAAAAAATATTATGGAAAGAACAACATTGAAAATTCATAAGTAAATTATAAGAAAGCCATTTTCCTAGTGTAATGTTATGTATATAATTCTTTCTTGTCACTAACTGTGAACAACTACCGATATGACTGCATTTGAGTTCAAGTGATCATGCTTTTATTTTTTTGGTCATATTCACTAGTTTAGCCACATCAACCCTTGTACACAATCTATGTTAGAAAAAGTGTGAAAGTTGTAATCTCATTTTGCCAAATAGTAACAAAGTCAATGTATTATTATTGAGATTCCTCATGGCCCTCCAGAGAACTTAATCTTTTCCTCACTTCATTGCTTGTTTTTTAGTTTTGGGAAATACTCAGATGATTCCTAGTATTAGACTCACCTTTGTTAGAAAACTTGGAGAAGAAGCCGGATGTGGGGAAGGTACCACACAGATCATTATTTGATAAGTCTCTGCATAGCACAAGAGAACCAAATTAATTTTTAACTCCAGAAATTAGAATAGCTGGAACTAAGAACGAAAATTTATCAACTTAAAAAGTCATATTAGTCACCAATATTGGAGCTATCTTTATTTTTTTCTCCTCCAACTGACATGAAATTTTTGCTATGATTTTTCTATTTTGTTGTTTCTACTTTCAATGTCTCTTTGTCTATAATAGTTCCTTAAAATCTCAACTTGTGATTTTGCAGGGTGCAACAAATTTTGTTGATGTAGTTGCCTTCAGTTTTTTAATTCATGAAAAGTTACAGAGGAGTAGTTGTGTGAAGATAACAAATCCCATTTTGCTTAATAGTCTGGAGAGGCCTATACCTGGTGGGTTGTATAATCCTGCTTTGGGCCCACTGGATGAGAAGTGTCTGTATGTTTCATCGATTTTTAGTATATAAAAATTTGTTTCTAATTATTATTATGATATTTAAGTATGAGAATCTACTTTTAGCTGGTGAAAGTTAGCAATTTTAGAGAAGATCTTTTTTTGTCTTCTGGTTGCATGACTTGCTGAAATGCTTGCTTGCATATAATAGTTTGTGGTCATTTCTTTAGGGCACTGTTGAGAAGTCTTAATTACTATCTAATACTTAAGTTTCATGTCTTAATAACTTCCTATTTAATATTAGGTAGATGGGATTTTTTAACTTTATAGCTATTATGGGAGAGGGCTTCCTTCTTCGAATTGTTGAGGGATTTGAAAGCTCTTTTTAGCTAAGTAGTTTGCTCTTGTTTCAATATGTTTTTTCTTGTTTTCTACTTTTAATAAGGAGGATGTCTTGACTTCTGGATTTGTAATTATTTTCTCTACATACAAAATATTTATTTTATTCTTCAAAAAGTATATTACTGTTGCTAATGTCTAACACTTTTATGTTTGGATTGAAATTTTATATCTTACTGACCTCCAAACCTAGAAGTACTCAGTTCTTAAACTTGTGGATGCATCAATAAATTTATGTGATTTTTTCCTTTTTATAAATTAAAATAGGGATAACTATTTCATTCATCAGGTTCCAAGTTTCTCTCCTTGCCTTTCTGCCCTGACCTCTCTAAAAATGACAATAATCATTGGTGTAGCTACTTATTCTTTTTGAATTTGCTGCATCTAGCAGTAGAACAAGACTTGTTTATAGTATCTCATGTGATACATGCAACAACTATTTACAGTGTACATGGATTTTTACTGTCATTGAAGATAATTAGACTAAACAATGACTAAACAACTTTTTGGGGAAAGGGTCAAGAGGATTTTGATCCTTTGGACAACTATTTGGTTCAAATTCTCCTCGCATTGTCTGAAAGGTATTTATATTGCTCCTATTTTCCATTGCTATTTTAACCTCTCTAAAAATGCTCCTATTTTCCTTTGCTAATTTTATTTATGTTCTGTTTCTCTTTGGAATAGTTTCTAACATCAACTAAGGTAGTACTAGAACTAAGTCAACACCCACTTATTCTAACACTAAGTCACAAATTACTGAATGATGATGGCAATTGCACAATATAGCTTATAGTAATTCTTTCTTTCAATCTGACATTATATTGTTACTATGTCTTGTATTGCCAATCCATTTTGGTGCAATTTATTAAATCCACAGAATCTATTATTCTTCATTTTCCATGCTTTTTGCTTGTTCTTCATTTTCCAAGCTTTTGCTTGTAGTATTAATTGGCAAATTTAATGTTATAAGCTAATTAATTTCAATTTGCCAATTTTGCAGATTAAAACCTTTACTTTGAAACAAAATGAAAAAGGGAGAAAGCAACAAAAAAAGGGTGCCAACTTTAAATAATGGATGTGAAGTTCCCAATAAGAGAGCCAATTTGGATCTCAATTTCAATGCAAGGTCAAGTTGACTGATGCATATTCTAAGCCAAGAAAAGGTAATAACACATGTTGATTAAGAATGGTGATTTGAACTTTGTTTCAGATTCAGTTTGATATGAATGGATGGATTATTGTTCTGGTTTTAATCTTGATTTTTGCATATTAATTTGACTAATGAAAATGATGCAATATCTGTTAATGAATAATGGGAGCATTAATTGATGCTAGAATCCTTGGTTGTTCTGATATGTTTGTAAATATTACTTATTTATATGCCCAACTCTTTATAACCCTCAGCATTTTTGTCCCTAATGTCTGTTTCTATTCCTCAATCTATTTCGGTCTTGCTTGGATCTGTCTCTGCCATTTCTATTTTGAATTTCTAGCTCTGAATTATTTAATTTTTTCTTAATTCGGATGGGACCTTCTTTATTTTGGTTTTATTGGTTGTTTAGTAGTTGGATTTGATATGGGCCATTGTTAGATTTTGATTTATTCAATTGTGTGTGAGAAATTTTCATTTTTTTTTCTTTTTTTAACAAAAAATAAAAAAAAAGAAAGGAAATTGATAGTTGGAGAGCTGGATGTGGTTTGGACTCTTGTTAGAATTTTTGTTTGTTTAATGTTTCATTCAGTTTTTCATTCTGGATCGTTTTTAATTGATGGATCTGGGCATTGTTTTATGGAGTGGTTATTTATTTTTTAAAAAAGAACAATTTTGATTAGTTTAAATGGTTACATTTTCCACCTTTGTGTTTGTGTTTTTGAGATTTATGGGCAATAGGGTTGGATCTATCATTGTTAGCAATGGGTCTAATGAAAGTTGTTTTCAACTATCACCAAAAAAAGAAAGAAAGTTGTTTTCAGCTGAATAGGGAAAGATTCTGGATTGTCGTTTGAGGTTGAGAGAACGCAATGATTTGTAATAGTTTACTTTTTGCAATGATGTATTGATTAGTGGTGTTCGAGATGAAAGTGAAATGTGGTGAACCTCCCTTTCAAAACTAATAGAAGAGATACTAAATAGGAAGTGTAATAATGCTTTGCTTGTGGACCCTTTTCTGTGGATATTTTCAGCATTCTGATTACTTCCCCACCCTCCTAACAACCAATTATTATGGTTCATGGTGCATGTCTAATCAACTCTTTTTTTCTTTTTTCTTTTTTTTGCCAACCTCTTTGCTCTCGTCTGGGTAATATAGGATGTATGTCTGAGTGTCTGTGGTGGAGTTAGTATGTGTACAATACATACTTTTATTTGTATGTTAAAAACTATGCTGGAATACATTATGTGTGTTATGCAATTAAATATATTAGTTTCTTTTCTAAGTTTAGGCATCTTTCTGATGGTCATTTGCCTAAGTTGTTTATTATGTATAGCATTGTTAAATTGTATTATGGACACCATTAATCTTTTTATTACATGTTGTAGTGTCCATGATTTATTAGTACCATAGTCTTTAGGTCAACTTGTGGATGTCATTCAAAAATGACTTGTTGTAGGACTGACATGCTTAAAGGAAAGGAAAAAAATTAAACTAAAAGAAGAACAAGGGAACAATGGTTATAAAGAGTTGGACATATAAATAAGTAATATTTATAAACACAAAGAAGAACAAGGGAATAATGTCCAATCCTTTAATATTTTATTTTGTTGCTGACTTCAATATGTATTGAGGAGGAATACTTATGTGTTTTAGAATATTCATTTACATATATTTAATATTTTTTCTGTTGCAGTGAGAATATACCAGAAAAATAGAAACATGTAGATACAATTATGGAGATTTACCAAGCATATTTAGCTTTTTAGTTTTTTTGTTCTTTCATTTGTATTATGTGATCAAGAACAATTGCACTACTTTTGCACAATAGTAGTAAATGACTTTTTTTTCTTTGTTTTGGTGTCTATATACAATAAATAAACTTACATAATTTAATATATTTCATTGTTTTTTAATGCATTATTAGTTTTAAATACGTAATTTTTTAATACGCAAGTAAAAAGTGTTGCCTAAAAGTAGTATGCATAGGTAAATTTTCAAAAAAAATGGCCTATAGGAAATGTTTCATATAAGTTTCTTTATAGCATATTTAAAAGCAACAAAATTGCCTAAACCAGACCTATAGGCAACGTTTTTTACAAGTTGCCTTACAGTAAATTTAAAAGCAATGGCAATAAAATGTTGGCTAAAAGTATACTTATAACCAACGCTTAGAAAACATTGCCAAAACCTTAACCTATAGGCAACACTTTCTAAAAGTTGCCTTACGGCAAACTTAAAAGCAACGGCAATGAAACGTTGCCGAAAGTGTAACACCCTTCGTAGGGCATCACATTTTCGACTACAAGCTCGTAATCTAAAAATGATTTCATAAAAGGTTTGAGTTATAAAATGTGAGTTTTGATATTTCTTTTCGCGGAAACATAAACTTACTGAAAATTTATAGGTAATACTGAAAAATAGATTTAAATTGATTAATATACATTACTGACACCACATAATATTTAACAATTATTTAGGAAACATAACACTTACAGACTCAATTTTTAACAGTAGCAAACCCTATAACGGGTCCTACTTAATAGCACGATAAAACACTATCGATAAAAATGCAACATACTTATTCTGTCTTGTATCCATCTTGATGCGTCATATATTTGTTCCTCCTCAAAACTGCACACCATCGAATCCGGGATGGTTACTCCTTGATGTTGTCACCGAACTCAGAATATTTGCCTCCAATCAAGCCTAAGAAACTCGTTCCATCTATTATATAATTTTTAATAATACAAACACAACAAATCAATATAACAAAGAGGTGAGATCACCTATGCCAATACCAACATGGTAGCATGGAAATAACACAAACAGCACACCATACATGTATATCATACCATAATTACAATCATGCCCTCATCATTATTTATCATCACAATAGACGTAATAAACAATAATTACGATCCTGCCTTCAACATTTTCTAAATATTCAACAATTCAATTATCATAAACAATAATTATGATAATGGCCTCAACATTATCCAAATATTCAACAATTCAATTATCATACCGATAATTACGATAATGCCCTTAGTCATTATTTATCATAATAAATATAATAAATAATAATTACAATCATGTCATTAATATTATTCAAATCACACGATAATAACAATAATGTCATTAACATTATTTATTAACATCATCATCCAATATTCCTAAATTAATATATTACATAGATATAAATATTCAGATATGTATGTGCACATAGACTCAATTTTCCTACTCCATGGAAGTTTTCACAATTTCGAGAAGAATGCTCTGGTTAATTGTCCAGCCTTAGCCCACAAATAATCTCCAGTCTTTCTGGTTAATTGTCCAGCCTTAGCCCGCAGATAATCTCTAGTCTTCGAAAAGAATCGTGTTCTTGTCAGGTATCGTCAATGCGTTGCAACGGACTACGTCGCCTGTGGTGTCCCGGGGCCGATGAGGGCGGGGAGTGGACGTCAGTGTAAGAGAAGCACGTACAAGGAGCGGCTCCTGGCAGGCTACTAGGCGAAGGGTCCCATGAATGAACTGAATACGCACCGGAATGAGAAGGATTCAGAGACTATGTAGGTATGGGACTGCATAGTTAAGGATGACTTAAAGGAATTGATTAAGCGTAGCTATATTAACAAGTTGTAACTTCTTTTCGGGAGCCTAGAACATAAGAACTCCATGGTTAAGCGTGCTTGACCTAGAGCAATTGTGGGATGGGTGACCTCCTGGGAAGTTTCTTAGGATGCGTGTGAGTGAGGACAAAGCACGCTAAAAAGACTCGTGTTGGTTTGTAGAGACACTCGTCAATCCTGCAGGCAATCCCGGGATGTCACAAATGGTATCAGAGACGGGACCTCTCCCAGTACGGTGTGGTTCGGGGATGAACCAAGCGGAAGTTGGTGGGCATGTGGTGTCCCAGGGCCGATGAGGGCGGGGAGTGGATGCCGGTGTAAGAGAAGCACGTACAAGGAGCGGCTCCTAGCAGGCTTCTAGGCAAAGGGTCCCATGAATGAACTGAATATGCACTGGAATGAGAAGGATTCAGAGACTGTGCAGGTATGGGACTGTATAGTTGAGGATGGCTTAAAGGAATTGATTAGGCGTAGCCATATTAACAAGTTGCAACTTCTTTTCGGGAGCCTAGAACATAAGAACTTCATGGTTAAGCGTGCTTGACTTGGAGCAATTGTGGGATGGGTGACCTCCTGGGAAGTTTCCTAGGATGCATGTGAGTGAGGACAAAGCACGCTGAAAAGACTCGTGTTAGTTTGTAGAGACACTCGTCAATCCTGCAGGCAGTCTCGGGATGTCACATCGCCACGTGGCACAAGGTACTTGCCACTGCCCACTGGATCGACCGCCGCGCCTTAACACCCCCAAGATCCATCATAGACCTCACTTTTCAATTCTCATTTTCTCTTCGACCATAAAGGCCATAATAGCTATCAGCAATTGTGGGATGGGTGACCTCCTGGGAAGTTTCTTAGGATGCGTGTGAGTGAGGACAAAGCACGCTAAAAAGACTCGTGTTGGTTTGTAGAGACACTCGTCAATCCTGCAGGCAATCCCGGGATGTCACAAATGGTATCAGAGACGGGACCTCTCCCAGTACGGTGTGGTTCGGGGATGAACCAAGCGGAAGCTGGTGGGCATGTGGTGTCCCAGGGCCGATGAGGGCGGGGAGTGGACGCCGGTGTAAGAGAAGCACGTACAAGGAGCGGCTCCTAGCAGGCTTCTAGGCAAAGGGTCCCATGAATGAACTAAATATGCACTGGAATGAGAAGGATTCAGAGACTGTGCAGGTATGGGACTGTATAGTTGAGGATGGCTTAAAGGAATTGATTAGGCGTAGCTATATTAACAAGTTGCAACTTCTTTTCGGGAGCCTAAAACATAAGAACTCCATGGTTAAGCGTGCTTGACTTGGAGCAATTGTGGGATGGGTGACCTCCTGGGAAGTTTCCTAGGATGCATGTGAGTGAGGACAAAGCACGCTGAAAAGACTCATGTTAGTTTGTAGAGACACTCGTCAATCCTGCAGGCAGTCTCGGGATGTCACATCGCCACGTGGCACAAGGTACTTGCCACTGCCCACTGGATCGACCGCCGCGCCTTAACACCCCCAAGATCCATCATAGACCTCACTTTTCAATTCTCATTTTCTCTTCGACCATAAAGGCCATAATAGCTATCAGCTATATTTTCGTTCAATGCACGAATATCTCAATGCAATTCTGTTCAATTTCATCATATGCCTCAATGCATATCTTTCCAATGCATGTATAATGCACCAAATGCCAATCACAGGCTAATCTCATCATTTTCTTATACAGTATCCATACACTGGTTCATACATGTAAAATGCACCAATGCCAATCACAGTTAAAACTCATCATTTTCTTATACAGTGTCCATACATTGGTTCAACAGTAATCATACTGTATATTCAATAGCGAAATCATATTATCGCGTTTTCATAGTCGCGAAACACTTTTGTTGCGTTTACACAATCGTGCAACATTTCTGTTATGTTTTCACAATTTTGCAACGTTTCTGTTGCATTTTCAAATCGCATAGCTAGTTTCCATCGTTTCTCAATCACGTAAAAATATTCCATCATTTTTCAATCACGTAGTGATTTTTCAACGTTTTCTCAATCACGTAAAAATATTCCACCATTTTTAAATCGCGTAGCGATTTTTCAACAATATCTTAAATGCGTAAAAATATTTAAATGCTTTCTAAATTGCATAGAAATATTTCAACATTTTTTAATTCGCGGGGAAATATTTAAACGTTTTTCAAATCGCATAGCTTAAAAATCACGTTTTTAAGTTACGTAAGTTATTTTTCTCCATTTTTCAATGTCGTATAATATTTCTCAACTTTCAAAATCTCAATTCAACTTTTCTCAAAATAATATGACTTCTCACATTATTTTCCACATTTTCTTACTCGAGAAAATCCTTTTCACAATAAATTCCACAATTTCACCATTTCATTGAATTAAATTAATGTTTCTAACTTAAAATTCCCTAATGCGCTCCAAAACCCAAATGATGAGTTTTACGTTAGTAAATTTTAAATCATCAACGTTTCCTTTGTAATTCAAAATAAATTCCCAAATTCAATCCTCTTCCAAAATAATTTGAGGTTCAAACCCTTACAACCTCTATTTTCCTTTCATAACCGAAATTTCTATTTCTCAAGTGATAAAACACTTTGTTTCCATTTCTTTGATCCTTGTACTAGATCAATTACATTTCCACTTTGAAATCATTTTATTTCATAAAATCTAGGCACTTACAAGCCTTCAAAACCGTGGTACATGGCCATTGAAACCAGCAAATATTTTTCGTTCTAAATCAATTAAGTATCATTCTTGTTTTTACACAAACAAAACCATTAAAATTTCCTTCAAAAACCGTGAGACTCTTGGTCTTTAAAACTAATTCAGTTGTTCATTTTCATGTCCACTTTCTTTGCAAATCCTTAAAATCATCAGTGTATTACTCATAATTAGTAAAATACTTAGAATCTCTTGCTCCCAAAATTAATTTGAGGTCGTGATGCCTCTACGGTTCTCTGGAACCAAAAATTGTTTACCTTTCCATCATCAAATCATGGTATACATATACATATTCATCATATATATCACAAGCATGCCATAAACAAAAGCAATAAATTATGCAAATCATACAAAGCATGAACAAATAAATCAAACACATAAACACCCACAAATAAATTACACAACCATGGATATGAATCTTCACATGAATTCACCATCCATCAAATACAAAATCATCTCTCACCACCTTACTTAGTTGGTGAGATGGATCTCCCTCTTACCTCTTGAAGAACCTCCAAAGCTCCTTGGTTTGGTCCTTGGACAAGTGATTCACCACCAAAAGCTTCTCAAACACAAAACAAAACACAAACTTAGTAGCATATTAAGCTTAAACAAGGTGAACCATGAATCAAACATGGCTTAGAACATGAAAAAGAGATAAGAAGTGAAGTTTCCTTACACTTCACCTTAAAAAACCTATAACTTTGCTCTTGAAGAAAATCCTTAAAGATGATGGATTTAGAACTTGGCCTAAACTACAAAGTGTCTTGGATTGAGGTATAGATTCAAGAAGTAAGGTTGTTTAAAATTTTTGAAGAGTGATGGTGGGTTCTTGAGGTTATGGCTGTGAGCTAGAGAAGAAGAGAAATGGAGAGAAAATGTTTTGTGAAGCTTAGCTTTTAGAATGATCAAGAATGATCAATAATGGTCTTCAAACTTTGTTTTGGCTTAAGACCATCACAAAAAATCGTCCCCCCCCTCCATGCACACTCCTTGAGTGATGCAACACCCTACTGGGGATGTCACATTTCCAAACAATAATAATAAAACCTTTACCCAAGTTATAAATTATTTCGTAATATATAATAATATAGGTTGTAAAAATATTTTTTTATTATACCACATTATTTTATAAAATAGAATAAACAGAACACAAAATAAAACAAACTATTACAATACACACCATAATTATACATATGATTTTATTTTTAATAGGTACAAATAATTTACATATTACAAACTAGTTAATTAGAAACAGTAAACTATCTGGTTTAAAGCAAACCATAAACTAGCCCAAGCATAACACTAAAAGTTCTGATCCTCCGAAGAATCCTCCTCGGGAAGATCATCGAAAGACAGAAATACTCTGATAACACCATACCACGCTGCAATCAATCCATATGATATGGATGATCTCGAGGTTCGCCTTCCTCGAACTAGTCACTCGGTTGTTGCTCCTCATTGTATTGACAATCCAACAGTTGCTCCTCTTCTACTTCCTCAACGACTTTACAGAACATAAATAATAATACAGAAAATATATACAAAGAGGTGAGACAATCTACATCATTACCAGCATAGTAGTAAGAAAACGACAATACAAACAAATATAATAGTTAATATAACAATTCATATTATCACATATGTAAAATATCATAAATCAAATTATAACTATTCACACAGTGATGCAGATTAAATATGCCATGTACTCAAACTAGTTCCTACTCCATGGAGCTAAACACAAACATCGGAGAGAATAATCCGGTAGACATGTCTGCACATAAGGTTGCCTCAACCAACTATTACACAGTCAAATACGTTGTGTAAACAGCACAAAGTCAAATACATCGTGTGAATGGTACACAGTCAAATACGTCGTGTACGTCCAAGCATAGTACCAGACAGTCCCCAATAGATCCTGATTAAGAATAGTATTTGTCGAGATCGCTAGTGCGTGTTATCAGTTACCACGGCCCAGAGGAGCTACCAACTGTCCACATGTGGAATCTACTGCACACTAACGCCTCCAAGTTCTCCACATGAACACACTACGCCTATCACACCCGCAACATGGTGTAATTCATCTCGTCAGTCAATTGTCAATTTCAACCAAATTGACATACCACTCTATGTATGTAATGATCTATAATTACAAAAATACCCTCAGTATCACCATGAATCATAATTACATAAATATCTTCATTGTCACCATAATTACAAAAATACCCTTAGTATCAATAATTCCAAAAACAGTATGTCTCCACTTGACATTACTATTTCCCAACATGTCCGGGTCCACCACTTTGGCCCGACAGTAAAAATTACTATTCCTATTAGTCGCGTAAATATTTTATCGCATTTTCACAATTACGTCACATTTGACAAACATTTTTCAATCGCGTAAATATTTTTTAACGTTTTCTCAATTGTGTAGTTAAAAAAAATCATTATTTTAAATACGCGTAAGCTATTTCTACTATTTTTCACTGTATAAAATATTTCTTGATACTACAAATTAAATTTTGAAACTTTCCAAAACTAAAAATATTATTTAAACATTATTTTCCATTTTTCTTACAAAAATTACTCTAAGTAATAATTTCTTACATTTTTATCAAAAATTCAATTTTAATAAATTCTTCTGCAGTTAATTTTATTCTTTAACGACGTAAAATATTTCCTTGCTTTCTAAATGCCATTTTGAAACGTTCTTCAATACTTACTCATTTTTAATCAATTTTGACAGCATTTCGTTTAGAAAATCCACTAAGTGATATTTTCTACGTTTTCCTTTTTAAAAATTCCTTTATTTAATTATAACCATAAAATACACTTTAAAAATTGCTAACATACTTTAAAAACTTAAAGGTAATAATTTTTCAAGTGTCTAAAATTTATTTCTTTTCTATACTAGACTTCTAATAAAAATTTGTTTACTTATTTGGCTCTTGAAAATCCATTGTAAATTAATTCTTTTTAGGTTAATAAACTAGTTTACACTTATAAAATAAATTTTGGATCAATTAAACATAAAAAAAACTTGATGGCCGAAAATCACCATTTCTTTTACATATCTTATTTAACTTATTTTCCATCCTCTAAATCCTTATAAAATCCATTAACTTAATAAAATCATATGGATCATCCTTTTAGAAAATGGTTGAGAATATGTTGGTTCTCTTTTTGAAGATAAAACCGTGAGCTCTTCATTATCACGTGTTCTTTGAAAAACTAATTCAAATCTCAACAAATTATTCACATCTAACAATAATTATCATATATCTATAAACACATACATATATCTATGAACACATACCATATATTAAAGCAATATTAAAACACCTACTAAATATTAAAGCTATAGACATGCTTGCATGCAAAATAAATCACAAATAGAAAAGTAAATAACATGCACACATAAACAATCACAAATAGAGAAGACAACAAACAACCAAGTGAATGAATCCTTATGGATTCTTCACCAAAAATACATCCATTTTCTCACCACCACACATGGTTGATGAAATTAAATCTCCCTCTTACCTATAAGGAAGACAAGATCTCCTTGGACTCCTCCTTAGAAATTTTGTGTAGCTTCAA
Source organism: Ormosia emarginata (assembly GCA_029884605.1). Classification (NCBI taxonomy): domain Eukaryota; kingdom Viridiplantae; phylum Streptophyta; class Magnoliopsida; order Fabales; family Fabaceae; genus Ormosia; species Ormosia emarginata. Next base: position 15,376,295 of record JAQQTP010000074.1, on the reverse strand, counting down.
CAAAAATCCTAACAAGCTTAAACAAATTATAAAGTCATAAACTATGGATGAAAAAGATAAACCATGGATCAATCATGGCTTAGAACATCAAAAATCAAATTAGAAACAAGAAACAAGAATTTTCACCTTATAGGAAAGAAACTTCAAAGTGATTTTCCAAGCTCCAAATGGATGATTTAGCAAAAACTCACAACTAGAGATGTTCTTAGAATATGGTTTAGATTTAGGAAATGAAGTTGGATGAAATTTTTTATGGATGGAAGTGTATTGAAGAGGTGATGGCCGTATGGTAGGAAAATGAGGACTTAGGAGTTTTCTTTGGGTTCTTTGGGTAGGAAAGAAATGAATGAAAGTTTAGAATGATAGAATAATTGATTTAGGAGTGAATGATTGTCTTAAGACATTATGCATAGCCGTAGGACACTCAATTATGGAGCTTGTCTCCTTTGTTGATCAATTTGGCTTAATAATGGCCTTTGATGATTTGGATGGTGGATGGCTTGCTTTAGAATTCATGATTGCTTCATGATTGCATTTTGAGAGCATAATGCATGCATAAGGCCAAAAATGCTATAGGAATCTCAATCAAATTTTGATTGATTTTCAAAGACCTAATTATTCTTAAGTCCTCCTAGTTAGTTCTTATTAATAATTAGCTAGGTTCCTTTATTATTTAGTTAATCATCTATTTATTTAGAAACACTAATCTCCTTCTTAATTATACTAGTACATTGTCTAACTAAAATTTGATGAAAAACTAATTAGGTTTAATCCATTTAATTATCACTTAAACTCTTTAGATTAACTTAATTAAGTTTTAGACTAATTATTCCATTAAGTTAATTATTCCATTAAGTTAGGTTTTAAACTAACTAATCTACTAAATCTAACCATTTTTATGGATTTTCAACCTTTTGGTCTAGAATTTTACAAGCTATTTACATTGGTAAACTTTTTCTAAAAGTAGATCCCACAAACCCAAACATGGGTCTCACAAAACAAATGTGAGTCCCACAAGCCAAACGGGGGTCCCACAGACTTTTCTGCATGATAAATATTTTTATTATACAAAAAAATCCTAAAAATTAAAAGATTAATATACTTATTATTCAGAATTGGGATTAGTAAGATCCCCTAGCTCCAAATAATCAAACAAGATTTTTTTCGGCCCAAAAATTATTGTTTTCTTGACTCGGAGTAAATCACTCAAACAATCAAATACAGTTACGAAACAGTCAAATTAATTTTATAACACACAGAAAACAAAAAATAGTACAATTAGGGCAAAAACATAATTAATCAAAAATTGGGGTGTTACAAGTGACTAATCTCACTAGCCACCATTTTAAGCATTCTTAGCCATTGATTAGATCAATGGTTAGGATTAATGTAGATTCTAGGTATAACCTTTAGATTAGAAGACTTAATCTAGGTCATTAGATCTTTCTCCTTGAAATCCTAGCCATTAAATGTATCTCCAAAATGAAAGGTCAAGATCACTCCTTCATACTTTACATCCAAGGGTCATAAATGGTCCTACCCATTTTATAAGACCAATTCTCCACCATTGATTAAATCGATGGTTGATATTCAAAGGCTTCAACATTAAGCTTGCTTCCTATTGGTCCGTCATAAAGTCGTCATAACCACTAATGTTGATTACGCAATACAATATTTATTTTTATCTGCTATAACCCTACGAATAATATTTTTACTGTATTTTTATCGCCCAATAATTAAATACAGTACAAAATACAGTAAAAGAAAATTTTAAAAACTATTTCCAGTTTCAGGTTTAGTAAGATCGCTCGTCTCTGTCTCAACAATACAAAATTTTCGAGCTGCAGAAAAATTTTCACTTTTTTGAACCCACCTGGGCCCACATAAGCCCCCCTAGGCCCACAGACAGCCCATGCATAATATTAAAATAATAAGAGAAATATAAAAATTTCATAATCATCCACAAAATCATAAAAATTATAAAACTTATGAAAATCAAATTAGATTGCATAAAATAATTAAGACTTAATAGTAATAATTAAAATACGCAAGATTTTCTCCGGCCAAAAAATTATTATTTTCTTGACACAGAGTAAATCACATAAAATAATCAAATGTACTCACGGAATACTCAAAATAATTTTACAATACACAGAAATCACTAAACAGTAGAATTTTTGTTATAACTGTCAAAATTACTGTCAAATAGTTAGAAAACTTGGGGTGTTGCAATACTCCCCCTCTAAAAAGAAGTTTCGTCCTCGAAACTTGATAAACTTGATTTCATACCCTCAGAAAAAATATGGATATTGCTCCTTTATCTTTTCTTCCTATTCCCATGTTGCTTCACCGCTTACATCATTCCAGACTATTTTAACCAATGAAATATTTTTGCCTCATGTTCAACTTCTCTTGATCAAACAGATATCTCAAACTCCTATGATTACTGAAGATGTTGAACGTTACTCCAAAAAAAAAAGTGTCTCCATACTTCTAGTACAAACACAGCGGCTACCAACTCCCATTCATGTATAGAATAGTTTTTCTCATGTAACTTCAATTTCCTTGAAACATACACTACAACTCTTCTATTTTGCATAAGCACACATCTTAAACTCTGATGTGACATATCACAACACACCTCCAATGGTTCACTGGGATTAGACAAAACTAATACTAGACAAGTAGTCAAACACATTCTTAACTCTTGAAAATTCTCCTTGTATGCATCAATCCATACGAACATTTAATTCTTTTTGATAAGCTAGGTGAAAAGTCCTGCGATCTTAAAAAATTTCTCAATAAATTTTCTACGGATCTCCATTACCGTTTTTGACTTTTCCCTTTTGGAGAAAAAAAACTATTTCAACCTTTGACGGATCAATCGTAATCCCTTCGAGACCCAAAAATTGAACTTCATCCAACTTGAAATCACATCTCGACTACTTAGCATATAGTCGCTTCTCCTTTAGAACTTGGAAAATCACACTAAGATGTTCAGTATGTTCCTCATGATTTCGAGAATAGATCAGAATGTCGTTAACAAAGATAATGACAATTCTGTCTAGATAAGGACGAAAGATTCTACTCCTATAATTTATAAATATTACAAGAGCATCCGTCACTCCGCACGACATCACTTAAAATTTCCTTGTCCTCGTATTGCTTCATTCTCCTGCCTTTGCTCTTAACAGGAAGTGTTTCACACATTGCGTCCTCTTTCAACAGCACTGTGTCTGATATTATGACATGGATTTAAATAGGAATATCATTTCTTGTAATTTGCGATATATGAAAAACATTATGAAAGATAGCAAAACTATCTGATATGTTATCGGACATATCCAACAAAGAATTTGATGTTGCCCGATTTTTTTAAGAATGGATTTTTCTATAATACTAACATTTTATTGAGACAATCTCATAAGATATGGTTGGAAAATAACCAATTCGTTTCAAAGATCATGTCTATTTATGAAAGAGATAAACAGATCAAACTAACACAAAATTTTGATCCATAACAACAATAGGATAATTTGAATAACTTGAGTAGCACGATAGGCTAGTAATAGAAATAGAAGTAAACAAGTTAGAAGATAACGAAGACACAGATAACTCTAACGTATAATTGATCCACACAATCATATGCAATAAAGAATGGGTTGCCCCCAGAAATATACAATATGGTTAAAGAATCACTTTCTGCTGCATAGTCTCCCTTGTTTAGGTCTTCAACTCGGAACACTCCCGTTCCATTCGGGGTATCGACTCTCCCTACTACCCATTACTAATAGAAGACTTCGTTTTTCAGTGGAACACAATCTTTGAAAATGTGTCCAGGCTTGCCGCACTTAAAACAAATTATTTCCTTGAATGTACAATCCTTCGTTAAATGCCCTCTTCCATATTTCTTACATAATAGTAAAGACATCACGGTCCAACTGGGTTTACTGCTACAAGCACTTCCTCCACACATTTGCTACTTCTGCTACTTTTCCAATGATCGTAAATGCATTTTCCGCTGAAATCGATTTACCTTCCTACTATTCCTCCTTTGGAATGCCCAGATTCCAAGGTTAAGAGATCTTATATTCCAAGATTGATTCTCTTTTATCAGTTCCTGAACCTCAACTTCCAGTTCCCGCTATTCAGCGATCCTCTGTTTGTAACATCCCAGGACTGCCTACAGGATTGACGAGTGTCTCCATAAACCAACACGAGTCTTTTCAGCGTGCTTTGTCCTCACTCACACGCATCCTAGGAAACTTCCCAGGAGGTCACCCATCCCACAATTGCTCCAGGTCAAGCACACTTAATAATGGAGTTCTTATGTTCTAGGCTCCCGAAAAGAAGTTGCAACTTGTTGATATGGCTACGCCTAATCAATTCCTTTAAGCCATCCTCAGCTATGCAGTCCCATACCTGCACAGTCTTTGAATCCCTCTCATTCCGATGCGTATTCAGTTCATTCATAGGACCCTTCGCCTAGAAGCATGCCAGGAGCCGCTCCTTGTATGTGCTTCTCATGCACCGGCGTCCACTCCTCGCCCTCATCAACCCTGGGACACCACACTATTCCTGCTGTACTATCACGTCAGTTATCCTCTGCATTGCTCTCATAGTTGCAACTGTATTATTAGTGTCACGTTCTGCTTCCACACTTGTACGTCTACCACGATTCATTTCCTTTCTTCAAATACGGACGAATCAAAATAAAGTGAAAACCAGATGTAACCATTTCAAACAACATTGTTTCCTTTCAGAAATCAAAAACACAAAGAACACAACACAAGCAAAATAAACCTAACCACAAACCCCAAAAGACTCAAATCATGCTCTGATACCAATTAATGTAACACCCTCTGTAGGGCATCACATTTTCGACTACAAGCTCATAATCTGAAAATGATTTCATAAAAGGTTTGAGTTATAAAAGGTGGGTTTTAAAATTTCTTTTCGCGGAAACATAAACTTACTAAAAATTTATAAGTAATACTAAAAAATAGATTTAAACTAATTAATATACATTACTAACACCACATAATATTTAACAATTATTTAGGAAACATAACACTTACAGACTCAATTTTTAACAGTAGCAAACCCCATAACGGGTCCTACTTAATAGCACGGTAAAACACTATCGATAAAAATGCAACATACTTATTCTGTCTTGTATCCATCTTGATGCGTCATATATCTGTTCCTCCTCAAAACTGCACACCATCGAATCTGGAATGGTTACTCCTTGATGTTCTCACCGAACTCAGAATATTTGCCTCCAGTCAAGCCTAAGAAACTCGTTCCATCTACTATATAATTTTTAATAATACAAACACAACAAAACAATATAACAAAGAGGTGACATCACCTACGCCAATACTAACATGGTAGCATGGAGATAACACAAATAACACACCATACAGGTATATCATACCATAATTACAATCATACCCTCATCATTATTTATCATCACAACAGACGTAATAAACAGTAATTATGATCCTGCCCTCAACATTTTCCAAATATTCAACAATTCAATTTTCATAAACAATAATTATAATAATGCCCTCAACATTATCCAAATATTCAACAATTCAATTATCATACTTATAATTATGATAATGCCCTCAGTCATTATTTATCATAATAAATATAATAAATAATAATTATAATCATGCCATTAACATTATTCAAATCACACAATAATAACAATAATGCCATCAACATTATTTATCATCATCATCATCCAATATTCCTGAATTAATATATCACACAGATATAAATGTTCAGATTATGTATGTGCACATAGACTCAATTTTCCTACTTCATTGAGGTTTTCACAATTTCGAGAAGAATGCTCTGGTTAATTGTCCAGCCTTAGCCCACAGACAATCTCCAATCTTTCTGGTTAATTGTCCAGCCTTAGCCCACAGACAATCTCCAGTCTTCAAAAAGAATCATGTTCTTGTCGGGTATCATCAATGCGTTGCAACGGACTCCGTCGCCACGTGGCACAGGGTACTTGCCACTGCCCACTGGATCGACCGTCGTGCCTTGACGCCCCCAAGATCCATCATAGACCTCACTTTTCAATTCTCATTCTCTTTTTGACCATAAAAGGCCATAATAGCTATCAACTATATTTTCATTCAATGCACGAATATCTCAATGCAATTCTGTTCAATTTCATCATATGCGTCAATGCATTCTTTTTAATTTCATCATATGCCTCAATGCATATCTTTCCAATGCATGTATAATGCACCAAATGCCAATCACAGGCTAATCTCATCATTTTATCATACAGTGTCCATACACTGGTTCATACATGTAAAATGCACCAATGCCAATCACAGGTAAAACTCATCATTTTCTTATACAGTGTCCATACACTGGTTCAACAGTAATCATACTGTATATTCAATAGCAAAATCATATTATTGCATTTTCATAGTCGCGAAATACTTTTGTCGCGTTTTCACAATCGTGCAACATTTCTGTTATGTTTTCACAATTTTGCAACGTTTCTGTTGCGTTTTCAAATCGCATAGCTAGGTTCCATCATTTCTCAATCACGTAAAAATATTCCATCATTTTTCAATCACGTAGTGATTTTTCAACGTTTTCTCAATCACGTAAAAATATTCCACCATTTTTAAATCGCGTAGCGATTTTTCAACAATATCTCAAATGCGTAAAAATATTTAAATGCTTTCTAAATTGCATAGAAATATTTCAACATTTTTTAATTCGCGGGGAAATATTTAAACGTTTTTCAAATCGCATAGCTTAAAAATCACGTTTTTAAGTTACGTAAGTTATTTTTCTGCATTTTTCAATGTCGTATAATATTTCTCAACTTTCAAAATCTCAATTCAACTTTTCTCAAAATAATATGACTTCTCACATTATTTTCCACATTTTCTTACTCAAGAAAATCCTTTTCACAATAAATTCCACAATTTCACCATTTCATTGAATTAAATTAATGTTTCTAACTTAAAATTCCCTAATGCGCTCCAAAACCCAAAGGATGAGTTTTACGTTAGTAAATTTTAAATCATCAACGTTTCCTTTATAATTCAAAATAAATTCTCAAATTCAATCCTCTTCCAAAATAATTTGAGGTTCAAACCCTTACAACCTCTATTTTCTTTTCATAACCGAAATTTCTATTTCTTAAGTGATAAAACACTTTGTTTCCATTTCTTTGATCCTTGTACTAGATCAATTACATTTCCACTTTGAAATCATTTTATTTCATAAAATCTAGGCACTTACAAGCCTTCAAAACCGTGGTACATGGCCATTGAAACCAGCAAATATTTTTCCTTCTAAATCAATTAAGTAACATTCTTGTTTTTACACAAACAAAATCATTAAAATTTCCTTCAAAAACCGTGAGACTCTTGGTCTTTAAAACTAATTCATTTATTCATTATCATGTCCACTTTCTTTGCAAATCCTTAAAATAATCAACGTAATACTCATAATTAGTAAAATACTTAGAATCTCTTGCTTCCAAAATTAATTTGAAGTCGTGATGCCTCTATGGTTCTTTGGAACCAAAAATTATTTTCTTTTCCATCATCAAATCATGGCATACATATACATATTCATCATATATATCACAAGCATGCCATAAACAAAAGCAATAAATCATACAAAGCATGAATAAATAAATCAAACACATAAACACCCATAAATAAATTACACAACCATGGATATGAATCCTCATATGGATTCACCATCCATCAAATACAAAACCATCTCTCATCACCATACTTGGTTGATGAGATGGATCTCCCTCTTACCTCTTGAAGAACCTCCAAAGCTCCTTGGTTTGGTCCTTGATCAAGTGATTCACCACCAAAAGCTTCTCAAACATAAAACAAAACACAAATTTATTAGCATATTAAGCTTAAACAAGGTGAACCATGGATCAAACATAGCTTAGAACATGAAAAAGAGATAAGAAGTGAAGTTTCCTTACACTTCACCTTAAAAACCCTATAACTTTGCTCTTGAAGAAAGTCCTTGAAGATGATGGATTTAGAACTTGGCCTAAACTACAAAGTGTCTTGGATTGAGGTATAGATTCAAGAAGTAAGGTTGTTTAAAATTTTTGAAGAGTGATGGTGGGTTCTTGAGGCCATGGCTGTGAGCTAGAGAAGAAGAGAAATGGAGAGAAAATGTTTTGTGAAGCTTAGCTTTTAGAATGATCAAGAATGACCAATAATGGTCTTCAAACTTTGCTTTGGCTTAAGACCATCACCAAAAACCGTCCCCCCCTCCATGCACACTCCTTGAGTGACCAATCTCACTAGCCACCATTTTAAGCATTCTTAGCCATTGATTAGATCAATGGTTAGGATTAATATAGATTCTAGGTATAGCCTTTAGATTAGAAGACTTAATCTAGGCCATTAGATCTTTCTCCTTGAAATCCTAGCCATTAAATGTATCTCCAAAATGAAGGGTCAAGATCACTCCTTCATACTTTACATCCAAGGGTCATAAATGGTCCTAGCCATTTTATAAGACTAATTCTCCACCGTTGATTAAATCGATGGTTGATATTCAAAGGCTTCAACATTAAGCTTGCTTCCAATTGGTCCGTCATAAAGTCGACATAACCACTAATGTTGACTACGCAGTACAATATATATTTTTATCTGCTATAACCCTACGAATAATATTTTTATTGTACTTTTATCACCCGATAATTAATGTTTCCGATTTTGGGTTTAGCAAGATCCCCCATCCCTGTCTTAACAGCACAAAATTTTTGAGCTGTGATTTTTTTTTTACTTTTCCAGACCCACCTGGGCCCACATACAGCCCCCTAGGCCCATAGACAGCCCATGGATAATATTAAAATAATCAGAGAAATATAAAAATTTCATAATCATCCATAAAATCATAAAAATTATAAAACTTATGAAAATCAAATCAGATTACATAAAATAATTAAGACTTAACAGTAATAATTAAAATACGTAAGATTTTCCCTGACCTGAAAATTATTATTTTCTTGACACGGAGTAAATCACACAAAACGATCAAATGTACTCACGGAATACTCAAAATAATTTTAAGTGCACAGAAATCGCTAAACAGTAGAATTATATTATAACTGTCAAAATTACTATCAAATAATTAGAAAACTTGGGGTGTTACATAAAGTGGTACCTATTGCCAATATTTAAAAATGTTGCCAAAACCTTGACTTATAAGCAACGATTTTTAAACGTTATCTTACGGCATACTTAAATGCAATGGCAGGAAAGCATTGCCTAAAGTAGTACCTATACACAACAAGTCAAAAGTGTTGTCAGAGCTATCAATAGACAATGTCTCAAAAGCATTGCCAGAAGATAAGAATAGGCAATGTTTTTTTTCTAAAAGGTTGCCAAAAGTTTAAAAAACATTGCCTATTGTAATAGGCCACGGCAGAAGAGGCAACGACTTGGCAAGGGATGGAAAGCATTGCCATAGACTTTAGGCAACGATTTTTGACCAATGGCAACGCTTTTCAGCCCTTGCCAAAGGGAAAAATTGTTGTAGTGATATAACCATGGATTTGGTATCATGACATTATAAAATACATTTCATAAACATTTCAAGGATTTGCACAGACATAGACATAAGGCATTAATAGGCATATGGATAGCAATTGTATGGCATATCTCTGAGATGGAGATTCATGACATTGCATATCTCTGAGTTGGAGATTCATGGCATTGCAATTGTATAGGCGATTACGTATTTCTGAGATGGAGATGATGAATTTGAGAGTGTGATGATTACTGTAACACCCCAATTTTTGGAAAAATATTCTGAATGTCCTGTTTGCTGTTTTTTAAACTTTTGTGTAAATGACTGTTGTGTCCTTATTTTACTGTTTCTTGTTTTTCTGTATGAAATACAAATATATATTACAGGCTATGATTTTCTTTGGTCATTTTGAATATTTTGCTTCGAGACCGTAAAATAAAATTTTTCTCAAACTACTGTTTTAAATTTTTTTGTGTGAAATACTGGGATATTTTACTGTCTGTAATTTTATTTGAACGTTTTGGATGATTTGCTTCGTCGTGGGAAAAAATGGAAAAATGACCATTACGTCCTGAATGTACTGTTTTTAATTTTTCTATATGATACAGTGTTTAATATTACTGTCTATGATTTAATTTGGACTTTTTGTGTGATTTGCTCCGTGACAGGAAAATAATATTTTTCGGGCCGGGGAAATCTTATTTTAATTATTCAGAACTGGGGGATCTTACTAAACCCGATTCTGAATGATACTGTTGTTAATCTTTTAATTTTTAGGATTTAACTGTCAAATAAATAATTTTATATTATTATAATATTATTTTATTAGTCAGTACAAATAAAATGACAGTGGACCCAGAAGTGTTTTGTAGGACCCACGTTTAGTTAAAACAGTTAACTTAGTAGCTTAATTAAACATCATTAGTAGTAGAACTTTCAAGAACATGGTGACTAAGCTTAATGACTAGGCTAATTAGTGACTAAGCATGATGACTAGGTTAGTGACAATGCTAGAATCAACCAATGAGAGTTAAGCTTGCTAACCAAGTTTTAATCTTGACCTTTGATCTATCCTAAGGCTAGGATGAAGCCAAGCCAATGGACACCTTGCATGGCTTGAAGTCTACGGCCATTTGGCCTTTGGAGGACCAAAAATCATTTCACTTTCATGCATTTTCTCTCTTCTCTTTCTTCCAAAAACCCAAAACTCCATTGAAGCTTTCTTGGAGCTCTATTCGGCCAAACACTCTTGTTTACTATTCAATCACTCAAAAATTTATCCAACCAAGTTTTCTAAACCTAAACACAATCCTAAGAACATCTCTAGTTGAGAGTTCTTGCAAAATCCTTCATTTGAAGCTTGAAAACCTACTTGGGAGATTTTACCTAGAAGGTGAAATTTCTTGTTTTCCATTTCTAAACTCTTTTTCAAAGTTCTAAGCCATGATTTATCCATGGTTTAAGCTCTCTTTAATGTTAGTAACTTGTAGAATTTTGTTTAAGCTTGCTAGGTTTTGAAGGAGGAAAATCGAAACCCTAGGAAAGGAGTGAAAGAATATTTTGTCTTCATTTAAGGTAAGAGGAAGACTAATCTTATCATCCTTGGGTGGTGGTAAGAAGATGGAGATTGATTGTTTGTGATTGTAGAATCCATAAGGATTCATTTTTGTGATTGTTAGTAGCTTATTTGTGTGATTGTTAGTAGCTTTCCTATTTGATGTTTGTAATAATATGTATGAAGTTGCACGTCCACAAGCTTTGAATTGCATGTCTACAAGCTTTGATAATTTGTATGTGTTAGAAATGCATGATAAATTATAGGATGTGAACAACATGCCAAGGTTTGCATGAGTGTTCCAAAGAACACACCAATGAGGCTCACGGCCATTAACCAAAATGGAGAACCAAAATGTTCTCATATTTTTTATTAAGTGTGATTTAATTAACCAAGGAAAATTAATGAGATATAAAATTGTTTAGATCAAAGAAAATGAATTTAGAGATCAAATAGTACAAGTATATATATTTCGGCCAACATGCCAAACCAAGTATCCATGATTTCTAAAATCAATTCCAAACTAGTTTCAATCAAAGAGATGTAATATATGTTAAAAAGAAATTTTCTACAATGAGTTTTGAAGAAACAAATTGATTAGAATTAAGTTTAAGTAATTAAAACTAATGATTTTATTATTAGGAATGAAATACAGTAACTTTTGTAAATTTCTAACATATGGCTCATCTTATATTTTGAAGCATGTTAGTGGTTTTCAAAAGGATTAAGTTACACGGTTAAAAATTTAGTAAACAAAATTTTTACGAAAAAATTAGGAAACCATTATTATAATTTTTTAAATAAAATACTATTAATTTTTATTAAAAACGGACAAATAAGATAAGAAAAATGCCCAAACGACAGTATACGGTATGAAAAATATTCTACGTAATTTAAATGTACTAAATATTATTTCTATTTATTTAAACAGTAATTTTTAAGGAATTCGGGCAAGAAAATGATTTAAAAACCTTACGCGATTGAGAAAACGTATTAAAAATCCTACGCGATTTGCAAAACAGCAAAATATATTTACGCGATTTAAAAACATTTGTAAAAGCGATGGGATTTTGAAAACGCGATAAAATTTCTATGCGATTGACGAAAACAGTAAATTTTTACTATCGGGCCAAAGTGGTGGACCCGGACAGATTGTGAAACAGTATTGCCAGGTGGGTGCGTAGTCTTTTTTTTTATATGATATGCCAGTGAGGGCATTTTTGTAATTTTGTTGCAGTATTGCCAGTGGGTGCGTATTGTATACATTTGCAATTTTTTTTTCTCATATTTTGAGTATGCCAATTTTGGTGATTTGATTGACGAGGTGAACAACATCATGTTGTCGGTGTGATAGGCGTAGTGCGGTTCAAATTGAATGAACTTGGAGACGTTAGTGTGCAGAATTCCATATATGGACAGTTGGTCGCTCCTCTGGGCCGTGGTGACTGATAACACACTAATAGACTCGACAAGCACTATACTTAATCAAGATCTTGTGAAGTCTATTAGTGCAAGCCCGTAGTGACACGACGTATGACAGTGTGCTACACCACTATGCTATTTCAGTGGGCCATAGACGCAACGTGTGACAGCGCAATGGTTTTTTTTTTTGGGCAGTCAACGGTACTAATAGATTTTGCGGTCATTCTCTTTGATGTCTGTGTTCTTCTTTAGCTCCATGGAGTAGGGTTGAGTCATATCTCATATATTTTTATCTCATATATCTTAATGTTATTTATCTATAATATTCTTTATATGTACCATTTTTATCTATGTTATTTTATCTATCCGTATCACTATGTGTTGTTACATTGTATTCTGTGTTACATTTCACCTATATGATCTTGTATGTTATTTATTGCTATTTTAAACTGCTATATAGTATAAAATGTTATATCTGTTGTATTGTCGTTTTCTTACTTTACCATGTTTGTGGTGATATGGATTGTCTTACCTCTTTGTTGTATGTGTTATTTGTTTATTTTAATTCATGTGGTAAAAGAGTTTGAGGAAGAGGAACAGCCTCTTGAGAGTGTGTACCCTGAGGAAGAGGAAGATCAGCTAGCCGAAGATCGGTTCTACGATCAAGAACCGTCTGATCATCCATATCCATTGGATTGATTACTTGGATATGGCGGTGCCAGGATTTCTGGGTTTTGTACGACTCAAGTTTCATGGTGGATCGACAGCCTGGCGTCTGCGTGAAGACAGAGATTCGGTGACTTACGTGGGACGGTTGACTATGTCCCTATGTAATGAGTTTGTGAATGCATGTGTCTTGAAGCATGTCAAAATGGTTTTTGATGATAACAAAGACAAAGATGAAGATCAAAGAGCAAAAGAGAAAACCAAGATCAAAGGAAGAAATCAAGAGGTTTAGATATAAGCATTAGTACATCAATGTTAAATGCTCCCAAAGATATCTCAAATGGTTTTTCAAAAAAAATGATTTGAATCAATATGGTTCTTAAAGATCAATTCCTAAAAGAGAACTTCTTTTACCTTGGATCATGCCAAACAATGTTCTATATTGTTTAATCCATGTTTTCTAAAGTTTGGAATGATATAAATCCGTTTTAAGGCTTGAAAAATGAGTTTAAAGTATAGTGTAATCGATTACCAAGGTTTAGTAATCGATTACAAGCTAAACAGAAGCCTTGTAATCGATTACACCATCCCTGTAATCGATTACCAGAAAGTCAGAGAATGTGTAATCGATTACACAAGTCATGTAATCGATTACCATGTTCCCAGAAAGCCAAGAACACGATCAAAAGGGCCATGTAATCGATTACATCAATATTGTAATCGATTACCATGAAGTCAGAGGGCGTGTAATCGATTACACAAGTAATGTAATCGATTACCACAAGCCCAGAAAGCCAAGAACACGTTCTATCTTCCATGTAATCGATTACCAAAACCTTGTAATCGATTACCAAGGTTCTGACATGCCCAACGGCTATATTGAATGCATTAAATGCTTGGCTTTAACCACCCCCAACGGCTCTTTTAATGAATGGGCTTTAAATACAATTGGTGGGGCTTCATTAAGGGTTGTTCTTGAACCTAAAAACATCATAGCAACACATCATACGAGAATCAAACTCTGAAATCATTCTTTGCTCTGTTTTTGTCCAATCTTTGAGATATCTTTGTGAGCATTATTAGAGCTTCAATTTGTATCATTTACTCTAGTGAGAGTTTCTCTATATCAATATTAATTTCGTATAGAGAGAGAGGTAAGGTATCCCTCCAATTTGTAAAGGGTGAGGCATCCCTTTGTTTTAAGAGACTCAAGCTCAAGGGTGAGGCATCCCAAGGAGTTGAGGGCTCAAGTTTGTAAAGGTATTCAAGCACCTATTGAAGCTTGGAGAAATAGTGAAAATCTCAAGTGGTTGCTTCAGGACTGGACGTAGGTCACAAGTGGAATGGTGGCCGAACCAGGATAAATCACTGTGTTTGATTCTCTAAACCCTTCTCTTATATTTGTGCATTGCTTATTTTCTTGATTGATTACTTCTCTCTTGGTTGGTTATTAAGCAACATACATTGTTCTTATCAATTCATTCATTTCAATTAGTCAATAGCTTCAACGAAAATCAATAGTCAAGTGTTTTGCGAAAGAATTGCGAACTTGTTTTATAAACTCAATTCACCCCCCTCTTGAGTATTGAAGCCACTTGGTAATAGAGTTTGATGGAGAACCAGTCATGACGACTACTGTGTTTTTGCATTTGGAGATGCCGTTATCTCTTAGGCGTTATTGGGGTGGTATGTTCACTGCGCCTAGTGAGATTAGCAGCGTGTCGACTGCGCGGTCTCGTTTCCGCCGAGAGTCGAGGCATCCTGGATATTTATCTTCTGATGATCTTCCTGAGAGTGATCCTTCAGAGGGTTAAATGTTTATGATGTGTACTTAAGCGCGTCTGCGTTTGTATATATTGACTGTTATTGCTTTTGTTTATTATTTCTGTCTAAATATTTTAGTTGTAAATTATTTGTATAACTTATGACCAAAACTCTATGTATATTATGTGTGATGTTATTCTGTTAGTTTTATGTTTTCCGCGTCATTTTATTTAATAATATTCTGTTTAACAGGAAGAATTTTAGAAGCCGTATTATTATGTAACAAATGTTTTACAACTTGGGTAGATTTTATTTATCTTTCTTTTATTTTCTTTTAAATGTGACATCCCCACAAGGGTGTTACATTAGTTGGTATCAGAGCCCAAGTTAGAGTCTTTTGGGATTGTGGTTGGGTCTGTTTTTGTTTATGCTTTGTGTGATTCTCTCGTGATTTACTTCGAAAGGATGTATCTGACTTTGTTTTGTTATGTTTGAAGAACGAAGATGTCTGGTAGAGGCAGAGGACGTACGAATGTTAATCGGGAAGTGGATCCAATGATTGCGGCTGCTGAAGCTATGCAGCGGATGGCTGAAGTAATTACGCAGCAGAATTTGAGAGCAGCTCAACAGCAAGATGCTACTGCTGATGCCCTAAATTTATCTGAATTTAGGCGCCACAATCCGCCACAGTTTAGAGGCGAGATTGACCCTGAAAAAGCAAGTCAATGGATACAGGACTTGGAGAGAATTTTGAAGGAATGAGATGCACCGACCGAGAAGAAGGTAATTTATGCACCTTTATGTTAAGGGAGATGGAGAACATTGGTGGAGAGGAACTCGCCGATTGTTGCAGTTAAAGGAACAGAAATTACATGGGAAGTATTTTCTGATGCTTTTCTGGGAAAGTATTTTCCTGCAAGCGCTCGACATGCCAAGGAGATGGAATTTCTTGGTTTGCGTCAGGGTAATATGACGGTGAATGAGTATGCTACAAAATTTGAGAATTTGTCTCAATTCTCGGATTATGCTCAAACTCGACCGGATGATACATGGAGATGTCGGAAGTTTGAATCGGGGTTGAGAGTGGAACTGAAGCGAGGGGTGATATCCTTGAGGATGAATCAGTTTCATGCTTTAGTTGATACTTGTGTGCGACTCGAGGAGTTGGAGCCGTCACGAGATCAGAGGAACCGTAACTTTGGGCCAACAAGGTTTCAGAGAGGTGGAGGTAGTAATACGAATCGGTTTCAGCGTAAGTCGTATTTTAGACCACCAGGGAATCAATCTCAACGACCACCAGTAGGGGGAAGTGCAAGTGGTAGTGGAGCTGGACAAAGAATGGCGTTTACGCCAACATGTTTTAAGTGTGGAAAGAAGGGCCATCTTTCTAGTGAATGTCCTATCAAAGGAATGGTTTGTTTTAATTGCAAACAGCCTGGACATGTATCTAAAGATTGTACTTAGCCAGAGAGAAAGCCAGCTATGAGAAATGTTCGTGCTACTCAGCCGAGGTCGGAAAATGTTCAACCAAGATCTGGAGGGCGAGTATATACTATGACTGGAACAAAAATTTCTCAATCTGATGATCTTATTCAGGGAGAAGGTGCTATCGAAGGTAATCTTCGACAGTGTTATATGACTTCGGTGCTACACATTCATTTATTGCATATGATTGTGTGGAAAGATTGAAGTTGCCTGTGTCTTCTTTGAATGTTAAGTTGAGTGTTTCTACGCCAACTGCTAAACCTGTAATTGCATCAAAGATATGTTTGGATTGTCTTATTGTTGTGAAGGACCGTAAGTTCTTGGTCAATTTGATTTGTTTGCCTCTTGTTGGGATAGATGTGATATTAGGGATGGATTAGTTATCTTCTAACCATATCCTTATAGATTGTGCAAGCAAAACTATAGTTTTTCCTAAGGAAGAAAAGTCTGGATTCTTGACTGCTGTTAAGGTCAAGTCTTTGTTAAGAGAGGGAGCGCAGGGATATATGGTATTGTCTTCTCTAGAAGTTAAGAATGAGAAGGATGTGAATACTATTCCTATTGTCAACGACTTTCCAGAGGTTTTTCCTGATGACGTACCTGGTTTGCCACCTGAGAGGGAGATCGAGTTTTCAATTGATTTAGTACCAGGAGCAGGTCCTATCTCAATTGCACCTTATCGTATGTCGCCAGCAGAGTTGGTAGAGTTAAAAGAGCAATTGGTGGAACTGTTGGAGAAACAATTTGTGCGACCTAGTGTTTCACCATGGGGAGCACCAGTGCTTTTGGTTAAGAAGAAGGACGGAACTTCTCGACTTTGTGTGGATTATCATCAGTTGAACAAGGTGACCATCAAGAATAAATATCCGCTTCCAAGAATTGACGACCTGATGGATCAGTTGAAGGGAGCAGTGGTATTTTCCAAGATAGATCTGAGATCGGGTTATCACCAGATTCGTGTTAAGGGGGAAGATGTACCAAAAACAGCTTTTCGAACTCGTTATGGACATTATGAGTATCAGGTAATGCCATTCGGGATGACGAATGCTCCTGCCATATTTATGGACTATATGAACAGGATTTTTCATCCGTATCTAGACAGATTTGTCGTTGTCTTTATCGATGACATTCTAATCTATTCTCAATCTAAGGAAGAGCATGCTGAACATCTCGGTATTGTTCTTCACACAAGTATAGGGATGGCACCCTATGAGGCGTTATATGGAAGGCGTTGTCGAACACCGTTGTGTTGGTATCAAGATGAGGAAAATATGACTATTGGACTAGATCTTGTACAATAGACTACGAAAAAAGTAAAAATGATACAAGAAAAGATGAAGACGACGCAAAGCAGACAGAAAAGTTATGCGGATAGACGAAGGCGACCTCTTGAATTCGAGGAGGGTGAACATGTGTTTTTAAGAGTGACTCCTACGACTGGTGTCGGAAGAGTTATTAAATCTAAGAAGCTTACTCCTAAGTTTATTGGACCGTATCAGATTATTCGACGTATAGCTCCTGTAGCTTATCAGATTACTTTGCCGCTTTTTCTATCAAATCTGCATGATGTATTTCATGTATCTCAGTTACAGAAATATGTACTGGATCCGATGCATGTTATACAACCAGATGAGGTACAGCTGAAGGAGAATCTGACTTACGAGACTTTACCTGTTAGAATAGAGGACAGAAAGGTAAAGCAGCTTCGAGGGAAGATGATCGAGCTGGTGAAGGTCATATGGAATGATGTGACGGGTGATGCTACCTGGGAGCTGGAAGATAAAATGAGGGATCAATATCCTCATTTGTTTTGAGGAACAGCGAATTTCGAGGACGAAATTTTTATTTTGTTGGGGAGAGTTGTAACACCCCAATTTTTGGAAAAATATTCTGAATGTCCTGTTTGCTGTTTTTCAAACTTTTGTGTAAACGACTATTGTGTCCTTATTTTACTGCTTCTTGTTTTTCTATATGAAATACAAATATATATTACAGGCTATGATTTTCTTTGGTTATTTTGAATATTTTGCTTCGAGACCGTAAAATAAAAATTTTCTCAAACTACTGTTTTAAATTTTTTTGTGTGAAATGCTGGGATATTTTACTGTCTGTAATTTTATTTGAACGTTTTGGATGATTTGCTTCGTCGTGGGGAAAAATGAAAAAATGATCATTACGTCCTGAATGTACTGTTTTTAATTTTTCTATATGATACAGTGTTTAATATTACTATCTATGATTTTATTTGGACTTTTTATGTGATTTGCTCCGGGACAGGAAAATAATATTTTTCGGGCCGGGGAAATCTTATTTTAATTATTCAGAACTGGGGGATCTTACTAAACCCG
The DNA here is from genome assembly GCA_029884605.1 of Ormosia emarginata. Lineage (NCBI taxonomy): Eukaryota > Viridiplantae > Streptophyta > Magnoliopsida > Fabales > Fabaceae > Ormosia > Ormosia emarginata. The sequence continues at coordinate 15,357,494 of JAQQTP010000074.1, read as the reverse complement.
ATTCTGAATGATACTGTTGTTAATCTTTTAATTTTTAAGATTTAACTGTCAAATAAAATAATTTTATATTATTATAATATTATTTTATTAGTCAGTACAAATAAAATGACAGTGGACCCGGAAGTGTTTTGCAGGACCCACGTTTAGTTAAAACAGTTAACTTAGTAGCTTAATTAAATATCATTAGTAGTAGAACTTTCAAGAACATGGTGACTAAGCTTAATGACTAGGCTAATTAGTGACTAAGCATGATGACTAGGTTAGTGACAATGCTAGAATCAACCAATGAGAGTTAAGCTTGCTAACCAAGTTTTAATCTTGACCTTTGATCTATCCTAAGGCTAGGATGAAGCCAAACCAATGGACACCTTGCATGGCTTGAAGTCTACGGCCATTTGGCCTTTGGAGGACCAAAAATCATTTCACTTTCATGCATTTTCTCTCTTCTCTCTCTTCCAAAAACCCTAAACTCCATTGAAGCTTTCTTGAAGCTCTATTCGGCCAAACACTCTTGTTTACTATCCAATCACTCAAAAATTTATCCAACCAAGTTTTCTAAACCTAAACACAATCCTAAGAACTTCTCTAGTTGAGAGTTCTTGCAAAATCCTTCATTTGAAGCTTGAAAACCTACTTGGGAGATTTTACCTAAAGGTGAAATTTCTTATTTTCCATTTCTAAACTCTTTTTCAAAGTTCTAAGCCATGATTTATCCATGGTTTAAGCTCTCTTTAATGTTAGTAACTTGTAGAATTTTGTTTAAGCTTGCTAGGTTTTGAAGGAGGAAAATCGAAACCCTAGGAAAGGAGTGAAAGAATATTTTGTCTTCATTTAAGGTAAGAGGAAGACTAATCTTATCATCCTTGGGTGGTGGTAAGAAGATGGAGATTGATTGTTTGTGATTGTAGAATCCATAAGGATTCATTTTTGTGATTGTTAGTAGCTTATTTGTGTGATTGTTAGTAGCTTTCCTATTTGATGTTTGTAATAATATGTATGAAGTTGCACATCTACAAGCTTTGAATTGCATGTCTACAAGCTTTAATAATTTGTATGTGTAAGAAATGCATGATAAATTATAGGATGTGAACAACATGCCAAGGTTTGCATGAGTGTTCCAAAGAACACACCAATGAGGCTCACGGCCATTAACCAAAATGGAGAACCAAAATGTTCTCATATTTTTTATTAAGTGTGATTTAATTAACCGAGGAAAATTAATGAGATATAAAATTGTTTAGATCAAAGAAAATGAATTTAGAGATCAAATAGTACAAGTATATATATTTCGGCCAACATGCCAAACCAAGTATCCATGATTTCTAAAATCAATTCCAAACTAGTTTCAATCAAAGAGATGTAATATATGTTAAAAAGAAATTTTCTACAATGAGTTTTGAAGAAACAAATTGATTAGAATTAAGTTTAAGTAATTAAAACTAATGATTTTATTATTAGGAATGAAATACAAGAAACTTTTGTAAATTTCTAACATATGGCTCATCTTATATTTTGAAGCATGTTAGTGGTTTTCAAAAGGATTAAGTTACACGGTTAAAAATTTAGTAAACAAAATTTTTACGAAAAAATTAGGAAACCATTATTATAATTTTTTAAATAAAATACTATTAATTTTTATTAAAAACGGACAAATAAGATAAGAAAAATGCCCAAACGACAGTATACGGTATGAAAAATATTCTACGTAATTTAAATGTACTAAATATTATTTCTATTTATTTAAACAGTAATTTTTAAGGAATTCGGGCAAGAGAATGATTTAAAAACCTTACGCGATTGAGAAAACGTATTAAAAATCCTACGCGATTTGCAAAACAGCAAAATATATTTACGCGATTTAAAAACATTTGTAAAAGCGATGGGATTTTGAAAACGCGATAAAATTTTTACGCGATTGAAAAACAAGAATTTTTACGCGATTGGACCCTGAAAACAAGATTGCCAGGTGGGTGCGTACATGCCTTTTTTTTTATATATGATTTGCCGGAGGCCATTTTTGTAATTTTGTTGCAATTGGGCGTGCGTATTGTATACATTTGGAAATTTTTTTTTCTCATATTTTGAGTATGCCAATTTTGGTGATTTGATTGACGAGGTGAACAACATCGTGTTGTCGGTGCGATGGGCGTAGTGCGGTTCAAATTGAATGAACTTGGAGACGTTAGTGTGCAGAATTCCAAATATGGACAGTTGGTCGCTCTTCTGGGCCGTGGTGACTGATAACACACTAATGGACTCGACAAGCACTATACTTAATCAAGATCTTGTGAAGTCTATTAGTGCAAGCCCGTAGTGACCCGACGTATGACAGTGTGCTACACCACTATGCTATTTCAGTGGGCCATAGACGCAACGTGTGACAGCGCAATGGTTTTTTTTTTTTGGGCAGTCGATGGTACTAATAGATTTTGCGGTCATTCTCTCTGATGTCTGTGTTCTTCTTTAGCTCCATGGAGTAGGGTTGAGTCACATCTCATATATTTTTATCTCATATATTTTTATCTCATATATTTTAATGTTATTTATCTATAATATTCTTTATCTGTACCATTTTTATCTATGTTATTTTATCTATCCGTATCACTATGTGTTGTTACATTGTATTCTGTGTTACATTTCACCTATATGATCTTGTATGTTATTTATTGCTATTTTAAACTGCTATATAGTATAAAATGTTATATCTGTTGTATTGTCGTTTTCTTACTTTACCATGTTTGTGGTGATATAGATTGTCTTACCTCTTTGTTGTATGTGTTATTTGTTTATTTTAATTCATGTGGTAAAAGAGTTTGAGGAAGAGGAACAGCCTCTTGAGAGTGTGTACCCTGAGGAAGAGGAAGATCAGCTAGCCAAAGATCGGTTCTACGACCAAGAACCGTTTGATCATCCATATCCATTGGATTGATTACTTGGGTATGGCAGTGCCAGGATTTCTGGATTTTGTACGACTCGAGTTTCATGGTGGATCGACAGCCTGGCGTCAGCGTGAAGACAGAGATTCGGTGACTTATGTGGGACGGTTGACTAAGTCCCTACGTAATGAGTTTGTGAATGCATGTGTCTTGAAGCATGTCAAATGGTTTTTGATGATAACAAAGACAAAGATGAAGATCAAAGAGCAAAAGAGAAAACCAAGATCAAAGGAAGAAATCAAGAGGTTTAGATATAAGCATTAGTACATCAATGTTAAATGCTCCCAAAGATATCTCAAATGGTTTTTCAAAAAAAATGATTTGAATCAATATGGTTCTTAAAGATCAATTCCTAAAAGAGAACTTCTTTTACCTTGGATCATGCCAAACAATGTTCTATATTGTTTAATCCATGTTTTCTAAAGTTTGGAATGATATAAATCCGTTTTAAGGCTTGAAAAATGAGTTTAAAGTATAGTGTAATCGATTACCAAGGTTTAGTAATCGATTACAAGCTAAACAGAAGCCTTGTAATCGATTACACCATCCCTGTAATCGATTGCTAGAAAGTCAGAGAATGTGTAATCGATTACACAAGTCATGTAATCGATTACCATGTTCCCAGAAAGCCAAGAACACGATCAAAAGGGCCATGTAATCGATTACATCAATATTGTAATCGATTACCATGAAGTCAGAGGGCGTGTAATCGATTACACAAGTAATGTAATCGATTACCACAAGCCCAGAAAGCCAAGAACACGTTCTATCTTCCATGTAATCGATTACTAAAACCTTGTAATCGATTACCAAGGTTCTGACATGCCCAACGGCTATATTGAATGCATTAAATGCTTGGCTTTAACCACCCCCAACGGCTCTTTTAATGAATGGGCTTTAAATACAATTGGTGGGGCTTCATTAAGGGTTGTTCTTGAACCTAAAAACATCATAGCAACACATCATACGAGAATCAAACTCTGAAATCATTCTTTGCTCTGTTTTTGTCCAATCTTTGAGATATCTTTGTGAGCATTATTAGAGCTTCAATTTGTATCATTTACTCTAGTGAGAGTTTCTCTATATCAATCTTAATTTTTGTATAAGAGAGAGAGGGTGAGGTATCCCTCCAATTTGTAAAGGGTGAGGCATCCCTTTGTTTGAAGAGACTCAAGCTCAAGGGTGAGGCATCCCAAGGAGTTGAGGGCTCAAGTTTGTAAAGGTATTCAAGCACCTATTGAAGCTTGGAGAAATAGTGAAAATCTCAAGTGGTTGCTTGAGGACTGGACGTAGGTCACAAGTGGATTAGTGGCCGAACCAGGATAAATCACTCTGTTTGATTCTCTAAACCCTTCTCTTATATTTGTGCATTGCTTATTTTCTTGATTGATTACTTCTCTCTTGGTTGGTTATTAAGCAACAAACATTGTTCTTATCAATACATTCATTTCAATTAGTCAATAGCTTCAACGAAAATCAATAGTCAAGTGTTTTGCGAAAGAATTGCGAACTTGTTTTATAAACTCAATTCACCCCCCCTCTTGAGTATTGAAGCCACTTGGTAATAGAGTTTGATGGAGAACCAGTCATGACGACTACTGTGTTTTTGCATTTGGAGATGCCGTTATCTCTTAGGCGTTATTGGGGTGGTATGTTCACTGCGCCTAGTGAGATTAGCAGCGTGTCGACTGCGCGGTCTCGTTTCCGCCGAGAGTCGAGGCATCCTGGATATTTATCTTCTGATGATCTTCCTGAGAGTGATCCTTCAGAGGGTTAAATGTTTATGATGTGTACTTGGGCGCGTTTGCATTTGTATATATTGACTGTTATTGCTTTTGTTTATTATTTCTGTCTAAATATTTTAGTTGTAAATTATTTGTATAACTTATGACCAAAACTCTATGTATATTATGTGTGATGTTATTCTGTTGGTTTTATGTTTTTCGTGTTATTTTATTTAATAATATTTTGTTTAACAGGAAGAATTTTACAAGCCGTATTATTATGTAACAAATGTTTTACAACTTGGGTAGATTTTATTTATCTTTCTTTTATTTTCTTTTAAATGTGACATCCCCACAAGGGTGTTACATTAGTTGGTATCAGAGCCCAAGTTAGAGTCTTTTGGGGTTGTGGTTGGGTCTGTTTTTGTTTATGCTGTGTGATTCTCTATGATTTACTTCTGAAAGGATGTATCTGACTTTGTTTTGTTATGTGTGAAGAAAGAAGATGTCTGGTAGAGGCAGAGGACGTACGAATGTTAATCGGGAAGTGGACCCATTGATTGCGGCTGTTGAAGCTATGCAGTGGATGGCTGAAGTAATTACGCAGCAGAATTTGAGAGCAGCTCAACAGCAAGATGCTACTGTTGATGCCCTAAATTTATCTGAATTTAGGCACCACAATCCGCCACAGTTTAGAGGCGAGATTGACCCTGAAAAAGCAAGTCAATGGATACAGGACTTGGAGAGAATTTTTGAAGGAATGAGATGCACTGACGAGAAGAAGGTAATTTATGCAGCCTTTATGTTAAGGGGAGATGGAGAACATTGGTGGAGAGGAACTCGCCGATTGTTGCAGGCTGAAGGAACAGAAATTACATGGGAAGTATTTTCTGATGCTTTTCTGGGAAAGTATTTTCCTGCAAGCGCTCGACATGCCAAGGAGATGGAATTTCTTGGTTTGCGTCAGGGTAATATGACGGTGAATGAGTATGCTACAAAATTTGAGAATTTGTCTCAATTCTTGGATTATGCTCAAACTCGACCGGATGATACATGGAGATGTCGGAAGTTTTGAATCGGGGTTGAGAGTGGAACTGAAGCGAGGGGTGATATCCTTGAGGATGAATCAGTTTCATGCTTTAGTTGATGCTTGTGTGCAACTCGAAGAGTTGGAGCCGTCACGAGATTAGAGGAACCGTAACTTTGGGCCAACAAGGTTTCAGAGAGGTGGAGGGAGTAATACGAATCGGTTTCAGCGTAAGCCGTATTCTAGACCACCAGGGAATCAATCTCAACGACCATCAGTAGGGGGAAGTGCAAGTGGTAGTGGAGCTGGACAAAGAATGGCGTTTACGCCAACATGTTTTAAGTGTGGAAAGAAGGGCCATCTTTCTAGTGAATGTCCTATCAAAGGAATGGTTTGTTTTAATTGCAAACAGCCTGGACATGTATCTAAAGATTGTACTTAGCCAGAGAGAAAGCCAGCTATGAGAAATGTTCGTGCTACTCAGCCGAGGTCGGAAAATGTTCAACCAAGATCTGGAGGGCGAGTATATACTATGACTGGAACAAAAATTTCTCAATCTGATGATCTTATTCAGGGAGAAGGTGCTATCGAAGGTAATCTTCTGACAGTGTTATATGACTCTGGTGCTACACATTCATTTATTGCATATGATTGTGTGGAAAGATTGAAGTTGCTCGTCTTCTTTTGAATGTTAAGTTGAGTGTTTCTACGCCAACTGCTAAACCTGTAATTGCATCAAAGATATGTTTGGATTGTCTTATTGTTGTGAAGGATCGTAAGTTCTTGGTCAATTTGATTTGTTTGCCTCTTGTTGGGATAGATGTGATATTAGGGATGGATTGGTTATCTTCTAACCATATCCTTATAGATTGTGCAAGCAAAACTATAGTTTTTCCTAAGGAAGAAAAGTCTGGATTCTTGACTGCTGTTAAGGTCAAGTCTTTGTTAAGAGAGGGAGCGCAGGGATATATGGTATTGTCTTCTCTAGAAGTTAAGAATGAGAAGGATGTGAATACTATTCCTGTTGTCAACGAGTTTCCAGAGGTTTTTCCTGATGACGTACCTGGTTTGCCACCTGAGAGGGAGATCGAGTTTTCAATTAATTTAGTACCAAGAGCAGGTCCTATCTCAATTGCACCTTATCGTATGTCGCCAGCAGAGTTGGTAGAGTTAATAGAGCAATTGGTGGAATTGTTGGAGAAACAGTTTGTGCGACCTAGTGTTTCACCATGGGGAACACCAGTGCTTTTGGTTAAGAAGAAGGACGGAACTTCTCGACTTTGTGTGGATTATCGTCAGCTGAACAAGGTGACCATCAAGAATAAATATCCGCTTCCAAGAATTCACGACCTGATGAGATCGGATTATCACCAGATTCGTGTTAAGGGGGAAGATGTACCAAAAACAGCTTTTCGAACTCGTTATGGACATTATGAGTATCAGGTAATGCCATTCGGGGTGATGAATGCTCCTGCCATATTTATGGACTATATGAACAGGATTTTTCATCCGTATCTAGACAGATTTGTCGTTGTCTTTATCGATGACATTCTGATCTATTCTCAATCTAAGGAAGAGCATGCTGAACATCTCGGTATTGTTCTTCACACAAGTATAGGGATGGCACCCTATGAGGCGTTATATGGAAGGCGTTGTCGAACATCGTTGTGTTGGTATCAAGATGGGGAAAATATGACTATTGGACCAGATCTTGTACAACAGACTACGAAAAAAGTAAAAATGATACAAGAAAAGATGAAGACGACGCAAAGCAAATAGAAAAGTTATGCGGATAGACGAAGGCGACCTCTTGAATTCGAGGAGGGTGAACATGTGTTTTTAAGAGTGACTCCTACGACTGGTGTCGGAAGAGTTATTAAATCTAAGAAGCTTACTCCTACGTTTATTGGACCGTATCAGATTATTCGACGTATAGCTCCTGTAGCTTATCAGATTACTTTGCCGCCTTTTCTATCAAATCTGCATGATGTATTTCATGTATCTCAGTTACGGAAATATGTACTGGATCCGACGCATGTTATACAACCAGATGAGGTACAGCTGAAGGAGAATCTGACTTACGAGACTTTACCTATTAGAATAGAGGACAGAAAGGTAAAGCAGCTTCGAGGGAAGATGATCGAACTGGTGAAGGTCATATGGAATGATGTGACGGGTGATGCTACCTGGGAGCTGGAAGATAAAATGAGGGATCAATATCCTCATTTGTTTTGAGGAACAGCGAATTTCGAGGACGAAATTTTTATTTTGTTGGGGAGAGTTGTAACACCCCAATTTTTGGAAAAATATTCTGAATGTCCCGTTTGGTTGTTTTTCAAACTTTTGTGTAAACGACTATTGTGTCCTTATTTTACTGTTTCTTGTTTTTCTGTATGAAATACAAATATATATTACAGGCTATGATTTTCTTTGGTTATTTTGAATATTTTGCTTCGAGACCGTAAAATAAAAATTTTCTCAAACTACTGTTTTAAATTTTTTTGTGTGAAATACTGCGACATTTTACTGTCTGTAATTTTATTTGAACGTTTTGGATGATTTGCTTCGTCGTGGGGAAAAATGGAAAAATGACCATTACGTCCTGAATGTACTGTTTTTAATTTTTCTATATAATACAGTGTTTAATATTACTATCTATAATTTTATTTGGACTTTTTATGTGATTTGCTCCGGAACAGGAAAATAATATTTTTCGGGACGGGGAAATCTTATTTTAATTATTCAGAACTGGATCTTACTAAACCCGATTCTGAATGATAATCTTTTGTTAATCTTTTAATTTTTAGAATTTAATCACAAATAAAATAATTTTATATTATTATAATATTATTTTATTAGTCAAGACAAATAAAATGACAGTGGACCCGGAAGTGTTTTGCAGGATCCACGTTTAGTTAAAACAGTTAACTTAGTAGCTTAATTAAACATCATTAGTAGTAGAACTTTCAAGAACATGGTGACTAAGCTTAATGACTAGGCTAATTAGTGACTAAGCATGATGACTAGGTTAGTGACAATGCTAGAATCAACCAATGAGAGTTAAGCTTGCTAACCAAGTTTTAATCTTGACCTTTGATCTATCCTAAGGCTAGGATGAAGCCAAGCCAATGGACACCTTGCATGGCTTGAAGTCTACGGCCATTTGGCCTTTGGAGGACCAAAAATCATTTCACTTTCATGCATTTTCTCTCTTCTCTCTCTTCCAAAAACCCTAAACTCTATTGAAGCTTTCTTGAAGCTCTATTCGGCCAAACACTCTTGTTTACTATCCAATCACTCAAAAATTTATCCAACCAAGTTTTCTAAACCTAAACACAATCCTAAGAACTTCTCTAGTTGAGAGTTCTTGCAAAATCCTTCATTTGAAGCTTGAAAACCTACTTGGGAGATTTTACCTAGAAGGTGAAATTTCTTGTTTTCCATTTCTAAACTCTTTTTCAAAGTTCTAAACCATGATTTATCCATGGTTTAAGCTCTCTTTAATGTTAGTAACTTTTAGAATTTTGTTTAAGCTTGCTAGGTTTTGAAGGAGGAAAACCGAAACCCTAGGAAAGGAGTGAAAGAATATTTTGTCTTCATTTAAGGTAAGAGGAAGACTAATCTTATCATCCTTGGGTGGTGGTAAGAAGATGGAGATTGATTGTTTGTGATTGTAGAATCCATAAGGATTCATTTTTGTGATTGTTAGTAGCTTATTTGTGTGATTGTTAGTAGCTTTCTTATTTGATGTTTGTAATAATATGTATGAAGTTGCACGTCTACAAGCTTTGAATTGCATGTCTACAAGCTTTGATAATTTGTATGTGTTAGAAATGCATGATAAATTATAGGATGTGAACAACATGCCAAGGTCTGCATGAGTGTTCCAAAGAACACACCAATGAGGCTCACGGCCATTAACCAAAATGGAGAACCAAAATGTTCTCATATTTTTTATTAAGTGTGATTTAATTAACCGAGGAAAATTAATGAGATATAAAATTGTTTAGATCAAAGAAAATGAATTTAGAGATCAAATAGTACAAGTATATATATTTCGGCCAACATGCCAAACCAAGTATCCATGATTTCTAAAATCAATTCCAAACTAGTTTCAATCAAAGAGATATAATATATGTTAAAAAGAAATTTTCTACAATGAGTTTTGAAGAAACAAATTGATTAGAATTAAGTTTAAGTAATTAAAACTAATGATTTTATTATTAGGAATGAAATACAGTAACTTTTGTAAATTTCTAACATATGGTGTAACGCCCCAATTTTTAGAAAATATTCTGAATGTACTGTTTTCTGTTTTTCATGCTTTTGTATGAATGACCGCTGTGTCCCTATTTTTCTGTTCTTGAATTTTGTATGAAAACAACTACGATAATACTGAGTTCAAATTTTATTTGATCGTTTACGTAGTTTGCTTGAGACGGTAAAATAAAAATTTTTCCGAACTCTTGTATTAATTTTTCTGAAAGATATACAGACTAAATAATACTTGGATATTTTATTTGAACGTTTTGGACGATTACCTACGTTGTGGGAAAAAATGGGAAAATGACCGTTACGTCCCGAACGTCTTGTTTTTGTCTTTGTTTTTGTCTGTTTTTAATTGTTTTCTTCTTGATTTAATGCTAGAAAATACTTGCCTGTGATTTTATATGAACTTTTTGTGTGATTTGCTCGAGTAGGGAAAATAATATTTTCCGGGCGGGAAAATCTTATTTGATTATTTAGAATTGGGGGATCTTACTTAACCCGATTGAATGAACTAAAAATAATCTTTTAAATTTTAGGATTTAATCAAATAAAATAATTTTATATTATTATAATATTATTTTATTAGTCGGTATGTTTTAGTGACAGATGGACCCTAAATATTTTGCGGGACCCACATTAGCAAACAGTTAGATCGGTAGCTTAATTAATCACCGTAAGTCGTAGAACTTTCCGAAACAGTGACTCGACTAGTGACTCAAATAGTGAGCATTTATTACACAAGGTGTGACTAAGCCATGTGAGTCACCTGGAACCAACCAATGAGAATTAAGCTTGCTCACCAAGGCTTGATCTTAGCCTTTGATTCATCCAATGGCTTGGATGAAGCCAAGCAAAGGTGCCCACCTTGCACCCCACATCATGTTCACGGCCAAGAGGCCTTAGGAGACAAAAATCACTTTCATCTTCATCACTTTTCTCTCTTCTCTCTCATCAAGAACCCTAGCCACCATTCTTGTCCATTTTCTTCACCATATTCGGCCAAGCTCATTTCCTAACCATCCAACCATCCAAAAATTTTTCTAACCAAGTTTCCTTAATCTAAACACCATTCTAAGAACCTTTGTAGTTGGAAGTTTCTTCAAATTCTTCCATCTAAGGCTTGGAAACCAACCTTGAAAGTTTTACCTAGAAGGTGAAATTTCATGCTTTTCTTTTCTCTCTTCTTTTTCAAAGTTCTAAGCCATGATTTTTCCATGGTTTAGCTTCTTTTTCATGGTTAGTAACATGTAGGTTTTGTTTGAAATTTTTAGGTGTTTGGTGGAGTGAAAACCGTGACCTAGGAGGTGAGAAAGCAAGCTTTTTGTCTTCATTTAAGGTAAGAGGAAGACAATTCTTATCATCCCTTGATGGTGGTAAGAAGATGGGTTGTTTGTAGAATCCATAAGGATTCGGTTGTGGTGTGTTCATTGATGTGTATTTGTTAATTTTTGTGGTTGCTAGTAGCTTAAGTGTTATGTGTTAGTAGCTTTCTTATTTGGTAATTGTAATAATTTTGCATGTCTAATAGCTTTTGATTGTATGTCTATAAGCTTTAAATTAGGTTTATGTGTTAGAAATATTTTGCATGTGTTAGAAATATTTTGCATGTGTTAGAGATATAAATGCATGTGTTAGAATTGTATGATAAGGTTTAGGATGTGAATAACATGTGTAAATTTGCATGAGTGTTCCAAAGAACACATCCAATAGCTCACGGCAATGCTAAAGTGTGAGGACCAAAATGTTCTCTTCATTTTTCCTAAAGTGCAACTTAATTGATTAGGAGAAATAAGAAGGTTTCAAATTGTTTTGATCCAAGAAAAGGAATTTAGAAATCAATTGGTAAAGATTTAGTAGATTTTGGGCCAACATGCCTAAAGGATTTATTTGATTTAAAATCATTATTTTATAACATGATTTAATGAACTTAGATAAGATAATATCTTTGATATGATTTAGAGATCTAATGAAAAAGTTTTAACAAAATTCGGCCAACATGCCACTATAGGTAATTATGATTTCTAAAACTTGATTCCAAACCTTTTTCAATCAAAACGAAACAATACAAGTTAAGAAGAAATTTTCTATAATGATTTTTGAAAGAACCAATTGATTAGAAGTAAGTTTAAAGGGGTTAAAATTCATAAGTTTATCATTAGGAAGGAAATACAGTAATGTTAAGAAATTTTCTAACATATAGCTCACTTTAGGTTTTGAAGCATGTTAGAGATTTCAAAAAGAATTTAATGAAATGGTTAAAAAATTAGATAAATAGAAATTTTATGGAAAATTTAGAAAACCATTATTATAAGTTTATAAACAAAAATCTTGTCAATTTTTAGTAAAAATGAACCTATAAGATAGTAACAATATCCTAATGACAGTATGCGGTATGAAAAATTATTCAACGTAGTTTAAATGTACTAAGTACTATTTCTATCTGTTTAAACAGTAATTTTAAAGGCATTTGAATAAGAAAATGATTTAAAAATCTTACGCGATTGAGAAAATGTATTAAAAATGCTACGCGATTTTAAAAACAGAAAAATATCCTTACCCGATTTTTAAACGTTTGTAAAAACGACGAGATTTCAAAAACGCGATAAAATTTCTACGCGATTGACCGTTACTATATTTAATTTTATTTGTCGGAAAATGTGAACCCGTACTGAGGCTTTTGAGGTTATTTCATTTGTCGGGAAAATGTGAACCGTCTGAGCTTTACGCCATTGAGGGTATATTTTTATCTTAAGGGCATTTTCGTAATTTCATATATTTGGAATTATGTTTTGTCTTTATACCAATTTTTGGTGTTTTGGTTGACGAGGCGAATCACATCGTGTTGTCGATACGATAAGTGTAGTGTAGTTTATTGTTCTAATAAACTTGGAGACTTTAGTGTACGGGATCCCACATGTGGACGGTTGGTAGCTCCATTTGGCCGTGGTAAACCGATAGCACACTAATGTACTCGACATTCACTATATTTAATCGAGGTTTGTAAAGTCTAGTAGTACATTGCCTATAGTGCCACAACGGAGACCGTGAACTATACTATGCCTGGATGGTGGATTCCCAGTGTCGTAGGCTATTGACGCAACGTGTGATCGCGTAATAGTTGGTTGGGCAGCCGTGGTACTAATAGATTTTGCAAGTCATTCTCTCGATATCTGTTTGGGTTTAGCTCCATGGAGTAGGGTTGTGTTTTGGTGTATTTGATTTTATCTTGGATAATATTCCATTTTTCTCTATTTATCTTTATCTGGTAACATCTTGGATGTTTTTATATTTTCTCTATTTGTATTTATCTGATAATTTTTATGTTAGTTGTCTATTTCTTATCTTATTTTATCTGTGAGATTGATTTATCTGTGTGAATTTCTTTATTTGTGTTATATCTGTGATGTTCTGAAACACTAGGATATTTAATATGTATTACTGTTATAGCTTCTTCGTATTGTATGAACTGTGTAGTTGTTAATTGTCGTCTTCTTATTGGCCATGTTGCGATGATTTTATGTTGTCTTACCTCTTTATTGTATGTGTCTCTTGTCTATTTATTTTATGCGGTAAAGAGTTTGAAGAGGAAGAAGAGGAACAACCTCTTGAGATCGTGTACCCTGAGGAAGAGGAAGGTCAGCAAGCCGACGATCAGTTTACGACAAGAACCATCCGATCATCCATATCCTCTCGGATTGATTGTGTGGGATAGCGACGCCTTGACATTTTTGGGATTCATAGAGCTGGTATTCCATGGAGGTGATTTGGCTTGGCATTTACGAGGAGATCGTGCTTCTGTTACCTATGCTGGACGTATGACCGTGATTCTACGTCATCAGTTTGATGGAGATCCGATTGCGACGACGACGTTATTTTTACACTTAGAGTTACCCTTATCCATTAGGCGTTATTGGGGTCTTGAAAACCCGAGCCTAGTGAGATAAGCATCGTATCGACTAGCGATCCCGTTATCGCCGTGTGTCGAGACATCAGGATATCTATCTCCCGATGATCATTTTCAGGCTGAGAGTGATCCATCGAGGATTAGATAACCATGATGTTTTTTTTTTTTTTTTTGGTAGCGTCGGCGTATGTACGTATATATTGACTCTTTTATTGCTTTCTTTCTTGTTTTTATTTAAATAGTTGTAGACTTAGTTGTAAATTATTTGTACATTGTATAACTTAATCATATGTATATTATCGGTAATGAAGTTTTTTTTTTTATCTCATATTTTCCGCATTATCTTTTTATTACATATTTCTGTCTATCAGGAATTATTTTTACAACCCGTAATAATTTTAACAAATATTCCGCAACTTGGGTAGATTTTATTTCTATTTATTTTATTTTCTTTTATGTGTGACATCCTCAAAAGGGGTGTTACATATGGCTCATCTTATATTTTGAAGCATGTTAGTGGTTTTCAAAAGGATTAAGTTACAAGGTTAAAAATTTAGTAAACAAAATTTTTACGAAAAAATTAGGAAACCATTATTATAATTTTCTAAACAAAATACTGTTAATTTTTATTAAAAATGGACAAATAAGATAAGAAAAATGCCCAAACGACAGTATACGGTATGAAAAATATTCTACGTAATTTAAATGTACTAAATATTATTTATATTTATTTAAACAGTAATTTTTAAGGAATTCGGGCAAGAAAATGATTTAAAAACCTTACGCGATTGAGAAAACGTATTAAAAATCCTACGCGATTTGCAAAACAGCAAAATATATTTACGCGATTTAAAAATGTTTGTAAAAGAGATGGGATTTTGAAAACGCGATAAAATTTCTACGCGATTGACAAAAACAGTAAGTTTTTACTGTCGGGCCAAAGTGGTGGACCCGGACAGATTGTGAAACAGTATTGCCAGGTGGGTGCGTACTGTCTTTTTTTTATATGATTTGCCAGTGAGGGCATTTTTGTAATTTTGTTGCAGTATTGCCAGTGGGTGCGTATTGTATACATTTGGAATTTTTTTTTCTCATATTTTGAGTATGCCAATTTTGGCGATTTGATTGACGAGGTGAACAACATCGTGTTGTCGGTGTGATAGGCGTAGTGCGGTTCAAATTGAATGAACTTGGAGACGTTAGTGTGCAAAATTCTATATATGGACAGTTGGTCGCTCCTCTGGGCCGTGGTGACTGATAACACACTAATGGACTCGACAAGCACTATACTTAATCAAGATCTTGTGAAGTCTATTAGTGCAAGCCCGTAGTGACACGACGTATGACAGTGTGCTACACCACTATGCTATTTCAGTGGGCCATAGACGCAACGTGTGACAGCGCAATGGTTTTTTTTTTGGGCAGTCGACGGTACTAATAGATTTTGCGGTCGTTCTCTCTGATGTCTGTGTTCTTCTTTAGCTCCATGGAGTAGGGTTGAGTCACATCTTATATATTTTTATCTCATATATTTTAATGTTATTTATCTATAATATTCTTTATCTGTACCATTTTTATCTATGTTATTTTATCTATCCGTATCACTATGTGTTGTTACATTGTATTCTGTGTTACATTTCACCTATATGATCTTGTATGTTATTTATTGCTATTTTAAACTGCTATATAGTATAAAATGTTATATCTGTTGTATTGTCGTTTTCTTACTTTACCATGTTTGTGGTGATATGGATTGTCTTACCTCTTTGTTGTATGTGTTATTTGTTTATTTTAATTCATGTGGTAAAAGAGTTTGAGGAAGAGGAACAGCCTCTCGTTTCCGCCGAGAGTCGAGGCATCCTGGATATTTATCTTCTGATGATCTTCCTGAGAGTGATCCTTCAGAGGATTAAATGTTTATGATGTGTAGTTGGGCGCGTCTGCGTTTGTATATATTGACTGTTATTGCTTTTGTTTATTATTTCTGTCTAAATATTTTAGTTGTAAATTATTTGTATAACTTATGACCAAAACTCTATGTATATTATGTGTGATGTTATTCTGTTGGTTTTATGTTTTCCACGTTATTTTATTTAATAATATTCTGTTTAACAGGAAGAATTTTACAAGCCTTATTATTATGTAACAAATGTTTTACAACTTGGGTAGATTTTATTTATCTTTCTTTTATTTTCTTTTAAATGTGACATCCCCACAAGGGTGTTACAATTACTTGAAGATTGTTTGTGGAAATGAGTTTTTATGCACACTTATAAAATGGGATTCTATTTCGGGAGGATAAATGAAGTGGTTTGGGCTTTTGCCACCTTTCTAGCTTTTGTAAGTATATAACTTGAGTTTTAAAAATGTGCTTTTCCTCGAAATAGCTAGAATGATTATAATGACATGTTTTATTGATAATCTGCTAAGAATTTGTAATTCTCACCCTATGTTTATAATTTCCATGATGATTCCAGGGAAGAAAACCTATGGATAGCAATATGCAGACGATATACGAGGAAGCTTAGCTTAATTTTATTTTGAAACTTATAAATTTACTTTGCTCCTTGAGAGGCCTAGTTACATGCTTGGTATATATTACGTATTTGTGATAAATACATACGTTATGTAATATTCATCTTCCCATGGCTCATATTTTCTAGATATAAGAAATTGTTATATTATAAGTATTTTTGAAGATAGCAGCATCTAGATCTAATTACTTTAGTATAATTCTGATTATACTGTTAGTATTAAATCGAAGGATGTTGCATTATGGTATCAGAGCAGTTCATCTTGTTGAACCGGGGTATGGACTAACTATGCTTAGGTATGTTTAGGAGTTCCCTTTTTTTAGTTGTACATTTCTTTATTTCTTGTTTGAGATGTTTGAATAGAGTTGCATAACTTGCCTTAGCTTGGATTGTTATTAGTTATTGTTACATGGTTATATGATATTGAGATTGATCAACTCAATATATATTGTTTTGTGTATATAAGAAACTATGGCACAACCTTGGTGAACTAGGGAAACAAGGAACTCAACTAGAGAATAACTGAATATGGCCGAGACCGTGATGCCAATGGCTAATGCGATGAGGGAACAAGTAGTTGCAACCACAAGAGTGCTTGAAATAATCAACCTAACTAACTGGTGTAACACCCCGAAATTTTGTTTTTCAGTTAATATTGATTTTTGTGATTTTTATGAATTATTTAATTTATTTTAATTATTTTATTATTATTATTATTGGACTTTATGTGTGTTTGAGGTGGTGCCGGAAAAATAAAAAAAAATTGGGGCTTGAAAAATTTTGACTGTTAACGCTGGGTCAGGGGAGCTTACTAAACCCGAAACCAGAAATAGATTTAAAATTTTTCTTTTTCTGAGATTTTATCTATCAGATGAAATCTAGGTACATTCTATTATCCATTGGACAATAAACTAGCAGTAACCTTTGTCCATTGGTTAATGGCTACCAGTAAATATCTAGTTAGATGACTAGGCATAAGCCTAGTCATAAACCTCATCATCACCTTATATGACTCACTTGGTTTTTAACCAATGAGAAGAAAGCTTACAAGCTAAGTTTGATGGAAGTCAAGCTTAGTGGCCATGACTCAAATTTGTGAACCAATGGCAAGCAAGCTTCTAGGACAAGCTTGAAGAAAGCAAATTGGTTACTTCATCTCTCTTAAGTTCATCTTATCATCTTTTTCATGAAGCAAAGTACCAAACTCTCTCTTTTTCTCTCCTTAGTGAATTTCGGACAACACCTGCAATACACTCTCCAAACTTGTTCAATTCAAACCAAACTTGTATCTTGAATCTAGACATCATTTGGAGACACTTTCATGTTGTGATCTTCTTCAAATTCATCCATCTTCAATCACTTTTTCTAAGTTCAAGTTTGAAGGCTTTTAGGTGAAGTTCTTGATCTTCACTTCTAATTTTATTTTCAAAGTTAGACCATGATCTTGATCCATGGTCATCTTATTTCAAGCCTTAGATTTTAGTAATTGTATGCTTACTTTGTTTTAAGGATCTTTTTGGTGGAAGAAGTTTTCCAATGAGGCAATCAAGGAGCTTTTGATCATCATCGAAGGTAAGAGGGAGATTAACCTCATCAACCAACTTGGTGGTGAGAAATGGAATTTGTGGTTGTTGGTAAAAAAGTTCATATGAGGATTTATTCACTTGATTGTGTAAATTTAATGGGTTATGCTTGTTTGGTTATGTGTGATTATGGTTTATGCTTGTTTGGTTATATGTGATCATGTGTTTTTGATAGTATGCATGAAATTGCTATGGTAGGTGTAACACCCTAATACAGATATCCAGATATATCCTAGATAGACAGAGATATGTAAAGATAACCAGTACTAGAGATGTCACTGCTATACTACATACTAACATATATCTATAATCACAACTGAGTAATTATAGAAAGCCTTGAGAGATTGCGGAAAAACTTAAACTCATACATATATATATACAAACTTAGCCACACTCGAGGCTTATTGTAATACATATAACATAAAACTTACAGAACAAACATAAACTTATTACATAAGTTACTTTGTCTACTTAAAGCAATAAAAACTATTCTAGTCTTCATGCTTTATCTTCTCATCCTTGGCAAGGTTTGCATCTCTCGTACCTGCACCTTTATCTTTATCGGTACTGTACTGCATCCGGATTTACATGGAATAGCAAGCCCAGGGGTGAGAATTAACATTCTCGGTATAAGCAATTCCAATACCAGGAGTTCTCTATAACATTGTATATAACAAATATATATAACAAAAGCTATACTTCTAACTTAGGAGTTTCCCCTTCTATTTTCATAACTTAGGAGTTTCCTCCTCTTTTCTCATAACTTAAACACTTTCTAATAGTGTGATAACAATCAAGAGTGAACACACTGCTAATATATACAGCGCCCATACATCTATACATACCAACAGTGACGGACAATGCCCATACAACTGTCCGTAAATGCAATGCTAATGATATGTAATGAATATGCCTAAGGAATCCTAAGTGCATGTGAATGAAATGCAAATGCAGAGTTTTGATTTGGAGCGAAGGAATTTGCTAGGAACTAGTCAGTATATCATCTAGTGGTAAATAGAGGAAACCTCATCCTCACCTTACACGTATCTTGGCTCATTGAGAAATTCGGGCTTCATCCTTGCTCAAAGAGCGTCTCTGGATTTCCCACTTATCTCCTTAGGCCTTGGCACATCGAGACATCAGGGTTATGTCCTTCTCAAAAGTCCTTCGGACACCCATCTATCTCCTTTTTGCCTTCATGATTAACATCAAAGGATACTCACTAGATCGATCCTACTTGACTAATTCATAGACTTTCGTACATACTTATATACTTAGTTCCTCTCAGAGCTAAGCATATCCTAGTCTTCTTATGTTTACCCCTTGTGATGAGGAGAATCTGTAACCTCATACTATATGTAACCTTAGCACTTGGTTAGGAATACTTGTTCCCTTAGGAACTTCTCTGATCCCTTACCTCCTGGCTGAATGACCTCACGTCATATAACATTACATTCTCAGGTAAACATTACTAAACTATGTCTCTTAATTGTACCTAAACTTCACCTCATCACTCCTTTCTCTTAAGTGATCTCTAAGGCAACCTTACATTGCTGAGGTGTTAGGTACTTACCTTTGGCGAACCACTAATCTTGGTTGCCTTAAGGTCCTTTCTCTTCATCTTCACACTAGCTTAACTCTCTAGTGTGTGAAGAGCTCAGTGTTATGTTTATCTCTTACATAAACACCATCTTACTCTTTTCTATAGACTCAACTCATCTTAGTGAAAGAGTCTATCTTAACTAATGCCTCATCTAACCTTGCTTAAGGAACTGAGAGCATTTCTTTAAAACTTTGCATAATTAACTCCACTTTGTCTAAAGAGAGTAGTTCATGCATCTAACTTTCCTTTTCTATCACACTTCTGGTAGTAGCGTATACTACACTTGTGTGCTAACATACTTATTCTAAACTCAACTTCCATGCTTTACTTGCATCTAAGGAAGTATCTTCTCTTTATCTTGTACTTCTAACTCATCTTAACTTATACTTGAGTTGTTGTACATTTACTGTTCTACTTTCGCTATCTTTATCTTGTACTTCTAACTCATCTTAACTTATACTTGAGTTGTTGTACATTTCTGTTCTACTTTCTACTTTACGCTTATGACATCTTCTTAGTCATAATTCCTCTTCTTGTGTATTTAACAATGTACTAAGTCTCACTTAACTTGAGACTAAGTACCTAAACGTCCCTCGGTGGAACTCATACACAATCTTATCTCCACTCATGTAATCTAACTCTAGAGTGGCTCTTACTTGCAACTCTTTGTTGCCTAAGCTTCTAGGTACCTTCCTAAGGTAATCCACTATTCTTGGATTTCCTAAGGTTCATACCTTTCTCATCATTCTCTACTAGAGTGAATACTATTATTCATCTCTATTGCACTATTTCATCACATCTTAAGTGATATCAGTTGCAACATTAAGTTGCCTAAAGTGCAATATCATTACTTAAAGCAAACCTTTCCTTTAGGATGCTTAAAAGCCTATGCTTTCTCATACTTGATGGATAGATATTTTCCACTTGAAAATATCCCATCTTGTGCCTTAACACACTTAGGAAACATGTCTTAATGATTCCCTTAACTATGGCACCTCAAAGCATCCAAAAACATCATTTTGGAGCTTCAGGATCTCATGCCGCGGCAAGATTTGCACGCCGCGGCGCCTTTCTCTCGAGGGCTACTTTGCTGGGCTAATTTTTAACCTCACGCCGCGGCATGCTTCCTCCACGCCGCGGCATTCCCGGCGAAAACTCTCGCGGCTGCCAGCGGCGTGACTATCTCCACGCCAGCGCGGCGCCATCGCCAGTAACCCCGGTTCTGAGTCTGCCGCGGGTTTGCTTTGCTCTATTGATCATTTCTGCGATTCCAAGCCATCTCAATCCAAATTCTAAGTAATTCTAAGTCCCTAATCAATTCTTTAACATTTAGGAACATCAATTACTCTCTTAAATCTCTTAATTTGGATTATGGCTAGAATTCTTCATTCTTTAACTTAAGGCTCACTTTGTGATTCAAGGGTCTTCTTTCTTAAGTTGATGTTATAGACAAGTCATAAATGACCCAAGAAACACTTCTATGCAAGCCAAACTCTTCTAACATTTCCAAAACTCAAATTAGCATATTATGTATCTATATGCATACATAGAGAATAGAGATGAATAAAAGCTCTAAACCCCTACCTCTTGAAGATTGAAGCCTTGAATCTTGAAGCTTGATCTTCCTCTTCCCTTCTTCTTCCCTTCTCTCCTCTCCCCTTTCTCTCTTTTCTTCTCTGGTTTTCGGTTTCTCTTCTTCTCTGCCGAGGAGAACCAAATATAAAGGGGAAGGGACGTGCGAGGAATTACGGGAAAAGATTAATCTTTGAAACTTCTATCTGCTATGGATACCCGAATCATACTAATTCGAGTTTCCTGCTTCCAACAACCTTAGAATAAATCATAAGATTCATCTAAGTTGTTGTTTCTCTTTTCTCATTATTTTCTATATCTGCTAGGGATCAATCGGCATTAAAAGCACAACTGTATGCCTAAAAATACCAAGCGGCTCGATTCTCTTGAAACTTTTACCACATCTTATTTGGCTTATTTGTGACCTAGAAATAAACTCTCTATGTTTATTTCTCTTAACTAGCAACTTATGCTATTATCTCGAGTCATTTTAAGCCATTTTACAACTTTTATGTTGCAACTAAGTGCCTAAATGAACTCAGATTGTCACAAAACTTGACTGACATGCAAAACAAGTTAAATGCTACCTTTCGTAACCATTTACCAGTCTAACATGTACTTAAGGGTATTACATTTCTCCCCTCCTTTTTAAAATTTTGTCCCCAAAATTGTTCACCTCACGTAAACAATTCTGGCTAAACAAAACTCTACATGGAACTTCTGCTTCTATGCAGTCCTTCTTTAGTACCAGCTTCTCCCAACCACTTTCTCTTAACTAGATCTGCTTATCTCAAAGTTCTTGATCTCTATGCTTATGGATGGTAAGCTGTACTAAAACATAACTTAGCTTTGAACTCCTTCTTATAAGGCTTTCAAAACCAAGTGTGAATCTAGTATCTCTCTCAGACACTATATTCACTGAAACTCTATGAATCCTAACTATTCCCTTCAAAAGTAGTTGAACTACCTTATCTAGAAAATAGCTACCTGTTCTTAGCAAAAGATTGGTGGATTACTTAATCTTGCCACCTTTATCTGCCGCCCAACATATTCTCTTATGTTCTTTAACATACTATGCTACTATACATCTTCCTTAACTCTTGGAAAACCTTAGTAGCCTCTTGATAGATGGTACACTTTCTCTGGTGAGCTTCCTCTGGAATCCTTTTCTTGATTTTTGACTCTCTTGGAAGACAAAGTTATCTCTAAACTTCGTCATTCCCTCTTAGTCATAACAAAATCCTTAAGGGTTCCCTTGAAAATCTGCTCACACTTGTCCCTTAGAGCTTCATTCTCCTTCTGAGCTTCAAAGAAATCTGAGCCTTTAGGCCTCTTACTATGTCCACCTTGCTCACTGAGAGACTATCTGGAATCATAGTCACCGCTAGACTCAAATTCTCGAAAACTCTCAAGAATTCACTCTCTCTTGGACTATCATCTAGGATAACCACTACACTGGCATTACCCGAATGATATCTCAACTCAAGGTTATGAACCTTGAAAAACTCTTTCCATCTATTCTGCTTCATGTCCAGCTTCCTCTGATCCACAAGCATCTTAAGCTATCATGATCGCTGAACATCTCTAACTAGACTCCTTATGAGTTATGTCTCCAAAACTATAAGGTATCACTACTATGGCTAATTCCAAATCATACCTAGGGTAGTCCTTCTCTTGCAGATGAATCGCCCTTGATGCGTAGGCATCTACCTACCTCTATTGCATCTAACATACCCTAGTCCCATCTTGATATAACTGTCTACTTCAAAGTTCTCTCGAATTTGGAATTACCAAAACTAACGTAGTAATCAACCTTCTCTTCTACTCTTGGAAAACAAACTCACTATCTAGAGTCCATTCTTGGGTACTACCTCTCTTAACGGCCTAAACCAGGTAGCACTAACTTAGAAAATCTCTTGATAGATTCTCTTCGCTCTTGGATACAATGGTTACTCTACCCATTGTACCACTTTGCTAAACTTCTATTGGGGTTCTCTGCAATTTACGTCTTAAGAAATTACATAACTCTTAAATCTGTACCACTTGTAATCCAAAACCGACTTTCGGTTTTCTTGGTACTAACCCCTTCTTTTCAAAAGTTTCCAAAACTACCTTTGACATACTTTTCATGTCCTTTCGTAATTCGGAAAACTCTCGAAAATCTGCTTTACTTTACTATGCTTCTATGATAACCAAGTCTTAGATCATCTCCTGAGAAAATTCAAAGATTCTCTCAACTGATCTTACACGATCATCCTTCTCTCTCGAACAACCAAACCATACCAACAAGGTAAGCAACTAGATTCACAAAGTAAATCAACATGATCTACAAAGTAAATCTATTCTCTTCTTATACACACCTTAAAAGATTTCTCTTTACATGTGTTCTCATCTCATACCAAGTTGGAAGATTTCGTTAGCTTTCTTTTGTCCAAGAACCATCTCTCTTACGATGTCCTGGTTACTTACTTATGTAGCTCATGGATTACCCATCAAAATGGTCTACATCCATGTATCTTACCACATCTAGCACATCTTAGTTCTTGGAAGCTTGATTTGCTTTTCTCCTTAGAGTTGCTCCTCTACAAGCACTCTTCTTATACTTATCATTACTCCAAGCTTCCACCGTGCAACTCGATACAACTTGAGATCAAAAGACACTCTCACCGACCTCAACATCGATCTTTTCCTCATTAGGAACTTTCTAACTCTTGTTCCATCGAGGCTACTTCTACAACTCTGCATGCACTGACTAGAGCGCGAAGTCTATAACCTCCTTTTGCATCGCAATTCTTCTAATGTCTTCTCCAAGTTCTACTTCAAATTTTACTCACTTCCAGTCTTTATCTGGATTGGACGTAAAATAAGAAAAGAACTCTTGACATTCTTTGAATTGCTTTGCATTCTGATCTTCAGTAATATCCCCTTGCTCTAACTTTAGGAATTCTTCTTTCCTTTGCTTTCTCTAACTCAAGGGAATAATACTTATCTAGGAAAGTAACTCTAAACACCTCTCATGTGGTTCGAGTACTAACCATCTCTAGTAACCTCTCTGCTTCATCTCATCAGCTTTCGGCTTCACCTACTAACCCTTACGAAGCAAGGTCACTTTCTATTCATCAGCGCTTGCTATGGTCTCAAGGATCTCTTCCATCACATGAAACCATCTTCTAACTCTGGCTGAACTAAACGCTCCCTTGAAAACAAAGGAGTATCTTTCTTGAACTCGGAGAAACACTGATTCCTCAAAAGTTCTCTCTCGTCTTCGCTACTAGCTAAGCGAGTTCTATTCTATCGCTTCTGATAGACTTCTACTAATGGCGGTCACCTTTCTCTCAACACAGCAGACCATTTCTCTAAAAGCTCGGTATTCTCTTTCTTTACAGTCTCCTAGTCATGCAATTCCATCTGCTATCTCAAAAGAGATAAAAGAATGCATAACTTTCTACTAAGCTGCTACTTATGCCTAAGCACGGTCACCCATACCCCGGCTCAACGGGATGAACGGCTCTCGATACCAAAATGTAACACCCTAATACGGATATCCGTATATATCCTAGATAGACAGAGATATGTAAAGATAACCAAGTACTAGAGATGTCACCGCTATACTACATACTAACATATATCTATAATCACAACCGAGTAATTATAGAAAGCCTTGAGAGATTGCGGAAAAACTTAAACTCATACATATATATATACAAACTTAGCCACACGAGGCTTATTGTAATACATATAATATAAAACTTACAGAACAAACATAAACTTATTACATAAGTTACATGTCTACTTAAAGCAATAAAAACTATTCTAGTCTTCATGCTTTATCTTCTCATCCTTAGCAAGGTTTGCATCTCTGTACCTGCACCTTTATCTTTATCGGTACCTGTACCTGCATCTGGATTTACATGGAATAGCAACTGGGGTGAGAATTAACATTCTCGGTATAAGCAATTCCAATACCGTTCTCTATAACATTGTATATAACAAATATATATAACAAAAGCTATACTTCTAACTTAGGAGTTTCCCCTCTATTTTCATAACTTAGGAGTTTCCTCCTCTATTCTCATAACTTAAACACTTTCTAATAGTGTGATAACAATCAAGAGTGAACACACTTTGCTAATATATATAACAGCGCCATACATCCATGTACATACCAACGGTGACGGACAATGCCCATACAACCGTCCGTAAATGCAATGCTAATGATATGTAATGAATATGCCTAAGGAATCCTAAGTGCATGTGAATGAAATGCAAATGCGAGTTTTGATTTGGAGAAGGAATTTGCTAGGAACTAGTCGATATCATCTAGTGGTAAATAGAGGAAACCTCATCCTCACCTTACACGTATCCCGGCTCATTGAGAAATTCGGGCTTCATCCTTGCTCAAAGAGCGTCTCTGGATTTCCCACTTATCTCCTTAGGCCTTGGCACATCGAGACATCGGGGTTATGTCCTTCTCAAAGTCCTTCGGACACCCATCTATCTCCTTTTTGCCTTCATGATTAACATCAAAGGATACTCACTAGATCGATCCTACTTGACTAATTCATAGACTTTCGTACATACTTATATACTTAGTTCCTCTCAGAGCTAAGCATATCCTAGTCTTCTTATGTTTACCCCTTGTGATGAGGAGAATCTGTAACCTCATACTATATGTAACCTTAGCACTTGGTTAGGAATACTTGTTCCCTTAGGAACTTCTCTGATCCCTTACCTCCTGGCTGAATGACCTCACGTCATATAACGTTACATTCTCAGGTAAACATTACTAAACTATGTCTCTTAATTGTACCTAAACTTCACCTCATCACTCCTTTCTCTTAAGTGATCTCTAAGGCAACCTTACATTGCTGAGGTGTTAGGTACTTACCTTTGGCGAACCACTAATCTTGGTTGCCCTAAGGTCCTTTCTCTTCATCTTCACACTAGCTTAACTCTCTAGTGTGTGAAGAGCTCAAATTATGTTTATCTCTTACATAAACACCATCTTACTCTTTTCTATAGACTCAACTCATCCTAGTGAAAGAGTCTATCTTAACTAATGCCTCATCTAACCTTGCTTAAGGAACTGAGAGCATTTCTCTAAAACTTTGCATAATTAACTCCACTTTGTCTAAAGAGAGTAGTTCATGCATCTAACTTTCCTTTTCTATCACACTTCTGGTAGTAGCGTATACTACACTTGTGTGCTAACATACTTATTCTAAACTCAACTTCCATGCTTTACTTGCATCTAAGGAAGTATCTTCTCTTTATCTTGTACTTCTAACTCATCTTAACTTATACTTGAGTTGTTGTACATTTCTGCTTCTACTTTCTGCTATCTTTATCTTGTACTTCTAACTCATCTTAACTTATACTTGAGTTGTTGTACATTTCTGTTCTACTTTCTGCTTATGACATCTTCTTAGTCATAATTCCTCTTCTTGTGTATTTAACAATGTACTAAGTCTCACTTAACTTGAGACTAAGTACCTAAACGTCCCCTCGGTGGAACTCATACACAATCTTATCTCCACTCATGTAATCTAACTCTAGAGTGGCTCTTACTTGTAACTCTTTGTTGCCTAAGCTTCTAGGTACCTTCCTAAGGTAATCCACTATTCTTGGATTTCCTAAGGTTCATACCTTTCTCATCATTCTCTACTAGAGTGAATACTATTATTCATCTCTATTGCACTATCTCATCACATCTTAAGTGATATCAGTTGCAACATTAAGTTGCCTAAAGTGCAATATCATTACTTAAAGCAAACCTTTCCTTTAGGATGCTTAAAAGCCTATGCTTTCTCATACTTGATGGATAGATATTTTCCACTTGAAAATATCCCATCTTGTGCCTTAACACACTTAGGAAACATGTCTTAATGATTCCCTTAACTATGGCACCTCAAAGCATCCAAAAACATCATTTTGGAGCTTCGGGATCTCATGCCGCGGACACGATTTGCACGCCGCGGCTCCTTCTCTCGAAGGCTACTTCTGGGCTAATTTTTAACCTCACGCCGCGGCATGCTTCCTCCACGCCGCGGCATTCCGGCGAAAACTCTCGCGCTGCGGCGTGACTATCTCCACGCCGCGGCGCCATCGTAGAACCCCAGTTCTGCGCAATCACTGGGTTTCTTTGCTCTATTGATCATTTCTGCTGATTCCAAGCCATCTCAATCCAAATTCTAAGTAATTCTAAGTCCCTAATCAATTCTTTAACATTTAGGAACATCAATTACTCTCTTAAATCTCTTAATTTGGATTATGGCTAATTCTTCATTCTTTAACTTAAGGCTCACTTTGTGATTCAAGGGTCTTCTTTCTTAAGTTGATGTTATAGACAAGTCATAAATGACCCAAGAAACACTTCTATGCAAGCCAAACTCTTCTAACATCTCCAAAACTCAAATTAGCATATTATGTATCTATATGCATACATAGAGAATAGAGATGAATAAAAGCTCTAAACCCCTACCTCTTGAAGATTGAAGCCTTGAATCTTGAAGCTTGATCTTCTTCTTCCCTTCTTCTTCCCTTCTCTCCTCTCCCCTTTCTCTCTTTTCTTCTCGGTTTTCGGTTTCTCTTCTTCTCTGCCGAGGAGAACCAAATATAAAGGGGGAAGGGACGTGCGAGGAATTACGGGAAAAGATTAATACTTGAAACTTCTATCTGCTATGGATACCCGAATCATACTAATTCGAGTTTCCTGCTTCCAACAACCTTAGAATAAATCATAAGATTCATCTAAGTTGTTGTTTCTCTTTCTCATTATTTTCTATATCTGCTAGGGATCAATCGGCATTAAAAGCACAACTGTATGCCTAAAAATACCAAACTGACTCTGATTCTCTTGAAACTTTTACCACATCTTATTTGGCTTATTTGTGACCTAGAAATAAACTCTCTATGTTTATTTCTCTTAACTTAGCAACTTATGCTATTATCTGAGTCATTTTAAGCCATTTTACAACTTTTATGTTGCAACTAAGTGCCTAAATGAATTCAGATTGTCACAAAACTTGACTGACATGCTAAACAAGTTAAATGCTACCTTTCGTAACCATTTACCAGTCTAACATGTACTTAAGGGTATTACAGTAGGAATTGATGATTGGAATATTTTACATGCTTTGTATCATGTGGGAATGGAAAAAAAAACATTTGGTTCCAATGACCATATGGCTCACGACCATCTAGCCCCAAAATGGGTTATCCAAGGCAAAAATATTTTGTGGATTTTGATCCTAGATGATTAGGTGACCAGAACATGACTTAATTTACAAGTTGAAAAAAAGAAATGAACAAAATTTTATCATTAGAAATGAATTAATTTTCGGCCATGAGAATGGAAATAAGTTTGAAAGATGGTTTGAAATTTAAAGTATTTCATTTAAAAGAGTATTTAGTAAAGGGAATGGAAAAGGATTTTTGAAATGTTTTGGTTAAATCAAGAATAATGTAGATTTTGTGAAAAATGTTAGAAATTATCACTTAGAGGAGATTTGGTAAGAAAACATTGGAAATAAGGTTCAAATTCTATTTTAAACATGGAAAGTTTCAAAATTAAGCTTAGAATGTCAAGAAACATTTTATGCGATTGAAAAATGTTGATAAAACCTTATGTGATTTAAAACAATGATTTTTAAGTTACGTGATTAAGAAAATGTTTGAAAATATTTACACCATTGAAAAACAACATAAAAATGTTACGTGATTTGGAAAACGTAACAAAAGTATTACACGATTGTGAAAATGCGATAAAAATGCTACGCGATTGAGAATAGCAGCAGTTTGCTGTCGGGTCGACGTACTGAACCCGGAGATGTCAATAGATGGTTTAGCCCAGTGGTGGCTTGTTTTCTTGTGGAAATCATGTTATTAATAATTATTGATTCATTAAGTCATTTAAGTATGTATTGTGAAAGTCGTGAGGACTTTGTTTGTTAAGACTGTATGCCTAGGAGATTGAATTTACACCTTAGTGTAGGTGCGAATTGCATAATGAAGGTCAATGTCTGATCTTGGGGGCGTCAGGGCACAGAATCCCACGAGTGGCCAGTTAGTAGCTCTACTGTGTTGTGGCAACCAATGCAAACACGCCGATGATCTCGATGAGATACTATTCCTTTTTACGATCCAGTATAGAATGTCTTGTATAAGCCATGATGCGAATGCTGAGAAAGTTATAGCACTTGAATTTGAGGCTGATGATATACAGACATGTCTCCCAATTAATTCTCTCCAATGTTGGTTTTAGCTTCATGGAGTAGGGTCGATTCATCGTGCATATACATGGTCAATAGACATGTTGTTGTGATATACATTCATTGAATTATTTATTAATTGATATTATAACTGTAATTGTTGATTCTATATTGAATGGCATTATTGTTATTACTATTTCTTTGCTGTTATACTGGTATGTGGTGTAGGAGATCTCACCTCTTTGTTATATTGTCTTGTCTGTTCTGTTCGATGTTTATGTTCTATGCAGACTGTGATGGCGACAAGGCAAGATCTTCTAGGTTTCGTTAGGGTGCAGTTTCATGGAGGCACCAACACATGGCGCGTCCATCTGGGCACTGAGCGCATCGAGTATATAGGGGATGTTACCCTTTCTTGGAGTAGGACCCGCTATGGGGTCACTACTTTTTCTTAAGTGTTTGGACTTGGGCCTGATTAGATTGTGTTATGGCAGTTATATATATTCTTTTGAGTATGTAAGTTTTATGTATTTTATGTTGTCACTACACTATGAGATGTGTTAAAATCAGTTTACTATGTTTTGTGTTTTCTATATTTTGTTAATTTTATGTTATCCGTGAAAAGAAATTTTACAACTTTTATATTATAATATTAAAATATATATGATTTGGGTTTAGTTTTATAATGTTTAGTTTGAGATGTAATTCCCAAAAGAGGGTGTTACAACCGGCGCAACCTCAACCAGTGCAAATGGTGTAGATGGAAAGAAACTAAGTCCTCCAACGTTCAAAGGGGAGTAGGATTCGGCAAAGGCTAAAGAGTGGATAAAAGAATTGGAGAAGATTTTCGCAGTAATGATATGTACTGAAGATCAGAAACTATCTTTTCATGTATAGGTGTTAAAGGGAGAAGTTGAGCACTGGTGGGATAGTGCAAGCAGGATGATGGAAGTAGCAAGGACCTAATTTACTTGGGAAGTATTTAAGATTGTTTTTTTAGAAAAATAATTTCCACAGAATGTACAAGAAGAAAACGAAATGGAGTTTTTACTATTGGAGCAGGGGAATATGACGATGGGGAAATACGTGGAAAAATTTAAGGAGCTATCCAAATTCTCTTCTTACCTCTGATACAACCTGAATGACCATTGGAAGTGTGTGAAATTTAAAAAATGGTTTAAGAGATAGTATGAAAAGAATAATAAAACCTTTTAATATTCGTGATTTTCCCACCTTAGTCAACAAGTGCAGGGTTGTAGAGCCCCTTAGTTTCAGACCATCACAGGAACATAGATCACACAAGTACTACAAACAGAAAAGAATGGATGATAAGTCCGAGAGGAGTGATCCACAACCTAGGTATCAGCGAGACAGAGGAAAGCAAGTTCATAGGGATGATTGTGAGCAGAGATGTACCAAGTGTGGTAGATATCATGGAGATACAGCTTGTATAGCTAACTAGATAATATGCTATAAGTGTGCTAAGTTGGGACACTACGCTAAAAATTATTCATGAAGGAAATAAACAAAGTCGGATGCCAGATCTACAGCTCTAGGGAGAGTCTATGTTTTGCAAGGAAAGGAGAGAACACAGACTCTTGGTTCGGGAAAAGGTAAATACATAGAAAATGGAATGAAGTTGAGGAATTACGTTTGTGTAATTTTGTTTCTTCGGAATTTGGTTGTACTTGCTTTAAAAATGAGTTGTATAGAACTTCATACATTAGGTAAACCAAATTTTGGGGACAGAATTTAAAAAATGGGGAGAGAAATGTAACACCCTCAATAACATGTTAGGCTGGTATAGGGTTAAAACGGTAGCCTAATACTTGTTTGACATGCTTGTGAAGTTTTGTGACCAACTGAATTAGTTTAGGTACTTTGCCGCAACACAGGAGGTGGAAAGTGGATTAAAATGACTCAAATCATGGTTTTTAAGGTTGACTTAAGGGAAATAAATATAGATAATTTATTTCCAGGTCATAAATGAGTTAAGTAAGATGCAGTTAAAGTTTGAAGGTAAACTAAGTTCATTTGGTATTTTTAAGCACATCGAGTGAGTGTTTTAATATTTGATGGACTTCATACAGATGTAGAAGTTTATGAAAATTATGAAATTAGTATTTGGATGAATCCTAGCATTTTCCTTAATATCTTTGGAAGTTAAGAAACTTGATTTAGAGAAATCTAAGTGTTCTTAACAGATATAAAATTCTAGTCATAGTAACTTAAGTTACCAAATATCTAAAGGTTCTTATCCTATAATTTGACTTTCATCACTCACTCCCTTATTCTTTCTCATGTTGGTGGTAGCCGAAAAGAAGAGAGAAAATGGAGAAGGAAGGGTAGCAAACGTAAAGGGAAAAGAGGAGGAAGAAAAAGGAAAAAGTGAAGATGGAGAACTCTTGAGCTCATTCTTCCAAGACACTAGAGGTAAGGGTGTTTTCTCTCTTTTCATCCTTTCATCAACCTCTTTCTTTTGGATTTGTGAACCATGGATGAATGTGTTTTGTTTGAGATTTTTTTTAATACAAATGGTTGATGAATATTAAATGATGTTTGTGTTATGAAAAAGGTAATGAAACTCAAGAATTCTAGCTTGATTTTGATGAGATTTTGTGAATATGAAACGGGTTTAAGAATTACCCATATTTGTTTTATCATTGTGTGATAGATTTGATTAGTTTTCTATGAAGCTTTGTTGTTTTATATGAGTTATAAATGATTGGTTTGGGTTAGTATGTTATAAGAAATCTATTTTCTGCAAATTTCCATATTGTAATTGATTACATAGCCCTTGTAATTGATTACCAAGCTTCTGGAGTAGCAAAATGTATTTCTAGGCCAGATATAACTGATTATATCCTGTTGTAATCGATTACATCCTATTGTAATTGATTACATGGCTTCTACCAAACTTGTAATCAATTACAAATGCCATGTAATCAATTACTAGGCCCTTGATTTGAAGATTTTGGTCTAAAAATAATGTAAACAAAGTTCTTTATCCCATGGGACCTGAATGCAAACCATAAACCTTGAATTAAATGATTGAAATTCACTAAGATGTGAAAGATTTTCCCAACGAAGTGGGAATGTGATAAATCAAATTGATTTGTAATGCTAATTATTTGTGATAATTAGACATTGTTGTAAGTTTGTGACTGATGAAGGATTTGAATCCTCACATTTGGTGATAACATATAATAGTGTGATGATGGTGTTTTTCCTCTCTATCATAGTGATCAGTGGAGGATGGCGATTTCCTTCCCTCATTATTCCGGCATTTGAGGTGTGAGATTCCTTCTTTGCTTGATGTTGTCATCAATGGATGGTAGCTGAGCGAGAGATTCACTCAGTACTTCTGATGACTCAACACATATCATAACATTATCATGGATTTCGTATCATGACATATTACCATGGATTCGATATCATGACACTATCAAATACATTCAATAAACATTTCTAAGATTTGTACAGGCATAAACATAAGGCATTAATAGGCATATGCATAGCAATTGTATGGGATATCTTTGAGATGGAGAATCATGTCAATGCAATTGTATGGACAATTGTGTATTTCTGAGATAGAGGTGATGATTTTGTGAGTGTGATGATTACTTGAAGATTGTTTGTGGAAATGAGTTTTTATGCACACTTATAAAATAGGATTCTATTTTAGGAAGAGAAAGGAAATGACTTTGGCTTTTGCCACCTTTCTAGCTTATATAAGTATATAACTTGAGTTTTAAAAATGTGTTTTTCCCTGAAATGGCTGGAATGATTATAATGACATGTTTTATTGATAATCTGCTAAGAATTTATAATTCTCACCCCATGTTTGCAATTTCTATGATGATTCTAGGGAAGAAGACCTATGGATAGTAATATGCAGACGAGATACGAGGAAGCTTAACTTAGTTTTATTTTGAAACTTGTAAATTTATTTTGTGCCTTGAGAAGCCTAGTCACATGCTTAGTATATATTTTGTATTTGTGATAAATATAGATGTTATGTAATATTCATCTTCCTATGGCTTATATTTTCTAGATATAAGAAATC
Organism: Ormosia emarginata; assembly: GCA_029884605.1. Taxonomy (NCBI): domain Eukaryota; kingdom Viridiplantae; phylum Streptophyta; class Magnoliopsida; order Fabales; family Fabaceae; genus Ormosia; species Ormosia emarginata. Next base: position 15,324,066 of record JAQQTP010000074.1, on the reverse strand, counting down.
GTTATATTAGAAGTATTTTTGAAGATAACACGATCTGGATCTAATTACTTTAGTATAATTCTTACAATACTGTGTGTATTAAATCGAAGGATGTTACATTATGGTATCAGAGCAGTTCATCCTGTTGAGTTGGGGTATGGACTGACTATGCTTATGCATGTTTAGGAGTTCCTTTTTTTATGTTGTGCATTTCTTTATTTCTTATTTGAGATGTTTGAATAGAGTTGCATAACTTGCCTAAGGTTGGATTGTTATTAGCTACTGTTACACGGTTACATGATATTGAGACTGATCAACTCAATATGTATTGTTCTAAGTATACAAGAAACTATGACACCACCTAGGTGAACTAGGGAAACAAGGAACTCAATTAGAGAATGACTGAATATAGTTGAGACCGTGATGGCAATGGCCAATGCGATAAGGGAGCAAGCAGCTGCAACTGCAAGAGTGCTTGAAAGATTAGGAAATAATCAACCTAACCAACTGGCGCAACCTCAACTAGCGCAAATGGAGCAGATAGAAAAAAAAACCAAGATTTTCATGACCTTTCTGAGTTCCTCAAGGCTAGTCCTCCAATGTTTAGAAGGGAGTATGATTCGGCAAAGGCTGAAGGGTGGATAAGAGAATTGGAGAATATTTTCACAGTAATAAGATGTACTGAAGATCAGAAACTATCTTTTGATGTATAGATGTTAAAGGGAGAAGTTGAGCATTTATGGGATAATGTGAGGAGGATGATGGAAGTAGCAAAGACCCAAATTTCCTGGGAAGTATTTAAGATTGCTATTCTGGAAAAATAATTCCATAGAATGTACAAGAAGAAAAAGAAATGAAGTTTTTACAATTAGAGCAAGGGAAGATGACGATGGGGTAGTGCGTGGAAAAATTTGAGGAGCTATCCAAATTCTCTTCTTACCTTCAATATAGCCCGAATGACCATTAGAAGTGTGTGAAATTTGAAAATGGTTTAAGAGATAGTACGAAAAGAATAATAAAACCTTTTGATATTCATGATTTTCTAACCTTAGTTAACAAGTGCAGGGTTGTAGAGCCCCTTAGTTTCAGACCATCACAGGAACATAGATCACACGAGTACAGTAACACAACCTTTTTGGGAAGGAAGCGTAGCACATAAAACGAACTCGAACAACAAAACTATTATTTAGACTCGATTTATTATATATACCAATAAGCCTTTACCTGCTCTTTAATACATTACATAAAATTACCAATTCTTTTTTTTTTTGAATAAGCGGAAAACACAAAATTTGTGAAAATTAAAAATAAAACATAAACTATGCAATCATACAAAAATACATCATCCTTACTTAAATACATTGCATAAAGGATTTTTAAAAGTACATTATAGTTACATCAAAAGAAAGAACAAGCTTTACATGCCCCAAAAAGGATTATACATTTGCAGCCCACCAAAAAGACAAAACATTAGGCCCCCAAAGTGATATACAACCAGCTACCCAAAAAGGCTAACAAAAGAATCATGCCCTCATGAACCAACTAAGGAGGAGCCTCAAATGGGTCCTCCTCGGAATCTTCCTCAGAAGAGGAAATCCTTATAGAAGCAGCTGACCCACGAGCAGTAGCTCGTGTGGTGGACAGAAATGAATCTGAACCCTCGCATGGGGTGTACACATGCTCATCCCATGCCTCTCGCACAAGCATGTAGAACTCTAACCAAACATGTAAATTAAAAGAAAACACAGGGGGATTATAACAACCCCATGCTAGAGACACAGTCACGTCTCCAACATAAACAAAATGCTTGGTATCAAAATCCACGTGCCAACTATCGCCACCTCCTTGGAACCTCAACCTGTCATAACCTAAAAAGCCACGCAGACGGGATGTCATTTCCAAACAGATAACTAATCAAGATCAGGCCAAAAGCCAGGGAATTCGTGTACTTCCCTTTCTTTGTCGATGTCTTCAAAGAAGCACATAAATGAATAGAATAACAGAAATACAAAAAAGAGGTGAGATATCCAGCATTCAATACCAAATATGGTAGTAAGGAAATAGAACGACGCAAGATGTCCACATAGCATCGCAACAATATTAACAGTAATAAAGCAAGCGATAAAAGAAATAGCAATAGAATCTCAGATAATAAGCAGTTAAATAGTTCAAATAATCATAACATCAGTAAAAGAAATCATTCTACAATCATATAAATTCACGCCAGGTAAAGTATGTGACGGACAATGCACATGCACAAAGTACCAAAAACCCTACTCCATGGAGCTAGACACAAACATTGGAGAGAATCATCAAGGAGACATGCCAATCTCGTCAGCCTAAAATCAAGTTCTTTCAAAAAATCGATAATTTGCGCAACAAGGATTTATACACAGCATTCTTTAAAGATCGCGATATAGGACAGTGTCTCAGTCCAGATTATCAGTGCATTTGCATTGGTCTATCCCATGGCCTAGAGAAGCTACCAATTATCCATTGTGAGACACCCACACCCCAACGCTCCCAAGGACAACAAGTGACCTACACTAGTCTATTCGTACCCTCACTAAGGTGTGATTCAACTCCTAGGCAAAAAGTCTTACTTCGACAATGCATGATGACTCAATGCATACAAATATATATATTATCAATAACATGATTTTTCTGCAATTCCATGCCACAAAAGGGCTCAATCCATTTTAATTAACTCTTGGTCCCATATATGGACCCACCATAACTCATCATCAAATTTTCAACAGTAACACATATTTATTAAAATTCAACACAAAGCTATATCTCTATTTCAAGACCTTTATCATTTAGCCTCTCTAGAGGAATTCTCTTGTAATTCTCATTCAATCTTTATTTCTCTTAATTAGCCAAGATCTTTACTTTAATTAATCATACTTACTTAGAAAATTGTTCTAAGGTTCTCCAAGCCTCACACACACTCTTGTTCTTTTCTTACGTTCAAAATCACCCTAGGTCATCAAATAGATTTCTTTCCTTCATTCCTTCCATCTTATGAATCCATAATAAATTTTTAAATCACCTAATCACCTAAGCCTTAGTTTGATGCATGAATTTTAGTCAATATGGCCCTTGAGGCAGTGACCTCCCAAGGACAAGAGTCCGACCAATTTTTTCATCACATTATTAATTACTTAACACTTAATTACTTAAGTCCCAAGGTTACACAAAATCACATGCTTGGACCCATAAAAGGCCCTAGAGGCCGTGAGCCTCCCAAGGGATAAGAACCCACAATTTTCCATTGCATTAATTAATTCTTTAACACTTAATCACCTAAGTTCCAATTTCTACAAAAATTAAATCTTGAACACGCAAAAATTTGGCCTCTTGGCCGTGAATCCAAAAGGGGCAAAGAACCCTAAATTTTTCATATATCAATCCAAGCAATCTAATATATACTCCATAGCTATCAATATACACAATGACAATCAATAAATTCATACAAGTCAAAATACCTACAAAATCATGAAGAACAACACAACAAAGAAAGCAATCCCACATGGATTCCTCATTAACAACACCAAAAATGTTTCCTCACCACAAAGATAGGTTGAAGAGGATCATCTCCCTCTTATATATAGAAGACAACACAAGAAAGCAAGCTTCTTGATCCCTTTGTTGCAATTTTCATCCTCCACATTCAAGAGAGCCCTAAGGTGAGCAAACTTTTACAATCCTCAATCAAACCATGAAAAGAGGAGTTCTTGGTCTCATAGGTGACCAAGAAAACAAAAAAGGGAAGAAAAGAAAAGAACAGCCAAGAACTTTACCTTAGAGCTTCAAGTTTGGGTTTCAATGGTGGGAGATGAAAATGGAAGATTTAGGAGATGATCACCAAAGAGAAAAGCCTTAGGATGATGAGAGGAAGCAAGAAGTGGGATTAGTTTAACAAGCTAGTGAAGATGGCCTCCCAATGGTGTGGTTGCCGTGGAGTAGAGAGGAAGAGAGGAAGAGAGAAAAACTTGAGAGAAAAAGAAGATGAAGTGAGAGGAAAGTGATAGCTTTTTGTGATTTGAAAATTATGAGTGAAAAGTGATAAAGAAAAAAGCACATTTTTTGCTCCAAAAGGCCCTTATTGCCGTGGAGTGTAGGAGGGAGGAGAGAAAAAGTAAAGCTTCCTTTGGAAGCTTTGTACAAAGCTTTCTTTAGGAAGTTTTGGAACACTTTTTCAAAAGTCAAATGATGATGTCATATGCATGATGTCATCTTTGATGATGTCATTAAAGTGTTTTTTACAAAAGATGACTAACACTCTACTAAAGCTATTATCTAGTGGACAAAGGTTACAGTTAATAAAAATAATATCTATTGTTCATCGGATAATTTTACGGTACAACGATTTTATTTATTAGATAAAATCTTGAAAAACGATATCTATGCCCTAGACCTGTTCATAAGATCTCCGTCGACGTTTCCACATAAGGTTTTCGGCCTCGGGAAAATGTTTTATTTTTCTCGGCCCCGCCAACGAAATCGAAGAATATATTAAAATATTCAAAAACTCCGAAATAAATCACAAAAATCACAAATATTAGAAAATGCATATTGATTATAAAACAAGTGATTTTCATGGTGTTACAAGTACTATAAACAGAGAAGAATGGATGATAAGTCCGAGAGGAGTGATCCACAGCTCTAGGGATGCTAAACCTACAGCTCTAGGGAGAGTCTATGTTTTACATGGAAAGGAGAGAACATAGTCTCGTGGTTCGTAAAAAGAAAATACATCCGTTTGTGTAATTTTGTTTCTTTGGAATTTTACGGTTATTAATAATCACTCTACTAAAGCTATTATCTAGTGGACAAAGGTTACAGTTAATAAAAATAATATCTAAAAATTTTATCTATTGGCCTTCAGAAAAAAAGGATAATTTTACGGATAATTTTACTTACTAAAGCTACAACGATTTTATTTATTAGATAAAATCTTAAAAAACGAAAACTTCGTAAACTATGTCCGGCCTCGGGTTTAGTAAGATCTCCCGTCGACGTTTCCACAGTCCAAGGTTTTCTGGCCTCAGGGAAAATGTTTTATTTTTCTGGCCCCGCTCATCTAGTACGTAAATCGAAGAATATATTAAAATAATCAAAAACTCCGAAATAAATCACAAAAATCACAAATATTAGAAAATGCATATTGATTATAAAACAAGTGATTTTCATGGTGTTACAAGTACTATAAACGGAGAAGAATGGATGATAAGTCCGAGAGGAGTGATCCACAGCTCTAGGGATGCTAAACCTACAGCTCTAGGGAGAGTCTATGTTTTACATGGAAAGGAGAGAACATAGTCTCGTGGTTCGTAAAAAGGAAAATACATAGAAAATGGAATGAAGTTGAGGAATTACGTTTGTGTAATTTTGTTTCTTTGGAATTTGGTTGTACTTGCTTTAAATGTGAGTTGTATAGAACTTTTTACATTAGGTAAACTAAATTTTAGGGACAAAATTTTAAAATGGAGGAGAGAAATGTAATACCCTCAATAATATGTTAGGCTTGTATATAGTTAAAGAAGTAGCCTAATACTTGCTTAACATGCTTGTGAAGTTTTGTGACCAACTGAGTTAGTTTAAGCACTTTCCCACAACACAGAAAGTGAAAAATGGCTTAAAATGACTCAGATCATGGTTTTTAAGGTTAAGTTAAGGGAACTCAATATGAATAATTTATTTCCAAGTCATAAATGAGTTAAGTAAGATGTAGTTGAAGTTTGAAGGTAAATTAAGTTCGTTTGGTATTTTTAAATGTACCAAGTGAGTATTTTAATACTAATAGACTTCGTGCAAATATAGAAGTTTATGGAAATTGTGAAATTAGGATTTAGATGAATCCAAGCATTTTCCTTCATACCTTTGGAAGTTAAGAAACTTAATTTAGAGAAATCTAAATGTTCTTAACATATATAAAATTCTAGTCACAGTAACTTAAGTTACCAAATATCTAAAGGTTCTTATCCTATAATTTGACTTTCATCACCTACTCCCTCATTCTTTATCATGTTGGTGGCAGTAGAAAAGAAAAGAGAAAAGGGAGAAGGAAGGGCAGCAAACGTAAAGGGAAAAGAGGAGGAGTGAAAAGGAAGAAGTGAAGGTGAAGAACTCTTGAGCTCATTCTTCCAAGACACAAGAGGTAGGGGTGTTTTCTCTCTTTTCATCTTTTCATCAACCTCTTTCTTTTGGATTTGTGAACCATGAATGAATTTGTTTTGTTTGAGTTTTTTTTTAATACAAATGGTTGATGAAATTTAAATAATGTTTGTGTTATGAAAAGGGTAATGAAACTCAAGAATTCTAGTTTGATTTTGATGAGATTATATGAATGAGGAATGGGTTTAAGAATTACCTATATTTGTTTTATCATCTTGTGATGGATTTGATTATTTTTCTATGAAGCTTTGTTATTGTATAGGAGTTATAAATGATTGGTTTGGGTTAGTATGTTATAAGAATTCTGTTTTTTGCAAATTTCCACGTTATAATTGATTATATAGCCCTTGTAATTGATTACCCAACTTCTAGAGCAGCAAAATGTGTTTCTAGGCTAGATATAATCAATTACATCCTATTGTAGTCGATTACATGGCATCTGTCAGGCTTGTGATCGATTACAAAAGCCATGTAATTGATTACCAGGCCCTTGATTTGAGGATTTTGGTCTGAAAATGATGGAAACAAAGTTCTTGACCCCATGAGACCTAAATGCAAACCTTAAACCTTGAATTAAATGACTGAAATTCACTAAGATGTGAATGATTTTCCCAATGAAGTGGGAATGTGATAAATCAAATTGATTTGTAATGCTAATTATTTGTGATAATTAGACATTATTGCAAGTTTATGACAGATGAAGGATTTGAATCCTCATATTTGGTAATAATATATAATAGTGTGAGGACAATGTTTTCCCACCCTATTATAGTGATTCGTGGAGGATGGCGATTTCCTTCCCTCATTATTTTGGCATTTGAGGCATGAGATTCCTTCATTGCTAGATGTTGTCATAAATAGAAGGTAGCTAAGTGAGAGATTCACTGCGTACTTCTGATGACTCAAGACATATCATAACATTACCATGGATTTGGTATCATCACATATTACCATGGATTTATTATCATGACATTGTCAAATACATTCAATAAACATTTGTAGGATTTGCACAGGCATAAACATAAGGCATTAATAGGCATATGCATAGCAATTGTATGGGACATCTCTGAGATGGAGATTCATGACATTGCATATCTCTAAGATTGAGATTTGTGACATTGGAATTGTATGGACGATTGTGTATTTCTGAGATGGAGATGATGATTTTGTGAGTGTGATGATTACTTGAAGATTGTTTGTGGAAATGAGTTTTTATGCACACTTATAAAATGTGATTCTGTTTCAGGAAGAGAAAGGAAGTGGTTTTGGCTTTTGCCACCTTTCTAACTTATGTAAGTATATAACTTGACTTTTAAAAATGTGTTTTTCTCCGAAATAGCTGGAATGATTATAATGACATATTTTATTGATAATCTGTTAAGAATTTATAATTCTATCCTCATGTTTGTAATTTCCATGATGATTCTAGTGAAGAAGACCTATGGATGGTAATATGCAGACGAGATGCGAGAAAGCTTAGCTTAGTTTTATTTTGAAACTTTTAAATTTATTGTCTGCCTTGAGAGGTCTAGTTACATGCTTTGTGTATATTATGTATTTGTGATAAATACAGATGTTATGAAATATTCATCTTCCCATGGCTCATATTCTCTAGATATAAGAAATCGTTATATTAGAAGTATTTTTGAAGATAACAGCATCCGGATCTAGTTACTTTAGTATAATTCTGATTATACTATTAGTATTACATCGAAGGATGTTACATTATAGTATCATAGCAGTTCATCCTATTGAGCCGGGGTATGGACTGACTATGCTTAGGCATGTTTAGGAGTTCCTTTTTTTAAGTTGTGCATTTCTTTATTTCTTGTTTGAGATGTTTAAATAGAGTTGCATAACTAGCCTAAGGTTGGATTGTTATTAGCTACTGTTGCACAGTTACATGATATTGAGACTGCTCAACTCAATATGTATTGTTCTGTGTGTAACACCCTCCTTAGGGCATCACATTTCCAACTACCAACTTATAATCTGAAAATGATTTCATAAAAGGTTTGAGTTATAAAAGGTGGATTTCAAAATTTCTTTTCGCGGAAACATAAACTTACTGATATTTATAAGTAATACTGAAAAATAGATTTAAACTGATTAATATACATTACTGATACCACATAATATTTAATAATTATTTAGGAAACATAACACTTACAGACTCAATTTTAAACAGTAGCAAACCCCATAACGGGTCTTACTAAATAGCAAGGTAAAACACTATCGATAAAACTTAACATACTTCTTTCATCTTGTATCCATCTTGATGTGCTATGTATTTGTTCCTCCACAAATCTGTACACTAACCAGTCCGGGACGGTCACTCCTCGATGTTGTCACCAAACTCAGAATATCTACCTCCTGTCACGTTTAAGAAACTCGTTCCATCTACTATATAATTTTTAATAATACAAACATAACAAAACAATATAGCAAAGAGGTGAGATCATCTACGCCAATACCAACATGGTAGCATGGAGATAACACAAACAACACACCATACAGGTATATCATACCATAATTATAATCATGCCCTCATCATTATTTATCATCACAACAGACGTAATAAATAGTAATTACGATAATGCCCTCAACATTATTCAAGTATTCATCAATTCAATTATCATATGCCTCAATGCATGAATATCTCAATGCAATTTTGTTCAATTTCATTATATGCCTCAATGCATATTTTTCAATTTCATCATATGCCTCAATGCATATCTTTCCAATGCATGTATAATGCACCAAATGCCAATCACAGGCTAATCTCATCATTTTCTCATACAGTGTCCACACACAAGTTCATGCATATAAAATGCACCAATGCCAATCACAGGCACAACTCATCATTTTCTCATACAATGTCCATACACTGGTTCAACAGTAATCATACTGTATATTCAATAGCAAAATCATATTATCGCATTTTTATAGTCGCGAAACACTTTTATTGTGTTTTCACAATCGCACAATATTTCTGTTATGTTTTCACAATTTCGCAATGTTTCTGTTGCGTTTTCAAATCGCGTAGCGATTTTCCATCATTTTCTCAATCACGTAAAAATATTTCATCATTTTTCAATCACGTAGTGATTTTTCAACGTTTTCTCAATCACGTAAAAATATTCCACCATTTTTAAATCGCGTAGCGATTTTTCAACAATATCTCAAATGCGTAAAAATATTTAAATGCTTTCCAAATTGCGTAGAAATATTTCAACATTTTTCAATTCGCGTGGAAATATTTAAACATTTTTCAAATCGCGTAGCTTAAAAATCACGTTTTTAAGTTACCTAAATCATTTTTCACCATTTTACAACCACGTAAAATATTCCTCAATATTTCAATTCAACCTTTCTCAAAATAATATGACTTCTCACATTATTTTTCACATTTTCTTCCTCAATAAAATCCTTTTTGCAATATATTCCACAAATTCACTATTTCATTGAATTAAATCAATGTTTCTCACTTGAAATTCCCTAACGCGCTCCAAAACCCAAAGGATGAGTCATACGTTAGAAATTTTCAAGTTACCAACGTATTTTTCATAATTCATGAATCAATTCCAAAAACTCAGTTCTCTTTAAAATAAATTGAGGTTCAAACACTTTCAACCTCTCTTTTCCATTCATATATGAAAATTCCATTTTTCAAGTGTCAAAACACTTTGTTTCCATTTCTTTAATCCTTGTACTTCATCAATTATTTTTCCACTTTGAAATCACTTTATTTCATAAAATCAAGGCATTACAAGCCTTCAAAACCATGGTACATGGCCATTGAAACCATCCAATATTTTTCCTTCTAAATCAATTAAGTGTCATTCTTGTTTTTACACAAACAAAACCATTAAAATTTCCTTCAAAAACTGTGAGACTCTTGGTCTTTAAAACCAATTCATTTGTTCATTTTCATGTCCACTTTCTTTGCAAATCCTTAAAATCATCAACGTATTACTCATAATTGGTAAAATACTTAGAATCTCTTGCTCCCAAAATTAATTTAAGGCCGTGATGCCTCTATGGTTCTTTGGAACCAAAATTGATTTCCTTTCCATCATCAAATCATGGCATACATGTACATATTCATCATATATATCATAAGCATGCCATAAACAAAAGCAATAAATCATGCAAATTATACAAAGCATGAACAAATAAATCAAACACATAAACACCCACAAATAAATTACACAACCATGGATATGAATCCTTATATGGATTCACCATCCATCAAATACAAAATTCATCTCTCACCACCATACTTGGTTGGTGAGATGGATCTCCCTCTTACCTCTTAAAGAACCTCAAAAGCTCCTTGCTTTGCTTCTTTTTCCAAGTCCTTCACTGCCAAAAGCTTCTTAAATACAAAACAAAACACAAGTTTATTAGCATATTAAGCTTGAACAAGAAAAACCATGGATCAAACATAGCTTAGAACATGAAAAAGAGATAAGAAGTGAAGTTTCCTTACACTTCACCTTAAAAACCCTATAACTTTGCTCTTGAGGAAAGTCCTTGAAGATGATAGATTTAGAACTTGCTCCAAACTACAAAGTGTCTTAGATTGAGGTATAGATTCAAGAAATAAGGTTGTTTAAAATTGTTGAGTGATGGAAGGTGGTCTTTGGGTGCTTGGCTGAAACTAGCATGAAGAGGAAGTGGAGAGAAAAATTTGATATGCTTGGCTTTTGGAAATGATCAATAATGATCAAGATTGAGTAATAATGGTCTTGAAACCATGCTATGCTCTTAAGCATCACCAAAATCGCCCCTCTCTCCTTATGCACTCAATAAGTGACCATCTTTACTAGCCACCATTTAGAGCACTATTAACCATTGATTAGATCAATGGTTAGGATTAATATAGATTCTAGGTATAGCCTTTAGATTAGAAGACTTAATCTAAGCCATTGGATCTTTCTTCTTGAAATCCTAGCCATTAAATGTATCTCCAAAATGAAGGGTCAAGATCACTCCTTCATACTTTCCATCCAATGGTTATAAATGGTCCTAGCCATTTTATAAGACCAAATCTCCACCGTTGATTAAATCGATGGTGGATATCCAAAGGATTCAACATTAAGCTTGCTTCCTATTGGTCCGTCATAAAGCTGTCATAACCACTATTGTTGGCTACGCAGTACAATATTTATTTTTATCTACTATAACCTTACGAATAATATTTTTACTATATTTTTATCGCTCAATAATTAAATACAGTACAAAACACAGAAAAAGAAAATTTCAAAAACTATTTCCGATTTCAGGTTTAGTAAGATCCCTCGTCCCCGTCTCAACAATTCAAAAATTTATGGCTCCGGAAAAATTTTCACTTTTTTGGACCCACCTGGGCCCACATACAGCCCCCTGGGCCCACAGACGGCCAAGGGATAATTTTAAAATAATCAAAGAAATATAAAAATTTCATAATCACCCACAAAATCATAAAAATTATAAAACTTACGAAAATCAAATCAGATTACATAAAATAATTAAGACTTAACAGTAATAATTAAATTACATAAGATTTTCCCTGGCCCGAAAATTATTATTTTCCTAACACGGAGTAAATCACACAAAATGATCAAATGTATTCACGGAATATTCAAAATAATTTTACAGTACACAGAAATTACTAAACAGTATAATTCTATTAATTGTCAAAATTACTATCAAATAGTTAGGAAATTTGGGGTGTTACACTATGTATACAAGAAACTATGGCACCACCTAGGTGAACTAAGGAAATAAGGAACTCAACTAGAGAAGGACTGAATATGGCCGAGATCGTGATGGCAATGGCCAATGCGATTAGCGAACAAGTAGCTGCAACTGCAATAGTGCTTGAAAGATTGAGAAATAATCAAACTAACCAACCGACGTAGCCTCAGCCAGCGCAAATGGTGCAGATGGAAAGAAACCAAGATTTTCGTGACCTTTCTTGAAGATTAGTCCACCAACGTTCAGAGGGGAGTACAATTCAGCAAAGGCCGAAGAGTGGATAAGGTAATTGGAGAAGATTTTCGTGGTAATGAGATGTACAAAAGATCAGAAACTATCTTTTGATGTATTGATGCTAAAGGAAGAAGTTGAGCACTGGTGAGATAGTGCGAGGAGGATGATGGAAGTAGCAATGACCTACATTACCTGGGAAATATTTAAGAATGCTTTTCTGGAAAAATATTTTTCGCAAAATGTACAAGAAGAAAAAGAAATGCAGTTTTTACAATTGAAGCAGGGGAATATGACGATAGGCCAGTATATCACAAAATTTGAGGAGCTATCCAAATTCTCTCCTTACCTTTGATACAACCCGAATGACCATTGGAAGTGTATGAAATTTGAAAATGGTTTGAGAAATAGTATGAAAAGAATAATAAAACCTTTTGAGAATCATGATTTTCCCACCTTAGTCAACAAGTGCAGTGTTGTAGAGCCCCTTAGTTTCAAAACATCATAGGAACATAGATCACACGAGTACTACAAATGGAAAAGAATGGATGATAAGTCCGAGAGGAGTGATCCACTGCCTAGGAATCAACAAGACAGAGTAAAGCAAGTTCATATGGATGATTGTGAGCAGAGATGTACCAAGTGTGGTAGATATCATGGAGATACAACTTGTGTAGCTGACTAGATAATATACTCTAAGTGTGGCAAATTGGGACACTACGCCAAAAATTGTTCAGAAAGGAAAGAGGCAAAGCCGAATGCAAGACCTACAGCTCCAGGGAGAGTCTTTGTTTTGCAAGGAAAGGAGACAACATAGTCTCCAAGTTTGAAAAAAGGTTAATATATAGAAAATGAAATAAAGTTGATAAATTACGATTGTGTAATTTTGTTTCTTTGGAATTTGGTTGTCCTTGCTTTAAATGTGAGTTGTATAGAACTTCTTACATTAGGTAAACCAAATTTTGAGGACAAATTTTTAAAACGAGGAGAGAAATGCAACACCCTCAATAACATGTTAGGCTTGTATAGGGTTACAGAGGTAGCCTAATACTTGTTTGACATGCCCATGAAGTTTTGTGACTAACAGAGTTAGTTTAAGCACTTTACCGCAACACAGAAAGTGGAAAGTGGCTTAAAATAACTCAGATCATGGTTTTAAAGATTAAGGGAAATAAGTATGAATAATTTATTTTCAAGTCATAAATGAGTTAAGTAAGATGTAGTTAAAGTTTGAAGGTAAACTAAGTTTGTTTGGTATTTTTAAGCACACCGAGTGAGTGTTTTAATACTTCATGGACTTAGTGCAAATATGGAAGTTTATAGAAATGGTAAAATTAGGATTTAGATGAATCATAGCATTTTCCTTAATACCTTTGGAAATTAACAAACTTGATCTGGAGAAATCTAATTTTCTTAACAGATATAAAATTCTAGTCTCAGCAGCTTAAGTTACCAAATATCTAAAGGTTGTTATCTTATAATTTGACTTTCATCACCCACTCCCTCATTCTTTCTCATGTTAGTAGCAGCAGAAAAGAAGAGAGAAAAGGGAGAAGGAAGGGTAGCAAACGTAAAGGGAAAAGTGGAGGATGAAAAAGAAAGAAGTGAATGTGAAGTGCACTTGAGCTTATTCTTCCAAGACACTAGAGGTAAGGGTGTTTTCTCTCTTTTCTACCTTTCATCAATCTCTTTATTTTGGATTTGTGAACCATGGATGAATTTGCTTTGTTTGAGATTTTTTTTAATACAAATGGTTAATGAAATTTAAATGATGTTTTGTGTTATGAAAAAGGTAATGAAACTCAAGAATTCTAGCTTGATTTTGATGAGATTTTGTGAATAAGAAATGGGTTTGAGAATTACCCATATTTGTTTTATCATCTTATGTTGGATTTGATTAGTTTTCTATGAAGCTTTGTTGTTGTATATGTGTTATAAATGATTAGTTTGGGTTAGTATGTTATAAGAACTCTATTTTATGCAAATTTCCATGTTGTGATCGATTACATAGCCCTTGTAATTGATTACCAAGCTTCTGGAGCTGCGAAATATGTTTTTGGCCCAGATGTAATCGATTACATCTTGTTGTAATCCATTACATGTAACCGATTACATCCTATTGTAATCGATTATATAGCTTCTGCTAAACTTATAATCAATTACCAAGGCCATGTAATCATTTACTAAGCCCCTGATTTGAGGATTTTCATCTGAAAATGATGGAAACATAGTTTTTAATCTCATGGGACCTAAATGCAAACCTTAAACCTTGAATTAAATGATTGAAATTCACTAAGATGTGGATGATTTTCCCAATGAAGTGGGAATGTGATAAATCAAATTGATTTGTAATGCTAATTATTTGTGATAATTAGACATTGTTGTAAGTTTGTGATTGATGAAGAATGTGAATCCTCATATTTTATGATAATATATAATTGTGTAAGGATGGTGTTTTCCCTCCTTATTATAGTGATGAGTGGAGGATGGTGATTTCCTTCCCTCATTATTCTTGCATTTGAGGCGTGAGATTCCTTCTTTGCTAGATGTTATCCTAAATGGAAGGTAGTTGAGCTAAAGATTCACTCAGTACTTCTAATGACTCATGAAAAATCATAACATTACCACGGATTTGGTATCATGACATTATCAAATACATTTCTTCAACATTTCATAACATTTCTAGGATTTGCACAGGCATAAACATCAGGCATTAATAGGCATATTCATTGCAATTGTATAGGATATCTTTGAGATGGAGATTCATGACATTGTAATTCTATGGGCGATTGTGTATTTTTGAGATGGAGTTTATGATTTTGTGAGTGTGATGATTACTTGAAGATTGTTTGTAGAAATGAGTTTTTATGCACACTTATAAAATGGGATTTTATTTTGAGAAGAAAAAGGAAGTGGTTTTGGCTATTGCCACCATTCTAGCTTATGTAAGTATATAACTTGAGTTTTAAAAATGTGTTTTCTGTTGTGGATTTTTCGCAAGCGCACAGATTGTACAAGTAGTAAAATAAATATCGTTCCCTCGAGGATCGGTTGATTACTAACTCATGCAGCGACTTTGATTATTTAAGCGAACAAAAGCAATAGTGAAAGCTATATTAAAATCAAAACAAAACTCGAAGTAATAAAGAAAGCAAATAAATTTAGAAAAGGTAAGATTCAATAAAGATTTAAAGTCCTAGGATTAGATACACTACCACTTATAATAAATTGTAATCCTATCTTTGTTAAGGTTCAATTATGTTCTTAAAGGCGATTTGTCCTAAATTATTTAAAGTCCAATTTCTTGGCACTAAAAACGTGCTAAAACTTCATCAATCGCATTCTCATGGCAATTAATCCCAGTTCCAACCGATTAAGTTTTATGACAATTGTTTAACCCTCAAAAGATTGAAGCCTATGTCTAGGTCTCAATTCCTAAGTTCAATTCTTGGATTATCAAGCAATTAGATTTCATCTTTTGATCTTTCAACAAAAGCCTAATATCATGTAAATATGGCACGTAACATACCATAAGCATTAAGCATGCCAAGAATGAATCAAGAACAATAATTTCATATTAACAAAGAATCAAATTAACAATTTATCACCAAAAAGTAGAGAGTTACATCTCAATCCTATAAAAAGGGGTTTAGCCACTCATGACTAATGTAGCACAATCAAGAACAAAGGTTAAAGAAACAACCGTGATTCCAAAATAAAAAGAGAAGATGGAGAAGATGTCTTCCATGGTTGAACTTCAATGACTCTTGCTCTTGCTTTCCAAGCCCTCGCCTCCAATTCTCTACCTTTGCCTCTCCAAACCAGCCGTCACACAAGTTTCTGCCAAGAAGCCACCTTTTGGTTTAGGGATTTGCCCTATTTATAATTGTTTGGGATGAAAAATTGTTGTTTTTAGGCTCAAGAGACCTCACACGACCGTGTCCAAGCTTGACACGACCGTGTGAGCTTTAAAAATAACATAATTTGCACACTCAAGGGAGACACAGTCGTGTGTCTAAGAGACACGGTCGTGTCTCCCACACATAAGCTTCATTGAAGTTACACATGGCCGTATGAGCTTGACAGAAGTGTTTCCCATGTTAGACATAGTTGTGTCTAACTCCTCAATCGCTCATAGATTGGATTTTAGATAAGTGATCTTCATGAAAGTTGAAGGGTTTTGTCTCAGCTTTCCAATGCCACTGGAATCACCTCATTTTGTCCTCAAGTTATGCTCATTTTATCGTGCAAAGGTCAAAAACTTCACGAATCTTGGCCATATAAATTTTGAACTCAACTCCATTGCATTGAATCTATCCAAAGCTTCATAGAATCATGTCAAAACACCTCTTTTGAACCTAAAAACATAGAGAAAGACCAATCATGAGATACCAAGGATAATTAGATTAAATGTGGCATAAATTCCAATATAAATCAATCAAAGCACACCTAAATCCACATCTAATCAAGCACAAGATGTGTGCATTTTATCCACACATCAAATTCCCCCACACTTGAACTTTGCTTGTCCTCAAGCAAAGAATATGAATAAAAAATAAGAATAAACTCAACATCAAGATTATATGTGTTGGAGAATGGGTTACCTTGGGCCTTGAAATTGCCATTTTGTGCATAACTCACTTGCTCCAAAGACTGGTCTTGAGAAAATGTTTCCACTGCATTGCATTCCGAAGCTAAATGCCCTCCTCCACATGTTTCACAAACTATGTTAGGAGTAGCAACGACATTGACATTCAGTTTCTCAAGTGACTTGGTCAAGGCATCAAACTTAGCATTCAACATGGTAATGGCATCAAGCTCTATCATTCCAACTTGCTTCTTTGAAGTTGATCTCTCACTTGGCCATAGATAAATATTCAAAGTGACCTCACTAATCAAGGCTTTTGCCTCTGTTGGATTCTTTGCCATCAAAGCACCGGTAGTTGCAGCATCAAGAGTTGCCTTTGTAGAGAAAGTAAACCCAGTATAGAATGTTTGTATAACAACAAAATCATGTAGGTCATGATCTGGACACTGACGAATGAGATCATTGTACCTTTCCCATACTTCAAAAAATGATTTATCTTCCTTTTGGAAGAAGGTAGTGATGTCTTGATGAAGGTTGATTATTTTTCCAATTGGATAGTATTTGTCCAAGAAAGCTTGCTCCATCAAGTCTTAAGTAGTAAGTGAATTTAGGACTTCCGAGTGAATCCACTTCTTTGCCTTCCCCCTAAGAGAAAAGGGGAAACCCCATTTATCTTTATTATGTCACAGAGTTCCAAGAAATCATCCAAATGCTGATTTGGGTCTTCAGTCGTTGACCTACTGAATTGCAATTGTTGGACCATCTGGATTAGTGACGTCTTTATCTCAAAATTGTTCACTTGTGGCTGTACAATGGAACACTGACAAGTATTAGCATTGGGAGTTCCATAATCCCTCAACCTTTGTTCTTGATTAGCGACTTGGTTCATGTTGTCCACCATGTGGTCTTCCTCAATTCTCAGAGTTCTTCTTTCCCTTCTAATATTACGAAGTGTTCTCTCGATCTCAAGATCAAATGGGATAATAAGATCTTCTTGACTCCTCATTATATGCATAAGAAGGAAATAAAACCTGAAAATTCAAAGAAAAAGAAAAAGAAATAAAGTGAAAATAAAGTAAGATTAAAATAAAATAAAAATTGCTTAAATAAACCAAATTGCCGCTTGTGTTAATATCAGCACAATCCCTAGCAATGGTGCCAAAAACTTGTTGATTTTCCACAAGCGCATGGATTGTACAAGTAGTGCAATAAAGATTGTTCCTTTGAGGATCGGTTGATTACTAACTCTTACGGCAACTTTGATTATTTAAGCGAACAAAAGCAATAGTGAAAGCTATATTAAAATCAAAACAAAACTCAAAGTAATAAAGAAAGCAAATAAATTTAGAAAATGTGAGATTTACCTAAAGCCTAAGATCATATAAATATGGTGCACAATATACCACAAGCATTAAGCATATCAAGAACAATAATTTCACATTAACAAAGAATCAAATTAACAATTCATCATAGAAAAGTAGAGAGTTACATTCCAGTCCTAGAAAAAGGGGTTTAGCCACTCATGACTAATGTAGCATAATCAAGAACAAAGGTTAAAGAAACAACCATGATTCCAAAATAAAAAGAGAAGATGGAGAAGTTGAAGATGGAGAAAATGTCTTCTTGAACCTCAATGACTCTTGTTCTTACTTTCCAAGCCCTCACCTCCAATTCTCTGCCTTTGCCTCTCAAAACCAGTCGTCACACAAGTTTCTGCCAAGAAGCCCCCTTTTGGTTTAGGGATTTGCCCTATTTATAGTCACTACAAGAAAAAACGTGTTTTTGCAGCGGATATTTTGCGGCGGATTTGAATTTGCCACAAATGGAGGCATACTTTGCGATGGACTATAATTTGTCTCAATTAGTGGCAGATCCATTTGCGGCAGATATTTGTGACAGATTTTCCCCCTAATTTTTTCCTACAAAACATTCACTGCAAAAAGTTTTTTTAATTAAAAAATGTTTGTGGCGAATATTTCTGCCTCAAATTATTAAATAAAATGGAAATTTATTTTAAAATTTTCAAAATAAAAAATAAAAAAACATTGCGGCAAATTTTTCGACGGATTTTTCCCACCCAATTTTTTTCTAGCGACAAATTATTAAAGAAAGATGTTTTACGGTGGATATTTCCGCTGCAAATTATTAAATCGAATAAAAATTTATCTTAAAATTTAAAAAAATAAAAAAAATAACTGCAAATTTTACGGCGAATAAATTTGTGGCAGATTTTTCTCCACCAAATAAAAGAAAGAAAAAAATTATGAGTTAAAAAATAAAAAATATAAAAAAATTGTAAAGATTAAAAAAAAGTGTCAAATACATATTGGCCTTTTTTTTTTAAATAAAGATTTGCGATGGATATTTCTGCCGCAAATTTGAATAAAAAATTATTTTTGAAGTTAAAAGAGTAAAATTAAAAATTAAAAAATTTGGGGCGGAAAAAACTGCCGAAAAATCCTAACTTTTTCAGTGACACATTGATCATAATTTGTTTAATAAAAAAGGTTTGCGGCAAAAATATATATGTCGCAACATTATTATTTTGAATAAAATTTTATTTTTGAATTTAGAAAAATAAACAATATATATATATATATATATATATATATATATATATATATAAAAGATTTCAAAATAAAGTATCGATCTTAAATAGTTAGCCAAATGCCTTATCCCACTATTTTTTTCCTCTCCCACCATTTCACCCCTACCGCTCACCGCATCGCCCCTGTCGCCGCATCGCGCCGCTCCTTCAGAACTGCATCGCTACTCCATCGCATTGCATCGCATCGCTCCTCCCTCCCACCGTACCACATGTCGCAGGTCCACCATACGCCACCGTGTCACCTAAACTAGAGCCGAAATTACCCGAAAACCCAGTCATCTCCTTTGTTTCAGATCTTCCCACATTTTCCCCTTTTAGTTTTTGCTTTTTTTTAATTTTGCAAGAAAATAAATTAAAAAAATTATTAATTTGTGTAAAAATGGCACACACAATTCAAATTTTTATGCAACAAATCAGAATTTGGAAGCGCCTGTTGTTGTACTCATGGAAGCTTTTTTTAAAAAAAAAATTAGAAGTGGATTTTTTGCAAAGTTTAAAAATCCATCACAAATTAGCTGCAGAAAAATCTACTGCACATTTTGCCACAAATTTGCAGTGAAATCTAAAATCCAATGCAAACTACATTGCAATGACCATTTTTGCAGCAATTAAGAATCCCCCACAAATTCACCGCAAATTGACAATTTGCAGCAGATTTTAGCTTATTTGCGGCAGATTTATCCTCCACAAATCGCGACTTTTCTTCTAGTGAATCGTTTTGGGTGAAAAACTGTTATCTTTAGGCTCAGGAGACTTGACACAGCCGTGTCTAAGCTCGACACGACTGTGTGAGCTTGAAAAATAGCGTAATTTGCATGTTTAGGGGAGACACAGTCGTGAATCCAAGAGACACGGCCGTGTCTCCAACACAGAAGTTTCATTGAAGTTAGACAAGGTCGTGTGAGCTTGACAGAAGCATTTTCCAAGTTAGACATGGAAGTGTCTAACTCCTCAATTGCTCAAAGATTGGATTTTGGATAAGTGATCTTCATGAAAGTCGAAGGGTTTTGTCTCAACTTTCCAATGCCACCAAAATCACCTCGTTTTGACCTCTGTAACTCAAGTTATGCTCATTTTATCGCTGAAAGGTCAAAAACTCCGCAAATCTTTGCCATATAAATTCTAAGCTCAACTCTATTGCAATGAATCCATCCAAAGCTTCATAGAGCCATGTCAAAACACCTCTTTTGAACCTAAACACGTAGAGAAAGACCAACCATGAGATACTAAGAATATTTAGATTAAATGTGGCATAAATTCCAATATAAATCAATCAAAGCACACCTAAATCCACCTCTAATCAAGTACAAGATGTTTGTATTTTATCCACACATCATTTTCTCCCGAAATAGTTAGAATGATTATGATGATATGTTTTATTGATAATCTACTGAGAATTTATAATTCTCACCCCATGTTTGTAATTTCCATGATGAGTCCAGGGAAGAAGACCTATGGATAGTAATATGCAGACGAGATACGAGGAAGCTTAGCTTAGTTTTATTTTGAAACTTGTAAATTTATTTTATGCCTTGAGAGGCCTAGTTACATGCTTTGTATATATTATGTATTTGTTATAAATGCAGACGTTATTTAATATTCATCTTCCCGTGGCTTATATTTTTTATATATAAGAAATCATTATATTTGAAGTGTTTTAGAATATAGAAGCATCTAGATCTAATTACTTTAGTATAATTCTAATTATAATGTTAGTATTAAATCAAAGGATGTTACACCATCCACCCCCTACCCCACCCCCACTGCCACTTAGGGCTCCGTTCACCGTATTCTAGCGAATCATTGTAACTTTGGTCGATAAGCAACCCAACAACGCTAGCCAAAGCTGCCACAAGCTCCGTCATCCATGAACTTGTGAACCCAAATACCCAATCAAACCCAACTCCTAGCCACCAAGATCCATGCCCATCTGAAGCTTCCATTGTCTAGATTTGGGCCGAACTCTAAGCTAGAACCGCCGTCCAGCCTCATTAGAGTCGTCGCGGAGGATCCACTAGGCCTCTTAGTAACCCAACTTTACCTACACCCCCACCACCTTCCACTCCATCCTCAAATCCCTTTCCCACAGTCATCGCTACCACTGTTGGGATGCCAACCTTATTAGTAATTCTTTTGCTAATTACAAGTGAATGGGTCATTCAAGTAATAAAAATGATGAGTAGAGATCGTTCCCATGAGGAATATGGTTACTTTCTAAAGCTAAATATTAACCTACAGCTTAACTAATTCTATTCAAGCAACGTAAATTAGAAAATGGGTTGATTCCCCTATTTCAATTGATAACATGTAGTCCTTTTAAGCAATACAAATGATTAGATTAGGATAGCCTGAGAAACTAACTTTGTTAAAAGTCTATGTCTAGGTCGATTAACCCTATGTCACATACCTAGTTCACTATGCGTCCATAAGAACTAGAGCAAACAACAAGCATTAAGATTGATTCTCAACTATGACTATGCATGGCTAAGAGGTATATGTCTATCCAATTAGCGAATTAATCTATCCCGCTATTGGAATGAAATCGAACATGCATCTACCATACGTATGATTTAAAACCCAAAATCCTATGTCTAGGATTATTAGATTTCATCAAACCACCTAAAAGTTGATCAAACAAATAAGAGCATTAAGCACCATATGATAGAACAAAACTCAAATCATTCATATAAGCTCAAAAAAGTACAAATCATTCAATATCCATAAGGGGTTCCAAAGAATATCCTAAACACAACTTAGTTATCCATTGAACACAAAAATACAATACAAAAATCCATGTTCAAGATAAAGGGAAAAGAGAAAGGAAAAGGAATAAAAGATGAAGCCCAATGGGGTGAGCCTTAAAGCTTGAATCTCCCTCTAAGATGAAGATAAACTCCAATCTTGGCTCCTTCAGCTCTCTTTCAGCCCGAAAATGAGGTCCTAGCCGCTAGGTTCTCGGAGAGACAAAAGCTAAAAGAGTAAGGTAAAAGTCCTAAAAAGCTCCTCATTTTTTTAAAATCCACATATTTTGTACTTTACGTCACGATGTTACACAACATGTGTCGCGGTGCGCAAAAATTAGGTCACCATCACCGCAATGCGAAGGGATCAGGTTATTAGGGTGCATAGGTAGAGAGCAGCACGCCACGACATAAACTTGCCAGCGCCGCAGCGTGAGCTACTGAAGCTTTTCTTGTGATTTCTCTTCCAATGCAGGGACTTGGCTCACATCAATTGGGTTCTTTTGGGCTTATCCTACAATGGAGAAATCAACTAGTCAAATACAAATGCAATCAAACTCAATCCAATCAAAGATTAGGAAGAATTTTAGATTGATAAGAAGCAAGACCTCAACATGGATTTTACATGAAAATATGGCTAAAGCCTTCCAATAATGCATAATAACAAGGACAAAGCAATCAATAACACACAAAAATAGGGCATAAATAACTACATTCTATAGAGTTATCACCCCTCCAAACCTAGATTTTTGCTAGTCCTCGGGCAAAGCAAGGTCAGACTACACTAGCAAAGACAAATTCTGCTTCAACACTAGTGTATGATGATTGCATTAAACCTCAAAGAATACACATGCCTTATAATTTGATCCATGTATACACAATCTTTATTATACCAACAATCAAAGCTTCCAATCATGCATACCCTATTTCCCACAAACATGCAAGCAAAACCTCTTCAATTCAAATCATACTCAACCGGATCAATTTATAAGCAAACACATGGATATAAATCAAAAGAATCCACAAAATTGTAATGCAAGTCTCTCTCCACTAATGTAAACCACATATAATTGAGGATCAAAAAGGTCTTTATCAGTTTGTAATGTAAGGTCATGGTTATGAGGTGAAGAACAAATGGGAAAGGGTAACAAACAAACATTGAGAGACACAAATAGGCTATTTCAAGACTTGAAACCATGTGAAAATAGCAAGGTATTCAATATTGAAAGACTAAAACTCACCAGAACCATGCAATACTTTTCATATTTAACTTTTCTTCTTTCTTTTATTTGTTTTGTTTGTCTCTTTTCTCTCTCTTTTTTTTTCCTATACAAAGCAATCTTTTTTTCTTTTACAACATCTAGCTCCTTCAGGCTCATTTTTGTTTTAAAAATATTAATACCCCTAATCACTAAACTCACTCCAAGAAATAACATATTTTGCACTCAACAAACATTGATGGTAGGAAGAAAATGCAATGCTTTCACATGCATTAGAATGGTTAACATGGTAACAAATATAATGGTAATGAAAAACATCTAAGGCCAATAATTAAAAAACTTCAAAGGGGACCTATGTAGGGCTGCACGCGGGTGAGCCCGACCCGATCAACCTGAACTAACCCAATGTTATATTTTCGGGTTGGTTTGGGTCATTGGGTTAGATCGGGTTAAAACCAAATAACCCAATCAATAGTTGGTTTGGGTGACGGGTTCGTAAATGCCACCCGTGAACCCGACCCAAATACCCGATGACCCGAAGTAAAACACGGTCGTTTTATTTCATTTATATCTTACTCTTCATTTCATTTCTGTTCCCAATTTCTCTTCCACTGTTCAACGATTCCATTCTTCTCTGAACCCTAGCCCCCCTAAGCGGTTGAGCAACCTAAGCCCCTTCCTTGCCACCTTTGTTTGTCCTCTTTAGTCCCTATCATGACGCCGGTGGGTGATGTCTGACCAGCCACCATAAGATTCAGCGAGTTACGTCGTTGCTCAGCGTCGTTGGATGAGGTGAGGCGCAGATTTGGTCCTCCCTAGTCCCTACCATCACGGTTCAGATTCAATCATTCATGCGTGATCGCCATGTGCCAACCCCTCTATAATACGAACCCAACTCACTCACTCCCTTCACTGTCACTTTCTCGAGAAAACAGGTTTAAAAAATTATAGCGAGGGAGCGAGAAATTTGTGAAACCAGTCCGATTCCTATAACCTTTTGAACATATCGATGACAACGATCAAGGTTGTGAAGGCTCACTAGGTCTTCGACAACCGAGGAAATCCCACCGTCGAAGTGAGTTTCGTTCACTTATTTTCCTTTTCTCGTTTCTGTTTGGGCACTAAGAAAATGTGTGAGAAAGAGAAAGAAAAAAAATATACACTCTTTTTAGATGTTAGAGAGAAGGTTTTGATCTATTTTTATGGAAATGGTTTATGCAAAGCTATGATTTCTAAATGAGGCTTGTTTTGGGAAGCAACCTACTTGACCTGATTGTGTCTCTGTATTTAGGGGTGGTGGTGTGTCTCTGTATTTGTGTGATATTGTTTAGGGTTTTAAGTGTAAAGGGTAGTTTCTAACCCAATTACCCAACCTGAACCAATCTGATTGTAATCAGGTTAGTTCGGTTCGGGTTACTCATAATTTTTCTCCCAAAATCGACCCAACCAAACCCAACCTCAACTAATTGGTTTAGACATTTTTTCCCCTGAACCCGAACCAACCTGACTCATGTGCAGCCCTAGACCTATGGATATCATCATGTAAGGGTAAGCTTGAAAGGCTCAATCGGTCCAAACAATGCCCTAATCATTTCCTTAATCATACATAATCTAAGATTTTGCCTCAAGAAAGTTGCAAAACAATTTCAATGATAAAAGACATCTTCACATGTACAAACCATAAACATTCTCTAGAAAAGCACTCAAATCTAATCTGAAGCTAAACAAGCATATACAAACGGAAAACACATCATGCATAAAAAGAATATAGATTGATTAGTATGCTTCAAAGATCACATAAGGATTCACTGGAAAATTTAAGGTTAATTTGCATCCCTAATTATCAATGGGCAATCATTACATTAGCTAATGGCATCATGTTATGCGTTCAAATAATTTCACAATATCAAACATGCAAATCAGCCATTACGTACACCAAATCACACAATAAACAAAAAATTTAACCAAAAATATTAATAACAATACTAACAAAATAACCCGTCAATATCAATCAAAATAAATAAACACCCCTCAAACCTAAGGGAAAAAATGTCCTCACTGTACAGCAAAGATAATAAGAATAAATAATAGCAAAATAAACTAGGATGCCCTGAATGCATCAGTCTACTCATCATCAGCATTTGGAAATAGCTCAGTATCACCATCGCTATCATCATGATGAGCCGCTAGATCCTAGTGCTGATGTGAAGGGTCGGCACCGTCATAGGGAGGGTAGGGTGGGATAAGGAAGTCATGAGTCGAGACATGAAGGCGCTCCGCTAGCCACCTAATAGTCTCGACGGTGTAAGTTTGCATGGCGGCCACCTGGCGAAGCTCGGCGCGCACATCATCCACATCCTGGGGAAGCTAGGCCGCACAGGCTACTCTCTACGCTTGTCTCGGGGCTTTGCGAGGTACTATCGTAGCTAAGGGAGCTGCACTAACCCTCCCAATGAAGTACTCATCGAGAAGCTATTTGACGTCAGTAAGCTCCTCGTGTGGGCCCGTGGGCATACCCCACCTCTAGCATAGTGCATGGATGAGAGAGGGGAAGAAAAGGTTGCACTACTCGCTGACCGATCTCCACAGCTGCCTCTAGAAAATGTCCACTACATCAATCAAACACCGTTGCAGTATGGCATAAATCAAAATGGCCCTGTCGTGCGTGACCTCCGACAGGTTGTTGAAGGGCAAAATCTTGGTGCAAATGAAGTGGTACCAGGCTTTGGCCTCTAGGGTCAAGCAAGCACGAGAGAAATACGATGCTCAGCCATGCTGTGACATGGTCCAGATGACCAGCTGTGACTGGACAGTGCATATACGAGCTGTGACTACTTGCATGTCGATCCTCTCCATTGGCTCCCATCGGATAAACTCTAAATACTCACATATCTCAGGAGGAAGGGGCAAGGACAGTGCCGCTCTAATAGACTTTGCAGAAAAAGAAACGCAGCGCCTCCGCACACCAATAGTGGTGGACTCAGGGTGAGTGAAAGCAAGGTTCACATAAAACTCGTGAACCAAAGGTAGTGGAGCCCTGTTTAGGTGTTTGGCGAACTCCCTATTTAGGTCCAAACTTTCTCAAAAACCCCTCAATTTTTGCCTAAAAAAGTTGTTTTTCATGAGTGCACTAAATGCACATACTAACTTCAATAATTCTGAGATTTTACAGTCATATAACATTCCCTCATATCTTTCAAATGCCATAAACCTCACCTCATTTGGATAAATGTAGCCAAAGTTATGCAACATTATGCAGAAGCTAAAACAAGGCATTTTCTATTTTACCCGAAAATGACCTGACTTTGAAATGAAACTGAGAACAAACTAAGAACTTAATAATTCTGAAATTTAACAATCATATAGCCTTATGTGTTATCTTTCAAATGACACTAGTTTCATGTAAATACGACATCAGAGCAAGAAATTATGTAATCTGGTTTAACAGGTGCCAGATTGCTCTTTCTATAGAATTTGGCTCGGTTTCAAATCAAAATTGGGACTAATTGGGTTGCTCAATCATTCTGAAATTTTTACTACATGAAGCCTTATGTCTTAGCTTTCAAATGGCTCTAGAATCAAGTCAACACGATGTTTGTAACTTAAGTTATGCAACAAACATCATAGACTACTCGATGTTGTCCTATTTTTTGCATAATTCGGGTTCTACATAATTTTAGTTTCTAACCAAGTTCTAATCCTCAAATCATGGATTCTAAGTATTTCTCAACCCTAATCATGGTCTCTAATCATGTTAGGATCATTAAACACTAAATTTAACTCATCAATCATATATTTAAACTCAATTAAGAAAGGAAATATCTTTTTTCTCACTTTATGCATCAAATGTCCAAATGAAGAGTTCCAAGTTTCTAACTCAAACTCCCATCATGAACAAGTCATAAACAACCATTAAAAATACATTCAATTAAGAAAACACTTATAACACCTCAAAATCTCATTTTGACCTATTAGACCTCAACTAAACATGATTTTTGGAACTAAATGCATCAAAGGTCCAAATGGAGAGTCTCAAGTTTCTAACTCAAACTCCTACCATAAACAAGTCATAAATAACCATTGAAAACACATTCAAAATTTTGGCCCCCAATGGACAACATCTAGCCATAAGTATTTATCACCATTTAGTCACAATTTCAAGCATAAGGGCATCAAAATTTTGCCTAAAATTGGGTAGCATGTAGCCTTGATTTTCTATCACCATTCAAGTCACAAATTCAAGCAATAAAACATAAATTTTCTGATTCAACACAGGGCAGCCTTTTGCTCTTATATATTCAACCCAATTTCAACCATATTCTCTTAGTAATCAACATCACAACTTAATTCATTAACCAATAAAGAAGTATGAGCAAATTTAAGCAAAGACACTACATTAAACATGACACAACTGTGAGCCTATCTAGACTAAGGTTTGGCCATAAACTAAGCATCTTCAATCCTTACTTATCTAATCACTTCACAAAGTCCTCAAAATCAAAGAAACAAAATAGAATCATAGATTAAACATCTATATCCTTATTGGCCTTGATCTGGCCATGGGTTTCATATGTGCAATGTCTAGAATTTTTTGTTCCAAAATCAAGAGAAAAAGATGACAAGTTAAAGCCAAAGACCCCCTACCTCAAGGTTGAAGATGACCATGGAGGCTCCAAGATTTCCTTCATCTTCCCCTTCCTCCTTCTTCCTTCACGTCCCTCTTTCTCTTTTCTCTCTTTTCTATGTTTCTTTTTCCTTTTGCAGAGACGTGAGAAAGACTGGGAAAGGTGAGAGAAATGTCATCTTTTTTAAAAGATGACATTAAGGGCAAAATGGTCCTTTCGTTAAACTTCGTATCTGTTAATAATACTTTGATCTTACTAAATCAAGTTTTCTGCTTTCCAATAACCTTAAAATAAATTATAAAATCCATCTAATTTCTTGTTGCATCATTTCCATAATTTTTCATATATGTTGTGCCTCAATTCGGTACTTAAATACTCACTCAGTATCCTTAAAAATACCAAATTGACTCTGTTTGCCCTAAAAATTTAACCACATCCTCTTCCACACATTTGTGACCTAGAAATGAACTTTCCATATTTATTTCCTTTAGTTACATATTAATACTATTTTTCTGAGTTAAAATAGCTATTTTGCACATTCTGTATTGCGGCAAAGTACCTAAATTAACTCAAAATGTCGCAAAATTTAGCGAACATGTTAAACAAGTATCAAGCTACCTCTATAACCTTATACAAGACTAATATATATAAAAAGAGGATGTTATATGAAATAAACCTGGTGCAGTCAAACTCTTAAGGGGGAGATGGCTCCTTATGTTGCCCGTTGCGCTCGCTTCTGACCCGTTTATGACTCATTTTGAAAATATATAGACTTGAAAAAGAAATGAGAAGGTCAGAATTGAGCAATGAAATTAATAAGACAATTAAAACACTTATTTTCTGAAGAAAAAAATAGGGGCAAACACCACAGCATTGATGCCAGCGTCGCGATATTCAAAGAAATCTAGGTAGCGTCGCGGCATTGATACCAGCGTAGTGGCATTGAAGCATATTCAAACCAATGATGCAACATTGATGCCAATGCTGCTGCATTCAAAGAAATTCAAGCAAACGCCATGACATTCACAAGCCACGCCATGACGCAAACGAACAATCACAACGTAACTTCTGTAACACCCCAACTTTTGATTAAATTATGATATTGTCCACAATGTACTGCTTTATGTAACACCCTGGAAAAACATGTTAGGCTTGTATATGGATACAAAAGTAGCCTAATACTTGCTTAACATGTTTGTTAAGTTTTGTGACTGTCTGAGCACGTTTAGGCACTTTGTTGCAACGCTATGTGTGAAAAATAGATGTTTTTAGCTCTGGAAGTGGCTTAAATTGCTTAGTTTGTAGAAATAAATGTGGAGAGTTTATTTCTAGGTCACAAATGTGTGAACTGTGCTACAGTTAAAATTTTAGATTTATCAGGATTAGTTTGGTATTTTTAAGCATACTAGTTGTGTGTTTTCATACCGGATTGACAGCCAGCAGATATGAAAAAATATGGAAATGATAAAAACATATTTTTAATGAATCATAGGATTTATTTTAAGTCTATTGGAGGTTAGAGAATTGGATTTGGTGAAATCTGAATGTTCTTTGCATATATAAGTTTCAGTATGGTTTTAGGGGCAAAATGGACTTTTCCTCCTATTTTTCCCTATTAATTCTCGGTTGAGAGGAGAAGGAGAAGCAGAAAATGAAAAGAAATAAAAGAGAAAAGAGAAAAAGGAAAGAAGAAGGAAGGAGAAGGGAGAGGAAGAAGGAGGACTCAAGTGGAGAGCTTGGATCTTCCATGGCCATCCTTGGCTTCATCTTCATCTTGTCTACAAGAGGTAGGGGGAAAACTTGTTTTTACTTGTTGAATCCATCTTTTTCATTTAGTTTGTAGGGACCTAATGGAGGAAATGAGGGTTTTGAAGTGTGAGAATTGTATTTATGTTAGTAAATGCATGAATCTTGTTAGAAAGCTAGAGAATAGCATGTTTTTGGTTTGATGGAAGCAAGAAGTTGGATTTTTAGCTTTGGAATACCTTGATTCCCATTTTATGTCATATTTGGGGGTTTAGGTTAAGTGTGAATTTTGATTCACAAAGTGGTATGATTGAGTGAAATTAATGTGAAATAAGACTTGCTATGTGTAGTTGAACCTTGTGGAAGGTTGTAAATCACTTGGATGTGAAGTTTGAGTGATTGGAGGAGGGTTTTGTTCCAATGGAACAGTAACCCAGACTGCAGAATTCTACAGAATTCATGTTCTGATGCTAGTGTCGCGGCACAAGCATTTCACACTGTAGCGTGAGACTGATGCACTTTTAGCATTGTAACCCGAGAGTAAGGCGCCCCGGCGTGGCGCAGGTGGTGTTGCAGTGTGAGCTCCAGAATCTTCAAAAATGTGTTTTTGATATTCTTGGAAGTTCCTAAGCATTGGGACCTTTCATGTATGTCTTTACAAGTGTGATGAGACCTTAATAAGGGTATTTAATGAAGTGAGAATGTGATAAATCAAAGTGATTTGTAATTGCTAATTATGTGAGGTAATTAGGCATGGATATACACATGTATATTGTGAAATATGATTTGAGAAAATGAATTTTTCTAAGTGTTGGAATCACTCATATTTACTCTTTTGAAAGTGTTAAATTACTTTTAAGAGTATTTGGATAAAATGGTTGTAAAATGAACTTGATGTGCATATAAATCACTCATATTTTCCCAATTGTATGGGCAGTTGCTATCATGACATAAACTCATAAACATTGCAATTGTATGGGTGATTACGTGTCTCTGAGATGGAGATGTTGTTATTGCGTGTCTCTGAGATGGAGATGTTGTTGTCGCATACTTTTGAGATGGGAGTGTTATTGTGCTTCTGTTAATGAAGTGTATTCGTGATGCATGTAAATCAATTGTTATCGTAATTATTGTAGGTAACTAGGGATTGTATGGTATAGTTTGACTAGTTGAGGTGTAATGCTTCTCCTAGTTGTTTGATGGGGTGAGATGCCTAATTGTAAAAAAGTAGTTGAAGATGGGCATTACTTCTTTACTCTTGGTGACCCAGAATAGTCAAGGTAGGGTGACGTCCTCACTACGTATGATGAGTAGTTGGGGTGGATTTATCCTCATTACGACTCATACATGCATGATAATAGTATATGATTGTATAGGCGGTTGTATATTATTGTTGTTGGCTTCTGAGAATGAAGTGTAGTTTACTTCTGTGATGTGAAGTGTGATTTTATTAATTGCATGTGGAAATGAGTTTTCTATACAACTTATAAAATGGGATTTTATTTCGGGAAGAGAAAGGACATGATTTTGGCTTTTGTCACCTTTCTAGTAATATTGTGTTTTCACTTGATGTTTTTCCCCAAAATAGCTGGAATGATTGTGATGGCATGTTTTAACTGCGTGGAACTACTGAGAATACGTGATTCTCACCCCCGGTGTGTGTTTCCATGATGATTCCAGGGAGGAAGCTTTATGGGAAATGAAGCGATTGAAGTCAAGAGCTTGGAGTGCTTAGCTTAGTGTAGCTAGGTGGTTTATTTTGAAATGATGAATGTATGGTATTTATGAGGAATATTGTTATGGTGTAACATTTATATATTCTCATGACTCATATTTTCTATATAATGTCATTATGTTATACTGAAAATCGCATAGCTGTTAAGTAGCAGGTCTGAATCTAGTGACTGTGGTAGTATACTATGGTTATTAAATTCGAGATGTTACATTTTACATTATCTGTAAGTTATAAAGTTAATTTGACTGTTTCGTGACTGTATTTGATTATTATGTATGATTTACTCTGAGTCAAGAAAATAATATTTTTCGGGCCGGGCAAATCTTTATTTGATTATTCTTAGCTGGGGGGTCTTACTAAACCCAATTCCAAGTGATACGTGTATTAACTTTTAAATTTTTATAATTTAACTGTGCAATAAAAATATTTTATATTTTTATAATATTATTTTATTGGACAGTGCCTACTGTCTTAAAAATAGTAGATTTTGCTCCAACAGATCATGGACCAAAAAAATCTGTGGGACCCACATTTGGTAAATCAGTCAACGAAATTGGCTTAAACTATTTTGAGCCAATGAGAGCTAGTCAACATAAACAGCTTGAAAATTTCTAAGCCAATAGGAAGTAGTCAACAAAAGTGGTTGGACTAGTTAGTAAGTAACTAGAAAAACCTAACTAAGTTAGCTTAAACTTAACTAAGTTAATTTAATGTATCTAAGTAGTAACTAAATGGAACAAATCTAGTTAGCTACTCATTAGAGTTCTAGTTAGTGAAAGTTCTAGTAAAAGTTATGGAGATAGCTAGTTGCCTTAAGTAACTAAATGGTTAGACAAGTAACTAAGAAACCTAACTACATGCACCTAAGTCTAACTAGATTGCCTAAGTGAACTAAAACTTAGTTTGCTCTCCCTTGGAGCATTTCGGCCAAAGCTCTTCAAGAAGGATCAAGAAGCTTGGTGACTTGATTTCCTAAATCAATAGGAAGCAAGCTTGGAGACAAAGCATTGGATATTAACCCTTGAACACATCTAAGGCCATTAGGAGTCCTTGATTGGTCAACAAAGGTGGCCACCTCCATTGAGCTCCACGGCTATGCATAGGATTAGGAGACTATTTTCACTTCATCTTCATCTTTGCTATCACCTAAAACCTTTCTTCTCTTTCTTTCAAGAACCAAAGACTCCATTCTTCCTTGTTTTGGAGCTCACGGCCTCCACCCTCTTCTCATACCTCCACTCTTCTAAATTTTCATCTAACACCACTTCTCAAATCCAAACACCATTCTAAGCATCTTTCATCTTGAAAATTTCTTCAAAATAATTCATTTGAAGCTTGGAAAATAACCTTGAAGTTTTTTTCCTACAAGGTAAAAATCATTGTTTCTTATTTCTAACTTGATTCTTGAAGTTCTAAGCCATGATTGATCCATGGTTTGTATTTTTCAACTATAGTTTATGACTCTTTAAAATTATTTAAGTTTGTTAGGGTTACTTTGGGGGCTACACGAAAATCACTAGGAGAAGTCTAGAAGGAGTTTGTCTTCCCTTGAAGTAAGAGGGAGATTTAATCTCATCAACCTTGTGTGGTGACGAGAAAATGGATGTAATTGTGGTGAAGAATCCATAAGGATTCATTCACTTGGTTGTTTAATGTTTTTGCTTATTTGTGATTGATTTTGTTCACAAGCATGTCTATAGCTTTAAAATATATGGTATGTGTTTTATACATATATGATAGTTAATGTAGGATGCGAATAACATGTGAGGATTTGCATGAGTGTTCCAAAGAACACAAAGGAAGCTCATGGCTTCATCACTCCAAAGAGAACCAAATGGTTCTCAACCATTTTCTAAAGCATGAATTAATTTACTTAGTTGAATAAATAAATTTTACAATGACTTAAAGGATGGAAAATAATTTAAAGATGATTTATAAAAGATATGTTGAATTTCGGCCAACATGCTATTTGACATACCTTTGATCCAAAATTATTTTCTAAATGTAGACTAAGGGATTAATTTAAAGAGAACTCAATTTCAATGAATTTTAGAAAACAAAATAAATGAATCTTTTATAGAAACTTAATTAGAGAAATTAAGTATGGATGATAAATAAATTGAACACTTGAAAAATACTAACGTAGAGCTCACCCGTTGGGTTTTGAAGCATGTTAGCAAGTTTCAATGTGTATATATTGGTTATAACTAAGAGAGGTAATTTTTAAAGAAAAACATAAAAAATATCCTTTGATGGATTTTCTAGACGAAATGCTGTCAAAATTAATTAAAAATAACTAAATGATGGAGAAAGTTTCAAAATATAATTTAGAACGAAAAGAAAATATTTTACGTAGTTGAAAAATATTAAGAATATCATACGCGTGTTTAAAATAGAGATTTTAAGCTACGTAATTGAGAAAATGATTTAAAAATGTTACGCGATTTGGAAAATGATTTAAAAATATTACACGATTTCAAAAATGTTGAAAAATACTTATGCGATTTGAAAACGTTTGAAAAAGGTGACACGATTGTGAAAATGCAATAAAATGTTTACGTAACTAAAAGGAACAGTAAGTTTACTATCGGACCTGTAACACCCACTGTAGGGTGCCACATTTATGTTACTTAATTACCAAATTACCCCCAAGTTCATAATCTATGATGTTATAAGAAAAATACGAGTTGTAAAATTTTTTCCTCTTTGATATCGATAAAATAAACTTAGCAAAAAATAAAAAATATTATACATCATCGCACATAATATACATCATTATACATTACAAATGTACTGTCGAGATTATTTATATACAGACCAAGTTCTCAAAGTATTTGAACGTAATATAAAACTAACATACTGCCCAAGTATAAACTAGACAGCAGAACCCTTAGACGGGTCCTCCTCAGATTCCTCAGCAGGAAGGAATCCAACACGACGTGAAGTCCTACGGACAGGTGTTCGAGCAAACAATACAATACTAATTTCCGTTGGGACATAATATCTAGTATCCTAATGCTGCCTAATGAATAGCGGAAATTCAACATGTGTATATATAGTTACGAAAAAGAACAGATCTCTATGAAACTCTCTGCTCATAATGACCGTCAGGTTTCCCTCATAAATTAGTCCCCTCTCATTGGGACTAGTCCTCCACGCTCCAGCTCCACGATGGAACTGTAATCTCACGTATCCAAAGAAACTTGACCGGGATGCCATCCGATCAAAACTCAGCTTCCTCTGGAATCTGCTCTTCTTCACCCTTTTGTTCAGTCCATTGTTCAGTGTCTTTACTAAATATAAATACAGTACAAAATTATATACGAAGAGATGAGATCACCTACGCCAATACCAACATGGTAGCACAGAGATAATACAGACAGCATACCATATAGATATATCATACCATAATTACAATCATGTCATCGACATTATTTATCATAACAGATACAATAAATAATAATTACCATCATGCCATTAACATTATTATCATCATCATCATCCAATTATTTCTTAACAAAACAATTATCATAGCCAATATTCCTCAATTATTATATCATACAGATATAAATGCTCAGATTCATGCATGTGTACATAGACTCAATTTCCTACTCCATGGAGCTAATACTCAGTTTGGAGAAATTGATCCGAAAGATCAGTCTATACCAACATGCCTCACACTACGTGCCATATTTCTCATATGTGTTTGCACATCTAGCATATACACAACAGTCTTTACTAGATCTTGATTAAGAATAGTGTCTCGGTCATGATCATCAGTGCGTTGCATCGATCTCACTTACGGTAAGAAGAGCTATCAACTACCCATGTAAGCAACCTGCAACCTGATGCCCCAAAGGTCAACCAGTGACTTACACTACGCATATCGCACCTACTCAAGAGGTGTATGTCTCTCCTAGGCAAATAGCCTCGTACAGTCCATCGGACCCTTTTCAATGCATGTTCAATGCACCAATGTCAATCATAGGCAAAATTTATATACAGTGTCTATACACTAGTTCATGCATATAAAATGTACCAATGCCAATCACAGGTAAAAATTCATCATTTTCTCATACAGTAGTCTAACAGTAATCCTACTGTTTATTCAGTTGTGAAATCATATTATCGCATTTTCATAGTTGCGAAACACTTTTATCGCGTTTTTCACAATCATGCAACATTTCTGTTATGTTTTCATAATTTCGCAACATTTCCATTGCGTTTTCAAATCACATATAGATTTTTCAACGTTTTCATCAATCACGTAAAAATATTTCACTGTTTTTCAATTAGGTAGTGATTTTTCAACAATATCTTAATCGCATAAAAATATTTAAACGCTTTCCAAATCGTGTAGAAATATTTTAACATTTTTCAAATCGCGTAATTTAAAAATCACATTTTTAAGTTACGTAAATCATTTTTCACTATTTTTCAACTTCGTAAAATATTTCTCAACCTTCAAAAATTCCATTTCAACCTTTCTTAAAATAATATGACTTCTCACATTATTTCCACATTTTCTTACTCAAGAAAATCCTTTTTGCAATTTATTTCATAATTTCACCATTTCATTAAATTAAATCAATGTTTCTAACTTTAAAATTTACTAACGCTCTCCAAAACCCAAATCAATTCCAATCCCAAATCACCAACGTATTCTTTATAATTCCAAATCAATTATAAAAATCAATCCTCTTTAAAATAAATTGAGGTTCAAATACTTTCAACCTCTCTTTTCCATTCATATACGAAAATTTCATTTTCTCAAGTGATAAAACACTCTGATTCCCTTTCCAAACTCCTTGTACTAAACCAAATTGTATATCCACTTTGAAAATCACTTTCTTTCATAAAACCAAGGCATTTCAAGCCTTCAAAACCGTGGACATGGCCATTGAAACCATTCTTATATTTTTCCTTCTAAATCAACCAAGTTCCATTCTTGTTTTTACACAAACAAAACCATTAAAATTTTCCTCCAATACCATGAGCTCTATTTCCTTGAAAACAAACCTTTTGTTTATTTTCCTTGCTTTTCCAAACATCCAATTTTACCATTCATGAAAATATTAATTTGTGAACACCTATTTTGAGCTGTTTGGCCGAATTCACCATGGTCCTTGGAACCAAAAATCACTTTCTTTTCCATCATCAAATCATGACATACATATACATATTCAACATATATATATCACAAGCATGCCATAATCAAAACAATAAATCATGCAAATCATACTAAGCATAGGCAAATAATCAAAGCACATAAACACACAAATAATTACATAACCATGGATATGAATCCTCACATGGATTCACCATCCATCAAATAAACAAAGCATCTCTCACCACCATACTTGGTTGGTGAGATGGATCTCCCTTTTACCTCTTGAAGAACCTTAAAAAGCTCCTTGCTTTGCACTTTGCACAAGCTCTCCACCAACAAAAGTCTCTTGAACATAAAACAAACACAAGTTTATTAGTATATTAAGCTTGAATAAGAGGAACCATGGATCAAACATGGCTTAAAACATGAAAAAGAAGAGAAGAAATGAAGTTTCCTTACACTTCACCTCAAAAACCTTAGAACTTGCTCTTGGAAAAAGTCCTTGAAGATGGAAGATTTAGAACTTGGTGTAAACTACAAAGTGTCTTAGAATAAGGTATAGATTCAAGAAATATAGTTGTTTGAAATTAAAGAGTGGTGGAAGGTGTTTCTTGGTGTTATGGCCGTGAGCTATGTTTGGAGAGAAAGGAGAGAAAATTTTTGCTAAGCTTTGCTTTAGGAAAGTTCATGAATGATGAAGAATGATCAATAATGACCAAGGTAACAAATTATTGTCTTCAAATTTTGCTTTAGCTCCTAAAGCTATCATAAAAACCGCCCCCCTTCAAGCTCCATCAAAATGTGACTAATTTCAATAGCCTCTATTTTAGGCAATCTTAACCATTGATTAGATCAATGGTTAGGATTAATGTAGCTTCTAGGTTTAGCCTTTAGATAGAAGACTTAATCTAGGCCATTGGATCTTTCCTCCTTGAAATCATAGCCATTAGATGTATCTCCAAAATGAAGGGTCAAGATTACGCCTTCAAACTTTACATCCAATGGTTATAAATGGTCCTAGCCACTTTATAAGACTAAATTTCAACCGTTGATTAAATCAAGATCAAATCTCCACCATTGATTAAATCAATGGTGGATATCTAAGCTACTAATGTTGACTACGTAGTATAATATTTATTTTTTTTATCGGCTATTACCCTTCGAATAATATTTTTACTATATTTTTATTACCCGATAGTTAAAAAGAGTACAAAACACAGTAAAAGAAAATTTTAAAAATTGTTTTCGGATTCAGATTTAGTAAGATCCCCCGTCTTTGTCTCAACAGTACAAAATTTTTGAGCTGCAGAAAAATTTTCATTTTTCGAGACCCACTTGGGCCCACGTACAGCCCCCTGGGCCCACAGACAGCCCACGAATAACACTAAAATAATCAGAGTAATATAAAAATTTCATAACCATCCACAAAATCATAAAAATTAGAAAATGCGCGAATATCAAATCAGATTACGTAAAATAATTAAGACTTAATAGTAATAATTAAATTACATAAGATTTTCCCCAGTCCGAAAACTATTATTTTCTTGACATGGAATAAATCACACAAAACGATCAAATGTACAAACGGAATATTCAAAATAATTTTACAGTACACAGAAATCACTAAACAATAGAATTCTGTTAACTGTCAAAATTACTGTCAACTAGTTAGGAAGTTTGGGGTGTTACAGGACCAAAGTGGTGGACCCGGACATGTTGAGAAATAGTACTGTCAAGTGTAGACATACTATATTTGGAAATATTGATAATGATGGTATTTGTGTAATTACGATTCATATACATACATTGAGAGATGTGTCAATTTGGTTGAAATTGGCGATTGACTGACGAGATGAATTACATCATGTTGTGGGTGTGATAGGCGTAGTGTGGTTCATTGAGTGAACTTGAAGGCGTTAGTGTGCGGAGGATTCGCATGTGGACAGTTGGTAGCTCCTCTAGGCCGTGGTAATGGGTAATGCACTAACGATTTCGACAAGCACTATTCTTAATCAAGATCTTGTGAAGACTGTCTGGTACAATGCCTATTATGCACGACGTTTTGATTGTGTATTACTTACATGACATTTTGACTATGTATTATTTACATGACATATGACTATGTAATAGTTGGTTGGGGCAGCCTGAGGTACGGACAGGTCTTTCGGATCATTCTATTTGATGTTTGTGTTTAACTCTATAGATTAGGAATGAGTCTGTGTACATTTGCATATATAGTCTGCATCATAATGTGATTGTTTTATATTAATTTGAGATATTATGTATGATGTGATAATATAGATTCTTGTATTAACTGCGATATCTGTATGTATTGTCATTTTTTGTACTACCATGCTGGTAGTGATGTAGATTGTCTCACCTCTTTGCATGTATTTTCTATATTATTATTTATGTTCCAT
This sequence comes from Ormosia emarginata, assembly GCA_029884605.1. Classification (NCBI taxonomy): domain Eukaryota; kingdom Viridiplantae; phylum Streptophyta; class Magnoliopsida; order Fabales; family Fabaceae; genus Ormosia; species Ormosia emarginata. The sequence continues at coordinate 15,285,141 of JAQQTP010000074.1, read as the reverse complement.
AAAGAATTTGAGGAAGAGGAAGAGGAGCAGCCTCTAGATTGTCAGTATCCGGAGGTACAGCATCCGAGCGATCAGTTTGAGGAAGGCGAGCCTCTAGATCATCCTTACTATTTGGATTGATTTAGTGGTTATGGCATTGCCTAAGTTTTTGGGATTCGTGAGACTTGAGTTTCGTGGAGGTTCAGAGGCCTGGCGTCTGCGTGAAGACAGAGGGTCAGTTGTTTATGTGGGATGTTTGACTGTGTCTCTTCGGAGAGAGTTTGATGGAACACCGATGTTTACTACTACTTTTTATTTACACCTTGAGATGCCTTTGACTATTAGGCGTTATTGGGGAGGACGTTTTTATGCCCCCAGTGAGATTAGTAGTGTATCGACAGCACAGACTCTTGTCCGTAAAGCTAAGAGACATCCGGGATTTCTATCATCCGACGATCCATTAGAGGAGGATTAGAATTCCTAGATGTGTACTTGGGCTAGTTTGTATTTAGTGTGATATCAAACATTTTACTATTTTATTAAATATTTGTAGTCTGTAAATTATTTGTATACTTAAGATAAAAATCATATGTACATTATGGTGTGTATTTGATAGTTTGTTTTATTTCATGTACTGTCTATTTTATTTATTGATATAATGTATAAAAAAAAATTTACAACTCATATTATTATATATGTGTTAAACATTTTATAACTTGGGTAATGTTTATTATAATTATTCGGAAATGTGACATCCCCAGTAGGTTGTTACATTAGTTGGTATCAGAGCCCAAGTTAGAGTCTTTTGGGGTTGTGGTTGGGTCTGTTTTTGCTTGTGTTGTGTGAATTCTCTGTGATTTGTTTCCGAAAGGTTACATCTGACTTTGTTTTGCCTTGTTTGATAGAAGAAAAAGATGTCTGGTGATAGAAGAATGCGTGCAAATGTCGAACGTATTATTGATCCGATGACTGTAGCTGCTGAGGCTATGCAGCGCATGGCAGAGGTAATTACCCAACAAAATCAACGAGCAGCCCAACAACTGTAACACCCACCATAAGGTGCCACATTTATGTTACTTAATTACCAAATTACCCCTTCCATTATAAAATGTGACGTTGTGATAAAAATACAAGTTGTAAAATTTTTTCCTCTTTGATGTTGATAAAATAAACTTAGCAGAAAATAAAAATATTATACATCATCACACATAACTTACATCATGTACATTACAGAAGTATTGTCGACATTTTTTATATACAGACCAAGTCTCAAAAGTAGTTGACATGCTTAATATTTAAATGACTCGCCTAAGTCCAACTAAACAGCAGAACCCTCAGTCGGGTCCTCCTCAGACTCCTCAGTAGGTAGGAATCCAGCTCGACACGAGGTCCTACGGACAGGTATCCGAGTAGACGACACAATACTAATTTCTGTTGGGACATAATACCTAGTATCCCAATGCTGCCTAATTGACAACGGAAATTTGACATGTACATATATAGTTACGGAAAGAAACGGATCTCCATGGAATTCCCTACTCATGTTCACTGTCAGATTTCCTTGATATATAAGTCCCCTCTCATTGGGACTAGTCCTCCACACTCCAGTTCCACCGTAGAACTGTAATCTCACGTAACCAAAGAAACTAGGTCTTGATGTCATCTTATCACAACTCCACTTCCTCCACAGGAACTTGCTCTTCTTCACCCTCTTGTTCTATACCTTGCTCAGCATCTTTACCAAATATAAATATAGTACAAAATAATATACAAAGAGGTGAGATCACCTACGCCAATACCAACATGGTAGCACAGAGATAACACATCCAATATATCATATAAATACATCATTCCATAATCACAATCATGCCATCAACATTATTTATCATAACAGATACAATAAATAATAATTACCATCATGCCATTAACATTATTCAAATCACACAATAATTACAATAATGCCATCACATGATTATCATCATCATCATCCATTATTCCTCAACAGTTCAATTGTCATAGCCAATATTCCCCAATTATTATTTCATACAGATATAAATACTCAAATTTATGCATGTACACATAGACTCAATTTCCTACTCCATGGAGCTAACACTCAGTTCAGAGAAATTGATCCGAAAGATCTGTCTGTACCAACATGCCTCAGACCACGTACCACATTTCTTATATGTGCTTGCACATCTAGCATATACACGACAGTCTTTCCTAGATCTTGATTAAGAATAGTGTCTCAGTCAGAATCATTGGTGTGTTGCATCGATCTAACCCACGGTACAGAAGAGCAACCAACCGCCCACTATAGGCAACCTGCACCCCGATGCCCCCAAAGTCAACAAATGACTTACACTACGCATATCGCACCCACTCAAGAGGTGTGTGTCTCTCCTAGGCAAATAGCCTTATCCAGTCCATAGGACCTTTTCAATGCATGTTCAATGCACCAATGCCAATCATAGGCAAAATTCATCATTTTCTCATACAGTGTCCATACACTAGTTTATGCATATAAAATGCATCAATGCCAATCACAGGCAAAATTCATTATTTTCTCATATAGTGTTCATACACTAGTCCAACAGTAATCCTACTGTTTATTCAATTGCAAAAATCATATTATCGCATTTTCATAGTCGCGCAACACTTTCGTCGCATTTTCATAATCGCGCAACATTTCTATTACGTTTTCAAATCGCATAGCGATTTTCCATCGTTTTCTCAATCACGTAAAAATATTTCATCATTTTTCAATCACGTAATGATTTTTCAACAATATTTCAATCGCGTAAAAATATTTAAATGCTTTCCAAATCGCATAGAAATATTTTAACCTTTTTCACATCGCGTAGCTTAAAAATCACATTTTTAAGTTACGTAAATCATTTTTCACCATTTTACAACCACGTAAAATATTCCAAAATTTCCAATTCAACTTTTCTCAAAATAATATAACTTCTCACATTATTTTCCACATTTTCTTACTCAATAAAATTCTTTTCACACATAAATTCACCATTTCATTGAATTGAATCAATGTTTCTCACTTAAAATTCTCTAACGCTCTCCAAAACCCAAAGGATGAGTTTTACATTAGTAAATTTTAAATCATCAACGTTTCCTTTATAATTCAAAATAAATTCTCAAATTCAATCCTTTTCTAAAATAATTTGAGGTTCAAACCCTTACAACCTCTATTTTCCTTTTATAACCAAATTTTTTGTTTCTCAAGTGATAAAACACTCTGATTCCCTTTCCAAAATCCTTGTACTAAATCAAATTATATTTCCACTTTGAAAATCACTTTGTTTCATAAAATCAAGGCATTTATAAGCCTTCAAAACCGTGGACATGGCCATTGAAACCATCAAAATATTTTTCCTTCTAAATCATCTAAGTTCCATTCATGATTTTACACAAACAAAACCATTAAAATTTCTCACCAAAACCGTGAACACTTATTCCTTGAAAACAAACCTTTTCTTTATTTTCCTTGCTTTTCTAAACATTCAATTTTACCATTCATGAAAATTTTAATTTGTGAACACCTATTTTGAGGTGTAGAGGCCGAAATCCTCATGGTCTTTGGAACTAAAAATTGTTTTCCTTTCCAACAATTTTTATGGCATACATCACATATAATCAACATATTATATTTCAAGCATACCATAAAAGCAAATAAAAATCATACTAAGCATGCAAACACAAATAAATCATGCAAAGCACATCAAGCATAAGCAAATAATCAAAAACACATAAACACCCACAAATAATTACATGACCATGGATATGAATCATCACATGGATTCACCATCCATCAAATACACAAACCATCTCTCACCACCATACTTGGTTTGTGAGATGGATCTCCCTCTTACCTCTTGAAGAACCTCAAAGACTCCTTATTTTGCTTCTTTTTCCAAGTCCTTCGCCACCAAAAGCTTTTCAAATACAAAACAAAACACAAGTTTATTAGTATATCAAGCTTGAACAAGAAGAACCATGGATCAAACATGGCTTAGAACATGAAAAAGGGATAAGAAATGAAGTTTTCCTTACACTTCACCTCGAAAACCCTAGAACTTGCTCTTGGAAAAAATCCTTGAAGATGGAAGATTTAGAGCTTGGTCTAAACTACAAAGGTTCTTGAATTGAAGTAAGGATTCAAGATAGGTGGTTGTTTAACATTGTTGAGTGATGGAAGATGGTTCTTGGTGCTATGGCCGTGAGCTTTGCTTGGAGAGAAAGGAGAGAAAATTTTGTGAACTTAGCTTCTTGAAAAATGATCAATAATGACCAAGGTGATCAGTAATGTCTTCAAACTTTGCTTTAGCTTCTAAACCCATCACAAAAATCGTCCCCCCCTTCCATGCTTTATCAAAATGTGACCAATCTCACTAGCCACCATTTTAGGCAATCTTAACCATTGATTAGATCAATGGTTAGGATTAATGTAGCTTCTAGGTTTAGCCTTAGATAGAAGACTTAATCTAGACCATTGGATCTTTCCTCCTTGAAATCCTAGCCATTAGATGTATCTCCAAAATGAAGGGTCAAGATTACTCCTTCAAACTTTACATCCAAGGGTCATAAATGGTCCTAGCCACTTTGTAAGACTAAATCTCCACCGTTGATTAAATCAAGACCAAATCTCCACCATTGATTAAATCAATGGTGGATATCCAACCCACTAATGTTGACTATGCAGTATAATATTTATTTTTTTATCTACTATAACGCTGCGAATAATATTTTTACTGTATTTTTATCACCTGAAAATTAAATACAGTACAAAACACAGTAAAAAAAATTAAAAACTGTTTCTGGATACAGGTTTAGTAAGATCCCCCGTCTCCATCTCAACAGTACAAAATTTTTGAGCTGCAAAAAATTTTTTACTTTTCAGGACCTACCTGGGCCCACATACAGCCCCCTGGGCCCACAGATGGCCCACGGATGACACTAAAATAATCAGAGTAATATAAAAATTTCATAATCATCCACAAAATCACAAAAATTAGAAAACTTATAAAAATCAAATCAGATTACGTAAAATAATTGAGACTTAATAGTAAAAATTAATTTACGTAAAATTTTTCCTGGCCCGAAAATTATTATTTTCCTAACACGGAGTAAATCACACAAAACGATTAGATGTACTGACGGAATATTCAAAATAACCTGCCGCAGTTTAGGGGTGTTACAGTACACAGAAATCACTAAACAGTAGAATTCTGTTAACTGTCAACTAGTTAGGTAGTTTGGGGTGTTACAACAACAAGATGCGATTACTAATGCTCTGAACTTGTCTGAGTTTAGGGACAATAACCCGCCGCAGTTTAGGGGTGAATTTGATCCAGAGAAGGCGAGTCTTTGGATCCAAGACTTAGAAAAGATTTTTGAAGGAATGGGGTGCGCCAATGACCAAAAGGTGACATACGCTACATTTATGCTGAGAGGGATGGTGAAAACTAGTGGAGAGGAACTCGGTGATTACTACAAGCTGAGGGGACTGAAATTACCTGGGAGGTATTCAGCAAAGTATTTCTGGAGAAGTACTTTCCTGCTAGTGCTCGATATACCAAGGAAATGGAATTTCTTGGTTTACGACAAGGCAATATGACCGTTGGTGAGTATGCTGCCAAATTTGAGAGCTTGTCACAATTCTCAAGGTATTTCCAAATTCAACTTGATGAGGCATGGAAATGCCGCAAGTTTGAGGAAGGACTGAGGGTAGAGTTGAAACGAGGAGTACTACCCATGAGGATGAACCAATTTCCTGCTTTGATGGATACATGTCAACGACTCGAGGAGCTAGAGCCGTCACAAGATCTAAGAAATCGTAACTTTAGACCGACTAGGTTCCAAAAAGGAGGCAACAACAATAATAGCCGATTTCAACTCAAACCATATTCGAAACCACCGGGAAGTCAGCCCCAACGTCTATCTTTTGGGGGAAGTTCTAGTGGCAATAGAACTGGTCAGAATGTGGCATTTACACCAAAATGTTTTAAATGTGGAAAGAGTGGCCACATATCTAGAGATTGTTCAATCAAGGGGACAATCTGTTTCAACTGCAGAAAACCTGGACATGTTTCTAGGGATTCCAATCAACCAGAAAGGAAGCCTATTGTGAGTAATATTCATGCAACTCAACCGCGATCTAGAGGGCAAGTATACACGATGACCGAAGCTGAAGCTTCCCAGTCTGAAGATCTTATTCAGGGGGAAGGTGTTATAGAAGGTAATCTTTTGAATGTGCTATATGATTCAAGTGCAATGCATTCCTTTATTGCATATGACTGTGTGGATCGGTTGAAATTGCCTGTGTCTTCTCTGAATTTCCAATTGATTATTTCTACACCAACTGCCAAGTCTGTTGTTACATCCAGAGTATGTTTGAATTGTCCTATTACCATAAATGAGCGAGTATTTTCTGTCAATTTAATTTGCTTACCTCTTGTTGAAATAGATGTAATATTAGGAATAGATTGGTTATCTTCTGACCATATCCAATTAGACTGTGCCAATAAAACCATAGTTTTTCCTAAGGATGAGAGTTCTGGATTTTTAACTGCCGTCAAAGTCAAATTGTTGTTGAGGATGGAGCTCATGGACACATGTTGATGTCTTCTTTAGAAATCAAGAGTGAGAAAGATATGAATGCTATTTTTGTCATTAATGAATTTCTAGAGGTTTTTCCTGATAAGGTACCCGATTTACCACCGGAAAGAGAGATCGAGTTTTCTATTGAACTTGTACCAGGAGCAGGTCCTATTTCGATTGCATTGTATCGAATGTCACCATCAAAATTGGTAGAGTTGAAGAAGCAATTAGAGGAACTGTTAAAGAAACAGTTTATGTGACCGAGTGTTTCACCGTGGGGAGCACCAGTACTGCTAGTCAAGAAGAAGAATGGAACTTCTCATCTTTGTGTGGATTATCGCCAGGTGAACAAGGTCACAATAAAGAATAAGTATCCACTTCCAAGAATTGACGATTTAATGGACCAATTGAAAGGAGCAGCTATTTTCTCTAAGATAGATCTGCGATCAGGTTATCATCAGATTCGTGTTAAGGTAGAGGATATACCTAAGACAACTTTCTGAACTCGTTACGGGCATTATGAGTACCAAGTGATGCCGTTCGGAGTAGGGAATGCTCCTGCTATATTCATGGATTACATGAATAGGATCTTTCATCCATATCTAGACAGATTTGTCGTTATTTTTATCGATGACATTCTGATCTACTCTCAAAATCATGAAAAGCATGTTGAACATCTCAGTATGGTTCTCCAAATTTTGAAAGAAAAGAAGTTGTATGCCAAGTTGGTGAAGTGTGAATTTTGGTTGGAAGAAGTGCAATTTCTAGGTCACGTGATCTCCAAGGAAGATATTGCGGTGGACCCATCAAAAGTGGAAACCATTCTGCAATGGGAAAGGCCTAAGACAGTAATAGAGACCCGAGGTTTTGTTGGATTAGTTGGCTATTATCGGAGGTTCATTGAAGGTTTCTCTAAGATAGCAGAACTTCTTACACAACTCACAAGGAAGAGTCAAGCTTTCGTTTGGACAGAAGAATGTGAAGCAAGTTTCCAAGAGTTGAAGAAGAGATTGACAACTGCACCAGTGCTGATTTTGCCAAATCCAAGCACGACTTTCGAGGTATATTGTGATGCTTCTTACCAAGGGTTAGGATGTGTGTTGATGCAGAACAAGAATGTGGTAGCCTATGCTTCATGACAGTTGAAGGTACATGAGAGGAACTACCCAATGCACAATTTAGAGCTAGCCACAGTGGTTTTCATGTTAAAAGCGTGGAGACATTTTCTGTATGGAGCCACGTTTAATGTCTTCAATGATCACAAGAGTTTGAAATACTTATTTGATCAGGAGGAATTGAACATGAGGCATAGGCAGTGGCTATAATTTTTAAAGGACTATGATTTTCAGCTTCAATACCATCCAGGAAAGGCGAATGTGGTGGTGGATGCCTTAAGTAGGAAGGTGATCAGTGTTTCTACCATGATGATAAAGGAGGAAGAGTTGATAAATCAGTTTAGAGATTTGTAGTTATCAGTGGAATTGGCACAAGGAAGGATTCATCTAAATAGAGTTACAGTTTTGAAAGACTTGCTGGAAGAAATTAAAGAAAGATAGGAAGATGATCCGTTTTTACAGAATGAGAAGGAATTTTTAAAGTAAGGTCATAAGGCAACGGTTGAGGAAGGATCTGATGGGGTCTTAAGATTTGAAGGAAGGATTTGTATACCTGATGATCCCGATCTTTAGCAAGTAATTTTGGACAAAACTCATACTATTAGGTTGAGTATGCATCCGAGGATGACTAAGATGTACCTGTGGAAATAAGTTTGCCCCAATAGTTTAATATGTTTAGTTTTGATGATGACAAATACAAGATAAAAAGAATGATGTTTATGCTTGATAGATGTGCTTTATAGATGACAAATGCATTACAAAAAGAATATTGATCATGTTACATAGATGTGCTTAATGAGATATACTATATCATGCATATGAATATATTGAGTTATGAGTTTGGACTAACTATGCTTGTTTTAAATGAGTAATACTTTGTAGGATAGTCCAAGTATCAAGAGTGAGCATTGCAACAAGAAAATAAAAGAGCACAATCATGCTCAACTCAAGAAGAATAAGAATGATAAGATGTTATAAGCATTTGCAAGATTTGAATAGAAGAAATTTTTGGAAGCTTGGATTACATCAAGAATTGATGATGGCAAAAGATCAAGTCCCAAGGTTCTTCAAGAATAGTTTATAGGACTTGGATCTTGTGTAAAGGTAAAAAGGAATCACATTAAGCTCAAATATGTTTTAACATCTTGAAAAAGTGTTTCTTACATGTTTTAATGCCCAACAAACTGTTTTTGGAGAGTTAGTCTTGGTGGTAGTTCAAACCTTTGAAAAATAGCCAAGTTTGTGTTTTGCAAAACTGATATTCAGTTACTATTTTGATAATAACTTTCAAAATAATTTGATTTTTGTTATGAAACTTATTTCATATGAAAATAGATTCAAATATCTTTTCAATGAGTGGTCATTTACTTTAAACAGATAAGAAATGAAGAAGTTATGACCATATGCTTTAAACTATAAAATATAGTCAAGTTTGAGTTTTGAAAAACTGACCTTTGGTCAATATTTTGATCATAACTCTCAAAATACTTTGAATTTTGTTGTGAAATATTTCATTTGAAAATAGGCTTAAAGATCTTTCCAATGACTGGTCATTTGCTTTAATCAGATAAGAAATGAAGTAGTTATGACCTTTTAAAGTCAGCTTTCAAAACTAGAAATGTTGTAATCGATTACACAAGTCTTGTAATCGATTACAACGTTGACAGAAGCCATGTAATCGATTACCAAGTGCCCAGAAACGTTTCTAACAACTATAAACAGCTAGTTTTCATAAAAAAAATCATTTCTAAACACTACTAACGGCTATTTTATCATTTGGGCTCTATATATAGGTGATATTTGAAGCATTTACATCCTAAGAAACACAAGAACACTATACTTGATCCTTGAATCATCAAAATCATATTTTGAGCTTTAAAGTATGAATCATTGATACCCATAGAGCTTCAAGTTGTATTATCCACTCTTGAGAGAGTTTCTTATCATCCATACTTTGTTCTTCAAGTTGTATATCTACTCTTGTGAGAGTTTTTAATCTTTCTCTTCATCTTGAAATCATTGTAAGAGGGTGAGGTATCCCTTGTTTGTAAAGAGGGTGAGGTATCCCTCAAAGTTGTAAGGCTAAGGTATCCCTTGTTGGTAAAGAGGATGAGGTATCCCTCAAGATTGTAAAGGGTGAGGTATCCCTTGAAGTTGAGGCTTAAACACAAAGGGTGAGATATCCTAAGGTGTGGTGAGTGCTCTATTATGTAAAGCTTACAAGCACCCATTGAAGCTTGAAGATATAGTGGAAAAATCTCAAATGATTGCTTGAGGACTGGACGTAGGCCACAAGTGGATTGGTGGCTGAACTAGGATAAATCTTGTGTTTGATCTTCTCAACTCTATCTCTTTACATTTGTGCCTTAATTATATATGCTTGAGTTGAATTTGATATCTAGCTTATTTACTTGATTTATCCTATAGCCCAAGTAGTATTTGTGAAATCTCTAATAGTTGCACCTTTGTTAAACTTATTTCGCAGCATTTATTAATTGAGTTATTCAAAATGCTTAATTTCTCAAAGGTGTTTTAAAATTTGTAATCACCCAATTCACCCCCCTCTTGGGTGATGGTTGCAATGACTAACAGTACCAAGATTTAAAGCGGATGTTTTGGTGGTCAAAGATAAATAGAGATGTTGCAGAACGTGTGGCGTCTTGCCTTGTTTGTCAAAAGGCAAAAGTGGAGCATCAAAGACCTGCCAGTATGGTACAACCTTTAACTATTCCTTAATAGAAATAAGATAGTATTTCAATGGATTTTGTTACCAGATTGCCAAGAACGAGGATGGGTCATGATTCTATATGGGTTATAGTGGATAGGCTTACGAAGTTAGCTCACTTTTTTGCTGATCAATATCAAGTATTCGTTGGAATGATTAACCCAGGTGTACATTAGTGAAATTGTTAGACTTCATGGTGTGCCCACAAGTATAGTTTCTGATAGAGATCCGAGGTTTATGTCGAGGTTCTGGCAGAGTTTGCAAGAAGCCATGGGGACTAAGTTACGTCTGAGTTCTACTTATCATCCGCAGGCAGATGGTCAAACGAAGAGAACAATCCAGTCGTTAGAAGATTTGTTGTGTGCTTGTGTGCTAGAACAACAAGGGAGTTGGGATGAATTCTTATCTTTGATAGAATTCACCTACTATAATAGTTTTCACTCAAGCATAGGGATGGCACCCTACGAAGCGCTTTATGGGCGACGATGCCGAACACCTTTAGGTTGGTATTAGGATGGGGAAAGTAAGACTATTGGACCTGATCTTGTACTTTAGGAGGAAGCTTGTTCTACAGGATGACACTACACTCCTCAGACAGTGCCACAGTCTCATAATCACCAAGTTTTCTCTTCTTGGTCAAAATTTCCTTCATAAACTTCACATAAGCCGGCATCTGCTCCAATGCCTCTACAAATGGTATGTTGATGTGAAGTTTCTTAAAAATCTCCATAAATTTGCTGAATTGAGCATCCAACTTCTACTTAGCTTACTGGTTGGGAAAGGTAGAGGGTGCACATAAGGCTTGACTTCCTTTTTCTGGCCTTCACCTTCTTTCTTGGCAAATTGTTCATTCCCTTTATCCTCCATACTTACTACAACCTCTACATCTCTCTTCTTCTCAATTTCTTCTTGAAACTGCTTTGTCCTGGGGTTCCCTTCAATGTCTTTGCCACTCCTCAATGATATGACGTGATAAATCTCCTTATCCTTAGGATTATTAGTATCATCACTTGAAGAAGTCCCAGGGGCCTATTGTTTATTACATTGGCTAGTTGCCCCGCTTGTGTCTCAAGAGCCCTGATATGTTTGGCTCTGAAGAAGAGAATCATTTTTGCAAGATGAGCATCAGTTTTAGTTATGTACGAATCATATTTAACTATAAATTGTATGAACATGTCTTCCAATGCTGGCTTCCTTTCTTGCATAGGTAACCTTACTTACGATGAGAAACCAAGAGGAAAATGTGGTCTCTCATTGCTAGTAGATGAAGATGTTGGCCCTTGATTGTCCCTCTATGAGAAATTGGGGTGGTTTCTCCACCCAGGATTATATTACTGTGAGTATGGGTTGTTCTAAGGTGGCTGATAGCTTCCTGCATATTGAACAATCTCCAAAGTGGATGGGCATCTATCGATGGCATGATTATCCCCACATCGATCACACAACACGAAAGGGCTTTGATTAGGGCCTGTACCCAAACTGTTCAACTTGTTTGCTAATGATGCCACTTAAGCTGACAAAGATGTAAGTGCATTAACGTCATGAACCCCAGCTACCTTCCATTGAGTGTTTCTTGCTGAAGGCCATTTGTAGCTGTTGGTGGCTAATTCTTCTAACAATTGATATGCTTCATCGAAAGATTTACTCAATAATGAACCACCTGCAGCCGCATCCATAATTGGACGATGGTGAGGTAGTAGGCCTTTGTGAAAGGAGTAAATCTGGTGCCAAAGAGGGATTTCATGGTGTGGGCATATTCTAAGTAGATCCTTGTACCTCTCCTAGACTTCATATAAGGATTCAAATTTTGATTAGGTGAATGAAGTGATGTCATTCACCAACCTAACAGTCTTGGCTAGAGGAAAGTATTTGTTGAGAAATTTTTCGCACATATCTGCCCAAGTGCTTATAGATCCATCAAGTAGAGACTACAACTAACTCTTGGCTCGATCTCTGAGAAAGAAGGGAAAGAGACTGAGGCAAATGACATCTTCTGAGACACCATTGTACCTGAAAGTGTTGTAGATTTCTAGAAAGTTTGACAAATGCGTATTGGGATCTTCGCTCGGTAAACCACCGAATTGTACAGATGTCTGAATCATTTGGATAATGGCCGGTTTGATCTAAAAATTATTTGAGTAGATGGGAGGCCGTCTGATACTTGATTGAAGATTTTCTATTTGAGGAGTAGCAAACTCCCTCAGAGGCCTCGTATGATCATTATGTTATGTAACACCCACCATAGGGTGCCACATTTATGTTACTTAATTACCCAAATACCCTCAAGATCATAAAAAGTGATGTTATGATAAAAATACGAATTGTAAAATTTTTATTTTTCTTCTTTGATGAAATAAAATAAACTTAGCAGAAATTAAAAATATTATACATCATCACACATAATTTACATCATTATACATTACATACGTACTGTCAGGATTATTTATATTACAGACCATGTTCTCAAAGTAATTAAACATAATTTAAGACTCAACATATTGTCCAAGTCTGATTAAACAGCAGAACCCTCAGATGGGTCCTCCTCAGATTCCTCAGCAGATAGGAATCCGTTATTACGTGAAGCTCTACGGACAGATGTCCGCGCAGACGACATGATACTTATCGCACTAGGAGTACGGTAGTAAGCTCCCCAGTACTGCCTAATGGATAGTGGAAACTCTAACTGTACACAAATATTGACACTAAAGTAGGGGTTCCCTTGATAAAGCCTACTGTAAGTAATGTTCAGGTCCCCTATATAAAATATACACTGTCGATCCAAATGGACATGCCACGCCTCCGAACCTCCACGAAACTGTAACATCACGCATCCTAGAAAGCTGAGCATCTCCATCTTCTCAAAATTCAGCGTTCCCAGATGTAACACCCCAAATTTCCGTATCTATTAAACAGTAATTTTGACAGTTAACAGAATTTTACTGTTTAGTAATTTATGTGCACTGTAAAATTATTTTGTTTATTCCGTCAGCGTATTTGATCTTTTTGAGTGATTTACTCCGTGCCAGGAAAATAAAAATTTTCAGACCGGGGAAAACTTTACGTAATTTAATTTTTACCGTTAGGTAATTATTTTACGTAATCTGATTTGATATTTGTGCGTTTTCTAATATTTGTGATTTTTGTGGATGATTATAAATTTTTTTGACTGTACGTGGGCCCAGGTGGTCTTATGTGGGCCCAAGTGACCTTACGTGGGCCCAAGTGACCTTACGTGGGCCCAGGTGAGTCCCGCAAAGTAAAAAATTTTCTACGCATAGAAAAATTTATACTTTTTAGACGGAGACAGGGGATCTTACTAAACCTGAATCTGAAAACAGTTTTAGAAATTTTCTTGTACTGTGTTTTGTACTGTATTTATTTATCGGACGATAAAAATACAGTAAATATAATCTTTCGTGGGGTTTTAGCAGATAAAAATAGAAATTATATTGCTTAAGTCAACATTGGTGGTTTGGATATCCACCATTGATTTAATTAATGATGGAGACTTGATCTTGATTTAATCAACGGTAGAGATTTGATCTTAAAAGTGAATAAGATCATTTATAACCATTAGATGGAGATTAAATCAAGGGTAGAGATTTAGTCATATAAAGTGGTTATGACCATTTACAATCATTGGATTTAGAATTGATCAAAGGTTGAGATTTGATCTTGTAAAGTAACAAGGACCATTTATGACCATTGGATGTTAATTTAATCAATGGTGAAGATTTAGTCTTAAAAAGTGACAAAGACTAATTATAACCCTTGGATATAAAGTTTGAAGGAGCAATCTTGACCATTAATTTTTGGAGACACATCCAATGACTAGAATTTCAAGGAGAAAAATCTAATGGCCTAGATTAAGTCTTCTAAATCAAAAGTCTACCTAAATCCTAACCATTGAATTAATCAATGGCTAGAAATGCTCTAGATGGTGGCTAATAATGATGACAAATAATTAAATGCACAAGGAAAAGCATGCATGGAAGGGGATGGTTTTGGATTGTTTAGGAGACAAAGAAACAAAACTTTATGACCATTATTACATGTCATGGTCAATTGTGTATCATTATTGATCATTATTGATCAATTTGCATTCAAGGAGAATGCATTGGAGGGGGGGCTATGGTTTTGGTGGCTTAAGTGAGTAGCAAAGTTGAAGACCACCATTATTACTCATTCTTGGTCTTTCTTTGCCAATTTCAAGAAGCTAAACTTAGCAAATTTTCTCTCCATTTCTCTTCTCCTCTAGGTTTCGGCCATGACCCTCCAATCTACCTTCCATCACTCTTTAATTTCAACTAACCTTATTTCTTGAATCCTTATCTTATTCAAACAACTTTCATGTTGAATATTTCTTCAAAATCCAATATCTAGTACTTCAAATCCAAGCTTCAAGATTCTACCAAAAATGATAAATTTCATATTTCTTCTTTTAATCTTCTAGTTTTGATTTTCTAAGCCATGATTGAACCATGGTTTACCTATTTCTACACTTGTTATTGATTTTAACATTTGTTTATAATTTTTTTAGGAATTTTCCATGGAGATCCACGAAATTGGTGGAAGGAAAACTAAGTGTTTTCACTTCATCCTTTGTCTTAACCAAATCTAAGAAGCTTTTCTCTCACAAAAATCAAAAATTTCATCTTTGTTCTTCAAGAGGAATTTCGGCCATAGCACCTAAAACCAATCTCCAATCTCTTTTATTTTCATCCAACCATAGATCTTGAATTTACATGATATTCTAAGCAATTTTCATGTTGGAGATTTTCTCTAAATCATCTATCTTCAACCTTGTTCTTCAAGCTAAAGATTGAAGCTTTAATGGTGAAGTTTGTTACTCTTCACTTTTCTTTTGATTTTCAAGGTTCTAACCATGATGCACATCCATGGTTTTCTTATTAAAGCTTAAGATACTAATAAATATATGTGTTGTTTTGTGTTTAAGAAACCCTTGGTGGTGAAGGACTTGGAAAAAGAAGCAAATCAAGAAGCTTTTGAGGATCTTCAAGAGGTAAGAGGGAGATCCATCTCACCAACCAAGCATGGTGGTGAGAGATGGTCTTATATTTGATGGATGTTGAATCCATGTGAGGATTCATATCCATGGTCATGTAATAATTTATATGTGTTTATGAGCTTTGATTAATTGCCTATGCTTAATATGCTTTGCATGAATTTATGATTTTGATGGTATGCTTATACTATGCATGATGATAATATGACATGCTTTTGATATATATATATATATATATATATATATATATATATATATAATGTGTATGTATGTGTATGCCATGATTTGATGATGGAAAGAAAATTAATTTTGGTCTCAATGACCAAGGAAGAGCTACGGTTTTCATGCCCTTGATTAGGGTTCATGCTGTAAATTTTCAAGAACAAGGGAATTGATTTTTGGGTCCCTAGAACTTAGTGAATTTCGGTCAAGACACCTCAACATAGGTGTTTATAACTTAAGATTTTCATGAAAGATTAAAAATTGGATTGATTTGAAGAGTATGGAAAATAAACAAAGGATATGTTTTTTTTCAAGAGAACAAGAACATGGTTTTGAAGGATTTTTATTGATTTATTTTGTGTAAAAAGATCCTAAGTGTTTTTCTAAATATGAGTTTTGAATGAAACGGGCAAACGTTGATTTTAAGGATTTGCAAAGAAAGTGAAAAAGAATTTGCAAATAAAGTGAAAATGAATTTGAACAAATGGGTTTGGTTTTATGACCATGAATCACACGGTTTTGAAAACAAAATTTTAATGGTTTTGTTTGTGTAAAACCATATCAATTTAGAAGAAAAAAAATATTTAATAGTTTCAATAGTCATGTCCACATTTTTTTAAAGGCTGGTAGTGCCTTGATTTTTTTTATGAACAAAGTGATTTTCAAAGTGGAAACGTAAATTGATTTAATACAAGGAATTTGGAAAGGGAATCAGAGTGTTTTATCACTTGAGAAAATTTTGTAAACGAAAGACAAAGAGAGGTTGAAAATGTTTTAACTCCAATTTATTTTGAAGAGAATTGATTTTAAAATTGATTTGAGAAAAATGGAGAATATAATGGTGATTTGAGAATTTACTAACGTATAACTGATTTTCAAGTTTTGGAGTACGTTAGGAAAATTTAAGATTTTGGAACATTGATTTATATCAATGGAAAAGTGATTTTGTGAATTATATTCCGAAAAGAATTTCTTGAGTAAAGAATTGTGGAAAAAGATTTTCGTGAGTAAGAAAATATATTAAGTGAAGTATAAAGTTATATTATTTTGGGAAAAGTTAAAAAGGAATTTTTAAAGGTCAAGAAATATTTTCTGTAATGAAATTATAGTGAAAAATTATTTACGTATCTTAAAAACATGATTTTTAAGTTACGTGATATGAAAAAATATTTCTATGTGATTTAAAATATGTTGAGATATTTATACGCGATTTGAATTACGTTTAAATATTTTATGTGATTTGAACTACTGTTGATAAATCACTACGTGATTGAATAGTGATAGAATATTTTTATGCAATTGTGAAAATGGGGAAAAATTGTTATGAGATTTAGAAAGTGTTTTAAATATTTTAAAAATGATGGAAAATGATTTACGCGACTTAAAAGAATGGTTTTTAAGTTACGCGATTTTGAAACAGTGGAAAAATACTATGCAATTTGAGAAACGTATATTTTTACGCGATTGAGAAAAAAGTTAAAAAATTTGTACGTGGTTTAAAAGTGCAAGAGAAGAGTTGCGGTATTTTGAAAATGTAACAGAAATGTTACGAAATTTTGTAAACGTAACATTAATGTTACGGTATTGTGAAAACGTAATAAAAATGTTTTGGAATTTTAAAAACGTAACAAAAGTGTTACGGTATTTTGAAAACGCAAAAGAAGTGTTGTGGAATTGTGAAAACGTAACGGGAATGTTGCGCAATTTTGTGAAAACACGACAACAGTATTTTATAACTTTGAAAACATGATAAGATGATTTTGTTATTGAAAAATACAGTATGATTACTGTTGAACCAGTGTTCATACACTGTTTGTGAAAACAACGAGTTTTGCCTGTTATTGGCACGTGGTGCATTTTAGATGCATTAGAATATATATATATATATATATATATATATATATATATATATATATATATATATATATATATATATATATATGCGTTGAGGTATATGATTTAATTCAACAAATGAATTTGAAAAGAATGGCCCTTGTGGTTGGACTTGCATTGATATATTCGTGCATCAGTATAAACTATATCCGAGAAATTATGAGATATACTTGTGATTGGTATTATACCCTGATTGGTATTTGGTGTATTATACATGCATTGGAATGGTCCGATGAGGACTGGATATGGCTGATTGCTAGGAGAAACACACCTCTTGAGTGGGTGCGATATACGTAGTGTAAGTCACTTGTTGACCTTGGGGGCATCGGGGTGCGGGTTGCCTACACGGGTGGTTGGTCGCGCTTCTTCCCGTAGGTTAGACCGATGCAACACACCGATGATCCCGACCGAGACACTATTCTTAATCAAGATCTGATAAAGACCGTCGTGTATGTGCTAGATGTGCAAAAATTGAAATGAGAATTAAAGCACGTGGTCTGAGGCACGTGGTACCGGCAGGTCTTTTCGATCATTTCTCCAACCTGAGTTTTAGCCCCATGGAATAGGAAATCGAGTCTTGTGTACATGCATAATCTGAACATTTATATCTATGTGATATATTAATTGAGGAATATTGGCTATGACAATTGTTTTGAATACTTGGATGATGATGATGATAATCATGTTGATGACATTATTATGATTATTGTGTGATGATAATAATGTTAATGGTATGATGATGATAGTTGATTAATGTTGAGTGCAATTATTGGAATTCTGGTATGATATATCTGTATGATATGTTGTTTGTGTTATCTCTGTGCTGCCATGTTGGTATTGGTGTAGATGATCTCACCTCTTTGTTATGTTGTTTTGTTGTGTCTCAGATCGTTAAAATCAAATAATAGAAGGATCGAGTTGTCTTAGACATAACGGGCAATGAATACTCTGAGATGGGTGACAACAATAAGGAGTGGACATTCAGACTCGAAGGTGTGCAGTGTTGACAAAGAACGATATAGAACAGATGTCCGATGCAACAAGATGGATACACAAATGTAGAATAAGTATGTTAAGTTTTAATGTTAGTGTTGTACCGTGCTATTAAGTAGGACCTGTCATGGGGTTTGCTACTGTTAAAAAAAAAGAGTCTGTTAGTTTTATATTTCTCTTTAAATTGTGAAATATTAATTGGTGTCAATATTACATAATGAATAGTTGAAATATGATTTTCAATATTACCTAATATTTTCAGTAAATTTATGTTTCAGTAAAGAAGAAATTTTAAAACCCACTTTTTATAACTCAAACTTTCTGCGAATTTCTTTTCAGATTATGAGTCGGGAGTTAGACGTGTGATACCCTAGGGAGGGTGTTACACCAGACGTGAGAAGTAGTTCTTCTTCTCCTTCTTGTACTATTTCTTTCTCAATGTCTTCAGCTAATTATAAATACAATATACAAATATACATACAAAGAGGTGAGATTACCTACGCCAATACCAACATAGTAGCATAGAGATAACATAACAGCAAGCTGTATAAACACAACATATTACAAGTATGACATCAACATATTATCAATCAAAATTAACATTTAATAATTACAGGAAATACCAACTACACTAAGCGAGATATTTTAAAAAGTATAATTGTCATAATCAATATTTCACAACTATTATATCTCACGATGTAAGCATTTATGTTAATGCATGAACACAGAGACTCGATTTCTTACTCCATGGAGCTAAACTCGTGTCGGAGAAATTGATCGAAAAGATCTGCGGTACCACGTGCCTCGCACCAAGTGCTATAATTATATCTTGCACATCTAGCACATACACGACGCCTTTATCGATCTCGATTAAGAATAGTATCTCGGTCCGGATCATCGGTGTGTTGCATCGGTTTAACCCACGGTACAGAAGAGCTACCAACTGCCCATTGTGAGCAACCCGCACCCCGATGCCCCCAAGGTCAACGAGTGACCTATACTACGCGTATCGCACCCACTCAAGAGGTGTATGTTTCTCCTAGGCAATTAGCCATATACAGTCCATCGGACCATTTTCAATGCATATGTAATGCACCAATTACCAACCAAAGGTAAATCACATAATTTCTCATACCAGGTTCAAATATTGTTTTACGTTCGTATATTAACGCCAATTACAGGTAAACTTTTCAATTTCTTGTATAGTATTCATATATTGATTTTAACTGTAAAGTTTACTATATAATTAACAGCAAAATCACATTACCATGTTTTTCTCATTCGTAAAATATTTTTGTCACGTTTTTACGGTCACTTAATATTTTATTACGTAAACAATGATTTGTAATATTTCTGTTACATTTAAAAATTCGTGTAACAATTTTCTACTGTATTAAAATGCGTAAAAATATTCTTTTATTTTTAAATCACCTAGCGATATTTTTCTATAACATTTCGATCGTGTAAAATATTTAAACGCTTTAAAAATCGCGTAGAAACATCTTAACGTTTTTCAAATCGCGTAAATTAAAAATTACGTTTTTGAGTTACATAAATCATTTTTCACCGTTTTTACCCTTCGTAATATATTTCTTAACTTTAAAAATATTA
Organism: Ormosia emarginata; assembly: GCA_029884605.1. Classification (NCBI taxonomy): domain Eukaryota; kingdom Viridiplantae; phylum Streptophyta; class Magnoliopsida; order Fabales; family Fabaceae; genus Ormosia; species Ormosia emarginata. The sequence continues at coordinate 15,264,959 of JAQQTP010000074.1, read as the reverse complement.
TTTTGGACTTTTCTTACAATAATATAATTTCTTACTTTATTTTCTTCCTATTCTTAGTCAAAAATTCTTTTCCGTAATATATTTTCTCAAAATCACTTTTTATTGATTTAATCTTATAAAATCACCTTTAATTGATTTAATCACTGTTTCTAACTTTAAATTTCCTAACATTTTCCAAAACTCAATAAATAAGTTCTACGTTAGTAAATTTAAGTTACAAACGTTTTCTTTTATATTTCTAAATTACTTCAAAAAAATTAATTCTCTTTAAAATAATTTGAAGTTCAATACTTCCAATCTTCTTTTTCTTTTATTCATGAAAATTTCATTTCACGTAATTGATAACACTTTAATTCCTTTTCCAAAATCCTTATTTGAAAATTCTTGTATTTTATAACATCAAAACATTTTTTTTCTAAATTATCAAAACTTTATAGATGGCCATTGAAACCATGAAATATTTTTCTTCTAACTTAAATAGATTCCATTCTTGTTTCTACACAAAATAAATTCATGAAAACTCCACTCCAAAAACCGTGTGCATTCTTTTTACAAAACAAACCTTTTTGTTTCTTTTCTTTACTTCTCGGATCATTCAATTTTATCATTTATAAAAATATAATTTTTGTGAACACCAATTTGGTTGATGTCTTAACCGAAATTTGCTTTAGTTCAGGGATTAAAATTAACTCCATAGTTTTTGAAAAATTTCAATAAAAACCTTAGTTTTGGAAGTTCAAAACCGTGACCTCCTCCATGGCCTTTGGAGCCAAAATTTTGCTTATTTCAACATACATCCATCATAATATATTCAACATATATCATCATGGATATTATAAGCATACTATATAAACAAATAAAAATCATACTAAGCATGCATACACAAGTAAATCATGCAAAGCACATCAAACATAGGCAAAAATAATCAAAGCACATAACACACATAAATTATTACATGACCATGGATAAGAATCCTCACATGGATTCACCATCCATCAAATATAAAACCATCTCTCACCACCATGCTTCGTTGGTGAGATGAATCTCCCTCTTACCTCTTGAAGAACCACCAAAAAGCTTGTTGATTTGTGTTTTGAACAAGATCTCCACCAACACAAGTTCTTAAACATGAAACAAATACAAGAAAATTAGTATATCAAGCTTGAATAAGAAGAACCATGGATCAAACATGGTTTAGAACATGAAAAAGAAAAGAATAAATGAAGTTTTCTTACACTTCACCAACAAAAACTCTAGAACTTGATCTTAGTAAAAGTCCTTTAAGATGGAAGATTTAAAGAAAGTCTTCAACATGAAAGTTGTTTAGAATGAGGTAAAGATTCAAGAAACTAGGTTGTATGAAATTAAAGAGTGATGGAGGAGAAAATTGGAGTGCTTGGCCGAATGGTCTTCATTTGGGAGAGAGAATAGAGTTTGCTTGGGTTTGTTTCTTAAAACTTAAGTGAAAAAGTGAAGAAGTGATAATATGAAGTGTAGAAATGAATTTTCTTGGTCTTCAAAGGGATGCATTGCCGTAGCATGCATTGGAGAGAATGGAAAGTGAAGTTTGACAAACATGATCATTAATGATCAACAGGAAATGGTCTTGACACTTGGCATTGTCTTCATTCTTTTTTCTTTGGCCTAAAAAGCCTACACTAAGTTGTCTCCCTTCATCCTTGCTTCTTCAAACCGTCCCCCCCTCTTCATGACTCCAAATGTGACAAATTTCATAACTATCACTTTAAGCCATCCTAACCATTGATTAAAAGAATGGTTTGGATTTAAATTAGCTACTAGGTTTAGGTTATAGATAGAATTTCATTTGAGCCATTGGATCATTTTTGGCTTGTAATCCTAACCATTGAATGTGTCTCCAAAATGAAGGGTCAAGATTACACCTTCAAACTTTACATCCAAGGGTCCAAAATGGTTGTAGTCATTTTTGATGACCAATTTTCCACCATTGATCTAAATCCAAATCCAATGGTCATTAATGATCCATTCTCCACCATTGATTAAGTCTACATCCAAGGGTTGATAATGGTCATAGCCATTTATAAGATTAAATCTCTACCCTTGATTTAATTTCCATCCAACGGTTATAATTGATCCTATTCACTTTTAAGATCAAATCTCTACCGTTGATTGAATCAAGATTAAATCTCCAACGGTAATTAAATCGATGGTGGATATCCAAACCACCAATATAGACTTAACAGTATAGAATTTTATTTTTATCTGTTATAACCTCACGAAAGAATATATCTACTGTATTTTTATCATTTAATAATTAAATACAGTACAAAATACAGTAAAGGAAATTTTCTAAAACTGTTTTCGATTCGAGTTTAGTAAGATCCCCTGTCTCCGTCTAAACAGTACAAATTTTTCTATACGTAGAAAAATTTTTACTTTGCGGGACCCACCTGGGCCCACGTATGGCCACCTGGGCCCACGTATGACCACCTGAGCCCACATACACCTCGTGGGACCCACGAACAGTAAAAATTTCAAAATCACACATAAAATCACAAAAATTAGAAAACTCATAAATATCAAATTAGATTACATAAATTAATTAAGACTAAACAGTAAAAATTAACTTACGTAAATTTTCCGGCCCAAAAATTATTATTTCCCTGACACGGAGCAAATTACTCAAAACGATCAAATATACAGATGGAATATTCAAAATAATTTTACAGCACACAGAAATCACTAAATAGTAGGATTCTGTTAACTGTCAAAATTACTGTTTGATAAATAGAAAGTTTGGGGTGTTACATGTTGCACCATTAATGGTACCTAAATCACAAAAGAATGAAAGCTTAAATCAAAATGTAATAAAAGAAAAACTTGAATTAGAACTAACAAAGCTTGTTATTAATATTAGTAATACTTAAATTAACCGTAGTTCCCTGACAACAGTGACAAAAACTTGTTGGGTTGCCAACCTTATTGGTAACTATTTTGCTAACCACAAGTGCATAAGTCGCTCAAGTAATAAAAATGATGAGTAAAGATCATTCCCACGAGAAATATGGTTACTATCTAAAGCTAAATATTAATCTGCAACTTAACTAATTCTATTCAAGCAACGTAAATTTAAAAAGGGGTTGATTAATTAAACTATAAAGCATAAAGAAAAGATAAAGATATGGTTGAGAAAATGGGAATCCTTTTTCACCTCCAACTTTAATTTATAACATGTAATCCTTTTAAGCAATACAAATGATTATATTAGGTTAGCCTGAGAAACTAACTTAATTAAAAGCCTATGTCTAGGTCGATTAACCCTATGTCACTTGCCTAATTCACTATGCATCCATGAGAACCAGAGCAAACAACAAGCATTAAGATTGATTCTCAAATATGACTATACATGACTAAGAGGTATATGTCTATCTCATTAGCAAATCAATCTATCTCACCATTGGAATGAAATCGAACATGCATCTAGCATATGTATGATCTAAAACCCAAAGTCCTATGTTTAGGGTCATTAGATTTCATCAAACCACCTAAAAGTTGATCAAACAAATAAGAGCATTAAGCATCATATGCTAGAACAAAACTCAAATCATTCATATAAACTCAAAAGAGTACAAATCATTTAATATCCACAGGGAGATCCAAAGAATACCCTAAACACAACTTAGTTACTCATTGAACACAAAAATACAATACAAAAATCCATGTTCAAGATAAAAGGGAAAAGAGAAAGGAGAAGGAACAGAAGATGTAGCCTAATGAGATGAGCCTTTAAGCTTGAATCTCCCTCCAAGATGAGGATGAACTCCAATCTTGGTTCCTTCAACTCTCTTTCAGCCCGAAAATGAGGTCCTAGTTGCTGGGTTCTCGGAGAGACAAAAGCTAAAAGAGTAAAGTAAAAGTCCTAAAAAGCTCCCTCTTTTTCCAAAATCTGCGTACAAAGTGTAACATCCCAAATTTCCAATCTCTTAAACAGTAATTTTGACAGTTAACAGAATTTCACTGTTTAGTAATTTCTGTGCACTGTAAAATTATTTTGTTTATTCCGTTAGCGTATTTGATCGTTTTGAGTGATTTACTCCGTGTCAGGAAAATAAAAATTTTCGGGCCGGGGAAAACTTTACGTAATTTAATTTTTACCGTTAGGTAATTAATTTACGTAATCTGATTTGATATTTGTGCATTTTATAATTTTTGTGATTTTATGGATGATTTTGAAATTTTTCTTGTCTGTGGGCCCCGCAAGGGGTATGTGGGCCCAGGTGGCCATACGTGGGCCCAGGTGGGTCCCGCAAAGCAAAAATTTTTCTACGCATAGAAAAATTTGTACTGTTTAGACGGAGACAGGATCTTACTAAACCTGAATCCGAAACGCTTTTAAAAATTTTCTTGTACTATATTTTATACTGTATTTAATTATCGGATGATAAAAATACAAGAAAATATTATTTGTAAGATACAAGAAATAAATATTATACTTTGCGTAGTCAACAAAGAGAGCTTGACTTGATTTATACCCTTGGATGAGAATACTTAGTTTGAATATTAACCATTGATTTAATCAAAGGTTAAAAACAAACTTAATAAAGAAGCTTCGGATAATAACCATTGATTTGATCAATGGTGTGAGAATAATGCTTAGTTAGGAAGGCTTTGATATCAACCATAGATGTAATCAAAGGTGTAGAATTGGTCTTGAAAAGTGACAAAGACCATTTATAACCATTGGATTTAGATTAAATCAAGGGTGGAGATTTAATCTTAAAAAGTAACAAAGACCATTTATGACCATTGGATGAAGAATTAATCAATGGTGGAAATTTGGTCTTCTAAAGTAGCAAAAGACTAATTAGAACCCTTAGATTAAAAGTTTGAAGGAGTAATCTTAACATTAATTTTGGAGACACATCTAATGGTTAGAATTTAAAGGAGAAAAATCCAATGGCGCTAGATTTAGTCTTCTAAAATTAAAAATCTACCTAAATCCTAACCATTGAATTAATCAATGGCTAGAAATGCTTCAAATGGTGGCAAATAATGAAGACAACTTTATTGAATGCATTATGAAGAGAAAGTGATGGTTTTGGAGTGTTTAGAAGACAAAGAAACAAGCTTTATGTCATTTTTGCATGTCTTGGTCAAGTTAGACATCATAATGGCTTACTTTTGATTTTTATGCACTCAAGAAGAATGCAAGAAGGGGGGACTACGAATTTGGTGCTGCATGAAGGAGTTTGGAAGACCATAATTGCATGCTTTAGTCATTATTGTCTTCCTTGGTCTTCATTGATTCATTTTCAAGAAGGAAACTTAGAAAATTTTCTCTCCATCTCCTTTCTTCTCTAGATTTTGGCCAAGCCCTCCAAGAGCACCTTTCATCACTCAAAAATTTCATCCAACTTGATTTTCTAAACCTAAACACCATTCTAAGAACATCTCTAGTTATGAGTTTTTCCAAAATCATTCATCTTGATCTTCAAATTCAAGCTTCAAGTTTCTATCAAAAATCAAAAATTTCATCTTTGTTCTTCAAGAGATATCATTCGGTCAAAACCCCTAAAATCACCATCCAAGCTCTTTTAATTTCATCCAACCATAGATCTTGAATCTACATGATGTTCTAAGCAACTTTCATGTTGAAGATTTCTTCTAAATCATTCATCTTCAAGGAGTTTCTTCAAGATCAAAGTTATTGGGTTTTTGAGGTGAAGTATAAGGAAACTTCATTTTCTTCTCTCTTTTTCATGATCTAAGCCATGTTTGATCCATGGTTCCTCTTAATCAAGCTTAGTATACTAATTTCTATGTATTTTGTTTTGTATTTGAGAAGCTCTTGGTGATGAAGGACTTGGAAAAAGAAGCAAATCAAGAAGCTTTTGAGGATCTTCAAGAGGTAAGAGGGAGATCCATCTCACCAACCAAGCATGGTGGTGAGAGATGATATTTTATTTGATGGATGTGGAATCCATGTGAGGATTCATATCCATGGTCATGTAATTAATTTGTGGTTGTTTATGTGTTTTTAATTATTTGCTTATGCTTGATATGCTATGCATGATTTTATAGCTTTGATGGTATGCTTATACTATGCATGATTTATTGCTTTTAATTATGGCATGCTTGTGATATATATGATTATACGTATATGTATGCCATGACTTGATGATGGAAAGGAAATCAATTTTTGGTTCCAATGACCAAAGAGATGGCTACGGTTTTGTCACCCAAAAATTAGGGTGCTATGTTGAAATTTTCAAGTACAAGAAAATTGATTTGTTTAAATGAAAAATTGTGAAGAGGAGAAAGTGAATTCTCTTGATTCTAAAGGTTATGGAATTTTCGGTTAAGACACCTCAACATAGTGTTTGTAACTTAATTTTTTTTTAGTGGAAGAATAAAATTGATTGATTTGAAAAGCATGAAAAATATACAAGGGAATTATTTTTCAAGAGAACAAGAACATGGTTTTATAAGGATTTTTATTGATTTATTTTGTGTAAAAGGATCCTAAGTATTTTTCTAAACATGAATTTTAAATGAAAATAGCAATGTCAATTTTAAAGGATTTACAAAGAAAGTGAAAAAGGATTTGCAAAGAAAGTGAAAATGAATTTGAACAAATGGGTTTGGTTTTTTATGACCATAAGTCTTACGGTTTTGAAAACAAAGAATTTTTAATGGTTTTGTTTGTGTAAAACCATATCAATTTAGAAGAAAAATATTTGATGGCTTCAATGGCCAAAGACTCTATGATTTTTTTTTAGGTTGGAATAATTTTGGTTTTATGAAACAAAGTAATTTTAAAGTGGAAACAAAATGTTTGAACAAAATGTTTTAGTATAAGGATTTTGGAAAGAGAAATCAAAGTATTTTATCACTTGAGAAATGAACTTTCATATGAAAATGAAAAAAAAAAGTAGCAAGGGTTTGAATCTTAATTTGTTTTGAAGAAAATTGATTTTAGAATTGATTTGGAAAAAATGGAGAATATAATGGTGTTTTGAAAATTTACTAACGTATAACTTATTTTCAAGTTTTGAAATACGTTAGAAAAATGTTAAGTTTTGAAACGTTGATTTACATCAATGGAAAAGTGATTTCTGTGAAGCATATTTTGAAAAAGAATTTCTTGAGTAAAGATCTGTGGAAAAATATTTTCTTGAGTAAGAAAATATATTAAATGAAATATAAAGTTATATTATTTTGAGAAAAGTTGAAGAGAATTTTTGAAGGTTAAGAAGTATTTTACGTAATGAAATTGTGATGAAAAATGTTTTACGATCTTAAAAACGTGATTTTTAAGCTACGCAATTTTGAACAATGTGTTAAAAATGATATTGATTTATTTAAGTCCAAAATAATGTTTGGAATATTGAGGAATATTTTATGTGATTGAAAAATGTTGAAAAATATTTTACGTATCTTAAAAACAATTTGAAATACAGTAAAATATTTCTACGCGATTAGAAAAATGTTTAAATATTTCTACACGATTTGAAAAGCGTTTAAATATTTTACGCGACTGAAATATTGTTGAAAAATCAATACGTGATTTGAATAGTGATAGAATATTTTTACGTGATTGTGAAAATGATAGAACATTGTTATGAGATTTGGAAAGTGTTTTAAATATTTTGAGAATGATAGAAAATGATTTACGTGACATAAAAGAATGATTTTTAAGTTACGCAATTTTGAAATAGTGGAAAAATACTATGCGATTTGAGAAACGTATGTTTTTACGCGATTGAGAAAAACGTTAAAAATTAGTACGTGGTTTAAAAGTGCAACAGAAGAGTTACAACATTTTGAAAACGTAACAGAAATGTTACGAAAATTTTGTAAACGTAATGATGAGTGTTACGGTATTGTAAAAACGTAATAAAAACGTTTTGGAATTTTAAAAACGTAACAAAAATGTTACGGTATTGTGAAAATATAAAAGAAGTGTTATGGTATTGTGAAAACATAACGAAAAGTTTTTAGATTGTGAAAACGTAATGTAAATGTTACGCGATTGTGAAAATACGGTAAAAGTGTTTTACAACTATGAAAACGTGATAACATGATTTTCGGCATTGAAAGTACAAGATGATTCTTGTTGAACCAAAGTGTCCATACACTGTTTGTGAGAAAATGACATATTTGTCTATGATTGGATTTGGTGCATTATACATGCATTGGAATGGTCCGATGAGAATTTGGATATGGATGATTGCTAGGAGAAACACACCTCTTGAGTGGGTGCGATATGCGTAGTGTAGGTCACTTGTTGACCTTGGGGGCATCGGGGTGCGGGTTGCCTACACGGGTGGTTGGTCGCGCTTCTTCCCGTAGGTTAGACCGATGCAACACACCGATGATCCGGACCGAGACACTATTCTTAATCAAGATCTGATAAAGACTGTCGTGTATATGCTAGATGTGCAAAATCAAAATGAGGATTATAGCACGTGGTCTGAGGCATGTGGTACCGACAGATCTTTTCGATCATTTCTCCGACCTGAGTTTAGCTCCATGGAGTAGGAAATCGAGTCTTGTGTACATGCATAATCTGAACATTTTATATCTGCATGATATATTAATTGAGGGATATTGGTTATGACAATTGTTTTGAATACTTGGATGATGATAATGATAATTAGAACATTATTGTAATTTGTTGTTTATGATAATTAAACTAATAAATGATTAGATGATGATAGTTGATTAATGCTGATAGCATGATTATGGTATGATCTATCTGTATGATATGTTGTTTGTGTTATCTCTATACTGCCATGTTGGTATTGGTGTAGGTGATCTCACCTCTGTATTATGTTGTTTTGCTGTGTCTGTACTGTTAAAATCAAATAATAGAGAGATCGAGTTGTCTTAGACATAACGGGCGATGGATACTCTGAGACTGGTGACAACAATAAGGAGTGGACATTCAGGACTCGAAGGTGTGTAGTGTTGACAAAGAACAGATGTAAAACAGATGTCTGGTGCAACAAGAAGGATACACAACAGAATAAGTATGTTAAGTTTTAACGTTAGTGTTGTCTCCGTGCTATTAAGTAGGACCCGTCATGGGGTTTGCTACTTGTTAAAAAAAAAAAAAAAAAAGTTTGTTAGTTTTATATTTCTCTTTAAATTGTGAAATATTAATTGGTGTCAATATTGTATATGAATTAGTTTAAATATATTTTCGATAATACTTATGGATTACAGTAAGTTTATATTTCAAAGAAGAAAGAAATTTTTTTAAACCCACGTTTTTAACTCAAACCTTTTATGAAAACATTTTCAGATTATGAGTCGAAAGTCAGACATGTGATACCCTAGGGAGGGTGTTACACAAAGTATTTGTAGGACCATAGATTTTGCTCTTCACGCCATGGCATTACACAATATACCAGCGCGTAATATAACACCCTCTCTAGGGCATTACATTTAAAACTAAAACTTATAAAACTTAACCCAAATTATAAAAGATTTAATCTTGTAATATACAGTTTTGAAAATTTCTTTTCATGGATAACTTAAACTTAACAAAATAAATAGAAAACACAAAATATATCACACTGAAATAATATACATCTTATATACATCAAACTTTGGTACTTCAAAATATATATACAAAAACCAAAATAAAACATAAACTAGCCCAACACCATACACCTAGTGAGAAAGGTCCTCCTCCGGATCCTCCTCAGATTCTTCAGCAGATAAAAACCCCAGATGGTACAAGGTCCTATGGACTAGAGTTCGAGCAGACGACACAATAGAGTCCTCCCTAGGGGTGTAATGGAAATCACTCCATAAATCCCTAATAGACATATAAAACTCCAAATGTACATAAGCAGTAAGAGAAAAAGTAATAACCCCAGGGCAGGTCCTACTACATGATAGGGTCACATCCCCAACATATACAATACGCTCCGTACCCAGGTTGATGCGCCAAGCATTAGTGCCTGCGTGAAACTGCACTCCAACGAAACCGAAAGGATCCCATCTCAACGCCATCACAGAACCCAGAAAATCACATCAAACAAAACCCAGGTGATCCCGCCTCGTCTTCTTCATAGTCTTTATCAAGTATAAATATAAAACATAATAATACAACAAAGAGGTGAGATCCACTACATCACATACCAGTATGGCAACATAGAAACAGTGATGACAATAATGCCATTCAAATACAGAAATAACAAGTATATTCATGGTATCAAATAACAAGTAATTCAATAGATATACATCACCATAATATGTCAACTGACTATGCATATGCATAATTGACCAATTCCTACTCCATAAAACTAAAACACAATTTCAGAGAGAATGATCAGGAGATATGTCTGTATATCGTCAGCCTCAAATCAAGTGCTATAATTTTCTCAGTATGCGCATCATGACTTATACAAGACATTCTACACCAGATCGTGAAAGGAATAATGTCTCCATCAAGATCGTCAATGCATTTGCATCGGTTACCATGGCACAGTGGAGCTGGCAACTGGCCACTTATGACTTTTCACACCTCGACGCCTCCAAGATTAGCAATTGACCGTCACTATGCAATTCGCACCCACACTGAGGTGTAATTCAATCTCCTAGGCAAATAGCCTCAACAAACATAGTCTACATGACTTTCAATGCATGATCCATGACTTAATGCATAGAAAATTATCAATGACATGGTTTTCCATAAAAACAAGCCACTACTGGACTAAACCATTTACTAACATGTCTGGGTACAGTACGTCGGTCTGACAACAAAATGCCATTTTTTTTAATCGTGAAGTACTTTTATCATGTTTTCACAATCGTATAACACTTTTGTTACGTTTTTAAATCGTATAAATATTTTCAAACGTTTTGTCAATCACGTAACAAATTTTAAACATTTTCTCAATCACATAACAATTTTTAAATGTTTTCTCAATCGCGTAGTTCAAAATTCAACATTTTTGAAATACGAAAGGTTTTATCACTATTTTTCAATCGCGTAAAACATTTATTGACTTTCTAAACTTAATTTTGAAACTTCATAAGTTTAATATAAAATGTAACCTTAATTCCAATATTTTCTTGCTAAAACTTCTCTAGGTAATGTTTTTTTTTCACATTTTTCACAAAATCTATATTATTTTTAATTTAATAAAACTCTTTCCATTACCTTTATTAACAATCCTCTTTAAGTAAAATAATTTAAGTTCCAAATTTACTTTTCAAACCTATTTTCCAACATCATGGCCGAGAATTACATGGTGTTCAACAATAAAAATTTTATTCATTTGCTTTTCCATTTTGTAAATCCTTAATCCAATTCCTTGTCACCTAATCATTTAAATTCACAATTAATAAAACATTTTTGACTTAGATTGCCCAATTTTAGGCTTGATAGCCGTGAGCCTTAATGGTCATTGGGACAAAAAATTCTTTCCATTCCAACATGATTCATAGCATACCACATACTTCAATCATCAAATCATACTATAACAAGTTTATGCATAATTTCAAAGCCATAAAATCATATAAAATAAACAAACACAAACCAATAATTTTCACAATCAAGTGAATAAATTCTCATATGGACTTTTCACCTACAACCCAAATTTTTGTTTCTCACCACCAAGATTGGTTGATAAGGTTAATCTCCCTCTTACCTTAGATGATGCTCAAGAACTCCTTGTTGTTTCTTTTAAGGTAAACTTCTACCACCAAGATGTCCTTAAAACAAAATAAACATACAAATATTAATATCTAAGGCTTGAACTAAGATGACCATGGATCAAAGTTATGGTCTAGAACTTGAAAATGAAAAGAGAAATGAAGATTAAAGAACTTCACCTTAAAATCCTCAAACCCTAAGCTTGAAGAAAAAGGTTGAAGATGGATGAATTAGATGATTGTTACAACACAAAGGTATCTCCAAATGGTGTGTAGGTTCAAGATATGATGTTGGTTTGAATTAAAGAAGATTGGAAGGTGTTTTTAGGTGCCTTGCTCGTGAGCTTCAAAGAAAGAAAATATGCGAGCTTTTGTGTTTTGTTGCTTCATGAAAGAGAAGATGAGAATGAACAAATGAAAACTAATTCTTGAACCCTCCAAACACATGCTTGGCCGTGGGATTCACCTAGGGTGAGTCACAAAATGTGAGTCACATGGTGAATCACATAGTGAGTTATGGCCACTTTGGTTGACTAGCCTTCTAATTAGTTCAACCAAAGTGAGTCACAAAGAGAAGTTTCTAGAGAAGATTACTAGACTTAAGTCTAGAATCATCTAACTAGATCTTTATCGGAAGCTATTATCCAATGGACAAAGGTTACTGCTAGCAAAACCAGTGGTTATTGTCCAATGGATAATAAAACGTACCTAGCTTTTATTTTCAAATCAAATCTCAGATAAAGACAAATTTTAAAAACTGTTTCCGATTTCGGGTTTAGTAAGCTCCTCGGCCCCGCATTAACAATCCAAACTTTTCCAGCTCTGAAATTTTTTTATTTTTCCGGCCCCGCTTCAATCACACAGAAAGTCTAAAAATAATAATAAAATAATCAAAATAAATCAAATAATTCACATAAATCACAAAAATCATAAAAATCACATATAACTGAAAAACAAGAAATTTCGAGGTGTTACACGTAAACATGCCAGCGCCGCGACATGAGCTACTGGAGTTTTTCTTGTGATTTCTCTTCCAATGCAGGGCCTTGGCTCGCATCAATTTAGGTTCTTTTGGGCTCATCTTGTAATTGAGAAATCAACCAGTCAAATACAAATGTAATCAAACTCAATCTAATCAAAGATTGGGAAGAATTTTAGATTGATAAGAAGGAAGACCTCAACATGGATTTTACATGAAAATAGGGCTAAAGCCTTCCAACAATGCATAACAATAAGAACAAAGCAATCAATAACACGCAAAAATAGGACACAAATAACTACATTTTATAGAGTTATCAACCACTTCAATAACGCCATCGATTCCTTTAGACAAGCTAAAGCTCTCAATTTTCCTACCCACCCTTCTGTTTTAAGCTCCATAATAGCTTCCCACGTCAAAGGGAACAAAACCCAAAAAGCTTTTTTTTGTGTTTTGTGACATTGCTTCTCTTAGTAGTGAAATTAGAAGCCACATGTGTAACTCCCTTTTGGATGCTCTTACTTCTGATGGGTATTTGGATAGTGCCCACAAGGTGTTTGAGGAAATGACTCTTAGAGGTGTCAATTTGAGTACACTGGGTTTAAGGTGTTTGTGTGGAGGGTTTGCAGAGAGGGTGATTTGGAGAAAGTGTTGAGTGTGTTGGATAAAGTTAGGGAATCTAGTTCGGGGATTGTGGGTGTTCACCGGCAATTCTAGTGACAATGATGACGATAGAGCAAAATGGAGGGGGAGGAGGTGGTTGAAAAGAAGGGTCATCACACCATCACCAAATAGGGTACAATGGTAATGGACGGAGATGGATGTTGGAGGATGACGATAGAGTTTGGGTAATCGATTTTATAGATTATAGGTAGTTAAATTTAGCTCTTGATGTATTTTAAATATATCAATGACTATGACAAAAGGTGCACCATGCTCTTGATGTATGAATTAGACTTCATTTTTAAATCACACGCTACTTTGTTCGGGTCATAAAGTTAGGGACCCAAAATGGGCCAGCCTTATGCCAAAACAACGGGGATATATAAAATAACTTAAGTATTTGTTGAAAAAAAAAAAAAACTGATGTATTTATAGCTTAGCATTAGCATTAAGCAGCAGCGTTGGCAGCGCCATTTGCCATCCTCTTAAACTCTCTCGCTGTCTCAACAAAAACCCTCTTCACTCCCAATCCTCAGTGAATGCAAGTGATGAAATGAACGTCTCGTGACGATGATTCAACTGCAAAAGAGCTTGTTCTCCACCACCTCCGCCTCTTCTCCTTCCTTCGCTTTCTCCACTCCCTCTTCAGCATCTCTCTCTCTTCGCCACTTCATGGTCATTCATTTTTGCTCTCTCATTTTGTTTCACTAATTTTCTTTTCTTTTTCTTTTTTTTTTCCAACGATCATTTGCATTTAGTAATGCGAATATAAACAAAATAACAACTTTTGAAACTTCTCTTCTGTTTACAGAAAAAAAAATTACAAAATATTTGGTTTGTTTTATTTTCTTTGCTCGTTTGCATAAAATTTTAGAAAAGCAAATAGAATTAATATTGTGAAAATTCAGCTTTTTCTTTTCTTCAATACGTATTGGGTTGTGGCAATAATATATTGTGTTTTGGTTGGGAAATGGTGCTGCAGTTGCAATTCAGGGTGCTTCAGAATTCCCCAAACTCTCACTTACCACTTACAACTTTAGGCATTGGCAACAGTATCCAATGCCAAAAGTATTTCCCCCAAGTTAATTTTGGAGTAATAGCAAGCAACCATTTGAACATTGGGCCGAGCTTGCGTTTTTTCAGTGGCATTAGCCATGGTTCTAGGTGTGCTGTTGTTAGGCCCGAATTCTGTAAGTCTGTGGCATCTTTTAGTGATTTTGGTTTTCCGTATATGGGGAATGGTATTGGAAGGAGTTTGATTAGTGATGGGGTTTTTCCCAAGAGATTTTCGTCTCGCGTCCAGAAAGCGGTGGATAATAAACAAAAGAAGCGGGTAAAAGTTTTCGCCATTCATGGCAAAGATAGAGAATCTAGAGATGAAAGTTCTAGTGTCTCTGCATCTGAAGATGTTAATACAGTGACTTCGAGGAAAAGTTTGGATGAAGACAAGAAAAATCTGAAGAAGGGATCGCCGGTATCAACGCCACCTGTTGCAAGTGATAAACAGGACTCTAAAGTTACTGGCAAAAAGAAGCAGTCAAAAAGCAAGAAAAACAGCAAGCGTTCTGCCAGCAATTCTTCAGAAGAGGTTGCAGGAGCAGAAGTTTCTAGAAAATCTTCCAAAGGGAAGACATCCAGTACTAGTGAAACTAACACTACATTTATTCAGAAGAATTCAGCTGGGTCTGTTGAAGAAACACCAGATAATTATGCTTCTACAAAGCACCAGTCAAAGAAGAAAAGTGGGAACTCTAGTCAGAAAAAGCAGGTGAAATCCGTAGAGAAATTTACACACAAGCCGCTATATCCTCCCACTGGAAAGTCTGTGCTAGTTGTGGAGTCTGTTACAAAGGCGAAGGTTATTCAGGGATACCTCGGTGATATGTATGAAGTCTTGCCAAGCTATGGTCATGTAAGAGACTTGGCTGCAAGGTCTGGATCTGTGCGACCTGATGATGATTTTAGTATGGTGTGGGAGGTTCCATCGCCTGCCTGGACTCATCTGAAGAGCATCAAGGTTGCACTGAGCGGGTACATTCTCTCATCCCTCTCATCCACTTGCTCTTGTTTTCCGTAGCACTGGTTGGTTATACTAGTATAATTGTGTGCGTGTAAATATATATATATATATATATATATATATATATATATATATATATATATATATATAGAGCGTATCTAGTGAGAAGAGTGTTTATTGTAAGAGTTGAGAAGAGTGAAGCTTGACTATTAGATCTTACATGAATGATCAAGATTAGAACATAAATGCATGTGACTTTTTAAGTGATCCATGATCTTTAAGTAATTTTTAATCTTGATCATCCATGTATAGTTGTATGGTCAAGATTTATTCTTCTCATCCTCTCACAATAAAAACTCTCCTCACTGTATATAATCTTGGTGGCTGTCGAATATGATGTTATTAGAGTAATGGAGATGTTCATGATTACTTGGATTGGATTGTTTCCATTCCATTTCCATGTTGTCTTTATGCATAAGTGGCTGACAACCTGTCTCTTTCTTAATTCATTTTACCTTGTTCCTCAGAGCAGAAAACCTTATTCTTGCATCAGATCCTGATCGTGAAGGAGAGGCTATCGCTTGGCACGTTATTGAGATGTTACAACAACAGGGTGCTCTGCACGATAATATTTCTGTAGCAAGGGTTGTCTTTCATGAAATAACTGAACAGTCTATAAAAGGTGCTCTGCAAGCACCACGAGAGATTGATGTGAATTTGGTTCATGCTTACCTTGCACGACGGGCTCTTGATTATCTGATTGGGTTTAACATTTCACCATTACTATGGAGGAAGTTACCAGGTTGCCAATCAGCCGGAAGAGTTCAATCCGCTGCACTTTCTCTTATATGTGATAGAGAAATGGAAATTGATGAATTTAAACCAAAGGAGTATTGGACTGCAGCGGTCCAATTGAAAAAAAAAGAGCTGGGATCAAACAAGGACCTTACTTTTTCTGCTCACTTAACCCATTTTGATTCAAAAAAGTTGAATCAATTTTCAATTACTTCTGACACAGAGGCAATGGATATTGAAAACAAAATAAACTCAGCAGATTTTCTGGTCATTAGGTTGAAAAGAAACAAAGTTCGAAGAAATCCTCCAACACCTTATATAACGTCAACACTTCAGCAAGATGCTGCAAACAAATTGCATTTCACAGCAAGTCACACAATGAAGGTACAAGAATTTTTATTTATTCCTACCCTATTTCCCTACTTGACATAACTTCGGCTGAAATGAATAAAATTCGTTTTTCCCGTGGAATTAATTTTTAATTTTTAATTTTAAATTTTAAATTTTCTAGTATTAATTTTATCATTAATTTCTATTGCCTTATGAATGCAGCTTGCTCAGAAACTCTATGAGGGAGTCGAACTGTCTGATGGTAAAGCAGTGGGTCTGATAACATACATTAGAACTGATGGACTCCATGTAGGTATCACTTTGGTTGCATGAATATGGTGAAATGCTGTGAACTACTCTAGATGCATTGTATATCAATATATCATTAATTGTCCATAAAAGCCGACCATGCCATCTCAGAATATCCTTTTTCCCTCCCCTTTTGTGTTGTATTTCCCCCCATTTAATCTTGTATTCTTGTTTAGCTACTTCTAGAAGCTGCTTATCAAGGGAAGATGGGCATGTTGGTGTGCAAGAGTATTAAATATTTCCAAGCTGGGCTGAAGTGTGAAATATATAGACAATTGTTTTTAATAAAGTTCAATGTAAACTTAACTTTACATAGTTATATCGTTGACAAGAGTAGGCTAGATCTTCCTAGAAAAGTCTATATTTGGAACCCTTTAGCTTTTTATAAGGATTTGGAATCAATAATTGAATAAGTTAATATTGCTTTTTAGTAACAATAATGTCATGAATCTTGGCTGTTTAAATGTGATCACTAAGCTCCCCTCATACTTCCTATACTAGATCACAATTTTTTTTTTAACTTGTGGGTTTGCACATGTGGATTACATATTAGAGTTTCTTTCTGTCAGTCCAATAATTTTGTCTGCAGATGATCATTTCAATTTCTAACACTTTGCTTTGAATTTTCTTTCTTAGATTTCTGATGAAGCTGTTGCTAATATACGCTCCCTGATCATTGCAAGGTGACGTGCACATCTCCATACATATTTCCGCATTTGCTTGCTTTCAGAGTTTCATTGCTACTGATTACGACCATAGTAGTAGCAATTTTGTTCATAATGATTCTTCACATATTTATTGCATAAAAGGTACATTTTGCCAACAGACATGCAGGTAGGGTTTCAAACCTTCCAGTTACAATGATGTTAGTGTTTGACATGCTATGTAGTCTTCAAAATATCTTGATAGAAGAATTTTTATTAGAAAGGAAGGAAAGAAGGTTTTGTGGGAATAGGATAGGTATGCTCTTAAAAGTACAACAAAGCTATAGGAAATAATGGAAAAGAGTAATCAGCATCATTGACAGAGTGAAGCTCTCCAATCCCACGGTATAGCAGAAATAGACAAATGTCTGAAGACAATTAGCTAAACGCCAGAAAGAGGCAAGGAACACAGCTTTATCCCTACTAAGAGTCTGTGACAAAATTTATCCTTGACAGTTCTAGATACCAAACTAACCTTTTCTTTTTTAAAATATTTTTTGTTCATTGGTGTGTGTTACACAGTGGGAGGTAGCCTTCTCCCATTGCTAACCCCCTATCTCCCTGGTGAAGGTGGAATATAATCCTAATTCCGAGGTCCTTGAAGTCTTTTCAAAGGGCTTTACAAGCTGAGCTAGTTGACATCTCGTCAAGACACCAAATAACTGCAAACACTGCACAACGCCAAAGTATGTTGCCTTCCTTGCTTCTCCCGAAACCCCTGAAATTAGTTAGCAAAAGAGTTCCAAAGTAGCTGGAAAACCTAAATTTAACCAAAAACACCAAAGAGTTTGGTTAAAGATATTTTAGCAGTGGGGCAGTGAAGAAATAAGTGATCTTTCCTAAGATATCGTTGTACTCTCCAAATTTGCACTTATCACTTGTTCTGCGGGTCAGCTATATTGAGAATCTGGGTTGATCCTCGAATCGTAAGATTTATAACTTTTTAAAGAAAGTTTCTGGGGTGGGGGTGGGGGTGGGAGGGGGAATGACTTCTTAAAAGTACAGTTATTATAGGCTTCATAAACTTCAAATGCTACAGTTTTACCCTCCTGGAAGAAAATGAAAATTAAACATTATTATTGGCAATGAAAGAATATGGTTTGGGGAAAGAAAGTGTAGTTCAGTTTTATCTACATGCAAGGCATTTAGTGCTAGTTGGTACTTTTTCTCATTGCAACTAGCAACTTTGTCTGAGGTTGCATTATTATTTTTAAATTTGAATGCTTATTGTATGTGGTTTAAGCAAGTTTTGATTGTTTTTTTATGTACATGAACAAGAATTTACTGTATGCAGGTATGGACAAGATTTTGCCTCACAAAGTGCACCAAAGTATTTTAAAAAGGTGAAAAATGCACAAGAGGCCCATGAAGCCATTAGACCAACCGACATACGCAAGTTACCATGTAATATGATGTGTGCTTCTTTCATAAATAATAAATAATTTACTTTAATGCTGAACCAAGGGTGACAGCTAATAGTAGAAATTCTTGATGGCTTGTCAGCAATGCTTGTTGGGGTACTAGATGAAGAATCCTTGAAGCTATACACACTGATTTGGTCACGAACAGTTTCATGTCAGATGGAACCAGCTATCTTTGAGCAGGTTATACTACTGAATTTCCTTCAACATAAAGTATATAGACCTTGAAAGTATATTTTAAGCTAGCTGCTTTTTGCTAGTTTGTGCGCGGATGATTGGCTGTAGATTAATTTAGAATTCAAAATGCTGCCACCTTTTTGTTATAAACTATTGAGTGTGACAGTATCTTCTATAGTATATAGATACTTAGGTAGCGACTGCAAGTGATCTAGGTTGCTGGATTGCCAGTATAGCTGCCTGGGCTTGTTTGATAGTATATGTGGTTGACTTTGTGGTTTGTTGGGTTGCAACTCAGTTTTGGCTAAAGCCTTATTCAGGTGATGTTTCTCCATATTTTTTGATGGGGAGGGTAGTAGCTTAGCGTTCCCTTTTGATTCAGCTTTCTCATGTATCCTATTCCGGGTTCCTTTGGTCAGTGGTTTTTAAGCATGTTCTTAAAAATTGGTAATTATCCACTTTCCATCTTGCTTTCTCTCATCTTTATAGCAGATAGTCAGATAGGATCTGTTTGCTCTGTTGTATGGATCTTGGTTTGCTAGAATGAAGAAGTTGTTCATAGTAATTCATTTTGCCTAATTATCTTTCCAGGTCAACTAATGGTAGATCTTGTGTCTGTATTCTAGAGAAAGATCATTAACATATTCTTTGATTCTTGAAATCACTCTGCGTTCATATAAAGTTTATCTGCTTCAATCTGATATTGTTATTTTAAGCAGATATGTTCCCTAACTTCTTTTTGATTTCAGATACAACTTGATATTGGAAATGCTGATGAGTCTATTATGTTACGATCTGCCAGCTCAAGGGTTGACTTTCTTGGATACCGGGCAGTTTTTACGGTATAGTTAGTTCCAGCAGATAAGTATCTTGTGAAGTGATTTTACCTAGCCTTTTGATGGTTTGTAATCATTCATATACCAGTTGCTAGTGCCTAACAAATAATAATAACTTTTATTTGTTTATTATTTATCATTATTATTGTTATTTTCTATCAAATATATTATTGTTATTGTTAATAATAGTATTATTTTGAGTTTAAGTACCAGTTAGTAGCAAGTGGAAAAATCTATTACAGTTAGATTTCAAATTCAAGGCTTTTGTATAAAAATAGATTTTCAAAGTTCTGCCATTTGCTTTAAAGTAAATGTTTGGTATCTATAATCAAGTCACCTTGAACAAGATCCCATAAATTGGAGCTTAAAACGTTTTGGACAGATTTTCCATCTTGTTTGCTATATGTGTGCAGAGGTTACTCCAGAGTTTTACATCCCAAAAGAAATATATATTAAAGTACGTATATGCATGTGTTCTATTGTGTGCATTGCTTGATAAAAGTTTATTCTTAACTTGTAAACCAAATGGACAATGCAACTAAGACTTTAGGGATTTAATGTAGTTTGCATTTGAATTCAAATTGCATTTGATCCTTTCTATATTATTATGAGAGTTTGTGACGCATATTTATTTCAGGATATTTCTTGTTTCAATTTTATATTTGTTTAGTACCACCAACTCTCCTAAAAGTTTAAGCTGTTAGGTGGAGATGAAGGCCCAGGAATGGTTTTGTATCTTTATCAATTTCTGCCGTGTTAGAGAATGTCCACATGTACCTTTATATGACTAGGACACTAAACCTGATGTGTTTCCCAACTTATGTGTAGTATCTTTTCCCCTTCTAGGACATTGATACTGAAGCCGTTCAAGATAAAGAAAATGATGGATCCAATTGTGATCAAGCTTTTGGGGTTCTAAATTCCTTGAAGGTAACATTTCTAGAAATTTGATTTTTTTGTTTATGCTATTGAAAATAATTTCATGTCTTCTCCATTTATATGGCAGTCTGTGCCCTTTCAGTTTATTTAGATAGGATGCTGTTATTGGCTTTCTAGTGGTGCTTTGCCATAGGTTTCTCAAAAGGGTGGCCTTTGGCAGATATATAGATAGACCGACAAGGGCCAACTCAAGGACCAACTCTCTTAAAGCTTATGCTGTTAGGTATAAGCTCAAGAATAGTTTTATATCTCTAACATGCCCTCTCACGCAAAAGCTCTTTGGGCTTGAAGCGTGGACCATGCATAGGCTCATTTTACCTTGTGCTGATATTCATTTTCATTTAGAAGAATCAGGCGGCAATGATTGAACTCTTGACCACTTATTCCATGGAGGGACTTTGATACCATGTCAAGGATCAACTTTCCTAAAACCCTAAACTATTAGGTGGAGGCTCAAGAATGCTTTTATATTTCTAACAATAGCCTTTTCCCTTTGCTAATTGTTCTCACCTTGCCTTAGGCTAGATTCACTATGTCTCTGTTTTGTTTTATCAATTTGTGAATTCCATTTATGATGCTGAAAATTGTACAACTCAACAGGATATGGACATATGCCATTTGCAGAAAGAGACTAATTCCTGATTGTTTTCTTTTTGACATAATTACTCTTGATTTATGCCTGAGCGTTTGTTAATGCCATCAACTATGCAACATATTACCCTTCATTGACTTTTATTTTGTAGCCAGGGGATCCATTACTTCTTGTTCAAACAGAACTTAATCAGCACCAGACACAACCACCACCACGTTACAGTGAAGCATCGTTGGTAAAGTTATCATGTTTCTTTCATTAAGATTAAAGGAGTACTATAGACCATAAGTATGGTGCTTTCAGCTGATACAACTCTCATTGCATGTAGAAGTAATGCCTAATAGTTGAAAATCTTAACAATCGGTTCTGTGAATAGAGATTGGTTTTTACCATTCATGGAAATGTGTCTTAATCTTAATACAGCCTTTGAACAGTGCTGTTGTTAGGTTTAGAAATGTAGATTTTTATGTTACCTTAATGTGTTTAGGTCAATTTGAAATAATGTGTAAGTTAACAAATTTTCAATTTACTGATTCGTAGTATAATTTCTGTATTTTTTTGTGTTTCAACAAATGCACAAGTCTTTTGTCAATCATTGCAGCAATTGGATAGCATGCAACGTTATGAAAAGACCATTGTTGCTATCATGCTCTTGAATTATTTATATTCTTGGCATCTCTGTTATTACAATGTTTGCTTGTGAAAGACATTATTCTAATTCTTCCATTAGCTGAATAATCTTAGCTGATGAGCTTTACCCATTGCGTTTAGTTGAAGTAATACCTAGTTTAGTTCAATGAGCTAGGGAACTTTATCTTCTAACATTTACTTTTTGCTGCCTTGTATTTTTTTTTCTTTTCTTCTAATAATGTTGTTCTTTTATGATATCTCAAAAAACTTCTGAAACTTGAATCTATTAATCCATTTCATGATAGTAAATTTTGAAGAATGCAACTCAGAAATAAATGCCTTATACCTGCCTTTTTATTAACTATTTTCTTCTTTTTAAGCATGACATACCATTTTAAGCTTATTTCTCTTATGGTTGGCTGTTAACTATTAACACTTTCTCAAACTTTATAATCTATGTGGTCGGCTGGTGCACTGACACAGGTTATATTTAGAGTTTTGTTACAATGGACTTGGGCTCACGGTGAACCCTATATATGGCAATATATTCATAGATTGAGTTTTTTAATATGTACATATTTATAATTTTAAATTATCTAAAATAAGTAGATATTTTACCATGTATAGAATTCACCATGAACCAAAGTTCATTATAACACATAATTTGTGATGGCAAGGAGAAGGGTAGAGAGCTTTCATTTCTTTTGCAATTTGTCTCTTGTTTTCTCTTTTTGGGATTTCTCTTATGATATTGCATATTATAGGTTAAGAAGCTTGAGGAGCTTGGGATTGGTAGACCTTCGACATATGCAACCACGTTGAAAGTCTTACAGGTATTTGACTTGTGGAACAGTTTAATGTTATAACCATACCATATCTTATTTATCTTGTATCATATTAAGCCTAAAAATTTAAATTACAAGTTGTGATTTACTAAGATCTTTATATAAGTTGTTCAGGGTTTTGATTGAGCTAAAGTGTTTTCAAGTACTAAGTCACTTAGGCTTTGTTCAGCCCCTCTGCTCCTTTTTTACAATGCACTGGATCAGAAAACTGGTAGGGCCTTTTTCTGAAACGAGATCAAGGGTGACGTACTTGGTGTTGCAGTGGAGAGGGGGTAATGTACTTGCAAGGCACTTCGGAGTTGAAGTTAAGAGTTTGCACTAGGAGGCTAGTGTATGAGGGATGAGATATATACTAGAGTGGCTAAACCCCTTATTTATAGTGTGTGGGATTGCTAACATGGGGAGCAATCCTCTAGAGATTCAGTTTTCTTATAGGTAGGAATATTGGAGATCATTTGGGAATTTTATCCCTCTGTCATCATTTATTGTGAGATTCCATTACAGCCCTAAACTCCCTTCTAGAAGGTGGGCTTATTGATGATTGGGCTGGTGTGAACCTTAGTGGGCCTCAGATATCACCTGGCTTGAGTCACGGCCTAGTGGGCCAGGATCCGGGAATCCGGAATCCAGTCCAGAACAGGGCTCAATTGATAAGTCTATCTCATCCTATTAGCAGTTCCCATGATAGGTAGTATGTGAACGTAATAAGATCTAACAATTGCATGTTCTTTCATGTCATCTGATTCACAATCATTGTTGGCTTCTCATTGCATGATCTATTGAAACTGTATAATCAAAGTAGTGTTGCTTTAGGTCTTGGGCCATTTTAGGTAGCTTAAGAAGCTCGTGAACCTTAAGGACCGATTGAGCAAAGCTTGAAGCGTAGTTTCTATGTTAACCTGAAATTAATAATTTCTCATTCAATATGCATAACAAAACACATTGGTTTTACTGCTTCATGAAATTTAAGTGTCAGATTAAAGGAGAAGTTAAAAGAGAAGTGCCCTGGACATAAGAGAAACCTTCAAGAAATAAGAAGCCAATCCTCATGCTGAAACCATAAGTAAATATTAATCAATCAACTCTTACATATCTTGGTTTGTGACTTCTGATTTTGTCTTTGTTGAGCTTGTGATACAGTGATAGTTCTCCATTGAAACAATTAATAAATTTCCAATTAGAATTGAGAATCTGGCCTCGTCTATGCAAAAACTTACTTATTTTTTTTATTCTTCTCCCTCTCAAACTAGATTTAATGGCTTTGATACTTGTGGTATTCTAGAAAGCACGGACACGACATGGGACATGGATACACCACGCCACATTTCAAAAAATATAGGACACGACACGGCTAAGACACGTTATATAATAAAACATAAAATAAATGTGTTATAATCATGACAAAACGTATCCTTAACATAAAAATTCAAATCCTTAACATAAAGTTTGATTAGTATAGTATAATAAAAACTTTTTGTATGTCACGTACAAATATGTAAGTCATTAATGATTTATTTATTTAATGACTCTTATGCTTATACGTGACGAAGTATTTCATTAATCAATTGACTAAAATTAAACCAAAAATTAATTGTAATAATTAGAGTAATTTAAGAATTAAATTAAAATATTTAAAAATTTAAGATAATTATTTATAACTGAATAAAAATTTAAGATTGATGAATACTATTTTTCAAAAAATTTAATGTGATAGCTTGTGCACTGTGTGAGGAAATTCCAAATTCGTATATTACTCCCTGCATTGAGTAGGATTTATTTATTTATCTATTTAGGATTACCTTTTCCTTTTCCTTTTTGTAATTTTCCCCTTCAATTTTCTCTCACTTCACCGCACTTTCTTTCTCGTTGTTTTCTCGCTGTCCCTTGGAACCAAACAGTTCCTGCAACTTTCACTCTCTCTCTCTCTCTCTCTCTCACTGTCTCTTTCTTTCTCTGTCATACACAAACAGAGACAAAGCCCACACACGCACACTCACTCATTCCCTACCTTCGCACCAAAGCTTTCTTCTTTCCCCCCATAACATGAGCAGAGTGCAAAGCTCCACACCCCATTTCCGGCCGTGTCAGTGGGCCATTGTGGGTCGAGTCCGAGCCGTGTCGGGCCGTGTCCGAGCCATGTCGAAGCGCAGTGAAACACGAAAACTGAGAAAATGGGGCCAGACACTGTACGGACATGTGTCCGGCCGTGTCGTCGGCGCTCTGGTGTCGGAAACGTGTCCGACACCGGTATGGAAAGCATTTTGCCGTGTCCGTGCTTCCTTGGTGGTATTCTCTTATTGCTGTTGTTTGTGTATTTCTATTTGTTTACTGCATCTTGCATGGAAATTTTATGGATGTGCATGTGTTCGCTTTAAAATATCAGTTTGAAAGAATTCTGAGCCCTCAATTGTTTGTTGCCTCAGGATAGAAACTATGTGACAGTAAAAAATCATGTTCTTTCCCCAGAATTTCGTGGTCGCATGGTAAGCTTTGGACTTTTTAAGTTTTGAATTTATTTTGTATGAAAATGCTAGTTATATTGTTGTACTATTTAAATAATATGCCCGCCCCCCCAAAGAAGAGTTCAAATAATGTCATTCTTGCTCTTGGCAGCATGAGGTTTTAGAGTCAAATGATTTATATTTTCTTAAGTCATACAAAATTTGAAACGGAAAAGGCATATTTATCCCATTCCCGCATACCTCAGGAGTAGAAGAGATTTGAAGGGCATTGGAATAAAAGGCTCATTGATGAGAGATTATTGCTCAACTAGAATAAGGAGAACTACACTAATAATTTTGTAAGTTGTTCAGATTTGCATATGATGCAAAATTCACCCTTGTTTTCTATTTTTAAGTCCACCACATGTGAACCGGTCACTTCATTGGTTATTCACTCAAAAAAATCTGATGAGCGGTTGAACCGCAAAAAACTAGTAAAAAACCAAGAAAACTGGTAAAAGCCAGTGAACCTTCTGGTTGAACTCACCAATTTTTAATTTAAAATTTTTTATTTTTTTTTTGAAAAAAAGAAAAAGGAAAATCTTATATGGCTATAATATTAACGGTTTAATCACCGGTTATACCGATTGAACTATAAACCACTCACTTCACCGGTTCATTCGGCTTTAAAAACATTGGTTGAGGTCTACTTTTACCTATTAGCATCCACCGCATGTTAGATATTTTCTATTTTTAATGAAAGACCTCCAATATTTAAGAATAAAAAATGATTTTGGAGAGAAACACAAACTGAGGATAAGTGACGTAAAAGAAGAGGGCTGCTGCCAAAGGATAGGGCAGCAGCTCCTCATTAGAAAAACATCCAAAAAGAAGAGACCAAAGCACCACTAAGGTGAGCGTACACCACCAAACGACCAAATATTTTACTCTCTAGATATTAAGATGATTGAATATACACTTTGAATTACGGTAAACAAAAGAAGCATAACTGCAGCAATCCTAGATGTTATTTTTTAAGGACGGTTAAAGTTTCCTTCCATTTCCTTGAAATTTCCCCGCTGTAAACAAAAGAAACTAAGCAAAACAAAACCAAACCAAAATAGCTTATTCTATATCTAAAATGACTTTTTTCAATAACCTTTTCTCTCTCTTCTCTCTTTCAATCACAAAGTGTTATTGAAAAAGTGATTTTTGGATAAAATGGGCTATTTTGATTTGGTTTTGTTTTGTTTAGTTTCTTTTGTTTACAGTCGGAAATTTCAAGGAAA
This sequence comes from Ormosia emarginata, assembly GCA_029884605.1. Taxonomy (NCBI): domain Eukaryota; kingdom Viridiplantae; phylum Streptophyta; class Magnoliopsida; order Fabales; family Fabaceae; genus Ormosia; species Ormosia emarginata. The sequence goes on along the minus strand of JAQQTP010000074.1, from coordinate 15,238,340 downwards.
TGGAGGGAAACTTCAATAGTCCTTGGGAAATAGCATCTACGATTGCTGCAGTTATGCTTCTTTTGTTTATTGTGATTCAGAACATATTTTTAATGATCTCAATATTTAGAGTGAAATATTTGGTCATTTGGTGTTGTTCTCTATTGCCTTTGTAGTGCTTTGGTATCTTCTTTTTGGGTATTTTTCTAATGGGGAGCTGCTGCGTCTATCCTTTGGCTGCAACCCTCTTCTTTCAAGTCACTTATCCTTAATTTGTGTTTCTGTCCGAAATCATTTTTTGATTCTTAAATACTGGAGACCTTTCATTAAAAATAGAAGATATGTCTTAGAATAGCTTGCTAGGCCTTTCATTAAAAATAGAAGATATCTTAAAATAACATGCGAATAGCATGCAATGGATGCTAACAGGTAAAAGTAGACCTCAAAATAAAATATACCTCAAAACAAAACATGCGGGGTGGACTTAAAAAAATAGAAAACCAGGGTGAATTTTGAAAAATATGCAGATCTTAACTACTTAAACAATTATTAGTGCAGGCTGCCTTATTCTAATTGAGCAATAATCTCTCATTAGTGAGCCTTTTATTTTCAATGCCCTTCAAATCTCTTCTACCCCTGAGATATAGGGGGAATGGGATAAATGTGCCTTTTCTGTTTCAAATTTTGTTTGTCTTAATTCATGCTAGGCATGTCCATTGTCAATTATCTTTTTGCTTTGTAGAAGTGTGAGATGAGCGGGGATTTATGGTGAGTATTTATGCCTTTTTTTTTTTGTAATGTTTAGGTTTCAGCTTTTCTGTCTCATCATTTTTCAGAGGTCACAGACTACAGTTTCACTGCCGATATGGAAACTGAGGTATCTTAGCTGTTTGCAACTTATAGCAAGTGAGCCACTACTATGATTGTGTCCCCTCCCCACCTGATGTCTCCAATGTATTTTAAAGCTAGGAAGATAAAACTACTATTGTAATTTTGGCACACAATCTCCTTTACTATTTTATTTTCTTGTTTTTTTTAAACAAATTTATTGACTCCTTTTCCCTTGCTATTTTTTGTTTGATTCTTTTGTCTACTATCCAAGCTAGTTGGTTGTTGTTATTCACCTACTATTTCGTATTGTTTATTTAATGTCTCATTCTTGATTCAGCTTGATAATGTTTCTGCTGGATTAACCGAATGGAAAGGCCTCCTTAGAGATTATTGGACACGGTTTAAATCATATTGTGAGCATACTACTAATGTTCATATTCACCAGGTATGACTTATACCTTTGCTCAAGGCTTGATATTTGGGGGTCTGAAGTTCTCATTTTCTTGATATGCTCTCTTGGCACTGTTTTTCAACGCACTTTGTATGTTTACATATCCAGTTAGTGACTATGATAGCTTGGAAAATAATGCTACTGCAGCAGTGTTATTTTAGTTTATCTACTCATAAAATGGTTCTTATACTTGCAGGTTGAGAAGATGTTGGAAAAAAAATTTGGGGATTATTTATTTACTTCTCTCCCAGACCAGAGTCGGTTGTGTCCAAGGTAAGTTATGCTTCGTTATCGGTGGAATTAGTTAATACCAATGCAATGTTGCAGATTTGTAGGCCACATAAGGCTATTTCCCCTTTATATGTGGGTTATGTATGGTGTGAGCTCAAAATCAGTTCTCCATTTGTTCTTACATTGTTCTATAGCTGTTTCTTTATGGAATTCTTTGTTTGGCATTTTTGGAGGGTGTTGGGTTTGCCCTAGGTCCTTGGACCAGTTTCTGTTGACTACCTTTACCTTAATTGGTTTTGGGAGAAGGAAAGAAGCCTAATTCTTGTGGCAATGTGCTATCTATGCCACACGTTGGGGTATATGGTTGGAGCATAATTCAAACATGTTTAAGGAGATTTCTTTGGATAAGCAGCTCCTTTGGGATAAGATTAGGCATTTGGCTTCTACTTGGTGTAAAGCCCATGGTCTTTTTCACAGGGTTTCTCTCACAGAAATGTTGAGAGATTGGGTAGCTTTGCTTAATTAATGTTTTCTTTGTTCTCTTTGTTTGTCCTCTTTTTTTTTCTTTTATTCTGTAAGGAGAATCTTATCCTCCTAACTCTTTGTAATATTCTTCTCTTTGTCTTAATGAATTTCTTCTATATATATGTTAGCCTTAATTAACTTTTAGTCCCTGTAAATATACCTGTTTCTGATTTTGGTCCCTATTGGATGGCGGTCTTTGTGGATGGTGTTCCCACAATTTTTAGTGTAGATATTGTTTTTAGTGTTCTATTAATTTGTTCAACTCGTCAGCGACCTCTGCTTTTGTTTCTGTGGCTGGAACTCTTGTCCAAAGCTATTTGGATAGTGGGTTCACCTGCTCTGTTTGATGACGTCCGTTACGCTCTCTGTTTGGCCGGAACTCTACCTCCAGCAGTCCTGTTTTGACTCTCACAATGTCAACTGAAGGTGAGGTTTCCAGTGCCACTTAATCAATGGATGATGCACGATCCCAAACTCTTGGTGAATTGTAGAACATTCAATTTGCGTATAGGTTGAACGGGAAAAATTACCTTAAGTGGTCACAACTTGTTCGCACCATACTGAAAGGAAAAGGGTAGCTAAGTCATCTCATGGGCACTGGACCTAAGCCAAGTGATCCCAAGTTTGAAGCATGTGATGAAGAAGACTCGATGATTATGGCATGGTTGTGGAATTCAATGACTCTGGATAATAGTGATACCTGCATGTTTTTGAACACTGCGAACGATATATAAACCACCTAAGGAAGATTTCCTGCTTGACTTGTCCTGTGCGGAGGTAGAATTCAGAGCTATGGCTCAAGGTGTGTGTGAGCTACTATGGTTAAAGATTATTCTTGAAGATCTGAAGATCAAGTAGGATGGTCCGATGAGACTTTATTGTGATAACAGGTCTTCAATCAATGAAGCTCATAATCCGATATAGCATGATCGAACAAAGCATATTGAGGTTGACAGACATTTTACAATAACAACAACAACCAAGCCTTTTTCCACTTGGTGAGGTTGGCTACATGGATCAAATGACGCTATTGTACCCTATCATAAACCAAGTCTTCAGAAAATTCATATAAATCTAAATCTTTTATAATCGTTTCACGTATAGCCTTTCTTAGTCTCACTCTATCTCAGCTATTGGGCTATCCTCCACATGATTTACTTTTCTTACAGGGGCTTCTAAGGGTCTTTTCTTTACATGTCTAAACCACCTAAGGCGAGATTCTCCTATCTTTTCCACAATAGGTGCTATCCCTACTTTCTCTCTAATATATTCATTCCTAATCCTATCTTGTTTTGTATGGCCACACATCCAACGCAACATCCTCATCTTAGCGACACTGATCTTATGCTCTTACTGACTTTTTACCGCCTAACATTCAATACCATACAACATCGCAAGTCTTATAGCTGTGCGGTAAAATTTACCCTTAAGCTTGAGAGGTACTTTTCTATCACAAATAACTTCTGAAACACTCCTCCATTTCATCCATCCAGCTTGAATCCCATGGTTTACATCTCTCTCTATCTTTTCGTCATTTTGTATGATAGATCTAAGATACCTAAACCATGTGACTTGTGGTATGGTATGGTCTCCAATTTTCACCGCTAAGTTAGTATTAGCACGCTTTTTATTGAACTTGCATTCCATATTCTCTGTCGTACTCCTGCTTAGATGGAAGTCATGTTCTTCCAAAGCTCGTCTCCATAGCTCTAGCTTCCCATTTGTTTCCTCTTTCGACTCTCCAACCAAAACTATATCATTTGCAAAAAACATGCATTTTGGCACCGGCTCTTGGATATGCGCAGTTAGCACATCCAAGACCAAGGTAAATAGATAAGGACTCAAAGTTGACCCTTGGTGCAGTCTTATAGTTATAGGGAAATCTTTTGTGATCCCACCCTGTGTTCTCACACTAGTTTTAGCCCCATCATACATATCTTGGATTGCTCGAATATAAGCGATATAAACTCCTTTCTTCTCCAGAGCCTTCCACAAGACCTCTCTCGGTACCCTATCATAGGCTTTTTCCAGATCAATGAAAACTATGTGTAGGTCTTTTTGCTTCCTCTGATACCTCTAATCAATTTTCGAGAAGATAATTTGCTTCCATGGTTGACCTCCCAGGCATAAAAACCAAATTGATTCTCTGAAATATGAGTCTCATGTTTTAATCTCCGTTCAATTATTCTTTCTCACAACTTCATGGTATGATTTATGAGCTTAATCCCTCTGTAATTTGCATAATTTTGTATATCTCCCTTGTTCTTATAAATATGGATTAAAGTGCTTCTCCTCCATTCATTTGGCATTTTCTTAGACCTCATTATTTCATTAAACAACTTTGTGAGCCAGCTTATACCTTTCTCTCCTATGCACTTCCATACCTCAATAGGTATATTATCCGGTCCGACCGCTTTTCCATTATCCATCCTCTTCAATGCTTATTTTACCTCAAACTCTCGAATTCTAGAGAGAGGTTTAATTTGTACGCCCTATGTATCTACACAAGGTCAGCTTGCTGATGTACTTACAAAAGAGTTGAATAGTCCAGCATTTTAGACGATTGTATCCAAGCTGGGAATGGAGAATGCATATTCACTAGCTTGAGGGGGAGTGTTGGACGGTGGTCTCTGTGGATGGTGTTCCCACAGTTTTTAGTGTAGATATTGTTTTTAGTGTTCTATTAATTTGTTACTTATTTTTTAGGAACTAGTTTTTAATGAACAGCAGCTGCCTCTATATATAATCTTCATTGTAAACATTTTGTTAGAGATGAGCAAATAATATACAGTGTTCATATTCTTCAAATTCTAAGAGTCCCTATAAAAATTTTTACCCCATTTTGGTCCTTTTTAAATTTTGCGATAAGTGAAATTAGTCCTGCCGTACACTCCTTTTAAGGACTAATTTCACCTATCTCAAAATTTAAAGAGACCAAAATGAGGTAACAAATTTTATAGGGACCAAAACTAGAAATGGGTATATGTAAGGGACTAAAAAGTTAATTAAACCTATATGTCATTATTCATTTGTAACTTTATACAGTATTTGCAAAGTGCAAATGATTCCTCTATTGAAGATTTGTGCTTTCTTTACTCTCTCAAATTTGTGTAGACAAACTAAATCATTTTCCTTTATATTATTTTCATGTTTAATGATTATATAATTTTTTTGGACAACTTAATGAAATTGTTAGATATAAAATCGTTCATGAATTTTTACCTAACAACTTATGCTTTTGGGAGAGTTGGTCATTGACATTGTACCAGAGGCTCTATGACCAAGTAGTTAAGAGTTTATTTCTTGCTATGCCCATTCTTCTAAATAAAGTTGAATATTAATGCAAGGTAAAATTGGCTCGTGCATTGTCCACGCTTTAAGCCCAAGAGCTTTTGCGTGAAGGGTTGTGTTAGATATTAAATCATTCATGAACCATTACCTAACAACTTAAGTTTTTGGGATAGTTGGTTGTTGACAGAAATGACAATTTTTTAAGACAGGAGTGCCTAATTTATATTATGAGTGGTAGATGTTATTTTGTTTTAATATCTTTTGATTGCTTTCAAGTTATTTGAGAGATGTTGTTTAGGGTGTTAAACTAGTGGGTCAGATGGGTTATGGATTGGATTGTAAATTTTTAGGATACATAAAATGTTACCAAAACATGTAGTCTCGCCTACTCTTTAAGTTGTTTGGGCCTTTGAAACCAGTTGGCCTTGGAGCATGAGAAGTGGCAGTAAAGCAAGTTATAACAAGTCTTAGATGTTTTGACAAGAATGTTGGTGGAAAACATGTGGAGACACGCAGTTGTGATACAATTGGTGGTAATTTTTTTGGCCTTGATACTGTTGGGCTGGATTGTAGATTTCACATTTCATGGTGCAGGCCATGGGATGTTCGTTGAATTTATGGAGGATGCTTGGCATTCAGTAGGCACTTGCGACAGTATGATTTCCACATTAGATATTGGGATTGAATGGTAATATATATAGCATGTAGAGTTTACCACTAGAATAACTTGGATAGCCATTTTGGGCCATATCTATTCTTCAAGTTGTCCTGGGCTATAGATGGGATAGTGGCATGACATGTTTAGCAGTGGACTTGGACATAAAGCCTCATCTTGTGCCCCTCATGATGTTGTATTTAATTCTGCCCCACTATTTTAGTAGAAGAGATGATAACTTGATAAGTGTGCGATTGCATACCTTTAGTTTACTGTCGAAGCATGAAAGTGGTTAAGAATTTAAGTACTTTTTGGTTATGTAGTTATGTTGATTTTCTATCCTCCATACCTGTTTTGGGAAAATCCACTGAATGTACATCCTTTCATTGTAAAATGGTATTTGACAACCCTGAGGAATATAAACCATATGAACTTGTCTTGGAATTATGTCATTATACTGGGCTAAATTACTGTGATTATGCTGATTTAGATGTTTGTAAAAAATGACATACTGATTACATTCATCATATGCTGCCTGATTTGTTTGTCAGATATTGTCTTGATATCTTTTGATTGAACTTGTTTCAGTTGTATGGAAGGCACGCTGATTTTCAAAGTAAGTAGATTTGGTGCTGGCTACTTTATAGGCTGTGATCAACATCCGAGGTGCAAGTGAGTATTTTACTGCATATTTAATTTGTAGGTTCTATATTCCAACTTCTAACTGATACGTGATTTATTCAATGTTGTATATGTTGTATGCTACTTTACACATTTGGAAGAGTGGTGAATTATAATATTATGCTCTACTCGATGTGAGGAAATCATATGATTTCAGTCCATTTTGATTCGTACAATAGAAATAAATAACGAAGCAAAAATGTGTGGCATTCCAAAGATATTTTATGTATGTACTGCAAAAGGATATTTGCTGATACAAGTAGGCATCATGGTCATACATAAATCCACCCAAAAAAAACACGAAGAAAAAAATGGCTGAAACAATGCATGTGAATCCACATTTTATCTAGTATTACAAGTCAAGAATGTTCCTATTGGTGTGCTGAAGATTTTGTAACTGTCGTTGCCTGATGTGCTATTCCCTTCAACCTGCGAATGGCCCTTTGACTTGAAAAATTTGAAAGGGACTAGTAACTATTTTTTTTTTCTTTTTCAGTATTTTTTTCTTTTTCTTTTTTTTTTTCATTTTTCTTTTCTTTTGAGCTGTCATGTGGTGAAAGAAACATTTGTACTCCTACCTTGTACTTTTGTTCAGTTAAGACTTGAGCCTCTATTTTGAATTGATTGTTTTCTTTGTTATTGCTGTTAGTATTTTTTGGTGATTCAACGTGTGCATTTAGGTATATGTCTAAAACTATTGTTTTGTAGTTGTGCTGAGCTCATGGGATCTTGTCTAAATTTTGTGACTGCTATTTTTCTTGCATTCATTACAAAATTAAATTTTCTTTTTGTAATATTTTGTTGTTAGAAATTACAAATGAATTTATCATGAGTGGTTCTTGTGATTGCTGAAAACAGGTACATTGCTAAAACATTATATGGTGCAGAGGAGGAGGAAGATACACCTCAGCCAAACACTAGAATAGAGGAACCAAAACTCCTAGGTGTTAACAGTGGTTCAAATCAAAAGGTTTACTTAAGATCCTAGCCTTGATTATACGTAATATGGGACTGATGTAATTTATTTTGTTTGGACTGCTAAATATTGTGTATAATTGGTGTTACTTTTCTTCAGGTTCTTTTGAAAAGTGGTCCTTATGGATTTTATGTTCAACTTGGAGAAGACAGGAAGGGATACATACCTAAAAGAGCCTCTGTCTCTCATGTATGTCACGTTGGCATTTTCAACTCTTTGAGCCATTTTGATTGTATTTTTTAGGCTATTGATATGAAGTATTCTAATAGTTTGTGTCTGTGGCAAAAAGAAGTTTGTATATCCCATGTTCCCATGTTTCTTGGAAACTTAGTTGGATGCCTGCATATTAAGCAGTGTTATAATGGAAATACAAGAAGTTTATATGTTCCTTGAACAAGGAGAAAATTTCTGAGACTTGTGGAGCTTAGAAAGGTGATCAAGCAGCAGTAGCTGCAACAACCAAGCCTTTTCCCACTAGGTGGGGTCGGCTACATGGATTAAACGATGTCATTGTGTCCTATCATAAACCAAGTCTTCAGAAATGTCATTCAAATCTAAATCTTTTTTAATCGTTTGACCTATAGTCTTTCTTGGCCTCCCTCTACCTGATCTACTCTTCTTACAAGGGCATCTAAGGGTCTTCTCCTTACATGTCCAAATCATCTAAAGCGAGATTATCTCATCTTTTCCACAATAGGTACTATCCCTACTTTCTCTTTAATGTATTTATTTCTAATCCTATCTTGTCTTGTATAGCCACACATTCAGCACAACATCCTCATCTTAGCGACACTGATCTTATGCTCAGACTGGCTTTTTACCGCCCAACATTCAATACCATACAACATTGTAGGTCTTATAGCTGTGTGGTAAAATTTATCCTTAAGCTTGAGAGGCACTAATGTTAGTGCAAGTATATAATCTTGTTAGGGGAAAATGACTTAAAATACAGTTATTAACAGTGGTGCAAGTATATAAGTTGTGGTAGTTTTAGGAGGGATGAGGATAAGGCATTAGGGTTCAAATTGATAGGATGAAGACGTTAGAATTTGATGCTAAACAATGTAGAAGATAATAAGGTAGTGTAAGTGAAATAGAAGCATGGAATTATAATCATGACGAATAGAAAGTTGTATGGTTGTTAAGAGAATGTTCACAATGCTAATTGAAAATAGAAATAAAACAAAGAAAATAACAATTCTGAAATTGTAAAATGAAGTAGAATGGACTTGAAGGTAACTAAAGACTTGATTGAAGTTTATAAGGGTGTGCTTTGTAGAGGTGAAATAGGAACAGGGTACATGCCTGGTGTCAAAATATTTACATTTTAGAGGGGGGTGAAGGTGTAGATGAGGTGAAAACTAGAGTGATGTTATTCAAAATTCAAACAAAATGATATTTTGCTTAGAAATGTTATATATAAGGATGGAATGATATTTTTGAGAATATCAAATTTTGACTCATCTGTACTTTCCTGTGTTATCTGGAGGGATTGAAGACAATTTTCATTCTAATTCCTTTTACATCATCCTACTAAGCATCCACTGGTGAAAATTAAAATTATATTTTTTGTGGAAAACGAAAAAATTCCCAATTCCTCTCAATTTTGACTCTTTACTCTTATTAAATTCTGTTGATTATAATTATAATAAGTGGACGGTGGAGTTCTATTCATTGTATCTATGTATTCATTGTATTTACACTTCTACGAATTAGCATAGATAATTAGTGACTTCTCTTGTAGTCAAGTGTATATATATTGTAGTCTCATATTGCAATGTGAATATACAGAGAAATATTCAGATCAAACTCTACCAACTTTAAGTTGGTATCAGAGAATACGGTTCGTTCTTGTTATAGTGTTCTTGGGTTTCAGCTGCTGTCAGCGCTGACCCACTGACCCACTGACGTCCGGTGCTCAAAGTGACATTGGGGTTTGCCTCAGACGCTGCCGACCGGCCGTCCATCCAAGCGCCTCCGCCATATCAGCCGTCATGCGCTCTCAGGCACCGTCTTCAGTATTTTCATTCACCGGAGCTTGTGATCCACGCGCCACCTTCCCGACCGCCGTTGACGACGCCGCTTCCGCCGTTGTGTTTGCCGTCTCCTCCCGGTGCTGTTTTGCTCCTGTTTGGCTTCTGGGTCTGACGTTGAATCCCCTGTTCACCACTGTTTGGTTTCTGTTTTCCCTGTTTGGCTTCTATTTTCGTTGTGTTTCTGCCCGTTTGGTTGGTCTCTGTGTCTGGGTATATTTTGCCCCTTGGATGGTGGATTGGGCATAGTCGTTGAGCAAATAGGCAACAAATTTAGAAGGGGTAACACCCTCATTACCTAGAGACTTAACAGATCCTACCAAAGTGCGTGTCAAATCAAGCAATGCCTCAGCATCTGCAACCTGCTCCTTCTTATGAACTTCTTCCAAACTACGGGAGGCTTCTTCCATGGCTGAATCTACTAAGGGAGGCTTCAATCCAGAGAAGAAGGGTTTGATTTCTTTCTCAATTTCTGCCGATGAGTATAAGGAGTATCTTCAGTTTAAAGCCACTCAACGGGCTTCTTCTTCTTCGGCCACTGTTGCTCACACCGGTAATTCTACAGTTTGTCTCTCTCAATCTGCATCTGTTGGATCTTGGATTTTAGATTCTGGTGCTTCTGATCATTTAGCTGGTAATCCTTCTCTTTTCCCTAAATTATCATTCCCCAAAACATCTCACAATATTACTCTTGCCGATGGGTATAAGGTACAGGCCGCTGGTATTGGTCAAGTTTCACTTCTTCCAATCTTAACTTTAAATTCAGTCTTGTTTGTACCCGGTTGTCCCTTTAATTTAATTTCAATCAGCCAAATTACTCTTACTTTAAATTGTTCCATAACCTTTAATTCTGATTCCTTTGTTATACAGGACCGGAGTACGGGACAGACGATTGGAGCTGGATCTGAATCACGAGGTCTCTACTACCTTCAACCTTCCTCTTCCACCATATGTGCTGTTTCAGAGTCTGCCGATCTCCTACATTGTCGTCTGGGTCATCCAAGTTTGGATAAGTTAAAGCAGATGGTCCCTTATCTTTCACATTTGAAGACTTTGAACTGTGAGTCATGTCAACTTGGAAAACATGTTAGAGTATCCTTTCCTAGTAGTGTCAATAGTCGAACTATGTCTCCTTTTGATCTTGTTCATTTTGATGTTTGGGGTCCCAATCGTGTTCCTTCTATTTTAGGCTATAGATGTTATGTTACTTTCATTGATGATTTTTTTAGATACACTTGGTTATTTTTAATGAAAGTCGTTCTAAGTTATTTGATGCTTTTCAAACCTTTTGTTTGGAAATAAAGAATCAATTTGGAAAAAACAATTCATGTTTTGCGCAGTGATAATGCAAAAGAATATTTTTCTGCGTCTTTTAAATCCTTTCTGAGTTCTCATGGCATCATACATCAATCCAATTGTCCTCACACACCACAACAAAATGGTGTGGTTGATCGCAAACATTGTCATCTTGTTGATACAGCTCGGACTCTCTTGATAAATGCAAATGCACCCTTGAAGTTTTGGGGTGACGCTGTTCTTACAACTTGTTATCTGGTAAATCGAATGCCATCTTCTGTTTTGGGTAATAAAATTCCTCACTCTTTTATTTCCTAAAGATCCTCTTTATGTTGTTCCCCCTCGTGTGTTTGGTTTCACTTGTTTTGTTCATGATCTCTCCCCTGGCCGTGATAAATTATCTGCTCAGGATGTTAAATATATCTTTCTTGGGTATTCTCGAGTTCAGAAGGGGTATCGATATTATTCTCCTTCTACACATCGCTTTTATGTATCTGCAGATGTTACATTCTTTGAGGATACCCCCCTTTTTTGTCACATCAACTACATCTGATTCTACTCCATCTCAGGTACTACCCATTCCTCTTTTTACAACACCTGTCTCTAATCCTCAAGCTCCACAGTCACAGGATGACCGTCCATTGCGTCGATTTGGTATTACTTATGAGCGCCGGAATCCTGAAGTTCCCGAGATCACACCTGCTATTGATTCTTATGATTTAGCTACCGCTCCAGCTCCAATCGCTTCTCCTACTACGGTCCCACCTGACAATTCTGTTGACCTACCTATTGCACTCCGTAAAGGTAAACGCTCTACTCTCAATCCTCATCCGATTTATAATTTTCTGAGTTATCATCGATTATCTCCTTCCCATTGTGCCTTTGTGTCTGCTTTGTCATCTGTTACTATTCCTAAGAATGTTCAGGAAGCACTATCCCATCCAGGATGGCAACAGACAATGATTGATGAGATGATTGCTTTGGAATCTAATAATACATGGACTCTTGTTTCACCTCCGCCTGAAAAATCTACAGTTGGTTGTCGATGGGTATTTACTATTAAAGTTGGCCTTGATGGGCAAGTGGATCGATTGAAAGCTCGGCTGGTAGCAAAAGGATACACTCAGATCTATGGTTTGGATTATAGTGATACCTTTTCTCCTGTTGCTAAGATGGCGTCTGTTCGTTTGTTCTTATCTATGGCTGCCATGAGACGCTGGCCCTCGTATCAGCTGGATATTAAAAATGCCTTCTTACATGGTGATCTGGAGGAGGAGATCTATATGGAGCAACCACCTGGGTTTGTTGCTCAAGGGGAGTCAGGTCTTGTTTGCAGGCTAGAAAAGTCTTTATATGGCTTAAAATAGTCACCTCGCGCTTGGTTTGGAAAGTTTAGTAAAGTCATTCAGCAGTTTGACATGATTCGTTGCGAGGCGGACCATTTTGTATTCTTTAAATGTTCACCATTGAATAAATTTATTTATCTTGTGGTGTATGTGGATGATATTATCATTACAGGTGATGATCAAGAAGACATTAAGGAATTGAAGCAATACCTGTTTAAACATTTTAAAACTAAAGATCTTGGCCGATTGCGATACTTTCTTGGGATTGAAGTAGCCCAATCAAGAATAGGTGTTGCTATTTCTCAAAGGAAAAATGCTCTTGATATTCTGGAAGAAACAGGGATGCTTGATTGTAAACCTGTTGATACTCCTATGGACCTAAATGTAAAGCTTCTACCTAATCAGGGGGAGCCCTATCTTGACCCAGGCAGATACAAAAGATTAGTTGGGAAGTTAAATTATCTCACCGTGACTCGACCAGACCTTGCTTTTCCTGTCAGTGTTGTAAGTCAGTTTCTCAACTCACCATGTGACAGTCATTGGAATGCAGTTGTTCGAATTCTAAGATACATCAAGGGATCACCTGGTAAAGGACTTGTTTATATGGACAGGGGTCATACTAATATCACTGGATATACAGATGTAGATTGGGCAGGTGATGCTAGTGATAGGAGGTCCACTTCAGGCTACTGTGTGCTTATATGAGGTAACTTGATTTCATGGAAAAGCAAGAAGCAGACTGTTGTTGCAAGATCAAGCACAAAAGCAGAGTATCGTGCTATGGCTAATACTACTTGCGAACTCTTGTGACTAAAATATTTGCTCCAAGAGTTTAAGTTTTGTGAGATAGGTCCTATGGAACTTGCTTGTGATAACTAATCAGCCTTGTATCTCTCTTTGAATCCAATTTTTCATGAAAGGACTAAACATATAAAAGTTGATTGTCACTTCATCCGAGAAAAGATTCTCTCAGGCATCATTAAGACTTCTTTTGTGGGTACTAAAGATCAACTAGCTGACATGATGGCTAAGTCCTTACGGGGTCCTAGGATAGCATACATATGTGACAAGCTGGTTGCATCAGACATATATGCTCCACCTTGAGGGGGAGTGTTGATTATAATTATAATAAGTGGACGGTGGAGTTCTATTCATTGTATCTATGTATTCATTATATTTACACTTCTAGGATTTAGCATAGATAATTAGTGACTTCTCTTGTAGTCAAGTGTACATATATTGTAGTCTCATATTGCAATGTGAATATTCAGAGAAATATCCAGATCAAACTCTACCAACTTTAAGTAATTCTATCTTCCAAGATAGACTAAAGTAGGCTTTGCAGCAAAACATAATGAAAGTAAATTAGTTTGATTGTTATAATGCTATATATTTCAATAAAGGAGAACAGTAAAAATTTCTCAGAATCATTCCTGGATCCGTGGCAATGTTCATTTTACATAATATTGGCTGACACCTTTGAATTCACAGTAACTCTGAATCCTCAAGCCCAAGCTTCACAGCATCTGAAAAAAAAAATTCAAAAATTATTACTGGTTGAATTTATGATGATATAGACCCGGGAATTTGCAGAACATTAATTGTTGAATGCATTCTCTAACTAATGAGGTCAAAGTTACTTTTTTTTTGTGTAAAATTATTTTTCTTGATCTTGATTGTTAAAATCAAATTGGTAGAACAGAATTCTATATTCAAAAACTGTTATACAATGTGGCTATTTGTTTCCGTAGTGCATGAAATTCCTCTCCCCCCCCCCCTTTTGAATGTGGCTACTAAGTGAGTTTGCTATGCATGCATTTGTGCAAGTATGACACTAATTATAACTTCTTCCAATAAAAGGAAAGAATTCACAGAATTTGGGTTGTTTCAGATCAAGGATGTGGACTTTATCACCCTTGAAGATGCACTTGAGTTGCTACAATACCCATTGACATTGGTATGTTTCTCAATTTTCAATTTAAAGCTATATTACTTATCATGTTGATTTTGCATGCCAAATTTTAACTACAATTATATGATAGATTTTTTTTTTTCAAAAGCATATTTTATGTTAATTTTTAATATATAGCGTTGGATTACAAAACAATCTTGGATTAGTTGAGATTTTATGGGCAAGATATGTACAATGCAAACTTTCAATCAAATGAAGGATTGTTTTTTGAAATAATCAACCTACAAAATGTTATTCATTAGTATAATATTGACTTTGATTTGCACACTAAATTGACAGATCTTATCTCTCCCTGTGTACGTGTGTGTGTGTATTTAGTTGTTGAATTCATTAATGTTTGCTTCTGGTTAGGGTAACCATCCCAAGGATGGACAGCCTGTCATATTAAAGCTTGCAAGGGCTGGGTTTTCTGTTAGACATCGACGCACAATTGCTTCGGTTCCTAAGGTATGATTGTAGTTTCAGGCATTTTTTTTTGTAGATTTTATTTCCTTCCCGTCTTTGCAACCACAGCGAGAGTTCTCAGCAGCTAAATCAGTTAGTACCCTTTAGGAAATAACTTAAAGCATTACTACCAAGAAAAGAAAAGAAAAATTTATAGCACTGCTCTTTTTAATTCCTTGTTGGTGTTGGAGCATGTTGTTGGATGTGTAACTGGTTAAATCTTGTTCACAATGAAGCAAACAACTATACTGTATCTTATAAATGGCATTTGTGGATGGATTCTTATTTGTAACCTTTTTTTTTTTTTTTCCCTGTTTTGCTTGAGAAATTAATTCTATGGTCAGTTAGAATGATAGTAAAGGACCTTTTTTTCCCCCTTTTTTTTTTTCTTGTTTTTGTCTTTTAACACTTACAGTGAAATTTTTTTCTCCCCACCCGAGGTTGGAGATTTAAATTTTCAGGTACTGGCAATTTAGTAGATGAGTATTGATGGATTGTTTCTGATCCGATATATTATTTTGCTTAATCATCTTGAAATAGCCTAATGTGTCAAACTGCTTATGAACTTGCCACCTCTGCTATTAATGTCTCTGTTTTGCAAAATTGTTGGTGTACTCGCGTAATTGCATGTCCGTCTTAACTAGATATGTTCTTTGACGTTATTTATTACTTTTTTTTTGTTTTTGTATTTTTGTTTTTATAATTGGTATTCAGAATATGAAGCCAAGTGATGTCACCCTGGAAAAAGCTCTTGAACTTCTATCAGGTAAAGATGTCAGACGATGTGGTCGGCCAAAAGGCAATCCTAAAGTTGAAGAAGTTGAAGCTATTGAAGCTTTCTAAGTTTCGACGTGGATAAATACCATGAGTGCAGAGTTTTCTTATATGATTGACTACATTAATATCTGCCTTCAGCTACTAGCAATGTTCAACGATTATCCTACCAAGAGTTTGCAATTCCTATAGGAGATCTAGAAGATTCTTCTACGGAGTCAAGTGTATATTAATTATCGGACTAGTGAATTTTGTTGCATGTCTTTTTTGCTTAACTCTATAATCTAATCTTGGGCCAATCTGATATTTATTTTTGATAGAAATAGGTATATGTTGTACCGATTGTATTTTATTAAATCCTGAACGCTGAGATTTTGATAGGCGTGAGGGTTGATATTCAAGTCGTTTTCTACAAAGTTGATCGAGGGACTCGTACAGCAAATTCCCAATAAAGCTGATTAATTATCTTGTTTTATATCTGTCTTTGCACCTTTTCTTTCCGCTCTTCTTTACTTCTGTAAGAATCAGCCAGAATGTGCATTTTTCATTTTTAGTTAGGTATAAGAATGTTCTTTTTTATTTTTAATTTTTTTGTATAAAATAATGGTGGTTGGGGCTCATTAGATGGAACGAATTGAATGGTTGACATGCTAAACCTGAAATATTTTGAGCCAAGCCATTCGGTGTTTGGATCCTAATTTTAGATTAGGTGTCAAATTGGGCCGGTTCAGCCCACTCCAATTTAGCCAATGTTGGTTGGAGTTATGTAATTTGGAGGGGAAAAAAAAAAACTCATGTTAAGGAGACTCAATTTTGGTTCAACCCCCTCTATCATGGGCTAAGCCATTTTATTAAATATGAATCCCATAATGATTATTAATAATAGGAAAAAAAATATGCAATTCTCTTGAATTTTAATTTTTTTTGTAAATTATCACTATAAATTTTAAATTTTTTAATTAGTTCTTAAATTTTAATTAATTTTTTAATAGATCTTTTTATTTAATTTGAATGTTAATTTATTAATGATGATATTGTGTAACATATTATTTATTTTGTAAAGAAAAAAATATATTTAAAATTAAATTTTAATAAGTAAATTAATAAAATAGTTCTTAATTAATGCTAATATAAATAAAATGATATCATATAGTATTAAATTAATATATTCAAATTAAATATAAGGATCTATTGGGATATTAATTAAAATTTAAGGACAAATTAGAAATGTTTTAAAGTTCGTTGTGGTGATTTGCAAAAGAGTTAAAATTTAAGGAGTCTCTATACTTTTTCGCCTTAATAATAATCTTAAGCAGAAAGTAAGTAACTCATGATCATAGCTCTTTCTCTCTTTGGTAAAAGCTTACTCTCTTATGTTGTAGTCAGTGGCCTTGTTTCTAGGGTTTATCTCTAAGCTACGCTTAGGTCTTGGTATTCTTTGGAGTTTCTTTATGATTAGTGAAGAGGATTTAGCTTAGTTTCCAAATCTTGGGAGGAGATTTTCTGGAGAAAGTTGGCTTTTGGTTATAAGTAGTTTTTGTCATAGTTTTCAGAATCAGATTGGACTAGCCTGTCAGATCAAAAAAATTGAGAATCAAGGTAGTCTAGAAAAACCGAGCACCAATCCTCCAATAGATCCAATCAACTCTAAAAAATTGAATTTTCAAAAACCGGTTAAAAAATCAGAAACTATTCTTGAACCAGTCATGATTCACAAGTTAAATTAGTCCAACTTTTTTTTTTTAATAAAAACATCCAACTCTTTTTAAAAAAATATTTAAACTTTTTCAAGACACTAATTATTTGATTTCTAATTATAACCAAAACTCAGCATTTCTCCTCTTAATTTGCCCAATGTGGGACCAATAGGAGCTTAATGCAATAAGAGTTTAATTTCTATTTATAATGAGAAACTTTACCTTTTACCCTTTTACTTATTCGATGTGAGACTAGTATAGGTTAGAAAATCATGCTAGTATTAGTATAATACTTTTAGTTTAATATTTATTTACATGATAAATGGATTTAATTATGTTAGAAATACATTTCAATATTCTTCTTTAGTATTATTTATGCAATTAGCATATGTATATACATGAGACCCCGGTTCAATTCCGATTGAACCTCAAAACCTTGAACATCCCTCTTTATCGATTTAATGACTAGTCCGATTTTGAAAACATACTTTTTGTTGTAATAATTATGGAGGAGGCCCATTTGTTAGGGTATATCCCAATCCTTGAAGCGAGTGATAGATATGCAGTCTTGCTAGCAAAGAAAACTCTAATTGAGTGAATCCATTATGAGAAGCCTTTGAATAGAAATGCATTTAAGTCAATGTTGCTCAAGGTTTGGCGAGAACCAAATGGATTGGCCATTACAGACACGAGAACAAACTCTTTCATGTTCAACTATGCTAATGAGCATACATCAAGGAAGATTCTGCTTATTAGTCCATATAATGTCATGGGACAACTCTTTAAGTTTATAGAATTGGACCCACAAGTTTTTGTGCTGGAGGTTAATTTTGATCATGTAGCATTTTTGGTGCAAATTCATGGCCTTCGTTTAGATTGTTTGAATACTAAAAATGCAATGAAGATCAGGAGTCATATAGGAAAAGATTAGAAGCAGAAAACACGATACTTGATGGGCAACTAATGAGAGGACTTTTGCGAGCCAGAGTTATGGTGAATATTAAAAATCCTTTACCCACAAGCTTCTAGATCCCCAAGAATAATCTCCCTAATAACCTTCCCAAGGCATGGATTATGTTGTGAATGAAAAGTTATAGGACTTCATCTACAACTGTGGCACGATTGGAGAGGAATAGAAGAGTTATGTGAGGCCTAAAGCCATGTATGTTTGTGTTCCAAACAAGCCCAAGTATGGTCTGGGTCTAGGAGTTCTAGTAGCAAATTCCTAGTAGCCATTAGAGCTGAAAAATCCTCCAAGTTAACATTTGTACATATGTGAACTATGTATTTTTAATAAACATATGGTATTTTGGGATCTTTTTAGATAATAGGCTTGTCAGGTTGAATAGGATTTGGAAATTAGTCATTGCTCTGGTCACGAGTCTTAAGGCAGGTCGTGATAGACAATGTGGTAACACACAAGTCTCCTATGATGGCTTTTGGTTTGGTATTGAGAATTTGATTATGTTTTAGAGTATTTGTCAAGTGTTGTAAATGTGGAAAAAAATTAATTTTTTCAGAGGAGGCCCTGTTGGATTTTTCATAGAAATTATTTGCACATATATGTACATATGTTAATTATGTCTTTTTGATGAAAAATTGGTATTTTGGAATCCTTGTAAATAAGAGGCTTGCCAAGTTGAATAGGATTTTCCATTTATTCTGTGCTTTGGTCACGAATCTTGAAGCAAGTCATGACAGTCAAGTGGTAATGCACAAGTGTCAGAGGCAAATGATGGTAGTAGAAACCAGAGGCTCCGCTGTCTCTAGGCATAAAAAATCATTATTACCACCCAGTGATATTGTCTGCAAGAACAATAATTGTGTTAAAATCATTTGAAGGGACATGTTTTCACTCAAAATTAGGAACCATTCTCTTGTATTAACAAATTAACAAATTTGCAAAAGCAAAAAAATGAATGTTAGTATTACTCTAAAAAAAAAGTGAAGGTTACTATAATTATTCTTTTCCCTATTTACTCCCAAAAGGTGAAAGTTACTATTATAGAGTTGAAAACATAGAAAATGAGAGACTTTTACAAATTGAGTCTAATGAACAAACATGCAATTAATATCCAATTCATGTAAAAGAAATAAATTTATAAATTGTGTATCCTTGCTTTGAGGATGTTCTGAGAGTGTTTCTATCATCTGACAAACCCAACTCATAAAAGAAAAATGACTACATGTTCCATTTCATGTCTACATCACATTTATATCAAATGTAAATGGTTGTAACTTTGTATAAATTCAAAGTGAACTTGAGTCCTATATAGAACTAGTGAAGAAATGTTCTAAGATAGAATAAAGATAACAACCATTAGCCATAAAAAAACTTAGATTAATACCTAAAAAACTTCATATAAAATTAGATCATGTTTCATTAGAAATTAATCAAAATATGCGTCTTCTGAAAGCATAGAAAGCATGCTAGAGATGAAGATGATAGAAACTGACCAAGCTTAAACAAAGTTTATAGTACCAATCAAAACTTCAATTAGAATAACCTTGCTATGCTCATTCCTTTGAAAATTGTATATAATGACACATTGCTAATATATAGGTGCAGCAAATGAATCAAATTGAAAAGTTCCAAAGCTATCTATTTTGTTTTTTTGGAAATATGGGCCAAGGATTTTGTACTAAATAGTCTAATGTGACTTTTTCCCTCCCAATTAAAAATGGTAGAAAACTACTTTTCCTTTTAATTATTGGTCGATTAGGTTTATTAAGAGAATACCATTAAAGAGGTCTTTTAAGCATAAATAAAAGAACATGTAATAATCAGAAGAAAGGAACTAATGCATAAAGTCTTACCTATGTAGAACAAGGTCAAAATGTTGAACCAATTCCCAACAACTGGGAAAATCCATAATACGACAATAACCTGGTAATAGCACAAAAGATACCTTTGTCCTTTTGGCTACTATTATTGTTAGCATAAAGTATGTATGAAGGGCAAATGTAATTGTTGGAAATCAAAGGAAGCAAGCAACATCATTTCATTAGGAAACTAAGCTTTCCATAAGGATAAAGGTAGGAATCAATTTATGCTAACTTCAATTTCTTGTAAAACAACTAAGGCTTGATCAGTTTCGATTCTCAAAGCAAAAGCAACTTCAAGAATGCATTCCTCACCGTTTGTAACATTTGAGACATGAATGAATTAAGATCGTTTTCATGAACCTTCGTTCAAATTGCAAAGAATGGGAGATGAGCTATTTCACGTGCTCCTGATCTTCATTGTTGTAAAGCGATGCATGGAATTTAAGTGTGTAATCCACAATCACCATCAAACAAAGAAAATGAGAATTGGCGTTAGGGTTCAATGCAGAGATGCAAAGATAGAAGGAGGGTTAAGGGTTCATGAATCACATATAGTGTGTGGGCTTTTGAAACTATGTAGTTTGATGCATTATTGTTGTTGGTGTTTGGGGAGTGTATGTGGGTATATTGGTATTGTAATGGCTTATTGGATAAATGTGATATGGATGTTGTGTTTGAAATGGTAGCTGTGTGGAAAGGATAAGGGAGTAAAGAGGCACGGTGGGATTCCATGAGTCTAGCTCATATGGTTGGGACATTGCTTGTAAGTTCTTGGTTTCAATATCCTCTAACGAAACATCCTTTTCCTATTCCCTTTCCCTCTACCCCTCCCTAGGCCCTTTAGTGGGGATCTCGTAAGCACCGCCTAAGTGGTGGGGCTACCCCTAGGCCCTAGTAAGGTCTAGTACCAAAACATAAATAAATAAATAAATAAAGCTATCGCTTTCATGGAGAGTGTAATTCACCCAAACTCCAAAATTGTTTTTTGGATGGTTAGAATAGAATATACATGAACTAAGGAACCCAAAAATGCATGTACCTTGACTGGAGGAGGCTAGGAAGCAGCTTAAGTAGGCCCTATGATGTGCCATTTCGACCTAAATTTTGACTCTTGACTTTGCCTTTTGTGATCTTTTCACTTATGTAATTAAAATTACCAAAACATCCTTATGTTAATTAATATAATTTTTGAAAAATTAAAGTAATTTATCTCTTTAAAATTTGAAAAAAATTAACATTTTTCAAAAGATAATTTTTTAAGGATTTTTTATTTTTTAAAATTTTTTAAATAACATGACAACACCGTAAATGCAAATATTAATTATTTTACTTACTCCTTTTATTTATTTGCAGAATGAAATAATTTTTCTTTGATTGATTGTATAAATATTGATTGATTGTATGAATATGTGCAATAGAAAATACACCTAGAGCCCTGGCCACTTCTCCAGGTGATGAGATTGGCCCTTTTCCATTGTTTGATATAGTTTAATGGAGAGCATTGATATTTTGATTACTTATGAGCATAGGTACTGAAATATCAATGGACTCCTTCTGTTTGGGCCTACTTGTGGATGTATGGATAGATGTATGGATGAATGTATGCAGTATCCATCACATGGATTGTGGGAGGTGTTCCCACAATGCTAGGCTAGAATAAATTGAACGCCCATTAAATGCTTATATTTTTTAGAGATGATTACTAGCCAACACATAAAATTTTCAATCTAATGATATTAGTGGAAAATAAGTGGTTTAACTGAATTAGCATAAATACATGCCTAATTAAACCAATGTGATGATGTTGTGAAATGGCATCCAAGAGCGCAATAGCTGGATAAAATAAGGAAAAACTTGACGGCAAGAACTATGACATGGATTATGTACCTACTTAATGTAACATCCTTCTTAACCTATTAGTCTTAATTATGGTTATATAAGTTTAGTAACACCTGTATAAGTTATTAATTTTGGTAACTTTCTGAGTTAGTTTGCATATGTTGCTATAACACCGAATGTGAAAAATG
The DNA here is from genome assembly GCA_029884605.1 of Ormosia emarginata. Lineage (NCBI taxonomy): Eukaryota > Viridiplantae > Streptophyta > Magnoliopsida > Fabales > Fabaceae > Ormosia > Ormosia emarginata. The sequence goes on along the minus strand of JAQQTP010000074.1, from coordinate 15,216,305 downwards.
GCTCATATTAGCTCATAACTTAGCATAATTTGCTTAGATGATAGAAGTGAATGTGGAAATTTTATTTCTATGTTATAAATACTTAGAATGAAATGTGCTAAAATTTTGAAAATCAACTGAATTAGTTTGATATTTTTACCTACACCAGAAGTATAATATAACTTAGTAGTTATTAACGGTGTATAAGGATAATCATTAAATGATGAGTTTGGTAATTAGAAACAATCCTATAATTTTTCCTAATACTTATGGAAAGTAGAAAACTCATCAATGGAAGATCAAAATATCCTTAAGAGATACAAAAGTTCCAATTAGCCAAGAAAGTCAAAGGAGCTTATCTCTCCATGACTCTCTACTGCCTCTATGCTCTCTCATCTTTATCTTTGACTTTTTTTTCTCACTTTTGCTCTCTCATACAGTTTAGCAGCAGAGAAGAGAAAAGGAAAGAAAAGAAAGAAGAGAAAGAAGGAAGAGGAGGAGGATTCAAACCACAAGGAAGATAAGGATTCAAGCATCATCCACACAAGTTGATGTATGGGTGGTTGTTTATGCATGGTCCTTTTCTTTTTCTACATGTTGAATATGCTTTGTGCAGGAAGTATGTGTTAGAAAAATTGGTTTGGAGTTCCATGTCTTTCTACTCTTGTTTCCAATGTTTGAGATGATGAACTTAGTTAGAAATTGAGAAATGGTTTGTTAAAGAGTTGATACATGCATGATTATGAATTAGAATTTGTTTGCATCCATATAACTCCATAAACTTGAGGTTGAGAAATATGGGTTTGGATGATTTGTTCTTTGTTCATGTATCTTTATGGTAATGATTTGAGAATGATTTTGAGAGTTTTATCATGTATAGAGATCATGTATGATGTTTAAAACCATTTAGAACTTGATTATATAGGTTAAGAATGGTTACCAACTCAAAGTTAAGTCTGGAAGTCTGCCTAAAGGCGATTAAGGACCCAAAAACTGATCACTTAATCGGTCAAAGGCAGAGTGGAAAAATGGTTAGGCGATTAGGCGCCTAGAAACTAACTGCTTAATCGGTTAGTGGCAGCCATGCCCAGTACTGAGCGATTAATCGCTTAAAAAGTGGGTGACTAATCGGTCAATGACAGAAAATTAGAAGGTTTTTTGCTGTCATTTGGCTATTAATCAGTGGCTTTTGGGCAATTAATTGCCCAAGGACATGAATTCCCGTGTTTTCCATTTTGAGAAAATAGAGTTCTTTGTTTGATGGGATTGCATATTTATGCTATATAGTGTGAGTTAAGGCAATATTAGAGGTATTTTATGATGTGAACATATACCTGTCATATCTATGAGAGATGATAACATTATGCATTCAATGAATTATGGAGTGACAATGGTGTGCATCTAGCTTTTTGGAGAGCAAGGATATTGTGCATTGAGTTCACTTGTGAAGTGGAGGCATTGTGCCTTGAACTCATGCATAAAGAGGAACATTTGCATTATACATTTATCATATCTCATGAATTGTACTTATAGAGAATGAATTGCTGCTTTATTTGCTAAAGTTGAGCTATGAAAATATATTAGAAACATGAATTGCTCTTTTTATTTGCTAAAGTTGAGTCAGAATTGCATGTTTATTATGAATAACTCCTTTACATTGTTGAAGTTGAGCTTATGATGAAAATGATGTGGTGTGTGTTCATTATACATGGCACTACATGAAATGGACCTTAAAAGGAAGTGTTCCATTACTTGCTATTCCTTAAGTATTGTAATCTTATATGATGTGCACAATCATTTGGCAAGAGAATTGTAGGAAATGATCTTTGATAAGGAAGGGGATTCTAAATTCTCAAGGTGGGATTTCTCAAAAGGTCCTTATCATAGATAGGAATTGTAGGAGTTGATCCTTGATGGGGATGGGGATCATACATTCCTAATATGAGACTTCCCAACGGGTTCCCAACAATAGAGCCAAGGTTACTAATAGGTTAAGGACGTAACATATTCCCTCCCTATCATAAGATACAAGGAACCAAGTTCCTAGGAATAGGTAAGGAAGCATGATATATCATGAGCATTAACATATGACATTACATAAGCAATAGCATTAGATATTCCATAGGCATTAGCATATGACAATACATAAGCATTAGCATATGAATTACAATTGTATGAGCAATTGTTTTACCATTAAAGAGATATTAACTAATTATAGATCTTGGAATTGTATTATAAAAGTTTACATAAAGAGCATGCGTATATGTTCAAGTGATAGTGAGTTAAGCTCTCATGTCACTCATATACTTATGATTCCTATGATCTATGGATATTGTTATGATTTTTGCTATAAATGGTTAATTATGAGGAATTGAACTATAACAATAATTGAATTTTCTACCTTAGGAAAAGAAAGGAATAATTTTGGCTTTTGCCACCTTTCTAGATGTTATTAAAAGACTTGGTTTCCCTGAAGCAGCTGAAGTTATTATGATGTCTTTAAATGTGATTGAATTACTGAGGATTTTTGAATTCTCACCCCTTTGTTTGTTTCCATGATAAGTCCAACACAAGATTCTCCAAAGAAGAAGAAATGAAGATGGTAACTTAGAGTAATTTGACGTACTCTTTTGTCCAATGCCTTGTATATTATAGTAGTTGCATTGGGGTTGTATAGAGTTTTATGAAGTGTACGTATGCCTTTGGGGCTTAACTTGTACATTTTCAAACTCTAATGTACTAAATGCTTATACTTGTTTTAATAGTTAAAGGAAAAGTTTTAGACATATTATAACATCCTCTTTTTACACATATTAGGCTTATATAAGGTTACAGAGGTAACTTAATACTTGTTTAACATGTTCGTTAAATTTTGTGATGTTTTGAGTTAATTTAGGCACTTTATCGCAACACAAAACGTGCAAAATAACTATTTTAACTCAGAAAAAATAACATAAATACGATATTAAAGAAAATGGATATGGAGAAGTTATTTTTAGGTCATAAATGTGTGAAAGAAGATGTGGTTAAATTTTAAGGGCAAACAAAGTCAATTTGGTATTTTTAAGGATACCAAGTGAGTATGTAAGTACTAGATTGAGGCACAATAGATATGAAAAATTATGAAAATGATGAAACAAGAATTTTGATGGATCTTATAATTTATTCTAAGGTTGTTGGAAAGCAGGAAACTTGATTTAGTTAAATTAAAGTGTTTTTAACATATACAAAATAAAAAACTAAATTGCACCTAAGTTATTATGTTTTAAAAGTGAGTTTCACTCACTTTGTCTCTTCATTTTCAGCTGGAACTAGAAGGCAGAAAACCAAAGGAGAAAAGAGAAAGAAGAGGAGGAGAAGAGAAGGAAGAAGAGGGGAAGAAAGAAAAAGAAAGAACAAGGCCAAGAGTCATCAACCAAGGCAGGGAAAAACATTTTCATAGCTTCTCTTCTTCTTCTTCTTTGTGAATCATTTTGATGGCAAAAACCAAAAATGGGTTTTGAATGCGAAAGGTGATTTCTATGTTGGATTCCTATTGTTTCAGACTTGATGATGGTTTGTTCTTAGTTTATGGATCATGGTTGTGCATTTGATGTTTTTGTATTTCCATGAGAGATTGATTTTCAAAAATGGGTTTTTCATGATGGATGATTGATCCTTAATTTATGTATGATTTTGTTAAAGATGTGTAATGGAGATACAAAGTGATTTGAGATCATTGTTGTTAGTCATGGCAATCATCACCCAAGAGGGGGGGTGAATTGGGTGATTATAAATTTTAATGCAACTTTGAGAAATTAATCATTTTGAATCACTCAAGTAATAAATGCAGCGGAACATGCACAACAAAGGTACAACTATTATAGATTACTCAAATACAACTTGAGATATATGATGAATTAAGCAACTAAGCTAGATATCAAGTTCATAGATTCAAATCACTAAGATGACAAGATATGCAATAGATAAATTTACTACACTAAATACTGAAATTAAAGAGTGTAGGGAAGAGAGAATCAAACTCAAGAATTTATCCTGGTTCAGCCACCAACCACTTGTGGCCTACATCTAGTCCCCAAGCTTAACTTGAGATTTTCTTCACTATCTCCTAGACTTCACGGGTGCTAGGAAAATCTTTGTACAAACAAGAGCACTTCTCACACTTTGGGATACCTCACCCTTGTGCTAGAGCCTCCAATTCTTCAAGCTTCACAGGTGCTTGATGACCTTTAAAAACTTGAGCACTCAACTCCTTGGGATGCCTCACCCTTGAGCTTGAGTCTCTTCAAACAAAGGGATGCCTCACCCTTTACAATTTGGAGGGATACCTCACCCTCTCTTACAAAGCAATCAAGGTTGATAGAATGAAACTCTCACAAGAGTAGATATACAACTTGAAGAACAAAGTATAGATGATAGAAAACTCTCTTAAGAGTGAATAATACAAATTGAAGAATAAATGAATAGAAGGATTTTGCAATAAAGAGCTCAAAATATGATTTTGGTGATTCAAGGATCAAATCAAGTGTTCAAGAGGTGTATAAGCTTTATACAATACTTATATATAGAGCCCAAGTAATAAAATAGTCATTGGTAGTGTTTAGAAATGATTTTTTATGAAAATTAGCCGTTTATAGCCGTTGGGATCATTTCTGGGCACTTGGTAATCGATTACACACTTCTGGTAATCGATTACACGGCTTCTGTCAACGTTGTAATTGATTACAGGACTTGTGTAATCGATTACAGCATTTCTAGTTTAGAAAGCTGACTTTAAAAGGTCATAACTTCTTCATTTCTTATCCGATTAATGCAAATGACCAGTCATTGGAAAGATCTTTGAGTCTATTTTCAAATGAAAGATTTCACAACAAAACTCAAAGTATTTTGAAAGTTATGATCAAAAGAGTGACTAAAGGTCAGCTTTTCAAAACTCAAACTTGATTGTTTTTGAAAACTGACTTTAAATGGTCATAACTTCTTTATTTCTTATCCGTTTAAAGCAAATGACCACTCATTGGAAAGATATTTGAGTCTATTTTCATATGCAATATTTCACAATAAACCTCAAAGTAGTTTGAAAGTTATGATCAAAATAGTAACCAAATGTCAGTTTTGCAAAATACAAACTTGGCTATTTTTCAAATGTGTGAACTACCACCAAGATTAACTTTCCAAAAATAATTTGTTGGGCATTTAAACATGTAAGAACCATTTTTAAAGACTTAAAAACATATTTGAGCTCTTTTCTTATAAAACCTCTATCTTTACATAGGAGAAAACCTAAAAGGAAAATATACCAATTCTAGTCCTTAGGCTTCTTGATGAGATCAAGCTTCCACAAATTTCTTCTCTTCAAATCTTGTAATTTGCTTAGAACATCTTTATCATTCTCATTCTTCTTGAGTTGAGCATAGTTGTGATCTTTTGCTTTCTTGTTGCAATGCTTACTCTTGATACTTGGACTATCCTACAAAATATTACTCACTTAACACAAGCATAGTTAGTCCAAATTCATAACTCAATATCTTCATATGCATGATACAATATATCTCATTAAGCACATCTATGAAGCATAAGCATAATTCTTTTTATCTATATTTGTCATCATCAAAACTTAACATATTAAACTATTAAGTGATAATCACATATTTTATTCATTAAGAAACCCTTATGTTTAGTCATTTACACTCTCCATATTCTTAATTGATTGAGTTTGGTATGATTTTGTGAGTTTGAGCTCAAATTGGTCCTAATTGAATATTTCCAGCATTATTGAGATTTGACACTGTTTCTGTATTTTAGTCATACCTTGAGTTCCTAATATCTGATGAACATGAATTTTACCTTGTAGGAAAGCTAAGAGGAAGCTCTACAACTTTGATGAAGAGCTCGAAGTCTGATTCAGATGTCTAAGGGACCTAAGTTGACATGGAAGTCAGAATACGGGTTCTGTCAGTAGAATCCGAACAGTGTGCACTCAAAAAATCATATCTCAAGATGTAATAATGGCGATGGGCTGAAATTTTGACAGTGGATATTCAAGATCCAAATAAACAACTTTCATGAAGAACACATTTTGAGAAAAAGAAGTCTAGTAGGTCATTTTGAGCTTGCAAGTCGGAACAGAGGTGCTGAAGTTGGGTTTGAGCAACCTACGGTATTTGGGACATATCTTGGGCTTAAGGAAGCCAAATTGGACGAACCAGCTATCCATTTTATAGCCAAGACAAGGATCTACAACTTTCATGAAGAACACTTTTCGTGGTTCTGAAGTATAGTGGGTCGTTTTTGGCTTCCAAGTCAGACACGAAATTTTCGTCCTCAACCATCCACTCATCCATCCACTAATCCACTCATCCACTCATCCACTCATCCACTAACTCACCCACTCATCCACTCATACACTAATCCAACCACTTAACCACTCCAACCACTCATCCACTAATCCATCCACTCACCCATTCATGTCCATAATTTCCCACTCACCAAAAGTCCTTTGGCATTTTTCACTAATTCAACCACTCAACCATTCCACTCACTCATCCACTAAACCAACCCACTAATCCATCCACTCAAACACTCCACTCACTCATCCACTCATCCACCCACTTCCCTTTGTCATTTTGTTACCTTAGACTTCTATAAAAGGCACCATTTATCATGAGCAACATGTAATTCTCCTTCATTTCTCTCTAAGTTTCTTCTTGCTTCTTCATAGTTTCTCATAGTTTTGTATATTTTGATGCTCCCCTTCATGGTAATGGAGGGCTAAGCTACTTTGGGTCAATTTAGATCTCTTGAAGAGATTGTGGTTTGGATTCTTGAGACCTTGGTTATGTATTGTATTTGATTTGTAATTGAATTCCTCTTTTCTTCTTCTTTCTTCTTTTTTTTCTTCTTCTTGATCTTGAATGCATGAATGGTGATTCTATTTATGTTGATCTAATTTGATCTTAGTTTAAGATTGAGATTTGTGATGAAACTTAGAACTAATTGATCTAAACTAATCACATAAATGAAGATTGAGATTTGTGATGAAACTTAGAACTGATTGATCTAAATTAATCACGTAATTGAAGAGGTTAGGTTACTTGATTTGTGCCTAAGTTAATTGAATTCGGTACTTGAAATTAACATAGATTTTCATGAATGGTGCGATTGCATGGATTTGTGTTTATCACTTGTTAATTGAATTCTAGACGATCGTCTAGTATGAATTCTGGATTTGATGCAGAGATCTCGGTTAGATCCAAATTAACAATTCAATTGCACTTCAAGTGTTCTATGAAGGGTCTATGATTGAATCCACCCAATCTTGGATAGGTTTCTAAATTGATCGCTTCTTTAATTGTTATTTCTTCCTTTAATTTTGTTAAGTGCGATCTTAAACTGTCAAACCCCCTTTTTGCTAACTTTCACTTGATTTGATCAAATTGCATTTACGATCCTTGAGGAGACGATCCGGTGTTGTCACAAAAATGTGCTACAAGCTTAGGTAATAACTTCGGTTATAATTTTGATCGAGTTCGGCGCTCGTCAAATTTTGGCGCCGTTGTCGGGATTAGTAAGTGTAATCTTTTCATTTTAAGTGTTTTTACTAACCTTTTTTTTTTTATTAACTTTTCTAACAATGGACCATGCATAATGGAGTCAAAACTTGAGGAATTGACTTCTTTGGTAAGACATATAGTAGTGAGACAACAATTACTGATGTGCAAGAAGCTACACTTGTATGTAACATTTGTTTTTGTTCATCTCACCCCACATATGCATGCCCTACACTTCAAGATAGTAGTTCTATTTTTCAGATCAATTTGTTGCAAAGAAATGGTTATTTTCCCGATGAACCACGGTTCAAAGAAGAAGAACAGAGTTATGACCCCTTCTTCAACACATACAACCCTAGTGGGAATACTATCCGGATCTGGGATATGGCAATACGGCATCATCACTACAAAGAACAATCATTTCAATATAAGCACCATTCCAAAGAGATAACAAGTCCATCAACCACAAAACTTGAGCCTTCATGGGAGGACTTGATGAAAACCCAAATTGAGTTCCAAAGAGAGTTTCACTTTCCACTATTCAGATTTAACAACCCAAATTGAGCAGATGACAACCACTATTAATGAACCGAGAAGTCAAGAGTCGACCAGCTCTCTTCCCAAACAATTCCCAACTCCCCGCATTCTAATTGTCATATTGATTTACTCGTGCAGATTTAGTTGAGGAAACTCATGATGAGTTGTGTCTTGAATTTCCCGATTTAATTGGTTTTGATGATTCTATCAATTGCAACTCATGTATTGATTTTGACGGTGATATAAAATGTGTTATGTGTGCTTTGAGATTTCTCGCATATTTGAAAGCCGATGATTCTGTTTACGCAAAGATCTAATGATATTGAAGGGTCTATCAACAATGCAACAGAATCAAAACACATAGGGAGGTGGAGTTGAAGGCCATTGAGGAATTTTCAAAGAAGGAGGAAAGTCGGCAGATGCTAGTAACTACTTGAAGTGGATTTTGTTTTTAAGCCATGGTCCAAAGATTATCAATGAAAGCAGGATTGCAAAATTACACGTGTTGCATGCCATTGGTGAAGTCAAGGATATTAAGAAAGACCAATGGGACTCCAACGGGAGCCCTCATACTTCAAGCTTAACTTGGTCATTTCACTTCAACCAATGGGACCCTAGTGAAAGCTATCATGTTGTGTCAACCGTAACTTGGTCATCACGTTTCAACCAATGGGATCCTGGTGGAGTCTTTTCACCAACCTCAATTAATAAGACCAATGGACACCATCTCAAGCCGGAAAATGTGGAAGTGAAAGTGATGGGCTTTTACCATCCACATTATAAAGATCACTAAGAAGTGTCCCAACGTCGAGCTAACGACGTTAAACAAGCGCTTATTGGGAGGCAACCCAACTAGATTTGTTTTCAAGATCTTTGGGAATGGTTTTCGTAAACCGAGAAGATGCACATATACTTCATTACCAATGGCGAGTTCTCATTGCAGACTTTGATTCTTACGCATCTTTTCTCGCTTGCCATTATCTCGCCCATCATCGGGTTGTGTTGCTCTTTTCTTTCCGTTTTATTTATCACTTTCACATTGAGGACAATGTCTATATTAAGTGTGGGGGAGAGATATTAGCATGTTTCTTTTTGTTAAAAAAAAAATAAAAAAGGCTTCATTGCATGATTGAATAACTTTTCTCCCTTCTTGAACTGATATGCTTGGAGATGGATGATTGAACTGATGAATTGAGTTTGATGGATGCATACCTTTGAGATTTTGAGCCTAATGGATGGATTCAACATTTGTGCCATTCTCCTCTTTCTTGTGTGATTTTCACTCATGTTAATGACCACTCTAGAACTTGCTTTGATTCTTTTTGAGGCTACATTTCACTTGCATGCATAAACATGATTGAGGCCCTCTTTCTTAATTAGCTAGTTTAACTAAATAGCCAACCTTGTTTTCAATATGATATCAAGCACTCTTTTGACTTCTTGAAAATTCTCTCGATTCTTGCCAACCTTGTATATTTTCCTTTGCTTAACCCCTTTGAGCTTATTTGACCATTCCTTATTTCTAGCTCATTATGTGCCTTAAATGAGAAATCGTGTTCTTACTTTACCTTAGGGAATAAAAGAACATTAGCTTGGTTAATGGATGAGTTTTTGAACAAGTGTGGGGTGTGTGTACAAAATGGTTGTTGAAAAAGAAAAGAGTGCCGAAAAAAAAAAAAAAAGTATGTATATAGTTATGTTCATATATATAAAAGAAAAAGAAAAAAACAAGAAAAAAAAAAAGAGGAAAAAAAAAACCAAGTGTTTAAAAAAAAAAAAAAAGGATTGGGAAATGAATATGTAAAAGGGATATACACTAGAGTTGGGATGAACTTTTATGCTTGTTATTTGAACTCAGCTCTCATTTGCTTTTATTCTCTTTAGTATTTATCTTCTCATATCCATTTTATCCTCTCCTGTTACCTTGACCTCACTACAACCTTGAATAAAGTCCTCATGATTTGTGTGTGCATGTGTTTTGAGTAGTGGAGAAGTAGAAGATAAGCAAGCTTATGGTAGTGCAAGTTTCATGGGTTGAATTGAGTGAAATACCTACCCTTTAAACACTTGAGAGATTGAGAGGGAATCTTGTGAAGATCTATCATTCTCGATTCATGTTGAAGATACCTTGCTTGTTGGTTTGAGATGTGGAGAATTGTTAACTCATGAATGTTTTGATCCTTGAACCTTTGGTTGTTCTTCTTGATTGTAAAATTTTGGTCTTGAGTTTTGCCCAGGAGTGCAAAAAGCTAAGTGTGGGGGAATTTGATAATCACATATTTTATTCATTAAGAAACCCTTATGTTTAGTCATTTACACTCTCCATATTCTTAATTGATTGAGTTTGGTATGATTTTGTGAGTTTGAGCTCAAATTGGTCCTAATTGAATATTTCCAGCATTATTGAGATTTGACACTGTTTCTGTATTTTAGTCATACCTTGAGTTCCTAATATCTGATGAACATGAATTTTACCTTGTAGGAAAGCTAAGAGGAAGCTCTACAACTTTGATGAAGAGCTCAAGTCTGATTCAGATGTCTAAGGGACCTAAGTTGACATGGAAGTCAGAATACGGGTTCTGTCAGTAGAATCCGAACAGTGTGCACTCAAAAAATCATATCTCAAGATGTAATAATGGCGATGGGCTGAAATTTTGACAGTGGATATTCAAGATCCAAATAAACAACTTTCATGAACACATTTTGAGAAAAAGAAGTCTAGTAGGTCATTTTGAGCTTGCAAGTCGGAACAGAGGTGCTGAAGTTGGGTTTGAGCAACCTACGGTATTTGGGACATATCTTGGGCTTAAGGAAGCCAAATTGGACGAACCAGCTATCCATTTTATAGCCAAGACAAGGATCTACAACTTTCATGAAGAACACTTTTCGTGGTTCTGAAGTATAGTGGGTCGTTTTTGGCTTCCAAGTCAGACACGAAATTTTCGTCCTCAACCATCCACTCATCCATCCACTAATCCACTCATCCACTCATCCACTCATCCACTAACTCACCCACTCATCCACTCATACACTAATCCAACCACTTAACCACTCCAACCACTCATCCACTAATCCATCCACTCACCCATTCATGTCCATAATTTCCCACTCACCAAAAGTCCTTTGGCATTTTTCACTAATTCAACCACTCAACCATTCCACTCACTCATCCACTAAACCAACCCACTAATCCATACTCAAACACTCCACTCACTCATCCACTCATCCACCCACTTCCCTTTGTCATTTTGTTACCTTAGACTTCTATAAAAGGCACCATTTATCATGAGCAACATGTAATTCTCCTTCATTTCTCTCTAAGTTTCTTCTTGCTTCTTCATAGTTTCTCATAGTTTTGTATATTTTGATGCTCCCCTTCATGGTAATGGAGGGCTAAGCTACTTTGGGTCAATTTAGATCTCTTGAAGAGATTGTGGTTTGGATTCTTGAGACCTTGGTTATGTATTGTATTTGATTTGTAATTGAATTCCTCTTTTCTTCTTCTTTTTTTCTTCTTCTTTCTTCTTCTTGATCTTGAATGCATGAATGGTGATTCTATTTATGTTGATCTAATTTGATCTTAGTTTAAGATTGAGATTTGTGATGAAACTTAGAACTAATTGATCTAAACTAATCACATAAATGAAGATTGAGATTTGTGATGAAACTTAGAACTGATTGATCTAAATTAATCACGAGAATTGAAGAGGTTAGGTTATCGATTTGTGCCTAAGTTAATTGAATTCGGTACTTGAAATTAACATAGATTTTCATGAATGGTGCGATTAGCGGATTTGTGTTTATCACTTGTTAATTGAATTCTAGACGATCGTCTAGTATGAATTCTGGATTTGATGCGAGAGATCTCGGTTAGATCCAAATTAACAATTCAATTGCACTTCAAGTGTTCTATGAAGGGTCTATGATTGAATCCACCCAATCTTGGATAGGTTTCTAAATTGACTGCTCTTTAATTGTTATTTCTTCCTTTAATTTTGTTAAGTGCGATCTTAAACTGTCAAACCCCCCTTTTTGCTAACTTTCACTTGATTTGATCAAATTGCATTTACGATCCTTGAGGAGACGATCCGGTGTTGTCACTGTGCTACAAGCTTAGGTAATAACTTCGGTTATAATTTTGACTGAGTTCGGCGCTCGTCATTAAGGCAAAGACAATGCTACAATTGTTGATCTTTGTTGATGCTTGAATATTGATTTTTGGTGATGGTTTTTGGTTTGGAATCAAAAGAAAGCAGAAACCATGTTTCTGCATAATTTTCTGGTGTTGGTCACACCTAGGTGCAGATTTTCCATGCCTAGGCATGGACTAATCAGTTTGCGAGACAGAGAGCACCATGCTTAGGCATGGTAAAACCAAGCCTAGGCGTGAGTCAGGACAACATCCTGACAGCTTGTAGTGTTTGTTTCATAACTTGAGTTATAGATATCAGAATGACCTGATTCTAGAGGCATTTGAAAGCTAACATGTAAGGCTATATTGTAACACCCTTCGTAGGGCATTAAATTTTCGACTACAAACTTATAATCTGAAATTCATTTCATAAAAAGATTTGAGTTATAAAACATGGGTTTTAAAATTTCTTTTTGCGAAAACATAAACTTACTGAAATTTATAGGTAATACTGAAAAATAAAATTAAACTGATTAATATACATCACAGACACCACATAATATTCAATAGTACTTAGAACATAAAACTTACGGACTCAAGGAAACAACAACAAATCCTTTGATGGGTCCTACTTAACAGCACGGTAATAATACTAACGAGAAAACTCAACATACTTATTCCGTTCCGCATCCATCTCAACGCGTCAAATATCTGTTCCTCCGCAAAACTGCATATTGTCGAAATTGAGAAGATCACTCCTCGCTGTCATTCCCAAACTCAAAATATTGCCTCTAGTTAAGTCTAAGAAGTTTGCTTCGTCTGCTATACAAATTTTAACAATACAAACACAAACAAATAATATAGCAAAGGGATGAGATCCCCTTGCATCAATACCAGTATGGTAGCAAAGAATAATACGAATGACAAAGTCATTCCATACATACATATATCACAATTATATTCATGTCATCAATATGTGTACTGACCATGTGTATGCATACTGAACCAATTCTTACTCTATAGAGCTAATCACAATTTTAGAGATGAATGAATCTGGAACACATGTCAGCCTTAGCCAAAAAATAGTACCAGTCTACAAAAGGAATAGTATTTGTCAGGTATCGTCGATGCGTTGCAACGGAATTACACAATCAAGTGGTACATGGTACTTGCCAACTGTCCACTTGTTGCTCACCGTGCCTCGACGCCCCCAAGATCCATCATAGATCTCACTTTTCAATTCTATATTTTGTTCAATGCATGATACCTCAATGCATATCTCAATTTCATCTTTAGACTGTTCCTAAATGAGATTAGAACAACCGCCCATGCAATTGTCTAATATCATAAGATCAATGAATATTACATAATCGCTCATACAATTACATAATATCACCGATACATCTGGGTCCAGTACATCAATTCTTATAGTAACTTTACTATATTTTCAATCGCGTATCATTTTTAACGCGTCTTCACAATCGCGTAACACTTTTGTTACGTTTTCAAATCGCGTAACCATTTTATGACGTTTTCTCATTCGCATAAAATATTTAAATATTTTTCAAATCGCGTAGCGATTTTTCAATATTTTTGAAATTGTATAGTTTAAAAATCATATTTTTAAGTCGCGTAAATCATTTTCATCATTTTTCAACTACGTAAAATATTTCTCAATATTTTAAACATCATTTTAGACTTTCCAAAAATCAATACAATTTCTAACTTCATTTTCCACATTTTCTCACTTAAGAAATCCTTTTCGTAAATTTTCTACTATTTCCCACAAAATTGCTTTCTCATTGTTTTAAATCAATTATTCTAACTTAAAATTTCCTAACGCGCCTCAAAACCCAATGGGTGAGCTATACATCAGTAAACTTCAAGTCACCAATTTATTTCTCTTTTATAAACTAAATCCACTAATTTAATTAATTCCAAAAATAAGTTTTTCTTACTTTTATATCTCAAAATCCCTTGATTTAAATCCTTTGCTATTTTAATCCATTCAATATTATGTTTAAAAAAATATTGTTTGTTCTAATCTACTAATTCGTGGCATATTGGTCGAAAATCACAAATAACTTCATCATAAAATCTTTGTTCATTTTCATGTCCACTTTCTTTGTAAATCCTTAAATCATTAACTTATTACCTACTGATCTAAAACTCATGATTAGTAAAATAATTTGAAATGCTTTGTTCCATATCAAGCAAAAAGGTCGTGAGCTTCAAGGTTCTTTGGAACCAAAACAGTTTTCCTTTCCACCTAATTCTCATCATATAACATATCACTCATGATATTTCCACCATCACATGTTCATGCTTACTATGAAAACGATAAAATCATATTAAGCAATTAATCACAAATTAATCAAAATCATAACATCTCACATAATAATCAATCAATAAAATCATGCATACTTATCAAAACAATAAGCACATCAATCACCAAACAATCATAAATATGGAAAGCCTTAAACAAACAAGTGAATAAATCCTTATGAATTTTTCACCACACAACACATCCATTCCTTACCACCAACACATGGTTGATGAGGTTAATCTCCCTTTTACCTTAGATGTAGTCCACAAGTTCCTTGTATGCCTCCTTCAAGTTGATTTTCTCCACAAAGTGATTCTTGAAAACAAAGAAAAACATACAATATTAACACCTAAGAACTTAAACTAAAATAACCATGGATTAAAATCATGATTAGAACGTTGAAAATCAAAAGAAAAGTGAAGATTAATAAACTTCACCTATAAAGCTTCAATCTTTAGCTTGAAGAACAAGGTTGAAGATGAAAGAATTAGATAATGGTTACAACATGAAAAGGTCTTAGAATTGTGTATAGATTCAAGATTAAGGGTTGGTATGAATTAAACAAACTTGGAAGGTAATTTTATGGTGGTTGGCTGTGAGCTTTGTGGGAGAGAAAGGTAAGAGCTTTTGTGTTCTTTGCTTGATGGGAAGATGAAGATGAATGAATCTTAAGAAATTTCTAACATGAAAGTGTCTTGGATTAATGAGAGGATTCAAGAAATGATATTGGTAGGAATTATAGAAGTTTGGAGAGTGGATCTTTGGTGCTTGGCCGAAACTAGAGAAAATGGAAAAGGAGAGTGTTTTTGTTGCTTGTTCTTAGTTCTTTGGAGAAATTGATGTGTAAGTGAGCAATATGAGTTGAATAGGTGAATATTGTCTCCTATTTGAGTGTGTGGTTGTTTGGTTCCAAGAGAAAGAAAGGTGAGATATTGATTTACTTGTTTTAGTGAATGTTGGATGAAAACAAGACCAAATACATTAATTGAATCCATTTAGCCTTTGTTTGGAATGCATGGTCGTAGGAACTTCTTCAAGGAGGTGGCCACTTTGCTTGACCATTTTAGACCACACATTGAAGCTCTTGAATCCTATTAGCTAGCCATAAGGCTTGTGATAACCATCTTTGTTGAATAGGTTTCCTATTGGTTCTTGGAAAGTCCAAGCCACTAAATTGGACTCATCACCACATTTGATTAGATCAAGGGTGGATATCCAAAGGCTTCACCTCTAAGCTTGCTCAAGATATTTTCTGGTAAATATCAACCGATAAACAATAACTACTATATTTTTATAACCTAATAAATAAAATAGTAGAATATACAATAAAAGAAAATTTTGATAACTCTTTCTGGATTCGGGTTTGGTAAGATTCCATGGCTCCGGATTGATAGTACAAAATTTTCTGGCCCTAGAAAAATTTTATTTTTTCGGGCCCGCCTCTGGTCCGCATACAGCCCAAGAATACTATTAAAATAATCCAAAACATAAAAACACACAAGAATTCACAAAAATCATAATAATTATGAAATTCATGAAAATTAAATAGGATTGGCAAAAATAACTAAGGATTGACATAAATAAATAAAATATGAAGGCTCGTATGCAGCCCAAAATAATATTAAAATAATCAAAAATGTAAAATTCACAAGAAATTCTTAAAAATCACAAAATTTATAAAATTCATGAAAGTCGAGTCAGATTACTAAAAATATTTAAGAATCGGCCGAAATAAATAAAATACGAATTTTCAGAGTGTTACATATATGCCTATAAAATATCATAATGTTTTAAGTTAGGATGCACATTTTAGGATGCACATTTGGTGCAATCTTTAAAATCATCTTTTTTGAGCTAAATATTGAGGTGTTTTGGGATAATTTGAGGTTGAATGGTTTGTGAACTATGTTTTATTTTCTTTTTGGCTAAGATTGAGTTAGGATGTTAAGGAATAAGGGTGTTGGATCCCTATATGATGGATTTTGTAATGTATTATGTTTTATTATTAAATGATGTAGTGAGACACATTATGGTTTGATTAAGGATATGATGATGGTATAATGTAAACTTGGATTTGTTTGATTGAGAAATTGATTTCCAATGTAATGTTATATAAAATTGATATATTTAAAAGATGTGCATCAAAGTTTATACTTTGTAAGAAATAAATGATCGTGATATTGGAAATCAATATAAAAGGATGGTAAAGGTAGATGAGGTTGAGTGAGTCCCTCTCTACAAGAATGTATGATAATGTAAAAGAGACAATTTAATGATTATGGTATTACTTCCCTATTATGTAATGGAAGATATGATTAAGTAAAAGTTAAAGAAAGCAAGGTTTTAATATTATGCATGTTTTATTTTCAAACTTGTTATTTGATGTTTCCATGTATTGTAAATCTGTTGCTTAGACAAAAGGGCGCCAAGCGGCTTGGACAAAAGGGTTCAAAGTGTCATGTTTGGTAGTGGAAGGAACAAAAGGGCGTCTTGCCTACCTAGAAAATAATACAAGGAACAAAAGAGCTTCCTGAAAATATTCAAATAACATGAGTTTTTTTAAAACAAAATCTTTTAAAAATCATTGCATGAGCATACTTTATGGTTATGGTTTCATTAGGCATAATCATATATCAACATGCATTGCATAAAATTGACAATTGTATGGGCTATTGTCTTGTTTTTATTAAATGTGAAGTTTAAGGATAAAAGTTGGTTAGAAAAGGTTGAAGGTCAAAATGTAGCCTAATGGTGTGTAATGGAGGGAATGAGTATGCTTGCTAACCTCTATAATTGTTATAGTGAATACTTGAGTTTCTATATAATGATTAAACTATTTTCTTTATTAAATGAATTGTTTGCTTTGGGAATGGAAAGGAATGAGTTTTTGACTTATGCCACCTTTCCAATTGATTAAGTACAATTTGTGTTTTATCCAAAGTAGCTAGATTTACCATGATGTCATGATTTACTACTGAGAATTATTAATTCTCACCCCAGTTCCTTTTATGTTTTCCATGATAAATCCAGAGAAGGAGCCAATCAAGCGCAAGGCAAGGCGATGAAGACTTAGTTAAGCTATTAATGTAATTATTTTGTTTCTGTAATTATATTAATAATTCTATAATTAAGTTAATATATGTAATTTGTATAAGTTGTAATATCAGACATATCAGATAGATTTCTAGTAAAGAACAAGTTTCTTGAGGTGTAAAATGTCTTGCTCTCTTACTTCTGTGAAGGCTCTATATATATTTACTCGTTATTAGTTATCGAACAAGTTATAATTTTTTGTTTAAGTTAGAAAGTGACATACTAAATCTATTTACTTAGTATACGTAGGGTATGCTACAGTAAATAGAATTAGGGTGTTACATGTTGGTATCAGAACAGTTCTTCCTGTTGAGCTGGGGAATAGACTGACTATGCTTTTGAGCATGATTAGTTATTTTTGTTTATGTCGTGCATTCTTTTATCTCAATGTTAGATATGTAAATAGGATTGCATGACAACCTTAGGATTAAATGTTAATAATTACTGGCATACTGTTACATGATATCGAGTCTGGCCAACTCAATATGTAATGTTCTATGTGAGCAGGAAATTATGACACCTCCTAGGCGAAAATGAGAGAATAGAAAAGCTTTCTAAAATGGTAATTGTGATATGTCTGAGATAGCTAGGCCGTTGATGAAAGTGGTGAGAGAACGAAGCGCCGCCACTGGAGAATAAACAAAAGTTATTAATGGAATGATGTGGAGCAGACTGAGACTATTAGCAACGTAAAGAAAAGGAGGAGACTAAATTTGTTGATTGAGGATGACAAGATTAATTTTGAGAGAAGGTATGAAATAGAGTTAGTAGTTATTTGATGTTGTTTCCTCTATGGTGTGATAAGAACAGAATAGCTCAAGGTTTGAATAGTGAAGATGATGAAAGAACTAAAGAATTGAAATGTTAGCAAGAAATATGTCTCAAGGTTTTAAAGGATACACAATTAGATGAAATGTTGAAGTTTTAAAATAAAGATGGCTAATTGCAAGGAAGAAGATATTCAAGGTAATGAGTTGTCCCGACGAATAAAATGTGTAGTTCACTTCTTTTGTGTTAAAAGGAGAAGTGGAGCATTGATTGATGAGTTTGAGATGATTAATGGAAGTTATTGGTACATAGATGAATTGGGAGAAATTTAGAGTGACCTTTTTGGATAAATATTTCCTAAAGAACAAGTGAGAAGATAAGAAAAATGCAAATCCTTGAGTTGAAATAAGGTAGTATGTTTATAAGGTAATATGAAGCAGAAGTTTGGTGAATAGTGATGAGTTTATTCTGATGCTTGAAATAAAATCATGAATTAGTAAAGTCTCTAAAAGAGTAAAATGTCAGATATTGAAGTTAGATTTCAATTTCTACAATATAAAGGAAAGCAAGTTCAAGTTGGAATATGGAGTTATAAGTACGCGAAATGTGGAAAGTAATATGAAAATAATATATTATACATGTAGTAAAACTATGATATTAAATGAAGAATTGTCTAGAGAAGATCGTTTATCAACACATAGAGTAGTATGGTTTTTTCAATCTATTTTAAGGTATACATTTTTTGAACATCATAACTTTCAAAGATTTAAATGGAGTTATGTTTTTTGAAGATATATGGTAAATATATGCTTGTAAATTTGGAAATATCCAACAGAGTTTGTTGTGGAGTTCCAATTTGATTCTACATGAGATATGTGGTTGTTAGATATTTGTAGAGAGTTAAGAAATTTATGTAGAATTAAAAGAGCAAGAAAGTTGTAAGTTTGAGATATCAATTAGTTGAATTTGCAAGTTTTTAAAGATACATCAACTGTGAAAAGGAACAACAATTGTATTTTTGAATGAGATTCTTATGGGCCATATATATCATTGCTATGTTTCTTTAGATGGAAGTTTGAAGTTCAAGGGCCCTATTTTACATAACATATGGACACACCCGCATTAATCTCTAGGTAATGATAATGTTTTGGTTGGTAAATTTGCTGAAGAAAGGAATGTAAGGAATTTTAAGATCAGTGTTCAAGAAGTTGATATTTTCTATGGAAATTTGGAAAGGAAGAAAGACCCAATGATTTCTCTTATAAAATGTTATTTTGTTAGAATGAAAGCATACTCTTTTGAAAATGAGAGGGCATCTTACATTTTGTCAAATAAAATAATGTTTAAAGCTAGATCTTTATTCATGTATGTTTACAGGCTAGCTAATGTTGACGAATATATGGCTAGAGTTATTCCCTTTTTAGTTAAGACCTTAACACTCAAAATTGACTTAGTAACTTCAAAGGTTTAAGCTATTGAAGATGTATACGGTTAGCATGAAAATTGTAACATTGTATATGATAAGGAAAAGCTACGTATTCACATGAATGGAAGTCTTGAAAGATTTGACAATGTTATGCTTTTGCAATGTAAGGGAAGGAAGGCACTTAAAGAACAAATAAATTAAGAGAATTCTTAATATGATCGAACTTTTAAGACAACGGACAAAGCAAAGTATTGGTGGAGGAGTTGAATAAAACTATTGGGAGTTGTATGTACTTATGTAAAGTGGGAGGCATGTCCATTGTATAATATGAAGTGAAATAAAGTTTAGAGAACTTTTCAAGTTTTCCTCATATGTTAGGATCAATCCAAACAAAAACCAAGAGTGTGTTGAGTTGAGTTGAGCAGCATGAATCTTCAAAAGAGGAAAAAAAGTAGGCAATGAGAATAAGGAATGCGATTCTATACCCAGTGAATCACAAAATGGAAATAAGTCAAAAATTAAATAGAAATTGTGGAGTTTAAATGTTCTAAGGATGAAAGAAGACAACATAACGACAAACTTTGTTTGTTGTGTTATGAGTACAATCAACTAGGGCACTATGTTGGTAGGTGTCAGTAAAGACAGACAAAGTTATACCCAATCCTAGACTACTGGTTCTGAGAAGGGTATATACTTTAAGAAAGTAAGAAGAGAAGTTTAATAGTTCTGACTTTTTACAGGGTAAACCTCATTAGAAATGAAAGAATATGAATATCTAAGTTTGGTAAAAGTTAGAATGGATAAGATGAATATAGTGAAGAGACAACTATTATGATTCTCTAAACCATTAGTATGAGCAGCTAAATTTTGGGGACAAAATTTTTAAAAAGAGTGGAGAATCGTAACATCTTCTTTTTACACATTTTAGGCTTGTATAAGGTTATAGAGGTAACTTAATACTTGTTTAACATGTCCGTCAAATTTTGTGACGTTTTGAGTTAATTTAGGCACTTTGCCGCAACACAGAACATGCAAAATGACTATTTTAACTTAAGAAAAATAGCATAAATATGATATTAAAGAAAATGGATATGGAGAAGTTATTTCTAGGTCATAAATGTGTGAAAGAAAATGTGGTTAAATTTTGAAGGCAAACAGAGTGAAATTTGTATTTTTAAGGATACCGAGTGAGTATGTAAGTACTGGATTGAGGCACAACAGATATGAAAAATTATGAAAATGATGAAACAAGAATTTTAATGGATCTTATAATTTATTCTAAGGTTGTTGGAAAGCAAGAAACTTGATTTAGTTAAATCAAAGTGTTTTTAACGGATACAAAATTTTGGTAAAAGACTAAAATGCCCCTAAGTTATTATGTTTTAAAAGTGAGTTGCACTCATTTTCTCTCTTCATTTTTGCTTGGAAGCAGAAGGTAGAAAACCAAAGGAGAAAAGAGAAAGAAGAAGAGGAGAAGAGAAGGAAGAAGAGGGGAAGAAAGAAAAAGAAAGAACAAGGCAAAGTGTCATCAACCAAGGTATGGGAAAACATTTTTATAACTTCTCTTCTTCTTCTTCTTCTTCTTCCTCTTCTTCTTTGTGAATCATTTTGATGGAAAAAACCAAAAATGGGTTTTGAATGTGAAAGGTGATTTCTATGTTGGATTCCTATTATTTTAGACTTGATGATGGTTTGTTCTTGGTTTGTGGATCATGGTTGTGCATTTGATGTTTTTGTATTTCCATGAGAGATTGAGTTTTAAAAATGGGTTTTTCATGATGGATGATTAATCCTTAATTTATGTATGATTGTGTTAAAGATGTGTAATGGAGATACAAAGTAATTTGAGATCATTGTTGATCTTTGTTGATGCTTGAATATTGATTTTTGGTGATGGTTTTTGGTTTAGAATCAAAGGAAAACAGAAACAACGTTTCTGCATAATTTTATGGTGTTGGTCGCACCTAGGTGCAGATTTTCATCAGTTTGCAAGACAGAGAGCACCACGTCTCGACGTGGTAAAATCAAGCCTAGGCGTGAGACAGGACAACATCCTGACAACTTGTAGTATTTGTTTCATAACTTGAGTTATAGATATCAGAATGACCTGATTCCAGAGGCATTTGAAAGCTAACATGTAAGGCTATATGCCTATAAAATTTCATAATGTTTTAAGTTAGGATGCACATTTGGTGCAATCTTGAAAAATCATCCTTTTTGAGGCAAATATTGAGGTGTTTTGGGATAATTTGAGGTTGAATGGTTTGTGAACTATGTTTTATTTTCTTTTTAGCTAAAATTGAGTTAGGATGATGTGGAATAAGGGTGTTGGATCCCTATATGATGAATTTTGCTAGGTAATGTATTATGTTTTGTTATTAAATGTTGTAATGAGACATATTATGGTTTGATTAAGGATATGATGACAGTATGATATGAACTTGGATTTGTTTGATTTCCAATGTAATGTTATATTAAATTGATATATTTAAAAGATGTGCATCAAAATTTATACTTTGTAAGAAATAAATGATCATGATATTGGGAAGCAATATAAAAGAATGGTAAAGGTAGATGAGGTTGAGTAAGTCCCTTTCTACAAGCATGTATGATAATGTAAAATAGAAAGTTTAATGATTATGGTATTGCTTCCCTGTTATGTAATGGAAGATATGATCAAGTAGAAGTTAAAGAAAGAAAGGTTTTAATATTATGTATATTTTGTTTTCAAACTTGTTATTTGATGTTTCTATGTATTGTAAATCTATTGCTTGGACAAAAGGACGTCAAACGGCTTGGACAAAAGTGTCATGTTTGTTACCAAGTGGCCTCAAACTCAAGAGAAGGGGTGAATTGAGTTTATAAAATATTTTCGCAAATCTTTCGCAAAACACTTGTAAGCCAATTTTCGTTGAAGCTATTATTTAATTGAAGTGAATAGATAAATGAGATCGAATAAATCACTCATAAATAAACAAGCCAAGATAGAAAGTATTCAAGCAAAGATAAATATCAAACTCAACTCAAGCATATATAATTAAAGCACAAAGTAAATAGATAGGGTTAAGAGAATCAAACACAAGGATTTATCCTAGTTCAACCTCCTCTTGTGACCTATGTCCAGTCCTCAAGCGAACCACTCGAGATTTTTCACTAAACTTCAAGCTTGAACTGTAACACCCCGAATTTCATTTTTTCTGCATAAATATGAATTTTATAATTCTTATGATTTTTGAGAATTTTTCTGGATTTTTCTGAGATTGTGATTATTTTAATATTATTTTAGGCCGTCTGTGGGCTCGAGTGGGTCCGAAAAAAGTAAAATTTTTTATAGGCCAGAAAATTTTGTACTGTTAATGTGGGGTCGGAGGATCTTACTAAACTCAAAATCGGATACATTTACTAAATTTTTTTATTGTTATTTTATTATTCACTGTACAATAATTACTGGTTTGTGAGTAGTAATTTTTATTCTGTGAGTAATAAATTCTAGTAGCTTTAGCCATGTAGTAGCCATGTGCTACTAGTTATTAGAAGTCAAAATTATTGGCTTGACATGATTTTTAGCCAATGACATTAAGTCAACAAAAGTGGCTTGTTTAATTAGTCTTTAAACTAGATGAATTAGCTAAGTTAGTTTAAGTTTAAGTGGTAATTAAATGAAACAAAATTTGGTTAGCTATCTCAATGGTGTTCCACGGCCATGTAGGAGTTTCTAGGATATTCAAGAGCTTATGAATCATCAAGGGTGACCAAAGCATGACCACTTGATGACTTTAACCATGTGCTTGATTTCTATCATGATTTATCAAGCATTAACTCCCTCACATGCATACGGCAACAAGCTTTAGTAATAGGATATCTATTTCATTTCTATTATCTTTTATCACTTAAGTCATTCTTTTCATTTCTTTTCTTCTTAACTTAGCCAAAAACTTCATTTCTCCAATTTCATGAAGCATTCAGCCAACACACCTAAGACCATCATTTTAGCTTCTAAATTTTATCTAATTTTATTTCCTAAGCCTATATATCATTCTAAGACTTTTGTATGTTGAAGACCTATGCTAATTCTAGCATGTTCTTGAATTTTCTGTTGATTAAAGAATGACTATTTGATGACCAAGGCCATGTGAAGCCATGTGCAAATGTTTCTATCTTGCTAATCAAGTCTTGAACCTTCTATCCAAGCTACTCCACGGCTATGCACTTGAATGTTGGACACTTAATTTCATTTTCTACACTTTGTGACAATTGGATGGAAAGTATGAAGAGTAAATCTTGACCCTCCATTTTGGAGATGTATCTTATGGCTAGGATTTCATGGAAGAGAGATCCAATGGCTTAGATTTAGTCTTATCACTTGAAAGCTTCCACCTAATATCAACCATTGATTTAATCAATGGCTCTTGAAGCCTAAAATGGTGGCTAATGTATTTGGACAATTCCTAAGTGTACAAGGGGGGGAGGCCACAGTTTTGAAGACCAAATGGCTATAGGAAAGTTTCATTTCAATTCATTATTCACCTTTAACATTTCCTAAGCCAAAGCTTTACAAATTTTCTTTCCTTTCTCTTCCCTAAGCTCACAGCCAAGAGGCCTAACTTCTACTATCACTCTTCAATAATTTACACTAACCATATATCTTGAATCTTCTCATCAATTCAAGACACTTTCATGTTGTGAACTTCTCAAGATTCATTCATCTTCACCTTCCTATCAAGCAAAGAACACAAAAGCTCTTACCTTTTCTCCTTGTGTTGCTCCCAATTTCACTCTCTAAAATAGCTTTCCAATTACTCATAATTCTATCTAATCACATCACTTGATCTTAAACTTCATTCTAAGCAACCTTCATGTTGTGATCAAGACCTAATTCTATCATCTTCAAGCTTGATTCTTGGATTTAAATTCTAAGGTTTCAAGGTAAAGTGTAACACCCCAAATTTCATAACTATTTGACAGTAATTTTGACAGTTAATAAAATTCTACTGTTTAGTGATTTCTGTGTGCTGTAAAATTATTTTGAGTATTCCATGAATACATTTGATCATTTTATGTGATTTACTCCGTGTCAAGAAAATAATAATTTTTGGGCCGGGAAAAGTCTTACGTATGTTAATTATTACTGTTAAGTCTTAATTATTTTATGTAATCTGATTTGATTTTCATAAGTTTTATAATTTTTATGATTTCGTGGATGATTATGAAATTTTTATATTTCTCTGATTATTTTAATATTATCCATGGGCTGTCTATGGGCCCAGGGGGGCTGTACGTGGGCCCAGGTGGGTCCAGAAAAGTAAAAATTTTTCTATAGCCAGAAAAATTCATACTGTTAAGATGGAGACGGAGGATCTTACTAAACCTGAATCCAGAAACAGTTTTCAAAATTTTCTTTTACTGTGTTTTGTACTGTATTTAATTATCGGGCAATAAAAATACAGTAAAAATATTATTTGTAGGGTTATAACAGATAAAAATAAACATTATACTGCTTAGTCAACATTGGTGGTTTGGATATCCACCATTGATTTAATCAAGAGTGGAGATTTGGTCTTATAAAAACCAAGGGTGGAGATTTGGTCTTATAAAGTGGCTAGGACCATTTATGACCATTGGATGTAAAGTTTGAAGGAGTAATCTTGACCCTTCATTTTGGAGATACATCTAATGGCTAGGATTTCAAGGAGGAAAGATCCAATGGCCTAGATTAAGTCTTCTAATCTAAGGCTAAACCTAGAATCGACATTTATCCTAACCATTGATTTAATCAATGGCTAGGAATGCCTAAAATGGTGGCTAGTTAGATTGGTCACATTTTGAAGAAGCAAGAGGGGGGCAGTTTTGGTGTTGATTTAGGAGCTAAAGCAAAGTTTGAAGACCATTATTAGTTGTCTTGGTCATTATTGATCATTCTTGATCATTTCCAAGAAGCTAACTCATCAAAAATTTTCTCTCCTTTCCTTTCAAGCCAAGCTCACGGCCAAACACCAAGGACCACCTTCCATCACTCTTTAATTTCATACAACCTTATTTCTTAAATCTATACCTCATTCTAAGACACTTTGTAGTTTGGAGCAAGTTCTAAATCTTTCATCTTCAAGGACTTTTTCAAAGAGCAAGTTCAAGGGTTTTTGAGGTGAAGTGTAAGGAAACTTCATTTCTTATCTCTTTTTCATGTTCTAAGCCATGTTTGATCTATGGTTCTTCTTGTTCATGCTTGATATGCTAATAAACTTGTGTTTTGTTTTGTATTTGAGAAGCTTTTGGTGATGAAGGACTTGGAAAAAGAAGCAAAGCAAAGAGCTTTTGAGGTTCTTCAAGAGGTAAGAGGGAGATCCATCTCACCAACCAAGTGTGGTGGTGAGAGATGGTTTTATATTTGATGGATGGTGAATTCATGTGAGGATTCATATCCATGGTCATGTAATTATTTGTGGGTGTTTATGTGGTTTATGTGTTTTGCATGGTATACTTGTGCTTATATGCTTGGTATGATTTATTGCTTTTGTTGATGGCATGCTTGTGATATATATGACGAATATGTATATGTATGCCATGATTTGATGATAGAAAGGAAAAAAATTTTTGGTTCCAAAGAACCATAGAGGCACACGGCCTCAAGAATATTTTTCGAGCAAAAGATTCTAAACATTTTATTAATCATGAGATTTTAGATGAAATGGGTATTACATTGATGATTTTAAGGATTTGTAAAGAAAGTGGACATAAAAATGAACAAATGAATTGGTTTCAAAGACCAAGAGTCTCACGGTTTTTGAAGGAATTTTAATGGTATTGTTTGTGTAAAAATAAGAATGGTACTTAATTGATTTAGAAGGAAA
Source organism: Ormosia emarginata (assembly GCA_029884605.1). Taxonomy (NCBI): domain Eukaryota; kingdom Viridiplantae; phylum Streptophyta; class Magnoliopsida; order Fabales; family Fabaceae; genus Ormosia; species Ormosia emarginata. The sequence goes on along the minus strand of JAQQTP010000074.1, from coordinate 15,189,646 downwards.
AATATTTGATAGTTTCAATGGCCAAGTACCACAGTTTTGAAGGCTTGTGAATGCCTTGGTTTTATGAAACAAAGTGATTTTCAAAGTGGAAATATAATTTGATTTAGTACAAGGATTTTGGAAATGGAATCAGAGTGTTTTATCACTTGAGAAATAGAAATTTCAGTTATGAAAGGAAAACAGAGGTTGTAAGGGTTTGAGCCTCAAATTATCTTGGAAGAGGATTGAATTTAAGAATTTATTTTGAATTATAAAGGAAACGTTGATGATTTAAAATTTACTAACGTAAAACTCATCCTTTGAGTTTAGAGAGCGTTAGGGAATTTTAAGTGAGAAACATTGATTTAATTCAATGAAATGGTGAATTTATGGAATATATTGCAAAAAGGATTTTCTTGAGTAAAAAAATGTGAAAAATAATGTGAGAAGTCATATTATTTTGAGAAAGGTTGAAATGGAATTTTTGAAGGCTGAGAAATATTTTACGAAGTTGAAAAATGGTGAAAAATGATTTACGTAACTTAAAAACGTGATTTTTAAGCTACGCGATTTGAAAAAAATGTTTAAATATTTCTATGCGATTTGGAAAGCGTTTAAATATTTTTACACGATTGAAATAATGTTGAAAAATCATTATGTGATTGAAAAATGATGGAATATTTTTACGTAATTGAGAAAATGATGGAAAATCGCTATGCGATTTGAAAACGTAACAAAAATGTTGTGAAATTGTGAAAACGTAACAGAAATATTGCGCGATTGTGAAAATGTGACGAAAGTGTTGCGCGACTATGAAAACGCGATAATATGATTTCGCGACTGAATAAACGGTAAGAATATTGTTAAACTAATGTATGGACACTGAATGAGAAAATGATGAATTTTGCTTGTGATTGGCATTGGTGCATTTTATATGCATAAACTAGTGTATAGACACTGTATGAGAAAATGATGAATTTTGCCTGTGATTGGCATTGGTGCATTGAACATGTATTGGAAAGGTCCGATGGACTGAATATGGCTCTTAGGAGAGACGTACACCTCTTGAGTGGGTGCAATATGCGTAGTGTAAGTCATTTATTGACCTTGGGGGCATCGGGGTGCGGGTTGCTCACAATGGGCAGTTGGTAGCTCTTCTGTACCGTGGTTTAAATCGATGCAACGCATTGATGATCCTGACCAAGATACTATTCTTAATCAAGATCTAATAAAGACTGTCATGTATATGCTAGATGTGCAAACACATATGAGAAATATGGCACGTGGTTTGAGGCATTTTGGTACCAACAGATCTTTTGGATCAATTTCTCCGAACTATTTATTAGCTCCATGGAGTAGGAAATTGAGTCTATGTGCACATGCATAAATTTGAGTATTTATATCTGTATGATATAATAATTGGGGAATATTGGTTATGACAATTGAACTGTTGAGGAATATTGGATGATGATGATGATAATAATGTGATGGCATTATTGTAATTATTGTGTGATTTGAATAATGTTAATGGCATGATGGTAATTATTATTTATTGTATCTGTTATGATAAATAATGTTGATGGCATGATTATAATTATGGTATAATGTATCTGTATGATATATTGTATGTGTTATCTCTGTGCAACCATGTTGGTGTTGGCGTTGGTGATCTCATCTCTTTATTATATTATTTTGTTGTGTTTGTATTATTAAAAATTATATAGTAGATGGAACGAGTTTCTTTGGCTTGACCGGAAGCAAATGTTCTGAGTTCGGTGACAACGTCAAAGAGTGGCCATACCAGATTCAATGGTGTGCAGTTTTGATGAGGAACAGATACATAACGCATCAAGATGGATACAAGACATAATAAGTATGTTGAGTGTTTATCGTTAGTGTTTTACCGTGCTATTAAGTAGGACCCATCATGGGGTTTGCTACTGTTTAAATATCAGCAAGTTTATGTTTCCGCGAAAAGAAATTTTGAAACCCACGTTTTATAACTCAAACCTTTTATGAATTGATTTTCAGATTATAAGTTGGTAGTCAGAAATGTGATGCCCTAAGGAGGGTGTTACATTAGTTGGTATCAGAGCACGGTTTGAGTCTTTTAGGGTTTTGTGATTAGGTCTATTTTGCTTGTGTTGTGTTCTCTGTGTGTTTGATTTCTAAAAGGAAACAATGTTTATTTGAAATGGTTACATCTGGTTTCCATTGTATTTTGATTCGGGTGTCTTTGAAGAGAGGACTATGACTCATGATAGACAAAGAAAGATGATGGCTCATGATAGACATACGCGTGTGGAAGCGAGACGTGATGATGGTGATATGGCTGCAATTATGGACGTAATACGAAAAATGGCTGATATAATTATACAGCAAACTCAGAAGATTATTCAGCAGCAAGAATTGATAGCCGAAGCTAAGATTTTGTTAGAGTTGAATCAGTCTCGGGATGTGAGACCCTATAACATTGGACCATATTGGTTACGAAGAAGGAGAAATCGTAAAGTCAAGCGATTCTAGCAGAAAACGTACTCGCAATCTCTGGAAAGTCAACAACAGTAGCAATCTTGTGGAGGAAGTACTAGTAGTAGTAGGTTTGGTCTGACTGTGACATCTGCACCGAAATGTTGGAAGTGTAGGAAAGATCATCGGACAAAGGATTGTACAATTAAAAGAATCATCTGTTTCAAGTGTGGGATGCCCGGACATCTTGCTAGAGAGTGTATTCCACTAAAGACGAAGTCATCTGTTAGTAATGAATGTGCTTCGACATCTCAAGTAGAATGGAGCGTCGATTCTCCACGTGGAGCAAAACCACCTCAGACTGAAGACCTAAGCAAAGAAGATTGTGTCACAGAAAGTGATCATTTGACTGTACTATATAATTCTGGAGGTAACCCATTCCTCTATGGCATATGATCGTGTAGATCAATTAGAGTTATCAGTGTCTTCGTTATCTTCTGACTTGTTTACTTCTGTTTCTATTATTAGCCTGTCGTGCTGCTCAAGTTATTCAAATTATCCTATTGTTGTTATAGATCAAATTTTTGTGTTAGTTTGATCTGTTTATCTCTTTCATAAATAGATGTGATCTTTGAAACAGATTGGTTATTTTCCAACCATATCCTATGAAATTGTCTCAATAAAGTGTTAGTATTCTAGAAAATTCGTTCTTTAAAATCGGGTTATATCAAATTCTTTGTTGGATATGTCCAGTAGCACATCAGATAGTTTTGCTATCTTTCATGATGTTTTTCATGTATCTCAAATTGCAAGAAAGGATATTCCTATTTAAATCCATGTCATAGTATCAGATACAGTGTTGTTGAAAGAGAACTCGATGTGTGAGACACTTCCTGTTAAGAGCAAAGGCAGGAGAATGAAGCGGTACGAGGACAAGGAAATTTTAAGTGATGCTGTGCGAAGTGATGGATGCTCTTGTAATATTTATAAATTATAGTAGTAGAATTTTTTGTTCTTATCTAGATAGAATTGTTATTATCTTTGTTAACGACATTCTGATCTATTCTCGAAAATCATGAGGAACATACTGAACATCTCAGTGTGATTTTCCAAATTCTAAAGGAGAAGCAGTTATATACTAAGTTGTCAAAATGCGAGTTCTAGTTGAGTGAAGTGTAGTTGTTGGATCACGTGATTCTAAGGAAGGGATTGCGGTGGATCTTTCAAAGGTTGAAACAGTTTTTCAGTGGGAAAAGTCAAAAACAGTAACAGAAATCCGTAGAAAATTTATTGAGAAAATTTTCTAAAATCGCAAGACTTTTCACCTAGCTTATCAGAAAGAATTAAATGTTTGTATGGACTGATGCATACAAGGAGAATTTTCAGGAGTTGAAAATGTGTTTGACTACTTCTTTGGTATTAGTTCTGTCTAATTCCAGTGAACCATTGGAGGTGTACTGTGATGCATTACATTGGAGTCTGAGATATGTGCCTATGCAGAATAGAAGAGTTGTAGTGTATGTTTCAAGGAAATTGAAGTTACATGAGAAAAACTATTCTATGCATGAATGGAGGTTGGTAGTCGTTGTGTTGGTATTAGAAGTATGGATATACTTTCTTTATGGAGTAACATTTAACATCTTCAGTAATTATAGAAGTCTTAGATATCTGTTTGGCCAGGAAAAGTTAAACGTGAGGCAAAGATATTTCATTGGTTAAAATAGTCTAGAATGATGCAAGCGGTGAAACAACATGGCAGTTAGAAGAGAAGATAAAAGAGCAATATCCATATTTATTCTGAGGATGTGAAATCAGGTTTATCAAGTTTCGAGGACGAAACTTCTTTTTAGAGGGGGAGTATTGTAATACCCTAAATTTCCTAACTATTTGACAGTAATTTTGACAGTTAACATAATTCTACTGTTTAGTGATTTCTATATACTGTAAAATTATTTTGAGTATTCCGTGAATACATTTGATCGTTTTGTGTGATTTACTCCATGTCAGGAAAATAATAATTTTTGGATCGAGGAAAATTTTACGTATTTTAATTATTACTGTTAAGTCTTAATTATTTTATATAATTTGATTTGATTTTCGTAAGTTTTATAATTTTTATGATTTTATGTATGATTATGAAATTTTTATATTTCTCTGATTATTTTAATATTATCCATGGGCTGTCTGTGGGCTCAGGGGGGCTGTATGTGGACTAAGGTGGGTCTGAAAAAGTAAAAATTTTTCTGCAGTCAGGAAAATTCGTACTATTAAGACAGAGACAGGGGATCTTACTAAACCTGAATCCGAAAATAATTTTTAAAATTTTATTTTATTGTGTTTTGTACTGTATTTAATTATCGAGCGATAAAAATACAGTAAAAATATTATTTGTAGGGTTATAGCAGATAAAAATAAATATTATACTGCTTAGTCAACATTGGTGGTTTGGATATCCATCATTGATTTAATCAAGGGTGGAAATTTGGTCTTATAAAAATCAAGGGTGGAGATTTGGTCTTATAAAGTGGCTAAGACCATTTATGACCATTGGATGTAAAGTTTGAAAGAGTAATCTTGACCCTTCATTTTGGAGATACATCTAATGGCTAGGATTTCAAGGAGGAAAGATCCAATGGCCTACATTAAGTCTTCTAATCTAAGGCTAAACCTAGAATCGACATTAAACCTAACCATTGATTTAATCAATGGCTAGGAATGCCTAAAATGGTGGCTAGTGAGATTGGTCACATTTTGAAGAAGCAAAAAGGGGGGGGGGACAGTTTTGGTGTTGATTTAGGAGCTAAAACAAAGTTTGAAGACCATTATTAGTTATCTTGGTCATTATTGATCATTCTTGATCATTTCCAAGAAGCTAACTCATCAAAAATTTTCTCTCCTTTCACTTCAAGCCAAGCTCACGGCCAAACACCAAGGACCACCTTCCGTCACTCTTTAATTTCATACAACCTTATTTCTTGAATCTATACCTCATTCTAAGACACTTTGTAGTTTGGAGCAAGTTCTAAATCTTTCATCTTCAAGGACTTTTTCCAAGAGCAAGTTTTAGGGTTTTTGAGGTGAAGTGTAAGGAAACTTCATTTCTTATCTCTTTTTCATGTTCTAAGCCATGTTTGATCCATGGTTCTTCTTGTTCAAGCTTGATATGCTAATAAACTTGTGTTTTGTTTTGTATTTGAGAAGCTTTTGGTGGTGAAGGACTTGGAAAAAGAAGCAAAGCAAGGAGCTTTTGAGGTTCTTCAAGAGGTAAGAGGGAGATCCATCTCACCAACCAAGTATGGTGGTGAGAGATGGTTTTGTATTTGATGGATGGTGAATCCATGTGAGAATTCATATCCATAGTCATGTAATTATTTGTGGGTGTTTATGTGGTTTATGTGTTTTGCAGGGTATACTTGTGCTTATATGCTTGGTATGATTTATTGCTTTTGTTGATGGCATGCTTGTGATATATATGATGAATATGTATATGTATGCCATGATTTGATGATGGAAAGGAAAATAATTTTTGGTTCCAAAGAACCATAGAGGCACACGGCCTCAAGAATATTTTTGGAGCAAAAGATGCTAAACATTTTATTAATCATGAAATTTTAGATATAAAGGGTATTACATTGATGATTTTAAGGATTTGCAAAGAAAGTGGACATGAAAATGAACAAATGAATTGGTTTCAAAGACCAAGAGTCTCACAGTTTTTGAAGGAATTTTAATAGTTTTGTTTGTGTAAAAATAAGAATGGTACTTAATTGATTTAGAAGGAAAAATATTTGATAGTTTCAATGGCCAAGTACCACGGTTTTGAAGGCTTGTGAATGCCTTGGTTTTATAAAACAAAGTGATTTTCAAAGTGGAAATATAATTTGATTTAGTACAAGGATTTTGGAAATAGAATCAGAGTGTTTTATCACTTGAGAAATTGAAATTTCGGTTATGAAAGGAAAATAGAGGTTGTAAGGGTTTGAACCTCAAATTATTTTGGAAGAGGATTGAATTTAAGAATTTATTTTGAATTATAAAGGAAACGTTGATGATTTAAAATTTACTAACGTAAAACTCATCCTTTGAGTTTTGGAGAGCGTTAGGGAATTTTAAGTGAGAAACATTGATTTAATTCAATGAAATGGTAAATTTATGGAATATATTGCAAAAAGGATTTTCTTGAGTAAGAAAATATGAAAAATAATGTGAGAAGTCATATTATTTTGAGAAAGGTTGAAATGAAATCTTTTGAAGGTTGAGAAATATTTTACGAAGTTGAAAAATGGTGAAAAATGATTTACATAACTTAAAAACGTGATTTTTAAGCTACGCGATTTGAAAAAAATGTTTAAATATTTCTATGCGATTTGGAAAGCGTTTAAATATTTTTACGCGATTGAAATAATGTTGAAAAATCATTACGTGATTGGAAAACGATGGAATATTTTTACGTAATTGAGAAAATGATGGAAAATCGCTACGCGATTTGAAAACGTAACAAAAATGTTGCAAAATTGTGAAAATGTAACAGAAATGTTGCGCGATTGTGAAAATGCAACGAAAGTGTTGCATGACTATGAAAATGCGATAATATGATTTCATAACTGAATAAATAGTAAGATTATTGTTAAACTAGTGTATGGACACTGTATGAGAAAATGATAAATTTTGCTTGTGATTGGCATTGGTTTATTTTATATGCATAAACTAGTGTATGGACACTGCATGAGAAAATGATGAATTTTGCCTGTGATTGGCATTGGTGCATTGAACATGCATTGGAAAGGTTCGATGGACTGAATATGGCTATTTGCCTAGGAGAGACGTACACCTCTTGAGTGGGTACGATATGCGTAGTGTAAATCATTTATTGACCTTGGGGGCATCGGGGTACGAGTTGCTTACAATGGGCAGTTGGTAGCTCTTCTATACCATAGGTTAGATCGATGCAACGCACCGATGATCCTAACCGAGACACTATTCTTAATCAAGATCTAGTAAAGACTATCGTGTATATGCTAGATGTGCAAACATATATGTGAAATATGGCACGTGGTCTGAGGCATATTGGTACAGATAGATCTTTTGGATCAATTTCTCCGAACTGAGTATTAGCTCCATGGAGTAGGAAATTGAGTCTATGTGCACATACATAAATTTGAGTATTTATATCTGTATGATATAATAATTGGGGAATATTGGCTATGACAATTGAACTGTTGAGGAATATTAGATGTTGATGATGATATTAATGTGATGGCATTATTGTAATTATTGTGTGATTTGAATAATGTTAATGGCATGATGGTAATTATTATTTATTGTATCTGTTATGATAAATAATGTTGATGACTTGATTATAATTATGGTATGATGTATCTGTATGATATATTGTATGTGTTATCTCTGTGCTACCATGTTGGCATTGGCGTAAGTGATCTCACCTCTTTGTTATATTGTTTTGTTATGCTTGTATTATTAAAAATTATATAGTAGATGGAATGAGTTTCTTAGGCTTGACCGAAAGCAAATGTTCTGAGTTTGGTGACAACGTCAAAGAGTGGCCATCCCAGATTCAATGGTGTGCAGTTTTGATGAGGAATAGATACATATGCATCAAGATGGATACAAGATAGAATAAGTATGTTGAGTGTTTATCGTTAGTGTTTTACTGTGCTATTAAGTAGGACTTGTCCTGGGGTTTGCTACTGTTTAAAATTGAGTCTGTAATTTTTGTATTCTTGAATAATTGGTGAATATTATGTGGTGTCAGTAATATATGTTAATCAATTTAAAACTATTTTTCAGTATTACTTATAAATATCAACAAGCTTATGTTTCCGTAAAAAGAAATTTTGAAACCCATCTTTTATAACTCAAACCTTTTATGAACTGATTTTCAGATTATAAGTTGGTAGTCGAAAATGTGAAGCCCTAAGGAGGGTGTTACATAAAGATCTTGAAACTTGATTTCTTATTTAATTCTTGGAATCCTAAGACCATGTTGGATCTATGGTCATCTAAATCAAGCCTTAGATACTAACTTTTATGTGTTTGTTTGATTCTAAGATCTACTTGATGGTGAAAAAGTGATACAAAGAGAATTCTACAAGGAGCTAGGAGACATCAATCAAGGTAAGAGGGAGATTAACCTCATCAGCCATATGTGGTGGTGAGGGAATGGATTTGTTTTTGTTTGTGAGTGGAAAATCTATGTGAGGATTTATTCATTCGAATTGTGTGGATATTGGTGTTTGTGTGTTTGATTGTATAACTATATGATGTGAATTATATGCATAAAATTACCATGGTTGATTTTTGATATATGTGATTCTATTACTTGGATAATTACGTATGATTTATATGTGAGATGGTATGATTTTGATTAGATTATTATTGGATGTTTAATGTGCTTAAGTATGATTTAAAGCATGAATATGTGATAGTAGAAAATATCATATGAGATATGTGGCATATGATAAGAATCAAGTGGAAAGGAAAACAATGTTGTTTTCTAAGAACTAAGGGGTACACAGTTTCCATGAGAATTTTGGAACAAATCATTTCAAATATTTTACAAAGTATGGATTCTAGATGATTAAGTAACAAGTAATTGTATTAAAGATTTTTACAAAGGAAAATGAGATAGGAAATGAATAAATATTTGGTTATGGAAAATAAATTGATTTTCGGCCAACATGTCAAGAATTGGTGTTTTAAATCAAAAATATTTTCTTAAGGGTAGATTTGAAGGATTTATTAACAAAAACTCAATTTAGTGAATTTTGAAATGAAAAAAGAGTTTTTAAAGGCGATTTGAGAATTCAAATATTTTATGAAATAAAGTTTTTGTTAGATAAACGTGATTTTTATTCATGATAATGGAGGATAAGTCTTGAAAGTGATTTAGAGCTCAAAGTATTCTATTGAAAAGGATTTTAGTAAAGGTAATAGTAGAAGATTTTATTAAAATCAAATAATGCAAATTTTGAGAAAAACGTCAGAAATTATTACTTAGAATAGTTTTTATAAGAAACATGGAAAATGATGTCCAAATAATATTTTTAGTTTGGAAAGTTTAAAAATTTAATTTATAACTTCAAAAAATATTTTATACAGTGAAAAATAGTAGAAAAACCTTACGCGTTTCAAAAATAATGATTTTGAGCTAGATGATTTTGAAAACGATTTTAAAATGTTTGAAAATATTTACGCGATTTAGAAAATGTTTGAAAATATTTACGCGAATGCAAAGACGTTAGAAAATATTTACGTAATTTGAAAATGTTTGAAAAATGTTACGCAATTTCAAAAACGTGATAAAATGTTTACGCGATTGGAAATTACAGCAGTTGGCTGTCTGGCTGTTGTGGTAGGCCCCATTATGTTAGAAAATGATACCGCTAAGAATGTGGTGGGTATATGTAAAATAAGGTGAAAAATGATTTGTATTTGTTGGATCATACATCATGCATAGAAAAACATTGTACAGTTGATGGTTGTTGTGGCATTTTATGCATAAAGAGTGGACGTGAACTTACAGGATAGTGGGATCTGAATGGATCCTGGGGGGAGGTCAGGGCACGGTAATTCACTTCGTGATGATGTTATCACGAATGCTTATGTTAGCACTATATATATATACCCTTGGCCGCGATAAAAACTGTTTGCAACGCACTGACAGCTCCGATAACACTATTGCTTTTCATGGTCCAAAGACTGTCTTTTTAGGGGGGATAGATCTTTTGGAGTGTTCATCTCTGAATTTGAGTCTAACTCCATGGAGTAGGAACTGGTTACATTGTGGAAAAGGATAGTCAACATACACATTGTGCATATGCATAATCAGCATTTACATTATGCATGATATTGTGATACAAGTTATTGGAGTATTTACTTATTAAATATGTTACTGTTATATTGTATGTTGAACTGTGTTGGAATGTTTGTCGTTCTCTTGCTGCTATATTGGTATGCGATGTAGGGGATCTCACCTCTTTGCTGTATTGTTCTGTCTGTTTCTATTTTATGCCTATGTCGGCGAAGACTGTGATGGCGGCAAGGAAGGATCAACTAGGTTTCTTTAGACTACAGTTTCTTGAAGGCGTTGCCACGTGGTGTGTTCATTGGGACTCTGAGTATCTAGAATATTGTGGTGATATTACTTCTTATTTTATGGTTGCATAAGTAGGGAGACATTCCTGGCTAAGGAATCTGTCTTTGAGAAGGACTTTATTTTTTTAGAGATTGTGAACTTGGGCCATGTTGGTATATGCCCTAGTGGCCAATACATTTTGTTTGTATTTATATACATTATATTATGTTATTTTATATGAGGCATTTCATTTATTGTGTTCTTTTTAGTAGACATAATAAAGTCCTTAGAATAGTAAGTTTGATACCATAGGACATCAAGTGGATGACTTGATCGTGAGATCCTATTGGATAAAACACTATTCTTAAATGTCCCTAGTCAAGTATTATTGTTAATTAGGACAACAATAATGCATTGAGACTAGTATGTGCGTAGACTGATGACCACATCTCACGGGTCATGGATATGAGATATCAAGTCTATACATGGATACATATTAGAGTAATGATGTATTGGACAGACCCGCCATGAGAACGCTACGTGGATCGTTACGTGAGTGTCATAAGCGATTCTCATAGTGATAATGGTGTATGTGGTCCTTTGACCTGAAATCACTACGATTCCTACATGAGGAGTTGTGTGTTTTAATGCCATCAAACGTCATCTGTAACAAGATGATTATAAAGTTAGTTATTAGACACACCGCGATACATGTGGAGGGATGTGAGTGACCTAGATGGGATTTGTCCCTCCTACATAACAGGAGTGATATCTTCGGGCCCCCTGATTGAGTGAAACTACAAAATGCATGGTCATGCTCAAATGAGTCAATATGAGATATTGATCTCATTCGTTATTACTATGTCTACTCGGGAATCAGGAAACTAAAGATTGAACTAAACAAGGGTGACACATTCCATGCCTTGTGTTCAATCTGGATATCTGGACAAAGGGACTAAACTACACGGAAACATTGGTCACGGATAGGTTATGTCAAATCACTGACATTCTCATTACTTGGGTAGCAGTGATGTGTTGCTAGATACCGCTCACTGTTTGTAATATTAAAATGAGATTTTAATATTACTACCAACGTCATGAGAACCTACAGGTCGCACACTTAGAAACAGACTAAATTGGAGTAATAGAATCCAAGTTGGACTCGGATTCAATTGTGGGCCTAACTCATGACAGATGGGTTTAGGGTTGCACCACTTACCTTGCTACTGCTCACACTCACTTAAGGCAGCCACTGTTATAAATAATACTGCTAAGGGGGCTGCTACTAGGTTACATCATAACCCTAGTCGCACCTACAGAAAATGAGTGAGAGATAGTGATGTTTTCTTCTCCTCTCTTCGCAGCTAGCACTACGAAACAGAGGCGTGACTCCTTTTTGCAAGTCTGCTTGTGTGGATACCGCAGAGACATCGTCACTATTACGGTGTTGGTGATTCACCTCGCTTGTGATTATCACGCTTCAAGAGGTAAATTTTTAAAAACTCGGATTATGGACTTTTTCGCATGGATCCTGTGAGGGAATTCTATTATTCCGCTGCGAGACTTTTGATCCGCAATTCCCAATAGGCCAGGTCAAGTTTTTATATGGTTTATGCAATGAAAATATTAAGATTCTATGATATGTATAAGGGATATATGTTGTTCCATTTTTGTACTTGTGTTACTTTAATTTGGTAAATTTATGTTATCCGCGAAAAAGAAATTTTGAAACCAATATTTTAACTAATAATATTTATATATTTTATAACTTGGGTAAAGTTTATCTAAGGAGTTGGTCTGAAATGTGATACCCTAAGGTGGGTGTTACATTAGTTGGTATCAGAGCCCAAGTTAGAGTCTTTTGGGTTTGCAGGTAGGTTTGTCTTGTTTGTGCTGTGTGTTTCTCTGACACTGAGCACAAAGATATATTGTTTGGTTTCCGAAAGGAGACAATGTTGTTTGAAGTGGTTACATTTGGTTTCACTGTGTTTTAGTTTGTTTGTCTTTGAAGAAAGACAATGGATCGTAGTAGACGTAAGAATGTGGACGTGAGATGTGACGATGATCATATGGTCGCAGCTAGAAGTATAATGCAGAGGATGATTGGCGTAACGGTACAATAGACTCAGAAGATCACTCAGTAATAGGAACTGATAACCAAACTTCAAAACTTGTTAGAATCGAATCATTCTTAGGATGCAAGAAGCAGTGACTTTGGATCGTCAATGATTCAAAAGGGGAGGAAACATAAGATCAATCGATTTTAGCAAAAGCCGTATATACGACCACCAGAGAAGTAACAACGAACAAGTGGAGGAAGTACTAGTGGCAATGAAATTAGTCAGACTGTAGTATCAACATCGAAATGTTGGAAGTGTGGAGAGGCTCATTTGACCAAGGAATGTACAATCAAAGGAATTATTTGTTTTAGATACGGGAAGCCTGGACACTTTTCTAGAGACTGTACGCAACTGGAGACGAAACCTTCTGTTAGTAATGCACATGTTTCAATATCTCACGTAGGAGAAGAAGTCAATACAGAGAGTGGAATGGGAACGTTCAAGTATAAAAACTTAAGAAACAAGGAAGCTGTGCCATAGAAAGTAATCCTAAAATTGTACTGTATAATTCGTAAAGTAACCCATTCTTTTGTGGTCAATGACTGTGTGAACCATTTGGGTTATCTGTGTCTTTGTTATCTTTTGATCTGGATATTTCTACTTTTCTTGTTAAACTTGTTATTTATACTCAAGTTTTCTAACTCTATCCTATATTTAAAGATTAAATCTCTTCTGTTGATTTGAATTGCTTATCTAAAATCACATTTATTTGAGTTCATGAATGGATTGGTTATCTTCCAACCATATCCTGTTATATTGTTATATTGTTATTTTGTTTTCAATGAAACTTTGGCGTTTCCGTTAGCCTGAGATTTTTGGATTTGAATCCAGAAAGTTCATTTCTAAATTTATTGGACCATGTTCATTTCAAAATCTATTAAACCATATTCAATTCTTTGTTGGATGAATTCGGTAATCTACCGAATAGCCTTGTCACTTTTTTTTCTAACCTTCATAGTGTCTTCCATGTATCTTAATTGAGAAGATATATTCTTGATTCGACCAATGTCATAGTACCAAATATAGTACAATTAGAAAGAGAACTTGATCTATGAGACATTTGCTGTTAAGATTAGGGATAGATGAGTGAAACAACTTACTTTGGTGAAGGTAATCTAGGATGATGTGACGGAAGATACGTGGAAACTAGAAGACCAAATGAAAGGAGCCGTTGTTTTCTTCAAGATCGATTCGTATTATGGTTATTATCAGATTCGCAGGAAAGTAGAAGATATTTCAAGACAGTTTTTCAGATGCGTTATGGGCACTACGGGTATTTCGTAATACCATTCAGAGTAACGAATGTTTCTGTGATAGTCACAAATTATATAAATAGGATCTTTCTTTCTTATTTAGACAAATTTGTTGTTGGCTTTATTGATGACATTCTGATCTATTCTCGAAGTTTGAAGGAACATGCTAAACATCTCGGTGCAGTTCTTCAATTTCTAAAGAAGGAGAAGAAGTTATACGCGAAGCTGTTCAAGTGCGAAATTTGGTAAGAGGAAGTTCAACTTTTGGGTATAGGTTATGTGCTGATACAAAATAGAGAGGTTGTGTCATGTGCTTCGGAGTAGTTAATGATACATGAGAAGAATTATCTGACGCACGTTTAGGCATTTTTACGATATTCGATTTTATGTTGAAAAATCTGGAGACGTTTTTTTTATGGATCAACCTACGATGTCTACAGTAATTACAAGAGCTTGGAGTACTTGTTCGATCAAAAGGAGTTTGAGACTGGGCAAAAACGATAGTTAGAATTTTCGAAGGGCCATAATCTTTAATTTCGGTATCATCACAGGAAAAGCGAAAGACGTGGCGAATGCATTAAGTAGAAATGTGTTTAGTATATTTGCTACGATGGGTAAGGAGATTGTTTGATTATGATTACTGTTTCAAATAGTTTGATAAAGGAAATTCGAGAGAAGCAGAAAGTGATCTGGAATGAAATGATGGGAGATGTTACATGGGAGCTGGAAGACAAGATGAGAGAACAATATCCTCAATTGTTTAGAGGTATGATAAATTTCGAGGACGGAATTTTTTTTAGTATGGAAGAGTTGTAACACCCCGAATTTCATTTTTTCTGCATAAATATGAATTTTATAATTTTTATGATTTTGAGAATTTTTCTAGATTTTTCCGAGATTGTGATTATTTTAATATTATTTTGGGCCGTCTGTGGGCCCGGGTGGGCTCGAAAAAAGTAAAATTTTTTATGGGTCAAAAAATTTAGTACTATTAATGCAGGGTCAGGGTATCTTACTAAACCCGAAACTGAATACAGTTACTAAATTTTCTTTTACTATTATTTTATTATTCACTGTACAATAATTACTGGTTTGTGAGCAGTAATTTTTATTCTGTGAGTAATAAATTCTAGTAGCTTTAGCCATGTGGTAGCCATGTGCTACTAGTTATTAGAAGTCAAAATTATTGGCTTGACATGATTTTTAGCCAATGGCATTAAGTCAACAAAAGTGGCTTGTTTAATTAGTCTTTAAACTAGATGAATTAGCTAAGTTAATTTAAGTTTAAGTGGTAATTAAATGAAATAAAATTTGGTTAGCTATCTCAATGGTGTTCCACGGCCATGTAGGAGTTTCTAGGATATTCAAGAGCTTATGAATTATCAAGGGTGACCAAAGCATGACCACTTGATGACTTTAACCATGTGCTTGATTTCTATCTTGATTTATCAAGCATTAACTCCCCCACATGCATGCACTCCACGACAACAAGCTTTAGTAATAGGATATCTATTTCATTTCTATCATCTTTTATCACTTAAGCCATTCTCTTCATTTCTTTTCTTCTTAACTTAGCCAAAAACTTCATTTTTCCAATTTCATAAAGCATTCGGCCAACACACCTAAAACCATCATTTTAGCTTCTAAATTTTATCTAATCTTATTTCCTAAGCCTGTATATCATTCTAAGACTTTTGTATGTTGAAGACCTATGCTAATTCTAGCATGTTCTTGAATTTTCTATTGATTAAAGAATGACTATTTGATGACCAAGGCCATGTGAGACCATGTGAAGCCATGTGCAAATGTTTCTATCTTGCTAATCAAGTCTTGAACCTTCTATCCAAGCTACTCCACGACTATGCACTTGAATGTTAGACATTTCATTTCATTTTCTACACTTTGTGACAATTGGATGGAAAGTATGAAGAGTAAATCTTGACCCTCCATTTTGAAGATGTATCTTATGGCTAGGATTTCATGGAGGAGAGATCCAATGGCTTAGATTTAATCTTATCACTTGGAAGCTTCTACCTAATATCAACCATTGATTTAATCAATGGCTCTTGAAGCCTAAAATGGTGGCTAATGTATTTGGACAATTCCTAAGTGTACAAGGGGGGAGGCCACGGTTTTGAAGACCAAATGGCTATAGGAAAGTTTCATTTCAATTCATTATTCACCTTTAACATTTCCTAAGCCAAAGCTTTACAAATTTTCTTTCCTTTCTCTTCCCTAAGCTCACAGCCAAGAGGCCTAACTTCTACTATCACTCTTCAATAATTTACACTAACCATATATCTTGAATCTTCTCATCAATTCAAGACACTTTCATGTTGTGAACTTCTCAAGATTCATTCATCTTCACCTTCCTATCAAGCAAAGAACACAAAAGCTCTTACCTTTTCTCCTTGTGTTGCTCACAGTTTCACTCTCTAAAATAGCCTTCCAATCACTCATAATTCTATCTAATCACATCACTTGATCCTAAACTTCATTCTAAGCAACTTTCATGTTGTGATCAAGACCTAATTCTATCATCTTCAAGCTTGATTCTTGGATTTAAATTCTAAGGTTTCAAGGTAAAGATCTTGAAACTTGATTTCTTATTTAATTCTTGGAATCCTAAGACCATGTTGGATCTATGGTCATCTTAATCAACCCTTAGATACTAACTTTTATGTGTTTGCTTTGATTCTAAGATCTACTTGATGGTGAAAAAGTGATACAAAGAGAATTCTACAAGGAGCTAGGAGACATCAATCAAGGTAAGAGGGAGATTAATCTCATCGGCCATATGTGGTGGTGATGGAATAGATTTGTTTGTGTTTGTGAGTGGAAAATCTATGTGAGGATTTATTCATTCGAATTGTGTGGATATTAGTGTTTATCTGTTTGATTGTGTATAACTATATGATGTGAATTATATGCATGAAATTGCCATGGTTGATTTTTGATATATGTGATTCTATTACTTAGATAATTACATATGATTTATATGTGGGATGGTATGATTTTGATTAGATTATTATTGGATGTTTAATGTGCTTAAGTATGATTTAAAGCATGAATATGTGATAGTAGAAAATATCATATGAGATATGTGGCATATGATAAGAATCAAGTGGAAAGGAAAACTATGTTGTTTTCTAAGAACAAAGGGTACACGATTTCCATGAGGATTTTGGAACAAATCATTTCAAATATTTTACAAAGTATGGATTCTAGATGATTAAGTAACAAGTAATTGGATTAAAGATTTTTACAAAGAAAAATGAGATAGGAATTGAATAAATATTTGGTTATGGAAAATAAATTGATTTTCGGCCAACATGTCAAGAATTGGTGTTTTAGATCAAAAATATTTTCTTAAGGGTAGATTTGAAGGATTTATTAACAAAAACTCAATTTAGTGAATTTTGAAATGAAAAAGGAGTTTTTAAAGGCGATTTGAGAATTCAAATATTTTATGGAATAAAGTTTTTGTTATATAAACGTGATTTTTATTCATGATAATGAAGGATAAGTCTTGAAAGTAATTTAGAGCTCAAAGTATTTTATTGAAAAGGATTTTAGTAAAGGTAATAGTAGAAGATTTTATTAAAATCGAATAATGCAAATTTTGAGAAAAACGTCAGAAATTATTACTTAGAGTAGTTTTTATAAGAAAAATGGAAAATGATATCCAAATAATATTTTTACTTTGGAAAGTTCAAAAATTTAATTTATAACGTCAAGAAATATTTTATACAGTGAAAAATAGTAGAAAAACCTTACGCATTTCAAAAATAATAATTTTTGAGCTACGTGATTTTGAAAATGATTTTAAAATGTTTGAAAATATTTACGCAATTTAGAAAATGTTTGAAAATATTTACGTGATTGCAAAAATGTTAGAAAATATTTACGTAATTTGAAAATGTTTGAAAAATGTTACACAATTTCAAAAATGTGATAAAATATTTATGTGATTGGAAATTACAGCAGTTGGCTATCGGGCTGTTGTGGTAGGCCCCATTATGTTGGAAAATGATACCACCAAGAATGTGGTGGGTATATGTAAAATAAGGTGAAAAATGATTTGTATGTGTTGGATCATACATCATGCATGGAAAAACATTGTACAATTGATGGTTGTTGTGGCGTTTTATGCCTAAAGAGTGGATGGGAACTTACAGGATAGTGGGATCTTCATGGATCCTGGGGGGAGGTCAGGGCGCGGTAATTCGCTTCGTGATGATGTTATCACAAGTGCTTATGTTAGCACTATATATATATACCCGTGGCCGCGATAAAAACCGTTTGCAACGCACTGACAGCCCTGACGACACTATTGCTTTTCATGGTCCAAAGACTGTCTTTTTAGGAGGGACAAATCTTTTAGAGCGTTCATCTTTGAATTTGAGTCTAACTCCATGGAGTAGGAACTGGTTACATTGTGGAAAAAGATGGTCAACATACACATCGTGCATATGCATAATCAGCATTTACATTATGCGTGATATTGTGATACAAGTTATTGGAGTATTTACTTATTAAATATGTTATTATTATATTGTATGTTGAACTGTGTTGGAATGTTTGTCATTCTCTTGCTGCTATATTGGTATGCGATGTAAGGGATCTCACCTCTTTGCTGTATTATTCTGTCTATTTCTATTTTATGCCTATGTCGACGAAGACTGTGATGGTGGCAAGGAGGGATCAACTATGTTTCTTTAGACTACAGTTTCTTGAAGGCGCTACTGCTTGGTGTGTTCATTGGGACTCTAAGTATCTAGAATATTGTGGTGATATTACTTTTTATTTTATGGTTGCATAGGGAGACATTCTTGACTAGGGAATTTGTCTTTGAGAAGGACTTTATTTTTTTAGAGATTGTGAACTTGGGCCAGGTCGAGTTTTTATATGGTTTATGTAATGAAAATATTAAGATTATATGATATGTATAACGGATATATGTTGTTCTATTTTTCTATCTTGTGTTACTTTAATTTGGTAAATTTATGTTATCCGCGAAAAAAAATTTTGAAACCAATATTTTAACTAATAATATTTATATATTTTATAACTTGGGTAAAGTTTATCTAAGGAGTTGGTTTGAAATGTGATATCCTAAGGTGAGTGTTACATGAATGGGTGCTTGAAAACCTTTACATATTGGAGCACTCAACAACACCTTGGGATACCTCACCCTTGTGCTTTGAGCCTCAATACATGGATACCTCACATTTTATAACCTTTGAGGGATATCTCACCCTCTTTACACCTTTGAAGGATACCTCACCTTCTTTTCAACAAGGGATACCTCACCATTTTTCCCTAGAGGGATACCTCATCCTCATTATAGAATAAACAAAGTGTTTGAATGAGAGAAACTCTCTCAAAGAGTAGATAGTACAAATTGAAGCTTATGGGTATTAAATGATCACACACTTATAGCTCAAAAATAGAGGTTTGGAGAAAGAGATAGTGAAACACGAATTTAATACTCAAGGATCTTTTTTAGATTGTTCTCCAACTTTTCTTTGATGTCCAAACACTTTCATTTATAGCCCAAAGCTTTTTAGAGCTGTTGGTAGTTGTTGTGGGCATTAAATGCTCCAATAGATCCGTTCAACAAGCTTTCAGATTTCTCAGATAACTGGTTATGGATGTCCTTTAATTGGTTATTTGATTCACCCTAACAGGTTAGATGAAAACATGTAATCGATTATGAGATATAAAAAGAAAATTCTACATAACAATTTCATTCACTAACCAGTTAGGACAAATGGCCTAACCGGTTAGGCGAAATCATATAACCGGTTATGAACAAATTAAAAAGAATCCTTCGTAACGTATTTCATTTACTAACCAGTTAGGAGAAATGGCCTAACCAGTTAGATCATTTAGAAAATATAAGAGATGCCTCTGTTATATCTTAATAACCAATTCGGTCAAAGTACCTAACTGATTAGAGGTCCATTTCAAAACATAAGAAATGCCTCTGTTTGATCAACTAACCAATTAGGAAATTGTCCTAACCGGTTAGGAGCATTAGAAAAGAAAAAGATTGGTTCCTGACAAAGTTACTAATCGGTTACATAATTTACCTAATTGGTTAGACCTTTTAAAAACACATTGGTGCATTTCTGTTTTGGCACCTAACCAGTTAGATGAACAATGATAACCTATTATTGGTTTTTCAAGAAGGCAAGTTTTCCAAAGAGATTTTCAACCAACTGTTCTCAAAACTTTTTCAAACTTCCTAAAATCATTTTGCTCAGACTTAAACACATTTCCACAAGTATAAATCATGATTTTGCAAAGCCATTAAAGTTGAGTAAGAAAACCAATGAATGAGCTTAGTGTGATTCTTAAAATACCTTTACACAAGATCTAAGACCTATATGCTAAACTTGAAACTCCTTGGTACTTGATCTTTGCATTTCCATTCCTTTCTTGTTTGTTATCATCAAAACTATTGCTTTAGTCAATGCCAATCACTTTCTCCCCCTTTTTGATGATGACAAACAATTATTAAGAAAAGGTTAGTTCAGATAAAATTGGAATTCACAAAAGGTGTTAGAGACTTACTCCCCCTCTATATTTCAAGAGGTGATAATATTAGAGATGTACAACTCTCCCTTAGTTTTAGAATCCCAAGACCATTGAAAATATACCTTTTATTATTTTACCTTACTTTTTTCAATGACTTATAAACCAGAAACCTTATCCCCCTTTTGTCATGATAAAAAAGACAGACAATATATATATGGACAAAAGCAGAGGGTGCACATAACCATTGCGATTTAACAAATAACCAATAATAATCCAACAACAATATAAGCATATTAGCATTTCAACAGTACATTTATTACAAAAGCATCCAAGTTATACTAAGCATAGTTAAGCATGATATAATTCTAAGATAATAAATATCATATTCAAAAGGATGACTTACTATGGTTAGATAAACATTAATCACAAATAGAAGCTAAAACCAGAAATAAGTGCTCCATGCCTAAGTCCCATGATCCTATGGTTGTGGATAGCAATGCTCAAGCTTATCCAGTCGATCTTCCATGGCGCTTAAGTGATCATAAATAACTGAGTTGCTATGTTCTTGATAAGCTTTAAGATACACAATCCAGGCTTCAATATTGACTTGCATGTTGGCAATGACTTCCAAACTGCTTGCCATGGTTGACAATGGAGGCTAGGGCTCAGTTTAGGAGAGAGAAAATGTGAGGGAAGGTGAAAATTTAGAAGAAAATGGAAGTTTTGATAGGTGGAAAGTGAAGGAAAGTGATGGAAAATGAGTTTTAGTGGTGGATTTTGGTTGGATTTAGAGTTGGAGGGGCGTTTGAGAGACGAAGAGGACAATGGAGGATAGAGGTATACGTGAATGAAGGGGGGCTCTCGGTTGGTGTTTTATGAAGGCCAATAACTGGTTAGGGGTTATTGGTAGCCGATTAGTAGTGAAAAAACGTGGCCTCCTGTTTCCATCATATAACTGGTTAGAGAATGGCTCTAATTGGTTATTGTTTTGTTCCAGAGAGCACCGGGATGCTCTAATTGCTCAATAATCGATTAGAGAAGCTTCCAAATTGGTTATTTTGCTTGGCAGAGAGCACTTCAATGTGCTATAACAATTCCAAAGACCAAATAACAGGTTATGTTCTTCTTCTAACTGGTTATTTTACTTCCAAAACCAGAAATTCTTCAAAAATTCAAACTTTAAGAGTGCAATCACATGCCATCTTTGATACTCAATTTGACTTTGCTTCCATGACATCCACTTTAAGTACCATAAATGTAGATCAGAACTGATTTACCCTTTTCAAAGGCATAAGAAACCAATTGTATGAAGGCTCTAATTAGTTATTTGCTTTCCATAACAGATTATGACTTCACCATAAATAAAGAAATTCTTCAGGAATCCAATCCTTGGAACACAAACTCATGCCATCTTGAGGGTGGTCTTAGCTTGGCCTTATTTTCATCAACTCAAACCACCATAAGTGCAACTCAAAAATTGATTTTTTTTCATTAAGAGTACTAGAAAGCAATTTCTTCAGCAAGAGCTTGAGATTGGAAATTTGGGGGACTTAAGCATGGATCAAGCACTTGCAAAACAAACTTAGGGGAAACTTCAACGCTCAAGTTAGTATTGGATTCAAAAATAATTAAAACAAGATAACTATGCATGGAGGTCAATAATGCAGCAAAGTATCAAATTATGCTACAAAGTGACAAGTTATGCATCAAAATGACATATCATGTAGTAAATGACAGATTACGCAACTAAATATCACATTTTGCAATGACATGACAAATTATGCAGCAAAATGATGAATTATACAACAAAATATCATATTGTGTAGCAACATTCCAGATTGTGCAACAAAATATCACATTATGACAAGTTATGTAGCAAAATTATGATTTTTTAGCAAGAGTTTGATGCATGATTGATCCAGAATGCTAAGTTCAAAGATGTTTTCATCAAATATGCTATTTCAAACAAGAAGTGAACTTATTTAGCATATTATCACATGTAGAGATATTTTCAAGATATAAAGCTAGAAAAGTACTTCTTTAAAGTAAGTTAAAGCATAGAACAAGTCTCCACTTATCTAAAGGTTACAAGTCCAAGCTTCTTGGAGACAAGGAAGGGAACTTGGAGTGATTTTCGGTCTTGTGCTTGTAATAGCCACTTTTGAGATTCCAAAGTTAGTTCTTGGTCTTCAAGCACACCTACAACAGACTTTAATTTTTGACTTTTAATACCCAAGTTTTCTTGGGTCCTTATGTGTTAGTTTTTGGCAAAGTGTCTTTGGGAACCCAAACTAGTTTAATCTTTATCTTGTTATTGATATTCTTCCTTACATTATAAGTTGATGCACTATGTCCTTTCTTGCTACAATGAAAACACTTTATAAAAGGACTTGTTGATGTACTTGAGGGAACAAAGAAATTCTTGTAAAGTTTTTGTTGATTTTTGGGATTATACCCTAAACCAGCCTTTTGAAAAACACATCTTTGCTTCCCAAGCAATATGTTCAAATTATCTATTGCAAAGGTAAATTTTGAAAGAGTATTTTTCAAATCTTCAATTTCCTTTTCAAAAGTTTTGCATGATGAATAAGAAAAGGATGTAGATGCATTCTCAAGTGAATAGCATATCATGCATGAAGAATTTACATCAATAAGTCCAAGAGTTTCATTCTCAATTTTAAGTTCCTTAATTTCCTTGTTTAAAATAGAGATTTTGTTTTCAAAGGAGGAAATTGTTTTCTTGGATGATGAAACAAGTTTTGCAAGCCTCATAGACTCATTATGCAATTCTTCAAATGCATCTTGCAATTTATCATAAGAAGGTGAAGAATCTAGGTTTGAAGATGTTACCTCAGTGTCACTTTCTTCTTCTTCTCCACCTCTAGCCATGAGACATAGATGGGCTTTCTGATTGTCTAAGCTATCAAAAGAGTCCATGTCATTGTCCTCCTATGCTATGTAGGCTCTTATTTCTTTCTTATCCTTTGAGAAGCTCTTCTCATACTTTTCCACTTTCCTTTGATAAATTGGGCACTCCATCTTTTTGTAACCCAATTCTCCACATTCATAGCATTTAGGAGTGGATGATGTTCTTTCTCCTTTGTGATATGAATTATTTTGGGGAAAAAGAGGTCTTCTTTTAGCTTTATTCTTCTTGAAACATCTTCCAAATTTCTTTACTAGAAGACCAAGATTCTCCTCATTTATTTCTAATCCATCTCCATCATCGTCATTAATTATGGAGGAGGTGGCTTTGAGTGCAATCCCCTTTTTCTTCTTGTCATGCTCCTCATTTTAATTGAGCCTATTTAGCTCCAATTCATGCTCTTGGAGCTTCCCAAATAGAGTGGTTAGAGACATTGTTGATAAATCCCTTGATTCCGCAATAGCCGTTACTTTGGGTTGCCAATTCCTACTCAAACATCTCAAAAATTTGTTAATAAGATCTTTATTAGGAAAAATCTTTCCCAATGAAGCAAGATGATTAACAATGTGTGTGAACTGTTTTTGCATTTCTTGAATGCTTTCAACATGGTTCATTCTAAAAAGCTCATATTCATGGGTGAGAGTGTTTATCCTTGATTTTTTCACTTCACTAGTACCTTCATGGGTTACTTGTAGACTATCTCACATTTCTTTTGCAGTCTTACAATTTGACACCCTAAAGAATTCATCACACCCAAGGATGTGGTGATATGTTTTTTGCTCTCAAATTGTATTGAACCTTTTTTTTTATTCTCATCAATCCATTCACTTCTTGGTGTATTAGTTTTTACACCATCAATAGTATGTGTGAGAACAAAAGCACCATTTTCAATGACATCCCAAACATCTAAGTCAATAGCTTCAATAAAAATTTTCATTCTTTCTTTCCAATAGGCATAACCATCCCCATTGAAAAAGGGAGGTCTATTTATAGAAGAACTTTTGTTTGAAAAATCATTTGAAGCCATTTCTTCTCTTGTAGCTGCTAAGCTCTTTACATAAGAGTCTACCTCTAATACCACTTGTTACCAAGTGGCCTCAAAGTCAAGAGGGGGGTGAATTGAGTTTATAAAATATTTTTGCAAATCTTTTGTAAAACACTTGTAAACTAATTTTCGTTGAAGCTATTGTTTAATTGAAGTGAATAGATAAATGAGATCGAATAAATCACTCATAAATAAACAAGCTAAGATAGAAAGTATTCTAGCAAAGCAAGATATCAAACTCAACTCTAACATATATAATTAAAGCACAAAGTAAAGAGATAGGGTTGGGAGAATCAAACACAAAGATTTATCCTAGTTTAGCCACCCCTTGTGACCTATGTCCAGTCCTTAAGCGAACCACTCGAGATTTTCCACTAAACTTCAAGCTTGAATGGGTGCTTGAAAACCTTTATAGATTGGAGCACTCAACAACACCTTGGGACACCTCACCCTTGTGCTTTGAGCCTCAATACAGGAATACCCCACCCTTTACAACCTTTGAGGGATACCTTACCCTCTTTACACCTTTGAAGGATATTTCACCTTCTTTTTAATAAGGGATACCTCACCCTTTTTCACTGGAGGGATACCTCACCCTTTTTACAGAATAAACAAAGTGTTTGAATGATAGAAACTTTCTCGAAGAGTAGATAATACAAATTGAAGCTTATGGGTATTAAAGGATCACACACTTATAGCTCAAAAACAGAGGTTTGGAGAAAGAGATAGTGAAACACGAATTTAATGCTCAAGGATCATTTTTAGACTGTTCTCCAACTTTTCTTTGATGCTCAAACACTTTCATTTATAGCCCAAAGCTTTTTAGAGCCATTGGTAGTTGTTGGGGCATTAAATGCTCCAATAGAGCTGTTGGAACAAGCTTTCAGATTTCTCAGATAACCGGTTATGGATGTCCTTTAATTAGTTTTTTGATTCATCCTAACTAGTTAGATGAAAACATGTAATCAGTTATGAGATATAAAAAGAGAATTCTACGTAACAATTTCATTCACTAACCAGTTATGAGAAATGGCCTAACTGGTTAGGAGAAATTATATAACCGGTTATGAGCAAATTAAAAAGAATCATTCGTAACTTATTTCATTTACTAACCAGTTAGGAGAAATGGCGTAACCGGTTTGGTCATTTAGAAAATATAAGAGATGCCTTTTTTATACCTCAATAACTAATTAGGTGAAAGTACCTAACCAGTTAGAGATCCATTTTAAAACATAAGAAATGCCTCTGTTTGATCAACTAACCAATTAGGAAATTGTCCTAACCGATTAAGAGCATTAGAAAAATAAAAGATTGGCTTCTGACAAAGTCACTAACCGGTTACATAGTTTTCCTAATTGGTTAGGCCTTTTAAAAACACATTGGTGCGTTTCTGTTTTGGCACCTAACTAGTTAAATGAATAGTGATAACCTGTTATTGGTTTATGAAGAAGGCAAGTTTTCCAAAGAGATTTTTAATCAAATGTTCTCAAAGCTTTTTCAAACTTTCAAAAATCATTTTACTCAGACTTAAACACATTTTCACAAGTATAAATCATGATTTTTCAAAGCCATTTAAGTTGAGTAAGAAAACCAATGAATGAACTTAGTGTGATTCCTAAAATACCTTTACACAAGATCTAAGACCTATATGCTAAACTTGAAGCTCCTTGGTACTTTTTCTTTGCATTTCCATTCCTTTCTTGTTTGTTATCATCAAAATCATTACTTTAGTCAATGCCAATCACAGTGTTTGGTAGTGCAAGGAACAGAAGGGCATCCTGCCTACCCAGTGAACATTACAAGGAACAAAATGACTTCCTGGAACAAAAGGGCTTCTTGGAAATATTCAAATAATATGAGTTTTTCTAAAACAAAATCTTTTAAAAATCATTGCATGAGCATACTTTAGGGTTTCATTAGGCACAATTATACATCAACATGCATTGCATACAATTGGCAATTGTATGGGCAATTGTCTTGGTTTTATTAAATGTGAAGTTTAAGGATAAAGGAATGATTGAAGGTCAAAGTGTTACTTAAAGGTGTGTAATGGAGGGGATGAGTATGTTTGCTAGCCTCTATAATTGTTATAGTGAATATATGTTGACTCATGTTGAGTTTCTATATAATGATTGAACTGTTTTCTTTATTAAATGAATTGTCTGCTTTGGGAATGGAAAGGAATGAGTTTTTGGCTTTTGCCACCTTTCCAATTGATTAAGTACAATTTGTGTTTTATCCAAAGCAGCTGGATTTACCATGATGTTATGATTTAAATTTTACTATTGAGAATTATTAATTCTCACCCCAATTATTTTTATGTTTTCCATGATAAATCTAGGGAAGGATGCAATCAAGCGCAAGGCAAGGCGATGAAGACTTAGTTAAGCTATTAATGTAATTATTTTGGTTCTGTAATTATATTAATAGTTCTATAATTAAGTTTATATATATAACTTGTATAAGTTGTAATCTCAGACATATCAGATAGATTTCTTGTAAAGAGCAAGTTTCTTGAGATGTAAAATGTCTTGTTCTCTTACTTTTGTAAATGCTCTATACATCGTTATTAGTTATCGAACAAGTTGTAATTTTACATTTAAGTTAGAAAGTGGCATACTAATTCTATTTACTTAGTATATGTAAGGTATGCTACAGTGAATAGAATTAGGGTGTTACATATATTATATTCATGTACACATTACATTTTCCTCTCAAGACTATTTATAATAACATGTATGACTATTATGAAAGTAGTATGATATTTATATGATAGAAGTGACGTGCCTAATTCAATTTACCCTTGTATATTCCAAATATACCATGGTTTTAGTCTTGGGATGCTACACTTAATGACCAAGACCTAATAGAACATTTGACCAATAGCATGGAGCCACCTGCGACTAGGAATATGAACTAGCATTGTCGTGACCAAGATACCTATAATTCCAGGTATAATTAAGAAAAATCGTAGTGCGTGCTTTACTTTGTTAAATTGCATGTACAATGGCCTTATTGGGGAGTTTAAGCACTAGCCAACTGCCAAGGCAATGTGGGAACAATTGCATCTCAAATTTGGTGATACATCTACTACAAGCCTCTATGCCTTAACACTAAAATTGAATCAATATGTAATGGAACCAAAACATAGCATGGCTAAGCACCTTATGGTCAATTTGGATGGATGGTTTTGGAGGAAAATGAAAAGAAAGACTTATTTTTCATTTTAAAATTAAGAGAATTTTTTTAATTTTTTTTAGACCAGGAGGTATCCCTATAGGCTCAACCTATTTAAACCATCCATGGGAATAATCCCATTTCTTTCACAGGAGTACAAAGGTTATGTTGTCTCCCTACAAGAGTTGCTTCGCTGGGATTTGAACTCGCATCCTTGTTCTAAGGGGCTAAGGTTGCTTACCATCTCGATCCTCCCTTTGTAGGATTAGAAAATTATAAAATGTTTATAAAATTAAACAAAGGAAGATTGAAAAGTTATATGATCATCTTTCATTTTTAAAAAAATCTCAAATATAAAGAGTGTTTATTCAATAAAGAATAAGTCTTCCTTTCCTTTTCCCTCCAAAACTCTAACTCCAAAATACACTTTTAGGGTAATGGCTGTTATGATAAGGGACATGAGATCAACTGGATATGAGCTCATCGATGAGCAATAGGTCTTTTCTGTCCTCGGGTCACTTCCTTAACCTGCTTGGTGCAACATCCACCGTAGGGTATCACATTTAAGACTAATCCTAATATAACTTACCCAAGTTTTAAAAGAATTAATCTTGTAAAAATATTGATTTTAAAATTTCATTTGCGAAATAACAGAAAATAAATAAAAACTTTTAAGGTGAAACGTAATTAAAAACTAACACGCCATATTTTACATATTACAACTTTGTTTGCAAATAATTTACATAAATACACCCCCAAAAGTTAATATATACATTACACACCAAACCAAAAACTATTTAACTAAAACTCCAACCAACTAAAGGTTCAGGCTCTCATTAGGATCCTCCTCCTCAGTGTTGTCGTCAAAGAACCTTAGCGGATATAGTACACACCGGGTTGGTGTCCTGGCAGTCGATATCATAGAATCCTCTTGTGAAGTATAAGCATTCCTACTCCAAAGCTCACGTATAGGCATATAGAACTCTAGACGCACAGACACATGTTGTGTCATGATAGGAATACCATCTCTAGTACCACTTAAATTTAGAGTCAGATCCTCGGTATAAACAAACCTTTCACTATCTAAATTAACCCTTCACGCATCAATCCTACCATGGAATTGGATGGTAACAAAACCTAAAACTTTGCGCCTCGCCGCCATACCAAGTAAACACAAAAAACTGTTACTGGTAGTAAAAATATTTATCCGCCTCCTCGCCTCCTCGGTCTTCATCAACATATCATCAACATATACAATAAAATAAATATAACATAGCAAAGAGGTGAGAACCCCTACATCAATACCAATGAGGCAGTATAGAAAATCACAATAAATGATACAGATACAATATTATATCATACAATCATATTATAACATCATAGATAACATATCAAATAAGCATAGTTATCACATCAATATGCAGACCCACTATGCATATGTAGAACAACCCATTTCCTACTCCATGGAGCTAATCATAATTTTGGAGAGAATGATAGGGAGTACATGTCTGCATATTGTTAGCCTCAAATCATATGCCAATATATCATATCATGGTGCGCAACATGGCTGATACAGACACTCTTAACCAATCACGAAAAGAGTAGTAACTCCGTCGAGACCGTCGGTGTGTTTGCAAAGGATACCACGACACAGTGGTGCTACCAACTAGTCACATATGACATTCCACACTCCGGCGTCCCCAAGACCATTGAAGATTGTAACTATGCAATTCTTACCCTCACAAAGGTGTAATTTCCATCTCCTAGGCCCATTGCCTTAATTGACATGTTTTTCCATGCATGATGTATGATCCAACACATACAATTTTTCATGCAAGATGTATGATTTAACACATACAATTTTCCATGCAAGATGTATGATCCAACACATACAATCCATATTTCACCGTTTTTCACATACACACACCACATTCTTGGCAGTATCAATTTCCAACATAACGGGGCTCACCATGACAGCCCGACAGCCAACTGCTGTAATATCCAAACACGTAAACATTTTATCACGTTTTTGAAATCATGTAACATTTTTCTTACGTTTTCAAATTATGTAAATATTTTTCAACGTTTTCACAATTGCGTAAATATTTTCAAATATTCTTTAAATTGCGTAAATATTTTCAAACGTTTTTAAATATTTTCAAACATTTTCTCAATCGCGTAGTGTAAAAATCAATCGCGTAGCTTAAAAATAGACGTTTTTAAATTGCATAATAGTTTTCTAGCATTTTTCACTTACGTAAAATATTTTCTTAACTTTCTAAACTTATTTATAAAATTCTCTACATAAATTATGCATTTTGGCCTTTCTGAAAATATTTTCTTCCTAAAAGTCCTTTACGTATTATTTTGTATTTTTTTTCAAAAATTTGATTTCTTTGATTTAATTAAATATTAAAGCTTTAACATACTAATTTAATTCCAACCATTAAATTTAGTTTCCTTTTTCTACTAAAAATTCATTAAATCAAATTCTTGTTAACTAATTTCCGAAGTCCACACTCAGTAAAATAATCTAGGATTTAAAATATCACACTTTGATGTGTTGGCCGAAAATTAGGTTTATGCTTCATATACATACTTAATCATTTTTTCATCACCAAAATCCTTTACAAAACCTTTAATCCAGGTCCTCACCATTAAATCACTCAATCCATACTTAAGAAAATATTTTTGAACATTTTTGCTCTCTTGATTTGGTTATGGCCGTGAGCCATCATAGGTTCTTTGGAACCTTCATACAATTTCCTTATCATATAACTCATATCCTACTTTACACAATAATCATCATGCTTCCATAAGCATATAAACAAGCATATAATCAAGTAATTATGCTTCCATAAGCATATAAGCAAGAGTAAACCAACATATAATCAAATAAACAAGCATAAAATCAAAGCTTCAAAATAAACTAACCAAAAATCACCATAAACAAAGCAAGCTTAAAACCATACAAGTGAATAAATTCTTATGGATTTTCCACCGCAAACAAAGCCATCTCCTCACCACCAACATATGGTTGATGAGGTTAATCTCCTTATTACCTCAAGGAAGACAATATCCACTTAGTTGTTTTGCTTCAAGAAGTTTGTGTAGCCTCCAAAGAAAATCTTAACAAACTTAAACCAACATAAAGTTACAAACTAAGCTTGAATAAGAGAAACCATGGAACAATCATGGTTTAAAAACTCAAGAATCAAACTTCGAATCAAAGAAGAAGAATTTTACCTTGAAACTTTAAGAACCCTAACTTGTAGTAAAGGTAGAAGATGAAGGATTTTGCTTAAGTCTTCAACATAGAAGAGTCTTAGAATAATGTTTAGGCTTAGAAAATAAGGTTAGATAAAATTTTAGAAGCTTGGATGGTTGGTGTTATGGTGATGGCCGAATGGTTCTTGGAAGAGAGAAATGGAGATTTTGGTTAAGTGTAGAAATGAAGAAATGAAGAGAATGACTTAAGTGACTAAAGGTGATAGAATTGTGATGGATAGTCTATACCAAAGCTTGTTGCCGTGGAGTACTAGCATGTGGGGGAATTAATTGCATGGTCAATCAAGGTGCAAATCAAGCACATGGTTCAAGTCATCAAGTAGTCATGCTTTGGTCACACTTTGATGAATCACAAGCTCTTGAAACTCCTAGAACACTCCACTTTGGCCGTGGAACTCCTTGCATTTTTCTAACCAAAAATTGTTTCAATTTGTGACCATTTAAGCTTAAGTTAACTTACTAATTCATCTAGTTTAGGAACTAATTAAGCAAGCCATTTTTGTTGCTTAATACCATTGGTCAGTAATCTTGTCAAGCCACTAATTTTGACTTCCAATAACTAATAGCACATGGCTAGTACATGACTAAAGTTATAAGAATTTATTACTCACAGAATAAAATTTACTGCTCACAAACCATTAATTATCGTGCAGTGAAAAATAAAATCATAGTATAAGAACATTTAGTAACTATATCCAGTTTTGGGTTTAGTAAGATCCCCCGTCCCCGTATTAATAGTACAAAATTTTCTGGCCCATAAAATTTTTTACTTTTTCTGGGCCCACCCAGACCCATAGACGACCCAAAATAATATTAAAATATTCACAATCTTAGAAAAATTCACAAAAATTTTCAACAATCATAAAAAAATATAAAATTAATATTGATGCAAAAAAACAAAATTCGGGGTGTTACACTTGGGGTCAAGTGAAGTTAGTGCTCACGCACAATGAAGGTATAAAGACCTTTGAGGACATTTCTTGCTATCTTAAACCTGAGGTAGAGCAAAAAGATACGAGCCATAGTACTGCATTAGTTGCACAGGCTGGACAACGTAAGAAACAACTAAGAAAGAAAAAGGTCGAGAGTTAAGGACCTAAGGTAAGGAAGGCAATCAAGCACCGAAGAGGCAAGCATGGTGGTAAAGAGGATGTATCTAAGTTGAAGTGCTATATGTAACACCCCAAAATTTATTTATTTCATTATAAATATTCATTTTATAATATTTGTGATTTTTGAAATTTTTTTTGGATTTTTCTGAGAATGCGAAATATTTTAACATTATTCCTCGTTTTGCGTATAAACTGAGCAGAGCCGAGAAAATGAGATATTTTTCCCGTGAACCTTGACCTATGGAAACATCGATGGGGTATCTTACTAAAACCGAGACTGGACATGGTTTACGAGATTTTACGTTTTTTGAGAAATTTTTATCAGATAAAATAATAAATCACTGTGTAAATTTTATCTACTAGACAATTAATACTGACTTCTGTTAACTGTAACAATTGTCCATTGGATAATAGCATGTATTAAAAATTCTATCACATTATCCTAATGTAATCTACTTTATGTCTAATCAAATCCATTTTAATTCAAATTTAGTATATTTTAATCAAAGCTTCTTTGAGAAGCTTTAACTACCAAATGACCAAGCTACCCTTGGCTTGTTGGGGAAGCTAATTTTTTCCGCCTCCTCTCTCCATTGCCGCGGCAATGCTAGCCCATGGGAGGCAAAAATTTGCCTTCACACTTAACACATTCACTCCAAAAATATCACATTTTCCTACAACACTTTCTCTATCTTCAAGCTTCTCTTCCATTTTTCTCTCCTCCTTCTCTCTTCTTCTCCTCATTGACCACGGTTTTGCAGCCCCCATTAGAGACCATTTCTCTTCATTTTTATCTTCATTAACACCATTTCTACACTCACCTCAACCTCCTTTACACTTCTTATTTAGAAAATTTCTTCAAAATCCATCATTTCCTCCATTGTCTTCCAAGACCAAGCTTCAAACTTTAAAATAAAGTTTCCATTTTTTTCTTTTCCTTTTCTTCATTTTCGTGTCCTATGGTTTCATTGGAGACCAAAGACTCTTCTTTTTTAACCATTGGTGTTGATTCTTTGCGTTGAAATTTCTAGGGTTTTGGAAGCTCAAAATCGAAACCATCAAGAAGCAAATAGGAGACCATTTTCGTGTTCTTCCTTTAGGTAAGAGGGAGATTTACTCACTTCAACCATTATTGGTGGTGAGGAGACCTTGTGTGATTGTTTGATGGAGAAATCCATATTTGTATGCTTGCTTTATTTGATGATTTTGTATATTCATGTGTTCTTAATTGTGGTTGATGATTGATTAATGATTTTGAATGCATTAGTGGTGTTGGCATGTTTGGAAATGTTAGAATTAATGAATGGAAATTTTGAAGGTTTCCTACACTAAGGTAAGGTCATGGTTTTGGCTTGGAATTTAAGAGATTGGATTGATTTTGGGTGAAATAAAATTTAAATGATTAGGTATCAAGTAACTAATTCATAATGTGAAGAAAAATTGGAACCTTGGTGACCTTGGGAGGCCACGGTTTGAAAAATCTCATAATTGATCAAGACTTAGGACATTGAAAAATGTAGGATCCATAATATAGAAATTGTGGTATATGTGAAACAATATATATGTATATATATTGATATTGAGAATTAGTTGATGTTATTGTGAGTTCCTATGTGGGACTAAGTTCTTGACGAAATTATGACATGTTGATATTGAGAAATGAATATATGCCATTCTGGTATGCTTTATGATAAATGTATCATTGATGAACATACATGATGTACATTGCATCGTCATGCATATGTATTGTCTGTTGGACATTGTTGGAAAGGCGATGTATGCCTAGGAGTTTGAATAACACCTACGTGCGGGTGTGAGTAGACTAAGCGTAGGGTCATAGTGGTTGGCCCTGGAGGCGTCGGGATGCGGGTGTCTGTTTGTGTTGACCGTAAATCCGCAAGCGCACGGGTCGACAAGTAATATAAAGGAGAGTTAGAGTATCGTGTCCCAAGGGATTGAATAGTTAGAAGAATGTTAAACTTAACTATATTCACAAATTTTTATCCAAGCAAACGAAAGAGAGTGAGTTGCAATTTAAAATAACAACTTAAAGGAAACAAAATAAGAAAACACCCAACACTAATTCCACAAAAGAAGATGAGAATGATTAAAGCCTAGGGGTCCCTATTCACTTGCTATTTCAATGATTAGTTGCAATTAACAAGCACCTATCAATGAATTGATATATGTTGGCTGATAATCATCAATAGATAATAGCCTATGTCTAGGACAATTACCCATATGAAACCTAGTTATTCCACTATGTGTCCATGTGAAGCAACATAAGAATCACTCATTGAAGCCAATTATCAAACACTTGCCATGCATGACCAAAGGGTATGTGTCCATCCCCTTAGTTAAACATACATCAACCATACCATTCCATATTCACAACACCCTATTTCTAGTTCAATTGGAATATTAAAAATCATGCAATTGATGGCCAATCAACAACAAGCATTAAGCAAAGATATGGATGAACAAAATCAATTTCATTGAAAGGATACTCAACTAATTACAACTTAATCAAATTCATAGCAAGATTCTAGAGAACCCCTAGATTAAAGTTTAGTTACACATTATCAAGGAGAAGAGAACAAATGTAATCAATTGATTCATCATGTTACAAATCAAGGAGAAAGGGGAAAGAATGAACAAAAATGGAGAGATTCCAAGCTTAATCTTCCTCCTTCTTCTTGATTCCTCCTTTAGTCACCTTCAATCCAAGTGTGATCTTTCTCCTCTCACTTGCTCTCTGGAATTCGTGGCTAGGTTCCAAATTGAAGAAGCCCTCTCATCCTCCCAAAAATCAGAATATAAGGGTAAAATTCGTGTGCCAGGATTTTAACCACGCCTAGGCGTGAATTTACCACGCCTAGGCGTGGTTATGAGTCACGTGCCTTCCTCTGCTTGCCACGCCTAGGCTTGACTTTACCACGCCTAGGCGTGGTGGTGTCTGCCTGAGTCACCCTGAAAACCTGAGTCTTACACGCCTAGGCGTGAATTAATCACGCCTAGGCGTGGGTGTCTCTGCTTCTAATCCCTGAAAAACTGCAAGGGCCACGCCTAGGCTTGGATTTGTCACGCCTAGGCGTGGGTTGGAAGCACCTTCCCTTGGTGATTTCTTCACACTTTGGGCCTTTCTTCATTTTCCTCATCCCTTCCAAGGCCTTTCTCATCTTGAATACCTATATCAAAAAAAATGATAAAGTCCATCAAATCACAATTCATCCAACTTCAATCAACAAGATCTTCAAAGATTCAATTATAAATCATTTGAATCAACAAGCTTAATTCACCAAAGTCATGCAAATATTGAACTTATGACCTTGAAAACTTAGGGATAGCATGCTCAAATATAATCAAATTCGAGTGAATTAACTTCATTTTCTGAAGTTATCAGTGTCTCACAATAGACAGTGGTAGCTCCATTGGGGCCGTGGGATAGACCGATGCAAACACACCGACGATCCGGACTGAGGCATTGTCCTATATCGTGATCAACTGTTGAGGTGCCATGTATAAGCCGTTTTGCGCAAATATTTTATGAGATGAGCACACTATTTTTAAGGCTAACGAGATACTGGCATGACTCCTTGATCATTCATTCTGAAAATGTTTACGTCTAGCTCCATGAAGTAGGATTTTTGGTACCATAATGCATTGTGCATTGCCCATTGTCAGTTTCATATTTCATTGAGCATGAACACTTTTGACTATTAAAATATCTGTTCTTACTGCCAATATAATTATCTGGAAGATAAATGCTTGAGACTCTGCTGTTATTTCTCTTTTATTACTTAATTGATTATTACTGTTATTTTTAATTATTCTGTTGATGAATATGTGTACTGTAATGCTATGTGGACGTCCAGTGCTATTCTGTTTTCTTGCTACCATATTGGTAATGAAAACTGGGTGTCTCACCTCTTTCTGTATTTTGATATTTTCTGTTTATTTATATACTTCTGAGAAGACATTCGTAAGGAAGAAAAGGAAACACCTGAGTTTCTAGGTTTTTGGCCATACTACAACTAGAGTTTGCTGAAGATGTCTTCGCGTCTGTGCCGATTTTCGGGGTGTGCTAGGATGACCTTTCATGGAGGACCCAATTGTTGGCACATCAACTTGAGCACAAACCGTTGCATCTACCACGGGGAGCTGACTGTCTCTTTGGTGTGAGGCTGATATGACTCGCCTGTTTTTTATTTTACTACTTTTGTTCATTTGGAATTTTACCTACCTATTAGAAATCTGTGGGATGACCTTTACTACACCCCACAAGAGGACTCTTTCCTCTCCATTGCTCGGGCTTCTGCTTGAAATTCGGTCGCTCCAATGGTAATTTCATCAGATGAAGAGGACCCTAAGGAAGACCCGGCTATGGTCCCTTCTCGTCAGTCTTAGGGGCTGATACTGTCAGTGGTTACTGATGGCTAACCGTTTATCTTTTTTGGGAAAGCCTGACGTTTTGCTGTACTTGATGGGTGTATATTCGTATTATTCCAGGTGGGTACATCTTTTACTTTTTAGTGTAAATCATGATGTAATTAAACATGCTGATGCATATAATATTATATATGAATTGTGAATGTATGACTTTTAATTCTGTGTCGATTCTACTGTATCTATAAATATTAGTATTATCTCTTTACCATTGTTTCAAAAAAAAATGTACGCATATTTCAATACTCGAATTACTTTACAATCCAAGAATGCAAATTATTTAATCACATGTTGAAAATGAACCGGGTCTTAATTAAATAAATGTAATTATTGTTTTCTGCAATTTCGTATTTAATTTCATTATGGTGTGACGTTCCTTCTTCATGAGACAAAAAAAAGGGGCGTTACACTATAACTACCAAAAGAAGGAACATTTTACTTAGGATTATCCTGAGCCTAAAATGGTTTGTCCTAATCATACCCTTTCCTTTACCTATGTTTGTACACATGTATTTATGGCTCATTCTCTCTATGGTTGGATTATAGATACATGTGTTAGTGTATGGCCTATAGGCTAATTTATATATTGACCGTACTAGCTTATATTATATTATGCTATTTATTTAATATATAAGGCATTTCATTTATTATGTTATTTATGATATACATAATAAAATCCTTAGAATAGTAAGTTTTATGCCATAGGACATTAAGTGGATGACTTGATTGTAAGATCCTATTAGATAAAATCAGAACACTATTCTTAAATGTTGTAACACCCTCCGTAGGGCATCACATTTCCGACTACCAACTTATAATCTGAAAATCATTTCATAAAAAGGTTTGAGTTATAAAACATCGGTTTTAAAATTTCTTTTCACAGAAACATAAACTTACCAAAATTTATAGGTAATACTAAAAAATAGATTTAAATTGATTAATATACATTACTGACACCACATAATATCTAACAATTATTTAGGAAACATAAAACTTACAGACTCAATTTTAAACAGTAGCAAACCCCATGACGGCTCCTATTTAATAGCACGGTAAAACACTAATTAGAAAAACTTAACATACTTATTCCGTCTTATATCCATCTTGATACGTCATATATCTGTTCCTCCTCAACATTGCACACCATCGAATCTGGGATGGCCATTCCTCGATGTTGTCACCGAACTCAGATTATTTGCTTCCAGTCGAGTCTAAGAAACTCATTCCACCTACTATACAATTTTAACAATACAAGTACAACAAAACAATATAACAAAGAGGTGAGATCCCCTTTCATCAATACCAATACAGTAGCAAAGAATGATACGAATGACAAAGTCATTCCATACCCACAGATATCACAATTTTAATCATGTTATCAATTCATCACAATTCGTTATTAATTCATCACAATTCCGGTAAACATATATCTCAGTTAAATCACCAGCACCAATTTCATCATAATAGATATCCTCAATATATATAATGATGATGTCACACCATATGAACATTTATCATGCCACAATTATATGTGTACTGATCATGTGTATGCATACTAGACCAATTTTCCACTCCATGGAGGTTTTCACAATTTCGAGATGAATGTTCTGGTCAATTGTCTAGCCATAGCCCACAGACAATCTCCAGTCGTCGAAAGGAATCGTGTTCTCGTTGGGTATCGTCAATGCGTTGCAACGGACTGCATCGTCAAATGGCATATGGTACTTTGCCAACTGTCCATTGGTCGACCGCCGCACCTCGACGCTCCCAAGATCCATCATAGATCTCACTTTTCAATTCTCATTCTCTCTTCGACCATAAAGGCCATAATAGCTATCAACTATATTCCGTTCAATGCATGAATACCTCAATGCAATTCTGTTCAATGCACGAATATCTCAATGCAATTCTGTTCAATGCACGAATATCTCAATGCATGTCTCATTTTCATCATATGCCTCGTTGCATATCTCAATTTCATCATATGCCTCATTGACATCAGTTCTTTACAGTATCTTTACTTTATTTTCAAATCGCGTATCATTTTTAACGCATTTTCACAATTGCGTAATACTTTTGTTACATTTTCAAATCTCATAACCATTTTCTGACGTTTTCTCAATCGCGTAAAAATATTTACACATTTTCCAAATCGCGTAGTGATTTTCCAACGTTTTTAAAATCGCATAACTTAAAAATCATATTTTCAAGTCGTGTAAACCATTTTTCATCATTTTTCAACTACGTAAAATATTTCTCAATATTCCAATCGTCGTTTTGGATTTTCAAAACTCAATACCATTTCCAACTTCATTTTCCACGTTTTCTCACTTAAGAAATCCTTTCCAGCATCTATTCCACAAAATCATCTTTTCATTGATTTAAATCAATGTTTCTAGCTTAAAATTTCCTAATGCGCTCCAAAACCCAAAGAGTGAGCTATATGTTAGTAAATTTCAAGTCATCAATATATTCTCCATATTTCTCAAATCAATTCTAAAATCAGTCTTCTCCAAAATAAATGGAGGTTCAAACACTTTCAACCTTTCTTTTTCTTTCATCAATGAAATCTTTATCTCTCAAGTGACAAAGTATTTCTCTTCCATTTCTTAAATCCTTTTATAAATTTCTTGTACTAAATCAATTAACTTTTCATTTCCAAATCATAATTCTACATAAAGTAAAACCATTTCCAACCTTTAAAACTGTAGCCACATGGTCATTAGAACCATCATATATTTTCTTTTCCTTTTCCTTCTAATCATCCAATTTTACCATTCATGAATATCTTAATTTACCAATCCTTGGCATATTAGCCGAAAATCATAAATAGCTTCATCATAAAATCTTTGTTCATTTTCATGTCCATTTCTTTGTAAATTCTTAAAATCATCAACTTATTACCTTTTTTTCTAAAACTCATAATTAGTAAAATACTTAGAATCTTTTGCTCCCAAAAATTAATTTGAGGCCGTGATGCCTCTATGGTTCTTTGGAACCAACACACTTTCCTTTGTTGTAACACCCCGAAAATTCGTATTTTATTTATTTCGGATGATTCTTAATTATTTAGAATAATCCGACTCGACTTCTATGGATTTTAAAATTTTTATGATTTTTAAGAATTTTTGGGAGTTTTTACATTTTTTTTATTATTTTAATATTATTTTGGGGCTATATACGAGCCTTCGTATTTCATTTATTTTTGAAAATCCTTAATGATTTTTACTAATCCAACTTGATTTTCATAAGTTTTATAATTTTTATGATTTTGTGGATAATTATGAAATTTTATATTTCTCTGATTATTTTTGGACTGTTTGTGGGCTCATGGGGCTGTACGTTGTCCCAGGTGGGTCTGGAAAAGTGAAAATTTTTCTGGAGCCAGAAAATTTTGTATTATTGAGAAGAAAACGGGGGATCTTACTAAACCTGAATCTAGAAATAGTTTTTAAAATTTTCTTTTACTGTGTTTTGTATTGTATTTAATTATCGGGCGATAAAAATATAGTAAAAATATTATTTGTAGGGTTATAGCAGATAAAAAAAAATCAATATTATACTGCTTAGTTAACATTGGTGGTTTGGATATCTACCATTGATTTAATCAACGGTGGAGACTTGATCTTGATTTAATCAAGGGTGGAGATTTAGTCTTATAAAGTGGCTAGGACTATTTATGACCATTGGATGTAAAGTTTGAAGGAGTGATCTTGACCCTTCATTTTGGAGACACATCTAATGGCTAGAATTTCAAGGAGAAAGATCCAATGGCCTATATTAAGTCTTCTAATCTAAAGGCTATACCTAGAATCTACCTTAATCCTAACCATTGAACTAATCAATGGTTAGAATGCTTCAAATAATGGCTAGTGAGATTGGTCACTCAAGGAGAGTGCAAGAAAGGGGGGGAGGGGACGGTTTTTGTGGCTTAATAGCTTAGCCAAGTTTCAAGACACCAATTATTTCTCATATTGGTCATTATTGATTCATTTTCAAGATGCTAAGTTATCAA
Source organism: Ormosia emarginata (assembly GCA_029884605.1). Lineage (NCBI taxonomy): Eukaryota > Viridiplantae > Streptophyta > Magnoliopsida > Fabales > Fabaceae > Ormosia > Ormosia emarginata. The sequence continues at coordinate 15,149,178 of JAQQTP010000074.1, read as the reverse complement.
ACTTTCTCTCCATTTCTCTTCTCCAAGCAAGTTTCGGCCAAGACCCCTAACTCTACCCTCCATCACTCTTTAATTTCATACAACCTTATTTCTTGAATCCTTACCTTATTCTAAGCAACTTTTATGTTGGAGACTTTCTCTAAATCATTCATTTTCAAGGACTTTCTTCAAGAGCAAAGTTATAGGTTTTTATAGTGAAGTGTAAGGAAAACTTCACTACTTGTCTTATTTTCATGTTCTAAGCCATGTTTGATCCATGGTTCACCTTGTTCAAGCTTAATATGCTAATAAACTTGTGTTTTGTTTTGTATTTGAGAAGCTTTTGGTGGTGAAGGACTTGGAAAAAGAAGCAAAACAAGGAGCTTTTGAGGATCTTCAAGAGGTAAGAGAGAGATCCATCTCACCAACAAAGTATGGTGGTGAGAGATGGTTTGGTATTTGATGGATGGTGAATCCATGCGAGGATTCATATCCATGGTTATGCAATTATTTGTGGATGTTTATAGGTTTATGTGGTTTATGTGCTTTGCATGGTTTATTTGTGCTAACATGCTTAGCATGATTCTTTAGTGATTTATTATGGTATGCTTGTGATATATATGATGAATATGTATATGTATGCCATGATGTGATGATGGAAAGGAAAACAATTTTTGATTCCAAAGAACCATAGAGGCATCACGGCCTTAAACTAATTTTGGGAGTAAGAAATTCTAAGTATTTTACTAATTATGAGTAACACGTTGATGATTTTAAGGATTTGCAAAGAAAGTGGACTTGAAAATGAACAAATGATTTAATTTCAAAGACCAAGTATTCACAGTTTTTGAAGGAATTTTTAATGGTTTTGTTTGTGTAAAAACAAGAATGGTACTTAATTGATTTAGAAGGAAAAATATTTGATGGTTTCAATGGCCAAGTACCACGGTTTTGAAGGTTTGTAAATGCTTTGGTTTTATGAAACAAAGTGATTTTCAAAGTAAAAATATAATTTAGTACAAGGATTTTGGAAATGGAATCAGAGTGTTTAATCACTTGAGAAATAGAAAATTTCGGTTATAAAAGAAAAAGAGAGGTTGAAAGTGTTTGAACCTCAATTTATTTTAAAGAGAATTGATTTTTAGAATTGATTTGGAATTATAAAGAATACGTTAGTGACTTGAGATTTTCTAATGTGTAACTCATCCTTTGAGTTTTGGAGAGCGTTAGTAAATTTTAAGTTAGAAACATTGATTTAATTCAATGAAATGGTGAATTGATGAAATAAATTGCGAAAAGGATTTTCTTGAGTAAGAAAATGTGGAAAATAATATGAGAAGTCATATTATTTTGAGAAAAGTTGAATTGAGATTTTGAAGGTTAAGAAATATTTTACGACATTGAAAAATGGTAAAAAAAATGATTTACATAATTTAAAAATGTGATTTTTAAGCTACGCAATTTGAAAAATGTTGAAATATTTCTACGCAATTTGGAAAGTATTTAAATATTTTTACACGTTTGAGATATTGTTGAAAAATTGCTACGCGGTTTAAAAATGGTGGAATATTTTTACGTAATTGAGAAAACGTTGAAAAATCACTACGTGATTGAAAAATGATAGAATATTTTTATGTGATTGAGAAATGATGGAAGCGTTGCAAAATTGAAAAAACGTAATAGAAATGTTGCGCGATTGTGAAAATGCAACAAAAGTGTTTCGCGACTATGAAAATGCGATAATATGATTTCGCTATTAAATATACAGTATGATTACTGTTGAATCAGTGTATGGACACTGTATGAGAAAATGATGAATTTTGCCTGTGATTGACATTTGGTACATTATACAAGCATAACAATTATATTGAGTAGGAACAGATATATGGCGCATTAAGATGAATACAAGACGGAATAAGTATGTTGAGTATTTATCGTTAGTGTTTTACCATGCTATTGAGTAGGACCCATCATGGGGTTTGCTACTATTTAAAATTGAGTCTGTAAGTTTTGTATTTCTTGAATAATTGTTAAATATTAAGTGATGTCTGTTATATGAGTTTTAATTAGTTTAAAACTATTTTTCAGTATTACCTATAAATTTCAGTAAGTTTATGTTTCCACGAAAAGAAATTTTAAAACCCATGTTTTATAATTCAAAACTTTTATGAACTGATTGTCAGATTATGAGCTTGTAGTCGAAAATGTGATGCCCTATGGAGGGTGTTACATTTGTCATGTAATTCACATCTTAATTTCATACACAAATCAACATACATCATAAACACATACTAAGGCATATTATCAAAGCAATAAACATATCAATCACCAAACAACCATAAATATGGAAAGCTCTTAAACAAACAAGTGAAATAATCCTTATGGATTTTTCACCACACAGACATCCATTCCTCGCCACCAACACATGGTTGATGAGGGTAATCTCCTTCTTACCTCTTGGTGATTTCCTCCAAAGCTCCTTGCTTGTCCTCTTGACATAGATCTACTCCACCAAGTAACACTTAAAAACAAAGAAACACATACAATATTAATATTCAAGGATATCAAAGATGACCATAAGCCAAAAGATGGCCTTAGAAACTTACCAAAGAAAAGAAAGATGAAGAACACAAATCTTCACCTAAAGGCTCTTAATCTTGAACTTGAAGATCAAAGTTGAAGATGGAAGAATTAGGGAAAGTCTCCAACATGAAAATTCCTTAGAATATCATGTAGATTCAAGATCTAGGGTTGTTTAGAATTATTGAAGCTTGGAAGGTATTTCTATGGTGGTTGGCCGTGAGCATGGTGGAAGAGAACGGTAAGAGTTTTTGTGTTTGGCTTTGAAAGAATTCCTTGAAGATTGATGATTTTGATCAAGATTTCAACTACAAAGATACTTGGATTGATGTAAGGATTCAAGAAATAAGCTTAGTTGAAATTTTTGAAGAGTGATAATAGGATCTTGGCCTCTTGGCCATGAGCTATGTTGAGAGGAAAGGAGAGAGAATTTATTTGTGAAGCTTTGGCTTAGGACATGTTAAAGAAGAGTAATAGAAATGAAATGAACACTTTCCTATAGCATTATGGTCTTCAAAACTGCGACCTCCCCCCCTTGTACACTAAAGAATTGTCCAAATACATTAGCCAGCATTTTAGGCATCAATAGCCATTGATTAAATCAATGGTTGATCTTTGGTAGAAGCTTCCAAGTGATATGATCAAATCTAAGCCATTATATCTCTCCTCCTTGAAATCCTAGCCATTAGACGCATCTTAAAATTTGGAGGGTCAAGATCTTCTCTACATACTTTCCATCCAATGCTCACAAAAGGTCCTTGCCACTTTGTGAGACCAATCTCCACCATAGATTAAATCAAGGGTGGATATCCTAAACTTCCTTATTAAGCTTGTCTTTACAACCATTGATTAGATCAATGGTGAACATCCAAAGCTTCCTAACTAAGTTTACTCTCACACCATTGATTAAATCAATGGTGATCATCCAAGGCTTCTTCATTAAGTTTGTTTCTCAACCGTTAATTAGATCAATGGTTGATGTTCAAAACTTCTCCACTAAGTCTTATCATCCAAGGGTGCAAATCAAAGTCAAGCACTCTTTGTTGATTAATCTCCATTGGTTGGGTGGTTACTAACTTGTTTCTTATTGGTTGTCACTTTTGTTGACTAATTTCTATTGGTTACTCTTGAAAAGTCTTTGCCACAAATGTTGACTTAATCTCATTAGTTGATCTTATTTCTATAGCTTTCCTATTGGTTCATCAAAGATGACTACTTCTAATTAGTTTATCAAGGAAGACTAAATTCCTATTGGTTCAATATATAACCATTAAATTTGACTAATTCTTATTGGTTCATTTCAAGAGATTAGTTTTCTATTGGCTTAGAGAATTCAAGCCACTATCGTTGACTTTTCCAAAACTTAGCAAACAAGCTACGTTCTCCTATTGGTTCGTCATAAAAGTTGTCATGATTAATTTCCAAAGGTATTATCCAATGGACAATAGTTACAGAAATTATTACACAATAAACAGAACATATTGCTTATAAGTCAGTAAGTATTTGTCTGCTGTAGAAATAAAAATATAGTATATTTTTATTTCACAGATAATTTCTAAAAATTAAAAGATTATGACACGTATCTCTTGGAATTGGGTTTAGTAAGATTCCTCTACTTCGAATAAATATGTAAAGATTTTCCCCAACCCGAAAATTATTATTTTCCTGACACGGGGCAAATCACACAAAACTATCAAATACAATCACAGAATAGTCAAAATATTTTTACAACATACAGAAATTGTAAAACAGTTCAATTTTATCATTACTGTCAAATAGATAAATTTTGGGGTGTTACAAATGTCCCTAGTCTAGTATTATTATTAATCAGGACGATAATAATGTATTGAGACTAGTATGTGCGTAGGCTGATGGTCACATCTCACGAGTCATGGATATGAGATATCGAGTCTTCATATGGGTACATATTAGAGTAATGATGTATTGGACTGACCCGCTATGAGAATGTTGCGTGGATTGTTACGTGAGTGTTATAAGCGATTCTCATAGTGATAATGGTGTATGTGGTCCTTTGACTTGAAATCACTACGATTCCTACATGAAGAGTTATATGTTTTAATGCCATCAAACGTCATCTGTAACAAGGTGATTATAATGTTAGTTATTGGACATACCACGAATCATGCGGAGGAATGTGAGTGACCTAGATAGGATTTGTCCCTCCTACATAACAGGAGTGATATCTTCAGGCCCCATGATTGAGTGAGGTCAATATGAGATATTGATCTCATTTGTTATTACTAAGTCTACTCGAGTATTAGGAAATAGAAGATTGAACTATACAAGGGTAACACGTTCCATGCTTTGTGTTCAATCTAGATATCTGGACAAAGGGACTAAACTACACGGAAACATCGATTACAGAAAAGTTATGTCAAATCACTGACATTCTATTACTTGGGTAGCAGTGATGTGTTGCTAGATACTACTCACTGCTTGTAATATTAAAATATGATTTTAATATTACTACTAACATCATGGGAACTTGCAGGGTCATACATATAGAGCAGACTAAAATTGGAGCAATGAGAATCCAAGTTGGATTAGGATTCCATCATGGGCCTAAATCATAAAAGATGAGTCCAAAGGTTGCACAGCTAACCCTGCTGCTGCTCTCACTCACTTAAGATATTAACTATTATAAATAGTACTGTTAAGGGAGCTGCTATGTACACAAAACAGAATCCTAGTTGCATCTACAAAAACAATGAATGAGAGAATGACAAATTTATCTTCTCTTCGTAGCTAGCACTGTGCCAGAGATATGAGACTCCAAGATTACAGATGTTGGATGTTCGTGAGTCTGTTCATGTGGATATCGCAGAGACATTATTACTATTACGGTATTGGTGATTCACATTGTTTGTTTTTTATCTCGCTTCAAGAGGTAAACTAAAAAATCACAGATTATGGTGTTCTTTTTCGCATGGATCCTTGAAGAGAATTTTGTTTTTTCACTGCATTTTTGTTTTCACAATTCCCAACAATAGGAGCAACAAAATATATGACCTTTAATCACGTAGGTTTTGTGGATTACCATTTTGTGGATTACCATCAGATAGTGGGTAGACATTTTGTTATGATGGGCAATGGAGTAGAAGAAGAGGTCCTAGGTGTAAGAAGCTTTCAACTTACCATGCATAGTGGATGCACGCTACTCTTATATGATGTGCTTTATGTACATTCTTTTTGATGTAATCTACTTTCAGTTTTAGCATTAATGGACTTAGGTTTTTCCTTTAACTTTAAGAATAATTGTTTCTTTAACTTTCTTAATAAGACCTTGTATGATCATGGCATTGCTAAAGATTGACTCTTTATGCTTGAATTAGATTGTGTGTCCAATAATAATTATTCTGCTTTATTTACATCTACTTATTCTGATATTATGTCTAATTCCATAAAATGGCATGCTAGATCAGGGCATATTAGGCAAGAAAGAATGTCCAAATTAGTTAGAGAAGGGTTATTGGGCTCTCTTACCAATGTAAATCTCCCTATATGAGATCCTTGTCTTGTTAGGAAGTCTAGCAGGAAGCCTTTTGGTAAAGCTAAGAGGGCTTCTCATCCTCTAGAACTTGTCCATTCGAATATTGATAGTTGCCGAGACTATTAAATTATATCAATTTGTAAGCTGATTCACCAAATTACTTTTAGTATAAGGCACAACCGGGTCGAGCTCTTAGATCACTCTATTTAAGCAATCAAATTAAGAAGTTAAAAAAGGGGGAAAAGTTGTAGAATTAATTAAATAAAAGTAATTAAAAATTGTAAATAGAATTAAACAAACAACCAATCCAAGAAAATTAACTAATCTTGAGTTTAACCCATCCTTGATCATTAAGAATCCATTCAATTGCTAATGAAGTTCTTGACCTTAGATCACATCAATAAGCCTTAAGATGATCAATGAATTCTCTACTAGATAAGCATCTAGAATTTAATTAATCAAGGTTAAATGAATTAAGCACCCATATAATCCTAAATTACCCTAAAATCCAGAATTCAACCAAGTTTAATAATCCATCAAACACCTTTGACGCATTGTTTAGCCTCTATAATCCTCGTTAAACATGTGGCAATTATGCAATTATTACATCAACATTTACATCAAATTAAGCAATTCAATCCAGATTTAACAAAATCAAAAAAGGTAAAAGAGAAACTTGATTAACAAGTAAAAAAGAAACTTGATTAACAATTAAATGTAAAATAATCAAAATAAGATCTTAGAATTAAACATCAAAATTTTCAATCCCTAGGATTGATTGAAAAGGGTCTAGCCCTCTGATAATCACATATTTTATTCATTAAGAAACCCTCATTATTAGTCATTTACACTCTTCATGTACTTAATTGACTGAATTTGATTATGTTTTGTAAGTTTGAACTCGAATCGGACTTAATTGATTTTTCAGCATTATTCGAGTCTTACACTGTTTCTGTATTTTGGCCATATCTTGAGTTCTAAATGTCTGATAATTATGAATTTTACCTTGTAGGAAAGATAAAAGAGAGCTCTACAACTTTGATGAAGAGCTCGAAGTCAAATTCAGACATCTAGTGGAGCTAATTGGGCATGGAAATCAGAATACGGGATTTGTGAACTGGAACCCGAACAGTGTGTAGTAACCAGAACATAATTCGAGTTTGGGTTTATAGAATGGGCTGAAAATTGGTGATCTGAAAGTTAAGACCCATATGTACAACTTTCATGACAAACACAAAACTTGATTCGGGCTCCTTGATGGAGATATTGGGTCTGAAAGTCAAAACAGAGGTGCTGAAACTGGTCCTGAGCAGTCTGTAGTAATTGGGTCATATCTTGGGCTGTAGGACGAATTTTTGGGTGCTTCCAGAGCCATTGGAAAGCTTAGACAATTTCCTAGAACTTTCATGAAGACCATTTGGCTCAAAAATGACGAAATCAATGAGTTCAGCAATGAATACTTTCGGAGACAAGGAAGCTCACCTACCAAGTTCACCTACCAAGCTCACCTACCAAGTTCACCTACCAAGCTCACCTACTAATTCCACCTACTAATCTCATCTACCCATCTACTACTACTCTGAATCCTCTATAAAAGGAAGCATGAGGAGAGCTCTAAACACAACATACACTTGGTGTTAGAAATAGCTTTTCATAGTTCTTGTATATTTTTCCTTCATTGTAATGGAGAGCTAAGTCACTTCTAGTCAATTCGGGACTCTTGAAGAGATTGTGGCTTGGATTCTTGAGACCTTGGTTATGTAATGTATTTGATTTATATTTGAATTCCTCTTCTCTTCTTCTTCTGTTCTCTTGATCTTGAATGCATGAATGGTGATTCTGTTTATGTTTGATCTGATTTGATCTTGGTTTAAGATTAAGTATTGTGATGAACGAAGATTGAGATTTGTGATGAAACTTAGAACTGATTGATCTAAACTAATCACGTAATTGAAGAGGTTAGGTTACTGATTTGTGCCTAGGTTAATTGAATTCGGTGCTTAAATTGACATATATTTACATGAATGGTGCGATTACAGATTTGTGTTTATCACTTGTCAATTGAATTATGGACGATTATCTAGTATGAATTATGGATCGATGCGAGAGATCTCGTTAGATCCAAGTTAACCATTCAAATGTATTTCAGGTGTTTGTTGAAAGGTCTATGATTGAATCCACCCAATCTCGGATAGATTTCGAATTGACTTCTTTTAATTGTTATTTCTCTTTAAATCCTGTCATCTTTGCGATCCTTGAACCATCAAAACCCCCCTTTTTTCTAACTTTCACTTGATTTGATCAAATTGCATCTACGATCCTTGAGGAGACGATCCGGTGTTGTTCACTATACTACAAGTTTAGGTAATAACTTCGGTTATAATTTTGACTGAGTTCGGCGCTCGTCAAAATTTTGGCGCCGTTGCCGGGGACCTCGTAGGTGTAATCTTTTCATTTTGAGTAACCTTACTAATTTTTGTTCTTTCTTACCTATTCTAACAGTTATTTTTCATTTACTAACATTGTTCATACCATACTAACATTTTTATCCTAGCTTTTGAATTTTTCTGATTTAGGAAAGACGGAAAACAGGTGATTACGGGTAACTATTGCAATTTTCGAACTGCAACATGCCCAGAATGAGCTGAAACTTGGTCGGTTGAAGGAAAACAACCTGATAAACAAGACTCACAATAAACTGTGAGGTCACCCCCAGGTTTTTCGAAATTCTATCATTTAGACCACTTTTTCAATTTTTTAATATTTTTTATTACATTTTCTAGTTTCATTTTTATGTAGATTTTGTTCTGTGTTGATTCCATAATTTTTAAAAATGTTTAGACATATTAACTAGATTTATTTTTGCATATTTTGAGCGTTGTTTAGTGTATTTTGCTTAGTTGCGGTTTTGTGTTTTTGTGCTTTAGTTGATGCATGACTAGGTCCAATCGATATCTTGCTTGATCTTGATCCCGAGATTGATAGGACCTTGCATAGATTAATTAGAGCTCGTGTGATAAATTCCAGAGTTAATTAGAACCTAATTTTGGGAGTGAACACGATAACTTAAGTAATCCCGAAATCATGGTGATAACATGCATAATAGAACCCTTAAGGAACTTGCTTGCTCTGATGTATCTTACCAATCTTTGTGCATTCAATATCCTGATCTTGATGCATTTTGAGTTGAAATCTGGTTTGATACACTTGTTACCAAAGTTTCATGGTCTTGCGGGTGAAGATCCTCATAAGCACACGAAAGAGTTCCATGTTGTGTGTTCAACCATGAAGCCACAAGGCATCTCCGAGGAACACATCAAGTTAAGGGCATTTCCCTTCTCACTTGTCGATGCAGCCAAAGATTGGTTGTTTTATCTTTCACCAGGTTCAGTCAGAAGTTGGAATGACATGAAGAGGTTGTTCCTGGAGAGATTCTTCCCTGCCTCGAGAGCTGTTGCAATTAGGAAGGATATATGTGGCATCAGACAGATGTCTGGTGAGACTTTGCATGAATACTGGGAGAGATTCAAGAAGTTGTGTTCGAGCTGCCCTCATCACCAAATTAGTGACCAACTCTTGATTCAATACTTTTATGAGGGCTTCTTTGCCAAATGATAAGCATGATCGATCTTGCCTCTGGAGGAGCCTTAGTAGACAAAACTCCTACCGCCGCAAGAGATTTGATAGCAAACATGGCGCCAATACCCAATGATTTGGCTCGCGGATCATCACCGCAACCCGGAGGAGTTAATGAAATTCAAGCATCTCATATGGACCAACAAAGAATGGAACACGAGACTAGATGAATTGACTTCTTTGGTAAGGCGGATAGCGGTGGGTCAACAACCACCCATGCGGATGACCGCATCGGTGTGTGGAATTTGCTCTAATTCATCTCATCCTCTTGATTCATGCCCTACACTTCGGGAAGATGGTCCCGCCTTTCCGGATCAATGTGTTCTTTGCGGTGGTGTTTTCCTGGTAGACCCCAATATCGGCAACAACAAATGACAAATCTAGATATGATCCATTTTCTAGTACTTATAATCCTGGTTGGCGAGACCATCCCAATTTGAGATATGGGAATCCTAGCCAAGAACAACGGCCCACCAAGGCAAAGCAACAACAACGGCCCACCGGCGGCAACAACAATTTAGATACCAAGGCTGCGGGTCCAAGCAACAAATACCAACAAATACCCCCTGCATTCGGACAACGACAACTTTGTTCGGCGATCATCCAATCCACTCCACCGAGCCATCATTGGAAGACCGATGAAACAAATGGCCACAAATAACATTCGGTTCAGTGAGAACGTTAGTGCCAACATTCGGAATTTACAAACTCAAATTGGGCGGTGGCAACCACCGTGAGCGAGCTAAAGAGTCAAGGTTCTAGCCAATTGCCTTCACAAACAACAATCCAAGAGGCAACGTAAGTGCAATTACCTTGAGAAGTGGCAAAGAAGTTGATGTTCCAACCTTACGGCAATAAAAAATTGACCAAAAACGGCGGGAAATGGATAATTCGGTCCGAGAAATGCACGTACCCTTGAAGAAAATTGCAGAGAATTCAGATGTTGCCATTCCATTACCTTTTCCAAATAGGATCACACAATCCAAGAGAACAATGCAAGCGAGAAATGGAAAAAGAAGTCATGGAGACATTCGGGAAAGTGGAAATCAATATTCCCTCCTAGATGCAATCAAGCAAATTCCAAAATATGCTAAATTTCTCAAGGAGTTGTGCACTCATAAGAGAAGGTTGAAAGGGGATGAGAAGATCGGCATGGGAAGAAATGTTTACTGCAATGATTACGCCAAGCATGCCACGAAAATGCAAAGATCCTGGAACTTTCACAATTTCTTGCACAATTGGCAACTCTAGATTTGAGCATGCAATGCTAGATTTGGGTGCTTCGATCAATGTCATGCCCATGTCAGTGTATAAGTGTTTAAACATCGGTACTTTGCAACCCACTGGTATCGTGATTCGGTTGGCAAATAGAGCCACTTTGCTCATCCCGCAGTGTGTCTTTGGAAGATGTGTTAGTTCGGGTGAATGAGTTGATTTTTCCAAAGATTTCTACATTCGGACATGGAAGATGAGTCTCCAACAAACCATGCTCCATTGATTCTAGGCGGAGACCATTCCTCAAGACCGCCAAGACCAAGATAGACGTGCATCTTGGCACCCTTTCTATGGAGTTTGGCGACGATTTGGTACAATTTAACATTTTTTATGCCATGAGACACCCCCTAGAGGAGCATTACATTTTCCATGTTGATATGATTGAGATCTTTGGTTGATGATGTCTATCTTGATTTATATCTTTGAATTCCACGATATTGTTGACTATCTTGGTTCTATTTCTTGTGATACATGTGCCACTTGTGATGTTGAACCATGTCTTTGCATGTCTTTGAGATTTATTCTGTTATGAGTAATGATACAGCTGCTGATGATGCAACAATTGAGAATGAGAGTCAATACCATCTTGAAATTAATGTTGCTGAGTTAGCTGTTTCAGATCACTTGTTACCTTCCATTGTACAACCTCCATCCTTGGAGTTGAAGACTTTACTGAGACCATCTTAAATATGCATATTTGGGAGATGGTGAGACACTTCCTAGGTGATCATTGCTAAAAACCTACAACCTTGATCAAGAAGAAAAATTACTGCAGATTTTGAGGCGAGAATAGGCAAGCCATCGGATGGACTCTTGCGGATATTCCCGGTATTAGTCCCTCCACATGCATGCATAAGATTTTATTGGAAGAAGGGATCAAACCGGTTAGACAGACCCAAAAGAGACTAAATCCCCGATTCTAGATGTGGTGAAGAAGGAAGTTACAAAGCTACTTCAAGTGGCATTATTTATCCCATATCTCGACGGTCAATGGGTGAGCCAGGTGCAAGTGGTTCCCAAGAAATGCGGGGTCACGGTGGTTGCGAATCGAACAATGAGCTTGTGCCCACACGAGTTCAAAACAGTTGGCGAGTTTGCATTGATTATAGGCGGCTCAACCAGGCTACCGAGAAAGGATCATTTCCGCTGCCATTCATTGATCGGATGTTGGAGCGGTTAGTCGGCAAGTCACATTATTGTTTCTGGATGGATATTCGGGCTATTTTCAGATTCATATAGCCCCGAGAAGACCAAGAGAAGACTACTTTCACTTGTCCATTTGGCACATTTGCATACGGGAGGATGCCCTTTGGTCTATGCAATGCTCCGGCACCTTTCGAGGTGTATGGTAAGTATCTTTTCGATTTTTAGAAAATTGCATGGACGTATTTATGGATGATTTTACTTGTCTATGGATCTTCCTTTGATGCATGTTTAGATAATCGCTCGGGTCTTGCATAGATGCATTAAGACTAACCTCGTTCTAAATTTTGAGAAATGTCATTTCATGGTAGAACAAGGTATAGTCTTAGGGCATGTGATATCTCGTGAGGGTATTGAGGTAGATCCCAAAAATAGATGTTATTTCATGCCTATCTTACCCACGTGCGTGCGGGAGATTCGTTCTTTCCTTGGTCATGCGAGGTTTCTATCGGCGGTTCATAAAGGATTTCAGCAAAATTGCACTTCCGCTATCCAACTTACTGCAAAAGATGTGGAGTTTCACTTTGACAAGAAGTGCCGGGATGCCTTCAATCAATTGAAGCGGGCATTGACCATACACCTATCATCCAACCGCCGGATTGGACACTTCCATTGAGCCGATGTGTGATGCCTCTAATTATGCATTGGGAGCTGTTCTTGCACAAAGGGTCGGTAAAGTATCTCATGTCATTTCCTATGCTTCGAGAACTTTAGATCCTGCACAAATCAACTACACCACAACCGAAAAGGAACTTTTAGCAATTGTTTTTGCTTTAGATAAATTTCGATCATATTTGCTTGGTTCCCAGTGGTTGTGTTTTCGGATCATGCGGCATTGAAGTTTCTCCGAAAAAGCCCAATGCCAAGCCCCGGTTGATTAGGTGGATGTTGCTCCTCCGGAGTTTGATATTGAGATCCGTGATAAGAGTGGAGCGGAGAATTTGGTGGTGATCACTTGAGTCGAATTGAAAGGGAAGCGGAGATGTTTTTCCCATCCATGATGTTTTCCACGATGAGCGACTTTTCAAGTGCAAGGCAACATCCCTTGGTTTGTTGATTTGATTAATTTCTTGGTTGCTAACGCAATACCGCACATTTCACTAAGGCTAAGATTGATAAATTGAAAAGTGAGTCAAAGTATTATGTGTGGGATGATCCTTACTTATGGAGATTTTGCGGTGACCAAGTAATTAGGAGGTGTGTGCGATGATGAATTCCATTCCATTCTTAGCTTTTGTCATAAACTTGCATGTGGTGGCCACTTCGGTCCTCAACGGACTGCTAGGAAAGTTTTAGACTCGGATTATATTGGCCCACTCTATTTCATGATGCATATATGTTTTGCAAATCTTGTGATTAATGCCGAGAACAGGAATACTTCTCGTAGGAATGAAATGCCCTAGAAACCCTTATTATTCTCGTGAGATTTTTGATGTTTGGGGTATTGACTTTATGGGTCCTTTTCCTGTATCATTTGGTTTTGTTTACATTACGCTTCTTTGTGTGATTATGTATCTAAATGGGTGGAGGCTAAGGCCACTCGGACCGATGATTCTAAAGTTGTTGTGGATTTTATTAGATCACGATTTTACGTAGGTTTGGAGTCCCGAGATCCATCATTAGTGATCAAGGTTCACATTTTTGCAATCGAAGCATGGAGGCTTTGATGAAGAAGTATGGAGTCCAACACAAGGTTTCTACACCTTACCACCCCCAAACCAATGGGCAAGCCGAGGTCTCCAACGAGAGAAATTAAGCGGATACTCCGGAAAGCAGTTCAACCTAACGAAAGGATCTGGAGCAAGAGGCTTGAGGATGCTTTATGGGCTTACTGGGGACTGCTTATAAGACACCAATCGGGATGTCTCCGTATCGGATTATTTTTGGAAAAGCACGCCACCTACTGGTGGAAATTGAGCATCGAGCATTCAGGGCGGTGAAAAGGTGCAACTTGGACCTAGATCAAGCGAGGTTTGGAGAGGAAGGCTGCAGTGCAAAGAATTGGAGGAGATCCGCTTGGAGGCTTATGAAAGTTCCAAACTTTATAAGGAGAAGACCAAAGCCTTCCATGATAAGTTAATTACGAGGAAAACATTTGAGATTGGTCAAAAAGTTCTCCTCTATAACTCCCGCCTCCGACTCATGCCTGTAAATTAAGGTCTAGATGGGATGGACCATTTATTGTTACTAATGTTTTTCCTTACGGTCTTTGTTCGGATTAAAAGTGAGGTCACCGCCAAAGCTTTCATCGTAAATGGACACCGCCTCAAACAAGTATCATGAACTTCCGAGAGAATGCGAAGTGGAGGTGATGAACCTTCTCCATCCGCATTATGAATAAAAAAAAAAAAAAAAAAAAAAAAAAAAAAAAAAAAAAAAAAAAAGAAGAAGAAAAAAAAAAAAAAAAAAAAACAAATTGTGTGCCCGACAATGAGGTAGGTAGAGTCGCTCGAAGCATGTGGAGGTCATTTTTCTTCGGCGACAACAATCTAACGAAAATCTTGCGGTATGGATTTTATTGGCCTACTTTATTAAAGGTCATTACACCTTTTGCAAAAAGCTGCGAAAATTGGTCAAAAAGTTACGCTTTGAGATTACCATCTGCACCTACTCCTTGGAAAATTGAGATCTAGGTGGCGTGGTTCTTTTGTTGTCGGACACGCGTATCCTCTCGGCATCGAATCGAGGATCCTAGGAATGGTAATGCGCTTAAGGTTAATGGACAAAGACTCAATCATTCCTGGAAAACCAAGTTCTTGAGTTCTTTGTGTTGCTTAGGTTAAGTGGCGGATACGGTACTCCGTGACTCTTGAGTCGGTTTATTCTTCGATTTCCCAAAATAACCGAACCCTTCTTCTCCTTCAAAATGGATGTCATTCTTTCAAACACGAGAAAACATTTTCCTTCTCTTCCTCAAAATGCTCGAGAAAAATCTACAAAGTTCGATGTGAGAGATTGAGAATGTTAATGCACAAGGGTATGCCGAGAAGACTGTTGGATAATTGAAGCAAAGGTCCTATTAGCAGGTGAGTCCTCAATTTCATTTGACTCATATATGCCCTAGTCTTGGAAGAAGTTCATATTCTAAAAGGAGAAGAGCAAAAAGGTTACAAGTCTGTCACAAATGTGGACGATGGAACTGTAACAAGCGATGTCGTACTAAGGGGATGGTTTCCGCAAATAGAGAAGATAAAATTTTCTTCATTAAGAATGGATCGAGTAAGGAGTCATTAGATGATATCTTATTGACTCTTGAGACGCATTCTTGTGGATTGGTGCATCGTGAAATTCTTAAATTGTGGAATCTCTTCAAGGATGAACAACAACGCTACGGTCTTGGGAATCGACTCTAAAAGACCACATTTGCCAATTTATAAGAAAATTGGATGGGAAGCTTATCCTCAACTCATAGAAGACGTTTAAGCAGTTCTTGGACGTTAAACCAGAGGCGAGATGTGAGCCATATCCACAAACAATCTGTACATATCATCTTCTTCTTCTTCTTCTTCATGGCATTTTACAAAAAAAAAAATGAAAAAAAAAATGAAAAAAAAAATGAGAAAAAAAAAATTCAAAAAAAAAAAATGAAAAAAAAAAAATGTATACTTCTTAGGGTTGGCTTTGGTAACACAAACCGTGAATGGGGAAATGCATGCATCCTGATCCAGCCTTCTTAATTGAAAAACAAAGAAGGTAGATTGTATCCCACATGTGAGGCAGCCAGTCGTATTATGACCACTTGTCCCTTTTGGGAGCCCTATGTTGCTTGGTCTTGAATGGGTCGAATATTGGTCAACAATGCTTTGGCACAAAGCCGAAAGAAATGGACTACCTCCATCCCAATCTTAAGTAAGTATACACTCATCTTTCATCAAGTTTTTTTTTAACAATTTCAAAAAAAAAAAAAAAAAAAAAAAAAAAAGACGTGATGTCTCTTTAGCACTCATGACGCGCGCTATAAAGATACGCCATGGAGACTGTACATACGGTATGTCATCATTTTCTATTTCTTTTATCTTTGTATCATTTTGTTGTATTTTGATTTTTGTACGACGATCCTTTGAGCGGGGTCCTTCGGGGTTTCTAGACTTCTTTACCTTGATGGTTTTCTTGAAGTAAAAAAAAAAAAAAAAAAAAAAAAGATTCTCAGTGTCTCTTAATTTCAACCTTTTCGACAACCGCCAACCTACCCTTATAGGTGCAATTATTCCCCTTTCCATTCTTTTTCCTATTTAAACACTTCATTTTCTCCATTTTCCTTCAAACTCGAAACACTCAAAGGGAGGAAGAGTATAGAATGGGGCCTTCTATTCGTAACCTCAAAAATGTCTGTGTTTTTGTGGGTCAAGTTATGGGAAGGGATTAGAGTTTATGTAAACGCAGCTAGCACTCTTGGTCGATCACTTGCTGCGAGGAATATTCATCTTGTATATGGGGAGGTTGTCGTGGGTTAATGGGGGCTGTATCACTTGCTTTGCCTTTGTAAGAGACAGTCGGTTCTAGGTATCATTCCCGAAACTTTAGCTCAACGAACATCACTTTGGAAAGACAATTGGGGAGGAACTTAAGGTATCATCAATGCATGAACGCATGAAGATAATGCTTGAAAACTCGATGCATTCATTGCCTTACCAGGTGGTTTTGGTACTTTGGAAGAAATTTTTCAAATTGTCTCTTGGGCCGAACCGAACATCCACCATAAACCCATTGGTTTGTTGAATGTTAATAATTTCTTTGATCTTCATTATTTTTTCTTGACAAAGTCATGTGGAACAAATTTATCACTCCTTCGGCAAGACAACTTCTTATCTCTGCCTCCACTTGTTGATGAGCTCATTGATAAATTAGAAGCTTTTGAGTATGTACTGATCGTATTTGCTCAGATAGATTGGTCAACAAGAAGCAGCGAAGGAAGTAACAAGAAACAAGAGCCCGATCTGAAACTTTCTCTTTAATGGGTTTGATTTTAAAAAAAAAAAATTGTTGTTGTTTTGTTTAGTATGATATGGTTGTTATGGACTTATTAAACCAATTAGTGATGGCAGAGTAAGGAGTAATTTTACTCTTGAGACGCATCTTAATTGGTGGCGAGTAAGGAGTTTTTAGGTAGTAATTAATTAGTATTGACTTGTGGAAGTACTAACGTTTTCTTGTTTGATTTCTTTTCGAGTCGATCGGCAAGACCGACAAGTGTGTTTCTTTTCTGCTAGGCGTTGATTCACTTCTTATCAGGTTGTGTTGCTCTTTTCTATCTCTTTCTTTCACATTGAGGACAATGTTACATTAAGTGTGGGGAAGAGATTTTAGCATGTTTCTGTTTCTTTTCGTTTGTTAAAAAAAAATTTTTTAAAAAAATTCAAAAAAAAAATAAAAAATAAAAAAAAATATAAAAAAGGGGTTCATTGCATGATTGAATAATTTTTCTCCCTTCTTGAACTGATATGCTTGGTGATGGATGATTGAACTGATGAATTGAGTTTGATGAATGCATACCTTGTGAGATTTTGAGCCTAATGGATGGATTCAACATTTATGCCATTCTCTTCTTTCTTGTGTGATTTTTACTCATGTTAATGACCACTCTAGAACTTGCTTTAATTCTTTTTGAGGCTACATTTCACTTGCATGCATGAACATGATTGAGGCCCTCTTTCTTAGCTAGTTTAACCAAATAGCCAACCTTGTTTTCAATATGATATCAAGCACTCTTTTGATCTCTCGAAAATTCTCTAATTCCTGCCAACCTTGTATATTTTCCTTTGCTTAACCCCTTTGAGCTTATTTGACCATTCCTTGTTTCTAGCTCATTATGTGCCTTAAATGAAAAATCGTGTTTTTACTGTACCTTAGGAAATAAAAGAACATTAGCCTGGTTAATGGATGAGTTTTGGAACAAGTGTGGGGGTGTGTGTACAAAATGGTTGTTAAAAAAAAAAAAAGAGAAAGAAAGAAAGAGTGCCTAAAAAAAAAAAAAAAGAAAGTATGTATATAGTTATGTTCATATATATAAAAAAAAAAAAAAGAGAGAAAAGGATTGGGAAATGAATATGTAAAGGGATATACATTAGAGTTGAGATGAACTTTTATGCTCGTTATTTGAACTCACTTCTCATTTGCTTTTATTCTCTTTGGTATTTATCTTCTCATATCCATTTTATCCTCTTCTCATTACCTTGACCTCACTACAACCTTGAATAAAGTCCTCATGATTTGTGTGTGCATGTGTTTTGAGTAGTGGAGAAGTAGAAGATAAGCAAGCTTATGGTAGTGCAATTTTCATGGGTTGAATTGAGTGAAATACCTACCTTTTAAACACTTGAGAGATTGAGAGGAATCTTATGAAGATCCATCATTCTTAATTCATTCTTTTCAACGGAAGTTTCCTTGCTTGTTGGTTTGAGATGTGAAGAAATGTTACCTCATTTATGCTTTGATCCCTTGAATTTCTTGTTGCTCTTCTTGCTTCATTGAGTCCTTAGAGTTTTTAACTTTTAAGTTTGTGTCGTTTGTCTTTGTCTTCTAACTTTAGTTTTATATGTTTTGCCCAGGAGTGCAAAAAGCTAAGTGTGGGGGAATTTGATAATCACATATTTTATTCATTAAGAAACCCTCATTATTAGTCATTTACACTCTTCATGTACTTAATTGACTGAATTTGATTATGTTTTGTAAGTTTGAACTCGAATCGGACTTAATTGATTTTTCAGCATTATTCGAGTCTTACACTGTTTCTGTATTTTGGCCATATCTTGAGTTCTAAATGTCTGATAATTATGAATTTTACCTTGTAGGAAAGATAAAAGAGAGCTCTACAACTTTGATGAAGAGCTCGAAGTCAAATTCAGACATCTAGTGGAGCTAATTGGGCATGGAAATCAGAATACGGGATTTGTGAACTGGAACCCGAACAGTGTGTAGTAACCAGAACATAATTCGAGTTTGGGTTTATAGAATGGGCTGAAAATTGGTGATCTGAAGTTAAGACCCATATGTACAACTTTCATGACAAACACAAAACTTGATTCGGGCTCCTTGATGGAGATATTGGGTCTGAAAGTCAAAACAGAGGTGCTGAAACTGGTCCTGAGCAGTCTGTAGTAATTGGGTCATATCTTGGGCTGTAGGACGAATTTTTGGGTGCTTCCAGAGCCATTGGAAAGCTTAGACAATTTCCTAGAACTTTCATGAAGACCATTTGGCTCAAAAATGACGAAATCAATGAGTTCAGCAATGAATACTTTCGGAGACAAGGAAGCTCACCTACCAAGTTCACCTACCAAGCTCACCTACCAAGTTCACCTACCAAGCTCACCTACTAATTCCACCTACTAATCTCATCTACCCATCTACTACTACTCTGAATCCTCTATAAAAGGAAGCATGAGGAGAGCTCTAAACACAACATACACTTGGTGTTAGAAATAGTTTTTCATAGTTCTTGTATATTTTTCCTTCATTGTAATGGAGAGCTAAGTCACTTCTAGTCAATTCGGGACTCTTGAAGAGATTGTGGCTTGGATTCTTGAGACCTTGGTTATGTAATGTATTTGATTTATATTTGAATTCCTCTTCTCTTCTTCTTCTGTTCTCTTGATCTTGAATGCATGAATGGTGATTCTGTTTATGTTTGATCTGATTTGATCTTGGTTTAAGATTAAGTATTGTGATGAAGCGAAGATTGAGATTTGTGATGAAACTTAGAACTGATTGATCTAAACTAATCACGTAATTGAAGAGGTTAGGTTACTGATTTGTGCCTAGGTTAATTGAATTCGGTGCTTAAATTGACATATATTTACATGAATGGTGCGATTGCATTTGTGTTTATCACTTGTCAATTGAATTACGACGATTGTCTAGTATGAATTCGGATCCGATGCGAGAGATCTCGGTTAGATCCAAGTTAACCATTCAAATGTATTTCGGTGTTTGTTGAAAGGTCTATGATTGAATGCACCCAATCTCGGATAGATTTCTGAATTACTGTTCTTTTAATTGTTATTTCTCTTTAAATCCTCATCATCGCGATCCTTGAACCATCAAAACCCCCTTTTTCTAACTTTCACTTGATTTGATCAAATTGCATCTACGATCCTTGAGGAGACGATCCGGTGTTGTTCACTATACTACAAGTTTAGGTAATAACTTCGGTTATAATTTTGACTGAGTTCGGCGCTCGTCACCCTCCATGGATGGAAGGGAAGAAAAAAAAAAGAAAGAAAACTAGAGAGAATGGAGAAGAAGAGAGATGAAGAGAGAAAGTACAATTAAGAGCGGCTAAGAGAAAAACATGGTTTTGGTTCGGGTTTGCTACTGCTTCTTAAATAATTGTCTCTAAAATTAAAAATCCAAGTTTGCCCTTAGTTTAGGGTTAATCCTCTTCCTCTTAACTTTAATTGAACACTTAATTTGTATAATTTGGACATAAGATGAGAGAGTTATACTCAAAATATTCATAACAACTCTTTGGACCTGTCATCTGACTTCAAAAGGCAAGAACACCATCAAAATGTTACAGTTTTGATAAGTGGTCTTCATAAGAGTTGAAGGCCCATGTCTCATTTTTCTAATGGCACCTTGCTCGTTGTCTAGGTTCAAGCAATAACATCTTTATTCTGACTTCTAAGTCCAATTTGACCCATTAGACATCCAATTCAGCCTTCAAGCTCTGCATCAAAGTTGTAGAGATTTCTCTTAACTTTCTTACAAGGTAATTTTCATAATTTTTAGATGTCTAGAACTCAACTTATGTCCAAAATATAGAAATAGTATAAAATCCCCAATAATACCGAAAAATACATTTAAACCCAATTTGAACCTAAACTTATAAAATGTGGTCAAGACTAATCAATTAAGCATATAAGAGGTCTAAGAAACTAAATATGAGAGTTAGCAAATATATAAAAATTGTGTTTATTAAATTTTCCCACACTTAGCTTTTGCACTCTCGGGAAAAACTAAAAATTCAACACTAGGGAACAAGGAACAATACAAACTCAAATGTTAAAAACTCTAAAAGACTAACTTTCCAATGATGTTCAAGAATGAAAATGTCTATAAGCAAGAAGAGTAACCAAAGCTTCAAGGAATCAAAACATTTTTGAAGTAACATTTCTTTACATCTCAAACCAACAAGGAAAGTAACATCAATTGAAAAAAATAAATCAAGAATGATAGAACCTCACAAGATACACTCTCAATCCCTTAAGTGTTTAGAAGGTAAGTGTTTCACTCAATTTAACCCATGAAAATTTGCACTACCATAAGCTTGCTTATCTTCTACTTCTCTACTACTCAAAACACATGCACACACAAATCAAAAGGATTTTATGCAAGATTGTAATGGGGTCAAGTATGGAAGGGGAATAATATAGAGATAACAAGTTAAATACCTAAGAGAATAAAAAAACATTGGGGATGAGTTCAAATAGCAAGCATGAAAGTTTAACCAAAATCCAAGTAATGCAAATTCTCTTTACATATTCTTTTTCCTTTTTTTCTTTTTTTTTTTTAATTTTTCAATTCTTCTTCTCTTTTTTTTCAATTGGCCACTCTTTCTTTTTTCACCAAACATTTTCCACACTAATTAGCACACCCCCAAACTTGTTCAAGAACTCTTCCAATGACAATGTCAATGCTCTCATATTCGCTAAGGTTAGGCAAAACATGATTTTTCATTTAAGGCATGTAATGAGCTAAAAACAAAGAATGGTCAAATAAGCTCAAGGGGTTAATCAAGAGAAAATATGCAAGGTTGACTATTTGGCTATTTGGCTAAAGTGGCTAAAGTGGCTATTTGTATATGAAAATGTAGCATAAAAAAAAATCAAAGCAAGTTCTAGAGTAACAAACTCCATGAGAGAAAATTGCACAAGAAAGAAGATAATGACACAAATGCTTAATCCATTCATTAAAAGGCTCAAAGTCTCACAAGGTATGTTTCTATCAAACTCAATCTACTAATTCAATTTCTATTACCAAACTAGTTAATCTCAAGATGAAATACAATTTATTCACTTGATGCATGCTCACAACTTTAACTAGTTAAAGGTTAAAGAAAATTTAACCTTTAATTTCAATTGATGCATGTTCACAACTTTCACAAATCTCAAAATCTCATTGAATAGCAATTAAAAACACACTTTGTTATATATATATATATATATTGAAAATAGAAAAATAAAATAGAAAATAGAACAAAAAATAGAAAATAAATTCCTCCCCACACTTAAATTCTACATTATCCTCAATGTAAAACTTATAAAACATCAAATCCTCAATATCCATTAAATATCATCAACAAATTTAGGATAAGTACAATAAAAGAGAGAATGAAGAAACATCCTTATCAAGTGATGTATATGCCAGTTTGCAAGTGGACTTGCTCCACTATGTCCTCTTGAGCTCCCTTATAGAATTGCTTGAGACGATATCCACTGACTTTGAAAGCTTTATTAGTTGCCGCACTTATGATCTCCACTGCACAATAAGGAAAAATCTTAGTGACTATAAAAGAGCCTAGCCACCTAGAACGGAGCTTGCCGGGCATGAGCTTGAGGGGAGAATTGTAAAGGAGAAATTTTTGGCCAATAGAGAACTCTTTTCTTGTCAACATCTTATCATGAAGAATCTTGGTCTTTTCTTTGTAAATCCAGGAGTTTTCATAAGCTTCCAATCGAATCTATTCAAGTTGTTGGAGTTGGAGTTTTCTTTGGGATCTAACTTGGTTCAGGTCAAGGTTGCACTTCTTTACTGCTCAATAGGCCTTGTTCTCCACCGGAAGGTGGCATGCCTTGCCAAAGACTATCCTATAGGGAGACATGCCTAAAGGAGTCTTGAAGGCATTCTTATACGTCCACAATGCATCCTCAAGCCACTTGCTCCAATCTTTTTTATTTGGTTGGACTATTTTTTTCCAAGATTTTTTTTAACTCCCTATTTAAAACTTTGGCTTGCCCATTAGTTTATAAATGGTAGGGAATCAAAACCTTATGCATCACACCATATTTCTTCAATAATGCCTTCATGTTTTTATTACAGAAATGGGAGCCTTGGTCACTAGTTATGGCTTTCAGAACTCCAAACCTATAGAAAATGTGAGACCTGACAAAGTCTAAAACAATATGAGAATCATTAGTCTAAGTGACCTTTGCCTCCACCCACTTGATATATAATCAACAACTAATAGAATATAAACAAAACCAAAGAAATTGGGAAAGGGATCCATAAAATCAATGCCCCACATATCAAATATCTCACAAAACAATAAAGGTTGTTGAGGCATCTCATTTATATGGGAAATGTTGTAATTGGCCATTGACCTATGAAGACTTTGTTTTGATGATAACAAACATGAAGATGATGCAATATCAAGTCCAAGACCTTCAAAATTAGCTTTAGGACTTAGATCATTATGTAAAGGTATAATGTGGTTCATACTAAAGCCCTAAAACTCATTTTTCAAGAACCTAAATATCACACTTGTTTTAAAGGCTTCAAAATGTTTTTTGGTTTCCAAAGAAACAAATTTAAGAGCCCAAAAGCTTATAAAATCATTTAGAATCACTTAACATTGTTTAAAAGCTGACAAAATATTTTTTATATGGCTTATTCAAATAAGGGTCCTCTTATTAAATTACATAAGTCAGAGAAGCTAAGAATTCCATCTGGTTAGGCTTTATTCGAATAAAGCCTTGTTTTATTCAAATAAACGTTTAAAATGAGCAATGACGCTCAATTTTTAATTAGCTTATTCGAATAACACTTCTGTTATTTGAATAACACAGTTTCCAGAAACCTGATCTTAAATGGTTTATTCGAATAACATAAACGTTATTCAAATAATGTGTTCCAGAGGCAAAATAGCCTTTGTGAAATTTGAAGGCTTATTCGAATAACACACTTGTTATTCGAATAAAGGCCTGCTCCAAAAATAGAAATAACGGCTAGTTTGCTGCCAATAATGCTCCCAACTACTTCCCAAAGGCTCTAATCTTTAATAGGCTATAAATATATGTTGTTGGGCATTTATGAAGGTTAGAGAATCAATCAGAAAACCTTGGTTGAGCATTAATACGAGTTTTACTATCATTTCTATTAATCCTTTATTTTGAGCTTGTAAAGTGTGAATCTTTGATACCCATTGCTCTTCAACTTGTACTATTCATTCTTAAGAGAGTTTCAATTCACCTATACTCAGTAAACTGTAAAAGAAAGGGTGAGGTATCCTTCAAAAGTTTGTAAGGGTGAGGCATCCCTTGAAGTTGAGGCTCAAGCACAAAGGGTGAGGTATCCCAAGATGTGTTGAGTGGTCTACTTTGTAAAGGTTATCAAGCACCTGTTGAAGCTTGAAGATATAGTAGAAAATCTCGAGTAATTGCATGAGGACTAGACGTAGACCACAAGTGGATTGGTGGCTTAACCAAGATAAATCTTGTGTTTGATTCTCCAAACTCAACTCCTCTACATTCATGTTTATTTTATATGCTTGCTTGAATACTCTCTATTTTGTTTAGTTCATTTGTGAGTGAAAGTGTTCAAACTTCTCTATCTATTCATCTCTATCAATCAATAGCTCCAACGAAAATCGATAATTAAGTGTTTTGTAAAAGATTTGTGAAAATATTTTATAAACTCAATTCACCTCTCCTCTTAAGTATTGAAGCCACTTGGTAACAAGTGGTATCGGAGCTAGACTCTTGTATAAAGAGCTTAGTAGCTTCAAGAGAAGTGATGACTTCAAATGGTTTTTCTTCCAAAAGTTCTTCTATAAATAGACCTCCCTTTTTCAATGGGGATGGTTATGCCAATTGGAAAGAAATGATGAAGATTTTTATTGAAGCTATTGATCTTGATGTGTGGGATGCCATTGAAAATGGCTCCTTTGTTCTCACACGTGTGGTTGATGGTGTAAAAACCAATACACCAAGAAATGATTGGACCTATGAAGACAAAAAGAATGTTCAATACAATTTGAGAGCCAAGATCATCATTACCATATCCTTAGGGTATGATGAATTCTTTAGGGTGTCAAATTGTAAGACCGCCAAAGAAATGTGGGATACTTTACAAGTAAACTATAAGGGTACAAGTGAAGTAAAACAATCAAGAATAAATACTCTCACTCATGAGTATGAATTGTTTAGAATGAATCAAGGGGAAAATATTCAAGAAATGTAAAGGAAATTCATACGCATTGTAAATAATCTTACTTTATTAGGAAATACTTTTTCTAATGAAGATCTTATTAACAAAGTTTTGAGATGCTTGAGTAAGAATTGGAAATTCAAAGTAATGGCTATTACAGAATCAAGGGATTTATTAACAATATCACTAGCCATTCTATTTGAAAATCTCGAAGAGCATGAGTTGGAGCTCAATAGGCTCAATCAAAGTGAGGAGCTTGACAAAAAGAAAAAAAAAGATTGCTCTCAATGCCACTTCCTCCATAAATGGTGATGATGATGGAGATGGTTTAGAGAACCTTGAGCTAAATGAGGAGAATCTTAGTCTCCTTGTAAGAAGGTTTGGAAAATTCTTTAAGAAGGGAATTCAAAGAAGGCCACCTTTCCCTCTAAAGAAAACCAGTCATAAAGGGGAATGAACCTCATCAACTCCAAAATGCTATGAATGCGAAAAATTGGGGCACATGAAGATGGAATGTCCCGTGTATCTAAAGAAGACGGAGAGGTTTGAGAAGAAACCTTCTAAAGAAAAGAAAGGAATGAAAGCCTACAAAGCATGGGACGACAATGACATGGATGCTGAGTCAGAAACCAACCATTCTTTTGCTAACCGCAAGTGCACGGATCGCTCAAGTAATAAAAATAATAAGTAAAATCGTCTCCATAAGGGCCATGGTAACTTCCAAAGCTAAATATTAATCTACAGCTTAATTAATTCTTTTCAAGCAAACGTAAATTGAAAAAGGGAATTGATAAATAAATTACAATGCATAAAGAAAGATGAAGATAGGTTGAGAATATAGAGAATCCTTCTTCACCCCTATTCCTATTGATAACATGCAAATCATTCAAGCAATACAAATGATTAGATTAGGTTAGCCTGAGAAATTAACTTAGTTAAAAGCTTATGTCTAGGACGATTAACCCTATGCTATTTACCTAGTTCACTATGTGTAACACCCACCGTAGGGTGTCACATTTATGTTATTTAATTACGAAATTACCCTTTCCATTATAAAATATGCTTTGTAACGTAAATATGAGTTATAAAATTTCTTGATGTCGATAAAATAAACTTAGCAGAAAATAAAAATATTAAAGCATCATCACAAATAATTTACATCATTTACATTACTTAAGTACTGTCAAAATTATTTAGATACAGACCAGGTTCTCAAAAGTATTTGACTTATTTAAACTTCATACTTGCCCAAGTATAAACTAAGCAGCAGAACCTTCAGTCGGGCCCTCCTCAGATTCCTCAGCAGGTAGGTATCTGACTTAACGCGACGTCCTATGAATAGGTGTCCGAGTAGACGACACAATACTAATCTCCATTGGGATGTGTAACCTACCGCCCCAATACTGTCTAATTGATAGCGAAAATTCAACATGTACATATATAGTTACATAAAAGAATGAGTCACCATGAAAAATCTTGCTCATGATGACCATTAATAGTCCCTGATAAATCAGTCCCTCATTGGGACTCAACCTCTAAGCACCAGCTCTGCCGTGGAACTGTAGTTGCACGTACCCAAAGAAACTTGACCGTGATGTCATCCAATCAAACTCAGCTTCCTCTACAGGAATCTGCTCTTCTGTTCAATCCCTTGTTCAGCGTCTTTACAAATATAAATACAGTACAAAATAGGCATACAAAGAGGTGAGATCACCTACGCCAATACCAACATGGTAGCACAGAGATAACACAAACAACATACCATACAGATATATCATACCATAATTACAATAACACCCTCAACATTATTTATCATAACAGATACAAGAATTACAATCATGCTCTCAATTATTATTCATCACAACAAATATAATAAATAATAATTACCATCATGCCATTAACATTATTCAAATCACACGATAATTACAATAATGCCGCCTACATTATTTATCATCATCATCATTCAATATTCCTCAATTATTATATCACACAGATATAAATATTCAATATTTATGATAATTGTAACACCCTTGTGGGGATGTCACATTTAAAACAAAAATAAAAGAAAAATAAAATCTACCCAAGTTGTAAAACATTTGTTACATAATAATAATAGGTTGTAAAATTTTTCCTGTTAAACAAAATATTATTAAATAAAATAACGCAGAAACACAAAATTAACAAACTAACATCACACATAATATACATAGAGTTTTAGTCATAAGTTATACAAATAATTTACAACTAAAATATTTAAACTGAAACAGTAAATAAAAGCAATAACAGACTATATATACATACGCAGATGCGCCCAAGTACACATCATAAATATTTAACCCTCTGAAGGATCACTCTCAGGAAGATCATCAGGAGATAAATATCTAGGATGCCTCGACTCTCGGCGGAAACGAGACCGCGCAGTCGACACGCTGCTTATCTCACTAAGCGCAGTGAACATACCACCCTAATAAAGCCTAAGAGATAACGGCAACTCCAAATGCAAAAACACCGTAGTTGTCATGACTAGTTCTCCATCAAACTCATTATGTAGGGACACAATCAACCGTCCCACGTAAGTCACCGAGTCTCTGTCTTCACGCAGTCACCAGGCTGTCGACCCCCCATGAAACTCAAACTGTACAAAACCCAGAAATCCTGGCACCGCCATACTCAACCAATCAATCCAATGGATATGGATGATCGGATGGTTCTTGATCTTTGTACTGATCTTCGGCTTGCTCCTCCTCCTCTTCTTCAAGATACACACACTCAAGAGGCTGTTCCTCTTGCTCAAACTCTTTACCACAAAATTTAATATATACAGAAAACACATACAATAAAGAGGTAAGACAAATCTGTATCAACACATACATGGTAAATAAGAAAACGACAATACAACAGTTATACAATTTATACAATATAGAATGCTATAACGACATAAACATAATGCAGCATAACACAAACACAGTATAAGAAATTAATATCAACATAGATACAATATAAGAATTAATATCATAGATAAACGTATATCCATACATAATATAAATATAAAATCATCGATAAGGATATAATAATGCACCATATATATATTAATATGCAATATGACACGATCCTACTCCATGGAGCTAAACACATACAGACATCAGAGAGAATGACCCGTAAAATCTTATTAGTACCACCAGGCTGCCCAACCAAACTATTCCGCGGTCTCACGTTGCGTCTATAGCCCACTGTAACACGTCGTGGTGTAGCATACGGTAACACGTTGTATACTACAGGCATTGTACTAATTCAGACTTTACAAGATCTCGATTAAATATAGTGCGTGTCGAGTCCGTTAGTGTGTTGCCGGGTACCACGGCCCAGCGGAGCTACCAACTGTCCACATATGGAATACCGCACACTAAAGTCTCCAAGTCCATTCAAAATTGAACCACACTACACTTATCGCACCGACAATACGATGTGATTCACCTCGTCAATCAATCCACCAATTATCAACTAAATTGGCACAAACTCAATATATGATCTTAAAATAGTTCCCAAAATTACCAAAATACCCTCAATGGTATAAATATCCATATTTACAGAAATGCCCTCAATGGCACAAAAATCATGCCCTCATGGCAGAAACTCATGCCCTCATGGCAGAGAAAAATATACAGTAAGTCCCACCGGACAAATACTGTTTCACAATCTGTACGGGTTCACCACTTAGCCCGACAGTAAAAAAAATCCACTGTTTTGTCAATCGCGTAGAAATTTTATCGCGTTTTCACAATTCCATCGTTTTTACAAACATTTTTAAATCGCGTAAATATATTTTTCTGTTTTTAAAATCGCGTAAGATTTTTAATACGTTTTCTCAATCGCGTAAGATTTTTAAATTATTTTCTTATCCGAATTCCTTAGAAATCACTGTTTAAATAAACAGAAATAATATTTAATACGTTTAAAATTACGTAGAATATTTTTCATACCGTATACTATCTTTTGGACATCTTTCCTATCTTATTTGTCCGTTTTTAATAAAAATTGACAGTATTTTTGTTTAGAAAATTCATAATAATGGTTTTCTAATTTTTCTGTAAAAATTCTTTTTCTTTTTATTTATTTAACCATATAATTACTTTCTTGAAAATTACTAACGTGCTTCAAAATGTGAAATGAGCTCTACATTAGAAATTTTATAGGAGTTACTGTTTTTATTTCTAACTATTAAATTCTTAATTTTAACCACTTAAACTTAATCTAAAATCTTTTATTTCCTCAAAATCATTGTTATAAAAATTCCTTTTTGTATTGTTTACTTCTCTTTAATTGAAAATGATTTGGAAAACAACTTTTAAAATCATAATTACATGGCTTAGGCATGTTGGCCGAAATGCTTCAATTTCCTCCTTTGATCCCTAAATTCATTTTTCTTACTTTAAATTCATTTGTAACCTATTAATTTTCCTAGGTTGATTAAATCACACTTTTAGAAAATTGTTGAGAACATTTTGGTTCCCATTTCTTGGTCAATGGCCGTGAGCCTTGTTGATGTGTTCTTTGGAACACTCATGCAATCCTTGACATATTATTCACATCCTATAAATTATCATGCATTTCTAACACATACAATATTATCAAAGCTTGTAGACATGCAAATTAATACAAATAACAAATAGGAAAGCTTATAACAAACACACAAATGAATCCTTATGGATTCTACAACCACAAACAAATTCCATCTTCTTACCACCACCCAAGGATGATAAGATTTAGTCTTCCTCTTACCTTAAATGAAGACAAATATGCTTTCACTCCTTTCCTAGGGTTTCAATTTTCTCCTTCAAAACACCTATCAAGCTTAAACAAATTTCTACAAGTTACTAACATTAAAGAGAGTTTAAACCATGGATAAATCATGGCTTAGAACTTTGAAAAAGAGTTTAGAAATGGAAAACAAGAAATTTCACCTTCTAGGTAAAATCTTCCAAGTAGGTTTTCAAGCCTCAAATGAATGATTTTGCAAGAACTCTCAACTAGAGATGTTCTTAGAATTGTGTTTAGGTTTAGAAAAGTGGGTTGGATAAAATTTTATGTAGATGGATGGTGTGTAGGGGTGCTTGACCGAATAGCTTGAAAGGAAAACAACAATGGAGTTTGGTGTTCTTGGAAGAGAGAGAAGAGAGAAAATGCATGAAAATCAAGTGATTATGGCCTTCAATGGAGTGAATGGCCGTAGACTTCAAGTGGGCAAGAGGTGTCCATTTGTGTTGGCTCCATCCAAGCCTTAGAATTGATCAATGGTGAGGATTAAGCCTTGTTCTCCAAGCTTAGCTCTCATTGGTTCATCCTAGCCTTGTCACTTAACCTAGTCATCATGCTTAGTCACTAATTATGCCTAGTCATTAAGCTTAGTCACTAACCTAGTCACTAGCCTTGTCATTAGCTATTTGTTCTAGCTCAAAACATTTACTGCTTTGTTAAACGTGGGTCCCGCATGACATTTCCAGGTCCACTGTCATTTAACTATACTGACTAATAAAATAATATTATAATAATATAAAATTATTTTATTTTACAAGAAAATCCTAAAAATTAAAAGATTATTTACCGTCTCATTCGAATTGGGTTTAGTAAGATCCCCACTCTGAATAATTAAAAATAAGATTTCTCCTACCCGAAAAATATTATTTTTTCCTTCCCTGAGCAAATCACACAAAAACTCCAAAAAAATCACAGACACAGTAATATTAAACACTCAGTATCATATAGAAAATTTAAAAACAAGACACATTCGGACGTAATGGTCATTTTTCTATTTTTTCCCACCACGAAGCAATTCATTCAAAACACTCAAATAAAATTATAGACAATAAAATATATCAAGTATATCACACGTAAAAAATTTAAAACAATAGTTTGAGAAAAATTTTATTTTACTTGTCTCAAGTAAAATATGCAAAACGACCAAAGAAAATCTTAGATCGTAATATATTTTTGTATTTCATACGTAAAAAATAAGAAACAACAAAATAGGGACACAACGGTCTTTCACCCAAAAGTTTGAAAAAAACAGCAAACAGAACATTCGGGACATTTTTCCAAAAGTTGGGGTGTTACAACTCTCCCCAACAAATAAAAATTTCATCCTCGAAATTCGCTGCTCATCAAAACAAATGAGGATATTGATCCCTCATTTTATCTTCCAGCTCCCAGGTAGCATCACCTGTCACATTATTCCATATGACCTTCACCAGCTCGATCATTTTCCCTCGAAGCTGCTTTACCTTTCTGTCCTCTATTCTAACAGGTAAAGTCTCATAAGTCAGATTCTCCTTCAGCTGCACTTCGTCAGGTTGTATAACATGCGTCGGATCCGGAACATACTTCCGTAACTGAGATACATGAAATACATCATGCAGATTTGATAGAAAAGGCGGCAAAGCAATCTGATACGCCACAGGACCTATCCGTCGGATAATCTGATACGGTCCAATGAACTTAGGAGTAAGCTTCTTGGATTTAATAACTCTTCTGACACCAGTCGTAGGAGTCACTCTTAGAAACACATGCTCACCCTCCTCAAATTCAAGAGGTCGTCTTCGTTTATCCGCATAACTCTTCTGCCTGCTTTGCGTCATCTTCATCTTTTCTTGTATCATCTTTACCTTCTCCGTAGTCTGTTGTACAAGATCTGGTCCAATAGTCATACTTTCCCCATCTTGATACTAACATAATGGCGTTCGACATCGTCTCCCATACAATGCCTCATAGGATGCCATCCCTATACTTGAGTGAAAACTATTGTTGTAGGTGAATTCTATCAAAGATAAAAATTCATCCCAACTTCCTCGTTGTTCCAAAACACAAGCACGCAACAGGTCTTCCAAAGACTGTATAGTTCTTTCTGTCTGACCATCAGTCTGCGGATGATACGTCGAGCTCAGTCACAACTTAGTTCCCATTACTTCTTGTAAACTTCGCCAGAACCTTGACGTAAACCTCGGATCTCGATCAGAAACTATACATGTAGGCACACCATGCAATCTGACAATCTCACCGATGTACAACTGGGTTAATCTTTCCAACGAATACTTGATATTGATTGGTAAGAAATGAGCCGACTTTGTAAGCCTATCGACTATAACCCATATCGAATCATGACCTTTCCTTGTCTTTGGCAATCCAGTAACGAAATCCATAGAGATACTATCCCACTTCCACTCTGGAATAGCTAACGGTTGCAACATACCAGATGGTCTCTGATGTTCCACTTTCGCTTTCTGACAAACCAGACAAGACTCCACATATTCTGCTACGTCTCTTTTCATCCTTGGCCACCAAAACAACCTTTTCAAGTCTTGGTACATTTTGGTCATCCCCGGATGTAAACTCAAGTCACTAGTATGAGCTTCATCTAGGATCGACTTCTTCAATTCAGAATCATCAGGCATACAAATTCTTCCCGTAAACCTTAAGATTCCATCTGCTCCTTCTTTTACCGTCGCCTTATGACCTTGCTTTAACAATTCCCTCTCATTCTGCAAAAACATGTCTTCCTTTTGTTTATCTCGGACTACATCGAGAAATTCATTTATGATCACCACCTTACGTAGGCGAACTCTTCCAGGCAGAAACTCCACAGATAACCATAGATCTCGGAACTTGTTAATCAATTCCTCCTCCTTTATCATCATTGCCGAAACACTAAGCACCTTTCTACTTAAGGCATCAGCTACCACATTAGCTTTTCTTGGGTGGTATTGGAGTTGAAAATCATAATCCTTTAAGAATTCCAACCATCGCCTCTGCCTCATATTCAATTCTTTCTGATCAAACAAGTACTTTAGACTCTTGTGATCACTAAAGACATTGAACATTGCTTCATACAGAAAATGCCTCCACACTTTCAGAGCAAAAACCACCGCGGCCAATTCCAAATCGTGCGTTGGATAATTCCTTTCATGAATCTTCAACTGCCGAGAAGCCTATGCCACCACATTTCGATTTTGCATCAATACGCATCCTAACCCTTGGTAAGAAGCGTCACAATACACATCAAAAGTTCCCTTAGAATCTGGCAAAATCAACAATGGTGCAGTTGTTAACTTCTTCTTCAATTCTTGGAAACTGGCTTCACGTTCTTCCGTCCACTCAAAAGCTTGACTTTTCCTCGTAAGCCGCGTAAGCGGTCCAGCAATCTTAGAAAAACCTTCGATAAACCTCCGGTAATATCCAGCAAGTCCAACAAAACTTCGAACTTCTGTCACCGTCTTAGGTCTTTCCCATTGTAAAACAGTCTCCACTTTCGATGGGTCTACCGCAATACCTTCTTTCGAAATCACGTGACCTTGAAATTGGACTTCTTCCAACCAGAACTCACACTTGGCCAATTTCGTATACAGCTGCTTTTCCTTCAAAATCTGAAGAATAATACCCAAATGTTCAGCATGCTCTTCCTTAGATTGAGAATAGATCAGAATGTCATCGATAATGACAACGACAAATCTGTCTAGATACGGACGAAAAATCCTGTTCATATAATCCATAAATATGGCAGGAGCATTCGTCAACCCGAATGGCATTACTTGATACTCATAATGTCCATAACGAGTTCGAAAAGCTATTTTTGGTACATCCTCCCCCTTAACACGAATCTGGTGATAACCCGATCTCATATCTATCTTGGAGAATACCACTGCTCCCTTTAACTGATCCATCAGGTCGTCAATTCTTAGAAGCGGATATTTATTCTTGATAGTCACCTTGTTCAGCTGACGATAATCCACACAAAGTCGAGAAGTTCTGTCCTTCTTCTTAACCAAAAGCACTGGCGCTCCCCATGGTGAAACACTAGGTCGCACAAACTGTTTCTCCAACAGTTCCACCAATTGCTCTTTCAACTCTACCAACTTTGCTGGCGACATACGATAAGGTGCAATTGAGATAGGACCTGCTCCTGGTACTAAATCAATTGAAAACTCGATCTCCCTCTCAGGTGGCAAACCAGGTATGTCATCAGGAAAAATCTCTGGAAACTCGTTGACAACAGGAATAGTATTCACATCCTGCTCTTTCTTAACCTCTAGATAAGACAATATCACATATCCCTGCGCTCCCTCTCTCAACAAAGATTTGACTTTAACCACAGTCAAGAATCCAGACTTTTCTTCCTTAGGAAAAACTATGGTTTTGCTTGCACAGTCTATAAGGATATGGTTAGAAGATAACCAATCCATCCCTAGTATCACATCTATCTCCACAAGAGGCAAACAAATCAGGTTGACCAAAAACTTACGGTCCTTCACAACAATAAGACAATCCAAACATATCTTTGATGTAACTACAGGTTTAGCAGTTGGCGTAGAAACATTCAACTTAACATTCAAAGAAGACACAGGCAACTTCAATCTTTCCACACAATCATATGCAATAAATGAATGTGTTGCACCAGAGTCATATAAAACAGTCAGAAGATTACCTTCAATGACTCCTTCTCCCTGAATAAGGTCATCAGACTTAGAAACTTCAGTTCCCGTCATAGTATATACTCGCCCTCCAGATCTCGGTTGAGTACTTCCTGACCTTTGTTGGTTGGCACGAACATAACGAATAGCAGGTTTTCTCTCTGGCTGAGTGCAGTCTCTAGATATGTGCCCAGGTTGTTGACAATTAAAACAAACCGGCCCTCTGATTGTGCAATCTGAAGAAATATGACCTTTCTTCCCGCACTTAAAACATGTTGGCGTAAACACCACTCTCTGACCAGCTCCTTTACCACTAGCACTTCCCCCAACTGGCGGTCGTTGAGGTTGATTCCCTGGTGGTCTAGAATATGGCTTACGTTGAAACCGAGTAGTATTACTGCCACCACCTCTCTCAAACCTTGTTGGCCTAAAGTTACGATTTCTCTGATCTCGTGACGGCTCCAACTCCTCGAGTCGCGCACACGCATCAACTAAAGCATGAAACTGATTCATTCTCAAGGATAGCACTCCTCGTTTCAGTTCCACTCTTAACCCTACCTCAAACTTCCGACATCTCCACCCATCATCTGGTCGAGTTTGAGCATAATCTGAGAATTGAGACAAACTCTCAAATTTTGTAGCATACTCATTCACAGTCATATTACCCTGACATAAACCAAGAAACTCCATTTCCTTGGCATGCTTAGCACTCGCAGGAAAATACTTCTCTAGAAAAGCATTAGAAAATACCTCCCATGTAATTTCTACTCCCTCAGCTAACAATAATCGGCGGGTTCCTCTCCACCAATGTTCACCATCTCCCCTCAGCATAAAGGCTGCATAAGTCACCTTCTTCTCATTAGAGCATCTCATTCCTTCAAAAATTCTCTCCAAGTCTTGTATCCATTGACTTGCTTTCTCAGGGTCAACCTCGCCTCTAAATTGTGGCGGATTGTGGCGCCTAAATTCAGATAAATTTAGGGCATCAGCAGTAGCATCTTGCTGTTGAGCCGCTCTCAAATTTTGCTGCGTAATTACTTCAGCCATCCACTGCATAGCTTCAGCAGCCGCAATCATTGGGTCCACTGCCGGATTCACATTCGCACGTCCTCTGCCTCTACCAGACATCTTCTTTCTTCAAGCATAACAAAACAAAGTCAGATACATCCTTTCGGAAGTAAATCACAGAGAATCACACAGCACAAACAAAAACGAACCCAACCACAACCCCAAAAGACTCTAACTTGGGCTCTGATACTAACTAATGTAACACCCTTGTGGGGATGTCACATTTAAAAAGAAAATAAAAGAAAAATAAAATCTACCCAAGTTGTAAAACATTTGTTACATAATAATAATGAGTTGTAAAATTTTTCCTGTTAAACAAAATATTATTAAATAAAATAACGCAGAAACACAAAATTAACAAACTAACATCACACATAATATACATAGAGTTTTAGTCATAAGTTATACAAACAATTTACAACTAAAATATTTAAACTGAAACAGTAAATAAAAGCAATAACAGACTATATATACATACGCAGATGCGCCCAAGTACACATCATAAATATTTAACCCTCTGAAGGATCACTCTCAGGAAGATCATCAGGAGATAAATATCTAGGATGCTTCGATTCTCGGCGGAAACGAGACCACGCAGTCGACACGCTGCTAATCTCACTAGGCGCAGTGAACATACCACCCCAATAACACCTAAGAGATAACGGCAACTCCAAATGCAAAAACACCGTAGTCGTCATGACTGGTTCTCCATCAAACTCATTACGTAGGGACACAATCAACCATCCCACGTAAGTCACCGAGTCTCTGTCTTCACGCAGTCGCCAGGCTATCGACCCCCCATGAAACTCAAACTGTACAAAACCCAGAAATCCTGGCATCGCCATACTCAACCAATCAATCCAATGGATATGGATGATCGGATGGTTCTTGATCTTTGTACTGATCTTCGGCTTGCTGCTCCTCCTCTTCTTCAAGATACACATACTCAAGAGGCTGTTCCTCTTGCTCAAACTCTTTACCACAAAATTTAATATATACAGAAAACACATACAATAAAGAGGTAAGACAAATCTGTATCAACACATACATGGTAAATAAGAAAACGACAATACAACAGTTATACAATTTATACAATATAGAATGCTATAACGATATAAACATAATGCAGCATAACACAAACACAGTATAAGAAATTAATATCAACATAGATACAATATAAGAATTAATATCATAGATAAACGTATATCCATACATAATATAAATATAAAATCATCGATAAGGATATAATAATGCACCATATATATATAAATATGCAATATGACACGATCCTACTCCATGGAGCTAAACACATACAGACATCAGAGAGAATGACCCGTAAAATCTTATTAGTACCACCAGGCTGCCCAACCAAACTATTCCGCGGTCTCACGTTGCGTCTATAGCCCACTGTAACACGTCGTGGTGTAGCATACGGTAACACGTTGTATACTACAGGCATTGTACTAATTCAGACTTTACAAGATCTAGATTAAATATAGTGCGTGTCGAGTCCGTTAGTGTGTTGCCGGGTACCACGGCCCAGCGGAGCTACCAACTGTCCACATATGGAATACCGCACACTAAAGTCTCCAAGTCCATTCAAAATTGAACCACACTACACTTATCGCACCGACAATACGATGTGATTCACCTCGTCAATCAATCCACCAATTATCAACTAAATTGGCACAAACTCAATATATGATCTTAAAATAGTTCCCAAAATTACCAAAATACCCTCAATGGTATAAATATTCATATTTATGAAAATGCCCTCAATGGTAGAAACTCATGCCCTCATGGCAGAGAAAAATATACAGTAAGTCCCACCGGACAAATACTGTTTCACAATCTGTACGGGTTCACCACTTAGCCCGACAGTAAAAAAAATCCATTGTTTTGTCAATCGCGTAGAAATTTTATCGCGTTTTCACAATTCCATCTTTTTTACAAACGTTTTTAAATCGCGTAAATATATTTTTCTGTTTTTAAAATCGCGTAGGATTTTTAATACATTTTCTCAATCGCATAAGATTTTTAAATTATTTTCTTATCCAAATTCCTTAGAAATCACTGTGTAAATAAACAGAAATAATATTTAATACGTTTAAAATTACGTAAAATATTTTTCATATCGTATACTGTCTTTTGGACATCTTTCCTATCTTATTTGTCCGTTTTTAATAAAAATTGACAGTATTTTTGTTTAGAAAATTCATAATAATGGTTTTCTAATTTTTCTATAAAAATTCTTTTTCTTTTTATTTATTTAACAATATAATTACTTCCTTGAAAATTACTAACGTGCTTCAAAATGTGAAATGAGCTCTACATTAGAAATTTTATAGGAGTTACTATTTTTATTTCTAACTATTAAATTCTTAATTTTAACCACTTAAACTTAATCTAAAATCTTTTATTTCCTCAAAATCATTGTTATAAAAATTCCTTTTTGTATTGTTTACTTCTCTTTAATTGAAAATGATTGGGAAAACAACTTTTAAAATCATAATTACATGGCTTAGGCATGTTGGCCGAAATGCTTCAATTTCCTCCTTTGATCCCTAAATTCATTTTTCTTACTTTAAATTCATTTGTAACCTATTAATTTTCCTAGGTTGATTAAATCACACTTTTAGAAAATTGTTGAGAACATTTTGGTTCCCATTTCTTGGTCAATGGCCGTGAGCCTTGTTGATGTGTTCTTTGGAACACTCATGCAATCCTTGACATATTATTCACATCCTATAAATTATCATGCATTTCTAACACATACAATATTATCAAAGCTTGTAGACATGCAAATTAATACAAGTAACAAATAGGAAAGCTTATAACAAACACACAAATGAATCCTTATGGATTCTACAACCACAAACAAATTCCATCTTCTTACCACCACCCAAGGATGATAAGATTTAGTCTTCCTCTTACCTTAAATGAAGACAAATATGCTTTCACTCCTTTCCTAGGGTTTCGGTTTTCTCCTTCAAAACACCTATCAAGCTTAAACAAATTTCTACAAGTTACTAACATTAAAGAGAGTTTAAACCATGGATAAATCATGGCTTAGAACTTTGAAAAAGAGTTTAGAAATGGAAAACAAGAAATTTCACCTTCTAGGTAAAATCTTCCAAGTAGGTTTTCAAGCCTCAAATGAATGATTTTGCAAGAACTCTCAACTAGAGATGTTCTTAGAATTGTGTTTAGGTTTAGAAAAGTGGGTTGGATAAAATTTTAGGTAGATGGATGGTGTGTAGGGGTGCTTGGCCGAATAGCTTGAAAGGAAAACAACAATGGAGTTTGGTGTTCTTGGAAGAGAGAGAAGAGAAAATGCATAAAAATCAAGTGATTATGGCCTTCAATGGAGTGAATGGCCGTAGACTTCAAGTGGGCAAGAGGTGTCCATTTGTGTTGGCTCCATCCAAGCCTTAGAATTGATCAATGGTGAGGATTAAGCCTTGTTCTCCAAGCTTAGCTCTCATTGGTTCATCCTAGCCTTGTCACTTAACCTAGTCATCATGCTTAGTCACTAATTATGCCTAGTCATTAAGCTTAGTCACTAACCTAGTCACTAGCCTTGTCATTAGCTATCTGTTCTAGCTCAAAACGTTTACTGCTTTGTTAAACGTGGGTCCCGCAAGACATTTCCGGGTCCACTGTCATTTAACTATACTGACTAATAAAATAATATTATAAAATTATTTATTTTACAGTACAATCCTAAAAATTAAAAGATTATTAACCGTCTCATTCAGAATTGGGTTTAGTAAGATCCCCCAGCTCTGAATAATTAAAAATAAGATTTCCCCGGCCCGGAAAATATTATTTTCCTTTCTCGGAGCAAATCACACAAAAAGTCCAAAAAAAATCACAGACAGTAATATTAAACACTGTATCATATAGAAAATTTAAAAACAGTACATTCGGGACGTAATGATCATTTTCTTATTTTTCCCCACCACGAAGCAATTCATTCAAAACACTCAAATAAAATTATAGACAGTAAAATATATCAGTATATCACATAGAAAAATTTAAAACGGTAGTTTGAGAAAAATTTTATTTTACGGTCTCGAAGTAAAATATGCAAAACGACCAAAGAAAATCTTAGACTGTAATATATTTTTGTATTTCATACAGAAAAATAAGAAACAGTAAAATAGGGACACAACGGTCTTTCACCCAAAAGTTTGAAAAACAGCAAATAGAACATTCGGGACATTTTTCCAAAAGTTGGGGTGTTACAATAATGCCCTCAATATTATCCAGGTATTCAATAGTTCAATTATCATCACCAATACTCAATAATTGTGCATGTGCACATAGACTCAATTTCCTACTCCATGGAGCTAATACTCAAGTCGGAGAAATTGATTTGAAAGATCTATCTGTACTAACATACCTCAGACCACGTGCCACTATTCTCATATGTGTTTGCACATCTAGCATATACACGACAGTCTTTACTAGATCTTGATTAAGAATAGTGTCTCGGTCAGGATCATCAGTGCGTTGCATCGGTCTAACCCATGATACAGAAGAGCTACCAACTGTCCATTGTAGGCAACCCGCACCCCGATGCCCCCAAAGTCAACAAGTGACTTACACTACGCATATCGCACCCACTCAAGAGGTGTACATCTCTCCTAGGCAAATAGCCTTATCCAGTCCTTCAGACCTTTCCAATGCATGAAAAATGCACCAATGCCAATCACAGGCAAATCTCATCATTTTCTCATACAATGTCCATACACTGGTTCATGCATGTAAAGGTAAAATTCATCATTTTTTCATACAGTGTCCATATACTGGTTCAACAGTAATCATACTGTATATTCAATCATGAAATCACATTATCGCATTTTCATAGTTGCGAAACACTTTTCTCGCTTTTTGCATAATCGCGCAACATTTCTGTTTCGTTTTCATAATTTCGCAACATTTTTGTTGCGTTTTCAAATCGCGTAGTGATTTTCCATCGTTTTCTCAATCACCTAAAAATATTCCATCATTTTTCAATCACGTAGTGATTTTTCAACAATATTTCAATCGCGTAAAAATATTTAAATGCTTTCCAAATCGCGTAGAAATATTTTAAATGTTTTTCAAATCGCATAGCTTAAAAATCACGTTTTTAAGTTATGTAAATCATTTTTCTCCATTTTTCAATGTTGTAAAATATTTCTTAACCTTCAAAATCTCAATTCAACCTTTCTCAAAATAATATGACTTCTCATATTATTTTTCACTTTTTCTTACTCAAGAAAATCCTTTTCGAAATTTATTCCATAAATTCTCCATTTCATTAAATTAAATCAATGCTTTTCTCACTTAAAATTTCCTAACATGCTCCAAAACCCAAAGGATGAGTTTTACGTTAGTAAATTTTAAATCACCAACGTTTCCTTTATAATTCAAAATAAATTCTCAAATTCAATCATCTTCTAAAATAATTTGAGGTTCAAACCCTTACAACCTCTATTTTCCTTTCATAACCGAAATTTCTATTTCTCAAGTGATAAAACACTTTGTTTCCATTTCCAAAATCATTGTACTAAATCAATTATATTTCTACTTTGAAAATTACTTTGTTTCATAAAACCAAGGCATTACAAGCCTTCAAAACTGTGGACATGGCCATTGAAACCATCATATATTTTTTTCCTTCTAAATCAACAAAATTCCATTCATGGTTTGACACAAACAAAACCATTAAAATTTCTCTAAAACTGTGAACTCCTGTTCTTTGAAACCAATCCATCTTTTCTTTTTCCTTTCCTTTCTAATCATTCAATTTTAGAAATCCTCATGGTCATTGGAACCAAAAATTGTTTTGCTTTCCAACAATTTTTATTGCATACATCACATATAATCAACATATTATATTTCAAGCATACCATAAAAGCAAATAAAAATCATACTAAGCATGCAAGCACAAATAAACCATGCTAAGCACATAAACCACATAAACCACATAAACCACATAAACACCCACAAATAATTACATAACTTTGAATATGAATCCTCACATGGATTCACCATCCATCAAATACACAAATCATCTCTCACCACTATACTTGGTTGGTGAGATGCATCTCCCTCTTACCTCTTGAAGAACCTCAAAAAGCTCCTTGTTTTGCACTTTGCACAAGTTCTCCACTAACAAAAGTTTTTTGAACATAAAACAAATAGAAGTTTATTAGTATATTAAGCTTGAATAAGGAAACCCATGGATTAAACATGGCTTAGAACATGAAAAAGAGATAAGATATGAAGTTTCCTTACACTTCACCTCAAAAACCCTAGAACTTGCTCTTGGAAAAAGTCCTTGAAGATGAAAGATTTAGAGCTTGGTCTAAACTACAAAGGTTCTTGAATTGAGGTAAGGATTCAAGATGTATGGTTGTTTAAAATTTTTGAGTGATGGAAGGTGGTCTTTGGGTGCTTGGCCGAAACTAGCATGAAGAGGAAGTGGAGAGAAAAATTTGATATGCTTGGCTTTTGGAAATGATCAATAATGATCAAGATTGAGTAATAATGGTCTTGAAACCATGCTATGCTCTTAAGCATCACCAAAACCGTCCCCCCTCCTTATGCACTCAATAAGTGACCATCTTTACTAGCCATCATTTAGAGCATTATTAACCATTGATTAGATCAATGGTTAGGATTAATGTAGATTCTAGGTATAGCCTTTAGATTAGAAGACTTAATCTAGGCCATTGGATCTTTCTCCTTGAAATCCTAACCATTAAATGTATCTCCAAAATAAAGGGTCAAGATCACCTCTTCATACTTTCCATCCAATGGTCATAAATGGTCCTAGCCATTTTCTAAGACCAAATCTCCACCGTTGATTAAATCGATGGTGGATATCCAAAGGCTTCAACATTAAGCTTGCTTCCTATTGGTTTGTCATAAAGCTGTCATAACTACTAATGTTGACTAAGCAGTATAATTTTTATTTTTATCTGCTATTACCCTTCGAACATTATTTTTATGGTATTTTTATTGCTCGATAATTATGTTAGTCATGGCAACCATCACCCAAGAGGGGGGGTGAATTGGGTGATTACAAATTTTAATGCAACTTTGAGAAATTAATCATTTTGAATCACTCAAGTAATAAATGCAGCGGAACATGCACAACAAAGGTACAACTATTATAGATTATTCAAATACAACTTGGAATATATGATGAATTAAGCAAATGGGCTAGATATCAAGTTCATAGAATCAAATCACCAAGATGACAAGATATGCAATAGATAAATTTATTACACTAAATATTGAAATTAAAGAGTGTAGGGAAGAGAGAATCAAACTCAAGAATTTATCCTGGTTCAGCCACCAACCACTTATGGCCTACATCCAGTCCCCAAGCTTAACTTGAGATTTTCTTCACTATCTCCTAGACTTGACGGGTGCTAGGAAAACCTTTGTACAAACAAGAGCACTTCTCACACTTTGGGATACCTCACCCTTGTGCTAGAGCCTCCAATTCTTCAAGCTTCACAGGTGCTTGATGACCTTTACAAACATGAGCACTCAACTCCTTGGGATGCCTCACCCTTGAGCTTGAGTCTCTTCAAACAAAGGGATGCCTCACCCTTTACAATTTGGAGGGATACCTCACCCTCTCTTACAAAGCAATCAAGGTTGATAAAATGAAACTCTCATAAGAGTAGATATACAACTTGAAGAACAAAGTATAGATGATAGAAAACTCTCTCAAGAATGGATAATACAAATTGAAGAACAAAGGAATAGAAGAATTTTGCAAGAAAGAGCTCAAAATATGATTTTGGTGATTCAAGGATCAAATCAAGTGTTCAAGAGGTGTATAAGCTTCATACAACACTTATATATAGAGCCCAAGTGATAAAATAGTCGTTGGTAGTGTTTAGAAATGATTTTTTATGAAAACTAGCCGTTTATAGCCGTTGGGAACGTTTCTGGGCACTTGGTAATCGATTACACACTTCTGGTAATCGATTACATGGCTTCTGTCAACGTTGTAATCGATTACAGGACTTGCGTAATCGATTACAGCATTTCTGATTTTGAAAGCTGACTTTAAAAGGTCATAACTTCTTCATTTCTTATCCGATTAAAGCAAATGACCAGTCATTGGAAAGATCTTTGAGTCTATTTTCAAATGAAAGATTTCACAACAAAACTCAAAGTATTTTGAAAGTTATGATCAAAAGAGTGACTAAAGGTCAGCTTTTCAAAACTCAAACTTGATTATTTTTGAAAACTGACTTTAAATGGTCGTAACTTCTTCATTTCTTATCCGTTTAAAGCAAATGACCACTCATTGGAAAGATATTTAAGTCTTTTTTGATATGCAATAAGTTTCACAATAAAACTCAAAGTAGTTTGAAAGTTATGATCAAAATAGTAACTAAATGTCAGTTTTGCAAAACATAGACTTGGCTATTTTTCAAATGTGTGAACTACCACCAAGATTAACTTTCCAAAAATAGTTTGTTGGGCATTTAAACATGTAAGAACCATTTTTAAAGACTTAAAAACATATTTGAGCTCTTTTCTTG
Organism: Ormosia emarginata; assembly: GCA_029884605.1. Taxonomy (NCBI): domain Eukaryota; kingdom Viridiplantae; phylum Streptophyta; class Magnoliopsida; order Fabales; family Fabaceae; genus Ormosia; species Ormosia emarginata. Next base: position 15,104,761 of record JAQQTP010000074.1, on the reverse strand, counting down.
TAAAACCTCTATCTTTACATAGGAGAAAACCTAAAAGGAAAATATACCAATTCTAGTCCTTAGGCTTCTTGATGTAATCCAAGCTTCCACAAATTTCTTCTCTTCAAATCTTATAAATTGCTTGGAACATCTTTATCATGCTCATTCTTCTTGAGTTGGGCATAGTTGTGATCTTTTGCTTTCTAGTTGCAATGCTCACTCTTGGTACTTGGACTATCCTACAAAGTATTACTCACTTAAAACAAGCATAGTTAGTCCAAATTCATAACTTAATATCTTAATATGCATGATTCATAAATGTATAACTCTAATTAGTCTAACATGCATATAAGAATGTTGCATATATCTCATTGCATGATTATTAAGTGAAGTATAACTAAATAAAGTACATAATCATACATGATCCAATATATCTCTTTTAAGCACATATATATAACATGATCAATATTCTTTTGTGATGCATTTGTCATCTATAAAGCACATCTATCAAGCATAAACATCATTCTTTTTGTCTTGTATTTGTCATCATCAAAACTTAACATATTAAACCATTGGGGCAAACCTATTTCCACAATCTCCCCCTTTTTGATGATGACAAATCACCAAAGAAAAATATGTTGAGGAATATACATGAATAGATATTCATATAAGCATATCAAACAATAAGTACAAGAACATATTTTCTTTCCAATTTTCACTCCCCCTATTTGACATCAACAAAAAGGCTTAGGAAGGAAAGATAATATTTTCACTCCCTTTATAAATAAAACTCATGTTGTCAAAAAGAGTAGAATCATCAAAACTCAGAAACTTCTTCAAGTTATTCAAATCATAACTATCTGCCCGTATTTAATTCTACACATGATTCAAGAAAAAAAAGATGAAACAAGCATGCTTTCAAGATATAAAAGATTATTCATGTAATGCTTGTCACATTTTGGTACATCAACATTTAGCACATGATAGCAATGAGCTTAAGAAATTATGTCTAGTATATAATATCTTGCATAACATTTAATAAATAAGTACCACTTGATATAACTTGTTATGAGTTACAAAATATTCGTGTAAGATCATGGATTTGAGGTTTTCAAATGAAAGATCATACAACTTGTCACATATCAAGCATTTCTCAATGAAAGAATCAAAAGATATAAAGTTTAAGAATGTTTACCTTCTTTTATTGATAGAGGGAAAGACAATAAGAGATGATCTTTGTTGACATGTTGATAGTATTAACAATAAAATATTTCATGTCAAGTAAGGATGTAAGCTAAGAGATATAAGCAACAATTTAAGAACTAGGCTCCACCTCAAAATATGCATATTAAGACCATGTAAGCACATTACCGTAAAAGGTTATATTCTTAATCGATCAATCAAAAACCATTTTAAAACTTCTCCCCCTTTCAAATAGAATTTTGTAAGACCACATTATATTTTCAAAAATATTTTAGAAGGGTAGACAGGTTTTATATTAAACCACATATTCTTTTCAAAACAAGAGCAAGATTCTCATGGGTTTTATACCACTAAGAAACCATAGATCAAGAGAATCATATATATCAAACATTCACTTGATGAAATATGTTAGAGGGATCAAAGAATGTATAGAACTAACATCATCCAACCTATATGCAGTGACAAAAAAATAGCAAGTTAATATTCAATTAGGAACTTTGTCAATGCTAAGCATACTTCTCATGTAAGGAAAGCATCTAATCATTTAAGAACAAATTATCAACAAGTGTCATATAATCCATAGCATATAGAATACCATAATAGCTTAGGGATAGAGATACTTATTGAGAGAGTGATGCTTCTTTAGAATGTTCTTCATTTATTTGTCCTTTGAGTTTGAGCTTTCTTCCATTGTGTATTCCATTCCATTTCACTTGAAGAAAGTCTTCTCATGTTCTTCTTGCTTCAACATTTCTCATTTATCCACATATGCTTGACATTTCAATATTTGATGACTATATTTCAAAAGTTCTCTAAAACATGAGTTAGCATCAAATATCATTTAAACTTATTTACAAGCATAATTTAGGTTGATATACAATGTAAAACATGTACCACATTATCAACCATGCAATGTTAGCTCTTACAAGAATAAAGGAAGAACATATGCACTTGAATCCAAAAGCATAGTTTAAGCATTTTCAAAGCGAGATTCAAGTTTGTTAAGAAAGACATAATCATCATCAAAACATATATAAGTGTTTTGGGGCAAACAATGATCATGTAAGGCATGTAAAAACAACTCTTTACTGCTACAAATAGCACATGATATTCAATTTAAAGCATAGATGAAGATAAGAGATTGATGTCACCAAAAGTGTACTCTTTGAGTTTTTGTAGGTGACTCCAACTTCCATGCCTCAAGGCTCCTTGAGAATGTTGTGGTTCTCCATGTCATTCTTTTTATGTTTTCATCACTCTTGGAGAACTTGAACTATTTCAAATTTTTCAAACCTCAAGTAGCATAGTTGTGTTTCACTTCATTGCATGCTTGAGCTAATAGTCATCCTACAACGCCATTCAAAGTATTTTCTTTGGTATCCACCAATTTTGGATCCATAAAGGTTAGTCATTGATTATTAATCCATTATGCTCTTATAAAGATCAATTTTTCTATAGTATGTAAATTGAGCACAACAAGTTAAATAACCAATTGCCATTAAGCACATAACTAATAGCATGCTTACTTTCATGATATATAGTCAATTTAAAGCATAGCAAGCATATCTAGGCATTGTAGAATTTATGTACCAAGATATATAACAAATTAATGAGCTATGGTACATAAAGAATGAACATAATCATGTGCTAAACAAAATATTCGAATTTTACCAAGTGCACATGATTCTATCCTTTACTTAAGGCCTACAAGGAATATACCTAATATTTATTGTCTTTTTAGGTGAATGCTCATAAGAGGTAAAGACTTTTGATACCTTGGCCTTGGTAATCAAGGAAATTCTTTTCCTTACCCATTGCTTCCCTTTAGGTGTTTTGAACTTTGTAAGTTTCACATTTTGTACTTGAGAAGCTTTAGTTGAAGATATCTTCCTTCTTTAACCAAAACTTCTACCAATGGGCTTTGGAAGCATTCTTCTTGATGATTCCTCTTTCTTTTGACCAATTAGTCCATCCTTTTGAGAAACTTTCTGCATAATTGAGACACTAGGAGGACATTTTGGTACCCACTTCATCTTGGGTCCTTGAATGTTAGTAATAGGGCCTTTAAGACCTTTAGGAACCCATACCATACAATTTCTCATATAAGAATTTCTTCTATAATTGCATAAATGGGAAATATGTCCTAAATGACCACAAAAGTTGCAAACAATTAAATTTAATGATGGTTTGGTCCTTTGAAGATCATCTTTAGAAAACTTAAGCCTTTTGTTGTTATTACATTCTATATTATTTTTGCCATAAGCCTTGCTTGAATTTTTATGTAGAATAACATCAATTTTATTCTCATTAACAAGCATAGAATGTAAGCAATTAGAATCATTAGCTTTGACAAATTCGGAATGTAAGTCCTCAACATAATTTTCTAAATTAATACACTTTTCATAAAAAGTTGAGGTTTCACATTTCAAAGGTATTTTCTCATCAAGAAAAGCATATTCATTTTTCAAAGTCTCAATATCATTTTCAATGGAGGAAATGTTTTCCAAACAAGATAAGTTTTTATTTTCTAAAATCAACAAGCCATCATATATTTCATCATATGCACATTGTAACTCATAATAAGAAGGACTATAATCTAGTTTAGCATCATTTACCTCAAAGTCCTTTTTAGCCATATAGGAATTAATCTCAATTTCTAGCATGCTTGGCTCTTTAAGAGAATCATCTTTCTCATTGTTATCCATCAAGGATTCAAGAACATCTTTCTCAATTTTGTTTTGCATTTCCTCTTCTTCAAATTGAGCACCATTATCATCAAGAGGCATTGAGCTTATTTTCTTGCTTTGAACATGTTCTTGAGGACATTTTTCAATGTTGTCTTCCTCTAGAGGTTTTTGCTCTTCTTGCTCTCTGTATACAACTTTATGCAAGAAATCATTGTTAGCAAGATAAATAGAATCAAGAGCATCCAATATATCTTTAGCACTAGAGCAACTCTTAATTTTAGCATAAACATTATCATTTAAACTATTTCTTAAGATTTGCATTGCTCTAATGTTCAAGGAAAAACATTTCTTATTATAGGCATTCCAAGAATGTTTTGATTTGCAAGTAAATCCATCAAGTACAATATCCCATAAATGAAGATCAATAGATTGCATATAAATTTCCATTCTAGCTTTCCAATAAACAAAATTCACACCATCAAAGAATGGTGGTTTATCAATTTCAAAACCATTCATTTTGAAAAGCTTTTAATAGTTGCCAATAAATAAGGATCTTTAACTCCAAGCGGTTAAGCTTTTACCAGAGCACGAAACTCTGATACCACTTGTTAGTCATGGCAACCATCACCCAAGAGGGGGGTGAATTGGGTGATTACAAATTTTAATGCAACTTTGAGAAATTAATCATTTTGAATCACTTAAGTAATAAATGCAGCAGAACATGCACAACAAAGGTACAACTATTATAGATTATTCAAATACAACTTGGAATATATGATGAATTAAGCAAATGGGCTAGATATCAAGTTCATAGAATCAAATCACCAAGATGACAAGATATGCAATAGATAAATTTACTACACTAAATACTGAAATTAAAGAGTGTAGGGAAGAGAGAATCAAACTCAAGAATTTATCCTGGTTCAGCCACCAACCACTTATGGCCTACATCCAGTCCCCAAGCTTAACTTGAGATTTTCTTCACTATCTCCTAGACTTGACGGGTGCTAGGAAAACTTTTGTACAAACAAGAGCACTTCTCACACTTTGGGATACCTCACCCTTGTGCTAGAGCCTCCAATTCTTCAAGCTTCACAGGTGCTTGATGACCTTTACAAACTTGAGCACTCAACTCCTTAGGATGCCTCACCCTTGAGCTTGAGTCTCTTCAAACAAAGGGATGCCTCACCCTTTACAATTTGGAGGGATACCTCACCCTCTCTTACAAAGCAATCAAGGTTGATAAAATGAAACTCTCATAAGAGTAGATATACAACTTGAAGAACAAAGTATAGATGATAGAAAACTCTCTCAAGAGTGGATAATACAAATTGAAGAACAAAGGAATAGAAGAATTTTGCAAGAAAGAGCTCAAAATATGATTTTGGTGATTCAAGGATCAAATCAAGTGTTCAAGAGGTGTATAAGCTTCATACAACACTTATATATAGAGCCCAAGTGATAAAATAGCCGTTGGTAGTGTTTAGAAATGATTTTTTATGAAAACTAGCCGTTTATAGCCGTTGGGAACGTTTCTGGGCACTTGGTAATCGATTACACACTTCTGGTAATTGATTACATGGCTTCTGTCAACGTTGTAATCGATTACAGGACTTGCGTAATCGATTACAGCATTTCTAGTTTTGAAAGTTGACTTTAAAAGGTCATAACTTCTTCATTTCTTATCCGATTAAAGCAAATGACCAGTCATTGGAAAGATCTTTGAGTCTATTTTCAAATGAAAGAAGTTTCAAAACAAAACTCAAAGTATTTTTGAAAGTTATGATCAAAAGAGTGACTAAAAGTCAGCTTTTCAAAACTCAAACTTGATTATTTTTGAAAACTAACTTTAAATGGTCGTAACTTCTTCATTTCTTATCCGTTTAAAGCAAATGACCACTCATTGGAAAGATATTTAAGTCTTTTTTGATATGCAATAAGTTTCACAATAAAACTCAAAGTAGTTTGAAAGTTATGATCAAAATAGTAACTAAATGTCAGTTTTGCAAAACATAGACTTGGCTATTTTTCAAATGTGTGAACTACCACCAAGATTAACTTTCCAAAAATAGTTTGTTGGGCATTTAAACATGTAAGAACCATTTTTAAAGACTTAAAAACATATTTGAGCTCTTTTCTTGTAAAACCTCTATCTTTACATAGGAGAAAACCTAAAAGGAAAATATACCAATTCTAGTCCTTAGGCTTCTTGATGTAATCCAAGCTTCCACAAATTTCTTCTCTTCAAATCTTATAAATTGCTTGGAACATCTTTATCATGCTCATTCTTCTTGAGTTGGGCATAGTTGTGATCTTTTGCTTTCTAGTTGCAATGCTCACTCTTGGTACTTGGACTATCCTACAAAGTATTACTCATTTAAAACAAGCATAGTTAGTCCAAATTCATAACTTAATATCTTAATATGCAAGATTCATAATTGTATAACTCTAATTAGTCTAACATGCATATAAGAATGTTGCATATATCTCATTGCATGATTATTAAGTGAAGTATAACTAAATATGAAGTATAACTAAATAAAGTACATAATCATACATGATCCAATATATCTCTTTTAAGCACATATATATAACATGATCAATATTCTTTTGTGATGCATTTGTCATCTATAAAGCACATCTATCAAGCATAAGCATCATTCTTTTTGTCTTATATTTGTCATCATCAAAACTTAACATATTAAACTATTGGGGCAAACCTATTTCCACAAATTAAATACAGTACAAAACACAGTAAAAAAAATTTTAAAAACTGTTTCTGGTTTCGGGTTTAGTAAGATCCCCCGTCCCCATCTCAATAGTACAAAATTTTCAAGCTGTAGAAAATTTTTTACTTTTTTGGGCCCACCTGAGCTTACGTACAGCCCCCTTGGACCCACAAACAGCCTATGAATAATATTAAAATAATCAGAGAAACATAAAAATTTCATAATCATCCACAAAATCATAAAAATTATAAAACTTATGAAAATCAAATCAGATTACGTAAAATAATTAAGACTTAATAGTAATAATTAAAATACGTAAGATTTTCCCCAGCCCGAAAATTATTATTTTCTTGACATGGAGTAAATCATAAAATGATCAAATATTCACGGAATACTCAAAATAATTTTATAGTACACAGAAATCACTAAACAGTAGAATTCTATTAACTATCAAAATTACTGTCAAATAGTTAGGAAATTTGGAGTGTTACAACTCTCCCCCTCTAAAAAGAAGTTTCGTCCTCGAAACTTGATAAACTTGATTTCACACCCTAAGAATAAATATAGATATTGTTCTTTTATCTTTTCTTCTAGTTCCCATATAGCTTCACCACTTATGTCGTTCCAAACTATTTTAACCAATGAAATTTCTTTGCCTCGAAGTTGCTTCGTCTTTCGATCCTCAATCTTGATTGGAAACGTCTCATAGGTTAAGTTCTCCTTCAGCTGTACCGTATCTGGCTTGATAACATGAGTGGGATCAGAAATGTACTTCCGTAGTTGTGATACATCAAATACATTGTGAAGATTTGATAACAATGGTGGTAATGCAATCTGATAAGCTACCAGACCTACCCGACGAAGTATCTAATATGGCCTGATAAACTTTGGAGTGAGCTTCTTGGACTTAAGTACTCGTCCAACTCCAGTCATAGGTGTTACTCGTAGAAATACATGGTCACCTTCTTCAAACTCAAGTGATTTTCTCCTTTTATCAACATAGCTCTTTTGTCGAGTTTGAGTCATTCTCATCTTGTCTTGAATCATCTTCACTTTCTCAGTTGTCTGCTGTACAAATTGTGGTCCTATCATAGCATTTTCACCATCATGATACCAACACAACGACGTCCTGCATTGTCTCCTATTCAATGCCTCATAGGGTGCCATCCCTATACTCAAATAAAAACTGTTGTTGTATGTGAACTCTATCAATGGCAAAAATTCATCCCAACAACCATTTTGTTCTAAACACAAGCTCTCAACAAGTCCTCTAATGACTAAATCATTCTTTTTGATTAACCATCAGTCTGTGGATGGAAAGCAGAACTCAGACGTAGCTTTGTTCCCATCACTTCTTGCAAACTATTCCAAAATCTTGACATAAATCTTGGATCTCGATCCAAAATAATACAGGATGGTACACCATGAAGTCTAACAATTTCATTGATGTACATTTGAGCTAATCTTTCCATTGAGTACTTAATATTAATCGGCAAAAAGTGCGCCGACTTTGTAAGCCGCCGATCAACAATTACCCAAATAGAATCGTGACCTTTTCGAGTCATTGGTAGTCCTGTCACAAAATCCATTGCTATATCATCCTATTTCCATTCAGGAATAGCCAAAGATTTCAACATTCTTGAAGGTCTTTGATGTTCCACCTTAGCCTTCTGACAAACTAAATAGGATGATACATATTCAGCGACATCCTTCTTCATTCCTTGCCACCAATATAACTGTTTCAAGTCTTGATACATTTTTGTGGCTCCTGGATGCATACTCAACTTACTCCTGTGAGCTTCATCCAAAATCAATTTCCTAAGTTCTGGATCATTTGGCACATAAACTCTTCCTTTAAACTTCAAAATTCCATTAGCACATTCACTAAATTCTAACACCGTTCCTTGGCTCCTTGCTTCTTTTGCTTCTTTCAAATACTGGTCACTATTTTGTCCTTTTCATATTCTATCCATCAAATCATTTGAAATGGTGATCATGTTTAAACGCATTCTCCCCGGCGTCAATTTCACAGACAAACACATATCCCAAAATTCCTCTATTAATTCCTTCTCCTTAATCATTATAACAGAAGCACTAAGCATTTTCCTACTTAAAGCATCTGCTACGACATTCCTTTTTCTGGGATGATACTGTAACTGAAAGTAATAATCCTTCAGAAACTCTAGCCAACGCCTTTGTCTCATGTTTAAATCTTTCTGGTCAAATAAATACTTCAAACTTTTATGATCACTAAAAACAGTGAACGTTGCTCCATAGAGAAAATGTCTCCACACTTTCAACGCAAACACCACAACTGCCAATTCCAAATCATGAGTTAGATAATTCCTCTCATGCACTTTCAATTGCCTTGAAGCATAATTCACCACCTTACGGTTCTGTATAAGTACACAACCTAATCCTTGATACGAAGAATCGCAATATACTTTGAAAGGTTCATTCGGATCAGGTAGAATCAAAACTGGTGAAGTAGTCAATCGCCTTTTCAACTCTTGAAAACTTTCTTCCCATGCATCAGTCCATACGAACGGTTGATTCTTCCGTGTAAGTTAGGTAAAAGGTCCTGCTATCTTTAAAAACCCCTTAATAAACCGTTGATAGTAACCAGCTAATCTGACAAAAATACGGATTTCAAATACAGTCTTCGGTCCTTCCTATTCCAACACCGTCTCCACCTTTGAAGCATCAACTTTAATTCTTTCCTCCGATATCACGTGTCCCAAAAATTGAACTTCGCTTAACCAAAATTCACATTTGGACAACTTGGCATACAACTTATTCTCCTTCAAAATCTGGAGAACTACTCTGAGATGTTCAGCATGTTCCTTCTGACTTCGAGAATAAATCAAAATGTCATCTATAAAGACAACAACAAACTTATCTAAGTACGAACGGAAAATTCTGTTCATGCAGTCCATGAATATGGCTGGTGCATTCATCACACCAAACGACATCACTAGATATTCATAATGCCCATAACGTGTCCGAAATGCAGTTTGGGAATATCATCCGCCTTCACAAGAATCTGGTGATAACCAGATCGTAAATCAATCTTGAAAAATAGTGCGGCTCCTCGCAATTGATCCATCAGATCATCTATTCTTGGTAGTGGATATTTATTCTTAATCGTAATCTTGTTCAATTGTCGGTAGTCTGCATATAGACGTGAAGTTCCATCCTTCACCTTTACCAACAATATTCGAGCTCCCCATGGTGACAAACTTGGTCTCACGAATTGTTTCTCCAATAAATCCTCCAGCTGTTTCTTAAGCTCTGCCAACTCTACTGGCGACATCCGATAGGGCGCAATAGATATAGGTCCATCTCCAGGTACTAAATCAATTGCAAACTCAATTTCTCTTTCTGGCGGTAGTCCAGGTATATCTTCAGGAAATACCTCAGGAAATTCATTAATGACGAAAATATCTTTCAAGACATCTTTACATTGAACCTCCAAAGAAGATATTAATAAGTACGCCTGATCTCCTTCCATCAGACAAGCTTCTACTTGAGTAGCCATTAGGAATCTAGAATCTTTAGCCTCAGGAAATACTAGTGTCTTATTCGAACAATCAATTAGGATATGGTTAGAAGATAACCAATCCACTCCTAAGATTACATTAATCTTGGAAAGAGGCAAACAAATCAAGTCCACATGAAAGATTCTGTTCCTAACACATACAAGACAATTCAAACATACTTTTGTAGTAATCACAAGCTTATCAGTAGGAGTAGCAACACTCAAATCATAAGGCAATGTAGTCACAGTCAATCCTAAATGCTCCACACAATCATATGCAATAAAAGAATGTGTTGCTCCCGAATCATAGAGTACGGTTAAAGGATTACCTTTGATAGCACACTCCTCCATAATTAAATCATCAGATTTCATTGCTTCTTCCCCGCTCATGGTATACACTCGACCACCCGCTTGTGGCCTTGTAGTACGAACATTCCCCATAGAGGGTTCTTTCTTCAACTGATCACACTCCCTGGATAAATGTCCAGGTTTCCCACATCTATAACAAATAAGTCCTTTATGCTGACAATCCTTGGTTAGATGGTCCTTCCCACACTTGAAACATTTATATGTAGAAGTTCCAGCTTGACTTGCCTTACTGCCACCAGAACTTCCTCCAACAAATTGCTGCCGATTCTGACTTCCTGCCGATTTGGTATACGATTTCTATTGAAAACAGTTTCCTAGGCTACCCTTTCCTCTTTGGAATCTTGTAGGTCCAAAATTCTTATTTCTTGCCACACGTTGTTGATCAATCTCCTCAACCTTACGACACTTGTCCTACAATTCTAGAAATTATTCAATTCCCAAGGTTGCTACAGCTCGCTTAATGTCAAGCTTCAATCCTTCCTCAAATTTTCTACACTTCCATTCTTCATTCGGGTGCTTCTGAAAATACCTCAAAAACTTAGATAAGCTTTCGAATTTTGCAGCATACTCACTTACAGACATCACCCCTTATTTCAGACAAAGGAGTTCCATCTCCTTAGCATGACGAACACTTGCTGGAAAATACTTTCCCATAAAAATATTAAAGCATCATCACAAATAATTTACATCATTTACATTACATAAGTACTATCAAAATTATTTAGATATAGACCAGGTTCTTAAAAGTATTTGACATTATTTAAATTACATACTTGCCCAAGTATAAACTAAGCAGCAGAACTCTCAGTCGGGACCTCCTCAGATTCCTCAGCAGGTAGGAATCCGACTTGACGCGATGTCCTATGAACAGGTGTCCGAGCAGACAACATAATACTAATCTCCATTGGGACGTGAAACCTACCGCCCCAATACCGTCTAATTGACAACGAAAATTCAACATATACATATATAGTTACAGAAAAGAATGAGTCACCATGAAAAATCCTACTCATGATGGCCATTAACCGTCCCTGATAAATCAGTCCCTCCTTATTGGGACTCAACCTCCAAGCACCAGCTCCGTTGTAGAACTGTAGTCACACGTACCCAAAGAAACTTGACCGGGATGTCATCCGATCAAAACTCAGCTTCCTCTACAGGAATCTGCTCTTCTTCATCCTCTTGTTCAATCCCTTGTCTAGCGTCTTCACAAATATAAATACAGTACAAAATAGGCATACAAAGAGGTGAGATCACCTACGCCAATACCAACATGGTAGCACAGAGATAACACAAACAACATACCATACAGATATATCACACTATAATTGCAATAACACCCTCAATATTATTTATCATAACAAATACAAGAATTACAATCATGCCCTCAATTATTATTCATCACAACAAATATAATAAATAATAATTACCATCATGCCATTAACATTGTTCAAATCACACGATAATTACAATAATGCCGCCAACATTATTTATCATCATCATCATTCAATATTCCTCAATTATTATATCACACAGATATAAATATTCAATATTTATGATAATGCCCTCAACATTATCCAGGTATTCAACAGTTCAATTATCATAACCAATACTCAATAATTATGCATGTGCACATAGACTCAATTTCCTACTCCATGGAGCTAATACTCAAGTCGGAGAAATTGATCCGAAAGATCTGTGTGTACCAACATGCCTCAGACCACGTGCCACAATTCTCATATGTGTTTGCAAATCTAGCATATACACGACAGTCTTTACTAGATCTTGATTAAGAATAGTGTCTCGGTCAAGATCATCGGTGCGTTGCATCGGTCTAACCCACGGTACAGAAGAGCTACCAATTGCCCTTTGTAGGCAACCCACACCACGATGCTCCCAAAGTCAACAAGTGACTTACACTACGCATATCGCACCCACTCAAGAAATGTACGTCTCTCCTAGGCAAATAGCCTTATCCAGTCCATCGGACCTTTCCAATGCATGTAAAATGCACCAATGCCAATCACAGGCGAATCTCATCATTTTCTCATACAGTGTCCATACACTGGTTCATGCATGTAAAATGCACCAATGACAATTACAGGCAAAATTTATCATTTTCACATTCAATGTCCATACACTGGTTCAACAGTAATCAAATTGTATATTCAATCGCGAAATCACATTATTGCGTTTTCATAGTCACAAAACACTTTTGTTGCATTTTTCATAATCACGCAACATTTCTGTTATGTTTTCACAATTTCACAACATTTTTGTTGAGTTTTCAAATCGCATAGCGATTTTCCATCGTTTTCTCAATCACGTAAAAATATTCCATCATTTTTCAATCACGTAGCGATTTTTCAACAATATTTCAATCGCGTAAAAATATTTAAACGAGTTCCAAATCACATAGAAATATTTTAAACATTTTTCAAATCGCGTAGCTTAAAAATCATGTTTTTAAGTTACGTAAATCATTTTTCTCCATTTTTCAATGTTGTCAAATATTTTTCAACCTTCAAAATCTCAATTCAACCTTTCTCAAAATAATATGACTTCTCACATTATTTTCCACATTTTCTTTCTCAAGAAAATCCTTTTCAAAATTTATTCCATAAATTCACCATTTCATTGAATTAAATCAATGTTTTTCTCACTTAAAATTTCCTAACGTGCTCCAAAACCCAAAGGATGAGTTTTACGTTAGTAAATTTTAAATCATCAACGTTTCTTTTATAATAAATTCTCAAATTCAATCCTCTTCCAAAATAATTTGAGGTTCAAACCCTTACAACCTCTATTTTCCTTTCGTAACCGAAATTTCTATTTCTCAAGTGATAAAACACTTTGTTTCCCTTTCCAAAATCCTTGTACTAAATCAATTATATTTCCACTTTGAAAATCACTTTGTTTAATAAAACCAAGGCATTACAAGCCTTCAAAACTGTGGACATGGCCATTGAAACCATCATATATTTTTTTCCTTCTAACTCAACTAAGTTTTATTCATGGTTTTACACAAACAAAACCATTAAAATTTCTCTAAAACCGTGAACTCTTGTTCTTTGAAACCAATCCATCTTTTCTTTTTCCCTTCCTTTCTAATCATTCAATTTTACCATTCATGAAAATTTTAGTTTGTGAACACCTATTTCGAGGTGTTGAGGCCGAAATCCTCATGTTCATTGGAACCAAAAATTGTTTTCCTTTCCAACTATTTTTATTGCATACATCACATATAATCAACATATTATATTTCAAGCATACCATAAAAGCAAATAAAAATCATACTAAGCATGCAAGCACAAATAAACCATGCTAAGCACATAAACCACATAAACACATAAACACCCACAAATAATTACATAACCATGGATATGAATCCTCACATGGATTCACCATCCATCAAATACACAAACCATCTCTCATCACCATACTTGGTTGGTGAGATGAATCTCCCTCTTACCTCTTGAAGAACCTCAAAAAGCTCCTTGCTTTGCACTTTGCACAAGTTCTCTACCAACAAAAGTTTCTTGAACATAAAACAAACACAAGTTTATTAGTATATTAAGCTTGAATAAGGAAACCCATGGATTAAACATGGCTTAGAACATGAAAAAGAGATAAGATGTGAAGTTTCCTTACACTTCACCTCAAAAACCCTAGAACTTGCTCTTGGAAAAAGTCCCTGATGATGAAAGATTTAGAGCTTGGTCTAAACTACAAAGGTTCTTGAATTGAGGTAAGGATTCAAGAAGTAAGGTTGTTTAAAATTTTTGAGTGATGGAAGGTGGTCTTTGGGTGCTTGGCCGAAACTAGCATGAAGAGGAAGTGGAGAGAAAAATTTGATAAGCTTGGCTTTTGGAAATGATCAATAATGATCAAGATTGAGTAATAATGGTCTTGAAACCATGCTATGCTCTTAAGCATCACCAAAACCGTCCCCCCTCCTTATGCACTCAATAAGTGACCATCTTTACTAGCCATCATTTAGAGCATTATTAACCATTGATTAGATCAATGGTTAGGATTAATGTAGATTCTAGGTATAGCCTTTATATTAGAAGACTTAATCTAGGCCATTGGATCTTTCTCCTTGAAATCCTAACCATTAAATGTATCTCCAAAATAAAGGGTCAAGATCACCTCTTCATACTTTCCATCCAATGGTCATAAATGGTCCTAGCCATTTTATAAGACCAAATCTCCACCGTTGATTAAATCGATGGTGGATATCCAAAGGCTTCAACATTAAGCTTGCTTCCTATTGGTCTGTCATAAAGCTGTCATAACTACTAATGTTGACTAAGCAGTATAATTTTTATTTTTATCTGCTATTACCCTTCGAACATTATTTTTATGGTATTTTTATTGCTCGATAATTAAATACAGTACAAAACACAGTAAAAGAAAATTTTAAAAACTATTTCTGGTTTCGGGTTTAGTAAGATCCCCCGTCCCCATCTCAATAGTACAAAATTTTCAAGCTGTAGAAAAATTTTCACTTTTTTGGGCCCACCTGAGCCTACGTACAGCCCCCTTGGGCCCACAAACAGCCTATGAATAATATTAAAATAATCAGAGAAATATAAAAATTTCATAATCATCCACAAAATCATAAAAATTATAAAACTTATGAAAATCAAATCAGATTACGTAAAATAATTAAGACTTAATAGTAATAATTAAAATGCGTAAGATTTTTCCCGCCCCGAAAATTATTATTTTCTTGACACGGAGTAAATCACACAAAACGATCAAATGTATTCATGGAATACTCAAAATAATTTTACAGTACACAGAAATCACTAAACAGTAAAATTCTGTTAACTGTCAAAATTACCGTCAAATAGTTAGGAAATTTGGGGAGTTACAACTCTCCCCCCCTAAAAAGAAGTTTCGTCCTCGAAACTTGATAAACTTGATTTCACACTCTCAGAATAAATATAGATATTGTTCTTTTATCTTTTCTTCTAGTTCCCATATAGCTTCACCACTTACATCGTTCCAAACTATTTTAACCAATGAAATTTCTTTACCTCGAAGTTGCTTCGTTCTTCGATCCTCAATCTTGACTGGAAATGTCTCATAGGTTAAGTTCTCATTCAGCTGTACCGTATCTGGCTCGATAACATGAGTGGGATCAGAAATGTACTTCCGTAGTTGTGATACATGAAATACATTGTGAAGATTTGATAACAATGGTGGTAATGCAATCTAATAAGCTACCAGACCTACCCGACGAAGTATCTGATACGACCCGATAAACTTTGGAGTGAGCTTCTTGGACTTAAGTACTCGTCCAACTCCAATCATAGGTGTTACTCATAGAAATACATGGTCACCTTCTTCAAACTCAAGTGATTTTCTCCTTTTATCAACATAGCTTTTTTGCCGAGTTTGAGTCATTCTCATCTTGTCTTGAATCATCTTCACTTTCTCAGTTGTCTGCTGTACCAATTGTGGTCCTATCATAGCATTTTCACCATCATGATACCAACACAACGACGTCCTGCATGGTCTCATATACAATGCCTCATAGGGTGCCATCCCTAAACTCAAATGAAAACTGTTGTTGTATGTAAACTCTATCAATGGCAAAAATTCATCCCAACAACCATTTTGTTCTAAACACAAGCTCTCAACAAGTCCTTTATGGATTGAATCGTACTTTCTGATTGACCATCAGTTTGTGGATGGTAAGCAGAACTCAGACATAGCTTTGTTCCCATCGCTTCTTGCAAACTATTCTAAAATCTTGACATAAATCTTGGATCTCGATCCGAAATAATACTGGAAGGTACACCATGAAGTCTAACAATTTCAATGATGTACATTTGAGCTAATCTTTCCATTGAGTACTCAATATTAGTCGGCAAAAAGTGCGCCGACTTTGTAAGCCGATCAACAATTACTAAATAGAATCGTGACCTTTCTGAGTCCTTGGTAGTCCTGTCACAAAATCCATTGCTATGTCATCCCATTTCCATTCAGGAATAGGCAAAGGTTGCAACATTCCTGAAGGTCTTTGATGTTCTACCTTAGCCTTCTAACAAACTAAACAGGATGATACATATTCAGCGACATCCTTCTTTATTCCTTGCCACCAATATAATTGTTTCAAGTCTTGATACATTTTTGTGGCTCCTGGATGCATACTCAACTTACTCCTGTGAGCTTTATCCAAAATCAATTTCCTAAGTTCTGGATCATTTGGCACACAAACTCTTCCTTTAAACTTCAAAATTCCATTAGCACCTTCGCTAAATTCCAACACTGCTCCTTGGCTCCTTGCTTCTTTTGCTTCTTTCAAATACTGGTCACTGTTTTGTCCTTTTCGTATTCTATCCATCAAATCATTTGAAATGGTGATCATGTTTAAATGCATTCTCCCCGATGTCAATTTCACAAACAAATGCATATCCTGAAATTCCTCTATTAATTCATTCTCCTTAATCATCATAATAGAAGCACTAAGCATTTTCCTACTTAAAGCATCCACTACGACATTTGCTTTTCCGGGATGATATTGTAACTGAAAGTCATAATCCTTTAGAAACTCTAGCCAACGCGTTTGTCTCATGTTCAACTCTTTCTGGTCAAACAAATACTTCAAACTTTTATGATCACTAAAAATAGTGAACGTTGCTCCATAGAGAAAATGTCTCCACACTTTCAACGCAAACACCATAGCTGCCAATTCCAAATCATAAGTCAGATAATTCCTCTCATGCACTTTCAACTGCCTTGAAGCATAAGCCACCACCTTACGGTTCTATATAAGTACACAACCTAATCCTTGATACGAAGCATCATAATATACTTCGAAAGGTTCATTCAGATCAGGTAGAATCAAAACCGGTGAAGTAGTCAATCGTCTTTTCAACTCTTGAAAACTTTCTTCGCATGCATCAGTCCATACGAACGGTTGATTCTTTCGTGTAAGTTGGGTAAGAGGTCTTGCTATCTTCGAAAACCCCTCAATAAACCGTTGATAGTAACCAGCTAATCCGACAAAACTACGGATTTCTGATATAGTCTTTGGTCTTTCTCATTCCAAAACCGTCTCCACCTTTGAAGCATCAACTTCAATTCCTTCCTCCAATATCACGTGTCCCAAAAATTGAACTTCGCTTAACCAAAATTCACATTTGGACAACTTGGCATACAGCTTATTCTCCTTCAAAATCTGGAGAACCACTCTGAGATGTTCAACATGTTCCTCCTGACTTCGAAAATAAATCAAAATGTCATCTATAAAGACAATAGTAAACTTATCCAAGTACGAACAGAAAATTCTATTCATGAAGTCCATGAATATGGCCGGTGCATTCATCACACCAAACGGCATCACTAGATATTCATAATGCCCATAACGTGTCCAAAATGCAGTTTTGGGAATATCATCCGCCTTCACACGAATCTGGTGATAACCAGATCGTAAATCAATCTTGGAAAATATTGCGGCTCCTCGCAATTGATCCATCAGATCATCTATTCTTGGTAGTGGATATTTATTCTTAATCGTAATCTTGTTCAATTGTCAGTAGTCTACACATAGACGTGAAGTTCCATCCTTCTTCTTTACTAACAATACTGGAGCTCCCCATGGTGACACACTTGGTCTCACGAATTGTTTCTCCAATAAATCCTCTAGCTGTTTCTTAAGCTCTGCTAACTCTACTGGCGACATCCGATAGGGCGCAATAGATATAGGTCCAGCTCCAGCTACTAAATCAATGGCAAACTCAATTTCTCTTTTTGGTGGTAGTCCAGGTATATCTTCAGAAAATACCTCAGGAAATTCATTAACGACAAAATTATGTTTCAAGACATCTTCACATTGAACCTCCAAAGAAGATATTAATAAGTACCCCTGATCTCCTTCTATCAGACAAGTTTCTACTTGAGTAGCCGTTAGGAATCTAGAATCCTTAGCCTCAGGAAATACTAGTGTCTTATTCGAACAATCAATTAGGATATGGTTAGAAGATAACCAATCCATTCCTAAGATTACATTAATCTTGGAAAGAGGCAAACAAATCAAGTCCACAAGAAAGATTCTATTCCTAACACATACAGGACAATTCAAACATACTTTTGTAGTAATCACAAGCTTATCAGTAGGAGTAGCAACACTCAAATCATAAGGCAATGTAGTCACAGTCAATCCCAAGCGCTCCACACAATCACATGCAATAAAAGAATGTGTTGCTCCCGAATCATAGAGTACGGTTAAAGGATTACCTTCCATAGCACACTCCTCTATAATTAAATCCTCAGATTTCACTGCTTCTTCCTCACTCATGGTATACACTCGACCACCCGCCTGTGGCCTTGCAGTACGAACATTCCCGACAGAGGGTTCTTTCTTCAACTGATCACACTCCTTGGATAAATGTCCAGGTTTCCCACATCTATAACAAATAAGTCCTTTATGCTGACAATCCTTGGTTAGATGGTCCTTCCCACACTTGAAACATTAATATGTAGAAGTTCCAGTTTGACTTGCCTTACTGCCACTGGAACTTCTTCTAATAGATTGCTGCCGGTTCTGACTTCCTGCCGGTTTGGTATACGGCTTCTGTTGAAAACGGTTTCCTCCGCTACCCTTTCCTCTTTGGAATCTTGTAGGTCCAAAGTTCTTATTTCTTGCCGCACGTTGTTGATCAATCTCCTCAACCTTACGGCACTTGTCCAATAATTCTAGAAATTGTTCAATTCCCAAGGTTGCTACAGCTCGCTTAATGTCAAGCTTCAATCCTTCCTCAAATTTTCTACACTTCTATTCTTCATCTGGGTGCTTCTGAAAATACCTCGAAAACTTAGATAAGCTTTCAAATTTTGTAGCCTACTCACTTACAGACATCTCCCCATGTTTCAGACTAAGGAGTTCCATCTCCTTAGCATGACAAACACTTGCTGGAAAATACTTTCCTAGAAACTTTTGCTTAAAGAGCTACCACGTCACAACTCTTCCCTCAGCTTGTAACAATCTTCGGGCTCCTGCCCACCAAGCTTCTCCATCTCCCACTAACACAAAAGTCGCAAAAGTAAGCTTTCGCTCATCGGTACAACCCATACCTTCAAATATCTTTTCCAGTTCTTTGATCCATAAATCAACTTTGTCTAGGTCAAATTCTCCACGAAACTTGGGTGGATTGTTTCTACGAAACTCCAATAAACTGTGAGCATCCTCAGTTGCCCTTTGATTTTGTTGTACAACAACATCAGCCATTCGTTGCATTGCTGCTACAGCTGCAGCCATGTTTTGGTTATCATCACCAACATTTCCCATTCCTGCTCTAGTATTGATATGTCCTCTTCCTCTTCTAGCCATTTCGTTCTCTCTAAATCAAACTGGACAGCACAAAGAAAGTAAGGTCAATCTTCAAACAAACAAACCACAGAGAATCACATAACTTTAACAAGACAGACCTAACCACAAACCAAAAAAGACTCTAACTTGGGCTCTGATACCAACTAATGTAACACCCACCGTAGGGTGCCACATTTATGTTACTTAATTACCAAATTACCCCTTCCATTATAAAATATGCTTTGTAACGTAAATATGAGTTGTAAAATTTCTTGATGTCGATAAAATAAACTTAGCAGAAAATAAAAATATTAAAGCATCATCATAAATAATTTACATCATTTACATTACATAAGTACTGTCAAAATTATTTAGATACAGACCACGTTCTCAAAAGTATTTGACATTATTTAAACTACATACTTGCCCAAGTATAAACTAAGTAGCAGAACCCTCAGTCGGGTCCTCCTCAGATTCTTCAGCAGGTAGGAATCCAACTTGACATGATGTTCTACGAATAGGTGTCTGAGCAGACAATATAATACTAATCTCCATTGGGACGTGAAACCTACCGCCCCAATACTATCTAATTGATAGCGAAAATTCAACATGTACATATATAGTTACAGAAAAGAATGAGTCATCATGAAAAATTCTGCTCATGATGTCCGTTAACAGTCCCTGATAAATCAGTCCCTCCTCTTTGGGACTCAACCTCCAAGCACCAGCTCCGTCGTGGAACTATAGGCACACGTACCCAAAGAAACTTGACCAGGATGTCATCCGATCAAAACTCAGCTTCCTCTATAGGAATCTGCTCTTCTTCATCCTCTTGTTCAATCCCTTGTTCAGCATCTTTACAAATATAAATTCAGTATAAAATAGGCATACAAAGAGGTGAGATCACCTACGCCAATACCAACATGGTAGCACAGAGATAACACAAATAATATACCATACAAATATATCACACCATAATTACAATAACACCCTCAACATTATTTATCATAACAGATACAAGAATTATAATCATGCCCTCAATTATTATTCATCACAACAAATATAATAAATAATAATTACCATCATGCCATTAACATTATTCAAATCACACGATAATTACAATAATACCGCCAACATTATTTATCATCATCATCATTCAATATTCCTCAATTATTATATCACACAGATATAAATATTCAATATTTATGAAAATGCCCTCAACATTATCTAGGTATTCAACAGTTCAATTATCATAACCAATACTCAATAATTATGCATGTGCACATAGACTCAATTTCCTACTCCATGGAGCTAATACTCAAGTTGGAGAAATTGATCCGAAAGATCTGTCTGTACCAACATGCCTCAGACCACGTGCCACAATTCTCATATGTGTTTGCAAATCTAGCATATACACGACAATCTTTACTAGATCTTGATTAAGAATAGTGTCTCGGTCAAGATCATCGGTGCGTTGCATCGGTCTAACCCACGGTATAGAAGAGCTACCAATTGCCCTTTGTAGGCAACCCGCACCACGATGCTCCCAAAGTCAACAAGTGACTTACACTGCGCATATCGCACCCACTCAAGAAATGTACGTCTCTCCTAGGCAAATAGCCTTATCCAGTCCATCGGACCTTTCCAATGCATGTAAAATTCACCAATGCCAATCACAGGCAAATCTCATCATTTTCTCATACAGTGTCCATACACTGGTTCATGCATGTAAAATGCACCAATGACAATTATAGGCAAAATTTATCATTTTCTCATTCAATGTCCATACACTGGTTCAACAGTAATCATACTGTATATTCAATTGCGAAATCACATTATTGCGTTTTCATAGCAACAAAACACTTTTGTTGCATTTTTCATAATCATGCAACATTTCTGTTATGTTTTCACAATTTCGCAACATTTTTGTTGAGTTTTCAAATCGCATAGCGATTTTCCATCGTTTTCTCAATCAAGTAAAAATATTCCATCATTTTTCAATCACGTAGCAATTTTTCAACAATATTTCAATAGCGTAAAAATATTTAAACGAGTTCCAAATCGCGTAGAAATATTTTAAACATTTTTAAAATTGCGTAGCTTAAAAATCACGTTTTTAAGTTACGTAAATCATTTTTCTCCATTTTTCAATGTTGTCAAATATTTCTCAACCTTCAAAATCTCAATTCAACCTTTCTCAAAATAATATGACTTCTCACATTATTTTTCACATTTTCTTACTCAAGAAAATCCTTTTCGAAATTTTTTCCATAAATTCATCATTTCATTGAATTAAATCAATGCTTTTCTCACTTAAAATTTCCTAACGCGCTCCAAAACCCAAAGGATGAGTTTTACGTTAGTAAATTTTAAATCACCAACGTTTCCTGTATAATTCAAAATAAATTCTCAAATTCAATCCTCTTCCAAAATAATTTGAAGTTCAAATGCTTACAACCTCTATTTTCCTTTCATAATCGAAATTTCTATTTGTCAAGTGATAAAACACTTTGTTTCCATTTCCAAAATCCTTGTATTAAATCAATTATATTTCCACTTTGAAAATCACTTTGTTTCATAAAACCAAGGCATTACAAGCCTTCAAAACCGTGGACATGGCCATTGAAACCATCTTATATTTTTTTCCTTCTAAATCAACTAAGTTCCATTCACGGTTTTACACAAACAAAACCATTAAAATTTCTCTAAAACCGTGAACTCTTGTTCTTTGAAACCAATCCATATTTTCTTTTTCCCTTCCTTTCTAATCATTCAAATTTACCATTCATGAAAATTTTAGTTTGTGAACACCTATTTTGAGGTGTTGAGGCCGAAATCCTCATGGTCATTGGAACCAAAAATTGTTTTCCTTTCCAACAATTTTTATTGCATACATCACATATAATTAACATATTATATTTCAAGCATACCATAAAAGCAAATAAAAATCATACTAAGCATGCAAGCACAAATAAACCATGCTAAGCACATAAACCACATAAACACATAAACACCCACAAATAATTTCATAACCATGGATATGAATCCTCACATGGATTCACCATCCATCAAATACACAAATCATCTCTCACCACTATACTTGGTTGGTGAGATAGATCTCCCTCTTACCTCTTGAAGAACCTCAAAAAGCTCCTTGCTTTGCACTTTGCACAAGTTCTCCACCAACAAAAGTTTCTTTAACATAAAACAAACACAAGTTTATTAGTATATTAAGCTTGAATAAGGAAAACCATGGATCAAACATGGCTTAGAACATGAAAAAGAGATAAGATGTGAAGTTTCCTTACACTTCACCTCAAAAACCCTAGAACTTGCTCTTGGAAAAAGTCCCTGATGATGAAAGATTTAGAGCTTGGTCTAAACTACAAAGGTTCTTGAATTGAGGTAAGGATTCAAGAAGTAAGGTTGTTTAAAATTTTTGAATGATGGAAGGTGGTCTTTGGGTGCTTCGCCGAAACTAGCATGAAGAGGAAGTGGAGAGAAAAAATTGATAAGCTTGGCTTTTGAAAATGATCAATAATGATCAATAATGATCAAGCCATTGGTCATAAATGGTCATAAATGGTCCTAGCCATTTTATAAGACCAAATTTCCACCGTTGATTAAATCGATGGTGGATATCCAAAGGCTTCAATGTTAAGCTTGCTTCCTATTGGTCCGTCATAAAGCTGTCATAACCACTAATGTTGACTAAGCTGTATAATTTTTATTTTTATCTGCTATTACCCTTCGAACTATATTTTTACGGTATTTTTATTGCTCGATAATTAAATACAGTACAAAACAAAGTAAAAAAATTTTTAAAAATTGTTTCTGATTTTGGGTTTAGTAAGATCCCCCGCCCTCGTCTCAATAGTACAAAATTTTCGAGCTGCAGAAAAATGTTCACTTTTTCGGGCCCACCTAGGCCCACGTACAGCCCCCTTGGGCCCACAGACAGCCCATGGATAATATTAAAATAACTAGAGAAACATAAAAATTTCATAATCATCCACAAAATCATAAAAATTATAAAACTTATGAAAATCAAATTAGATTATGTAAAATAATTAAGACTTTACAGTAATAATTAAAATACGTAAGATTTTTCGTGGCCCGAAAATTATTATTTTCCTGACACGGACTAAATCACACAAAACAATCAAATGTATTCACGAAATACTCAAAATAATTTTACAGTACACAGAAATTACTAAACAGTAGAATTCTGTTAACTGTCAAAATTACTGTCAAATAGTTAGGAAATTTGGGGTGTTACACTATACGTCTATGAGAACCAGAGTAAATAACAAGCATTAAGATCGATTCTCAACTAAGACTATACACGGCTAATTGGTATATGTCTATCCTATTAACGAATCAATCCATTATGCCATTGGAATGAAGTTGAATGTGCATCTACCATACAAATGATCTAAACCTAAAGTCCTATGTCTCGGCTCAATAGATTTCACCAAATCACCCATAAGTTGATCAGACAAATAAGAGCATTAAGCACAATATGGTAGAACAAAACCCAAATCATTCATATAAACTCAAAGGGGTACAAATCAATCAATATTCAAAGAAAGATTCAAAGAAAACTCTAAACACAACTAGCTACACAAGGAATACGAAAATGTATACGAAAATCCATTTTCAAGATAAATGGAAGAGAAAGAGAAGAAGAAACTGAAGAAAAAGCCTCAATGGGTTGAGCCTTAAAGCTTGGATCTTGGTTCCTTCAACCCTCTTTTTGTAACACCCCGAAAATTAGCCATTATCACAGTAACTATGAAATTGTACTATTTTGTGATTTTTGAGTGTCATAAAATTATTTTGATTGTTCCGTGATTGTATTTGATTATTTCAAGAGATTTGCTCCATGTCAGTAAAATAATAATTTTCTGGCTGGGGAAAATCTTTACGTATTTATTCGGAGTTGGGGGATCTTACTAAACCTAATTTCGAGAAATGCGTGACATAATCTTTTAATTTTTAGAATTTATGTGTGGAATAAAAATATTTTATATTTTTATTATTATTTTATTATCCAGTGGACAATACCTACTGACTTATGAGCAGTAGCCTCTGTCCAGTGGACAATAGGAACCGATAAAGTCTTGAGACTTATTGATAATAAACCAATAAGAACCAAGTCCACATTTCTGACTTAAAAATCTCTAAACCAATAGAAACTAGTCAACGTTAGTGGCTAGGACTTTCTAAACCAATAAGATGTAGTCAATTTTGATGGTTGGACTAGTTCCTTAGAAACTAGAAAAAAAACTTAACTACGTTAGCTTAAATCTAGCTAGGTTATTCTAAGAAGCTTAGAAAGTAACTAAATGGAAGTAAACTTAGTTAGCTACTCTTTGAAGCCTAGTTGCAAGAATGTTCTACCATGTCCTAGAATTGATGACTAACTTCAATGTAACTAAATGCTTAGCAAAGTAACTAAATAATTAGCTAATGAACTAAGAAAACTAACTAGATTCACTTGAAACTAACTAAGAAACTAATTAAACTAAGAACTTGGTTTGTTTCTCCTTGGAATCCCACAGCCACTTGGTGGTTCTAGGACCTTCAAGAGCAAGCTGGGTGGTAAAGGCTTGAAACCTCCACCCTAGATTCAATCAAAGGCCATTAGGAAGTCTTGGAGAGTCAAAGAAAGTGGCCACCTCCTTTGGTGAGTTCCACGACTATTACCAAGAGAAACCAAGTGTTTTCACTTCATTCTTCATCTTCACCAAGTCTAAGAAGCCTTTTCTCTCTAATCTTTCTCTTACAAAAATAAAAAAACTCCATTGTTGTTCTTTGGAGAGCTCTCGGCAGCCACACCATTAACCAACTTCTACTCACCTATAATTTATCCAACATCATTTCCTAAACCTAAACCATATTCTAAACAACTTTCTTGTTGTGAGTTTCTTCTAAATCATTCATCTTGAGCTTGGAAAACAAGCTTGAAGTTTATATTCAAAGAGGTAAAGACTTTGTTTTTGACTTAAAGTTTGGTTTTTATTTTCTCTAAGCCATGATTGATCAATGATTCTTCTTGTTCAAAGCTTAGTTTGTGATTTGTGCTTTGTTTAAGCTTGATAGGATTTTCTTGGAGCCACATGAAATCACTAGGAGAAGGATCCAAGAAGAATTTGATCTTCCTTAAGGTAAGAGGGAGATTTATCTTACCAACCAAGTATGGTGGTGAGAGGTGAAATTGTTTGTAATGGATGGTGGATCCATGTGAGGGTTCATATCCATTGTTGTGTAACTTATTTGTAGATGTTTATGTGTTTTTGATTTATTTGTTTATGCTTTGTATGATTTATTGCTTTGTTTATAGTATGCTTATGATATATATGATGTGAATATATTATGTATGCTATGATAATGGTGAACAAGGACAATAATTTTGGTTCCAATGACCAAGAGGCTCACGGCCTCAACACCTCAAAATAGGTGTTTCCAAATTAAGATTTTTATGTATGGTAAAATTGAATGATTAGAAGGAAAAGGAAAAGAAAAGATATGATGGTTCCAATGACTATGTGGTTATGGTTTTGAAGGTTTTAAATGGTTTACTTCATGTAAAATTATGATTTAGAACTGAAAAGTTAATTGATTTAGTATAAGAAATTAATAATATGATTTAAGAAATGGAAGAGAAATACTTTGTCACTTGAAAGATGAGGATTTCATTTATAA
Source organism: Ormosia emarginata (assembly GCA_029884605.1). Classification (NCBI taxonomy): domain Eukaryota; kingdom Viridiplantae; phylum Streptophyta; class Magnoliopsida; order Fabales; family Fabaceae; genus Ormosia; species Ormosia emarginata. Next base: position 15,078,223 of record JAQQTP010000074.1, on the reverse strand, counting down.
GAGAAAACGAGAGGTTGAAAGTTTTTGAACCTCAACTTATTTTAAAGAGAACTGGGTTTTAGAATTGATTTAGAATTATGGAGAATACGTTAGTGACTTGAAATTTACTAACGTATAGCTCACTCATTGGGTTTTTGAGCGCGTTAGGAAATTTTAAGTGAGAAAATATGGAAAAGTAAAGCAAGAAATGGTATGAATTTTTAGAAAGGTCGAAATGAAATTTAGAAGGTTGAGAAATATTTTACGTAGTGAAAAAATGGTGAAAAATGCTTTTCATAATTTAAAAACGTAATTTTAAGCTACATGATTTCAGAAACGTTGAAAAATCACTACGCGATTGAAAAATGATGAAATATTTTTGCGCGATTGAGAAAACACGATAATATGATTATACGATTGAATATATAGTAGGATTACTATTGGACCAATGTATGGACCCTGTATGAGAAATGATGAGTTTTTCCTGTGATTGGCTTTAGTGCATTAAACATGCATTAGAAAGGTCTGATGGACTGGATAAGGCCATTGACCTAGGAGAGAATACACCTCTTAGCGGGTGCGATATATGTAGTGTAGGTCACTTGTTGACCTTGGGGGCATCGGGGTGCAGGTTGTCCACAATGGGCAATTGGTAGCTCTTCTGTACCGTGGGTTAGACCGATGCAACACACTGATGATCCGGACTGAGACACTATCCATAATCAAGATCTGGTGAAGACTGTCGTGTATATGCTAGATGTGTAGAAACTAACGAAAGTTATGGCACGTGGTCTGAGGCATTTGGTATTGACAGATCTTCTGGATCAATCTCTCCGACTTGAGTTTAGCTCTATGGAGTAGGAAAATGAGTCAAAAATCATATGCATAATTTGGGCATGTTTGAATGTTTTGGTGACATTTTATCTGTTAAGTGTCGACGAATGATGGAATGAAATGATGATGTTTACTATTTATTATATCTGTATCATTGTACGATGTATCTGTATGATGTGTTGTTTATGTTATCTCTATGCTGCCATATTGGTAATGGTGTAGGTGATCTCACCTCTTTGTATATTATTTTGTATTGTATTTATATTTTGGTAAAGACACTGAGCAAGATACCGAGCAAGAAGGTCAAGAGGGACAGATTCCTACTGAGGAAGCTGAGTTTTGATAAGATGGCATCCAAATCGAGTTTCTTCGGGTATGTACGATTGCAATTTCATGGAGGAACTAGTGCTTGGAGGATTAGTCCCAATGAGGAGGGACTAATATATCAGGGACATTTGATGGTCAACATAAGTAGGACATTTCATGGAGATCTGTTCTTTTCTGTCACTATTTATGTACATGTAGAATTTTCACTGTCTATTAGGTAGTATTGGGGTGGTAGGTACCACATCCCAACGGAGATCAGTATAGTGTCATCTGTATGGACATCGATCCGTAGGACTTCAAGTTAAGTTGGATTCCTGCCTGCTGAGGAATCTGAGGAGGACCCGTCTGAGGGTTCTGCTGTCTAGTCATACTTGGGCAAGTATGTTAGTTTAAATAATGTTCAAATACTTTTGAGAACTATGTCCATAAATATTTAAGTATGTCGGTACTGAGACTTATGTATATGATGTAAATTATTTGGAATGCTGTTTAGAATTTTATATTATGCTAAGTTTATTTTATTAATATTCCAGAAATTTTATAACTTATATTTACATTACAAATTGTATTCTATAATATTTGGGTAATTTGGTAATTAAGTAACATAAATGTGATACCCTACAGTTGGTGTTACACTTTCAACCTCACAATGCTTTCCTAGCTGCTGGATTCTCCAATGGGTAAAAGCCCTAAATTGTAATATGAGAGACGAAAGAGAGAGAAGGGAAAGAAAAATAGAAAAACCTAGCAAAAATAATGAGAGTCCCCGTTAAAATAAGTGTTCCACATATTTATAGATGTACACACAACATGCACCGTGACGCGTAAAACATAGGGCACCAGCGTCGCATCCTTGCGCCGCAGCATGAAAGCCTTGGGTTGACAGGGTGTACAGACAGAGAGTAGGACGCCACGACGTGAGCGTACTAGAGCTTGTCTAGAGCTTGTCATTAACATTAACATTATTCAAATCACACAATAATTACAACAATGCCATCACATGATTATTATCATCATCATCCATTATTCCTCAACAGTTCAATTGTCATAGCCAATATTCCCTAATTATTATTTCATACAGATATAAATACTCAAATTTATGCATGTGCATATAGACTCAATTTCCTACTCCATAGAACTAACATCAGTTCAGAGAAATTGATCAGAAAGATCTGTCTGTACCAACATGCCTCAAACCACGTGCCACATTTCTCATATGTGCTTGCACATCTAGCATATACACGACAGTCTTTACTAGATCTTGATTAAGAGTAGTGTCTCGGTTAGGATCATCGGTGTGTTGCGTCGATCTAACCCACAGTATAGAAGAGCAACCAACTGCCCACTGTAGGCAACCCGTACCCCGATGCCCCCAAAGTCAACAAGTGACTTACACTACGCATATCACACTCACTCAAGAGGTGTACGTCTCTCCTAGGCAAATAGCCTTATCCAGTCCATCGGACCTTTTCAATGCATGTTCAATGCACCAATGCCAATCATAGTCAAAATTCATCATTTTCTCATACAGTGTCCATACACTAGTTTATGCATATAAAATGCACCAATGCCAATCGCAGGCAAAATTCATCATTTTCTCATATAGTGTTCATACACTAGTCCAACAGTAATCCTACTATTTATTCAATCGCAAAAATCATATTATCGCATTTTCATAGTCGCACAACACTTTCATCGCATTTTCACAATTGCGCAACATTTCTATTACGTTTTCAAATCGCGTAGTGATTTTTCATCATTTTCTCAATCACGTAACTATATTTCATCATTTTTCAATCACGTACTGATTTTTCAACAATATTTCAACCGCATAAAAATATTTAAACGCTTTCCAAATTACGTAGAAATATTTTAACATTTTTCACATCGCGTAGCTTAAAAATCACATTTTTAAGTTACGCAAATCATTTTTCACCATTTTACAACCACGTAAAATATTCCAAAATTTCCAATTCAACCTTTCTCAAAATAATATGACTTTTCACATTATTTTCCACATTTTCTTACTCAAGAAAATTCTTTTCACAATTTATTCCATAAATTCACCATTTCATTGAATTAAATCAATGCTTTTCTCACTTAAAATTTCCTAACGCGCTCCAAAACCCAAAGGATGAGTTTTACGTTAGTAAATTTTAAATCACCAACGTTTCCTGTATAATTCAAAATAAATTCTTAAATTCAATCCTCTTCCAAAATAATTTGAAGTTCAAATGCTTACAACCTCTATTTTCCTTTCATAATCGAAATTTCTATTTGTCAAGTGATAAAACACTTTGTTTTCATTTCCAAAATCCTTGTATTAAATCAATTATATTTCCACTTTGAAAATCACTTTGTTTCATAAAACCAAGGCATTACAAGCCTTCAAAACCGTGGACATGGCCATTGAAACCATCTTATATTTTTTTTCTTCTAAATCAACTAAGTTCCATTCACGGTTTTACATAAACAAAACCATTAAAATTTCTCTAAAACCGTGAACTCTTGTTCTTTGAAACCAATCCATATTTTCTTTTTCCCTTCCTTTCTAATCATTCAAATTTACCATTCATGAAAATTTTAGTTTGTGAACACCTATTTTGAGGTGTTGAGGCCGAAATCCTCATGGTCATTGGAACTAAAAATTGTTTTCCTTTCCAACAATTTTTATTGCATACATCACATATAATCAACATATTATATTTCAAGCATACCATAAAAGCAAATAAAAATCATACTAAGCATGCAAGCACAAATAAACCATGCTAAGCACATAAACCACATAAACACATAAACACCCACAAATAATTACATAACCATGGATATGAATCCTCACATGGATTCACCATCCATCAAATACACAAATCATCTCTCACCACTATACTTGGTTGGTGAGATGGATCTCCCTCTTACCTCTTGAAGAACCTCAAAGAATCCTTGTTTTGCTTTTCTTTCCAAGTCCTTCACCACCAAAAGCTTTTCAAATACAAAACAAAACATAAGTTTATTAGTATATCAAGCTTGAACAAGAAGAACCATGGATCAAACACAGCTTAGAACATGAAAAAGAGATAAGAAATGAAGTTTTCCTTACACTTCACCTCAAAAACCCTAGAACTTGCTCTTGGAAAAAAATCCTTGAAAATGGAAGATTTAGAGCTTTGTCTAAACTACAAAGGTTCTTGAATTGAAGTAAGGATTCAAGATAGGTGGTTGTTTAAAATTGTTGAGTGATGGAAGATGGTTCTTGGTGCTATGGCCGTGAGCTTTGGTTGGAGAGAAAGGGGAGAAAATTTTGTGAACTTAGCCTCTTGAAAAATGATTAATAATGACCAAGGTGATCAATAATGTCTTCAAACTTTGCTTTAGCTTCTAAACCCATCACAAAAACCGTCCCCCCCTCCATGCTTCATCAAAATGTGACCAATCTCACTAGCCACCATTTTAGGCAATCTTAACCATTGATTAGATCAATAGTTAGGATTAATGTAGCTTCTAGGTTTAGCCTTAGATAGAAGACTTAATCTAGGCCATTGGATCTTTCCTCCTTGAAATCCTAGCCATTATATGTATCTCCAAAATGAAGGGCAAGATTACTCCTTCAAATTTTACATCTAAGGGTCATAAATGGTCCTAGCAACTTTGTAAGACTAAATCTCTACCGTTGATTAAATCAAGACCAAATCTCCACCAATGATTAAATCCATGGTGGATATCCAAGCCACTAATATTGACTACGCAGTACAATATTTATTTTTTTATCTGCTATAACCTTATGAATAATATTTTTACTGTATTTTTAAAAACTATTTCTGGATACAAGTTTATTAAGATCCCTCATCTCCGTCTCAACAGTACAAAATTTTTGAGCCGCAGAAAATTTTTCATTTTTTCGGGACCCACCTGGGCCTACATACAGCCCCCTAGGCCCACAGACGGCCCACGGATAACACTAAAATAATCAGAGTAATATAAAAATTTCATAATCATCCACAAAATCACAAAAATTAGAAAACTTACAAAAATCAAATCCAATTACGTAAAATAATTAAGACTTAACAGTAAAAATTAATTTACGTAAAATTTTCCCCGGCCTGAAAATTATTATTTTCCTAACACGGAATAAATCACACAAAATGATCAAATGTACTGACGGAATATTCAAAATAATTTTACAGTACACAGAAATCACTAAACAGTAGAATTCTGTTAACTGTCAAAATTACTGTCAACTAGTTAGGAAGTTTGGGGTGTTACACTTTCAGAGTTAAAAATGTTGTTTCTTCTACTAGACCTTTATAACTTTTGCACATGAATCTATTTGGACAATCAAGAACTATGGGCTTTGGATGTAACTACTATGCTTTTGTGATTGTAGATGATTATTCTAGATATACATGGACTTTATTCCTTACTCATAAGAATAAAGCCTTTCATGCATTTTGAAAACTTGCAAAGGTTATTCAAAATGAGAAAATTGTAGCATTGCATCCATAAGAAGTGATCAAGGTGGGGAATTTGAAAACCATGAATTTGAATTATTTTGTAACAAAAATGACATTGAGTATAATTTTTCTACTCTTAGAACTCCACAATAAAATGGAGCGGTTAAAAGAAAAATCGATCTTTAGAGGAGTTAGCAAGAACTATGCTAAATGAAACAAACCTTCCTAAGTATTTTTTGGCAGATATGGTAAGTACCGCTTGTTATGTTATGAATAGGGCTCTAATAAGGCTAATTTTAAAGAAAACCCCCTATGAACTATACAAAGGAAGGAAGCCAAATATTTCCCACTTTTATGTCTTTCGCTGCAAATGCTTTGTTTTAGACAATGAAAAAGATAACCTAGGCAAGTTTGATGCTAAATCCGATGAGAGAATATTTCTTGGTTACTCACTTAGTAGTTGATGGGATAATTAAAAGTTTCAAACCCAAGTGCAGGTCGTTTCAAGTAGTAAATTCTCGGGAGTCCGAGGTCGATCCACAGGGAATTGATGAAGAGAAAATTATTTGAGGTAAGGAGAAGATTTGTCACAAAACTAAAAATGATATAAGTTGTTCACAAATGAAAAAGAATTGCTTGGGTTAGGAGATCCACTCTTGGTAATAAATTAAAGACAAGATTATTTCTTTTTATAACTCAATTGAAATCATACATAATGAAGGTTCCAATTGGAAGATTTAACATTCAAAGTTCAATTTAGATTATACATGTAATCATATTATGATTCCAATAATTATCTACCAATACTTGTAAATGGTCTCAAGTATCCACTGTGCCAACGTCTTGTCTACAATGAATCAAGATATTCATTCTACAAGAAGAGTTTCTAAATTAATCGGAAACAACATACAACACATATAAAGATCACATAAAAATATATCATTCAAGCATAAGAAGTAGAATAATCTAATCCTATTTCATTACCAAGAGCTTCACTCTTTCACCCAAGCAAGGATGAAGTTACTCATAGACAAGAAGAAAGAAAAAGAGAAGAAGATGATGATGAACATAACTTCAACTAAGAACAATAGAAAACTACACAAAGGAAGCAATTAACATATAAACATGAAAGTAAAGTCTAAGCTAACTAACAACCTTAAATGATCAACCTTTGCCCCCTTTTATAGAGTTAAAGGAGTGCAAGAAGACAATGGAGTTGTTTGATGATGAGAAGTAAAATCAAAATAGATGCTGAATGAGCTGAAATTATAGACTTTCTTGGCTCCGAAATGTCTTTGCTCTTAGCTCATGGCATGCATCAGAATTCCATCAAGTGGTCTTTGTGAAAGTTCTAGGAAATTGTCTCAACTTTCCATAGATACCTATTTCATCCAAATCCAACAAGCACAACCCAAGATATGGCCCAATTACTGCTCATGGGTCAGGCCCAATTCCAGCACCTCTGTTCAGACTTCCAAGCCCAATATCACCTTTAAGGAATCCGAACTGAATTTTGTATTCTTCATGAAAGTTGTAGACATGGGTCTTAACCTTCTAATGTCAAAATTTCAGAATTTTTGAACTCCTATAGCCCAAGATATAGCCTAATGAGTACATAGAGGTCAAGTTGTCAAGTTCAAAACTCTAGATTTTGCTTCAACTCCAATTTGAGTTATCCAAACATGTGTTCTCAGTCTTGAGGCCTTCATGAAAGTTGTAGAAATATGTCTTATCTTTAAAACAAGACCAAAATCACGTCCATCGGATATTTGAAACTCAAATTATAGCCAGATTACTGAAAAGCCAAGTTTATACAATGAATGAAATATATTGCTATCAGTGTGGCTCTTACTATCAAGTGAATAATTGTTAGAGATATATCTAAACTTTCCAACAAGACCAGAATCACATTAATCAGATAATTGCAACTCAAATTGTGACCACTTTACTTAAGAATGCAATCACCAAAATTAATGATAATTCAAGCAATAATTTCTTCAATAATCCAATTAAGCTTAATTTCATAAAATGTGACAAAATCAACTTAATTAAGCCAAATTGAACCTTAAGAAGCCTAGTGAGAGTATTATAAAATGAATAAAATACATTGTTATCAGTAGTAAATCATTTCGAATTTATAATAAGAGAATTCTGACTATTGAAGAATCAATTCATGTTGCTTTTAATGAAACTAACCCAAACAAGCTGAGAAAGGAGTTTGTTGATGATATTGCAGAAATCTCGGCAAAAACACATTTGAAGTGTAACACCCCGAAATTTCTTGTTTTTCAGTTATATTTGGTTTTTATGATTTTTGTGATTTTTTTGATTTTTTGATTTATTTTAATTATTTTATTATTATTTTCAGACTTTCTGTGTGATTGAAGCAAAGCCGAAAAAATAAAAAATTTTGGGGCCGAAAAATTTTGGACTGTTAATGCGGGACTAAGGATTTTACTAAACCCGAAATCAGAAATAGTTTTTGAAATTTTTCTTTCTCTGAGATTTTATCTGACAAATAAAATCTAGGTACATTTTATTATCCATTGGACAATAATCACTGGTTTTGCTAGCAATAACTTGTGTCCATTGGGTAATAGCTTCTAATAAATATCTAGTTAGATGATTCTAGACACAAGCCTAGTCATCTCCTCTAGATGTTTCTCTTTGTGACTCACCTTGGTTAAACCAATTAGGAGCTAGTCAAATATAGTGGCTATGACTCACACTTTGTGACTCACCTTATGACTCACTATGAAGGACCTATGGAAAGCAAGCTTAATGGAGAGTCTTGACTCATCAACCTTGAACCAATGAGAAGAAAGCTTCTAGGTGAAGCATGATGACAAGCTTGTAGGAGAAGCTTTGCCACCTTGCTCCCTTAGGTGTCCATGGCCTAGAAGCTTGTAGAAACATGTGTAGAAGACCAAAATGGTTACTCAACCTCTTAAGCTCATCCTATCACCTTTTCATGTAACAAAGTAACAAAAACTCTCTCATCTTTCTCTCTTTATGTCTCATGGACAACACCCCCAAACACTCCTCAACCTTGTTCATTCTTATCTCTCATTCATGAACCAAAACACAAAGCACAAAACACTTTCTTTTGCTCTCTTGAAGGTTTCGTTTCAAAAATGATGATTTTTAAGCTATACGATTGAGAAAACATTTAAATTTTTTTACGTGAATGAGAAAACATTGGAAAATATTTACGCGATTTGAAAATGTAACAAAAGTGTTACGCAATTGTGAAAACGCGATGAAAGTGCTTCGTGATTGAGAAAAACAGCAGTTTGTTGTCGAGCTAACGTATTGGACCTGGAGATTTTGATATATGGTTTTGGCCAATGGTGGCTTGTTTTAATGAAAAAACATGTTATTAATAATTATCTACACTTTGAGTCATTAACCATGCATTGAAAGTTGTATAGACTATGTTATGACTAGGAGATGAATTACACCTTAGTATGGGTGCGAATTGTATAGTGAACATCTATGAATGATCTTGGGGGAGTTGGGGCGCGAAAATCCATAAGTGGCCAATTGGTAGCACCATTGTGCCGTGGTAGCCGAGGCAAACACATCGATGATCTCGAGGAGACACTATGTAACACCCCTAGATCTAATAACTACGGCACAATCGTCATTGCACCACAATCACTAAAATCCAGGCGTGTCACAGTCTCAAAAACAGTATTTTCAAAAATTTATTTCCATTATACATAAATAGAAAATATGAGCCCCGAATGAAAATATATTTAGTACCCAACCATTCAGAATACAACCACCTAAGGAAAAACATATTTCATATATAATGTATTCGTGCTTAACACAAAGCACTGATAACACGAAACATAGTACTTACATATTCAAATAAAAGATGACGGGTACAAAAGCACAAAAAGGAAAGTAGTAACCCTGGGATAGGTACTACTAGCAGACAAAGTCGCAACCCTAATATATATGTGACGTTCGGTGTCCCAGTCGACACGTCAGGCATCAATGCCCCCATGAAGTTGCACCAGTGCGTAACCGAAGAAATCTCGTCCAGACGCCATATTGAAAATAATGAATCAGTCCAATCCAATCAGTAAGGGTGTGGTCCTTCTTCTCCATCCTCACGATCTTTTATCAAATATAAATGTAGAACAGAAATACAGTGATATAGGAAAGAGGTGAAACATCCTACTTACATTACCAATTATGGCAGTAAAGAAATAGAACGGCGCAGAATGCTCACATAGTAGAGCAACAACATACAACACTAATAATCACATACGATAAAAGAAATAGCAACAGAGTCTCAAATAATGTACAATTAAAATATTTCAGATAATCATGACATCAATAAAACAATAGTATAATCATCATATAAATGAGTGTCAAATGATATGATATAAATGAGTGCCATATGATATGCGGACTCACAATGTCGACTCACAATGCATGTGCACTTGGTACCAAGATTTTCTATTCCATTTCAAAGAAAAATGTTCTAGAAGATCTGCCCACCTCAATGACAGTCTACGGGATCATGAAGTGAATAGTACTTGTTGGTTCCTCGTCAGTGTGTTGCAATCGGCTTTCTGGCCAGGGGTATATAATGTGACAAAACAGGTCACTAGAGGGATCACCACGCCCTGACGCACCCTGAGATCCTTCCACTAGATCGCACTATAATCAATTCTCGTTCATAGGCTCATACAACCTTTCAATAACCATCGACTGAGCAATTTGTTCAATACATACTGATTCAATGCATAATTATAGGCTCATTCAACCTTTTAACAGTCATCGACTGAGCAAATTATTTAATGCAAACATGCATAACTTAAGCCATCATTGTACTGTCCCCAATGATATTAAAACAATCATCCATACAATTACCTAATACCATTAGTATCAATGATATTACATAACCGCCCATACAATTACATAAAAACACTAATCCACCCGGGTTCAGCACATCGGCACAATAACCAAAGGTGTATAATGTTCAATGCATGTTGACTCCATGCACAATCATGTATATCCAACAATAATGATATATTTTCCATAACAAACCGCAATTTGGCCAATTGAAACATTGATAGAATTTTAGTCCCAAACACAGACCCATAATAGTATAGTATTAAATTCTCAAGAGTAACAACACACTTTTTGAAATTCATTTCGGGGTTTCACTTTAGCTTAACAATTCTGATGAGATCATTATAAAGTTATACTTTAATATTATGGAATCATTATAAAGTTTCACTTAAATTAACATCTCTTATGAATTTCATTTTCTAGAGGGATTCTCTTGAAGTCCTTATTCAATCTTGGTTCCTTTAGATTAGTCAAGCCCTTCAATCTAATCAAATCATGCCTACTTGAAACTACTCTCAGGTTTTACAAGTCTCACAAACTCTTTTGTTCTTCTCTTATGTTCAAAATCATTCTAATCCATAAGATAAAGTCTTATTCTTTATTCTTTTCATTTTATGAACTCTTCACGAATCTAGAATTCTCTAATCATCTAAGTCTCCATTTTAGCACTACATTTTGTGGCATTTTGTCTTAAGAATCCGTGAGCCTCATTATAATAAAGTCTAACCCTTTTTCCTTCACCACAATGTTGATCACTTATCATTTAATCACTTAAGACCCAAGGTTACACAAAGATCACAACAAAAACTAATAAATCTCCTAGAGGCCGTGAGCCTCCCTAGGTGAGAACTTTCAAAATTTTTCCATTACAATCATCAATTCTTTAACACCTAATCACCTAAGTTCCAATATCTCTAAAATCAAACTTGGATCCTCAAAACTTACCCTAAGGCTATGACCCCCAAAAGTGGTAGGAGAACCCTACATTTTTCCATACATTAATCCAAATAATTTAAGATACAATCCATAGCCATCAAGACATGCAAAGACAACTAATACTCATACAAGTCTAAATAAATACACAATCATGAAAAACTACACAACAAAGAGAGCAATCCACATATGGATTCCTCATCAACAACACCAAAAATGTTTCCTCACCACCAAGATAGGTTGAAGAGGATTATCTCCCTCTTACCTATTGAAGACAACACAAGAAAGTAAGCTCCTTTGTTCTTGATTTTCGTTTTCCACCTTCAAGAAAACCCTAAGGACATCAAAACTCACTAAAATCATCATCAAAGCTTAGAAAAGGAACCCTTGATCACCTAAGAGATCAAGAATCACGAAAATGGGGAGGAAAGGTGAAAAAAACTATGAACTTTATCTTAAAGTCTCCAACTTTGAAGCTTGATGGACCAAAATGAAAATGGTAGATTTTGGTGATGGTCACAACATGAAAGTTGCCTAGAATGGTGTCTAGATTCAAGATCAAGAGTTGGTTGGAGTTAAAGAAGATGGATGAGTGGTTTAGAGGGGTGAGGCCGTGAGCTTCACAAGGAGAAAGGTCAGAGCTTTTTGCTTTGTCTCTTTGATAGGAATAATGAGATGAACAAATGAGTAGTTGAATGAAGTGAGGTGAAGGGTTTGACCTCCTTCAAGCCTCCATGGCCATGGGGTTGGAGAGGAAAAAGAAGAAGAGAAGAAGAGAAAGTTGAAAGAAAAAGATGAAGAGAGAAAATAAAGAGAGAAAGTGATAGTAAAATTTGAAATGGAATGAAATGTATAATTAGGTGTATTTTGTGTAAGTGTATAGAATTAAAATGAGTGGCCATAAAGAGCCCCCAAAATTGTGTGGTGGAAAGGAGGAGAGAGGAAATGTGGCTTCTTGAAGAAGCCAATAGGAAAGTACAAGGAAACTTCCTCCAAGCTTCTCTAACAAGCCAAAGTTCACCTTTTGAAAATTCAAAGTGATGTCATGGTGATGATGTCGCCATTGTGATGTCATTAAAGTGTTCTCTAAAATATGACTAATACTGCATTAAATTTATTATCTGTGAACATAAATTGTAGTTAACAAAAATCGGTATTTATTGTCCAATGGGTAATAAAATTATTCTGCGATTTTTATTTATCAGATAAAAATCTCAAAAAACATGAAATCTCGTAATCCATGTCTGGCCTCGGGTTTAGCAAGATCTCTCGTCGACGTTTCCACAGTTCAAGGTTCTCAGGAAAAATATCTCATTTTCTCGACTCTACCCAGGGCGCACGTAAAATGAGAAATAATATTAAAATATTCCACATTCTCAAAAAAATCCACAAAAATTCACAAAAATCACAAATAATATAAAACGACTATTTATCATGAAATTATTAATTTTCGGGGCATTATAAATCTCCTCTTCAAATAGAAATTTCGTCCTCGAAATTTTCATTCCTTAGTGTAACCATGGATGTTATTTCTTTATCTTATCTTCTAACTTCCACGTCGCGTCTCTAGTCACGTCAATTTAGATCACCTTACCAATGTGATCTCTTTGTCTGAATGTTTGTTTGCTCTCCTACATTCGACCTTTACAAGAAGTATTTCATAGATCAAACTTTCTCTTAATCATACTGTGTCCAATTTGATGACATGGGTTGGATTGGGAATACACTTTCGCAATTATGACACATGCGAGATATTATGAAGATTTAGAAAGAAAGGATGACAGAATTAGTTGATAGGCTACCAGACCAATCCGAAGAGGAATTTGATATAGTCCGAAGAATTTTGGAATAAGTTGGTTGGCAACTCAGACAAGATGACACACATTTAGTAACGTCTCTCTTCATTCCTTGCTACCAGTACTTCTATTTTAGATCTTGATATATCTTGGTCGCTCCGTAGTGTATACTCACTTTACTCCCGTGAGCTTCATTGAAAATTAACTCCTTAAGTTCTAACCCATTGGGTATACATACCTTACTCGTGAACATCAAGATTCCGTCGAACTCCTTCCTCACACTCTGACGTCATGCCTTGTTTCAATAACATCTTCTCGTCTTGTAGAAATTGGTCACTTTTCTACTTCTCTTGAATCTTTCCCAACAGATCATTCGAAATAGTAACTATACCTAGACATATTTCATCCAGTGTCATTTCCAAGGACAATCACATGTCCTTGAATTACTCTATTAATTCCTTCTTCTTGACCACCATAATGAAGGTATTAAGCAGCCTCCGGTTCAAAGTGTCTGCTATGACATTTGCTTTTCCAAGATAACACTAAAGTTAGAAATCATACTCCTTCAAAATTCTAATCAACTTCTCTATGGGATCACGAAGTGAATAGTGCTTGTTAGTTCCTCGTCAGTGCATTGCAATTGGCTTTCCGGCCAAGGGTATATAATGTGACAAAATAGATCACTAGAAGGATCACCACGCCCTGACGCACCGTAAGATCCTTCCACTGGATCGCACTATAATCAATTCTCGTTCATAGGCTCATACAACCTCTTAATAATCATTGACTGAGCAATTTGTTCAATGCATACTGATTCAATACATAATGATAGGCTTATCCAGCCTTTTAATAGTCATCGACTGAGCAAATTGTTCAATGCAAATATATATAACTCAAGCCATCATTGTACTGTCCCCAATGATATTAAAATAATCGTCCATACAATTTCCTAATACCATTAGTATCAATGATATTACATAACCGCCCATACAATTATATAATAACACTGATCCACTCGGGTTTGTCACATCGGCACAATAACCAAAGGTGTATAATGTTCAATGCATGTTGACTCCATGCACAATCATGTATATCCAACAATAATGATATATTTTCCATAACAAGCCGCAATTTGGCCAATTGAAACATTGATAGAATTTTAGTCCCAAACACAAACCCATAATAGTATAGTATTAAATTCTCAAGAGTAACAACACACTTTTTGAAATTCATTTCGGGGTTTCACTTTAGCTTAACAATTCTGATGAGATCATTATAAAGTTACACTTTAATATTATGGAATCATTATAAAGTTTCACTTAAATTAACATCTCTTATGAATTTCATTTTCTAGAGGGATTCTCTTGAAGTCCTTATTCAATCTTGGTTCCTTTAGATTAGTCAAGCCCTTCAAGCTAATCAAATCATGCTTACTTGAAACTACTTTAAGGTTTTACAAGTCTCACAAACTCTTTTGTTGTTATGTTCAAAATCATTCTAATCCATAAGATAAAGTCTTATTCTTTCTTCTTTTCATTTTATGAACTCTTCACGAATCTAGAATTCTCTAATCATCTAAGTCTCCATTTTAGCACTAAATTTTGTGGCATTTTGTCTTAAGAATCCGTGAGCCTCATTATAACAAAGTCTAACCCTTTTTCCTTCACCATAATGTTGATCACTTATCATTTAATCACTTAAGACCTAAGGTTATACAAAGATCACAACTTAAACCAATAAATCTCCTAGAGGCCGTGAGCCTCCCTAGGTGAGAACTCCCAAAATTTTTTCCATTACAATCATCAATTCTTTAACACCTAATCACCTAAGTTCCAATATCTCCAAAATCAAACCTAGATCCTCAAAACTTACCCTAAGGTTGTGACCCCCAAAAGTGGTAGGAAAACCCTACATTTTTCCATATATTAATCCAAACAATTTAATATACAATCCATAGCCATCAAGACATGCAAAGACAACCAATACTCATACAAGTCCAAATAAATACACAATCATGAAAAACTACACAACAAAGAGAGCAATCCACACATGGATTCCTCATCAACAACACCAAAAACGTTTCCTCACCACCAAGATAAGTTGAAGAGGATTATCTCCCTCTTACCTATTGAAGATGACACAAGAAAGTAAGCTCCTTTATTCTTGATTTTCGTTTTCCACCTTCAAGAAAACTCTAAGGGCATCAAAACTCACCAAAATTATCATCAAAGCTTAGAAAAAGAACCCTTGATCACTAAGAGATCAAGAATCACAAAAATAGGGAGGAAAGGTGAAAAAAGCTATGAACTTTACCTTAAAGTCTCCAACTTTGAAGCTTGATGGACCAAAATGAAAATGGTAGATTTTGGTGATGGTCACAACATGAAAGTTGCCTAGAATGGTGTCTAGATTCAAGATCAAGAGTTGGTTGGAGTTAAAGAAGATGGATGAATGGTTTAGAGGGGTGAGGCCGTGAGCTTCACAAGGAGAAAGGTGAGAGCTTTTTGCTTTGTCTCTTTGATAGGAATGATTAGATGAACAAATGAGTAGTTGAATGAAGTGAGGTGAAAGGTTTGGCCTCCTTCAAGCCTCCATGGCCGTGGGGTTAGAGAGGGAAGAGAAGAAGAGAAGAAGAGAAGAAGAGAAAGTTGAGAGAAAAAGATGAAGAAGAAAATCGAGAGAGAAAGTGATAGTAAAATTTGAAATGAAATGAAATGTATAATTAGGTGTATTTTGTGTAAGTGTATGGAATTAAAATGATTGGCGACAAAGATCCCCCAAAATTGTGTGGTGGAAAGGAGGAGAGAGGAAATGTGGCTTCTTGAAAAAGCCAATAGGAAAGTACAAGGAAGCTTCCTCCAAGCTTCTCCAACAAGCCAAAGTTCACCTTTTGAAAAGTCAAAGTGATGTCATGGTAATGATGTCACCATTGTGATGTCATTAAAGTATTCTCTAAAATATGACTAACACTGTATCAAATTTATTATCTGTGAACATAAATTATAATTAACAAAAATCGGTATTTATTGTCCAACAGATAATAAAATTATTCTGCTATTTTTATTTATCAGATAAAAATCTCAAAAAATATGAAACTTCGTAATTCATGTCTGGCCTTGGGTTTAGTAAGATCTTCCGTCGACGTTTCCATAGTTCAAGGTTCTCACGAAATATATCTCATTTTCCCGACTCTGCCTAGGGAGCACGCAAAATGAGGAATAATATTAAAATATTTCACATTCTCAAAAAAATCTAAAACAATTCACAAAAATCATAAATATTATAAAACGACTATTTATCATGAAATTATTAATTTTCGGGGTGTTACACACTATCCTATTCATGATCTGGTGTAGAATGTCTTGTATAAGCCATGATGCGCACATTGAGAAAATTGTAGCACTTGAATTGAGGCTGACGAGTTACAGACATATCTTCTGGATCGTTCTCTCCGATGTTGGTTTTAGCTCCATGGAGTAGGGGTCTGTTCATTGTGCATATGCATAGTTAGTTGACATATTATTGTGATGTATATCGATTGAATTATCCATTATTTGATACCATGAATATACTTGTTATTATCGTTTCTTTGTTGCTATATTGGTATGTGATGTAGAGGATCTTACCTTTTTATTATATTGTTCTGTTTGTTCTGTTTTATGTTTATGTTCTATAAAGATCGTGATGGTGGCGAAGCACGGTGCGCTTTGAGTTTTTATTGGGTTTGTTACCGTGCTTTTAAGTAGGACCTGTCATGGGGTTTGCTACTTTTTCCTTTTAAGTATGTAAGGTTTATGTATTTATTTTTATGTTGTTGGTAATGTATGTTGTATACATATAATATGTGTATTATTCAGTTTGCAAATCGTTGGTAAGTTTATGTTGTCAGCGAAAAGAAATTTTAAAACCCGTATTTTATAATCTTAAATGTTTTATAACTTGTTTTTAGTTTTAAAGTTTAGTCTGAAATGTAACTCCCAACTGTGGGTGTTACATGGAGAATCAAGAGAAAGAGGCCAAGAAGTAAGAAGAGAGACCCTTTGATCCCCCAAGACAAAAGGATTCACAAATCATGAACCTTCCCATGGAATGGAGGACATCAAGATATCACTCTCTTGACAAGGTGATAGGTGATGTATCAAAAAGGGTAACTACTCGTAACTCTCTTAGAGATGCATGTAACCATATGACTTTTGTCTCTCAAGTTGAACCTAAAGACATAAATGAGGCCATTAATGATGAACATTAGATCTTGGTCATACAAGATGAACTAAACCAATTTGAAAGAAATCAAGTTTAGGAATTAGTTCCAAGGCCCAATGATCATCCCATAATTGGCACCAAATGGGTCTTTAGGAACAAACTTGATGAAACAGGCTTAATAATAATAAATAAAGCTAGGCTTATGCTAAATGTTATAATCAGGATGAAAGCATAGATTATAAAGAAACATATGCTCCAGTAGCTAGATTAGAAGCCATAAGAATACTGCTTGCATATGCATGCATCAAGGACTTCAAGCTTTATCAAATGGATGTCAAAAGTGCTTTCTTAAGTGGTTTTATACAAGAAAAGAAGTATGTGGAACAACCTCCTAGTTTTGAAATGTTTGAACTGTACAACTATGTTTTTAAATTGAAAAAGGCATTGTATGGCTTAAAAAAAGCCTCTAGAGCTTGGTAAGAAATATTGAGTAAGTTTCTTTTAGAAAAAAAGTTCTCTAGAGGAAAGGTGGACACTACTCTTTTCATCAAGCATAAAAAGCATGACATTCTTCTTGTTCAAATATATGTTGATAATATAATATTTGGTGCTACTAATGAATCTCTTTGTAAGGAATTTGCTAACATCATGCAAAATGAGTATGAGATGTCCATGATAGGTGAGTTCAACTTCTTCTTTGGACTCCAAATCAAGCAAACAAGGAATGAGACTTACATAAGTCAATCAAAATATTGCAAGAAGGTGCAAAAAAAGTTTGGAATGGACAATTCCAAGCATATAGACACACCTTTGAGCACTTCTTGTTATTTGGACAAGGATGAGGGAGGTAAACTGGTAGAAATTACAAAGTATAGATGTATGATTAGCTCACTCCTTTATCTTACAGCAAGTAAGCCTGATATTATGTTTAGTGTGTGCAAGTGTACTAGATATCAAGCTAATCCTAAAGAATCACACTTATGTGCTATAAAAAGAATTATGAAATATCTAATAGGCACTTCACAAATAGGTTTGTGGTACCCTAAGAGTGCCTCTTGTAGCCTAATTAGTTATTCTGATTCTAATTTTGCTAAATACAAAATGGATAGGAAAAGCACTAGTGGGATATGCCACTTGCTTGGAAGCTCACTAGTTTCTTAGCATAGCAAGAAACAAAATACTGTGGCATTGTCTACAGCTGAAGCTGAATATGTTGCAGCTGAGAGTTATTGTGTTCAAATCCTTTGGATGAAACAACAACTTCTAGACTATGGTCTTGAGCTTGATCATATCCTAATAAGGTGTGATAACACTAGTGCAATCAATTTGTCTAAAAGTCCCATTTTGCACTCAAGAACAAAACACATTGAAATTAGGCATCATTTTATTAGAGACGATGTTCAAAAAGGTGATTATATGCTTGAATTTGTTGAGACAACTAAGCAACTTACTGATATATTCACCAAACCATTAGCAAAAGAAGCATTTTATTACATTAGAAGAGAATTTGGAATAATTGATCAATCATGCATATGAATGAATGCTTGCATTTAATGTTTTATCATTGATTTATTTCTCTTGAATTATTACTGACTTAAGCGTTGGAGTTTCCCCTAAATTTGTTTTGCAGGTACTTCACAATTTAGGTAAGAATCCTCCTCTAAATATGAAGCTAAGAATTTGCTTTTATGTTTGTCTTATTCTAATAATAAGTATTTTATTCGAATAACGCTTTACAGAAGCGTTTTGGAGTTTCTAATGTTTGGTGTGTTATTCGAATAACAATAATGTTATAAGAATAAGGCTTGGTAGAAGCCTAGCTTGGATGTTGTGTTATTCGAATAACACAAGTGTTATTCGAATAGGCAAGACCTTTCAGTTACCACGATTTTATTCGAATAACGCATGTTTTTTCGAATAAAAATGCGGGTTTTATATATGGCTGAGTGCGCCCATATTCATTTTTACAGTTTCTCTTCTTCTCTCTATTCTCTCCTCTTTGCATCTCACGCTCTCATCACCTAAACCTCCATTTTTTACCTACATTTTCCCTTCTCTCTCCCTCCCTCTCTCTCTCTCTCTTCCTTCATCTTTCAGCATACTGACGAGCGCCAAACTCACCAAAATTATAACTAAGTTATGCCTACGGCTTGTAGCATAGGAAGCAACACTGGATCATCTCTCAAAGATTATAAAATGCAATTTGATCAAGTCAAGTTAAAATGGGGGGGTTAGGCGAGATTAAGAAACATAATTAATAAACAGAATTAACAAACAAAATTCAAATTAATCAGAATTAAGAAAGCAACCAATCCAAGAAAATTGTCCAGACTTGATTTTAATCCATCCTTAATCACTAAAGGTCCATTCAATTATTAATCAAGTCCTTGGTCTTAGACCACATCAAGAAGCCTCTCAATGATCATGGATCTTCTACTAGAAATGCTTCTAGATTTCAATTAATTAAGATTAGACAAGTTAAGTACTCATCAAAACCAAAATCAATTTAAAAGCCAAGATCCAACCAAGTTAAACATTTCATCAAACACCTTCAATACCTTGTTTAATTTCTGAGTCCATCTCTTTGTACATGGTAATTAAGCAATTAACATATGAAAATTCTAATTAAGCAACCAAAATTAACAAAGAGAAGAAGAAGAGAAACTTGATTAATAGATGAACTTAAACATTAAAAATGAAATCTCAAGATTAACAACCAAGCATGTTCAATCTCTTAGATTGATCTAAAGGCTCTACTCCTCCATGAGAAGGGGAGAACTCAGAAAAATAAAATAAGGAAGAAGAAAATGAAAATTAGAGAGAAGGAGGAGGAAGAGAGTACTAGAGAGAAGAAAGAAAATTGTCAAATGGGAGGTGCCTTGGATTATGACTTTCCACCCTCTAAACTATCCCCTATTTTGGCTTTACATAATTAAAAACCCATTAATTACAAAGTTGGGTCAGTTATGAACATTTAGGGCCAAACCCCATGCAATTTGGAGGTCTATAACTCAAGTTATGACCAAAACAACATCAAATGGTCCCTGAACTCGTATTCTGACTTCCAAGAAAAATTAGGCCCGCTAGACATTTGAATGAGACTTCGAGCTCTTCATCAAAGTTGTAGAGCTTCCTCTTAGCTTTTCTACAAGGTAAAGTTCATGATTATCAGATATCTAGAACTCAAGTTATGGCCAAAATACAGAAATAGTGTGAAATGCCAATAATGCTAAAAAACTTCAATTAGGCCCAACTTGAGCCCAAACTCGCAAATCATGACCAAACTCAATCAATTAAGAATATGGAGAGTGCAATTGACTACATATGAGTGTTTATTAATGAATCAAATATGTGATTATCACATACCCAAGAAGCAACCCTCACCATGGCCTCATCCTCCAAACGCCCACGCACCAAAATCACTCCCACTAACAATCCTCTTGATCTTCGCAAGCTCTTTTCTAACAAGGAAGATTGTGCTCATTTTAGGAAAAACTTCATCATGTGGAATCCAGTGCAACCCTAGCACATTGATCTCTCATGCTTTGAAAAGGAAGAAGGCTTCGAGTTCTTGGACGTGTTGGCACACTAGGGAGTGCTCAACCTTTGCTGCTACAAGGATAAAATCTACCCATATTTGGTAAGGATGTTTTATTGTAATTTGAGGCTAGATGGTGCTGATATAATTTTTGATGTTAGGGATCAACAGGTGGTGATCACCCCTGCTAAGTGGTTGGCAAAGTTTAGACTTAATGTTGTTGGCCCTACAATTGAGGAAGAAAGCAAACCCCAAGAATACAAGAGGGATGAGACCATTTCCATGATCACCAAACCTGGCACAGTGGTCCCTAAGGCTGGTTTAAAGGGAGGGATGCTGAAGAGTCAAGATAGGGTGTTGTATTATGCTTATGTATACATCATTGCCCCTCGTGGTGTCAATTATACCTATTTGACAAAGGATGACATCTTCATGATGTGGATCCGAAGGAAAGGCTTCAAGATAAACTGGCTAAACTTCATCGGTAAATATATGATGAAGGCCAAGAGCAAGAAGAAGGCTGAGTTGCCTTACCCTCTTCTATTCATAACTTATTTGAAAGATTATCCACAGGTTGTGGAGACAGAGCAAGCAACAGAGTTGACGCACTTCAACGTCTTTGAGCAATACACTCTCAAGAAGATGAAGATGGTCAACGATGCCAATGAAAGGTGGGTGTACCTTGATGAGTTGGAAGAAGTTGAGAATGAAGAGGCCCCAGATGTTGTTGTTCCTACTGCTCTTAATGTTGATGCTCTTGATATTGCCCATGCTGCTCTTGCTCTTGCTCTTGCTGCTCCTACTGGTGGTCCAGCACACCTCAGCTATTATATTTGATAGGATTGAAGCAATGAAGTGCGAACATGCTGCTTTGAGGGCCTTGCTACCTGATAGAGCACCTAGATCCCTTTCTCTTCCACCGGATGCTTATTTCTAGGATACGTAATTAGGATATATGTTTGTGTATTGGCTGTTTTGATTTGCAAATGTAAATATAATTAGCCAAAAGTACTTATTTTGATGAATAATATGAGTATATTTCTACATATCATGTGTCTCAATGCTTATATGCTTACTCTATTTTTCAAAGTCTATTATAAATTGAATATATATTGCTAATACTGGTTTAAGTCAAATGCTGAACTTAAATGTATATAAATTGCTTGCCTTGGCTTTCTCTTGCCCTATCTTTTTTATTATGACAAAAGGGCGAGGAAAGCTAGAGTTCTCACGATTTGAGAATGTTTTGAGAAAGGATAGGTAAATTTAAAATGGATCTTGGAATTCCAAAAGTAAGGGGGAGTTGTGCATAACTCTGAATTTAATTCACCTCGTACAAACAAGAAGGGGAGTAAGTCTCTATTATAACCTTGTGAATTCAATTTTATGAAACTAACTCTTTTCTCAATGGTTTGTTTGTCATCATAAAAAAAAAGGAAAATGTAATTGGCCATTGACCCATGAAGACTTTATTTTGATGATAACAAATATGAAGATGATGCAAGATCAAGTCTAAGACTTTCAAGATTAGCTTTAGGAGTTAGATCATTATGTAAAGGTATAATGTGGTTCACACTAAATCCCCAAAACTCGATTTTCAAGAACCTAAATAGCACACTCATTTTAAAGGCTTCAAATTGATTTTTGGTTTCCAAAGAAACAAATTTTAAGTGCCTAAAAGCTTATAAAATCATTTGGAATTACTTGACATTGTTTAAAAGCTGACAAAACATTTTTTATATGGCTTATTCGAATAACACAAGTCAGAGAAGCTAAGAATTTCATCTAGTTATGCTTTATTCGAATAAAGTCATAAACGTTTAAAATGAGCAATGACGCTTTAGTTTTTAATTAGCTTATTCGAATAACACTCATGTTATTCGAATAACACATTTTCCAGAAACCTGATCTTAAATGGTTTATTCGAATAACTCAAATAACCATGTGGTTATTTGAATAATGTAAAGGTTATTCGAATAAAGTGTTCTGTAACACCCCAAAATCTAATAATCGTAATGTAATCGTCATTATACCATAGTCACTAAATCTAGGCGTGTCATAAAACCAACAACAATATTTTCAAAAATTTCTATTATACATAAATAGAAAATATGAGCCCCGAATGAAGTATATTTAGTACCCAACTCTTAAAATACAACCACTGAAGGAAAAACATATTCCATATATAAATATATTCATCCTTGACACAAAGCACTGGTAACACGAAACATAATACTTACATATTCAAATAAAAGATAATGGATACAAAAGCACTAAAGGGGAAAGTAGTAACCATGGGATAGGTACTACTAGTAGACAAAGTCGCAACCCCTATATATATAACGGTCGGTGTCCCAGTCGACACACCAGGCATCAATGCCCCCAGGAAGTTACACCCATACGTAACCGAAGAAATTTCGTCCAGACACTATATCGACAACAATAAATCATCCCAAATAGTAAGGGTGTGGTCCTTCTTCTTCTTCCTCACAATCTTTTATTAAATATAAATATAAAACAGAATGACACAAGAAAGTTGTGAGAACTCCTACATCAATACCATCATGATAGCATGGAGACAGTACAAACAGTAATACCATCTAGATACAACAAGCAGCAATTATAGATATTAGTAGGCAAAATAATATTATCAATTAAATATTAGCTTGATACATCATTCAAAAGATAATTCAAGAGATAATCATTTCATTAAATATTAGGTAAATGAACATATATAAATGTCATCATGGTATGCAAACCGATCATGCATGTACACAATGTACTAATTTCCTACTCCATGGAGCTAATCACAATTTATCAGAGAGAATGATCCAGAAGAACATGTCTGTATCTCGGTAGCCTTGACCCAAGTGCTAAAAATCATAATTTTCTCAATATGTATATTAGGTTTAATACGAGACAGTCTACACCTAATCGTGATTGGGGTGAGTGTCTTGGTTCGGATCGCCGGTGTGTGGCATCGGTTGATCCATGACACAGTGGAGCTACCAACTGGCCATTGTGAAAAACCCACACCCTGATGCCCCAAGGTCACAAAACGACCTACACTAGGCCCATCGCACCTGCACTGAGGTGTAATTCATCTCCTTAGCTCATACAGCCTTACAGCAAAGTCCACCGGACTATCACAATGCATGATGACTCAATGCATATCTATGTATATTCAACAATAATATACTTTTCCATAATCACACCACAACTTGGCAATTTAATCATCAATAGATTCTTGATCTCACTTATGGACCATAACAATGCATTATCTGTTTCTCAATCATAAAAACATATTTTTAACATTCATTATAAAGTTAAGCTTTAGCTTCTACATTTTTCCCATTAAGTCTCTTTCTAGAGGAATTCTCTTGCATTCTTCGCCTAATCTTTATTACTCTAATTAAACAAGTTTTTCATTTAATTCTAAACCTAGTCCACTTAGGAAGTCAAATTCGAGTTATCCAACAACTAACTTACACTCAAGTTTTTCCTTTGATAAAAATTATTCTAAGTTGTGAAACAAAATCTCATTCTTTGTTCTTTCCATTTTATGAATCCCAAATCAACCCTTAATCATCAAATTAACTAAGTTTCCACCTTAATGCCACATTTTTCCATTTCTTTCCCTAAGAGGCCGTGAGCCCTCTAAGGAAACTAGGAATCAAAATTCCTCATCACTTCATCAATTACTAATCACTTTATTTAACTTATTTAATTAAATGACTTATGATTCTCAAAACCTCACTTTTACTCATTTTCCTTAATTGGCCGAGATTCACTCTTGTATTGAGGATATGATTTCGTTTCTTTTCTGTTTCCATTTTATGAGTTCCTAATCAATTGTCTTGTCACTTAATTGTTCAAAACTCCATTGTAATGCAAAACTTTATCTTAATTACCCTAAGTTGCCATAAACCCTAAAATCATTGGACCCAATATTCATCTTCTTATTTCATCATTTTAATTCCTCAACCAATCCATGTTAAATTTAAACTTCTAAATTCCAGTTCACTATAATTTTAGTCATAGATTTCCATTTTTCCTCTCTTCTTAGCCAAGACCTGCAACAAAGGTCTCTAGGTCCAAATTTCCATTAACTCATCAATTAATGGCTTAAGTTCCATTTTAGCACAAATTTTGGTTCTTGGTTCATCATTTAAGGCCACAAGGCCGTGAGCTCCTCTTCAACATAGGCAAAGATTCCTTTTCTTCCACAATTTATTTCAAGCATACAAAATATTATAAATCATCAAGAACACATAATAACACAACATTAAGCAACATTACTATACAACACATAAGCATAAATCATCAAACTCAAGCAAATCAAATGGGGAAATCCATACATGGAACCCCCCATTCTCAAGCCCAAAATCGTCTCTCACCACCATGAGTGGTTGATGTGGATGATTCTCCCTCTTACCTATAGAAGAACAAGAAAACAAGCTCCTTTGTTGCTCTTGGAGGTTTCGGCCTCCACCTCCAAAAATCCTAGAAAACCCAACTCAAAATGTTAATATACAAGGCTTGAAAAAGAGTAGATCAATGATCATAATGGTGGTCTCAAACACAAAAATGAGAAAAGAAAATGAGAATTAAGAACCTTACTTCAAAAGCTTCAAGCTTGAATCTTGAAGAAAATGATAAATGTGTGAGCTTTTTAGGTAGATTCCAACAAGAAAGAAGCTTAGAATATGATGTAGTTTAAGAAAACATGGTGGCTTGAAATTTTTACAAACTTGAAGGTGGAATGGAGGGTGTGGCCATGGGGATGGAGAGAAAGTAAGAAGGAAGGTGTGCTCTTGAAGATGACTCCAACAAGCAAGGAAGATCTCAACCAAGGAGGATCTCCAAGTAAGGTGTGGATTCAAGAACCATGATGACTTGAACAAACAATGGTTGAGGTGTGGATGAATGGTGGGTGCCGCAGAAATGGAGAAGAAGAAGTGTAAGAAAAGAGAGAGAAAAGAAATGGTAGAGAGATAAAGTGATAGGACACTTTTGAATAAAAGGTATGTATTATCTTAAGCATAGATGAAAATTTTGGCTCCCTTCCCCCCCAAATCCGTGCATACTCTCAAAGGAGGAGAGAGATTGGCTTGCTCAATAAGCTAATAGGAAAGTGCTAGGAAGCTTCCTCCAAAACTTCTCTAAGAAACCAAAACTCACCTTTTTGAAAACTCAATGGTCATGTCATGGTGATGTCATTAAAGTGAATACTCTAGAACACTTGTACTTAACTACAAGCTATTATTCAATGAATAAAGGTTACGGTTAACAAAACCTATATTTATTGTCCAACGGATAATAAAACGTACTGCGATTTTATTTTATCAGATAAAATCTTAAAATATAAAACTCCGTAAATTGTGCCAGACCTCGGGTTTAGTAAGATCTCCCGTTGACGTTTCTACAATCCAAAGTTTTCAAGCCCTAGGAAAATATTTTATTTTCCCGGCTCCGCCCAGTATATACGTAAATCGAGAAGTATATTAAAATAATCAACGTTTCTGGAAAAATCCAGAAAAATTTACAAAAATCACAAATATTATAAAATGACTATTTATCATGAAATAAACAATTTTCGGGGTGTTACATGTTCTAGAGGAAAAATAGCCATCGTGAAATTTGAAGGCTTATTCGAATAACACACTTGTTATTTGAATAAAGGCCTATTCTAGAAATAGAAATAATGGCTAGTTTACTATTATTAATGCTCCCAACTACTTCCCAATGACTCTAATCTTTAATAGGCTATAAATATAAGTTGTTGAGCATTTATGAAGGTTAGAGAATCAATATGAAAACCTTGGTTAAGCATTAATACGAGTTTTACTATCATTTCCATTAATCCTCTGTTTTGAGCTTGTAAAGTGTGTATCTTTGATACCTATTGTTCTTCAACTTGTATTATCCACTCTTGAGAGAGTTTCAATTCATCTATACTCTGTAAACTATAAAAAGAGATGGTGAGGTATCCCTCAAAAGTTTGTAAGGGTGAGGCATCCCTTGAAGTTAAGGCTCAAGCACAAAGGGTAAGGTATCCCAAGGTAAGTTGAGTGCTCTAGTTTGTAAAGGTTATCAAGCACTTGTTGAAGCTTGAAGAGAAAATGAAAAATCTCGAGTTATTGCTTGAGGACTGGACATAGATTACAAGTGGATTAGTGGTTGAACTAGGATAAATCTTGTGTTTGAGTCTTTAAACTTAACTCCTCTACATTCTTGTTTATTTTATATGCTTGCTTGAATACACTCTGTTTTGGTAGGTTCATTTATGAGTGAAAGTGTTCAATATTCTCTATCCATTCATTTCTATCAATCAATAGCTCCAACAAAAATCGATAATCAAGTTTTTGTGAAAGATTTGTGGAAATATTTTATAAACTCAATTCACCCCCTCTTAAGTATTGAGGCCACTTGGTAACAAATGTTACCTGTTTGTTGGCATTGTTCACAATTCTTACAATAACTCTAAGCATCATGAAACCAAGTGGGCCAATACAATCCAGAGTCTAAAATCTTCCTAGCAATGTGTTATGATCCAAAGTGACCACCACATGCAAGAGTATGATAAAAATGTAGAATAGACTGAAACTCATTATTAGGCACACAACGTCTAATCACTTGGTCAATACACAATCTCCATAGATAAGGATCATCCCCCATGCATAATATTTAGACTCATTCTTAAGCTTATCAATTTGATGTTTCTTAAAATAAGTAGGTAACTCAGATGCAACAAAATAATTCACTAAATCAGTATACCAAGGGTTCTTACCTAATAGTTGAAAAAACTGCTCATCTAGGAAGGTCTCTCGGATAGGAAGAGTGTCCATTGCCTGTGGGATCTGCCTTAGATGATCTCCCACTAAGTTTTCGGCTTCATTTTTATCTCTGATCTCAATGTTAAACTTTTGCAAGAGCAACATCCACCGAATGAGTCTAGGCTTCGCCTCGGTCTTCTTAGCAAAAACCTCAAGGCTGCATGATCAGAGAAAACAATAAATTTAGTGCTTAGCAAATAGGAGTGAAATTTATCTAAAGCAAAAATAATTGCTAAAAGATCCTTTTCAGTGGTAGTGTAATTGGCTTGGGCAAAATCCAAAGTACGAGAGACATAAGATATCACATAAGGTTGCTTGCCAACTTATTGTGAAAGGATGGTGCCAACTGCAAAGTTGGAGGTGTCACACATCAGCTCAAAAGGAAGCTCCTAATTTGGTGGCTTAATAATGGGATAAGAGGTCAAGTTCTTCTTCAACTGATTGAATGCCTTCTTGCAATGCTCATCAAATTCGAACTCTACTTTTTTTTGAAGAAGCCTGGACCATGGAAGGGAAATTTTGTTAAAGTCCTTGATGAAATGCCTGTATAACCCTGCATGGTCAAGAAAAGAACGCACTGCTCGAATACAAGTAGGGCAGGGAAAAGAGACAATAACATCGATCTTTCCTCTATCTACTTCAATGCATTTACTAGAAATTACATGCCCTAAGATTATACCTTTTTCTACTATGAAATGACATTTCTCAAATTAAGAACAAGATGTGTCTCAATGCACTTATCAAGCACCCTAGCAAGGTTGTCTAAATAACAAAAGAAGATCCATAAATTGTGAAGTCATTCATAAAAACTTTTATGCAGTGTTATAACAAGTCAGAGAAAATGCTCACTATACATCGTTAAAATATACCTAGGGTATTACAAAGCCGAAAAGACATCCTCCTATAAGCAAATGTTCCAAATGGACAGGTGAAGGTTGTCTTCTCTTAGTCCTCCGAGTCTATGTGAATTTGAAAGTAGCCTAAAAATCTATCTAAGAAGCAATAGTGTGACTTACCAGCCAACCTTTCTAATATCTGATCAATGAAGGGAAAGGGAAAGTAATCTTTCCTAGTGGCTTGGTTGAGCTTTCTATAATCAATATAGACTCTCTAGTTGTTATGTACTTTAGTGGGGATCAACTCATTCTTCTCATTGATGACCATTGACATCCCAGTCTTCTTGGGAACTACTTGCCCCAGACTCACCAACTTGCTATTTGAAATGGGGTAAATGATGCCAATTCATAACAATTTACTCACTTCTTTCTTCACCATATCTAAAATCAGAGGGTTAAGTCATTTTTAGGGTTGCCTCACCAGTTTGGTTTCTTCCTCCAATAAAACTTGATGCATGCATGAGGAAGGGTTAATCCTAGGAATGTCTATAAACGTCCATCCAATGGCTTTCTTGTGTTGCCTCAAGATTTGTAATAATTTATCTTCTTGTTCAGGCTACAAATTCTTTGTTATTATCACTAGTAGCTTCTCACCCGCTTCTAAGAACACATACTTCAAATGTTCAAGTAAAGGATTTAACTCAAGGGTAGGTGGTTGTTTTATTGAAGGTATCATTCTAGTTGAAGAAACAAATTTTTATTATTTAACTGCAACATCACTTGCAATCTGTGTATAATCTTCTAAAACAACATCATCATATCCTATCGAAAAATTCAAAGCATGCAGTATCATCTCCTATATACGCAAAAATCTCATAACATGCGGCACACATACTAGTCTCATCACAAATAGAAACAAAACATCTAGAACATCTAGAAAAAATCAACACTATCCAAAAATCCCACAACTTCAGGAAATTCAGCTAGCACATCAACATACATATCATCAACAAATAAATCAATGACATCTAATTGAAAAACATAATGTGAAACACCCTCCTTAGGGAATTACATTTCAGACTAAAACAATATAAAACTAAACCAAAATCATAATTAATTTTTTTTTATACTATATGAGTTGCAAAATTCCTTTTCGATGATAACATAAACTTAACCGAAATATTAAAAACACAAGCCATAGTGACTGAATAATATACATCTCATATACATACATAACATATAATACTGACAACATAAAACATAAGACTTATATGCCCAAAAACATAGATACAACTACCATATAAAAACTCGATCTAGCCCAAGTTCAAACACCTAAAGAGAAGGGCCCTGCACCTGATTCTCCTCCGGATCCCTAACAGACGTATTCCCTAATTGGGGCATGTCACGGTAGATAGGAGTCCGAGCAGACGACACCACAAAGTCCTCTCTAGAAGTGTTATGATGATCACCCCCAACTCTCTAATAGGCATATAGAACTCCAAATGTACATAAGCATTACAAGAAAATATAGGAACCCCACGGAGAGTCCTACTTAGCGTTAGAGTCGTATCCCTAACATAAACAATATGCTTCGTATCCTAGTGAATGTGCCAGGCATCAAAACCTCCATGAAACTGCATCCTCACAAAAACGATAAGATCCCATCTCGATGCCATCACAAGACTAAGAAGATCACCCCAAACAAAACCCAAGCGATCTCGCCTCATCTCCTTCACAGTCTTTAATAAGTATAAACATATAACAGACAGGACAATATAACAAAGAGGTGAGATCTCTTACATCACATACCAGCATGGCAGCAAAGAAATAGTAGTAACACATAGTTGCATTCAAGTACAGAATCTTCATATAAACAATAAGTATAATCATGATATCAATTAAAAAATTATTTCAACGAATGTATATCATAATAACATGTGTACTGACCATACCACAACAATATGTATACTAAATATGCCACAACAATATGTATACTGACTATGCATATGCACAATGGACCAAACTCCTACTCAATGGAACTAAAACCAACCTCAGAGAGAATGATCAGGGAGACATGCCCATATATCGTCAGCCTCAATAAAGTGCTACAACAAATTTGGTGTATGCAACATGACTTATACAAGACATTCTTCACCAGATCGAGAATAGGAATAGTATCTCGCCGAGATCGTCGGTGTGTTCGTATCGATTGCCATGGCACAGTGGTGCTACCAACTGGCCACCTGTGGAATTCCGTGCCCCGACGCCCCCAAGATCATTCATAGATCATTACTATGTAATTCACACCAACACTGAGGTGTAAATTCATCTCTTGGGCAAATAGCCTCAACAAACACAATGTACACGACTTTCAATGCATGAACAATGACTCAATGCATAGATAATTATCAATAATATAATTTCCACAGAAACAAGCCACCACTAAGCTAAATCATCCACTGACGTGTCTGAGTCCAGTACGTCGGCCCGACAGCGAACTGCCATTTTTCTTAATCGCATAGCACTTTTATTGTGTTTCACAATCGCGTAACACTTTTGATACGTTTTTAAATCACATAAACATTTCCTAATGTTTTCTCAATCACGAAACAATTTTAAATGTTTTCTCAATGACTTAGTTCAAAAATCAACATTTTTGAAACGCATAAGGTTTTATCAATATTTCTTAATCCCGAAAACTTTTATTGATACTAAACTTAAATTTTGAAACTTACCAAGTTTAATATAAAATTTGAACCTTATTTCCAATATTTTCTTACTAAGTCTTCTCTAAGTGATATTTTCTAAACTTCTTCACAAAATCTATGTTATTTGAATTTAATCAAACATTTTAGAACAAAATCTCTTTCTTTTTCCATTGCCTTTACTAAAACATCTCTTAAACAAAATACTTTAAATTTTAAACCATCTTTCAAACTTATTTCAATCTCTTTTATTAAAAACTCTTTTAAATAAAATACTTGAAAATTTCACACTATCTTTCAAACTCATTCTCTATTATCATGGTCAAAAATCCATTCTTTTCAAATGATAAAATTTTTATTCATTTCCTTTTCCATTTAATAAATCCTAAATTTAATTCCTTGTACAATAATCATCTAAGTTCATAATTAATAAAACATTTTTGACTTTAATTACCCAAATTTGGCATGATGGAAGTGAGCCCTAATGGTCATTGGGACCAAAAATCCTTTCCATTTCAACATGATTCATAGAATGCAACATATTTCAATCATCAAATTCCTACCATGACAAGTTCATGCATATTATCAAAGTCATAAAATCACATAAAGCAAAGAAGCACAAATCATTAAAACTCATACAACTAAGTGAATAAATCCTCACATGGATTTTTCACCTACAAACATCAATTTCGTTTCTCACCACCAAGATTGGTTGATGAGGTTAATCTCTCTCTTACCTTAGATGATGCTCAAGAACTCCTTGAATGCCTTCTTGAAGCAAACTTATACCACCAAGTTGTTCTTAAAACAAAACAAACATACAAATATTAACATCTAGGGCTTGAAACAAGATGACCATAGATCAAGATATCATCTAGAACTTGAAAATGAAACAAGAAGTAAAGATTCAAGAACTTCACCTAAAAACCCTCTAACTTGAGCTTGGAAAAAGTAGGTGAAGATGAATGAATTTGAAAAAGTTCACAACATGGAAATGTCATCAAATGATGAGTAGATTCAAGATATGGGGTTGGATTGAATTAGACAAGAGTGGAGAGTATTTTTGTGGGCATTGGTCGAAACTAGCAAGGAGAGAAAAATGAGAGAGTTATTGATTTTTGCTTCTTGAAAAGATGATAAGATAAACACAAAGAGAAGCTAGGTAACCAATTTGCCTTCTTCAAGCTTGCTCTAGAATCATCCTTGGCCATGAGTCACCTAGGGTGATATCAGAGTGGTGTAGCGGAAGCGTAGTGGATTCTTCAAAAGTTGAAAACATTTTTTTCAAGGGGAAAAAGTTAAAGACAGTAATGGAAATCTTGGAAAATTTCTAAATCGTAGGATTTCTCATCTAGCTTATCAGAAAGAATTAAGCATTTGTATGGATTGATGCATACAAGGAGAATTTTTTTTAGGTATTGAAATATGTTTGAGTACTTCTATGGTATTAGTTTTGTCTAACCTCAGTGAACCATTAGAGGTGTACTGTGATATGTTATATCGGAGTTCAAGATATGTGCATATGCAGAATAGAAGAGTTGTGGGGTATGATTTTAGGAAATTGAAGTTATATGAGAAAAACTATTCTAAGCATGAATGGAAGTTGGTAGCCGCTGTGTTTATATTAGAAGTATGGAATGACGTAAGTAAAGATGTAATATGGGAACTGGAGGAAAAGATGAAAGAATAATATTCATATTTATTCTGAGGATGTGAAATCAGGTTTATCAAGTTTCGAGGACGAAACTTCTTTTTAGAGGGGGAGTATTGTAACACCCCGAAAATTCGTATTTTATTTATTTCGGACTATTCTTAATTATTTTGAGTAATTCGACTCGACTTCTGTGGATTTTATAATTTTTGTGATTTTTAGGAATTTTTGGGAGTTTTTACGTTTTTTTATTTTAATATTATTTTGAGGCTATATACGAGCCTTTGTATTTTATTTCTTTTTGAAAATCCTTAATGATTTTTAACAATCTAACTTGATTTTCATACTTTTTCTAATATTTGTGATTTTTGTAGATGATTATAAATTTTTATATTTCTCTGATTGTTTTTGAGCTGTTTGTGGGCCCAGGTGGCCTTACGTGGGCCCAGGTGGGTCCCGCAAAGTGAAAATTTTTCTACGCATAGAAAAATTTGTACTGTTGATACAGAGACAGGGGATCTTACTAAACCTGAATCCGAAAATAATTTTTGAAATTTTCTTTTACTGTGTTTTGTACTGTATTTAATTATTGGACGATAAAAATATAGTAAAAATATTATTCATAGGGTTATAGCACATATAAAAATAGATATTATACTGCTTAAGTCAACATTGGTGGTTTGGATACCCACCATTGATTTAATCAATGGTGGAGATTTGATCTTGATTTAATCAACGGTTGAGAAACAAACTTAATAAAGAAGCTTTGGATGATCACCATTGATTTAATCAATGGTGTGAGAATAAACTTAGTTAGGAAGCTTTGGATGTTCACCATTGATCTAATCAATGGTGGAGATTTAATCTAGATAAACTTAATAAGGAAGGCTTTGATATCAACCATCGATTTAATCAACGGTGTAGATTTGGTCTTATAAAGTGGCAAAGACCATTTATGACCGTTGGATGTGGATTTAATCTACGGTGAAGATTTGGTCTTAAAAAGTGACAAAGACCATTTATGACCATTGGATGAAGAATTAATCAAGGGTGAAGATTTGGTCTTATAAAGTAGCAAGGACCATTTATGACCATTGGATGTAAAGTTTGAAGGAGTAATCTTGACCCTTCATTTTGGAAACACATCTAATGGCTAGAATTTAAAGGAGAAAGATCCAATGGCCTAGATTAAGTCTTCTAACTTAAAGTCTACCTTAATCCTAACCATTGAATTAATCAATGGCTTAGAATGCTTCAAATAATGGCTTGGACTTTCAAGATTGAATCTTAACCATTGATTTAATCTATGGTTGAAATTTGGTCTTATATAATTGCTTGGACTTCAATTGTGACCCTTGGATGGCAACATGGAAGGAGAGATCTTGACCATCCATTTAGTAGCTTTATCTAAATGGCTAAGATTAAAGAAGGAAGAAGATCCAATGGTCCAAGTTTGTTACTATCACTTGGAAAATTTCTCAATAATTTAGTACCAATTATTTGCTCAAATAATTCACTCTTTTCTCTCTTCACTCTACGACAATGCATAGGAGGAAGGGGGCCAAAATTCATTTCATGCATTTCTATCTTACTTTATCATCTTTTCTATCATCTTTCTCAAGAAACAAAAACAAGACAACTCTTCCATTTTCTCTCCAAGCTTGGTTCGGCCATGACACCCAAATGTACCTTCCATCACTCTTTAATTTCAACCAATCATATTTCTTGAATCCTTACCTTATTCTAAGCAACTTTCATGTTGGAGACTTTCTCTAAATCATTTATTTTCAAGGACTTTCTTCAAGAGCAAAGTTATAGGGTATTTGAGGTGAAGTGTAAGGAAACTTCATTTCTTCTCTTCTTTTTCATGTTCTAAGCCATGTTTGATCCATGGTTTATCTTGTTCAAGCTTGATTTACTAATAAA
This sequence comes from Ormosia emarginata, assembly GCA_029884605.1. Lineage (NCBI taxonomy): Eukaryota > Viridiplantae > Streptophyta > Magnoliopsida > Fabales > Fabaceae > Ormosia > Ormosia emarginata. The sequence goes on along the minus strand of JAQQTP010000074.1, from coordinate 15,043,342 downwards.
TATATGTTTTGTTTTGTATTTGAGAAGCCCTTGGTGGTGAAGGACTTGGAAAAAGAAGCAAAACAAAGAGCTTTTGAGGATCTTCAAGAGGTAAGAGGGAGATTCATCTCACCAACCAAGCATGGTGGTGAGAGATGGTCTTATATTTGATGGATGGTGAATCCATGTGAGGATTCATATCCATGGTCATGTAATTATTTGTGGGTGTTTATGTGCTTTGATTATGCTTGATATGCTTTGCATGATTTTATGGCTTATATGGTATGCTTATAGCATGCATAATGATAATATGGTATGCTTATAATATGCATGATGAGAATATGTTGAAATTATGTATATATATATCATGATGTGATGATGAAAAGAAAATCAATTTTTGGCTCCAATGGCCAAAGTGGAGTGATCACGGTTTTGACACTCATAATTTGAGTTTATGTTGAAATTTTCAAGAACAAGAGAATTAATTTTTTATCCCTAGAACATAGTGAATTTTGGCCAAGACACTTCAAGATAGGTGTTCACAAATTAATATTTTCAATAATGATGAAAATGGATGTTTAGAAAAACAAGGAAAATAAACAAAGGGTTTATTTTTCAAAGAGTACATGAACACAGTTTTAGAAGAATTTTTATTAATTTATTTTGTGTAAAAACAAGAATGGAATTTAATGGAACTCAAGGACATTTATGAATAAAGCATTGAGTTGATGATTTTAAGGATTTGTAAAGAAAGTGAAAAAGGATTTGTAAAGAAAGTGAAAAATGGATTTGCAAAGAAAGTGAAAAATGAAAATGAACAAATGATTTGATTTCAAAGACCAAGTGCTCATGGATTTTGTAAAGGATTTTTAATGGTTTTGTTTGTGTAAAACCATATCAACTGAGAAGGAAAAATGTTTTGATGGTTTCAATAGTCATGCCCATGTTTTTTTTAAAGGCTTGTAAATGCCTTGATTTTATGGAAGATTTGTATTGCCTTGATTTTGATGAAACAAAGTGATTTTCCAAGTGGAAATGTAATTGATTTGATATTTTCTAACGTGTAACTCATCCTTTGGGTTTTGGAGAGCGTTAGTAATTTTTAAAGTTAGAAACATTGTTTTAATTCAATGGAATTGTGAATTTGTGGAATATATTGTGAAAAGGATTTTTTTGAGTAAGAAAATGTGGTAAATAATGTGAGAGGTCATATTATTTTGAGAAAAGAATTTCTTAAAGGAGAAATATGAAAAATGATGTTGAAAATGATATTGATTTATTTGATAGTCCAAAATAATGTTTGGAATATTGAGGAATATTTTACGTGATTGTAAAAATATTGAAAAGTGTTTTACGTATCTTAAAATATGATTTTTAAGCTACGCGATTTGAAAAATGTTTAAATATTTCTACACGATTTGGAAAGCATTTAAATATTTTACGCGACTGAAATATTGTTGAAAAATCACTACGTGATTAAATAATGAGGGAATATTTTTACGTGATTTCAAAAATGATGGAAAATGGTTTATGCGACTTAAAAGAATGATTTTTAAGTTACGCGATTGTGAAAATAGTAGAAAATCGCTACGCAATGTAACACCCAAAAGACTCGAACTTGGGCTCTGATACCAACCAATGTAACACCCTCTTTAAGGAATTGCATTTCAGGCTAAAACATTATAAAACTAAACCCAAATCACAATAAATTTATTTTTATACTATACGAGTTATAAAATTCCTTTTTGCGGATAACATAAAAATATTAAAAACACAAGGCATAATGACTGAATAATATACATCTCATATATATACATAACATAGAGTACTGACAACATAAAACATAAGACTTACCTACCCAAAAACATAGGTACAACTACCATATAAAAATTCGATCTGGCCCAAGTTCAAACACCTGAAGAGAAGGGTCCTATACCTGATCGTCCTCTGGATCTCCAACAGACATATTCTCCAATTGGCGCATGTCACGGTGGACAGGAGTCCGAGCAGACGACACTACAAAGTCCTCTCTAGAAGTGCTATGAGGATCACCCCACAACTCTCTAATAGGCATATAGAACTCCAAATGTACATAACAATACAAGAAAACATAAGAACCCCACGGCGGGTCCTACTCAGTGTTAGGGTCATATCTCCAACATAAACAATACACTTCGTATCCAAGTGAATATGCCAAACATCAGTACCTCCGTGAATATAAACCCTCATGAAAATTAGAAGATCCTGTCTCGATGCCATCACAAGACTCAGAAGATCACCCTAAACAAAACCTAGGTGATCCCACCTCGTCTCCTTCACAGTCTTTAACAAGTATAAACATAGAACAGACAGGACAATATAACAAAGTGGTGAGATCCCCTACATTACATACCAGCATGGTAGCAAAGAAACAGTAATAACACATAGTGTCATTCAAGTGCAAAATCATCACAAAAACAACAGGTATAATCATGATATCAATTATTAGATAATTTCAATGAACGTATATCACAATAACATGTTTATTGACTATGCCACAACAATATGTGTACTAACTATGCCAAAACAATATGTATACTGACTATGCATATGCACAATGGACCAAACCCCTTCTCCATGGAGCTAAAACCAACCGTGGAGAGAATGATCAGGGAGACATGCCCGTATATCGTCAGTCTCAATAAAGTGCTACAATAAATTTGGTGTATGCATCAAGGCTTATACAGGACATTCTTCACCAGATCGAGAATAGGAATAGTATCTCGTCGAGATCCTCGGTGTGTTTGTATCGGTTGCCAGGCATAGTGATGCTACCAACTGGCCACTTGTGGAATTCCGTGCCCCGACACCCCCAAGATCTTTCATAGATCTTCACTGTAACACCCTCCTTAGGACATCACATTTCTAACTCCCAACTCATAATTTGTAAAGAAGTTCATAAACAAGGTTTGAGTTATAAAAGGTGGGTTTTAAAATTTCTTTTCATCAAAGACGGAAACATAAACTTACTGAGATCCATAAATATTACTAAAAATATATTTAATATATAATATTGACACTAATTAATATTTAACAATTTAAAGAGAAATATAAAACAAACAGAAAACTCTATCTTTTTAACAGTAGCAAACCCTATGACGGGTCCTACTTAATAGCACGGTAAAACACTAACGAGAAAATTTAACATACTTATTTCTTCTTGTATCCATCTTGATGCATCAAACATCTATTCCTTGTCAACCCTTCACACTATCAAATCTGGAATGGTCATTCTCTGATGTTGTCTCCGATCTCAGAATATTTGTCACCCGTTATGTCTAAGACAACTCGTTCCTTCTACTATATAATTTTTACAACACAAACACAGCAAAACAATATAACAAAGAGGTGAGATCACCTACGCCAATACCAACATGGTAGCACAGAGATAACACAAACAACATATCATACAGGTATATCATACCAGAATTTCAATAATGCACTCAACATTAATCAACTATCATCATCATGCCAATAACATTATTATCATCACACAGTAATCATAATAATGCCATCAACATGATTATCATCATCATCATCCTATATTCCTCAATTATTATATCATGCAGATATAGATACTCAAATTTATGCATATGTTATGCATGTAGACTCAATGTCCTACTCCATGGAGGTTTTCACAATTTCGAGAAGAATGCTTTATTAATTGTCAGCCTTAGCCCAAAGACAATCTTCCAGATTAGCCCACAGACAATGCCCAGCCTTAGCCCACAGATAAATGTCCAGCTTTTGAAAAGAATCGTATTCTTGTCGAGTATCGTCAATGCATTGCAACGGACTGCATCGCCAAGTGGCATATGGTCCAGCCGTAGCCCACAGACAGATATTCACTGGTCGACCGCCGCGCCTTGACGCACCCCAAGATCCATCATAGACCTCACTATCAATTCACATTCCCTCTTCAACCACAAGGGTCCCAATAGCATCAGCTATCAATTTTTGTTCAATTCAAAATCATCATATGCCTCAATGCATATCTTTTCAATGCATGTTCAATGCACCAATGCCAATCACAGGCAAAATTCCTCATTTCCAATGCATGTTCAATGCACCAATGCCAATCATAGGCAAAATTCACACTTTCATATTCAAGGTCCACACATTGGCCCATTCTCAGTTTTAAATTCATTATCTCATAATCAGGGTCCACACACTGGCCCAACAGTAATCATACTTTATTTTCAACAACGAAATCATATTATCGCGTTTTATAGTCACAAAACACTTTCGTCGTGTTTTCACAATTACGCAATATTTTTGTTATATTTTCACAATTCCGCAACACTTCTGTTGCATTTTCAAATTACGTATTGATTTTTTAACGTTTTCTCAATCACGTAAAAATATTTCATCACTTTTCAATCACGTAGTGATTTTTCAACAATATTTCAATCGCGTAAAATATTTAAACATTTTTCAAATCGTGTAGAAATATTTAAACGTATTTCAAATCACGTAGCTTAAAAATCACGTTTTTAAGTTACGTAAATCATTTTTCACCATAATTCTATTACAAAAAATATTTTTCAACCTTCAAAAATTTCATTTCAACCCTTCTCAAAATAATATGACTACTCATATTATTTTCCACATTTTCTTACTCAAGAAAAATCCTTTTCACAATATATTCCACAAATTCACAATTCCATTGAATTAAATCAATGTTTCTAACTTTAAAAATTTCTAACGCTCTCCAAAACCTAAAGGATGAGTTACACGTTAGAAAATATCAAATCACTATTATATTCTTCATTTTTCTCAAATCAATTCTAAAATCAATTCTCTTCAAAATAAATTGAGGTTCAAACACTTTCAACTTCTCTTTTCCATTCATATACAAAAATTTCATTTTCTCAAGTGATAAAACACTCTAATTCCCTTTCCGAATTCCTTATACTAAGTCAATTATATTTCCATTTTGTTTCCATAAAATCAAGGCATTACAAGCCTTCAAAAATATGGACATGACTATTGAAATCATCAAAACATTTTTCCTTCTAAGTCAATATGGTTTTACACAAACAAAACTATTAAAAATCCTTCACAAAAATCGTGAGCACTTGGTCTTTGAAATCAAATCATTTGTTCATTTTTCATTTTCACTTTCTTTGTAAATCCATTTTCACTTTCTTTGCAAATCCTTAAAATCAACATTGCCCATGTTTAGTAAAATGCTTAGAAACTTTTTACACAAAATAAATCAATAAAAATCCTTCTCAAAACTATGAACAATACTTCTTGAAAAACAAACCCTTTGTTTATTTTCCTTGCTTTTCTAATCATCCAATTTTATCATTCATGAAAATATTAATTTGTGAACACCTATTTTGAGGTGTCTTGGCCGAAATTCCTCTTGGTCTTTGGAACCAAAAATCAATTTCCTTTCCATCATCAAATCATGACATACAAATACATATTCAACATATATATCACAAGCATGCCATAATCAAAGCAATAAATCATGCAAATCATACCAAGCATAGGCAAATAATCAAAGCACATCAACACCCACAAATTATTACATGACCATGGATATGAATCCTCACATGGATTCACCATCCATCAAATACACAAACCATCTCTCACCACCATACTTGGTTGGTGAGATGAATCTCCCTCTTACCTCTTGAAGATCCTCAAAAGCTCTTTGTTTTCCTTCTTTTTCCAAGTCCTTCACCACCAAGGGCTTCTCAAATACAAAACAAAACATATATTTATTAGTAAATCAAGCTTTAACAAGATAAACCATGGATCAAACATGGCTTAGAACCTTGAAAATCAAAAGAAAAGCGAAGATTAATAAACTTCACCAATAAAGCTTCAATCTTTAGCTTGAAGAACAAGTTTGAAGATGAATGATTTAGAGAAAGTCTCCAACAAAAAAGTTGCTTAGAATATCATGTAGATTCAAGATCTATGGTTGGATGAAATTAAAAGAGATTGGATGGTGATTTTAGGTGGTATGGCCGAAATTCTTCTTGAAGAACAAGGTTGGAGTTTTTGATTTTTTTGTGAAAGAAAGCTTCTTAGACTTGGTTAAGATAAAGAATAAAGTGAAAACACTTAGTTTTCCTTTCACCAATTTCGTAGAGCTCTATGGAAAAAATCCCTAAAAATCATAAACAAATCTTAAAATCAATAACAAGTAAAAGAATAGGTAAACCATGGTTCAAGCATGGCTTAGAAAATCAAAACTAAAAGATTGGGTGAAGAAATATGAACTTTACCCTTTTTGATAGAAACTTGAAGCTTGGATTTGAAGCTCAAAATGAATGATTTGGTGAAAACTCATAAGTAGAGATGTTTTTAGAATAAGGTAAGGATTCAAGAAATAAGGTTGGATAAAATTTTTGAGTGATGGAGGGTAGATTTGAGGGTCATGGCCGTGAGCTAGCTTGGAGGAGAAGGAGAGAAATTTTTCTAAGAGCTTGCTTGAAGGAAATGATCAAGAATGATCAATAAGTGACCAAGACAAGTAATAATGGTCTTCAACTTTGCTTTAGCTCCTAAACAAACACAAAAACCGTCCCTCCCTCTTCATGCATTCTCCTTGAGTGCAAAATGATCAATAATGATGCATAATTGACCAAGACCACTAATAATGGTCTTCAAACTTTCCTTTAACTCCTAAAACAAGCACAAAACCGTCCCCCCTCCATGCATTATGCATTCATAAAGTTGTCATCTTTTCTAGCCACCATTTAGAGCCATTTAAGCCATTGATTAGATCAATGGTTAGGATTTAGGTAGACTTTTGATTAAAAGACTTAATCTAGGCCATTAGATCTTTCTCCTTAAAATTCTAGCCATTAGATCCATCTCCAAGAATGAAGGGTCAAGATTACTCCTTCTTACTTTCAATCCAAGGGTCATAATTAGTCATAGCCATTTTAGAAGACCAAATCTCCACCATTGATTAAATCCACATCCAATGGTCATAAATGATCCATCTCCACCGTTAATTTAATCCGAATCCAACGATCACAAATGGTCCTAGCCACTTTATAAGATCAAATCTCTACCTTTGATTAATTTTTCATCCAATGGTTATAAATGTTCATAGCCATTTTATTAGACCGATTCTACACCGTTGATTAAATCAACGGTTGATATCAAAGTCTTCAATATTAGACTTGCTTCCTATTGGTCTGTCAAAAGAATTAAACTTGTTTCCTATTGGTCCGTCAAAAGTTGTCATAACCACTATTGTTGACTTAAGCAGTATAATTTCTATTTTTATCTGCTATAACCCCACGAAAGAATACATTTACTATATTTTTATCGCCCGATAATTAAATACAGTACAAAATACAGTACAATAAAATTTTCTAAAACTATTTTCAGATTCAGGTTTAGTAAGATCCCCTGTCTCCGTCTCAACAGTACAAATTTTTCTATGCGTAGAAAAATTTTCACTTTGCGGGACCCACCTGAGCTCACGTAAGGCCACTTGGGCCCATAAACAACCCAAAACCAATTAGAGAAATATAAAAATTTATAATCATCCACAAAAATGACAAATATTAGAAAATGTATGAAAATCAAATCAGATTGTTAAAAATAATGAACAATCAAGAGAAACAAATACATAAAGATTTTCCCCCGGCCCGAAAATTATTATTTTTCTGACACAGAGTAAATCATTCAAAACGATCAAAAGTACTGACGGAACACTCAAAATAATTTTACAGTACACAGAAATCACTAAATAGTAGAATTCTGTTAATTGTCAAAATTACTGTCAAATATTTAGAAAATTTTGGGTGTTACATTCACTACACAATTCGTACCAGCACTGAAGTGTAAGTTCATCTCCTAGGCAAATAGCCTCAACAAACACAATCGACATGACTTTCAATGCATGATCAATGGCTCAATGCATAGATAATTATCAATAATATAATTTCCATAGAGGCAGGCCACCACTTGGCTAAATCATCCACAGTCGTCTCCGGGTCCAGTATGTCAGCCTGATAGCCAACTGTTGTTTTTTTCAATCGCGTAACACTTTTATCGCATTTTCACAATCGCGTAACACTTTTGATATGTTTTTAAATCACATAAACATTTCCCAACGTTCTCTCAATCGAGTAACAATTTTTAAATGTTTTCTCAATTGCGTAGTTCAAAAATCAACATTTTTGAAACGCGTAAGATTTTATTAATATTTTTCAATTCCGAAAACATTTATTGACATTCTAAACTTAATTTTTGAAACTTTCCAAGTTTAATATAAAATTCGAACCTTATTTCCAATATTTTCTTATTAAGTCTTGTCTAAGTGATATTTTCTAACCTTCTTCACAAAATCTATGTTATTTGAATTTAATCAAACATTGTAGAACAAAATCTCTTTCTTTTACCATTGCCTTTACTAAAACATCTCTTAAATAAAATACTTTAAATTTTAAACCATCTTTCAAACTTATTTCAACCTCTTTTATTAAAAACTCTTTTAAATAAAATACTTTAAAATTTCACACTATCTTTCAAACTCATTCTCTATTATCATGGCCGAAAATCCATTCTTTTCAAATGATAAAATTTATGTTCATTTCCTTTTCCATGTTATAAATCCTTAATTTAATTCCTTGCCACTTAATCATCTAAGTTCAAAATTAACAAAACATGTTTTACTTAGATTACCCAATTTGGGCATGATAGCCGCGAGCCCGAATGGTCATTGGGACCAAAAACCCTTTCCATTTCAAGATGATTCATAGCATGCAACATATTTCAATCATCAAATTCCTACCATGACAGGTACATGCATATTATCAAAGCCATAAAATCACATAAAACAAACAAGCACAAAACATTAAATATCATATAACCAAGTGAATAAATCATGACATGGATTTTTCACCTACAAACATCAATTTCGTTTCTCACCACCAAGATTGGTTGATGAGGTTAATCTCCTTCTTACCTTAGATGATGCTGAAGAACTCCTTGAATGCCTTCTTGAAGCAAATTTTTACCACCAAGTTGTTCTTAAAACAAAACAAACATATAAATATTAATATCTAAGGCTTGAAACAAGATGACCATAGATCAAGATATGGTCTAGAACTTGAAAATGAAACAAGAAGTAAAGATTCAAGAACTTCACCTGAAAATCCTCAAACATGAACTTGGAAAAAATGGATGAAGATGGATGATTTTGAAAAAGTTCACAACATGGAAGTGTCTTCAAATGATGACTAGATTCAAGATATAAGGTTGGATTGAATTAAACAAGAGTGGAGAGTATTTTTGTTGGTGTAGGCCAAAACTAGCAAGGAGAGAAAAATCAAAGAGTTTTTTATTTTTGCTTCTTGAAAAGATGATAAGTTAAATACAAAGAGAAGCTTAGTAACCAATTTGCCTTCTTCAAGCTTGCTCTAGAATCATCCTTGGCCGTGAGTCACCTAGGGTGAGTCACAAAATGTGAGTGACATGGGTGTGAGTCACATAAGGGTTGCAAGGTGTCCATGCTTCTCCATTAAGCTTCCTTCCCATTGGTTCTAGGATATGAGTCATGGCCATAATATTTGACTTCCACCAAACTTAGCTTATAAGTTTGCTCTCTATTGGTGCACAAAGATGAGTCATGGTCACAATATTTGGCTTTCCTTCTAATCGGTCCAACCATAAAGCTTTGCATTTAAGAGCTTGGTGACTAGGTTCATGACTGAGCTCATGACTAATCACCTAGCTAAATATTTACAAGAAGATATTAATCGGTAGTTATTAACTAATGGACAAAAGCTACTGCCAGTAATACTAGTTGTTATTGTCCAATGGATAATGGAATGCACCTTGATTTCATTTGTGAATAAAATCTCAGAAAAAGAAAAAAATCAAAAACTATTTCCAATTTCGGGTATAGTAAGCTCCCCCGGCCCTACATTAACAGTCTAAACTTTTCTAGCACCGAATTTTTTTTATTTTTTCGGCCCCGTTTCATACACACAGAAAGTCCAAAAATAATAATAAAATAATCAAAATAAATCAAACAATTCACAAAAATCACAACAATCATAAAAATCACATATAACTGAGAAATAAGAAATTTCGAGGTGTTACAACTTTCTCCCTCTAAAAAGAATTTCATCCCTGAAATTATCTTACCTTAGACTTCTGTTTTTGGTTGAGTATAGTCTCTGGTAATGTGTCCGGGCTTCCCACACTTGAAACAAATTATTCCCTTGAATGTACACTCATTTGTTAAGTGACCCCTTCCATACTTCATACATTTTAGTAAAGATGTCACGATCTGACTAGATCCACTGCCCCCAGTACTTCCCCCATATGTTTGTTGTTGTTGATGATTTCCAGGTGGTTGTGAATACGGTTCCTGCTGGAATCGGTTGTTATTGCCATTACTCCCCCTTTGGAACTAAGATGGTCCAAAGTTACGGGATCTCGTATTTCGAGATTGATCCAACACCTCGATTCGGTGGCACTTATCCAACAAAGCTGGGAACTGCTCTATCCCTAAAGGTAGCACCACTTGCTTCAAATCATGCCTCAAACCTTCTTCAAATTTTTGACACTTCCATTCCACATCAGGTTGTAGTTGAAAATACCTTGAGAATTTTGAGAAGCTTTCAAACCTAGCAGCATATTCACTAACTGACATTCCCCTTTGTTTTAGACCAATGAACTCCATCTCCTTCGCATGCCTCATACTGGCTAGAAAATTCTTCTCCAGATATTTGTTCCGAAAGACCTCCACGTGATCATCCTTCCTTCACCTTCTAACAACTATTGAGTTCTTGCCCACTAGTCTTCACCATCACCAACAAGAATGAAAGAGCATAGGTTACCATCCTTTCATTTGTGCATCCCATTCCTCTAAAGACTTTTTCCAACTCCTTGATCCAAAGATTTGCTTTCTCTGGATCAAATTCTCCTTTAAACTGTGGTAGATTGTTGCAACAAAACTCTGACAAATTCTGAGCCTCGACTGTCACTTCTTGCTGTTGAGCAGCCCTTTAATTCTGTTGTACTATCACGTCAGCCATCCTCTGCATTGCTTCTGCAGCTGTAACCATACTTTCATTGTCACGTTTAGTGTCCACACATACACCTCTATCATCAGCCATTGCTTTTTTTCAAACTCAGATTAATCCAAATACAATGAAATCAAATGTAACTCTTTCAAACAATATTGTCTCTTTTTTGAAACCAAACACAGAGAATACATAACATAACAAGACAGATCTAACTGCAAACCCAAAAGACTCGAACTTGGGCTCTGATACCAACCAATGTAACACCCTCTTTAAGGAATTGCATTTCAGGCTAAAACATTATAAAACTAAACCCAAATCACAATAAATTTATTTTTATACTATACGAGTTATAAAATTCCTTTTTGCGGATAACATAAAAATATTAAAAACACAAGGCATATTGACTGAATAATATACATCTCATATATATACATAACATAGAGTACTGACAACATAAAACATAAGACTTACCTACCCAAAAACATAGGTACAACTACCATATAAAAATTCGATCTGGCCCAAGTTCAAACACCTGAAGAGAAGGGTCCTATACCTGATCGTCCTCTGGATCTCCAACAGACATATTCTCCAATTGGCGCATGTCACGGTGGACAGGAGTCCGAGCAGACGACACTACAAAGTCCTCTCTAGAAGTGCTATGAGGATCACCCTACAACTCTCTAATAGGCATATAGAACTCCAAATGTACATAACAATACAAGAAAACATAAGAACCCCACGGCGGGTCCTACTCAGTGTTAGGGTCATATCCCCAACATAAACAATACACTTCGTATCCAAGTGAATATGCCAAACATCAGAACCTCTGTGAATATAAACCCTAATGAATATGAGAAGATCCTGTCTCGATGCTATCACAAGACTCAGAAGATCACCCTAAACAAAACCTAGGTGATCCCACCTCGTCTCCTTCACAGTCTTTAACAAGTATAAACATAGAACAGACATGACAATATTACAAAGATATGAGATTCCCTACATCACATACCAGTATGGTAGCAAAGAAATAATAATAACACAGTGTCATTCAAGTACAAAATCATCACAAAAACAACAAGTATAATCATGATATCAATTAATAGATAATTTCAATGAACGTATATCACAATAACATGTGTACTGACTATACCATATCAATATGTATACTAACTATGCCACAACAATATGTAAACTGACTATGCATATGCATAATAGACCAAAACCCTACTCCATGGAGCTAAAACCAACCTCGGAGAGAATGATCATGGAGACATGCCCGTATATCGTTAGCCTCAATAAAGTGCTACAACAAATTTGGCGTACACATTATGGCTTAGACAAGACATTCTACACCAAATTGGAAATAAGAATAGTGTCTCATCGAGATCATCTGTGCATTTGCATCGGTTGTCATGACACAATGGTGCTACCAACTGGCCACCTATGGAATTCCGTGCCTCGATGCCCCCAAGATCTTTCATAGATCTTCACTATGTAATTCGCACCAGCACTGAGGTGTAAGTTCATCTCCTAGGCAAACAGCCTCTACAAACACAGTCTGCACGAATTTCGATGCATGATCAATGGCTTAATGCATAGATAATTATCAATAACATAATTTCCACTTAAATAAGCCACCATTAGGCTAAATTATCCACTAACGTCTCCGGGTTTAGTATGTCGGCCCGACAGCCAACTGCTATTTTTTCTCAATCGCATAGCACTTTTATCGCATTTTCACAATCACGTAACACTTTTGAGACATTTTTAAATCACGTAAATATTTTCCAACGTTTTCTTAATCCTGTAACAAGTTTTAAACGTTTTCTCAATTGTGTAGTTCAAAAATCAACATTTTTGAAACGTAAGGTTTTATTAATATTTCTCAATCCTGAAAACATTTATTGACATTCTAAACTTAATTTTTGAAACTTTCCAAGTTTAATATAAAATTTGAACCTTATTTTCAATATTTTCTTACTAAGTCTTCTCTAAGTGATATTTTCTAACCTTCTTCACAAAATCTATGTTATTTGAATTTAATCAAACATTTTAGAACAAAATCTCTTTCTTTTTCCATTGCCTTTACTAAAACATCTCTTAAATGAAATACTTTAAATTTTAAACCATCTTTCAAACTTATTTCAATCTGTTTTATTAAAAACTCTTTTAAATAAAATATTTTAAAATTTCACACTAACTTTCAAACTCATTCTCTATTATCATGGCCGAAAATCCATTCTTTTCAAATGATAAAATTTTTGTTCATTTCCTTTTCTATTTTACAAATCCTTAATTTAATTCCTTGTCACTTAATCATCTAAGTTCATAATTAATATAACATTTTTGACTTGGATTACCCAATTTGGGCATGATGGCCATGAGCCCTAATGGTCATTGGGACCAAAAATCCTTTCCATTTCAACATGATTCATAGTATGTAACATATTTCAATCATCAAATTCCTACCATGACAAGTTCATACATATTATCAAAGCCATAAAATCGCATAAAGCAAATAAACACAAATCATTAAAAATCATACAACCAAGTGAATAAATCATCACATGGATTTTTCACCTATAAACATCAATTTCGTTTCTCACCACCAAGATTGGTTGATTAGGTTAATTGATAATCACATATTTTACTCATTAAGAAACCCTTATGTATAATCATTTACACTCTCCATATTCTTAATTGATTGAGTTTGGTATGATTTTGTGAGTTTGAGCTCAAATTGGTCCTAATTGAATATTTTCAGCATTATTGGGATTTGATACTATTTCTGTATTTTGGCCATAACTTGAGTTCCTGATATCTGATAATCATGAATTTTACCTTGTAGGAAAGCTAGGAGGAAGCTCTACAACTTTGATGAAGAGCTCGAAGTCCAATACAGATGTCTAAGGGACCTAAGTTTACATGGAAGTCAGAATACGGGTTCTGTCACTAGAATCCGAACGGTGTGCACTCATAAAATCATATCTCAAGCTGTAATAATGGAGATGGGCTGAAATTTGGATAGTTGATAGTTAAGACCCAAATAAACAACTTTTATGGAGAACACTTTTTGAAAAAATGAAGTCTAATGGGTCAGTTTGAGCTTGCAAGTCGGAACAGAGGTGCTGAAGTTGGGTTTGAGCAACCTGTGGTATTTGGGCCATATCTTGGGCTGTAGGAAGGAAAATTGGATGATCCAGATATGCATGTTATAGCCAAGACAAAGATCTACAACTTTCATGAGGAGTACTTTTCATGAATCTGAAGTATAGTTGGTCGTTTTTGGCTTCCAAGTCAGGTGCGAAATTTTCGTCCTCAACCACTCCTCTCACCAACCCACTCAACCACTCCTCTCACCAACCCATTCATCCACCCACTCCCCTTTGTCATTTTGTTACCCTAGACTTCTATAAAAGGGCACCATTGGTTATCATGAACAACAAGTGGTATTCTCCTTCATTTCTCTCATAGTTTCTTCTTGTTTCTTCATAGTTTCTCATAACTTTTGTATATTTTGATGCTCCCCTTCATGGTAATGGAGGGCTAAGCTACTTTCGGTCAATTTGGGACTCTTGAAGAGATTGTGGTTTGGATTCTTGAGACCTTGGTTATGTAATGTATTTGATTTATATTTGAATTCCTCTTCTCTTCTTCTTCTTCTTCTTCTTCTTAATCTTGAATGCGTGAATGGTGATTCTGTTTATGTTTGATCTGATTTGATCTTGATTTAAGATTAAAATTTGTGATGAAACTTAGAACTGATTGATCTAAACTAATCACATGACTGAAGATTGAGATTTGTGATGAAGCTTGGAACTGATTGATCTAAACTAATCACGTAATTGAAGAGGTTAGGTTACTGATTGGTGCCTAGGTTAATTGAATTCGGTGCTTAAATTGACATATATCTACATGAATGGTGCGATTGCAGATTTGTGTTTATCACTTGTCAATTGAATTCTGGACGATTGTGTAGTGTGAATTCTGGATCTAATGCTGAGATCTCGGTTAGATCCAAGTTAACCATTCAAATGTGCTTTAAGTCTTTGTTGAAAGGTTTATGATTGAATCCACCCAATCTCGGATAGATTTCTGAATTGACTGTTCTTCTCATTGTTATTTCTCTTTAAATCTTGTCACTGTGATCCTTGAACCATCAAAACCCCCTTTTTTCTAACTTAACTTAATTTGATCAAATTACATTTACGATCCTTGAGGAGACGATCCAGTGTTGTTCATTATACTACAAGCTTAGGTAATAACTTCGGTTATAATTTTGACTGAGTTCGACGCTCGTCAAAATTTTGGCACCGTTGCCGTGGAACAGTAAGTGTAATCTTTTCATTTTAAGTGTTTTTACTAACTTTTGCTTTTTATTAACTTTTCTAACATTTTTATCCATTGTCTAGTGTATTTTGCTTATTTATTTGTTTTGTGTGATGCATGACTAGGTTCGAGCCTGATAACTTGGTTGACTTTGATCCTGAGATTGATAGAACCTTACATAGGTTGATTAGAGCTCGTAGGCTAAGTGCAAGAATTGCTTCTGAATTTGATCTTAATATTGGGAGTAAACTTGAGATCTTGAATAATTCTGAAACCATGACTGATAACATGCAGAATAGAACTCTTAAGGAACTTGCTGCTCCTGATATAACTAACCGATCTTTGTGTATTCAATACCCAGATCTTGATGCTTTGATTTTGAGTTAAAATCTGGATTGATACATTTGTTGCCCAAGTTTCACGGTTTTGCAGGTGAGGATCCCCATAAGCATCTAAAGGAGTTCCATGTAGTTTGTTCAACCATGAAGCCACATGGGATCTCAGAAGAGCACATCAAGCTGAGGGCATTTCCTTTCTCACTTGCTGATACAGCCAAGGATTGGTTATTTTATCTTTCACTAGGTTCAATAACAAGTTGGACTGACATGAAGCGGTTGTTCTTAGAGAAATTTTCCCCTGCCTCTAGAGCTGCTGCCATTAGAAAAGATATATGTGGCATAAAACAAATGACAGGAGAGACCTTGTATGAATATTGGGAAACATTCAAGAAGCTGTGCTCAAGCTGTCCCCACCACCAAATCACCGATCAACTCTTAATTCAATATTTCTATGAAGGCTTGCTGCCAAATGACAGAAGCATGATGGATGTTGCCTCTGGAGGAGCCTTAGTAGACAAGACCCCTGCAACAACGAGAGATTTGATAGCAAACATGATAGCCAACACCCAACAATTTAGCACACGAATTATTACCTCAACCAGAGGAGTCAATGAGATTCAATCATCTCATGTAGACCAATAGAGAATGGAACACAGACTTGATGAATTGTCTTCTTTGGTGAGGCAATTAGAAGTGGGACAACAAGCACCAATGCAGATGGCTACAACTGTGTGTGGCATTTGCTCTTGTTCATCTCATCCTACTGATGCATGCCCCACACTTCAGGATGGTGGTTCTATTTTTCCAGAGCAATGCATTGCGGCGGTGAAATGGTATTTTTCTGGTAGACCCCAATATCGGCAATCACAAAGAAGATCCCGGTATGATCCATTTTCTAATACCTATAACCCTAGGCCGGAGGGACCATCCCAACCGAGATATGGAAATTCGGTCAACAACAACAACGACCCTACCAACAAAGGCGGCAACCACGGTTTAGATACCAAGCTACAGGCCCTAGCAACAAGTACCAACCACTGCATTTAGGCAAGCACAACCTGCGCCGCCACCCATGCACCAGCTACCTGTTCCAGCAGCCACTCCAGCTGAGCCACCTTTTGAAGACTTGATGAAACAGTTTCAACAGAATGTCAATGCCACCATCCAGAATTTACAAACTCAAATTGGGCAGATGACAACCACTCTGAGTGAGCTGAAAAGTCAAGGGTTGAACCAATTGCCTTCACAAACAGTCAACAACCCAAGAGGCAATGTAAGTGCCATTAGCTTGAGAAGTGGCAGAGAAGTTGATGGTCCTACTCCACCACAACCTGAACTACAAGTACAAACAACCGAAGGTGACCGAAAACGAAGAAAAAGTGGATAGCTCAGTCCAAAATCATGTGACACGGAAGAAATGTGCAGAGAATTCAAATATGGCCATTCCACTACCTTTTCCAAACAGAGTCACACAGTCCAAGCATACTGCACAAACAGAAATAGAAAGAGAAGTCATGGACACATTCAGGAAGGTGGAAATCAATATTCCCCTCCTTGATGCAATCAAGCAGATTCCCAAGTATGCCAAATTCCTCAAAGAGTTGTGTACTCACAAGAGAAGACTTAAGGGTACTGAGAAAATAAGTATGGGCAGAAATGTTTCTGCAATGATTCTACCAAGCATGCCACAAAAATGTAAAGATCCTGAAACTTTCACAATTCCTTGCACGATAGGTAACTCCAAATTTGAACATGCAATGCTAGACTTGGGTGCTTCGATTAATGTCATGCCTATGTCAATATATCAGTCTTTGAACATTGGCACTTTGCAACCTACTGGTATAGTGATTCAGTTGGCAAATAGGACCACTTTGCTCATCTGCGGAGTGCTAGAAGATGTGTTAGTTCGGGTGAATGAGCTAATTTTCCCAGCGAACTTCTATATTCTGAACATGGAAGATGAGTCTTCAACAAACCATGCTCCATTGATCCTAGGCGGACCTT
The DNA here is from genome assembly GCA_029884605.1 of Ormosia emarginata. Taxonomy (NCBI): domain Eukaryota; kingdom Viridiplantae; phylum Streptophyta; class Magnoliopsida; order Fabales; family Fabaceae; genus Ormosia; species Ormosia emarginata. The sequence continues at coordinate 15,025,635 of JAQQTP010000074.1, read as the reverse complement.
TCCTCAAGACACCAAGACCAAGATAGATGTGCATGCTTTGGCACCCTTTCCATGGAATTTGGCGACGATGTGGTACAATTTAACATTTTTTAGGCCATGAGACATCCCCTAGAGGAGCATTCTGTTTTCCATGTTGATGTGATTGATATGCTAGTTGACGATGCTTATCTTGATATTTATGCTTGAATTTCCGATATTGCTTGATTTTTTTTTGGATTACATTGTTACTGTGAAACATGTGCTGGCTGTGATATTATACTATATGCTGCATGTGCTGAGATTTATACAGTTATGAGTGGTGATGTAGCTACTGACTTGAATGATGCAGCATGTGAAAATGAGAGTCAGAAGTATGTTGAATTTAGTGTTGCTGAGTTAGTTGTGTCAAACAGCTTGCTACCCTCCATTGTACACCTCCATCCTTAGAATTAAAGATTTTGCGGACCATCTTAAATATGCATATTTGGAAGATGGTGAGAAGTCACCATGATTATTGCTAAAAATTTGTAACCTTGATCAAGAAGAAAAAAATTACTGCAGGTTTTGAGGCATAATAAACAAGCCATCAGATGGACACTTGCAGATCTTCCTGGTATCAGTCCCTCCACATGCATGCATAGGATTTTGTTGGAGGAAGATACTAAACCAGTACGGCAGCCCCAAAGGAGACTAAAACCCCTGACTCTGGATGTGGTAAAGAAGGAAGTTACCAAGCTACTGCAAGCTGGCATTATTTATCCCATATCTGATAGTAAATGGGTGAGCCCCGTGTAGGTTGTTCCAAAGAAATCTGGGGTCACAGTAGTTGAAAATCAGAACAATGAGCTACTACCCACAAGAATTCAAAACAGCTGGCGGGTTTGCATTGATTACAGACGACTTAACCAAGCCATCAGGAAAGACCATTTCCCATTACCTTTCATTGATCAGATGTTAAAGAGACTAGCTGGCAAGTCGCATTACTGTTTCTTGGATGGGTATTCGGGTTATTTTCAGATCCATATAGCCCCAGAAGACCAAGATAAAACTACTTTCACTTGCCCATTTGGCACATTTGCATACAAAAGGATGCCTTTTAGTCTGTGCAACGCTCCCGGCACCTTTCAAAGGTGTATGGTAAGTATATTTTCTGACCTTTTAGAAAATTGCATGGATGTATTCATAGATGACTTTACTGTCTATGGCTCTTCCTTTGATGCATGTTTGGATAGTTTGACTCAGGTTTTGCATAAATGCATTACGGCTAACCTTGTTCTGAATTTTGAGAAATGTCATTTCATGGTGGAGCAAGGCATAGTTTTAGGGCATATAATATCTAGCAAGGGTATTGAGGTAGATCCTACGAAAATAGATGTTATTTCATGCCTATCTTACCCCACATGCGTGCGGGAGGTTCGTTCTTTCCTTGGTCATGCAGGTTTCTATAGGCGATTCATAAAAGATTTCAGCAAAATTGCTCTTCCACTATCCAACTTGCTACAAAAAGAAGTGGAGTTCCATTTTGACCAAAATGCAAGGATGCCTTCAATCACTTGAAGCAAGCATTGACCAAGACACCTATCATCCAGCCACCCAGATTGGACACTCCCATTTGAGCTCATGTGTGATGCCTCTAATTATGCTTTGGGAGTTGTTCTTGCACAAAGGGTCGGCAAAATATCTCATGTCATCTCCTATGCTTCAAGAACTTTAGATCTTGCACAAGTCAACTACACCACCACTGAAAAGGAACTTTTAGCAATTGTTTTTGCTTTAGACAAATTTCGATCATATTTGCTTGGTTCTAGAGTGGTTGTGTTTTTAGATCATACAGCTCTGAAGTTTCTCCTGAAGAAGCTTGATGCAAAGCCTAGGTTGATTAGGTGGATTTTGCTCCTCCAAGAGTTCGATATTGAAATCTGTGATAAAAGTGGAGCGGAGAATTTAGTGGCTGATCACCTAAGCCGAATTGAAAGGGAGGCAGATACTTTTCCTATCCATGATGTCTTCCCTGATGAGCAGTTTTTTAAGCTACAAGGTAACATTCCTTGGTTTGCTGGTGTTTTCCCTGCACATTTTACTAGGGCTCAGATTAATAAATTGAAGAGTGAGTCAAAATATTATGTGTGGGACGACCCTTATCTATGAAAATTTTGTAGTGACCAAGTCATTCGGAGATGCGTGCCTGATAATGAATTCTATTCTATTCTTAGCTTTTGTCATACACTTGCATGTGGCGGTCATTTTGGTCCCCAAAGGACTGCTAGGAAAGTTTTGGAATCTGGATTATATTGGCCCACTCTATTTCATGATGCATATGTGTTTTGTAAATCTTGTGACTAATGCCAAAGAACAGGAAACACTTGTCGAAGGAATGAGATGCCCCAGAAATCCTTATTGTTCTGTGAGATTTTTGATGTATGGGGTATTGATTTTATGGGACCCTTTCCTATTTCTTTTGGTTTTGTTTACATTTTGCTAGCTATTGATTATGTATCCAAGTGGGTGGAGGCGAAAGCTACTCGAACTGATGATTCCAAAGTTGTTGTGGATTTTGTTAGATCACAGATTTTCTGCAGGTTTGGAGTTCCGAAGGCCATCATCAGTGATTAGGGTTCACATTTTTGTAATCGAAGCATGGAAGCTTTGATAAAAAAGTATGGGGTCTTGCACAGAGTTTCTACACCTTACCATCCCCAAACTAATGGGCAAGCCGAGATTTCCAACAGGAAGATTAAGCAGATACTCCAGAAGATAGTTCAACCTAACAGAAAAGACTGGAGCAAGAGGCTTGAGGATGCTTTATGGGCTTATCGGATTGCTTATAAGACACCAATCAGGATGTCTCCGTATCAGATTATTTTTGGAAAAGCCTGCCACCTGCCGGTGGAAATTGAGCATCGTGCATTCTGGGCGGTGAAGAGGTGCAACTTGGACCTAGATCAAGCAGGTATGGAGAGGAAGTCTGCACCGCAAAGAATTGGAGGAGATCCGCTTGGAGGCTTATGAAAGTTCCAAACTTTATAAGGAGAAGACCAAAGCCTTCCATGATAAGTTGATTATGAGGAAAACATTTGAGATTGGTCAAAAAGTTCTCCTCTATAACTCCCGCTCCGACTCTGCCTGGCAAATTAAGGTCTAGATGGGATGGACCATTTATTGTTACTAAGGTTTTTCCTTCTCGTGTTTCGGATTAAAAGTGAGGTCACTGCCAAAGCTTTCATCGTAAATGGACACCGCCTCAAACAGTATCATGAACTTCCAGAGAATGCAGAAGTGGAGGTGATGAACCTTCTCCATCCGCATTATGAATAAAAAAAAATAGCTGTGTGCCCGACAATGAGGTAGGTAGTGTCACTCAGAAGCATGTGGAGGTCATTTTTTCTTCAGCGACAACAACTGCAAAAATCTTGCAGTATGGATTTTATTGGCCTACTTTATTCAAGGTCTATTACACCTTTTGCAAAAGCTGCGGAAATTGGTCAAAAAAGTTCTGCTTTGAGATTATCATCTGCACCTACTCCTTAGAAAATTGAGATCTAGGTGGCGCGGTTCTTTTGTTGTCAAACACGTGTATCATTTGGGGACGTAGATATTGAGAATCCTAGGAATGGTATTGCGCTTAAGTTAATGGACAAAGACTCAACCATTCCTGGAAAACTAAGTTCTTGGGTTATTTGTGTTGCCGGTTAAGTGGCGGATACGGTACTCCGTGACTCTCGAGTCGGTTTATTTTTCAGTTTCCCAAAATAACTAAACCCTTCTTCTCCTTCAAAATGGATGTCATTCTTTCAAACTTGAGAAAACATTTTCCTTCTCTTCCTCAAAATGCTCTGAGAAAAATCTACAAAGTTTGATGTGAAAGATTGAGACTGTTAATGCACAAAGGTATGCCAGAAGATGTACGCTGGATAATTGAAGCAAAGGTCCAATTAGCAGGTGAGTCCTCAATTTCATTTAACTCATATATGCCCGGTCTTGGAAGAAGTTCATATTCTAAAAGGAGAAGAGCAAAAAGGTTACAAGTCTGTCACAAATGTGGACGATGGAACTGCAACAAGCGATGTCGTACTTTGGGGATGGTTTTCGCAAATAGAGAAGATAAAATTTTCTTCATTAAGAATGGACTGAGTAAGGAGTCATTAGATAATATCTTATTGACTCTTGAGACGCATTCTTGTGGATTGGTGCATCGTGAAATTCTTAAATTGTGGAATCTCTTCAAGGATGAAGAAAAACGCTACAGTCTTGGGAATCTGACTCTAAAAGACCCAATTTGCCAATTTATAAGAAAATTGGATGGGAAGCTTATCCTCGACTCATAGAAGACGTTTAAGCCGTTACTGGACGTTAAACCAGAGGCAGATGTGAGCCATATCCACAAACAATCTGTACATATCATCCTCTTCTTCTTCTTCATGTAATCTTTCAAACATAAAAAACATAAAAAAAAAAAAAAAACATAAAAAAAAACACAAAAAAAAAAAAAAAAATTATGTATACGTCTTAGGGTTGGCTTTGGTAACACAAACCGTGAATGGGGAAATGCATGCATCCTGATCCAGCCTTCTTAATTGAAAAACAAAGAAGGTAGATTGTATCCTACATGTGAGGCAGCCGGTCGTATTATGGCCACTTGTCCCTTTTGGGAGCCCTATGTTGCGGCGGTCTTGAATGGGTCGAATCTTGGTCAACAATCCTTTGGCACAAAGCCGAAAGAGCGGACTACCTCCATCCCAATCTTAAGTAAGTATACACTCATCTTTCATCAAGTTTTTTTCTAACAATTTCACAAAAAAAAAAATAGACGTGATGTCTCTTTGCACTCATGACGCGCAAAGTATAAAGATACGCCATGGAAACTGTACATACGGTATGTCATCATTTTCTATTTCTTTTATCTTTGTATCATTTTGTTGTATTTTGATTTTTGTACAGACGATCCTTTGAGCGGGGGTCCTTCAGGGGTTTCTAGACTTCTTTACCTTGATGGTTTTCTTGAAGTCAAAAAAAAAAAAAAAGATTCTGTGTTTCTTAATTTCAACATTTTCTGACAACAACCAACCTACCATTATAGGTGCAATTATTCCCCTTTCCCTTCTTTTTCTTATTTAAATACTCCATTTTCTCCATTTTCCTTCAACTCAGAAACACTCAAAGGGAGAACAAGTATAGAATGGGGCCTTCTATTCGTAACCTTAAAAATGTCTGTGTTTTTTGTGGGTCGAGTTATGGGAAGGGATTAGAGTTTGTAAACGCAGCTAGCACTCTTGGTCGATCACTTGCTGCGAGAAATATTCATCTTGTATATGGGGGAGGTTGTCGTGGGTTAATGGGGGCTGTATCACTTGCTGCTTTTATAGGAGGCAGTCAGGTTTTAGGTGTTATTCCTAAACCTTTAGCTGAAAATAACATCACTGGAAAGACAGTTGGAGAAGAAATTCAGGTAACATCTATGCATGGACGAATGAAAACAATGGTTGACAATTCTGATGCATTTCTTGTCTTACCAGGTGATTTTGGAACTTTGGAAGAAATTTTTCAAATTGTCTCTTGGGCCGAACTGAACATCCACCATAGACCCATTGGTTTGTTGAATGTTAATAATTTCTTTGATCTTTTGTTATCTTTTCTTGACAAAGTCAGGAACGAAATTTATCACTCCTTTGGCAAGACAACTTCTTATCTCTGCCTCCACTATTGATGAGCTCATTGATAAATTAGAAGCTTTTGAGTATGTACCTGATCAGGCATTAGCTCAGATAGATTGATCAACAGGAAGCAGCAAAGGAAGTAACAAGAAACAAAGCCAGATCTGCAACTTCATCTTTAATGGGTTTGGTTTTATTGTACTTTGTTTCTGTTTAAATTTGTGTCAGCTTTCTCCAACAGGTAATATCTTCTATCCTTTACTCATCTATATTTTAACATTGAGGACAATGTTGTGATCTAGTTGGGGGGAAGGATAGTTGACCAAAAAAAAAATTTTTTTTTGTTTGGAAAGTATGATATGATTGTCATGTACTTATTAAACCAATTAGTGATGGCAGAGTAAGGAGTAATTTTACTCTTGAGACGCATCTTAATTGGTGGCAGAGTAAGGAGTTTTTTAGGTAGTAATTAATTAGTACTAAAGTTTTATTGTTTGATTTCTTTTCAGGGTCTGATGCGGCACTGACAGTGTGTTTCTTTTCTTCTTGGCGTTGATTCACTTCTTATCAGGTTGTGTTGCTCTTTTCTATATCTCTCTTTCACATTGAATGCAATGTTATATTAAGTGTGGGGGAGAGATTTCAGCATGTTCTTTTTGTAAAAAAATAAAATCAAAAAAATCAAAAAAAAGGGGTTCATTGCATGATTGAATAACTTTTCTCCCTTCTTGAACTGATATGCTTGGTGATGGATGATTGAATTGATGAATTGAGTTTGATGGATGCATACCTTGTGAGATTTTGAGCCTAATGGATGGATTCAACATTTATGTCATTCTCTTCTTTCTTGTGTGATTTTCACTCATGTTAATGACCACTCTAAAACTTGCTTTGATTCTTTTTGAGGCTACATTTCACTTGCATGCATGAACGTAATTGAGGCCCTCTTTCTTAATTAGCTAGTTTAACCAAATAGCCAACCTTGTTTCCAATATGATATCAAGCACTCTTTTGACTTCTTGAAAATTCTCTGATTCCTGCCAACCTTGTATATTTTCCTTTTCTTAACCCCTTTGAGCTTATTTGACCATTCCTTGTTTCTAGCTCATTATGTGCCTTAAATGAAAAATCGTGTTCTTACTTTACCTTAGGGAATAAAAGAACATTAGCTTGGTTAATGGATGAGTTTTTGAACAAGTGTGGGGGTGTGTGTACAAAATGGTTGTTGAAAAAGGAAAGAGTGCCTAAAAAAAATAAAAAAAAAAGTGTATGTATATAGTTATATTCATATATAAAAAAAAAAGAAAAGGATTGGGAAATGAATATGTAAAGGGATGAACTTGTATGCTTGTTATTTAAACTCAGCTCTCATTTGCTTTTATTCTCTTTGGTATTTATCTTCTCATATCCATTTTATCCTCTTCTGTTACCTTGACCTCACTACAACCTTGAATAAAGTCCTCATGATTTGTGTGTACATGTGTTTTGAGTAGTGGAGAAGTAGAAGATAAGCAAGCTTATGGTAGTGCAATTTTCATGGGTTGAATTGAGTGAAATACCTACCTTTTAAACACTTGAGAGATTGAGAGGGAATCTTGTGAAGATCTATCATTCTCAATTCATGTTGAAGATACCTTGCTTATTGGTTTGAGATGTGGAGAATTGTTAACTCATGAATGTTTTGATCCCTTGAACCTTTGGTTGTTCTTTTTGATTGTAAAATTTTGGGCTCTTGAATATCGTTGGAATTTAAATTTTTGTTAATCTCTTATGTCCTTGTTTTGGTCTTGAGTTTTGCCTAGGAGTGCAAAAAGCTAAGTGTGGGGGAATTTAATAATCACATATTTTATTCATTAAGAAACCCTTATGTTTAGTCATTTACACTCTCCATATTCTTAATTAATTGAGTTTGGTATGATTTTGTGAGTTTGAGCTCAAATTCGTCCTAATTGAATAATTTCAGCATTATTGGGATTTGACACTGTTTCTGTATTTTGGCCATAACTTGAGTTCCTGATATCTGATAATCATGAATTTTACCTTGTAGGAAAGCTAGGAGGAAGCTCTACAACTTTGATGCAGAGCTCGAAGTCCAATACAGATGTCTAAGGGACCTAAGTTTACATGGAAATCAGAATACGAGTTCTGTCACTAGAATCCAAACAGTGTGCACTCATAAAATCATATCTCAAGCTATAATAATGGAGATGGGCTGAAATTTGGACAGTTGATAGTTAAGACCCAAATAAACAACTTTCATGAAGAACACTTTTTGAAAAAATGAAGTCTAATGGGCCAGTTTGAGCTTGCAAGTCGGAACAGAGGTGCTGAAGTTGGGTTTGAGCAACCTGTGGTATTTGGGCCATATCTTGGGCTGTAGGAAGCCAAATTGGACAATCCAGATATGCATGTTATAGAAAGACAAAGATCTACAACTTTCATGAAGAGTACTTTTCATGAATCTAAAGTATAGTTGGTCGTTTTTGGCTTCCAAGTCAGGCGCGAAATTTTCGTCCTCAACCACTCCTCTCACCAACCCACTCAACCAACCCACTCAACCACTCCTCTCACTAACCCATTCATCCACCCACTCCCCTTTGTCATTTTGTTACCCTAGACTTCTATAAAAGGGCACCATTGGTTATCATGAACAACAAGTGGTATTCTCCTTCATTTCTCGCATAGTTTCTTCTTGTTTCTTCATAGTTTCTCATAGCTTTTGTATATTTTGATGCTCCCCTTCATGGTAATGGAGGGCTAAGCTACTTTCGGTCAATTTGGGACTCTTGAAGAGATTGTGGTTTGGATTCTTGAGACCTTGGTTATGTAATGTATTTGATTTATATTTGAATTCCTCTTCTCTTCTTCTTCTTCTTCTTCTTCTTCTTCTTCTTCTTCTTCTTCTTCTTCTTCTTCTTCTTCTTCTTCTTCTTCTTCTTCTTCTTCTTCTTCTTAATCTTGAATGCATGAATGGTGATTCTGTTTCTGTTTGATCTGATTTGATCTTGATTTAAGATTAAGATTTGTGATGAAACTTAGAACTAATTGATCTAAACTAATCACATGACTAAAGATTGAGATTTGTGATGAAGCTTGGAACTGATTGATCTAAACTAATCACGTAATTGAAGAGGTTAGGTTACTGATTGGTGCCTAGGTTAATTGAATTCAGTGCTTAAATTGACATATATCTACATGAATGGTGCGATTGCAGATTTGTGTTTATCACTTGTCAATTGAATTACGACGATTGTCTAGTGTGAATTATGGATCTAATGCTTTGAGATCTCGGTTAGATCCAAGTTAACCATTCAAATGTGCTTCAAGTGTTTGTTGAAAGGTTTATGATTGAATCCACCCAATCTCGGATAGATTTACAATTATTTGTTCTTCTAATTGTTATTTCTCTTTAAATCTTGTCACTGTGATCCTTGAACCATCAAAACCCCCTTTTTTCTAACTTAACTTAATTTGATCAAATTGCATTTACGATCCTTGAGGAGACGATCCGGTGTTGTTCACTATACTACAAGCTTAGGTAATAACTTCGGTTATAATTTTGACTGAGTTCGACGCTCGTCATTAATCTCCCTCTAACCTTAGATGATGCTCAAGAACTCCTTGAATGCCTTCTTAAAGCAAACTTATACCACCAAGTTATTCTTAAAGCAAAACAAACATACAAATATTAACATCTAAGGCTTGAAATAAGATGACCGTAGATCAAGATATGGTCTAGAACTTGAAAATGAAACAAGAAGTGAAGATTCAAGAACTTCACCTAAAAACCCTCTAACTTGAGCTTGGAAAAAGTAGGTGAAGATGAATGAATTTGAAAAAGTTCACAACATGGAAATGTCATCAAATGATGAGTAGATTCAAGATATGGGGTTGGATTGAATTAAACAAGAGTGGAGAGTATTCTTGTGGGTGTTGGCCAAAACTAGCAAGGAGAGAAAACTGAGAGAGTTTTTGATTTTTGCTTCTTGAAAAGATGATAAGTTAAACACAAAGAGAAGCTAAGTAACCAATTTGCTTTCTTCAAGCTTGCTCTAGAATCATCCTTGGCCGTGAGTCACCTAGGGTGAGTCACAAAATGTGAGTCACATGGGTGTGAGTAATATAAGGGTTGCAAGGTGTCCATGCTTCTCCATTAAGCTTCTTTCCCATTGGTTCAAGGATGTGAATCATGGCCACAATATTTGACTTCCACTAAGCTTAGCTATTAAGTTTGCTCTCCATTGGTGCACAAATATGAGTCATGGTCACAATATTTGGCTTTCCTTCTCATTGGTCCAACCATAAAGCTTTGCATTTAAGAGCTTGGTGACTAAGTTCATGACTAAGCTCATGACTAATCACCTAGCTAGATATTTAAAAGAAGATATTAACCGGTAGTTATTAACTAATCAACAAAAGATTCTACTAGCAAAACCAGTGGTTATTATCCAATGGATAATAGAACGTACCTAGATTTCATTTGCGAAAAAAATCTCAAAACAAGAAAAATTTTAAAAATTGTTTCCAATTTCGGGTTTAGTAAGCTCCTTCGGCCCTGCATTAACAGTCCAAAATTTTCTGGCCTCGAATTTTTTTATTTTTTTGGCCCTGCTTTAAACACACAGAAAGTCCAAAAGTAATAATAAAATAATCAAAATAAATCAAACAATTCAAAAAATTAATAAAAACCATATATAACTGAAAAATAAGAAATTTTGGGGTGTTACATAATGCTCTTCTAAGGGATATTTCATGACATGAAAGATATTAAGTTGAATTATGTTATCCAAGTTCCATGGAAAGGGTACCACCAGGTACATCAATCTTAGTTTTTGTAATTTTCAAGAAAGGTCTACCTAAAATCAATGGGGGTTGACTAGATACAAATTTATCTTCTATGTTCGAAATATAAAAATCTGCTGGCAATATTAAATTATTTACCCTTACCAAAACATCCTTAAGCACTCATGCAGGATGAGTTGTGCTCCTATTTGCTAGCTGAATGATAACTTTGGTTGGCTTCAACTCTTCAATCTGCAGAGAGTCATAAACTAATTTTGGCATTACATTAATCGAGGCACCCAAATCCAATATTGAATGTGTAAACTACTTGTGGCCTATTATGCAAGGAATGATGAATGTTCCAGGATCCTTACATTTAGGAACCATATTTTGTTGGATCACGGAAGAAACATTTTTTCCTATACTCACTTTCTCCTTTCCTTTCAACCTCCTCTTATGAGTGCACAATTCCTTCAGAAACTTAGCATACTTTGGAATCTGCTTTATTGCTTCCAAGAGAGGTTTATTGACATCTATCTTCCAAAAGGTATCTATAATCTCCCTGTCCAATTCAGTTTCATCTATCTTCTTTGATTGAGTCATTCTATTAGGAAAAAGAAAAATGTTTGTTGATAGAAGAATATTCTATAGAATTTTTCATTAACTTATGATTTTCTTTGAATTCTCGACATGTTCTATATTCTGCTGTATTGAATCTTCTGCAAAATTTTAGTTTGCTGGATCTGAATTTTCTCCACAATCCTGCTACACAATCTCTGGTTAGAGTTGGGTTAGACCACTCACTTATTTGCCACTTCTCAAGGTCATTGCACCCATATTGCCTCTTGGATTGTTAATTATTTGGGAGGGCAATTGACCGAACTTCAACTCATTAATGGAAATTACAAGTTGATCAATTTGAGTCTCCAAGTTCTAAATGGTGGTCTCGGTTCTCTGTTGAAACTGAAGGTTATTTGTTGCTAACTGCTTCACCAAGTTTGCTAAGTTAGATTCTAAATTGCTACTTTGCTGCTTGGGTTATTTCATTGGTTGTTGAAACTATTGGTTGCTTGGGCCTGCTACAATATATCTAGTCTACTGTTGCTAAAATTGGCCAGAATTGTTGCCATACTGCAGACTAGGATGATCTCTCCATCTAGGGTTATATGTGATAGAAAAAAGGTCATACTTTGGCTGCTGCTAGTATGGTCTGCCAGGAAAGATGCCAGTCACTACTTCACTGCTTTCTTGGAGTACAGGACATTGATCTGCTAAGTGATCTGACAAGGAACAAATTCCATAAAGTTTTGCTGGGGGCTGAATTTGTTTTTGTACTAATGCTTGTTGCCTAACCAAGGAGGTTAGCTCCTCTAATATGTTCTCAATTCTCTTTTGATCAGCATCAGAACCCTTACTTCATTGACTCCTTTGGTTAAGGTAATGACTCGTGAGCCAAATTATTGTGCATTTGCTGTTATGTTTGCTATGAAATGTCTTGTTGCAGTAGGGGTTTTGTCCACTAAAGCTCTTCTAGAGGCAACATCTACCATGATTCTATTCATGGGTAAAAGTCATTCATAGAAATATTGGATTAGCAACTGGTCACTAATCTGGTGATGAGGACAACTTGTACACAACTTCTTGAATCTCTCCCAACACTCATGGAAAGTTTCTACTGATATCTGGCTTATGCCACATATTTTTTCTTAATGGCAGCAACTCTGGAAGCAGAGAAGAACTTCTCTAGGAACAACTTCTTCATAACATTCCAACATGTTATGGCAGCTGATTGCAAGTAATGCAGTTAATCATTAATTGCTCCATCTAATGAGAAATAGAAGGCTCTCTGTAACACACTACAAGAAAAATACGTTTTTGTGGCGGATTTTTTGCGGTGGATTCGAATCCGCCGCAAATGGAGGCATATTTGCGGTGAATTATAATCCGTCTCAAATTTGTAGCGGATCCGTTTGCGGCGGATTTCCCCCCCCCATTTTTTTCCGTGAAACATTCACCGTAAAAGTTTTTTTTATGAAAAAAGTTTTGCGGCGGATATTTCCGCCGCAAATTATTAAATAAAATAGAAATTTATTTTTAAATTTAAAAAATTAAAATAAAAAACATTTGCGGCGGATAAATTTGCAACGGATTTTATGGCGAATTTTTCTTCACCAAAAAAATAATATTTGCGGCGGAAATATCCACCGCAAATCTCCGGTGTCTTTTCTAGCATAAAATATAATTTTTTCGAATAAAAAAATTTGCGGCAGATAAATCCGCCGCAAATTTCGCCGCAAATAATTCAGTATAATAAAAACTTTTAAAAAATATTAAAATAATCCGCCGCAAATCTAAATTTCAATTTGCGACGGAAAAATCTGCCACAAAAATTGATACGTATAATAAAAAATTCTAAATAAAATATTAAAATATTTTTGCGGCGGAAAAATCCGCATAAATTATGCATGCAATTCAAAAATACATTTGCGGCAGATTTTTCCGTCGCAAAAAATCTGCCGCAAAATTAAATCTACTTCATCTTCTTCCTTCTGCCATTTTCATTTTTCTGGCATTCTTTCTCTAATTATGTCTCCTCTCTCCTTTCCCCTTTCTCATTTCCCCTTTCAAGACAAAAGCTTCTATGAGCAACCTTCGTCATCTTCAAGACCTTGAGGTAGGGGGAAAACCTTGTTCTTGACTCATTTTCCTATTCTTTTCATCTTATTCTTGAGTTGTGACTTGATGTGTGAATTGGGGTTTTGAGTTGTTTTTGCTTGTTTTGGCTTGAATCTTGTTAGAAAACTTGAGAATAACATGATTTGGTTTGCTAGAGGCATGAGAACAGTTTTTCATTACTTGTATACCTTGATTTCCATTTGAAATGAGAATTTGGAGTTTTAGGTTTTCAATAACCAAGGATGAGATTTGTAGTGTTTTGATCTATTTTTAGTGAAATCTTTTAGTGTTTTATGTTCCCTTCATGTTTGTGAACTTGTTTGGGACTTAAACTCACCTAGAAATTGGATTGGAGTGGCCAAAATCTTGTGAGTGGCCAAAATCCAAGATTTTGGCCAATGGAACCATAATGACGGTTCTGCAAAACTTCTGTCACAGTAACACGGCCTGTGTCCGAATACACGGGGTGGGCAGTGTCCCTCTCTGCCAGTGCAAATCTAGTGGAAAAGTGTAGAACAGAGTAGGACACGCCCCCCCATGTCAAACAACACGGCCCGTGTCTAAAGATATAATAAAAATTAGCTTTTGTGCTCTCATGAAAGTTATAGCTCTTTCTCTTAGCTTTCCAAGGACACCTAATTCACCTCATTTCGACATACGTAGCTCAAGTTATGCTCATTTTACTGAGCAAAGGTCAAGGGTTGAAATTGAAAAAAATGCCAAAATGTTGTTTTGGGAAAAACTAGCTTTCCTAAGTGTGGGGAAATGAGATTTCTAGCTTAACTTATATTTAAAAATCACATCAAGGTGACTCTTATTAGAAAGGTACTATAAACGTTTCTTGTTTTTATTTATAAATGGTTTATGTCAGAAATGAAAAGACAAATTGTTTTGACTTATGCCACTTTTCTATTTAATAATTAAGTAACTTGTTTTATATACAGTAATTGGATTTATTATGAGATTATGTTGTATAAATCTATTATTGAGAATTTCAAATTCTCACCCCAACTTCTTATTTTCATGGTAAATCCAGTATATGATCAAAGCAAGAGCGAAAGAAGACATTGAAGACTTTGTATAAATCCAGTTTGTGTTTTTGTTAAAGCTAGCATCACGTTGCATTTTGTGACACCTTGAGTTGGAGATCTCCAACTGGTGCGATGTGACAGTCTCCAACAGGTTTGATCTACTCTTTGATTCACCCTTTCTTCTTTTTGATTGGTGTTAATTAACCTGCATTGCTTTTGCTTAGTCTTTTGTTAAAAGTTAGGCTTGGTATAATGTATGCATATGATTTGGACTTTTATTAGAGAACACTTTTGCATTTTTGGCTTTCTAAATTGACCACATTAGTGGAGAATACTAGTTGTTTGGATTGAAATATTTATACATGTATAATTTTAAAATATATTAATTATGTAACATATGTTGTGCATTTTGCATTTTTGTATTTTGATTTAAGTGTAAAATTATCATTGTAGAAAATGGTAGTTCCAGAAAATCGTAGATGGATGTATAATAGGACTTATTCGGGTCGTAGAGGACTTAAACAAGAATTTGTATGTGGAGTTGAAGAGTTTGTGAATTATTCATGTCGATCTTCCCATTACTTAAGTGAAGGAACAATTAGGTGTCCCTGTTTGATATGTTATAGTGGGAAATTGTTAAAACCTGAGATTGTGAAAATTCACTTGTATAAAAAAGGATTCAAACCTAGGTATTGGTATTGGACAGATCATGGAGAGGAAGAGCCTGATCCAATTAGTGTAGATATAAACTCTAGTGTGAATACTGCTAATGAACCTATATTAGAGGACGAAGACGTGGTTGATAGATATCAAAATATGGTTTGTGATGTGGCTGGAACAGACTTTGGGGATTTTAGGAGTCATTTTGAACAGAGTGTTGAGGATGCTCCACATCCAGAGGCCGAAGAGTTTTATGATCTATTAAATGCTTCAAGTCGCCATTATGGCACAGGCTCGCGAAACTCATTCTGAGTTATCCTTGGCAGTTCGAATGTTAAGCCTCAAATCTGATTATAATGTAACGCATGCATGCTTTGATTCATTTATGGATATATTAAGAGAGGTTGCTCCACCAGGATCACGAATTCCTCTAAATTACTATAGAACAAAAAAATTGGTTGCTAAACTTCGGGCTTGCTTCAAGAAAAATAGATTGTTGTGTAAATGGTTGTATGTTATACTATGATAATGCCAGACAATGTAGGTTTTGTGGTGCTAAAAGATACGAACTTCGTAAAACCAATAATGGGAATAACAACGAAGTTCCGGTGAAAAGAATGCATTATTTACCTCTTATTCCTAGGCTCAAGAGATTGTATTCCTCTATGAGTTTGTCTCATTAGGCCACACACATGAGATGGCATGCTAAAAACAATAGGAAGGAGGGAGACATGTCGCACCCATCCGATGGTGAAGCATGGAAGTATTTTAATAGGACATATCCTGAATTTGCATCTAATCCTAGAAATATTAGGCTTGGTTTGTGTCTAGGGAATCCTTCTAACACCCCTTTTCAGGATGTCACACATAAAAGAAAATAAAAGAAATAGAAATAAAATCTACCCAAGTTGTTTAGAAACATTTGTTAAATATTATTACGGGTTGTAAAATAATTCCCGATAGATTTAAATAGGATACTATAAAAATGATAATGCGGAAAATACGAAATAAAAAAAAAATATTTCATCACT
The DNA here is from genome assembly GCA_029884605.1 of Ormosia emarginata. Taxonomy (NCBI): domain Eukaryota; kingdom Viridiplantae; phylum Streptophyta; class Magnoliopsida; order Fabales; family Fabaceae; genus Ormosia; species Ormosia emarginata. The sequence continues at coordinate 15,009,825 of JAQQTP010000074.1, read as the reverse complement.
AGTAATATACATATGATTAAGTTATAAGTCGAACATGTATCAAATAATTTACAATAAAGACTACAAATATTTAAACAAAAATCATTCAAAAAAACAATAAAAGAGTTAATATATGATTGAACAATAGCTGTTTTCAATATATACTCAAAAAAATAAACATCATGGTTATCTAATCCTATCCCTGGATCACTCTCGGCATGAAAATGATCATCGGAGATAGATATCTGGATGTCTCGACACACGGAAAAGATAACTAAGGGATCGCGCGAAGTAAATATCGATGCTTATCTCACTAGGCTCGGGGTTTTCAAGACTCCCCAATAACGCCTAATGGATAAGGGTAACTCTAAGTGCGTAAAATCGTAAAAGTCATAATGGGCTCTCCATCAAATCGCTGACGTAGAATCACGGTCACACGTCTTGCATATGTCACAGAATCACGATCACCTCGTAAATGCCAAGCCAGCGAACCTCCATGAAATACCAGCTCTATGAATCCCAAAAATCCTAGCACTGCCATCCCTCACAATCAATCCAAAGGGTATGGATGATCGGATGATTCTTGATCGTCAAACTGATCGTCTGCCTGCCGGTCTTCCTCCTCCTCGGGGTACAAGATCTCAAGGGGCTGATCCTCTTCCTCAAAGTCTTTACCGCGTAAAATAAATAAACAGAAAATACATATAACAAAGAGGTAAGACAACATAAAATCATCACAACATGGCCAATAAGAAGACGACAAATAACATATATATAGTTCATGCAATACAAAAATATGCTTTAATGATTATAATAAAGATTGAAGTAAAATTTAGATATCATAACAATATATCACACCTTCGTATAAAACATCACTTTAGATAAAATAAGAAAGATAAGAATAAACAGATAAGATATAATAACCAAATATAGTAACAAGAATAACTAAGTATACTTATAAAATAAACAAATAAGATACGAGATAAAAATAAATAGATAAGATGGAAACAAATAGACATAGAGATAAATAATATGACAAAATCCTACTCCATGGAGCTAAAGAAAACACAAGTATCGAGAGAGGAATGATTCGTAAAATCTATTAGTACCACGACTTCCCAACCAACTATTCCATGGTCACACGTTGCGTCAATATAGCCCCACGACACATAATCCATTATCCAAATGGTGTAGTTCACTTGTCTCACGTTGTAAGGCACTTGCAAATGTACTACTAGATTTCACAAATCTTGATTAAATATAGTGTATGTCATACCATAGTGTGCTATCAAGAAGGTTTACCACGGCCATAAGTTACCATGATAATCCACATGTGGGATCCCGTACACTAAAGTCTCCAAGTTCATTAGAACAATGAACCACACTACGTTTATCGCATCGACAACACGATGTGATTCGTCTCGTCAACCAATCCACCAAATACATGGCACACATAACTTTTCATTGATAGATGGATAGCTCTCAAAAGCAACAAAGCAATACGGGTTCACATTTTCCCGACAAAGATATAAATTTTCAAAAATAATCATGCATACCCCTACGGGTTCACATTTTCCCGACAGTATAAAGATAGTAACGGTCAATCGCGTAGAAATTTTATCGCGTTTTCATAATTCCGTCGTTTTTACAAACGTTTAAAAATCGCGTAAAGATATTTTTCTATTTTTAAAATCGCGTAGCATTTTATAATTACGTTTTCTCAATCGCGTAGGATTTTCAAATCATTTTCTTATTCGAATGCCTTTAAAATTACTTGTTTAAACAGAGTTTAAATAGTACTTAGTACATTTAAACTACGTTGAATAATTTTTCATACCGACATAAACTTTTGGATATTTTTGCTATCTTATTGGTTCATTTTTACTAAAAATTGACTGTATTTTGTTTAGAATATCATAATAATGGTTTACTAAATTTTTCCATTTCCATTTACCTAATTTTTTTAACCATATCATTTAATTCTTTTTGAAATCTCTAACATGCTTCAAAACCTAAAGTGAGCTATATGTTAGAAAATTCTCAAAATTTACTTGTATTCCTTTCTAAATGATAAAATCATTGGTTTTAATTTTTAAACTTAATTCTAACCAATTTGTTTCTTTAAAAATCATTATAGGAAATTTCTTTCTAACTTGTATTGTCTCTTTTTGATTGAAAAAGGTTTGAAACTAAGTTTAGAAACCATGATAACCTATATTGGCATGTTGGCCAAATTTAAGTAAAACTTTTTCATTTGATTTCTAAATCATGTCAAAGGTATTATCTTATCTAAGTTCATTAAATCATGTCATAAAATAATGATTTTGAATCAAATAAATCCTTTAGGCATGTTGGCCCAAAATTTACTAAATCTTTACCATTTGATTTCTAAATTCCTTTTCTTTGATCAAATCAATTTGAAACCTTCTTATTTCTCCTAATTAATTAAGTTACACTTTAGGAAAAATTAAGAGAACATTTTGGTCCTCACTTTGTCATTGTCGTGAACTAGGGAATGTGTTCTTTGGAACACTCATGCAAATTTACACATGTTATTCACATCTTATACCTTATCATACAATTCTAACACATGCATTTATATTTCTAACACATGCAAAATATTTCTAACATAAAACCTAAATTAAAGCTTATAGACATACAATCAAAAGCTAATAGACATGCAAAATTATTACAATCACCAAACAAGAAAGCTACTAACATACAACACCTAAGCTACTAGCAACCACAAAAATTAACAAATACACATCAATAAACACACCACAATTTAATCCTTATGGATTCTACAAACAATCCATCTTCTTACCACCATCAAGGGATGATAAGAATTGTCTTCCTCTTACCTTAAATGAAGACAAATGATTAGCTTTCACACCTCCTATGGTTCGGTTTTCACTCCACCAAATACCTAAAAATCTCAAATAAAATCTACATGTTATTAACCATGAAAAAGAAGCTAAACCATGGAGAAATCATGGCTTAGAACTTTGAAAAAGAAGAGAGAAAAGAAAAATATGATATTTCACCTTCTAGGTCAAATTTACAAGGTTGATTTCAAGCCCTAAATGGAAGATTTTGAAGAAACTTCCAACTAGAAAGGTTCTTAGAATAGTGTTTAGGTTAAGGAAACTTGGTTAGAAAAATTTTTGGATGGTTGGATGATTAGGAATGGCTCTTGGCAATGATAGGGAAGAAGAACAAAAATGGAGGCTAGGGTTCTTGGAAGAGAGAAAAGAGAAAAGTGATGAAGATGAAGTGTAGTTTTGGTCTTCCAAGGCCTCTTGGCCGTAGCACTCAAGTGCAAATGGATGTGCATGGATTTGGCTTCATCCAAGCCATTGAATGCATCAAAGGTCAAGATCAAATCTTGCTTAACAAGCTTCAATCCTATTGGTTGCTCATGGTGACTCACCTTGCTTAGTCACACGATTTAGTTCTATTAAATTCTCTATTTGAGTCAAAGTCATTCAAAAGTGCACAAACCTTCAAAGTTCTAAGAACGCTACGGTGATTAATTAAGCTACCGATCTAACTATTACGCTAATTGTGGGTCCCGCAAAATATTTTCGGGTCCATTGTCACTAAAATACACGACTAATAAAATAATATTATAATAATATAAAATTATTTTATTTGAAGAAAACTAAATCCTAAAATATTAAAAGATTATTTTTAAGTCTATTCGACTCCTCCAATCGGGTTAAAATGTAAGATCCCCCATTCTAAATAATAAAATAAGATTTTCCCCTTAAAATATCCGAAAAATATTATTTTCTAAGCTCGTATAGCAAATCACCCAAAAAGTCCATATAAAATCACACCGCAGATTGATATTATCGGACATTAAATCAAGAAGAAAACAATTAAAAATAGCAAAAACGCAAACATTGATATGCGTTCGGGGGTTGCGTAACGGTCATTTTCTTCCCATTTTCAACTACTCACAACGTAGGTAATCGTCCAAACGTTCAAATAAAATATCCAAATCGAGTATTGCATATAGCTGTATATCTTTCATTTGCTCATTAATACGAAATGTATCAAAGTTGAAAAAAAATTTATTTTCCACACGTCTAAATACAAGGACTTTAGTACTACGTAAAACGATCACATAAAATGAGCTACATTGTATTATCGTAATTGTTTTCATACATGAGATGAATCGAAAATAATAAAAAAATAGGGACACAGCGGTCATTCATACAAAAGCATGAAAAACAGAAAACAGTACATTCAGAATATTTTCTAAAAATTGGGGCGTTACACCGATGGATTCACTCCCTACAATCAATCTGCTTCTCCTTATTCTTGTTGGCCTGTGATAGTCACTCCATATAATTTACCTCCAGAAATGTGTATGACTGCCCCCTACATGTTCCTAACATGCATCATTCCTGGTCCTCATAATCCCAAGAGCAAGATTGATGTTTATTTACAACCATTAATCGATGAACTGAAAATTTTATGGGCGGGTGTTTTAACTTATGACGTGTCAAGCAAACAAAATTTTATGATGAAGGTTGCATTGATGTGGACAATAAATGACTTTCCTGCTTATGGAATGTTGTCTGGATGGATGACTGCTGGTAAATTAGCATGTCCATATTGCATGGATCAGACAAAGGCATTCACTTTGAAGCATAGGGGAAAAAATTCGTGGTTTGACTACCATCGTCAATTCTTGCCCGTTGATCACATGTTTAGAAGAAATAAAAATGCATTTAAGAAGAAAACTATTGTGACTAGGTTGCCTCCAACAAGATTATCTGGACATGAATTAAGTGAGATTGTTAATGCCTTTAGTAAAATAACTGAAATTCAGTCGTGTAAACACCATGGGTATGGTGTTTATCATAATTGGACTAAGCAGAGCATATTTTGGAAGTTACCATATTGGAAGGACAATTTAATTAGACATAATTTAGATGTCCTGCATATTGAGAAAAATGTCTTCGATAACATATTCAACACTGTTATGGATGTTAAGGGCAAAACAAAAGATAATGTGAAGGCAAGAATGGACTTAAAAGAATATTGTCAACGACCAGAATTGGAGCTTATTGATTTGCCCAATGGTAAGATCATGAAACCAAAGGCTAATTATATTTTTACAAAAGAGCAAAAGAAGATGGTTTGTGAATGGGTGCAGCATTTAAAAATACCAGATGGCTATGCTTCGAACTTGGCCAGATGTGTGGACATGAATCAATTATGATTGTTTGGACTTAAGAGTCATGATTGTCACGTTTTTATGGAGAGTTTGCTTCCAGTTGCTTTTTCTTTGTTGCCAGATCAGATTTGGAAGCCATTGACTGAATTGAGTCAATTTTTCTGTGACTTGTGCTCAACGACTTTGGTAGAAAGAGACATGCTCCAAATGGAACAGAACATTCTGGTGATTTTGTGTAAATTGGAAAGGATATTTCCACCAGGTTTCTTTGATTCCATGGAACATTTACCAATCCATTTACCTTATGAAGCAAGAGTGGGGGGGCCAGTTCAGTATAGATGGATGAATCCATTTGAGAGGTACTTAAACAAGATAAAGAAAATATTCAAGAACAAAGCTCGGGTTGAAGGTTCTATTTGTGAAGCTTATTTGATTCAAGAGATGTCTCATTTTTGTTCATTTTACTTTGAGTCTCATGTTAAGTCAATGAGAACTAGAGTTCGACGAAATGATGATATAGATGAAAATATGTCGATGGAATCGACTTTGGCAATTTTTAATCAACCCAGTCGAGGTTATGGAACATCAAAAAAGCAGTGGCTAAATGATGCTGAGATGAAATCTGCGACATTACACATCTTGCTAAATTGTGATGAAGTTGAACCATACCTCAAGTAAGTAGTACTATTAATTTTGCCTTAAATTCTGACATATGTATTGCTCACTAACAACCAAATCATAAACTTTTAATTTTTCAGTATTTTTTTACGATATTTCAACATTCCTGAGGAACATTCAAATGAAAGAATTAATGCAGATTTTATAGAGTGGTTCAGAAGTTATGTGAGTATTCAAACATTACTAAATTCGCTTTCACAATCATTATATATGATTTAGATCATTAACATTAACTATATTTTTTCTAGGTTCACAATCCACAAAATATGGTGAATAATTCTTACTTGCATGATTTGGCATGGGGGCCTAGTAGATGTGTGACATCTTTGCTAATGTATTTTGTCAATGGATATAAATTTCACACAGATGCTTGGTCAGATGGGAAGAAAACAATCAATAGTGGTGTGTGTGTTAAAGGCTCAACTAATGGTGAAGATGAAAATGATTATTACGGAATACTAAAGGATGTAGTTGAGTTAGAATATCCTGGGGAACCCAAAAAAAAAAGTTGTTCTTTTTAAATGTGAATGGTTTGATCCTACAATCAATAGAGGTACAAGAGTTCACAAAGATTATAAGATTGTCGAGGTTCGACACACTAGACGATATGAGAGGTTTGATCCTTTTATCCTTGCTTCCTCTGCGAGACAAGTGTATTACGTTCCTTATCCTGGAAAGAAAAAGGATAAGGTCCAATGGTGGGTGGTAATAAAGACCAAGGCAAGAGGTCGAGTTGAAATTGAAAGTGCCCAAGAATTTGCATTCCAAGATGATGATATGAATCCTGTGGATCCAATTGTTGATGTGGATCTCATTGATAACTTGCAAGACACTAATGAGGTTTTTGATGTAGTCCAAGATGTTGGTTCTAGTAGACAGGCTGAAAATGATGAAGAAGAAGAAAGTTTTAATGATGATGATGATGAAACATCTTCCTCTAATAATGAATATGAAACAAATAGTGATGAGGACAATGTTTCCTCATAACTGTGAGTATAAAATTATATTAAGATGTTGTAGTTACTAGTTATACATTATTGTGTCGTGCTTGGAATTATATTTACATTATATTTTTATTAATTGTGTAGATGTCATCGTCACGAGGAGATAAGGGGAAAGGGAAGGAGAAGGAGAAGCAACAACTTCGACGTCTTCGAATCAATTTAGGGAGGCCACCTAGGGGGCAATCGTCAGGATCATCTCCACCCTCTGTTACGATATCACCCACAACAGGTTTGTACCAGCCACCATCTGCTGAGTACGTTATGATACCTACACCTGGACCTCAGCGTCTATCACCAACTTCCCATACACCGCATGGTACAACATATGATTCAGGGTCACCTACTATTGGCCCGTCACCAGAGTACTCATGAGTCACCGTGAGTCATTGGATACCCGTGATTCTAATGTGGAAGTAACAAATCAAAGCAACAAGACGTTTGTTGAGCCAGATGGTGATTTTGGGTATGTGGACAACTATTTGTTATTCATTTATAGTTAATGCACATTCAAATTTTTTGTTGAGAATTTTTATATTTCCTTTTTTAAGTTGTTTCGTAGATTTCTACGCCATCTAAACCTGTTTTGATGCCATAACAAAGATTATACGATCTAGGTATAATCAACCTTGGACATCTTGGTTAGAAATACCCAAGGATACTAGAGAAATGTGGTTTCGAGAGTTTCAAGTATGTATCAATTTTTATTCCTCATAATTATGTTTGTTTGTCTTGTAATAGTGCAATTTTTTTAAACTTTAACGTTATGTACATAATTTTTTTGAAGGGTTATGTTTGGTGGATGCCTCAGCATCATAACCATATGCGGAAGGCATATAATAGTCATAGTTCAAAGAGACTATCAGGTTTGTTGGGGCAGGCACGCAACTTAAATGAAAGACCTTTTTGGATTGGAGAAGGCATATGGGAAGACTTATGCAGGCACTGGGCTAGTAGCATGTATAAGGAGAAATGTCAACAAGCAAAGATGAATCGTGCTTCTGACATTAGTGGATGCTTGCACACTGGTGGTTGCATTTCTACAGGCACCCATGCGCAGAAATTAGTAACTATTATCGCAAGTTGTTTAGCAATATGTTTTATTATTTTGTTATTAATTTTTTTCTCATTATTACAGGCTAAGACTTTGGGTAAAGAGCCCACAGTTGATGAGACATTTCGTCACGTACATTTGAGGAAAGAAGATCATACTGCATGGGTTTCTACAAAATCTAAGGATTTATATGTTAGTCTTTCTTTAGAAATTATTGCCTTTAATATTACAATCATGTTATAACAATAACCATAAGAATTTTTTTATTTCCATCCTTAGGAGGAATTCAAAACAAAGGAATCTGAACAATCTTCTCAGTGCTCAAATGAAGAAGGGGCATCTGGTACACAAATGACCAGTCGAGAGCTTTGGATTAAAACTATTGGCGGTCCTAAGAAGGGTCGTGTTTATGGCCTTGGTTCTCAAGCATCTATTTATGATCATGGAGATTCATCTTCCTCAAGGCCTATGTCGACTCAAGTTCCTGAGCACGTTATTAATCAAGTTAAGTAATAGCTGTAATATTTTTTATTAATTGATTTTTGCATTTTGATAGAAGTAGTCAATCATTTTATTTTTCGTATTTTTGGTGAATTCTTTATTCGTGAAATGAATTTATGAATTTATGTTTACATATATTAATCAGGTTATAGAGTAGTTGCAGCAGGAGATGTTGGATCGTGTTCAGCAGATTCAACAGAAATGGAGCAAGAAAGCCAACAACGTGAGGCAAAGTGAAAAATGCGATTTGAACAATACCAGCGTCAACAGAACCAAATGATTAAGGAGCTGAAATCATATGTACAAGCCGTTGGCACTCAACCAAGCCAACAACTACAACTAACAGAAGAAGATAATCAGAATAGTGAAGATGATCATGATGAAGATGACAATGATAATGAGGATTATTAAACTTTGTATTTGAACAAACTTTGTATGCGATTTGTTATGTTTGTTTTATGGATTGATTAAATGCATTGACAGGTTGAAATTGATGTATGTGTGGATTCTGACAGGTTGATTAAATGTTTGTTTTATATTGTGGATTTTGAATATTCAATTTAATTTTTTTTAATATTCAAAAAAATTTGCGGCAGATTTTGCGGCGGAAATATCAGCTGCAAATTTGTGTAGATTTTTGGGGTAGATTATTTGCCGCAAAATCCTTCGCAAATTAGAGACAAAAAAGTCCGCCGCAAATTAGCAACAAAAAAATCCTCCGCAAAATCCGCCGCAAATTACCGGGGAAAAATCCGCCACAAATTACCGGCGGAAAAATATGCCGCAAAATCCGCCGCAAATTAGCGGTGGAAAAATCCGCCGCAAATTACCAGCGGAAAAATCCGCCACAAATTAGCCCTTTTCCGGCAACTATGCCGACATGTCACCGGAGAGTTTTGCGGCGGATTTGCGGCGGAAATAAAAATCTGCCGCAAACTATATTGCGTCGACCATATTTGCGGCGGACCCGAATCCGTCGCAAATCCGCTACAAATTGTTAATTTTCGACGGATTTTTAGTGATTTGCAGCGGATTTATCCTTCGCAAATCTCCTTTTTTCTTGTAGTGACATCCTCCCTATCTTGTTAGCCTTATTAGTTACTAATGAAGTTCATTAGCACATGTGTAATCTATCTATTAATTTTTGTAATTTACTGAGTTAATTTGGGCTTAATGATAGAGCACTAAACGTGAGGAATAACATACAAAAACCCAAAAATTAGCAAGGATTTCGTAAAAGATAGAAATAAATATGAAAAGTTTATTTCTAGATCATAAATAATTAGAATGAATTATGATAATTTTTGGGGAATTAAATAAATTAGTTTTGTAGTTTTTTATAAATAACATAAGTGTTTAAATACCAAATTAAATAGGAGAGTGACTCAAAAAATTATAAAAAATTGTGGAGTTTTTAAATAGAGGATGAAAATTATTTTAGAAATGATTACAGGTTAGGGCAGATACCTGTAAACAAGTTAGTTACATTCTTAAATTTTTATTACATTAAGAGAAAGAAATAAAGCCTAATGGCTACCTAATAGAGTGTATAGATAGTTAGTAAAGGGTGCGTATAGGAACTTAATAGAATCCTTGATAACTGTCGAGTTTACCAAATTTAAATCATTTTATAACCGAATTACCAAAACTACTTATAGCATAAGGTAACACCAAGTCGAGCCCGTAGATCACTCTAATTATAAAGTCAGATTAAGAGATTAATAAATAGGGGGAAAGGAGTTTGTGAAATTAAACAACAAGAATAGAAATCAATTAAAGAAGAGAAAATAGAATTAAGAAGCAATCAATCCAAGAGAATTGTCCAAACTTGATTTTAATCCATCCTTGATTACTAAAGATCCAATCAACTATCAACCAAACCCTTGGTCTTAGATCACATCAAGATGCCTCTCAATGATCCACGAATCTTTTACTAGAAACGCTTTCAGAATTCAATTAATTGAGGTTAGACAAATTAAGCATACATCCAAAACCTAAATTAACTTGAAAACCAAGATCCAACCAAGCTAAACAATTCATTAAACACCTTTGATGCATTGTTTAACCTCTGAATTCATCTATTGGCACATGGTAATTACGCAATTAACATATGCAAATCCCAATTAAATTAAGCATTAAATCAAAATTTAAACAAGAGAAAAAGAAGAAGAGAAATTTGATTAAAAGATGAATGTATAGCAATTAAAATAGAATCTCAAGATTAAGCATCGAGAATGTCAATCCCTTGGATTGATTAAAGGCTTTACCCCTCCATGAATGGGAGAGAAGAACTCAGAAAAAGAAGAGAAAAACTAGAGAGAAGAGAGAGAAGAAAGATCTAGAGAGAAGATGAAAAGTGTAAAATGAATGGGTGATCTCGAATTTCTACTCTCACCCCTATAACTAACCTCTAATTTGGCTTTACATCATTAAAAACCTGATGGGTACAGAGTTGGGTCATTTATGAGAAATTGAGCCCAAACCCCATGTTAATTAGAGGTCTATAACTCAAGTTATGGACAAATCATTCTGAAAGAGTCTCTGATTCCATTGGTTGACTTTAAGGGATAAAAACTCCATCGAAACATTGTAGTTTGGAAAAGTGGTCTTCATATGAATTGAATATATATGTCTTAGCTTTCAAATGCCACTGGTTTCAGGCCCATATCACATCTATGCCCAAGTTATGCCCTGATTAGTGCACACTACTCGGGTTCCAATGACTAAACCCGTATTCTAACTTCCAAGCCCAATTAGCTCCACTAGCTTCATGAAAGTTGTAGAGCTCTCTCTCATATTTCCTACAAGGTAAGATACATAATTTTTAAACATCTGAAACTCAAGATATGACTGAAATATATAAACAGTGTAAAATCTCAATAATGCTGAAAAAGATCAATTAAGCTCAATTTGAGCCCAAACTTACAAAATATGACCAAGCTCAATCAATTAAAGAGGGTTTATTAAAGTATAAAATATGTGATTATCAAATGCTCACACACTTAGCTTTTTGCACTCTTAGGCAATTCACATAAGACCAAAACTAAGGAATAAGGAAAAACAATACAAACTCAAAAGCTAAAAACTCTAAAAGACTCAATTTCCAATTGTAACACCCCAAATTTTATTTATTTTATGATAAATATTATTTTCTAATATTTGTGATTTTTACAAATTTTTCTAGATTTTTCTGAGAACGCGGAATATTTTAATATTATTCTTCGTTTTGCATGCAAACTGAGCGGGCCCAGGAAAACGAGATATTTTTCTCGAGAACCTTGATCTGTGGAAACGTCAATGGGGGATCTTACTAAACCCGAGGCTGGATATGGTTTATGAGGTTTCACATTTTTTGAGAAATTTTAACAGATAAAATAATAAAGCGCTGTGTAAATTTTATCTGTTAGATAAATTAATATTGACTTCTATCAACTGTAGTAATTGTCCATCAGATAATAACATGTATTAAAAATCCTATCACATTATCTTAATGTGATCTACTTTAAGTTTAATCAAACCTACTTTAATTCAAATTTAATGTATTTAAATCAAAGCTTCTTTGAGAAGCTTTGACCACCAAAAGACCATGATACCCTTGGCTTATTGGGAAAGCCAAAAATCTCCCCCTCTCTCCTCCTTGTTGCCGCAGCAATGCCCTCCAAGAGAGGTAAAATTTTGCCTCCCAACTTAACCAATAATCACCCAAAATTAGATTTTTCCTACAACACTTTCTCTCTCTAACTTCATCTTCTTCACATTTCCTCTTCCTTCTCTCTTCTTCTCCTCTCTTCATACGAAATTTGCAGCCCCATTACCAACCATTTTTCTTCACTTTTCTCTTCACCAAGACCATTTCTCTACTCACCTTAACCCCCTCTACACTTTCTCTTTAGAAATTTTCTTCAAAAATCCAACCTTTCCTCCATTGTCATCCAAGACAAAGCTTCAAGCTTTAAGATAAAGTTTTTATTTTTCTTCTTCTGTCTCTTCATTTTCGTGCTCCATGGTCTCTTTGATGACCATAGATCTCTTCTCTTTCAACCCTTGATGTTGATTCATTGTCTTGAAATTCCTAGGGTTTTGGAAGCTCAAAACCGAACCCACGAAGGAGCATTTAGGAAGCCATTTTCGTGATTCTCCTTTAGGTAAGAGGGAGACTACTCACTTCAACCATTTTGGTGGTGAGGGAACCTTTGTATGCTTACTTTGTTTTGGTGATTTTGTATGTTTATGTATTCTTGAATTGGATTAATGTTTGAATAGTGAATTTGAATATGTTTGATGTGTTGGAAATGCTTGATCATGTTAGGGTTGTTAAATGGAAAATTTGGAGTTTCCTACCCTAATATGGTGCCACGGTTTTGACTAGATTTTAGGGGTATAAATTGATTTTTTGTATACAATGAAATCAAGCATATGTGATTAATTGTTAAATGATGATATTAAAATTAATGAATGGAGAATTTTAAGGGTTTAATACCCTAGGGTGAAGCCACGGTTTTGATCTTGAAAGTTAAGAGATTGGATTGGTTTTGTGTAAAATAAAATTTAAATGATTAGATACTAAGTAATTGATGCATAAAATGGAAGGAAATTGGAACCTTGATGACCTAGAGAGGCCACAGTTTTTAGAGAAAATTAGAGGTTGAATGGTGCCTTGATACATCTTTCGAAATTAAGAATTTAGAGACATTCATAATCCTTAATAAAGCAAAAGGATTAGATTGAATAACAACACTCAAGAAAGACACGATTTTGAAGGGCTATTCAATCAAAAATTGTCATAATGACCAAAGCATAAGATTTTGAGAATGTGAATCCATAATGTGGACTTATGATAAAGGATGAAGCCTAAATATATATTGACATTGAAAATTGATTCTATGTCATTGTGGATCCTTATGTGGGCTTAGTGTTTGTTGATTTCGTACTTGAGGAATTTGTGACATATTGATACTATGACATGTTGATATTGAACCATGTATATTTAGATATGCCATTGTGGTATATTGTATGATTATTGTATCATTGATAAACATACATGATGTACATTGTGTCGTCATGCATATGTGTTGTCCGTTGGACATTGTTGAGAAAGGCGATGCATGCCTAGGAGTTGGATAACACCTATGTGCGGGTGCGAGTAGACTAAGTGTAAGGTCATAGTGGTTAGCCTTAGGGGCGTCGGGGTGCAGGTGTCTCACAATATATAGTGGTAGCTCCACTGGGGCCGTGGGATAGACTAATGTGACACACCGACGATCCGGACTGAGACGTTATCCTATATCGCGATCAACTATTGAGGTGCCATGTATAAGCCGTATTGCGCAAATGTTTTTATGAGATAAGCACACTAATTATTTTGGCTAATAAGATACTGGCATTAATCCTTGATCATTCACTCTGAAAATGTTTATGTCTAACTCCATAGAGTAGGAATTTTGGTACCTTTTGGCATTGTGGATTGTCAGTCTCATAATTCATTGTACATGAGCATTTATAATTATGAAGAGTATCTGTTATTATTCCTTCAATAATTATTTGATTGTTTGGAAATATTAATGATGTTTGTCTGTTGCTAATAGTCTGTAATACTATTTACTGTTGTTATGCTCTTACTGTCAATCTTAACTATTACTGTAAATGGATATATGAATTATGTTTATATGTGGGTGTCCAGCGTCGTTTCGTTTTCTTGCTATCATTTTGGTACTGAAAGTTGGGTGTCTCACCTCTTTTTGTATTTTCTGTATTTCTGTATTTTTTTGTATTTTTGTTAGACTGTGTACTTCTGAGAAGACGTTCGTGAGGAAGAGAAGGAAACGACTGAGTTTCCGAGTTTCTTGCCATACTTGGACTAGAGCTGTTGAGGATGTTGTCACGCCCATGCCGCTTTTTGGGGTACGTGAAGTTGACCTTTCATGGGGGACCCGATTGCTGGCACTTGCATGTGGAGACGGACCGATGTGTCTATCGCGGGGAGCTGACGGTGTCTTTATCTTGGGGTCGTTATGAAGCCCCTGTTTTTTATTTTTCTGCTTTTGTTATTTTAGAATTTTACCTACTCGTGAGGGACATGTGGACTGATATGTTCTACACCCCTCAAGAGGATTCTTTCCTCTCCACTACTCAGGCTTTTGCCCGAAATTCGGTCGCTTCGATGTCTATTTCATCGGAGGATAAAGACCCTGAGGAGGACCCGGCTACGGTCCCTTCTCGTCAGTCTTAGGGGCTGATACTATAGGTGGCTACTGATGGCTAACCGTTATCTTTTTGGGGAAGCCTGATGTTTTGCTAGTTCATGGGTGTAAATTTGTAACTATCTTGGGTGGGTAAAGCCTTTACTTTTGTATATTTTGTGATGTAACTAAAACAGGCTGATGCATATAATATATATATATTGTGGATGTATGATTATAAATTCTGTTCCGAAATTATCATATTGATAATTGTTATTATCTCATTACTATTATATTATACAAAAAGAAAAATAATAATAATAAATGCGTACAGACGTTTCAATACTCAATTATTTTATCATCCAAGAATACAAACTGTTTAATCTTATGCTAATAATGAACCAGGTCTTAATTAATTACTGGAACTATTATTTTCCACAAATTTATTTCGTGTCTTTAGTATTATGGTGTGATGTTCCTTCTTCGTAGTATTGAGAAAAAGGGGCGTTACGCCAATGATATTCAAATATACGAAAGTTCATAAGCAAGAAGAGCAGCCAAAGTTTCAAGGGATCAAAACATTCATGAGATAACATTTCTTCACATCTCAAACCAATAAGCGAGGTATCTTCAATTTGAAAAACATGAATCAAGAATGGTAGATCCTCATCTGATACATGTTTAATCCCTTAAATGTTTAAATGGTAGGTATTTCACTTAATTCAACTCATGAACAATTGCACTACCATAAGTTTGCTTATCTTCTACTTCTTCACTACTCAAAACACATGCACACACAAATCAAGATGAATTTATTCAAGGTTGTAATAGGGCCAAGGTAAGGGGAGGAAACAATATGGATATGACAAGCTAAGTACCCAAGAGAATAAAAGAACATTAGGGAGGAACTCAATTGACAAGTGACAAGCATGAAATTTTACCCCCAATTCCATATATGCTCATTCTCTTTACATATTCCTTCTCTTATTTTTTTTCTTTTTTTTTATTTCTTTTCTTTCACAACCTTTCTTGCCTTTATTCTTTTTCTTTTCATTTTTTTATGATTTTTGTTTTTTTTCACCAATCAGCTTGCATATTACACATCAATTTGTATAACTCCCACACTTGAAGCCCACAAGCAAAAGAGTTCCTCAAATGAAAATAAACTAATGCTCTCCAATTCCCTAAGATAAGGTAAAAACATGGTTTTTCTGTTAGGAATTGCGGATACGTAACGCAGTGAAAAACTAAATTCCCACCAAGGATCCATGCGAAAAAAAAGTCATAATTCGAGTTTTAAAATTGTTTACCTCTTGAAGCGTGATCAAAACAAGTGACGTGAATCACCAACATCGTAACAACGACGATTTCTCTATGGTATCCACACGAGCAGACTCACGAACGTCCAATGTCCGCAAATAAGAGTCACGCCTCTTTCACACAGTGCTAGCTACGAAGAGAAGAGAGAAGAAGAAACCTGTCACTCTCTCACTTATTGTTTCTATCAAGTGTGGCCAGGGTTTGTAATGCATGCCTTGACAACCCCCTAGCAGTGCTATTTATAATAACTGTTGTCTTATGTGAGTGAGAGCAGTAGCAAAGTAAGCTGTGCAACCTTAGACTCATCTATTATGAGTCCGACCCACAAATGAATCTAAGTCTAACTTGGATCCTAATTACTTCAATTTAGTCTGCTCTATATGTGCGACCCTGTAGGTTCTCATAATGTTGGCAGTTATATTAAAATCCCATTTTAATATTACAAGCAGTGAGTGGTATCTAGCAACACATCGCTGCCACCCAAGTAATGAGAATGTCAGTGATTTGATATAACCTTTACATAACTAATGTTTCCGTGTAGTTTAGTCCTTTTATCCAGATATCTAGATTGAACACAAGGCATAGAATTTGTCACCCTTGTATAGTTCAATCCTTCGTTTCCTAATACCCGAGTAGACTTAATAACAACAAATGAGATCGATATCTCATATCGACTCATTTGAGCATGGCCATGCATTTTGTAGTCTCACTCAATCAGGGCCCCCGAAGATATCGTTCATGTTATGTAGGAGGGATAAATCTCATCTAGGTCACTCACATCCCTCCACATAATTCGCGATATATCCAATAACTAACTTTATAATCACCTTGTTACAGATGACATTTGATGACATTAAAACACACAACTCCTCATATAGGAATCATAGTGATTTTAGGTCAAAGGACCACATACACCATTATCGCTATGAGAATCGCTTATGACACTCACGTAACGTTCTATGTAGCATTCTCATGGCGGGTCTGTCCAATACATTATTACTCTAATATGTACCCATGTGAAGACTTGATATCTCATATTCATGACCTGTGAGATGTGACCATCAGTCTACGAACATTATTATTATCCTAATTAACCATAATACTTGACCAAAGACATTTAAGAATAGTGTTTTATTCAATAGGATCTCATGATCAAGTCATCCACTTGATGTCCTATGGCATCAAACGTACTATTTTAAGGACTTTATTATGTTTATAAAAAAGAACATAATAAATGAAATGCCTCATATATTAAAAAATAACATAATACAATGTATGTAAATACATATAAAATGTATTGGCCTCTAGGGCATACACCAACATTTTCACATAAGGCATATAATGAGCTAAGACAAAGAATAGGCAAATAGGCTCAAGGAAGTCAATCAAAGGGAAATGATGCAAGGTTGACGATTTGGCCAAAGTAGCTAATTCAAGAAAGAATATCTCAATCATGTTCATGCATGCAAGTGAAAAATGTAGCCTAAAAAAGAATCAAAGCAAGTTCTAGAATGATCAATTGCCATAAGTGAAAATCACACGAGAAAGAAGAGAATGACATAAATGCTAAATTCATCCATCAATAGGCTCAAAATCTCACAAGGTATGCATCTATCAAACTCAATCCACGAATCAAACATCTAAAACCAAGCATGTCAAATTCAATAAGGAAGAAAATTTATTCAATCATGTTATAAACCTTGAATTTCAATTGCTTCAAACTCATAAACTTCACAAATCCCAAAATATCATTGGAAAGCAATTAAAAACACAATCTTTTGTCAATTTAAAAATAGCAAAAACAGAATTAAAATTAGAAAATAGAAATGGAAACAACAACAGAAATTAGAAACAACAGAAAAAAAATAGAATGCTAAAATTCTTCCACCACACTTAAATTTTACATTGTCCTCAATGTCAAGCTCAAAAGAAAAATATCATCCATCAAAATCATTAATTAATGACGGACAAGTAAAATAAAAGAGAGGGAAAGAAAATAAACATCCTTATCAAGTGGGGTAGATGAAGAAACTTCCACCAGGATCCTATTGGCGAAAGCATGATGGCCGAGTTATGCTTGAAGCATAAGAGCTTCCACCAGGGTCCCATTGGCCCTCCTTAATTCCTTTGGAATTCACCCAAGTGCTATCACCAGGATCCCAAGCTTTCTTATGCTTTCTCAGAATTTGTAACAATCTTTCCTCCCGTTCAGCAAGGAGGTTCTTGGCCACGATCATAGGAAGCTATTCATCATCCACCAAGTATGCATACCTCAGGTGTTTGGGTAATGGCTTTAGCTCAAGGGTAGGTGGTTGCTGCACTGAAGGTATCAATCTTATTGAAGAAATTAATTCTGCTGATTGAACTGCAACATCACCTATAATCTGTGTACAATCTTCCAAAACAGCATGATCATATCTCATAGAAGAAAGAAATTCAGAAAATGCAGT
Organism: Ormosia emarginata; assembly: GCA_029884605.1. Lineage (NCBI taxonomy): Eukaryota > Viridiplantae > Streptophyta > Magnoliopsida > Fabales > Fabaceae > Ormosia > Ormosia emarginata. The sequence goes on along the minus strand of JAQQTP010000074.1, from coordinate 14,991,475 downwards.
ATAATCTCCTATATATGCAAAAATCTTAGACCATGCTACACACATACTAGTCTCATCACAAATAGAAACAACACATCCAGAACATCCAGGAAAATCAACATTATCTAGAAATCCACCAATTTTAGGAAATTCAGCTAGCATATCAACATACATATCATTAACAAACAAATCAATGATATCTAACTAAAAAATAGAATGCTTTTCTAAAGGATATTTCATGGCATTAAAGATGTTAAATTGAATTATGTTATCCTCAAATTCCATGGAAAGAGTATCAGCATGCACATCAATCTTAGTCTTGACAGTTTTCAAAAAGAGTCTACCTAAAATCAATGGCGGCTGACTAGATGCAAATTCATCTTCCATGTTCAGAATATAAAAATCTGTTGGAAACATTAACTCATTTATCCTTACCAAAACATCCTCAAGCACTCTAGTAGGATAAGTTGTGCTGCTATTTGCTAGCTGAATGATTACTTCAGTTGGCTTCAATTCTCCAACCCGTAGAGATTCAAAAACTTATTTTGGCATCTCATTAATTGAAACACCCAAATCCAACATTGCATGAGTAAATTGCTTGTTGCCTATTATGCAAGGAATGGTGAATGTTCCAAGATCCTTGCATTTATGAGGCATATTTGGTGGGATCAAGGTAGAAACATTTCTTCACTTGCCCACTTTCTTATTTCCTTTCAACATTCTCTTATAAGTGCACAACTCTTTCAAGAATTTAGCATACTTTGGTATCTGCTTGATTGCATCCATTAGTGGAATGTTGACTTCCACTTTCCTAAAAGTCTCAAGTAGGTCTTTGTCTTTCTCAGTGTAACATCCCGGGACTGCTTGCAGGATTGATGAGTGTCTCCACAAACCAACACGGGTCTTTTCAACGTGCTTTGTCCTCACTCACACACATCCTAGGAAACTTCCAGGAGGTCACCCATCCCACAATTGCTCTAGGTCAAGCACGCTTAACCATGGAATTTTTATGTTCTAGGCTCCTGAAAAGAAGTAGAAACTTGTTGATATGGCTACGCCTAATCTATTCCTTTAAGCCATCCTCAACTATGCAGTCCCATACCTACACAGTCTCTGAATCCATCTCATTTCGGTGCGTATTCAGTTCATTCATGGGACCCTTCGCCTAGAAGCCTGCTAGGAGCCGCTCTTTGTCCGTGCTTCTCTTACACCGGCATCCACTCCCCGCCCTGGTCGGCCTCGGAATGCCATATGCCCACTAACTTCCGCTTGGTTCGTCTGCGAACCACACTGTATTGGGAGAGGTCCTGTCTCTGATACCATCTGTAACATCCCGAGACTGCTTGCAGGATTGATGAGTGTCTCCACAAACTAACACAGGTCTTTTCAGCGTGCTTTGTCCTCACTCACACGCATCTTAGGAAACTTCCCAGGAGGTCACCGATCCCACAATTGCTCCAGGTCAAGCACGCTTAACCATGAAGTTCTTATGTTCTAGGCTCCCGAAAAGTAGTTGCAACTTGTTGATATGGTTATGCCTAATCAATTCCTTTAAGCCATCCTCAACTATGCAGACCCATACCTGCACAGTCTCTGAATCCCTCTCATTCTGGTATGTATTCAGTTCATTCATAGGACCCTTCGCCTAGAAGCTTGCCAAGAGCCACTCTTTGTCTGCGCTTCTCTTACACCGGCGTCCACTCCCTGCCCTCGTCGGCCCCGGGACGCTACATGCATGATACCAACTACTGTAACACCCACCTTAGGGCATCACATTTTAGACCAACTTCTTAGATAAACTTTACCCAAGTTATAAAATGTTTAAATATTATTGCAATACTGATTTCAAAATTTCTTTTTCTCGGATAACATAAATTTACCAAATTAAATTAACACAAGATACAAGAATAGAACAACATATATCCCTTGTACATATTATAGAATATTAATATTTTCGTTACATAAACCATATAAAAACTTCTCGACCTGGCCCAAGTTCACAAACTCTAAAGACCAAAGTCCTTCTCAAAAGACAGATTCCCTAGTGTAATTGGCTAGACGTCATGGACAATAGTTTTGATGATAACAAACATAAAGATGATGAGAAGACCAAGTCCAAAGATCTTCAAAGAATAGTTTTAGGACTTAAGATCTTTGTAAAGAGACCTTTTTGGATATCTCACTGGTATTGGAAGAAAAGATTAAAATATTTTTCAAAATAAGTTTCAAAAATCCAAAATTTCATTTTCTATATATTTGAAAGTGTTAAAACTGTTTTTGTCTCAGGGGTATTCGAATAGACCCCATGGTATTCGAATAACCATGTTTTAAAGTTCATATGTTTTCTGTTTTTCAAAATGGTATTCGAATAACATAAAAGATATTCGAATAACCTTCTTTAGAACTATTTTTTTGAAGCATTTCAAAACAGTGGTATTCAAATAACATTCAAGGTATTCGAATAACATATTTTAGAAATGGTTTTACGAAGCTTTCGGAAATGGAAAGAAACAACCATATTTTCATTTATTACATGATTTAAATTGACCCAACGGCTCTTTTCTTCATTGCTCTATAAATAGAGACCTTGGGTCTCTTCTGAACATTGGAAAAACCATTTGAATTATTTTGTACTTATGCTAAAACGTGATTTCTTATTTTCTCATATTTCTTGTGCTCTTTTCGCCAAAACTTTGAGATATCCTAAGAGAGTTTTCTAGTGCTTCAATTTGTAATATTTACTCTTTATGAGAGTTTCTCTTCATCTATATTCTGGTTCTTTGTAAAAGGGTGAGGTATCCCTTAGTGAAATTGTGAGGGTGAGGTATCCCTCAGTAAAAGGGTGAGGTATCCCTCAGTAAAAGGGTGAGGTATCCCTTGTTGTAAAGAAAGTAAGGTATCCTTCAAAGGGGATGAGGTATCCCTCTAGTAAATAGGGTGAGGTATCCCTGTTGTGTAAAGGTTGCAAGCACCTTTTTTAAGCTTGTATTGAATAATGAGAAATCTCGAACTGTGTTTCGGGGACTGGCCATAGGCCACAAGTGGTTGGTGGTCGAATCAGGATAAATATCGTGCCTGTTCTTCTTATCCTTAATCTCTATTTATCTATATTCAATTTAATATCTCTTGCAATTTATTTCTTGGTTGTTCTTCTTCTCTTCCTTTATTTCACGCTATTTTAATATTTTATTTTAGCATATTTAATTTGTTCACACTTTTGCGAAAAGATCTTAAATACTCAATTCACCCCCCCTCTTGAGTACTAAAGCCACTTGGGTAACACCTAGCCAGGAATGTCTCGACGGATAGAAATTCGAGTAAAAGATATCTCGGAGTTATCCCTAGAAGTATAGTGAAGATCGTTCCACAACTCCCTAATAGGTAAAACGAGCTCTACATATGCAACCATAAAATAAGAAGTAATGATCCCATGGCAGATCCTACGTACAAATAGAGTAATATCACCACAATACTCTATATATCCAGAGTCCCAATGAACATACCAAGCAGCAGCGTCATCAAGAAACTGTAGTATAAAGAAACCTAGTTGATCCCTCCTTGCCGCCATCGCAGTCTTCACCAATGTAGGCATAAAATAGAAACAAACAGAACAATACAGCAAAGAGGTGAGATCCCCTACATCATATACCAATATAGCAGCAAGGCAACGACAAACATGGCAACACAGTTCAATATAAAATCTATACAATAACATAAAATCAGTAAATATTTTCATGATAATTAATAAGTAAATAATTCGCTAAACTTGTATCACAATATCAGACATAATGATAACACCACAATAATATTACATCACAATAATATTATATCACAACAGTATAAATGCTGATTATGCATATGCATAATGCAACCAGTTCCTAGTCCATGAAGCTAATCATAATTTCGGAGAGAATGATAGGGAGTACATATCTGCATATCGTTAGCCTCAAATCATGTGTCAATATATATCAAATCATGGTGCGCAACATAGCCGATACAAACACTCTCAACCAATCACGAAAAGAGTAGTAATTCTGTCGAGACCGTCGGTGTGTTTGCAAAGGATACCACGACGCAGTGGTGCTACCAACTGGTCACATATGACATTCCACACCCTGACATCCCCAAGATTACTTAAGATCGTAACTATGCAATTCTCACCCGCACGAAGGCGTAATTCCATCTCCTAGGCCCATTGCCTTAATTGACATATGTTTCTATGCATGTTGTATAATCCAACACATACAACCCCTATTTCACCGTATTTCACATAATGTATGATCGAACACATACAAATCATATTTCACCGTATTTCACATATACACACCACATTCTTGGCGGTATCACTTTCCAATATAATGGGCCCCACCACGATAGCCTGACAACCAACTGTTGTAATTTCCAATCGCGTAAACATTTTGTCGCATTTTTAAAATCGCGTAACATTTTTCTTACATTTTCAAATCACGTAATTATTTTTCAACGTTTTCGCAATCGCATAAAGATTTTAAATCATTTTCTCAATCGCGTACCTTGAAAATAGATGTTTTTAAGTCACATAAGAGTTTTCTAGCATTTTTTTCACTTGCGTAAAATATTTTAATCATATTCTAAGCTTAAAACTTTTCTCATTTATTATCAAAATTGGACTTTAATTCCAATATTTCCGTAATAAATCATCGTTAATTAATATTTTCAACATTTTCTCACTAAACCTCCTTTAATAAATATTTCCAAACATTTTCCATAACACTTAACTTATTTAAATTAATTCAAGATATCTCACAAATATTTGTTCATTTCTCTCAATAACACTTTAAATAAAATACTTTAAGTTCCAAACCTTCCTCAAAATTATTTCTAGCTAAAACTTCTCTAAATAATATTTTCTAATATTTTCTTCATAAAACTGTATTTCTTTGATCAACTTGGAATATTATAGCTCAAAATTCCCTAACGCGCTTCAAAACCTAAAGTTCGAGCTTTACGTCAATAAATTTCAAGTTTTCACTTTTATCTCACATAATACTATAATCACAGTAATTTTAATTCTAAAAATTTGTTGACTTTCTTTTTACATCTCAAAATTCACTAAATTAAGTTCTTGTTAATAAACCCTTCAAAACTACCCTTAAGAAAATATTTTTGATCTAAAACACCAATTCTTGGCATGTTGGCTGAAAATCAATTTATTTTCCATAACCAAATATTTATTCATTTCCAATCTCATTTTCCTTTGTAAAAATCTTTAATCCGATTACTTGTTACTTAATCATCTGAAATCCACACTTAGTAAAATATTTCAAATGATTTGTTCGAAAATCCTCATGGGAACCATGTATCCCTTAATTCTTAGAAACAACATAGTTTTTCTTTCCGCATGATTCTTATCATATGCCACATATCTCGTATGATATTTTCCACTATCACATATTTATGCTTGCTATTAAAATAATAAAATCATATTAAGCATCCAATAACAAACTAATCAAATCATACCATCTCACATATAAGTCATACTTTATTATCAACAAGCAACCATAGCACTTTTATGGCATACAATCAACATCATATAATTATACACAATCAAACATGCATAAACCAATAACCAACAATTTGAGCGAATAAATCCTCACATGGATTTTCCACTCACAAACACAAACAATTTCATTCCCTCACCACCACATATGACCGATGAGGTTAATCTCCCTCTTACCTTGATTGATGCCTCCTAGCTCCTTGTAGAACTCTCTTTGTATCACCAAGTAGATCTTGGAATCAAAAAAAACACATAAAATTAGTATCTAAGGCTTGATTAAGATGACCATAGATCAAACATGGTCTTAGGATTTCCAAGAGTCAAGTAAGAAATCAAGTTTCAAGATTTTTACCTTAGAACCCTAGAATTTAAATCCAAGAATCAAGCTTGAAGATAATAGAATTTGGTCATGATCACAACATGAAAGTTACTTAGAATGAAGTTTAGGATCAAGTGATGTGATTAGATGAAATTATGAGTGATTGGAAGGCAATTTTAGAGAGAGAGGCCGTGAGCAACACAAGGAGAACAAGTAAGAGCTTTTGTATTCTTTGTTGATAGAAAGGTGAAGATAAATGAATCTTGAGAAGTTCACAACATGAAAGTGTCTTGGATTGATGAGAAGATTCAAGAAGTGAGGTTGGATTAAATTAAACAAACTTGGAAGGTGGCTTTAGGGTGGTTAACCATGAGCTCCCTTTGATGAACAAGGTGAGAACTTCTTGATTTTCAACTTGAAGAACAAGATTGAAGATGGATGATTTAGGCAAAGATCTCAACTATAAAGTATCTTAGAATTGTGTCTAGGTTCTAGATCTAAGGTTGTTTAGAATTATTGAAGCTAGGAAAGTGTTTCAATGGGTCATGGCCGTGAGGTGCTTTGGAGAGAAAAGGAAAGAACTTTTTGGTTGATCTTGGTGTTCTTGGATGAGAGAGAAAAGATGATAGAGATTTATGATCACAAAGTGTTAGAAAATGAAATGAAATGTCCAATATGCAAGTGTATGGCCGTGTGATGCATAGGAAAGGAAGCTTAAGGCTTGTTTAGCAAGATAGAAACAAGTGTACATGGCTTCACATGGTCTCACATGGCCTAAGTCATCAAGTAGTCATCCTGTAGTCATTAGAAAATTCAAGAACATGCTAGAATAGCTTAGGTCTTCAACATAAAAGAGTCTTAGAATGATATATAGGCTTAGGGAATAAGCTTGGATGAAATTTTAGAAGCTTGGATGATATTATTTTAGGTGATGGACGAATGCTTCATGGAAAAGAGCAATGAAATTTTTGGTTAAGTGAAGAAGAAAGATAATGGAGAGAATGGCTTAAGTGACTAAAGGTGATAGAAATATGATAGTAAGCCTTCACAAAAGTGTAATAGCCGTGGAGTGCATGCATGTGGGGAAATTAATGCTTGATCAATCAAGATAGAAATCAAGCACATGGTTAAAGTCATAAAGTGGTCATGCTTTGGTCACCTTGATGATTCATAAGCTCTTGAAACTCCTAGAAAACTCTACATTGCCGTAGAACACTTTGAAGAAAACTAACCAAAATTTGTTTCATATAATTACCACTTAAACTTAAATTAACTTAGCTAATTCATCTAGTTTAGGAACTAATTAAATAAGCCACTTTTGTTGACTTAAGACTATTGGCTAATAATCATGTCAAGCCACAAATGTTGACTTCTAAAGATTAGTAGCACATGGCTATCACATGGCTAAAGCTACAAGAATTTATTACTCACAGAATAGAAATTACTATTCACAAACCAGTAATTATTGTACAGTGAATAATAAAATCACAGTAAAAGAAAATTTAGTAACTGTATCCAGTTTTGGATTTGGTAAGATCCTTCGGCCCCACATTAACAATACAAAATTTTTTGGCCCATAAAAAATATTACTTTTTCTGGGCCCACAGACGGTCCAAAATAATATTAAAATAATCACAATCTCAGAAAAATCCACAAAAATTCTCAAAAATCCTAAAAATTATAAAATTCATATTTATGTAGAAAAAATGAAATTCGGGATATTGCACTCAGCCTCTACTATCTTTCTGGATTGTGTGGCTCTTTGTGGAAAAGGAAGAGCAATGGTAGGCTACTGCTGCTCATCAACAACTAATGACTTCTTCTTACCTTTAGATTGTTGGGCTGGTTCATCCGAATCTGAATTCTCTGTTATCTGCTGGTTGCTTACTGGTTGAGGTGTAGGTGATGCTTCTGCAGATTTTTCAGAGCTCGGCATAATGGCACTCACATTCCCCTTTGGATTGGGAATTGTTTGGGAAGGGAGTTGTCCAGAACCTTAGGCCTACAACTGACTCAATGTAGAGACTAATTGTCCAATCTGAGTTTCTAAATTTTGAATAGTGGCCTCTATCCTCTGCTGGAACTGAATGTTATTTGTTGCCATCTGCTTCATCAAGTCCTCAAAGGAAGGCTCAAATTTTGTGGCTGCTGGACTTGGTTGCTGCTGCATAGACTACTGGAATGGCTGCTTATATTGCAATGGTTGTTGCTATTGTGAGGCTGTATTACTATATCTTAGATTTGGATGATCTTTCTAGCCAGAGTTATATGTGCTAGAGTATGGATCATATCTCGATTATTACTGCTACTGCTAGTATTATGGTTCACCAAGAAAAATACCAGTTGCTGCAACAGATTGACATAGAAAAATAGAACCACCATCCTGAAGTGTGGGGCATGCATTGGGATGAGATGAACAAGAGCAAATGCCAAACACAGTTACAACCATCTGCATAGGTGGTTGTTGTCCCACTGCTAACTGCCTCACCAAAGAAGTCAATTCATCAAGTCTGTGTTCCATTATTTGTTGGTCTACATAAGACAATTGAACCTTATTAACTCCTTTTGTTGAGTTAAGGACTCTTGTGCCGAATTGTTGGGTGTTTTGTAACACCCCAAATTTCCTAAATAGTTGACAGTAATTTTGACAGTTAATAGAATTATACTATTTAGTGATTTCTGTGCACTATAAAATTATTTTGATTATTCTGTCAGCATATTTGATTGTTTTGAGTGATTTACTCCGTGTCAAGAAAATAATAATTTTCGAGCCGGAGAAAATTTTTAAGTATTTATTTCTCTTGACTGTTAATTATTTTTAACAATCTGACTTGATTTTTATATATTTTCTAATATTTGTGATTTTTGTGGATGATTATAAATTTTTATTATTATCTGATTGTTTTGGGCTGTTAGTGGGCCCCAGTGGTCCTACGTGGGCCCGGGGTGAGTCCTAAAATGTGAAAAATTTTTTACGTATAGAAAAATTTGTACTGTTTAGACGGAGACAGGGGATCTTACTAAACTTGAATCCGGAAACTGTTTCTAAAATTTTATTGTACTGTGTTTTGTACTATATTTAATTATCGGGTGATAAAAATACAGTAAATATATTCTTTTGTGGGGTTATAGTAGATAAAAATAGAAATTATATTGCCTAAGTCAACAATAGTGGTTATGACAACTTTTGATAGACCAATAGGAAACAAGTTTAATTCTTTTGACGGACCAATAGGAAGCAAGTCTAATATTGAAGACTTTGATATCAATCATCGATTTAATCAACGGTGTAGGATTAGTCTAATAAAATGGCTATGACCATTTATAACCATTGGATTTAGATTTAAATCAAGGGTGGAGAATTGATCTTATAAAGTGGCTAGGACCATTTGTGACCGTTGGATTTAGATTTAATCAACGGTGGAGATGGATCATTTGTGACCATTGGATTTTGATTTAATCAATGGTGGAGATTTGGTCTTCTAAAATGGCTATGACTAATTATGACCCTTGGATTGAAAGTAAGAAGGAGTAATCTTGACCCTTTGTTTTTGGAGATGGATCTAACGGCTAGAATTTTAAGGAGAAAGATCTAATGGCCTAGATTAAGTCTTCTAATCAAAAGTCTACATAAATCCTAACCATTGATCTAATCAATGGCCTAAAATGCTCTAAATGGTGGCTTGAAAAAGATGACAACTTATTGAATGCATAATGCATGGAGGGTGGCGATTTTGTGCTTCATTTTGGAGTTAAAGAAAAGCTTTATGACATTATTAGATGTCTTGGTCAATTATGCATCATGATTGAATTAATTTCACTCTTAGGAGAATGCATGGAGGGGGGGACGGTTTTGGTGAGTGCTTAAGAGCAAAGAATGGTTTCAAGACCATTATTACTCCATCTTGATCATTATTGATCAAATTCAAGGAGCTAAGTTATCAAAGCTTTCTCTCCATCTTTTCTCCAAGCTAATTTTGACCAAGTACCCAAGAATACCTTCCATCACTCAAAAATTTTATCCAACCTAATTTCTTGAATCCTTACCTTATCCTAAGGACATCTCTAGTTATGAGTTTTTACAAAATCATTCATCTTGAGTTTCAAATCCAAGCTTCAAGTTTCTACCAAAAATGGTAAAGTTCATATTTCTTCACCAAATCTTTTAGTTTTGATTTTTTAAGCCATGCTTAAACCATGGTTTACCTATTCTTTTACTTGTTATTGATTTTAAGATTTGTTTATGATTTTTAGGGATTTTTCTAAGGAGCTCTACGAAATTGGTAGGAAGGAAAACTAAGTGTTTTCACTTCATCCTTTACCTTAACCAAGTTTAAGAAACCTTTCCCTCACAAAAATAAAAAATTCTATCTTTGTTCTTCAAGAGGAACCATTCGAGCTTACCACTCAAAATTACCATCCAAGCTCTTTAATTTCATCCAACCATAGATCTTAAATCTACATGATATTCTAAGCAACTTTCATGTTGGAGACTTTCTCTACATCATTCATTTTCAACCTTGTTCTTCAAGCTAAAGATTGAAGCTTTATTGGTGAAGTTTGTTAATCTTCACTTTTCTTTTGATTTTCAAGGTTCTAAGCTATGTTTGATCCATGGTTTATCTTGTTCAAGCTTGATTTACTAATAAATATATGTTTTGTTTTGTATTTGAGAAGCACTTGGTGGTGAAGGACTTGGAAAGAGAAGCAAAACAAGAAGCTTTTGAGCATCTTCAAGAAGTAAGAGGGAGATTCATCTCACCAATCAAGTATGGTGGTGAGAGATGGTTTGTGTATTTGATCAATGGTGAATCCATGTGAGGATTCATATCCATGGTCATGTAATAATTTGTGTATGTTTATGTGCTTTGATTATTTGCCTATACTTGGTATGATTTGCATGATTTATTGCTTTGATTATGGCATGCTTGTGATATATATTTGAATATGTATGTGTATGTCATGATTTGATGATGGAAAGGAAATTGATTTTTCGTTCCAAAGACCAAGAGGAATTTCGGCCAAGACACCTCAAAATAGGTGTTCATAAATTAATATTTTCATGAATGATAAAATTGGATAATTAGAAAAGCAAAGAAAATAAACAAAGGGTTTGTTTTTCAAGAAGTATTATTTACGGTTTTGAGAAAGATTTTTATTGATTTATTTTGTGTAAGAAGTTTCTAAGCATTTTACTAAACAAGAGTTTTAAATGAAAAGAGCAATGAGTTGATGATTTTAAGGATTTGCAAAGAAAGTGAAAAATGAAAATGAACAAATGATTTGATTTCAAAGACCAAGTGCTCACAGTTTTTGTTAAGGAATTTTTAATGGTTTTGTTTGTGTAAAACCATATTGACTTAGAAGGAAAAATATTTGATGGTTTAAATAATCAAGTACCATGGTTTTGAAGGCTTATGAATGCCTTGATTTTATGAAACAAAGTGATTTTGGTATAAGAAATTTGGAAAGGGAATCAGAGTATTTTATCACTTGAGAAATGAATTGTTAGTATGTACATAGAAAAGAGAGGTTCAAACACACCTCAATTTATTTTAAAGAGAATTGATTTGAGAAAAATGGAGAATATAATAGCAATTTGATATTTTCTAACGTGTAACTCATCCTTTAGGTTTTGGAGAGCGTTAGTAATTTTAAATGAGAAACATTGATTTAATTCAATAGAATTGTGAATTTGTGGAATTTATTGCAAAAAGAATTTTCTTGAGTAAGAAAATGTGGAAAATAATGTGAGTAGTCATATTATTTTGAGAAAGGTTGAAATGGAATTTTTGAAGGTTGAGAAATATTTTTCGTAATGAAATTATGGTGAAAAATGATTTATGTAACTTAAAAACGTGATTTTTAAGCTACGCAATTTGAAAAACGTTTAAATATTTCCATGCGATTTGAAAAATGTTGAAATATTTCTACGCAATTTGGAAAGCATTTAAATATTTTTACACGTTTGAGATATTGTTGAAAAATCGCTACGCGATTTAAAAATGGTAGAATATTTTTACGTGATTGAGAAAAAACGTAATAGAAATGTTGCGCGATTGTGAAAACACGACGAAAGTGTTTTATGACTATGAAAATGCGATAATATGATTTCGCTGTTGAAAATACAGTATAATTACTGTTGGGCCAGTGTGTGGACCCTGATTATGAGATAATGAAATTAAACTGAGAATGGGCCAATGCGTGGACCCTGAATATGAAAGTGTGAATTTTGCCTATGATTGGCATTGGTGCATTGAACATGCATTGGAAATGAGGAATTTTGCCTGTGATTGGCATTGGTGATTGAACATGCATTGGAAAGATATGCATTGAGGCATATGATGATTTTGAATTAAACAAAAATTGATAGCTGATGTTATTGGGACCCTTGTGGTTGAAGAGGGAATGTGAATTGATAATGAGGTCTATGATGGATCTTGGGGTGCGTCAGTAGCGGTCGACCAAAGGTGGATATCTGCAATGCGTGGGCTACTGCTGGACCATATGCTACTTGGCGATGCAGTCCGTTGCAACGCATTGACGATACCCGACAAGAACATGATTCTTTTCAAAAGCTGGACAATTGTCTGTGGGCTAAGGCTGGACATTGTCTGTGGGCTAATCTGGAAGATTGTCTTTGGGCTAAGGCTGACAATTAACAGAGCATTCTTCTCAAAATTGTGAAAACCTCCATGGAGTAGGACATTGAGTCTACATGTATAACATATGCATAAATCTGAGTATCTATATCTGCATGATATAATAATTGAGGAATATTGGATGATGATGATGATGATAATCATGTTGATGGCATTATTGTGATTATTATGTGATGATAATAATGTTAATGGCATGATGATGATAGTTGATTAATGTTGAATACATTATTGGAATTATAGTATGATATATCTATATGATATGTTGTTTGTGTTATCTCTGTGCTACCATATTGGTATTGACATAAGTGATCTCACCTCTTTGTTATATTGTTTTGCTGTGTCTGTATTATTAAAAAAATTATATATAGATGGAATCAGTTATCTTAGACATAACGGGTGGCAGATATTCTGAAATTGGTGACAACATTAGAGAATGACCATTCCAGATTTGATAGCGTGCAGTGTTGACAAGGAATAGATGTCTGATGCAGCCAGATGAATAAAAGAAGAAATAAGTATGTTAAGTTTTCTCATTAGTGTTATATCGTGCTATTAAGTAGGACCTGTCATAGGGTTTGCTACTGTTAAAAAAAAGAGTCTATTAGTTTTATATTTCTCTTTAAATTGTTAAATATTGATTAGTGTCAATATTGTATATTAGTAATACTTATGGATTTCAGTAAGTTTATATTTCTGTCGTTAATGAAAAGCAATTTTAAAACTCACCCTTTTATAACTCAAACCTTTTATGAACTTCTTTACAGATTGGGAGTTGGTAGTCAGAAATGTGATGTCCTAAGGAGGGTGTTACATGTTTGCTACCATATTTGCTATTAAATCTCTTGCTGCAACAAGGGTCTTGTCTACTAAGGCTCCTCCAGAGGCAGCATCCACCATACTTCTGTCCATTGGCAGCAAGCCCTCAGAGAAATATTAAAGTAAGAGTTGATCACTGATTTGGTGGTGGGGACAGATCAAGCACAACTTCTTGAATCTCTCCTAATATTCATGCAAGGTCTCTCTTGTCATTTGTCTTTTGCCACAAATGTCTTTTCTAATGGCAGTAGCTCTCGATGCAGGGAAGAATCTCTCCAAGAATAGCGTCTTCATGTTATTCCAACATATTACAAAATCTGATGAAAGGTAATATAGCCAGTCCTTGGCCACATCAGCAAGGGAGAAAGGAAATGCCTTCATCTTAATGTGCTCCTCAAGGATCCCTTGTGGCTTCATGGTTGAACAGACCACATAGAACTTTTTAAGATGCTTATGAGGGTCTTCACCGGTAAGACCATGAAACTTGGGCAACAAGTGTATCAATCCAGATTTTAACTCAAAATCAGCATTAAGATCAAGATATTGAATGCAAAAATATTGGTATGTTACATCAGGAGCAGCTAATTCCTTTAGAGTCCTATTCTGCATATTATCATCCATAGTTGCAAAATTACTTAAGATCTTAGGTTCACTTTCAAATTCAAGATCAAAACCAAGTTCAGAAGCAATTTTCTGCACTTAGCCTCTGAGCTCTAATCAGCTTATGCAAGGTTTTATCAATCTCAAGATCAATATCAAGTAATTAGGTAACAGAAGACCTAGTCATGCATCATCCAAAGCACAAAATTAGTAAACAAGCAAAATACACTAGACAACACTAAAAATCTACCAAAATAAATCTAATTGACCTATATAATGATTTTTAAAAATCATAGGACTACCACAACATGAAAATTACACAAAAATAAAATTGAAAAATGGAATACAAAATCTTAAAAAATTGAAAAAGTGATCTAAACAATAGAATTTTAGCAAACCAGGGGTGACCTCTATAAGCCTTGTTTATTAGGTCATTTTTCTTCAACTGACCAAGTTTCAGCTCATTCTGGGCACGTTTGTTGTCAATACGAAATTCTGCAAAGTGACCCGTAATCATCCATTTTTTGTCTGAAAACCACCAAAATACAGCAACACAAGGGTTAGTGAGGGATTTGTATTCAAATATACTCTCAATAAGATTGATCAAAATCAGAGTGATCCTCGGCAATGGCGCCAAAAATTCGATAACTGCCGAGTTTACCAAATTTAAATCAATTTATGACCAAATTACCAAAACTACTTGCAACATAAGGTAACACTAGGTCGAACCCATAGATCACTCTAATTATGAAGTCAAATTAAGAGGTTAATAAACAGGGGGAAAAGAGTTTTTGAAATTAAACAACAAAAATAGAAAGCAATTAAAGAAGAGAAAACAAAATTAAGAAGCAATCAATCTAAGGGAATTGTCCAAACTTGATTTCAATCCATCCTTGATTACTAAAGATCCAATCAACTATCAACCAAACCCTTGGTCTTAGATCACATCAAGATGCCTCTCAATGATCCATGGATCTTCTACTAGAAATGTTTCCATAATTCAATTAATTGAGGTTAGACAAATTAAGCATCCATCCAAAACCCAAATTAACTTAAAAACTAAGATCTAACCAAGCTAAACAATTCATCAAATAAATTTGATGCATTTTTTAACCTCCAAATTCATCTCTTAGCACATGGTAATTACGCAATTAACATATGCAAATCCCAATCAAATTAAGCATTAAATCAGAATTTAAACAAGAGAAGAAGAAGAAAAGAAATTTGATTAATAGATGAATGTATAGCAATTAAAACAGAATCTCATGATTAAGCATCAAGAATGTCAATCCCTTAGATTGATTAAAGGCTCTACCCCTCCATGAATAGGAGAAAAGAACTCAAAAAAAGAAGAGAAAAACTAGACAAAATGGAGAGAAGAAAGGTCTAGAAAGAAGATAAAAAGTGTAGAATGAATGGGTGATCTCAGATTTCTGCTCTCACCCCTTATAACTAACCCCTAATTTGTCCTTACATCATTAGAAACCTGATGGGTACAAAGTTGGGTCATTTATGAGAAATTGAGCCTAAACCCCATGTTAAATAAAGGTCTACAACTCAAGTTATGGACAAATCATTCTCGAAGGGTCTCTAATTCCATTGGTTGACTTCAAGGGATGAAAACTCCATCGAAACATTGTAGTTTAGAAAAGTGGTCTTCATATGAATTGAAGATATATGTCTTAGCTTTCTAATGCCACTAGTTTCAGGCCTATATCATATCTACAGCCAAAGTTATGCCCTGATTAGTGCACACTGCTCAGGTTTTAGTGATAAAACCCGTGTTCTGACTTCCAGGCCCAATTAGCTCGACTAGATGTCCGATTTAGCTCTAGAGCTCCCATGAAAGTTGTAGAGCTTTCTCTCATATTTCCTATAAAGTAAGATACATAATTTTTAAACATCTAAAACTCAAGATATGACTAAAATACAAAAATAGTGTAAAATCTCCATAATGCTGGAAAAAGATCAATTAAGCCCAATTTGAGCCCAAACTTACAAAACATGACCAATCTCAATCAATTAAGTACATGAAGAGTGTAAAAGACTAAAAATGAAGGTTTATTAATGTATAAAATATGTGATTATCAATCCTAAAATTTTCTATAATACCTATTGAAGTTAGAAAACTCATCAAAGGAAGGTCAAAGTATTCTTAAGAGATAAATCTCCTCCAATTAACCATGACAACACATCTTTATCTCATTTCATCCTTATCTCTTCACTTTCCACTACCTCGTATCTCATAAATACACTACTTTCACTTTTATTTTCACTTACACACGATAATAATAGTAAACAGAAGAGAGAAAGAAGAAAGAAAAAGAGAAAGGAGAGAAAATAAAGAAATTTCATAGCCACATACTTCCAAACCTCACTAGGGAGTGTTTCAACATTAATCTTTCAAAGTTCTCATCAAGCATATCTTAAGTTTCATCTTTCAACTTCTATAGATTCAAAGGAGCCTAAGTAGGGGTTTTAGTGCATCTCTACCTTACTGTTTTCTCTTCTTGCTTCTCAAATATTGCTTGAGTGAATTGATTTGAGAATTGTCTTATGAGTTTTATATTGTATTGATAAGATATACATATATATGATTGTTAAACTTAAAGTTATTCATAAATCTATAAGGATTTGAGGTTTATGATATGAGAAATATTACGAATTGATCATTATTGTTAAACCTTATGGGTTTTGGCTTGAGAATTTATACATGAGACACGAAGTTGTCTTGATTGTAAGTGAAAAAAAAGATATTCTTTGAGATTACCATATCTAAGAACTTCTTCTAGTTGTATTGATGCACTTGATAATCAATTATCAATTTCTAGAATGCTATATTCGAGGGTGATAATCGATTATCTAGTGGTGATAATCATTTATCAACTTATAGAATGTTAAAGCTGGTATGTGATAATCGATTATTGAGTAGTGATAATTGATTATCACCTTACAGAATGTTATTGCTAGATAGTTGAGGTTGACTACTACCCTAGTGTTGGTAATTCTAGATCCTCAGGAGGACTTCGAGGTGTATTGTGACGATTCAAAGATGGGTTTAGGGTGTGTTTTGATGCAAAATAGGTGAATAGTTGCCTATGCATCAAGGCAGTTGAGGCCACATAAAGAGAACTACCCTACTCATGATCTAGAGTTAGCTGCAGTGATATTTGCCTTAAAGGTTTGTAGACATTACTTATATGGAGTCCAGTTAGAGAAGTTCAATGATCATAAAAGTTTAAAGTACTTATTTGATCAGAAAGAGTTGAGCATGAGACAAAGAAGATGAATTGAGTTTCTGAAGGATTATGACTTTGAGCTAAAATACCATCCAGGTAAAGCCAATGTAGTGGCCAATGCACTAAGTAGGAAATCTTTACATGTGTCTCAGATGATGATCCAGGAGAATGAACTTCTTGAGAGTTTTAGAGACTTGAGTCTTGCAGTGACTGTGTTGCCACATAGTCTCTATGTGAGTAGAGTGGGCATAGTTAATGACTTAAGGACTTAGATCTTAGAAGCTCAAAAGGAGAATAAGACTCTAGATAATATAAGTGAGCAAATCTTCTTAGGAAACCAAAGTGATTTTGATATGACGGATGATGGAATGGTTAGGCTTAGAGGTAGACTTTGCATTCTAAGGGAATCCAGAATCAAGGAGAGGATCCTTGAAGAGCCTCACAAAAGTCAATATCCCATCCATCCAAGGGTTACTAAGATGTATCAGGATCTTAGGAAGATGTTTTAGTGGCATAGAATGAAGAAAGACATAACAGAGTTTGTGTCTAGGTGCTTAACTTGTCAGAAAATTAAGATAGAACATTAGAAACCCTCCGAACCTCTACAATTATTAGAAATCCCATAGTGGAAGTGGGATAATATCACTATGGATTTTGTGATGGATTTACTCAGGATTTAGCCAGCGTATAATGTGTAACGCCCTAATACAGATATCTGCATATATCCGGAATATACAGAGATAAATAGTACTAGCTATATTATTTACTACATAACTAGCTAATAATATATCCATAATCACAATCAAGTCATTATAGAGAGCCTTGAGAGAATGCAAAAAACATAAAACTCATATATATATATATATATATATATATATATATATATATATATATATATATATATATATATATGTAACCTCAGCCACAAAAGGCATATTGTAATACATAACTCATAATACATACAAAGCAAATATAAACTATATACAAAAGCTCTAACTATTAAAGCATATAAAACTATACTAGTCTTCATGCTTCATCTTCTATCCCTTCGCAAGGTCTTGACCTGGATTTACATGGAAATACAATCGGGGTGAGAATTATAATTCTTAGTAAAAGCAATTCCAATACCAGTTAGTTATAACCTTGTATAAACAATCTCTAATAACTAACATAGAAGTTTCCTCCACTATTACTCATAACTGCACACTTCCTCGTATTGTGGTTCAACAAATAGCTGACATACTGTCAAAATATAAATAACCTCCCATACAATTGTAAATATCAATAGTAACAGACAATTTCCTATACAATTGTCATTCAAATGCAATGCTTTTAATATGAAATATGATTATACCTAAGCAGTGTCCTATAGTTATGCTAATGCAGGGTTTAATTTTGAATTCCATACAGAGTTTTGTTTTGAAAACTATGAATACCTACGCATTCTGGGAACCTAAATGGTCCATGTATTTTTGCTGTGTAGGGAGGGAAAGCTCATCCTCACTCTACCCATAAACCTTGGCTCTATGAGATAGTTTAGGGAATATCTGATTCCTACTATTCGGGTCAAACGATTGTGCATATCATAGGTTACCATACATTTGGAAGAGCAAGCAAAAACATGCAGTGTTATATTATAAAATCATACACACCATAAACCTTTCCTAATGACTCAAGTCAACCTAGTGAAAGAGCCTATCATAGCTAGTGCTTCATTTTAATCCAACTTATAGAGATAAATAAGCATTTCTCTAGAACTTTGCATATTTAACTCAACTTTAACTGCAAGCAAGTAATTTATGCATCTAGATAAGTAGAATATACCTATCTTAGTTGTATCTAGATTTCGTTATTATCACACATCAAGTAGTAACCTATGCCACACTAGAGTGTTCAAGGTCCTAGATATCTATCTCAAGTAATTCCTAACTCATGGAATACTTAAACACTTAAACTTTCATACTTAACTTTGTATCTAAGGAAGTAACTCACATTCATCATGCATTTCTAACTCAACTTTACTATTAAACAAGTTAAGCATGTTTCTATTACACTTCATGAATATGACAAGTTTACAAGTCCCAATTCATCCTATTGTGTATTTAGTATTGTACAAGATCCCACTTGCCTTGTGAACTTAGTACATAAAACATCCCCTCACTTAGGAACTAAATACACAACTCTATCTCCACTCAAGTGAAACTAGTGCAAGAGTGGTTAGAAAATGCAACACTTTGTTGCCTAAGGTTCTAGGTACCTTCCCAAGGCAAATCTGCTACCTTTGGTTGCTCTAAGGTTCACAGCATTCATAAACTTACTAGATGGTCATTCCCTTCATGTAATACCCCTAGTAATATCTTAACACACACTAAATAGCATGTACAAGGGATCCTAACAAGTAGGAAACCTCATTTCAACAAGAACATATCTTGAAATTTTCTAATTTGTCACTTAAAAGGGCTGATTTTCATAGATGCACCAAATGTATATCCTAACTTCTAAAATTATGAAATTTAATAGTCAAATAGCCTTACATGTTAGCTTCAAAATGCCACTAGTCTTATGTAAATACGACCTCGGAGCATGAAGTTATGCAATCTAGTTTATCGGGTGTCAGTCTGCTTATTTATGCAGAATCTGACCCATATTCAAACCTAAACTAGGGCTAATTTGGTTGTGATAAAAATCTAAAATTTTTCCTACATGAAGCCTCATGTCTCATCTTCCAAATGTAACAAGAATCAGGTCAATCCGATGACTGTAGCTCAAGTTATGCATCAAAAACTACAGACTGTCAGGTTGCTTCCCCTATTCTGTGTTCTGTTGGTCTTTGGGCAATTAAGCTCTCACTTTTTTGGGCAATTAAGCGCCCAGCACTTGAAAATGATCTACAGAAGTTGTTTCTACATAATTGGTGCTCCAACTAATTCCTAACACTTCTTAAACATTTCCTAGATGATTTCTAACATCATTCAAGGTCTCTAATCATATTGTATCTCACATACAACTTCTAGAACATCTAACATGGATTTATGAATCAAAATTCATCATCAAATGCCCATTTTTCCATCACCAATCTCCATGAGATATATGGATATTACAAGATGAAAAACTAACATTCAAGCATGGTTTAAACTATAACCAAATCAAATTTAGCCATTGAAGGCACTAAACAAGCAAGAACACGACCTCAGCCATTTAAACCCCTAGTTCATCTAACAACAACTACTAGATGTGAAAGATAGAGACCGAGAGAGATGGTTATGGAGAGTTCAAGCACCCATACCACTTGTGTAGACAAGATGAACCTCAAGCTTGAGTTTAACTCTTAGAGCTTCCTCTTTTCCTCTTCCTTCTTCATCTTTCTCTCCTTTCTTTCCTTCATTTCCCTTCTTTTCTTTCTTTTTTTTTGTTGGTTCTTAGCCATGGAAATGGAGATAAATAAGAAGGAAAAGTCAAACTTTGCCACTTATAGGATAGGAACTAAGTTTAGCTGAAACTTCTTGATCTGTTAAGAATACTTAGATTTTGCTAAATCAAGTTTCCTAACTTCCAATAACTTTAGAATAAATCCTAGGATTCATCTAATTTATTGTTTCATTATTTCTATAATTTTTCATATCTGCTGCTAGTCAATCCGGCATTAAATCACACAACCAGTATGCTTAAAAATACCAAACTAACTCTGATTATCTTGAAACTTTGACTACATCTTAGTTCATACTTCTATGACTTAGAAATAAATTCTCTATATTTATTTCCTTCAACTAGGCTTTTTATGCTATTATTTGAGTAATTTTAAGCTACTTTTCACTTTCAGCGTTGCAGCAAAGTGCCTAAACTAACTCAGTTAGTCACAAAACTTCACATGTATGTTAAGCAAGTAATATGCTATCTATGTAACCATATACAAGACTAACATGCTTTAGAGGATATTACATGATGCGATTTGGGTCATAGTGGATAAACTGACCAAGTTTGCCACTTTTTGCCTATTAGGTCTAACTATTCTTTGGATAGACTAGCTCAACTATACCTATATGAGATAGTTAGATTGCATGGTATTTCCCTAAGTATAGTTTTCATTAGAGACCCTAGATTTACATGTAGATTTTGGGGAGCTTTGTAGAAACCTTTTGGGACCAAACTTAGTTTGAGTATAGCATATCATCCATAGACAGATGGTTAATCGAAAAGAACTATCCAAACTCTTTAGGATATGCTTAGAGAATGTGTTCTAGAGCAACAGGGTAGTTGGGATAAGTTCTTGCCTTTAGTGGAGTTTGCGTACAATAATAATTGTCATACTAGCATAAGAATGACACCGTATAAAGTACTTTATAGCAGGAAGTATAGGTCTCCATTATGTTGGTATGAGGTTGGAGAGAAAACCATCCTAGGATCTGAGTTGGTACAACAAACCACAGATCAGATTAAGATAATCAGGGATAGGTTGGTTAAGGCTCAGAGTAGGCAAAAAAGCTATATTGATAGAAGGAGAACACCTCTAGAGTTCAAAGAGGGAGAACATGTTTTCTTGAGAGTCACTCCTGCAACAGGGATTGGTAGAGCATTGAGAACAAAGAAGTTAAATCCTCATTTCATTGGCCCCTACCAAATCTTAAAGAGAATTGGACTTATAGCCTATCAAATAGCCCTTCCTCCCAGTCTGTCAAACTTTCATAATGTCTTTCGTGTATCACAACTTACGAAGTACAATCCAGATCCTTCACATTCATAAGAAATGAATTAGTGCAGTTAAGGGATGATTTGTCTTATGTAATGTAACCGATAAGGATCATGGACAGAGGGGTCAAAGAGCTTAGATGTAAGTGGATTCCTCTGGTGAAGGTACTTCAGGATGGAGCTAGCTTTGAGGAGGCTACTTCGGAGCTAGAGTCCCACATGCAGCATAGTTACCCAGATTTGTTTGTTTGAGATAAACAATTTTGAGGATAAAATTTTAAAAAGGAAGGGAGAAATGCAACATCCTCTTTGACATTTTAGACTTATATAAGGTTACATAGGTATCATAATACTTGCATGACATGCCTATTTAGTTTTGTGACATTCTGAGTTAGATTAAGCACTTTGCTGCAACATTGAATGTGAAAAGTAACTTAAAATAACTCAGATAATGACATAAATTGCTTAGTTAAAGGAAATAATATAAAGAATTTGTTTCTAGGTCACAAATGTATAGAATGTGATGTAGTTAAAGATTAAGGATAAATTGAGCTAGTTTGGTATTTTCAAGTACATTGAGTGGGTGTTTTAATACCGGATTAATATGACAAAGATATGGAAACTTATGGAAATGATGAAAGTAGGACTTAGATGAATCCTAGGAATTTCTCTAATATCTAAGGAAGTTAGAAAACTTGATTTAGTGAGATTAAAGAATTCTTAAGAGATATAATGTTTCAGCAAAATATCTATATGGCTTTGTGACTCATAGTTCCTATCCTCTTTGACTTTCTTTGATTTTTCTCTCAATCTCACTCTTTCTCATGTTGGAAATAAAAAACAATAACAAGAGCAAAAAAACACAAAGGAAAAGAAGGAAAGAAGGAGGAAGAAGAGGAAGGGAAGAGGAAGGCAAAAGGAAAAGGCAAAGCTTGAGGATTATTTCACACAAGTGAGGTAAGGGTGTTTGCTTCCTTAACTCATCTTTGCTTCATCAACTTGTTGAATTCATGCTTGGTTGTGTGAGTTAGAAAAAATGGGTCTTTGAGGCAAGTAAGGCTCCTTTGATTGATTTTAGTTTCCTATGGTTGAGTTTGGTTTACTTTTGGCTTAATTTATGTATGTTTATTGATTGTGAATTTAGAAAGCTCCATTTGACTACTTGTGTTGGTAGTTGTAAAATAGGTATGGAAGGGGTTGTTTTTGTTCATGAAATCCATGCTAATTGAGTTGAGAGTTTGCATGATGGTTATTACATGTTTAGAGACCATATTTGGGTTGGAAAGCCAATTGGAACCTATGTTTGGAAAATTGGAAATTGGTTTGGAAATCAATGGAACAGAAAAATCTAGTTTCTGGTGCAACGGCGCTTAGGCGCCAACTGATAAGGACCAACTATACGTGAGGGCGAGAGCATGGCGCTTAGGCACCAGTGTGCTGCGCCTAAGCGCCAGAGGCTCCAAAAAATAGGGCATAGTTCTACCATGGCCACGTCTAGGCATGGAAAAGTAGCGCCTAGGCACCAAGTCCAAGGTCTTTCAGGATTCTCTTTTTGATGAATTGGAGCTCTCTACCTGTTAGGATCCTTTATATATGCTTTTTAAAGTGTGTTGAGACACTAGTAAGGGTATTTCATAGAGGAAATGACCATCATGCATGCAATAGTTGTGATGTTTAAGTGAAGTTTTGAAAATAATTGTGCTTGTTTTTAAAACTTGCTATTCCTATGTATTGTAACCTTATGTGATGTGCACAACTATTTGACCAGAGAATAGAATAATAGATCCTAAATTCTCATAGGAAGCATGCTATTATGGTTAGGATTACCGGTATTATGAGGTGATATTAGTACACTTACCATTGTGAGGGGAACAAGTCCACTCATTACTAGGTAATGTAACAGGCTCTTTTACCTATCCTACCCAGAAAGATACAAGGGAACTAGGTTCTTAGGAATGAGTAAGCATCATGACTTTTCTAAAACAAAAATATGCACAAGCTGTAACATCCTCCCTAATCTAATGATCCTAATCAGGGTTATAGTAGCTTTGCAATACTAGTAAGAGTTATCTGTTAATTCGAGTAATTTTCTGAACCAGTTTGAGCATAATTCTATAACACTGAATACAAGAGTATAATTAAGGTATCTGCTAAATCAGTTGATATGATGGAAATAAATATGAAAAATTTATTTCCAAGCTATAAATAATTGAAAAGAGTTGTAGAAAATTTTGGAGAATCAACTGAGCAAGTATGATATTTTTAAGGATATCAAAGAGTAATTAAGGAAAGAGTTATGGAACAGTTCATTATCTCAGAAAATTATGAAATTTTATGAAAATGATAAGTAAAATATGGAGAATATTTTGATATAAGATACCAACTAAGATAAGTATCAATAAACATAATTACTCTATCTGTGGTTTAATTCAACTTCAGACCGAATAATAAAACTTAACTGATAAATAATAATATACAAAAAATTATGAAAAAATAAATCTGAGGACTAAGATGAGTCCTAAAATTTTCTATAACACTTATGAATATTTGAAAACTTAGCTTTAAAAGATTAAAATATTTCTAAGAGATACAAAAGTTTCAGCTAATATTCTATGTTTATATAATATTCTATGTTTATCTTTTCTTCCATTCTTCATCCCCTCTTCATATTTATCTCAAGTTTGACTTCTCATTTTTATTTCTTCTACATAATTCTGGAGCTGCTCTTCACCACCTATCCTCTATACATTCATTTCAAGCTTGACTTTTTATTCTTAACTCTCCTCTACACAGTTTTTTGGGTATGAAAAGATTCACCCAAGAAATAAGTACTCTTCTACACAGTTCTTGGTTGTAGCAGCCAAGAAAAGAAAAGAAAAAGAATGTGGTGCAGAAACAAAGGAGCTGAATCGTGAAACTAGAAGAAAAGGAAATGTGAAATGTGAACAACAAAAAAGAAATAGAGAAAGGAAGAAGAAGCAGAAACGTGAAAACAGGTAGGGGATTTTGAGATTATTCCTATTAAACTTCTTCTTCAATTGTTTTAGTTTGACGGTGGAGAAAGAATAAATCTTCTAGTTGTAAGTTTTGTGAATTAAGTATATGGTATGTAGGTTGTAACACCCCAAATTTCTTAACTATTTTGACAGTAATTTTGACAGTTAATAGAATTTTACTATTTAGTGATTTCTGTGTACTGTAAAATTATTTTGGCTATTCCGTGAGTACATTTGTTCGTTTTATGTGATTTACTCCATGTTAAGAAAATAATAATTTTCAGGCCGGGAAAAATCTTATGTAATTTAATTATTATTGTTAAGTCTTAATTATTTTACGTAATCTGATTTGACATTCATAAATTTTCTAATTTTTATGATTTTGTGGATGATTATAAAATTTTTATATTTCTCTGATTATTTTTGGGCAGTCTGTAGGCCCAAGGGGGGTTGTACGTGGGCCTAGGTGGGTCCCGAAAAGTGAAAATTTTTCTGCGGATAGAAAAATTTGTACTGTTAAGACGGAGACGGGGGATCTTACTAAACCTGAATCCGGAAACAATTTTTAAAATTTTCTTTTACTGTGTTTTGTACTGTATTTAATTATCGGGTGATAAAAATACAATAAAAATATTATACGAAGGGTAATAATAGATAAAAATAAATAAATATTGTACCGCATAATCAACATTAGTGGCTTGGATATCCACCATTGATTTAATCAATGGTGGACACTTGATCTTGATTTAATCGACGACGGAGATTTAGTCCTACAAAGTGGCTAGGACCATTTATGACCATTGGATGTAAAGTTTGAAGGAGTAATCTTGACCCTTCATTTTGGAGATACATTTAATGGCTAGGATTTCAAGCAGGAAAGATCCAATGGCCTAGATTAAGTCTTCTATCTAAAGGCTACCTAGAACCTACATTAATCCTAACCATTGATCTAATCAATGGTTAAGGTTGCTTAAAATGGTGGCTAATTATGATGGTCACTTATTGAATGCATAAGGAGAGTGCATGAAGGGGGGATGGTTTTGAAGAAGCTAATAGCAATAGGAAGCTTATCATTCATGCAATCATTCATTCTTGTCTCCAAAATTATCAAGAACCAAAACACACAAATTTTCTCTCCATTTCTCTCCAAACTTAGTTTTGGCCAAGCACCCTAGGTCTATCTTCCATCACTATTTAATTTCATACAACCATACTTCTCGAATCTATACCTTATACTAAGACACTTTGTAGTTTGGAGCAAGTTCTAAATCCATCATCTTCAAGGACTTTCTTCAAGAGAAAAGTTATAGGGTTTTTATGGTGAAGTGTAAGGAAGCATCATTTCTTAATTCTTTTTCATGTTCTAAGCCATCTTTGATTCATGGTTCTTCTTGTTCAAGCTTAATATACTAATATACTTGTGTTTTATTTTGTATTTGAGAAGCTTTTGGTGGTGAAGGACTTGGAAAAAGAAGCAAAAAATGAGTCTTTGAGGTTCTTCAAGAGGTAAGAGGGAAATCCATCTCACCAACCAAGTATGGTGGTGAGAGATGATTTGTGTATTTGATGGATGGTGAATCCATGTGAGGATTCATATCCATAGTCATGTAATTATTTGTGAGTGTTTATGTGTTTTTGATTATTTGTTTATGCTTGATGTGCTTTGCATGATTTATTTATGCTTGCATGCTTAGTATGATGTTTAATTACTTTTATGGTATGCTTGAAATATATGTATGATGAATATGTATATGTATGCCATGATATGATGATGGAAAGGAAAACAATTTTTGGTTCCAAAGAACCATAGAGGCATCACGGCCTTAAACTAATTTTGGGAGCAAGAGATTCTAAGTATTTTACTAATTATGATTAATACATTGATGATTTTAAGGATTTGCAAAGAAAGTGGAAATGAAAATGAACAAATGTTTTGATTTCAAAGACTAAGTGTTCACGGTTTTTGAAGGAAATTTTAATGGTTTTTTTTGTGTAAAAACAAGAATGGTACTTAATTGATTTAGAAAGAAAAATATTTGATGGTTTCAATGGCCAAGTACCATGATTTTGAAGGCTTGTAATGGCTTGGTCTTATGAAACAAAGCGATTTTCAAAGTGGAAATATAATTTGTTTTAGTACAAAGATTTTGGAAATGGAATCAGAGTGTTTTATCACTTGAGAAATAGAAATTTCGGTTATGAAAGAAAAAGAGGGGTTGAAAGTGTTTGAACCTCAATTTATTTTGAAGAGGATTGATTTTGGAATTGATTTGAGAAAAATGGAGAATATAATGGTGACTGGAAAATTTACTAACGTAAAACTCATCCTTTGGGTTTTGGAGCGCATTAGGGAATTTTAAGTGAGAAACATTGATTTAATCCAATAAAATGGTGAAATTGTGGAATTTATTGTGAAAATGATTTTCTTGAGTAAGAAAATGTGGAAAATAATGTGAGAAGTCATATTATTTTGAGAAAGGTTGAATTGAAATTTAGAATGTTCAGAAAATATTTTAAGTAGTTGTAAAATGGTGAAAAATGTTTTACGTAACTTAAAAACGTGATTTTTAAGCTACGCGATTTGAAAAATGTTTAAATATTTCCACGCGATTTGAAAAATGTTGAAATATTTCTATGCAATTTGGAAAGCATTTAAATATTTTTACGCATTTGAGATGTTGTTGAAAAATCACTACGTGATTGAAAAATGATGGAATATTTTTACGTGATTGAGAAACAATGGAAAATCGCTACGTGATTTGAAAACGCAATGGAAATGTTGTGAAATTGTGAAAATGTAACAGAAATGTTGCGCGATTGTGAAAACATGACAAAAGTGTTTCACGACTATGAAAATGCGATAATATGATTTCGCAATTGAATATACAGTATGATTACTATTGGGCTAGTGTGTGGACCCTGATTATGAGATTATAAAATTGAACTAAGAATGGGCCAGTGTGTGGACCCTGATTATGAAATTATGAGTTTAAACTGAGGATGGTGCATTTTATATACATAAACTAGTGTAAGGACACTGTATGAGAAAATGATGAATTTTGCCTATGATTGGCATTAGTGCATTGAACATGCATTGGAAAGGTCCGATGGACTGTATGAGGCTATTTGCCTAGGAGAGACGTACACCTCTTGAGTGGGTGCGATATGCGTAGTGTAAGTTACTTGTTGACCTTGGGGGCATCGGGGTGCGGGTTGCTTACATAGGCGGTTGGTAGCTCTTCTTACCGTAAGTTAGACCGATGTAACGCACCGATGATCCTGACCGAGACACTATTCTTAATCGAGATCTAGTAAAGCCTGTCGTGTATATGCTAGATATGCAAACACATATGAGAAATATGACACCTGGTCTGAGGCATGTTGGTACAGACAGATCTTTCGGATTAACTTCTCCGAATTGAGTATTAGCTCCATGGAGTAGGAAATTGAGTCTATGTGCACATGCATAAATTTAAGTATTTATATCTGTGTGATATAATAATTGAGGAATGTTGGATGATGATGATGATAAATAATGTTGATGGCATTATGATAATTATCGTGTGATTTGAATAATGTTGATGGCATGATGGTAATTATTATTTATTATATTTGTTGTGATAAATAATGATTTGAGGGCTTGACTGTAATTATTGTATCTGTGTGATGACAATAATGTTGATGGCATGATTGTAATTATGGTATGATGTATCTGTATGGTATGTTATTTGTGTTATCTCTGTGCTACCATATTGGTATTGGCGTAGGTGATCTCACCTCTTTGTTATATTGTTTTGTTGTGCTTGTATCGTTAAAAATTATATAATAGATGGAACGAGTTTCTTAGACGTGACTAGAGGCAAATATTCTGAGATTGGTGATAACATTGAGGGGTAACCATCCCGGATTCGATGGTGTGCAGTTTTGAGGAGGAACAGATATATGGCGCATCAAGATGATTACAAGACGGAATAAGTATGTTGAGTTTTTATCGTTAGTGTTTTACCGTGCTATTGAGTAGGACCCGTCATGGGGTTAGCTACTGTTTAAAATTGAGTTTGTAAGTTTTATATTTCTTGAATAATTATTAAACATTAAGTGGTGTTTGTTATATGAGTTTTAATCAGTTTAAATCTATTTTTCAGTATTACCTATAAATTTTAGTAAGTTTATGTTTCCATAAGAAAGAAATTTTGAAACTCATCTTTTATAACTCAAACTTTTTATGAAATCATTTACAGGTTATAAGTTGGTAGTTAGAAATGTGATGCCCTAAGGAGGGTGTTACATATGTTGGTTATTTGAAACAATGAAATGGTGACTTTGTACATCATTAGTCAAATAGCATACTAGCTATTCAAATAACCTATTATACGGATTGTTAATGAGAGAATATATATATATATATATATATATATATATATATATATATATATATATATATATATATATATA
Organism: Ormosia emarginata; assembly: GCA_029884605.1. Classification (NCBI taxonomy): domain Eukaryota; kingdom Viridiplantae; phylum Streptophyta; class Magnoliopsida; order Fabales; family Fabaceae; genus Ormosia; species Ormosia emarginata. The sequence continues at coordinate 14,962,184 of JAQQTP010000074.1, read as the reverse complement.
TATATATATATATATATACTATTTGTATAGCATAATATTTGATAATTAGAGAATAGATTTATTAAATTGAATAGATAATAGTATGTTTAGTTGTATTGAAAATATGATTGGTTAAATAATAATGTTAGTTATTCAAGTACAATATTTGATATGATTTCAAATGATTTTATTATGATTAATAATTAAATTTATGAATGGACACTTTGGTTAATACTATGCATGTTTTGTTTTCAAACTTGTTATTTGATATTTTCATGTATTGTAAATTTATGCTTGAACAAAAGGGCTCAAAGTGAGTTGAAAATGTTTGGTAGTGCAAGGAACAAAAAGGCATCCTGCCTACCTAGAAAACAATACAAGGAACAAAATGGCTTCTTGGAACAAAAGGGCTTTTTGGAAATAATCAAATAATATGAATTTTCTAAAATAAAATCATTTTAAAGAATCATTACGTGAGAATACTTTAGGACTCTCATTAGGCAGAATCATACATTATCATTCATTGCATAAAAATTGACAATTGTATGTGCAATTGTCTTATTTTTATTAAATATAAAGAATTAAGGATAAAAGCTAGTTAGAAAAGGTTGAGATTAGTATTTAAAATGAGTTAAGTGTTGTTCTTAAAATGATGGTAAGTGTTTGAGGTATATGTTGTTTGAATTAATTGTTATGACATAATGAATTATTTTGTAATTGAATGAACTGTCTGCTTTGAGAAGGGAAAGGACTGAGTTTTGGCTTACGCCACCTTTCCAAATGATTAAGTACAATCGGTGTTTTATCCCAAAGCAGCTGGATTTACCATGATGTCATGATTTAAATTTTACTATTAAGAATTATTAATTCTTACCCCAGTCATATTTTATGTTTTCCATGATGAATCCAGAGGAGGATCAAAGCAAGCGCAAGGCAAAGCGACAAAGATCTAGTTAAGTTATTAATATAATTATTTTGGTTATGTAATTATATTAATGATTTTGTAATTAAATTGTTACGATCAGTTTTGTAAAGGTTTGTAATCTCAGACATATCAGATAGATTTCTAGTAAAGAGCAAGTTTCTTGTTGTGTAAAATATCTTGCTCTCTTACTTCTTTAAAGGCTCTATATGTTTATTTGTTAAATAGATATTGAATAGGTTGTATATTATGCTAAAGTTAAAAAGTGACATACTAATTCTATTTACTTAGTACACGTATGATACACTACAGTGATTAAAATATGGGTATTACACAAGCATTGCACAAGCATACTCTTAAGGCATTCTTTAGGCATAAGCAAATGACATAAATGTTTCAATTGGAGATTGTATGGGTGATTGTCTTCTTTGTAGAGTGAGTATGTGAATATTCTTTTAGTAATGAGTAGTGGCTCATGTACTTATTGCAAACATATGCTGATGTAAATGGATTTATTTATTCATTGTGAATGGATAATTATGTGATAATTATGCCATATTTTGTAAATGAATGAACTATTTTCCTCGGAAGAGAAAGCAACAGTTTTGGCTTTTGCCACCCTTCTAGATGTTCTTAATTGTTGTTTAACAACTTATTTTTCCCTGAAATAGCTAGAGGTATCGTGATGACATGTTTTGTAAACTTATATTGAGAATTGTGAATTCTCACCCCATTAGTTGATTCCATGATAAATCCAGGTGGTAGCTCTTCAAAGGGTAAAAATAAGAAGCAGAAAACACTAGCATAGTTTATTTCCTTTTAAAGATGAAGCTTGTATTTAGTATATTTGTTCTGTGTTGTATAAGACGTTATATATTACTTTGTTTTCCTTTTGAGACACATGATGTATTTATATAGCTTTTCTTTCCCTTTTGGCTCTCTGTAATGGCTTGTAAAGTTATTATGGACTTATAGTATTGTTTATAAGTTAGAAGTGACGTGTTTGGTACTATTTATCTATGAATAGACATGATATATTGAGATAATTGTATTATGGCGTTACAAAAGATATTAGACATGATCCTCGAATAGGAGTGATCCTAATATGCTATTCCCTTATGAAGGGCAACCCATTGATTAATTTGGCTAATGATTGATATCAGAAATGATCCTTGTTCCTAGGATTAATCCTAGATGTTGGGTAGTTGAGGATGAGACATGCCCTCTCCACCTGGGGTGATCCTAAATATTTGGTAGCGTGAGGATGTGACATTCCCTCCCTACTAGGGTAGTATGATGAGGTGACATTCCCTCTTTACCTTTGATTTTAGATTAAGGAGGAGATATGCCCACACTAGATTTTGTAACGCACCCAAATATACCAACTGCAGCACAATCGTCATTACACCACAGTTACTAAATCCAGGTGTGTCACAGTCATGATAACAGTAGTTTTCAAATTAACGAGTTTATTTTTTGCATTTATGCATAAGTAGAAAATACGAGCCATGGATGAAATATAAATGTATTCAACCCTTAATACAACCATTGGAATGAAATCACGTTCCTTATATATATAGTTTATAGCCAATTTACATGAATCACTGATAACATAGAATATAATAATTACAGAGTCAAATAAAATACAGCGGGAAGAAAAACATAAAAGGAGTGAAGTAGTAACCCAAGGATGGGTACTACCAGCAGACAAGGCCGCAACCCCATATGCATATGACACTCAGCGTCCTAGTTGACACAACAGGCATCAATGCCTCCACGCAGCTGCACTCCTACGAAATCGAAGAAATCTTGCCCAGGTTCCCAACCCCATCGGCAAGTTGTAGCTCCTCATCATCTTTTTCCTGGCCTTTTATCAAATATGAATATAAAACAACAATACAGAAATATAGGAAAGAGGTGAGACACCTGTCTTTCATTACCACTATTGGCAGTAAGAAAACAGCACGGCGCAAAGCGCCCACAGAGTAATATAGTTCATACATTTATCAACAGCAGCAGCATGGTTTATAACACAATTAATTCAGTTGTAAGCAAAAGTAAGAAAGCAGAATAGCAACAGGCAATAGTAAGACTTAACAATGTCAACCCAATCATAATAAGATTTCCAGAAATTAGCACAATGGTTAGATAATCGTTTACATGAGTAAAATAGTTACTTTAACAGATGTGCATGCTCAACAACTTATGAGACTGATGATGAACGATGCACGATGCATTAAGGTACCAAATCCTACTCCATGGAGCTAAACATTAACCTTTCCAGAGTGAATGATCAAGGAGTAATGCCAGTATCTCGTTAGCCATAAAATAGTGTGCTTCATCTCATAAAATATTTGCGCATCATGGCTTATACATGGCACCTCAACCGTTGATCGCGACATAGGACAGCGTCCCGGTCCGGATCGTCTGTGTGTTTGCATCGGTTTACCCCATGGCACAGAGGAGCTCTAAACTGTCCATGTGAGGGACCCGCACCCCGACACCCCCTAGGGCCAACATGTGGCACCTATGCTAGTCTATTCGCACTCGCACATAGGTGTGATTCAACTCTTAGGTTTTTCATATGCATGATGACTCAATATCCAATCATGTATGCTTATCAATGATGCATTCATCATATACAATACCACAATGGCATATATTCGTTTTCAATATCAATAAATCATTTCTCATCGAGAATTAAACCAACAAATATATATAACCCTTCATAAGGACTCACAACACATAGAGTTAAATCTCAATATTAATAAACATTATGGCTTATCAAAACCACTATTTCCCACTAAGGGTTTAACAATTCCACGAATCTAAGTCTAGATCAATTATGCAAACCTTTAGGTTAAGTAACCTTTAAAACTGTAGCCTCACAAGCTCTCAAGGTTCTAAATTCCTTCTCGTGTTATGCTCTAGTCTCTTGATACCAATCACTAAGTTTTTATTCTACATGAGATCAATCTAATTCCTAATATCCATGATCGAAATCACGGCTTCCCAAAGTCCACTACTAACATCAATTTCTCCTATTTTATGCATTGATTTCTTGATATCCTTTACTTAAGTTTTAGTTCACTAAGCTCATTCCAATTCCTTATAGTTTCAATCTAAAACCGTGACTTCACATTGAGTTAAATAACCCTTAAAACTCTCCATCTCAATTTCCAACATTAGCATTCACCTCTCCAATTACACAGCTCCCTCTCACAGTTACCTAGCTGATTCTATTCTGGGCGCCTAGGCGCCATCTCTGGAGCGCATGAGCGCTGGTGGAGCGCCTGGACGTTGACCACGAAGGGCCTGAGCGCTCACCAGGTCGCGTCACAGGGAAAACTTTTTGGGCATAGAGCGCCTAGGTGCTCTATGCACAACGCCTGAGTGCTAGTGCATTAACAATGGTTCTACAGAATTCGTTTCTGCAGAACCTTAGCCCTTCCTTCATCAAAGCGTCTCATTCATTTTCCAATAGCCTAAAATATGATTCATGACCTCTAAATACAAACTAACAATATATAGGTTCATAATCATCAAAGCATACAATGCAATTCCATATATTCATACAAATCAAACAACCACAAAATCATGGAAATGACACAATATAGCAAAGAGAGAAATCCAACATGGATTCCCTCATCAACAATAATACACAAGACATTTCCTTACTACCAAGATTGGTTGAAGAGGATCATCTCCCTCTTACCTAAATGAAGACAATCACAAGGATGCTTCTCCTTTTTGCTCTTGATTTTCGTTTTCCCTCTTTAAGAAAACCCTAGGATGAGAAATTCCCAAAGTGTTCACTCCAATCATGGAAAAATGACTCCTTGGCCACATAGGTGACCAATAAAACGAAAATGAGAAAAAGATAGAAGAAACTTGAAGACTTTACCTCAAAAGCTCCAAGCTTTAGCTTCAATGGTGAAAAATGGAAGAAGAAGATGAAGAAGAACCAAGAATGGCCATAAGGAAAATGGTCATGGAATGATGGAAGAAAGCTAGATATGGAAGTGGTGAAGCAAGAAATGAAGAGGGGGAAATGGTGAGGGTGTATGGTGGAGGAGGAAGAAGAAGAGAAAAAGAAGAAGAAAGGAAGAGAAAGAGAAGAGAATATAATTATTGTCTCCCAAAAGGGGCCTCTACCGTGTAGAAGAATGGGGAGGAAGAGAGAGAAATGGGAAATGGGTGGAAATTTCCTGGAAGTTTCCCAAATGAGTATTTTGAATTAATTTAACTTTTATTTTGAAAATTAATGAGCTTGACATAAGGTAAATTTTGAATAATGTGATAAGATTTTTATTACCTGTTATTATTTATTGGACAATAGTTATAGTTGGCAGAAGTCAGCATTAACAAATCTGGCAGATTAATTCTTCGCAGTGTTTTATTATTCCATCTGTTAAAATTTCTCGAAGGACATGAAACCTGTAACACCCTCCTTAGGGCATCACATTTCCGACTCCCAACTCATAATCTGAAAATCAATTCGTAAAAGGTTTGAGTTATGAAAATATGGGTTTCAAAATTTCTTTCTTGTTGAAATATAAACTTACTGAAATTTATATGTAATACTGAAAAATATATATTGAAACAAATTCATATACAATATTGACACTAATTAATATTTCACAATTTAAAGAGAAATATAAAACTAACAGACTCTTTTTTTTTTTAACAGTAGCAAACCCCATGACGGATCCTACTTAATAGCACGGTACAACACTAACGTTAAAACTTAACATACTTATTCTGTTGTGTATCCATCTTGTTGCATCAAACATCTGTTCTACATCTGTTCTTTGTCAACACTGCACACTTTCGAGTCTTGAATGTCCACTCCTTATTGTTGTCACCCATCTCAGAGTATTCATTGCCCGTTATGTGTAAGACAACTCGATCCTTCTATTATTTGATTTTAACAGTACAGACACAACAAAACAACATAACAAAGAGGTGAGATCACCTACGCCAATACCAACATGGTAGCACAGAGATAACACAAACAGCATATCATACAAATATATCATGCCATCAATATTAATCAACTATCATCATCCAATCATTTATCAGTTCAATTATCATAAACAACAATTACGATAATGCCCTCAACATTGTCTAATTATCATCATCATCATCCAAGTATTCAAAACAATTGTCATAGCCAATATTCCTCAATTAATATATCACACAGATATAAATGTCAGATTATGCATATGCACAAAAAACTCAGTTTTTCAAAAACAACTCCATGGAGGTTTTCACAATTTCGAGGAGAATGCTCTGTCAATTGTCAGTCTTAGCCCAAAGACAATCTTCCAGTTGTTGAAAAGAATCATGTTCTTGTCGGGTATCGTCGAAGCGTTGCAACGGACTGCATCGCCAAGTGGCACAGGGTACTCGCCAGCTGTCCACTGGTCGACCGCCGTGCCTTGACGCACCCCAAGATCCATCATAGATCTCACTATCAATTCTCATTCCCTCTTCAACCACAAGGGCCAAAATAGCTTATTAGCTATACTTTATACAATGCACGAATATATCAGTGCAAGTCCAACCCCAAAGGGCCAAATCTTTTCAATTTCATTTGTTCAATGTAATCATATGCTTCAACGCATATTTTTCTAATACACGTATAATGCACCAAATCCAATCTCAGACAAAATATGTCATTTTCTCACAAACAGTGTGTGGACACTGGTTCAATAGTAATCATACTGTACTTTCAACAGTGAAAATCATGTTATCACATTTTCACAGTTATAAAACACTTTCGTCGTTTTTCACAAAATTGCGCAACATTCCCATTACGTTTTCACAATTCCACAACACTTTTGTTGCATTTTCAAAATACCGTAACACTTTTGTTACGTTTTTAAAATGCCGCAACTCTTCTGTTGCACTTTTAAATCACGTACTAATTTTTCAACATTTTTCTCAATCGCGTAAAGATATACGTTTCTCAAATCCCATAATATTTTTCCACTGTTTCAAAATCGCGTAACTTAAAAATCATCCTTTTAAGTCGCGTAAATCATTTTCTTTCATTTTTAAAATATTTAAAACACTTTTCAAATCACATAATGGTTTTCCGCTATTTTCACAATCACGTAAAAATAATTCATCACTTTTCCATCACGTAGTGATTTTTTAATAGTAATTCAAATTACGTAAAATATTTAAACGTAATTCAAATCGCGTAGAAATATTTCAACGTATTTAAAATCACGTAGAAATATTTTACTGTATTTCCAAATACTTAAAAATATTTTACTGTATTTCAAACCACGTACTTTAAAATTACGTTTTTAAGATACTGTAAATAATTTTTTTACCACAATTTCATTACAGAAAATATTTCTCAACCTTCAAATATTCCTTTTTCAACTTTTCTTAAAATAATATAACTTTATACTTCATGTAATATATTTTCTTACTCAAGAAAATCTTTTTCCACATTTCTTTACTCAAGAAATCCTTTTCCAAAATATAATTCATAAAATCACTTTTCCATTAATATAAATCAATGTTTCAAAACTTAACATTTTCTAACGTACTTCAAAACTCGAAAATAAGTTATACGTTAGTAAATTTTCAAATCACCATTATATTCTCCATTTTTTCTCAAATCACTTCCAAAATCATTCTTCAAAATAAATTAGAGTTCAAACATGTTCAACCTCTCTTTGTCTTTCATTTACAAAATTCTCTCAAGTGATAAAAATACTCTGATTCCCTTTCCAAATTCCTTGTATTAAATCAAGTTACTTTTTCACTTTGAAAATAGCTTTATTCATAAAAATCAAGACATGACAAGCCTTTTAAAAAACGTGGACATGACTATTGAAACCATCAAATATTTTTCCTTTTAAATTGATATAGTTTTACACAAACAAAACCATTAAAAATCCTTTACAAAAACGTAAGACTCATAGTCTTTGAAAATCAAATCATTTGTTCATTTCCATTTTTCACTTTCTTTGCAAATCCATTTTCACTTTCTTTACAAATTCTTTTTCACTTTCTTTGCAAATCCTTAAAATCATCATTGCTATTTTCATTTAAATCTCATGTTTAGTAAAACACTTAGAAACTTTTTACACAAAATAAATCAATAAAAATCCTTCTAAAACCATGTTCATGTACTCTTTGAAAAATAAACTCTTTATTTATTTTCCTTGCTTTTTCTAAACATCCATTTTCATCATTCAAGAAAATTTTAATTTTGTGAACACCTATCTTGAGGTGTCTTAACCGAAATTCACCATGTTCTAGGGATCAAAAATTAATTCCCTTGTTCTTGAAAAATTTCAACATGAACCCTAATCAAGGGCATCAAAACCGTAGCTCTCCTTGGCCATTGGGACCAAAATTAATTTTCTTTCCATCATCAAATCATGGCATACACATACATACACAATATATATATATATATATATATATATATATATATATATATATATATATATATATATATATATATATCAAAAGCATGCCATATTATAATCATGCATAGTATAAGCATACCATCAAAATCATAAACTCATGCAAAGCATATTAAGCATAGGCAATTAATCAAAGCTCATAAACACATATAAATTATTACATGACCATGGATATGAATCCTCACATGGATTCAACACCCATCAAATATAAGACCATCTCTCACCACCATGCTTGGTTGGTGAGATGGATCTCCCTCTTACCTCTAGAAGATCCTCAAAAGCTCCTTGTTTTGCTTCTTTTTCCAAGTCCTTCACCACCAAGGGCTTCTCAAATACAAAATAAAATACATAGAAATTAGTATACTAAGCTTGATTAAGAGGAACCATGGATCAAACATGGTTTAGATCATGAAAAAGAAAGAAGAAATGAAGTTTCCTTACACTTCACCTCAAAAACCCAATAACTTTGATCTTGAAGAAAGTCCATGAAGATGAATGATTTAGAGAAAATCTCCAACATGAAAGTTGCTTAGAATATCATGTAGATTCAAGATCTATGGTTGGATGAAATTAAAAGAGATTGGATGGTGGTTTTGAGTGTCTTGACCGAATGGTTTCTCTTGAAACACAAAGATGGAATTTTTTATTTTTGATAGAAACTTGAAGCTTGGATTTGAAGCTCAACATGAATGATTTTAGAAAAGCTCATAACTAGAGATGTTTTTAGAATGGTGTTTAGGTTTAGGAAATGTGTTTAGATGAAATTTTAGAAGCTTGGAGACATAGCTCCTAGGTGTTGGCCGAATGGTGTTCTAGGAGAAAAGAATGGAGTTTTTGTGTTTTGTTTAGGAGAAGATGATGAATAGAAAGACAATTATGAGATGATGAATAGAAATCAACCATTTTGGTCTCCTTTAGGGTGCATGGCCGTGAGGTAGCTTGAAGGAAAAGGAGAGAAAAAGTTTTGAAGACTTTAGACTTTAGGAAATGACCAAGAATGATTAATAAGGAGTAATAATCATGTCTTCAAATTTTCCTTCACTCAAAAGCCACCAAACCGTAGCCCCCCCTCCAATGCATTCTCCTTGAATGCAAATTGATCAATAATGATACACCATTGACCATGACATGTAATAATGGTCATAAAGTTTTGTTTCTTTGTCTCCTAAACAATCCAAAACCATCCCCTTCCATGCATGCTTCTCCTTGTGCATTTAATTATTTGTCATCATTATTAGCCACCATCTAAAGCATTTCTAGCCATTGATTAATTCAATGGTTAGGATTTAGGTAGACTTTTGATTTAGAAGACTTAATCTAGGCCATTAGATTTTTCTCCTTGAAATTCTAGCCATTAGATGTGTCTCCAAAATTAAGGGTCAAGATTACTCCTTCTTACTTTTAATCCAAGGGTCATAATTAGTCTTTGTCACTTTTTAAGACTAAATCTTCACCATTGATTAAATCTAAATCCAATGGTCACAAATGGTCCTTGTTACTTTACAAGACCAAATCTCCACCCTTAATCAATTCTATATCCAATGGTTACAAATGGTCATAGTCACTTTATATGACCAAATCTCTACCCTTGATTTAATCTCCATCTAATGGTTATAAATGATCTTATTCACTTTTAAGATCAAATCTCTACCGTTGATTAAATCAAGATCAAGTCTCCATCGATAATTAAATCAATGGTGGATATTCAAACCACCAATGTTGACTTAAGCAATATAATTTATATTTTTATCTGCTAAAACCCCACAAAAGAATATATTTACTGTATTTTTTTATCACCCGATAATTAAATACAGGACAAACATCTGATAAGAAATTTTCTAAAATTGTTTCCAGATTTAGGTTTAGTAAGATCCCCTGTCTTCGTCTAAACAGTACAAATTTTTCTATGCGTAGAAAAATTTTCACTTTGCGGGACCCACCTGGGCCCACGTATGGCCACCTGGGCTCACATAGGACCACCTGGGCCCACATACAATAAAAAAAAATTCATAATCATCCACAAAAATCACAAATATTGGAAAACGTATGAAAATCAAGTCAGATTATCAAAAATAATTAACAGTCAAGAGAAATAAATATTTAAAGATTTTTTCCGGCCCGAAAATTATTTTTTTCCTAACACGGAGTAAATCACTCAAAACGATCAAATACGCTGACGGAATAAACAAAATAATTTTACAGTGCATAGAAATTACTAAATAGTAAAATTCTGTTAACTGTCAAAATTATTGTTTAAGAGATACAGAAATTTTGGGGTGTTACATTACTCCCCCTCTTTATAGAAATTTCGTCCTCGAAATTTAATAGCCATGATTTCACACCCTCGGAATAAATAATGACATTATTCCTTTATCTTTTCTTCCAGTTCTCTTGTAGTTTCACCTCTTATATTATTCCAAACGATTTTAACCAATGAAAGTTCTTTATCTCTTGATCAATTTTTTTTTTCCTGATCAAGCAGATATCTCAAACTCTTATGATTACTAACGATGTTAAATGTTACTCCAAAAAGAAAGTATTTCTATACTTCTAAAATAAACACAACGGCTACCAATCTCCATTCATGCGTAGAATAGTTTTTCTTTTCCTCTTGTAACTTCCATTTCCTCCGAACAAGTACACATCTTAAACTCTGATGTTACGCATCACTTAAAATTTCCTTGTCCTCATATCACTTCATTCTCCAACTTTAGCTTCTTTAACAGGAAACGTCTCACTAATCGAGTTCTCCTTTCAACCGCATTATATCAATACTATAACATAGATTTTAAATAGGAATATCCTTTCTTGCAAATTTCAGTACATGAAAGAATATTTATGAAGGTCAGAAAGAAGAAGATAGCAACATGATTTGATATATAGGAATATCCTTTCTTGCAAATTTCAGTACATGAAAGAATATTTATGAAGGTCGAAAAGAAGAAGATAGCAACACAATTTGATATGTTACCAAGCATATTCAACAAGAATTTGATTTTGCCCGATTTTTAAGAATGAGTTCTTCTGGAACACTAACACTGTATTGAGACAATCTCATAGGATATGGTTGAAAAATAACCAGTCCATTTTCAAAGATCACGTCTGTTTATGAAACAGATCAAACTAACACAAAGTTTTGATCTATAACAATAATTTGAATAACTTGGGTAGCTCGATCGGCTAAGAATAGAAATAGAATTAAACAAATCAGAGGATAACGAATAACTCTAACATATAATTGATCTACTCAATCATATGCTATAAGGAATAAGTTATTCACAAAAATATTCAGTATGGTTTATAGGATTAGCTCCAATGACACAATCTCCATTGTTTAAATCTTCCGCTCCGAACACTCCTGTTCCATTCAGAGTAATGACTTTCCCTACTACCCAAGATTTTACTAACAGAAAACTCTGTTTTCAAAGAGCATAATCTTTGGGAAAATATGTCTAGCTTTTTCGCAAATTATTTCCTTGACATACATTCCTTCATTAAGTACGTTCTTTCACATCACTTACTGCTTTTGGTTTCCTCAATGGTTGTAAATACATCTTCCGTTGAAATCAATTTACTTTCTCAATATCCCTAAAAATAATACCAGATTCTGAGATTACGAAATCTTATATTCCAAGACTGATTCTCTTCCATCAAATCCTGAACTTCAACTTCCAGTTTCCCACTGAACAGCGGTCCTTTGTTCCTGCAGTCATCCTTCCACATTGCTCCCGTTGCTCTCGTAACTGCAACTGCATTACTAGTAACATGTTCCACTTCCACACAAGTACAACTATCCCGAGCCATTTCCTTTTTTTTTCTCTCTCGAGGTGTACGGATCGAAATATAGTGGATTTGATATCCATTATAAACAACATTGTTTCCTTTTGGAAATCAATAATACAGGGAACACAACACAAGCAAAACAGACCTAACCACAAACCCCAAAAGACTCAAACCGTGCTCTGATACCAACTAATGTAACACCTCCTTAGGGCATCACATTTCTGACTTCCGACTCATAATCTGAAAATGAATTCGTAAAAGGTTTGAGTTATGAAAATATGGGTTTCAAAATTTCTTTCTTGTTGAAATATAAACTTATTGAAATTTATATGTAATACTGAAAAATATATATTGAAACAGATTCATATACAATATTGACACTAACTAATATTTCACAATTTAAAGAGAAATATAAAACTAACAGACTCTTTTTTTTTTAACAGTAGCAAACCCCATGACGGGTCCTACTTAATAGCACGGTACAACACTAACGTTAAAACTTAACATACTTATTCTGTTGTGTATCCATCTTGTTGCATCAGACATCTGTTCTATATCTGTTCTTTGTCAACACTGCACACCTTCGAGTCCTGAATGTCCACTCCTTATTGTTGTCACCCATCTCAGAGTATTCATTGCCCGTTATGTCTAAGATAACTCGATCTTTCTATTATTTGATTTTAACAGTACAGACACAGCAAAACAACATAACAAAGAGGTGAGATCACCTACGCCAATACCAATATGGTAGCATAGAGATAACACAAACAGCATATCATACAAATATATCATGCTATCAATATTAATCAACTATCATCATCCAATCATTTATCAGTTCAATTATCATAAACAACAATTACGATAATGCCCTCAACATTGTCTAATTATCATCATCATCATCCAAGTATTTAAAACAATTGTCATAGCCAATATTCCTCAATTAATATATCACACAGATATAAATGTCAGATTATGCATGTGCACAAAAAACTCAATTTTTCAAAAACAACTCCATGGAGGTTTTCACAATTTCGAGGAGAATGCTCTGTCAATTGTCAGCCTTAGCCCAAAGACAATCTTCCAGTTGTTGAAAAGAATCGTGTTCTTGTCGGGTATCATCAATGCGTTGCAACAGACTGCATCGCCAAGTGGCACAGGGTACTCGCCAGCTGTCCACTGGTCGACCGCCGTGCCTTGACGCACCCCAAGATCCATCATAGATCTCACTATCAATTCTCATTCCCTCTTCAACCACAAGGGCCAAAATAGCTTATTAGCTATGCTTTATACAATGCATGAATATATCAATGCAAGTCCAACCCCAAAGGGCCAAATCTTTTCAATTTCATTTGTTCAATGTAATCATATGCTTCAACGCATATTTTTCCAATGTACGTATAATGCACCAAATCCAATCGCAGACAAAATATGTCATTTTCTCATAAACAGTGTATGGACACTGGTTTAACAGTAATCATACTGTACTTTCAACAGTGAAAATCATGTTATCACATTTTCACAGTTATAAAACACTTTCGTCGTGTTTTCACAAAATTGCGCAACATTCCCGTTACGTTTTCACAATTCCACAACACTTTTGTTGCATTTTCAAAATACCGTAACACTTTTGTTGCGTTTTTAAAATGCCGCAACTCTTCTGTTGCACTTTTCAATCACGTACTAATTTTTCAACGTTTTTCTCAATCGCGTAAAGATATACGTTTCTCAAATCCCATAATATTTTTCCACTGTTTCAAAATCGCGTAACTTAAAAATCATCCGTTTAAGTCGCGTAAATCATTTTCTTTCATTTTTAAAATATTTAAAACACTTTTCAAATCACATAATGATTTTTCGCTATTTTCACAATCACCTAAAAGTAATTCATCACTTTTCCATCACGTAGTGATTTTTCAATAGTAATTCAAATTACGTAAAATATTTAAACGTAATTCAAATCGCGTAGAAATATTTCAACGTATTTAAAATCGCGTAAAAATATTTTACTGTATTTCCAAATACTTAGAAATATTTTACTGTATTTCAAACCACGTACTTTAAAATTACGTTTTTAAGATACGTAAATAATTTTTTTCACCACAATTTCATTACAGAAAATATTTCTCAACCTTCAAATATTCCTTTTTCAACTTTTCTTAAAATAATATAACTTTATACTTTATGTAATATATTTTCCTACTCAAGAAAATCTTTTTCCACATTTCTTTATTCAAGAAATCCTTTTCTAAAATATAATTCATAAAATCACTTTTCCATTGATATAAATCAACGTTTCAAAACTTAACATTTTCTAACGTACTTCAAAACTCAAAAATAAGTTATACGTTAGTAAATTTTCAAATCACCATTATATTCTCCATTTTTTCTCAAATCACTTCCAAAATCATTCTTCAAAATAAATTAGAGTTCAGACATGTTCAACCTCTCTTTGTCTTTTGTTTACAAAATTCTCTCAAGTGATAAAAACATTCTGATTCCCTTTCCAAATTCCTTGTATTAAATCAAGTTACGTTTTCACTTTGAAAATCACTTTGTTCATGAAAATCAAGACATTACATGCCTTTTAAAAAACGTGGACATGACTATTGAAACCATCAAATATTTTTTCTTTTAAATTGATATGGTTTTACACAAACAAAATCATTAAAAATCCTTTACAAAAACGTAAGACTCATAGTCTTTGAAAATCAAATCATTTGTTCATTTCCATTTTTCACTTTCTTTGCAAATCCATTTTCACTTTCTTTACAAATTCTTTTTCACTTTCTTTGCAAATCCTTAAAAACATCATTGCTATTTTCATTTAAATCTCATGTTTAGTAAAACACTTAGAAACTTTTTACACAAAATAAATCAATAAAAATACTTCTAAAACCATGTTCTTGTACTCTTTGAAAAATAAACTCTTTATTTATTTTCCTTGCTTTTTCTAAACATCCATTTTCATTATTCAAGAAAATATTAATTTTGTGAACACCTATCTTGAGGTGTCTTAACCGAAATTCACCATGTTCTAGGGATCAAAAATTAATTCCCTTGTTCTTGAAAAATTTCAACATGAACCCTAATCAAGGGCATCAAAATCATAGCTCTCCTTAGCCACTGGGACCAAAATTAATTTTATTTCCATCATCAAATCATGACATACACATACATACACAATATATATATATATATATATATATATATATATATATATATATATATATATATCAAAAGCATGCCATATTATAATCATGCATAGTATGAGCATACCATCAAAATCTTAAACTCATGCAAAGCATATTAAGCATAGGCAATTAATCAAAGCTCATAAACACATATAAATTATTACATGACCATGGATATGAATCCTCACATGGATTCAACACCCATCAAATATAAGACCATCTCTCACTACCATGCTTGGTTGGTGAGATGGATCTCCCTCTTACCTCAAGAAGATCCTCAAAAGCTCCTTGTTTTGCTTTTTTTTCCAAGTCCTTCACCACCAAGGGCTTCTCAAATACAAAATAAAATACATAGAAATTAGTATACTAAGCTTGATTAAGAGGAACGATGGATCAAACATGGTTTAGATCATGAAAAAGAAAGAAGAAATGAAGTTTCCTTACACTTCACCTCAAAAACCCAATAACTTTGATCTTGAAGAAAGTCCATGAAGATGAATGATTTAGAGAAAATCTCCAACATGAAAGTTGCTTAGAATATCATGTAGATTCAAGATCTATGGTTGGATGAAATTAAAAGAGATTGGATGGTGGTTTTGAGTGTCTTGACCGAATGGTTTCTCTTGAAACACAAAGATGGAATTTTAGATTTTTGATAGAAACTTAAAGCTTGGATTTGAAGCTCAAGATGAATGATTTTGGAAAAGCTCATAACTAGAGATGTTCTTAGAATGGTGTTTAGGTTTAGGAAATGTGTTTACATGAAATTTTAGAAGCTTGGAGACATAGCTCCTAGGTGTTGGCCGAATGGTGTTCTAGGAGAAAAGAATGGAGTTTTTGTGTTTTGTTTAGGAGAAGATGATGAATAGAAAGACAATTATGAGATGATGAATAGAAATCAACCATTTTGGTCTCCTTTAGGGTGCATGGCCGTGAGGTAGCTTGAAGGAAAAGGAGAGAAAAAGTTTTGAAGACTTTACACTTTAGGAAATGACCAAGAATGATTAATAAGGAGTAATAATCATGTCTTCAAATTTTCCTTCACTCTAAAGCCACCAAACCGTAGCCCTCCCCCTCCAATGCATTCTCCTTGAATGCAAATTGATCAATAATGATACACCATTGACCATGACATGTAATAATGGTCATAAAGTTTTGTTTCTTTGTCTCCTAAACAATCCAAAACCATCCCCTTCCATGCATGCTTCTCCTTGTGCATTTAATTATTTGTCATCATTATTAGCCACCATCTAAAGCATTTCTAGCCATTGATTAATTCAATGGTTAGGATTTAGGTAGACTTTTGATTTAGAAGACTTAATCTAGGCCATTAGATTTTTCTCCTTGAAATTCTAGCCATTAGATGTGTCTCCAAAATTAAGGGTCAAGATTACTCCTTCTTACTTTTAATCCAAGGGTCATAATTAGTCTTTGTCACTTTTTAAGACTAAATCTTCACCATTGATTAAATCTAAATCCAATGGTCACAAATGGTCCTTGTTACTTTACAAGACCAAATCTCCACCCTTAATCAATTCTATATCCAATGGTTACAAATGGTCATAGTCACTTTATATGACCAAATCTCTACCCTTGATTTAATCTCCATCTAATAGTTATAAATGATCTTATTCACTTTTAAGATCAAATATCTACTGTTGATTAAATCAAGATCAAGTCTCCATCGATAATTAAATCAATGGTGGATATTCAAACCACCAATGTTGACTTAAGCAATATAATTTATATTTTTATCTGCTAAAACCCCACAAAAGAATATATTTACTGTATTTTTTTATCACCCGATAATTAAATACAGTACAAAATACAGTACAAGAAATTTTCTAAAACTGTTTCCGGATTTAGGTTTAGTAAGATCCCCTGTCTTCGTCTAAACAGTACAAATTTTTTTATGCGTAGAAAAATTTTCACTTTGCGGGACCCACCTGGGCCCACGTATGGCCACCTGGGCCCACATAGGACCACCTGGGCCCACATATAATCAAAAAAATTCATAATCATCCACAAAAATCACAAATATTAGAAAACGTATGAAAATCAAGTCAGATTATCAAAAATAATTAACAGTCAAGAGAAATAAATATTTAAAGATTTTCTCTGGCCTGAAAATTATTATTTTCCTAACATGGAGTAAATCACTCAAAACGGTCAAATACGCTGATGGAATAAACAAAATAATTTTACAGTGCACAGAAATTACTAAACAGTAAAATTCTGTTAACTGTCAAATTATTGTTTAAGAGATACGGAAATTTTGGGGTGTTACAAAACCTTGTAAACTGTGTTCGGCCTCGGGTTTAGTAAGATCCCCCGTCGACGTTTCCATAGTTCAAGGTTCTCGGAAAAATATTTCATTTTCCCAGTTCGGCTTAGTGTGCACGTGAAACGAGGAATATTTTAAAATATTCATCGTTTCAGAAAAATTCTGAAAGAATTCACATAATTCATAAATATTAGAAAATGACTATTCGTAATAAGATTTTCTAACTTTGGGAGCGTTACAATCGTTTTGCCAATTTTGCCCAATGTGCACGCAAAATGAGGAATAATGTTAAAATATTCTGCGTTCTCTGAAAAATTCAGAAAAATTCCTAAAAATCTCAAATATTGTAAAATGATCATTTATCCTAAAATTATAAATTTTTGGGATGTTACAACACTCCCCTTCAAATAGAAATTTCGTCCTCGAAATTTTCATTTCTTAGAATAAACATGGATTTAATTCTGTCACCTTACTTTCCAACTTTCATATCGTGCTTCTAGTCGCGTCAATTCAGATCACCCTTGCTAATGTGATCTCCCTACCTCCATATGGTTTTGCTCTCCTACTCTCGATCTTACAGGAAGCATTCCATGGGTCAGACTCTCTTTCAACTGTACCGTGTCCTATTCGATGATATGGCTGGGTCCAGGGATATACTTTCGTGATCATGACATACGGAAGACATCATGTAGATTTAAAAAGAAAGGATAGCAAAGATTAGTTATGGATACTAAACCAGTCTGAAAAAGAATTTAGGATAGTCCGTAGAATTTAAGAGTGAGTTTGCTGGTAACTTAGACAAGATGACACACATTTAGCAACGTCTTTCTTCATCCCTTGTTACCATCACTTCTGTTTTAGATTTTGATATACCTTGATCACTCTGGTGTGTAAACTCGGTTTACTCTCGTGAGTTTCATTGGGAATAAACTCCTTAAGTTCTGAATCATCTGGTATTGCAACCTTCACTTGTGAACATTAAGATTCCATCGAGGTCCTTCCTCACATTTTGACACCATGCTTTGTCTTAATAGCTTCTTCTTGTCTTGTAGAAATTGGTCACTATTCTACTTCTCTGGAATCCTTCCCAACAGATCATTCGAAATAGCGACTATATCTAGACATACCTCATCCAGTGTCATTTCTAATGACAGCCACCTGTCCTCGAATTACTCTACTAATTCCTTCTTCTTGACCATCATAAGGAAGGTATTAGGCAGTTTCCAGTTCAAAGCATCCGCCATGGCGTTTTCTTTTCCAAGATGACTCTAAAGTTAGAGATCATGTTCCTTCAAAATCTTTAGTCACTTTCTCTGCGTCGTATTTGGTTCCTTCTCATCGAATAAATACTTTAGGTTCTTGTGACAGCGAAGGGCATTGAATATTGCTCCATATAGAAAGTGTCTCTATATTCTCAGAGCAGATACAACAGTGGTCAATTACAAGTCACGGATCGGGTAACTCTCCTCACGCACCGTCAACTATCGTAAGGCGCAAACCACAACTCCCCAGCTTTGCATGAGCACGCATCCCAAACCTTGATGTGAAGCATCACAAAACACTTCGAATGTTTCATTGGGATCAGGCAGTATCAAAATCGGAATATTTCCTCAATCTTCAAAAACTTTCTCCACCTGTGATGGTCCGTAAAAGTTTTGATTCTCCTTTTTGTAATCTGAGCAAGTTGTCCTACTATCTTCGAGAATCTGTCGATACTCCTTCGATGAAAACCAACTGATCCCAGCAGCTATGAACCTCCCTCACGGTTTCCGATCTTTCCTTCTGAAGAACTGCTTCAACCTTTTTGTGAATCCACAACAATTCCTCTATTTAGAATTCCATGATCCAAAATGGAATCTCCTTAAATGAGAATTCGCACTATGATACTTTGGCATTTACTTTCTCTTCTTTAAAGTCAGGAAAACTATACTGAGGTGTCCAATGTATCTCCCCATATCTTCGAGAATAGATCAAAATGTCATCATTGATGACAGCGACAATTCCGTCCTAGGTAAGGATAGAAAATACAATTCATGTTGTCCATGAATACAATAGGAGCGTTTGTCACTCCGATTGACATCACGAGATACCCATAATGTTGAAAGCACACTCGAAAGAATCATTTTGGGAACATTCTCAATTTCCACGAATCCATCGATGACCAGGACATACATCTATCTTGGAAAGAACAACGACGCTTTCCTCACCAGCCCATTGAATCGCTCATCTTTCTCCGAGGACACTCATCCTTGATCGTAGCCTTGTTTATTTTGTGACAGTCCTCGTTTCACCGAGAAATTTCATCCTTCTCCTTTACTAACAGCAACGTAGCTTGACATGTGACACCCTTCGACTACAAGAGCGGCATCTATATTCTCTTTACTCTTGGTCCTCTACGGAAAACATTAACATGTACCCTCAGGCTCCTTTCCTTTATGAAGCTTAGACCTTGTTGGCCATTACGAATTTCAAAAGTCTTAGTTTCAAAAATCACTAAGGTTTTTATCAGGACGACCTAGCAGATAACAATAAAAAAAAACGACTGCTCAATTTCTAAAATCATGAACTCAAACAGATATGATTTGAAGTAAGTAAGATAGGTCAACAAAAGACTCGATCTTTAGTAGAAATAGGATAGATTACACAACTTAAGTGCCAACGACAAGTCTTAGTAATAGAAATGGAAATAACTTAAGTTGAAGATAAGAAAGATACAGATGAACCCAAATGATCCATGCAGTTACAACTGGTAAAAGGAGGGGTTACCCCCAGAATTATACAGTACGATTACAAGGTCGTCGTTTGAGGCGTAACTTCCCTTGTTTAGATCACCAAATGTTGAGGTCTCAGCACCACCCAAAGTATAAGTTCTGACTTCTGCTTGTGGTTTCACAGCCCTTACAGCATTGACTAAAGAATTTGCCTTTGCTTGGTTGCAGTTGCAGGAGACGTGTCCAGGCTTTCCACATTTAAATCAGATTATCCCTTTGATCTTACACTCCCTCGTGAAGTGTTCCTTTCTGTAACACCCCTTAGGGGATGCCACACATATAAAGAAAAATAAAATAAATAAATAAAATCTACCCAAGTTGTAAAACATTTGTTAAATAATATTACATATTGTAAGATAATTCCTGATAAACAGAATATTGTTAAATAAAATATGCGGAAATAGCAAATAAACAAAACAACATTACTTATAATATACAGATGATTTAAGTTATAAGTTGTACAAATAATTTACAACTAAAACTATAAATATTTAAACGAAAACAAGAAATAAAGCAATAAAAGAGTCAATATATACGAGACATACGCAGACGCAGACGCAAAAAAACATCATGCATATTTAATCCTCGAAGGATCACTCTCAACATGTAAATGATCATCGGAGACAAATATCCGGATGTCTCGACTCTCGGCGATAACGAGATCGCGCAGTCGATACGATACTAATCTCACTAGGCTCCGTGGTCATACCACCAAAATATCGCCTAAGAGATAAGGGTAACTCTAAATGTAAAAATACAGTAGTAGTCATAATCGGCTCTCCATCAAACTGTTGACGTAGGGTCACTGTCAGCCGTCCTACATACGTCACAGAGTCTCGGTCTCCTCGCAGATGCCAAGCTAGCGATCCTCCATGAAACTCCAGCTGCACAAATCCTAAAAATCCAGGTACCGCCATACCCAATCAAATCAATCCAATGGATATGGATGATCAGATGGTTCTTGATCGTAAAACTGGTCGTTGATTTGCTGATCTTCCTCCTCCTCCTCCTCGGGGTACAGGATCTCAAGAGGTTGGTCCTCTTCCTCAAAGTCTTTATCGCGTAAAATAAATATACAGAAATACAAACAACGAAGAGGTAAGACAATCTAAAATCACCATAAACATGGCCAATAAGAAGACGACAAACAACATATATACAGTTCATTGAATATGAAAAGCTATAACAGTAATAATAATTGAATAGAGTAAAGCTTAGATATCATAACACTACATAACATCACAAATATAACACAAATAAAAACACAGATAAAACAATATCACAGATAGAATAAAATACGAAATAGACAACCATCATAATAATTACCAGATAAAGATAAATAGAGAAAATAGAATAATATCTATGATATAATCATATACACTAAGACACGATCCTACTCCATGGAGCTAAACACAAACAGATATCAGAGAGAATGACTTGCAAAATCTATTAGTACCACGGCTACCCAACCAACTATCATGTCACACACGTTGCGTCAATAGCCTACGACACTTTGGGAATCCACCATCCAGGCGTAGTATAATTCACGGTCTCCCGTTGTGGCACTATAGGCAATGTACTACTAGACTTTACAAACCTCGATTAAATATAGTGCGTGTCGAGTCCATTAGTGTGCTATCGGTTTACCACGGCCCAGCGGAGCTACCAACTATCCATATATGGGATCCCGTACACTAACGTCTCCAAGTTCATTAGAACAATGAACCACACTATGTTTATCGCATCGACAACACGATGTGATTCGTCTTGTCAACCAAAACACCAAAAATTTGGCATAAACACGATACATAATTCCAAAAATATGAAATTACGAAAATGCCCTCAAGATAATAATATGCCCTCAATGGCAGAAAATAGAAAGCCTGTACGGGTTCACATTTTCCCGGCAGCAAAAAATCCACAAAAGCCTGTACGGGTTCACATTTTCCCGACAGGGAAAAAAAAATACAGTAACGGTCAATCGCGTAGAAATTTTATCGCGTTTTCACAATCTTGTCGTTTTTACAAACGTTTTGAAATCGCGTAAGTATATTTTTCTGTTTTCAAAATCGCGTAGGATTTTTAATACGTTTTCTCAATCGCGTAAGATTTTTAAATCATTTTCTTGACCGAATTCCTTAAAAATTACTATTTAAATAAACAGAAATAATAAATAATACTTTTAAGCTACGTATAATATTTTCCATACCGTATACTTGTCTTTTGGACATCTTTTTTATCTTATTTGTCCGTTTTTACTAAAAATTGACAGTATTTTGCTTAGAAAATTATATTAATGGTTTCCTAATTTTACCGTAAAAATTCTGTTTATTAAAATTTTAAAACCATATACTTAATCCTTTTGAAAACTACTAACATGCTTCAAAATACAACATGAGCTATATGTTAGAAATTTTTGAAAGTTACTGTATTTCATTTCTAATAACAAAATCATTAGTTCTAAGTTCTCAAACTTATTTCTAATTGATTCTTTTCCTTAAAACTCATTTTAGAAAAATTCTTTTTAACACATATTGCATCCTTATACTTAGAAAAAAGTTTGGATTTAATTTTAGAAACCATGGATACTTGGTTTGGCATGTTGGCCGAATTTCCTAAACATTTTAAAATTGATTTCTAAATTATTTCTCATCTTCTAACTATATGTCAAACTTATTATATTGTCTAAATTCATTTAACTATTGTTTTAGAAAATGGTTTTTGAAATCAACACATTCATTCTAGGCATGTTGGCCGAAAATACTAAATTTTACCATTTGATTTCTAAATTCATTTTTCATGATCTAAACAACTTGAAACCTTCTTAATTCTCCTAGGTTAATTAAATTACCTTTTAAGAAAATTAAGAGAACATTTTGGTTCTCCATTTGTTAGTGGTCGTGTGCCTCATGGAGTGCTCTTTGGAACACACATGCATTTCCTTGACATGTTATTCACATCCTATACATTATCATGCAATTCTATACTTTATCATGCAATTCTAACACATGCAATATTATCAAAGCTTATAGACATGCAACTTAAAGCTTGTAGACATGCAAATTATTACAAACAACAAATAGGAAAGCTATTAACAAATACACAACCACATCAAATAAGCTACTAACAAGCACAAACATGAATCCTTATGGATTCTACAATCACAAAATCAAACTCCACCTTCTTACCACCATCCATAGGTGATAAGATTTGTCTTTCTCTTACCTTAAATGAAGACAAATGGATTTCTTTCACTCCTCCTAGGGTTCGGTTTCCTCCACCAAAGTACCTAGCAACTCAAACAAAAATCTACCAGTTACTAACCATGAAAAAGAACCTAAACCATGGATAAATCATGGCTTAGAACTTTGAAAAAGAAGAGAGAAAAGAAAAACATGAGATTTCACCTTCTAGGTAAAATTTTCAAGATTGGTTTCCAAGCTCCAAATGGAAGATTTTGAAGAAATTCTCAACTAGAGATGTTCTTAGGATTGTGTTTAGGTTTAGAAAACTTGGTTAGATGAAAATTTGGATGGTTGGATGGTCAAGGAACAAGCTTGGCCGAAAATGGCTTCAAGGAAGCTTCAATGGTGTTTAGGGTTTTTGGAAGAGAGAGAAGAGAGAAAAGCAAGAAAGATGAAGTGATATTTTGGTCTCCTAACCCCACATGGCCATAGACTTCATGCATGCAAGGTGGCCAAATGGTTGGCTTCATCCAAGCCATGGAATGCATCAAAGGTTAGGATTAAAACTTGCTTAACAAGCTTGTCTCCTATTGGTTGATTATTGATGACTCACAAGTCTAGTCACACTGTTCATTAATTACCAGCTTAGTCAGCTAGCTGAGTCAGCTTGTTCTGGAAAGTTCTACTGCTAATGATGATTAATTAAGCTACTGATCTAACCATTCTGCTAATTGTGGGTCCCGCAAAACATTTCCGGGTCCACTGTCATTTTATTATACTGACTAATAAAATAATATTATAATATTATAAAATTATTTTATTTGACAGTCAAATCCTAAAAATTAAAAGATTATTTACTGTCTCATTCAGAATCGGGTTTAGTAAGATCCCCCAATTCTAAATAATAAAATAAGATTTCCCCGGCCCGAAAAAATATTATTTTCCTGCCTCGGAGCAAATCACACAAAAAGTCCATATAAAATCACAGACAGTAATATTGGACATTAAATCAAGTAGAAAACAATTAAAAACAGCAAAAACAGCACGTTTGGGACGTAATGGTCATTTTTCCATTTTTTCCCACAACGTAGCTAATTGTCCAAAAAGTTCAAATAAAATTACAGACAGTATTAATTGTCTGTATATGATCCAGAAAAATTAAAACAGTAGCTCGGAAAACTTTTATTTTACCGTCTCGGAACAAATTACGTAAAAAGACCAAATAAAATTTGAGCCTGTATAAACGTATTTGTATTTCATGCAGAAATCGAGAAACAGTAAAATAGGGACACAACGGTCATTCACACAAAAACTTGAAAAACAGCAAACAGTACATTCGGAATATTTTCTAAAAATTGGGGTGTTACACTTTCCGCATTTCATACATCTTGGCGAAGATGTCGGGGTCTGACTGGATACACCACCACTAGTACTTTGTCCAGGAGTTGGTTGTTGTTGTTTCCCTGACTCCCGTGCGTATGGTTTCCGCTTAAACTACTTAACTTTTCTATTATTCCTCTTTTGGAATCTAGGTAGTCCAAGTTTGCCCCAAAGCCGACTTTCCTCCAACAGATTCTGGACCTCAACTTCCAATTCTCGTTGTTGCGCGGCCCTCTGATCCTGGCGAGTTGTCACCTCAGCTATCATTTGCCTTTCTTCTGCAGTCGCAACCATACTCCTATTGTCTTGTCCCGCGCTCACATGTATACATCTGTCACGAGCCATCGCCCTTGCATGTCTACTGCAAGCCATTGAATCTCTCTGAAGACGGACATAAATACAACAAACACAAAATTACTTCAAACATCGTTATCTCCCTATGAAAACCAAATACAGAGAGTCATACAATTCATATAATTCAAGCAAGACAAGTTCAATTCCATACATCCTAACAATCTCCAGCTCGAACTTCTTTATTCTGCTTCCACAGCATAATCCCTCGTAAGCCATCAACTTCCAAACTGCTTCTCGAATCTAGTTTACACCAACTATTTCTTTCTCCAGAAGATCTGTTTTCCAAAACCTTTTAATCTCCTCACAAAAGAAATCCTATTTTCCTAACACAGTACGCCTAGGTGAAGTCATAGTTTCCTGTACACACAGAACATTACATATTGAGTAGGCCAGTCCTCAATATCATGCAACTATATAACAGTAGCCATCAACATTCAACCTACGGCAAGTCATGCTTCCTTTCCCATCATCTCAATCAAGAGACAAGGAAGTGCACAACAGACCAAATTCTAATATGCCAAAACATAGCAAGTCCATACCCCGGCTCAACAGGATGAACTACTCTGATACCACCTAATGTAACGCACCCAAATATACTAACTGCAGCGCAATCGTCATTACACCACAGTTACTAAATCCAGGTGTGTCACAGTCATGATAACAGTAGTTTCCAAATTAACGAGTTTATTTTTCGCAATTATGCATAAGTAGAAAATACGAGCCATGGATGAAATATAAATGTATTCAACCCTTAATACAACCATTGGAATGAAATCACATTCCTTATATATATAGTTTATAGCCAATTTACACGAATCATTGATAACATAGAATATAATAATTACAGAGTCAAATAAAATACAGCGGGAATAAAAACATAAAAGGGGTGAAGTAGTAACCCAGGGATGGGTACTACCAGCAGACAAGGCCGCAACCCCATATGCATATGACACTCAGCGTCCCAGTTGACACAATAGGCATCAATGCCTCCACGCAGCTGCACTCCTACAAAATTGAAGAAATCTTGCCTAGGTTCCCAACCCTATCGATAAGGTGTAGTTCCTCATCATCTTCTTCCCGGCCTTTTATCAAATATGAATATAAAACAACAATACAGAAATATAGGAAAGAGGTGAGACACCCGTCTTTCATTACCACTATTGGCAGTAAGAAAATAGCACGGCGCAAAGCGCCCACAGAGAATACAGTTCATACATTTATCAACAGCAACAACATGGTTTATAACACAATTAATTTAGTTGTAAGCAAAAGTAAGAAAGCAGAACAGCAACAGGCAATAGTAAGACTTAACAATGTCAACCCAATCACAATAAGATTTCTAGAAATCAGCACAATGCTCAGATAATCGTTTACATGAGTAAAACAGTTACTTTAACAGATGTGCATGCTCAACAACTTATGAGACTGACGATGAATGACGCACGATGCATTATGGTACCAAATCCTACTCCATGGAGCTAAACATTAACCTTTCCAGAGTGAATGATCAAGGAGTAATGCTAGTATCTCGTTAACATTAAAATAGTGTGCTTTATCTCATAAAATATTTGCGTATCATGGCTTATACATGGCACCTCAACCGTTGATCACGACATAGGACAGCGTCCCGGTCCGGATCGTCGGTGTGTTTGCATTGGTTTACTTCATGGCACAGAGGAGCTCTAAACTGTCCATGTGAGGGACCCGCACCCTGACGCCCCCTAGGGCCAACATGTAGTACCTACGCTAGTCTATTCGCACCCGCACATAGGTGTGATTCAACTCTTAGGTCTTTCATATGCATGATGACTCAATGTCCAATCATGTATGCTCATCAATGATGCATTCATCATATACAATACCACAATGGCATATATTCGTTTTCAATATCAATAAATCATTTCTCATCGAGAATTAAACCAACAAATATATATAACCCTTCATAGGGACTCACAACACATAGAGTTAAATCTCAATATTAATATACATTATGGCTTATCAAAACCACTATTTCCCACTAAGGGTTTTAACAATTCCACGAATCTAATCTAGATCAATTATGCAAACCTTTAGGCTAAGTAACCTTTAAAACCGTAGCCTCACAAGCCCTCAAGATTCTAAATTCCTTCTCGCGTTATGCTCTAGTCTCTTGATACCAATCACTAAGTTTTTATTCTACATGAGATCAATCCAATTCCTAATATCCATGATCGAAATCACAGCTTCCCAAAGTCCACTACTAACATCAATTTCTCCCATTTTATGCATTGATTTCTCTATATCCTTTACTTAAGTTTTAGTTCACTAAGCTCATTCCAATTCCCTATAGTTTCAATCTAAAACCGTGGCTTCACATTGAGTTAAATAACCTTTAAAACTCTCCATCTCAATTTCCAACATTAGCATTCACCTCTCCAATTACACAACTCCCTCTCACAGTTGCCTAGCTGATTCTGTTCTGGGCGCCTAGGCACCATCTCTGGAGCACCTGAGTGTTGGTGGAGCGCCTGGACGCTGACCACGAAGCGCCTGAGCGCTCACCAGGCCGCGTCATAGGGAAAACTTTTTGGGCATAGAGCGCCTAGGTGCTCTATGCACAGCGCCTGAGCGCTAGTGCATTAACAAGGGTTCTGCAGAATTCGTTTCTACAGAACCTTGGCCCTTCCTTCATCAAAGCCTCTCATTCATTTTCCAACAGCCCAAAATATGATTCATGACCTCTAAATACAAACTAACAATATATAGGTTTATAATCATCAAAGCATACAATGCAATTCCATATATTCATACAAATCAAACAACCACAAAATCATGGAAATGACACAATATAGCAAAGAGAGAAATCCAACATGGATTACCTCATCAACAACAATACACAAGACATTTCCTTACTACCAAGATTGGTTGAAGAGGATCATCTCCCTCTTACCTAAATGAAGACAATCACAAGGATGCTTCTCCTTTTTGCTCTTGATTTTCGTTTTCCCCCTTCAAGAAAACCCTAGGGTGAGAAATTCCCAGAGTGTTCACTCCAATCATGGAAAAATGACTCCTTGGCCACATAGGTGACCATTAAAACGAAAATGAGAAGAAGATAGAAGAAACTTGAAGACTTTACCTCAAAAGCTCCAAGCTTTAGCTTCAATGGTGAAAAATGGAAGAAGAAGATGAAGAAGAAGAAGAACCAAGAATGGCCACAAGGAAAATGGTCATGGAATGATGGAAGAAAGCTAGATATGGAAGTGGTGAAGCAAGAAATGAAGAGGGGGAAATGGTGAGGGTGTATGGTGGAGGAGGAAGAAGAAGAGAAGAAGAAGAAGAAAGGAAAAGAATGAGAAGAGAATATGATTAATGGCTCCCAAAAAGGGGCCTTTGCCGTGTAGAAGAATGGGGAGGGAAGAGAGAGAAATGGGAAATGGGTGGAAATTTCCTGGAAGTTTCCCAAATGAGTATTTTGAATTAATTTAACTTTTATTTTGAAAATAAAGTTAAATGAGCTTGACACAAGGTAAATTTTGAATAATGTAATATGATTTTTATTACCTGTTATTATTTATTGGACAATAGTTATAGTTGGCAGAAGTCAGCATTAACAAATCTGATAGATTAATTCTTCGCAGTGTTTTATTATTCCATCTATTAAAATTTCTCGAAGGACGTGAAACCTTGTAAATTGTGTCTGGCCTCGGGTTTAGTAAGATCCCCCGTCGACGTTTCCATAGTAAAAGGTTCTCGGAAAAATATTTCATTTTCCTAGATCGGCTCAGTGTGCACGCGAAACGAAGAATATATTAAAATATTTATCATTTCCAAAAAATTCTGAAAGAATTCACATAATTCACAAATATTAGAAAATGACTATTCGTAATAAGATTTTCCAAATTTGGGAGCGTTACAATCGTTTTGGCAATTCTACCCAATGTGCACGTAAAATGAGGAATAATATTAAAATATTCCGCGTTCTCCGAAAAAATCCAGAAAAATTCCTAAAAATCCCAAATATTGTAAAATGATCATTTATCCTAAAATTATAAATTTTCGGGATGTTACAGATTTCACCAGGGTTACCTGAGATAATATTGTGTAACGAAGTACTGTTACGTATAGGATGAGTGTACCAGCCTGATAAGAAGACTATCACCGAGTGATTGGTATTGTGAGGATGCGACATTCCCTTCTTACTAGGATAATACAATGCTGTGACATTCTCTCCTTACCTATTTGATATAAAAGGACATGAGTTCGGGGAATATGCTTAGAAAGATGATAATTAATGAGCACTAAAGAAAGGTTTATGCATTACTGAGCATTTACACATCATCATGAAATTATTAGTTATATAAATCACGGATTTGATAATAAATATTTGCATCTTGAGGAATTGTAAATACTCTAGTAACAGTGACACATTCTTGATGATTCTTATGATTTATTGATGATGTGTCTGAAACTATTTATACTAGTTGAGTATATGTTGTTGATCAATGATTAAAATTGAATTTCTGACCTCGAGAAGAGAAATGAGCCATTTTGGCATTTGCTACCTTTCCATGAATTATTTAAAAATTTAATTAATTTCCCAAAGCAGCTGCAATTATTATGATGACAAATGATTGTTAGAACTACTTAAAATTTCTAGAATTTTCACCCCTTTTTTATCTTTTCTTTCTATGATAATTCCAGCGTGAGGTCCACCTATGGAGTAGAAGAGAAGATGTTGTTGTAGTATAGAATTACATATCATTTTTTACCATTGCCTTGTAATTACAATTATGCAGTGGTTTGTAAATAGTTTGTATGTACATATGCCTATAAAGGCTTAGTACGTGACTCTTGAATACTAGTGAACTAGATTATATGGAACATTAATGTTAGTATAATTTGTACATATCAAGTGTATAACTAGATATTTCAGGCGTATGTTTATATTTGAAAATATTGTTATCCCTCATAAGACTCGAATAAGCAATAAAACTAGTATATTTAATTATCAAGAAATGATAATAGTTTAGTTGTGATGTGCCTAACTCTAAATACTTATGTGTAATCCAGATATACTAGAAGTATAAGTTTTAGGGCATTGCATTAGTGGTATCAGAGCAGTTCATCTTGTTGAGCCTAGGGTATAGACTGGCTATGCTTTTAACATGATTAGATGTTCCTATTAAATGTTATGGATTTTCTTATCTTGATGGTGAGATATATGGATAGAATTGCATAACAACCATTTGTATGAATCTTAATAGTTACTGTCACACTGTTACATGATATTGAGACTGATCAACTCAACATGTAATGTTCTGTGTGTACAGGGAACTACCATGTGAACCCGTGCTACTAGGGGAATTGTAAATAAAGATACGACTGAAATGACAAGCATTTAGAGAGATGACTATTATTATGAGGGAGCAGATTGCTATTACTAACAGAAAGCTGGGAAGGATGGGAAATAACCCACCTGGACAACCAGTAGATAATGTAAAACTGATGAGAAATCAAAATTTTCAGGATCACTCAGAGTTTAGTAAGGCCACTCCTTCATTCTTTAAAGGAGAATATAGTTCAATTAAAACTAAAAGATGGATTAAAAAGATGGAAAATATTTTTACTGTTATGGCATGTATTGATGAATAAATGGTGTCTTTTACCTCTTATATGTGGGTAGGAGAGGTAGAAAGTTGGTGGGTTGATACTAGAAGATTGCTAGAAACAGCAGGTACCCAAATTACTTAGGAAGTGTTTAGAACTACTATAGACCAATATATGGCTAAATTTGAAGAATTATTTAAGTTATCCTCTTATTTTAAGTACAATCCAGATGAAGACTGGAAGTGCGTGAAATTTGAGGTAGGATTGAGAGAGGATATTTAGAGAATAGTAGGACAAATAGAGATTAAAGACTTTCATACTCTAGTTAACAAGTGTAGGATTATAGAGACTTATGACTATAAACCCTCACAGGAGCATGAATCTCAAAATTCCCAGAAGAGAAAAAAGTCAAATGTTAAGTTTAGAGAGGGTGCTTCCCGGTCCAAGTGTAACTCCCCAAAAATTTGCCATTATCACAGTAACAATGAAATTGTACTGTTTTGTGATTTCTGAGTGTTATAAAATTATTTTGACTGTTCCATGATTGTATTTGATTATTTTGAGAGATTTGCTCCGTGTTAGTAAAATAATAATTTTATGGTCAGGGAAAATCTTTACGCATTTATTCAGAGCCGGAGGATCTTACTAAACCCAATTCCGAGATATGTGTGTCCTGATCTTTTAATTTTTAAAATTTATTTGTAGCATAAAAATATTTTATATTTTTATTATTATTTTATTATCCAGTGGACGATACCTACTGACTTATGAGTAGTAGTCTCTGTCTAGTGGATAATAAGAATCGGTAAAGTCTTGAGGCTTACTGATAATGGACCAATAGGAATCAAGTCAACATTTCTGACTTGGAAATCTCTAAACCAATAAGAATAGGTCAATAAAATAGGCTTGAATTTCTAAACCAATGAGATGTAGTCAAATTAAGTGGTTGGACTAGTTACTTGGTGACTAAATGACTTAACTAGGTTAGTTTATGTTCTATGTAGTAACCAAATAGGATGGAAACTTAGTTTGTTATTCCTTAGGGTTTCTAGTTACAAGAAGCTTCTACAATGTTCAAGAATGGATGACTAACATCAAGGTAACTAACTAGTTAGTAATGTAACTAGGAAGCTTAAGTAAGTTAGCTTGATAGAATTAGGAAAACATAACTAGAATTTAAGCTTAAGCTTGTGTGGAAAACTAAATGAAACAAACCTAGTTAATTTCCTAGGTGCCACACGGTTTTGGTGGAGTCTAGGGCTTTCTAGAACATTTGATTCAAGCATAGAAAACTATTTAGTTAGCAATGTAACTAATTATCCTAACTAAGTTAGCTTAAGTGTACATAGAAACTAAATGGGATTAGTAACTTAGTTAGCATCCTATGACCACCATTAGGTTAGAACCTTCACGAACATGTGACTAAGGCTTGATTAGGCCAATTAGAAGCAAGCTTAGGGGAAAAGCTTTGCAGGTGAACCTTTGATACAAGCTAAGGCTAGGATGGAGTCTTAGAGAGTCAAAGAAAGTGGCCATCTCCTTTGGTGAGCTCCACGACTATTACTAAGTGAAACTAAGTGTTTTCACTTCATTCTTCATCTTCACCAAGTCTAAGAAGCCTTTTCTCTCTAATCTTTCTCTTACAAAAATAAAAAACTCCATTGTTGTTCTTTGGAGAGCTCTCGGCAGCCACACCATTTGACAACTTCTACTCACCTATAATTCTATCCAATATCATTTCCTAAACCTAAACCATATTCTAAACAACTTTCTAGTTGTGAGTTTCTTCTAAATCATCCATCTCGAGCTTGGAAAACAAGCTTGAAGTTTCTATTCAAAGAGGTAAAGACTTTGTTTTTAACTTAAAGTTTGGTTCTTATTTTCTCTAAGCCATGATTTATCCATGGTTCTTCTTGTTCAAAGCTTTGTTTGTGATTTGTGATTTGTTTAAGCTTAATAGGATTTTTCTTGGAGCCACACGAAATCCCTAGGAGAAGGATCCAAGAAGAGTTTGATCTTCCTTAAGGTAAAAGAGAGATTTATCTCACCAACCAAGTATGGTGGTGAGAGATGTATTTATTTGTGAAGGATGGTGAATCCATGTGAGGGTTCATTATTCATGGTTGTGTAATTATTTTTAAGTGTCTATGTGCTTTGATTGATTTAATTGTGCTTTATATGATTTGCATGATTTTATTATTTTATGGTATGCTTATGATATGTATGATGTGAATATATTGTATATGCCATGATGGAAGTGAACAAGAAAAATAATTTTTGGTTCCAAATACCATGAGGCTCACAGCCTCAACACCTCAAAATAGGTGTTCCCAAATTAAGGTTTTCATGAATGGTAAAATTGAATGATTAGAAGGAAAAGGAAAAGAAAAGATATGATGGTTCCAATGACCATATAGTTATGGTTTTGAAGGTTTGAAATGGTTTTACTTCATGTAAAATTATGATTTAGAAATGAAAGGTTAATTGATTTAGTACAAGAAATTAATAAAAGGATTTAAGAAATGAAAAAAAAAATACTTTGTCACTTGAGAGATGAATATTTCATTTATGAAAGGAAAAGAGAGGTTGAAAGTGTTTGAACCTCAACTTATTTTAAAGAGAACTGATTTTTAGAATGGATTTAGAATTACGGAGAATACATGGGGAACTTGAAATTTACTAACGTATAGCTCACTCATTGGGTTTTTGAGCACGTTAGGAAATTTTAAGTGAGAAAATATGGAAAAATAAAGTAAGAAGTGGTATGAATTTTTAGAAAGACTAAAATGAGGTTTAGAAGGTTGAGAAATATTTTACGTAGTGGAAAAATGATGGAAAATGCTTTTCGTAAATTAAAAATGTGATTTTTAAGCTACACGATTTCAAAAATGTTGAAAAATCACTACACAATTTGGAAAATGTTAAAATATTTTTACACGATTGAGAAATTGTTGGAAAATCAATACATGATTTGAAAATGCGACAAAAATGTTGCGCGATTAAGAAAATGCAGTAAAATGTTTACACGATTAAAAATACAGTAAAAATACTGTTGGGCCAGTGC
The DNA here is from genome assembly GCA_029884605.1 of Ormosia emarginata. NCBI lineage: Eukaryota > Viridiplantae > Streptophyta > Magnoliopsida > Fabales > Fabaceae > Ormosia > Ormosia emarginata. Next base: position 14,928,228 of record JAQQTP010000074.1, on the reverse strand, counting down.
ATGGACCCTGTATATGAAATTATGAATTTAAATTGAGAATGGTTTATATGCATTGAACATGCATTGGAAAAAGTCCGATGGACTATGTTAAGGTTGATTGCCTAGGAGAGACTTACATTTCTTGAATGGGTGCGATATGCGTAGTGTAAGTCACTTGTTGACCTTGGGGGCGTCGGGGTGCGGGTTGTTCACAATGGGCAGTTAGTAGCTCTTCTGTACCATGGATTAGACCGATGCAACGCACCGACGATCCGGACCGAGACACTATTCTTAATCAAGATCTGATAAAGATTGTCATGTATATGCTAGATGTGCAAACACATATGAGAATTGTGGCATGTGGTTTGAGACATGTTGGTATAAACAGATCTTTTAGATCAATCTCTCCGACCTGAGTTTAGCTCCATGGAGTAGGAAAATGAGTCAATAATCATATGCATAATTTGGACATGTTTGAATATTTTGGTGACATTTTATCTGTTAAGTGTCGATGAATGATGGAATGAAACGATGATGTTTACTGTTTATTATATCTGTATCATTATACAATATATCTGTATGATGTGTTGTTTATGTTATCTCTATGCCGCCATATTGGTAATGGTGTACATGATCTCACCTCATTGTATACTATTTTGTATTGTATTTATATTTTGGTAAAGACACTGAGCGGGGTACTAAGCAAGAAGATGAAGAGGAACAAATTCCTACTGAGGAAGCTAAGTTCTGATTTAAGGTGACCCGGTCAAGTTTCTTCAGGTATGTATGACTGTAGTATCATGGAGGAGCTGGTGCGTGGCGTATTAGTCCCAATGAGGAGGGACTAATTGATGCGTGCGAATGTAGTGATTGAAATTAAGATAAAAATCAGTTGTCAGGCCCACCAGAAAATAAAAACCTTACAACTAGTTGTAGTTAGTAAGGGTCGATCCACAGAGAACCAATTCAATTAACACTATTAAACAATTCCCAATTTAGACTCTGATTAACAATAAACAGTAAAAGGGGGGTTTTGGAGTTTTGATGAACAATGAACAACTTCAAAGATAACAATAAATAAACTGAAATCAACAATATAAGAAAATTGGTTAAGAGATTGAATCCACCACTAGATTTATATGATAATGTAAATCCACATATCCTTTTTATTCCAACATGCTCAATTATGTTTTTATGCAATTGTGATATTAAATCTCTGTTTTCCTTACGTGTTGGACAATTTAGCAACCGCTCAAATCAACTCCTAATCACTGATTAGTCATAAAGCAACCGCTCTTACAACTATCCAACAATTGCATTAAGATTTAGAAAACCAATTACACTAAGGTCTAATCACACACCGGGATTAAATTACTTAGAACATATATTTCTCTAGATCTAATACCGCAACCGCGCATAATAAACCTAGATCTACCACTTTTATAACTGGCAAATAGCACAAAGATAATTATACCCACATGAACATCATACATCCCACTAGATCTACTACCGCAACCGCGCATAATAAACTTAGATCTACTACTTTGAAAGTAGGAACAAGTACAAAAACCTTCATACCAACAATAGATTCAGAAATATATGAATAAAAACATAACTGTGTTGAAATAATCAAATATGCAAAGTTTACAACATTAATACTAGCGGTTTCATCACCCCCTTAACCAAGGGAGGTTTAGTTACACATAGCTAGAAAGAAATCACAAGAAAAACGAGAGAAAATGAAGGAGAGTTACATCTTGTTCATGATAAATGGTGCCTTTTATAGAAGTCTAAGGTAACAAAATGACAAAGGGAAGTGGGTGGATGAGTGGGTGAGTGAGTGGAGTGTTTGAGTGGATGGATTAGTGGGTTGGTTTAGTGGATTGGTTTAGTGGATGAGTGAGTGGAATGGTTGAGTGGTTGAATTAGTGAAAAATGCCAAAGGACTTTTGGTGAGTGGGAAATTATGGACATGAATGGGTGAGTGGATGGATGAGTGGATGGATTAGTGGATGAGTGGGTGGAGTGGTTAAGTGGTTGGATTAGTGTATGAGTGGATGAGTGGATGAGTTAGTGGATGAGTGGATGAGTGGATTAGTGGATGGATGAGTGGATTAGTGGATGGATGAGTGGGTGGTTGAGGACGAAAATTTCGTGTCTGACTTGGAAGCCAAAAACGACCCACTATACTTCAGAACCACGAAAAGTGTTCTTCATGAAAGTTGTAGATCCTTGTCTTGGCTATAAAATGGATAGCTGGTTCGTCCAATTTGGCTTCCTTAAGCCCAAGATATGTCCCAAATACCGTAGGTTCCTCAAACCCAACTTCAGCACCTCTGTTCCGACTTTCAAGCTCAAAATGACCTACTAGACTTCTTTTTCTCAAAATGTGTTCTTCATGAAAGTTTTTTATTTGGATCTTGAATATCCACTGTCCAAATTTCAGTCCATTTACATTATTACATCTTGAGATATGATTTTTTGAGTGCACACTGTTTGGATTCTACTGACAGAACCCGTATTCTGACTTCCATGTAAACTTAGGTCCCTTAGACATCTGAATCAGACTTCGAGCTCTTCATCAAAGTTGTAGAGCTTCCTCTTAGCTTTCCTACAAGGTAAAATTCATGTTCATCAGATATTAGGAACTCAAGTTATGGCCAAAATACAGAAATAGTGTAAAATCTCAATAATGCTGAAAATATTCAATTAGGACCAATTTGAGCTCAAACTCACAAAATCATGTCAAACTCAATCAATTAAGAATATGGAGAGTGTAAATGACTAAATATAAGGGTTTCTTAATGAATAAAATATGTGTTTATCAAATTCCCCCACACTTAGCTTTTTGCACTCCTGGGCAAAACTCAAGACCAAAATTTTACAATCAAGAAGAACAACCAAAGGTTCAAGGGATCAAAACATTCATGAGTTAACAATTCTCCACATCTCAAACCATCAAGCAAGGTATCTTCAACATGAATCGAGAATGATAGATCTTCACAAGATTCCCTCTCAATCTCTCAAGTGTTTAAAGGGTAGGTATTTCACTCAATTCAACCCATGAAAATTGCACTACCATAAGCTTGCTTATCTTCTACTTCTCCACTACTCAAAACACATGCACACACAAATCATGAGGACTTTATTCAAGGTTGTAGTGAGGTCAAGGTAACAGGAGAGGATAAAATGGATATGAGAATATAAATACCAAAGAGAATAAAAACAAATGAGAGCTGAGTTCAAATAACAAGCATAAAAGTTCATCCCAACTCTAGTGTATATCCCTTTACATATTCATTTCCCAATCCTTTTTTTTTTTTTTAAACACTTGGTTTTTTTTTTTCTCTTTTTTTTTTATTTTTTTTTTTTTTTTTTCTTTTCTTTTCTTTTTCTTTTATATATATGAACATAACTATATACATACATTTTTTTTTTCTTTTTGGGCACTCTTTTCTTTTTCAACAACCATTTTGTACACACACCCCCACACTTGTTCAAAAACTCATCCATTAACCAAGCTAATGTTCTTTTATTCCCTAAGGTAAAGTAAGAACACGATTTCTCATTTAAGGCACATAATGAGCTAGAAACAAGGAATGGTCAAATAAGCTCAAAGGGGTTAAGCAAAGGAAAATATACAAGGTTGGCAGGAATCAGAGAATTTCCAAGAAGTCAAAAGAGTGCTTGATATCATATTGAAAACAAGGTTGGCTATTTGGTTAAACTAGCTAATAAAGAAAGAGGGCCTCAATCATGTTCATGCATGCAAGTGAAATATAGCCTTAAAAAGAATCAAAGCAAGTTCTAGAGTGGTCATTAACATGAGTGAAAATCACACAAGAAAGAAGAGAATGGCATAAATGTTGAATCCATCCATTAGGCTCAAAATCTCACAAGGTATGCATCCATCAAACTCAATTCATCAATTTAATCATCTATCACCAAGCATATCAGTTCAAGAAGGGAGAAAAGTTATTCAATCATGCAATGAACCCCCCTTTTTTTTTTTTTTTTTTTTTGAATTTTTTTTTTACAAAAGAACATGCTTTGAAATCTCTCCCCACGCTTAATATAACATTGCCTTCAATGTGAAAGAGAGATATAGAAAAGAGCAACACAACCTGATAAGAAATGAATCAACGCCAAGCAGAAAAGAAACACACTTGTCGATTACCGCATCGACCCCGAAAAGAAATCAAACAATAAAACTTTAGTACTAATTAGTTACTACCTAAAAAACTCCTTACTCGCCACCAATTAAGATGCGTCTCAAGAGTAAAATTACTCCTTACTCTGCCATCTCTAATTGATTTAATAAGTACATGACAATCATATCATACTTTCCAAACAACACAACAAATTTTTTTTTTTTTTTTTTTTTTTTTTTTTTTTATTTTTTTATTTTATTATTATTTTTATTATTTTTTTTGGATCAACTATCCTTCCCCCCAACTAAATCACAACATTGTCCTCAATGTTAAAATATAGATGAGTAAAGGACAGAAGATATTACCTGTTGGAGAAAGCTGACACAAATTTAAACAGAAACAAGGTACAATAAAATCAAACCCATTAAAGATGAAGTCGTAGATCTGGCTTTTGTTTCTTGTTACTTCCTTCGCTGCTTCCTGTTGACCAATCTATCCGAGCTAATACCGGATCAGGTACATACTCAAAAGCTTCTAATTTATCAATGAGCTCATCAATAGTGGAGGCAGAGATAAGAAGTTGTCTTCTTGAAGGAGTGATAAATTTACTTCCCACACTTTGTCAAGAAAAGATAACAAAAGATCAAAGAAATTATTAACATTCAACAAACCAATGGGTCTATGGTGGATGTTTAGTTCGGCCCAAGAGACAATTTGAAAAATTTCTTCTAAAGTACCAAAACCACCTGTAAGACAATAAATGCATCGAATTGTCAACCATTGTTTTCATTCGTCCATGCATAGATGTTACCCGAATTTCTTCTCCAACTGTCTTTCCGGTGATGTTATTTTCAGCCAAAGGTTTAGGAATAACACCTAAAACTGATGCCTCCTATAGAAGCGACAAGTGATACAGCCCCCCATTAACCCACGACAACCTCCCCATATACAAGATGAATATTCCTCGCAGACAAGTGATCGACCAAGAGTGCTAGCTGCGTTTACAAACTCTAATCCCTTCCCATAACTCGACCCACAAAAACACAGACATTTTTGAGGTTACGAATAGAAGGCCCCATTCTATACTCTTCCTCCCTTTGAATGTTTCGAGTTGAAGGAAAATGGAGAAAATGGAGTGTTTAAGTAGGAAAAAGAATGGAAAGGGAATAATTGCACCTATGAGGGTAGGTTGGTCATTGTCAAAAAAGGTTGAAATTAAGAAACACATAATCTTTTCTCCTTTTTTTTTTACTTTTATTTTTTTTTTTTTTTTTTTTTTTTTTTTATTTATTTATTTATTTATTTATTTTTACTTCAAGAAAACCATCAAGGTAAAGAAGTCTAGAAACCCCCGAAGGACCCCGCTCAAAGGATCGTCGTACAAAAATTAAAATACAACAAAATGATACAAAGATAAAAGAAATAGAAAATGATGACATACTGTATGTACAAGTGTCCATGGCGTATCTTTATCTTTATACGCGTCATGAGTGCATGAGACATCACGTCCTCTCTCTTTTTTTTTTTTTTTTTTTTTTTTGAATTTGTTAGAAAAACTTGATGAAAGATGAGTGTATACTTACTTAAGATTGGGATGGAGGTAGTCTGCTTCTTTCACTTTGTGCCAAAGCATTGTTGACCAAGATTCGACCCATTCAAGACCAAATAAGCAACATAGGGCTCCCAAAAGGGACAAGTGGCCATAATACGCTGTGCCTCACATGTGGGATACAATCTACCTTCTTTGTTTTTCAATTAAGAAGGCTGGATCAGGGATGCATGCATTTCCCCATTCACGGTGTGTGTTACCAAAGCCAACCCTAAGACGTATACATAATTTTTTTTTGTTTTTTGTTTTTTTTTTTTTGTTGTTTTTTTTTTTTTTTTTTTTGAGAGATGACATGAAGAAGAAGAAGAAGAAGATGATATGTACAGATTGTTGTGATTGTGGCTCACATCTTCCTCTCGGTTTTACGTCCGAAAACGGCTTAAACGCCTTCTATGAGTCGGGATAGGCTTCCCATCCAATTTTCTTATAAACCGGCAAACAGGGGTCTTTTAGAGTCGATTCCCAAGATCGTAGCGTTTTTCTTCATCCTTGAAGAGATTCCACAATTTAAGAATTTCACGATGCACCAATCCACAAGAATGCGTCTCAAGAGTCGATAAGATATCATCTAATGACTCCTTACTCATCCATTCTTAATGAAGAAAATTTTATCTTCTCTATTTGCGGAAACCATCCCCTTAGTACGACATCGCTTGTTACGCTCCATCGTCCACATTTGTGACAGACTTGTAACCTTTTTGCTCTTCTCCTTTTAGAATATGAACTTCTTCCAAGACCGGGCATATATGAGTCAAATGAAATTGAGGACTCACCGCTAATCGAACCTTTGCTTCAATTATCCAGCGTACATCTTCTGGCATACCTTTGTGCATTAACAGTCTCAATCTTTCACATCGAACTTTGTAGATTTTTCTCAGAGCATTTTGAGGAAAAGAAGGAAAATGTTTTCTCAGGTTTGAAAGAATGACATCCATTTTGAAGGAGAAGAAGGATTCAATTATTTTGGAAAACTGAAAAATAAACCGACTTGAGAGTCACGAGTACCGTATCCGCCACTTAACCTAAGAACACAAAGAACTCAAGAACTTGATTTTCCAGGAATGGTTGAGTCTTTGTCCATTAACTTTACGCGCATTACCATTCCTAGGATCCTCAATATTTACGGCCCCAGAGGATACACGTGTTTGACAGCAAAAGAACCGCGCCACCTAGATCTCAATTTTTCAAGGAGTAGGTGCAGATGATAATCTCAAAGCAGAACCTTTTTGACCAGTTTCCGCAACTTTTGCAAAAGGTGTAACAGACTTTGAATAAAGTAGGCCAATAAAATCCATACTGCAAGATTTTCGCAGTTGTTGTCGCTGAAGAAAAGTGACCTTCACATGCTTCCGAGTGACAAAATTTAATGGCACTACCTACCTTATTGTCGGGCACACAAATTGCACATTTTTTTTTTTTTTTTTTAGAGATTCAAATGCTTACAACCAACAAACAGATAAAAACATAATCTAAGAAACTAATGAAAACACAAAATAAAAAGGGATAAAGAGAGCAAATCTGGTTGGGTTGCCTCCCAATGAGCGCTTAGTTTATTGTCCTCACCAGACATGATGATACTTTCACCGCTCCTCATATTGTGGAAGGATGAGGGTCATCACTTCCATCTCTCGCACCGTCGTCGGGAAGTTCATGATATGGTTTGAGACGATGACCATTGACCTTAAATGCTTTGCCGAATTTTCACTCCCGATCTCAACCGCACCAAAAGGAAAAACATTAGTTACCACAAACGGCCCAATCCACTTAGAACGCAGCTTACCCGAAAATAATTTGAGTCTTGATTGGAATAGCGGGACTTTTTGTCCTCTGTGAAATTTCTTTCTCGGAAATCAATTGGTCGTGGAATGCCTTAGCTTTAGTCTTATAAATCGGGGCATTCTCAAAGGCCTCATTTCTTAGTTCTTCTAATTCCTCGTGCTGGAACTTCCTTTGCTTTCCAAAGACCTTCCAATTCCATATTAACTTGTTTAATGGCCCAAGAAGATCGATGTTGCAACTCAACGGGCAAATGACAGGGGCTTTCCATACACCAACCGAAATGGTGACATGCGGATGGGAGTCTTATAGGCAGTCCTATAAGCCCATAAAGCATCTTCAAGTCGAGTGCTCCAATCCTTTCTTGAGGGATTCACTTTGTCTTTTCAAGGATTGACTTAATCTCCTTGTTGGACACTTCGGTTGCCCATTTGTCTGTGGATGGTAAGGAGTGGAAATTTTGTGCATTACTCCATATCTCTTCAATAGAGCATCAAAGGTTTTGTTGCGAGAAATGGGTCCCTTGGTCACCGATGATAGCCCTTGGGGTCCCGAACCTGGAGAAAATATGTGACTTAACAAAATCTGCAATGAGCTTTTAGAATCATCAGATCGAGTGGCTTTTGCTTCCACCCATTTAGACACATAATCAACAGATAAAAGAATGTATGTGAAACCAAATGAAGGAAGGAATGGTCCCATGAAATCAATACCCCACACATCAAAGAGTTCCACAAAAATGATCGGAGTCTGAGGCATTTGATTACGAGGACTAATATTACCTGTTCTCTGACAGCGGTCACAAGACTTACAGAAGTTGTAAGCGTCTTTGAAAATTGAAGGCCAATAGAAACCACTGTCAAGCACTTTATTGGCTGTCCTTTTACTGCCAAAGTGTCCTCCACATGCATAGGTGTGGCAAAAGGAGAGGATGGAGTGTGTCTCAGAATCAGGAATGCACCTCCTAATGACTTGATCTCGCACAATGCTTCCATAAGTACGGGTCATCCTAGATATAGTATTTACAGTCACTCCTTAATTTATCTCTTTGGGCCTTGTTCAAACCCTCCGGAAAGTCCTTAGTAACCAGGTAGTTAACAATGTCAGCATACCAAGGGATTATGGTGTTGACAACCATCAAATATTCATCCGGAAAAGTCTCCATGATAGGCATTTCTTCCTCTTCAGTTACCAATCTACTCAAGTGATCGGCCACCAAGTTTTTGCTCCCTTTCTTGTCTTTAATCTCCAAGTCAAATTCCTGGAGCAATAAAATCCATCGGAGCAATCTAGGTTTTGCTTCTTTCTTTGTTAGAAGATACTTAAAGGCTGCATGATCTGAAAACACAATCAACTTAGAACCAATTAGATATGATCTAAATTTTTCTAAAGCAAATACAACAGCTAGAAGTTCCTTTTCTGTGGTTGAGTAATTAAGTTGAGCATCATTTAGAGTCCTTGATGCATAGTAAATGGCATAAGGAACTCTATCAACTCGTTGTCCCAAGACAGCTCCTACTGCAAAGTCACTGGCATCACACATTAGTTCAAAAGGTAACTCCCAGGTTAGGTGGCACGATGATAGGCGCAACAGCTTAACAACTTCTTGAGTTTATTGAAAGCTTCCATACATTTCTCATCAAAGTTAAAATTAACATCTTTTTGAAGAAGTCTCAAAGGGGCAATGAGACTTTAGAAAAGTCTTTAATGAATCTCCTGTAGAAACCTGCATGACCAATAAAAGAACGAATCTCCCGCACACTAGTGGGTGGTGGCAAAGAATGCATGAGTTCTACCTTAGCTTTATCTACTTCAATTCCCTAGCGAAATTACATGACCTAACACAATACCTTCATTCACCATGAAATGACATTTTTCCCAATTCATACCAGGTTAGTGTCAATGCATCTTTTAAGCACCAAAGTTAAATGTTCCAAACAATTTTCAAAATCATTTCCAAAGACACTAAAGTCATCCATAAAAACCTCAATGATGTTTTCAATGTAATCGAAAAATAAACTCATCATGCATCTTTGGAAAGTTCCCGGTGCATTGCGAGTCCAAAAGGCATTCGCCTATATGCAAAGGTACCAAATGGACAAGTGAATGTAGTCTTGTCTTGGTCTTCGGAGCTATGGCAATCTGATTGTAACCCGAAAAACCATCCGAAAATAATAATAAGAATGACCAGCTAATCTTTCTAACATTTGATCAATGAAAGGTAAAGGAAAGTGGTCTTTTCTCGTGGCGGCATTCAACTTCCTCGTAATCAATACAAACACGCCACCACGTCTCGTAACCTAGTGGGAATAAGCTCATTTTTAGCATTTCTTACCACAAGTAATTTCAGATTTCTTTGGTACTACACCGGACTGGGCTTACCCACTTGCTTTGTCGAAAATGGGGTAGATCACCCCCACACTTAGGAGCTTCATATCTCCTTTTTCACAACCTCCATCATGGGAGGATTCAATCTCCGCCGAGGGTCTCTCACGAGTTTAGTATCCTCCTCCATTAATATCCCGTGCATACAAACGGAGGGACTAATACCCTTGATATCGCTATTGACCAACCAATGGTCTGTCTTATGTTCTGCAAAATAGCTACCGCTTTCTCTTCTTGCTCTTGGGTGAGTGACTTTGCAATTATTACTTGGAAGGGTGTCCTTCTCCCCAAGAAGATGTATTTAAGATGATCGGTAGTGCTTTCGGTTCCCAATTCAGTGCCTGCACAACATGTAAGGTTGAGGTATATCGGTAGTAACAAGTAAATCAACAAAAGTTACCTCATGCTCTTCTCGGAGTGGAAGAGAGCTCTTGTAAGGCAAAGAACAATTTCATCAATGTCTTCACTCCATGGCTCTTCTTCACTCTTCTTCTTTTCCTCCCGTACATCTAAGCTATGAGTTAGAATTGTATCAAGAGCATCAAAATGGTCGATATCAAAAGTCTGAGAAATTAAAGAATCAAAAGGATCAAAAGAATCAATTAAACAAGCGAGTGCACATCACTTGGGTATCTCATAGCTTCAAAAATATTGAATCTAATTAATTCCCCATCAAATTCCATTGTTAGAATTCTGAGTGCACATCAATTTTTGTCCGTGCGGTCTTCAAAAATGGTCTTCCTAGCAAGATAGGAGCAGATTTGGGAGACTCATCCTCTTCCATGTCCAAAACATAGAAGTCTGCCATTGAAACACTAATTCATTCACTGTACAAAACATCTTCAACCACACCCTTAGGGTATGCATTAGATCTATCGACCAATTGAATAACAACACCAAAGAGGTTCCAAAGGACCCAAGTATAAAGATGCATAAATAGAATATGGCATGACATTTATAGATGCACCTAAATCAAGCATTGCCCTTTCAAACCTTGTGTTACCTATAGTGCATGGAATGGTGAATGTGCCGGGTCCTTACATTTGGTTGGGAGTTTCTTTTTAATTACAAATTAAAACATTTTCTCCCACTTGGACCTTTTCATTTCCTTTTAACTTCCTCTTGTTAGTGCATAATTCTTTCGAAATTTTGCATATCTAGGTACCAGCTTAATGGCATCTAACAAAGGGATATTAACCTCTACCTTCCTAAAAGTCTCAAGTATTTCTTTTTCTCGCTTCTTCTTTCTTGGTTTTAACCAACCTACTAGGAAAAGGAGCTTTAGTGACATATTTAGGAAGGGTTCAAATACTTACCTTAGGGGTTTTGGAAGTTTGCCCCTTATCATTTGCTTCTTTGGGTGGTTCATCCTTCTCTTGAATGATTGGTGGAAGAGAGGTAGGCTCATCCATCGTCTTTCCGCTTCTCAATGTGACAAAGACTAGCATTTTCCCTCGATTCACTTACATTTGTGAGGGTAGTTTCCTGAAGCTTGGCTTTGAAACTTGTTGAATTCTGTGGACAATCTGTCCTATCGATTCTCGCAAGTTATTGATTGCAGATCCTTGTTTCTTGTTTGAAACTTTGTATAGTTGCATTTGTTTCTTGTTGGAACCGCAAATTATTAGTGGCCATTTGTTTTACTAGCTCCTCTAATGAAGGCTCGGATTGCTTAGGAGCTTGAACTTGCTTCTGTGTCTCGAGGGAAAGGTACTTGCCTTTGTTGGAATCTGGAGGTCCATGTTTGGAGGTTGATTTTGAGGTTGCTTTGCATAGCTGAAATTTGGATGATCCCTCCAACCCGGATTATATGTGTTTGAGTAGGGGTTGTAATTTTTTGAAAGTCCAAAGATATCCCCTCTTGCTCTTACCTCCTCATTTGTGTCTTCTTGGAGAGTGGGACACATATCGGTGGGATGTCCAGGATGAACAACAGATCCCACAAGCATGAACTGTGCTTTACTTGAATCCATTAACCGCCGAACCATAGCAGTCAATTGAGTCATTTGTCAGCCAGTATCTCGGTTGTCTCTACTTCTTTCACTACTCTTACTCCAAAGGTGTCATTTCTAGAGTAGAATTGTTGAGTATTGGCACCATTCTTGAGATCAAGTTTCTAGCTTCTTGAGGAGTTTTATCAATCAATGCTCCTCCGCTAGCAAAGATCAATCATGTTGCGATCCATCACTTGTAAGCCTTCATAGAAATACTTGAATTAAAAGTCGCTCACTTATTTGATGATGAGGGCAGCTGAAACATAGCTTCTTAAATCTCTCCCGGTAGTCATGGAGTGATTCCCCATGCCTTTGTTGAATACCATAGATTTCTTTTCGATTGTTGCAGCTTTTGAGGCGGGAAGTATCTGTCTAGGAAAGTTCGGGCCATGTCCCGCCATGATTGGATGGATCCGGGTGGCAAGTAGTAAAGCCACTCCTTAGCCGAGTCTTTCAATGAGAATGGAAAAGCTCTCAACTTGACTTGCTCTACATGAATTCCTGCAGTTTCATGCTAGAACATACCACATGGATTTCCTTCAAGTGCTTGTTGGGGTCCTCTCCGGGTAATCCATTGAAAGATGGCAAGAGATGGATTAAACCGGATTTCAATTCAAATGCCTCTTCATTTTCAAGAATGTCTATGCAAAGAGGCATGTTGATCTAGATCTGGAGCACCCAATGCCCTTAAAGTGTTTTCTCGCCATTGTCACTTCTTCGGATATTTCGGATGGCTCAAATGTCTCTGAACTTGATAGATCAATGTAACGGGCGGCTTCAATGTCAGCAGTGTGAGTTGGAAGTTAGCCTGGATGGAAGGGAAATTGAGGATGTGAAGTGAGTTGATCAATATAGTTCCTCAAATTTAGCAATCCTTCGTCTACTCCTTCAAAGGACATTAACACCTACAAAACACTCGAAAGAAAGATTAAAAATAAAATAAAATAAAATAAAAACAGAATAAAAATAGGAAATAAATTAATAGTGTAATTGAAAAAATTGGTTCCCAAGAACGGCGCCAAAATTCGATGCGTGCGGATGTAGTGATTGAAATTAAGATAAAAATCAGTTGTCAGGCCCACCAGAAAATAAAAACCTTACAACTAGTTGTAGTTAGTAAGGGTCGATCCACAGAGAACCAATTCAATTAACACTATTAAACAATTCCTAATTTAGACTCTGATTAACAATAAACAGTAAAAGGGGGGTTTTGGAGTTTTGATGAACAATGAACAACTTCAAAGATAACAATAAATAAACTAAAATCAACAATATAAGAAAATTGGTTAAGAGATTGAATCCACCACTAGATTTATATGATAATGTAAATCCACATATCCTTTTTATTCCAACATGCTCAATTATGTTTTTATGCAATTGTGATATTAAATCTCTGTTTTCCTTACGTGTTGGCCAATTTAGCAACCGCTCAAATCAACTCCTAATCACTGATTAGTCATAAAGCAACCGCTCTTACAACTATCCAACAATTGCATTAAGATTTAGAAAACCAATTACACTAAGGTCTAATCACACACCGGGATTAAATTACTTAGAACATATATTTCTCTAGATCTAATACCGCAACCGCGCATAATAAACCCAGATCTACCACTTTTATAACTGGCAAATAGCACAAAGATAATTATACCCACATGAACATCATACATCCCACTAGATCTACTACCGCAACCGCGCATAATAAACCTAGATCTACTACTTTGAAAGTAGGAACAAGTACAAAAACCTTCATACCAACAATAGATTCAGAAATATATGAATAAAAACATAACTGTGTTGAAATAATCAAATATGCAAAGTTTACAACATTAATACTAGCGGTTTCATCACCCCCTTAACCAAGGGAGGTTTAGTTACACATAGCTAGAAAGAAATCACAAGAAAAACTATGAGAGAAAATGAAGGAGAGTTACATCTTGTTCATGATAAATGGTGCCTTTTATAGAAGTCTAAGGTAACAAAATGACAAAGGGAAGTGGGTGGATGAGTGGGTGAGTGAGTGGAGTATTTGAGTGGATGGATTAGTGGGTTGGTTTAGTGGATTGGTTTAGTGGATGAGTGAGTGGAATGGTTGAGTGGTTGAATTAGTGAAAAATGCCAAAGGACTTTTGGTGAGTGGGAAATTATGGACATGAATGGGTGAGTGGATGGATTAGTGGATGAGTGGGTGGAGTGGTTAAGTGGTTGGATTAGTGTATGAGTGGATGAGTGGGTGAGTTAGTGGATGAGTGGATGAGTGGATGAGTGAATTAGTGGATGATGAGTGGATTAGTAGATGGATGAGTGGGTGGTTGAGGACGAAAATTTCGTGTCTGACTTGGAAGCCAAAAACGACCCACTATACTTCAGAACCACGAAAAGTGTTCTTCATGAAAGTTGTAGATCCTTGTCTTGGCTATAAAATGGATAGCTGGTTCGTCCAATTTGGCTTCCTTAAGCCCAAGATATGTCCCAAATACCGTAGGTTCCTCAAACCCAACTTCAGCACCTCTGTTCCGACTTTCAAGCTCAAAATGACCTACTAGACTTCTTTTTCTCAAAATGTGTTCTTCATGAAAGTTTTTTATTTGGATCTTGACTATCCACTGTCCAAATTTCAGCCCATTTCCATTATTACATCTTGAGATATGATTTTTTGAGTGCACACTGTTCGGATTCTACTGACAGAACCCGTATTCTGACTTCCATGTAAACTTAGGTCCCTTAGACATCTGAATCAGACTTCGAGCTCTTCATCAAAGTTGTAGAGCTTCCTCTTAGCTTTCCTACAAGGTAAAATTCATGTTCATCAGATATTAGGAACTCAAGTTATGGCCAAAATACAGAAATAGTGTAAAATCTCAATAATGCTGAAAATATTCAATTAGGACCAATTTGAGCTCAAACTCACAAAATCATGTCAAACTCAATCAATTAAGAATATGGAGAGTGTAAATGACTAAATATAAGGGTTTCTTAATGAATAAAATATGTGTTTATCACTAATATATCAGGGACATTTGATAGTCAACATGAGCAAGATATTTCATGGAGATCCATTCTTTTCTGTCACTATTTATGTACATGTAGAATTTCTGTTGTCGATTAGGCAGTATTGGGGTGGTAGGTACCACGTCCCATTGGAGATCAGTATAGTGTCGTCTGCACGGATATTGGTCCGCAGGACTTCGCGTCAAGTTGGATTCCTGCCTGCTGAGGAATCTGAGGAGGACCCGTCTGAGGGTTCTACTGTCTAGTCATACTTGGGCAAGTATGTTAGTTTAAATAATGTTCAAATACTTTTGAGAACTATGTCTGTAAATATTTAAGTATGTTAGTACTGAGGCTTATGTATATGATGTAAATTATTTGTGATGCTGTTTAGAATTTTATATTCTGCTAAGTTTATTTTATTAATATTCCAAAAAAATTTATAACTTATATTTACATTACAAATCATATTTTATAATCTTTGGGTAATTTGGTAATTAAGTAACATAAATGTGATACCCTACGGTGGGTGTTACACCAAGAAGCTACATGACAAATGAAAACAGGTTCAGATAGAAACTTAGGGACCCAAGTGTATAAAATATGGCAAGAATCATGGTGATAAGACTTGTATATTGGATCAGGTTATGTGTTATACTTGCAGTAAAATAGGGCATTATTCTAGAAATTGTACTCAGGGTCAAGGAGAAAAATCTAATCCCAAATGACAAACTAAGGAAAATGTTTTCACTTTGAGTGGAGAAGAGACAACTTGATCTCCCGATCCGATACAAAGGGTAAGAGCATAATCAAAGATAAATTTCTTAACGATTGTGTACGTATAAAGGATAGGACTTTTCTTGCAAACCTTATTTGTTTACCTTCTATTGGTATGGATTGGTTGTCACGTGAACTATTGACATTATATTCTGTTTTTAGCTTATTACGAATTAAAAATTTAAGAAGTCAATTGGTGAGTATTAATGCTCAAAAATAGAATGGCCTAGCAATTCTTAGGTGTGCATGTTGTTAAATGCTTTAACAAGTACCTTCAGGTGTTAAAATTTTATATGATAAAGTTTTGTCATGTATCAAAATTGTGCATGAAACAGATTCTGTTTTGGATTGTACATTTAATTATAAGCAAATTGTAAAGTGGAAGGTGAATGGGGAGGAGATTTGTTAAGTTATCTCAAAAATTTTAATATGAGGTATGGGATTAGTGATGACTGAATGAAACCATTACTCTAGTGTGATAGTTAATGACATTAAAATTTTGTGATGTTGCCTTTCAACTAGACTACAGGTTATTTTCATTTGCTATGTTTCTTTATATTTGGTGACATAAAGTATTACATGTTAAAAGGTATATTTTGTACAATATGTTGATATGTAAATTGTTGCTCTACTATTAATGAGACTTTTGGACTAAGTGCATTATTGATATTGTTTGTAAGCTCATGAGCTATAATATTTGCATATTGAATTTAGATTATTTTGGATTGTTATATTGACCATTGAATATGA
The DNA here is from genome assembly GCA_029884605.1 of Ormosia emarginata. Classification (NCBI taxonomy): domain Eukaryota; kingdom Viridiplantae; phylum Streptophyta; class Magnoliopsida; order Fabales; family Fabaceae; genus Ormosia; species Ormosia emarginata. Next base: position 14,911,816 of record JAQQTP010000074.1, on the reverse strand, counting down.
GATGTGGTTGTTCCTTAACTAAAAAGTAAAAATTAAATATTAAGGTTTTATGTGTAAGAAGTTAGGGAACTAGTTGAAAGAATATGGAAAATAAAATTGGAAACAATTACCCTTAACCCCATATTACAAATAATTTGAATTTAGATATCATACATGCTTTAATTGTTGTTAAATCTTGATTAGTATGAGTTGTGTGTGTTATTTTAATTGGAATTGCTATAGTTACCCTAAAAGGGTGAAGAATGGTGTTGTTCCATTAATCTTTACTTTTCTTCTGATTTTCAAGGTTCTAACCATGATTCTAATCCATGGTTATCTTAGATAAAGTCTTAGATATTAATATTGTATGTTTTCTTTGTTTTTAAGTTCACTTGGTGGTTGAAGTTCATCTTAAAGGAGACAACAAGGGGGCATACAAGGAGCTTTGGAGGTTTCACAACAAGGTAAAAAGGAGATTACCCTCATTAACCATGTGTTGGTGGTGAGGAGTGGATTTATGTGTGGTGAAAAAATCCATAAGAAATTATTCACTTGGTTATGTATGCTTAAGTGTTTTATGTTATGTTATGTGTGATTTTATTTTTTTGATAGCTATGCATGATTTAATTGCTTGATTAGTATGTGTGATAGTATGATTTAGATTGCCTTGTGATAAATTGCTTAATATGAGTTTTATTGCTTTAATAATATGCATGAACATGTGACAGTATAAATATGATTAAAATGATATATGGATATTATGATATATGTTGCAAAGAAAAGAATTTTGGTCCCAATGGCCATAAAGAGGCTCACGGTTTTCACTCTTGTTTTAGAGCAAACCAATTGTAAATATTTTACTAAGTGTAAATTTAGATGATTTAGTAACAAGTAATTGGATTAAAGATTTTTACAAAGAAAAATGAGATAGAAAATGAATAAATATTCAATGATGAAGCAAAGATTGATTTTTGGCCAACATGCCTACTTATGATGTTTTTAATCCAAAACTATTTTAAAAGTGTGGACTTATGTAATTAATTTAATGAGAACTTAATTAGATGGATTTTTGGATAAACAATGGAAAGTAATTTAATTTTAGAGTTTAATTAGTGAAATTAAGTAATGATATGAAACAAAATAAATACTTGAAAAGTACTAACGTATAGCTCACCCTTTGGGTTTTGAAGCACGTTAGCAAGTTTCAAGCTGTAAATATTGGTTAAATCCAAGAAGGGTAATTTTTAAAGGAAATAGTAGAAAATACTATTTAAAGGATTTTCAAGAGGAAATGCTGCAAAATAAGGTTGAAATTAATTATATAATGGAGAAAGTCTCAAAGTTTAATTTAGAAAGCTGAGAAATATTTTATATAGTGAAAAACAGTAGAAAAACCTTATATGTTTAAAAAATAATGATTTTTGAGCTACGCGATTTAGAAAATGTTTAAATATTTTTACGCAATTGAGAAAATGATGAAAAATATTTACGTGATTTGAAAACGTGACAAAAGCGTCACGCGATTGTGAAAACACGATAAAAAGGTTACGCAATTGAGAAAACAGTGGATTATTGTTGGGCCGACGCGCTGGACCCAAAAACAATAAAATGGACAATTTAGTTAAGTTGGGGTTTTTCTTCATAACCGGCAACATCAGATAGACGAATGAGTCAGATGTTACTTGTTATTATGAGAAACCACGTTGTTATAAATATAACGTGTATCACCCAAAAAATTCGTATTTTATTTATTTCGGGCGATTCTTAATTATTTTGAATAATCCGACTCGACTTCTGTGGATTTTATAATTTTTGTGATTTTTAGGAATTTTTGGGAGTTTTTACTTTTTTTTTATTTTTTAATATTATTTTGAGGTCAGTATACTGACCTTCGTATTTTTTTCTTTTTGAAAATCCTTAATGATTTTTACTAATCCAACTTGATTTTCATAAGTTTTATAATTTTTGTGATTTTTGTGGATGATTATAAAATTTTTATATTTCTATGATTGTTTTTGGGCTGTTTGTGGGCCCAGGTAGGTCCCGCAAAGTAAAAATTTTTCTGCAGATAGAAAAATTTGTACTATTTAGACGGAGATAGGGGATTTTACTAAACCTGAATCCAGAAACAGTTTTTAAAATTTTCTTTTACTATGTTTTGTACTGTATTTAATTATCGGACGATAAAAATACAATAAAAATATTATTCGAGGGTTATAGCAGATAGAAAAATAAATATTATACTGCTTAAGTTAACATTGGTGGTTTGGATATCCACCATTGATTTAATCAATGGTAGAGACTTGATCTTGATTTAATCAAAGGTTGAGAAACAAACTTAATGAAGAAGCATTGGATGACCACCATTGATTTAATCAATGGTGTGGGAATAAACTTAGTTGGGAAGCTTTGGATGTTCACCATTGATCTAATCAATGGTTGTAAAGACAAGCTTAATAAGGAAGACTTTGAATATCAACCATTGATTTAATCAAGAGTGGAGATTTGGTCTTAAAAAGTGACTAGGACCATTTATAACCATTGGATTTAGATTTAAATCAAGGATGGAGATTTGGTCTTATAAAGTGGCTAGGACCATTTACGACCATTGGATGTAGATTTAATCAATGGTGAAGACGGATCATTTATGACCATTGGATGTGGATTTAATCAAGGGTGAAGATTTAGTCTTAAAAAAAAGTGACAAGGACCATTTATAACCCTTGGATGTAAAGTTTGAAGGAGTAATCTTGACCATTCATTTTGGAGACACATCTAATGGCTATAATTTCAAGGAGAAAGATCTAGTGGCCTAGATTAAGTCTTATAACTTAAAGTCTACATTAATCCTAACCATTGAACTAATCAATGGCTAAGGATGCTCAAATAATGGTGGCTTGGAGATTGGTCACATTTTGAAGAAGCAAGAAGGGGGGGATGATTTTGTGATGGTGTAGGAGATTAGCCAAGTTTCAAGACACCAATTATATGTTGTTTTGGTCATTATTGATCATTATTGATCAATTTCAAGAAGCTAAGTTATCAAACTTTCTCTCCATTTCTCTTCTCCTTCATGTTTTGGCCAAGCACCCAAGAATTGCCTTCCATCACTCTTTAATTTCAAACAACCATATTTCTTGAATCCTTACCTTATTCTAAGACACTTTGTAGTTTGAAGCAAGTTCTAAATCTTTCATCTTCAAGGAGTTTTTCCAAGAACAAGTTCTAGGGTTCTTAAGGTGAAGTTATGGAAAACTTCATTTCTTCTCTTCTTTTCATGTTCTAAACCATGTTTAATCCATGGTTCCTCTTATTCAAGCTTGATATACTAATAAACTTGTGTTTTGTTTTGTAATTGAGAAGATTTTGGTGGTGAAGGACTTGGAAAAAGAAGCAAAACAAGGAGCTTTTGAGGATCTTCAAGAGGTAAGAGGGAGATCCATCTCACCAACCAAGTATGGTGGTGAGAGATGGTTTTATATTTGATGGATGGTGAATCTATGTGAGGATTCATATCCCTGGTCATGTAATTATTTGTGGGTGTTTATGTGTTTATGTAGTTTATATGCTTAGCATGGTTTATTTGTTCTTGCATGCTTAGTATGATTTATTGTTTTGATTATGGCATGCTTGTGGTACTTATGATGAAATATGTTTGTGTATGTTGATTATATGTGATGTATGCCATAAAAATTGTTAGAAAGGAAAACAATTTTTGGTTCCAAGGACCAAGAGGGATTTCGGCCTCACACCTCAAAATAGGTGTTCATAAATTAATATTTTCATAAATGATAAAATTGGATGATTAGAAAAGCAAGGAAAATAAACAAAGGGTTTGTTTTTCAATAAGTAATGTTCACGGTTTTGAGAAGAATTTTTTTATTGATTTATTTTGTATAAAAAAAAGAATGGAATTTAATGGAAGTCAAGGACATTTTTGAATAAAAATATTTTAAGTATTTTATTAATCATGAGTTTTAAATGAAAAGAGCAATGAGTTGATGATTTTAAGGATTTACAAAGAAAGTGAACATGAAAATGAACAAATGAATTGGTTTTAAGGACAATGAGTCTTACGATTTTTATTAAGAAAATTTTAATGGTTTTGTTTGTGTAAAACCATATCGATTTAGAAGGAAAAATATGTGATGGTTTCAATGGTCAAGTACCCCGATTTTGAAGGTTTGTAATGCCATGGTTTTATGAAACAAAGTGATTTCAAAGTGGAAACAAAGTGTTTGAACAAAGTGTTTTAGTACAAGGATTAAAGAAAATGGAAACAAGGTGTTTTGTTACTTGAAAGATGGAATTTCATTTATCAAAGACAAAAAGAAGTTGAAAGTGTTTGAACCTCAATTTATTTTAAAGAGAATTGATTTTGAAATTGATTTGAGAAAAATGGAGAATATAATAGTGATTTGAGATTTTTTAACGTGTAACTCATTCTTTGGGTTTTGGAGCGCGTTAGTAAATTTTAAGATGGAAACATTGATTTAAAATCAATGGAAAAGTGATTTTGTGGAATTATTGTGAAAAGGATTTTCTTGAGTAAGAAAATATGGAAAATAATGTGAAAAGTCATATTATTTTGAGTAAAGAATTTCTGAAAGGTGACATATGAAAAATGATGTTGGAAATGATATTGATTTGTTTGAAAGTCCAAAATAATGTTTGGAATATTGAGGAATATTTTACATGAGTGTAAAATGGTGAAAAATATTTTACGTATCTTAAAAATGCGATTTTTAAGCTATGCGATTTGAAAAATGTTTAAATATTTTCACACGATTTTGAAAAATGTTAAAATATCGCTACGCGATTTGGAAAGGGTTTAAATATTTTGAAAATGATGGAAAATGGTTTACGTGACTTGAAAGAATGATTTTTAAGTTACGCGATTTTGAAAATGGTGGAAAATCACTAGCGATTTGAGAAAATATGTAAATATTTTTACGTGATTGAGAAAAAGTGAAAAAATCAATACGTGATTTGAAAATACAACAGAAATGTTGCAGAATTGTGAAAACGTAACAGAAATGTTATGCGATTGTGAAACACGATGAAAGTGTTTTGTGACTATGAAAACGCGATAATATGATTTCACTGTTGAATATACAGTATGATTACTATTGAACCAGTGTATGGATACTGTCTGAGAAAATCATGAAATTTAGCCTGTGATTGGCATTGGTGCATTGAACATGCATTGAAAATGATGAATTTTGCCTGTGATTGACATTTGGTGCATTATACATGCATTGGAAAAATATGCATTGAGGCATATGTTGAATTTTGAACAAAAATTAATAGTTGATGCTATTGTGACCCTTGTGGTTGAAGAGAGAATGTGAATTGATAGTGAGGTCTATGATGGATCTTGGGGGCGTCAAGGCGCGGCGGTCGACCAGTGGATATTTGTTTGTGGGCTAAGGCTGGACTATATGCCATTTGGCGATGCAGTCCATTGCAACGCATTGACGATACCCGACAAGAACACGATTCTTTTCGAAAGCTGGACATTGTCTATGGGCTAAAGCTAGGTATTGTCTGTGGGCTAATCTGGAAGATTGTCTTTGGGCTAAGGCTGACAATTAACAGAGCATTCTTCTCGAAATTGTGAAAACCTCCATGGAGTAGGACATTGAGTCTATGAGCACATGCATAATATATGCATCATTATTGAGCATTGGTTATGATAATTGAACTATTGAATAACTGGGTTATGTTGAGGGTATTATCATAAATATTGAATATTTATATCTGTGTGATATAATAATTGAGGAATGTTGAATGATGATGATGATAAATAATGTTGATGGCATTATTGTAAATATTGTTATTTTATACATTATGATGATGGCATAATTGTAATTATGGTATAATATATCTATATGGTGTGTTGTTTGTGTTATCTCTATGCTACCATGTTGATATTGGCGTAGGTGATCTCACCTCTTTGTTATATTGTTTCATTGTGCTTGTATTATCAAAATTATATAGTAGATGAAACGAGTTTCTTAGATGTGATGAGAAGCAAATATTCTGAGATTGGTGATAACATGGAGGGGTGACCATCCCAGATTTGTTGGTGTGCAGTTTTGATAAGGAACAAATATATGACGCATCAAGATGGATACAAGGCAGAATAAGTATGTTGAGTTTTTACCGTCAGTGTTTTACTGTGCTATTGAGTAGGACCCGTCATGGGGTTTGCTACTGTTTAAAAATGAGTCTGTAAGTTTTATATTTCTTGAATAATTGTTAAATATTAAGTGGTATCTGTTATATGAGTTTTAATCAGTTTAAATCTATTTTTCAGTATTACTTATAAATATCAGTAAGTTTATGTTTCCGCAAAAAGAAATTTTGAAACCCACCTTTTATAACTCAAACCTTTTATGAAATTACTTTCAGATTATAAGTTGGTAGTTGGAAATGTGATACCCTATGGAGGGTGTTACATAACGTACTGGACTCGGGTGGATCATTGATATTATGTAATTGAATGAGCGGTTATATAATATCATTGATACTAATAGTATTAGGCAATTGAATGAGTAATTGTTCTAATATTATTGTGAACAGTACAATGATTGCTTGAGTTATGCATTGAGTTGTCATGCATTGACACTGTATTGTCGAAGGCTGTGATGGCTTTTGTTGCTCAAGAGTGAATAAGAATTGAATATTGTGATCCAGTGGGGGATCTACTAGGGGCATCAGGGCACGGTGATTCATAGTGACCTGTTTGTTACTTTATACATCTCTGACCATGATAAACCATTGCAACGCACTAGTGCATGTCCCAACAAAATACTATTGCTTTTCGTGTCCATGTAGACTATCATAGAGGTGGGCAGATCTTCTCCGCTATTCACATCCGAAGTTGTTTAGCTCCATGGAGTAGGAAGATGATGCATTGTACATATGCATAGTCGGTATACAAATTGTTGTGGCATTGTCAAGGTGCATATTTTGGTGGCATAATCAATATATATATATATATATATATATATATATATATATATATATATATATATTATTATATCTGTTGTTAAAATACCATTAATGTTTATACTATTATGAAATATGTTTTCTAAAGATAAATTGATAACATGATTATACTTGTGATATCTGTGTGTATGGAATGACTTTGTCATTCGTATCATTCTTTGCTACTATACTGGTATTGATGAAAAATGATCTCACCTCTTTGCTGTATTGTTTGTTGTATTTGTACTGTTAAAATTTGTATAGTAGAAGTGAGTTTCTTAGACTTAGTTGGAGGAAATGTTCTGAGGTCGGTGACAGCATCGAGGAGTGATCTTCCTAGTTTTGACAGTATGCAGTTTGGTGGAGGAACGGAACAAGTATGTTGAATTTTCTCGTTAGTGTTGTTATCGAGCTATTAAGTAGGACCTGTCAATGGGTTTGCTACTTTTTCTTGAGTCAGTAAATTATGTTTTAAATGTTGTTGAATATTATGCGGTATAAGTAAATGTGTGTATTAATTAGTTCAGTCTATTTTTTGTATTACTTATATTTTTGGTAAGTTTATATTGTCAGCAAAAAGAAATTTTAAAATTCATATTTCAGAACTCAAACCTTTTATGAAATGACTTGCAGTTTTTAAGTTTTTAGTCAAAAATGTAATGCCCTACGGAGGGTGTTACACTACGAGCTCTATTAAGTGTATGCAAGGTCCTCTCAATATTAGGGTTAATATCAAGTAAATGATTACTAGAAGACTTGGTCATAAAACATGCAAAAGTGCAAAAACACAAGATATGCCAAATGGACTATACAGTACTAAAATTCTACCAAAATAACACTAGTTATACTATCTACACAATTTTAAAAAAATATGGGACCACCACAGGGTGAAAACTACTAAAAAATGTTACCTAAAAATGCAATAAGAAATCTTAAAAAATTGGAAAAGTGGTCTAAATGATGAAATTTGGCCTAGATAGGGTGGACCTCAACGCCTTGTGGTGGGCATTGTAGAAAACATCATTTTCCTTCAACTGACCAATTTTCAGACAATTCTGAAACTGTTTGTTCGTACAAAAATCTAAAAATAGTTAATTCTATTAACAACTACCAAAACAAAGCAGACAAGGGTGACATGGGTTAGGCAAGGTCTTGATATGATCAAATAGCATCAAAAGACATCTAATAATTTACTTTACTTGCCTAACAAAATGCTACACTTATTCTTGCACTTAGAGACCACAATTTAGCTAAAAATTACCTAAAACACGAGAAACATGGGTTAGTGAAGGGTTAGTAGTTAATTATACTCCTAATATAATTGATTAAACTCACAATGATCCCCGACAATGGTGCCAAAATTTGATAGTTGCCAAGACTATCAAATTATATCAATTTGTATGCTGATTCACCAAATTACTTGTAGTATAAAGCACAACTGGGTCGAGCCCTTGGATTACTTTAATGAAGAAATCATATTAAGAAGTTAACAAAGGGGAGAAAAGTTGTAGAATTAATTAAATATAAAGTAATTAAAAATTATAAATAGAATTAAATAAACAACTAATCCAAGGAAAACAACTAATATTTAGTTTAATCTACCCTTGATCACTAACAATTCATTCAATTGCTAACCAAGTTCTTGGCCTTAGATCACATCAAGAAGCCTTAAGACAATCAATTAATTTTCTACTAGATAAGCATCTAGAATTTAATTAATCAAGGTTAAATGAATTAAGCACCCATCTAATCCTAAATTAACCTAAAACCCAGAATTCAACCAAGCTTAACAATCCATCAAACACCTTTGATGCATTGTTTAGTCTCTGTAATCCTCATTAAACATGTGGTAATTATGCAATTATCACATCAACATCCAAATCAAATTAAGCAATTCAATCTAGATTTAACAAAATCAAAAGAGGTAAAAGAGAAACTTGATTAACAAGTAAAAGAGAAACTTGATTAACAAGTAAAAAAGAAACTTGATTAACAATTAAATGTAAAACAATCAAAATAAGTTCTCAGAATTAAACATCAAATTGTCAATCCCTAGGATTGATTGAAAAGGATCTACCCCTCCATCGATGGAAGGGAAGAAAAACAAAAAAGAAAGAAAACTAGAGATAAGGGAGAGGAAGAAAGATGAAGAGAGAAAGTGCAAACAAGAGCAACTAAGAGAAAAACAAGGTTTTGGTTCTAGTTTGCTGGTACTACTTAAATAACTGTCTCTAAAATTAAAAATCCAAGTTTTCCCTTAGCTTAGGGTTAATCCTCTTCCTCTTAGCTTTAATTGGATACCTAATTTACATAATTTGGGCTTAGGATGAGAGAGTTATACCCAAAAAAATTAGTAGTAGCTCTCTGGACCCTCTAACTTCAAAGGGAAAAACACCATCAAAACATCATAGTTTTGATAAGTGGTCTTCATAAGAGTTAAATATCCATGTCTCAGCTTTCCAATGGCACCAGTATCAACTCCATATGACTCCTAAAGCCCAAATTAAGGCCCAATCCATGCTCGTTGTCTAGGTTTTCTTGATAGTATCTTTATTATGACTTTTAGGCCTAATCTGGTCCACTAGACATTCGATTCTACTATCCATGGCAACCATCACCTGGGTGAATTGGGTGATGACAATTTTTTATAACAACATTAAGAAATTAAGCATTTTGAAGCACTCAGTTAATAAATACAGTGAAACATGCATAACAAAGGTACAACTATTATAAATTACTCAAATACAACGTGGGTTATAGGATAAATCAAACAAATAAGCTACATATCAGGTTCTTAGAATCAAAACTTCAAGCTGACAAAATATGAAATAAATAAATGCACTACACCAAATACTGAAATTAAATAGTGTAGGGAAAAAAATCAAACTCAAGAATTTATCCTAGTTTAGCCACCAACCACTTGTGGCCAACATCCAGTACCCAAGCTTAACTTGAGATTTTCTTCACCATCTCCTAGACTTCACGAGTGCTAGGAAAATCTTTACAACAAAGAGTACTCAATACACGTTAGGATGCCTCACCCTTTGTGCTTAAGCCTAAAAAACAAGGGATACCTCACCCTTTCAACTTTTAAGGGATGTCCCACCCTCTTTACAATCAAGGGCACCTCACCATTTACTTTATCAAGGTATACCTCACCCTCTTATGTAACACCCTCCTTAGGGCATCACAATTCTGACTACCAACTCCCAATCTGAAAATGATTTCATAAAAGGTTTGAGTTATAAAAGGGTGAGTTTTAAAATTTCTTATTACAGAAATATAAACTTACTGAAATCCATAAGTATTACTAATATACAATATTGACACTAATTAATATTTAACAATTTAAAGAGAAATATAAAGCGAACAGACTCTTTTTTTTAACAGTAGCAAACCTCATCACGGGTCTTACTTAATAGCACGGTACAACACTAACGAGAAAACTTAACATACTTATTTCTTCTTGTATCCATCTTGATGCATCAGACATCTGTTCCTTGTCAACCCTTCACACTATCGAATTTGGAATGGTCATTCTCTGATGTTGTCTCTGTTCTCAGAGTATTTATCACCCCTATGTCTAAGATAACTCATTCCATCTATTATATAATTTTTACCAATACAAGCACAACAACACAATATAACAAAGAGGTGAGATCACCTACGCTAATACCAACATGGTAGCATAGAGATAATACAACCAGCATATCATACAGATATATCATACCATAATTCCAATAATGCACTCAACATTAATCAACTATCATCATCATGTCATTAACATTATTATCATCACACAATAATCATAATAATGTCATCAACATGATTATCATCATCATCATCCAATATTCCTCAATTATTATATCATGCAGATATAGATACTCAGATTTATGCATATATTATACATGTAGACTCAATGTCCTACTCCGTGGAGGTTTTCACAATTTCGAGAAGAATGCTCTGTTAATTGTCAGCCTTAGCCTAAAGACAATCTTCCAGATTAGCCCACAGACAATTGTCCAGCTTTTGAAAAGAATCGTGTTCTTATCGGGTATCGTCAATGCGTTGCAACGGACTGCATCGCCAAGTGGCATATGTCCAGCTGTAGCCCACAGACAGATATCCACTGGTCGACCGCCGCGCCTTGATGCACCCCAAGATCCATCATAGACCTCACTATCAATTCACATTCCCTCTTTAACCACAAGGGTCCCAATAACATCAGCTATCAATTTTTGTTCAATTCAAAATCATCATGTGCCTCAATGCATATCTTTTCAATGCATGTTCAATGCACCAATGCCAATCACAGGCAAAATTCCTCATTTCCAATGCATGTTCAATGCACCAATGCCAATCATAGGCAAAATTCACACTTTCATATTCAGGGTCCACATATTGGCCCATTCTCAGTTTTAATTTCATTATCTCATAATCAGGGTCCACATACTAGCCCAACAGTAATCATACTGTATTTTTAACAGTGAGATCATATTATCACGTTTTCATAGTCATAAAACACTTTCGTCATGTTTTCATAATTACGCAACATTTCTGTTACGTTTTCACAATTCTGCAACACTTCTGTTGCATTTTCAAATTACGTATTGATTTTTCAACGTTTTCTCAATCACGTAAAAATATTTCATCACTTTTCAATCACGTAGTGATTTTTCAACAATATTTCAATCGCGTAAAATATTTAAACATTTTTCAAATCGTGTAGAAATATTTAAACGTATTTCAAATCGAGTAGCTTAAAAATCACGTTTTTAAGTTACGTAAATCATTTTTCACCATAATTCTATTACGAAAAATATTTCTCAACCTTCAAAAATTCCATTTCAACCCTTCTCAAAATAATATGACTACTCACATTATTTTTCACATTTTCTTACTCAAGAAAAATCCTTTTTACAATATATTCCACAAATTCACAATTCCATTAAATTAAATCAATGTTTCTAACTTTAAAATTTTCTAACGCTCTCCAAAACCCAAAGGATGAGTTACACGTTAGAAAATATCAAATCACTATTATATTTTCCATTTTTCTCAAATAAATTCTAAAATTAATTCTCTTCAAAATAAATTGAGGTTCAAACACTTTCAACCTCTCTTTTCCATTCATATACAAAAAAATTCCATTTTCTCAAGTGATAAAACACTCTGATTCCCATTCCAAATTCCTTATACTAAATCAATTATATTTCCATTTTGTTTTCATAAAATCAAGGCATTACAAGCCTTCAAAAATGTGGACATGACTATTGAAATCATCAAAACATTTTTCCTTCTAAGTCAATATGGTTTTACACAAACAAAACCATTAAAAATCCTTTACAAAAACCGTGAGTACTTGGTCTTTGAAATCAAATCATTTGTTCATTTTTCATTTTTACTTTCTTTGTAAATCCATTTTCACTTTCTTTGCAAATGCTTAAAATTAACATTGCCCTTTTCATTTAAAACTCATGTTTAGTAAAATGCTTAGAAAGTTTTTACACAAAATAAATCAATAAAAATTCTTCTCAAAACCGTGAACAATACTTCTTGAAAAACAAACCCTTTGTTTATTTTCCTTACTTTTCTAATCATCCAATTTTATCATTCATGAAAATATTAATTTGTGAACACCTATTTTGAGGTGTCTTGGCCGAAATTCCTTTTGGTCTTTGGAACCAAAAATCAATTTCCTTTCCATCATCAAATCATGGCATACAAATACATATTCAACATATATATCACAAGCATAGGCAATAAATCATGCAAATCATACCAAGCATAGGCAAATAATCAAAGCACATAAACACCCACAAATTATTACATGACCATGGATATGAATCCTCACATGGATTCACCATCCATCAAATACACAAACCATCTCTCACCACCATACTTGGTTGGTGAGATGAATCTCCCTCTTACCTCTTGAAGATCCTCAAAAGCTCCTTGTTTTGCTTCTTTTTCCAAGTCCTTCACCACCAAAGGCTTCTCAAATACAAACATATATTTATTAGTAAATCAAGCTTGAACAAGATAAACCATGGATCAAACATGGCTTAGAACCTTGAAAATCAAAAGAAAAGTAAAGATTAATAAACTTCACCAATAAAACTTCAATCTTTAGCTTGATGAACAAGGTTGAAGATGAATGATTTAGAGAAAGTCTCCAACATGAAAGTTGCATAGAATATCATGTAGATTCAAGATCTATGGTTAGATGAAATAAAAAGAGATTGGATGGTGATTTTGGGTGAATGGCTGAATGGTTCCTCTTGAAGAATAAAGATGGAGTTTTTGATTTTTGTGAAAGAAAGACTTCTTAGACTTGGTTAAGATAAAGAATGAAGTGAAAACACTTAGTTTTCCTTCCACCAATTTCATAGAGCTCCTTGGAAAAATCCCTAAAAATCATAAACAAATCTTAAAATCAATAACAAGCAAAAGAATAGATAAACCATGGTTCAAGCATGGCTTAGAAAATTAAAACTAAAAGATTGGGTGAAGAAATATGAACTTTACCCCTTTTGATAGAAACTTGAAGCTTGGATTTGAAGCTCAAAATGAATGATTTGGTGAAAACTCATAACTAGAGATGTTCTTAGAATAAGGTAAGGATTCAAGAAATAAGGTTGGATAAAATTTTTGAGTGGTGGAGGGTAGATTTGAGGGTCATGGCCATGAGCTAGCTTGAAGGAGAAGGAGAGAAATTTTTCTAAGAGCTTGCTTGAAGGAAATGATCAAGAATGATCAATAAGTGACCAAGACAACTAATAATGGTATTCAACTTTGCTTTAGCTCCTAAACAAACACAAAAACCGTCCCCCCCTCTTCATGCATTCTACTTGAGTGCAAAATGATCAATAGTGATGCATAATTGACCAAGACCACTAATAATGGTCTTCAAACTTTCCTTTAACTCCTAAAACAAGCACAAAACCGTCCCCCCTCCATGCATTATGCATTCATAAAGTTGTCATTTTTTCTAGCCACTATTTAGAGCCATTTAAGCCATTGATTAGATCAATGGTTAGGATTTAGGTAGACTTTTGATTAGAAGACTTAATCTAGGCCATTAGATCTTTCTCCTTAAAATTCTAGCCATTAGATCCATCTCCAAGAATGAAGGGTCAAGATTACTCCTTCTTACTTTCAATCCAAGGGTCATAATTAGTCATAGCCATTTTAGAAGGCCAAATCTCCACCATTGATTAAATCCACATCCAATGGTCATAAATGATCCATCTCCACCATTGATTTAATCCGAATCCAACGATCACAAATGGTCCTTGCCACTTTATAAGATCAAATCTCTACCCTTGATTAATTTTTCATCCAATGGTTATAAATGTTCATAGCCATTTTATTAGACCGATTCTACACCATTGATTAAATCGACGGTTGATATTAAAGTCTTCAATATTAGACTTGCTTCCTATTGGTCCGTCAAAAGAATTAAACTTGTTTCCTATTGGTCCGTCAAAAGTTGTCATAACCACTATTGTTGACTTAAGCAGTATAATTTCTATTTTTATCTGCTATAACCCCACGAAAGAATATATTTACTGTATTTTTATCGCCTGATAATTAAATACAGCACAAAACACAGTACAATAAAATTTTAGAAACTGTTTTCAGATTCAGGTTTAGTAAGATCCCCTGTCTCCATCTAAATAGTACAAATTTTTCTATACGTAGAAAAATTTTCACGTTTTAGGACTCACCCTGGGCCCATGTAGGACCACTGGGGGCCACTAACAGCCCAAAACAATAAAATAACAATAAAAATTTATAATCATCCACAAAAATCACAAATATTAGAAAACGTATGAAAATCAAATCAGATTGTTAAAAATAATAAACAATCAAGAGAAATAAATACATAAAGATTTTTCCCGGCCTGAAAATTATTATTTTCTTGACACGGAGTAAATCACTCAAAACGATCAAATACACTAATGGAATACTCAAAATAATTTTACAGTACACAGAAATCACTAAACAGTAGAATTCTATTAACTGTCAAAATTACTGTCAACTATTTAGGAAATTTGGGGTGTTACATCTTACACAAGAAATCAAAGAAAGAATGAATGATAAACTCTCAAAAGAGTGGATATTACAAATTGAAGCTCAATGGGTATCAAGGAATCACACACTAAATCTCAAAATAGGGGTTTATGAGAAAAAAGAGTTAGAACTCGTAAAAGAGAATAGCCAATTGCATTTACATTTTTAGTTAAATCATAACCAATAGATTTATATTCATAAAAAAGAATGGCCAATTGCATTTATATTTTTAGTTAAATCCAACAAAAAAAGCATTTATCATTCAACATATACAACATTTTTCCATGATTTATTCGAATAGGTTTAAGTCTATTCGAATAAAAGCATCAGAAAACATATTCCAGAAGCTACTGAGACTTCCTATTCAATTATAAAAACTTCCTATTTGAATATAAGCATTTGAAAAGCACTAGTAAACACAAAGATCATGTGCAACAGGTCCAAAAGATCAATTTTAGTTAAGGATCAAGTAAGATAATTTAATATGCACATGTGGCAATCAAGAATGAAATGGAACAATCATATGGAATGCAAGCTTCATGTTAGATATGGATTTAAGAACATAAAAACTAAGATAAAATCCATTTAACATAAACATTCATTTAAAAACATGATTGATTAAAGAACTCGAGAACAAATATATTATCATCAAACATGCCATTTCAAACAAGGAGTATACTTATCTAGCATATTAGTATATGTAGAAACACTTTCAAGATACAAAGCTAGAAAAGTATTACTTTAAAGTAAGTTAAGGCATAAAACAAGTCTCCACTTATCCAAATATCATATGATATTCTATTTAAACCACAAATAAGGACAAGAGATTGATATTACCAAAAAAGTACTCTTTGAGTTTTTGTAGGTGACTCCAACTTCCATGCCTTAAGGCTCCTTGAGAATGTTGTGATTTTTCATGCCATTCTTTTTATGTTTTCATCAGTCTTGGAGAACTTGGACCATTTCAAATTTTTCGAATCTCAAGTGGCATAGTTGTATTTCACTTCAATGCATGCTTGAGCTAAGAGTCACCCTACAACACAATTCATAGTTCTTTCTTTGGTATCCACCAATTTTGGATCCATAGGTGTTAGTCATTGATTATTAATCGATTATGCTCTCATAAAGATCAATTTTTTCATAGTATGTAAATTGAGCACAACAAATTAAATAATCAATTGCCATTAAGCACATAGCTAATAGCATGCTTACTTTTATAATATATATACAATTTAAAGCATAGAAAGCATACATAGTCATAGAATACCCTATGATCAAGAAATATGTAAGATAGTGAGCAAAGGGCATAACAAGAATGAACATAATCGCTATGTATAATATTTAACTTTTACTAAGTACACATGATTCTATCTATTACCTAAGGCCTACAAGGAAAATACCTTATATTCATTGTCAAATGAATGTGCATAAGAGGTAAAAGCTTTTGATACCTTGGCCTAGGTAATCAAGGAAACTCTTTTCCTTACCCATTGCTTCTCTTTTGGTGTTTTGAACTTTGCAAGTTCCACATTATGCATGTGAGAAGTTTTAGTTGAAGGATCCTTGCCTTCATGACCAAGAAGTCTACAATTGGGTTTTGGAAGCATTCTCCTTGATGATTCCTCTTTCCTTTGACCAATTAGTCTATCTTTTAGAGAAATTTTTTGCATAATTGAAACACTAGGAGGACGTTTTGGTACCCACTCCTTGAATGTTAATACTAGAGCTTTTAAGACTTTTAGGAACTCAAACCATGTTATTTCTCATATAAGAATTTCTTCTATCATTGCACAAATGAGAAATATATAACACCCCCCGTAGGGCATCATATTTCCAACTACTAACTTATAATCTGAAAATCAGTTCATAAAAGGTTTGAATTATAAAAGGTGGGTTTCAAAATTTCATTTCACGGAAACATAAACTTCTGATATTTATAAGAAATACTGAAAAATAGTTTTAAACTGATTAACATACATTACTGACACCACATACTATTTAACAATTATTTGAGAAATATAAAACTTACAGACTCAATTTAAATAGTAGCAAACCCCATGATGGGTCCTACTTAATAGCACGGTAAAACACTAACGAGAAAACTCAACATACTTATTTCATCTTGTATCCATCTTGATGCGTCATGTATTTGTTCCTCCTTAAAACAGCACACCATCGAATTTGGGATGGCCATTCTTCGATGTTGTTACCGAACTCAGAATATTTGCCTCCGGTCAACTCTAAGAAACTCGTTCCATCTATTATATAATTTTTAATAATACAAACACCATGAAACAATACAGCAAAGAGGTGAGATCACCTACGCCAATACCAACATGGTAGTACAGAGATAACACAAACAGCATACCATACAGATACATCATACCATAATTACAATCATACCATCAACATTATTTATTATAACAGATACAATAAATAATAATTACCAGCATGCCATTAACATTATTATTATCATCATCATCCAAGTATTTTCTCAACAGAACAATTGTCATAGCCAATAACCCTTAATTAATATGTCTAACAGATATAAATGCTCAGTTTCATGCATGTGCATAGAGACTCAAATTCCTACTCCATGGAGCTAATACTCAGTTTGGAGAAGTTGATTCGAAAGATCTATCTGTACCAAAATGACTCAGACCACGTGCTACAATTCTTATTTGTATTTGCACATCTAGCATATACACGACAGTCTTTACGAGATCTCGATTAAGAATAGTGTCTCGGTCAGGATCATCGGTGCGTTGTATTGGTCTAACTTACGGGAAGAAGAGCTACCAACCGCCTATGTAAGCAACCCGCACTCTGATGCACCCAAGGTCAACAAGTGACTTACACTACGCATATCGTACCCACATAAGAGGTGTACGTCTCTCCTAGGCAAATAGCCTCATACAGTCCATCGGACCTTTCCAATGCATGTTCAATGCACCAATGCCAATCATAGGCAAAATTTATATACAGTGTCCATACACTAGTTCATGCATATAAAATGCACCAATGCTAATCACAGGCAAAATTCATCATTTTCTCATATAGTGTCCATACACTAGTCCAACAGTAATCCTACTGTATATTTAATCGTAAAAACCATATTACTGCATTTTCATAGTCACAAAACACTTTTGTCGTGTTTTCACAATCGCGCAACATTTCTGTTACATTTTCACAATTTTGCAATGTTTCTATTACGTTTTCAAATTTCGTAGCAATTTTCCATTGTTTCTCAATCACATAAAAATATTCCATCATTTTTCAAACACGTAGTGATTTTTCAACGTTTTCTAAATCACGGAAAAATATTTTAAACGCTTTCCAAAATTGTGTAGAAATATTTCAACGTTTATCAAATCGCATAGAAATATTTTAACATTTTTCAAATCGCGTAGCTTAAAAATCACGTTTTTAAGATACGTAAAACATTTTTCACCATTTTATAATCACATAAAATATTCCTCAATATTCCAAACATTATTTTGGACTTTCAAACAAATCAATATCATTTTCAACATCATTTTTCACATTTCTCCTTTAAGAAAACCTTTCCCCAAAATAATATGACTTTTCACATTATTTTTCACATTTTCTTACTCAAGAAAATTCTTTTCACAATAATTCCACAAAATTACTTTTCCATTGATTTTAAATCATTGTTTCCATGTTAAAATTTACTAACGCACTTCAAAACCCAAAGGATGAGTTATACGTTAGAAAATCTCAAGTCACCAATATATTCTCCATTTTTCTCAAATCAATTCCAAAATCAACCCTCTTTAAAATAAATTGTGGTTCAAACACTTTTAATCTCTATTTTCTTTTCAAAACCGAAATTTCTATTTCTCAAGTGATAAAACACTCTGATTCTATTTTCAAAATCCTTGTACTAAATCAAATTATATTTCCACTTTGAAAATCACTTTGTTTCAAAAAACTAAGGCATTTACAAACCTTCAAAACCGTGGTATATGGTTCCAATGGCCATCAAATATTTTTCTTTCTAAATCAATTACGTACCATTCTTGTTTTTACACAAACAAAACCATTAAAATTTCTTGCAAAAACCATGAGACTCAAGGTCTTTAAAATTAATTCATTTGTTCATTTTCATTTTCACTTTCTTTGCAAATCCTTAAAATCATCAACTTATTGCTCTTTTCATTTAAAACTCATGATTAGTAAAATACTTAGATTCTTTTGATTCAAAAACATCCTTCAAAAATCGTGTACACTTATTCTTTGAAAACAAACCCTTTGTTTATTTTCCTTACTTTTCTAAACATCCAATTTTACCATTCATGAAAATATTAATTTGTAAACACCTATTTTGAGGTGTAGAGGCCGAAATCCTCATGGTCTTTGGAACCAAAAATTGTTTTCCTTTCAAACAATTTTTATGGCATAAATCACATATAATCAACATATTATATTTCAAGCATACCATAAAAGCAATAAATCATACTAAACATGCAAACACAAATAAATCATGCAAAGCATATCAAACATAAGCAAAAGCACATAAACACCCACAATTAATTACATGACCATGGATATGAATCCTTACATGAATTCATTATCCATCAAATACACAAACCATCTCTCACCACCATAATTGGTTAGTGAGATGAATCTCCCTCTTACCTCTTGAAGATCCACAAAAAGCTCCTTGCTTTGCACTTTGATCAAGATCTCCACCAACAAAAGTTTCTTAAACATAAAACAAACATAAAGAAATTAGTATATTAAGCTTGAATAAGAGGAACCATGGATCAAACATGGTTTAGAACATGGAAAAGAATTAATAAATGAAGTTTCCTTACACTTCACCATAAAAATCCTATAACTTTGCTCTTGAAGAAAGTTCTTGAAAATGAATGATTTAGAGAAAGTCTCCAACATGAAAGTTACTTAGAATAAGGTAAGGATTCAAGAAATAAGGTTGTTTGAAATTAAAGAGTGATGGAAGATGGAGTATGGGTGCTTGGCTGTGAGCTAGCTTGAAGGAGAAAGGAGAGAAAAGTTTTAAGCGCTTTCTTGAAGGAAATGATCAATAATGATCAATAATGACCAAGACAACTAATAATGGTCTTCAAACTTTGCTTTAGCACCTAAGACAACACCAAAAACCATCGCCCTCTTCATGCATTCTTCTATAGTGACCAATTTCAATAGCCATTATTTGAAGCATTCCTAACCATTGATTAGTTCAATGGTTAGGATTAAGGTAGACTTTAAGTTAGAAGACTTAATCTAGGCCATTAGATCTTTCCTCCTTGAAATCCTAGCCATTACATGCATCTCCAAAAATGAAGGGTCAAGATTACTCCTTCATACTTTAAATCCAATGGTCATAACTAGTCATAGCCATTTTAGAAGACCAAATCTCCACTATTGATTAAATCCACATCCAATGGTCATAAATGGTCCTTGTCACTTTATAAAACCAAATCTCCACCATTGATTAAATCCACATCCAATGGTCATAAATGATCCTTATCACTTTATAAGACCAATTCTCTACCGTAGATTAAATTAATGGTGGATATCCAAAGCTTCCTAACTATGTTTACTCTTACATCAATGGTGATCATCCAATGCTTCTTTATTAAGTTTGTTTCTCAACCGTTGATTAGATCAATGGTTGATATTCAAACTAAGTCTTCTCATCCAATGGTCAAATCAAAGTCAAGCCCTCTTTGTTGACTACACAGTATAATTTTTATTTTTATCTGCTATTACCCTACGAATAATATTTTTACTGTATTTTTATCACCCGATAATTAAATACAGTACAAAACACAGTAAAAGAAAATTTTAAAAACTATTTCCGGATTCAGGTTTAGTAAGATCCCCCGTCTCCATCTAAACAGTACAAATTTTTCTATCCGCAGAAAAATTTTCACTTTTTGGGACCCACTTAGGCCCACGTAAGGCCACCTAGGCCCACAGACAGCCCAAAAACAATCAGAGAAATATAAAAATTTTATAATCACCTACAAAATCATAAAAATTATAAAACTTATGGAAATCAAGTCGGATTAGTAAAAATCATTAAGGATTTTCAAAAAGTAATAAAATACGAAGGTTCGTATATTGCTCCAAAATAATATTAAAATAATAAAAAAAATATAAAAATTCTAAAAAATTCCTAAAAATCACAAAAATTATAAAATCCACAGAAGTCGAGTCGGATTATTCAAAATAATTAAGAATCGCCCGAAATAAATAAAATACGAATTTTCGGGGTGTTACAATACTCCCCCTCTAAAAAGAAGTTTCGTCCTCGAAACTTGATAAACTTAATTTCACACGTTCAGAATAAATATGGATATTGTTCTTTTATCTTATCCTCTAACTCCCATGTTGCTTCTCCATTTATATCATTCCAGACTATTTTAACCAATGAAATCTCTTTGCCTCTCATTCAACTTCTCCTGATCAAACAAATATCTCAGACTCCTATAATTACTGAAAATGTTAAATATTACTCCATAAAAAAAATATCTTCATACTTCTAATGCAAACACAACAGCTACCAATACCCATTCACGTGTTGAATAACTTTTCTATGTTAACTTCAATTCCCTTGAAGCATACGCTACAACTCTTCTATTCTACATAAGCACATATCTTAAATTCCGATGTAACGCATCACAGTACACCTCCAATGGTTCACTGGAATTAGATAGAACTAATACCAGAGAAGTAGTCAAACACATTTCAACTCCTGAAAATTCTCCTTGTATGCATCAGTCCATACAAACGCTTAATTCTTTCTGGTAAGTTGGGTGAGAAGTCCTGTGATCTTGGAAAATTTCTCAATAAATTTTTTATAGTAACTGGCCAATCCTACAAAACTATGGATTTCATTACCATCTTTGACTTTTCACACTGAAGAGCTGTTTCAACCTTTGACGGATCAATCGCAATCCCTTCCTTAAAATTACGGAACCCAAAGACTGAACTTAATCTAACCAGAATTCACATCTCAACAACTTAGCATATAACCGCTTCTCCTTTAGAATTTGAAAAATCACATTGAATGTTCAGTATGTTCCTCATGATTTCAAGAATAGATCAGAATGTCATTTAACAAAGATAATGACAATTCTGTCTAGATAAGGATGAAAAATTCTACTTACTTAATCCATGGATATTGCGAAAGCATTCGCTACTCCGAACAACATCACTTGAAATTTCCTTAACTTCGTATCGCTTCACTCTTCTACCTTTGCTCTTAATAGGAAATGTCTCACTAACCGAGTTCTCTTTCAACAACACTGTATTAGATACCATGACATGAATTTGAATAGGAATATCCTTTCTTGTAAAATATTCTTTCTTGCTATTGCAATACATGAAAAACGTTATGAAGGTTAGAAAGAAAAAAGAAGCGAAATTAGATGATATATCACCGGACTTATCCAACAAAGAATTTGTTTTTGCCTGATTTGTAAGAATGAATTTTTCTAGAATACTAACACTTTATTGAGACAATCTTATAGGATATGGTTGGAAGATAACCAATCCGTTTCAAAGATCACGTCTATTTATGAAAGAGATAAACAGATCAAACTAACACAAAATTTTGATCTATAACAACAATAAGACAATTTGAATAACTTGAGTAGCACGATAGGCTAATAATAGAAACAGAAGTAAACAAGTCAGTGTTTATAATACTAGTTCGTAATTCTTTCGCAAAACACTGGACTATTGAATTTTGTTGAAGCTATTGACTATTTGAAATGAATGAATTGATAAGAATAATATATATTGCTTAATAACCAACCAAGAGAGAAGTAATCAAGTAAGAATACAAGTAATACACAAATATAAAGAGAAGGGTTTAGAGAATCAAACACAATAATTTATCCTAGTTCAGCCACCAATCCACTTGTGACCTACGTCCAGTCCTCAAGCAACCACTCGAGATTTTTCACTATATCTTCAAGCTTTAATAGATGCTTGACTACCTTTACAAACTTGAGCACTCAACTCCTTCGGATGCCTCACCCTTGAGCTTGAGTCTCTTCAAACAAAGGGATGCCTTACCCTTTTACAATATGGAAGGATACCTCACCCTCTCTTTACAAAGCAATCAAGGTTTATATAAAGAAGCTCTCAAAAGAGTAAATGATACAAATTGAAGCTCTAAGAATGCTCACAAATGATATCTCAAAGATTAGTCAAAAACAGAGCAAAGAGTGATTTTAGAGATTGATTCTCATTTTGATGAATTGCTAAGATGTTTCAGGTTCAAGAACAACCATCAATGATGCCCCAACAACTGTATTTAAAGCTTATTCATTAAAAGAGCCGTTGGAGGGTGGTTGAAGCCAAGCATTTAATGCAACTAATATAGCTGTTAGGCATGTCAGAACACTAGTAATCGATTACAGGGTTTTGGTAATCGATTACATGGAAGATAGAACGTGTTCTTGGCTTTCTAGGCTTGTGGTAATCGATTATATGACTTGTGTAATCGATTACACGCCCTTTGACTTCATGGTAATCGATTACAATATTGATGTAATCGATTACATGGCCCTTTAAACGTGTTCTTGGCTTTCTGGGAACATGGTAATCGATTACCAGTTTGGGTGTAATCGATTACACGTCCTCTGACTTTCTGGTAATCGATTACATGGATGGTGTAATCGATTATAAGGCTTCTGTTTAGCTTGTAATCAATTACTAAACATTGGTAATCGATTACACTATACTTTAAACTCATTTTTCAAGCCTGAAAGAGGATTCGTGTTATTCCTAACTTAAGAAAACATGGATTTAAATAATTTTGAACTTTGTTTGGCATGATCCAAGATAAAAGAAGTCCTCTTTTTAGGAATTGATCTTTTGAAAACCATATTGATTAAAACCATTTTTGAAAAACCATTTGAGATATCTTGAGAGCATTTAACATTGATGTTCTAATGCTTATATCTAAACCTCTTGATTCCTTCCTTTGATCTTGATTTTCTCTTTTGCTCTTAATCTTCATCTTTGTCTTTGTTATCATCAAAAACCAATTGACATGCTTCAAGACACATGCATTTACAGTCAGAAGATAATGAAGACACAGATAACTCTAATCAATCCACATAGTCACTCTAGCCATAAAAAAATGGATTGAATCAAGAATATAATTTCATAAATGTGACACATGAAAAATATTATGGATGTGTAGAAAGAAAAGATGATGAAGTCATCTAATATGTTACCAGACCTATCCAACAGAGAAATTGATATGGTTCGATGAATTTGGTAGTGAGCTCTTTCAGTTGAATAATTCAACCGACAGATCTAACAAAGTATGGATGGTTGGAAAATAACCAATCCATTTTCAAAATTGTGTCTATTTTGAAATAGATAAACAAATCAAATCAATAGAAAAGATTTAGTCTTTGATAGACATAGGATAGTTTAAGCAACTTGAATATCAATGATAGGTTTTGGTAAGAGAAATAGAAATAACTAGGTCAAATATAACGAAGACACATATAACATATAATTGATCCACACAATCATATGCCATAAAGAATGGGTTACCCCCAGAATTATATAGTATAGTTAAAAGGATCACCTTCAATGGCACAATCTCCATTGTTTAAGTCTTCATCTCAGAACACTCATGTTCTATTCGGGGTATCGACTCTCCCTACTACTTGAGATTTTGAAACACGCACGTTACTAATAGAAAACTTCACTTTTGGTAGAACACAATCTCTGGAAATGTGTTCAGGCTTTCCGCACTTAAAACAAGTTATTTCCTTAGACGTACAATCCTTTGTTAAGTGCCCTCTTCCACATCTCTTACATGATAGTAAAGACGTCACGATCCAACTGGTTTTACTGCTACAAGCGCTTCCTTCACACATTTGCTACTGCTGTTGATTTCTCAATGATCGTAAATACGTTTTTCGCAGAAATCAATTTACCTTCCTATTATTCCTCCTTTAGAATACCTAGGTTCCAAAATTACGAAATCTTGTATTTCAAGATTGATTTCTCTTCCATCATATCCTGAACCTCAACTTCCAGTTCCCGTTGTTCAACGATCCTCAGTTCCTGCTGTACTATCACATCAGTTGTCTTCCACATTATTCTCGTAGTTGCAACTGTATCATTAGTGCTACATTCTGCTCCCACATGCGTACGTCTACCACGAACCATTTCCTTTCTTCAAAGACGAACGAATCAAAATAAAATAGAAACCAGATGTAACCATTCCAAACAACATTGTTTCCTTTCAGAAATCAAAACACAGAGAACACAACACAAGCAAAACAGACCTAACCACAAACCGTAAAAGACTCAAACCGTGCTCTGATACTAACTAATGTAACACCCCCCATAGGGCATCACATTTTCGACTATCAACTTATAATCTGAAAATCAGTTCATAAAAGGTTTGAGTTATAAAAGGTGGGTTTCAAAATTTCTTTTCACGGAAACATAAACTTCTGATATTTATAAGTAATACTGAAAAATAGTTTTAAACTGATTAACATACATTACTGACACCACATAATATTTAACAATTATTTAAGAAATATAAAACTTACAGACTCAATTTTAAACAGTAGCAAACCCCATGACGGGTCCTACTTAATAGCACGGTAACACACTAACGAGAAAACTCAACATACTTATTTCATCTAGTATCCATCTTGATGCGTCATATATATGTTCCTCCTTAAAACTGCACACCATCGAATCTGGGATGGCCATTCTTCGATGTTGTCACCGAACTCAGAATATTTGCCTCCGATTAAGTCTAAGAAACTCATTCCATCTATTATATAATTTTTAATAATACAAACACCACGAAACAATACAGCAAAGAGGTGAGATCACCTACGCCAATACCAAAATGGTAGCACAGAGATAACACAAACAACATTCCATACAGATACATCATACCATAATTACAGTCATACCATCAACATTATTTATTATAATAGATACAATAAATAATAATTACCATCATGCCATTAACATTATTATCATCATCATCATCCAAGTATTTTCTCAACAGAACAATTGTTATAGCCAATATCCCTCAATTAATATGTCTTACAGATATAAATGCTCAGTTTCATGTATGCGCACATAGACTCAATTTCCTACTCCATGGGGCCAATACTCAGTTCGAAAAAGTTGGTCCGAAAGATCTGTCTGTACAAACATGCCTCAGACCACATGCTACAATTCTCATTTGTATTTGCACATCTAGCATATACACGATAGTCTTTACGAGATCTCGATTAAGAATAGTGTCTCGGTCAGGATCATCGGTGCATTGCATCGGTCTAACTTACGGGAAGAAGAGCTACCAACCGCCCATGTAAGTAACCCGTACCCTGATGCCCCCAAGGTCAACAAGTGACTTACATTACGTATATCGTACCCACTCAAGAGGTGTACGTCTCTCCTAGGAAAATAACCTCATACAGTCCATCGGACCTTTCCAATGCATGTTTAATGCACCAATGCCAATCATAGGCAAAATTCATATACAGTGTCCATACACTAGTTCATGCATATAAAATGCACCAATGCCAATCACAGGCAAAATTCATCATTTTCTCATATAGTGTCCATACACTAGTCCAACAGTAATCCCACTGTATATTTAATCACAAAAATCATATTACCGCATTTTCATAGTCACAAAACACTTTTGTCGTGTTTTCACAATCGCGCACATTTCTGTTACATTTTCATAATTTTACAACATTTTTGTTACGTTTTCAAATTTCGTAGCAATTTTCCATCGTTTGTCAATCACGTAAAAATATTCCATCATTTTTCAAACATGTAGTGATTTTTCAACATTCTCTAAATCACGTAAAAATATTTTAAACGCTTTCCAAAATTGTGTAGAAATATTTCATCGTTTTTCAAATCGCATAGAAACATTTAAACGTTTTTCAAATTCCGTAGCTTAAAATCAAGTTTTTAAGATACGTAAAATATTTTTCACCATTTTATAATCACATAAAATATTCCTCAATATTTCAAACATTATTTTGGATTTTCAAACAAATCAATATCATTTTCAACATCATTTTTCACATTTCTCCTTTAAGAAATCCTTTCCCCAAAATAATATGACTTCTGACATTATTTTCCACGTTTTCTTACTCAAGAAAATCATTTTCATAATAATTCCGCAAAATCACTTTTCCATTGATTTTAAATCATTGTTTCCATGTTAAAATTTACTAACGCGCTCCAAAACCCAAAGGATGAGTTATACGTTAGAAAATCTCAAGTCACCAATATATTCTCCATTTTTCTCAAATCAATTCTAAAATCAACCCTCTTTGAAATAAATTGAGGTTCAAACACAGACACGAGATCCCGTAACTTTGGACCATCTCGGTTCCAAAGAAAAGGTAATGGCAATGGCAACCAGTTCCAATAGAAGTCGTATTCCCGACCACCAGGGAATCATTAGGAACATCAACAGCAATCTGTCGGGGAAGTTCTAGTGGTAGTAGATTCAGTCAGTCTATGGCATTTGTGCTAAAATGTTTGAAGTATGGAAAGGGCCACATAACAAAGGAATATACAATTAAGGGAATGGTTTGTTTCAAATGCAAGAAGCCTAAACACGTTTTCAAAAATTGTACTTAACCGAAGGCTGAATGTGCATGGCAATATCTACATCTAATCTAAGGTACGATGAATTTTGAGGATGAAATTCTTTAAAGATGGAGTGTACTGTATCACCCCGAAAATTGCTTAATTATTATTATATATGCTTTTTTATATTTTTATAGATTTTGTGAATTTTTGTGAATTATTTAGGTGATTTTGATTATTTTATTATATTTCTTAATTTTTGTGTGCGTTATGCAGGGCCAGAAAGATAAAATTTTTCTAAGGCTGAAAAATTTTAAACTGTGAAACGAGGCCAAGGGATCTTACTAAACCCGAAGTCAGACACATTTTATGAAGTTTTCATTATTTGAGATTTTATCTGACAAATAAAATCAGGGTACGTCTTATTATCCAACGGATAATAAACACTGGTTTTGTTAACTGTAACATGTGTCCATTAGGTAATAGCTTGTTGTGGATGGTTCAAAATGTGATCTTAGTCATCTTTTTCTAAAAACTTTCCTTGATGACATCATCCATGTGACATCACTTAGATGACATCACTTGTTGACTTTCTAAAAAGTGAACGAATAGAAAACAAGCTTCCTAAGCAAGCTTTAGAGAAAACTTAATGGAGAAGCTTTACATTTCTCTCTCTTCCTTGGAGAAGCCCACAGTTTTGGGGAGGAGAAGATGACAAAGTTGTTGTAACACCCTCCCTAGGGTATCATATGTCTGACTCCCGACTCAAAATCAAAAAGAAGTTCGCACAAAGTTTGAGTTATAAAATATGGGTTTTAAAATTTCTTTCTTACTGAAACATAAACGTACTGGAATTTATAAGTAATACGGAAAAATATATTGAAACAGATTCATATACACTATTGACCCAATCGTACCATTTAATAATTTAAAGAGAAATATAAAATTAACAGACTTTTTTTTTAACAGTAGCAAACCTTATGACGGGTCCTACTTAATAGTACAGTACAACACTAACGAGAAAACTTAACATACTTATTTCTTTTTGTATCCCTTTTGATGCATCAGACATCTGTTCCTTGTCAACACTGCACGCTATCAACTCTGGAATAGTCATTCTCTGATGTTGTCTCCGAACTCAAAATATCTACCTCCCGGTGTGTCTAAGACAACTCATTCCTTCTACTGTTTAATTTTAATAATACAGACACAGCAAGACAACATAACAAAGAGGTGAGATCACCTACGCCAATACCAACATGGTAGCACAGAGATAACACAACAGCATATCATACAGATACATCATACCATAATTATGATCATGCCATCAACATTAATCAACTATCATCATCAAATCATTTATTAGTTTAAATATCATAAACAACAATTACGATAATATCCTCAACATTGTCCTAATTATCATCATCATCATCCAAGTATTCAAAACAGTTGTCATAGCCAATATTCCTCAATTAATATATCACATAGATATAAATGCTCAGATTCATGCATGCGCACATAGACTCAGTTTTTCAAAAACAACTCTATGGAGGTTTTCACAATTTCGAGAAGAATGCTCTGGTTAATTGCCCAGCCTAAGCCCACAGACAATCTCCTAGTCGTTGAAAAGAATCGTGTTCTTGTCGGGTATCGTCAATGCGTTGCAACGGGTTGCATTGCCAAGTGGCATATGGTCTAGCCTTAGCCCACAGATAGATATCCACTTGTCAACCGCCGCGCCTTGACGCCCCCAAGATCCATCATAGACCTCACTATCAATTCTCATTCCCTCTTCAACCACAAGGGCCAAAATAGCTTATTAGCTATATTTTATACAATGCATGAATATATCAGTGTAAGTCCAATCACAAGGGCCAAAGCTTTTCAATTTCATTCATTCAATTTAATCATATGCCTCAACGCATATTTTTCCAATGCATGTACAATGCACCAATGCCAATCACAGGCATATCTTTCCAATGCATATAAAATGCACCAAATGCCAATCACAGGCAAAACTTGTCATTTTCTCATACAGTGTATGGACACTAGTTCAACAGTAATCATCATATTATTATGTTTTTTTTATAGTCATAAAACACTTTTGTCGTGTTTTCACAATCACGTAACATTTCTATTACGTTTTCACAATTCCAAAACGTTTTAGTTATATTTTTACAATACCATAACACTTTTGTTACGTTTTCACAATACAGTAACATTTCTGTTACGTTTTCAAAATACCGCAACTCTTCTGTTGCACTTTTAAGCCACGTACTAATTTTTCAACGTTTTTCTCAATCGCGTAAAATTATACATTTCTCAAATCGCATAGTATTTTTCCACTGTTTCAAAATCACATAACTAAAAAATCATTCTTTTAAGTCGCGTAAATCATTTTCCATCATTCTCAAAATATGTAAAACACTTTCCAAATCACATAACGATTTTCCGTCATTTTCACAATCAAGTAAAAATATTCTCACTTTTAAATCACATAATGATTTTTCAACAGTAGTTCAAATTATGTAAAATATTTAAACGTAATTCAAATTGCATAGAAATATTTTAACGTATTCCAAATCGCGTAGAAATATTTTACTATATTTCAAATCGTTTTTAAGATATATAAAATATTTTCAACATTTTACAATCACATAAAATATTCCTCAATATTCCAAGCATTATTTTGGACTTAAATAAATCAATATCATTTTGAACATATTTTTCAAATTGCGTAGCTTAAAAATCGCGTTTTTAAGATATGTAAAACATTTTTCATCACAATTTCATTACAGAAAATATTTCTTAACCTTCAAAAATTCCTTTTCAACCTTTCCCAAAATAATATGACTTTGTATTTCATTTTTCACATTGTCTTACTCAAGAAAATCTTTTTCCACATTTCTTTACTCAAGAAATCCTTTTCCAAAATATAATCCACAAAAATCACTTTTCCATTGATATAAATCAACGTTTCAAAACTTAACATTTTCTAACGTATTTCAACACTCGAAAATCAATTATACATTAGAAATTTTCAAAACACCATTATATTCTTCATTTTTCCCAAATCATTTCCAAACACAACCTTCTTCAAAATAAATTGAAGTTCCAAAACATTTTCGTTTACAAAAACTTGATTTTTTCAAGTGATAAACGCTCTATTTCCCTTTCCAAATTTTTGTGCAAAAATCATTTTGTTATAAAATGAAGGTATCCGCAAGTCTTCAAAAACCGTGAACGTGTTCATTGAAAACTGTCAAATCTTTCGAGAGTAAAACACTTCGTTTTATAAAATATCACTTTGTTCCATAAAAATTTAGGCATTACAAGCCTTCAAAAACGTGGACATGACTATTGAAACTATCAAATATTTTTCCTTCTAAATTGGTATGGTTTTACACAAACAAAACCATTAAAAATCCTTTACAAAAACCGTGAACACTTGGTCTTTAAAATCAAGTCATTTGTTCATTTTCATTTTTCGCTTTCTTTGCAAATCCATTTTCACTTTCTTTACAAATCCTTTTTCATTTTCTTTGCAAATCCTTAAAATCAACATTGCTATTTTTATTTAAAACTCATGTTTAGTAAAACACTTAGAAACTTTTTACACAAAATAAATCAATAAAAATCCTTCTAAAACCATGTTCATGTACTCTTTGAAAAATAAATCCTTTGTTTAGTTTCCTTGTTTTTCTAAACATCTCATTTCATCATCCATGAAAATATTAATTTGTGAACACCTATCTTGAGGTGTCTTGGCCGAAATTCACCATGTTTTAGGGACCAAAAATTAATTCTCTTGTTCTTGAAAAATTTCAACATAAACTCTAATCATAAGTGTCAAAACCGTGACCACTCTTCCTTGGCCATTGAAGCCAAAAATTTATTTCTTCCCTTCATCAAATCATGGCATACACATACATACACATCATATATATATATATATATATATATATATATATATATATATATATATATATATATATATATATATATATATATATATATATATATATATATCGCAAACATACCATATTCTCATCATGCATAGTATAGGCATACCATCAAAGCCATAAAATCATGCAAAGCATACCAAGCATAGACAAATAATTAAAGCACATAAACACCCACAAATAAATTACAAGACCATGGATATGAATCCTCACATGGAT
Source organism: Ormosia emarginata (assembly GCA_029884605.1). Lineage (NCBI taxonomy): Eukaryota > Viridiplantae > Streptophyta > Magnoliopsida > Fabales > Fabaceae > Ormosia > Ormosia emarginata. The sequence goes on along the minus strand of JAQQTP010000074.1, from coordinate 14,879,975 downwards.
TCACCATCCACCAAATATAAAACCATCTCTCACCACCATACTTGGTTCGTGAGGTGGATCTCCCTCTTACTGGTTTAGATCGTGAAAAAGAAGAGAAGAAATGGAGTTTCCTTACACTTCACCTTAAAAACCTTAGAACTTGCTCTTGGAAAAACTCCTTGAAAATGAATGATTTAGAGAAAGTCTCCAACATGAAAGTTGCTTAGAATAAGGTAAGGATTCAAGAAATATGGTTGGTTGAAATTAAAGAGTGATGGAGGGTATACTTGGAGTGCTTGGCCGAAACTTAGAGGAGAAGAGTGGAGAGAAAATATTTGATGAAGTCTTGGCTTTTTTTGGAGGAGACAAAGATGAATTATGATAGCAAATGCATGAAATGATTTTGGTCCCCCTCCTCCTATGCATTGCCGTAGAGTGAAGAGAGGATTGAGTGAATTATTAGAGTGTCAGTCAAAGACACCAAATAATTGGAGAGTTTCCAAGTGATAGTAACAAACTTGGACCATTGGATCTTCTTCCTCCTTTAATCTTAGCCTTTAGATGAAGCTACTAAATGGATGGTCAAGATCTCTCCTTCCATGTTGCCATCCAAGGGTCACAATTGAAGTCTAAGCAATTATATAAGACCAAATTTCAACCATAGATTAAATCAATGGTTAAGATTAAATCTTAAAAGTCCAAGCAATTATTTGAAGCATTCTAAGCCATTGATTAATTCAATGGTTAGGATTAAGGTAGACTTTAGGTATAGCTTTAGATAGAAGACTTAATTTAGGCCATTGGATATTTCTCCTTTAAATTCTAGCTATTAGATGTGTCTCCAAAATGAAGGGTTAAGATTACTCCTTCAAACTTTACATCCAAGGGTCATAAATGGTCTTTGTCACTTTTTAAGACCAAATCTCCACCATAGATTAAATTAACATCCAATGGTCATAAATGATTCTTGTTACTTTACAAGACCAAATCTCTACCCTTGATCAAATTTATAACCAATGGTTACAAATGGTCATAGCCACTTTATATGACCAATTCTACACCGTTGATTAAATCGACGGCTGATATCAAAGCCTTCCTTATTAAGCTTATCTAGATTAAATCTCCACTATTGATTAAATCAATGGTGGATATCCAAACCACCAATATTGACTTAAGCAGCATAATATTTATTTTTATCTGCTAAACCCCACAAAAATTATATTTACTGTATTTTTATCGCCCGATAATTAAATACAATACAAAACACAGTACAAGAAATTTTCTAAAACTGTTTTCAGATTCAGGTTTAGTAAGATCCCCTATCTCCGTCTCAATAGTACAAATTTTTTTATGCGTAGAAAAATTTTCACGTTTTGGGACTCATCCCAGGCCCACGTAGAACCACTGGGACCCATAAATAGTCCAAAAACGGTCAGAGTATCATAAAAATTTCATAATCACCCATAAAATCACAAAAATTAAAAAACACACAAATATCAAATCAGATTACGTAAAATAGTTAAAACCTAACGGTAAAAATTAAATTACGTAAAGTTTTCCCCGGCCCGAAAATTTTTATTTTCCTGACACGGAGTAAATCACTCAAAACGATCAAATACACTGACGGAATAATCAAAATAATTTTACAGTATCCAGAAATTACTAAACAGTAAAATTCTGTTAACTATCAAAATTACTGGTTAAAAGATACGGAATTTTTAGGGTGTTACAGTTGTCATCTTAATCTCTCATTTCATCTTTCTTTCAAAATGCTTTCACCTTTCTCTCTCTTTTTCTCTCCTCTCTTTTTCTCTCTACACCTCACGGCCAAGCACCGAATGTTCACCCTCCATGTTCATTTAATTCCACCTAATTACTTTCCTTGAATCTACACTTCACTTGTAGACTTTTCCTTATTGGGACCATCTCCAAATACTCCCATCTTCAACCTCTTTTCATCAAGCCACGTTTGGAACTTTATATGTAAAGTTCTCATCCTTTTCTTTCAATCTTGTTTTTAAGGTTCAAAGCCTTGTGTTTGGTCCAAGGTTGTCTTGTTTATGCTTGGTTTGTGATATTTGAATGCTTGGAAGTTTCTAGGGTTTGGCTTGGTGGTGGTGGACAAAAATCTTCAAGGAGCTTCCTTTTTTATCTTCTCTCAGGGTAAGAGGGAGAGTAACCTCATCTACTATCCATGGTGGTAAGGAACGAAAGTGAATGTGTTTGAACAATCCATGTATGGATTTGTTCACTTGTGAGTATAAGTTTAATGTTTTGTGATTAATTGCTCTATTTGATTTTATTGCTTTAATTATATGCATGAACTTGTTAGAATAGAAATATGATGATGGATATATGTGGTATGATTGTGAATCACATGAAAAAGAATAATTTTTGGTCCAAAGACCTTGAGTGGCTCACGGCTTTCATTGTCATTTTGGGGTGAACCAAGTGAAAATATTTTATTAATCATGGATTTTGTTGATTTTATAAAAAAGGATATGGATTTAGGTTTTACAAGTTGATAAAGGAAGTGAACAAATTTTTATTATTGGAAAAAGGATTGATTTTTTTATCATGAGAAAGGAAATGAGTTTAAAAGAGGATTTGGAATATTAAGTATTTTGTTTAGAAGTGCTTAAGTGATGGTAAACAGAGAATGATTTTCGAAAGGAATGATTTAATAAAGATAATGAAGTTTTGTGAACAAACATTGGAAGATATTATTTAGAGGAGATTTGATAAGGAATTAAATCAAAAAGGATTTTTAGAGAAATATGGAAATGTATAGTGTAACATCCCAAAATTTCCATGTCTCTTAAACAGTAATTTTGACAGTTAACAGAATTTTACTGTTTAGTAATTTCTGTGCACTGTAAAATTATTTTGATTATTCCGTCAGCGTATTTGATCGTTTTGAGTGATTTACTCCGTGTCAGGAAAATAAAAATTTTCGGGTCGGGGAAAACTTTACGTAATTTAATTTTTACCGTTAGGTAATTATTTTACGTAATCTGATTTGATATTTGTGCATTTTATAATTTTTGTGATTTTATGGATGATTTTGAAATTTTTCCTATCTGTGGGCCCCGCAAGGGGTATGTGGGCCCAAGTGGCCATATGTGGGCCCAGGTGGGTCCCACAAAGTGAAAATTTTTTCTACGCATAGAAAAATTTGTACTGTTTAGACGGAGACAGGGGATCTTACTAAACCTGAATCCGGAAATAGTTTTAGAAAATTTCTTGTACTGTATTTTATACTGTATTTAATTATCGAATGATAAAAATACAATAAAAATATTATTTGTAAGATACAAGAATAAATATTATACTTTGCGTAACAAAGAGAGAGAGCTTGACTTGATTTATACCCTTGGATGAGAATACTTAGTTTGAATATTAACCATTGATTTAATCAAAGGTTAAGAAACAAACTTAATAAAGAAGCCTTGGATAATAACCATTGATTTAATCAATGGTGTGAGAATAAGCTTAGTTAGGAAGGCTTTGATATCAACCATAGATGTAATCAAAGGTGTAGAATTGGTCTTGAAAAATGACAAAGACCATTTATAACCATTGGATTTAGATTAAATCAAGGGTAGAGATTTAATCTTAAAAAGTAACAAAGACTATTTATGACCATTGGATGAAGAATCAATCAATGGTGGAGATTTGGTCTTCTAAAGTAGCAAAGACTAATTAGGACCCTTGGATTTAAAGTTTGAAGGAGCAATCTTGACCCTTAATTTTGGAGACACATCTAAGGGCTAGAATTTACAGGAGAAAAATCCAATGGCCTAGATTTAGTCTTCTAAATCAAAAATCTACATTAATCCTAACCATTGAATTAATCAATGGCTAGAAATGCTCCAAATGGTGGGTAATTATTATGGTCATTTATTAAATGCACAAGGAGAAGCATGCATGGAGGGGGATGGTTTTGGATTGTTTAGAAGACAAAGAAAAAGAGGCTTTATGACCATTATTAATTGCTTTATGTCATTGTTAAGTGGTCTTGGTCAATGTTTCATCATAATTGATCATTATTGATCAATTTGCACTCAAGAAGAATGCATTGGAGGGGAGCTACGAAATTGAGAAGCTTTAGGACATAGGAAAAAAGTTTGAAGACCATTATTGCCATCCTTGGTCATCATTAGACATTTTCAAGAAGCTAAGTTACCAAGTTTTCTCTCCATTTCTCTCCTTCTTCATGTTTTGGCCAAGCACTCCAAGAGCACCTTCCATCACTCAAAAATTTCATCCAACTTGATTTTCTAAACCTAAACATCATTCTAAGAACATCTCTAGTTATGAGTTTTTCCAAAATCATTCATCTTGATCTTCAAATTCAAGCTTCAAGTTTCTATCAAAAATCAAAAATTTCATCTTTGTGCTTCAAGAGAAACCATTCGGTTATCTACCCTAAAATCACCATCCAAGCTCTTTTAATTTCATCCAACCTTAGATCTTGAATCTCCATGATATTCTAAGCAACTTTCATGTTGAAGACTTCTTCTAAATCATTCATCTTCAAGGAGTTTCTTCAAGATCAAAGTTATTGGGTTTTTGAGGTGAAGTATAAGGAAACTTCATTTTCTTCTCTCTTTTTCATGATCTAAACCATGTTTGATCCATGGTTCCTCTTAATCAAGCTTAGTATACTAATTTTTATGTATTTTGTTTTGTATTTGAGAAGCTCTTGGTGATGAAGGACTTGGAAAAAGAAGCAAAACAAGGAGCTTTTGAGGATCTTCAAGAGGTAAGAGGGAGATCCATCTCACCAACCAAGCATGGTGGTGAGAGATGGTATTTTATTTGATGGATGTGGAATCCATGTGAGGATTCATATCCATGGTCATGTAATTAATTTATGGGTGTTTATGAGCTTTGATTAATTTTCTATGCTTGATATGCTTTGCATGATTTTATAGCTTTGATGATATGCTTGATATGCTATACATGTTTTTATGGCTTTGATGGTATGCTTATATTATTTATGATGAAATATATATGTATATGCCATGACTTGATGGTGGAAAGGAAATTGATTTTTGGCTCCAATAGCCAAGGAAGAGCTACGGTTTTGATGCCCTTGATTAGGGTTCATGTTGAAAATTTTCAAGAACAAAAGAATTGATTTTTGAGTACTTAGAACATGGTGGATTTCGAACAAGACACCTCAAGATAGGTGTTCACAAAATTAATATTTTCTTGAATGATAAAAATGGATGTTTAGAAAAGTAAGGAAAATAAACAAAGAATTTATTTTTCAAAGAGTACATGAATACGGTTTTAGAAGGATTTTTATTGATTTATTTTGTGTAAAAAGTTTCTAAGTGTTTTACTAAACATGAGATTTAAATGAAAATAGCAATGATAATTTTAAGGATTTGCAAAGAAAGTGAAAAAGGATTTGTATGGAAAGTAAAAATGAATTTGAACAAATGGGTTTGGTTTTTATGACCATCGGTATTTCGGTTTTGAAAACAAAGAATTTTTAATGGTTTTGTTTGTGTAAAACCATATCAATTTAGAAGAAAAAATATTTGATGGCTTCAATGGCCAAAGACTCTACGATTTTTGGAGGTTGGAATAATTTTGGTTTTACGAAACAAAGTAATTTTAAAGTGGAAACAAAATATTTGAACAAAATGTTTTAGTATAAGGATTTTGGAAAAAGAAATCAAAGTATTTCATCACTTGAGAAATGAACTTTCATATGAAAATGAAAAAGAAAAGTTACAAAGTGTTTGAATCTTAATTTGTTTTGAAAAGAATTAATTTTAGAATTGATTTGGGAAAAATGGAGAATATAATGGTGTTTTGAAAATTTACTAACGTATAACTTATTTTCAAGTTTTGAGATACGTTAGAAAATGTTAAGTTTTGAAATGTTGATTTATATCAATGGAAAAGTGATTTTGTGAATTATATTTTGAAAAAGAATTTCTTGAGTAAAGAATTGTGGAAAAATATTTTCTTGAGTAAAAAAATATATTAAATGAAGTATAAAGTTATATTATTTTGAGAAAAGTTGAAAAGGAATTTTTTTAAGGTTAAGAAATATTTTCTGTAATGAAATTGTGGTGAAAAAATTATTTATGTATCTTAAAAACGTAATTTTAAAGTACGTGATTTGAAATACAGTAAAATATTTCTAAGTGTTTAAAAATACAGTAAAATATTTCTACGCGATTTTAAATACGTTAAAATATTTCTATGCGATTTGAATTACGTTTAAATATTTTACGTAATCTGAATTACTATTGAAAAATCACTACGTGATGGAAAAGTGATGAATTATTTTTACGTGATTGTTAAAATAGCGGAAAATTATTATGAGATTTGGAAAGTGTTTTAAATCTTTTGAGAATGATAGAAAATGATTTACGGGACGTAAAAGAATGATTTTTTTTAAGTTACGCGATTTTGAAATAGTAAAAAAATATTATGGGATTTGAGAAACGTATATCTTTACGCGATTGAGAAAAACATTGAAAAATTAGTACGTGTTTTAAAAGTGCAACAGAAGAGTTGCGGTATTTTGAAAACATAACAGAAATGTTACTGTATTGTGAAAACGTAATAGAAGTGTCACGGTATTGTGAAAATATAACAGAAACGTTTCAGAATTTTGAAAACGTAACATAAGTGTTACGATATTTTGAAAACATAATATAAACGTTTTGGAATTGTGAAAACGATACGGAAATGTTGCGCAATTTTGTGAAAACACGACGAAAGTGTTTTATAACTATGAAAATGTGATAACATGATTTTGCTGTTGAAAATACAGTATAATTTGGTACAATTTATATGCATTGGAAAGAGATGCCTGTGAATGGATTTGGTGCATTATACATGCATTGGAAAAATATGCGTTGAGGCATATGATATATTGAACTAATGAAATTAAAAAGATTTGGCCCTTTGGGGTTGGACTTGCACGGATATATTCGTGCATTGTATATGGCCCTTGTGGTCGAAGAGGGAATGAGAATTGATAGTGAGGTCTATGATGGATCTTGGGGGCGTCGAGGCGCGGCGGTCGACCAATGGACACGGTAGCGAGTACCACATGCCACTTGGCGATGCAGTCCGTTGCAACGCATTGACGATACCCGACAAGAACACGATTCTTTTCTACGACTGGGAGATTGTCTTTGGGCTAAGGCTGACAATTGACCAAAACATTCTTCTCGAAATTGTGAAAACCTCCATGGAGTTGTTTTTGGAAAATTGAGTCTTCGTGCACATGCATAATCTGACATTTATATTTGCATGATATATATATTAATTGAAGAATATTGGCTATGACAATTGTTTTGAAAACTTGGATGATGATGATGATAATCATGTTGATGGCATTTTTATGATTATTGTGTGATGATAATAATGTTAATAGTATGATGATGATAGTTGATTAATGTTGAGCGCATTATTGAAATTCTGGTATGACATATCTGTATGATATTGTTGTTTGTGTTATCTCTGTGCTGCCATGTTGGTATTGGCGTAGGTGATCTCACCTCTTTGTTATGTTGTTTTGTTGTGTCTGTACTGTTAAAATCAAATAATAGAAGGATCGAGTTGTCTTAGACATAACGGGCAATGGATACTCTGAGATTGGTGACAACAATAAGGAGTGGACATTCAGGACTCGAAGGTGTGCAGTGTTGACAAAGAACAGATATAGAACAGATGTCTGATGCAACAAGATGGATACACAACAGAATAAGTATGTTAAGTTTTTAACGTTAGTGTTGTACCGTGCTATTAAGTAGGACCCGTCATGGGGTTTGTTACTATTTTTTTAAAAAAAAAGAGTCTGTTAGTTTTATATTCCTCTTTAAATTATGAAATATTAATTAGTGTCAATATTGTATAATGAATAGTTGAAATATGATTTTCAATATTACCTAATATTTTCAGTAAATTTATGTTTCAGTAAAGAAGAAATTTTAAAACTCATCTTTTTATAACTCAAACCTTGTGTGAATTTCTTTTCAGATTATGAGTTGGGAGTCAGACATGTGATACCCTAGGGAGGGTGTTACATATAGCTTTTGTTGGATAAATAATGATTTTTAGCAATAGGAATGGAAATGGAGTTTTAAAGGTGATTTGAGATTTAAAGTATTTTATTTAAGAAGAATGGAGCAAAGTTTTTATTATTAGGTAAAAGGGTTTTTTTGGTCATGGATAATGAGTTAGAATGATAGTTTGAGATTTAAAGCATTTTTGTTTAAAGTTTAAAGGATTTTTTTAGTGAAGGAGATAGAAAGAGAATTTCTTTAATGTTGATTAAATTAAAATAATATAGATTTTTTTAGAAAAACGTCAGAAAATATTACTTAGAGGTATTTTAATAAGAAAACGTTGCAAAATATTTACATGATTTGAAAATGTAACAAAATTATTATACGATTGTGGAAACGCGATAAAAGTATTACAGGTTTGATGTCGGGCCAATGTACTTGACCCAGGTTTGTTGGTTTATGGATTATGGCTCATGATGGCTTGTGTTATACATTGAGCTATCATGCATTGAACATTATACAGTCAGTGGCTCTTGTGGCTTTTGTTACCTATGAGTAAACTAGAATTGAATAATGTAGATCGTACAATGTGTCTTGGGGCCGTAATGGCGTAGTGATTCATCTCATGATCTTTTTATCACATTATACACCTTTGGTCATGAAAAATCGTTGCAATGCACTGACAAGACCCGACAAACATTATTCTTTTTGCGGTTCAGCGTAGACTGTCATTGAGGCTGGCAGATCTTATGGATCCTTCATCTTTGAAATTGTGTTTAGCTCTATGGAGTAGGGTTGATCCATTGTGCATATGCATAGTCAGTTGACATCTCATTGTGATATTTATATATCTGTTAAATTATTTGTTAATTATATCTTTTGAATTATCTAGTGTTTTGATATAATGACTGTATGTGTTATTTATTTTGTATTGAATGACATTGTTGTTCTTATTGTTTCTATGCTGCCATGTTGGTATTGATGTAGGGGATCTCACTTCTTCATTGTCTTGTTCTGTTTATATGTTTATGTTTTGTTAAGTCCATCGTGGTGGTGAAGCGAAGATCTTCCTTGGTGTCCAGAGGAAGTATTGTTGTGAAAGTATCGTCGAATGGCATGTCCATCTGGATGCGGGCGTTTTGAGTTATGTTAAGTCTGTTACCGTGCTTTTGAATAGGAATTGTCATAGGGTTGCTACTATTTCTCTTTGAGTATGTAAGTTTTATGTTATGAATGTTGTTGAATATTATGTGGTATACGTAATACGTATTAATCAGCCCAATATGTTTTTGTATTACCTAGATCTTTGGGAAGTTTAAGTTTGTAGCGAAAAGGAATTTTCAAACCCATATTTTATAATATTAAATATTTTACGATTTAATTATAGTTTGGTGAGTTTGTAGTCTAAAATGTAATGCCCTACGGAGGGTGTTACATTAGTTGGTTTCAGAGCACAGTTTGAGTTTTTTGGGTTTGTGGTTAGGTCTGTCTTGTTTGTGTTGTGTGATTCTCAGTATTGTTTTCCGAAAGGAGACAAAATTGTTTAAAATGATTTCACCTGACTTTCATTTTGTATGTGTTGGTTTGATCTCGGAGAAAAACGATGACTGGTGGTAGAGGTGGATGTGTGAATGTTGGACGTGACAACGAAAGCATGGTTGCAGCTGCTGAAGCTATGCAAAGGATGGTAGAGGTTATGATACAACAAAGTTAGAGAGATAATCAACAACAGGAAGCGACTGTAGAAGCTCAGAGTCTATCGAAGTTTCATCGCAACAATCCACCATAATTTAGAAGGGAATTTGATCCGGAAAAGGCTAGTCTGTGGATCAAGGAATTGGAGAAGATATTTAAAGGAATGGGATGTACCGATGAGAGAAAGGTTACTTACGCTACCTTTATGCTCATCAGAGATGGCGAAGACTAGTGAGCAGGAGCTCAATAGTTGTTGGAAGCTGAAGGCAGGATGATTACATGGGAGGTTTTTAAGAAGAAATTCTTGGAAAAATATTTTCTAGCCAATATAAGGCATGCTAAGGAAATGGAATTCCTTGCTCTAAGACAAGGAGGAATGACAGTAAGTAAGTATGCTGCTAAGTTTGAAAACTTATTAAAATTCTCAAGGTACTTTCAACTTTAGCCGGATAAGGAGTGGAAGTGTCGAAAGTTTGAAGGAGGTTTGAGGCATGACTTAAAGCATGCAGTGTTACCCTTGGGAATTGATCAGTTCTCAACCTTGTTAGATAAGTGCCTTCGGATTGAGGAGTTGGACCGATCTTATGACACGAGATCCCGTAACTTTGGACCATCTTGGTTCCAAAGAGAAGGTAATGGCAATGGCAACCAGTTCCAACAAAAGCCGTATTCCCGACCACTAAGGAATCATTAGGAACATCAACAACAATCTGTCGGGGGAAGTTCTACTGGCAGTGGATTCAGTCAGTTTGTGGCATTTGTGCCAAAATGTTTGAAGTGTGGAAAGGGCCATATAACAAAGGAATGTACGATTAAGGGAATGGTCTGTTTCAAATGCATGAAGCCTGAACATGTTTTCAGAAACTGTACTCAACCAAAGGCTGAATGAGAGGGGCAACATTCGCATCTAATCTAAGGTACGATGTATTTTGAGGGCGAAATTCTTTTTAGAGGGGGAGTATTGTAACACCCCAAAAATTGCTTAATTATTGTTATATATGCTTTATAATTTTTATGAATTTTGTGATTTTTTTTGAATTATTTAGGTGATTTTGATTATTTTATTATATTTCTCAATTTTTGTGTGCGTTATGTGGGGCCAGAAAGATAAAATTTTTCCAAGGCCGAAAAATTTTGAATTGTGAAACGGGGCCGATGGATCTTACTAAACCCACAGCTGGACACAGTTTATGAAGTTTTCATTATCTGAGATTTTATCTGACAAATAAAATCAGTGAACGTCCTATTATCCAACAGATAATAAACACTGGTTTTGTTAACTGTAACATTTGTCCATTAGATAATAGCTTGTTGTGGATGGTTCTAAATGTGATCTTAGTCATCATTTTCTAAAAACTTTCCTTGATGACATCATCGATGTGACATCACTTAGATGACATCACTTGTTGACTTTCCAAAACATGAACCAATAGAAAACAAGCATCCTAAGCAAGCTTTAGAGAAAACTTAATGGAGAAACTTTGTATTTCTATCTCTTCCTTGGAGAAGCCCACAGTTTTGGGGAGGAAAAGATAATAAAGTTGTCATCTAATCTCTCATTTCATCTTTCTTTCAAAAAGCTTTCACCTTTCTCTCTCTTTTTCTCTCCTCTCATTTTCTCTCTACACCTCATGGCCAAGTACCCAATGTTCACCCTTCATGTTTGTTTAATTCCAACTAATTACTTTCTTTGAATTTACACCTGACTTGTAGACTTTTCCTTGTTGGGACCATCTCCAAATACTCTCATCTTCAACCTCTTTTCATCAAGCTAAGCTTGGAACTTTATAGGTAAAGTTATCATTCTTTTCTTTCAATCTTGTTTTTAAGGATCAAAACCATGTGTTTGGTCCAAGGTTGTCTTGTTTATGCTTGTTTGTGATATTTGAATGCTTGGAAGTTTCTAGGGTTTGGCTTGGTAGTGGTGGAGGAAAATCCTCAAGGAGCTTCCTTTTTTATCTTCCCTTAGGGTAAGAGGGAGATTAACCTCATCAACCATCCATGGTGGTGAGGAATGAAATTGATTGTATTTGAATAATCCATATGTGGATTTGTTCACCTGTGTGTATAAGTTTAATGTTTTGTGATTAATTGCTCTATTTGATTTATTGCTTTAATTATATGCATGAACTTGTTAGAATAGAAATATGATAATGGATATATGTGGTATAATTGTGAATCACGTGAAAAAGAAGAATTTTTGGTCCAAAGACCTTGAGTGGCTCACGGCCTTCATTGTCATTTTGGGGTGAACCAAGTGAAAATATTTTATTAATCATGGATTTAGTTGATTTTATAATAAGGATATAGATTTAGGTTTTACAAGTTGATAAAGGAAGTGAACAAATTTTTATTATTGAAAAAAGGATTGATTTTTTATCATGAGAAAGGAAATGAGTTTAAAAGAGGATTTGGAATATTAAGTATTTTATTTAGAAGTGCTTAAGTGATGGTAAACGGAGAATGATTTTTGAAAGGAATGATTTAATAAAGATAATGAAGTTTTATGAACAAACATTGGAAGATATTATTTAGAGGAGATTTGATAAAGAATTAAATTAAAAAGAATTTTTAGAGGAATGTGGAAATGTATAGCTTTTATTGGAAGAATAATGATTTTTACCAATAGGAATGGAAATGGAGTTTTAAAGGTGATTTGAGATTTAAAGTATTTTATGTTAGAATAATGGTGCAAAGTTTTTGTTGTTAGGTAAAAGGGTTTTTTTGGTCATGGATAATGAGTTAGAATGATAGTTTGACATTTAAAGTATTTTTGTTTAAAGTTTAAAGGATTTTTTTAGTGAAGGAGATGGAAAGAGAATTTCTTTAATGTTGATTAAATTAAAATAATACAGATTTTTGAGAAAAACATTAAAAAATATTACTTAAAGGTATTTTAATGAGAAAACGTTGGAAAATATTTATGCGATTTATAAATGTAACAAAATTGTTACGCGATTTTGGAAACGCGATAAAAGTATTACGTGACTGAAAAAATAGCAGGTTTATTGTCGAGCTGACGTACTGGACCCAAGGAGTGAACTAGAATTGAATAGTGCAGATCGTACAATGAGTCTTAGGGACATCGGGGTGCGGTGATTCATCTAGTGATCTTTTTATCACATTATACACCTCTGGTCATGACAAACCATTGCAACGCACTGATGAGACCCGACAAATACTATTCTTTTCGCGGTCCGGCACAGACTGTTATTGAGGTTAGCAGATCTTCTGGATCCTTCATCTCTGAATTTATGTTTAGCTCCATGCAGTAGGGTTGATCCATTGTGCATATGCATAGTCAATTGACATCTCATTGTGATATTTATATATCTGTTAAATTATCTATTAGTTATATCTATTGAATTATCTAATGTTTTGATATAATGACTATATGTGTTATTTATTTTGTATTGAATGACATTGTTGTTCTTATTGTTTCTATGCTGCCATGTTGGTATTGATTTATGGGATTTCAACTCTTTATTGTCTTGTTCTATTTATATGTTTATGTTTTGTAAAGTCCATTGTGGTGGTGAAGCAAAGATCTTCCTTGGTGTCGAGAGGAAGTATTGTTGTGAAGGTATTATCAGATGGCGTGTCCGTTTGGATGCGTGTGTTTTGAGTTTTGTTAAGTCTATTACCGAGCTTTTGAGTAGGAACCGTCATAGGGTTGCTATTGTTTCTCTTTGAGTATGTAAGTTTTATGTTATGAATATTGTTGAATATTATGTGGTGTACGTATTATGTATTAATTAGTCCAATATGTTTTTGTATTACCTATATCTTTGGTAAGTTTAAGTTTGTAGTGAAAAGGAATTTTCAAACCCGTATTTTATAATATTAAATATTTTACGATTTTATTATAGTTTGGTAAGTTTGTAGTCTAAAAGGTCATGTCCTGCGGAAGATGTTACAAATGTCGGGGTAGTGGTGACCTAATTTTTGCATGCCATGGTCGGTGTTGTGTAACACTGTAGTGTGAAGCGTAAAATCTGTGGGCCTATAAATATTTTGTACGTAGATTTTAGAAAGGAGAGCTTTTTAGGACTTCACTTTACACTTTTCACTATTGTCTCTCCGAGAACCCAATGACTAGGACCTTATTTTTGGGCTGAAAGAGAGCTGAAAGAGCTAAGATTGAATGTCATCTTCATCTTGAAGGTAGATTCAAGCTTCAAGGCTCACCCCATTAGGCTTTATCTTTTGTTCCTTCTCTTTTCTCTCTTCCCTTTATTTTGAACATGGATTTTTGTATTGTATTTTCGTGTTCAATGAGTAGCTAAGTTGTGTTTAGGATATTCTTTGGATCCCCATACGAATATTGAATGATTTGTACTCTCTGGAGTTTATATAAATGATTTGGGTTTTGTTCTATCATATAGTGCTTAGTACTCTTATTTGTTTGATCAGCTTTTAGGTGATTTGGTGAAATCTAATGAGCCTAGACAAAGGACTTTGGGTTTTAGATCGTACGTATGGTAAATGCATGTTTGATTTCATTCCAATGGCGGGATAGATTGATTCGCTAATAGGATAAACATATACCTTTTATCCATGCATAGTCATAGTTGAGAATCAATCTTAATTCTTGTTGTTTGCTCTAGTTCTCATGGATGCATAGTAAACTAGGTAAGTAACATAGGGTTAATCGACTTAGATATAGGCTTTTAACTAAGTTAGTTTCTCAGGCTAACCTAATTTGATTGTTTGTATTGCTTAAAAGGATTACATATTATCAATTGAAGTAGGGGGTGAAAAAAGATTTTCTATTTTCTCAACCATATTTTTATCTTTTCTTTATACTTCATGGTTTAATTAATCAAACCTTTTTCTAATTTACGTTGCTTGAATAGAATTAGTTAAGCTGTAGATTAATATTTAGCTTTAGAAAGTAACCATATTCCTTGTGGGAATGATCTCTACTCATCATTTTTATTACTTGAGTGACTCGTGCACTTACGGTTACCAAAAAAGTTACTAACAAGGTTGGCAACCTATCAACAAAGTTCATATTTCAAAGACATTTCCTCATCAAGAAAAGCATATTCATTTTTCAAAGTCTCAATTTCATTTTCAATTAAGGAGATGTTTTCCAAACAAGATAAGGTTTTCTTTTCTAAAAACAACAAGCCATCATATAATTCATCATATGCACATTGTAGCCCATCATAGGAAGGACTATAATCTAGTTTATGATTATTTACCTCAAAGTTCTTTTTAGCCATATAGGAAGTAATCTTAATTTCTAGCATACTTAGCTCTTTAAGGGAATCACATCTTCCTCATTGTTGTCCATCAAGGATTCAAGAACATCTTCCTTCTCAATTTTGTTTTGCTTTGCCTCTTCTTCAAATTGAGCACCATCATCACTAAGAGACATTGAGCTCATTTTCTTACTTTGAATCTATTCTTAAGGACATTTGAGGACAGTTTTCAATATTGTCT
Organism: Ormosia emarginata; assembly: GCA_029884605.1. NCBI lineage: Eukaryota > Viridiplantae > Streptophyta > Magnoliopsida > Fabales > Fabaceae > Ormosia > Ormosia emarginata. The sequence goes on along the minus strand of JAQQTP010000074.1, from coordinate 14,864,808 downwards.
TCCTCTAGAGGCTTTTGCTCTTCTTGCTCTCTATATACAACTTTATGCAAAAAATCATTGTTAGCAATATAAAGAGCATCAAGGGTGTCCCTAATTTCTTTAGCACTAGAGCAAATCTTAATTCCAGCATAAGCATCATCATTTAAACTACTTCTAAACATTTGTATTGCTCTAATGTTCAAGGAAAAATATTTCTTGTCATGAGCATTCCAAGTTTGTTTTGCTTTGCAAGTAAATCCATCAAGCACAACATCCTACAAATTCAAATAAATAGATTGTATATAAAACTCTATTCTAGCTTTCCAATAAATAAAATGCACACCATCAAAAAAATGGTAGTTTTTCAATTTCAAAACCATCTATTTTGAAAAACTTTCAATAGTTGCCAACAAATAAGGATCTTTAACTATAAGTGGTTAAGCTTTCAACAGAGCATGAAACTCTAATACCACTTGTTAGCCATGATAACCATCACCCAAGAGGGGGGTGAATTGGGTGATTACAATTTTTTACAATAACATTGAGAAATTAAGCATTTTGAAGCACTTGATTAATAAATGTAGTGGAATGTGCATAACAAAGGTATAACTATTATAAATTATTCAAATATAACTTGGGTTATAAGATAAATCAAGTTGTACTCACTTTTTAGCATAACAAAGGTACAACTATTATAGATTAATCGAATACAAATATCATTTTCTTAGAAATTTAGCCCTTTAGATAGAATCTAATGCCTTTCTGAAGATCATTTTAGCTTGGCCTCATTTTCCCATCCACTCTAAACACTAAATATCAGGTTATTTTAGGCCAATAACGAATTATTCTTCTTCAAAAACACCAGAAAACATTTTTCAATAGCAGGAACTTGAAATTTGAGATTGAGGGAATTAAACATGGATCAAGTACTTGCAAAACAAAATTGGAGAAGTCTCTGACTCTCAAGTCAATAATGGATTTATGAGCATAAATACCAAGATAGAAAGTATCTGATACAAGCATTCATTCAAAGACATAATTTATCAAAAACTCAAGCTCAAGGATATTATCATCAAACATGTGATTTCAAACAAGGAGCATACTTATCTAGCATATTCAAGACATGTAGAGATATTTTCAAGATATAAGGCTAGAAAAGCATAAAACAAGTCTCCACTTATCCAAAGATTGCAAGTCTAAGCTTCTTGGAGACAAGGAAGAGAACTTGGAGTATTTTCTAGTCTTGTGCTTGCAGAAGCCACTTTCAAGATACCAAAGTTAGCTTTTGGCCTTCAAACACACCTACAACATAATTCAATTTTTGACTTTGGTACTAAATTTTCTTGGACCCTTGTGTATTAGTTTTTGGCAAAGTGCCTTTGGGGACTCAAACCATTTTAGTCCCTATCTTATTGTTGATATTCTTCCTTACATTACAAGTTGATGCACTATGTCCTTTTTTGCCACAATGAAAACACTTTATGAAAGGACTTGTTGATGTGCTTGAGAGAACAAAGAAATTCTTATAGACTTTTTGTTAGTTTTTGGGATTGGACCCTAAATCATCCTTTTGAAAAACACATCTTTGCTTCCCAAGCAACATTTTCAAATTATCTCGTCCAAAGATAAATTTTGAAAGAGTATTTTTCAAATCTTCAATTCCCTTTTCAAAAGTTTTGCATGATGATGATCACATATTTTATACATTAATAAACCCTCATTTTTAGTCATTTACACTCTCTATGTACTTAATTGATTAAGCCTAGTTATGTTTTGTAAGTTTGGACTCAAATTGGACTTAATTGATTTTTTTAGCACTATTTTGGTCTTACGCTATTTTTGTATTTCGGCCATATCTTGAGTTCTAAATGTCTTATAATTATGAATTTTACCTTGTAGGAAAGATAAGAGAGAGCTCTACAACTTTGATGAAGAGCTCAAAGTCTCAATCAGACATCTAGTAGAGCTAATTGGGCTTGAAAGACAGAACACGAGTTTTGTGTCTAAAACCTGAATAGTGTACAGTAATCAGAGCATAACTCAGGCTGCAAGAATTATCTTGGGCTGAAATTTGGACATTTGAAAGTTACAGATCTAAAACTTTCATGTTGAACACAAAACTTGATTCAGGCTCCTTGATGGTGATATTGGGTCTGAAAGTGAAAACAAAGGTGCTGAAACTGGGCCTGAACAGTTTGTAGTAATTAGGTCATATCCTGGGCTGTAGGACGAGTTTTTGGGTGATTCTAGAGCCATTGGAAAGCTTAGACAATTTCCTAGAACTTTCATGAAGACCACTTGGCTCGAAAATGACGGAATCAATGACTTAAGCAATGAATGATTTCGGAGACAAGAAATCTCAATGATTTTTCACTCTTATCCTCACCATTTGGCATTTTCCACTCATTCATCCACTCATCCACCTACCCCTAATCAGACCCTTTGTCATTTTGTATCCCTAATCCTCTATAAAAGGCACCATTGGCTGACCATTTGGGGCACTTAGTGTTAGGCTTAGTTTTTACAAGTTGTGGTTATGCTTGTTTATTGTTTTCCTTTGTTGTAATTTTCTCTTGTTCTAAATTGAAGCTATGTTCATCTTTCTCTTCTTCTCTCTTTCTCTCTTCTTATCTATGAGTAACTAAATCTTCATCTTGCTTGGGTGAAAGAGTGAAGCTCTTGGTAATGAAATAAGGTTAGATTATTCTATTTCTTATGCTTAAATGATATATTATCAATTGGACATTATATGTGTTGTATTTTGTTTCCAATTAATTTAGAAACCTTCTTTGTATAATGGAGATCTTGATTTATTGTAGACAATAGGATTGGCACAGTGAATGCTTGAACTCATTTACAAATGTTGGTAGATAATTAAAGGAATCTTAATATGATTGCATATATAATTGAACTTTGAATGTTATATTTTCCGATTGGAACCTCCGTTGTGTATGGATTTCAATTGAGTTATAAAGAGAAATAATCTTACTTTTAATTTATTACCAAGAGTGGATCTCCTAACCCAAGCAAGCCCTTAAATTCATTTGTGAACATCTTTTATTACTTTTAGTGTTGTGACAAATCCTCTTCTTACCTCAATTAATTTTTCTTCATTAATTCCCTGTGGATCGACCTCGGACTCCCGAGAAATTTATTACTTGAGACAACCTGCACTTGGGTTTGCATCTTTAAATCCCGCAGTCAAGTTTTTGGCGCCGTTGTCGGGGACTTGATTTGATGTTTTGATTTATTGAGGTTTGTTTTCTTTAATAAAATCTATTCTCTCTTCTCCTTCACCGGAGCAAAAGATCGGCTTGCCGATCCTTCGGTTTCTTTACTAACTCTCTAACTTTCTAACTATCTAACTTTAACTTACTAACTTGCTAACATACTAACTTTCTAACTTTTATATTTATGTTGTAACACCCCTTTGGAGGATGTCACACATAAAAGAAAATAAAAGAAATAGAAATAAAATCTACCCAAGTTGTGAAACATTTGTTAAATATTATACGGGTTGTAAAATAATTCCTGATAGACAGAAATATGATATAAAAAGATAATGCGGAAAAACACGAAATAAAAAAAAACATCATTACTGATAATATACATATGATTAAGTTATAAGCTGTACAAATAATTTACAACAAAGACTACAAATATTTAAACAAAACAGTAAAGAAAGCAATAAAAGAGTTAATATATACAGACATACGCTGACGCGCCCAAAAAAAACATCATGGTTATCTAATCCTCTGATGGATCACTCTCAGCCTGAAAATGATCATCAGGAGATAGATATCCCGGATGTCTCGACACACGGCGATAACGGGATCGCGCAGTCGATACGATGCTTATCTCACTAGGCTCAGGGTTTTCAGCACCCCAATAACGCCTAATGGATAAGGGTAACTCTAAGTGCAGAAATAACGTCGTGGTCATAATGGGCTCTCCATCAAATCGCTGACGTAGAATCACGGTCACACGTCCTGCATATGTCACAGAATCACGATCGCCTCGTAGATGCCAAGCCAGAGAACCTCCATGAAACACTAGCTCTACGAATCCCAAAAATCCTGGCGCTGCCATCCCACACAATCAATCCAAAGGGTATGGATGAGCGGATGGTTCTTGATCGTCCAACTGATCGTCTACCTGCCTGTCTTCCTCCTCCTTGGGGTACAAGATCTCAAGGGGCTGATCCTCTTCCTCGAAGTCTTTACCGCATAAAATAAATAAACAGAAAATACATATAACAAAGAGGTAAGACAACATAAAATCATCACAACATGGCCAATAAGAAGACGACAAACCACATATATACAGTTCATGCAATACAAAAAAGCTTTAACAGTTATAATAACAGATTGAAGTAAAATTTAGATATCATAACAATATATCACACCACAGATAAAACATTACAGATAAAATAAGAAAGATAAGAATAAACAGATAAAATATAATAACCAAATATAGTAACAGTAACCAGATAAAATAAACAAATAAGATAAAGATAAACAATAAATAGATAAGATGGAAACAAATAGACATAGAGATAAAATATATGACAAAATCCTACTCCATGGAGCTAAAGAAAACACAAGTATCAGAGAGAGGAATGACTCGCAAAATCTAATAGTACCACGGCTGCCCCACCAACTATTGCGCTGTCACACGTTGCGTCTATAGCCCCACGACACAGGAATCCATCAATCCAGGCGTGGTGTAGTTCACGGTCTCACGTTGTGGCACTATAGGCAAATGTACTACTAGACTTCACAAATCTTGATTAAATATAGTGTATGTCGAGTACTATAGTGTGCTATCGGTTTACCACGGCCCAGCGGAGCTACCAACTGTCCACATGTGGGATCCCGTACACTAAAGTCTCCAAGTTCATTAGAACAATGAACCACACTACGTTTATCGCATCGACAACACGATGTGATTCGTCTCAATCAACCAATCCACCAAATACATGGCACACATAACGAGATAGATGGAAAGCACATGCGGGTTCACATTTTCCCAACAAATGAGATATAGTCTCAAAAGCCATGTACGGTTCACATTTTCCCGACAAAGATATAAATTTTCAAAAGCATGTGCGGGTTCACATTTTCCCGACAGCGAAAGATTTTCAAAAATAATCTGTACGGGTTCACATTTTCCCGACAGTATAAAGATAGTATCGGTCAATCGCGTAGAAATTTTATCGCGTTTTCATAATTCCGTCATTTTTACAAACGTTTAAAAATCGCGTAAAGATATTTTTCTGTTTTTAAAATCGCGTAGCATTTTTAATACGTTTTATCAATCGCGTAGGATTTTCAAATCATTTTCTTATTCGAATGCCTTTAAAATTACTGTTTAAACAGACAGAAATAGTACTTAGTACATTTAAAATACGTAGAATAATTTTTCATACCGCATACTGTCTTTTGGATATTTTTGCTATCTTATTGGTTCATTTTTACTAAAAATTGACAGTATTTTGTTTAAAATATCATAATAATGGTTTACTAAATTTTTCCATAAAATTTCCATTTACCTAATTTTTTTTAACCAAATCATTTAATTCTTTTTGAAATCTCTAACATGCTTCAAAACCTAAAGTGAGCTATATGTTAGAAAATTCTCAAAATTTACTTGTATTCCTTTCTAAATGATAAAATCATTGGTTTTAATTCTTTAAACTTAATTCTAACCAATTTGTTTCTTTAAAAATCATTATAGGAAATTTCTTTCTAACTTGTATTGTCTCTTTTTGATTGAAAAAGGTTTGAAACTAAGTTTAGAAACCATGATAACCTATATTGGCATGTTGGCCAAATTTCGTAAAACTTTTTCATTTGATTTCTAAATCATGTCAAAGGTATTATCTTATCTAAATTCATTAAATCATGTTATAAAATAATGATTTTGAATCAAATAAATCCTTTAGGCATGTTGGCCCAAAATTTACTAAATCTTTACCATTTGATTTCTAAATTCCTTTTCTTTGATCAAATCAATTTGAAACCTTCTTATTTCTCCTAATTAATTAAGTTACACTTTAGGAAAAATTAAGAGAACATTTTGGTCCTCACACTTTGTCATTGCCGTGAACTAGGGAATGTGTTCTTTGGAACACTCATGCAAATTTACACATGTTATTCACATCTTATACCTTATCATACAATTCTAACACATGCATTTATATTTCTAACACATGCAAAATATTTCTAACACATAAAACCTAAATTAAAGCTTATAGACATACAATCAAAAGCTAATAGACATGCAAAATTATTACAATCACCAAACAAGAAAGCTACTAACATACAACACCTAAGCTACTAGCAACCACAAAAATTAACAAATACACATCAATAAACACACCACAACCGAATCCTTATGGATTCTACAAACAATCCATCTTCTTACCACCATCAAGGGATGATAAGAATTGTCTTCCTCTTACCTTAAATGAAGACAAATGATTAGCTTTCACACCTCCTATGGCTCGATTTTCACTCCACCAAATACCTAAAAATCTCAAATAAAACCTACATGTTATTAACCATGAAAAAGAAGCTAAACCATGGAGAAATCATGGCTTAGAACTTTGAAAAAGAAGAGAGAAAAGAAAAATATGATATTTCACCTTCTAGGTCAAATTTACAAGGTTGATTTCCAAGCCCTAAATGGAAGATTTTGAAGAAACTTCCAACTAGAAAGGTTCTTAGAATAGTGTTTAGGTTAAGGAAACTTGGTTAGAAAAATTTTTGGATGGTTGGATGGTGTAGTATTGGTCTTGGCCGAAAATGGTGAAGAAAATGAACAAGAATGGTGGCTAGGGTTTTGATGAGAGAGAAGAGAGAAAAGTGATGAAGATGAAGTGTGATTTTGGTCATCCAAGACCTCTTGGCCGTAGCCATCAAGTGGGGTGCAAGGTGGGCACCTTGCTTGGCTTCATCCAAGCCTTTGGATGCATCAATGGTCAAGATCAAGCCTTGGTGAACAAGCTTGATTCCTATTGGTTGGCTCTTGGTGACTCACACTGCTTAGTCACACAAAGGTATTTAATTTTCTTTGAGTCACTAGTGAGTCACTGTTCGAAAGTTCTACTGCTAACGGTGATTAGTTAAGCTACCGATCTAACCGTTTTGCTAATTGTGGGTCCCGCAAAATATTTCCGGGTCCACTGTCACTAAATTATACTGACTAATAAAATAATATTATAATAATATAAAATTATTTTATTTGACATATTAAATCCTAAAAATTAAAAGATTATTTTTAGTCTCATTCAGAATCGGGTTTAGTAAGATCCCCCAATTCTAAATAATAAAATAAGATTTTCCCCGGCCCGAAAAATATTATTTTCCTGCCTCGGAGCAAATCACCCAAAAAGTCCATATAAAATCACAGACAGTATTATCGGATATTAAATCAAGAAGAAAACAATTAAAAACAAGAAAAAAAAAAAAACAAAGACGTTCGGGACGTAACGGTCATTTTCCTATTTTTTCCCACAACGTAGGTAATCGTCCAAAACGTTCAAATAAAATATCCAAAGAAGATATATATAGATATATCTTTCAAAAAATTAATACAAGATGCTCGAAAAAATTTTTTATTTTACCGTCTCAAGCAAACTACGTAAAAAACGATCAAATAAAATTTGAGCCTGTATTATCGTAATTGTTTTCATACATAAATCGAGAACAGAAAAATAGGGACACAACTGGTCATTCATACAAAAGCATGAAAAACAGAAAACAGTACATTCAGAATATTTTCTAAAAATTGGGGCGTTACATATGTCATTTATTTTTATTTTTTTATTTTTGTCATTTTTTTCGTCAGTGGGGGTAACTCTCCCTTTTATTTTATGCACTAACTTAGTGGGGGAAACTCTCCTTTTTATTTTTTTGTTATTTATTTTTCCGCAATCTAACTTAATGAAATAATATTTCTTCTTCTCTTCTCTTTCGCCGGCTCTGTAGGGCTCTGTCACTCTCCGGTTTTCATATTTAAATTTACTTTCTACACTTTATTTTCTGTATTTTAATTTTCCGCACTTTATTTTTATTTTTATTTTTGGGTGGTTGGTTTATTACCCCATCCCTGTTAATATTTAATGGTGGGTGACACCGCCAGTTTGTACATTAATTTTGTTTATTTATTTTTAGTTATTTATGTATTTATGCTTAATTGGTATCGTGATTTAAATTCTGGTCGTTTAGTTACAATTTACCCTAGTACTTTATATATTGATTTGTTTGAATCACAATCGCACACAATTGACACAATGACTAACAATGAAAGTGTACATGATGAACATGAAAATCAACCGTTGCGAACCATGCGTGAATATTTGCAACCACCTCAAAGTTCTAGTTCATCATGTTTTATCTTTCCACTCAATGCCAACAATTTTAGATTCAAGTCAGGTATGATTTCTTTACTTCCTAATTTTCATGGTTTAGAATCTGAAAGTCCATATTTACATCTGAAAGAATTTGAGGAAGTATGTATTGCCTTCAATGATTAAAATTGCACTGAAGAGATTGTTAAGCTTAAATTGTTTCCTTTTTCTTTAAAAGATAAAGCAAAATCTTGGCTTAACACTTTGAATCCAATATCAATTGGCACATGGCAAGAAATGCAAGGTGAGTTCTTAAAGAAATTTTTTCCAACACATAAAACCAATGCTATGAAAAAACAAATCCACAATTTTTCCCAAAATTCAAATGAAGCATATTTTCAATGTTGGGAACGATTTAAAGATTTGTTAAATTCTTGCCCACATCATGGTTTTGAAAAATGGCGCACTATAAGCTTTTTTTATGAAGGTTTAACACTTGAAACTAAACAATTTGTGGAAACAATGTGCAATGGTGAGTTTATGGATAAAGAACCTGATGATGCTTTAGACTATTTGAACCAGTTGGCTATTCTCAATCTTGGCATAGTACTAATATTTCTGAAAATTCAATTAGATCTAATCTTGCAAGTGCTAATAAAGAAAAATATCACCTTAGTCAAGAGGAAGATCTAAATGCTAGATTTGCCAGTTTGGCTAGAAAGGTTGAAGCCATGGAATTAAGAAAAGCAAAAGAAATCAAATCTGTGCAAAATGAAGAAATTTGTGGTATTTGTGATGACTTAGGACACTCAACACACGAATGTCCTAACATTCCTGTTTTTAAAGAAGTTGTACATGAGCAAGTAAATGCAATGAATAATTTTAAAAAGCTATTTACTTCTTCTTTTTCAGATACATACAATCCGAAATAGAGAAATCACCCGAACTTCAGTTGGAGGAATAATACTCAGTCACAATTCGTGCAACCACCACCTCCTCAGGCACAACAAGACTCTCAAAATTCTCAAGGATATGCACCTTATGTCCCACCATATAGGAAAAACCTTGAAGAAACACTGCATGCATTCATGGAAAAGCAAGAGGCCATTAATAAACAAAATAATCAAACCATAAATGACATAAAAGACACTCTTGCTAAACTTTCTTCTGCACTCACCATTGACGAGAAAGGAAAATTTCCTTCTCAACCTCAACCAAATCCCAAAGGTCAGTGTAGTCTAAATGAGGGGAGTTCAGAAAACCAACAAATGGACCAAGTCCAGTCAGTCATAACTCTTAGGAGTGGAAAGGTTGTTGAAAAACAAATCTCCGAATCTTGTGAGAAAGAAGATGAACCAATTCCCCAAGAAAATGAAGAAGTTGACCAAAAGGAGACCAAACTCTCGCCTTCACCCCCATTTCCTCAAGCATTGAAAAATCCAAAGAAATTGGACCATAACACTGGAAGTTTTGAAATTTTGAAACAAGTGAAAGTCAATATTCCTTTGTTAGATGCTATCAAACAGATTCCTTCTGATGCCAAATATTTGAAGGACTTGTGCACTGTTAAAAGGAAATTAAATGTGAAAAAGAAAGCATTTTTGGCTAAACAGGTAAGCTCCATTCTTCAGAATAATAATGCATTGAAATATAAAGACCCTGGTTGTCCTACAGTTTCATGCATTATTGGAGAACATAAAATTGAAAAAGCTTTACTTGATCTTGGTGTTAGTATCAATTTGCTTCCATATTCAGTTTATCAGCAACTTAACTTAGGTGAGTTAAAACCAACTTCTATAACTGTTCTACTTGCCGATAGATGAATTAAAATTCCAAGAGGAATAGTGAAAAATGTGTTGGTTCAAGTTGATAAATTCATAGATCCTATGGATTTTATTGTCTTGGATACTGAACCTATGATTGATAGTTGCAAGTCAATTCCAGTTATCTTAGGCCGTCCATTTTTAGCAACATCAAATGCTTTGATAAATTGCAGAAATGGAGTGGTGAAGCTAACATTTGGAAACATGACACTGGATCTCAATGTTTTTAACATGTGCAAGCAACCATAGGAAGTCCTTGATGAAAATAAGGAAGTTGAAGGAATTGAAGCCATTATAGATGATCATCTTCAAAAAGGGAGTTCTTCTGACCCATTAGAAGTTTGTTTATTTAATTCATTTAATTTGCTTCATTGTACAGAGGAAATAGAATACAAAGGAAGAAAGCCAAAATTCGAAGAGCTAAAACCCATGAATGATAATGCCCATGAAGAAGTACCCACACCGGAACTAAAGCCATTACCTGCTGGGTTGAAGTACACATTTTTGGGAGAAAAGCAAAGTTTTCCTGTAGTAATTTCCTCGTCTCTTACTGAAGAACAAGAAGGAAAGATGTCGCCTCAATGGACGCACCAAGATAGGAAGAAATTTTTAACAGAGGTGAAAAACTTTTATTGGGATGACCCATACTTGTTCAAACATTGTCCTGACCAAATTTTTCAGAGATGCGTGCCCGACAGTGAGGTAGGTAGAGTCATTAAATTGTGTCACTCAGAAACATGTGGAGGTCACTTTTCTTCAAAGAAAATAGCTGCAAAAATCTTGCAGTGTGGATTTTATTGGCCCACTTTATTTAAGGACTGCTATACTTTTTGCAAAAGTTGTGAAAATTGTCAAAAGACAAATCCAATAAAATCCACAGTCAAGACAATTTTGAGAAAATTTTTTGAAATTGGTCAAAAAGTTCTGCTTTATGATTCTCGCTTGCACCTATTCCCTGGAAAATTGAGATCTAGGTGGAGTGGTCCTTTTGTTGTCAAACACGTGTATCCTCATGGGGCAGTAGATATTGCGAATCCTAGGAATGATAATGTGTTTAAAGTCAATGGACAAAGGCTCAAACCATTTTTGAAAAAACCAAGTTGATGAGTTCTTTGTGTTGCTGGTTAAGTGGCGGATACGGTACTCCGTGACTCTCAAGTCGGTTTGTTTTTCAGTTTCCCAAAATAACTGAATCCTTCTTCTCCTTTAAAATGGATATCATTCTTTCAAACCTGAGAAAACATTTTCCTTCTCTCCCTCAAAATGCTCTGAAAAAAATCTACAAAGTTCGATGTGAAAGATTGAGACTGTTAATGCACAAAGGTATGCCAGAAGATATACACTGAATAATTGAAGCAAAGGTCTGACTAGCAGGTGAATCTTCAATTTCATTTGACTCTTTCCATGCCAGGTCTTGGAAGAAGTTCGTATTCTAAAAGGAGAAGAGCAAAAAGGTTACAAGTCTATTACAAATGTGGACGATGGAATTGTAACAAGCGATGTCGTACTTTGGGGATGGTTTCCGCAAACAGAGAAGATAAAATTTTCTTCATTAATAATGGACTGAGTAAGGAGTCATTAGATGATATCTTATTGACTCTTGAGACGCATTCTTGTGGATTGGTGTATCATTAACTTCTTAATTTGTGGAATCTCTTCAAGGATGAAGAAAAACGCTACAGTCTTGGGAATTTGACTCTAAAAGACCGTGTTTGCCAATTTATAAGAAAATTGGATGGGAAGCTTATCCTTGACTCATAGAAGGCATTTAAGTCGTTACTGGACGTTAAACCAGAGGCAGATGTGAGTCATATCCACAACAATCTATACATATCATCTTCTTCTTCTTCATGTCATCTTTCAAAAAAAAAATTCAAAAAAAAAGGGAGAAAAAGAAAGAAAAAAAAAGAAAAAAAGTGTTTGAACAAGGGTGATCCGGAAGGAGTACCATGGCTTTAATTAGTTGTGGAGCTCCAGTCTTTGGCTGACCCGTCATTGACTCAGGTGGACCTTTGCACGCTGGTCCTTAAAAAAATTTGTGAGTGTCTACTACACTGGTGACACGCAGTATAAAGATATACCACTACTGCACTCATGACGCGCAGTATAAAGATATGTCATGAAAACTGTACATACAGGTATGCCATCATTTGCTATTATATTTCTTTTATTTTTGTATGATTTTGCTGTATTTTGGTTTTGGACAGACGATCCTTTGAGCAGGGTCCTTCAGGGGTTTCTAGACTTCTTTACCCTGATGGTTTTCTTGAAGTCACACAAAAAAAATTCCTTTACCTTTGATCCTGATCCAGTAATAGCTCAGATAGATTGGTCAGCAGGAGGCAGTGACGTCAGCAGGAGGCAGTGACGGAAACAGGATGAAAAGATAGCCAGATTTGACACTTCATTTATAACTCTCCTTTACCTTTGATTTTATTTATCGTACTTTGTTTCTGTTTAAATTTGTGTCAGATTTCTCCAACAGGTAATATCTTCTATCCTTTACTCATCTATATTTTAACAGATATATTGAATGGCATGTGACCGAAATTTATTATGTATTCAACAAATCAAGCATTTGAAAACACATACATCAAAATCAATCATACAATAAAGTAAAACCATAAACATTCAAGTAAATGAATCCTCATGGATTCTTCACCACACACAATCCATTTTCATACTACCAAAATAGTTGATGAGATTAAATCTCCCTCTTACCTCTTGAAGATTATCCTTCTTGAAAGCTTCCTTAGAGAATTTTGTGTGGCTTCAAGAAAATACCTATCAAGCTTAAACAATTTACAAAATACAAAACTAAGCTTGAGAAAGAATAACCATGGATCAAACATGGCTTAGAAATTTAAAAATAAGTTTAGAAATAGGAAACAAGAATTTTACCTAATAGGGTAGAAATTTCAACCTTGATTTCGAAGCTTAAGATGGTTGATTTTGAAGAAACTCACAACATGAAATATGCTTGGAATGATGTTTAGCTTCAGGAAATGAGGTTGGATAAAATTATTGAAGAGTGGAAGTGTGATTTGAGAGTGGTGGCCGAATGGCTCAAGAAATGGAGAAAAGATGAAGTTCTTCTTTGGGTTCTTGTGTTCTTGAAGAAAGAGAATGGAGAGAATAGATAGGAGTGATGGAAAATGAAGTGGAGAGGTCTCCTACACTATATATAGTCATATGGTGCATTGGAGGAGTGGGTGGAATGATTTGTGATAATTGCTTGGTGGAGCACTCAAGGAGACAAGGTGGTGCATGCTAGCTCACTAAAGTGTATGATTAAGTGTGATGGAATCAAAATGATAGCCCAAAAATCATGTGCATTGTCTTGGAGTTACATGGAGTGAATGGATGGAAATTCATTGAATATTTGAGTGGGAGACAAGGTAGTTGAAGGATGACTAAACTCCAAGTGATCATAAATGATAGAATGCATTATTATGCATTATTTGAAGAATCATTTACCTTCTTGATGGATATGACCATGTGGCCTTGGTGGAATTCACCAACAAAAGAATCTCATTCCATGTTATAATGAAGTGCATGAGTTGTACGTGGGTCAAAGTGTTTTACCTCTTTGGTTTCTACATTAAACATACTAGGTCCATTAACATGATTATAGAATCTAGGTAAATAGAAAACTTAATTACTAGGGCTAGGTAATTAGGTTTATGATTTCACTAATGGTAAGTAGATTTATAACCTTATCCTAAGGTAAATAGATTTATGACTTTAACCTAGGGTGAATAAATTTTTATAACTTTAACCGATGGTAAATAAATTTACAACTTTAACCTAATGTAAATAGGTTTATAACTTTAACCTAAGATGGATAGATTTATGATTTTGCCTAAGGTAAATAGATTTATGATTTTACTTACGTCTATTTCTCTACGTAGATTTTAACCGGTAGTTAATTTCAAATTGACAAAAATTACTACGGTAAAAACTAATTTTTACTGTCTAAAATTTACTGTGGTAAAAATTAATTTTTTTACTGTGGTTCAATAATAATGTGTATCTAGATAAATTGTTAAACAACGAAGATTTTCAAATACTGTTTCTGGTTTCGGGTTTAGTAAGATCCCCCGGCCCCACTGAACAGTTCAAAAATTCATCTGGCCTAGGAAAATTATTATTTTCCTGACTCAGAGTAATTCATACACAAAGATAAAAAACATTCACATAACAGTTAAAATAAATTTACAACACATAGAAATTACAAAACAGTGCAGTTTAGTCGTTACTGTAATTTATCAAAAATTGGGATGTTACAACTCTCCCCCACTAATAGAAATTTTGTCCCCAAAATTTATCGTACCGTAGAAAAGATGTGGGTATTGCTCCTTCATTTTATCTTCAACTTCCCAAGTCGCATCACCTGTTGCTGCATTCTAGATAACCTTCACCAATATAATCTCTTTTCCCCGAAGTTGCTTCACTCTCCTATCCTCAATCTTAACAGGAAGTGTAACACCCCAATTTTTAGAAAATGTTCCGAATGTACTGTTTGCTGTTTTTCAAGCTTTCGTGTGAATGACCGTTGTGTCCCTATTTTACTGTTTCTCGATTTCTGCATGAAATACAAATACGTTTATACAGGCTCAAATTTTATTTGGTCTTTTTACGTAATTTGTTTCGAGACGATAAAATAAAAGTTTTTTCGAGCTACTGTTTTAATTTTTCTGGAAGATATACAGACAATTAATACTGTCTGTAATTTTATTTGAACTTTTTGGATGATTAGCTACGTTGTGGGAAAAAATGGGAAAATGACCATTACGTCCCGAATGTGCTGTTTGTACTGTTTTTGCTGTTTTTAATTGTTTTCTACTTGATTTAGTGTCCAATATTACTGTCTGTGATTTTATATGGACTTTTTGTGTGATTTGCTACGGGGCAGGAAAATAATATTTTTTCGGACCGGTAAAATCTGTTTTTAATTATTCAGAGGCGGGGGATCTTACTAAACCCAATTCTGAATGAGCCTAAAATTAATCTTTTAATTTTTAGGATTTAACTGTCCAATAAAATAATTTTGTATTATTATAATATTATTTTATTAGTCAGTATAACTTAGTGACAGTGGACCCGGAAATGTTTTGCGGGACCCACGTTTAGCTAATACAGTTAACTTAGTAGCTTAATTAATCATCATTAGTAAAGGAACTCTCTAGAACATGGTGACTAGCTTAGTGACTAGGTTAGTGTGATGATGAAGCTTAATGACAAGGCTTAGTGACTAGGTTAGAAGGAGCCAATAGGAAACAAGCTTGCTAACCAAGTTTTAATCTTGACCTTTGAAGCATCCAAGGGCTTGGATGAAGCCAAGCAAAAGCACACCTTGCATGCTCTTTGAGTGCTACGGCCAAGGGAGGTGGAAGACCATTCTTCACTTTTCTTTCATGCAAATTTCTCTCTTCTCTCTCATCCAAGAACCCTAAACACCATTGTTGCCTCCTTTCTCAACCATTCGGCCAAACCTAAAACCCTACCATCCAACCACCTAAAATTTCTTCTAACTAAGTTTTCTAAACCTAAACACAATCCTAAGAACATCTCTAGTTGAGAGTTCTTGCAAATTCCTTCATTTGAAGCTTGAAAACCTACTTGGAAGTTTGTACCAAGGAGGTGAAATCTCTTGTTTTTCTTTTCTAAATTCTTTTTCAAAATTCTAAGCCATGATTTATCCATGGTTTAGGTTCTCTTTTAATGGTTAGTAACTTGTAGTTTTGTTTAAGTTTGCTAGGCATTTTGAAGGAGAAAACCGTGACCTAGGAGAAGTGAAAGAAATCCATTTGTCTTCATTTAAGGTAAGAGGAAGACAAATCTTATCACCTATGGATGGTGGTAAGAAGATGGAGTTTGATTTTGTGATTGTAGAATCCATAAGGATTCATGTTTGTGCTTGTTAGTAGCTTATTTGATGTGGTTGTGTATTTGTTAATAGCTTTCCTATTTGTTGTTTGTAATAATTTGCATGTCTACAAGCTTTAAGTTGCATGTCTATAAGCTTTGATAATATTGCATGTGTTAGAATTGCATGATAAAGTATAGAATTGCATGATAATGTATAGGATGTGAATAACATGTCAAGGAAATGCATGTGTGTTCCAAAGAACACTCCATGAGGCTCACGACCACTAACCAAATGGAGAACCAAAATGTTCTCTTAATTTTCTTAAAAGGTAATTTAATTAACCTAGGAGAATTAAGAAGGTTTCAAGTTGATTAGATCAAAGAAAATGAATTTAGAAATCAAATGGTAAGACTTAGTATTTTCGGCCAACATGCCTAAAATGAATGTGTTGATTTCAAAAACCATTTTCTAAAACAATGGTTAAATGAATTTAGACAATACAATAAGTTTGACATATAGTTAGAAGATGAGAAATAATTTACAATCAATTTCAAAATATTTAGGAAATTCGGCCAACATGCCAAACCAAGTATCCATGGTTTCTAAAATTAAATCCAAACCTTTTCTAAGTATAAGGATGCAATATGTGTTAAAAAGAATTTTTCTAAAATGAGTTTTAAAGAAAAGAATCAATTAGAAATAAGTTTGAGAACTTAGAACTAATGATTTTGTTATTAGAAATGAAATACTGATAACTTTCAAAATTTCTAACATATAGCTCATGCTGTATTTTGAAGCATGTTAGTAGTTTTCAAAAGGATTAGGTATATGGTTTAAAAATTTAATAAACAGAATTTTTACAGTAAAATTAGGAAACCATTAATATAATTTTCTAAACAAAATACTGTCAATTTTTAGTAAAAAACGGACAAATAAGATAGAAAAGATGTCCAAAAGACAATATACGGTATGGAAAATATTATACGTAGCTTAAAAGTATTATTTATTATTTCGTTTATTTAAACAAGAATTTTTAAGGAATTCGGTCAAGAAAATGATTTAAAAATCTTACGCGATTGAGAAAACGTATTAAAAATCCTACGCGATTTTGAAACGAAAAATATATATTTACGCGATTTCAAAACGTTTATAAAAACGACGAGATTGTGAAAACGCGATAAAATTTCTACGCGATTGACCGTTCTTGTATTTATTTTTCGTGTCGGGAAAATGTGAACCCGTCTGAGCTTTTGAGGATTTTTCGGCTTTGTCGGGAAAATGTGAACCCGTATGACAACTTTCTATTTTTCTCGCCATTGAGGGCATATTATTATCTTGAGGGCATTTTCATAATTTCATATTTTTAGAATTATGTATTGAGTTTATGCCAAATTTTTGGTGGATTGGTTGATGAGACGAATCACATCATGTTGTCGATGCGATAAACGTAGTGTGGTTCATTGTTCTAATGGACTTGGAGACGTTAGTGTACGGTATCCCATATGTGGACAGTTGGTAGCTCCGCTGGGCCGTGGTAAACCGATAGCACACTAATGGACTCGACACGCACTATATTTAATCGAGATTTGTAAAGTCTAGTAGTACATTTGCCTGTAGTGCCACAACGTGAGACCGTGAACTACACCACGCCCGGATGATGGATTCTGTGTCGTGGGGCTATAGACGCAACGTGTGACAACAAGCAATAGTTGGTTGGGCAGCCGTGGTACTAATAGATTTTTGCGAGTCATTCTCTCTGATAACTTCGTATGTTTTTTTTAGCTCCATGGAGTAGGGTGTGTCTTATGTTTATTTATTGGGATTTATTTCTTTATTTTGTCTTATCTATTTATTTTTGTCTTATCTGTTTATTATATTGATATTGATTTATTTGTTTACTTGTATTTGTTTTATCTATTGTTGTATTGTATCATTTGTTTCTTGTTTTATTTTATCTGTGATGGTATATTGTTGGGATATTTAAATCTTTTTGAATCTTTACACTACTCTGTTACTTATTAATGTTATAGTTTTTCATATTGCATGAACTGTATATCTGTTGTTTGTCGTCTTCTTATTGGCCATGTTTGTGGTGATTTTAGATTGTCTTACCTCTTTATTGTATGTGTTTTCTGTATATACCTGTTTATATGGTAAAGAGTTCGAGGAAGAGGAACAGCCTCTTGAGGTTCTGTACCCCGAGGAGGAGGAAGATCAGCTAGCCGACGACCAGTTTGACGATCAAGAACCATCTGATCATCCATACCCATTGGATTGATTTGTTTTGGTATGGCGGTGCCTGGATTTTTGGGGTTCGTGACTCTCGAGTTTCACGGTGGATCGCTATCGTGGCACATGAGAGGAGATAGAGACTCTGTGACGTATGCGGGACGGATGACGGTGACCCTACGCCATAGATTTGATGACGAGCCAGTGATGACGACGACGGTGTTTCTGCATTTAGAGTTACCTTTATCCATTAGGCGTCATTGGGGTGGTGTATCCACTGAGCCTAGTGAGATGACACTCGTATCGACTGCGCGGTCTCATGTCCGCCGAGAGTCGAGACATCCGGGATATTTATCTCCTGATGATCATTTTCATGTTGAGAGTGATCCTTCAGGGGATTGAATATGCATGATGTTTTTTTTGGGCGCGTCTGCGTATGTCTGTATATATTGACTCTTTTATTGCTTTATTTACTGTTTTCGTTTAAATATTTGTAGTTTTAGTTGTAAATTATTTGTACAACTTATAACTTAAATCATCTGTATATTATAAGTAATGTTGTTTTGTTTATTTGCTATTTTCGCATATTTTATTTAACAATATTCTGTTTATCAGGAATTATCTTACAATATGTAATATTATTTAACAAATGTTTTACAACTTGGGTAGATTTTATTTATTTATTTTATTTTTCTTTATATGTGTGGCATCCCCAAAGGGGTGTTACAGGAAGTGTCTCATAAGTCAAATTTTCTTTTAGCTGTACTTCATCGGGCTGTATGACATGAATTGGATCGGGAATATATTTTCTCAACTGAGACACATGGAATACACTATGAAGGTTGGAAAGAAAGGGTGGTAAAGCTATTTGGTAGGCTACTGGACCTATCCGACGAATAATTTGGTAAGGTCCAATGAATTTAGGAGTGAGTTTTCTGGATTTGATAACTCTTCCAACACTAGTCGTGGGTGTCACTCGCAAGAATATGTGCTCACCTTCCTCAAATTCAAGAGCTCTTCTTCTCTTATCTACATAGCTTTTCTGACGGCTCTGAGTCATCCTCATCTTTTCCTGAATCATCTTCACTTTTTCCGTTGTATGTTGCACAAGATCAGGTCCAATGGTCATGCTTTCTCCATCTTGATACCAACACAAAGGTGTTCGGCATCGTCGCCCATACAGTGCCTCGTAGGGTGCCATCCCTATGCTTGAGTGGAAACTGTTGTTGTAGATGAACTCTATCAGAGACAAGAATTCATCCCAACTCCCCTTCTGTTCTAACACACAAGCTCTCAGAAGATCCTCGAATGACTGGATAGTCCTTTCTGTCTGACTATCTGTCTGTGGATGGTAAGCAGAACTCATACATAATTTTGTCCCCATAGCTTCTTGCAAGCTTTGCCAAAACCTCGAGGTAAACCTTGGGTCTCTATCAGAAACTATACAAGAGGGTACACCGTGAAGTCTAACAATTTCACTAATGTACACTTGGGTTAATCGTTCCATTGAATACTTGATATTGATTGGCAAGAAGTGCGCAGACTTCGTAAGCCTATCAACTATAACCCATATAGCATCATGACCCTTCTTTGTTCTTGGCAAATCGGTAACAAAATCCATTGATATACTATCCCATTTCCATTCTGGAATAGCTAAAGGTTGTAATATACCAGCAGGTCTTTGATGTTCAACTTTTGCCTTTTGACAGACTAGACAAGACGTAGCTCGCTCTGCAACATCTCTCTTCATCCTTGGCCACCAAAATATCCGCTTTAAATCTTGATACATCTTAGTCATTCCTGGATGCATACTTAATCTACTAGTATGTGCTTCATCAAGAATCGCTTTCTTCAGGTCGGGATCATTAGGTATACAAATCCTACCTTTGAACCTTAAGACTCCGTCAGATCCTTCTTCAATAGTTGCTAGATGACCTTGCTTTAAGAATTCCTTCTTGTTCTGTAAAAACAGATCATTATCTTGTTTCTTTCGGATTTCCTCCAACAAGTCATTCAAAACAGTAACCTTACTCAGACGAATCCTCCCTAGTGCCAATTCCACAGATAGTCTCATATCCCTAAACTGTGTTATCAACTCTTCTTCCTTTATCATCATAGCTGAGACACTAATCACCTTCCTACTTAAGGCATCTGCCACAACATTTGCTTTTCCTGGATGGTATTGAAGTTGAAAATCATAATCTTTTAAGAACTCTAACCATCGTCTCTGCCTCATGTTCAATTCCTTTTGATTGAACAGGTATTTTAAACTCTTGTGGTCACTGAAGACATCAAATGTAGCCCCATAAAGAAAATGACTTCATATCTTTAATGCAAAAACCACTGCAGCTAACTCCAAATCATGCGTGGGGTAGTTCCTTTCATGTACCTTCAGTTGTCTTGAAGCATAAGCTACCACATTTCTATTCTGCATCAGCACACATCCTAATCCCTGGTAAGATGCATCGCAATACACCTCAAAAGACTTGTTTGGGTCTGGTAAAGTCAACACTGGTGTAGTCGTCAATCTTTTCTTCAACTCTTGGAAACTCTCTTCGCATTTGTCTGTCCAAACAAAAGCTTGATTCTTCCTCGTGAGTTGTGTAAGAGGTCCTGTTATCTTAGAGAAATCTGCAATAAACCTTCGATAATAACTAGCTAATCCAACAAAGCTCCGAATCTTAGTCACCGTCTTGGGCCTTTCCCATTGCAAAATTGTTTCCACCTTTGATGGATCCACCGCAATTTCATCCTTGGAAATCACATGACCCAAAAATTGCACTTCCTCTAACCAAAATTCACACTTTGACAACGTTGCAAACAACTTCTTTTCTTTCAGGATTTGAAGAACTATGCTGAGATGTTCAGCGTGCTCTTCAGGACTTTGAGTGTAGATCAAAATGTCATCGATAAAGACAACGATAAACCTGTCTAGGTATAGATGAAAGATCCTATTCATGTAATCCATGAATATTGCAGGAGCATTCGTCACACCGAACGACATCACTTGATATTCATAATGCCCATAGCGAGTTCCTAGGGATGGTAACCTGATCGCAAATCTATCTTGGAGAAAACCGCTGCTCCCTTCAGTTGATCCATTAAATAATCAATCCTTGGAAGTGGGTACTTGTTCTTTATCGTAACCTTGTTCAATTGGTGATAATCCACACAAAGACGAGAAGTCCCATCTTTCTTTTTCACTAACAGCACCGGAGCTCCCCAAGGTGACACACTCGGTCATATAAACTGTTTTTCCAACAGTTCCTCCAATTGCTTCTTCAACTCTACTAATTCTGAAGGCGACATTCGATACGGCGCAATCGAAATAGGACCTGCTCCTGGTACAAGATCGATAGAAAATTCTATCTCTCTTTCTAGTGGTAAACCAGGTACATCATCGGGAAAAACTTCAGGAAACTCGTTGACGACAGAAATAGCATTCACATCCTTTTCGCTCTTGACTTCTAAAGAAGACAACAATATGTATCCTTGAGCTCCATCCCTCAATAATGATTTGACTGTAGCGGCAGTTAAAAATCCAGAATTCTCATTCCTAGGAAAAATTAAGGTCTTATTGGAACAGTCTAATAGGATATGGTTAGAAGATAACCAATCCATTCCTAAGATTATATCTATGTCAACAAGGGGTAAACAAATTAAATCAATAGAAAAGACTCGATCATGAATGCCAACAGGAGAATTCAAACATACTTTAGAAGTAACAACAGGCTTGGCAGTTGGTGTAGAAACAATTAATTGAAAACTCAGAGAAGACACAGATAAACCTAACCAATCCATACAGTCATATGCAATAAATGAGTGAGTTGCACCCGAATCATATAGTACAGTTAAAAGATTACCTGCTATGATACCTTCTCCCTTGATAAGATCTTCAGAGTGGGAGGCTTCAGCTCCGCTCATCGTATATACTCGCCCTCCAGCTTGTGGTTGAGCAGCACGAACGTTACTCAGTGATGGCTTCTTCTTTGGCTGGTCGCATTCCCTATATGAATGCCCAGGCTTTCCACATCGGAAGCAAATAAGTCCCTTGATTGAACAATCTCTGGACATATGACCACTCTTGTTACACTTGAAACATTTTGGAGTAAACGCCACTACTTGCCCCATTTTGTTACCACTAGAACTTCCCCCAAAAGATTGATGTTGGGGTTGGTTCCTTGGCGGTCTTGCATACGGCTTCCGCTGAAATTGGTTGTTGTTGTTGTTTCCTCCTTTTTGGAACCTAGTCGGTCCAAAGTTTCGATTCCTCGTATCCCTTGACGGCTCTAGTTCCTCGAGTCGTCGACAAGTATCCACAATGCTGGGAATTGATTTATTCGCATCGGTAGCACACCCCATTTCAATTCCACTCGTAATCCTTCCTCGAACTTGCGACATTTCCAAACCTCATCAGGTTGGATCTTGTAGTACCTCGAGAACTTAGACAAGCTCTCAAATTTTGCAGCATATTCACTTACTAACATGCTACCTTGACGTAACCTAAGAAATTCCATTTCTTTGGCATGTCGCGCACTTTCTGGAAAATATTTTTCCAGAAATACTTCGCAGAATACTTCCAACGTGATTGATCTTCCCTCGGCTTGCAGTAGCCTCCTAGTTCCTTTCCACTAATTCTCGCCATCACCCATCAGCATGAATGTGGCGTAAGTCACCTTTCGATCATCGGGACATCCTATCCCTTCAACTATCTTTTCCAGCTCTTGAATCCATATACTAGCCTTCTCCGGATCAAACTCACCTCGAAACTGCGGCGGGTTATTGCGTCGAAACTCAGACAAGTTATGGGCATCAATATTTATTTCTTGGCGATTGGCTGCTTGTCGGTTCTGTTGTGCTCTCACCTCAGCTATTCTTTGGATAGCCTCAATAGCTGCAGTCATCGTGTCGATGTCACGTCCCATATTCACGTGTGTTCCTCTTCCATGAGACATGTCGTTCTTCAACAAGTCAAATCAGACGAAATAAAAGTTAGATGTGTCCGTTCAGAACAAATCACAGAGAATCACACAACACAAGCAAAACAGACCTAACCACAAATCCCCAAAAGACTCTAACTTGGGCTCTGATACCAACTAATGTAACACCCCGATGTAGGGTGTCACATTTACAACAAATTAAAATAAAAATGTTCCCAAGTCATAAATTGTTTGATAATAAGTACAACACGAGTTGTAAAATTTTAGTTACGTATTCTAAGAAGATCAATAATCATCCTATACAAATCCAATCATCTTCCATTATTGTTTCAACCTTCGTCCTATGGCCATTTCTTCTTGCGGAAAACATTACTAAATAAAATAAAAAAAAACAGAACATGAAATAAAATACATTATTACATACATACCATAATATCCATAAGGTTTTGTTTAAGAAAAATAATTAAAAATCAGCTCATAAACCATTTGACACAAAAGAGTAGATAACAGACTTGCCCAAGTCCAACAGACTAAGAAAACCCAAAAAAAATACAGTACAGACATAACCAACACAAAACAATCAAGCCAATCAATAAGGATAATCCAACGGCTCACCTCCTTCGTGCTGGTCCTCGGGTTGCTGCTTCTCTCACGGAAAATTAAGAGGTTGATTCTCTTCACCGTCTTTACCGTACATAGTAATAACACATAAATACATACGAAGAGGTGAGACAATCTGTCATCATTACCATCAGGCAGTATAGAAAACGATAAATACAAACAGATATATCATCAAAACATGTTATTACAACATATATAACATTTCATAGAATATATCAAAATAATATAATATGCAAACTCCTAATGCAC
The DNA here is from genome assembly GCA_029884605.1 of Ormosia emarginata. NCBI lineage: Eukaryota > Viridiplantae > Streptophyta > Magnoliopsida > Fabales > Fabaceae > Ormosia > Ormosia emarginata. The sequence goes on along the minus strand of JAQQTP010000074.1, from coordinate 14,840,742 downwards.
ATGTACACGACACAAACCTACTCCATGGAGCTAAACACAACCAATCAGAGGGAATGATCCCGGAAGAACCTGTCTGTCAACTCGGCTGCCGCGGGCCACGTGCTACACAGTCAAATTTGTCGTGACTCGCACAGTACACAGTCAAACTCATCGTGTACTACAGGCATTCTACAAGACAGTCCCCAACAAGATCGTGATTAAGAATAGTGCTTTGTCAAGATCACTAGTGTGTCATGCCCGGTACCACGGCCCAGAGGAGCTACCAACTGTCCACATGTGGAATTTTCGCACACTAATGCCTCCAAGTTCAATAAATGAACAACACTATGCGTATCGCACCCAAACAGGGGTGTAATTTTTCCTCTTAGGTATAACTCGTCAATGACACCAAAAACAACATATTCCTCAATACATGGTGCAAGACTCAAAAATTCACATATATCATAATATCATCAAATCACATGGTCAAGTGCCATAACTCGGCAGTACCATCCTTCAATATAATCGGGTCCAACCCGACAGCATATCGCTATTATTTTCAATCGCGTAAATATTTTACCGCATTTTCACAATCTCATGATTATTTTTCAAGGTTTTCAAATTGCGTAGGTATTTTTCCACATTTTTTTATCACGTAAATATTTTTCAACGTTTCCAAATTGTATAGTTATTTTCCTACGTTTTTAAAATCATTTTCTCATTCTCGTAATATTTTTAAATCATTTTCTCAAGCACGTAATATTTTTAAATCATTTTCTCAATCGCGTAATTTAAACATCATTATTTTAAATATGTGTAAAGTATTTCTACTATTTTTCACCGTATAAAATATTTCTTGACATTCTAGATTAATTTTTGAAAACTTTCCGAAATTAAAAAAAAATCCTTTTTAATAAAATACTTAGAGCGGTAAATAAATTTTAAAACGTATTCTCAATTATCATAATAAAAATTACTAAATTGAGTTCTCATTAAATAAATCTTTTAAAACTACCTTTAAGAATATATATATATATATATATATATATATATATATATATATATATATATATATATATATATATATATATATATATATATATATATATATATTAATCTAAACACCAATTCTTGACTTGTTGGCCCAAAATTAATTTATTTTCCATAACCAAATATATAATCATTTCCTATCTCATTTTCCTTTGTAAAAATAATTAATCCAATTATTTGTTACTTAATCCTCTAAAATCTATACTTGAAAAATAATTTTAGATTAAAAGTATATTGAATGGCATATGACCGAAATTTATTATGTCTTCAATAAATCAAGCATTTGAAAACACATACATCAAAATCAATCATACAATAAAGTAAAACCATAAACATTCAAGTAAATGAATCCTCATGAATTCTTCACCACACACAATCCATTTTCATACTACCAAAATAGTTGATGAGATTAAATCTCCCTCTTACCTCTTGAAGACTATCCTTCTTGAAAGCTTCCTTAGAGAATTTTGTGTGGCTTCAAGAAAATACCTATCAAGCTTAAACAATTTACAAAATACAAAACTAAGCTTGAGAAAGAATAACCATGGATCAAACATGGCTTAGAAATTTAAAAGTAAGTTTAGAAATAGGAAACAAGAATTTTACCTAATAGGGTAGAAATTTCAACCTTGATTTCGAAGCTCAAGGTGGTTGATTTTGAAGAAACTCACAACATGAAAGATGCTTGGAATGATGTTTAGCTTTAGGAAATGAGGTTGGATAAAATTATTGAAGAGTGGAAGTGTGATTTGAGAGTGGTGGCCGAATGGCTCAAGAAATGGAGAAAAGATGAAGTTCTTCTTTGGGTTCTTGTGTTCTTGAAGAAAGAGAATGCAGAGAATAAATAGGAGTGATGGAAAATGAAGTGGAGAGGTCTCCTACACTATATATAGCCATGTGGTGCATTGGAGGAGTGGGTGGAATGATTTGTGATAATTGCTTGGTGGAGCACTCAAGGAGACAAGGTGGTGCATGCTAGCTCACTAAAGTGTATGATTAAGTGTGATGGAATCAAAATGATAGCCCAAAATCATGTGCATTGTCTTGGAGTTACATGGAGTGAATGGATGGAAATTCATTGAATATTTGAGTGGGAGACAAGGTAGTTGAAGGATGACTAAACTCCAAGTGATCATAAATGATAGAATGCATTATTATGCATTATTTGAAGAATCATTTACCTTCTTGATGGATATGACCATGTGGCCTTGGTGGAATTCACCAACAAAAGAATCTCATTCCATGTTATAATAAAGTGCATGAGTTGTACGTGGGTCAAAGTGTTTTACCTCTTTGGTTTCTACATTAAACATACTAGGTCCACTAACATGATTATAGAATCTAGGTAAATAGAAAACTTAATTACTAGGGCTAGGTAATTAGGTTTATGATTTCACTAATGGTAAGTAGATTTATAACCTTATCCTAAGGTAAATAGATTTATGACTTTAACCTAGGGTGAATAAATTTTTATAACTTTAACCGACGGTAAATAAATTTACAACTTTAACCTAATGTAAATAGGTTTATAACTTTAACCTAAGGTGGATAGATTTATGATTTTGCCTAAGGTAAATAGATTTATGATTTTACTTACGTCTATTTCTCTACGTAGATTTTAACCGGTAGTTAATTTCAAATTGACAAAAATTACTATGGTAAAAACTAATTTTTACTGTCTAAAATTTACTGCGGTAAAAATTAAATTTTTTACTGTGGTTCAATAATAATGCGTGTCTAGATAAATTGTCAAATAACGAAGATTTTCGAATACTGTTTTTGATTTCGGGTTTAGTAAGATCCCCCGGCTCCACTGAACAGTTCAAAAATTCATCCGGCCTAGGAAAATTATTATTTTCCTGACTCGGAGTAATTCATACACAAAGATCAAAAACATTCACATAACAATTAAAATAAATTTACAACACACAGAAATTACAAAACAGTGCAGTTTAGTCGTTACTGTAATTTATCAAAAATTGGGATGTTACAAAAAATGTCTGCCTGGAACTGTTTATCTGATTACTGTGGACTTTACTGTTCATTATTTGGATATACTATTCTTGAATTGCTACTTGGGCGCGTTGCGCCGTTTTGTTTCTGGCTGCTATAATTGGTAATGATGGTAGGATGTCTTACCTCTTTCTGTGTTTCCATTATTTGTTGCCTGTGTGTACACTGTATTGATCAAAGACGATGGCAAGGAGGTGGAAGATCCTGAGTTTCCTGGCTTCTGGCTCGAATAAGATTAGCTTCTACTGAGACGATGGCGGCACGTATGCGTAGATTTCTAGGTGATGTGCGTCTGACCTTTCTTGGAGGGCCAGAGTGCTGGCATATCAACTTGAATTCCGATCGCTGCGTCTACTTGGGAGATGTGTCGATTGCCCTAGCCTGGAGATGTCATGAGGCGCCTGTCCTCACCTGCCATGTCAGCCTGCGGTTGGAGTTCTACCTACCCATTCGAGAGATGTGGGGTGATCGTTACTACACCCCTTGGGAGGACTCTTTTGATTCTACTGCTCGGGCTCCTGCCCGTGGTTCTGTGGTTCCCATAGAGGTTTCCTCTGAAGAGGAGGATCCTGCTGAGGACCCGGATACGGTCCCTCCTCATCTGAGAGACTGATTTTACTGGTAGCTACTGATGGCTACCAATATTTTATTTTGGGGGCCTGATGTATTATTTTTGGTGGGCTGTATATTTTGATATCTCTGGGGTATATTTGTATAATCCTTTGGGGCAGGTATAGTTTTGCTTTTTTTTGGATATCTCAGGCTTGTATTTGTGTGTACAAATGATGTCAGCACATTATATATATATCTATATAATGTGCTTAGAGGAAAGGAAATCCCATTGGCAAAGGTGATTTGGAACGAGACGACTGGTGACGTAACTTGGGAGCCAGAAGACAAGATGAGAGAGCAACATCCGGAACTATTCTGAGGTATGCAAATTTAGAGGACGAAATTCCTTTTAGTAGGGGAGTGTTGTAACATCCCGAGAAATATCTGTTTAAGTATAAATGATCATTTTATATTATTCTTGATTTTTAGGAATTTTTCTGGAATTTTTCGGAAACGACGAATATTTTAATATATTTTTCGTTTTGCGTGCACACTAAGCTGAGAATTGCTGAGGTTAGTGTAACGCTCCAGAAATTAATTATTTCATCACCAAAAGTCATTTTCTAATATTTGTAATTTATGTGAATTTTTCTGAAATTTTTTGGAAATGATGAATATTTTAATATATTTTTTATTTTGCGCGAAACTTGAGCAAAGTCGAGAAAATGACTGTAATGCTTCGAAAATTAGAAAATTATATGACGAATAGTCGTTTTATAATATTTTCAATTTTTGAGAATTTTCTGGGAATTTTCCGGAAACATCGAATATTTTAGTATATTCTTCGTTTTGCGTGCGCACTGAGCAGAACCGGAGAAACACGATGTTTCCTCGGTGAACCTTGGACTATGGATATTTCAACGGGGAATCTTACTAAACCCGAGACTTGATACAGTTTACGAGGTTTCACAATTTTTGAGAAATCTTAACAGATAAAATAAATTAATACTGCAAAAAATTTATCTGTCAGATTAATTAAATACTAACTTCTGTCAACTTTAACTATTATCCATTGGATAATAGTGTGTGGTAAAAATCCTATCACATTATCGAAATAAAATCCACTTTATGTCTAATCAATCCACTTTAATTCAAATTTAATGTTAAATAATCAAAGCTTCTTTGAGAAGCTTTGACCAAACAATGACTCAAATGCCCTTGGCTTCCAAGAGAAGCCAACCCTCCCCCTCTCTCTTCTCTCTCTTCACCGCTGGAATGCAGCCCATGCAAGGGAAATGTTTGCATTTCATTAATTCAATTTACTACACTTTAATTCATTAATTCTCAAAACACTTTCTCTCTCTACCCTTTCTTCCTTCTTCTTCATTTTTCATTTCTCCTCCTTCTCTCTAGACCACCCTCACGGCCAGCCTTCTTCTTCTCCCTCAACCTTCACAAAAATTACATCCAAGCTCATTTTCTTAATCCTCTCATCATTCTAAACATCTTTTCTTCTTGGAGTTTCTTGAAAATCCATCATCTTCAACACTTTCTCCAAGCTTCAAGCTTTGAGCTTTTGTGTAAGTTTCAAGACCCTTCTCCTCTCTTCTTCATTTTCGGTTTTAAGGGTCCTTTAATGGCCATTTGCATCACATTTTTCAAGTCATTATGCTATTCTAACAAAGTCACCATTTTTAGGGTTCTTGGTGTGCAAATCTGAAAATTACAAAGAGGATTCCTTGGAGTTCTCTTGATTTCTTCGCTTGGGTAAGAGGAAGACACTCCTCCTCAGCCTCTCTTAGCATCTAGGAACTTTGATTTTGCCATTTGTGGAAAACCCTAATTAGGGTTATTCTTTGATTTTGTAATTAGTATGTTTGTGTGTTGATTTTATCTTGTTTATGCTATTGGATTGGTTTGTTGTATTTAATGGTATATTGGATTGGATTTTGTGATTGAAAATGGAAGAAAAATATTTGAGAATCCTTCTTGGAAGGCCACAGTTTTAGGCTAGAATTTAGGTAAATTTGTGATTAAGTTGTAACTAGCATAAGACTTAAATTGATCAATGGATAAAATGAAATTGAATGGAAGAAAAATTTGGAATGGAAATTCCTAGGGAGGCTACGGTTTTAGGCCAAGAAATTAGGGTTCTTGGTGAGCTAATTTAATAAGTGAACAATTAAATGAATTAAGAGAATGGCATGTAATGTGATGACTTGAAAAGATTTGGAAATGAAACCCTTGTGAGGCCACAGCCTCTAAGGCCTTTTGGGGCTTAATGTTGTGACTTTGGTAACTTGGAAGCATGAGTAATTAGGTAATTAGAAACCTATGTAATGAGTTGGATAATAAATAAATCGGAAGAATTTAACATAATTAAAGATTATGTAAATTTTAAAGGACTAAGAATGAAATTGTCATAAGACTTAGGAAATTTCAAGTGAGTGAAGAACAAGAGAGTGTGAGGCCTAAGAGCTCAAAATAATTTACAAGTTATTAGAAATTAAATTGCCTTGGAAGATTTAACTAATTGTAAGCATTGGATTGGACATGAACCTTGAAAAGAAAAACAATTTCAAGTTAGGATTCATACTGGACCTAAGAACGTACCGCTTGATTTGATCTCTATGTTATAATGCTATGGGTCCATGTGAGTGACCATTTGTATATTGATGCTTATCTTGGCCAATTGTGGCACATTATGGAATTGTATGAAATTGTGAATCATACATGTTCATGCATAGAGTCTTATGCATTGTGAATGTCTTGTGGACTGTTGTAAGGCCAAGTTACCTAGGAGATTGAACACACCTTTGTGCGGGTGCGAGTAGACTAGTGTGGGTCTTGTTATGACCTTGGGGGCGTCGGGGTGCGGGTCCCTCACAATGGGTAGTTGGTAGCTCCTCTGCCCGTGGGGCAAACCAATGCAAACGCACCGACGATCCGGACTTGACACTGTCCTATATCGTGATCGAGCATGGACTGTCCGTACAATGCCTGATGTGCACGTGAAAATTGTTGAAGAATAGCACTTTAGTCGTGGCAGCCAAGTTGCGAACACGTCTCCTGATCTTTCTCTCCGACTGTTTGAGTCTAGCTCCATGGAGTAAGAATTTGGGAAAGCATGCATGTGTACCATGATATACTCTATCATTACGAATCATTATTTTCCATAACTTTGACTTGTTTGATCATTACTGTAATAAATGTCTGCCTGGAACTGTTTATCTGATTACTATGGAATTACTGTTCATTATTTGGATATACTGTTCTTGAATTGCTACTTGGGCGCATTGCGCCGTTTTGTTTCTGGCTGCTATAATTGGTAATGATGGTAGGATGTCTTACCTCTTTCTGTGTTTCCATTATTTGTTGCCTGTGTGTACACTGTATTGATCGAAGACGACGGTAAGGAGGCGGAAGATCCCGAGTTTCCAGGCTTCTGGCCCAAACAAGATTAGCTTCTACTGAGACGATGGCGGCACGTATGCGTAGATTTCTAGGTGATGTGCATCTGACCTTCCTAGGAGGGCCAAAGTGCTGGCATATCAACCTGAATTTCGATCGCTGCGCCTACTTGGGAGATGTGTCGATTGCCCTAGCCTGGAGACGTCATGAGGCGCCTGTCCTCACCTGCCATGTCAGCCTGCGGCTGGAGTTCTACCTACCCATCCGAGAGAAGTAGGGTGATCGTTACTACACCCCTTAGGAAGACTCTTTTGATTCTACTGCTCGGGCTCCTGCCCGTGGTTTTGTGATTCCCATGGAGGTTTCCTCTGAAGAGGAGGATCCTGCTGAGGACCCGGATATGGTCCCTCCTCATCTGAGAGACTGATTTTACTGGTAGCTACTGATGGCTACCAGTATTTTATTTTGGGGGCCTGATGTATTATTTTTGGTGGGCTGTATATTTTGATATCTCTGGAGTATATTTGTATAATCCTTTGGGGCAGGTATAGTTTTGCTTTTTTTTTTTGGATATCTCAGGCTTGTATCTGTGTGTATAAATGATGTCAGCACATTATATATATATCGATATACATGTTATTCAGATGTGAATTTTGTCTACTACTTTATTCTTCACCGTCATTTATATTCCGCATTGTCAAAATGATTATAAAAAAAAATATATACTGCTATTTTGCTCACGCACTTAAGTATCGAACAAGTTAAACTTAAACTAATGAACTGGGTCTTGAATTGTTAAAACTTTACTTTTCCACATTTTCTTTTATTTGACAATGTGACGTTCCCTCCCAAAAAGGGGCGTTACAAAAGGTGGATGCTTGGAAACAACAGGAAGAAAAGGAGAATGTTTAAGTCTAACAATGAATTCAATTCACTAATTTGGGATTGATCTTCAACAAAACATTAGTCAAATATTGGTGATTGTCCTTTATGATGAATGTTCTCAAACATTTTCTCCACTCTAACTGTACCATAATGCTCTTTTATTCTCTTTGGTATTTATCTTTTCAGATCCATATTATTCCCTCTCCTTTACCATGACTCCATTACAACCTTGAATAAAATCCTCTTGATTTTTGTATGCATGCGTTTTGAGTAGCAGAGAAGTAGAAGATAAGTAAGCTTATGGTAGTGCAATTGTTCATGAGTTGAATAGAGTGAAATACTTACCTTTTAAACACTTGAGAGATTGAGAGTGAATTCTGTGAGGATCTATCATTCTTGATTCATTCTTTTCAACTGAAGTTTCCTTGCTTGTTGGTTTGAGATGTGAAGAAATGTTACCTCATTTATGGATTTGATCCCTTGAATTTCTTGTTGCTCTTCTTGCTTCATCAAGTCTTTTAGAGTTTTTAGCTTTTGAGTCTATGTCATTTTTCTTTGTCTCCTAACTTTGGTCTTATGTGTTTTGCCCAGGAGTGCAAAAAATTAAGTGTGGGGAGATTTGATGATCACATATTTTATACATTAATAAACCCTCATTTTTAGTCATTTACACTCTCTATGTACTTAATTGATTAAGCCTAGTTATGTTTTGTAAGTTTGGACTCAAATTAGACTTAATTGATTTTTTCAGCACTATTTTGGTCTTACGTTGTTTCTGTATTTCGGCCATATCTTGAGTTCTAAATGTGTGATAATTATGAATTTTACCTTGTAGGAAAGATAAGAGAGAGCTCTACAATGAGAGCTCAAAGTCTCAATCAGACATCTAGTAGAGCTAATTGGGCTTGGAAGACAGAACACGACTTTTGTGTCTGAAACCTGAATAATGTACAGTAATCAGAGCATAACTCGGGCTGCAAGAATTATCTTGGGCTGAAATTTGGACGTTTGAAAGTTAAGACCCAGATCTAAAACTTTCATGTTGAACACAAAACTTGATTCGGGCTCCTTGATGGTGATGTTGGGTCTGAAAGTCAAAACAGAGGTGCTGAAACTGGGCCTGAACAGTTTGTAGTAATTGGGTCATATCTTGGGCTGTAGGACGAATTTTTGGGTGATTCAAGAGCCATTGGAAAGCTTAGACAATTTCCTAGAACTTTCATGAAGACCACTTGGCTCGAAAATGACGGAATCAATGACTTAAGCAATGAATGATTTTAGAGACAAGAAATCTCAATGATTTTTCACTCTTATCCTCACCATTTGACATTTTCCACTCATTCATCCACTCATCCACCTACCCCTAATCAGCCCCTTTGTCATTTTGTATCCTTAGTCCTCTATAAAAGGCACCATTGGCTGACCATTTGGGGCACTTGGTGTTAGGCTTAGTTTTTACAAGTTGTGGTTATGCTTGTTTATTGTTTTCCTTTGTTGTAATTTTCTCTTATTCTAAATTGAAGCTATGTTCATCTTTCTCTTCTTCTCTCTTTCTCTCTTCTTATCTATGAGTAACTAAATCTTCATCTTACTTGGGTAAAAGAGTGAAGCTCTTGGTAATGAAATAAGGTTAGATTATTTTATTTCTTGTGCTTAAATGATATATTATCAATCGGAAATTATATGTGTTGTATTTTGTTTTTAATTAATTTAGAAACCTTCTTTGTATAATGGAGATCTTGATTTATTGTAGACAATAGGATTGGCACAGTGAATGCTTGAACTCATTTACAAATGTTGGTAGATAATTAAAGGAATCTTAATATGATTGCATATATAATTGAACTTTGAATGTTATATTTTTCAATTGGAACCTCCGTTGTGTGTGGATTTCAATTGAGTTATAAAGAGAAATAATCTTACTTTTAATTTATTACCAAGAGTGGATCTCCTAACCCAAGCAAGCCCTTAAATTCATTTGTGAACATCTTTTATCACTTTTAGTGTTGTGACAAATCCTCTTCTTACCTCAATTAATTTTTCTTCATCAATTCCCTGTAGATCGACCTCGGACTCCTGAGAAATTTATTACTTGAGACAATCTACACTTGGGTTTGCATCTTTAAATCCCGCAGTCACATGATGAGCAAGAAAAGGATATAGATTGATAAGTCTAAATTTTGTAGTCTTAAACCAGATAAATTATGGTGATATACTAGTGTTTATTAGTGAATTTTAGATGGATTCGTACCATTGTATTCAATTTTTGCAAATTGAAAGGGATTTATCACATTTGGGGTGAAAGCAGGTGAATACACTACATTTTCAAAGCAAAAGAATATCATTTTGACTTAGACAGAGCCCTGTGTCAACTCAAAAATGATTCCTGAGTTAGACACAACCCTGTCTAACTTGGGAAGTGTCTTTAACTTGGAGACATGACTGTGTCTCCCCACTGATGCTGAAGTTACGAATTTTGTTGGTCACACAACCGTGTTGAGCCTAGACACGACCGTATGAAGTCTTCTGCGTGTAAAAATGTATAATTTTGCCCTTACTAATATAAATAGTAGTGGATCCCTAAACTTGAGAAGACCTTTTACGACAACAGATTTTTGGGGAGAAAAATCATAAGAGAAGACAGCCAGGAATCTCTAGAAGACAACCACGAAGAGAGGATGTAATTCTTGAAGGCTTGAAGATCACAATCTCCATTAAAGGGGTTTTGATTTCTCTTCTTTCTAGTTTTTTCCCTTTCTTTAGGGTTTTCTTTCCATGGATTTGTATTATGATTTGGGTTTATTATTGAACATGAATAGCTAATCCCATAGCTAGGGCTATGGGGAATCTTGTTTCCTAATTAATTGGTTTTGAACTTAAATTTAATTTAGGCAATTTCATTGGGTTTATTATATTGATTAAATTCTTGCCAATACTTGATCAATTTTTTGCTTTAATTCATTGTTTAAACGGTGGCCATCTGCAACCAATGAGTGGATTTATATAATAAACCTAGGATTAGGTTGGTGAATCACCAAACATCAATTTGTTCTACTAATTGAATTGACAATTAAGTTAGTTCATATCTTGAATTGAGATTTAATGCATTCCTAGATAATTCAACTAAATGACTAAATAGGTGATTAATTAGGAATATAATATTGTTTATTCATGACCATTGGGACTCATTAACAATTAAGTGAATTTGGCAAGAGAATTACTTTATATTATAAATGAGTGAAAATCTGGTTAATTTGGCAAGAGAATATAATGTTGTTTGATTTTATATTGAATTTCTCTTTATACCTTCGATTGTTTAAATAACTAAGGGTTTAGCGAATCTAGTAATTTCCCTTTATTCCTCGTGAGATCGACAATTGGGACTCAAGTCTTATACTACTATAAGATAGAGTGCACTTGCTCTTAGTGTATTTTACGCGTATCAAGTTTTTAGCATCGTTGCTAGGGAATAAGTTTGGTAATATTAGAGGCAAAAAACTCCAGTTAATTTAGACGAACTTTTATTTTATTTTTATTTTTTTAAATTCATGTGTCACTTCATCTCCTTGCTTTTATTTCTTGTTTATGCTTACTCGTTCTCAATCTCCTAATCTACAATTTGATCTAGAAATTGAGAAAACAACTCGCAGGTTAAGGAAGCAATCTCATACTGAAATTGTGGCTGAAGAAACTATGAGGAGAATGGAGAGACAAATAGTTGATGGAACTAATGAAGAGCAAGCTACCCAAGCGAAGCAGACAATGCTCAAACATTCCATGCCCACGATTGGAGGATACGAAGGGAGTATTACAAGACTAGTCGTGGCGACTAACAACTTTAAGATCAAACCAACATTGATCTCCATGATTCAAACTTCTGTTCAATTTGGCGGATTGCCTTCGGATGATCCAAATCAACACCTGACCAAGTTCTTACAATTGTGTGACACCATTAAGTATAATGGGGTGATAGATGATGCAATTTGATTACGACTCTTTCCTTTCTCTCTTAGGGACAGAGCTAATTAATGGTTAACATCACTACCAAGGGGTTCCATCACAACATGGGATCAGTTGACGCAACAATTTTTAGCAAAGTATTTTCCTTCTTTTAAATCTACTAAGTTAAGGAATGATATTTCTACTTTTGTGCAGTTTGATATGGATACTCTCTAGGAAGCTTGGGAATGTTTTCAAGAGTTGGTGAGGAGATGTTCACATCACAGATTCCCCGTATGGAAGCAGGTACAAACTTTTTACAATGGTTTGTTTCCTGCCAACCGTCCACTCATTGATGCTGCAACGGGAGGTACAATTTAGAGGAAAACAGTGACTGAAATCCAAGGACTGATTAAAAAGATGGCGCTTAATAGTTATCAATGGCAAAATGAGCGTCAGGTGACTACAAAAAGGTCAGTGTGCATGTTGTTGACTCATCTTTTGCCATTCTGAGTCAATTGGAAGCATTGACAAAAAAAGTTAAGACTTTGATGATAGCAAATAGTGCAGTCCCACCAATCATATGTGAAGCATGTGGCGAACAGGGATATAAAAGTTTAAACTATCAAGTTAGTAATGCCTTTGCCCCCGAGCCCGAAGGACCAAATTTTGTTGGAAAATTCAACCAGCCGTAGTACAGTCCACATTCTAATACGTACAATCCTAGTTGGAGGGACCACCCTAATTTCAAATGGGCAAATTAACAAGGCAATCAATAGAGCCATCAAAGAGCTCCGCAACTACCCCCAGGTTTCCAAGCACCTGAAAAGAATCCAAGTTTTAAAAATTTTGTAATGAAATACATTTAGAATTCATAGGCCCGAATTAAGTGCATGGAAACTCAGATTAATCAGTTGGCTACCTTGATGTTAGAAAGGGCACTGGGTGTAACAACCTAGTACGATTATCGTAAAATAAACAAAATATTTAAGAATAATACGTATTAAGCATGTCACTTTCTAAAAATACATATAAATAAAATCCATAATAACCTTTATAGTCATTATAGAAAGCCTCAAATGATAAAAAGATCATATATATATATACATCACTAGCTAACAAGTCATATTGTATACATAAACTTTTACATACAACAAAAAATGTACTAATATACAAATTGGTTCAACAAGAAGTGAACTGCTAGACTAAGTTTTCTGTTTCTTCTTTTCCTTGCCCTTTCCTTTTGGAGGGTCTTCACCTAGATTTATATGGAGTACACAGGGGTGAGAAATCATAATTTCTAAATACTAGCATACGAAGACCAACAGTTAATCATTTATAACAAATATTGAACTGAACTCATTAATATTCTAAATAATATAGTATCTAAAAATCAATAACATCAAAAGATCGCCCATACAATCCTAAGATACTATCAATAACAACAAACCAATACAACTGTCAATCATGCAATGCATTATGTTATGAGGAATGATTATGCTCAAACAAAGTTCTAATAGAATGATTATGCAATGTTAATGCAGGTTTTAAGATTTGAAAACACAAGCTACTTATTTATTTCCCAAAAACCTTCGTTCATTGTATTTGTCGCAGTAGGTTAGGCAAAAGAGCCATCACACTACCTAGTAATAAGTGGATTCCTTCCTCTCACAATATAAAGAATACTACTACCACCCCCATACCGGTAACCCTGACCATGCAAGCATAAATTCAAGGAGAATTTAGATCTAGCACCTTGTTCTCAGGCCATATGGTTGTGTACACCATCTTAGGTTACAATACATAGGAAACAAGACATAGCAAGTTTGAAAAGAAGATATACAACGTATTTTACAAATACATTTAATCATCGTTAGGTCTTTCCAATCCAAGCCATTAAGGAAAACTAGCAAACTATCTAACCAAGCTCACTTATCACATAAGATGCAAGGTCACGTTTCTATCTTTCCTATTACTCAACCTCGTCAAAACAAGAGAGTATTTGTCACACACATGCATATTATCCTAACTTCACTCAAAAAAAGGAATTTCATGCAATTGGATAAATGAAACAAAACTCACTCTAACACTTAGAGGAGCCAAACACTCATCCTTACACTATCCTAACTCAACTTTGCCAACAAAGGAGTTATAAGTGCATGAAAGGTTAAAAAGTATCTTAAATACTTTCTTTGAACTCTGGGCATTGATTACATGGCTTTTACAAGCTCTAACCTAAGCCAAAGAACCAAAAAATATGTTTACCACATGTCCATAATCGGTTAGCCTTCCTTGGTAATCGGTTATGACATGGCAAAACCATATTTTGAGAAAAGCATAATCAGTTATGCTCCATGAGTAACTGATTAGAGGCTATTCATAAGACATACGTGAGGAACACTCTACTATCCCACCTCTCTATCAAACTAAATAATCAACTAAGGAACACTCCTAATCGGTTATGGGCTTCAAATTGAGTTCCACAAAGGCTAGATAATCGGTTATACTCTAAAACATAATCGGTTATTCTAGGCATAGCAGCACCAGAAAATAGAGTTTCCACGTGAAACTCTTAACTCACACACATATACACTTATGAAGGACTTCCCACACCACAAGTGTGATAAAAAAAAAAAAACTTCAAGAGTCCCATGAACACAACCAAGTCATCAACAAACCTTGATTCATATTCATTTAATTCAAACCATGAAAACAACTTCCAACCACCCATGAAAACCCCTTGTAACGAGAGATGGAAATGAAAAGATGAAGTTGAAGATCAAAGACCCCTATCTTTAGCTCAACAAGTTGCTATAGTGATGGAGATGATGATGGAAATGATCACAAATCTTCAAGTTTTCCTTTCCCCTTAGCTTTTCTTTTCTTCCCTTATTTTTTTCTCTTTTCGCTTCCTTGTCTATTTGTTCTATTTTCAACCATAGAGAGTGAATGAGAAATAAGAATGATGGCTTGAAATATCATATAAAGAGTCAAGAAAGAGGGTTGGAAACCGTGGATGGCTTATAGCCATTAATCATCCCACTGATAATTCTCGATCTGCTAAAAACACTCAACTTTAGCTAAATCAAGTTTTTCAAGTTCCAATAACTTTCAAATAAATCATAAGATTCATAAAAAATATTGTTGCACCAAAACCATCATTTTCCATACCTGTGACTAGTCTTTCTGGCTTTAAATAGACAACCAATATTGTGGTGTCCCGGGGCAGATGAGGGCGGGGAGTGGACGCCGGTGCGAATTGAAGCATGTACAATGGGCGGCTCCTGGCATGCTTCTAGGCGAAGGGTCCCATGAATGAACTGAATACGCATCGGAATGAGAGGGATTCAGAGACTGTGCAGGTATGGGACTTCATAGTTGAGGATGGCTTAAAGGAATTGATTAGGCGTAACCATATCAACAAGTTGCAACTTCTTTTCGGGAGCCTAGAACATAAGAACTCCATTGTTAAGCGTGCTTGACCTGGAGCAATTATGGGATGGGTGACCTCCTGAGAAGTTTCCTAGGATACGTGTGAGTGAGGACAAAATACGCTGAAAAGACCTGTGTTGGTTTGTGGAGACACTCGTCAATCCTACAGGCAGTCCCGGGATGTTACAAATGGTATCAGAGATGGGACCTCTCCCAGTATAGTGTGGTTCGGGGACGAACCAGGCGGAAGCTGGTGGGCATGTGGTGTCCCGGGGCAGATGAGGGCAGGGAGTGGACGCCGGTGCGAGTTGAAGCATGTACAATGGGCGGCTCCTGGCATGCTTCTAGGCGAAGGGTCCCATGAATGAACTGAATACGCATCGGAATGAGAGGGATTCAGAGACTGTGCAGGTATGGAACTGCATAGTTGAGGATGGCTTAAAGGAATTGATTAGGCGTAACCATATCAACAAGTTGCAACTTCTTTTCGGGAGCCTAGAACATAAGAACTCCATTGTTAAGCATGCTTGACCTAGAGCAATTATGGGATGGGTGACCTCCTGGGAAGTTTCCTAGGATGCGTGTGAGTGAGGACAAAATACGCTGAAAAGACCTGTGTTGGTTTGTGGAGACACTCGTCAATCCTACAGGCAGTCCCGGGATGTTACAAATGGTATCAGAGACGGGACCTCTCCCAGTATGGTGTGGTTCGGGGATGAACCAGGCGGAAGCTGGTGGGCATGTGGTGTCCCGGGGCAGATGAGGGCGGGGAGTGGATGCCGGTGCGAATTGAAGCATGTACAATGGGCGGCTCCTGGCATGCTTCTAGGCGAAAGGTCCCATGAATGAACTGAATACGCATCGGAATGAGAAGGATTCAGAGACTGTGCAGGTATGGGACTGCATAGTTGAGGATGGCTTAAAGGAATTGGTTAGGCGTAACCATATCAACAAGTTGCAACTTCTTTTCGGGAGCCTAGAACATAAGAACTCCATTGTTAAGCGTGCTTGACCTGGAGCAATTATGGGATGGGTGACCTCCTGGGAAGTTTCCTAGGATGCGTGTGAGTGAGGACAAAATACACTGAAAAGACCTGTGTTGGTTTGTGGAGACACTCGTTAATCCTACAGGCAGTCCCGGGATGTTACAAATATGCCTAAAAATACCAAACTGACTCTGAAAATTCTCAAACTTTAACCACATCACAAAATACATATTTGTGACTTAGAAATAAATTATTCACATCTATTTCCATTATCTAAGCCATTTATGCTAATATCTAGGTCATTTTAAGCTATTTTTCACTTTTTGCCTTGTAACAAAATACCTAAACTAACTCAGATTATCACAAAATTAAACAAACATGTTAGTATTAAGCTACCTTTGTAACTAATTACAAGTCTAACATGTTAAAGAGGATGTTACTTTTCTCCTCCTACTTAAAATTTTACCCCCAAAATTGCTTACCTCATATAAATAACTATGGGTAGTCTTGCTACATGTGAAACTCTAACTCCCAAGTCACCTCCTCGAAACTAGCACTATCTCAAAGCACCTTCACTAGAGGAATCCGCTTAACTTTAAGGTCTTTGACTCCTCTGTCCATGATCCTTATCGATCACATATCATAAGACAAATCCTCTCTTAACTGCACAGATTCATTTCTCAAAACATATGAAGGATTTAGATTGTACTTCATAAGCTGTGACACATAGAAGACATCATGAAGGTTAGACAGAGCTGGGTGGAAGGGCAATTTGGTAAGCTACGAGTCCAATTCTTGTTAGGATCTGCTAGGGACCAATGAAACAAGGGTTCAACTTCCGTGTTCTCAATGCTCTACCAATCCCAGTTGTAAGAGTGACTCTCAAGAATACATGATCTCCCTCACCGAACTCTAGAGGTCTTCTCATCTTATCAGCATAACTTTTCTGCCTACTATGAGCCCTAACCAATCTAGCCTGAATCATTTTAATCTGATCTGTGGTCTACTGCACTAACTCAGGACCTAGAATAGTTCCCTCTCCAACCTCATACCAACACAAAGGGGACCTACACTTTCTACCATAAAGTGCTTCATACGGTACCATACCTATGCTAGCATGAAAATTGTTATTGTAGGCAAACTCCACTAAAGGTAAGAACTTATCCCAACTCCCTTTCTGCTCTAACACACATGATCTTAGCATATCCTCTAGGGTTTGAATAGTCCTTTCCGATTAACCAACAGTCTGTGGATGGTATGCTGTGCTCAAACTAAGCTTTGTCCCAAAAGCTTTCTGTAAGGCTCCCCAAAATCTAGATGTGAATCTAAGGTCTCTATCAGAAACTATAGAAAGGGGAATACTATGCAACTCAACTTTCTCTAAAGGTATAACTGAGCTAATCTATTCAAGGAGTAGTTAACCTTATAAGGTATAAAATGGGCAGATTCGGTTAATCTATCCACTACAACCCATATAACATCAAAACCTAATTGAGTCCTAGGCAGGGATTTCCTACTCAGTGCATCAGCCACCACATTGGCTTTTCCCATATGATACTTTAATTCAAAATCGTAGTCTTTCAAAAACTCTATCCATCTCTGTTGCCTCATGTTCAGCTCCTTTTGATCAAATAAATACTTCAAACTTTTATGATCACTGAACACCTCAAATTGAACTCCATACAAGTAATGTCTCCAAGTTTTCAAGGCAAACACTACTACAGCTAACTCCAGATCATGAGTAGGGTAGTTCTCCTCATGAGGTCTCAACTGCCTTAATGCATAAGTAACAACTCTCCTATGTTGCATCAAAACACAACCCAAACCCATCTTTGAAGCATCACAATACACCTCAAAGTTCTCCAAAGGATTCAAAATTACTAACACCAATATAAAAGTCAACCTCACCTTTAGCTCTTGGAAACTATCCTCACTATCCAGAGTCCAATCAAAAGAACTACCTTTCCAAGTTAACCTAGTCAAGGGTAGTGCTAGCTGAGAAACCCCTTTATGAACCTTCTATAGTACCCCGCTAGGCCTATGAAGCTTCTGATCTCTGTCACAGTGGTGGGCCTCTCCCACTATAACATTGCATCAATCTTGCTTGGGTCCACAGAAATCCCTCCTTGAGATATAATATGTCCCAAAAACTGAACTTGTGAAAGCCAAAACTCATACTTCGATAGTTTGGCAAATAACTTATTCTCCTTAAGCATTTCCAACACTATCCTCAGATGTTGCTCATGCTCCTCCATCGTCTTAAAATAGATTAACATATCATCAATAAACACCATAACAAACTAATCTAGGGAGGGTCTAAAGATCCTATTCATGTAATTCATGAACACTGCCGGAGCATAAGTCAACCTGATAACTGCGGAGTTTACCAAATTTAAATCAATTTATAACCGAATTACAAAAACTATTTGCAGCATAAGGTAACACCGAGTTGAGCCCGTAGATCACTCTAATTGTGAAGTTAGATTAAGAGGTTAATAAACAGGGGGAAAAGAGTTTGTGAAATTAACAACAAAAATAGAAAGCAATTAAAGAAGAGAAAATAGAATTAAGAAGCAACCAATCCAAGAGAATTGTCCAAACTTGATTTTAATCCATCCTTGATTACTAAAGATGGAATCAACTATCAACCAAACCCTTGGTCTTAGATCACATCAAGACGCCTCTCAATGATCCATGAATCTTTTACTAGAAATGCTTCCAGAATTCAATTAATTGAGGTTAAACAAATTAAGCATCCATCCAAAACCCAGATTAACTTAAAAACCAAGATCTAACCAAGCTAAACATTTCATCAAACACCTTTGATGCATTGTTAAACCTCTGAATTCATCTCTTGGAACATGATAATTATGCTATTAACATATGCAAATCTCAATCAAATTAAGCATTAAATCAGAATTTAAACAAGAAAAGAAGAATAAGAAGAGAAATTTGATTAATAGATGAATGTATAGCAATTAAAACAAAATCTCAAGATTAAGCATCAAGAATGTCAATCCCTTGGATTGATTAAAGTCTCTACCCCTCCATGAATGGGAGGGGAGAATCAGAAAAAGAAGAGAAAAACTAGAGAGAAGGGAGAGAAGAAAGATCTAGAGAGAAGATGAGAAGAGTGTGGAATAAGAGGTGAGAAGTGTGTGCAAAAATGAGGTGCCTCAGTTTTCTGCCTTCCGACCGCCAAAACCACTCCCTATTTTGGGTTCACATAATTAAAAACTCATTAATTACAAAGTTAGGTCCATTATGAGCAATTGGGCCCAAGCCCCATGCAATTTGAAGTTCTACAACTCAAGTTATGATCAAAACAATATCAAAGGGTTTCTGAATTCAAATTCTGACTTCTAGGCCCAATTAGGTCGACTAGACATTTGATTGAGACTTTGAGCTCTTCATCAAAGTTGTAGAGCTTCTTCTTAGCTTTTCTACAAGGTAAAATTCATAATTAACAAATATTTAGAACTCAAGTTATGACCGAAATACAGAAACATTGTCAAGACTCATTAATGTTGGAAAAAATCAATTAGGCCCAATTTGAGCCTAAACTCACAAAACATGACCAAACTCAATCAATTAAGAATATGAAGAGTGTAAATGACTAAACATGAGGGTTTATTAATATATAAAATATGTGATTATCAAATTCTCTCACACTTAGCTTTTTGCACTCTTGGGCAAAACACAAAAGACCAAAACAAAGGTACAAGGGATCAATAAAGAAACTCAAATTCCAATGACAGTCAAGAATGCAAAAGTTTACAAGTAAGAAGAACAAGAAAAGGTTCAAGGGAACATAACACTTATGAGTTAACATTTATTCACATCTCAAACTAACAAGCAAGGTAGCTTCAAATTGAAAAACATGAATAAAAAATAATAGATCCTCATAAGATGCACTCTCAATCCCTCAAGTGTTTATAAAGTAAGCATTTCACTCAATTCAACCTATGAAAATTTGCACTACTATAAGTTTGCTTATCTTCTACTTCTCCACTACTAAACACATGCACACATAAATCAAGAGGACTTTATTCAAGGTTGTAATGGGGTCAAGGTAAGGAAAGGAAACAATATGGATATGACAAGCTAAACACCCAAGAGAATAAAAGAGCATTGGGGAGGAACACAAATGACAAGTAACAAGCATGAAATTTTACCCCTCCAAAATCCATATAATGCACATCTCTTTACATATTCCTTCTCTTCTCTTATTTATTTATTTATTTATTTCTTTTTTTTTCCTTTCACAACCTTTCTTGCATTTATTCTTTTTCTTTTTTTTCATTTTTTTTTCACTAATCACTAACCACCTTGTATATTACACATCAATTTGCACAACCCCCATACTTGAACTATTAATTGCCCACAACAAGCAAAAAAGCTCCTCCAATGAAAATGAACTAATGCTCTCCCATTCCTTAATGTAAGGTAACATGGTTTTTCACATAAGGCATATAATGAGCTAAGACAAAGAATAGGCAAATAGGCTCAAAGGGGTTAATCAAAGGGAAATAATGCAAGGTTGGCTATTTGGCCCAAGTAGTTAATCAAGAAAGAATACCTCAATCATGTTTATGCATGCAAGTGAAATGTAGCCTAAAAAAGAATCAAAGCAAGTTCTAGAGTGATAAATTTACATGAGTGAAAATCATAGAAGAAAGAAGAGAATGGTGCAATGTTAAATCCACCAATAGGCTCAAAATCTCACAAGGTAATGCATCCATCAAACTCAATCCACCAATTCAAACATCCACCACCAAGCATGTCAAATTAAAGAGAGAAGAAAATTCATTCAATCATGCTATGGAACCTTGAATTTTAATTGCCTCAAACTCTTAAACTTCACAAACTTCAAAACATCATTGGAAACAAAAACACATTTTAATTTTTGTAACACCCTCCATAGGGCATCACATTTCCGACTACAAGCTCATAATCTGAAAATGAATTCATAAAAGGTTTGAGTTATAAAACATTGGTTTTAAAATTTCTTTTCGCGGAAACATAAACTTACTAAAATTTATAGGTAATACTGAAAAATATATTTAAACTGATTAATATATATTATTGATACCACATAATATTTAACAATTATTTAGGAAATATAACACTTACAGACTCAATTTTAAACAGTAGCAAATCCCATGATGGGTCCTACTTAATAGCACGATAAAACACTATCGATAAAACTTAACATACTTATTCCGTCTTGTATTCATCTTGACGCGTCATGTATCTGTTCCTCCTCAAATCTGTACACCATCAAATTTGGGATGGCCAAAGACAATCTCCAGTCTTCAAAAAGAATCGTGTTCTTGTCGGGTATCGTCGATGCGTTGCAACGGACTTTGTCGCCACGTGGCACAGGGTACTTGCCACTGCCCACTGGATCGACCGCCGTGCCTTGACGCCCCCAAGATCCTTCATAGATCTCACTTTTCAATTCTCATTCTCTCTTCGACCATAAAAGCCATAATAGCTATCAGTTATATTTCATTCAATACATGAATACTTCAATGCAATTCTGTTCAATGCACGAATATCTCAATGCATGTCTCAATTTCATCATATGCCTTATTGTACATCTCAATTTTTTTACAGTATCTTTACTGTATTTTGAAATTGTGTATCATTTTTAACGCGTTTCACAATTGCGTAACACTTTTTGTCACGTTTTCAATTCTCATAACCATTTTCTAACATTTTCTCAATCGCGTAAAAATATTTACACGTTTTCCAAATCGCGTAGCTATTTTCCATCGTTTTCTCAATCACGTAAAATATTTCATCATTTTTCAATCACTTAGCGATTTTTCAACAATATTTCAATCGTGTAAAAATATTTAAATGCTTTCCAAATCGCATAGAAATATTTAAACATTTTTCAAATCGCGTAGTGATTTTTCATCGTTTTTGCAATCGCATAGCTTAAAAATCACGTTTTTAAGTTACATAAAACATTCTTCACCAGTTTACAACCACGTAAAATATTCCTCAATATTCCATACATCATTTTTGACTTTCCCAAAAATCAATGTCATTTCCAACATCATTTTCCACATTTTCTCCTTTAAGAAATCCTTTCCGCAACAGATTCCACAAATTCACCATTTCATTGAATTAAATCAATATTTCTCACTTAAAATTTCCTAATGCACTCCAAAACCCAAAGAATGAGTTATACGTTAGTAAATTTTAAGTCACCAATGTATTCTTTATAATTCTAAATAAATTCTAAAAATTAATCCTCTTTAAAATAAATTGAGGTTCAAACACTTTCAACCTCTCTTTTCCACTCATATACAAAAATTACATTTTCAAGTGACAATTCACTTTGTTTCCATTTCTTTCATCCTTGTACGAAATCAATTACATTTCCACTTTGAAATCATTTTGTTTCATAAAACCAAGGCATTACAAGCCTTCAAAACCGTGATACATGGCCATTTGAAACCATCATATATTTTTCCTTCTAAATCAACTAAGTTCCATTCATGTTTTTACACAAACAAAACCATTAAATTCCTCCAAAAACCGTGAGACTCTTGGTCATTGAAACCAATTCATTTTTTTTTCTTTTTCCTTTCCTTTCTAATCATTTAATTTTTCAATTCATGAAAATCTTAATTCACCAATACTTGGCATGTTAGCCAAAAATCATAAATAGCTTCATCATAAAATCTTTGTTCATTTTCATGTCCACTTTCTTTGCAAATCCTTTAAAATCACCAACTTATTACTCTTTTATCTAAAACTCAAAATTAGTAAAATACTTAGAATCTTTTGCTCCCAAAAATTAATTTGAGGCCGTGATGCCTCTATGGTTCTTTGGAACCAAAAATCATTTTCCTTTCCAATAATTTTTATGGCATACATAACATATAATCAACATATGATATTTCAAGCATACCATAAAAACAATAAAAATCATACCAAGCATGTAAGCACAAATAAATCATGCAAAGCACATCAAGCATAAGCAAATAATCAAAACACATAAACATTCACAAATAATTACATCACCATGGATATGAATCCTCACATGGATTCACCATCCATCAAATACAAAATTCATCTCTCACCACCATACTTGGTTGGTGAGATGGATCTCCCTCTTACCTCTTGAAGAACCTCAAAAGCTCCTTGCTTTGCTTCTTTTTGCAAGTCCTTCACCACCAAGGGCTTCTCAAACATAAAACAAAACACAAATTTATTAGCATATTAAGCTTGAACAAGGAGAACCATGGATCAAACATGGCTTAGAACATGAAAAAGAGATAAGAAGTGAAGTTTCCTTACACTTCACCTTAAAAACCCTAGAACTTTGCTCTTGAAGAAAGTCCTTGAAGATGATGGATTTAGAACTTGGCCTAAACTACAAAGTGTCTTAGATTGAGGTATAGATTCAAGAAGTAAGGTTGTTTAAAATTTTTGAAGAGTGATGGTGGGTTCTTGGCCTCTTGGCCGAAACTAGCTTGAAGAGAAAATGGAGAGAAATGCTTGATGTGCTTAGCTTTTTGGAATGTTCAAGAATGATCAAAAATAGCAATAATGGTGTCTTGAAACCTTGCTATTGCCTTAAACCATCACAAAACCATCCCTCCCCTCCTTGTACACTCAAAGAGTGACCAATCTCACTAGCCACCATTTTGGGCATTGTTAGCCATTGATTAGATCAATGGTTAGGATTAATGTAGCTTCTAATTATAACCTCTAGATGCAAGACTAAATCTAGGCCATTAGATCTTTCCTCCTTGAAATCCTAGCCATTAGATGTATCTCCAAAATGAAAGGTCAAGATTAAATCTTCATACTTTCCATCCAATGGTTATAAATAGTCCTAGCCATTTTATAAGACCAATTCTCCACCATTGATTAAATCAATGGTGGATATCCAAAGGCTTCAACATTAAGCTTGCTTCCTATTGGTCCGTCATAAAGTCATCATAACCACTAATGTTGACTAAGCAGTATAATATTTATTTTTATCTGCTATTACCCTTCGAACAATATTTTTACTGTATTTTTATCGCCTAATAATTAAATACAGTACAAAACATAGTAAAAGAAAATTTCAAAAACTGTTTCTGAATTCAGGTTTAGTAAGATCCCCCGTCTCCGTCTCAACAGTACAAAATTTTTTGGCTGCAGAAAAATTTTTACTTTTTCGGACTCACCTGGGCCCACATACAGCCCCTCTGGGCCCATAAACGGCCCATGGATAACATTAAAATAATTAGAGAAATATAAAAATTTCATAATCATCCACAAAATCATAAAAATTATAAAACTTACGAAAATCAAATCAAATTTCATAAAATAATTAAGACGTAACAGTAATAATTAAAATACGTAAGATTTTTCCCGGCCCGAAAATTATTATTTTCTTTACACGGAGTAAATCACACAAAATGATCAAATGTATTCACGGAATACTCAAAATAATTTTACAATACACAAAAATCACTAATCAGTAGAATTCTGTTAACTGTCAATATTACTGTAAATAGTTAGAAAATTTGGGGTGTTACAATTTTTCTAACAGCAGAAATGTAGCAAGATAGAAACAGTAAAAATAGCAAAATGCAGAAAAAATAGACAGCAGCATTATGCTAAAACCTCTCTCCCACACTTAAATTTTGCATTGCCCTCAATGTAAAACTCAAAAATCATTAGCAAATTAACAATATCATCAACAAATATGAGACAAGCAAAATAAAAGAGAAGGGAAAGAAACATCCTTATCAAGTGGGGAGACTTCCACCAGGGTCCCATTGCTTGAAGTGGAATGACCAACTTATGCTTAAAGCATCATGAGAGCATCCACTGGGGTCCCATTGACCTTCTTTAATTTTCTTGGCTTCACCACTAGAATGCAATATATTCACTTCATCAACTTCATTTTCCTTGTTTATGTTGGACCATAACCCAAAAACAAAATCCACTGCAGTAGTGACCGCTATCTGGTGCTCTTTTTCCTTCTCTGAAAATTCTTCAATGGCCTTTAACGCCATCTCCCCTTGTGTTTCTGAGTTTACAACTGCATCAAGAACATTGCTAATAGAACTATTTTGATCAGTTATTGCGTAAACAAAATCATCAGCTCGTAGGAATACAAAAATTTCAGCACAAATAACACA
This sequence comes from Ormosia emarginata, assembly GCA_029884605.1. NCBI lineage: Eukaryota > Viridiplantae > Streptophyta > Magnoliopsida > Fabales > Fabaceae > Ormosia > Ormosia emarginata. Next base: position 14,815,337 of record JAQQTP010000074.1, on the reverse strand, counting down.
TATCATATCACCATCACAATCAGTACATGAGTGGCAATGGATAGAATTATTAAAACCAATAAAATGAGGAAATTCATCACACAACTCATAAGAAGTTTCCTTAAATTCAACTAAATCAGCAAGTATATCAATATGAAAAACATAATGCTCCTCCATGGGATGTTTCATAGCATCAACAATGTTAAACTAAACAATAGAGTCTCCAAACTCCATGGATAGAGTTCCTGCTTGCACATCTATTTTGGTCCTTACTGTTTGAAGGAAATGCCTCCTTAAAATGAGTGGAGCCTTGCTGGATGGTGACTCCCCTTTCATCTCCATAATATAAAAATCTGCAAGAAAAATCACTTCCTCAACCTTAACCAACATATCTTCAATCAACCCGGCTAGATATGTATTGCTCATATTGGCTAATTGAATCACAACACTTGTGGCACGCAAAGGACCAAGTCCAAGAGAATTAAAAACCGACATAGGAATTACATTAATGGAAGCACCTAAGTCTAGCATGGCATGCTTAAATCTGTGATTTCCTATTATGTAAGGAATTAGTAAAAGTCTTATGATCCTTGCACTTCTGTGGCATAGACTAGATGAGGGCTGAAACATTCTACCCCATGTTGGTTCTCTCATTACCCTTCAGCCGCCTTTTTGTTTGTACATAGTTCCTTCAAGAACTTTGCATACTTCGGTATCTGCTTGATTGCATCCAAGAGTGGAATGTTGACTTCCACTTTCCTAAAAGTCTTAAGCAAAACTCTGTTTTTCTCTACTTCTACCATTTTTCTGGACTGTATGGCTCTTGGTGGAAAAGGAAGAGCAATAGTAGACTGTTGCTGCTCATCAACAACTGTTGACTTCTTCTTATCCTCAGATTTTTGGGCTGATGCATCAAAAACTGATTTCTCTACTAGCTGCTTACTGGCTAGTTGAGGTGCAGGTGATGCTTTTATAGATTTTTCAGACCTCAGCATAATGGCACTTATATTCCCCTTTGGATTAGGAATTGTTTGGGAAGGAAGTTGGCTCGACCCTTGACTTTTCAGCTCATTCACAGTGGTTGCCAACTACCCAATCTGAGTCTATAAATTCTGAATGGTGGCATTGACATTCTAGTGGAACTGAATGTTGTTTGTAGCCATTTGTTTCATCAAGTCCTCAAAGGAAGGCTCAAATTTTGTGGCTGCTAGACTTGGCTACTACTACATAGGTTGCTAGAATTACCTACTTGGTTGTTGGAATAGCTGTTGGTATTACAATGTTTCCTGCATAAGCTGCTGTAATGCTGCATTGCCATATCTCAGATTCGGATGGTCTCTCCAGCTAAGGTTGTATACATTGGAGAATGGATCATATCTCTATTGCTGCTGTTGGAATTGAGGTTTATTAGGAAAGACACTAGCTGCTGCAACAGAGTGAGCAGGAAAAACAATCCACCATCCTGAAGTGTGGGGCAAGCATTTGTAGGATGAGATGGATAAGAGCAAACTCCACACACTGTTGCAGCCATTTGCATAGGTGGTAGTTGTCCCATTGCTAACTATCTCACCAAAGAAGTCAATTAATCAAGTCTGTGTTCCATTCTTTGTTAGTCAACATGAGACAATTGAACCTCATTAACTCCTCTGGTCGAGGTAATGATTCGTATGCCAAATTGTTGAGTGTTTGCTGACATGTTTGCTATTAAATCTCTTGCTGCAATAGTGGCCTTATCTACTAAGGCTCATCTAGAGGTAGCACCCACCATGCTTCTGTCCATTGGCAGCAAGCCCTCGTAGAAATATTGAATCAAGAGCTGATCACTGATTTGGTGGTGGGAACAACTCGAGCATAACTTCTTGAATCTCTCCCAATATTCATGCAAGGTCTCTCTTGTCATTTGTCTTATGCCACATATGTCTTTTCTAATGGTGGCAGCTCTCGATCCAGGGAAGAATCTCTCCAAGAATAGCCTCTTCATGTCATTCCAATACATTACAAAACCTCATGAAAGGTAATATAGTGAGTCCTTGGCCACATTAGCAAAGGAGAAAAGAAATGCCCTTAGCTTGATGTGCTTCTCAGGGATCCCTTGTGGCTTCATGGTTGAATAGACCACATGGAACTCCTTAAGATACTTATGAGGGTCTTCACCGGCAAGACCATGAAACTTAGGCAACAAGTGTATCAATCTAGATTTTAACTCAAAATCAGCATTAAGATCAGGATAGTGAATGCAAAAAGTCTGGTATGTTACATTAGGAGCAACTAATTCCTTAAGAGTCCTATTCTGCATGTTATCACCCATAGGTGTAAAATTACTTAAGACCTCAGGTTTACTTTCAAATTCAAGATCAAAATCAAGTTCAGAAGAAATTTTTGCACTTAACCTATGAGCTCTAACCAACCTATGCGAGGTCTTATCAATCTCAAGATCAATATCAAGTAATTGGATAGCAGAAGACCTAGTCATGCATCATCCAAAGCACAAAAAGCACAAAATCAATAAACAAGCAAAATACACTGGACAACACCAGAAATATACTAAAATAAATCTAATTGACCTATCTAATGATTTTTTAAAAATCATAAGACCACCACAACATGAAAACTACACAAAAATGAAACCAAAAAATGCAATAAAAAATCTTACAAAATTGAAAAAGTGGTCTAAACGATTGAATTTTGGAAAACCAGGGGTGACCTCAAAGTGCACTATGAGCCTTGTTTATTAGGTTGTTTTCCTTCAACTGACCAAGTTTCCGCTCATTCTGGGCACATTTGTTGTCAAAACAAAATTTTGTAAAGTGACTAATTGCGGGATTTAAAGGATGCAAACCCAAGTGCAGGTCATCTCAAGTAATAAATTTCTCAGGAGTCCAAGGTCAATCCACAGGGAATTGATGAAGAAAAATTAATTGAGGAAAGAAAAAGATTTGTCACAACACCAAAAGTAATAAAAGATATTCACAAATGAATTTAAGAACTTGCTTGGGGTAGGAGATCCACTTTTAGTAATAAATTAAAGGCAAGATTATTTCTCTTTATAACTCAATTGAAATTCTCACACAACGGAGGTTCCAATCGAAAAATATAACATTCAAAGTTCAATTATATATGCAATCATATTATGATTCCTTTACTTATCTACCAACATTTGTAAATAAGTTCAAGCATTCACTATGTCAATCCTATTGTCTACAATAAATCAAGATCTCCATTATACAAAGAAGGTTTCTAAATTGATTGGAAATAAAATACAACACATATAATGTCCATTTGATAATATATCATTTAAGCACAAGAAATGGAATAATTTAACTTTATTTCATTACCAAGAGCTTCACTTTTTCACCCAAGCAAGATGAATATTTAGTTACTCATAGACAAGAAGAAAGAAAGTGAGAAGAAGAGAAAGATGAACATAACTTCAATTTAGAGCAAGAGAAAATTATAACAAAGGAAAATAATAAACAAGCATGACCATAACTTCTAAAAACTAAGCCAAACACCCAGAGCACCAAATGATCAGTCAATGGTACCTTTTATAGAGGATTAAGGATACAAAATGACAAGGGGACTGATTAAGAGTAGGTGGATGAGAGTGTGAATGAGTGGAAAATGCCAAATGGTGAGTGGAAAATTTTTTAGATTTTTTGTCTCTGAAATCATTCAGTGCTGATCTCATGGATGCCATCAGAATGAAACAATGTGGTCTCCATGAAAGTTGTAGAATTTTGTCTAAGCTTTCCAATGCCACAAAAATCATCCAAAAATTCGTCTTATAGCCCAAGATATGACCTAATTACTGCAGACTATTCTGGCCCTATTTTAACACCTCTGGACCCAATATCACCTCCAAGCTATCCGAATGAGCTCTTATGTTCTTCATGAAAGTTGTAGATATGGGTCTTAACTTTCAAGTATCCAAATTTCAGCCCAATAAAGTTCCTACAGCCCGAGTTATGCTCTGATTACTGCACACTGTTTAGGTTCCAATCACAAAACTCGTGTTCTGACTTCCAAGCCCAATTAGCTCCTATAGATATCCTTATTTTACCTAGAGCTCTCATGAAAGTTGTAGAACTCTCTCTTATCTTTCCTATAAGGTAAGATACATAATTATAAGACATCTAGAACTCAAGATATGGCGAAAATACAGAAATAATGTAAGACCCAAATAATGCTGGAAAAATCAATTAAGTGCAATTTGAGTCCAAACTTACAAAACATAACCAAACTCAATCAATTAAGTACATAGAGAGTGTAAACGACTAAAAATGAAGGTTTATTAATGTACAAAATATGTGATTATCAAATTCCCCCACACTTAGCTTTTTGCACTCCTAGGCAAAACACATAAGACCAAAACTAGGAAACAAAGAAAATCGACATAGACTCAAAAGCTAAAAACTCTAAAAGACTCGATGAAGCAAGAAGAGCAACCATAAATTCAAGGGATCAAAGCATTAATGAGGTAACATTTCTTCACATCTCAAACCAACAAGCAAGGAAACTTCAGTTGAAAAGAATGAATCAAGAATGATAGATCCTCACAGAATTCACTTTCAATCTCTCAAGTGTTTAAAAGGTAAGTATTTCACTCTATTCAACCCATGAACAATTGCACTACCATAAACTTGCTTATCTTCTACTTCTCCGCTACTCAAACCACATGCATACAAAAATCAAGAGGACTTTATTCAAGGTTGTAATGGGGTCATGGTAAAGGAGAAGAGATAATATGGATATGAGAAGGTAAATACCAAAAAGAATAAAAGGGCATTATGATATAGTTAGAGTGGAGAAAATGTTTGAGAACATTCATCATAAAGGACAATGACCAATATTTGACTAATGTTTTGTTCAAGATCAATCCCAAATTGATGTATTGAATTCATTGTTACGTCTAAACCTTCTCCTTTTCTTCCTGTTGTTTCCAAGCATCCGCCTTTATTCTAGACTCTGATAATCATTTGATTGCAACGGTGGTCAGCTGTTTCTTTCTTCTTCTTTTTTTTGATCATTTTGCACACACACCCCCACACTTATTTAAGAACAAGGCCAATGCTCTCTTATTCCCTAAGGTTGGGTAAAACATTTTTTTTCTCTTTTTTTTCTTTTTTTCTTTTGAAGGCACGTAATGAGCTAAAAACAAGGAATGGTCAAATAAACTCAAAGGGGTTACACAAGGGAAAATATACAAGGATGACTATTTGGTCAAAGTAGCTATTTCAAAATGCCTCAATCTTATTTATGTATGCATATGAAAATGTAGCCTAAAAAAGAATCAAAGCAAGTTCTAGAGTAATAATTCCATGAGTGAAAATCACACAAAAAAGAAGAGAATGGTACAGATATTCAATCCATTCATCAATAGGCTCAAAATCTCACAAGGCATATTTCTATCATTCTCAATCCACCATATCAACATTCATATCCAAGCTTGTGATTTTTAAGAAGAAAGACAATTTATGCTAAGATCCAAGAATCCATTTGCTACTTCTGCACAAAATAATTATCTCCTTAACTAAGATGCGTCTCAAGAGTAAACATACCTCCAAGGCAAAATTTACTCCTTACTTTGCCATCCTTAATTAGTTTTACTACGAATAGGTTTCTGATAGTCATATCACTAAACATACTTCTCAATTTAAATACGTCTTAGGAGTAAAATTACTCCTTACTTTACCATCCTTAATTGGTTTAGTGAGTCCATGACAATCGTATCATACTTCTCAAAATAAAATTTTTTTTTTGGTCAACTATCCTTCCCCCTGAACTAGATCACAACATTGTCCTCAATGTTAAAATATAGATGAGTAAAGGATAGAAGATATTACTTGTTGGAGAAATCTGACACAAATTTAAATAGAAACGAAGTACGATAAATAAAATAAAAAATAAAGGAAAGTTATAAATGAAGTGTCAAATCTGGCTTTCTTTTCATCCTGCTTCCCTCACTGCTTCTTGCTGACCAATTTATCTGAGCTATTGCTGGGTTAGGTTTATGAACAAAAGCTTCTAATTTATCAATCAACTCATCAATAGTGGAAGCAGAGATAAGAAGTTATCTTGCCAAAGGTGTGATAAATTTCTGTTCCACAGCATGGTCATGAAAAAGTAACAAAATATCAAAGAAATTATTTACATTCAACAAACCTATGGGTTTATGGTGGATGTTCAGTTGGGCCTAAGAGACAATTTAAAAAACTTCTTCCAAGGTACCAAAATTACCTGGTAAGGCAATGAATGCATCAGAGTTTTCAAGCATTATCTTCATTCGTTCATGCATTGATGATACCTTAAGTTCCTCCCCAATTGTCTTTCCAGTGAGGTTCTGTTGAGCTAAAGGTTCAGGAAGGACACCAAAAACCTGACTGCCTCCTATATATGTTGTAATTGATACAGCTCCCATTAACCCACGATAACCTCCCCAATATACAATATGAATTTTCCTCGCAGCAAGTGATCGAGCAAGAGTGTGTAACACCCCAAATTTCCTAACTATTTGACAGTAATTTTGACAGTTAATAGAATTCTACTGTTTAGTGATTTCTGTGTATTATAAAATTATTTTGAGTATTCCGTGAATACATTTGATCATTTTGTGTGATTTACTCCATGTCAGGAAAATAATAATTTTTGGGCCAGGGAAAATTTTATGTAATTTAATTATTACTGTTAAGTCTTAATTATTTTACGTAATCTGATTTGATATTAATGAATTTTATAATTTTTATGATTTTGTAGATGATTATGAAATTTTTATATTTCTTTGATTATTTTTGGACTGTTTGTAGGCCTAGAGGGGCTATACGTGGGCCCAGGTGGGCTCGGAAAAATGAAAATTTTTCTATAGCCAGAAAATTTTGTACTATTAAGACGGAGAAGGGGGATCTTACTAAACCTGAATCCGGAAACAGTTTTTAAAATTTTCTTTTACTGTATTTTGTACTGTATTTAATTATCAGGCGATAAAAATATAGTAAAAAAATATTATTCGTAGGATAATAGCAGATAAAAATAAATATTATACTACTTAGTCAACCTTGGTGGTTTGGAGATCCACCATTGATTTAATCAAGGGTGGAGATTTGGTCTTAAAAAGTGTTGGAGATCCACCATTGATTTAATCAAGGGTGGAGATTTGGTCTTGTAAAGTGACAAGGACCATTTATGACCATTGGATGTAAAGTTTGAGGAGTGATCTTGACCCTTCATTTTGGAGATACATCTAATAGCTAGGATTTCAAGGAGAAAGATCCAATGGCCTAGATTAAGTCTTCTAATCTAAAGGCTATACCTAGAATCTACCTTAATCCTAACCATTGAACTAATCAATGGTTAGGAATGCTTCAAATAATGGCTAGTGAGATTAGTCACTCAAGGAGAGTGCAAGAAGGGGGGGACGGTTTTGGTGGTTTAATAGCTTAGCCAAGTTTCAAGACACCAATTATTTCTCATATTGAACATTCCAAAGACAAAGCTCTTCTAAACTTTTCTCTCTATTTTCTCTCCATGCAAGTTTCGGCCATAGCACCTACAATCACCTTCCATTACTCTTTAATTTCAAACAACCATACTTCTTGAATCTATACCTCCTTCTAAGACACTTTGTAGTTTGGAGCAAGTTCTAAATCCTTCATCTTCAAGGACTTTCTTCAAGAGCAAAGTTCTAGGGTTCTTAAGGTGAAGTTATGGAAAACTTCATTTCTTATCTCTTTTTCATGTTCTAAGCCATGTTTGATCCATGGTTCCCCTAGTTTAAGCTTAATATGCTAATAAACTTGTGTTTTGTTTTGTATTTGAGAAGCTTTTGGTGGTGAAGGACTTGGAAAAAGAAGCAAAGCAAGGAGTTTTTTTGAGAGGTTCTTCAAGAGGTAAGAGGAAGATCCATCACACCAACCAGTTATGGTGGTGAGAGATGGTTTGTGTATTTTATGGATGGTGAATCCATGTGAGGATTCATATCCATGGTTATGTAATTATTTGTGGGTGTTTATGTGTTTATGTGGTTTATGTGCTTTGTATGGTTTATTTGTGTTTACATGCTTAGTATGATTTTTATTTGCTTTTATGGTATGCTTGAAATATAATATGTTGATTATATGTGATGTGTGCCATAAAAATTGTTGGAAAGAAAAATAATTTTTGGTTCCAAAAACCATGAGAATTTCGGCTAAGACACCTCAAAATACGTGTTCACAAATTAATATTTTCATGAATGGTAAAATTGGATGTTTAGAAAAGCAAGGAAAATGAACAAATGATTTGACTTCAAAGACCAAGTGTTTCACAGTTTTGATGAGGAATTTGTTTGTGTAAAACCATGAATGGAACTTAGATGATTTAGAAGGAAAAATATAAGAATGGTTTCAATGGCCATGTCCACGGTTTTGAAGGCTTGTAAATGCCTTGATTTTATGAAACAAAGTGATTTTCAAAGTGGAAATATAATTTGATTTAGTATAAGGATTTTGGAAAAGGAATCAGAGTGTTTTATCACTTGAGAAATAAAAATTTCGGTTATGAAAGGAAAATAGAGGTTGTAAGGGTTTGAACTTCAAATTATTTTGGAAGAGAATTGAATTTGAGAATTTATTTTGAAATGTTGATGATTTAAAATTTACTAACGTAAAACTCATCCTTTGGGTTTTGGAGCGCGTTAGGGAATTTTAAGTGAGAAACATTGATTTAATTCAATGAAATGGTGAATTTATGGAATAAATTGTGAAAAAGATTTTCTTGAGTAAAAAAATGTGGAAAATAATGTGAGAAGTCATATTATTTTGAGAAAGGTTGAAATGAAATTTTTGAAGGTTGAGAAATATTTTACGAAGTTGAAAAATAATGAAAAATGATTTACGTAACTTAAAAACGTGATTTTTAAGCTACGCAATTTGAAAAATGTTAAAATATTTCCACGCAATTTGGAAAGCGTTTAAATATTTTTACGTGATTGAAATATTGTTAGAAAATCACTACGTGATTGAAAAATGATGAAATATTTTTACGTGAGTGAGAAAACGATGGAAAATTGCTACGTGATTTGAAAACGTGACAGAAATATTGAGCAATTTTGAAAATGCGACAACGGTGCTGCATGACTATGAAAACGCGATAATATGATTTTACGACTGAATAAATAGTAGGATTACTGTTGGACTAGTGTATGGACATTGTATGAGAAAATGATGAATTTGCCTGTGATTGGCATTGGTGCATTTTACATACATAGACTAGTGTATGGACACTATATAAGAAAATAATGAATTTTGCCTGTGATTGGAATTGGTGCATTGAACACGCATTGAAAAGGTTCGATGGACTGGATATGGCTATTTGCCTAGGAGAGACGTACACCTCTTGAGTGGGTGCGAAATGCGTAGTGTAAGTCACTTGTTGACTTTGGGGGCATCGGGGTGCGGGTTGCCTACAATGGGCAGTTGGTAGCTCTTCTGTACCGTGGGTTAGACCGATGCAACGCACCGATGATCCTGGTCGAGACATTATTCTTAATCAAGATCTAGTAAAGACTGTCGTGTATATGCTAGATGTGCAAATACAAATGAGAATTGTGGCACGTGGTCTGAGGCATATTGGTACAGATAGATCTTTCGGATCAATCTCTCCGACTTGAGTTTTAGTTCCATGGAGTAGGAAATTGAGTCTATGTGCATATGCATAATTATTAAGTATTGGTTATGATAATTTAACTGTTGAATACTTGGATAATGTTAAGGGCATTATCATAAATATTGAATATTTATTTCTAATTGTGGAATATTGGATGATGATGATGATAAATAATGTTAATGGCATTATTATAATTATTGTTATTTTATACATTATGATGATGGCATAATTGTAATTATGGTATGATATATCTGTATGGTGTGCTGTTTGTGTTATCTTCATGCTACCATATTAGTATTGGCGTAGGTGATCTCACCTCTTTGTATATTATTTTGTATTGTACTTTATATTTTGGTAAAGATATTGAGCAAGACATAGAGCAAGAAGGTGCAAAAGAACAGGTTCTTGTTGAAGAGGCTAAATTTTGAGAAGATGGCGATGCCCAGTTTCCTAGGATATATGACATTGCAGTTTCATGGTGGACTGGAGGCTTGGCATGTTCACCTAGATAGAGGGTGTATTTTCTATATAGGAGACTTGAACATTTCCCTGAGTAGGCTTTATCAAGGGAGCCCTTATTTCATTGTAAATATTTATGTACAATTAGAATTTCCGTTGTCCATTAGGCAGTACTGGGGAGCTTACTACCGTACTCCTAGTGAGATTAGTATTGTGTCATCTGCGCGGACACTTGTCCATAAGACTTCGCATCAGATCGGATTCCTACCTGCTGAGGAATCTGAGGAGGACCCTACTGAGGGTTCTGCTGTCTAGTCATACTTGGGCAAGTATGCTAGTTTTAAATAATGTCAAATACTTTTAAGAACCTGGTCTGTATCTAAATAATTTTGATAGCACTTATGTAATGTATAATGATGTAAATTATTTGTGATGATGTGTATTATTTTTATTTTCTGCTAAGTTTATTTTATTGACACTAAGAAATTTTACAACTCGTATTTTTATTACAACATCACAATTAATGAACTTGGGGGTAATTCGGTAATAATAATGTTTAAGTGTGGCACCTTATGATGGGTGTTACATTAGTTGGTATCAGAGCCTAAGTTAGAGTCTTTTGGGTTTGTGATTAGGTCTGTCTTGTTTAAGTTGTGTGATTCTCTGTGACTAGTTTGTTTGTTTAAAGATTGACCTTACTTTCTTGTGTTGTCCAGTTTGGGTAGAGAAACGAAATGGCTGGACGAGGACGAGGACGAGGACATGTAAATACTCGAGTTGGAATGGAAAATATTGGCGACGATAATCAGAACATGGCTGCAACTGTATCAGCAATGCAATGGATGGCTGATGTCATTGTGCAGCAAAATCGAAGGGCAACTGAGGATGCTCACAGTTTGTCAGAATTCCATAGAAACAATCCACCAAAGTTTCGTGGAGAATTTGACCCAGAGAAAGTTGATCTGTGGATCAAAGAATTAGAGAAGATATTTGAAGCAATGAGTTGTACTGATGAGCAAAACTTACTTTTGCGACGTTTGTACTAGTAGGAGATGGAGAAAACTGGTAGGTATGACCCCGAAGATTGTTAGAAGCTGAGGGAAGAGTTGTGACATGGCAGCTCTTTAAGCAGATGTTTCTAGGGAAGTATTTCCCTGCTAGTGTTCGTCATGCTAAGGAGATGGAATTCCTTAGTCTGAGACAAGGGATGATGTCTGTCAGTGAATATGCGGCAAAATTCGAAAGCTTGTCTAAGTTTTCGAGGTATTTTCAGATGCACCCGGATGAGGATTGGAAATGTAGAAAATTTGAAGAAGGATTGAAGCTTGACATTAAGTGAGCTGTAGCAACTTTGGGAATTGAACAGTTTCCAGAATTGTTGGACAAGTGTCGTAAGATTGAGGAGATTGATCAGCAGCGTGCAGCGAGAAATAAGAATTTTGGACCTACAAGATTCCAAGGAGGAAAGGGTAGCGGAGGAAACCGCTTTCAGCAAAAACTATATACTAAACCGGCAGGAGGTCAGAACTGGCAGCAATCTGTTGGAGGAAGTTCTAGTGGCAGCAAGGCAAGTCAAGGTGGAACTTCTACAGTTGAATGTTTCAAGTGTGGGAAGGACCATCTGACCAAGGATTGTCAATATAAGGGAGTTATCTGTTATAGATGTGGAAAGCCTTGACATTTCTCCAGGGAATGTGATCAGTTGTTGAAGAAGGAACCCTCTGTGGGGAACGTCCATACTGCGAGGCCACAGGCGAGTGGTCGTGTATATACTATGAGCGGGGAGGAAGCCGCAAAATCAGAGGACTTGATTATGAAGGAGTGTGCCATTGAAGGTAATCCTTTAACCGTACTCTATGATTTGGAAGCAACACATTCTTTCATTACATGTGATTGTGTGGAGCGTTTGGGATTGACTGTGATTGCATTGCCATATGATTTGAGTGTTGCTACTCCTACCGATAAGCCTGTGATTACATCAAAAGTATGTTTGAATTGCCCTGTCTGTGTTAGGAATAAATTCTTTTATGTGGATTTGATATGTTTGCCTCTTTTCAAGATTAATGTAATTTTAGGAATGGATTGGTTGTCTTCTAACCATATCCTAATTGATTGTTCTACTAAGACACTAGTATTTCCTGAGGCTAAGGATCCTAGATTCCTAACGGTTACTTAAGTAGAAGCTTGCCTGAAGGAAGGAGATCATGGGTATCTATTGTTGTCTTCTTTAGAGGTTCAATGTGAAGATGTTTTAAAGGATATTTTCGTGGTCAACGAATTTCCTGAAGTGTTTCCTAAAGATATACCTGGACTACCGCCAGTAAAAGAAATTGAGTTTGCTATTGATTGAATACCTGGAGTTGGACCGATATCTATGGCGCCTTACCAGATGTCGCTAGTAGAGTTAGCAGAGCTTAAGAAACAGCTGGAGAATTTATTGGAAAAGCAATTCGTGAACCAAGTGTGTCACCATGGGGAGCTCCAGTATTGTTAGTAAAGAAGAAGGATGGAACTTCACGTCTATGTGTAGACTTCTGATAATTGAACAAGATTACGATTAAGAATAACTATTCACTACCAAGAATCGATGATCTGATGGATCAATTGCGAGGAACCACAATATTTTCCAAGATTGATTTACGTTTTGGTTATCACCAGATTCGTGTGAAAGTAGAAGATATTCCCAAGACTGTGTTTCGGACGAGATATGGGCATTATGAATATCTAGTGATGCGGTGTGATGAATGCACCTGCCATATTCATGGACTTCATGAACAGAATTTTTCATTCGTACATAGATAAGTTTGTTGCTGTCTTTATAGATGACATTTTGATTTATTCTCGAAGTCAGGAGGAACATGCTAAACATCTCAGAGTGGTTCTCCAGATTTTGAAGGAGAATAAGTTGTATGCCAAGTTATCCAAATGTGAATTTTGGTTAAGCGAAGTTCAATTTTTGGGACACGTGATATCAAAGGAAGGAATTGAAGTTGATGCTTCAAAAGTGGAAATAGTTCTTGAATGGGAAAGACCAAAGACTGTATCGGAGATCCGTAGTTTTGTCGGATTAGCTGGTTATTATAGACGGTTCATTGAGGGGTTTTCGAAGATAGCAGGACCTCTTACCCAACTTACACAGAAGAATCAACCATTCGTATGGATTGATGTATGCGAAGAAAGTTTTCAAGAGTTAAAAAGATGATTGACTACTTCACTGGTATTGATTCTACCTGATCCGAACAAACCTTTCGAAGTATATTGTGATGCTTCGTATCAAGGATTGGGTTGTGTACTTATGCAAAACCGTAAGATGATGGCTTATGCTTCAAGGCAGTTGAAAGTGCACGAGAGGAATTATCTAACTCATGACTTGGAATTGGCCGCTGTGGTGTTTGCATTAAAAGTGTGGAGACATTTTCTCTATGGAGCAAGGTTCACTATTTTTAGTGATCATAAAAGTTTGAAGTATTTGTTTGACCAGAAAGAGTTGAACATGAGACAAAGGCATTGGCTAGAGTTTCTGAAGGACTATGACTTTCAGTTACAGTATCATCCCGGAAAGGCGAATGTCGTAGCGGATGCTTTAAGTAGGAAAATGCTTAGTGCTTCTGTTATGATGATTAAGGAGAAAGAACTGATAGAAGAGTTTTGAGATATGCATTTGTCTATGAAATTGATGCCAGGGAAAATGCATTTAAACATGATCAGCATTTCAAATGATTTGATGGATAGAATACAATGAGGACAAAACAGTGATCAATATTTACAAGAAGCAAAAGAAGTAAGGAGCCAAGGAGTGGTGTTAGAATTCAGCGAAGGTGCTAATGGAATTCTGAAGTTTAAAGGAAAGGTTTGTGTGCCTAATGATCAAGGACTTAGGAGATTGATTTTAGATGAAGCTCACAGGAGTAAGTTGAGTATGCATCCAGGAACCATAAAGATGTATCAAGATTTGAAGCAGCTATATTGGTGGCAAGGAATGGAGAAGGATGTCGCTGAATATGTATCATCCTGCTTTGTCTGTCAAAAATTTAAGGTGGAACACCAAAGACCTTTGGGAATGTTGCAACCTTTGCCTATTCCTGAATGGAAATGGGATGACATAGCGATGGATTTTGTAACAGGACTAATGAGAACTCCGAAAGGTCATGATTCTATTTGGGTAATTATTGATCAGCTTACTAAGTCAGCGCACTTTTTGCCGATTAATATTAAGTACTCGATGGAAAAGTTGACTCAAGTGTACATCGATGAAATCATTAGACTTCATGGTGTACTATCCAGTATTATTTCTGATCGAGATCCGCGGTTTACATCAAGATTTTGGAATAGTTTACAAGAAGCTATGGGAACAAAGCTACGTTTGAGTTCTGCATACCATCCACAAACAGACGGTCAGTTAGAAAGGACGATTTAGTCATTAGAAGACTTGTTGAGAGCCTGTGTATTGGAACAAACTGGTTGTTGGGATGAATTTTTGCCCTTAATAGAGTTCACGTACAACAACAGTTTACATTCGAGCATAGGGATGGCACCCTACGAGGCATTGTATGGAAGACGATGCAGAACACCATTATGTTGGTATCAAGACGGTGAGAGTGCTATTCTAGGACCAGAATTAGTACAACAGACAATTGAGAAAGTGAAAATGATTCAAGACAAGATGAGGATGACCTAAACTCGACAAAAGAGTTATGCTGGTAAAAGGAGAAAACCACTTGAGTTTGAAGAAGATGACCATGTGTTTCTACGAGTGACACCTATGACTGGAGTTGGACGCGTACTTAAGTCTAAGAAGCTCACTCCAAAGTTTATCGGGTCGTACCAAATACTTCGTCGGGTAAGTCCGGTAGCTTACCAGATTGCATTACCACCTTTTCTGTCGAATCTTCACAATGTATTTCACGTATCACAACTACGGAAATATATTTTTGATCCTACCCATGTTATCGAGCCAGACACAGTACTAAAGGAAAACTTAACTTATGAAATGTTTTCAGTTAAGATTGAGGATCGAAGGACAAAACTGTTGGGAATTTGCGGATCAAAGTCTCGCAGCGGAATAACAGAATTCCCTCACAGGATCCATGCGAAAAATCCATAATCCGAGGTTTTAAAATTTTACCTCTTGAAGCGTGACAGACACAAGCGAGGTGAATCACCAACACCGTAATAGCGACGATGTTTCTGCGGTATCCACACGTAAACAGACTTGCAAAAGGAGTCACGCCTCGTTTCGTAGTGCTAGTCAAACACTATCTCTCACTCACTTTCCGTAGGTGCGGCTAGGGTTGTGATGTAACCTAGTAGCAGCCCCCTTAGCACTATTTATAATAGTGGCGCCTTAAGTGAGTGTGAGCAAGAAAAGGTAAGTGGTGCAACCCTAAACCCATCTTCGTCATGAGTTAGGCCCACAATTGAATCAGAGTCCAACTTGGATTCGATTACTCAATTTAATCTGTTCTAAGTGTGCGACCACAGTTTCTCATGACGTTGGTAGTAATATTAAAATCTCATTTTAATATTACAAACAAGATGTGTATCTAGCAACACATCACTTACCCAAGTAATGAGAATGTCGGTGATTTGACATAACCTATCTGTGACCAATGTTTCCGTGTAGTTTAGTCCCTTTGTCCGGATATCCAAATTGAACACAAGGCATGGAACGTGTCACCCTTGTTTAGTTCAATCTTCGGTTTCTGATTCCCGAGTAGACATAGTAATGACAAATGAGATCAATATCTCATATTGACTCATTTGAGCATGGCCATGCATTTCATAGTCTCACTCAATCGGGGGCCCGAAGATATCACTCTGTTATGTAGGAGGGACAAATCCCATCTAGGTCACTCACATCCCTCCACATGTATCGCGGTATGTCTAATAACCAACTTTATAATCATCTTGTTACGATGACGTTTGATGGCATTAAAACACACAACTCCTCATGTAGGAATCGTAGTGATTTCAAAAGGACCACATACACCATTATCACTATGAGAATTGCTTATGACACTCACGTAACGATCCACGTTTCTCATGGCGGGTCTGTCCAATACATCATTACTCTAATATGTATCTATGTGTAGACTTGATATCTCATATCCATGACCCGTGAGATGTGGTCATCGATCTACGCACATACTAGTCTCAAAGCATTATTGTTGTCTAATTAACAATAATACTTGACTAGGGACATTTAAGAATAGTGTTTTATCCAATAGGATCTCACGATCAAGTCATCCACTTGATGTCCTATGGTATCAAATTTACTATTCTAAGGACTTTATCATGTTTACCAAAAAAAGAACATAATAAATGAAATGCCTCATATAAAATAGCATAATATAATGTATGTAAATACAAACAAAACGTATTGGCCACTAGGGCATACACCAACAAAAACAACTTCAAGGTAAGGAAATTTCATTGGTTAAAATAGTTTGGAATGACATAAGCGGTGAAGCTACATGGGAATTGGAAGAAAAGATAAAAGAACAATATCCATATTTATTCTGAGGATGTGAAGTCAAGTTTATCAAGTTTCGAGGACGAAACTTCTTTTTAGAGAGGGAGAGTTGTAACACCCCAAATTTCCTAACTATTTGACAGTAATTTTGACAGTTCATAGAATTCTACTGTTTAGTGATTTCTGTGTATTGTAAAATTATTTTGAGTATTCCGTGAATACATTTGATCATTTTGTGTGATTTACTCCATGTTAGGAAAATAATAATTTTTGGGCCATGGAAAATTTTATGTAATTTAATTATTACTGTTAAGTCTTAATTATTTTACGTAATCTGATTTGATATTAATGAATTTTATAATTTTTATGATTTTGTAGATGATTATGAAATTTTTATATTTCTTTGATTATTTTTGGACTGTTTGTAGGCCTAGGGTGGCTGTACGTGGGCCCAGGTGGGCTCGGAAAAATGAAAATTTTTCTATAGCCAGAAAATTTTGTACTATTAAGACGGAGAATGGGGATCTTACTAAACCTGAATCCGGAAACAGTTTTTAAAATTTTCTTTTACTATATTTTGTACTGTATTTAATTATCAGGTGATAAAAATATAGTAAAAAAATATTATTCGTAGGATAATAGCAGATAAAAATAAATATTATACTACTTAGTCAACCTTGGTGGTTTGGAGATCCACCATTGATTTAATCAAGGGTGGAGATTTGGTCTTGTAAAGTGACAAGGACCATTTATGACCATTGGATGTAAAGTTTGAAAGAGTGATCTTGACCCTTCATTTTGGAGATACATCTAATGGCTAGGATTTCAAGGAGAAAGATCCAATGGCCTAGATTAAGTCTTCTAATCTAAAGGCTATACCTAGAATCTACCTTAATCCTAACCATTGAACTAATCAATGGTTAGGAATGCTTCAAATAATGGCTAGTGAGATTAGTCACTCAAGGAGAGTGCAAGAAGGGGGGGACGGTTTTGGTGGTTTAATAGCTTAGCTAAGTTTCAAGACACCAATTATTTCTCATATTGATCATTATTGATCATTCCAAAGACAAAGCTCTTCAAAACTTTTCTCTCCATTTTCTCTCCATGCAAGTTTCGGCCATAGCACCTACAATCACCTTCCATCACTCTTTAATTTCAAACAACCATACTTCTTGAATCTATACCTCATTCTAAGACACTTTGTAGTTTGGAGCAAGTTCTAAATCCATCATCTTCAAGGACTTTCTTCAAGAGCAAAGTTCTAGGGTTCTTAAGGTGAAGTTATGGAAAACTTCATTTCTTATCTCATTTTCATGTTCTAAGTCATGTTTGATCCAAGGTTCCCCTAGTTTAAGCTTAATATGCTAATAAACTTGTGTTTTGTTTTGTATTTGAGAAGCTTTTGGTGGTGAAGGACTTGGAAAAAGAAGCAAAGCAAGGAGTTTTTGAGAGGTTCTTCAAGAGGTAAGAGGGAGATCCATCTCACCAACCAATTATGGTGGTGAGAGATGGTTTGTGTATTTGATGGATGGTGAATCCATGTGAGGATTCATATCCATGGTTATGTAATTATTTGTGGGTGTTTATGTGTTTATGTGGTTTATTGTGGGTGTTTATGTGTTTATGTGGTTTATGTGGTTTGCATGGTTTATTTGTGCTTACATGCTTAGTATGATTTTTATTTGCTTTTATGGTATGCTTGAAATATAATATGTTGATTATATGTGATGTATACCATAAAAATTGTTGGAAAGAAAAATAATTTTTGGTTCCAAAAACCATGAGAATTTCGGCTAAGACACCTCAAAATACGTGTTCACAAATTAATATTTTCATGAATGGTAAAATTGGATGTTTAGAAAAGCAAGGAAAATGAACAAATGATTTGACTTCAAAGACCAAGTGTTTCACGGTTTTGATGAGGAATTTGTTTGTGTAAAACCATGAATGGAACTTAGATGATTTAGAAGGAAAAATATAAGAATGGTTTCAATGGCCATGTCCACGGTTTTGAAGGCTTGTAAATGCCTTGATTTTATGAAACAAAGTGATTTTCAAAGTGGAAATATAATTTGATTTAGTATAAGGATTTTGGAAAGGGAATCAGAGTGTTTTATCACTTGAGAAATAGAAATTTCGGTTATGAAAGGAAAATAGAGGTTGTAAGGGTTTGAACCTCAAATTATTTTGGAAGAGAATTGAATTTGAGAATTTATTTTGAAACATTGATGATTTAAAATTTACTAACGTAAAACTCATCCTTTGGGTTTTGGAGCGCGTTAGGGAATTTTAAGTGAGAAACATTGATTTAATTCAATTTAAAGGTGAATTTATGGAAAAAATTGTGAAAAAGATTTTCTTGAGTAAGAAAATGTGGAAAATAATGTGAGAAGTCATATTAGTTTGAGAAAGGTTGAAATGGAATTTTTTGAAGGTTGAGAAATATTTTACGAAGTTGAAAAATGGTGAAAAATGATTTATGTAACTTAAAAACGTGATTCTTAAGCTACACGATTTGAAAAATGTTAAAATATTTCAACGTGATTTGGAAAGCGTTTAAATATTTTTACGCAATTGAAATATTGTTAAAAAATCACTACGTGATTGAAAAATGATGAAATATTTTTACGTGATTGAGAAAGCGATGAAAAATTGCTACGCAATTTGAAAGCGTGACAGAAATGTTGCGCGATTTTGAAAATGCAACAATGGTGTTGCACGACTATGAAAATACGATAATATGATTTTGCGACTAAATAAATAGTAAGATTACTATTGGACTAGTGTATGGACACTATATGAGAAAATGATGAATTTGCTTGTGATTGGCATTGGTGCATTTTACATACATAGACTAGTGTATGGACACTATATGAGAAAATGATGAATTTTGCCTGTGATTGGAATTGGTGCATTGAACATGCATTGAAAAGGTTCGATGGACTGGATATGGCTATTTGCCTAGGAGAGACGTACACCTCTTGAGTGGGTGCGATATGCGTAGTGTAAGTCACTTGTTGACTTTGGGAGCATCGGGGTGTGGGTTGCCTACAATGGGCAGTTGGTAGCTCTTCTGTACCGTGGGTTAGACCGATGCGATGCACCGATGATCCTGACCGAGACACTATTCTTAATCAAGATCTAGTAAAGACTGTCATGCATATGCTAGATGTGCAAATACAAATGAGAATTGTGGCACGTGGTCTGAGGTATGTTGGTACAGACAAATCTTTCAGATCAATCTCTCTGACTTGAGTTTTAGCTCCATGGAGTAGGAAATTGAGTCTATGTGCACATGCATAATTATTGAGTATTGGTTATGATAATTGAACTGTTTAATACTTGGATAATGTTGAGGGCATTATTATAAATATTGAATATTTATTTCTAATTGAGGAATATTAGATGATGATGATGATAAATAATGTTGATGGCATTATTGTAATTATTGTTATTTTATACATTATGATGATGGCATAATTGTAATTATGGTATGATATATCTGTATGGTGTGCTGTTTGTGTTATCTCCATGCTACCATATTGGTATTGGTGTAGATGATCTCACCTCTTTGTATATTATTTTGTATTGTACTTTATATTTTGGTAAAGATATTGAGCAAGGCATAGAGCAAGAAGGTGCAGAAGAACAGGTTCTTGTTGAAGGGGCTGAATTTTGAGAAGATGGCGATGCCTAGTTTCCTAGGATATATGACATTGCAGTTTCGTGGTGGACCAGTGGCTTGGCATGTTCACCTAGATAGAGAGTGTATTTTCTATATAGGAGACTTGAACATTTCCCTGAGTAGGCTTTATCAAGGGAACCCTTATTTCAATGTAAATATTTCTATACAATTAGAGTTTCTGTTGTCCATTAGGCAGTACTGGGGAGCTTACTACCGTATTCCTAGTGAGATTAGTATCATGTCATTTGCGCGGACACCTGTCCGTAGGACTTCGCATCAGATCGGATTCCTACCTACTAAGGAATCTGAGGAGGACCCGTCTGAGGGTTGCTGTTGTTTAGTTATGCTTGAGCAAGTGTGTTAGTTTCAAATAATGTCTAACTACTTTTGAGAATTGGTCTGTATAAATAATGTCGACAATACTTCTGTAATGTATAATGATGTAAATTATTTGTGATGATGTGTATTATTTTTATTTTCTGCTAAGTTTATTTTATTGACATTAAGAAATTTTATTACAACATCACAATTAATGAACTTGGGGGTAATTCGGTAATAATAATGTTTAAATGTGGCACCCTATCGTGGGTGTTACAGAGTGGTAGCTGGGTTTACAAACCCTATACCCTTCCCATACTTAGACCCATAAAATACACAGATATTTTTAAGTTGACGAATAGAAACACCTTCCATTTCTATACTCATTTTTCCCTTGAATGATTTTGAGTAGGAAGAAAATAGAGAAAATGAAGTGTTTAAATAGGAAAAAGAATGGAAAGGGTAATAATAACAACTATAAGGGTAGGTTGGCTATTGTCAGAAAAGTTTGAAATTAAGATACACAAATTTTTTTTAAAAATTTTTTTTGTTTTTTTTTTTTTTTTTTTTTTTTATTTTTTTTTTTTTTTTTTTTTTACTTTAAGAAAACCATCAGTAAAGAAGTAGAGAAACCCCTGAAGGACCCTACTCAAAGGATCGTCTGTCCAAAACCAAAATACAGCATAATCATGCAAAGATAAAAGAAATATAATAGCAAATTATAATATACCTTTATGTACAGTTTTCATGGTGTATCTTTATACTATGTGTCACCAGGGCAGTAGACACTCACATCTGTTTATTTGAAGAAAAGAGAAAGAAGAAACCATCGTGGGTTTCCATCTTGGGTCTGGAACCTGGAGAGCTCACACTTGGGTTCGTAACATCAACAAAGATGCTAAAATATGAAACCCATAATGTCCAAGATCTAGAACGTCCCATCCCAGGGCGCTGAGAGCCCCTTCTAATAAAAGAGAGGATCAAGCTCAGATGCCTCATACGCTTTGGCAGCCGCGGGTTACTTCTCACTAATAACCAGAGTGGGACGCTTCTGCTTGTCCATCAACTCCACATTGCCCAGATGGTAAACATTGGGTTATGGAGTGCGGCTCTTTACAGAGCATGATACATGAACTTTTTTAAGGACCAGCACGCAAAGGTCCACTCGAGTCAATGATGGGTCAGCCAAATGCTAGGGCTCCACAATTAGTTAAAGCCATGGTACTCCTTCTAGATTGCCCTTGTTCAAACATTTTTTTTTTAGAAAACATGAAGAAGAAGAATAAGAAGAAGAAGAAGAAGAAGATAATATATACAGATTGTTATGGATATGGCTCACATCTGCCTCTAGTTTCATGTCCAGTAACGACTTAAACGCCTTCTATTGAGTCGAGGATAAGCTTCCCATCCAATTTTCTTATAAATTGGCAAACAGGGTCTTTTAGAGTTAGATTCCCAAGATTGTAGCGTTTTTTTTCATCCTTGAAGAGATTCCACAAATTAAGAAGTTCACGATGCACAAGTCCACAGGAATGCGTCTCAAGAGTCAATAAGATATCATCTTATGGCTCCTTACTCAGTCCATTCTTAATGAAGAAAATTTTATCTTTTCTGTTTACGAAAACCATCCCCAAAGAACGACATCGCTTGTTACAATTCCATCGTGCACATTTGTGACAGACTTGTAACCTTTTTGCTCTTCTCCTTTTAGAATATGAACTTCTTGCAAGACCTGGCATGTATGAGTCAAATGAAATCGAAGACTCACATATGAGTCGGATTTTTGCTTCAATTATCCAGCGTACATCTTCTAGCATACCCTTGTGCATTAACAATCTCAATCTTTCACATCTAATTTTGTAGATTTTTGTCAGAGCATTTTGAGGGAGAGAAGGAAAATGTTTTCTCAAGTTTGAAAGAATGACATCCATTTTAAAGGAGAAGATGGATTTAGTTATTTTGGGAAACTAAAAAACAAACCAACTTGAGAGTCATGGAGTACCGTTATCCTCCACTTAACTGGCAACACAAAAAACTGCAAAAACAAGGCAACAAAATTAGAATAAATTCTATTCATAACAAGGATTAGAAAGAGAAATGAATTCTACCTCATCAACTTGGTCTTCCAGAAATGGTTTGAGCCTTTGTCCATTGACTTTAAACACATTACCATTCCTAGGATTCTCAATATCTGTAGCCTCATAAGGTTACACATGTTTGACAGCAAAAGGATCACTTCACCTAGATCTCAATTTTCCAGGGAATAGGTGCAGACGAGAATTATAAAGCAAAACTTTTTGACCAATTTCAAAAGATTTTTTCAAAATTGTCTTGTCATGAAAATCTTTTGTTCTAACTTTATAAATCTTTGAATTTTCATATGCATCATTTCTCAATTCCTCAAGTTCATTTAATTGCAATTTGCGTATCTTGCAGGCATCATCAAGATTTAGATTGAAAGCTTTAATGGCCTAAAATGCTTTATGTTCCAATTCTACAGGCAAGTGACAAGGTTTTCCATAGACTAACCGATAGGGTGACATGCCCAAAGATGTTTTAAAAGCAGTACAGTAAGCCCAAAGTGCATCGTTTAGTCTTAAAGACCAATCTTTGCTAATTCAACTTGTCCACTTGTCTGGGGGCGATAAGGGGTAGCAATTTTGTGTGTAATACCATATTTCTTCATTAAAGATTCAAATGGTTTATTGCAAAAATGTGTTCCCCCATCACTGATGATAGCTCGAGGGATTCTAAATCGACACAAGATATTTTCTTTTAAAAATTTAAGACCAGTTTTATGATCATTGTGTTGGTATAGAATCGCCTCAATCCATTTTGAGACAAAATCAACTGCAACCAATATATACACAAATCCAAATGAGGATGGAAATGGGCCCATGAAATCAATTCCCCAACAATCAAAAATTTCAATGACAAGGATGGGGTTCAGAGGCATCATGCTTCTTTTTGAAATTGAGCCCATTTTTTGACAATTTTCACAACTTTTGCAAAAAGTATAGTAGTCCTTAAATAAAGTAGGCCAATAAAATCCGCACTGCAAGATTTTCGCAGCTATTTTCTTTGAAGAAAAGTGACCTCCACATGCTTCTGAGTGACAAAATTTAATGACACTACCTACCTCATTGTCGGGCACACATCTCCAAAAGATTTGATCAGGACAATATTTGAACAAATATGGGTCATCCCAATAAAAAATTTTCACCTCTGTCAAAAATTTCTTTCTATCTTGGTGCGTCCACTGAGGCGGGCATCTTTACTTCTTGTTCTCCAGTAAGAGTTGAGGAAATTACTACTGGAAAGTTTTGTTCTTCTCCTAAAAATGTGTACTTCAACCCAGCAGGTAATGACTTTAATTCCAATATGGGTACTTCTTCATAGGTATTATCATTCATGGGTTTTAGCTCTTCGAATCTCGGCTTCCATCCTTTGTATTCTATTTCTTCTGTACAATCAAACAAATCAAATGAATTAATTAAACAAACTTCTAATGGGTTAGAAGAACTCCCTTTTTGAAGATGATCACCTACAATGGCTTCAATCCCTTCAACTTCCTCCTTTTCATCAAAGACTTCCTGTGGTTGCTTGCACATGTTAAAAACATTGAGTTCCAGTGTCATATTTCTAAATGTTAGTTTCACTACTCCATTTCTACAATTTATAAAAGCTTTAGATGTTGCTAAAAAATGGATGGCCTAAAATAACAGGAATTGACTTGCAACTTTCAACTATAGGTTCAGTATCCAAGACAATAAAATCCACAGGATATATGAATTTACCAACTTGTACCAACACATCTTTCACTATTCCTCGTGAAATTTTAATTGATCTATCAGTAAATAGAAGAGTTACAGAAGTTGGTTTTAACTCTCCCAAGTTGAGTTGCTGATAAACTGAATATGGAAGCAAATTGACACTAGCACCAAGATCAAGTAAAGCTTTTTCAATTTTATGTTCTCCAATAATGCATGAAACTGTAGGACAACTAGGGTCTTTATATTTCAACGTATTATTATTCTGAAGAATGGAGCTTACCTGTTCAGCTAAAAATGCTTTCTTTTTCACATTTAGTTTCCTTTTAACAGTGCATAAGTCCTTCAAATATTTGGTGTAACACCCCGAACATTCGTATTTTATTTATTTCGGGCGATTCTTAATTATTTTGAATAATCCGACTCGACTTCTGTGGATTTTATAATTTTTGTGATTTTTAAGAATTTTTTGGAGTTTTTACTTTTTTTATTATTTTTATATTATTTTGAGGTTGTATACGAGGCTTCGTTTTTTATTTCTTTTTGAAAATCCTTAATGATTTTTACTAATCCGACTTGATTTTTATAAGTTTTATAATTTTTGTGATTTTTGTGGATGATTACAAATTTTTATATTTCTCTGATTGTTTTTGGGCTGTCTGTGGGCCCAGGTGGCCTTACGTGGGCCCAGGTGGGTCCCGCAAAGTGAAAATTTTTCTACGCATAGATTAGACGGAGACGGGGGATCTTACTAAACCTGAATCCGGAAACAATTTTTGAAATTTTCTTTTACTGTGTTTTATACTGTATTTAATTATCAGGAGATAAAAATACAGTAAAAATATTATTCTTAGGGTTATAGCAGATAGAAAAATAAATATTATATTACTTAAGTCAACATTGGTGGTTTGGATATCCACCATTGATTTAATCAACGGTGGAGACTTGATCTTGATTTAATCAACGATTGAGAAACAAACTTAATGAAGAAGCATTGGATGATCACCATTGATTTAATCAATGGTGTGGGAATAAACTTAGTTAAGAAGCTTTGGATGTTTACCAGTGATCTAATCAATGGTTGTAAAGACAAGCTTAATAAGGAAGACTTTGAATATCAACCATTGATTTAATCAAGGGTGGAGATTTGGTCTTAAAAAGTGACTAGGACCATTTATAACCATTGGATTTAGATTTAAATTAAGGGTGGAGATTTGGTCTTATAAAGTGGCTAGGACCATTTATGGCCATTGGATGTAGATTTAATCAAGGGTGGAGATTTGGTCTTATAAAGTGACAAGGACCATTTATGACCATTGGATGTGGATTTAATCAATGGTGGAGATTGATCCAACTTAATGGCTTGGACTTCAATTGTGACCCTTGGATGGCAACATGGAAGGAGAGATCTTAACCATCCATTTAGTAGCTTCATCTAATGGCTAAGATTAAAGGAGGAAGAAGATCGAATGGTCCAAGTTTGTTACTATCACTTAGAAAATTTCTCAATGATTTAGTACCAATTATTTGCTCAAATAATTCACTTTTTTCTCTCTTCACTCTACGGCAATGCATGGGAGGGGGGGCTAAAATTCATTTCATGCATTTCTATCTTACTTCATCATCTTTTCTATCATCTTTCTCAAGAAGCAAAAACAAGACAACTCTCCCATCTTCTCTTCTAGCTAAGGTTCGGCCTCCACCCCCACAACCACCCTTCACTCACCTAAAATTTCATCTAAACACATTTTCTAAACATAAACACCATTCTAAGAACATCTCTAGTTATGAGTTTTCACAAAATCATTCATCTTGAGCTTCAAATCCAAGCTTCAAGTTTCTATCAAAAAGGGTAAAATTCATATTTCTTCACCAATCTTTTAGTTTTAATTTTCGAAGCCATGCTTGAACCATGGTTTACCTATTCCTACACTTGTTATTGATTTTAACATTTGTTTATGATTTTTAGGGATTTTTTGATGGAGCTCCACGAAATTGGTAGGAAGGAAAACTAAGTGTTTTCACTTCATTATTTATCTTAACTAAGTCTAAGAAGCCTTTCTTTCACAAAAATCAAAAACTCCATCCTTGTTCTTCAAGACGAACCATTTGGCCATACCACCCAAAATCACCATCCAATCTCTTTTATTTCATCCAACCATAGATCTTGTATCTACATGATATTCTAAGCAACTTTCATGTTGGAGACTTTCTCTAAATCATCCATTTTCAACCTTGTTCTTCAAGCTAAAGATTGAAGCTTTATTGGTGAAGTTTATTAATCTTCACTTTTCCATGATTCTAATCTATGCTTTTCTTATTCAAGTCTTATATATATTAATTATGTGTGTTTTGTTTTGTATTGAGAAGCTTTTGGTGGTGAAGGACTTGGAAAAAAAAAGCAAAAACAAGGAGCTTTTGAGGATCTTCAAGAGGTAAGAGGGAGATCCATCTCACCAACTAAGTATGGTGGTGAGAGATGGTTTGGTATTTGATGGATGGTGAATCCATGTGAGGATTCATATCCATGGTCATGTAATTATTTGTGGGTGTTTATGTGCTTTGATTATTTACTTATGTTTGATATGCTTTGCATGATTTATTTGTGTTTGCATGTTTAGTATGATTTATTGCTTTTATGGTATGCTTGAAATATAATATGTTGATTATATGTGATGTATGCCATAAAAATTATTGGAAAGTAAAATAATTTTTGGTTCCAAAGACCATGAGGATTTCGGCCTCTACACCTAAAATAGGTGTTTACAAATTAATATTTTCATGAATGGTAAAACTGGATGTTTAGAAAAGCAAGGAAAATAAACAAAGGGTTTGTTTTCAAAGAATAAGTGTTCACGATTTTTGAAGGATGTTTTTGAATCAAAAGATTCTAAGTATTTTACTAATCATGAGTTTTAAATGAAAAGAGCAATGAGTTGATGATTTTAAGGATTTGCAAAGAAAGTGAAAATGAAAATGAACAAATGAATTGATTTTAAAGACCACGAGTCTCACGGTTTTTGCGAGAAATTTTAATGGTTTTGTTTGTGTAAAAACAAGAATGGTTCTTAATTGATTTAGAAGGAAAAATATTTGATGGCCATTGAAATCAAGTACCACAGTTTTGAAGGTTTGTAATGCATTGGTTTTATGAAACAAAGTGATTTCAAAGTGAAAACAAAGTGTTTGAACAAAGTGTTTTAGTACAAGGATTAAAGAAAATGGAAACAAGGTGTTTTGTTACTTAAAAGATGGAATTTCATTTATGAAAGATAAAAAGAAGTTGAAAGTGTTTGAGCCTCAATTTATTTTAAAGAGAATTGATTTTGAAATTGATTTGAGAAAAATGGAGAATATAATAGTGATTTGAGATTTTCTAATGTGTAACTCATTCTTTGAGTTTTGGAGCGCATTAGTAAATTTTAAGATGGAAACATTGATTTAAAATCAATGGAAAAGTGATTTTGTGGAATTATTGTGAAAAGGATTTTCTTGAGTAAGAAAATGTGGAAAATAATGTGAAAAGTCATATTATTTTGAGTAAAGAATTTCTGAAAGGTGAAATATGAAAAATGATGTTGGAAAGGATATTGATTTGTTTGAAAGTCCAAAATAATGTTTGGAATATTGAGGAATATTTTATGTGAGTGTAAAATGGTGAAAAATGTTTTACGTATCTTAAAAATGTGATTTTTAAGCTACGCGATTTGAAAAATGTTTAAATATTTTCACGCGATTTGAAAAACGTTAAAATATCGCTACGCGATTTGGAAAGCGTTTAAATATTGTGAAAATGATGGAAAATGGTTTACGCGACTTGAAAGAATGATTTTTAAGTTACGCGATTTTGAAAATGGTGGAAAATCGCTACGCAATTTGAGAAAACGTGTAAATATTTTTACGTGATTGAGAAAACATGGAAAAATCAATACGTGATTTGAAAATACAACAGAAATGTTGCAAAATTGTGAAAACGAAACAGAAATGTTACGCGATTGTGAAAACACGACGAAAGTGTTTTGTGACTAAGAAAACACAATAATATGATTTCGCTGTTGAATATACAGTATGATTACTGTTGAACCAGTGTATGGACACTGTCTGAGAAAATCATGAAATTTAGCCTGTGATTGGCATTGGTGCATTGACCATGCATTGGAAATGATGAATTTTGCATGTGATTGACATTTGGTGCATTATACATGCATTGGAAATATATGCATTGAGGCATATGTTGAATTTTGAACAAAAATTAATAGCTGATGCTATTGTGACCCTTGTGGTTGAAGAGAGAATGTGAATTGTTAGTGAGGTCTATGATGGATCTTGGGGGCGTTAAGGCGCAGCGGTCGACCAGTGGATATTTGTCTGTGGGCTAAGGCTGGACTATATGCCACTTGGCGATGCAGTTCGTTGCAACGTATTGACGATACCAGACAAGAACACGATTCTTTTCGAAAGCTGGACATTGTCTGTGGGCTAAGGCTGGGCATTGTCTGTGGGCTAATTTGGAAGGTTGTCTTTGGGCTAAGGCTGACAATTAACAGAGCATTCTTCTCGAAATTGTGAAAACCTCCATGGAGTAGGACATTGAGTCTACATGCATAACATATGCATCATTATTGAGTATTGGTTATGATAATTGAACTGTTGAATACTTGGATAATAATTGAGGGCATTATCATAAATATTAAATATTTATATTTGTGTGATATAATAATTGAGGAATGGTGGATGATGATAATGATAAATAATGTTAATGGCATTATTGTAATTATTATTATTTTATACATTATGATGATGGCATAATTGTAATTATGGTATGACATATCTGTATGGTATGCTATTTGTGTTATCTCTGTGCTACCATGTTGGTATTGGAGTAGGTGATCTCACCTCTTTGTTATATTGTTTTGTTGTGCTTATATTGTTAAAATTGTATAGTAGATGGAACGAGTTTCTTAGACGTGACGAGAAGCTAATATTCTGAGATTGGTGACAACATTGAGGAGTGGTCATTTAGGATTCGATAGTGTGTAGTGTTGACAAGAAACAGATACATGACGCATCAGGATGGATACAAGACGAAATAAGTATGTTGAGTTTTTACCATTAGTGTTTTACCGTGCTATTGAGTAGAACCCGTCATGGGATTTACTACTGTTTAAAATTGAGTCTGTAAGTTTTATATTTCTTGAATAATTGTTAAATATTAGTGGTATCTGTTATATGAGTTTTAATCAGTTTAAATCTATTTTTCAGTATTACTTATAAATATCAATAAGTTTATATTACCGCAAAATGAAATTTTGAAACCTATATTTTATAACTCAAACCTTTTATGAACTCATTTTCATATTGGAAGTTGGTTGTCAGAAATGTGATGCCCTAAGGAGGGTGCTACATTAGTTGGTATCAGAGCACGGTTTGAGTCTTTTGGGGTTTGTGGTTAGGTCTATTTTGCTTGTGTTGTGTTTTTTGTGTGTTTGATTTCCGAAAGGAAACAATGTTTATTTGAAATAGTTACATCTGGTATCCATTTTATTTTAATTTGTCCGTCTTTGAAGAAAGAAAATGGCTCCTGGTAGACGTACGCGTGTGGAAGGAGAACGTGACACTAACGATATGATTGCAATTATGGGAGCAATGCAGAGAACATCTAGCGTGATAGTACAACGGAAACAGAGAATCACTAAACAGTGGGAATTAGAAGCTGAGGTTCAGGATCTGATGGGAGAGAATCAGTTTTGAAATACAAGATTTCGTAACTTTGGAATCTAGGTATTTCAAAGGAGGAATAATAGGAAAGTAATTGATTTTAGCGAAAAATGTAGTTACGATCACCAGGAAAGTAGCAGCAGCAGCAAATGTGTGGAGAAAGTGCTTGTGGCAGTAAACCCAGTTGGACCGTGACGTCTTTACTGTTATATAAGAAATATGGAAAGGAGCAATTAACAAAGGATTGTATGTTCAAGGAAATAATTTGTTTCAAGTGCAGAAAACCAGGACACATTTCCAAAGATTGTGTTCCACCAAAAATGAAGTTTTCTGTTAGTAACGTATATGTTTCAAAATCTCAGGTAGAAGAGAGAGTCGATACGTCGAATGGAACGGGAGTGTTCCGAGCTGAAGACCTAAACAAAGAAGATTGTGCCACAGAAAGTGATCCTTTGACTGTACTGTATAATTCTAGAGGTAACCCATTTCTTTATGGCATATGATTGTGTAGATCAATTAGAGTTATCTGTGTCTTCGTTATCTTCTGACTTGTTTACTTCTGTTTCTATTACTAGCCTATCGTGCTACTCAAGTTATTCAAATTATTGTTATGGATCAAATTTTTGTGTTAGTTTGATCTATTTATCTCTTTCATAAATAGACGTGATCTTTGAAACGGATTGGTTATTTTTCGACCATATCTTATGAGATTGTCTCAATAAAGTGTTAGTATTCCAAAAAATTCATTTTTAAAATTGGGTTATATCAATTCTTTGTTGGATATGTCCAGTAACATATCAGATAGTTTTGCTATCTTTTATAATGTTTTTCATGTATCGCAATTTGCAAGAAAGGATATTCCTATTTATATCCATGTCATAGTATCAGAGTGACACAGTGGAAGCGTGGTGGATCCTTCAAAGGTTGAAACAGTTTTTCAGTGGGAAAAGTCAAAGACTATGGAAATCCTAGAAAATTTCTAGAACACAGGACTTCTCATCTAGCTTACCAGAAAGAATTAAGCGATTGTATGGACTGATGCATACAAGGAGAATTTTCAAGAGTTTTAAATGTGTTTGATTAATTCTCTAGTATTAGTTCTGTATAATCCTATTAAACCATTGGAGGTGTACTGTGATGCGTTACAATTAGAGTTTAAGATATATGTTTATGCAGAATAAAAGAGTTATAGAGTATGTTTGAAGGAAATTGAAGTTATGTGAGAAAAGCTATTCTATGCGTGAATGGGGGTTAGTAGCTGTTGAGTTTGCATTAGAAATATCGAGACATTTTTTTTTGGAGTAATATTCAACGTCTTAATTGATTACGAAAATCTGAGGTATCCGTTTGATTCTGAGAAGTTGAACGTGAGGCAAAGAGTTTCCGTTGGTCGAAGGGAATGACGTAAGCGGAGATGCAACGTGAGGACTGGAAAATAAGATAAAGAGCAATATTTATATTTATTCTGAGGGTGTGACATCAGGTTTATCAAATTTCGAGAACGAAATTTCTTTTTAGAGGGGGAGTATCGTAACACCCCGAAAATTCGTATTTTATTTATTTCGGGTGATTCTTAATTATTTTGAATAATCCGACTCGACTTTTGTGGATTTTATAATTTTTGTGATTTTTAGGAATTTTTGGGAGTTTTTACGTTTTTTTATTATTTTAATATTATTTTGAGGTTGTATACGAGGCTTCGTTTTTTATTTCTTTTTGAAAATCCTTAATGATTTTTACTAATCGACTTGATTTTTATAAGTTTTATAATTTTTGTGATTTTTGTGGATGATTATAAATTTTTATATCTCTTTGATTGTTTTTGGGCTGTCTGTGGGCTCAGGTGGCCTTACGTGGGCCCAGATGGGTCCCGCAAAGTGAAAATTTTTCTACGCATAGATTAGACAGAGACGGGGGATCTTACTAAACTTGAATCTGGAAACAGTTTTTGAAATTTTCTTTTACTGTGTTTTGTACTGTATTTAATTATCGGGAGATAAAAATAAAGTACAAATATTATTCCTAGGGTTATAGCAGATAGATAAATAAATATTATACTGCTTAAGTCAACATTGGTGGTTAGGATATCCACTATAGATTTAATCAACGGTGGAGACTTGATCTTTATTTAATCAACGGTTGAGAAACAAACTTAATGAAGAAGCATTGGATGATCACCATTGATTTAATCAATGGTGTAGGAATAAACTTAGTTAAGAAGCTTTGGATGTTCACCACTGATCTAATCAATGGTTGTAAAGACAAGCTTAATAAGGAAGACTTTGAATATCAACCATTGATTTAATCAAGGGTGGAGATTTGGTCTTAAAAAGTGACTAGGACCATTTATAACCATTGGATTTAGATTTAAATCAAGGGTGGAGATTTGGTCTTATAAAGTGGCTAGGACCATTTATGACCATTGGATGTAGATTTAATCAAGGGTGGAGATTTGGTCTTATAAAGTGGCAAGGACCATTTATGACCATTGGATGTGGATTTAATCAATGGTGGAGATTGGTCCAACTTAATGGCTTGGACTTCAATTGTGACCCTTGGATGGCAACATGGAAGGGGAGATCTTAACCATCCATTTAGTAGCTTCATCTAATGGCTAAGATTAAAGGAGGAAGAAGATCGAATGGTCCAAGTTTGTTACTATCACTTAGAAAATTTCTCAATGATTTAGTACCAATTATTTGCTCAAATAATTCACTTTTTTCTCTCTTCACTCTACGGCAATGCATGGGAGGGGGGGCTAAAATTCATTTCATGCATTTCTATCTTACTTCATCATCTTTTCTATCATCTTTCTCAAGAAGCAAAAACAAGACAACTCTCCCATCTTCTCTTCTAGCTAAGGTTCGGCCTCCACCCCCACAACCACCCTTCACTCACCTAAAATTTCATCTAAACACATTTTCTAAACCTAAACATTGATCTAAGAACATCTCTAGTTATGAGTTTTCACAAAATCATTCATCTTGAGCTTCAAATCCAAGCTTCAAGTTTCTATCAAAAAGGGTAAAGTTCATATTTCTTCACCAATCTTTTAGTTTTAATTTTCTAAGCCATGCTTGAACCATGGTTTACCTATTCCTACACTTGTTATTGATTTTAACATTTGTTTATGATTTTTAGGGATTTTTTTATGGAGCTCCACGAAATTGGTAGGAAGGAAAACTAAGTGTTTTCACTTCATTATTTATCTTAACCAAGTCTAAGAAGCCTTTCTTTCACAAAAATCAAAAACTCCATCCTTGTTCTTCATGAGGAACCATTCGGCCATACCACCCAAAATCACCATCCAATCTCTTTTAATTTCATCCAACCATAGATCTTGAATCTACATGATATTCTAAGCAACTTTCATGTTGGAGACTTTCTCTAAATCATCCATTTTCAACCTTGTTCTTCAAGCTAAAGATTGAAGCTTTATTGGTGAAGTTTATTAATCTTCACTTTTCTTTTGATTTTCAAGGTTCTAACTATGATTCTAATCCATGCTTTTCTTATTCAAGTCTTATATATATTAATTATGTGTGTTTTGTTTTGTATTGAGAAGCTTTTGGTGGTGAAGGACTTAGAAAAAGAAGCAAAAACAAGGAGCTTTTGAGGATCTTCAAGAGGTAAGAGGGAGATCCATCTCACCAACCAAGTATGGTGGTGAGAGATGGTTTGGTATTTGATGGATGGTGAATCCATGTGAGGATTCATATCCATGGTCATGTAATTATTTGTGGGTGTTTATGTGCTTTGATTATTTGCTTATGTTTGATATGCTTTGCATGATTTATTTGTGGTTGCATGTTTAGTATGATTTATTGCTTTTATGGTATGCTTGATATATAATATGTTGATTATATGTGATGTATGCCATAAAAATTGTTGGAAAGGAAAATAATTTTTGGTTCCAAAGACCATGAGGATTTCGGCCTCTACACCTCAAAATAGATGTTTACAAATTAATATTTTCATGAATGGTAAAATTGGATGTTTAGAAAAGCAAGGAAAATAAACAAAGGGTTTGTTTTCAAAGAATAAGTGTTCACGGTTTTTGAAGGATGTTTTTGAATCAAAAGATTCTAAGTATTTTACTAATCATGAGTTTTAAATGAAAAGAGCAATGCGTTGATGATTTTAAGGATTTACAAAGAAAGTGAAAATGAAATGAATAAATGAATTGATTTTAAAGACCACGAGTCTCACGATTTTTGCAAGAAATTTTAATAGTTTTGTTTGTGTAAAAACAAGAATGGTTCTTAATTGATTTAGAAGGAAAAATATTTGATGGCCATTGAAATCAAGTACCAAGGTTTTGAAGGTTTGTAATGCCTTGGTTTTATGAAACAAAGTGATTTCAAAGTGGAAACAAAGTGTTTGAACAAAGTGTTTTAGTACAAGGATTAAAGAAAATGGAAACAAGGTGTTTTGTTACTTGAAAGATGGAATTTCGTTTATGAAAGATAAAAAGAAGTTGAAAGTGTTTGAGCCTCAATTTATTTTAACGAGAATTGATTTTGAAATTGATTTGAGAAAAATGGAGAATATAATAGTGATTTGAGATTTTCTAACGTGTAACTCATTCTTTGGGTTTTGGAGCGCGTTAGTAAATTTTAAGATGGAAACATTGATTTAAAATCAATGGAAAGGTGATTTTGTGGAATTATTGTGAAAAGGATTTTCTTGAGTAAGAAAATGTGGAAAATAATGTGAAAAGTCATATTATTTTGATAAAGAGTTTCTGAAAGGTGAAATATGAAAAATGATGTTGGAAAGGATATTGATTTGTTTGAAAGTCCAAAATAATGTTTGGAATATTAAGGAATATTTTACGTGAGTGTAAAAAGGTGAAAAATATTTTACGTATCTTAAAAACGTGATTTTTAAGTTACACGATTTGAAAAATGTTTAAATATTTTCACGCGATTTGAAAAATGTTAAAATATCGCTACGCGATTTGGAAAGCATTTAAATATTTTGAAAATAATGAAAAATGGTTTACGCGAGTTGAAAGAATAATTTTTAAGTTACGCGATTTTGAAAATGGTGGAAAATCACTACGCGATTTGAGAAAACGCGTAAATATTTTTACGTGATTGAGAAAACATGAAAAAATCAATACGTGATTTAAAAATACAACAGAAATGTTGCAGAATTGTGAAAACGTAACCGAAATGTTACACGATTGTGAAAACACGACGAAAGTGTTTTGTGACTATGAAAACAAGATAATATGATTTCGCTGTTGAATATATAGTATGATTACTGTTGAACCAGTGTATGGACACTGTCTGAGAAAATCATGAAATTTAGCCTGTGATTAGCATTGGTGCATTGAACATGCATTGGAAATGATGAATTTTGCCTGTGATTGGCATTTGGTGCATTATACATGCATTAGAAAAATATGCATTGAGGCATATGTTGAATTTTGAACAAAAATTAGTAGCTGATGCTATTGTGACCCTTGTGGTTGAAGATAGAATATGAATTGATAGTGAGGTCTATGATGGATCTTGGGGGCGACCCGTGGATATTTGTCTGTGGGCTAAGGCTGGACTATATGCCACTTGGCGATGCAGTTCGTTGCAACGTATTGACGATACCCGACAAGAACACGATTCTTTTCGAAAGCTGGACATTGTCTATGGGCTAAGGCTGGGCATTGTCTGTGGGCTAATCTAGAAGATTGTCTTTGGGCTAAGGCTGACAATTAACAGAGTATTCTTCTCGAAATTGTGAAAACCTCCATGGAGTAGGACATTGAGTCTACATGCATAATATATGCATCATTATTAAGTATTGGTTATGATAATTGAACTGTTGAATACTTGGATAATAATTGAGGGCATTATCATAAATATTGAATATTTATATTTGTGTGATATAATAATTGAGGAATGGTGGATGATGATGATGATAAATAATGTTAATGGCATTATTGTAATTATTATTATTTTATACATTATGATGATAGCATAATTGTAATTGTGGTATGACATATCTGTATGGTATGCTATTTGTGTTATCTCTGTGCTACCATGTTGGTATTGGAGTAGGTGATCTCACCTCTTTGTTATATTGTTTTGTTGTGCTTATATTGTTAAAATTGTATAGTAGATGGAACGAGTTTCTTAGACGTGACGAGAAGCAAATATTCTGACATTAGTGACAACATTGAGGAGTGGTCATTTAGGATTCGATAGTGTGCAGTGTTGACAAGAAACAGATACATGACGCATCAGGATGGATACAAGACGAAATAAGTATGTTGAGTTTTTTCCGTTAGTGTTTTACCGTGCTATTGAGTAGAACCCGTCATGGGGTTTGCTACTGTTTAAAATTGAGTTTGTAAGTTTTATATTTCTTGAATAATTGTTAAATATTAAGTGGTGTCTGTTATATGAGTTTTAATCAGTTTAAATCTATTTTTCAGTATTACTTATAAATATCAGTAAGTTTATATTACCGTAAAAAGAAATTTTGAAACCCATATTTTATAACTCAAACCTTTTATGAACTCATTTTCAGATTGGGAGTTAGTAGTCAGAAATGTGATGCCCAAAGGATGGTGTTACATTTGGCATAAGAACGAATCTGTTTGATAACATTGAACAGAGGAATATTGACCTTCACTTGTTTCAAAATTTCAAAAATTTCGATATTATGGTTCAATTTCCTTGAATTGTTTAATGCTTGAGGAAATGGAGGTGGAGGACAGAGTTCAGTCTCCTTTTAGTCAACTTCTTCATTTTCTTGGGGAATTGGTTCATCTCCTTTCTCACAAGGTTCAAGAATTTGTTTTTCAACAACCTTTCCACTCCTAAGAATTATCACTGACTTGACTTGGTCCATTTGTTGGTTTTCTGAGCTCTCTTCATTTAGACTGTATTGACCCTTGGGATTTGGTTGAGGTTGAGGTTGAGAAGGAAATTTTCCTTTCTCATGAATGGTGAGCGCAGAAGAAAGTTTAGCAAGAGTTTCTTTTATGTCAATCATGGTTTAATTGTTTTGTTTATTAATGGCCTCTTGCTTTTCTATGAATGCATGCAGTATTTCTTCAAGGTTTTTCCTATATGGTGGGACATAAGGTGCATATCCTTGAGAATTTTGAGAGTCCTGTTATGCTTGAGGAGGTGGTGGTTGCACGAATTGTGACTGATTATTATTCCTCTAGCTGAAATTTAGGTGATTTCTCTATCCCAGATTGTATGTATCTGAAAAAGAAAAAATAAATGGCTTTTTAAAATTATTCATTACATTTACTTGCTCATGTACAACTTCTTTGAAAACAGGAATCTTAGGACATTCATGTGTTGAGTGTCCTAAGTCATCACAAATGCTACAAATTTCTTCAATTTGCACAGATTTGATTTCTTTTACTTTTCTTAATTCCATGGCTTCAACCTTTCTAGCCAAACTGACAAACATAGCATTTAGATCTTCCTCTTGACAAAGGTGATATTTTTCTTTATTAGTACTTGCAAGGTTAGATCTAATTGAATTTTCAGAAGGGTTAGTACTATGCCAAGATTGAGAATTTTCAACCAACTAGTTTAAATAGTCTAAAACTTCATCAGGTTCTTCATCAAGAAACTCTCTATTACACATTGTTTCCATAAATTGTTTAGTTTCAGGTGTTAAACCTTCATAAAAGAAGCTTATAGTGCGCCATTTTTCAAAACCATGATGTGGGCAAGAATTTAACAAATCTTTAAACCGTTCCTAACATTGAAAATATGCTTCATTTGAATTTTGAGAAAAATTTTGGATTTGTCTTTTCATAGCATTGGTTTTATGTGTTGAAAAAAAATTCTTTAAGAACTCACCTTATATTTCTTGCCATGTGTCAATTAATCTTGGTTTCAAAGTGTTAGGCCAAGATTTTGCTTTATCTTTTAAAGAAAAAGAAAACAATTTAAGCTTAACAATCTCTCAGTGCAATTTTGATCATTGAAAGCAATACATACTTCCTCAAATTCTTTCAGATGTAAATATGGGCTTTCAGACTCTAAACCATAAAAATTAGGAAGTAAAGAAATCATACCTGGCTTGAATCTAAAATTATTGGCATTGAGTAGAAAAATAAAACATGATGGACTAGAATTTCGAGGTGGTTGCAAATATTCACACATGGTTCGCAATGGTTAATTTTCATGTTCATCATGTACACTTTCATTTTCAACCATTGTGTCAATTGTGTGTGATTGTGATTCAAACAAATCAATATATAAAGTATCATGATTAATTTTAACTAAATGACCAGAATTTAAATCACAATACCAATTAAGCATAAATAAATGACTTAAAATGGAAAAAATAATGTACAAGTCGACAGTTTACACTAACCATTAAATATTAATAAGGATGTGATATAAACTAACCACCCAATAAATATCGACAAGTAAAAAGTTAGATAATTAGAGAGTTAATAATTAGTAAGTTAGAAAGTGCAAAAAGTAAAATATAGAAAAAAAGTGTAGAAAGTAAAGTGCAGAAAGTAAATTGTAGAAAATAAAGTGTAGAAAGTAAATTACAGAAAATAAATTTATAATATGAAAATCAGAGAAAGGCAGAGCCCCACCAGATCCAGCGAAAGAGAAGAGATGAAGAAAGATTATTTCATTATGGTAGAAAGCAATAATAAATAACAGAAATTAAAAAGTTAGATAACAAAAAATAAATGACGTAAATTAAAAGTTAGAGTGCAGAACATAAAAGTTAGTAAGCAAAAATAAATGACATAAATATAAAAATTAGAAAGTTAGTATGTTAGCAAGTTAGTAAGTTAGTAAGTTAGATAGTTAGAAAGTTAGTAAAGAAAATGAAAGATCGGCAAGCCGATCTTTTGCTCCCGTGAGGGAGAAGAGAGAATAGATTTTATTAAAGAAAAAGAACCTCAATAAATTAAAACTTCAAATCAAGTCCCCGACAACGGCGCCAAAAACTTGATTGCGGGATTTAAAGGATGCAAACCCAAGTGCACGTTGTCTCAAGTAATAAATTTCTCGGGAGTCCGAGTTCGATCCACAGGGAATTCACGAAGAAAAATTAATTGAGGTAAGAAAAGGATTTGTCACAACACCAAAAGTAATAAAAGATGTTCACAAATGAATTTAAGAACTTGCTTGGGTTAGTAGATCCACTCTTGGTAATAAATTAAAGGCAAGATTATTTCTCTTTATAACTCAATTGAAATCCACACATAACAGAGGTTCCAATCGGAAAATATAACATTCAAAGTTCAATTATATATGCAATCATATTATGATTCCTTTAATTATCTACCAACATTTGTAAATGAGTTCGAGCATTCACTATGCCAATCCTATTGTCTATAATAAATCAAGATCTCCATTATACAAAGAAGGTTTCTAAATTGATTGGAAACAAAATACAACACATATAATGTTCATTAGATAATATATCATTTGAGCACAAGAAATAGAATAATCTAACCTTATTTCATTACCAAGAGCTTCACTTTTTCACCTAAGAAAAATGAAAATTTAGTTACTCATAGACAAGAAGAAAGAAAGTGAGAAGAAGAGAAAGATGAACATAGCTTCAATTTAGAGCAAGAGAAAATTACAACAAAGGAAAACAATAAACAAGCATGACCATAACTTCTAAAAACTAAGCCTAACACCCAGAGCACCAAATGATCAGCCAATGGTGCCTTTTATAGAGGATTAAGGATACAAAATGACAAGGGGGCTGATTAAGAGTAGGTGGATGAGTGGGTGAATAAGTGGAAAATGCCAAATGGTGAGTTGGTGAGTGGAAAATTTTTGAGATTCTTTGTCTCTGAAATCATTCAGTGCTGATCTCATGGAAGCCATCAGAATAAAGCAACGTGGTCTTCATGAAAGTTGTATCATTTTGTCTCAGCTTTCCAATGCCACCAAAATCATCCAAAAATTCATCCTACAGCCTAAAATATGAGCCAAGTACTGCAGACTGTTCAGGCCCAGTTTTAGCACCTCTGTTTTGATTTCTAGACCCAATATCACCTCCAAGCTGTCTGAATGAGCTCTTATATTCTCATGAAAGTTGTAGATATGGGTCTTAAATTTCAAGTATCCAAATTTCAGCCCAATAAAGTTCCTACAGCCCGAGTTATACTCTAATTATTGCACATTGTTCAGGTTCCAATTACAAAACCCGTGTTCTGACTTCCAAGCCCAATTAGCTTCTCTAGATGTCCTTATTTTACCTAGCGCTCTTCATGAATGTTGTAGAGCTCTCTCTTATATTTCCTACAAGATAAGATACATAATTATAAGACTTCTAGAACTCAAGATATGGCGAAAATACAGAAACAATGTATAACCCAAATAATGCTGAAAAAATCAATTAAGTCCAATTTGAGTCCAAACTTATAAAACATAACCAAAATCAATTAAGTACATAGAAAGTGTAAATGACTAAAAATGAGGGTTTATTAATGTATAAAATATGTGATTATCAGTGACCTGTAATCACCTATTTTCGCCTGAAAACCACCAAAACATATTAACACAGGGGTTAGTGAAGGATTAGTAGTCAAATATAATCAAAATCATAGTGATCCCCAGTAACGACGCCAAAAATTTGATTATTACCGAGTTTACAAAATTTAAATCAATTTATAACCGAATTAACAAAACTCTTTGTAGCATAAGGTAACACCGGGTCGAGCCCGTAGATCACTCTAATTATGAAGTCAGATTAAGAGGTTTATTAAATAGGGGGAAGAAGTTTATGAAATTAACAACAAAAATAGAAAGCAATTAAAGAAGAGAAAATAGAATTAAGAAGCAACCAATCCAAGAGAATTGTCCAAACTTGATTTCAATCCATCCATGATTACTAAAGATCCAATCAACTATCAACCAAACCCTTGGTCTTAGATCACATCAAGATGCCTCTTAATGATCCACAGATCTTCTACTAGAAACATTTCCAGAATTAAATTAATTGAGATTAGACAAATTAAGCATCTATCCAAAACCCAAATTAACTTAAAAACCAAGATCCAACTAAGCTAAACATTTCATCAAACATCTTTGATGCATTGTTTAACCTCTGAATTCATCTCTTGGTACATGGTAATTACACAATTAACATATGCAAATCTCAATCAAATTAAGCATTAAATCAGAATTTAAACAAGAGAAGAAGAAGAGAAATTTGATTAATAAATAAATGTATAGCAATTAAAACAAAATCTCAAGATTAAGCATCAAGAATGTCAATCCTTTGGATTGATTAAAGCCTCTACACCTCCATGAATGGAAGGGGAGAATCAGAAAACAAAGAGAAAAACTAAAGAGAAGGGAGAGAAGAAAGATCTAGAGGGAAGATGAGAGGAGTGTAGAATGAGAGGTGAGAAGTGTGTGCGGAAATGAGGTGCCTTAGTTTTCTGCCTTCCAACCCCCAAAACTAATCCCTATTTTGGCTTCACATAATTAAAAACCCATTAATTACAAAGCTGGGTCCATTATGAGCAATTGGGCCTAAACCTCATACAATTTGGAGTTCTACAACTCAAGCTATGATCAAAACAATATCAAAGGGTCTCTAAACTCGTATTCTAAATTCTAGGCCCAATTAGGTCCACTAGACATCCGATTGAGACTTTGAGCTCTTCATCAAAGTTGTAGAGCTTTCTCTTAACTTTCCTACAACGTAAAATTCATAATTAACAGATATCTACAACTTAAGTTATGGCCAAAATATAGAAATAGTGTCAAGACTCATTAATGTTGGAAAAAATCAATTAGGCCCAATTTGAGCCCAAACTCACAAAACATGACCAAGCTCAATCAATTAAGAATATGAAGAGTGAAAATGACTAAACATAAGGGTTTATTAATGTATAAAATATGTGATTATCACAACCCAAAGGACATCACGAGGTACTCATAATGCCCATACCTAGTTCTAAAATAGTCTTAGGGATATCCTCTTCCCTAACTCTTATTTGATGATAGCCATACCTAAGATCAATCTTTAAGAAAACTACAGCTCCTCTCAGTTGATCCATTAGATCGTCTATCCTAGGCAACAGATACTTATTTTTAATGGTCACCTTATTTAGCTGTCTATAATCTACACAGAGCCTCATGGTACTATCCTTTTTTTTCACTAGTAACAAAGGTGCTCCCCATGAAGAAACACTCGGCCTAATGAAGTGCTTATCCAATAATTCCTCAACTTGTTTCTTGAGTTCTGCTAACTCTAGTGGTGCCATTCTATATGGTGCTACAGAGATAGGTCATGTCCCAGGCACTAAGTCTATATTAAACTCTATATCTCACTCAGGTGGCAACTCCACTATATCACTTGGAAAGACTTTAGGATATTCACTCACCATAGATATTTCTCCTATGCTTGGCTTAACCTCAGCACTTAAAAGAAAGCAAGAGAACATATCCTAGAGATCCCTCCTTTAAACAAAGATTGACCTGATTCGCATTCAGATACATAGACTCAGATGAAACGACTCTGGTAGGTATATTTGACAAGAAAACTAGGGATTTCTCTTAACAGTGCAACACTACATGGTTGGCGGATAAGCAATCCATGCCATGGATGACATCAATATCTACTAGAGGCAAATAGATAAGGTTTACATGGAAAATCCTATCTTCTACCTTTATACAACAATCAAGACACACTTTGGATGTTTTAACTAGTTTACCAGTAGCTGTAGATACAAACAAGTCATAAGAAAGTTCAAACACAGGCAAATCCAACATCTTCACACAATCATTAGAAACAAAGGAATGAGATGTTCCCAAATCATAAAACACAATTAAAAGATGATTGTGAACAATGCATTTACCTTCGATAAGATCGGAAGACTAAGTCACCTCTTTACCATCTAGAGTATACACTCTCCTTCTGGCTTGTGGTTTCTGGATAGGCACAACTTCTTTCTTTGATAGATAGTCCTTAGCATAATGCCTAGGTTTCCCACAAATAACACATACCGAGCAAGGCTGGTCTCCATGCTGCTTTCCACACTTAGGACACTTAGGTCCCACAAACTGCTTCTGAATCTTCTTACCATTGTCTTGAGGAAAGCTAGATTTAGAAGTCCCTTTTTCTTGAACTTATCGTCACCTCGCTTCCTCTTTTGGAAGTCTTGTGACTTAGGCTCCACAAAAATCTTTTTAGAATGCCCTTTGATTATGCTGCATTTGTTAATCAAAGTCTCAAAGTCTCGAATCTCAAGCGGTAGGATGGCATTTTGAATGTCTTCCTTCTGTCCTTCCTCAAACTTAACACACTTCCAGGACTC
The DNA here is from genome assembly GCA_029884605.1 of Ormosia emarginata. Lineage (NCBI taxonomy): Eukaryota > Viridiplantae > Streptophyta > Magnoliopsida > Fabales > Fabaceae > Ormosia > Ormosia emarginata. The sequence goes on along the minus strand of JAQQTP010000074.1, from coordinate 14,772,006 downwards.
ATATGGGTTAAGCCTAATACAAGACGAGAACTTAGACAATTCATTGAATTTGGCCACATACTGGCCAACAGACATATTCCCCTGCTCCAACTTAAGAAATTCTATCTCTTTGGCATTATGTAGGTTTTGTGGAAAGAAATTTATAAAAAAATGATCTCTTAAAGAGCTCCCATGAAATAAGAGTCCTTGTTGCCACAAGAGCTCTCTTGGCATCTACCCACCACTCCTCTGCCTCACCCTCCAGAGTAGCAAAAAGCACCTTTTGTTCATCTGAACAAGCTATGATCGTAAAAATCTTCTCCATCTCTTTGAGCCAACGCTCAGCTCTGACTGGGTCGTACTCCCCTTTGAAAGAAGACAGATAAGATTTCCTGAATTCTGAGAGATTCTGGAAAGTCTGATTCCTCTCAACTACCTCTTGGTCTAGTTGCCCCTGATGGTGGGGTGGTGGTGTAGGTGGTTGATGTTGAGTCGCTGACATTCTTTCAAACATCCTGTTTGTCATAGTTGTTTGCTCTCTCATAGCTTCAATATGAGCAGTTGTTTGGTCCTTCAATGCATCAACCATTGCCATAAAGGCTCCAGCCATACTAGGGTCTTCATTAGATGAGTTCCTTGTCTTACGGGTTTGCTGTTTTGGTGCCATAGTTTCCTGCATACACAAAACAATACATATTAAGTTGATCAATCTTCAATATCATGTAACCATGTAAAAGTAGCTATTAACAATCCAATACTCAAACAAGAGACAAAGAAATGTATAACACACAAAGGAATTCCTAACATGCTAAAGCATAGTCAGTCCATACCCCGACTCAATAGGATGAACTGCTCTGATACCATAATATAACACCCTAATATGATTATCATAAAATAAACAGAATATTTTGGAATAATACGTATTAAGCATGCCATTTTCTAAAAATGCATATAAATAAAATCCATAATAACCTTTATAGTTACTATAGAAAGCCTTGAATGATAACAATATCATATATACATACATCACTAGCTAATAAGCCATATTGCATACATAAACTTTTACATATAACCAGAAAGCTACTAATATACAATCTGGTTCGACAAGAAGTAAACTGCTAGACTAAGTCTTCTGTTTCTTCTTTTCCTTGCCTTTTTCTTTTTGGAGGGTCTTCACCTGGATTTACATGGAGTACACAGGAGTGAGAAATCATAATTTCTCAATATTCGCATACCAAGACTAGCAGTTAACAATTTACAATAAATAATGAACTGAACACATTAATATTCTAAATAATATAATATCTGGAAATCAATAACATCAAAAGATCGCCCATACAATCCTAAAATACTATCAACAACAACAAACTAATACAATTATCAATCAAGCAATGCATTATGTTATGAGGAATGATTATGCTCAAACAAAGTTCTAATAGAATGATTATGCAATGCTAATGTAGGTTTTAAGATTTGAAAACACAAGCTACTTACTTATTTCCCAAAAACCTTCGTTCATTGTATTTGTTGCAGTACATTAGGCAAAAGAGCCATCACACTAACTAGTAATAAGTGGATTCCTTCCTGTGAATATGAATGACAATGGTCTTCATTTTGATTATTAATAAACAAGAAGGGGTAGTTACATGGAGATCAAGTTCTAAGTTTCAACAAGTTTAGTGTATAGGACTTAGGTCTTACATGTAAAGGTAAAAAGGAAACACATGAAGTTCAAACAAGTTTTCATATCTTTAAAAGTGTTTTTGATTATTAAATTACCTAACAAACTATTTTTGAATAACTAGTCTTGGTGGTAATTTATTTGGATGAAAATTTGACAAGTTAACCGTTTACAAAAATTGACCTTGAGTCACTCATTTGCTCATATATTTCAAAATATTTTGAGTCTTATTCAGAAACATGTCTCATATTAAAGTAGGCTAAATGATGTTTCCAATGAGTGGTCATTTATTTTAAATGGATAAATATCAAAGAAGGTATGGTCTTTCAAATGTTTTTAAGACAGAAACATGGTGCCATAATCAGTTATGTAACTAGTTATTCACCAAGTCAGAAGCATTGGCTTCTGTTCTTAAAAGCCATAACTGGTTATGTAACTAGTTATTTACTAACACAGAAGCATTGGCTTCTATTTTTTTAAAAGCCATAACCGGTTATTCACTTAATCAGAAGTGTGGGGTTCTATTCTTATAAGGCCATAACCGGTTATCTGGAAATCAAAAACAGATTTCCAACGGTTATAAATGACATTTAATGCTTCCTAGCCACCACCAACGGCGCTTAAAAGTTTTGGGCTATAAATGAAAGTGTTTATACAATGATTACATGTTAGAAAACATTCTGAAAATCATTCTTGAGTATTAAATACGAGTTTCACCATATTTCCAATCAATACTATGCTTTGAGCTTTAAAAGTGTGAATCCTTGTTACCATTGTTCTTCAATTTGTATTATCTACTTTTGAGAGAGTTTCTATTCACCTATATCTTTGTATAATCTGTAAAGAGAGGGTGAGGTATCCCTTGTAAATAGAGGCTCAAGCACAAGGGTAAGGTATCCCAAGGTGTGTTGAGTGCTCCATCTTGTAAAGGTTATCAAGCACCTATTTGAAGCTTGAAGATATAGTGGAAATCTCGGGTGTTTACTTGAGGACTGGACGTAGGTCACAAGTGGATTGGTGGCTGAACTAGGATAAAGCTTTGTGTTTGTCTTCCTAAACTCATCTCCTCTACTTTGTGCACTATTTTATTGAATATCTTGCATACTATATTACTTGGTTAATTTACTTATAAGTGAAAGCTCTCTATCCTATCTATCTATTCAATTCTAATAAACAATAGCTTCAACAAAAATTGAAAATAAGGTATTTTGCGAAAGAATTGTGAAATTATTTTACATACTCAATTCACCCCCCTCTTGAGTATTGAGGCCACTTGGTAACAAGTGGTATCAGAGCTAGACTCTTGTATAAAGAGCTTTGCAGCTTCAAGAGAAAAGATTATTTCAAATGGTTTTTCAAACAAAAGTTTTTTTATAAATAGACCTCCCTTTTTCAATGGGGATGGTTATGCCTATTGGAAAGAAATGGTGAAAATTTTTGTTGAAGGTATTGATTTAGATGTGTGGGATGCCATTGAAAATGATGCTTTTGTTCCCACACCTACTATTGATGGTGTAAGAACTAATATACCAAGAAATGAATGGACCGATGAGGACAAAAAGGAGGTTCAATACAATTTGAGAGCCAAGAACATCATCACCACATCCTTGGGGTATGATGAATTCTATAGGGTGTCAAATTGTAAGACCACTAAAGAAATGTGGGATACTCTACAAGTAACCCATGAGGGCACAAGTGAAGTAAAACGATAAAGAATAAACTCTCTCACTCATGAATTGTTTAGAATGAACCATGGAGAAAGTATTCAAGATATGCAAAAAAGATTCACATACATTGTAAATCATCTTATTTCATTGGGAAAGACATTTCCTAATAAAGATCTTATTAACAAAGTGTTGAGATGTTTGAGCAGGAATTTGCAACCCAAGGTAACAGCTATTGCAGAATCAAGGGATTTATCAACAATGTCTCTAACCACTATCTCTTTGGAAAGCTCCAAGAACATGAGTTGGAACTCAATAGGCTAAATCAAAGTGAGGAGCATGACAAAAAGAAGAAGGGGATTGCTCTCAAAGCCACCTTATCCACGATTGAAGATGATGAAGATGGAGTAGGAAATCTTAAGATGAATGAAGAAAATTTTAGCCTCTTTGTGAAGAGATTTGGAAAATTTCTCAAGAAGAAAGGTAATCAAAGAAGACCACATTTTCCTCCTAAGAAGACATATCAAAAGGAAGAAGGAACTTCATCCACACCAACTTGCTATGAGTGTGGAAAATTAGGACACATGAAGATGGAGTGTCTGGCTTATGAAAAGAAAATGGAGAAGTATAAGAAGAGACCCTCCAAGGAAAGAAAAAAAAGGAGAGCATACATTACTTAGGGAGATAACAATATGGATTCCACCCATGATTCGGAAAGTGAAGAAGCTCACCTTCGCCTCATGGCAAGTGGAGAAGAAGAAGATGAAAGCAAAGCCGAGGTAACCTCATCTAATCTTGAATTTTCTCCTTCGTATAGTGAATTACAAGGTGCATTCCAAGAATTACATGATGAATCCATGAGGCTCACTAAAATGGTTTTATCTTCAAACAAAACTACCTCCTTATTAGCAAACAAAGTTATCATTTTAACCAAGGAGATTAAAGAACTAAAACTTAAAAATGAGACTCTTGGACTTATTGATGCTAACTCATCACGCATGACTTGTTCCTCACATGATAATGCACTCATCATGCACCCTTATGTTTAGTGTATGCAAGTGTGCTAGATATCAAGCTAATCTTAAAGAATCACACTTATGTGCTATAAATTGAATTATGAAATATCTAATAGTCACTTCACAAATGGGTTTGTGGTACCCTAAGGGTGCCTCATGTAGCCTAATTAGTTATTCCGACTCTGATTTTGCTGGATGCAAATTGGATAGGAAGAGCACTAGTGGGACATGCCACTTGCTTAGAAGTTCACTAGTTTCTTGGCATAGCAAGAAACAAAATAGTGTGGCATTGTCAACAACTGAAGCTGAATATGTAGCAGCTGGGAGTTATTGTGCTCAAATCATTTAGATGAAGCAACAACTTTAAGACTATGGTCTTGAACTTGATCACATCCTTATAAGATGCAATAACACTAGTGCAATCAGTTTGTCTAAAAATATCATTTTACACTCAAGAACAAAGCACATTGAAATAAGACATCATTTCATAAGAGATCATATTCATTAGAGTAATTGCATGCTTGAATTTGTAGAAACCACTAAGCAACTAGCTGACATCTTCACTAAACCCTTGGCAAAAAAAGCATTCTTTTATATAAGAAATGAACTTGGCATATTGGATCAATCATGCATAAACTGAATTTTGCATAATCTCATTTCGGTTGTACAATAAATTCAATTTGTTGCATAAAATGCAACTTTGCTACGTAATATGTATTTTTACTGCATAATCATGTCACTGTGCTACATAACCTGTCATTTTTTTGTATATTGTGTGTTTTTGGTGCGAAACTTGTCATATTGCTACAAAAAATGGAATCATTGCATAGTTATTTTGTTTTAATAATTTCTGAATCCAATACTGACTTGAGCATTAGAGTTTCCCCTAAATTTGTTTTGTAGGTGCTTGATCCATGTCTAAGTCCTTCAAATATCAAATCTCAAAGTTCTTGATGAGAAAAAGGGTTACTGGTACTTATAAAGAAGCTTAAACTATTTTGGGATGTTTTTGGATGGTTAAAAGTGGGTGGAATGAAGCCAAGTTAATTTGATCTTCAAAGAGGCAAGATTTAGTGGTTTAAAGATTGAAATCCTGAAGAAATTTTGGTTTTGGTAATGAAATAGCCAGATATAAGGAGCATAAAAACAATGATTTCTGGTTTGGAAGAGTTCTAATTCATTTTAAGGTTATTTGGTGTTCTCTGAATCACACGAATAGCCTATTACATAACCAGTTATTCCTACATAACAGTGGCCATCTGGTTTTGCACGCACGCAAATAACCAGCTACATAATCGGTTATTCACTCATTATAGAGACCACTTATTTTAAAAATCACACAAATAATTGGTTATATAACCAGTTATTCACCCTCACAGAGGCCACCTATTTTGAAAACCTCGAAAATATTCGGTTATATAACCAGTTATTGACCCTATTTTAAAACATCAAATAGTAGACTTCCTTCCCATTCACGAGCTCCTTCCGCTATTGTCACCCTCTTCCTCTCCTTCCTCTCAACCTTCCTCTCACCCCCATTCCCTCAATCATCTCACCCACCTTAAAACTCACCAAAATCCACGATCCAACTCCATTTTCTCTTATTACCCACCATTTCCACCAATTAAAACTTACTATTTCCCTAAATATTTTACTTCCCTCATGTTTTCTCTTTCCCAAAACTGTGCCCTAACTGCCATCTTCCACCATGGCCAGCAGCTCTTCTCACCCCAAACGTTCACGTTCCAAAAATCCCAATGTACCCAAACAAACATCCTCTTCACCCATCAACTCAATGATTCCTTTAAGCTTGGACCAACACTGCTTCTTCTCTGATGGGGTTCAAATGAACAAATATCGACTGGAGTTTCAAGGGAGAAATCTTATTCAGCCCAAGTACATGGACTGGGATTTCTTTGTGCAAGAAGGTCTCATATCCCTCACAGAGCTCCTAGAATTTCAGGGGCTGAAGAAATTTATCACCACCAAATGTGACTTCTACCTGGAGGCAACTAAGGCGTATTTCTACAATTTGAGTATTAGTGGTGCCAATCTGGTGTTAGAACTCAAAATGCATAAACTCATTATGGAACCCAGCAAATGGACCTCTCTATTTAGTCTCAATTACTCAGGGGAAAAGTTCACCGAGGATAATCACAAGACATGGGAAACATTTGATAGAAGAACAACTATTGAGAGCATGACTCATCCTGGGTTTGTTATGCCAGACATAACCTTCACTGTAGGTAATCTGACTCCTCAAGATCATCTTTTGCATTTTATTTTGATTCACATACTAGTTCCAAGGGCAAGTAACTTTGCCTTGGTTGAGGAGGAAGACATCTTCCTACTTTGGGCTATTAAACAATTTTTGCACATTAATTGGCCCTTTTACATCATGTATTACATGATGAAGGCCAAAGGGATGCTAATGATGGACCTTCCCTATGCCATAATCATTGCTAAAATTTTGGATCAATACAAATTGTCATTAGAAGATGATAGTTTCATTAACATTACGAGTCATCTCAAGTTTGGAAGAGCCTCTTTCAATCAGATGCAAATTAAGAAAGTAAATGATGAATGGGTCTGCGGAAGAAGACTTGAGGTAGCAGCAATCAAAGGTGCTGATGTGCATATGGCGAATGCCCCTGATCAAGATTGCATCCTTGTTGCCCTTACAGAGATGCAAGTTAGTCTCTAAGCTCAGATCACAGACTTAAAGGTTTATCAGAAGAACAGTGATGGGATTATCTATGATCGCCTTAGCTCCTTGGAAGCTCGCTTGGAAAGGATTGAGCGCCGCCTCCAACTACCAGAGGATGATGGGGCTTAGGCATGGATCTAGTTTATTTAGTTAATATTATTGATATATATAACTCTGTTTTGCCCTGACAACTGTTAGTTAACTTGTAAGCATGGTTATTATTGTTGGTTTTGATATGTTGATCTTATGACAATGAATTTCTATTTTGATATGATGTTATGGCATTGAATTTTCTGTTTTGATAATACTATTGCTCAAATCTTATTTTGATATAATTCTATTATGACATCTAGCAATGGTTTTTAGTCCATATATATATATATATATATATATATATATATATATATATATATATATATATTGAATTTCTGGTATAAATGCATGGCTCTGTTCAATTGTGACTTCTTTCTTTGTCAACATCTATACAATATATATTTTTTATCATGACAAAAATGGGAGAAGTTTGGTTCATAAGGCTTTGAGAAAAGGCAATATTAAGGTATAAATCCAATGATTTTGGGACTCTAAATATTAAGGGGGAGCTATGCAACTTTGAACTAATCACTTCTTGGAAAATAGAGGGGGAGCAAGTCTCAAAATATCTTTGGTGAATTCCAATTCAATTGAACTAATGCTTTTCTCAAATGATTATTTGTCATCATCAAAAAGGGGGAGAATGTGAATATGAATGACAATGGTCTTGGTTTTGATGATTAACAAACAAGAAGGAGTAGTTACGTGAAGATCGAGTTCCAAGTTTTGACAAGTTCAGCATATAGGACTTAAGTCTTACGTGTAAAGGTAAAAAGGAAACACATGAAGCTCAAACAAGTTTTAATATCTTTAAAAGTGTTTTTGATTATTAAATTGCCCAACAAACTATTTTTAATAACTAGTCTTGGTGATAATTCATTTGGATGAAAATTTGATAAGTTTTCCATATGTAAAAACTGACCCTGAGTCACTCATTTGCTCATATATTTCAAAATATTGAGTCTTATTGTGAAACATGTCTCATATTAAAGTAGACTCAATGATGTTTCCAATGAGTGGTTATTTGTTTTAAACGGATAAATATCAAAGAAGTTATGGTCTTTCAAATGTTTTTAAGAGAGAAACAGGGTGCCATAACCAGTTATGTAACCAATTATTCACCAAGTCAGAAGCATTGACTTCTATTCTTAAAAGCCATAATCGGTTATGTAACCGATTATTTACCAAGACAGAATCATTGGCTTCTATTTTTTTAAAAGCCATAACCGGTTATGTAACCTGTTATTCACTTAATCAAAAGCGTGGGGTTCTGTTCTTATAAGGCCATAACTGGTTATATAACCGATTATCTAGAAATCAGAAACAAATTTCCAATGGCTATAAATGGCATTTAATGCTTCCCAACCACCACCAATGGCTCTTAAAAGCTTTGGGCAATAAATGAAAGTGTTTATGCATTGATTACATGTTAGAAAACATTCTAAAAATCATTCTTGAGCATTAAATGTGAGTTTCACCATATTTCCAATCAACACTCTGCTTTGAGCTTCGAAAGTGTAAATCCTTGATACCATTGTTCTTCAATTTGTATTATCCACTCTTGAGAGAGTTTCTATTCACCTATATCTTTGTATAATCTGTAAAGAGAGGATGAGGTATCCCTCAAAGTTGTAAGAGTGAGGTATCCCTTGGAAATAGAGGCTCAAGCATAAGGGTGAGGTATCCCAATGTGTGTTGAGTGCTCCATCTTGTAAAGGTTGTCAAGCACCTCTTTGAAGCTTGAAGATATAGTGGAAATCTCGGGTGTTTACTTGAGGACTGGGCGTAGGCCACAAGTGGATTGGTGGCTGAACTAGGATAAAGCTTTGTATTTGTCTTCCTAAACTCATCTCCTCTACTTTGTGCACTATTTTATTGAATATCTTGCATACTATATTACTTGGTTAATTTACTTATAAATGAAAGCCCTCTATCCTATCTATCTATTCAATTCTAATAAACAATAGCTTCAATGAAAATTGAAAATCAAGTGTTTTGCAAAAGAATTGTGAAATTATTTTACATACTTAATTCACCCCCCTCTTGAGTGTTGAGGCCACTTGGTAACACTTCCTTTCACAATATGAAGAGTACTACTACCCACCCCATACTGGTAACCCTGACCATGCAAGCATAAATGCGAGGAGAATTTAAATCCTATACTTTGTTCTTAGGCCACATGGTTGTGCACACCATCTTAGGTTACAATACATAGGAAACATGACAGAGCATGTTTGAAAAGAAGATATGCAATGTATTTCACAAATACATTTAATGATCACTAGGTCCTTCTAATCCAAGCGATTAAGCAAAACTAGCAAATTAACTAGCCAAGCTCGCTTATCACATAAGATGCAAGGTCAAAACAAGAGAGTATTTGTCACACACATGCATATTATCCCAACCTCACTCAAAAAAAGGAATTTCATGTAATAAGACAAATGAAACATAACTCACTTTAACACTTAAAGAAGCCAAACACCCATCCTTACACTATCCTAACTCAACTTAGCTAACAAAGGAGTTACAAGTGCTGGAATGGTTAAAAAGTATCTCAAATACTTTCTTTGAACTCTGGGCATTGATTACATGTCTTTTACAAGCTTTAATCTAAGCCCAAGAACCAAAAAATCTGTTTTCCACATGTCCATAATCGGTTAGCCTTCCTTAGTAATTGATTATGACAAAGCAAAACCATATTTTGAGAAAAGCATAATCGGTTATGCTCCATGAGTAACCGATCAAAGGCTACTCATAAGTTATACATGAGCTGTTGTTTTCACTCAATAACTGATTATGCTTTTCTTACTAATCAGTTATGAGGTTATCTCATGCTATCCCACCTCTCTGTCAAACTAAATAATCAATTAAGGAACACTCCTAACCGGTTATGGGCTTCAAACTGAGTTCCACAAAGGCTAGATAACTTGTTATGCTCTCTAACATAATCGATTATTCTAGGCATAGCAGCACCAGAAAATAGAGTTTCCACGTGAAACTCTTAACTCACACACATATACACTCATGAAGGACTTCCCACACCACAAATGTGATCAAAACAAAACTTCAAGAGTTCCATGAACATAACCAAGTCATCAACAAACCTTGATTCATGTTCATTCAATTCAAACCATGAAAACAACTTCCAACCACCCATGAAAACCCCATGTGACAAGAGATGGAAAAGAAAAGATGAAGTTGAAGATCAAAGACCCTTACCTTTAGCTCCACAAGCTACTATAGTAATGGGGATGATGATAGAAATGATCACAAATCTTTATGCTTTCCTTCCCCCTCAGCTTTCCTTTTCTTCCCTTCATTCTTTTCTCCTTTCTCTTCCTTCTCTATTTGATATGTTTTCAACCATACAGAGTGAATGAGAAAAAAGAATGATGGCTTGAAATATCATATAAAAGAGTCAAGAAAAAGGGCTAGAAACTATGGATGGCTTATAGCCACTAATCATCACACTGATAATTTTTGATATGTTAAAAACACTCAACTTTAGCTAAATCAAGTTTTTCAAGTTCCAACAACTTTCAAATAAATCATAGGATTCATCAAAAATATTGTTGCACCAAAACCATTATTTTCCATATTTGTGACTAGTCATTCTGGCTTTAAAAAGACAACCAGTATGCCTAAAAATACCAAACTGACTTCGAAAATTCTCAAACTTTAACCACATCATAGAATACATATTTGTACTTAGAAATAAATTATCCACATCTATTTCCATTAGCTAAGCCATTTATGCTAATATCTGGGTCATTTTAATCTTTTTTTCACCTTTCGTCTTGCAACAAAATGCCTAAACTAACTTAGACTATCACAAAATTAAACAGACATGTTAAGCAAGTATTAAGCTACCTATATAACTAATTACAAGTCTAACATATTAAAGAGGATATTATACCAGTGACATTTCCTAGAACTACCGAGCCTAATCCGAAGGAACATGTCAAGGCAATTACCTTGAGAAGTGGCAAGAAGCTTAGGGAGCTCTTGATGAGCATGGAGATGCTCTTGATGAGTCAGTTAATATGGAAAACGAGAAGGGAAGTAAAGCACCCTCCGCGGTACATGTAAGTGAGCCACAAAAGCCCTCTATTCCATTCCCTTAGAGGCTCAAGAACACTCTATAAGATAAGCAATTTGCAAAATTCTTGGAGATGTTCAAGAAATTACAAATTAACATTTCTTTTACTGAATCCATCCCCCAAATGCCCCAAGTATGCAAAGTTCTTGAAGAAAATACTTACAAAAATAATGCAAGCTTAAGAATTTTAGATGATAAGGCTAAATGAGGAGTGCTCCGCCATTCTCTTGAAGAAACTACTCCCAAAATTAAAGGATCCAGGTAGTTTCACTATTCCTTGCTCTATTGGTAACTCTTATTTTGAGAAAGTATTATGTGATTTAGGTTCTGGTATAAATTTGATGTCTTTCTCTGTTTTTAATTTTAGGAATGCAAGAACTAAAGCCAACTAACATTTCACTACAGCTGGCCGATAGATCCATCATTTACCCTTGTGGTGTATTGGAGGATGTTTTGGTGAAGGTAGACTAATTCATTTTTTCAACTGACTTTATTGTGTTAGACATGGAGAAGGGCGCCGAGGTCCCAATCATACTTGGGCATCTATTCTTTGCCACTGGAAAGACCATGATTGATGTCGATTATAACACCCCAAATTTTATTTATTTCATGATAAACGTTCATTTTGTTATATTTATGATTTTTGAGAATTTTTCTGGAATTTTATGAGAACGTAGAATATTTTAATATTATTTTTCGTTTTGCGTACAAACTAAGCGAGCCCAGGAAAATGAGATATTTTTCTCGAGAACCTTGATCTGTGGAAACGTCGACAGGGGATCTTACTTAACCCGAGGCTAGACACGATTTACGAAATTTCACGTTTTTTAAGAAATTTTAACAAATAAAATAATAAAATAGTGTATAAATTTTATCTATCAGATAAATTAACACTGACTTCTGTCGACTGTAGTAATTGTCCATTAGATAATAACATGTATTAAAAACCCTATCACATTATCCTAATGTAATCTACTTTAAGTCTAATCAAACCTACTTTAATTTAAATTTAATGTATTTTAATCAAAGCTTCTTTGAGAAGCTTTGACCACCAAATGACCAAGCTACCCTTGGCTTGTTGGGGAAGCCAATTTCCCCCTCCTTCTCTCTCTATATTGCCGCGGCTACCTTGCCCTTAGGAGGCAAAAATTTTGCCTCCACACTTATTCATTTTCACTCAAAAACATTACATTTCATCTATCCACTTCTCTCTCTAGTTCTTCTTCTTCATATTTTCTCCACCTTCTCTCTTCTTTCTCTTCCTTGGCTACGAAATTGCAGCCCCTAACTTCAACCATTTTCTCTTCATCAAGACCATTTCTCTACTCACCTCAACCTCCTCTACACTTTCTCTTTAGAAATTTTCTTCAAAATCCAACCTTTTCTCCATTGTCATCCAATACAAAGCTTCAAGCTTTAAGGTAAAGATTTTATTTTTCTTCTTCTTTCTCTTCATTTTCGTGCTCCATGGTCTCTTTGATGACCATGGATCTCTTCTCTTCTAACCCTTGATGTTGATTCATTGTCTTGAAATTCCTAGGGTTTTGGAAGCTCAAAACCGAACCTACCAAGGAGCATCTTGGAAGCCATTTTCGTGATTCTCCTTTAGGTAAAAGGGAGACTACTCACTTCAACTATTTTGGTGGCGAGGGAACCTTTGTATGCTTACTTTGTTTTGGTGATTTTGTATGTTTATGTATTCTTGAATTGGATTAATGTTTGAATGGTGAATTTGAATATATTTGATGTGTTGGAAATGCTTGATCATGTTCAGGTTGTTAAATGGAAAATTTGGAGTTTCTTACCCTAATATGATGCCACGATTTTGACTAGATTTTAGGGGTATAAATTGATTTTTGTGTACAATGAAATGAAGCATATGTGATTAATTGTTAAATGATGATATTAAAATTTATGAATGGAGAATTTTAAGGGTTTAATACCCTAGGGTGAAGCCACGGTTTTTATCTTGAAAGTTAGGAGATTGGATTGGTTTTGTGTAAAATAAAATTTAAATGATTAGATACTAAGTAATTGATGCATAAAATGGAAGGAAATTGGAATCTTGATGACCTAGAGAGGCCACGGTTTTTAAAGAAAACTAGGGGTTGAATGATGCCTTGATACATCTTTGAAAATTAGGAATTTAGAGACATTCATAATCCATAATATAGTGGAAGGATTGGATTGAATAACAACACTCAAGAAGGACATGGTTTTGAAGGACTATTTAATAAAAAATTGTCATAATTGACCAAAACATAAGACTTTGAGAATGTGAATCCATAATGTGGACTTATGATAAGGGATGAACCCTAAATATATATTGACGTTGAAAATTGATTTTATGTCATTATGGATCCCTATGTGGGCTTAGTGTTTGTTGATTTCGTACTTGAGGAAATTGTGACATATTGATATTATGACATGTTGATATTGAGCCATGTATATTTAGATATGCCATTGTGGTATATTGTATGATTATTGTATCATTGATAAACATACATGATGTACATTGTGTCGTCATGCATATGTGTTGTCCGTTAGACATTTGTTGGAAAGGCTATGTATGCCTAAGAGTTTGAATAACACCTATGTGCAAGTGCGAGTAGACTAAGCGTAGGATCATAGTAGTTGGCCCTAGGGGCGTCGGGGTGCGGCTATCTCACAACGGGCAGTGGTAGCTCCACTGGGGCCGTGGGATAGATCGATGCAAACACACCGACGATTCGGACTGAAACGCTGTCCTATATCGCGAACAACTGTTGAGGTGCCATGTATAAGCCGTATTGCACAAATGTTTTTATGAGATGAGCACACTAATTATTTTTGGCTAACGAGATACTGACATAACTCCTTGATCATTCACTTCGAAAATGTTTATGTCTAGCTCTATAGAGTAGGAATTTTGGTACCTTTTTGTATTGTGAACTGTTAGTCTCATAATGCATTGAGCATGAGCACTTATAACTATGGGAGTTATTTGTTATCATTACCGTAATGCTTATTTAATTGTTGGACTGTTGACTGTTGGGAACATTGCTATTATCTGCTTATTATTAATGGTTGTTGCTACTATTTATTGTTGATATGCTTTACTGTCAATTCTAATTATTGTATGAACTGTGTTAATATATGGGCGTCCAGCGTCGTTCTATTTTCTTATTGCCATTTTGGTACTAAAAGCTGGATGTCTCACCTCTTTCTGTATTTTCTGTATTTCTGTCGGACTGGTACTTCTAAGAAGACATTTGTGAGGAAAAGAAGGAAACAACTGAGTTTCCAGGTTTCTGGCCACACTACGACTAGAGCTGTAACACCCTAAAATTTACTTTTCTACTATCAGAATTCATTCTAAAATATTTGTGATTTTCTGGAATTTTTCCTGGAATATTTTAATATATTTCTCGTTTTACATGTGTACTGAGCAGAACCGGAGAAATGAGACATTTTCTCCGAGAACCTTGAACTATGGAAACGTCGACGGGGGATCTTACTAAACCTGAGGCCGGACACAGTTTACAAGGTTTTACATTTTTCGAGAAATCTTAACAGATGAGATAATAAAACACTGTAAAGAATTTATCTGTCAGATTTGTTAATGCTGACTTCTGCCAACTATAATCACGTCCAATAAATAATAACACGTAATAAAAATCTTATCGCATTGTTCAAAAATTTCCTTGTGTCAAACCCTTTTAGCCTTATTTTTAAGAAAGAAGAAAAAAAGAAATTAGTTAATTAAAACCCCTTGTAGGAAGTTTCCAAGAAGCTTCCTATTTGACACATTTTTCTCTCTCCTTTCTCAACTCTTCTACGGCAGAGGCTATAGGAGAGCCTAAGTAATACCTCTTCTCTTTCTAATATCACACTCTCACTTTTCTAAACCCCAAATATCCATTTCCTCTCTTCTCCTTTTCTTCTCCACCGTGCAACCACTCCTGGAGGCTGCCATTCTTTGCTTGTTTCATCATCAAAGATTCTTGCTTCCTTACACCATTCCAGGTCCTCTTCTACTGCCATCTTTTGGTTCCTCTTCTTCTTCTTCTTCTTCTTCTTCTTCTATTCTTCTTCCACCATTGAAGCGAAAACTTGGAGCTTTAAGGTAAAGCCTTCAACTTTCTTTCATTTTTCTTGCTATTTTCGTTTCTCTTGGCCACCTTGGTGACCAAGAACCTATTTTTCATGGTTTGAGTGGACATTGTGGTGATCACTCACATTGGAGTTTTCTTGAAGGAGGAAAATGAAAATCTAGGGCAAGAAGGAGTGGCACATTGTGTTGTTTTCCAAATAGGTAAGAGGGAGATGATCCTCTTCAACCAATCTTGGTAGTAAGGGAATGTCTTGTATGTGTGTTGTTATTGATTTCTGAATCCATGTATAAAGTTCTCTCATTTTTATGTTGTTCTTGATGATAGTGCATTTTGTTGGGTTTGTATGATTTATTGATGCCTCTTGCATGATTTGAAGGTATATTGGAGCATCTTGTTGATTAAATATGATAAGGATTGGTTTGGTTTGAGTTAGAGGACCTGGAAAACTCTGTTTTCTGCAAGTTTATGCGTGGTAATCGATTACACGGGGCCTGTAATCGATTACCAAGCTCTTAAGGATATAAAATCGTGATTCTAGAAATCTGGTAATCAATTACGTTTGCTGTGTAATCGATTACAGAGATTCTGTTTAGCTTGTAATCGATTACAAGAGTGGTGTAATCGATTACCAAGCCTCTGATGTCACGAAATGGTGCTTCTGGGAATCACGTAATTGATTACAACTTGTGGGTAATCGATTACGAGGTTCTTCCCAATTGGTAATCGATTACCACGATTGTGTAATCGATTACCAGGGCCTTGAAGTTACGAAACGTGATTCTGGGAATCACGTAATCGATTACAATGAGATTGTAATCGATTACAGAGATTCTGTTCCTCGGGTAATCGATTACAAGGGTGATGTAATCGATTACCAAGACCAAAAATGAGATTTTTGAGCTGGAAATGATTGAGATTATGGTTCTTTGTCCTTTGTAACTCAAACATAACCTAAAAACCCTGGATTCAAGGATTTTACTTTACTTAATTGTGATAGGAATGTGCATTCATATCAATAGAGAAGAAATGATTTTGAATATGGAATTCTTGGATCCATGACATGGAAATTGTGGTATGTAGGAACATATATTCCTAGTGAGAATTATTAATGCAAGTGTGATTCCCTATGTGGGTTATGCAGTTATTGATTCAGTATTCAATGAGATAAGAAATGATGATATGCCATTGAGGCAATGTTTTTAATAGATATATTGTTGATATGTCATGTTGACCATTGAATAATGCTTATGTGCCATTGAGGCAATGCTGATGTTGAATGCATCATTGATGAACATACATGATTGGACATTGTGTCATCATGCATGCGTATTGTCCGTGGGACATTGTTGAGAAGGCTATGTTGCCTAGGAGTTTGAATAACACCTATGTGCGGGTGCGAATAGACTAAGCGTAGGTGTCATATGTTGTTGACCCTGAGGACGTCGGGGTGTGGGTGTCTCACAATGGGCAGTGGTAGCTCCACTGGGGCCGTGGGATAATCCAATGCAACACACCGACAATCCTGACTGTGACGTTATCCTATGTCGCGATCAACTGTTGAGGTACCATGTGTAAGCCATTGCGCAAATAATTTTATGAAAGAAAGCACACTGTATTTTTTAAGGCTACTGATACACTAGTATTACTCCTTGATCATTCACTCCGAAGATGTTTATGTCTAGCTCCATGGAGTAGGAACTTTGGTACCCTTGTTGCATTGTGAGTTGTCAGTCACATGGTCCATTGAGCATTCATGATTGGATAATGTGTTTACTATTAGGACTGTGATGTTTATTTGATTCTTAGTAATGCTAATGTTGCTAGTTGGCTATGGATAATGTTAACTACTGTTCTTTGTTGCTTTACTCTCATTAATTGCTTTCATGTATTACTATACTTGTATGTA
Organism: Ormosia emarginata; assembly: GCA_029884605.1. Classification (NCBI taxonomy): domain Eukaryota; kingdom Viridiplantae; phylum Streptophyta; class Magnoliopsida; order Fabales; family Fabaceae; genus Ormosia; species Ormosia emarginata. The sequence continues at coordinate 14,754,767 of JAQQTP010000074.1, read as the reverse complement.
CTAACTGTGTCTTATGTGGGCGTTCGACGCCGTTTATTTTCTTGCTGCCATGATGGTACTGAAAGTTGGGAATCTCACCTCTTTCGGTAATTTTCTTTATTTTGCATTTTGGATTGGATCGTATGCTCTCAAGATGACGCTCGTGAGGAGGACAAGGAAACCACTGAGTTTCAAGGTTTCTGGCCTTATCTCGACTGAGATCGAAGTTGTTGAGGATGTCATTTCGACTCCGTGGACTTTTTGGCTACGTGCGGATCAACTTTCTTGGAGGTCCGGACTGCTGGCATATCAACGTGCAGACTGACCGATGTATATACCACGGCGATGTGATGGTGTCCTTAGCATGGAGACGTTATGACGCTCCTGTTATAGATTTTCATGCTTTTGTATGGCTGGAGTTCTATATGCCCATGAGGGACATGTAGGGTGCAATGTATTATACCCTCGTCAGGATTCCTTTTTGTCTACTGCTCGGGCTCCTGCCCGCTGTTCTGTCGTCCTGATGGATGTCTCGTCGGACGACGAGGACCTTGAGGAGGATCCGTCTACGGTTCTTTCTCGTTCCAGGCAGTCTTAGGGTTGGTTTTAAATTGATGGCTACTGATGGCTATCCGTTTATTTTGAGGGAGCCTGGCGTACTACTGGATTAGTGGGTATATAATTGTATCTCTTGGGGTAGGTACACATTTTGCTTTTTGTATATCTTTTGGAAATGTAATTTAAACAGGCTCGTGCTTCTGGTATAAAATATATAATTATCCATATTGTGTATGGTCGTATGTTTCATTCCATGTTGATTTCTGTTTGACATTTCTAACAAGAAGTTTTATATGAAAGAGGAACTTTTAATTTTAACTCAATCACGCGATATATTTACAAACAGATGTATATGTACATTAAATAGAAGTTTTAACCTGATTTATGTTAAAAAAAAATGTTTAAACTTTACGTAATCATTTGTGCGTCATTTCACTATAGTGCGACGTTCCTTCTTCTTACCCATTATGACTAAGGGAGAAAAAGGGGCGTTACACTGTCTTGGTATCAGAGCTCCCGGTTATGTTTCTTTGGGCCGTGTGGTTTTGGACTGTCTTGTTTGTGCTGTGTCATTCTCTGTGATTTTGCTGTTTGGTATTCAAATGAATACATCTGACTTTCTCTGTGTTTTGCGTAGTCTAATCCGAGAAGGAACAATGGCTCGTCGGGGTGATATGGCTGCTGCCATAGAGGCAATATAGAAGATGGCTGAGGCAATGCTGCAACAGAACTAGCAGACAACTCAACAACAGGCTAGGGCAGCACAACAGCTAGAGGCTACAGCGGATGTTCAGAACTTGGAAGGATTTCGTCGCGCTAATCCTCCACAGTTTAAAGGGGAGTTTGATCTGGAGAAAGCTACATTGTGGATCCAAGAGTTGGAGAAAATATTTACGGGTATGAATTATGCCGATGATAGGAAGGTGACCTATGCCGCATACATGCTGATGGGAGATGCTGAACATTGGTGGATGGGAGAACAAAGGCTACTGCAAGCCACAAATAGAGCGATAACTTGGGAAGTGTTCAAAGAAAGGTTCTTGAACAAATATTTTCCTGAAAGTGCCAGGCACGCAAAAGAAATGGAATTTCTGAGGTTACGACAGGGAGGCATAACTGTGAGTGAATACGCCGCCAAGTTTGAGAACTTGTCTAGATTTTTAGCCTATTTTCAACTTCAACCCAATGAAACTTGGAAGTGTCGGAAGTTTGAGGAAGGCCTGAGGCATGATGTGAAGAAAATTGTGATAGCCTTGAAGATTTCTCAGTTTTCTGAGCTACTCGACACTTGCTGCTGATTGGAAAGTGTGGAACAAGAACGTGAGGCGAGAAACAGGAACTTTGGGCCCGTTCGGTCCCAAAGAGGAGGTGGTGGTAACTCGAGTCGTCATCAAAAGAAGCCTTATTCCAGACCCTCTGGAAGCCAACAACCACAAAAATTTCAAGGAGGAAGCCCAACTGGAAGCCCTGGAAGGATGGGTCAGAATGCTACAACTACTCCGAGATGCATGAAATGTGGGAAGGAGCATTTCACAAGGGACTGCACAATCAAAGGATTTGTTTGCTTTTGGTGCGGGAAACCTGGTCACGTTTTTCGAGACTATAACCAGACCAAGGCGGAACCATCCGTTAATGCTGCTAAGACTTCTAAACCACAAGTTGGAGGCAGAGTCTACACCCTGAGTGGTGCTGAGGCCTCTGAATCCGAGGATCTGATACAAGGAGAAGGTATCATTGAAGGTAATCTTTTAATTGTACTGTATGACTCTGGTGCTACTCATTCTTTCATTTCACATGACTGTGTGAAAAGACTTGGATTGCCTGTGTCTTCTTTACCTTTCGCTTTGACTATTTCGACTCCTACTGCAAAACCTGTAGTCACTACTAAGGTGTGTCTAGGTTGTCCTTTAATCGTGGAAGGTCGAATCTTTTCTGTCGATTTGATCTGGTTACCATTATCCCAACTAGACGTAATATTAGGAATGGACTGGCTATCTGCCAACCATGTCTTGTTAGACTGTTCCAGAAAAACAATAGTTTTCCCTTTGGATGAGGATTCTAGATTTTTGACCGCCAACCAAGTGAAAGCTTTTCTGAAAGAAGGAGCTCGAGGATACATGCTGTTATCTTCTTTGAAAGTTGAGAGTGAAGTTGATGTGGACGTAATCTCTGTTGTTCGAGAATTTCTTGAGGCTTTCCCTGACGATGTACCTGGTTTGCCATCGGAAGGAGAGGTCGAGTTTGCTATCGACTTAGTACCTGGAGCTGGCCCTATTTCTATGGCACCTTACCGTATGGCACCAGCAGAACTCGTGGAACTTAAGAAGCAGTTGGAAGAGCTCCTAGAGAAGCAATTCGTGAGACCCAGTGTGTCACCTTGGGGAGCACCTGTATTGTTGGTCAAGAAGAAAGATGGGACTTCAAGATTATGCGTGGACTACCGTCAGTTGAACAAAGTTACGATCAAGAACAAGTATCCATTGCCGAGGATAGATGACTTGATGGACCAATTGAAGGGAGCAGCTGTGTTTTCCAAGATCGATCTACGATCGGGTTATCACCAAATCAGAGTAAAAGTGGAAGATATTCCCAAGACGACTTTTCGTACTCGTTATGGTCATTATGAGTACCTGGTGATACCTTTTGGTGTGACAAATGCACCTCGATATTTATGGACTACATGAATAGGATCTTTCGTCCTTACTTGGACAAATTCGTTGTTGTTTTCATCGACGATATCCTGATCTATTCACAAAGTCACGAGGACCATGCTGAATACCTCAGCATAGTTCTCCAGATCTTGAAGGAAAAAGAGCTATATGCGAAACTATCCAAGTGCGAGTTTTGGCTAGATGAAGTGAAATTCTTGGGTCATGTAATCACAAAGGAAGGAATTGTAGTGGATCCTTCAAAGGTAGAAGCCGTACTACAGTGGGAAAGGCCAACTACAGTGACGGAAATCTGAATCTTCATTGGATTAGCCAGATACTACCGGAGGTTTATTGAGGGATTTTCCAAAATTGTTGGACCGCTCACTCAACTCACCAAGAAAGACCAAGCTTTCGAATGGACAGATTCCTGTGAAGGAAGTTTCCAAGAGTTAAAAAGGAAGCTGACTACGTCACCAGTGCTAGTCTTACCGAATCCTAGTGAACCATTTGAAGTGTACTGTGACGCTTCGTATCAAGGTTTGGGGTGCGTTCTCATGCAAAATGGAGGAGTGGTAGCGTACGCCTCAAGACATTTGCGAACGCACGAGAAGAACTACCCAACACACGATCTAGAGTTAGCTGCAGTGGTGTTTGCATTGAAGATATGGAGACATTATTTGTATGGAGCCACATTCAACGTCTTCAGTGACCACAAAAGTCTGAAGTACCTGTACGATCAGAAAGAGCTGAACATGAGGCAGCGAAGATGGCTAGAATTTTTGAAAGATTACGATTTCCAACTTCAGTATCATCCTGGAAAGGCGAACGTGGTGGCTGATGCTTTGAGTAGAAAGACGATTAGTGTTTCTACTATGACGATTAGAGAAAAGGACTTGATAGAGCAATTCAGAGATATATGGTCATTTGTAAAGTTAACACCGGGTAAAATCTGCATGAATAGGATCACAATCTCGAATGACCTGATGGATGATATTCGAGAGAAACAAAAGGTCGATAAATTCCTGCAAGAAGAAAGAGAATTGATGAGGCAAGGTGGTGTATCAATATTGAAGGAAGGAAGCGATGGGATTTTGAGATTCCAAGGAAGGGTCTGTGTGCCTAAAGATGAAGAACTCAGAAAGTACATACTTGAACATGCTCACTCAAGTCAGTTGAGTATGCATCCTAGAATGACCAAGATGTATCAAGACTTGAGGAAGTTATTTTGGTGGCATGGAATGAAAAGAGATATCGCTAGATGCGTGTCGTCTTGTTTGGTTTGCCAGAAAACGAAGATTGAGCACCAAAGACTAGTTGGATTACTACAACCCTTGGCTATTCCTGAATGGAAATGGGATAGCATCGCCATGGACTTTGTTGTCGGGTTACCAAGAACTAGGAAAGGATATGACTCAATATGGGTGATAGTGGATCGACTTATGAAGTCAACTCACTTTCTGCCAATCAACATAAGATATCCGTTGGAGAAGTTGACTCATATATACATTGGTGAAATTGTCAGACTTCACAGGATACCCACGAGTATTATTTCCGATAGAGATCCGAGGTTTACCTCGAAGTTTTGGCAAAGTCTTCAAGAGGCTATGGGAACAAAGTTGCGGTTAAGTTCTGCCTACCATCCGCAAACTGATGGTCAATCAGAAAGAACAATTCAGTCGTTAGAAGATCTGTTGAGAGCTTGTGCGATAGAGCAGAATGGAAGTTAGGATGAAATCTTACCATTGGTGGAATTCACCTACAACAACAGTTGCCATTCAAGTATAGGGATGGCGCCCTATGAAGCTTTATATGGGCGGAGGTGTCAGACGCCTCTGTGCTGGTATCAAGATGGAGAACGGTTTACCGTTGGACCTGAACTCATTTAGCAGACAACTGAGAAGGTTAAAATGATTCAGGAGAAAATGAAAACGGCTTAGAGTCGGCAGAAGAGTTATGCGGACAAAAGAAGGAAACCTCTTGAGTTCGAAGAAGGAGAGCATGTCTTCTTGAAAGTCACACCTATGACTGGGGTCGGCCGTGTTCTCAAATCTAGAAAACTCACTCCAAAATTCCTTGGACCCTACCAAATTCTTCGTCGGATAGGTCCTGTTGCTTACCAAAGAGCTTTACCCCCTTTTCTTTCAAATCTTCATAATGTCTTTCATGTGTCACAACTCAGAAAATATATCCCAAATCCTAATCATGTCATAGCACCTGATTCCGTACAATTAAAGGAAAACTTGACATATGAGACAACTCCTGTAAAGATTGAGGATAGGAGAACAAAGCAACTCAGAGGAAAGGACATTGCACTAGTGAAGGTAATCTGGAATGAAGCAATTGGAGATGTGATGTGGGAGCTGGAGAACAAGATGAAGGAGCAATATCCCGAATTGTTTTAAGGTATGGAAAATTTCGAGGACAAAATTCTTATTTGTTGGGAAAAGTTGTAACACCCCAAAATTTACTTTTCTACTATCAGAATTCATTCTAAAATATTTGTGATTTTCTGGAATTTTTCCTGGAATATTTTAATATATTTCTCGTTTTATGTGTGTACCGAGTGGAACCGGAGAAATGAGACATTTTCTCTGAGAACCTTGAACTATGGAAACGTCGACAGGGGATCTTACTAAACCCGAGGCCGGACACAGTTTACAAGGTTTTACATTTTTCGAGAAATCTTAACAGATGAGATAATAAAACACTGTAAAGAATTTATCTGTCAGATTTGTTAATGCTGACTTCTGCCAGCTATAATCCCGTCCAATAAATAATAACACGTAATAAAAATCTTATCGCATTATTCAAAAATTTCCTTGTATCAAACCTTTTTAGCCTTATTTTTAAGAAAGAAGAAAAAGAGAAATTAGTTAATTAAAACCCTTTGTAGGAAAATTCCAAGAAGCTTCCTATTTGACACATTTTTCTCTCTCCTTTCTCCACTCTTCTACGGCAGAGGCTATAGGAGAGCCTAAGTAATACCTCTTCTTTTCCTAATATCACACTATCACTTTTCTAAACCCCAAATATCCATTTCCTCTCTTCTCCTTTTCTTCTCCATCGTGCAACCACTCCTGGAGGCTGCCATTCTTTGCTTGTTTCATCATCAAAGATTCTTGCTTCCTTACACCATTCCAGGTCCTCTTCTGCTGCCATCTTTTGGTTCCTCTTATTCTTCTTCTTCTTCCATTCTTCTTCCACCATTGAAGCTAAAGCTTGGAGCTTTAAGGTAAAGCCTTCAACTTTCTTCCATTTTTCTTGCTATTTTCGTTTCTCTTGGCCACCTTGGTGACCAAGAACCTATTTTTCATGGTTTGAGTGGACATTGTGGTGATCACTCACATTGGAGTTTTCTTGAAGGAGGAAAACGAAAATCTAGGGCAAGAAGGAGTGGCACATTGTGTTGTTTTCCAAATAGGTAAGAGGGCGATGATCCTCTTTAACCAATCTTGGTAGTAAGGGAATGTCTTGTATGTGTATTATTATTGATTTCTGAATCCATGTATAAAGTTCTCTAATTTTTATGTTGTTCTTGATGATAGTGCATTTTGTTGGGTTTGTATGATTTATTGATGCCTCTTGCATGATTTGAAGGTATATTTGAACATCTTGTTGATTAAATATGATAAGGATTGGTTTGGTTTGAGTTAGAGGACCTGGAAAACTCTGTTTTCTGCAAGTTTACGCGTGGTAATCAATTACATGGGGCCTGTAATCGATTACCAAGCTCTTAAGGATATAAAATCGTGATTCTGGAAATCTGGTAATCGATTACGTCTACTGTGTAATCGATTACAGAGATTCTGTTTAGCTTGTAATCGATTACAAGAGTAGTGTAATCGATTATCAAGCCTCTGATATGACGAAATGGTGCTTCTGGGAATCACGTAATCGATTACAACTTGTGGGTAATCGATTACGGAGGTTCTGTCCAATTGGTAATCGATTACCACGGTTGTGTAATCGATTACCAGGGCCTTGAAGTTACGAAAACGTGATTCTGGGAATCACGTAATCGATTACAATGAGATTGTAATCGATTACAGAGATTCTGTTCCTCGGGTAATCGATTACAAGGGTGATGTAATCGATTACCAAGACCAAAAATGAGATTTTTGAGCTGGAAATGATTGAGATTATGGTTCTTTGTCCTTTGTAACTCAAACATAACCTAAAAACCCTGGATTCAAGGATTTTACTTTACTTAATTGTGATAGGAATGTGCATTCATATCAATAGAGAAGAAATGATTTTGAATATGGAATTCTTGGATCCATGACATGGAAATTGTGGTATGTAGGAACATATATTCCTAGTGAGAATTATTGATGCAAGTGTGATTCCCTATGTGGGTTATGCAGTTATTGATTCAGTATTCAATGAGATAAGAAATGATGATATGCCATTGAGGCAATGTTTTTAATAGATATATTGTTGATATGTCATGTTGACCATTGAATAATGCTTATGTGCCATTGAGGCAATGTTGATGTTGAATGCATCATTGATGAACATACATGATTGGACATTGTGTCATCATGCATGAGTATTGTCCGTGGGACATTGTTGAGAAGGCTATGTTGCCTAGGAGTTTGAATAACACCTATGTGCGGGTGCGAATAGACTAAGCGTAGGTGTCATATGTTGTTGACCCTGAGGGCGTCGGGGTGTGGGTGTCTCACAATGGGCAGTGGTAGCTCCACTGGGGCCGTGGGATAAACCAATGCAACACACCGACGATCCTGACTGTGACCCTATCCTATGTCGCGATCAACTGTTGAGGTACCATGTGTGAGCCATTGCGTAAATAATTTTATGAAAGAAAACACACTGTATTTTTTAAGGCTACTGACACACTGGTATTACTCCTTGATCATTCACTCCGAAGATGTTTATGTCTAGCTCCATGGAGTAGGAACTTTGGTACCCTTGTTGCATTGTGATTTGTCAGTCACATGGTCCATTGAGTATTCATGATTGGATAATGTGTTTACTATTAGGACTGTGATGTTTATTTGATTCTTAGTAATGCTAATGTTGCTAGTTGGCTATGGATAATGTTAACTACTATTCTTTGTTGCTTTACTCTCATTAATTATTTTCATGTATTACTATACTTGTATGTACTAACTGTGTCTTATGTGGGCGTTCGACGCCGTTTATTTTCTTGCTGCCATGATGGTACTGAAAGCTGGGAATCTCACCTCTTTCGGTAATTTTCTTTATTTTGCATTTTGGATTGGATCGTATGCTCTCAAGAAGACGCTCGTGAGGAGGACAAGGAAACCACTGAGTTTCAAGGTTTCTGGCCTTATCTCGACTGAGATCGAAGTTGTTGAGGATGTCATTTCGACTCCGTGGACTTTTTGGCTATGTGCGGATCAACTTTCTTGGAGGTCCGGACTGCTGGCATATCAACGTGCAGACTGACCGATGTGTATACCACGGCGATGTGATGGTGTCCTTAGCATGGAGACGTTATGACGCTCCTGTTATAGATTTTCATGCTTTTGTATGGCTGGAGTTCTATATGCCCATGAGGGACATGTGGGGTGAAATGTATTATACCCCTCGTGAGGATTCCTTTTTGTCTACTGCCCGGGCTCCTACCCGCTGTTCTGTCGTCCTGATGGATGTCTCGTCGGACGATGAGGACCCTGAGGAGGATCCGTCTACGGTTCCTTCTCGTTCCAGGCAGTCTTAGGGTTGGTTTTAAATTGATGGCTACTGATGGCTATCCGTTTATTTTGAGGGAGCCTGACATACTACTGGATTAGTGGGTATATAATTGTATCTCTTGGGGTAGGTACACATTTTGCTTTTTGTATATCTTTTGGAAATGTAATTTAAACAGGCTCGTGCTTCTGGTATAAAATATGTAATTATCCATATTGTGTATGGTCGTATGTTTCATTCCATATTGATTTCTGTTTGACATTTGTAACAAGAAGTTTTATATGAAAGAGGAACTTTTAATTTTAACTCAATCACGCGATATATTTACAAACAGATGTATATGTACATTAAATGGAAGTTTTAACCGGATTTATGTTAAAAAAAAAATTTGTTCAAACTTTACGTAATCATTTATGCGTCATTTCACTATAGTGCGACGTTCCTTCTTTTTACCCATTATGACTAAGGGAGAAAAAAGGGCGTTACAAGAGCTATTAAGGATGTCATCATGCCCATGCCGTTTTTTGGGGTACGTGAAGTTGACCTTTCATGGAGGACCCGATTGCTGGCACTTGCATGTGGAGACAGACCAATGTGTCTACTGTGGGGAGCTGACGGTGTCTTTATCTTGGGGTCGTTATGATGCCCTTGTCTTTGATTTTTTAGCTTTTGTTATTTTAGAGTTTTACCTACTCGTGAGGGACATGTGGACTGATATGTTCTACACCCCTCAAGAGGATTCTTTCCTCTCCACTACTCGGGCTTCTGCCTAAAATTCGGTCGCCCCGATGGCTATTTTATCAGAGGATGAGGACCTTGAGGAGGACCCGACTACGGTCCCTTTTCGTTAGTCTTAGGGGCCGATATTATAGGTGGCTACTGATGGCTAACCGTTTATCTTTTTAGGGAAGCCTGATGTTTTGTTAGTTTATGGGTGTAAATTTGTAACTATCTCGGGTGGGTAAAGCCTTACTTTTGTATATTTTGTGATGTAACTAAACAGACTGATACATATAATATATATATATATATTGTGAATGTATGATTTTAAATTATGTTTTGATTCTATTGTATTTATAATCATTATTATCTCCTTACTGTTATATCAGGAAAAAAATGTGTACAGATATTTCAATACTCAATTATTTTATCATCCAAGGACACAAACTATTTAATCTTGTGTTAATAATGAACCGGGTCTTAATTAATCTCTGTAACTATTATTTTCCATAAATTTATTTTATGTTTTTAGTATTATGGTGTGATGTTCCTTCTTCGTGGTATTAAGAAAAAAAGGGCGTTACACTGTCTTGGTTTACCTAAAGGAGAATCACGAAAATGGCTTTCGAGATGCTCCTTGGTAGGTTCATTTTTGAGCTTCGAAAACCATAGGAATTTCAAGACAATGAATCAACATCAAGGGTTGGAAGAGAAGAGATCCATGGTCATCAAAGAGACCATGGAGATCGAAAATGAAGAGAAAGAAGAAGAAAAATAAAAACTTTACCTTAAAACAGTGACCAGTATTTGCAATAAGCAATAGAAGCAAGGAGCCAAGGAGCGGTGTTGGAATTTAGCGAAGGAGCTAATGGAATTCTGAAGTTTAAAGGAAGAGTTTGTGTACCTAATGATCTAGAACTTAGGAAATTGATTTTGGATAAAGCTCACAAGAGTAAGTTGAGTATGCAACCAGGAGCCACAAAGATGTACCAAGATTTTAAGCAGTTATATTGGTGGCAAGGAATGAAGAAGGATGTCGCTGAATATGTATCATCCTGTTTAGTTTGTCAGAAGGCCAAGGTGGAACATCAAAGACCTTCAGGAATGTTGCAACCTTTGCCTATTCCTGAATGGAAATGGGATGACATAACAATGGATTTTGTAACAGGACTACCAAGGACTCAGAAAGGTCACGATTCTATTTGGGTAATTGTTGATCGACTTACAAAGTCAGTGCACTTTTTGCCGATTAATATTAAGTACTCAATGGAAAAGTTAGCCCAAGTGTACATCAATGAAATTGTTAGATTTCATGGTGTACCATCTAGTATTATTTCGGATCGAGATCCGAGATTTATGTCGAGATTTTCGAATAGTTTACAAGAAGCTATGGGAACAAAGCTATGTTGAGTTTTGCTTACCGTCCACAGACTGATGGTCAGTCAGAAAAAATAATTCAGTCATTAGAGGACTTGTTAAGAGCTTGTATTCTAGAACAAACGGGTTATTGGGATGAATTTTTGCCATTGATAGAGTTCACATACAACAACAGTTTTCATTCAAGCGTAGGGATGGCACTCTATGAGGCATTGTATAGGAGATGATGCATAACACCGTTATGTTGGTATCATGATGGTGAAAGTGCTATGGTAGGACCAGAATTTGTACAGCAGACAACTGAGAAAGTGAAGATGATTCAAGACAAGATGAGGACAACTCAGACTCGACAAAAGAGTTATGCTGATAAAAGGAGAAGACCGCTTGAGTTTGAGGAAGGTGACCATGTGTTTCTACGTGTGACACCTATGACTGGAGTTGGACGAGTGCTTAAATCAAGGAAGCTTACTCCAAAATTTATCTGGCCGTATCAGATACTCCGTCGGGTACGGTAGCTTACCAAATTGCATTACCACCTTTACTATCAAATCTTCACAATATATTTCACGTATCACAATTACGGAAGTACATTTCTGATCCCATTCATGTTATTGAGCCGGATGCCGTACAACTGAAGGATAATTTAACCTATGAAACGTTTCCAGTCAAGATTGAGGATCGAAGGATGAAGCAACTTCGAGGTAAGGAAATCTCATTGGTTAAAATAATTTGGAACGATGCAAATGGTGAAGCTACATGGGAGTTAGAAGAGAAGATAAAAGAGCAATATCCATATTTATTCTGAGGATGTGAAATCAAGTTTATCAAGTTTCGAGGACGAAACTTCTTTTTAGAGGGGGGAGAATTGTAACACCCCAAATTTCCTAACTATTTGACAGTAATTTTGACAGTTAACAGAATTCTATTGTTTAGCGAATTCTGTGTATTGTAAAATTATTTTGAGTATTTCGTGAATACATTTGATCATTTTGTGTGATTTACTCCGTGTCAAGAAAATAATAATTTTTGTGCTGGGGAAAATCTTACGTAATTTAATTATTACTATTAAGTCTTAATTATTTTACGTAATCTGATTTGATTTTTGTAAGTTTTATAATTTTTATGATTTTGTGGATGATTATGAAATTTTTATATTTCTCTGATTATTTTAATATTATCCATGGGTCTGTCTGTGGCCCAGGTGGGTCCGGAAAAGTAAAAAAATTTCTACAGCCAGAAAATTTTGTACCGTTGAGACGGAGATGGGGGATCTTACTAAACCTGAATCCAGAAATAGTTTTTAAAATTTTCTTTTACTGTGTTTTGTACTGCATTTAATTATCGAGCAATAAAAATACCGTAAAAATATTGTTCGAAGGATAATAGCAGATAAAAATAAAAATTATACTGCTTAGTCAACATTAGTGGTTATGACAGCTTTATGACAGACCAATAGGAAGCAAGCTTAATGTTGAAGCCTTTGAATATCAACCATCGATTTAATCAACGGTGGAGATTTGGTCTTATAAAATGGCTAGGACCATTTATGACCATTGGATGGAAAGTATGAAGAGGTGATCTTGACCTTTCATTTTGGAGATACATTTAATGGCTGGGATTTCAAGGAGAAAGATCCAATGGCCTAGATTAAGTCTTCTAATCTAAAGGCTATACCTAGAATCTACATTAATTCTAACCATTGATCTAATCAATGGCTAGCAATGCTTAAAATGGTGGCTAGTGAGATTGGTCACTCAAGGAGTGTGCATGGAGGGGGGATGGTTTTTAGTGATGGTCTTAAGCTAAAGCAAAGTTTAAAGACCATTATTGATCATTCTTGATCATTATTGATCATTCTTGATCATTATTGATCATTTCCAAAAAGCTAAGCTTACAAACTTTTCTCTCCATTTTCTCTTCAAGCTAGGTTCGGCCAAGACCACTAAATCTACCTTCCATCACTCTTTAATTTCAAACAACCTTACTTCTTGAATCTATACCTCAATCTGAGACACTTTGTAGTTTGGAGCAAGTTCTAAATCCATCATCTTCAAGGACTTTCTTCAAAAGCAAAGTTATAGGGTTTTTAAGGTAAAGTTATGGAAACTTCACTTCCTATCTTTTTTTTCATGATCTAAACCATGTTTGATCCATGGTTCTTCTTGTTCAAGTTTGATATGCTAATAAACTTGTGTTTTGTTTTGTATTTGAGAAGCTTTTGGTGGTGAATCACTTGTTCAAGGAGCAAATCAAGGAGCTTTTGAGGTTCTTGAAGAGGTAAGAGGGAGATTCATCTCACCAACCAAGTATGGTGGTGAGAGATGGTTTTGAATTTGATGGATGGTGAATCCATTTGAACATTCATATCCATGGTTGTGTAATTATTTGTGGGTGTTTATGTGTTTTGATTATTTGCTTATGCTTGATATGAATTGCATGATTTAATGTTTTTGTTTATGGCATGCTTGTGATATATATTATGAATATGTATATGTATGCCATGATTTGATGATGGAAAGGAAAAGAAATTTTGGTTCCAAAGACCATGAGGATTTCGGCCTCACACCTCAAAATAGGTGTCTATAAATTAATATTTTAATGAATGGTAAAATTGAATGATTAGAAAGGAAAGGAAAAAGAAAAGATGGATTGGTTTCAAAGAACAAGAGTTCACGGTTTTCGGAGGAATTTTAATGGTTTTGTTTGTGTAAAACCATGTATGGAACTTAGTTGATCTAGAGGAAAAATATATAATGGTATCAATGGCCATGTACCACGATTTTGAAGGCTTGTAAGTGCCTAGATTTTATGAAATAAAATGATTTCAAAGTGGAAATGTAATTGATCTAGTACAAGGATCAAAGAAATGGAAACAAAGTGTTTTATCACTTGAGAAATAGAAATTTTGATTATGAAAGGAAAATAGAGGTTGTAAGGGTTTGAACCTCAAATTATTTTGGAAGAGGATTGAATTTGAGAATTTATTTTTAATTATAAAGGAAACGTTGATGATTTAAAATTTACTAACATAAAACTCATCCTTTGGGTTTTGGAGTGCGTTAGGAAATTTTAAGTTAGAAACGTTGATTTAATTCAATGAAATGGTGAAATTGTGGAATTTATTGTGAAAATGATTTTCTTGAGTAAGAAAATGTGGAAAATAATGTGAGAAGTCATATTATTTTGAGAGAGGTTGAATTGAGATTTTGAAGGTTGAGAAATATTTTACGACATTGTAATATAGTGAAAAATGATTTACGTAACTTAAAAACGTGATTTTTAAGTTACGCGATTTGAAAAATGTTTAAATATTTCTACGCGATTTGGAAATGCATTTAGATATTTCTACGCGATTGAGATATTGTTGAAAAATCACTACGTGATTGAAAAATGATGGAATATTTTTACGTGATTGAGAAAATGATGGAAAATCACTACGCGATTTGAAAACGCAATAGAAATGTTGTGAAATTGTGAAAACGTAACAGAAATGTTGCGCGATTGTGAAAACATGACAAAAGTGTTGCGCGACTATGAAAACGCGATAATATGATTTTGCGACTAAATAAACAGTAGGATTACTGTTGGACTAGTGTATGGATACTGTATGAGAAAATGATAAATTTAACAGTAGGATTACTGTTGGACATGTGTATGGACACTGTATGAGAAAATGATGAATTTTGCATGTGATTGGCATTGGTGCATTGAACATGCATTGAAAAAGTCCAATGGATTGGATAAGGCTAATTGCCTAGGAAAGACGTACACCTCTTGAGTGGGTGCGATATGCGTAGTGTAAATCACTTGTTGACTTTGGGGGCATCGGGGTGCGGGTTGCCTACAATGGGCAGTTGGTAGCTCTTCTGCACCGTGGGTTAGACCGATGCAACGCACCAATTATCCTGACCAAAACACTATTCTTAATCAAGATCTAGTAAAGACTGTTCTGTGTATGTTAGATGTGCAAACATATATGAGAATTGTGACACGTGGTCTGAGGCATGTTAGTACAGATAAATCTTTCGGATTAATTTCTCCGACTTGAGTATTAGCTCCTGTAGTGGGAAATTGAGTCTATGTGCACATACATAATTATTGAGTATTGGTTATGATAATTGAATTGTTGAATACTTGGATAATGTTGAGGGCATTATCGTAAATATTGAGTATTTATATCTGTGTGATATATTAATTGAGGAATATTGGATGATGATGATGATAAATAATATTGATGGCATTATTGTAATTATCATGTGATTTGAATAATGTTAATGGCATGATGATAATCATTATTTATTATGTTTGTTGTGATAAATAATAATTCAGGGCATGATTGTAATTATTGTATCTGTTATGATAAATAATGTTGAGGGCATTATTATAATTATGGTATATATCTGTATGGTGTGCTATTTGTGTTATCTCTATACTACCATGTTAGTATTGGCGTAGGTGATCTCACCTCTTTGTATGCCTATTTTTGTACTGTATTTATATTTGTAAAGACGTTGAGCAAGGAATTGAACAAGAGGGTGAAGAAGAGCAGATTCCTGTAGAGGAAACTGAGTTTTGATCAGATGGCATCCCGGTCAAGTTTCTTCGGATACGTGAGATTGCAGTTCTATGGCAGAGCTGGTGCATGGAGGTTGAGTCCTAGTGAGGAGGGACTAATTTATCCGGGTCTGTTGACGGTCGTCATGAGCAGGATTTTTCATGGGGACTCGTTCTTTTCTGTTACTATATATGTACAAGTTGAATTTTCGTTGTCTATTGGACGGTATTGGGGCAGTAGGTTCCACGTCCCAACGGAGATTAGTATTGTGTCATCGGCGCGGACACCTATCCGTAGGACGTCACGTCAAGTCGGATTCCTACCTGCTGAGGAATCTGAGGAGGACCCTACTGAGGGTTCTGCTGTCTAGTCATACTTGGGCAAGTATGCTAGTTTTAAATAATGTCAAATACTTTTGAGAACCTGGTCTGTATCTAAATAATTTTGACAGCACTTATGTAATGTAAATGATGTAAAGATGATGCTTTAATATTTTTTTTCCGCTAAGTTTATTTTATTGACATCAAGAAATTTTACAACTCGTATTTACATTACAAAGCATATTTTATAATGGAAGGGGTAATTCGGTAATAATAACGTTTAAATATGGCACCCTATGGTGGGTGTTACATTAGTTGGTATCAAAGCCCAAGTTAGAGTCTTTGGGTTTGTGGTTAGGTCTGTCTTGTTTAAGTTGTGTAATTCTCTGTGATTGTTTTCTGAAAAGAAACAATATTGTTTGAAGATTGATTTTACTTTCTTGTGTTGTCCAGCTTGAGTAGAGAAAAGTAATGGTTGGATAAGGAAGATGACGTGTCAATACTAGAGCAGGAATGGAAAATGTTGGAAATAACTACCAGAACATGGCTGCAGCTGTAGCAGCAATGCAATGAATGGCTGATGTTATGGTACAACAAAATCAAAGGGCAACTGAGGATGCTCACAGTTTGTCGGAGTTTCGTAGAAATAATACAGCCAAGTTTCATGGAGAATTTGACCCAGACAAAGCTGATCTGTGGATCAAAGAATTAGAGAAGATATTTGATGGTATGGGTTGTACTGATGAGCGAAAGCTTATTTTTGTGACTTTTGTGTTAATGGGAGATGGAGAAGCTTGGTGGGCAGGAGCCCGAAGATTGTTACAAGCTGAGAGAAGAGTTATGACATGTCAGCTCTTTAAGCAAAAGTTTTTGGGAAAGTATTTTCCAGCAAGTGTTCGTCATGCTAAGGAGATGGAATTCCTTAGTCTGAAACAAGGGGTGATGTCTGTAAGTGAGTATGCTGCAAAATTCGAAAGCTTGTCTAAGTTTTCGAGGTATTTTCAGATGCACCTGGACGAGGATTGGAAGTGTATTAAATTTGAAGAGGGTTTGAAACTTGACATTAAGCGAGCTGTAGCAACCTTGGGAATTGGACAATTTCCAGAATTGTTGGACAAGTGTCATAAGGTTGAAGAAATTGATCAACAACGTGCGGCCAAAAACAAGAACTTTGGACCTATACGGTTCGAAAAAGGAAAAAGTAGCGGAGGAAATCGTTTTCAACAAAAATCGTATACCAAGCTGGTAGGAGGTCAGACTCGGCATCAATCTTGTGGAGGAAGTTTTGGTGGCAGTAAGGCAAGTCAAGCTGGAACTTCTACACTTAAATGCTTTAAGTGTGGGAAAGATCATCTCACCAAAGATTGTTAACATAAAGGACTCATTTGTTATAGATGTGGGAAACCTGGACATTTCTCCAGGGAATGTGATCAGTTGAAGGCGGAACCATCGGTGGGAAATGTTTATACCGCGAGGCCACAGGAGGGTGGTCGAGTGTATACCATGAGCGGGTAGGAAGCCATGAAGTCAGAGGACTTAATTATGGAGGAGTGTACTATTGAAGGTAATCCTTTAACCGTACTCTATGATTCGGGAGCAACACATTTTTTCATTGCATGTGATTGTGTGGAGCGTTTGGGATTGACTGTGACCACATTGCCTTATGATTTGAGTGTTGTTACTCCTACTGATAAGCTTGTGATTACAACAAAAGCATGTTTGAATTGTCTTGTATGTGTTAGGGATAGAATCTTTTATGTGGACTTGATTTGTTTGCCTCTTTCCAAGATTAATGTAATCTTAGGAATGAATTAGTTATCTTCTAACCATATCTTAATTGATTGTTCGAATAAGACATTAGCATTTCCTGAGGCTAAGGATTCTAGATTCCTAACAGCTGCTCAAGTAGAAGCTTGTTTAAAGGAAGGAGATCAGGGGTATTTATTGATATCTTCTTTGGAGGTTCAGTGTGAAGATGTCTTGAAGGATATTGTCGTTGTGAATGAATTTCCTGAGGTATTTCCTGAAGATATACCTGGACTACCGCCAGTAAGGGAAATTGAGTTTGCTATTGATTTAGTACCTGGAGCTGGACCTATATCTATAGCACCCTATCGGATGTCGCACGTAGAATTGGCAGAGCTTAAGAAACAACTGGAGGAGTTGTTAGAAAAAACAATTAGTGAGACCTAGTGTGTCACCATGGGGAGCTCCAGTACTATTGGTAAAGAAGAAGGATGGAACTTCTCGTCTATGTGTAGATTACCGACAGCTAAATATGATTACGATTAAGAATAAATATCCACTACGAAAAATTGATGATCTTATGGATCAATTGCGAGGAACCGCAATATTTTCCAAGATTGATTTACGATCTGGGTATCACCAGATTCATGTGAAAGCGGAGGATATTCCCAAAACTGCGTTTCGGACACGTTATGGGTATTATGAGTATCAAGTGATGCCGTTTAGTGTGACTAATGCACCTGTCATATTCATGGACTGTATGAACAGAATTTTTTGTTCATACTTGGACAAGTTTGTTGTTGTCTTTATTGATGACATTTTGATTTATTCTCGAAGTCAGGAAAACATGCTGAATATCTCAGAGTGGTTCTCTAGATTTTGAAGGAGAATAAGTTGAATGCCAAGTTGTCCAAATGTGAATTTTGGTTAAGCGAAGTTCAATTTTTGGGACATGTTATATCGAAAGAAGGAATTGAAGTTGATGCTTCAAAGGTGCTGACGGTTTGGGAATGGGAAAGACCAAAGACTGTATAAAAAATCTGTAGTTTTGTCAGATTAGCCGGTTACTATCGACGGTTTATTGAGGGGTTTTCGAAGATAGCAAGACCTCTTACCTAACTTACACGAAAGAATCAACCATTTGCATGGACTAATGCACGCGAAGAAAGTTTTCAGGAGTTGAAAAGACGACTGACTACTTCACCGGTTTTGATTCTACCCGATTCGAACGAACCTTTCAAAGTATATTGTGATGCTTTGTACTAAGGATTAGGTTGTGTACTTATGCAGAACCGTAAAGTGGTGGCTTATGCTTAAAGGCAATTGAAAGTGCATGAGAGGAATTATCTGACTCATGATTTGGAATTGGCAGCTGTAGTGTTTGCGTTGAAAGTATGGAGACATTTTCTCTATGGGGCAATGTTCACTGCTTTTAGTGATCATAAAAGTTTGAAGTATCTATTTGACCAAAAAGAGTTGAACATGAGACAAAGGCGTTGGTTAGAGTTTCTGAAGGACTATGACTTTCAGTTACAATATCATCCCGAAAAGGCGAATGTCGTAGTGGATGCTTTAAGTAGGAAAATGCTTAGTGCTTCTGTTATGATGATTAAGGAGAAGGAATTGATTAAAGAATTTCGGGATATGCGTTTGTCTGTGAAATTGACTCCAGGGTGAATGCGTTTAAATATGATCACCATTTCAAATGATTTGATGGATAGAATACAAAAAGGACAAAACAATGACCAGTATTTGCAAGAAGCAAAAGAAGCAAGGAGCCAAGGAGCAGTTTTGGAATTTAGTGAAGGAGCTAATGGAATTCTGAAGTTTAAAGGAAGAGTTTGTGTACCTAATAATCCAGAACTTAGGAAATTGATTTTGGATAAAGCTCACAAGAGTAAGTTGAGTATGCAACCAGGAGCCACAAAGATGTACTAAGATTTGAAGCAGTTATATTGGTGGCAAGGAATGAAGAAGGATGTCACTGAATATGTATCATCCTGTTTAGGTTGTCAGAAGGCTAAGGTGGAACATCAAAGACCTTCGAGAATGTTGCAACCTTTGCCTATTCCTGAATGGAAATGGGATGACATAGCAATGGATTTTGTGACAGGACTACCAAGGACTCGTAAAGGTCACGATTCTATTTGGGTAATTGTTGATCGGCTTACAAAGTTGGTGCACTTTTTGCCATTAATATTAAGTACTCAATGGAAAAGTTAGCCCAAGTGTACATCAATGAAATTGTTAGACTTTATGGTGTACCATCTAGTATTATTTCGGATCGAGATCTGAGATTTACGTCGAGATTTTGGAATAGTTTACAAGAAGCTATGGGAACAAACCTATGTTTGAGTTCTGCTTACCATCCACAGACTGATGGTTAGTCAGAAAGAACGATTCAGTCATTAGAGGACTTGTTGAGAGCTTGTATTCTAGAACAAACTAGTTGTTGGGATGAATTTTTGCCATTGATAGAGTTCACATACAACAACAGTTTTCATTCAAGTGCAGGGATGGCACCCTATGAGGCATTGTATGGGAGACGATGCAGAACACCATTATGTTGGTATCATGATGGTGAAAGTGCTTTGGTAGGACCAGAATTTGTATAGCAGACAACTGAGAAAGTGAAGATGATTCAAGACATGATGAGGACAACTAAGACTCGACAAAAGAGTTATGCTGATAAAAGGAGAAGACCACTTGATTTTGAGGAAGGTGACCATGTGTTTCTACGTGTGACACCTATGACTGGAGTTGGACGAGTGCTTAAATCAAGGAAGCTCACTCCAAAATTTATCGGGCCGTATCAAATAATCCGTCGGGTAGGTCCGGTAGCTTACCAAATTGCATTACCACCTTTACTATCAAATCTTCACAATGTATTTCACGTATTGCAATTACGGAAGTACATTTTTGATCCCACTCATGTTATTGAGTCGGATGTCGTACAACTGAAGGATAATTTAACCTATGACACGTTTCCCTTCAAGATTGAGGATCGAAGGATGAAGCAACTTTGAGGTAAGGAAATTTTATTGGTTAAAATAATTTGGAACGATGTAAGTGGCGAAGCTACATGGGAGTTAGAAGAGAAGATAAAAGAGCAATATCCATATTTATTCTGAGCATGTGAAATCAAGTTTATCAAGTTTCGAGGACGAAACTTCTTTTCAGAGGGGGAGAGTTGTAACACCCCAAATTTCCTAACTATTTGACAGTAATTTTGACAGTGAACAGAATTCTCCTGTTTAGTGATTTTTGTGTAATGTAAAATTATTTTGAGTATTCCGTGAATACATTTGATCGTTTTGTGTGATTTTCTCCGTGTCAGGAAAAAAATAATTTTTGGGTCGGGGAAAATCTTACGTAATTTAATTATTACTGATAAGTCTTTATTATTTTACGTAATCTGATTTGATTTTCATAAGTTTTATAATTTTTATGATTTTGTGGATGATTATGAAATTTTTATTTTTCTCTGATTTTTTTAATATTATCCATGGGCTGTCTGTGGGCCCAGGTGGGTCCGAAAAAGTGAAAATCTTTTTGCAGCAAAAAAATTTTGTACTATCGAGACGGACATGGGGGATCTTACTAAACCTGAATCTGAAAACAATTTTTAAAATTTTATTTTACTATGTTTTGTACTGTATTTAATTATTGAGCAATAAAAATACCGTAAAAATATTGTTCGAATGGTAATAGTAGATAAAAATAAAAATTATACTGCTTAGTCAACATTAGTGGTTATGACAGCTTTATGACGAACCAATAGGAAGCAAGCTTAATGTTGAAGCCTTTGAATATCAACCATCGATTTAATCAACGGTGGAGATTTGGTCTTATAAAATGTGTAGGACCATTTATGACCGTTGGATGGAAAGTATAAAGAGGTGATCTTGACCCTTCATTTTGGAGATAAGTTTAATGGCTAGGATTTCAAGGAGAAAGATCCAATGGCGTAGATTAAGTCTTCTAATCTAAAGGCTATACCTAGAATCTACATTAATCCTAATCATTGATCTAATCAATGGCTAGCAATGCTTAAAATGGTGGCTAGTGAGATTGGTCACTTAAGGGGTGTGCATGAAGGGGGGATGGTTTTTAGTGATGGTCTTAAGCTAAAGCAAAGTTTGAAGACCATTATTGATCATTCTTGATCATTATTGATCATTTCCAAAAAGCTAAGCTTACAAACTTTTCTCTCCATTTTTTCTTCAAGCTAGGTTGGGCTACGACCACTAAATCTACCTTCCATCACTCTCTAATTTCAAACAACCTTACTTCTTGAATCTATACCTCAATCTAAGACACTTTGTAGTTTGGAGCAAGTTCTAAATCCATCATTTTCAATGACTTCTTCAAGAGCAAAGTTATAGGGTTTTTAAGGTGAAGTTATGGAAACTTCACTTCCTATCTTTTTTTCATGATCTAAACCATGTTTGATCCATAGTTCTTCTTATTCAAGCTTGATATGCTAATAAACTTGTGTTTTATTTTGTATTTGATAAGCTTTTGGTGATGAATCACTTGTTCAAGGAGCAAACCAAGGAGCTTTTGAGGTTCTTCAAGAGGTAAGAGGGAGATCCATCTCACCAACCAAGTATGGTGGTGAAAGATGGTTTTGTATTTGATGGATGTTGAATCCATGTGAGGATTTATATCCATGGTTGTGTTATAATTTGTGGGTGTTTATGTGTTTTGATTATTTGTTTATACTTGATATGATTTGCATGATTTAATGCTTTTGTTTATGGTATGCTTGTGATATATATTATGAATATGTATATGTGTGCCATGATTTAATGATGGAAAGGAAAAGAAATTTTGGTTCCAAAGACCATGAGGATTTCGGCCTCACACCTCAAAATAGGTGTCTATAAATTAATATTTTGATGAATGGTAAAATTGGATGATTAGAATGGAAACGAAAAAGAAAAGATGGATTGGTTTCAAAGAACAAGAGTTCACGGTTTTTGGAGAAATTTTAATGGTTTTGTTTGTGTAAAACCATGTATAGAACTTAGTTGATCTAGAAGGAAAAATATATAATGGTTTCAATGGCCATGTACCACGGTTTTGAAGGCTTGTAAGTGCCTAGATTTTATGAAATAAAATGATTTCAAAGTGGAAATGTAATTGATCTAGTACAAGGATCAAAGAAATGGAATCAAAGTGTTTTATCACTTGAGAAATAGAAATTTCGGTTAGGAAAGGAAAATAGAGGTTGTAAGGGTTTGAACCTCAAATTATTTTGGAAGAGGATTGAATTTGTGAATTTATTTTTAATTATAAAGGAAACTTTGATGATTTAAAATTTACTAACGTAAAACTCATCCTTTGGGTTTTGAAGTGCGTTAGGAAATTTTAAGTTAGAAACATTGATTTAATTCAATGAAATGGTGAAATTGTAGAATTTATTGTGAAAAGGATTTTCTTGAGTAAGATAATGTGGAAAATAATGTGAGAAGTCATATTATTTTGAGAAAGGTTGAATTGAGATTTTGAAGGTTGAGAAATATTTTATGACATTGTAAAATAGTGAAAAATGATTTACGTAACTTAAAAACGTGATTTTTAAGTTACGCGATTTGAAACACGTTTAAATATTTCTACACGATTTGGAAAAGCGTTTACAAATTTTTACGCGATTGAGATATTGTTAAAAAATCATTACGTGATTGAAAAATAATGGAATATTTTTACGTGATTGAGAAAACGATGAAAAATCGCTACGCGATTTGAAAAAGCAATAGAAATGTTGTGAAATTGTGAAAACGTGACAAAAGTGTTGCACGACTATGAAAACGCGATAATATGATTTCGTAACTAAATAAGCAGTAGGATTACTGTTGGACTAGTGTTTGGACACTATATAAGAAAATGATAAATTTAACAGTAGGATTACTGTTGGACTAGTGTATGGACACTGTATGAGAAAATGATGAATTTTGCCTGTGATTGGCATTGGTGCATTGAACATGCTTTGGAAAAGTTTGATGGATTGGATAAGGCTAATTGCCTAGGAGAGATGTACACCTCTTAAGTGGGTGCGATATGCGTAGTGTAAGTCACTTGTTGACTTTGGGGGCATCGAGGTGCGGGTTACCTACAATGGGCAGTTGGTAGCTCTTCTGTACCGTGGGTTAGACCGATACGATGCACCGATGATCCTGACCGAGACACTATTCTTAATCAAGATCTAGTAAAGACTATCGTGTATATGCTAGATGTGCAAACACATATGAGAATTGTGGCACGTGGTCTGAGGCATGTTAGTACAGACAGATCTTTCGGATCAATTTCTCTGACTTGAGTATTAGCTCCATGGAGTAGGAAATTGAGTCTATGTGCACATGCATAATTATTGAGTATTGGTTATGATAATTGAACTGTTGAATACTTGGATAATGTTGAGGGCATTATCATAAATATTGAGTATTTATTTCTGTGTCATATATTAATTGAGGAATATTGGATGATGATGATAATAAATATTATTGATGGTATTATTGTAATTATCATGTGATTTGAATAATATTAATGGCATGATGGTAATTATTATTTATTATGTTTGTTGTGATAAATAATAATTCAGGGCATGATTGTAATTATTGTATCTGTTATGATAAATAATGTTGAGGGCATTATTATAATTATGGTATGATATATCTATATGGTGTGTTGTTTGTGTTATCTCTATACTACCATGTTGGTATTGGCGTAGGTGATCTCACCTCTTTGTATGCCTATTTTTGTATTGTATTTATATTTATAAAGACGCTGAGTAAGAATTGAACAAGAGGGTGAAGAAGAGCGGATTCCTGTAAAGGAAACTAAGTTTTGATCGGATGGCATCCCGGTCAAGTTTCTTCGGAGACGTGAGATTGTAGTTTCATGGCAGAGCTGGTGCATGGAGGTTGAGTCCCAATGAGGAGGGACTAATTTATCAGGGTCTGTTGATGGTCGTCATAAGCGTGATTTTTCATTAGGACTCGTTCTTTTCTGTAACTATATATGTACATGTTGAATTTTCGTTATCTATTAGACGGTAATGGGGCGGTAGGTTCCACGTCCTAACGGAGATTAGTATTGTATCATCGGTGTGGACACCTGTCTGTAGGACGTCGCGTCAAGTCTGATTCCTACCTGCTGAGGAATCTAAGGAGGACCCGACTGAGGGTTCTGCTGTTAAGTCATACTTGGACAAGTATGCTAGTTTTAAATAATGTCAAATACTTTTGAGAACCTGGTCTGTATCTAAATAATTTTGACAGCATTTTTGTAATATAAATGATGTAAATTATTTATGATGATGCTTTAATATTTTTATTTTCTGCTAAGTTTATTTTATTGACATCAAGAAATTTTATAACTCGTATTTACATTACAAAGCATATTTTATAATGGAAGGGGTAATTCAGTAATAATAACATTTAAATGTGGCACCTACGGTAGGTGTTACATTAGTTGGTATCAAAGCCCAAGTTAGAGTCTTTGAGTTTGTGGTTAGGTCTCTCTTGTTTAAGTTGTGTGATTCTCTGTGATTGTTTTCTGAAAAGAAACAATATTGTTTGAAGATTGACTTTACTTTCTTGTGTTGTCTAGTTTGCGTAGAGAAAAGTAATGGTTGGATGAGGAAGAAGACGTGTCAATACTAGAGCAGGAATGGAAAATGTTGGTAATGACAACCAGAACATGGCTGCAGCTGTAGCAACAATGCAATGAATGGCTGATGTTGTGGTACAACAAAATCAAAGGGCAATTGAGGATGCTCACAGTTTGTCAGAGTTTCGTAGAAACAATCCACCCAAGTTTCGTGGAGAATTTGACCCAGACAAAGCTGATCTGTGGATCAAAGAATTAGAGAAGATATTTGATGGTATGGGTTGTACCGATGAGCGAAAGCTTATTTTTGCGACTTTTGTGTTAGTGGGAGATGGAGAAGCTTGGTGGGCAGGAGCCCGAAGATTGTTACAAGTTGAGGGAAGAGTTGTGATGTGGCAGCTCTTTAAGCAAATGTTTTTGGGAAAGTATTTTCCAGCAAGTGTTCGTCATGCTAAGGAGATGGAATTCCTTAGTCTGAAACAAGGGGTGATGTCTGTAAGTGAGTATGCTACAAAATTTGAAAGCTTGTCTAAGTTTTTGAGGTATTTTTAGATGCACCCGGACGAGGATTGGAAGTGTAGAAAATTTGAAGAAGGTTTGAAACTTGACATCAAGCAAGCTGTAGCAACCTTGGGAATTGGACAATTTCCAGAATTGTTGGACAAGTGTCATAAGGTTGAAGAAATTGATCAACAACGTGCTGCCAGAAACAAGAACTTTGGACCTATACAGTTCCAAAAGGGAAAGAGTAGTGGAGGAAATCGTTTTCAGCAGATACCATATGCCAAGCCGACAAGAGGTCAGACTCGGCAACAATCTTTTAAAGGAAGTTTTGGTGGCAGTAAGGCAAGTCAAGCTGGAACTTCTACACTTAAATGCTTTAAGTGTGGGAAGGATCATCTCACCAAAGATTGTACATATAAAGGAATCTTTTGTTATAGATGTGGGAAACCTGGTCATTTCTCCAGGGAATGTGATCAGTTGAAGGCGGAACCATCGGTGGGAAATGTTTATACCGCGAGGCCACAGGAGGGTGGTCGAGTGTATACCATGAGCGGGGAAGAAGCCGTGGAGTTAGAGGACTTAATTATAGAGGAGTGTGCTATTGAAGGTATTCCTTTAACTGTACTCTATGATTCGGCAGCAACACATTTTTTCATTGCATGTGATTGTGTGGAGCGTTTGGGATTGACTGTGACTACATTGCCTTATGATTTGAGTGTTGCTACTCCTACTGATAAGCCTGTGATTACAACAAAAGTATGTTTGAATTGTCCTGTATGTGTTAGGGATAGAATCTTTTATGTGGACTTGATTTGTTTGCCTCTTTCCAAGATTAATGTAATCTTAGGAATGGATTGGTTATCTTCTAACCATATCCTAATTAATTGTTCGAATAAGACGTTAGTATTTCCTGAGGCTAAGGATTCTAGATTCCTAACAGCTACTCAAGTAGAAGCTTGTTTAAAGGAAGGAGATCATGGGTATTTATTGATATCTTCTTTAGAGGTTCAGTGTGAAGATGTCTTGAAGGATATTGTCATTGTGAATGAATTTCCTGAGGTATTTCCTGAAGATATACATGGACTACCGCCAGTAAGGGAAATTGAGTTTGCTATTGATTTAGTACCTGGAGCTGGACCTATATCTATAGCGCCCTATCGGATGTCGCCGGTAGAATTGACAGAGCTTAAGAAACAACTGGAGGACTTGTTGGAAAAAAACAATTCGTGAGACCTAGTGTGTCACCATGGGGAGCTCCAGTATTGTTGGTAAAGAAGAAAGATGGAACTTCTCGTCTATGTGTAGACTACTGACAACTAAATAAGATTACGATTAAGAATAAATATCCACTACGAAAAATTGATGATCTTATGGATCAATTGCGAGGAGCCGTAATATTTTCCAAGATTGATTTACGATCTGGGTATCACCAGATTCATGTGAAAGCGGAGGACATTCCCAAAACTGCGTTTCGGACACGTTATGGGCATTATGAGTATCAAGTGATGCCGTTTGGTGTGACTAATGCACCTGTCACATTCATGGACTTTATGAACAGAATTTTTCATTTGTACTTGGACAAGTTTGTTGTTGTCTTTATTGATGACATTTTGATTTATTCTTGAAGTCAGGAGGAACATGCTGAACATCTCAGAGTGGTTCTCCAGATTTTGAAGGAGAATAAGTTGTATGCCAAGTTGTCCAAATGTGAATTTTGGTTAAGCAAAGTTCAATTTTTGGGACATGTTATATTAAAAGAAGGAATTGAAGTTGATGCTTCAAAGCTGGAGATGGTTTTGGAATGGGAAAGACTAAAGACTGTATCAGAAATTCATAGTTTTTTCGGATTAGCCAGTTACTATCGATGGTTTATTAAGGGGTTTACGAAGATAGCAAGACCTCTTACCTAACTTACATGAAAGAATCAACCATTTGCATGGACTGATACATGTGAAGAAAGTTTTCAGGAGTTGAAAAGACAACTAACTACTTCACCGGTTTTGATTCTACCTGATCCGAACGAACCTTTTGAAGTATATTATGATGCTTCGTACCAAGGATTAGGTTGTGCACTTATGCAGAACCGTAAAGTGGTGGCTTATGCTTCAAGGCAGTTGAAAGTGCATGAGAAGAATTATCCGACTCATGATTTGGAATTGGCAGCTGTAGTGTTTGCGTTGAAAGTGTGGAGACATTTTCTCTATGGGGCAACGTTCACTGTTTTTAGTGATCATAAAAGTTTGAAGTATCTGTTTGACCAAAAAGAGTTGAACATGAGACAAAGGCGTTGGTTAGAGTTTCTGAAGGACTATGACTTTCAGTTACAATATCATCCCAGAAAGACGAATGTCGTAGCGGATGCTTTAAGTCGAAAAATGCTTAGTGCTTCTATTATGATGATTAAGGAGAAGGAATTGATAGAAGAATTTCGGGATATGCGTTTGTCTATGAAATTGACGCCAGGAAGAATGCGTTTAAATATGATCACCATTTCAAATGATTTAATGGATAGAATACAAAAAGGACAAAATAGTGACCAGTATTTGCAAGAAGCAAAAGAAGTAACGAGCCAAGGAGCGGTGTTGGAATTTAGCGAAGAAGCGAATGGAATTCTGAAGTTTAAAGGAAGAGTTTGTGTACCTAATGATCCAGAACTTAGGAAATTGATTTTGGATAAAGCTCACAAGAGTAAGTTGAGTATGCAACCAGGAGCCACAAAGATGTACCAAGATTTTAAGCAGTTATATTGGTGACATGGAATGAAGAAGGATGTCGCTGAATATGTATCATCCTATTTAGTTTGTTAGAAGGCTAAGGTGGAACATCAAAGACCTTCGGGAATGTTGCAACCTTTGCCTATTCCTGAATGGAAATGGGATGACATAGCAATGGATTTTGTGACAGGACTACCAAGGACTCGAAAAAGTCACGATTCTATTTGGGTAATTATTGATCGGCTTACAAAGTCGGTGCACTTTTTGCCGATTAATATTAAGTACTCAATGGAAAAGTTGGCCCAAGTGTACATCAATGAAATTGTTAGACTTCATGGTGTACCATCCAGTATTATTTCAGATCGAGATCCGAGATTTACGTCGAGATTTTGGAATAATTTACAAGAAGCTATGGGAACAAAGCTATGTTTGAGTTCTGCTTACCATCCACAGACTGATGGTCAGTCAGAAAGAACGATTCAGTCATTAGAGGACTTGTTAAGAGCTTGTATTCTAGAACAAACTGGTTGTTGGGATGAATTTTTGCCATTGATAGAGTTCACATACAACAACAGTTTTCATTCGAGCGTAAGGATGGCACCCTATGAGGCATTGTATGGAAGACGATACAGAACACCGTTATATTGGTATCATGATGGTGAAAGTGCTATGGTAGGGCTAGAATTTGTACAGCAGACAACTGAGAAAGTGAAGATGATTCAAGACAAGATGAGGACAACTAAGACTTGACAAAAGAGTTATGCTGATAAAAGGAGAAGACTGCTTGAGTTTGAGAAAGGTGACCATGTGTTTCTACGTGTGACACCTATGACTGGAGTTGGATGAGTGCTTAAATCAAGGAAGCTCACTCCAAAATTTATCGGCCCGTATCAGATACTCCATCGGGTAGGTCCAGTAGCTTACCAAATTGCATTACCACCTTTACTATTAAATCTTCACAACGTATTTCACATATCGCAATTACATAGGTACATTTCTAATCCCACTCATGTTATTGAGCTGGATGCCGTACAACTGAAGGATAATTTAACCTATGAAACGTTTCCAGTCAAGATTGAGGATCAAAGAACAAAGCAACTTCGAGGTAAGGAAATTTCATTGGTTAAAATAATTTGGAACGATGTAAGCGGTGAAGCTACATGGGAGTTAGAAGAGAAGATAAAAGAGCAATATCCATATTTATTCTGAGGATGTGAAATCAAGTTTATCAAGTTTCGAGGGCGAAACTTCTTTTTAGAGGGGGAGAGTTGTAACACCCCAAATTTCCTAACTATTTGACAGTAATTTTGACAGTTAACAGAATTCTATTGTTTAGTGATTTTTGTGTACTGTAAAATTATTTTGAGTATTCTATGAATACATTTGATCGTTTTGTGTGATTTACTCCATATTAGAAAAATAATAATTTTCGGGCTAGGGAAAATCTTACGCAATTTAATTATTAGTGATAAGTCTTAATTATTTTACGTAATCTGATTTGATTTTCGTAAGTTTTATAATTTTTATGATTTTGTGGATGATTATCAAATTTTTATATTTCTCTGATTATTTTAATATTATCCATGGGCTGTCTGTGGGCCCAGGTGGGTCTAGAAAAGTAAAAAATTTTCTGCAGCCAGAAAATTTTATACTATTGAGACGGAGATGGAGGATTTTACTAAACCTAAATTTGAAAATAGTTTTTAAAATTTTCTTTTACTATGTTTTGTACTGTATTTAATTATCAAGCAATAAAAATACTGTAAAAATATTGTTCGAAGGGTAATAGCAGATAAAAATAAAAATTATACTACTTAGTCAATGTTAGTGGTTATGACAGCTTTATGACGGACTAATAGGAAGCAAGCTTAATGTTGAAGCCTTTGAATATCAACCATCGATTTAATCAAAGGTGGAGATTTGGTCTTATAAAATGGCTAGGACCATTTATGACTATTGGATGGAAAGTATGAAAAGGTGATCTTGACCCTTCATTTTGGAGATACATTTAATGGCTAGGATTTCAAGGAGAAAGATCCAATGGCCTAGATTAAGTCTTCTAATCTATAGGCTATACCTAGAATCTACATTAATTCTAACCATTGATCTAATCAATGGCTAGCAATGCTTAAAATGGTGGCTAGTGAGATTGGTCACTCAAGGAGTGTGCATGGAGGGGGGGACAGTTTTTAGTGATGGCCTTAAGCTAAAGCAAAGTTTCAAGACCATTATTGATCATTATTGATCATTTCCAAAAAGCTAAGCTTACAAACTTTTCTCTCCATTTTCTCTTCAAGCTAGGTTCGGCCAAGACCACTAAATCTACCTTCCATCACTCTTTAATTTCAAACAACCTTACTTCTTAAATCTATACCTCAATCTAAGACACTTTGTAGTTTGGAGCAAGTTCTAAATCCATCATCTTCAAGGACTTTCTTCAAGAGCAAAGTTATAGGATTTTTAAGGTGAAGTTATGGAAACTTCACTTCCTATCTTTTTTTTCACGATCTAAACCATGTTTGATCCATGGTTCTTCTTGTTCAAGCTTGATATGCT
The DNA here is from genome assembly GCA_029884605.1 of Ormosia emarginata. Classification (NCBI taxonomy): domain Eukaryota; kingdom Viridiplantae; phylum Streptophyta; class Magnoliopsida; order Fabales; family Fabaceae; genus Ormosia; species Ormosia emarginata. Next base: position 14,723,794 of record JAQQTP010000074.1, on the reverse strand, counting down.
AATAAACTTGTGTTTTGTTTTGTATTTGAGAAGCTTTTGGTGGTGAATCACTTGTTCAAGGAGCAAACCAAGGAGCTTTTGAGGTTCTTCAAGAGGTAAGAGGGAGATCCATCTCACCAACCAAGTATGGTGGTGAGAGATGGTTTTGTATTTGATGGATGGTGAATCCATGTGAGGATTCATATCCATGGTTGTGTAATTATTTGTGGGTGTTTATGTGTTTTGATTATTTGCTTATGCTTGATATGATTTGAATGATTTTATGTTTTTGTTTATGGCATGCTTGTGATATATATTATGAATATGTATATGTATGCCATGATTTGATGATGGAAAGGAAAAGAAATTTTGGTTCCAAAGACCATGAGGATTTCAGCCTCACACCTCAAAATAGGTGTGTATAAATTAATATTTTAATGAATGGTAAAATTGAATGATTAGAAAGAAAAGGAAAAAGAAAAGATGGATTGGTTTCAAAGAACAAGAGTTCACGGTTTTTGGAGGAATTTTAATGATTTTGTTTGTGTAAAACCATGTATGGAACTTAGTTGATCTAGAAGGAAAAATATATAATGGTTTCAATAGCCATGTACCACGGTTTTGAAGGCTTGTAAGTGCCTAGATTTTATGAAATAAAATGATTTCAAAGTGGAAATGTAATTGATCTAGTACAAGGATCAAAGAAATGGAAACAAAGTGTTTTATTACTTGAGAAATAGAAATTTTGGTTATGAAAGGAAAATAGAGGTTGAAAGGGTTTGAACCTCAAATTAATTTGGAAGAGGATTGAATTTGAGAATTTATTTTTAATTATAAAGGAAACGTTGATGATTTAAAATTTACTAACATAAAACTCATCCTTTGGGTTTTGGAGTGCATTAGGAAATTTTAAGTTAGAAACATTGATTTAATTCAATGAAATGGTGAAATTGTGGAATTTATTGTGAAAAAAATTTTCTTAAGTAAGCAAATGTGAAAAATAATGTGAGAAGTCATATTATTTTGAGAAAGGTTGAATTGAGATTTTGAAGGTTGAGAAATATTTTACAACAATGTAAAATAGTTAAAAATGATTTACGTAACTTAAAAACGTGACTTTTAAGTTACGTTATTTGAAAAATGTTTAAATATTTCTACGCGATTTGGAAAAGCGTTTAAATATTTTTACGCGATTGAGATATTATTGAAAAATCACTACGTGATTGAAAAATGATGGAATATTTTTATGTGATTGAGAAAACGATGGAAAATCGCTACGCGATTTAAAACGCAATAAAAATGTTGCGAAATTGTGAAAACATAACAAAAATGTTGCGCGATTGTGACAATGAGACAAAAGTGTTGCGCGACCATGAACATGTGATAATATGATTTTGTGACTGAATAAACAGTAGAATTGCTGTTGGACTAGGGTATGGACACTGTATGAGAAAATGATAAATTTAACAGTAGGATTACTGTTGGACTAGTGTATGGACACTATATGAGAAAATGATAAATTTTGCCTGTGATTAGCATTAGTGCATTAAACATGCATTGGAAAAGTTCGATGGACTGGATAAGGCTAATTGCCTCGGAGAGACGTACACCTCTTGAGTGGGTGCGATATGCGTAGTGTAAGTCACTTATTGACTTTGGGGGCATCAGGGTGCGGGTTGCCTTCAATAGGCAATTGGTAGCTCTTCTGTACCATGGGTTCGACCGATGCAACGCACCGATGATCCTGACCGAGACACTATTCTTAATCAAGATCTTGTAAAGACTATCGTGTATATGCTAGATGTGCAAACACATATGAGAATTGTGGCACATGGTCTGAGGCATGTTGGTACAGACAGATCTTTTGGATCAATTTCTTCGACTTGAGTATTAGCTCCATGGAGTAGGAAATTGAGTCTATGTGCACATGCATAATTATTGAGTTTTGGTTATGATAATTGAATTGTTGAATACTTGGATAATGTTGAGGGCATTATCATAAATATTGAGTATTTATATATGTGTGATATATTAATTGAGGAATATTGGATGATGATGATGATAAATAATGTTGATGGTATTATTGTAATTATCATGTGATTTGAATAATGTTAATGGCATGATGGTAATTATTATTTATTATGTTTGTTGTGATAAATAATAATTGAAGGCATGATTGTAATTATTGTATCTGTTATGATAAATAATGTTGAGGGCATTATTGTAATTATAGTATGATATAATTGTATGGTGTGCTCTTTGTGTTATCTCTATACTACCATGTTGGTATTGGCGTAGGTGATCTCACCTCTTTGTATGCCTATTTTTGTACTATATTTATATTTGTAAAGACGCTGAGTAAGGAATTGAACAAGGGGGTGAAGAAGAGCGGATTCCTGTAGAGGAAACTGAGTTTTGATCGGATGGCATCCCAGTCAAGTTTCTTCGGATACGTGAGATTGCGGTTCCACGGCGGAGCTGGTGCTTGGAGGTTGAGTCCCAATGAGGAGGGACTAATTTATCAGGGTCTGTTGACGGTCGTCATGAGCAGGATTTTTCATGGGGACTTATTCTTTTCTGTAACTATATATGTACATGTTGAATTTTCGCTATCTATTAGACGGTATTGGGGTGGTAGGTTCCACGTCCCAACGGAGATTAGTATTGTATCGTCGGTGCGGACACCTGTCCGTAGGACGTCGCGTTAAGTCAGATTCCTACCTACTGAGGAATCTGAGGAGGACCCGACTGCTGGTTCTGCTGTCTAGTCATACTTGGGCAAGTATGCTTGTTTTAAATAATGTCAAATACTTTTGAGAACCTGGTCTGTTTCTAAATAATTTGGACAACACTTATGTAATGTAAATGTTGTAAATTATTTGTGATGATACTTTAATATTTTTATTTTTCGCTAAGTTTATTTTATCGACATCAAGAAATTCTATAACTTGTATTTACATTACAAAGCATATTTTATAATGGAAGGGGTAATTTAGTAATAATAACGTTTAAATGTGGCATCCTACGGTAGGTGTTACACTACATACCTCCCCCACCACCTCTGTGACTTTTCCTTTATGTGATTTCCATTGTATATTAACTTTTAGGGAAGTTCCGTTATTCTTTGTTCTATTTTTATTTTCCTATTGTTTCTTTATTATTTTTTGTTATTTTTATTTTTTTCTGCATTGAGGACAATGTTAGTCTTAAGTGTAGGGGGTAACTTAAAATTTTTGTACAATCAATGAACACTTGAGTATTGCTAGTAATCAAGCAGGAATTGTGTATTAATTTCTTGAATTAATACTGAGCTGATAGAGATATGTTTAAGAGGGGATCCATTGATCATGAGCTAATATTGTGTGACGCAATCTTTTTCAATTAAGTAAAGAGAAATTTAGCATCTTAGTCAAAAATTAACCATGTTTGCTTGTATTTCTTCTCTCTATTAACTTAGCCAGAAGTGAGTTTTGAGCTTTAATGATTGAATTTTTCATAAACAAAATCCTATTTTTCTTCTAAAGTGAGATTTCTCTTGATTAATGTGCGCTAGAACTTGCTTTGATATCTTGTTGAGACTTTAATGGTTCACACACATACTTGAACATGATTAAGGCAATTAGGCTTAATTCTTTCTTGACTTCCAGAGTTGTATTGAGAAAATAATCCCTTAGTTGCCCCATTTGAATAATCACGTTGGATTTATTGATTATTATTCTTTTTTGAATAACGGAGCAACTAATGTGTTAATTGAAAGGTCATTAAGGGTGCTTTGTCTTCAAGGGTTGCTAAAAAAATGGAAAAGGAAAAAGAAAGAAAAAGATTATTGGTAAAGAATAATGAGAATATTGGGTTGAAAGTGAGAAATGGTTATACCCTTGTGCATTGTGTTCTATTTATCATCTTTTCTACCTAATTTTGTTTTGTATCAATTTATCCATGAATATTTTTTACCCTTGTTTATCTTTTTCCTACCCTTCATTATTCCTTTTGGCCCTGTTACAACCAAAGGAGACCCTTTTGATTCTTGTGATGTATATGAACTTTAAAGTGGAGATGAGATTGATAACCAAGCCTATGGTATTGCATCTATCAAGAGAAATTAGAGTGACCTCTTTGTCCTTAAATACTTAAGCGATGGAAAGATGAGTGACCACAATTGGTTGGTAAAGAGAACATATGCAAGCTAGACCCAAGTCTCTAATTGTATTAAGTGCTAAATGATCTTGCTAGATTATATTTGATTTTCGAACTTGATTGAATTCTTAAATTGTGAAATTTTCCTTGATTTATGTTTCTAGATGATGAGTTTAACCTTGTTTTTTATGCCTATTCTTTGCTTGAGGACAAGCAAAGCTCAAGTGTATAGGGGTTGATAAGTCCATATTTTATAATCTCCAACCGAATAAATTATGGTGATTTGCTTGTATTTATTGGTGAATTTTAGATGGATCCTTATCATTCTATTTAGTTTTTATAGATTGAAAGGGGTTTATCATATTTGGAGTGAAAGCATGTGAAGATACCGCATTTTTAGAGTAAAAGAATATCATTTTTGCTTTGATAGAGCCCTATGTCAACTCAGAAGCGATTCCTGAGTTAAACATGACCTTGTCTAAGTTGGGGAATGTCTTTAACTTGGAGACACGATTATGTCTCCCTCATGACGCTAAAGTTACAAATTTTCTTGTCACATGTGAAGTCTTCTATGTGTAAAAACATACAGTTTTGCCCTTCACTAATATAAATAGTAGCAAATCCCTAAACCTGAGAAGACCTTTTGTGACAATAGACTTTTGGGGAGAAAAATCACAAGAGAAGATAGCCAGGAATCTCTAGAAGACAGCCACGAAGAGAGGACGTGATTCTTGAAGGCTTGAAGACCATAATCTCCATTAAAGGGGTTTTGATTTCTCTTCCCTCTAGTTTTTCCCCTTTCTTTAGGGTTTTCCTTCCATGGATTTGTATTATGATTTGGGTTTGTTATTGAACATAAATAACTAATCCCATAGCTAGGGCTATAGGGAATCTTGTTTCCTAATTAATTGATTTTGAACTCGAATTTGATTCAGGCAATTTCATTGGGTTTATTATATTGATTGAATTCTTGTCAAAACTTAATCAATTTTGGCATGCTTTAATTCATTGTTTGAATAGTGGCCATCAGTAACCAATAACTGAATTTATATAATAAACTTGGGATTATGTTGGTGAATGACCAAACATCAATTTATTCTACTAATTAAATTGACAATTAGGTTAGTTCATATCTTGAATTGGAGTTTAATGCATTCGTAGTTAATTCAACTAAATGACCAAATAGGTGATTAATTAGGAATAGAATATTGTTTATCTGTGACCATTGGGACTCAATAACAATTAAGAGAATTTGGCAAGAGAATTACCTTATATAATAAATGAGTGAAAATCTAGTTAATTGGTTTCAAGTGAACTTTGCGCCCTAGTTTCCTTCTAAGTGATTTATCTTGTAACATTCTAAACTCTATTACTAATAACGTATCCGGAATTACGTATTAGTAACTAGAATTAATTATGTTACGTATAACTAACATAATATATTAGAAAAATAATTATAAGAGATATACAAAAATATGAGCCTGTAATGGGTGAATTTATTTATATTATGCGTGTATTACTAGGAAAGGAAATTTATACAAGGATACAATTTATATTATAGCACTTAGTAATTACACCATTTCAAATATACATCTCAAAATACAAAAGAAATATCAAGTCCTATTCTAGTTCTTCTTCCTTTGCCTGCTTGCTGTAGTACGCATTCCTAGAAATAATACGAAAAAACAATATAAAGGGGTGAGAATTTGAAGAATTCTCAGCAATATTAATAAAAATACGTGTCATCATAATTTTTTTAGTTGTTTTAGGGGAAAAATGCATTTCAAAGTCTTTAATTGTAAAGTAGAAAGGTGGCGAAGTGTCAAATCAAGTCCTTTCTTTTCCCAAAATAGAATTCCAGTTATTAATAGTTTCTGAAAACATTTATTATCAAACATCAAATATTATATCCATAAACATTTTCAGTCACAATTTCCAAATAAGAACTACGATCATAAATTCATTCAATGATTTTTATATCATAATGAAGTCATATTATGACTATAAATTTCAATTTTATCTTAATACACATTCATTTTATATCATAGTCATCAAATATATTCATTCATCGTATATCAAGTATCACATCGAACTATTTATTAAATATTAGTCATGTAACACCCCAAAAATTAGCCATCATCATAGTAACAATGAAATTGTACTGTTTTGTGATTTCTGAGTGTTATAAAATTATTTTGATTGTTCTGTGATTATATTTGATTGTTTTGAGAGATTTGCAGTGTGTTAATAAAATAATAATTTTTTGGCTAGAAAAAATCTTTACGCATTTATTCGGAGCCGGGGGATCTTACTAAACCCAATTCTGAGAGATGCGTGTCCTAATCTTTTAATTTTTAGAAATTATCTGTTGAGTAAAAATATTTTATATTTTTTTTTATTTTATTATCCAGTGGACGATACCTACTGACTTATGAGCAGTAGCCTCTATCTAGTGGACAATAGGAACCAGTAAAGTCTTGAGACTTACTGATAATGGACTAATAGGAATCAAGTCAACGTTTCTGACTTGGAAATCTCTAAATCAATAAGAATAGGTTAATAAAATAGGCTTGAATTTCTAAACCAATAAGATGTAGTCAAATTAAGTGGTTGGACTAGTTACTTGGTGACTAAATGACTTAACTAGGTTAGTTTATGTTCAATGTAGTAACCAAATAGGATGGAAACTTAGTTTGTTATTCCTTAGGGTTTCTAGTTACAAGAAGCTTCTACAATGTTCAAGAATGGATGACTAGCATCAAGGTAACTAACTAGTTAGTAATGTAACTAGAAAGCTTAACTAAGTTAGCTTGATAGAATTAGGAAAACCTAACTAGAATTTAAGCTTAAGCTTGTGTGGTAAACTAAATGAACCAAACCTAGTTAGTTCCCTAAGTGCCACACGATTTTGGTGGAGTCTAGGGCTTTCAAGAACATTTGATTCAAGCATAGAAAACTATTTAGTTAGCAATGTAACTAATTATCCTAACTAAGTTAGCTTAAGTGTACATAGAAACTAAATGGGATTAGTAACTTAGTTAGCATCCTATGACCATCATTAGGTTAGAACCTTCATGAACATGTGACTAAGGCTTGATTAAGCCAATTAGAAGCAAGCTTAGGGGAGAAGCTTTGCATGTGAACCTTTGATACAAGCTAAGGCTAGGATGGAGTCTTGGAGAGTCAAAGAAAGTGGCCACCTCCTTTGGTGAGTTCCATGACTATTACTAAGTGAAACTAAGTGTTTTCACTTCATTCTTCATCTTCATCAAGTCTAAGAAGCCTTTTCTCTCTAATCTTTCTCTTACAAAAATCAAAAACTCCATTGTTGTTCTTTGGAGAGCTCTCGGCAGCAACACCATTTGACAACTTCTACTCACCTATAATTCTATCCAATATCATTTTCTAAACCTAAACCATATTCTAAATAACTTTCTAGTTGTGAGTTTCTTCTAAATCATCCATCTTGAGCTTGGAAAACAAGCTTGAAGTTTCTATTCAAAAAGGTAAAGACTTTGTTTTTAACTCAAAGTTTGGTTCTTATTTTCTCTAAGCCATGATTTATCCATGGTTCTTCTTGTTCAAAGCTTAGTTTGTGATTTGTGATTTGTTTAGGCTCGATAGGATTTTTCTTGGAGCCACACGAAATCCCTAGGAGAAGGATCCAAGAAGAGTTTGATCTTCCTTAAGGTAAGAGGGAGATTTATCTCACCAACCAAGTATGGTGGTGAGAGATGTATTTATTTGTGAAGGATGGTGAATCCATATGAGGGTTCATTATTCATGGTTGTGTAATTATTTTTGAGTGTTTATGTGCTTTGATTGATTTAATTGTGCTTTATATGATTTGCATGATTTTTATTGTTTTATGGTATGCTTATGATATGTATGATGTGAATATATTGTATATGCCATGATGGAAGTGAATAAGGAAAATAATTTTTGGTTCCAAAGACCATGAGGCTCACGGCCTCAACACCTCAAAATAGGTGTTCCCAAATTAAGGTTTTCATGAATGGTAAAATTGAATGATTAGAAGGAAAAGGAAAAGAAAAGATATGATGGTTCTAATGACCATATAGTTACAGTTTTGAAGGTTTGAAATGGTTTTACTTCATGTAAAATTATGATTTAGAAATGAAAGGTTAATTGATTTAGTACAAGAAATTAATAAAAGGATTTAAGAAATGGAAAAGAAATACTTTGTCACTCGAGAGATGAAGATTTCGTTTTTGAAAGAAAAAGAGAGGTTAAAAGTGTTTGAACCTCAACTTATTTTAAAGAGAACTGATTTTTAGAATTGATTTAGAATTACGGAGAATACGTTGGGAACTTGAAATTTACTAACGTATAGCTCACTCATTGGGTTTTTGAGCGCGTTAGGAAATTTTAAGTGAGAAAATATGGAAAAATAAAGTAAGAAGTGGTATGAATTTTTAGAAAGACCAAAATGAGGTTTAGAAGGTTGAGAAATATTTTACGTAGTGAAAAAATGATGGAAAATACTTTTCGTAACTTAAAAACATGATTTTTAAGCTACGCAATTTCAAAAACGTTGAAAAATCATTACGCGATTTAGAAAATGTTAAAATATTTTTGCGCGATTGAGAAATTGTTGAAAAATCAATACGTGATTTGAAAACGCAACAAAAATGTTGCGCAATTGTGAAACCGTGACAAAAATGTTGCGCGATTGAGAAAACGCATTAAAATGTTTATGCGATTGAAAATACAGTAAAAATACTATTAGGCCAGTGTGTGGACCCTATATATGAAATTATGAATTTGAACTGAGAATGGTTTATATGCATTGAACATGCATTGGAAAAAGTCCGATGGACTTTGTTAAGGCTGATTGCCTAGGAGAGACTTACACCTCTTGAGTGGGTGCGATATGCGTAGTGTAAGTCACTTGTTGACCTTAGGGGCGTCGGGATGCGGGTTGTTCACAATGGGCAGTTGATAGCTCTTCTGTACCATGGATTAGACCAATGCAATGCACCGACGATCTGGACCGAGACACTATTCTTAATCAAGATCTGGTAAAGACTGTCATGTATATGCTAGATGTACAAACACTTATGAGAATCATGGCACGTGGCCTGAGGCATGCTGGTACAGACAAATCTTTTGGATCAATCTCTCTGACTTGAATTTAGCTCCATGGATTAGGAAAATGAGTCAGTAATCATATGCATAATTTGGACATGTTTGAATATTTTGGTGACATTTCATCTGTTAAATGTCGATGAATGATGGAATAAAACAATGATGTTTACTGTTTATTATATCTGTATCATTGTATGATATATCTGTATGATATGCTGTTTGTGTTATCTCTGTATCACCATATTGGTAATGGTGTAGGTGATGTCACCTCTTTGTATATTATTTTGTATTGTATTTATATTTTGGTAAAGACACTGAGTAGGGTACCGAGTAAGAAGGTGAAGAGGAATAGATTCCTACTGAGGAAGCTGAGTTCTGATTTAATGGCAACCGGGTCAAGTTTCTTAAGGTATGTACAACTGCAATTTCACGGAGGAGCTGGTGCGTGGCGTATTAGTCCCAATGAGGAGGGACTAATATATCAGGGACATTTGACGGTCAACATGAGCAGGATATTTCATGGAAATTCGTTCTTTTTTGTTACTATTTATGTACATGTAGAATTTTCACTGTCGATTAGGCAATATTGGGGTGATAGGTACCACGTCCCAATGGAGATCAGTATAGTATCGTCTACATAGATACCGGTCCATAGGACTTCGAGTCAAGTTGGATTCCTGCCTGCTGAGGAATCTGAGGAGGACCCGTCTGAGGGTTCTGCTGTCTAGTCATACTTAGGAAAATATGTTAGTTTAAATAATGTTCAAATACTTTTGAGAACTATGTCTGTAAATATTTAAGTATGTCAATACTGAGGCTTATGTATATGATGTAAATTATTTGTGATGTTGTTTAGAATTTTATATTCTGCTAAGTTTATTTTATTAATATTCCAGAAATTTTTATAACTTATATTTACATTACAAATCATATTTTATAATCTTCGGGTAATTTGGTAATTAAGTAACATAAATGTGATACCCTACAGTAGGTATTACAAGTTATACCCGATCCTAGATTATAGGTTCTAGGAAGGGTATATACTTTAAGAAGACAAGAATGGAAGTTCAATCAAATCATATTTTATAATCTTTGGGTAATTTGGTAATTAAGTAACATAAATGTGATATCCTACAGTGTGTATTACAAGTTATACCCGATCCTAGATTATAGGTTCTAGGAAGGGTATATACTTTAAGAAGACAAGAATGGAAGTTTAATCTTCCGACTCTTTACAGGATAACTCTTGTCAGAAATGAAAGAATATAAATATCTAAGTTTGATTAAAAGTAGAAATGGATAAGATGGATACAGTGAAGAGGCAACTGTTATAGTTCTTTAAACTATAAGCATGAGTAGCTAAATTTTGGGGATAAAATTTTTAAAAAAGAGGGGAGAATTGTAACTGATGTGTGAAATCTGCAAGTGTACGGTTTCGTCATCAAGTAATAAAAAGATCGAATCCACAGGGATTATGTCTATGAATACCAATTAATTAATTAATTCAATTAAATTAAACAAAGGAAATATAATTGTTGAGTGATAAGAACATAGTAACCAAGCAATTAAATAAATAAATATTAAAGTGCAAAGTTGAGAACAAAAATAGCAAATTGTTAAGAAAGGTTTTTAAATTTAAGAAAGCTTCCAGGATTTGGGGTAACCACAATAATACAAGACAAATCCTAATTGACAATCCTTTTATTAAAATTGAAATTCAATTGAAGGTGAATTCCCCTAAATTAGTTAATGTTCTTTCTCAAGAGACAAGAACCATGCCCAATTAAACCAATTCCTACTCTTGTGGTAATGGAATTTAAATTGAACCCGTTACGGTTTGTGGTAATTCATTAAGTCCTTGAAAGGCTAAACCTACTCTCGTGATTTAAACCTTAAGTTTAATTCTTATGGTTCCAACACCTAGGTTCACCTCTCAGTACGTCCCTAAATATCTATGAGATGCAAATATGTAACCAACAAATTCACATGAATAAGCATAATAAGGATTGAATCAAAGAACATTCAAAATTAATAAAAAAGGTAAACCAAGTCAATTAATCATTATCAATGTATCAAAGGACATTGCCCAAATCTAGAAACGAAGGGAACTACTCAAACATGAAGAAGAAGAAACAAGAAAACATAATAAAGAACATCTAAACCCATCGCCAAGGGAGAAGAGAGAAAGAAGATGAAGATCTAGAACCGCCAAACCTTGTGCCTCCAAAGTCCCCTACTGTCTCTCCCTCTTTTTGGTTTCAGGGTTTTACCCAATTTATAATGATTTGGGGTGAAAAATTATTGTTTTTAGGCTCAGGAGGGGTACACGGTCGTGTCTTCCTTCAACACGGCCGTGTCTCCAAAATTGCGTAACTCATACCATAAGTGAGACACGACCGTGTCTCAAAGTCAGAAGCTTCAATCAATTAAGACACGACCGTGTGAGCTAGAAGATTTGTGTAACTTCAACAATGAATAAGACACGGTCGTGTGACAAGGAGACACGACCGTGTCTCCAAGTCAGAAGCTTTCTTCAAGTTAGATAGGGCCATGTCTAACTCCTGAATCACTTCTAAGTTGACACAGGACCCTATCTAAGTCAAAATGGTCCTCTTTTGCCTCAATTTGCTATCCTTTAAGCTTTAACTTCAATTATGCAAGCTTTCCACTCATTTCTAAGTCAATTTTGCACCAATCCTGCATAACAACACCACAAATACCGCAGTTATCTGAACTAAAGGAAAAACAAATAAAAAGGGAAACTAAAATGCCTAAAAATGCATGCAAAACAAGAATAAAATATGATGTTATTTCACACACATCAGTAGCATCCTCTTTTTAGACATGTTAGGCTTGTATAAGGTTACAGAGGTAACTTGATACTTGTTTAACATGTCCACTAAATGTTGTGACATTTTGAGTTAATTTAGGCATTTTGCCGCAATGCAGAACATGCAAAATGGCTATTTTAACAAAGAAAATAGCATAAATTCTAAATTAAAGGAAATAAATATGGAGAGTTCATTTATAAGTCACAAATGTATGAAAGAGGATGTGGTTAAATTTTGAAGGCAAACAGAGTCAATTTGGTATTTTTGAGGATACTGGGTGAGTATTTAAGTACCGAATTAAGACACAGCAGATATGAAAAATTAAGGAAATGGTGAAACAAGAATTTAGATACATCATAAGATTTATTTTAATGTTGCTAGAGGTTAGGAAACTTGATTTAGTAAAATCAAAGTTTTCTTAATAGATATGAGGTTTTGACAAAAGACCAAAAGACCCTTACTTCATATCTTTTAAAAGTGAGATTTTTCTCACTTCCTCCCATCTCTCTCTCGTTAGAAAGGCAGCCAAGGCTGCTGGGAAAAGAAAGAAAAACAAAAGAAAAGAAAGAAGCAAAGGAAGAAACGAAAAAAGGAGAAAAAGGGGAAAAATAAGGAGAATCAAGCAAAGGGAAGCAAGGAACCATGGAAGACTTGAGGTAGGGGGATTTTCTAACTCTTTTCTTTTCTTTTTTGTACTTCAAGATCTAATTTCTTGATGACTTTGAATGAGATTTCTGATTTGATGATAAAAGATTTAAACTTTTGTGGTTGATTTATGATGTGAGAACTTGATTTCCTCTCTTAATTCTTGATGATTTTTTAGAGTGAAAAAGAGGTATTAAAGCCACTTTTGAATGTGATTTTAGATGAGGATTTTGATACTTTAATATGATAACTTTGATGATTTGTTGATGATCTTTGGATTGGTCTTTGGTTTGGAATCAAAAGGAATGGAGAAAACACATTTCTGCATAATTTTTTGGTGCTGGTCACGCCTAGGCGTGGACTGAAAAACTTTTAGTCCAGGTGAGACAGAAAGTGCCATGCCTAGGTGTGGTAAAACCAAGCCTAGGCATTAGATAGGGCAGCATTCTGGAAACTTGTATTGTTTGCTACGTAACTTGAGTTGTAGTTATCAGATTGACTTGATTCCAGTGGAATTTGAAAGCTAACATGCAAAGCTATATGCTTATAAAATTTCATAATGTTAGAAGTTAGGATGCACATTTGGTGCAATCTTGAAAATTAACCTTTTTGAGGCAAATATTGAGGTGTTTTGGGATAGTTTGAGCTTGAATGGTTTATTAGCCATGTGTTAATCTCTTTTTGTATAATGTTGAGCTAGGATGAAGTGATAATAGGGTATTAGATCCTTATATGCTAGAGTTTGCTATGTAATATTATGGAAAATTGATTTATTTAAAGGATGTAAATCATTGTTTATGTCATGTATTGATAAATGATGAAAATAAGGCATTGAGCTATGATATAATGTGATGCATGATAAATGTAATTAATATCGATGTTTAATGCTATGGTATAAAAATGACCATGTTGTGAAACATTGAATATACCTTGTTTGGTATTAATGTTGATGAAAGGCATAATATTGGAAAACAATATAAAAGAAAGGGTAAAGGTAGAAGAGGTTGAATGAGTCCCACTCTACAATCATGTAATGAAATGTATAAATGGAAATTATTATCATAATTGCTTCCTTATTATGCAAGGAAGAGTATGATGATATAAAAAGTGAAATAAAAAAAGGTTTTTAATACTTTTGTATGTTTTGGGTTTTCAAACTTGTTATTTGAGATTTCCATGTATTGTAAATTTATGCTTGGACAAAAGGGCACCAAGCGTAATATTAAAAATGTTTAGTAGTGCAAGGAACAAAAGGGCGTCCTGCTTACTCAGAAAACAATTCAAGGAGGTGTTCTCCTTCGGGAGGATCAAAAGGCATGGTCCTATGTTCGATCCCATTGAAGGGTTGTAGCCTGAAGGAGGGGATTCAATAATCCCAATGAAGGGTTGTAGTTCGAAGGAGGGGATTTAATACCAAGCCATGTGAACAATACAGAGTAGATTAACACAGCATCCCATGAGTTGGATCCCTGGCTAGGGGTGTTACACTAAAATGTGCCTCCTAGAACAAAATGGCTTCTTGGAAATACTCAATTAACATGTATTTTCTAAAATAAAATCTTTTAAAATCATTACATAAGCATACTTTAGGACTTTCATTAGGCATAAACATAAATTACCATGCATTACATAAAATTGACAATTGTATGGGCAATTGTCTTGTTTTTAATGGATATAAAAATAAAAGCTATTTAGAAATGGTTGAAGTTAGTATTTATAGTGAGTTAGAGGTTGTTCTTAGTATAATGATTGAACTGTTTTCTTTATTAAATGAGTTGTCTGCTTTGGGAAGGGAAAGGATTAAGATTTGGCTTATGCCACCTTTCCAAATGCTTAAGTACAATATGATTTTTACCCCAAAGCAGTTAGATTTACCATGATGTTACATTTTAAATTTTACTACTGAGTATAGTTAATTCTCACCTCAGTTCCTATTTTATGTTTTCCATGACAAATTCAAAGGAAGATCAAAGCAAGCGCAAGGCAAGGCGACGAAGATTTAATTGAGTTCATTATGAAATTGTTTTAGTTATGTAATTATATTTATAGTTCGATAATTAAGTTTATATATGTAATTTGTAAAGGTTTGTAATCTCAAACATATCAGATAGATGTTTTGTAAAAAGCAAGTTTTCTAATATGTAAAATGTCTTGCTCTTTTACTTCTGTAAATGCTCTATATATTTACTTGTTAAATAGATATTGAACAGGTTGTGAATTATGTTTAAGTAAGAAAGTGGCATACAAATTCTATTTACTTAGTATACGTAAGGTATACTACAGTGAATGGGATTAGGGTGTTACACCCCACTCTAAATCAAGTGAAACACCCTTTAAACTCACTTATAGGTGTGAGGCTCTGATCTCGGAGGAAGTATGAGAACCGAGTTGGCGTCTATAATGGTTTTTACCCGACAATAACCATAGACTAATCAGGGAAGACTTGGATTTTCTAAAGGAAAGAAGGCACGTTACCCATATACGTAACGCCACCATCAAGCAAAGAATGACAACTAGGTATAATCTGAAGATTATTCCTATTGCTGTATACCCTATAGGCTAATTTATTTCGATTGTACCAGCTTATATTGTATTATGCTATTTATTTAATATATGAGGCATTTCGTTTATTGTGTGTTATTTATGATATACATAATAAAGTCCTTAGAATAGTAAGTTTTATATCATAGGACATCAAGTGAATGACTTGATCGTGAGATCTTATTGGATAGAAATAGAACATTATTCTTAAATGTCCCAAGTCAAGTATTATTGTTAATCAAGATGACAATATTGCATTGAGACTAGTATGCGTGTAGATTGATGACCACATCTAATAGGTCATGGATATGAGATATTGAATCTTCACATGGATACATATTAGAGTAATGATGTATTGGACTGACCCACTGATGAGCGCCGAACTCAGTCAAAATTATAACCGAAGTTATTACCTAAACTTGTAGCATAGTGAACAACACCGGATCGTCTCCTCAAGGATCATAAATGCAATTTAATCAAATTAAGTTGAGTTAGAAAAAGGGGTTTGATGGTTCAAGGATCACAATGAACAAGATTTAAGGAGAAAATAACAATTAAAAGAACAGCCAATTCAGAAATCTATCCAAGATTGGGTGGATTCAATCATAAACCTTTCAACAAACACTTGAAGAACATTTGAATGGTTAACTTGGATCTAACCGAGATCTCAGCATCAGATCCAGAATTCATACTAGACAATCGTCTAGAATTTAATTAACAAGTGATAAACACAAATTTGCAATCGCACCATTCATGCAGATATATGTTAATTTAAGCACTGAATTCAATTAACCTAGACATAAATCAGTAACCCAACCTCTTCAATTATGTGATTAGTTTAGATCAATCAGTTCTAAGTTTCATCACAAATCTCAATCTTCAGTTATGTGATTAAGTTAGATCAATCAGTTCTAAGTTTCATCATAAACCTCAATCTTAAACCAAGATCAAATCAGATTAAACATAAACAGAATCACCATTCATGCATTCAAGATCAAGAAAACAGAAGAAGAAGAAGAGAAAAAGAATTCAAATATAAATCAAATACATTATAGAACCAAGGTCTCAAGAATCCAAACCACAATCTCTTCAAGAGTCCCCAAATTGATTGAAAGTAACTTAGCTCTCCATTACAATGAAAGAAATCATCAAAAGATACAAGAATTATGAAAAACTATGTAAACGGAGAAGAAAAACTGAAGGAAAGAGAGGCCCCCGTCGTCTAAACCTCAAGTTACAATTTATAGAAAATTTTAGGTCCAACAGAGGACACGACCGTGTCTCCATTAGGCATGACCATGCCTCATAAAATAGAAGCTTTCCGTGATTAAGACATGGTTGTGTGAGGCCAAACAGGGTAGGCAGGACCGTGTGACTTGGAGGAACGGTCGTGCCTCATGTCACAATAGCGTAGCGTGCACATTTCTCCTAAATTCAACTTGTGTTGCAAGTTTTGGGGTAGGCACGATCGTGCCTCATGTAAAAATGGTAGTTTTTAGCACAATTGGAGAGACACGGCCGTGTGACTTGTAAAAAGCTTTATCCAAGTTAGACATGGTCATGTCTAAGTCCTTGATAGCTCCTGAATTGACACGGAACCCTGCTAGAGCCACAATGGATCTCTTTTGCCTTCAAAACTTGGTATCCTCGCTTGTTTTCATCCAATTGTATTAAATATCTTGATTCTACAAAAATGAAGATACTGATAAGGATCCATTTAACATTCATTCTTAATTACAGGGAATTAACCAATAAAAAGTTATCAAAATCAACTCCGATCACACCCCCACACTTGAGCTTTTGCTTGTCCTCAAGCAAAGAGTATGCATCAACAACAAGATCAACTTAGCATCCAAAAACATGAATTAAGGAGAATTTCACAATTTAAAAGAATTCAAGTTTAGGTTTAGCAATCAAATTCAATCAATCAAGATGATTCAGTAATTTTAAACAATAAGATGCTTTAGCCTAGCTTGTAACTTTTCTCTTCACCAACATATGAGATCACTCTACTTTCCATTGCTCTAGTATTTAAGGATAAAGAGATCACTCAAATTTCTCATGAAAAATGCAAAACCATAGGCTTGCCTATCAATCTCATCTCTACTTACCAGTTCACATACATAGCAAGAATCAAAAGAACTTCATTGGTTGTAACAGGGCCAAGGGTAAAGGTAGGAAAAAGGTAAATAAGGATAAAGAACTATCAATACAGAGCAGAATCAGGCTGAAATTATGATGCACAAGGATTTAAACAATTCTCAATTTCAACCCAGTATTTTCATTATTCTTCACAAATAATTCTTCTCCACTTTATATATATATACCCTTGAGGATAAAACCACAACTTTCAAGACTTTTTGATCAACACATTAGATGCTCCAAAGAATTCAACCTAATTATTTAATTGGGTATTCAAAGAAATCAAATTCAGGCTTAAATGGGGCAACTAATAAATTATTTTATCAATACAACTGTGAAAGTCAAGAAAGAATAAAGCCTAATTGCCTCAATCATATTCAAGAATGTATGTGAATCATTAAAGTTTCAACAAGATGTCAAAGCAAGTTCTAGCGCACATCAATCAAGAGAAAAATTCACTCCAGAAGGAAAATTGGATTTTAATGAAAAATCCAGTCATTATGGCTCAAAACTCACTTTCTGGTTAAGTTAATAAAGAAAATAGAAGCAAGCAGACATGACTGATTTCCAAGAAAAATGCTAAATTTAGCTTTTCTTAATTGAACAAGATTGCTTCGCACAAAATTATTTCATGATAAATAAATTCCCCTTTCAAGCATATCTCTAACAGCTCAGAATAAATCAAGCAATTAACACACAATTCCAGCTCAAATCCCAGCAATACTCAAGTGTTCATCAGTTGTGCAAATTTTTTTTTTAAAGAGTACATTATCACTCCCCCACACTTAATATAAACATTGTCCTCAATGTGAAAGAGATAAATAAAATGTAAAGAAAAGAGCAACACAACCTGATGAGGAGTGAAACAATGGTAGAAAGAAAAGACGCGTAAGAATCAAAGTTGCAACAGAACCTGAAAACTCACAAAAGACATGAGTAAAATCTAAAACAAAAATAATAAGACTGTAATAATATAAAATTAAAGAAGAAACACAGGTCTTTTAGAGTCAGATTCCCAAGACTATAACACTTATGTTTGTCTCTAAAGGGATTCCACAAAGAAGAAGGTCGTGATATACAAGTTCACAAAAATGCGTCTCAAGAGTCAATAAAATGGCATTTACTGACTCCTTACTCCGCCATTCATAATGAAGTATATTTTTATCTTCTCAGTTTACGAAAACCATCTTCAAATTGTAATTTGAAGGCCAATCTGGTTGGGTTGCCTCCCAACGAGTGCTTGGTTTAATGTCCTCAGCCTGACATTGTGACTTCCTTGTGTTATTCATAATGTGGAGAGAAAAAGTTCATCTCCTCCACATCTGCACTCTCTGGAAGTTCATGATATGGTTTGAGACGGTGTCCATTGACGATGAAAGCTTTGGTGTCATTCTCACTTGTAACCTGCACAGTACCAGAAGGGAAAACTTTAGTAATAACAAATGGTCCATCCCATCTAGACCTTAATTTGCCAGTCATGAGTTTGAGACGGGAGTTATAGAGGAGAACTTTTTGACCAATCTCAAATACTTTTCTCAAAATCATTCTATCATGGAAGGCTTTGGTCTTCTCTTTATAAATCTTGGAGCTCTCATAGGCCTCCAAGCGAATTTCTTCTAATTCCTGTAACTGTAACTTTCTCTCCAAGCCTGCTTGGTCTAGGTCCAGGTTACATCTCTTCACCGTCCGAAATGCGTGATACTCAATTTCTACTAGAAGATGGCATGCTTTGCCAAAAATAATCTGATAAGAAGACATCCCAATTGGTGTCTTGTAGGCAGTCCGATAAGCCCATAAAACATCCTCAAGCCTCTTACTCCAGTCCTTTCTGTTTGACTAGACTATCTTTTGAAGTATCTGCTTGATTTCTTTGTTGGAGACCTTGGCTTGTCCATTAGTTTGGGGGTGGTAGGGTGTAGAAACCTTGTGTAGGACTCTATACTTCTTCATCAAAGCCTTCATGCTTCGATTGCAAAAATATGAATCCCGATCACTAATGATGGTCCTCGGGACTCCAAATCTGCAGAAAATCTGTGATCTAATAAAATCCACAACAACTTTAGAATCATCAGTCCGAGTGGCCTTAGCCTGCACCCATTTAGATATATAATCCACAGCAAGTAGAATGTAAACAAAACCAAATGATATAAGGAAATGACCCATAAAATCAATACCCCATACGTCAAAAATCTCACAGAACAATACGGGTTTCTGGGGCATCTCATTCCTATGAGAAGTATTCCTTATTCTTTGGCATTGATCACAAGATTTGTAAAGCATATATGCATCATGAAACAAAGTGGGCCAATATAATCCAGAGTCTAAAACTTTCCTAGCAGTCCGTTGGGGACCGAAATGGCCGCCACATGCAAGTGTATGATAAAAGCCAAGAACAGAATGGACTTCATCATTAGGCACACATCTCCTAATGACTTGGTCACTGCAAAATCTTCACAAATAAGGGTCATCCCAAACATAATATTTTGACTCACTTTTCAACTTATCAATCTGTGCCTTAGTGAAATGTATAGGTAGTGCTCTAGCTACCAAGAAATTAATCAAATCAACAAACTAAGGGATGTTGCCTTGCAGCTTGAAAAGCTGCTCATCAGGGAAAACATCATGGATGGGAAAAACATCTATCTCCCTTTCAATTCGACTCAGGTGATCAGCCACCAAATTCTCTACTCCACTCTTGTCATGGATCTCAATATCAAACTCTTGGAGGAGTAACATCCACCTAATCAACCAGGGCTTTGCATTGGGCTTCTTCAGGAGAAACTTCAAAGCTGCATGATCTGAAAACACAACCACTCTAGAACCAAGCAAATATGATTGAAATTTATCTAAAGCAAAAACAATTGCTAAAAGTTCCTTTTCAGTTGTGGTGTAGTTGACTTGTGCAGGATCTAAAGTTTTCGAAGCATAGGAAATGACATGAGATACTTTGCCAACTCTTTGTGCAAGAACAACTCCCAATGCATAATTAGAGGCATCACACATAAGCTCAAATGGCAATGTCTAATCCGGTGGTTGGATTATAGGTGTGCTGGTCAATGCCTACTTTAGGTGATTGAAGGCATCCTGGCACTTCTAATCAAAGTGGAAATCTACATCTTTTTACAGTAAGTTGGATAGCGGAAGGGCAATTTTGCTGAAATCCTTTATGAACCGCCTATAGAAACCTACATGACCAAGGAAAGAACAAATCTCCCGCACGCATATGGGGTAAGATAGGCATGAAATGACATCTATTTTTGCAGGATCTACCTCAATACCCTAGCGAGATATTACATGCCCTAAAACTATACCTTGTTCTACCATGAAATGACATTTCTCAAAATTTAGAACAAGGTTAGTCTCAATGCATCTATGCAAAACCTGAGCCAGACTATCCAGACATGCATCAAAGGAAGATCCATAGACAGTAAAATAATCCATATACACATCCACGCAATTCTCTAAAAAGTCAGAAAAGATACTTACCATACACCTTTGAAAGGTGCCTAGAGCATTGTGTAACATCCTAATACAGATATCTAGATATATCCTAGATAGACAGAGATATATAAAGATAACCAGTACTAGAGACATCACTTTTATACTACATACTAACATATATCTATAATCACAACTGAGTAATTATAGAAAGCCTTGAGAGAGATTGCGGAAAAACTCAAACTCATACATATAAATATACAAACTTAGCCACATGAGGGCTTATTGTAATACATATAACATAAAACTTACAGAACAAACATAAACTTATTACATAAGTTCTGTCTACTTAAAGCAATAAAAATTACTCTAGTCTTCATGCTTTATCTTCTCACCCTTAGCAGGGTTTGTACCTCTCAGTCTTAGGTGCCTTGCCCGCATACGTGCCTCGTGCTCGCATCTATGCCTCGCATACGTACTGCATTTGGATTTACATGGAATAGCAACTGGGGTGAGAATTAACATTCTTAGTAAAAATAATTCCAATACCAGTTCTCTACAACATTGTATATAACAAATATATAACAAATGCTATAATTTCTAACTTAGGAGTTTCCTCCTCTTTTCTTATAACTTAGGAGTTTCCTCCTCTTTTCTCATAACTTAGGAGTTTCCTCCTCTTTTCTCATAACTGCACACTTTCTCATAGTGTGACATCAACCTATAGCCTACACACTGTTAATATATACAACACCCATACAGTTGTACATACCAACAGTGACGGACAATGGCCATACAACTGTCCATGAATGCAATGATAATGATATGTAATATGAATATGCCTAGAGAAATCCTAAGAGTATATGAATGAAATCAAATGTAGGGTTTTATTTTGAAATACATGCATAAGTTTATTTTGAAAATAAAGAAGTTTGCTAGGAACTAGTCAGTATATCATCCAGTGGTAATTAGAGGAAAAGCTTATCCTCATATTACACATATCCTGGCACGCTGAGAAATTCGGGCTTCATCCTTACTCAAAGAGCGTCTTTGGATTTCCCACTTATCTCCTTTGGCCTTGGCAATATCGAGATATTAGGATTATGACATTCTCAAAAGTCCTTCGGACACCCATCTATCTCTTTTTGCCTCCATGAATGACATCAAAGGATACTCACCAGATCAATCCTACTTGACTAATTCATAGACTTACATACATACTTATATATTCAGTTCCTTTACGATCTAAGCATATTCTCCTAGAAACTTTGGCTTCTTATGTTTACCCTTTGTAATGAGGAGAATCTGTAACCTCATACTACATGTAAGCTTAGCACTTGGTTAGAAATGCTTGTCCCCTTAGGAACTTCTCTGATTCCTTACCTTCTGGCTAAATGACCTCACGTCATATAACGTTACATTCTCAGGTAAACATTACCAAACTATTCCTCATACTTGTATCCAAACACCACCTCATCACTCGTATCTTTTTAGTGATTTCTAACGCAACACTATGTTGCTAAGGTATTAGATACTTACTTATGGCAAACCACTTATCTTGGTTGCACTTAGGTTCTTTCTCTTCACATACATACTAGCTTAACTGACTAGTGTGTGAAAAGCTTAGTGTTATGTTTAACTGTTACATAACCACCATCTTACTCTCTTAGAGACTCCATCATCCTAGTGAAAGAGTCTATCTTAACTAATGCCTCATCTACCCTTACTTAAGGAAATAAATGAGCATTTCTCTAAAACTTTGCATAATTCACTCAACTTTAACTAAAGAGAGTAATTCATGCATCTAACTTTCCTTTTCTATCACTTTTCTGGTAGTAGCTTATACTACGCTTGTGTGCTAACATACGTATTCTGGCTATATCTAGCTTTCCCTTCTATCACACTTCTGGTAGTAGCTTATACTACACTTGTGTGCTTGTATCTAGCTTTCCCTTCTATCACACTTCTGGTAGTAGCTTATACTACACTTGTGTGCTTGAGGTTCCAGATACCTCTTTAACTATTCTAAACTCATGGAATGCTTAAGAACTTAACTTCCATACTTTTGTTAGTATCTAAGGAAGTAAATTCCCTTTATCTTGTACTTCTAACTCATCTTTGCTAATACATGAGTTATTGCACATTTCTATTCTATCTTATGATTATGACATCTTCTTAGTCACAAATCATCTTATTGTGTATTTAGCAATGCACTAAGTCTCACTTACCTAGAGACTTTGTACCTAAACATTCCCTCTTTGGAACTAATACACAATCTTGTCTCCACTCAAATGAATCTAATGCAAGAGTGGTTCTTACTTACAACTTTTTGTTGCCTAAGGTTCTAGGTACCTTCCTAAGGTAATCCACTTCTCTTGGATCCCCTAAGGTTCATACTTTTCTCATTCTCTACTTGAGTGAATACTATTATTCATCCTAGTATACTTATCTTCATTGCACTATCTCATCACATCTTGAGTGATATCTATTACGACGTCAAGTTGCCTAAGGTGCAATGTCATTACCTAAAGCAAACCTTTCCTTTAGGATGCTTAAAAGCCTATGCTTTCTCATACTCGATAGGTAAATATTTTCCACTTGAAAATATCCCCATTTGTGCCTTAACACACTTTAGGAAACATAAATAAATGATCCCCTTTACTTTAGAACTTCAAAACATCCAAACATAACATTTTGGATCTTCAGGGTCTCAAGCCGCAGTACGGCGTCTGCACGCCGCGGCGCCCTGTACTCGGGTGCTAATACTGGGCTAATTTTTGGTCTCACGCCGTGGCATGCACCACCTATGCCGCGGCGCTCTAAGCAAAATAACCCTCACGCTGCGGCGTGACATCCCCACGTCGCGGCGTTGATAGCAGAACAACAGTTCTGCAGAATACGGTTTCTGCATAATTGGTTCAAAAACTAATTTCTAATCATTTTCTCATGGATTCTAAGTGATTTCTAGCATTAATCTATGCCCTTTAACTTGTTGTAACTCTTCTACAACCTATAAATTCTCATAGGACATAAATCTAAGTCTAGAATCACATAACACCAACTATTCTTAAAATCCATTTTCTATGGATTCTATGATTATTCTTGAGCCATAAATGGCCATTTAGCATTCTCTAGGCTTAAACTATTCTAACCTAGTTCTCAGAATCAAGAACCAAGTTAAGAACATGGATTTGGCTATCCAAACCCCTATTTCTATTCAAAACCCCAAGCTATATTCAAAGAAACCAAAGAGGGAGCAAAGAATAGAAATCCCCTTACCTCTTGAAGACTCGAAGTCTTGAAGCTTGATCCTCTTCCTCTCCTTCTTCCCTTCTTCCCCTTTCTCCTTCTTCTTCTCCCCTTTTCTTTCTTTTCTTTCTCTTTCTCTGGTTTTCGGCTCTCTGCCGAGGGAGAAGGGAGAAATAAGGGGGTGGGACGCAGAGGAAATTACGGGAAAAGATTAACTTAAGTTTCTACACTGAAACTTATATCTGCTATGGACACCCGAATTATGCTAATTCGAGTTTCCCTGCTTCCAACAACTTTAGAATAAATCATAAGATTCATCTAAATTGTTGTTTCACCATTTTCCTCATTTTCTATATCTGCTGCTAGTCATTCGGTATTAAAACGCACAACCAGTATGCCTAAAAATACCAAACTGACTCTGATTCTCTTGAAACTTTTACCACATCTTACTTGGCTTATTTGTGACCTAGAAATAAACTTTCTATGTTTATTTCCCTTAACTTAGTAACTTATGCTATTATCTGAGTCATTTTAAACCACTTTACAACTTCTGTGTTACAACTAAGTGCCTAAATGAACTCAGTTTGTCACAAAACTTGACTGACATGCTAAACAAGTTAAATGCTACCTTTGGTAACCATTTACCAGTCTAACATGTGCTTAAGGGTATCACACATTGCACAGACCAAAGGGCATCCTCCTGTATGCAAATGTGCCAAATAGACAAGTGAAAGTAGTCTTCTCTTGGTCTTCTGGGGCTATATAAATCTAAAAATAGCCCGAATATCCATCCAGGAAATAATAATGTGACTTGCCAGCTAGCCTCTCCAACATATGATCAATGAAAGGTAGCGGGAAATGATCTTTTCTGGTAGCCTGGTTAAGCTGCCTATAATCAATGCAAACCCGCCAACTGTTCTGAACTTATGTGAGTAGAAGCTCATTGTTCTGATTCGCAACTACTGTGACCCCAAATTTCTTGGGAACCACTTGCACATGGCTCACCTATTTACTGTCGAATATGGGATAAATAATGCCAGCTTGAAGCAGCTTGGTAACTTCCTTCTTCACCATATCCAGAATTAGGGGATTTAGTCTCCTTTGGGGCTGTCTCAGTGGTTTGATACCTTCTTCCAATAAAATCTTATGCATGCATGTGGAGGGACTAATACCAGGAATATCTACAAGAGTCCATCCGATGGCCTGCTTATTCTGCCTCAAAATCTGTAATAATTTTTCTTCTTATTCAGGTTGTAGGTTTTTAGCGATGATCACTGGCAGTGTCTCACCATCTCCCAAATAGGCATATTTAAGATGGTCTGTAAAGTCTTCAACTCTAAGGGTGGAGGTTGCATAATGGAAGGTAACAATTGATTTGAAGCAACTAACTCAACAACTTTAGTTTTTGCATGGTTTTGACTCTTATTTTCATGTGCTGTATCATTCAAGTCAGCAGTTGTATCATCATTCATAATAGCATAAGTCTCAGCACATGCAGCACATGGCTCAACATCACAAGCAGCACATGTATCACAAGAAACAGAATCCATAACGTAAGCAATATGAGGGAATTCAGCATATAAATCAGCATAAACATCATCAACCAGCATCTCAATCACATCAACATGGAAAACAAAATGCTCCTCTAGGGGATGTCTCATGGCATCAAAAATGTTAAACTGTACCAAATCATCGCCAAACTCCATAGAAAGGGTGCCAGCATGCACATCTATCTTGGTCTTGGTGGTCTTGAGGAATGGTCTGCCAAGAATCAATGGAGCATGGTTTGTTGAAGACTCATCTTCTATGTCCAGAACATAGAAATCTGCTGGAAAAATCAACTCATTCACTCAAACTAACACATCTTCCAGCACTCCGGCAGGATGAGTAGTGGCCCTATTTGCCAACTGAATCACGATACCAGTGGGTTGCAAAGTACCAATGTTCAAAGACTTATAAACTGACATAGGCATGACGTTGATTGAAGCACCTAAATCTAGCATTGCATGTTCAAATCTGGAGTTGCCTATTGTGTAAAGAATTCTGAAAGTTCCAGGATCTTTGTATTTCTGTGGCATGCTTGGCAGAATCATTGCAGAAACATTTCTACCCATGCTGATGTTCTCATTCCCCTTCAACCTTCTCTTATGAGTGCACAACTCTTTGAAGAATTTGGCATATTTTAGAATTTGCTTGATTGCATCCAGGAGAGGGATATTGATTTCCACCTTCCTGAATGTCTCCATGACTTCTTTTTCCATTTCTGCTTGTACTATTTGCTTAGATTGTGTGACCCTATTTGGAAAAGGTAATGGAATGGTCATATCTAAATTCTCTGCGATTTTCTTCAGTGTCACGAATTTCTAGACTAAGTTATCCATTTCTTACTGTTTCTGGTCAATTTCTGGTTGCTGCAAGGTTGGAACATCAACTTCTTTGCCACTTCTCAAGGTAATGGCACTTACGTTGCCTCTTGGGTTGTTGACTATTTGTGAAGGCAATTGGCTTCAACCTTGACTCTTCAGCTCACTCACAGTGGTCGCCAACTGCCCGATCTGAGTTTGTAAGTTTTGAATGTTGGCACTGACGTTCTGTTGGAACTGAATGTTATTTGTGGCCTTCTATTTCATCAAGTCTTCTAATGACGGCTCAACTGGAGTGGATTGAACAAACTTCTGAACAGGTTGCTACTGTCTGAATGCAAGAGGCATTTGTTGGTATTTGTTGGTTGGACCTACAGCTTGGTATCTAAATTGTTGTTGCTGCTGGCGGGGCTATTGTTGCTGACCAGAATTCCCATACATCAGGTTGGGATGGTCTTGCCAACCAAGGTTATAAGTACTAGAGAATGGATCATATCTGGGTTGTTGTTGTGATTGCTAATATTGGGGTCTACCAGGAAAAATACCAGCTGCGACAACACATTGATATGGAAAAACAAAACCATCTTCCTGAAGTGTAGGGCACGAATCAGTAGGATGAGATGAACTAGAGCAAATTTCACACATGGTTGTAGTCATCTGCATAGGTGGTTGTTGACCCACTGCTATTTGTCTCACCAAAGAAGTCAATTCATCTAATTTGCGTTCCATTCTTTGTTGGTCTATATCAGACACTTGAACTTCATTAACTCCTCTGGTTGTGGTGATGATCCATGAGCCAAACTGTTGGGTGTTAGCTGCCATGTTAGCTATCAGATCTCTTGCTGCAACAGGGATCTTGTCTACTAAGGCTCCTCCAAAGGCAGCATCCACCATGCTTCTGTCATTTGGTAACAAGCCCTCATAGAAATATTGAATTAAGAGCTGGTCACTAATTTGGTGATGAGGACAGCTCGAACACAGCTTCTTGAATCTTTCCCAATACTCATGCAAAGTTTCACCAGACATCTGTCTGATGCCACATATGTTCTTCCTAATTGCAGCAGCTCTGGATGCAAGAAAGAATCTCTCCAAGAATAACCTCTTCATGTCATTCTAACTTCTGACCGAACCTGGTGAAAGATAGAACAACTAATCCTTGGCTGCATCAACAAGTGAGAAAGGGAATGCCCTCAGCTTGATGTGTTCCTCAGGGATGCCTTGCGGCTTCATGGTTGAGCACATAACATGGAACTCCTTTAGATGCTTATGGGTATCTTCACCAGCAAGACCATGAAACTTGGGCAACAAGTGTATCAAACCAGATTTTAACTCAAAATCAGCATCAAGATCAGGATATTGAATGCACAAGGACTGGTAAGTTACAGCAGGAGCAGCAAGTTCCTTAAGGGTTCTAATATGCATGTTATTAGCCATGATTTCAAAATTACTTAAGTTATCAGGTTCACTCTTAAGTATCTCAGGCTCATACTCAATTTCAAGATCAAAATTAGATTCAAAAACAACTCTGGAATTTAACATACGAGCTCTAATCGATCTACGCAAGGTCCTATCAATCTCAGGATCAAAATTAAACAAGATATCAGGGTTGGACCTAGTCATGCATCATCTAAAGCACAGAAAACACAAAAACAACAAATAAGCAAAATACAATAGACAACACAAAAAATATGCAAAAAAATAAATAAATCTAGTTAACATATCTAAACATTTTTAAAAATTATGGGATCAACACAACACAAAATCTATATAAAAATGAAACTAGAAAATGCAATAAAAAATATTAAAAAATTGAAAAACTGGTCTAAATGATAGAATTTTGAACAACTAGGGGTGACCTCACAGTTTACTGTGAATCTTGTTTATCAGGCCGTTTTCCTTCAACCGACCAAGTTTCAGCTCATTCTGGGCACGTTTCAATTCAAAAATTACAATAGTTACCCGTAATCACCCATTTTCCGTCTTTCGCTTCCCCGGCAACGGCGCCATAATTTTGATGAGCACCGAACTCAGTCAATATTATAACCAAAGTTATTACCTAAACTTGCAGCGTAGTGAACAACACCGGATCGTCTCCTCAAGGATCGTAAATGCAATTTAATCAAATTAAGTTGAGTTAGAAAAGGGGGTTTGATGATTCAAGGATCGCAGTGAACAAGATTTAAGGAGAAAATAACATTTAAAAGAACAGTCAATTCAGAAATCTATCCGAGATTAGGTGGACTTAATCATAAACCTTTCAACAAACACTTGAAGAATATTTGAATGGATAACTTGGATCTAACCGAGATCTCAGCATCAGATCCAGAATTCATACTAGACAATCATCTAGAATTCAATTAACAAGTGATAAACACAAATCTGCAATCGCACCATTCATGTAGATATATATTAATTTAAGCATCGAATTCAATTAACCTAGGCACAAATCAGTAACCCAACCTCTTCAATTACGTGATTAGTTTAGATCAATCAGTTCTAAGTTTCATCACAAATCTCAATCTTCAGTTATGTGATTAAGTTAGATCAATCAGTTCTAAGTTTCATCACAAACCTCAATCTTAGACCAAGATCAAATCAGATCAAACATAAACAGAATCACTATTCATGCATTCAAGATCAAGAAAGCAGCAGCAGAAGAAGAAGAAGAAGAAGAAGAAGAAGAGAAAAAGAATTCAAATATAAATGAAATACATTACAGAACCAAGGTCTCAAGAATCCAAACCATAATCTCTTCAAGAGTCCCCAAATTGACTGAAAGTAACTTAGCTCTCCATTACAATGAAAGAAATCATCAAAAGATACAATAATTATGAAAAACTATGTAAAAGAAAAAGAAAAACTGAAGGAAAGAGAGGCCCCCGTCGTCCAAACCTCAAGTTACAATTTATAGAAAATTTTAGGTCCAGCAGGGGACACGGCCATGTCTCATTAGGCACGGCCGTGCCTCCTAAAACAGAAGCTTTCCGTGATTAAGACACAGTCATGTGAGGCCAAATAGGGTAGGCACAACCATGTGACTTGGAGGAACGGCCGTGTGACTTGGAGGAACGGCTGTGTGACTTGGAGGAACGGCCGTGGCTTATGTCACAATAGCGTATTTAGCAATTTCTGACAGCGTAGCATGCATGTTTCTCCTGAATTCAGCTTGTGTTGCAAGTTTTGGGGTAGGCACGGCCGTGTGACTTGGAGGCACGGCCGTGCTTCATGTAAAAATGGTCATTTTCAGCACAATTGGAAAGACACAGCCGTGTGGCTTGTAAAAAACTTTATCCAAGTTAGACATGGCTATGTCTAAGTCCCTGATAGCTCCTGAATTGACACGGAACCCTGCTAGAGTCAAAATAGATCTCTTTTGCCTTGAAAACTTAGTATCCTCGCTTATTTTCATCCAATTGTATTAAATATCTTGATTCTACAAAAACGAAGATATTGATAAGGATCCATTTAACATTCATTCTTAATTACAGGGAATTAACCAATAAAAAGCTATCAAAATCAACTCCGATCACCCGACATGAGAACACTACGTGGATCATTACGTGAGTATCATAAGCAATTCTCATAGTGATAATGGTGTACGTGGTCCTTTGACCTGAAATCATTATAATTCCTACATGAGGAGTAGTTTGTCTTAATACCATCAAACATCATCTGTAACAAGGTGATTATAAAGTTGGTTATTTGACATACTGCGAATCAAGTGGAGGGATGTGAGTGACCCATATAGGATTTGTCCCTCCTACATAACAGGAGTGATATCTTCGGTGCCCCTGATTGAGTGAGACTATGAAATGCATGACCATGCTCAAATGAGTCAATATGAGATATTGATCTCATTTGTTATTACTACGTTTACTTGAGTATCAGGAAACGGAAGATTGAACTTTACAAAGGGTGACACATTCCATGCCTTGTGTTCAATCTAGATATCTAGACAATGGGACTAAATTGCACAGTAACATTGATCATAGAAAGGTTATGTCAAATCACTAACATTCTCATTACTTGGGTAGCAGCGACATGTTGCTAGATACCGCTCACTACTTGTAATATTAAAATGAGATTTTAATATTATTGCTAATGTCATGAGAGCTTGTAGGGTCGCACACATAGAGCAAACTAAATTGGAGCAATTATAATCTAAGTTGGACTGGGATTCAATCGTGGGTCAAACTCATAACAGATGAGTCTAGGGTTGCACAGCTTACCTAGCTGCTGCTCTCACTAGTATAAGGCAGCACCTATTATAAGTAGTACTGCTAAGGGGCTGTCAAGGTATGCATTATAAACCCTATCCACACTTTACATAAACAGTGAATGAGAGAGTGACCGATTTCTCTTCTCTTCGCAACTAGCATTATGCCAGAGATGTGGGACTCCTCTTTGTAAATGTTGGACATTCATGAGTCTGTTCGTGTGGATACTGCAGAGACATCGTTGCTCATACAATGTTGGTGATTCACGATGCTTAATTTTATCATGCTTCAAGAGGTAAACTCTTTTAAAACACGAATTATGGTCTATTTCACATGGATCCTTGGTGGGAATGTTTACTTTTCTACTGCGTGATGTATCTATAATTCTCAATAGTGGTATCAGAGACACTTATGAAACCATGATTAGGTTTTCTAGTTTACATGTTGTTTGAAATAATATGATCTTGAATATGTTATTTTTGAAATCGAAAGAATGCTTTACAAAAAACATATTTTATTTGATTTGTTGTATGTGAAACATGATCATGTTTTTGAAACCAAGAGATGTTCATATGATTCTATGAAAATCGTTTAGTATGCTATTTGTTTTTTGCATCTTTTCTGGTATATATTCAATACGTACAATGCAATATGATGCAAAAATTCTAAAAATAAGATTCTGGACAGTAGCACAAAGGGTTTTGGAAACCTAGTTCTTGGTCTGCAGTGGCATCAAGTGTTGATGTCAAGCAAATCTTGTTTCTGGAAAGCACAACAGCGGTGCAAGTGTTCCCCGTCTACTGACCGGGTAGCGGGACCCCTGATTGTCAGGGTGCTGCCCCCAAACCCTGTTACGTAGCGTGTGTTATTCAAAAGCGCATTTTTCAAATCCATTTTTATGACTCGTAAAATAATAATGTGTTATTGTTTTGAGTTTATATGTTCTTTGTGGTGCATGGTGCATGGTTATGGTCTTAGTTCTCCTTTTATGCTATTTTGGTTATTTTAAAGTATAGCCCGTATGTTGTGCCTTTCTCTCTACATTCTGGTTGTACATTCTCTTCTCACCTAACTCCCTCGTATGTAAAACGAGTTTTCTATATAATGTAATCTTAATGTAGATGTAAGAAGACGACATCAAATGAGGACGTTAGTGGGAGATGCTTGGTGAAGCTGGGAGAATCAATACATTAAGGGTCATAACCATATCACATTTATTATATGCTTTATATGTATGAGATGCATGGATATTTTTGGTATATTAAAAAGTTTAATAAATGGTGAGATCTAATAATAATTATAAAATTCCCTCAAAGCTAATATTAAGCCATTATGTGATGCCTTCCAATGCGTGGCACTTGTCAAGACTTGTATCGATTAAGTGTTGGTCTGCCAAAGCAGGATGCCTTTATCTATATTAGTAAGACGCGATAGGATAAGGGTAATATCCAACTGCCAACCATTGGGTCTGACTTAGGCCATTTCAATAGGATTGAAGGCTTAGAGGCATAGAGTTGGGCTTTAGTCCATTAGATGGATTAGAATAAGTGTTATTCACCCAACTATCCAAGAGTTGCATAGGATGTAATTGGAATGAGTTTCCTACCTAAATAGTTGAATTTTGAGTGATCAACCAAAGCTGACTTAAAGTTAGGTGAAATATAGATCTTGGCCCACTAGAAAATCTTTCGATAAGATTTTTTGAGTCAATGCTGAGGGTCATTGATTTGAATAAAATAGTGGGAGACATATTTAATTAAAGACCTTGTTAAATATATTTATGGCATGATACTTATACTTTGCATATTTTCTATTGATAGATTACCATGGCAACAAACACTACTGATAACTTATCATTGCGATCTGTCCTTGAGAAAGACAAATTGTATGGGACAAATTTCCTAGACTGGTACAAGAATATGAGGACTATCCTCAAGCATGAAAAAAAGTTGTATGTTCTAAAGCAGCCCATTCCTAAGCCACCAGTTGCAAGTGCCTCTAGAGCTGAAAGGGATGCTTATAAGAAGCATCAAGATGATGCCTTAGACGTCGGTTGTCTCATGCTGTCCACCATGAACTCTGAACTACAAAATCAATATGAGAACATGGATGCATATAATATGATTGTACACTTAAAGAAGCTCTATCAAGAGCAAGCTAGGTGTGAGATATTCGAAGTCTCTAAGGCACTTTTTTAGTGCAAATTGGTAGAGGGATGCCCTGTTAATGCTCATGTACTTAAGATGATTAGGTACATTGAAAACCTAGAGAGGCTTAATTTCCCATTGGGCTAAGAGTTGGCCACTAATCTTGTCCTACAATCATTGTTGGAAAGCTTTAGTTAATTTGTCATGAACTACAACATGAATGAAATTGACAAATCTCTACCAGAGCTGCTAAGTATGTTGAAACTGTTGAGCAATACATTAATAAAGGAAAGGGAAAGGCCATTATGATGGTCCAAAAGGTTAAGGGCAAAAACCAGCTGAAGAAGCCCAAGAACAATTGGAAGGGAAAAGGTAAGGAGAAATCCAAGCCCAGCACTTCTAGCTTGAAACCTACGGGCGGAGTGGCTAAGGAAGGTACCTTCTTCCACTGTGGTCAGACCGAACATTAGAAGAGGAATTGCGCCAAATTCTTGGATGAACTTAAGAAGAAGAAGGGAACTGAGACATCCATTTTAGGTGTTTTTGTTATAGAAGTCAATTTGTCTATTTTTGCATCTTAGGTATTAGATACTGGATGTGGGTCTCATATTTGTGTAAATGTGCAAGATCTATAGAACAGTAAACCATTGGCTAAAGGCAAAGTCGACCTATGAGTTGGAAATGAAGCAAAAGTTATTGCTTTAGCCGTAGGGACTTATTTATTATCTTTGCCCACTAGGCTTGTAATTGAATTGGAGAACTGTTATTTTGTGCCTGCTATTAGTAGGAATATCACTTCTGTTTCTTGTTTGGATAAGAAAGGTTTTACTTTTATAATAAAGAACAAAAATTATTCTATTCATTGGAATAATATTTTTTATGGTGGTGCACAAGTGAGTAATGGACTTTATGTCCTTGATCTCGAATGCCCGTTTATAACATAGATTCAAAGAGGTTCAAATCAAATGATATAAACCTAACTTATCTCTGGCATTATCATTTGGGCCATATAAATGAGAAACGCATCTCCAAACTCCATAAAGTGGATTCTTGGACTCGTTTGATTTTGAATCATATGAGATATGCGAGTCTTATTTATTGGCGAAGATGACTAAGGCCCATTCACTGGACAAGGTAAAAGGGCTAGTGATCTTTTGGACCTCATACATAGTGATGTATGTGGACCTCTAAACACATTGGCTAGAGGTGATTTTTAATACTTCATTACATTTACTGATGATTTCAGTAGATACGGGTTTGTGTATCTTATGAACCACAAATCAGAATCCTTTGAAAAGTTCAAGGAATTCAAGAGTGAGGTACAAAACCAACTTGGAAAGAATATTAAAGCCCTTTGATCAGATCGAGGTGGTGAATACTTAAGCCAACAATATGATGATCATCTAAAAGAGTGTGGGATAATATCTCAACTCACTCCTCTAGGAGCACCACATTGGAATGATGTTTCTGAAAGAAGGAACTGGGCCTTGTTGGACATGGTCTGATCCATGATGAGTCAAGTAGACCTTCCAGGCTCTTTTCTGGGGACATGCTTTATTAACAATAGCTTTTACACTTAACTGTATTCCATCCAAGATGGTTCAAAAGACACCATATGAGATATGAACTAGGAGATGACCCAGTATGTCTTTCATGAAGATTTGGGGTTGCAAAGCTTACGTGAAACGTCAAATTTATGATAAGCTTGGACCCAAATCAGATAAATGCTTCTTTGTGGGGTATCCCAAGGAAACCAAGGGATACTATTTCTATAACCCTACTGAAGGTAAAATTTTTGTCGCACAGACTGTTGTGTTTCTAGAAAAGGAGTTTATCTCCAAAGGAACTAGTGAGAGGAAAATAGAACTTGAAGAAATTCAAAGTTCACAAAGTAGCAGCAAACCGATGGTGGAAATAGAGCAGCCTCCACAAGTCCATATAGGTCTAACAAGATACGTCATCAACCAGAGATATATAGATTTCTCACGACCCAACAAGGTGATGTGTTGCTCATGGATCAAGATGAGCTTGTGACTTACCATGAAGCTATTATTGGCCCAAAATCTGAGAAATAGCTTGAGGCCATGAGATCTGAAATAGAATCCATGTATGCCAACTAGGTATAGACCTTGGTTGACCCACCTGAAAGGGTAAAACTCATTGGCTGCAAGTGGGTTTTCAAAAAGAAAACTGACATAGATGGTAATATGCATACCTTTAAAGCATGATTGGTGGCTAAAGGTTTCAAGCAAATTCATGGTGTAGACTATGATGAGACTTTTTCCTCAGTTGCGATACTTAAATCCATTCGGATCTTACTTATTATTGCAGCATACCACGATTATGAAATCTGACAAATGGATGTCAAAATTACTTTCCTTAATGAAAATCTTCTCGAGGATGTGTACATGACTCAACCTGAGGGTTTTGCCACTCCACAGGATGCTAGAAAGGTGTGCAAGTTGTAACGATCTATTTATGGATTGAAGCAAACTTCCAGAAGCTGGAATCTTCATTTTCATGATACAATAAAATAATTTGGTTTCATTAAGAATGAAGAAGAATCTTGTGTCTACAAGAAGGTTAGTAGGAGTGACATACTACTCATCAGAAATAACATCCCTACCCTACAGTCTATAAAGACTTGGTTGGGGAAATAATTTTCCATAAAGGACTTGGGCGAGGCTACCTATGTGTTAGGTATCAGGATCTATAGAGATAGACCACAGAGATTGCTTGGCCTAAGTCAGAGTACATACATAGACAAAGTGTTAAGACGATTTAACATACATGAATCCAAGAAAGGACTTTTGTCTATGTCATATGGTGCAAGCCTATCTAAGGCTCAATCCCCTTCTACCCAAGATGAAAGGGATCGCATGAGTAAGATTTCATATGCATCTGCAATTAGATCTACCATGTATGCCATGTTATATACTCGACCAAACATCTCGTATGCTTTGAGCATGACAAGTAGGTACCAGTCTGATCCCGGTGAGAGTCACTGAACTATTGTCAAGAACATCCTTAAGTACTTGAGAAGGACTAAGGATTCATTCTTGATATATGGAGCTAAGGAAGAGCTAGTTGTAAAGGGTTACACTGATGCTAGCTTCCAGATCAATAAGGATGACTCCAGATTGCAATCGGGTTTTGTTTATTGCCTTAATAATGGGGTTGTAAGCTAGAAGAGCTTAAAGCAAGAGACAGTCATCAATTCTACCACAGAAACTAAGTATATTGCTGCCTCCAATGCAGCAAAAGAGACCATTTGGATCAGGAAGTTCATTACTAAGCTTGGTGTAGTTCCTAGCATTGTGGACCCAATGGACCTCTATTGTGATAATAATGGAGCCATTGCACAAGCTAAGGAGCCTAGATCTCACCAGTGATCTAAGCATATACTTAGGCACTTCCATCTCATTGATGAGATCATCGATAGAGGAGATGTGAAGATATGCATAGTACCAACATATGATAACATCGCAGATCCACTGACAAAGCCTTTTCCACAGCAAAAGTATGAGGGTCACTTTAGATCTTTAGGCATTAGACATATGCTTGATTGGCTCTAGTGCAAGTAAGAGATTGTTTATTTTGACCGTACTAACTTACATTGTATTATACTATTTATTTAATATATGAGACATTTCATTTATTGTGTGTTATTTATGATAAACAAAATAAAGTCTTTATAATAGTAAGTTTTATGCCATAGGACATCAAGTGGATGACTTGATCGTGAAATCCTATTGGATAGAAATAGAACACTATTCTTAAATGTCCCTAGTCAAGTATTATTATTAATTAGGACGACAATAAATCATTGAGACTAGTATGTGCGTAGACTGATGACCATATCTCACAGTTCATGGATATGAGATATCGAGTCTTCACATGGATATATATATTGGACTGACCCGCTATGAGAACGCTACGTGGATCGTTATATGAGTGTCATAAGCGATTCTTATAGTGATAATGGTGTACATGGTCCTTTGACCTGAAATCACTACGATTCTTATGTAACGTACCTAAATATACCAACTGCAGCGCAATCGTCATTACACCACAGTTACTAAATCCAAGTGTGTCACAGTCATGATAAACCGTAGTTTCAAAATTTACGAGTTTATTTTTCACATTTATGCATAAGTAGAAAATACGAGCCATGAATGAAATATAATTGTATTCAACCCTTAATAGAACCATTGAAATGAAATCACATTCCATATATATATTTCATAGTCAACTTACACGAATCACTGATAATATAGAATATAGTAACTACAGAGTCCCATAAAATACAGCGGGAATAAAAACTCTAAAGGGGAGAAGCACTAATCCAGGGATGGGTACTACCAGCAGACAAGGCCACAACCCCATGCATATAACACTCAGCGTCCCAGTTGACACAACAGGCATCACTCCTACGAAAATCCAAGAAATGTTGTCTAGGTTCCCAACCCCATCTTCTTCACGATCTTTTATCAAATATATATATATATATATATATATATATATATATATATATATATATATATATATATTTATAAATGAAACACTAGAAATTACAAGAAAGAGGTGAGATACCCATCATTCAATACCAATATGGCAAAGAAGAAAAATAAAACAGTGCAAGACGCCCAAATAATATCACAACACATACATTTATCAATAGTAGCAGTAAAGTTAAGAGTTTAGATAGAGACAACAACAACATCTCAGGTAATGAGCAATAAGGTAATTCAAACCATCATAACTTCATTTAAAGCAATAGTCCAATCACAATAATAATTAAAATCAATAGTAAAAACAGATCAATAATAAATAGCAATAATAGTTATCACTAACGCCGTCAACGGTTCAAGCAATCACATGATTATTATGGTAATAGCAATTGGTATTTTTTCCCAGTTATAAGTGCTCATGCTCAATGATTTATGAAACTGACAATGAACGATGCACAATGCATTATGATACCCAATCCTACTCCATGGAGCTAAACATTAACCTTTTTAGAGTGAATGATCAAGGAGTAATGTCAGTATCTCGTTAGCCTTAAAAATAGTGTGCTTCATCTCATAAAAACATTTGCGCTTCAGTGGCTTATACATGGCACCTCAACAGTTGATTGCGACATAGGACAGCGTCTCGGTCCGGATCGTCGGTGTGTTTGCATCGGTCTACCCCACGGCACAAAGGAGCTCATAACTATCCATGTGAGGCACCCGCACCCCGACGCCCCCAGGGCAAACAACATATGGCACCTACGCTTAGTCTATTCGCACCCGCACATAGGTGTTATTCTACTCTTAGGTATACATACGCATGACGACGCAATGTCCAGTCATGTATGTTTATCAATGATTCAATCATCATGTACAATATATACGCATGACGACACAATGTCCAGTCATGTACGTTTGTCAATGATGCCTTCATCATACACAATACCACAACGGTATATGGTCTTTATCAAATTATATATGCATGACGACTCAATGTCCAATCATGTATGCTCATCAATGATGCATTCATCTTATACAGTACCACAATGGCATATATATATATTCATTCTCAATATTATCATATCATATTTTCATTAAGAACTTGGTCCCATATAGGAACTCACAGTTTTCCATAATGTGCCACAATTAGGCCAATTCAACCATTAATAAGTTTTATGAGATTATTATAAAGTTCTACTCAAGTTATCATCCCTTATAAATTTATTTTCTAGAGAAACTTCTCTTAAAGCCCTTATTCAAGCCTCATTCCTTTAGGTTGATCAAGTTCCTTACCCTAATCATTTATGCTCACTTAGAATTTACTCGCAGATTTTACAAGTCTCACAACCCTCTCGTTCTTCCTCTATGTTCAAAATCACTTAACTCTCATTTTACACTAAGTCAATCCAACTTCCTAAAATTCATGATCAAAATCGTGGCTTCCCAAAGTCCACTGCTAACCTTAATTTCTCCCATGTTATGCATTGATTTCTTGATATCCTCCACTTAAATTTTAATTCACTAAGTTCATTCAACTTCCTCGTAGTTTCAATCTAAAACCGTGGCTTCAAATTAAGTTAAACAACCCTTAAAACTCTCCATCTCAAATTCCCACATCAACATTCACATCTCCAATCACATAGCTTCAATTCACAGTTATTTATTGGTTCTGCTCTGGGCGCCTAGGCGCCATATCTGGAGCGCCTGAGCGTTGGTTGAGCGCCTGGGCGCTGACCACGAAGCGCCTGAGCGCTCACTAGGCCGCGTCACAGGGAAAACTTCCTGGGCAGAGAGCGCCTAGGCGCTATATGCACAACGCTTGGGCGCTAGTGTATTAACAGGGGTTCTGCAGAATTCTTTTCTGCACAGCCCTGGCCCATTCATTATCCAAAATCCCTCATCAATTTTCAACCATTCCGAAATGAGATACATGACATATAATTACAAAATAGCAACATATGAGTTCATGATCATCAAGTCACACAATGCACATCCATACATCCATACAAATCAAACAACAACATCATGGAAATAACCCAACATAACAAAGAGGGAAATCCAACATGGATTCTCTCATCAACAACAACACACAAGACATTTCCTTACTACTAAGATTGGTTGAAGAAGATTATCTCCCTCTTACCTAAATGAAGACAATCATAAGAATGCTTCTCCTTTTTGGTCTTGATTTTCGTTTTCCCCTTCAAGAAAAACCCTAGGGTAAGAAATTCCCAATGTGTTTACTCCAACCATAGAAAAATGACTCCTTGGCCACATAGGTGACCAATAAAACGAAAAAGAAGAAGAAGATAGAAGAAAGTTGAAGACTTTACCTCAAAAGCTCCAAGCTTTAGCTCCAATGGTGAAAAATGGAGGAAGAAGAAGAAGAAGAAGAAGAAGAACTAAGGATGGCCACAAGGAAATGCTCTTGGAATGATGGAAGAAGCTAGATATGGAAGTGGAGAAGCAAGGAATGAAAATGGTGAGTGGAGAGGGTGGACGGTGGTGGAGAAGAAGAAGAAGAAAAAGAAGAGAAGAAGAAGATGAAAGAGAAGAGAAGGAGGAGAATGAGACGAGAGGAAATATTAGGAAGATGAAAGTGATAATTTGGCTTCCAATGTGGTCTCTGCCGTGAATAGAAAGGAGAGGGAAGAGAGAGAAAAATAAAATGGGAGGAAGCTTCCTAGAAGTTTCCCCAAATATGTTTTTGAATTAATTTAACTTTTATTTTGAAAATAAAGCTAAAGGGACATGATACAAGGCAAATTTTGAACAGTGTGATAAGAGTTTTATTACATGTTATTATTTATTAGACAATAGTTATAGTTGACCGAAGTCAATATTAATTTATCTAACAGATAAAATTGATACAACGATTATAATTTTTATCTGTTAAAATTCTTTGAAAAATGTGAAACCTTGTAAACTGTGTTCAGTCTCGGGTTTAGTAAGATCCTCCATCGACGTTTCCATAGTTCAAGGTTATCGGGAAAAATATTTCATTTTCCCGGCTCGACCCAATGCACACGTAAAATGAGGAATAATATTAAAATATTCCGCGTTATCAGAAAAATCCAGAAAAATTCCTAAAATTTCCAAATATTGTAAAATGATTATTTATCTTGAAATTATAAATTTTCGGGATGTTACATCCTACATGAAGAGTTATATGTTTTAATACCATCAAACATCATCTGTAACAAGGTGATTATTAAGTTGGTTATTGGACATACTGCGAATCATGTAGAGGGATATGAGTGACCTAGATGAGATTTGTTCCTCCTACATAACAGGAATGATATCTTTGGACCCTCTGATTGAGTGAGATTACGAAATGCATGGCCATGCTCAAATAAGTCAATATGAGATATTGATCTCATTTGTTATTACTACGTCTACTCTAGTATCAAGAAATAGAAGATTACATTATACAAGGGTGACACATTCCATGCCTTATGTTCAATCTAGATATATGGACAAAGGGACTAAATTGCATAGTAACATTGATCACGGAAAAGTTATTTCAAATCACTGACATTCTCATTACTTGGGTAGTAGCGATGTGTTGCTAGATACTACTCACTACTTATAATATTAAAATAAGATTTTAATATTATTACCAACATCATGAGAACTTGTAGGGTCGCACACATAGAGCAGACAAAATTAGAGCAATTAGAATCCAAGTTAGACTATGATTCAATTGTGGGCCGGATTCATAATAGATGAATTTAGGGTTGCATAGTTTACCTTGCTGCTGTTCTCACTCGTATAAGGCAGCAACTATATAAATAGCACTGCTAGTGAGTGAGAAAGTGATAGGTTTCTCTTCTCTTTGCAGCTAGCATTGTGCCAGAGGTGTGGGACTCCTCTTTGCGAACGTTGGACATTCGTGAGTCTATTTGTGTAGATACCACAGAGACATTGTTGCTATTACGGTGTTAGTGATTCACGATGCTTGATTTTATCACACTTTAAGAGGTAAACTCTTTGAAAACATGAATTATGGTCTATTTCATATGGCTTCTTGGTGGGAATTTTTGTTTTTCTACTGCGTGATGTATCCACAATTCCCAACAGTTCCAAGAAAGTTTCATTCTGGAGACTTGGTGCTCTGGAGAGCAGACAACAGGAGTGTAACATTCTCTCTAACCTAATAAATCTGATCAGGTTATAGAAGCTCAATAAAATGTTGTATAAGATATCTGGTAATTTTGGAAGTGAGTTGGATTAAATTGAGCATAAATCTATAACACTGAAGCTTAAGAGACTGATATTATAGTATAAGCAAAATGGTGAAATGGTAATATGGAAAATAGATGCGAGTCCTAAAATTTTCTAAGATATCTATGAAGGTGAGTGACGAGCGTCGAACTCACCAAAATTATAACCAAGTTACGCCTACGACTTGTAGCATAGGAAGCAACACCGAATCGTCTCTCAAGGATTATAAAATGCAATTTGATCGAGTCAAGTTAAAATGGGAGGGGTTAGGCGAGATTAAGAAATAGAATTAACAAACAGAATTAAGCAAACAAAATTCGAATTAATCAGAATTAAGAAAGCAACCAATCCAAGAAAATTGTCCAAACTTGATTTTAATCCATCCTTGATTACAAAAGGTCCATTCAATTATTAATCAAGTCCTTGGTCTTAGACCACATCAAGAAACCTCTCAATGATCATGGATCTTCTACTAGAAATGCTTCTAGATTTCAATTAATTAAGATTGGACAAGTTAAGCACTCATCAAAACCGAAGTTAACTTAAAAGCCAAGATCCAACCAAGTTAAACATTTCATCAAACACCTTCAATGCCTTGTTTAATTTCTGAGTTCATCTCTTTGCACATGGTAATTAAGCAATTAACATATGAAAATTTTAATTAAGCAACCAAAATTAACAAAGAGAAGAAGAAGAAGAAGAAGAAGAGAAACTTGATTAATAGATGAACTTAAACATTAAAAACGAAAGCTCAAGATTAACAACCAAGCATGTTCAATCTCTTGGATTGATCTAAAGGCTCTACCCCTCCATGAGAAGGGAAGAACTCAGAAAAATAGAATACGAAAGAAGAAAAGAAAATGAAAACTAGAGAGAAGGAGGAGGAAGAGAGTTCTAGAAAGAAGAAAGAAAAAAATGACAAATGAAGGGTGCCTCGGTTTCTGACTTGCAACCCCCTAAACTACCCACTATTTTGGCTTTACATAATTAAAAACCCATTAATTACAAAGTTGGGTCAATTATGAACATTTGGGCCCAAACCCAATGCAATTTGGAGGTCTATAACTCAAGTTATGACCAAAACAACATCAAAGGGTCTCTGAACTCGTATTCTGACTTCCATGCACAATTAGGCCTACTAGACATCTGAATGAGACTTCGAGCTCTCATCAAAGTTGAAGAGCTTCCTCTTAGCTTTCCTATAAGG
This sequence comes from Ormosia emarginata, assembly GCA_029884605.1. Classification (NCBI taxonomy): domain Eukaryota; kingdom Viridiplantae; phylum Streptophyta; class Magnoliopsida; order Fabales; family Fabaceae; genus Ormosia; species Ormosia emarginata. The sequence continues at coordinate 14,681,054 of JAQQTP010000074.1, read as the reverse complement.
TAAAATTCATGATTATCAGATATCTAGAACTCAAGTTATGTCTAAAATACAGAAATAGTGTCAAAGCCCAATAATGCTAGAAAAATTCAATTAGGTCCAAATTGAGTCCAAACTCACAAATCATGACCAAACTCAATCAATTAAGAAAATGGAGAGTGCAATTGACTAAACATGAGGGTTTATTAATGAATCAAATATGTGATTATCAGTGAGAAAATTCATTTATGAGAAACTAAGGTGTTCTTAGTAGATATAAAGTGTACGATTGATTTTTCAATTTTGAAAAGCTTTTCCCATGTCCTCCATTTTAGCTCTCTGCTGAAAGCTGCCTAATTCATAAGATATTTTCCTTTGTTTCCATTCATCTTTCTTCACTAATTCACTTTATCTCACTCTCTCATTCTCCTTTCCCACATCTTAACTCTCACTCATTCTCTATTCTCTTCATTTTCACACTATCAACAGAGGTGAGAAAAGAGAATAAGATCAACAAGAACAAGAGAGGAAGAAAAAGGCAAGAAAAGCAGGAGCAATAGGGAAAGAAAGCCAAGAAAGGAAACTACAAGCTAGGTAGGGGTGTTTTCTGAAACTTTTTATACCAAACTTGTGTCCTTATGGATTTGGAAGAATGCTTGATTGAATGATGAATTTGAACTATTGTTTTCACAAGAAATGGTTTTGAAACCAAATCTGCTTTTAAACTTAAAATGATGAAGATTTTGAACCTTGTAAAAGTTACAAACTTATGGATTGAAGATTACTCGTGATTGCTCTATTATTCTATGGTGTTTTGGTTCAATGTTTGATGGGTTTTTGGCTGATTTTGATATGAGGATGGCTGGTTTGGGGGTTCCCTCCCTTATTGCTCTATGTTCAAGTTTGGTTTTGCCCATATAACTGATTATGGGTAAGCCATATTCAGTTATTGGTGTAAAACAGAAACATCCCACACGTAAATAACTGGTTAGGACAAAAACCTAATCGGTTATTGCTTAAAAATAGAAACATGAAGGAAAGCTAATAACTGGTTACCAGAGTTGGCTAACCAATTATTGGCCTATGAAATAGAGATATAGAAGTCTTATAATCGGTTACCCATTGATGGTAACTGATGATGGGACATAAAATTAGACCTCTTGGCCAAAGATAATCGGTTAGTATAAGGTGTTAACTGATTATCTCAATGAAAAACATGATTCCAAACTAGATACAAGAACAAGGGACCTCAAGAACACTTGATCTTATGAATGAATGCCTATGATATGCTTGACTTATGATATGATAACAACATGATGGGTCATTATTAAACATGATTGATGAAATATTAAGGCTTGTGCCATGAAATAAGATTATGAGATGAATACTTAGAGCATGCTTAATGTGATATTTATACATAACTTTGCATTGTGAGATGATATGATGATATTGATTGTTGAAATGATTGACGATTGAAATGATTGATTGTTTGAGTAACCCATTATCTAGGATCCTTGGTCTTAGGGTGACACTTGGAAAGGGTTGTTGATGATGGATAATTCCTTTACTACCTAAGTAATTGAGGTTGAGAACGGACAATTCCCTCCCTCTTTACCTAAGCTCTCTCTAGACAATGTATAGATGAGGATAGATAATTACAATATGCAGATGACAATGAATAATTCCCTCTCTATACTTGAGGTATTCCTGGATTAGAGATAGTGTGAGGAAGGAAGATATCCTCCCTATCAAAGTAGATGAGGACGGACAATTCCTTCCCTACTCATAATTTGTAATGAGGACGGATAATTTCCTTATTTGTTGTGGATTGATTTGGGTTACTCGGAGTAGTGCTGTGTAACGAGACCTATAAAATGGGCTGAAGTGCACCAACCCAAAAGTAGGCTACTACCAAATGATTGGTTTTGTGAGGACGGATAATTCCTTCCATACCATTTGATGAAAATGGATTGATGAATATTGATAATGACAATGTGAGCTTCATGTCTTGATTTTAAAGATGAGACTTGAACATGATGATTTGAGATATGATGATACTTTAGAAAAGAGATTTCATAATATGATTTTTTATTTAATAATTTGAGCTTTGATAAAATGATTCACAATGTGATAGTATAAAAGAGTTTTCATAATGATAAAATGAACCGTCTATTTTGGGAAGAGGAAGGGCTGGATTTGGCTTTTTCTCACCTTTCTACGTTGTAAATAAGTTTAAAATCGAGATTTTCCCTAAAATAGTTGGAATGATTATGATGACACGTTTTTACTACTACTACTGAGAATTATGATATTCCCACCCCATTTTCTTGATTTTCCATAATGTTTCCAGGGTGACCCCCTTGCAGGTTGTAGAGTTTAGATGGACTTAATCGCAAAAGAGGATAGCTTCTTTTGTTTTGATATTTTGTAAAATGGTTATACACCATTCTTTTGGGTCTTAGTGGCATATGATGTATCTATTATAATTTGATGTATTGGAACTTATTATTTGTATATGAAACCATTTTACAAATAATGTATTATATACTTCTGCTTCAAGCTCATATTTTGTATATTATATATGTATCTTTTTAGAAAAAAAAATCTAAGTGACATTCTCTAATATGATTGTTAATGCATAAATATGGATATGTCATTATTAGCTTAAGTATTAGGATGTTACATTTTGGGACCAGAGCAGTTCATCCTGATTGAGCCCGGGTATAGACTAGCTATGCTTTTAGCATGAATGTTGTGCATTTTCCTATCATGATATCAAGTGTACTGACGAATTTGCATGACAGCCTTGTGTGTATGTTGTGGTTATTGTTGCACGGTTACATGCTATTGAGCCTGATCAACTCAATATGTGATGTTCTGTGTATGCAGGATACTATGACATCATCGAGGCACATGCGGGGAGGTGGGACATCTGCCAGTGATGATGTGGCACACATGATGGAGATGTTCAGAGAGATAACAACTTCTATGAGGGAGCAAAGAGAAATGTGTGCAATCATAAAGGAACAGATGGAAAAGATGGGAAACAATTGACATTCCCTGTAAGAAAATGAATCAACAGCAGTGAGGATCAGAATTTTTAAAGCCTTGTTGAGTTTAGGAAGTGCAACCCACCATCTTTCCATGGGGAGTAATGTCCTACTAAAGCCACTACAACATTTTTGTCCTTTGGCAAGGGTGAAAAACGTTGCCATAGAACCAAAAACGTTGCCTAAACTCTAAGGCAACGCTTTTCGATTGTTGCCAGGCTATTGCCTAAGCCGACGTTGCCAAAATCCTAAGGCAATGCTTTTTCAATAAAGTGTTGCCTATTCTTACACTTTGGCAACATTTTTCAAAAGTTGTTTATTCATAAGCTTAGGCAACGCTTTTATGGGGTTGCATGTTCATGAGCTTTAGGTAATGCTTAATGAATGTTGCCTAAATTTATAGCTTTAGGTAACTTTTAAAAAACGTTGCCAAAAGCTATATTAACAAGCAACTTTTAAAAAATGTTGCCAAAAGCTATATTAACAAGCAACATTTCAAAGCATTGCTTAAAGTCCAGGAAAATATAACTTTCAAAAAGCATTGCCAAAAGACTATAAGCAATGCTTTTACATTCAAATGAGCATAATTTATTCATCATAATTTATTTGAAAACTAATTTTCTTATACAAGACTACTCGTTAGTCTACATCACTCCTTACTAACATACACAAGGAAAAATATTCATAACCATAGATTTGAAGAAAAAAAAATACAATTGTCATGAGTAATATAGTTGTACATATTCAACTTTATAGTAAATATCACCAAAGGTGAGTATTTGTCTGCACAACCTGCTCAAGAACTTGCATTGGCCTTGCAACTACATCATTAGCATTAACAACCTACGAATCGATAGATAATAATATAAAAATTAATAGAAAATACAAAACCCCCAATTTAAGACAAGTTGGGTCTCTGCAATCTTTAACTATTTATGCAAGAATTTCTAAACGGGTCAGAAATTTAAATTTATACTTGTTTTCTTCATGGAGGAATAGAAGCCACATATTTCTAAAAATCCTACTGGACATTCTTGCAAAAGTAGAACTTCTTTATCCCTACCTTTTTATTACCAAATCCAATCATCACAACCATCAATATGCTTCATTTTTCTCATCTTTTTGTAGCTCTATAAAGTAAACAATTGACAAATGAAAATACCTTCAATTAGCATTGCTTTCTATTGTGAAATGTATATATAAATAGACATAATTCTATCATAACTTATCTCAGTTTAGAGGATTAAAATATTTCATTTTCCATTTGATGCAAGAAACAAATTGTGCGGCATGTGATAGACACACCTATGCAGTCATCTAAGACAATGTAGGCTACAAGGAAGGAGAGAAACTTAAGATGGTGCCATTCTCATCTGTTGCTAACCATTTAAATTAGTTTGGTTGTACTGATTTAGATCAAGAATCTGTCAGTAGCGTAATTGACCAACTAAACACGTTAGGCTTTATGAATGAAATTAGTTGGGACACAATAGTCCCTCCCTCCCAATCCTAATATATCCATCTGATGTTGTAATAAACATAAGGGTGAGATGTATCTAGGGATGGGCATGGTTCGGTTCGGCATAGAAAACCGAAGTGGTTTGGTTCAAAACCAAATCGGTTTTCTTCTAGGTCCGAACCAGTTTTGATTTTCTGAACCGGTTCTGAACTGGATTTGAAACGATTTAGGTTTAGAACTGATTTGGGTTTAGAACCGGTTCTGAACCGGTTTGAGTTTTAGAAAACTGGTTTAAAAACCAGTTTTAAACATTGTTTGTGCTGCCTAAATTCCTATACTACCTGCAACGTTTATATTCCTACCCTACCTTAATTGCCGAACCTGTAGCCCTCTAAAATTGGACAAAAGATTTCCATTAGTAAAGAATGCAAGAATTCAAGCAAACCATGGGGTTGAGAAAATAAAACTTTCATAATTCAAGTCTGAAACTTATATGCATATGAGAATGAGAATGAACCGATGATGGGACACTAATCCCAAGCACCTTTTGTGTTCTTCCTACGTGTGTGCATGTGTTTAGAGAGATATGTCCACAGCATAGGTAAAAAATTCTCCTAAGTCCTAACTTATTGGATTATAAATTCCTTTAAAATGCTTTGAAATAAATTTCTAGTCATACCTCCATCTTAGTAAAATTCTCTAGCAGAGGCACGAAAGGCATATGATTCTCATACCTCCATTTTAGTAAAACTCTCTACCAGAGACAGGAATGACATATGATTCAAAGTCATTTGTAGTTGGAAAGCAGCATGTAAATAAAACAAAATTTATAGAAATTAGCAAGCTAACTTTGAAATTAGATGAATTTATTTTCAGTGCATATTTTAGTAATTGAACCACAAAGAAAACTGTCACAGTTTGATATAATTATTAGCACCTTAATAGATTAAGATGAAAGCAATGTATGGTTTCTTTACATCCTCATCCATGAAAGGCATAAAACTGTTGTATCTACTTGCTAAATTAGGTGGAATGAGATAAATATAACAATTAATTTAAAGGGACATTAGAAATAATTCAATTAAGAAAGCAGAATACACATGATGAAATAAATCAATTAATTTTCATATTTGTACCGCTGCAATGGCTCCAATTGCTATTGTTCCTGAGAATGGAAGTTCTTGTACTTCACTATGGAAATCCCAAATGCAGCACATGATTGAATAGCAGGAACCCCACACACCAAAAGTGAAGTACCTGTGATGCTGAGAACCAAAAGCCTTGTCTAAATTCCCACACACCAAAATTGAACCCCACATTATCTTTTATTGTATGCAGGGGTGAGAGATTACCTTGCAGAAGAGAGTTGACATACAAATGCTTTGCATGGTGTAACTTATCAAGACAGGGATGCTGCCACTAGATATTGGTTGTCAGCTAAATCTAACCAATAAAGCTTTGATAGATTACCAATAGAATGTGGAATTTGTCCACTAAAGCTATTGGAATTTAAAGATCTGCAATTCAAAGTAACTGATGTAGACTATGATCCAATATTTATATTTATATTTTATTATATTCCAAACACTCACAAGGAAAATTTAAATAAATTAAACAGGAAACTCTCATTCAGTGAATTTTTAGTTAGACCAACTAAAAAACTTTCAGATATTTTCACTAGAGACAGAGTTCAAAATCCTTACCAGTAGTGTCAGAGACAACTGGTGGAGTAGAAACCAGATGCTCTGTTGTATCCGAGATCGAAAAGTCATTCAGATCACCCATTGATGACATCTGTATATAAAATAAGAAGTCAATTATTAACCTCAACATCAATTAAGTAATCTTGTTAGCCAATGATCAATGAGGAAGCTATTAAGATGCATAAGTTTATAAGACTTTAAATGTTTATAAGAATATTAATAAGAATCTAAAAAAAATAACTATTGTGCAATTTTTATTCTTATCTTCACCTAACATATTTGGCAATATGCAATTTCAGAGAACACAGAAACTAAGAATGGTTAACATTTAATAAGCAATCATAAGATTAACATTTAAAGGAAAAGGTATAATGTTTAAAATATGACACTCTCTACTTACGAGTTAGGACTTAGGCATTAGTAGGTTTAAAATTCTATTAGAAAACTAATGGAAACACAGAAGGCATACAAAATGTTATATTTTAAATAGGAAAACAAAAGTCTGGCTACACCACAGGTCAGTGGGCATCAAAGTTAAACAAAAAGAGCACCAGTTTGCTTGCTGAAGTGGCATAAATTGAAGACATGATATATATGATACGTTTAATATTAACTGTATAGGAGATAATCAGAATTACTTAGGCTGGATCCTTGCTGAGTGGTGGAAATCCCCAAGACAAATCCCAAAGACTTCTGATCCAGCCCGGAACTTATGCTCACAAATGAAGTCAGGAAAAAAAAACAAACTGCACACAGTAATGAACAATTGTAACAAGGATATGTCAGTTGGTCAATTAATCAGATATTTGATCAAATCAGATTCAACTTATGCATAAATATTAGAGTTATTCAGACATGTAGCTAAGATGGGATTGGGAACAATGATGGGATTGGGAACAATCGTGCTAGTCCCAGAATGATAACAAAATAGCGTAGAGGAAGAACTATCGTATACCCTTTGGGCAGAGAATTGATTCCTTACTACACGAAACAAATATTTGCAAATAATTTTGAGATTGCTAAAAGTAAGAGGAACCTGATTAGACAAAGCCCCCCACACACACAAACTCGGCACCACCCTTCTGTCTGAGTCCTCTGCAGTCCCGCTGCCAATCCCTCCAAATCCCGCAATACCCTCGATATATGACCAAGCTTCAATAAAAGAGAATCAAAAGCTTCAACAACAATAGATGACCAAGCTTCAACAAAATGCCTACTCAGTACTCAATCATACTACTATTCTTTCATTAGGATTATATACAGAACTCAAGAAAAATTCAAAGAACTAACATGATATATGCAAAATAAAAAATTAGAATCCAAAATAAAAAAATAAAATCAACTTACACTAATATGAATAAAAATAAATGCTACTACAAATAGGGGTGTGCAAAATCAATGAAGAGTGAAAATCGATGAACACAGATCAGAGGTTCTCACCAAACAAGTTGAACAAGAGTGAATAGTGAAAATGTAAATGTGAGCGACGTAGCTTTTATGAACTCAAACTCGAACGTGAAGAGTGAAACTCGAATTTAGAATGTTCGAACTCGAACTCGCAAATGAATTCACCAAACCATGAATTCAAACTCGAACTCATAATTTGTAAACGAATTCACTAAGTGATTGTGAATTAGGAGTTAGGGTTTAGATGTGATTTCTGATTTGGGGGTTAGGGTTAGAGGAGAGGATTTCTGATTGACTAATTCTGATCGTGATTCATGTATGAATGTGTTAGGAAATATGAATTGTGATTTTTGAGAGAGTGAATCAGTTTGCAGTTAACCAAATTGGTTTGTGAAAAGGTTAACTGAGCCACTTTTATAAATAAAACTGATTCAGGTTATTGAACCATTATGAAAATTTTGGTTATTTGTGGAGTGGTTTGGTTTGGTTTATGGCTCGGTCTAGTTTATATGGATATTTTGCACACCCCTAGATGTATCAAAATGTGCTCTTCGGGGCATAAATACTCCATTCAGGACAATTATTTACTAGAACTGGTGTCCGATTTTGTGAAAGTCTCTAGTTATGACTCTTTCTTTTTTCATAATAAAATATTAATCATGTATTGGGTATTTGTAGTAACAATGCTATAGAGTATAGTTATGTGAGTCAAACAATGGAAGCCAGCCTATTCTTGTTGGAACAAGGAAGATGAAGATATATATATATATATATTAAAAGTAATGATATAAATAAAACTGAGACCATTATAATGAGGCAGAAGCAAATTCAGTAAATAATATAAGTCCAAGCCCAAATACTACACAAGTCCAGTAAGTGTAAAAATTACAAATACATCCCTAGTTCTGGAAATGAAATTAAATAAACTATTAACAACTTTCTAATGCTTGTTATTGTCAATAATAGAGGTCTAGTAATGTAATGTTATGGAATAATAGAATTAGCTTAGGATCAAAACTAAACCAAAATATCAAGGCAATCTGATCTTTAAACTTCGGCTTTCTTGATGCTAGTGTGTTTTGTATCAATGCTTCCAGTGAATTGTTATAATGTTCTATAGCGTAAATTTCCTACAAAAATATTTTTTTGCCAATAAAGGGCCAATAACATTTGACTATTGGGATTGATTTGATTTGCAGGCTAATCCAAATGCTGATGTTAGGGGCAGAATGATTAATGCTGGTATCCTGATTATTGATAAAGTGCATTAATCAAAACAAGTGAAGTGAGGCATACCATTACCTCCAAGAGCCTACTTATGACTTGTGGCATTAGAGTGGGTGAACTCTGACATGATCTATACCAACTATTGATTTGACAAGAAATATCAAGCTATGGTTGCTTTGTTAAGAAAACAGACTAACTTGAACCTAAGGTTTAACAGCAATAAAAAATGTATACAAGAACAAAAAAAAATTACTAGAAAAGTATTTACAAAAATTTAAGAGTCGTTTGGATTCATCTATGTGTAATTAAAGTTTGGAAAAAGTTCTATATTGATCCTTGATTGCACTAACATATACAAATCAAATACATGTATCAATGACTATCTAAAGTTAACTAGTGATCCATGATCAACCTAGTCCTAAGATATCTGTAATAATTTATTTGGAGGCAGCACCATATTTCAAAAATGATAAATAAAAGTAACAAAAATTACTTCTTCAGAAAAGAAATGAATGTTGAAATAGTGAGACAAAATAAATTTGAAATTCAATTAATAATTTCAATTACTATCTAAATTTTGTGGCCTCATGCAAAGCTATTTTGAGACTTTTGCCAGTTAAATACCAATACAGTTTCACAACTAATGGGACTTGAACCAATAACCTTACCATATTTTCAATAAATAGGGGAATAAATCCTTTAAACATAAAACTCTTCACCTTTTTTTCTATTTTGAATTTGATGACTATAGACCTGCCACAGTGTTTTTTAAATGCAAAGACGATATAGACTAATATATATATACATATGTTGTTTCTGATAAAGCAATATATATTCAAATTGTTATGTGAGTTTTTATTTCATCCCATTTAAGGCATGTTATGTGATTTTATATCAATCCTTTCTTTATGACAGAATTTGTATATATTTCCATTTACTATGTTCTTGTTCTAGATCATGCGCATTCTAGTGATCTATAATAGAATATTTAATGTCCATAAAAGTAAATGAATGGTTGTCCTATTTCATTCATCCTTCTATTTATATAAAATGATAAAAAAAACATCACATTTACATTCAACTCCTTTACTGCTACATCACACTCTAAGCAATGTGAAATGAATTACTTTTTAGATCCTTTTTCTGTCTATCTTCCTTAACAAGCACTCACTTGTGAAAACAACCTTTATGATAAGTGCTTTGCTTTCTCACTTCTAATATAAAAGTATGACAAGCCTTTTAAGCATCTTTAAGCATGACAAGCCTTTTAGTATAAAAGTATCGAAGTCCTAATCTCGTGTAAATACCCTCTCTTAGATATCAATGCAATCAGATCCCCTAACAAAATAAAATGTAATATTCAAAAAATAAAGAAAAGAAAAGAAAGCGAACTTACCCAGCAATCAGTAGTATGAAAGAGAAGACCCACAACACATATTGATAAAGTTTATGTTTATATTTCATAGGAGGTGCAGCAGATCCATAACGAGAATTTCTTTGGCTAACACATTTAAACTAAGGGGGCAAATCAAAAAGACATATCCAATAAGAAAACCAGAGATAAATCCTCCAATATGAGCAAAATTGTCCACATGTGGAAGGATTCCAACAGTTAAATTGATTACAATGATGACTATAAGAGTCAAGAACGCAGCGAATTGCAAAACAACACAAAAAATAGAATGGAAAAGAAATAAAATAACTATGGCACAAAGGCAGAGCAAATTATTTATTAGGACGCACTATTGAATTTAACATATTTATTGGTTCATTCACCTTATTAGCATATATTGTCCAATTTACTAGAAGCTCTGATTGCATGCCTCCTAGAGAAATAGAGATAGAAACACCTAACAGCAAAGGCAAGAGATAGAGCCGAGTTAGAACCAGAAATGAGAGAAAAGGAAAATTACCAGATGCTGAAACATGGTTGAGTCGTTGAGGGGGTTTGGAGTAAGATGAACAATGCTGAAAACTCAGTTGACGCTATTCATGCTATTCACAGGGGGTTTGGGGTTTAGGTAATTTTTTCGAGAGAGAGTGTCAAATGTGTTCTGAGAGAGACAGACACAGCTCGTTATAGAGAGGGGAAAAATGCACAAAGTCAAAGAGAGAGACATAGATAGGGAATTGTGTTCCGAGAGAGAGTGATTGATTACCAAGAAATTAGACAGAGCTTATTCATCATCATCTTTGTTTCAGGCTTAGAGCTCATTCTTTGTCTTCTTCATCACTCCTAGGAAGAATGCCTGCAGTAGAATCAAACTTGTGGGGTCGTGGAAATAAGCTTTGTTTAAAGAAGTTAGGGCTCAAAAACTTTTGGAAATAAATGTTTAGATTTATCTCAGAAAATAATAATGTCAAAATTGTATGCATAAAATTAGTGCAAAAATTAAAAGATTAAAAAGTTTAGCGGGAATTGAAAATATAGCCCTTCATGAAGCGTTGTTTATTCTTCGTTGAAAATAGCTAAAAGTCCACTTTAAAAGTGTTGTTGATTCTTTTTTCCAAAACTCCAATCAAATGCCACCTCCAACAAAACATTGCCAATACAAGTTTTAGGCAACACTTTTTAGGCGTTGTGTCAAAAGTGTTGCTTGAACATATTCAAATTTAGAGAATGATCAAAAAACGTTGTCTATGCTTGTTATCACACCGTTTCTTAAATGTTGCCTAAAACACGTGGCCTAAAGCTTTAATTAAAAGCAACTTGCAAAAAACATTGCCTATACAAGTTTAGGCAACGCTTTTTAAGCCTTGCCAGAAACTTTGTTGCCATAAATCAAAATTGTTGTAGTGAGCTCAAGAATGGATAAAGGAATTAGAAAAGATATTTGTTGTGTTGGTATGCAATGATCAGCAGCGGGTGTCCTTGGCTTCCTTTATGATGAAGGGGGAAGCAGAAAATTGGTGGAGTGAATCTAAAAGACTACTTGAGGCTACTGGAACTTAGATTTCTTAGGAGGTGTTCAAAGCCACCTTTCTAGAGAAATACTTCCCTCCGAATGTCCAAGAAGAAAAAGAGATGGAATTCTTAGAATTTAAGCAAGGCAATATGACAATAAGTTAGTACTTGGCAAAGTTTGAGGAGTTATCCAAGTTTTCCTCTTATCTCAAATATAATCCGGATAAGAAATGGAAACGTGTCAAATTTAAGACAGGATTGAGAGGAGATTTGAAGGAGACAATAAAGCTTTTTGAGATCCGGAGTTTCCACACTTTAGTCATTAAGTGTAGAATTATTAAATCTTCCATATTGGAGAGAGAGCAGGAGTAAAAGCCTCCAAGTTTCCAAAAGAGAAAGAGGACAGATGAAGATCCCAAGAAAAAGTTCTCCAAGTTCAAGAATCAACAAGGTAAAGACAAACAAATCAAGATAGAAGACAAAGGACCACAATGTCCAAAATGTGAAATGTTTCGTGGTGACAAAGTCTACAAGATTGATCAAATGGAGTGCTTCAACTGTGGCAAGAAGGGGCATTATTCCAGGAGCTGTCCCCAGAGACAAGAAGCAGCAACTCCCAGACCTTTGACCAAAGGGAGAGTATTCACTCTGAGGGGTCATGAAGCGGCTCAATCCTCTGATCTCATATAGGGTAATTGTATGGTTAAAGACAAGCTTTTAACTATATTGTATGATTGTGGTGCAACCCACTCTTTTATCTTTTGTGACTGTGTGAAGAAGTTCGAGTTACTTGTTTCAAATCTTCCTTATGATCTTTTAGTCTCCACCCCTACTGGAAAACCAGTAATTGTAACATCCTAATTCTAGATACTATAGTATATTGTTAATATACTCAAGTAAATAGAATCAATGGTGTCACTTATAAAATTAAACTTAAATATCACATTTATAATAACTAACAACGCATAATTATATAGAGCCTTCGATAAAAAATAAAGAGAACAAGATAATTTTATACAATTAGAAATTTGCTCCTTACTATAAATTTACAACAAATGCCAAATATATACAAAAGAACTAAAGCAAGCTACAAGGGTGTAAATACAAAACTAGTAAATTAATTACATTAGTTATATATACATATAGATACAAAATAGCTATGCTAAGTCTTCAATGTCTTCTTTTGTTCCTACTTGGATCATTTACTGGATTTACTATAAAAATAAGAAATTGGGGTAAGAATTTGAAATTCCCAGTGGTAATTTTATAAAACATGATATCATAATAAATCTAGCTACTATGGTTAAAACAAGTTACATAATAATAAATAGAAAAGTGGCGTAATTCAAAATGTAGTCTTTTCATTTCCGAGGTAGACCATTCATTTAATTATATATATAAAATACTAATACCTACATTGCATAATATATATCTTATTAAAACAATTATTTTACTTACTCTCAAGAGTACTTTTACCTTTATTCTTTATACTTTCATGGAGTGGTAGGGCAACTACTCATTAATACTACATTTAGTTTACTTTACATTTTTAAATAATAGGGCAACTATTCATTAACAATACTTAACATATATAAGTAGGTTAATTCACCTTTGGCTATCACATTTTCCTCATTAGTGTAATGCCCTTCTTCTCAAAATAAAGGGTGTCACAACTTGTGCGGAAACAACGAAAAAATGAAACTCAAAAGAAAACTCAAACCATAACCTGGTTTATAAAAATATCACCTGTTAACAAATAAGTATATGAAATTGTCAATTTCTTTTTTTTTCTTTTCTTTTAATATGCAAAAAATAATATAAAGAACATTTCATAACTTCCATATACCACATCAAAATAATACATATCATATGTACTTATATACATCAAAGAGCCTTCGTAAAATAAAAATAGAAGCTTTACATGGCCAAGGATTTTACATATCAGCCACCAAAAATAGCAAAAGACATCAGGCCCCAAAGTTACAAAACATAATAGACTTCACAAACTACAGAGAAGGACCCACAGACGGATCCTTCTCAGAAGAGGTAATCCTGCTAGGAGCCACAGGCTCGGCGGCAGGGGCCCAAGCAGAAGATACCAATGAGTCCTCAAGTAGAGTGTAAAAGTGGTCACCCCACAACTCTCTCATGGGCATGTTGAACTCCAAGTGCACTGTAACATCAAGAGAAAAGAGAGGTTCCCCATCATGAACCCTGCTAACCAATAAAGTCACGTCCCCTATGTACCTAACTTTTTCAGCGGCCCAGTCAATACGCCATGCGTCGGTACTATTGAGGAATTGTACTTCAACATAACCCAAGAAATCACTTCTAGCAGTCATCGCCAACAAAACAAAACAACAGAAAGATACAATCTACCTCGCCTTCTTCTTAATCTTCATCAAGCATATATATAAAATAGAATAACATAATAAAGAGGAGAGACATCCAGCAACAACACCACCATGGCAACATGGAAACAATAAATGGCAGTAATACCATTCCAAGCTCAAAATACACATATAACTCATTATTTCATACAACAAGTAATTCAAAAAAAATTCAACATATATTTCAATAAATATTTCAATAGATAAATCAACAGATAATGCATCAGACAAATTATCATATATGTAAATGCCATAATGGGATATCGACTGACCATGCATATGCACAATGTGGCTAATTTCCTACTCCATGGAGCTAAACACAGATCCAGAGAGAATGATCAAGGAGACATGTTTGTATCTCGTTAGCCTCAAGTCAAGTGCTTTAACATCAACAAATTGCGCAACATGGCTTATACAAGACTTTCTTCACAAGATCGCGATATAGGACAGTGTCTCGGTCCAGATCGTCGGTTCATTTGCATCTGTCTATCTCATGGCACAGAGGAGCTACCAACTGTCCATGATGGGACACCCGCGCCCCGACGCCCCTAAGGTCAACAAGTGACCTACACTAGTCTATTCGTACCCGCACTAGGTGTAATTCATCTCCTAGGCTCATACAGCCTTAACAAAATAGAGTCCAATGGACTTTCACAAGGTATGATGCATGACTCAATGTATGCACATACAACAACGTTATGATTTCTCCATAACCATACGCCACAACTTAGCCATAATCATCATCAATAAATCAAGGTCCCCTTATGGACACAACAACAAAATCATCGTTTATTTTTTGTTACGCAACATCATCATCACGATTTAAAACTCTATCTTGAAACTTTTAAAATTCAATACAGAATTCACCTCAATTTCCAATGTCCATTATAATAAAAGTTTTAAGAAAAGATTTTCCCAACATTACTCACTAAGGTCCATATTGCTTTAATTTACATAAACCCTTTTCTATTACCTATAGAAAACTCTCTTGATTTAAATATTCTAAATTTTATAAATCACTAAATCACTTAATTCATTAAGTTCTTAAACATTATTCAAACCCATTTTTAACCACTTGGCCAAAAATCACTCTTGAGGTAATGTTAAAATTTTATTTTTCCTCTTATCCATTTTATGAGTCCCTAGTTATATTTCTAATTACCTAATTACCTAAGTTTCAACTTCATACAAAAATCTTGCCTTAGATGCCCTACATGGTCGAGAACCCTAAGGGTCTAGAAACCCATAATTTCATCACTTTATCAATCACTTATCACTTAATTGTTTAAGCCCCAAAATAATACAAATTTTAGTTTTGGAACATCCTACTTTCTCCTACATGGCCGTGAGCTTCAAAGTCCATAGGACCGAAATTCTCTTTTTCCTTTCAAAGGGATTCACATTATACAACACATAACCATCATCACATTTCTATTCTAACAAGTCATACATAATATTCAAAGCAACAGAAATCAAATAGGACAAGTAATCACAAAGCATCTTAATTATACAAACAAGTGAGTGAATCCACACACGAATTTCTCACATATACACACAAAATTGTTCCTCACCACCATGAGTGGTTGAAGAGGATAAATCTCCCTTTTACCTAAAAAGATGATAAAAAAAGTTTCTTGTCCATTGAAATTTCATCCAACACCTCTAGCAACACCCTTGAAAATTCAAGCTTTCAAGATCAACACCTAAAACTCAAGAACTTCAACTTAGGGCTTGAAGGAAAATGATAAAGATGAGAGATTTAATTGAAGATCACAAGATAGAAAATCATCTTATAGTTGTGTAGATGCAAGAAGTGAAACAGATTGAAGCAAACAAAATGTGGAGGGTGGAAATGGTGCTTTGGCTGTGTAGCATAGAGAGAAAAATAAGAAGAGAAAAATGAGAGAAAATGAGTGTGTGGCATTTTAAATGAAAAAGAAAATGTAAATGATGAAGATTGAAGAGTTTTACCTTAAAAGCTCTAACTTTAAGCTAGAATAAGGACTTGAAAATGGAAGAACAAGAAGATGATCTCAACATAGAAGCTTCTCCAAATGAGGTATAGATTCAATAGGTGTGGTTAGTTGAAATGAAAGAAAATGGAGAGTGGATTTGGGGTGTGATAACCGTGAGCTACCAAGAGAGAAAGATGAGAGAATTTTTCTTTTGGTCGCTTGATAGAATGATGAATAGAAAGCTTAAGAGAAAATAAGACATTTAGTCATCTTTTCCTTCTCAAAACCATGACCATCACTAAGGAGGAGAGAGGAATTGGCTTCTCCAACAAGCTTAGTACAAAGCTTATCCAACAAGCCTATTACAAGCTTCTCCACTAAGTTTCATGCAAAGCTTCCTTAGGAAGCCAAGTTTCACTTTTCTAAAAAGTCAAAAGTGATGTCACATGGATGTTATCACATAAAGTGAACACTTTAATACAAGCTATTATCTAATGGACAAATGTTACAATTAACAAAACCAGTATTTATTGTCCGTTGGATAATAGGACGTACCCAGATTTTATTTGTCAGATAAAATCTCGAAAAATGAAACTTGTAACACCCCTTTGGAGGATGTCACACATAAAAAAATAAAAGAAATAGAAATAAAATCTACCCAAGTTGTGAAACATTTGTTAAATATTATTACGGGTTGTAAAATAATTCCTGATAGACAGAAATATGATATAAAAAGATAATGCGGAAAATACAAAATAAAAAAAAACATCATCACTAGTAATATACATATGATTAAGTTATAAACTGTACAAATAATTTACAACTAAGACTACAACTATTTAAACAAAAACATTAAAGAAAGCAATAAAAGAGTTAATATATACGTACATACTGTTGACGCGCCCCAAAAAAAAACATCATGATTATCTAATCCTCGATGGATCACTCTCGGATGAAAATGATCATCGGGAGATAGATATCTGGGATGTCTCGACACACGGCGATAACGGGATCGCGCGGTCGATACGATGCTTATCTCACTAGGCTCAGGGTTTTCAAGCACCCCAATAACGCCTAATGGATAAGGGTAACTCTAAGTGCAGAAAAAGTGTCGTAGTCATGACAGGCTCTTCATCAAAACGATGACGTAGGATCACGGTCACACGTCCTGCATACGTCACAGAATCACGATCTCCTCGTAGATGCCAAGCCAGAGCACCTCCATGAAATACCAGCTCTATGAATCCCAAAAATCCTGGCGTCGCCATCCCTCACAATCAATCCGGAGGATATGGATGATCGGATGGTTCTTGATCGTAAAACTGGTCGTCTGCCTGCTGATCTTCCTCCTCCTCAGGGTACACGATCTCAATAGGCTGATCCTCTTCCTCGAAGTCTTTACCGTGTAAAATAAATAAACAGAAAATACATATAACAAAGAGGTAAGACAACATAAAACCATCACAACATGGCCAATAAGAAGACGACAAACAACATATATACAGTTCATGCAATACATAAAGCTTTAACAATTATAATAACAAAAGTAAAATTTAGATATCATAACAATATATATCATAACGATAAAACCTCACAATAAAATAAGAAAGATAAGAATAAACAGATAAAATATAATAACCAAATATAGTAACAATAACCAGATAAAATAAACAAATAAGATAAAGATAAACAATAAATAGATAAGATGGAAACAAATAGACATAGAGATAAAATATATGACAAAATCCTACTCCATGGAGCTAAAGAAAATACAAGTATCAGAGAGAGGAATGACTCGCAAAATCTAATAGTACCACGGCTGCCCCACCAACTATTGCTTGTTGTCACACGTTGCGTCTATAGCCCCACGACACAGGAATCCATCAATCCAGGCGTGGTGTAGTTCACGGTCTCACGTTGTGGCACTATAGGCAAATGTACTACTAGACTTCACAAATCTTGATTAAATATAGTGTATGTCGAGTAAACTATAGTGTGCTATCGGTTTACCACGGCCCAAATGAGCTACCAACTGTCCACATGTGGGATCCCGTACACTAAAGTCTCCAAGTTCATTAGAACAATGAACCACACTACGTTTATCGCATCGACAACACGATGTGATTCGTCTCGTCAACCAATCCACCAAATACATGGCACACATAACGATAGATGGAAAGCACATGTACGGGTTCACATTTTCCCGACAATGCAGATATAGTCTCAAAAGCACATGCGGGTTCACATTTTCCCGACAAAGATATAAATTTTCAAAAGCCATCGTACGGGTTCACATTTTCCCGACAAAAAATAGATTTTCAAAAAGCACATGCGGGTTCACATTTTCCCGACAAAGATATAGATTTTCAAAATAATCTGTACGGGTTCACATTTTCCCGACAGTATAAATATAGTAACGGTCAATCGCGTAGAAATTTTATCGCGTTTTCATAATTCCGTCATTTTTACAAACGTTTAAAAAATCGCGTAAAGATATTTTTCTATTTTTTTTTAATCGCGTAGCATTTTTAATACGTTTTCTCAATCGCGTAGGATTTTTAAATCATTTTCTTATTCGAATGCCTTTAAAATTACTGTTTAAACAAATAGAAATAGTACTTAGTACATTTAAACTACGTAGAGTAATTTTTCATACCGCATACTGTCTTTAGGACATTTTTACTATCTTATTGGTTCATTTTTACTAAAAATTGACAGTATTTTGTTTAGAATATCATAATAATGGTTTCCTAATTTATTCATAAAATTTCCATTTACCTAATTTTTAACCATTTCATTTAATTCTTTTTGAAATCTCTAACATGCTTCAAAACCTTAAGTGAGCCATATGTTAGAAAATTTCTCAAAATTTTTGTATTTTACTTCCTAATGATAAAATTACTAGTTTTAATCCTTTAAGCTTAATTCTATTAAATTTGTTTCTTCAAAAATCATTATAGAAAATTTCTTCTTAACTTGTATTGCCTCTTTTTGATTGAAAAAGGTTTGGAATCAAGTTTTAGAAATCATGATAACCTATATTGGCATGTTGGCCAAATTTCGTAAAACTTCTTTATTTGATTTCTAAATCATGTCAAAGGTATTATCTTATCTAAGTTCATTAATTCATGTTATAAAATAATGATTTTGAATCAAATAAATTCTTTAGGCATGTTGGCCCAAAATTTACTAAATCTTTACCATTTGATTTCTAAATTCCTTTTCTTTGATCAAATCAATTTGAAACCTTCTTATTTCTCCTAATTAATTAAGTTACACTTTAGGAAAAATTAAGAGAACATTTTGGTCCTCACACTTTGTCATTGCCGTGAACTAGGCAATGTGTTCTTTGGAACACTCATGCAAATTTACACATGTTATTCACATCTTATACCTTATCATACAATTCTAACACATATATTTATATTTCTAACACATGCAAAATATTTCTAACACATAAAACCTAAATTAAAGCTTATAGACATACAATCAAAAGCTAATAGACATGCAAAATTATTACAATTACCAAACAAGAAAGCTACTAACATACAACACTTAAGCAACTAGCAACCACAAAAATTAATAAATACACATCAATAAACACACCACAACCGAATCCTTATGGATTCTACAAACAATCCATCTTCTCACCACCATCAAGGGATGATAAGAATTGTCTTCCTCTTACCTTAAATGAAGACAAATGATTAGCTTTCACACCTCCTATGGTTCGGTTTTCACTCCACCAAATACCTAAAAATCTCAAATAAAATCTACATGTTATTAACCATGAAAAAGAAGCTAAACCATGGAGAAATCATGGCTTAGAACTTTGAAAAAGAAGAGAGAAAAGAAAAATATGATATTTCACCTTCTAGGTCAAATTTACAAGGTTGATTTCCAAGCCCTAAATGGAAGATTTTGAAGAAACTTCCAACTAGAAAGGTTCTTAGAATAGTGTTTAGGTTAAGGAAACTTGGTTAGAAAAATTTTTGGATGGTTGGATGGTTAGGAATGGCTCTTGGCCGAAAATGGTGAAGAAGATGAACAAGAATGGTGGCTAGGGTTTTGATGAGAGAGAAGAGAGAAAAGTGATGAAGGAGAAAGGTGATTTTGGTCTTCAAAGGCCTCTTGGCCGTAGACATCAAGTGAGGTGCAAGGTGGGCACCTTGCTTGGCTTCATCCAAGCCATTGGATGAATCAAAGGTCAAGATCAAGCCTTGGTGAGCAAGCTTGATTCCCATTGGTTGGCTCTTGGTGACTCACATGCTGAGTCACACAGCTCATTAAATTCTCTGCTGAGTCAGCTAGCTGAGTCAGCCTGTTCTGGAAAGTTCTACTGCTTACAGTGATTAGTTAAGCTACCGATCTAACCATTCTACTAATTGTGGGTCCCGCAAAATATTTCCGGGTCCACTGTCACTAAATTATACTGACTAATAAAATAATATTATAATAATATAAAATTATTTTATTTGACAGTTAAATCCTAAAAATTAAAAGATTATTTTTAGTCTCATTCAGAATCGGGTTAAGTAAGATCCCCAATTCTAAATAATAAAATAAGATTTTCCCCGGCCGGAAAATATTATTTTCCCGCCTCGAGCAAATCACACAAAAAGTCCATATAAAATCACGACATGTATTTTCGGGCATTAAATCAAGAAGAAAACAATTAAAAACAAAAAAACAAATAAAACAAGACGTTCGGGATGTAACGGTCATTTTCCCATTTTTTCCCACAACGTAGGTAATCGTCCAAAACGTTCAAATAAAATATCCACCAAGAGATTATATAGTCTGTATATCTTTCAGAAAAATTAATACAGTAGCTCAGAAAAATTTTTATTTTACCGTCTCGAAGCAAATTACGTAAAACGATCAAATAAAATTTGAGCCTGTATTATCGTAATTGTTTTCATACAAAAATCGAGAACAGAAAAATAGGGACACAGCGGTCATTCATACAAAAGCATGAAAAACAGAAAACAGTACATTCAGAATATTTTCTAAAAATTGGGGCGTTACAACTCTCCCCAACAAATAAAAATTTCGTCCTCGAAATTTGATGTTCATCCAAACAAATGAGGATACCGATCCTTATTTTTATCTTCCAGCTCCCAGGTAGCCTCACCCGTCACATCATTCCATATGACTTTCACTAACTCGATCATCTTCCCTCGAAGCTGCTTTACCTTTCTGTCCCCAATCTTGACAGGTAAAGTTTCGTAAGTCAGATTTTCCTTTAACTGCACATCATCTGGTTGTATAACATGTGTCGGATCTGGTATATACTTCCGTAACTGAGACACATGAAACACGTCATGCAAATTGGATAGAAAAGGCGGCAAAGCAATCTGATATGCTACAGGACCTATACGTCGGATAATCTGATATGGTCCAATGAATTTAGGAGTAAGCTTCTTAGACTTAATCACTCTTCCGACACCAGTCGTAGGAGTAACTCTTAAAAACACATGCTCACCCTCCTTAAACTCAAGAGATCGTCTTCGTTTGTCTGCGTAACTCTTTTGTCTGCTTTGCGCCGTCCTCATTTTCTCTTGTATCATCTTGACTTTATCCGTAGTTTGTTGTACAAGTTCCGGTCCAACGGTCATACTTTCCCCATCTTGATACCAACATAGCGGCGTTCGACATCGTCTTCCATACAATGCTTCATAAGGTGCCATTCCGATGCTTGCGTGAAAACTATTGTTGTAGGTGAATTCTATCAAAGATAAAAATTCATCCCAACTTCCTCGTTGTTCCAAAACACAAGCACGCAATAAATCCTCCAAAGACTGTATAGTTCTCTCTGTCGACCATCCGTCTCGGGATGATATCTTTGAACTTAATCGTAACTTGGTTCCCATAGCTTCTTGCGGACTTCGCCAAAATCTTGACGTAAACCTCGGATCTCTGTCAGAAACTATACATGTAGGCACTCCATGTAATCTGACAATCTCGTTGATGTACAACTGGGTTAGTCTTTCCAATGAATATTTAATATTGATTGGTAAGAAATGAGCCGATTTCGTAAGCCTATCGACTATAACCCATATCGAATCATGACCTTTCCTTGTCTTTGGCAAACCAGTAACGAAATCCATAGAAATGTTGTCCCATTTCCATTCTGGAATCGATAATGGTTGTAACATCCCAGCTGGTCTTTGGTGTTCAACTTTCGATTTTTGACAAACTAGACAAGTTGACACGCATCTAACCACATCACCCTTCATTCCATGCCACCAGAATAACTTCTTCAAGTCTTGGTACATCTTTGTTATGCTTGGATGCATACTTAATAGACTAGTATGGGCATGTTCCACAATATATTGTCTCAGCTCTCGGTCACGAGGAATACAGATTCTACCCCGAAACCTCAGAATTCCATCAGTTCCTTCTTTGAACTCTACTGTTTCGTCTTGCTTCATTTGCTCCCGTATTCCTTGCAAAAATTTATCGGCATTTTGCTTTTCCCTTATGTCTTCCATCAGCTCGCTTGAGATAGTAACCATATTCACACAGATCTTTCCCGGTTTCAACTCAACAAATGACCACTCATCTCTAAACTGTTCAATGAGCTCCATTTCTTTGATCATCAGAGCAGAAACACTGATAATCTTTCTACTCAAAGCATCGGCCACGACATTCGCCTTACCAGGGTGATACAAAAGTTGAAAATCGTAGTCGTTCAGAAATTCTAACCATCTTCGTTGCCTCATATTTAGCTCCTTCTGGTCGTACAAGTACTTCAAACTCTTGTGATCACTGAAAATGTTGAACGTTGCTCCATAGAGAAAATGTCTCCATATCTTCAGAGCAAAAACCACCGCAGCCAATTCTAAATCATGCGCAGGATAATTCTTCTCATGAACCTTCAATTGTCGAGAAGCATATGCCACCACATTCCGGTCTTGCATCAACACGCATCCTAATCCTTGGTAAGAAGCGTCACAATACACATCGAAAGATTTCGTCGAATCTGGTAGGATCAACACCGGTGCAGTTGTTAATTTCTTCTTCAACTCTTGAAAACTGGCTTCACGCTCTTCCGTCCATTCAAAAGCTTGACTTTTCCTCGTCAGTTGTGTAAGTGGTCCAGCAATCTTGGAAAAACCTTCGATAAATCTCCGATAATAACCAGCAAGTCCAACAAAACTTCGAACTTCTGTTACTGTCTTAGGTCTTTCCCACTGTAAAACAGTCTCCACTTTCGATGGGTCCACTACAATACCTTCTTTAGAAATTACGTGACCAAGAAATTGGACTTCTTCCAACCAGAACTCACACTTAGCCAATTTCACATACAGCTGTCTCTCCCTCAAAATCTGAAGAACAACATTCAGATGTTCAGCATGCTCTTCCTTCGATCGAGAATAGATCAGAATGTCATCGATAAAGACAACGACAAATCTGTCTAGATATGGACGAAATATCCTGTTCATATAATCCATAAATATGGCAGGAGCATTCGTCACCCCGAATGGCATTACCTGATACTCATAATGTCCATAACGAGTTCGAAAAGCAGTTTTCGGCACGTCTTCCCCTCTTACACGAATCTGGTGATAACCCGATCGTAGATCTATCTTGGAAAATATCACAGCTCCTCTCAATTGATCCATCAAATCGTCGATTCTTGGAAGCGGATATTTATTCTTGATAGTCACCTTGTTCAACTGCCGATAGTCCACACAAAGTCGTGAAGTTCCATCCTTCTTCTTGACCAAAAGCACTGGCGCACCCCATGGGGAAACGCTAGGTCGTACAAATTCTTTCTCCAACAGTTCCACCAATTGCTTTTTCAGCTCCCCCAACTCTACTGGTGACATACGGTACGGTGCAATTGAGATAGGACCTGTTCCCGGTACTAAATCAATTGAGAACTCGATCTCCCGCTCAGGCGGTAAACCAGGTACATCTTCAGGAAAAACATCCGGAAAATCATTGACAACAGGAATAGTATTCACATCCTTCTCATTCTTAACTTCTAGAGAAGACAATACCAGATATCCTGCGCGCTCCATCTCTTAACAAAGACTTGACCTTAACAAAGAAGGTTAAGAATCCGGACTCTTCTTCCTTAGGAAAAACTATAGTTTTCTTTGCACAATCTATAAGGATATGGTTAGAACATAACCACCCATCCCTAAGATTACATCTATCTCAATAAGAGGCAAACAAATCAAATTGACCAAAAACAAACGGCCCTTCACAACAATAGGACAATCCAAACAAATCTTAGAAGTAACTACAGTTTAGCAGTTGGCGTAGATACACTCAACTTAACATTCGAGAAGACACAGAGCAACTTCAGTCTTTCCACACAATCATAGGCAATAAACGAGTGTGTAGCACCCGAGTCATACAATACAGTCAGAAGGTTACCTCCAATGTCACCTTCTCCTTGAATAAGGTCATCAGATTGAGAAACTTCAGATCCCATCATTGTATACACTCGCCCTCCAGATCTCGGTTGAGTATTTCCAGATTTTTGCTGATTAGTTCTAACATGACGAACAACAGGTTTCTTCTCTGGTCGAGTACAATCCTTCGACATATGTCCAGGCTGTCCACAATTAAAACAGACAGTTCCCTTGATTGTACAATCTGGAGATAGATGGCCCTTCTTACCGCACTTAAAACACGTCGGTGTAAACACCACTCTCTGTCCTGCTCCACCACTAGGTACACTCCCTCCAACTGGCGGTCGCTGAGTCTGACTTCCTTGTGGTCTAGCATACGGCTTACGCAGAAACCGATTTGTATTGCTACCTCCACCTCTTTGAAACCTTGTCGGCCCAAAGTTCCGATTCCTCTGATCTCGCGACGGTTCAAGCTCCTCAAGTCGTGCACATGCGTCTACCAAAGCATGAAATTGATTCATTCTCAGAGATATCACTCCTCGCTTCAATTCTACTCTCAATCCAGACTCAAACTTCCGACATTTCCATACCTCATCTTGTCGATTTTGAGCATAATCTGAAAATTGAGACAAACTTTCAAATTTGGTGGCGTACTCATTCACTGTCATATTTCCCTGTCGCAACCCAAGAAATTCCATCTCCTTGGCATGCCTAGCACTTGCAGGAAAATACTTATCCAGAAAAGTATTAGAAAACACTTCCCAAGTGATCTCAGTCCCTTCAGCTTGCAACACTCGGTGGGTTCCTCTCCACCAATGTTCTCGCATCTCCTCTCGGCAGATAAAGACAAAGATAAGTTACTTTCTTTTCATCTGTGCATCTCATCCCCTCAAAAATTCTCTCTAGATCTTGCATCCACTGACTCGCTTTCTCCGGATCCACCTCGCCTCTAAATTGTGGCGGATTATGGTGCCTAAATTCAGATAAATTTAGGGTATCAGCTGTAGCATCTTGTTGTTGAGCTGCTCTCAAATTTTGCTGAGTAATCACTTCAGTCATCTGCCGCATAGCCTCAGCAGCAATCAACATCGGGTCCTCAACACGATTCACGTTAGCACGTCCTCTGCCTCTACCAGCCATCTTCTTTCTTCAAACATAACAAAACAAAGTTAGATACATCCTTCTAGATATTTCCGAAAGGATATAAATCACAAAGATCACAGAGAATCACACAGCACAAACAAAAACAGACCCAACCACAACCCCAAAAGACTCTAACTTGGGCTCGATATAACTATTGTAACACCCCTTTGGAGGATGTCACACATAAAAGAAAATAAAAGAAATAGAAATAAAATCTACCCAAGTTGTGAAACATTTGTTAAATATTATTACGGGTTGTAAAATAATTCTTGATAGACAGAAATATGATATAAAAAGATAATGCGGAAAATACGAAATAAAAAAAAAACATCATCACTAGTAATATACATATGATTAAGTTATAAACTCAAAAATAATTTACAACTAAGACTACAACTATTTAAACAAAAACAGTAAAGAAAGCAATAAAAGAGTTAATATATACAGACATACGCTGACGCGCCCAAAAAAAAACATCATGATTATCTAATCCTCTGATGGATCACTCTCAGTATGAAAATGATCATCGGAGATAGATATCTGGATGTCTCGACACACGGCGATAACGGGATCGCGCAGTCGATACGATGCTTATCTCACTAGGCTCGGGGTTTTCAAAGCACCCCAATAACGCCTAATGGATAAGGGTAATTCTAAGTGCGAGAAAAGTGTCGTAGTCATGACAGCTCTTCATCAAAACGATGACGTAGGATCACGGTCACACGTCCTGCATACGTCACAGAATCACGATCTCCTCGTAGATGCCAAGCCAGAGCACCTCCATGAAATACCAGCTCTATGAATCCCAAAAATCCTGGCGTCGCCATCCCTCACAATCAATCCAGAGGATATGGATGATCGGATGGTTCTTGATCGTAAAACTGGTCGTCTGCCTGCTGATCTTCCTCCTCCTCAGGGTACACGATCTCAATAGGCTGATCCTCTTCCTCGAAGTCTTTACCGCGTAAAATAAATAAACAGAAAATACATATAACAAAGAGGTAAGACAACATAAAACCATCACAACATGGCCAATAAGAAGACGACAAACAACATATATACAGTTCATGCAATACATAAAGCTTTAACAATTATAATAACAGTTTGAAGTAAAATTTAGATATCATAACAATATATATCATAACAGATAAAACCTCACAGATAAAATAATGTTGGGAATTTGCGGATCAAAGTCTCGCAGCGGAATAACAGAATTCCCTCACAGGATCCATGCGAAAAATCCATAATCCGAGGTTTTAAAATTTTACCTCTTGAAGCGTGACAGACACAAGCGAGGTGAATCACCAACACCGTAATAGCGATGATGTTTCTGCGGTATCCACACGAACAGACTTGCAAAAGGAGTCACGCCTCTGTTTCGTAGTGCTAGCTGCGAAGAGAGGAGAAGAAGACCTCACTATCTCTCACTCACTTTCTTTGTAGGTGCGGCTAGGGTTGTGATGTAACCCGGTAGCAGCCCCTTAGCAACTATTTATAATAGTGGCTGCCTTAAGTGAGTGTGAGCAAGTAGCAAGGTAAGTGGTGCAACCCTAAACCCATCCGTCATGAGTTAGGCCCACAATTGAATCCGAGTCCAACTTGGATTCGATTACTCCAATTTAGTCTGTTCTAAGTGTGCGACCTGCGGAGTTCTCATGACGTTGGTAGTAATATTAAAATCTCATTTTAATATTACAAACGATGTGAGCGGTATCTAGCAACACATCACTCGCTACCCAAGTAATGAGAATGTCGGTGATTTGACATAACCTATCTGTGACCAATGTTTCCGTGTAGTTTAGTCCCTTTGTCCGATATCCAAATTGAACACAAGGCATGGAACGTGTCACCCTTGTTTAGTTCAATCTTCGCTTCTCGATTCCCGAGTAGACATAGTAATGACAAATGAGATCAATATCTCATATTGACTCATTTGAGCATGGCCATGCATTTCATAGTCTCACTCAATCGGGGGCCCGAAGATATCACGTTATGTAGGAGGGACAAATCCCATCTAGGTCACTCACATCCCTCCACATGTATCGCGGTATGTCTAATAACCAACTTTATAATCATCTTGTTACAGATGACGTTTGATGGCATTAAAACACACAACTCCTCATGTAGGAATCGTAGTGATTTCAGGTCAAAGGACCACATACACCATTATCACTATGAGAATTGCTTATGACACTCACGTAACGATCCACGTAGCGTTCTCATGGCGGGTCTATCCAATACATCATTACTCTAATATGTATCCATGTGTAGACTTGATATCTCATATCCATGACCCGTGAGATGTGGTCATCAGTCTACGCACATACTAGTCTCAAAGCATTATTGTTGTCCTAATTAACAATAATACTTGACTAGGGACATTTAAGAATAGTGTTTTATCCAATAGGATCTCACGATCAAGTCATCCACTTGATGTCCTATGGTATCAAATTTACTATTCTAAGGACTTTATCATGTTTACAAAAGAACATAATAAATGAAATGCCTCATATAAAATAGCATAATATAATGTATGTAAATACAAACAAAACGTATTGGCCACTAGGGCATACACCAACAAATAAGAAAGATAAGAATAAACAGATAAAATATAATAACCAAATATAGTAACAAGAACCGGATAAAATAAACAAATAAGATAAAGATAAACAATAAATAGATAAGATGGAAACAAATAGACATAGAGATAAAATATATGACAAAATCCTACTCCATGGAGCTAAAGAAAACACAAGTATCGAGAGAGAATGACTCGCAAAATCTAATAGTACCACGGCTGCCCCACCAACTATTGCATTGTTTGTCACACGTTGCGTCTATAGCCCCACGACACAAGAATCCATCAATCCAGGCGTGGTGTAGTTCACGGTCTCACGTTGTGGCACTACAGGCAAATGTACTACTAGACTTCACAAATCTTGATTAAATATAGTGTATGTCGAGTACTATAGTGTGCTATCGGTTTACACGGCCCAACTGAGCTACCAACTGTCCACATGTGGGATCCCGTACACTAAAGTCTCCAAGTTCATTAGAACAATGAACCACACTACGTTTATCGCATCGACAACACGATGTGATTCATCTCGTCAACCAATCCACCAAATACATGGCACACATAACGATAGATGGAAAGCACATGGGGTTCACATTTTCCCGACAAAGCAGATATAGTCTCAAAAGCACATGCGACGGTTCACATTTTCCCGACAAAGATATAAATTTTCAAAAGCACATGTACGGGTTCACATTTTCCCGACAAAGAAATAGATTTTCAAAAAGCACATGACGGGTTCACATTTTCCCGACAGCATATAGATTTTCAAAATAATCTGTACGGGTTCACATTTTCCCGACAGTATAAATATAGTAACGGTCAATCGCGTAGAAATTTTATCGCGTTTTCATAATTCCGTCGTTTTTACAAACGTTTAAAAAATCGCGTAAAGATATTTTTCTATTTTTTTTTAATCGCGTAGCATTTTTAATACGTTTTCTCAATCGCGTAGGATTTTTAAATCATTTTCTTATTCGAATGCCTTTAAAATTACTGTTTAAACAAATAGAAATAGTACTTAGTACATTTAAACTACGTAGAGTAATTTTTCATACCGCATACTGTCTTTAGGACATTTTTACTATCTTATTGGTTCATTTTTACTAAAAATTGACAGTATTTTGTTTAGAATATCATAATAATGGTTTCCTAATTTATTCATAAAATTTCCATTTACCTAAATTTTTACCATTTCATTTAATTCTTTTTGAAATCTCTAACATGCTTCAAAACCTTAAGTGAGCCATATGTTAGAAAATTTCTCAAAATTTTTGTATTTTACTTCCTAATGATAAAATTACTAGTTTTAATCCTTTAAGCTTAATTCTATTAAATTTGTTTCTTCAAAAATCATTATAGAAAATTTCTTCTTAACTTGTATTGTCTCTTTTTGATTGAAAAAGGTTTGGAATCAAGTTTTAGAAATCATGATAACCTATATTGGCATGTTGGCCAAATTTCGTAAAACTTCTTTATTTGATTTCTAAATCATGTCAAAGGTATTATCTTATCTAAGTTCATTAATTCATGTTATAAAATAATGATTTTGAATCAAATAAATTCTTTAGGCATGTTGGCCCAAAATTTACTAAATCTTTACCATTTGATTTCTAAATTCCTTTTCTTTGATCAAATCAATTTGAAACCTTCTTATTTCTCCTAATTAATTAAGTTACACTTTAGGAAAAATTAAGAGAACATTTTGGTCCTCACACTTTGTCATTGCCGTGAACTAGGGAATGTGTTCTTTGGAACACTCATGCAAATTTACACATGTTATTCACATCTTATACCTTATCATACAATTCTAACACATACATTTATATTTCTAACACATGTAAAATATTTCTAACACATAAAACCTAAATTAAAGCTTATAGACATACAATCAAAAGCTAATAGACATGCAAAATTATTACAATTACCAAACAAGAAAGCTACTAACATACAACACTTAAGCAACTAGCAACCACAAAAATTAATAAATACACATCAATAAACACACCACAACCGAATCCTTATGGATTCTACAAACAATCCATCTTCTCACCACCATCAAGGGATGATAAGAATTGTCTTCCTCTTACCTTAAATGAAGACAAATGATTAGCTTTCACACCTCCTATGGTTTGGTTTTCACTCCACCAAATACCTAAAAATCTCAAATAAAATCTACATGTTATTAACCATGAAAAAGAAGCTAAACCATGGAGAAATCATGGCTTAGAACTTTGAAAAAGAAGAGAGAAAAGAAAAATATGATATTTCACCTTCTAGGTCAAATTTACAAGGTTGATTTCCAAGCCCTAAATGGAAGATTTTGAAGAAACTTCCAACTAGAAAGGTTCTTAGAATAGTGTTTAGGTTAAGGAAACTTGGTTAGAAAAATTTTTGGATGGTTGGATGGTTAGGAATGGCTCTTGGCCGAAAATGGTGAAGAAGATGAACAAGAATGGTGGCTAGGGTTTTGATGAGAGAGAAGAGAGAAAAGTGATGAAGGAGAAAGGTGATTTTGGTCTTCAAAGGCCTCTTGGCCGTAGACATCAAGTGAGGTGCAAGGTGGGCACCTTGCTTGGCTTCATCCAAGCCATTGGATGAATCAAAGGTCAAGATCAAGCCTTGGTGAGCAAGCTTGATTCCCATTGGTTGGCTCTTGGTGACTCACATGCTGAGTCACACACTCATTAAATTCTCTCATTGAGTCACTAGCTGAGTCACTGTTTCGAAAGTTCTACGCTTACGGTGATTAGTTAAGCTACCGATCTAACCATTCTACTAATTGTGGGTCCCGCAAAATATTTCCTGTCCATCTTTCACTAAATTATACTTGACTAATAAAATAATATTATAATAATATAAAATTATTTTATTTGACAAGCTTAAATCCTAAAAATTAAAAGATTATTTTTAGTCTCATTCGAGAATCGGGTTAAGTAAGATCCCCCAATTCTAAATAATAAAATAAGATTTTCCCCCGCCCGGAAAATATTATTTTCCCGCCTCGAGCAAATCACACAAAAAGTCCATATAAAATCACAGACGCAGTATTTTCGGCATTAAATCAAGAAGAAAACAATTAAAAACAAAGAAAAACAAATAAAACAAGACGTTCGGGACGTAACGGTCATTTTCCCATTTTTTCCCACAACGTAGGTAATCGTCCAAAACGTTCAAATAAAATATCTAGCAGTATTATATAGCTGTATATCTTTCGAGAAAAATTAATACAGTAGCTTCGAAAAAATTTTTATTTTACTGTCTCGAAGCAAATTACGTAAAACGATCAAATAAAATTTGAGCCTGTATTATCGTAATTGTTTTCATACAAAAATCGAGAACAGAAAATTAGGGACACAGCGGTCATTCATACAAAAGCATGAAAAACAGAAAACAGTACATTCAGAATATTTTCTAAAAATTGGGGCGTTACAAAACTTCGTAAACTGTGTCCTATTTCAAGTTTAGTAAGATCCCCTAGCCCCATTTCATAGTCCAAAATTTTTCAGCCTCAGAACAATATTATTTTTCTGACCCCACTAATGCATATGCAAATCAAGAAATATAATAAAATAATCAATATCACCCAAATAATTCATAAAAATTCTCAAAAATCACAAATATTGTAAAAAAGCATATCTAGCAAAAAATAAGAAATTTTCGGGGTGTTACAACTCTCCGCTTCTAAAAGATATTTCGTCCTCAAAATTTGCCATACCTTAAAATAGATATAGATATTGTTCCTTCATCTTGTCCTTTAGCTCCCACGTTGCATCTCTAGTCACTTCATTCCGGATCACCTTCACTAAAGGAATTTCTTTTCCTCTGAGTTGTTTCACTCTCCTATCCTCGATCCTTACAGGTAGTGTCTCATAGGTTAAGTTCTCTTTCAGTTGTACTGTATCCGGTGTAATGACATGGGTTAGATCAGGAATATACTTTTGCAATTGTAACATATGGAAGACATTATGAAGGTTAGAAAGAAAAGGCGGTAAGGCTATTTAGTTGGCTATTGGACCTATCCGATGAAGAATTTGATAAGGTCCAATGAATTTGGGAGTAAGTTTTCTGGACTTAAGAACTCGACCTACCCCAGTTGTAGGTGTGACTTTCAAAAACACATGTTCGCCTTCCTCAAACTCAAAAGGTTTTCTTCTTTTGTCTGCATAGCTTTTCTGTCGACTCTGAGACGTCCGCATCTTTTCCTGAATCATCTTAACCATTTTTGTTGTTTGTTGCACAAGATCGAGTCCTAACATAAGATGCTCTCTATCTTGGTACTGGCATAAAGGTGTTTTGTATAGTCGCCCAATAAAGCCTCATAGGGTGCCATCCCTATGCTTGAGTGAAAACTGTTATTATAGGTTAACTCTATCAGAGGTAGAACTTCATCCTAACTTCCAAACTGTTCTAGAATACAAGCTCTTAGTAGATCTTTTAGCAATTGGATTGTCCTCTCCGATTGACCATCTGTCTGTAGATGATAAGCAAAACTTAAACAAAGTTTTTCCCATCGCATCTTGTAGACTTTGCCAAAACCTTGATGTAAATCTCGGATCTCTATCAGAAACAATACTATAAGGCACACCATGAAGTCTAACAATTTCACCAATATACAGTTGAGTCAACCTTTCCATCAAATACCTTATGTTAATTGGTAGGAAGTGCACCGACTTCGTAAGCCGATCAACAATTACCTATATCGAATCATACCCCCTTCGGGTGCTTGCCAATCCAACCACGAAATCCATTGTAATACTATCCCATTTTCATTCAGGAATAGTTAGAGGTTGCAATATTCCAGAAGGTCATTGATGTTCAACCTTAGCTTTCTGACAAACTAGACAAGATGATACATACTTGGCAACGTTTCTATTCTTCCTGTGCCACCAATACAATTGCTTCAGATCTTAGTACATTTTGGTCATTCCTTGATGCATACTTAACTTGCTCCTATATGCTTCATCGAGAATTAGTCTCCTAAGCTCCGGATCACTGGGTATACAAATCCAATCTCTAAACTTTAAGATCCCATCTAGTCCTTCTTTAAATGACGACTCAACATCTTGTTTTATCAGCTCCCTTTCATTCAGCAGATACTGATCACTTCCTTGTTTCTCTCGAATTTCCTCCATCAGATCATTTGAGATAGTAACCATGTTCAAACAAATCTTCTCTGGTGTCAACTCCACAGACAACCTCATATCCCTGAACTATTCTATCAATTCACTCTCCTTGACCATCATTGCAGAAACATTAAGCATCTTTTTACTGAAAGCGTATGCTACGACATTCGCCTTTCCAGGATGATACTGTAGTTGAAAATCGTAATCTTTTACAAATTCTAACCATCGTCTCTGCCTCATATTCAACTTCTTTTGATCAAACAGGTACTTCAGGCTCTTATGATCGCTGTAGACGTTGAACGTCGCTCTATAAAGAAAATGTCTCCATATCCTCAAAACAAACACAACAGCTACCAACTCTAAATCATGAGTAGGGTAATTCCTCTCATGCACCTTTAGTTGTCTTGAAGCATATGCCACAACCTTTCGGTGTTGCATAAGCACACAACCTAAACCTTGTTACAAAGCATCACAATACACCTCAAAAGGTTCATTGCGATCAGGTAGAATTAGCACTGGCGAAGTAGTCAATCATCTTTTCAACTCTTGAAAACTTTCCTCATATGCGTCAGTCCATACAAAAGGTTGATTCTTTTGCTTAAGCTGGGTGAAAGCTCCTGCTATCTTAGAAAACCCCTCAATAAACCTTCAATAGTAATCGGCTAACCCGATAAAACTACGGATCTCTGATACAGTCTTCGGCCTTTCCCATTGAAGAACTGTCTCAACTTTTGACGCATCTACTTCAATTCCTTCTTCTAAGATCATATGACCCAAAAACTGAACTTTGTAACATCCCGAAAAATATCTGTTTAAGTATAAATGATTGTTTTATTTTATTCTTGATTTTTAGGAATTTTCCTAGAATTTTTCGGAAACGACGAATATTTTAATATATTCCTCGTTTTGCGTGCACACTAAGCTGAGAATTGTTGAGGTCAGTGAAATGCTCCCGAAATCAATTATTTTACTACCAATAGTCATTTTCTAATATTTGTGAATTATGTGAATTTTTCTGGAATTTTCTGGAAACGTCGAATATTTTAATATATTCTTCGTTTTGCGTGTGCGCTGTGTAGACCCGGGAAGATGCGATGTCTTCCCTGTGGCTGGTAAACTCTAAATTGTGGACTTGTTGACGGGGGATCTTACTAAACCCGAGGCCAGGCACAATTTACGAAGTTTATGTTTTACGAGGTTTTACCCGATGAATGAAATCGCGGTATTGTAAAATCACCTGATGAATAATGAAATATTATTTTCATCATCAGTAACTCTTCTACACTGGAGGAAAAATAATACTGACAGTGTAAATATTCATCTGTGTTAGTGTACCGAATAGGAAACAACTTTACTTCTATTTTATCGAGAAACGTGCGAAGCTTCTCATGGAAGCTTGGAGGAAGCTTCTTGGAAATTTCCTCTTCCTCCTTCCCCATGCAAAGCAGCCCATTTCCCTCCTCTCTCTCCTTCATGCACGGCTGCATGGCAGCCCAAAGCAAGGAAATATTGCTTTTCCTTATTTCATTTTTATCACACAAATTCATTAATTA
Source organism: Ormosia emarginata (assembly GCA_029884605.1). Lineage (NCBI taxonomy): Eukaryota > Viridiplantae > Streptophyta > Magnoliopsida > Fabales > Fabaceae > Ormosia > Ormosia emarginata. The sequence goes on along the minus strand of JAQQTP010000074.1, from coordinate 14,646,216 downwards.
TCAAAACACTTTCTCTCACTACCATTTCTTCTTCTTCCTTCTTCAACATTTTCTCTCCCTTCTCTCCACCATTGCTACTGCCAAGCTCTTCTTCCTCCTCATTCATCACAAATTTTCTTACAACCACACTCTCTTAACCCTCTTCCTCCCCTAGACATCCTTCTTGTTTGAAGCATCTTGAGATTCCACCATTTTCACAATTTATTCAAGCTCCAAGCTTTGAGCTTTTTGGGTAAAATTCAAGACTTCTCTTCTTTCTCCTCCATTTTCGTGGTCATGGTCTTCATGTTGGCCATCCATGGCTTATTTTCCAAGCCATTATGCTATTCTAACAAAGTCACCATTTTTAGGATTCTTGGAGCTCAAATCCGAAAATTCAAAGGAAGTTCTTGGTGTTCTTCTTTTGTTTTTCTTCACGTAGGTAAGAGGAAGACACTCCTCCTCAACCTCTCTTAGCATCTAGGAACCTTGTATGTGTATTGTTGTTGATTTTTGAATCTATGTATAAAGTTCTCTCATTTTATGTTGTTCTTGATGATAATGTATTTTGTTGGGTTTGTATGATTTGTTGATGTCTCTTGCATGATTTGGAGCTGTATTTGAGTATCTTGTTGATTAAATATGATAATGATTGGTTTGGTTTGAGTTAAAGGACCTGAGAACTCTGTTTTCTGCAAGTTTACGCGTGGTAATCGATTACACGGGGTTTGTAATCGATTACCAAGCTCTTAAAGATACAAAATCGTGATTCTGGAAATCTGGTAATCGATTACATCTTGTGTGTAATCGATTACAGAGATTCTGTTTAGCTTGTAATCGATTACAAGAATGGTGTAATCGATTACCAAGCCTCTGATGTCACGAAATGATGCTTCTGGGAATCACGTAATCGATTACAACTTGTGGGTAATCGATTACGGAGGTTCTGTCCAATTGGTAATCGATTACCACGGCTGTGTAATCGATTACCAGGTCCTTGAAGTTACGAATTGAAGTTCTGGAAATCATGTAATCGATTACAATGATATTGTAATCGATTACAGGGATTCTGTCTCGCTGGTAATCGATTACCAGGGTGATGTAATCGATTACCAGGACCCAAAAATGAGATTTTTGAGCTGGAAATGATTGAGATTATGGTTCTTTGTCCTTTGTAACTCAAACATAACCTAAAAACTCTGAATTCAAGGATTTTACCTTACCTAAATATGATAGGAATATGTATTCATACCGATAGAGAAGAAATGATTTTGAAAATGGAATTCTTGGATTCATGTCATGGAAATTGTGGTATGTGTGTGATAAGGAATATATGTTGATGCTTATATTGGTCTATTGTGGCATGATATTGAATGGTATGAAATTGTGAATCATACGTGTCCATGCATAGTGTCATATGCATTGTGAATGTCCTTGTGGACTGTTGTAAGGCCAAGTTGCCTAGGAGATTGAACACACCTTAGTGCGGGTGCGAATAGACTAGTGTGGGTCTTGTTATGACCTTGGGGGTGTCGGGGTGCGGGTCCTCCACAATGGGTAGTTGGTAGCTCCTTTGCCTGTGGGGCAAACCGATGCAAATGCACCGACGATCCGGACTTGACTGTCCTATATCGTGATCTAGTGTAGAATGTCTGTACAATGTCATGATTGTGCACGAGAAAAATTATTGATAAGCACTGACCTCAGCAGCCGAGTTACAGACATGTCTCCTGATCTTTCTCTCCGACTGTTTGAGTCTAGCTCCATGGAGTAGGAATTTGGGAAAGCATGCATGTGAGTCATGATATACATTGTCATTGTTAATATTTATTTTTCCATATCCATGACTATTTTGGTTATTACTGAGTTGAATATCTGCCTGGAATTGTTTATTTGCTTACGGTTGGAATTACTGCTTATTAGTTGAATATGTTATTCTGAATTGCTATTTGGGCACGTGGCGCCGTACTGTTTCTAGCTGCTATAATTGGTAATGATGGTAGGAAGTCTTACCTCTTTCTTGTATCTCTATTATTTGCTATATGTGTGTATGCTGTGTTGATCGAAGACGACGGCAAGGAGGCGGAAGACCCCGATTTTCCCGGCTTCTGGCCCGAACGAGACTAGCTTCTACTGAGACGATGGCGGCACGTATGCGCGGATTTCTTGGTGATGTGTGTCTGACCTTCCTCGGAGGGCCAGAGTGTTGGCACATTAACTTGAATTCCGATTGCTGCGTCTACTTGGGAGATGTGTCGATCGCCCTAGCCTGGAGACGTCATGAGGCACCTGTCCTCACCTGCCACATCAGCCTGCGATTGGAGTTTTACTTGCCCATCAGAGAGATGTGGGGTGATCGTTACTACACCCCACGGGAGGACTCCTTTGATTCCACCGCTCGGGCTCCGTCCCGTGCTTCTGTGGTTCCAATGGAGGTTTCCTCGGAAGAGGAAGATCCCGCTGAGGATCCTGACACGGTTCCTCTTCATCTGAGGGATTGATCTTACTGATGGCTGCCAGTGTTTTTATTTTGGGGGCATGATGTATTACTTTTGGTGGGGTGTATATTTTGTATATGCATGATGGTTATATATGCATGATTTCCTTGGGGCAGGTATAGTTTTTGCTTTTTGGAGGTAGTCAGGCTTGTATCTAAATTACACATGTGTTTAAAAGTTGATATATATATAAATGCACGTTATTCAGGTGAAAAATCTGTTGATTATTTTATTCCTTACCTTTCTTCTGCTTTCTGCATTATTACAAAAAAAAAATATACCGTTATTTTCTCATGCATTACGGCATTAAATGCGTTAACTTTGATTAAATGAACCGGGTCTAAATTGTTTGATTATTTAATTTCTGCATTTTATTTTATTTGAAAATGTGACGTTCCCTCTCAAAAAGGGGCGTTACAAACTTCGCTTAACCAGAACTCACATTTGGACAGCTTAGCATATAACTTATTCTCCTTCAAAATATGGAGAACCACTCTGAGATGTTCCATATGTTCCTTCTGATTTCGAGAATAAATTAGAATGTCATCGATAAATACAACGACAAATTTGTATAGGTAAGGATGAAAAATCCTATTCATATAATCCATGAATGTTGCAGGAGTGTTCGTCACACCAAATGGCATCACAAGATATTCATAATGCTCGTAACGCGTTCGAAAGGCAGTTTTGGAATATCCTTCATCTTCACTCAAATCTGATGATAACCAGAATGCAAATCAATCTTGGAGAAAACAACGACTCCCCTCAGTTGATCCATCAAATCATCTATCCTCAGAAGAGGATACTTGTTCTTGATCGTGACCTTGTTCAACTGAAGATAATTCACACACAATTGAGAAGTTCGATCATTCTTCTTGACCAACAATACAGACGCTCCCAATGGTGAAACACTGGGTCTCACGAATTGCTTTTCTAAAAATTCCTCCAATTGTTCCTTGAGCTATGCTAATTCTGAAGGTGACATCTAGTATGATTGTATGGATAGAGGTCCAGCTCCTGGTACAAGATCGATAGTAAACTCTGTAACACCCTTGTGGGGATGTCACATTTATGATGCAATAAAATAAAATAACTAAATATTACCTAAGTTGTAAAACATTTGTTACATAAATAATATGGGTTGTAAAATTTTTTCCTTTTATATAGAATATTACTAAATAAAATAACACGGAATGTAACACCCCAATTTTTAGAAAAATGTCCCGAATGTTCTGTTTGCTGTTTTTTAAGCTTTTGTGTAAATGACTGTTGTGTCCCTATTTTACTGTTTCTTGTTTTTCTGTATGAAATACAAATATGTTTTACAGGCTAAAATTTTATTTGATCGTTTTACGTAATTTGCTTCGAGACGGTAAAATAAAAATTTTCTCAAGCTACTGTTTTAATTTTTCTGGGAGATATACAGACAATTAATACTGTCTGTAATTTTATTTGAACATTTTGGATGATTTGCTTCGTCATGGGGAAAAATGGAAAAATGACCGTTATTTCTCGATTGTACTGTTTTTAAATTTTTTATATGTTACAGTGCTTAATATTACTGTCTGTGATTTTATTTGGACTTTTTGTGCGATTTGCTCCAGGACAGGAAAATAATATTTTTCCGGGCCAGGGAAATCTTGTTTTAATTATTCACACTGGGAGATCTTACTAAACCCAATTCTGAATGAGACGATAATTAAGCTTTTATTTTTAGGATTTAACTGTCAAATAAAATAATTTTGTATTATTATAAGATTATTTTATTAGTCAGTATAATTAGATGACAGTGGTCCCGGAAATGTTTTGCGGGACCCACGTTTAGTTAAAACAGTTAACTTAGTAGCTTAATTAAGCATCATTAGTGAAGGAATTTTCTAGAACAAGTGACTAAGCTTGATGACTAGGTTAATTAGTGACTAATCATGGTGACTAGGCTTGATGACTATGCTAAAATCATCCAATGGGAGACAAGCTTGCTAACCAAGTTTTGATCTTGGCCTTTGATCCATTCTAAGGCTTGGATGAAGCCAAACCCATGACACCTTGCATGGCTTTGAAGTCCACGGCCATATGGCTTTTGGAAAGCCATAATCACTTTGTCTTCATGCCATTTTCTCTCTTCTCTCTCTTCCAAAAACCCTAAACACCATTGAAGCTCTCTTGAAGCTCCATTCGGCCAAACACAAAACCATACCATCCAACCACCCAAAATTTTATCCAACCAAGTTTTCTAAACCTAAACACAATCCTAAGAACATCTCTAGTTGAGAGTTCTTGCAAAATCTTCCATTTGAAGCTTGGAAACCAACTTGGAAAATTTTACCTAGAAGGTGAAATTTCTAGTTTTCTATTTCTAAACTCTTTTTCAAAGTTCTAAGCCATGATTTCTCCATGGTTTAAGCTCTCTTTCTATGGTTAGTAACTTGTAGATTTTTGTTTAAGTTTGTTAGGTGACTTGAAGGAGAAAACCGAAACCTAGAAGAGGAGTGAAAGAATATTTTGTCTTCATTTAAGGTAAGAGGAAGACTAATCTTATCATCCATGGGTGGTGGTAAGAAGATGGAGTTTGATTGTTATGGTTGTAGAATCCATAAGGATTCCTTGCTTGTGTTTGTTTAATAGCTTGTTTGTGTGGTTGTTAGTAGCTTTCCTAATTGATGTTTGTAATAATTTGTATGAAGATGCATGTCTACAAGCTTTGATTTGCATGTCTACAAGCTTTGATAATTTGTATGTGTTAGAAATGCATGATAGTATATAGGATGTGAATAACATGATTATGGTTGCATGTGTGATCCAAAGAACACTACACCAAGGCTCACGGCCATTAACCAAAAGGAGAACCAAAATGTTCCCATTATTTTTCTAAAGTGTAATTTAATTAACCTAGGAAAATTAACAAGAGATAGAATTGTTTAGATCAAGGAAAACGAATTTAGAAATCAAGTAACACAAATGTATATTTCGGCCAACATGCCAAACCAAAGATCCATGATTTCTAAAATCAATTCCAAACCATTTTCTAAAATAATGATTTAATAAATTTAGGTACTACAATAAATTTGACATGGATTTAGAAGATGAAAAATAATTTAGAGATCAAATGCAAAGACTTTGTTAAAATTGGCCAACATGCCACATATTTTTGATCCAAATTTATTTTTTAACTATTGACTAGATAATTTAATAAAAATAAGCTAGATCAAGAGTTTTATAAGAGATTAAATGTATGGAAATAATTAGGAATGAAGTATAAAGCATAGAATGATTTTCGGCCAAAATGCCAAATTTAAATGTGTTTTGATTTATAGAATTGTTTTCAACTAAGGTTAAGTAATAAATGCCAAAAGGATTTTATTACAATGAGTTTTAAAGAAACAAATTAATTAGAATTAAGTTTAAGGATTAAAACTAATGATTTTACTGTTAGAAATGAAATACAGTAACTTTTGAAAATTTCTAACATATAGCTCATGCTATAATTTTGAAGCATGTTAGTGGTTTTCAAAAGGATTAAATTATACGGTTAAAAATTAAGTAAATAGAATTTTACGGCAAAAATAGGAAACCATTAATATAAGTTTCTAAACAAAATACTCTCAATTTTTAGTAAAAACGGGCAAATAAGATAGAAAAGATGTCCAAAAGAGAGTATACGCTATGGAAAATATTTTACGTAGTTTAAACATATTAAATATTATTTCTGTTTATTTAAAAATTAATTTTTAAGGAATTTGGACAAGAAAATGATTTAAAAATCCTACACGATTGAGAAAACGTATTAAAAACTCTACGCGATTTTAAAAACAGCAAAATATATTTATGCGATTTAAAAACGTTTGTAAAAACGACGAGATTGTGAAAACGCGATAAAATTTCTACGCGATTGACCGCAACTGTATTTTTATACCAATGATGGTATTCTGTATTTTTTTTTTCTGCTGTCGGGCTATGAGGTGAACCCGTACAGGCTTTGGAACAGTATTTGTCCGGTGGGACTTACTGTATCTTTTTATCTTTGAGGATATCCTGGTAATTTGAGGATATGCCAGTTTTTGGTGGATTGGTTGACGAGGTGAATCACATCGTGTTGTCGATGCGATAAACGTAGTGTGGTTCATTGTCTTTATGAACTTGGAGACGTTAGTGTACGAGATCCCATATATAGACAGTCGGTCGCTCCGCTGGGCCGTGGTAACCGATAGCACACTAATGGACTCGACACACACTATTTTTAATCGAGATTTCGTAAAGTCTAATAGTACATTGCCTGTAGTGCCACAATGTGAGACCGTGAACTACGCCATGCTTTGGATGATGGATTCCATATGACATGGGGCTATAGACGCAAAGTGTGACAGCGCAATAGTTTGGTTGGGCAGCCGTGGTACTAATAGATTTTGCGAGTCATTCTCTCTCTGATATCTGTTTGTGTTTAGCTCCATGGAGTAGGATCGTGTCATGTTGCATTGAATTATATCTTGAACATTATTTATTTTATCTGTTTATTTATTTATTTGGTTATTGTTCTGAGAAATTGTCTGATTCTGAATTTATTTTATCTGTGATATTATATTGTATGTGTTATTGTTTTAACTGTGATATCATGTGTTGTTATGATAATTAGATCTTTACACTATACTGTTATTAAATTGTTGTTATAGCTTTTCATATTGCATGAACTGTATATTTGTTGTTTGTCGTTTTCTTATTTTCCATGTTTGTGATGATTTTAGATTGTCTTACCTCTTTATTGTATGTGTTTTCTGTATATTTATTTTACATGATAAAGAGTTTGAGGAAGAGGACCAGCCTCTTGAGATTTTGTATCCTGAAGAAGAAGAAGAAGAGCAACAAGCCGAAGATCAGTACGAAGACCGAGAACCATCTGATAATCCATATCCATTGGATTGATTAGTTTGGGTATGGCGGTGCCAGGATTTTTGGGCTTTGTGATACTCGAGTTTCACGGTGGATCGTTAGCTTGGCATCTGAGGGGAGATAGAGACTCGGTGGCATATGTGGGACGGTGGCCGACTGTGTCCCTACGACATAGGTTTGATGAAGAGCCAGTGATGACGACTACTGTGTTTCTGCACTTGGAGTTACCTTTATCTCTTAGGCGTCATTGGGGTGGTGTATCCACTGAGCCTAGTGAGATAAGTATCGTGTCGACTGCGCGGTCCCGTTACCGCCGAGAGTCGAGACATCCTGGATATTTGTCTCTCGATGATCTTCCTGAGAGTGATCCTTCAGAGGGTTAAATATTCATGATGTGTGTTTTGGGCGCGTCTGCGTATGGTTGTAGTGACTGTTTTACTATTTTTGGTTTACTGCTTATGTTTAAATATTTGTATTTGTAGTTGTAAATTATGTGTATAACTTCTAACTTGGACCATATGTATATTATGAGTGATGTTGTTCTGTTGGTTTTATGTTTCCGCGTTATTTTATTTAATAATATTCTGTTTAACAGGAATTATTTTACAACCCGTATTAGTACGTAACAAATGTTTTACAACTTGGGTAGATTTTATTTATCTTTCTTTTATTTTCTTTATATATGTGACATCCCCACAAGGGTGTTACATTAGTTGGTATCAGAGCCCAAGTTAGAGTCTTTTGGGGTTGTGGTTGGGTCTGTTTTTGTTTGTGCTGTGTGATTCTCTGTGATTTACTTCCGAAAGGATGTATCTAACTTTGTTTTATTATGTTTGAAATGGTTACTTTGGTTTTCATTGTGTTATGATTCATCCGTCCTTGAAGAAAGACGATGACTTGTGGTAAACGTGCACGTGAGGAGGTAGAAGTGATAGCGGCGGTTTGACTGCAACTACAAAAGCAATGCAAAGAATAGCTAAAGGTACAGTACAATATGATCAGAGTAGCGCAGCGGAAGCGTGGTGTTCGAACAAGGAAAAACTCGTAAAGCCAGGTAATTCCGGTAGAAACCGTATTCATGATTGTTGGGAAGGCAACAAACAACAAACTTGTGGAGAAAGTGCGAGTCGTAGTCAGTTTAGTCAAACTGTGATGTCTGTACCAAAGTGTTGGAGATATGGGAAGATCATCTAGCGGGGGACGGTATAAATCAAAAGAATCATATGTTTCAAGTATAGGATGCCGGATATTTTGCTGAAAAGTATATTCCATCAAAAGACGACGTCATCTGTCAGAAATGAACGTGCTTCGATATCTCAAGTAGAATGGAGTATCGGTTCTTCAAGTGGAGCAAAAGCATCTCAAATTAAAAACCTAATTAAAGAAGGTTGTGTCACAAAAGGTGATCCTTTAACTATACTGTATAATTCCGAAAGTAACCTATTTCTTTATGGCATACAATTGTGTAGGTCAATTAGAGTTGTTTATGTCTTCTTTATCTTTTGACCTGGTTGTTTCTACTTCTATTGTTAAAACATGTGGTTGAGGACTTGAGTTGCTTAAACCATCCTAAGTCTATTAAATAATTGAATATTTCCTGTTGATTCAATTTGTATGCTTCGTTCTCAAAACGGATGCAATTTAAAAATATCGATGGGGTATTTTTCCAACCATTCATGCTCTATTAGACTTATCAGTTGAATTGTTCAAGTTAAAAAGTTCACTTCTAAATTCATCGGACCATATCAAATTTTTCTATTGGATAGATTCGGTGGTATGAATGATTCTATCATCTCTTATTTCTGTGCCTTCATGATATCTTTCCTATGCCGCAATTGCAAAATATGCGGAGATGTACATCTGGTCTAACTCATTCTTTTATGGCTAATTGACTATTTGGGTTGATTAGAGCTATCAATATTTTCGTTACCTTTTGACTTATCTATTTCTGTTTTTATTACCAACCCTATTATTATTATTATCCAGTTCTTTAAACAATCTTTTCTGTTAATCTAAACTGTCTACCTCTTTCGTGAGATAGATGTAATCTTATACATGGATTGGTTATCTTTAATCATATCCTATAGGTTGTTCCAGTAAAACTTTGGTGTCACAGAAAACTTATTCTTAAAATTAGGCAATGTCAAATTCTTTGTTGGACATGTCTGGTAACAATTCCAATAGTTTCTCTACCTTTTCTTTCTAAATTTTTATAATGTCCTTTTATGTATTGCAATTGCAAGAAAGGATATTCTTAGTCAAAATTATGTCATAAGTATCAGATACAGTATTGTTGGAAAAGAAAACTTGAATTGTGAGGCACCTCCTGTTAGAAACAAAAGCAGAAGAGTGAAACGGTAGGGAAATTTCAAGTGGTGCTGTTCAGAATGGTGAATGTTTCTGTAATGTTCACAGGTTATGTGGATAAAGTCTTGGTTAGTTTGTCAGAAAGTAAAAGTGGAATACCAAAGACCAGCTGGGATGTTGCAATCGTTATCTATTCCAGAGTGGAAATGGGATAGTATCTCGATGGATTTCGTGACTGGTTTGCCGAAGAAGAGGAAAGGTCATGATTCAATATGGGTTATAGTCGATAGGCTTACTAAATCGGCTCATTTCTTACCAATTAATATCAAATATTCATTGGAAAGATTAACCTAGTTGTACATCAGCGAGATTGTTAGATTACATGGTGTACCTACATGTATAGTTTCTGGTCGAGATCCGAGGTTTACGTCTAGGTTTTGGCGAAGTCTGCAAGGAGCTATGGGAACTAGGTTGCGACTGAGTTCGGCGTATCATCCGCAAACTGATGGTCAGACAGAGAGAACTATACAGTCTTTGGAGGGTTTGTTGCGTGCTTGTGTTTTGGAGCAACGAGGAAGTTGGGATGAATTTTTATCTTTGATAGAATTCACCTACAACAATAGTTTTCATTCGAGCATAGGGATGGCACCCTATGAGGCATTGTATGGAAGGCGATGTCGAACACCGTTGTGTTGGTATCAAGATGGGGAAAATATGACTGTTGAACCAGATCTTGTACAACAGACTACGGAGAAGATAAAGATGATACAAGAGAAGATGAGAACGACGCAAAGCAGACAGAAAAGTTATGCGGATAGATGAAGACGACCTCTTAAGTTTGAGGAGGGTGAGCATGTGTTTCTAAGAGTTACTCCTACGACCGGTGTCGGAAGAGTTATTAAATCTAAGAAGCTTACTCCTAAGTTCATTGGACCGTATCAGATTATCCGACGTATAGGTCCTGTGGCGTATCAGATTGCTTTGCCGCCTTTTCTATCGAATCTGCATGATGTATTTCATGTATCTCAGCTCAGGAAGTATATACCAGATCCAACGTATGTTATACAACCGGATGAAGTACAGTTGAAGAAGAATTTGACTTATGAGACTTTACCTGTTAGAATCGAGGACAGAAAGGTAAGGCAGCTTCGTGGGAAGAGGATCGAGCTAGTGAAGGTCATATGGAATGATGTGACGAATGATGCTACCTGGGAGCTAGAAGATAAAATGAGGGATTAGTATCCTCATTTGTTTTGATGTACAGCGAATTTCGAGGACAAAATTTTTATTTGTTGGGGAGAGTTGTAACACCCCAATTTTTAGAAAAATGTCCCAATGTTCTGTTCTTTGTTTTTTTAAGCTTTTGTGTAAATGATTTGTTGTGTCCCTATTTTACTTGTTTCTTGTTTTTCTCGTATGAAATACAAATATGTTTTACTGAGCTAAAATTTTATTTGATCGTTTTACGTAATTTGCTTCGAGACGGTAAAATAAAATTTTTCTCAAGCTACTTGTTTTAATTTTTAAGGAGATATACGAGACAATTAA